>CP125975.1:351435226-361435226 GCA_030063025.1 Avena longiglumis
ATATCCAATTTTATTAAAGTAAAGGCTTTTTTTCATTTTAAATGAACACTAAAACTTGTTAATTTATTTTAAAAAAGATTTTCAAGTGTTTTCTATTTTCAAATAAAACCTATTGAAATGATTTTGATATTATTTAGATTTCAAATAGAGTTTTTAAATAAATTAAATCCTATTTGAATTAATGACTAAGGTCTATTTTATTTAATTATTAAATAGATCCTAAAAGAATAAAAGTATTATTTTATTATTGACTTTGGATTGTGTTGTTAAACAGAATTAAAATAAATACAAAGTTTGGTGGTGGTTTGAATTGAATTGGTGTTTGAATTATTTGTCTGAAAATCAAATCAGAATATTCAAACAGAAAAAGGAAAAACATTTGGTATAAAAAAATGAAACAGATTCAACCCACTAAGCAAGGCCCAGCAAGCCCACTCGCAGCCCAACTCTTTTCCCCACAGCGAAACGTTTTCTCACGCGCAGACTCACCCACACAGACGCTGATGAATGGACCCCACTCCCACTTCCTCCACCTCGCTGACAGACAGGCCCCACACCACTGTGCATCATTTCCACCCGCGCCAGCCATTTCCCCCTTTCCTCAACGGCGTTATGCCGTGATTACTCCGCTTGAATACGCGTAAATGGCTGGAGTAAACTCACCAGAGACCACGCTCGTTAAAGCGCCTCGCCCTCCCCTCTCTTTCCCCCCAAACTCCATCCACTCCCTGCCCCTAGGCTGCTCCAATTCGCCCCCACACCGCCACTGTCTCCGACGGAGTTCCCAGCCAATTCCGGCGAACCACAGCCGCCCCTCTCCTCCTAGAGCACGCAACCTTGCTCGCCAGCACCAGGCGCACCTGCCCGTGTGCTCCACTCGCCCGCGCGCGTCCCCTAGCGTCGACAAGCACCACACAGAGCGTCGCCGCCGTCTGTCTCGTCTTCGTCGAGCTTCCCCGGTACGCTCCATTCTCCCCAGCACCTCCTGTTGATGCTCCCATCATCCCCAGATCAGCACGCGTCTAACGCCCCCATCCGTGTGCCTTAGGGCGACCTGCAGCCTCACCTCCGACAGCAAACAGAGCCGCCCGACGCCGAAGACGTCTCCGGTGAGCAATCGTCGTCGCATCTGAGCGCCCCTCTCCAAGCCAACGCCACCTCGAGCTTCACCAGGACCCTGCAAACACTGTGAGCCCCTCCTATGTCTTCCTTGCTTCCTGTAATCGCCGCGACGCCACCGTCTGACCGTGCGCCGCCGCCACTTTGTGGTCGAATGATTTTGCACTGTTAGATTTATATCCGACGCGTAGGAACAGATGACTTAACGAAGGGGTATCACTCAATCTGCGCCGTGCAATCTAAATAAGATCCTGCGGTCCAGAGAGCTCGATCCACCCGAAGCGGTACCGTCCAGTTATATTGCGCCACGTGGACATGGTTTAGATTAAAACAGAAATTAGAATCTGTTTGAATTGCAAACTTGTAAAATTCATAACTTTAATTCTACACATCAAAATTTTGCAAATTTTAATGGATTCAGCAGAACAAGTACTTTGCAACTATGCATTTTTTTAATGTTTTGCTTCTGTAAAATTGGTTAAAATTGCAGAAACTTGTGTAGGCTTATTATGAATATAAAAATTGTTCTAGATATAATTTTAATGTGAAATCTTTGCAAAATGGTTAGTTTTGAACCTAATGACCCTAGGAACCAACTTATGGATTTAAAAATGTATGTTATGAAGTTAGGGAATAAATAATTTAATTAGCTCATTTCTAGTCAAATAAAAATATTGATTTTGTTTTAGAAATGATTTTTTAGTGAAACCTCTGGGAATTGATTTGATTCAAACCTTCTGACCCTAAACACCAAGTTTTGAGAATTAAAGTACATTTGGTGAACTCTTTAAAGAATATTGCTTCGCTAAAAACATTTTCAACCACATAAAATATTGATTTGATTTAAAAATGATTTATAGATAAAACCTTTTTCAAATGGTTTTACCACTTTAGTAAATGTCCACTTTGAACTTTATAATGTTTAGAGCCTAGTAGAAACCACTTTTGCAAATAAAACTATCTTTTGCATGCTTGCATGCATGACCTTGTTTCTATTATTTTATGTGTGATAAATTGGTTGGAATGCTAGTTGAATCTATGTTTGCTTGATTGAATTGTAGTGGAATTAGAAGAGTGTGATATTTGCAAGATCAAGAAGTGAACCATAATTATCTACTAAAAAGGCAAGTGACACTATCATCCATGTCCTACTATTTTCATTACACTTAGTAGATTTTTGAAACATGCATGATAAGGACTACTATTATTTTATGCTATGCTAAATCCTATTAGGATACCCTTATATATTCCTTAGTGGAAACATTGTAGTTGTAGTATACTTAGCCCTGCTATATATTGGGATGGGATACATGTTATGATTATATGAAGAGTTGAAAAGATAAATGTTTTATATAATAAAACAAGTACTCAATGAACCACCTGGGTGGACAAGGATACTCAAGTTTTGGACAAGGTGGCAACAAAAGGAACCATGTTTATATGGCCATCTCTTTTTTGTATGTGCACTAGAAGAAAACCACCCAGGGACTTAGGGATTGAACATGTTTCTCAAATGACAGTTGGCTTCCGTATGCGACCACATGCTAAATGGGCTCTAGCTTAGTCAACTACATAGTGGAGGACCCATGCATTGGCATCTTCAGGTTAACTAGAATTGTGTAAGGGAACTTGAAATCCTACATTGGTGCCTGGATGACAAGCTAGCATTGTGTATTGGGAGGACTTCTATGGAAAGACTTTGTCACATTCGCAATCTGCCAGTACTCCATCTTGGTGAGTACTTATCCAGTGACCCTTTGGTGGCATCAAGATGAGATTGTGTCATGTGGGTAAAGTGTACAACTTCTGCAGAAGATCAAATTCTAAGTACTTAGCCGTGTCCCTGGTTATGGACAATACTGAGCAACTAAGGCCTGAAGCTATGGAAGATCTCGACATTCCAATTTCTCAAAGTAAAACTTGATGGTGACAACAAGGGATTAGAAGCACTTGGAGTTTTCCAAGGAGTTCAGAAAGATTTAACAAAAAGATCAAAACTATTTTGAAAAGATAGGATAAAACTATATTGCTTTCTACAAAAGAGCCTAAACCCTACTTAGCCAAATATGCATGTAATGATAGGATCCACTTATTTCTACATAGTAGTGAAACTTGCCAATACAATTCAAATGTATTGACCCTTGTGGATGTAACTTATAATGTTGCAGGTTTGTTTGATGTTAGTGAAGTGTGTTGATTAGGATTACAAGTCTACAACCAACATGATTGCCTGTGGCACTTTGAAGATGAAGGACTCCATGCTATAGTTATTTCTGCTGCATTGTAATGAGATAGCCAAATGAGCTATGTAAGATGTAATGAATTATTTTATTCCTGGTTATAAAGTTGTATTATGACCTTTGTTTCTTGATATTACATCTTAACTGTGGATGCTAGCTATTGATCCAGGGACTAGCATTGTAAACACAGGGATCTCTACCTTATGAAAGGTTGGGACCTCTACATGTGTATCCTGCCACCATCCTCACCACCACCAACAACACGCCTAGGGGCTGCCAGACGCTGCAACCCCTTGTCGTTCCCATTGCCCCATCTAAATCTATTGATCTCATTAAGACTAGGGTTTTACACCCTGGGTGTACGTGTATAGCAATGCACATGCATTGGCCATTAAGGGCCTGTTTGGTATCACTAATGGATTTTGGGGCTCGCTAGGGTTAGGCCCCATGGGGCATGTCCCGTGAAAAAGTCTTCTAGGCCATCTTCTCTATTTTGTTTGGTTGCCTGGTTTTTAATTGGCTGCATGTGGTGGGAAACTATCCCCATTTGTTTGGAAGGACGCATGGCAATTTTTTAACCATGCGGATGCAAATCAATGGTGTTGGTTTGCCCATAAGAGGCTCCATGTAGATACCATGGTACACAAATGGTGAGCTTACCAACATGCACAAAGTTCACATCACATGCATGATCATTATCAAAAGGGGGTCATGGTGTCAACCTACCGTCACATAAAAAGTGGGTGTCAATCTAGCACCGCCAGTTCGGGATTTCTACCACCACCTAGGTACAACAAGACGAAATCGATAGAAATTACATATCAATCATCACAAATCTCGCTGATATTATTCAACTTGTCGTCCTTATTTGCCTCGTTAGCATTGAACATATCAAACAACATGTATTCAAGATTCCTTTTTCCACCTTCATATCCTCCTTTTCCTCATCCCATTTCTGCTTCCTGGCCTTTAGTATATCTAATTGATATTTTCACACCTGCTTCAGCATATCCACTTCATTCTTGAACGCTTTAGTCATCTCCTTGTACTTCTCTATCGATTTCTCACTAGCTTCCAGAGTGTTGTCCTTCATCTTGGACAAGTTATCCTCTAGTACCCTCTTCTCAGTTTTATCCATGAATTTCTTCACATCACCTAACAGACTTGAGTACTCCTTCTCAATCTTGTTCTTCTCATCTGCTAGCCCCTTCACTAACTTTTCACTCTGAATCCTTGATATGTCGTAAACGTATCTATAATATTTGATGTTCCATGCTTGTTTAGTATCTACTTTGCTTTGCTTTGTCTACACTTTGAGGTATTTTTATATGTTTTCTGGACTAACCTATTAACAAGATGCCACAGTGCCAGTTGCATGTTTTCTTTTGTTTTTGGTTCTAGAAAAGGCAGAAAATCAATATTCTTAGAATTGGACGGGACAAAATCCAAAGTCAATATTTTACCGTGGGGAACATGGAGCCAGAAGACAAGACGGAGGAGGGCCTCGAGGGGGCCACACACCCTAGCCGCGTGGCCAGGCCTGGCCCGCGCCTGGAGTGTGTGGCCGCCTCGGGCACCCCCTCGGCCTCCCTCTTCGCCTATAAGAATCCCTTGATACCTAAACCCTAAGTACCTGATCAATCTTCCATGAAATAGTCTGTAGACGCCGCCACCATCTTCCCTAGATCGGGGGGATCTAAAGCTCTTCCCGGCACCCTATCGGAGGGGAGAGATCATCCCGGAGGCCTTCTTCATCACCATGTCAGCCTTCGGTATGATGCGTGAGTAGTTCCACCTTGGACTACGGGTCCATTTAGTAGCTAGATAGTTGTTTCTCCTCCTTTGTGCTACCATGTTTAGATCTTGTGAGCTTCGTTCATGATCAAGATCATCTATTTGTAATCATGCATGTTGTGTTTGCGGGGATCCGATGGATATTGAGATTACTATGTCAGATTGGTTAATGATTCTGTCTTATTGATTCTATCATGTCTGTGTTGTTTGTGATCTTGCAGGCTCTCCGTTTCTAGTAGCTATCTTGGCCAAGTAGATGCTAGTGACTCCAAGAGGGAGTATTTATGCTCGATAGTGGGTTCATGCTTCTATTTAATCTGTGGAAGTGACAGAAATCTCTAAGGTTGTAGATGTGTTGTTGCTACTAGGGAGAAAACAACGATCTCTTGTTCATGGAACAAGTGGATTGTTTACCTTACACACTTTTCTTGAAGCAGTTATTTGTTGTTTGCAACTTAATACTAGAGGGGGTTCAGATGATAACCTGGAGATGGATTACTAGTCATAGATGTAGTTGGATGGCGGTCTATGTATCTTGTTGTATTGCCTAATCAAATATCATAGGATCATGAATGTCTAGTATTGCATTGTTATGCCTTGCTCTCTCCTGTCAATTGCCCTACTGTAATTTGTTTACCCAGCATGCCATGTTGTTTATCTTAAGGAGAACACCTCTAGTGAACTATGGACATCGGTCCAATCTTTACCATTGATACATCTTCCATTGTTCCTGTTTACTTTCTGCAAACCACCATTACCTTCCACACCATACAGTTAATCCTTTGTTTACAGCAAACCGGTGAGATTTACAACCTCACTGTTCATTGGGGCAAAGTCTTGAGTTTGTGTTGTGCAGGTTTCCAGTTGCTAGAAGCACCCTTGAGTCGTTTCCTTCCTCCTATTGATTCAATAACCTTGGTTTCTTACTGAGGGAAAAACTTGTTGTTGTACTCATCATACCTTCCTCTTCGGGTCTCCCAACGAAGCTCTATAGTGATATGAGCCGCATCAAGCCTTTTTTTGGTGTCGTTGTCGGGGAGGCTAAGGACGGCTTCATAAGGGAAGTCCTTCACAACCTTTCTCTTTACTTTGTTTTTGTTTTGCTTAGTTTCTTTTGCCTTGTTTTTTGCCTCTTTTTTATCAAAAACTCCAAAAAAAATAGTTTCGTTTGGTTTGCTTTCTTTTATCAAAAAACACAAAAAAATAGTTCCTGCTCTAGTTGTTGTTGCTATTGGTTTGCTCCACTTTTGGAAAAATGAAATCTGCTGAGAACACCAAGTTGTGTGACTTCACTAGCACAAACAACAATGATTTCCTAAGTACACCTATTGCTCCACCTGCTCCTGATGCTACCTTCTATGAAATTAAGCCTGTTTGTTGAATCTTGTGATGAAAGAGCAATTTTCTGGTGCTAGTTCTGATGATGATGCTGCCCACCTCAATAACTTTGTTGAACTTTGTGGGATGCAAAAATATAAAGATGTAGATGGAGATATTATTAAGCTCAAGTTGTTTCCTTTCTCCTTGAGAGGAAAAGCTAAATAATGGTTGCTATCCTTGCCTAGAAATAGTATTGATTCTTGGATTAAATGCAAATATGCTTTTATTGGAAAATACTATCCTCCTGCTAAGATTATATCTATGAGAAGTGAAATAATGAAATTTAAACAACTTGATAATGAACATGTTGCTCACGTTTGGGAAAGAATGAAATCTTTGGTTAAGAATTGTCCCACTCATGGACTGACTACTTGGATGATTATCTAGACTTTTTATACAGGTTTAAACTTCTCTTCAGGAAACCTGTTGGATTCAGCTACTAGAGGTACCTTTATGACCATTACCTTGGGTGCTGCAACAAAGCTCCTTGATAATATGATGGTCAACTTTTCTGAATGGCACACTGAGAGAGCTCCACATGGTAAGAAGGTAAATTCTGTTGAAGAAACCTCCTCTTTGAGTGATAAGATAGATGTTATCATGGCTATGCTTGTTAATGGAAAAGCTCATATTGATACGAATAATGTTCCCTTAGCCTCTTTGGTTGCTCAAGAAGAGCAAGTTGATGTGAACTTCATTAGAAATAACAATTTCAGCAACAATGCCTATAGGAATGATTTTGGTAGTAACAATAATTATAGGTCTTATCCTCCTAATAATGGCAATACTTATGGAAACTCCTACAACAACAATACTAGAACACTACTAGGAAAATGGTCGTCTGTGGCGCACCTAAAAGGCCCATCTGTGGCGCACCTGTAGTGCGCACAGACCTGCCTTCTGACTATCTCTCGGTAGTGGCGCCTTGCCTAGTGCGCCATGGTTGTGTAGAGATAGGCGTGCACCTCATCTCCAGTGCGCCAAGTTTGGCGTGGTGCGCGCTACCAAACATCCATGGTGCTTTAGGTGGCGCACTACCAGGTAGCCACTAGTGAACCATGTGCGCCACAGATGTATTTTTTGTTTTTTTTAATTTCCAAGCCAGATTATATGCAATACAGATTATATACAATATTACAGCAGATATACACACACAGATACAAGATATACAATTATATATATAAATACTCAATATGAAAAACAAGATTGAAACAAATACATATAGATAAGTCTCATACATGAATACATAGTCCAAGTTACATTGTTTTGATCATGTTACAAAGTAGTAGTTGGTGACATGCGAATACATGTGTCGATCGAACAAGTTAGAGCTCGGAAGCTCGCCTAGACATCTAAACTAGCTAGCTAGACACAAACGCGGGATAAATAACCAAAGAAGATAAGCATGATCACCGCTTGACGAAGGTGTAGGTCTTCATCGTTCCTTGTCCTAACTCCCGCTAGATAGCGCATGTATCTATCTTCCGCCTCGCCATAGTGTTGTACCCTTTGTAGCTATTGCCGCTTAAGCGGTGCACCTGTCTCGGCAGTCTTCCCAATCATCGTAGACTCAGGAACCCGTCCCTTGTACACGTACCACGTCATCTACAAGTTGACAATAATAACTAACCGGTGATTGAAAAAACATGTATAATTAAAGTCGCATATGAAGATACACTTATAGAAAGTACTCTTAAATCAAAAAGAGCAAACTCAAAAAGCATGCCTCATATATAACTAGCTAGGTCGTTGGACACAGGAATATGCTTATGACGGGACTGTTAGCCAAGTAGGATGCACAATTCCTGGACTTGTGCATATCACAAGGCTAACAATCCCGTCATAGCACATTCACATATATATTGTGCCACGACATTTCAATCATCGGCATATTCTCGAAAAAGACAAAAATAACTCGAAAAGAATGCCTCACAAAGATGAGCACCGCCCTGCAGAAGAAGTAACAGTGAATCATTTAGATCATCGATTAGATTGCAATCGTGTTGATCCGCGGTAATTAGATTATACTTACCACAATTTCCTCGAATTCCTTCACCGCAGGATCCGCGGTGAGTTGTTTGGTTTTTGGGTCCACATGGTAACGGGCCCTGATGAAGTTTCGAACCTGCCCGGGTTCGAATTTAGCAAAGGGGTTTTCTATCCCCTTGGATCTATACTCTTCGTCCTCCTTATTCCATTTGGCCTCCATGATTACGTATCCACGGATCCGAGATGGTGATGACCTATATTCATCGCTGCGGCGCCTTTCCCGATTACTATTGGCGAGGATCTTTCGATTCACACCTCTCCTTGAACTCCCGGAACTGATCTTGGTGATCTGCGGGTCAATCTTACGGATCTCCTCGAGACTTTTGCCTTCTTTATAGATCTTCTTCTTTATCCGGGTTCTCCGGTGGCGGCGGTGCTCATCTTTGTGAGGCGGATTTTTTACCGTTCCCATGATAATTTGTGTTCGATACTTAGCGGGAACTTGTATCTTGCGTCGACTTCTCGAAGAGGTGTGCAAGTGGCCATTATCTTTATGCCGAGATTCTCGGTGTTGATCGAGATAGTTGTCCGGTGATCGCCGCCACTTGCCCACCGCCCTTTGACGACAAGGCGGGCTCCAAAGGAACCCCTGATGGGCTCACTTGGTAATTTCCTCCTGACCGTGCCGGCCGTGTTGGCGCCGGTCCTTCTTCTTCTTAGGAGGGTTGCTACCACTCCTGTGCCCTCGCCGCCATCAGTGGTTTCATCGTCCGCCGTTCCTTCGGCTTCTTCCTCCGCGTCTTCCATCTCATCATCCTCGCTCTCCGAAGGATGGTATTCTTCATCGTCTTCTAGACGCTGGGCCGCCTCCCAGAATGTCAATTGTTTATTCGGAGGTCTGAGTTCTCCTTCAGCGCTGATGCGCTTAGAACATCCAGCCTCGTCGTTGTCACACATCTTTGCACTAATAAAAACAAATAATTGGTTAAATGCGGAAAAATCCGGCATGACCTTTGCTAATTTTCTTAAACTAGAGTGCCGATTTACGACACGGAAGTTAATCAACATTTCGGCAAAAATCAGGACTCATTTCATACAAGAACCTGCATACGGGACATAATAAAGTGCTTCATACAAGCACAAGAATAATTTCAAGTGCTACAACAATAACAACAATCCTTGCTGTCATTTGCTTGCAATAAGAAAATGAGAATACACCATACACCATAACAAGCACAAGTTTAGCAAGAAAATGAGCGGCAACATAATTTTTAGTTACGTGAACAAATGACAAATAATAGCAAATGACAAGTATACACGGTTCAATTCAGTTCACCTTGGCAAGCACAAACTCGACATCTAACTTGGCAACTACGAGGTGCAATGCAGACTTGTTTTAATTTGACAACTTCTGGTGCAATACGGGCATCTAACTTGACATCAACTACATCTAACTTGACAACTACAGGTGCAATGCGGACATCTAACTTGGCGCAACTTGGCAAAGAATTCTAGATGCAATGCGGGCATCTAACTTGACAAAGAACTACATCTAACTTGACGAACACAGTCCACAGGTTACAAAGGCTCTCATGCGATCCGATCAACACTTACGATCCACCGGCAGATGCATTCAAAACTTACATAGTCCACAAGTTTTTCCTAATCTGATCAACAAATGGCTCAGGCTCTCTGTCTATTATTACTGGACTTGATAAAATATGACCATCTTACTACTATATTCATCTACTGGACTTGACGCATGAGTGATGTTTTATTTCATGCTTGGGTTAAAGAATATATGACCATCTAGTGCTATATTAATCTACTGCACATATCTGTTATCACCATGATAAGGACATCAATGCCATATTAATCTAGTGCTATATTAATCTACTGCACATATCTAGTGCTATATTAATCTAGTGCTTGGGTTAAAAAAATTCATGACTGTTATCACCATGATAAGGACATTGGCCATCTACTGCACATATCTAGTCCTATATTAATCTACTGCTGCATTGCATGAGAAGAGTGAGAAGTGATGCAGGTAACTGAGGTGAGCACTGGCATAGGTTGCACTGGCATAGGTTGCACTGGCATATTAATCTCGCTGCATTGCATAGGTTGTCTTGTAAGCGAGGTCACCATCTAGTGACATGATTGTGATTTATTAACGAACATGGAGAGGTTAGAAAAGTATCCATTTATTGCTTAAAAACTACGCTTGGTTTAACTAGCCCATTTCAAGCCAAAACTGTTTATACTACAAACATTAAAGTCAATTCAGATCACTATGAGAAAAATATCGAATTCAGATCGAAATGGTAAACCATTTCAGATTAACGACTTGCATCATTTCAGCACTAAATCTCTTGCTAAATCAACCTAAATCAAGCTCTGCTACTACCTAAACCTAAACCTAAACCTAAATCTAATCCTAAATCAACCTAAACCTCACTTGTCAACCTAATCCTAAATCAACCTAAACCTCACTTTCAACCTAAACCTAAATCTAATTCTAAATCAATGCCCATGGTGAGATGGAGAGAGGGGAGATGGAGAGGGGAGAAGACTCACCTCTCGAGACGAGGACGAGGACGAGCTCGGGTGAGGTGGTGGCGGGCGAGGCTGTAGCAGTCGAGTCCATTTGGCGAGGCGAGCGGCGGCTCCTCCTCCACCTCCTCCTGGCTGGCGACGCCCACCTCCACCTCCTCCTAGCTGGTGTGCGGCGACGCTCCTCTGGCCGACACGTGGCGGCGCTCCTCGTCTGGTGGCGACGCCTCCTCCACCTCCTCTGGCGGGCGTTGATGCAGATGGGATGCGGCGCGTCGATGGGGATGAGAGAGGGGGCTCGGGCTGAGATGGAGCGATGGGGATGAGAGAGGCGGCTCGATCGAGTGGATAAAGCCAGTTAGGCATAGCGCACTTGGGCATAGTGCGCTACGGATATCTGTAGCGCACTACGGGCTAGTGCGCTACGCCTATCGGCATGCGTCCCGGTTGGAGCCACCAACCGGGACTAAAGGTTTGGCCACAGCCACGTGGCCTGGCACGCACCTTTAGTCCCGGTTGCTGGCTTCAACCGGGACTAAAGACCCCTTGCCCTCTATAAATGCAACGCCCCAGCCCCCTCTGCCTCCACTCTGTTTTTTCGAATGGTGTAAGGTGTGAGGGTGTGCTAGTTTTTTTCATGCATGCATTGAAGGTGTTTGTTGAAATGTTTGAGTGAAAAATCCGTTGAATTTCTCATAGAACAAAAATATAGAAGGTGTCCAGACGCACTTGAGCTTTCTCCTCTTTATTTCCCTCGATCGAGGTTAGCAATCTTATCTTTTCTAGGTCATTGATACAATTCATGTGTCGGTGTGAATTGGTTATTTCACTATTTATGATGTCCTGTTTTTGATAAACTTACTTATATGATGCGATGAGCGGTCGGGAATGGATGTACGGTGACGGCGGGTACGGGTATATCAAAGGCGTGGATAAATTTATCGATGTGGCTACGGCAAACAAAGAGAATGGATTTATCGTTGTCCATGTGTTCAATGTCGGAACAACAAGGAGTACTCTTCCTCGAAAATCATTCGCGACCACCGATTATGAAAGGTTTCATGCCCAACTATAATTGCTGGACCAAGCACGGGAAAGAGGGGTTATGATGGAAGATGGTGAAGAAGATGATGATAACAACTATCATCATATGTTTCCTGAATCTGATGATCTTGCAATGGAAGATAATGGAGAGGAAAAAGGTGAAGAACGGGCATCGATGAGGTGATGAACTTGGTAGGGTCATTTCGATGCAAAGCGAGACTGTGAAACAGGAAATGAGAAGTTGAAGTTAGAGGGCATGTTAGAAGATCACAAGAAATTGTTGTACCCAAATTGTGAAGATGGCGGCACAAAGCTCGATGCGACCTTTGGAATTGTTACGATGGAAGGCAGAGTGTGGTCTAACTGACTCCTCATTTGAAAAGATACTGAAAATAATGAAGCCGAAGTTTATTTTCGAGCACACTTGTTGCAAACACATCACACTTATTTTGAAGTTTTATTTTGATTTTGAAATACTTTTAAATATTCCAAAAATGCCCAAAAGTAATAATATTCCAAAAATGCCCAAAAATATGATTTAAAGTATAACTAAATTTCATAATACTTTGTTCATGAATATTACAATCTTTTTTGACCACGCGTTTACAATATTTTTTGAGCTAGCGTTTTACAATCTTTTTCCCCTTCTTTGTCGCGGTTGAATAATTTAGCCCTGGCACTTTAATGTTTCTTCTTTCGAACGGGCTACCTTTTTTGGGTAGGGTTGTCCTTTTTCTTCTTGTGATGTATGTTGATGCATCGTAGTCATCGTCATCTTCAATCTTTGGATCGCCGTACTGGTCGAAGTCTTGCTCGTTGGCGACTCCATCCATTCCGATGATGTTTCTTTTTCCTCTCCTCACGACAACACGGCTAGGCTTTGTCGGGTCAGTAATGAAAAAACATTGGTCCACTTTGGTAGCCAGTACCCACGGTTCATTTTTCGCGGCCACGTTTGCCGTGGCCTTGGATTTGGCTGCCGGGTATAACCATGGTTGTGAAATACCGGTCTTCTCTTCGACGCTCTTTGCCCATCCGACACGGAACATCGGCACCTTTTCTCCACGGTAGTCGAGCTCCCGGATCTCCTCGATTCTTAGTAGAATCTTTCCTTCACGTTGTCATCGGTGTAGAATTCGGCGTTACGCTGAGTTCGATAATCACACTTGTTGTCCTTTTCCTCCGTGTAGAATGTGTAGCCGTTCATATCATACGCTGATAGGTCACCAGGTTTTGCATCGGTCCCTACGACAAGGTGAATATGATCTTTCCGTGTCGGAAGAATGCGGCTGGGATTATCAAGGCGTCTGCCTAAACCAACGCGTGAAATCTGAGTTGTGCTCTTTGATTATTTCTCCTGCGTCCTCTGTATGCCCCGATCCGTACTTCTTCTCGATTAACCTTTTGTGCTTCGTACCCAAGGATCGACTAGTTCTAAATGCTTTAGCACGGAGGTTTGCTCGATCAAAGTCTGCGTCGAAAATCGAAGTGCGATGCGATGCGGACGACCCTCTCGGTGACCAGATCCGTCGAGCTTGCCAAGGTGTCTGTTGACGGGAAGACCGACAGGGTTCTCGATGTCTAGATAATTCGTGCAGAAAGAGATGCACTCTTCGGCCAGAAATCCCTTGGCTATGCTTCCATCTGGACGGGACATGTTGCGAACGTATCCTTTGATGTGTTCGTTCATCCTTTCGAACGCCATCATGCTGCGGAGAAACATCGGCCCGAGTTGTACGATGTCCTCCACGACATGGACCAGCAGATGCACCATAATGTCGAAGAATGCGGGTGGGAAGTAGACCTCAAGCTCACATAGTATCACCACGATCTCCTCCTGTAGCCTTCCGAGCTGATTCAAGCCAATCGACTTCCTAGAGATGACGTCGAAAAACTTGCATAGGCCAAATAACGTTTCACGGACGTGCTCGTCCATTATCCCTCTTAGTGCGAGGAAGTACTGCGTCATTAGCACGGCACGGTCGTGAGACTTCATGCCCGAACCTCTGCTTCGCCTCGTCTAGGTATCGCTTATCTTGCCGCGTGGCCGTAAGGAAATTTGACTCCTAGAAGGCACTTGAAAACTGTTTGATCTCATCACGGCTTAGAGTGAAGCAAGAAGGAGGCGTAATATTCGTTCTTCTTGAACTTTTACCCTCCGACGACCTTGTGTCGTCTCCACTCATGATCATCGTCATCTTCACGATCATCGAGTAGTCGTCCTCCGTGAAGCTCCTTCCGGATACCCAAGCATATCAGTCGTGCCTTGCTTTGGACCATCTTCGTCCTATCGGCATGTTGATTATGGTGGCGACAGACTCGCACACGTTTTCGTGATATGCATGATGTCGAGGCTATGAGGCGTGCGGAGAAACTTCCAAGATGGCAACTCCTAGAAAAGCAGACCTTGTTTTCCATACCTTCATCGGCGGCTTATCTTGTTCTGCCTCTTCGCTTCTTTCCGTGCTTAGGACAATCTTTCCGGTTTTTAGCAACTCTTCCACTTCTTCGCTGCTCCTACGCTCTGGGATTCCTCGGGTCTCGATTTGCCATCGACAGGTCTCCACGTTTTCTCCATGGATCATTCTTGCCGAGCCACCTCGGTGCGCCATGAACACGGTTTTCGATGACCTGGATCTTTCTCTAGTTGGAGATAGCTTGTGTTATCCATGCACCTAACATGCGTAGAATCCTTGGATAACCTGCCCGAGATATACCCGCAACTGGATAGTCTTGCACCGTAGTGACCAAGCGGCTCTCATAGTGAAATAATCTTGTCGACGGCGTCGTAAGTATTGGCTCGATTCCCATAACGTGGCTAGCTCCTCTTTCAACAGCCGAGATACTGATTGATGTCGGTGCAGGTTGTTTCGGCCCTTGAATTAGCATACTCATTTGTATGTACTTCTTCTTCATGCACAACCATGGAGGAGGTTGTACATCCATACAAACACAGCCAGGCAAGTCTTTGCGTCTTTGCTACCGAGCGGATTGAGTCCATCGGTTTCGCACCAAGCGATGTTCCTCGAATCTCCACCCAATGCGGAATTCGAGGTCCAATGCTTTCCAGCGGCTAGCATCGAAGGTGCGTCGGCAGCTCATCCTTTTCGGGTCATCATCATCTCCGGCTTCTTCCTTTCCGCATGCCATCGCATGAGCTTCCTTAGGGTCCGCGAAATAGCGCTGCAGACGAGGGTGATAGGAAAGTACCATACCACTTTTCGAGGTGCTTTCTTCCCTTTCTTGTATCGACTCACGCCGCACCGGACATGTGGTTTTCTCCGCGTCCTCGCCCGATAAATGATGCAATCGTTGATGCATACGTGATATCTAACGTCGGTAGATCGAGAGGATAGGCGATTTTCTTGGCATCCTCGATACTAGTTGGACATGTGTTCCCCTCGGGAGCGATCGTGCGAATGCCATCATACCGTCGAAGCTTGCGTCGCTCAATTTGTGCTTTGCCTTCATCTCCATAGCCTTGAGCGTTACATTCAACCGGGTATCGTCGGGCTTGCATCCTTCATACAATGGAGTAACCGCGTCTTTCTCAAGTTGCGCAAGCTTGGCTTTCTCTCTAGCGGCAGCCTGGCGTTACTAAATGCGCTTGAGAAGCAGCTCTTGCACATAAGGGTCCCGCACCCAGCGACGTTGTTCCATCGTAATGCGCTCCTCCGGCATCTAGATCATCATCATCCCGGTCTGCTTCCGCACCTTCACCATCTCCAGGAGCCTCTTCATCATCTCGCCCGTTCTCGCCGTGATGATGATCATCGTCATGTTGGCCACCTTCTTCACCGTCTCCATCATCTACGCCATCGCTTATCCAACGAGTGTATCCATCCATGAAACCATGGCGGCGGGCGGTCCTGCAGATTCCGGAATCTGGGTCGATCACCCAGTTGAGTTTGCATCTTCTGCACGGACATCTTATATCTGTCTTGTTATTTTGTATCATGTCGGCCGTCGCACATTTCAAAAATCTAGCCACAATGCCTTCGCTCATTATGCGGACCATTTTTTCCTGCACGATGTACACGGTACAATTTTGAAGTCTATTAGAACCACATAATGAATGCATGCATGCAATGGTCGATAGAAAATTTCGGCATGACCTATCCTAAAATTAGGACCTTTGCGAAATGCCAAAGTCTTGCCAAAATGGAAATGAATCAACATTTTGGCAAAACAAATGGCAACTTGTTCACATACAAACACAAGAGAGAGAGACGATCCATACACACATGAACATATCATTATCCTCTCCATACACACTTGCATGAGCATCATCGATACTCTCCATATACACACACATATGACCATCGATCCTCGCTCTCCACACATACACACATCATGAGCATCGATCATCTACATACATATGAGCACATGCATCATCCATATACACATGAACACATCCTTACATGGACAACTTACCGAGATGAGAGACCGATCGCGAGAAAGATGGAAAGGAGAGGTGCGCGCGTCGACCGGAGACGGATAGATGAGAGACCGAAGACCTCCTCTATTACTTATGTAACATCCAAAGCAAGTTTTACATGCTAAAAATGGTGAATGTATGGAGAAGCTGAGGTGGGAAGGAGAAGATCCCGACTAGATCTAAGGAGGAAGAAGAAGGGGAAAGTGAAGTGTGGGTGGTGGATGTGTGGGCACACATGTGCACATAAAGTGCTGTCCTAAAAGAATCGACACATCCGTGGCGCACGGCCCAGGCGCCACAGAGTACAAACACGTGGCACTAGGCCGAGTGCGCCACAGTTTGTGGCGTTCGAGCAGAGAGGGCATGCGCTTAGGCGTGGCGCACTGTGAACACGTCGCCACAGATGACCCTAACAACGTGGCGTGCGCACATGACTATAGTGCGCTACAGATGTTTGGCGTGTGGCCAACAGGGCCCTGGCCCACACACATCTGTGGCGCACTATAGTCATGTGCGCCACGGTTGTTCTAGTTATTAGTAGGGCACTGCCCACAGGTGAGCCACGCATGTTTTAGCCGTGGGGCACTTCAACCATGTGAGCCACGGATGTGCTGATTACCTATAGCCGTTTTCCTAGTAGTGGAAGTGCTTCCTCTGAACTTGAAGTCATGCTTAAAGACTTTATTAGTAAACAAACCACTTTCAACAAAACTGTGGAGGAAAATCTCATGAATGTTGAGAAAAATATTTCATCTTTGTCTAAAGCACAGTCCTCTGTGATTAATAAAATGGTTGCTAAACCTGAAACCTTGGAAAATACCTTTGCTGCTACTCATGCCATACAAGTTACTATTGATGAAAATATTAGACTGTTAGCCCAACTACATGCTAAGTGGGAAAGAGAAGCTAAAATTGCTAGAAACAATAGTGTGTGCACTATTACCACCACCAATATGGATACCACCAAACCACAAGAAGTCCCTATCCCTCCTACCACAATGTATAAACCCAATGAGTCTACTACCAGTGATGCTAAGTTTGAATTTGATCTTGATGGTTGCAATATTTTTTAAGTTATTTTGTTCCTGCAAAAGCTTGCTAGAAGTCCTAATGCTTGTGATATGAATGTAGATTTCACCAAACACGTTACAGATGCTCTTATTAAAATTAAGGAAGAAAAGTTGAAACACAAAGCCTCTATTCCTAGGAAAGTAGAAGATAGTTGGGAACCCATTATTAATATGCAAGTGAATGACTTTGATCTCAAAGCTTCATGTGACCTTGGTTCTAATGTCTCTATTATGCCTAGAAAGATTTATGAAATGCTTGATTTGCCACCTTTTGAAGATTACTATTTGGATGTCCCACTTGATGATAATGTTAAAAATAAACTCATGGGGAGTGTTAATGATATTCTTACTATGGTTAACAATGCCTATGTCCCTATTGATTTCTATGTTTTGGATGTTGAATACAATGCTTCTTTACCTATTACTTTGGGAAGACCTTTTCTTAGAATTATTGGTGCCATCATTGATATGAAAGAAGGCACCATTAAATATCAATTTCCATTCAATAAAGGTATTGAACACTTCCCTATGAGGAGAGAGAAGTTGCTTTTTGCTCCTCCTTTGAAAGCAATGTTTGATGTTAATGCTTCTTCATTTGAAAATACTTGATTCTTGCTTCTTGTGCCTAACTTAAAGACGTTAAAGAAAAGTACTTATTGGGAGATAACCCAATAGCTTTCTTGAGTCTTGGAATTTATTACTTCTGTAATAACCGCTCCTTATCCTTTTTTTGATTTTTGTGCCAAGAATAACCTCTAATGAGAGGGAAGTAAGATTTGGGGAGTTGCTGTCCTGAAACATATTTTTGTGCTCCACTGTAAAAATTCTTGTAAAATCTCTGTAAGTCGGATTGAGCTGTAATTTTAAGAATAAATCCCCCAGGTTGTTAGATAACTCACTTTAGTTCAATACTTTTTGATTTGAGCAACAGAAGGTCTTCAAAAAAATTGGTTTCTACCTGCTGGTCTGTTTTGACAGATTTCTGCCATTATTTGCATTTGCTTCTTATTGATTCCTTTTAGGGTTATTTTTGGGAAATTGAGATTTTTGAGGAATTGCTACAGTAGCTTGTGTCTTTAGTGAAAGTTTTGATGTTTTAAAGCTAAACCCAAAGGTCTATTATATTTTGAATACACTAATGTTGCTAATGAAGATTGTGTGAAGTTTTGTATGAAGGAAAAAAATTAGATGTAGAGAAAGAATGATGTAATGAGATGAAGTATGGAGAAAAGCTCAAGCTTGGGGATGAAACCCCATGTCACCTAAATAAATATTTAAGAGGTACAAGCGTCAAAGCTTGGGGATGCCCAAGGTATCCCATTCTTTATTAATAAAAATCTCAAGTCTTTGTAGACACTTCGTTTTTATTGTTTCATGGACAGTTGTGTTGTTCTTGGAGAGTCTTAGTTTTTGTTTTTGGTTTTTGTTTTCTTAGTTTGCTTGAATAAAGTATTTTGACCCCCGTTATCGCTGTGTTGTTTCAAATAAGTTGATTGGTGTTGGAAAGGAGTAGAAAGTTCTTGCTTGAGTAGTACAAGAGGAGCTTTCTTTGACTGTGATTTAGACTTTATCATGTCATGTTAGATGTTGTTTTGACCTTATGCTTAGTGATTATTGTTGTAGCATGACTTGTTCCAAACAATTAGGATTTCTTAATGTGCCTTAAAAGAATCATGTGTTGTTTTAGCATACAAAATCATAGTATTGTGGTATTATCCTTTGATGCTTTGTTTGGGTTGACTTGGTACATGCTCACACCATGTTATGACTATGAACCAATCACCATAGCCTCTATGATCATTTAGTTTTTGACTTGTGGTACCACTTTATGCATTGATTAGTAATGTTTTGTCGCTCTGCATGATTATGGCCATTATTGCTCTCTTAGTTGGTCGCTCCCAGTCTTTTTCTAGCCTCCACTTGTATGAGTAAGCTCTACTCATTCATCCAACTCCCAAGAAACCCAGTTATTCCAAAGTGTCCACTATAACTGCCTATGCATGGTGTGTTACACCATTCCAAGTATATTCTTGTTTTATCTATCTTCCAATTAAAAAGTTATTTTGTTATGCGAAAACTTAGTGATTAAAGCTCTCACAAACTTGATGGCACACTTTAAATTTCTTGCCCATAAATAAACTTGAACCATTGTGTCATCTATGTTGTATATGCTTGCACTTATACGTTGGAATTAGCAGAACCATGTTGTCACGGGGAACGCTTTCACCATTGCACTTGTACATTGTACCCAGTTGATATCATGCTCTTTTGTTTGCGGATGTCGTCGGGGTGAAATAAAAGGGGACCTTGTAAGTCCATGGAGTTATGTATGTGTGTTAGAGAAACGACTAAGACGCTATCCTAAGCAATGCCTAATCATCGTGGAAACTTGCAGCATCACCATAGTGAGCAATCTATGAAGCTTTTTTCTTATAAAGAAAGAGACACATTGAAAAGAGGAAAGAGAGAAAAAAGCACCATTTTCCCATGGTAAATAAGAAGATTGCTGAGATGCTCATTGTCTGCTTGCTTGTCATTTTGATTATGGGATAGCTATTGTATCATGTGCAAGGGGTACCCCGTTGGCGGTTCTCTATGATACACATGTACTTACTATGACAAGAACTTACATGTGACTAAAGTTGAGTAGCATGAGGAGCGGACCTCGTACTCAAGGGACATGAGATTGACAACTTATACTTTGTCAAGCATATACTCCATAGTTTGTTTACTTTAACCTTAATTACTTAAAGATTCTTATGATAGGGGCAATGAGAGCTGAAAGATAACAAGTACCATAATTTTTGGAAGCTCTTTATGAGACTTGAAATCCCTGCTTCCCTTTTATGAAGGACCTTTCTTCCACTATTATATTGAGTCTCCACCTTCTATCCTTAGGCACCAATTAAGAGAGCATAGTTGCCATTCTTAGTTCTATGTGCATTGTCCCAAAACTTATTGATTGATACATATTGTTGATATTACTTGCTCATGAACTATTTGTATCTAGTCACTCTTACAAGCTTTGAAGGTGTCATGTGCATGTATTTGCTACTCCATGAGGGACAACCTGAATGCCACTATGATATGTTTTCTATATATGAAACAAACAAATGTCTTTCAATGCATTGTTATTCATGAATCTTTGTTTGTATCCTTTCATGTTGCATGCATAGTTACTATGTCTTACTGTTATAACTCCTTCTTGCATGCTCATGTTTAGAGTACTTTGATCTCAGCTTTCAATGCTTGCAAATGGTTTGGTCTTGATTTTGATGGTGCATGTCACCTCAAAAATTATTCTTTTTATCACTTACCTACTCGAGGACAAGCAGGAGTTAAGATTGGGGATGCTTGATACGTCGTAAACGTATCTATAAATTTTTGATGATCCATGCTTGTTTAGTATCTACTTTGCTTTGCTTTTTCTACACTTTGAGGTATTTTTATATGTTTTCTAGACTAACCTATTAACAAGATGACACAGTGCCAGTTGTTTGTTTTGTTCTGTTTTTGGTTCCAGAAAAGGCAGAAAATCAATATTCTCGGAATTGGACGGGACAAAAGACAAAGTCAATATTTTACTGTGGGGAAAACGGAGCCAGAAGATGAGACGGAGGAGGGCCTCGAGGGGGCCACACCCCCTGGCCGCATGGCCAGGCCTAGGCCGCGCCTGGGGCTGAGGCCGCCTCTAGCACCCCCTCGGCCTCCCTCTCGCCTATAAGAATCCCTCGATACCAAAACCCTAAGTTCCCAATCAATCTTCCACGAAACAGTATGTACATGCCGCCACCATCGTCCCTAGATCGAGGGGGATCTGAAGCTCTTCCCGGCACCCTGCCAGAGGGGAGAGATCATCCCGGAGGCCTTCTTCATCACCATGCCAGCCTCCGGTATGATGTGTGAGTAGTTCCACCTTGGACTACGGGTCCATGTAGTATCTAGATGGTTGTTTCTCCTCCTTTGTTCTACCATGTTTAGATCTTGTGAGCTCCATTCATGATCAAGATCGTCTATTTGTAATCATGCATTTTGTGTTTGTGGGGATCCGATGGATATTGAGATTACTATGTCAAATTGGTTAATGATTCTATCATGTTTGTGTTGTTTGTGATGTTGCATTCTCTCCGTTTATAGTAGCTATCTTGGCCAAGTAGGTGCTAGTGACTCCAAGAGGGAGTATTTATGCTCGATAGTGGGTTCATGCCTCTATTTAATCTAGGGAAGTGACAGAAATCTCTAAGGCTGTAGATGTGATGTTTCTACTAGGGAGAAAACAATGATCTCTTGTTCATGGAACAAGTGGATTGTTTACCTTACACACTTTGATTAAAGCAGTTATCTGTTGCTTGCAACTTAATACTAGAGGGGATTCGGATGATAACCTGAAGGTGGATTACTAGTCATAGATGTAGTTGGATGGCGGTTTATGTATCTTGTTGTATTTCCCAATCAAATCTCATAGGATCATGAATGTCTAGTATTGCATTGTTATTCCTTGCTCTGTCCTGTAAATTGCCTTGTTGTAATTTGTTTACCCAACATGTCATGTTGTTTATCTTAAGGAGAACACCTCTGGTGAACTATGGACCCCGGTCCAATCTTTACCATTAATACATCTTCCACTGTTCCTGATTACTTTCTGCAAACCACCATTACCTTCCACACCATACATTTAATCCTTTGTTTATAGCAAACCGCTGAGATTGACAACCTCACTTTTCGTTGGGGCAAAGTCTTGAGTTTGTATTGTGCAGGTTTCTAGTTGCTAGCAACACATTTGAGTCGTTTCCTTGCTCCTACTGGTTCAATAACCTTGGTTTCTTACTGTGTGAAAAAACTTGTTGATGTACTCATCGTACCTTCCTCTTGGGGTCTTCCAACGTAGCTCTACAGTGATCTGATCCGCATCAATCCTCTCATCGATTCTTGCACTATTACTATCATGATACGTTCCCTAGAGTTTTTCTAACACATTGTTCATTGTTTTTGGCCATTTCTTGTCAAATCAAGCCACAAACCCATACTCTGTAATTTTCTACAAATAATAAGATCATGCTCACAGCTTGTGGATGAGCTATTATGTGATAAATCAGAAGCTGTGAACTTACATTCTACACTTGGTAGAGATAAACAGCTTCCTGTGTTGCTTCCTTCAAATGCAACACACTTGACAGACTCAAGCTTGTGGACACGACACACCTCGGGACAATCTACTACTATGATAGTGAATGTGGGATCTTTAATGCATTGAAGAGAATAATCCATGTCCATGAGGTCCTAACAGACACAAAATCGCAACAAAGTCAAGTCCAACTGAGACCAAATAAAAAATCCCTAGAATTGGAAGCAAACCCGAAGCCTATAGACGACTGTCTTGAGCTCTCAGTGTCACTCCATCTCGGCATGACAACTTTGGTGGACGCACTGACAACTCAACAAAGAGGACGTAATATTCTTAGTCGATGCCATCGCCGATGATTGGAGATGAGGGAGCTGATTTCTATAAAGGAAGTGGAGAGTGGAAATGGAGGAAAGGTTTTAGAGGGAGGTGACAGAATCCTTCCTACCCCTTTTCCATTTTCATAGTGGAATGTGTGTGCTTCCCCTAGGACAGGCAACAAATAATACCAACTTCTTCTCCATGTGGCTTGGCTGGCCCTCAGACTGATGGGTTTCGCAGCATAGTAAATCAAACAATTTCTACGGATGCGAACGGGAAAGCCAAGATCTAATCTAGGAGATGCAAACAACGAGAGGGATTAGATGAGATCTTCATACCCTTGAAGATTCGCACAGCGGAACGTTCGTCGGAACGTGGGTGATGTAGTCGTACTCGCTTCTCCTCCTCGCGATCCGCTCCGATCTAACACCGCAAGTGGCGATGCCTCGGAGAGATGCACACGTGCGGCACCTCGACGTCTCCTCCTTCCTAGGTCCAGCAAGTATGGTGGAGAGACGGATTGGATCTACAATGCGACGACTCGGTGCAAGTGGTGGAGAGTTTCTGCAGCAGGGCTTCGCCTACGTGCAGTCGGGAGGGAGAGAGAGAGGAGGGTAGCAGGGCGGCTAGGGCTTGAGGAGGAGGTGTGTGGAGAGTGCGCCCCCAGCCCTCTTTATATAGAGGGTTGGGAGGCAACCCTAGCCCCTCCCCCAAGCCTAGGCTGGCGGCCAAGGAGGGAGGAGTGGGGGGCAAGTTCCCCCCCCCCTGTTCTAGAAGCTTTCCTAGGGTTTGCCCTAGATCTGGCCGGCTGGGCCCTATGGGGCCTTGTGCCCCTGGCCCAATGCGGCCAGGGCACTCCCTCATAGGCCCATGCCCCCTCCCTGCAGGTGGGGCCACGTTGGTCCCCCTCCGGAAGGTTCTAGAAGCTTCCGGTACAATACCGATTAACCCGAAACAATTCCGAACTCCAAAAACTGCATTGCCTTATATGAATCTTATTCTCCGGACCATTCCGGAACCTCTCGTGATGTCCGGATCCCATCCGAGACTCGAACAAAACTCATAAACCAATTATCCAATCTATCCTAGCGTCGAGACACGTTAAGTGTGTGACCCTTCGGGTTCGAGAATATGCAGACATGATCTTCTATCAATAATCAACAGCAGGGTCTGGAAACCCATATTGACTCCCACACATTCATCGATGATCATATCGGATGAACCACGATGCCAGGGTTCAATCAATCCCATATATATATATTCCCTTCATCTCGCGATATTTTACTTGCCCGAGATTTGATCGTCGGTACCGTCATACCTAGTTCAATCTCGTTCACAACAAGTACTTTACTCGTTCTGTAATCCGATATCACTTTGTGATTAACTCCTTAACCATATGCTTGCAAGCGGTGTTGATATCGATTACCGAGTGGGCCTGAAGTATATCTCTCCGACTTGGGAGGGACAAATCCCATCTCGATACATACAACCCAACAAGTACTTTCCGATCACCTGAGAGACACCTTTATGATCACCCTCTCATAGGATGACGTTTGATGACCTCAAAGCTTTCTTCCGATACCAGGGAGTTGTAGTATCTCATGGTCTAAGGAATACAATATTTGACATAAGAAAAGCTTCGCAAAGATGAACACGATGACACGATCTAATTGCTCCGCTTAGTTTGGGTATGTCCATCATATCATTCTCCTAGTGATATGATCTCATTATTAATCGACAACTCATGTCTATGGTTAGGAAACCTTAACCATCATTAATCAATGATCTAGTCCATAGAGGCATACTAGGGACACGGTGTTGTTCACAAACCACACAAGTATTAAAGTTTCCGCTTAATACAATTCTAGCATGGAATATAAACTTTATCATGAACAAGAATTATAATAATAACATCTTTATTATTGCCTCTAGGGCATAATTCCAACAGTCTCCCACTTGCACTAGAGTCAATAATCTAGTTTACATTTGGCAACAATCTCACACCCATGGCACTAAGGTGTTGATCATGTTTTGCACGTGGAAGAGGTTTAGTCAATGGATCTACGACATTCAGATCTGTATGTACTTTGCTAATCTTCAGATCTCCATCTGCTATATAATCTCGGATTATATGAAACTTGCGGTTGATATGCTTGGTCTTTGGATGATATCTTGGTTCCTTAGCGAGTGCTATGGCGCCAGTGTTGTCACACAATATCTCCAGTGGGTCCAATGCACTTAGAACCACGCCAAGCTCAGTGATGAAGTTCCTGATCCAAACTCCTTCACTTGACGCTTTTGCAGCAGCCATGTATTCCACTTCTATTGTAAATCTCGTGATCACGCTTTGCTTGCAGCTTCTCCAGCTCACAGCTCCTCCATTCAAAATATAAATGTATCCTGTCTAAGATTTAGAATCATCCTTGTCGGTGTCGAAACTAGCGTCGACATAACCTTTTACGACGAGCTGTTCATCACCTCCATAGACTAAGAACATTTCTTTAGTCCTATTTAGGTACTTTAGGATGTTCTTCAAGGCTTTCCAGTGTTCCACTCCTGGATCACTTTGATATCTGCTCGTCAAACTAAGAGCATTGGACATATCCGGTCTAGTACACAGCATGGCATACATGATAGAACCTATGGCCGAGGCATAAGGCACTTTGCTCATAGCTTCTCTATCATTTACCGTAGCTGGACACTGAGCCTTGCTCAATATCTTACCTGACAACATAGGCACTGAACCTTTCTTTGCCTTATCCATTCTGAACCTTTTCAGAACTTTGTCTAGGTATGTACTCTGGCTTAAAGCTATCAGGCATCTTTGTCTATCTCTATAGATTTTGATGCCCAATATATAAGCAGCTTCACCTAGGTCTTTCATTGAAAAACACTTGTTCAAATAACTCTTCACATCGTTAAGCATGTTAATGTCATTTCCAATAATCAATATGTCATCCACATATAGTACCAGAAATGTCACCGAGCTCCCACTCACTTTCTTGTAGATACAAGCTTCGTAGCAATTTGGAACAAATCCAAAGCTCTTGATCACTTGATCAAAACGAAGGTTCCAACTCCGAGATGCTTGCTTCAGTCCATAAATGGAACGCTGAAGTTTGCATACTTTATCAGCATCCTTAGGATCGACAAAACCTTCGGGTTGCATCATATACAACTCTTCATCAATGTTGCCATTGAGGAACGCAGTCTTGACATCCATCTGCCATATTTCATAATCATGAAACGCAGCAATTGCTAATAAAATCCGAATGAACTTGTCGAAAACCTTTTGCGACAAGTCGTGCTTTATAGACGGAAACATTACCATACGCATCCGTTTTCTTCTTGAAGATCCATTTGCACTCAACGGCCTTTTGGTCGCTAGGAGGGTCCACCAAAGTCCATACTTGGTTTTCGCTCATGGATCCCAATTCGGATTTCATGGCCTCTAGCCATTTCTCAGAGTATGGGCTCATCATCGCTTCCTCATAGTTCGTAGGTTCACTGTCTTCTACCAACAAGACAGTCAAGACAGGGTTGCCGTACCACTCAGGAGGGGCACGCGACCTTGTCGACCTGTGACGTTCAGTAGCAGCATCGTCCGAAGCTTCATGATCCTTGTCATTAGCTTCCTCTATTGTTGGTGCAGGCGGCACTGGAACAATTTCAAGTGCTGCGCTACTCTCCAATTCAAGAGAAGGTTCAACAACCTCGTCTAGCTCTACTTTCCTCCCACTCACTTCTTTCGAGAGAAACTCCTTCTCAAGAAAGGAACCGTTCTTTGCGACAAACACTTTTCCTTCGGTTCTGTGATAGAAGGTATACCCAATAGTTTCCTTAGGATATCCTATGAAGACGCATTTGTCCTCTTTGGGTTCGAGCTTGTCCGGCATCAACTTCTTGACGTAGGCTTCGCATCCCCAAACTTTAAGAAACGACAACTTAGGTTTAGCACCAAACCACAGTTCATACGGTGTCGTCTCAACGGATTTAGATGGTGCCCTATTTAAAGTGAATGCAGCGGTTTCTAATGCATAACCCCCAAAATGATAACGGCAAACCAGTAAGAGACATCATCGATCGGACCATATCTAATAGGGTTCGATTCCGGAGTTCAGACACACCATTGCGCTGTGGTGTTCCGGGTGGCGTGAGTTGCGAAACGATTCCGCTTGCTTTAAGATGCGTGAGAAAATCATAACTCAAATATTCACCTCCACGATCGGATCGTAGAAACTTAATCTTTCTGTTGCGATGGTTCTCCACTTCATTCTGAAATTCCTTGAACTTTTCAAATGTTTCAGATTTATGTTTCATTAAATAGATATACCCATATCTACTTAAGTCATCGGTAAAAGTGAGAAAATAGCGATATCCACTGCGCGTCGAAACACTCATCGGTCCGCATACATCGGTATGTATGATTTCCAACAAGTCCGTTGCTCGCTCCATCATTTCGGAGAACGGGGTTTTGATCATCTTGCCCATGAGGCATGGTTCACATGTGTCAAATGATTCAAAATCAAGAGACTCCAAAAGTCCATCTGAATGGAGTTTCTTCATGCGCTTTACACCAATATGACCTAGGCAATGATGCCACAAATAAGTAGTATTATCACTATCTACTTTGCATCTCTTAGCCTCAATGTTATGGATGTGTGTTTCATCCCTTTCGAGATTCAGAAGAAATAAACCATTCACAATAGGTGCATGACCATAAAATATGTTACTCATATAAATAGAACAACCATTATTCTCCGATTTAAATGAATAACCGTCTTGCAATAAACACGATCCAGAAATAATGCTCATGCTCAACGCAGGCACATAATAAAACTTATTAAGGTTTAAAACTAATCCCGAAGGTAAAACTAAGGAGAGCGTGCTGACGGCCATCACATCAACTCTTGATCCGTTACCAACGCGCATCGTCACCTCATCCCTCGCAAGTCGCCGTCTATTCTGTAGCTCCTGTTTCGAGTTACAAATATTAGCAACTGAACCAGTATCAAATACCCAGGCACTACAATGAGGGCTAGTAAGGAAAACATCAATAACATGTATATAAAATATACCTTTGATGGTGCCAGCCTTCTTGTCCGCTAAGTACTTCGGACAGTTGCGCTTCCAGTGACCCTTGTCCTTGCAATAGAAGCACTCAGTGTCCGGCTTGGGTCCAGACTTGAGCTTCTTCTCAGCAGGGGCAACGCGCTTGCCACCGCCTTTCTTGAAGGGCTTCTTTGCACCCTTACCTTTCTTGAAGGTGGGGGGCTTGTTGACCATCAACACATGATTATCCTTTTTTATGTCCACCTCCTCAGCCTTCAGCTTTGCGAAGAGCTCGTTGATCGTATCAGTGGAACCAATCTGATTGTGAGTCACTACAAAACTTTTGTAGCTGGGAGGGAGCGATTGCAGAACCCTGTCAATTTTGAGCTCCTCTGGAATCTTGCAGTCCAGTTGCTCAAGGCATTGAGTGTAGCCCGACATCTTTATGGCGTGCTCACTAAAGGAAATCCCTTCCTCCATCTTGCAGTTAAATAATTTCTCAGAGATCTCATATCTCTCAGAACGGGCCTGAGTCTGAAACATGGTTTTCAGCTCCTCAAGTATCTCAAAGGGCCCGGGATAGTCTTCAAAACGATTTTGAAGGTCTGATTCCATAGCAAACAACATGGTGCTCTTAATCACACCATAATCATCTTTGCGCGAATGATAGACAGCTTTCTCATCGGTAGCATCTACTGGGCGTCTAACGCATTTTCAAGGACATAGTCCTTTTGTCCGCAGAGAGAATGATTCTCGATTAGGAACCAGTTGGTGAAGTTATACCCATTGTTTCTAAGCTTTTCCTTCTCAGAAAAGCGTTGAAGTTGAAGTTGGACTTAGCCATTTGATCTACAATATTTGCAAGTACAAATTAGACTATGTTCATGATAACTAGTTCAACTTTTAATCAAATTACTAGATGAACTCCCACTAAATTCAACATCCCTCAAGTTTTTAGTGAACACGATCCAAATTCACCACACCTAATCCGATCTTCACGAGAAGAGATGTGGCTTCAATGGTGGACAACGAAGTGTCGATCATATCATTCATATGACTCATGCTTAACCTTTCGGTTCATGTGTTTGAGGCCATGTCTGCATACATGCTAGGCGCGTCAAGTCAAACCCAAGTATTTCAGCGTGTGCAAAAGCGGCTTGCACCCGTTGTATGTGAACGTAGAGTCTATAGCACCCGATCATCACGTGATGCTTGGACACGACGAACTTTCGCACGGTGCATACATGGGGAGAAACAGTTTATCTTGATCTTTAAGTGAGGAATCATCTTATAATGCTACCGTCGCGATCTAAGCATAATAAGATACACAAAAGGATAAACGTCACATGCATATAACTTTATGTGACATGGTATAGCCAATCTTCGGCGCAATGATCTCCATCTTGTGCGTCATGATCTCCATCACTCCACCATGATTGCCTCCACCACGAACAGCAACTACAACTATTGCTAACTACTTAGCGATAAAGTGAAACTATTACATGGAGTATAAGACGTTAACACAAAGGTCATACAGCATTATAAAGATAACCATATGGCTCTGCGGTTGTGTACTCATCGACATGCAAGTCGTGAAACATTACAAAACATGATCATCGCATACAATATACACATCACATCTTGGGCCATACCATATCACAGAAAACACTCCCTGCAAAAACAAGTTAGACGCCTCTACTTTGTTGTTGCATGTTTTACGTGGCTTATGGGAGTAGCAAGCTAAGAACGATTCTTACCTACGGAAAGCCACAATGGTGATATTATGGTTGCCAAACTCCGGTGTAAATCCCATGACAACTATAGTGAGAGAAACTGGCATCCACCAGCCGCATGTGTGGAACAAGCCACACGTCAAGTGCGGAGCCGGTCTCGCGATCGACGTCGCGTAAGGTTGGCCTGGACCGCTTCAATCTCACTATCCCGCGTCATAAGAAGAACACAAACAAGAGGCTTGCAACATAAAACATCAACGCCCGCAACAACCATGTTGCGTTCTACTCGTGAAACACATCTACGCATAGATCTAGCTCTGATACCACTGATGGGTTTCGCAGCATAGTAAATCAAAAAAAATCTACGGATGCGAATGGGAAAGACAAGATCTAATCTAGGAGATGCAAACAACGAGAGGTATTAGATGAGATCTTCATACCCTTGAAGATTCGCCGCAATGAGCGTTAAATCCGGGCGTGGGTGATGTAGTCGTACTCGCTTCTCCTCCTCGCGATCCGCTCCGATCTAACACCGCAAGTGGCGATGCCTCCGAGAGATGCACATGTGCGGCACCTCGACGTCTCCTCCTTCCTAGATCCAGAAAGTATGGTGGAGAGACGGATTGGATCTACAACGCGACGGCGCAGTGCAAGTGGTGGAGAGTTTCTGCAGCAGGGCTTCGCCTACGTGCAGTCGGGAGGGAGAGAGAGGAGGGCAGCAGGGCAGCTAGGGCTTGAGGAGGAGGTGTGTGGAGAGTGCGCCCCCAGCCCTCTTTATATAGAGGGGTGGGCGGCAACCCTATACCCTCCCCCAAGCCTAGGCTGGCGGCCAAGGAGGGAGGAGTGGGGGGCAAGTTTCCCCCCCCCCCCCTTCTAGAAGCTTTCCTAGGGTTTGCCCTAGATCTGGCCGGCAGGGCCCTATGGGGCCTTGTGCCCCTGGCCCAATGCGGCCAGGGCACTCCCTCATAGGCACATGCCCTCTCCCGGCAGGTGGGTCCATGTTGGTCCCCCTCCGGAAGGTTCTAGAAGCTTCCGGTACAATACCGATTAACCCGAAACAATTCTGAACCCCAAAAACTGCATTGCCTCATATGAATCTTATTCTCCGGACCATTACGGAACCTCTCGTGATGTCCTGGATCCCATCCGAGACTCCGAACAAAAACTCATAAACTAATTATCCAATCTATCCTAGTGTCGAGACACGTTAAGTGTGTGACCCTTCGGGTTCGAGAATATGCAGACATGATCTTCTATCAATAATCAACAGCGGGGTCTGGAAACCCATATTGACTCCCACACATTCATCGATGATCATATCAGATGAACCACGATGCCAGGATTCAATCAATCCCATATATATATTCCCTTCGTCTCGTGATATTTTACTTGTCCGAGATTTGATCGTCGGTACCGTCATACCTAGTTCAATCTCGTTCACAACAAGTACTTTACTCGTTCTGTAATCCGATATCACTTTGTGATTAACTCCTTAACCACATGCTTGCAAGCGGTGTTGATATCGATTACCGAGTGGGCCCGAAGTATATCTCTCCGACTTGGGAGGGACAAATCCCATCTCGATACATACAACCCAACAGGTACTTTCCGATCACCTGAGAGACACCTTTATGATCACCCTCTCATAGGATGACGTTTGATGACCTCAAAGCTTTCTTCCGGTACCAGGGAGTTGTATTATCTCATGGTCTAAGGAATACAATATTTGACATAAGAAAAGCTTCGCAAAGATGAACACGATGACACGATCTAATTGCTCCGCTTAGTTTGGGTATGTCCATCATATCATTCTCCCAATGATATGATCTCATTATTAATCGGCAACTCTTGTCTATGGTTAGGAAACCTTAACCATCATTAATCAATGAGCTAGTCCATAGAGGCATACTAGGGACACGGTGTTGTTCACAAACCACACAAGTATTAAAGTTTCCGCTTAATACAATTCTAGCATGGAATATAAACTTTATCATGAACAAGAATTATAATAATAACATCTTTATTATTGCCTCTAGGGCATAATTCCAACACAGACAACCTATCAAACACGACCTAAAAGCACATCTCGGCTAGCTAGCTAGGTGCAAACACATTGTTAGGGGTGACCCCTTAGGGTTTCCCGATCTTTCACAAATCCTCGTGTAAATCCAGATGGAGGCGAGGGAGGAGGGAGAAGGATGAAATCCAAGGACCCAACATGCGAAGAACTCGATGAACACACACAACACATGAAGACACGATAAACACCAATAACTCACGCCGGCGGCAACCGGTCCGGCATAATTCCTAGGATCGGTGACGGGAAAGACACTCTCCCACTACCAACATCGGGGGTGAGAGGCTTCATGAGATATTGACTACTTGGAGATGAGACACCGACTCCAAGGACTTGTATAACTTGAACACACTAGGAAAAATCCAAGAGGCTGAGGGAATAATTGGTGCTCCTTGATACGTCAAAAACATATCTACTTTCCCGAACACTATTGCTATTGTTTCTCCTCTAAACTTGTGTGATTTGGTGATGACCCACAAGTATAGGGGATCGCAATAGTCTTCGCGGGTAGTATTACCAATTTATTGATTCGACACAAGGGGAGCCAAAGAATACTTGCAAGCCTTAACAACTGAGTTATCAATTCACACGCTTTGAAATAGTTCTTGCTCACGAAGTTTATCGACAGCAGTTTGTAGTAATAGCAAAGCAACAACAACGGTGAAAGGATCAATAATGTGATGGCGACGATAGGATATGAGTGCGGTAAGCATAGGGATGGATGGACGGGCGTTGCATGGACGAGTCTAAACATGAACTTCAAGATCTTGGGAATTGCATATATATAAGAATAAGCATCCAAGTACTAAATAATCCTAGGCATGTGCTCCATATATAGTCATGCGTGCTCGCAATGAGAACTTGCACAACATCTTTTGTCCAGCCAGCCCGTGGCAGCGGGGCCTCTAGGGAACTACTGAAAATTAAGGTGCTCCTTTTAATAGAGCACCGGAGCAAAGCATTAACACTCGATGAACACATGTGATCCTCACACCACAGCCATCCCCTCCGGTTGTCCCAATTTCTGCACTTTGGGGCCTTCGGATCCGGACAATGATATGTGTACACAACTTGCAGATAAGATCACAAACGATACTATCATAATGATTCAATAATAAGTTCAGATCTCTCCCTCGCCTGGGAGGGGTGTGTCCAGCCCAGGCACTCCCTCGGCCTCTCTCTTCGGTTATAAGATGCCTCTGACCTAAAAAATCAGGGGGGGTTCGACGTTTTTCCAGAAAGAGTTCCGTTGCGCCACCACCACCAGAAACTGCGATTCGGATCTAGAAACTCCATTCTGGCACCCTGCCGGGACGGGGAATTTCGGGAGGATCATCGTCATCACCAACGCCTCTCCATCAACCATTAATGTTTCCCTCGGCCTCTAGTGAGAAATCCCCTGTTGTAGGCTATGGGGGTGGTAGGGATGGGATGAGTTCTATCTATCTCTATTGGTGCTATTTGACTTTATTGCAACTTGTTGTGCTTAATGCTTGTCACTAGGGCCCTAGTGCCATGATCTCAGATCTGAACTTATTATTGAATCATTATGATAGTATTGTTTGTGATCTTATCTGCAAGTTGTGTACACATATCATTGTCCGGATCCAAAGGCCCCGAAGTGACAGAAATTGGGACAACCAAAGGGGATGGCTGTGATGTGAGGATCGCATGTGTTCACGAAGTGTTAATGCTTTGCTCCAGTGCTCTATTAAAAGGAGCACCTTAATTGCCAGTAGTTCCCTTGAGGCCCCGCTGCCACGGGCTGGCAGGACAAAAGATGTTGTGCAAGTTCTCATTGCGAGCACACATGATTATATATGGAGCACATTCCTATGATTGTTTAGTACTTGGGTGCTTATTCTTATTTATCTGTAATTGCCCTATATCTTTAAGTTACATGTTTAGTCTCATCCATGCAATGCCCGTCCATCCATCCCTATGCCTACCGCACTCATATCCTACTGTTTGCTGCTACTGTTACTATTGCTCCTATTTTACTGCTGATGTTGCTTTGCTGTTGCTACTACAAACTGTTGCTACTGATAAACTTCTGTGAGTAAGAACTATTTCCAGGTGCAGCTGAATTGAAAACTTAGTTGTTAAGGCTTGCAAGTATTCTTTGGCTCCCCTTGTGTCGAATCAATAAATTGGGTAATACTACCCTCGAAGACTGTTGTGATCCCCTATACTTGTGGGTCATCAAGACTATTTTCTGGCGCCATTGTCGGGGAGCATAGCTCTATTTATAAGTTCACTTGGATCTACTATTGTTCACTTCTACTCCTTTCATCATGGGTAAGTCTCATGATGGGAAGTTTCCTATTTTACCATCCACTACAAGAAGAGGTACAGTCCTAAACACCTCTGCTTCTCTTGATTCACCGTCTATTATAAGTAAGCTTGTTACACCACCACAACATACTCATGCTACACACACTGCTGCTACTGATGAATCTAAAACTGCTTTTGATACTCATGATGTTACTACTACTGTGCTTGATGCGAGTGGTTCATTAGGTCCTTTCCTATATGCTACTATGGCTAGTCTAGGAAATACTGAAACTTCTAGTGAAGACACTGTTACACCTGTTAGCTCATCTGAGTCTAGAGAGAGATACGATATTAATGATGGTTACATTGATTTTACTGATCAATTTGTTGAGGAGTGCCGAAACACACATGGTGCTAGTGCTATTAAGAGTCTCCTTGATAGACGTACCATTATTCCTAAATTGTCCTTTGATCCTAAGTTTGCCACCCCTCCTATAGATACTAAAGATAAAGATTATGATTTCTCTCTTGATTTATCATATTTGGACATAGTTGAGAAAGAACCTTTTTGTGGGACTGAAAATGAGAGTGTTGTGGATCATATGAATGAGCTTTCCACTATGAGTGATTTATTCTCTGATGATTTTAAGATGTGCAAGTACTTTGTTACTAAGATCTTCCCTTTTTTCACTAAAAGGAGAAGCTAAGGCTTGGTTTAATAGATTATCTCCTGGTTCCATTAATAGCCCTGATTGCTTGATTGCTTATTTCTTCTAGAAATATTTTCCTCCCAGTGCTAGACAAGCTGCTTTGCAGAGACTTTTTGATTTTAAACAGGGATAAGAAGAGAAATTGCCTGAGTCATGGACAAGGTTCTGTGTCTTGATTCATGCACATCCTCGATGTCCATTACATAAAATGAGCTTCTTGATATTTATTATAATGGACTAACTGATGATTCTAGGACATAACTAGATGGCTTTGCTAATTGTGTTTTCAGGAAAAGAACTCCTACGGATGCTGAAGAATTAATGGCTAAAATAAGAAAGAATTATGATGGTTGGAGTTCAACTGAGCTAAATACACCTGAGCCTATTACTCCTGAACTAGTTATGCCTGAACCAGTTCCAATACCAACACCAAAGAAGAGGGGCGTTATTGCATTAAATGATGAAGTGATGAAGGAAGCTAAGAAATGTCTAAAGGAGAAAGGTATTAGAGCTGAAGATGTGAAGAATATACCTCCTATAGAAGAATTATGCAAGAAAATTCCCCACTCATGGTACACTCTCTCCACTTTGATGAAGGTGATATTCCCTATGGTAAGCCTCTTGATCAATGCTTAGAGGAACATGACACATTTATTGTTAAACAAGGTAATTTTAATAAACAAGTTCAGAATCATTTATTGGAAAACTCTAGAGCTATCAATGAGTTGAAAGCTATTGTGGAAAGAACTGCTAATGATATTAAAATGCTTTGTAAACACTTTCAAATGGTTCAAACTCAAATTGATCAACTTGCTAAGGTACAAAAAGATATGCTAGTTACTGCCTCAGGAGATAAACATGCTTATGGGATTAGAACTAGGAGTGGTAAAGCTACTCAAGATCCTTTATATCCTGAAGGACACTCTAAAAGAATTGAGCAGGATTCTCAACAAGGTGAAAGTAGTGGTAGTCCTCATAAGAGAAAGAAAAGAAACATAAAATAATTGAGGAACCACTTGAACCTGCTGTAGATCCTAATAGTATATCTGTCTCTGATGCTGAAACTGAGAGTGGTAATGATAAAAATGATGCTCCTGATAAGGAGGAAGTTGAGGAAGAACCTGAGGAGCACACTAAGAAAACTAGGTACACTAAGAAAGGTCTTATTGCTAATAAACATGGTAAAGATTGAGAACCGTGGGTGCATAAACCTATGCCTTTTCTAGGTAAGAAACACAAGTCAAAGGAGCAAGAACACTACAACAAGTTTTGTGAGTGGATGAAACCTTTATTTTTGCAAATTCCTTTGACTGGTGCTATTAAGTTGCCTCCTTATTCAAAGTATATGAAGGATATTGTCTCTAACAAAAGGAAGATTCCTAATGAGGAAATTTCTACTCTTCTTGCTAATTATTCCTTCAATGGTAAGGTTCCAAAGAAACTTGGTGATCCATGTATACCAACTATTCCTTGCTCTATTAAGAACAATTACGTTAGAACTGCTTTATGTGATTTGGGAGCTGGAGTTAGTGTTATGCATTTTTCTCTCTACAAGAGACTCCAGCTAGAAAAGTTGATACCAATTGATATATCTTTGCAAATGGTTGATAAGTCAACTACTATTCCTGTTGGTATATGTGAGGATGTTCATGTTCAAGTGGCTCATAATTGCTTGGTTTTAACTGATTTTGTTGTGCCTGAAATGCATGAATATTACAATATGTATATTATTCTTGGGAGACCTTTTCTTAATACTACAGGTGCTATAATTAATTGTAATCAAGGAAAAGTAACTTTCAATATTAATGACAAAGAGCATACTGTCTATTTCCCCAAGAAGGTTGTTAAGAGCTATTGCTTGAATTCCATTGAAAATATTGAGAGCATCAAGGTTGGAAAAATATATTGCCCCATTCCACAAGAAAATTTTGAAACTATTATGATTGGGACCATTGCTATCAAGTTTGAGGTAACATAATCACCTTGTGGAATGCAAAGTTTTGTTTCATATAAGATTTTTTTGGTAACAAGACTTGATCAACCTTGTTAACAAAAGGATTTTAATGAACAAAATAATGTTTTCACTATGGTTATTCTTGCTTCCTTTTACTTTTCTCCTTCCTAGTCTTTGATTTTCTCTGGTTAGCTTTGGTTTTGCTAGTTGTTTGCTTGTTAGAGTGTCTTAGAACTTCTGTAGTTTTGGTTTTGGTTTGCTTTTGCTTCTTATAAAAAAATCTTTTCTGCGAGAAAATCAATTTTCATACCCTGAAAATTGTCTAAAAATAAAGTTTCCCGAAAAATTCCAGAAAATTCAAAATATTTTTTTCTCGAAAAAAGGGGCAGATGGACACCTAGAGTGGCCCAGGGGGGCCCCAGGCCACCACACCCCTGGGTGGCGCGGCCAGCCCCCAGGTGGCGCCTGGCTGGGGTGTGGCCCACCTGTGGCCCTCCAAAGTGCCTCCTCCCAGCCATCTTCTTTCTCTCTCCCGAAAAACATCAGAAAACTTTGTCAAGCTTGAGTTCCTGCTGTTCTTGCTCCCGATTTTCGATCTCCTTGCTCAGCCCATCTTTGTTGTTGATTTTTGGAGGGATTGATCCTTGGTATGTGCCTCCTTCGCTTGTCCAATTAGATTTGTGATTGGTAGATTGTATCTTGAGTATTTTGCTGCTATAGGTGACAGGTTGTGTGAACTTGCATGCTTGTTCTATGCTTAGAGATTACATTTTGATGCATGTGTAGCCCTCTAGCAAGTTCCTATAGTAGTTTCTCATCATTTATCAACTTGGAAATCACTTGGTTTGATTTTTGTCTAAAAATTTTAGAAAGGAAGATGAGTGCATACCCACTAAATCAATATGATTTGATGGTACCTGAGCCAATGAAAGTCCATCGTGAGGAAGGAGTCTTCCCTTCCATTTATCCATGCCCTGAATTTATGAGAGCCGCGGGGATCTTCCAAGATTTCCAAACTATGATTACCAATGCAGGGTTGGAACACTTTGTTGAAGGTGAACCTTTTCAATATGTTAAGCTAACCATGGCTGTGGTGCAGGACTTTCGGTTTATTTGGTCTTCATCTAATCCCATGGTCCATTATAAAATATACAATCTAGCTGTCGACCTGCCTTTTGCTGATTTCTGTGCAGAAATTAGAGTACCTCATTGGGGATCTTGTGAGAAGATCAAGGAGAGGCCTAAGTCACTTATGGATTTATATGCTGAAATTTGCCAAGGTTTTGACTTCTCGAAGGAAAGTGGTAAAATTCAGAACATTCAGTTCCTAACCATTAGATATTTTGCCTATTTCATTACCAAGTGTGTTCTTGCTAGAAAGTTATCTTCTTTTGATCTAGCTTTTATCTCAGCTGCTTTGAATAGGGATAGATCTTATAACCTGGGTGCTTTGATAGCTTACCGTCTTACCACTAACTGCGTGAATGGTGGAATTTGTGGAGGTCTTATCGCCTCTAGGTTGCTAGCTTTCCATGGTTTAGAGCCTCACCATTCAGATTATCGGTTCCCCATAGAGAGGCTTGATCTTGATTCCATGGTTCAGCGTAACTTTGTTTCTCTAGGGGATACTGTGAGAAGTTTACCGTACGAGTTATCCTTTGTGAAGCGTGGTTGGAGAGGGGGTAGGACTGAGAAAGTAGTTTATTTGCCTGCACCTGCTTTGTTTAATTTTGATAACAGGCAAGGATGGTCGCTCACGGAGGAGGAGTTTGACACCCACGTGGTGGAGCTCTCCCAGCAATATAATTTTGGAGGGGATGCCGAAGATGATTTGGTTCAGCCCTCCAACTTGGGAGAGTCTTCATACCAATAGCCCTCTTATGATTGGGGCGCGTCTTCTTCTTCATCGCAAGCGCCTGACTATGATCATTCCTATGATGACCCACCAGCTTGGGGTTACTACCCGCGCTATTGAGCCTCACTTAGGCCAAAATCCTAAGCTTGGGGGAGGTATACTGACATCACACTCATCTATATATCATGTCCGTCGGTCCTTTGTATATCCATTGTTTCGCTTTCTTTTTGGTTTTTGTTTCTGCTTTCTTAAAACACAAAAATACCAAAAATATTTTTCATTGTTTCTCTTGGTTTGTTTCTTTGCTTTTTAGCTTTGGTTTGCCTTAAAGAAAAAATCCAAAAAGATTTTTTTTTGTTTTTGCTTTGTTTTGCTTTCCTTAAAAAATAAAAAACACCAAAAATATTTGTTGTTCTTCTTTGGTTTTGTGAGTTCTTTGCAGGGTTCAGCCGTCCTCAGTAGAGCTTGGTTTCATGTTATTATTCAAGTCACACAAGTGAATGGCAATAATGAAGATTAAGACAACTTGAGGTGTGGTGAGAGGCTGGTAACGAACTCTATTTTTTTATTTTTTGTACATATACTCATCATTGTGAGCATGCTTAGTCTGTTCATGTAATGTGTATGTTATTGATGGATGCTTAGTAGTTCTTGCTTTCTTGTGATTAGCTCTAGCTTGCTAATAGTTTGTAGCATGTCATATGAATGTTTGCTTACATTGTTCTATTCATAGCTTGGTATGATATTGTGGTATCCTCCTCTGGATGTTTCATGTGAATTGACCTGGCACATGCTCACGCATGCATATGAATAAACAATAGTCAGTAAGCCTCGATGATTTATTTTGCCTCGGAGTTCTTGTATCACTTTCATGCCATAATTAGTCATGTTTTGTTTGCAAGCATGATTATGACAGATATTGCTCTCTCGTTTGTCGCTCCCTCTCTATTGCTAGCCTTCACTTGCACTGAGTATGAGCTCTACTTGTGCATCCAACTCTCCAAAACCAACATTGCCAACAGTGTCCACCATACCTACCTATTAGCATCATTTGCTATTTCAGTGCATATTCATTATGCCTTGTTTTCTTCCAAATAAAATGTTTGACTATTTTGAGAAAGTTAGTTAGTAAAGCACTCACTAACTTGATGGCACACTTTATTTCTTGCGCTTAATAAACCTAAACCATTGTGACTGTCCATGAAAGTTATATGCTTGCAAATTATAGGCTGGGATTTAGCAGAACTGTGCTGTCACGGGGAACGCTTTCAACGCTCATGGATATATATCCAGTTGATACCATGCTCTTTTGTTTGCGGATGTCGTTGGTGTGAAATAAAAGGGGAGCTTGTGAGTTCATGGAGTTATATATATGTGTTAGAGAAACGCTTGGGCCCCTAGCCTAAGCCATGCCTAATCATGGTGGAAACTTGCAGCATCACCATAATGAGCATCTGTGAAGCATCCTCAATAAAAAACTATGCAAATAGTAAATAAAAAGATCGCTCGGATGCTCATTGTCTGCTTGCCTTGTCATTTTGATTATGAGATAGCTCCTGTATCATGTGCAAGGGGTACCCCGTTGGCGGTTCTCTATGATATGCATGTATTTACAATGACAAGAACTTACAGGTAACTAAAGTTGAGTAGCACGAGGAGCGGCCGTCGTACTCAAGGGACTTGGGATTTCTAGTTTATGGTCTTTCAAGCATATAACTCATATTGGACCTCACTTTCACCATTAACCATATAAAGATGCCTATGATAGGGGCAATGAGAGGTCAAAGCTAATGAGTACCTTACTTTCAGCATTTGGAAGCCTTTCAAACTTTTCAAAACCTTTTCACTTCCTTGTTGAGTCACCACTTATTCTATGAGCACCTTCTTGAGAGCATAGTTGTCATTCTTGTGTTTGTTTCAAAACTTGGTTAATTATTTCGTGACTTTGATGCTTGTATCTCTGATATCTTTACCTCTAGTCTTCACTTGAACTTCAGAGGTGCCTTGGCATTTATATTGTGCTCTACAAGCAAAGGCAAGCGAGATACCACTCTATCATACCTTATTATGATCATTGCAATGTTGCTTATGTTTATGTCCCATGCTACTTATATTGAGTTGGTTTCTCTTCATAGCTTGCAATGATTATTGAGTAGACTTAGTTTCATACTTCTTATTATGAATGGTTTAAGTATCTACTCCTGTGCTGAGAATATATACATCACATGAAGCAAATGTGTTCGTGAAAGTTCTTTTATCGCACTCAGTTTTCAACTGAATTGCTTGAGGACAAGCAATAAGCTAAGCTTGGGGGAGTTGATATGTCCAAAACGTATCTACTTTATCGAACACTTTTGCTATTGTTTCTCCTCTAAACTTGTGTGATTTGGAACAACTAACACGGACTGATGCTGTTTTCAGCAGAATTACCTTGGTGTCTAGTTTTTGTGCAGAAAATCAACTATCAAGAAAAACCCCGAAAAATATGCAAGAAATCCTATTTCACCAAAAGATCCATGGAGCCAGAGTACGAGACAGAGGGGAGCCCTAGGTGGCCCACATCCCCTGCCACGCGGGTGGGCCCACCCCGCGCCTAGGAGGGATGTGGCCAGCCCAGGCACCCCCTCGGCCTCTCTCTTCGCCTATAAGATGCCTTCTGACCTAAAAACTCAGGGGGATCGACGTTTTTCCAGAAAGAGTTCCGTTGCGCCGCCACCACCAAAAAACGCGATTCGGATCCAGAAACTCCGTTCTGGCACCCTGCAGGGACGGGGAATTTTGGGAGGATCATCACCATGGTCATCACCAAGGCCTCTCCATCAATAATCAATGTTTCCCTCATCCATGAGTGAGTAATCCCCCGCTGTAGGCTATGGGGATTGTAGAGATTGGATGACTTCTATCATGTAATCGAATAAGATTGTTAGGTGAAAGGGTAATTGCCCCTATGTGTGGTTTTGGTCATTAATGACAATCCCTATGGACTAATGTTTCACTGAGTTCTATATGAAGGAATATTCCATAGGTCATGCTTGTAGTCCATGTGTTGGATTCAACTATGGATGCCATGAAGATAGAGATATACCTTGAGTATTGGCATCAAAATCATCGAGTTAAATATAAGAATATGATATGATCAAGATCTTGAGAGTGTGATCTCAATAGAAGAATTCAAGATATGGCTCTAAGTCGGTGTCATGATAGACTCATTTGGTTGAGCTATGGTTGACTAAGATTTAGAGCATGTATTCAAATGAAGAGTTCCTTATGTACCTCAAGATATTAAGATGGAGCGCAAAAATATACTTGGTTGACCAATACAAAGAGTGAAGAGTGATTTCAAATTGGTCAACACATGAAGCATAAAGAATGTACCACATGGATCTTGTGGTATGGTAAGCCTTGTCAATTATGCATCATGAACTAACCCATTATATCTATGCCTTTGCGTTTTTGTATATGGGATAGGTATCTTTCCATGGGCATGCTTCAAAAGTGAAGATCTTATATAACCCATGAAAGGATGTCATCAAGGTTGAGAAGGGCAAGTTCAAGATAAGGATCTCGAGAAGATCATTTGCTTGAATCTTGTCGTCCATATTGGTGATAATGGACATGTGAAGACATGTATTAATGAAGCTATCCCATAGTGGTGTATGGGGGAGCAAATTAGGAGTCTTCACGAAGCAACAATGATCAAGTGTTGCATTCCAGCTTGGGTGGAGGTTGAAGTGTTGTCATAAAGATTAAGAAGGATGCGCAAGGCAAAGGTATGGCCTTGCTAGGTTTTCCTTTTACCGGTCTCAAGGTGGTTGTTGGGAGACCGGGTTATAGGATAGATAGCCGCACTATCAAGAGGGGATTTCGGTTGTGTAACTTGATCACATCGTCATAGGGAGCTCAATCCTTTGCATAGTTTGCATCTTCCTATCTTTTTGCTTCTTGGTGTTTCTCCATGTGAGGTTCTTGAGCTTGTTTCTAGCTCTTCAACAAGCCCAAGTTCATCGAAAACGGAATTCATATGCATCTTCTATGGCGTTTTCGAGTTTGAAGGTTTTATCGGTTCTTATTTAGGGATGCTTCTTACCTTTATTCATTTGGTTCTTTCCTACTTTGTTGGGCTATGATGTTTCTCTGCACAACCTTGTAGATCTTGTTGTCCTCATCAAAAAAAGTCCAAGATCATCCAAATCGGAGTCCGGATGCAAAAGTTATTGCGTTTTTCATCAAGCCTGTTTTATCCCAGTTGTGGATTCGGTTCAACCGGCTCCCAGACCAGGTGGTCCGGTGCCAGGACCGGAAAACCGGATCTTAAACCGGGATTTTGGTTTTGTTACTCCGAGTCTAACCGAGTCTAGGGTCAGTAACCAAACCTGGTTGGAGTCCGGTTTTCCGGGCTGAGAACCAGACCATCCGGTTCTAGAGCCGGTCCAACCGAACTTTCAATCGAATTCGCATAGTTATCTCCTAACGGCCATATTTGATTTCCCCTATAAAATTGGGTTCTTCCCCCAACATTTCTAAGTGTTATTTAACACGAAATTGACCTCCATTGTTGAACCTCTTGAGCTTGCTTCCCCCCTTCCCTCCTATGATTCTTGCTTATTTTTTAGGGCTTTGGAAGAGGAGATCTAGATCTACAATCCCCACCAATCAATTCCTCCTCTAAGTGAGGGGAACCCATTGGATATAGATCTTGGAGTCATTTGTTGATTTCCACCATTGTTCTTCCTCTCTAATTACTCCCTAGCACTTGTTGCTTTGGTGGGATTTGAGAGTGAAGGATTTGAGCTCTCTTGGTGTTCTTGCTTTGCGTTCTTGCATAAGTGTTGAGCTCTCCATTACGAGTATTTGAGTGAGAGACCGTGAGCTTGTTACTCTTGGAGGGTGACCTCCTAGTTGGCTTGGTGGTTGGTGCCGCGGTGTCCTCTTAGTGGAAGATTGTGAAGAGACCCGGGCTTCTCCTTCGTGGAGCTTGTGAAGTGGTTGTGGAGCTTGCCATCTCTAGAGTGGAGGAAAATCTAGCCATAAGGAAAGAGCTCATTCCTTCATTGGATAGACTCGGAGAAGAAGGTGAGCCTTCGTGGTGTTGGGAACTCCTTCGTGGAATCCCACACCTCTCCAACGTGACGTACCTTACTTTTAAGGGAACACGGGAATACATCTTCGTCTCCACGTGCCTCGGTTATCTCTATACCCGAGCCTACTTTCCTTGTGATGGTCATCGATCTTGAAGTACTTATATATTGCCTATCACTTGTGGTATAATTATCTTGTGATATCTTTCTTAGCTTAACTTGTTGTTGGTGCACTTTGTTGAGCCTAGTGTATTTAGGTTTTGTGCTTGTAAAATAAACGTTATTTTAATTCCGCATTCTATCAAGCCAAAACTGTAGTAGTTTTGAAATTGCCTATTCACCCCCCCCCTCTAGGTGACATCTCTATCCTTTCAATTGGTATCAGAGCAAGGTCTCTCCTTGTTTAGGCTTCACCGCCTAGAGTGTAAAGATGTTGGCTAGTAGTATAGTGCACAATGACAAAATTATCTTTGATGGCACAAATTATGCTTTGTGGAGAAATTGCTTGCTTTGTAATCTTCGGACCTTGTGTCCAAATATTGAGCGATTTCTAGATGTAGGTTTTTCTCCTCCTATGGATCCTAAAAATCTATATTTAGAGTATGAGAAAAATTTACATCTCGAAGCTCAAGTATCTAATGAGATTATTTTCTCCTTGAGCCCCACAGTTAATTCATTCTTAATGATTGTAAAGCGCAAGTCGTCTCATGAGATGTGGACCAAGCTTAAAGAAATATTTGGTGGGTCCATTTCTCAAAGGGTCGGTGGTATCTCCAAGGAGCTCTCTTCTCCATCACATCATGAAGAGCTCCAAGTTGCTTCCACCTCCGACCGCGATGAGATTTCAGTTCTTCCCACTTCACATACATGTGAAAAGTCACAAGGCAATGTCATGGTGAGTGTAAAAATCATATGTGATGATGGTAGTGTTTCTCTTTACACCAACTATTCTCGTTCTATAAATGATAATGGTGTAGAGAGTTTGGACTTAAGCACTTCTTGCAACAATGATGTTATATCCCCTTGTGTTGCTAGTCCTTGCATATCTTCTAGAAATTATTTGAGTACTAGTGTAGATGATATGCTTGATTTGCCTTATTCCCATGAACAAAATGCTTCCATTTCCTCTAGTTGTTTATCTAACAATGTAGAGGAAATAAACATTCTATTGAGCAAGACATGATCATGAATGAAGATTCAAGAATATCCTCATATTCATCCTCCCGTGCTCACATGTGCCTTATGGCAAGAGGATCAAAGGTATCTCCTACTTTGGATACCAATATGTCGTCTAAAGATAATATCAATGATAATGATGATAGTGATGATGACATTGATGAGGATACTAGTGCTCTCTTGCTTGAGTTGACTTTTTTATGTACCTCTCTTCGTGGTAATAATAAGGTCATTACTTGTCTCAAACACGTTATGGACACCATAACTAAACAAACAGGAACCATAGAGGAGTTGGATTTCCAACTTGATGATGAGAGTCGGAGATTCAATCTCCTTAAGCAAGAGCTTGCCGAGGAGAAGAACACTAATAGTCTCCTCACACAAATTGAATCTTATGAGCTTGAAAAGGAAAATTCCATTAATGATGCTTGTGCTATTAACTCTACTTATTGTGAAGCATCTACCCTAAAGGGGAATGTTGAGCTAAGGGCTCAACTTGAGTTGCTAACTAGCAAGTGTAGGAAATTGGAAGAAAGTCATGAAAATCTCTCGGGCTCTCATAATGATCTTCTAATATCCCATGATGAGCTAAAGTTAGCTTGTGAGGCAAGTATTACTAAGATAACATCTTATGAGCCTCTTTTGGACATTAACACAACTTCTATTCAAAATGCTATTTTGCCATGTGCTAGTCCTAGTAATCCATCTAGCCATACTATTGATAAACCTTGTGTTGGATTAATTGCTTTGCCTTGTTGCTCTAACAATGAAGCTTCTACCTCCTCTAGTACTTGTATTTCTACTAACCATATAGAGGAAATAAAAGAGCTCAAGGCCCAAGTCACTTCCTTAAGGAATTACTTGGAAAAGAGTCATGAAGGGAAATCCACACTCGATAATATCTTAAGTGTGCAAAAATCCCCTAATGATAAAAGTGGACTTGGATTCAACTCTAATAAAAAGAACAAGTCCAAGAGCAACAAGAAGAATGGCCAAGACCAAGTCAAGAATTTGTCCAAGATTCTTTGCTTCAAGTGCAAGGTTGAAGGACATCATGTAAGATCTTGTCCATTGAAGAAAAATCACTTGAGTGAGAAGCAGCAAGGGAAGCGGCCACAAGTTCAAGGTCAAGCCCAAGTTGAAATTAGGCCACTTCCAAAGAATAATCAAGATAATTCTCCCCAAGCCAAGAAATCGATGAAGAAGAGAAAGGGGAGCACTTGTTGCTACATATGTCGTGTGAAGGGGCACTTTGCTTCTTCATGTTCAAACGATACCTTATCTAACCCTATCATGATTGATGATGATTATTCTCTTAGGAAGGATAAGGATGGCAATGTGTTTTCCAAGTTTGTTTGAACTCAAAGTGGTGTCAAGAAAAGAACCATTTGGGTTGCCAAGCCTATTGTGACTAACCTCTTATGACCCAACTTTGTTGGGGGCCAACTAGCTCAAACTTGATCAATAGGTGTTTATGGAGGTCATTGGAGACTTGGCTAAATCATGAAGAATTAAGGGATCTTCATATATTATATTTGATCAAGCCAAGTCATAAGGATTATTATTTCCCTATCTTATATCCAATGTGCCTCTTCACGTTAACTTGTACTTAACTCATTTATATTGTAAGTTACTTGCCCCTTTACATGTTTTGGTTTTGTACCAAGTATGTGTTTGTATTTGGTGTGCCTCATGATTGATTATTTTGTGTATTCAAGTATGTCTAGGTGTTTGGCATATCATTTACTCGTGTGTTTTATTTTGAGCCTCTAATGCATCTTGATGATAAATTATTTGGATCTTTTTGAGTGGTTAATGGAACATCCCATTTTGGGGGAGTGCCATGCCTCGTGCATCTCTCAAACCTTAAAATGTGTGTACATGAGTACTACCACTTAGTATTGATATTGCAAGCTTATCTAGTCACTATGTGGTGTATCATACTCATGATAAATTCAAATTCTAAATGTTCATTAATTATCTCTAATTGAAGTTGTTTTGCCTCTTATTAAGAAAGAAAAATGAATATCACATTATGGGGGAGTAATATGCTTCTTTTGCATATCACAATCCTAGGAAATGTGAACATATGAGGTAGTGCCACTTAGAGTTGATATTGTTGATTATCTTGTTTCTAGGTGGCATGTTGGCTCAAACATGGTCCTATTTTTTTACAAGCTTTCATTGCTCGTCTTCTCGGTCTTTGTTTGAGTAAGAAATTCTTGGTGCGGTCTTTCTCAAATAAATATCTCTATATCTTATTTGGGATACCATTTGCTTCAAGTTATTCTAATCATTGCTTTGCATGATTGTGTGACTAGTTGAAGCTATCAAGAATCTATATCTTTGCATACTGCTTAATCTTTTTATTTCTATCCTATGCTTTTCATTGTGAAGATTTATCTTTAATATCCATGCAATATAACACTGGAAATGTATTCCAATACACTCATTGTCTTCGACAATTTATATACTTGTGTGTGGTAGCATTTGTGGATCATCCTCACTTTGGAGTTAACCTCTTATTGCCTTATTTTCTTTCCAAAATTTTGGTGTGGCTCCCATTGTCTTCCTTGGCTTTTGATCATATCTTTGATGATGTTCTTGATTATTATCAAATGTGTTTTAGTGGAAGATAAACCTTTTCTTCTCGGAACCTTGTGCCATTGTGAAAAGTGTTAAGGGTTTGGTTTATTTGTTGAAACCTTGCTCTTTTGGGAGTTTGTTATCTCATTCTTTCTTCTCTATTTTATTTGCTTGAATGAGATAAATCTTTGAGCATTTTTGTTTTTATTTCATCTTTTATGATCAATAGTGTTTGCTTGGTTCATTTGTGGAACTTTGTTGAACAAATCTTGTGTTGATTTGATTCTTTGATATAGTTTGGACAACAAATGTGTTTTGTCACGCCTTGTATGCCTTCTTGAATATTTTGGTGATTTTTCCAAATTATATGTTCATTGTATCTTGAAAGTCTCGCGCATGCATGCTTATTAAATGTATATCTTATACCATGTTTTTCTTTCTTTGATCCAGTATATAGGGTATACTCCATCAAATCCTTAAACGGCTAAGATGTGCATGAAATTCAAATTTCATCTCTAAATATGCACATGTTTTTATGGAGTATATCATATGTGTTGTGGTTATTATAACTACTTTGGAACCAATAAGTTTGGGGACCAAGATGTACTTGAATGTTGTTTTAGGTACATTGGAGATGCAATGGATGCTTGTCTCGTCTATAAGGAAGGTGTTGTCACCACATAATAATTGGAGCCAAGCTAGGATGATCAAAGAATTCTTATCTACTAAATCGTACCATTGCTATCTCGGTAACAAGTATCTTATTCATGCATACTATTCTTCCATCCAATCTCTTGTAGGTTGAATCTTGGCATGAATTATTTGTTTTTAAATGCTTTCGATTCTTGCAAGTATCTTTGAAAGACTTCTCTATCCTTATTGCTTATGTGAGTAATTTAAGATGATGCATATAATGGGAAGTATATAAAATCATGTTCATGATTCACCAATTCCAAATATGCCTTCTAGAAATTTATTGCATATCAATTCCTCAAGGTACTCTCATGTGCAGTATTGTTGAAATTGCATTGAATCATTCCTTTTGATACTTGTTGCCTTTCTCAAAATATCCCAACTAGCATTAGTTCCCTTAGTGTTAGTTGTGATGGTTTTGAGATTTTTGTTTTTATTTGGTGAAGTTCATTGATATACCATAAGATAAAATAGAGCCATGGGATATATATACACTTAAGCAAAATATCCTTTTTGGTATATCTTATGACTTCCGCTTGGATATCATGTATTCTTTTTATTAACCTCTTATGTGTGGATGTTTCTTTGTGGATTATTCTCATGTTTTTTCCACTTAGAAACTTATATACACGAGAGTGTTAATCTCTCACCTTGATATGCTCGCTCTTTTCCGACCATCTCTCTTATCCTCTTCATTTTTAATGGTATTGGTAAGGTCTTGATTTATGAGTGCTTGGTTTACTTTTATTGCATCTTCACGCACTGATATCTCATATTTGGTTTCTCTTGGACTTAAGCTTGTCTTGACAAGTGTATTGGTTTATATATAATCCTTGTATCTTGGTTGTGTTCTAAATAATATATAGGGAGTGAGGATTCCATGTTTGTGCATATTGTATTCAAATGAAACAACTAATTTATGCACGAACCTTGGGGAGCTTCCTTATTTCACTTAGAGCACTATTTGTCCATTTGATTATTTGGATCTTTCAATTGCTTTCTTCATCTGTTGAAGTTCCTTAACCTTGTTATCCTTTTAGCAATCCTTGATCCTCAATATAGTTTGATTTCCTCCAAGTGTTCGTCATTGGATATGTGCATGTGATTTCACTCATATTACAAGTAATGCACACCATGTGTAGGAACTCATACTATATTGTCCTTCTAACCTTGTTATCCATTTTGGCACTTGTTGTCAATGGGGGAGAAGTTTAGAGGGTTTTAAGGGAAATGGTTTTCTACTTAAGATTGGTTTGTTCTTAAGTGTTTGCCTTTCATGCATTCCATCTTTATTATGTTTGCATGGTTGTATATATAGTGGAAACTCTCCCAAAGTTTATGCTTGAAAATGTATGCAATGAAATTCAAGATCATCAAACATGCATATATTGTGGGGGAGTTTGCTCTATATATGTTGGTTCTACTAACATCTCCTGCATTAGTTGTAGTTTATGTGAGTAGAATCGGTTTTGATATGGGCTAGTATCTTTGTGTTACTTAACCATATACAACTTACTCGCGGATAAGTTGCGTATTTGTTTCTAACATTCATTATATAAACCCTCTTGTTGTGATTGTCATCAATTACCAAAATGGGGGAGATTGAAAGGGTAATTGCCCCTATGTGTGGTTTTGGTGATTAATGACAATCCCTATGGACTAATTTTTCATTGGGTTTTATATGAAGGAATATTCCACAGGTCATGCTTGTAGTCCATGTGTTGGATTCATGTATGGATGCCATGAATATAAAGAAATACCTTGAGTATTGGCATCAAAATCATCGAGTTGAATAGAAGAATATGATATGATCAAGATCTTTAGAGTGTGATCTCAATAGAAGAATTCAAGATATGTCTCTAAGTCGGTGTCATGATAGCATTTGGTTGAGCTATGGTTGACTAAGATTTAGAGCATGTATTCAAATGAAGAGTTCCTTATGTACCTCAAGATATTAAGATGGAGCACGAGAATATACTTGGTTGACCAATACAAAGAGTGAAGAGTGATTTCAAGTTGGTCAACACATGAAGCATAAAGAATGTACCACATGGATCTTGTGGTATGGTATGCCTTGTCAATTATGCATCATGAACTAACCCATTATATGTGTACCTTCGCGTTTTTCTATATGGGATAGGTATCTTTCCATGGGCATGCTTCATATGTGAAGATCTTATATAGCCCATGAAAGGATGTCATCAAGTGGTGATCGTCATCAAGGTTGAGAAGGGAAAGTTCAAGATAAGCATCTCGAGAAGATCATTTGCTTGAAGCTTGCCGTCCATATTGGTGATAATGGACATGTGAAGACATGTATTAATGAAGTTATCCAATAGTGGTGTATGGGGAGCAAATTAGGAGTCTTCACGAAGCAACAATGATCAAGTGTTGCATTCCGGCTTGGGTGAAGCTTGAAGTGTTGTCATCAAGATCAAGCGGGATGCGCAAGGCAAAGGTATGGCCTTGCTAGGTTTTCCTTTTACCGGTCTCAAGGTGGTTGTTGGGATACCGGGTTATAGGATAGATAACCGCACTATCAAGAGGGGATTTCGGTTGTGTAACTTGATCACATCGTCATAGGGAGCTCAATCCTTTGCATACGTTGCATCTTCCTATTTTGTTGCTTCTTGGTGTTTCTCCATGTGAGGTTCTTGAGCTTGTTGCTAGCTCTTCAACAAGCCCAAGTTCATCGAAAACGGAATTCGTATGCATCTTCTATGGCATTTTTGAGTTTGAAGGTTTTATCGGTTCTTATTTAGGGATGCTTCTTACCTTTATTCATTTGGTTCTTTCCTCATTTGTTGGGATATGATGTTTCTCTGCACAATCTTGTATAGCTTGTTGTACTCGTAAAAAAAAAGCCCAAGATCATCGAAATCGGAGTCCGGATGCAAAAGTTATTGCATTTTTCATGAAGCCTGTTTTATCCCGGTTGTGGATTCGGTTCAACCGGCTCCCAGACCGGGTGGTCCGGTGCCAGGACCGGAAAACCGGATCTTAAACCGGGATTTTTCGGTTTTGTTACTCCAGGTCTAACCGAGGCTGGGGTCAGTAACCAAACCTGGTTGGAGTCCGGTTTTCCAGGATGAGAACCAGACCATCCGGTTCTGGAGCCGGTTCAACCGAACTTTCATTCGAATTCGCATATTTTTCTCCTAACGGCCATATTTGCTTTCCCCTATAAAATGGGGTTCTTCCCCCAACGTTTCTAAGTGTTCTTGACCACGAAATTGACCTCCATTGTTGAACCTCTTAAGCTTTCTTCCCCCCTTCCCTCCTATGATTCTTGCTTCTTTTTGAGGGCTTTGGAAGAGGAGATCTAGATCTACAATCCCCACCAATCAATTCCTCCTCTAAGTGAGGGGAACCCATTGGATCTAGATCTTGGAGTCATTTCGTTGATTTCCACCATTGTTCTTCCTCTCTAATTCCTCCCTAGCACTTGTTGCTTTAGTGGGATTTGAGAGTGAAGGATTTGAGCACTCTTGGTGTTCTTGCTTTGCATTCTTGCATAAGTGTTGAGCTCTCCATTATGATTTATTCGAGTGAGAGACTGTGAGCTTGTTACTCTTGGAGGGTGACCTCCTAGTTGGCTTGGTGGTTGGTGCCACGGTGTCCTCTTCGTGGAAGATTGTGAAGAGACCCGGGCTTCTCCTTCGTGGAGCTTGTGAAGTGGTTGTGGAGCTTGCCATCTCTGGAGTGGAGGGCTATCCATAAGGAAAGAGCCTATTCCTTCGTGGGATAAACTCGGAGAAGAAGGTGAGCCTTCGTGGCGTTGGGAACTCCTTCGTGGAATCCCACACCTCTCCAACGTGACGTACCTTACTTGTAAGGGAACACGGGAATACATCTTCGTCTCCACATGCCTCGGTTATCTCTATACCCGAGCCTACTTTCCTTGTGATAGCCATCGAGCTTGAAGTACTTATATATTGCCTATCACTTGTGGTATATTTATCTTGTGCTATCTTTCTTAGCTTAACTTGTTATTGGTGCACTTATTTGACCCTAGCGTATTTAGGTTTTGTGCTTGTCAAATAAATGTTTGTTTAATTCCACATTCTATCAAGCCAAAACCGTAATAGTTTTGAAATTGCCTATTCACCCCCTCTAGGCGACATCTCTATCCTTTCATTAGGGCATGGTGCCTAGTATCTCTATTAGTGCTATTTGACTTTGTTGCAACTTGTTGTGCTTAATGCTTGTTACTAGGGCCCGGATGCCATGATCTCAGATATGAACTTATTATTAAATCATTATGATAGTATTGTTTGTGATCTTATCTACAAGTTATGTACACATATCATTGTCCGGATCCAAAGGCCCCGAAGTGACAGAAATTGGGACAACCAAAGGGGATGGTTGTGATGTGAGGATTACATGTGTTCATGGAGTGTTAATGCTTTGCTCCGGTGCTCTATTAAAAGGAGCACCTTAATTGCCAGTAGTTCCCTTGAGGCCCCGCTGCCACGGGTTGGCAGGACAAAAGATGTTGTGTAAGTTCTCATTGCGAGCACGCATGACTATATATGAAGCACATGCCTATGATTGTTTAGTACTTGGGTGCTTATTCTTATTTATCTGCAATTGCCCTAAATCTTGAAGTTACATGTTTAGTCTCGTCCATGCAATGCCCGTCCATCCATCCCTATGCCTATCGCACTCATATCCTACGGTTTGCTGCTACTATTACTATTGCTCATGTTTTACTGTTGCTGTTGCGTTGCTGTTGCTACTACAAACTGATGCTACTGATAAACTTCTGTGGGCAAGAACTATTTCCAGATGCAGCTGAATTGACAACTCAGTTGTTAAGGCTTGCAAGTATTCTTTGGATCCCCTTGTGTCGAATCAATAAATTGGGTAATACTACCCTCGAAGACTGTTGAGATCCCTTATACTTGTGGGTCATCACTCCTCGTGAAGGAGCATGAGACTAGCAATAGATAGATCGTCTAGGGTTTCTTCTATTACAATTATCCAAGTCTAAGGATTACGATGGAGGGTGGGGGCTATTTATAGGCCAGCCACTTAAACAGGGGTATTTTGGGTATGAAAAAGTAAAGTTTAGGCAAAATAGAGGGATTACACGGACGAAGCCCAATAGTTGACTTGTTCCTGGGTAGATCCGGCGTTAAGTCCGGTGGCACTGGGATTCTCGCCGGAATTTCCGGCGACCGCCGGTATTTCCGGTCGCCTACCGAATAGCCATACAAAGAGCATTTTCGATTGTCGCCGGATGCTGCTGAGTCTGTCGCTAGGATTTCCGGTCGTGGGTCCGGTCCGCCGGTTGCTACGCCGGAGATTCTGGCGGGGAAACCCATCCACCGGTCCTGGTGCCTGTTTGTCCTGGAGCTACTTCTCGTGTGGCCTTGGGTCCTTCTCTTGGCATTGCTTCATGGGGTTCATGGCTGAGGATGCACAAAGTATTTGCATGAAGTAGCAAGCCATCCAAAGGTGTATCGAAATCACACGAGGAGAGGAGCGAGTTAACCTTAGCTTGTAGAAGTTTAGCTCGAGCGCGTGTCATCGGTCCACTTGGGGGACTAGGAGGATGAGATGTAGAGGCGTCCGTGGGACGGGATGCATCACACAACATAATGTGAGGTAGTTACGAACGACGAGAAACCCGTTGGGTGTCACTACAGCTTCATCAAAGTCATCGCACACTTAACCACGACCTGGCGCTGGTGTGACGTCCACCGCGCGGGATGACTCCCATGTCTCCATCAATCCAAGATGGGGTTACTTTGATGCCATATTCTCCACATGAAGGTGTCTCAAGGTGGGAGCCCGCCGCCATTTCAAAGTCTAGCGAGACTAGGCTACGTCTAGTGCATCCCTCTCAACCATGTAGTGAGACAGTGCCCTCGGTCATGAAGATTGTCGTGAACTCGGTGTCTGGCTTAAATGAGGCGCTGACCACACTGATGTTGATCTCCGTCGACTTACTTTCATGAGGCATACCCTTTACGCACCCCGACGAAATCGATGGTTGTCAACTCAAACTACACCAATGCCGCCGAGACCGACTAGACACACTGGCTAGGACATGCGTGAATAGAGCAAAGACCACTCTATTTACGACGCGTGCACCAATGAGGACACCCGCTGCCCACACACACCAAGTTTTCCATAGAAAGGCGTGGAGGATCACAACTAGTTGCCCGAATGGACTCTGATGTAGTCTTAAATACCCTCTCCGTCCAAAAATAATTTAATTTAACTAAATTCACATATATCAAAATACATGTAAGTTGATTGTGGTAGGGCGATGGTAATGGCCAAATATCAGGTTCCCATATTCAACTAATTGTGTATGCCGTTTATAAGGAAAAAATACAGCTAAAAAGAATAAATAAAAGCAAACGTGACCTAAAAACACATCCCCGTCTAGCTAGCTAGGTGCAAACGTATCATCATACTTCCTCCGTCCGTAAATAAGTGTACATTTGCCTAAGTCAAAGATAACCAAATTTTACCAATTTTATAGAAAAATATAAAAACATATATTACATCAAATTGACATACATATTATGAAACTAGATTTAAAATAAATTTAATGATATCAATTTAGTGTCATAAATGTTGATACGTTGTCTTAAAAAGTTATTCAAACATAGTAAAGTTTAACTTAAGACAAAACTAGAAATACAATTATTTGCGGACGGAGGGAGTATGAGATAGTCACGAATGACGAGGTGTCACTAAGGCTGGTCATAATGGGGAGTAACTTAGAGTAGTAACATGTATATGTTACTAGTCTAAGTTACTACCTTCATAATGCAAAATAACATAGATGTGGTATCATGCAAAGCCTCATTTATTACAATATAGACTCATTTTGTCTTGAAATGTATGATGTTATAGTAACATAGCTAGTTACTCCCTCCGTTTGGGATTATAAGTGGATAACTAGGTTGCCAATTTGAACAACAAAATATAAATAGTATAGCATAAAATTATACCATTAGAAAATTTAGAGGTTATATTTTCTAACGGTATAACTTTTGTGTATATAAATTATATTTTGTTAGTCAAATTAGCAACCTAGGTATGCGCGTAGGACCTATAATCCCGAACAGAGGAAGTACCGCAAGCCTCTCTCTCATCATTTAATTGCATGTCATATCATCTAAATGCTTAATTGGCAATACATGTAGGACTATGTTACTACTCAAGTTACTCCCACTATAACTAGCCTAAGGCTTCATCAAATCATCGGCGCACTTAACCACAACCCGGCGCCGGTGTGACGTCCACCTACGCGTGAGACGACTCCCATTTCTCCATCAATCCAAGATGGGGTGCCTTTGTTGTCATATTCCCCACACAAAGGTGGCTCAAGGTGGGCGACCGCCATTTCAAAGTCTAGCGAGAATAGGCGACGTCCAGTGCATCCCTCTCAACCATGCAGTACGTGAGACAACGTCTTTGGTTATAAAGACTGTAATGAACTTTATGTCTGACTTAGACGAGGCGCTGACTACACTGACGTTGATCTCTGCCAACTTATTTCCATGAGGCATACCCGCCGCTAAGATCGCTAGGACATGCGTGACCAAATCAAATACTCCCTCGATTCATATTACTTATCACTAAAATAAATGTATTTAAATATGTTTTAATGTTAGATACATTTATTTAAATGACAATTAATATGGATGGGAGGGGGTACCACTTTACATGCAATGAGTGTACCAACGAGGACAACCGCTGCCCACACACACCAAGTTTTGATAGAAGGGCGTATCGCCTGAATGGGTTTTGATGTAGTCTTAATATCCTTTCCGTCCAAAAATAATTAAATTTGTTTAAATTCGTATATATGTAAATTGATTGTGGTAGGGCGATGGTAATTGCCAAATATCAAGTTTTTTTTAAGAGTACACCGATGCATAGTGTAATTTTATAGAAGACAGAACTATGAGATAAAAAAGTCTAACTGTGACTATAAAAAGTCTACAGTCCTAAGCCGAGCATACATTGTCGTGCCATGACCGACGTCGGTCACCTCTGAAGATCAAGCCCTCAAAGAACTTCCTTGTCGAACCATCCATTGTGCAGGTGGCAAGTGGATGGCGGGACTCGATCTGCTCCAAGGAAGGCACCATCTTGGACTCATCGGCGACGACGTGCATTGCGCCGCTGAAGATCAACTTGGGTAGCGGTAATCACCGGAGGAGTGCAACGTAGAATCTCCTGCTGTGTCTTCAAATACGATGCTCCCACAGAGTGGCGACGTCGAGGATGCTGCCATCGTGTCGATCATGCTCTGAATCTAGGCTTTCGCCCGAGGACAACCAACACAAGCGAGCGGGGATTCCGACACACCTTGACGACGCCTCCAAGGAGGGGAACAACACCTACGGGTGTCGTCGCCGCCGGCCCAACCAAGCCGAGCGGGACTTTTGTCCGTCATGTCGCACATAGCCACACTCCAAGGGTTGGGGCAATACCGTCTAGGTAGACTCGCACCGACGCCTTCGCCGCCGCACAGCCGCAGTACTCTGACACCCCGCATGGATGAGACATGGTCCATGTTCCACCTCCACCCCGAACGAGGATGCAGCCTCCGACCACCTCCGGCATGATCCAGGAACATCATGACGCTTGCCACCCACTCCGAGCATCCTCCACGCGATGCGACGATCCCAGCCCAAAAAGCCCAGATCAGGCCCTCCCTTCTCCTCAGATCCCCACGTAGGCAGTCAACCAGGGCACCACGGCATGGCCGCGTCCCGACCGAGCCTCAATAGCGCCGCTGCCTCAACTTGGGCCCGCGCCGCTGTTGCCAGAGTCTTGCCGTCGCACCACCTCCCGCATCTGCACTCCGCTGTCTTCCTCGTCAGGCTTCGTCGTTCGTCCATGTCCCCCCATGCGCATGCGATCGCCTCTAGATTGTCGCGCCGCCGCCAGCTTGCCACCCGTGCCACCCCTATTGACGTCTCGTCTCCGCATGTAAGGGGCCTGTCGGGGCGCGCTGCCCTCACCCGCCGCCTTCGACGGCCAGGTGTGGCCGCCACCGCCGCTGCCGGCAGCGGCCTGTAGGAGGAGATCGGGCGAGCTTCTTTCTAGGGTTTGTGGCGCCTTCGGAGCCGCCAGCGCGAGGCGACCAGAGAGGAAGTTTTCGTCTAAATATCATGTTCTCATGTTCAAATAATTATGTACGTCGTTTATAAAGAGGAAATACAGTTAAAAAAAGAGCAAATAAAAGCAAAGGCAAGAAACGAATCAGATCAAGGTTAATGAAGAAGGGAAAAAAATATTGCTCTCGTCGCCGCATAGCCACAGTACTCCGACACCCCGCATGGATGAGTCCACGTTCCACCTCCACCCCGGACGAGGATGCAGCCTCCGACCACCTCCGGCATGATCCAGGAACATCATGACGCTCGCCACCCACTACGAGCACCCTCCACGCGATGCGACGATCCCAGCCCAAAAAGCACAGATCAGGCCCTCCCTTCTCCTCAGATCCCCACGTAGGCAGTCAACCGGGGCACCACCGCATGGTCGCGTCCCGACCAAGCCTCAATAGCGCCGCTGCCTCAACTTGGGCCCGCGCCGCTGTCGCCAGAGTCTTGCCGTCACACCACCTCCCGCCTCTGCACTCCGTTGTCTTCCTCATTGGGCTTCGCCGTTCGTCCATGTCCCCCAATGCGCAGGCGAGCACCTCTAGATTGTCGCGCCGCCGCCAGCTTGCCACCCGCGCCACCCCTGTTGACGTCTCGCCTCTGCACGTAAGGGGCCTGTCGGGGCGCGCCGCCACGGCAGTGTAGCCACCGCCTTCTGGCGGCCTAGAGGAGGAGATCGGGCGAGCTTCTTTCTAGGGTTTGTGGCGCCTTCGGAGCTGCCCGCGCGAGGCGACCAGAGAGGAAGTTTTCGTCTAAATATCAGGTTCTCATGTTCAAATAATTATGTACGTCGTTTATAAGGAGGAAATACAGTTAATAAAAAGCAAAGGCAAGAAACGAATCAGGTCAAGGTTAATAAAACAACGGAAAAAAATATTGCTCTTGTTGAGAGTTGAACTCAAGACCTCCCGCCTCTGCACTCCGTTGTCTTTCTCATTGGGCTTCGCCGTTCGTCCATGTCCCCCAATGCGCAGGCGAGCACCTCTAGATTGTCACGCCGCCGCCAGCTTGCCACCCAAGCCACCCCTGTTGACGTCTCGCCTCCGCACGTAAGGGGCCTGTCGGGGCGCGCCGCCTTCGACGGCCAGGTGTGGCCACCACCGCCGCTGCCGGCAGCGGCCTAGAGGAGGAGATCAGGCGAGCTTCTTTCTAGGGTTTGTGGCGCTAGCCAAGCGCCGAGGCGATGCAGAGGAAGTTTTCGTCTAAATATCAGGTTCTCATGTTCAAATAATTATGTACGTCGTTTATAAGGAGGAAATACAGTTAATAAAAAGCAAAGGCAAGAAACGAATCAGGTCAAGGTTAATAAAATAACGGAAATAAATATTGCTCTTGTTGAGAGTTGAACTCAAGACCTCCCGCTTACTAAACGGGTGCTCTAACCAACTGAGCTACGAGAGCCTTTTGACCTATTATTTACACTTACCTTATACGAACGTTAATGTACTGTACTCCTTAGAGCTACTGCCGCTCATATTTTTCAGGAAGAACTTTTTTCTCATGTTACACAGGTGCACTGGATGTTCTTAGAACTCTCTCTAAAAGGAAGTGACGTATGTGTACTATTCTTTTTTCTGAGGGGTGTATGTATATGGACTAATCCTAGACCTATGTGACGGAACGAAAACCCTAAGGCCTCATTTGGCAAGAGGGTATAAGTGAGAATTTGAGAGTATTTTCTCAAGTGGATCGGGTGAAAACACTCATGTCACCCAAAACACTTTGTTACACTACAGTCTCCTTTTCAGTCAGGACTCTTCGCTGTTTGGTAGGCAGGGATAATTTTTTTTTTTGAGTAGAGCTTAAACTAACCAGCCGGGGAATACGGGAGCACAACACCGCACAAGTTTTAGGGGGAGAGATTGTCGGCCTCCGTTTGCTCCCAGCACGACAGCACGGGATGAGATCGCTCAGCTGCGAGAGACGAGTAAAAAACGCGAGGTACCCCACGCGTCTCTTATCCACTTCAATCCAACGTGTTTTGCCGTGTTTGTTGAGTTTTAGTCCAACCAAAACCAGACTGCCAAACGGTCCACAAAATATTTCTAGAGGTATTGGATTGGGCTAGGAAGAAACACTAAAATCCACGTGAATACCAGCCTGCCAAACGAGGCCTAAGGCTTTGTTCGGTTCATCCACTCCCCTAGTGGATTGTGGTGGTTTGAAAGGGATTAGAGGGGATTTTGGCTTAGATGAGATTTAATCCCCCAATCCCTGCCAATCCCACTGAATTCTAATGAAACCGAACAAGCCCTAAAGTGGAACACATGAATGTCACACGGGTAACTGCAATCTCCCCGGAGATGGAGAAGAAGTCACGCATACGGTGTCTCTAACATGACACATAAATCAGTTGGCGTCAGAAACAAAATGACACAAAATTTCTGACGCTATGCCATCTGATGACTCAGCCCTCAGGGATGTCCATCGACTCGACTGATCTTTTTACAAGAGAAATGTTCTAGGAGTACTATATACTCCGTACATTTTTTCAGCTCCCTTTTTTTTTTTGAGCGGAATGCGTTTTTTCAGCCGGGCCAGATTAGCGGTGGGAGTTGAGGTCTCCAGCCCATTACCACCTCACGTAAATTAGGCCAACTGCGAGGGGTTTTCTGCAATACAGCCTCCTTCCTCCCTAAGCAAAAGCTTCTCCCCTGTTCACCCAATAGCTAGCCACCCACACTCTCTCCCCTCCCCCCAGCTGTGTCGGTGTCTCGCTCTCCCCCTCTCTCTATCCCCAAAACCCTAGACCTCAACCTACCGCCGCCGTCCCGCCGTCCGCCTACCTCCGGCGGGCGCGCTCTCCGGTCCGGCCAAGAAAGGCAGGAACCCTCCGCCCCCAGGCGCCGCCGCCGCCGCCGCCATGGACATGGACGCCTTCGAGCGCCTCCAGGCCGAGAGCAGGCTCCAGGGTTCGTGCCCGGGCGCTCCAAAGATCTGATCTTGGAGCGAAATCGTTTGGTTTTGAGGCTTCTATGGGGGGTTTTGACGGGGTTTTTGTGTGTCGCAGATGCGCTCATGCGGCTCGAGGAGGCGGAGGGGACCGACGAGGACGAGGAGGAGGGGGGCGCGGAGGAGGAGCTGGCCTGCCCCTTCTGCGGCGAGGAGTTTGACGGGGTCGGCCTGTGCTTGCACATCGACGACGAGCACCACGTCCAGACTAAGGCCGGGGTAATTTCATCTCAGAATTCATGGAAATATATGTGCTGATGCTTAGGTTTTTATTAGGTGCCTCTAGCTCAAAAAGTTAGGGTTTCTGGTTAATGTCATGTATAACATGTTGCTGTTATTTATATTTCCTGGAGTCTTGGGGGAGTTGCACTTGTGTGGTGATTTTAGTTTTGCGATATCTTGGTAGCAAAGTTAGGAATTTTCTGGTGTATGAATTGTGTGGTATTTTTTTTCTGGGTTCTCGCCTCCGCTAGTACAGATAGCATTTTTGAGCTGCCTTTAGGTATTTGAGCAAAGAATTCAAAGTTCTTTTGCTCGTATATTGTGCATGTTTGAGCTGTTTTCAATTTGTCAATCTAAGGTCCACTAGTATTTATGTAACGTGTAAGTTGCTTGCGCATTACGTCATAACTTGCTGGATGATTGAATTCATTTTTTCGGGCTCCATTTCCCTTCCTTTGTGAGAAGGTCCTGTTGGGTGCTTTGATTTGATGTCTCCATTTGTGGCATTGGTATTTCATTATTACTTGATAAGATTTCAATAAAAAACCTAACTATATCAGCTTATCTTTATTTACGGTGAGCATATCTATTAATTAAATAATCCAATGATATGGGAATTTGGGGAGTAATGACGTTATCATAATGGCAGCACTGTTGAGCTCTTTTTATTTGCAAATATCAGAAATTTCCTTGGCTACATGTGTCCAAACATCTAACTAATGTTTAGGTTCGTCTCTTATGATAATGATACGGGTGTTTTTAGATTTTCAGTAGATGCTTGAAGTTGATGTTACAACGAGAAGTCCATGTGGCTTACTTGTTAGTAGGGATTTAATTGGATCGGATTGAGATTCAGAAATGTATTCAGCTCGGAATTATCCTATCCGTTTGCATCCCTACTTGTTACAATCATATGATATCTTGAACATGTAGTTTTTATAATACTTCCAGTTGGTGAGACAAACTATATGCTACTATTGGTTGAAAATCGCGAGTAAAATGTTCAAGCTGTTCGTAGTTTGAGTGAGCTGCTTTTGGTAAATAGTGTGCAGTATGTTATCGAATTCTCCACGTGCACAAGTTCATATCGAATTCTCCACGTGCACAAGTTCATATCTTTACTACTCCCTGTGTTTCACAATATAAGCCTTTTTACTTTTTAGCAACCTGTTTTACCTTGCTAAAAAGGCTTATATTGTGGAGCAGAGGGAGTAGTTCTTAAATGCCTTTATTTCCATAGGTGTGTGAGGAAGTAGGTTTTTTCAGGTGCTCTCAGTGTGATATGTCTAATGTGAGGCCCTCAATTGAAGCCATTGTGGTAGCTATTGTAGTTATTTTAATTGAAAATTATGGTTCCATTTCTTAAATAACATCAACGTAATGAAAATCTTGTAAATGGAACAACGGAGCAATGCTCAACTCAGAATCATAATTTTACAATACTGCATCATCATCGTATGTGGACTTAAAAGAAAATTGCACAAAAAGCTGGATGCCCTCAACTGAAGTTGCCCACTTGCCATGGATTATGTCAAAACCAGGGTCACAATCAAATCTAATTTAAAAAATAAAAAGTTTGACTCTCTCGATGGAAGTGGAGTATAGGGTAGTTTTGCCATCATAATACTGGACAACTAAACAGAAGATCACAGTCCTCTATTTCCAAATCAGGGAAGGTGACATAGTGCTGAATAAGAGGAGTTTAAGGGTTGAGGAGTCAATATTTTACACACTCCGATTGAGTCTAGTGTTGGAGTAAAAGCTCGATAATGGTTTCTACAATTAATTATTAGTGTGATATGTGGTTGGCCTTGATGCTGCTATTTTTTTTGTATGTTACTTTCCGCGGGCGCCACTATAATAGTTATAGGCCAGCAGGCAGCAGCAATAGTGTGTGGTTGGCATTGTAAATTAATGTTTCGGCAATGAAAGTGCAGTAGCTCTTTATTTGTTTTATTCTTTCATGGATTGCTAATTCAGTTTGTGTTTCACATGCCATTGATTATTGAGTGTTCATATGATTTATGTTTTCATCACTCTGCTCACAAGTGGTGAGTTAAGATTCTTTTGGAAATGTTTAATTGAATCTCATTCATATCTTCTCTTAGGTTATAAGCTTACTGTTCCGAGTCGACGTTGTACCACTTAGGTTGAGCTTTACTCCTTTCTTGTTTCAAATATCTTTGGTTACTTGTTTGTATGTGATTCATATTTTATGGAACAATCTGTCATATTCACCCATGACTATGCCAACCATTAGCAGTTTAGGTGCTTACTGCTTGTACTTTCCTTTTGTTCTTTCAGGTATGCCCTATATGCACAGATAGGGTTGGTATAGACTTGGTTGGGCACATGACTTTGCAGCATCCCAGTTTCTTCAAGGTATCAGTACTTTCAAAAGTTGTATTCGTTCATCAGTCAGTTATTACCAATAATATATACCTGAAACTGTTTGTAATATATTGCGTTTACTGATCAGTCATGATTGATAGTTATGGAAGCCAGATCATTAAGTATCTAGTGTTTGACTCCCTTAAACAAAATCCACATGCATGGAGAAACTTGGTAATTACCACCATAAAGATGGCCATATGGCACGACATAGGGTATTGAGGAGTAGAACATTGGTTTGGGAGGACAAGCGAGGGGGATGGTAGATTATCAATCTCTTATTGCTTGATGATTGGTGCATGTGATGTCCCTTATATAGCAGTACTTTATTGATCAGTAAATAAAGGATACTCTATCCATGTTCTGTTGTCTTTTTTTATTTAAATAACCTCTTCCTATTTTAAAATATCCAGTATTTATTTGGATATTAACTAATCTTATTCCCCCTGCCCACATGACATGCAGGGAAGGTGGAGAAGCCGGCGAGTTTCATCTGGATCACATTCTTCAACATATTCCGCATTGAAAAAGGATGCGGCGCACATACAGTACCGTTATGGTGGATCCTCTCGTGCTCCCTCATTCAACACAGTGCCTGATCCTCTACTCTCCTCCTTTGTTGGTAGCTTCATTGATGAAGATTTGCCAAAAGATGCACAAGAAGAGTTCTTGGATCAAGTTATTGAGAAAAGTGAGTCCTCGGAACAGAAAGAAGCAGAAAGGTATTGAATTTGTTCACAACCCTAACATACTCCATTCACTCGTATGACTCTACGCCAAGGGTTTGGTGTCAATTTCTATATGCAATTGCTTGAGAATTCCAGTAGGAGACTAAGAAACATGTCATTGAGGATGATTCATGAAGCCATTAACTTTTAGTATCCTATTTTTTCCTGTCTCTATGGAATATGTCTGATATAGGTGATATCGTATGGACAATTTTTTTTTTGTATAGTAATCATTGATTGTATGCTCTGTATGATGGCCTGCTGACTATGGTGTTCTCTTGGACAGTGTTGAGGAGCCTTTGCTCCCTGAGGTGAAGGAGGAGAGAACCAGGAGGAGCCAGTTTGTGCAGGGGCTGGTGCTGTCCCTGATGTTTGATGAGATCTTGTGAAGAATGTCTTATTAGAATTGATTGAGAAGGCAGCTCTTGCTTCAGCGAACAATACCTAGTGCAAACAATACCTAGTGCAAGTTGCTGCCTTTTGTCGCGATGCCGTTAAAAACAGATGGCAACATTGTTGTGGGGTTATGAGAAGGATGACTGATGTGAATATTGGATGTTCCTTAGTATGCATGCGCGGGTGTCGCATGAATAATAAGATATAATATGTATAGCTTAGGTAATCTTATGAGTACCTGAGATGGTGTCAGGGGGCTCCTGTGGCCCTTGTTGTATGTATAATTGGGAGGCGAAATGACTGCCGAAATGAACTGGTCCTCTTTATTTGCAGACCTCATTTCATGTGTTTCAGCATCTTTCTCATTCTAATTTGATCATATGCTGCAATCATATTAGTATAGAGCAAATTGTTAGTTTCATTACTCAGGCTGATTTTCTCATGAAATCAGTTCTTCATTGTTGAATAATGTAATACTAATAATTTTGTAAAACCGATAATAATTCTGATCCTCCTTTTAGAAAAAAATAATTGATTCCAATCCTTGCATTTAAAGAATGGAAATCATATATGCATCTTTCATCAAGGTGAGTTTCCATGAAAAAAAATTATTGCATTAGAAAAATATTTTCGTTGGAAGAATATTTTTTTACTAAGAAGTGTTAAGAAAATGATGTTTCCACGGTACAGATTTATGGTGCATGTGTTGATAAAGAAGGATGGAAAACTAAAATATAGCAGGAATCGCAAACTATTTGTAGGCCATTGTAAGGTACTAGCAACGACGAACGCACAGGAGACTTGTGGCGCTGGTCGTCTAGCGCCTACCCAATCCTACACTGCCCCCACGTTCCAAACGCGTTAAGGGTTATATTTCTATGATTTATTTACGCGCAAATGGCGACGAAGTCAGATCTTTGCAAGATTCCTGGGCAGATGAAACGATCGGGGCACGTCACATTCTCCATTCTCGTTGTTCCGCTTTACTGCTGGAATTATTCTTTTACTTCTTCTGTTGCATACTTTTTTTTATCGGTGTTTTAGCTTAAATTTAAACTAAAATCATGATAAGAATTATGAAACCAAGAAAGTACTTCTCAACCCATTAATTCAAACTAAATTGTGTAAAAGAAGCTCCAAAAGGGAAAAAAGAACTTCTAGTCCGACACTCTATGCACTATAATTTGTGTCATGCGGATCTTGCCGGATGCACGTTGGTTTGTGTTTTCAGCTCAGTCTCTCGATCTATAATTATCACCAATGGTGATGGTTGCTGTTCTGGTACGCTGATCCTTCGTGATCTCAACTTGACGACTTCTTGTATGTCTGTCACAACAAGCTCTACTACGACAAGTTTTGCTCGGCTCCGACGCTGGAGGGGCGAGGACGGCGGCGTGTCTTCGGCCCACCCTAGTGATTGTAGTCGTCGCTAGGTGGTCCAAAGACCTATTTGTAGATTTTTACTTTTGGGCCTCTTTGTACTGTTGTTGATGATTTTTTTAATAGATCGTTGGAATTTCGCAAAAAAATAAAAGAAAATACAAAGTATCAAATTGCCCTTTTGGTGTGTATAAACAATGTATAATCAAATCGTGGCATCCCTAGAGTGTGGCAAGAACTAAACATATGGTAAATTGCCAAACTTTGGCCGGATAAACTATGGTTGGGAACCATAAGAGCATGTACAATGCAAGATGTTTAGGGCGGTTTTTAGAAAAATAAACCAATTTTCTTTAAGCATCGGTGCTTATTTATACTTGGTAGATGCCTAACTAGACACCTCTTCTAGGGTTCCTTTGATTTGGAGGAAATGTGCAGGATTAGGAAATTTTCCAAGGATGGCACCGTTCACTCCTTTGATTCATAGGAATGGTGCAATGGAAAACTAGAGGAAATTTTCCTTTAGGTCTCTCTTTGGAGGCAAAGAGTACAAGATTGGGAAAATCCACTTGGAGCTCATTCTGCAAATCCTATGCACAAGGTACGAGGAAAGTATCGTACCAGTCATTCTTTCCTATTTCTATCCCTTTTCAGTTCCTTTGATTTTCCTATCCTAAGAATCAAAGAGGCCCTAGAAATAAACACCAATGCTTAACAAAATGGTTGGTTTATTTTTGTAAGCACTCCTCTAAACACCTCTCATTGTACATGGCCTAACACCCCTAGTTGTTTCTCTACTATGAATTACCTCACTTGGGTAGTTGGCAAATTGTTGACTTTGAAGGCCGTGTTTTGGCTTAAATAAACCTATTATGAAAATACATAAAAAATAAATTTTACCATGCACAAGCGGGAAAATAACATTTATGTGATTTTTGTGAAAAAATACAAAAAAAATGTCCAAGAATAGTCATCTCGGAGCATCCGGATTTGTTTTTTTAATAGAACACAAAAGGTGTTCTTTTCCCAAATTCTTTTTTGACCGGAAACTGTGAGGCAACAACCCCACATCAATTTTATTAACAATAAATAAATATTACAAAAGAGAAAAGGAAGGGAATAAAAGAGACCCGCCTATGTACATAAATAAACCTAACCGAGAAAAGTCTAATGTAAGCCATCTATCCAAGCCGGAAGACCGTCCCTGTATTTAGCCTTAATTCTATAGTGGAGAAGGGAGATGTCATGCACAAATTTATATTTCCATTTTGTAAACACATGTCTCTCTTGCTTGAAAATCTTCCCATTCCCATGGAGCCATGTATTCCAGCATGCGGTGATCAAAACTTCCATGAAAAAAAAGGCTTACCAAAGCTCCTCTTGGCCTCAGCCAATACAGTTTGTAAATCGTCTTGTGGCTTCCAGATAACCTGCAGCTAATTCCAAATGCGGACACTAAAATTTGCACTCGAAAAACAGATGGATCCTATCCTCATAGGTCCTAGTAGAACATAGCTTGCAGTGTGTATCATCTGTCACATGCCAGTGCCGTCTTTGCAGTAAATCTCAGTGTTTAGTCTGCCCATTAATAGCACCCAGGCAAATACCTTGGTTTTCATAACACATCTCGATTTCCATATCCATTTGAAAGCATTTGGAACTTGGATATGTGAATGGATGAGTTTATAAAATTCTCCCGCTAAGTAAACATCACCCAACTATAGCTCCAGGTGTCATTTTGCTGAACTAACACTAAGGGATTAACTTGCATTGTAGTGTCCTCATGTGAGGATAATGGCAGATAAGAACGTGTCTCCTCTACCATGCTTGACAATAGATACCCCGCTGAAATTATCCACTTGTTTTATGACATCACGCCACCAAAATGATCTAGAAATATTCTCAGCATGCGGCACCTTTTCAAATTTCAACATAATAAGAAAGAAAATATCTCGGTGATTGTAGAATTTATCAAGGAATTTAATCAATAGGGCGGCGTTCTTTTCTGAAAATCAATAATGCCAAGGCCTCCATTCTCCTTTGGTCTACAAAGCAGACCCCAAGCTGCTAAACATTGTTTTGGCTCATCAACTTTGTCCCTCCGGAGACACCGTCTCAATATTCTATCCAATTGATCAGTTAGACATTTAGCCAATTGAAGCGTACACAAAAAATGTAGTGAGATAGATGCTAAAGCTGAATTAATCAGTTGTAATCTAGCTCCTTGAGATAGGAAGCTAGAACTTGAGGTGAGTTTTCTCTCAAGCCGACTTACCAAAGGCATCAACTCTCTAATAGTGGGCCTAGTAGTTCCCACCAGAAGCCCTAGGTAAGTAAACGGCATTGTCCCCACATGGCATCCAAAATCCTCGGCCAAGATCTTCATGAGATCCTCTGGCACATTAATTGGAATCATATGCGATTTGGTAAAATTGATCTTCAATCCAATGGACAACATGAACTTGTGTAACAATTTTTTAGAACTCTCATTCAAGTAAAATTAGCAGGCATAATTAAAAGAGTGTCGTCGGCGTATTGGATAATAGGAAAAGCCTCATCATTAGTTTCAGTCGGCCTACTTATTCCTCCATGTCTTACTATCTCATTTACTGCAACATATCCGAACCAAATGTATACAATAAGGGTGAGAGAGGGTCCCCTTAACGAACTCCACATTTACATACAAATTGCTTGCCAGGTATTCCATTCAAAAGAATAGCAGAAGTACCCGAGGTTAAGACATTTCTAACCCATTGGAGCCATTGTTCATAGAAACCCTTATGTTTCATTACTTGAATAATTGACTCATATTCGATCGTATCAAAGGCCTTTGTGAAATCAAGCTTGACAATAAGAGTGGGCTTCTTAGAAGCATGGTATAAGTGTATATACTCGAAGGACCATGCTAGACAATCCTGAATTGACCTCGACCTTAAGAAACCATATTGATTATTATGTATGCAAGCAAGGATTTTGTCCTGTAGCCGGTTGGCCGCAAGTTTAGTCAAAAACTTTAAACACAAAATTGTCAAGAAAATTGGTCTAAATTCGTTAACTTCCATCAGAGATTGTTTTTTCTGCACCAGAGTTATGTATACAAGCAAGTATTTTTTCCAAAACTTGTGTGCGAACATAGAATTTCCGGATACAAATGCGTATATTTTTGTCTATTTCTTTTTTGTACCTTGAATTATGTTTTCAAACAATTGGTTCATCTGCAATCGTGAGACGAATTGGATTTACGGTTGACTTCCACATATTTAGCTAACTCTATCATTTTGTCGACTTTCGCTAAAACATAGATAACAAATACTTTATATAAATGTTAGCTACCCAAGATGCTCTTTCTTTAAGAACGGACACGTAGTTTGATGGTCAGGAGGGTGGTTGTACCCCTAATCTACTAGGGATGAAACCCTAATTTTGATGCCTACTCTATCTCGTTAAGTTGTAATATTATTTTTATGAGAGGTGAAGTTTTCATTTATAGTGATACGATTATGATGACTTGAATATCCATAATTCCAATATTTTCTAAATGGTGCGGTGGTAGTGGTGTTTTCTGAAGTGATACCCAGAGAGTGTTGTTTCCGATCCCAATGGTAGGTGTCCACCCTTATCAAAGACTATCAAATTCTGCATCAAGATTTGTCTTTTAATTCTGTAAAAACTTTTTTTTAAGAGAAAGCATATGAATTATAAACTTTGCTGGTCAACAATGCATTGGAACTACCTTCGGATTTTATTAAGCATAAAAAATTAAATGCTAGACTTTATTCATAAAATCCTCACATTATATTTTATGGTTCACCAAATAATATTTTATTTTGTACACACGAAGATAAAGAGTCCCTAGAAACCCTAACTGTCCCCTCTTGCAACCATCTTGTCTCCTTCATCCTCGGTTGGCAATTGGGTCCTCGCCTCTTTTGCTTGCTGCTCCTATGGAAGGAAGGACTAGGGACTCCAGACCTACGTTCGACACTATAGTTAGGTTTGGTCAACCGACAACAAAAATATATACGATGGTGATAGCAGCGGTAGGTGGAACAAGAATAAAGTTTCCCCAACTCCTCGTCGACCTCACCGGCGGCGGTCTCGCCGATGGCATTGAGGAGGCCATTTGAATCATCTAGTTGCATCTCATTTTGGTTATGTGTGTTGCAGGTTAGGCTCCGCACCGCTATCGTGTGAAGCGGATGGCATGGTTGTGCGTCTCGGTTCTCCGACTTCAGTTTTGATCAATGATGGTTGCTCAGTCTTGGCTTTGTCGGGGAGTGTGTGAGGTTCGTGGTCCACGTTCTGTTTGGCCAGACTTGGGTATCGTTCAGGACCTTTCTAACCTTTTCTTCTCTAAAGCAATGGTTTGCTTCGTAGATCGCGGTCGTGGTTTGCATCTGCTCCCGGATGCTAAAACAATATTATCCTACCTCAAGGTGGTGATCTGCAGGTCCAGAAACAGCGCCAAACCTGCCGCCGTTGGATGCACGAGAAAGAAAACATCAATACCTTCTTGATGTTGGATGTTATTTTTGATTTCTTAAGGATGTTTTTATAGGAGTTTGTTCTACCATATGACCTTTAGCCTTTTCGCCAAAAGAATAATAATTTTTTAAAACATTTTTTTCTATTTGTTGACCCACAAAATTTGATGTTTATAATTGGAATGGAAAACGGTTCTAGGTACTGATTTTTCAAAATAAAAACGGATGCTACTATCATGCTGACGGACAACTTTCCGTACTCTCTCACTGTCCTACGGTCCAGCTCTGCACTTGTGCTCATCGCCCTCCCCTCACGCGGAATCTTCTTCCCCCACCCCCTGCAGGCCCTGCTACTCCGGAACCGTAACGGGGGAAGAGGAAAAATGCGGTACATTTCCCCCTTCGTCTCAAAGCGAGGTGTATATATATATACACGAATGCGATACATTTCCCCCTCGCTAGCTCAACACGCGCGCATTGACTAGAGTCTAGACTCGAGCTCGAGCAATCAAGCAAGCGAGCGAGAGTATCTTGACCTGCAGAGCCTGCGGCTCTGCTGCAGCCGCTGGCGTCACGTACTCCGATGCCGTTGAAGCGGCAGCTGGAGGGCGGCGGCGGCGGCGTTGGCGGCGTTGGCGGAGGGGGTTTGCCTTCGCTTTCGCCTCCGCGTTCGCCGGCGCTGGAGAAGAGGTGCCGCTCCTTCGACCTGTGAGTCTCCATCTTCCTCTTCGGCTCTTCCTCTTCCTCTTCCCACATGTTCAGTTTCTTGATCCGTTTTTGTTTTGGGGGAATTGTTGACTGTTGGTGCCTGGGCTGATTGATTGATCTGCGGTGCGTGGCTGCAGAGAGATCAGGGGGTGCAGGCACCTGGAGGAGCTGGTCGCCAGCTGCATGCAGAGGCTGGAGGCCGCGGTGGAGTCCGCGGTGGAGTCGGCCATCAGCCGGGTAATCGATCATCTCACACCTCATGAACAAATTACTCGTACCGATTTACTTCTTTTTATTTATGGCGAGGATTAACTGTTGCTACTGAAATCCATTTAGCCCTGTACATGCTGAGTTGGCTCCGTTAGTGGGGTTAACCATTTCAAATTTCTCTGGATTCTGGAAATTCCAGTGGTATAGATCAGTGACCCTTCATCTCGGACATGGTTAAAAAAAATCAAATTTTCCTGAAATGTCCGATGAGCATGAGTGAGACTCAACCGAAATTTCAGGCCCTTTGTCCGAATTTAAAACCTCAGGTAATTTCATTGGTGCTGTAAGTTTGGCTGAAACCTAGTTTACTGAGTAAAAGGACAGCTTTTGGAGATCGCTAGTGCTGGCCATTCACCATTCCAGAGGCTTAAGTGGTAGTCGTAGCGCTCTTCTTTGTGTTTGTAAGTATTCATTTCACTATTTTTTTCCTTTGGTTTGTATATGTAGTTCAGTTCTTTTGGATTGTTCCCTTCCTGTCCTAGGGTCTGGTGGCCCTAAACTGCAAATGTAGCTTGGGCTATATGTAGCTCTCTTTTTTTTCAAAAAATTGAAACGAGATCTTTAAAGTTTCAAAAAATTCTGAAACAAATCCTAGATGTTGACAATGATGTATTCCACCAACGTGCAACATCATAACTCAAAACACCTTGTATTCTGGGCCACACAAAACTGATAAATCTAACAAATTTTGGAGGTTCGAAAATTTTCACCGTTCACTACTTTAGATCCTCACTTTTGTCATTTTTGCACAGCCTAGATCATTTGTGCTTGTGATGCATAATATGAAGAGAGTAGTCTTTCATAAGTTTTTTCCTTCTAATCGATCATCTCACACCTCATGAACAAATTACTCGTACCGATTTACTTCTTTTTATTTATGGCGAGGATTAACTGTTGCTACTGAAATCCATTTAGCCCTGTACATGCTGAGTTGGCTCCGTTAGTGGGGTTAACCATTTCAAATTTCTCTGGATTCTGGAAATTCCAGTGGTATAGATCAGTGACCCTTCATCTCGGACATGGTTAAAAAAAATCAAATTTTCCTGAAATGTCCGATGAGCATGAGTGAGACTCAACCGAAATTTCAGGCCCTTTGTCCGAATTTAAAACCTCAGGTAATTTCATTGGTGCTGTAAGTTTGGCTGAAACCTAGTTTACTGAGTAAAAGGACAGCTTTTGGAGATCGCTAGTGCTGGCCATTCACCATTCCAGAGGCTTAAGTGGTAGTCGTAGCGCTCTTCTTTGTGTTTGTAAGTATTCATTTCACTATTTTTTTCCTTTGGTTTGTATATGTAGTTCAGTTCTTTTGGATTGTTCCCTTCCTGTCCTAGGGTCTGGTGGCCCTAAACTGCAAATGTAGCTTGGGCTATATGTAGCTCTCTTTTTTTTCAAAAAATTGAAACGAGATCTTTAAAGTTTCAAAAAATTCTGAAACAAATCCTAGATGTTGACAATGATGTATTCCACCAACGTGCAACATCATAACTCAAAACACCTTGTATTCTGGGCCACACAAAACTGATAAATCTAACAAATTTTGGAGGTTCGAAAATTTTCACCGTTCACTACTTTAGATCCTCACTTTTGTCATTTTTGCACAGCCTAGAATACAAGGTATTTCGATTTCAGATTTACACTTTGATGGAATACATCATTGCCTACATCTATTTTCAGATTTTTTTTTGAAACTTCAAAAAGTTCCATTTGAAAAAAAAAGAGCTACATGTAGCTCAGGCTATAAAATGCCACTCTCCATTCTTTTGGCTTTCTCTCTTCTTTACGATACTACATGCAGTTCTCCTGCACGATTCCAAAAAAAGGACAGCTTTGTAAAAATGAATTCATAAATCTTTGAGACTTTGATACCATCTGTTATAAATAATGTCAGGACAGAAACCCTGTACAGCGTGTCCTGGATCATAGGGTTGGATCGCAGAATCATAGCCAGATCATGACCTTGTAAATCATGATTCCAAGCATATTACATAATCTGTGCTAGTAGTATATTTTATATACTAGTATTATTTGTATGCATTTTGAACTATGGTACTATTTGTGCTTGTGATGCATAATATGAAGAGAGTAGTCTTTCATAAGTTTTTTCCTTCTAATTTACTTTGATTTAGTAAGCCTGAAGTTAAGTCTTAAAGGCTTCCTCTTCCTTTGACAGATACCAGCGGCGGTGACTAAAGCACTTACAGGCTATTTAAGCCATGCTCCTAGGTACCAGCACTACTTTCTGCGCAACTTAAAGTAGTAGTACTAGTGATCTCAAAAGGAAAAAAATGTACTTATTGTTCCACAGTGTTGAATATCATGTATTATGCCATGGTTGAATTCATCTTCCCATGTGCTGTGTTACACAGTTTGGGCAGAACACTGATTGATCAGAACCAGCCTCCAAGATACAAGCTTATGTTCAGGAATGGCTTGAGCGAAGAGGTTTTCACAAAGAAGGGCATCTGCGCGGCAAATGGAGATCCTCTCAAGATACATTTGGAGGAGAATAACCAACAAGGGAACAGTTCCCGCCGCTTTCTTTCTGCCAAGATCAAAATTGTTGTTCTTGATGGCGATTTCAACAGAGATGGTGAAGATTACTGGACATCAGAGGATTTCAGAAGACATATTGTTCGTCCACGGGACAAAGCTGGGGTAGTGCTGACGGGAGACCTGGAGCTTAGCCTGAAGAATGGCGAGGCTGATCTCCGTGACGCTACTTTTATTGATAACTCCAAGTTCATGAGGAGCGGAAAGTTCAGGCTAGGGGTTATGATTGTTGACGAGCTTGGTGAGCGAGTCCAGGAAGGCATAACTGAGCCTTTCACTGTGAAGGACCGTCGTGGAGAAGGTATCCATTGATTAATCTTTTTGAAGTATTGCCTTAAATATTTGCAATATCGTACTGGCGATCAATCTGTTTCTTATCTCTTTCTTGTACTTGCAGGATCCCAAAAGCATATCATTCCAACATCGGATGATGATGTTTGGCGCCTCAAGAAAATATCAAAGGATGGTGTCTTTCATGAGGCACTGAAAAGGAGTAGCATCTTTTATGTGAAGGACTTCTTGAGGTCGTATTACAAGGATGAACATACTCTCCGCAAAGTACGAAAGGAATTTCATGACTAGCATCTTTTGCTCATTTTGATAATGAGTACAATAACAAGTAATTTTGTTCCCCTCTGCATTTAGGTTCTCACGAAGGCCACAAAGTTAGTATGGACGACCATTGTTGATCATGCTAAGATGTGTGATCCTGGAAAGGAGCTTTACTCTTTCAGCGTGGAAGGCCATAATGTTGTCCTGTTCTTCAACTCTTTCTATCAGATTATTGGAGTGACAACCGGTGACCAGTACACCCCCTTCAATGACCTCAATAAACCGTTGCAGGTGTTCCTCTCATACTGATTGTGAGCTTCTACGAAAAATTTCTGAATTGCAGCCTTGCAGGTTGTGCGTACTGAATTAGTAATTTAGTAACATAGCAGCTAACTGCATACAAGAGAAATACATCAGGATTCAATAATCATTTTTCTGGACCATACATTTCTTATTTTAATAATAAGATATTAACTGGAATTTTTAGTTTTGACCTCATGACAGTTTCGATTGTAACAAAACAACAAACAACAGATGCATTCGGTGAATGTTAATCCTCAATTGGTCAGGTATCTCCTCAATGCACATGTAATATGGGAACATAAAGTTCTTGGGTGTGTGCATCTCACGATTCATAGGCCAAGAGGTATTCTTCCATTTACTAAAAAAGGCACGAAGTTCTGAACTTAGTGTTGCAATAAGTTGAAAGGGTTGTTAGTCTTGCTTTGCAGCAGCCACAAATTCATGTACATGCTGAAAGGTCTGTTTATTTATTGAGGTTCACCTTTGCAGGACCAGGTGGGACAATGGAGCAAAGTTGCATATGACACTTTGTCCTGCCGTCAACCTGATTACGAAATTGATAATGGAAAACCAAGACCAGTCAACCAGAGTATTTCCAAAGGATCGATGATGCTGGAACCAAAATTTATGCAAGGACATCAACAGAGTAATATAGTCTACATATCTGTCATCTTTTTTGACAATAGTAATTCCATAACCATGAACTGAAGTGCTTCATTGGCATCAAAACTTGAATTTTGCAGAGAGAAAGTTTCATGAAACAGATGCCGAGCAAAGCACTTCAGGCAGTCATTCGAAGCAGTGCACATTTAAAAGGTTTGGATCTATACGACTAAAGCCAAACGATGATGTAAGTAATGTCTGTTATACAATAGCCCCTGAAAAAAATTCTTAATGCAGTTCAGCTAGTCTTATATCCTCCAGAGTGCATTTATCATTTTAACAATTTTACTGAGAACCAAACTAATTTTGTGGTCGTTTAGTATATTTTATACTCCGTATAGCATTATACTGTCAATCTCTTATTCCCCCAGCTATGAATCATGAGAGAAGTTTTCCTTTAAGTAAGCATTGAGGCATTTATGTAGTTAGTTTCTTCTTTACTTCCCCCATTTCCTTGAAACCAACATCTTCAACTTTATCGGCATTGTCATCTCACGTGGTCGAGCCTCTCGAAGGAGAAGGAAAGGGTCAGAAGAATCTATCCGCATCAACAACTTGAGGCCTTATAGGGGTGACATTGCACAAATACAATCCTAAGATATTGGCTTGTTTTTTCGTTTGTGTGTTTTCTTCTTAATGGATGGAAGAGCTTGTACCAGTTCTTTCAGAAAAGGAAAAAAAAAACATCTTATATTCAAACGTGGCCTGAAAATCTTATTAGCTTTCATACTTCCTACATTTGCATGGCCGCTATCATGCAACATTTGAACTATATCTGTCATCTCAGATCCTTATGTGAATCATTCTCTCCCAGGATGCACCGTTTGACATCAATTTCTACCTTGGTTCTGGCTCTGGACAATACTACGTTAATGAAGATGACATAACAGGTTCAGTGACACTCCATTGCCCAACAACCTCTGCAGATGAAATTTCAGGAGCATGTGTGACAATTGGCGATGAAGATTATGACATACCTTTTGCAATTGGTAATTACTCGACACTGAATAGTATTTTCTATCTTCTGCTTGTATATATATAAACTGTCAAGTCTTCTAGCATTTTTCTCTCCACAATGCATTGACGCGGAATGCTTTTGCACATTGCCGATTTTCCCTCTGTAAAAGATGCCATAAGCTATTGTCAAGACCCAAGAGGCTATTGCATGCGTAGGCTAGTGCATTCTCCTGTACTCGTCCATTGCTAGATATTTGCATATCTCTATCTCTAGAAGTAGAATAAGTCTTAACTCACTGATACTTCTGGTGCAGATGCTTCGATCCCTCTGTCTGATGCATCAATCCAAGCTTTGAGCGCCTTAGCTGATGTTCCTATGTATTCAAGGCACAGCAGCTTCAGAGACAGCGACTGTCAAGCAGCTGTGTGAAGAAAGACCGGCAAGGCATTAACATTGAGCAGTTCATAATAGATTGCCGGTGGATGACTTCCAAGTGTGGACCTGATTTCTTCAAAACATACATAAGTATAGTTGGCGCATTTATATACTTCATGATATTTTGGTACTTGTATATATGTTTGTCAATTGGTGACATTGTTTAATTTGTACTTCTATGGATCTACTATTTACTGGACAAAGTTAATACTGTGTAAATTCATACAGTAGCTGTACACATTTGGTATGAATGCAACCTGCAGTTTACTCGGCACAGACTGTCTATAAAGAGAGCTACTTGCATATACAAGAGTTGGGAATAGAAAATATCGTTGGCGGTCTCACGTAGGATGATCAATGGAAAGATCTCAGGGAGACATGGCCCTTTGGATTTTATCCAAACTGAGGTGAGCACTTTTAAGATAAGAAAATCGTAGACATTTTTTCCAAAGAGCATAATTAGTGTCATCGAACATAGGTGTCAGATGAGAGAGTGAATATTTAAGTTGTAGGAAGGTGGTGGTGGGTAGTTGTGAGGAACTTTTATCATTTTCTTGTACTAGTAATATTTATCCTGTATAGTAAAACATGCCCGTCCATTCTCATCACTAATTAGTGTTACACAGAAATTGGCCTGATTGTATAGAATCCATGTATGCGATTCCCTCCTAGTATTCCAAGGTACCTTGAACTTTTGAAAGAAAAAAATCAAATTAGTAGTAGATAGTCTTCCAGACATCTATATCGACCGATGTTTCAGAATTTTGAGCAGTTGAAAGCTTGTAAAAGAGCAATGCAATCATACATACACGTTACTTGGAAACATTTAGTTACATGATGGAATACCTGATGGAAACTTGACAAAATAGATGCCCAAACATGCAGCAGTAACTCGAGATGCACTTTGCCAGCAGAAACAATATACTAGTATAAACGGAGGCCAAATAAAAGTAATCAGTAAATGTTTGACATGATTGTGAACCAAATAAAGATTCAGCAACCAAATAATATAAGATGTTAATACAACCAAATATCGGTGCATTGCAGAGAATAAAGATTCAGCAAATGCCAAACTGTCAACACTCCAGAGAGGCTGTGACATTGTTCAGTAGAGGTAATCATTTACAACACAAATGTGCAGTATGACAAAAGGTTCATTAGCAATGCTATTAGATATTCTGGAAAGGAATTACCGGAGAGGATAGGAAATGTTTCTAATCTTCAGTATATAAATCACAACATGCACCTAAAAATAATTACATAGTCTTTCCCGTGTCTTACAGATGAAAGCAAAATAATAGGAAATTCAACTGTACAAATCATCTTCTTCAGCAGCCACGGTAGCCGCTGCAAAAGGATCGGTGGCTGCCGCCGGCTGGTCAGGGAATCGGAACTCACTGCCAAAACCACGGGACTGCTGCAGCGTCTGAGCAAAGGCCTGGTATTTGCGAATATCAGCATCACTCACACTCCTGCGTGCATACCTCATGCTCTCCTCGAAGTGAGCAGCCTTGATCTTCTCATCCACCTCGTCTTCCTCCATGGCTTCAGGGTTTTCCTTCTGTCGCGTCTCCTTCTCCATGTCCTTTTCAATGTTCTCTCTGATGGCATATTTGCATGCACGCTGACAGATTTCTGTGATATCTGCACCGCTGAACCCTTGTGTGTATTTGGCGAGAGCATTCAGGTCAACATCCTTGGCAACAGGAGACTTCCTGAGGCAAGCTCTGAAGATCTGGAGTCTGGATTCAACATCAGGCAGAGGAATGTAGATAAGCTGATCAAGACGCCCTGGCCTAAGCAAGGCAGGGTCTATGATGTCTGGCCTGTTGGTAGCACCGATGATGAACACAGTTTTCTTGGCATTCATTCCATCCATCTCGGTAAGAAGCTGATTCAGCACTCTATCAGCGGCACCTCCGGCATCACCAACACTGTTTCCTCTCGGAGTGGCAATCGAGTCAAGCTCATCAAAGAAGAGGACACATGGCGCCGACCCCCTAGCCTTGTCAAAAATCTCACGCACATTGGCCTCGCTCTCACCAAACCACATGGTAAGCAGCTCCGGTCCTTTGATACTAATAAAGTTAGCCTGGCACTCATTAGCAATTGCCTTGGCCAACAAGGTCTTGCCACAGCCCGGAGGGCCATAGAACAGAACACCTTTGGAAGGAGACATACCAAACTTCTCAAATTTCTCCGGATGCTCCACCGGATATTGGACGGTCTCCTGCAGCTCCCTCTTGACACTCTCCAGACCACCAATATTTTCCCAAGAGACATTTGGAACTTCAACAACAGTTTCACGAAGAGCAGATGGGTTGCTTGTCCCTAGTGCAATCTTGAAGTGGTCGTTTGTGACGGCCATAGAATTCAGTATCTCTGCATCAATGGTCTCATCCTCGAGGTCTATGATATCCATCTTCTCACGAATGCACTGGAGAGCAGCCTCGGTACAAAGGGCAGCGAGATCAGCACCGACATACCCATGAGTGCCGCTCGAAATACGCTCCAGTTCAACATCTTCAGCTAGCTTCATGTTTTTAGTGTGAATCCGGAGAACCTCAAGCCGTCCAACTTCATCAGGGACCCCAATGTCAATCTCTCGGTCAAACCTACCAAATCTTCTGAGAGCAGGATCGATGCTATTTGGGCGGTTTGTAGCGCCCATAACAATCACATGTGCACGGGATTTAAGCCCATCCATAAGAGTGAGCAGTTGTGAAACAATACGCCTTTCAACTTCTCCGTTGGTCTTTTCTCTCTTTGGGGCTATGGAATCAATCTCATCAATGAAAATGATGGCCGGAGCATTCTTCTCGGCCTCTTGGAACGCCATCCTAAGATTGCTCTCACTTTCTCCAGCCAGCTTTGACATGATTTCTGGGCCATTAATCAGGAAAAAGAAGGCACCTGTTTCATTGGCTACAGCTCTAGCAATAAGGGTCTTGCCAGTCCCAGGTGGCCCATACAGCAGTATTCCCTTTGGAGGCTTCACGCCGATGGATTTGAACAGCTGGGGATGGCGCAGCGGGAGTTCAACCAGTTCCCTGATTTGAGCCATCTGCTTTCTAACTCCACCGACATCATCGTAGCCAACCTCGTCGAGCTTCTGCTCCTCATCCTCCCTCCTGATAGGTTCACCATCACAGAATATCTGGGTATCAGGCGCGACGACGCAGTACTCTGCCGGGTCAGTCTCTACAACTTTGAACTCCACGCTTCTCATCCCACCTCTCGCGAGGAAAAGGTCCCCTTTCCTGAGAGGACGATAAGCTTCAAGGAAGTATGGTTTCAAGAAGGCATCAAACAAGTTTCCGGTAATTCCTTCCACCGTGTCATCAATGGGGAGTACATTCACACGATTTCCATACTTGACATCTGGGCACTGATGAACGGAGACGACATCGCCTAGCCGCACTCTCAGGTTCTTCCTGACGACCTTGTTCATCCGGATCTTGGTCTGCTCACACGTGTCATCTGAAAGCAGAATGCAGACCGTGTCCTTCCGCTTCTTGCCCTTGAGCAGGACAGTGTCGCCACGGAAGAGCTGCAGCTTGTCCATGGTGTCCGGGTGCAGAGCGACGACGGAGTTGTCGTCATTGGTGGTGCAGGCCTCGTCGACCACCAGCCGGTTCGGCGACTGCTTTCTCTCGAGAATCGCCGTGGAGTAGTCCTTCTTCCCGCTCGGATCGGCCATGGGAGGCGGATTCGAGGCGCTCGATTCGATTCGGCGGCGCTAGATTTCTTTCGTCCGGACAGTGGGTAATCCTTGGTCTCGTTCGTGGTGCTATATGTGAGGAGGGGATTAGCTTACCTTACCTTTATAGCATCGTCGTCTCCTCCTTGGTCTCGAATCGGTGTTGCTGCACAAGTCCGAGCTGAAGGGGAAGAGGAGCCGGGCTCCGCCGCGGAGTCGGTCTTCTTCAGCCATGGGAAGTGAAGAAGAGGTAGGAGACGGCAAGTCGAGGAGGACTACCCCAGGCGGGAGAAAAAGAAGCGGCGGTCGTCTTCAGAGGGAGGAAAAAACGGTTCCCCGACTCGGCCCCCGCGTCGTCCATCCATGGCGTCTCGGGCGGCGACCCCAGTCCCCGCCGCCGGCGCCTCCCCCTACCTTGCCTCCCTGCCCTCGCCCCTGCCTGAGGAAGCCGGCGGCTAAGCCCGCGGCGCTTTCGAGGACGGCGGCGGCGAGGCGTCTCCTGCAGGTCGTGGTGCAGACCCGGCCCTCTCCTCTCCGATCTCAGGGCTGCTCAAGCAGGGGCCAAGGCCGGCCATGGCGCTGCTTCGCGGGGAGCCTCCTTGCGCGCTGGTGGCGGCTGGGGCGCGACGAGCGGGAGGTTCGCAAAGGCAAGCCAGATCTGGGCCTGCAGCGGGCCGAACCTCGGGCTTGGCGGCCATGGGGAGGGAAGGAGGAGCCGTGAAGCACGGACGCCGGAGCAGCGGCTCTGGACCGGTGGTGGTGGTGGCCTGGGTGCTCCGGCCGTGTGGGCGGTGGGGCAGCAGGTGGTCCGGCTCTCGGAGCTCGATCCAATGGCGACTGCAGGCATGGCAGCGGCAGTCTCCGGCGGCGCCGGCGGTAGGATAGAAGCGTGCTGAAGCTACGAGGTGGTGGAGGGGGCGGCCGGCGACGTGGCTCAGATTGGGGCTTGGCGGGCCCCGATCTGGCCAGCGGGCCTAGCGCCGATTCCTTCCCTGCTGGTTGGCTGCGGCGGGGAGTCCTCTCCCGGCTGCACCACCGCTGGTGCTGATCTGGGCCTGCTTGGCCTAGATCCGGCGACCCCTGGCAACATGAGTGTGGCGCTCGTGCTATTCCTTGAATCCGTGGTTCGAAAGGGTTGTCGTAGTTACGTTTACTGTCGTGCAAAGGTGGGTTCTGGTGGCGCTGGCCTCTTCTCAGACCAACAGTGGTCCGGTTGGCCCGGGTGACCACAATGGCGATGGCGCTACTGCTTGGTGGTGGGGATCTGCGGTGGCGGCGGGTCCACTGGTGGACGGAGGAGTATGGACTAAGGCTAGGGTTGGCAACGATGGTGACACCCCTGCTGCAGTGTGGCCGTGGGGCTTCATGAGCCCATCTAGGCTCAGTCGGGCCAGAGAGGGCCCGGTTTGCCCCTGCTGCCACATCCGGTCGGCTATCGCTTCCCGGCGGTGGAGGTAGTTCCTCCGCTGTTATCATCACCGACCACCAAGTTTCTTCTTTCGGTCATACCACCTTACATCGTGGCCACGGTGACGGGCGGCGATCAAGACCGTGCAAGGCCGTGGTGGCGTGTCTTTGGGGTGAGCTCACGGTGGAGCCCCGGAGCGTGTGGTTTTTTGAGGGGTCGGGAGAAATCCTTGTCGTCTTGACACCGACGCGGTGACGCCTATGGGCATCATCATCCTTCTTGAAGGGTGTCGGGTGTATCTCTTCCCCACCTCCCGTAGCGTATTAGGGGAAACCCTAGCGCAGTGTTTGGATGTAGGAAATGGGCCTCGGAATTAGACTTTTGGAATTGGCCCAGTCGAATTCGATCGTTTGGGTGGCTTACGAATTGCAGCGTGGAAACTGGAACAAATTCCACGCGAGGCCCGCGCCCCATGTAACTTATCGTCGCTCGTTTCCGAGCGTGTGAGCTCGGAAAGGCTTGGAAACGAGCCCCGCATACCTGTTCGTCCCTTATCGACAGAAGACGCCTCCCATGGCTCCTCAGGGAAGGCCGACTCCTGGCGTATCTTCACCTCCACCTCCTCTTCCTTGTCGGCCCGCATTTCTTCTTCTCTTGAGCAATAGGAGGTGGCCATGGATTTTGTCCCCATCCAGTGCCCCCGCCCCAAACCCTAGATCGACAGGAGTGGGAACGGCGGCCAGGGAACGCGCGGAGGTGATGCGCGGAGGACGCGTGAGGGGCCACGTACGGAGGAAAGGCGACCAGCCCCTGACTGCCCCGAGGTGCCTCTTCCTGTCGTATTCTATTTCTTATTTCTTGTACTTCCATGTTCTTTCTTAATTGTGTTTGTTTTCTGAAATTCAATTTGTACAAATATACAAATGTGTTGTTCTTCCTATCTATGCTTGCAAATGTGTTGTTCTTCATACACACAAGTTTATGTTGCCAAAACTCAAGAAAACTTTCAATTCCATGATTTGTACATCCAAACAGGATTTGGAATTTGGTGTCACATTTTGATTCTAACAAAAAATTCCATGCACATCCAAACACCTGAATTGGTAATTGAGCACATTTTCTTTCCATCTTGGATTTGGAATTTTTAGTCCAATTCAATTCCGAGGTAAAATTCTTACATCAAAACACAGTGTAGGACTAGTCCGGGCAACAGCGTCGTTGTCGTCGCTTTCCCTCTTGGGGGTGCTGCTTGGTATGCGACGTTTCGGAGCGCTAGGAGTGTGGTGGAATTCTCCGGAGGGCGCAGCGGTGGCGGGTCATCGTCGTTTTCGTTGAGCCACTATTGTCGGCTTTGTTTTCTCTTATGTTTCTTTTTCTTTTTGCTTTGTCTTTTGGGCGTTGTGCTGTCTGGCCCAGCAGCGGTCTCAAACGGTTGCTATATTAATATAGCTGGGCGAAAGCCTGTTTCGAGAAAACAAGTGGCGGCCGCCTCCGCCTAGGCTGGCCTCGTAAGAGACGTGGTGATTTGTGTTTTTAGAACTAGGTTGTTTTGGCGTGTTTAGAACTTTGGATGTCCACAAATGGTTTCTCTGACAGAAAGAATTTGGTTTTTTTACTAACCTTATTATTATATTCCATTAGACAACCGTTTTATAGAGATTATATATACATGGTCAATATACAAATATATTTGATAAGCAACTTTGCACAAAGAATGTCCAAGTAAAATTGCAATTCCATCTTGAATAAACTTGTGTCTCGCCAAACCATCGTCCATCATCTTTCGCCGCCACCATGTTAGGGCCAAAAAAAGGAGGTGCACGACCGCCATACCTAGATCCGCGAGAGCACCATTGCATCTGAGGATGCTTTCTGAGTCGATGATCGGGCGTCGCAAGCGATGAGTCAGAGATTTTATGGCACATCGACCGGAGATCTTCCCCATGGTCACCAGACAACGACACCGTCATCTTCATCCGATGCATTTAAAGAAGAGAAATGTCGCAGCGCCGAACGTCGACCACCAGACACGAATCTCATGGATCAATTTAGGCACATATAGGTCCGTCGGCAACCTCACCGATGCCTCTGCGATATATGTTGATGTCTAATAACTTGTGTCAAAGAAAGAATGCCAGCTTATTTATCCACCTTCGTCCAAAATAGGATTTGTCATTTCATCAAGATTGGGGTCTCCATGGATCAGGGATTCGAAGAGAAGGACATGAAAGCTATTATAGATTATGTCTTGAGATTATGTGGTCGGAGAGTTAAACTGAATCAGATCTATAACCATTTGAGGCATTGGAGAGCTAGGTGGGTTCAGTCGATGAAGATTAAAAGGCTTGAGAATGTGTCACTGAGGTTCGCATATGCAAAATAAAATTTTACCGCTACTACAAACAACCAAGATCATACTATGAAGATACTAACGGGTTGATCTATAACTCACCAACATTGATGCGGAATAATACGTTGATGATGTTTATGAAGAACGTGATGATCCACTCGATGCAAGGATCAAATGTACGACCCCTCCGTAGGTTGCAAACGTTAGGTTCCCTTGATACATCAGTGTTTCTCCATATAGATCTCACATGGAACACCGTCGACGAGATGGGAAGACGACGGCGACTAACCCTGGCCCCTAGGGCCCTGTCATCGGCCGCCTCGCCGATGGCGCATCCCTCCGGATCTCGATTCCAATGCCTCGTCTCTGAATTGGGTTTGGACTGTGAGGATGCTAGGGAGGCGCGGGTGGCTCTGGAGTCCCTCGAGGACGATGGTGGAGATCTTGGATGGACAAACGTGTCGTGCCATCGACGCCTCTCGGATGAGGAGCTCCGCCAACAATTCTGGGAGGAAATGTGCTTCCCGACGTCCGCGTCATGTTTCTAGGAGAAGTCGCCGGCGGTGACACCCTCGCATGGTTCTTCTTCTCCGCCTCAGAGTTCATAGATGGTCTATCGGGCGAATCTTGGAAGGAGGAGGTCCATCTCTCTGTTAGAGCTGCGCCGTGTGATGGTTGCCTCGCCGGGAAGAGTTAAACCCTGGAGGGGGCCCCTCCCTCACCGGAGAACCTCGGCACCACCGGTGCTCGGTACCCTGGTGGAGGCGGCGTTCCTGCGGGCGCACTCTCCGGTTCAGTTTCCGAATTTGGCACGGATGGCTGACAATGTGGAGGTCACGGGCCTTAGGGCTGATGTGTTCATGGGTCTGGCTGTTGGGACCACCAAGTCATACCGCGGGTCGGACTTCTCCTGGTTTGGCATCACTACGAGGCTTCAAGGCGCATGGACTAGGGGGTAGATCGATCAAAACCCTACTCCATCTCCGAGTTCGCCATCGTCTCCTTCGTTGCCAAGTCCGTGCCCTTGGCCACGATCTTCATCGTCCTCTCGTTCTTTGCCTTCTCCGTCAGCGGTTCTCCCGGGAAGATCTTTTGCCGATGAGGTTGCTTCTCTAGGCGCATGACGAGTCAGCATCCAGGAGAAACCCTAGGGCTCCGACCGTTTCGTCGCCAACGCGTGCTTCTCCAACTGCGTTGACGTCTCGGGGTCAGCCGACCCCTTCCTCTCAGGTGCCTAGCCCCTCCATCTTCGCTTCGAATCCGTGGGGGGCCCAGTCTGTTGTGCCAATGCCTATCACAGTCGGCCAACCGCAACCACATCCATTTGTTACTCAAGGGGTCTTCCTGTTGGGTGTTGTCTTCAGGCCAGCGGCAACATACTTTGTAGTTGCGTAGGGGCATTGAAAGGACTATATTTTCCCTTGCTATTTTGGTGATGATGACAATCCCACTTGTGATCTAACCGTGTGCTTGAGTTTCAGGTTAATTGCTTTTGATGATTCTTATGAAGTGTGTGGATGCTCTCTTTAGGATCTCGTGAAGACGACGGTCTTTTGTTTTTCTATTTCTCTTATTTTATTGCTTTAAATCGCTGTACTATTAAGAGGGGATCAACCTTGGAAGGCTGTGGGGAATCATCTTTCTCTTGCACAAACCATATATGCACTGCCACAGCCATCCTACACTTCTGAGAGAGAGCGAAGTTCTGATTTGTTGGGGCATTTTTTTTTGTCTAATCGGAACTTCTGGCCAAGCGCCGGAAGTTCTGATCAGGGCTCTCCGTGGGATGGATCTGGTACTAAGTTCCGATCCAACTTCCGATGGAAGTCCCGGCCAGCTCCCAGAACCTTCTGTTTTGATATGTTCTATTTGGCGGAACTTCCACCAAAAGTTGCACCGGAAGTTCCGATCAGGAATTTCTATAGCTTCTTCCACTAACATCCTGAGCGGAACTTCTGCCAGGCGCCGGAACTTCCGGTCAGACAATGTTGGCGACCCAGTTGTTCTGCTCCAAGTTCCGCTTAGATTCAGTATACTTCTGTTTGGAAGTGTTCTATTTGATGGAACTTGGGCCGGAACTTGCATCGGAAGTTTCACTGAAACTTCCGGTCGTTCTGACCGGAACTTCCGGTCAGGCTTTTGGAGCGTGCGTCAACGGCCTGATGACCATTGGTGCTACGCTGGGTGGAACTTCCGTCCACTCACCGGAACTTCCGATGAGGTCGCGAACTGTCAACGGTTCAGTTTGGAGGGAGCCTATTTAATGCGCCCTCCTTCTTCCTGTTGGAGATATTCCCTAGAGGCAATAATAAATGTAGTTATTATTATATCTTTGTGTTTATGATAAATGTTTACATTCATGCTATAACAATATTAACCGGAAACATTAATACTTGTGTGATTTGTAAACTAAATTAGAGTCCCTAGTAAAGCCTCTTTATAATACTAGCTTGTTGGTTAATAGATGATCATAGTTTCCTGATCATGAAATTTGAGATGTTGTTGACAACAAGACCATATCATTAGGAGAATGGTATGATGGACATACTCCTATAGATAAGCGTAGCATAAAGATCAAGTCATTTTAATAGTTCAATTGCTATAAGCTTTCTGATACATAATAACCTAATTCCTTCGACCATGAGATCATGCATATCACCATCACCGGAAGGATGCTTTGATGACATCAAACACCACACCGTAACTAGGTGGCTATAAAGGTGGCATTGAGTATTCGGAAAGTATGGGTTGAGACACACGAATCAAGAGTAGGATTTGTCCATCCATATGACGGATAGATATACTCTGGGCCCTCTCGGTGGAATGCCATCCAATTAGCTTGCAAGCATGTGACTGGCTCACAAGGTATCACATACCACGGGAACGAGAAAAGAGTACTTATCAGTAACGAGGTTGAACTAGGTATGCAGAGATACCGATGATCAAAACCTCGGATAAGTAAACTATCGTGAGACAAAGGGAAATTGGTATCCTATGTAAGTGGTTCATTCGATCGCAAAGTAATCGTAGAAATATGTGGGAGCCATATGAATTTATAGATTCCTCTATTGGTTATTGATCGGAGAAGTGTCTCGATCATGTCCGCGTAATTCATGAACCGTAGGGAGACACACTTAAGGATTCGATGTTGTTGAGTAGTTATGGAATGATGAGAAAGAGATCGAATGTTATTCGGAGTCTCGGATGGGATCCAGGATATCACGAGGAGACCCGGAACGGTCCGGAGAATAATATTCATATAAGGAAAGTCCTGTTTCGGAGTTCGGGAATGATTCCGGTGTTTTCACCAGGAATGTTCTAGAAGGGTCCGGCACTCCGGAGGGGGAAGGGTACATGAATGTGTCATGACAATGTGGAATGGTTGCATCATGTACTAGGTCACTTTGCTGGGCAAAATAAAGAGAGAAATCAAATCCTAGTTTGAAAGTCAAACGCCAATTTGAAAAAGTCAAATCTCAAGTTTGCTTGGTGGAGGGAGAGTAGGAAACCTACTTGGGGAGGAAGTCCCCTCCCTCCACCCGCCGGCCAAGGAGGCCGAGTTGGGGGAGGACTCCCTCCTCCCAACCGGCCACCCTCCACCTATATAAGGAGGGGTAGGGCGCTCCCTACCCCTCACACCTAAAACCCTAGCCCCAGGTCGCCGGCCTCCTGCAAGTCGCCGCCGCCTAGGGCCTCCTCTAACTCGGCGAGTTAGGGTTTCCCCAAACCCTAGACGCCAGCCAAGCCCTCCCCTTGGTGCCCTCTAAACCCTAGATCACCAAGGCCTCTCTCATACTCCACCATACTCGCTCCGGATTAAGGCGAAGCCCTGCGAGATCTCCCCTCTACTTTCGACACCACGCCGTCGTGCTGCCAGAATCACGAGGAGAGTGCTACAACCTTTGCTGCCTGCTGGAACAAGGGAGAGGAAGGTCTTAGTCGAGTACCGAACGTGTGACCGACTGCGGAAGCGCTGCCGGAATGCAGCGCCGGAAGGATCGTCTACGCCATCTTGAGATCGGCAAGAGTACGACTACATCACCCACGAGAATCTGCTCTCGTTAACCGCTTTGGAATCTTCGAGGGTGAGTTCCTCTATCGACTTGTTGCTACAATCTAGTAGATAGATCTTGGCTTGTTTGTGTGCATGAGGTAGATTTTTTTTGTTTTCCATGCTACGAACCCCTACACTTCCTCCTACCTAACTCTTCAATTTTCTCTCTCCTCCATTAATACTAGAGCTTCACCCCACTAGAGATCTCTTTCCCTATCCACTCAAATCACTTGATCTTTTGAGAGGTGAGGGAGGTGACCTAGATCTACACTTCCACCAAAGAAGATTTGATTCCCCCACCTATCCTTTGTGGATCTTGTTACTGTTGGGTTTCTTGGAACCCTAGACGGTGTAGGGCATCCTCATAGCTAAGGGCATGTGTTGTAAAGCTCCGTGGTGTCATTGAGGGCCTCCAATTGAGTTGTGGAGCTTTCCCCTCAACCTTGTTGTAAAGGTTTCGGTTGGCGCCTTCAAGGTCACCGGTTAGTGGCTTGTGAGGCCTCCTTTGTGGGGGAGCTCACCGGAGAAGAAGGTGAGGCTTTTGTGGCGCTTGGGTGACCTTGTGTGGCCCCGACACCTCTACAACATAGACGTAGCTCCCTTGGGAGTGAACTTAGGGAATTACATCTCCGTGTCCCCGCTCCAGTTATCTCGTTCTCTACCTTTACTTCTTGCTCTTTACGATTCTTGTGGTCGTTGTTAGTTCTCTAGCATATAGGTTTTTCACCTAGTTGCATATCTAGAGAACTTTCCTTCTCGCTAAGCCTAAAAGTGTGTAACAAATTAAAAATTGATAGTCGCCTATTCACCCCCCTCTAATAGATTCAAAGTCGGTACTTTCAATTGGTATTAGAGCCAAGGCTCTTATTTCGGGCTTTACCGCCTAAGAGACGATGGCCGACAAAGGGGTAGTGAAAATGAAAACTCCAAGAACTTGGCCATCATGGATGACGTCAAGAAATTGGAGACATCCATGATGTCCAAGTTTGAGGAAATGATGACTATTTTGTAATCTCTCAAGCCAAACCCCATGGTTTCTCTTGCCACACCCAAACCACCGAGATTCCTCCCACCGTTCCCGTGGCCGCCCCCAGGGTGAATCCCGCGACCATCACCACTCACTTGGGACTTGGTTTTGTTGCTCAAACATCTACCAAGGTTCCAAGCGAGAACACCGAGGAGCCCAAAGACTCAACTTCCAAAGAGGAAAGTGGAGGAAAGGACAACTCGGCGGTGCCCCCACCGCCGAAGTACACTCCGGATCCACCCATTCCCATGCCACCCATAATTCCTCAAGGAGCACCACCTATGCTAGATACTTCAAATTTCTCCAATTGGCAATATCTAATGCGCTCACATATTTCTAGCTCTTCTATTGAGTTAATGAGGATTGTGGAGGATGGGTTCTCTCCATATGACCCAAAGAAGTTGACTCGAGTTGAAGTGGTGGACACGCAACTCAATTCCACGGGTTTGGGGATGATTCAAAAGGCCTTGAATCCCAATGACTTTGCTCACATTCGCCAATTCAACACCTCCAAGGAAGAATGGGATCAGCTCACCGAGCTATTTGTTGGGAATGCAAGCATTCAAAGCTCCAAGTTTGATGAAGTCAACAACAAGTGTGATGGTTTTGCTATGCAAGATGATGAGACTCCCGAAGACATGTATAGGCGGCTCAAGGTCCTTTGCTACACTATGAGGGATCTTGGTGCCACCTATGTTAATGACAAGTTCATGAAGAGGAAGTTCATTCAAGCTCTCCTTACTTTTGAAGAACAAAAGCTCAACTCCATCAAGGGAAGAACCAACTTTCACCTAATGACCTCCCAAGAAGTCTTGAGTGAAGTGATTTCCATGACCATTGCCAAGAAGAACGCAGAGTTCGCTCGTTCTAGGTCTATTGGATCAACAAAAGAGAATCTTGCTTTGAAGGCCAAGGCTATTGAAGTTGTTGATGATGATACATCAAGTGAGTGGTCTCAAGAGGACCTCAAGTGTTCCTTCAACGAACATCTTGCTCTCGATTCAAGGGCCTTTTGGAACAAGTCCGAGATCAAGTCAAGGTCAAGGGACAACCCAAGATTCAACTCATCCAACAAGTCTCCCAAGGCAAGGTCATGCTACAATTGCAACGAAAAGAGTCACTTTGTGGCCAAGTGTCCCTTTGAGAACCGTGAAGACAATGGTGGTCGTCTCATTCGCAAGATCAAGTCAAGGCTGTAGGGGTTCGTAGCATGGAAAACAAAAAATTTCTATCGCATACAAACAAACAAGCCAAGATCTATCTACTAGATTGTAGCAATGAGTCGATGGAATAACTTACCCTCGAAGATTCCAAAGTGTTTAACGAGAGCGGATTCTCGTGGGTGATGTAGTCGTACTCTTTCCGATCTCAAGATCGTGTAGACGATCCTTCCGGCTTGCGTTCCCAGCGCTTCAGATCGGTCACACGTTCGGTACTGACGAAGACCTTCCTCTCCTTGTTCCAAAGACGGAGGTTGTAGCACTCTCGCGATTCCAAGACAACAAGGCGTACCTAAGTAGAGGGAATCCGCAGGCTTCGCCTTAAGCCGAGCGAGTATGGTGGAGTATGAGAGAGGCTATTAGTGGTCTAGAGATTAGACACACCAATTAGAAGGCTCTAAACCGCAGGCTAAAGCAATTAGAAGCTCTAAACCGTAACGGCTCTAAACCGGAGATTAGAGGATAGGAACTTGTGTGTCTAGAGGAGGAGGCCCCGCCTCCTTTTATAGGTGGAGGGGCAAGGCCAGGGAGGAGGAGTCCTCCCCAACTCGGCCTAGGCTGGCCCGGCTTGGAGGAGAGGACTCCTCCTCCAAGTTGGTTTCAACCTCCTCTTGCTTGTTTCCCACAGCTCTTTTCCCACAGTTTCTGTTTAGCTGCTTGACTTTCAAACCGGCTTGAATTTTCAGTTTTGGAACAGCAAGAACACTTAGTACATGATGCAATCATTCAATGACACATTCATGTACCCTCCCCGGAGTGCCGGACAATCCGAACCTTCTAGAACATTCCCGATGAAAACACCTAATCATTCCCGAACTCAAACGGACTTTCCTTATATGAATATTATTCTCGGACCATTCCGGATCACCTCGTGATATCCCGGATCCCATCCGAGACTCAACAACATTCGGTCTCTTTCTCATAATACCATAACTACTCAAACAACGTCAATCCTTAAGTGTCTCCCTACGGTTCGTGAATTATGCGGACATGATCGAGACACTTCTCCGAACAATAACCAATAGAGGAATCTGGAAATTCATATGGCTACATATTTCTACGATTACTTTATGATCGAATGAACCACTTACATACGATACCAATTTCCCTTTGTCTCACGATAGTTTACTTATCCGAGGTTATGATCGTCAGTATCTCTGCATACCTAGTTCAACCTCGTTACCGATAAGTACTCTTTTCTCGTTCCCGTGATATGTGATCCCTTGTGACCTAGTCACATGCTTGCAAGCTAATTGGATGACATTCCACCGAGAGGGCCCAGAGTATATCTATCTGTCATATGGATGGACAAATCCCACTCTTGATCCATGTGTTTCAACCAATACTTTCCGAACACTCAATGCCACCTTTATAGCCACCCAGTTACGGTGTGGTGTTTGATGTCATCAAAGCATCCATCCGGTAAAGGTGATATGCATGATCTCATGGTCGAAGGAATTAGGTTACTATGTATCAGAAACCTTATAGCAAATGAACTATTTTAAATGACTTGATCTTTATGCTACGCTTAACTATAGGAGTATGTCCACCATATCATTCTCCTAACTATATGATCCTGTTGTTAATAACATCTCTATGTTCATGATCAGGAAACCATGATCATATATTAACCAACAAGCTAGTTTAACAAGAGGCTTTACTAGGGACCCTTATTTTAGTTTACAAATCACACAAGTATTAATGTTTCCGATTAATACAATTATAGCATGGTATGTAAACATTTATCATAAGTGTGAAGATATGATAATAACCACTTTATTATTGCCTCTTGGGCATATCTCCAACAGTCTCCCACTTGCACTAGAGTCAATAATCTAGTTTCAAACCTTTGTGTATATAACACCTATGGCTTTCCGGTGTTGTATGTACACGATTGCTAGTGGTCAATCGATCTCCGGATCCGACACTTCCGTGTCCGTGTAATTGCATGTCTTTGCCTCTACGCATCACTCATTTTCCCATGAGATGGCTTTGTATAAATTTGGTCTTTCGGTGACCTTTAGTTCTTTGGGGTTAAAACATATTGATAATATTGTCACAATATATCTTCATAGTATTATCCTCTGAACTACACCTAGTTTGATAACAAACTACTTGACACAAATGCCCTCTTTGCTGCTATAATAGCAGTCATATACTTAGCCTTTTGTTGTAGTATCTGTCACAATGTCTTAACTTTGGAACTCATCCAAATCCATTATGGAACTCACTTTCCATTATATTGTGCCACCCTTAGTTTAGATTGAGATAAACTTAATTTATACTTTGTGACAAAGCTAGTATCAATGTAGTACTTTTACAATGAACTAACCATCTATTTGTCACTTCTACAAATAATATACTCTTAGTTCTTCCAAAAGATCATAAGAATATCCTTACTATTGTCCAATGATCATCTTACAAATCATTCTGGTATATGCTCACAACATTTAGAGCATAGGACATATCAGATTTGTACATATCACAATATGATTGATATAAATACTCTTTGTGATTTCATACATCAAGTATCAATCTATACTTTATTATTTGTTTCACTTTACCAAATGTCAATACACTTGAATATATCATCAACATTGAACTCTTTCAATCCTTTCTGTGCGACAAGAACCTTTTCTTGTAGTTTCTATATTGAACTCATTCAATATCTCGTCTATGTACTTCTGGCACAACCATATTAGCGTCTATTGATGCCAAATATTTGGGTTTTGCCTAAGTCTTTCATCGGGATGAAATTCTTAATATGTGTTAGTAAAAGATACATTATTTCCAATCAACAATATGTCTTCCACATAATGTATTAGAAACATGTCTTAGCGCTCCCACTTAATTTCTTGCAAATGCAAGCATCTTCATTGTCTCTAATGAACTTTTAAACTCCTTTAACAGTTTCATCATAGTGAAGATGCCAACTCCGCAATGCTCACTTCAACCATTGAAGTTTGCATATGCTTTTAGCATCCTATGAATTAACAAAACCCTATGGACCGTGTTATGCACATGTCCTAGGTAACGATTCTATTAGAAGAACTTGTTTTGTTTATTCAACCACCATATAACAAAATTATATGTAGTGGTTGCTACATTAATCCGTCTAGACTAAATATCACTATGAAAGATCAAATCTTGTCATAGTCAACCTTTGAACATTTTGTGAAATCTTTCCCAGCATGTCGACTATTTCATAGATGCAAAACATCCATGTCTATTTCTTTATAGATCCATACACAACTGTAAGGTCTTACACCTTTCTCGAGGGTCCTTCAAGTTCAAAACTTGATTTCTTGTGTATGGAACTATCACGGATTTTATGGCTTCAAGCCATTTGACGGAGTCAGGGCTCATCATCGCTTCTTTGCACGTAGTCGGATCATTATTGTCAAATAATGATTTAACTCTCAAATCTTGGTATTTGATTGTTCACCCGACCTACTTGTTTCAATAGGAACTTAGATCTCCGCGACCACAACCTTTGAGGTACGCGAGCCATGAGCATTGTTGCTAACTCCGGAACACTTTTCGGCGCTGCGCAACTTTGATCATATAGCTAAGATTCTTTTAACCTTATCAAAGTTCTATTGTCCTCCCACTTAACTTTTCACGAAAAAATTCCTTCTCAAAGAAACTTGACGTTCTAAATGACAAACACTTTTGTCTCCGGTGTTTATGGAGGAACACTTTAACATTTATACAAAGACAGGTTCATCCGACTTTGGTTGCACACATCTTTATTATGCATAGCATACCAATGTTTTAAGAAAGGACTACTTGGGTTTTATCCCAAACCATAACCTTATATGGTGTCATTTCAACGGATTATGATGAAGCTCTTTTCAGTGGAAAAACGGTAATCTCTAAAGCTTTTAATCTTTAAAATATAATGGCAGTTTTATGAATTATACCTTTGATCTTACCATGTCAAACAAGGTTTAATTACATACCTCGAACGCCCATACCCTTATGGTGTTTCGGAAATGCAAATCCACTAACGATTCCTTAAATCTTAGGTATTATGCTAAACTCAGAACTCAAATATCTTCCTTTATGATCTTTATCATAAACTGTTTATATTCTTGTTACAATGATTTTGCACTTCATCTTGAAAGTCTTTGAACTTTTCAAATGTTTCACACTTCATCCTTATTAAGTAAATATTCATATATTCACTCAAATTTTTGGAGAAAGCATATGAAGTTGAAATCCATCGCTCTTGACTACACATAATGGACTTCGTACAACAATATGTACAAGTTCCAATAAGCTAGTCATTCGTTCCCTTTTGGCCTATGAACGAAGTTTCAATTATCTCTAGGAAAGTTTCACAAGCGTCATGTGATCAAAAATCAAAAGACTCCAAAATTCCATCCACATGGAGTTTCTTCATGTTTTCTTTCCAATATAATCTAAATGGCGATGTCACTTCCTAAGTGATCTTTCAATCAATTTGTCTTTCGACATTTTTAGCACTAGTTTTATGGATGTGATTTCTCCAACGAGATTTGTGAATCATCCATCTTTTATGGATTACGGAAATTATTTGAACAACCCTTTTGTTCTCATAATACCTGATAAAACAAATCCTGAAGGCAAGCTTTGATGTTTAACGAGCAACACAATAACCCTTTATTTGTTCTCGATAAACATCATCACATATTCTTTTGCTAGTTACTTAGGCCATTGTAGTTCATGAATTGTGTTGTTTTGTATGACGATTCACACCAACAAATTCAGTATCAAATACTTAAGAACCACATTGTTTAATAAGCAAAGAATATAGCCATAACATGTATATCATCTATATACTTAAACTGAACAATTCTAGTCTTTTACTTTCTGCCATATATTTATGAGATTTTCTTTCAATATTTCCTTTTCTGTTTGAAAGAATCTATCAACATCAATAGTGGAGTCATACATATGACATATAGTCCAAAGCGTGTATAGTTAAATACCAATGTCTTTGGACTTGCACTTTGAAGTAGATCACCATCATCAAATGTTTGGTGTTCTTTCAAATTCCTTTCTTTAGTAATCTCTTGGTGCAGTAAACATTTTACCTACATCAAATATTCACCCTTATCATGGAATCGTCCATGATCAAGCTACTTTTAGCTTATAACGATAAATTATGAGTATAATGTTGCTATCCAAAACCTTTTGGAGGATTAGGACAACAAGTGTCTCCAACCTTTTGCAAATTCTCATCAAAATATGAGAACATGAACTTTGCCATATTATACTCTATCATGTTGCAACCAAAACTTCGTTTCAGATATCACAATATCTTCCACACACCATGGTTTCTGAAACAACTCTTTCAGATCCTAGATAACCTTGATATTAAGAGAATCCTTTGAATATCAAGAATCATGGAGACAAACATGACACTTATATACTAACACTTGGAATTGTTACTCTTGATTTAATACTAATTATTAAACTTCATGGAGTAACCGGAACTTACTGAAAGTTTGCAATAGGATTTTTTAAACTTTAGATTAACACTTCAAAACAATACGATACCAACAGAAAGTAACTAACCGAATTCTATAGTTCTATCATCTCAATTATAACTAAGCGCAAGGTGGTAAACGGATGCCAATGACTACAACAACTATGCAAATTCACTTTGATTTAGTTTATGATAAATTGAGTTCTAATTAATAATTAAATTAATCTAGGTGAACTCCCACTCAAAACAATATCCCTCACATTGTTTTAGTGATCACACTAACCAAATCCACCACATCAAAACCGATCATCGGAGAGTTGATATAGCTTCAATGGCGAACAATCAACATGTTCATCATATCTACTATATGACTCATGCTCTACCTTTTGGTAATCCGTGTTCCCGAGGCCATGTGCAGACATGCTAGGCTCGTCAAGATCAAACCTTAGATTCCGCATGCGAACAACTGGCTTGCTCACGTTGTATACACTTGTAGAATCTAACACACCCGATCATCACGTGGTGCTTCGAAACAACAAGCTTTAGCAACGGTGCTAACTAAGGGTGAACACTTTATGACTTGAAATTCATGTGCATGAGGGATCATCTTATAATGCTACCGTCGTCTACTAAGCAATACAAGATGCATAAAGGATTAACATCACATGCAATTCATAATATGTGATATGATATGGCCTTTCTTCTTTGTGCTTCCGATCTCCATCTTTAAGCATGGACATGATCTCCATCATCACCGACATTGCATCAAGGTCAATGATGCTTCTCCATGGTTGTCGTCCACCGGCTTCAACTATTACAACTACTTTGAATAGACACGCGGGTCTTAACAGAATTTAAAGACAACCATATGGCTCCTGCCGGTTGCTGACTTACAATAAGTAGCATTGCATACATCAAATATAATCACAATCATGGCCATATCACATCACTGCACACCCCTGCAAAACAAAGTTAGACGCCTCTACTTTCTTTGCATATTTTACGTGGTTTGGGGCTTTCAATAAGTGTCGTTCTAACTTACGAACAAGAACCACAACATTGATACTAGCATTGTTGATCACCCGTTGTAAATTGGATCTTAACTATGCTAGGAGAAACAGCACCATAAAGCCACTTATGCAATACAAGTTGCATGTCAAGCGTGGAGCAAGTCTCATGAACGATGTCATGTAAGGTTAGCCGGGCTTCATCCCAACATACCGCAAGATGCAAAGTACACAAGAAGCAATCGACAATAAAAGCATCAACGCCCACAATGACCATTGTGTTCTACTGCAACAGATCTACATATAGACACGGCTCGATACCCTTTGAGGGGTTCGTAGCATGGAAAACAAAAATTTTCTATCGCATACAAACAAACAAGCCAAGATCTATCTACTAGATTGTAGCAACGAGTCGATGGAATAACTTACCCTCGAAGAATCCAAAGTGTTTAACGAGAGCGAATTCTCGTGGGTGATGTAGTCGTACTCTTTCCGATCTCAAGATCGTGTAGACGATCCTTTATTGCGTTTAACGGCCGCTTCATGATCGGTCACACGTTAAGATTTTCGTGAAGACCTTCCTCTCCCTTGTTCCAAGGAAATGGAGGTTGTAGCACTCTCCTCGCGATTCCAAAAGACCTGTGGCGTAATGCAGGAAGTAGAGGGAATCCATGAGGCTTCGCCTTAATGGGAGAGTATGGTAGAGTATGAGAGAGGGATATTAGTGGTCTAGAGATTAGACACACCAATTAGAAGGCTCTAAACCGCGAGCTAAAGCAATTAGAAGCTCTAAACCAACGGCTCTAAACCGGAGATTAGAGGATAGGAACTTGTGTGTCTAGAGGAGGCCTGCCTCCTTTTATAGGTGGAGGGCTGGCCAGGGGAGGAGGAGTCCCTCCCCAACTCGGCCCTAGGCTGGTCCGGCTTGGAGGAGAGGGACTCCTCCTCCAAGTTGGTTTCAACCTCCTCTTGCTTGTTTCCCACTTCTGCTTCCCACAGTTCTGTTTTCCAGTTTCTGTTTTAGCGTTTGACTTTCAAAGGCAGTTTGACTTTTCAGTTTTGGAACAGCAAGAACACTTAGTACATGATGCAATCATTCAATGACACATTCATGTACCCTCCCCGGAGTGTTGGACAATCCGAACCTTCTAGAACATTCCCGATGAAAACAGGAATCATTCCCGAACTCCAAACGGGACTTTCCTTATATGAATCTTATTCTCCGGACCATTCCGGATCACCTCGTGATATCCGGATCCCATCCGAGACTCGAACAACATTCGGTCTCTTTCTCAAAACACCATAACTACTCAAACAACGTCGACCTTAAGTGTGTCTCCCTACGGTTCGTGAATTATGCGGACATGATCGAGACACTTCTCCGAACAATAACCAATAGAGGAATCTGGAAATTCATATGGCTCCCACATATTTCTACGATTACTTTGCGATCGAATGAACCACTTACATACGATACCAATTTCCCTTTGTCTCACGATAGTTTACTTATCCGAGGTTATGATCGTCGGTATCTCTGCATACCTAGTTCAACCTCGTTACCGATAAGTACTCTTTTCTCGTTCCCGTGATATGTGATCCCTTGTGACCTAGTCACATGCTTGCAAGCTAATTGGATGACATTCCACCGAGAGGGCCCAGAGTATATCTATCCGTCATATGGATGGACAAATCCCACTCTTGATCCATGTATTTCAACCAATACTTTCCGAACACTCAATGCCACCTTTATAGCCACCCAGTTACGGTGTGGTGTTTGATGTCATCAAAGCATCCATCCGGTAAAGGTGATATGCATGATCTCATGGTCGAAGGAATTAGGTTACTATGTATCAGAAACCTTATAGCAAATGAACTATTTTAAATGACTTGATCTTTATGCTACGCTTAACTATAGGAGTATGTCCACCATATCATTCTCCTAACGATATGATCCTGTTGTTAATAACATCTCTATGTTCATGATCAGGAAACCATGATCATATATTAACCAACAAGCTAGTTTAACAAGAGGCTTTACTAGGGACTCTTATTTTAGTTTACAAATCACACAAGTATTAATGTTTCCGGTTAATACAATTATAGCATGGTATGTAAACATTTATCATAAGTGTGAAGATATGATAATAACCACTTTATTATTGCCTCTTGGGCATATCTCCAACAAAGGCCTCCTCATCCTTTGAACAAGAACTACGGCGTCAAGAATGTCGCCAACAAGGAAAGATATATAGTGGTCCTTGAAGAATACCTTTCGGGCACGGATGAAGATGATGATGATGAAGTCCAAGGCGGAGAGATTGTGGGAGTTGCTGCTATTGCCACTACCTCTACTCCACGAGTGTCCCTCTTCGACTCACCAAATGAGAACGTCATCTCCTCCAACCTAAAGTGTCTCATGGCCAATGCCACCAAGGTAACATCTAAACCCACTCCTCAACCCATCTCTAGTGAGCATTCTTCTCTTGATCTTGTTGGTCTAGAGATAAAGAAAGAGATGATATACATGTGTGAGTTTATTGCTACCTTGGATGAAGAAACTAAAACTTTCTTTGATTCCTTGCTTTCACAACTTGACAATGCCAGGGATGCTTTAGATGAAAAGGAAGAACTTCTTGACTTGTTAAGTAAAAATAAAAGAGATGCCGCCGATGAAATTGCTTCTCTCACTCAAAGTCTTGAGGATGAAAAAATATGAGAATTAATCGTGAGGAAAGCATGTCTAAACTTGTAGATGACCATAACAACACCATGTGCTCTCTCACTAAAGAACGTGATTATGCTCTTGCGTTGGTTCAGGTGCTTAAGAAAAAGAAAGTTGAGTTTGGTGTTGGTCATGATAGGACTCGAGAAGATCTTGAGAAACTCAAAGAGGAACATAAAGCCTTGGAGAGAAAATTCGCAAGTCTTTTCGAAGCCCATGAACAACTTCAAACTCAACTAACTTGTGAACATGCTAAGTCTTTTGCTGTGCAAATTATAGACTTGTCTAGCACTCCTAACCCTTGTTGCAAGCATGTGCATCTCATTAAAGAGAACAAGGCGTTGAAGGATCAGATTTCCAAGACTAAGAAGAAGAACAAGAAGAAGAAAAAGAACAAGGGCATGGCTCAAGGACCTTCTAATGGTCCAACCATCTTGCAAAGTGACAACTTTGCCAGAAAGAACAATCCCTCTTATATTTTTTGCAAGTCCTATGATGGTCATGTATATGATAGATATGTTGGAACTTCTTACGCGCATGATTATCATTGGGCCATTTGGGTGCCAAAGACTCTTGTTACTAACAAAAGAGGACCCATTGCAAAATGGGTACCTAAAACCAAAGCTTGATTTTCTTGTAGGACTATGCTTCCGGTGGATCAAAATGGGTGCTTGATAGTGGTGCCACAAGTCATATGACCGGAAGCAAGTCTATAATGACGGATATAAGGCAAAATATTGCCAACACCATGGTCTCCTATGGTGATAAAACAAGTTCTCAGGTATTGGATTTTGGCAAACTGGTGGTAACCCCGGATGTATTCTTGGTTGACGTAATGCTTGTCAAAACCCTTGGTTACAATTTACTTTCAGTTCGTGCTCTTGCCCTTATGGGTCTCTCTTCTTTCTTCCATGTGCATTTCGTGGTCCTTATGTGGATCAAGTCTCTCAAGGTGGCTTTCGCAGGGTATGTAGAGCATGAATTGTATGTGGTGGACTTTTCGGGGACCACCACTGCTCATGCTCTATGTCTCTGATAAAGCCGACAAGTGCTGGTTGTGGCATCGCCGCCTAGCCCATGTTAACATGAGAACTTTGCAAAGACTTCACTCCGAGGGCCACATCCTTGGTCTTAACGATGTTTCTTTTGCCAAAGATCATGTTTGTAGGGCTTATATTGAAGGGAAGATTCATGAAACTCCTCACAAATCTCTCAATCAAATCACCACAGAAAGATGCTTGGAGCTCTTGCACATGGACGTCTTTGGGCCTCCTTCTCATGATAGTCTTGGAGGCAAGAAGTATTGTTTGGTTATTGTGGATGATTTCTCAAGATACACTTGGGTGTTCTTCTTCAAGTACAAGAGTGAGACTCAACAAACCGTCATCGAATTTGCCAATGAAGTTCAACGGAAACACAATGCAACCATTCTCTCCATTCGAAGTGACAATGGCACCGAGTTCAAGAACTATACCTTGGATGAGTTTCTTAGTGATGAAGGCATCAAGCATCAATACTCCACTCCTTATATCCCTCAACAAAATGGTGTTGTCGAAAGGAATAATCACACTTTGATGGATGCGGCTCAGTCTATGCTAGCTTAATTCAAGTCTCCATACATTTTTGGGCCGATGCCATCTCCACCGCTTTTCATGCAACCAACCGGATCTACCTTCGCAAGAAAAAGAACAAGACCCCTTATGAGCTTCTCACCGGGAAAAATCCAAATGTTAGCTACTTTTGAGTGTTTGGTTGCAAGTGTTATATTCTCAAGAAAGGAGTTCGTTTGTCCAAGTTTGAATCCAAGGCATAAGAAGGGAGTTTTGTTGGATACTCAAATCAGTCCCATGCTTATCGAGTATACAACAAAGCCAATGGAAGATTTGAAGATACGAGCAATGTGAAGTTTTATGAATACCATGAGTTCCTTGTTAGGCAATACCATGTTCATGATCCAAGTGATGAAATTCCTCCTAAGGCCATAAGAAGAATGGGTGTGGGTTTCCACCTCCCCATTGAGGATCCCCTTGTGGCCGAAGGAGAAGTACCAAGCTCTACTCAAGTGGAGCCCTCACTTTCACAAGATCATCTTGCCCCTCAAGGACCTACTATTTTGGCACAAACTCCCTCAAGATCTTCCGAAGCTCCTCATGCTCATGACTCTCTGAGCCCCGAATCTCAAGCTCTTCATCAACAACATCAACCTCCCCAAGATGGGGCTCCTTCTCAAGGCACCTCCCAAGGTCAAGCTCGTCAAGAACAAGGGAAATCTAATGATGATCAAGGCTCTACTCCAAATGATGACTCTCCTGAGGTGGAAATTGATGAAGATGATCCTCGTGTCCGTGCTTATAGTCAAGGCGGGAACTCAAATGGTGGCAATGACCAAGTGGTTGCGCAAGAATCTCATATTGAAGCACAAGCCCGCCGTCAAGCTTATCGTATCGCCAAGATCGTTCGAGATGGCCATATCCTTGATAATGTTTATGGAGATTTCAATAGAGGTTCCACTACTAGGAGGCAATTAGCCTCTTTTAGCTCTCACCATGATTTTTCTCTCATGTGGAACCATAGAAAGTCTTCGAGGCTCTTGAAGATGATGATTGGCTTGACGCTATGAATGAAGAACTTCACAACTTCAAGAGGAACAAAGTATGTAACCTTGGTTGAGCGGCCCAAAGATTGTCAAAATGTCATTGGAACCAAGTGGGCTTTCAAGAACAAGTGTGATGCGAATGGGATAGTCGTGCGCAACAAGGCAAGGTTAGTTGCCCAAGTATACTCACAAGTCGAGGGCATAGACTACAGTGAGACTTATGCCCCCGTTGCTCACCTTGAATCCATTCGTATGCTTCTTGCTTTTGCTACTCATCATAACTTCAAGTTGCATCAAATGGATGTTAAAAGTGCATTCCTTAATGGTCCTTTGAAAGAGTTGGTATACATCAAGCAACCTCTGGGCTTTGAGGATCCACTTTTCCCGAACCATGTCTACAAGCTCAATAAGGCACTCTATGGTCTCAAACAAGCCCCACGTGTGTGTGGTATGATTGCCTTAGAGAGGTCTTGTTAGACCGTGGCTTCGAAGTGTGTGGCATCCCGCAAAACCACTACTAGAAAATCGCGTTGTTTTGTGCATTGCATTATCATATTCGCATGTCTTGTCTCTGTGCATCATCATGACATCAGCATGCATCTATATGTTTAAAACTATTTTGCTAAAAACCCTATGTTGGTTTTCTATATTAATCCCCTTGTCTTATTTCAAAACAAACCCGGGTCTCCGGATTATCTTGTTTCGTCTGGTAATGGTTTTCAAAAGTCCCGTTTTGAATAATGAAATCATTTAAATTATTTTAGGGAGGCAGCCAGCCAGGCCCGAAAGCCCAGCCGGCCACCTCCAGATAAAAATCTACCTAACCTAAACCCTTTTGCTACCAGATAGCCTACCCAGCCCTCCCCTCCACCTCACCCTCACCAATGCCCTCTCGCCACCTCACCTCTCCTCTCTCCACCACCCAATCCCCCCCTGCCACATCAGCCACCCCACTCCCTCTCTCCCCCTGGTCAACCTCCACAAACCCCACCCGCGCCTGGCCCCATCCCTCAGTCACCTCCTCTCTCCCCCTGGTCACCTTCCTCTCCCCCGCCTGGACCCCACCCGGCCCCCACTCCCTCCCTGGCCCCACCCCCACCGACCCCGCCTGTCCCCATCCTCCCTCTCCCTCACGCGCGACCGCGTCCTCCCCTGCTCTGCCTCCTCTCGCTCACCTCCGCCACCGCTTCTCCTTGCCGCCCGTCCGCTCCGCCTCCCAGAGCCCGCCGGATCCTCTCTCCGCCACCTCCCGTCGACAAGCTCCGCCCTTTGCATCACCTTCGCCCGCTCATGGCGTGGTCCAAGGCCGACCGCCTCCGTTTCCCTCGTCCACGCCTCCCACGCCCCCTCAAGCCGCCAGACCCCACCTCCGCTTGAGGCCCTGGCTGCCTCGCCGTTCCCTCCGTGGCTCGTCTCCTCCCGTGGCCCCTGCCGTCCTTCTCCCATCTGCCCAGCTCGGGCTGCTCCTGCTGGCGTCGCCGCTGCCCAGCGTCCGCCCGTCTGCGCGCCTCCCGAAGCTCCGTCGACCAGCCGCTCGCCCAAGGACCGCCGTCGTCGGCCTCTAGCACCCGCCGTCGCCTCGCCTTCCTCCACCGGCCGCCTCTGCGCCATGGCCTCGCCTCTCGGCTCGACCTCGCTGGCGTGCCTCGCTCGTCCGCTCCCTCTGTTTGGCCCGTGCCTCCCGCCTCTACGCGTCCCGGCCCGAGCTCGTCCCGCGTCCGCGCCTTCCTTCCTCCGCGGCCTGTGATCGATGAAGACAAGGTGTAAATCGGGTCTTCCCCAACCCATGTGTGTCCTAGTTGGACATGTGTGCCGGCGTGACCTCCCCACCGCAACACTGTTCAAGTGCTTCTCCTCGCGAGCCAAGCCTATGTTGACGACAAGATCTTCCCGGCTACCACTCCTCGGTAATATGTTCTGAGACCGGGTGACACTGAGTTTCTGCGCCGTCCGAAGACGTAGCCGGATGTCAAGGACTTCTTCATGGGAAACCGAAGATAGATCACGGACCCTCGAAGCCAAACCACAAGTTCGCCTTCCAGGACACCAAGACCGTCGACATGGAACCGAATGACGTCAAGTTCTCCGTCCCGGACACCAAGTTCTGCATCCCGAACGCCAAGACCGGATGCAGCGATGCAAACAAGATCTTCGCGACGATAAGAACGACACCGACCCGGAAGAATCCGATGCGCCCCCGGCACCGAACCAAGTCCTACTTCCCGGATGCGACAAGACCTACTTCCGTTGTCCGAGACCGAGCCCATCGAACCCCGAACCCTAGACCCGGACCCCGATACCCGACCCCGAACCCCGGAACCAAGTTCGGCGAACCCTAATGTGTGACCCCTTTCCCGAGCCCCTATTTTATAAATGCTATGTATAAAACTTGTGCATATTAAATCATTCATCTCGCATGCATAATTGTGTGGTTTGGGGGCCTTATGCCGATTCACCTCATAATTAAATATGGGGCCCATATGCGGGCAAATCTAGTCTTATATTGGCCTCATTTAAATTTGTGTAGCGAACCGATGCTATCTTTTGCCATGTTAAGACAACATTTAATTTGCGGGGTAGATAAATAACATGAACCATCTAATTAATTTTCGGGGCCCCGGTTCCACTTAATATGACCTAATTGCATCGCACCTTTGCCATGTCATACATCATACATGCATCATGCCCGATCTTTGCCGTAGTATTAAATAGTGCATCCGGTGTTTATTCTAGTGTTTTGGTTCTTCGCGGATAAGGCCGTTGAGTTGATGCGAGTGTCGACCCGATCTTCGGATGGACCTCCGACAATGTTTTCAGGCGAGCATCTCCCCCTTTCTACCTATCTTACTTTTATAGTATTTATTCCCTCCTATTGATCTATTGCTGTCTGTGTTGCGTTGCTCTAGTTTTCGTACCCGTGTTATCCCTTGCAGCCTTAAATTGCCTTGGACACATCCTATTACCTGTTGTTTGGTAGATAGTTGGACTTGCGCGTCGTAGTCGCTTGCTCAAGTGCGGTTGCGTGCCGTCAAGTGCCACAGTTGTTGGTGTATTGCCGCATGTTGATGTTGGAGATGATCATGGCTTTACTTTTCGTTCACTTTAATTACTGTTTAACAACTAAAATTGAAGTAAGTAAGCAGAGGCACAGGTGGGCAATAGATGTTATTTGGTTGTTAAGCGTCCACTTGTGTCCCGTAGGACCCCGAGTACTTGATACCTGTTCCTTGAATATTCGCGCTATCCACATACGGGGAATTATGGGACCCCCCTTAGCCAGAGCTTGATTCATTCTTATTTCTTGGGGCCACAAACTAGTTTGAGGTTTTATTTACTATCCTGTACTTATGCCATGCTACTGCTTTATTTACGATTGTGCGAGGAGCACCTTTATCTGTTTAGGAATTGTGACCCGTTTACGCGGTATCGACAAGCCCAGTTTTGGGTTCCCAGTCGCTTACAGCCGGCCCCACAAACCTCGGGTCCGTCTCGAAGTCAGCTAACTTCGTTGCGGGTGTACTCCAAGGGGTGGCCCCCTGTAATATTTATGAATCTTGTGATTGCTTTGTCGTGAAAGCCTCGTTGGGTTTTGATTTGGTTTTTCCGAGGTCGATCGTGTGTGTGTTGCTATTTGTGCACCCGGTAGGGTAAAACTTTCCAAAGCCGTGTCATGGTTATGGACGACTTGGAGCACAGTATCTCGATCATAGACAACTATAACTAAAGTAGTGCTATAAATTTGACTTTATAATGACTAGTAATCAGCGTCACTACAACGGAATGGCTAAATAAAACTGCCCACAATTTCTTGTTTGAGTTGTCGCTCGCGACCATTGTACCTGACTAGTAAGTATTACCTTCTAGCGAATGGCTAAATAAAAGTACCAACAAGCTTTGGGTTTTGGGATATCTCATGCTAATTGTATTTGACTAGTAAGTGTCGCAACTACAACGGAATGGTTAAATAAAAGTGCCTTTGCTTAATTTATCGGATGACTATCTATACGACTAGTAATTGCTAGCGATAATCGAATAAATAAAGCGCCAGCGGTGTGAGTTCCTCGGTTGACTTCCTCGTTTGGTCTCGAGGGGGATACACCAGGATGGGCTTGTTTGGTGTTGGATTCAGGTTGGTTCCGAATAGGTCTTTCTTACCCCTCTCTGATAGCCGCCAGTTGTACCGAGTCTCTATAGGTTGTTTAGTGCATGCTGCCGCTGCCGCTTCAGTCCACCATACCTATGTAGGCGAGGACCGCCGAATTCTAGCCTCATGGTGTCTTGGCCTCGATCTTGGCTCCTCTTTTTCCTTTGCCCTTTGTCGGCACCTTTTGTTTAAGCGGTTTTGAGATCGGCGTCGTTAGCGAGGTTACCCTTCCGGCTTGGCACAGGCGGGGTTATGGACGCCATTGGTTATTCTTGAGGCTCTTAGCCCCATTTGCATCTTGTCCGTATGGACGCTCTATCGTTTTCAAGGTGATTTGGATCTTGTATATTATATGTATTCTTGACTCTTGGAGTCATTTGTATATATATGCTCTATGGGTCCCATCGAGGACTATTGTGTAATGTTATTACTTGTTTTCCACCCGCGAAAGTGCTGGTGAGCACCTTTGAATCGTTTCTATGCGGGTTTGGCGGGAATCGCGAAACTTGCATAGGTCCGATCGAGGTGTTCTGAGTGGTATCGAGCTCGGCGATTGCGATACCCCACAAGTCCAGCTGAGGATAACCTAGCTAACGGCCGAAGTAGAGTGTCAAAACTATTTTGAAAAAATCGGTTGGATAGATCTGATTAGGTCTGAATTTACTCCTTACCCTCTGCTATTCTCCTCTTACCTCTGCGTGTTTTGAATCACTCTCTTACCTTTCTTCAAGTCCAGGATTTCTCGTGGTTGGGTTCCGTCGTACCTTCAGGGTTTCGCTTCCTCCTTCGGTAACGGTGTTTCTACATCTGGTCTTCATGCTATCTGAGTGATCCTTTATCTGTGGTGCCATTCTTTGTTCCTTGTTTGTGCCTTCCGGTGTTTTCCGACGCGACGATATCATCTACGCTAGATCCGATGCAGAGTCTGCATCACTCCTTTGTTTCCGAACCTCGTTTGTCGAGATCTTCAGTCTAATTCCGAGAGTTTGTTGCATAATCCGCCTATTCGGATGCAGAGTAATGGTTTGGGTGCGCGATGGACTGATCACCATCCGACTACTCTTATCATTCGCTCTTGTACATCGAATCAGTGGGTCCAGCAATTTTACTCCGTCCACGGAAGCTAGAGGTGGCTTTATTTGTTGATACCTTTACCTTCGACCTTTTGTTCCCGGAGTGTTCTCTCGATGATCACGGACAACAACCCTTGTTAGTGGTGTCGCGAGGATCTACACGAAGCGAGAAGACGCAGACCGCCGACCTTCTTTCCGGTACCATGAGGCGGATCTCGAGGGCGAGATCCATTGTTAGTGGTGTCGAATTGTGGCATCCCGCAAAACCACTACTAGAAAATCGCGTTGTTTTGTGCATTGCATTATCATATTCGCATGTCTTGTCTCTGTGCATCATCATGACATCAGCATGCATCTATATGTTTAAAACTATTTTGCTAAAAACCCTATGTTGGTTTTCTATATTAATCCCCTCGTCTTATTTCAAAACAAACCCGGGTCTCCGGATTATCTTGTTTCGTCTGGTAATGGTTTTCAAAAGTCCCGTTTTGAATAATGAAATCATTTAAATTATTTTAGGGAGGCAGCCAGCCAGGCCCGAAAGCCCAGCCGGCCACCTCCAGATAAAAATCTACCTAACCTAAACCCTTTTGCTACCAGATAGCCTACCCAGCCCTCCCCTCCACCTCACCCTCACCAATGCCCTCTCGCCACCTCACCTCTCCTCTCTCCACCACCCAATCCCCCCCTGCCACATTAGCCACCCCACTCCCTCTCTCCCCCTGGTCAACCTCCCCAAACCCCACCCGCGCCTGGCCCCATCCCTCAGTCACCTCCTCTATCCCCCTGGTCACCTTCCTCTCCCCCGCCTGGACCCACCCCCCTCCCTCCCAGCCCCACCCCCACCGACCCACTTGTCCCCATCCTCCCTCTCCCTCACCTTGTGGCGTCCTCCCCGCCTGCCTCCTCGCTCACCTCCGCCGCTTCTCCTTCACCGCCACCGCCCGTCACCGCTCCGCCTCCAGAGCCCGCCTCCGCTCCCTCTCCATCGCCACCTCCCGTCGACAAGCTCCTCCCTTTGCATCACCCCTTCGCCCGCTCCCGCGTGGTCCGCGCCGACCGCCTCCGTTTCCTCGTCGTCGCGCCTCACGGCCCCTCCGCAAGCCGGGACCCCACCTCCGCCGCCAGGCTGCCACCGCCGCCCGTTCCTCCATGGCTCGTCTCCTCCGTGGCCGCCCTGTAGTCCTTCTCGGCCGTCAGGAGCCAGCGTCGGGCCGCTCCTGCAGCGTCGCCCGGCCGCGTCCGGGCTCCCGCCGTCTGCCTCCCGTGCTCCGTCGACCCAGCGGCCTCCGCCCAAGGACCGTCGTCGGCCTCTAGCTAGCACCGCCGCTCGCCTTCCTCCACCGCCCGGCCGCCTCTCTGCATCGCCGGCCTCGCCTCTCCAGCTCGACCTCGCCGGGCGCCGTCTCGCTCGTCCCGCTCCCTCTCTGTTTGGCCCGTGCCTCCCGCCTCTACCGCGTCAGCCCGCCCGAGCTCGTCCTGCCGCGTCCGGCCGCCCCTTCCTTCCCTCCGGCGGCCCCTGTGATCGATGAAGACAAGGTGTAAATCTGGTCTTCCCCAACCCATGTGTGTCCTAGTTGGACATGTGTGCCGGCGTGATCTCCCCACCGCGACACTGTTCAAGTGCTTCTCCTCGCGAGCCAAGCCTATGTTGACGACAAGATCTTCCCGGCTACCACTCCTCGGTAATATGTTCTGAGACCGGGTGACACTGAGTTTCTGCGCCGTCCGAAGACGAAGCCGGATGTCAAGGACTTCTTCATGGGAAACCGAAGATCGATCACGGACCCTCGAAGCCAAACCACAAGTTCGCCTTCCAGGACACCAAGACCGTCGACATGGAACCGAATGACGTCAAGTTCTCCGTCCCGGACACCAAGTTCTGCATCCCGAACGCCACGACCGATGCAGCTGCACCGACAAGATCTTCGACGATAAGAACGACACCGGAAGAATCCGATCGCCCGACACGAACCAAGTCCTGCTTCCCGGATGCGACAAGACCTACTTCCGTTGTCCGAGACCGAGCCCATCGAACCCCGAACCCCAGACCCGGACCCCGATACCCGACCCCGAACCCCGGAACCAAGTTCGTCGAACCCTAATGTGTGACCCCTTTCCCGAGCCCCTATTTTATAAATGCTATGTATAAAACTTGTGCATATTAAATCATTCATCTCGCATGCATAATTGTGTGCTTTGGGGGCCTTATGCCGATTCACCTCATAATTAAATATGGGGCCCATATGCGGGCAAATCTAGTCTTATATTGGCCTCATTTAAATTTGTGTAGCGAACCGATGCTATCTTTTGCCATGTTAAGACAACATTTAATGTGCGGTGTATATAAATAACATTAACCATCTAATTAATTTTCGGGGCCCCGGTTCCACTTAATATGACCTAATTGCATCGCACCTTTGCCATGTCATACATCATACATGCATCATGCCCGATATTTGCCGTAGTATTAAATAGTGCATCCGGTGTTTATTCTAGTGTTTTGGTTCTTCGCGGATAAGTCCGTTGAGTTGATGCGAGTGTCGACCCGATCTTCGGATGGACCTCCGACAATGTTTTCAATGAGCATCTCCCCTTTCTACCTATCTTACTTTTATAGTATTTATTCCTCCTATTGATCTATTCTTTATGCGTGTTGCGTTGCTCTAGTTTTCGTACCCGTGTTATCCCTTGCAGCCTTAAATTGCCTTGGACACATCCTATTACCTGTTGTTTGGTAGATAGTTGGACTTGCGTGTCGTAGTCGCTTGCTCAAGTGCGGTTGCGTGCCGTCAAGTGCCACAGTTGTTGGTGTATTGCCGCATGTTGATGTTGGAGATGATCATGGCTTTACTTTTCGTTCACTTTAATTACTGTTTAACAACTAAAATTGAAGTAAGTAAGCAGCGAGAGTGTGGGCAATAGATGTTATTTGGTTGTTAAGCGTCCACTTGTGTCCCGTAGGACCCCGAGTACTTGATACCTGTTCCTTGAATATTCGCGCTATCCACATACGGGGAATTATGGGACCCCCCTTAGCCAGAGCTTGATTCATTCTTATTTCTTGGGGCCACAAACTAGTTTGAGGTTTTATTTACTATCCTGCTTATGCCATACTCTGCTTTATTTACGATTGTGAGGAGCACACCTCTTGCTTAGGAATTGTGACCCGTTTACGCGGTATCGACAAGCCCAGTTTTGGGTTCCCGATCGCTTCGGCCCCACAAACCTCGGGTCCGTCAAGTCACTAACCGTTCTATGGTGTACTCCAAGGGGTGGCCCCCTGTAATATTTATGAATCTTGTGATTGCTTTGTCGTGAAAGCCTCGTTGGGTTTTGATTTGGTTTTTCCGAGGTCGATCGTGTGTGTGTTGCTATTTGTGCACCCCGGCCGGGTAAAACTTTCTGAACGCCGTGTCCGCGGTTATGGACGACTTGGAGCACAGTATCTCAATCATACACAACTATAACTAAAGTAGTGCTATAAATTTGACTTTATAATGACTAGTAATGTAACACCCTCAGAATCGGCCCTATGCAAGTTTTAGCGAAACTCGCCGAACCCGCATAGAAACGATTCGAAGGTGCCCACCAGGCACTTTCGTGCGGGTGGAAAAACAAAGTAATAACATTACACAACAGTCCTCGATGGGACCCACAGAACAGATATATATATACAACAGCGACTCAAGAGTCAAGAATTCAAATATAATATACAAAGATCCAAATCACCTTGAAAACGATAGAGCGTCCGACTACGGACAAGATGCAAATGAGGCTAAGAGCCCTGAAGAATAACCAATGGCGTCCATAACCCTGCCCAGGCCAAGCCGGAAGGGTAACCCTGCTAACGGCGTCGATCTCAAAACCTGCTTAAACAAAAAGGGGTGCCGACAAAGGGCAAAGGAAAAATAGGAGCGTCGATCGAGGCGATGCGGCGAGGCTAGAATTCGGCGGTCCTCGCCTACATAGGTATGGTGGACTGGAGCGGCAGCGGCAGCATGCACTAAACAACCTATAGAGACTCGATACAACTGGCGGATGTCAGAGAGGGATAAGAATGATCTAACCGGATCCAACCTGAAGCTATCACCAAACAAACCCATCCTGGTGTTTCCCCCTCGAGACCAATTCGAGGAAGTCAACCGAGGAACTCACACAGTTGGCAGTTTTACTTATTCAGTTTTCGTTGCAGCAATTTACTAGTCAGGTGTAGGTAATCGTCCTGATAAAGTAAGCAGTGGGCACTTTTAATTAACCATTCCGTTATAGTGGCCACACTTACTAGTCAAATACAATTAACATGAGATAACCCCAAAACCCAGCAGTTGTTGGTACTTTTACTTAGCCATTCTGTTGTAGTGAAGCTGATTACTAGTCAAAACGAATACAAGTCAATTTATAACAGTAAACTTTAGTTATAGTTGTCTATGATCAAGCACTGTGCTCCAAGTCGTCCATAACCGCGGACACGGCTTCTCGAAAAGATTTAACCCTGCAGGGGTGCACCAAAGTATCCAGCACTTGACCCTTTTGCGGATCGGTTAACATACACCCATCGGTATGTCGGCGGGGCCTAAGTCACGACGTTCCCAGACAAAGCAAGTACATGGGGCCACCCGAGTCGACACCATAGCGAGTCGGCGGTCTCGAGACGGACTGGGTTTGGGTGGGCGGTGGCGGCAACAAATCCCCAAACGGGGACTGTCGACACCGCGAAAACGTGTCCCGATCCTAAACAGTACAGTGTGCTCCTCGCACAAACGTAAATAAAGAAGTAGCATGGCATAAGTACAGGATAGTAAAAACACCTCAAACTAGTTGTGGCCCCCAGTACAATACTTTGAAATCAGGTAATAATCAATGGGGGGCCCATATCTCCCCACCTGTGGTTAGCGCGCTCGATCTCTAACAGTGTCGAACTCGGGTCCTACGGGACACAAGTGGGCGGTCGGAAACCAAAACTTACCTATCACCCACCGATGCCTCTGCTTAATTCAATTTTAGTTGTTAAACAGGAATTAAAGTGAACAATAAGTAAACCATGATCGTCTCCAACATCAACATGCGGCAAACCTCCAACAATGGTGGTACTTGACGACAAGCAAAACACTTGAGCAAGCGACTACGACACGCCGGTCCGACTATCTATCAATCAACAGGTAATAGGATGTGTCCAAGGCTATATATGGATGCCAGGGATATTACGGGTACGAATACTAGAGCAACGCAACACAGATAGCAATAGATCAACAGGAGGGAATAAATACTATAAAAGCAAGATAGGTAGAAAGGGGGAGATGCTCGCCTGAAAACATTGTCGAAGGGTTCATCCGAAGATCGGGGCGAAGCTCACATCAACTCAACGGCCTTATCCGCGAAGAAGCAAAACACTAGAAGGAACACCAGATGCACTATTTAATACAACGGCAGAAAATCGGCATGATGCATGTATGATGAATGACATGGCAAAGATGCGATGCAATTAGGTCATATTAAGCGGAACCGGGGTCCCGACAATTAATTAGATGGTTCAAGTTATTTAGAAATCCCCTGCAATTTAAATGTTGTTTTAGCATGGTAAAAGATAGCACCGGTTCGCTACATCAGTTTAAATGAGGCCAATATAAGGCTGGATTTGCCCGCATATGGCCCCATATTGAAATATTAGGTGAACCGGCCTAAGGCCCCCGAACCACAGATATGCATGCGAGTATGAGAATTCAATATGCAATCAAGTTGTTATTATGTTATAAAATAGGGTTTCGGGAAGGGGTTCACACATTTAGGGTTCGGCGAACTTGGGTTTCCGGGGTCCGGGGTTCGACAGGGTCCAGGGTCCGGTCTCGGGGTCCAGGGTTCGGCGAGGTCGTTCTCGGACTCAGGGGTAGGTCTTGGCGCATCCGGGGTCTTCGGGTCACGTTGTCGGTCATGGCGTTCGGGACGAAGCACTTGTCGCATCGGTGGCGCACTTGTCGTATCCGTGTCGGCGACCTTGGCGCTCAGGGGGGGAGTTCTCGGTGTCCGTGAGGTAGACCTTGGCGTCCGAGGGTTGATGGCGGAGATCCAGCGGTTCGGGAAGAACTTGGCGTTATCCGGGTCCTCTGTCGACGGTTTTAGGCGTCAGAGGTGGATCTTGTGGGTTCAACTTGAAGTCACAGGGTGATCCTCGTATCACTTATGGCGTTGGTCGATCTTGGCGAAGGTTGCGTCACGAAGCGAACGGAACCCGACGAGGTCATCTTATTCTTGGTTGGCCTTCTGTTGCCACCACCCACGGAACAACACACCACCAACTTGTGCCTTCTCCATCGGTGGCGGCCAATGATGGCATCCACGGCGGACCGAGGCGGTTGTGGTGGAGTTCGGCGTCGCGCAGGTAGGAGGCGTCGAGCTCCTGCAGGCGTCTTGTGTGGCGAGCGGGCGGATGGGGCGTGCAGGTCGGGCGAGGAGGCTGCCGGGCCGGGCGGATGGCGTGGGCTCGCCGCGGCGAGGGCAGCGCGGGCGGCGTCGGGATCCGGCTGCTGCGGCGGGGGCGCGGGGCGAGAGCGGCGAGGGCCGCAGGCCGCGGCAGCGTCGTCGTCGGCCGGGCTGGTCGGAGGAACACAGGGCCAGGCGGAGGACGCGGTCGGGCGCCGTGGCCTAGCGAGGTCGAGGACGAGGCGGACGGGCGGAGGGAGGAGGAGCACGGAGGCGCTGGCAAGTGAGCTGGCCGCGGGCGCGGCATGGGAGGCGAGGGCGGAGGCGGAGGCGGCAATGGGCGCGAGGAGGAGAGGTGCTCATGGCCAGCCGGCCAGCGACAGCGGGTTCGGAGCTATGGAGAGGAGGAGTCTTGGGGTCGGGGTGGCGCAGAAGCGGGGCGGGAGGCGACCTAGGCGGAGGTTGGTTGAGCTTGAGGCGGTGGCTTGGGCGCAAGTGGCGGAGGAGAGACCGGAGGGTCGCGTGAGTCCGCGACGAGGTGGAGAGAGGAGGAGCAGTGAGGCGGTGGCGGCAAGGGCTGCAGGAGAGGAGCTTTGGGGGAGAGAGGAGAGGGAGGTGGGGCGGAGGTGGGGCCAGGAGGAGAGGGTGCGGTGAGGCGGTGGTGGTCGCGTGGTCCGGAGTAGGGGCTGGGTGTGTGTCTTGTGAGTGCGTGGCGTGCTGTGTGGGCAGGGTGTGGGTTGAGTGGTTGAGAGAGAGAGGGAGTGGGGTAGGCTAGGTGGCTGCACCTGAGTGGCTAGGGGGAAAGGGCGGGGTGAGGTGGCGTCTCGCTATTGGAGGGGGTGAGGTGGCCAGGGGGTGTGGGTAGGTGTCCGGGTAGCCTTAGGATTTCAGGGGTGGACCGATCTGTTTTATACGGGGGTGGTCGTTCGGGTCGGGTTGGCCCGTTCGACTGCCCCCACTAAAAATAATATAATTTTTTATTTGATTTAAACAGGCCGTGTGCAAACCGATAACGGCCTAAACAAAATATTCCGGGGACCCGGTTTGGTGTTTGAATTAAGACGGGGCGTATTAGAAAACGAAACGGGCTTTGCGAAAAATAGTTTTTGACAAACAACATATGATGATGACGATGCAATGCACAAATTCAACGCGATTTTCTAGTAGTGGTTTTTGCGGGATGCCACAATTCGACACCACTAACAAGGGATCTCGCCCTCGAGATCTGCCTCATGGTACCGGAAGGAAGGTCGGCGATCTGCGTCTTCTCGCTTCGTGTAGATCCTCGCGACACCACTAACAAGAGGTCGTTGTCCCTGTTCGTCAAGAGAACACTCCGGATAAACAACGGACGAAGTTAAAGGTAAGGCCACCTCTAACTTCCATGGAAGGAGTAAAATTGCATCGATCCACCATTCAATGTACATAAGCGAATGATAAGAGTAGTGGTATGGTCGCGACTCCATCCCGCACTCAAAGCATTACTCTGTACACGAATAGACAGATTATGCAACCAACCCTCGAATTCAGACTGAAGATCTCGACAAGCGAGGTTCGGAACAAAGGAGTGATGCAGACTCTGCATCGGATCTAGCGTAGAGGATCTCGTCGCGTCGGAAAACACCGGAAGGCACAAACAAGGAACAAAGAATGGTACCACAGCAAACAGATTCCTCGGATAGCATGAAGACCGGATGGAGCAACACCGTTAACCAAGGAGGAAGCGAAACCCTGAAGGTACGACGGAACCCAACCACGAAATCACGGACTCGAGAGAGAAGAGCGGATTCAAAACACGAGAGTTAAGAGGGAATAGCAGGGGTAAGGAGTAAAATCAGCCTAATCGTAACTATCCAACCGATTTTCAAAAATAGTTTTGACACTCTACTTGCCGTTAGCTAGGTTATCCTACAATTTGGACTTGTGGGGTATCATAGCTGCGAGCTCGATATCACTCTGTAACACCCTCAGAATCGGCCCTATGCAAGTTTTAGCGAAACTTCATAGAACCGCAGAAGAAACGATTGAAGGTGCCCACCAGCACTTTCGCGGGTGGAAAAACAAAGTAATAACATTACACAACAGTCCTCGATGGGACCCACAGAACAGATATATATACAACAGCGACTCAAGAGTCAAGAATTCAAATATAATATACAAAGATCCAAATCACCTTGAAAACGATAGAGTGTCCGACTACGGACAAGATGCAAATGAGGCTAAGAGCCCTGAAGAATAACCAATGGCGTCCATAACCCTTGGGCCAAGCGGGAAGGGTAACCACGCTATGGCGTCGATCTCAAAACACCTTAAACAAAAAGGGTGCCGACAAAGGGCAAAGGAAAAGAGGAGCGTCGATGTGAGGCCAAGACAGCGAGGCTAGAATTGGCGGTCCTCGCCTACATAGGTATGGTGGATCGAGGCGGCGGCAAGATGCACTAAACAACCTATAGAGACTCGATACAAGTGCGGATGTCGAGAGGATAAGAATGATCTAACCGGATCCAACCTGAAGCTATCACCAAACAAACCCATCCTGGTGTTCCCCCCTCGAGACCAATTCGAGGAAGTCAACCGAGGAACTCACACAGTTGGCAGTTTTACTTATTCAGTTCTTGACAATTTACTAGTCAGGTGTAGGTAATCGTCCTGATAAAGTAAGCAGTGGGCACTTTTAATTAACCATTCCGTTATAGTGGCCACACTTACTAGTCAAATACAATTAACATGAGATAACCCCAAAACCCAGCAGTTGTTGGTACTTTTACTTAGCCATTCTGTTGTAGTGAAGCTGATTACTAGTCAAAACGAATACAAGTCAATTTATAACAGTAAACTTTAGTTATAGTTGTCTATGATCAAGCAATGTGCTCCAAGTCGTCCATAACCGCGGACACGGCTTCTCGAAAAGATTTAACCCTGCAGGGGTGCACCAAAGTATCCACAGGCACTTCGACCCTTTTGCGCGTTACGTTAACATACACCCATCGGTATGTCGGCGGGCCTAAGTCACGGCGTTCCTGCACCCAAAGCAAGTACATGGGGCCACCCCACCGAGTCGACACTACATAGCGGAGTCGGCGGTCTCCGAGACGGACTCGGGTTGGGTGGTGGGCGGCGGTGAAGAAATCAAACACAGGGGGGCCGACACCGCCAAAACGTGTCCCGATCCTAAGCGATAAGCGATGCTCCTCGCACAAACGTAAATAAAGCAATAGCATGGCATAAGTGTGATAGTAAAACACCTCAAACTAGTTGTGGCCCCGGTACAATACTTTGAAATCAGGTAATAATCAATGTGGGGCCCATATCTCCCCACTGTGGTTAGCGCTCGATCTCGGGCAGTGTCCGTAACTCGGGTCCTACGGGACACAAGTGGGCGGTCGGAAACCAAAACTTACCTATCACCCACCGATGCCTCTGCTTAATTCAATTTTAGTTGTTAAACAGGAATTAAAGTGAACAATAAGTAAACCATGATCGTCTCCAACATCAACATGCGGCAAACCTCCAACAATGGTGGTACTTGACGACAAGCAAAACACTTGAGCAAGCAGCGACTCACGACCGCGGTCCGACTATCTATCAATCAACAGGTAATAGGATGTGTCCAAGGCTATATATGGCTGCCAGGGATATTACGGGTACGAATACTAGAGCAACGCAACACAGATAGCAATAGATCAACAGGAGGGAATAAATACTATAAAAGCAAGATAGGTAGAAAGGGGGAGATGCTCGCCTGAAAACATTGTCGAAGGGTTCATCCGAAGATCGGGGCGAAGCTCACATCAACTCAACGGCCTTATCCGCGAAGAAGCAAAACACTAGAAGGAACACCAGATGCACTATTTAATACAACGGCAGAAAATCGGCATGATGCATGTATGATGAAAATCGGCATGATGCATGTATGATGAATGACATGGCGAGCTGCTGCGACGGCGGGGACGCGGGGTGCAGAGGCGGCGAGGGGCCGACGGCGGCGCGCGCGGCCGCGTCGTCGTCGGGGCGCGGGCTGGTCGGAGGAACCTGGGGAGCGGAGGAGGCGGGCGGAGGACGCGGTCGGGGCGCCGGGCGGCGGGCCTAAGCGGGGTCGAGGACGAGGCGGGACTGGGCCGGAGGAGGAGGAGCACGGAGGCGGGCGCTGCGCGTGAGCTTCGCTGGCCGGGCTGCGCGCTGAGGGCGAGGCGGAGCGGAGGAGGCGGTCGCGGCTGGGCGCGGCAGGAGGAGAGGGTGCTTTCGGCGCGCCGGAGCAGCGGGTTCAATGAGCGAGCGGAGAGAGGAGGAGTCTGGGTCGGGTGGCGCAGAGTGGGCGGCGGGTGAGGCGCCTAGGCCGGAGGTTGGTTCGGAGCTTGCGGGCGGGCGGGCTTGGCCATGGAGGCGGACGCAGAGGAGGTCATGGAGGGTCGCGAGTCCGGCGACAGGGGGCGGAGAGAGGGGAGCGAGGCGGCGGAGGCGGTGCAGAGGCGAGGAGAGGGAGCTTTGGGGAGAGAGGAGAGGAGGTGGGGCCGGAGGTGGGGCCTGGGAGGAGAGGGTGCGGCAGGGGCTGGTGGTCGCCATGGTCCGTGGGGCCAGCATGGGCGGCAGTGTGTGCGTGAGTGCGTGGCGTCTGTGTGTGGGCGGGTGTGGGTTGAGTGGTTGAGAGAGAGAGGGAGTGGGGTAGGCTAGGTGGCTGCACCTGAGTGGCTAGGGGGAAAGGGTGGGGTGAGGTGGCGTCTCGCTATTGGAGGGGGTGAGGTGGCCAGGGGGTGTGGGTAGGTTTCCGGGTAGCCTTAGGATTTCAGGGGTGGACCGATCTGTTTTATACGGGGGTGGTCGTTCGGGTCGGGTTGGCCCGTTCGACTGCCCCCACTAAAAATAATATAATTTTTTATTTGATTTAAAACAGGCCGTGTGCAAACCGATAACGGCCTAAACAAAATATTCCGGGGACCCGGTTTGGTGTTTGAATTAAGACGGGGCGTATTAGAAAACGAAACGGGATTTGCGAAAAATAGTTTTTGACAAACAACATATGATGATGACGATGCAATGCACAAATTCAACGCGATTTTCTAGTAGTGGTTTTTGCGGGATGCCACAAGTAATCAGCGTCACTACAACGGAATGGCTAAATAAAACTGCCCACAATTTCTTGTTTGAGTTGTCGCTCGCGACCATTATACCTGACTAGTAAGTATTGCAACTACAACGGAATGGCTAAATAAAAGTACCAACAACTACTGGGTTTTGGGGATATCTCATGCTAATTGTATTTGACTAGTAAGTGTCGCAACTACAACGGAATGGTTAAATAAAAGTGCCCACTGCTTAATTTATCAGGATGACTATCTATACCTGACTAGTAATTGCTGCAACGATAACTGAATAAATAAAACTGCCAACGGTGTGAGTTCCTCGGTTGACTTCCTCGTTTGTTCTCGAGGGGGATACACCAGGATGGGCTTGTTTGGTGTTGGATTCAGGTTGGTTCCGAATAGGTCTTTCTTACCCCTCTCTGATAGCCGCCAGTTGTACCGAGTCTCTATAGGTTGTTTAGTGCATGCTGTCGCTGCCGCTTCAGTCCACCATACCTATGTAGGCGAGGACCGCCGAATTCTAGTCTCGAGTGTCTTGGCCTCGATCGACGCTCCTATTTTTCCTTTGCCCTTTGTCGGCACCCTTTGTTTAAGCGGTTTTGAGATCGATGTCGTTAGTGGTTACCCTTCCGGCTTGGCTGGGCAGGGTTATGGACGCCATTGGTTATTCTTCGTGGCTCTTAGCCCCATTTGCATCTTGTCCGTAATGGACGCTCTATCGCTTTTCAAGGTGATTTGGATCTTGTATATTATATCTGTATTCTTGACTCTTGGAGTCATTGTATATATCTCGCTCATGGGTCCCATCGAGGACTGTTGTGTAATGTTATTACTTCGTTTTCCACCCGCACGAAAGTTCCTGGTGGGCACCTTTGAATCGTTTCTATGCGGGTTTGGCGGGAATCGCTGAAACTTGCATAGGTCCGATTCTGAGGGTGTTACAAAGTGCGCCTCACTGACCCCACTCTTTTTACTAAGAAAGTTGGAGGCCACTTGTTCGTATGCCAAATCTATGTTGATGACATTATCTTTGGGTCTATTAACAAAGATTTTAATGAGGATTTTGCCAAGCTCATGACCGATCGCTTCGAGATGTCCATGATGGGAGAGTTGAAGTTTTTCCTTGGGTTTGAAGTCAAGCAATTGAGGAAATGGACTTTCATCAACCAAGCCAAATACATTCAAGACATGATCAAGAAGTTCAATTTTGATCAAGTCAAAGGTGCCAAGACTCCCATGCCAACTAAGGTTAATCTTGATTTCGATCCTAAGGGTAAGGATGTGGATCAAAAACTTTATCGCTCTATGATTGGTTCTTTGCTCTATCTTTGTGCATCTCGACCTGATATTATGTTGAGTGTGGGTATGTGTGCAAGATTCCGAGCCGCACCAAAAGAAAGCCACATGGTGGCGGTCAATAGAATCTTTCGATATTTGGTTCATACCCCAAACTTTGGGTTGTGGTACCCCAAGGGAGCCAGCTTTTACCTCATTGGATACACGGACTCGGATTGGGCTGGTGACAAAGTGGTAAGGAAGTCAACCTCCGGAGCTTGTTAGTTTCTTGGAATATCCTTGGTTTGTTGGTCCTCGAAGAAGCAAAACTATGTGTCTATGTCCACTGCCGAAGATGAGTACATCTCCGCCGCAAGTTGTTGTGCTCAATTTCTATGGATGAAGCAAACCTTGAAGGATCTTGGACTTTCTTTTGACAAGGTGCCCCTTCTTTGTGACAATGAGAGTGCCATTGCTATTGCTCACAACCCCGTGCAACACAACCGGACTAAGCACATTGAGATTCGTCATCATTTCATTCGGGACCATGTTGCAAGAGGAGACATTTCTTTGGAGTATGTTCCCACCAAGGAAAATCTCGCGGATCTCTTAACGAAGCCTCTTGATGAAGCAAGGTTCCGAGAGTTAAGGCATAAGCTAAATATCATAGATTCGAGCAATGTGGCTTGAGTATCTTGCACACCTACCCATGTCTCAATGTGTATCTTTGTTTGGATGTAGGCATGGATTTAGGGGGAGTGTAGTTCCTCTTATGAACAAACACTATCCCTATTATGTGTACATGAAAGTTTTCATACTCTATAGTCTCTAAAGGAGACCATTTGAGATTTATGATGAGTGTTGGTAATGAACCCAAGATATATATTCGCGGTGTCAAGCCATTTACTCTTATATAAGGTGGCCTCGGCCACCGACCCTTTTGTGTTTCTTGTTAGGTTTTCTTTGTTTTTGTGTGCTTGGTTGTTCTTGTGTCTTCTTGGTGTCTTTTATTGTTTTGGTTCTTCATAGTTTGAGCTCTATATCCCAAGCCTTTCCTTTCCTCAAGCCCTCTCTATTCCCTACACAAGTTCTCCCTTGTTATCTTCCTCTCCTGAGAAAGTGTTTCTAGCGTCACCGGAACTTCCGGCCAGTTGCCCGAACTTCCTGTCAGCACGTTGTTCTTCAGAACTGCTTGCTGACGTAGATAACTTCCATCTGGCTCGGAACTTCTCGGTTCACCAGAACTTCCGATCGTTGACCAGAACTTCCGGTGAGACTCTTTGTCCTATATAAAGTGGGGCCTGGGAAAAACGGGATCTTCTTCCAGTTTCCCCAAGACCCACTTCTTATTTGGAGTAGCCGCCGATGATGCCTACTCCGCGGAGGTGCTCCGGCCCCTCCGTATATGGCCACCCTTCCTCAGATCTCCTCCTTGGGAACCTTCCCCACCTCGATCTCCTGCCATGGACTCCGGTATTTGCCCTCAACTCCCTCCATTAATGGAGATCTTGCTTTCTCTCCATTGCTTGAGTTAGGGCTCACCTTGTCTAGGCTGGTTCTTTGGATAGAACTTGTTGGGAGATCTTGGTAGGCCTAGGGAACCTTTCTAGGGTAGATTGGTCCAATACATTCGTGGGAATCCGTACATGTGCGAGTTAGATCTAGATCCATGGCTCCTTCTGTTGAACTTCCCTGTTCGTGGTCTCACCGGAACTTCCGGTGAGTCACGACCGGAACTTCCGGTGGTAGCATTTTCACTGGAAGTTCCGACGGCTCAGCGGAAGTTCCGACGCACAGTATATGATTCCCTGACTGTATTTTTCCAATCTCCTTTTGTTTCTTCTTTCAAACTTGTGCACTTACCCACCTTCCTTCCCTATTCTTTTGCTTTCTTCTCAGGGAAAGGTGGTTCCCGCGAAGGCAAGCGCACCCGTCGTCCTTACTACGATGCTCCTCCCGAGATTAATGAAGAAGATCTTGAGGTCGTGCGTCCATCTTCCCAAACTGCCTGTCACAAGTCTGCTGCTACTCGTCGTGCTGTTGCTGCTGAAGGAAAGCGGCTTGTTCTTGCCTCTAGAAAGGCCACTACTACTGATCCTGATCACTCCAAGACCAAGATTTCAAATTGGACTCAGAAGGCTTACTCTGCATTTCGGCATGTGGATCCATATCTGTTCTGCGTGACCGTCTGAAAGTGTAAGATGGTTAACCTAGAGGGGGGGTGAATAGGTTTCTACAAAATTCTTTATAATCTTTTGCAAGTTTTAGGCTTTGCGGAATATAAGTGAGCCTAAATTCAAACTAGTGAGGCAACCTAGAATATGTACAAGGTACTTCAAGCTCGAAGGCTATCACAAGGTAAACACCACAAGTAAGAGGTCGGTTAAGGAATAACCGAAGCACGCAAAGACGAAGATGTATTCCCGTGTTCACCACCTTTGGGAAGGGGGCTACGTCACGTTGGAGAGGTGTGAGGTTCCACGAAGGATTCCTCACGCGCCACAAAGGCTCACCTTCTTGTCCGAGCCTTTCCCATGAAGGAATATCTCACTTACTCGTGGTAGACTTTAAGGTAGTCTCCAAATCCTCACAAACTTTCCACGGAGCAAATCACAAGCCGAATACCTCCGGGTAACCCTAGCCGCCTAGGGTTTCCCACAAACCCAAGAGTAACAAGCTAACTCGATGAAATCAAGGGGGAATTGTCAACACCCGGATTTTTAAGCAGCTGAGGGGTATAAGCAGCTGAGAATTCATGCTTGATCCCCTCATCTTCAACAAATTCTTGCATGGTGTAGTTCTTGAACTCGGTGCCGTTGTCTGTTCTAATAGTCTTGATATCCACTCCATGAGTGCGTTGAGCTTGCTTGGCGAAGATCATGAATTCCTTGAAAGTCTCATCCTTCGTCTTGAGAAGAAAGACACAAGTATACCTTGAGTAATCATCAACAATGACAAGACCATATCTTCTTCCACCAAGAGAATCATATATCGAAGGCCCGAAGAGATCCAGATGGAGCAGTTCCAAGGGTATTGACGTGGCCACCTTGGTAACGGAAGGATGATGCTTTCCAATTTGCTTCCCTGAAATGCAAGCACTACACACACGATCTTTCTCAAAGGAGATACCGGTTAGTCCAATAATATGTTCACCCTTTAGGAGGAGATTGAGATTTCTCATGTTGACATGGCCTAGGCGACGATGCCAAAGCCATCCCTTGTCAGCCTTGGCCATTAGACATGTAGGAAGAGATTGGCTCTCTTTCGAGAGGTCGACCACATAAAGGTCATCTTCCATGTGTCCAATGAGAACCAAGCTGAGATCATCACCCCTAAAGACCTTCACAAAAGTTCTAGAGAAATATGAGTCATAGCCGGCATCCGCAAGATGTTTAATAGAAAGCAAGTTGTAACCAAGGTTTTCAACATGTAGGACGGTCTCAAGAGTCAAAACCTTGGAAATTACCAACTTACCATAACCAAGAACCTTTCTTTTTGAGTTATCTACAAAAGTGATGCTTGACGTTGAGTTGATATCGTGAATGAATTGGTCAAGCCCACTCCTACCTCCGGTCATGTGATTGGTGCATCCACTATCAAACACCCATTTTGATCCACCGGAGGCATAACCCTACAAAATCAACTCTTTGATTTAGGAACCCATTGAGTAATGGGTCCCCTAGCATTAGCAACAAGATCCTTAGAGCATGACTAACATCACCCTTACTCGTGCAACCCTTAAAATGCGAGTAAGGGCTCCCGAAAAAGAATTTAAGGGCCGAAAAGGAGGCGACGGAGATCAGTGCCCTTATTCAAACCCTTAAAAGAGAATATTCTCTTTTACCGTTTGAATAAGGGCACTGGTAGCCGTGCCATCCGTCCCTTACCCGTAAACGGAGGGTTTTCGCATATTTTCACACATTCATACAAACTGACAGCACATAGTTCATCAATCAAATGTTCATGAAACAATCACAGGATCAATCAAATATCATCCAAATTATTACAACAATGTCTTAATCAAATTACAACAATTTTTCAAATCAAATAAACAAACGTTTGAATGAAACAAATGTTCATGCCGAATGGTTCATCTCACACATACAAGCCGAAGGAAAACAATGGTACATCATGATGTAGCATGAGCTTGAACCCTTTGGCCATACAGCTGCCAGTGGTGCGCCATGAGATCGGTGTTAAGATCCTTATGGGCTGATTGGTCTTCAATCTCCCGATAGATTTGAAGAAAACCTTCAATTCGACTGGCATCCCTTGCTGGCCGCACTCGAGTGCCAACATTGTCATAGAAGCATGGAAAGCTTAACCCTCTCTCATCCTCTATGATCATGTTGTGTAGAATGACACAACATGTCATGATGTTGACAAGGGTTTCCTTGTCCCAAAATCTAGCTGGGCCTCGAACAATAGCAAACCTTGCTTGTAAAACACCAAATGCCCTCTCTATGTCCTTTCTAGCTTCCTCATGTGCCTTGGAAAATACTGCCTCTATTGGAGTTTGGGGATCTTTAATGGACTTCACAAAAGTAGCCCATTCGGGGTAAATGCCATCGGCTAGATAGTATCCCATGGAATACTCATGACCCATGACCTTGTAGTTGCATGCAGGTGCTTCTCCGGCGACAAGTTTTTAAACAAATGGGATCTTTGTAAAATGTTGATGTCATTGAGGGTCCCAGGCAGCCCAAAAAAACAGTGCCAAAACCACAAATCTTGAGAAGCAACAGCCTCGAGCACAATGGTAGCATCCTTGCTCTTGCCGCAATACATGCCATGCCATGCCTTCAGGCAATTTTTCCATGTCCAATGCATGCAATCTATACTACCAAGCATGCCCGGCCACCCCCTTTTTTCATTCATCTCCATTAACCTCTTGGTATCTTCCTCATTAGGAGCTCAGAGATATTTTTCCCCATATAACCTGATTATCATCTTAGCAAATCGACGCACCGACTCGGTGGTTGTGTCTTTGCCTATGCGAAGGTACTCATCAGTGTAATCTGCGGGGACGCCTTAAGCAATCACTCGCATAGCAGCAGAGCACTTTTGGTAGGCACTAAATCCTAGGTCGCCAGCAGAGTTGCGACGTTGCTTGAAGTAGTTGGAATTGGCTTGGATATCTTCAACTATTTTGACGAACAAGCTACGGCGCATCCGATACCTCCTACGGAAAAGATTGGGCGGATATGTAGGTACCTCGGCGAAGTAATCGTCCATGAGGGTCGCGTGGCCGAGGGCGCGGTTGCGGAAGATGAATTTGCGGCCCATCACCGATCCGCGCCTCCGATCCATCAGCTTGACGCGGTCCTGGTGCTCCTTCGCGGCCAGGAGGAGAAGGCCTACCTCACTGTCGTCGTCGTCGTGGAGTAGGTCCTCGATGTCGGAATCGTCCGACGACGACCAGTCCGACATATCGAGATCGAGGTGCTCGCCCGCGTTCATCCTCGGTGGGCCGAGCGGCGGCGGCGACTTTCGAGGGCGAAGCGCGGCAGTGAGCGTGGACGGCCGGAAAAGGTTCCTACCGGCGGCAACGTGGGAGGTGGCGACGGGGAAGGCGGGATCGGCTGGTGGGTGGTGGCGGCGGAGGGCGGGGACTGGCGGCGCGCGTGGAGGGAGGAGCGGTTCCGTTCTGAAGGTTCAACGCGCGCTAGGGTTGATGCAACTGCGGGCTGGAGCTCGGGTCGCCCGCGGAGCCCTGGTATGTAGGGGCTAGACAAAGATTCCGGGGTCGGACCTGAGAACCGTTTACGGATTTTCGATGTTTACGGACGCTGTTCTGCGCCGCGCTTCGGCCCGTACCCGTAAAAAAGCGGTTAAATCGGCCCAACTACCGTTTTACGGGCGCTGTTAGTCATGCTCTTAGGTACCCAAATTGAGTACCACCTATAAGCATAACCATTTCGAGGGCCAACATATTTGGCATATACATTTCCTTGAGTGCCCTTACATAGCACATAGGAAGGATTAGACTTTCCCGCATACTTGTGACTGGGATTGCCCCTCATGGCTCCCCCATTCACCACATTCCTTTTGACCCGGTCAACCACCTTGTCACCTTCCTTCACAAAGGTTATCTTCTTCGGTGGAATGGCACTGCTCGTGTTGTTCTTTGGATCAAAACCGACACCTTCCTTGGAAACTCTCGTCTTTTGACGGGATAAAATCTCATCTAGGATCTTTCCCTTGGAGGTAGGTGCACGGTGCTCTTTCTCAAGTTGCTCTTTCAACTTCTTATTTTCCTCAATGAGGCGAACTTGATCAAAGGTAGAGTTAGAGGTACAAGAATCATTTTCAACTATAATTGGATCCTTCAATGTACCAAGAGCTTTCTCATAGGACACCCGAAGTTGATCATGGTTTTCTCTAAGTTTTATGAGCTCACACTTGACAAGCAAACTAGCCTTCTCAAGGTGCTCAAGGTCCTTGGTAAGATAAGAATGAGTAACTTCAAGCTCTTTCTTTGAGGCATCAAGATCTTGGGACAATGAGTTAGCCCTATCAATAGTGTCCATGTCTTTTGCTTTATCAATTTCAAAGATTTCAATTTGTAGTTTAAGAAAAGAATTGGTATTCTTTTCCTCACAAAGCTCTTGCTCAAGAAGATTGAATCTTTGTTTCTCATCATCAATATGAGATTCCAAGCTATCAATGGCCTCATCGCGTGAGCTAACAAGTTCCATTAATTGCTTGACTCTAGCACGAGCAATGGGAGGAAGAGACTTCATGATAGCATACATTTCTTTTATATATTCTTTACCAAATTCATCATTATCACTATCACTATCATGGTAACTCTCAAGATCATCCAAGACACTATATAGGGATGGAGGAGAGACAATTACCTTGGAGCTTCTTGCCATAAGACAAGAACCGGTGATCTTGGGAATAGGAGAACTCTCGATGTAGTCCTTGGAGTAGTTGTAGGTGAGAGGTGAACCGGGTTCGACATATGCCAAACCGGTCACACCCACCACTTTCTCCTTATCCCCATACTCCACGTTGGACTCGTCCTTGGAGCTCCTTGCCATGAGGCAAGTGGCAGTGACCTTGGGGTTAGGAGAGTCGTCGGTGTAGTCCTTGGTGTAGTCATAGGTGAAGAGAGACCCGGGTTTGGCAAAGGCCAAACCGGCCACTCCAACCACCTTCTCTTCATCCTCTTCCTCATTGTCGGATATGTATTCTTGGCCTAGGAAGCCCTTACCATCACGCCTATTGTTCCTCTTGTATCTTTCATTGATGGGGTTGGGTTTCAATCTTGGTTTGGCACCTTCTTCATACTTAGGCTTGTCAAGCCTCTTATCATAAGGACACTTGTCGGCAAAATGGGTTGCCTCATCACAATTGTAGCACGTCCTCTTCTTCTCACTTGATCCCATTGAGCTTCTCCTTCTTCGGAACTTCATGTTCTTGGTGAAGAGAGCAAGTTGAGAGAGCATATCATCAACTCCATCAACATCGCTATCTTCATAACTAGCAACATCTTCTTGTACTTGCTTGGCCTTTAAAGCTAGAGAGTGGGAAGATCCGATAGCAAGGTTGATCTCCTTGATCTTTTGCCCTTCATCTGCCAAGTTATCATTGGCAACTAGATAAGAGACTAGATCATCAGGATTGAATTGATTAGCTCTATCAAGGAGTTGCAAGTTCAAGGCAAGCTTCTTGTCGGTGACCGCGATCATGGAGACAATCTTGGACTTGATAAGTTCATCATTCAAATTGAATCCATCATCATACTTCTCACACCATAGGCCACCAATCTTCACGCGGAGGGCAATGAGTCTCTTGTATGCTTGAGTGATAGTCTCACCATCATGGTTCATGAACATGTTCATCTCAGACTTGGCAGCTTCATACTTGGATTTTTGGATAAGAGAGGTTCCCTCTTGGAGAATGACAATCCTATCCCAAAGATCCTTTGCGGTGGGGATGTCACTGACTTGATCATGGAGAGTGCGGTGAATGGCACTCCTTATCTTGTCACAAGCCGTTGCATTTAGTTGGCGGTTGTAGTACTCTCCCGGGGTGAGGTTGTTGGGATCATGAGGGTGGAAACAAGTGCATACAATCTCCCAAAGCTCAAAGTTGCAGCTGCGAAGATGAGATTCCATAGAAGCTTTCCAATGAGAGAAATGAGTTCCATCAAAATGAGGTGCAGGGCCCGAACCATTAATATGAGGCATGATGTTCTTTTGCTTAGGATAAACATAAGGGAATTGATTAGGGGGCGTGGAATTTTTTGACGAGCCGCCCTCATGAGCGGACTCGACATCCTTATCCTTCTCGATGTCCATTGGTCTCCCTTGAGGTACTACCAATGGATTGCCAAGAAAAGCCCCATTACCAATGGCCTTAAGTTTTCCTTCTAGATAACTCATTCGAACAAGGAGATCGGAATCTGCCTTGGCCTTTTCAAGGGCACCCTTGGCTAAGATTTCACGAAGCTCCTTGAACGAATAAGTTTTTTCCTCCTCATCATCAGAGAAAACCATATTCTCTCTTAGGCGGTAAAGCCCTTAAAAGAGCCCTTGGCTCTGATATCAATTGAAAGTGTAAGATGGTTAACCTAGAGGGGGGTGAATAGGTTTCTACAAAATTCTTTATAATATTTTGCAAGTTTTAGGCTTTGCGGAATATAAGTGAGCCTAAATGCAAACTAGGTGAGGCAACCTAGAAGATGTACAAGGTACTTCAAGATCGAAGGCTATCACAAGGTAAACAACACAAGTAAGAGGTCGGTTAAGGAATAACCGAAGCACGCGGAGACGAAGATGTATTCCCATGTTCACCACCTTTGGGAAGGGGGCTACGTCACATTGGAGAGGTGTGAGGTTCCACGAAGGATTCCTCACGCGCCACAAAGGCTCACCTTCTTCTCTGAGCCTATCCCACGAAGGAATAGCTCACTTACTCGTGGTAGACTTTAAGGTAGTCTCCAAACCCTCACAAACTTTCCACAGAGCAAATCACAAGCCGAATGCCTCCGGGCAACCCTAGCCGCCTAGGGTTTCCCACAAACCCAAGAGTAACAAGCTAACTCGATGAACTCCAGGAGGGATTGTCAACACCCGGATTTTTAATCCCAGATGCCTGTTATGCCATACATCGTAATCCCAGGATTACCATTTTTGCGAGACATAACAGATTTGGATATCACAGTACATCATCCATTACAAACCATACATAAGGTCTTACACAAATAAGGATCTCATGATCCAGTTCTTAATACAACTCAAGCAGCGGAAATACGTAATAATAAAGGTAGCGTAGGCGAAGCTCCATCTTCGGGGTCACAGGCAGTGCTGACGATGGGAGATGATCCTAGTTGTCGTAACCTTCCTAGGGTCCTTCGTCCTGGTACTCCTCTTCATATTCTGGCCATGGGAATAGCCAGGGACAAAGCCATGAGTACTCTTTAAGTACTCGCAAACTAATACTAAAAAGTGAAGGGGGTTTTTGTAGTAGGACACTAAGCTCTAGGGTTGTTTTGCAAAAAGCCAGATTTACCTCTACTAAGTTCAGAAGCAAGAAAAGCTAGTTGAAATTTTATAACATCTAAGTGGGAACTTGTATTTCATATCACAACTCTATTGTGGTCAAGTCAAAATCTCAATTCATTTCACAAGTCATTTTAAAAACATCTGCCGGGGGAACAATATGGCCACTCCAACTGTCCATAACCGCGGACGCGGCTATTCGAATAGTTTGACACTCTGCAGAGATTGTACACTTTCACCACAACATTCAATACATCCGTCAGGAACAAATCCTAAATTCACCATACTCAGTATGCGGATAATCAATCCTAACATTTCAATTACACGCCCTAGTATAAGCACCTCTCCTGTGAGTTTGGCCTCCCAACCATGACCAACTGTCATCTTGGGTACTACACAGGTGGACAATCTTCACAAGGTAGCCTCAGCTCAGACCTTGGTCGTGAGGGAACCCATACTAAAGTATATAAGTTTCCAGTCAAGCCCTACCCAATTTTCGGGTATTGTGGTTGTACGGTAAAATTGGAATTGTATCGCATCCAGATAACCATCAGTTTTATAAAGGGCTAAGGCTCATGCCTCAACATTTTCATCATCAAAATCATCTGATGTTCGGGAAAACATGTCAAAACATCTCAGTAGAATGACTCATCATTCTAAGGTTTTCATAACCATTTTCACCAAGTATTCCTATCTAAAGTTGATCAAGTTTTATGCTTAGCACTAGCATCTACAATTGGGGTAAGTACTAATGAGGGGTGGTAAACAAGTGGAGATTAATGAAGTTCAATATCATGCCTTAGGATGACATCAAGATTATCTAGCTTAGGCCAATTTAATGCTCTTTATACAACCTTCAATTATATTCCTAAAATCTCCAAGTCACTTAAGTAAACTCTAAGAGAAAGTTTTGATAAAGAATTAAAGCATAAAGCTTGCAAGTAAAACTAGGATGGGGTATCATCAAATGTGTCTAACCAATCATGCTTAGTGCATTGCATAGGTTATCTAACTTTCATAATTGCAAGTGTTAGCTTTCCTTGTGCAAAGTAGTGGTTGAAGTTCTCCTCAGCTTCTTCTTCGTAGTATCCTCCTTCCTCCTTGTATCCTTGGTCGGTACTAGCGTCTATAAATAAATACGAGGTACACAATCACCAAACAATACTTAACTATTTTCAATCATCACACAAAGGTGTTATATAGATGATCTAGCATCATCACTAATATTCAAGATTAAAGCATTTGCATTTTTTTTAGAAAAGTAATCTCTACTCATTGAAAAACTACTTAAGATTTAATATTCTCCAAACCAAACATGGGATCATGTTGACACATTTCATCACCACATATTTCAGTACATGAGAATGTGATTTAAACTGGTGTCACAATTTAATAAGGTTTACCATTTTATTTTAAATAAAATAAAATTACTAGAAATGCCTATGTAGCATTCTTTTATTACTTGAACATTATTTTTGTAAGTAAACCCATATGTTTTTATATATTCTGAAAGGTATGGTTAAATGTGATTTTTGAGAGTTGGAATCAACTCAAAAGCTATTATGGTCGAAATTTGAAAAATGTTTGAATGCAGAAAAGCTTATGAATTTTTATTTTTACCAGAATTGATCTACAGATCCAAATGATTTGAATCCAATGGGCTTGGATTAAACATTTCAATACCTTTCTAATAAAATTGGTTTCGTGCAATTTGGTTCACTGAATTGAGCTGGGTTGATTTTTGAAACTAGGTACAAAACTGAGTTTGAATATAAATAGAAAAAGCTAAATTCAAACGAGTGGGCTGCGTGGGAAGGGTTATTGGGACGGCCTAGTGTCACTCCGCATCGCGGGGCGCAACTTACAGGGGGATATACTGGTCAATGGCTCATAAAACGTGAAGCGGTACGGGACGATGTGGTGCGTTGGATTAGAAGTGAGATCAACGGCTGAGGGTCGTCGTCGACGATGAACAAGTCACCGGCGAGCTCGAACCCTAGCGGCTTGGTGAGGGTGCATAGGGGGCATACCGGGGCTCCAGTGACGACGGCGAGGCGGGCAAATGACAAAGTCAACGACGGCGAACTCAGGGGTGGTCGCGGCAGCTCCGGGGGTGGTCAAAATCAACGGCTCCCTTCTTCTCCAGAGGCGGCTTGCTCCGGCGCAATTCCGGCGAGCTGCTGCTCCTCGTGCTCCGGCTAAGGGGTGGAAGGATCAGTGAGGTGAGGGGAGTGAGATGGTGTGAAGAAATCGAGCGGGGGTCGTCTCCTTTTATAGGCTCGACGGCGATACTGAGAGGGATGGGCAGGCGACGATGGCGACATGGCTACGAGCGGCTAGAGGCATGGCCGAGGTTGGCGATCGATGGGCGGTCTCCTGGCGATGCTCTAAGGCTTAAATGCGCATGTAGGGGCGGTGGCAAATGGTCAGGAACGCGCGGTGCTCTGCGAGGCAGAGGCGGTGAACTCCACGGCGAGCGGTGGCTACAGGGTACGGGCGGTTAAACGAGCATGTCTGGTGGTCTCCTGGGACGGTGGGGTACATGCTGGCGGGCGACGAGGGCTCGAGGTGGTCGGGTGGCATGGAAACGGTGCGTGCTCTGTGGTGCGCGTCGGCATGGTCGACAGCAGCACGGGCGCGACGTTCCTGGCGGTTCTGGTTGCTGTCTTCGAGCTAGGGCTGGTCGAGAGGGGGCAGTGAGGCATGGGCTGCATGCTAGACAAGGTTGGCACGGCTAGTTCTTCTCCTAGCTTGCTGTCCACACTGGGGTGACAAGTGTGCTCTCGGCATGCTCACCATTGATCGCATTGGCAAGCTCGCAGTGGTGCTAGTGGTTAGTTAAGGTTGCTAGATGATCTACTAAGGCTAGTTGTAACCAGAGAGGGAACAAGGTTGGCCCAAAACACTGCTCAACATAGTGTTTTTGATTTGGTTGATTTGCATCTGCAACCTGTTTGATGAAATGGCGGATGAACTTAAGTTTTGAATTTTTAAAAGATTTTTGGTGGGTGTTCTAGGCATGTGTTGAGGGTTCTGTGGATGCTTGGGTTTTGAAAATTGAGCTTGTTTGAGTGGTTTTTGAAATAGTGGGACCTTCCCATATGAAATAGATTCAATTTTAAACTGTTATTTAAACTAAGCATTTTAATGTTTTTGGATGATCACAAAGTGGGCCTTGATACCATGTTATGAGTATTATCAAGGGGTGCAAAGATCAATAAATGTTTATGTTAAGTTCTGAAAGTTAGGGATAGCCAAAGTAGGCATGGGAGTTAATTTGGCCAAAGTGACCATTCACTTAATTTGCTTATTTTGAGTTGTTTGTCTTTGGGAAAAGTTTGGGGATTGTTTAGATGATGTTTATTTCACCTAAGAATCATTTTACAAGCAAAGAAACACAGAATCGTGGCAATTCAAAATAATCCAAATTTTAATACACACACATATGGATGCTTTCATATATTTAATTAGAAAAGTTTTTTTTACTCTAAATTTGATGATTAGAGTTTGATGACCCAAGTTTAGTATTTTTGGGATGTTACAAACCTTCCCCCCTTAAACAAAATCTCGTCCCGATATTTTAAAAAGGACGAAAAAGATTACCTAGGATTTGAAGAGATCGGGAAACTCCGTCCTGATGTGATCTTCGCGCTCCCAGATAGCTTCTTCTTCTGTGCGATTGCTCTACTGGATCTTGAGAAACTTGATGCTTCGGGTTCTGGTAGTTCTGAAGGCTTCTTCCAAAATACGGATGAGCCCTTCGGAGTAGGTCAGGTCATTGTTGATCTCTATGGTCCGGTGATCAATATTCTTGAACACTTCAGTCTTCTCCGGAACTTAGAGGAACTTGCGAAGTAATGAGATATGGAACACATTATGCACGGATGACATCTCTTCCGGTAGTTCCAATTGATACGACACTTCGCCTCGACGGTTCAGAATCTTGAAGGGGCCGATATATCTGGGGGCTAACTTTCCTTTCAGCTGGAAACGCTGCATTCCCTTCAATGGCGACACTTTCAGATACACAAAATCTCCGATGTTGAAGGTGAGGTCTCGACGTCTCTTGTCGGTGTAACTCTTCTATCTGTACTGGGCTATCTTGAGGTGCTCACGAATCTTGTGAACCTTCTCTTCTTCTTCTCGTAGGATATCGGGTCCGAAAATCTGACTCTCTCCTACTTCCGACCAATTCAAAGGGGTGCGACACTTCCTTCCATACATGAATTCAAATGGGACCATTTGCAAAATAGCTTGGTAACTGTTGTTGTATGAAAATTCTGTGAATGGCAGACAGTCTTCCCATTTTGATCCATACTCTAACACACATGCTCTCAACATGTCTTCGAGTATTTGATTTACTCGCTCCGTTTGTCCATCGGTCTGAGGGTGATACGCGGTGCTAAAATCTAGTCGGGTTCCTAAACCTTCTTGGACTTTCTTCCAGAATCTCGAGGTAAACTGAGTTCCTCGATCCGATACGATGTTCTTGGGGACTCCGTGCAAACTGACAATTCTAGCGATGTATAACTCCGCTAGCTTAGAACTCTGATATGTGGTCTTGACTGGTAAGAAATGGGCGACTTTGGACAATCTGTCCACTATGACCCAGATAGAGTCATTTCCCCTACTAGAAGTAGGCAATCCGATGATAAAGTCCATTCCAGCTAAATCCCAATTCCATTCCGGAATCTGCAATGGTTGCAACAATCCAGCGGGTCTTTGATGTCCCGCCTTGACTCGCTGACATATATCACACTTAGCGATATAGCTTCTGATTTCTCTCTTCATCTTATGCCACCAAAATTGTTCTTTCAAATCTTGGTACATCTTCGTTCCTCCGGGGTGGATAGAATAAAGAGTATCATGAGCTTCCTTGAGAATAACTTCTTTCAACTCAGAATCTGCTGGTACACAAAGGCATCCTTTGTACCACAGAACTCCTTCTTCGTCTTCGGTAAATCCGGGTACTTTGCCTATACCGATACGACGCTTGATTCCGTCGATACTAGCATTTACTTTCTGCGCCTCCTTGATCTGGCTGATCAAAGTGGGTTGAAGTTCTATACTAGCCAAAAATCCTTCACTCACTATTTCCATTCGGAAATCTTCCATCTCTTTGTGCAAGCTTGGTTGCTCCTTCAAAATCATGGAGTTCAAGCGGCACGGCAATCTGCTAAGGGCATCTGCTACCACGTTGGCTTTACCGGGGTGATAGTGAATGTCTAGGTCGTAATCCTTGATTAGCTCAATCCATCTTCTTTGTCTCATATTCAGCTCCTTTTGAGTGAATATATAATTCAGGCTCTTGTGATCCGAATATATCTCACAACAGTTTCCCATCATGTAATGCCTCCATGTTTTTAGGGCTAGAACTACGGCTGCGAGTTCGAGGTCATTGGTTGGGTAATTTTTCTCATGTTGTTTCAGTTGTCGAGATAGATAAGATATAACTTTGCCTTCTTGCATTATCACACATCCGAGACCAATCTTGGATGCGTCACAATACACATCAAAGGGCTTCGTGATATTCGACATGATTAAGATTAGGGATGAATGCAATCTCCTCTTGAGTTCTTGAAAACTCGCTTCACATTTGTCCGTCCATTCAGACTTCTTGTCCTTCTTCAGCAATCGGGTCATGGGTATGGCTATACTCGAGAATCCTTCTACGAACTTGCGGTAGTATCCCGCCAATCCGAGAAATGCACGAACTTGGGTTTGACTGGTTGGGGCTTGCCAATCTTCGACATCTTTCACCTTTGCAGGGTCAACAGCAATTCCTCCGGCTGATACAATGTGACCGAGGAATCCTACCTCATGTAACCATAATTCACATTTGCTAAACTTGGCATACAACTGATGCTCTCTAAGGGTTCCAAGAATGGTCCTTAGGTGTAGCTCATGTTCTTCTTCTGATTTGGAATAAATCAGAATGTCATCGATGAAAACAACGACAAACTTATCCAGGAAGTCCGTAAAAATCTTATTCATGAGATTCATGAAATAAGCAGGGGCATTGGTTAATCCAAAAGACATGACAGTATACTCGTATAATCCATATCTGGTGGTAAAGGCAGTCTTGGGAATATCCTCTGTGCGAATCTTGAGTTGATGATAGCCTGTTCTAAGATCAATCTTAGAAAACACTTTGGCACCGGTCAACTGATCAAACAAATATTCTATCTTGGGCAATGGGTACTTGTTCTTGATAGTGACATCATTCAACTTCCAATAATCCGTACACAAACGGTTACCTCCATCTTTCTTGTCCACGAACAAAATAGGTGATCTCCATGGTGATGCACTTGGTTGAATCAATCCAATTTCTAGCATGGCATCTAGTTGCATCTTCAGTTCGGCTAGTTCAAACGGGTTCATACTATATGGTCTCTGGGCTATGGGTCCGGTTCCGGGGATTAGTTCGATGATAAACTCGACATCCCGATCTGGGGGCATACCGGGCAAAACATCTGGAAATACATCGGGGTATTCACAGACTATCCGGACTTGGTCACTGGTAGGTTGGGCTATACTCTTGTTGCACTTGAATTGACGAGGTAAGGTTTCAGATATATGCTCGACTGATATTCCAGATGTACTGGTCATGGTTATGGCTTTATTGGCACAGTCAATCAATCCTTTATGTTTGGACATCCAATCCATTCCTAGTACTACTTCCAAACCTTTAGTTCCAAGTACTATCATATTAGCATAAAAATCTATGCCATGGATTCGGATAGGGACGACTTTGAAAATTTGCCTAGCTTTGGTGGTTGAACCGGGGATTTGAACAATCATAACATGCTTCAGTTTGGTTGGTTGAATCTTACTAGTGCATGCAAATTCTTCGGTGACAAATGAGTGCGATGCACCAGAATCAAACAACACTCTAGCAAGTACTGAATTAACAGAAAACATACCCAGCACGACGTCGGGCGCTTCCTGGGCTTCTTCAGCATGCATGAGAAAAAGACGGCCGTTGCGGTTGAGAGAGTTCCCTGGGGCAAACCTTCTTCCGGGATGAACACGACGCTGCTGCTGAGCTGGGGCATTGGCATTGGGGGCTGCGGCATTCTTCTTGGGGCACTCATTGGAGTAGTGACCCTTATTTCCACAGTCATAACAAGTCACTTGCGACTTGTCCTTTGCTGCAACAGGCACAACATTGCTTCCAGTCCTCGGGGCAGTGTTGGTGTTGGTGGCGGCATTATTGTTGTTGAACTTGGGTGGTGCACGGTTGAAATTGCTAGAGTTCCGGGGTTGTTGTGATTTCCTCCGGGCCTTAGGTTTCCACGGTTGGGATAGGTCGGACGGTTCATCCGGGGTCTGTTGGTTCTCGGGGCAAATCCTGGAGATGGGTTGGGGCGATACTTTGGGGTATGATGGGTTCTTGGCTGATGCATCATGCAACACTTGCGGTTCTCATTGGCCTGGTTGATCTTTACCTCCATCTGAAGGCAGATTCGACGAGGGCTTCAATATCAGCAAAGGGGATATTGACCAATACCGTCTGCATCTCATCATGCAGACCATTCAAGAATCTCTCTTTCTTCTTGGATTCGGTGTTGATCTCATCCGAGGCATATCTAGCTAATGACAAGAATTTGTCACGATATTCCACTACGGTCATCCTTCCTTGCTTCAGTTATCTGAACTCATCTCTCATCCTCTTGATCAAACCCGGGGGCACATGGGTTCGGCTGAACTTGACCTTGAATTCCTCCCAGGTCATCATCTGTCCTCCGGTCATTGCACGAACACTGTTCCACCATGCTCTTGCATCTCCAGCTAGATAAGGGTGGCGAACAGGACTTTCTCGTTGGCTTCCACTCCGGCGACCTCCAGGTTGTTTTCCATTGTTTGCAGCCAATCATCGGCGTCTAAGGGCTCTTCTGACTTAGTGAAAACGGGTGGGTTGGTGTTCTGGAAATTTTTGAGCTTAGATCCATGGTTGTCCTGATTTCCTTGGCCTTGATTGTTGTGGACTAGCTGGTCTATCTGCTGAAGGGTGGCTAGGTTGGCTTGACGTTCGGCTCTTTCAGCTTCGCGGTCAGAAACCAACATTTGCAGGATCTGCAACATCGGGTCTGGGGATGAACCACTTGCTCCGCGTGGCATCTGAAGATTGAGATAGATCATGAGAAAAGAGGGAAATTTCTAAGGTTCAGGGACTTTGAAAAGTTTTTAAAGTTTGACTCAGATTTTTTAGAAAATTGCTTTTCATTCATTCATAGCACACGATACAAACACACACCACAAAACAAAAAAACAGATGGTTTTAAGAACCATTCTGGAAACTACGATACAGTGGGACCTGAATACAACTCACTACTCTAGTGCTCAAGTGCTACTACTCCTCAGAGTCGGTGTAGTCGTCATCCTCATCATCCTCGTCATCATCGATGAAGTCGAAATCATCATCATCGGTGAAGAAGTCCATAGCCTGATCCTCCAGAAAATCATCGTCATCCCTGAGATAGGAGTAGGGGTCTCCACGAAGATCCTCTCCAGCATTCTCCCTTTCCTCCAATTGCATGTCTCTCTCATGGATGGTCTCCTCCAAATCCGAGATACGGTGGCAAAGACGGGCAATGATGCACTCCTTCTTGTCGAGCTGACGGCGGCGAGACTTGCGATCCTTTGCTAGAATGGCGATGGTCTAATCCTTTGTATTGATGATGGCGGACTTGTGGTTGGAGTAGTCACGACAATTGTCCAATTCCTGCTGACGATCATACATCATGAAGCTAAGGTGGTCCAACTGAGTCTTCATCTCGGGGTGGTATGGGGCTTCCAGTGGTTGTCCCATAGCATCACACCTTGGACAAAACTCAAAGAGGGTACCCTTGATCTGGTTGATACTCTGCCCACACAAACGGGCAAGAGCTTCCTGCATGGCCATGGCAAGTCCATCGATCCAGTTGTTCTCTCTTAAGGTGAACTAAATTCCCTCGGCAGTGGAAGGTTTAATCTTTCCTCGGAGACTTGCAACAATTAGCCACTGCAGATCTTCTCCTCCTTGATCATTGAGCTAAGCTCCAGAAGTTCCGATAGCTAGTCCAAATCCCGCTCAAAGATAAGTTCTCCTCCATTCCCCAACTGATAAAACTTGTTGTACTTCACATACATCTATAAGAATATAGGATGAGTAAGTTAGTAGAGTGATCAAGTGTGTCAAATTTTAGGTATTTTGCAAGAGTTTTTGAGGAACATGAATTTTCATGAAAGAATCAAGGTGATAAGAATGGGAATAAGTTTTTGTAAATATTTGCTTCCTTTGGTTTTGAAACTAAGTTTTTGATTCAAACGTCCAGTCTAACTAGGGTCTCTTATGGTCAGGATGGCTCTGATACCAACTTGTCAACACCCGAATTTTTAATCTTAGATGCCTGTTATGCCATACATCGCAATCCCAGGATTACCATTTTTGCGAGACATAACAGATTTGGATATCACAGTACATCATCCATTACAAACCATACATAAGGTCTTACACAAATAAGGATCTCATGATCCAGTTCTTAATACAACTCAAGCAGCGGAAATACGTAATAATAAAGGTAGCGTAGGCGAAGCTCCATCTTCGGGGTCACATGCAATGCTGACGATGGGAGATGAACCTAGTTGTTGTAACCTTCCTAGGGTCCTTCGTCCTGGTACTCCTCTTCATATTCTGGCCATGGGAATAGCCAGGGACAAAGACATGAGTACTCTTTAAGTACTCGCAAACTAATACTAAAAAGTGAAGGGGGTTTTTGTAGTAGGACACTAAGCTCTAGGGTTGTTTTGCAAAAAGCCAGATTTACCTCTACTAAGTTCAGAAGCAAGAAAAGCTAGTTGAAATTTTATAACATCTAAGTGGGAACTTGTATTTCATATCACAACTCTATTGTGGTCAAGTCAAAATCTCAATTCATTTCACAAGTCATTTTGAAAACATCTGACGGGGGAACAATATGGCCACTAATCGTCCATAACCATAACGCGGCTATTCGAATAGTTTGACACTCTGCAGAGATTGTACACTTTCACCACAACATTCGATACATTCGTCAGGAACAAATCTTGAATTCACCATACTCAGTATGCGGATAATCAATCCTAACCTTTCAATTACACGCCCTAGTATAAGCACCTCTCCTGTGAGTTTGGCCTCCCAACCATGACCAACAGTCATCTTGGGTACTGCACAGGTGGACAATCTTCACAAGGTAGCCTCAGCTCAGACCTTGGCCGGGAGGGAACCCATACTAAAGTATATAAGTTTCCAATCAAGCCCTACCCAATTTTCGGGTATTGTGGTTGTACGGTAAAATTGGAATGGTATCGCATCCAGAAAACCATCAGTTTTATAAAGGGCTAAGGCTCATGCCTCAACATTTTCATCATCAAAATCATCTGATGTTCGGGAACACATGTCAAAACATCTTAGTAGAATGACTCATCATTCTAAGGTTTTCATAACCATTTTCACCAAGTATTCCCATCTAAAGTTGATCAAGTTTTATGCTTAGCACTAGCATCTACAAGTGGGGTAAGTACTAATGAGGGGTGGTAAACAAGTGGAGATTAATGAAGTTCAGTATCATGCCTTAGGATGACATCAAGATTATCTAGCTTAGGCCAATTTAATGCTCTTTATGCAACCTTCAATTATCTTCCTAAAATCTCCAAGTCACTTAAGTAAACTCTAAGAGAAAGTTTTGATAAAGAATTAAAGCATAAAGCTTGCAAGTAAAACTAGGCTGGGGTATCATGAAATGTGTCTAACCAAGCATGCTTAGTGCATTGCATAGGTTATCTAACTTTCATAATTGCAAGTGTTAGCTTGCCTTGTGCAGAGCAGTGGTTGAAGTTCCTCGGCTTCTTCTTCGTAGTATCCTCCTTCCTCCTCATATCCTTGGTCGGTACTAGCGTCTATAAATAAATACGAGGTACACAATCACCAAACAATACTTAACTATTTTCAATCATCACACAAAGGTGTTCTATAGATGATCTAGCATCATCACTAATATTCAAGATTAAAGCATTTGCATTATTTATTTATGTTTAGAAAAGTAATTTCCACTCATTGAAAAACTAATTAAGATTTAATATTCTCCAAACCAAACATGGGATCATGTTGACACATGTCATCACCACATATTTCAGTACATGAGAATGTGATTTAAAGTGGTGTCACAATTTAATAAGGTTTACCCTTTTATTTTAAATAAAATAAAATTACTAGAAATGCCTATGTGGCATTCTTTTATTACTTGAACATTATTTTTGTAAGTAAACCCATATGTTTTTATATATTCTGAAAGGTGGTTAAATGTGATTTTTGAGAGTTGGAATCAACTCAAAAGCTATTATGGTTGAAATTTGAAAAATGTTTGAATGCAGAAAAGCTTCTGATTTGTTATTTTTACCAGGGTTGATCTACAGATCCAAATGATTTGAATCCAATGGGCTTGGATTAAACATTTCAATACCTTTCTAATAAAATTGGTTTCATCAATTTGGTTCACTGAATTGAGCTGGGTTGATTTTTGAAACTAGGTACAGAACTGAGTTTGAATATAAATAGAAAAATCTAAATTCAAACGAGTGGGCTGCGTGGGAAGGGTTATTGGGCCGGCCTAGTGTCACTCCGTGGCAGGCGTGAATCGATGGGGTCTCTTGGTCGGTGGCTCATAAAACTCGAGATGCACAGGCGATGTGGTGCGTTGGATTAGAAGTGAGATCGACGGCTGAGGGTCGTCGTCGACGATGAACAAGTCACCGACGAGCTCGAACCCTAGCGGCTCGTTGGGGGTGCATAGGGGGCATACCGGGGCTCCAGTGACGACGGCGAGGCGGGCAAACTACAAAGTCGACGACGGCGAACTCAGGGGTGGTCGAAATCAACGGCTCCCTTCTTCTCTAGAGGCGGCCTTCTCCAGCGCAATTCCGGCGAGCTGCTGCTTCTCGTGCTTCGGCTAAGGGATGGAAGGATTAGTGAGGTGAGGGGAGTGAGATGGTGTGAAGAAGTCGAGCGGGGGTCGTCTCCTTTTATAGGCTAGACGGCGAGACCGAGAGGGATGGGCAGGCGACGGTGGCGACACGGCTACGGGCATCTAGAGGCATGGCCGAGGTTGGCGATCGACGGGCGGTATCCTGGCGATGCTCTAAGGCTTAAATGCACATGCAAGGGCGATGGCAAATGGTCAGGAACGCGCGGTGCTCTGTGAGGCAGAGGCGGCGAACTCCGCGGTGAGCGGTGGCTATGGGGTACGGGCGGTTAAACGAGCATGTCTGGTGGTCTCCTGGGACGGTGGGGTACATGCTGGCGGGCGACAAGGGTGTGGCATCCCGCAAAACCACTACTAGAAAATCGCGTTGAATTTGTGCATTGCATCGTCATCATCATGCATTGTTTGCATAAAACTATGTTGGCAAAGCCCGTTTTGGTTTCTAAAACGCCCCGACTTTTATTCAAACGCCAAACCCCCGGATGTTCCGGATATTTTGTTTGTCTAAAACTAGTTACAAAAGATATTTGAAAATAAATAAAATTTTAAATTATTTTTTTTCGGGGCAGTCGAACGGGCCGAATGACCCGAACGACCGCCCCAGGTTTTAAATCGGTCCACCTGACCCACCCATTAAACCTAGACCTACCCAACCTATTTCTACCCACCCTCTGGCCACCTCACCCCAGCCAATGGCAGCTTGCCACATCATCTCTCCCCTCCCCCTTAGCCAACCAAATCCTGCCACCTAGACTAAACCACATCACCCCCCCACTCCTCTCAACCCACTCACCCAGCCCACCCTACACGCCACCCCCTCAGCCTGGCCCACAAGGCCTGCCCCACTGCAGGCCTCAAGACGACTGCGCCGCGCCTCTCCCTTCTTCCTCGCCCCACCTGCCTCCTCCCCGCACCGACGCTTCCCCCGCATCCTCCTCTTCCTCCCGCTCGCCGGAGACCGCCGCTCCGCCGCTGATCCACCCCGGCCTAGCTCCGCCGGCCCTTCTCCTCGCCCGCCGTCGCGCAGCCTTGCGCCTCCCGGCCCTCCTCCTTCCCCCTTCTCTCCGGCCTCGCCGCCCCACGGCGCTCCACCGACGCAGCCCATCCTCCCCAACCTCGCTCCACCGCCAGGTTACCGACAGCTGGCTCCGCTCTTCCTGCTGTCTGTTGGAGCCACCGCCTTGGCTGCTGCCTCATCGCCTCGGCCGCCGCCAGCTCCCTCCTACCTCGATGCCGCGTCCGCCTCACGCGCCGGCGAGCGCCCGTCTCGCCAGGCTCGCCTGCTCGAAGGCCCCAGCGCCGCCCGCGCCGCGACCACCGGCGCCGCCCACCTCCGCCCGAGCTCCACCTCTACGCCACAAGCAGCTCGCCGCGCCACGGCTCCCGCTGCCTGCCTCGACCTCCGCATCCCTGCCTCGGACCACCGCCTGCTCTCCTGCCTCTCTACGAGCATCTCCGGGAGAACCTCGGCAAGAAGACTGCTGCCTCCGCCCTCCGCCCTCCCGCTGCGCGCCACCGCCATGAAGCGTCATTGTTCGAAGTTCCCGGGCGCCAAGCACATCGACGCCCCGATGGCCATCTCCTATGCGAGCCGAAGGACCCTCTTGGTAGCATCAGACGCGCCTCCGAGTGGTGCCTTCGTGATGTTGGTTACCTCAGTCTTGGACACGTCGTTTGGTGGATGAGGTTGTCGACATGACCGGCATCGAGCATGAGTGCGTGTTAAGTTTTACCAAGACCTTCACCAAGACAGTATCGAGGCAGGTCCTAAGACCGACACTGACCCTCAAGCCCGAAGACTACATCGGACCGGAGACACTCGAAGGGGCATCTACAAGGACTTCTACACGGAAGGGAATGACATGATCTTCTTCGTGGACAAGTGGTAGTTGCGCGACCCAGAGACCACCGACAAGATCTTCTCGAAGCGGAACAATAAGAACCATCTCGGAACCCAAAGACCGCGGAACCCCAAGACCTTCGACATGGAACCGTAGGCCGAGCCTCGACACGGCAAGATCGCCACGAGGACGTTCCCGGACGCTAGTACCGACTCGATGGCGTGGGGCCCGACGAGACCCTCGCAACGGCAAGCTCGACCCCGTGGAACCCGACAAGATCTGCATGCGACAAGAACGCCTGACTGGGAAATCGATCGACGCCAACCAAGCCACGCTTCGCCATTGCGACAAGACCTACCCCGATGGTCGAGAATGTTACGCCAAGATCGAACCCTAGACCCTGGACCCCGAGACCGACCCCGAACCCCGGAACCCCAAGACCGTCGAGACCCCTAATGTGTGAACCCCTCCTCGAAACCCTATTTTTATAACATAATACAACTTGTCGCATAATAATTGTCTTGCATGCATACATTCATGTGGTTTGGGGGCCTTACGCCGATTCACCTAATAATTGAATATGGGGCCCATATGCAGGCAAATCTAGTCTCATATTGGCCCCATTTAAATTTGTGTAGCGAACCGGTGCTATATTTTGCCATGTTCAAACAACATTTAAATTGCGGGGTAGTTAAACAACTTGAACCATTTAATTAAATATCGGGACCCCGGTTCCGTTTAATACTGCCTAATTGCATCGCACCTTTGCCATGCCATACATCATACATGCATCATGCCCGATCTTCTGTCGTAGTATTAAATATTGCATCCGGTGTTTCTTCTAGTGTTTTGCTTCTTCGCGGACTAGGCCGATGAGTTGTTGCGAGTGTCGACCCGACCTTCGGATGAACCTTCGGCAATGTTTTCAGGCGAGCATCTCCCCCTTTCTACCTATCTTACTTTTATAGTATTTATTCCCCTCCTGTTGATCTATTGCTATCTGTGTTGCGATGCTTTAGTTTCCGTACCTGTGATATACCGTGCAGCCCTATATTGCCTTGGACACAACCTATTCCCTGTTGTTGGTAGCTAGTGGGACCTGCGCGTCGTAGTTGTTTGCTCAAGTGCTGTTGCGTGTCGTTCGGTGCCACATTTGTTGATGTATTGCCGTAAGTTGATGTTGGAGATGATTCTAGTTTTACTTATCGCACACTTTAATTTCTGTTTAACAACTAAAATTGAAATAAGCAGAGGCATCGGTGGGTGATAGAAAATATTTGGTTTCCGAACGCCAACTTGTGTCCCGTAAGACCCCGAGTACTTGATACCTGTTCCTTGATTTATCGCGCTATCCACATCCGGGAGGTATATGGGACCCCGAGCCGAGCTTGATTGATCTTATTTCTTGGGGCCACAAACTAGTTTGAGGTTTTATTTACTATCCTGTACTTATGCCATGCTACTTACGTATTTACGTTTATGCGAGGAGCACCTTTATCTGTTTAGGAATTGTGACCCGTTACGTGGTATCGACAAGCCCAGCCACACTTTCGGGTTCCCGATCGTTTACCCACAAACCTTAAGTCCGTCTCAAGTCAGCTAACCGTTGCGGGTTCTACTTTAAGGGTGGCCCCTGAAATATTTCTGAATCCTGTGATTGTTCACCGTGAAAGCCTCGTTGGGTTTTGTTTTGGTTTTTCCGAGGTTGATCGGCGTGTGTTGCTATTGGTGCACCCCGGTAAAACTTTCTCAAAGCCGTGTCCGGATATGGACGACTTGGAGCACGATTCTCGATCATAGACAAGCATAACTAAAGTTTATTGCTATAAATTTGACTTTATAATGACTAGTAATCAGCTTCACTATAATGGAATGGCTAATTAATCGCCCACAACCGCTTGTTTGGAGTGTCGCCATGCGACCATTGTACTGACTAGTAAGTATTGCAACTACAACGGAATGGCTGAATAAAAGTACCAACAAGCTTTGGGTTTTGGGTTTATCTCATCTTGTCTCAGATGTCGACTAGTAAGTGTTGCCACTATAACGGAATGGTTAACCAAAAGTACCCATCGCTTTCCTTTATCGGACGATTATCTAAACGACTAGTAAAGTGCCGCAACTATAACTGAATAAATAAAACTGCCAACGGTGTGAGTTCCTCGGTTAACTTCCTCGTTTGGTCTCGAGGGGGAGATACCAGGGTGGGTTTGTTTGGTGTTAGCTTCAGGTTGGATCCGAATAGGTTTTTCTTACCCCTCTCTGATTGCCGCCAGTTGTATCGAGTCTCTATAGGTTGTTTAGTGCATCTGCCGCCGCTTGATCCACCATACCTATGTAGGCGAGGACCGCCAATTCTAGCCTCGCCGTGTCTTGGCCTCAAGATCGACGCCTCCTCTTTCCTTTGCCCTTTGTCGGCACCCCTTTTGTTTAAGCGTGTTTTTGAGATCGACGCCGTTAGGTGGTTACCCTTCCGGCTTGCAGGGCGGGTTATGGACGCCATCTGGTTATTCTTTAGGGCTCTTAGCCCCATTTGCATCTTGTCCGTAGTCGGACGCTCTATCGCTTTTCAAGGTGATTTGGATCTTTGTATATTATATTCGTATTCTTGACTCTTTGAGTCTGTTATATATATCTGTTACATGGGTCCCATCGAGGACTGTTGTGTAATGTTATTACTTCATTTTCCACCGCACGAAAGTGCTGGTGGGCACCTTTTGAATCGCTTTCTATGCGGGTTTGGCGGTTACGCTAAAACTTGCATAGGTTCGATTCTCGAGGTGTTCTGAGTGGTATCGAGCTCGGCTTGCGATACCCCACAAGTCCAGCCTGTAGGATAACCTAGCTAACGGCCGAAGTAGAGTGTCAAAACTATTTTGCAAAACCGGTTGGATAGATCTGGTTAGGTCTGATTTTACTCCTTACCCTCTGCTATTCTCCTCTTACCTCTGCATGTTTTGAATCCACTCTCTTACCTTTCTTCAAGTCCAGGATTTCTCGTGGTTGGGTTCCCGTCGTACCTTCAGAGTTTCGCTTCCTCCTCTGATAACGGTGTTGCTACATCTGGTCTTCATGCTATCCGAGGAATCCTTCGTCTGGTGGACTTCTCTTGGTTCCTTCTCGTGTCTTCTGGTGTTTTCCGACGCGACGATATCATCTACGCCAGATCCGATGCAGAGTCTGCATCACTCCTTTATTTCCGAACCTCGCTTGTCGAGATCTTCAGTCTGAATCCTGAGAGTTGGTTGCATAATCTGTCTATTCGTGTACAGGGTAATGCTTTGAGTGCGGGATGGAGTCGCGACCATACCACTACTCTTATCATTTGCTTTGTATATTGAATGGGGGATCGATGCAAGTACTCCTTCCAGGAAAGTTAGAGGTGGCCTTACCTTTAACTTCGTCCGTTGTTTATCCGGAGTGTTCTCTTGACGAACAGGGACAACGACCTCTTGTTAGTGGTGTCGCGAGGATCTACACGAAGCGAGAAGACGCAGATCGCCGACCTTCCTTCCGGTACCATGAGGCGAATCTCGAGGGCGAGATCCTTTGTTAGTGGTGTCGAATTGTGGCATCCCGCAAAACCACTACTAGAAAATCGCGTTGAATTTGTGCATTGCATCGTCATCATCATGCATTGTTTGCATAAAACTATGTTCGCAAAGCCCGTTTTGGTTTCTAAAACGCCCCGACTTTTATTCAAACGCCAAACCCCCGGATGTTCCGGATATTTTGTTTGTCTAAAACTAGTTACAAAAGATATTTGAAAATAAATAAAATTTTAAATTATTTTTTTTCGGGGCAGTCGAACGGGCCGAATGACCCGAACGACCGCCCCAGGTTTTAAATCGGTCCACCTGACCCACCCATTAAACCTAGACCTACCCAACCTATTTCTACCCACCCTCTGGCCACCTCACCCCAGCCAATGGCAGCTTGCCACATCATCTCTCCCCTCCCCCTTAGCCAACCAAATCCTGCCACCTAGACTAAACCACATCACCCCCACTCCTCTCAACCCACTCACCCAGCCCCCGCTGGCCGCCACTGCCTGGCCAGTTCCTCCTACCTCGATGCGTCCGCCTCCCTCAGCGCGAGCGCTTGCCTTGCCAGGCTCGCCTGCTCGAAGGCCCCGGCGCCCGCCCGCCGCGACCACCGCGGCGCCCACCTCCGCCGAAGCTCCACCTCTTCGCCTTGCAAGAGATCGCCGCCAGACGGCTCCCATGCCTGCCTCGACCTCCGCATCCCTGCCTCGGACCACCGCCCTGCTCTCTTGCCCCGGCCTCTACGAGCATCTCCGCCGGAGAACCTCGGCTCAGCAGCGCCACGGCCTCCGCCCGCCCTCCGCGACCGGCCTCCCGGCTGCGCGCAAGCCGCCATGAAGTCGCTGTTCCGAGTTCCTCCGGGCGCCAAGCACATCGACGCCCCGATGGCCATCTCCTATGCGAGCCGAAGGACCCTCTTGGTAGCATCAGACGCGCCTCCGAGTGGTGCCTTCGTGATGTTGGTTACCTCAGTCTTGGACACGTCGTTTGGTGGATGAGGTTGTCGACATGACCGGCATCGAGCATGAGTGCGTGTTAAGTTTTACCAAGACCTTCACCAAGACAGTATCGAGGCAGGTCCTAAGACCGACACTGACCCTCAAGCCCGAAGACTACATCGGACCGGAGACACTCGAAGGGGCATCTACAAGGACTTCTACACGGAAGGGAACGACATGATCTTCTTCGTGGACAAGTGGTAGTTGCGCGACCCAGAGACCACCGACAAGATCTTCTCAAAGCGGAACAACAAGAACCCTCTCGGAACCCAAAGACCGCGGAACCCCAAGACCTTCGACATGGAACCGTAGGCCGAGCCTCGACACGGCAAGATCGCCACGAGGACGTTCCCGGACGCTAGTACCGACTCGATGGCGTGGGCCCGACGAGACCTCGCAGCGGCAAGCTCGACCCGTGGAACCCGACAAGATACGCATGCGACAAGAACGCCCGACCGGAAATCCGATCGCCCGACGCCAACCAAGCCCTGCTTCCCGGTTGCGACAAGACCTACCCCGATGGTCGAGAATGTTACGCCAAGATCGAACCCTAGACCCTGGACCCCGAGACCGACCCCGAACCCCGGAACCCCAAGACCGTCGAGACCCCTAATGTGTGAACCCCTCCTCGAAACCCTATTTTTATAACATAATACAACTTGTCGCATAATAATTGTCTTGCATGCATACATTCATGTGGTTTGGGGGACTTACGCCGATTCACCTAATAATTGAATATGGGGCCCATATGCGGGCAAATCTAGTCTCATATTGGCCCCATTTAAATTTGTGTAGCGAACCGGTGCTATATTTTGCCATGTTCAAACAACATTTAAATTGCGGGGTAGTTAAACAACTTGAACCATTTAATTAAATATCGGGACCCCGGTTCCGTTTAATACTGCCTAATTGCATCGCACCTTTGCCATGCCATACATCATACATGCATCATGCCCGATCTTCTGTCGTAGTATTAAATATTGCATCCGGTGTTTCTTCTAGTGTTTTGCTTCTTCGCGGACTAGGCCGATGAGTTGTTGCGAGTGTCGACCCGACCTTCGGATGAACCTTCGGCAATGTTTTCAAAGTAGCATCTCCCTTTCTCCCTATCTTACTTTTATAGTATTTATTCCCCTCCTGTTGATCTATTGCTATCTGTGTTGCGATGCTTTAGTTTCCGTACCTGTGATATACCGTGCAGCCCTATATTGCCTTGGACACAACCTATTCCCTGTTGTTGGTAGCTAGTGGGACCTGCACGTCGTAGTTGTTTGCTCAAGTGTCGCTATGCGGTCGCTCGTGCCACATTTGTTGATGTATTGCCGTAAGTTGATGTTGGAGATGATTCTAGTTTTACTTATCGCACACTTTAATTTCTGTTTAACAACTAAAATTGAAATAAGCAGAGGCATCGGTGGGTGATAGAAAATATTTGGTTTCCGAACGCCAACTTGTGTCCTGAAGACCCCGAGTACTTGATACTGTCCTTGATTTATCGCTATCCACATCCGGAGGTATATGGGACCCCCGAGCCGAGCTTGATTCATCTTATTTCTTGGGGCCACAAACTAGTTTGAGGTTTTATTTACTATCCTGTACTTATGCCATGCTACTTCAGTATTTACATTTGTGCGAGGAGCACTGCATCTTAGGAATTGTGACCCGTTACGTGGTATCGACAAGTCCACCACACTTCGGGTTCCCGATGCCATCACCGCCCCACAAACCTTAAGTCCGTCTCAAGTCAGCTAACTTCTATGGTTCTACTTTAAGGGTGGCCTCGAAATATTTCTGAATCTGTGATTGTTCACCGTGAAAGCCTCGTTGGGTTTTGTTTTGGTTTTCCGAGGTTGATCGAGCGTGTTGCTATTGGTGCACCCCGGCCGGGTAAAACTTTCTGAAAGCCGTGTCCGCGGATATGGACGACTTGGAGCACAGTATCTCGATCATAGACAAGCATAACTAAAGTTTATTGCTATAAATTTGACTTTATAATGACTAGTAATCAGCTTCACTATAATGGAATGGCTAATTAATACTGCCCACAACTGCTTGTTTGGAGTGTCGCTTGCGACCATTGTACCTGACTAGTAAGTATTGCAACTACAACGGAATGGCTGAATAAAAGTACCAACAACTGCTGGGTTTTGGGTTTATCTCATGCTGTCTGTATCTGACTAGTAAGTGTTGCCACTATAACGGAATGGTTAACCAAAAGTACCCACTGCTTTCCTTTATCAGGACGATTATCTAAACCTGACTAGTAAAGTGCCGCAACTATAACTGAATAAATAAAACTGCCAACGGTGTGAGTTCCTCGGTTAACTTCCTCGTTTGGTCTCGAGGGGGAGATACCAGGATGGGTTTGTTTGGTGTTAGCTTCAGGTTGGATCCGAATAGGTTTTTCTTACCCCTCTCTGATTGCCGCCAGTTGTATCGAGTCTCTATAGGTTGTTTAGTGCATGCTGCCGCTGCCGCTTCAGTCCACCATACCTATGTAGGCGAGGACCGCCGAATTCTAGCCTCGCTGCATCGGCCTCAAGATCGACGCTCCTCTTTTTCCTTTGCCCTTTGTCGGCACCCCTTTTGTTTAAGAAGGTTTTTGAGATCGACGCCGTTAGCAGGGTTACCCTTCCGGCTTGGCCTGGGCAGGGTTATGGACGCCACTGGTTATTCTTCAGGGCTCTTAGCCCCATTTGCATCTTGTCCGTAGTCGGACGCTCTATCGTTTTCAAGGTGATTTGGATCTTTGTATATTATATCTGTATTCTTGACTCTTTGAGTCGCTGTTATATATATCTGTTCTGTGGGTCCCATCGAGGACTGTTGTGTAATGTTATTACTTCGTTTTCCACCCGCACGAAAGTGCCTGGTGGGCACCTTTGAACCGTTTCTATGCGGGTTTGGCAGGTTACGCTAAAACTTGCATAGGTTCGATTCTGAGGGTGTTACAGAGGGCTTGAGGTGGTCGGGTGGCGTGGGAACGGTGCGTGAACTGCGGTGCGCGTCGGCATGGTCGACAACGGCACGGGCGCGACGTTCCTGGCGGTTCTGGTCGCTGTCTTCGAGCTAGGGTTGGTCGAGAGGGGGCGGTGGGGCATGGGCTGCATGCTAGATAAGGTTGGCACGACTAGTTCTTCTCCTGGCTTGCTGTCCACACTGGGGTGACAAGTGTGCTCTCGGCCTGCTCACCATTGATGGCATTGGCAAGTTCACAGTGGTGCTAGTGGTTAGTTAAGGTTGCTAGATGATCTACTAAGGCTAGTTGTAACCAGAGAGGGAACAAGGTTGGCCCAAAACACTGCTCAACATAGTGTTTTTGATTTGGTTGATTTGCATCTGCAACCTGTTTGATGAAATGGCCGCATGAACTTAAGTTTTGAATTTTGAAAAGATTTTTGGTGGGTGTGCTAGGCATGTGTTTGAGGGTTCTGTGGATGCTTGGGTTTTGAAAATTGAGCTTGTTTCAGTGGTTTTTGAAATAGTGGGATCTTCCCATATGAAATAGATTCAATTTTAAACTGTCATTTAAACTAAGCATTTAAATGTTTTTGGATGATCACAAAGTGGGCCTTGATACCTTGTTATGAGTACTATCAAGGGGTGCAAAGATCCATACATGTTTCTGTGAAGTTCTGAAAGTTAGGGATAGCCAAAGTAGGCATGGGAGTTAATTTGGCCAAAGTAACCATTCACTTAATTTGCTTATTTTGAGTTATTTGTCTTTGGGAAAAGTTTGGGGATTGTTTAGATGATCTTTATTTCACCTAAGAATCATTTTACAAGCAAAGAAACACAGAATCATGGCAATTCAAAAGAATCCAAATTTTAATACACACACATATGGATGCTTTCATATTTTTAATTAGAAAAGTTTTTGTTAACCCTAAATTTGATGATTAGAGTTTGATGACCCAAGTTTAGTATTTTTGGGATGTTACAGGAATGAACTTTGTCTTGGTGGAAACGTAGATCGGGACCTCCTCTTTCTTTCTACCAAAGGGATTTGGATTTGGTTGGGTAGAATGGGAGATCCTCAAGCTTTTGTGTTTCAACAATGGAGGAGAGTGAGCTTCAAGAAATGAAATGTTAGCTCAAATGCCTAACCTCACAGTGGAGAAGAAAGGGTTATATATAGTATGAGGGGAAAAAGAGCCGTTTGGAGGTTACTGCGACAGAACCGGCAATAAGTCTAGTCGGACCGAGTTGCTCACCGGAATTTCCGGCGACAGCTCCGGTCGACCGAACCCCACGCCGGAATTTTCGGCGGTGACCGGAATTCCCGGTGAACAACCGAAAAGCTGTTCTGTAAGCCATATCGGTGTGCACCGGGAATTTCTGTGGCATCGAAATTCATGACAAGACCGCGCTGCTCGGTGCTTTTGCCGATTTCGCAGTAACTTCTTTAGACTCATTTTCCAAGGAATATTTCTCTCTTTCTTCGAACGGGTGTGTGTGGGTGGATGATGAGAGGCTTATATGGTGTAGAACATCCCCAAAGAGCACATCGAGATCACCCCTCTTAATAGTGCGGTTTTTCCTATTTGACTCAAGAGTAAATAAGAGAGAATAATAATCAATGACACCAGCTCTTCATAGAGAAACGAATGAGGGAGTCACCCATTACCTATCATCAACAACCTGCGGATTCTCACCTATAGAGAGCTCATAGAAACATTAGTCCATCCTCTAGCTCCGATGTCATAGTTAACCAAAATACTAGATAAGGGCTATTTGCCCTTTCACCGTCTTTGCTTGGATCCTCTCTTCTACAATTGTCGCCAAGAACAGATCTTTGCTGAGATCTATGCTACCAAGACCAAGTTTGTTGTTGCTCCTCAGAAATACATGAACGTGGCTCACATGGAAGACAAGATTGAGTACTTTGGCGAAGCTCTTGAAATTTGCCGAAAGTTTGGGTTAATTCCTATCATGGAGCATCGTCAGAATTATGATGAGGCCGCTATTGCTCAGTTCTACACCACTCTTCACATGGAGATGAATCCTACCGATGGTGTTTTGAAGTGGATGACTAATGGTGTGCTGCTTACCGCCAAATGGTCTGAGTTTGCTGCTTTCCTTGGCTATCCCATCTTGCCTGGTAAGGGGGCGAATGGGTGGCGTGTTCATAGCGCTCAAGCTGCTGCGCCCGAGGTCTTAGAGCCTCTATATATTGAAGGATGGGGTACTTGTGGTTTTGTGAACCATCTCCAGCCAGTTTATGACATCATGCGCAGGGTCTTCTTGAACACCATCTCTCCAAAGGCTGGCAACTTTGATCAGTTTCATGCATATCAAGTTGACCTTATGTTTCAGACTTACCGTCGCCGTGACTCTGACAGGAAGCTGGATGTTATGCACTTCATCTACACTGAGATCTGGAAAGCCATTATTGACAAGCACTCCTGCCCCTATGCTCCATACATTCAGACTCATCAATGCCAAGTTGCTTGAAGCAACTGGTTCCCGTTTCCCTCAGGACAACATCACTATTCATGAGGAGAAGAAGCTTCATGAAACACAAGAAGCCTAGGACCCAAGAACAGAAGGAAGAAGCTCTCCGGAAGGCTAGTGCTGATGCTGGTGGTCCCTCTTCTGCTCATGGTGGCTCTAGTGCTGGTGGTCCTTCTCTTGAGAGGCAGCCGTCTTAGGCCAAGAAGCTGCTAGGAAAGGTGAAGAAGACTTTTTTGCTTTCTGCAGAATCGTGAGTATCAGTCTTATGTTGATCAGCGTCACAGTGCTCGGCGTTAGAAGGCTATCATGACAGCTCTCAGTATTCCTTGCTCTCCAGTCACTAGCTCCTTCACTGCTCCCAGGGATGAGTGGATTCGCGACAAATGCCGGTGGTCTGAGGATGAGTCTGAGGAGGAAAACAATGCCTCTTGGGACACCGAGCCTTCTCCTCCTCCTGTTCATGGTTGGGGCGATTAGAGTGATCTTTTCTTCCTTTTTGGTGTCTCGATGCCAAAGGGGGAGAAACATGTCTATTAGGTTGCTCACGGGATTTTCATGGGCTGAGTCGCGAGTTCGTTCATATCTTTGATCTTTTCTCGCTTGTGAACTCTCTAGTTTATTTGTGTGTGCTTGTGTACTTATTTGTGCTTGTGGACCGTGTTATTTGTATGAGACTATGTGGTATGTTATGCTATGATATACCTAGTGTTTGGTATGATTGTTGTTGGCTTATGGTCATTTGTATATGGTGGTGGAGCATTTATAGTCTTCATTGATATTATTTCTTCTATTGTCTTCACCACATTTGTTTGGTGCAACGGTATGTTCTCTATCTTGTCTTTCCCTTGCACATGTGCTATCTTTGCAATAGAAAGGGGGAGCCTCCTTGTATGTATGCTAGTCTTGTCCTTAGAGCTTTATATCTACCTTGCACACATATAGGGGGAGCTTGTTCCATCCATTGAAAATACTGCTCCTTCTTATGCAAATCTTTTGGATTGTCATCAAACACCAAAAAGGGGGAGATTGAAAGGAATATATTTTCCCTTGCTATTTTGGTGATGATGATAATCCCACTTGTGATCTAACTGTGTGCTTGAGTTTCAGGTTAATTGCTTTTGATGATTCTTATGAAGTGTGTGGATGCTCTCTTTGGGATCTCGTGAACACGACAGTCTTTTGTTTTTATTTTTCTCTCATTTTATTGATTTAGATGCCGTACTATTAAGAGGGGATCCGCCTTGGAAGGCTGTGGGGAATCATATTTCTCTTGCACAAACCATATATGCACTGCCACAGCCATCCTACTCTTCTGAGAGAGAGAAAAGTTCTGATCTGTTGGGGCATTTTTGGTCTAATCGGAACTTCCGGCCAGGCGCCGGAAGTTCCGCTCAGGGCTCTCTGTGGGATGGATTTGGGACTAAGTTCTGATCCAAGTTCCACTGGAAGTTCTGGCCAGCTCCCAGAACCTTCTGTTTTGATATGTTCTATTTGGCGGAACTTCCACCGGAAGTTGCACCAGAAGTTCCGGTCAGGAATTTCTGTAGCTTCTTCCACTAAGATCCTGAGCGGAACTTCCACCCAGGCGCCAGAACTTCCGGTCAGACAATGTTGGCGACCCAGTTGTTCCGCCCCTTGTTCCGCTTAGATTCAGTATACTTCTGTTTGGAAGTGTTCTATTTGATGGAACTTGGGCCGGAACTTGCATCAGAAGTTTCACCAAAACTTCGGGTCGTTCTGACCGTAACTTCCGGTCAAGCTTTTGGAGCGTGCGTCAACGGCCTGATGACCGTTGGTGCTATGCTGGGGAGAACTTCCGGCCACTCACCGGAACTTCCGGTGAGGTCGCGAACTGTCCAACGGTTCAGTTTGGAGGGAGCCTATTTAAGGCGCCCTCCTTCTTCCTCCTACCTAACTCTTCAATTTTCTCCCTCCTCCATTGATACCAAAGCTTCACCTCACTAGATCTCTCTCCCTAGACACTCAAATCACTTGATCTTTTGAGAGGTGAGGGAGGTGACCTAGATCTACACTTCCACCAAAAAAGATTTGATTCCCCCCATCTATCCTTTGTGGATCTTGTTACTCTTGGGTTTCTTGGAACCCTAGACGGTGTAGGGCATCCTCGGAGCTAAGGGCATGTGTTGTAAAGATCCGTGGTGTCGTTGAGGGCCTCCAATTGAGTTATAGAGCTTCCCCCTCAACCTTGTTGTAAAGGTTTCGGTTGGCGCCTTCAAGGTCACCGGTTAGTGGCTTGTGAGGCCTCCTTTGTGGGGGAGCTCACCGGAGAAGAAGGTGAGGCCTTTGTGGCGCTCGGGTGACCTTGTGTGGCCCCCGACACCTCTCCAACATAGACGTAGCTCCCTTGGGAGTGAACTACGGGAATTACATCTCCGTGTCCCCGCTCCGGTTATCTCGTTCCCTACCTTTAATTCTTGCTCTTTACCGTTCTTATGGTCGTTGTTAGTTCTCTAGCATATATGTTGTTAACCTAGTTGCATATCTAGAGAACTTTCCTTCTCGCTAAGCCTAAAAGTGTGTAACAAATTAAAAATTGGTAATTGCCTATTCACCCCCCCCTCTATTCGATTCAAAGTCGGTACTTTCAGGCATCATGCTCAACCGCTTCAGGCCCCATACCGGGGTCCTTCTCCGTTGTTTGCTGGTGTGCCGTCTCAGCCGTATGGGGGATCAGTGCAGGGGGAGCTCCTGGGTCCTTGCTTCATGGAGTTCAGTTTCAAATGACTGGTAATTTTCTGCCTGGTTTGTTCAGTACAGGTGTTGGTTCGTTTGCGGTAGCAACTCCAAAGAGGAAAAAGAAACATAAGACGGCGCAAGGCACTCCACAGCCCCAGTATGCGCCTAGACCTACTGTGCAACAACCGCAAACTTTTTTGCATCCTTAGTCGGTAGGGCAGCAACAGTTTGGGTACCCACAGGGTCTTGGTAATTTTGCTCTGCCGCCTTACCCTGCACCTACTTAGTTTCAAGGTAACTTGCTTGGACATCATGTGCAATATACACCTGCTGTGGGTGAGACACCAGTTGTTGTGGATGATGTGCCTATGCCAAAGAAAAAGAAGAAGCTGGTTAGGTGCTGGAAGTGTGCAGTGGATACTCATGCATCTAAGGATTATAAAATTGCTCATTATTGTTATGTTTGTGATGTTTCCTCTCATCCGACCTTGAGGTGTCCAGTGTTGAAGCAGCCACGCCTGACTGTCTTTATGACTGGCATTGGACATGATAGGACATTATTTGCACAGATTCTCGACAACATGGTCCGCAAGAATTTGGAGACTACCCAGACACCTACAGTGATGTAGCCCGACCCACGGTCGTTACCACATCAAGGTCTCCAACTTATTCTAAGTTGTCATGGACTCCAAAGGTAGATCCTATCCTCTTTAAGATCCCACTTCCTACCCTTTTGAATGGTATACTACTTCATACCCCGTTCGTGTAGGAAGATTTTTTATTTTGCATACACGGACCCCAATAGTGCCATGGCCCCGCCAATGTAAATCAGCGGGGATAGATTTGCTCGTCGCCGCGCCTCCCAGCCTAGGCGACACCTCCTCGATAGTGAGAGGAAGAGAGGGCTTGCGGTGGCCTCGCTGGAGGATCAGCGGAGGGCGCTCGCATAGGAGGATGAGCTTTTGTGTAAAGAGAATATATTAATATCAAGAAGATATCAATTACACCTAGTCTCTGCAACAATATAATGACTAGAGCAAGTCTATACATAAAGGATGCACACCGTCGAAAAATAAAACAAGAATAAAACTAAAACTAAAACCTGCCAAAGCAAACAGACACTCGTTGCAACAATAGCACCACCAATGGCAACAACACCTTGATTTCAAAAGTCTCCTTCAAACATGACGCCTCTAGGGAGGTAACAATGCAGAAACACTATCATTGTTCGGTCTAACCAGCATGGTTAGATCCTATGTTTTGACCCTGAAAAAGGTCCAATCTCTATATAATATACCTTCAACAAGGAAATAACTAAGGAGCCACCATTGCTAGGTACTACCACCGAAGGTCAGACCAAGGTTTTCAACCCGGAGCCTAGGACACGAAGCTCAAAGGGCACTATCAAGAAAGAAGTCTGCCATTATCACGCCCATTTGTCGAGAACTGTTGCAAACAAAGTGATGATTGTGAGACACACATATGTCTTCGCCTCATCTTTTTTATCCAACCGACCGCTAGCATCTAAGATTGGACCGGTGTGAAGCTTTAAGGCGGAGAGACACAAACGCAAGATGATCTCCGAAGCGATTTCCCCGTAAGATCGTGGATGCTCCAGGAAGGACACGACCATACGATCCCATGCGGCAAGAGCATTGCATTCACCTACCAAGATTCACCTTCGCCGACATCTTAGGGTATTTCGATGCGACAATTAGCTGTGATTACAATGTTCTTTGCGGAAGTGGTTATGTCAAGAACTCAAGATGGTTCAATGGGCAGAGGATCTCCACGCTCAAGTTGATTGAGGGAGGCTCATTACAAAATGAGAACTGTGATTGGACAAAAATCACGCGGGGCCAAGCAACGCTCAGTGCATTATCACGCGATCGAGCAGAATAACAATTGAAGTTAGTGACGCTGTTGAGCCGAGAGGCAGATGTAACAGGGACAACTTTTTTTTTGTAGAGTTCACTTGGACGCTACCTAGCTAGTTCATGTGATTCTCCCATGAAAATGGCGCCACTCCCCCTCCGCGTGGAAATTTTCACACGCTATTCGAAGAGAAGAAGAGGTGCCAATAATAGAGAGAATTCCTTATTTGACACCGCTTCCCAATATGATTCCTTATTTGACATCGAATATTTTTCACTTCCCTATTTGACACCTAGTGCAACTTTTTTTGCCTTATACGACACTCTAGTGCATTTTGAGAGCTAACGGTGTTAATTGGTGACCTACAAAGACCCTTTTGCCTCTGGTGCATAATTATGGTAAAAACAAATTATAAGACATACTGCTGCACCTTGAGATATATCTGCGCATGCTCATGGTTAAATTACCAAATAGGGCCAGAACATGTCAATCATGGAACCGATTTTAATTAAAAAAATAGTATTGTTTGCGTGTGTACTTAACTGTATGACATGTGCAAGATATTCAATCTTTCAATACGTATCTGGGCTACTTATTTTATGAACTCTGCATAGTCGCTGAACCGTGTCATATGGGAGTACTTGACAACAAAAGAATAGAAACATTCGTTCATTTGGACTGATAACTCGGATGCTAATTACAAAATTAGATTGTGAGATACAACTAAGCTCCTAGTTCATTCAGGCTGGACTGGCAACTACCGAGTCTGCACCCATGGACTGTACTGGACTGGTAAATGTAGACCTGCACCCATGGCCAAACTTGCAGCAGAGTCCACATCCGTGCCAAAACCCGATCCTACAGCTAAACTCCTCGATCGGCCCTCCGCAACTGCTTTGTTCCCACCCGTGCCCGGGCCACCGTCTGCAGCCCCGCCTTGTCCCTCCGCTGTCTCGCTTGGTCCGCCACCTACAAAGATCCCTTGCTCCGACGCTCCATGGCGCCTCAGCTCATATGCCCCCGCCACCGTTCCGAGCCAGCAGTCACAACCGCCGTGGCGAGCGGGCCACCAGCGCGACGGGGATAATAGGCTCACTTGCCGCTTGGGATGGTTCCGCTTCAGTCGGGCCCACCAGCGCGACGGGGAAAATGGGCTCGCTTGCCGCTTGTGATAGTTCCGCTTCAGGTAGCGACTAATCAAGGGGTATTCTGGTCCATCTAAGAAAAAACAAACGGAAGGATGTAATGGGGAAGAGGACTGAAACATGCCACTGAAAGACTCTACTGAGACAAAAAGATGGGCTGTCAAAAAGGTAGAGGAGGTAGGATGGGCAGTTGGTCAGATCTAGTATGGATCGTACATGGACGATAGTTAGAGTCGGCGGCTCTCCTAGGCTTCCCTCATCTGGGATCCCTGGGGAAGAGGATCAAGTTGGCCCTTGCGAATAACTTGATGCACTATCTCCCTTCAACCCTTTGAGCGAAATGTAGCAAAAGGAAGGAAAATCCATGGACCGACCCCATTGTCTCCACCCCGTAGGAACTACGAGATCACCCCAAGGACGCCTTGGCCTGGTGGACCGACCATAGACCCTGCTCAATATGTGGAACACATTAGCCGTCCGCTCTCGGTTGGGCAAGGGTCGGAGAAGGGCAATCACTCATTCTTAAAACCAGCATTCTTAAGTTTAAGATCAAAGACTCAAGGGAAAAGGGGAGCTCCTGTTCCTGGTTCTCTCAGGCTGGATTCCCGAACCACAAGAATCCTTAGAATGGGATTCCAACTCAGCACCTTTTGTTTTGAGATTTTGAGAAGAGTTGCTCTTTGGAGAGCACAAGACGATGAAAGTTGTAAGTCGTGTTCGGGGAGTTATTGTCTATCGTTGGCCTCTATGGTAGAACCGTCGGGGAGGCACGAGAGGCGGTGGTTTACCATGGCGGATGTCGGTTCGAGTCCGCTTATCTCCAGCCCGTGAACTTAGCGGATACTATGATAGCACCGAATTTTGCCAATTCGGCATTCGATCTTCGCATTCATGGACGTTGATAAGATCCTTCCATTTAGTAGCACCTTAGGATGGCATAGCCTTAACGTTAATGGCGAGGTTCAAAAGAGGAAAGGCTTGCGGTGGATACCTAGGCACCCAGAGACGAGGAAGGGCGAGTTTACCGAAATGCTTCGGGAGTTGAAAATAAGCATAGATCCGGAGATTCCCAAATAGGTCAACCTTTTAAGCTGCTGAATCCATGAGCAGCAAGAGACAACCCGCGAATCGAAACATCTTAGTAGCCGAGGAAAAGAAAGCAAAGCGATTCCCGTAGTAGCGGCGGCGAAATGGGAGCAGCCTAAACCGTGAAAACGGGGTTGTGGAGAGCAATACAAGTTGCCAGTTGCTAGGCGAAGCGGTTGAGTGCGCACCCTAGATGGCTAAAGTCCAAGAGTCGAAAGCATCACTAGCTTACGCCCGACCCGAGTAGCATGGGGCACGTGGAATCCGGTGAATCGCAAGGACCACCTTGCAAGGCTAAATACTCTGGGTGACCGATAAGTAGTACCGTGAGGAAAGGTGAAAAGAACCCCGTGGGTAGTGAAATAGAACGTGAAACCGTCTTGAGCTCCCAAGCGGGAGAGGAAAGTGATCTCGATCGCGTGCTTGAAGAATGAGCGGCGACTCATAGGCGTGGCTTGGTTAGGAACGGAACCCACCGAGCCGTAGCGAAGCGAGTCTTCATAGGTCGATTGTCACCGCTTATGGACCCGAACACAGGTGATCTATCCATGACCAGGATGAAGCTTGGATGAAACTAAGAGGTCCGAACCGAGTGATGTTGAAGAATCACGGATGAGTTGTGGTTAGGGTGAAATGCCACTCGAACCCGAGCTAGGTTTCTCCCGAAATGCGTTGAGGCGCAGCAATTGAATGGACATCTAGGGTAAAGCACTGCTTTGGTGCGGGTTGCATGAGCGGTACCAAATCGAGGCAAACTCGAATACTAGATATGACCCCAAAATAACGGGGTCAAGGTCGGCGATGAGACGATGGGGATAAGCTTCATCGTCGAGAGGAAATGACCGGATCACCGCCTAAGGCCCTAAATGACCGCTCGGATAAAGGAGGTGGGGTGCAAAGACAGTGAGGTTTGCCTAGAAGCAGCCACCCTTTAAAGAGTGCGTAATAGCTCATCGATCGAGCGCCTTTGGCCCGAAGATGAACGGGCTAAGCGATCGCAAGCCGTGGGATGTCAAAATGCATCGGTAGGGGAGCGCCTTAGAGGGAAGCAACCGCAAAGCGGGTCGACGGGAAGCGAGAATGTCGGCTTGAGTAACGAAAACATTGGTGAGAATCCAATGCCCGAAAACCCAAGGTTTCCTCCGCAAGGTTCGGCCCACGAGGGTGAGTCGTGGCCTAAGATCAGCCGAAAGGCGTAGTCGATGGACAACGGTCAATATTCTGTACTACCCCTTGTTGGTACGGAGGGACGGAGGAGGCTAGGTTAGCCGAAAGATGGTTATAGGTTTAAGGACACAAGGTGACCCCGCTTTTCGGTAAGAAGGCGAGAGAAAATGCCTCGAGCCGAGGTCCGAGTACCAAGCGTGCATTGAGTATGAGCCCCGTGGACTAGCGATTGCTTCCACGAGGCTCATACCAGCGCTTCTGGCTGAAGTATGTAACCGATGCCATACTCCCAGGAAAAGCTCGAACGACCTTCAACAAAAGGGTACCTGTACCTGAAACCGACACAGGTGGGTAGGTAGAGAATACCTAGGGGCGCGAGACAACTCTCTCTAAGGAACTCAGCAAAATAGCCCCGTAACTTCGGGAGAAGGGATGCCCCCTCACAAAAGGGGGTCGCAGTGACCAGGCCCGGGCGACTGTTTACCAAAAACACAGGTCTCCGCAAAGGCAAAATATTTACACAATGAGTCATATAGGAAAATGGAAAACTTTTAATGTCAAATAAGGAATCATATTTAGAACTAGTGTCAACTAAGGAATTCTCTCCCAATAATATGGCATGGCGATCGAGCACTGTCACCGATCGGTTTTCTCGTCCGTGTCTCCGCGACTCTAGCCGCGGCAGCGAACCATGCGCGTCCACGTACGAACGAATAAAACAAACACAGCAAAAAGAGCCGGCGCCAAGTCCCGCCGCCCACGGCTGGGAGTGAGGCGATCGAGCCAAGTGAACTCGGGACGACTTGACTTGCTCCATTCCGTTTCAGTCGTCGCCATTCAGCTCTCCACCTACCGAATGCATAATCTAGCAAAACGCGCACAGAGGAGAGCGAGGAAAGGATTCCAATCCTCTCCACGTCGCGCTCTACGTCTGAATGGCCGCCACCATAAAACCCACCGGCATCGTCAGCCGAAAGGCGCCGGTTATCCCTTCTCTTCTCCCCGCTTCTTCTTTCTCGAGTCGCCGAGAGGAAACCATCTTCTTCCTTCCGGTTCTTCTTGCTGCTGCTGCTGTGCTGGAGTCGTCCAAGAAAGAACTTGGTACCACAGACCGAGAGAGGAAAGATCCGTTGGTGACTGCCATGGCGCCGCCCAAGAGGGAGCTGGCCCTGACGGGCGCTGGCGCACCAGGCCGGGATGCGGCGAAGCGCCTGCGCGTGGGGGTCGTCGCCGGAGCCTCCGCCGGCTGGCCGGTGCCCCCCGCGTCGCCGGGGAAGCGGCTGATGCGGCGGACCGTGCTCGTAGTGCTTTTCCTTGTGCGAATGTGCGACCCTCGATCCCCCCATTTTTGCTCTGTTTCTTGGTTTCCAGTACTACAGTAACTCTGTGTATCTGCAAATCGCAGGAGCGATACTAGGACGGAAAGCATCTCCCAGATTGGCCGCATGGTGAGCTAGCCTTTCATCAAGATCATCAAATCCTTGCAACAACTTCGTTCGGCTTTTATTTTCTTCATCTCATTTGTGCGTCGGGTGCCACTGAGAGCCGTGGACCACCACCTATCGATTCCTTATTCATTTTGTTTGTCCCTTTGTGCTTGTGTAGGTGCAGAAGCTTCATAAGGTTCAGGCTCTTATGATGAGGTAAGATCTCTCTCTCTCTCTCTCTCTCTCCGTGCGTGCGTGCGTGCGTGCGTGCGTGCGTGATATACAGCAAGTGTTCTCATTATCCTCTAGCAATGAGCTTAAATTTTGTTTCAAAATATGCAAGCTTTGCATATTCCTTTTTCCTTTTCTTTTGGAAACTGAAAGACTTAGCCGTGGTTACTGACTTACTGTCTGCTGTCTTCGATCTTAGCAAATTGGAGAGCTTAGAGGAGAAGATGGAGAGAAAATTGGAAAAGTTAGGGGACAAGATGGAGGGCGTCAGCCTTGAAGTGGTTAGATTCATACCCATCTAAATTAACTTCTTTACACGTTTCATCGTTATTTGATAGCATTCTTGTTGCTCACAGTGCATTTGTCATGTAAAAATTGCAGAAGAAATTGGCGCGTCTGCATTCCAATCGACATGCTGATCAACAGCCTAGGTAAAAGATCTGTTGTTGCACTTTTTTTTGTTGTTGCACTTGATTGATAGTTTGTTCCTTCATTTTTGGTCTGACGCTGAAATGTTAAGTAGGAGTATCTATTTAGCCTTTAGTCTATTGGGTTCTCATTTCCGTAGTTTACAGCATTTATCTGACTTGTTTCTAGTGGAACAAAGTACTACGTGGATGTCAATTTTTTTTTAAAAAATGCCAACTGAACCATGAGTTTATCACCTTTCTTGTTCATGTCCAGGCAAGAGCCGTATCAGGAGAGTGCCACAGCGAGTGGATCCAACACCAACTTTCACCTGCGTTTCTTGAATGGCCTGAAGACTCCAATTTACACAGAGAAGAAAATCGCATCCAAGAGCAATTCAGCTATCAGGATTGGCATCTTTGATGGTGATGCCAACATGGTCAGGGAAGGCCCTCTTTCGAAGGCGAAAGTTGAGATGCTGGTTCTCCGTGGTGACTTCTGCAACGACGGCCGAGAGAGCTGGACCGAAGAGGAGTTCAACAGCCACGTGGCGCAAGGCCGGCACGGGCAAGGTTTCGTGTTGGGGGGTGATTGCAGTGTGTGGTTGAACAATGGGGAGGCCTCCTTCGGCACGGTCTGCTTCAAAGAAGGATCATCCAGGACTCCTAATAGGAAATTTGTCGTCGCAGCAAGAGTATGCATCAATGGAAATACCACTGGTCGAGTTCGGGAAGCTATCATGAAACCGGAGACTGTGCTGGATCGAAGGAATGAAGGTAGAAATGTATAGGAGTGATAGCATCTATCAGATTTCTTTCTGTTGCTACTTAGCATGTTCTTTGTTTCTATTGGACCCCTATTCAAGTTTTTTCTTAATAATTGTTTGCTTCAGCAAACGAGAAGAGGCACCCTCCAGAATTGGACGATGAAGTGTATCGTCTGGAAGAAATCTCCAAAGATGGAACTTACCGCAAGAGGCTGAAGAAGGCTCAAATCTTCACAGTACATGACTTTTTGAAGGCCTTGAACAGAGATGCAAACAAGCTCCGAAAAGAGGTAAAATACTTCCGCCGATCTTTTTTTTCTTCTCTTTTTCTATATGTTATATTACTCTGTCATCACTATGACTAATGTTGCTGCAAATCTCTCGACTTGAAGGTCCTCCAGATGAAGAAGCTGAACAGCTCTTGGGAGAAAATGGTTAAGCATGCCATGGAGTGCTGCCCCGCAGACAACCATGAGCTTATAGCGTACTGCAACGAAGCAGCAAACGCGGTGCTCTTTTTCAATTGCGTATATGATCTTGTTGGAGCAGAATTTGCCGGTGATTACATCTCACAGGACAATTTCGATGCAGCTAACAAGGTACACTCTGAAGTTAGCATCTTAAACTATTGGACAAGTTGAAGAAATGGGTTTTCTTGTCGCAGGCTCTAGCGAATGAGTTGAAGGAGCATGCGCGCGATGAATTGGATAGCGCTCCCTTAACTATGTGATGAATGGCTGTCTTCCTGTGCCATTTCCCTCCAGGGAAAATTCTTTTGTTAACATACCCGCTCTTGTGCCGGATGCCGCGCTTCAAGGTTAGCCAGACTACAAGGGTTTTCTGACCCTTGCTGATTTCATCTCATTGTGCGCAATTGCCTGAACTCCCGGGCTTGAACATGTTGTTTCAAGGAACCACAGCGAGCGAATATCAGCGTCATGAACCATTCGCTGAACCATCTCACCACAATGAGATATTCAGTTTGGGTGATACATGTGTCCATGGTGATCAGAACACAGCTTGCACAGATTATTTCCGAGGTACTTGCGTGTTCTTGCTCCCTTCTTAGCTATTTTTCTCGTCTATTTTCTGCATGGGATGCAGGATGGCTTTTGTATGCTCGTATTTTACCAAAAAAAAACCTTTTTCAGGTGGAATTCCACCACTTGGTCATCAGCAACCTTCAACCTCCGTGGTGCCTTATTGGCAAGAAAATCCAGGACTGATGGTTTCTTCTCATGGAACAAATGGGGTGAGTGAAAACCGCAAGTCCCTCCACCATTTATGATCATTGCGAGCTAGTAGTAATTATTTTGCCTCGTTTCACAGTGGGACAAGGGTGAGCTACTCATGAATCCGACAGACTGGTCTCTAAACGGTGAGCAATCGATTTCGACCAAACATGACAGGATGCAAAACGGAGCAGACATGATAGATGACTCACCTTTTGCTCATCTTCTTCGAGGATCAGGTCAAGTGAACAACCATAGCCACACACAAGCTCACATGTCCATCAATGGTGGTCGCACCTTGGAGGTGTCAACTTCTGTTCAACACAACCTTCTAATGCAGCAATCTTTTCCTGCTCAATTCCAAGACATGCCTGGGATGCATTACACTCAGAATCTACCCAACCCTGATGCAGAACCATGGCACCATGATTGTATCCATGAACCCGAGCCTAGTGCCTATCAGTTTCCAGGAGCAGATTTTGGAAACTTTTAACAACCATGCACAATCTGCGATGCAGTCTAGCTCATGTACCATCATTGGATTGTGTCATTGAAACTTAGGTTTCAGGATGTGATATATGATGTTCAGCATCAGGCACTGTCGGCTGCATATTTCGACACCAAGTACTCACTCCCTTCCTTTTCAGTTGATTTTGTAAACTTCGTCATGTAGGATCTGAGGGTGTGATGCAGCTTAGGCGACACAGTTGTTGCCCACGTGCGCCCACTGATGTAAAATTGATGTGTATATGTTTCTGAATGTGTACAGTCATAAACTTCCATGTATATCAGAGTAAAACTGTTGGCTGGAAAAACATAAAAAATTCTTATAATGTAGTAAAATTTTCTAACAGGTTATCATTTATTTCACCACAGTTTCACATTCAGCATACCATGGAAATAAAGGGCGCGAGTCAAAGAACTTTGCACATACACATAGGTTGTACCTTCAATGAAATGGAGAAGTGTTTAGTATGGTAATCTCAGAACAGCAACTAATTTACCAAAACATTATATTATGGACGGTTAGCTTATCCACTTCCTAAGGTGAAGACGAATCTCCCAGCTTAGGTACATTACAGTACAAGATTATGATGGCAACTCCTTTGGTGAAATTTGCAAGTGTGCAATGGGCACTACTCAGAGTCAGAAGCTCCAGCACCACCATTGATATTTGTAAGTTTTCTCATGTGTTCAGTCGCCGCCAGTATCAGACCTGCATAGAAATCACAGAGCAATTATATCACGACGATACAACAGAACAGGGGCGGAGATGGTACTGCATGCATGTGAAAGAAAATTCACAGACAAGCATAAAAACATAACTAATGGGCGTACCTGTAAATGGAGGTGAGGGTCTCCGAGGCCTCGATTTGAATTCTGGATGATACTGAACACCTATGTAAAATGGATGGTCTTGTAGCTCTACAATCTGATCATAGGAGAAAGCAGATTCAGACTAGAACCAAAAATAAATAAAGATAAATATGAAATGGGATATTTGCTTGGTACCTCCATCCTATTTCCACTTTCATCGCAACCAACAAACTGAAGGCCTGCCTTCTCAAGCATAGGAACAAAGCTAGGATTGACCTATTTGAACAAAAGAAAATTTAATCACAATCATAAAGTGACAACGGTATAATGGACACAGAAATAACAGAGCTAATAACTTTATGTCATTGCAAACCTCATATCTGTGACGATGGCGTTCATCTACATGTGGAGGACTTCCGTACCTGATATTTGCATTTAAGTCCAAGTTAGAAGGTGCAGTAAGAGCTGTAATAAGGCACACATATATAACTAGCAGATCGTCAATAAATGACTAGCGTCATATTTCGACATGCAAAATGATGCCGTGGAAGTGAGAATATCTCCAGAAAGTGTGCAAGGAAAGGTCCTGACAACAAGCTGCGCAGACAGTATATTTTCATGGTTGTAGCAGTGGATCAATGTTCCAAACAAACCAGCATTCAAAAGCTCCAAAAAATATATATCAACTAACAAAAGATACAAAATCCTTACAGTTTTGATGTAACACAGTCTGGTTTGCGAAAGAATGTTCTCCGGCAGCCCAACCTCATCGTGTTTCCCATGTGTGTTTTTGATACCTATACCAATTATCAAAGCATTAAATCGGGGTCATGTCCTTATATTGCATATAACTGGGAAAAAAGGTACCTCAGGCATGTACATAACAACACGATCTGGTGTGTCTGTGTTGAACTCTTCACTGTCTGCATCTCCGAGGCCCAAAACCTACAGCAGTATTCCTAAAATCTGGGTCTATAAAGATAAGTTGATCGGAAAGTAATAAAGGGAAGCATACACACATTTCTGGACATCTCAATAACCGATATCTGCATTCCCAAGCATATGCCAAGGTATGGAACTTTATTCTCCCGAGCATATTTTGCAGCCAGAATCATCCCAGCTATTCCACGGTCTCCAAATCCTCCAGGTATCAAAATGCATGAGGAACCCTGAAATTTTTAGCATTAAGAATATTAACTTTTAGGAGTTTACATGACCACAAGAGGAACTAGAGACAATTAGAATACTTACTTTAAGAGTTTCCCAAGCTTTAGCATGGGCATCTGGTGCCTGTACAAAAAGTATGTGACAATAATGTACACAAAATATATCACAATAAGGCAGACATACACAATAATAACACAGTGAGCGAGCACAGCATCATAAAACTGCTAAGCTGACTAGTGATACTAAATGCACTACAAATGTTGTCGTTGCAAATAAAATGACCTTATACGGCAAGCATGTTGAGCTAGTAGTCTAGTACAGAGACAATGATATCTATAGCACAGAGATACTACTGGGTGCCAAACATAAAACAGATCCCCAATTGTGTTGGGGGGAGGGGAGATATGTAACACCCGTGGGCATGGCTACTCCACTCAGCGTCCAAGGATGGGTTCACCCTACGTGGGCACCCTTACAGCCCTGACATTCCCTCTGGAGGGACAATGGATGGATGTTTAACATCTCCTGAAAGAAATCCAGGTGGGATAAGGTGACAATGCCTCCGGAAGCAGGAGTAAACCTCCAAGAATAATCCGTAGAGCCCGAGAGACAACCAGCACATTGGTTACCAACTGTTCGGTGGTTTCCCCTGGGACACTGCAGACTACCTCCCTTGTGGAAGTTTCTATCCTTGCCTTTGTCACGCCACGGATAATGTGTTCAGATCATTTGCACAGGACTAGGAGCACACATATATGACATGTAAATCACAAGTCACAACTGTAACCCACTTTCTCTTGGTCATTACAAGGCAGCATAAACTGGTACGTTATCGGCCTCTCAGACCCTCATACTCAAAGACGCGTCCCCTCGGCTAGAGCTAGAGAGCCTTCACTTCAACACAGACTTGTGTAAATGCTTGTGTCACTTTTATTGGCACGGACGCCGACACGTCGATGCTGATGCCCGCATCTTAATTCCAAACTTGTTGAAGATCAATTGGGGCTACTGCTCATGTACTTTAGCTGACCTATGCAATGAAAAACAAGTTGCTAATGGCTTACACTTGTTGCAGCTGCATCTTCAAGATCCGAAGCTGCAACCCACTGGATAGAAGGTTTCAGTGAACATGCAACACTGGAATGTAGAAGAGCCTGGAACAAAATGAGACATGCTACATGAATTAAAACCATGTTTGCATCCATATACGAAATGAGATAACATTTAACGTTAGTACTAGAAGGAAATGTAGAAGTTCAGAAACCTCAGTTGCATAAGTGTGTAACAACTAGGAATTGGTTGCTTTTACACTAGGCACACATGGAGATCAGCTTTGACTGAATGGTTATTTCTCAGTAGGGACAAGCCGAAATCTTAGTTATTGGACAGGCTTAATCATTGGCAGCTTAATTGAACAGTATAACAGACTTAGAAAGCCATGCATGTAAGGAGTTAAGACATTTTACTATATTTAAAAATTGATTCTTGACCCACCTTCACCACCGACAAGTAAGAATCTGTCAGATTAGTGTACTTCCCAACCAAAGCAATTTTAACCTGCAGGACATCGATTTTTGTCAAAAAAAAATCTGCGAAAAGGAATCGTAGTCAAAATCCGTATAACAATACTTACAGAGTTACTGAGGTTATCATATGACTCGGCCATCTGCGTCCAATCTTGTAATTCAGGGGGTCCAGAGGACCTATAAACTCAAAACATGATTTCTTTGAGATATAACATAATCCATAATGCCATATATGAAACTGGTAATGCTGCAAAATTATGATAATATGTTACCATGTCAACTAAAAAATTGCAAAGTAATTCTAAATGAACAAACAATTTCCAACATTAAGTAAGACATCAAATATATCTAAAACTGGGATCTGCAAGCTAATCATGCATGCAATGTTGACAGCGCACATTTTTTTAAGAAGGTAAATGAGTAATCATAAAATTATAAAACTTCATATGTGCAAACTTAGCAATTTTTTCCAAACTTTCATAAGCATTGCTTTCAATACTGTCGGCTCACCTGCCAAGGTTTAGTTGTTTGATTATAGCCTCATGAACCTTTTGGTTCTGGAAAACAGCACATGTCAGAAATCTTGTACTAGAGCAATGGGTAAATACAATTCATTCCAATTCAATAGTTTACTTTAAATGGTCAATGCTAAGCCTTAAGCTAAAGGCAGAAACTCACTCTAAGAATAAGGGGAACATGCCATATATTTGGAACATCATGGATGTCAAGTATATTCTCAACCTGAACAAAACAAGATAGAGTGTAAATAACAAAATACTTTTAATAAAATGACACGTGTCCTATTTATTATGAAGAAAGCATACCGGTACATGACAAAATTGTGAAAGCTTCTCCTTTACGGATCCTATTAGTGGCTGAAAATTGAGGTAAACATATATCAGATTGCAGATAAGAAATGAAGCCAATAAACACAAGAAAAGTGAAAAACTACAGCAGCAAAAGCATTCAGCAAGAGGTATCTGGGGTAAGCCAAGGCATATTAGAGTGGCGGTTTGAAAACAAGCTTTTTATGAAAGAAAAAGATAGTCATATTCAACATCAAACAAGTTATATCAAGTGTGTGTGTCTTTGAGGATGATTTTGGCGCCATTAAAATCAGTGAGATCAATGCGAGAGAAGACATATCAGTAGCATACGCTGAATTCTTCATATTACCTGTGCTGATCGGCATGCTAGAAGATCAGGAGTCAGACCCAAGGCCCTTAATTCCCGTACACTGTGCTGTGTTGGCTTAGTTTTCTACAGAATAGGAAATAGGAATGTTATTGTCCTATATGTCCAATTATATATCTGTCCTGAAAGAAGACTGGAACGCAAGAATAACTCAAAGTCGTAGTAGTTGTGATTAGAAAGGGAGAATTCTTTACTTGCTCACCAACTACACCCAATACTGGAACAAGGCTCACATGTATTAGGCAGAAATTGTCCTTACCTACAAAATATACAAGAAGGATGAGTGCCATGTCCAAGTATGACCACTAGCTAGTACAAAAAATGATGTGTAACTTCATAGAATATAGCATGTAAATGCTATGGCCTTAGTTGGGTCAGTGGTGTAGTTGTGGTTGGTGGGAGGACTTGGCACCATAGGTATGAGCTCGAGGAGGAGCCATGATGGTGTTGGTAATTAGCATAGAAGAAGTGAGCAGGAGACACGGCACGGGATGCATGATGCACTGGTTAAAACAATAATGTATACGGAAGATAGAAATAACTAATTACTTTCCCTTTATTATGAAACTATCAACTTACAATTGGGGATAGCATCCCTCTACTCAAACTATCTTTTCCTAATGCAAAATCCTTAATCTGGGGTTTCCTAGTTCAAACTCCCCTTAAGTTATCTTGAATCCTCTAGAGCCCTATCTTACTGGAAAAGGAATCTAACAATGCCTACTCTTCATGTGGTAGCCCATAAGTAGTCCAGCTCCACATGAGAGTTGAATGTCCACTTAAGCACAAAACAGAAGGCAATGCAGACAGAAATTGAGTATACCCTAATCCATAGTTCAAACCAGCCAAAGAATAAACAGAGGAGACAGACAAGGTAAAATGATACTAGCTACAGAACCGTAGGAAACTGATACTTCTCAGCAATAATGGATATGAAAACTGAAATTACAACCAGAAAAATCCAACTATACCAAGAGAAAATGACAGCTGGCGTAGAGCTTCAATGAATGGCATTGATTCGATATCACCTGAAACAAGAACGAAATGAACTTCTCTTCTGCAAGAGTAATAACTAAAGTAATGTACCATAAAATTTCCAAAACCCTACCTACAGTGCCTCCCAATTCAATAACACAAACATCAGCTGGACGAGTCTGCCCATCCACAGGAACAGAGGACACTGATTGTATCCAGTTTTTTATTTCATCAGTTACATGAGGAACAACCTGAATAAATTATAATCGCAAGAGTTTCATAGTTTGTCCAATAGGCATTCCGTGCCCACAGCAATGAACGACACAAGGGAATTATACCTGGACCGTTTTTCCAAGATAGTCACCCTTTCTCTCCTTCTCAATGACAGACTGAAAAAAGGCACCCACTGTTTACAAGCTCAAGTAACAACCAACAAGCATTTTCCTGGCAGGGATGCTCACCTGATAAATCTTTCCAGTGGTAATGTTATTTTCCCTCGTCAGAGTGAGATCCAAGAAACGCTCATAATTCCCTAAATCCAAGTCCACCTATGAATTTCAAATTTCAGGCACCAGATAGCACACACAATGAAATTATAGCATTACAAATTTATATGCGACACAGCAGGCCGACGTACCTCTCCACCATCATCAAGCACAAATACCTCACCATGCTCAAAGGGAGACATAGTCCCAGCATCTGTATTTAAGTATGGATCTAAAAACGAAGAAATGGACAATATTAATACCACTGAAAGATACAAACCAAGGCACCTAAAAAATTGATAAACTCTGCACACGGGAGCTGAGTATAGCAAAACCAATCCAAACAAGATATTACAAAATGCACTTGGAAGAAGAAACATTGACCACAGTATACCAAGGCCTATCCAGCCCACCATGCACCACCCCAAATCTAGTACTAAAACATAACTCAAAATTACATGTTTATCCCTAATGATCGGACAAATAAGAACCCAAAGAGGTACCACCTTTTAAGACCAGCCACACTGTGAGGAAGAAGCGATTCCTAGCACTCTCTCTCCTAGCTTTGAATCGATTCAATACGGTGCAGGGCATCGGTTCCTCAGACCTGACAACAAAAGCGACTCAATTTTATGGTTCGCTTCTTTGCATGCATGTGTGGACCATCGTTGCAGGCTTGTGAGGAAGAAGGCCTGGAAAGAGTAAAAAGTAGGATGTTGTTTACTTCATAGTGGGCCCTACAGACGGTTCCACACGGTGCAGCAAAATTGTACCGATTCTTAGTCTGACATTTTTTTCTTTGAATCGGTTCAACAGTGTGGCTGGTCTAATAAACAACTAAAAGTAGTGACACTAGTAGTGACTAGTGAGATGATGGGTCTTGGAACTTTTCACATCAGTTAGACAATTACTCAATGGGACACCATAGGCTACCGATTCTCCCAAACCACGGCATCTGTTATAAGCACATTGAAGGTCGATCAATAACTGGAACGCCCAAAAGGAGCAATCCTTTATTTCATTCTTTTAATTGTCTATCCCAAATTTCAACGAGAAACAAGAAAACCTCTAACCACCCAATCTCCAACAAGCTCTTTTGACGCCCAAATTGGAGAAGTAACAAGATTTTCACGAAATCATAGAAACGCGCACCGGGGCATTTTCACCTGACGAGTTAGACCAAGAACACAGGGCAGCGGCATTCCCGCCCAAGGTCGCAAGATTTTCTAGGGTTGGAACTCTAAATGGACAAACACGAAGCTAGAAGAGAGATGCCCACTAGTAGATGAGGACAGAACTGCGCACGGACGCCAATTTCTACGCGCTTCTCGCAGAGGAGAGAACCCCGACCGTGAATCCCGCAAAGTGGGAAGTGTACAACCATAGAGGGGAAGGGCGAGAGGGAGGGGGGAGCGGACCGATCTTGATGCAGGTGACGCGGATGCCGCAGGACTTGAGGACGACGCCGACGCTGCTGGCAGTGACGCCTTTACCGAGGCCGCTGACGACGCCGCCGGTGATCAGCACGTACTTGGTCGCCGCCCGCCCCTCCTCCGCCACCGCCATGGTCGGAGGTAAAAGGGAAAGCGCGGGAGGTCGGGTTGGCCCGGACGAAGTATATTCCGGTGAGAGAAGCGAAGGGAAGACGCTGCTCTGGTGGCAAACTGGCAACTTGTGAGGCTGGCTTTGCAGTGCACTGCTGGCAAATCCCACTTATGTTCCGTGTAGGAAGATTCTTTGTGTGATCTGGATCTGTTTCTCTCCGGCATCTCCGATCGCTGGTCATATCTACTACTGCCCTCACATGTTTATCAAATTTTAAATAAATCTAGTTTATTATATAGATTTATTTAAATTTTAACAATCCTGTGATATTTATTTTAAGACGAAGAGAGTAGATTTAGAGTGAAAAATAATACTCTTTAGTGTACTAGATTTGCATGTACTAGATTTCCTTAGTGTGTAAATACCTATGAATCTAAATAAATCTAACTCACTTAACTTTATAAGGAAAAGTAATATGTTTGGACGGCTGTAGCGTCAAGACTTAAATTTAATAGATGATTTGAAATAAGACAATAATTTAAGGCAACGGAAACAAATCTAAAAATATGTGTTTATAGTAAGGAAGTTTATATTTAGAAGTCCTAAGAGCTGAATTTGCCGATGATCTAGCCCATGAAATGGTTAAGGTGAATGTTGCACTTAAATTATTTAACCTTCTTAAGAACTAAAATAACACCATATATAAATTCAAGAATATGCTGCAATAAAGTGTCGGAGACCAGATGATGCATCTTAGCCTTCTCTTCTCCTCATGTATCGCAGGCACCAATCGATGCAGTGGAGATATGATGTATCGACACATCGCTTGTAATTACTTCTAGGTAAATGCGTCTTTCCCCCATGCAACCGGTTCATGCTAGTGTTTCCTGCTCTACTTCTCCTACTATAAGCGATGATTCGAGGTTGTGCCTTTATCATACCTCACAATTAATGGTTCGCAAGCTTGCCACCACATGGCTATGCTCAGGTACAACGCACCCGCTCCACCACCGGTTCCAAAGTTCTTACCCTCAAGGTTGCAGCATGTAGCGTCGATCTGAAGCCACATCGGTTCATAGCATACACTAGTGTGGACACTGGCAACAAGTTCCTCGGGTGTCACTACAAATCCCCGAGGTGCAAGTTCCTCGGGTGCCACTACAAATCCCCGAGGTGCAAGTTCCTCATAAGGATTAATAATGCACACAACTGGACGATGCAAAATGTATTGACATGGATTTCGAAGGACGCCCTCGAAAGCGACTACCATATGTCTAATAACAAATTCAACTTCAGAATCGAACAAGAGAGGAAAAAAGCCCGTAACATGATCGAGCCTGGGATAATAAGGATGAAGGACGAGTTGACTCGCCTCGAGGCATTGAGCTTAAGAATAATTTAGACATAGTTTGATATAATTGATTAGTGTAAAAGAAACTGATATGTACTTCAGTTTACTAAATATATATGTGAGCATCTTTCTGTTAATTCGTGTTGCGGTTAATTTGGTCAGTTTGATCAATTCGCAATTGCGGTCATCGTGTGTAATGTTTAGGATGATAGTTATATTTATCGTGGATACCCGTACCGTGGCATATTTATTTGTCATGAATAGTCAATAGGGCCCACATGTCATTGACCTTAAGATCTCCCCGCACGCCATCCAAAATTTCGCGAACTCCCCTGCCACCGTGTCCGCTACTGATGCCCCATCCACCGCTACCCTTACTGCCTTCCCAAGGACATTATTCTTACCCAAATCCGACGCGGCCTCCCTAGGGACATTGTTGTTCCACACCTCTGGCGCCGCCTCCCCAAGGACATCACCTCACACTGCCTCATGTGTTTTTATTCGAGTACTTTGATTTTGCATACAAATAGACAAGAGATGGTTGTACTCCCTCCGTTTCAAAATATAATATGTTTTAGCTTTGTGAAGGAAATGTATCTAGACTTGTTTTAGTGTGTAGGTTCATTCAAGTTTGGAGTGATCTACACACTAAAACAAGTCTAGATACATTTGCTTCACAAAGCTAAAACATCTTATATTTGGAAACAGAGGGAGTATTCATTTAGACAGGCACCAGAATACGAAGCTGGATGAATTGTTTTCTGGATTTCGTGTTCTCCCAGTCCGCAAATGGAGGAATAATTGTTGTCCTTTCTACACTTTTGCTAATATTTATTGGTGTGACCATACAACTATGGTGAGTCTCTTGATGAGAGTTCTAGTCTGGCAGAATGTACCACGGGTACCAAACCTGCTATTGATCGTTTGACTAATGACATGGATGATCTGCTTAGGGTTAGTACATCGCCTTTTGAGCATACTGATACTAATTCTTTTGATGATGTTGTTACCTATACCAAGTTGGCATATGAAGCTACCCTAGATCTGTACCCGGGTTGCAAGCTGCAATTCATTATTAGGATCTTGAACATAAAACATTTGTGGGGAGTTGCTAATAGAATGTTTGATGAAATTCCCTAGTTATTAGGTGAAGCAACTATTATGATTCTAGGCATTGGGTATAACAATATAGAAGCCTTCATAAATGACTGTATTTTATATAGGAATGATCATGCACTCCATGACAAATGCCCCACCAGTGGCACTTCAAGGTGGAAAGCCATCATAGAAGGAAAGTGGCCTCAAGGTATCAAGCATTTTCCTATAAAAATAGGGCTACATAGGACTTTTATGTCTATAAAGACAGCCACCGATGCAAGATGGTATGCAAATTAGCATACATATGATGGTTTACTCTGGCATCATATCGATGTTGAGAATTGGAAAACCTCGACAGGTTGTATCCACTGATTGGAAACGATCATCATAATATCAAGTTGGGATAGATTGACTACAAATACCTTCAACCCATTTGGTGCATATAGCACATCTCATAACACTTGACATGTGATTCTGATTCCGTACAATTTTCCACCATGGATATGCATGAAGCCTTAACATTTTATTCTGTCACTATTGATCCTTGGCCCAAAATATCCTAGGAATAATATAGATGTTTACCTAGAGATCTCAATTGAATAACTTGAAAAGTTGTATGAGATAGATGCTAGAACATATAATGCAGGCACGGGTGACTATTTCACCCTTTGTGCTGCATTAGGGACTATATGTGATTACATTGGTAATGCAATGGCATGTGGTGGCAAAATTAACAAGAATGTGTTGTGTTCTACTTGATTCCTTGATACTGATAGCTATAGATTATAGCATGGAAAAAGACTTGTTACAAGGGAAACCATAGGTTCCTATCCTTTGATCGCCCGTATATGATTGAGACATGTGATTTTTATAAATATTTTGATGATACAAGACCTCCAACACCAATTACTGGATATGGCATTGATAAGAAAAAAGTGGTTGAAACATAATCTTTGGAAAGTTAAAAGATCAGAAGCATGCAAAGGCAGCTACAAAATGAAAACATAATATCATTGTGGAGGACAACCCTTGCATATGGCACAAGAGATCATGCTTTGTCAAACTTAAGTATTGGAAGAACTTTTGTGTACATCATAATCTAGATGTAATGAATATTGAGAAAGACTTCTTTGAAAACGTTGTTAATACTATGCTAGATGGAAAATAAAACAAAAGATAACATTGCATCTAGGTTAGATATGCAGATCCTCAATATGAAGGGATCATTTAATGCAACGGAGGTTATCGAAACGGTGATGTGATCAGAACTCATATGGGAAGAAGTGTGTTACTACATGGACACAACCATGAAAATATGTTTCGGTTGAGTCTTGAGAAGTACCCGTTTTCTAGATGGATGTGCATCATGTTTAGCTAGCACGATGCAAGTAGAACAAAGGTAACTAGTTGGTCTCAAGAGTCATGATTTCCATTTCATAATGCACCACTTTATTATCATGTACAATCTTAAAAGCGTCGTTGATAATAAAAACATGATAATTATGCAGAGAGATTTAGGGTACTAAAAATGGTAAACTCCCTTTCGAAGCGACCAAACCAACTTTTGTTGCTAGTCGGATATTAATTTTTATTGCCTTATCCTATTTACACTAAGAAAATATTAAGAAAAAATTACTCCATGCATGAAGGAAATTAGTTTTTCACATGTTTTATATCTTATTTTATTATTTTCTATTGAACACCTAGATAAAATGGTACAAAATAGGATTATCGATTTTTTAATTCACATTATAAATATGGGTGCTAAATCAAGGCATGTCGCAAAATTTTAGGTCAAAAGGATACATATTAGGTCGAAAGGAGTAAAAATTTGCCAAATACTACAATTATAGCCTTTTTTATATTATATTTCTGCGCATATCATTAGTGACATGCAATAGATCGATATTCATGGTCCTAACCAATGCCAACCACGTTGAGAGTAAAAGACCATCAGAGGGTATGAATATAGGGATGACATGTGGGTCTACCTTCTTCACGGTCCCACATATCATTGACTTAGGGTGTCTACCACAATTATTCAGCCAGACAAAATTTAGGTTCTTAAATTCCAATCCCCCAAATATGTGAAGCTTATTGTCCCACTATCATCATCCTATTAACAGGTAAAACAACATATCACTAACACTCACTATTTTTTGCGCAACATTTTTATTTAGCTTATATAGCTTCCGGGCGACTCTAAGTGAATCTATTTCCAAATATATTCCCTGCCCTTTTTGCTCAAATCCTCCGCTCTCCTGGCACACCGGCAATACGGCACCACCTCGACCATGCCACCGCGCCACTGCTCTCATCTCCTCGGAAGCCGCAGCCAGGCTCACACAAAACTCTAGCTCGGCCCACACATGCGACTAGACGATGACAACAGATGCGAGTTCATCATGCTATCCTTATTTATATCTCACCTAACTTGTCGTCCTAAATAATGGCTAATTTCTTCTTTCTTGCGCGTGGCTCTATCACCGGCCATGTGCACTGTTAGACTAGACAATGTTGTGTTAAGAGTTTGTTTTAGAGTCGGTTTAAGTAATCTTGGCCGACAAGTTTTATAACCCTATATATACTCTGTACCCCTCAAGCAATATTATTATGCAAGTCAATAAAATTAACATGGTATCAGACAATTAGATCCTAGGGCATGGCGCCGCCACCGACGCCGCCCCCTCCTTCCCCTCCCGACTACTTCACCAAAAAGGCCGCTGCCACCACTGCTTCCCTGGGTGACGTCGGCCAAACCTCCAACACCTCCCTTGCTCTACCCTCTCCTACCCTCCCAACTATCCACTATGCCGATACAATCTCAGATGTTAAACCCTTTATTCCAATCACTTTAGATCTGCCAAAGCATAACTACTACCATTGGCGTCATCTCTTCGAGGTTCATCTCGGACGGTGCAATCTTCTTGACCACGTCGCCGACCATGCCGTTACCCGGCCTACCGATCCTCGCTGGGCCAAGGACGACCTCGCCATCATCCAATGGATCTACCAGCGGGTGTCCACTAAGATCTTCAATCTCGTGTTTCGTGACGCCACCAGCATGCGCCGCCTCCGCGGCCCGGCTGACTCTTCCAAGACAACGTCGACGCCCGCGTCAACACCCTCCACACCGAGCTCCGCAACACCGTCCAAGGTGACTCTCCCGTCGGCGTCTACTGTCAAAAGCTCAAGACGATCGCCGATGAACTCCAAGAGCTCGGTGACCCTGTCGACGACCGTCAACTGATTAACATCCTCCTCGTCGGGCTCGATGACCGCTTCGAAAAGTAGGCCTCCTTTATTCCCATGATGCGGCCCCGTCCTACCTTCGCTGAGGTACGATCTATGCTTCAGTGGGCCGACCGTGCCCTCGTAAATAAAGAGGCGCGCCATCAAGCTTTCGCCGCGATCCAGCGACCTCCTGCTGCTCCTGCTGCTCCTGCGCCGCCTCCTCCATCACCGGTGCAGCCACCTCCGGGGTGGCGCCCTAGTCCGAACTACAGGGGCAAAAACCCTACCTTCCGGCCGCCTCAACCACCCACGGCTCCTCCCAGCGGCCCGACGCCTCCAGCCCTGGCACCTCCTGCGTCTCCTAGCTGGCACCCGATGCACGACCCATGGACAGGGCTTGTCCAGGCCTGGCCCATGCCCTGGATCACGTCCTCTCAGATTGGTGCTCCCCCGGCGTACTCTGGCGCCTGGACGCCGGGCATACGCCCCCACGCCGGCTCTTCGGGCCTCCTCAGCACTCGCCCTCCGCACCAAGCCTACATGACTGCACCGACCTACATGCCTGGTCCGACTTACCAGCAGTACAGGGCTCCAGCCCCTCCTCCGACGTCTGCTAGTGCCTACATGTCGATCTACGCGTCTTCACCACCTTCTTTGTTGCCTGCACCATCGCCGTCCTCTTCCTCATCACTGAGCTGGGACCAAGCAGCGTTTATCCAGGCCATGAACCACTTTGCTACTCAAGGAAACTCAGGTACCAACTGGATTTTCGATTCTGGTGTTTCTAGTCACATGTCTTCTTCGAATAATATGCTGTCAAATTTTTCCTCCTCACCTTTTTCCTCTATAACTCTTGGCAATGGTTCTAATATCCATATCTCCGGTGTTGGTAATGCACAACTTCTCTCACACACAAAACTTCTCCTCCTTCGCAATATTCTTGTTGCACCTGATCTCATTAAAAATTTAATCTCCGTTCGACAATTCACTCGTCAATCATGTTTCTCTCGAATTTGACTCCTTTGGTGTTTCTGTGAAGGATTTTCTAACCAAGGAGGAGATCGCTCGCTTCAATAGTGATGGAGATCTCTACTCCCTCCATGGTGTTACCACGACCACCCAACCCTCATCTATGGTTGCTTCAGTCGAGCTTTGGCATCAACGTCTAGGCCACCCCAATAAAATTGTCTTAGATTCTCTCCTTAGTAATTTCTCTATTCCTTGTAATCGTGATACTCATAATCCTCTAGTTTGTGAATCTTGTCAACAAGGAAAACATGTGCGTCTTCCGTTCAATTCTTATACTTCTTCTAGTACTTTTCCCTTCGAATTATTACATTGTGATTTATGGACATCACCTATTGAGAGTATTTCTGGTTTCAAGTACTATCTTGTGATCTTGGATGATTTCACTCATTATGCATGGACTTTTCCTTTACGCAAAAAATCTGATGTACACACAATCCTTCTCAATTTTCAACGCTATGTTGCAACTCACTTCTTTCTCCCCATTCGGTTCATCCAATGTGATAATGGCAAAGAATTTGACAATAACCAAAATCGTAATTTTTTTCTCCACCATGGCATTCTCCTCCGTTTTTCCTGCCCCTACACTTCCCCTCAAAACGACAAAGCTGAGAGATCTCTCTGCACTATCAACGACATAATTAGAACCCTTCTTATCCAAGCTTCTATGCCCCCACGTTTTTGGGCCGAAGCTCTCCGCACATCCACATATCTCCTCAATATTCGTCCCTCCCAACTTAACCCACAAACCACACCATATTACTCTCTCTTTCTATGTCATCCTAATTATCCTGAACTTCGAGTATTTGGTTGTCTCTGTTTTCCCAATACCTATGTCACTTCACCTCATAAACTAGCTCCTAGATCTCTACCCTATGTTTTTCTAGGTTATTCCGATGAGCACAAAGGTTATAGATGTTTTGACCCAGTTTCTGGTCGTATTCATATCTCTCGTCATGTTACTTTCGTTGAACACTCTTTTCCTTTTGCCACCCATACATCTTCCCATGATTCCGTCTCCACTGATCCCTCTCCCTCGACTCGTTCAGCTACACCACCTAATCCCCTACACAACCCAATATTCCATACAGAACCCCCTATGCCCAAACTTGCATCCGTTGCGCCGGGCGTTTCGCTCACTTCTATCGCGCGCTCTACCGAGCCCTCACGGCAGCCTGTCGTCGCCTGCCGTCGCACCACCCTCTCCACCCACGGCACACTCTCATGCTGCTTCGCAAACCTCATCTGATGCATCTCCCAACTCCATTGTCACGCCTCCCTCTTCGGCACCCACTTCTGAGCATGATCCGTCTCCTTCCCCACAATTACCCTCCTATGCTATTCCTATTCCAGCACCCACCAATGATCATACTATGCGTACCCGTGGCAAATCTGGTTTTCGTCTACCCTCCAAACGTATTAATTTCTTAGCTCAACCCAACCTTTCTCCCATCCCAAAATCTTACAAATCCGCTCTTCTCGATCCCAACTGGTCCACTGCTATGAAAGAAGAATACCATGCTTTGGTCACCAATGATACTTGGCAGCTAGTTCCTCGTCCTTCTAATTCAAACATTGTTTCTGTGGGTCTTTCGTCAAAAAATTCACCCCGATGGTACTCTCTCTCGCTACAAAGCCCGCTGGGTATGTCGTGGCTATTCTCAACAACAAGGAATTGACTATGATGAAACCTTTTCTCTTGTTGTCAAACCGAGCACAATTTGCACCATCCTTAGCATTGCCGTTTCCTGTTCTTGGCCTATTCATCAACTCGATGTCAAAAATGCCTTTCTTCATGGTTCTCTTCAAGAAACTGTCTACTGTCAACAACCTTTAGGTTTCGAAGATCCTAGTTCACCCAATCATGTATGTCTTCTCAAAAAGTGTCTCTACGGTCTAAAGCAAGCACGTCGTGTGTGGTTTCAGCGCTTTTCTACATTCATCCAAACTATAGGATTTATTCCCTCTCTCTCCGACACATCTCTCTTTGTCTATCAATCAAATAATAACATTGCCTATCTCCTCCTTTACGTTGATGACATTATTCTCACAGCCTCCACCCAAACTTTTCTCAACTCTATCATCTCTAGTCTTCAACACGAATTCTCTATGATTGATCTAGGTATGCTTCATCATTTTTTGGGCATTGCTGTCACTCGTGATTCTTCTGGCCTTTTTCTTTCTCAACGGCAATACACTCTCGATCTTCTCTCTCGTGCTGGCATGTCGGACTGCCAACCATCCCGCGCCCCCATCGACACCACTTCTAAATTTTCTTCTACCGGCGAATCCTTCTCCGATCCCACTCTATATCGAAGTCTCACAGAAGCACTTCAATATCTCACTCTTACACATCCTGAAATTTCCTATGTTGTTCAACAAGCATGCCTTTTTATGCATGATCCACGCCTTCCTCATTATAATCTAGTCAAAAGAATTCTTCGATATCTCAAAGGAACTCTTGATCATTGCCTTCTTATTAATTCTTCTTCCCCTACAATTTTAACAGCATATTCCGATGCAGATTGGGTTGGATGTCCTGAGACTCGTCGGTCCATATCTGGTTACTGTGTTTTTCTTGGCAATAATTTGATTTCTTGGTCTTCTAAGCGTCAGCTAACGGTTTCGCGTTCGTCTGCTGAGGGTGAGTTGCACATGCAGTTGCAGAAACGGTATGGTTGCGTCAACTTCTGGCCGAGCTTCATCGCCCAATTCAGCAGGCTACCATTGTGTATTGTGATAATATCTCTGCAGTTTATATGGCGGGCAACCCAGTTCAGCATCGGAGGACAAAACATATTGAAATCGACATATATTTTGTTCGCGAGAAGGTTGCTCTTGGACAAGTTCGTGTTCTTCATGTTCCAACCACAGCGCAATTTGCTAACATCTTCACCAAGGGGCTTGCTACTGCACCATTCATTGACATACGATCCAGTCTCAACGTCGTTGCGCTCGACGATGAGACTGCAGGGGGATGTTAGACTAGACAATGTTGAGTCGGTTTTGATCTGTTAAGAGTTTGTTTTAGAGTCGGTTTAAGTAATCTTGGCCGACAAGTTTTGTAACCCTATATATACTCTGTACCCCTCAAGCAATATTATTATGCAAGTCAATCAAATTAACATGCACAAACCCTAATCCCCAAGTCTCATATAAGCCCTAGTTGCATGTAAACCCTGGATCTATCTTATGATTTGGTCGCAATTTTAAATAGCTTTATCTATTTTAGGTTTGATTTCTACGAGTATTCACGAACCGTACTCCCCACATCTCCTAAACCCTAAATACACCATAGGATTTAGTCATAGTATTTTTTGTTGAGATGTGTTGTTGATTCAAGAATAAATCTTTTTTCATGGTAGTTTTTGTAGGTCTAATTGATCATGTGGTAATGGGAAATAAATTCAGAAATTAAATTCCATGTTTTATCTTTATCACATAATCATGTTTAGTAGTACTATTCTATTTTTATGCTGATTATTTTTAGTTCAATTGGTTAATATTATGTTGTCATCAATATTTAACAATTCTGGTGTTTCTATGTGTAATATGTGTTGATTATTATGTTCAAGGACATATCCATACATTGTCTCCTAGCACATTTATGTAGTTGTTGTTGCGTGACCATTTTATCATGCTAGGATGGTTTGTATATAATTAATATTGTTTTTCATACAATTTGTTCATAGAAATCGTTAATTGTTGTATATCTATCTTGTTTAACGTTCCCAGGCATCCTGCAGCACAGTACTAACAAAGTATACCGGGTGGTGCTCGAGATGACGCTTCTACGGTGCGCGATGCCGATGTGATGTGGGATGGGATCTCTAGGGGTGTGTGCAAACCCCAACCAACACTGGCGGTATGCTCCTTTCCTTCACTTGCCTCCCACTCAGCTACCAACACGGCACCTACAACCTGGTTGGTAGTTGCAATGTAAAGAAATAACGGTTCTTCCGTCTTCAGAGCGACAAGGACGGACTGCGATAGTAGGTAGTGCTTTAGATCCCGAAGTGCTTCTTCGGCTTCTTGGGTCCAAGTAAGTGGACCCTTCTTCTTGAGCAATTTGAATAAGGAAAGTGCGCGCTCGCCCAGTCGTGAGATGAAACGTCCCAATGAGGTGATACACACCCATTGAGGTGTTGGACATCCTTCACCATTCGGGGCGCTTGCATGTCCTCAATTGCCCTGATCTTGTCCGGATTTGCCTCAATTCCCCGATGAAACACCAGGAAACCGAGGAGTTTGCTAGACGGCACCCCAAAACGCATTTATAGGGGTTTCACCGGAGTTGTACCTTGCAAAGATTGTCAAAGGTCTCGCGTAGGTCATCGATCCGGGTCGCCTGATCCGTTTCTTCACCACGATGTTCTTGATGTAGGCCTCCACATTGCGGACCATTTGTGATCTGAGGCAAGCCCTCATGGCTCGCTGGAATGTGGCTCCGGCATTCTTGAGCCCGAAAGGCATGCAAGTGTAGCAGTAGCATCCCATGGGGGGTGAAGAATGTCGTCTTCTCCTCATCCTCGACCGCCAACTTGATCTGGTGATACCCGAAAGAGGCATCCAGGAAGCACAACAAATCACACTCGGCGATGGAGTCCACAACTTGATCTATTCGCGGCAAAGGGAAAGGATCCTTTGACACGACCGGTTGAAGTCGGTGAAGTCGATGCAGAGTCACTTCTTGAGGTTGGTTTTGGTGAATATGATGGGGTTAGCCGTCCAGGAGGGGTCTAGTACTTCACGCACGACCCCTTGCCTTCATCAGCTTGCGAACTTCCTCCACGACGAAGTCTTGTCAATCTTGGGCTTATTGTCGGACCTTCTATCGGACCAGACGTGTGCACGAACATACCACTAGGTGGTGCTCAATCACCTGGCGCGGCACGCCTGGGAGGTCTGACGGGTCCCAGGCAAACACATTTTGCCACAAGAAGACGAGGAGGGATCCCTCCTCCTCGGGGAAGAGCTGGCTGTTGATGGTGAAGAAGCGGGTCACACCATCGTAGAACGGAACCTTTTTGGTGAGTTGAGTGTTGCCCTTGAGATTTTGATTCCTTGGGATCAGACCCAATCCCTCGCCATGCTCGATGACCGGCTTGAGGGTGATGCTCTCCCCGCAGCCGGTGATGCCTCTGCTTCGACCCAGGGAGAGACCAATCATCAAGAATATGGTTTGAGGAGCCTTCGCCAAGGCCCTTTTTTGCCGGCATCCTAGCCAATGGTGGTTGGAGACGAAGTACGCATGCCCCCTACCTGGCGCCCTAAATGTCATGTGTCAGAAATTCGGACACTGGGGATGTGTGACACCCCCTATTTGTTTGGTAAGGGCTTGAGGTGCTCCAAGCTCGACGACAATGAAACACGGAAAACACAGAGGTTATTTACCCAGGTTCTGGCCGCCCTTTGTCTAACAACCCTACATCCTTCCTTCTATACTATTTGGTGGTCTATCTTGCTTACATAGGACATCAGCTCTCTTGCCTGGCAGCGAGAATGCTTCCCGGGGTTCCTCCTCTCTTTTTCCATTTCCTCTTCTCCTTCTCTCCTCTACCTCTTTATTCTACCTCACTAGCCGAGCTTTTCTCATGTACACTCTCTAGGGTATTTCACTTAGTACTATGTCCCTCTCCAAATGGCCTTCCTCCATTTGCAGACAGAGGGCCTCCTTTTATACACTAAGGGGTTACCGCAATGATGTCTTACATGCATAAAACGCATGACTCCTGAGGTCAGGCACTCCTCTTTCACGTGACGTGGATGTAGAGGGGTGACGTTACATACCTCTCCCATTCCTGAGGCAGTGCAGTTATAATCGAGGACGATGGGACAGGAAGACCGCTGTCCCGTATTGTCCAGAATGGCGCCCCTGTGATATGTCGGAAACATATCTATAATTTTTGATGTTCCATGCTTGTTTAGTATCTACTTTGCTTTGCTTTGTCTACACTTTGAGGTATTTTTATACACTTTTTGGAACTAACCTATTGACAAGATACCACAGTATCAGTTGCCTGTTTTCTTCTATTTTTGGTTCCAGAAAAGGCAGCAAATCAATATTCTCGGAATTGGACGGGGCAAAAGCCAATCTTCCTATTTTTCCCAGAGCAACACGGAACCACGAAGCAGAGATGGAGGAGGACACTAGGGTGGCCGCACCCCTAGGCACAGGCCAGCCCTGGTGGCGCCCATAGGGGGTGTGGGCCCCTGTCCCTCCACCGACCTTGCCTCCTTCGCCTATATGAAGCCTCCGACCTAAAAACCCTAAATCATCCAGAAGAAAGCCACAAAAAGGTCTCCAGCGCCGCCGCCACCGAAGGGGAGATTCGGGGGAAAGAAAGTCTCTATTTCGGCACCCTGTCGGGGTGGGGAAGTGCCCCCGGAGCCATCTCCATCGATCTTCATCACCATATTCATCGCCGTTACTAATTCCCATGATGAGGAGGGAGTAGTTCTTCCTCGAGGCTAAGTGATCTACCGGTAGCTATGTGTTCATCTCTCTCTCTATGCATGATCTTATTGTGGTCATGAGCTTTGTAATCAAGTAGATCTAATCTATTACTCAAGTGATTTAATATATCTCCGCTCTCTCCATGTGTGTGAAAGTGACAGCATGCACGCCATGGGCACTTAGGCTAGAGTACATAAATACTCATCGTGCTTTAATAGATCTATGCTTTTCCCCACGTGTGTGACAGTGACAGCGTGCGCGCCGTGTGTGGCACTTAAGCTAGATTACATATATATTCATGAGTTATATTTGGAGTTGGATGTCTATATGAAATTGTGGTGTTTGTTGGAACCGTCTAGCGCTCAAGGTGATAGTGTGGGGTTATCTAGATTGGGGAAGGCCCTACCATGGATTAGAGTGTCCAACTGGAGAGTAGTTCAGGGTAGTATCATTAAGAGTATATTTCTATGAGAGAGTGTTCACTAGTGAAAGTATGATCCCTAGGCCTTGTTTCTAAGCATTTAAACACCGTTCACAACTAGATCTATTGCATGTTTGCTTGCTTCCTTATTTATTTCAGTTTGCCTTCAGTCTCTCCCACTTCAACAACAAGTCAGAAGCTCTTTTCTGGCACCGTTACCACTTGTATTTCACTATATCTTTGCCGAACTAGTGCACCTATACACCTGACAAGTGTATTGGGTGTGTTGGGGACACAAGAGACTTCTTGTATCTTGATTGCAGGGTTGCTTGAGAGGGATACCTTTGACCACTTCCTCCCTGAGTTCGATAAACCTTGGGTAATCCACTTAAGGGAAACTTGCCGCTGTTCTACAAACCTCTGCACTTGGAGGCCCAACAACTGTCTACAAGAATATAAGTGCGTAGACATCAAGCTATTTTTTGGCGCCGTTGCCGGGGAGGTTTTGGGCCTTTTACCTTTCCTCCACTTCAAGCTCCATCAAAGTTATTTTCTGGCGCCGTTGCCAGGGAGGTAAGGTAAAAGGTACTCACATCCTCCGGTGTGAGTGCTCGAAGTTATTTTCTTTAGATTCTACAATTTTGTCTTTTTTTTCTTGTTTTCACTAGTTAGGATTAATGGAAAACAACAACAAAAATTAGAGAGCTTTATAATGTTTATCTTGAGTTAGGACATGAAGTGTTTGAAGAGAAAATTAAAAAACCTATGGAATTGTATTTGCAGGCTAATAGCAATGTTATTAGTATGAATTATTTGAATACCATTATTGCTAATGCTATGGAAACATCTAAGCTTGGGGAAGCTAGTTTTTATGAAAATGATCTTTTTAGTTCCCCAGCTTTGGAAGATAGCTATTCTATTGCTTATGATGATACCAAACCTCCAATTTATGATGATTACAATGATGAATATGATATTTTTAGTCCACCTACTATTGAGGAGGAAATTAATTATGATTACAATATGCCTCCTATATTTGATGGTTATGGTGATGAGAATAATAGTGATAGCTATGTTGTTGAATTTTCTCCCACTACAATTAATAAGAATGACTTTGCTTATGTGGAGAGTGATAATACTTTTATGCATGTTGCTCATGATAAGAATGTTTCATATGATAGTTATATTGTTAATTTTATGCATGATGCTACTGAAAGTTATTATGAGAGACGGAAACATGGTTTTATGCATATCAAAAATATTAAGTTTTCCCTCTTTATGTTGTAAATCTTGAAGTTGCACTTGTTTTGCATTCCTATGCTTGTTTCTTTGTGCTTTCATGACTTGTTTCTTTACAAGATTCCTATGCATAGGAAGTGGGTTAGACTTAAATGTGTTTTGAATTTTCTTCTTGATGCTCTCTTTTACTTCAATTTCATATTTCTTATGTGAGCATCTTCTCAAACTATCAAGCCTAACTTAAAGGCGTTAACGAAAAGTACTTGTTGGGAGATAACCCAAGAGTTTTCTTGAGTCTTGGAAGTCATTATGTAACACCCTCGCATGATAAGGCTGAGTTCATGTGTATAGTGCCAATCCCTGGATCGGTTCACTGGCACACACAGTATAAAATGATACCAAATATAACTGTGCATCATAAATACAATTAATATGATCCAGAATTTACATTATTTACTCAAGTACACAACGGAAAACGAATACAAGGTAGATCTCCATCCTTCAAATGTGCCACAGGCGAACAATTGTTGGAGTCTCGCGACCTATGAACGATCACTCAGATACGATATAACCTGCAACATTAAACGTTGCAGCCACGAATGGTCAATACATTGAATGTATGGCAAGTAGGCTAAAGTGGTTAATAACAGATCTATAAACTACATGCTTATTTGGCCAAGTGGAGTTCAGGCTCATTTGCATAAAGCAACAACTTTATCCTAACATTTGTAACAAAGTAGTTTTCCAATACGATAAATAGGACACTCTAGTTCAATCCCAGGTGCTCCTACCCAGTTATGTTCACCCAACAAGTTTTAAGTAATTAAGAAATAAGGATGAGTGAGAAATATCATAGCATCAGTATCAGGTCGCTCAAATTGTCCATAACCGGGGACACGGCTAAGCACTTAGTTTATACACCCTGCAGGGGTTAGTACACTTTACCCATGTGACTTGGCCATCCCAGCTCGTACCACCACTCTCATATTGGGTGATGATAGGGAGAAGTCCAAGAAGGAACCGTTCGAAGTAGCTCCCAATCCCGACGCCAAATCCAACCTACACTATCTACATCTCTGATACGCGGGTTCGAGTTACCACAACCTCTGAGTTCAACCAACCGCCCATTCCATTATTGGCACATGGTTGCACGAAAGCTTCAAACAAAGAAACCAATCATTTATGTTGCTGTCAAAACCCACCGGCGTGACGAGCAACACGAAGAGCCGGAGGCTCCAGGATCTGGTGGGCCTGGTCCCTCGGCAACGGCTCAAAACTCCCAGACACGTCTGGCTGATGCAGGCGTGCCACGACCTATACCTGGTCGAAGGTGATGGATTGCGATTAGTTTCTGCATGGCAAACAAGTATACGTAAAATTCGAGCCGACCGGCTCCTGTTTTCACGTGAATCGGCTCACGGAGCCGATTATCCCATGGTGCATTAGATCTACGATAACATGGGGTTTTGCTTCATCAATACAAGTTAAATCGACCTCGACGGTTTAACGTTTTCACCACATAATTGGAACATCCTACACGTAATTGAACCGGTAGATACAAAAGATGACGGAAAACTAACCCTAGAGAAGGCCTAACAACCGACGTAAAGTCAATTCCGGAACAACTCCTCTCGAATAGGCAAACCATATCCTTACATACTCTGGATCGTTCAACCCGTTTGCAAGGCACGACTATGTGGATATCAAACTAAACCTTGGAAAACAAGGCATAACTATAACATCAAGTCAATCGAATAAAGATCAAGCAAGATGCCCTTACACCAAAAAGGTGCAAAGGCGAGATAACTAAAGCGCATAACTAAGCAATCATAACAAAAGGTACCGATGCTAGCCCAAACAAATCTATGATATCAGATTACTCGCCATCGGCAAGGCTTCAAGACGAGTAACACTAAATAACGCATAGTAGAATCGCCTAGACCGCAAGATGCGATCTAGGCAGCATGACACTTACCCGAAAGAAACCCTAGAAACAAGGGGTGGCGCCGAGATTGTGTTTGTTGTGAACGTGATCGTCCTCCTTTCTCAATAACCTTAGGTACATATTTATAGTCCGGAGACTTTCTATCTTTGGAATAACCCTAACAACTCTATCTCTTACTTAAACCGAAACGTAACCTACCATAATATATAGATACACGGGCAATTTAGCCCAAACCCACGCACAAGGATGATCCATCAATACGTTGCATATATGTATCCTCCAAGCCCATCTTCATTACGGCCCATCTCCTCCTTTGGCCAAAATGTGGCGATAACACATGCCCCCCTGGTTTTGGCAATAATAATTCCAAAACCACTCTGTTTTTTTTGTTTTTTTCATCGGGTTACGCGTTGCAGAGCAGAATCGTCACGCCGCCCCCTCATCATGACGCCTTGTCTTCTCAACTTCTCCGCAGTGCATGATTTGTCAGTTTTGGCACCACATTCTGGAAAACCGCTATGGCATTGAACCACCTCCCACTATTCCCCTTATTTAAATTGATCTGAGCAGTTTATACCCCCATCCTCTTCCATTAGCCAAAAAACCCTCTTCCTCCGCCATGGCCTCCTCTTCTTCCTCCAAATCATCCGGCCTTTCCTTCCAATCCTCCAACACAATGAGCGACCGGGAGCCGACGCCGGAGCACCCGCCAATGGCGTCGTACGAGGCTCTCGCCCCACAATGGTGGGACGAGAGGGATCGATTCGCCGCCTGGTCGAGGACGACGAGTCCCCGACGACGGCGAGGGCCTCCAGTTCCTTGTCGACGGGAACTGGAGGCGAGAGCCGACGACGCCGTGTCTGGGCGACGTGATCCTCCGACAAGGAGGAGGAAGCGAGGAGGACACCTTCTCCGACGAATACCGCTGGTGAAGCGCTTCGCCGGGTCCAGCGAGGACACCGACGACGACGAGGACGAGGAGGCCCCCGCTGACAACTTCAGCAGCAGCGGCGAAGACTACGCCGGCAGCAGCGCCGATGACAGCGAATACGACGACGGCGAAGACAGCGGCGACGACACCGGCTTCTAGATTAGGAACTAGTAGTAGTACTAGTAGTAGATTTCCATTTGTAAGCAATCGGCTTCATTGTAAACAACCGTCTTTTGAATCAACAAAGATTGCTTTCCCAATTCGATTTTGCCGATAGTCAAAATAGGTCAACGTTCCAGAAGCCGATAGTAATGTATCGGCTTTCACCATACTACGCTCATATGGTCAACCAAGTCAAAGCCCAAAGAGCCGATGGTAACACATCGACTTTCCCCACAAACATTGACAAGGTCAAATTTGGTCGCATATTTAGATAAATCTGAGCGGCCACTTTCCAATTTCAAACGGTAGCCTGCGACCCTCTTCAAAAAGGCTAACCCAGATCTCCAATTGCCTCACCGAATAGATCGAGCTTACAGCGACAAGAACCCTCGATCCCCAATCGCATAGATCCATCTCCGCCGGCAAACTAGATGGCGGAATCGTCCAATACCAACACAACGGTCTCTGGTCTGAAGGTACGCCTGCTCCTCGCAGTCTGAACACGGTTCTAGAATTAATAGCAAACACCTGAATTAATGCTTTATTCCACAGTTAAATTTTTAGGTTTCAGACATTCTGCTGCCGCATCCTTCTCTCCCAAATTCTCTCTGTCTTGGCCCCGCATGAATCTAGTCCTGCCATCGATATCTTGCGAGGCAAGCAGAATCCCTTCGTAAGCCAAAACCTAGATTTGAATTCTTGGGCCGATTGCTTGCGAGCCTGGCCTAATCCTCCTGAACATTGGGTCTCTTGGTACAGCAGGGTAGCCAAAACTTACCAATCCCAATGGGAAACCACGGGAATAGCCGATGCCTTGTATTTGTCATTGTCTCCCTTGAGAAACATGAAAATCTTCTCAAAACCATCGGCTATTTCGGTCCGATGCCTGAATCGCTTCATGTTCGGTCATGGCCCCATGACACCAACTCATTAGACATGGTGATGATTACCGGTCCGACGTTACATCACCCATCCCTCCGCTTTTAAGTGACAAAGGTCCCCTACAAGCTTTCTTCCAAAAGCATCGCATTTAACTGGGGTGCCTATCTTCAAAGCCACATGAAAACTAAAGGCCATCACAGAGAAAGAACACACGGCTTTCCTCAACTTCCGGCCGAACATTTCATATTCTGGCCCTTCCCTTGCTCCAACCAAGAATTATCTCTCCTTGGCCTCTGAACTTGCCAGAGGCACTCAACTTGGCATCGCAAACTGCCTTTGGAGAAGTCTATCGATATCTCCAGTTGATGTCTGTCAAACTATTCTCCGGCATAGCAGTCAAAACAGGAGGTCCTTGGTGGTTCATTCAGCTATGGTCTCAGCTGTATTTTCAAAACCATGTCCCAAACTTCCCCCTTTTGGCGAGTTGCACCTTTCCAGATGCCAAAGGGAAGCAGATCCGATGCACCAGCTACGGCCAAGCTCTGTATAGACTGCCAGGTAGTAAACTGATCCCTCAGGAAGCATCCAAGTGGTTCAGCAATTTCTTCCAAGGCCTGGACAATCCTATCTTCTTTCCTTACACGGAGGAATCGGAACATTTTGAAAATCCAATCTCCTTCAGGCTAGACAACTTTGCCGATGACACCAGCACTCGGCAGCTATTTTCCACTGTGATCCGTCCCTGCTTCCTTCCAGTTGGCATGAGCACATCCAACAGAATAATCAAGCCTGGATACGAATTCTACCAACCGGTCGTAGTAGCTCGGCAATTTGGCCTTGGACAAGTACCTCCCCATTTCTTTCTCCACCATCTTACGGAGAGCAGAGCTGACCTGCCCGATCCTCTCACCAGTCAAAGGTGTTATTCCTTCTTCGATGCTCTGACCATCCCAATTCCTAACAACCTCACCTTCGCTTCATCAACCAATGGTTTTGAGAACTGGTGGTCGATGTGGAAGACTCATGCATTCAGGAGAGCTCTGGGACCGTTACTGGAACAGCTCGATGCTGAATATCATATCCCCGTAGAACAGGTACCACTACTTGTAAATTTCTTGATGCAGCTCACAAATGATTCTTCTAATAACCCGCTCTGTCTCCTTGCAGCAACAAGATGGTCCTGAACCTACACACGGTGATGGCTCCCCCTTCGAATTCTTCCCACCAGCTCCTGTGGTCCTTTTCTGCAAAAACTCGCCACCTTTGAAAAAGGTCGTGATGCAGAACCAGCCGATATCACCACAATCGGCTTCCAAGAGCCAAGCAACTTCTAGGTCAACCGCCTCTCGAGTTCCAACTAAAACAAGAACGGTGGTGAGGAAGGTAGCTGCCAGGAAGACTTTGAGGCGCCGGAGCCCTTCTCCAGAAAGTTCGCATGTACGCTGATCCATGCCTTGGTTGATCTCTTTCATCCTTGCAAACATGCTTGCGCTTACTAGCTCTCCTTTTCTTACAGGTTTCCATCGAAGACACCTCCAGCGGGGACACACAATCCAATCGAGGAGAATCAGGCCCAACAGACTCTGAGAGGACCACCACACCGAGCCAGCCAGATTTGCCACCATCGGCTCCCAAGAAAAGGCCGGTTCCTGAACCCATCGCCCCGAGCATCGTCGAGGGGGTTATGTGAGCCCCAAGAGGGCTCGCAAGGACCCAAACTTCGTCGAGCCAGGAGGTTTGAAAGTCATCACCCTCCATGCTCTTACCAATTGTTTTTATCGCCGATTCATCACTATTTACATCGGCTAAGCACCTTCCATGCATTTAATCGACACTTCTAGTGGGAAAGCCGAAGTGCCGATGCCTTCGCAAGGTGGATCTAGTAATCCCGGTGTAGATGAAACATTACCACTTTGGCCAAGCCCCAAAGAACAACACACAAGCCGATTGTCTCCATCATCGCTATCCCTTGATCTTAGGAGAGGTACGCTCGTTCGCTCGCTCATCCTTCCATGTTGACGACATCGACGCCATTTCGCCGCTGTGGTTGTGATATCTCGAACTGCTGACGTTCGACCCTGAATCCATCGAACCAACTCTCTCTGTCGCCAACGATGAACCACGAGCAAGGGTTATTCTACCTCAATTCCAGCATCTCAAAGCCTTGCTGTCCTCCCCGATCGAGAAGTTGATCGAGGGTTCTGAAGAGGTGAAGAGTGTTCTTGCCGAAATCAAGGACCAACTCCCAGTAGCATTGCAGGTGAAGCTTTGGCCAGTTGTAACTCTGTCTTTCTACGGGTCAAGGGTGAAGTTGGCTCGTGAGAGGATTAATCTGCGCCGCGCCCAACTCCCGCTGAAGGCCAATATTGCAGACAAATGTCAGCGGCTCAATGAGAAAAAGGCGTCTCTGGATGCCAAAACTGACACCTCTGTCAGCACCGCCGAGCTTGCATCCTTGAAAAAGGAATTGGGAGATCTTGAAGAGAAGGTCCGGGTGACTAAAAAGCTCATTCGTGACAAGGAAGCTTTCATCGCCCGCTCCCAAGACGAAGCAGAAGGCCTCAAAGCTCAACTGAAGACTGATCTGGCGGAAATACGTGCCCTGAACAAGCAGCTAGTGATGGGCAAGGACGAAGATGACGAAGCCGAGATCGCCGAGGTGGATCATGTCCGCGCTGACGCCCTCCACGCCTTCGAGGCATTCCTTCAGTAGCTTATTCATGTAAACTGACACCTGCTCGTAACAGTTTGAACCTCTAGAGTCGATGGTTGTGCATCGGCTATATTTTTTATTGGCCGATTTCATGTATCGGCCCCCCATATTTCACTATCCATCATCCCACATGCTTGGGAAATATTTCTTGAGATCTTGACTGCTGATGACCATTGGGAATTTCACGCCCAGCTCCTCAAGCATGTACGCGTTCCCCTTAAAACTTGATCGACCTGTATGGCCCGTGCCAATTTGGAGACCATTTACCATATGTTGCATCCTTAGTCCCCAATGGCAATACAGCTTCCCATATCGATCGCCAACGTGGAACTCCTTTGGTCTCACCTTCTTATTATATGCACGAGCTACCTTGGCCTTGTTCTCTTTAATTTTCTCAGCGACCACAGCCTAAGCTCGATTAAATCCTCAACACATCACTCATCGTGGCCGCATATTCTTGATTGTTAGATCATTACGAAAAGTGACACGTCTCGATCCACCGTAATCTCCTGGGGCAATATGGCTTCTTGTCCATAGACTAGATGGTATGGCGAGGTTTTATCGCTCCATGACATGACATGCGATAAGCCCATAAAGCCTCGACAAAACCTCGTACAACGCCTAGGGTGCTCATCGACTTTCCTCTTGATCGCTTGATAAGGCTCGGTTGACGCTTGACTTGCCCATTTGCTTGAGCATAGTATGGAGATGATCGGATCAGCTTAATTCCCGTGTCCTCACAGAACTTTCTAAACTCGTGAGAAATGAAGACCGAACCTCCATCGGTCGTGATAGTTTGGGGAATCCCGAATCTATGAATGACATGTTCTTTCACAAAATTGATAACATCCTTCGAGTTCACTGACTTCATAGGGACGTCTTCCACCCATTTAGTGAAATAATCCGTAATGGCAAAAATCCACATGTGGCCTTTGCTTGATGGAGGATTGATCTTGCCAATCATATCCATGCCCCAACCTCGGAATGGCTAAGGCTTGATGATGGGGTTCATTGCTGACGCGGGTACCGTCTGAATTTTTCCAAATTTCTGACATGATTGACACCCTTTGTAGTACTTAAAACAGTCCTCAAGCATGGTGGGCCAATAAAACCCTGATCGCCTGATCAACCATTTCATCTTGTGAGCCGATTGGTGAGTCCCACAGGCGCCTTCGTGTACCTCGTGTAGGAGCCGATTGTCCTCGGTTGGCCCCAGACATTTGAGCAGTAACCCTTCCAGAGTCCTGTAGAACATGTCGTCCCCAATAAGCACATACTTCATGGCCTTGTACCTTATCCGTTTAGGTGCCCCCCGAGCCGAATCTTTCAAGTAATTGAAGATATCGGCTCTCGATCGTCGCCTCCAGGAACTGTACCTGAACATCAGCTCCCTCTGCTACGTCCTTGTAGCCTGAAGCCATTTGTGCGAGATCATTCGCCTCGGTATTCTGCGATCGCGGGATCCAGTTAAAGTTTATGTACCTGAACTATGCCATCAGCTCACGGCATTGCAACCATAATGGGAAGAGTGACTCGCTCTCACACTTGTATTCCTCCATGAGTTGGGAAATCACCAATTTGGAGTCTCCAAAAATTTCCACTGCTTCTGCTCTAGCTTCGATGAGCAACTCCATTCCCTTGCGTATCGCCTCATACTCAGCGATGTTGTTGGTGCAAGGGGTAGATAGCCTGATGGAGAAGGAATATGTTGCCCCCCGGGGCGACACGAGTAGAATGCCGATGCCGCAACCATCATCACAAACCGATCCATCGAAAAACATAGCCCATGCTCGTATAGACATCGCCGCTATATCAGTGTTGATTCTTTCAGCAATAAGGTCGGCCAACGCCTGACCCTTAACCGCTTTCGCGGGTTGATACCAGATATCAAATTCCGATAATGCGAACATCCATTTGCCGAGTCGGCCTTTCAACATAGGAGCCGACAGCATATGTTTTATGACATCTGATTTGCATATAATGATAATCTCCGCTGAGAGCAAGATGTGGCGCCGCTTGGTGCAGGTGAAAAACAGGCAGAGGCACAATTTATCGATCTCAGGATACCTTGTCTCTGCATCCAGTATCCTTCTGCTGATGTAAAACACAACTTGCTCCAGACCATCATAAACTTGCACCACCACCGAGGCGATGGACGTGTCAGCTACTGACAAGTAAATATAGAACGGCCTATCCAGCTGGGGCGGAACCAACACTGGCGGCTTCGTTAGATATTCTTTGATCTCGTCGAAGGCTCGTTGTTGTTCTGTCCCCCAGCGGAACTCCTCATCAGATTTAATTTTCACCAGTCCCATGAACGGCTCTATTCTTCCTGACAGATTGAGATGAATCTTCCGAAGTTGATCTTGCCGATGAGATCGCAGTTCTTTCTTCGTGGTAGGTGGCTTCATTGTTCGTGACTTGCCTCGACTTTTCAGCCGATCTCAATTTCGCGTTCATGTACCAAGAAACCCAAGAACTGACCGGCCACAATCAAGGCACACTTCTTTGGATTCATCCGTAGCGAATTTTCTTGTTCGGTCCAGACGCTGCAGATCGTCCAAGTGTCCTTGTATCAAGGCACTTGACCACCACGTCATCGATGTAAATTTCCACCAGCTTGCCGATCGATCATGGAAAATGTAATTCATGGCTCTTTGGTATGTGGCGGCATTCTTGATCCAAACGTCATGACTACATATTCAAACAACCCCACCGAACTGGGACTCGAATGTAGTCTTGTGTATATCTTCCCGAGCCATAAAAATTTGGTTGTAACCGCATTGCCATCCATGAAGCTCAAGACCTTATGACCAGCAATTGCGTTGATTAATGTCTCGCTACGCATCGGATACTCACCCTTTGGAGTGGCTCTATTGAGATCCCAAAATATATGGCAACACGCCAACGCCATCCTTTTCTCTACAGTGCGATACTAGAAATCCACTCGCATACCGCATGGCTGATTAACCTAGTCATAACATTTTCTCGATCTCTTTCTTGACTTCTTCCAAAATTTCGGCCTTCATCTGTCGTGCTCTCTACTGGAATGGCCGAAACCCTTTTTTAAGCGGGAGTCGATGCTCAATGATGCTCCTGTCTAACCCGGGCATCTCTGTATAGTCCCAGGCAAAGCAATCTGAATATTCTTTCAACAAAGCTAACATCGGACCCCGAAGATTCGGATCTAACTTCTTGCTGATAAATGTTGGTCGCGCTTATCCCGGACCGATGTCAATCTCCTCTAGCTCATCGCCGAGGTAAACCCATACCCTAGCTTTCCACACCGCTAAATCGATGCTAAACACGGGCAAACAGTTGGTGAGGATAACAAAGATAATTTGGGCGATTGCGGAATCGCCCCTTTTGATTGCATTAGTCAAGGAAGGTTTACAACTTATTTGTGCTCTACAATGGCGGAATCTCCTACTACCATTGCATGACCTGTTTGTCGTAAGATTATCGCTTTTTATTTTTGTGGCCGATCGCAGGATCGGCCATACCACGCGATCGTGGACTTTGCTACTCTGTCGGGCCGATGGATAAGACCAGCCTCACCCGTTTTTGTAGCTTCAATGCGCCACACCGTCTAGATCGATTCCAGATCGGCTCTTGGTCTTCGCCTCCCATATGTTCATGCCGCTATGGATATCTCGATCGAATCATCTGCATGAATGACCTCCACTTCATCTCCATCCCATCAGACAGTAATCGGTGCATCGTGGATGGAATGCAGCGATTAGCGTGAATCCAATCTCTCCCCAGAAGACAGCAGAGGTGCTTTTGCCGTCAACGATGAAGAATGACGTAGGGATGGTTTTTACGCCCACGTCGATCCACGTTCAGAATGCCTTGCGTCGAAGTTTGGCCGAAGTCGCTTAACGTGACGTTGGTTTTGATCGATCTGCGTGAGCGTCCCAAACGCCGTAGCATGGAGTATGGCATTATATTGACCGCTCGGTGTCAACCAACATCTTGCGGACAGCTGCCCATTGATATATCCTCGCAGTGTGGCTTTCGGATGTTTGTAGCCCTTCTCGTGGCTTTTCAAAGATAACCGCCGTGGCCGCGATCAACCGTGCCACCGGTAGTTCTTTGGTTCTTGGAGCAAAACTCGGCGGAGGTATGAACACCATGTTTGTGCCGACGCCGTCTTCGGCTTTTATCTGGTTTGGGCGCCACTCTTTCCTTTTCGGACGAGCCTCGATTCCAAGGTTCTTGAATTTTCACGGCCAGATCGGGCCGTGCTTTCCTTAAAGTGTGGAGGTACTGCGCTTCGGCTTCCTCCAAGCTACGCAGTCGCTGAACTCTACGCTTTTGGGTGTGTCTGAGTCCATCGGGACACCACCTTGGCCGGTGATATCTGTCTTCTTCTTCACCCTTTGGCTCCTCTTGTCTGTTCTGAGGCGGGAGAGGCCCTAGACGCTTGAACACTGAAACTGGACCTGTGTCATCCTTCTGCTGTCCACATTCCGGGCAGTTGTCGATTGTAGGCAACCGGCTCATTCCCGCATCCCAACAATACTTGAAGAAAGGACAATCCCAATGTTTATCCACGCCTTCCTTTTCCTTTGACTTTCCCCTAGCGAGGTGCTCATATCCTTCATCATCTCTATCGTGCCGGCGACGTCGGTCATACTGACGCTCATACTTGTTAAGGAGATGCGTGGAGTGTGGCTTCTGATATCGCACGCTTCTCACTTGCTCCTCGGTTAAATACCGCCTGTCATCATAACGGGGCCGGTCACGTGGACCAGCCTCCTCTCTTTCTTTGCCCCGAGAGCGACCGCCTTCCTCCTTATATGTGCCATGGTGGTACACAGGCCCTGCCATATTAACATCGAACGAGAAATCTAACTGACGCCTCGTGGAGTGGCTGTGTTCTACCATGTTGACGCCGGGAAACGGGTTTGTGTCTACTTTCATGGCGAATTGCCCAAGGATCAGACGGCCCTGTTCTATCGCCGTTTGGATCTGGCGACGTAGCTCTTTGCAATCATTGGTGGTGTGGGTGAACGAGTGATGCCACTTGCAGTACGGTCTCCCGTTCATCTCTTGAGCCGTAGGGATTTTATGGCCTTCGGGTAACTCCAGCTGCTTTTCTTTCAGAAGTAAATCGAATATCTGCTCAGCTTTGCTCACATCGAAGTCGAACCCTTTTGTAGGCCCTTGCTGTTTTACCCATTTGCAGGACACGTGATCGCCCCCGAGCCCATTCAACGGCCACCTCCGGTCTTGTACGAGATCCTCTTCTTCAGTATCGACCAGGCCTATCGGACGTTGAACTTGTCTTGGTACAACTTCGGTGGCGCTGTTCATACATTGTCGCACAGGCCATATGCGCCAATGAATTGTATTCTACTTGGAAAGCGGATCCTTGATAGGTCCGAGAGACCCAACGCTGCTCGATCGCTTCTTTCTCGATAAACGAGCCGAATAACATCGGTTCTTGATGATCTGAAACGCTGAATGTACTGCCACCGTTTCACCCGCTTTTGCCGCACTGCGCCAGATCTGCAATGCCAGCCTCGGTAGCTTCGAATGATCTTGAATGTGGAACTGCTCTTCCGGCTTGCTTCAGTCGATCGAATCCGGCAACGAGGTGTACCACCCAAAAGCTGGTCTGCCGAGATTGCGAAAGAACCTTACGCCAGAATCGATCCGATGCTGAAATCATGCCTAATCGCGGTATCGGCTCACATGCTCGATCGAGCTCGACCCTTCCGATCCGCTAAACCTTGAGAACTCGGGAGCCGATACTTGGGTGGCGGCGGAATCAGATCAAACTTCGTTAAGTACGGCTTGAATAGCCGATTGTCCTTCTCTCGCAAGCGTTTAACGGTCTCTCAAGATGGTACGGATTTGCTCCACCGTTTGAGCTGCAGGGCTAAATTCTCATGACTGCTCCGGCATACTTGGCTAGCCATGCCTGTTTATCGGCGTCCATCCAAGACATCCTGCTCTAGAAATACCGCCCGAAGCCCTGCTCCGAAACTCCCTGTAAATCCCTGCGGTTGCAATCTGGTTCGTCGGCGTCGGGGCTATTGCGGTCCAAGACGTAGGGTGCACACATATCCATGTGGGATTTCTTTAGGTGGTTCAAACAGAATTGGCAATCGCCAGGTCACCTCCAACCTTGTAGACGACGACGGTGCCCTGGTGGCTCCGGAGCTGCAAGCGTGAATGGCATTGTGGCACAGTCGGAGGCTCTTTCTCCTGGTGAGTCCCTAGAGTAGGCCCCGAGAGTACGATGTTTCATGATCTCTGAACTACGCGAACGCGACGCGCTCAAAGCGTTCACTAGGCTCTCGAATGGCGGTGAAGAGAATGAGCCACCATGTAATTGACTTCTGTCGCAGAGCCCCGTGCGCTCCTCTCAAGGAATGCAGATCCACCTCATCAAGAGCACCTTCGGTGAGAACCCTTTCCACCGATGCCATGCTTACGGGTCCTCAAAAGAGCCGATGAGATCGGCTTCAAAGAGAGCTTTGATATCATCATACCGCCTTGTGCTCATCGTGCGATCGTCAGACGTGACCGGTCATCCCCCATTGCGTCGGATGTTGATGCAGATGTTGTTGAATGTCCCACCGTGCGAGTAATGTGTTGCTGTCAAAACCCACCGGAAGCAGCGACGAGCAACACGAAGAGCCGGAGGCTCCAGATCGCTGGTGGGCCTCGGTCCCTCGGGCAACGACCGCAAAACTCCCACACGCCCCGGCTGATGCAATGCGTACCCGACCTATACCGGTCGAAGGTGATGGATTGCTTCGATTAGTTTCTGCATGGCAAACAAGTATACGTAAAATTCGAGCCGCATCGCTCCTGTGTTTCTCGTGAATCGGCTCCGGAGCCGATTATCCCATGGTTCTGCATTAGATCTACGATAACATGGGGTTTTGCTTCATCAATACAAGTTAAATCGACCTCTGACGGTTTAACGTTTTCACCACATAATTGGAACATCCTACACGTAATTGAGCTGGTAGATACAAAGATGAGAAAACTAACCCTAGAGAAGGCCTAACAACCGACGTAAAGTCAATTCCGGAACAACTCCTCTCGAATTGGCAAACCATATCCTTACATACTCTTGGATCGTTCAACCCGTTTGCAAGGCCCGACTATGTGGATATCAAACTAAACCTTGGAAAACAAGGCATAACTATAATGATCAAGTCAATGAATAAAGATCAAGCAAGATGCTGCCCTTACACCCGAAAAAGGTGCAAAGGCGTGAGATAACTAAAGGCGATAACTAAGCAATCATAACAAAAAGGTACCGATGCTAGCCCAAACAAATCTATGATAACAGTATTACTCGCCATCAGCAAGGCTTCAGTACGAGTAACACTAAATAACGCATAAGCAGATACTGCCTAGACCGCAAGATGCGATCTAGGCAGCATGACACTTACCCGAAAGAAACCCTAGAAACAAGGGGTGGCGATGCGCCGAGATTGTGTTTGTTGTGAACGTGATCGTCCTCCTTTCTCAATAACCTTAGGTACATATTTATAGTCCGGAGACTTTCTATCTTTGGAATAACCCTAACAACTCTATCTCTTACTTAAACCGAAACGTAACCTACCATAATATACAGATACACGGGCAATTTAGCCCAAACCCACGCACAAGGCTGATCCATCAATACGTTGCATATATGTATCCTCCAAGCCCATCTTGATTACGGCCCATCTCCTCCTTTGGCCAAAATGTGGCGATAACAATTTCTCAGTGTCCTGGGCGGCATTCCCCACCATAAATACACTCGATGACCCAATCAATGCCATTCCGCCCAGGTGGTTCATTAAAACATATTGGTTTGTCATTTAGCAAAACATAAGCCTTTCAAAACATATAACTTTTCATGATGTGATTCCCTTCCTCGTCTAAATAGCATAGCTAAGCAATCTACCAATACGATGGCTCATAAACAAGGAATGCTAGGGAATAATATGGGATATAGCATAGCATATACACATCAATTCCTACAGATGCAATTCTACAAAAACATCTGCAATGCATAGGAAAACAATAGGACATTTATGACCAAGATAGCACCACTTGCCTTTGTTGTAGATGTAGTCAATTAGATAATCCTCACAATCCTCATAGATATAATGGTTGCACTCGTCATAACCATAATATTTGCAATCATAGTAGTTGTAATCACACACGTTGCACTCATCGCAATCTATCGATCAAACAATTGCATACAACATAAACAATAGCACATAGAGATCAAATAAATGCAACAAATGCATGCATGACAATTTAATAAGTCACAATGGTTGTTACTTCCTCTGTTTGGGATTATAAGTCCCGCACGGATAACTAGGTTGCCAATTTGAACAACAAAACATAAATAGTATAGTATAAAAATTATACCATTAAAAACTTTAAAGGTTATATTTTCTAATGGTAGAACTTTTGTGATATATAAGTTATATTTTGTTGGTCAAATTAACAACCTAGGTATACGCGTAGGACCTATAATCCCGAACAGAGGGAGTACTTTAGTTCTCTAAATAATATTGAAGTATATGATGCATGCAAGAGGCCAATTAATGCAATGGAGTACTTGTTATTAATAATTACTTGCCAATATAGGGTTTTTAATACTATCGAATAAAATTTGTTTCTTGGGTTCAATGGATAGAGGACGTTAATACGAACCAGTAGGCGTTAGATTCACCCTAATCGGAGTTATAGATCTTTTTGTATGATTTAAATAGTGTTTAATGGGTTTTAAATGATTCATATAGTTTCTTTTGTCTAAAAATCAAACTGAAATTATATCTGTAATCTCCACAGAATTGTGAATCCAGGGACATATTATTTGTAATTTTATGAGCAGTGTTTATTTTCTTATGAATTTATTACTCTAAATAAGCCATTAAACCATTTATTTAATAACTGCAAAACCATACAGTGTTTGCCTGAACCATTTGCATATTAATGATCTACATGGAACCAGCTTTCCATCGATATATTATTTATATTTTTGTGATATGCAAATAATTTACTATGAATTTAATGATTTATAAAGCCATTAAAACTAATTAAATTGATACGGGTTAAATAATCTGCAAAGGCTAGATCCAACCAGATATTATTAAAGTACATTACATTAGCTTCAATTTGATATATTGTTCATATTTTTCGGAGTTACAGATAATTTCTTATGAATTTATTAACCTAAAAGACCATTAAAACTAATTAAATTAATGCAGTAACCACGTACATGAAAAGTTGGATCTATTCTGATAAGATGATTCTACGTAAAATTATCTTCAATTTGGTATATTATATGCAATTTTTGGACGTGGTATGAATATCCAATGAATTTTACAAGTTAGATCTATAATATCCAATTTTAAATTCGAACGAAATATTCCAGGGAATATTCCGCTGACTCGACAGGTTGACTTTCCATGCTGACTGGGACTAGATGTTGATCTTACGTTGACGTGGCATTGATGAGGAATATGACCGGGATGACGACATGGCACATACCAGTTTGATTGGATCTCGACCGTCTGGATAGGATCCGGTGGCTAGAAGAAGAGATTGACCCGATTTTGGCTCAGAATAGACAAGAAACAGATCTGTGTTAGAGAGACAAATACGTAGGTCAAATTTAAAAACTTAGAACACAAAAGTTGTGGGGAATCATTATTCCTACCTTCTCACCAAAGGAATTTGGATTTGAAGAAACGAGTGTGAGTACATCTTGGATTTACATCGTAAGATCTGAAATATTGCGATACGAAATTCTCCGGCTTGGTGGATGAAAAGAGGTGAGGTTTGTCAGGATTGAAAGATTTCAACGATTCCTACAACTTTTGTTTTTTGACCGAAGGCAAACGACGAAGTCTAGATGGATTAAAAAGCGAAATAAGATTCGGGCATATGTAGATTCGGGATTTCGAGAAGAAAAACTCGTACAACTATGGCTCCATGAGTTTATATGGAGGTTTGAGATGGTGTAGAGATACATATTGAAGTAGGGAACAAGTAAAAACAAACGGAAGTCGATTCATAGTTGTAGATAAAAAGTTACGAGAGTTTGAATAGAGATAGGTTTGAGAAAACAGATTTTGCACGGATTTTAAAGCGAGTCTAGGAGTAAACTGTATGTGTCCAGCCGGCTGGCTCGGTCCGGCCGGACCGGGTGGGCCGGCCCGTTTATATATATATATATATATATATACTTGTTTCCCTCATATCTTTTGCATACGAGCTCCAAATGACATGATTCTTGTTTCTAATTTTTTCTAAAATCGAATAGATCATTATAGGATCAAATTTGTAATCTTTTTACTAGTTTGGAAGTAGTGGATTTACAAATCTCATTTTATTTATATCTTTATGTGTTTGTATTTATTTCATAACTTTTTCATACTAGCTCCAAATGAGCTCAATTTTGTTTCTAAAATTTTGTAGTATTAATTGGATCTCTTTAGGCTATAATTATCAATACTTTATGCCTTAGCAACAGTGGGTTTTAATAAGTCAATTTAATTACCCTTAGGAACATTTGGGCGAATCAACTATAGGATTTAGATACCAGGATTTGGATTCAGTTTGTGAGAACTTTGCATGGATATAATGAAATGCTTATGAATGCTTCATGATTTTCATTTTTGAAATCTTGCACACCAATTCTAAAATCCATAATCAATCCATGCCCTTTTTCCTATATGGCTACTTAGGTCATAACAAAAGAATGTAAGATTTTGAATTCAAGGTTGAGAGGATTTTCTATTCAAAAAGTTTCTTCTCATTGAGAATTTTCAACATAGTCAAACAATCAATCAAACTTATTTATTTATTTCACATTCCAAAATTAGGAGAATTTTTGGATGTGACACATTGCTTCAGTAATGACCTCTCCTTATCCTTTGTGTTTGCTTTTTGTGCCAATAATGACCTCTAATGAGAGGGAAGTAAGATTTGGGGAGTTGCTGTCCCAAAACAGATTTTTGTGCTCCACCGTAAAAATTCGTAAGGAATCTCAGTAAGTCGGATTGAGCTTATATTTTGCGAATAAATCCCCTACTATGTTAGATAACTTTTGTTATTTCAACACTTTTTTGATTTGAGCAACATAAGGTCTTCGAAAAAATCGGTTTCTACCTGCTGGCTGTTTTAACAGATTTTTGCCATTATTTGCATTTGCTTCTTATTGATTCCTTTTTGGGTTCCTTTTGGGAAATTGAGCTTTTTGAGGGAATTGCTACAGTATCTTGTGTTTTTAGTGAAAGTTTTTATGTTCTAAATCTAAACCCAAAGGTCTATTATCTTTTGAATACACTAATGTTGCTAATGAAGATTGTGTGAAGTTTTGTATGAAGGAAAATTTTCAGGTGTAGAGAACGAATGATGTAATGAGATGAAGAATGGACAAAAGCTCAAGCTTGGGGATGCCATCCCATGTCACCCCAAGAAATATTCAAGAGGTACAAGCATCAAAGCTTGGGGATGCCCAAGGCATCCCCTTCTTCATCAATAAAAATCTCAGGTCTTTCTAGACACTTCGTTTTTATTGTTTCATGCATTGTTGTGCTGTTCTGGGAGAATATTTTTTTTTGTTTTTAGTTTTATTTTGGTTTTCTTGCTGCAATAATTTGGTTGATTACAACACTTCTTTTGGAGAGATACACACTCTGTTTTCATTGCCTAGAACACTCTAGTTTTCATTCTTATTATCTTGTGAGTGTTCTCTTTTGCTAGCACTGTGTTTAGCCTTAGTTTTCTTGTGCTTTCAGCTTAGAACTTTTTAGTTCTTATTTGAGTATTTGTGAGACAATCTCACTGATCTTTTTTGATTATTATCTTTGTGAGTTGTTTCAAATGAGTTGATTGGTGTTGGAAAAAGAGTAGGAAGCTTCATGCTTAAGTGGTACAAAAGGAAGCTTGTTTTGACTGTGGCTTAGACTTTAGCATGTCATGCTAGGTGTTGTTTTGACCTTATGCTTAGTGATTATTGCTGTAGCATGACTTGATCCAAACAATTTGGATTTCTTAGTGTGCCTTGAAAACAATCATGCGTTGTTTCAACATACAAAAGCATAGTGTGGTATTCTCCTTTGATGCTTTGTTTGGGTTGACTTGGCACATGATCGCACCATATTATGACTATGAACAATTCACCATAGCCTCTATGATCATTTAGTTTTTGACTTGTGGTACCACTTTGTGCTTTGATTGATAATGTTTTGTCGCTTTGCATGATTATGGCTATTATTGCTCTCTTAGTTGGTCGCTCCTAGTCTTTTGCTAGCCTCCACTTGTATTGAGTAAGATCTACTCATGCATCCAACTCCCAAGAAACCAAGTTATTCCAAAGTGTCCACTATAAATTCATATGCATGGTGTGTTACACCATTCCAAGTATATTCTAGTTTTCATATATCTTCCAATTAAAAAGTATTTTGTTATGTGAAAACTTAGAGATTAAAGATCTTACAAACTTGATGGCACACTTTCTTTTTCATGCCTCTAATAAACTTGAACCATTGTGTCATCTATGTTGTATATGCTTGCACTTATACGTTAGAATTAGCAGAACCGTGCTGTCACGGGGAACGCTTTCAACATTGCACTTGTACTTTGTAAACAGTTGATATCATGCTCTTTTGTCTATGGATGTGGCCGGTGTGAAATGGAAGGGGAGCTTGTAAGTCCATGGAGTTATGTATGTGTGTTAGAGAAACGCCTAGGCCACTAGCCTAATCCATGCCTAATCATGGTGGAAACTTGCAGCATCACCATAATGACATATATGAAGCTTTCTTCTTATAAAAAAGAGACATATTGAAAAGAGGAAAGAGAGAAAAAAGCACCATTTTCCCATGGGAAATAAGAAGATTGCTGAGATGCTCATTGTCTGCTTGCCTTGTCATTTTGATTATAGGATAGCTCATGTATCATGTGCAAGGGGTACCCCGTTGGCGGTTCTCTATGGTACACATGTACTTCCTAAGTGATACGTCCAAAACGTATATACTTTCTCGAACACTTTTGCTATTGTTTCTCCTCTAAACTTGTGTGATTTGAATACAACTACCACGGACTGACGCCGTTTTTAGCAGAATTACCTTGGTGTCTTGTTTTTGTGCAGAAAATCAGCTATTAGGAAAAATCCCGGAAAATATGCCAAAAATTATATTTCACCAGAAGACCCATGGAGCCAGAAGACGATACAGAGAAGGGGCCTGGGGGGGCCACACTCCTGCCAGGCGCGGGCCCACCTCTGGCCGCACCTAAGGGGTGCAGCCACCCTAGACACCCCTTCGGTCTCCCTCTGTGCCTATAAGTGGCCTCTCGACCTAAAAACCGAGGGGGGGTCGATAGTTTTCCAGAAATAGTTCCGCTCTTTCGCCGCCACCAGAAACCAAGATTCGGATCCAGAAACTTCGTTCTGGCACCCTGCAGGGAAGGAGAATTTGGAGAGGATCATCGCCATTGTCATCATCAACGCATCTCCATCAACCACCGATGTTTCCCTCATCCATGAGTGAGTAATCCCCCACTGTATGCTTGGGGATGGTAGGGATTGTATGAGTTATGTCATGTAATCGAATAAGATTTGTTAGGGCATAGTGCCTAGTATCTCTATTAGTGCTATTTGACTTTGTTGCAATTTGTTGTGCTTAATGCTTGTCACTAGGGCCCGAGTGCCATGATCTCAGATCTGAACTTATTATTGAATCATTATGATAGTATTGTTTGTGATCTTATCTGCAAGTTGTGTACACATATCATTGTCCGGATCCAAAGGCCCCAAAATGACAATAATTGGGACAGCCGAAGGGGATGGTTGTGGTGTGAGGATCACATGTGTCCACAAAGTATTAATGCTTTGCTCCGGTGCTCTATTAAAAGGAGCACCTTAATTGTCAGTAGTTCCCTAGAGGCCCATACGCCAATGGCCGGATGTAAGATGTTGTGCAAGTTCTCATTGCGAGCACGTATGACTATATATGGAGCACATGTCTAGGATTTTTTTAGTACTTAGATGCTTGTTATTATTTATCTGCAATGCCCTAGATCTTGAAGTTACATGTTTAGACTTGTCCATGCAACGCCCGTCCATCCATCCATATGCCTACCGCACTCGTATCCCACTGTTATCGTTACTGTTACTATTGCTCATGTTTTATTGTTGTTGTTGCTTTGCTGTTGCTACTATCAAACTATTTCTACTGATAAACTTCTGTGAGCAAGAACTATTTCCAGGTGCAGCTGAATTGACAACTTAGTTGTTAAGGCTTGCAAGTATTCATTGGCTCCCCTTGTGTCGAATCAATAAATTGGGTAATACTACCCGCGAAGACTATTGTGATCCCCTACACTTGTGGGTCATCACTAAGACAAGAACTTACATGTGACGAAAGTTGAGTAGAATGAGGAGCGGCCCTCGTATTCAAGGGACATGAGATTGCTAACTTATACTTTGTCAAGCATATACTCCATAGTTTGTTCACTTTAACCTTAATCACTTCGAGATGCTTATGATAGGGGCAATGAGAGCTGAAAGCTAACAAGTACCATAATTTTTGGAAGATCTTTTTGAGACTTGAAATCCCTGCTTCCCTGTGAAGGGACTTTCTTACACTATTATATTGAGTCTTCACCTTCTACCTTTAGGCACCATTAAGAGAGCATAGTTGTCATTATTAGTTCTATGTGCAGTGTCCCAGAACTTATTGATTGATGCATACTATGATATCACTTGTTCTTGTGCTACTTGTATCTAGTCACTCTTATGAACTTTGAAGGTGTCCTATGCATCTATTTGCTACTCCATGAGGGACAAGCTGATTGCCACTATGCTATGTTTTCTATATGTGAAACAAACAAACGTTTTTTAATGCATGTTATTCATGATCTTTGTTTTTAGCCTTTCATGTTGCATGCATAGTTACTTTGTTTTATTGTTAGAATTCCATCTTCAATACTCATGTTTAGAGTTCTTTGATCCCAGCATTCAATGCTTTCAAATGGTTTGATCTTGATTTTGATGGTGCATGTCACCTCAAAAATTATTCTTTTTATCACTTACCTACTCGAGGGCGAGCATGAGTTAAGCTTGGGGATGCTTGATACGTCGGAAATGTATCTATAATTTTTTATGTTCCATGCTTGTTTAGTATCTACTTTGCTTTTCTTTGTCTACACTTTGAGGTATTTTTATACACTTTTTGGAACTAACCTATTGACATGATGCCATAGTGCAAGTTGCCTGTTTTCTTCTGTTTTTGGTTTCAGAAAAGGTAGAAAATCAATATTCTCGGAATTGGACGAGACAAAAGCCAATCTTCCTATTTTTCCCGGAGCAACACGGAACCACGAAGCAAAGATGGAGGAGGACACCAGGGTGGCTGCACCCCCTAGGAGAGGGCCAGCCCTGGTGGCGCCCACAGGGGGTGTGGGCCCCCTAGCCCTCCATCGACCTTGCATCCTTCGCCTATAAGAAGCCTCCGGCCTAAAAACCCTAAATAATCCAGAAGAAAGCAACGAAAAGTTCTGCAGCGCCGCCGCCACCGAAGGGGAGATTCGGGGGACAGAAAGTCTCTATTCCGGCACCCTGCTGGGATGGGGAAGTGCCCACGAAGCCATCTCCATCACCATCTTAATCGTTGTTGTTGATTCCCATGATGAGGAGGGAGTAGTTCTTCCTCGAGGCTAAGGGCTCTACCAGTAGCTATGTGTTCATCTCTCTCTATGCATGGTCTTTGTAGTCAAGTAGATCTACTTTGTTACTCAAGTACTTTAATAGATCTCCGCTCTCCCCATGTGTGTGAAAGTGACAGTGTGCATGCCATGGTGGCACTTAGGCTAGAGTCTACATAAATACTCATCATGCTTTAATAGATCTATGCTTTTCCCCCACGTGTGTGTGACAGTGATAGTGTGCATGCCGTGTGTGGCACTTAAGCTAGATTACATATATATTCATGAGTTATATTTGGAGTTGGATGTCTATATGAAATTGTGGTGTTTGTTGGAACCGTCTAGCGCTCAAGGTGATAGTGTGGGGTTATCTAGATAGGGGAAGTCCCTACCATGGATTAGAGTGTCCAACCGGAGAGTAGTTCAGGGTAGTACCATTAAGAGAATATATCTATATGAGAGAGTGTTCAGTAGTGAAAGTAAGATACCTAGGCCTTGTTTCTAAGCATTGGAACACCATTCACAACTAGATCAGTTTCATGTTTGCTTGCTTCCTTCTTTATTTCAGTTTGCCTTTAGTCTCTCCCACATCAACAACAAGTCAGAAGCTCTTTTATGGCACCGTTACCACTTGTATTTCACTATCTCTTCACCGAACTAGTGCACCTATACACCTGACAAGTGTATTGGGTGTGTTGGAGACACAAGAGACTTCTTGTATCTTGATTGCAGGGTTGATTCAGAGGGATACCTTTGACCACTTCCTCCTTGAGTTCGATAAACCTTGGGTAATCCACTTAAGGGAAACTTGCTGATGTTCTACAAACCTCTGCACTTGGAGGACCAACAACTGTCTACAAGAATAGAAGTGCATAGACATCACCCTGCAGCGCCATAAATGCTTGGGCAGAGCAGCCAGGACAGGCATGCCACACGCACGCCACGCCATCCTATGCGCTGTCAAAGTTGCTCGTGTTGTTGGCTTGGGTTCCCGTCCTGCGGTGGACGTGGGGATGAAACGCCGGCTTATAATTGCCGGGTGGTACGCACCCCATAGCCCTCGGCATTGCGGGGATACTCCCTATTAGGTGCATAGCTTGTACGCCTCCGTGCTCCTTCCGACCGGTGATATGCACAAAGAGAGGCACATAGCTGCATATGTGCTTGTGGTATTTAGCCTAATCCCTTACCTCATCCAGGTGGATTGCGTGCCTTAGCATAGACAGGGTACCCCGGAAGCCTCTATGCCGATAGTACTACATAGATCTGCCATCGCCCCATATCCGGCCAGATGCGATGGCGCGTTCGAGGCACAACAAAATCATCAACTACGTCAGGTGCAATGGCATGCAGTACACTGGCTGGATCAAGGCCGTCCACGATGAAGTCTTCAATGAAATTTTTATGCATCTGGACACTGTTGGAGATATGCCCAAGAGGCAATAATAAAATAGTTATTATTATATCTTTGTGTTTATGGTAAAATTTTACATCTCATGCTATAATTGTTGGATATATGCCCAAGAGGCAATAATAAATTGGTTATTATTATATCTTTGTGTTTATGATAAATTTTTACATCCCATGCTATAATTGTATTAACTGGAAACATTAATACTTTTGTGTTTTATAAACATGAAAGAGTCCCTAGTAAGCCTCTTGGTAGACTAGCTTGTGTTGGAATTATGCCCTATAGGCAATAATAAATATGTTATTGTTATAATTCTTGTTCATGATAAAGTTTATATTCCATGCTAGAATTGTATTAAGCGGAAACTTCGATACTTGTGTGGTTTATGAACAACACCGTGTCCCTAGTATGCCTCTATGGACTAGCTCATTGATTAATGATGGTTAAGGTTTCCTAACCATAGACATGAGTTGTCGATTAATAATGAGATCATGTCATTAGGAGAATGATATGATGGACAGACCCAAATCAAGCATAGCAATTAGATCGTGTCATCGTGTTCATCTTTGCGAAGCTTTTTCCTATGTCAAATATTGTATTCCTTAGACCATGAGATAATGCAACTCCCTGTTATCAGAAGAAAGCTTTGAGGTCATCAAACATCATCCTATGTGAGGGTGATCATAAAGGTGTCTCTCAGGTGATCGGAAAGTACTTGTTGGGTTGTATGTATCGAGATGGAATTTGTCCCTCCCGAGTCGGAGAGATATACTTCGGGCCCACTCAGTAATCGATATCAACATCGCTTGCAAGCATGTGGTTAAGGAGTTAATCACAAAGTGATATCGGATTACGGAACGAGTAAAGTACTTGTTGTGAACGAGATTGAACAAGGCATGCCGATACCAACGATCGAATCTCGGGCAAGTAAAATATCGCGTGACGAAGGGAATATATATATATGGGATTAATTGAATCCTGGCATCGTGGTTCATCCGATATGATCATCGGTGAATATGTGGGAGTCAATATGGGTTTCCAGATCCCGCTGTTGATTATTGATAGAAGATCATGTCTGCATATTCTCAAACCCGTAGGGTCGCACACTTAATGTGCCTCGACGCTAGGATAGAATGGATAATTGGTTTATGAGTTTTTGTTTGAAGTCTCGGATGAGATCCAGGACATCACGAGAGGTTCTGGAATGGTCCGAAGAATAAGATTCATATAAAGGAAAGCAGTTTTTGGATTTCGGAATCGTTTTGGAGTATTCGGTATTGTACCGGAAGGTTCTAGAAGCTTCCGAAGTGGTACCAACGTGGCCCCACTTGTCGGAGGGCTGCATGGGCCTAAGAGGGAGTGCCCTGGCCGCTTTGGTCCAGGGGCACAAGGCCCCATAGGCCCAGCCGGCCAAACCCTAGGGGAAACCCTAGGGAACCCTTCTAGAAGAGGGGGGAAACTTGCCCCCCACTCCAACCCTTGGGGCCGCCGCCCTAGGGCTTGGAGGAGGGGCCAAGGGGGCCGGCCAGACCCCTATATAAGGTGGGCAGGGGCGAACCCCTCCCCCCCACTCCTTCAACCCTAGCCGCCATCCTGCTGCCCTCCACCTCTCTCTCTCTCTCTCTCCCGACTGCGCGTAGGCGAAGCCCTGTCGCAGAAACTCTCCACCATAGCACCACGCCGTCGTGCTGCAGTTCCAATCTATCTCTCCACCCCACTTGCTGGACCAATTAAGGAGGATACGTCGCGGCACCGTACGTGTGCATCTCTCGGAGGCGCCGCCACTTGAGGCGTAGGATCGGATCGCGAGGAGGAGACGACGAGTACGACTACACCAACCACGTTCTGTTGAACATTTCCGCTGTGCGATTTCTTCAAGGGTATGAAGATCTCATATATCCCTCTCGTTGATTGCATCTCCTAGATTAGATCTTGGCTTTCTTGTTCGCATCCGTAGAATTTTTTTTGATTTACTATGCTGCGAAACCCTTCAGTGGTATCAGAGCTAGATCTATGCGTAGATGTGTTTCACAAGTAGAACGCAACCTGCTTGTTGCAGACGTTGATGTTTTCTGTTGTAAGCCTCTTGTTGTGTATTTCTTATGGCGCGGCATAGTGACATCAAAGCGGTCTAGGCCAACTTTACGCGACCTCGTTCGCGAGACCGGCTCTGCACTTGACGTGTGGCTTGTTCCACACATGCGGCTGGTGGATGCCAGTTTCTCTCACTATAGTAGTCATGGGATTTACACCGGATGTTAGCAACCATAATATCACCGTTGTGGCTTCCCGTAGGTAAGAATCGTTCTTAGCTTGTTACTCCCATAAGCCACGTAAAACATGCAACAACAAAGTAGAGGCGTCTAACTTGTTTTTGGAGGGAGTGTTTTGTGATATGGTATGGCCCAAGATGTGATGTGTATGTTGTATGCAATGATTATGTTTTGTAATATTTCACGACTTGCATGTCGATGAGTACACAACCGGCAGGAGCCATATGGTTGTCTTTATAATTGTGTATGACCTGTGTATCAATTTCTTATACGCCATATAATAGCTTTACTTTATTGCTAAGTAGTTAGCAATAGTTGTAGTTGTTGTTCGTGGTGGAGGCAATCATGGTGGAATGATGGAGATCATGATGGCACGCACAAGATGGAGATCATTGCGCGGAGATTGGCTATACCATGTCACATAAGATTATATGCATGTGATGTTTATCCTTTTATGTATCTTATTATGCTTAGATTGCGACGGTAGCATTATAAGATGATTCCTCACTTAAAGATCAAGATAAAATTGTGTTCTACCCATGTATGCACCATTGCGAAAGTTCATCGTGTTCAAGCATCTCGTGATGAACGGGTGCTATAAACTCTACGTTCACATACAACGGGTGCAAGCCAGTTTTGCACACGTGGAAATACTTGGGTTTGACTTGACGAGCCTAGCATGTACAGACATGGCCTCGGAACACACGAACCAAAAGGTTAAGCATGAGTCATATGAATGATATGATCGACACTTTGTTGTCCACCATTGAAACCACATCTCTTCTCGTGAAGATCGGATTAGGTGTGGTGAATTTGGATCGTGTTCACTAAACAACTTGAGGGATGTTGATTTTAGTGGGAGTTCATCTAGTAATTTGATTAAGTTGAACTAGTTATCATGCAACATAGTCTAAATTGTACTTGCAAATTTTGTAGATCAAATGGCTAAGTCCAACTTCAACTTCAATGTTTTTGCTGAGAAAGAAAAGCTTAAGAATAATGGGTCTAACTTCACCAACTGGTTCCGCAATCTGAGAATCATTCTCACTGGCGGACAAAAGGACTATGTCCTTGAGAAAGCGCTAGGTGACGCCCCTGCTATTGATGCGCCGGCTGATGAAAAAACTGTTTATCAATCGCACAAAGATGATTATGGAGTGATTAAGAGTACCATGTTGTTTGCTATGGAATCGGACCTTCAAATTGTTTTGAGGAGTTCGCCGGGCCCTTTGAGATACTTGAGGAACTGGAAACCATGTTTCATACTCAGGCCCGTTCTGAGAGATATGAGATCCCTAAGAAGTTCTTTAACTACAAGATGGAGGAAGGGAGTTCCGTTAGTGAGCACGCCATTAAGATGTCGGGCTACACTCAACGTCTTGAGCAACTGGACTGCAAGATTACAGAAGAGCTCAAGATTGATAGAGTTCTGTAGTCACTCCCTCCTAGCTACAAAGGTTTTGTAGTTACTCACAATCAGATTGGTTCCACTGATACGATCACTGAGCTCTTCGCTAAGCTGAAAGCTGCGGAGGTGGATATCATCAAAGATAATCATGTGTTGATGGTCAACAAGACCACTAGCTTTAAGAAAGGTAAGGGTGCAAAGAAGTCCTTCAAGAAAGGCAGCGGCAAGCGCGTTGCCCCTGCTGAGAAGAAGCTCAAGCCTAGACCTAAGCCGGACACTGAGTGCTTCTATTGCAAGGACAAGGGTCACTGGAAGCGCAACTATCTGAAGTACTTAGCGGACAAGAAGGCTGGCACCATTGAAGGTATATTTGATATACATGTTATTGATGTTTTCCTTACTAGCGCTCGTTGTAGTGCCTGGGTATTTGATACTGGTTCAGTTGCTAATATTTGTAACTCGAAACAGGAGCTACGAAATAGACGACGGCTAGCAAGGGATGAGGTGACGATGCGCGTTAGCAATGGATCAAGAGTTGATGTGATGGCCGTCAGCACGCTCTCCTTAGTTTTACCTTCGGGATTAGTTTTAAACCTTAATAAGTGTTATTATGTGCCTGCGTTGAGCATGAACATTATATCTGGATCGTGTTTATTGCAAGATGGTTATTCATTTAAATCGGAGAATAATGGTTGTTCTATTTATATGAGTAACATCTTTTATGGTCATGCACCTGCTATGAATGGTTTATTTCTTCTGAATCTCGAAAGCAATGAAACACACATCCATAACATTGAGGCTAAGAGATGCAAAGTAGATAGTGATAATTCGACTTATTTGTGGCACTACCGTCTAGGTCATATTGGTGTAAAACGCATGAAGAAACTCCATTCTGATGGACTTTTGGAGTCTCTTGATTTTGAATCATTTGACACGTGCGAGTTGTGCCTCATGGGCAAGATGATCAAAACTCCGTTCTCCGGAATAATGGAGCGAGCAACAGACTTGTTGGAAATCATACATACCGATGTATGCGGACCAATGAGTGTTTCGACGCGCGGTGGATATCGCTATTTTTTCACTTTTACTGATGACTTAAGTAGATATGGGTATATCTATTTAATGAAACATAAATCTGAAATGTTTGAAAAGTTCAAAGAATTTCAGAACGAAGTGGAAAACCATCATAACAGGAAAATTAAATTTCTACGATCCGATCGTGGAGGTGAATATTTGAGTTATGATTTTCTCACGCATCTTAAAGCAAGCGGAATCGTTTCGCAACTCATGCCACCCGGAAAACCACAACGCAATGGTGTGTCTGAACGCCGGAATCCAACTCTATTATATGGTGCAATCAATGATGTCCCTTACAGATTTGTCGTTATCATTTTGGGGTTATGCACTAGAAACCGCTGCATTCACTTTAAATAGGGCACCATCTAAATCCTTTGAGACGACACCGTATGAACTATGGTTTGGTGCTAAACCTAAGTTGTCGTTTCTTAAAATTTGGGGATGCGAAGCTTACGTCAAGAAGTTGATGTCGGACAAGCTCGAACCCAAAGCGGAGAAATGCGTCTTCATAGGATACCCTAAGGAAACGATTGGGTATACCTTCTACCACAGATCCGAAGGCAAAGTGTTTGTTGCAAAGAACGGATCCTTTCTTGAGGAGTTTTTCTCAAAAGAAGTGAGTGAGAGGAAGGTAGAGCTAGACGAGGTTATTGAACCTTCTCTCGAGTTGGAGAGTAGCGCAGCACCTGAAATTGTTCCAGTGCTGTCTGCACGAACAATAGAGGAAGATAATGACGAGGATCATGAAACTTCGAACGATGCTACTACTGAACTTCGCAGGTCGACAAGGTCACGTGCCCCTCCTGAATGGTACGGCAACCCTGTCTTAACCGTCTTGTTGGTAGACAACAATGAACCTGCGAACTATGAGGAAGCAATGATGAGCCCACACTCTGAGAAATGGCTAGAGGCCATGAAATCCGAATTGGGATCCATGAGCGAAAACCAAGTATGGACTTTGGTGGACCCTCGTAGCGACCGTAAGGCCGTTGAGTGCAAATGGATTTTCAAGAAGAAAACAGACGCGGATGGTAATGTTACTGTCTATAAAGCTCGGCTTGTCGCAAAAGGGTTTCGGCAAGTTCAAGGTGTTTACTACGATGAGACTTTCTCTCCCGTAGCGATGTTTAAGTCCATTTGGATTTTATTAGCAATTGCTGCATTTCATGATTATGAAAATATGGCAGATGGATGTCAAGACTGCATTCCTCAATGGCAACATTGATGAAGAGTTGTATATGATGCAGCCCGAAGGTTTTGTCGATCCTAAGGATGCTAATAAGGTGTGCAAACTTCAGCGTTCCATTTATGGACTGGAGCAAGCATCTCGGAGTTGGAACCTTCATTTTGATCAAGTGATCAAGAGCTTTGGATTTGTTCCAAATTTCTATGAAGTTTGTATCTACAAGAAAGTGAGTGGGAGCTCAGTGACATTTTTAGTAGTATATGTGGATGACATATTGATTATTGGAAATGACATTGGTATGCTTAACGATATGAAGAGTTATTTGAATAAATGTTTTTCAATGAAAGACCTAGGAGAAGCTGCTTATATATTAGGCATCAAAATCTATAGAGATAGACAAAGACGCCTAATAGCTTTAAGCCAAAGTACATATCTAGACAAAATTCTGAAAAGGTTCATAATGGATAAAGCAAAGAAAGGTTCATTGCCCATGTTGTTAGGTAAGATATTGAGCAAGGTTTGGTGTCCGGCTACGGTAAATGATAGAGAAACTATGAGCAAAGTGCCATATGCCTCGGCCATAGGTTCTATCATGTATGCCATGCTGTGTACTAGACCGGATGTGTCCAATGCTCTTAGTTTGACGAGCAGATACCAATGTGATCCAGGAGTGGAACACCGGACAGCCGTAAAGATAATCCTAAAGTATTTAAATAGGACTAAAGAAATGTTCTTGGTCTATGGAGGTGATGAGCATCTCGTCGTAAAAGGTTACGTCGACGTAGTTTCGACACCGACCCGGATGATTCTAAATCTCACACAGGATACGTTTATATTTTGAATGGAGGAGCTGTGAGCTGGAGAAGCTGCAAGCAAATAGTGATCGCGGGATCTACAGCAGAATTGGAATACATGGCTGCTTCAGAAGCGTCAAGTGAAGGAGTTTGGATCAGGAACTTCATCACTGAGCTTGGTGTGGTTCCAAGTGCCTTGGACCCACTGGAGATATTGTGCGACAACACTGGCGCCATAGCACTGGCGCCATAGCACTGGCTAAGGAACCAAGATATCATCCAAAAACCAAGCACATCAACCGCCGATTTCATATAATTCGAGATTATATAACATATGGAGATCTGACGATTAGCAAAGTACATACGGATCTGAATGTCGCAGATCCGTTGACTAAACCTCTTCCACGAGCAAAACATGATTAGCACCTTAATGCCATGGGTGTTAGATTGTTGCCAGATGTAAACTAGATTATTGACTCTAGTGCAAGTGGGAGACTGTTGGAATTATGCCCTAGAGGCAATAATAAATATGTTATTGTTATAATTCTTGTTCATGATAAAGTTTATATTCCATGCTAGAATTGTATTAAGCAGAAACTTTGATACTTGTGTGGTTTATGAACAACACCGTGTCCCTAGTACGCCTCTATGGACTAGCTCATTGATTAATGATGGTTAAGGTTTTCTAACCATAGACATGAGTTGTCGATTAATAATGAGATCATGTCATTAGGAGATTGATATGATGGACAGACCCAAATCAAGCAGAGCAATTAGATCGTGTCATCGTGTTCATCTTTGCGAAGCTTTTTCCTATGTCAAATATTGTATTCCTTAGACCATGAGATAATGCAACTCCCTAGTATTGGAAGAAAGCTATGAGGTCATCAAACGTTATCCTATGTGAGGGTGATCATAAAGGTGTCTCTCAGGTGATCGGAAAGTACTTGTTGGGTTGTATGTATGGATGTCATGGGAATGACCACGGCAGATGCTGCAATCGGCAGCGAGTAGTACAACATGGGGCAAGGGCGGCCAGCCATCTGCGGTGCGAGATGAGGGCGGAGACACAACGATTTACCCAGGTTCGGCCCCCCGGAGGGTAAAGACCTACTCCTGCTAGATTTTATTATGGTGGAAGTACAATGGGGCGAGCTCGGCGGCGAGGCGGCGAGTCGCTTAGGTGGATGATGGAACGTATCCTCTACTCGCCCTCTAAGGAGGTTTATATAGACTCACCCCCCTAGGGTTTACAGATCTCAACCGAATCAGTTAAGGTTTTAGCAATCGTTTAACCTAATCCGACTGGGCCTATCTACGCTTCTGGGCCTTCAGCTTCCACTCGCTTGAGGCCACGCCAGGTCGTGATCCAGTCGTCGTTACTGCAGGCCCACTCGCGGGTGCCTGGGCCAGTCGGAATCGTCCTGCTAGGTATACCCCGGTAGGCGTATCCCCATCAGTAGTCCCCGAGGCCGTCGTTGATTGGTTGCAGGCGGTCGCTAGCAGTCGGTGTATACGGCTCCACTGCGGATGCCCAGTCGAATCGGCGGCGGACTCCTGAATAAAGGAAAAACCAGTTATTCTAGTCGCATTAACAGCGACCAATTTAGTCGCAGCTTGGCGAACGGGTCGGCGAATATTCAATCACTGTTGTAGCGATCGGGTTGGCAAATTAGCAAGTCACGCGGAACGACGAGTCGAGAGGATGAAGTTGGACCGTCAAGTGGGGTCAAAACTAGCCGTTGGGGTAATCCAACGGTAACTTTTTGGCGTAATCACCGCGGAGTAACGGCTCCCGAAATTGGCGGGTAACAACCGCTATATAAGGGGAATGACGGGCGAGCGGGGAAACATTCCTTCATCTTTCCTCCAACCTCTCCCATCTCCGTTTCCACTCTGCATCGCGATCCAATCGATCCAGAGAGCCCCGACCTCCGCAAATCTTCCAACCAATGGCCCCCTCCACCGAACCATAGGGCCAATCCAAGTGCACCAGGGCGCTATTGACGTCGTTCGAAGAGGCCAGGATCCTGCGCGCCGGCAGGTGGCGCATCCCCGCGGCCGGAGAGGTGACTCCGGACCCACGCGAGGGAGAATTCCTTTGCTTCTCCAGCCCCCTGGAGCGGGGGCTGGGGTTTCCCACTTCTCTATTCTTCCGGCGGTTTTGCGCCTTCTATGGGATCCAGCCGTCGGACCTGGGCCCGCATAGCATCGAGCAGCTCGCCATTTTCGTGGCGTTCTGCGAGTGCTATCTGGGCTGCAGGCCCTACTTCCCCCTGTGGAAAGATCTATTCCATGGGAGGATTAGCCGCGAAGAATCAGGCGGGCCGATGCTGGCAGCGGGTGGCCTGACGTTTCAACTAAAGTCGAAGGCATCCTTCTTCGACCTGATGCTGCCGGCCAAGGCGGCAAGTGAGTGTAAGAAATCCTGGTTCTACGTCACCGAGGCAACTCCAGATGGCGAGGTAGCGCTTCCAAGGTACTCCGCCAACCGGCCTGAACCGCGTCGGCTCCAGACCGGCAAGCTCCCGCTGAACCAGCGGATGGTTGTCGACGAAATGTTGCAAACCATCCACGGCCTGAAGAAGAAGGGCCTCCAAACCATCAATCTTTACAACTGCTGGCTCGGGCGGCGGCTCATGCCTTTGGCCCGCCGCGACCATTATATGTACGAGTACGCGGGTAGGGACGACCCGACAAAATCCTGCCTCGTTGAGTGGAAGCTCGAGGACTATATCCTGGCTCTAAAGAAGATCACCTAGGCGGCGTACCTGGACGCGAAGGCCGGGGTCGCCCCTATACCACAAGGCGCCCAGCTCCGATGGTAAGTCGCTATTTTTGTCGCCATTCGCAGTCGCAGATGATGCAGTCGCGGTTATGCTGACGTTGTTTCATCTTTATTGTAGCTGTTCCAAGTGGTGGAAGGATGGCTCCCACCCGCAGATGACGAAAACTCGAGCTCGTCCGTTCGGGACGGGAGCGAGTCGCCACCCGCCAGAGGCGACGCCAGGAGCTATGCGCGTGATGATGACGACGACGAGCCCGTGGAGGACGCCGCTCCGATGGTTCGCAAAACTCACGGACAGCATCAGCGCAAGTTTGAGGCAAGTAAGAGCCTCGAACGTCACGACGACGATGACGATGAGCTCCCCGAACACACCTCGCGTCGTGAGGCTACGCCGTCGAAGAAGAAGAAGAAGTAAGTGAAGGCTCCGCCAAGGAGGAAGACGAAGCCGGCGAAGCAGGCGTCTCCGCCTCACTCTGCGACTAGTTCTGACGCCAGCAGCTCGACTAAGGCTGAAGCGGTGCACCCGATGGCAACACCAGAAGCCGCTGCCCTCCTTGATGAGGTACCTCTGGCCTCGCTTCCACCCCCGTTCACCCCGGTCTCTGGGTTGGGGGATATTCCAGCCGCAGCGGCTTCACCTCCCAGGAGAGTTCCCGCAAACGTCGTCACGGAGGCTCCTGCCGTGGCCTCGTCTTCGAAGAGGCCCTCCGTGTCTTGGGCACACGACGTGATCGAGATGGGCCTCAGTCGGAAGCTGGGTCCCGAGATGGATAAGCCGACCAGTATCTGCACGGGACTGCGGTTCATACCAGTCGCCAAGTAAGTTTTGTTCATCTGCTTGCCTTCCGTTGTACTCGGACAAGTTTGCTCATATTGTTGTTTCACAGGACTGGAGTTAAGAAGATCGGCCACCCTTCCGTGGCCAAGGTGCCGCCAGTCATCGCCAAGGAGGAACCCTCGCGGAAGAGGAAAGCTGATGAGGTCGCTGCCCCGCAGACAGTGCTAAGAAGGCCAAGGGCGACGATGTCGTCACGATCTCTGACGACATGACGGTTGCTCCGAGTGATCATCCGACTGCAACGGAGGTGGCCTTGAAGACCAAGGAGGATGTTTCCTCGCCTGGAATGGCCGAGCCGGATCTTATTGGTGCTGGAGCATCTGCCGCGACCTTCCCCCGCTTTATGGCCAAAGCGGCTACACCGAGTGGTACAGCGCCATCGAGCCGCACGCCTGGGGTCGCCGAAACGAAGGTCGAGCAGCGTCACGGACACACTCCGGCTCTTCTCGCATCTGTGGACGCGCTATAGCTCCACGGCATGCTGGGCGCAGCCATCCAGGTATGTCCAGTCCCCGAGGATCGGCCCACTGAATTTCAGTGGTCAGATTCTTTTAGTGTTTGTTTTTATTTGTAGCACCCAGTCCCGAGTGCCTAGTCATTGAATTTCAGCGGGTTGGCACTTAGGTTTTTTGATCTCCAGTCCCCGAGTGCCTAGTCGCTGAATTTCAGAGGTTGGGCACTTAGGATTTTTGATCTCCAGTCCCCGAGTGTCTAGTCGCTGAATTTCAGCGGGTGGGCACTTAGGATTTTTTATCTCAGTCCCCGAGTGTCTAGTCGCTGAATTTCAGCGGGTGGGCACTTAGGATTCCATTGTTGTTAACTGTTTGATTTGTGCGCAGGGCTTGCCGCGTGAGTCAGCCGATCGGCTTGTGCGAAGTGTCGCGCGGAGAAGGAACTTTTTGCCGTCTAAGAAACGAACAAGGGACTCCAAGCGATCGCTGCCAAGGCAGAAGAGGTCCGCCAGGGCCTTGTCCCGGCGAGTGAGCTGACAGCGCACAGTCTGCATTGAGTACGGCTGAGAAACGAATCACTGATCTGGAGCGCGAGCTCAAGGAAGCGAAAGCGGAGGCGAGCTCGACGGATGGGCGAGCAAAAGCTGCTGTTACAGCTGCCGCTGAAGAGCGAAAGGTCTCTGACGCCCTCGATATTGGGCTGCAGAACGACTTCTCCTTGCTTCAAAGCTTCATGACGGGCCTCTGCCGTCCTTTAATTGGTAAACTTTCTACCTCTGCCTATAGTAGCTGCATTATGTAATCTTTGTTGTACTCACTGCCGCCTCATCCACTGTGTCGGATTATCGACAATCGGAGGAGGCGCAATGCAGACGACGCGGCGATGTGTGAACACTCTGGTCGACTCGGCCACGTTGTCCGCGGCTTGCATTCGGGCGTATCTTCAGGAGATATCGCCTACGGAAGTGATTCCCAGCGACCTCGTCGAAGTATGGCGGTATCTGGAGAAGGCGCCGTCAGTCGTCGAGTTCATGACGTGGTCGGCGTTCCGGCGCGGGGTGGCGACGGCTCTCAGCCTTGGGCTTGCCCACTTCCCGGAGGACTTCGATCTTGACGACGTGACGAGTGGCTACCCCTCGTCGACGGGCTCGGTGGAGATCGCCGAGGTGCCGGTCGATGACCGCCGCGGTGTACTCCGATCGTGTCTGGGCGATGGGCGACCTCCTCCCCTATCAGGAGACGACTGTCGCCCCCAACGATCCTGAGCCGCCGCATCGGGACTTCAAGGTCGAGCAGCCCTTCCGTGCGGCGATGGCGGGTGAGTTGACGACGTATCCGTCGAACCCGTACACGCCCTTCATTCGCAACCGCAGGGGTGGCGGCGAGTCGCCGTCGAAACCTGCGGAGTAGAAACACTGTGCCCTGGGGCGTTAGTAGCGATTGGCCATTGGACTCAACTTGTATTTTGGAACGACGCTGTTCTGCTGTAATGAAACTTCGTATTATTTTGTGAATTGTTTCGTAATTTTGATTGCTTATTAGACGAGTCCCCGAGCGCGTCTTCCCTTTTTAGGGGTTTACCTCGTTTGTTATGTGTTTGTGGTTTTGAATGTTTTGTCAGTTGTTTTGTTATTGAGGTCGACTCGCCCGAGATCGGAGAGCCAGTCGCAGGGCGACTCCCGTGAGTGCTCTTTACTTGAGATTTTTCCCTTGCGCGAACGAGGTCGGGTGGCCGAGTCCCCGAGCGTGGTACTTGGTGGTTCTAGTCGCAGCTCCAGGGTGGGTGAGGACTGAGCGCGTTAGAGGAAGTGCGTCACTCCTGCCTGACCCGTAGGGTCAGTCGCATGGCGAGTCCTGGGAACGCTCTCATACTTGGCCTTTTTCCCTAGTCGCTCGTGCTCGACTGGTCGTCAGTCCCCGAGCGTGGTACTTGGCCGTTCAAGTCGCTGTGCCGAGGATGCGGAGGACCTTGGTCGCTGTGAGGAACGAGGGCAGTTGTCTTGAATTGTTAAGCCAGTCGAGCTAGGCGACTCCAATGGTGCTCCAGGTTGGCGTTTTTCGTGGACGTTACGAGTCCTGGGGTAACCCAGTGCCCTCGGAACGCACTACTTGGCCATGCCGGTCGCTGTACCAGAGGTTGACTTCTGAGGTTAGCTTGACGCTGTTATTACGAGTGCGAGTGGCACAAGGCATGGAGAGTAGACACAATTTGCGGTAACCGATCTATTTTATTTCATAGCAGGTGGAGAGTACATGTATGGAATTCTAGGAGTAGAATTTCCGTAGTAAGTTTACATTCCACGGTCGCTTGACTTCGAGTTTCCCGTCTCCTCGGACGTCGGTGAGGTAGTAGGCGTCGTTTCCGAGGACTCGCCCGATGGCGAATGGTCCCTCCCAAGGGGGGATAACTTGTGCATTCCCTTCTTATCCTGGATGAGGCGTAGCACCAGATCGCCTTCCTGGAACGTGCGAGTACTTACTCACCGGCTATGGTAGCGGCGGAGCCCTTGTTGGTAGATGGCGGTGTGGGAGCGGGCTAGGTCGCGTGCCTCGTCAAGTTGGTCGACTCCATCCTGGCGTGCGAGTTCGTTTGCGGCCTCCGTGTAGTGGACAACCCTGGGCGAGTCGTGCTCTAGGTCGGTGGGCATGACTGCCTCGGCGCCATATACCATGAAGAAGGGGGTGAACCCTGTCGACCTGTTGACGGAGGTGCGGATGCCCCAGATGATGGAGGGTAGCTCCTCAACCCAGCACCCGGCGGTGCGCTCGAGTGGTACTTGAAGTCGTGGCTTCAAGCCATGGAGGATGCTCTGGTTGGCCCGTTCTGCCTGGCCATTGGACTCCGGGTGAGCGACTGAGGCGAGGTCGAGTCGGATGTGATGTTCTTCACAGAACTCGGCCATGGCTCCTTTGGCAAAGTTGGTGCCATTGTCCATGATGATGCTGTCTGGGAACCCGTAGCGATAGATGAGCTCGCGTAGGAACTTGGTGGCGGTCTTCCCGTCGCATTTCCGGACTGGCTTGGCCTCCACCCATTTTGTGAATTTTTCGACTGCGACCAGGAGGTGGGTGAAGCCGGAGGGGGCCTTTTTGAAAGGGCCTACCATGTCCATACTCCACACGGCGGACGGCCAGGTGATGGGGATTGTCTTGAGCGCCGAGCTCGGTATGTGGGTCTAGTTGGCGTACTTCTGGCACCCGGCACACCGCTGGACAATGTCGACAGCGTCTGCGTGTGCGGTAGGCCAGTAGAAACCGTGTTGCGTAGCCTTTGCGACCAGAGAGCGGGCGCCGGCGTGGTGGCCGCAGTCGCCGGAGTGGATGTCGTGGAGGATTTTTCGTCCTTCAGCGGGTTGGACGCAGCGTTGGAACACGCCGGTCACGCTGCGCTTGTGGAGCTCGCCGTCGATGATGACGAAGGATTTGCAGCGGTGTGCTATCATACGGGCGTCTATTTCGTCTGCTGGCAAGGTGCCTCCCTCTAGGTAGGCGACGTACGGCGTAGTCCAGTCCTCTGGCTCAGCGATGAGTGCGACCAGGGCTGCCTCTGGTTGCAGCGGGACTCCGATGTCGATTCCCTTAGGGGAGAGACGGAAGGATTGGTGATGGTGTCGAGGAAGACGTCGGCGGGTGGTGCGAGTCGAGCCGAGCCGATGCGAGAGAGTGCGTCGGCTTCCTCGTTCTTCCTCCTGTCGATCCACTCGACGGAATAGCCTGCGATGTGTCCGCCCAGCTTGTCCACTGCTTGGCGGTATGCCGCCATGGTGGGGGAGACGGCGTCGCAGGTGTCAGCGACTTGCCTAGCTACGAGGTCGGAATCTCCGTAGCAGCGTAGGCGGTTGACATTCATCTCCTTGGCGTCTCGCATGCCGTGGAGTAGTGCCTCGTACTCGGCCATGTTGTTGGTGCAGAGGGTGAAGTCGAGACAGAGGACGTAGCGTAGCTTGTCCACCTTCGGAGAGGTTAGCACGATCCCTGATCCTGCACCGTCCGCATTCTTGGAGCCGTCGAAGTGTAAACTCCAGTAGTGGAGGTATGGCAGCTTTTCGGCCCGGGCCTCCTCGATCGGCGATGAAGTCCGCGAGAGCTCGACGATTGATCGCTTTGGCTCGTGCTTGATATTGTGGACGCCGATTTCGACGACACTTGACTCGCCTGCCGCCTCGCTGTGCGGGATGATGTCCGCAACGTGCTAAGGAGACGACCGTTATCGGGTGCTCCCGGAAGTAGTGTGGCGATCGCCAGTGCTCAAGACCGCATATACCAGTTTACGATGCGGTATCATGGCGTGACTCGGTGAGGACTTCGCTGATATAGTACACTGGTCGTTGCACTGGGCGCTCCTTTCCTTCCTCTGGTCGCTCGACGACCATGAAGGCGCTGACGACGCGCTTGGAAGCCGCGACGTAGACCAGCATGGGTTCCTTGTCGACGGGGGCGGCGAGTAGCGGTGCTGCGAGTAGCACCTTCTTGAGGTCGCGGAGCGCATCGTCCGCCTCCTTGTCCCACTGGAAGGTGGGGTTCTTGCGCATCAGGCGATATAGGGGCATTGCCTTTTCGCCCAATCGGGGGATGAAGCGACTGAGAGCCGCGACTCGCCCGGCCAGCTTCTAGACGTCGCGTAGGCACTCGGTTTTGCCGAGTCGAGCGATCGTGTCGATCTTGGTGGGATTCGCCTCGATCCCGCGCTTGGAGACAACGTATCCCAGTAGCTGCCCAGCTGGTACACCGAAGGTGCATTTGCCTGGGTTTAGCTTTATCTTGTATTTCCGCAGGTTGGCGAATGTTTCCGCCAGGTCGGCGAGTAGGTCGCCCTGGCGAGCGGACTTCACTACCACGTCGTCGATGTAGACGTGGATATTGCGGCCAATTTGGCTCGCAAGGCACTCCTACATACATCTCTGGTAGGTCGCCCCGGCGTTCTTGAGGCCGAAGGTCATGGCAGTGTAGCAGAAGGCTCCGAATGGCATGATGAACGCCGTATTCTCTTCATCCTCAACGGCCATTTTGATATGGTTGTATCCAGAGTATGCGTCGAGGAAGCATAGCGATTCCGAGCCCGCGGTGGAATCGATTATTTGGTCGATCCGCGGGAGGACGAATTGCTCCTTCGGGCAGGCGTTGTTTAAGTTCGTGTAGTCGATACACATTCTCCAGGTCCCATTTTTCTTCTCGACCAGGACTGGGTTTGCCAGCCACTTGGAGTATTTGATTGGCTGGATGAAGCCTGCAACGAGTAGATCCTGCACCTCCTCGGTGATTGCCCGGCGGCGCTCTTCATTGAAGGGCCGCAGCGACTTCTTGACAGGTCGCACTTTGGGGTCAGCATTGAGTTTGTGCTCAGCGAGTTCCCTAGCGACACCAGGCATGTCAGAGGCCTTCCATGCGAAGATGTCCCTGTTCTCACAGAGGAACTCGATGAGCGCGCCTTCCTATGCTGGGCTCATGCCCGTCCCGATCGTCACCATCTGGCTGGAGTCGCCTGGGACCAGCTCGACGGTGCGGGTATGCGTCGTTTCCTCGAAGGCTGAGGTGTTGCCGCCCTCCAAGTTGGGCTTCTTGAGTATAGTGGGGTCATCGTTGTTGACCCCGCTCGCGTATTTGGCGAGCTCGTTGGCGTGGTTGGCCTCGGCCGCGATGACGGCGTCGGCGAGTTCGGCTCCTTTGGCCTTGCACTCGGCGGCCATGTCGGGATCGCCATGGATGGTGATGACGCCACGCGGTCCGGGGAGCTTCATCGCGTTGTACGCATAGTGGGGCGCCGCCATGAACTTGGCGAACGCCTGGCGCCCCAAGACGCAGTGGTAGGGGTTGTCGAAGGGCACTAGCTCGAAGACGATCCGCTTGGTGCGGAAGTTTGCCGGTGTGCCGAAGGTGACTGGCAGCGTGACCTTGCCGATCAGGTACGCCTTCCGACCGGGGGAGATGTCGTGGAACGTGGTGTAGGTCGTCTCGACCATCGACTGCAGGAGCCGCGATCGCTCAAGGTGTCTGTGTACGGATGTTGATGGAGCTGCCGCCGTCCATCAATGTCTTGGGGAGCCAGTAGTCTCCCACCTTGGGCTTGACTACCATGGCGACTCGGCCTGGGTACTCGATGCGCGGCGAGTGGTCCTGGCGGCTCCAAGTGATTGGTTGCTCCGACCAGTTGAGGAACTAGGGAACGTCCACCTGGACCACCGCGTTGACGGCGACGACGCGGGCGATGACCTTCTTCTCACGCTTCGTGTTGAAGCCTGTGAAGGTGTGGAGCGAGCCGGCCACGCTGCCGAATTTTCTGCCATTTGGCGGGTTGTTGTCGGGGTCTTCCCGCGCTCGCCGTGCCTTCTCAATCTCCTTGAGAGAGTGGCAGCCGGCGATCGTGTGCGTGGCGGGCTTTCCTTCCCTACTGTGAAATGCACAAGGTTGGTTAAGGAGGGCCGCGGGGTCGAACCTTGGTTTCGCCTTGTAGTTGCCGCCGTCGCGGCGTTGCCCCCCGTCGCGGCGGAAGCTCTTGGGCTCGCGCTGCGCGTGCCCAGCGTTGGCGACAAAGTCGACTCGCCCGTCACTGCGGCGCTTGTCGGTGAGGCGAGTGTTGCTGTAGCGTAGATCGAATCGTCGTCCGTTGTCATTGCCGCTCATGCGGCGTTGTCCTCCTGACTCGTCGTCTGTTTCTTGGTTTGGGTCTTCCTCCGCGTATCTTTTGGCGATCTCAAGGAGGTCCGGTATGTTGTCGAGTGTGCGGTATGCTTGTTTGAGCTTGGCGACCAGGGGCTCATAACGGCACGAGGTCTTGAAGCAGTGGATTGCAGTATCTGGGTGGATACCGACCGCGTTGTACCATAGTTCTTGCCATCGTTGGACCCAGCTGCGGGTCGTCTCGCGAGGTCCCTGGACGCATCGTTCCAGGTCCTCGATGGTGGTGGCACGGGTGTATGAACCCTCGAAGTGCCTGACGAAGGCATCGCGCATCTCTTCCCAGGAGTCGATGCTATCCACGGGGAGAGTGTTGATCCACTGCCTGCACGCCCCCTCCATCATCAGGGGGAGGTAGCGGGCGGCGAGTAGATCGGTGTGGCCGGCGATCCCCATTGCCATGAGGTAAGTGTCCAGCCACATGGAGGGATCGTACGTGGGGTCGTACTTCTCTATTTCCTTCGGCGCTTTGAAGTTCGCCGGGTATCTTTCGCCTCGGATCATCGGTCCGAAGCACCAGGGCCTGATTCGGCTTAGCGATCCCCTCGGCTCGCCGTCGCGGCGGTTGGTTAAGGTATGCCGCAGTTCGTTGGGCTGGCATGCGCGCCAGCTCTGGTTGTTGATGATGTGGGTGCGGGCATCGACGGGCTAACCGTTGGCGGCGACGAAGTTGGTCGCCCGGGTCGCAGGAGAGTGCTGCTGCTGGGTCGGTGTTGGAGCTGCAGTGGTTCGGGTGGCGGGCAGTTGAGGGTGTTTGCCGGCAAGGGGCGGCCGCTTGAGGCCGCTCTGATGCCCGATGAATGCGAGTACATCCGACCTTGTGAGTCGACGCCTGCGTTTTGTTGCTCGACCGCCTTTGTGAGCAAGGCCTTGACGTACTGGATCTGTAGGGCGCCATCACCGGTGGCCGTGATGTTGTCGGCCGCTGCTCGGCCCGCCACGAGGTTGTCCATTGGGGTAGAGAACAGTGGTAGGCCGTTTGCGTCTCGCTCCCGTGAGGAGACCACGATCCGCGGCTGGTCCCTGGGGGTGCGCGGTTGGGTGGAGGTGGGGCGCCATTTGTCGTCGACCCTAGTGGGGGCCGGGCGCTTCCTCCTGGTGGCGCGTTCTCGCAGATCGCGCGCTCGGCCGCGCGGGCCGGGTCGCTCGCCCGGAAGTTCGTGGCGCGCCTAGACGGTGGGGTTCAGGCGCGACCTGATTCGTTGCTGGTAGCGCGACAGCTCCTGCACCGTCACCTGCTCGAGGCGAAATTTTTCGCGCTCGTCTTGCTCCTTGCGGACTGCTTCCGCCAGCTTCAGGCGGAGTTCCTCGACCTCCGTTGCCGTTGCGTTGGGAGGGATCGGGGTGGAGAATGGATCCTCCGGTGGGTCGGCGCCAGTCGCCATGTAGGTCGCGGCGTGGTGACCGGTCCCGTCGCGGAGATCGGCGGAGTTCTCTGACCCGGAGTCAAAGTCGAAGATCCCGAGGATGGAGGGATCCTCGAAGTCTCCGACGTTGGAGACTTGGGTGATGGAGCCCGCGGGCGACGCGGCAACGATGGATCCGGCGAGTGATGCTGGGGTCGCCGAGTTGGCGTCGTCGTTGAAGGCCGCGTCTTCCGCGGCCGCGGTGGTTTCAGCCACGTCGCTGTGGGCTGAGTCGTACTCGGAGGCGAGACGGTGGATCGTGCGGACCTGACTCTCAGAGAGCCGGTCGCGTGGCGGCGACTCGCGGATGCGAGCCGAGTCCTCCGAGATGATGACGTCGGTGAGGCTGACGAAGAGACTGATCGTGCCAACCGACAGGATCATGCTGTGCGTGGCGGGTCACGCCGCCGGGACGTAGCTGCTCGGCAAGATTTGGAGCATCTCGCCGATCGCTATCATACGGCCGGTGGCGACCGACTCGTTGATGGGCAGATTGGATCTCGCCGCTGAACACCGGCCAGACCGGCCAGGCCCCATGGTGGGCGCCACTGTCGTGGGAATGACCACGACAGATGTTGCAATCGTCAGCGAGTAGTAGAACATGGGGCAAGGGCGGCCAACCATCTGCGGTGCGAGATGAGGGCGGAGACACAAGGATTTACCCAGGTTCGGCCCCCCGGAGGGTAAAGACCTACTCCTGCTAGATTGTATTATGGTGGAAGTACAATGGGACGAGCTCGGCGGCTAGGCGGCGAGTCGCTTGGGTGGATGATGGAACGTATCCTCTACTCGCCCTCTAGGGAGGTTTATATAGACTCACCCCCTAGGGTTTACAGATATCAACCGAATCAGTTAAGGTTTTAGCAATCGTTTAACCTAATCCGACTAGGCCTATCTACGCTTCTGGGCCTTCAGCTTCCAGTCGCTTGAGTCCATGCTAGGTCGTGATCCAGTCGTCGTTACTGCAGGCCCACTCGCGGGTGCCTGGGCCAGTTGGAATCGTCCTGCTGGGTATACCCCGGTAGGCATATCCCCATCAATCGAGATGGAATTTGTCCCTCCCGAGTCGGAGAGATATACTTGGGCCCACTCGGTAATCGATATCAACACCGCTTGCAAGCACGTGGTTAAGGAGTTAATCACAAAGTGATATCGGATTACGGAATGAGTAAAGTACTTGCTGTGAACGAGATTGAACTAGGCATGCCGATACCAACGATCGAATCTCGGGCAAGTAAAATATCGCGTGACGAAGGGAATATATATATGGGATTAATTGAATCCTGGCATCGTGGTTCATCCGATATGATCATCGATGAATATGTGGGAGTCAATATGGGTTTCCAGATCCTGCTGTTGATTATTGATAGAAGATCATGTCTGCATATTCTCGAACCCGTAGGGTCACACACTTAATGTGCCTCGACGCTAGGATAGAATGGATAATTGGTTTATGAGTTTTTGTTCGGAGTCTCGTATGAGATCCAGGACATCACGAGAGGTTCTGGAATGGTCCGGAGAATAAGATTCATATAAAGGAAAGCAGTTTTTGGATTTCGTAATCGTTTCGGAGTATTCGGTATTGTACCGGAAGGTTCTAGAAGCTTCCGGAGTGGGACCAACGTGGCCTCACTTGTCGGAGGGCTGCGTGGGCCTAAGAGGGAGTGCCTTGGCCGCTTTGGTCCAGGGTCACAAGGCCCCATAGGCCCAGACCCTAGAAAGAAGGGGGACAGGCGAAACTCCAACAACCTTGGGGCAACCCCTGGGGCGGGGGAGCCTAGGGAGGGGAGGGGGCCAGCTCACCCCTATATATAGGCGGGGGGCTCCCCCCTCCCAACCCCCCTCCCCAGCCCCCATCCCGCTCCCCCCGCTCTCTCTCTCTCATCTCACAGAGGCGGAAGCCCGCCGCAGAAACTCTCCAATAGCACCACGCCGTGCTGCAGGCAGATCCAATCTATCTCTCCAACCCACTTGCTGGACCAAGGAAGGAGGAGACGTCGGCACCGCGACGTGTGCATCTCGGGAGCGCGCGCCTTGCGGCGTAGGATCGGATCGGATCGCGAGGAGGAGACGGCGAGTACGACTACACCAACCATGTTATGTTGAACATTTCTGCTGTGCGATTTCTTCAAGGGTATGACGATCTCATCTATCCCTCTCGTTGATTGCATCTCCTAGATTAGATCTTGGCTTTCTTGTTCGCATCCATAGAATTTTTTTGATTTACTATGCTGCGAAACCCTTTAGCTTGTTGATTAATAGATGATCATGGTTTCCTGATCATGGACATTGGATGTCATTAATAACAAAATCATATTATTAGGAGAATGATGTGATGGACACACTCTTATAGTTAAGTGTAGCATAAGATCAAGTCATTTAAAAGTTTGTTTTCTATAAGCTTTCGAATACATAGTAACCTAAATCCTTCGACCATGATATCATGTTAATCACCATCACCGGATGGATACTTTAATGACATCACCACTTCGTAACTAGGTGGTTATAAAGGTGCCATTGAGTATTCTGAAAGTATATGTTGAGGCACATGGATCAATAGTGGGATTTGTCCATCCATATGACGGATAGATATACTCTGGTCCCTCTTGGTGAAATATCTGATACGTTGGAAACGTATCTATAATTTTTGATGTTCCATGCTTGTTTACTATCTTGATATGTCAGAAACGTATCTATAATTTTTGATGTTCCATGCTTGTTTAGTATCTACTTTGCTTTGTGTTGTCTACACTTTGAGGTGCTTTTTACATGTTTTATGGTACTAACCTATTAACAAGTTGCCACAGTGCCAGTTGCATGTTTTGTGTTGTTTTTGGTTCTAGAAAAGCTAGTAAGGAAATATTCTCGGAATTGGACGGGACAAAAGTCAAACTCAATAACTTTCCGTGGGTAACAAGAAGTCTAGAGGGGAGACAGAGAGGCGTGCCAGGGCGGCCACACCCCTCCTAGGTGCGGGTGGGCCCAGCCCCACGCCTAGATAGGGTGTGGGGCCCCTGGACACCTCCTCGGCCTCCCCCTTCGCCTATAAGAAGCCCCCGATGCCTAAACCCTAAGCACCCAATCAATATTCCACTAAACCTTCTGTAGCCACCGCCACCGTCGTCCCTAGATAGGGGGATCTGAAGTTCTTCCCGGCACCCTGCCAGAGGGGAGATCATCCCGGAGGCCTTCTCTCTGGTATGATGCGTGAGTAGTTCCACCTTGGACTATGGGTCCATGTAGTATCTAGATGGTTGTATCTCCTCTTTTTGCTTTCATGTATAGACCTTGTGAGCTCCGTTCATGATCAAGATCTAATCTAATTGTAATCATGCATGTTGTGTGTGCGGGGATCCGATGGATATTGAGATTATTATGTTGGTTTGATTAATGGTTTTGTCTTTATGATTCTATCATGTCTGTGTTGTTTGTGATCTTGCATGCTCTCCGTTGTTAGTATCTATCTTGGCCAAGTAGTTGCTAGTGACTCCAAGAGGGGGTATTTATGCTCGATAGTGGGTTCATGCCTCTAGTTTCCAAGGGAAGTGACAGAAATCTCTTCGGTTGTAGATGTGTTGTTGCTACTAGGGAGAAAACAACGGTCTTTTGTTCATGGAATATGTGGACTGTTTACCTTACACATTTGCTTAAAGCGGTTGTCTGTTGCTTGCAACTTAATACTGGAGGGGGTTCAGATGATAACCTGAAGGTGGACTTCTAGTCATAGATGCAGTTGGATGGCGGTCTTTGTATCTTGTTGTATTTCCCAATTGAATCTCATAGGATCTTTCTGACTAGTAATTGCATTGTTATGCCTTGCTCAGTTCCTGTCAATTGCCCCGCTATAATTTGTTTACCCTTCATGCCATGTTGTTTATCTAAGGAGAGTACCTCTAGTGAACTATGGACCCCGGTCCAATCTTTACCATTGATACATCTTCCAATGTTACTTGTTTACTTGCTGCAAACCACCATTACCTTCCACAGCATACGTTTAATCCTTTATTACAGCAAACCGGTGAGCTTGACAACCTCACTGATTCGTTGGGACAAAGTCTTAAGTTTGTGTTGTGCAGGTCTCCATGTTGTTTGCAACACCTGTGTGACGTTTCCTTCCTCCTTCTGGTTCGATAACCTCGGTCTCAACTGAGGGAAAACTTGTTGTTGTGCTCTTCACACCCTACGCTTGGTATTATCAACAAAGTGCCACGTCGAGCACCGTCATATCTACTTTGCTTTGCTTTGTCCACACTTTGAGGTGCTTTTCATATGTTTTCTGGTACTAACCTATTAACAAGTTGCCACAATGCTAGTTGCCTGTTTTCTGCTGTTTTTGGTTCCAGAAAAGCTAGTAAGGAAATATTCTCGGAATTGGACGTTTCCTTTGAGACGTTTGCTTCCTCCTACCGGTTCGATAACCTCGGTTTCTTATTGAGGGAAGACTTGTTGTTGTGCTGCTTCACACCTTGCTCTTGGGGTTTCCCGATGAAGCGCTCTCAGGTGCCATCAATATCATCCAATTGGCATGGAAGCATGTGAATAGGTCACAAGGGATAACAAATCACGGAACGAGTATAGTGTACTTATCGGTAACGAGGTTGAACTAGGTATAAAGATACCGATGATCAAACCTTGGATAAGTAAAGTATTGCGCGACAAAGGGAATCGATATCGTATGTAAATGGTTCATTCAATCGCAATGTAATCGTAGAAATATGTGTGAGCCATAATGGATTTCCAGATTTCTCTAGTGGTTATTGATCGGAGAGGTGTCTTGATCATGTCTACATAGTTCACGAACCGTAGGGAGACACACTTAAGGATTCGATGTTGTTTAGTAGATATGGAATATGAGTTGGAGACCGAATGTTGTTCGGAGTCTCGGATTGGATCCAGGACATCACAAGGAGATCCGGAATGGTCCGGAGAATAAGATTCATATAAGGAAAGTCAATTTACGGGGTTCAGAAATGTTTTTGGTATTTTGACCGAAAGCTTCTAGAATGTTCTAGAAGGTCCACCACCCCCGGGGAGGGGTACTTGGAATGTGCCATACCAATGTGGAATGGTTGCATCATACCCTACGACACGTGGGTGGGCAATATGAAGAGAGAAATCAAACTCTAGTTTGATTAGATCAAACAATTGTTTGAAAAAGTCAAATCTTAAATTGAAAGTCAAAGCCTAGTGGAGGGAGGAGATGAAACCTAGAGGGGAGAGGTTTCCCTCTCCCTCCCTAATCCACCGGCCAAGAGGGAGTTGGGGGAGGACTCGGCCTCCCTTTGTCGCATCCCCCACCCATATAAGGAGGGGAGGGGTGGCCCACCCCTCCACCCCTAAAATCCTAGGCCGTCGCCGCCTTGCCCCAAGACGCCGCCACCCTAGCCCTGCAAGCCGCCGCCTACACCCCAATCCAATAGCGCCTCCTCTCCTCGATGCCTAAACCCTAGCTGCCAAGGCCCTCTCTCCTCCACCATACCTGCTCCGGCTTAGGCGAAGACCTGCAGGATCTACTCCTCCACCTCCACCACCACACCGTCGTGCTGCTGGAATCGCAAGGAGATCTACAACCTCAGTTGCCCTGCTGGAACAAGGGAGAGGAAGGTCTTCATCGAGTATCGTACGTGTGACTGACTGCGGAAGCGCTGCCGAAACATGGCGTCGGAAGGATCGTCTACACGATCTTGAGATAGACAAGTGAATGACTACATCAACAACGAGAATCCGATCTTGTTAAACGCTTTGGATATACAAGAGTTAGTACTCTACAAACTCGTTGCACCGATCTCGTAGATTAGATATTGGCTTTTGTGTGTTCATGCGATAGAATTTTTTGTTTTCCATGCTATGAACCCCTACAGTGGTATTAGAGTCGTGTATATGCGTAGATCTGTTGCACGAGTAGAACAAAATGGTTTTGTGGGCGTTGATACTTTTGTTGTCGCTTAATTTTTGTGTACTTTGCATCTTGAGGGATAGTGGGATGAAGAGGACCGGGCTAACCTTACATGTCATCGTACATGAGACTTGCTCCACGCTCAACGTGCAACTTGCATTGCACTAGTGGCTTTGTGGGTGTCTGTCTCTCCCACCATAGTGAAGATTCAATTTACAACGGGCACTTGATAATACTTGTATCAACATTGTGGTTCATGTTCGTAAGTTAGAACGGTTCTTATGCGAAATCCCCAGCCATGTAAAACATGCGAAGAAGATTAGAGGCGTCTAACTTGTTTTTGCAGGGCTTGTGTTGTGATATGATATGGCCATGATTGTGATTATATGTGATATATGCAATGATCCTTATTGTAAGTTAGCAACCAGTAGAAGCCTTATGGTTGTCTTTAAATTTTGTTTAAGACCTACGTGTCTATTTATCAAGTAGTTGTAATACTTGTTGGTGGTGTAGGACAACCATGAAGTGGCACCATTGACCTTTATGCCAAGCCGGTGATGATGGAGATCATGTTAGTTCTTGTAGATGGAGATCAAAGGCACAAGAATAAAGGCCATATCATATCACATATTATGAATTGCACGTTATGTTAATCCTTTTATGCATCTTGTATTGCTTACATTGTGATGGTAGCATTATAAGATGATCCCTCTCACTAAATATCAAGTAATAAAGTGTTCGTCTTTAGTAGGCAACGTTGCTAAGACTCGTCATTTCGAAGCACCACGTGATGATCATGTTGGAGATATGCCCTAGAGGCAATAATAAAAGTGGTTATTATTATATCTTTGTGTTTATGATAAATGTTTACATTCATTCTATAATAGTATTAACCGGAAACATTAATACTTGTGTGATTTGTAAACTAAATTAGAGTCCCTGGTAAAGCCTCTTTGTAGTACTAGCTTGTTGGTTAATAGATGATCATGGTTTCTGGATCATGAACATAGATATGTTGTTACCAACAAGATCATATCATTGGGAGAATGGTATGATGGACATACTCCTATATATAAGCGTAGCATAAAGATAAAGTCATTTCAATAGTTCGTTTGCTATAAGCTTTCTGATACATAGTAACCTAATTCCTTCGACCATGAGATCATGCTAATCACCATCACCGGAAGGATGCTTTGATGACATCAAACACCAAACCATAACTGGGTGGCTATAAAGGTGGCATTGAGTGTTCGGAAAGTTTATGTTGAGGCACATGGATCAAGAGTGGGATTGTCCATCCATATGACGGATAGATATACTCTGGGCCCTCTCGGTGGAATTTCATCCAATTAGCTTGCAAGCATGTGACTGGCTCACAAGGAATCACATATCACGGGAACGAGAAAATAGTACTTATCGGTAACGAGGTTGAACTAGGTATGCTGAGATACCGATGATCAAACATCGGATAAGTAAACTATCGCGAGACAAAGGTAAATCGGTATCGTATGTAAGTGGTTAATTCGATGGCAAAGTAATCGTAGAAATATGTGGGAGCCATATGAATTTCCAGATTCCTCTTGGTTATTGATTGGATAAGTGTCTCGGTCATGTCCGCGTAATTCACGAACCGTAGGGAGACACACTTAAGGATTCGATGTTGTTTAGTAGATATGGAATGTAAGTAGGGAAACCGAATGTCTTTCGGAGTCTCGGATGGGATCCGGGATATCACGAGGAGATCCGGAATGGTCCGGAGAATAAGATTCATATAAGGAAAGTCCAATTCCGGAGTTCGGGAATGATTCCGATGATTTCATCAGAGAGGTTCTAGAAGGGTCTAGAAGGTTCACCGGACCGGAAGGGGAAGGGTACATGAATGTGTCATGGATAAGTGGAATGATTGGATCATGTACTAGGTCACTTGGTTGGGCATTTGCAAGAAATAAATAAAGCTCCAAATTGAAAGTCAAAAGGCAAGTTTGAAAAGTCAAACCGGGACAATGTATCCTATTGGAGGAAGGAAAGAATCCTTCTTTCCCTCCACCACAAGCCAACTAGGAGAGGGAGTTGGGGAAGGATTCAAACTCCCCTCTCCCAAGCTGTCCTCCCTCTCATAAATAGAGGGGAGGGGGTGCCCCAAGGATACACACAACCAGCCCCTCCCACCTAGCCGCGCCGCCACCCCCCTCCCTCCCAGCGCCGCCGCCGCCAGCCCCCGCCGCAGTGCCGCCGCCGCGTCGCCGCCTTGCACCGCCACCGGATCGTCGCCGCCGCCCTAGACACCGCCGACTCCACCTCCTCCTCTCCGGACCTCTAAAAACCTAGATCGCTGAAAACCCTAGATCCACCATAACCTGCTCTGGCTTAGGTGAAGCCCTGCAGGATTTTTCCTCTACTTCCGACACCACGCCGTCGTGCTGCCAGAATCGTGAGGGGAGAACTACAACCTCCGATGCCTGCTGGAACAAGGGAGAGGAAGGTCTTCATCGAGTACCGAACATGTGACCGACTGCGGAAGCGCTGCCGAAACACAGCGCCGGAAGGATCGTCTATGCGATCTTGAGATCGGCAAGTGTACGACTACATCACCCACGAGAAACTGCTCTCGTTAACCACTTTATAATCTTCGAGGGTGAGTACTCTAATCGACTCTTTGCTAAAATCTAGTAGATAGATCTTGGCTTGTTTGTGTGCATGCGATAGAATTTTTTTTGTTTTCCATGCTACGAACCCGTACAGTGGTATCAGAACCGTGTCTATATGTAGATTTGTTGCACGAGTAGAACACAATGGTTATTATGGGTGGTGGTGCTTTTATTATCAATTGCTTTTTGTTACTTTGCATCTTGCGGTATGATGGTATGAAGCGGCCCAGGCTAACCTTACATGACATCGTTCATGAGACTTGCACCACGCTCAACATGCAACTTGTATAGCATAAGTGGCTTTGCTGGTGTCTGTCTCTCCCATCATAGTATAGATTAAATTTACAACAGACACTTGATAGTTCAAGCATCAACATTGTGGTTCTTGTTCGTCAGTTAGAACAACACTTATTGAAAGCCCCAAACCACGTAAAATATGCAAAAAATAGAGGCGTCTAACTTTTTTTTGCAGGGGTAAGCTATGATGTGATATGGCCATGATTGTGATTATATATATGATGTATGAAATGTTCCTTATTGTAAGTCGGCAACCGGCAGGCGCCTTATGGTTGTCTTTTAATTTCATTAAGACCTGCGTGTCTATTATTCAAAGTAGTTGTAATAGTTGATGCTGGTGGACGACAACCATGGAGAGGTGCCATTGACCTTGATGCCACGCCGATGATGATGGAGATCATGTTCGTGCTTCAAGATGGAGATCGGAAGCAAAAGAAGAAAGGCCATATCATATCACATATTTTGAATTGCATGTGATGTTAATCCTTTTATGCATATTGTATTGCTTAGTTCTCGACGGTAGCAATATAAGATGATCCTTCTCTCAAAATATCAAGTTATAAAGTGTTCATCCTTAGTAGGCACCATTGTTAAAGCTCGTTGTTTCGAAGCACCGCGTGATGATCGGGTGTGTTAGATTCTGCAAGTGTATACAACGGGAGCAAGCCAGATTTGCTCATGCGGAAGCTAAGGTTTGATCTTGACGAGCCTAGCATGTACAGACATGGTCTCGGAAAACGGATCACCGAAAGGTAAAGCATGGGTCATATAGTAGATATGATGAACATTTTGATTGTTCGCCATTGAAGCTACATCATCTCTCATGATGATCGGTTTTGATGTGGTGGATTTGGTTCGTGTGATCACTAAAACAATGTGAGGGATATTGTTTTGAGTAGGAGTTCACCTAGATTAATTTAACTATTAATGAGAACTCAATTTGTCATAAACTTAGTCTAAACTATTGCAAATATGTTGCAGATCAATGGCATCCCCTACCATCAATTTTAATATATTCCTAGAGAAAGAAAAGTTTAAAAACAATGGAAACAATGTAAGCAATGGGTGCTCGGTATATTACCATGTAATCTAGATTAGTTGACTCTAGTGCAAGTGGGAGACTGTTGGAGATATGCCCTAGAGGCAATAATAAAAGTTGTTATTATTATATCTTTGTGTTTATGATAAATGTTTACATGCATGCTATAATAGTATTAACCGGAAACATTAATACTTGTGTGATTTGTAAACTAAATTATATTCCCTGGTAAAGCCTCTTTGTAGTACTAGCTTGTTGGTTAATAGATGATCATGGTTTCTGGATCATGAACATAGAGATGTTGTTAACAACAAGATCATATCATTAGGATAATGGTATGATGGACATACTCCTATAGATAAGCGTAGCATAAAGATCAAGTCATTTCAATAGTTCATTTGCTATAAGCTTTCTGATACATAGTAACCTAATTCCTTCGACCATGAGATCATGCTAATCACCATCACCGAAAGGATGCTTTGATGACATCAAACACCGCATCGTAACTGGGTGGCTATAAAGGTGGCATTGAGTGTTCGGAAAGTATGTGTTGAGGCACATGGATCAAGAGTGGGATTTGTTCATCCATATGACGGATAGATATACTCTAGGCCCTATCGGTGACAAGCATGTGACTGGCTCACAAGGGACCACATGTCATGGGAACGAGAAAAGAGTACTTATCGATAACGAGGTTGAACTACGTATGCAGAGATACCGACGATCAAACATCGGATAAGTAAACTATCGCGAGACAAAGAGAAATTGGTATCATATGTAAGTGGTCCATTCGATGGAAAAGTAATCATAGAAATATGTGGGAGCCATATGAATTTCTAGATTCCTCTATTGGTTATTGATTGGAGAAGTGTCTCGGTCTTGTCCGTGTAATTCATGAACCGTAGAGAGACACACTTAAGGATTCGATGTTGTTTACTAGATATGGAATGTAAGTAGGGAGAACGAATGTTGTTCGAAGTATCGAATGGGATCCGGGATATCACGAGGAGATCCGGAATGGTCCGGAGAATAAGATTCATATAAGGAAAATCCAATTCCGGAGTTCGGGAATGATTCCGATGATTTCATCGGAGAGGTTCTAGAAGGGTCTAGAAGGTTCACCGGACCGGAAGGGGAAGGGTACATGAATGTTTCGTGGATAAGTGGAATGATTGGATCATGTCCTAGGTCACTTGGTTGGGCATTTTCAAGAAAGAAATAAAGCTCCAAATTTAAAGTCAAAAGGGAAGTTTGAAAAATCAAAATGGGACAATGTATCCTAGTGGAGGAAGGAAAGAATCTGTCTTTCCCTCCACAACAAGCCAACTAGGAGAGGGAGTTGGGGAAGGATTCAAACTCCTCTCTCCCAAGCTGCCCTCCTATTGGGTTCGCAGCATAGAAAACAAAAAATTTCCTACGATGGGAACATCTAAGTACCAAGATCTATCTACTAGATACAAGCAACGGGTGGATATACATCCATATAATACATACCCTCGAAGACCGAATAGAGTTAACGAGGTTGAACTCATGGATGATGTAGACGAACGCTTGCCGATCTCAAGATCATGATGAAGTCCATCTGGTCCAGCCAGTCCAGCACCATAAGGTCCAGCACCGAAAAGCAATGGTGCATCCATGATCGCACACACGTACGGGTACCCCGAAAACCTCCGCGCCCTCGCTCCAGCGAAGCAGCGGAAGCAACAAATCCTTCCAGAAAAATCCACTGGGAACATATATCTCGCTGATCCGAGACCATGGGGAAATTCTAAAGGGGGGAGAGAGATCCTTCACGAGGAGGTGTGCTTTGAGAGGATGAGAGGGGGGCCTTTTATAGGGGAGAGGGGGGAACCCAAGGGGCATGGCGCCCAGCCATGGGGATGCCTCCACCTCTTCCACATTCATGTGGGTGGAGCTCCCACTCAAAATGAAAAGCCTCCACTCCCATGAAAAAGCCTCCACTCAAAAATCCACTCACATGCATTAAATTTCCACCAAATTTAATGCAAGCTCTCATTTAAATAAAACTCTTTTATTTATTTATTCAGAATTTTGTTAATTACTTTAATTAACAAACATTCACATAAAACCCCTTGCTAGTATTCAATTTCACATGCAGAACCAGTTTCAGCAATTTCAACGGAAACAGTTCCGGTGTCTATTGAAATAAATTCCTGTGTTTTCCTTTTCTTTTTATGACATATCATTTGCTCCGAATGGTGTCGGTATCCCTTAAGTGTGTCACCCTACTGTTCGCGAATAATGCATACATGATCAAGACCCCTCTCCGATCAATAATCAGCAGCGGGACCTGGATATCCGTACTGACTCCCACACATTCAACGATGACTTATGTGATCGTGTGAACCTTTTACGCTAGTATCTTAATCCCTTTGTTTCACAATATATTACATGTCCGAGATTCGATCATCGGTATCTCCATACCTAGTCTGATCTCGTTACCGACATGCACTCTTTTCTAGTTCTCGTGATATAACATTCTAGTGATCAAATCACTTGCTTGCAAGCTAATCAATGTGATATCACCGAGAGGGCCCAGAGCATATCTATCCGTCATCGGGATGAACAAATTCCACTCTAGATCCATGAACCTCAACATAACACTTTATTAGTTCTGAGTCCATCTTTATAATCACCCAGTTACAGTGTGATGTTTGATGTCATCGAGAAACTCCTCCGGTGTTAGTGATTGACATGATCTCATGGTCTAAGGATTAGGATCACTTCGTAAGTTGTTATAGCAATATAAACTCAATGACATTGATCGTAATGCTATACTTTGGATGAATGTTCATCACATCATTACACTAATGTTGTGACCTTGTTATTAACAACATCCAATGTCCATGATCAGGAAACTTTGATCATCTTGTTAATCAACGAGCTAGTTTATAAGAGAGGCATAACTAGGAACTTCCTTTTTGTTTATTAAAAACACATGTATTAATGTTTCCGTATAAATACAATTATAACATGCAAAATAAAAATTTATCATAAATAAGGAATACGATAATAACCACTTTATTATTGCCTCTCGGGCATATTCCCTTCAGTCTCCCACTTGCACTAGAGACAATAATCTAGTTTGAAAACTTTGCGTATTTGAACACTTATGGCTTTCTAGTGTTCCATATACGCAACTGCAAGTGGTTAACATAATATACGGATCTGACGCTTTCAGGTCCGTGTGTATTTGCATGTCTTTGCGTCTCCACGCATCACTCATTCTCTAATGAGATGGCATTGTATAAATTTGGTATTTTGGTGAGACCTTTAGTTCCTTGGGGTTAAATCATGTCGATACTATTGTCGTACAATATATCTTTAGTGTTAGCCCATTGCGAACCACACCTTAGTTTGATAACAAACTACTTGACACAAATTCCCTCCTTTCCTGCTACTATAGCAGCCATATACTTAGCCTTTTGTTGTAGTATCCGTCACAATGTCTTAACTTTGGAATTCATCCAAATCCATCATGGAATCTCCTTTCCATTACGTTGTGCCACCCATAGTTTAAATTGAGATAAACTTAATTTGTATCTTGTGACAAAACTAGTATCAATGTAACGCTTTACAATGAACTATTTGTAATTGTTTGTCACCTCTACACAAATATATTCTTAGTTCTTCCAATAGATCATAAGAATATCCTCACCATCGTCCAATGATTATTTTATGATTTATTATGGTATATGCTCATAACACTTAGAGCATAGGACATATCTAGATGTGTACATATCATGGTATGATTGATCAAAACATCCTTGTGATTTCACTCATCAAGTGTCAAAGCACTTGAATCTTGTTTCACTTATCAAGTGTCGATACACTTGAATCTTGATTCAATTCCTTTCCATACGACAAGAACCGTTTCTTGTCGTTTCTATATTGAACTCCTTCAATATCTCATATATGTAAATTTGGCGCAACAATATTAGCGTCACAGTCTATCCACTATAGACATTCATGCTAAATATCCGGTTTTTGCCTAAGTCTTTCATCAAAATGAAATTCTTAACCTTTGTCAATAAAAATTACATCATTTCTAATCAACAAGATGTCATCCACATAATGTATTAGAAATATGTCACAGCGCTCCACATAATGTATTAGAAATATGTCTCAGCGCTCCCACTTAATTATTAACCTAGACGCCACTGACTCCACCTCCTCCTCTCCGGCCCTCTAAAACCTAGATCACTGAAAACCCTAGATCCACCATAACCTGCTCTGGCTTAGGCGAAGCCCTGCATGATTTTCCCTCTACTTCCGACACCACACCGTCGTGCTGTCGGAATTGTTAGGGGAGAACTACAACCTCCGCTGCCTGCTGGAACAAGAGAGAGGAAGGTCTTCATCGAGTACCGAACTTGTGACCGACTATGGAAGCTCTGCCGGAATGCAGCGCCGGAAGGATCGTCTACGCGTCTTGAGATCGGCAAGTGTACGACTACATCACCCACGAGAATCTGCTCTCGTTAACCGCTTTGGAATCTTCGAGGGTGAGTACTCTAATCGACTCGTTGCTACAATCTAGTAGATAGATCTTTGCTTGTTTGTGTGCATGCGGTAGAATTTTTTTGTTTTCCATTCTACGAACCCCTACAGATCAGGTATGATAGATTCCACGTGTGCATACAACAGGTGCAAGCCAGATTTTCACATGAGGATACTAAGGTTAACCTTGATGATCCTAGCATGTACAGACATGGTCTTAGAACACGGAATAACGAAAGGTAGAGCATGAGTCATATGATTGATATGATGAACATGTTGATTGTCCGCCTTTGAAATTACATCATCTCTCATGATAATCGGACTTGGTGTAGTGGATTTGGTTCGTGTGATCAGTAAAACAATGTGAGGTATGTTGTTTTGAGTGGACCTAGTTAATTTAAGAATTAATTCTAAACTCAATTTTTCATAAACTTAGTCTAAACTATTTGTAAATATATTGTAGATCATGGCGGCCCCTACCATCAATTCTAATGCGTTCCTAGAGAAAGAAAAGTTGAAAAACAATGGAAGCAACTTCGTGGATTGGTTCCACAACTTGAGAATTATCCTAATGCTGGTCAGTTGACCTATGTGCTGGATGCACCGCTGGGTGAACCGTCTGCAGATGATGCTACCGATGAGGTGAAGAATGTTTTCCTCACTTGGAAAAATCAATACTCCATAGTTCAGTGTGCCATCTTGTACGTTTTGGAATCGGAGCTTCAGAAGCGGTTTGAGAACCCTGAACCTTATAATATTGTCCGTGTGATCAAAATGATATTTGAGACTCATGCGGATGTTTAAAGCTATGAAGCATCTGAGAAGTTCTTTAACTACAAGATGGAAGAGGGCATCTCCGTTAGCGAGCATGTGCTTAAGATGTATGGAAACACGAATAAGCTCACAGATCTAGGAATAATGATTCCTAATGCGTTGGGTATTCATTGTGTCCTCCAATCACTACCACCTAGTTACAAGAACTTCGTGATGAACTACAACATGCAGTGCATGGATAAGTCTAATACTGAACTCTTATCCATCTTGAAGTCTGCGGAAGTGGAGATCAAGAAAGAGCACCAAGTGTTGATGGTCAATAAGACCACCAAGAAGCAAGGCAAGCCAAAGAAGAAGGATAACTTCAAGAAGGGCGACAAGAAAGCTTCTACACCTACAAAGAAGCCCAAGGCTGGTCCTAAGCCTAATACTGAGTTCTTTTACTGCAAGGGCGAAGGTCACTGGAAGCGGAATTGCCCCAAGTACCTGGCAGATCTAAAGAATGACAACATCAAGAAGAAAGGGATATTGGATATACGTGTTATTGATGTGTATCTTACTAGTAGTCGTAGTAGTGCCTGGGTATTTGATACTGGTTCGGTTGCTCATATTTGTAACTCCAAATAGGTGCTACAGAATAAGCGAAGACTAGCAAGAGACGAGGTGACGATGCGCATTGGAAATGGATCCAAGGTTGATGTGATAACCGTAGGCATGCTCCCTCTTCATCTACCGTCGAGATTAGTTTTAAGTCTAAATAATTGTTATTTGGTGCCTGCGTTAAGCATGAACATTATATCTGGATCTTGTTTATCGCGATACGGTTACTTGTTTAAGTCCGAGAATAATGGTTGTTCGATTTATATGAGTAATATCTTTTATGGTCATGCGCCTGTGATAGATGGTCTATTCTTATTGAATATCGATAGTAGTGATACACATGTTCATAATATATATGCTAAACGAATGAAATTGAATGATAATTTTGCATATATGTGGCACTGTTGTCTTGGTAACATTGGAGTGAAGCGCATGAAGAAACTCCATTCCGATGGACTTCTTGAATCACTTGATTTTGAATCACTTGAAAGATGTGAAGCATGTCTGATGGAAAAAATGACTAAGACACCATTCTCTAGAATAATGGCGCAAGCTACAAAGTTATTGGAGATCATACGTACCGATGTGTGCGGTCCAATGAGTGTGGCATCATGCGGTGGATATCGTTATGTTCTTACTTTCATGGATGACTTTAGTAGATATGGGTATATCTACTTTATGAAACATAAGTACGAAACTTTCGAGAAGTTTAAGGAATTCCAAAGTGAAGTAGAAAATCAGCATAACAAGAAGATCAAGTTTCTGCGATCTGATTGTGGAGGTGAGTATCTAAGTAACGAGTTTGGCATGCATTTGAAGAAATGTGGAATACTTTCACAATTGACACCGTCGGGAACACCACAACGTAATGGTGTGTCCGGACGTCGTAATCGAACTCTCTTAGATATGGTTCGTTCCATGATGTCTCTTACAGATTTACCTCGTCATTTTGGGGTTATGCATTAGAAACATCCACATTCACTTTAAATAGGGCACCATCTAAATCTGTTGAAACGACACCATATGAATTATGGTTTGGGAAGAAACCAAAGTTGTTGTTCCTTAAAGTTTGGGGTTGCGAAGCTTATGTAAATAAGTTACAGCCCGACAAGCTTGAACCCAAAGCGAAAAATGCATATTCATAGGATACCCTAAAGAAACAATTGGGTATACCTTCTATCATAGATCTGAAGGCAAAATCTTCGTTGCCAAGAATGGATCCTTTCTTGAGAAAGAGTTTCTCTCAAAATAAGTGACTGGAAGGAAAGTAGAACTCGACGAGGTTTTCGAACTTTCTCTCAGATTTGAGAGTAGCGCAACCTAGAAGATGGTCATGTGCCACCTGCACCAATAAGAGAGGAAGCTAATGATAATGATCATAAAACTTCGAACGAAGTTACTATAGAACCTCGTCGGTCGACTAGGGTTCGTACCACTCCATATTGGTATGATCCTGTTATGAATGTCATGTTGGTGGACAACACTGACAACCCTGCGACCTATGAGGAAGCAATGGTGAGCCCATATTCCAGCAAATGGCATGAAGCCACAAAATTTGAGATTGGATCCATGTACGAAAAACAAGTGTGGACTTTGGTGGACTTACCAGATGGCCGCAAGGCTGTCGAGAACAAATGGATTTTCAAGATGTTGATGGTTATGTAACCGTCTATAAAGCTCGACTTTTCGCAAAAGAGTTCCAAGAAATTCAAGGAGTTGACTATGATGAGACTTTCTCACCGGTAGTGAAGCTAAAGTTTGTGAGGATTTTGTTAGCAATCGCTCTATATTACGATTATGAGATATGGCAGATGGATGTCAAAACGGCGTTCCTCAATGGTGACATTGAAGAAGAGTTGTATATGGTGCAACCCAAAGGTTTTGTAGATCCTAAAGATGTTAACAAGGTATGCAAACTTCAACGGTCCATTTATGGATTGAAGCAAGCATCCCAGAGCTGGAATCATCGTTTTGATAAGGTGATCAAAAGCTTTGCATTTGTACAAACTTATGGAGAATATTGTATTTACAAGAAAGTGAGTGGGAGCTCTGTAGCATTCCTAGTACTATATGTAGATGGAATATTGTGTTGGGGTTCGTAGCATGGAAAAAAAATTCTATCGCATGAACACACACAAGCCAAGATCAATCTACTAGATTGTAGCAACGAATCGATAGAGTACTAACCCTCGAAGATCCAAAGCGGTTAACGAGAGCAGATTCTCGTGGGTGATGTAGTCGTTCACTTGCCAATCTCAAGATCGTGTAGGCGATCCTTCCGGCACCGTGTTCCGGCAGCGCTCCCGCAGTTGGTTACACGTACGGTACTCGATGAAGACCTTCCTCTCCCTTGTTCCAGCAGGCAACGGAGGTTGTAGCTCTCTCCTCGCGATTCCAGCAGCACGATGGCGTGGTGTCGGAAGTAGAGGGGAGATCCCGCAGGGCTTCGCCTAAGCCAGAGCGAGTATGGTGGAGTAGAAGAGGGCCTCGACGATCTAGGTTTTAGATGCCGAGGGAATAGGGCAGCCGGTGGCTAGGGTTTAGTCTAGACGGTAGCGGCGGTTTAGAGGGGATCTAGGGCGCCGGCGGCTTGGGGGGGCAGCGGCGGCCTAGGGATTGAGTCTTGGGCGCCTAGGGCAAGGGGGATACCTTGGGGTGGGCCCCCACCCCTCCTTATATAGGTGGGGGGCGTCCAAGGGTGTTCCCAACCCAAGTGGAAACCCTTCCTAACTCAGAAACCCTCCCTAACTCGGAAACCATGTTGGGATTTGACTTTTTCAAACTGCCTTTTGACTTTCAAATTAGAGTTTGATTTCTCTCTTCCATGTGTCCAGCCAAGTGACCTAGGACATGATGCAACCATTACACTTTTTCATGACACATCCATGTACCCTTCCCTTCCGGATCGGTGAACCTTCTAGACCCTTCTAGAACATTCCGGTGAAAACACCGGATCATTCCCGAACTCCGAAATTGGACTTTCCTTATATGAATATTATTCTCCAGACCATTCCGGATCTCCTCGTGATATACCGGATCTCATACGAGACTCCGAAAAACATTCTGTCTCTTAAATCACATTCCATATCTACTAAACAACATCAAATCCTTAAGTGTGTCTCCCTATGGTTCGTGAATTATGCAGACATGATCGAGACTCTTCTTCGATCAATAACCAATAGAGGAATCTGGAAATTCATATGGCTCCCACATATTTCTATGATTACTTTGTGATCGAATGAACCACTTACATACGATACCAATTTCCCTTTGTCTCGCGATAGTTTACTTATCCAAGGTTTGATCGTCGCTATCTCTGCATACCTAGTTCAACCTCGTTACCGATAAGTATTCTTTTCTCGTTCCCGTGATATGTGATCCCTTGTGAGACATTCACATGCTTGCAAGCTAATTGGATGACATTCCACCGAGAGGGCCTAGAATATATCTATCTATCATATGGATGGACAAATCCCACTCTTGATCCATGTGCCTCAACACATACTTTCCGAACACTCAATGCCACCTTTATAGCCACCCAGTTACGGTGTGGTGTTTGATGTCATCAAAGCACCCTTTCGGTGATGGTGATTAGCATGATCTCATGGTCAAAGGAATTAGGTTACTATGTATCAGAAAGCTTATAGCAAGTGAACTATTTGAATGACTTGATATTATGCTACGCTTAACTATAGGAGTATGTCCATCACATCATTCTCCTAATGATATGACCTTATTGTTAATAACATCTCAATGTTCATGATCAGGAAACCATGATCATATATTAACCAACAAGCTAGTTTAACAAGAGGGTTTACTAGGGACTCTTTTATGTTTACAAATCGCACAAGTATTAATGTTTCCGGTTAATACAATTATATCATGATATGTAAACATTTATCATAAGCGTAAAGATATGATAATAACCTCTTTATTATTGCCTCTTGGGCATATCTCCAGTAGTCTCCCACTTGCACTAGAGACAATAATTTAGTTTCAAATCTTTGTGTATTCAACACCTATGGCTTTCCGGTGTTGTATTTACACGATTGCTAGTGGTCAACTGATCTTCGGATCCGACTCCTTCAGGTCCGTGTGTAATTGCATGTCTTTGTGTCTCTACGATCACTCATTCTCTAATGAGATGGCTTTGTATAAATTTGGTCATTTGGTGAGACCTTTGGTTCCTTGGGGTTAAAACATGTTGATAATATTGTCATACAATATATCTTCATGGTATTATCCCACTGTGAACCACACCTAGTTTGATAACAAACTACTTAACACAAATGCCCTCTTTTGATGCTATAATAGTAGTCATATACTTAGCCTTTTGTTGCAGTATCTGTCACAGTGTCTTAACTTTAGAACCCATCCAAATCCATTATGGAACTTACTTTCCATTATATTGTGCCACCCTTAGTTTAGATTGAGATAAAACTTAATTTGTACTCTGTGACAAAACTAGTATCAATGTAGTACTTTTACAATGAACTAATCATCTATTTTTCACATCTACAAAATAATATATCCTTAGTTCTTCCAAAAGATCATAAGAATATCCTTACTATCGTCCAATGATCATATTATGAATCATTCTGGTATATGCTCATAACATTTAGAGCATAGGACATATCTGGATTTCTACATATCACAGTATGATTGATATAAATACTCTTTGTGATTTCATACATCAAGTATCAATCTATACTTGAATCTTTGTTTCACTTATCAAGTGTCGATACACTTGAATTTTGATTTAATCCTTTCTATGTGGCAAGAACCTTTCATGTCATTTCCATATTGAACTCATTCAATATCTCATCTATGTACATTTGGCACAACCATATTAGCATCTCAATCTATCTATATAGATATTGATGCCAAATATTCGGGTTTTGCCTAGGTCTTTCATCGAGATGAAATTCTTAATATGTGTTTATAAAAGATACATCATTTCCAATCAACAATATGTCTTCCACATAATGTATTAGAAATATGTCTTAGCGCTCCCACTTAATTTCTTTAAAATTCAAGCATCTTCATCGTCACTAATGAATTTAAACTCTTTTAACAGTTTCATCATGGTGAAGATTCCAACTCCGCGATACTCACTTCAACCATTGTAGTTTGCATACGCTTTTAACATCCTTTGAATTAACAAAACCCTATGGACCGTGTTATGCACACGTCCTAGGTAACAATTCTATCAGAAGAACTTGTTTTGTTTATTCAACTACCACATAACAAAATTATATCTAGTGGTTGCTACATTAATCCGTCTAGACTAAACATCGCTATGAAAGATCAAATATTGTCATAGTCAACCCTTGAACATTGTTGTGAACTCTTTCCCAACATGTCGACTATTTCATAGATGTGAAACATCTATATCTACTTCTTTATAGATACAAACACGACTGTAAGGGTTTACACCTTTCCAGAGGGTCTTTCAAGTTCAAAGCTTGATTTCTCGTGTATGGAACTATCACGGATTTTATGGCTCCAAGCCATTTGACGGATTCAAGGCCCATCATCGCTTCTTTGCATGTAGTCAGTTCATTATTGTCAAATAATGCTTCAACCCTCAAATATTGGTATTTGATTGTTTATCCGACCTACTTAGTTCAATAGGAACTTAGACTTCCGTGACCACAACCTTTGAGGCACGTGAGCCATGAGCATTGCTGCTGCCTCCGGAATACTTTTCGGCGTTGCGCAACTTTGCACATATAGCTAAGGTTCTTTTAACCTTATCAAAGTTCTATTGTCCTCCCGCTTAACTTTTCACGGAAAATTCCTTTCTCAAAGAAACTTGACGTTCTAAGCGACAAACATTTTTTTGTCTTTGGTATTATGTAGAAATACTCAACGATTATTCTAAATAACATACAAAGATATGTTCATCCAATTTTGGTCGCAAACATCTTTCTTATGCATAGCATACCAATGTTTAAGAAAGGAAAAATTGGATTTTATCCCAAACCATAACTTTATATGGTGTCATTTCAACGGATTATGATGGAGCTCTTTTTAGTGGAAAAACGATAGTCTCTAAAGCTTTAATCTTTAAAATATAATGGCAGTTTTATAAATTACACCTTTGATCTTACCATGTTAAACAAGGTTTCATTACATATCTCGAACGCTCCATACTCTTATGCTGTTTCGGGAAATGTAAATTCACGGAATGATTCCTCAAATGAAAGTATTATGCTAAACTTGTAACTCAAATATCTTCCTTTATGATCCTATCATAAATTATTTATTTTCTTGCTACATTGATTTTGCACTTCATCTTAAAAGTTTTTGAACTTTTCAAATGTTTCACACTTCATCCTTATTAAGTAAATATTCATATATTCACTCAAACTTTTGAAGAAAGCCTATGAAGTTGAAATCCACCGCTCTTGACTACACATAATGGACTTCATACATAAAATATGTACAAATTCCAATAATATAGTCATTCATTCCCTTTTGGCCTATGAACGGATTTTTAATTATCTCTAGGAAAGTTTCACAAGCGTCATTTGATCAAAAATCAAAAGACTCAAAAATTCCATCCACATGGAGTTTCTTCATGTTTTCTTTCCAATATAATTTAAACGGCGATGTCACTTTCTAAGTGAGTTTTCAATCAATTTGTCTTTCGACATTTTTAGCACTGGTTTTATGGATGTGATTTATCCAACGAGATTTGTAAATCATCCATCTTCAATGGATTACGGCAATTATTTGAACAACCCTTTTGTTCTCATAATACTTGATAAAACAAATCTTGAAGGCAAGAACGAGCAACACAATAACTCTTTATTTGTTCTCGATGAACATCATCACATATTATTTTGCTGGTTACTTAGGCCATTGTAGTTCATGAATTGTGTTGTTTCGTATGACGATTCACACCAATAAATTCAGTATCTAATACTTAAGAACCACATTATTTAACAAGCAAAGAATACAACCATAACACGTATATCCTTTGTATACCTAAGCTGAGCAATTCTGGTATTTTATTTTCTGCCATATATTTATGAGATTCTCTTTCAGTATTTCCTTTTCTGTTTGAAAGAATCTATCAACATCAATAGTGGTGCCATATACATGACACATAATCCAAAGCATGTATAGTTAAATACCAATGTCTTTAGACTTGCAGTTTTAAGTAGATCACCATCATCAAATGTTTGGTGTTCTTTCATATTCCATTCTTTAGTAGTCTCTTGGTGTAATAAACATTTTACCTACATCAAATATTCATCCTTATCATGGAATTATTCATGATCAAGCTGCTTTAGCTTATAACGGTGAATCGCGAGTATAATGTTGTTCTCCAAAACCTTTTGGAGGATTAGGACGCCCAGCGTCTCTAACCTTTTGCAAATTCTCATCAAATATGAGAACATGACTTTTGCCATATTATACTCTATCATGTTGCAACCAAAACTTCGTTTCAGATATCACAATATCTTTCACACATGATGGTTTCTGAAACAATTCTTTCAGCTCCCCGATAACCTTGATATTAAAACAATTTTTTGAATATCAAGAATCATGGAGACAAACATGATATTTATATACTAAGACTGGAATTTTTACTCTTGATTTAATACTAATTATTAAACTTCAGGAAGTAACCAGAACCTACTGAAAGTTTGCAATAGGCCATTTAAACTTTAGATTAACACATCAAAACAATATGATACCAGTTCGTAAAGTAACTATCCAGAATTTTATAGTTCTATTATCTCAATTATAACTAAGCGCAAGGTGGTAAACGGATGCCAATGACTACAACAACTATGCAAATTCACTTTGATTTAATTTATGACAAATAGTTTTCAACTTTTAATCATATTTCCGTTGAACTCCCACTCAAAACAATATTCCTCACATTGTTTTAGTGATCACATGAACCAAATTCACTATACCAAGTTCGATCATCACGTGACATGATATAGTTTCAAAGGCGAACAATCATCATGTTCATCATATCATCTATATGACTCATGCTTTACCTTTCGGTATTCCGTGTTCCGAGACCATGTCTGTACATGCTAGGCTCGTCAAGATCAAACCTTAGCTTCCGCATGAGAAAATCTGGATTGCTCCCATTATATACACTCGCAAAATCTAACACACCCGATCATCACGTGGTTCTTCGAAACAACGAGCTTTGGCAATGGTGCCTGCTAAGGACGAACACTCTATAACTTGATATTTTGTGAGAGGGGTCATCTTATAATTCTACCGTCGCGAACTAAGCAATACAAGATGCATAAAAGGATTAATATCACATGCAATTCAAAATATGTGATATGATATGGCCTTTCTTCTTGTGCTTCCGATCTCCATCTTCAAGCACGAACATGATCTCCATCATCACCGGCGTGGCGTCAAGGTCAATGGAGCCGCTCCATGCTTATCGTCCACCAGCATCAACTATTACAACTACTTTGAATAATAGACACACAGGTCTAGACGAAATAAAAAGACAACCATATGGCTCCTGCCGGTTGCCGACTTACAATAAGGAACATTGCATACATCATATATAATCACAATCATGGCCATATCACATCACAACACACCCCTGCAAAACAAAGTTAGACGCCTCTAATTTTCTTTGCATGTTTTACGTGGTTTGGGGATTTCATCAAGTGTCGTTCTAACTTACGAACAAGAACCACAACGTTGATACTAGTATTGTTAATCACCCTTTGTAAATTAAATCTTCACTATGTTGGGAGAAACAGGCACCCGAAAATCCACTTGTGCAATACAAGTTGCATGTCAAGCGTGGAGCAAGTCTCATGAACGATGTCATGTACGGTTAGCCTGGGCCGCTTCATCCCACCATCCCGCAATATGCAAAGTACACAAGAAGAAATCGACAACAAAAGCATCAATGTCCATAATGACCATTGTGTTCTACTAATGCAACAGATCTACATATAGACATGGATATGATACCACTGTTGGGATTCGTAGCATGGAAAACAAAAAAAAATCTATCGCACGAACACACACCAGCCAAGATCAATCTACTAGATTGTAGCAACGAGTCGATAGAGTACTAACCATCAAAGATCCAAAGCGGTTAACGAGAGAAGATTCTCATGGGTGATGTAGTCGTTCACTTGCCGATCTCAAGATCGCGTAGGCGATCCTTCTGGCACCGCGTTCCGACAGCGCTCCCGCAGTCGGTCACATGTACGATACTCGATGAAGACATTCCTATCCCTTGTTCCAGCAGGCAGCAGAGGTTGTAGCTCTCTCCTCGCGGTTCCGGCAACACGACGGCTTGGTGTCAGAAGTAGAGGAGAGATACTGCAGGGCTTCGCCTAAGCCAGAGCGAGTATGGTGGAGTAGAAGAGGGCCTCGGCAATATAGGTTTTAGATGCCGAGGGAAGAGGGCAGCCGGTGGCTAGGGTTTAGGCTAGACGCGTGGCGGTTTAGAGGATCTAGGCGCCGTGGCTTGAAGCGGCGTCGGCCTAGGGATTGAGTCTTGGGCGCCTAGGGAAAGGGGGATACCTTGGGGTGCGCCCCCACCCCTACTTATATAGGTGGGGGCGTCCAAGGCTGTTCCCAACCCAGGTGGAAACCCTCCCTAACTCAGAAACCCTTCCTAACTCGGAAACCGTGTTGGGATTTGACTTTTTCAAACTGCCTTTTTGACTTTCAAATTAGAGTTTGATTTCTCTCTTCCATGTGTCCATCCAAGTGACCTAGGACATGATGCAACCATTACACTTTTTCATGACATATCCATGTACCCTTCCCCTTCGGATCGGTGAATCTTCTAGACCCTTCTAGAACATTCCGGTGAAAACACTGGATCATTCCCGAACTCTGAAATTGGACTTTCCTTATATGAATCTTATTCTCCAGACCATTCCAGATCTCCTCGTGATATCCCGGATCCCATCCGAGACTCCGAACAACATTCGGTCTCTTTACTCACATTCCATATCTACTAAACAAGATCGAATCCTTAAGTGTGTCTCCCTATGGTTCGTGAATTATGCAGACATGATCGAGACTCTTCTCCGATCAATAACCAATAGAGGAATCTGGAAATTCATATGGCTCCCACATATTTCTATGATTACTTTGTGATCAAATGAAACACTTACATACGATACCAATTTCCCTTTGTCTCGCGATAGTTTACTTATCCGAGGTTTGATCGTCGGTATCTCTGTATACCTAGTTCAACCTCGTTACCGATAAGTATTCTTTTCTCGTTCCCGTGATATTTGATCCCTTGTGAGCCAGTCATATGCTTGCAAGCTAATTGGATGAAATTCCACCGAGAGGGCCTTGAATACATCTATCTGTCATATGGATGGACAAATCCCACTCTTGATCCATGTGCCTCAACACATACTTTCCGAACACTCAATGCCACCCAGTAACGGTGTGGTGTTTGATGTCATCAAAGCATCCTTCCGGTGATGGTAATTAACATGATCTCATGGTCAAAGTAATTAGGTTACTATGTATTAGAAAGCTTATAGCAAGTGAACTATTTGAATGACTTGATCTTATGCTACGCTTAACTATAGGAGTATGTACATCACATCATTCTCCGAATTATATGACCTTATTGTTAATAACATCTCAATGTTCATGATCAGGAAACCATGATCATATATTAACCAACAAGATAGTATAACAAGAGTCTTTACTAGGGACTCTTTTATGTTTACAAATCACACAAGTACTAATGTTTCCGATTAATACAATTATAGCATGGTATGTAAACATTTATCATAAGCATGAAGATATGATAATAACCTCTTTCTTATTGCCTCTTGGGCATATCTCCAACAGTCTCCCACTTGCACTAGAGACAATAATTTAGTTTCAAATCTTTGTGTATTCAACACCTATGACTTTCCGGTGTTGTATTTACACGATTGCTAGTGGTCAACTGATCTTCGGATCTGACTCCTTCAGGTCCGTGTGTAATTGCATGTCTTTGCGTCTCTACGCATCACTTATTCTCTAATGAGATGGCTTTTTATAAATTTGGTCCTTTGGTGAGACCTTTGGTTCCTTGGGGTTAAAACATGTTGATAATATTGTCGTACAATATATCTTCATGGTACTATCACGCTGTGAACCACACCTAGTTTGATAACAAACTACTTAACACAAATGCCCTCTTTTGATGCTATAATAGTAGTCATATACTTAGCCTTTTGTTGTAGTATCTGTCACAATGTGTTAACTTTAGAACTCATCCAAATCCATTATGGAACTTACTTTCCATTATATTGTGCCACCCTTAGTTTAGATTGAGATAAACTTAATTTGTACTTTGTGACAAAACTAGTATCAATGTAGTACTTTTACAATGAACTAATCATCTATTTGTCACATCTACAAAAATAATACATTCTTAGTTCTTGCCCATGTTGCCCGTTATTGCCCATTATTGACTCTAGTGCAAGTGGGAGACTGTTGGAGATATGCCCAAGAGGCAATAATAAAATAGTTATTATTATATCTTTGTGTTTATGATAAATGTTTACATCTCATGCTATAATTGTATTAACCGGAAACATTAACATTTGTGTGTTTTGTAAACATAAAAGAGTCCCTAGTAAGCCTCTTGTTGAGCTAGCTTGTTGAATAATATATGATCATGGTTTCATGATCATAGACGTTAGATGTTATTAATAACAAGATCATATCATTAGGAGAATGATGTGATGGGCACACTCCTATAGTTAGCGTAGCGTAAGATCAAGTCATTTAGAGTTTGTTTGCTACAAGATTTCAAATACATAGTAACCTAATCCTTCGAACATGAGATCATGTTAATCACCATAACCGGATGGATACGTTGATGACATCAAACACCACTTCGTAATTGGGTGGTTATAAAGGTGGCATTAGTTATTCTAAAAGTATGTGTTGAAACACATGGATCAAGAGTGTGATTTGTCCATCCATATGAAGAATAGATATACCCTGGGCCCTCTCGATGAAATGTCATTCAGTTGGCTTGCAAGCATGTGACTAGGTCACAAGGGATGTCATATCACGGAACGAGTAAAGAGTACTTATCAGTAACGAGGTTGAAATAGGTATAGAGATACCGATGATCAAACCTTAGATAAGTAAAGTATCACGTGACAAAGGGAATCAGTATCGTATGTAAATGGTTCATTCGATCATGAAGTCGTCATAGAAATATGTGGGAGACAAAATGGATTTCTAGATCCCACTATTGGTTATTGATCGGAGAGGTGTATCGATCATGTCTGCATAGTTCAGGAACCTTAGATAGACACACTTAAGGATTCGATGTTATTTGAGTAGATATGGAATGTGAGTTGGAGACCGAATATTGTTCAGAGTCTTGGATTGGATCCAGGACATCACGAGGAGATCCGGAATGGTCCGGAGAATAAGATTCATATAAGGAAAGTCAATTTCTGGGGTTCAGAAATGTTTTTGGTGTTTTGAACGGAAGCTTCTATGTTTTGGAAGGTCCACCACCCTTGGAGGGGGTACTTGGATGTGCCATGCCCTAAGGGGCTAGCCGCATCAAGCCCTAGGCCAACTCGGCCAAGCACATGGGAGGTAGGGTCAAACCCTAGTTTAAAAAGTCAAATCCTAGTTTGAAAAGTCAAATCCTAGTTTGAAAAGTCAAATCCTAGTTTGGGAAGGAAAGGGGAAACTTGAAAGGCAAGTTTACAACTCCCCTTCTCCTAGCCGAGTTGGGGAGGGAGTCTCCCTCTCCTAGCCGAGTTGGGGGAAACTCAGCTAGGGCTAGGAGCCCCTTTGGTCGCCGGCCCCTGTGGCACCCCTGGGATCAGGGCTAGACAAAACATAGACCTCCGTCTGAATTAAGCCTAACCTTGAGCTCGAGGATATCCAGTGAAGAATTGGTAACACAACAGTGACCCTATGACACAAAATTATTACAGCAAGCTCATAACTGAGCGAAGAACCAAATTATTACAAGAAAATATCACTAACCACAAACATCAAACAACGAAAGGCAAGTTATGCTATTAAGTATAGCAAACTTAACAAATTTCCTAAGAGGCGTGAAGCATAACAATGATGACTCATTCCATAGATTCTAGGATACCGGCCGGGAACCCACTGGTCGGTGTCGATGTCATACCAAACCCGTCTTCAGGGGAACACTTACTCTGCTATAAAAGTATCAACAAAGCAAGGGTGAGTATATGGTGTATTCCGCAAGACTTATGGCTGGTGGAGTTGTTTTGCATAAAGCCATATTTGTTTATAAAACAAGGGAAGAAGAAGCTCGTCTACTCAGAATATTTTAAAAGGGGGATAAGAGAGCTAAATCTCCAAAGTATTGATCATCATCTTTTAATATCCACCAAAACATCATCATCTACCAACTAGGATCACCCCCTCGTACCCATGAAGAAGCATCCTTAAGCACACGTTGATCGACCAAGTTTTACGATTAGGTTATAGTTCTCTATGATCATCACGTCCGTTCCCAAGTCGTCCATAACCACAGACATGGCTTTTCAAAAATATTATTACCCTACAGGGGTCTACAACTTTACCCACACATACTAACCTTCTCTTAATGCCACATGATTATCCCTCTTCCTTGGAAGGCCGGTAGAGGGTGGTTAGACACGACCTTTACCTTGCTTTCTCCGAGACCATGAGTCATGCCCTAAGGATGGTTCCGCCGTAACGGGTAAAATCCCGAAGCCGGTCCCTAGAGATGTTAGGCGAGGTTGGTTTACCAGGGGCTCTATCTACCCTAAGCAACCGCGACCACGCTTCCCTACCTGTTATGAATGCACCTCCTTCGAGAACAACCAGAATGCATATGTCAAATGGAACGCCCAAACTATGTGACTCATGGAATATACTAGGCAAGTTAGTCACTCATGGGGTTTTCCAGGCCCCGTGTGGTTATATGCTCGTCTTGGTCCAAGAGGCAAGAACCTCGGGTCCTAAGGGTGGTGAGCATGGGACTACAAAAACCACATCCCACTGTGGCCTCCCATACAAGCCTCAACATGTGGAACCTTAACCAATGATCTCATCTTATCACGTTCTCCTGGCATACTAGATTTTCTGCATCTGATACATCATCTGGATGAACCAGCACCTATAGCTAAGCATGGTTAAGCAGGACATCGATATAAACTTTAGAAGTGCACACAAGCCAAACCTAGTTATGCTAGGAGCAATGGATCAGGTAATATAAGATCAAAGGGAGTAATGCAATAGATAGGATACCCTATCTATCGATAAAAGACCACAGTAGAATCGTATGCATCATGGCAAGAATTGAAATACTTTGAAAGCATGGGATTATATCATGGTGGGGATTTTCTTGCCTTTTCACGTTGATAATCAATAAGCGGATCTTTGAACATCTTGTACTTGACTTGATTACAGATGGTCAAGTATCGATCTTAGAGCGTCAACGGTGTTGATCTCGATCTTCGATCTCGATCTCGTATTCTACCGGAAAGAACCAAACACCGGAAAGAAAGGGAAACAATCAACACATGGCATCGATGCAATGCTCAAGCAAGGATGATGGTATGACGAGTTAAATTGTATTGAAATGTAACCCTAATACATGCTTGGCAATTTAAACGGGGTTCTGAGGGATATAAACCCTAATTTGAAGAAACTCCTGATGTATATGAGAGTGGTTGCTTTTTTATTCTAACAAACTTGTTAATTGTAGTTGCTTATCAATGCATGATTATATATTTAAAAGATAGATCTCATTTTTTGAACATTTTGATATATTATACATATTTTTCTAACTTATGGATTAAAAGTTATTGAATTTACAATATTTAAACCATTTTTGAAATTAATTAACCCATTTTTAAAAGATTTACTGTGTCAGCATGACATAGGGCCGATGTCACCAAAGGGTCGAGGAAATTCTTACTAGGGTTGGGTCTAGCCACTGTGGCTGGCGTGTGGGGCTAAAGCCACGTCAGCAACCACACAAGCAAAGTGGGATCGGGGGCCAGTTTGACCAGTTTGGCCGTGTGCGCTGGCGTCATGATGACGTCAGCATGACGTCATGCCCGTGGCCACCTACCAGGTGATGCATGGGGCGGGGAAGGAGCGCGCGTGGGGCTGTGGGAGCAGGCGCTTTCGAACCAGCGGAGCAAGGTGAGCAAGATAGAGGCGGCGCCATTGGGTTTTGGTCACCGGAGGCGTGGCTGCGATGGTGCCCGATGGCGGCGGACAGTGAGCTTCGGCGCAGACGCGGTAGATAGCAAGAGCGAGAGGGAGGAGGGGTCCAGGAGGATCACATGCTCAACCTGGAGCTGAAGGGGTCGACGGTGAGGCATGGGGTGGACCGGAGTGGTGGGAAGGTCGACGGCGGAGCTCGTCAGACTCAGGGAATATACGATCGATGCGGGCGATTACAGACGCCCTCTCGATTCCTTCAGAGAGAAGCGCCATCGCGATGAGGCGGAGCCGATAGTGGTCGCGTATGGGATCGGGGTGGCCGAGAACGGCGACGATAAGCGGCAGCAATCAGCTATGGTTTCGGCCTTGCTCGGGAAGAGAGGAAGAGAGCACGGGAGAGGAAGAGTGGATGAGGTTGAAGAGGGCACGGCTCAGTGGCGATCTTATCCTCATCCAGAGCTCGACGGACGGCGCAGAGCGGGCGGTGGGGATCGCCGGCGGCGGCAACATTGAGCTACTTCCTCGTCATCAAGGAAGACGACGAACAGGAGGAAAGGCTAAAGCGGTATAGGGCCGGGAGCAGGCTGCAGATGGGCCTGCTGGGCTACTGCTAGCTGCTCTGTGCGGCACAGAGGAAGATAGGAGATGGGCCGGGCAGGTCTGGCCTTGGTTCTTTTTTGTTCTTTCTAAAACCTTTTTTCCAATTCTGTTTTCAACTTTGTGTTTGTATTTCCAAATTATTCTCTATGTTGAGTTGTTTGAAAATACTAGAGACTTTATAAAATATATGAAATATTGCAGGTGTAATCCATTTGGGTTCCATATATTTTGGTAGTTTTCAAAATATTCAAAACCTTTTGAATAGGTTTTCAAAAGAGGGGGAAGATTAAGGTTTAGGGTTTTGTCTTTATTTTTTTAATGCACATTTTAAGATATGATGCTCATGATGCACAAACAAACCCTAATTAGTATTTAACTGAAACTGGGGTGTTACAGCTCCCTCCCATATAAGGAGGGATAGGGCGCCACCCCTTGGCCCCCTTGTCCCTCGGCGCCTAATCCCTAGTCGTCATGCCTCTCTCTCTCTCTCTCTCTCTCTCTCTCTCTCTCTCTCTCGTCCACCGTCCTGCTCTAGCTTAGGCGAAGCCCTGTGGAAATCTCTCCACCACCACCACACCGTCGTGCTGTTGGAATTTCGTAAAGATCTACAACCTTCGCTGCTCTGCTGGAACAAGGGAGAGGAAGGTCTTCATCGACTACCGTATCTCTAACCGACTGCGATAGCGTTGCCGAAACATGGCGTTGGAAGGATCGTCTATGTGATCTTGATATCGGCAAGTGATTGACTACATCAACCACGAGATATGAATCTTGTTAAACGCTTTGGATCTTTGAGGGTTAGTTCTCTACAATCTCGTTACATCGATCTCGTAGAATAGATCTTGGTTTTGTGTATTCTCGCAATAGACTTTTTTGTTTTCCATGCTGTGAACCCTACAAACACTACTTGCGTAGTTCGGCTAGTCGCATGCTCCTAGGAGCTATACCACCAAGTTATCGGTGCAAAAGGTAGCAGATGTCCCAACGACGGCTGCCAGATATTGGTCTCCTGCAAATACATCTGCATGTGAACAACTAAACAAGAAACATTTGCATAAAATGGGCCAATAATGAACGGGCAACCAAACAAGATGAGCATAGTAGAGGGAGATGTTATATGCCGCTTCAGGCGGCGCCAACGGCACATGCCGCCTAAAGCACGCGGCTAATAGGCGGGTCTAGGTAAGACGTTTCCCTTTTTTCATTTTTTTCTTCTTTTCTTTATTCAATTTGAATCCAGAATAATTTTTAATATAATGATTATTTAAACGTGAAAATTTTCAAAAATCGTTAGTTCTTTTCAAAGTGCATGAACAAAATTTTAAAAAGTAAACAAAAATTGAACATTTTTAAAAAAACGTGATAAAATTTTTAGAAATCGTGAACATATTTTCAAAAATCATGAACAATTTTTTTAAAATGTGAACAAAAATTTGAAAACTATGAACAATTTTTCAACATTAAGAACCAATTTTTTAAAATCATGAACACATTGCTCCAATGTCATAATTTTTCAAAAACCATGAACAGAGGTTAAAAAAAACAATTTTGGACAATCATAGTTTTTTCCAAAAACCATAAAATGAAATATCAAAATCAGTACATTTAAAAACAAAAAAGGAAAAAAATAGAAAACAAAATAAAAAAGAAGAAGAACTGAAGTAAAATGGTCCGGCCCACAGGTGAACACCCCTGCCTGGCGCCACACGTCCACTCCGCTGCAGACATTTGTGTATAGTAGCCTAACTAATATAACCCACTACTCACGCAGGCTACCAAACAGGCTGCACAGCACGACCAAAACCTGTTTTTGTCTTTTTTTTATAAGGCAACCGTACTATGCTTTATTAATTTACCATGATGTTTACTGGGAATAAAACAGAGTCCGGAGCGCCAAGCCACAGGTGGCGTCCTTGATCTAGCGTAGCAAAGTTGTGTGCTTCGAAGTTCGAAGATCTTCCTTCATGAGCAAAAGTACACCGCTGGAAGGTTGCACTTCTCGCCTTGATCTGTCGAATAGAAAAAGTTCAAAACAAACCTTGAATTGGTAGACAAAAGCTAAATTAAACCTCAAACTTCTAATCCCTAAAATTGGCACCCTAAACTTTAAAATCCCGGTCTATTTCAAACCTTGAGATGGTTTCGGTTACAATTTGCTCACAGACCCGGTGGCACTGCAACCACCGCAGCTTATGCGGTCGTCCTCTGACCCGCACGCGCTGATGCGTTGTTGCTTGGCACTGCAACGACAATCAAGCACATCTCTCTTCACGACTGAACCCACTGGCCAAGAAGTCGAGCAAGGTCTCCTTCCTGCTCCAGTCCGCTCATCCAAGATGGTCGCCGCGTCCGTGGCAGTCAAGCCAGAGAAGCTCACAAGAGCCTATGGCAGAAAATCTTCTTCAAATCCATGAAGATTCATCAATTTGATTAACAATCTGCACAAATTGACTACACAAATTTTCTTTTAACTCCCAACAGCCCCAATCAAGCCTTCTCTCATTCGATTTCATACGCGAACTGGAAAAATGCTTCAAACCCTAAAAATCTCATCAGTTTTCTCTAAAAATCCAATGGGCTCCGCCGCTCGAGAAAGTGGGCGTCGCCGACTCTGCTGCTCGGGGAGGGAGGTGCTCCACGGGTTTTCGGGACGGGGGAACCATCGCAGCTTGGGGAAGGAGGCGCCGTCGCCGCTGCTCGGGACAAGAGGTGTCGTTGCAGTAGGTTGTGCGAGATAAGGGGACGTGGTGCACTGCCTCCGCCCAGGAACGCCACCACGCTTCTGCTCAAGAGAGGGTCGGTATGCGTGAGGAGAGAGAGAGAGAGGAGGGGAGGAGCGGAGAACGGCGGACACCGTCGGCCGACGTGAGAAATAAGATAGATAGATGGGTTAAAGGAAAGAGACGGATATGACACTTGGGACCGCACTGTCTGTGAGACTGAAGTTATCCCTGCCAGGATTGCTGCTTTCCCTGTGCGCCAAACAGATGCAGGGTCTAAAATAGACCGGGATTCTAAAGTTTGCTGTGCCAATTTCAGGGATTGAAAGTTTGGGGTTTAATTTAGCTTTTGTCTATTAATTTAAGGTTTGTTTTAGACTTTTCTCTCTGTCGAATGACCAGGCTATTCCCCCCATCGTGCCGTTCCTCCCTGCACGCTATCGTCTCGAGCACTTGAGGAACAGTTACTCCATTGATGACAAGAGCTGCCGATCGAACCCCGGTAGCACTTCAGGAAGGTTCCGTTGGATCAACGACTGCACCATGCAGTCTGCATGCATGAAAAGCGCCCGTTTGATATTTAGGACGAGTACGTACGCACACGATCAACCACACGACGGAATGTTTCGTACGGGTGTCAAGTGGGGATCCCATCAAAATTTTACTTCAATTTCATTTGTTAAAATTTAGTGTAAAATTTTGAACTAGATTTTTGACAAATGAACTACTCCCTCCGTTTTAAAATATAAGATGTTTTAGGTTTGTAAAAAAAATAAATCTAGACTTCTTTTAATGTGTAGATTCACTCTAAACCCGAGTGAACCTACGTACTAAAAGAAATTTAGATTTATTTGCTTTACAAAGCTAAAACATCTTATATTTTAAAAGGAAGGGAGTAGAAATAGAATTTTGGTGGGATCGCATCTGACATGCTAGTTTCGTACCTAGGCTCTCGAAGGAGACGTACCCGCGGCAAGAATAAGTTGACACTTCAAAATGTTTCGTTGTCATGGCATGGCTAGATTTAAGTTAATTCCACCTTCTCCTGCAGCTAGTGAATTATCTTCTTCAGGACGACCCAGCGCGTGTACGTATTGTACATGCTTCTAAACTACTCTCTCCCATTTAGAAATATAAGATGTTTTAGTTTTATAAAAGAAATGTATCTAAACATCATTTAGTGTATATGTTTATCTTCAACCTATACATTAAAAGGTATCTATATACGTCTCCTTTTTTTTGTGAACATCTAGATACGTCTCCTTCATAAAAACTAAAACATCTTATATTTCTAAACGGAGGGAGTAGCACAGAACAACAGTGAACATTTTTATGACCTGCTCAGAGTAAATATCCACAACAGAAATAAAAGCTTTTGAGATGGTATAAAATGGACTAAATCTATTTTCTTTGGGCGACCCAGATTATCATAATCAGCTAGAATGCCAAACATAATCCCCTTTATGAGCTACCTTACTTGACATAGATCTCTAGATCAACATCGCCTGTATCTCAAAACTATGATGTAATTAAGTTACAAGAATGAAACCAAATTCACATAACTATGGACCAACTAATGAATAATGATATCACAGAACCTAGGGATTTGGGATGCATTTGAAAAAAAATCCTTATAATGTACCTCATAAATCCTCATAAACATCTAAATTTGTAATTCCTTGTGGTAAGATGTATGGTCGCGTGAAACCAATTCTTAATCTATAACTTCAACATAGAAAATAGTACTATGTACTATATAACATGCATTTGTCAATTAATTAATGTGCGAGCCATGCTTTTCTTTTTTCGCAATATGATTTGTATAGTACTATGTCACAATACAATTTACGCATAAAATTATTGGTTTTCTGATTTTTTTTGCACGGCTCATAAATGGTTATTCTCACACCAGTATTTACACCTACGTTTTCTTATTTATTCCCTAAAATTATGATTTTCTTTTCGTAGTTTTTGAAAATTCAAGACATATGGTACTTTGCTAAGTTTCATGAAATGGGATCACATATGCATGGATCTCTGTTGAGATTTGACTTTACCATATGGCTAGATTGTAATTTTCCATGTACTCCCTCTATTTCATAATATAAGATTTTTCGCTTTGTGAAAAGAGTGTATCTAGACTGTTTTTAGTGTATAGATTTAGAGTGGGTTTACACACTAAAAGAGGTCTAAATACTAAACCTATATAATAAAAAAGGTCTAAATACACTCCTTTAAATTTACAAAGCTAAAACATCTTATATTATAAAACAGAGGAACTAACATCTATTTTGACACTCATATTCGTATACATGGTTCATGAACTTCGCACGTGGCGTGAGTACTATAATAACTAATAATCCTCTTTTACTTGAAAAAAAAACAAAGGTGACAGAAACATGGTTCATGAACTATCGTCCTCTTACGCACTAACCTGTTCCTTCCACACGACAGAACGCTTTTTTATTCTTCTCTTGAGATGGATCGGTCAGTGGTGGAATGTTCGTAACTAACCAAGTGAAAGAGACGCGGCAAAAGTATGGGCTAATGACGACTAACCAAGGTCGTAACTAACCAAGTGATGCATATATGATATAGGAAAAGACTCCGCATTCCACTCTTGTGGCTGAGTTTGCTTCAATTAATATGTGTACGTATTTTTTTTTAACTTCATTCGTGTGTGTGCAATGCGTATGTACGTATAATGCACGGCCGGAATTTATCGACACCTTGTAGAATTTGGGTAATCTATTACTACATGCATGCACGCATGAAATAAGCCTTGCAAGACTTTTTCATGGCCATTGAAGGAAGTTTCGCGCACGTTGGATGATGTGGGAATGACGACGTCTACGTACATGTGCCTATCTTTTCGTGATCTTAACGAAGGGCAAAGCGGAAGCTGCCTTATTGCGGCATTGCACAGTGATGAAGTAACGAAGCTGGCCCCGATAAGGTGCCTTAGTTTCAACTTTACAAATGTTGGTATTTTGTAGATTTTATAAAATAATAGATTTTATATTGTATATATAATAGATTTTATAAATGTTGGTATTTTGTAGAATATGTTTGGACAAGTTTTAATATGTTTGATTTTGACTAAACCTAGAACGTAGAGTAAGTTGAGACAGAGGAAGTATTAAATGTAGAACAAAAAATAAGCCTAAAAGAAGGTGATCAGTAGAACAAGATACCAGTGTTTTGTGACAAATAGTGGAGTATATTGTTTCTCAAAGTTACCATAGGAGAAACATGAAACCACTACAGAAGAAGGCAGTTCAATTACTGTTCTAGATTATTGTTCATGCACCCGTGAAAAGTACTGTTGAGAAATAACTGCCAAAGAATTACGCGCTGTGATGAACTATTGTCGAATAATTACCATTAGAAAATAATACAGATCTTAAGTATCTGCAACAAAGAATTGCCATCCAAGCGCGTCTTGTCGAATAATCACTTTTAAGGTTGAAGATTTTAGTTGAAAATATCATCAAAGAATGACCTGCACCACTAAAGAAGTACTGCTAGAAAATTATTATCGAAGAATTACGCACAACTGAAGAGTTAATCTTGGATAATTACTTTTGAAGGTAAAGATTTGTATTGGGGAGTTACGGTTCATCGTGAAGTACCGCTCGCGCGTGGTTACTGTTTGTTTCCGAATTTGCTATAGAAAAAGAAGACACTTTTGCTCCGGTGTCCTCCCCCGAGGAAAAGGTTGGAAGCGGTGCTGGGACGGACGGACACAATCAAATCTAGGAGGGTTAGGATCCGTGTGGGTTGAAGGATTTTCAAGAAAAAACCGCTACGGCGCGTCTATACGGGTGCAGGCGTACACACGTGCACGTACACTAGACGAGTGTACAATGTACCACATAATACACAGTGACATCATCAGAACTAAATCGGCTGGTCATATAAAATGTGCCCCTCGGCCGCGTCGCCTTCTTCCCCCACCCACTTCCCCTGTCTCACCAGATTGGGAACGAGAAAACCCTCGTCGCCACCTGATGACCCACAAGTATAGGGGTGTATCGTAATACTTTTAATAAATAGGAGTGTCGATCCTAACGAGAAGCAGAAGGTGTTGACCAGTGGTTTGGAGCAGGAAATCTCTATAAATACTTAGCAAACGGATTTTTAGGGGTTTTCTGATAAAGCAAAAAAATAAAATGCAAGTAAATAAAGACAACAAATAATTGCAGCAAGTGAACCAATCCTTTATTAGCAAAGGAGAAGCCGGTGGAAATACTAATAAGGACCAAACGTTCTCGAAGACACATGGGAATACTGTCAAATGTTTTCGTTTCATATAGTTGATTAATATTTTTTGGTTTTATAAGTGTTGTGTGGGTAAATCTGTGCTAATATACCGACCTTACTTGGACTAATACATACTTGTGATTAAACCCCTTACAAGCATCCGCAACTACAAGAAAGCAAATAAGATAAAAACCTAACCACAACCTTAAACTCTGAGATCCTACACTCTGTTGTACAAAGGTTTCCTAACGGGGGTTTAGGTTTCTATCACTCCCGGCAACCCCACAATTAGTAACCAAATACACAATACATTCTCCTAGGCCCATAAATGGTGAAGTATCATGTAATGGACGTTCATATGACACCACTAGAAGAATAGCACCACAACTTAAATATTAAACCATTGAATAATACTTCAACACAATTCTACTACTAACAACATGACTTCTCCCATGTCCTTAAGAACTAAACGAACTACTCACGAGACATCATATGGATCAATATCAGAGATGATATAATGATGGATAACAATCTGAACATAAACAATAATTCAATGGTTCCACTCACAAGCATCAACTACAATAGTAATCAACACCGGAAAAGTTTCCCCTAAGAACTATGCAAGATTCAACACAACTGTTACATCAGGATGGAGTGGTGATGATGGTGCTGGTGGAGATGATGGTGTGTATGATGATGATGATCCCGATAAAGTCTAGCTTGATGATGGTGTTGATGGCGACGATCTCCCCTCCCCGGGAAGGAATTTCCTCGGTAGAAATCTGTCCGCCGCAGAGCTCTTTCTCTCTCGGTGTTTTCCGCCCCACAGAGGCGGCGGAATCTTTCTGTGGTCGCTCTCCTGACTTTAGGGTTTTTCAAGGAGAATATATAGGCGAGAGGGCGGAGCCAAAGGTGGGCCAGGGTGGCCACACCCCCTGTAGGAGCGGCCGAGGGTGGCCCACGCCTAGGGGGTGTGGGCCCCCTGTGGCCCAACTTCGCCTCCCCTTCTGGCATCCTTCGTCTTCTGGGAAAATATAATTTTCTTTAGTTTTTCTAGTATTTTTTTGATCTTCGCGAAATTGCATCAAAACACCGTGCAATTCATCCTCCAAGAATCATCCAACATGCAAAAACAGATGAAAATACATAAGTAACACCTCTTAATATGAAATATATCAAGGAATAGAGGTAAGTTATGATGTAGAATGGTGATACAAATTGGACGTATCAACTCCCTCCCAAGCTTAGACCTTGCTTGTACCCAAGCGAAGACTGAGCTTAGTAAACATGTCCACAAGTTTATGGAGTGAAGTGTCGATAAAAAGAATACGGACAAGAAGCATCACACTTACCAATACACAACTCAAAGTAGAAAGCAACTCACCATTATATAACTTAGCTTGCAACAAGTATAGGAGTCACAATAAAGATGCATAAAGATAAATAATAATTGGGATTGGCAAAGTTTGTTCTTGGTCAGAGAACAGCTGGCAAACAGTTTTCAAGCAAAGATTTTGTAAAGAAGTTTATAGTAGGAGTACTCTTTGCTCAAACATAAAATGCTTTTCACGAAGATGGCTTTCAAAGTAATACTCATTTAGATAAGAGTCTTGTGCAACAAGGAAGATAAGGAACATGATTGAATAAATCATCATATGAATGCTTGAAACACAAACTCTCAAATGCTTGCTGAAGATAGAGAGGAATAGGTTTACTGACTCAACTTAGAAGTAGAAGAAAGGCCCTTAATAGAGGGAAGCGGTGATTTCAAGTTCATAAAGATCTTTAAAAAAATTATGGTACTTACTAGCTTTGAGATCTCATTGCCCCTATCATAAGCATATTGAGGTGATTAAGGTTAAAGTGAACAAAGATGGAGTATATGCTTGAGGAAGTATAAGTTGGTAATCTCATGTCCCTTGAGTACCACTCAAACAAGATCAACTTTCAAAACCCAAGCACCTACAGACTCACCAGCACATGCCTAGCACACCCACCAAAAATATTTTCAAAATTAAAAACTTGAATTCATGCGGCCATTTCATCAAACACCTTGCAGATGCAAATCAAACAAAATCAAAACACTATAGTGTGCAGTGTTTTGGGCCAAACTTGTTCCCTCTCTAGGCACCACTAGCCTTAGTAGATCATCTAACAACCTTAACTAATCTCTAGCCCCAATGTAAGATAGCCATTGTCATCAATGGTGAACAACCCGAGAGTAAGGATGGCAATTTTACCCATGGGTACGGGTACCTGCGGGTACCGTACCCGCATGGGTAGGGTATGGGCACACTTTTATACCCATGGGTAATACCCATACCCTACCCGTTAAGTCACGGGTACGGGTACGGGTATAGACTTGTACCCATGGATATACCCATACCCTGCCCGGTTAAACTGACATGTCAAATTTACCTATAGAGTTTGAACCTATGCGGCCGAGAAGCCTAGGAACGAGTATGAGATTGCCACTTCTAAACTTTAATTTGATACTTTCATGTACTCATCTATTATTAATAAGTAGAGATTATTGTCTTTTTTCAAATATTCTATTGATGAAAATAAAATTTTGAATAACTTGTATACTATTGGATATACCCGTCGGGTACCCAATGGGTACGGGTACCCGCCGGGTATGGGTATGGATAAAGTTTTATACCCGCGGGTACGAGTATGGGTAAGCTTTTATACCCATTGGCTACATGGGTATGAGTATGGTATTGCTCTACCCTGCCCATACCCTGCCCATTGCCATCCTTACCCGAGAGCACCATGGTCACCCCAGTGTGGACAGCAAGCTACAAGCAGCACTAGCCTCGCCAACCTTGTCTGGGAGCAAGCTAGCATCCCACCGCAACTCCCTGTCCCGGCTGAGAGCGATGCCAGCCCCTAGACCACACGCACAGACCATTCCAAGCTGCTCTGCAACCATGCCGAGAGCGCGCCCCGTGCGCCACGCTCGACAAACGCCCAAAGACCACGCGCCACCCTCGCCGCGTGCATACGTGATCACCACCGTCCCAGCAACCCCGCAGACACGCCCGTTCGCCGCCACGCGGACCACGCGAGCTGTGCGTCATTAAAATTTCCATCGGGCACGCGCAGAGCACCGCAGCGTTTCGACCAATCCACACCGCCCCACGCCTCGCCACCACGCCGTTGAGCTTTGCCAGGGAGCACAGCACCGCCCCCTACCGTCGCCCACGCTGATAGCCCTCTGTGCCATCGACCACGACGAGCTTAGCTTGCGCCCGTCGGTCCCCTCTCGCCACTATAAATAGAGGCCTCCCCCGCTCGAATTCTTCACACCATTCCACTCCCCTCTCACCCAGAACCACCCCGCCTCAGTCCCGGAGCAAGGCGAGTAGCGTATCGCCGGAATTTCACCGGAGTCCGCCGCTGCTGGAGGAGAAGGAAGCCATCGATTTCGTCCACCCCAGGAGGATCTGCCGGTACCAGGAGGTTCGCCGTCGTCGACTTTGTCGTTCACCCGCATCTCCGACCTTCGCCTGAGCCCCGGTGAGCCCCCGACGACCCCCACCTGCCGCGTTAGGGTTATGTCTCGCCGGCGCTGCCCGACGTGGACGATGAACCAGAGCCGTTGGATTAGAACTAGATCCAACGCACCACGTTGCCCCGTACCGCTTCGCACCCCCCGTCTCACTAACGCGTGGGGACAACAACTTAACCAGCCCGCGTAAGCGCTCTGCGTAGCAGGCCGGCCCATTTTCTCTTCCCGCGCAGCCCACTCGTTTGAATTTGGATTTTTCCATTTTCATTCAAACACAGTTCTGTACCTAGTTTCAAAAAATCAACCCAGCTCGATTCAGTGAACCAAATTGAATGAAACCAATTTTGTTAGAAAGGTCTGGAAATGCTGAATCCAAGCCCGTTGGATTCAAATCATTTGAATCTGTATATCACCCTTGGTAAATATAACAAGGCAGAAGCTTTTCTGCATTCAACCATTTTTCAAATTTAAACCATAATAGATTTTGAGTTGATTCCAACTCTCAAAAATCACATTTGATCATACATTTCAGAATATATAAAAATATATAGGTTTACTTACAGAAATAATATTCAAATAATAAAAGAATGCCACATAGGCATTTCTAGTCACTTTATTTAATTAAAAATAAAAGGTTAAATCTTATTAAATTGTGACACCCCTTTAAATCACATTCCCATGTACTAAAATATGTGGTGATGACATGTGTCAACATGATCCCATGTTTGAGTTGGAGGATATTAAATCTTAAGTAGTTTTTCAATGAGTAGAAATTACTTTTCTAAAAATAAATAAATAAGACAAATGCTTTATTCTTGTGATATGAGTGATGATGCTAGATCATCTATAGAACCCCTTTGTGTGATGATTGCAAGTAGTTAAGTATTGTTTGGTGATTGTGTACCTCGTATTTATTCATTGACGCTAGTACCGACCAAGGATACGAGGAGGAAGGAGAATACTACGAAGAAGAAGCCGAGGAGAACTTCAACCACTGCTCTGCACAAGGCAAGCTAACACTTGCAAGATATTCTACTTTAGCAAGCCAATACTTGCAAGCCTAATATTACTAGTTGATTGAGCAAGCTAACACTTGCAAGATATTCTACTTTAGCAAGCCAATACTTGCAAGCCTAATATTACTAGTTGATTGAGCAAGCTAACACTTGCAAGATATTCTACTTTAGCAAGCCAATACTTGCAAGCTATTAACCTAGCCAGCTTATACCAATACTGATGCAAGCCTAATACTACTAGTTGATTGAGCAAGCTAACACTTGCAATTAGGAAAGTTAGATAACCCATGCAATGCACTAAGCATGCTTGGTTAGACACATTTGATGATACCCCCTCCTAGTTTTACTTGCAAGCTTTCTACTTTATTTCTTTATCAAAGCTACTACTTAGAGTTTACTTGAGTAATTGTAGATTCTAGAGAGATAATTGAAGGTTGCATAAAGAGCATAAAACTTGGCCGAAGCTAGATAATATTTATGTCATCCTAAGGCATGAGATTGAACTTAGTTAAACTCCACTAGTTTACCATCCCTCCTTAGTACTTACCCCCACTTGTAGATGTTAGTGCTAAGCATAAAACTTGATCAACTTTAGATGGGAATACTTGGTGGAAAAATGGTTATGAAAACCTTGGAATGATGGATCATTCTATTGAGATGTTTTGACATGTGTTTTCGAACACCAGATGATTTTTGGTGATGAAAATGTTGAGGCATGAGCCTTAGCCCTTTATAAAACTAATGGTTGTCTGGATGCGATACCATTCCAATTTTACCGTACAACCACAATACCTGAAAATTGGGTAGGGCTTGACTAGAAACTTATATACCTTAGTATTAGTTCCCTCACGACCAAGGTCTGAGCTGAGGCTACCTTGTGAAGATTGTCCACCTGTGCAGTACCCAAGATGACAGTTGGTCATGGTTGGGAGTCCAAACTCACAGGAGAGGTGCTTATACTAGGGCGTGTAATTGAAAGGTTAGGATTGATTATCCGCATACTGAGTATGGTGAATTCAGGATTTGTTCGACGGATGTATCGAATGTTGTGATGAAAGTGTACAATCTTTGCAGAGTGTCAAACTATTCGAATAGCCGCGTCCGCGGTTATGGACAGTTGGAGTGGCCATACTGTTCACCCGTCAGATGTTTTCAAAATGACTTGTGAAATGGATTGAGATTTTGACTTGACCACAACAGAGTTGTGATATGAAATACAAGTTCCCACTTAGGTGTTATAAAACTTCAACTAGATTTCTTCATTTCTAAACTTACTAGAGGTAAATCTGGCTTTTTGCAAAACAACCCTAGAGCTTAGTGTCCTATTACAAAAACCCTTTCCCTTGTTAGTATTAGTTTGCGAGTACTTAAAGAGTACTCATGGCTTTGTACCTGGCTATTCCCGTGGCCAGACTATGAAGAGGAGTACCAGGATGATGGACCCTAGGAAGGTTACGACAACTAGGATCATCTCCCATCGTCAGCATTGCCTGTGACCCCGAAGATGGAGCTTCGCCTATGCTACCTTTATTATTACGTATTTCCGCTGCTTGAGTTGTATTAAGAACTGGATCATGAGATCCTTATTTGTGTAAGACTTATGTATGGTTTGTAATGGATGATGTACTGTGGTATCCAAATCTGTTATGTCTCGCAAAAATGGTAATCCTGGGATTGCGATGTATGGCATAACAGGCATCTAGGATCAAAAATCCGGGTGTTGACAGAGGATCGTCTTCATCAATTTCCACCTCGGGAGAGTCATCATTTGGACTAGAGCCTTGATCATCATTAGATTGCCCTTGTTATTGACAAGCTTGACCTTGGTAGGTTCCTTGAGAAGGAGCCCCATCTTGGGGAGGTTGATGTTGTTGATGAACAGCTTGAGATTCGGGGCTCGGAGAGTCATGAGCACGAGGAGATTCATAAGAGATTGAGGGAGCTTGTGCCAAAATAGTAGGTCCTTGTGGGGCAAGATGATCTTGAGAGAGTGAGGGCTCCACTTGAGTAGATCTTGGTACTTCTCCTTTGGCCACAAGGGGATCCTCAATGGGAAGGTGGAAACCCACACCCATTCTTCTTATGGCCATAGGAGGAATTTCATCACTTGGATCACGAACATCGTCTTGCCTAACAAGGGACTCATGGTCTTCATCAAACTTCACATTGGTTGTCTCTTCAACTCTTCCATTGGCTTTGTTGTATACTCTATAAGCATGGGACTGATTTGAGTATCCAACAAAAATTCCTTCTTGTGCCTTGGATTCAAACTTGGACAAATGAACTCCTTTCTTGAGAATATAGCACGTGCAACCAAACACTCAAAAGTAGCTAACATTTGGCTTTTCCCGGTGATCATCTAATAAGGGGTCTTGTTCTTTTTCTTGTGAAGGTAGACCCGGTTGGTTGCATGACAAGCGGTGGAGATGGCCTCGGCCCAAAAGTTGTATGCAGATTTGAATTCAGCTAGCATAGACCGAGTTGCATCCATCAAAGTGCGATTCTTCCTTTAGGCAACACCATTTTGTTGAGGGGTATAGGGAGTGGAGTATTGATGCTTGATGCCTTCATTACTAAGAAACTCATCCAAGGTATAGTTCTTGAACTTGGTGCCATTGTCACTTCGAATGGAGAGAATGGTTGCATTGTGTTTCCGTTGAACTTCATTGGCAAATTCGATGACGTTTTGTTGAGTCTCACTCTTGTACTTGAAGAAGAACACCCAAGTGTATCTTGATAAATCATCCATAATAACCAAACAATACTTCTTGCCTCCAAAACTATCATGAGAAGGAGGCCCAAAGAGGTCCATGTGCAAGGTCTCCAAGCATCTTTCCGTGGTGATTTGATTGAGAGCTTTGTGACGAGTTTCATGCATCTTCCCTTCAATGCAAGCCCTACAAACATGATCTTTGGCAAAATAAACATCGTTAAGACCAAGTATGTGGCCCTCAGAGTGAATTCTTTGCAAAGTTCTCATGTTAACATGGGCTAGGCGGCGATGCCACAACCAGCCCTTGTCGGATTTAGCATAGAGACATAGAGCATGAGGAGTGTTGGTCCCCAAAAAGTCCACCACATACAAGTCATGCTCTACATACCCTACGAAAGCCACCTTGAGAGACTTGCTCCACATGAGGACCACGGAATGCACATGGAAGAAAGAAGAGAGACCCATAAGGGCAAGAGCACGAACTGAAAGTAATTTGTAACCAAGGGTTTTGACAAGCATGGTGTCAACCAAGGATACATCCGGGGTTACCACCAATTTGCCAAAACCCAATACCTGAGAACTTGTTTTACCACTATAGGATACCATGGTGTTGCAGTATTTGGCCTTATATCTGTCATGATAGACTTGCTTCCGGTCATATGACTTGTGGCACCACTATCAAGCACCCATTTTGATCTACCGGAAGCATAGTCCTACAAGAAAATCAAGCTTTGGTTTTAGGTACCCATTTGCAATGGGTCCTCTTTTGTTAGTAGCAAGAGTCTTTGGCACCCAAATGCCCCAATGATAATCATGCGTGTAAGAAGTTCCAACATATCTAGCATATACATGACCATCAAAGGACTTGCAAAGAATATAAGAGGGATTATTCTTTCTGGCAAAGTTGTCACTTTGCAAGATGGTTGGACCATTAGAAGGTCCTTGAGCCATGCCCTTGTTCTTTTTATTCTTCTTGTTCTTGTTCTTGTTCTTCTTCTTCTTCTTAGTCTTGGCAAGTTGATCCTTCAACGCCTTGTTCTCCTCAATGAGATGCTCATACTTGCAACAAGGGTTAGGAGTGCTAGACAAGTATATAATTTGCACAGCAGAAGACTTATCATGTTCACAAGTTAGTTGAGTTTGAAGTTGTTCATGGGATTCGAAAAGACTTGAGAATTTGCTCTCCAAGGCTTTGTGTTCCTCTTTGAGTTTCTCAATATCTTCTCGAGCCCTATCATGACCAACACCAAACTCAACTTTCTCTTTCTTAAGCACCTTAACCAACGCAAGAGCATGATCATGTTCTTTAGTGAGAGAGCACATGGTGTTGTTATGGTCATCAACAAGTTTAGACACATTTTCCTCAAGATTAACTCTCATATTTTGTTCATCCTCAAAACTTTGAGTGAGAGAAGCAATTTCATCGGCGGCATCTCTTCATTTTTGCTTAACAAGTCAAGAAGTTCTTCCTTTTCATCTAAAGCATCCCTAGCATTGTCAAGTTGTGCAAGCAAGGAATCAAAGCAAGTATTAGTTTCTTCATCCAAGGTAGCAATAAACTTACACATGTCTATCATCTCTTTCTTTATCTCTAGACCAACCAGATCAAGAGAAGAAGGCTCACTAGAGATGGGTTGAGGAGTGGGTTTAGATGTTACCTCGGTGGCCTTGGCCATGAGACACTTTTGGTTGGAGGAGATGACGTTCTCATTTGGTGAGTCGAAGAGGGACAATCATGGAGAGGAGGTAGTGGCAATAGAAGCAACTCCCACAATATCTCCGCCTTGGACTTCATCATCATCATCTTCATCCGTGCCCAAAAGGTATTCTTCATGGACCACTATATCTCTTTCCTTGTTGGAGACATTCTTGATGGCGTAGTTCTTGCTCAAAGGATGAGGTGGCCTTGACTTGATCTTGCGAATGAGACGACCACCATTGTCTTCATGGTTCTTAAAGGGACACTTGGCCACAAAGTGACTCTTGTCGTTGCAATTGTAGCATGACCTTGCCTTGGGAGACTTGTTGGATGAGTTGAATCTTGGGTTTTCCCTTGACCTTGACTTGATCCCGGACTTGTTCCAAAAGGCCCTTGAAGCGAGAGCAAGATGTTCGTTGAAGGCACACTTGAGGTCCTCTTGAGACCACTCACTTGATGTATCATCATCATCATCATCATCAATTTCAATAGCCTTGGCCTTCAAAGCAAGATTCACTTTTGTTGATCTAATAGCCCTAGCACAGGCGAACTCCGCGTTCTTCTTGGCAATGGTCATGGCAATCACTTCACTCAAGACTTCTTGGGAGGTCATTAGGTGAAAGTTGGTTCTTCCCTTGATGGAGTAAAGAGCAAGAAGTAAAGGTAGGGAATGAGATAACCGGAGCGGGGACACGGAGATGTAATTCCTGTAGTTCACTCCCAAGGGAGCTACGTCTATGTTGGAGAGGTGTCGGGGCCACACAAGGTCACCTGAGCGCCACAAAGGCCTCACCTTCTTCTCCGGTGAGCTCCCCAATAGAGGAGGCCTCACAATCCACTAACCGGTGACCTTGAAGGCGCCAACCGAAACCTTTACAACAAGGTTGAGGGGGAAGCTCCACAACTTAATTGGAGGCCCTCAATGACACCACGGAGCTTTACAACACATGCCCTTAGCTCCAAGGATGCCCTACACCGTCTAGGGTTCCAAGAAACCCAAGAGTAACAAGATCCACAAAGGATAGGTGGGGGGATCAAATCTTCTTTGGTGGAAGTGTAGATCTAGGTCACCTCCCTCACCTCTCAAAAGATCAAGTGATTTGAGTGTCTAGAGAGAGAGATCTAGTGAGGTGAAGCTCTTGTATTAATGGAGGAGAGAGAAAATTGAAGAGTTGGGTAGGAGGAAGAAGGAGGGTGCCTTAAATAGGCTCCCTCCAAACTGAACCGTTGGACAGTTCACGTCCTCACCGGAAGTTCTGGTGAGTGGTCGGAAGTTCCTCCCAGCGTAGCACCAACGGTCATCAGCCTGTTGACTCACGCTCCAAAAGCCTGACCGTAAGTTCTGGTGAAACTTCCGATGCAAGTTCCGGACCAAGTTCCGTCAAATAGAACACTTCCAAACAGAAGTATACTGAATCTGAGCGGAACTTGGAGCGGAACAAGGGGTGGAACAACTAGGTCGCTAATGACCCACAAGTATAGGGGATCGCAACAGTCTTCATGGGTAGTATTACCCAATTTATTGATTCGACACAAGGGGAACCAAAGAATACTTGCAAGCCTTAACAACTGAGTTGTCAATTAAGCTGCACCTGGAAATAGCTCTTGTTCACAGAAGTTTATCAGTAGCAACAGTTTGTAGTAGCAACGGTAAAGCAATAGCAGTAGTAAAACATGAGCAATAGTAACAGTAGCAGCAAACAGTAGGATATGAGTGCGGTAGGCATAGGGATGGATGGATGGGCGTTGCATGGACGAGTCTAAACATGTAACTTGAAGATCTAGGGCAATTACAGATAAATAAGAATAAGCATCCAAGTACTAAACAATCATAGGCATGTGCTCCATATATAGTCGTGCATGCTCGCAATGAGAACTTGCACAACATCTTTTGTCCTGCCAGCCCGTGGCAGCAGGGCCTCTAGGGAACTACTGGCAATTAAGGTGCTCCTTTTAATAGAGCATCGGAGCAAAGCATTAACACTCCGTGAACACATGTGATCCTCACACCACAGCCATCCCCTCCAGTTGTCCCAATTTCTGTCACTTGGGGGCCTTTGGATCCGGACAATGATATGTGAACACAACTTGCAGATAAGATCACAAACAATACTATCATAATGATTCAATAATAAGTTCAGATCTGAGATCATGGCACTCGGGCCCTAGTGACAAGCATTAAGCACAACAAGTTGCAACAAAGTCAAATATCTCTAATAGAGATAGTAGGCACCATGCCCTAACAATCTTATTCGATTACATGATAGAACTCATCCAATCCCTACCATCCCCATAGACTACAACGGGGGATTACTCACTCATGGATGAGGGAAACATTGATGGTTGATGGAGAGGCATTGGTGATGACGATGGCAATGATCCTCCCCAAATTCCCCGTCCCGGTAGGGTGCCAGAATGGATTTTCTGGATCTGAATCGCAGCTTCTAGTGGTGGCGACGCAGTGGAACTCTTTCTTTAAAAACGATGAACCCCCCTTGGTTTTTAGGTCAAGAGGCTTCTTATAGGCGAAGAGGGAGCCCGAGGGAGTGCCTGGGGTGGCCGCACGCCCCCCTAGGAACCGCCAGGCCTGGCCCGTGCCTGGCAGGGGTGTGGGTCCCCCAGGCCTCCACTCCGTCTCGTCTTCTGGTGAAATAGGATTTTTGGCATATTTTCCGGGATTTTTCCTCATAGTTGATTTTGTGCACAAAAACTTGACACCAAGGTAATTCTGCTGAAAACAGCGTTAGTCCGTGTTAGTTGTATCCAAATCACACAAGTTTAGAGGAGAAACAATAGCAAAAGTGTTCGGGAAAGTAGATACGTTTTGGACGTATCAACTCCCCCCAAGCTTAGCTTATTGCTTGTCCTCAAGCAATTCAGTTGAAAACCGAGTGCGATAAAAGAACTTTCACAAACACATTTGCTTCATATGATGTATATATTCTCAGCACAAGAGTAGATACATAAACCATTCATAATAAGAAGTATGCAACTAAGTCTACTCAATAGTCATTGCAAGCTATGAAGAGAAACCAACTCAATAATAATAAGTAGCATGAAACATAAACATAAGAAACATTTCAATGCTCATAAGAAGGTATGATAGAGTGGTACCTCGCTTGACTTTGTTTGTAGAGCACAATATAAATGCCAAGGCACCTCTGAAGTTCACATGAAGACTAGAAGTAAAGATATCACAGATACAAGCATCAAAGTCATGACATAATTAACCAAGTTTTGGAACAAACACAAGAATGACAACTATGCTCTCAAGAGGGTGCTCATAAAATAAGTGGTGACTCAACAAGGAAGTTAAAAGGTTTTGAAAAGTTTGAAAGGCTTTCTAATGCTGAAAGGAATGTACTCACTAGCTTTGAGCTCTCATTGCTCCTATCATAGGAATCTTCATATGGTTAAGGTGAAAGTGAGGTCCAATATGAGTTATATGCTTGACAGACCATAAACTGGAAATCCCATGTCCCTTGATTACGAGGGCCACTCCGCATGCTACTCAACTTTGGTTACCTGCAAGTTCTTGTCATTGTACATACATGCATATCATAGAGAACCGCCAACGGGGTACCCCTTGCACATGATATAGGAGCTATCTCGTGATCAAAATGACAAGGCAAGCAGACAATGAGCATCTCGGTGATCTTTTTATTTACTATGTGCATAGCTTTTTATTGAGGATGCTTCACAGAATGCTCATTATGGTGATGCTGCAATTTTCCACCATGATTAGGCATGGCTTAGGCTAGCGGCCCAGGCGTTTCTCTAACACATATATATACTCCATGAACTCACAAGATCCCCTTTTATTTCACACCAACGACATCCGCAAACAAATGAGCAAAGTATCAACTGGATGAATATACATAAGTGTTGAAAGCGTTCCCCGTGACAGCACGGTTCTGCTAACTCCTAGCCTATAATTTGCAAGCATATAACTTTCATGGATAGGTCACAATGGTCCAGGATTATTAAGTGCAAGGAATAAAGTGTGCCATCAAGTTTGTGCGAGCTTTACTAACTAACTTTCTCAAAACAGTAAAACATTTTATTTGGAAGAAAACAAGGCATATAGAATATGCACTGAAATAGCAAATGATGATAATATGTAGGTATGGTGGACACTGTTGGCAATATTGCTTTTGGGGAGTTGGAAGCACAAGTAGAGCTCATACTCAGTGCAAGTGAAGGCTAGCAATAGAAAGAGAGCGACAAACGAGATAGCAATAACTGTCATAATCATGCTTGCAACAAAACATGACTAATTATGGCATGGAAGTGATACAAGAACTCTGAGGAAAAATAAATCATCGAGGATTACTAACTATTGTTTAGTCATATGCATGCGTAAGCATGTGCCAAGTCGATTCACATGAAACTTTCAGAGGAGGATACCACAATATCATACCAAAATATGAATAAAACAATGCAAGCAAACATTCATATGGCATGCTACAAACTATTAGCAAGCTGGAGCTAATCACAAGCAAGCAAGAACTACTAAGCATTCATAATAACATACACCTTACATGAACAGACTAAGCATGCTCACAATGATGAGTATATGTACAAAAATGAAAACAAATAGAGTTCGTTACCAGCCTCTTACCACACCTCAAGTTGTCTTAATATTCATTATTTCCCTTCACTTGTGTGATTTGAATAATAACATGAAACCAAAATCCACTGAGGACGGCTGAATCATGCAAAGAACTCACAAAACCAAAGAAGAACAACAAATATTTTTGGTGTTTTCGATTTTTCAAAGCAAGCAAACAAAGCAAAAAATAAAGCAAAATCTTTTTGGATTTTTCTTTAAGGCAAACCAAAGCTAAAAAGCAAAGAAAAAACCAAGATAAACAACGAAAATATTTTTGGTATTTTTGTGTTTTAAGAAAGCAGCAGCAAGAACCAAAAAGAAAGCGAAACAATGGATATACAAAGAACCGACCGAACATGATATATAGATGAGTGTGATGTCGGTATACCTCCCCCCAAGCTTAGGCTTTTGGCCTAAGTGGGGCTCAACTCCATGGTGACCAAGAAGGTGCACCTCCGTAGTACAACAAGGAGGCCCTTTCGTCCTGATAGCTCGAGGACTCCCCTGTGTAGTGTATAGAGGGGTCATACGAGGGCGCGTCCCCCTGATAGTGTCCATGGAAGCCAAGAATGCACATCTTGTCATCCATCTCCTCCTTGGAGTGTGACAAAGGTCCCTGGGAAATACTGAACAAAGTGGTTTGGGGGAGAGGGATCTCTCTCTCTTTCCCGTCAATAAACATCATTCTATAAACCAAGATCTCAAGGGTAGAGCTAGTAGTGACAAAATGATGTGCTTTCATAGCAGCAAGATCAAGCCTCTAAGGGGACAAAACTGTATCATTTGGATCAACAACAAGGTCCAAGGCAACAGCAACACGTGCAACAATAATTCCCCCATAAATGGGTCCCTAAGCAGCTAAGCGACGAGCAATGAGAGAACCAAGATTCTACTTAGTTTCATTATTGAGCGCAGCAGCTATGAAGGCCAAATGATAGTTGGAAATATTACTAGTGTTCTCCCTACCAAGAACACTAGTGGAAAGATAATAAGCAAAGTACATGATGGTTGGGAGTTGAATATTTCTTATCTTTCCCCGTTGGGCTCTATGGTCATCATCATTAGTTATCCCGTGGTAGAGCTCCAACAAATCAGCAGGTTGAGCTGGAATCTTCTTTGCCGACCCAGCTGTACCAAGTCCCAGAGCCTCACAAAATTTCTTCAATGTCATGTTGTAAGGCCTGCCATAAATTTTGAAAGACACATCTGGCTTGAACAAGTTGTTAGTAAAAGAAAAGCTCTCCACAAATGTTTTAGTGAGCGTTGCATATTGCACGCTCTCATCCTGCATATAGCTTGTTAGTCCAACCCTCCGAACCAAGGTTAGAAAATCATCAAGAATCCCAGTAGCCCACAAAAAGGTTAGGCAAGGAAAGGTGGAAGGGTGAGCATCCCCCTCATCTCCCTCGTCGCCAAATCACGGTGTAATGAGATCCTCATTGTATGAGGGCCTAGCTCGGGAGGATGATCTTGAAGGCCTTGCCCTTCTAGGTGCATCACTCTCAAATATTTCACCAAAAGTGTGGTTGTCCATGACCTCTTTTTTTCTGAAATTTTTAGACAAACATCAAACCAAGTGATTTCCATGTTGATAAATGATGAGAAACTACTATAGGAACTTGCTAGAGGGCTACACATGCATCAAAAATGAAATATCTAAGCATAGAACAAGCATGCAACCTCACACAAAATGTCACCTATAGCAGCAAAATACTCAAGATACAATCTACCAATCACAAATCTAACTAGACAAGCGGAGGAGGCACATACCAAGGAGCAATCCCTCCGAAAATCAACAGCAAAGATGGTCTGAGCAAGGAGATCGAAAATCGTGAGCAAGAATAACAGGAACTCGAGCTTGATAAAGTTTTCTGGTGTTTTTCAGGAGAGAGAAAGAAGATGGCTGGGAGGAGGCACCTTGGAGGGGCCCAGGTGGGCCACACCCCAGCCAGACGCCACCTGGGGGTGGGCCGCGCCCACCAGTGGTGTGCTGTCCTTGGGTGGGCCCTAGGTCACTCCAGGTGTCCCTCTGCCCCTTTTTTTGAGAAAAAAATTTATTTTGAATTTTCTGGGATTTTTTGGGAAACTTTATTTTTGGCCAATTTTCAGGGTATGAAAACTGATTTTCTCGCAGAAACCGATTTTTTAGAAGAAGCAAAAGCAAACCAAAAACCAAACTACAGAAGTTCTAAGACACTCTAACAAGCAAACAACTAACAAAACCAAAGCTAGCAAAATAAAAGGCAAAGACTAGCAAGGAGAAAAGTAAAAGAAAGCAAGTATAACCACAGTGAAAACACTATTTTGTTCATTAAAATCCTTTTGTTAACAAAGTTGATCAAGTCTTGTTATCAAAACAATCTTATATGAAACAAAACTTTGCATTCCAGAAGGTGATTATGTTACCTCATACTTGATAGCAATGGTCCCAATCATAATAGTTTCAAAATTTTCTTGTGGAATGGGACAATAAATTTCTCCAACCTTGATGCTCTCAATATTTTCAATGGAATTCAGGCAATAGCTTGTAGCAACCTTCTTGGGGAAATAAAAAGTATGCTCTTTGTCATTAATATGGAAAGCTACTTTCCCTTGATTACAATTAATGACAACACCTGTAGTGTTAAGAAAAGGTCTCCCAAGAATAATGGACATGTTATCATCTTCAGGCATCTCAAGCACAACAAAATCAGTCAAAACCAAGCAATTATGAGCTACTTGAACAGGAACATCTTCACATATACCAACAGGAATAGTAGTTGACTTATCATCCATTTGCAAAGATATATATCAGTTGGTATCAGCTTTTCTAGCTGGAGTCTCTTGTAGAGAGAAAAAGACATAACACTAACTCCACCTCACAAATCACATAAAGTAGTTCTAACATAATTGTTCTTAATAGAGCAAGAAATAGTTGGTATACCTGGATCACCAAGTTTCTTTGGAACCTTACCATTGAAGGAATAATTAGCAAGCAAAGTATAAATTTCCTCATTAGGAATATTCCTTTTATTATAGACAATATACTTCATATACTTTAAATAAGGAGGTAATTTAATAGCATGAGTCAAAGGAATTTGCAAAAATAAAGGTTTCATCCACTCACAAAACTTGTTGTAGTGTTCTTCCTCCTTTGACTTGTGTTTCTTATTTGGAAAAGGCATAGGTTTCTACACTCAAGGTTCTCTCTCACTACCATGTTTTTTAGCAATAAAATCTTCCTTAGTGTTCTTAGTGTGCTTCTCAGGTTCTCCGTCAGCTTCCTCCTTATTAGGAGCATCATTTTTATCATTACCACTCTCAGTTTCAGCATCAGAGACATATATACTATTGGGATCTATAGCAGGTTCAAGTGGTTCCTCAACTATTTTATGTTTCTTTTTCTTTCTCTTGCGAGGACTACCACTACTTTCACCTTGTTGAGAGTCCTGCTCAATTCTTTTAGGGTGTCCTTTAGGATATAAAGGATCTTGAGTGGCTGCTCCACTCCTAGTTCTAATTCCATAAGCATGTTTATCTCCTGAGGCGTTAACTAGCATATCTTTTTGTACCTTAGCAAGTTGATCAAGTTGGGTTTGAACCATTTGAAAGTGTTTACAAAGCATTTTAATACCATTAGAAGTTCTTTCCACAATATCTTTCAACTCTTTAATAGCTCTAGAGTTTTCCAATAAATGATACTGAACTTGTTTATTAAAATTACCTTGTTTGACAATAAATGTGTCAAGTTCCTCTAGACATTGATCAGGAGGCTTAACATAGGTAATATCACCTTCATCAAAGTGGAGAGAGTGTACCTCAATAGTAGACGAGTGGGGAATTGGCTTACATAATTCTTCTATAGGAGGTAGATTCTTCACATCTTTAGCTCTAATACCTTTCTCCTTTAGACATTTCTTAGCTTCTTTCATCACTTCATCATTTAATGCAATAACTCCCCTCTTCTTTGGTGTTGGTATTGGATCTGGTTCAGGCACAACTGGTTTAGGAGTAATAGGATCTGGTGTATTTAGCTCGGTTGAAGTCCAATCATCATAATTCTTGCTTATCTTAGCCATTAATTCTTCAGCATCTGTAGGAGTTCTTTTCCTAAAAAAAAAATCAGCAAAGCTATCTAGGTATGTCCTAGAATCATCAGTTAGTCCATTATAGTAAATATCAAGAAGCTCATTCTTAGGTAATGGACATCTAGGATGTGCATGAATCAAGGCACAGAACCTTGTCCATGACTCATGCAATTTCCCTTCTTCTCCCTATTTAAAATCAAAAAGTCTCTACAAAGCAGCATGTCTAGCACTGGGAGGAAAATATTTCTAGAAGAAAGAAGCAATCAAGAAATCAGGGGTATCAATGGAACCAAGAGGTAATCTATTAAACCAAGCCCTAGCTTCTCCTTTTAGTGAAAAAGGGAAGATCTTAGTAACAAAGTACTTCCGCATTTTAAAATCATCAGCGAACAAAGAACTCATAGTAGAAAGCTCATTCATATGAGCTACAACACTCTCATTTTAAGTCCCACAAAAAGGTTGTTTCTCAACAATGTCCAAATAGGATAAATCAAGAGAGAAATCATAATATTTATCTTTAATATCTATGGGAGAGGTGGCAAACTTAGGACCAGAGGAAAGTTTAGGAAAAATGGTACGTCTTGCAAGGAGACTCTTAATAGCACTGGCACCATGTGTGTTTAGCACTCTTCAACAAATTCATCAATGAACTCAATGTAACCATTACTAATATCATAACTCTCTCTAGACTCCGGTGAGCTAACAAGTGTAACAGTGTCTTCACTAGGAGTTTCAGTATTTCCTAGACTAGCCATAGTAGCATCTAGGAAAGGACCTAATGAACCACTCGCATCAAGCACAGTAGAAGTAACATCATGAGTATCAAAAGCATTTTTAGATTCAGCAGTAGTAGCAATGTGTGTAGCATGTGTATGTGGTGGTGGTGTAACAAGCTTACTTATAACAGACGGTGAATCAAGAGCAGCAGAGGTGTTTAGGACTGTACCTCTTCTTGTAGTGGATTGTAAAAAAGGAAACTTTCCATCACGAGACTTCCCCATGATGAAAGGAGTAGAAGTGAACAATAGTAGATCCAAGTGAACTTACAAATAAAGCTATGCTCCCCGGCAACGGCGCCAGAAAATAGTCTTGATGACCCACAAGTATAGGGGATCACAACAGTCTTCGTGAGTAGTATTACCCAATTTATTGATTCGACACAAGGGGTGCCAAAGAATACTTGCAAGCCTTAAAAACTGAGTTGTCAATTCAGCTGCACCTGGAAATAGTTCTTGCTCACAGAAGTTTATTAGTAGCAACAGTTTGTAGTAGCAACAGTAAAGCAACGGCAGCAGTAAAACAGGAGCAATAGTAACAGTAGCAGCAAACAGTAGGATATGAGTGCGGTAGGCATATGGATGGATGGACGGGCGTTGCATGGACGGGTCTAAACATGTAACTTCAAGATCTAGGGAAATTGCAGATAAATAAGAATAAGCATCCAAGTACTAAACAATCATAGGCATGTGCTCCATATATAGTCATGCGTGCTCGCAATGAGAACTTGCACAACATCTTTTGTCCTACCAGCCCGTGGCAACAGGGCATCTAGGGAACTACTGGCAATTAAGGTGCTCCTTTTAATAGAGCACCGGAGCAAAGCATTAATACTCCGTGAACACATGTGATCCTCACACCACAGCCATCCCCTCTGGTTGTCCCAATTTCTGTCACTTCGTGGCCTTTGGATCCGGACAATAATATGTGTACACAACTTGCAGATAAGATCACAAACATACTATCATAATGATTCAATAATAAGTTCAGATCTGAGATCATGGCACTCGGGCCCTAGTGACAAGCATTAAGCACAACAAGTTGCAACAAAGTCAAATAGCACTAATAGAGATACTAGGCACCATGCCCTAACAATCTTATTCGATTACATGATAGAAATCATCCAATCCCTACCATCCCCATAGCCTACATCGGGGGATTACTCACTCATGGATGAGGTAAACATTGATGGTTGATGGAGATAGTGACGGAGCTTCAGTCCGGCATGCCCGGGCGGCTGCCCGGGCTTCGGCTCCTAATATCCTTTGAGGTCTATCAAAAAAGCTTAGTCTAAATAAGATTTTTTTGGGGGCAAATTCTGGTCCAAACAGCTACTTCTAAACCTTGCCCAGGCTCAACTACGAGGCAGGCTCCGCCACTGGATGGAGAGGCATTGGTGATGACGATGGCGATGATCCTCCCCAAATTCCCCGTCCTGTCAGGGTGCCAGAATGGAGTTTCTGGATCCGAATCGCGGCTTCTAGTGGTGGCGGCGCAGCGGAAGTCTTTATGGAAAAACGACGAACCCCCCTCAGTTTTTAGGTCAAGAGGCTTCTTATAGGCGAAGAGGGAGCCTGAGGGAGTGCCTAGGGTGGCTGCACCCCCCTAGGCGCCGCCAGGCCTAGACCACGCCTGGCAGGGGTGTGGGCCCCCAGGCCTCCACTTTGTCTCATCTTCTGGCTCCGTGAGTCTTCTGGTGAAATAGGATTTTTGGCATATTTTCCGGGATTTTTCCTGATAGTTGATTTTCTGCACAAAAACTAGACAACAAGGTAATTCTGCTGAAAACAGCGTTAGTCCGTGTTAGTTGTATCCAAATCACACAAGTTTAGAGGAGAAACAATAGCAAAAGTGTTCGGGAAAGTAGATACGTTTTGGACGTATCAGTCGCCAACATTGTCTGACCGGAAGTTCTGGCGCTTGGGCGGAAGTTCTGCTCAGGGTCTTAGTGGAAGAAGCGATGGAAATTCCCGACCGGAACTTCTAGTGCAACTTCCGGTGGAAGTTCCGGCAAATAGAACATACCAATACAGTAGGTTCTGGGAGCTGGCCGGAAGTTCCATCAGAAGTTATATCGGAACATAGTCCCAGATCCACCCACAGAGAGCCCTGAGCGGAACTTCCGGAGCATGGCCAAAAGTTCCTATCAGACAAAAAAAGTACCAATAGATCAGAACCTCGCTCTCTCTCAGATGAGTAGGATGGTTGTGGCGGTGCATATATGGTTTGTGCAAAAACAGATGATTCCCCACAGCCTTCCGAGGTGGACCCCCTCTTGATAGTACGGCGATCTAAAGCAATAAAATGATAGAAATAGAAAAACAAAAGACCGCCGTCTTCACGAGATCCCAAAGAGAGCATCCACACACTTCATAAGAATCACCAAAAGCAATTAACCTTAAACTCAAGCACAAGGTTAGATCACAAGTGGGATTGTCATCACCACCAAAATAGCAAGGGAAAATATAGTCCTTTCAAAAGGTTTCCTAACGGGGGTTCATGTTTCTGTCACTCCGGTAACCCCACAATTAGTAGCCAAATACACAATGCATTCCCCTAGGCCCATAAATGGTGAAGTATCATGTAGTCGACGTTCACATGACACCACTAGAAGAATAGAACCACAACTTAAATATTAAACCATTGAATAATACCTCAACACAATTCCACTACTAACAACATGACTTCTCCCATGTCCTCGAGAACTAAAGGAACTACTCACGAGACATCATATGGATCAAGATCAGAGATGATATAATGATGGATAACAATCTGAACATAAACAATAATTCAATGGTTCTACTCACAAGCATCAACTACAATAGTAATCAACACCGGGAAAGTTTCCCCTAAGAACTATGCAAAATTCAACACAATTGTTACAGCGGGATGGAGTGGTGATGATGGTGTTGGTGGAGATGATGGTGTGGATGATGATGATGATGATCCCGATGAAGTCTAGCTTGATGATGGCGTTGATGGCGACGATCTCCCCTCTCTGTGAAGGAATTTCCCCGACAGAAATTTGTCTGCCGCAGAGCTCTTTCTCTCTCGGTGTTTTCTTCCCCGCAGAGGCGGCAGAATCTTTCTGTGGTGGCTTCCCCATGTATTAGGGTTTCGAGGAGAAGATATAGGAGATTGGGCGGAGCCAGAGGTGGGCCAGGGTGAACACACCCCCTATAGGCGCGGCCCAGGGTGGCCCACGCCTGGGGGGTGTGGGCCCCCTGTGGCCCAACTCCGCCTCCCCTTCTAGCATCCTTTGTCTTCTGGGAAAATATATTTTTCTGTAGTTTTTATAGTATTTTTCTGATCTTCGCGAAATTGCATCAAAACACCACTTTTTCCATCAGAATCCTGACACCGTCAGTTCATCCTCCAAGAATCATCCAACATGTAGAAACAAATGAAAATACATAAGTAACACCTCTTAATATGAAATATATCAAGGAATAGAGGTAAATTATGATGTAGAATGGTGATGCAAATTGGACGTATCACCACCGCATGCACCGCCTCCCCACTCGAATTTTCTCCATCTCCTCTCTCATTCATCGATTCCGAGGGGATGGAGGGAGGGAGCATCTCAACGGCAGCAGCCCATGCTGGTATGGGCGGCGTCACTGGCCTAGATGCGGTGGAGGTTGCTGGATGTTCATTTCTAGGTGCGGCTCATGATGTGGCCGCATCGGGAGGGTTTGTCACGGGGCGGCGTACCAGGAGGAGCTTCTCGTGCTAGATCTGAATGTAGAGCATACGCACGCCGTTGATGAGCTTGTGGTGGTGCCCCCCCCCCCCCCCCGCCGCCTCTTCTCGTGGTCGAGGAAGGTGCCTTCTACTTTAGGGTTGTCTTCTTAGATTATTATGCGTAGGGATTTTCTTTAGGTAGGTTCCATCTCCCTGTCTCTTCTTCTTCCTCTAGGCAAGAATTAGGTTATGTGGTGTTGAATGTTTGTTGATGCTGTAAAATACATTGTTGTTATTAGGAGTAACAATGTTGTTGTCCCAAAATCAATTATATCTTTTTCTAATTTATTGCTTGTTACAACATACCGTGAGGATTTCACTTGCCCCATAAAGCAGGATTCTATGTTTTCCCGGAAGGATTTCATGATGCAAGTAAGGCTTTAGGTTGTGTTCCTGTACCTGATAGAATTTGGTATAGCTTGTGAAGCTCTGTCTATGGAATATTATTTGTGTCAAGAGTTATTGTGTACAATGTTGCAATGTTTATGAAGCTTTGCTGGAAGATTATAGGACCAGATATTGTGAAATGGTTATGTTGTGCAATGTTTTTAATGTTTTACTATGACATAGGAATCAATAGCTTGTACTCCCTCTATTCCATAATATAATATGTTTTAGCTTGTACTCCCTCTCTTTCATTACTATGACATAGGAATCAATACCTCTCCAAACCTGCACACTAAAAGACGTCTAGATACATCATCTTCACAAATCTAAAACATATTATATTATGAAACAGAGGGAGTACTAACTAGTAATCATGGATTAGGATTAGGATTAGGATTAGTATTAGATTTTGCTTTAGTATGACATAGCAATATCCATGTACTTTCACATAGCATTAACCTTGTACCGTTTATTGTAGTGCAATTCCAAGTATTCTGAAGCATGTGGTTTGCTAAATAACTAGCTAACCTTGACTAATATATTTTCTATTCTTTTTAATAGCATTTGGTTAGTGAACTTTGATTTATTGTAATATGCTTTCACAGAACAAATTGCATTATAAAGCACTTGTTTGTTGTTTACTTGTACTGAATGTAGTAAAATTGCATTATCATGCTTTTTAAATTAACAATAGGCACTGTAGTAACTGTATTGTGTGTTGATGTGCTGGTACTAGCAACAACTTGTTAGGGAGAGGAGGATGAGGAGGGAAGGTGACTCTGATGGACATGATTCAGTGAAATTTCTTAAATATGTAGATATTTTCACAATCCCGCAAATTTCTATTCTTTTTAGTGCTTGTTCTAACTTCTGTCATTTGTTCATTTTTGTAGTATCATTCTTATGATTCTGATAGATATGTGGTTGAATGGAACTACAAGACCTACACTGATCTGGAGGAGGAGAGGCTGAAAGAACATGTGGGCCCCCATGTGTGGTTTTGGTAATTAATGACAATCTCTATGGACTAATGCTTGTATCTAGTTGTACTTATAGGAATTGTCCATAGGCAATGCTTGAACCATATGTTGGATTCAAGGTTTGGAGAAGAAGAAAGTGAAGAGGATCAAGTGGTGACCAAGGTGTTCAAAGAGTGATCCACAAATTGTCCATGTGAGAGTTGAGCCTTTTGCAAGGGTGTCTTGAAGAAGAAGATATAGTTCATCATATATATTTTCAAGACATAATCCAAATGGCGTTGGAAGTAATGTTGTGCAAGCTAAATATGTGCCATATCTAGAAGATATCGTGCATGAAGCTTGCCATCCTCGGTGATCATGGATTAATGAAGACAAGGTCAAAGTAAAGGTTTCCCCGTGTCGTATGGGGGAGCAACTTGCAAGTCTTCATCAAGCGAGTGTGTGCAAGAGCAATCAAGAAATGTGTTCCATATTGAGAAGGACAAGATAGTATACATCAAGATCAAGTGGAATATGCGCAAGGCAAACATATGATCTTGATAGGGTTTCTTTCTTACTGGTCTCGTGGTGTTAGTTTGGGAGACCGTTTTATAGGATAGACAACCGTACTATCAAGAGGGGCTCTCAAGTGAGTAACTCGATCATATCTTTCAAAGAGAGCTCAAACCTTTGCATACTTAGCATCATCCTTTCTTGGTTGTTATTTGGATCTTATCCATGTGAGGTTCTAGAGCTTGTGGTAATATTCATAACAAGCTCTAGTTCATCAAAAACGGATTTCCCTTTTATATCATATTGCATTTTTGATCTTTGAGGTTTTTCCGGTTTATCACCAAGAGAGGTATCTCACATTATAATACATGAAATGTTCTCTCTTGGTGGTATCCAATATTTTCACTATTTGTTGGGTAGCTCTTATTGTCCTCTTTCCAACAAAATTGGTTTCGGGTCAATTGGAGTTTCCAAACTCTAGATATCGCCATTTGAAGTTTGCCTCTTATTTGGTCCAGACCAGAGTCTCCGGTCTGCGTGGACCGGAGTCTCCGGTGTGGTCCGTAGTGTCCCATGGAGTCCCTGGAGGGGGCTCTAGAATTCAGCCTGGGACAGTCTGATAGGTGGTCCGGAGGAAGGTCCGGAGACTGACCGGAGTCTCTGGTCCATGCCTCATACCGGAGTCTCCGGCGTGGCTGGACCGAAGTTTCCGGTCCACTTGGTTCCCAGAGGCGCTGGGACAGTCTGATAGGTGGTCCGGAGGTTGGTCGGAATCTCCGGTGTAGACCGGAGTCTCCGGTCTGCACACTAGAGTCTCTAGTCTGACTTTTCCCCAACGGGCAGAAAACGGTCAGAAATCTGTGGGCCTATAAAAAGCGGCCCTTCTTCCCCAATGTCTTTGCTCGAGTTTTTACAAGCTTTCTCCTCCATTCTTGACCCTCTTGATCTTGCTCCCCCTTCAATCCCTCCCTTGATTCTTGATTCTTGCATATACTTTAGGGATTTGAAAGAGGAGATCTAGATCTACAATCCCACCAATCCATCTCTCCTCTAAGTGAGGGGAACATCTTGGGATCTAGATCTTGGAGTCTTTTGTGGATTTCCTCCATTGTTCTTCCTCTCTTATTCCCCCACAAGCTTTTGTAGCTTTGGTGGAATTTGGGAGATAAGGATTTGAGCACTTCTTGTGTTCTTGCCACTGCATTTGGTGCATCGGTTTGAGTTCTCGGTGAGGATTCGATTGAGTGAAAGGTGAGAAGCTTTTTACTCTTGGGTTCTTGGAACCCTATATTGGTGGTTTTGCAGGTTCTTGGATTACTTGGGGCCTCCAATTAAGTTGTGGAGCTTTCCCCAAGCTTGTTTGTTGGGAGCCTCCAATTGAGTTGTGGAGAAGTGCCCCAACCTTGTGAGAGGTTCCGGATTGCCACCGAAAAGTGCACCGATAGTGGAAGCGTGGATCAATCCCGTTGGGGTGAGATTCATAGGAGAATAAGGGAGGCCTTTTGTGGCGTTGGTGGTTTGATACCACCCCCTCTCCAAACGAGACGTACTCCATGTTGGGAGGAACTCGGTAAAATATCGTCGTCCCCGCGTGCCTCAGTTATCTCTATACCCGAGCTCTTTACTTATGCACTTTACATTGTGATAGCCTTTGTGCTTGAAGTAATCTATATCTTGCTATCACATTGTTGCTTGTATTGCTTAGCATAAATTGTTGGTGAACACAGGTGAACCCTAGTTGTTCTAGGTTGTGCTTGACAAAGTAAACGCTAGTTTATTTCCGCCTTTATCGAGCCACTCTCGGAAAAGTTTTGATCGCCTATTCACCCTCCCTCTAGGCGACGTATGTATCCTTTCAGAGGTTGTGGAATATATGGTGGTTTCCTATGTCACGTCTGATGACAGTACCTACAGGTGCCCATTCTGCAAGAACACCAAGAAGCCAAAGGATGTCACGAGGGTAGCACTACTGCTGCATTCTTGAGAGTTATCTGGTCGTTGTAAAACCATGCACGACAAGTGCAAGTATGCTACTCTCATGAGGGTTCGTGAGTTTGGGCAGTAAAGAATCTAGTTGATGATGGCACATCATCAAATATATGTACTCATGATGTTTATTTTGCAAATATTTAGTATTGTTATGTAAGTATGGACATGTCCTTCCACTAGCTGATCTTGTGTCGATTTGTGCTTGAAATATTATTTAAGTTTCGACTATGTTTCAACGTGTTTCCTACTATGGAACTAAGTGGTATTGTATGTTTCTACTTATTTGTGGTGGTCTATAATTCTACGATTCTACTTGTTTGCTGGTATGGAATTGAGTGGTTTGAACCTATGATTTATGGTGCTATAATATTTTCTGCTATGTTGATCTAATATCAAACTCAGTGAGGAATTGAGCATAGCAACTCTATGCTTAGTCAAATAGTGTTTAATATAGTGGTGACTTGTTTATCTATTTATATTTTATTTGATTTCTTTTGTCTCATTTTGCAAGGATCAAAGTGAAGAACAACAAAAGAATCTAGAAGAGAAAGAAAGCAACTAGGAAATTAGTTTAGGCCTCTTTTCTTATTGTTTTAATTTTTCATTTCACACTTGTAAAGATTTTTTAATATCATTAACGTAATTAGATTATTTATTACTTATATTTATTTTTGAATTTCGAATGCAAGAAGTAAATTGCAGAAGTGAACTATATGTACCTAACTATTTGAAAACTTGGTAAATATTAGGAAATTTTGAATAAAATAGAAAGGAAATAAAGCTTCTGTATGCTACGCCTACAAATGGGTCCGCCTGTGAAATTTCCTAATATTTGAAATTTACTTTTAACTAAAAGACTATCGACTTCTGACCGGCTGCATTGTGCCACTGGCCTATGTCCGGATGGCATGTAATGGGAGTTGGGCTAGACCTTTGGACAACAACCCTAGTGTGAGTCAGGTAGGTTTCAACTTCCAAAACTGTGGTATTTTAGTGTAGCTAAACACCTCAAACTATGTACTACTCAAGTTTTTTTCAGAAACCATGGTATTTGAAGAATATGTCGAAAATACTCTTCATCCAAACGGGGCCTAAATCGACTACATTCGCATTTATTAGGGCTTAAACACAAAACATCCAGGAATCAACTTATCAACCTCTCTTCATAAGAAGAGGGCCTTCCCACCTTCCGATCTCAACCATCCCCACCACCCCATTTGCCGTCACAATGGCCGCCGCCGCGGCCGACAGCAGCTCCAGCCACCACTTCGCCGTGGGCTGCGGCGTCCCCGGATACAGCGCGTGCTCCACCCCCTTCGTCAGCGCGCCGTCCAGCCCCGCTCGCGACCCGTCTTTCCACGCCGCAGCCGGCTTCTGTTTCAGCGCGCCGGCGAGCCCCGCGCGAGGCGCCGATGACTGTGGCTACGAGTTCGATTTCGACTTTTCTTCACAGTTCCCTTCGCCCGTTGCTGCCGCAATGTCCTCCGCCGATGAGCTGTTCCACAACGGCCAGATCCGCCCAATGCGGCTCTCCTCCTTCCTCCTCCGTTCGCAGGCGCCCCCACCCCTCTCCGACCGCCCCACCGGAAGCCGGGTGACGCCGCTGGAGGCACCGGCGCCATTGGATGATCGTGGCCGTTTCAAGAGCCGGTCCGTGCACCGCAGGTCGCGTTCACTCTCCCCATTCCGCGCACACTGGATGTCGCCGTTAGCTTCCCCTGCTCCGCCAAAAGATTCTGTACAGACGCCGGCATCAGCCTCACGGTCGTCCTCCTCGTCTTCCACGGCCTCGTCCGCATCCTCCTCGACATCGAGGAGTTGCCGCCGGTGGTGGTTCTTGAAGAACCTCGTCCACCACAAGAAGTCCGACGGGTCCAAGCGCCGACCTCCAGCTTCGCTGCCGCCAACGCCAGCGCGCCCCAAGACAGACCCCACGCCGGCGGTGGGGAGGCGCGGCAGGGGGAGGTCGCCACACGAGCGGCTCTACGAGGCGAGGCGGGCCGAGGCGGAGGACATGCGACGGCGCACGTTCCTGCCGTACCGGCAGGGGCTGCTACTCGGCTGCCTCGGGTTTGGCTCCCGCGGCTTCGGCGCCATTCACGGCTTCGCCGCCAAGACCAGGTGTTGACGCCCTCACCGCCGGCGCCTCCACGGAGAGACCTCTGCTAGCTCAGTATCGAGCAATAGTAACTTAAAATAAGTTTCCTACTCCTAGTAGTAAAGTATTGCCGTGGCAAGAAGCCACGAACCTGAAAAGAAAAGTTGACTTTCGTGTATAGAAAAGGGATTAATGCGCTATTTGATCTCCTTTGTTGTAAAATTACGGTGATGTAAGTGTTGACTTCTGAAGAACAAAAGTTGGTCATTGGAAACATTTGCTCCAGGGTTATGTTTCAGGAAACCAAGAACTGAAAGTTAAAGGTTTCTTGTGGGAAAGTGCAAGTCATATTTACATTTGCAATTTGGTGTTGATGTTTTATGGGATAAGTTACAGTCAGTAAGGGCATAGTATCTCGTTAGATCTGGAGTGAGATCATTTATACTATGAGTAGTGAGTAATGATCTGTAAGGATCATGTTTCCTTCAGCAACTGCAGTTCTTTGTTTGAGCTTTGCTGTTCCGTTGCTGATCACGGTAGCTGCTCTGCAATAACTGAAAGAGAAATGATGCGCATTATTTTTTCTTCTTTTTTGACAGCAACTCCAGGAACAAGATTGAAATGACAGAAAACTGAACAGTAATGAAACCAATGCAATGCTTTATTGGTGTTGCAGCACTGTGATAATGCTGCTGTGAACTGCTCCTACATTGGGGTTTTAATTAAGGGCTGGGACAGATGAGACAGGACATCTAGTTCTTGCCTAAGTATCCTGTTACTTCCAGGGTAGTAGTAGTAGTAAGTACGCAGTACTGAAAAACTTGTAGCAAGACATAATCATAACACCATGGTGATAATACTACCTCCATTCCGTAAAATAAAGTGTAAATTTTTCCAAACTCAACGATGTGAAATTCGACAACTTTTAAAAAAAAGTATCAGCATCTATCTTACCAAATCAATTTCATTAGATACACGTTGCATGCATTTTTATATTATATATCTACATAGTATCATAGTTCGCAATAATTTTTTTTATATGTTTGGTCAAACATTATAGTTTGACTTTATGAAAAAATTATGTCTTAACGAATGTAGTACTACTCGCTCGCTGCAATATTTCGAACTGGTCTTGCTCCTTTTTAACCTCTTTTTTTTTGAACGGGCCTTTTTAACCTCTTGAGGTGGTGTTTCAATCAGCAAAACCTGCACAGAGCTTCATCACTCACAGCGATACGTAGAATTGAAGACAATCACTATCTCTCCTTTTTCCCTTTTGCGATTTCAGCACAAAGAGACAGACAAATGCATGGCAAAACAGGGAAGCCTGCACACTGTATGACAAGGGTAACAGTGCCACCCACTCTCCTTGCTCTGAACACAAGAGATCTGGGAACTATGGAAATGACTTTTCACTGAACGCTACTACATCGTTTTGGGAGCACGGGGACATGTCACTGGAAATCTGGAACCAACAGCGTGTGAATGATGCAGCAGGATAGATAGGCTGAAAGGTGGCAATGCTGTGTGAAGTGTGGAGGCGGTACTGTTTGCTTTGCTGGGGCTGCGCTGTGCTGTGCTGTGCTGGGACAGTGGGACTGGGAGCAATTGCACTTGGTTGGCTGTTTAGTACAGGTACCACTAGTACTGTGGTAGCGACACTTCAATGGAGCACGGTGATACTTGAATGGGATGTGACAAGGAAAATGGAACTGTGACAACAAGGAAAATGGAACCGAGAGGTGCAGAAGTTTTTTATTTACTCCTTCCATTTTAAAATATAAGATATTTGAGCTGCTAGACTTTTTTAGTGCGTAGGTTAGTGTTGGAGTGAATCTACGCATTAAAAAAAGTCTAGATACATTTGTTTCACAAAGCTAAAATATCTTATATTTTAAAACGGAGGGAGTATATCATAGACAATATCAAATTTAAGAATTTATGTATGTATAGCTCCGGCGCGATTGAATTTGTAGCTGCAATTGTGACGATCCCTTTAAGCTGTGTTTTTATAGGATTTATTTCACTGACTCTGACCTCTCAGAAATATATCTGTATTTTTATATGGTGCTAATAAACGAACTTCGACAGAAATTCATGTGGTATTCAATCATATAAGATTCAAGGTGGTGTGATACTGCAATACAACTTTTTATCCGATTTTTAATTTCATTTTTGTAAAAGACATTTCAACATTTTTAGAATTTTCCGAATCAAAGAGGTTCCAATTCTTGTACCGTTCTACTTCCCTGTACTTGTTTAGGAGACTCAGTTGGATCTTGACCTATCAATAGCTGCATAAGGTGCTAGATGTGGATTCAGGCAACTGTCCAACTGCCAAGTAGTAGATGTTCTTTTCCATTACCAACCATCCACATTCCACAATGCGGACCCAACAGGCAGTGATTATCATGCAAAGATGGCCAACCAAATGATGGTACCGTACGCCTGGTTAGTAGCATATATATTTATCCTCAGTTGTTCATGATGATGCTACGCTACGGGGTTTTTGACTGACAAAAGAAGCCGCCTTCTTCTGCATGCTTGGAATCATGAAGGCAACCTTAAAATGCCAAGATTCTTCCACCCAACGAAGAGAAAACATGCCCAAAATGTTGTAATTATCTGTTGAACTCAAGTGCTCGAGCACATACTATGTATTACCTCTCTTCTAAAATTTTGGTCTGCCAAAATATCTCATATTTTACCACCTATAAACTGCTAAAAGGCTTACATTATGAAACGGAGGTAGTAATATTTAGGAGCAGAGGTAGTAATCGCTAGATGTGGATAGACTAGGTATTCTTTAGCAACAAGTTCTCTCACGCTAGTCTCTTGCCCGTTAGATGTGCGGAAATCTAGTTTAAAACTGATCGCCCGGTCGATCTCGGTCATGATTGGAACTTTGAAAGATGCTCCAACCTTCGTTGTAGTCTCATGAATCCCTGGTCTTTCTGAAAGAAAATCATCATTCAACTTAACTTATGGGGACGGAGGAGGAACCCAAACGTGGCAAACATGCGACAATTGTAGTACACAATAAGAGTAGTATCAAAACTAAATCTCTCTTTATGTGGGGAAGACTATCTTAAATAACTCCACAACTGGAGAATTTAAACAGGAGCAAAGTCAGGGTCAGTAACAGCCCCAGGAAAGTCAGCACACGAGGGCATTGAGATTTTACACCAGAACGATAGTTCACTGTCCGCATACCACTATATACCTGCCATGTTCTCCACAGTTAAGATTGCTATCATCAGACATCTGCTGGAATCATACTGAAAAAATGCCATATTTGCACGACCATACAATTCAGAACATGTAGATGGCCATGCACTCTTCTCCAGCACTGGCTCTCCTTTTTGTTGTCACCACTGTCTGAACTGGGCAGCGACCATCTTGATCAGATGGGCCATCATCTATGATCCTGCAGACTGTCCTCATGAGGTTACACATGCCATGGTTCTTGATCCCAATGTTGCTTTTTCAGGGGCGATATGTAGATACAGTGGCCCACTGCAGACCAAAAGAAAAAGTCCGATAAGCAACAGCTGGGGCCAATAATAAACGGGCTCAGGATCAGATGGAATGGAAGAACATCATTTTTCTTCGCAAGATAAAATCAACTGAAAGGAAAACGACAGTACTACTGTACAATCAAACTGGCACGACGAGGGATTCAGAGAAGTAGAACAAGCAACAGCAGAATAAGGGCCCGCTCCTCCAGACAGACCATGGATTTTGTGCTGAAACTAAGATATTTAGCATATGACTAATGTTCAAAATAAAAATGGCTGAAACACACAGTATGCTGAATGCTGAGATAAGCAATTCTGCCACGCAAAAGGGATGAAGGAAGTTAAGATCCATATTTTGCGAGTTCAATACAATGAACAAAATGGCTTAGGCATTGATAACAACACATACTAGGATTAATGTGCTTAGTTCTCTCTTAGATGCATGCTATTTTCTCCTACTGAACAAGTAAACAATGAGGCTCTACATTCGGGGTTGGTGTAGCATAGTATCGTACCAATATTGCAAAAATTTGGTACTCTCTCAAGGTCTTCGTGTCCCCAACTCAGAGAGTTGGGTGTTTGACGCAGTGAAAGGTACGATTGAGAGCTTAAGCTAAACCAACAAGAACGACACTTATTATGGATCGCAGGAAATACCTAGAATAAACTCCTCATTATAATCCTCCTAGAATCTCGAACTCGGGTTGCTAGATAGCCTATCAGGCGCCGCAGGGATGCAAGTTCTTCGTCTGGTTGGCTTCTAGAGATAGATGTTGGACCGCTGATCGGCTGGAGCAACGGGGGCTTCCTCGGCCACCCAGGTGCCCGCCGTGCGACCAAGCGCAGGAGAGCATACAACACATCCTGTTAGGGTGTGTGGTGGCCAGGGAGGTCTGGGCTTGGGTGCTTCATCGGTGGGGTAAGACCCACTGGCTACCTACAGCCTACACCGATCTCCTCCTTTGGTGGACATCGAGGCCTTGCCCGAAGGCCCACCAGCGAGACCTATGGACCGCGATCATCCTGGTCTTATGGGGCATTTGGAGGCACCGGAACGACTTCGTATTCAACGGGTTGCTTCCGCGGGCGGAGGCTACCAAGATCAGGATCCGGGACGACTTCAGGCAGTGGCGGCTAGCTAGGCTCTTTAGTTATGATGTTTTTGGCTTTCCGGAGCCGGTGACCTCGGTGTTAGCGGGAGAGTAGGCTTAGCGTGTCAGAGAGCTACCACCATTCTCTGTTGGTAGCAGTGTGTGCCGCCTAGCGGTGTTGTAACTGCCGTCGGCAGTCTCTTCTATATGTTTGATACACCTCTCAGGGTGTATCCTAGAAAAAAATAGATAGCCTATCAAATACCTGTTAAGTTAATTTATATCTGATTAGTGTCAGACCACACTATCTTTTAAAAATGTGATAGTTTTAGTGTTAGCGCCCATTTGGGACACTTACTGGCTCATGTTGAAAACTAAGGACTGAGATGGATGCGTCCGGTTCTAAGCCAGATTTAGGAGGATCCTATGACAAGCTGACTTAGGCATGGAAGAAAGGAGGAGAAGCAAGAGAAAATCTAGAAACCGTGTCAAGATGTCAAGCCAAATGGGAGCTGACCGGCAGTAAACCCAAAATGTAGTCCGATGCCCGTTTCTCACATGGCGCCGGCAGAATTAAGCCCGTTTAAAGAGCAGGGTCGCATGCAAGTGTTGCATCGCACGGTTCTTAAATCAGGTCAAAAGTTAGCCCGCTGAAAACGCTGAAATTGGCCGTTTCCATGCAGCCAGGCCCTGTCGAGCACCGCGTGTGTACCGCTTTGCACGTGTGGGGAAACGCGGGAGACGGGACGTTTTCGGCTTAACTCCCAGGTCACTCCGCTCACCGCCCAGTCTCACTCCCCTCACCACGATTCCCGACCATGGCCGTCGCTCCTTCCCCTCCGTTCCGCGGCCCCAGCATCGGCGAGGTGAGCGCGCATAGCCTATGGGCTGCCGTTCAGCTGGACAAACTCGTCGGCGGCAACGAGGCGGCCCTCACGAGGGCACTCAGGGATCACGCACCCATCTGCGTGCATGGAACTGGGGCGGTCACGGTGGTGGCCGCGGCAGTGGCTGCGTCGCCTACAACAACGGAGGAAGCGGCATCTACGGCCAAGCAGGCCGGAAAAGCCCCCGCCACAATCGGGGTTACCCTCGACTCGTTGGATAGGGTTTTTCCGCCCGTGCCGGCGGCTCCAATCCCCGCGCCCGGAGCTTCTTCTCTCGCTCCGGCGGCGCATTCTACTGCTCCCTCGTCATCGACGGTGCCATCGCCGACTAGGGTAAGTTCCTGATCTACATAGCGGTTAGGGTTTGGCCCCAAATCGATGGCGGTAAAGGCTCAATCTTCGGTAGTTGTAGAGCGATTTGGGGATTTAGGTAGTATGTAGCAATGGATTCCTTAGTGTGCACACAAATTTTGGGATTTATTTTACCCGATTCCTCAATTTGGGTGTTATCCTGGGGCATTGCCCGATTGGGGAACATAGCCAATTCCTCAATTTGGGTGTTGTCCTAGGGCTTTGCCCGATTGGGGATACTAGTGCATGTTTGTACCATGTTTGTATTCCTGCCAAGGTCGATTCCTCCATGTTTGTACCATGTGCATTGCCAAATTTGGCAATGCTGCTTGCTGCCAAATTGTTGCTAAACTTGTTTTGCTTCATGCCAAGATGGTTAAGTTCGAATGCGAGACTGTGGGAAGGGGCTGGCACCCCCCATTGGGTTATGCCGACGTGCTCCCGACCAACCGCTGGCAATTCAAGCCGGTGGTCCTCGGCAGGGTGGAGGTGGCTTCGCAGCCGCAGAGCAAGAAGGGCCGGCAGCCGAAGCTTGTCCACTACCCTATCGCCGAGGTCCCTCGCCGGTTCGTCAGCTAGCTAGATGTGGCGGACCTCCACATGCTGGTGATCCCGCCGGCATTCCAGTTTGGCCTGAGGACCTAGATCAAGCAACCGCTATCATGCGTCATGCAGGTCACGGCCTACCGGTGGTGCGCTGAATGGGTATAGGTGGACTGGTTCGCTGGCCAGGTCGCCTTTAGGAAGAACTGGCCGGAGCTAGTCTACAAGTACGACCTGGAGCGTGACGACGTCGTCGAGTGCAAGCTGAAGCCCTTCATCATCAAGATGACGATCTACAAGACGGTCTCCTCCAGCGCCAGGCAGTACACCTGCCCAGACCACGGCTAGTCGGCGGCGCCTTTCATGTCGATGCTTCTATAAGTTTGTAAGTAGTACTGGTAGTTGCTAATGGACAACTAGTTACGTCGAACTAAGTAGGCTGATGGGTCTTTTGATCAGGGGTGAAAACCCCTGATGGTGTTTCAGGGGCATGGTATTCCCCTATTGATGGTTTGTTTCATCAGGGGTTACCTGGTGGTGGTTCAGGGGCATGGAATTCCCCTCCTGGTGGTTCTTTTGATCAGAGGTGAAGTTTGGAACCCTTGATTGCTACCTGTTATGGTGACTGTTAAGACTGTTATGGTGTAGGTAGCAATGTTTATGTCTGCATATGGCTGCTATGGTGATCATCTAGCCCGTAATGTGTTGTGTGTGCATATTAATGTTATTATGATTGTGTGTTGTGTTTATGCTGGGGTGGTAAGATCACCAAATTTGAAATGGGTGATCATAACCCATGTGGTAAAATGCAAAGCACCACACCAAACACCTGTCAAATGCATCATCAGGGAAAAAACACAAGAATCTAGGCAACCAAACAACTAGTCTATTTGCAGGAAACAAGAATGCAGGAGTCCAAACAACTCGCCTAAGTTGGCTCAAACTCAATCTCCACCCATGCAGCACCCAGCGAGCCGAGTACCAAAAACAAGAAATCTTGAGCCGAGTAACCAAACACGCCCTAGATGGCTTGGTGCAAGGACAAAATCTAGCCACCTTGGTGCACAACCGCAATCCAGGGCCGTCAGTTTTTGTTTCTCATTGATTCTGGCAGCTCTACCTGTTTTATTGATCTGAAGCATGCGTCCTTATTGGAGGGGAATCAGCCCTTAGTTTAGCTTGTGGGCATGCAAGTTGCTGGGGTGCTATTCTTCAGAGTTCTCACTTTCTGCCTCGACTGCTTTGGTCTGCTGGTGGTGTTGAGTTTGTAGATGATTTCAATATTCTCTAGCTTGGTAGCTATGATGGTATCATGGTCTTAATTAGCTAGGCAAGCATAGTCCTATGGTAACACATTGGGAGCAAGGATGGATTTTGATTCTGTATCAAGGGGAGACAGTTATTTTGCATGGTGGTGAGGCTTCATTTTGTGATCATGCTCTTCTTGAGCTGCAGTTACTAAGAGAAGCAACAGCCAGTCCTAAGTTACCCGTTCCTGTCAAAATTCAGCGGTTGCTGGACAAGTTCTCACCAGTGTTTGCACAGCCTACTGGGTTGCCTCCCCGTCGTCGCTATGATCACGGGGTTCCGTTGGTTCCTAGTGCACGACCGGTTTCCATTCGTCCTTATTATGTGGCGCCGGAGCTTAAGGATGAGATCGAGCGTCAGGTGCAGGATCTCCTTGCTCAGGGCGTTATCATCCATAGTGATAGTTCCTTCAGTTCGCCAGTCTTACTTGTCAAAAGGCAGATGTCGTAGTTGATGATGTTGGTGAATCTCTTCCGGTTTAGACTTGGCGCCTTGTGGTTGATTATCGCCATCTAAATGCCTTAACTATCAAAAGCAAATATCCTCTTTCGGTAATCGATGAACTATTGGATGAGCACTCAGGGTCTCAATGGTTCTCCAAGTTGGATCTTAGAACATGGTATCATTAGATTCGGTTAGCCCCTGGTGAGGAACATAATACAGCATTCCAAACGCATGATGGTCACTATGAGTTCAGGGTCATGTCATTTTGCGTAACCGGAGCTCCAGATAACTTTCAGCACGCTATGAACGCGACTCTGGCTCCTGTTCTTCGTCGTTTTGCCTTGGTTTTGTTTGACGATATTCTCATATATAGTCCCATTTATGAGGAGCATCTGCAACACCTCTCTGCTGTCTTATCCATTCTAGAAAAGGAGCGTTGGCAGGTGAAATTGTCCAAGTGTTCCTTTGCCTAGCAGAAAATTGCATATTTGGGGCATGTGATATCAAGTGATGGGATATCTACTGATGACACTAAGATTCAGTCAATTCGAGCTTGGAACACGCGACCAAATTGAAAGAGCTTCGTGGATTCTTAGGATTAACTGGGTATTATCGCAAGTTTATCAAGAACTTCGCGGTCATCATTCAACCCTTGACGAATCTTTTGAAGAAAGGAGTTTTATTTGTCTGGACTTCTGTCGCCGAGGACGCGTTTTAGACCCTGAAACAATCCATGATTAGTGCTCCTGTTCTGGCTCTGCCTGATTACAAGCTGCCATTTGTAATCGACACGGACGCGTGTGACGTGGGTATTGGTGCAGTTTTATCCCAAGATGGCCATCCTATTGCTTATGTCAGCAGATCGTTGGTACCCGGAATAGGTGTTTATCTGTGTATGAGAAGGAATACCTTGCCATTTTTCTTGCTGTTCAACAATAGCGTTCCTATCTACATTTTGTTGAGTTCGTGATTCGTACTGATCACAAGAGCCTTACCAATTTGATGGATCAAAGGTTGTATACGGAATGGCAAAAGAAGGCTTTAACAAAAGTGATGGGGTTGCAATTTACTATCAAATATAAGAAGGGCATTCATAATGGGGCCGCAAATTCTCTTTCTAGAATCCCAACTCAGCATTCTCAAGTGTATACGGTGACTATAGTACAACCAGCCTGGCTCGTCTCGGTGTTGTCTAGCTATCAAGAGGATCCGGTCGCTCAGAAGTTGCTTCAGAGGCTTGCTCTTGCTCCTGCCGCCGACACGCATTATACACTGGACAATGGGGTGTTGCACCACAAAGGTCGGATTTGGGTGGGTGCTGATATCTCCCTCTAGAAGCAGATTGTGTCAGCATTCCATGATAGTCCTCAAGGGGTCCATTCCGGTTTTCCTGTCACATATCGCCGGTTGATTTCCATGTTCAGCTGGCCAGGGATGAAGCAGATGATTAAGGAATTTGTTAGACAGTGTCGTGTGTGCAGCAGGCCAAACCTGAGTGTCTGCCCCCAGTCGGGCTGTTGCAGCAACTGTCGATTCCGTTAGCACCATGGGAAGTGGCAACGATGGATTTTATTGATGGTCTACCTCTATCACGCCATTGCAACTGCTTATTGGTGGTTGTCGATAAGCTAACCAAGTTTGCGCATTTCATACCACTTCGACACCTGTACTCAGCTAGCACAAACGTAGAGTTGTTTGCGGATAATATCTATCGTCTCCATGGGATGCCAGCTTCTTTGGTTTCCGATCGTGATCCTATCTTCACCAGCAAATTCTGGCAGGCCGTTTTCAGAGCTACTAGGACTCAACTCAATATTAGCACTGCTAACCACCCGGAGACAGATAGCCAGACTGAGAGAGTCAATCAGTCCATCGAATGTTATTTGCGCTGTTTTACCAGTTCTCACCCGCAGCACTGGGCTCGCTGGATTTCTCTCTGTGAATTTTGGTATAACACAAATTGGCATGCCCCGCTTGGCAAATCACCTTTCGAGTTGCTTTATGGGCGCCCTCCTCATTATTTCGGAGTCACAACTTCGGATCAGATTGCTCCTCAGGATGTGTAGGCTTGGCTGGCCGAGCGGTCGTTAGTTCTGGAGTCAGTGCGACAACACCTTATGCGTATGCAGCAGCGTATGAAACACCAAGCCGACAAAAACAGAACTGAGCGCACTTTCGTTGTTGGAGATGAGATATTCCTGCACCTTCAATCATATATTCAGTCGTCAGTGGCTAAACGTGTTTGTCATAAGCTCTCCTTCAAGTTCTTCGGTCCCTACCGTGTCCTCGAACGCGTGGGCAGGTGGCTTACAAACTTCAGCTGCCCGAGTCTAGTCGCATTCACCCTGTTTTTCACGTGTCTTATCTCAAGAGGTGATCGGGTTCCAATCAGCAGGTATCGGCCGTCTTGCCTTCTCCTGTTACTTTGTTCCAGATACCTATTGAAAGAGCATTTCCTATCCCTAGTGATTTTGGTGTTTTATAACAACACACATATCGGACTAATTATTTGCCAAGTGTATTGCAGGTGCATTGAAAAAGGTTTTGCAATGGTTAAACAATAGTCCAAAACTTTCTGCCTGGCGCGGTACCAAAAAGCGGTAGTCCCGCTTTTTGCTACCGGAAGCGGCAGTAGGTTTTGACTAGTTGTCAAAAAGCCACTACCGGGCTAGGTACTAAAAAGCGGTAGTACCGCATTTTAGTACCTAGCGCGACAGAAGCTTTTTGACCTCTTGTCAAAAGCTACTGCCTGCTCTGGCCGCATTTTAGTACCTAGCGCGGCAGAGGATTTTTCCAACCTATAAAAGGCCACTGCTCGCCCCGGTACTAAAATGCGGTGGTACCGCATTTTAGTACCTAGCGTGGCAGTAGCCTTTTGTATGTGGTCAAAAGCCACTGGCTTCTTAGTAGTATCGCATTTTGGTACCTGGCGTGACAGAGAGTTTTTCGACCATGTTGCTGATACCATTGCCCGTCCGGTAGTATCGATTCCCATAAGCGGTACTACCGCTTTACGGTAGCACCACATTGTGGTACCGCTGTGGCCAGGGCATATGAATTTTGAAGGTTGCTCTTTCGATACCAGGTCCGATAGTACCGGAGTTTTCCGGTAGTAGCGCTTAAACTTCCGGTACTACCGCTGCATTAAAGGCTCCAACGGCCAGATTTCTTGGAGGGGTATAAATACCCCTCCACCTACCTTGGGACAAGGTGCTCATCCACATTAAAGTCAAGACCACCATTGGATCCACCAAATCTTCAAGATCTCCTCAATCCACCACCCAAAGTCTTTGATCCTTGGGGAATCGAAGGAGGAGGCCCCGATCTACTACTTCACCAAAAGAGATCTTCATTTCCCCCTCATTTCATTGAGGGCCCTTTGCTCTAGTGTTTTCTTGAAAACTCTAGTTCTAGATTTGGTTCTTACAAGCTTGTCTTTGATTGTCTTGACAACTTGCTTGTATTTGGGAGCCTCCAATTCAGTTGTGGATGTGTGCCCCAAACTTGTAAAGGTGCCGGCTTCCACCTTGAAGGTTGCCAATATAGTGGAAGGTGGATCGATCCTGTTGGGGTGAGATTCATCGGAGAACAAGGGAGGCCTCTCGTGGCGTTGGTGGTTTGAAACCACCCCCTCTCCAAACGTAGACGTACTTCCCCTCAAAAGGAAGGAACTACGGGAAACAAATCCTTGTGTCTTCGCGTCCACCACTTTGGTTACTTCTATCCTTTACCACACTTTACTTACTCGCTCTTACTTAGTTGTGCATTATCTTGTTCATGTTTGTCATATAGGTAAATTCACCTTAGTTGCATTATCTAGAGAATTTACCTTATTGTCAAACCCTAATTTGAAAAAGAAGAAAATTTGAAGTAGAACCTATTCACCGTGCCCATACGATCCTTTCAATTGGTATCAGAGCCTCAGCTCTTTATTTGGGCTTTACCGCCTAAGAGAATATGGGTATCCACGAAGGGGATGGTGGTGGTGAGCCGACCACGGTGACCATGGAAGATCTCAGAAACTTGGAAACAAGATTGAGCTCTTCCTTGGTCAACAAAGTCAAGAATATGCTTGAGCAACTTCTTAATGTCAAAGATGGCTCATTACCCCCATCTCCTCAAGAGGATCCACCATCCGTTTTACCTAAAGGGAATACTTCGGTGTCCCCCGAGGGTATGATGGTGGGGGGTAAACAAGACAACGCTAATTCCTCCACACAAATTGATGGGGGGAAGGGTGAGCACCGTGATTCTTGGTACTCTCCCGACCCTCCAATCCCTCACCCTCATGTGTACAATAGAGGTGACCCACCTAAGCTTGAAGAATCTGCTACTTTTGCTCAATGGCAATCACTAATGAGAACTCATGTGCGCAGCTCTTGCATTGAACTATGGAACATCATCGAGCATGGACTCTTTATTGGGGATCCAACCAAATTGACAAGAAGAGAGATTGTAAACAGTCAACTCAATGCCACTGCCTTGCACATGATTCGACAAGGATTGGGTACAAAGGATTACCCACACATTGAGCACTTTAGCATTGCCAAAGAAGCTTGGATGCCCTCACGGTATTGTTTGTTGGAAATGAGAGTATGAGGAGGAACCGGTATGATGCACTAAGCAATGAAGCCGAAGGCTTCTACATGATGGAAGGAGAAGATCATGAAGACATGTACCGAAGGCTAAATACCACCGCCACCGCTTTTAGAAATGTGGGTGCCTCACATGTGGATGATGCATGAATAAAAAGGAAATATGGAGTGCACTCATGCCCTTTGAGCCCACGGAATTGAAGAGCTTACAAGTAAGACACAACTACCATCTCATGATCTCCAATGAAATTATGCAAGAGATGGCCGCTTTCAAGGTTGCCGCCAAGAATGCCAAAGATGCCCGTGCTCGTGCTCTTGTTATGAGCAATGTTGTCAATGTTGCTTTGAAGGCCAAAGTTCTGGATCATGGGGATGAAGATGATAGTGATGAAGGACTGTCCATGGACCATCCTGATGAAGTCAAGATTGCTCATAGTCAATATATGGCCTTCTATGCAATTTTTTTTTGGAAAAACCCCGCCAAGGCCAAGATGAAAATGCAACGTAGAAGCAATCCAAATGGGAAAACAGAAAACAATACTGGATTGAGAACTTGCTTCAATTGTGGTGACCGCTATCACTTTGTGGCAAGTTGCCCTTATGAGAAAAGAGAAGATCACGGGGGTAAGCTTGTGTTGAATAAGAATCTCAAAGCACCTTACAAGAAACCTTTAATCAAGAAGAATCACATACACAAGAATTCGGGAGAAATTGTCTTGATCACTCATGAAGAATACTCCTCTGACAATGAAGATGATGAAGATGAGGAAGAGGAAACTTCTAATGGTGTGGCTGCTTTAGCCACCACTTCTACTCCGACATTCTCACTCTTCGATTCTCCAAATGAGAACTCTCCCATCAAGAACGTCACTTGCCTTATGGCAAGAGGAACGGAGGTATCCTCATCATCCCACTCTACTCCCTTAGATAATGATGAAATTGATGATGAGATGTCTCTTGATGTTAAAAAGGAATTAATTGCCTTTGATGAGTTTATGACTAACCTAGAAGGAGATGCTAAGTTACATTTTGGAAACATCTTAGATCAACTTTCACATACTCAAGAGCTTCTAGATGTAAGATGTAAACTTGGGCATGAACACATGATTGAGCTAGAGGCTTTAAACAATGCTCTAGAAGAAGAACAAGAGACTAGAATGCCACTTGAATTAAAACTTGAGGGTCTTGATGAGGCCAATGACATTATTGTCAATAAACTCATCAAAGAACGTGATCATGCTATTGCTAAATGCAAAAGGGCTAAAAAGGACAAGATTGAGTTTGGTGTGGTTCATGAAAAACTTGCCGAGGATTTTAGTTTGCTTGACAAGGCTCACAAGGCTTTGGAAAGTAAATTATTGTCACTCACAAAGTCCCATGAAATGCTTCAAACTCAATTGGCCAATATTCCTTCACCTAGTAACTTCACTCCTTCTAGTAGCACAACTATTCTTGAAGAATATGCTAGGTTGAAGGGGGAGCTAGCCAATGCCACATTTCCTCAAGGCAACAAGTCTATTGATGATCTTTTGAGTAAGCAAAGGCCTAGTGGTGAAAAACAGGCATTGGTTTTGTCTCCAAAACTAAGAAGAAGAACACCAAGAAAAGGAAGGCCAAGCCCGCACAAGAGACCAACAAGGCCATTGTGGATTTGTAAGACCACAAGTGGTAAAACTATGTCTCATGACGACTTTGGGGGAAGTGCTAACCCTCACTATGTTCTAATGCGAGATTGTTATGGTGATGTGTATGCACAATATGTTGGGCCATATGATGGCTATATTTCTTGGTCTATTTGGGTTCCAAGACCCTTGTTACTAAAAAAAGAGGACCCATTGAAAAATGGGTACCTAAAAAATTAGCTTGATCTTTTGTAGACATATGCTTCTGGAGGGTCAAAGTGGGTGCTTGATAGTGGTTGCACAAGTCATATGACCGGAAGCTCATCTATTGTCAAGGACTTAAAGCCAAATAATGATCAAATCTCAGTAACATATGCCGAAAAGTCAAAGTCTAAGGTAATGGGTTTCGACAATGTTGTGGTTGCTCACGACATTACGCTCGTGAACGTCATGCTTGTTGAAACCCTTGGATACAATTTACTTTCAGTCCGTGCTCTTGGAAAAATGGGCTTTGCCGTCTTTATTGATGTTGATATTGTGGTCCTCTTGTGGAGCAAGTCTCTCAAGGTCGCTTTCGTTGGGTACGTCGAACATGACTTGTATGTGGTGGACTTTTCGGGGCAAGCCACTACAGGTCCGGTGTGCTTATTCGGAAAGGCCGATGTGGGTTGGCTATGGCATCGCCGACTAGCCCATGTCAATATGAGAACTTTGCAAAGTCTCCATAAGGAGGGCCATATTGTTGGACTAAAATAAAATGTTTCCTTTGCCAAAGATCGTGTTTGTAGGGCATGTGTTCTAGGGAAGATGCATGACGCTCCTCACAAGCCTAAGAACTGCATCAAGTCTACCAAGATCTTGGAGCTCCTCCATGTGGAACTTTTCGGTCCTCCATCTCATGCAAGTCTTGGTGGTAAGAAATATTGCTTGGTGATCGTTGATGACTATTCAAGATATTCGTGGGTGTATTTCTTCAAGTTGAAGAGTGAGACCCAAAAGACCTTCATAGACTTCATCAACATGGTCCAACATCAATACAACCTTCCCGTATTGATCATAAGGAGTGACAACGGCACCGAGTTCAAGAACTACACCTTGAATGATTTCCTTAGTGATGAGGGGATAAAACATCAATATTCCGCTGCATACACTCCTCAACAAAATGGTGTGGCCGAAAGGAAGAACTGGACTCTTATTGAGATGGCTAGGACCATGTTGGCGGAGTTTAAATCTCCATACAACTTTTGGGCCAAATCCATCTCCATCGCTTGCCATGCTTCAAACCGGCTCTACCTCCGCAAAGAAATCAACAAGACTCTATATGAAATACTTACCGATAACAAGCCCAACATATCCTACTTCTGGGTGTTCGGTTGTAAGTGTTTCTATCTCATAAAAGGTGTTCGGTTGTCCAAATTCGAGTCTAAAGCATTAGAGGGTATTTTTGTTGGCTATGGTCTCGAATCTCACACTTATAGAATCTATGATAAGCTCTCCGGAGTCGTCATAGAATATTTTAGTGTGACCTTCAAAGAATATGATGGTCCCCAAGGGGGCGTGTTGATGCTTGTGATGCAGATGATGAAATGCCTCAGGATGCCATAGGAAGAATGGGTGTGGGATATATCTGCCCCGTTGAGGAACCCCTTATGGCGGATCGAGAAGAACTATGCTCCACTCAAGTGGAGCCCTCATATTCACAACATCAACAAGCTCCATCCACCAAGGAGGGCAATGACACAAGCCAAAGACAAGATATGGACCCTCAACATGATGATCTTAGTGACAATTCTAATCAAGGGGAGCTTGATCCATTCGCCAGGATGTCAAGTGGTGCCAAGGCAATTACTCAAGGAAGATCTGTACAAGCTTCTTTGAGACAAGCTCAAATTGATGCTAGAAGAGCACTTGATCAAGACCAAGGTCAATCTTTGCCTCCCAATGAAGAGGATGATTCCAATGATGATCAAGGTCAAGATGATGGTCAAGACGAGGATCAAAATGATGAAGAGGGTCCTCCAAGAAACAACTCGGAGATCCACGCTCGTCGTGAAGCTAGAAAGGAAAGAATGTTGGAATTAAGAGACCACTCTCTCCAAAATGTTGTTGGTGACCTAAGGAAAGGCATTACCACAAGAGCACAATTGAAGAGGTCCAGTGAACATCAAGCACACATCTCCATGATTGAACCTAAGAAAGTGTGGTAAGATCTTGAAGATTTGGATTGGTTAGAAGCTATGCACAAAGAGCTCAACAATTTTGAGAGAAACAAAGTATGTAAGTTAGTTGAGAAGCCAAAGGATTGCCGCAATGTTATTGGAACAAAGTGGATATTCAAGAAGAAGCAAGATGAGCATGGAATTATAGTAAGGAACAAGGCTAGATTGGTTGCACAAGGGTTTTCTCAAATTGAAGGCATTGACTATGGAGAAACTTATGCACCTGTGGCTCGCCTTGAGTCCATCCGTATCCTTCTTGCTTATGCGGCACATCATAACTTCAAGTTACAACAAATGGATGTAGAGAGTGCATTTCTTTATGGTCCATTAAATGAATTGGTATATGTTAAGCAACCCCCGGGATTCGAGGACCCCAACTTCCCAAACCATGTCTACAAACTTGATAAGGCGCTCTATGGGCTCAAGCAAGCCCCATGCACGTGTTATGAGCACCTTAGAGAGTTATTGTTTAACCGTGGATTTGAGGTTGGGAAAATCGATCCCACTCTTTTTACTAAGAGAGTCAATGGGGAGCTTTTTGTATGTCAAATATATGTTGATGATATTATTTTGGCTCATCTAATAAAGATTTCAATGATGAATTCTCAAAGCTTATGACTAGTAGGTTCCGGATGTCTTTGATGGGGGAGTTGAAAGTGTTTCTTGGCTTTGAGATCAAGCAAGTTAGAGGAGGGACATTCTTCAATCAAGCCAAGTATACTCAAGATATGCTCAAGAGATTCAAAATGCAAGATTTAAATGGAGCCCCTACTCCCATGGATACAAAGACTCATCTAGAACAAAATTCAAATGGTAAAGATGTGGATCAAAAGGTATACCGGTCCATGATTGGTTCTTTGCTTTAACTTTGTGCATCTAGACCCGATATTGTGTTGAGTGTAGGTGTGTGTGCAAGATATCAAGCGACTCCTAAAGAAATCCATTTAATGGCGGTCAAGAGAATCTTTCGATATTTAGTTCATACCCCGTTTTATGGTCTTTGGTATCCTCGAGGCTCAACATTTGCTCTTTGTGGATACACGGACTCGGATTGGGAGGGTGATAAGGATGATAGAAAATCAACCTCCGGGGCTTGCCAATTCCTTGGTAGGTCCTTGGTATGTTGGTCTTCTAAGAAACAAAATTGTATATCTCTCTCCACCGCCGAAGCCGAGTATGTGGAAGTTGTTAGTGCTTGCACCCAATTGCTATGGATGAGGCAAACTTTAAAGGAATACGGTGTGCATTGTGACAAAGTGCCTCTTCTATGTGATAATGAAAGTGCCATCAAGATTGCCTACAACCCGGTGGATCACACAAGGACAAAGTATATTGATATTTGCCATCACTTCATTAGAGATCATGTTGCTCGAGGTGATATTGATCTATCATATGTGTCAACCAAAGATCAACTTGCCGATATCTTCACGAAGCCTCTTTATGAAGCAAGGTTTTGCTATTTGAGGAATGAACTAAATATCGTAGATTCAAGGAGATTGACTTGATTATCTTGCACTCTCACCTATAATTCGACCCATATTTGGTTTAGGTGTAGGCATGGATATAGGGGGAGTGCGGTTATAATTGATTGGACTATCCCTCCCCCCATTATGCCCAAAGCAATAAAAATCATTCCTCTTAATATCATTTTGTGATATGTGAGCTTAAATGATGAGTTTCGGTAATGGATCCAAGATATATCTTCGTGGTGCCAAGCCGAGTATACTCATATATGGTGGCTTAGGCCACCGCCCCCTCTCATTAGAGAGGTTTGTTCTTACTCGTGTTTGTCTTCCTCTAGTTGGTTTTGTTCTTCTGGTCGTGCACTCACATTTGGCTCTTCATATGTTTTTAGTAATTTTAGAGTGCATTGGCCCATATCAGTGTGACTCTCTAAACCCAAGCCATTCTTATCCCTCGACAAAACTCATCTACTCTGCACAATAACCTTCCACTTTATGTATCCTGGCTCTCTGTTCTGGTGGTTACGGTACTACCGGTGCTAACTAGCGGTACTACCGCCAAACGACACCACCGTAAAAGGCTAGCGGTACTACCGCTTCTGGATCCGTTTCCAGGATCTTGTCTGGAAACTTCCTAGGTGCGGTACTACCTGTAGTTTTCTACTATACTACCGCCTAGCGGTACTACCGCTCGTGGCTCCGGTACTACCGCTCTGCATTTCAGTTAAGATTGGAGACATGGGAGAGGCACCTCTCAGTGCCTCATTAGTCCCCCGTCTCCACTCCTCACCACCGCCGCTGTCAGAGAAGGAGAACACCGCCGGAGCCCCGCCCCCCTTCTCCTTTTTCCCGGATCCACACCGGATCCGGCCTCCTCGCGGGCTCCTCCTCATTCTCCACCGCCATGGACACCGGTAATACCGCCCTCCTCTTCTTCTCACTTGTTTTATCCATTGAATCTAGGGTGACTTTGATTCTTGGCTAAAACACGTATTATTGAGGTTGTACTATGTGCTATCTACAAGATCTACCTCTTTGACCGATGGAATTCCTGTTTTACATCAATTTTACTGCCCGTACATGGATTTATTTCTCAGATCTGCACTGTGGTCGCTGGACGGTAGTACCAGGAATCTTTTTCTGGTACTACTGCTGTGCGGTACTACCGCCTGTGCAGATCCGATACTACCGCCCTGTACAGACAACAATTTTTTTAAACCAAGAGTTCCATCATCTATTTGTCTCGGGTTCTTGTTCCCTTACCCCTATGCTATCTCCCTCGTTCTTTCACAAGTGCAGGGGGTTCCCGGGGATCTCACAAACGCTCCAAAGCTCACCATGAGATTGAGGACTATGAGTCAGAGTTAGAGACTGAGTCAGAAGAAGATATCATGCCTCAACCTAGCACCCGTCTGAAACTGGAAACAAATCGTGGTCATCGGGGTGGGGGGTCAAGCAAAGTGCTGGTCGTGGTAAGGCCCCTCCACCTCCTCCTCCCTCAGGTCCTCGCAAGAGCCACAGTTCAGGGCCATCTGGGCCAAAGCTGCGATCTTATTTGTCTGAGATCGAATTTCATGAACTGCGGACTGTCAATCCATATGTGGCTGCTCGCTCTCAAGCTCGGCAAGGTAGCCTCTTCTATACGGATTTCCAGGAGCGGGTGTTCCATGAGATACTCATGAAAGATGACAAACTTGTGGTCCCTCAAAAGTGGATCGAGATGAATCATGTGAAGAAGAACCTGCAATACTTTGGTGAAGCTCTTGAGATCTGCACCAACATTGGCTTGCTTCCCATTATGCAGTTCCGGTGCAACTATGACCCAATGCTCATTACTCAGTTCTATGCAACCGTTAACTTTGCCAAGAATCAGACTCGGACACTCACCTGGATGACCGAGGGTGTTGTCAATAAAGAAACTTTGGCTGAGTTCGCGGCTATTCTCGGGTATGAAGACCATGTCAAGGACACTCCCGTTGGCTTTCGGTGCCACAACAATGATCTCCCCATGAAGAAGGATGCTCTTTCACCACTGTACATCCGGGGGGGCGGTATTCCTAGAAAGATCAAAGGGCTTCTTCCTACATATGACATCTTGCATCGCATTTTCCGTGAGACTGTCGCCCCCCGAGCTGGGAATGTTGATGAGATACATGCCTTCATGGTGGATATCATGCTCGCCACCTTTCACCACCAAGACTCCGACCAACCTATGGATGTGATGGATGTTATTTGGAATGAAATGGTCTGTGCCACTTTTCAAAGGAGGGTGCCTCCTTTTGCTCCGTATATCATGGATCTCATTATTAGCAAGTGCCCCGTGATTGCCCGTGACATGCCTTCTCTTTGCCTTGTCACTCACCGCCACAAGAATCTATTGATCAAGAGCCATCTCCAACCACGCAATGCCGATGGTCATATTGTTGATGAGGATGGGAACCCTGTTGAGGAGGGATCCGATGATGATGATGATGCCCAGAAGGATGTTGACTTTGTGGTCTCACGTCGCAAGCCTGCTCAGCCATCTTGGGCCAAGAGGATTGAGGCCAAACTCAAGAAGGTATTCAGCCAGCACAATCGCAGAGTTGTTTGCGGATAATATCTACCATCTCCATGGGATGCCAGCTTCTTTGGTTTCCGATCGTGATCCTATCTTCACCAACAAATTCTGGCAGGCCATTTTCAGAGCTACTAGGACTCAACTCAAGATTAGCACTGCTAACCACCCGGAGACAGATAGCCAGACTGAGAGAGTCAATCAGTCCATCGAATGTTATTTGCGCTGTTTTACCAGTTCTCACCCGCAGCACTGGGCTCGCTGGATTTCTCTCTGTGAATTTTGGTATAACGCAAATTGGCATGCCCCACTTGGCAAATCACCTTTCGAGTTGCTTTATGGGTGCCCTCCTCATTATTTCGGAGTCACAACTTCGGATCAGATTGCTCCTCAGGATGTGCAGGCTTGGCTGGCCGAGCGGTCGTTGGTTCTGGCGTCAGTGCGACAACACCTTATGCATATGCAAAAGCGTATGAAACACCAAGCCGAAAAAAACAGAACTGAGCGCACTTTCGCTGTTGGAGACGAGGTATTCCTGCACCTTCAATCATATATTCAGTCGTCAGTGGCTAAACGTGTTTGTCAGAAGCTCTCCTTCAAGTTCTTCGGTCCCTACCGTGTCTTCGAACGCGTGGGGCAGGTGGCTTACAAACTTCAGCTGCCCGAGTCTAGTCGCATTCACCCTGTTTTTCACGTGTCTTATCTCAAGAGGTGCTCGGGTTCCAATCAGCAGGTATCGGCTGTCTTGCCTTCTCCTGATACTTTGTTCTAGATACCTATTGAAAGAGCATTTCCTATCCCTAGTGATTTTGGTGTTTTATAACAACACACATATCGGACTAATTATTTGCCAAGTGTATTGCAGGTGCATTGAAAAAGGTTTTGCAATGGTTAAACAATAGTCCAAAACTTTCTGCCTGGCGCGGTACCAAAAAGCGGTAGTACCGCTTTTTGCTATCGGACGCGGCAGTAGGTTTTGACTAGTTGTCAAAAAGCCACTACCGGGCTAGGTACTAAAAAGCGGTAGTACCGCATTTTAGTACCTAGCGCGACAGAAGCTTTTTGACCACTTGTCAAAAGCTACTGCCCGCTCCGGTACTAAAAGGCGGTAGTACCTAGCGCGGCAGAGGCTTTTTCCATCCTATAAAAGGCCACTGCTCGCCCCGGTACTAAGATGCGGTGGTACCGCATTTTAGTACCTAGCGTGGCAGTAGCCTTTTGTATGTGGGCAAAATCCACTGGCTGCCTAGGTACCAAAATGCGGTAGTACCGTATTTTGGTACCTGGCATGACAGAGAGTTTTTCGACCATGTTGCTGATACCATTGCCCGTCCGGTAGTACCGGTTCCCATAAGCGGTACTACCGCTTTACGGTAGCACCACATTGTGGTACCGCTGTGGCCAGGGCATATGAATTTTGAAGGTTGCTCTTAGGTACCAGTCGTAATCGAGTTTTCCGGTAGTAGCGCTTAAACTTCCGGTACTACCGCTGCATTAAAGGCTCCAACGGCCAGATTTCTTGGAGGGGTATAAATACCCCTCCACCTACCTTGGTACAAGGTGCTCATACACATTAAAGTCAAGACCACCATTGGAGCCACCAAATCTTCAAGATCTCCTCAATCCACCACCCAAAGTCTTTGATCTTTGGGGAACCGAAGGAGGAGGCCCCGATCTACTACTTCACCAAAAGAGATCTTCATTTCCCCCTCATTTCATTGAGGGCCCCTTTTCTCTAGTGTTTTCTTGAAAACTCTAGTTCTAGATTTGGTTCTTACAAGCTTTTCTTTGATTGTCTTGACAGCTTGCTTGTATTTGGGAGCCTCCAATTCAGTTGTGGATGTGTTCCCCAAACTTGTAAAGGTGCCGGCTTCCACCTTGAAGGTTGTCGATATAGTGGAAGGTGGATCAATCCCGTTGGGGTGAGATTCATCGGAGAACAAGGGAGGCCTCTCGTGGCGTTGGTGGTTTGAAACCACCCCCTCTCCAAACGTAAACGTACTTACCCTCAAAAGGATGGAACTACGGGAAACAAATCCTTGTGTATCCACGTCCACCACTTTGGTTACTTCTATCCTTTATCGCACTTTACTTACTTGCTCTTACTTAGTTGTGCATTATCTTGTTCATGTTTGTCATATAGGTAAATTCACCTTAGTTGCATTATCTAGAGAATTTACCTTATTGTCACACCCCAATTTGAAAAATAAGAAAATTTGAAGTAGCACCTATTCACCCCCCCTCTAGGTGCCCATACGATCCTTTCACCTATCTCTGTGTTGTAGCGCCGTCAGCGTCTCCTTGGCGGCAAAGTTCGTACTGAAGTGTTGGTGCAATGGAGTGTTTCTTCTGCAGATGCGGCTACCTGGGAGAATTTGGACACGGTGAAAACACAATTTCCGTATGCACCTGCTTGGGGGCAAGAAGGTTTTCAAGCAAGGGGGATTGTCAACGACCCGGTACTGGTGTACGCCAGCATTGATATGGTTATACCCCACGGGTACACAACATTGGTATACCTGGTCTAGCCCAAGGGAAGGCCCACGTCAAGACACGCGTCCTGTGGAGATTTCGGGTGGCCCAAGGCCATGATGTCTTCGGATCCTTGGAGAGCAAGACTAGAGTAGATATAATTTCAAAGCGTACAAACCCTAATCTATAACTGACTCGACCTAAGCCCGGGACCGTCCTATCTATATAAAGGCGAGGAGGGTACGACGAGGAGGATCTCAACTCACCTAATACACACCTCATGCCAGATTGCATCTACGCACCCTTGTAACCTTCGGTTTCGCTGTAATCAAGAGCAGACAAGCAGGAGTAGGGTTTTTCTCTAGGGGCCTGAACCTGGGTAAACCTCGTGTCCCGTGTTGCTTGTCTATTAACTGTTCCGCGATCTCCAGCATCCTCATCTTCTCAAAAACCCAAGTCCATAACAATGGGCATTGGCAAGATTGAACCTCATCAAGCGTTGACAGTGAAGCCGAAGGGCAAGGCTCCAGGCCTCCGGAGGGCTGGCCCAAGGGAAGACGTTGGGCCCCAAGGTTGCACGCGGGCAAAGAGTGGGCCACGTAGTGGTTGCGCGAGAGACGCGCTGCGCATGCTATGTAAGCGAGGCCGATAGCTCCGTCGATGACTTGGCTTGTAACTGAACTGAATGAACGGCAGTGCCGTGATGAACTAGGCTCGGCGGGCGGTTGGGAGGATCCGGCCTGGTGAATATCAAATCTATGTTGATATGTTGAGCGATCTAGAGTAGACTCTTACAATTGGTAACCAGAGCCTTCCGTTCCCCCACCGATTCTGGATTTCCCTAGCCACCCCTACCCTACTCGATTTTCTTCTCGTCGCCTCTCGGAGGTGATGGAGTCGCTTTCACCAGAGTCGCGGATTCTGTATGAGTGATGCGCTCAGATCAATGTAGATCTTCGTTGGGAGACCCCAAGAAGAAGGTATGATGAGCACAAAAGCAAGTCTTACCTCAGAAAGAAACCAAGGTTATCTAACCAGTAGGAGGAAGGAAACGATCCAAAGGTGGTGTTAGCAACTTGGAAACCTGCACAACACAAACTCAAGACTTTGCCCCAACGAACAATGAGGTTGCCAATCTCACCGGTTTGCTGAAAACAAAGGATTAACTATATGGTGTGGAAGGTAATGGTGGTTTGCAGAAAGTAAACAGTAACAGTGGAAGATGTATCAATGATAAAGATTGGACCGGGGTCCATAGTTCACTAGAGGTGCTCTCCTTAACATAAACAAACATGGCATGCTGGGTAAACAAATTATAGTGGGGCAATTGACAAGACAGAGCAAGGCATATCAATGCAATACTAGACATTCATGATCCTATAAGATTTGATTGGGAAATACAACAAGATACATATACCACCATCCAAATGCATCTATGACTACTTATCCACCTTCAGGTTATCATCCGAACACCCTCCAGTATTAAGTTGCAAGCAACGGATAACTGCTTTAAGCAAAGTGTGTAAAGTAAACAATCCACTTGTTCCATGAACAAGAGACCGTTGTTTTCTGTAGCATCCCAGTTGTCTAACACCTGTAATGCTACTTGTTATAATAATAGAAAGGGCCACTTCCAACATATAATTGTTGCATCATCATCATATCATGCTCATGTCATCATGCCACCTTGCATTTGAGCATCATATAAAACCTATTCTTGTTTGGTTCTTATCTCATATGCACTATTAAATGTATTTGCCTCTTGATATTGTATTTGGCTCTTGATATGTTGTTAAATGCCCAAGTTGAGTTGGGGGCATATCTCTTTTAAACTCCACCACTTTTCTTTCACCACCTTTTTAAATCCACCATCCAATTAATATGAGCTTGGCATTTTATTTGAGTTATCTCTAGCTCATGTTGGTTGGTTGGATTCCACCCATAATCTTTTGCTTGGCCTTGCCCACCTTTTGGGAATGCAAGGAATAATGCCACATGAATTAATGTTGTTTTCACAATATAACCACATGGCAAATATTGTTGCATGGGCCATGCAAGTGCCACCTTTTCTTGGCTTTGGGAATGTTTTGGCTTTGCTTGCATGGATCATCTCTCCTTTGTTTAAATCTTGTTTTGCCTTGTAGCTTTCTTCACCATATCATCTATCTCTCTCTATCCCCCTAGCTAAACCTCTATCCCCATGCTCCATGCACACACATGTGCTCATGTGGCATGCACAAACCTAAACCCCACCTTCCTCTCTCTACCTCTTTTCTTTTGATCTTGCTTGGTCTTTAATTGGAGCATGCATGAATCAAAGAAAACCCCATCACCACATCTCTCTCTCTCTCTCTCTCTCTCTCTCTCTCTCTTTCTTTTTCTTGTCTTGATCTTGTGTGTGCTTGTCTATAGCATGCTTGATCTTGTCAAGTGCCACTCCATCTTTCCATACCCCTCTAAGCAAAAACCCTAAACCTACCCCATGCCCATAACCATCCTAGCTAAAAACCTAAACCACACCCATTCTAATCTCAACCCAAAGTACCCCCTCTCCCTCTCCTCTCTAGCTAACCACCCCTAACCTATCTAGCATGTTCACATGGTCACCATGCCTAGCTACCCCACCCAAACCTAACCCTAGACCGAGCCCATCCCCATCTCTCTCGGCCTCTCTTTCTCACCCACTCGGCCCCACCTAGTTCCTAACCCCGCCACCTAGCTACCCCATCCACCCCAAACCCTAACCGAGGCTCCCCAACCTAGCCGAGCCTCTCCTTTCCTCCTTTCTCCTCTCTCTGCTTGGTGTGCCCCACCCGAGCCTCTCTCCTCCTGCCTTGCCCCATCTCGCCACTCCCATGCACTGCACCTCCCTAGCCTGCCCGAGCACGTGAGAAGGAGGTAGGGAAAAGGTGGTGACCCACCTTTACTCTCCACCACTCCCCACGGCATCCCTCTCCCTCTGTTCTCCCTCCCTCTTCCTTGCTACCTCTCCAGATCCGCTCAGAGCTTGCCTTTCCTTCCCTCTCTCTCCACCACCGCCAGACCCCGACGCCGGCTGCCGCCGACTACCTCTGCCCCGTCTCGTTCCAGCCGGCGTGCCGTCGTGGAGGTGAACGAGAAGACCGTGGGGTACCTCCGCTACGCCCTGGACCGCGCCATCGAGGAGGCGGTCCCTGTGCCCCTGCCGACGCGCGTCGCCGGAAACCTATCTCGCTCGGCCTCTGCGTCGCCGATCGCCAGCTGCCCGAACCAACTCCACCATCATCTCCTCGGTGAGCCCCTTAACCCCCTGGACATGTCCCGCCTCGCCGTACCGCCCTAGATCCGCCGGACCTTTCGTCGAGCACCCTCGGTGCACCGACGAGCGTGGCGTCTGTTCGCTCCAGCGTCGCGCAGACACCCCATCTAGGCCCCAACCCCCTCGCTGTCACCAAGCCCAAGCCACTGCAGTGGCTCCGCCTCGGCGCGCGCATAGCGTCTCGGTTCGAGCCGCGTGCCGCTCTGCCATTGGCGTGCATCGACTGTCGCAAGGCGAGAGAGAAGAGGCCGATGCGGCCGAGCGTTTCTGGAAAACCCCTCTAGTTTTCTTTTCCTAAACCCGCGCCTCTAGGCCTACAGGTCAGCCTGCGTGGCGTTTTTGCAAAAAGGCTCCCGGGGATTCGTACCCATCAACCCGCCGAGCCGCGTGGCGGCCCCGCACTCTGCCGCTGGCGTGTGGGTCCGCTTGGGCTCTGGACCCACCTGTCTTAGTCTGTGGCTGGCTAATCCTGTGTAGAAAAGTATTTCTGTTTTTCTGGGTTAATTCAAATCTTTATCAAATTAATTCAAATCCAAACTTATTTCTGTTTTCAAATAACCTGTAAAATATATTTCCAAATAATACAAATGATATATGTTTTGAGTGCAGAAAAATGTGAGGATTTCAAATATGCTATTCAAATTGCCTTTTGCACATTTAAAATTCCAAGTTTAATTAAATTACACCAATTGCCACTGGAACTTAAATAATTAATAACTTTTGATTTATAATTCCAAATTTAGCAAATGATATGTCTAAAATGATCAGCTCGACGAGACCTTTCTATTTATGCCACCCATGACTTGAATTGAAGCATGCATCATGTAAATATATAGTAAACAGCAATTGTTATGACAATAAAATGTGGCCCAACCTTAATAAAAATGACTTATTCTTGTTTTCCACACCTCACCATGCCATGCTACCTTATTGCCATGTAAATTGTGCATCATTCATCATGGCATGATTGTTTGCTTGACGCATCTTATTCATATGCTTGTGCTCTATATTCATGTTGGCCTTGTTTGTTTGGTTTTCTCGGATAGACACCGTGGGTTATATCAAGAGAACCAGGAGCACTACCCAGATCCGTCCCTCGCTTCAACTGAGTTGACAGGCAAGCACTTCCACATGCTTGCATACATACAGTACCTATTGCCTCTATCTTATTCTTGCATCATGGAGTCGCGATTGCATTAAATTGAATCCCAAGTATGCATAGCCTCTACTTTTAAACCCCACCAAGCTTGTCCCTCCATCCCATGAGCCATTACTATAGGAGTTGTTTGAGCCATGCGAGTCATAGAACAGCATGTGTAGGGTTTGTGAGTGTCTGATGGATAACGAGGTACCTAAACAACTTAACCTGAGTAGTGATGGGATAACTAAAGAAAGTGGCACCGGTGAGCAACATCTGCTATTTGGTTTTTCCTGCTCACTTGTGTCCCGTAAGACCCCGAGTACTTGATTCCTGTTCCTTGATTTATCGCGCTATCCACATCCGGGAGGTATATGGGGCCCCCCTGGGCCAGAGCTTGATTCAGTCTTATTTCTTGGGGCCACAAACTAGTTTGAGGTTTTATTTACTATCCTGTACTTATGCCATGCTACTTTCTGTATTTAAATTGTGCGAGGAGCACACTGTACTGTTTAGGTAAGCGGAGTGATTACGCGGTATCGACAAGCCCAGCCACACTTTCGGGTTCCCAGTCGCTTACAGCCATTGACGCAAACCTTGAGTCCGTCTCGAAGCTTGCTTACTTCGTTGCGGGTCTACTCAATGGGGTGGCCCCCTGAAATATTTCTGAATCTTGTGATTGTTCAGTCGTGAAAGCCTCGTTGGGTTTTGATTTGGTTTTTCCGAGGTTGATCGAGCGTGTGTTGCTATTGGTGCACCCCGGCCCGGGTAAAACTTTCAAAAGCCGTGTCCATGATATGGACGACTTGGAGCACAGTTTCTCGATCATAGACAAGCATAACTAAAGTACCGCTTTAATCTGACTAAGTAATTTGATTAGTAAATAGCGCAACACTCATGGAATGGTTAATAAAACTGCCAACGGATGGGGGTTGTTCGCTTCCTCGTTGGTAGCGAGAGGAGGATGGATCGATGATTACCATTATAACTGTCGTTCTTAATTCACGGACATCCGTCTATCTTTGGTTAGGCGGATGGTTAGCGTTTATCTGTAGAACTGTTAGGGTTTATCTTTCGCTGCAATTGCATCACCCCAGGTTGTGTCCCCTTTAGAGGCATTAAGACTTGCTGAGTACCCTTAGGGTCTCACACGATAAATTATTGGTTCGGATGGACAGTACCCTCACCGACGGATCTTTGGTGGAAGAAGCCGAGGACATGGGCAACGATCGCTCGGTGTAGAGATTCCGGAACGGGATCCGTGAGACCTGTAGTTGGGATGTGCTTATTTCTATGGCATCTTATGCCGATTTTCTTCTTATCCGTACTCGGATTTTGTTTGCCGCCCGCATGATACTCGATGTGTGTTGTATGAGGAAGTATCCTAAAATATAGATCTATCTAGGTCATTTGAATCTTGCCGTATGCTATATATTTCCTTTCTTTATAGATGGTATGGCTCGATGTACTCTTGTATGGTGGCTTGCATACATACCCACTTGTGTATGTAGTTGATCCCTTCGCCGACACGCCGCCAGACAGTCCCGTTGAGAGGGTAGTGGTTGGGACGTCCGAAAGGACTACCAGTGAGTGGCTTTTGGGGCCCCACCGTACTATTTCAACCACTACCACTCATCCAGGCTTGTATCTAGGAGCGTAATTCACCGAGGTAGTTACAATTGGTATCAGAGCCATCCCGACCTTCAGGGTTTCAGCCAAACGGTCGTTGTCAGTCTAGCAAATATTTTGGTAGTTATGTATACTAGGGAAAAACAAAACGCGAGAGTAGGACTGCTTCCACTTTTCTTCTTAACCTCCCACCCACCCTTTTCTGGTAAGGAAGTGCAACGTTTTCAATCCTCTTCTCAAGATTCAAACTAGGATTCACGTGTTCTGGGTTTCCGTAGTTGTAGGTGTGTGTGTGTGTGTGTAATCCCTTGTCTATCTGTTGCATCCAAGTTGTTATCTTATCTGCCTTTGGTTATCAACTGTTGGTACATTCCATACCGACAGGCTATTGCAAACCGACGCAATCTATCTTCCTCTTTGTATCCGACGCTATCTTGTTAGGGTGTTCGTTTCCGTAGTTACCAATCTTTAGGTTTCGTCGTGAGAAGAAGGGGTTAGGATATGTGTTCCACTTGTTCATGTGCGGAGTAATGATTTGAGTGCGGGATGGAGTCGCGACCATACCACTACTTGTATCATTCGCTTTTGTATATTGAATCGGTAGAGTCACTAATCTTGATTCGTTAAGTAATTTTGCGCATCTATTGGTATTTTAATGCCGAAATTTGTGGAAAATTTTTTCTTGATATATTTGTGTACCACACTCCTTTTCAGTCGTGTGCGATATGCTTAATATCTTCTAGGTGCTTTGAACTTTGTTGATATTTTAATATCATCTCAGTAAATTGTATCCTTTAATCTTGGTTAATTCCATCTTGGTACTATTTTGGATTATTATCATTCTCCATTATAGTACTGACTTGAGTTTTATATCAATGATAGGATGGCTCCACCACGCCGGACTGAAGAGGACATACCTCCGGAACTGGGCTCCGCGCTGTCAAACATAGCTAATGCTTTGGCAGCAATGCAAGAGAACCAGCAGCGCTTTGAGGAGAGCGTCAGGAGAAACGCGTTTGCTCCACTTCCTCCACCTCCCAAGCATGGAGACATCAAGAGCTTCCTCAAATTCAATCCTCGTCAGTTTGATGTTTCTGACCGACCTCTGGACGCGGATGATTGGCTGCGTGAGATCTCAAGGTTGCTCGAGACTGCTGATGTTCCGGAGCAGGAGTGGGTCAAGTGCGCTACTCACCTTCTCAAGGGAGATGCAGATCTTTGGTGGGAGAACTACTTGAAGGCAAGTTGCACTGGGTTCCAGCCAACTTGGGAGAGGTTCACTGGAGCGTTCAAAGAGCAGTTTCTCTCAGAGATTGTAATGGAAAGGATGAAGGAGGCTTTCCTCAACCTGAAGCAAGGAAATGATAACGTCAACACCTACATCAGGAACTTCATGAATCTCTCTCGTTATGGTGGTGATGAGGTATCTGATGACAAGAAGAAGCAGAAAAGGTTCAGGAAAGGGCTCAATGCGTCGATCAAGTATGCAATCACGCATGCAAGACCGGCAACTTTCTGAACTCCACACTGACTCTGCAAGAGGAGGCAAGGAGCAAATGTTTGAGGAGTCCAAGAAACACAACAGGATGCATCAAGCTCTGCAGCTTATGGGGCTCCTTCTAAGCGGCGTGTCCGGGTTCCTAACACCCCACCGTCGCTCCCGGCTCCACCAAGACCTGCAAGTTTCAAGGCCAAGGCCACCAAACTTCACCACTGCGGCTCCTGTGGCTACAACCACCACTACTCGAGCGCTGGCGGAGTCCTCGGCTACTCGCTCCACGTCCACATGGTGCTTGTTTCACATGTGGAGATCATGGACATCCCAACTGAACTGCCCAATAAAGAACAAAGCTCTCCTCCACCCCCGCCAAGATCTCGCAAAAGCTCTCCTTCGGTTCGTGCACCACCGCCTCGGGCTCTCAACATCAACACTAAGCCCGGGTCTGCGGTTGTTCGTGCCAACTGCGTCAACGCCTCTCAAGCTGAGCTCGCACCTGGAGTTGTGATGGGTATGCTTTCCGTTAACTCAGTCCCTGCACGAGTTCTCTTTGATTCTGGTGCATCGCATTCTTTTGTGTCTCACAAGTTTGCAAATGAGAATGAGTTAGTCTTGGTTCCTCTCCAAAAGAAGTTAATGGTTCTTTCTCCTAGAGCAACAATGGCAGCTTCTAAAATCAGTCATGGCAATCAAGTTGAGATTGGTGGCTCTTCATTCTTGGCTTCTTTAATTGTTCTGGGCGATTCTGATATTGATGTCATCTTGGGCATGGATTGGTTGACAGCAAATGCAGCTGTGATTGATTGTGCTGAACGCTCAGTGTCTCTGAAGATTCCTGAAGGCCATATAGTCTTTTCTCCAAGTCTGACTCCTGCTGTCCAGCTCTTTTCCTTGGCGGCTCTGAATGATGATGTTATGCAAGCTATTCAGAGTGTACCAGTGGTCTGTGAGTTCCCAGATGTTTTTCCTGAAGAGTTGCCAGGTATGCCTCCGGATCGCGAGGTTGAATTCGTGATTGAGCTTGAACCTGGAACGGCTCCTATCTCCAAGCGGCCATATAAAATGGGTCCTTCTGAGTTGGCTGAACTCAAACGACAACTTGATGAACAAGAGAAGTTGGGTTTTATTCAACACAACACTTCTTCTTGGGGTAGCCCAACAATCTTTGTGAAGAAGCGTGACAGAACCGATAGGCTATGTGTTGATTACCGGGCTCTCAATGCTAAAACCATCAAGAACAAATATCCTCTCCCACGGATAAATGATCTATTTGATCAGCTAGCAGGAGCTGTGGTGTTCTCTAAGCTGGACTTGAGAAGTGGTTATCACCAAATCAAGATTCGTAAAGAAGATGTGCCCAAAACAGCTTTCACCACCCGCTATGGCCTGTATGAGTACACGGTCATGTCTTTCGGTCTCACCAACGCACCTGCTACCTTCTCGAGGCTGATGAACTCCGTTTTCATGGAGTACCTGGATAAATTTGTTGTGGTATATCTGGATGACATTCTGGTCTATTCCAAGTCTAAGGAGGAGTATGAAGAACACCTGCGGTGTGTCTTAAACAAGCTTCGTGAGAACCGCTTGTATGCAAAGTTCTCAAAGTGTGAGTTTTGGCTACCTGAAGTAACATACCTGGGTCATGTTATCTCTGCCAAGGGCATTGCAGTCAGCCCGGAAACCGTGAAGACAATAGTTGAATGGCTTCCTCCTGCTAATGTCAAGGAAGTGCGGAGTTTCCTTGGTTTGGCTAGCTATTGTCGTCGCTTTGTTCAAAACTTCTCGAAGATAGCGAAGCCTCTTACCGATCTCCTCAAGAAAGGCAAGAAATACCTGTGGACTCCTGCGTGTCAACAAAGTTTTGAGACACTCAAAGAGAAGCTCACTTCCACACCAGTCTTGGTTCCTCCGGATACATCTAAGCCTTTCCAGATATTCTGTGACGCCTCTTTGCAAGGATTGGGTGCGGTCCTGATGCAAGAGAAACAGGTGGTTGCTTATGCCTCTCGTCAGTTGAAGACGCATGAGATCAACTATCCCACACATGACCTCGAGCTAGCAGCAGTTGTCTTTGCTTTGAAGCTATGGAGGCACTACTTGCTTGGTAACCGTTGTGAGATCTTCTCGGACCACAAGAGTTTGAAGTATGTCTTCACACAGCCGGATCTCAACCTTCGGCAGAGGAGATGGATCGAAGCAATCAATGACTTTGATGTGACCATCAACTACACCCCGGGCAAAGCAAATGTTATGGCAGATGCGCTTAGCCGAAAAGCTTATGTCAACAACATCATGGTGGAAGAGCAGCAACCTCTCTTGTGCGAGGAATTCCGTCAGCTCAACCTGGAAATTGTGGAACAAGGGCATCTCCTGAACCTTCTGGCTACTCCTCTCTTGGAAGAACAGATTCGCTCTCGTCAGCTTGGTGATCCGCACACCAAAAAGCTTATCTCTAAGCTTGACCTTCCGAAGTATGAGTCCTTCCACGTTGATGATCAAGGCACGCTCTTCTTTGAACACTGGATGTTTGTTCCAAACTACCCAGGTCTGAGAGACCAAGTTCTTAAGGAGGCGCATGATTCGGTTCTTTCTATCCATCCTGGCAGCACAAAGATGTACATGGACTTGAAAACACAATACTGGTGGCCTGGGTTGAAACGGTATTGTGCCAAGTATGTCTCAGAATGTGATGTCTGCCGCAGAGTGAAGGCTGTCCATCAGAAACCATTTGGTCTTCTACAGCCATTGAAACCTCCGGAATGGAAATGGGAGAAGGTAGAGATGGACTTCATCACTGGCTTTCCAAGGTCGCAGAAGGGAAACAATGCAATTTTTGTTGTCATCGACAGGCTTTCTAAAGTGGCTCATTTCTTCCCAGTCAAAGAAATAATTTCTGGAATTCAGTTATTGAGCTCTATATCAATGTAATTGTCTCTTTGTATGGGGTTCCACTTGAAATCAGTTCTGCCGTGGGAGCATCTTCACCTCAAAGTTCGGGAGAGTTTCCAAAAGCTTTGGGAACAAAGTTGAACTTCAGATCGCTTACCACCCTCGGTCGCAAGGACAAGTGGAAAGAATCAATCGATTCGGAGGATATGCTTCGGGCTTGCGTCATCTCGTTTGACATGAAGTGGGAGGAATGCCTTCCTTATGCTGAATTCTCCTACAACAACAACTTCCAGAAGAGTCTAAAGATGGCACCATTCGAGGCTCTCTATGGTCGCAAGTCGAGCGTAACTCCGATTGGTTGGTCAGTGCAGGAGAAAGAATCTGGTTTGGCCCGACATTGTGACTCAAGCAGGAGAAGGTGCATATCATTCTCGAGAACTCAAGATTGCTCAAAGTCGTCAAGAGCAACTATGACAGAAACACACGGATATGGTATATGCCCTGGTGATCTCGTCTACCTTCGTGTCACTCCCATGAGAGGAACACACCGCCGGTATCAAAGGAAAGCTGGCTCCTAGATACATCGGTCCTTTCAAGATACGTGGTAGAAGAGGAGAAGTTGCTTATGCCCGGAGCTCCGGAAAACTCAAAGTCCATGATGTTTTCCACATCTCTCAGCTGAAGAAGTGCTTCAAAGATCCCGGCAGGACCGTGGATCATGAGCTTATCGATCTCAAAGAAGACTTGTCTTATCAAGAACACCCCACCAAAATCCTTGAGACCGCAGAACGAAGGACTCGCAACAAGTCCATCAAGTTACGCAAGGTGCGATGGTCACACCATTCGCTGATGAAGCCACATGGGAGCGTGAAGATGAACTCCGTGCCAACCATCCTTCTCTCTTTGTATCTTCTTCTTCTTCCTAGAATCTCGGGGCGAGATTCCTGTTTAGTGGGGGAGAGTTGTAGCATCCCAGTTGTCTAACACCTGTAATGCTACTTGTTATAATAATAGAAAGGGCCACTTCCAACATATAATTGTTGCATCATCATCATATCATGCTCATGTCATCATGCCACCTTGCATTTGAGCATCATATAAAACCTATTCTTGTTTGGTTCTTATCTCATGTGCACTATTAAATGTATTTGCCTCTTGATATTGTATTTGGCTCTTGATATGTTGTTAAATGCCCAAGTTGAGTTGGGGGCATATCTCTTTTAAACTCCACCACCTTTCTTTCACCACCTTTTTAAATCCACCATCCAATTAATATGAGCTTGGCATTTTATTTGAGTTATATCTAGCTCATGTTGGTTGGTTGGATTCCACCCATAATCTTTTGCTTGGCCTTGCCCACCTTTTGGGAATGCAAGGAATAATGCCACATGAATTAATGTTGTTTTCACAATATAACCACATGGCAAATATTGTTGCATGGGCCATGCAAGTGCCACCTTTTCTTGGCTTTGGGAATGTTTTGGCTTTGCTTGCATGGATCATCTCTCCTTTGTTTAAATCTTGTTTTGCCTTGTAGCTTTCTTCACCATATCATCTATCTCTCTCTATCCCCCTAGCTAAACCTCTATCCCCATGCTCCATGCACACACATGTGCTCATGTGGCATGCACAAACCTAAACCCCACCTTCCTCTCTCTACCTCTTTTCTTTTGATCTTGCTTGGTCTTTAATTGGAGCATGCATGAATCAAAGAAAACCCCATCACCACATCTCTCTCTCTCTCTCTATTTCTTTTTCTTGTCTTGATCTTGTGTGTGCTTGTCTATAGCATGCTTGATCTTGTCAAGTGCCACTCCATCTTTCCATACCCCTCTAAGCAAAAACCCTAAACCTACCCCATGCCCATAACCATCCTAGCTAAAAACCTACACCACACCCATTCTAATCTCAACCCAAAGTACCCCCTCTCCCTCTCCTCTCTAGCTAACCACCCCTAACCTATCTAGCATGTTCACATGGTCACCATGCCTAGCTACCCCCACCCAAACCTAACCCTAGACCGAGCCCATCCCCCATCTCTCTCGGCCTCTCTCTTTCTCACCCAGCTCGGCCCCACCTAGTTCCTAACCCTGGCCACCTAGCTACCCCATCCACCCCAAAACCCTAACCGAGGCTCCCCCAACCTAGCCGAGCCTCTCCTTTTCCTCCTTTCTCCTCTCTCTCTGCTTGGTGTGCCCCACCCGAGCCTGGCCTCTCTCCTCCCTGCCTTGCCCCATCTTCCAGCTCCCCATGCACCTGCACCTCGCCCTAGCCTGCCCGAGCACGTGACAAGGAGGGTAGGGAAAAAGGTGGCCGACCCACCTTTTACTCTCCACCACTCCCCCACGGCATCCCCTCTCCCTCTGTTTCTCCCTCCCTCTTCCGCCTGCTACCTCTCCAGATCCGCTCAGAGCTTGCCTTTCCTTCCCTCTCTCTCCACCACCGCCAGACCCCGACGCCGGCTGCCGCCGACTACCTCTGCCCCGTCTCGTTCCAGCCGGCGTCGTGGAGGTGAACGAGAAGACCGTGGGGTACCTCCGCTACGCCCTGGACCGCGCCATCGAGGAGGAGACGGTCCCCTGTACCCCTGCACGCCGACGCGTCTCGCCGGAAACCTATCTACGCTCGGCCTCTGCGTCGTCGTCGATCGCCAGCGTCGCTGCCCGAACCAACTCCACCATCATCTCCTCGGTGAGCCCCTTAACCCCCTGGACATGTCCCGCCTCGCCGTACCGCCCTAGATCCGCCGGACCTTTCGTCGAGCACCCTCGGTGCACCGACGAGCGTGGCGTCTGTTCGCTCCAGCGTCGCGCAGACACCCCATCTAGGCCCCAACCCCCTCGCTGTCACCAAGCCCAAGCCACCGCAGTGGCTCAAGGCCAGCAACGCCGTCTGGTTCGAGCCGCGTGCGCACTCAGCTGGCGTGCATCGACCTGTCGCAAAGCGAAGAGAGAAGAGGCACAGTGCAGGCCGAGCCGTTTTACGGAAAACCCCTCTAGTTTTTCTTTTCCTAAACCCGCGCTCCTCGGCCCACAGTGCCACATGGCGTTTTTGCAAAGAGGCTCCCGGGGATTCGTACCCATCAACCCGCAGTCCCCGCCGAGCCGCGTGGCGGCCCCGCACTCTGCCGCTGGCGTGTGGGTCCGCTTGGGCTCTGGACCCACCTGTCTTAGTCTGTGGCTGGCTAATCCTATGTAGAAAAGTATTTCTGTTTTTCTGGGTTAATTCAAATCTTTATCAAATTAATTCAAATCCAAACTTATTTCTGTTTTCAAATAACTTGTAAAATATATTTCCAAATAATACAAATGATATATTTTTTGAGTGCAGAAAAATGTGAGGATTTCAAATATGCTATTCAAATTGCCTTTTGCACATTTAAAATTCCAAGTTTAATTAAATTACACCAATTGCCACTGGAACTTAAATAATTAATAACTTTTGATTTATAATTCCAAATTTAGAAAATGATATGTCTAAAATGATCAGCTCGACGAGACCTTTCTGTTTATGCCACCCATGACTTGAATTGAAGCATGCATCATGTAAATATATAGTAAACAGCAATTGTTATGACAATAAAATGTGGCCCAACCTTAATAAAAATGACTTATTCTTGTTTTCCACACCTCACCATGCCATGCTACCTTATTGCCATGTAAATTGTGCATCATTCATCATGGCATGATTGTTTGCTTGACGCATCTTATTCATATGCTTGTGCTCTATATTCATGTTGGCCTTGTTTGTTTGGTTTTTCTCGGATAGACACTGAGCAGGGGTTATATCAAGAGAACCAGGAGCACTACCCAGATCCGTCCCTCGCTTCAACTGAGTTGACAGGCAAGAACTTCCACATGCTTGCATACATACAGTACCTATTGCCTCTATCTTATTCTTGCATCATGGAGTCGCGATTGCATTAAATTGAATCCCAAGTATGCATAGCCTCTACTTTTAAACCCCACCAAGCTTGTCCCTCCATCCCATGAGCCATTACTATAGGAGTTGTTTGAGCCATGCGAGTCGTAGAACAGCATGTGTAGGGTTTGTGAGTGTCTGATGGATAACGAGGTACCTAAACAACTTAACCTGAGTAGTGATGGGATAACTAAAGAAAGTGGCACCGGTGAGCAACATCTGCTATTTGGTTTTTCCTGCTCACTTGTGTCCCGTAAGACCGAGTACTTGATTCCTGCCTTGATTTATCGCGCTATCCACATCCGGAGGTATATGGGGCCCCGGCCGAGCTTGATTCTCTTATTTCTTGGGGCCACAAACTAGTTTGAAGTTTTATTTACTATCCTGTACTTATGCCATGCTACTTTCAGTATTTAAATTGTGCGAGGAGCACACTACTATTTAGGTAAGCGAGTGATTACTGTATCGACAAGCCCAGCCACACTTTCGGGTTCCCGATACGACCATTGGCGCAAACCTTGAGTCCGTCTCAAGCTTGCTTACTTGCTATGGTCTACTCAATGGGTGGCCCCTGAAATATTTCTGAATCTTGTGATTGTTCACCGTGAAAGCCTCGTTGGGTTTTGATTTGGTTTTTCCGATCGAGCGTGTGTTGCTATTGGTACACCCCGGCCGGGTAAAACTTTCTGAAAGCCGTGTCCGCGGATATGGACGACTTGGAGCACAGTTTCTCGATCATAGACAAGCATAACTAAAGTACCGCTTTAATCTGACTAAGTAATTTGATTAGTAAATAGCGCAACACTCATGGAATGGTTAATAAAACTGCCAACGGATGGGGGGGTTGTTCGTCCGCTTCCTCGTTGGTAAGCGAGGAGGAGGATGGATCTGATGAGATTACCATTATAACTGTCGTTCTTAATTCACGGACATCCGTCTATCTTTGGTTAGGCGGATGGTTAGCGTTTATCTGTAGAACTGCTAGGGTTTATCTTTCGCTGCAATTGCGTCACCCCAGGTTGTGTCCCCTTTAGAGGCATTAAGACTTGTTGAGTACCCTTAGGGTCTCACACGATAAATTATTGGTTCAGATGGACAGGTACCCTCACCGGACGTATACTGGGTGGAAGAAGCCGAGGACATGGGCAACGATCGTTCGGTGTAGAGATTCCGGGAACGGGGATCCGTGAGACCTGTAGTTGGGATGTGCTTATTTCTATGGCATCTTATGCCGATTTGCTTCTTATCCGTACTCGGATTTTGTTTGCCGCTTCCGCATGATACTCTGATGTGTGTTGTATGAGGAAGTATCCTAAAATATAGATCTATCTAGGTCATTTGAATCTTGCCGTATGGCGTTGCTATATTTCCTTTCTTTATAGATGGTATGGCTCTGATGTACTCTTGTATGGTGGCTTGCATACATACCCACTTGTGTATGTAGTTGATCCCTTCGCCTGCCGATTACGCCGCCCGTACAGGTCCCGTTGAGAGGGTAGTGGTTGGGACATCCGAAAGGACTACCAGTGAGTGGCTTTTGGGGCCCCACCGTACTATTTCAATCACTACCACTCATCCAGGCTTGTATCTAGGAGCGTAATTCACCGAGGTAGTTACAATTTCTCCCTAGTAGCAACAACACATCTACAATCTTAGAGATTTCTGTCACTTCCCCAAATTAAATAGAGGCATGAACCCACTATCGAGCATAAATACTCCCTCTTGGAGTCACTAGCATCTACTTGGCTAAGATAGCTACTAGAAACGGAGAGCATGCAAGATCACAAACAACACACACATGATAGAATCAATAAGATAGAACCATTAATCAATCTGACATAGTAATCTCAATATCCATCGGATCCCTACAAGCACAACATGCATGATTACAAATAGATGATCTTGATCATGAACGTAGCTCACAAGATCTAAACATGGTAGCACAAAGGAAGAGCGACAACTATCTAGCTACTACATGGACCCGTAGTCCAAGGTGGAACTACTCACGCTTCATACCGGAGGCTGGCATGGTGATGAAGAAGGCCTCCGGGATGATCTCCCCTCCGGAAGGGTGACGGGAAGAACTTCAGACCCCCCGATCTAGGGACGATGGTGGTGGCGGCTATGGACTGTTTCGTGGAAGATTGATCAGGTACTTAGGGTTTTGGTATCGGGGGCTTCTTATAGGCGAAGAGGCGAGGCAGGGGGGCACCCAGGATGGCCGCACCCCCCAGGCGTAGGCCAGTCCTAGCCGCGTGGCCAGGGGTGTGGCCCCCTGGTGGCTCTCCTCTGTCTCGTATTCTGGCTACGTGTTCCCCACGGTAAAATATTGACTTTGGCTTGTGTCCCATCCAATTCCAAGAATAGTGATTTTATCCCTTTTCTAGAACCAAAAACAGAAGAAAACAGGCAACTGACATTGTGGCATCTTGTTAATAGGTTAGTACCAGAAAACATATAAAAATACCTCAAAGTGTAGACAAAACAAAGCAAAGTAGATACTAAACAAGCATGGAACATAAAAAATTATAGATACATTTACGACGTATCAAGCATCACCAAGCTTAACTCTTGCTCGTCCTCGAGTAGGTAAGTGATAAAAATAATAATTTTTGAGGTGACATGCACTATGAAAATCAAGATCAAACCATTTGCAAGCATTGAAAGCTGGGATCAAAGAACTCTAAACATGAGCATGAAAGATGGAGTTCTAACAATAATACAAAGTAACTATGCATGCAACATGAAAGGTTACAAACAAAGATCATGAATAACAATGCATTGAAAGACGTTTGTTTGTTTCATATATATAAAACATAGCATAGTGACATTCATCTTGTCCCTCATGGAGTAGCAAATAAATGCATAGGACACCTTCAAAGTTTATAAGAGTGACTAGATACAAATAGTTCATGAGAAAGCAATATCAACAATATGCATCAATCAATAAGTTTTGGAATTATGCACATAGAACTAATAATGGCAACTATGCTCTCTTAACTGGTGCCTAAGGATAGAAGGTGGAGACTCAATATAATGGTGGAAGAAAGGCCCTTCGTTAAAGGGGAAGCAGGGATTTCAAGTCTCATAAAGAGCTTCCAAAAATTATGGTACTTGTTAGATTTCAGCTCTCATTGCCCCTATCATAAGCATCTTAAAGTGATTAAGGTTAAAGTGAACACACTATGGAGTATATGCTTGACAAAGTATAAGTTGGCAATCTCATGTCCCTTGAATATGAGGGCCGCTCCTCATGCTACTCAACTTTAGTCACCTGTAAGTTCTTGTCATAGTAAGTACATGTGTATCATAGAGAACCGCCAATGGGGTACCCTTGCCCATGATACAGGAGCTATCCCATAATCAAAATGATAATGCAAGCAGACAATGAGCATCTCAACAATATTCTTATTAACCATGGGGAAATGGTTCTTTTTTCTCTCTTTCCTCTTTTCAATATGTCTCTTTTTTAATAAGAAGAAAGCTTCATAGATTGCTCACTATGGTGATGCTGCAAGTTTCTACCATGATTAGGCATGGCTAAGGCTAGCGGCCCAGGCGTTTCTCTAACACACATACATAACTCCATGGACTTACAATCTCCTCTTTTATTTCACACCGACGACATCCATAAACAAAAGAGCATGATATCAACTGTGTACAATGTACAAGTGCAATGTTGAAAGCATTCCCCGCGACAACACGGTTTTGCTAATTCCAACGTATAAGTGCAAGCATATACATCATAGATGACACAATGGTTCAAGTTTATTAGGGGCAAGAAAAATAAAGTGTGCCATCAAGTTTGTGAGAGCTTTAATCACTAAGTTTCATATAACAAAATAACTTTTTAATTGGAAGATAGATAAAACAATAATATACTTGGAATGGTGTAACACACCATGCATAGTAATTTATAGTGGACACTTTAGAATAACTTGGTTTCTTGGGAGTTGTATGCATTACTAGAGCTTACTCATACAAGTGGAGTCTAGCAAAAGTCTGGGAGCGACCAACTAAGAGAGCAATAATGGCCATAATCATGCAGAGCGACAAAACATTACTAATCAAAGCATAAAGTGGTACCAAAAGTCAAAAACTAAATGATCATAGAGGCTATGGTGACTGGTTCATAGTCATAACATGGTTTGAGCATGTGCCAAGTCAACCCAAACAAAGCATCAAAGGAGAATACCACAATACTATGCTTTTGTATGCTAAAACAATGCATGATTCCTTCAAGGCACATTAAGCAATCCCAATTGTTTGGAACAAGTCATGCTACAACAATAATCACTAAGCATAAGGTCAAAACAACATCTAGCATGACATGATAAAGTCTAAGTCACAGTCAAAGCAAGCTCCTCTTGTACTACTAAGCAAGAACTTCTTACTCCTTTCCAACACCAATCAACTTATTTGTAACAACACAGCGAGAACGGGGGTCCAAACTACTTTATTCAAGAAAACTAAGCAAACAAAAACCAAAAACTAAAAATAATACCCTCCAATAACAACACAACTTGTGCGTGAAACAATAAAAAACGAAGTGTCTAGAAAGACCTGAGATTTTTATTGATGAAGAAGGGGATGCCTTGGGCATCCCCAAGCTTTGACGCTTGTACCTCTTGAATATTTCTTGGGGTGACACGGGGTGGCATCCCCAAGATTGAGATTTTTTCCATTCTTCATCTCATTACATCATTTTTCCTCTACACCTGAAAATTTTCCTTCATACAAAACTTCACACAATCTTCATTAGCAACATTATTGTATTCAAAAGATAATAGACCTTTGGGGTTTAGTTTTGAAACAGCCAAATTTTCACTAAAGACACAATCTATTGTAGCAATTCCCTCAAAAAGCTCAATTTCCCAAAAAGAACCCAAAAAGGAATCAATAAGAAGCAAATGCAAATAATGGCAGAAATCTGTCAAAACAGACCAACAGGTAGAAACCGATTTTGTTCGAAGACCTTCTGTTGCTCGAATCAAAAAGTGTTGAACTAACAAAAGTTAGCTAACAACCTAGGGGATTTATTTAGAAAATTACAGCTCAATCCGACTTACAGATATTTTACACGTATTTTTACAGTAGAGCACAAAAATCTATTTCGGGACAGGAACTCCCCAAATCTTACTTCCCTCTCATTAGAGGTTATTCTTGGCACAAAAAGAAAATAAAAAGGATAAAGAGAGGTTATTACAGAAGTAATAACTTCCAAGACTCAATAAAACTATTGGGTTATCTCCCAATAAGTACTTTTCTTTAACGCCTTTAAGTTAGGCTTGATAGTTTGAGAAGATGCTCACATAAGAAATATGAATTGAAGTAAAAGATAGCATCAAGAAGCAAATTCAAAACACATTTAAGAATAACCCACTTCCTATGCATAGGAATCTTGTAAGAAAGCAATTCATGAAAGCACAAAGCAACAAGCATATGAAAGCAAAAAAAGTGCAACTTCAAGATTTTCAACGTAAAGAGAGGGAACTTAATATTATTGAGATGCATAAAACCATGTTTCCCTCTCTCATAATAACTTTCAGTAGCATCATGAATAAAATTAACAATATAACTATCACATAAAACATTCTTATCGTGAGCCACATGCATATAATAATTATTACTCTCTACATAAGAATAGTCATTCTTATTGATTGTAGTGGGAGCAAATTCAACAAAGTAGCTATCATTACTATTCTCATCACCATAATCATCAAATATAGGAGGCATATTGTAATCACAATAAATTTTCTCCTCAATAGTAGGTGGACTTAAAATATCATATTCATCATTGTAATTATCATAAATTGGAGGTAAAGTATCATCATAGGCAATAGAATTTTCAGAATTGGTACCAAAGAGATTTTCAATATCAAAAGTAGTGTGATTTTCCCAATCATGATCACTACTATAGGTAACAGGCATAGGAACATCATCACAAGTTTTACCCATAGTATATATTTCAAAAGAATCCACAGGAGCATAACATTAATCCTCCTTTTGTTCATCACACTCCTCTTTTTCATCTAATGAGCTTCCTGTTTCAGCAATTTCTTCTTCCATAGGCTCCTGCAAGGCATTAATATCTTCCGTTTATCGAAAGCATCTATTAAAATGTTCAAGAATATAGCCATTTTCTTCCTTGTAATTATCAAAGCAAAATTTAAATATATCATAAACCTCATATTCATAAGGTGAATCATCAGTATTTTCAAGCAAACTAGCAAGTTCAAATGCACCCTTCCAAGCAATAAATTCTTCAATTTGTTCCACATCATAAAGGTCATAATTTCCTTTAACATAAGAGGATATGGTAACATTATCATTATACTCACATTGAAAAGGGAGGTGTTTATACCTCCTACAACAACAAGCTTCATCAAAGCAATAAGTAACATTATAAGTAGAGCATACGTCTCTAGCAATAGTATTCAATTTATCAATTTGTTACCATAAGTGTTTCCCTTTTGTGACAAGTGGTGTTCCTTATAATAATACTTTTGTTCTTCGGTGAACCCACCTTGCCAATAAAAACTAGTTTCAAAGAAACCATCCATTGACAGAAAGCATGACAAAGCAAGGCAATGTCAAACCAACAACTATAGTAGGAACTAATTTTTGTGTGTTCATGATAAGAGAAAGCAAACCAAACCAAACGAAACTATTTTTTTGGATTTTTTGATAAAAAGAGGCAAACAAAACCAAGCAAAATAAACTAAGCAAAACAAAAATAAAGTAAAGAGAAAAGTTGTGAAGGACTCCCCTTGTGAAGCCGTCCGTAGCCTCCCCGGCAATGGCGCCAGGAAATAGCTGGCGTGTTGTTGACATGGGAGCTTCTTTTTCTTTAAATCCCTGGCAACGGCGCCAAAAAATAGCTTGACGCGCTTAGATCAATGTAGAGCTTCGTTGGGAGACCCTAAGAGGAAGGTATGATGAGAACAACAACAAGTATTCCCTCAGAAAGAAACCAAGGTTATCGAGCCAGTAGGAGGAAGGAAACAATCCAAAGGTGTTGTTATCAACTTGGAAACCTGGAAAACACAAACTCAAGACTTTGCCCCCAACGAACAATGAGGTTGTCCATCTCACCGGTTTGCTGAAAACAAAGGATTAACTGTATGGTGTGGAAGGTAATGGTGGTTTGCAGAAAGTAAACAGTAACAGTGGAGGATGTATCAATGATAAAGATTGGACAGGGGTCCATAGTTCACTATAGGTGCTCTCCTTAAAACAAACAAACATGGCATGTTGGGTAAACAAATTACAGTGGGGTAATTGACAGGACAGAGCAAGGCATAACAATGCAATACTATACATTCATGATCCTATGAGATTTGATTGGGAAATACAACAAGATACATAGACCGCCATCCAACTGCATCTATGACTAGTTATCCACCTTCAAGTTATCATCCAAACCCCCTCTAGTATTAAGTTGCAAGCAACGGATAACTGCTTTAAGCAAAGTGTGTAAGGTAAACGATCCACTTGTTCCATGAACAAGAGACCGTTGTTTTCTCCCTAGTAGCAACAACACATCTACAACCTTAGAGATTTCTGCCACTTCCCCAGATTAAATAGAAGCATGAATCCACTATCGAGCATAAATACTCCCTCTTGGAGTCACTAGCATCTACTTGGCCAAGATAGCTACTAGAAACGGAGAGCATGCAATATCACAAACAACACAGACATGATAGAATCAATAAGATAGAACCATTAATCAATCTGACATAGTAATCTCAACATCTATCAGATCCCCGCAAACACAACATGCATGATTACAAATAGATGATCTTGATCATGAACGGAGCTCACAAGATCAAAACATGGTAACACAAATGAAAGGGCATGTATGCCCCCATGTGTGGTTTTGGTAATTAATGACAATCTCTATGGACTAATGTGTAAATTGAGTTTCACTTGTAGGTTTGTCCATTGGCATCGCTTGGGCCATGTGTTGGTGTCAAGGTTGGAAGATGAAGAAATGTCCAAGGGATTTGTGCCCATTGGAATCATGAAGAAAGAAGGAGCTTGAAGGTCGATCAAGGAATGTGCAAAGAGTTGCATCAAGATGGATCAATGTGGCATCCCGCAAAACCACTACTAGAAAATCGCGTTGATTTTGTGCATTGCACCATCATGACCGCATGCTCATGTCATCATACCACATTGCATTTGAGCATCGTCATGTCATCTTGCATTTGTTCGCATAAAACTATTTTCGGGAAAACCTAATTTGTTTTATAAACGCCCCGTCTTTGTTCAAACGCAAAACCCGGGTCTCCGGAATATTTTGTTTTGTCGGCCGACGGTTTGCAAAAGCCCTGTTTGAAATAAATAAAATATTTAATTATTTTTAGTGGGGCAGTCGAACGGGCCGATTCGACCCAGTCGACCACCCCCGGAATTAAAACGGTCCACCTAAACTAGACGCCCTAATTCCTATTCCTACCCAAACCTATCCTACCCACCACTCACAGCTCGCCACCTCACCCCTCCCCCAATTTCCTACTCACCCCGCCTGGCCCACTCCCCTGGTCGCCCCCACCTCCCTCTCTCCTCCCTGGCCCCACCACTTCCTCCTGTCTTCTCTCGCACCCGCACCGCCCCGTCCCCGCGTCACCTCCTCCCCAACGCGCACCGCCCCGCCTCCCTCCTTCTTCCTCCGCCCCGGCTCTTCCTCCGCGAGTCCCTCCCCCGAGCTGCTCGCGGCCGCGCGCCCCGCCGCCCGTTGTCAGACGCCGCCTGCGTGACCTCGCCGTCCTGGCTTCCCCCTGGCCAGCCTTGGAAACGGGCTCTTCGGCCCTGCGCCCCATCTCTTTTGTTTCCTCTGCAGCGCAGACGCCGACCAAAGCGTCCTCCGCCCTGGCCTCTGTCTGCTTGGCCCTGCTGCTACAGCGTACCTACGCCACCTCTCTGCTTGACGCGGCCTAGTGCCTCGCAGGTCCCTGCCAGATTGTACCTTCGCGGAACAAGTTCACTGCCCACAACCAAAGCTGGAACCTCCAAGGTCGTCGACACGGACTCGGAGGATCCCCGGACGCCAAGACCGTCTTCACGGAATCTGGAGACCCCGATCTCTCCTTCAAGGATCCGATGGCCGGGACCCTGAAGACCGATCTAGAGCGCCAAGGCCTTCGCATGGAGTCGGCAAGATCATCCGGGAACACCAAGATCAACTGCGCGGGCCCGACAAGATTGACACCAACCAGGGCGAATCCGATGCCCCGACGCCAGACCAAGTACTTCCTCCCGGAACGCCAAGATCTACTCCGCTATCCGAGAACGATCCCGTCGAGCCCTGAACCCTGAGACCGAATCCCGAACCCCGGAACCAAGATCTGCCGAACCCTAATGTGTGAACCTTTTCCCGAGCCCCTATTTTATAAATGCTAAAAATAAAACGTGTTGCATATTAAATTGTCATACATCTTACATGCATCATGCCCGATCTTTTGCCGTAGTATTAAATATTGTATCCGGTGTTTCTTCTAGTGTTTTGCTTCTTCGCGGATAAGGCCGTTGAGTTGATGTGAGCCTCGCCCCGATCTTCGGTTGAACCTTCGGCAATGTTTTTCAGGCGAGCATCTCCCCCTTTCTACCTATCTTAATTTTATAGTATTTATTCTCTCCTGTTGATCTATTGCTATCTGTGTTGCGTTGCTCTAGTTTTCGTACCCGTGATATCCCTTGCAGCCTTATATTGCCTTGGACACATCCTATTACCTGTTGTTTGGTAGATAGTTGGACTTGCACGTCATAGTCGCTTGCTCAAGTGCTGTTGCGTGTCGCCATGTACCACAGTTGTTGGTGTATTGCCGCATGTTTGATGTTGAAGATGATCTTGGCTTTACGTATTGTTCACTTTAATTACTGCTTAACAACTAAAATTGAAGTAAGTAAGCAGAGGCACAGGTGGGCAATAGATGTTATTTGGTTGTTAACCGTCCACTTGTGTCCCGTAGGACCCCGAGTGCTTGATACCTGTTCCTTGATTTCTCGCGCTATCCACATCCGGGAGGATTATGGGACCCTCCTGATCCAGAGCTTGATTCAGTCTTATTTCTTGGGGCCACAAACTAGTTTGAGGTTTTATTTACGATCCTATACTTATGCCATGCTTTACTGCTTTATTTAAATTGTGCGATGGATAGCACCTGTATTGTTTAGGGAAGCGGAGTGTTTTCGCGGTATCGACAAGCCCAGTTTTGGGTTCCCAGTCGTTTACAGCCATTGACGCAAACCTTGAGTCCGTCTCGGAGTCATCTAACTTTGTTGCGGGTCTATTCAATGGGGTGGCCCCCTGAAATATTTCTGAATCCTGTGATTGCTTTGTCGTGAAGGCCTCGTTGGGTTTTGATTTGGTTTTTCCGAGGTTGATCGAGCGTGTGTTGCTATTGGTGCACCCCGGCCGGGTAAAACTTTCTGAAAGCCGTGTCCGCGGTTATGGACGACTTGGAGCACAGTATCTCGATCATAGACAACTATAACTAAAAGTAGTGCTATAAATTTGACTTTATAATGACTAGTAATCAGCTTCACTATAATGGAATGGCTAAATAAAACTGCCAACAATTGCTTGTTTGGTTTGTCGCTTGCGACAATTGTATCTGACTAGTAAGTATTGCAACTATAATGGAATGGCTAAATAAAAGTACCAACAACTGCTGGGTTTTTGGGATATCTCATGCTAATTGTATTTGACTAGTAAGTGTCGCAACTACAACGGAATGGTTAACTAAAAGTGCCCACTGCTTATTTTATCAGGATGATTATCTATACCTGACTAGTAATTACTGCAATGATAACTGAATAAATAAACCTGCCAATGGTGTGAGTTCCTCGGTTGACTTCCTCGTTTGGTTTCGAGGGGGAAACACCAGGATTGGTTTGTTTGATGGTAGAATCAGGTTGGTTCCGAATAGGTCCTTCTTACCCCTCTCTGATAGCCGCTAGTTGTATCGAGTCTCTATAGGTTGTTTAGTGCATGCTGACGCTGCCGCTTCAGTCCACCATACCTATGTAGGCGAGGACCGCCGAATCCTAGCCTCGCCGTGTACTGGCCTCGATCGACGCCTCTTTTTCCTTTGACCTTTGCCAGTACCCCTTTTGTTTGAGCAGGTTTGAGATCGGCGTCGTTAGCAGGGTTACCCTTCCGTCTTGGCCTGGGCAGGGTTATGGACGCCATTGGTTATTCTTCGTGGCTCTTAGCCCCATTTGCATCTTGTCCGTAGTCGGACGCTATCGCTTTTCAAGGTGATTTGGATCTTTGTACCTTATATCTGTATTCTTGACTCATGGAGTCGTGTTGTATATATATCTGCTCATGGGTCCCATCGAGGACTGTTGTGTAATGTTATTACTTCGTTTTCCACCCGCACGCAAGTGCCTGGTGGGCACCTTTGAATCGTTTCTATGCGGGTTTGGCGGGTTTCGCTAAAACTTGCATAGGTCCGATTCTGAGGGTGTTACAATCAACCTCCAGTAAGGATGAAGAAGGACGAGCTCAAGATGCGCCATCTCTAGAAGATCTCATGCTTGAAGCTTGCCATCCTCGTGCTCATGGAATGATGAAGACAAGTTAAAAGAAGAGGTTTCCCCATGGAGTATGGGGGAGCATTTTGCAAGTCTTCATCAAGCAAGAGCGAGCAAGAGCAAACAAGAAAGGTGTTCCCACTATAGAAGAACACGACGGTCTACATCAAGTTCAAGTGGGACGCTCAAGGCAAAGGTATGTTGATAGGGCTTCTCTTTTGCCGGTCTCGTGTTGTTAGTTGGGAGACCGGGTTTAGGATAGATAGCCGTACTATCAAGAGGGGCTCTCAAGCGGGTGTCTCGTTTGCATCGTTCAGAGAGAGCTCAAACCTTTGCATTCATAGCATCATCTTTCTTGGTTGTTATTTGGTTACTTCACATATATATTTATGATATTTTCTCCCAAGGTGATACAAAATTGGTTTCATCCCGTTTGGAGTTCGGATGCAAAAGTTATTGCGTTTCTGGTTTTCTGGGTTCTGGAATTTCCCTGACCGGAAGTTCCGGCTTCCCACCGGAAGTTCCGCTAGGGCATCTTTGCCGCCGAAAGTTCCGGTGGAAGTTCCGGGCCTTCTTCCGCTCACGCTCAGTAACCTTCTGTTTTGAAGCGTTCTATTTGCCGGATCTTTGTCGGAACTTGCTCGGAAGTTCACCGGAACTTCCGGTCTGTTTTGACCGGAACTTCCGGTTGCGCTTCTAGAGCGGGCGTCAACGGTCTGATGACCGTTGGAGCCAGGCTGGGCGGAACTTCCGCCCCAGAGCCGGAAGTTCCGGCCATGATTCGTTTTTTCAGTTTCTCACTCCGCAGTTTTCGTCTGTTGGCTGGGTGCCACCGGAACTTCCGGCCTCCCACCGGAAGTTCCGGCCTGGTGTCGCGAATGCCCATAACGGGCAGATCTGGGAGCCCTTTAAAAGGGGCTCCTCTTCCCCTTCGTGGGTACTAGCTTTTCTTCTTGGTTCTCGGCTGTGGCATCCCGCAAAACCACTACTAGAAAATCGCGTTGAATTTGTGCATTGCATCGTCATCATCATGCATTGTTTGCCAAAACTATTTTCGAAAACCCCGATTTGTTTTCCAAATGCCCCATCTGTATCCAAACTCCAAAACCCGGTCCCCGGAATATTTTGTTTTGGCCGCTATCGGTTGCACGCGGCCCGTTTAAATCAAATAAAAGTTTAATTGTTTTTAGTAGGGGCAGTCGAACGGGCCAACCGACCCGAACGACCGCCCCAGTTTTCTAAATCGGTCCACCTACCCCTGCCCCTCTAAATCCTAAACTCACCCTCTATTCTACCCAACCCAAACAGCCACATCACTCCAGCCAATGGGCTCTCTCCACCTCACCCCTCTCCCTCTTTCCCCCAATCATCAGCTGCCACCTAGACCCATCCACCCCTCTCCTTTTTTCCTCTCTCTCCCAACCACCCTGGCCACGCACGCACACCCACACACCGACAGCACCCCCTGGACCCGGCCCCACGCGTCCTCTCCCCACGACGCGACCCACCCGCAACGCCCGTCCCCCACCCTCGGCTCTCTCCCTCACGTTGCCTGGCCCCATCCTCCCGTGCCGCCCGCCGCCTGCCTCCCCAGACCGAGCTCGCCACCGCCTTCCGCCTCAAGCCCCGCCGCCGCGCCGCCTCCGCGCCGCCTCCACCGCCAGGCTCGCGCCGCCTCCTCGCCAAGCGACTCCCTCGCATGAGCCAGCGGCCGCCGCCCGCCCGCCGAGCAGAGCTGCCCGTCCTGCCCCGTGCCTCCCCTGGTTCCGCTCCCGTGCGTCGTCGCCCTACCCGCCGGCGCAGCCCGCGGCCAAGAACCTCCGACGCCAAGGCCTCTCCTCCCGGGCCCTCCCCCAGCGAGCCCCACGCAGCGCTGCCGCCACGGTCGCCTTCTCCCAAGCCCGTCGACCAGCCCTCCTGCCAGCCACCTCCAAGCTCCTCTCCGGCCGCCGTGAACTGCCCCACGCCGCCTGAGCGCTGTCGCCCGAGCTGCTCCTCCCGCGTCCGCACCGCCCCAACCGACGCCGACCCGCCACACGCCTGCCTCCGCCTGCCGACGCTGCCCGCCATGGCCACAAGGCCGGCCTGACGCGCCCAGGCTCCCCTCCGCACCGAGTCGGCGCCGCCCGGCGATTTCGCCTCTGCCGCCGCCTTCCCTCGAACTCGCTGGCGACGCCTTCACGGAACCCCGCTGCAGACGCATCCTCCTCCGCCTGGGCTCCGCCACCACCCGCCTCCGCCGGGACCGCCGGACCAGCGCCCGTCCGCGTCCTCCGAAGGCTCCCGCGCTGTCACAGATGCAGCCTCGCCCGACCGTCCGCCGGCGCCTCCTCGCTCAAGACCCGCCAAGCTCGCCCGCCGAGTCCGCCCGCCCTCCACGCTGGCCCGCCACCGTGGCCTGTGGACCAGCCGCACGTGTGCTCGTGTATGTGTGCTCGTGTATCGTGTGCTCGTGTATGTGTGTGCTCGTATGCGTGTGCTCGTATGTGTGTGCTCGTGTATGCGTGTGCTCGATGCGTGTGCTCGTGTATGTGTCGTAAACGCGTGTGAACCCTATGGTCGTTTTGGAGCACCGAGCTCGCCAACAACCTTCGCACCGAACCCTCGGACGCAAGATCGCCACGACCGACAAGCACCTCCCAAGATCGAGATCGAACCGAGTTGAGAAACCGGCAAGACCTTCGCGACGAACGACACGAACCGAGTTACGCTTCCGACATCGAGGTCCCAAGATCGACGCCCGCGATCAAGCCGAGAACCCCGACATGGACACACCAAGTTCTTCATCGAGGAAGCCAAGGCCGTCGACGTGGAACCATAGAACGCCGAGCGCTTCACCCGGACACCGAGAACATTCCCCCCCGGAACGCCAAGACCATCTCGACCCCGTGGAACCCGACAAGATCTGCACGACAACAAGAACGACACCGCCCCGAAAGGACCCGATGCGCCCCGACATCGAACCAAGTCCGGCTTCCCGGAACGCCAAGATCCACCCCGCTATCCGAGAACGCTACCGTCGAACCCTGGACCCTGCCGAACCCTGGACCCTGTCGAACCCCGAACCCCCGGATCCCCAAGATCGTCGAACCCCCTCTAATGTGTGCCCCTTTTCCGAAACCCTATTTTATGACATAATAACAACTTGTTGCACATCTAATTGCCATCTCGCATGCATATCATTGGTTTGGGGGCCTTATGCCGATTCACCTAATAATTAAATATGGGACCCATATGCGGGCAAATCTAGTCTCATATCGGCCTCATTTAAACTTGTGTAGCGAACCGGTATCTTATCTTGCCTTGTTATAACAACATTTAAATTGCGGGTCTTCTAAATAACATGAACCACCTAATTAATTGTCGGGACCCCGGTTCCGCTTAATCTTGACCTAATTGCATCGCCCCTTGCCATGCCATGCATCATACATGCATCATGCCGATCTTCTGTCGTTTTATTAAATAGCGTATCCGGTGTTTCTTCTAGTGTTTTGCTTCTTCGCGGATTGGACCGTTGAGTTGATGTGAGCTTCGCCCCGATCTTCGGATAAAACCTTCGACAATGTTTTCAGGCGAGCATCTCCCTCTTTCTACCTATCTTACTTTTATAGTCTTTATTCCCTCCTGTTGAACTATTGCTATCTGTGTTGCGATGCTCTAGTTTCCGTACCCGATATATCCCCTGCAGCCTTATATTGCCTTGGACACACCCTATTACCTGTTGTTTGGTAGATAGTTGGACTTGCGCGTCGTAGTTGCTTGCTCAAGTGCTGATGTGTGTCGCCATATGCCACAGTTGCTGATGTATTGCCGCATGCTGATGTTGGAGATGAATTCTAGTTTTACTTATTGTTCACTTTACTTTCTGTTTAACAACTAAAATTGAATAAGCAGAGGCATCGGTGGGTGATAGATAATATTTGGTTTTCCGAACGCCCACTTGTGTCCCGTAAGACCCCGAGTACTTGATACCTGTTCCTTGATTTTGCGCGCTATCCACATCCGGGAGGTATATGGGACCCCACAGGCGAGCTTGATTCATTCTTATTTCTTGGGGCCACAAACTAGTTTGAGGTTTTATTTACGATCTGTACTTATGCCATGTTTTATCGCTTTATTTGCGACAGCGAGGTGCACACGCATCGCTTAGGTAAACGGATGTTTCAGTATCGACAGGTCCCGATTGGGGACCTCGCTTACTGACCATCGACGTAAACCTTGAGTCCGTCTCGAGCTTGCTTACTCCGCTATGGTATACTCCAAGGGTGGCCCCTGAAATATTTCGAATCCTGTGATTGTTCAGTGAAAGCCTCGTTGAGTTTTGATTTGGTTTTTCCGAGGTTGATCGAGCGTGTTGCTATTGGTGCACCCGGCCGGGTAAAACTTTCAAAGCCGTGTCGCGGATATGGACGACTTGGAGCATGATCTCGATCATAGACAAGCATAACTAAAGTTTATTGTTATAAATTTGACTTATAATGACTAGTAATCAGCTTCACTATAATGGAATGGCTAATTAATACTGCCCACAATTGCTTGTTTGGTTGTCGCTTGCGACAATTGTATCTGACTAGTAAGTAATGCAACTACAACGAAATGGCTGAATAAAAGTACCAACAACTGCTGGGTTTTGGGTTTATCTCATGCTATCTGTACCTGATTAGTAATTGTTGCAACTATCACGGAATGGTTAACTAAAAGTGCCCACTGTTTACTTTATCAGGACGATTATCTAAACTTGACTAGTAAAGTGCCGCAACTATAACTGAATAAATAAAACTGCCAACTGTGTGAGTTCCTCGGCTGACTTCCTCGTTTGGTCTCGAGGGGGAAACACCAGGATGGGTTTGTTTGGTGATAGCTTCAGGTTGGATCCGGTTAGGTCATTCTTACCCCTCTCTGATAACCGCCAGTTGTATCGAGTCTCTATAGGTTGTTTAGCGCATGCTGCCGCTGCCGCTTCAGTCCACCATACCTATGTAGGCGAGGACCGCCGAATTCTAGCCTCGCCGTGTACTGGCCTCAGTACTGACGCTCCTTCTTTGTTTTCTGCTTTGCCCTTTGTCGGCACCCCTTTTGTTTAAGCAGGTTTGAGCTCGACGCCGTTAGCAGGGTTACCCTTCCGGCTTGGCCTGGGCAGGGTTATGGACGCCATTGGTTATTCTTCAGGGCTCTTAGCCCCATTTGCTTCTTGTCCGTAGTCGGACGCTCTACCGTTTTCAAGGTGATTTGGATCTTTGTATATTATATCTGTATTCTTGACTCATCGAGTCATATATATATCTGCTACGTGGGTCCCATCGAGGACTGTTGTGTAATGTTATTACTTCGTTTTCCACCCGCACGAAAGTGCCTGGTGGGCACCTTTGAATCGTTTCTATGTGGGTTTGGTGAATTTTGCCCAAACTTGCATAGGTCCGATTCTGAGGGTGTTACAGAGTGGTATCAGAGCTCAGCAGTTACGATACCCCACAAGTCCAGCCTGTAGGATGACCTAGCTAACGGCCGAAGTAGAGAGTCAAAACTATTTTTGGAAAATCGGTTGGTTAGCCCTGAATAGGTCTGCTTTTACTCCTTACCCCTTTGCTATTCCTCTCTTACCTCTACGTGTTTTGGATCTGTTCTCTTCTCTCTCTTCGAGTCCAGGAATTCTCGTGGTTGGGTTTCCGTCGTACCTTTAGGGCTTCGCTTTCTTCCTTTTGTAACGGAGGTGCTACGATCATCAATCTGCAGCATGTCTGTTGTGCCCCACATCTGATCTTTTGTTCTGGAGCTCTTTATCCTTATGTGTTCCTTGCTGGATACCAGTGTCGTTGAAAAACATCTGAGAAGGACGAGCTTTGGTGAAGTTGGAGTCGACCCTGAGCATGTGTTGTTCATGCCAATGGAACCATCGCGAAGCCTAATCATTGTGTCTTTCATACGATTTCTGCTGGCATCGTCCCTTTGTTCCGGATACCGCCTATGAAGATCTTCAGTCTAAATCTCGAGAGTTGAGTTGTCTGATTCACCTACCCGTGTATAGAGTTGATAGTTTGGGTCCGGGATGGACTGATCACCCTACCCGACTCTTACTGTTCGCTCTGTACATCGAACGGGTGGATCAACGTAACTTTCCCTCTTCTAATGGAAGTTAGAGGTGGCCTTATTGTTTGATACCTCTACCTTCGTCCTTTGTTCTCCGGAGTGATCTCTCGACGATCAGGAACAACGACCCTTTGTTGGTGGTGTCGCCAATTTCAAGATGGAGAAGGAACCCTCGTTAGTGGTGACGCGAGGATCTACAAGAAGCGAGAAGATTCAGATCGCCGACCTTCCTTCCGGTACTATGAGGCGGATCTCGAGGGCGAGATCCATTGTTAGTGGTGTCGAATTGTGGCATCCCGCAAAACCACTACTAGAAAATCGCGTTGAATTTGTGCATTGCATCGTCATCATCATGCATTGTTTGCCAAAACTATTTTCGAAAACCCCGATTTGTTTTCCAAATGCCCCATCTGTATCCAAACTCCAAAACCCGGTCCCCGGAATATTTTGTTTTGGCCGCTATCGGTTGCACGCGGCCCGTTTAAATCAAATAAAAGTTTAATTGTTTTTAGTAGGGGCAGTCGAACGGGCCAACCGACCCGAACGACCGCCCCAGTTTTCTAAATCGGTCCACCTACCCCTGCCCCTCTAAATCCTAAACTCACCATCTATTCTACCCAACCCAAACAGCCACATCACTCCAGCCAATGGGCTCTCTCCACCTCACCCCTCTCCCTCTTTCCCCCAATCATCAGCTGCCACCTAGACCCATCCACCCCTCTCCTTTTTCCTCTCTCTCCCAACCACCCTGGCCACGCACGCACACCCACACACCGACAGCACCCCCTGGACCCGGCCCCACGCGTCCTCTCCCCACGACGCGACCCACCCGCAACGCCCGTCCCCAACCTCGGCTCTCTCCCTCACGCGTTCCGCTCGCCCCCATCCTCCCGGTGCCGCCCCGCTCGCCTGCCCTCCCCGCACCGGAGCTCGCCACCGCCTTCGCCGCCTCAAGCCCGTCGCGCCCGCTTCGCCTGCGCCGCCCACCGCCAGGGCTCGGCCGGCCGCCTCGCCAAGCGACTCCCTCATGGAGCCGCCTGCCGCCGCCCGCCCGTCCCAGAGCCGCCCGCCCGCGTCCCCGTGCCTCCCCTGGTTCCGCTCCCGTGCGTCGTCGCCCTACCCGCCGGCGCCGCCCGCGGCGGCCAGCAACCTCCGACGCGCCGCCAAGGCCTCCTCCCCGCCGGGCCCCTCTCCCCCCAAGCAGAGCCCCGACGCAGCGCTCGCCCGCCGCCGGTCGCCTCTCCCCAAGCCCCCGTCGACCAGCCCTCCTCTGCCCAGCCACCTCCAAGCTCCTCTCCGGCGCCGTGAACTGCCCCACTCGCCGCCTGAGCGCCGAGCCGAGCTCCTCCCGCCCGGCACCGCCCAACCGACGTCGACCCGCCGCACGCCGCTTTCCGCTGCCGACGCTGCCGTCGCCCAGCCACAAGGCCTTGTGAAGCCGCTTCGCCAGCCCCAGCTCCCTCCGCACCCGAAGTCCGGCGCTCCGCGACTCTCGCCCGCCAAGGCCCTCGAACTCGCCGGCGACGCCTTCACGGAACCCCGTCGCCTGCAGACGCATCCTCCTCCGCCTGCCCGCCACCACCCGCCTCCGCCGACCGCGGACCGCGTCGCCCGTCCGCGTCCTCGCCGAAGGCCTCCAGCGCCGTCGCGCATGCAGCCTCGCCGCCCCGACCGTCCGCCGTGCGCCTCCTCCGCTCAGGACCCTCGCCAAGCTCGCCCGCCGGAGTCCGGCCCGGCCCCTCCACGCCTGGCCCGCCACCGTGGCCCTGTGGGCCCGCTGCACGTGTGCTCGTGTATGTGTGTGCTCGTGTATGCGTGTGCTCGTGTATGTGTGTGCTCGTGTATGCGTGTGCTCGTGTATGTGTGTGCTCGTGTATGCGTGTGCTCGTGTATGCGTGTGCTCGTGTATGTGTCGTGGTAAACGCGTGTGAACCCTATGGTCGTTTTGGAGCACCCCGAGCTCGCCAACAACCTTCGGCACCGAACCCTCGGGACGCAAGATCGCCACGAGACCGACAAGCACCTCCCCCGAAGATCGAGATCGAACCGAGTTGAGAAACCGGCAAGACCTTCGCGATGACGAGAACGACACCGAACCGAGTTCTGCTTCCCGGACATCGAGGTCCCGAAGACTGACGCCCGGCGACCGAAGCCGAGAACCCCGACATGGACACACCAAGTTCTTCATCGAGGAAGCCAAGGCCGTCGACGTGGAACCATAGAACGCCGAGCGCTTCACCCGGACACCGAGAACATTCCCCCCCGGAACGCCAAGACCATCTCGACCCCGTGGAACCCGACAAGATCTGCACGACAACAAGAACGACACCGCCCCGAAAGGACCCGATGCGCCCCGACATCGAACCAAGTCCGGCTTCCCGGAACGCCAAGATCCACCCCGCTATCCGAGAACGCTACCGTCGAACCCTGGACCCTGCCGAACCCTGGACCCTGTCGAACCCCGAACCCCCGGATCCCCAAGATCGTCGAACCCCCTCTAATGTGTGCCCCTTTTCCGAAACCCTATTTTATGACATAATAACAACTTGTTGCACATCTAATTGCCATCTCGCATGCATATCATTGGTTTGGGGGCCTTATGCCGATTCACCTAATAATTAAATATGGGACCCATATGCGGGCAAATCTAGTCTCATATCGGCCTCATTTAAACTTGTGTAGCGAACCGGTATCTTATCTTGCCTTGTTATAACAACATTTAAATTATGGTCTTCTAAATAACATGAACCACCTAATTAATTGGGGACCCGGTTCCGCTTAATCTTGACCTAATTGCATCGCCCCTTGCCATGCCATGCATCATACATGCATCATGCCGATCTTCTGTCGTTTTATTAAATAGCGCATCCGGTGTTTCTTCTAGTGTTTTGCTTCTTCGCGGATTGGACCGTTGAGTTGATGTAAGCTTCGCCCCGATCTTCGGATAAAACCTTCGACAATGTTTTCAGTCGAGCATCTCCTCTTTCTACCTATCTTACTTTTATAGTCTTTATTCCTCCTCTGTTGAACTATTGCTATCTCGTGTTGCGATGCTCTAGTTTCCGCACCGATATATCCCCTGCAGCCTTATATTGCCTTGGACACACCCTATTACCGTTGTTTGGTAGATAGTTGGACTTGCGTCGTAGTTGCTTGCTCAAGTGATGTGTGTCGCCATATGCCACGATTCGATGTATTGCCGCATGCTGATGTTGGAGATGAATTCTAGTTTTACTTATTGTTCACTTTACTTTCTGTTTAACAACTAAAATTGAATAAGCAGAGGCATCGGTGGGTGATAGATAATATTTGGTTTTCCGAACGCCCACTTGTGTCCCGTAAGACCCCGAGTACTTGATACCTGTTCCTTGATTTTGCGCGCTATCCACATCCGGGAGGTATATGGGACCCCCCTGAGCCAGAGCTTGATTCATTCTTATTTCTTGGGGCCACAAACTAGTTTGAGGTTTTATTTACGATCCTGTACTTATGCCATGCTTTTTGCTTTATTTGCGATTGTGCGAGGTACCGCATAATCGCTTTTAGGTAAACGGGATGTTTCAGCGGTATCGGCACCCCCGATTGGGGACCTCATTGCTGACCATCGACGTAAACCTTGAGTCCGTCTCGAGCTTGCTTACTCGCTATGGTATACTCCAAGGGTGGCCCCGAAATATTTCGAATCCTGTGATTGTTCAGTCGTGAAAGCCTCGTTGGGTTTTGATTTGGTTTTCCGAGGTTGATCGGCGTGTGTTGCTATTGGTGCACCCGCCGGTAAAAACTTTCTGAAAGCCGTGTCGCGGATATGGACGACTTGGAGCACGAGATCTCGATCATAGACAAGCATAACTAAAGTTTATTGTTATAAATTTGACTTATAATGACTAGTAATCAGCTTCACTATAATGGAATGGCTAATTAATACGCCCACAATTGCTTGTTTGGTTGTCGCCATGCGACAATTGTATCGACTAGTAAGTAATGCAACTACAACTAAAATGGCTGAATAAAAGTACCAACAACTGCTTTGGGTTTTGGGTTTATCTCATGCTATCTGCACTGATTAGTAATTGTTGCAACTATCACGGAATGGTTAACTAAAAGTGCCCATCGCTTACTTTATCGTGACGATTATCTAAACTTGACTAGTAAAGTGCCGCAACTATAATCGAATAAATAAACCGCCAACCTGTGAGTTCCTCGGCTGACTTCCTCGTTTGGTCTCGAGGGGGAAACACCAGGATGGGTTTGTTTGGTGATAGCTTCAGGTTGGATCCGGTTAGGTCATTCTTACCCCTCTCTGATAACCGCCAGTTGTATCGAGTCTCTATAGGTTGTTTAGCGCATCTTGCCGCCGCTTGATCCACCATATACCTATGTAGGCGAGGACCGCCGAATTCTAGCCTCGCCGTGTACTGGCCTCAGTACTGACGCTCCTTCTTTGTTTTCTGCTTTGCCCTTTGTCGGCACCCCTTTTGTTTAAGCAGGTTTGAGCTCGACGCCGTTAGCAGGGTTACCCTTCCGGCTTGGCCTGGGCAGGGTTATGGACGCCATTGGTTATTCTTCAGGGCTCTTAGCCCCATTTGCATCTTGTCCGTAGTCGGACGCTCTATCATTTTCAAGGTGATTTGGATCTTTGTATATTATATCTGTATTCTTGACTCATCGAGTCGCTGTTATATATATCTGTTCTGTGGGTCCCATCGAGGACTGTTGTGTAATGTTATTACTTCGTTTTCCACCCGCACGAAAGTGCCTGGTGGGCACCTTTGAATCGTTTCTATGCGGGTTTGGTGAATTTTGCCCAAACTTGCATAGGTCCGATTCTGAGGGTGTTACATCGGCTTTCTCTCTCTCCTCCATTGTCAACCTTGAAGAAGCTTTCCCTCTCCCTTTCCCCTCCTATGATTCTTGCATCTTTTTGAGGGATTTGAGAGAGGAGATCTAGATCTACAATCCCCCCAAGTCAAATCCCTTCTTTGTGAAGGAATCATTGGGATCTAGATCTTGGAGAGTCTTGTGTTCTTCCTCCCTTATTCCCCCAATAGCTTTTGTAGCTTTGTTGGAATTTGGGAGAGAAGGACTTGCCCTTGCATTTGGTGCATAGGTTTGAGTTCTCCTTGGAGATTCGACGAGTTCAAGCTTGTGAGCTTGTTTCTCTTGGGTTCCTTGGAACCCTAGATGGTTGTGTGGTTGGATTGTTGACCTTTTGTGGTCTTGTTGACCTTTTGTGGTCTTGTAGCCTTTTGTGGCGTTGTTAGCCTTTTGTGGCATTGTTGGCCTTTTGTGGCATTGTTGGCCTTTTGTGGCTTTGTTGTTGGGAGCCTCCAATTGAGTTGTGGAGTTAGCCCCAATCTTGTACGGGTTCGGTGACCGCCCTCAAGCGTCCCATAGTGGAGCAAGTGCCCGCCTTTTGTGGTGTGCAATTGGGAGAATAGGGTGAGCCTTTTGTGGCGTCGGTGAGTTGCGTGCTTCCGCATCCGGGGTGAGGCCTTGTGTGGCGTTGGGTGAGCATCGAGCCACCACACCTCGAGGTGAGCCATTTGTGGCGTTCGGAGAGCATTGCGCCATCGCACCTCTCCAACGGAGACGTAGCTTCTTTGGAAGTGAACTTCGGGAAACAAATCTTCGTCTCCGCGTCCATCAGTTTTATCTCAACCGAACCCTTTACTTATGCACTTTACATTGTGATAGCCATCGTGCTTGAAGTATTTATACCTTGCTATCACCTTGTTGCTTGTATTGCTTAGCATAGGTTGTTGGTGCACCTAGGTGAACTTAGTGGCTAGGTTTTGTGCTCAATAAATTAAACTTTATTTTTATTCCGCATTTACTTGAGCCTAAACCGTAATATTTTTAAAAGCCTATTCACCCCCCCTCTAGGCGACTTCCTTTGTACTTTCAACAAAGGAAGAGAGATAACCATCTAGATACTACATGGACACATAGTCTAAGGTGGAACTACTCACGCTTCATACCAGAGGCTGGCATGGTGATGAAGAAGGCCTTCGGGATGATCTCCCCTCTGGCAGGTGATACGTCGGAAACATATCTATAATTTTTGATGCGCCATGCTTGTTTTATATCATTTGTCTTATGTTTTGTCTACACTTTGAGGTATTTTTATACACTTTATGGAACTAACCTATTGACAAGATGCCACAGTGCCAGTTGCTTGTTTTCTTCTGTTTTTGGTTCCAAAAAGGCAGAAAATCAGTATTGTCGAAATTGGATGGGACAAAAGCCAAAGTTACTATTTTTCCTGGAGCAACACGGAACCACGAAGCAGAGCCGGAGGGGGGCCACAGGGTGTCCAAACCGCCCTAGGCGCGGGCAAGCCCCGGGGGCGCCTGGACGGGGTGTGAGCCCCCTGGACCCCCACCGACCTTGATTCCTGCGCCTATAAGAGCCCCCCAATGAAAAAACCCTAGCAAATCCAGAAGAAATCCACAAAAACATTCGTAGCGCTGCCGCCAACGAAAGGGAGATTCGGGGGATAGAAATTCTCTGTTCCGGAACCCTGCCGGGACGGGGAAGTGCCCCCGGAGCCATCTCCATCGATCTCCATCGCCATCTTCATCACCGTTGCTGATTCCCATGATGAGGAGGGAGTAGTTATTCCTCGAGGCTAAGGGCTCTACCAGTAGCTATGTGTTCATATCTCTCTCTATGCATGGTCATATTGTGATCATGAGCTTTGTAATCAAGTAGATCTACCTTGCTACTCGAGTGCTTCAATAGATCTCTGCTCTCCCCATGTGTGTGAAAGTGACAGCGTGCACGACATGGTGGCACTTAGGTTTGAGTCTACATAAATACTCTTTGTGCTTTAATAGATCTATGATTTTCCCCACGTGTGTGAAAGTGACAGTGTGCATACCGTGTGTGGCACTTTGGCTAGATTGAATATTTGTTATGAGTTATATTTGAAGTTGTATGTCTCTATGAAATTGTGGTGTTTGTTGGAACCATCTAGCGCTCAAGGTGACAGTGTGGGGTTATCTAGATTGGGGAAGGCCCTACCATGGATTAGAGTGTCCAACCAGAGAGTAGTTAAGAGTAGTATCATGAAGAGAGGATATTTATATGAGAGAGTGTTCACTAGTGAAAGTATGATCCCTAGGCCTTGTTTCTAAACATTGAAACACCATTTTCTACTAGATCTATTGCATGTTGCTTGCTTCCTTCAGTTTGCCTTTAGTCTGTTCCTCCACGCCATCAGCTATTTTCTGGCACCATTACCCCACGTCAACAACAAGTCAGAAGCTATTTTCTGGCACCGTTACCACTTGTATTTCACTATCTCTTCGCCGAACTAGTGCACCTATACACCTGACAAGTGTATTGGGTGTGTTGGGGACACAAGAGACTTCTTGTATCTTGATTGCAGGATTGCTTGAGAGGGAATACCTTTGACCACTTCCTACCTGAGTTCGATAAACCTTGGGTAATCTACTTAAGGTAAACTTGTTGTTGTTCTACAAACCTATGCACTTGGAGGCCCAACAACTGTATGCAAAAATAGAAGTGCATAGACATCAAGCTCTTTTCTAGCGCCATTGCCGGGGAGGTAAGGTAAAAGGTACTCACATCCTTCGGTGTGACTGCTCGAAGTTATTTCATTTAGATTCTACAATTTTGTATTTTTGTTTCTTGTTTTCACTAGTTAGGCTTAATGGAAAACAACAACAAAATTAGAGAGATTTATAGTATCTATCTTGAGTTAGGACATGAAGTGTTTGAAGAGAAAATTAAAAAACCTATGGAACTTTATTTGCATGATAATATCAATGTTATTAGTATGAATTCTTTGAACACCATTATTGCTAATTCTATGGAAAATTCTAAGCTTGGGGAAGCTAGTTTTGATGAAAATGATCTTTTTAGTCCCCCATCTTTGGAAGTAGCTATTCTATTGCTTATGATGATACCAAACCTCCAATATATGATGATTACAATGATGAGTATGATATTTTAAGTCCACCTACTATTGAGGATAACATTAATTTTGATTACAATATGCCTCCTATATTTGATAATTATGGTGATGAGAATAATAGTGATAGCTATTTTGTTAAATTTGCTCCCACGACAATTAATAAGAATGATTATGCTTATGTGGAGAGTAATAATTATTTTATGCATGTGGCTCATGATAAGAATGTTTTATGTGATACTTATATTGTTAATTTTATTCATGTTGCTAGTGAAAGTTATTATGAGAGAGGGAAACATAGTCTTATGCATCTCAAAAATATTAAGTTTCCCCTCTTTATGTTGAAAATTTTGAAGTTGCACTTTTTTACTTTCCTATGCTTGTTGCTTTGTGCTTTCATGACTTGTTTCTTTACAAGATTCCTATGCATAGGAAGTGGGTTAGACTTAAATGTGTTTTGAATTTGCTTCTTGATGCTCTGTTTTACTTCAATTCATATTTCTTATGTGAGCATCTTCTCAAACTATCAAGCATAACTTAAAGGCGTTAAATAAAAGTACTTGTTGGGAGATAACCCAAGAGTTTTCTTGAGTCTTGGAAGTTATTACTTCTGTAATGACCTCTCCTTATCCTTTTTGTTTTCTTTTTTGTGCCAAGAATGACCTCTAATGAGAGGGAAGTAAGATTTAGGGAGTTGCTGTCCCAAAACAGATTTCTGTCCTCCACCATAAAAATTCTCGAGGAGTTTATATAAGTCGGATTGAGCGAAAATTTACGAATAAATCCCTCAATATGTTAGCTAACTTTAGTTAGTTCAACACTTTTTTATTTGAGAAACAGAAGATCTTCGAAAAAATCAGTTTCTACCCGCTGGTCTGTTTTGACAATTTCTGCCATTATTTGCATTTGCTTCTTATTGATTCCTTTTTGGGTTCTTTTTGGGAAATTGAGATTTTTGAAGGAGTTGCTACAGTAGCTTGTGTCTTTAGTGAAAGTTTTGCTGTTTTGAAACTAAACCCAAAGGTTTATTATCTTTTGAATAAACTAATGTTGCTAATGAAGATTGTGTGAAGTTTTGTATGAAGGAAAATTTGCAGGTGTAGAGAAAGAATGATGTAATGAGATGAAGAATGGAAAAACTCTCAAGCTTGGGGATGCCACCCCTTGTCACCCCAAGAAATATTGAAGAGGTACAAGCGTCAAAGCTTGGGGATGCCCAAGGCATCCCCTTCTTCATCAATAAAAATCTCAGGTCTTTCTAGACACTTAGTTTTTATTGTTTCATGCATTGTTGTGTTGTTCTTGGAGCGTCTTAGTTTTCTTTTTTGGTTTTCATTTTCTTAGTTTGCTTGAGTAAGTTGTTTGGTTACACCACACTTCTTTTGGAGAGAGACACACTCTGTTTCCATTGCCTAGAACACTCTAGTTTTCACTCTTATTGTTTTATGAGTGTTTACTTTTGCTAGCACTGCGTTCAGCCTTAGTTTTCTTGTGCTTTCAGCTTAGAACTTTTTAGTTCTTATTTGTGGATTTGTGAGACAAGCTCACTGATCTTTATTTATTATTATCTTTGTAAGTTGTTTCAAATAAGTTGTTTGGTGTTGGAAAGGAGTAGAAGTTCTCGCTTGAGTAGTATAATAGGAGCTTGCTTTGACTATAATTTAGACTTTATCATGTCATGCTAGATGTTGCTTTGACCATATGCTTAGTGATTATTGCTATAGCATGACTTGTTCCAAACAATTAGTATTGCTGAATGTGCCTTGAAGGAATCATGCGTTGTTTTAGCATAAAAAAGCATAGTATTGTGGTATTCTCCTTTGATGCTTTGTCTGGGTTGAATTGGCACATGCTCACACCATGTTATTACTATCCTCTATGATCATTTAGTCCTTGACTTGTAGTACCACTCTATGCTTTGATTAGTAATGTTTTGTCGCTCTGCATGAATATGGCCATTATTGCTCTCTTAGTTGGTTGCTCCCAGTCTTTTGCTAGCCTTCACTTGTATGAGTAAGCTCTACTCATGCTTCCAACTCCCAAGAAACCAAGTTATTCCAAAGTGTCCACTATAAACTCCTATGCATGGTGTGTTACACCATTCCAAGTATATTCTTGTTTTCAGCTATCTTCCAATTAAAAAGTATTTTGTTATGTGAAAACTTAGTGATTAAAGCTCTCACGAACTTGATGGCACACTTTATATTCTTTGCCCCTAATAAACTTGAACCATTGTGTCGTCTATGTTGTATATGCTTGCACTTATACGTTGGAATTAGCAGAACCATGCTGTCATGGGGAACGTTTTCAACATTGCACTTGGACTTTGTACTCAGTTGATATCATGCTCTTTTGTCTATGGATGTCACCAGTGTGAAATAAAGAGGGAACTTGTAAGTCCATGGAGTATGGATTTTGTGTTAGAGAAACACCTAGGCCGCTAGCCTAAGCCATGCCTAATCATGGTGGAAACTTGCAGCATCACCATAGTGAGCTATCTATGAAGCATCCTCAATAAAAATCTATGCACATAGTAAATAAAAAGATCGTCGAGATGCTCATTGTCTGCTTTCCTTGTCATTTTGGTTATGGGATAGCTCCTGTACCATGTGCAAGGGGTACCCCGTTGGCGGTTCTCTATGATACACATGTACTTACAATGACAAGAACTTACAGGTGACTAAAGTTGAGTAGCATGAGGTGTGGCCCTCGTATTCAAGGGACTTGAGATTGCCAACTTATACTTTGTCAAGCATATACTCCATAGTTTGTTCACTATAACCTTAATCACTTCAAGATGCTTATGATAGGGGCAATGAGGGCTGAAAGCTAACAAGTACCATAATTTTTGGAAGCTCTTTTTGAAACTTGAAATCCCTGCTTCCCTTTGTGAAGGGCCTTTCTTTCACTATTATTGAGTCTCCACCTTGTACCTTTAGGCACCATTAAGAGAGAATAGTTGTCATTCTGTGTGCAGTGTTCCAAAGCTTATTGATTAATGCATATTGTGATATTACTTATTCTTGTGCTATTTGTTTCTTGTTGCCCTTGTGAACTTTGAAGGTGTCCTATGCATCTATTTGCTACTCTATGAGGGACAAGCTGATTGCCACTATGCTATGTTTTCTATATGTGAAACAAACAAAGTTTTTCAATGCATGTTATTTATGATCTTTGTTTGTAGCCTTTCATGTTGCATGCATAGTTACTATGTCCTATTGTTAGAACTCCATCTTTCATGCACATGTTTAGAGTTCTTTGATCCCAGCTTTCAATGCTTGCAAATGGTTTGATCTTGGTTTTGATGGTGCATGTCACCTCAAAAATTATTCTTGTATCCCTTACATACTCGAGGACGAGCAGGAGTTAAGCTTGGGGATGCTTGATACGTCGGAAACGTATCTATAATTTTTGATGCTCCATGCTTGTTTTATATTTGTCTTATGTTTTGTCTACACTTTGAGGTATTTTTATACACTTTCTAGAACTAACCTATTGACAAGATGCCATAGTGGCAGTTGCCTGTTTTCTTCTGTTTTTGGTTCCAGAAAGGCAGAAAATCAATATTCTTGGAATTGGATAGGACAAAAGCCAAAGTTACTATTTTTCCCGAAGAAACACCGAACCACGAAGCAGAGCCGGAGGGGGGCCACAGGGTGGCCAAACCCCCTAGGCGCGAGCAAGCCCTGGGGGCGCCTGGAGGGTGGTGGGCACCCTGGACCCCCACCGACCTTGATTCCTACGCCTATAAGAGCCCCATGATGAGAAAACCCTAGCAAATCCTGAAGAAATCCACAAAAACCTCCGTAGCACCGCCGCCACCGAAAGGGAGATTCGGGGGACAGAAATTCTCTGTTCCGGAACCCTGCCGGGACCGGGAAGTGCCCCCGGAGCCATCTCCATCGATCTCCATCGCCATCTCCATCACCATATTCATCACCGTTGCTGATTCCCATGATGAGGAGGGAGTAGTTCTTCCTCGAGGCTAAGGGCTCTACCGGTAGATATGTGTTCATCTCTCTCTCTCTCTCTCTCTCTCTCTCTCTCTCTCTATGCATGGTCATATTGTGATCATGAGCTTTGTAATCAAGTAGATCTACCTTGATACTCAAGTGCTTCAATAGATCTCTGCTCTCCCCATGTGTGTGAAATTGACAGCGTACATGCCATGGTGGCACTTAGGTTTGAGTCTACATAAATACTCTTTGTGCTTTAATAGATCTATGCTTTTCCCCACGTGTGTGAAAGTGATAGCAAGCATACCGTGTGTGTCACTTTGGCTAGATTGAATATTTGTTATGAGTTATATTTGGAGTTGGATGTCTCTATGAAATTGTGGTGTTTGTTGGAACCATCTAGCGCTCAAGGTGACAGTGTGGGGTTATCTAGATTGGGGAAGGCCCTACCATGGATTAGAGTGTCCAACCGGAGAGTAGTTAAGAGTAGTATCATGAAGAGAGGATATTTATATGAGAGAGTGTTCACTAGTGAAGGTATGATTCCTAGGCCTTGTTTCTAAACATTGAAACATCATTTTCTACTAGATCTATTGCATGTTGCTTGCTTCCTTCAGTTTGCCTTTAGTCTGTTCCTTCACGCCATTAGCTATTTTCTGGGACCGTTACCCCACGTCAACAATAAGTCGGAAGCTATTATATGGCACCGTTACCACTTGTATTTCACTATCTCTTCGCCGAACAAGTGCACCTATACACCTGACAAGTGTATTGGGTGTGTTGGGGACACAAGAGACTTCTTGTATCTTGACTGCAGGATTGCTTGAGAGGAAATACCTTTGACCACTTCCTCCCTGAGTTTGATAAACCTTGGGTAATCCACTTAAGGGAAACTTGCTGTTGTTCTACAAACCTCTGCACTTGGAGGCCCAACAACTGTCTACAAGAATAAAAGTGCGTAGACATCAGCAGGGTGCCGGGAAGAACTTCAGATCCCCCCGATCTAGGGACGATGGTGGCGGCGGCTACGGACTGTTTCGTGGAAGATTGATCGGATACTTAGGGTTTTGGTATCAGGGGCTTCTTATAGGCGAAGAGGCGAGTCAGGGGCACCCAGGGTGGCCGCACCCCCCTAGGTGCGGGCCAGGCCTAGCCACGCGGCCAGGGGGTGTGGCCCCTTGGTGGCTCTCCTCCATCTTGTATTCTGGCTCCGTGTTCCCCACGGTAAAATATTGACTTCGGCTTTTGTCCCGTCCAATTCCTAGAATATTGATTTTCTGCCTTTTCTGGAACTAAAAACAGAAGAAAACATGCAACTGGCACTATATCATCTTGTTAATAGGTTAGTACCAGAAAACATATAAAATACCTCAAAATGTAGACAAAGCAAAGCAAAGTAGATACTAAACAAGCATGGAGCATCAAAAGTTATAGATACGTTTACGATGTATCAATGAGCTTCTCATGACGGAGTCCAAGGAGGAGTACGAGCGGCGCTTCATCGACTACAAGAAGGAGCTTCTCGACTCGATCAAGCCCTTCGTCACCAACACCACCAATCAGCTCTAGACCGTGCGCACCACCATGGAGTTGATCCGGTCCTTGGTGGCTGAGGATCTGGAAGATGCCAAGGCACAGATCGGTGGCGAGATTGACAACTTGCGAGCGTTTCTGAGCTCCGAGATCGCGCAGCTAACCGCTGCGGTGGGGCAGCTTCCCCGCCCTATCCCGGCGCCATGGCGGGCGGTTTACCGGCCCCGACCACCCGAGAGCTAAGTGAATCATCCGCCGGCCATGTGGGGCACTGCTTTGAGCAAAAACACCGGGGGACAGCGTGCGATGGTGCGCCTCCTCCGGTCACTGGTATGTGATCCATCTCTATTCCCCGTGAATTTTTTTAGCCCTGTGAGTAAATCCATCGGTACTGACTCAAGCCTTGGTTTACGTGTGGAATTGCCCCAATTCGATGGTGCCAACCCTAAATTGTGGCAACGTCGTTGTGAGGAAGCTTTTCATCTAGGGCAGACTGCTGCTGTACACTAGGCACTCTTGGCTTCTGATCAATTTATTGGTCCGGCGGCTACTTGGTTGGAATCGTATTTGCAGCAGCCCTCGCATCCAGCTTGGTATGACTTTGCCGCTGCAGTTCTAGCGCGTTTCAGTCGTAATCAGCATCAAATTTTGGCTCATCGATTGATTCACATCAAGCAGCTGACTACTATTGAGGATTATGTTAACAGGTTCTCTGCACTTCTGGACTAGATTGCTGCGTATGATTCTCATCCTGATCCTGTGCATTATATCACAAACTTTTTGGATGGATTGTTTCCTAGAGTTCGCATTCTTGTAGCCATTCAGAAGCCGGACGATTTGGATACGGTGTACTCCTTGGCCTTGCTATATGAAGAGTTGGGTAAGGATTGTTGCCCGACTCGCACTTCAGTGTCGCCATACCGGTCTTCGTCTGCTGCTCCCCTTCGGTATTCTCCACCACCTACCATGCCACCGCCACCTCCTGCTAGGTGGGTGTCTTTCTCTATTGAGGAGAAGCATGCAGCAGAGCAGTCCAAGGCACCGGCCGATGATAAATGGTAGAATCTCAAGGCGTACAGACGCTCCAAGGGGATGTGTTTTATCTGCGGCGAGAAATGGGGTCATGAGCATCAGTGCAAGGACAGTATTCAGTTGCACATCGTTCAGGAGATGGTAAGTGATGAGGAATTCTTTGATACATCAGAGCATGGTTCTCCTCCTCCGCAAATGCAACAGCTAATGGTGTTGTCTGCTGCCACTGCAGATACACTGGTACAAGCTCCTCATACAATGCAGTTACCTGTCTGCATCAGGGGCGTCCGTTTTTGTTTCTCGTTGATTCTGGCAGCTTTTCCTGTTTTATTGATCTAAAGCATGCGTCCTTATTGGAGGGGAAGCAGCCCTTAGTTCAGCTTGTGGGCGTGCAAGTTGCTGGGAGTGCTATTCTTCAGAGTTCTCACTTTATACCTCGACTGCTTTCGTCTGCTGGTGGTGTTGAGTTTGTAGACGATTTCAAGATTCTCCAGCTTGGTAGCTATGATGGTATCATCGGTCTTTATTGGCTGGGCAAGCATAGTCCTATGGTAAAAAATTGGGAGCAAGGATGGATTTCAATTCCGTATCAAGGGGAGACAGTTATTTTGCATGGTGATGAGGCTGCATTTTGTGATCATGCTCTTCTTGAGCTGCAGTTACTAAAAGAAGCAGTAGCCAGCCCTAAGTTACCTGTTCCTATCGAATTCAGCGGTTGCTGGACAAGTTCTCACCAGTGTTTGCATAGCCTACTGGGTTGCCTCCCCATCGTTTCTATGATCACATGATTCCGTTGGTTCCTGGTGCACGGTCGGTTTCCATTCTTACTTATTGTGTGGCGCCGGAGCTTAAGGATGAGATCGAGCGTCAAGTGCAGGATCTCCTTGCTCAGGGCGTGATCATCCATAGTGATAGTTCCTTCAGTTCGCTTGTCTTGCTTGTCAAAAGGCAGATGTTGTGTTGATGATGCTGGTGACTCTGTTCCGGTTCAGACTTGGCGCCTTGTGGTTGATTATCGCCATCTGAATGCCTTAACTATCAAAAGCAAATATCCTCTTCCGGTGATCGATGAACTGTTGGATGAGCACTCTGGGTCTCGATAGTTCTCCAAGTTGGATCTTAGAGCAGGGTATCATCAGATTCGGTTAGCCCCTGGTGAGGAACATAAGACAACATTCCAAACGCATGATGGTCACTATGAGTTTAGGGTCATGTCATTTGGCTTAACCAGACCTCCGGCTACCTTTCAGCACGCTATGAACGCGACTCTGGCTCCTGTTCTTTGTCGTTTTGCCTTGGTTTTCGTTGACGATATTCTCATATATAGTCCCAGTTATGAGGAGCATCTGCAACACCTCTCTGCTATCTTATCCATTCTAGAAAGGAGCGTTGGCAGGTGAAATTGTCCAAGTGTGCCTTTGCCCAGTAGAAAATTGCCTATCTGGGGCATGCGATATCAAGTGATGGGGTATCTACTGATGACTCTAATATTCAGTCAATTCGAGCTTGGAACACGCCGACCAACTTGAAAGAGCTTCATGATTCTTAGGATTAACTAGGTATTATCGCAAGTTTATCAAGAACTTTGCAGTCATCAGTCAACCCTTGACGAATATTTTGAAGAAAGGAGTTTTGTTTGTCTGGACTTTTGTCGCTGAGGACGCGTTTCAGACCCTAAAACAATCCATGATTAGTGCTCCTGTTCTGGCTCTGCCTGATTACAAGCTGCCATTTGTGATCGACACGGACGCGTGTGACGTGGGTATTGGTGTAGTTCTGTCCCAAGCTGGCCATCCTATTGCTTATGTCAGCAGATCGTTGGGTCCCTGGAATAGGTGTTTGTCTGTGTATGAGAAGGAATACCTTACCATTTTGCTTGCTATTCAACAATGGCGTTCCTATCTGCAGTTAGCTGAGTTTGTGATTCGTACTGATCACAAGAGCCTTACCAATTTTATGGATCAAAGGTTGCAGACGGAATGGCAAAATAAGGCTTTAACAAAAATGATGGGGTTGCAATTTACTATCCATATAAGAAGGGCATTCATAATGGGGCCACGGATGCTCTTTCTAGAATCCCAACTCAGCATTATCAAGTGTATACGGTGACTATAGTACAACCAGCCTGGCTCGTCTCGGTGTTGTCTAGCTATCAACAGGATCCGGTCGCTCAGAAGTTGCTTCAGAGGCTTTCTCTTGCTCCTGCCGCCGACACGCATTATACACTGGACAATGGGGTGTTGCGCCACAAAGGTCGGATTTGGGTGGGTGGTGATATCTCCCTCTAGAAGAAGATTGTGTCAGCATTCCATGATAGTCCTCAAGGGGGCCATTCCGGTTTTCCTGTCACCTATCGCAGGTTGATTTCCTTGTTCGGCTGGACAAGGATGAAATAGATGATTAAGGAATTTGTTAGACAGTGTCGTGTGTGCCAGCAGGCCAAACCTGAGCGGCTGCCCCAGCCGGGCTGTTGTAGCCACTGCCGATTCCGTCAGCACCATGGGAAGTGGCAACGACGGATTTTATCGATGGGCTGCCTCTATCACGCCATTGCAACTGCTTACTGGTGGTTATCGATAAGCTAACCAAGTTTGCGCATTTCATACCACTTCGACACCCGTACTCAGCCAACACAATTGTGGAGTTGTTTGAGGATAATATCTACCGTCTCCATGGGATGCCAGCTTCTTTGGTTTCCGATCGTGATCCTATCTTCACCAGCAAATTCTGGCAGGCCATTTTCAGAGCTACTAGGACTCAACTCAAGCTTAGCACTGCTAACTACCCGGAGACAGATGGCCAGACTGAGAGAGTCAATCAGTCCATCGAATGTTTTTTGCGCTGTTTTACCAGTTCTCATCCGCATCACTGGGCTCGCTGGATTTCTCTCTGTGAGTTTTGGTATAACACAAATTGGCATGCCTCGCTTGTCAAATCACCTTTCGAGTTTCTTTATGGGTGCCCTCCTCGTTATTTCAGAGTCACAACTTCGGATCAGATTGATCCTCAGGATGTGCAGGCTTGGCTGGCCGAGCGGTCGTTGGTTCTGGCGTCAGTGTGACAACACCTTCTGCGTATGCAGCAGCGTATGAAACAACAAGCCGACAAAAACAGAACTGAGCGCACTTTCGCTGTTGGCGACGAGGTATTCCTGCACCTTCAACCATATATTCAGTCGTTAGTGGCTAAACATGTTTGTTAGAAGCTCTCCTTCAAGTTCTTCGATCCCTACCGTGTCCTCGAACGCTTGGGGCAGGTGGCTTACAAAATTCAGCTACCTGAGTCTAGTCGCACTCACCCTGTTTTTCACGTGTCTCGGCTCAAGAGGTGCTTGTAGGGGTTCGTAGCATGGAAAACAAAAAAATTCTACCGCATGCAAACAAACAAGCCAAGATCTATCTACTAGATTGTAGCAACGAGTCGATAGAAGAACTCACCCTCAAATATTCCAAAGTGGTTAACGAGAGCAGATTCTCGTGGGTGATGTAGTCGTACTCTTTCCGATCTCAAGATCGCGTAGACGATCCTTCCGGCGCTGCGTTCTGGCAGCGCTCCCGCAGTCGGTCACACGCGTTAACTGATGAAGACCTTCCTCTCCTTGTTCCAGCAAATGGAGGTTGTAGCACTCTCCTCGTGATTCCGGCAGCACGACGGCGTGGTACCGGAAGTAGAGGGGAGATCTCGCAGGGCTTCGCCTTAAGCCGGAGCGAGTATGGTGGACTATGAGAGAGACCTTGGCGATCTAGGGTTTAGAGGCGCCAAGGGAGGAGGCTAGACGGCGGCTAGGGTTAGGGTTCACCCCAACTCGGCGAGTTGGTGGTGCCCTAGGCGGCGGCGACAGGGGTGGTGGCGCCGGCGGCTTGAGGCTAGGGATTCGGTGGTGTTGGGTGTAGGGAAGAGGGGGCACCCCTGCCCCTTCTTTTATAGGTGGGAGGGAGGCGCGGTTGAGAGGAGGGAGTCCTCCTACAACTCCTCCTCCTTGGCCAGCGGGTGGAGGGAGTAGGAATTCCTCCCTAAGTAGGTTTCCTACTCTCCCTCCACTAAGCAAACTTGCCGTTTGACTTTTCAAATTGGCGTTTGACTTTCAAACTAGGATTTGAATTCTTCCTTTATTTTTCCCAGCCATGATACCTAGTACATGATGCAATCATTCCATATTGTCATGACACATTCATGTACCCTTCCCCTCCGGAGTGCCGGACCTTCCGGACCCTTCTAGAACATTCCCGGTGAAAACACCGGAATCATTCCCCAACTCCGAAACAGGACTTTCCTTATATGAATCTTATTCTCCGGACCATTCCGGATCTCCTCGTGATATCCCGGATCCCATCCGAGACTCCGAACAACATTCGGTCTCTTACTCATCATTCCATAACTACTCAACAACATCGAATCCTTAAGTGTGTCTCCCTACGGTTCGTGAATTATGCGGACATGACCGAGACACTTCTCCGATCAATAACCAATAGAGGAATATGGAAATTCATATGGCTCCCACATATTTCTACGATTACTTTGCGATCGAATGAACCACTTACATACGATACCAATTTCCCTTTGTCTCACGATAGTTTACTTATCCGAGGTTTTGATCGTCGGTATCTCTGCATACCTAGTTCAACCTCGTTACCGATAAGTATTCTTTTCTCGTTCCCGTGGTATGTGATCCCTTGTGAGCCAGTCACATGCTTGCAAGCTAATTGGATGACATTCCACCTAGAAGGCCCAGAGTATATCTATCCGTCATATGGATGGACAAATCCCACTCTTGATCCATGTGTCTCAACCCATACTTTCCGAACACTCAATGCCACCTTTATAGCCACCCAGTTACGGTGTGGTGTTTGATGTCATCAAAGCATCCTTCCGGTGATGGTGATAAGCATGATCTCATGGTCGAAGGAATTAGGTTACTATGTATCAAAAAGCTTATAACAAATGAACTATATTAAATGACTTGATCTTTATGCTACGCTTAACTATAGGAGTATGTCCATCACATGATTCTCCTAAAGATATGACCCTGTGGTTAATAACATCTCTATGTTCATGATCAGGAAACCATGATCATATATTAACCAACAAGCTAGTTTAACAAGAGGCTTTACTAGGGACTCTTTTATGTTTACAAATCACACAAGTATTAATGTTTCTGGTTAATACAATTATAGCATGGTATGTAAACATTTATCATAAGTATGAAGATATGATAATAACCACTTTATTATTGCCTCTTGGGAATATCTCCAACAGTCTCCCACTTGCACTAGAGTCAATAATCTAGTTTCAAACCTTTGTGTATTCAACACCTATGGCTTTCTGGTGTCGTATGTATACGATTGCTAGTGGTCAACTGATCTCCAGATCTGACACTTCCAGGTCCGTGTGTAATTGCATGTCTTTGCGTCTCTACGCATCACTCATTCTCTAATGAGATGGCTTTATAAAATTTGGTCCTTTGGTGTGACCTTTAGTTCTTTGGGGTTAAAACATGTTGATAATATTGTCGTACAATATATCTTCATAGTATTATCCCTGCTGTGAACTACACCTAGTTTGATAACAAACTACTTGACACAAATGCCCTCTTTTGATGTTATAATAGCAGTTATATACTTAGCCCTTTTGTTGTAGTATCTGTCACAATATCTTAACTTTGGAACTCATCCAAATTCATTATGGAACTCTCATTCCATCATATTGTGCCACCCTTAGTTTAGATTGAGATAAACTTAATTTGTACTTTGTGACAAAACTAGTATCAATGTAATTCATTTACAATGAACTAACCATCTATTTGTCACTTCTACAAAATAATATATTCTTAGATCTTTTACAAGATCATAAGAATATCTTTACTATCGTCCAATAATCAGCTTATGAATCATTCTGGTATATGCTCATAACATTTAGAGCATAGGACATATCTGGATTTGTACACATCACAGAATGATTGATAAAATACTCTTTGTGATTTTATCTATCAAGTATCAAAAATACTTAAATATTTATTCAATCCTTCCTGTGCAACAAGAACCTTTCTTGTAGTTTCCATATTGAACTCATTCAATATCTCATATATGTACTTCTGGCACAACCATATTGGCGTCTATTGATGCCAAATATTTGGGTTTTTCCTAAGTCTTTCATCGAGATGAAATTCTTATCCTATGTTAATAAAAGATACATCATTTCCAATCAACAATATGTCTTCCACATAATGTATTAGAAACATTTCTTAGCGCTCTGTTGCCTGCCAAAACCCACCGGCGAGCAGCGACGAGCAACACGAAGAGCCGGGAGGCTCCCAGAACTGCTGGTGGGTCCTGGTCCCTCGGGCAACGGCCCGCAAAACTCCGGCACACGTCCTAGCTTGGTTCGAGGGCGTGCCACCTGACCTATACCTGGTCAGGAAGGTGAAGGATTGCTTCGATTGATTTCCTGCATGGTAAACAAGTATACGTAAAATTCGAGCCGTGACCGGCTCCTGTGTTTTCGTGAATCGGCTCCTGGAGCCGATTATCCCATGGTTCTGCATCAGATTTACGATAACATGGGGTTTTGCTTCATCACTACAAGTTAAATCGATCTACGACAGTTTTAACGTTTTCACCACGTAACTAGAACGTCCTACACGTAATTGAGCCTGGTAGATACAAAAGATGACAACTAACCCTAGAGGAGGCCTAACAACCGACGTAAAGTCAATTACCGGAACAACTTCTCTAGAACTAGTAAACCACGCCCCACGTACCATCGGATCGTTCAACCCGTTTGCAAGGCCTGACTACGTGGATATCAAACTAAACCCTAGAGAACAAGGCATAACTATAACAGATCGTAACAACTAAATAAAGATCAAGCAAAGTGCTACCCTTGCACTTGGGAAAAGGTGCAAAGGTAGCGAGGTAACTAGAGGTAGCATAACTTGAATAGTCATGGCGAAAAGTACCGATGCTAGCCTCAACAAATCTATGATAATAGTATTACTCGCCATCAACAAGGCTTCAGTACGAGTAACACCGAAAAACGCATAAGTAAATACTGCCTAGATCGCAAGATGCGATCTAGGCAGCATGACACTTACCCGAAAGAAACCCTAGAAACAAGGGGTGGCGATGCCGAGATTGTGTTTGTTATAACGTGATTGTCCTCTTTTCTTGATAACCTTAGGTACATATTTATAGTCCGAGACTTTCTATCTTTGGAATAACTCTACAACTCTATCTTTACCTAAACTGAAACGGAACCTACTACGATACAAAATACACGGCAATTTAGCCCAAATCCACGACAAGGCCGATTCAACAACACGTTGAATATACGTATCTTCCAAGCCCATCTTGATCACGGCCCATCTCCTCCTTTGGCCAAAATATGGCGATAACATGCCCCCGGTTTTGGCAATAATAATTCCAAAACCACTGCTGATGTTTTTCTTCCCCTCTCCTTTTTTACATCGGGTTACGCTGCAGTAGAATCGCCACGCCACCCCTCATCATGATGCCCTGTCTTCTCAACTCCTTCGCAGTGCATGATTTGACGATTTTGGCAGACATTCGGGAAACCGCTATGGCATTGAACCGCCTCCACTATTCCCTTATTTAAATTAAATCGAGCAGTTCACAGTCCCCATCTTCCTCCAAGAGCTAGAAACCCTCTTCCTCCGCCGAAAATCCTCTTCCTCCGCCATGGCCTCTTCCTCTTCGCGCCTGCCTCCCGTCTTCCAATAGCATTAGCGACCGAGCCGACGCCAGAGCACTACCACGGCGGGCAGATTACTCTCGCCCACAATGGTGGGAAGAGAGGATTGGGATTTCGCCGTTTGGTCGGAGGACGACGCGCCTTGACCGACGGCGAGGCCTGCAGCCTCGCCGACGGGAACCGGAGGCGAGAGCAGCTGGCGCCTGGTCTCGGAAGGCGTCGAGTCCTCCGACGAGGAGGAGGAATCGAGGAGGACACCTCCTCCGCGAGTACCCGCCGGTGAAGCGCCCGCCCGGGTCCAGCGAGGACACCAAGACGAGGACGAGGAGGCCCTCGCTTCTTCAAGAGCAGTAAGACGACACCGGCAGCAGCGCTGAAGACAGCGAACAAGACGGCGGCGACGACAACGGCGACGACCTCGGCCTCTAGATTAGGAACCAGTAGTAGTAGTAGTAGTAGTAGTAGTAGTAGTATTAGTAGTAGTAGTAGTAGTAGTAGTAGTAGTAGTAGTAGTAGTAGTAGTAGTAAGCTCCCTTTTGTAATCAATTAGCCTTTTGTAAGCAATTATCTTTTGAATGAATGAATGAAAATCTGTTTCTCGAAGATTGCTTTCCCGACCCAATTTCGCCGATAGTCAAAATAGGTCGATGCTCCAGAAGCCGATAGCACCGTATCGGCCTTCACCACACTGCGTTCATACAGTCAAACAAGTCAAATCTCAAAGAGCCGATGGCAACACATCGGCTTTTCCAAAAAAAACGTTGACAAGGTCAAAACTTGATCGCATACTTAGGCAAACTTAAACGGCCATTTTCCAGTTTCAAACGGTAACCTGCGACCCTCTTCAAAAAGGGCGACCCAGATCTCCAATTGCCCACCGACGAGATTGAGCTCACAACGACAAGACCCCTCGATCCCCAACTGCATAGATCCATCTCCGCCGGCAAACTAGATGGCGGAATCGTCCAACACCAACCCAGAGGTCTCCGGTCTGAAGGTACGCCTACTTCTCGCAGTATGAACACGATCAGAATTAATGGCGAACACCTGAATTAATGCCTTATTCCACCATTAAATTTTTAGGTTTCAGATATTCTCACGCACCCTTCTCTCCCAAATTCTCTCGCCTTGGTCCTCGCATGAATCTAGTCCGCCCATCCGATTTCTTATGAAGCAAATAGAATCCTTCGTAAGCCAAGACCTAGATCGAACTCTTGGGCCGATCGCTTAGCTTTGGCCTAATCCCCCTGAACATTGGGTCTCTTGGTTCAGTAGGGTAGCTAGAGCTTACCAATCCCAATGGGAAACCACGGGAATAGCCGATGCCTTGCATTTGTCATTGTCTCCTCTTGAGAAACACGAGAATCTCCTCAAAACCATCGGCTACTTCTGGTCTGACGCTCTGAACTTCTTCATGTTCGGTCATGGCCCCATGTCACCAACTCTGTTAGACGTGGTGATGATTACTGGTCTGGATGTTACATCACCCAGCCCCTCTGCTTTTAAACTGACCAAGGTCCCCTACAAACTGTCTTCTAAAACAGACTGCACGAACCGGGGTGCCTACCTCCAACGCCACATGAAAACAAAGGGCCCTGTCACAGAGAAAGAACACACAGCCTTTCTCAACTTCTGGCTGGAACATTTCATATTTTGTGGCCCTTCCCTTGCTCCAACCAAGAATTATCTTTCCTTAGCCCACGAACCGCCAAGGGCACTCAACTTGGCCTCGCAAACTGTTCCTTGGAGAGGTCTATAGATATCTCCGTTGATGTCATCGCTGTTCTCCGGCATAGCAGTCAAAACAGTGGTCCTTGGTGGTTTATCCAGCTATGGGCTCACTTGTATTTTCAAAACCACATCCCAAACTTCCCCTTTTGAGCTGCACCTTCCAGATGTGAAAGGGAAGCAGATCCGATGCACCAGCTATGGCCAAGCTTTGTATAGATTGCCAGCAAGAAGTCGACCCTCGTGAAGGCGTCTAAATGGTTCAGTATTTTCTTTCAAGGACTGGACAATCCTATCTTCTTTCCTTACATGGAAGAATCTGAACATTTTGAAAACCCACTCTCCTTCAGGCTAGACAATTTTGCCGATGACACCAGCACTCGGCAGCTCTTTTCCACTGTGATTCGCCCTTGTTTCCTTCCAGTTGGCATGAGTACATCCAACAGAATAATCAAGCCTGGGTATGAATTCTACCAGCCAGTCGTTGTGGCTCGGCAATTTGGCCTTGGACAAGTACCTCCCCATTTCTTTCTCCACCACCTAACAGAGAGCAGAGCCGACCTGCCTGATCCTCTCACCAGCCAAAGGTGTTATTCCTTCTTTGATACTCTGACCATCCCAATTCCCAACGACCTCACCTTTGCCTCATCAACCGATGGCTTTGAAGACTGGTGGTCGATGTGGAAGACTCACGCTTTCAGGAGAGCTCTGGGACCGTTGCTGAAACATCTCGATGCTGACTATGACATCCCCGTGGAACAGGTACCACTACTTGTAAATTTCTTGATGCAGATCACAAATGATTCTTCTACTAACCCACTCTTTCTCTTTGCAGCAACAAGATGGCCCTGAACCTACACACAGTGATGGCTCCCCCTTCGAGTTCTTTCCGCCAGCTCCTGTGGTTCTTTTCTGCAAAAACTCGCCACCTCTGAAAAAGGTCATAATGCAGAAACAGCCGATAACACCACAATCGGCTTCCAAGAACCCAGCAACTCCTAAGTCAGCTGCCCCTCGAGTTCCGACTAAAACCAGAACGATGGTGAGGAAGGTAGCTGCCAGGAAGACCTTGAGGCGCCGGAGCCCTTCTCCAGACAGCTCGCATGTAAGCTGATTCAGGCCTTGGTCGGTCCTTATCATTCTTCCATTCTTGCAGACATGCTCACGCTTACTGGTTCTCCCCTTTTACAGGCTTCCGTCGAAGACACCTCCAGTGAGGATACCCAGACCAATCGAGGAGAACTAGGCCCAACGGATTCTGAGAGGACCATCACACCGAACCAGCCAGATTCACCACCATCGGCTTCCAGGAAAAGGTCGGCTCGAACCCATCGCCCCGAGCACCGGTCGAGGCGGGCCACCAGGGTCCCAAGAGAGCTCGCAAAGGACTACAAGCTTCTTCGTCGAGCCAGGAGGTTTCGAAAATCACCACCCTTCATGCTCTTACTACTTGTTTCCTTTTGTCTGCCGATTCATCATTATTTACATCGGCTAAACACCCTTCATGCAGACGACTGACGTTTCCAGTGGGAAAGCTGGGGCAGTGCCGATGCCGGATCTAGCAATCCCCGAAGGTGCAGATGAAACGGCTACCACTTTGGCCAAACCCCCAGCGACCACACACAAGCCGACCGTCTCCTCATCGGCTATCCCCTCGATCTTAGGAGAGGTACGTTAGGTTCTTTCGGCTCATCCCTACGCTTGGACGACATCGACGCTTTTCGGGCTGCCAGAGTTGTGATATTTCAGGTTTGCTGACGTTCGACCCTGAATCCATCGAATCAACTCCCTCCGTTGTTGCTGATGAACCACGAGCCAGGGTTGTTCCACCTCAATTCCAGCGTCTTAAAGCCCTGCTGTCCTCCCCGATCGAAGAGCTGATCGAGGGTTCTGAGGAGGTGAAGAGCGTCCTGGCTGAAATAAAAGACCAACTCCCAGTAGCATTGCAGGTGAAGCTTTGGCCAGTTGTAACTCTGTCTTTATACGGGCCAAGGGTGAAGTTAGCTCGTGAGAGGATCAGTCTGCGCCGCGCCCAACTCCCACTGAAAGCCAATATCGCGATGATGCCGCAGCTCAACGAGAAAAAGGCGTCTCTGGATGCCAAAACTGACACCTCTGTCAGTACCGCCGAGCTCGCATCCTTGAAAAGGGAGTTGGAAGATCTTGAAGAGAAGGTCCGGGCGACTAAACAGCTCATTCGTGACAAGGAAGAATCCATTGCCCGCTCTCAAGACGAAGCAGAAAGCCTCAAAGCCCAAATGAAGACCGATCTGGCAGAAATACGTGCCCTGAACAAGGAGCTAGTGACGGGCAAAGACGAAGATGACGAAGCCGAGATCGCCGAGGTGGATCGTGTCCGTGCTGACGCTCTCCACGCCTTCGAGGCATTTCTTCAGTAGCTTGTTTTGGTACACTGGCATCTGCTTGTAATAGTTTGAACCTCTAGAGTCGATGACTGTGCATCGGCTATATGTTTTGTTTTTTATTCGGCCGATTTCATGTATCGGCCCCCACGTTTCACTGTCTATCGTCTCACGTGCTTTTTACTTGGTCGACCCTGTACGGCCCGTGCCAATTTGGAGACCATTTACCATATGTTGCATCCTTAGTCCCTAATGGCAACACAGCTTCCCATACCAGATCACCAACGCGGAACTCCTTTGGCCTCACTTTCTTGTTATATGCACGAGCTACCTTGGCCTTGTTCTCTTTGATTTTCTCAAGCGACCACACCGAGCTCGCTTAAATCCTCAACACTGTCACTCATCAGGGTTGCATATTCTTCAGTTGTCAGATTGTCCTGAAAAGTGACACGTCTCGATCCAGCCGTAATTTCCCAGGGCAATACGGCTTCTTGTCCATAGACTAGATGGTATGGCGATGTTTTTATCGCTCCATGGCATGACATGCGATAAGCCCATAACGCCTCTGACAAAACCTCGTACAACGCCTAGGGTGCTCATCGACTTTTCTCTTGATCAGCTTGATGAGGCTCGTTGACGCCTTGACTTGCCCATTTGCCTGAGCATAGTATGGAGATGATCTAATCAGCTTAATCCCCGTGTCCTCACAGAACTTTCTAAACTCGTGAGAAATGAAGACCGAACCTCCATTGGTCGTGATAGTTTGGGGAATCCCGAATCTATGGATGACGTGTTCTTTCACAAAATTGATAACATCCTTTGAGTTCACTGACTTCATCGGGACAGCTTCCACCCATTTAGTGAAATAATCTGTAATGGCCAGAATCCACATGTGGCCTTTTCTTGATGGAGGATTGATCTTGCCGATCATATCCATGCCCCAACCTCGGAATGGCCAAGGCTTGATGATGGGGTTCATTGCTGACACGGGTACCATCTGAATTTTCCCAAATTTCTGACATGCTTGACACCCTTTGTAGTACTTGAAGCAGTCCTCAAGCATGGTGGGCCAATAAAACCCTGATCGCCTGATCAACCATTTCATCTTGTGAGCCGATTGGTGAGTTCCACAGCGCCTTCGTACCTCATGTAGGAGCCGATTGGCCTCCGTCCCCGACATTTGAGCAATAACCCTTCCGAGTCCTCAGAAACATGTCATCCCCAATAAGCACATACTTCATGGCCTTGTACCTTATCCGTTTAGGTGCCCCCCGAATCCTTCAAGTAATTGAAGATATCGGCTCTCGCCGTCTGCCTGTGAACTGCACGAACATCGGCTCCCTCTGCTACTTCGTAGCCCCGAGGCCATTTGTGCAAGATCATTCGCCTCGATATTCTGCGATCGCGGATCCAAGTGAAGTTTATGTACCGAACTGTGCCATCAGCTCACCAAGGCAGCCATAATGGGAAGAGGGACTCGCTCTCACACTTGTATTCCTCCGTGAGTTGGGAAATCACCAACTTGGAGTCTCCAAAATTTCCACCGCTTGCCCGGCCGATGAGCAACTCCATTCCCTTGCGACGCCTCATACTCGGCGACGTTGTTGGTGCGAGAGGTAGATAATCGATGGAGAAGGAAAATGTTGCCCCGGCGACGAGTAAAATGCCGATGCCGCAACCATCGCCACAAACCGATCCATCGAAAACATAGCCCACGCCTATAGACAGTGCTGCTATATTAGTGTTGATCCTTTCAGCGATAAGGTCGGCCAATGCCTGACCTTTAACCGCTTTCGCGGGTTGATACCGGATGTCAAATTCCGATAACGCAAACATCCATTTGCCGAGTCGGCCTTTCAACATAGGAGCCGACAGCATGTGCTTTATGACGTCTGATTTGCATATGATGACAATCTCCGCTGATAGCAAGATGTGACGCAGCTTGGTGCAGGTGAAAAACAGGCAGAGGCACAACTTGTCGATCTCAGGATACCTTGTTTCTGCATCCAGCATCCTTCTGCTGATGTAAAATACAACTCGCTCCAGCCCATCATAAACTTGCACCATCACTGAGGCGATGGACGGTCGCCATCGATGTAAATGTAGAATGGTGCATGCGGTGGGCGGAACCAACACCGCGGCTTCATCGATATTCTTTGATCTCGTCAAGGCTTGTTGTTGCTCGCCCCCTGAATTCCTCGTCTTTTAATTTTCACCATCCCATGAACGGCTCTATTCTTCCCGATGATTGAGATGAATCTTCCGACGGGTTGATCTTGCGAGAGACTGCAGTTCTTTCTTCGTGGTAGGTGGCTTCATTGTTCGTCTTGCCTCGACTTTTTAGGCCGATCTCAATTCCGTTCATGGACCAAGAAACCCAAGAACTGACCGGCCACCCCAAGGCGCACTTCTTTGGATTCATCCTAGCCTGAATTTTCTTGTTCGGTTCAGACGCGTTGCAGATCGTCCAAGTGTCCTTGCAAGCGACTTGACCACCACGTCATCGATGTAAATTTCCACCAGCTTGCCGATCGATCATGGAAAATGTAATTCATGGCTCTCTGCACGTGGCGGCATTCTTCAGTCCAAATGTCATGACTACATATTCAAACAACCCCACCGAACCTGGGACTCTGAACGCAGTCTTGTGTATGTCTTCTAGAGCCATAAAAATTTGGTTGTAACCGGCATTGCCATCCATGAAGCTCAAGATCTTATGACCAGCCGTTGCGTTGATTAACGTTTCTGCTACCGGCATCAGATACTCATCCTTTGGAGTAGCTCTGTTGAGATCCCGAAAATCTATGGCAACACGCCAGCGGCCATATTTTTTCTCTACAGGTACGATACTAGAAATCCATTCAGCATACCTGCATGGCCTGATTAACTTGGCTGTCAAAATTTTCTCGACCTCTTTCTTGACTTCTTCCAAGATTTCGGCCTTCATCTGTCGTGCTCGTTGCTGGAACGGCCGAAATCCTTTTTTAAGCGGGAGCCGATGCTCAATGATGCTCCTGTCTAACCCAGGCATCTCTGTATAGTCCCAGGCGAAGCAGTCTGGATATTTTTTCAACAGAGCTATCATCGGACCCCGCAGACTTGGATCCAACTTCTTGCTGATAAATGTTGGTCGTGGCTTATCCCCAGGACCGATGTCGATCTCCTCTAGTTCGTCAGCGGATGTAAACCCATACCCTAGCTTTCCGTCACCTGTTAAATCGATGCTAAACACATGGCAAACAGTTGGTGAGGAAAACAAAAATAATTTGGGCCGATTGCCTGAATCGCCCTTTTGATTGCATTAGTCAATGATGGTTTACACCTTATGTGTGCTTTACATTGGCGGGAATCTCCCTACGCATCGCATGATCCGCTTGTCGTAAGATTATCGGTTTTTGTGGCCGATCGCGATCGCCATACCACGACGATCGTGGATTTTGCTACTCTGTGCCGGTGGATAAGACCAGCCTCACCCCGTTTTTTGTAGCTTCAATGCGCTCACAGCCGTCTAGACTGATTCCAGAGATCGGCTCTTGGTCTTCTGCTTCCCGACGTTCATGCCAGCTATGGAGATCTCAATAGAATCATCTGCATGAATGACCTCCACCTCATCTCCATCCCATGATTAGGCCTTCGGTGCATCGTGGATGGGATGCGATTAGCGTGAATCCAATCTCTCCCTAGCAAGACAGCAGAGGTGCTTTTGCTGTCCACGAAGAATGACGAGGATGGTTTTTCGCCTACGGTCGATCCACGCTCAAGACGCCTTGCGCTTCTGAAGTTTGACCGTTAAAGTCGCTTAACGTGACGCGTTGGTTTTGATCAGATCTGCAGTGGAGCGTCCCAAACGCCGTAGCATGGAGTATGGCATTATATTGACTGCAGCTCCGGTGTCTACCAACATCTTGCTAACAGGCTGCCCATTGATGTAACCTCGTAGGTACAGGGCTTTCAGATGTTTGTAGCCCTTCTCACGTGGCTTCTCAAAGATAACCGGCCGTGGGCGCGATCAAACCGTACACCGGTAGCTCGTTGGTTCTTGGTGCGCAGAATTCTGACGGAAGTATGAACACCATGTTTGTGCCAGCCGATGTCTTTGCATCGGCTTTTAACGGTTTGGGGCGCCACTCTTTCCTTTTCGGGCGATCTTCCGTTTCCAAAGTCTGCCGAATTTTAACGGCTAGATCAGGTCGTGCTTTCTTTAGAGCATGAAGATACTGCGCTTCGGCTTCCTCTAAGTTACGCAGAAGCTGCACTCTACGCTTTTGGGTATGTCTGAGTCCGTCGGGACACCACCTTGGACGGTGATATCTGTCCTCTTCTTTGTCATCCCTTGGCTCCTCGAGATCTTTTGCTCGAGCGGACTCTCTGTATCGGCTCTGAGGTGGGAGAGGCCCCAGACGCTTGAACACTGAAACTGGCCCCGTGTTCTCCTTCTGCTGTCCACATTCTGGGCAGTTATCGATTGTAGGCAATCGGCTCATTCCCGTGTCCCAGCAATACTTGAAGAAAGGGCAATCCCAATGCTTGCCGACGCCTTCCTTTTCTTTTGACGTTCCCCTAGAGAGGTGCTCATATCTTTCATCGTCACTATCGCGCTGGCGACGTCGATCATACTGACGCTCATACTTGTTAAGGAGATGCGTGGAGTGTGGCTTCTGATATCGCACGCTTCTGACCTGTTGCTCAGTTAAGTACCGCCTGTCATCGTGGCTGGGCCGGTCGTGTGGACCAGCCTCCTCTCTTTCTTTTGCCCGAGAGCGACCGCCTTCCTCCTTGTATGTGCCATGGCGGTACCCAGATCCTGCCATGTTAACATCGAACGAGAACTCCAGCTGACGCTTCGCGGAGTGGCTGTGTTCTACCATGTTGACGCCGGGAAATGGGTTTGTGTCTACTTTCATGGCGAACTGCCCCAGGATCAGACGGCCTTGCTCTATTGCTATTTGGATCTGGCGACGTATCTCTTTGCAGTCATTGGTGGTGTGGGTGAACGAGTGATGCCACTTGCAGTATGGTCTCCCGTTCATCTCCTGAGCCGTGGGGATTTTGTGGCCTTCGGGCAACTTCAGCTGCTTTTCTTTCAGCAATAAATCGAAGATCTGCTCAGCTTTGCTCACGTCGAAGTCGAACCCTTTTGCAGGCCCCTGCTGCTTCACCCATTTGCAGGACACAGGATCTGCCCCCCGAGCCCATTCAGCCACGGCCACCTCCTGGTCTTGTGTAGGATCATCCTCTTCTGTATCGACCAGGCTTATCGGACGTTTGAACTTGTCTTGGTACAACTCAGGGTGGCGCTGTTCATACATCATCAGTTTCTGGGCCATGTGCGCCAATGAGTTGTACTCTACTTGGAAAGCCAGATCCTTGATGGGTGCTGAGAGACCCAACACTGCCACCGACCGCTTTTTCGCTTAAACGAGCTGAGTAACATCGGTTCTTGACATCCGGTTACGCTGGATGTACTCGCCATGGTTTCTCCCGCTTCGCATCCGCAATGCCACCTCAAGAGCCTCGAATGATACTAGATGTGGAACTGCTCTTCCAGTTGCTTCCAGGTCTGAATCGAATCAGGTGGTAGCGAGGTGTACCACCCAAAAGCTGGTCCTGTCAGAGATTGCGCAAAGAACCTTACGCGCAACTGATCCGATGCTGAAATCATGCCTAGATGTGCCAGGTATCGGCTCACGTGCTCGATCGAGCTCGACCCTTCTGATCCGCTAAACCTTGAGAACTCAGGGAGCCGATACTTGGGCGGCAGCGGAATTAAATCAAACTCGTTGGGGTACGGCTTGGAATAGCCGATTGTCCTCCTCTTTGGCACGAAGCCGAACTGGTCTCTCAAGATGGTACGGATTTGCTCCACTGTTTGAGCTGCAGGGGCTAGATTCTCATGACTCGTTTCAGTGGCATACTTTTCTAGCCACGCCTGTTTGTCGGCATCCATCCCAGACATCGCCGCTCCAGGAACGCCTGCTCCTGAAGCCCCTGCTCTAGGAACTCCTGCCGCAGAAATCCCTGCGGTTGCAATCTGGTTGGTGCGTGTCAGATTATTGCAGTCCGGCACGTAGGCGCATACATATCCATGTGGGATTTCCTTAGGTGGCTCAAACAGGAATTGGCAATCGCCTGGGTCGCCTCCAACCTTGTAGACGCCGTACGCCGCTGCCCCTGGCGGCTCTGGAGCTGCAAGTGTGAATGGCAGCTGTGGCCTGGTCTGGAGCGGTCTTTCTCCCTGGTGAGTCCCTAAAGTAGGCCCCGACGGAGAGTACTGATGTTTCATGATCTCTCGAACTACGCGAATGTGATCCGCTCAAAGCGTTCACCACTCGTAATGGCGGTGAAGAGAATGAGCCACCATGTAGTTGACTTCGTCAGAGCTCGTGCGCTCTCCGAAAGAAATGCAGATCCACCTCATCAAGAGCACCTTCGGTGAGAACCCTTTCCACCGATGCCGTGCTTACGGGTCCTTCAAAAGAGCCGATGAGATCGTCAAGAGAGTTTTAATGTCATCATACTTCGCCTTGTGCTCCTCGGGCAGCTCGTCAGACGTGGATCGGTCATCCCCATCTCAGCGTCGGATGTTGATGCAGATGTTGAAAGTCCCACCGGCGTGCGAATGTGTTGCTCGCCAAAACCCACCGGGCGAAAGCGACGAGCAACACGAAGAGCCGGAGGCTCGTAACTGCTGGGTCTCGTCCCTCGGGCAACGCCGCAAAACTCCAAGACACGCCCTAGCTTGGTTCGAGATGCCACCGACCTATACCTGGTCGGAAGGTGAAGAATTTCTTCATTGATTTCTGCATGGTAAACAAGTATACGAAAATTCGAGCCGTGACCGCTCCTGTTTCTATGAATCGCCCGAGCCGATTATCCCATGGTTACGCATCGATTTACGATAACATGGGGTTTTGCTTCATCACTACAAGTTAAATTGATCACGACAGTTTAATGTTTTCACCACGAATGGAACGCCCTACACGTAATTGAGCCTGGTAGATACAAAAGATGACGAAAACTAACCCTAGAGGAGGCCTAACAACCGACGAAAAGTCAATTACCGGAACAACTTCTCTAGAACTAGTAAACCACGCCCTTACGTATCATCGATCGCTCAACCCGTTTGCAAGGCCTGACTACGTGGATATAAAACTAAACCCTGGAGAACAAGGAATAACTATAACAGATCGTAACAACTAAATAAAGATCAAGCAAAGTGCTACCCTTGCACTTGGGAAAAGGTGCAAAGGTAGCGAGGTAACTAGAGGTAGCATAACTTGAATAGTCATGGCGAAAAGTACCGATGCTAGCCTCAACAAATCTATGATAATAGTATTACTCGCCATCAACAAGGCTTCAGTACGAGTAACACCGAAAACGATAGAATATCGCCTAGATCGCAAGATGCGATCTAGGCAGCATGACACTTACCCGAAAGAAACCCTAGAAACAAGGGGTGGCGATGCGCCGAGATTGTGTTTGTTGCGAACGTGATTGTCCTCTTTTTCTTGATAACCTTAGGTACATATTTATAGTCCGGAGACTTTCTATCTTTGGAATAACTCTACAACCTTATCTTTACCTAAACTGAAACGGAACCTACTACGATACAAAATACACGGGCAATTTAGCCCAAATCCACGCACAAGGCCGATTCAACAACACGTTGAATATACGTATCTTCCAAGCCCATCTTGATCACGGCCCATCTCCTCCTTTGGCCAAAATATGGCGATAACACGCTCCCACTTAATTACTTGCAAATGCAAGCATCTTCATCGTTTCCAATGAAATTAAACTCTTGTAATAGTTTCATCATAGTGAAGATTCCAACTCCGCGATGCTTACTTCAACCATTGAAATTTGCATATGCTTTTAGCATCCTTGAATTAACAAAACCCTTTGGACCGTGTCATGCACACGTCCTTGGTAACCATTCTATTAGAATAACTTGTTTTGTTTATTCAACACATAACAAAATTATATGTCGTGGTTGCTACATTAATCCGTCTAGACTAAATATCGCTGTGAAAGATCAGATCTTGTCATAGTCAACCTTTGAACATTGTTGTGAACTCTTTCCCAACATGTCGACTATTTCATAGATGTGAAACATCCATGTCTATTTATTTATATATCCAAATACGACTATAAGGTCTTGTACCTTTCCAGAGGGTCTTTCAAGTTCAAAGCTTGATCTCTCGTATATGGAACTATCATGGATTCTATGGCTTCAAGCCATTTGACGGAGTCAGGGCCCATCATCGCTTCTTTGCATGTAGTCGGACCATTATTGTCAAATAATGATTTAACTCTCAAATCTTGGTATTTGATTGTTTATCCGACCTACTTGTTTCAATAGGAACTTAGATCTCTGTGACCACAATCTTTGAGGCACGTGAGCCATGAGCATTGTTGCTACCTCCGGAACACTTTTCGGCGCTGCGCAACTTTGCACATATAGCTAAGGTTCTTTTAACCTTATCAAAGTTCTATTGTCCTCCCACTTAACTTTTCACGAAAAATTCCTTCTCTAAGAAACTTGACGTTCTAAGCGACAAACATTTTTGTCTCCGATGTTATGGAGGAACAGTTATTCGAAATAACATACAAAGATAGGTTCATCCGACTTTGGTTGCAAACATCTTTCTTATGCATAACATACCAATGTTTAAGAAAGGACAACTTGGGTTTTATCCCAAACCATAACTTTATATGGTGTCAATTCAACGGATTATGATGGAGCTATTTTTAGTGGAAAAATGGTAGTCTCTAAAGCTTTTAATCTTTAAAATATAATGGCAGTTTTATGAATTACACCTTTGATCTTACCATGTCAAGCAAGGTTTAATTACATATCTCGAATACTCCATACTCTTATGGTGTTTCGAAAAATGCAAATCCATGGAACGATTCCTTAAATCTTAGGTATTATGCTAAACTTGTAATTCAAATATCTTCCTTTATGATCTTATCATAAACTATTTATATTCTTGTTACAATGATTTTGCACTTCATCTTGAAAGTCTTTGAACTTTTTCAAATGTTTCATACTTCATCCTTATTAAGTAAATATTCATATATTCACTCAAATTTTTGCAGGAAGCATATGAAGTTGAAATCCATCGCTCTTGACTACACATAATGGACTTCATACAACAATATGTACAAGTTCCAATAAGCCAGTCATTTGTTCCTTTTGGCCTATGAATGAAGTTTTAATTATCTATAGGAAAGTTTAACAAGCGTCATTTGATCAAAAATCAAAAGACTCCAAAATTCCATCCATATGGAATTTTTTTCATGTTTTCTTTCCAATATAATTTAAACGGCGATGTCACTTCCAAAGTGATCTTTCAATCAATTTGTCTTTCGACATATATAGCACTAGTTTTATGGATGTGATTTCTCCAACGAGATTTGTGAATCATCCATCTTTTATGGATTACGGCAATTATTTGAACAACCCTTTTGTTCTCATAATACCTGATAAAACAAATCTTGAAGGCAAGCTTTGATATTTAACGAGCAGCACAATAACCCTTTATTTGTTCTCGATGAACATCATCACATATTCTTTTGCTAGTTACTTAGGCCATTGTGGTTCATGAATTCTATTGCTTCGTATGATGATTCATACCAAAAAATTCAATATCCAATACTTAAGAACCACATTATTTAACAAGCAAAGAATACAGCCATAACACGTATATCCTCTATATACCCAAGTTGAACAATTCTAGTCTTTTCTTTTCTGCCATATATTTCTGAGATTCTCTTTCAGTATTTCCTTTTCTGTTTGAAAGAATCTATCAACATCAATAGTGGAGTCATACATATGACACATAGTCCAAACCGTGTATAATTAAATACCAATGTCTTTGGACTTGCACTTTGAAGTAGATCACCATCATCAAATGTTTGGTGTGATTTCAAATTCCATTCTTTAGTAATCTCTTGGTGTAGTAAATATTTGTAGAGGTCCCAATCTTTAATAAGATAGAGCCCCCTGTGTTTACAATGCTAGTCCCTGGATCAATAGCTAGCATCCACAGTTAAGATGTAATATCAAGAAACAAAGGTCATAATTTAACTTTATAACCAGGAATAACATAGTTTTTTTACATCTTACATAGCTCATTTGGCTATTTACATTACATTGCAGCGGAATAACTATAGTCATGGGTCCTTCATCTTCAAAGTGCCACAGGCAGATGTTGGTTGTAGACTTTGTAATCCTAATCAATCAATCTTCACTAAAATCAATCAAACCTGTAACATTACAAGTTACAGCCACAAGGGTCAATACATTTGAATTGTATTGGCAAGTAATACTATGGTAGTATAGTGGAATCTATCATCTATATGCATTTGGATAAGTGGAGTTGAGGCTTGCATTGCTCAAAATAGATTTTTCCTTAACATTTGAAAATACTAAGTTTTGTCTTGACAAAATCTTTTCCAAAGCTTCTCTCAATCAAAGATTGAAGATTTCAAACAACCCTTGTTCAAACCATAAGATTTTAACTTAGAAATTTGAATGATGAGATTCTTGATTGCTTCCATGTCTTGATGCTCAAATTGTCCTTTACCAGGGACATGGCTAAGTACTTAGATTTTTCACTCTGCAGAGGTGGTGCACTTTCCCCACAAGACTTGGTTTCCCAAGACAAGATCTTTCAGAAGCCTTCCCTTAGACCAAAATGGACGCGCTCCAACCTATCAAACACTACCACCCACTGTCCATATGGCTAAGTTCTTGCAACCTATATGATCATGGCAGAGCCCATATTGCCAAGTGGTTGCACTTGAAGTTTCTCAACATTTGACATCTCAAATCTCTTTGTTCCTGGGTGGCCATCCACAAGTGAGATACACAAGCCAAGTACATGGCCTTGTGTAACCACTCAACATAAACCAATCCTTCCATTCCACCTAGGGGATTCATTGATTTAGTGGTTTTATTAAACAAAAACATAAGTCCTCAGACTTAGAGATTTTTCCATAGTGTGAATATATTTTCCACCCATGTTTTCTATTAGCTAGGCTAAGCTTGATAGTAGTAGGAATCTTAACTTAGGAAAATCCTATTAAGGATTCATCTACTAGGTTTTCTTATAGCAAGGTCTATACTTAGCAAAATCCATGCAAGTTTTACTTAGAGAAAAATCACTAATGCATAGTGAAAGTAATGGGACAAAAGTATGAAGCATCACTTGCCTTTTTGGTAGAGTATGAGTTCACTCCTTGTCCTTGCAACAATCACACTCTTCAAGTCACTACAAATCAATCAAGCAAGGCACAAACTCAATCTACCAATCAAGCAACACAACACATAAAATGACAAAGTCAAAGTAATGCATGCAAGCATGCCAAGATTTGTTTTGTTTGAAAAAGTGGTTCCTAATGGGTCATGAACATTTGAAAACACCTAATGGTCATTTTATAAAGTGGCAAAGTGATTTGCAAAAGGTTTCATTTCATAAACCATTTTTAAATCTAATCATTATTTTATGTGGTGAAAATTATTTTTATCAAAGCAAAACTTTATGTTTTTCACCAAATGAGTTGCTATTGCAAAACTTGGTGTTTTGGGTCAGTAGGTTTGGTCTAAACCATTTTCCCAAAGTTTTTACTCAAAATCATTTTCATAACCAAAACCATTATTTTCATTTGGCTAGAAATTACTAAATCAAGTTTCCATCCTAAACTTTACCAAATCCATTTTCCAAACTATGGTTTGGTTCCTAGGGTCAGTGAGTTTACAACAAACCATTTTGCAAAAGTTTTAACCCTAAAATCATTTTTAAACAATTTTTCTAATTTTAACAAGCACACAAATGAATCTGCAAAAACAAGTAAATTAACAGATACTATTTACTAAACCAAGGGCATGGTTGGCTAGGTCTTGTTCTCCTGAATCCAACGACATAAAATTTGTAATTTTTGGACGTGTGGTTTGAAAGTTAGAGAGGTTTGAAAATCATATCTCAATCAGATTTCAATTTTTTTAAAACAAAACATGGCCACGCGTCACGTTCTGGTTGGACGGTACCGGTTCGGCCGGATCACGCGCTGTAGCCATTGGATCTAATCAGATCGTGCGGCACAGGACGCGTACCTCTTCGCGGTTAAATGATCTAATCCTGCTCGCTCAATCTAGATCGAACGGCTGTCATCGCACTGACCAAACTCGGGCGGCGCAGCGACGGTCGCTGGCGGCGGCGAGGTCAGACGGCGGCGGCGCTGGTGAAATAGGAAGCGAGGGAGGAGGGGAAGGTGCTCACCTCGTTCGCTGAACGATGCTGATGCTCAACGTGGGACTTGTCCGTCGAGGGGCGCTCGGGGGCAGCTGCGATTGCTCGTCGGAGATGAGTTGAGTCTCGACGGTACTGGAGGTCGTCGAGGGTGAGGATATGGGGCACCCTAGGACAAATGAATAGAACCATTAGGTCCGCGAGAGCATGGCGGTCATCATCGTATCCACGGGGAAGAGAGGGGTGGCCGGGTTTTACCGGGGAGACGTCGTCGGAGAACGGCAGAAGACGGCGGCGCTCTGTCGTGTTCCTTGTCGGTGTTCTAGAGCACGCGCGGACGAGTGGTTGGTTCTGGGAGCTGCGTAGGGAGATGGGGATCACGCTCGGGTGGTCGAGGTGCAGTGGGGCGATTCGTGCTCGCCGAAATCGGTCGAGAACCTCGTCGGAGCAGAGGATTCTCGGGGAGAAATTGAGGCGGCCTGGGGGCGTGTCGAAGTGGGGCGACAGAGGGGAACCAGAGAGGGGAGAGGGGCGCTTTAACTTGCTTGGTCAAGGGGCTGATTAACGGCGTGGTTAACGCAAATTATGTCGCGTTTAATTCGCCTGCAACGGCCGGCGAGGGGGGAGGCGTGGTCCGCGGGTGGGGAAGATGGTGAGGTGGCAGTGGGGGTCGGCGTTAGCGAGTGAGAGAGAGTGGGAATAGGGTCCACCAGTCAGTGAGGGTGCGGGTTTCTTCTGTGGTGAAGAAAAACGGTTCGGGGGCGAGGGTGAGGTGGGCTAGGTGGGCTGTAAAGGCAGATGGGCCAGTCTGTTTCCATATTTTTTTTCCTTCTGAATTCTTTTTCCTTTTCTATTTCTATTTTTCTGTTTTGAATTTGAATCAATTATTCATTCACTCAAACCATTCAAACAATTCAAACTTATAATGTGTTTTCGGTTCTGTTTATCAACATAAAGCAAATCCCAAAAATAAAATAATATTTTATTCTTTTTAGGACCATTCATTAATTAAATAAAATGGTTCATTGGTTATTTAATAAAATAGGGTTTGATTTAATTAATAGAATCTCCATTTGAAATCCAAATATTTTCAAAACCAAATCAGTAGGTTTTATTTGGAAATAAAGAATATTTGGAAAACTTGTTTAAAATAAAATAAAATCTTTATTTTTGGTCCATTAACAATTAAATAAAATGGGTGTTATTCATTTACTTGAAATAAGATTTGTTTTATTATAATATTTATTTTGAAATCTAAAATAAAACCAAAACACTTCAGTAGGTTTTATTGGAGAATATAAAATACTTTAGAAAACTTATTTAAAATAAATAAATAAGTTTTAGTGTTTTATTTAAAATGGGAAAAGTCTTTACTTAAATAAAATTGGATATTAAATCCTTATTATTTTATTTAAATAAACCTTTACTATTTTTATTCAAAACAAAACATTATTTCAAAATATTGGCCAAGGTTTAATTTTGGCTATATAAAATAATCTTTATTTACAAATCTATTCCTTTTCATTTGAAAACCAAAACCTTTATTAAAAGATCCAAAATAGTAGGTCTAAATATTTTGAAGTTTATTGTTTATTTAACTTTTTAAATCCCTTTAGGATTTCATTTGATCCAAATAGGTTTTGAAAGTTTCCAATTGGTTTCAAAAAGTTTCTTCTGGCCCTGAAAATCAAACAAAGTTTTATTTTATTCATTTATTTTTCACATTACAAGATTTGGAAAATCTTGGGATGTGACAGGCTACCACCCTTAAAATAAATCTCGTCCCGAGATTTGGGGAGGCTAGGGTTACAAGCAGGTTCAAAACAACTAGGGTACTACCACCCTTAAAAATTTGCCAACTAGTTTACATATTGGCCTTCTTGGAATCTTGGGGAAACTTCTCTGGGCAAACATCTGCATAGTGTCCTTTGTTTTCACACTTGAAACATGTGACAAGGCTGAGATCTTTTATAGGTTGGTTTATCTTGGGCTTCCTCTTTCCTGGACAGGAGTTTACATAGTGGCCTAGTTCCTTGCATTTGAAACACATCACTTGGCTGATATCTTTCTTTTCCTTTGGTATCATTGCCTCTTGTTTGTTTCTTTGATTCTTCTTCTCTTCTGGGCATTCATTGGCATAGTGTCCCATCTCTTTGCAATTGTAACATTGCACTTGAGTAATGTCCTTTTTGTTAGGGTTGGGGCATTTCTTCTTCTTCTTGGGTCTCTCCAAAGCTAGGAGTTCTTCTAGTTCATGTTCTTCATAGGTGGGAGATCTTTCTCTCTTCTTGAGGCATTGATCTTCATGTTCCTTGGATGAATGATCCTTGTATCTAAAATTATTGCTAGCTTGGGTTCCTTCTAGAATAGCATCTTTGTAATCCTTGTTGTCATTAGCTCTTTGGGAAAAGTTTTCTCCCATGTTGATCATTTGAGTAACCAATCCTTGCAACAATTGGGATTGAAGTTTCAAAATCCTTTGTATGGTTGGGTCTAGTCCATTGTTGTTGGCTAAAAGCTGAGTTGTCTCTTGGTTCAACTGGTTTTGGGTTGCTATGAGTTCTCTCATATTGTCCTCTTGGTTGTTGTTGTTGTCATCAACCTTGATGTTGGAGTCTCTTGGAGTAGTCATCTGTTTGGGTTTGAAGGGAGATTAGAATAGGCAAGATATTTCTAAGGAAATATTTCTAATCACACACATCACAATTCACACAAACATTGTGCAAGCATTCACAAACAACTTTTCACTCAAACAACAAAGTTCAAGCACATTTTTAGGCAACATAATATTTTTGTTACTCCACATAAGTTGGTGTGTTTGACTTAACTAAATTATGGTGGTCCATATATATGGTTCACTTGTGATCTTTCCTTCCTTCTTGATTCTTCTTGTATGAGATCATGGTTTCCTTGAGAAAAACTCTTGGTTGCAATACTTCAAAGTTTGTTGATGGCTCCTTCTTATTTTGCATTCCCTCAGTCTCTAAGTATTGAGTAAGATTTCCTTGTCTCACTTGTAGTCCTTGGTGGTATCCAAGTTGGAAGTCCTTGGTTAACATGCTGAAGATGTTGAAGTCATTAGAGTTGAAGAAGTTGAAGTCATTAGAGTTGAAGTAGTCCTTTGCACATGGTGTAGTCTTTGGCCATGGGGTTGGTTTTTCCATCAAGTTGAAATAGAAGAGAAGTAGAGTTGAAACCAAAATGGTTGAGGAAAGAGTTTACAAGTGTTTTTGTAAATAAGTTTTTGGAACAAATACAACTCTTATTTTTCTAAGGGTTTTTGTCCAATCCTAGGTTTACAAATCCTACAGGCAACACAATGCTCTGATACCATCTGTAGAGGTCCCAATCTTTAATAAGATAGAGCCCCCTGTGTTTACAATGCTAGTCCCTGGATCAATAGCTAGCATCCACAGTTAAGATGTAATATCAAGAAACAAAGGTCATAATTTAACTTTAAAACCAGGAATAACATAGTTTTTTTTTTACATCTTACATAGCTCATTTGGATATTTACATTACATTGCAGCGGAATAACTATAGTCATGGGTCCTTCATCTTCAAAGTGCCACAGGCATATGTTGGTTGTAGACTTTGTAATCCTAATCAATCAATCTTCACTAAAATCAATCAAACCTGCAACATTACAAGTTACAACCACAAGGGTCAATACATTTGAATTGTATTGGCAAGTGATACTATGGTAGTATAGTGGAATCTATCATCTATATGCATTAGGCTAAGTGGAGTTGAGGCTTGCATTGCTCAAAATAGATTTTTCCTTAACATTTGAAAATACTAAGTTTTGTCTTGACAAAATCTTTTCCAAAGCTTCTCTCAATCAAAGATTGAAGATTTCAAACAACCCTTGTTCAAACCACAAGATTTTAACTTAGAAATTTGAATGATGAGATTCTTGATTGCTTCCATGTCTTGACGCTCAAATTTTCCTTTACCAGGGACTTGGCTAAGTACTTAGATTTTTCACTCTGTAGAGGTGGTGCACTTTCCCCACAAGACTTGGTTTCCCAAGACAAGATCTTTCAGAAGCCTTCCCTTAGACCAAAATGGACGCGCTCCAACCTATCAAACACTACCACCCACTGTCCATATGGCTAAGTTCTTGCAACCTATATGATCATGGCAGAGCCCATATTGCCAAGTGGTTGCACTTGAAGTTTCTCAACATTTGACATCTCAAATCTCTTTGTTCCTGGTGGCCATCCACAAGTGAGATACACAAGACAAGTCCATGGACTTGTGTAACCACTCAACATAAACCAATCCTTCCATTCCACCCAGGGGATTCATTGATTTAGTGGTTTTATTAAACAAAAACATAAGTCCTCAGACTTAGAGATTTTTCCATAGTGTGAATATATTTTCCACCCATGTTTTCTATTAGCTAGGCTAAGCTTGATAGTAGTAGGAATCTTAACTTAGGAAATCCTATTAAGGATTCATCTACTAGGTTTTCTTATAGCAAGGTCTATACTTAGCAAAATCCATGCAAGTTTTACTTAGAGAAAAATCACTAATGCATAGTGAAAGTAATGGGACAAAAGTATGAAGCATCACTTGCCTTTTTGGGAGAGTATGAGTTCACTCCTTGTCCTTGCAACAATCACACTCTTCAAGTCACTACAAATCAATCAAGCAAGGCACAAACTCAATCTACCAATCAAGCAACACAACACATAAAATGACAAAGTCAAAGTAATGCATGCAAGCATGCCAAGCTTTGTTTTGTTTGAAAAAGTGGTTCCTAATGGGTCATGAACATTTGAAAACACCTAATGGTCATTTTATAAAGTGGCAAAGTGATTTGCAAAAGGTTTCATTTCATAAACCATTTTAAATCTAATTATTATTTTATGTGGTGAAAATTATTTTTATCAAAGCAAAACTTTATGTTTTTCACCAAATGAGTTGCTATTGCAAAACTTGGTGTTTTGGGTCAGTAGGTTTGGTCTAAACCATTTTCCCAAAGTTTTTACTCAAAATCATTTTCATAACCAAAACCATTATTTTCATTTGGCTAGAAATTACTAAATCAAGTTTCCATCCTAAACTTTACCAAATCCATTTTCCAAACTATGGTTTGGTTCCTAGGGTCAGTGAGTTTACAACAAACCATTTTGCAAAAGTTTTAACCCTAAAATCATTTTTAAACAATTTTTCTAATTTTAACAAGCACACAAATGAATCTGCAAAAACAAGTAAATTAACAGATACTATTTACTAAACCAAGGGCATGGTTGGCTAGGTCTTGCTCTCCTGAATCCAACGACATAAAATTTGTAATTTTTGGACGTGTGGTTTGAAAGTTACAGAGGTTTGAAAATCATATCTCAATCAGATTTCAAATCTGTTTTTAAAGCAAAATATGGACACGCGTCACGTTCTGGTTGGACGGTACCGGTTCGGCCGGATCACGCGCTGTAGCCATTGGATCTAATCAGATCGTGCAGCACAGGACACGTACCTCTTCACGGTTAAATGATCTAATCCTGCTCGCTCAATCTAGATCGAACGGCTGTCATCGCACTGACCAAACTCGGGCGGCGCAGCGACGGTCGCTGGCGGCGGCGAGGTCAGACGGCGGCGGAGCTAGTGAAATAGGAAGCGAGGGAGGAGGGGAAGGTGCTCACCTCGTTCGCTGAATGATGCTGATGCTCAACGTGGGACTTGTCCGTCGAGGGGCGCTCAGGGGCAGCTGCGATTGCTCGTCGGAGATGAGTTGAGTCTCGGCGGTACTGGAGGTTGTCGAGGGTGAGGATATGGGGAACCCTTGGACAAATGAATAGAACCATTAGGTCCGCGAGAGCATGGCGGTCATCATCGTATCCACGGGGAAGAGAGGGGTGGTCGGGTTTTACCGGGGAGACGTCGTCGGAGAACGGCAGAAGACGGCGGCGCTCTGTCGTGTTCCTTGTCGGCGTTCTAGAGCACGCGCGGACGAGTGGTTGGTTCTGGGAGCTGCTTAGGGAGATGGGGATCACGCTCGGGTGGTCAAGGGGCAGTGGGGCGATTCGTGCTCGCCGGAATCGGTCGAGAACCTCGTCGGAGCAGAGGATGCTCGGGGAGAAATTGAGGCGGCCTGGGGGCGTGTCGAAGTGGGGCGACAGAGGGGAACCAGAGAGGGGAGAGGGGCGCTTTAACTTGCTTGGTAAAGGGGCTGATTAACGGCGTGGTTAACGCAAATTATGTCGAGTTTAATTCGCGTGCAACGGCCGGCGAGGGGGGAGGCGTGGTCCGCGGGTGGGGAAGATGGTGAGGTGGCAGTGGGGGCCGGCGTCAGCGAGTGAGCGAGAGTGGGAATAGGGTCCACCAGTCAGTGAGGGTACGGGTTTCTTCTGTGGTGAAGAAAAACGGTTCGGGGGCGAGGGTGAGGTGGGCTAGGTGGGATGTTGGGCTGGGGCAGCTGGGCCAGTCCGTTTCCATATTTTTTTTCCTTCTGAATTCTTTTTCCTTTTCTATTTCTATTTTTCTGTTTTGAATTTGAATCAATTATTCATTCACTCAAACCATTCAAACAATTCAAACTTATAATGTGTTTTTGGTTCTGTTTATCAACATAAAGCAAATCCCAAAAATAAAATAATATTTTATTCTTTTTAGGACCACTCATTAATTAAATAAAATGGTTCATTAGTTATTTAATAAAATAGGGTTTGATTTAATTAATAGAATCTCCATTTGAAATCCAAATATTTTCAAAACCAAATCAGTAGGTTTTATTTTGAAATAAAGAATATTTGGAAAACTTGTTTAAAATAAAATAACATCTTTATTTTTGGTCCATTAACAATTAAATAAAATGGGCCTTATTCATTTACTTCAAATAAGATTTGTTTTATTAGAATATTTATTTTGAAATCTAAAATAAAACCAAAACACTTCAGTAGGTTTTATTGGAGAATATAAAATACTTTAGAAAACTTATTTAAAATAAATAAATAAGTTTTAGTGTTTTATTTAAAATGGGAAAATCTTTACTTAAATAAAATTGGATATTAAATCCTTATTATTTTATTTAAATAAACCTTTACTATTTTATTCAAAACAAAACATTATTTCAAAATATTGGCCAAGGTTTAATTTTGGCTATATAAAATAATATTTCTTTACAAATCTATTCCTTTTCATTTGAAAACCAAAACCTTTATTAAAAGATCCAAAATAGTAGGTCTAAATATTTTGAAGTTTATTGTTTATTTAACTTTTTAAATCCCTTTAGGATTTCATTTGATCCAAATAGGTTTTGAAAGTTTCCAATTGGTTTCAAAAAGTTTCTTCTGGCCCTGAAAATCAAACAAAGTTTTACTTTATTCATTTATTTTTCACATTACAAGATTTGGAAAATCTTGGGATGTGACAATATTTTACCTACATCAAATATTCACCCTTATCATGGAATTATTCATGATCAAGATACTTTAGCTTATTGCGGTGAATCGCGAGTATAATGTTGCTCTCCAAAACCTTTTGGAGGATTAGGACAACTAGTGTCTCCAACCTTTTGCAAATTCTCATCAAATATGAGAACATGAATTTTGCCATATTATACTCTATCATGTTGCAACCAAAACTTCGTTTCAGATATCACAATATCTTCCACACATCATGGTTTCTGAAACAACTCTTTCAGATCCTAGATAACCTTGATATTAACACAATTCTTTGAATATCAAGAATCATGGAGACAAACATGATACTCATACACTAACTCTTGGAATTGTCACTCTCGATTTAATACGAATTATTAAACTTCATGGAGTAACCGGAACTTATTGAAAGTTTGCAATAGGACTTTTAAAATTTAGATTAACACTTCAAAACAATACGATTCCAGTTCGTAAAGTAACTAACCAGAATTCTATAGTTCTATCATCTCAATTATAACCAAGTGCAAGGTGGTAAACGGATGCCAATGACTACAACAACTATGCAAATTCACTTTGATTTAATTTATGATAAATAGTGTTCAACATTTAATCAAATTGTTGTTGAACTCCCACTCAAAACAATATCCCTCACATTGTTTTAGTGATCACACGAACCAAATTCACCACATCAAAACCGATCATCGCGAGAGTTGATGTAGCTTCGGCGAACAATCAACATGTTCATCATATCTACTATATGACTCATGCTTTACCTTTCGGTGATCCGTGTTCCGAGACCATGTCTGTACATGCTAGGATCATCAAGATCAAACCTTAGCTTCCGTATGAGCAAATCTGGCTTGCTCATGTTGTATACACTCGCAGAATCTAACACACCCGATCATCACGTGGTGCTTCGAAACAATGAGCTTTAGCAACGGTGCTTACTAAGTATGAACACTTTAAAACTTGAAATTGTGTGCTTGAGGGATCATCTTATAATGCTACCATCGTTAACTAAGCAATAGAAGATGCATAAAAGGATTAACATCACATGCAATTCATAATATGTGATATGATATGGCCTTTCTTCTTGTGCTTCTGATCTCCATCTTTAAGCACGGACATGATCTCTATCATCACCAGCATGGCGTCAAGGTCAATGGCGCTGTTTCATGGTTGTCGTCCACCAGCTTGAACTATTACAACTACCTTGAATAGACACGCGGGTCTTCACAGAATTTAAAGACAACCATATGGCTCTTGTCGGTTGCCGACTTACAATAAGGAACATTGCATACATCATATATAATCACAATCATGGCCATATCACATCACAGCACACCCCTGCAAAACAAAGTTAGACGCCTCTAATTTTCTTTGCATATTTTACGTGGTTTGGGGCTTTCAATAAGTGTTGTTCTAACTTACGAACAAGAACCACAACATTGATACTAGTATTGTTAATCACCCATTGTAAATTGAATCTTAAATATGTTGGGAGAAACAGGCACCCGCAAAACCACTTATGCAATACAAGTTTCATGTCAAGCGTGGAGCAAGTCTCATGAACGATGTCATGTAAGGTTAGCCCGGGCCGCTTCATCCCACCATCCGGCAAGATGCAAAGTACACAAGAAGCAGTCGACAACAAAAGCATCAACACCCACAATGACCATTGTGTTCTACTCGTGCAATAGATTTACATATAGACACGGCTCTGATACCACTGTAGGGGTTCATAGCATGGAAAACAAAAAAATTCTACCGCATGCAAACAAACAAGCCAAGATCTATCTACTAGATTGTAGCAACGAGTCGATAGAATAACTCACCCTCGAAGATTCCAAAGTGGTTAACGAGAGCGGATTCTTGTGGGTGATGTAGTCGTACTCTTTCCGATCTCAAGATCGCGTAGACTTTCCTTCTGGCGCTGCGTTCCGGCAGCGCTCCCGCAGTCGATCACACGTTCGGTACTCGATGAAGACCTTCCTCTCCCTTTTTCCAGCAGGCAGCGGAGGTTGTAGCACTCTCCTCGCGATTCCAAAGACTGACGACAGTGGTACCGGAAGTAGAGGGGAGATCTCGCAGGGCTTCGCCTTAAGCCGGAGCGAGTATGGTGGACTATGAGAGAGGCCTTGGCGATCTAGGTTTTAGAGGCGCCAAGGGATGAGGTGTAACACCCTCAGAATCGGCCCTATGCAAGTTTCAGCGATTCTCGCCAAACCCGCATAGAAACGATTCAAAGGTGCCCACCAGGCACTTTCGTGCGGGTGGAAAACGAAGTAATAACATTACACAACAGTCCTCGATGGGACCCACAGAACATATATTTACAACAGCGACTCAAGGAGTCAAGAATACAGATATAATATTCAAAGATTCAAATCACCTTGAAAATGATAGAGCGTCCGACTACGGACAAGATGCAAATGGGGCTAAGAGCCCTGAAGAATAACCAATGGCGTCCTTAACCCCCTGTGCCAAGCGGAAGGGTAACCCTGCTAACGACGTCGATCTCAAAACCTGCTTAAACAAAAGGGGTGCCGACAAAGGGCAAAGGAAAAAGAGAGAGCGGTCAGTACTGAGGCCAGTACATGGCGAGGCTAGAATTCGGCGGTCCTCGCCTACATAGGTATGGTGGACTGAAGCGGCAGCTTGCACTAAACAACATATAGAGACTCGATACAACTGGCGGCTATCAGAGAGGGGTAAGAAAGACCTATTCGGAACCAACCTGATACTTCCACCAAACATACCCATCCTGGTGTTTCCCCCTCGAGACCAAACGAGGAAGTCAACCGAGGAACTCACACAGTTGGCAGTTTTATTTATTCAGTTCTTGTTGCAGCAATTACTAGTCAAGTATAGATACTCATCCTGATAAAAGAAGCAGTGGGCAGTTTAGTTAACCATTCCGTTGTAGTTGCAACAATTACTAGTCAGATACAATTAGCATGAGATATCCCAAAACCCAGCAGTTGTTGGCACTTTTATTTAGCCATTCCGTTGTAGTTGCAATACTTACTAGTCAGATACAATGGTCGCCAGCGACAACCCAAACAAGCAATTGTTGGCAGTTTTATTTAGCCATTCCATTATAGTGAAGCTGATTACTAGTCATTATAAAGTCAAATTTATAGCACTACTTTAGTTATAGTTGTCTATGATCGAGATACTGTGCTCCAAGTCGTCCATAACCGCGGACACGGCTTTCAGAAAGTTTTACCTGCAGGGTGCACAAATAGCAACACACACTCGATCAACCTCGGAAAACCAAATCAATACCCAACGAGGCCTTCACGACAAAGCAATCAGGATTCAGAAATATTTCAGGGGCCACCCTTGAGTACACCCAACGAAGTTAGCTGACTCGAGACGGACCCGAGGTTTGGGTGGACGGTCAGAACGATCGGGAACCCAAAACTGGGCTTGTCGACACCGCGAAAACGTGTCCCGATCCTAAACAGTACAGGTGCTCCTCGCACAATCGTAAATAAAGCAGTAGCATGGCATAAGTACAGGATTGTAAATAAAACCTCAAACTAGTTTGTGGCCCCAAGAAATAAGACTGAATCAAGCTCTGGCTCAGGGGGGTCCCATAATCCTCCCGGATGTGGATAGCGCGAAAATTCAAGGAACAGGTATCAAGTACTCGGGGTCCTACGGGACACAAGTGGACGGTTAACAACCAAATAACATCTATTGCCCACATGTGCCTCTGCTTACTTACTTCAATTTTAGTTGTTAAACAGGAATTAAAGTGAACGATAATTAAAGCCATGAACATCTCCAACATCAAACATGCGGCAATACTCCAACAACTGTGGTACTGGTCGACACGCAATAGCACTTGAGCAAGCGACTACGACGCGCAAGCCCAACTATCTACCAAACAACAGGTAATAGGATGTGTCTGAGGCAATATAAGGCGGCAAGGGATATCTCGGGTACGAAAACTAGAGCATCGCAACACAGATAGCAATAGACCAACAGGAGGGAATAAATACTATAAAAGTAAGATAGGTAGAAAGGGGGAGATGCTCGCCTGAAAACATTGCCGAAGGTACAACCGAAGATCGGGACGAAGCTCATATCAACTCAACGGCCTTATCCGCGAAGAACCAAAACACTAGAATAAACACCGGATGCACTATTTAATATTACGGCAGAAGATCGGGCATGATGCATATATGATGCATGACATGGCAAAGATGCGATGCAATTAGGCAATATTAAGTGGAACCGGGGTCCCGACAATTAATTAATAGGTTCAAGTTGTTTAGCTACCCCCCAATTTAAGTGTTGTCTTAACATGGCTAAAGATAGCACCGGTTCGCTACACAAATTTAAATGAGGCCAATATAAGACTATATTTGTCCGCATATGGGCCCCCTATTTAATTATAAGGTGAATCGGCATAAGGCCCCCAAACCACACAAATATGCATGCGAGTATGACAATTAATATGCAACAGGTTTTATAGTTAGCATTTATAAAATAGGGGCTCGGGAGAAGGTTCACACATTAGGGTTCGACGATCTTGGTTCCAGGGTTCGGGGTTCGGTCTCAGGGTTCAGGGTTCGACGGGATCGTTCTCGGACTCCGGAAGTAGATCTTGTCGCATCCAGGAAGAAGGACTTGGTGTTAGACGGTAGATCTTGTCGGTTCCACCCCGAAGGCCTGGTTGTTCCGCGGCGTAGATCTTGGGGGTTTCCGGGTTTTCCACGGGTTCGGGCTCGACAATCGGACTCCGGGAACGGGTCTTGGCGAACTTGGCGGTCCCGAGGGTTCGACGGGTTTCAGCTCGGTCTTCAGGCACCCGAACAGGCTTCTTGAATGTCGTGAAGGAGATCTTGAGGTTTCCGTGACGTAGGTCTTGGTAGCGAATGGGTCTCAGGAAGATCTTGGGTGCCCGTTTCGATGGTCGATGAGGATCTTGTATATGCATCGGTGGTCTCCGATTAACGTTGGAGCCGAAATGATTGGCCAGAGGGCAGCATCACCACAATCCTGAGAGTATCCAACTCTTGCAGTACCATGTATGCAGCACATGACACCATCACGGACAGCGGAGCAGCAGCTGCACAGGGGCGGCCTCACGCGCGACGCGGCCGGCTCGGGAGGACGGTGCAGAGGGGGCCACCGGCGAGGGGACGCGGTGGCTCGGCTCGGGGACGTACGCGGCCGAAGCTCGGGGAAGGGCCGGCGCTAGGCAAGGACGTCGCCGGCGGCGTGGAGCGGAGCTCGGGGCCGTGGCATGAGGACGCGATGACGGCGGGGCTCGCCGGGAGGAGCTCGACGGAAGACGCCGGGGACGGGCTTGGCGACGGGAGGGGAGCACCGCTGCGGCGGCGGCCTGGTTCGCCGAGGGCAAGGCCGCTGGGAGGAGAACTGCTGCAGCGGGACCAAGGGGAGGAAGAGGTGGAGACGGGCGGAGGAGCGAGCCAGCGAGGTGGTGGGTAGGCTCGAGCGGGCCGACGGGCGCTGAGGCAGAGGGGAACGACGTGGCCGGAGGCGGCTCTGGCGGGCGGCCGAGGTGGTGAGCGGGCTCATGGGACGGTGAGCCGAGGACGCCTGGCGGAACGGCGGGAGGGAAGCCCCCTGGCGGCGGTGGCGCCCTGGGGAAGGGGCGACGAGGTTGCAGAGGGGGAGGACCGGCGGTGGCTCCGAGAGGGAAAAGGGGAAGGCCGGCGAGGGGCTCTGCGAGGGGAGGAAGCCGTCGGGGAAGGAGGAGCGCGGGGCCGCGGGCGACGGAGGGGGAACGGAGGAGGTCGGCGGGCGGAGGACGGCGGCCGGAGGGGAGGTCCGCGCGGTGGAGGAGGGAGCGGACAGGCGGCGCTCGGGGTCGAGGAGATGAGGGAGGAAGAGGGAGACGCGGGGGGGTCCGTGGGGGTGGGGCCGGGGCGTGGGGTCAGGTGGTGGGACCGGGGTACAGGGAGTGGGTGACGCGTCCGGTGGGTGAGGGAGTTGGGGCAGTTGGGAGGTGGCAGCGGGTTGGGGTGGGGCCAGGCTGTAAGGGAGAGGGGTAGGAGGGCTGTGTGTGGGTGTGTGCAAAGGAGAGAGGGAGGATTGGTGAGGTGGCAAGGTGGGTAGGGATTGGGGAAGATGGTGAGATGGCAAGCTGTGATTGGTGGGTAGATTAGGACTAGGTGGGAATAGGTTTAGGTGGACCGATTTTGTACTGGGAGTGGTCGACTGGGTCGGGTCGGCCCGTTCGACTGCCCCCTAAAAATAATATAGGTTTTTATTTAATTTAAAAATAACTTTTGTAATTTAGTTTTAGACAAACAAAATATCCGGAAACATCCGGGGGTTTAATTTGAAATAGAAGGAGGGCTAGTTTTAGAAAACAATAGTCTTTCGCAACATAGTTTCAAGTAAAAATAATATGCATGATGATGTCATGATGATGCAATGCACACAATCAACGCGATTTTCTAGTAGTGGTTTTGCGGGATGCCACAGGAGGCTAGCCAGCGGCTAGGTTTAGGGTTCACCCCAACTCGGCGAGTTGGTGGTGCCCTAGGCGACGGCAGCAGGGGTGGTGGCGCCGGCGGCTTGAGGCTAGGGTTTGGGTGGTGTTGGGTGTAGGGAAGAGGGGGCACCCCTGCCCCTTCTTTTATAGGTGGGAGGGAGGCGCGGTTGGGAGGAGGGAGTCCTCCTCCAACTCCTCCTCCTCGGCCGGCGGGTGGAGGGAGTAGGACTTCCTCCCTAAGTAGGTTTCCTACTCTCCCTCCACCAAGCAAACTTGTCGTTTGACTTTTCAAATTGGCGTTTGACTTTCAAACTAGGATTTGAATTCTTACTTTATTTTGCCCAGCCATGATACCTAGTACATGATGCAATCATTCCATATCGTCATGACACATTCATGTACCCTTCTCCTCCGGAGTGCCGGACCTTCCGGACCCTTCTAGAACATTCCCGGTCAAAACACTGAAATCATTCCCCAACTCCGAAACAGGACTTTCCTTATATGAATCATATTCTCCAGACCATTTCGGATCTCCTCGTGATATCCCGGATCCCATCCGAGACTCCGAACAACATTCGGTCTCTTACTCATCATTCCATAACTACTCAACAACATCGAATCCTTAAGTGTGTCTCCCTACGGTTTGTGAATTATGCGGACATGACCGAGACACTTCTTCGATCAATAACCAATAGAGGAATATGGAAATTCATATGGCTCCCACATATTTCTACGTTTACTTTGCGATCGAATGAACCACTTACATACGATACCAATTTCCCTTTGTCTCACGATAGTTTACTTATCCGAGGTTTTGATCGTCGGTATCTCTGCATACCTAGTTCAACCTCGTTACCGATAAGTATTCTTTTCTCGTTCCCGTGGTATGTGATCCCTTGTGATCCAGTCACATGCTTGCAAGCTAATTGTATGACATTCCACCGAGAGGGCCCAGAGTATATCTATCCGTCATATGGATGGACAAATCCCACTCTTGATCCATGTGTCTCAACCCATACTTTCTGAACACTCAATGCCACCTTTATAGCCACCCGATTCACGGTGTGGTGTTTGATGTCATCAAAGCATCCTTCCATGATGGTGATAAGCATGATCTCATGGTCGAAGGAATTAGGTTACTATGTATCAGAAATCTTATAGCAAATGAACTATATTAAATGACTTGATCTTTATGCTACGCTTAACTATAGGAGTATGTCCATCACATCATTCTCCTAATGATATGACCCTGTTGTTAATAACATCTCTATGTTCATGATCAGGAAACCATGATCATATATTAACCAACAAGCTAGTTTAACAAGAGGCTTTACTAGGGACTCTTTTATGTTTACAAATCACACAAGTATTAATGTTTCCGGTTAATACAATTATAGCATGGTATGTAAACATTTATCATAAGTATGAAGATATGATAATAACCACTTTATTATTGCCTCTTGGGCATATCTCCAACAGTGCTTGGGTTCCAATTAGCAGGTATTGATCGTCTTGCCTTCTCCTGATACTTTGTTCTAGATACCTATCTCTGTGTTGCAACGCCGTCAGCGTCACCTTGGCGGCAAAGTCTGTACTGAAGTGTTGGTGCAGTGGAGTGGTTCTTCTGCGGATGCGGCTACCTGGGAGAATTTGGACACGGTGAAAACACAATTTCCGTATGCACCTGCTTGGGGGCAAGCAGGTTTTCAAGCAAGGGGGATTGTCAACGACCCGGTACCAGCGTACGCCAGCGTTGACAGTGAAGCCGAAGGGCAAGGCTCCGGGCCTCCGGAGGGCTGGCCCAAGGGAAGGCGTTGGGCCCCAAGGTGGCACGCGGGAAAAGAGTAGGCCATGTAGTGGCTGCGCCAGAGACACGTTGCGCGTGCTATGCAAGCGAGGCCGATAGCTCTGTAGATGACTTGGCTTGTAACAAAACTGAATGAACGACAGTGCCGTGATGAACTAGGCTCGGCGGGCGGTTGGGAGGATCCGGCCTGGTGAATATCAAATCTGTGTTGATCTATTGAGCGATCTAGAGTAGACTCTTACAGATTTAAGTACGAAGATAATGAGAGATTTGTCTTGGACAAGGGAGGACTCTTAGAGAAGGCTAAATGGGAGCTAGCTCAAGCGCGAAGACCAATACAAGTTTGAGTCTGTTAGGCTTTTGTTGACCGGTGAGGCTACATGAAGTTTAGTCCCACCTCTCCTACGGGAGGAGGCCACATGATATGGGATCCCTTGTGGGATTGACCCTAGGGTGGCCCGATCTTCACGGATTTGAGGCGGGGAGTGAGGGGGAAACTCGATGAACACGATGAACGCAACACGAACGCAAGGTGAAGATACAAACGCACACAAACACAACCCGGTTCGATTTGCTCCCGTTGGCTCGAACAACCAATCCAATAGAATCCTTGGCGAGAAACTGTTGGGTAGAATCACCAAAGGAGAGATCGGCAAGCGGATGATAGAATCCAAATCAAAGGAGAGAGTAGCAACCAAGTAGAATCCCAAAGGGGAGAGACCTAGCACTACTAGAATCCTTGATGAGGAGAGACCAAACACTTGAGGAGGGTCTTGACGACTTGGAGACGAACACCGAACTCCAAGGCCTTGTACAACTCATAGATTAACTATAGAGAGGGGTTCCCATCTAGGGTTAGGCACAAGCCTTCATTCATCATCAACTCTAGGGTTTCAAGGAGGGGGTGGGGGCTTATATATAGGCCAGCCACGAGCTAAGGGTAAAACAGGCATAAATAGGAAGTTCTGGGCGTTACATGGGCCAGGCCCAACTCGAGGCGCGCAGGACCGATACACTTGGTCCGGAGACTCCGGTGTGATGTCCGGAGACTCCGGTCTGGACCGGAGACTCCGGTCAATCTCCGGTGTCGTCTCCGGAGGGGCATACAGACTGTCCCGGGCGCTGGTTCTGGGGTCGGTCCGAAGATGGACCAGAGACTCCGGTGTGGTAGACCGGAGACTCCGGTCTAGACCGAAGACTCCGGTCTAGACCGAAGACTCCGGTCTGGTTCCAGCAACTTCTTGCGTCTTCTCTTCCAGGCCTCTTGCTTGGGGGTCTTGGTTTCTGGGGTCTTCTTGTCATCTCTTCTTGGTGTCATGGTCATGGGCCTGGGCATAGCATGGGCACTTGTCTCAAGTAGGATCCCATTCACATGATAACCAAAGGAGGGTAAGATATGGAATGAGTTCACCTTTGAGGGTATGGTTGATGTATCATGGTGTGGACCAATGGTGAATGCCATGTGTTGGGCTGCATCATCTCCCCCCGCTTCAAAACGAGTCGTCCTCGACGAAGTTCCATCATCATATAGGGAGAAAGGTGTGCACATGGCCTTGAGCTTGTAAGTTGTTGGATCGCCGGTGTCGTAGCCTTGTTCAAATTGGTTGAAGATCTTGAAGTTGAGCTTGTCATCAAGATGTGGTTGGAGATCTTGTAGCGTTTTCCTTGTAGGTGGTAGGTGAGGTTGTGTATCCTGCAAAACCGACAACAAGGAGAAAGAGTTGTATGATGGATTGTTAGTATTGTTCACACTCAAATCACTCTTCTCACGTGTGGTAGCATGCGATGCGACACTCATGATTTTTCCACTCATTTGGGGCTTGTAGCACTCACTCACGTGTTGGTGGATCACTCTCTCACCACTCATCTCACAAGGGTCCTTAGCTTGTTTTATCTTGGGCAACGACGTCATGTTGGAAGTGATAATTTGGCTTGGCGTCATAGGTTGTAGCACCAAAGTCTCGTCATTCCACTTAAAGGAGTATTGGTTGGAGGTACCATCATGTAGTGCGCCCTTTTCGTATTGCCATGGTCTTCCAAGGAGCATGTGACACACGGTCATAGGCACGACATCACACTCGACGGTGTCTTGATATGGACCAATCTTGAAGGAGACGTTGACCTTGTGTTTGATTTGAATGGTGCCATTGTCATCAAGCCACTTGACATGATAGGGACGAGGGTGATCCATGTATGGTAACTTGAGTTTCTCACAAAGGTCGATGCTCGCAAGGTTGTGACAACTTCCTCCATCAATGATAACTTTTATAGACTTGCCATCAATTCCGGCTCGGGTTTGGAAGATGTTTAGGCGTTGGTCCTCTCTAGGGATGGAGTTGGTAGTCAAGACTTGGGCAATGACAAGTGAGGGGATTGGATCATGTTCACATAGAAGCGTGTCATCATCTTGCATTGCGGCATCCTTTGTGATATCGGCTTAAGTCATAGCTTCAAATTCATCTTCACTCACGGAGTATGTTGCGCCGTTCTCATCCGTTAGCATGACTCTTGTGTTGATGCACTCATAAGACTTGTGGCCCTTTCCTCCACACTTGTAGCAAGCTACTTAACTTTCCGTTGTTGTGTTGGAGGAGGATGCCATAGGTGTCTTGGATTGCTTGGAGGAGCTTGTTGCTTGGTTTGTTGGCTTGGAGGGGCTACTTGAGTTTATTGAAGCAAAGTACGGTTGGAAATCGACTATCTTGCGTATTGGGCGGATCAAACCATTGAGGAACCGTGCGATCGTTTGCTCTTCGAGCTCCTTCACATCAGCTCTCATCATAGTCATCTCCATCTCCTTATAGAACTCTTCAATTGTCTTTGTGCCTTGCTTCAAGTTTTGTAGCTTGTCGAAGAGGTCTTGGCGATAGTGCTCGGGGACAAATCTTGCATACATCACATTCTTCATATCGGTCCAAGTGGTTACCGGTGGTTCTTCTTGCTTCTCACGATTGCTTTGGTAGTCTTCCCACCAAACATTGGCGTAATCCTCAAACTCAAGAGATGCCATTGCCACTTTCTTCTCTTCGTAAAAGTTGTGGACTCGGAAGATCTTGTCGACTTTGAGATCCCATTCAAGGTATGCATCGGCGTTTTCTTCTCCTTTGAACTTGGGCATAACGAACTTGAGTTTCCCAAACTTGCCATCCTCACGCTCATGGTAGTTGTTGCAACTTTCTTGGTGCATACTTGCATCACTTGGAGGGAGTGGAGGCGGAGGAGGAGGCTCTTGATTGCCTTGAGGTTGTTGTGGTGGATGAGCTTGATGATGCTCAAAGTCTCTCCTTCGTCGTTGGTCGGCATCATTGACATTCATAGCTTGACGATGTCGGTGGTGGTGTTGTGCATGCCGGTTATTGCGTCAAGCTTGGCGTGCATCCTCATCATCATCACTTGTGTCTCATACCGGTTCTTGATTTTGTTGATGTTGCTCGTGGTGGTTATGAGGAGGATGACGACGCCTATCATTGTGGTTAGCTTCATCATGGCGTTCTCGAGGTTGGTGCACGTCGATGATTGCTTGGTGTGGTGGTGGACCATGCTCTTGCCGTTGTTGTTGAGGTTGAGGAGCATCTGGGTCCACCGCTTGAGGGCGACGATGACAAGCTTGTTGGTCCCCATTATGGTGGTGGGGTTCTCCGCGTCGTGAGTGTGACCTTGAAGACTCGCCACGTCGACTTGAAGCGTGCGTGCGGGAGGAACTTGACGAGCTTGAGCGATGACCGTGTCGGTTGCCAAGGTTGGCAATAGCTTGGTGAAGATCTTGGAATTGAGCATGGTGCTCCTCTTGACGTTGCCGCTCACGGTACTCAAATTCTCGAAAAGTATCATCAAGACGGTTCTCAAGTCGCTCAAATTTATTGTTGAATTCTTGGCACTGCGCCCATAGGTTGTGACGCGTGGCAAAGCCATCTTGGTTGTTGAAATTGCTATCTCCACTAGCTCCACTTTCCATTGACATGATGCACAAACACACTTGATAGATATGGTGAGATTGGTGGAATGGTAATTGCTACCTTGCCTCACCGGAGTCAAAAATTGGAAAGATTGTTCTTGCCGAGAGCAAAGCGAATAGCGAGTACACAAGACACACACACAAAGGCCTATGGTGGTGGGTTAGAAAGGTGGATAGCAAATGGAACAACCAAAAGAAAGGGATATTGTCAAAAGTGGGTAAAATCCAACAAAAACAAAGTCAAAGGAAAGGGTCAAAAGGGGTGACGAGAACCTACGACTATACACACACGGTGGAGATTAATGTGGCTAGCACGACTATGAAAGATGAGCAACGAACAAAATGGGACCTAACGAATACTAATGCTCGGTGTCGTGCCAACGCTAGGAGAGACCGTAGCCCGTTTGCACAAGGTTGAGAAGCAACGGATTTGTGCGCTTTCCTTGCTCTCTCGTACTCTTGCTTAGAAGCTTTTTTTTGGTACTATGGAGTCAATTTTGTTATTGCCTCTATATCATGACTATGCAAGAGCAAGCGCACAATGCTTCGGCAAACATAAGAGGGATACTCTCGATAGGTTAGGTAACACACACAGGAAGAAGGGGGGTTAACAACGGTTGTGCAAGTTATACCTTGTGGTGATGTAGTACTATCAATCTTTGATGTAGGGATGGTTCGATTTCCGCGGTGTCGATGTCGAGCACGAGGTGTTGTTGGCGTTGCGGAAGCTTGTTAGTTGATAGACACTCAGGCGAAACACAAACACACAAAGGAAATTAGTCGAAAAAGGAAGAGGGGTCAAAAAATTTGTGCAGGGCCGGAGACTCCGGTGTGTTGGGGCCGGAAACTCCGGTGTGGTCCGGAGACTCCGGTGTGATGGCCGGAGACTCCGGTCTGGTTCCAGCACGACGAACAACTCGAGTTCCTGAGCGGAAATTCGGCCCTTTAACCCTCAAATCCAGAAAATTTCGACCAAATTGGGCTGGGAAACGCAGGGCAAAGGTAGACCGAATCCAAGGACAAGTTTCTAATGGACCAAAACCACAATCAACTCACCAAATCAAGAGGTCAATCCAAAAGCAATTTGGGCTAATATTTTTGGTATTTTCGAATTTATGGTGGAATCGGTGAGCCAAAGTCAAATCCGTGGCAACCAAAAGCTGCTGATACCAGTTGATATGGGATCCCTTGTGGGATTGACCCTAGGGTGGCCCGATCTTCGCGGATTTGAGGCGGGGAGTGAGGGGGAAACCCGATGAACACGATGGACGCAACACGAATGCAAGGTGAAGATACAAACGCACGAAACACAATCCGATTCGATTTGCTCCCGTTGGCTCGAACAACCAATCCAATAGAATCCTCGGGAGAGACCGTTGGGTAGAATCACCAAAGGAGAGATCGGCAAGCGGATGATAGAATCCAAATCAAAGGAGAGAGTAGCAACCAAGTAGAATCCCAATGGGGAGAGACCTAGCACTACTAGAATCCTTGATGAGGAGAGACCAAACACTTGAGGAGGGTCTTGACGACTTGGAGACAAACACCGAACTCCAAGGCCTTGTACAACTCATAGATTTGTAGGGGTTCGTAGCATGGAAAACAAAAAAATTCTATCGCATACAAACAAACAAGCCAAGATCTATCTACTAGATTGTAGCAACGAGTCGATGGAATAACTTACCCTCGAAGATTCCAAAGTGTTTAACGAGAGCGGATTCTCGTGGGTGATGTAGTCGTACTCTTTCCGATCTCAAGATCGTGTAGACGATCCTTCCAAGGCTGCGTTCAAGCAGCGCTTCAATCGGTCACACGTTCGGTACTGACGAAGACCTTCCTCTCCCTTGTTCCAAAGAGCGGAGGTTGTAGCACTCTCCTCGTGATTCGGCAAGACAACGGCGTGGTACAGGAAGTAGAGGGAAATCCCAGGCTTCGCCTTAAGCCGAGCGAGTATGGTGGAGTATGAGAGAGGCTATTAGTGGTCTAGAGATTAGACACACCAATTAGAAGGCTCTAAACCGCAGGCTAAAGCAATTAGAAGCTCTAAACCAAAACGGCTCTAAACCGGAGATTAGAGGATAGGAACTTGTGTCAGAGGAGGAGGCCCCTCCTTTTATAGGTGGAGGGCCGGGCGCCAGGAGGGAGGAGTCCTCCCAACTCGGCCTAGGCTGGCCCGGCTTGGAGGAGAGGGACCTCCTCCAAGTTGGTTTCAACCTCCTCTTGCTTGTTTCCCACAGCTCGCTTCCCACGCTTCTGCTTTTCCATAGTTTCTGTTTTAGCCGTTTGACTTTCAAACTGCAGTTTGACTTTTCAGTTTTGGAACAGCAAGAACACTTAGTACATGATGCAATCATTCAATGACACATTCATGTACCCTCCCGGAGTGTCGGACAATCCGGAACCTTCTAGAACATTCCCGATGAAAACACCGGAATCATTCCCGAACTCCGAAACGGGACTTTCCTTATATGAATCTTATTCTCCGGACCATTCCGGATCACCTCGTGATATTCCGGATCCCATCCGAGACTCCAAACAACATTCGGTCTCTTTCTCATAATACCATAACTACTCAAAACAACGTCGAATCCTTGAGTGTGTCTCCCTACGGTTCGTGAATTATGCGGACATGATCGAGACACTTCTCCGAACAATAACCAATAGAGGAATCTGGAAATTCATATGGCTCCCACATATTTCTACGATTACTTTGCGATCGAATGAACCACTTACATATGATACCAATTTCCCTTTGTCTCACGATAGTTTACTTATCCGAGGTTATGATCATCGGTATCTCTGCATACCTAGTTCAACCTCGTTACCGATAAGTACTCTTTTCTCGTTCCCGTGATATGTGATCCCTTGTGACCTAGTCACATGCTTGCAAGCTAATTGGATGACATTCCACCGAGAGGGCCCAGAGTATATCTATCCGTCATATGGATGGACAAATCCCACTCTTGATCCATGTGTTTCAACCAATACTTTCCGAACACTCAACGCCACCTTTATAGCCACCCAGTTACGGTGTGGTTTTTGATGTCATCAAAGCATCCATCCGGTAAAGGTGATATGCATGATCTCATGGTCGAAGGAATTAGGTTACTATGTATCAGAAAGCATATAGCAATTGAACTATTGAAATGACTTGATCTTTATGCTACGCTTATCTATAGGAGTATGTCCACCATATCATTCTCCTAACGATATGATCTTGTTGTTGATAACATCTCAATGTTCATGATAGGGAAACCACAATCATTAATCAACCAACAAGCTAGTGAAGTATAGAGGCTATACTAGGGACTTCAAATTAAGTTTACAAATCACACAAGTATTAATGTTTCCTTGTTAATACCATTATAGCATGAATGTAAACATTTATCATAAACACAAAGATATAATAATAACTATATTTATTATTGCCTCTAGGGCATATATCCAACAGTCTCCCACTTGCACTAGAGTCATCTAATCTAGATTACATGGTAATATAACGAACACCCATGGCAGTTTGGTGTTGGTCATGTTTTGCCCTCGGGAGAGGTTTAGTCAACGGATCCGCCACATTCAGATCTGTGTGTACTTTGCAAATCTTTATATCCCCATCCTGGATATGTTCTCGAATAGCGTGAAAACGCAGCTTGATGTGCTTCAGCTTCTTGTGTGACCTTGGTTCTTGCGCATTGGCTATGGCCCATGTTATCACAAGAGATAGACATTGGGTCCAGCGCACTAGGAACCACACCCTCTGTAATGAACTCTTTCATCCATATCGCTTGTGAAGCCTCAAGCAGGCGACCATGTATTCCGATTCATTGAAGATCTCGCCACAACGCTTTGCTTTGCACTCCTCCATTAATCGCTGCACCATTCAAAATAAATACGTATCGAGATTGTGATTTAGAATCATCCGGATCGGTGTTCCAACTAGCATCGGTGTAACCATTAACAACGAAATGTTCATCACCTCCATAAGAAAGAACCATATCCTTAGTTCTTCTCAAGTACTTAAGGATGTTTTTGATCACATCCAATGATCCACTCTGGATCACTTTGATATCTGCTAGTTAAACTAACGATATGCAATGTCGGGTCTAGTACATAGCATGGCATACATTAGAGATCCTATGGTCGAGGCATAGGGAGTCTTACTCATCCTTTCTCTATCTTCGCCGATGTCGGACTTTGAGTTTTACTCAAGGTCGATGAGCAACATGGGCAAGAACCCTTTCTTGCTTTCTTCCATTCCAAACCTCTTTAGAACCTTGTCCAAATATGTACTCTGTGACAATGATATTTGGCGTTCGATCTATCTCTATAAATCTTTATGCCTAATATGTAAGTGCTTCTCCAAGATCCTTCATTGAAAAACTATTATTCAAATATTCCTTGACACTATTAAGAAGGTCTACATCATTCCCAATCAACAATATGTCATACACATATAGTATTAAGAATGCTACTGAGCTCCCACTCACTTTCTTGTAAATACAAGCTTCTCCATAAGTTTGTATAAAACCAAAACTTTGATCACCTTATCAAACGTTGATTCCAACCGGATGCTTGCTTCAATCCATAGATGGACCGTTGAAGTTTGCATACCTTGTTAGCATCTTTAGGATCGACAAAACCTTTGGGTTGCATCATATACAACTCTTCATCAATATCTCCATTGAGGAATGCTGTTTTGACATCCATCCGCCATATCTCATAATCATAATATGCAGCGATTGCTAACATAATCCTCACAGACTTTAGCTTCATCTTTGGTGAGAAAGTCTCATCGTAGTCAACTCCTTGAATTTGTCGAAACCCTTTTGCGACAAGTCGAGCTTTATAGACGATATTACCATCGATCTGCTTTTCTTCTTGAAAATCCATTTGTTCTCGTGACCTTCCGCCATCCGGTAAGTCCACCAAAGTCCATACTTGGTTTTCGTACATGGATCCAATCTCGGATTTCATGGCTTCTTGCCATTTATTGGAATCTGGGCTCATCATCGCTTCCTCATATGTCTCGGGGTCATCGGTGTTGTCCACCAACATGACACTCATAACGGGATCATACCAATCTGGAGTGGTACGAGTTCTCGTTGACCTCCGAGGCTGTGTAGCAACTTCAACCGAAGTTTCATGATCATCATCATTAGCTTCCTCTCTAATTGGTGCAGGCACCACAAGAACTTCTTCCGGTGCTGCGCTACTCGCAATTTCGAGAGAAGGTTCGACAAACTCGTCGAGTTCTACTTTCCTTCCAGTCACTTCTTTCGAGAGAAATTCCTTCTCTAGAAAGGATCCATTCTTGGCAACGAAGATTTTGCCTTCGGATCTATGATAGAAGGTATACCCAATAGTTTCCTTCGGGTATCCTATGAAGACGCATTTTTCCGCTTTGGGTTCAAGCTTGTCCTGCTGTAACTTCTTTACATAGGCTTCGCATCCCCAAACTTTAAGGAACGACAATTTAGGTTTCTTGCCAAACCATAATTCATACGGTGTCGTTTCAACGGATTTAGACGGTGCCCTATTTAAAGTGAATGCGGCTGTTTCTAATGCGTAACCCCAAAATGATAGCGTAAATCAGAAGTGACATCATAGAACGAACCATATCTAAGAGAGTTCGACACGACGTTCGGACACACCATTACTGTGGTGTTCCGGTGTCAATCAGAAAGTATTCGCATTTCTTCAAATGCTCGCCAAACTCGTAACTTAGATATTCACCTCCACGATCGTAACGTAGAAATTTAATCTTCTTGTTACGTTATTCTCTACCTCACTTTGAAACTCCTTAAACTTCTAAAAGTTTCGGACTTATGTTTCATAAAATAGATATACCCATATCTACTCAAGTCATCCGTGAAGGTAAGAACATAACGATAACCACCGTGATGCTACACTCATTGGACCACACACATCGGTATGTATGATTTCCAATAAGTCCGTAGCTCGCTCCATCGACCGAAAATGGAGTCTTAGTCATTTTCCCATCGACATGCTTCGCATCTCTCAAGTGATTCAAAATCAAGTGATTCAAGAAGTCCATCGAATGGAGTTTCTTCATACGCTTCACTCCAATGTGACCAAGACGACGGTGCCACATATAGGTCGAATTATCGCTGATTTCAAACGTTAGCCTCAATGTTGTTGATATGTGTATTTCCACTATCGAGATTCAATAAGAATAGACCATCTATCAAAGGTGCATGTGCATAAAACATATTACTCATATAAATCGAACAACCATTATTCTCGATTTAAACAAGTAACCGTCTCGCAATAAACAAGATCCCGATATAATGTTCATGCTCAACACAGGGCACTAAATAAAAATTATTTAAGTATAAAACTAATCCCGATGGTAGATGAAGGGGTAGCGTCGACCGCGATCACATCAACCTTTGATCCGCTTTCCCACGCCGCATCGTCACCTCGTTCTTCTCTAGCTTCCGTTTATTCTGCAAAGACCTGCTTCGAGTTACAAATATGAGCAACCGAACCAAGATCAAATACCCAGCACTACTATAGTACTAGTGAGATACACATCAATAACATGTATATCGATATACCTTTCTTCTTGATGTTGCCGTTCTTCGATCCGCCAAGTACTTTGGGCAATTCCGCCGATGACCTTCTCCCTTGCGGTAAAAGCACTCGGTTGGGCTTGGGTCCAGCCTTGGTCTTCTTCGGCGTGGTAACTTTCTTACCACCCTTCTTGAAGTGTCCCTTTTGCTTAGACTTGCCTTTCTTGAGTTTGGTGGTCTTATTGACCATCAACACTTGGTGCTCTTTCTTAATCTCCACTTCTGCAGATTTTCACATAGCAAACAGTTTCGCAACTCTTTGTTCATGTTATGCATGTTGTAGTTCATCACAAAGTTCCTGTAACTTGGTGGCAGTGACTGGAGGACACGGTAAATCCCCAAAGCATTAGGAATCACTATACCCAAGCTTTGAAGTTTGTTTGCGTGCCCAGACATCTTAAGCACATGCTCACTGACGGAGCTGCCCTCTTCCATCTTGCAGTTAAAGAACTTTTCAGAAGCCTCATAGCTTTCAATTGCCGCATGAGTCTCAAAAATCAATTTGAGATCCTCGACAATATCATATGGGTCTGACTCTTCAAACCTTTTCTGAAGCTCCGATTCTAAACCATACAAGATAGCACACTGAACTATGGAGTACTGATTCTTCCGAGCGAGGTAAACATTCTTTACTTCATCAGAAGCATCAGCTGCAGGTGGGTCACCCAGCGGTGCATCCAGCACATAGGTCAAATTACCAGCTGTGAGGACAATCCTCAAATTGCGGAACCAATCTGGGTTGCTTCCATTGTTTTTCAACTTTTCTTTCTCTAGGAACGCATTAAAATTGATGGTAGGGCTGCCATTGATCTACAACATATTTGCAATAGTTTAGACTAATTTTATGACAAATTGAGTTCAAATTAATTAATGAAATTAAACTAGGTGAACTCCCACCAAAACAACATCCCTCACATTGTTTTAGTGATCACACGAACCAAACCCACTACATCAACACCGATCATCACGAGTGTTGATATAGTTTCAATGGCGAACAATCGTCATGTTCATAATATCTGCTATATGATTCATGCTTTACCTTCGGTGATCTCTGCCCGAGACCATGTCCGTACATGCTAGGCTCACAAGAACAAACCTTAGTTTCTGCATGAGCAAATCTGGCTTGCTCACGTTGTATACACTTGCAGAATCTAACACACCCGATCATCACGTGGTGCTTCGAAACAACAAGCTTTAGCAACGGTGCTAACTAAGGGCGAACACTTTATGACTTGAAATTGATGTGCATGAGGGATCATCTTATAATGCTACCGTCGTCTACCAAGCAATACAAGATGCATAAAGGATTAACATCACATGCAATTCAATAATATGTGATATGATATGGCCTTTCTTCTTTGTGCTTCCGATCTCCATCTTCAAGCACGAACATGATCTCCATCATCACCGGCATTGCATCAAGGTCAATGACGCTTCACCATGGTTGTCGACCACCGCTTCAACTATTACAACTACTTTGAATAGACACGCGGGTCTTAACATAAATTAAAGACAACCATATGGCTCTGCCGTTGCCAACTTACAATAAGGAACATTGCATACATCAAATATAATCACAATCATGGCCATATCACATCATCACACCCTCGCAAAACAAAGTTAGACGCCTCTACTTTCTTTGCATATTTTACGTGGTTTGGGGCTTTCAATAAGTGTCGTTCTAACTACGAACAAGAACCACAACATTGATACTAGCATTGTTGATCACCCATTGTAAATTGGATCTTAACTATGCTAGGAGAAACAGCACCATAAAGCCACTTATGCAATACAAGTTGCATGTCAAGCGTGGAGCAAGTCTCATGAACGATGTCATGTAAGGTTAGCCCGGCCGCTTCATCCCAACATACCGCAAGATGCAAAGTACACAAAAGCAATCGACAATAAAGCATCAACGCCCACAATGACCATTGTGTTCTACTCTGCAACAGATCTACATATAGACACGGCTCGATACCAATGTAGGGGTTCGTAGCATGGAAAACAAAAATTTCTATCGCATACAAACAAACAAGCCAAGATCTATCTACTAGATTGTAGCAACGAGTCGATGGAATAACTTACCTCGAAGATTCCAAAGTGTTTAACGAGAGCGGATTCTCGTGGGTGATGTAGTCGTACTCTTTTCCGATCTCAAGATCGTGTAGACGATCCTTCCGCGCCATGCTCCAGCGCTTCCTGATCGGTCACACGTTCGGTACTGACGAAGACCTTCCTCTCCCTTGTTCCAAAGAAATGGAGGTTGTAGCACTCTCCTCGTGATTCCCAAAGACAACGTGGTACCGAAGTAGAGGGAAATCCCAGGCTTCGCCTTAAGCCGGAGCGAGTATGGTGGAGTATGAGAGAGGATATTAGTGGTCTAGAGATTAGACACACCAATTAGAAGGCTCTAAACTGCAGGCTAAAGCAATTAGAAGCTCTAAACCAAAACGGCTCTAAACCGGAGATTAGAGGATAGGAACTTGTGTCTAGGAGGAGGCCCCGCCTCCTTTTATAGGTGGAGGGGCTGGGGAGGGAGGAGTCCTCCCCAACTCGGCCTAGGCTGGTCACGGCTTGGAGGAGAGGGACCTCCTCCAAGTTGGTTTCAATCTCCTCTTGCTTGTTTCCCAGTTTCTGCTTTCCACAGTTTCTGCTTTAGCTGTTTGACTTTCAAACCGCGCTTTGACTTTTCAGTTTTGGAACAACAAGAACACTTAGTACATGATGCAATCATTCAATGACACATTCATGTACCTCCCCCGGAGTGCGGACAATCCGAACCTTCTAGAACATTCCCGATGAAAACAGGAATCATTCCCGAACTCAAACGGGACTTTCCTTATATGAATCTTATTCTCCGGACCATTCCGGATCACCTCGTGATATCCGGATCCCATCCGAGACTTGAACAACATTCGGTCTCTTTCTCATAATACCATAACTACTCAAAACAACGTCGAATCCTTAAGTGTGTCTCCTACGGTTCGTGAATTATGCGGACATGATCGAGACACTTCTCGAACAATAACCAATAGAGGAATCTGGAAATTCATATGGCTCTACATATTTCTCGATTACTTTGCTATCGAATGAACCACTTACATACGATACCAATTTCCCTTTGTCTCACGATAGTTTACTTATCCGAGGTTATGATCATCGGTATCTCTGCATACCTAGTTCAACCTCGTTACGATAAGTACTCTTTTCGTTCGTGATATGTGATCCTTGTGACCTAGTCACATGCTTGCAAGCTAATTGGATGGCATTCCACCGAGAGGGCCCAGTATATCTATCCGTCATATGGATGGACAAATCCCACTCTTGATCCATGTGTTTCAACCAATACTTTCCGAACACTCAACGCCACCTTTATAGCCACCCAGTTACGGTGTGGTGTTTGATGTCATCAAAGCGTCCATCCGGTAAAGGTGATATGCATGATCTCATGGTCGAAGGAATTAGGTTACTATGTATCAGAAAGCATATAGCAATTGAACTATTGAAATGACTTGATCTTTATGCTACGCTTATCTATAGGAGTATGTCCACCATATCATTCTCCTAACGATATGATCTTGTTGTTGATAACATCTCAATGTTCATGATAGGGAAACCACAATCATTAATCAACCAACAAGCTAGTGAAGTATAGAGGCTATACTAGGGACTTCAAATTAAGTTTACAAATCACACAAGTATTAATGTTTCCTTGTTAATACCATTATAGCATGAATGTAAACATTTATCATAAACACAAAGATATAATAATAACTATATTTATTATTGCCTCTAGGGCATATCTCCAACAAGATTAACTATAGAGAGGGGTTCCCATCTAGGGTTAGGCACAAGCCTTCATTCATCATCAACTCTAGGGTTTCAAGGAGGGGGTGGGGGCTTATATATAGGCCAGCCACGAGCTAAGGGTAAAACATGCATAAACAGGAAGTTCTGGGCGTTACATGGGCCAGGCCCAACTCGAGGCGCGCAGGCACTAGAGACTCCGGTCAATCTCCGGTGTCGTCTCCGGAGGGTCATACAGACTGTCCCGGGCGCTGGTTCTAGGGTCGGTCCGGAGATGGACCGGAGACTCCGGTGTGGTAGACCGGAGACTCCGGTCTAGACCGGAGACTCCGGTCTGGTTCCAGCAACTTCTTGCGTCTTCTCTTCCAGTCCTCTTGCTTGGGGGTCTTGGTTTCTGGGGTCTTCTTGTCATCTCTTCTTGGTGTCATGGTCATGGGCCTGGGCATAGCATGGGCACTTGTCTCAAGTAGGATCCCATTCACATGATAACCAAAGGAGGGTAAGATATGGAATGAGTTCACCTTTGAGGGTATGGTTGATGTAGCATGGTGTGGACCAATGGTGAATTCCATGTGTTGGGCTACATCACCACACCCAGCTTATAAGGGAGAGATTCCTTCCTCCAATCAGTCCGGGCTTTTAGGATGGAGTGGGTTCTCTTCTTATTGTTGGGCTGTGAGCGCATGAACATCCAGAACATAGGTTGAGTGCTTGGCTGGCCAAGTGGACGCTAACATCTGGTATCAGAGCTAGTGATCGCCATGCCTTCCTGAGGGGCTTCTCAGGGGGATGGGATGTTAGGCTGCTGTTGACCGGTGAGGCTACATGAAATTTAGTCCCACCTCGCATACGGGAGGAGGCCACATCCAGCTTATAAGGGAGAGATTCCTTCCTCCAATCAGTCCGGGCTTTTAGGATGGAGTGGGCTCTCTTATTGTTGGGCTGTGAGCGCATGAACGTCCAGAACGTAGGCTGAGTGCCGGGCTGTCCAAGTGGACGCTAACAGAGTCCAACACTGAAGGATGAAGACGGCTTCACACGAGCCAATACGTGCATTTGGGTCCGGACCCAGTACGAAGCCTGACAAAGACTTTCCTAGTTTATAGATGCAGTTAGACTAGGATTTTGCTTTGTAAATGTATAGAATTGTTGTCCAAAACTTGTACGGGAAGTCCAACCGCCCCATATATATGCGAGAGGTGACGATCGATTGAAATTAAGCACACAATCGACAAGCAACAACTACTTTTTATGTCCTCAAACTTTTGTTCCGGCTTCCGTTTCTTCGCGACTTTGTTCGTTGAATCGACAATTGAGCTAAGAGCGAGGCCGGCTTAGCTCAGCCCATAGTCGTCAGAACCTCTCATGGGGTCCCTTCCGACAAACTAGGGTTTTGTGTGTACAAAAGCATCATGCGGGTTGTCTTGCATATCGCGCTTCCGGCCAGCCCCCTTTGACGTGAGTTGCGACATATCGTCCTCCCTGGCATCGAGAGTACACAAAGATGTGCCAGTGTAAGACAGAAATTCTGCGCTCTAAGCCTAGGAGACAGTTTTTTGGTCTAACATTCAGGATTTGGCCGCTACGATGGGGTGGCGCTCACTTTGTTAGATTTTGGTGGTCATGATCAGCGGCTCCCCAGTCACATCTCGCTCAACACCGGCGGACGCGGCGATTGGAGCTTGGCTCCGTGTGAACTTATGTTTCCAACAGCAAGCCAAAAAATCCTACAAGCTGTTTTCCATGCCATTAGTTTGCTGGAAAACGGTGCCATCATGCGGGGATAAAGGCAGTTCAATGCTAATTTGAATTCGGGTTTACAACGCACTGAGATTTTGCAAGAATTTCACAGATATATACAACAATAACATAGTAGGAACTTCACAGAAACAACTCCCTCGAAACAAACAGGCCCATAGTGTTAGCATTTGATAGCAATGGTCGGTCGGTCGTCTTCAACTGCAGTCTCCCATTGTACCCAGAAATCCCATCATAGTAACGGTTCCCACAGCAAATTTTCCCCATGAAATCTTTTCATTTTTAGATGGAACGACTTGCATTCCATTAGTTTCCGCCGGCAGAATAGCAGTACAAGACACTATTGATTTTGTTTCTGCAGGTCAACCAACACCACAGAAGTGCAATCACCACGAGCTTCTTTGGTTCAGGCAGTGCAAGCACATTCTGAATAAGTTGCATAGGCGATCCACAAGACACAAGTCCCTCTTTTAGCTAAACTCGAAACTGGGAGTAAAACCAAGTGATTTTTTTTCGAAATGGGGAGCAGAGCAGTAAAACCAAGTGATATGAAGCAATGAAAACCGGCCATTGCATTCTAAACAACAGAGAGCACAGACCATAACCACAAATTCTACACTCCTTCCGAGAAAATAATGGTAGTATTACATGCATTCTGCAACTTCTTCAAACGCAATAATCCAAAGTGAAGTCATCATATAATTCTATCTGTTCACAACCTCATGACATGAAACCATTCTTTTAAATTAAGCATGGGCACGTTACTATGCCACCCGATGTTTAACCGCGTCATGGTGAAGATGGGTGTTTGTGCACATCATCACAGCTCAAGCTTGCTGGCAAGGTACCACGAGTGCATGGCCAGGCTGCCGAACGACATGATGTTGGCCAGCGACGAGAGCCCGTGGATCATCCCAAACTTTTTGTTCATCGCGGCGAGGGCAGGGCTGCTTTTTGCTGACTTGACGTTCTTCGACCACCCGACCTCGTCACCGATGCTTAGTTCTCTCTCGATCTTGTGCCTCTTTTTCATCATCTACAATGAGAATCATACAGATAGCTGAAGCAGCTGCATATATACCATAAAACTGCAGGGAAATAAGCGCCGTCTAGTTTATCCAAGTATAATCCTCATTTACCTTGGTTCACACAATTACAAAAATATTGTCATACATTCTACAACATAGACATTCCATATAAAGAACAAGTACTAGTAATTGCTGCTTGGAACAGAATTCAGTACTACTGCATATGATACTGCTCTCTCAACAGAAAAGAAAGTGCAGTAGTAATTGCTCCTTGGAACAGAATTTAGTACTACTACATATGATACCACTCTCTCAACAGAGACACACAGGCTAGGAAACCACACAGCAATTGTAAAGGTTCGTCAATTACCTTAGTTGAGAAAACAGTAAATGATAGTAGTGACTGCTTTATGTTGAACGAAATTCTCAGTAGTGTGCAACTACGAGTCACTCGACTAATCATGACTCACGACTAGTCCATGAGTTGGTACTTGGCTAGTAATGACTATTTGCGACTAGCCGTGCAACTAGTCCATGAGTCGGTACAAAAGCGACTGACTCGACTTTTTGGAGTTCCAGTACTCAAACCGCTGATGCTTAACTGAAATTTGGAGTTCTAAATTCAGTAGAGAAGTAAATCATTTATTTTGGTCATCAGAAGCAAACGACTTTCATCACAGCATAATAATAATACAACTGGACCAGCTAATACTATGTTGGTTTCTGAGATGGCACACTGAAATTGGATTTTTTCCCCAGTATGGTGAAACAATTGCAGCCACTTGGTTGGTGCACTCACAGGTCTATGATGAGTACCGAAACTGCACCCTTAATATTACCATTTAATGAAAAATAGTATGCATTAGTTTTTCTGCCAAAACTAGAGTCGTTGAAACAGTCCATCCATTCAAACTGCCTTCAATATAACCCCTCCATCCATTCACACTGACTTCAATAAAACCCCATGTTTATTCGTATAGGCTTGTTATATATGATGGTTTCACACATGAAACAATACTATCTTACATCTAAAAATACCTCTTTTGATCATTAGATCAGTGGTAAACTTTGATCAATCGACAACTTCTGCATGAACTTGTTATATTAACCATATATTGAAGTAGGGAACATGAGTTCAGCATCTGGCATTGACATGTCATTCATGTGTCCACACATGAGTATGTGACTATTTCTCGGTTACTATTTTTTCCCCACTATTTGACATTCTTAATTGTACGTCACGTGTGTATTCTTTAAATATCTATGCCTGTGATCTGTAAAGTACACCCGATATAACTTATAAAACCAATGGATTAATTGTACGCTTAAATTTGTTTAACAACTCTGAATTTAATGGTTTCTTACACCGTATGTTTGTGATTTTGTGGTTGCCGTTGTTATCAATCTGGGATGTAAACTTGAAACCATGTTAAGGCGAGGCGATGCTTAGGCATCCAGGCGTCCCTCCTCCGCCTTGAAAAAATGTCCGCTTTAGGCGCCTAGGCGTCCAAAGCGCCCGCCTAGGCGTCAGAGCGCCCCTAGATCGCCTTAAGACACCTTAAAAACAATGCTTAAAACTATGTTTTGAAGTATTTGAAATAAAAAATAACCACTCAAAATGCATGTTACATATATACCTTCCTGTTTTTTATGGAGATTGGTACGGTATGTATGCATACATGATTGGTTACTGGGTGTAAGTAGTGATTTTTGAGGGAAAAGAGTGATGTACCTATAGCAATGTACAATTTCCTTCATCATATACATACATATAGTCATATAGATTGCGGAGAAAAGAGAAAAAACATAGAAGAATTCTTGATTGGTAGGTCATGCATGTGTATGCATTTGTATACCTTTTCTGAACTCAGCGTGTATGCATTAGTAACTTTTTTTTTTGGATTCATATGCATTAGTAACTTGTATTGCACAACCGTTTATGTAAAAAAAGAACTTGTACGGTTGTTAGGTGACTTTGTTTTGCATGTCTCATATATGTATTGCATATAGATCATATATGCCTATGACGTTGCACCTTGAGATGGTGATGTGAGAAAATGGAACCATCATCTATAACCCATAAACTTTCAGGAATCTAAGACACGCAGGATTAGGTAAACCTCTATCTAAGGGTGGGCAGAAACTGAAACCAGCCAAACCGGTCAAACTGGAAAGTTGCAGCCTAGTTCATTTTCCTTGACAAATGAAATCCAAAGTTTGGATGTAGTACAAAAATTTGAACTAGCCCAAACCAGCCAAAGCAGTTATGCACAGGCTTACCTCTATCCCACGTCAGATGTCAACCACAGAATTCAGATCTGAAAGTTATTGTTAAATAGCTTCCTAGAATCAATGTGGATGATTGAAAGGTGCCTCCAATCAGTAAATGTAAGATAAGAAGTTATTAGACATCAATGATACACTAACCAATTTAGCGAACAGTTTTATATCATGCCAGCATACATTATAGATGGGATATTTGCACCAAATGTAAATACCATAATATAAAAAGCATAAAGTGTGAAAATTGGGCTTAGATTGCAGCACTGAGCAGCATTTGTACAAATAGCATGATTTCATGAGAGCTTCAGTTTTAGACTAACATTTGGCACTAAGTTGCAACTAATATTTGGTCAAACAACCAAAAACAATAAAATGATGGACGTTTTATTCATTAGTCACTATCCGATACGCCGTCCCCCAGAATCAAGAACCCGCCCAAAATAAAGGTGCAAGCAAACTGCAACCTTCTAACACTATACTAAGCCTTTTTTTCGAAAAGGATGATGAGACCCCCAGCCTCTACATCGAAATGATGCATACGGCTTTATTTTACTATACTAAGCGTATGGACGAAATTTGTGACCTATCTAAAAGCATTACACTAGTCTGTCAATCAATATAAGAAAATCTTGCAAACTAAACGTTTTCATTGTCAGGTCAGTTTACATGATGTTACATTCAACAAAAGATTCTACTGCCCTGCGAGTATATGTAGCATGCAACTGCAGCCATTTGGTTGGTGCACTCACAGGTCTACATTAAGTACTGAATCTGTACCATTATTACACATTTAATGAACAAAGTTGTTCAACCACAATGTTAGACTAATCAATTTCGAGAACAGCTTTATATCATTCCATTATACAAGGCATATTTGCTTCAAATATTGGCTTTAGAAGTAAATATCATATCATAGAAGACATGATCAAGTGGAAAAAGTTGGGCTTAGAATATATCAGTTGGCAGCATATTAAAAAAATACATTATTGCATGAAAAGATAGCTTTAGACTAGCATTAAGCAGCCGCAAAATTTGGTTGGAGCAATGCAAATCACCAAAAGCAATAATACAATGGGTATCTTGTTCAATTGCCATTATCCGATGTGCCAACCTATAGAATCAAAATTGCACACCCAAAATAAACGTTTGTATTAAACTGCAACCTTTTAACACTATGCTCCACAACACAAATAGCCAGGAATCGAGGACCAAATTTTATGATCTATCCGCAATATAAGAAAATCTTATGAACTAAACATGCCCATTATCAGCTCAGTTTACATCATATTGCATTTAACAAACGATTCTACTATATTGCTAGGTGTATATGTACACTTTCGAGCATGCAATTAAAAATTAGTAGTCTCTGGTGCAACAACTCGCACGATCAATTGCTCATTCGGAACGACAATAATAAATAACTTCAGTTATCTATTTACAGAGGGTGGATCTAACAATTTTTTATAATCTTGACAGAGAATTTTAGCAAGAGATCTCCTAAGCCGCCCCAAGACTAAACTACTTTAACTCTTTGAAGGCTGATTTGTATGGGCGATTAGTATGTTTGAAGCAGTTTATAAAAAAATATGGGGTTCATCAGCCATCATACATATATTTTGCAACCAATGTGGCCAATATCAATATAAATTTGTCTAAAATATACCAATTCTAGTTTGTTGCAGTGGTGTATAAATCTTGATTTGTCTTTCTCGCCCCAAGACGTAGTAGGAGGAAGGGTGCTCACCTCAATGGTCATGGGGGTGAAGACGAGCAGGTTGGAGAGGTTGAATCCGAGCGCGGAGATGAGGAACCCAAGCTGGTAGCGCTCGACGGCGGACGCGGTCTTCCACGGGTGGAGGTAGGCGAAGGCTGCTACGGAGACGGCCGCGCAGGCGGAGATGAGCGTGAAGTAGGCCGGGAACATCTTCCCCTGCAGGTTCCCGAACTGGTGCCTCGGCAGGTTCCTTGAAAGATCCAACAAGATCGAATCAATCAGTTTAAGGGAAAAGGTGGGGTTTCGAGAGAAGAGCTGGGGGAATTAGTTGATTACTTACTTGAACATGATGATGCCGCCGATGAAGGTAGCCCAGAGCGCGGCGCCCCAGGAAGTGGCGAAGCAGAGGAGGTGGGACACCTTGGCGGCCGTGACGGCGGTGGCGCCGGAGCCGGAACGGGCGCCGAGGAGGACGTCCGGGGCGAAGAGGACGCCCGCCGCGAAGAAGCACACCGCCGACAGGAACCTAGTCGCCCACGCCATCGCCGATTGCTAGAGAGAGATGGGGAGGAGGAGGAAGAGAGAGGCGAGAGCCGACGCGTCCTTTGCGAGAGCGGACTCGGGAACTCCACGAAAGCAAGGGGTAGTTGAGGGTGTTTTAGGAGGGCAGTCATGGCCTTTCAGAAGCTCAAGGTCATTCTCGTAATTTCATACCTGTAGTATAATACTACAACTAATTTAAAAGATTAAACTAATCTAAAACTAATCTAGAGCTGCGGCGAGAGTAGTTGACGCTTCGCCGCCGGGGCCATGCCGGCGAGAGTTGTCCGCCATTATTGAATGATGTCTTCATCGTCGCGTTGCACTCCTTAGGCTCTGCAACCGCCTTCTCCCCGTGCTTGCTCGCCTTGGCACTTGGGCCCATCGTTGTTAAGTTTGACAACAGTCGCCCTACCCTAGCCGCAACACCCGTCTCCTTCGCCATAGCTACCCACCACAGTCGTTGCTCGAGTCTAGCGTCGGTGGGTTTCCGCCGCCGCTTCGCGAGCCCTGGAGATGGCTTTCGTGTCCACCGCAGCAGCCTCTGCCACCATTTTTCCTCGCACCACCACTATGTGCATCCGCGTGGCGGCCATGAGCTCGCGGCTGGCCGCTGCCTTTTATGCGGCTTCTGTTGTCGTCTCCCTTTCCCCCGTGTATCCGTGTTCCAGCCATGGGAAGGTCAATTTACCTTCTCGAGGACGACAGCATGCAGGTGGCCACTTTCCTCTTTCGCTTAGCCCATCTCTTCCTTCTTCTCATTCGCTGCCGCCTCGCTCGGTTCCTCCCTCTCATTTTACGGATAAGTGGTCCAAGGCATTCTGCCGGCGGGAATAGGAAAAGGAAAAGGCGAATGAAGAGAAAGAGGAGCCAGTGTATAGGAAGTGATGCTCTCCCTCTCGCTGGTGGAGGGGATTAAGTAGCAGCAGCGAATGAAGAGGAAAAGGATCCGCATTAACGCAGGCATGGAAAGCCTCACACGAATGGATGAGTCATTGAGTAAAGCTGACCTCTCTCGATGTCGTTTTAGCCACTAGCAAGTCACGGGCTCTGCTGTTTACAGACGTGCATCGCATCGATGTCAGGCTAAGATCGTGGCGTGGGCAGGCGCAATGCTACCAGCATCTCAGTATTGACAAATAGTACGTCACCTCTAATAAACACCACCTTTTTACTGAAGCGAACGCCACCACGCGCAAAACAATAATGGTGTTTGTTAAAGTCGTGACACTACCGCTATGTTCGACCGGACAGGCTAACGGGTCCCACTCACCAGCAAAATACCAACGTTGGGACAACGCCGCTAGTATGGACGTATCTATCGTGTTCCGGTTTTGGCAACGCTGCCGATATTTTCAGGCGTTATCCTCTTTTTGGCCCGCTACTAATGTTCAGCGGTCTATAAGTGTTTCTCTACTGATGATAAATAAATCTTATACTCATATTTATATTGGGATTCTATAAACCAAGAAATTGGATAAAGCTATGATACTATTATATATATCATATCATGTATTATTGTGTTCCACACTACTTCCTCCATACTGGTTTACTGGGCTAATATGGAGCCTATGTTTGACTACAAATTTGACTAACGAAATATGAATCATATGTTATAAAAATTATATCATTGAAAAGAGCTTTTAAATATCAATCCAATGGCATAATTTTTGTGACATATAACTCATGTTTTATTGATAAGTTTTATGGTTAAACTTTTTTTTAACTCCGTGTTAGCTAATAAACCGGTATGGAGGTAGTAGTGTCATTTTATACTTTGCACCGTGAGTAGTCATAGTGGTAATAATTTAGCTAATAATATGCATGTACATGTAATGACAACTAAGCAAATTGGTGACATGGCATGATAATTAATAATTAATAAAAAAAAGGAAAATGGTAACTTAGCTAGTTACCATCACACATACCAAGACAATACGAGCCTATAACCTAATTTATTAGACACACCAAGTAACATGAACTAGTAATATGTTCAAGTTACTAGTTTAAATTAGTTAGTTAACACTATGAGCAGCCTTATGAACCCATGGAGTACCAACTTCACGTGTAGCATGCGTTGTCGGGGCCTTTGATAGCAGAGAGTAATAACACACATTCACTCAGAGTCCTCGAATGATCAGGCCCATATTTAAGTCGGGCGATGGTGGACGCTAGGTCTGTGCATTTGATTAACTAGAAAATATGGCGCGCGCATCGTGAGTGATGGAATAATTGGTTAAACATACGGGCATCACTAGGAATCGAAAGCCAATTTGTTACTGTACTTTCCAACAGATCATCTTTTAGCCGTAGGATTACGATTTTCAAGCAGACCTGCTGGCCTCTTTTCGTGATTACAGGAAACGGAAACGCATGTATGCTTCTAAAAACTCTTGCGAGTAACTACTCCCTTAATGCATGTCTAGATATAGCGCTAATATCTTGTTTTTTTTTTGTAACTTCTCTCCTAATGCAGGTCTAGAATAGCGCAAATCTCTCCTGCCTTTCTTCTTCCTCGGAGTTCCTTCTTCCATAGAAGCATGGAAAATGAACATATGAGATTGAGTTCAATGCAAACTTTGTCTACACTGTAAAGCGCGACTTTTATGCAAGAAGCATGCCATTAGTATAATAGTAGCTTTGTAATTTAGGATGATACAGTAATTTATTTTTGTCTCTGGAAGCAATTAAATTGGCATTAGGAAGAACACATGTGACACTAGCAGAGTCCATAGCTTGAGAGCTGAACAACGTTTTATTTTCCGAAGCACGTTCATTGGTTATAAGAAGCGTGCATATGATTGATCAGACGCATTGTTAGCTTACATTGCAATGTTCTTTTCAGAACAAAGAAAAATGAGATCTGAGTTATGAAGCATCATGGGACTAGTAGTAAAGGCCGTGGCGGCCAGCGACATGGCACGAAAATCTCATTGGAAAAGGCCACGGCCCTGCGCTTGATGGGTTTTTCGTGGTCGATACCCACAACTAGCAGACGAGAACCATGAACTGCATCATGCTTCCTTGCCGTGATGCGGTACATGCCGTGCTGCTCCGCTGTCGTGCGGTGATGCGACTGCTTGTGATCTGCTCCTCTCCCTGGTCAGCCAGGAGGGCCCTTGCGCAAGGTTTGGGCCATGGAAGAAGCTTCATTGGCATTGGTGAAGGGACGGACACGAAACCACCTACGAGCAGAAATCGGGGATAGTGGGGAGAGTTGACCATAGCGACGACGGCGACATCAGGCTCCTGGGAGCGAAGCGCGGGCATGATGTGGGCTATTATATAGCCCAACCATGAGACGTTTGATGCGCCGCTCTAAATAAACGGCCAGATGCTAGTCTGGTGTTTTCTTTCAGATCGGAGACCACGATATATAGTATTTACCTAAACATATTGCTAAAAATTACACCATGCGTAGTGAAGTATTGTTGTCCAGAGTTACAATAGGAGATAATAGTAGTATTTTACGCAAACAAAAAAGGCGGCAAATGGTGAAATTAGTGTTAAAGAATACAAAAGTACAAAAAATTAACCACCATGAAAATTATGGCCAAAAAATTACTCACCATCAAAAAATTACTGGAGGACAATAACCTTGTAAAAGTTACGGCTGAAAAGGTGTGACGAAAAATAACTGCCATGAGATTATTTTTTTCGAGAAGGGGACAAAAGCTTTGCCCCAATCGATTAAAGGAGTTTTTCAGGGAAAAAAGAGTTCTGAGGTTACAAAACAATTACTCTCGTGGCATGAATTCACCCAACCACTTGGCGCCCGCGCACATCCACAAGCGGGCTTCACGCTTAATCCTATCTAGACTATAAGCGGTGGCGCAAGTTTTTTGCGGAATACCCTGTCATTCCGCTCATTCCATCTCCTATGTGACGAGTAGGGTGAAAGACGCCATAGCTTTGCGGTTCAGAATCGGACCCTCCGTCATCATCTCCCACCAATTCTTTGTGGAAAGGCCCAACCATTGTGTTTGGTCTAATTCAGGAATACCAATCCAATCTTTGATGGATGCCTAAACTCGTTTAGTGAACCGGCATTTCACGAAAAGATGGGCAACCGTCTCATGTTCATCGGCCTTTGAAGAGAGCTATATGCATTCTTAGATGGGGTTCGGTTTGCTCCGTTTGCTCTGGATTTGAGCCAGGAAACATTGTTTTAGAGACAGATTGTGTGACCCTGATTAAGATGGTAACAAGCAGAACTTCTAATTATTATAATCTAGGCCTAGAAGATCTTTGGTTATTACTCTTGTCTGGACGTATAGTCTCCATAACCAAGATCCTTAGATTAAGCAATATTGTTAGTCATGAGTTAGCTGGATTTGGTTTGGTTGAGAACAACTTAAATTTGGTTTGGTTCGGTTTGTTAATTAATACGATCCCATTTGTCTTGAAAAAAAAGAATCAATCCTAATTCTAGACGCTAGCTGCGTCCCTGTTAAATAAAAAGATTCAGTACTCAAGTTTCCTATCCTAAATATATTTTTAGTAAAATCTACTCATAGCAATGCACAGACAAATCTGCTGGTTCAGGCAAAAAATTTAAGCCATATATTTTTGAATAACCTATAATAAACCGAAAAAAAGTCGACGCAATCAACAGATCACAAGTTACAATTTGTGTGAGGCAGTGAGTTACGACTCACGACCTGCTATTGTACGATGAATGATGTGCGAGAGGAACGACCGCAAGCGAAGCGATGTGTGTTGCGCTGGCCAACATGCAGCTGTGTGGAGATGCTACTGTGAGTACTGAGTAGGGTGTCTTTTATCTTTCTTCTTTTATCTTTCTTCTTTTATCTTCTTGAATGTTTCGTCTTTTATGGTTCATACAAAACACTATTATGTAGGGATGCATAAGTAGAACAAATGGGATATGTGAAATCCCACTTTTACACCCCGCAAAAAAACCTAACTCTAAACTAAGTGGGATAAGTGGGGTTAACAAATCTCATTTATCCCACTTGTTCCACTTGTAGATGTATAAGTGAAAGAATGTTCACTAATATTTTATCGTGTAGGTGAATTTTTTCATTTTTTTCCCAATTTTTTGCATTATTAAGCTAATTTATAATGAACAACATGATGTAATTTTGAGTTATCAAAAAATAAAATTAAAATATTACATGCTTACTGAAATAGGTATGCCTAACGGGCACCTATCTTTGGCCTATCTGACTCGGCCCATACGATGATCTGCTGAATTCCATGAAACCCACGACGATTCGAGTGATACGAAGCGTATAAGGACATTGATTTCTGGCGTGTCGAGCAAGAAGAAGTTCCTAAAATAGGAAGACATAGAGATATAATCCAACTTCTGACAGACTCAGACGATACTCGAGACCTAGCCTGCTCATATATAAAGGCTAGGAGGGGCCGCCGAGGAGGCCACCTTACACACATCGTCCGTAGCTTATGGTAGATCTAATATGCGTATCTATTGCCATCTCGGCGTCATTGTAATCTTTGATTTCATCAATCAAAAATAGACAAGCAGGAGTAGGGTATTACCCTCCGGAGGCCTGAACCTGGGTAAACTCATGCCCCCATGTTGTTTGTTAGTTGAAGTCACCAGCGCACACATCTTTCCCGAAAATCCAAGTCTATCAAGTATGGACATTGCCGTGAAGACCCCACACCACTTACTAAGTCCGCTTCAAAAAATAAGAATAGGGTAAACTCATGTCCCCTATTGTTTGTTAGCCAACAAAGTCACCAACGCACATCTCTTTCCTAAAAATCCAAATGAAATCCAAATCCATCAAGTATGGGCATTGCCGTGAAGACTCCATGTCACTTACTAAGTCCGCTTCAAAAAATAAGAATAACAAAACTTTAGATTTATAAAAATGTTTACATTTGAAAAAAAAAACTTGAAAAATATTCTGAATTTTAGAAAGAAAAGAAAAACAACAACAAAAATAAAAATTAATTAAAAAAGAAAAGAAAAACCAGAAAACTAGGAAAAATCTTGATGAGCTACTTGGAGTCTATTATGCAAATAAAACACCACTCGTTTGAGGATATTGTGAAAGGGAAATTTATCTTGGACCCTGATGAGCAGCATATGCATAGTTTCAAAACTCCTGTTGTGGTGGCGAGATGGACTCTACCGCCAGTTGGTTGGCTCAAACTAAACACCGATGGCTCTTTTGATAATGATGGGGCCGCGGGTGCGGGTATAGTCCTCCGAGATCACAAAGGAGAGTTAATTTTATCTCCGTGTCGTCAGTTGTTCTCATGCAGGGACGCACTTGGGGCTGAACTAAAAGCACTACATGAAGGTATATCCTTGGTGTTGCATTGGAGCACTCACCCTTTGCTTATTGAAGTTGATTGTTTGGAGATTGTCAATGTTTTGAAAAATAGAGAGATGGATCGGTCGGTTCATTTTACAGTGATAGAAGAGATCAAGTCCATGATGAAGGTTCGCCAGTCTTGTATTACTCATGTTAGGAGAAGTCAGAATACTAGTAGTCATTTTATGGCAAATTTTGCTAGAACTAATGCTCGCACGGCAGTATGGCTTGGGTCTGGACCTGATGGTCTACTAAGCATGTCGTGATGATTGTAATTCCTGACTTTTCTGAGTAATACAAATCAGTTTCATAAAAAAAAACCAAACTAGAAGTTTCATAAAGGGCACAACGGGAGTTAAATAGGGTTCACCAAAAACAAAAAACCAAGCTAGAAGCTAAAGGGCACAACAGCGTCAAATAGGGTTCACCTCGTTATCGCGCGGTCGAATTAGCTGGACTATAGGTCGGCTCTTTCCTGTTGTGGCCCGGCCCAGTAACTAGGCTCGGCGGCTGGCTTGGACTCGGTGGTACTATCTTCCCATATGTAGCTAATTCGTCAGAGGCTCGACAATTGTCGGGGAGCGGGCAATGCCTCGGCAATTCAGGAGCTATGTGACTTTGTTGGAAAGTTTGTCCGAGTTATCTTTTGTACTCTTGAAACTCGAATAAGTAAAAGTAGGTCGAGGCTCTTGCTAGTGCTCTAGGTTATGATAGGGATTTTGGAGTGGATAGTGATGGAAGGAGGAGGTCTTTATCATAATTGAAGTTTTGGGTTACTCGCAGTAACATATAGAAGTCTCTGTTGATGGTGTAGGAGATGCTCCATGGAGATTCACGGGTGTCTATGGGGAGGCACAGACTGCGGAGTGGTACAAAACTTGGAATATGATGCAAGATATTTGCAGTGTCAGTTTGCTCCCATGGCTGTGCATAGGTTACTTTAATGAAGTTCTTAGCTCTGACGAACATGATGGGATTGAACAACATTCTCACACTCAGATTCAGGGTTTTAGAGAGGCAGTCGATGTTTGCAATCTATAGATCTCGGCTACAAGGGTTAGGCTTGATCGAGCCCTCAGGTCAGCTGAGTGGAGCGCCCAGTTCCAGCTCGCATGTGTGACACATGTGGACCCGGAGACATCAGATCATTGTGCGCTTCTTCTCTGCCTAACTGACGCTGAACCTAGAACGGCATGCTTTGGCATGAGCACAGAGAAGTGAAGGCAGACCAGGAGCATTTTGATTTCACCGATGGCATGAAAATGGCTTATTGCTGTCCGGGGGTACAAATAGTTTGCTGATGAGTAACTATTAGTAATTGGTTGTACGTACTTTTATAGCACAGAGAGGTTCTTAATTATACGGATTACAAATCTGTAGGTTCAGTAAAACATGCAAGTGTAAGTGAGGAGGTTCTTAACAGTCCTGGCAAGCAATTTATGCTGTTAATCTATCTGCTAAAACACTCGCTCACATTATTCTGTACATCATTCTGATGAAAACAGGCTCTGGACCTCTGGTAGTTGCATTCTGTTTCTCAACCGTGAACCTTTCAGCAGCAATCTGTTGAATTGGGAAAGGTCCCAGAAGTACTTGCATTCTATAAATCCCCTTTTTTTTTCCCGACTAGGTTCTCATACCTCGGGGTTATATTTTCCCCTCTTGTCCACGAAAAAGTGAAGTGGAGATTTCAGCTATGCGTTCATCTTGGGTCTCTGCTACCGTTCAAAGAACTGGTTTTATATCTCTGTGCAGCCTTTGGTCTCTGTAATCGCAATACCGTGTGCATAATAAGAAGCTGTCTAAATCAATGTATCCTCGTAAAAACAATATATGGAGAGTCCTGCAGTGCGAGGTAATGAGCTATATATACATCCTGGTCTGAAGCAACAAATGTATTTTCTTTTTTGTACAATGAATTTATCAGCAACTATATGATGAACTGAACAAATGGGTACAACAGGCTGTGCATGTGAACCAGTGTTCTTCATCTCCAGGTCACACGGTTCCACACTCACGGTGGCCTCAAGACCAGAAGAACACAACTCCTCAGCATGAACAGGACACTGATAACAGACCTGATAAGGTTTTGACAGAAGTTAGACCAGTGATGAAAACTCACATAGCAGATCCCCCATTTCCGGGAAACACAGTCGGCAAGGAGTGTTGATCTGAAACACTAAAACTTCCTCAAAAAGGACGGCATGAGAGCAACTGTCCTCCTCACATTCGATTTTGGATGATGTGAAATGTCTGTTTCCAAAAAGAACAGCATTTGCACATTAGCCTAAGAATCCTTTTGGAAATGAGCACCCCTGCACGCAAACAAAGAGATAAATGAGAAATTCTGAATATGTATAAAATGAGAAGTTGAGACAAATTAGTGCAACTAAAGCTGAGCATTGCCGTATGGGGTATCTTAAGCATAGGTAGCTACCAAAACAAAAGAATTTTTCACAACACACACATAATATCGAACTACAAATTGCACTCCATGGTATACTTTTGTTGTCCTAATTTCGGTACACATAAAGCATCACTGTCTCCATGGCCAAATTTGCATGTGAACAACTTTAAGCTTCTAACAGACAGTGCATAGAATTAAAGAAATGTTGCACCTGGTGTTACATGTTTTCCGAGGACTACAAGAAAACAGGTTGTGATTCATGAATTTCCTCAAGAGTGATTATTTTCTGACTACCCTTCATTTCAAACTAAATTTTCTGATCCATATTCATTTAAATCTCCACATATAACTCAAAATAAAATAAAACTAATACTCCCTCCCTCCAGAAATAAGTGACTTGGATTTGTCTAGATCCGCATGTATCTAGACGCGTTTTAGTGTATAGATACATGCGAATCTACACAAAACCAAGTCACTTATTTCTGGACGGAGGGAGTACAATAAGTACTACAATCAAATTCACTTTCTGACTTTTTGTTAGCTTGCGGACTTCCCTCTCCAGTATTCACAACTTAAAAGAAGCTTCAATTTTTGTATGGAGTTCACCACTTTTAGTAGGCAATTCATGGAAACATGTAAAGATCTAGAAGAAAGATACTGACTTCTTCTGCAAAGATTTTCAGAAGGAAAAGCATGCATTCATATCGTTCCTGAAATGCGATGCATAGCAGTGAGCATAAAGGCATCGAGAAGGTCCAACTGCTTCATCTAGAAATAAGATTAACAGTTATGTGTGGCTCCGTAAGAAAATAGAGTAGGAAAAAAGAAACATCATCAAAACAGATTGTGAGCAGCACGTATTGATAGTGATGTTGGTCTACTGCACCTTAGTAAAGATGAGACTGCTGTGCACCGTCCACTGCAGGAGAGGGGTCATTCATGTACCAGATAGCATGTAAATACCAAATCACAGTTCACACATTGACAACTTGAACATCAATACCATGCTCTGTGGTACAATTAGAACCACAACCCAACTGAACATTTCTGACGTGATATTTGTTCATCAGCTGTCCTGCCTCGCTGAATCGACCCATTTTAGTAAGTGCAGAAACCATTGGCCAATACGATTGATGATTGGTCACACTACAGCCATTAGACTCCATTGCAAGGAAAATTTCTTTGGCATCATCAATTCTTCTTTCATCACATAGAGCTTTAATCATGACACTGTATGTGTAACTATCTGGAACAACACCTAATCTCAACATGGCATTGAAAATATTCCAGGCTTTATCTACTTTCTGCATTTTGCAGAAACTCAAAATGGGGCCATTGAAGGAATATGCATCAGGAATAATGCCATCTATTTTCATTTTATTAAGAAGATCAATGGCCTTGCTAACATGACCTCCTGAACAAAGCGCACGCATCAATACATTGTAGGTATAAGCATTTGGTCTAACACCCCACTCTGCCATCTCACTGAAGCAATCAAAGGCATCATCCAGTTGATGAGTGTGGCATAGCCCGTCAATGAGGGAGGTAAAAGTAATGATATCCGGCATGAACCCATGCTCCATAAGCATCTCAAGAACAGCCTTTGCATTATGTACATCACCTAGCTTTGAATAACCACTTATCAGTGTATTAAAGGTAACAAGGTTAGGAAGGAAACCTTTCTCTCGCATCTGTTTTATGATCTCCACTGCCCTATCCACTGCACCTGCCTTTACAAAGCAATTTATCACCATGTTATAAGATGCCACACTAGACAAGAGCCCATCCGAAACCATGTGATCTAAATAGTGATTTGCCTTTGAAGAACTTTTGCAGTCCAGTAAGGATTTGATAACCATGATATAGACATCAAATGCAGGATTCCCACCTGTCTTTACGAAATCATCAAGCAACTCGCACACACTACTCAGCTCTAGGCACTTCATGGCACAAGAAACCACAATGCCAAATGTTGCATTGTCGAGGAGATAACCTCGAGTGCTCATCTTCTTCACAACCTCAACTACCTCTTTGGCCATCTCGTTCTTCGATAAGCAGTACAGCATAGTATGCCATGCACTTGGGTGCAGAGGTGGCTCACGTCCTAGCCACTTACTCAGCATCTCATACGCCTTGTATCTCCCCAAACACCGGAACACACCATGGACCAACGTCCTGTACGAGGCCTCATTCGGCGACACACCCTTCTCATTCATCATGTTGAACACCTGAACCGCATCATCTGCTCTGCCAGCATTGCAAAACCCGTCGACCAGCATCGTGTACGTGAACACATTCGGTCTGATCCCCACACCCTCCATCTGCCTCACCAGCCGGAGCGCCTCATCGATGATCCCACGTCGACAGACCCCGTGAACGAGTGTGTTGTAGGTGAAGCAGTCCGGCTGGCACCCATCCGCGGGCATCTGCTGGAACCTGAGGTACGCAGCATCGACGGCGCCAGCCCTCACAGACGCTGCGATCAGCGCATTGTACACCGTGGTGCTGGGTCTCAGCCCAAGGCGTGGCATTTGCACGAACACCTCGTGAGCGTATTGCGCCAGGCCCAGCCTGCCCCAGCTGGCAATCAGGGTGCAGAGCAGCTCCTCGGAGAGCTCGCACCCACAACCCCTGACCTCCGCCACCAGCGCCGCGGACAGCACCACCGGCCCGCGCCGCCACAGCGCGTCCTCCAGGGCCCGCCGCACCGAGGCGTCCCGCGCGAAGTGGGTCCCGAACCGCGACGCCCATACGTAGAGGCGGACGCAGAGGAGGGGCTCGAGGGGCACGGCGGCGTGCAGCACGCGGACCACGAAGCGCGGGCCCAGGCGCGGCAGAGCGGCGGCGAATTCCGAGTTGAGCCGCCGGAACCAGTCCTTCTCGGCCAGGATCGACGCCGCGCGGGCCGGGTCGGCAGGCTCGGCCGGACACCGGTCCGAGTTGGTGGAAAGGTAGGATCTCGGCGGGTTACGGGCTGAGAAATAGCCCCGGCGGCGGAGGAGGAGACTGGGGCGCCTCCTGCTTGTCATCTGCTTCGACTGGGCGGCGGAAGAAATTCAGACAAATGTTTTGGGAGCAGTGTGGTACTGGTATCCTCCCTGTTGCAGAGTGTTTACAGGGTTTAGTGGCGAGTTGACAGATTTGCCGTTGTGAAATCACTTCAAAATGCAGATTCAAAATCTATGAAATCTTTCATGTTTGCCGAGGTTCAAGTCATGTTTCCCAATATTTGGAGCATTGCGAGGTCAAAAACATTGTGTTATCAAGTTTTTTTGGGTTTGAACAGGGGGGTTCATAGATTCAAAATCTATGAAACCTTTCATGTTTGGACGACCTATGGTTCAAGTCATGTTTTCCAATATTTGGAGCATTGCAAGGTCAAAAACTATGGATGGCACCCGCCGGGTATGGAGGCGGGTATGGCACCTCCATACCCTCCTCCACCACCTCTCCCCGTCACCACCACCCGCCTCCATACCCGCCGTGGTCAAGTTTTCACTGACCGTGACCCGGGTACCGCGACCCGATGGGTACCTGGCGAATCGTCCCGCTTCCGCTCTCAGCCACCGGCGCCAAACGGACTCTCTGTTGTCCTCCTCCTTGCCTTCCCCTGCTATTCTATGTCGAGATCCGCACACGGAGGAGGAATCCAAGCCAAGGCCCACTCCCCTAGGACGGGATATCCAGCAACTCCTTGCCATTTTCTTGTTGGCGCAGTGGAGCGCAACAGAGTGAGGTTCATTGGTTGCGCGTCTGCTTGCTGGCATGGGCCATCGCCGGTGTCGCTGCGTCCTCCAACTCGAGCCTTGGCGATGGCGATAGGAAGGAAGGAAGGACAGAGGCGAGAGAGCGCATAGGAGGCAGCGAGGGGAATAGGGCAGGGGCGGCGCGGGGTGGGAAAACTGAGAGAGTGAGGAGAGAATACGGGGTTGGACTCAGCCAGGGTTAGGCACTTAGGGTTTCTAGTAGACACTTACACGTGGGGCCCACTTGTAGTTGACGGGTCTACGGGTTAAAGGGTATGGGTTTACCACCTCCAGACCTGCACCCGCTAGACCCACTGGGTCTAGATATTTACCACTAAGCAGACCCATGGGTTTTCTTTTCAACCAAACCCTCCTCCATTTGATACGGGTACCCACCGGGTTAGCGGATGACGGGTACCCATTGCCATCCATATCAAAAACACTGTATTGTCAAGTCTTTTGTTTAAACAGGGGTTGGTCCCGAAGGACCGAGAGCTTTCATTCATTACAAGGGTGAAGTTTATTTTACGAAAAGGCTATAAGAAAACATGAAAATACAATTAGATGCTTACAATTTGCAAAGGGGACCTCAGAAGTAAAATAGGAAGAGCAATCTAGTCTTGCTCCTTCTCCACAGCAATAGGGCTTGCCGCAGTCAATATCATCGTCGTTGGGGACGTGACTACTTGGGACGCGGAGATGAGAGCACCATGCACCGATACCAGAGGGCCTCCGCAGTGGCTTGATAGCCTAGAGGTTGTTGAAGACCTGAACCCGCCAGCTGGAAACCATCGTTGACTGCAGAGGTTGGAGGGACCACCCTTCGAGCATGAATAACGACAATGATGGCGCCATGATGAACCTCCAATGAGAAGCATGCTCACTACCCTGCTGCGGACGTAGCCACCTGATCTCCTTCATCCTCTTCACCACGACGAGCGAGCATAGAGGACTAGAAACTCCTACCATACTACCATATTTAAAGAGAACAACCTTATTTACGGAGATCTCCGCTTCACCCTGCCACCACACATATGGCTCCGTCCACCGGAGCACCGTGAGGCAGAGCAGGAATACAAGGGAACGCTAGATACAGCCGCAAGGATCCAATGCCGCACTCCCTGCATAGACCCCAAACGCCATAAAGAAAAAGCTAAAACACTAATACTACTCCTATCTACTTTGGCGCCTCCCCTTTTTCCAACTCCAACTGACTATTCCGGTGGAGAGGTCCACGGATTGGCCCAGACTACGGCGGTGGACTCTCAAACTACTATAGCAACTCGAGAGGGAAGGAGGGAGAATGAGTGGCTGGTTGTCACGTGGGGTGAAATTGCTTTATCCTCTAGAACAATCTAATGTGATATTGCAAAGAAAAGCATCCAATATGTTGTTGTAATGTGGTAGATTTTCATATATGCCATCGAGTCGATTAATTTTGAGAACAAAGTCCAAATTTCGTCCTAAACTTTTCACTTGGATCATATATCCCCGAAAATTTTACTTAGCTCACTAACCCCCCTAAACTACCAGCAATGGTCCACTGAACCCCCTTAACCCGGGTTTTGACCCAACCTTTTGAACCTGGTCAAAGAATCAAATAGTAGTTTAGAGGGGTTTAGTGAGCTAAGCAAAATTTGGGGGTGAAATATGAGCCAAGTGAAAAGTTTAGGGGTGGACTTTGTTCTAATTTTGATGACCCACGAGACGACCACGAGTAAAGATTAAGTAAAACATCTATGTGTTACTAAACTTACTTGCTCATTTGCAGGAGTGAAAAAATAAGTAAAAAAACCCTATCAAAATTAGTGAGAAAAAAATTAGTGAGAAAAGTGGTGGCAATTTGTTTAGCTGAGATGTATCAGCATCAGCTACTATAGTGCGTGTGAGCTCATCATCAACTTAAAAAACACTATAAAAGCAACTCTAGCAAATTCGATAAATGCGGGAACTGAAAAACTCGTTTAGAGTCCACGGAAAATGTGATTTATTGTTTGAGAATATTCTATTTCACGGGTCGAGTTTGAAAAATCTATTCCGCATGAGTAGTTTCACGGGTCGAGTTTCGGGATCTGTTCCGCACGAGCAGTTTCGGACGATAAAACACATGATTTCAAAATTTTAGTATATTGCATGTCAAAGCATAGTAGATCCAATCAAATAATTAAACAAATAGTTTTAATCAAATAATCATCCAAATTACAATATTATTCAATAAAATTACATCAATAGTTCCAATCAAATAATTAACCAAATAGTTTAAACATAGGCCACATAAATGTTCATGTCACACATACACAAATGGTATATAAAATGTTCATCAATGACGACCATGCCTCGCCAGTGGTGCTCGATGGGATCCTTTTGGAGCTGCTTATGGGTGTCCTCATTTTCAATTTCTCGAAAGGACTCAAGAAATGCATGAATGCGATTGGGATTTCTTTATGGTTTCACTCGCATACCAATATTTTCATAGAATAACTCCAGGTCCAACCTTCTCTCATCCTCGATGATCATGTTGTGAAAAATGACACAACATATCATCATATTCTTTGATACGTCCAATTTGCATCACCATTCTATATCATAATTTGTCTCTATTCTTTGATATATTTCATATTAAGAGGTGTTACTCATGTCTTTTCATCTGTTTTTGCATGTTGGATGATTCTTGGTGGATGAACTGCCGGAGTCAGGATTCTGATGGAAAAAGAGGTGTTTTGATGCAATTTCATGAAGATCAGAAAAATACCAGAAAAACTACGGAAGATCATATTTTCCCAGAAGACGAAGAAAGCCAGAAGGGGAGGTGGAGATGGGCCACAGGGGGCCCACCCCCCAGGCGTGGGCCACCCCCTAGGCCGCGCCTACAGGGGGTGCGGCCCACCTGACCCACCTATGGCTCCGCCCTCTCTCCTATATCTTCTCCTCGAAACCCTAAAACACGGGGAGCGACCACAGAAAGATTCCGCCGCCTATGCGGGGCGGAAAACACCGAGAGAGAAAGAGCTCTCCGGCAGATAGATTTCTGCCGGGGAAATTCCTTCCCGGAGAGGGGAGATCATCGCCATCAACACCATCATCAAGCTAGACTTCATCGGGATCATCATCATAATCATCCACACCATCATCTCCACCAGCACCATCATCACCACTCCATCCCGCTGTAACAATTGTGTTGAATACTTGCATAGTTTTTAGGGGAAACTTTCCGGTGTTGATTACTATTGTAGTTGATGCTTGTGAGTGGAACCATTGGATTATTGTTTATGTTCATATTGTAATCCATCACCATATCATCTTTGATCTTGATCCATATGATGTCTTGTGAGTAGTTCGTTTAGTTCTTGAGTATATGGGAGAAGCCATGTTGTTAGTAGTGGTTTGTGTTGAGATATTATTCAATGGTTTAGTATTTAAATTGTGGTGCTATTCTTCTAGTGGTGTCATGTGAACATCGACTACATGATACTTCACCATTTATGGGCCTAGGGGAATGCATTGTGTATTTGGCTACTAATTGTGGGGTTGCCAGAGTGACAGAAACCTGAACCCCCGTTAGGACCCATTGCACAAGGGAGCATAGGATCTCAGAGTTTAAGGCTGTGGTTAGGTTTATATCTTAATTGCTTTCCTATAGTTACGGATGCTTGCAGGGGGTTTAATCACAAGTATGTATTAGTCCAAGTAAGGTTGGTACATTAGAACATGTTCACCCACACAACACTTACAACACCAAAGAAGACTACTCAGCTATTTGAAGCGAAAGCACTTGACAGAATTCCCATGTGTCCTCGAGAACGTTTGGTCCTTATAAGTATTTCCACCGGTTTGTCCTTTGCTAAGAAAGGATTGGGCCCCTTGCTGCAATTGTTTGTTGTCTTTATTACTTGCATTTTATTTCTTTGCTTTATCAGAAAACCCCTAAAAATCTGTTTGCTAAGTATTTACAGAGATTTCTTGCTCCATACCACTAGTCAACACCTTCTGCTCCTCATTGGGATCGACACTCCTATTTATCGAAAGTACTACGATACACCCCCTATACTTGTGGGTCATCAAGACTATTCTGGCGCCGTTACTGGGAAGTGAAGCACTATTCAAGAGTGGAAATGGTAAAGGAGAGTATTACTTTTTATTTATGTTTGTTAATTTGTTTCCAATATGGATAACCCACTTGGTTTTCTGTTTGGGAAAACTACTGTTAGGGTAGTAGATAAACCACCACCTGTTGAGATAGATCCTTTTAAGATACCTACAAGTATTGTTGATTGTGTTATGGATAATTATTATTTAGGGGATGGAACTGTCCACCCTGGTGATCATTTGCTTTTTATCCATGAATTATGCGGGTTGTTTAAGTGTGCAGGTATCACAACTGAACATGTGAATAAGAAGTTACTCTCTATATCCTTGAAAGGGAGAGATGAATAATGGTATAAGCTGCTGAAGAATGGGCATGACATGGTTATACCCTACGGGTACGTGATCTCAGCATACCTGGTCCAGCCCAAGAAAGGCCCACGGCAGATGTACGCCGGCCCATGAAGATTTTCGGGTGGCCAAGGCCCATGATGCCTTCGGATCCTTGGAGAGCAAGACTAGCGTAGATAGGAAATTCAAAGGGGTAAAACCCTAGAACTTGTAACCGACTAGGTCTATTCCCGGGACCTGCCTGAGTCTATATAAAGGCTAGGAGGGCACGACCTAGATCACCACCTCATACTTCCGCATACACACCTCCACGCCAGATCGAATCCGCACACCCCTTGTGGCATCCCGCAAAACCACTACTAGAAAATCGCGTTGAATTTGTGCATTGCATCGTCATCATCATGCATTGTTGGCCAAAACTAATTTTCGAAAACCCCGATTTGTTTTTCAAACGCCCCATCTATATTCAAATGTCAAACCCCGGTCTCCGGAATATTTTATTTGGCACTATCGGTCATGCGCCCGTTTAAAACAAATGAAAGTTTTATTAATTTTTAGTGAGGCGGTAACGGCCAACCGACCAACGACCACCCGTATACATAAAATCGGTCCACCTGCCCTCTAATCCTAAACTCACCCACTAGTCTACCCAACCCACCTGCCACCTCACCTGCCAATGGGCTCGCCACATCACCTTTTCCCTCCCTACCTATCCTATCATGCCACGTGTCCCTTCCTCTTTTCCCTCTCTCCCATCTAACTCCGCCCACACCCACCACCCAGGACCCACACACAGCCCACACACACTCACGCTGCACCAACCCGCGTGCCCATGATCCCACCTCCCCCTGGGACCCACGTCCGTACCGCCCTCCCCCCACTGTTCCTCTTCCCCCTCGAGCCCCGTTCTCCTCTCCTCCTGCAGGCTCCCTCTCTCCTCGCTCGCTCCGCCGCCTCGCCCGCCAGGCGCCTCACCCAGAAGAACCGCTGCCCACCGCGAGCCCCTCTCGCCCAAAGAACCTCTCCTTGCTGCCGCCGCATGCCCGCCTCCGCTCCGGCCCGTCTACCTCCGCCTAGCCCAGCTTCCCGCTGCCGAGCCGTGGCCCGGCCAGCGCCGCCGCACCTCCTCCCTCGCGCGCGCCAGAGCGCGCCACCTCGCACCCCAGCGCTGCCCGCCCGCCGCCCGCACCGCCAGCCGCCCGTCGCCGCATCTCACTGCGCCGCCAGCGTCCGTCGCTGCCGCCTGCCGCCCCTGCCGCGTCCGTCGCGTCTTGAGCTGCCCCGCCCACTCGACCACCGCCGCCTCCCGAGCTCGCCGTCGCCTTCAGCCCCGGCGCCGTCCGCCAAAGCCGTGGCCACGCCCGCTGGACCCGGCAAGCTCAAGGCCGCCTCTCCTGAGCTGCCGTCCCTCCTCGCGAGTCGCGCCGCCGCTGCCGCGAGCTGAAGCCGCCCGCGTCCGAACCGCTGCGTCGCGCCAGCCTGGCCCCGTCCGTCGCCGCCCGCCAGGCGCCTCCGCCAGGACCCTCGCCAAGCTCGCCCGCCGGAGTCCGGCCCGGCCCCTCCACGCCTGGCCCGCCACCATGGCCCTGTGGGCCCGCTGCGCGTGTGCTCGTGTATGTGTGTGCTCGTGTATGTGTGTGCTCGTATGCGCGTGTGCTCGTGTATGTGTGCTCGTATGCGTGTGCTCGTGTATGCGTGTGCTCGTATGTGTCGTAAACGCGTGAACCCTATGGTCGTTTTGGAGCACCGAGCTCGCCAACAACCTTGACGAACCCTCGGGACGCAAGATCGCCGAGACCCTGACGCAAGACCTACTTAGGGGGCGACGACAAGTACCTCCCATGAACGCCAAACCCTAGCGGAAGGATGCCAAGATCGCCACTTGTACCACAAGTACCGCACCCGGACGCCAAGTACTCACCCCGGCCAAGACCGCCTCGATGGCACAGGCGACAAGACCCCATAGCGGCAAGACCTTCGCGATGGCGAACGACATCAACCGAGTTACGCTTCCGGACATCGAGGTCCGAACGGCGTCGGCGATCGGCCGAGAACCCGGCACGGACACACCAAGTTCTTCATCGAGGAAACCAAGGCCGTCAACGTGGAACCGTGAGAACGCCGAGTGCTTCACCGGACACCGAGGACATCTCCTCGAACGCCGAGACCGTCGACAAGAAACCGCGAACCGGAACCACGAGTTCTCCATCAAGGACGCCAGGACCGTCGCCATGACCCAAAGACCCGGATGCGCCAAGACCTACCCTCGGCGTCGAGAACGATCCGTCAAGTTCGCCGAACCTGAACCCGAACCTCGGATCCGTCGAACCACGGGCCGAGACCAACCCGAACCTCGGAACCCCAAGATCGTCGAGCCCTCCGATGTGTGACCCTTTCCTCGAACCCTATTTTATAACATAACAACTTGTTGCATATTGAATTGCCATTCATCTCGCATGCATATCGTGGTTTGGGGGCCTTTTGCCGATTCACCTAATAATTAAATATGGGGCCCATATGCGGGCAAATCTAGTCTCATATCGGCCTCATTTAAACATGTGTATAACCGTGGCCATCTATTGTTTTGCTATATAACATTTAAATTGCGGGCTAGATAAATAACATGAACCACCTAACTTAATGTCGGGACCCCGGTTCCGCTTAATATGACCTAATTGCAACGTACCTCTGCCATGCCATGCATCATACATGCATCATGCCGATCTTCTGCCGTGTATTAAATATTGCATCCGGTGTTTATTCTAGTGATTTGCTTCTTCGCGGATAAGGCCGTTGAGTTGATGTGAGCTTCGCCCCGATCTTCGGATGAACCTTTCGACAATGTTTTCAGGCGAGCATCTCCCCCTTTCTACCTATCTTATTTTATAGTATTTATTCCCTCCTGTTGATCTATTGCTATCTGTGTCGCGATGCTCTAGTTTCCGACGATATATCCCCTGCAGCCTTATATTGCCTTGGACACACCCTATTACCTGTTGTTTGGTAGATAGTTGGACTTGCGCGTCGTAGTTGCTTGCTTAAGTGCTGATGTGTGTCGTCATATGCCACAGTTGCTGATGTATTGCCGCATGTTGATGTTGGAGATGGTTCTAGTTTTACTTATTGTTCACTTTAATTTCTGTTTAACAACTAAAATTGAATAAGCAGAGGCATCGGTGGGTGATAGATAATATTTGGTTTCCGAACGCCCACTTGTGTCCCGTAAGACCCCGAGTACTTGATACCTGTTCCTTGATTTTGCGCGCTATCCACATCCGGGAGGTATATGGGACCCCCCTGAGCCAGAGCTTGATTCAGTCTTATTTCTTGGGGCCACAAACTAGTTTGAGGTTTTATTTACGATCCTGTACTTATGCCATGCTTTACTGCTTTATTTACGATTGTGCGACAGATAGCACACTGTCATTTAGGATCGGGACACGATTCCTTGTGTCGACAAGCCCGCTTTGGGGTTCCCGTTCTCACAGTATACCCAGACCTTGAGGCCGTCTCGAGCTTGCCTACTCCGTTGCGGATTCTACTTAAGGGTGGCCCCAAATATTTCTGAATCTGTGATTGTTCGATCGTGAAAGCCTCGTTGGGTTTTGATTTGGTTTTTCCGAGGTTGATCGGCGTGTGTTGCTATTGGTGCACCCGGGTAAAACTTTCAAAGCCGTGTCGCGGATATGGACGACTTGGAGCACGATTCGATCATAGACAAGCATAACTAAAGTTTATCGCTATTAATTTGACTTATAATGACTAGTAATCAGCTTCACTATAACGGAATGGCTAATTAATACCGCCACCCTTGTTGCTTGGTTGTCGCCACGACAAATGTATCTGACTAGTAAGTATTGCAACTACAACGAAATGGCTGAATAAAAGTACCAACAACTGCTGGGTTTTGGGTTTATATCATGCTAACTGTATCTGATTAGTAATTGTTGCAATTACAACGGAGTGATTAAATAAAGGTGCCCACTGCTTATTTTATCAGGACGACTATCCAAACCTGACTAGTAAAGTGACGCAACTATAACTGAATAAATAAAACTGCCAACTGTGTGAGTTCCTCGGTGGACTTCCTCGTTTGGTCTCGAGGGGGGAAACACCAGGATGGGTTTGTTTGATGTTAGCTTCAGGTTGGATCCGGATAGGTCATTCTTACCCCTCTCTGATTTGCCGCCAGTTGTATCGAGTCTCTATAGGTTGTTTAGTGCATGTTGCATTGCCGCTTGATCCACCATACCTATGTAGGCGAGGACCGCGAATTCTAGCCTCGCTGCAATCGCCTCGATCGACGCCTCCTTCTTTGTTTTCTGCTTTGCCCTTTGTCGGCACCCCTTTGTTTAAGCAGGTTTGAGATCGACGCCGTTGTGGTTACCCTTCCGCTTGGCTCGGGGTTATGGACGCCATTGGTTATTCTTCGGGCTCTTAGCCCCATTTGCATCTTGTCCGTAGTGGACGCTCTATCGCTTTTCGGCGATTTGGATCTTTGTATATTATCTCTGTATTCTTGGCTCCTTGAGTCGCCGCTATATATATCTCTACATGGGTCCCATCGAGGACTGTTGTGTAATGTTATTACCGCTTTTCCACCCGCACGAAAGTGCTGGTGAGCACCTTTTGAATCGCTTTCTATGCGGGTTTGGTGAATTTTGTCCAAACTTGCATAGGTCCGATTCGAGGGTGTTACTGAGTGGTATCGAGCTCATGATTGCGATACCCCACAAGTCCAGCCTGTAGGATAACCTAGCTAACGGCCGAAGTAGAGTGTCAAAACTATTTTCCAAAATCGGTTGGATAGTTCTGATTAGGTCTGATTTTACTCCTTACCCCTCTGCTATTCTCCTCTTACCTCTACGTGTTTTGAATCCGCTCTCTTCTCTCTCTTCGAGTCCAGGATTTCTCGTGGTTGGGTTTCCGTCGTACCTTCAGGGTTTCGCCTTCTCCCTTTGTAACGGAGGTGCTACGTTCATCAATCGGCAACTTGTCTGTTGTACCCTTCATCCGACCTTTTGTTCTTGAGCTCCTTATCCCTATGTGTTCCTTGCCGGATATCAGTGTCGTTGAAAAACATATGAGAAGGACGAGCTTTGGTGAAGTTGGAGTCGACCCTGAGCATGTGTTGTTCATGCCAATGGAACTATCGCGAAACCTAATCAGTGTGTCTTTCATATGATCTCTGCTGGCAGCATTCCTTTGTTCCGGATACCCTCTAAGAAGATCTTCAGTCTAATTCCGAGAGTTGGATGCTTAATCCGCCTATTCGTGCTTGAGTAATGGTTTGAGTGCGGGATGGATTAGCTACCCTACCACCGCTCTTATCATTCGCTCTAGTGCGTCGAGGCGGTGGATCCACAATTGACTCCGTCCACGGAAGTTAGGGGTGGCTTTATTGCGATACCTCTACCTTAGACCTTTTGTTTCCGGAGTGCTCTCTCGACGTTCAGGAACAACGAACCTTTGTTGGTGGTGTCGCCGTTTACCAGATGAAGAAGGAACCATTGTTAGTGGTGTCGCGAGGATCTACACAAAGCGCGAAGGATCAGACCGCCGACCATCCTTTCCGGTACCATGAGGCGGATCTCGAGGGCGAGATCCATTGTTAGTGGTGTCGAATTGTGGCATCCCGCAAAACCACTACTAGAAAATCGCGTTGAATTTGTGCATTGCATCGTCATCATCATGCATTGTTTGCCAAAACTATTTTCGAAAACCCCGTTTTGTTTTCCAAACGCCCCATCTCTATTCAAATGTCAAACCCCGGATCCCCGGAATATTTTATTTGGCCGCTATCGGTTTGCGCACGGCCCGTTTAAAACAAATGAAAGTTTTATTAATTTTTAGTGGGGGCAGTCGAACGGGCCAACCGACCCGAACGACCACCCCCGTATACATAAAATCGGTCCACCCTGCCTGCCCCTCTAATCCTAAACTCACCCACTAGTCTACCCAACCCACCCTGGCCACCTCACCCACCAATGGGCTCTCGCCACATCACCTTTCCCTCCCTCTACCTATCCTATCATGCCACGTGTCCCTTCCTCTTTTCCCTCTCTCCCATCTAACTCCCACCACACCCACCACCACAGGACCCACACACACACACACTCACGCTGCACCCAACCCGCGTGCCCAGTCCCACCCCACAGGACCCACGTCCGACCGCCTCCCCACTGCTCCTCTTCCCCGCCGAGCCCCGTTCTCCTCTCTCCTCCCGCAGGCTCCTCTCTCTCCTCCCGCTCCGCCTCATGAGCCCTCGCCTCCAAGCCAAGATGGCCCCGCCCGGCCCCTCACTCTAGCCCTGGCTTCCCACACAGCGTGGCCAGGCTGCCTCCTCCACAAGGCCAGAGCTCCACCTCTGGCCCCCGCCCCCCGCCCAGCGCTGGCCGTGGCTCGCCTCAGCTGCGCCAGCCTCCACGCCACCCGCGCCAGCGCCGGCCGGCTCTCGCCCTGCTGGCCTTGGCCGGCTGCAGCCCCGCCCACCTCGACCGCGCCGGGCCGCCCTCCCGAGCCTCGCCCGCTTCCGGCCGCTAGCCCGACCTGCCCGTTCAAGGCCGCCTCTCGAGCTGCTGCTTGCCCTCCTCATGAGTCCGCGGTCGCCGCTGCGGCCGCGAGCCTGAAGCCGTCGCGCTGTCCGGAACCCGTCAAGGCGCCCGTCGCCGTCGGCTGCCGCGTCGCCTCCGCCAGACCCTCGCCAGCTTCGCCCGGAGTCCGCCCGCCCTCCACGCTGCCCGCCACTGTGGCCCGCTGCGTGTGCTCGTGTATGTGTGTGCTCGTGTATCGTGTGCTCGTGTCGCGTGTGCTCGTGTATGTGTGTCGTTTCGTGTGCTCGTGTGCTCGTGTATGTCGTGGTAAACGCAGAACCCTATGGTTTTGGAGCACCCCGAGCTCGCCAACAACCTTGACACCAACCCTGGACGCAAGATCGCCGAGACCCTAGACGCAAGCCCTCCTTCAGGGGACGACAAGTACCTCCCGCGAACGCCAAACCCTAGCCGGAAGGATGCCAAGATCGCCACTTGTACCACAAGTGCCGCACCCCGGACGCCAAGTACTCCACCCCGAAGCCAAGACCGCCTCGATGGCGCGGAACCGACAAGACCCCATAGCGGCAAGACCTTCGCGATGATTTAGAACGACACGAACCGAGTTACGCTTCCGGACATCGAGGTCCCGAAGGCTGATGCCGGCGATCGAAGCCGAGAACCCCGGCACGGACACACCAAGTTCTTCATCGAGGAAACCAAGGCCGTCAACGTGGAACCGTAGAACGCCGAGTGCTTCACCCGGACACCGAGGACATCTCCCCCTGAACGCCGAGACCGTCGACAAGAAACCGCGAACCGGAACCACGAAGTTCTCCATCAAGGACGCCAGGACCGTCGCCATGACCCAAAGACCCCGGATGCGCCAAGACCTACCCTCGGCGTCCGAGAACGATCCCGTCAAGTTCGTCGAACCCTGAACCCCGAACCTCAGATCCGTCGAACCCTGGGCCCCGAGACCAACCCCGAACCTCGGAACCCCAAGATCGTCGAGCCCCCTCTGATGTGTGACCCCTTTCCTCGAACCCTATTTTATAACATAACAACTTGTTGCATATTGAATTGCCATTCATCTCGCATGCATATCTGTGGTTTGGGGGCCTTTTGCCGATTCACCTAATAATTAAATATGGGGCCCATATGCGGGCAAATCTAGTCTCATATCGGCCTCATTTAAACATGTGTAGCGAACCGTGGCCATCTATTGTTTTGCTATATAACATTTAAATTGCGGGCTAGATAAATAACATGAACCACCTAACTTAATGTCGGGACCCCGGTTCCGCTTAATATGACCTAATTGCAACGTACCTCTGCCATGCCATGCATCATACATGCATCATGCCGATCTTCTGCCGTGTATTAAATATTGCATCCGGTGTTTATTCTAGTGATTTGCTTCTTCGCGGATAAGGCCGTTGAGTTGATGTGAGTCACCGATCTTGGATGAACCTTTCGACAATGTTTTCAAAGAGCATCTCCCCTTTCTACCTATCTTATTTTATAGTATTTATTCCTCCTGTTGATCTATTGCTATACGTGTTGCGATGCTCTAGTTTCCGTACCCGATATATCCCTGCAGCTTATATTGCCTTGGACACACCCTATTACCGTTGTTTGGTAGATAGTTGGACTTATGGCGTCGTAGTTGCTTAAGTGCTGATGTGTGTCGTCATATGCCAATTGCTTGATGTATTGCCGCATGTTGATGTTGGAGATGGTTCTAGTTTTACTTATCGCTCACTTTAATTTCTGTTTAACAACTAAAATTGAATAAGCAGAGGCATCGTGGGTGATAGATAATATTTGGTTTCAACGCCCACTTGTGTCCCGTCAGACCCCGATGACTTGATACCTGGTCCTTGATGTTGCGCGCTATCCACATCCGGGAGGTATATGGGACCCCCTGAGCCAGAGCTTGATTCAGACTTATTTCTTGGGGCCACAAACTAGTTTGAGGTTTTATTTACGATCCTGCATTTATGCCATGCTTTATCGCTTTATTTACGATTGTGCGGATAGCACACTGCATCTTTTAGGATCGGGACACGATTCCGCTGGTGTCGACAAGCCCGTTGGGGTTCCCATGCTCACACCAGTATACCCAAAGACCTTGAGGCCGTCCTGAGCTTGCCTACTGCTGCGGATTCTACTTAAGGGTGGCCCCAAATATTTCTCAATCTCGTGATTGTTCAGTGAAAGCCTCGTTGGGTTTTGATTTGGTTTTTCCGAGGTTGATCGAGCGTGTTGCTATTGGTGCACCCGGCCGGTAAAACTTTCAAAGCCGTGTCCATGGATATGGACGACTTGGAGCGAAGATCTCGATCATAGACAAGCATAACTAAAGTTTACTGCTATTAATTTGACTTATAATGACTAGTAATCAGCTTCACTATAACGGAATGGCTAATTAATACTGCCCACCCTTGCTTGCTTGGTTGTCGCTTGCGACAAATGTATCTGACTAGTAAGTATTGCAACTACAACGAAATGGCTGAATAAAAGTACCAACAACTGCTGGGTTTTGGGTTTATATCATGCTAACTGTATCTGATTAGTAATTGTTGCAATTACAACGGAGTGATTAAATAAAGGTGCCCACTGCTTATTTTATCAGGACGACTATCCAAACCTGACTAGTAAAGTGACGCAACTATAACTGAATAAATAAAACTGCCAACTGTGTGAGTTCCTCGGTGGACTTCCTCGTTTGGTCTCGAGGGGGGAAACACCAGGATGGGTTTGTTTGATGTTAGCTTCAGGTTGGATCCGGATAGGTCATTCTTACCCCTCTCTGATTTGCCGCCAGTTGTATCGAGTCTCTATAGGTTGTTTAGTGCATGTTGCCGCTGCCGCTTCAGTCCACCATACCTATGTAGGCGAGGACCGCCGAATTCTAGCCTCGCCGTGTACTGGCCTCAGTACTGACGCTCCTTCTTTGTTTTCTGCTTTGCCCTTTGTCGGCACCCCTTTTGTTTAAGCAGGTTTGAGATCGACGCCGTTAGCAGGGTTACCCTTCCGGCTTGGCCTGGGCAGGGTTATGGACGCCATTGGTTATTCTTCAGGGCTCTTAGCCCCATTTGCATCTTGTCCGTAGCTGGACGCTCTATCGTTTTCCAGGCGATTTGGATCTTTGTATATTATCTCTGTATTCTTGGCTCCTTGAGTCGCTGCTATATATATCTGTTCTGTGGGTCCCATCGAGGACTGTTGTGTAATGTTATTACTTCGTTTTCCACCCGCACGAAAGTGCCTGGTGGGCACCTTTGAATCGTTTCTATGCGGGTTTGGTGAATTTTGTCCAAACTTGCATAGGTCCGATTCTGAGGGTGTTACACCCCTGTAACCTTCGGTTCCGCCGTAATCAAGAGCAGACAAGCAGGAGTAGGGTTTTACCTCCGGGGGCCTGAACCTGGGTAAACCTCGTGTCCCTGTGTTTCTTGTTTGCTAACCGTTCTGCGATCTCCAGCATCCCCATCTTCTCCAAAACCCAAGTCCATAGCAATGGGCATTGATGAGATTAAACCTCGTCAATTGGCGCCGTCTGTGGGAACTGGGGACGCTGATTGTGTGGTCGTGACGGTCCCAACCCGATCGATCTACAACTCTGCAGCGACGGACAGTCACCTCCTCTTCAGCGCTTTCGACTTCACCGCCCACTCGCCGGCCACCATGAAATATTTCGAGCCCGCAAGCGACGGACTCGAGATCCTATTCAGGAGCTTCTGCTTCCAGGTGGGTCAGACTGGTACCCTCCGCCTCCCTGAGCGGGTACCCCTACCATCGATCAGGCCCGCCTCGTGGGCTCCACACCCTATGCTACGCACATCGTCATCAACAGATGAGTTCTACGACAACAACAGCTGCAACTCCGATCTGTGCGATCCACCTTCGGATGAAGGGACCTATGGTTCCGGATCTGAAAGCTGCGGCAGCAGCGGACCAATCTACGAGCGCTACCAATGCGCCATAGTCATCCCGAGCGACGTGGAGCAGCAACCACCCAACCCGCCACCCAACTCGAACCCCAACCCGCAAGACAGGAACGGCGGGAACAGAAGAAGCCAATCCCCCCCACTCGAAGGGGAAAACAACGACCACGTCATCCGCCTTAGCAAAGAAGGATGGGCCCAGGCACGCAACGCCGTGGCAGGCAACATAGTCCTGCCTGCAGACGCCTCACGCGAACTACTGATGGCATGCCACTTCCTCCTCATCGAGGAGCACAAGAAGCAAGTCAAGATGCAAGAAACACTTGACAAACGCAAGCAGCCTCCGAGTCCAGCGCACGACGAGCTGCGCTCTCCGCCATGGCCCCCGGCTCTAGCACGAATGGCAACTAAGGAAACAAGCACCGCTCTCGGGTGGAGAACATGGATCCCAAGGAACGCCGTGAGGTGACCCGAACTCTCCACACATCGTTCATGGAGATGGACGCCGACGACAACGTCATCCCGAAAACGCCGCAAGCTGCGATCATGGCAGCCACTGCGTATCTCGCGGCCCACCCACCTCCGGAGGGGGACCCGAAAAGAGCCATGCATAAGTCCGCACTTACCGGACTCGGACTTGTCGGAGCTGCGCTCCACCAAGAAGCTCCTGCGGAGCCGAAGAAGAAAGCTCCGGCCAGGCACGACCGGAGCCCCACCCCTTCATCCGAAGAAGAAGAGGAACACGACCTCCCTCGAAGGAAGAAGAGCTCGCGTCATCATAAACGCGACTACGACGCCAGGGACGCGCTCACACAGCGCAAAATAGACAAAGCGTGAGCCAAGCGCGCATGCTCGTCTGAATCCGAGATGGACGAAGACGAAGGAGAACTCTGTGGAGCCCGATGCTTCAGCAGATCTGTTCAGCGAACAAAGATGCCATGCAATTTCAAGCTCCCTTCGGATACTCCGAAGTTCGACGGCACGCAAGACCCAAAGGCATGGCTAAGTGATCATCTATCATCCGTCAAGCTGCACGGCGGCAACAAAGAAACCGCCATGCAATGCCTTCAGCTGTAGCTGACAGGCGCGGCACGGATCTGGCTCAGCAGCCTATCATCAGGGTCCATCCGAAGCTGGGAGGAGATAGCTTACAGCTTCATCCGAAACTTCAAGGGCACCAGCAATAGGCCCGCCTCAATCGAAGAGTTGCGCGCCTGCACTCAACGAATGGGCGAATCCATTCGCTCGTACATACTACGCTGGTCCAACACAAAAAACTCCGCAGCACACATCTCCGAAGAGAGGGCCATTGACGCCTTCAGGGATGGCGTCAAGCGCCAAGACTTCAAGGAGGAACTTGGGCGCGTCAAGCCCAAAACACTCGACCACCTCATGGACATCGCCAATAGGTGGGCTGAAAGCGAAGATTCCATTCACCGAGCACAATCGGAGGAATAAGACGACTACGGTCAACGACGAGAGCGCCGCAACAAGAGAATATCGCGCGTCTACGACGATCGCGATGGACCCGACATGGTCGCGGCCATCTACGCCGATCGCTGCAGCGACACCAACCGCAACAGCGGAGGATACCGTGGAGGAAACTTCCGCGGGGCGCCAGCCTTGATCGTGGCGCCCGCATGACAGCGATAACGGACCCTCAGCATACGACAAACTTTCGGGTCCATGCACCATCCACTTCTACATCGACAAGCAGGATGGCAAAAAGAAGGCGAGCCACATGCTAAAGGACTACCGCGAGTTCCAGAAGCTCAGCGAAAGCATGGTTCAGATGAGGCAGCAAGCCCCAATTCCTGTGTTCGGAAACGCACCCGCGCCTGGTGAAATAGCGCGCGGAGATCCTCCACCACCACCTGTGGGAGGTCCGCACCACCGATTGCACCAGACATGTATCAACGCCGAACGGGTATCCCCCCGAAAGAGCGATGATCGGAAGGCGCCAACGAATCGGGTGTAGAATAAAATCACTTGCCAGATCAACTTGGCCGTAGCAACTCCACCCGCCATCCCTGAGTACCTCAGCGGATCGGAGTCCTGCATCACGTTCAGCCGTTCGGATCACCCTTGCCAGATCCCTCGCCCAGGTCATGCTGCCCTGGTGCTGGAGGCACATATCGGAGGCTTCGAGATGAGCTGCGTCTTCATGGACGGTGGCAGCGGCATCAACCTGATGTTCGCAAGCACTCTAGCAGCAATGCGGATCCCGCAGTGCAACCTGGAGCAATCAGACACAACGTTCCACGGCATCGTCCCAGGAAAGGGCATATTCCCTCTGGGCAAAATTTGGCTTGATGTCATCTTCGGCAGGCCGGATAACTTTCGACTAGAGCGGCTCGAATTCGAAGTGGTGGACTGGCCATCACAGTACCACGCCATCCTCGGGCGTGTGGCATTCGCAAGGTTCTTGGCTGTCCCACATTACGCATACTTACTACTCAAGATGCCAGGACCAAAGGGCATCATCACAGTCCACGGGAGCTTCACCCGATCAGACCAATGCGACAGGGATTTCAACAGAATCTCCCAGTCCTTCGGCATGCAAGACGAGCTCGTAAGGCTCCGTGAGGTGACGGATAACGGGGCACCCCCAGTCGCAAGGCAAAACGCACCCGACATGTCCTTCGACTCTAGTGTCAACACCAAAAAGGTGCAGGTCCATCCGTCGGATGCCTCCAAGATGGCGCTGATCGCCAACGACCTCAGCCCCGCATAGGAAGGTGCGCTCGTCGAATTCCTCCGTGAGCGCTGGGAAATCTTCGCCTGGTGTCCTGCGGACATGCCAGGAGTTCCCAGGGAATTCGCCGAGCACGCACTCACCGTTTTTCTAGATACCAAGCCCGTCAAGCAGTCCATCCGGAGACTGTCCGAGCCACGGGCCGAAGCTATCGGCAAGGAAATCAACAGACTACTCGCTCCAGACTTCATCAGGGAAATCAAGGAAAGCGAGTGGCTTGCAAATACAGTGATGGTCCCAAAGAACGACACGGACATCCTACGGATGTGCGTGGACTTCACGTCGTTGAACAAGCACTGCCCAAGGGACCACTTCCCTCTTCCTCGGATCGACCAGATCATCGATTCGACTGCAGGATGTGATAAACTCTCCTTCCTCGACGCTTACTCAGGCTACAACCAGATTCGACTCAAGGTCGAAGACCAGGAGAAAACGGTGTTTATCACACCGTTCGGAGTATTCTGCTACAACACAATGCCCTTCGGGCTAAAGAACGCAGGTGCCACGTACCAGCGATGCATGCAGGCATGCCCGAAGGACCAGATCGGTCGCAACGTCCAAGTCTATGTCGACGACATAGTCATAAAAACCAAGGAATCAAAAACACTCATCGACGATCTCCGCGAGACATTCGATAATCTCGACTGCTACATGATCAAGCTCAACCCTGAAAAGTGCGCCTTCGGCGTCCCATCAGGATAACTCCTTGGCTACTTCATCTCCCAGCGAGGGATCGAGGCAAACCCGAAGAAAATTCGGGCCATCATGGCAATGGAGAAGCCAAAGAACCTCAAGGGTGTCCAGCAGCTCGCAGGACGAATAGCTGCGTTGAGCAGATTCATCAGCCGCATGGGCGAGAAGGCCCTGCCATTCTACCAGCTGCTACACAAAGCAGATAAATTCGAGTGGACGCCCGAAGCCGACGATGCGTTCGAAAGCCTCAAACGGATACTCTCCACCTCGCCTGTCCTGGTCACGCCGAAGGAGCGTGAGCCTCTGCTGCTGTACATAGCAGCCACACACCAGGTGGTCAGCACCGTGCTAGTGGTCGAACTACCCGAAGAGGGCAAGACCCACGGGGTCCAACACCCAATCTACTACCTCAGCGAGGTACTGACGCCAACAAAACAGAGGTACCCTCACTACCAGAAACTCGCCTACAGCATGTTCATGACGGCTCGACGGCTAAGCCATTACTTCCAGGAGCACCAGGTGATGGTCGTCAACGAAGCACCCCTAAACAGCATCCTAAACAACCCAGAGGCCACAGGATGCGTGGCCCTATGGGGCATCGAGCTGTCACCCCTGGATACCGTCTACGAGAAGCGACTTGCAATCAAATCTCAAGTCCCCTCGGACTTCCTTGTACATTGGATGGAGCTGCAGCTGCCAGAAACCCCAGACATGTCGCAGTCATGGACGATGCACTTCGACGGCTCCAAACGTGAAGCCGGAGAAGGATCCGGGGTCATACTGACCTCCCCGCAAGGCGACAAGATGAAGTATGTCCTTCGGATGAAATTCCGAGCTTCCAACAACGAGGCCGAATACGAAACCCTCATCCACGGCATGAGGATGGCAAAAATCTGCGACGCAACACGCCTGGTCATCTATGGTGACTCCAACCTCGTCGTCCAACAGACGATGAATGAGTGCGACGCACACGCCGAAAACATGATAGCGTACCGCGCGCTCTACAACGCACTCGAAGGAGAATTTAACGGCTGCGAGCTTCGGCACGTTGGAAGAGAAAGCAAAGAGGAGGCCGATAGACTCGCCAACATCGGCTCCACCTGTGCAAAGGTGCCACCAGGTGTGTTCCTCGAACAGATCTGTGTGCCATCCATCAAGCGGGAATTCCCCAAGGGATCACCCGAAGAAGCAGAACACTCGGGGGCTACGCTGACCGAAGGTCATGAAGGACCTGAGAAACTGGACACATAGGTTGCTATGGTTAACCAGATGCAGGTGATGGCAGTCGAAGAAACATGGACACGACCATACCTCCAGTTCCTCATCAACGGAGAAATACCTGACAGTCCGACAGATGCCCGGCGCATATCTCGCCAATCGAAATCTTTCACTATCATCAATGGCGAGCTGTACAAGCGTAGTATTACGGGTGTACTACAAAGATGCGTCACCATCGGTGACGGGAAAACCATCCTCCAAGACATCCACGAGGGCATCTGCGGCCATCACGCAGGCAGCCGCTCCCTCGTTGCCAAAGCTCTACGAGCTGGATTCTACTGGCCAACGGCCATGAGCGATGCAAAGGACATCGTCCGAAGATGCAAGGGGTGCCAAAGGTTCGCTGACAAACCACACGCACCTGGATCAGAGCTCAGGCCCATACCTATAGCCTGGCCTTTCGCTCAATGGGGCCTCGACATGATTGGCAAACTGCCAAAATCTTCGAAAGGGGGGCACGTCTACCTCCTAGTCGCAGTCGACAAATTCACCAAGTGGGTCGAAGCCATGCCCGTCACTAACCAAAATGGCAAGACCGTCGTCAAGTTCTTCGAGTCCATTGTCTACAGGTTCGGCGTACCGCACAACATCATTACCGACAATGGATCAAACTTCATCTCCAAAGAATTCAAAGACTTCTGCGAAGGCCTCAGAATCAACATCATGTACACCTCAGTGGCTCACCCGCAAACGAACGGGCAGGTCGAAAAGGCCAACGGCCTAATCGGCGCAGGCATCAAGAAGCGCCTCATGAGCCCACTCGAACAAAAGGCCGGAGCCTGGACGAAAGAGCTGCCATCCGTCCTATGGAGTTTGCGTACTACGCCAAACAGCTCCACCGGCTACACACCGTTCTTCATGGTGCATGGAGCCGAAGCCGTGCTACCAGCCGAAGTACGCCACCAGGCCCCCCGGGTCGTTTCTTACAGCGAAGCCGAATTCACGGCTGCACTCGAAGACACCATCGACACACTCGACGAAGCAAGAGACGTAGCAGAAACTCGATCAGCGGTGTACCAGCAGAGTCTCCGCAACTACCACAGCCGCCGGCTGCGCCCAAGGTCCTTCGTCGAAGGAGACCTCGTCTTGCGACTCAAGCAAGAGCGACCGAAGAAATTCGAGTCACCATGGGATGGACCCTACATCATCACCGAGGTCATCCCAGGTGGCGCCTATCGCCTCAAGCACGTGGAGTCTGGAGTCGCATACGCCAACCCATGGAACATCGCGCACTTGCGACGATTCTACCCCTAGCTACCTACCCCTTTACTTTCAATAAGGCTTTTCAGCCAAGGCTATTCAGCCAAACAATGTACCTCCTCCATTACGATATAAATAAAGCTAAGTGTCTCGCCCCAAAATTTCGTTTCGCTATTTGCAACTTTACTTTATGCTACAAACGCACTCGGGGCTCCCCCCACCTCACGATTTCATCGACCGAGGATCACGCGTGTACACCTGAGTAGCTGACAACGTCAGGCAAACGAAAAGGACACGTACTCAAACAAAGCACTGCGTGCTTACAACAAACAAACCTTTATAACAAAGGGCACAACACGCCCAGTCAAAATATACAAATTTTACATCTATCTCTTTTATAGGTACTACCTATTCTGAAGAATAACTTGAGCACGCTGCTCAAACAAATCTACGACCTGTTCGGCATACTGCCTTACAGCCGCATAATGTGGACGCATGTCCCACTCATCACCATCCGGCCGAGGAGGTGGCCCAGCCGCCACAGCGGACAAATCTACATCAGGCCGGTGCAGCCTCGCAAGGGACAAGGCAGCCTTCACTCCTGCGACGAGCTGTTGCCGCACGCTCCTTGACATTATTCACGCTCCGAAACTTCGACAGAAGACCCGCAAGGCTTGTTGGCACGGCATCCAATGGAAACATGACATGCAACACCGATGCAAGCGACGTCTGCACCTAACGAAGCACCCGCGAAACCTGGTGCACACGATCCTTCACCGTCGCCAGAGCCATGGCACGGTCACGATCCATCCAGAAGAAGCCGCCAGCCTCCATGTCTTGTTGAGTCAAGCAATTGACCCGAACAGCGACACACTCCTTCTCCTTCCTCGGAGCAAGGTTGGCACCTGCGACACTCGCACAAAATAAGACGCAAGGCCAGCAGGCGCATCCGAAAAACTGAGCAGCAGCTCAAAACAAATAGCAACTTACATTGAAGCTGCTCAGGCAGCCGAAGCAGTTCCGCCATCAAGTACTCCTCTCTGGCTGCACCGCGATCTGCCTTCGATCTCCAAACATCAGAGTGACCACGCACCCCAAGCAACTCCCTTTCAAGACTACGAACACTGTCTCGAAGAAAAGCAAGCTGAGAAGAATCATCCAAAGACGGCCGTAGAAGCGCTGCAGGCGAGGGGTCAACGGGATCAGCACCCGAAGTAACCTAAAGCAGCAGCAAAGAAAAGGACATAAACATTCAGATGGAGAAGAGCACAACTCAAAAAAATTCATTAATCATATAAAGGCCACTACGTGGCACAATGATTTCGCTCCTCAAAATAATTACAGCAAAAAGAAGACTACAAACTATCCTACAGCTACAATGCCTAAGATGCGGCACCCTGAGTAGCCTCAGAGCCGGACTTCCTCGCCTTGGCTTCCCCCTGTTGCCGCAGCGCATACTCGGAGAGAAGATCAATGAGCTTCGGCCCATATCGCTTGCAGCGAGCAGAGTAGGTAGCAAAAGCTACCTCGGATCCATCCACGGTCGTCGGCATCCGGGAGGTGATCTGGGGAAGGTCCAGCTCCGCTCCAGCCGCCAAGGCCATCGCCAGCCCGACGGACACGCCGATGCCCTTCTGCTTCCGTTTGTATGCCGCAGGCGCTTCGGCTGACAAGGCCTCCGCTAGGGCGTCAACATCATCAAGGGCAGCGCCCTTGGGGACAAGCTCCTTGTAGAAGCGGCCAAGGAACTCCTTCGCCTTGGCAAGGGAGCTGACAACGGTGCTGCAGCGATCTTCGACTGCTGCAGTAGCATCATCCAGAGCACTCCCGTGCTCTAGAGCGCCGCAGTCAAACTCGATGCCTGCGGCATCTGAGACAAAAAAAGAGGACTGAAGAAAGTAACACAGAAGAAAGACAAGAAAACGAAAAGACAGAAGCAAAAATAAGGTACTCACCCGAAATAGCCTTGGCAGCAGCCATGAGCTTGCCTGCCACCTCTCTTTCACGCGCAGTCGCAGCAGTGGCAAGCTGCTCCTCGCGGTCCGTGGCCTCCTGCTGCAGACGCTCCTTAGCTTGCCTCGGCCGACTCAGCTCAAGCGCTCTTCGCGGCGGCCTCGGCTTTCTTCTCCGATTGAACAAGGCTCTTCTTGAGAGCGTCGATCTCACGGAGAGAAGTATTATGCTCCTCTGCATTCACAATAATCTAGCGTCAGAAAGCGGGACAGGAATAAAGGAAAGAAGCACCAAAAGCATACGGGTACCTTGAAGCCGTTGGAGGTTGGCCTCCAGCACCAGGCGCTCCTGCACCAGTCGCTTGGCCTCCTGCACAAAAGGCTGAAGAAAAAAAAAACTACCAGTAAGGAGAAGGACTTGGGGGCTGCGCCCAATACAAAGGAATAAAAGCAAAATTCACACACGAAGACGCTCGGGGGCTCCCCCCGAAGACTCGAAGAAAGAACAAGACAAGAAATTTTTCAGACGCCCGGGGCTCCCCCCGTGGCACGAAACAAAGGTACTTACATGCTCTGATGTCGACTCCGAAGGCCCGCTCGCAGCCTTTTGAGGCGCAACCACCCGAGCCCCCGACGGAGAAGGGACCGGTGCAGCACCCTCAGAGGTAGCCACCATCTGAGGAGGAGGAGACGCAACCTTCGACTCTCCCATCATCTCCCGAGCACCATCGCTGGAGGAGTCGTGGGAAGAATGCCTGCACACGAAACAATTAGCACAAGTACAAAGTCAATAGGAAAAAAGACAGCAGTATAACAAGAAACTTACGAGTCTAGTGAGCTCAGGTCGAAGACAGGAGGAGTCCTTCGGGCTCTCTTCTCCCCCTTCTCCTCCTTTTTATCTTCTTTCTTTTCTTCCTTCTTCCGCTTTGCTGGCGGATGCGGCACCACAGCTCGCATGGGAAGATCTGGAATAGGAGAGGAAGAACCTCCATGCCCGTCACTGTGACGTTCAAGGCACAGAGGGTTTCTGGGAGTTGGAGGAGTCGATGCATCCGAAGATTCACTGGAGCTCCGCGAGCATTTGCGAGTATGGTCCTCGCTCGACTCGTTGGCATCTTCCGCCGGAGATCGCGCCGACGGCAACTCGGACATGGAATCCACCAACTCATTGTCCGGAGCATCCGGATATACTTCGGGTAATGGAGGCGACATACCCGGCACCTTGAAGCTCTGCAGAAAAGAAGGGACTTTGTTAGCAAACAAAGTAAAATAAATACGCAGTTGACAAAAAGCGCTACGCGCACGAATCTACACCTGTGGAACAGCCAGCGTCGAAGAAAATGGCGGAGTCAGCGACTTCCCTGGGATATCCTCTCTAGCCTTGTACTTCAACAGCGTACGAAGGGCCTTGTCGAGATCATCCTGGGAAAGCTTCTCGGCCGAAACTCTCGTCGGATCACGGCGCCCAACATAAAGAAACATCGGGTACGCCCTAGCCTGGAGAGGCTGCACCCGACGCTCGAGGAAGGTGCGGATGATATCCACACCATTCACTTCCTTCTCCGGAATCAACTGGAGATCCTCCACCCGACGATATAGCGCCTCTATCTCCGCCACCTCGCCATCCAAGATCTTGTTTTTCCAAGACCTTTTAGGCTCAATCTTCTGGGAGGGGTCGAAAGGAACAAGACCAAAATCTTGCCTAGGCACTACAGAGTCGCGGATATAAAACCATCGCCTCCGCCAGTACTAGACAGATTCAGACATGGAAAAGGAAAAGAAAAGCAGATTGGGCTTGAGGGAGATGATGCAACCCCCAATGGGATAAACACCATCCAAACCAGACTGCCTCTTCACGGAGTAAAGTTTCCGGAAGAGGCCAAAGTGCAGCTCAATGTCGAGCCAGCACTCGCAGAAAGTGATGAAACAAGCAATATGAAGAAGAGAATTGGGTGAAAGATGATGCAGCTGGATGCCATAGAGAAAGAGCAGCCCACGAAGGAAGTTGTGGACTGGAAAGGAAAACCCACGAATAACGAAGGCAAGAAACATAACCCGATACCCAGCGGGGGGACGGGGGATTACCTCGTTGCCAGGGAGTCTGACGGCCTCCCTATCCTGCGGGATTAAGCCCTGCTCGCAAAGCCTACGGAGATCACTCTCCCGCGTCTCTGATCGCCGCCAACCACCGTCGATGACACGGGTGGTGGTAGCGCCTTTCTTCCCTCCGGCGGCGCTGGTACCAACCGCAGATGACGATTTCTTCGTTTTCCCCATCGCGCTCCGGCGGCACCGGCGGTGAGAGTGTAGAAGGGAAGAAGGAAATGTGGAAGAATATCACAGCGCGCAGCAAGAACCTCTAGAGCACAAGGAGGAAGTGAAAACAAGAGTAGATGCGGTGAAAACAAACTGCAGCTTCCCCAATGATTATAACGGCGAAGACGACGCACGACAGCCGTCCATCAAGAAGACCTAACGCCAACGGCAGATCTGGCCATACACGTGTCAGCATCACAACGAACCGTCGTTACCATGCCGTCCACTACGCGCGGAAATCGAGGTGACGCCGTAATTATCTCCACGTCGCGCGTGATCGGTCAAATCAAGGTCATCAAGTGGGACCCACGTTCGTCCAGTCAAGTCATCTCTGGCGTAGCAGACGCTTGAGGTCATGGATCGTCAGTACTGACGTCATCAAAAGCTATACTAGCAACAACTACAATTCTTCGGCTTCAAAGCTAAGAGTACTCACTCGAATCTACGATTCGACTAAATACTCGGGGGCTACTCCTATCAGGAGCGCAGGCCGCGCACCCGAAAGATGAATAAAAGCAAACTATTTCTTCGAGTCCTACGTCGAGTCTACGACTCCACTACGGACTCGGGGGCTACTCCCATAGGGAGGATGGATTCAAGCATCCGAATTTTTTTGTGTCCTACGGACTTAACACTGAACAAGCGCCTGAATAAAAGTCTCCGCTCGAGTCTACGACTCGAACAACCACTCGGGGGCTACTCCCATAGGGAGCGCTGGTCGCGCACCCTATGAATTCTTCGACTGCGATCTTTCGGATCAAACACGCAAAAACTTTTCAACAACTCTGCCCCAATAAGACGCTAAGTGCGCAACGTTTCTCCTTGGTCACCCAAAACACCTCCGCGGTGATAAACATTCGGATGCTGTGTCTGCGACACAAAGATAAGACCTACAGATATCATCTGATGGCCTGGCAATGCACACGACTGCGCTCTGCTAGTATAAACCCGTGCCAGCAGGCGCGATGAAAAATCCCGACGGACGCGTTGGGTACACCAATTAAAATCACTGGAATTCCACTCCTGTAAGTCCTCCGCGGCCTGAGTCGAATTACGCCAGCATATGTTCCAGGTCCGAGTTGAGGGACTCGAACCTGAAGAAGATCGTGCTGTTTCGTCCTAAGACAGTTAACTGACCCCGATCCGTCGGGTGAGTCAGGCACACACATAAACAATCCCTACACACATACTATTAATACATAGTTGCACCCGAAGGATTGAAGAGTCCTCAGCTGAATCTACGATTCGACTGATCACTCGGGGGCTACTGACATGGTTATACCCTACGGGTACGTGATCTCAGCATACCTGGTCCAGCCCAAGGAAGGCCCACGGCAGATGTACGCCGGCCCATGAAGATTTTCGGGTGGCCAAGGCTCATGACGCCTTCGGATCCTTGGAGAGCAAGACTAGCGTAGATAGGAAATTCAAAGGGGTAAAACCCTAGAACTTGTAACCGACTAGGTCTATGCCCGGGACCCGCCCGAGTCTATATAAAGTCTAGGAGGGCACGACCTAGATCACCACCTCATACTTTTGCATACACACCTCCACCCCAGATCGAATCTACGCACCCCTGTAACCTTCGGTTCTGCCGTAATCAAGAGCAGACAAGCAGGAGTAGGGTTTTCCCTTCGGGGGCCTGAACCTGGGCAAACCTCGTGTCCCCTTGTTGCTTGTTTGCTAACCGTTCCGCGATCTCCAGCATCCCCATCTTCTCCAAAACCCAAGTCCATAACAATGGGCATTGATGAGATTAAACCTCGTCAATTGGCGCCGTCTGTGGGAACTGGGGACGCTGATTGTGCGGTCGTGACGGTCCCAACCCGATCGATCTACAACTCTGCGGGGACGGAGAGTCACCTCCTCTTCAGCGCTTTCGACTTCACCGCCCACTCGCCCGCCACCATGAAAGATTTCGAGCCCGTAGGCGACGGACTCGAGATCCTATTCGAGAGCTTCTGCTTCCAGGTGGGTCAGACTGGTACCCTCCGCCTCCCTGAGCGGGTACCCCTACCATCGATCAGGCCCACCTCGTGGGCTCCACACCCTGTGCTACGCACATCGTCATCAACAGATGAGTTCTACGACAGCAGCAGCTGCAACTCCGATCTGTGCGATCCACCTTCGGATGAATGGACCTGTGTTTACGGATCCGAAAGCTGCGGCAGCAGCGGACCAATCTACGAGCGCTACCAATGCGCCGTAGTCATCTAGAGCGACGTGGAGCAGCAACCACCCAACCCGCCACCCAACTCGAACCCCAACCCGCAAGACAGGAACAGCGGGAATAGAAGAAGCCAATCCCCCCCACCCAAAGGGGAAAACAACGGCCACGTCATCCGCATTAGCAAAGAAGGATGGGCCCAGGCACGCAACGCCGTGGCAGGCAACATAGTCCTGCCTGCAGACGCCTCACGCGAACTACTCATGGCATACCACTTCCTCCTCATCGAGGAGCACAAGAAGCAAGTCAAGATGCAAGAAACACTTGACAAACGCAAGCAAGCAGCCTCTGAGTCCAGCGCATGACGAGCTGCGCTCTCCGCCATGGCCCCCGGCTCTAGCACGAATGGCAACTAAGGAAACAAGCACCGCTCTCGGGTGGAGAACATGGATCCCAAGGAACGCCGTGAGGTGAACCGAACTCTCCACACATCGTTCATGGAGATGGACGCCGACGGCAACGTCATCCCGAAAACGCCGTAAGCTGCGATCATGGCAGCCACTGCGTATCTCGCGGCCCACCCACCTCCGGAGGGGAACCCGAAAAGATCCATGCATAAGTCCGCACTTACCGGACTCGGACTTGTCGGAGCTGCGCTCCACCAAGAAGCTCCTGCGGAGCCGAAGAAGAAAGCTCCGGCCAGGCACGACCGGAGCCCCACCCCTTCATCCGAAGAAGAAGAGGAACATGACCTCCCTCGAAGGAAGAAGATGTCGCGTCATCATAAACGCGACTACGACGCCAGGGACGCGCTCACACAGCGCAAAATAGACAAAGCGCGAGCCAAGCGCGCATGCTCGTCTGAATCCGAGATGGACGAAGACGAAGGAGAACTCTGCGGAGCCCGATGCTTCAGCAGATCTGTTCGGCGAACAAAGATGCCATGCAATTTCAAGCTCCCTTCGGATACTCCGAAGTTCGACGGCACGCAAGACCCAAAGGCATGGCTAAGTGATCATCTAAGTGATGACTTCCGTGATATTAGTAATGAGTATGGTATTGACTCCCAAAGTATTGCCAATTGTTTTAAATCTTTTGCCTATTACATAGAAATTCCTAAAAAGAAGTGGAATAAGTACCATGCACCTTATAAATATGGTGTCAGTCATGTTCCTGTTAGAAGCACTGAAGTTTGTACTATTGATCATATTTTGCCTGAACCTTATGTTGAGAAAATACCTTTCCCAGCTAAGGTAAAGGAGCATTCTATGATGATTAGTGCGAATAACAAAGGTACAAAGAAAACTGTGAAACTCGATGAGCAAATAAATATTGAACCTATGGTAGCTATTGTGAAAGATCTTGTCACTAAAAGTATAGAGGATGAGCACATTGTCTTCTGTGAAGACGCTTCTAATATTATTTCTCATCCTAGTAAAGCTAGAAAAGCTAGTGTCCCTGTGATTTCTGTTAGAATTGGTGATCATTGCTATTATGGTTTATGTGATATTGGTGCTAGTTCTAGTGCTATTCCTTATAAGCTTTACAGGGAAATTATGCATGAAATTGATCCTTGTGAGCTTGAGGACATTGATGTGGTTATTCACCTTGCTAATAAGAAAACCATTTGCCCTATTGGTATTGTAAGAGATGTGGAGGTCCTCTGCGGTAAGATTAAGTATCCTGCTGATTTTCTAGTGCTTAATTCAGCATCTAGCAAAACTTGTCCTATCATTTTTGGTAGACCTTTCTTGAACACTTGTGGAGCTATTATAGATTGTAGGAAGGAAAAAGTTTTGACTAAGTTTGATGGAGAGTCTTATGAGTTTAATTTTTCCAAATTTGCTAAAGCACCTTGTGAAAATAGCTTGCCTAATAAAGATTTCAGGATGGAACAACTTGCTTCTATTGATCCGGTTTATGACCTTGGACCTCTTTTTGGTGATTGTAAGTATGCTCATTCTGATGATAAAGTTGTTGACAATGACAATTATATTTTCAATTTTATTTAGAGTGCTACTGAAAGTTATTATGAGAGAGGGAAACACGGTTTTATGCATGTTAAGTTTTCCCGTTTTATGTTGAAAGCTTTGAAGTTTCATTTGTTTTGTCTTCATATGCTAGTGGATTTTTGTTTCAACAATATGTTTTCTCATGATACCCCCATGCATAGGAAGTGGGTTAGACTCAAATGTGTTAGTTATTTGCTTCTTGATGCTCTCTTTCACTTCAGATATTTATCTCCTATGTGAGAATCTTTGAAACTATCAAGCCTAACTTAAAGGCATTAAAGAAAAGTACTTCTTGGGAGATAACCCAATAGTTTTGTCAAGTCTTGAAAGTTATTACATCAGTAATAACTGCTCCTTATCATTTTTGTTTTGGTTTTTGTGTCAAGATCAACTACTTTTGAGAAGTAGAGGAGTTGTGAAAAGTGGCTGTCCTGGGACAGATTTTTGTGCTGCATTGTAAAAATTCGTGAAGGAGCTCAGTACTTCGGATGGAGATGTATTTTTATGTGCTTGTTATCCAAGTTGCTACCAAACTTTCATTAGTTTTGCACTTTTAGATTTGAGCAACAAAAGGTTTTCGATAAAATCAATCTTTACCTGCTGGTCTGTTTTGACAGATTTCTGGCATCATTTTCATTTGCCTCTTATATTGATTCTCTTCCAAATTATTTTGGGTTTTTGGAAAGGAGTTGCTACAGTAGATTTTGTTTTGATGGATTTCAGTTGAAGTGTGAATCTAAAGGTTTATTGTTTTTGCATACACTAATGTTGCCATTAAGGTTTGTGTAAAGCCTTGCATGAAAGAAATTTGCAAGAGAAGGAGAAAAGGAATTTGCCGAGTTCGTATTTGAATAGGTAAAAGTGGTGAAAACAGAAGGTTCGTGAAAACCCTATCTTTTTATATTTTTGATGTTTTTTTACACACGGAAGGTTACGAAACGAAACAGAGGAGGAAACAGAGGCCAGGGTGGCCACACCCACCCTAGGCGCGAGCCCGAGCCAGGAGCGAGCCCCAGCTGGCCGCGCCTATAGGGGGTGTGAGCCCCCTGAGCTCCGTCTCCGCCTCGTTTTCGCACTAGTACCTTCCTTGTGCTTTGAAACTTCGTAATATATAACCCCCCGGGTCCCCAAGGTTCGTATATCATGTTCTCGTCATGTTTTCGTTTCGATCTGTTTCTATCAATAAATATTCTAAAAGTTTAGAGCACCATGGTCTCTGCCAATGACAAAGTAAAAAAGCCCGTGGAAGAAGAAAGGATTGCTGCTAAGAGGGAAGACACAGATTTGAGCGTCGAGGAGGAAGTTAAGATGGAAGAACAAACCGCCGCAGGGTCAAGGGCAAGGAAACCTACTTTTGTAGGAGCAATTAACACTAGACGTGCTTTTTCTCGTAACATGCAGGGGATTATAGCCTCCGTCCCAGACTTCAGAACCTGCCCTGAGGCAGTGGAAGCCCTTCGAACCACTAATGAGTTTTGTGATAAGTATCGTGCTCTAAGGATGAAAGTAGATATACTTAAAGAGGAGAATGACAGGCTTCGTAAGATGCTGTAGGGTTTCCTTACCCTAAACAAGATAAGACCACCACCACCGAAGGAGTAATTCGTCATCAGGTTTTGGCATCCCCTTGGCTTGTTCCAAGCTTGGGGAATGCTGTGGTATCACATCATTATCTTTTATCTTTTACCTTTATAGTAGATTCATATCTTTGGTAGAGAAGTTATCTTATAGGTTGGTTTGCATGTGGAAGTATCTCTCCTTTAGTTGATTATCTATGTATCCCTTGGTGTGAGTGCCTTTATGGAATATCAATGAGAAGTTTCATCTTTTACTTTTTGCACTTCTTATTTTAGTTTGCAATCTCTATTATATGATTGATCTTGTTGATCAGTATTGGTATCACTTTGGGAGCATCAAGTAGATCTAAATTGGTTTTGGCAAACTGAGCTCTGGTCAGTAGCAACACTTTTTGAAGGAAAAGAGAAAAAGCTTACATGTATTTTGTATCATTTATTTTCTTTCTTGATTGGCTCATAAGCTTAGTATTCTTTATTTAAGATCTTTTGTGTCTTCAAGGAATATTGCATGTTTGGCTTTATCACTTGTAGGTTTGCTTGTTTCCTTCAACTCTTTTGCTTGCTACCCAGCCTTGCTAGCCAAAAACCTGTTTTGAGAAGGCATACTTCTCATGCATTCAACCCCTTTGAACCAAACTTGTGCCATTTGTGTCCACCATATCTATCTATTAGCATTATTGCTATTCCAATCAAATTCTCAAGCTTCATCTATCTTTCGAATTAAAAATTATTTTGTTATGTGAAAACTAGTTAGTAAAGCTCTCACGAACTTGATGGCACACCTTATTTTCTTGCCCCTAATAAACTTGAACCATTGTGTCATCGAAGCTGTATATGATTGCATCTATACATTGGGATTAGCAGAACCGTGTTGTCACGGGGAACACTTTCAACACTTATGGATACATATCCAGTTGATATCATGCTCTTTTATTTGCGGATGTCATCGGTGTGAAATAAAAGGGGAGATTGTAAGTCCATGGAGTTATGTATTTGTGTTAGATAAACGCCTGGGCCACTAGCCTAAACCATGCCTAATCATGGTGGAAACTTGCAGCATAACCATAGTGAGAAATCTATGAAGCATCCTCAATAAAAAACTATGCAAATAGAAAATAAAAAGATCGCTGAGATGCTCACTGTCTGCTTGCCTTGTCATTTTGATTATGGGATAGCTCCTGTATCATGTGCAAGGGGTACCCCGTTGGCGGTTCTTTATGATACACATGTACTTACAATGATAAGAACTTACCGGTAACTAAAGTTGAGTAGCATGAGGAGTGACCCTCGTACTCAAGGGACATGAGATTGCCAACTTATATTTCGTCAAGCATATACTCCATCCTTGTTCACTTTAACCTTAATCACCTCAAGATTCTTATGATAGGGGCAATGAGGGCTCAAAGCTAGTAAGTACCATAATCTTTTGGAAGCTCTTTATGAACTTGAAATCTTTGCTTCCCTCTATGAAGGGCATTTCTCCTATTTCTAAGTTGAGTCAGTAAACCTTTTTTCTCTCTCTATCTCCAGCAAGCTTTTGAGTTGTTGTGTTTCAAGCATTCATACGATGATTTATTCAATCATGTTCTTTATCTTCCTTGTTTGCAAAAGACTCTTATCTATTGAGTATTACTTTGAAAGCCATCATTGTGAAATACCTTTTATGTTTGAGCAAAGAGTACTCTTGTTGTGAAAACTTCTATAAAAGCTTTTTGTGAAACTGTTTGCCAGCTGTTCTCTGACCAAGAACAAAGTTTGCCAATTCCAATTATGATTTATCTTTATGCATCTCTATTTTGACTCCTATACTTGTTACAAGCTAAGTTATATAATGGTGAGTTGCCTTCTTCTATGAGTTGTGTAATGGTAAGTGTGATGCTTCTTGTCTATATTCTTTTATCGACCATTCACTCCATAAACCTGTGGACATGTTTACTGAGCTCAGTTTTCGCTTTGGGACAAGCGAAGGTCTAAGCTTGGGGGGATTTGATACGTCCAATTTGCATCACCATTCTATATCATAATTTGCCTCTATTCATTGATATATTTGTCATTAAGAGGTGTTACTTATGTCTTGTCATCTGTTTTTGCATGTTGGATGATTCTTTGAGGATGGACTACCAGAGTTAGGATTCTGATGGAAAAAGAGGTGTTTTGATGCAATTTCATGAAGATCAGAAAAATACCAGAAAAATTATGGAAAATCATATTTTCCAGAAGACGAAGGAAGATAGAAGGGGAGGAGGAGATGGGCCATAGGGGGCCCACACACCCCAGGCACGGGCCACCCTTGGGCCACGCCTACAGGGGGTGTGTCCCACCTCTAGCTCCACACTCTCTCCTATGTCTTCTCCTCGAAACCCTAAAACACGGGGAGATACCACAGGAAGATTCCGCCGCCTCTGTGGGATGGAAAACACCGAGAGAGAAAGAGCTCTCCGGCAGACAGATTTCTGCCACGGAAATTCCTTCCCGAAGATGGGAGACGTCTCCATCAACACCATCATCAAGCTAGACTTCATCGGGATCATCATCATCATCCACACCATCATCTCCACCAGCACCATCATCACCACTCCATCCCGCTGTAACAATTGTGTTGAATACTTGCATAGTTCTTAGGGGAAACTTTCCCGGTGTTGATTACTATTGTAGTTGATGCTTGCGATTGGAACCATCAGATTATTGTTTATGTTCAGATTGTAATCCATCACCATATCATGTTTAATCTTGATCCATATGATGTCTTGTGATTAGTTCGTTTAGTTCTTGAGGATATGGGAGAAGTCATGTTGTTAGTAGTGGATTTGTGTTGAGATATTATTCAATGGTTTAGTATTTAAGTTATGGTGCTATTATTCTAGTGGTGTCATGTGAACGTAGACTACATGATACTTCACCATTTATGGACCTAGGGAAATGCATTGTGTATTTGGCTACTAATTGTGGGGTTGCCGGAGTGACAGAAACCTGAACCCCCGTTAGGACACCATTGCACAAGGAAGCGTAGGATCTCAGAGTTTAAGGCTGTGGTTAGGTTTATATCTTAATTGCTTTCATATAATTGCGGATGCTTGCAGGGGGTTTAATCACAAGTATGTATTAGTCCAAGTAAGGTCAGTACATTAGTACAGGTTCACCCACACAACACTTACAACACCAAAGAAGACTACTCAGCTATTTGAAGCGAAAGCACTTGACAGAATTCCCATGTGTCCTCGAGAACGTTTGGTCCTTATAAGTATTTCCACCGGCTTGTCCTTTGCTAAGAAAGGATTGGGCCACTTGCTGCAATTGTTTGTTGTCTTTATTACTTGCACTTTATTTCTTTGCTTTATCAGAAAACCCCTAAAAATCCGTTTGCTAAGTGTTTACAGAGATTTCCTGCTCCATACCACTATTCAACAAATTCCTCTCCTCGTTGGGATCGACACTCCTATTTATCAAAAGTACTACGATACACCCCCTATACTTGTGGGTCATCATTCTTGAGGGTTTTCATGTCCCAAAAACAAGAAGGACCTCGCACAAAAGCTTGAAAAACACTAGAAGCTCTCTCAATATCCTTTCGTCATGCCTCTTGTGACTTGGAAAGTTTAGCTTATTTTCTTATTTTTGGCTCATGAATAGTCTTCAGTTAAGTTGCCCAATCAGGATATCTGCCATCGTCTAGATAGTATCACATTATGTAGTCATGGTTCATGACTTTGTAATTGCAATAAGGAGAATATCTAGAGGTTGGTTTTGCAAATAGATGAGATATATGCAAGACATTGATGTCATTTAGTGATCCTGGAAATCCAAAAAAAAAATTAAATTCACAAATGCTCTAATACGACGGCCTCAAGCATAATTGTTTGATCATGAGTTTTACCACGTAATGTCCACGTCAAGCTTTTGGGAAATTCTTTCACCTCAAGTGCATACAATCCACACTATCAAGCATACCTGGCCAACCTCTCTTTTCATTCATCTGCATCAATCTTATTGTATCTTTTATAGGAAGCTCGAAGATAAACATGACCAAACAACCAGATCACCACCTTGGAAAATCTACGCACAGACTCAATGGTTTTATCTTCCCAATATGAAGGTACTCATCGGTATAGTCACGTGGGTACACCATATGCGATAACTCCGCATGGCTGCAGATAATTTTTGATAGGCGCTAAATCCAAGAAGACCGGTAGCAGTTGGCCTCGAAAGCTTCAACTATTTTGACAAACAAGCTTCACCATCGAAATCTTCTACGGAAGAAATGTGGGGAGTATGTTGGTGCCTCATCAAAATAATCTTGCATGAGCACTTGTGTAACTACCTCGGTGAATTACGCTCCTAGATACAAGCCTGGATGAGCGGTAGTGGTTGAAATAGTACGATGGGGCCCCAAAAGCCACTCACGGGTAGACCTTTCGGCCGTCCCAACCACTACCATCTCAACGGAACCTGTACGGGCGGCGTAATCGGCAGGCGAAGGGATCAACTACATACACAAGTGGGTATGTATGCAAGCCACCATACAAGAGTACATCAGAGCCATACCATCTAGAAAGAAAGGAAATATAGCAACGCCATACGGCAAGATTCAAATGACCTAGATAGATCTAATATTTTAGGATACTTCCTCATACAACACACATCAGAGTATCATGCGGAAGCGGCAAACAAGTCCGAGTACGGATAAGAAGCAAATCGGCATAAGATGCCATAGAAATAAGCACATCCCAACCACAGATCTCACGGATCCCCGTTCCCGGAATCTCTACACCGAACGATCGTTGCCCACATCATCAGCCTCTTCCACCCAGTATCCGTCCTGTGAGGGTACCTGTTCATCTGAACCAATAATTTATCGTGTGAGACCCTAAGGGTACTCAGCAAGTCTTAATGCCTCTAAAGGGGACACAACCTGGGGTGACGCAATTGCAGCAAAAGATAAACCCTAGCAGTTCTACAGATACTCGCTAACCATCCGCCTAACCAATGATAGACGGATGTCCGTGAATTAAGGACAACAGTTATAATAGTAATTTCATTAGATCCATACTCCTCCTCGCTTACCAACGAGGAAGCGGACGAACAACCCCCCATCCGTTGGCAATTTTATTAACCATTCCATGAGTGTTGCACTATTTACTAGTCAATTTACTTAGTCAGATTAAAGCGGTACTTTAGTTATGCTTGTCTATGATCGAGAAACTGTGCTCCAAGTCGTCCATAACCGCGAACACGGCTTTCAGAAAGTTTTACCCGGCCGGGGTGCACCAATAGCAACACACGCTCGATCAACCTCGGAAAAACCAAATCAAAACCCAACGAGGCTTTCACGACTGAACAATCACAAGATTCAGAAATATTTCAGGGCCACCCTTGAGTACACCCAATGAAGTTAATGACTGATACGGACCCGAGGTTTGTGGGGCGGTCATGTTAATCGGGAACCCAAAACTGGGCTTGTCGATACACAGAACGGGTCACAATTCCTAAACAGTACAGTGTGCTATCTGTCGCACAATTTAAATACAGAAGTAGCATGCATAAGTACAGGATAGTAATTAAATCCTCAAACTAGTTTGTGGCCCCAAGAAATAAGACTGAATCGAGATCTGGCTCATGGGGGGTCCCATATACCTCCCGGATGTGGATAGCGCGATAAATCAAGGAACATGAATCAAGTACTCGGGGTCTTACGGGACACAAGTGAGCAGGAAAAACCAAATAGCAGATGTTGCTCACCGACGCCACTTTCTTTAGTTATCCCACTACTACTCAGGTTAAGTTGTTTAGGTACCTCGTTATCCAACAGACTCTCACATACCCTACACATGCTATTCTACGACTCGCATGGCTCAAACAACTCCTGTGGTAATGGCTCATGGGATGGAGGAAAAAGCTTGGTGGGGTTTAAAAGTAAAGGCTATGCATACTTGGGATTCAATTTAATGCAATCGCGACTCAATGATGCAAGAATAAGATAGAGGCAATAGGTACTGTATGTATGCAAGCATGTGGAAGTGCTTGCCTGGCAACTCAGTTGAAGCGAGAGATGGATCTGGGTAGTGCTCCTGGTTCTCTTGATATATCCCCTGCTCAGTGTCTATCCGAGAAAAACCAAACAAACAAGGCCAACATGAATATAGAGCACAAGCATATGAATAAGATGCGTCAAGCAAACAATCATGCCATGATGCATGATGCACAATTTGCATGGCATTAATGTAGCATAGCATGGTTGAGGTGTGGAGACAAGAAATAACATTTTTAATGGGGTTTTGGTTCACATTTGTTGCCATAACAGTTGCTGTACACTATATTTTTATATGATGCATGCTGCAATTAAAGTCAAGGATAGCATAAACAGGAAGGTATCGTCGAGCTGATCATTTTAGACATATCATTTGTTATATTTGGAATTATAAAACAATAGTTATTAATTATTTAAGTTCTAGTGGCATTTGTGGTAATTTAAATCAACTTGGAATTTTAAATGTGCAAAAGACAATTTGAATGGCATATATGAAATCCTCACATTTTCTCGATCTCAAAACATATACCATTTGTATTATTTGGATTTATAATTGAAAAGTTATTTGAAATCTGATTTGAATTTGAATTTGAATTAATTGAATTAGATTTGAAATAAACAGACAAAACTGAATTACTTTTTTACACCCAGCCTAATTAACCCCAGACGCTTACAGGTGGGGCCTGAGCTGGCACGGCCCACGCGCGCAGAGAACCGGTGGTCATCATGTTGCCGCCAAATCGAGGCCGACGGTGGGGGTCCACGGGTCCACGTGCCAGTGGGACACGGCAGCGGCTGCCAGGCGGGTGGATAGGGACCGCGGGTTGAGACCTAAATACTCGGAGAGCCTTTTTGCAAAACGCCATGGGGCATGGCGGATGGGGCTCGAGGGACCATGGTTGGCGACAAAACGCGAGGGGGTAAGTGCAAAACGACCACGTGGGCACTGTTTCTCTTCCTATTCGCCGCGGGCGACAGAGAGGCGAGGTGGGGATCGAACCCGCGCCCTCTGGCGCGCTAGCGGAGGCGGCTACCGCTGCGGCGGCTGCGGGTTGCTGGTGGAAAAGGGGGGCGTGGTTAGCTAAGCTGATGCGCGCCGCGGTAACGAGACAACGACGATGGACACGCCGTGCACCGAGGGTGCTCGTCCGGTGGCGTGGCGCACACAGGAAACGAGGGTTGGGGGGAGGTTGTCTGGGAGGCAGGGGTGCTCACCGCGGGTGTGCCGGTGCAGATGGTTCGGGTAGGGGCGCGCTTGATCGGCGACGAGGCAGACGGTGGCCGGTGCTAGGGTTCCGCGGTGACGTCGACGTGCAGGGCTACTGGGGGGCGTCTCCTCCTCGCGGCTGGGTACGGGGGCGACGCAGAGGTCCTACGCGACCACGCCGACACGCTCTCTCCCGCCTACGCCTCCTGGATCGATGACGACGAACGGAAACCGACGGTGGCCGGCGCTCAGGGGTAGACGGTGGCGAGGGTGAGGGAAGAGGGGAGGCGAGGCCTCTGGGATGGATCTGGGGTGCAGGGGAGGTTGAGAGAGGGGGTAGATAAGGCCAGAGGGGGAGAAGGTGCCGTGGTTGCCGTGTGGGAGCAGCTGGGATAAAGGTGGCCTCGGCCACCTTTTCTCCACCTCCTCACGTGCTCGGTTCGGCCAGGCGGGCAGGCGGGGGAGGCTTCCGGTGGGGCGGGCCAGGTTCGGGTGGGGCACACCATGCAGAGAGAGAGGAGGCTCGGGCTAGGGTAGGGTTGAAGCTAGGGTAGGAAAAAGAGGGGGGCATGGCTCGGTTAGGGAGAGGAGAGATGAGGAAGGTTACTTAGGGTTTAGAGAGAGGGGGGTGTGGTGGTTTAGGGTTTTGCTAAGAGGGGGTATGGTAGATTAGGGGGACATGGTGAACATGTGGGCAAAGCTAGGTTAGGTTTAGATAGATTAGGTGCATCTTAGGGTTTAACCAAGATGGGACATGGGGTAAGGGGTAGGGTTAGAGAGAGCTAGGTTAGAGGATTAGAGAGAGAGGGGGAGAAAAGATGCTAGGGGTTCTTTGGCAAGATCACACCATGCACTAGACAAGCTCTAACAAGAACAAGACAAGAAAAAGAGAGAGAAAGAGAGAGAAAAGTGGGGATAGAATTTAAACTAGATCAACATGGTTCAAGCCAAAAGAAAAGGATAGAGCTAGAGATGTCCACCCAAAAACCAAATAAAACCAATGGCAAGCACAAGATGGTAATTGCATGGCCCATGCAGAATATTTAATGCCCTGCTGATTTTTGTGAAAACAATGTTATTACATGGCATTATTATTTTGCATCTCCAAAGTTGGAATAAAGGCCAAGCTAAAGATTATGGTGGAATCCAACCAACCAACATGAGCTAGAGGTAAACTCAAATAAAATGCCAAGCTCATATTAATTGGATGGTGGAATTATAAGGTGGTGAAAGAAAGGTGGTGGAGTGATTAAGAGATATGCCCCCAAATCAACTTGGGCATTTAACAATTTATCAAGAACCAAATACAATATCAAGAGGCAACTACAATTAATAATGCACATGAGATAAGAACCAAACAAGCAGGGGTTTTATATGATGCTCAAATGCAAGGTGGCATGATGACATGAGCATGATATGATGATGATGCAACAATTATATGTAGGAAGTGGTCCTTTTATTACTAGAACAAGTAGCATTACGGTGTTGAACCTGGGATGCTACAACTCTCCCACTAAACAGGAATCTACTTGAGATTCTAGTAAGAAGAAGAAGAAGGCACAAAGAGAGAAGGATGGTTGGCACGGAGTTCATCTTCACGCTCCCAAGTGGCTTCATCAACAGAATGGTGTGACCACTGCACCTTGCAGAACTTGATGGACTTGTTGCGAGTCCTTCTTTCTGCGGTCTCAAGGATTTTGGTGGGGTGTTCTTGATAAGACAGGTCTTCTTGGAGATCGATTAGCTCATGATCCACGGTCCTTCCGGGATCTTTGAAGCACTTCTTGAGCTGAGAGATGTGGAAAACATCATGAACCTTGAGTTTTTCCGGGAGCTCCAGGGCATAAGCAACTTCTCCTCTTCTACCACGTATCTTGAAAGGACCGATGTATCTAGGAGCCAACTTTCCTTTGATACCAAAGCGGTGTGTTCCTCTCATGGGAGTGACACGAAGGTACACGAGATCACCAGGAACATATACCATGTTCATGTGCTTCCTGTCATAGTTGCTCTTCTGACGACTTTGAGCAATCTTCAGGTTCTCCAGAATGATATGCACCTTCTCCTCTGCCTGAGTTACAATGTCAGGGCCAAACCAGATTCTTTCTCCTGCACCTGACCAACCAATCGGAGTTCTGCACTTGCGACCATAGAGAGCCTCAAATGGTGCCATCTTCAGACTCTTCTGGAAGCTGTTGTTGTAGGAGAATTCAGCATATGGAAGGCATTCCTCCCACTTCATGCCAAAAGAGATGACGCAAGCCCGAAGCATATCCTCCAGAATCTGATTGATCCTTTCCACTTGTCCTTGCGATTGAGGGTGGTAAGCAGTGCTGAAGTTCAACTTTGTTCCCAAAGCTTTTGGAAACTCTCCCGAACTTTGAGGTGAAGATGCTCCCACGGTGCGAACTGATTTCAAGTGGAACCCCATACGAGAGACAATTGTTGATATAGAGCTCAAACCCGAATTCCGTAAATTGTTTCTTTATGGGAAGAAATGAGCCACTTTAGAAAGCACGTCGATGACAACAAAATTGCATTGTTGCCCTTGCGACCTTGGAAAGCGGTGATGAAGTCCATCTCTACTTTCTCCCATTTCCATTCCGGAGGTTTCAATGGCTGTAGAAGACCGAATGGTTTCTGATGGACAGCCTTCACTCTGCGGCAGACATCACATTCTGAGACATACTTGGCACAATACCGTTTCAACCTAGGCCACCAGTATTGTGTTTTCAAGTCCATGTACATCTTTGTGCTGCCAGGATGGATAGAAAGAACCGAATCATGCGCCTCCTTGAGAACTTGCTCTCTCAGACCCGGGTAGTTCGGAACAAACATCCAGTGTTCAAAGAAAAGCGTGCCTTGATCATCCACGTGGAAGGACTCATACTTCGGAAGCTCAAGTTTAGAGATGAGCTTTTTGGTGTGCGGATCACCAAGCTGACGAGATCGAATCTTTTCTTCCAAGAGAGGAGTAGCCAGAAGGTTCAGGAGATGCCCTTGTTCCACAATTTCGTGTTGAGCTGACGGAATTCCTCGCACAAGAGAGGTTGTTGCTCTTCCACCATGAGGTTGTTGACATAAGCTTTACGGCTAAGCGCATCTGCCATGACATTTGCTTTGCCCGGAGTGTAGTTGATGGTCACATCAAAGTCATTGATTGCTTCAATCCATCTCCTCTGCCGAAGGTTGAGATCCGGCTGTGTGAAGATATACTTCAAACTCTTGTGGTCAGAGAAGATCTCACAACGGTTGCCAAGCAAGTAGTGCCTCCATAGCTTCAAAGCAAAGACAACTGCTGCGAGCTCGAGGTCATGTGTGGGATAGTTGATCTCATGCGTCTTCAAATGACGAGAGTCCTAAGCAACCACCTGTGTCTCTTGCATAAGGACCGCACCCAATCCTTGCAAAGAGGCGTCACAGAATATCTGGAAAGGCTTAGATGTATCCGGAGGAACCAAGACTGGCGTGGAAGTGAGCTTCTCTTTGAGTGTCTCAAAACTTGCTTGACACGCAGGAGTCCACAGGTATTTCTTGCCTTTCTTGAGGAGATCGGTAAGAGGCTTCGCTATCTTCGAGAAGTTCTGAACGAAGCGACGGCAATAACTAGCCAAACCGAGGAAACTCCGCACTTCCTTGACATTAACAGGAGGAAGCCATTCAACAATTGTCTTCACGGTTTCCGGGTTGACTGCAATGCCCTTGGCAGAGATGACATGACCAAGATAGGTTACTTCAGGCAGCCAAAACTCACACTTTGAGAACTTTGCATACAAGCGGTTCTCACGAAGCTTGTTTAGGACACACCGCAGGTGTTCTTCATGCTCTTCCTTAGACTTGGAATAGACCAGAATGTCATCCAGATAGACCACGACAAACTTATCAAGGTACTCCATGAAAACGGAGTTCATCAGCCTCGAGAAGGTAGCAGGTGCGTTGGTGAGACCGAAAGACATGACCGTGTACTCATACAGACCATAGCGGGTGGTGAAAGCTGTTTTGGGCACATCTTCTTTGCGAATCTTGATTTGGTGATAACCACTTCTCAAGTCCAGCTTAGAGAACACCACAGCTCCTGCTAGCTGATCAAAAAGATCATTTATCAGTGGGAGAGGATATTTGTTCTTGATGGTTTTAGCATTGAGAGCCCGGTAGTCAACATAGAGTCTATCGGTTCTGTCACGCTTCTTCACAAAGATTGTTGGGCTACCCCAAGACGGCAATCTTGTGTTGAATGAAACCCAACTTCTCTTGTTCATCAAGTTGTCGTTTGAGTTCAGCCAACTCAGAAGGACCCATTTTGTAAGGCCGCTTGGAGATAGGAGCCGTTCCAGGTTCAAGCTCAATCACAAACTCAACCTCACGATCCGGAGGCATACCTGGCAACTCTTCAGGAAAGACATCTGGAACTCACGGACCATCTGGTACACTCGAATAGCTTCCATAGCATCATCATTCGAGCCGCCAAGGAAAAGAGCCGACAGCAGGAGTCGACTTGGAGAAAAGACTATATGGCCTTGAGGAATCTTCAGAGAAACGGCGTTCAGACAATCAATCACAGCTGCATTTGCCGTTAACCAATCCATGCCCAAGATGACATCAATGTCGAATTGCCCGTAAGAATTAAAGAAGCCGAGAATGAAGAACCACCAATCTCAACTGATTGCCATGATGATATGAGCAGCCCTCATGTTTGAACGGAGATAGCACCACCAGACGACGTGATAAAGGAACCCTATCCAGGTCATCTCTTGTGCAAACTTATGCGAAACAAAAGAATGCGATGCACCAGAATCAAACAAAACTCGTGCAGGGACTGAGTTAACGGGAAGCATACCCATCACAACTCCAGGTGCATGCTCAGCTTGAGAGGCGTTGACACAGTTGGCACGAACAACCGCAGACCCGGGCTTGGTGTTGATGTTGAGAGCCCGAGGTGGTGGTGCACGAACCGAAGGAGAGCTTGCTGCAGATCTTGGCGGGGGTGGAGGGAGAGCTTTGTTCTTCATCGGACAGTTCGATGGGGATGTCCAGATCTCCACACGAAGGTGCACCACTGGGCGTGGAGCAGCGAGCTGTGGACTCGCCAGCGCCCGGGTAGTGGTTGTTGTAGCCCACAGGAGCCGCGATGGTGAAGTTTGGTGGCCTTGGCCGAAACTCGCAGGTCTTGGTGGAGCCGGGAGGCGGTGGGGTGTTAGGAACCGTAAACGCCGCTTAGAAGGAGCTGCCATAATCGCAGAGCTTGATGCATCCTGTTGTGTTTCTTGGACTCCTCGAACACTTGCCTCCTCTTGCAGGGTTGTGTGCTGTAGTTCCAGGAAAGTTGCCGGCCTTGCATGTGTGATCGCATACTTGATCGACGCATTGAGCCCTTGCCTGAACCTCTTCTGCTTCTTTTTGTCATCAGATACCTCATCACCACCATAACGAGAGAGATTCATGAAGTTCCTGATGTAGGTGTTGACGTTATCATTTCCTTGCTTCAGGTTGAGAAAAGCCTCCTTCATCCTTTCCATTACAATCTCTGACAGAAACTGCTCCTTGAACGCTCCAGTGAACCTCTCCCAAGTTGGCTGGAAACCAGTGCAGCTTGCCTTCAAGTAATTCTCCCACCAGAGAGCTGCATCTCCCTTCAGAAGGTGAGTAGCACACTTGACCCACTCCTGCTCCGGAACATCAGCAGTCTCGAGCAACCTTGACATCTCACGCAGCCAATCATCCGCGTCCAGAGGTCGGTCAGAAACATCAAACTGACGGGGGTTGAATTTGAGGAAGTGTAGAGGTCCCTACCCCATGTGGTAGATCCCTCCTGTGTTTTACAATGCTAGTCCCTGGATCAATAGCTAGCATCCACAGTTAAGATGTAATATCAAGAAACAAAGGTCATAATATAACTTTATAACCAGGAATAACATAATTTTATTACATCAAACATAGCTCATTTGGCTATTACAATACATTGCAGCGGAATAATTATAATCATGGGGTCCTTCATCTTCAAAGTGCCACAGGCAGATGTTGGTTGTAGACTTTGTAGTCCTAGTCAATCAAACAATCTTCATCTAACAAAACAATCAACCTACAACATTACAAGTTACAGCCACAAGGGTCAATACATTTGAATTGTATTGGCAAGTTTCACTTTATGTATAATATGGGTGGATCCTATCCATACATGCATATTTGGCTAAGTAGTGTTTAGGGCTTATTTGCATAAAGCAACATTTATCCTATCTTTTTCAAATTTATTTGTCAAATCTCTTTTCAAAATCTCTTTTCCAAGTTCCTTGAACTCCTTGGTAGAAACACAAGTGTTCAAGTCCTTGTCAAAACCCCTTGAGCTACCTGGTAACTCCAAGTGCTTCAAGTTTTTATCAAAATCTCATGAGTCCCTTGGTAACCCCAAGTACATCATGCTCTTGAGCACCTTGGTAACTCCCCAAGTGCAACAAGCTTTATCAAATCTCTTTGAATTCCTTGGTACCCCCAAGTGCATCAAGTTTTTATATTAGAAATTAGAATGTCGAGATCTCCCATGGTTCAAACTTTAGTTGCTCAGTATTGTCCATAACCGGGGACACGGCTAAGTACTTAGATTTTATTAACTTCGCAGGGAGTACACTTTACCCACATGACACAATCCCATCTTGTTGCCACCAGGGCTCTACTGGATTAGTGCTCACCAAGATGGAATCTTGGCAGATCGAGAATGTGACGAAGTCTTTCCAAAAGGTCCTCCCATACATCATTGCTAGCTTGTCTTCAGTCCCCATGAAGCATTCCAGATCCCCATGTCCGGTAACTAAAGACAATGTATGGGTCTTCCTAATGTAGTTGACTAAGCCAGAGCCATAATAGCATGTGGTTGTACACGAAAGCCACAATTGGAGAAACATGTTCAATCTCTAAGTTTCCTAGGTGGTTTTCATTTGGAGCACAACACAAAGTGATTGCCATAGACATGGGTCCCTTTTGTTGCCACTTTCTCCAAAACATCAAGTGTCCACCACCTAGGTGGTTCATTGAGTCCTTGTTTTATTATATAAAATCACAAGTCCTTTTCTCAACCTTTGTAAAATCTCAACATGTAACTCTTTTTCAAAACATAGCATGGCTAAGCATGTACAACTTTAATATTTTCACTAAGGAGTGTATAGGGAATCCTATTAGGATTAGCATAGCATAAGTATAAAACATTCTTCATGCATGTTTACAAAATCTACTAAGTATAATGAAAATAGTAGGTCTTTTCTATGATAGTGTAACTTGCCTTTTTGGTAGGGAGTGAGGGTTTTACTCCTTGATCTTGCTAGTCTCACACTTTGCTAATATCACTACAATCATTCAAACAAGCATAGTATCAAGTAACACTCCAAACCAATATTCAAACAATATTTCACACACTCAAAGCAATGGATTCTAAGTCATGCATGGGAACATGCTTAAGATGGTTTTATCTCAAGGGAGGTATCCACTAGGCTTTTAACTTTGTAAGGTCCACATTGGTCATTTACCAAGATGGCAAAGTTATTCACAAAAGCTTTTAGTCCATAAACCATTTTAAAATCTAAACATTATTTTATGTGGTGAAATTATTTTTTATCAAAGAAAAACCCTATGTTTTTCATCAAGTGAGTTCCCATTTTCAAAGTTTGGTGTTTTGGATCAGTAGGTTTTGGTTCAAAGTATTTCCTCAAAGATTTCTTTACAAAAGCATTTTCATAGAATAAAACATTAGTTTTATTTGGCTAGAAAATGGCTAAGTTGAATAATTCAACTTAATTTTCACAAAAATTATTTTTAACACAATGGGTTGGTTCCTAGGGTCAGTAGGGTCACACAAATCCATTTTGAAAAGATTTAACCCTAGAATCAATTTTTAAACAATTTTATACTCTAAACAAGTACACAAACGTTTCTGCAGTTTCAAACAAGCAATCAGATACTATTTGTCAAACTAAGGCCATGGTTGTTTAGGGCTTGTTCTCCTGATTTTATTGATATAAAATTTGTCAAATTTGGACGTGTGGATCAAAAGTTATAGAGGTTTGAAGTTTGTAATTAAATCAGATTCAAATTTCTTTTAAAACGAGATAGGTGACACGCGGCACGCTCTGGTTGGACGGTACCGGTTCGGGGTGGATCACGCTGTGGGGCGTTGGATTAAGTCAGATCGGGTGGTCCAGATAACGTACTCCTTCGCGGCTTAAGTGTTCTATCACAGGCGTTGGATAGGGATCCAACGGTTCGCTGGCCGACCATTCGCAGCCGGCGGTGGCTAGCGGCGGCGGCGGTCAGATTGCGGCGGCGCTTGGCGAAACAGAACGTTAGGAGAGAGGGGAGGATGCTCACCGTGATCGCAGAGCTATGGTGAAGCACGTTGTGTGGTCGGTGTGGCTCGGGGCGCACTAGGGTTACGGCAATTTCTCACCGGAGTTGGAAACGGCGTCGAGCGGTTCTGGTTCTGGTTGAAGTCGACGCTGCAGATCACCCTAAGGCAAGACAGGTATATGGTTAGGTGCGTAGGTCCGAGGCGAATATACTCGCATGATCGAGGAGCGGAGGGGCGTCGGATTTCACCTGGAAACGCTGTCGGAGTTGGAGGCAGACGGTGGTCGTCGTGGTCGTCGTCGTTGGCGCTGCTGTAGATCTCGAGAGGGCAAACCGAGAGCATGGTTAGTCGCGGGAGACCATGGCGGAGGTGTGAGCGTGAACTATAGGGCTTGGGGTGGTCGGCTCTTACCAGTATGCTTTGCCGGAGTAGAGGACAGACGGCGGCGCTTCTGTGCTTGGTCAAAGACGACTTCCTGGGACACCCGCGGATGAATGGTTGGTACAGGGAGGAAGGTATGGGAGTGGGGAAGCTTCCAGGGTGCTCAGGAGGGCTCGGGGTGGTGTGTGCTGGTCGGATTTTGGCGAGGGAGGTCGTCGGAGACAGGGAAGTGTCTGGCAAAATTCTTCGGCCTTGGGGCGTGCTTGAGGGAGGGGTCTGAGGGAAACGAGAGAGGAGGGGTGAGTGTTTTAAGGTGCGTGGTCGCAGCGAGGTTAAGGCTCGGCATTAAGGGGAATTCAAACGCGATAAATCCAGTCAGAAACGGCCGCGCTGTGAGGGGGAGAAGAAGTCGCGGGGAGGACGATGAACAGGGCAGAGTGGGGTCCAGCGTCAGTGAGAAAAGAAGAGGGAGAAGAGGGGCCACCGGTCAGTCTCTGTCTGAGTAGGTTTCTGAGTGAGAAAAGAAACGCTTCGGGGGAGGGGAGAAGTCTGGGCTGGATTGGCTTAGTGGGCTGGGCCTTTGCACTATTTTTTTATTCTGTGTTCTTTTCTTTTTCTATTACTATTTGCTGATTTGAATTTCAAACAATTCTCAAGCATTCAAAACAATTCAAATCATCACCAAACATTGTAACCAAGAATTTGGTTCTGTTTATCAACATAAACCAATTATTAATTAAAATAATATTTTTATACCCTTTTATTAATTAAATAAAATGGACTATGGTTTATTACTAAAATAGGATTTGGTTTAATTAATAAAATCTTCCTTTGTTATTTAAATATTTTTAAAACCAAATCAGTAGGTTTTATTTGAGAATATAAGATACTTGAAATACTTGTTAAAATAAAATAGCATTCTATTATAGGATCCATTAATAATTAAATATAATAGACTTTCCTTATTAATTCAAGTAGGATTTATTTTATTTGAGATATTTATTTTGAATCTAAAATAAAGTCATAACACTTTAGTAGGGTTTAATTAAGAAAATAAAATACTTAGAAACTTATTTAAAATAATTTAATAAGTTTTGATGTTTTAATTAAAAATGGTTAAAACCTTTTATTTGAATAAAATTTGATATTAATTCCTTATCATTTTATTTTGACTAAACCTTTGTTAGTTTTATTCAAAACTAAATGTTTTAATTCATAAGCTTGGCCAAGGTTTTGATTTAGCTTTATAAAACATTCTTTATTTATAAACTTCTATTTCATTTGAAAACAAATCTTTTCATTTGTTTGTTTTAAAATAACATTTCCAATTTTTTTCCTTTTATGAAATGCTTATCCTTTTAAATCCTTTTAGGATTTTAATTAATTCAAATGGGTTTGAGTTTCCATTTTAAATTCAAAAAGTTTCTTCTGGCTCTGAAAATCAAACAAAGTTTTATTTTATTAATTTATTTTCACATTACAAGATTTGGAAAATCTTGGGATGTGACAGGAAGCTCTTGATGTCTCCACGCTTGGGAGGTGGAGGTAGTGGAGCAAACTCGTTTCTCCTGACACTCTCCTCAAAGCGCTGCTGGTTCTGCTGCATTGCTGCCAAAGCATTAGCGATGTTTGACAACATGAGGAGCCCGATTCGAGGTATGTCCTCATCGGTACGGCGTGGTGGAGCCATCCTGTCATTGATATAAAACTCAAGTCAGTACTATAATGGAGAATGATAATAATCCAAAATAGTACCAAGATGGAATTACTCAAGATTAAAGGATACAATTTACCGAGATGATATTAAAATATCAACAAAGTTCAAAGCACCTAGAAGATATTAAGCATATCGCACACGACTGAAAAGGAGTGTGGTACACAAATATATCAAAGAAAAATTTTCCACAAATTTCGGCATTAAAATACCAATAGATGCGCAAAATTACTTAACGAATCAAGATTAGTGACTCTACCGATTCAATATACAAAAGCGAATGATAAGAGTAGTGGTATGGTCGCGACTCCATCCCGCACTCAAATCATTACTCCGCACATGAACAAGTGGAACACATATCCTAACCCCTTCTTCTCACGTTGAACCTAAAGATTGGTAACTACGAGCGAACACCCCAAACAAGATAACGTCGGATACAAAGGGAAGACAGATTGCGTCGGTTTGCAAAGCACTGTCGGTATGGAATGTACCAACAGTTGATAACCAAAGGCTGATTAGATAACAACTTGGATGCAACAGATAGACAAGGGATTACACAAGCACACACACACACACAACCTATGGTACTACGGAAACCCAGAACACGTGAATCCTAGTTTGAATTTTGAGAAGAGGATTGAAAAGCGTTGCACTTTCTTACCGTAAAAAGGGTGGGTGGGAGGGTAAGAAGAAAAGTGGAAGCAGTCCTACTCTCGTTTTGTTTTTCCCTAGTATACATAACTACCAAAATATTTGCTAGGCGACAACGACTGCTTGGTGAAACCTCAAGGTCGGGATGGCTCTGATACCAATTGTAACTACCTCGGTGAATTACGCTCCTAGATACAAGACTGGATGAGCGGTAGTGGTTGAAATAGTACGATGGGGCCCCAAAAGCCACTCACGGGTAGACCTTTCGGCCGTCCCAACCACTACCATCTCGACGGAACTCAGACGTAGCGTGTCCCGGCGAAGGGATCAACTACATACACAAGTGGGTATGTATGCAAGCCACCATACAAGAGTACATCAGAGCCATACCATCTAGAAAGAAAGGAAATATAGCAACGCCATACGGCAAGATTCAAATGACCTAGATAGATCTAATATTTTAGGATACTTCCTCATACAACACACATCAGAGTATCATGCGGAAGCGGCAAACAAGTCCGAGTACGGATAAGAAGCAAATCGGCATAAGATGCCATAGAAATAAGCACATCCCAACCACAGATCTCACGGATCCCCGTTCCCGGAATCTCTACACCGAACGATCGTTGCCCACATCATCGGCTTCTTCCACCCAGTATCCGTCCTGTGAGGGTACCTGTTCATCTGAACCAATAATTTATCGTGTGAGACCCTAAGGGTACTCAGCAAGTCTTAATGCCTCTAAAGGGGACACAACCTGGGGTGACGCAATTGCAGCGAAAGATAAACCCTAGCAGTTCTATAGATACTCGCTAACCATCCGCCTAACCAATGATAGACGGATGTCCGTGAATTAAGGACAACAGTTATAATAGTAATTTCATCAGATCCATCCTCCTCCTCGCTTACCAACGAGGAAGCGGACGAACAACCCCCCATCCGTTGGCAATTTTATTAACCATTCCATGAGTGTTGCACTATTTACTAGTCAATTTACTTAGTCAGATTAAAGCGGTACTTTAGTTATGCTTGTCTATGATCGAGAAACTGTGCTCCAAGTCGTCCATAACCGCGGACACGGCTTTGAAAGTTTTACCGGCCGGGTGCACCAATAGCAACACACGCCGATCAACCTCGGAAAAACCAAATCAAAACCCAACGAGGCTTTCACGATCGAACAATCACAAGATTCAGAAATATTTGAGGCCACCCTTGAGTACACCATAGCAACGGTTAGCTGACTTGAGACGGACCCGAGGTTTGTGGGGCGGTACAGGCGACTGGGAACCCAAAACTGGGCTTGTCGATACCGCGTAAACGGGTCACAATTCCTAAACAGTACAGTGTGCTATCTGTCGCACAATTTAAATACAGAAGTAGCATGGCATAAGTACAGGATAGTAATTAAATCCTCAAACTAGTTTGTGGCCCCAAGAAATAAGACTGAATCGAGCTCTGGCTCAGGGGGGTCCCATATACCTCCCGGATGTGGATAGCGCGATAAATCAAGGAACAAGAATCAAGTACTCGGGGTCTTACGGGACACAAGTGAGCAGGAAAAACCAAATAGCAGATGTTGCTCACCGGTGCCACTTTCTTTAGTTATCCCACTACTACTCAGGTTAAGTTGTTTAGGTACCTCGTTATCCAACAGACTCTCACATACCCTACACATGCTATTCTACGACTCGCATGGCTCAAACAACTCCTGTGGTAATGGCTCATGGGATGGAGGAACAAGCTTGGTGGGGTTTAAAAGTAAAGGCTATGCATACTTGGGATTCAATTTAATGCCATCGCGACTCAATGATGCAAGAATAAGATAGAGGCAATAGGTACTGTATATATGCAAGCATGTGGAAGTGCTTGCCTGGCAACTCAGTTGAAGCGAGAGACGGATCTGGGTAGTGCTCCTGGTTCTCTTGATATATCCCCTGCTCAGTGTCTATCCGAGAAAAACCAAACAAACAAGGCCAACATGAATATAGAGCACAAGCATATGAATAAGATGCGTCAAGCAAACAATCATGCCATGATGCATGATGCACAATTTGCATGGCATTAATGTAGCATAGCATGGTTGAGGTGTGGAGACAAGAAATAACATTTTTAATGGGGTTTTGGTTCACATTTGTTGCCATAACAGTTGCTGTACACTATATTTTTATATGATGCATGCTGCAATTAAAGTCAAGGATAGCATAAACATGAAGGTATCGTCGAGCTGATCATTTTAGACATATCATTTGTTAGATTTGGAATTATAAAACAATAGTTATTAATTATTTAAGTTCTAGTGGCATTTGTGGTAATTTAAATCAACTTGGAATTTTAAATGTGCAAAAGACAATTTGAATGGCATATATGAAATCCTCACATTTTTCTGATCTCAAAACATATACCATTTGTATTATTTGAATTTATAATTGAAAAGTTATTTGAAATCTGATTTGAATTTGAATTTGAATTAATTGAATTAGATTTGAAATAAACAGACAAAACTGAATTACTTTTTTTTACACCCAGCCTAATTAACCCCAGACGCTTACAGGTGGGGCCTGAGCTGGCACGGCCCACGCGCGCAGAGAACCGGTGGTCATCATGGTCCGCCACCAATCGAGGTCGACGGGTCCACGGGTCCACGTGCCAGTGGGACACGGCAGCGGCTGCCAGGCGGGTGGATAGGGACCACGGGTTGAGACCTAAATACTTGGAGAGCCTTTTTGCAAAACGCCATGGGGCACAGACAGATGGGGCTCCGAGGGACCGCGGGTTGACGCGACAAAACGTGAGGGGGTAAGTGCAAAACGACCACGCGCGCACTGTTTTTCTTCCTATTCGCCGCGAGCGACAGAGAGGCGAGGTGGGGGATCGAACCCGCGTCCTCTGACGCGCTAGCGGAGGCGGCTACCGCTGCGGCGGCTGCGGGTTGCTGGTGGAAAAAGGGGGGTGTGGTTAGCTAAGCTGATGCGCGCCGCGGTAACGAGACAACGACGATGGACACGCCGTGCACCGAGGGTGCTCGTCCGGTGGCGTGGCGCACACAGGAAACGAGGGTTGGGGGGAGGTTGTCTGGGAGGCAGGGGTGCTCACCGCGGGTGTGCCGGTGCAGATGGTTCGGGCAGGGGCGCGCTTGATCGCGACGGCGAGGCGGTGGCGGTGCTAGGGTTCCGCGCGACGCCGACATGCAGTGGCTCTGGGGCGCCTCCTCGCGGGGCACGGGGCACGCAGAGGTCCTACGCGACCACGCCGACACGCTCTCTCCCGCCTGCGGCTCCTGGATCAATGACGATGAACGGAAACCGACGGTGGCCGGCGCTCAGGGGTAGACGGTGGCGAGGGTGAGGGAAGAGGGGAGGCGAGGCCTCTGGGATGGATCTGGGGTGCAGGGGAGGTTGAGAGAGGGGGGTAGATAAGGCCAGAGGGGGAGAGGGTGCCGTGGTTGCCATGTGGGAGCAGCTGGGGATAAAGGTGGCCTCGGCCACCTTTTCTCCACCTCCTCACGTGCTCGGTTCGGCCAGGGCAGGTAGGGGAGGCTTCCAGGTGGGGCAGGGCAGGCCAGGTTCGGGTGGGGCACACCATGCAGAGAGAGAGGAGGCTCGGGCTAGGGTAGGGTTGAAGCTAGGGTAGGAAAAAGAGGGGGGCATGGCTCGGTTAGGGAGAGGAGAGATGAGGAAGGTTACTTAGGGTTTAGAGAGAGGGGGGTGTGGTGGTTTAGGGTTTTGCTAAGAGGGGGTATGGTAGATTAGGGGGACATGGTGAACATGTGGGCAAAGCTAGGTTAGGTTTAGATAGATTAGGTGCATCTTAGGGTTTAACCAAGATGGGACATGGGGTAAGGGGTAGGGTTAGAGAGAGCTAGGTTAGAGGATTAGAGAGAGAGGGGGAGAAAAGATGCTAGGGGTTCTTTGGCAAGATCACACCATGCACTAGACAAGCTCTAACAAGAACAAGACAAGAAAAAGAGAGAGAAAGAGAGAGAAAAGTGGGGATAGAATTTAAACTAGATCAACATGGTTCAAGCCAAAAGAAAAGGATAGAGCTAGAGATGTCCACCCAAAAACCAAATAAAAACCATGGCAAGCCCAAGAAGGTAATTGCATGGCCCATGCGAATATTTAATGCCTGCTGATTTTTGTGAAAACAATGTTATTACATGGCATTATTATTTTGCATCTCCAAAGTTGGAATAAAGGCCAAGCTAAAGATTATGGTGGAATCCAACCAACCAACATGAGCTAGAGGTAAACTCAAATAAAATGCCAAGCTCATATTAATTGGATGGTGGAATTATAAGGTGGTGAAAGAAAGGTGGTGGAGTGATTAAGAGATATGCCCCCAAATCAACTTGGGCATTTAACAATTTATCAAGAACCAAATACAATATCAAGAGGCAACTACAATTAATAATGCACATGAGATAAGAACCAAACAAGCAGGGGTTTTATATGATGCTCAAATGCAAGGTGGCATGATGACATGAGCATGATATGATGATGATGCAACAATTATATGTAGGAAGTGGTCCTTTTATTACTAGAACAAGTAGCATTACAGGTGTTAGACAACTGGGATGCTACAACTTGGTGGCCTAGCACGTAGTTGCGGGGGATGTAGAGACAGCCGAGAATCATTCCGCCACATATGCATCATCCTCCCACTATCCTCAACCTCCTTCATGGCAAGGACGACGACCAACTGCTTGGTGTCGTCGTAGTGGAGCAACTCGTCGATGTCTGAATCGTCCAAGGAATATGAGTCCTCTAAAAATTAACTCGCTCTCGCTCATCACTGAACTCAGCTAAAAGAATCGAGTATCAAAATCCATGGGCACGAACTCGTGGTGGAGATCGAACAATATGTTACCTCGACTAGGTCGATTCCCACAGTGGACACGATAGAAGCAATAGCTCCAAGGTGACCAGATCTGCCTCCTAGGTGAAGCACACTGTTGATGAACCACAAGTATAGGGGGTGTATCGTAGTACTTTTGATAAATAGGAGTGTCGATCCCAACGAGGAGCAGAAGGTGCTGAATAGTGGTAAGGAGCAGGAAATCCCTGTGAATACTTAACGAACGGATTTTTAGTGGCTTTTTTGATAAGGAAACAAAACAAAGAGCAAGTAACAAAAGTAACGAACAAATGGAGCAAGTGCCCCAATCATTTCTTAGCAAAGTACAAGCCGGTGGAAATACTTATAAGGACCAAACGTTCTCGAGGACACATGGGAATTCTGTCAAGTGCTTTCGCTTCAAATAGCCGAGTACTCTTCTCTGGTGTTGTAAGTGTTGTGTGGGTGAACCTGTGCTACCATACCACCCTTACTTGGACTAATACATACTTGTGATTAAACCCCCTGCAAACATCCATAACTACAGGAAAGTAATTAAGATATAAATCTAACCACAACCTTAAACTCTGAGATCCTACGCTCCCTTGTGCAGAGGTGTCCTAACGGGGGTTCAGGTTTCTGTCACTCCGGCAACCCCATAATTAGTAGCCAAATACACAATGCATTACCCTAGGCCCATAAATGGTGAAGTATCATGTAGTCGACGTTCACATGACACCACTAGAAGAATAGCACCACAACTTAATTACTAGACCATTGAATAATAACTCATCACAGATTCACTACTAACAACATGACTTCTCCCATGTCCTCAAGAACAAAACGAACTACTCACAAGACATCATATGGATCAAGATGAAAGATGATATGATAATGGATAACAATCTGAACATAAACAATAAACCAATGGTTCCACTCAGTAGCATCAACTACAATAGTAATCAACACCGGGAAAGTTTCCCCTAAGAACTAAAACAATATCCAACACAATTGTTACAACGGAACTGAGTGGTGATGATGGTGCTGGTGGAGATGATGGTGTGGATGATGATGATGATCCCGATGAAGCCTACCTTGACGATGGCGTTGATGGCGACGGTATCCCCTCTCCGGGAAGGAATTCCCCCGACAGAAATCTGTCTGCTGGAGAGATCTTTCTCTCTCGGTGTTTTTGCCCCCAGAGGCGGCGAAAATCTATCTGTGGTCGCTTCCCTGGCCTTAGGGTTTCATAGGGAAGATATAGGCGAAGGGGCGGAGTCGGAGGCCAGGCAGGTGGGCCACACCTGCCCTAGGCGCGGGGTCAGGTGGGCCCGCGCCTAGGGGGGTGTGGGCCCCCTGTGGCCCCTCTTTGGTCCTCCTTCTGGCTTCCTTCGTCTTCTGGTAAAATAATATGTTTCCATATTTTTCTAATCTTCACGAAATTGCACTGAAACGCCTTCTTTTCCATCAGAATCCAAACTCTGGCAGTCCATCCTCCAAGAATCATCCAACATGCATAAACAGATGAAAAGCCATAAGTAATACCTCATAATAAGACAAATATCAATGAATAGAGGTAAATTACAATATAGAAAGGTGATGCAAATTGGGCATATCAACTCCCCCAAGATTAGACTTTGCTTGTCCCCAAGCGAAAACTGAGCTCAGTAAACATGTCCACATGTTTATGGAGTGAAGTGTCGATAAAAGAATACGAACAAGAAGCATCACACTTACCATTGCATAACTCATAGAACAAAGCAACTCACCATTATATAACTTAGCTTGCAACCAAGTAGAGCAGTCACAATAGAGATGCGTAAAGATAAATCATAATTGGAATTGACAAACTTGTTCTTGGTCAGAGAACACCTGGCAAACAGTTTCACAAAAGCTTTTTGTAGGAGTTTCAAAATAGGAGCACTCTTTGCTCAAAAAGGCTTTCAAAGTAATACTCAATAGATAAGAGTTTTGTGCAAACAAGGAAGATAAAGAACATGATTGAATAAATCACCATATGAATGCTTGAAACACAACAACTCAAATGCTTGCTAGAGATAGAGAGGAAGTAGGTTTAGTGACTCAAACTGGTAACTAGGAGAAAGGTACCTTCATAGAGGGTAGCAGGGATTACAAGTCATAAAGAGCTTTCAAAAGGTTATGGTACTTACTAGCTTTGAGCCCTCATTGCCCCTATCATAGGCATCTTGAGATGATTAAGGTTAAAGTGCACAAAGATGGAGTATATGCTTGACGAAATATAAGTTGGCAATCTCATGTCCCTTGAATATGAGGGCCACTCCTCATGCTACTCAACTTTGGTCACAGGTAAGTTCTTGTCATTGTAAGTATTTTCATATCATTGAGAACCGCCAACGGGGTACCCCTTGCACATGGTACAGGAGCTTTCCCATAACCAAAATGACAATGCAAGCAGACAATGAGCATCTCAACGATCTTTTTATTTACTATGTGCATAGCTTTTTATTGAGTATGCTTCATAGATGGCTCACTATGGTGATGCTGCAAGTTTCCACTATGATTAGGCATGGCTTAGGCTAGCGGCCCAGGCGTTTCTCTAACACAGGATACAAACTCCATGGACTTACAAGTTCCCTCTTTATTTCACACCGTTGACATCCATAGACAAAAGAGAACGATATCAACTGTGTACAGAGTACAAGTGTAATGTTGAAAACATTCCCCGCGACATCACGGTTATGCTAATTCCAACGTATAGATGCAATCATATACAACTTCGATGGCCTAATGGTTCAGGTCTATTACGGGCAAATAAATAAAGTGTGCCATCAAGTTCATGAGAGCTTTACTAACTAGTTTCTCATAAAAAAATACTTTTTAATTCGAAAGATAGATGAAGCTTGAGAATTTGCTTGGAATAGCAATTGCTAATAGGTAGATATGGTGGACACAAATGGCAAAGGTTTTGGTTCAAAGGGTTTGGAAACATGAGAAGTATGCCTTCTCAAAATAGGTTTTTGGCTAGCAAGGCTGGGCAGCAAGCAAGAGAGTTGAAAGAAACAAGCAAACATACAAGTAATAAAGCCAAACATGCAATCTTCCTTGAAGACACAAAAGAATCTTAAATAAAGAATACTAAGCTTATGAGCCAACAAGAAAGAAAACAAATAATACAAAATACCTGTAAGCTTTTTATATTTCTCTTTCAAACCTCAAAAATTATTGCTACTGACCAGAACTCAGTTTGCAAAACCAATTTAGATTCACTTGATGATCCCAAAGTGGTGCCAATACTGATCAACAAGACACATCATATAATAGATGTTGCAAACTAAAATAAGAAGTGCAAAAAGTAAAAGATGAGACTTCTCATTAATATTCCAATAAAGACACTCACACCAAGGGATACAAATATAATCAACTAAAGTAGAGATACTTCCACATGCAAACCAAACTATAAGATAACCTCTCTACCATAGATATGAATCCACTAAAAAGGTAAAAGATTAAAAATAATGGTGGTGATACCGCGACACTCCCCCAAGCTTGGAACAATCCAAGGGGATGCCAAACCTGATGATAAATTACTCCTTTGGTGGTGGTGGTGTTCTCTTGATAAGATCCTCAATAAGTTTCTTCAAATCCTCCATTTCGAAGGTCAGAGTACGAATTAACTCCTAATTATGCTCAATGCAGCCCATGATCAACTCAGACCGAGGATCCCAGTCCTTGTTATTGTTTCTCCATTCTTACCTATTAGAGTGTTTCTTCCATGCACTGTTAGAACAAGGAGTACTAGGAGGAAGTGTGCATGGAGCAAGGATATGACGCGGAGTTCTACCTACTATAGACATCTGTGTTGTCCTCTTAATCTTGGTAGGTTTTGCTACCAATCCAATGCTTGCGATGGTAGCGCGAGTGTCCGGTTGCTTGTCCTCCTCCATGTCACCTTCATACCCTACCGAAATCTCCTCCTCCTTGGGGACTTGAGGTTCTTCTTCCTCGGGCTTCTTGCCTTTGTCTTTGGCGGAGACCATGGTGCTCTAAACTTTGAGAAGATTTCCTGACAGAAACAGATCGAAACAAAAACACGACGAGAACACGATGCACAAACCTTGGGGGATCCATGGGATTATATATTACGAAGTTTCAAGGCATAAGGAAGGTACTGGCACGTAAAACGAAGCGGATTCGGAACTCGGGGGTGGCACACCCCCTCCAGGCACGGGGCAAGGTGGGCCCGTTCCTAGGGTGGGTTTGGCCACCCCGGCCTCTGGTTCCTCCTCTGTTCCATCTCGTAGTCTTCCTTATATATTAAAAACATCAAAAATATAAAAAGATTTGATTTTCATGAACCTTCTGTTTTCACCACTTTTACCTATTCAAGGACGAACTCTACAGTTTCTGGTGTTTGGCTTATGATAAATTCTTCTGGAGTTACCGTTTGAATAACATCCACATCTTCATTATAAGAATCTCCAGAAATATAATGTTTTAGTCTTTGGCCATTAACCACCTGTGTTGTGTCATCCTTCAGAGAAGAAATTTTGATGGCACCTGAACGGTACACTTCTTTGATAACAAAAGGTCCTTCCCATTTGGAGAGTAGTTTGCCTGCAAAAAATCTGAGACGAGACCTATACAAAAGAACTTTCTCACCAACACGGTACTCCCTTTTGAGAATTCTCCTATCATGCCATCTTTTTAATTTTTCCTTAAAGAGCCTAGCATTTTCGTAAGCTTCACCTCTCCACTCATCTAGATTACTTAAGTCGAGTAGTATTTTCTCACCAGCAAGTCTAAAATCTCTATTCAACTCTTTCACTGCCCAATAAGCTTTGTGTTCTAATTCTAAAGGCAAGTGATAGGCTTTCCCATAGACCATTTTGTAAGGAGACATCCCCATAGGATTTTTATAAGCAGTTCTATAAGCCCACAAAGCGTCATTCAAATTTTTAGCCCAATTTTTTCTAGATCTATTGACAGTCTTCTGCAAGATAGATTTAATTTCCTATTGGAAAGTTCTACTTGCCCACTAGTTTGGGGGTGATAAGCTGAAGCTATTATGTGGTTTACATCATACTTAGCGAGAGTTTTTCTAAAACCCCCATGAATAAAATGAGAGCCTCCATCAGTCATGAGATATCTAGGCACACCGAACTTAGGAAAAATGACATCTTTAAGAATTTTCAAAGAGGTCTTACCATCAGAACTGTTTTTAGGTATGGCTTCTACCCACTTTGTAACATAGTCAAAAGCAACAAGAATATGAGTATACCCTTTTGAAGGAGGAAAAGGCCCCATAAAGTCAAATCCCCAACAATCAAAAGGTTCAGTAACAAGAGAATAATTCATGGGCATTTCATTGCGTCTAGAGATGTTACCTACTCGTTGGCATTCATCACATGATAAGACAAACTTCCTTGCATCTTAAAAAAGGGTAGGCCAATAAAATCCAGATTGTAAATCCTTTTGTGCAGTCCTATCCCCAGCATGATGTCCTCCATAAGCACTGCCATGGCATTTTCTTAATATCTCTTGTTGTTCAAATTATGGAACACATCTTCGTATAATACCATCTACTCCTTCTTTATATAAGTGTGGGTCATCCCAAAAGTAATGCCTTAGATCATAAAAGAATTTCCTTCTTTGTTGAGCTATAAAGGTTGGAGGCAAATACTTGGAAACAATAAAGTTAGCATAATCAGCATACCAAGGACTCTCATGCGGACTTACCCTTATTGCAGCTAACTGCTCATTCGGAAAACTATCATTAACAGGCAAAGGGTCAAAAAAAATGTTTTCCAAACAAGATAAATTATCAGCAACAAGATTATCAGCACCTGTCCTATCCACAATATGCAGATCAAACTCTTGCAAAAGCAACACCCACCTTATAAGCCTAGGATTAGCGTCCTTCTCTGTCATAAGGTACTCAATAGCTGCATGATCAGTATGAATAGTAACCTTAGAATCAACAATATAAGGTCTAAACTTATCACAAGCAAAGATTACAGCTAAGAACTCTTTTTCAGTAGTAGCAAAATTCTTTTGAGTAGCATCTAGAGTCTTGCTAGCATAATGAATAACATTTAGCTTCTTGTCAACACGTTGTCCAAGGACAACACCCATAGAAAACTCACTAGCATCACACATGATTTCGAAAGGTAAATTATAATTAGGTGGTTGGACAATAGGAGCAGTTGTCAAAGCTTTCTTCAAAGTCTCAAAAGCTTCCTTACAATCATCATCAAAAAAAAGGTACATCTTTTTGAAGAAGATTAGTAAGGGGTTTTGAAATCTTGGAGAAATCTTTAATAAATATCCTATAGAAACCAACATGACCAAGGATACTACGAATACCTTTGATATCTCTAGGACAAGGCATCTTCTCAATTGCTTCAATTTTGGCTCTGTCAACTTCAATGCCTCTTTCAGAGATCTTGTGTCCAAGAACAATCCCTTCATTAAGCATGAAATGGCATTTCTCCCAATTAAGAACAAGGTTGGTTTCTTCACATCTCTGCAAAACTTTATCAAGGTTATGCAAAAAGTTATCAAAAGAAGTTCCATAGACAAAAAAATTATCAATGAAAACCTCCACAATTTCTTCACAAAACCATGAAAGATAACATACATACATCTCTGAAAGGTAGCAGGAGCATTACATAAACCAAAAGGCATACGCCTATAAGCATAAGTACCATAAGTACAAGTGAAAGTAGTTTTCTCTTGGTCCTGTGCTTTCACAACAATTTGAGAAAACCCAGAATAACCATCAAGAAAGCAAAAGTGAGTCTTTTTGGACAACCTATCAAGCATTTGATCAATAAAGGGCAAAGGATAATGATCTTTCTTAGTAACTTTATTAATCTTTCTAAAATCAATGCACATTCTATACCCAACCACTACTCTTTGGGGTATAAGCTCATTATCCTCATTAGGCACAACAGTTATTCCCCCTTTCTTGGGAACACAATGAACAGGGCTAACCCATTTACTATCAGCAATAGGATAAATAATACCAGCATCAAGGAGTTTTAATACCTCATTTCTTACCACATCCTTCATCTTAGGATTTAGACGACGTTGATGGTCAACAACTGGTTTTGCATCAGGCTCTATATTAATAGCATGCTGACATATAGTAGCAGAAATCCCCTTTAAATCATCAAGAGTATAGCCCATAGCTCCTCGGTGTTTCTTCAATATCTCTAATAACCTCCCTTCTTCCTTTCCTGAAAGTTTAGAACTAATAATAACAGGATATACTTTCTTATCATCAAAATAAGCATATTTAAGATTATTAGGTAAAGGTTTTAATTCGAAAACAGGGTCCCCTTTAGGTGGTAGTGTGGTACCCAAATCTTCCACAGGTAGATTATGCTTAAGCTGTTCCGGCTGACGAAGGAAAACCTCGTCAATCTCATTTCTTTACTTCATGAAGACATCACTTTCATGATCTTCCATAAACTGTTGCAAAGCATTGTTAGGAGCAAGAGAAATAGAAGAAAGTTGTTCAACCCTGAAATCCTCATTAGGTAGTTCGTTTCATAAGGAGTTTTGGCAAATTTGGAGAAATTCAACTCATAAGATTCTCCAGCAAACTTAGTCAAAACTTTTTTCCTTCCTACAATGTATGATAGCCCCACAAGTATTAAGAAAAAGTCTACCAAAGATAATAGGATAGGTTTTACTAGCTTCTTTAACAAGTACTAGAAAATCAGCAGGATATTTAATCTTACCACAAAGGACGTCCACATCTCTTTACAATACCAATGGGGCAAACTTGCTCTCTATTAGCAAGGTGAATAACCACATCAATTGTCCTCAAGCTCACAAGGGCCAATCTTATGCATAATTTCCCTGTAAAGCTCATAAGGAATAGCACTAGAACTAGCACCAATATCACATAAACCATAGTAGCAATGATTACCAATTTTAACAGAAAGCACAGGGACACTAGCTTTTGTAACTTTCTTAGGATGAGAAACAATATTAGTAGCGTCTTCATAGAAGACAATATGCTCATCCTCTATATTTCTAGTGACAAGATCTTTCACAATAGCTACCACTGGATCAATATCAATAAGCTCATCAGACCCTATAGTTTTCTTTGCGCTTTTTCTAACCACATTAGCCATAATAGAATGCTCCCTTACCTTGGAAGGAAAAGGAGTTTTCTTAATATAAGGTTCAGGCAAAATAGGATCAACAGTACAAACCTCTACGCTGGCAGGAACATGTGTAACAATGTATTTATAAGGAGCATGGTACTTGTCCCACTCTTTCTTAGAAAGTTCAATATAAGAGGCAAAGACATTAAAACATTTTGCAAGAACTTGAGGATCAAGGCCAAACTCATTGCTGATATCACGGAAGTTATTAGTTCCCATAAAAGATTTAATGCATTCATAATCATAGTTTATACCTGACTTTCTTCCTTTGTCATTCTCCCAAGCCTTGGTCTTATCTTGAATACGGTCTAAGAGATCCCATTTAGCTTCTTCCTTTATACGTGTGAATGATCCAGCACAAGAAGCATCTAGTAAATCTTTATCATGAAGAGAAAGCCTAGCATAAAAGTTATTGAGAATAATATTGTTAGGGAGTTCATGAATAGGACATTTAAGCATTAGTAACTTCAATCTCCCCCAAGCTTGAGCTGTACTCTCTCCATCAAGAGGCCAAAAGTTACATATAAGATTTCTATCCTTATGAATTTCACTGGGAGGATAAAATTTGGAGTAAAAGAGAGATGCCATCTCCTCCTATTCCATGGATTGTCCATTCTCCAGCAGCTTATACCATTCTTCAGCTCTCCCTTTCAAGGATATGGAGAGTAACTTCTTCTTCACCTGTTCAATTGTGATACCTGCACACTTAAACAAACCGCATAATTCATGGATAAAAAGCAAGTGATACCCGGGATGGACAGTTGCATCCCCTAAATAATAATTATCCATAACACGATTAACAATACCTGTAGGTATCTTAAAAGGATCTATCTCAACAGGAGGTGGTTGATCTACTACCCTAGCAGTGGTAGTAGTTTTCCCAAACAGAAAACCAAGTGGGTTATCCATATTGGAAACAAAGTAACAAGCAGTAACAAAAGAAATACTCACAGTAGAAGTTTCCTTTACTAGTTCCACTCTTTAATAGCGCTTCAATCCCCGGCAACGGCGCCAGAAAATAGTCTTGATGACCCAAAAGTATAGGGGGTGTATCATAGTACTTTCGATAAATAGGAGTGTCGATCCCAACGAGGAGCAGAAGGTGCTGAACAGTGGTGTGGAGCAGGAAATCCCTGTGAATACTTAACAAATGGATTTTTAGTGGTTTTCTGATAAGGCAACAAAACAAAGAGCAAGTAACAAACAAACGGAGCAAGTGGCCCAATCCTTTCTTAGCAAAGTACAAGCTGGTGGAAATACTTATAAGGACCAAAAGTTCTCGAGGACACATGGGAATTCTGTCAAGTGCTTTCGCTTCTGTCAACACCCGGATTTTTCAATCCTAGATGCTAGTTATGCCCTACATCGCAATCCTAGGATTACCATTTTTGCGAGACATAATAGAATTGGATACCATAGTACATCATCCATTACAAACGATACATAAGTTCTTACACAAATAGGGATCTCATGATCTAGTTCCTAATACAACATCAAGCAGCGGAATACGTAATAATAACGGTAGCGTAGGAGAAGCTCCATCTTCGGGGTCACAGGCAATGCTGACGATGGGAGATGATCCTAGTTGTCGTAACCTTCCTGGGGTCCATCTTCCAGGTACTCCTCTTCATAGTCTGGCCATGGGAATAGCCAGGGACAAAGCCATGAGTACTCTTTAAGTACTCGCAAACTAATACTAACAGGTAAGGGGTTTTTGGATATTAGGACACTAGGCTCTAAGGTTGTTTTGCAAAAGCCAGGTTTACCTCTACTAAGTTCCAAAGCTAGTCAAAAATTTATAACTCCTAATTGGGATCTTGTAACTCATGTCACAACTCTGTTGTGGTCAAGTCAAAGTCTCAATTCATTTCACAAGTCATTTTGAAAAGTCTGACGGGGGAACAGTATGGCCACTCCAACTGTCCATAACCGCAGACGCGGCTATTCGAATAGTTTGACACTCTGCAAAGATTATACACTTTCACCACAACATTCGATACATCCGTCAGGAACAAATCCTGAATTCACCATACTCAGTATGCAGATAATCAATCCTAACCTTTCGATTACACGCCCTAGTATAAGCACATCTCCTGTGAGTTTGGCCTCCCAACCATGACCAACTGTCATCTTGGGTACTGCACAGGTGGATAATCTTCACAAGGTAGCCTCAGCTCAGACCTTGGCCATGAGGGAACTAATACTAAGGAATATAAGTTTCCAGTCAAGCCCTACCCAATATTCGGGTATTGTGGTTGTACGATAAAATTGGAATGGTATCGCATCTAGACAACCATCAGTTTTATAAAGGGCTAAGGCTCATGCCTCAACATTTTTATCACCAAAATTCTCAAGTGTTTGGAAACACATGTCCAAAACATTTCAATAGAATAATCCATCATTCCAAGGTTTTCATAACCATTTTTCCACCAAGTATTCCCATCTAAAAGTTGATCAAGTTTTATTCTTAGCACTAGCATCTATAGGTGGGGGTAGTACTAATGAGGGGTGGTAACTAGTGGAGTTTCAACTAAGTAGAACCTCATGTCTCAGGCTGATGTCAAGGTTTCTAACTTAGGCCAAATTTTATGCTCTTTATGCAACCTTCAGCATCCTTCCAATATCTACTATTCACTTAGGTAAACTCTAAGTAAGCTTTGATAAAGGAATAGAGTAAGGAGCTTGCACATAAAACTAGGATTGGTTTATCCAGTGGGTATGATCACATATGCTTAAGGCATATAGTAGTCATAGAACCAGTATGGGTTTGTTGCAATCAGTAGGGTATCTTGCAAGGGTTAGCTTGCATAGGTCAACTTGATTAGTAAGGCTTGCATATGTATAGTATCATCTTGTATCAATATCAGTATAATCTTGCTAAAGTAGAGTGTCTTGCAAGTTTTAGCTTGACTTGTGCAGAGCAGTGGTTGAAGTTCTCCTCGGCTTCTTCTTCGTAGTATCCTCCTTCCTCCTCGTATCCTTGGTCGATACTAGCGTCTATGAATAAATACGAGGTACACAATCACCAAACAATACATAACTACTTGCAATCATCACACACAAGGGTCCTATGGATGATCTAGCATCATCCCTAACATTACAAGGTTAAGGCTTGATTTAATTCCTTTTATTTTTAGAAAAGTAATTTCTACTCATTGAAAAACTACTTAAGATTTTATATTCTCCAAACCCAACATGGGATCATGTTGACACATGTCATCACCACATACTGTAGTCCATGGGAATGTGATTTAAAGTGGTGTCACAATTTAATAAGGTTTTACCCTTTTATTTTAATTAATTAAAGTGGCTAGAAATGCTTATGTAGCATTCTTTTATTACCTGAACATTATTTCTGCAAGTAAACCTATATATTTTTATAAATTCTGAAAGGTATGGTTAAATGTGATTTTTGAGAGTTGGGATCAACTCAAAAGCTATTATGGTTTAAATTTGAAAAATGTTTGAATGCAGAAAAGCTTCTGCCTTGTTATTTTTACCATGGGTGATCTATAGATCCAAATGACTTGAATCCAACGGTCCTGGATTCAGCATTCACAGACCTTTCCAACAAAATTGGTTTCATTCAATTTGGTGCACTGAATTGATCTGGGTTGATTTTTGAAGTTGGGTACAAAAGTGTGTTTGAATTGAAAAAGAAAAAGGTTTAATTTGAATAACTGGGCTGCGCGGGAAAAGTTACTGGGCCGGCCTGCTAAGCGCAGTGCTTCCGCGGGCTGCTTAAGTGGGTGTCCCCACTCGTCAGTGACACGGGCTGGGCGAAGCGGTATGGGGCGACGTGGATCGTTCGATCTAGTTCTAATCTAACGGCTGGGAGTCATCATCGACGCGAGACAACGCCAGCGAGAACGAAACCTAGCGCGGCCAGTGAGGGTTGCTGGGGGCTCACTGGGGTGCTGGCGAGGGTCGGCGAGGGGGACGAACGACGAAGTCGACGACGGCGAACTCAGGGGTGGTCGCGGCAGCTCCTGAGGTGGACGAAATCGATGGCGCCCTTCTTCTCCGGCAGCGGCAGGCTCCAGTGAAATTCCGGCGAGGTGGTGCTCGCCTTGCTCTGAGAATGGTGTGGCATGATCAGTGAGGAGAGGGGAGTGAGATGGTGTGTAGAAATCGTGCGGGGGTGGCCTCTATTTATAGTCAAGAGAGGGGACCGTCGGGCGCACGGTGAGCTCGTCGGAGGCGAGGTTACATGCGGCTAATGGCATGGGCAAGGGTAGGGGACGGTGAGGTGTCTCCTGGCGATGCTCAATGACATGGTCTCGATGCATGGGGCGGTGTGGTTTGGTCTGGAACGGGCGGTGCTCTGCGCGGCAGAGGCGGCGCCTTCGACGGCGGGCGGTGGCTGTGTGGCACGGGCGGCAAACGGGGATGTCTGGCGGTCTCCTGGGTCGGTGGGGATTGTGTATGCACGCGGCGAGGGCGGCACGCGGTCTGTGGGCTTCGGTCGAGGGTGGCGTTCTGGCGCACGCTCAGCATGGTCTGGGCGCGGCTTGCGCGCGTGGTCCATGGCTTGGCAACGCTCGCGGCTGGGACAGGTAGTGGCGGTGGACAGTGGGCTGCCTCCCAGACAAGGTTGGCAAGGCTAGTTCTTCCTCTAGCCTGCTGTCCACAATGGGGTGACAAGGGGGTGCTCGGCTGTTCACCATGGATGGCAATGGCAAGCTCACAGGGGTGCTAGTGCTGGGCTAATCTTCCTAGATGATCTACTGAGTTGTGTGTGAGCTAACTAGGGAACAAGTTAGGCAAGAATCACTGCTCACAATAATGTTTGATGTTTGTTTGATTTGTGTCTGCAACCTGTTTGATGAAATGGCCGCATGAAATCAAGTTTTGAATTTTGAAATTATTTTTGGTGGGTTTGCTTGATTGGAGCTGGTGAGTCTGCAGATGCTTGGGTTTTGAAAGTTGAGCTTGTTTGAGTGGTTTTTGAAAAAGTGGGATCTTCCCATATGAAGAAGATTCAATTTTGAATTTTCATTTAAAATATGCATTTGAAAGTTTCTGGATGATCACAAAGTGGGCCTTGATACCTTGTTATGAGTACATTCAAGGGGTGCAAAGATCCAGAAAATTTTCTGTTAGGTTCTGAAAGTTTGAGACAGCCAAAGTAGGCATGGGAGTTAAATTGGCCAAAATGACCATTCATTTCATATATGTGTTTTGATTTAATTGTCTTTAGGAAAAGTGTGGGAAATGTTTTAGATGATGTTTATTTCTTCTAAGGAACATTTTACAAGCAATGGATCACACAAACAAGGTGGTTTAAAAGAATTTCAAAATCCATGCATACACATATGCATGCATTCATGAGTTTATTTAGAAAAGTTTTTGTTAACCCTAATTTTGATGATTAGAATTTGATGATCCAAGCTTAGTATTTTTGGGATGTTACAAACCTTCCCCCCTTAAACAAAATCTCGTCCCGAGATTTGAAAAAGGACGAAAAGATTTCCTAGGATTTGAAGAGATCGGGAAACTCCGTCCTGATGTGATCTTCGTGCTCCCAGGTGGCTTCCTCTTCTGTGTGGTTGCTCCACTGAATCTTGAGAAACTTGATGCTTCGGGTTCGGGTAGTTCGAAAAGCTTCTTCCAAAATATGGATGGGTACTTCGGGATAGGTCAGGTCATCGTTGATCTCTATGGTCCGATGATCGATATTCTTGAACACTTCGGTGTTCTCGGGGACTTCGAGACATTTGCGAAGTAACGAGATATGGAACACATTGTGCGCAGCTGACATCTCTTCAGGTAGTTCCAATTGATATGATACTTCTCCTCGACGGTTCATAATTTTGAAAGGTCCGATATATCTGGGGGCTAACTTTCCCTTGAGTTGGAAACGCTGCATTCCCTTCAATGGCGACACTTTCAAATAAACAAAATCTCCTATATTGAAGGCGAGGTCTCGAAGTCTCTTGTCGGCATAACTCTTCTGTCGGGATTGGGCGGTCTTGAGGTGCTCACGAATATTGTGAACCTTCTCTTCTGCTTATCGTAGGATGTCGGGTCCGAAAATCTGACTCTCTCCTACTTCCGACCAGTTCAAAGGGGTGCGACACTTTCTTCCATACATGAATTCAAATGGGGCCATTTGCAAACTGGCTTGGTAACTATTGTTGTAGGAAAATTCTGCAAACGGCAGACAGTCTTCCCACATGGATCCATATTCTAGCACACATGCTCTAAGCATATCTTCGAGTATTTGATTTACTCGATCCGTTTGTCCATCGGTCTGAGGGTGATACGCGGTACTGAAATCTAGGCGGGTTCCTAAACCTTCTTGGAATTTCTTCCAGAATCTCGAGGTAAACTGAGTTCCTCGATCCGATACTATGTTCTTGGGGACTCCGTGCAAACTAACGATTCTAGCGATGTACAACTCCGCTAGCTTCGAACTCTGATATGTGGTCTTGACGGACAAGAAATGGGCGACTTTGGACAACCTGTCCACTATGACCCAAATAGAGTCATTTCCCCTACTAGAAGTAGGTAGTCCAGTGATAAAGTCCATTCCTACGTAATCCCATTTCCATTCGAATGCAAAGGTTGCAACAATCCAGCGGGTCTTTGATGTCCTGCCTTGACTCGCTGACATATATCACACTTGGCGATATAGCTTCCGATTTCTCTCTTCATCTTATGCCACCAAAATTGCTCTTTCAAATCTTGATACATCTTAGTTCCTCCGGGATGGATAGAATAAAGAGTATCATGAGCCTCCTTCAAGATAACTTCTTTCAATTCCGAATCTGCTGGTACACAAAGGCCTCCTTTGTACCACAGAACTCCTTCTTCATCCTCGGTGAATCCGGGTACTTTGCCTGTACCGATACGATGCTTGATTCCGTCGATACTGGCATTTCCCTTCTGCGCCTCTTTAATCTGACTGATCAAAGTGGGCTAAAGTTCTATGCTAGCCAAAAAATCCTTCACTTACTAATTCCATTCAAAAATCTTCCATCTCCTTGTGCAAACTTGGTTGCTCCTTCAAAATCATGGAGTTCAAGCGGCACGGCAATCTGCTAAGGGCATCGGCTACCACGTTTGCTTTACCAGGGTGATAGTGAATGTCCAGGTCGTAATCCTTGATTAGCTCAATCCATATTCTCTGCCTCATATTCAACTCCTTCTGAGTGAATATATACTTTAGGCTCTTGTGATCCGAATAAATCTCACAACGGTTTCCCATTAGGTAATGTCTCCATGTCTTCAGGTCTAGGACTACTGCTGCGAGTTCGAGGTCATGGGTCGAGCGATACTCGAGAATCCTTCTATGAATTTGCGGTAATATCCCGCCAATCCGAGAAAAGCACGAACTTGGGTTTGAGTGGTTGGGGCTTGCCAATCTTCTACATCTTTCACTTTGGCAGGGTCAACGGCAATTCCTCCGGCTGATACAATGTGACCGAGGAATCCTACCTCCTGTAACCAGAATTCACATTTGCTAAACTTTGCATACAGCTGATGCTCTCTAAGGGTTCCAAGAATGTTCCTTAGGTGTATCTCATGTTCTTCTTCTGATTTGGAATAAATCAGAATGTCATCGATGAAAACAACGACAAACTTATCCAGGAAGTCCATAAAAATCTTATTCATGAGGTTTATGAAATAAGCGGGGGCATTGGTTAATCCAAAAGACATGATCAGATACTGCATAATCCATATCTGGTGGTAAAGACAGTCTTTGGGATATCCTCTGCACGAATTTTGAGTTGATGATAGCCAGTTCTAAGATCAATCTTAGAAAACACCTGGGCACCGGTCAACTGATCAAACAAATCTTCTATCTTGGGCAAGGGGTACTTGTTCTTTATGGTGACATCATTTAACTTCCGATAATCCGTACACAAACGGTTACCTCCATCTTTCTTGTCCACAAATAAGACAGGTGATCTCCATGGTGACGCACTTGGTTGAATCAATCCAATTTCTAGCATGGAATCCAGTTGCTTCTTCATTTCTGCTAGTTCTGACGGGTTCATACTATAGGGTCTCTGGGCTATGGGTCCTGTTCCGGGGATTATTCGATGATAAACTCGATATCCCAATCTGGGGGCATACCGGGAAAAACATCTGGAAATACATCGGGTTATTCACAGACTATCCGGACTTGGTCAATGGTAGGTTGGGATAGACTCTTGTTACACTTGGATTGGCGAGGTAATGTTTCAGATATATGCTCGACTGATATTCCGGTGGTACTGGTCATGGTGATGGATTTCTTAGCACAGTCAATCAATCCCTTATGTTTGGACATCCAATCCATTCCTAGTACTACTTCCAAACCTTTAGTTCCGAGTACTATTAGATTAGCATAAAAATCTATGCCATGGATTCGGATAGGGACGGCTTTGCAAATTTGCCTGGCCTTGGTGGTTGATCCGGGAATTTGCACAATCATAACATGCTTCAGTTTGGTTGGTTGAATTTTACTAGTGCAGGCAAATTCTTCGGTGACAAATGAATGCGAGGCACCAGAGTCAAACAACACTCTTGCAAGTACTGAATTAACAGAAAACATACCCAGCACGACGTCTGGCGCTTCGTGAGCTTCTTCAGCATGCATGAGAAAAAGACGGCCATTGCGGTTGAGTGAATTCCCTGGGGCAAATCTTCTCCCTGGCTGGACACGACGCTGCTGATGAGCTGGGGCATTGGTATTGGGGGCTGTAGCGTTCTTCTTGTTGGGGCACTCATTGGAATAGTGGCCTTTATTTCCACAGTCATAACAGGTCACTTGTGACTTGTCCTTGGCTGCGACAGGCACAACATTGCTTCCAGTCCTCGCAAAGCGGTGTTGGTGTTAAGTAGCATTGTTGGTGTTGAACTTGGGTGGGGCACGGGTGAAATTGTTAGAGTTGCCGGGTTGTTGTGATTTCCTCCGGTCTAGGGTTTCCACGGTTGGGGTAGGCCTGACGGGTCTTAGGGGTCTGTTGGTTCTGGGCAAATCGAGATGGGTTGGGCGATACTTTGGGGTCTGATGGGTTCCTGGTTGATGCATCATGCGACGCTTGCGGTTCTCATTGGCTTGGTTGATCTTTCCTTCCATCTGGATGGCAGAGTCGACAAGGGCTTCAATATCAGCAAAGGGGATATTGACTAACACCGTCTACATCTCGTCATGCAGACCATTCAGGAATCTTTCTTTCTTCTTGGCTTCGGTGTCTATCTCGTCCGGGGCATACCTAGATAATGACAAAAATTTGTCACGATATTCCACTACAGTCATCCTTCCTTGCTTCAGCTCTCTAAACTCGTCTCTCATTCTCTTGATCAAACCTGGTGGCACATGGGTTCTGCTAAACTTGACCTTGAATTCCTCCCAGGTCATCATCTGGCCTCCGGTCATTGCACGAACACTGTTCCACCATGCCCTGGCATCTCCGGCTAGATAATGGGTGGCGAACAAGACTTTCTCGTTGGCTTCCACTCTGGCGAATTCTAGGTTGTTTTCCATGGTTTGCAGCCAATCATCGGCATCTAGGGGTTCTTCTGACTTGGTGAAAACGGGTGGGTTAGTATTCTGGAAATTCTTGAGCTTAGATCCATGGTTGTCCTGATTTCCGTGGCCTTGGTTGTTGTGGGCTAGCTGGGCTATCTGTTGCAGAGTGGCTAGGTTGGCTTGACGTTCCGCTCTTTCAGCTTCGTGGTCAGAAGTCAACATTTGCAGGATCTGCAACATCGGGTCCAGGGCTGAACCACTTCCTCCACGTGGCATCTGAAGATTGATATAGATCATGAGAAAAGAGGGAAATTTCTAAGGTTTTGGGTCTTTGAAAAGTTTTTTTTTTAAGTTTGACTCAGGTTTTTCTAGCAACTTGCTTTTTCATTCATTCATAGCACACAGTACAACACACACCACAACAAAGAAAAACAGATGGTTTTAAGAACCATTCTGGAGACTACGATACAGTGGGACCGACTACTACTCACTACGCTAGTGCTCAGTGCTACTACTCCTCGGAGTCTGTGGCTTCATCATCATCGATGAAGGCGAAATCATCCTCATCGGTGAACAAGTCCATGGCCTGATCCTCCAGAAAATCATCGTCATCGCTGAGATAGGAGTAAGGGTCTCCATGAAGATCCTCTCCGGCATTCTCCCTTTCCTCCAACTGCATGTCTCTCTCGTGGATGTTCTCCTCCAGAGATGAGATGCGGTGGCGAAGACGGGCAATAATGCGCTCCTTCTGGTCGAGCTGACGGCAGCGAGACTTGCGATCCTTCGATAGCATGGCTATGGTCTGATCCGTCGTTTTGATGATGGCAGACTTGTGGTTGCAATAGTCACGACAGTTGTCCAACTCCTGCTACAGATCATACATCATGAATCTAAGGTGGTCCAATTGAGTCTTCAGCTCGGGGTGGTATGGGGCTTCCAGTGGTTGTCCATTTGCATCACGCCTTGGGAAAAACTCAAAGCGAGTACCCGTGATCTGATTGATGCTCTGCCCACATAGACGGGAAAGAGCTTCCTGCATTGCTCTGGCAAGTCCATCGAGACAGTTGTTTTCCCTCAAGGTAAACTGAATTCCCTCTGCAGTGGGAGGTTCAATCTTTCCTCTGAGACTTGCAACAATTAGCCACTGCAGATCTTCTCCTCCTTGATCATTGAGCTGAGCTTCAAAGAACTCAAAGCGGACGCCCAAAAGTTCCGAAGCTGATCCAGATCCCTCTCAAAGATAAGGTCTCCCCCATTCCCAAGTTGGTAAAACTTGCTGTACTTCACGTCCATCTATAAAAATAGAGGATGAGTAGATTAGCAGAGTGATCAAGTGTGTCAAAATTTTATGTATTTTGCAAGAGTTTTTGAGGAACATGAATTTTTATGAAAGAATCAAAGAGATAAGAATGAGAATAAGTTTTTGTAAATATTTGTTTTCTTTGGTTTTGAAACTAAGTTTTTGATTCAAACGTCCAGTCTAACTAGGGTCTCCTATGGTTAGGATGGCTCTGATACCAACTTGTCAACACCCGTATTTTTCAATCCTAGATGCCAGTTATGCCATACATCGCAATCCCAGGATTACCATTTTTGCGAGACATAACAGAATTGGATACCATAGTACATCATCCATTACAAACGATACATAAGTTCTTACACAAATAGGGATCTCATGATCCAGTTCCTAATACAACATCAAGCAGCGGAATACGTAATAATAATGGTAGCGTAGGCGAAGCTCCATCTTCGGGGTCACAGGCAATGCTGACGATGGGAGATGATCCTAGTTGTCGTAACCTTCTCGGGGTCCATCTTCCCGGTACTCCTCTTCATAGTCTGGCCATGGGAATAGCCAGGGACAAAGCCATGAGTACTCTTTAAGTACTCGCAAACTAATACTAACAGGTAAGGGGTGTTTGGATATTAGGACACCAGGCTCTAAGGTTGTTCTGCAAAAGCCAGGTTTACCTCTACTAAGTTCCAAAGCTAGTGAAAATTTTATAACTCCTAAGTGGGATCTTGTAACTCATGTCACAACTCTGTTGTGGTCAAGTCAAAGTCTCAATTCATTTCACAAGTCATTTTGAAAAGTCTGACGGGGGAACAGTATGGCCACACCAACTGTCCATAACCGCAGATGCGGCTATTCGAATAGTTTGACACTCTGCAAAGATTGTACACTTTCACCATAACATTCGATACATCCATCAGGAACAAATCCTAAATTCACCATACTCAGTATGCGGATAATGAATCCTAACCTTTCGATTACACGCCCTAGTATAAGCACCTCTCCTGTGAGTTTGGCCTCCCAACCACGACCAACTGTCATCTTGGTTACTGCACAGGTGGACAATCTTCACAAGGTAGCGTCAGCTCAGACCTTGGCCGTGAGGGAACTAATACTAAGGAATATAAGTTTCCAGTCAAGCCCTACCCAATATTCGGGTATTGTGGTTGTACAATAAAATTGGAATGGTATCGCATCTAGACAACCATCAGTTTTATAAAGGGCTAAGGCTCATGCCTCAACATTTTTATCACCAAAATTCTCAAGTGTTTGGAAACACATGTCCAAAACATTTCAATAGAATGATCCATCATTCCAAGGTTTTCATAACCATTTTTCCACCAAGTATTCCCATCTAAAAGTTGATCAAGTTTTATGCTTAGCACTAGCATCTACAGGTGGGGGTAGTACTAATGAGGGGTGGTAACTAGTGGAGTTTCAACTAAGTACAACATCATGTCTCAGGCTGATGTCAAGGTTTCTAACTTAGGCCAAATTTTATGCTCTTTATGCAACCTTCAGCATCCTTCCAATATCTACTATTCACTTAGGTAAACTCTAAGTAAGCTTTGATAAAGGAATAGAGTAAGGAGCTTGCACATAAAACTAGGATTGGTTTATCCAGTGGGTATGATCACATATGCTTAAGGCATATAGTAGTCATAGAACCAGTATGGGTTTGTTGCAATCAGTAGGGTATCTTGCAAGGGTTAGCTTGCATAGGTCAACTTGATTAGTAAGGCTTGCATAGGTATAGTAGCAGCTTGTATCAATATCAGTATAAGCTTGCTAAAGTAGAGTGTCTTGCAAGTTTTAGCTTTCCTTGTGCAGAGCAGTGGTTGAAGTTCTCCTCGGCTTCTTCTTCGTAGTATCCTCCTTCCTCCTCGTATCCTTGGTCGGTACTAGCGTCTATGAATAAATACGAGGTACACAATCACCAAACAATACTTAACTACTTGCAATCATCACACACAAGGGTCCTATGGATGATCTAGCATCATCCCTAACATTACAAGGTTAAGGCTTGATTTAATTCCTTTTATTTTTAGAAAAGTAATTTCTACTCATTGAAAAACTACTTAAGATTTTATATTCTCCAAACCCAACATGGGATCATGTTGACACATGTCATCACCACATACTGTAGTCCATGGGAATGTGATTTAAAGTGGTGTCACAATTTAATAAGGTTTTAACCTTTTATTTTAATTAATTAAAGTGGCTAGAAATGCTTATGTAGCATTCTTTTATTACCTGAACATTATTTCTGCAAGTAAACCTATATATTTTTATATATTCTGAAAGGTATGGTTAAATGTGATTTTTGAGAGTTGGAATCAACTCAAAAGCTATTATGGTTTAAATTTGAAAAATGTTTGAATGCAGAAAAGCTTCTGCCTTGTTATTTTTACAATGGGTGATCTATAGATCCAAATGACTTGAATCCAACGGGCTTGGATTCAGCATTCACAGACCTTTCCAACAAAATTGGTTTCATTCAATTTGGTGCACTGAATCGATCTGGGTTGATTTTTGAATTTGGGTACAGAAGTGTGTTTGAATTGAAAAAGAAAAAGGTTTAATTTGAATAACTGGGCTGCGCGGGAAAATTTATGGGCGGCTGCTAAGCGAGTGCTCCAGCTGGCTTAAGTGGGTGTCCCCACTCGTCAGTGACACGGGCTGGGCGAAGCGGTATGGGGCGACGTGGATCGTTCGATCTAGTTCTAATCTAACGACTGGGAGTCATCATCGACGCGAGACAACACCGGCGAGAACGAAACCTAGCGCGGCCAGTGAGGGTTGCTGGGGGCTCACCGGGGTGCTGGCGAGGGTCGGCGAGGCGGGCGAACGATGAAGTCGACGACGGCGAACTCAGGGGTGGTCGCGGCAACTCCCTGGGTGGACGAAATCGATGGCGCCCTTCTTCTCCGGCAGCGGCAGGCTCCAGTGAAATTCCGGCGAGGTGGTGCTCGCCTTGCTCTGAGAATGGTGTGGCACGATCAGTCAGGAGAGGGGAGTGAGATGGTGTGTAGAAATCATGCGGGGGTCGCCTCTATTTATAGTCGAGCGAGGGGATTGTCGGGGCGCACGGTGAGCTCGTCGGGGGCGAGGTTACAGGCAGCTAATGGCATGGGCAAGGGTAGAGGACGGTGCGGTGTCTCCTGGCGATGCTCAACGACATGGTATCGAGGCATGGGGCGGTGTGGTTTGGTCTGGAACGGGCGGTGCTCTGCGCGGCAGAGGCGGCGTCTTCGACGGCGGGCGGTGGCTGTGCGGCACGGAGCGGCAAACGGGGATGTCTGGTGGTCTCCTGGGTCGGTGGGGATTGTGTATGCACGCGGCGAGGGTGGCACGCGGTCTGTGGGCTTCGGTCGAGGGTGGCGCTCTGGCGCACGCTCGGCATGGTCTGGGCGCGGCTTGTGCGCATGGTCCATGGCTTGGCAACGCTCGCGGCTGGGACAGGTAGTGGCGGTGGACGGTGGGCTGCCTCCCAGACAAGGTTGGCAAGGCTAGTTCTTCCTCTATCCTGCTGTCCACAATGGGGTGACAAGGGGGTGCTCGGCTGTTCACCATTGATGGCAATGGCAAGCTCACAGGGGTGCTAGTGCTGGGCTAATCTTCCTAGATGATCTACTGAGTTGTGTGTGAGCTAACTAGGGAACAAGTTAGGCAAGAATCACTGCTCACAATAGTGTTTGATGTTTGTTTGATTTGTGTCTGCAACCTGTTTGATGAAATGGCCGCATGAAATCAAGTTTTGAATTTTGAAATGATTTTTGGTGGGTTTGCTAGATTTGTGCTGGTGAGTCTGCAGATGCTTGGGTTTTGAAAGTTGATCTTGTTTGAGTGGCTTTTGAAAAAGTGGGATCTTCCCATATGGAGAAGATTCAATTTTGAATTGTCATTTAAACTATGCATTTGAAAGTTTCTGGTTGATCACAAAGTGGGCCTTGATACCTTGTTATGAGTACATTCAAGGGGTGCAAAGATCCAGAAAAGTTTCTGTTAGGTTCTGAAAGTTTGAGACAGCTAAAGTAGGCATGGGAGTTAAATTGGCCAAAATGACCATACATTTCATATATGTGTTTTGATTTACTTGTCTTTAGGAAAAGTGTGGGAAATGTTTTAGATGATGTTTATTTCATCTAAGAAACATTTTACAAGCAATGGATCACACAAACAAGGTGGTTTAAAAGAATTTTAAAATCCATGCATACACATATGCATGCATTCATGAGTTTATTTAGAAATTTTTTTGTTAACCCTAATTTTGATTATTAGAATTTGATGATCCAAGCTTAGTATTTTTGGGATGTTACAGCTTCAAATAGCTGAGTACTCTTCTCTGGTGTTGTAAGTATTGTGTGGGTGAACCTGTGCTAACATACCGCCCATACTTGGACTAATACATACTTGTGATTAAACCCCCTGCAAACATCCGTAACTACAGGAAAGTAATTAAGATATGAATCTAACCATAGCCTTAAACTCTGAGATCCTACGCTCCCTTGTGCAAAGGTGTCGTAACGGGGGTTCAGATTTCTATCATTCTGGCAATCCCACAATTAGTAGGCAAATACACAATGCATTCTCCTAGGCCCATAAATGGTGAAGTATCATGTAGTCGACCGACGTTCATATGTTACCACTAGAAGAATAGCACCACAATTTAATTACTAGACCATTGAATAATAACTCATCATAGATTCACTACTAACAACATGACTTCTCCCATGTCCTCAAGAACAAAACGAACTAATAATAAGACATCCTATGGATCAAGATCAAAGATGATATGATAATGGATAACAATCTGAACATAAACAATAATCCAATGGTTCCACTCACAAGTATCAACTAAAATAGTAATCAACACCGGGAAAGTTTCCCCTCAGAACTAAAGCAATATCCAACACAATTGTTATAGAAGAACGGAGTGGTGATGATGGTGCTGGTTGATATGATGGTGTGGATGATGATGATGATCCCGATGAAGCCTAGATTGATGATGGTGTTGGAGGTGTTCTCCCCTCTCCTGGAAGGAATTCCCCTGGCAGAAATCTGTCTGCCGGAGAGATCTTTCTCTCTCGGTGTTTTCCGCCCCCAGAGGCGGCGGAAATCTATCTGTGGTCGCTCCCGGGGCCTTCGGGTTTCGAAGGGAAGATATAGGCGAAGGGGCGGAGTCGGAGGCCGGGCAAGTGGGCCACACCTTCCCTAGGCGCAGGGTCAGGTGGGCCCGTGCCTAGGGGGTGTGGCCCCCTTGCGGCCCCTCTTTGCTCCTCCTTCTGGCTTTCTTCGTCTTCTGGTAAAATAATATGTTTCCCTATTTTTTTGGTATTTTTCTGATCTTCGCAAAATTGCACCGAAACTCCTTCTTTTCCATCAGAATCTAGACTCCGGCAGTCCATCCTCTAAGAATCATCCAACATGCATAAACAGATGAAAAGCCATAAGTAATACCTCATAATAAGACAAATATCAATGAATAGAGGTAAATTACGATGTAGAAAGGTGATGCAAATTGGGCGTATCAACCGTCATATCGCACCTTGGTGTCGCATCCATGGTCTGCGTTTGACGAGGTTTAATCTCGTCAATGCCCATTGTTATGAGCTTGGGTTTTGGAGAAGGTAGGGATGCTGGAGATCGCAGAACGGTTAGCAAACAAGCAACGCGGGGACACGAAGTTTACCCAGGTTAAGGCCCTCGGAGGGAAAACCCTACTCCTACTTGTCTGCTCTTGATTACGGCAGAACCAAAAGTTACAGGGGTGCGCAGATGCAATCTGGCGTGGAGGTGTGTATGCAGTGAGAGGTGTCCTCCTCGCCGTGCCCTCCTAGCCTTTATATAGATAGGCAGGTCCTGGGCGTAGGTTGATTCGGTTACAGATTAGGGTTTACCCTTCGAAATTATATCTACTCTTGTCTTGTTCTCCAAGCATCCGAAGGCGTCATGGGCTTGGGCCACCCGAAATCTCCACAGGCCGCGTATCTTGCAGTGGGCCTTCCTTCGGGCTGGACTAGGTATGCTGATGTTTGTACCCGTGAGTTATAACCATGTCAGTAGCCCCCGAGTGCTTGGTTGAATCGCAGATTCGGCTGAGGACTCCTTAGTCTTTTGGGTACAGTTTTATGCCTATTTATAATAAAATAGCTTTAGTTTGTAGGGATTGTTGATGCGTGTGCTTGACTCTCCTGACGGATCAGGGCCAGTTAACTGTTATTGGACAAAGCAACACAATCTTCTTAAGATTCGAGTCCCTAGACTCGAACCTGGAACGGATGCTGGTGTAATTCGACTCAGGCCGCTGAGGTCTTACAGGAGTCTTATCCTAGTAGTTTTCGAGTGATATACCCAACGCGTAAATCAGGATTTTCATCGCGTTTGTTGACATGGTTTTTTACTGGTAGAGCGCAGTCAGGTGCATTACCAGGCCATCAGATGGTATCTGTAGGTCTTATCTTGTCGTAGACACAACATCCGAAATTTTACCACCACGGAGGTGTTTCGGGTGGCCAAGGAGATTTCTTCTCACTTAGCGTTGGTTTGGGCAAAGTTGCCAAAAAGTTTTTGTCGTATTTGATCTGAAGGATCGCAGTCAAAGGATTCATAGGGGTGCGCGGCCAGCGCTCCCTATGGGAGTAGCCCCCCGAGTGTCTGTTCGAGTCATAGACTCGAGCAGAGACTTTAGTTCAGTTGTTTTTAGCTTCAAGTCCGAAGGACACAATTTTTTTGGATGCTTGAATCAATCCTCCCTATGGAAGTAACCCCCGAGTCCGTAGTGGAGTTGTAGACTCGACGTGGGACTCGAAGATAGTTGAAAGTTAAGGTTCTTCAATCACTTCTCAGGTACGTGTCCAGCGCTCCTGATAGGAGTAGCCCCCAAGTAGTTGCTCGAATCGTAGATTCGAGTGAGTACTTTAGTTATCAGCCAAAGATTTCCAACCGTTGCTAGATTGGTTTTGATGATGTCAGTGCTGACGGCTGGTGACCTCAACCGTTCGTGGCGCAAGAGGTGACGTGACAGGACGAACATGGGTCCCACTTTCTAACTTGGAGTTGACTGGTCATGTGCAACGTGGCGAGAATTACGGCATCTCCTTGATTTCCGTGCGTAGTGGACGACATGCGGGCGATAGTTCGTTGCTGTGTTGACACGTGTACGGTTAGATTTGTACCTAGCGTTAGGGCTTCTGGATGAACGGTTCTTGTTCATCGTCTTCATCCTTATAACCGTGGGGAAAACAGTGATTTGTTTTCACCCTTTGCCATTTGCTTTCTCCACTGCCTCCATTTTCAAGAGCTCTTCCTCGCGCGCACTGAACGTTCTCCGATCCTTTCCCTCTTCATTCCTGTGCGCGCATCGCCGTCGTGAACGCTCCGCGATGGTTAAGTCAAAAAAGGCCTCCACCGGAGCGGGCTCGAGTGCTGCTGCCGGCGGCAAGAAAGTTGCCGCCCCTGTGCGCAACACTGACGGTAAGTGGAGGCGCTCCGATGTGCGTGACACCGATCTGCGCAAGCTGCGCGATGCGGGGTTAATCCCGCAAAACAAGGAGGACGTTAAGATCCCCAGCAATGATGTAATCCCTCGCCCACCCGTGGGTTTTCGGGTGATCTTCGTTGCCTTTATTCTTCGCGGTTTTTCACTTCCTGCCCACGAGTTCCTTCGTGGGCTCCTTTTCTTCTATGGGATTCAGATTCATCATCTGTCTCATAATTCCCTTCTTAACATTGCGTGTTTCATCATGCTTTGCGAGTGCTGGCTCGGCATCGATCCACACTTTGGTCTCTTCCGGAAACTCTATTCCGTGAAGAGGCAGTCCGGCACCGGCGGAGTCTATCCGCTCGGCGGCTGCGTCATTTCTCTTCGTCCCTTTATCCAGTTTTCTCCTTCTCCATTTGCGAGTCCATTCAGTATTGGCATCGCAAGTGGTTTTACATCCACGATGTCAAGCTGGACGGTCAGCAATTTGGTCTTGCTCCCTTCGACTCTGAGCAGAAGATTGTTCCGAAGAGATCGTGGAAAACCACATCTTGGAGGACGAAGCGACGGAGGTGGAGATGCTCTACAAGCGAGTGGAGGCTCTCCAACTGGTGCTAGGCAAGGAGGTCAACGGAGTCGACATCATACGCACCTTCCTCAAGCGTCGGGTGCAGTCGCTCCAAGCCAGGGAGCACCCAATGTTTCTCTACGCCGGCCCCAGTGATCCCACCAAAGTGTCATCTGAAGAATTATCTTCGGGTGATCTTGATAGGGCCCTCCGTCCTCTGCTGAAGTATAAGGATGGTGAGGACCTGCCGGGGGCGTCGTTGACCCCCCTCTTAGCGCCAGTAAAGGGGCTTCGAAGGTGAAGATTGTTCGTGTGCGATGCAATTTTCTGTGTGTTTTTTGTTTGTTTTGGTTTCTCACGTTTGTTTGTCATCTTTGCTTGCAGCGCCTCCAGGTGACGGGGTCTATGCCTCCTCTGGCTGAGAAATATAGGGAAGCGCCAGACAATGAGGAGGTGGACTCCGAGTCTGAGCTTCCTCCCGCTCAGTCGCCAACTGCGGATGCTCCTGAGGTGAGCGAGGGTCAGACCCGAAAGCGATCGTGTAGCAAATCGTCGGACGCGTCTACCCTGCCGACTCCGAAGGGCCCGTCCTTCCTTGAGCGGCATGGCGAGGATGATGGTGCTTCATCTGCACCGTATTCGGCTGTGCCTCTTTGAGTGATGGCGTCGCAGCCGCCAGACAAGAACAAGAAGGAGAAGGTGCCGCCCGTCTTCAATCTTTTCGACATTGACTCGTAAGTGGTTTCGGTTTCACTGTATTCTGTGAGTAATGATGTTCCTTGTTCTTGATCAATACTTTTCTTGCAGCCACTCCTCGCAGGGCTCTCTTGATGAGGGCACTCAGGATGCCGTAGGGGAGTCAAAGCTGACGACCCCTCCCTTTCAGATGGTGGCCGACTCTGAGGATGACGTCCCGAATCCCTCTCAGCGAGAGGCTCGGGTGGTTGTTACTCAGAAGACCCCTGGTGGACCTTCGGAGTCTCCATCTAAGCACGTAAGTTTTCTGTTCCGTCTTTTTTTGTAGGGGGAGCCCCCCGAGCCCTTTTCGCATTGTTTTGCTGGATCTTTTGCTCTTTTCAGGGCGCAGCCTCCGAGCCATTTTTCTGATGCTTTCTTGACTGTTTGCTTCTGCTTCCTTCGCAGCCCTTTGTGCACAGCACGAACCTTCTCATCCAGCAGCATCTGGTGCTAGAGACCAGTATGCAACAACTTCGAGGCACGTAGTTTGATCATTCGTTGCTTATTTTGGTTGTCTCTTTGCTTCGATTGACCCTTTGTTCTTGACATGTGCAGATGAAAATAATGCGGCCCTTCGTCGGCTGGACGCTCTTGACAAGAGTCTCGGTCGAGCAGAGAAGAAAGCTGCAGATGCTGCTGAGGCGAAGGAGCGCCTGGAGAAGGAGATGGCTGCTGCCGCCGAGGCTCAGAGCGCCTGCGGAAAGAGTCTACGGATCGCGAGGGGGAGCTTGCTGCTGCGTCTGCCGCTCGCGAGAAGGAGATGGCCGACAGGCTGATGGCTATGGCCAAGGCTTTCTCTTGTTAGTGTATTTGATTCGTCCTCCCTTTTTGGCTGCCCCGTATCTCGTTCTTATTCGGGCCCTTTTCTTCTTTTCTTTGTCTCAGATGCTTCAGACATCACGTTTGATCATGGTGTGATGGAGCACGGGAATGCTCTTGACAACGCCACCGCAGCTGTCGAAGATCGCTGCGGCACTGCTGCTGGCTCCTTGGCGAAGGCCAAGGAGGTTCTTCGACGCTTCTACTGGGAGCTCGTCCCCAAAGGCACTGCTCTTGAGGATGTCGACGCTCTGGTAGATTCTTTATCAAAGGATGCTCCTGCGGCCTACAAGCGCAAGCAGAAGGGCATCGGCGCCTCTATGGGGTTGGCCATGGCCATGGCGTTCAGAGCGGAGCTGGATTTGCCGCACGTCACCTCCCAGATGCCACTGGCTCTAGAAGGCTCAGAGGTAGTCTTCGCTCCCTTCTCTTCCCGCTGTAAGTGGTATGGGCCAAAGCTTATTGACCTGCTGGCATGGTACGCGGCGAAGCAGCAGGAGGAGGCCAAGAGCAGGCAGTCTGGCTCTGAGGCCACTCCAGATGCGGGTGCCTAGGCTTTGTTGCTTGTAGTTTAGGATAGTATATCCGCTTCCTTTTGTAATATGTACTTTTGCTGGTGAACAATCTTTCCTTGTGCCACGCGGTATCTATTAATGTATATAAGTTACTTTTTTTAGCTATCTTCAGAGGTGTTTGTGAATTGTCATGTTCATCTCCTTGCTTGTTTGCCTTTAGGGTCCTTCGGGTGATGCACCCGTTGGTATTTCGAATGCTCCAGATCCATGACCATCATTGGATGATGCGTCACAACTTATTTTTTTTTGCGACCACGTCCGTAGCTTGGAGAAATAGGTCCTTGGCGTTCGAGGCCACACAGACGTGTGGAAGTTGAAGGCTGAGTGAGCTACCGCTAGGGAGGAGTATCTGATGGGGGAGCTATGGCAGTTGAGCGAGCAACTGCAATATAAGTTTCTTTTGAGCTGCTGCTCAGTTTTGGATGTGCCTTGTTTGCGTGTCACCTTATTCTGAGTTTCCTGCAGGTGCCAACCTTGTTCCGAGGGAGGAGAAGGAGCGCGTTGCACTTCATATCAATTGTTTGACCCAACAAGACTTGGAAGCTGGCGGCTTCTTTTGGATGGACTGTGACCAGGCCACCGTCCTTGAGATGGTGCAGGATCGTGTTCATCAGGTGTCACGGGTGCTGAAGCATGTGAAAACTTCCCTAGCGTCGATTCTGTACGTCATGTTCCCTCTAGATGAGGCTCCGTCGACTCTGGGGTTTGTTGTCGAAGTTTCGAGATGTGAGTCACGTGAGGGAGTTGGTGCGGCACCAGCTGGTAGCAGGGTGAAAGCTACCCTTTCGCTTGTTCGGCTGCATCGCTCTGATGTCGATCTCGCGGCAGTGGCGGCTGGGTCTCCTCTTTGACCAGATGGTGGCCTCTAGGACATGCGCCCGCATTATGCGGATGTTAGGCAATATGCCGAAGAGGTCGTGGATCTCTTCGAGCATTGGGCGCACGTGATTCTTCATAATAGCTAGGCCCTTTAAAAATATAGATGTAAAACTTGTATATATTCGAGTGGGCTTGTTATGCCCTTTTCTATAATGTTTATTTGTGCTAGCACGTGGTGCTTTTGTTGTATGCATGTCCTTTTGCATGTCTTTTTGTGCTTTTCGTTACGTGGTCGGTCACTGTTGTTTGTTATTTATTATCGATCAGCGTCGTGAGTGTGAGGGAGCCCGGGTATTATTATAAAAAAAAAAAAATGTAAAAAAGAAATTTTTTGAACGAGGCACTTAGCTTTTATTCATATCGTAACGAGGAGGTACATTGTTCGGCTGAGTAGCCTTATTGAAAGTAAAGGGATAACATGGGGTAGAAGTGTCGCAGACGTGCGATGTTCCAAGGATTGGAGTATTCGACTCCTGACGCGATGTCCATGAGGTGATAGGTGCCACCTGGGATGACTTCTGTGACAATATAGGGTCCTTCCCAGGGTGACTCGAGCTTTTTCGTCCGCTCTTGCTTGAGTCGTAGGACGAGGTCTCCTTCAACGAAGGACCTTGGTCCCAGCCGTCGGCTGTGGTAGTTGCGTAGGCTCTACTGGTAGACCGCTGAGTGAGCCGCGACGATGTCGCGTGCCTCATCGAGTGTGTAGACAGCATCTTTGAGTGCGGCCGTTGATTCGGCTTCGCTGTAGGCGACAACCCGTGGGGCCTTGTGGCGTACCTCGACAGGTAGTACGGCTTCGGCTCCATGCACCATGAAGAAAGGTGTGAAGCCAGTTGTGATGTTCAACGTTGTGCGCAGGCTCCAAAGGACGGATGGTAGCTCTTATGCCCAAGCTCCCGCAAGCCGTTCGAGTGGGCTGAGCAGGCGTTTCTTGATGCCTCTGCCTATTAGGTCGTTGTCCTTTTTGACCTGCCCGTTGGTCTGCGGGTGCGCCACCGAGGCATATGATATGTTGATTCCAAGGCTCTCGCAGAAGTCTTAGAATTCCTTCAAGATGAAGTTCGAGCCATTGTCCATGATGATGCTGTGCGGCACGCCGAACCTGTAGACTATGAACTCGAAGAATTTGATGGCCGTTTTGCCGTTTTGGTTGGTGGCGGTCATGGCCTTGATCCACTTGGTGAATTTGTCGACTGCGACCAGGAGGAAGACGTGGCCTCCTGGTGAGGACTTTGGCAGTTTTCCGATCATGTCGAGGCCCCATTGGGCAAAGGGCCAGGCCAGTGGTATGGCCCTGAGCTCCGATCCTAGTGCGTGTGGCTTGTCCGCGAACCTTTGGCAGTCGTTGCACCTTTGGACAATGTCCGTAGCATCGTTCATGGCCATTGGCCAGTAAAATCTAGCTCGTAGATCTTTGGCGACTAGGGCGCGGCTGCCTGCGTGATGACCGCAGATGCCCTCATGGATGTCTTGGAGGATGGTTTTGCCGTCGCCAATGGTGACGCACCTTTGGAGCACACCCGAAATGTTGCGCTTGTATAACTCGCCATTGTGGAGGGTGAATGCTTTGGACCGGTGAGATATGTGCCGAGCATCTGTTGGATCGTCGGGCAGTTCCTTGTTTAGGAGGTACCGAAGGTACGGATGCGTCCATATTTCCTCGATCGCCATGACCTGCATTAGACTAACGAGCTCGGCCTCTATGTCGAGCTTTTCAGGCCCATCATGGGCTTCGGGTGGCGCAACCCCCGAGTGCTCTGCTTCTTCGGGTGATCCCTTGGGGAATTTCCTTTTGATAGAGGGTACGCAGATTTGTTCGAGGAACACACCTGGTGGCACCCATGCGTATGTGGAGTCGATGTTGGCAAGCCTGTCAGCTTCCTTGTTGCTTTCCCTTCCAATGTGCAGAATCTCGCAGCCGTCGAATTCACCTTCGAGTTAGTTGTAGAGCGCACGATACACGGTCATGTTGGCGGCTTGGGAATCGCATTTGTTCATCGTCTGCCGGATGACGAGGTTCGAGTCACCATAGATGACTAGGCGCGTTGCGCCGCATATTTTTGCCATCCTCATGCCGTGGATGAGGGCCTCGTATTCGGCCTCGTTGTTGGAGGCGCGAAATTTCATCCGAAGGACGTATTTCATCTTATCACCTTGCGGGGACGTCAGTATGACGCCAGCTCCTGCTCCAACCTCGCGCTTGGAGCCGTCAAAGTGCATCGTCCATGACTACGTCATGTCCGGTGTGTCCGGCAGCTGGAGCTCCATCCAGTGGACAGGGAAGTCAGGGAGGACCTGAGATTTGATCGCCTTGCGCCGCTCGTAGACTATGTCTAGAGGGGATAGCTCGATGCCCCACAGGGCTACGCGTCCCGTGGCTTCGGGGTTGTTCAGGATGTTGGACAGTGGCGCCTAGTTGACGACCATTATCTGATGCTCCTGGAAGTAGTGGCTCAGCCTACGAGCCGTCATGAACACGCCGTAGGCGAGCTTCTGGTAGCGAGGGTACCTCTGTTTTGTTGGCGTCAGTACCTCGCTGAGGTAGTAAATTAGGCGTTGGACCCCATGGGTCTTGCCATCTTCGGGTCGTTCGACCACGAGTGTGGTGCTTACCACCTGGTGCGTGGCTGCGATGTATAGCAGTAGTGGCTCTTGCTCCTGTAGGGGTTCGTAGCATGGAAAACAAAAAAATTCTACCGCATGCACACAAACAAGCCAAGATCTATCTACTAGATTGTAGCAACGAGTCGATAGAAGCACTCACCCTCGAAGATTCCAAAGCGGTTAACAAGAGTAGATTCTCGTGGGTAATGTAGTCGTACACTTGCCGATCTCAAGATCGCGTAAACGATCCTTCCGGCGCTGCGTTCCGGCAGCGCTCCCGCAGTCGGTCACACGTTCGGTACTCTATGAAGACCTTCCTCTCCCTTGTTCTAGCAGGCAGCAGAGGTTGTAGCACTCTCCTCGTGATTCCAAAGACGTGACGGCGTGTCGAAGTAGAGGGAAGATCCCGCAGGGCTTCGCCTAAGCCGGAGCGAGTATGGTGGAGTAAGAGAGAGCCTTGGCGATCTACGGATTAGAGGACACCAAGGGGAGAGCTGTAGCCGGTGGCTAGGGTTTGGGATACCCCAACTCGGCAACTTGGGAGGACCCTAGGTGGCGGCAGCACTTGGAGGGTGGTGGCGCCTTGTAGCTAGGGTTTGGGTGTGAGGGAGAGGGGAGCCCTACCCCTCAATATATAGGATGGGAGAGGAAGTTTGGGAGGAGGGAGTCCTCCTCCAACTCCTCCTCCTTGGCCGGCGGGTGGGAGGGAGTGGGACTCCTACCCTAGGTAGGTTTCATACTCTCCCTCCACCAAGCAATGTTCGGATTTGACTTTTCAAATTGGCGTTTGACTTTCAAACTTGAATTTGATTTCTCTCTTCATATTGCCCAGCCAAGTGACCTAGTACATGATGCAACCATTCCACATTTTTATGACACATCCATGTACCCTTCCCCTCCGGAGTACTGGACCTTCAAGACCCTTCTAGAACATTCCTGGTGAAAACACCGAAATCATTTCCGAACTCCGAAACAGGACTTTCCTTATATGAATCTTATTCTCCAGACCATTCTGGATCTCCTCGTTATATCCCGGATCCCATCCGAGACTCCGAACAACATTCAGTCTCTTATTCATCATTTCATAACTACACAACAACATCGAATCCTTAAGTGTGTCTCCCTACGGTTCGTGAATTATGCGGACATGACCGAGACACTTCTCCGATCAATAACCAATAGAGGAATCTGAAAATTCATATGTCTCCCACATATTTCTACGATTACTTTGCGATCGAATGAACCACTTACATACGATACCAATTTCCCTTTGTCTCACGATAGTTTACTTATCCGAGGTTTTGATCGTCGGTATCTCTGCATACCTAGTTCAACCTTGTTACTGATAAGTACTCTTTTCTCGTTCCCATGATATGTGATCCCTTGTGATCCAGTCACATGCTTGCAAGCTAATTGGATGACATTCCACCGAGAGGGCCCAGAGTGTATCTATCCGTCATATGGATGGACAAATCCCACTCTTGATCCATGTGCCTCAACCCATACTTTCCGAACACTCAATGACACCTTTATAGACACCCAGTTACGGTGCGGTGTTTGATGTCATCAAAGCATCCTTCCGGTGATGGTGATTAACATGATCTCATGGTCGAAGGAATTAGGTTACTATGTATCAGAAAGCTTATAGCAAATGAACTATATTAAATGACTTGATCTTTATGCTACGCTTAACTATAGGAGTATGTCCATCACATCATTCTCCTAATGATATGACCCTATTTTTAATAACATCTCTATGTTCATGATCAGGAAACCATGATCATATATTAACCAACAAGCTAGTTTAACAAGAGGCTTTACTAGGGACTCTTTTTTGTTTACAAATCACACAAGTATTAATGTTTCCGGTTAATACAATTTTAGCATGGTATGTAAACATTTATCATAAGTATGAAGATATGATAATAACCACTTTATTATTGCCTCTTGGGCATATCTCCAACAGTCTCCCTCTTGCACTAGAGTCAATAATCTAGTTTCAAACCTTTGTGCATTCAACACCTATGGCTTTCCAGTGTTGTATTTACACGATTGCTAGTGGTCAACTGATCTCCGGATCCGACACTTTCAGGTCCATGTGTAATTGCATGTCTTTGCGTCTCTACGCATCACTCATTTTCTAATGAGATGGCTTTGTACAAATTTGGTCCTTTGGTGAGACCTTTAGTTCCTTGGGGTTAAAACTTGTTGATAATATTGTCGTCCAATATATCTTCATAGTACTATCCCGCTGTGAACTACACCTAGTTTGATAAAATCTACTTAACACAAATGCCCTCTTTTGCTGCTATAATAGCAATCATATACTTAGCCTTTTGTTGTATTATCTGTCACAATGTCTTAACTTTGGAACTCATCCAAATTCATTATGGAACTTACTTTCCATCATATTGTGCCATCCTTAGTTTAGATTGAGATAAACTTAATTTGTACTTTGTGACAAAACTAGTACCAATGTAATACTTTTACAATGAACTAACCATCTATTTGTCACTTGTACAAAATAATATATTCTTAGTTCTTTTAAAAGATCATAATAATATCTTTACTATCGTCCAATAATTATCTTATGAATCATTCTGGTATACGCTCATAACATTTAGAACATAGGACATATCTGGATTTGTACACATCACAGCATGATTGATAAAATACTCTTTGCGATTTTATCTATCAAGTATCAAAAATACTTAAATATTTATTCAATCCTTCCTGTGCAACAAGAACCTTTCTTGTAGTTTCTATACTGAACTCATTCAATATCTCATCTATGTACTTCTAGCACAACCATATTGGCGTCACGATTTATCCATATAGACATTGATGCCAAATATTCGGGTTCTGCCTAAGCCTTTCATCGAGATGAAACTCTTATCCTGTGTTAATAAAAAGATACATCATTTCCAGTCAACAATATTTCTTCCACATAATGTATTAGAAACATGTCTTAGCGCTCCCACTTAATTTCTTGCACATGAAAGCATCTTCATCGTCTCCGATGAAATTAAACTCTTTTAGCAGTTTCATCATAGTGAAGATTCCAACTCCGCGATGCTTACTTCGATCATTGAAGTTTGCATATGCTTTTAGCATCCTTTGAATTAACAAAACCCTTTGGAACGTGTTATGCACACGTCCTAGGTAACAATTCTATTAGAAGAACTTGTTTTGTTTATTCAACTACCACATAACAAAATTATATGTAGTGGCTGCTACATTAATTCGTCTAGACTAAATATCGCTTAATGAAAGATCGGATCTTGTCATAGTCACCTATTTGAATATTGTCGTGAACTCTTTCCCGACATGTCGATAATTTCATAGATGTTAAACATCCATGTCTATTTCTTTATAGATCCAAATATGACTGTAGGGTCTTGCACCTTTTCAGAGGGTCTTTCAAGTTCAAAGCTTGATCTCTTGTATATGGAACTATCACGGATTTTATGGCTTAAAACCATTTAATGAAGTCAGGGACCATCATCTCTTCTTTGCATGTAGTCTGATCATTATTGTCAAATAATGATTTAACTCTCAAATATTGGTATTTGATTGTTTTCCCAACCTACTTGGTTCAATAGGAACTTAGACCTCTATGACCACAACCTTTGAGGCACGTGAGCCATGAGCATTGTTTCTGCCTCCGGAACACTTTTCGGCGCTGCGCAACTTTGCACATATAGCTAAGGTTCTTTTAACCTTATCAAAGTTCTATTGTCCTCTCACTTAACTTTTCACGGAAAATTCCTTCTCAAAGAAACTTGACATTCTAAGCGACAAAATTTTTTGTCTTCGGTGTTATGGAGGAATACTCAACTATTATTCAAAATAACATACAAAGATATGTTCATCTGATTTTGGTCGTAAACATCTTTCTTATGCATAGCATACCAATTTTTAAGAAAGGACAACTTGGGTTTTATCCCAAACCATAACTTTATATGGTTTCAATTCAACGGATTATGATGGAGCTCTTTTTAGTGGAAAAACGGTAGTCTCTAAAGCTTTTAATATTTAAAATATAATGGTCGTTTTATGAATTACACCTTTGATCTTACCATGTCAAACAAGGTTTAATTACATATCTCGAACGCTCCATACTCTTATGGCGTTTCGGGAAATGCAAATCCATGGAATGATTCCTTAAATCTTAGGTTTTTTATGCTAAACTTGTAACTCAAATATCTTCCTTTATGATCTTATCATAAACTATTTATATTCTTGTTACAATGATTTTGCACTTCATCTTTAAAGTCTTTGAACTTTTCAAATGTTTCATACTTCATCCTTATTAAGTAAATATTCATATATTCACTCAAATTTTCGGAGAAAGCATATGAAGTTGAATTCCATCGCTCTTGACTACACATAATGGACTTCATACAACAATATGTACAAGTTCCAATAAGCTAGTCATTCGTTCCCTTTTGGCCTATGAACGAAGTTTTAATTATCTCTAGGAAAGTTTCACAAGTGTCATTTGATCAAAAATCAAAAGACTCCAAAATTCCATCCACATGGAGTTTCTTCATGTTTTCTTTCCAATATAATTTAAACGGCGATGTCACTTCCTAAGTGATCTTTCTTATCAATTGTATTTCGGCATTTTTAGCAATATTTTTATGGATGTGATTTATCCAACGAGATTTGTAAATTATCCATCTTTTATGGATTACAGCAATTATTTGAACAAACCTTTTGTACTCATAATACCTGATAAAACAAATCTTGAAGGGAAGCTTTGATGTCAATGAGCAACACAACAACCCTTTATTTGTTCTCGATGAACATCATCACATATTCTTTTGCTAGTTACTTAGGCCATTATAGTTCATTGTGTTGTTTCGTATGACGATTCACACCAACAAATTCAGTATCCAATATTTAAGAACCACATTGTTTAATAAGCAAAGAATATAGCCATAATATGTATATCCTCTATATACCTAAGATGAACAATTCTAGTCTTTTATTTTCTGCCATATATTTCTGAGATTCTCTTTCAGTATTTCCTTTTCTGTTCGAAAGAATCTATCAACATCAATAGTGGAGCCATACACATGACACATAGTCCAAATCATGTATAGTTAAATACCAATGTCTTTGGACTTGCACTTTGAAGTAGATCACCATCATCAAATACTTGGTGTTCTTTCAAATTCCATTCTCTAGTAATATTTTAGTGTAGTAAACATTTTATCAAATATTCACCCTTATCATGGAAATTCATGATCAAGCTAATTTTAGCTTATAACGGTGAATCGCGAGTATAATGTTGCTCTCCAAAACCTTTTGGAGGATTAGGACGACAAGCGTCTCCATCCTTTTTCAAATTCTCATCAAATATGAGAACATAAACTTTGCCATATTATACTCTCTCATGTTGCAACCAAAACATTATTTCAGATATCGCGATATCTTCCACACATCATGGTTTCTGAAACAACTCTTTCAAATCCTAGATAACCTTGATATTAAAACAATCTTTCGAATATCAAGAATCATGGAGACAAACATGATACTTATAACTAACACTGAATTGTCACTCTTGACTTAATACCAATTATTAAACTTCACAGAGTAACCGGAACTTACTGAAAGTTTGCAATAGGACTTTTAAACTTTAGATTAACACTTCAAAACAATACGATACCAGTTCGTAAAGTAAATAACCAGAATTCTATAGTTCTATTATCTCAATTATAACTAAGCGCAAGGTGGTAAACGGATGCCAATGACTACAACAACTATGTAGATTCACTTTGATTTAAATTATGATAAATAGTGTTCAACTTTTAATCATATTGCCATTGAACTCCCACTCAAAACAATATCCCTCACATTCTTTTAGTGATCACATGAACCAAATTCACTACACCAAGTCCGATCATCACGTGACATGATATAGTTTCGAGGTGAACAATCATCATGTTCATCATATCATCTATATGACTCATGCTTTACCTTTCGGTATTCCGTGTTCCGAGACCATGTCTGTACATGCTAGGCTCGTCAAGATCAAACCTTAGCTTCCACATGAGCAAATCTAGCTTGCTCACGTTGTATACACACGCAGAATCTAACACACCAGATCATCACGTGGTGCTTCGAAACAACGAGCTTTAGCAACGGTGCTTACTAAGATGAACACTTTATAACTCTAAATTTTTGTGCTAGAGGGATCATCTTATAATGATACCGTCGCGAACTAAGCAATACAAGATGCATAAAAGGATTAACATCACATGCAATTCAAAATATGTGATATGATATGGCCTTTCTTCTTGTGCTTCCGATATCCATCTTCAAGCACGAACATGATCTCCATCATCACCAGCATGGCGTCAAGGTTAATGGCGCCGCTTCATGGTTGTCATCCACCAGCATCAACTATTACAACTACTTTGATTAATAGACACGCGGGTCTTAACGGAATTTAAAAGACAACCATATGGCTCCTGCCGGTTGCCAACTTACAATAAGGAACATTGCATACATCATATGTAATCACAATCATGGCCATATCACATCACAGCACACCCCTGCAAAACAAAGTTAGACGCCTCTAATTTTCTTTGCATGTTTTACGTGGTTTGGGGCTTTCAATAAGTGTCGTTCTAACTTACGAACAAGAACCACAACGTTGATGCTTGAACTATCAAGTGCTCGTTGTAAATTGAACCTTTACTATGATGGGAGAGACAGACACCCGCAAAGCCACTTATGCAATACAAGTTGCATGTTGAGCGTGGAGCAAGTCTCATGAACGATGTCATGTAAGGTTAGCCTAGGCCGCTTCATCCCACCATACCGCAAGATGCAAAGTACACAAGAAGCAATTGATAATAAAAGCACCACCGTCCACAATGACCATTGTGTTCTACTTGTGCAACAGATCTACATATAGACATGGCTCTGATACCACTGTAGGGGTTCGTAGCATGGAAAACAAAAAATTTCTACTACATGCACACAAACAAGCCAAGATCTATCTACTATATTGTAGCAACGAGTCGATAGAAGCACTCACCCTCGAAGATTCCAAAGCGGTTAATGAGAGCAGATTCTCGTGGGTGATGTAGTCGTACACTAGCCGATCTCACGATCGCGTAGACGATCCTTCCGGCGCTGCGTTCCGGCAGCGCTCCCACAGTCGGTCACATGTTCGGTACTCAATGAAGACCTTCCTCTCCCTTGTTCCAGCAGGCAGCGGAGGTTGTAGCACTCTCCTCATGATTCCGGCAGCACGGCGGCGTGGTGTCGGAAGTAGAGGGAAGATCCCGCAGGGCTTCGCCTAAGACGGAGCGAGTATGGTGGAGTAAGAGAGAGCCTTTGCAATCTACGGATTAGAGGACACCAAGGGGAGAGGTGTAGCCGGTGGCTAGGGTTTGGGAAACCCCAACTCAGTGACTTGGGAGGAGCCCTAGGTGGCGACAGCACTTGGAGGGTGGTGGCGCCTTGTAGCTAGGGTTTGGGTGTGAGGTAGAGGGGAGCCCTACCCCTCAATATATAGGAGGGGAGAGGCGGTTTGGGAGGAGGGAGTCCTCCTCCAACTCCTCCTCTTTGGCCGGCTGGTGGGAGGGAGTGGGACTCCTACCCTAGGTAGGTTTCCTACTCTCCCTCCACCAAGCAATGTTCGGATTTGACTTTTAAAATTGGCGTTTGACTTTCAAACTTGAATTTGATTTCTCTCTTCATATTGCCCAACCAAGTGACCTAGTACATGATGCAACCATTCCACATTGTTATGACACATCCATGTCTCCTTTCCCTCCGGAGTGTCGGACCTTCCAGACCCTTCTAGAACATTCCCGGTGAAAACACCGAAATCATTTTCGAACTCCGAAACAGGACTTTCCTTATATGAATCTTATTCTTCGGACCATTCCAGATCTCCTCGTTATATCCCGGATCCCATCCGAGACTCCTAACAACATTCGGTCTCTTACTCATCATTTCATAACTACACAACAACATCGAATCCTTAAGTGTGTCTCCCTACGGTTCGTGAATTATGCAAACATGACCGAGACACTTCTCTGATCAATAACCAATAGAGGAATCTGGAAATTAATATGGATCCCACATATTTCTATGATTACTTTGCGATTGAATGAACCACTTACATACGATACCAATTTCCCTTTGTCTCACGATAGTTTACTTATCCAAGGTTTTGATCGTCGGTATCTCTACATACCTAGTTCAACCTTGTTACTGATAAGTAATCTTTTCTCGTTCCCGTGATATGTGATCCCTTATGAGCCAGTCACATGCTTGCAAGCTAATTGGATGACATTCCACCGATAGGGCCCAGAGTATATCTATCCGTCATATGGATGGACAAATCCCACTCTTGATCCATGTGCCTCAACCCATACTTTCCGAACACTCAATGCCACCTTTATAGCCACCCAGTTATGGTGTGGTGTTTGATGTCATCAAAGCATCCTTCCGGTGATGGTGATTAACATGATCTCATGGTCGAAGGAATTAGGTTATTATGTATTAGAAAGCTTATAGCAAATGAACTATATTAAATGATTTGATCTTTATGCTACGCTTAACTATAGGAGTATGCCCATCACATCATTCTCCTAATGATATGACCCTATTGTTAATAACATCTCTATGTTCATGATCAGGAAACCATGATCATATATTAACCAACAAGCTAGTTTAACAAGAGGCTTTACTAGGGAATCTTTTATGTTTACAAATCACACAAGTATTAATGTTTCCGGTTAATACAATTTTAGCATGGTATGTAAACATTTATCATAAGTATGAAGATATGATAATAACCACTTTATTATTTCCTCTTGGGCATATCTCCAACAGCTCCTTGGGCATGACCAGAACAAGCGAGGTGGAGAGCAGCCGCTTGAGTCCTTCGAATGCATCGTCTGCTACGAGTGTCCAGTCGAACTTGTCAGCCTTTCGTAGCAGCTCATAGAAAGGCAGGGCCTTCTCACCCATGCAGCTAATGAATTTTCTCAGCGTCGCGATGCGCCCAGCTAGTTGTTGGACACCTTTGAGGTTCTTCGGCTTCTCCATGGTCAGTATGGCCCGGATTTTCTTCGGATTCTCTTCGATTCCTCGCTCGGAGATGAAGTAGCCGGGTAGTTGGCCAGATGGGACGCCGAAGGCGCACTTTTCTGGATTCAACTTGATCTTGTAGTGATCAAGGTTATCGAATGTCTCGCGGAGATCGTCGATCAGTGTCTTGGCTTCCCTGGTCTTGATGACTATGTCGTCGACATAGACTTGGATGTTGCAACCGATCTGTTTTTTCAAACACGCCTGCATGCACCTCTGGTACCTGGCACATGTGTTCTTCAGCCCGAAGGGCATGGTGTTGTCGCAGAACACCCCGAACAGCGTGATAAACACTGTTTTCTCCTGATATTCGACCTTCAGTCGAATCTGGTTGTATCCTGAGTAGGCGTCAAGGAAGGAAAGCTTCTCGCATCCTGCAGTCGAATCGATGATCCGATTGATCCGTGGTAGAGGGAAGTGGTCCTTGGGGCAGTGCTTGTTGAGCGACGTGAAGTCTACGCACATCCGAAGGATGTCCGTGTCCTTTTTGGGGACCAACATAGTGTTGGCTAGCCACTCGCTCTCCTTGATTTCTCGGATGAAGTTGGCGTCGAAGAGTTTGTTGACTTAGATTCCAACTACTTCTGCTCGTGGTTCGGACATTCGTCGGATCGACTGCTTGACTGGCCTTCGTCGGGGAACACATTGAGTGCATTCTCGGCGAATTCCCTGGGAACTCCTGGCATGTCCGCAGGACACCAGGCGAAGATTTCCCAGCGCTCATGGAGGAATTCGATGAGCGCGCTTTCCTATGCGGGGCTGAAGTCGTTGGTGATCATCGCCGTCTTGGAGGCATCAGTTGGGTGGACCTGCACCTTTTTCGTGTTGACTGTGGAGTCGAACGACATGTCAGGTGAGTTTTGCATGGCGACTGGGGGTGCCATGTTGTCTGCCACCTTTTGGAGCCTCGTGAGATCTTCTTGCATGCCGAATGATTGGGAGATTTTGTTGAAATCTCTATCGCAGTGGTCCAATCGGGTGAAGCTTCCCTGGACTGTGATGACACCCCTGGGTCCTGGCATCTTGAGCAGCAGGTACGCGTAGTGCGGTACTGCTAGGAATCTTGCGAACACCACGCGCCTGAGGATGGCGTGATATTGCGATGGCCAATCCACCACTTTGAACTCGAGCCTCTCACATCGAAAGTTTTCGGGCTTGCTGAAGATGACGTCTAGCCATATCTTTCCCAGGGGATATATGCCCTTCCCTGGGACTATGCCGTGGAATGTTATATCGGATTGTTCCAGGCTGCACAGCGGGATTCACATCGCTGCGAGGGAGCTAGCGAACATCAGGTTGATGCCGCTGCCACCATCCATGAAGACTCGGCTCATCTCAAATCCTCCAATATGCGCCTCGAGCACCAGGGCAGCGTGACCTAGGCGAGGGATCTGGCGAGGGTGATCCGAGTGATCGAATGTGATGCAGGATTCTGAACCACTGAGGTACTCAGGGATAGTAGGCAGAGCGGTTACAGCGAGGCTGACCTGTCGGGTGATATTCTTTTGCACCCTATTGGTGGTGCGTCCCTTTTGGATCATCAGGTCCCCTTTTGGCAGCGGGTATCCGCTTGTGCCGTTGTTTGGCGTAGGTGCAACTGCTGGATTCGATGGCCCCATGGGTGGTGGTGGAGGAGCTCCGTGGGCGATGTCACCTGGTGCAGGTGAGGGTCCGAACCCAGGGTTCATGATCTATCGTCGCATTTGGGTGAGACCCTCGCTGAGTTTCTGAAACTCGCGGCAGTCCTTGAGCATGTGGTTGGCCTTCTTTTTGCCATCCTGCTTGTCGATGTAGAAGTGGATGGTGAAGGGACCCAAGAACTTGTCGTATGCCGAGGGTTTGTCGTCACGGCTGCGATGCTGCCATGTTTGTGTCGGGCGTCCTCCGTCACAGAAGTTGCCTCTGCGGTATCCTCCGCTGCTGTGGTTGTTGTCGTTGTGGCGTTCGGCATAGCCAGCCGCAACCATGTTGGGTCCGTCGCGATCATCGTAGATGCGCGATCTTCATTTGCTACGGCGTTCGCGCCTGCGACCGTATTCATCCTCGTCATCCGAATGTGCTCGGTGGAGGGAATCCTTGCCATCTGCCCACCTGTTGGCGATGTGCATGAGGTGGTCGAGCGTCTTGGGCTTGACGCACCCAAGTTCTTCCTTGAAGTCCGGGCGCTTGACACCATCCTTGAAGGCGTCGACTGTCATTTGAAAGAACATGTTGGGCCCCATGTGTGGTTTTGGTAATTAATGACAATCTTTATGGACTAATATGTGCATTAAGTTATACTTGTAGGATTTGTCCATTGGCATCGCTTGGAGCATGTGTTGGCTTCAAGGTTGATGAAATGCAAAGAATATATGTTGGGCAAGCTCAATATGTGAGGTCGATGATGAGGAATTAAGAAAGGTGTTCCATCTTGAGAAGGGCAAGACCGTCTACATCAAGCTCAAGTGGAATGCTCAAGGCAAAGGTATAATCTTGATAGGTTTTCCTTTTGCCGGTCTCACATTGTGTGTGTGAGACCGGGTTTAGGATAGATAACCATACTATCAAGAGGGGCTCTCGTATGAGTAATTCGGTCACATCGTTCGGAGAGAGCTCAAACCTTTGCATACTTGCATCATCGTTTTTGGTTGCTATTTGGTCTTATCCATGTGAGGATATATAGCTTGTGGTAATCTCCATAACAAGCTCTTGTTCATCAAAATCGGATCTTCCGTTTGTATCTTGTTGCGATTTTTATTTATGCGGCTTTTCAATTTCTCACCAAGTGAGGTATTTCACCTTATTCTACTTGATACTTTCTCACTTGGTGATAATCAATATTTCCACCTTTTATTTGGAAGTCCTTGTCGTCCTCTATCCAACGCAATTTGAATCGGGTCAATCGGAGCTTCCAGTCAAAAGTTATTGCCGTTTAAATATTTGCCTATCAATCTGTTTTCTGGGCCGAGCGGTAGTACCGCCCGGACGGGCCGGTACTACCGCCCGGGCCTGAAAACTGCCCGTTTTTTCTGCCTCGCTAGGTACCTAAATATGGTACTACCGGCCGGCCCGGTAGTACCGCCCGGTGGGCCGGTAGTGTAGGGTTTCGTAGCATGGAAAACAAATTTTTTGTATCACATACAAACAAACAAGCCAAGATCTATCTACTAGATTGTAGCAATGAGTTGATGGAATAACTCACCCTCGAAGATTCCAAAGTGTTTAACGAGAGCGGATTCTCGTGGGTGATGTAGTCGTACTCTTGCCGATCTCAAGATCGCGTAGACGATCCTTCCCAAGGCTCCTAAGCAGCTCCCGCAATCGGTCACACGTTCGGTACTCGACGAAGACCTTCCTCTCCCTTGTTCCAGAAAATGGAGGTTGTAGCACTCTCCTCGCGATTCCGGCAGCACAATGGCGTGGTACCGGAAGTAGAGGGGAGATCTCGCAGGGCTTCGCCTTAAGCCAGAGCGAGTATGGTGGACTATGAGAGAGCTCCTCGGCGATCTAGGGTTTAGACACACCAAGGAGGAGAAACACCGGTGGCTAGGGTTTATCTAGGCGGCGGCGGCGGCTTGCCCTAGGGCGGCGGCGGCTTGCCCTAGGGCGGCGGCGGCTGCAGGAGGGGCCGGCGGCTAGGGCTAGGGTTTGCGGGGTGGTGGAGCTATGTCTTGGAGGGGCAGCCCTTCCCCTCCTTATATAGGTGGAGGGGGCGCGCCAGGAGAGGGGAGTCCCTCCCCAACTCGGTTTCCCAAGTGGGCCGGCGGTGGAGGGGAGGAACTCCTCCCCAAGTAGGTTTCCTACTTCCCCTCCACCTTCCAAAATAGCCGTTTGACTTTTCAAATTGGCATTTGACTTTTCAAACTAGGATTTGATTAAACCCTTTATTTTGTTCAGCGATGACACCTAGTACATGATGCAATCATTCCAACTTGATATGACACATTCATGTACCCTTCCCCTCCGGAGTGCCAGACATTCCGGAACCTTCTAGAACATTCCCGATGAAAACACCGGAACCATTCTCCAACCCAGAAACAGGACTTTACTTATATGAATCTTATTCTCCGGACCATTCTGGATCTCCTCGTGATATCTCGGATCCCATCCGAGACTCCGAAAAACATTCGGTCTCTTACTCATCATTCCATAACTACTCAAACAACGTCGAATCCTTATGTGTGTCTCCCTACGGTTCGTGAATTATGCGGACATGATCGAGACACTTCTCCGAACAATAACCAATAGAGGAATCTAGAAATTCATATGGCTCCCACATATTTCTACGATTACTTTGCGATCGAATGAACCACTTACATAAGATACCAATTTCCCTTTGTCTCACGATAGTTTACTTATCCGAGGTTATGATCGTCGGTATCTCTGCATACCTAGTTCAACCTCGTTACTGACAAGTACTGTTTTCTTGTTCCCGTGATATGTGATCCCTTGTGAGCCAGTCAAATGCTTGCAAGCTAATTGGATGACATTTAACCGAGAGGGCCCAGAGTATATCTATCCGTCATATGGATGGACAAATCCCACTCTTGATCCATGTGTCTCAACCAATACTTTCCGAACACTCAATGCCACCTTTATAGCCACCCAGTTACGGTGTGGTGTTTGATGTCATCAAAGCATCCTTCCTGTGAAGGTGATATGCATGATCTCATGGTCGAAGGAATTAGGTTACTATGTATCAGAAAGCATATAGCAATTGAACTATTAAAATGACTTGATCTTTATGCTACGCTTATCTATAGGAGTATGTCCACCATATCATTCTCCTAACGATATGATCTTGTTGTTAATAACATCTCAATGTTCATGATAGGGAAACCACAATTATTTATTAACCAACAAGCTAGTATTATAAAGAGGCTTTACTAGGGACTCTATTTTAGTTTACAAATCACACAAGTATTAATGTTTCCTTGTTAATACTATTATAGCATGAATGTAAACATTTATCATAAACACAAAGATATAATAATAACTATATTTATTATTGCCTCTAGGGCATATCTCCAATAGTCTCCCACTTGCACTAGAGTCATCTAATCTAGATTACATGGTAATATACCGAACACCCATGGCAGTTTGGTGTTGGTCATGTTTTGCCCTCGGGAGAGGTTTAGTCAACGGATCCGCCACATTCAGATCTGTGTGTACTTTGCAATTCTTTATGTCCCCATCTTGGACATGTTCTCGAATAGCGTGAAAACGTAGCTTGATGTGCTTCAGCTTCTTGTGTGACCTTTGTTCTTGCGCATTGGCTATGGCGCCCATGTTATCACAGTAGATAGACATTGGGTCCAGCGCACTAGGAACCACACCTAGCGCTGTAATGAACTCTTTCATCCATATTGCTTCTTGTGAAGCCTCCAAAGCAGCCATGTATTCCGATTCAGTTGAATATCTCGCCACAACGCTTTGCTTTGCACTCCTCCAGCTAACTGCTGCACCATTCAAAGTAAATACATATCCAGATTGTGATTTAGAATCATCCGGATCGGTGTTCCAACTAGCATCGGTGTAACCATTAACAACGAGCTGTTCATCACCTCCATAAGAAAGAACCATATCCTTAGTTCTTCTCAAGTACTTAAGGATGTTTTTGACCGCTGTCCAATGATCCACTCCTGGATCACATTGATATCTGCTAGTCAAACTAACAACATATGCAATGTCGGGTCTAGTACATAGCATGGCATACATTAGAGATCCTATGGCTGATGCATAGGGAGTCTTACTCATCCTTTCTCTATCTTCCGCCGTTGTCAGACTTTGAGTTTAACTCAAGGTCGTATTGGACAACATGGGCAAGAACCCTTTCTTGCTATCTTCCATTCCAAACCTCTTTAGAACTTTGTCCAAATATGTACTTTGTGACAATGATATTAGGTGTCTCGATATATCTCTATAAATCTTTATGCCCAATATGTAAGCTGCTTCGCCAAGATCCTTCATTGAAAAACTGTTATTCAAATATTCCTTGACACTATTAAGAAGGTCTACATCATTCCCAATCAACAATATGTCATCTACATATAGTATTAAGAATGCTACAGAGCTCCCACTCACTTTCTTGTAAATACAAGCTTCTCCATAAGTTTGTATAAAACCAAAACTTTTGATTACCTTATCAAAACGTTGATTCCAACTTCGGGATGCTTGCTTCAATCCATAGATGGACCGTTGAAGTTTGCATTACTTGTTAGCATCTTTAGGATCGACAAAACCTTTGGGTTGCATCATATACAACTCTTCATCAATGTCTCCATTGAGGAACGCTATTTTGACATCCATCTGCTATATCTCATAATCATAATATGCAGCGATTGCTAACATAATCCTCACAGACTTTAGCTTCGCTATAGGTGAGAAAGTCTCATCGTAGTCAACTCCTTGAATTTGTCGAAACCCTTTTGCGACAAGTCGAGCTTTATAGACAGTAACATTACCATCAGCATATGTTTTCTTCTTGAAAATCCATTTGTTCTCGACAGCCTTCCGGCCATCCGGTAAGTCCACCAAAGTCCATACTTGGTTTTCGTACATGGATCCAATCTCGGATTTCATGGCTTCTTGCCATTTATTGGAATCTGGGCTCATCATCGCTTCCTCATATGTCGCAGGGTCATCGGTGTTGTCCACCAACATGACACTCATAACGGGATCATACCAATCTGGAGTGGTACGAGTTCTCGTTGACCTGCGAGGCTCTGTAGCAACTACAACCGAAGTTTCATGATCATCATCATTAGCTTCCTCTCTTATTGGTGCAGGCACCACAGGAACTTCTTCCGGTGCTACGCTACTCGCAATTTCGAGAGAAGGTTCGACAACCTTGTCGAGTTCTACTTTCCTTCCAGTCACTTCTTTCGAGAGAAATTCCTTCTCTAGAAATGATCCATTCTTGGCAACGAAGATTTTGCCCTCGGATCTATGATAGAAGGTATACCCGATAGTTTCTTTCGGGTATCCTATGAAGACGCATTTTTCCGCTTTGGGTTCAACCTTGTCCGGCTGTAACTTCTTTACATAGGCTTCGCAACCCCAAACTTTAAGGAACGACAATTCAGGTTTCTTCCCAAACCATAATTCATACGGTGTCATTTCAACGGATTTAGATGGTTCCCTATTCAAAGTGAATGCGGCTGTTTCTAATGCATAACCCCAAAATGATAGCGGTAAATCTGTAAGTGACATCATAGAACGAACCATATCTAAGAGAGTTCGATTACGATGTTCGGACACACCATTACGCTGTGGTGTTCCTGGCGGTGTCAATTGTGAAAGTATTCCGCATTTCTTCAAATGCTCGCCAAACTCGTAACTTAGATATTCACCTCCATGATCAGAACGTAGAAATTTAATCTTCTTGTTACGTTGATTCTCTACCTCACTTTGAAATTCCTTAAACTTCTCGAAAGTTTCGGACTTATGTTTCATGAAATAGATATACCCATATCTACTCAAGTCATCCGTGAAGGTAAGAACATAACGATAACCATCACATGATGCTACACTCATTGGACCACACATCGGTATGTATGATTTCCAATAAGTCCGTAGCTCGCTCCATCATACCAGAAAATGGAGTCTTAGTCATTTTTCCCATCAGACATGCTTCGCATCTTTCAAGTGATTCAAAATCAACTGATTCAAGAAGTCCATCGGAATGGAGTTTCTTCATACGCTTCACTCCAATGTGACCAAGACTACAGTGCCACATATAGGTCGAGTTATCGCTCGATTTCAAATGTTTAGCCTCAATGTTATTAATATGTGTATTTCCACTATCGAGATTCAATAAGAATAGACCATCTATCAAAGGTGCATGTGCATAAAACATATTACTCATATAAATCAAACAACCATTATTCTCGGACTTAAACAAGTAATCGTCTCACAATAAACAAGATCCCGATATAATGTTCATGCTTAACGTAGGCACCAAATAACAATTATTTAAGTATAAAACTAATCCCGATGGTAGATGAAGGGGTAGCGTGCCGACCGCGATCACATCAACCTTTGATCCATTTCCCGCGCGCATCGTCACTTCGTTCTTCGCTAGCTTCCGTTTATTCTGCAGCACATGTTTCGAGTTACAAATATGAGCAACCGAACCAGTATCAAATACCCAGGCACTACTACGAGTACTAGTGAGATACACATCAATAACATGTACATCGGATATACCTTTCTTCTCGATGTTGCCGTTCTTCAAATCCGCCAAGTACTTTGGGCAATTCCGCTTCCAGTGACCTTCTCCCTTGCAGTAAAAGCACTCAGTATCAGGCTTAGGTCCAGCCTTGATCTTTTTAAATCGGTAGCGGTAACTTTCTTACCACCCTTCTTGAAGTGTCCCTTTTGCTTAGACTTGCCTTTCTTGAATTTGGTGGTCTTATTGACCATCAACACTTGGTGCTCTTTCTTGATCTCCACTTCTGCAGATTTCAACATGGCAAAGAGTTCTGGCAACTGCTTGTTCATATTTTGCATATTGTAGTTCATCACAAAGTTCTTGTAACTTGGTGGTAGTGATTGGAGGACACGGTAAATCCCCAAAGCATTAGGAATCACTATACCCAAGCTTTGAAGTTTGTTTGCGTGCCCAGACATCTTAAGCACATGCTCACTGACGGAGCTGCCCTCTTCCATCTTGCAGTTAAAGAACTTTTCAGAAGCCTCATAGCTCTCAATCGCCGCGTGAGTCTCAAAGATCAATTTGAGATCACAGACAATATCATGTGGGTCTGAATTATCAAACTTTTTCTGAAGCTCCGATTCTAAACCATATAAGATAGCACACTAAACTGTGGAGTACTGAGTCTTCTGAGCGAGGTAAACATTCTTTACTTTGTCGGTAGCAGTAGCTGCAGGTGGGTCACCCAGCGGTGCATCCAGCACATAGGTGAAATTACCAGCTGTGAGGACAATCCTCAAATTGCGGAACCAATCCGCGAAGTTGCTTCCATTATTTTTCAACTTTTCTTTCTCTAGGAACGCATTAAAATTGATGGTAGGGGCCGCCATTGATCTACAACATGTTTGCAATAGTTTAGACTAAGTTCATGACAAATTCAGTTCTAATTAATAGTTAAATTAATCTAGGTGAACTCCCACTCAAAACAATATCCATCACATTGTTTTAGTGATCACACGAACCAAATCCACCACATCAAAACCGATCATCACGAGAGTTGATGTAGCTTCAATGGCTAACAATCGACATGTTCATCATATCTACTATATGACTCATGCTTTACCTTTCGGTGATCCGTGCTCCGAGACCATGTCTGTACATGCTAGGCTCGTCAAGATCAAACCTTAGCTTCCGCATAAGCAAATCTGGCTTGCTCACGTTGTATACACTTGCGGAATCTAACTCACCCGATCATCACGTGGTGCTTCGAAACAACAAGCTTTAGCAGCGGTGCTTACTAAGGGTGAACACTTTAGGACTTGAAATTCATGTGCATGAGGGATCATCTTATAATGCTACCGTCGTTAACTAAGCAATACAAGATGCATAAAGGATTAACATCACATGCAATTCATATTATGTGATATGATATGGCCTTTCTTCTTTGTGCTTCCGATCTCCATCTTCAAGCACGAACATGATCTCCATCATCACCGGCATTGCATCAAGTTCAATGACGCTGCTCCATGGTTGTCGTCCACCGGCTTCAACTATTACAACTACTTTGAATAGACACGCGGGTCTTAACAAAATTAAAGACAACCATATGGCTCCTGCCGGTTGCCAACTTACAATAAGGAACATTGCATACATAAAATATAATCACAATCATGGCCATATCACATCACAGAACACCGCTGCAAAACAAAGTTAGACGCCTCTACTTTCTTTGCATGTTTTACGTGGTTTGGGGCTTTCAATAAGTGTCGTTCTAACTTACGAACAAGAACCACAACATTAATACTAGTATTGTCAATCACCCGTTGTAAATTGGATCTTAACTATGTTGGGAGAAACAGGCACCCGCAAAGCCACTTATGCAATACAAGTTGCATGTCAAGCGTGGAGCAAGTCTCATGAACAATGTCATGTAAGGTTTGCCCGGGCCGCTTCATCCCACCATCCCGCAAGATGCAAAGTACAAAAGAAGAAATCGACAACAAAAGCATCAATGCCCATAATGACCATTGTGTTCTACTCGTGCAACAGATCTACATATAGACATGGCTCTGATACCACTGTAGGGTTTCGTAGCATGGAAAACAAAAAATTTCTATCGCATACAAACAAACAAGCCAAGATCTATCTACTAGATTGTAGCAACGAGTCGACGGAATAACTCACCCTCGAATATTCCAAAGTGTTTAACAAGAGCGGATTCTCGTGGGTGATGTAGTCGTACTCTTGCCGATCTCAAGATCGCGTAGACGTTCATTCCGGCGCTGCGTTCCGGCAGCGCTCCCGCAGTCGGTCACACGTTCGGTACTCGATGAAGACCTTCCTCTCCCTTGTTCCAGCAGGCAACGGAGGTTGTAGCACTCTCCTCGCGATTCCGGCAGCACAACGGCGTGGTACCGGAAGTAGAGGGGAAATCTCGCAGGGCTTCGCCTTAATCCAGAGCGAGTATAGTGGACTATGAGAGAGATCCTCGGCGATCTAGGGTTTAGACACACCAAGGAGGAGCAAGGTTGGAGGATAGGGTTTAGATAGGTGGCGGCGGCTTGCCCTAGGGCGGCGACGGCTGCAGGAGAGGCCGGCGGCTAGGGCTAGGGTTTTCGGGGTGGTGGAGTTGTGTCTTGGAGGGGCAGCCCTGCCCCTCCTTATATAGGTGGAGGGGGCGCGCCAGGGGAGGGGAGTCCCTCACCAAATCGGTTTCCCAAGTGGGCCAGCGGTGGAGGGGAGGAACTCCTCCCCAAGTAGGTTTCCTACTTCCCCTCCACCTTCCAAAATAGCCGTTTGACTTTTCAAATTGGCGTTTGACTTTTCAAACTAGGATTTGATTAAACCCTTTATTTTGTTCAGCGATGACACCTAGTACATGATGCAATCAATCCAACTTGATATGACACATTCATGTACCCTTCCCCTCCGGAGTGTCGGACATTCCAGAACCTTCTAGAACATTCCCGATGAAAACGGAACCATTCTCCAACCCCGAAACAGGACTTTCCTTATATGAATCTTATTCTCCGGACCATTCCGGATCTCCTCGTGATATCCCGGATCCCATCCGAGACTCCGAACAACATTCGGTCTCTTACTCATCATTCCATAACTACTCAAACAACGTCGAATTCTTAAGTGTGTCTCCCTACGGTTCGTGAATTATGCGGACATGATCGAGACACTTCTCCGAACAATAACCAATAGAGGAATCTGGAAATTCATATGGCTCCCACATATTTCTACGATTACTTTGCGATCGAATGAAACACTTACATACGATACCAATTTCCCTTTGTCTCACGATAGTTTACTTATCCGAGGTTATGATCATCGGTATCTCTGCATACCTAGTTCAACCTCGTTACTGACAAGTACTCTTTTCTTGTTCCCGTGATATGTGATCCCATGTGAGCCAGTCACATGCTTGCAAGCTAATTGGATGACATTTCACCGAGAGGGCCCAGAGTATATCTATCCGTCATATGGATGGACAAATCCCACTCTTGATCCATGTGTCTCAACCAATACTTTCCGAACACTCAATGCCACCTTTATAGCCACCCAGTTACGGTGTGGTGTTTGATGTCATCAAAGCATCCTTCTGGTGAAGGTGATATGCATGATCTCATGGTCGAAGGAATTAGGTTACTATGTATCAGAAAGCATATAGCAATTGAACTATTAAAATGACTTGATCTTTATGCTACGCTTATCTATAGGAGTATGTCCACCATATCATTCTCCTAACGATATGATCTTGTTGTTAATAACATCTCAATGTTCATGATAGGGAAACCACAATAATTTATTAACCAACAGGCTAGTATTATAAAGAGGCTTTACTAGGGACTCTATTTTAGTTTACAAATCACACAAGTATTAATGTTTCCTTGTTAATACTATTATAGAATGAATGTAAACATTTATCATAAACACAAAGATATAATACTATTATAGCCCCTATTAAAGCCTTTGCCCTTTTCAGTTTAGTTTGCTTCTCTCTTATCTATTAGGCTAAACTTTGTCCACACTTGCTCTAGATCTTGAAGCTTGCCTAATCTTTTCCCTCCGATGATTCTTGCCCATATCTGAGTGGAAAAGAGAGGAGATCTAGACCCACATTTTGACCTAACCAATTCATCTCTTTGTGAGTGCATCTTTGGGGATCTAGATTTAGGGGGATTTTGTGTCTATCTTTGATTCCTCCTCTCTTGTTCCCCCAATATCTTTAGTAGCTTTGTTGGAACTTGAGAGTGAGGGATTTGAGCACCTTTGTGGTGTTCTTGCCATTTGCATTTGGTGCATCGGTTTGAGTTCTCCTCGGAGGATTTGGTTTGAATTGCTCATTGGAGCTTGTCCCTCTTGGGTTCTTGGAACCCTAGACGGTTTTGTGGACTTGGTGGCATTGTGGCCTTGGTGGCATTTGTTGTGGCCTTTTGTGGCATTTGTTGGGATCCTCCAATCAAGTTGTGGAGAAGTGCCCCAACCTTGTGAGAGGTCCCAGTTGCCACTGACAAGTGCACCGATAGTGGAAGCGTGAATCGATCCCATTGGGGTGATATTCACCGGAGAATAAGGGAGGCCTTTTGTGGCGTTGGTGGTTTGATACCACCCCCTCTCCAAACGAGACGTACTCCATGTTGGGAGGAAATCGGTAAAATATCATCGTCCCCGCGTGCCTCGGTTATCTCTATACTCGAGCTTTTACTTATGCACTTTACATTGTGATAGCCTTCGTGCTTGAAGTAATCTATACCTTGCTATCACTTTGTTGCTTGTATTGCTTAGCATAAGTTGTTGGTGCACATAGGTGAACCCTAGTTGTTCTAGGTTGTGCTTGACAAAGTAAAATGCTAGTTTTATTCCGCCTTTGTTGAGCCACTCTAGGAAAAGTTTTAATCGCCTATTCACCCCCCCCTCTAGGCGACATCTGTATCCTTTCAATTGGTATCAGAGCCCGGTCTCTCATTTTAGGATTCACCGCCTTGAGAGTAAAGATGTCGGCTAGAGGATTAGTGCATAATGACATGTTCACATTCGATGGCACAAATTATGATATATGGAAAAATCGCATGCTCATTCATTTTCGGTACATAGACCCAAATTTGGAGCGTATTGTAGATATAGGTTTTTCTCCTCCAATGGATTTCAAAAATCTATCTAGTGAGGATGAGAAAAACTTATATCTCGATGCTCAAGCTTCTAATGTGATTGTTAATGCTTTGAGATATGTAGTTACATCTTCAATCATTCCTTTTTGGAGCGCTCATGAGTTATGGACAAAACTTCAAGATAAATATGTTGTGTCCAACATTATTGAGGATGATTGTGTTGCTTCCACTTCCGGTCGAGATGAGTTCTCATCCTCTACCACTTCACCAACATGTGACTTTTCACAAGGTAATGATATGGTAAGTGGTGATAGAAATTGCAATATGGATACTGTGTTCACTATTTGTAATCCCTCATATCTATCTAGTTGCAATGATCTATCTTTGGACCTTAACACTTCTAGCACTCAAAATTCCTCACATGCTTGTGTTAATAGTCCTTGCATATCATGTAGAAATGACTTGAATAAATCTCATGATGATATGCTCATGTTGTCTTGTTGCCATGATAAAAAAATTTCTATTTCCTCTAGTGCTTGTGTTGCTAACCATGTAGAGGAAAATGAAGATTCTATGGGCCAAGACAAGGTCTTGAAGAGAGCTACAAGTGCAATCTCATCATCACCTTCCTCCGGTTCTCACATATGCCTTATGGCTAAGGAAACAAAGGTAACCTCTTTGAATCCCTTTGTATCTCATGATGATGATGAGGTTGAGAATGATAATGATGATTATAGAGGTAAGTATGATATTACCTCTATTAAGAAAATGGGAGAGGTTGTCTATAGCGCTCTCTTCAAAAATAAAATTGCTTCCTCCAACTTTCTTGAAATCTTGAATTGTGCCATAGAAGGCAATGATCTTATTGAGGAGCAAGAAAATTTAATTGATGAAAAGTTTGCACTTGAGCGTGAGTATGCTAATGAAGTTGCACAACTAAAGGACTACCTTGAAGAAGAACAAACCACCAAACAATCTCTTGAGGAGACTTTTACTCTAGAATTATCTAGAGTAAAGGAATACCATGATAGAGAACTTGCGGTGGAAAACTCCTTCAAGATTAAAAATGATGAACTTGAAGTTGCTTATGCTAAACTCCTTGAGGATTTTGAGCACCTCAAAAATGTCTCTAGGGTCATCAAGGGTGAGCTCATCAAACTCACCGAGTCACATGGGCAACTTAAAGCTTCATATTCAAAAGAGCTTACCAAGTTGCCCTCACCTCTTGCTAATAATGATGATGCTTGTACTACTAACTCCATTTATTGTGAAACATCTATTTCGAAGGAGAATGTTGAGCTAAAAGCTCAACTTTCTTTGCTAACTAGCAACTATGGGAAATTAGAAGAAAGTCATGTTAAGCTCTCAAGCGCACATGAGGATCTTCTAGTCTCCCATGGTAGGCTAAAGTTAGCTCATGAGGCCATTATGTCAAAGGTAACATCTAGTGGGCCTCATGTGGACATTAGCACTACATCTACTCCAAATGTTATATTTCCATGTGCTAGTCCTTGTAATTCATCCTCTCACAACCATGTTATATCTCGTGATGAATTACATTCCGTGCCTTGTTGCTCTAACAATGTAGCACCTACTTCCTCTAGTACTTTTATTGAAACTAACCATGTAGAGGAAATCAAAGAGCTCAAGGCTCAAGTCACTTCTTTGAAGAATGACTTGAAAAAGGGTCATCAAGGGAAGGTCACACTCAACAAAATCTTAAGTGTGCAAAAATTCCCCAATGACAAGAGTGGTCTTGGATTCAACTCCAATGTCAAGAACAAGTCCACTATCAAGTTGAAGCACAAGGACAACAAGAAGAATGACCAAGATCAAGTCAAGAATCCGGTCAACATTGTTTTCTTCAAGTGCAAGGAAGAAGGGCACCATGTTAGATCTTGCCCATTGAAAAAAAAGCCTCTTAGTGTGAAGCAACAAGGGAAGCGGCCTCAAGCTCCACCTCAAGTCATTAATGGGCCTCTTCCTAAGAGGACTACTCGAGCTCTTCCTTGAGTTGTGGCTTCTCCTAAGAAGAAAGATGGCAAGAGTAGAACTTGATACATATGTCATGAGAAGGGGCATATTTCTTCCTCATGCACTCTCGGTATCTCCTCATCCAACCCTATCATTATTGATGATGCTTATTCTCTTTGGAAGGATGAGGTTGGCAATGTGATTGCCAAATTTGTTGGTGCCCAATGTGGTGTCAAGAAAAGATCCATTTGGGTTGCCAAGCCTATTGTGACTAACTTCTTAGGACCCAACTTGGTTAGGGACCAACAAGCAAAAACTTGATCAATAGGTGTGTTTTGGAGGGCATTGGAGACTTGGCTACATCATGAAGAATTAAGGGATCTTCATTATTATATTTGTCAAGCCAAGTCATGTGGTTTATATTGCTCCTATTATTATTATATTTCCAATGTTCCTCCTTGCGGTAACATATGCTTAACTCATTTCATTGAAAGTTACTCGCCCCCTTATGCATGTGTTGGTTTTGTATCTTCCATGTTTTTGTACATGTTGTGCTATCCACTTAATTATCTTGAAATCAAGATTATTTGTGTATGATTAGGTGGCACACCATGTATGTATGTTTCTTATGTTTGAGCCTTGCTTGGTTATATTTGGTATCCTATTTGGCTCTTGTGAGAAATTAATGGATTATCCCATTTTGGGGGAGTGTTATGCTTGGGCATTCCACAATCCTAAAATTGTGTGTACATGAGGAATACCACATAGTACTTATATTGGATTCTTGTCTAGTCTCTATGTGGTATAATCCTCATGAGAAATTTAAGTTTTATAATATCCATTAATTATCTCTATTTGTATCCTTTTGCCTCGTGTTGTTTTTATGGTAGTATCACATTATGGTGGATTCATATGCTTAGTGCATATTACAATCCTAGAAAATGTGAATATTCGAGGTTGTGTCACTTAGAATTGATATTGATAATTATCTAGCGCCTATGTGACACATTTGCTCATACAAGTTCCAATTTGCTTGAATGTTGTTGTTGATCATATTTTGGATCTTGTATATGAGAGTGTTTCTTGGTATGTGTTTCCTCATATTTAGATCTCTATATCATCATGGAAACCATTTGCTTCAAGTTACTCTAATCACTAGTGATTGTGTGACTATTGGAAGCTACCAAGAATCTTGTTCGAAGTATCATGCTCAATTCTTATATTTAGTTATATGCTTCTTATTGTGACTATGATCTTGGATATCTATGCAAGCTACCTTGGGAAAATTATTCCCAATATTTCTTGTCCTTGGACAATGAGTAATTTATGGTAGAATTTGTTGATCATATTCACTTTGGCCTTAGATTAATGTTGTCCTATCTTTGGCAGTAAATGTTTTGTGTGCTCCCATGTATTCCTTGCTACTTTTTGGATCTTCTTATTTTATTGGTATCCTCTTGTGTTTTATTTAATGTAGGTAGTAGTGATGATCCCATTTGTGTGCATTTTGCATTCAAAAGGAAAATCCTATATAATGCACTATCCATGGGGGAGCTATCCTATATTATTTGAAACACTCATATTTATGCTCTTTTGTTTGGTCCATATCGGGTTTTATGTGATTGGAACCTCAATCTTTTTGTTTTGGTATTTTGTGCCATCATGAGAAGTTTGGGGAGTTTGGTTTCTTGTTGGAACCTTGCTCTTTTTGGGAGTTGGTTTTGTCTCATTCCATGTTTCACACTTTGACCATTTTAGAATGAGATAAATCCTTGAGCATTTGTATTTTTATCTATCTTTTTCTCTTTGGTTCTTGCCTAGTTCATTTTTGAACTTATGCTCTTTCATGTGTTGAATTGGTTATTTGATACAATTTGTACACCGCTTGTCTTGTCATACTCTTATGTGTGCCAACTCGGTTTACTTGGTGTTTTTGTTCAAATTGTATCTCATTTTTGGTTCTTGAAATCTTTATGCATGCATGTTTACTATATGTTTATATTAAGGCATGTTTGCTTTCTTTGATCCAATATATAAGGGAAACTCCACCGATTCCCATCGGCTAAGTTGTGCATGAAATTCAATTTCACATCAATATGCACATAATTATGTGGAGTCTCTCCTATGTATTGTAGTTTCACTAACTACTTTGGACCCAATATGTTTGGGGACCATTTTGTATTTAAATGTGTTTTAGGTACATTGGAGATATATTGGACGCTTGTCTCTCAATTTTGAAGAAGTGATGCTTAGAAGAAAATTTGAGGCAAGCTATAGGATTATCAACGAATTCATATTCTCTACATCCTACCAATTATATCTCGGTAACAAGTATCTCTTTCTCATGCTCACATATCTTGATTCCAACCGTTTGTCGGTTGCCTTCTAGCATGAATTAATGTATTTGTAATTGGTGTAGTTCTAGCCATGGTTTTAAGAGGACTCTCTATTGTATATGTGTTTAAGTTGAGATGAGTGCATATAATTGGGACTATACAAAATCATGCATATGATCCTCCAATCCCAAATATGTCAATCTAGCAATTTTATTGCCTATCATTTCATCAACTTCTCTCATATGCAATAGTGAGATTTTTGCTAGTCTATTCTATCTTATGATACTTGTTGCCTTTCTCCATATATTCCAACTTTCTCCTTTTTCCCATGGTGATAGTTGTAATATATGTAGTGTGTTGGTGTTTGAAGCTCATTAATGTACAATAAGATATATGTGAGCCTTTGGCCATGCTTTGAAGCAAAAATCTTATTGATATATGTTATGACTTCATCTTTGCCTTTCATGTGCTTTCTTGTATAATCTTCTTTATGTGTGCATATTTCTTCTTTGGCATATGTCTTTGTGATGTTTTCCAATTAGAGACATATGCACATATGAGGAGATAATTTCAGTTGATTTTTAATCCTTGGAGACCACCTTTCTATTTCTTTTGATTCTTCGGTGACTTCCAAATTTAATTGTCTATGAGTGCTTGATTCTCTTGTTTGCATCTTTGGGCACTCATATTTGTTCTCTCATGCCTTGTATTGTTAAATGAATTCGGATGAGTGAGGATTCCATGATTATGCACCTTGATCCCAAATACAATTATCATAATTGGTGCATTATATTTGGGGAGCTCATCTAATAATGCACATTTGTCTTCTTTCTCATTTTTTGTGTTTCAAATACTTATGGGGGAGCGAGGATTCCATATGTATGCAATATTAATTCTAATGCATTTATGTTGAATTATGCACAAATCTTGGGGAGCTTCTCTATTTGTTATTTGAAGCACTTTCTTTGCTCATATCATAACATCTTGTTGTTTCCATTTGGACTCATTCGTTGTTTTCATTTGGTTTGTAGGACCTTGTAATTGCTTGCATCATTTAGTTTTATTTTGGCAATCTTTGGGTCCTCGATATAGTCCTACTCCCTTCCAAGTATTCATCTTTGGATATGTGCGAAGGCACACCTTTGGAGGGATTATTACTATATTTGCCTTCTAGAACTTGTCACCCATTTTGGCAATCGATGCCAATGGGGGAGAAGTTTTAGAGTGTTTAAGGGAAGTTGGTCTATGCATTGAGTTTGTTCTTGTGCATTTTCCTCTCATGCTCTTGCATCTTTGTTGTTGCTTTGCATGTGGTATATATAGAGGAAACTCCACCAATGATAATGATTGGCAATATATGCAATGAAATTTAAGTTCATCACACATGCATAGATTGTGGGGGATTTTGCTCTATATATGGTGGTGGTACCAATATCACATACTCTTGTAGTATTTGATATTGGTATTACCGTTTTATTCATTAATATTCCTTATATAAACCCTCTTAAAGGGATTGTCATCAATTACCAAAATGGGGGAGATTGAAAGAACATGTTGGGCCCCATGTGTGGTTTTGGTAATTAATGACAATCTTTATGGACTAATATGTGCATTAAGTTATACTTGTAGGATTTGTCCATTGGCATCGCTTGGAGCATGTGTTGGCTTCAAGGTCGATGAAATACAAAGAAGATATGTTGGGTAAGCTCAATATGTAAGGTCGATGATGAGGAATTAAGAAAGGCGTTCCATCTTGAGAAGGGCAAGACCGTCTACATCAAGCTCAAGTGGAATGCTCAAGGCAAAGGTATAATCTTGATAGGTTTTCCTTTTGCCAGTCTCACGTTGTGTGTGTGCGACCGGGTTTAGGATAGATAACCGTACTATCAAGAGGGGCTCTCGTGTGAGTAATTTAGTCACATCGTTCGGAGAGAGCTCAAACCTTTGCATACTTGTGTCATCGTTTTTGGTTGCTATTTGGTATTATCCATGTGAGGATATAGAGCTTGTGGTAATCTCCATAACAAGCTCTTGTTCATCAAAATCGGATCTTCCGTTTGTATCTTGTTGCGATTTTTATTTATGCGGCTTTTCGATTTCTCACCAAGTGAGGTATTTCACATTTATTTGATACTTTCTCACTTGGTGATAATCAATATTTCCACCTTTTATTGGGAAGCCCTTGTCGTCCTCTATCCAACGCAATTTGAATCGGGTCAATCGGAGTTTTTAGTCAAAAGTTATTGCCGTTTAAATATTTGCCTGTCAGTCTGTTTTCTCGGCCGAGCGGTAGTACCTGAAAACTGCCCGTTTTCTTTCTGCCTCGCTAGTTAGCTAAATCCGATACTACCGGCCGACCCGGTAGTACCGCCTGGTGGACCGGTAGTACCGGCCGACACAGTTTATTTGGCCCAGCTTCTTTTCAAGATTCTTTTCCTGGTACGTTTCAGATCCAGATCTCGTCCGCGTTGACCGTTGCCGCTCACGCTCGCTCGTCGCGCTGCCGCCTAGCTGCCTAGCTGTCGTGCTCGCACGCTGCCTAGCTGCTGCTGTGGCTGCTGCTAGCAAGCACTGGCATGCTGCCAGCCGCTGCTGCTTCTTGCCGCTACCGCGCTTAGTCATTGAGGCAAAGGTTAGTAGCTCCGCCGCCAAGCTTGCTTGGCCCCACTAGCAGCTGCTGCTGCCAAGCTTGCTTGGCCCCACTAGCATGCGCACGCGTAGCTACTGCTGCTGCGCATGTTCTGCTGCTGCTCTGCATCGCTGCTGCATGCCCTGCCCCACTTGCTAGCCCTTCTCGATTTCCTGCCTTGATTTCTTTGCTCGGCCTGGGACTTGTGCGGTGCTATCGGTAGTCCCAACGGCCAGATTTTTGGAGCCCCTATTTAAGCCTTTGCCCTTTTTACTTTATTTTGCTTCTCTCTTATCTATTAGGCTAAACTTTATCCACACTTGCTCTAGATCTTGAAGCTTGCCTAATCTTTTCCTTCCGATGATTCTTGCCCATATTTGAGTGGAAAAGAGAGGAGATCTAGACCCACGTTTTGACCTAACCGATTTATCTCTTTGTGCGTGCATCTTTGGGGATCTAGATTTAGGGGGATTTTGTGTCTCTCTTTGATTCCTCCTCTCTTGTTCCCCCAATAGCTTTAGTAGCTTTGTTGGAACTTGCGAGTGAGGGATTTGAGAACCTTTGTGGTGTTCTTGCCATTTGCATTTGGTGCATCAGTTTGAGTTCTGCTCGGAGGATTTGGTTTGAATTGCTCATTGGAGCTTGTCCCTCTTGGGTTCTTGAAACCCTAGACGGTTTTGTGGCCTTGGTGGCATTGTGGCCTTGGTGGCATTTGTTGTGGCCTTTTGTGGCATTTGTTGGGAGCCTCCAATCAAGTTGTGGAGAAGTGCCCCAACCTTGTGAGAGGTCCCGGTTGCCACCGACAAGTGCCGATAGTGGAAGCGTGAATCGATCCCATTGGGGTAAGATTCACCGGAGAATAAGGGAGGCCTTTTGTGGCGTTGGTGGTTTGATACCACCCCCTCTCCAAACGAGACGTACTCCATGATGGGAGGAACTCGGTAAAATATCGTCGTCCCCGCGTGCCTCGGTTATCTCTATACCCGAGCTTTTACTTATGCACTTTACATTGTGATAGCCTTCGTGCTTGAAGTAATCTATACCTTGCTATCACTTTGTTGCTTGTATTGCTTAGCATAAGTTGTTGGTGCACATAGGTGAACCCTAGTTGTTCTAGGTTGTGCTTGAAAAGTAAAACACTAGTTTTATTCCGCCTTTGTTGAGCCACTCTTGTCGTGGGAATGACCACGGCAGATGCTGCAATCGGCAGCGAGTAGTAGAACGAAGGGCAAGGTGTAGGGGTTCGTAGCATGGAAAACAAAAATTTTCTATCGCATACAAACAAACTAGCCAAGATCTATCTACTAGATTGTAGCAACGAGTCGATAGAGGAACTCACCCTCGAAGATTCCAAAGCGGTTAACGAGAGCAGATTCTCGTGGGTGATGTAGTCGTACACTTCCGATCTCAAGATCGCGTAGACGATCCTTCCAGCGCCACGTTCGGCAGCGCTCCTTGATCGGTCACACGCCGGTACTCGACGAAGACCTTCCTCTCCTTGTTCCAAAGAGGCGGAGGTTGTAGCACTCTCTCGCGATTCCAAAGACAACAGTGGTACCGGAAGTAGAGGGAGATCCCAGGCTTCGCTTAAGCCAAGTGCAGTATGGTGGAGCTTATGAGAGAGGCTATTAGTGGTCTAGTAATTAGACACACCAATTAGAAGGCTCTAAACCGATTAGAAGGCTCTAAACCATTGGCTAAAGCAATTAGAAGCTCTAAACCAAAACGGCTCTAAACCTGAAATCTAGAGGTGAAACTTGTGTGTCTAGGAGGGAGCCCTGCCCTCCTTTTATAGGTGGGAGGCGCCAGGGAGGGGAGAGTCCTCCCCAAGTCGGCCTTGGGTGGCCTGGCAAGCTTGGGAGGAGACTCCTCCTCAAGTCGGATTCCAACACCTCTTTCTTGTTTCCCACAGTTTCTTGTTTTGGCGGTTTGACTTTCAAACCGACATTTGACTTTTCTGTTTAGGATTCAATTTAATCCTTTATTTGGGACAGCAAGAACACTTAGTACATGATGCAATCATTCCATTAAGTAATGACACATTCATGTACCCTCCCCGGAGTTGGCCGGACAATCCGAACCTTCTAGAACATTCGATGAAAACACGGAATCATTCCCGAACTCAAACGGGACTTTCCTTATATGAATCTTATTCTCCGACCATTCCGGATCACCTCGTGATATCCGGATCCCATCCGAGACTCAACAACATTCGGTCTCTTTCTCATAATACCATAACTACTCAAACAACGTCGAATCCTTAAGTGTGTCTCCCTACGGTTCGTGAATTATGCGGACATGAACGAGACACTTCTCGAACAATAACCAATAGAGGAATCTGGAAATTCATATGGCTCCCACATATTTCTACGATTACTTTGCGATCGAATGAACCACTTACATACGATACCAATTTCCCTTTGTCTCACGATATGTTACTTATCCGAGGTTATGATCGTCGGTATCTCGCATACCTAGTTCAACCTCACATCGATAAGTACTCTTTTCTTGTTCCGTGATATGTGATCCCTTGTGACCAAGTCACATGCTTGCAAGCCAATTGGATGACATTCCACCGAGAGGGCCCAGAGTATATCTATCCGTCATGTGGATGGACAAATCCCACTCTTGATCCATGTGTTTCAACCAATACTTTCCGAACACTTAATGCCACCTTTATAGCCACCCGCCACGGTGTGGTGTTTGATGTCATCAAAGCATCCATCCGGTAAAGGTGATATGCATGATCTCATGGTCGAAGGAATTAGGTTACTATGTATCAGAAAGCATATAGCAATTGAACTATTGAAATGACTTGATATTTATGCTACGCTTATCTATAGGAGTATGTCCATCACATCATTCTCCTAATGATATGATCCTGTTGTTAATAACATCTCTATGTTCATGACCAGGAAACCATGATCATATATTAACCAACAAGCTAGTTTAACAAGAGGCTTTACTAGGGACTCTTATTTTAGTTTACAAATCACACAAGTATTAATGTTTCCGGTTAATACAATTATAGCATGGTATGTAAACATTTATCATAAGTGTGAAGATATGATAATAACCACTTTATTATTGCCTCTTGGGCATATCTCCAACAGTCTCCCACTTGCACTAGAGTCAATAATCTAGTTTCAAACCTTTGTGTATTCAACACCTATGGCTTTCCGGTGTTGTAAGTACACGTTCGCTAGTGGTCAACTGATCTCGGATCGACACTTCCAGTCCGTGTGTAATTGCATGTCTTTATGCCTCTACGCATCACTCATTCTCTAATGAGATGGCTTTGTATAAATTTGGTCTTTCGGTGTGACCTTTAGTTCTTTGGGGTTAAAACATGTTGATAATATTGTCGCACAATATATCTTCATAGTATTATCCCTCTGTGAACTACACCTAGTTTGATAACAAACTACTTGACTCAAATGCCCTCTTTTGCTGCTATAATAGCAGTCATATACTTAGCCTTTTGTTGTAGTATCTTTCACAATGTCTTAACTTTGGAACTCATCCAAATCCATTATGGAACTCACCTTCCATTATATTGTGCCACCCTTAGTTTTAGATTGAGATAAACTTAATTTGTACTTTGTGACAAAGATAGTATCAATGTAGTACTTTTACAATGAACTAACCATCTATTTGTCACTTCAACAAATATTATACTCTTAGTTCTTCCAAAAGATTATAAGAATATCCTTACTATTGTCCAATGATCATCTTACGAATCATTCTGGTATATGCTCACAACATTTTAGAGCATAGGACATATCTGGATTTGTACATATCACAGTATGATTGATATAAATACTCTTTGTGATTTCATACATCAAGTATCAATCTATACTTGATTATTTGTTTCACTTTACCAAATGTCAATACACTTGAATATATCATCAACATTGAACTCTTTCAATCCTTTCTGTGCGACAAGAACCTTTTCTTGTAGTTTCTATATTGAACTCATTCAATATCTCGTCTATGTACTTCTGGCACAACCATATTAGCATCTATTGATGCCAAATATTTGGGTTTTGCCTAAGTCTTTCATCGGGATGAAATTCTTAATATGTGTTAATAAAAGATACATCTTTTCTAATCAACAATATGTCCTCCACATAATGTATTAGAAATATGTCTTAGCACTCCCACTTAATTTCTTGCAAATGCAAGCATCTCCATTGTCTCTGATGAACTTTTAAACTCCTTTAACAGTTTCATCACAGTGAAGATTCCAACTCCGCGATGCTCACTTTAACCATTGAAGTTTGCATATGCTTTTAGCATCCTTTTGAATTAACAAAACCCTATGGACCATGTTATGCACATGTCCTAGGTAACGATTCTATTAGAAGAACTTGTTTTGTTTATTCAACTACCATATAACAAATTATATGTAGTGGTTGCTACATTAATCCGTCTAGACTAAATATCGCTATGAAAGATCAGATCTTGTCATAGTCAACCTTTGAACATTGTTGTGAACTCTTTCCAACATGTCGACTATTTCATAGATGTAAAACATCCATGTCTATTTCTTTATAGATCCAAACACAACTGTAAGGTCTTACACCTTTCTCGAGGGTCCTTCAAGTTCAAAACTTGATTTCTCGTGTATGGAACTATCACGGATTTTATGGCTTCAAGCCATTTGACGGAGTCACCCATCATCGCTTCTTTGCATGTAGTCGGTTCATTATTCTCAAATAATGATTCAACCCTCAAATCTTGGTATTTGATTGTTTACCCGATCTACTTGTTTTAATAGGAACTTAGATCTCCGTGACCACAACCTTTGAGGCACGTGAGCCATGAGCATTGTTGCTGCCTCCGAAACACTTTTCGGCGCTGCCCAACTCTGCACATATAGCTAAGGTTCTTTCAACCTTATCAAAGTTCTATTGTCCTCCCACTTAACTTTTCACGAAAAATTCCTTCTTAAAGAAACTTGACGTTCTAAGCGACAAACACTTTTGTCTCCGGTGTTATGGAGAAATACTTAACAAAGACAGATTCATACGACTTTGGTTGCAAACATCTTTCTTATGTATAGCATACCAATGTTTAAGAAAGGACTACTTGGGTTTTATCCCAAACCATAACCTTATATTGTGTCATTTCAACGGATTATGATGGAGCTCTTTTCAGTGGAAAAACGGTAATCTCTAAAGCTTTTAATCTTTAAAATATAATGGCAGTTTTATAAATTACACCTTCGATCTTACCATGTCAAACAAGGTTTAATTACATATCTCGAACGCTCCATACTCTTATGGTGTTTCGGGAAAATGCAAATCCACGGAACGATTCCTTTAATCTTAGGTATTATGCTAAACTCTGTAACTCAAATATCTTCCTTTATGATCTTTATCATAAACTGTTTATATTCTTGTTACAATGATTTTGCACTTCATCTTGTAATCTTTGAACTTTTCAAATGTTTCATACTTCATCCTTATTAAGTAAATATTCATATATTCACTCAAATTTTTGGAGAAAGCATATGAAGTTGAAATCCATCGCTCTTGACTACACATAATGGACTTCGTACAACAATATGTACAAATTCCAATAAGCTAGTCTTTCTTTCCCTTTTGGCCTATGAACGAAGTTTTAATTATCTCTAGGAAAGTTTCACAAGCGTCATTTGATCAAAATCAAAAGACTCCAAAATTCCATACATATGGAGTTTCTTCATGTTTTCTTTCCAATATAATTTAAACGGCGATGTCACTTCCTAAGTGATCTTTCAATCAATTTGTCTTTCGACATTTTTAGCATTAGCTTTATGGATGTGATTTTTCCAACGAGATTTGTGAATCATCCATCTTTTATGGATTACGGCAATTATTTGAACAATTTGTTCTCATAACACCTGATAAAACAAATCTTGAAGGCAAGCTTTGATGTTTAACGAGCAACATAATAACACTTTATTTGTTCTCGATGAACATCATCACATATTCTTTTGCTAATTACTTAGGCCACTGTAGTTCATGAATTCTGTTGTTTTGTATGACGATTCATACCAACAAATTCAGTATCAAATACTTAAGAACCACATTGTTTAATAAGCAAAGAATACAGCCATAACATGTATATCATCTATATACTTAAACTGAACAATTCTAGTCTTTTCTTTTCTGCCATATATTTATGAGATTCTCTTTCAGTATTTCCTTTTCTGTTTGAAAGAATCTATAAATATCAATAGTGGAGTCATACATATGACACATAGTCCAAAACATGTATAGTCAAATACTAATGTCTTTGGACTTGCACTTTGAAGTAGATCACCATCATCAAATGTTTGGTGTTCTTTCAAATTCCTTTCTTTAGTAATCTCTTGGTGTAGTAAACATTTTACCTACATCAAATATTCATCCTTATCATGGAATCGTCCATGATCAAGCTACCTTTAGCTTATAACGATGAATTATGAGTATAATGTTGCTATCCAAAAACCTTTTGGAAGATTAGGACAACTAGTGTCTCCAACCTTTTGCAAATTCTCATCAAATATGAGAACATGACTTTTGCCATATTATACTCTATCATGTTGCAACCAAAACTTCGTTTCAGATATCACAATATCTTCCACGCATCATGATTTCTGAAACAACTCTTTCAGATCCTAGATAACCTTGATATTAAGACAATCCTTTGAATATCAAGAATCATGGAGACAAACATGATACTTATATACTAACATTGGAATTGTTACTCTTGTTTTAATACCAATTATTAAACTTTATGGAGTAACCGGAACTTACTGAAAGTTTGCAATAGGACTTTTAAACTTTAGATTAACACTTCAAAACAATACGATACCAGTTCGTAAAGTAACTAACCAGAATTCTATAGTTCTATCATCTCAATTATAACTAAGCGCAAGGTGGTAAACGGATGCCAATGACTACAACAACTATGCAAATTCACTTTGATTTAGTTTATGATAAATTGAGTTCTAATTAATAATTAAATTAATCTAGGTGAACTCCCACTCAAAACAATATCCCTCACATTGTTTTAGTGATCACACGAACCAAATCCACCACATCAAAACCGATCATCACGAGAGTTGATATAGCTTCAATGGCTAACAATCAACATGTCCATCATATCTACTATATGACTCATGCTCTACCTTTCGTAATCCGTGTTCACGAGGCCATGTCCATACATGCTAGGCTCGTCAAGATCAAACCTTAGTTTCGCATGAGCAACTGCTTGCTCACGTTGTATACACTTGCGTAATCTAACACACCGATCATCACGTGGTGCTTCGAAACAACAAGCTTTAGCAACGGTGCTAACTAAGGGTGAACACTTTATGATTTGAAATTAATGTGCATGAGGGATCATCTTATAATGCTACCGTCGTCTACTAAGCAATACAAGATGCATAAAGGATTAACATCACATGCAATTCATAATATGTGATATGATATGGCCTTTCTTCTTTGTGCTTCCGATCTCCATCTTCAAGCACGAACATGATCTCCATCATCATCGGCATTGCATCAAGGTCAATGACGCTTCTCCATGGTTGTCGTCCACCGGCTTCAACTATTACAACTACTTTGAATAGACACGCGGGTCTTAACAGAATTTAAAGACAACCATATGGATCCTGCCGGTTGCCAACTTACAATAAGGAACATCGCATACATCAAATATAATCACAATCATGGCCATATCACATCACTGCACACCCCTGCAAAACAAAGTTAGACGCCTCTACTTTCTTTGCATATTTTACGTGGTTTGGGGCTTTCAATAAGTGTCGTTCTAACTTACGAACAAGAACCACAACATTGATACTAGCATTGTTGATCACCCGTTGTAAATTGGATCTTAACTATGCTAGGAGAAACAGACACCATAAAGCCACTTATGCAATACAAGTTGCATGTCAAGCGTGGAGCAAGTCTCATGAACGATGTCATGTAAGGTTAGCGGCCGCTTCATCCCAACATACCGCAAGATGCAAAGTACACAAAAGCAATCTACAATAAAAGCATCAACGCCCACAATGACCATTGTGTTCTACTCAGGCAACAGATCTACATAGACACGGCTCGATAATCAGCAACGAGTTCGAGAATGGAACTCAAAAAGCTCTAAACCAGAAGGCTCTAAACTGGCAAAAGCAATTAGAAGCTCTAAACCAAAACGGCTCTAAACCCCGAAATCTAGAGGTGAAACTTTTTCCTGTGTCAAGGAGCCCTCTTTATTCTAGGACCATTCCGAGGATCACCTCGTGATATCCCACATCCGAGACTCGAACATTGGTCTCTTTCTCATAATACCATAACTACTCAAATAGGTTATGACCGCATTCTTTCTTGTTCCGTGATATGTGATCCAAGTCACATGATTGCAATCTCAATTGGATGGCCACGAGAGTATATCTATAGTCATGGATGGACAAATCCTCTTGATCCATGTGTTCAGCAATACTCGAACACTTAATGCCACCTTTATAGCCACCCGGTGTTTGATGTCAGCATCATCGCATCCATCGTAAAGGTGATATGCATGATCTCATGTCGAAGGAATTAGGTTACTATGTATCAGAAAGCATATAGCAATTGAACTATTGAAATGACTTGATCTTTATGCTACGCTTATCTATAGGAGTATGTCCATCACATCATTCTCCTAATGATATGATCCTGTTGTTAATAACATCTCTATGTTCATGACCAGGAAACCATGATCATATATTAACCAACAAGCTAGTTTAACAAGAGGCTTTACTAGGGACTCTTATTTTAGTTTACAAATCACACAAGTATTAATGTTTCCGGTTAATACAATTATAGCATGGTATGTAAACATTTATCATAAGTGTGAAGATATGATAATAACCACTTTATTATTGCCTCTTGGGCATATCTCCAACACAAGGGCGGCCAGCCATCTGCGGTGCGAGATGAGGGCGGAGACACAGGGTTTTACCCAGGTTCGGCCCCCCGGAGGGTAAAGACCTACTCCTTCTAGATTGTATTATGATGGAGGTACAATGGGGCGAGCTCGACGGCTAGGCGGCGAGTCGCTCGGGTGGATGATGGAACGTATCCTCTACACGCCCTGTGGGGAGGTTTATATAGACTCACCCCCCTGTTGGAGATATGCCCAAGAGGAAATAATAAAGTGGTTATTATCATATCTTCACACTTATGATAAATGTTTACATACCATGCTAAAATTGTATTAACCGGTAACATTAATACTTGTGTGATTTGTAAACTAAAATAAGAGTCCCTAGTAAAGCCTCTTGTTAAACTAGCTTGTTGGTTAATATATGATCATGGTTTCCTGATCATGAACATAGAGATGTTATTAACAACAGGATCATATCGTTAGGAGAATGATATGGTGGACATACTCCTATAGATAAGCGTAGCATAAAGATCAAGTCATTTCAATAGTTCAATTGCTATATGCTTTCTGATACATAGTAACCTAATTCCTTCGACCATGAGATCATGCATATCACCTTTACCGGATGGATGCTTTGATGACATCAAACACCACACCGTAACTGGGTGGCTATAAAGGTGGCATTGAGTGTTCGGAAAGTATTGGTTGAAACACATGGATCAAGAGGGATTTGTCCATCCATATGACGGATAGATATACTGGCCCTCTTGGAATGTCATCCAATTAGCTTGCAAGCATGTGACTTGGTCATAAGGGATCACATATCACGGAACGGAAAAGAGTACTTATCAAGAACGAGGTTGAACTAGGTATGCAGATACCGACGATCATAACCTCGGATAAGTAACATATCGTGAGACAAAGGGAAATTGGTATCGTATGTAAGTGGTTCATTCGATCGCAGTAATCGAGAAATATGGAGCCATATGAATTTCAGATTCTCTATTGGTTATTGTTCGGAGAAGTGTCTCGATCATGTCCGCATAATTCACGAACCGTAGGGAGACACACTTAAGGATTCGACGTTGTTTGAGTAGTTATGGTATTATGAGAAAGAGACCGAATGTTGTTCGAGTCTCGGATGGGATCCGGATATCACGAGGTGATCCGGAATGGTCCGAGAATAAGATTCATATAAGGAAAGTCCCGCTTCGGAGTTCGGGAATGATTCCGTGTTTTCATCGGAATGTTCTAGAAGGTTCCGATTGTCCCAAGACTGGGGGAGGGGTACATGAATGTGTCATTACATATTGGAATGATTGCATCATGTACTAAGTGTTCTTGTTCCAAATAAAGGATTAAATTGAATCCTAAAAGAAAAGTCAAATGTCTAGTTTTAAAGTCAAACTAAAAACAAGAAACCTGTGGGAAACAAGCAAGAGGAGTTGAACTTGGAGGAGGAGTTTCTCTCCTCCAAGCCGCCAGCCCTAGGCCGAGTTGGGGAGGGACTCCTCCCTCCTGGCCAGCCCCTCCCATCTATATAAGGAGGCAGGGCTCCCCTAGAACACACAAGTTCCTATCTTCTACCTCCGGTTTAGAGCCGCTTTGGTTTAGAGCTTCTAATTGCTTTAGCCTGCGGTTTAGAGCCTTCTAATTGGTTTAGAGCCTTCTAATTGGTGTGTCTAATTACTAGACCACTAATAGCCTCTCATAAGCTCCACCATACTGCACTGCTTAAGGCGAAGCTCAAGGGATTTCCTCTACTGGGTACCACGCCACAGTGCCGGAATCGCGAGGAGAGTGCTACAACCTCCGTCACTGCTGGAACAAGGAGAGGAAGGTCTTCGCCGAAAATTTAACGTGACCGATCAAGGGAGCGCTGCCAGAACGTGGCGCCGGAAGGATCGTCTACGCGATCTTGAGATCGGAAGTGTACGACTACATCACCCACGAGAATCTGCTCTCGTTAACCACTTTGGAATCTTCGAGGGTAAGTAATTCCAAAGGACTCGTTGCTACAATCTAGTAGATAGATCTTGGCTTGTTTGTTTGTATGCGATAGAAAATTTTTGTTTTCCATGCTACGAACCCCTACACCCCCCCCCCTAGGGTTTACATATCTCAACCGACCGCTTAACGCTTTCAAGATTGCTTAACCTAATCCGATCGGGCCTATCTACTCTCCTGCGCTCAGCTTCGATCGCTTGGATCCACGCCAGTCTTGATCGATCGCGTCTGCAGGCCCACTCGCCAGTTCTCGGGCCGGAACGCCCGCTGGGTGGGTATACCCCGTGAAGAATATCCCCATCGTCCCCGAGGCCGCCGAGGTCGATTGCCGGCAATCGAACATACGGGTCCAATGCGGACACCCAGTCGAATCGGTGGCGGACTCCTGAACAAAGGAATAAACTAGTCATTCTGGTCGCAGCTCGGCGAACGGGTCGGCGAAATATTTAGTCACTGTTGTAGTGATCGGGTCGGCGAGTCGAGTGGCTGAAGTTGGATCGTCAGACGCAGTCAAAACTAACCGTTGGGGTAATCCAACGGTAACTTTTGGCGTAATCACCGCGTTGCAACGGCTCCCGGATTTGGCGGGTAACAACCGCTATATAAAGGAAATGGTAGGCGATCAGAGAACCACCCTCTCGTCATTTCCTCCGACTTCGCGCATCTCTGTTTTCCTCCGCATCGCGATCCAGCCGATCCAAAATCCTCCGACCTCCACGATCCTTTCTGCCAATTGCCCCCTCCGCCGAACCATGGGGCAGGTCCAAGTGTAGGAGAGAGCTACTGGCGTCTTTCGAGGAGGCCGGGATCCTGGGCGCCGGCAGGTGGCGCATCCCCGCGGCCGGAGAGGTGACTCCGGACCCGCGCAAGGGAGAATTCGTCTGCTTCACCAGCCACCTGGAGCGGGGGCTGGGATTCCCCACATCTCGCTTCTTCCGGATCTTCTGCGCCTTCTACGGGATCCAGCCATCGGACCTGGACCCGCACAACATCGAGCAGCTCGCCATTTTCGTGGCGTTCTGCGAGTGCTACCTGGGCTGCAGGCCCTACTTCCCCCTATGGCAAGATCTGTTCCACGGGAGGATCAGTCGCGAAGAAGCGGGTGGCCCAATGCTTGCTGCGGGTGGCCTGACGTTTCAGTTGAAATCGAAGGCCTCCTTTTTTGATCTGATGCTACCTGCCAAGGCGGCGAGCGAATGGAAGAAGTCGTGGTTTTACGTCACCGAGGCAACTCCAGACGGCGAGGTGGCGATCCCAAGATACTCCGCCGACCGGCCCGAACCGCGCCGACTCCAAGTCGGCAAGCTCCCAACAGACCAGCGGATGGTCGTGGATGAGATGCTTCAGACCATCCGCGGCCTGAAGAAGAAGGGTCTTCAGACCATCAATTTGTACAACTGCTGGCTCGGGCGGCGACTCGTTCCCCTGGCCCGCCGTGACCATTATATGTACGAGTACACGGGCCGGGAGGACTCGACGAAATCCTGCCTCGCCGAGTGGAAACTCGAGGACTACATCCCGGCGTTGAAGAAGATCACCCAGGTGGTTTACCTGGACGCGAAGGCTGGGGTCTCCCCTACACCGCGAAGCATCCAGCCCCGGCGGTAAGTCATTTTCTATCATTCGCAGTCGCAGTTGATGCTATCGCGGTTATACTGATACTGTCTCATGCCTATTGCAGTTATTTCAAGTGGTGGAAGGGTGGCTTCCACCTGCGGACGACGAGAATTCGAGCTCGTCCGTCCAGGACGGGGGCGAATCGCCTCCTGCCAAGGGCGGCGTCAAGAGAGACAGGAGCGATGACGACGACGAGTCCGAAGAAGAAGCCACCCCACTGGTTCGCAAAACTCGCGGGCAGCGTCAGCGCGAACTCGAGGCGAGCAGAAGCCTTGAACGCCATGATGATGACGGAGACGAGCTTACCGAGCACACCTCGCGTCGCGAGGCCACTCCGTCGAAAAAGAATAAGAAGAAGAAGGAAGTGAAGGCCCCTCTAAAGAGGAAGACGAAGCCGGCAAAACAGGCATCTCCACCTCGTTTGGCGAGTAGCTCCGACTCCACTAGCCTGGCCAGGGACGAAGCGCCACAGACGACGGTAGCACCGGATGCCACCGCCGCCCTGAGTGAGGTACCTCTGGCCTCGATCCCCCTGCTCGCCCCAGCCTGGGTGGGGTTGCTCCATCGCGGCTTCGCCTCCTAGGAAAGCTCCCGCCGAAAATGTTGTGGAGGTTTCGTCGCCTCACAACGAAGAGGCCGTCCGTGTCTTGGGCGCATGATGTCCTGGAGATGGGCCTCAGTCGGAAACTGGGCCCCGAAGTAGAGAAGCCGGCTAGCATCCGCACGGGGCTGCGGTTCATACCAGTCGCCAAGTGAGTTTTATTCACTTGCCTTGCTTTTCGTTGTACTCGGACCACTTTGCTCATGTAATCAATTTGCAAGACTGGAGTTAAAAAGATAGGCCACCCGTCCGTGGCCAAAGTGCCGCCAGTCGTCGCCGAGGAGGACCCCTCTCGGAAGAGGAAGGCTGATGAGGTCGTTGCCCCCACAGACAGTGCCAAGAAGGCCAAGAGCGACGATGTCGTCACGGTGTTTGACAACACGATGATTGCTCCGAGTGATCCTACGGCGGGGGCGACCTTGACGATCAAGGAGGGTGCTCCCTCGCCTGGGATGGCTGAGCCGGCCTCTTTTGGTGCCGGCGCATCCATCGCGACCTTCCCCCGCTTCATGGCCAGAGCGGCTACGGCGAGTGGTACCACGCCATCGAGCCGTGTGCCTGGGGTCGCCGAAACGGAGGTCGAGCAGCGTCGCGGGCACACTCCGGCTCTTCTCGCATCCATGGACGCGCTACAGCTTCATGGCATGCTTGGCGCAGCCATCCAGGTATGTCCAGTCCCCGAGGATCGGGCCACTGAATTGCAGTGGTCAGATTCTTTTGGTGTTTTGCTTTTATTTCTCCCTCCCAGTCCCCGAGTGCGCATTCTCTGAATTTTAGCGGGTGGGCGCTTAGTGTTTTTGATCTCCAGTCCCCGAGTGTCCAATCACTGAATTTCAGCGGGTGGGCACTTAGGATTTTTGATCTCCAGTCCCCGAGTGTCCAGTCGCTGAATTTCAGCGGGTGGGCACTTAGGATTCCGTTTTTGTTAACTGTTTGACTTTTGCACAGGGTTTGCAGCGTGAATCAGCTGACCGGCTTGCTGCGAAATGTCGCGCGGAGAAGGAACTTGTCGTCGTCCAAGAGGCGAACAAGGGACTCCAGGCGATTGCTACGAAGGCAGAGGAGGTCCGTCAGGGCCTTGTCCCAGCCAGTGAATTGACGGCAGCTCAAACTGCGTTGAGCTCGGCTGAGAAGCGGATCGCCGACCTTGAGTGCGAGCTTAAGGACGCGAAGGAGGAGGAGAGTTCGGCGGATGGGCGAGCCAGGGCTGCTGTTACAGCCGCCGCTGAGGAGCGTAAGGTCTCTGACGCCCTTGTTGCTGGGCTTCAAGACGACTATTCCTCTCTTCAAACATTCATCACGGATATCTCCCGTCCTTTGATTGGTAAGTGTGCCTGCCTCTGCCTGTAATATTTGCATTGTGTTATCTTTGATGTACTCACTGCCACCCTCTGTCCACAAGTCGGATCATCGACAGCGCGGAAGAGGCACAGTCGTTCGACGCGTGGCAATGTGTGGCCACGATGGTCGACTTGGCCATGTTGTCCGCGACATGTATTCGGGCGTATCTTCAGGAGATGTCGCCCACGGAAGTGATTCCCAGCGACATCGTCGAGGTGTGTCGATACTTGGAGAAGTCTCCGTCGTTCGTCGAGTTCATGATGCGGTCGGTGTTTCGGCGCGGGGCGGCGACGGCGCTTAGCCTTTGGCTTGCCCACTTCCCGGAGGATTTCGATCTGGACGACGTGACGAGTGGCTACCCATCGTCGACGGGCTCGGTGGAGATCACCGAGGTGCTGAAGCTGACGGACCACGCCACGGTATACTCCGATCGTGTCTGGGCGATGGGAGACCTCCTTCCTTATCAGGAGACGATCGTCGCACCCAACGACCCCAAGCCGCCGCACCGGGACTTCAAGATCGAGCAACCCTTCCGTGCGGCGATGGCGGGTGAGCTGACGACGTACCCGACGAACCCGTACACTCCCTTCATTCGCAACCGCACGGGTGGCGGCGAGTCGACATCGAAGCCTGCGGAATAAGACATTGTGCCCTGGGGTGTTAGTAGTAGTTTGGCCATTAGGCGCATTTTGTACTTTGTAACAATTGTGATATGCTATAATGGGATATCGTGTTATTTTGTGAATTGTCTTGTGTTTGGTGATTGAGGGTTGAATGAGTACCCGAGCGCGTCCGCCCTTTTTATGGGGTTTACCTCGTTTGTTTATGTGTTTGTGGTTTTGAACGTTTTGTTATTGAGGTCAACTCGCCCGAGCTTGGAAAGCCAGTCGCAAGGCGACTCCCATGAGTGCTCTATACTTCACCGTTTTCCCATGCGCGAACGAGGTCGGGTAGCCGAGTCCCCGAGCGTGGTACTTGGTTGTTCTAGTCACGACTCTAGGGTGGGTGAGGACTGGGCGCGTCAGAGTAAGCGCATCACTCTTGCCTGGCCCGTCGGGTCAGTCGCATGGCGAGTCCTGGGCATGCTCTCATACTTGGCGTTTTCCCTAGTCGCTCGCGCTGAACTGGTCGTCAGTCCCCGAGCGTGGTACTTGGCCGTTCGAGTCGCTGTGTCGAGGATGCGGAGGATCATGGTTGCTGTGAGGAGCGAAGGCAGTTGTCTTGGCTCGTTAAGCCAGTCGAGCTAGGCGACTCCAATGGGGCTCTGGGTAGGCGTTTTTCGTGGATGTTACGAGACCTGGGGTAACCCAGTGCCCTCGTAGCGCACTACTTGGCCACGCCGATCGTTGTACCAGAGGTTGACTCCTGCAGTTAGCTTGGTGCTGTTATTGCGAGTGCAAGTGGCACAAGACACAGAGAGTAGACACAATTTGTGGTAACCAATATGTTTTATTTCATAGCGACTGGAGGATACATATGTGGAGTTCTAGGAGTAGAACTTCCGTAGGAGGTTTACATTCCATGGTCGCTTGACGTCGAGTTTTCCGTCTTCACGGACGTCAGTGAGGTAGTAGGCGTCGTTGCCGAGTACCCGCCCGATGGCGAATGGTCCCTCCCACGGGGGGGAGCTTGTGCATGCCCTTCTTGTCCTGGATGAGGCGTAGCACCAGGTCGCCTTCCTGGAAGGTGCGACTTTTCACCCGCCGGCTATGGTAGCGGCAGAGTCCTTGCTGGTAGATGGCAGTGCGAGAGCGAGCTAGGTCGCGTGCCTCGTCGAGTTGATCGACTCCATCCTGACGTGCGAGTTCGTTCGCAGCCTCCGTGTAGTGGACGACCCTTGGCGAGTCGTGCTCGAGGTCGGTGGGCATGACTGCCTCGGCGCCGTACACCATGAAGAAGGGGTGAACTCGTCGACTGTTGACCGAGGTGCGGATACCCAGATGACGGAGGGTAGCCTCGACCCAGCACCGGCGGTGCTGGAGTGGTACTTGGAGCCGCTGCCCGTGCCGCAGGATGCTCGTTGGCCTGCTCCGTCCGCCGTTGGATTCCGGTGGGTGACCGCGAGGTCGAGCCGATGTGATGTTCCTCGTAAATCGCCATGGCTCCTTTGGCGGTTGGTGCCGTTGTCCGTGATGATGTTGTTTGGGAACCCGTAGCGATATATGAGCTCACGAGGAATTTGGTGGCGGTCTTCCGTCGCATTTCGATCGGCTTGGCCTCCACCCACTTTGTGAATTTGTCGACCGCGACCAGGAGGTGGGTGAACCCGGAGGGGGCCTTTTTGAAAGGGCCTACCATGTCCATACCCCACACGGCGAATGGCCAGGTGATGGGGATTGTCTTGAGCGCTAAGTTCGGCACGTGTGTCTGGTTGGCGTACTTCTGGCACCCGGCGCACCGCTGGACAATGTCGACGGCATCAGCGTGTGCGGTGGGCCAGTAGAAGCCGTGTCGCATAGCCTTTGCGACCAGAGAGCGGGATCCGGCGTGGTGGCCGCAGTCGCCGGAGTGGATGTCGTGGAGGATCTTGCGTCCTTCGGCGGGTTGGACGCAGCGTTGGAACACGCCGGTCACGCTGCGCTTGTGGAGCTCGCCGTCGATGATGGTGAAGGATTTGCATCGACGTGCAACTATCCGGGCGTCTGTCTCGTCTTCCGGCAAGGTGCCGGCCTCCAGGTAGGCGATGTACGGCTTGGTCTAGTCGTCTGGCTCGGCGATGAGTGCGACTAGGGCTGCCTCTGGTTGCAGCGGGACTGCGATGTCGATCTCCCTTGGGGGAGAGACTGACGGCTTGGTGATCGTGTCGAGGAAGACGTCGGTGGGTGGTGCGAGTCGAGCCGACCCGATGCGAGAGAGTGCATCGGCCTCCTCGTTCTTCCGCCTGTCGATCCACTCGACGGAGTAACCTGCGAAGTGTCCGCCCAGCTTGTCCACTGCTTGGCGGTATGCCGTCATGGTGGGAGAGACGGCGTCGCAGGTGCCAGCGACTTGCCCATCGACGAGGTCGGAGTCTCCGTAGCAGCGTAGGCGGTTGACATTCATCTCCTTGGTAGCTCGCATGCCGTGGAGTAACGCCTCGTACTCGGCCATGTTGTTGGTGCAGGGGGTGAAGTCAAGGCAGAGGACGTAGCGGAGCTTGTCGCCCTTCGGGGAAGTCAACACGATCCCTGCTCCTGCGCCGTCTGCGTTCGTGGAGCCGTCGAAGTGCAGACTCCAGTAGTGGAGGTACGGCAGCTTTTCCGGCTACTGGGCCTCTTCCCAGTCGGCGATGAAGTCCGGGAGAGCCTGCGACTTGATCGCTTTTCGTGGCTCATACTTGATGTTGTGGACGCCGATTTCGACGGCCCACTTGGCGACTCGCCTGTTCGCCTCACGGTTGCGGATGATGTCCTCCAACGGTGCTGAGAAGACGACCGTGATCGGGTGCTCCTGGAAGTAGTGCGGCAGTCGCCGTTCTTCTCTGAAGACTGCGTACACCAGTTTCTGGTACTGCGGGTACCGCTAGCGCGACTCGGTGAGGACCTCGCTGATATAGTACACCGGTCGTTGTACCGGGCGCTCCTTTCCTTCCTCTGGACTCTCGACGACCATGACGGCGCTGACGACGCGCTCGGAAGCCGCGACGTAGACCAGCATGGGCTCTTTGTCGACGGGGGCGGCGAGTAGCGGTGCTGCGAGTAGCACCTTCTTGAGGTCGCGGAGTTCATCGTCCGCCTCCTTGTCCCACTGGAAGGTGGGGTTCTTCCGCATTAGGCGGTATAGGGGCATCGCCTTTTCGCCCAATCGGGGGATGAAGCGGCTGAGAGCCGCGACTCGCCCGGCCAGCTTCGACGCCGCGCAGCACTCGGTTTGCCGAGCGATCGTGTCGATCTTGGTGGGTTCGCCGATCCCGCTTGGAGACGCGTGCAGTAGTTGCCCTGCTGGTACACCGAAGGTGCATTTGCCTGGGTTTACCTTTATCTTGTATTTCCGCAGGTTGGTGAATGTTTCCGCCAGGTCGGCGAGTAGATCGCCCTGGCGAGCAAATTTCACTACCACGTCGTCGATGTAGACGTGGATATTGCGGCCAATTTGGCTCGCAAGGCATTCCTGCATGCACCGCTGGTAGGTCACCCCGGCGTTCTTGAGGCCGAAGGTCATGGCGGTGTAGCAGAAGGCTCCGAATGGCGTGATGAACGTCGTCTTTTCCTCGTCCTCGACAGCCATTTTGATCTGGTTGTACGCAGAGTAGGCGTCGAGGAAACACAGCGACTCCTAGCCCGCGGTGGAGTCGATTATTTGGTCGATCCGCGGGAGGACGAATTGCTCCTTCGGGCAGGCGCTGTTTAAGTTTGTGTAGTCGATACACATCCTCCAGGTCCCATTTTTCTTCTCAACCAGGACTAGGTTTGCCAGCCACTTGGAGTATTTGATTGGCCGGATGAAGCCTGCAGCGAGTAGACGCTGCACCTCCTCGGCGATGGCTCGGCGGCGCTCTTCATTGAAGGGCCGCAATGATCGCTGACGGGTCGCACATTGGGGTCGGCGTTGAGTTTGTGCTCAGCGAGTTCCCTAGGGACACCGTGCATGTCGAGGGCTTCCATGCGAAGATGTCCCTGTTCTCACGGAGGAACTCGATGAGCGCCTTCCTATGCTGGGCTCATGCCGTCCCAATCGTCACCGTCTGCTGAGTCGCTCGGGACCAGCTCAATGGTGCGGTGTGCGTCGTTGCCTCAAGGCTGAGGTGTTGGCGCCCGAATCGGCTTCTTGAGTATGGTGGGCTCGTTGTTGACCCCGCCGCATTGGCGAGCTCGTCGGCATGGTTGGCCTCTGCCGTGATGACAAGATCGGCGAAGTTCGCCTTTGGCCTCGCACTCGCGGCCATGTCGGGTCGCTGATGGTGATGACGCCGCTGCCTGTGGAGCTTCATCGCGTTACGCAGTAGGGGCGCTGCCATGAACTTGGCGAACGCCGCGCCTAGGACACGGGTAGTAGGGTTGTCAAGGTACCAGCTCAAAGACGATCCGCTCGGTGCGGAAGTTTGCTGGTGTACCGAAGGTGACTGGCAGCGTGACCTTGCCGATCGGGTACGCCTTCCGACCGGGGACGATGCCGTGGAACGTGGTGTAGGTCGTCTCGACCATCGACTGCGGGAGCCGCAGTCGCCTGAAGGTGTCCAGGTACAAGATGTTGATGGAGTTGCCGCCGTCCATCAATGTCTTGGGGAGCCAGTAGTCTCCCACCTTAGGCTTGACCACCAGGGCGACTCGGCATGGGTACTCGATGCGTGGCGAGTGGTCCTGGCGGCTCCAGGTGATGGGCTGCTCCGACCAGTTGAGAAACTGGGGAACGTCCACCTGGGCCACCGCGTTGACGGCGACGGCGAGGGCGATGACCTTCTTCTCGCGCTTCGTGTTGAAGCCTGTGAAGGTGTTGAGCGAGCCGGCCACACTGCCGAATTTTCCGCCGTTTGGCGGGTTGTTGTAGGGGTCCTCTCGTGCTCGTCGTGCCTTCTCGATCTCCTTGAGAGAGTGGCAGTCGGCGGTCGTGTGCGTGGCGGGCTTCCCTTCCCTGCTGTGAAACGCACAAGGCTGGTTAAGGAGGGCCGCGGGGTCGAACCTTGGTTTCGCCTTGTAGTTGCCGCCGTCGCGGCGTTGCCCTCCGTCACGGCGGAAGCTCTTGGGCTCGCGCTGCGCGTGCCCGGTGTTGGCGACGAAGTCGACTCACCCGTCACTGCGACGCTTGCCGGTGAGGCGAGTGTTGCTGTAGCGTAGGTCGGACCGTCGTCCGTTGTCGTTGCCGTTCGTGCGGCGTTGACCTCCCGACTCGTCGTCGGTTTCCTGGTTGGGGTCTTCCTCCGCGTATCTTTTGGCGATCTCGAGGAGGTCCGGTATGTTGTCGAGTGTGCGGTATGCTTGTTTGAGCTTGGCAACCAAGGGCTCGTAGAGGCACGAGTTCTTGAAGCAGTGGATTGCGGTGTCCGGGTGGATGCCGGCCGCGTTGTACCATAGCTCTTGCCACCGTTGGACCCAGCTTCGGGTCGACTCGCGGGGTCCCTGGACGCATCACTCCAGATCCTCGATGGTGGTGGCGCGGGTGTAGGAACCCTCGAAGTGCCTCACGAAGGCATCGCGCATCTCTTCCCAGGAGTAGATGCTATCCGGAGGGAGAGTGTTGATCCACTGCCTGCACGCTCCCTCCATCATCAGGGGGAGGTAGCGGGCGGCTAGCAGGTCGGTGTGGCCTGCGATCCCCATCGCCATGAGGTAGGTGTCCAGCCACACGGAGGGGTCGTACGAAGGGTCGTACTTCTCTATTTCCTTCGGCGCTTTGAAGTTCGCTGGGTATTTTTCGCCTCGGATCATCGGGCCGAAGCATCGGGGACCGAGTCGGCTTAGAGACCCCATCGGCTCGCCGTCGCGGCGATTGGTTAGGGTGTGTCGCAGGTCATCGGGCTGGCATGCGCGCCAGCTTTGGTTGTTGATGATGTGGGTGCGGGCGTCGACGGGCTGACCGTTGGCGGCGACAAAGTTGGTCGCTGGCCTGGGGTCGTTGGTGGAGAGTGCCGCGTTCGCTGGTCGGTATTGGAGCTGTAGTGGTTCGGGTGGTGGGCAGTTGAGGGTGTTTGCCGCCAATGGGCGGCCGCTTGAGGCCGCTCTTCTGCCCGATGAACGCGAGTACATCCGACCCTGTGAGTCGACGCCTGCGTTTTGTTGCTCGATCGCCTTTGCGAGCAGGGCCTTGACGTACTGTATCTGTAGGGCGCCGTCACTAGTGGTCGTGATGTTGTCAGCCGCTGCTTGGCCTGCCACGAGGTTGTCCATCGGTGTGGAGAACAGTGTTAGGTCGTTCGCGTCTCGCTCCCGTGAGGAAACTACTATCCGCGGCTGGTCCCTAGGGGGTGCGCGGTTGGGTGGAGGTGGGGCGCCCATCGCACGACCGTGGGGCCGGTGCTTCCTCTGGTGGCGCTGCTCACATATCGCGCCGCCATGCGGGCCGGTCGTTCTCGCCGTCGGTTCAGGCGCGCTCGACGGCGGGGTTCAGGCACGACCTGATTCATTGCTGGTGGTAGCGCGACAGCTCCTGCGCTGTCACCTGCTCGAGGCGAAATTTTTCGCGCCTCGGCTTGCTCTTTGCGGACTGCTTCCGCCAGCTTCAGGCAGAGTTCCTCGACCTCCGTCGCCGTTGCATTTGGAGGGATCGGGGTAGAGAAGGGATCCTCTGGCGGATCGTGCCAGTCGCCATGTAGGTCGCGGCGTGGTGACCGGTCCCGTCGCGGAGATCGGCAGAGTTTTCCGACCCGGAGTCGAAGTGGAAGATCCCAAGGATGGAGGGATCCTCGAAGTCTCCCACGTTGGAAACCTGGGTGATGGAGCCCGCGGGTGAAGCGCGGTGATGGATCCAGCGAGTGACGCCGGAGTCGCCGAGTCGGCGTCGTCGTTGAGGGCCTCGTCTTCCGCAGTCGCGGTGTTTTTGGCCACGTTGCTATGGGCCGAGTTGTACTCGGAGGCGAGGCGATGGATCGTGCGGACCTGGCTCTCGGAGAGCCGGTCGCGTGGCAGCGACTCACGGATGACGTCGGTGAGGCCGACGAAGAGGCTGATCGTGCCGACTGGCAAGATCATGCTGTGCGTGACGGGTCGCGCCGCCGGGACGTAGCTGCTCGGCAAGATCTGGAGCATCTCGCCGATCGCTATCATGCGGCCGGTGGCGACCGACTCGTTGATGGGCAGATTGGATCTCGCCGCAGAACACCGGCCAGACCGTCCAGGCCCCACGGTGGGCGCCACTGTCGTGGGAATGACCACGGCAGATGCTGCAATTGGTAGCGAGTAGTAGAACAAAGGGCAAGGGCAGCCAGCCATCTGCGGTGCGAGATGAGGGCGGAGACACAGGGTTTTACCCACGTTCGGCCCCCGGAGGGTAAAGACCTACTCCTGCTAGATTGTATTATGATGGAGGTACAATGGGGCGAGCTCGACGGCTAGGCGGCGAGTCGCTCGGGTGGATGATGGAACGTATCCTCTACACGCCCTGTGGGGAGGTTTATATAGACTCACCCCCCTAGGGTTTACATATCTCAACCGAATCAATTAAGGTTTCGGTACTCGCTTAACCTAATCCGACTGGGCCTATCTACTTTCCTGGGCCTTCAGCTTCCAGTTGCTTGGATCCACGCCAGGGATTGATCCAGTCGCCGTCCTGGAGGCCCACTCGCCAGTTCCTGGGCCAGTCGGAAACGTCCTGCTGGGTATACCCCGGTAGGCATATCCCCATCAACTCTAGGAAAAGTTTTAATCGCCTATTCACCCCCCCCCTCTAGGCGACATTCGTATCCTTTCATCCTTTCCTCGGAGATGTGCGCGGCCAAGTTCTTGATGTTGGACCAGCGCAAGATGTACGAGCAAATGGATTCGCCCGTTCGTTGAGTGCAGGCCCGCAGTTCCTCGATCGAGGCTGGCCTCTTGCTGGTGCCCTTGAAATTTCGGATGAAACTATACGCTATTTCCTCCCAGCTTCGGATGGAGCCTGAGGATAGGCTGCTGATCCAGATCCGGGCTGCGCCTGCCATCTACAGCTGAAGGCATTGCAGGGCGGTGTTCTTGTTACCACCGTGAAGCTTGACGGATGAGAGGTGGTCACTGAGCCAGGCCTTCGGGTCCTGCGTGCCGTCGAACTTCGAAGTGTCCGAAGAAAGCTTGAAATTTTTAGGCATCCGCGTGCGCCAAACAGATCTGCTAAAGCATCGAGCTCCGCATAGTTCTCCGTCATCATCTTCTTCAGATTCAGTTGAGCACGCGCGTTTGGCGCGTGCCTTGTCGACCTTGTGCTGGGCGAGGTTGTTTCGAGCGTCGAGTCGCGACTGCAATGTCTTGGGCTCTTGCTTCGTGGAGGTAGATCGTGCTCGTCCTCGTCCTCGTCGGATGAGGGTGTGGGGCTACGGTTGAATTTAACCGTAGCCTTTTTCTTCGGCTCTATAGGATCTTCCTCATGGAGCGCAGATCCAACGAGTCCGAGTCCGGCTAGCGCGGACTTGTGCATGGCGCTCTTCGGGTCCCCCACCGTAGGTGGATGGGACGCGAAGTATGTTGTGGCTGCCATGATCGTAGCTTGTGGCGTCTTTCGTATGACGTTGCCATTGACGTCCATCTCCATGAAGGACGTGTTGAGGGTTTTGGTGACCTCACGTCGCGTGGCGGGGTCCATGTTATCTGTACGAGAGCGATGCTTGTTGGCATGATTGCCATGCGAGCTGGAGCCACCAGCGGTGGAGAGCGCATCACCGCTCGCTAGACTCCGAAGCTGCCTGCTTACGTTTGTCGAGTTCCTCCTGCAGTTTTACCTGCCTGTTGTGCTCGCCGATGAGGAGGAGGTGGTATGCCATCAGTAGATCCCGTGAAGAATTCACATGTAGGATCTTGTTGCTCGCCAAGGCTTCGCGTGCCTTGCGCCAGCCATCCTCGTTGAGGTTGATCCTCTGATAGGCGGGAGCGTCACCTTCGTTGGGCTGTAGGGGCGGTTGCCCTCCGTTTCCTCCGTTCCCAGCCTGCGGGTTGGGCGGTGGATTGGGTGGTGGGTTGGGATCAGTAGAGCTTAGCAGCACTTCCGTTTCACCATGGATGACCACGACACATTGGTAGCACCTGCAGATTGGATCGCTGCTGCCGCAGCTTCCGATCCGGAACCGTAGGTTCCTTCGTCTGATGGAGGGCCACACAGATCTGAGTTGCAGCTATTGTTGTCATAGGACTCATCTGTTAGTGTCGACATGCGTAGCACGCTGATGGGCGGGACCCACAAAGCGGGCCTGATGGATGGTGGCGGCACCCACTCTGGGAGGCGGAGGGTGCCGGTCTGCCCCACCTGGAAGCAGAAGTTCCCGAACAGAATCTCAATCCCGTCGCCTGCGGGCTCGAAATCCTTCATGGTGGCTGGCGAGTGGGCGGTGAAGTCGAAAGCGCCAAAGAGGAGGTGGCTCTCCGTCGCCGTGGAGTTGTAGATCGCTTCGGATGGAACCGTCACGATCGCAGAATCAGCGCCCCCTATTCCCACAGACGGCGCCAATTGACGAGGTTTAATCTCGTCAATGCCCATTGTTATGAGCTTGGGTTTTGGAGAAGGTGGGGATGCTGGAGATCGTGAAACGGTTAGCAAACAAGCAACACGGGGACACGAAGTTTACCTAGGTTCAGCCCCTCGGAGAGAAAACCCTACTCCTGCTTGTCTGCTCTTGATTACGGCGGAACCGAAAGTTACAGAGGTGCACAGATGCAATCTGGCGTGGAGGTGTGTATGCGGTGAGAGGTGCCCTCCTCGCCGTGCCCTCCTAGCCTTTATATAGATAGGTAGGCCCCGGGCGTAGATCGAGTCGGTTACAGATTAGGGTTTACCCTTTGAAATTCTATATACTATAATATTGTTCTTCAAGCATCCGAAGGCGTCATGGGCTTGGGCCACCCGAAATCTCCACATGCCGTGTATCTTGCAGTGGCCCTTCCTTTGGGCTGGACTAGGTATGCTGATGTTGTGTACCCGTGAGGTATAACCATGTCAGCGTCGCCTCTGTGCCTTCCACCATATCCCACCTCGGCTGCCCCGTGAGATAAGACCTCCAAGCGGCACGGCGGGGTGCGGGGTAGGCGGCGGGGGAGGAGGGTGTGGCCGGAGGAAGCCGAAAAGGATAGGGAAGGCGGCGGCTGGCGGATGGGTGAGCAAGGGAGTGAAATTTCAGCGAGTCAGGAGGGAGGGTGGATAGAGTTTGTCGCTTGATCCGGCCTCCCACACCATGTATGTAGAAGTCGAAGGGGGATTTCTTCGTCGCCTGTAAAAACAAATACAGTTCGCATATTTTTACGGGATCTGCTCGGCATCGATTTTTCTTTTGGAACCTAAAATAACGGTTATTCTAAGTTTTCACGTGTTTACCTGATCTTCTAGATTGCTCTAACAGCACCATGTATCCAGTTCTGGAACAGAGCGTGCAGCAACGGTTTACAACGCATTACGACAAAGATTCATTTCCAACGCTTGCCGCAGATCGGTAGGTGTGACCGCGGCCGGCCCCTGGTCGATCGAGGAGAAGCCCTACTCCCATATTTGGGATTATCTCATGGTGTATATGAGTGATTAATTGATTTCTAGTTGACACAGTCAACTGGCACCTACTGCAGGCGTGAGCCAGCGAGCCAAAACACCACTTAATTTGACCAAGTTGTACGACCAACTCTCACGCCGATCGTGTACGCGCTTACACCTAACAACGCAACACCTATATATATATATACATTCTACCACATCACTCCATACAACAAACACATCCATCATCTGCTCGCCTCCAAGCCAGAAAACTTCGGTCTCCACCACCATCTCTCAAGATGGCAACCAAAGCTCTCCTTGTTATTGCCATGACCGCGGTGGTTCTCGGGACGGCCCTCGGCGCTAGCTACACCGTTGGCGCGCCGAGAGGGTCGTGGGATCTCCAGACCAACTATGCCCAATGGACTTCCGACATGAAGTTCCGCACGGGCGACCAGGTGTTGTTCACATACTCCCGCACATCGCACAATGTGGTGGAGGTGAGCAAGACGGACTACGACTCGTGCTCCGCTTCTACCGCCATTGCCTCCTTTCAGACGTCTGGGACCGGACGGGCTCCCGATGGTGTTCTTCAAGACGTTCTGGGATCAGCTGTGCCCTGTGATCATGCGCATGTTTCAGGAGTTCTACATTGGGACCCTTGTCATGTCGCGGCTGAATTTTGGCGTGATTACCCTGATCCCAAGGTAGTGGGGGCCACGAATATCCGCCAATTTCGTCCTATCACGGTGATCAACGTCATCCAGAGGATTTTCGCTAAGGTATGCACCGTCCGCCTAGCCCCTATTATGGAACGCTTGACCCATCCGCTTCAGTTTGCCTTTCTGAAGGGTCGCCTGATTCACGATGGCATACTAGCGCTTCATGAAATCATTCATGAGGTGAAGGTAAGCCATCAGAAAGGGGTGTTCCTCAAGCTAGACTTTCAGAAGGCATACGATAAGTTGGATTGGGCCTTCCTGAGGCAAGTGCTCGAGGGTCGCGGATTTGAGGATCGGGTGATTGCGTGGATCATGCAATTCGTTATGAGTGGCAGCACGGCGATCAATGTTAATGGGGAGGTGGGTCCTTATTTTAGACCCTCCTGTGGAGTTAGGCAAGGGGATCCGATCTCTCCCCTGCTTTTTAACTCCGCGGTGGATGCCCTAGCAGAGATCTTGGACAAAGCCAAGATAGCTGGCCACCTTTCGGGGATGGTAGGGCATCTTATCCCTGGGGGTGGCATCACCCACCTCCAATATGCGGATGATACGATGATCATGGTTCAAGGGTCGGAGCTAGACATTATTAACCTCAAGTTCCCGTTGCTGTGTTTTGAATCCATGTTTGGACTCAAGATTAACTTTGACAAAAGAGATATCATGGTCCTGGGCTTCCCCGAGGACAAGCGGCAGCTGATCACCGACAGGCTCAACTGCCGGCTAGCGGAGTTCCCTATTACCTACTTGGGGATGCCCATGCGGGACTCGCGGGTGTTGATCAGGGATCTGACCCCCATGGTCACGAAGGTTCGGTCGAGAGCTGAGCCATGGCGGGCTCACCTTATGACCAAGGGGTCCAAAATGGTACTGATCAACTCCTGCCTGCCTAGCCTCACCATGTACCAGATGGGCCTGTACTTGCTGCCTGGAGGAGTCCATGCAGATTTTGTGAAAGAGCTGTCTAGATTCTTTTGGGCGACGGGTGATGGACACCAGAAGTATCACATGGTGAAATGGGAAGATATCTGTACCCCCAAAATCCTTGGGGGTCTAGGGGTTCTCAATTCTCGCCGCTTCAATGTGGCCTTGCTGCTGAAGTGGGTGTGGCGGATCCTGCATGACGAGGGAGGTATGTGGCTCCAGCTCATCAAGGCTAAATACCTCCGGGGCCGCCCCCTACTGGCTTGCGAGCGTCGGGAGGGGTCCCAGTTCTGGCGAGCCATCCAGGACATTAAGCACCTCATCTGTCGCGGGTCTAGTTTTGTTGTAGGGAACGGGCAGGGAGTTCTGCTTTGGATGGACTCCTGGTTGGGGTCTCTCTCAGACTGGAATTCCCGGCGTTGTTTGCTATCTGCGCAGTTCCCACGATGTTAGTTGCCGAGGCTATGCAGGAGGACCATTGGAACATCCCGTTCTGAAGGACCTTCAACGATGCCGAGGCGGCGGACTTTGTGAGATTGTGAGGTTCCTTGCCTCTATCAATCTCAGATGAGAGAGATGAGATTTCTTGGAGCCAGTCTCCTTCGGGAGCCTTCTCGGTGGGCTCGGCCTATCGGACCCTCTTCCAGGGTCCTAAGCTCCCGTGGGCGTCGCATCTTTGGAAGGCCCTCCTTCCTTTGAGCGTCTGTATCTTTCTGTGGCAGATGCTCCGGGATCGTCTCCCTTCCGGGGTTGAGGTCTCGAAGCGGTATGGTCCAAGCGATGGGTTGTGTCCATTATGTGGGATCCCAGAGTCTTGCACCCACATAGTGTGCACATGTCCTGCCGCTCAGTTTCTGTGGAACTTTATCCGGGAGGCCCTGGGTCCTGCTTGGCAGGCCCAGGATCTCGGTGAGTTCCTGGAAACTGAGGAAAACCGTACTGGGAGAGGGCGCCACCTCTTCTGGATGGTGTTTGCGGCCATCTCGTGGACTCTTTGGAAGATTAGGAATAAGATGGTGATTGAGCGGATCTTCTCCCGCCGGGCTTCTGACTCTGCTTTTTCTTTGCTTGCCCATCTTCAGCAGTGGTACCCCCTCTCCAGGCAGCGTGACCGAGAACGCGTGGACGACATCTTGCAGGCTATCAGGGTGTCGGTGCAACGCTTCGCAGTGCCTGCTAGTATGCCCCAATAGGGGAGATCTCTTCCGCACTTGGCCGCCTTGTCGCTTTTCCTTTTTTTGGGCTTGTTGTGCTGTTGCCCCAGCGGAATATTTTTATTTTCTTGTGACGCCTGGGCGTTGTTGACTCTGTGGTACTTTTTTGTCGTTGCTTTATTTATAAAGTTGGGCGTAAAGCCTGTTTCAAGGGGGAGTTGACTTCTTAATCTAGTATTTCTAAGAAAAGTCAAAACTAGTCTCTCGCGTTCCTATGGGTGACCCTGGAGGCAACCCTAGCCATCGGCGCAAGTCCCCCCTCCCCGCCCCTCTCCTATCGCCGTCGGAGGGCGCCGCAGGGTAAATCCCGTGTGGCATCGGCGGGGGTCGTGGGTTTCCCCACTCCCATGAGGTATGGCGACGCGGGCTGGCGCAACTCGATGGGGAGCAGTGTAGGCGGCGTGGCGACGGGGCTTCGCGTGGACGGCATGGCGGCGCTCGGAGCTCTCGACAGACGGCTTTTGGCTGCGCTTGGTGGAGGGGCCCATCTGGCCCTAGATGGGCTTGAGAGGGCCGCGGCTCCAGCCGTGATGGGGCTCTCTACCTACGCGGGAGGCTGGATGGAGTGGCGGCGGCGTGTCTATAAGTGTGGTCGGAGGGCGGTGGCGCTTGGCGAGTGACGCGTGGACCGAGAGCTCGTCGTGGCGGCGCGGGCTCATCCGGGGCTCAATCTGGGCTGCCAGGGAGGTGTTATGATGGCGGTGATCTTCGGTCCCTTTCGTCGTGACGGCTGCCGGGGTTCACTCTGGTTGTTTTTCGGCAACTATCTTGCAGGCAGCGATGATGATCTGGTCGGCGGCTTTCGTCGCGGCGACGGCAAGCCTAGGTGTGGCGGCGGAAGGGATGCTTGATGATCGTCGGGGGCTTGGCGGAGGAGGGGAGGTGTGGTGGTTGTGTCGGTCTGTAATATCCCAAAAATATTAAACTTGAACCATCAAACTCTAATCCTCAAATTTAGGGTTAACAAAAACTTTTCCAATTAAAAATATGAATGCATTCATATGTGTATGTATTAAAATTTGGATTCTTTTGAATTGCCATGGTTCTGTGTTTCTTTGCTTGTAAAATGATTCTTAGGTAAAATAAACATCATCTAAACAATCCCCACACTTTTCCCAAAGACAAACAAATCAAAACAAACAAATTAAGTGAATGGTCACTTTGGCCAAATTAACTCCCATGCCTACTTTGGCTATCTATAACTTTCAGAACTTAACAGAAACATGTATGGATCTTTGCACCCATTGATAGTACTCATGACAAGGTACCAAGGCCCACTTTGTGATCATCCAAAAACATTCAAATGCTTAGTTTAAAATTGAATCTATTTCATATGGGAAGATCCCACTATTTCAAAAACCACTCAAACAAGCTCAATTTTCAAAACCCAAGCATCCACAGAATCCTCAACACCTGCCTAGAACACCCACCAAAAATCTTTTCAAAATTCAAAACTCAAGTTCTTGTGGCCATTTCATCAAACACTTGGAGACAGCAAATCAAACTGGCCAAACTTCACTGTTTTGAGCAGTAATTTGGCTAAGCATTGTTCAGCATTGATCACACTTGTCTCCCCCAGTGCCAACCAGTGCCTTGACCACACCTAGCCCCTACCCTTTGCATCATGCCATGCCAACCCGAAGGAACCCCTGCCAGCCGACCATGGCTAGCTAGCCAGAGCAAGCACCAGGCCTAAACACCATGTCTAGGACACAGGCCACCGTCCACCGCCACCCCATGTCCAGCGCTTGAACCCTGCCAGCCACTGGACCACACGCCCAAGCCATGCCAAGATTCTCTACGAACATGCCGAGAGCGCTCCATAGCGCCACCCTCGACACACGCCCACAAACCGCGCGCCACCCTTGCCGCGTGCACGCGTGATCACCACCGCCCCAGCAACCCTGCAGACACCCCCGTTCGCCGCCCCATGCCTCACAGCCACCGCTCACCGTCGAAGACGCCGCCTCTGCCGTGTAGAGCACCGCACTTTCCCGACCGTTTGCCACCGCCCCTACACGCGCATTTAAGCTCTAGAGCATCGCCAGGATACCACTCGTCGATCGCCAACCTCGTCCATGCCTCTAGCCGCTGGTAGCCGTGTCGCCACCGTCGCCTGCCCATCCCTCTCGGTCTCGCCGTCGAGCCTATAAAAGGAGACGATCGCAGCTCGATTTCTTAACACCATCTCACTCCCCTCACCTCACTGATCATTCCACCCCTTAGCCAGAGCAAGGAGAGCAGCACATCGCCGGAATTTGGCCGGAGCTCGCCGCTGCTGAGGAGAAGAGGAGCCGTTGATTTCGTCCACCCCCGGAGCTGCCGCGACCACCCCTGAGTTTGTCGTCGTCGTCTTCGCCGTTTGCCTGCCTCGCCATCGTCACTGGAGCCCCGGTATGCCCCCTATGCACGCCCACTGAGCCGCTAGGGTTTGAGCTCGCCGGTGACCTATTCATCGCCGACGACGACCCTCAGCCGTCGATCTTCATTCTAATCCAACGCACCACATCGCCCCATACCGCTTCGCATTTAAAGATCCACTGACCAGTAGACCCCCCCTGTTGGTTGCGTCCCGCGCTGCGGAGTGACACTGGGACGGTCCAATAACCCTTCCCGCGCAGCCCACTCGTTTGAATTTAGCCTTTTCTATTTATATTCAAACTCAGTTCTGTACCTAGTTTCAAAAATCAACCCAGCTCGATTCAGTGAACCAAATTGAATAAAACCAATTTTGTTAGAAATATATGGAAATTCTTAATCCAAGCCCGTTGGATTCAAATCATTTGGACCTATAGATCAACCTTGGTAAAAATAACAAGTCAGAAGTTTTTCTGCATTCAAACATTTTTCAAATTTCAACCATAATAGATTTTAAGTTGATTCCAACTCTCAAAATTCACATTTGATCATACCTTTCAGAATATATAAAAACATATGGGTTTACTTACAGAAATAATGTTCAAGTAATAAAAGAATGCCACGTAGGCATTTCTAGCCACTTTAATGATTTATAATAAAAAGGTTAAACCTTATTAAATTGTGACACCACTTTAAATCACATTCCCATGTAATGAAATATGTGGTGATGACATGTGTCAACATGATCCCATGTTTGGTTTGAAGAATATTAAATTCTTAAGTAGTTTTTCAATGAGTAGAAATTACTTTTCTAAAAACAAAAGAAATAAGACAAGGCTTTAATCTTGTAATATTAGTGATGATGCTAGATCATCTATGGTACCCCTTTGTGTGATGATTCAAAGTAGTTAAGTATTGTTTGGTGATTGTGTACCTCGTATTTATTCATAGACGCTAGTACCGACCAAGGATATGAGGAGGAAGGAGGATACTACGAAGAAGAAGCCGAGGAGAACTTCAACCACTACTCTACACAAGGCAAGCCTAATACTACTAGTTGATTGAGCAAGCTAACACGTACAAGATACTCTACTTTAGCAAGCTTATAATGATACTGATGCAAGCCTTACTAATCAAGTTGACCTATGCAAGCTAATACTTGCTTGTTACCATGCCAACTATATGCCTTAAGCCTATGTGATCATACCCACTTGATAACCCCACTCCTAGTTTTACTTGCAAGCTTTCTACTTTATTTCTTTATCAAAGCTATTACTTAGAGTCTACTTAAGTGGCTTGTAGATTCTAGAAAGATAATTAAAGGTTGCATAAAGAGCATTAAATTTGGCCTAAGCTAGATAATCTTGATGTCATCCTAAGGCATGAGATTGAACCTAGTTAAACTACACTTGTTTACCACCCCTCATTAGTACTTACCCCACTTGTAGATGCTAGTGCTAAGCATAAAACTTGATCAACTTTAGATGGGAATACTTGGTGGAAAATGGTTATCAAAACCTTAGAATGATGAGTCATCTACTGAGATGTTTTGACATGTGTTTCCGAACACCAGATTATTTGGATGATGAAAATGTTAAGGCATGAGTCTTAGCCCTTTTTAAAACTGATGGTTGTCTGGATGCGATACCATTCCAATTTTACCGTACAACCACAATATCCGAAAATTGGGTAGGGCTTGACTGGAAACTTATATACCTTAGTATGGGTTCCCTCACGGCCAAGGTCTGAGCTGAGGCTACCTTGTGAAGATTGTCCACCTGTACAGTACCCAAGATGACAGTTGGTCATGGTTGGGAGGCCAAACTCACATGAGAGGTGCTTATACTAGGGCGTGTAATTGAAAGGTTAGGATTGATTATCCGCATACTGAGTATGGTGAATGCAGAATTTGTTCCTGACGGATGTATCGAATGTTGTGGTAAAAGTGTACAATCTCTGTAGAGTGTCAAACTATTCGAATAGCCGCGTCCGTGGTTATGGACAATTGGAGCGGCCATACTGTTTTCCCGTCAGATGTTTTCAAAATAACTTGTGAAATGAATTGAGATTTTGACTTGACCACAACAGAGTTGTGATATGAAATACAAGTTCCCACTTAGGTGTTATAAAACTTTAACTAGCTTTTCTTGCTTCTAAACTTAGTAGAGGTAAATCTGGCTTTTTGCAGAACACCCTAGACCTTAGTGTCCTACTACAAAATCCCCCTTCACTTGTTAGTATTAGTTTGCGAGTACTTAAAGAGTACTCATGGCTTTGTCCCTGGCTATTCTCATGGACAGACTATGAAGAAGGGTACCAGGATGATGGACCCCAGGAAGGTTACGACAACTAGGATCATCTCACATCGTCAGCATTGCCTGTGACCCCGAAGATGGAGCTTCGTCTACGCTACCTTTATTATTACGTATTTCCGCTGCCTGAGTTGTATTAAGAACTGGATCATGAGATCCTTATTTGTGTAATACCTTATGTATGGTTTGTAATGGATGATGTACTGTGGTATCCAATTCTGTTATGTCTCTCAAAAATGGTAATTCTGGGATTGTGATGTATGGCATAACAGGCATCTGGGATTAAAAATCCGAGTATTGACACGGTCCTTGTTGGGCGGGCGGGAGGTTTGGGACTCTTCGCTGGGCGAAAGCCTTGTCCTGGCGGCTGGCCGGGACCAACGACGGCGACGCCCATGGGCGCCGCATCCTTCTTGAAGTCGTCGTCGAAGTGGGTGTTTCTTGCTCCTCCACCCGGGCTCTCTGGGGGAAACCCTAGGTTCCTCACGGGATCGGCGTGGGCGACGCTCTTGTGTCGCTTTGCCTCTTGGGGCCTCGCTTTGGACGTACCGGACAGAGGGACTGTGGTGTGTTTTGGTGGTTTGGTGGAGGTGGGTTCGTCTTTGGCCAGGCGGGACGCGGCCCTGGGGCCAGCGTGGTAGTTGGAGCGGTGGCTCCGGTGTTTCGCCTCCGCGTGTTGCGTTGAGGTGTGGTGTTCAACATGGTTGGTCGTCGACCCACGTGGAGCGCAGCCTCAAACTGATGTGTGGTGTTGTGTTGTATTATTTTTTTGGCCAGTTTTCCTTATAGACGGGCCAGCTCTTTTCTACTATATCAATGAACGGCAAAGCTTTTGCCTTGTTTTAAAAAAATTCAATAATAAATCATAATGTGACTTTTTTAGCCAAACACTCAAAATGTTTATTTTTGATATTCAAAATAAAAACTCGAAAGCCCACATTTGGTTTGATTATCGAAAGACCCATATTTGTAAGGAAATCAATGTAGTACGCAAGGAAATCAATGTAGTACGAACCTAGAGACAACATATAGAACTCTACAAACAGGGACTGATATGATCTTTCAAACTGTCATGGAGCACTACTAATGGAGAGTTTGAAACATACCGACTTTTCAATGCCACAATATGATTGAAAAAAAATTCAAAGAGAATATCCTATTGGACAAGCATCATCCGTGCTTCCTTTGGGAGGGAGTAGGAAAGAAAGAGAAAATATCACCTTGTCAGCCGGCAGGAGATGTGCCGCCCCTAAGAACAAGGAAGTTAATTGTGAAAAGTTTAAAAATAATGAATTACTCCCTCATGCGAGATCTTCCCATAGGATGACAGTCACAGCTTCTGTTTGAAATTTGTTAAAGCTGGATTTTTTTGCTTACTCCACGCATGGAGGTTCACAATTTTGGCAGAGCAGCTGTGCACCAGCACTGCCACAGGCGGAGGTGTGCCACGTGCTTCGAAGCTGAAGTTTGTCCCCTCCGCGCGTCGTCCAATCCATCCATCATCACCGGCCACGACGTTCATATTGTGCTCGCCCAAATGCACGTAATTATAAAATATTAATATTTTTTTGTAATTCTTGTTTGCAAAGTCGTAGATGTAGCTATGTGCAATGATTTTACCAAAATCTGATGAGGGCATTGTGTAACTTTTAGTGTGGATCCCATGAATCCATATGCAATGTATAATGGAATTTGTTGGATGAATCATCTCCGGTCGACGACATCAACCTCTCAATGCCCTTCAATTTTTTAAGATAATGATGGCACCCAAAATGATGATGGTTCCACTCTATCTTCACGGGAAAAAATCATCAAATGTGACTACTACGTTTGTGTTGGCATGATATAGCGTGTCACAAGTCGCGGTGATTAGGAAAGATTAGAATGGCACTAAATATTGGAGATGAATTGCAACTTACTAACAATCGTAGTACCATGATCATATCCTCCAGGACTCCTAAGTTTCTCAAACAAGTGGGGAACGCTCTTAAACATTTGGAACTGATGGTTAGCATGTGCTCCGCTGGTGGAGCGCCTACACTTAGCACAAGCAGAAGATTATGTGAATTCTTTGAAGTGCCATTTGTTCTCAAGGATCGCCCCAAATGGGAGCCGAGGAATATTGAGGTGGTACTAAAGAGTCCTAAGAGTTGTAATTAATTCATCTTCTCAAGAACATGAAGAAGTCGATGATGAGAAAGCTGGGTTGAGAAAGATAAGGGAGATACGTTTTGAAGAAGATGATGACTAAGGGTGTTAGATGTATATATCTGTATATTGTATTTCTCCCATATATTAGGGGCTTCCTGCATATTTGCCTTATACCTGTACTATATATTGTGGCCTTTGGCCATCAGAGAAATACAACTTGTCTATTTCTAACATGGTATCAGAGCCGGTTTTAGGGTTTCCGTGCCCACCGGTCCTTTGCTTGTGACCGCCACTGCCGTCAGCTCGCCCCGGCCACCGCCGGTTCCCGTTCTGGCCGCGTACGCAGAATTCCCGTTCTCGGATCCGTCTCTTCCGGTATCAGGCGACGTACGCAGAATTCCCGTTCTCGGATCCATCTCCTCCTCTGGATCGGATCTGTCTCCGCCTGGTTCTGCTACTTGGGATCGATCTCACCTGGAACCCCCGCCTGCTGGCTGTCGCCCGTCCTCACCTGCTACTCGGGATCGATAGGCCTGCTACGCGGGACTGCTTGGGATCGATCTCACCTGGTACTGCTACGCGGGATTGCTCATCCACGCCCGACGCCCGCCTCCACGCCCGACGCCCGCCTCCGCGGTACTGCGCCCTGCTCGACGCCCGCAACTGCTCCACGCGGGACCATTGCGCCCTGCTCGACGCCCGCAACTGCTCCACGCGGGACCACGGCTCCACGCGGGACCACTGCGCCCTGCTCGACGCCTGCCTCCACGCGGGAACTGTTGCCCCGCCTGCTGCTTGGGCCCTCTCCGCCGGCCGCTGCCCTCCCCACCTGCTGGCCGGCGCTGCATCAACCGCCCTGCTAGCTCGATCTGAGCGCAGTTTCTTTTCTCGTCAGATCTGAGAGTAAAAAAATGTCTTCTGCATCGGGCTATGTTGCGATTCCTCGCTGCCCGGTGATCTTCGATGGCGCGAATTATCCTGATTTCGCTGCCTTTATGCGCGTTCACATGCGCGGTCTCCGTCTTTGGGGTGTGCTCTCCGGCGAGGTCTCCTGTCCGCCGTGCCCCCTGCTCCTGTGGCTCCTCTTCCGCCGACGCCGATTGTTCTCGGTGCTGATGCTTCTCAGGAGGCCAAGGATGCTGCTCAGAGTGCTGATGATAGTGTTGTTGCTGCTTATGACCTGAAGTTCAAGCAGTACTCTGCTGATCTCGAGACCTATCGCCACGCTCTGACTGCCTACACTCAGTGGGTCGATGAGGATGCTCGTGCTGCTGCTGTTCTCACCTCCAGTGTTCTGCCCCAGTATGCTGCTGAGTTCATGAGTCTCCCTACTGTTGCCGCTCAGTGGGCACATCTTCGTCAGCGCTATCAGCCGTCTGGGGATGCTCTTTACCTGTCTGTGGTTCGCCAGGAGCATGCTCTTCAGCAGGGTGATTCCACTATTGATGAGTTCTATACTCAGAGTGCTGCTATCTGGCGTCAGCTTGATTCTCTCCGTACTGCTGTTTGTGGCACATGCTCGTGCTGCTAGATTGTGCGCTCGGATTTGGAGTTTCACCGCATCTATGAGTTTCTGTCTCGGCTCCGCCAGGAGTTTGAGCCCCGGCGTGCTCAGCTGAATGCTCGTGGTCGTGTTCTGCTCTCTGAGGTGTTGTTTCAGCTTTAGGCTGAGGAGACCCGTCTCCGTGGTGCGGGTCTTCTTGCGGTTTCATCTGTGCTTGCTACTCGTGGTCCTCCTATGCCGTTTGCTCCCCCGACTCAGCCGCGGTCCTCTGTGCCGCCGCCGATACTTCCCATTCCTCCAGGTCAGGGTCAGAGTCAACACCAGCAATCTCAGGGTCAAAGTCAGCACCAGCAGGCTCGTGGTCAGGGTCGTCGTGGTTCTCTTCGTCACTGCTCTTACTGTAACAAGGATGGCCACACTTGGGCCACCTGTTATACACGGGATCCCAGCTTACATCAGCAGCACCAGATGGCTCGTGGGCAGTCGGTTCCTTCTGGATCTTCAGCAGTTGCTCTCTCCGATCAGGACATTATCAGGAGTCTTTGTGGTCTGCTTGCTGCTACAGGCTCTTCCTCGACATGCACTGCTGGTTCTGTGACTGATTCTTCAGGCACTGCGCGACCACCACCTTCTACACAATCAGGTACGTCACCGTGGTATCTAGATTCTGGAGCTTCCTTTCATATGACCTCTGAGTCTTATTTTCTGTCCGCTCCTCGTTCTCTTCCTTCTCCTGTCCGTGTTTTCACGGCTGATGGTACCTCTCTTCCTGTTTCTAGTCGTGGTACCCTTTCTACTTCTTCTTTTTCTATTCCTGATATTTCTCATGTCCCTCTTCTTAAGATGAATCTGTTCTCTGCTAGCCAGCTTACTGACTCTGGTTGTCGCGTCATTCTTGATGCTGATTCTTTGTTGTTCAGGACCGTCGCACACATGCCCTGGTTGGAGCTGGCCCTCGCAGCCGTGATTCTTCAGGGCTTTGGGAGTTAGACTAGATTCGTGTTCCTTGCCACTTCATCTGTCAGTTCTTCTTCGGTCGTCGCCTCTGCTACCAGCTCCTTTCAGCAGTGGCATCACCGTCTTGGTCACCTTTGTGACTCTCGCCTGTCGTCATTAGTTCATCGTGGTCTTCTGGGGTCTGTCTCAGGAGATGGGTCTTTACATTGTCAGGCCTGTAGGTTGGGCAAACAGATTCAGCTTCCCTACCCTACTAGCGCGTCTGTATCTCAGCGACCTTTTGATTTAGTTCATTCCGATGTTTGGGGTCCGGATCCTTTCGCTTCGAAAGGGGGCCATCGCTACTATATTTTATTTATCGATGATTTTTCTCGGTACACTTGGTTGTATTTTATGCGCTCTCGTAGTGGAGTGCTCTCCATATATCAGCGTTTTGCAGCCATGGTCCGCACTCAATATTCTACCCCCATTCGCGTGTTTCGTGCTGATTTTGCTGGTGGCGCACATGCCCAGAATGGCGTTGCTGAGCATAAGCATCACCATCTTCTTGAGACCACTCGTGCCATGATGATTGCTTCTTCCCTTCCTCCGCATTTCTAGGCTGAGGCTGTCGCTACGTCGGTTTACCTCATCAATATTCAGCCTTCTGCTGCTCTGCAGGGTGGTATCCCTCTTGAGCCCCTATCTGGACAGTCTCCTGACTACTCCATGCTTCGCTTGTTTGGTTGTGTTTGTTATGTTCTCCTTGCTCCTCGTGAACGCATCAAACTGACTGCTCAGTCTGTTGAGTGTGTCTTCCTTGGATACAGTGATAAGCATAAGGGCTATCACTGTTGGGACCCCGTTGGTCGTCGGATGCGTATCTCTCGTGATGTTACTTTTGATGAGACGTGTCCTTTCTATCCTTGGCCCACCTCTAGTACTTACCCGGTAGAAGATATCTCTTTTCTTCTCTTTCCTGACACACCTCCTTCTACCCCTATTGTGTCTTCTTCAGGATCTCCTCCCCCTGATGTCTCTTCTTCGACACCGTCCTCCTCTGCTCCGTCTAGTTCTCCTAGTTCTCCAGAGTCTTCCTCTACTATTCCCTCTTCTTCCTCGTTGTCTCCTGCGTCGTCTTCCTCTGATGATCTTCCCTCTCCTCGTCCTGTTCGTCAGCGTCGTGCCCCCAACCGTTACTCTCCTAGTCAGTATGGTCTTTCTGTTGCCTCCGAGCCGACTTCTTATCGGGATGCTGAGCATCATCCTGAATGGCAGCTGGCCATGGCTGAGGAGATTGCTGCGCTTGAGCGCACTAGCACCTGGGATCTTGTTTGTCCCCCTCTCGGTGTTTGTCCTATCACATGTAAGTGGGTCTATAAGATTAAGAATCGCTCTGATGGATCTCTTGAGCGCTATAAAGTGCGTCTTGTGGCTCGTGGTTTTCAGCAGGAGCATGGTCGTGACTATGATGAGACCTTTGCTCCTGTGGCTCATTTGACCACTGTGCGTACTCTTCTTGCTGTTGCTTCTGTTCGTCACTAGTCTGTGTCCCAGCTTGATGTTCAGAATGCCTTTCTCAATGGTGAGTTGACTGAGGAGGTTTATATGCAGCCCCCTCCTGGGTATTCTGTTCCCGAGGGGATGGTTTGTCGTCTTTGACGTTCTCTTTATGGTCTCAAACAGGCCCCTCGTGCCTGGTTTGAGCGCTTTGCTTCTGTAGTGACTGCTGCTGGTTTCTCCCCTAGTGCTCATGATCCAGCGTTGTTTGTTCACACTTCTCCTCGTGGACGCACTCTTCTTCTTCTCTATGTTGATGATATGATCATTACCGGTGATGATCCTGAGTATATCGCCTTTGTTAAGGCTCGTCTTCGTGATCAGTTTCTTATGGCTGATCTTGGTCCTCTTCGATACTTTCTTGGGATTGAGGTTTCCTCCACTTCTGATGGCTTTTACATCTCTCAGAAAAAGTATATTCAGGATCTTCTTGCTTGCTTTGCTCTTGGGGATGAGAGCACGTTGAGACCCTATGGAGCTTAATGTTAAGCTTCAACTTCATCGATGGTGATCCTCTTTCCGATCCGGCGTTATCGCCATCTTGTTGGGAGTCTTGTTTATCTTGTTGTCACCGTCCGACATCTCTTATCATGTTCATATTCGAGTCGGTTGTTTCGCTCCTACCACGCTCACTATAGTCATCTTCTCCGTGTTCTTCGTTATCTTCGTGGTACGATCACTCGTCGCATTTTCTTTCCTCGTTCCAGCTTCCTCCAGCTCCAGTGCTATTCGAACGCTATGTGGGCGAGTGATCCTTCGGATCGCCGTTCACTTTCTGCTTACTGTGTGTTTCTTGATGGTTCGCTCATTGCTTGGACGACGAAGAAACAGACAGCGGTTTCCCGTTCGAGTGTTGAGGCTGAGTTGCGTGCTATGGCCTTGTTGACTGCTGAGGTGACCTGGTTACAGTGGTTACTTGCAGATTTTGGGGTCTCTATTACCACACCCAGTCTGGTTTTGTCTGACAGTACAGGTGCTATTAGTGTTGCACGTGATCTGGTCAAACATGAGCTTACCAAGCATATTGGTGTTGATGCTTTCTATACACGTGCTCAGTGTGCTCAGGGTTGCTTCAAGATGTGCCTTCCGATTTACAGTTGGCGGATTTCTTCACGAAATCACAGACCAGAGCGCAGCATGATTTCTTACTCTCCAAACTCAGTGTTGTGGATCCACCATGAGTTTGAGGGGGGGTGTTAGATGTATATATCTGTATATTGTATTTCCCCCATATGTTAGGGGGCTTTCTGCATATTTGCCCTATACCTGTACTATATATTGTGGCCTTTGGCCCCCAGAGGAATACAACTTATCTATTCCTGACAAGATGTAGGAGTCCTACTCCGGGCTCAAGCAGATGCCAGGGGGAAGAGGACCAAAGAGAGGCTAAAGAGAGAAGCTAGGGTGGGTGCCATGAGGGATAAGCTAGATGACAGGATCAAGACAAGGATAGAGAAGGATGAGAATGCTCTTAAAGATAGGTTGTATCTTGACAAGAAGAAGCAACAAAAGAAGGATACAACATGCATTGAGGTCCCGTTCAAAAAACATGCATTGAGGCATTGGAGGAAATGAACTTGAGATTTATAGAGGAAAGAGGAGTACGAGGCACTACAGGAATAGGAAGCTACGCCGACGGCCAAACGTCGGGACCGTCGGCGTAGCCATCGTCCAGGCCAGCCCCGCCAATCAGCCATCGGCGTAGAATTTCCCTCGGCATATCCTATGCTACGCCGACGGCTGCCCTCGGCGTAGCTATTTTTTATTTTATCTCATTAAACTTTGAAAAATCATAACTAAATCATTCTAATTCGAAATAATACAAATAATATGTCAAAATTTGCAGAAAAATAAGACCTATCTATCTACACTCAAATATTACACATTTGTGAATAAAAATTAAGTAAAACATAAAACATTATATATAGTTTAAAACGGGCATAAAAAATTCAAAAACGATCGAAACAATGTGAAACCTTCGCGTGGTGTTATATTATGTGACATAGTTAGAAGGAAAAATATAAAACTTGGTATATTGATTATGTCTCAAAGAAACCTTCACAAAATGACCTATCTCATTCGAGGTTTCTTGGCTTTCGGGTCAAATGACCAATGTTATGGCTAAAATCAAGGCATAGTTTGTGATAATGTGCCTATATTGTACATACACATGCATCATGGGATGGCGAACAATGTTGCGGAAGGAAGTTTTCCTTTTCGTCGCACCAAAAATCCATTTCTCATTTTCCCAGCACAAAAAACGGACGGTTTTGTGAAGCAACCACTAATTCAAAATGCTACCACCACATTTTACAAAAATACTATACAACCTTATATGGACAATGTCCCAACAGGGGGATCCGAAACCTTTCCGTCCATCTCTGGTGAAAAAGACAAATTTCTGCCGAATCGGTAGAAAGTGGGTCAGATATGAACTACAGGTACGTGATCCGATGCTCATGTTTTTTTCAAAAAAATCATTTTAGGTTCACAATATGCTATTTTTATCAAGTATCCAATGCAATTTTAGCGAGGCTAGGCCCCGAGCTAAGAATCTTCATGCCCGTCGTTCGACAAAGTTTGACGATAGTTTAAAACGGGCATAAAAAATTCAAAAACGATCGAAACAATGCGAAACCTTCGCGTGATGTCATATTATGTGACATAGTTATAAGGAAAAATGTCAAACTTGATATATTGATTATGTCTCAAATAAACCTTCACAAAATGACCTATCTCATTCGAGGTTTCTTAGCTTTCGGGTCAAATAACCAATGTTATGGCTAGAATCAAGACATAGTTTGTGATAATGTGCCTATATTGTACATACACATGCATCATGGGATGGCGAACAATGTTGCGGGAGGAATATTTCCTTTTCGTCGCACCAAAAAGCCATTTCCCATTTTTTGAGCACAAAAAACGGACGGTTTTGTGAAACAACCACCAAATGGCTAATTCAAAATGCCACCACCATATTTTACAAAAATACTATACCACCTTGTATGGACAATGTCCCAACAGGGGGGTCCAAAACCTTTCCGTCCACCTCTGGTAAAAAGACAAATTCCTGCCGAATCGGTAGGAAGTGGGTCAGATATGAACTACAGGTACATGATCCGATGCTCATGTTTTTTTACAAAAATCATTTTTAGGTTCACAATATGCTATTTTATCAAAGATCCAATGCAATTTTAGCGAGGCTCGGCCCCGATCTAAGAATCTTTATGCCTGTCGTTCGACAAAGTTTGACAATAGTTTAAAACGGGCATAAAAAATTCAAAAACGATCGGAAGAATGCGAAACCTTCGTGTGGTGTCATATTATGTGGCATAGTTATAAGGAAAAATATCAAACTTGATATATTGATTATGTCTCAAAAAAACCTTTACAAAATGACCTATCCCATTCGAGGTTTCTTGGCTTTCTGGTCAAATGACAAATGTTATGGCTAGAATCAAGGCATAGTTTGTGATAATGTGCCCATATTTTGCATACACATGAATCATGAAATGGCGAACAATGTTGCAGGAGGAAGTTTTCCTTTTGGTCGCACCAAAAAGCCATTTCTCATTTTCCAAGCACAAAAAACGGACGATTTTGTGAAGAAACCACCAAATGGCTAATTCAAAATGCTACCACCATATTTTACAAAAAATACTATACCACCTTATATGCACAATGTCACAATAGGAGGGTCCAAAACCTTTCCGTCCACCTCTGATGAAAAAGACAAATTTCTGCCAATCGGTAGGAAGTGGTCAGATATGAACTACATGTACATGATCCGATGCTCATGTTTTTTTACAAAATTCATTTTTAGATTCACAATATGCTATTTTATCAAATATCCAATACAATTTTAGCGAGGCTCGGCCCCGAGCTAAGAATCTACATGTCCGCCGTTCGACAAAGTTTGACGATGGTTTAAATCGGGCATAAAAAATTCAAAAAACGATCGAAACAATGTGAAACCTTCGCGTGGTGTCATATTATGTGACATAGTTATAAGGAAAAATATCAAACTTGATATATTGATTATTTCTAAAAAAACCTTCACAAAACGACCAATCTCATTCGAGGTTTCTTGGCTTTCGGGTCAAATGACCAATATTATGGCTAGAATCAAGGCCTAGTTTGTGATAATGTGCCCATATTGTGCATACACATGCATCATGAGATGGCGAACAATGTTGCAGGAGGAAGTTTTCCTTTTGGTCGCACCAAAAAGCCATTTCCTATTTTCCGAGCACAAAAAACGGACGGTTTTGTGAAGAAACCACCAAATGGCTAATTCAAAATGCTACCACCATATTTTACAAAAATACTATACCACCTTATATGCACAATGTCACAACAGGAGGGTCCAAAACCTTTCCGTCCACCTCTGGTGAAAAAGACAAATTCCTGTCGAATAGGTAGGAAGTGGGTCAGATATGAACTACAAGTACATGATCCGATGGTCATGTTTTTTTACAAAAATCATTTTTTGGTTCACAATATGCTATTTTACCAAAGATCCAATGCAATTTTAGCGAGGCTCAGCCCCGAGCTAAGAATCTTCATGTCCGCCGTTCGACAAAGTTTGACGATAGTTTAAATCGGGCATAAAAAATTCAAAAACGATCGAAACAATGTGAAACCTTCGCGTGGTGTCATATTATGTGACATAGTTATAAGGAAAAATATCAAACTTGATATATTGATTATGTCTCAAAGAAATCTTCACAAAATGACCTATCTCATTCGAGGTTTCTTGACTTTCGGGTCAAATGACCAATGTTATGGCTAGAATCAAGTCATAGTTTGTGATAATGTGCCTATATTGTGCATACACATGCATCATGGGATGGCGAACAATGTTGCAGGAGGAAGTTTTCCTTTTCGTCGCACCCAAAAGCCATTTCCTATTTTCGAGCACAAAAAACGGACGGTTGTGTGAAGCAACCACCAAATGGCTAATTCAAAATGCTACTACCACATTTTACAAAAATACTATACCACCTTATATGGACAATTTATCAACAGGGGGATCCGAAACCTTTCCGTCCACCTCTGGTGAAAAAGACAAATTCCTGCCGGGAAGTGTGTCAGATATGAACTACATGTACATGATCCGATGCTCATGGTTTTTTTACAAAAATCATTTTTAGGTTCACAATATGCTATTTTATCAAAGATCCAATGCAAGTCTTCCTTTTCATCGCACTAAAAAGCCATTTTTCATTATTCGGGCGCAAAAAGGGAATTTTCTAAAGCAACCACCAAATAGCTAATTTAAAAACGGAGGATTTGTGATTAGTTGATATGGATATCATATTTAGATTCCTCTCATTTTTCTGATCAATTTAGACATATTTTTTGTCGAATTCCGATTTACAGATTTAAAGATATTAATTATTCCATATTAAATAAAAAATATACAAAAAAGTAAAATTATTATATTTTTATTTGAATTCAATAATATTTTTACTTATTCATTAATGTTTATTTAGATAATTATTTGTAATTTTAAAAAATACAAACATGTGACATGATGATATAAGAGTTAATATGATTGATATCATAGTATTGACAATAATGTATGAATTACTTTGTGGAAACGGATTTTGAAGGAACGAGAAAGTTAAGCGTGCCGGAGCTGAAGTAGTATTAGGATGGGTGACCGGCTGGAAAGTTTGACTAAGACTGAAATTTAATTATATATTAAGTGTAATTAGTGTTAAAAATGTTCGAAGTGCGAGATTAACAAGTCAAACAATTTAAAGAAAAAATTGAGAAAATAAAAAAATATATTTTTTTAAAAAAAATGTTTTTGCAGTCAGCCGACAGGATATGCCGACGGAGGGCAAAACCCTCGGCGTAGCGTACGCCGACGACATTTCGATAAGTTGACGGCTTGTTTGTGCTCCGTCGAGGGAGACCTTTGCCAAGGAGGCTACGCCGAGGGCAGCCGTCGGCGTACCATACGCCGAGGGCATTTTAGCCTACGCCGATGGCTTTTTGCCCTCGGCGTAGCGGACGCGTCCTGTAGTGAGGCCCGTATGGAGGCAAATGAGGCATGCAAATGCTTCCTTTGAGGAGTATAGACTTTCCCTTGAGGAGACGAGGTTGAAGAAGCAAGAGGCGGAATAGGAGACGAGGTGCAAGAGAGTGGAGAAAAACATGATATGGATCCGAGTGGGATGGATGTGAAGGCAAGAACCTTTTGGGAGACCACTCATGTAGAGATCTTGGCGTTGAGGATGCCATCCAATAGTGAGCTATAGTGATGTATGATACTCATGAAACTGAGCAGTGCTTGCAGAGTTGAATTGGCGCATTGTCTTTTTTACTTTCAATATTTCACCACCAATCAATATAAAATATATGTTTCATAATTGGATAAATGGGGTTGATAAGACTCCTAAAACTATAATACTCATAGGAGTTTCGACTTTATGTTGTTCCATATGAAAATACCACAATAACATCATTTTTAACAAGACTGAAGGTGCCAATTCTTTGCAGGTTATTTGTATGGCTTCACGGTATATCAAACTTTAGTATTTCCTTTTCCGATGGATCAACGGGAACATATGGTTACTGGATGCAACCGTCTGATGACGTTTGCTCAAGATCTATGCCTGGTTGGTTGCGGCACACTAGTAGATTCCATGATACTTAGCTTCTACATGATTGTTTTATTCGATGGTTGGTATTTGTATCGATCTTATCCAACCTTTGAGATGTAATAACCGAATATTAAAACTCGGTAATAAAATAGATGTGTGCATCACTTGATACATAGGCCAAGATCAATATGGATCGAAGGGTGTACCAAACTTAGCGAAAACTGAGAACAGGGCGTGAATCGATCAAAAGCGGTTTACAACACACTATGACGAAGATTCATTCCGAACCACTTGCCGCGGAATTGTGTCCGCGTCCGATCGATCGAGAAGCAGCCTACTCCCATATTTTGTTATCTCATTGGGGTTATACAATTAATTAATTTGCAGAATTACAGCTGACACAGTCAACTGGGCACCGGCGACTACCGCATACATACGATGATTACGTTCCATGTAAAGACGTGATCTAATGAGTCAAAATACCAGTTAATTTGACCAAGTTGTAAGACAGAGCATGTATAATAGGAGGTGCTTAGAGGAGTGCTTACAAAAATAAATCAACCATTTTGCTAAGCATTGGTGCTTATTTCTATAGAAGAGGTGCTTAGTTAGACATCTACTTAGTATAAATAAGCACCTGTGCTAACAGAAAAACCGGTTTATTTTTCTAAGCACCATCCTAAGCACCTTGCATTGTACATGCTCTTACACAGTTACACCTAAGGGCATCAACAATGCAAGGTGCTTACAGACAGTGCTTAGAAAAATTAACCGGTTTTTGTTAAGCATTGGTGCTTATTTATACTAAACAGAGGCTTATACAAATATGCACATGTGCTTCATAAAATGGTTGGTTTAGTTTCTTAAGCATCCATCTAGGCACCTTGCATTGTACATGGCCTAACAATCCAAAACAACAACTCCATCATACAACACCATCCATCATCTGCTCCATTCCAAGCCTTCGAAACAAGCTCACATTTGCGTTTTGTACCTTGGTTCATCATGAATTGATTTTATTAAATGGATGAAATATTTGTGATAAATTCATACAACTACAGTAACATTTGTGACACAAACACCAATATAATGCATTTTTGTATGTACAATGAAAAACATGAAGGGCATGCAATTCACACTTGGTTACTGAACAGAACATGCAGTCTACTGCTTTTAAGAAAAACAATGTAGTACAACCTAGAGGCAACATATAAAAACTCTACAAACTCCTGATACCAGGGTTTTAAAGCAGCTAAATTCCTGCGATCTTACATGCTCTCTCTAGGTTTTGTACTCCTATAGTGCCTCGATCGATATAGAGGCTGGGGTTGAAATTCAAAGACGTGTGCAAGTCTGAGTGTGAAATCAGCTTAATTTTGAAAGACGCACAAGTCAGCCATGAGTGAAATACAAGTACAATAGCTGCAGATTACACACTAAACTGCACATACTAATTTGCAGGACCAAGAAACTGAAATGACAAAACTATACCGGATTTAGTGAGAACATTGATGAAAATTTGGCTGACATGTATCAGCAGGGCAGCACCAGCTACTACACTACCCACAAACTCATCATCAAATTCAAAGATAAGAGCCCAAAAACACTATAACAGTTATGATCAACACATTCACAGCGTCATGGAGCACCAGAAATGGAGCTCAAAGCACATCACCTTTTCAACATCACACTGTAACTGAAACCACAAAAAAGATCTATGACATGATCCCCAGAATTTTGCACTGCATCCATTACATCACATATGTACTAGCACCATGAACATCCATGACCAGCTAGCTCCCTAACTCCTGTGACAAGGTAAGTTAAAACAGGAGTACAATCACGACTAGTTGAAACATTTTCTTTTCACCGCACACACACTTGCCCACCGCCCTACTTGATATACTGTGACATCCACTTGAACCCGTCACCGTAGCCCATCTTGCGGACGATGCTGCACATGAAGACCTCGAGGGGGCGGACGTTCGACTCGCTCAGGTTCACCTTGCCCTTGCCGGTCGTGAAGTTGCTCAGACCCATGTGGTAGCGGAGTTCTTCCTCTGAGGCGGCGTAGGGGATGTCAATCTTGTTCCCCAGGATCAGGAAGGGGACGGTGCCAAGAGAATCGTCTGAGAGGAGGGCATCAAGCTCCTTCTTGGATTCGGCAAACCTCTCTTTGTCGTATGCGTCAACGAGGTACACCACTGCATCAACCTGATCAGAGGACAATCAGAAGATGACATCAAAGAGATGAAATAAATACTTCTTGCTGCACTAGTACTCAGATCACGGAAGTAGGTTACTGAATCAGAACAAGATCATCAGAGAAATAACAGACATGGCCATGCATGAAGACAGCAGCATATGTATAATGCATCAAATTCGATGAGTAAGCAGTTAAGCCTTTTTGGCTGCAACAGGAAATTCAAAGAAGTTGGTACTATGGTATGAATATTATATTGACAGAGCATTCCTAATTGTATGATATTCTTTAGTGTCTTGTCCAATCATGTTGATACTTCAGTTGATCTGATATGTATGCATCCATTTGTATCACCAAAATCATCCTGCTGCAACACTTGAAATGGATGCAAAAGTTTCTCAGTATTATCGCACAGTACACCCCTTCATCCAACAAGCCAACCTCGTAAGAAAGTGTGAAGCCATGTTGGGCTAAAGAAACATATAAAATAGATAAGAGCAAAAGTCACAAGAATCTTTCTGCTGTAATATATATGTTTAAAAAGGTAAAAAGAAGACACTAATATTTCAAAAGATCATCGTCCACACAGACTGATATGAAAGCATATTTTCCCCTTTATATAAGTAGTAGATTGCCACATTGCACATATGTCGCCAGTGTTATAATGGATCTTGAAAGCCACGCAATGGTGGAATAGCATATAGGAGTAGGCTACTTGCAGTTCAACGCACTAACCCCACCAATCAACTTGATAAATATTTCACAATACGCAGCTGCTGTTACATGTGGGAACAAAAGGTAGACACATGTATTCGAGTGCATCAGTGCCAACTATTGTCCACTGATAATGACATTCACTATAATTTTCAGAGGTAGCAGAACATGCTACTGTCATACTGCGTCTGCAATCTATATTTCATAAGGAGCTAGAATCGTACCAAAAAACAGCATACTACTTCTAGAAGCTATACCACAGGAGAAGAGGAACATATACAGATATAACAGTACGCCAAATAACTCACCTATATAAAAACGAATAAAAAAGGAGAGGAAGATCAGACCTTAGCATAGTAATCCTTCCACACACGACGAGCAATCTGATGACCTCCCAAATCAAAAGCCTTGAACTTAATCTTCCCGATGCTCAGCTCTTCAGAAGTTGGATACTGAGTAGGCTGATGCTGAACCAACCTCTGCCAGAAGGAACACAAATCCAAGTACAAATTTATTCAGCCAACACGAGCAAAAACATGTGATTTTGCACTTGCTTTGTATGTTTAACTTAATTATATACGGCTTCTGAGCATACTGACCAGGCAGTAACAAAGAACAAAAAAATGATTGCCAAACCAGTATAACAACATAAATTTAAGTAAAATATAAATTCTTTGAAGAAGCATTTGCATCAGATCTAAATTGCATGCCCCTGACTGAGCATGGTAGCTAGCCATGATTAGACGAATCATATTTTTATTTTGTTTTTGAATTAGCATAGTAGCGCTCAAGAAATCAACATGAATTTTTTATGCCCAAATAACTGAAAGAATATTTATCCAGATCTGGCAAGAAATCCAGTGCTGACATAAAGAAGGCAGCTCAGCTACCAAAATGAAACCGGTCCAAACTATCCTCAACAGGAAACAAAGACTTGTGGCACTAAACTACTAATCTAGTAACTCTTTCCAAATCGGGAATCAGTTTTTCCACATACGATCGAAGCCTCCGAATCTAAGGAAAGTGGAATTTATCGCAACACACTTTGAAAATTCCACAAACTGTTTGAAAATGGTCTATAACAGGAATAAAAATCTCCAAGAACACAACCCTTGAGATGAACATCTATTAGCACAAATTGTTGGAATATTAGGCAAAAATTCCAGGATTAATTGGACTTGAAACACACCCTTCGATCTAAATCCTACAGATACTAAAAAGAAGGAATCACACATTTACTCTCTTCCGTAAGTCGTAACGCATCCCGATCCGAGTGCCATCACGATTTCATTAGACTACCAAACTCTATTCCACAAAAAAAACGTCAAATCTATTCTAAAGAACAAGTAATCAGAAAGAAAGTGACTATTTTTTCCCGACCTCGTCCTTGAGCATGTGGAGGAGCGTGGTCTTGCCGGCGTTGTCGAGGCCGAGGAAGAGGATCTTTGCCTCCTTCTGCCATAGACCCAGCGACGCCAAAACCCCGTAGAACCAGTCCACAAGGAACATCTCCGGTCGCCGTCGGTGGCCTCCCTCACTCTCGCCGGAGTAGGAGGAGGTCGCCTCTTAACGGATCTCGACGGGCACTCGCTAAGGAAGGGATCAAATGGTGACGTGGCGGCCACCGCGCCGCTGACGCTGGAATTAATAGGAGGAGCGCCATGAGCATGGCAGGTAGGGTCAGTGCGCAGTGGGGCCCACTTGCCAGAGGAGTAGGTGGGAGTTGGTTGGTTTGGGGATGGGCCAGCAACGCGCGGAATCTTTTTGTTTCTACTTAATTTAGACTTTTTTTTAGTGTGTAGATTTATCACAAAGTTGAGTGAACCTACATATTAAAATAAGTCTAGATTCATTATCTTAACAAAATCTAAAATATTTTATATTTTGAAAAGGAGGGAGTAGCAAGCAAGAAGAGCACCAAAGCGTGTAACCCTTGTGTCAAAAAGTTGGAATGTACTATATATGAGTATATCATCAAATGGAAAAAACGTTGGAATACCGTATTTTTAAGTTGCTTTATTTAGATAATGATTTTTTTTTACTTTTTAGAATTCTAAATGCTTCGTCTCATCCATAATAAATGTCACTGATTTAGTACAACCCTATATTAAAACAACTATATTTATTATGAATCAAGAAGTAATATTTTAAAAGTGACATTACAAATTCATTTTTTTGAAAAATGACATTACTCATAAAACATCAATTTTACAACCCACTAGGGAAAAAAAGCACAACGTATTCCCTTTAAGTTTGTACTGTACATCCAACAAAAGTCTCGTACAGATTTCATCAAATAGAACACGTGTTTTGACCATACGGACCATATTTAGTATGCCCTCATCCATGAAAACATCAAATTAGCACCTGCTATGTCACGCCGTTACCGAGTACTTATTTCTTAATGAAACTTTAGATGTCATCTTCTTTCTTAGAAAACTGCTACTCGTGTTAAGTTGCTTTCAAACTTTGACATGGTCTTTTTAAGTCTGAATAGCATCTTTTTACCGAGGTTATGACTGGAAGAGTAGTAGAAGGAAAACTCTGCACCGATGTGCTTGAAGCAAATAACTACATGTCCTCTCTCCCTTTCTCTTTTCTGCTACAGTAGTTCGAGGAATTCGTCAGTCGCTTCCACCCGAACCGAAGCCACTCTCGCTAGCTTTACCAGCAAGGGCCGGTGGAGGGGACGTGCCGGCTGTAGGTGTAGGTTTTGAATTTGTAGTACTGTTCCCCTAGGTGTGTGTTGGAGAAAAACTTAGGATCTAGGCGACCGAATCTAGGGTGTAGGTGTTGGTGCTCCTCTGGCTGGAGAATGGCGACAAGGAGGGGGCCACCGTCTCCGCAAATGAAGATTGTGCCATAGGTCATCTTGTGTTGCTGAGGTGCTGCACTACGGAAGCTCCCCTGGCTGGCCATGGAAGCGAGGGGGAGAGGAGATGCGGCGTGGAGAGTGATGTCGCGTTTCTCCTGGATGTGGCGGCGAGGAGGAGAAACGGTGAGGTACTCCTTCCTCGGTGGAGTAGCGATGGCCAATCTGCCCTCTGATGAGGGGGTGACTAATTGCAGGGACTCTACTCCTCCTTCATCTAGTCGTGGTGGCCTACAGGAGGTTCGGAAGAGGACTTGAGTCAGTCGTTTGGGAGCTCAACTAGGTTCCTATTAGGGGGAGATGAGTGCCCCGGAAGCTGTGTTGCTTGTCGAAGGTCCCAAGTGGCGGTAGCTGAAGAAAATATGCCCTAGAGACAAATAATAATATGGATTATTATCATATTTCATAAAGTTTATAATTAAGTTTTATATCATGCTATAACTGTATTGATTGGAAACGTCAATACACATGTGATATACAAACACCAAGTAGTTTCCAGTGAAATCTCTAATCACTGGTTCATTGCTCAATGGATGATCAAGGTTTTCTAATCATATTGGTACCTCGGCCTCAATTGACAATGAAGTCATCTCATTAGAGAATGAGATGATGAACATATCATATATAAGCATCCTAACATGATCATGCCACGAAGTTCAAGTTGCGATGATTAGAAAACATACTGACTTATTCCTTAGACCGTGAGACCATATCTAATCGTTGTATTCCGAGAATACTTTGATGCCATCTAATGTCACTCGGTGGAACGGTGATGATAAGGGTGTCATTGGGTATCCGGAGGAGCGGTAGAGGTGTATGCGTTAAGAGCGGGTTTTGTCCATCCGCGTGACAAAAGATACTCTGGGCCCACTCGGATGAGTTATATCCATAAGTTGCATAGCGTGTGACTAGGTCACGGGGATATCACTTATCAGATCGAGTCAAATAGCTATTGTCGGTAACGAGGTTGAACCCGACATGGTGATGTATTTTATCAAGCCTCGAACAACACAAGTATAGCAGAGACAAAAGGAATAAGACACAACATTGATGGTTCAACAACAAGTTTCATGGAATGCACATGTGGTCATCATGGGCATATAGGTCCTACTTATGATCATTGGTTAGAGAGGGGTCTTGACCATGTTGGAGTGTTCCTGAACTGTTGGGTAGCATGCTTAAGGGTTTGACGAAGCTCGGAGATCGTTATTGATATATTCGGAATCACCAATGAAATAAAAGAGAGAAACTGGAAGGGTTCCAGGAAAGTTTGGAGGGTGTCTGGAGTGGGGTGGAAGGTGTTCCATAGCCATGGGAATTGGATAATATGTAATTAAATGTTAAATAGTGATTTAATCATTTAATTATATTTATTTAATAAAATAAAAAGTATTAAAATCCCTATTGGGACAAATTCCATAGGGAAAGGGCCCATGAGGGAAAGAGAGAAAAGGGAGAGAAGGAGGAGGTGGCCGCATGGACCCTAGGGCACCACGCGGGGCCCATGGGGACCCTGGCCGACGGCCACCCCCTCTCCGCTATCTCCCCTCTTGTTTAGTCCCACATGGCTTACGGAAGGATCCATGTGCCCACTTTTCCCCTATATAAAGAGAGGCATGGGAGTTAATTAAATAGACAATAAAATAAGAAAAGGCCTTAGGTTGCCTCTCTCTCTCGGCCCCCTTGTTTGGGCTGTGCGAATGAGGAGTTATTCACGATGGAGCGTCGTCACACTGCGGGAGTCGGAGCTGGGAGATATACTTCCGCAATATCAGCTGAATCGAAGAGAATCGGGAGTCATCGTGAAACACGATACGTGTGTGACTCCCTCGGGCGGTGCCATGCTTTTGGTGCTAGGAGTTGTCGGAGTCGTTGGACTTCAAGACCTCAAGGTCAGCGTCGGTACAACTTCATCAACCATGTTCCGCGTAATACGTTAACTGCTTTCGGTCTTCAAATGTATGAATACCATATCCCTTCCTATTACTGCATCACTAATAGATAGATACTGGCATTAGGGTTTTGATCGTAGGAACTTTTTTGTTTTCTGCCCTTGAACCCCAATAGTGGTATCAGAGGTAGATCTATGTGTAGTACTGCTAGTACGGGTAGACCACATGAGTTGTAATGTGTGGGCGTTAATTCTATAATTTTTACCCTCCCACATGTACTTGTTTATATCGTGATATTGATTGATGAAGCGGCTGGGGCCGACCTTACGTGTAATATTATGCGAGACTGGTTCCACACTCGACATGCTGCTTGATCTATATAAGTGGCTAGCCGGTGTCTGTCTCTCTTTTCAATAGTTGATATAAAATTTACAAAGGAGGCACCCGAGACGGTTGTAGTAGAAACAATTATCTAATCAATGTTGTGGTTGAAGTTCATAGGTAAGAAACGGTTCTTACGTGAAATCCCTAACAACCACATAAAACATGCAAAGATAAAGTATAGGCGTCTAACTTTGTTTTGCAGGGCGTTATGTTGTGATATGGTTATAGTCAAAGTAAAGTAGTTTACTTGATGTTGCTAAGTCGTAGTAATGGTCATCATGATGGTGGACTACACACCGGAGGCGCGGTATGGAGATCATAGCGCGAAGAACCATATTGCATCACATTTAACATTTGATATTTATTTTGTGCATCTTGTTGTGTGCTAAGTATTAGATTCTCAACGGTATCATTAATAAGATGATCCCTAAAAATTAATTCCAATGATAGTGTTCCCCTCATGTGTGCACCACTAAGAAAGTTCTCCATTATGAGGCACGTCGTGACGATCATATGTCAGACATATCTGTGTTCGCATACGGTGGGTGTAAGACATGTTGCACTACAATACATACGAGTTAGAGTTGGCAAGACTAGCATGTGTATACATGGTCTCGAAACACGGATGATCGAAAGATCAAGCACGAGTCACATGAATGATATGATCGATGTTTCAACATCCACCTTTGCAGCTATATTGCCGACTGTGACGATCGGGGCGGTATAGTGAATTGGGATCGTGTTATCACTAAAACATTCTTTTGGGATGATAGTGTTAGTGGAGTTATTTGAACTCACATATTTATAAACTTAGTCTAAATCCTTTGTAAATTTTAAATATAGAACATTGCCAACCGTGAAGCCTATTTTGAGGTTGCTGATTGGATAGCTGGCGAGAAACTCAAGTTAGATGGATCCAACTTCCTTGATTGGCTAGTGCGTCTAAACATTCTCCTTGCCTAGAATGATTTGGTCGACTACATACGCTACACTATGGATTGGGAAGAGCCACTAGATGAAGTGGAAATTCCATAGCAGCAGGAAGACCACTATTATCGTCATGACATGTCCACCTTCATCCATGTTATCATGCGTTATGGAATAGTAGCCAGACTGCACCCTCTCATGGGCGACCTTGACACATATGTGATGGTGGATCAGCTGAGAGCGCAGTTCAAGGGCCAAGTACGCCTGTGGAAGCATGAGCTGGTTGGTGATTTCCTTGCCATAAAGATGGAGGAACACACCTGCTTGGAGAGCCACCTAGAGAGCATATGAATGATGCATACATGAGGATGGTTCATTTCGTGGACTACTGGATGGCTGACCCCTTTGCAATAGGAGTGCTTCTTCGGTCGCTGTCTCCCAGCTACCAAGAACACGCCTAGACTTGCATCATGAATGGTGATGGGGAAACACACGATTTCCATAAGTTCATATTGCGTTTGAGAAACATGAAGGTTGAGCCCATTGCTAGGGAGGTCATCAATGGCGAAGGTATATATGATATACAAGTTTATAAATGTTATAATCTTGCAAACACTTATTGTTGCGGGCGCTTTGTTAATGTGGGAGTTTCTTCTTCGTTCCCCGGCAACGGCGCCAGAAAAGCTTGATGGTGCTGGGAAGCATTTCGTCGGGAAACCCCAAGAGCAAGGTGTGAAGCAGCACAGCAGCGAGTTTCCCCGCAGTAAGAAACCAAGGTTATCAAACCAGTAGGAGGAAGGAAACGTCTCAAAGGTGTTGCAAGCAACGTGGAAACCTGCACAACACAAACTCAAGACTTTTCCCCAACGAATCAGTGAGGTTGTCAAGCTCACTGGTTTGCTGTAACAAAGGATTAACTGTATGGTATGGAAGATAATGGTTTGCAGCAAGTAAACAGGTAACAGTGGAGGATGTATCAATGGTAAAGATTGGATCGGGGTCCATAGTTCACTAGAGGTGCTCTCCTTAGATAAACAACATGGCATGAAGGGTAAACAAATTACAGCATGGCAATTGACAGGAACTGAGCATGGCATAACAATGCAATACCAGAAAAAAAGATCCTATGAGATTCGATTGGGCAATACAACAATATACATAGACCGCCATCCAACTACATCTATGACTAGAAGTCCACCTTCAGGTTATCATTCGAACCCCCTCTAGTATTAAGTTGCAAGCAATAGACAACTGCTTTAAGCAAAGTGTGTAAGGTAAACAATCCACTTGTTCCATGAACAAGAGACCTTTGTTTTCTCCCTAGTGGCAACAACACATCTACAACCGAAGATATTTCTGTCACTTCCCTTGGAAACTAGAGGCATGAACCCACTATCGAGCATAAATACCCCCTCTTGGAGTCACTAGCAACTACTTGGCCAAGATAGCTACTAACAACGGAGAGCATGCAAGATCACAAACAACACAGACATGATAGTATCAAATAGACAAAACCATTAATCAATCTGACATAGTAATCTCAATACCCATCGGATCCTTGCAAACACAACATGCATGATTACAAATAGATTAGATCTTGATCATGAATGGAGCTCACAAGATCTATACATGAAAGCACAAGGAGGAGATACAACTATCTAGCTACTACATGGACCCGTAGTCCAAGGTGGAACTACTTATGCTTCATAACGGAGGCTGGCATGATGAAGAAGAAGGCCTCTAGGATGATCTCCCCTCTGGCAGGATGCCAGGAAGAACTTCAGATCCCCCCGATCTAGGGACAATGGTGGAGGCAGCTACAGAAGGTTTCGTGGAGTTTTGATTGGGTGCCTAGGGTTTCTACGTCGGGGGCTTCTTATCGGCGAAGAGGCGAGCTGGGAGGCGGCCAGAGGGCCCACACCCTGCCCAGGCGCGGGTGGGCCCACCCGTGCCTAGGCGGGTGTGGCGGCCCTGGCTCGCCTCTCCGTATCTCCTCTGGACTTCGTGTCACCCACGGTAAAATATTGACTTTGGCTTTTGTCCCGTCCAATTCCGAGAATATAGATTTTCTGCCTTTCTGGAACCAAAAACAGAAGAAAAGCAGTAACCGCTTTGTGGTAACTTGTTAATAGGTTAGTTCCAGAAAAGATATAAAAACACCTCAAAGTGTAGACAAAGTAAAGCAAAGTAGATAGTAAACAAGCATGGAGCATAAAAAATTATAGATACGTTTCCGACGTATCAAGTATCCCCAAGATTAACTCTTGCTCGTCCTCGAGTAGGTAAGTGATAAAAGAATAATTTTTGAGGTGACATGCACCGTCAAAATCAAGATCAGACCATTTGCAAGCATTGAAAGCTAGGATCAAAGAACTCTAAACATGTGCATGAAAGATGGAGTTCTAACAATAGGACATAGTAACTATGCATGCAACATGAAAGGCTACAAACAAATATCATGAATAACATGCATTGAAAAACGTTTGTTTGTTTCACATACAGAAAACATGGCATAGTGGCATTCAGCTTGTCTCTCATAGAGTAGCAAATAGATGCATAGGACACATTCAAAGTTCATAAGAGTGACTAGATATAAATAGCACAAGAACAGGTAATATCACAATATTCATCAATCAATAAGTTTTGGGACACTGCACACAGAATGGCAACTATGCTCTCTTAATGGTGCCTAAAGGTAGAAGGTGGAGAGTCAATAAAATAGTGGAAGAAAGGCCCTTCATAAGGGAAGAAGGGATTTCAAGTTTCAAAAAGAGCTTCCGAAAATTATGGTACTTGTTAGCTTTTAGCCCTCATTGCCCCTATCATAAGCATCTTGAAGTGATTAAGGTTAAAGTGAACAAACTATGGAGTATATGCTTGACAGGTTTAAGTTGGCAATCTCAAGTCCCTTGAATACGAGGGCCACACCACATGCTACTCAACTTTGGTCACCTGTAAGTTCTTGTCATAGTAAATACATGCGTATCATAGAGAACCGCCAACGGGGTACCCCTTGCACATGGTACAGGAGCTATCCCATAACCAAAATGACAAGGCAAGCAGACAATAAGCATCTCAGCGATCTTTTTATTTACTATGTGGATAGCTTTTTATTGAGGATGCTTCACGGATAGCCCATTATGGTGATGCTGCAAGTTTCCACCATGATTAGGCATGGCTTAGGCTAGCGGCCCAGGCGTTTATCTAACATAAAATACATAAATCCATGGACTTACAAGCTCCCTCTTTATTTCACACTGGTGACATCCATAGACAAAAGAGCATGATATCAACTGTGTACAAAGTACAAGTGCAATGTTGAAAACGTTCCCCATGACAGCATGGTTCTTCTAATTCCAACGTATAAGTGCAAGCATATACAACATAGACGACACAATGGTTCAAGTTTATTAGGGGCAAATAATATAAAGTGTGCCATCAAGTTCGTGAGGGCTTTAATCACTAAGTTTTCACATAAAAAATAGTTTTTAATTGGAAGATAGCTGAAAACAAGAATATACTTGGAATGGTGTAACACACCATGCATAGGAGTTTATAGTGGACACTTTGGAATAACTTGGTTTCTTGGGAGTTGGAAACATGAGTAGAACTTACTCATACAAGTGGAGGCTAGCAAAAGACTGGGAGCAACCAACTAAGAGAGCAATAATGGCCATAATCATGAGAGCAACAAAACATTACTAATCAAAGCATAGAGTGGTACTACAAGTCAAGGACTAAATGATCATAGAGGCTATGGTGACTTGTTCATAGTCATAACATGGTGTAAGCATGTGCCAAGTCAACCCAAACAAAGCATCAAAGGAGAATACCACAACACTATGCTTTTGTATGCTAAAACAACACATGATTCTTTCAAAGCATACTAAGCAATACCAATTGTTTGGAACAAGACATGCTACAACAATAAGCACTAAGCATAAGGTTAAAACAACACCTGGCATGTCATGATAAAGTCTAAGTCACAGTCAATGCAAGCTCCTCTTGCACTTATCAAGCAAGAACTTTCTACTCCTTTCCAACACCAAGCAACTTATTTGAAACAACGCAACGAGAACGGGAGTCCAAACTACTTTATTCAAGAAAACTAAACAAACTAAGCAAAGCAAACGAAAACTAAGACACTCCAAGAACAACACAACAGTGCATGAAACAATAAAAATGAAGTGTCTAGACATACCTGAGCTTTTTATTGATGAAGAAGGGGATGCCTTGGTGTAACATCCCAAAAATATTGAACAATGATTATCAAATTCCAATCACCAAATTTAGGGTTAACAAAAACTTTTGTTAATTAAATCATATGAATGCATGTGTGTATGTGATGATTGTATGAATGCATGAATGGACTTGTGTGATTGTTATAAATAGCAAGGAATGGTTTAAAGATGAAAACAACATCATCTAAATTATTTCCAAACAGAAACAAATCAAGAGAAATTTAAAAACAAACAAAACAAGCAAATGGTCATTTTTGCCAATCTTGCTCACTAGGCCACTTTGAGTGTTTCTAGTCCAAGATTTCAAACAGAAACAATTACATTTCTTTTCACCCCTTGCTAGACCAAGTAAAAGTGAACCAAAGCCCACCTTTCAAACTTACAGAAACATTTGGCAACTTGATTCAAAGGACAATTAAAAATTGAATCTTTATCATATGTGAAGATCACCAATTCTCAAAAACCAACCAAACCAATTCACCTTGAACTTTCCAACTAACCAGAGACTACTTAGTATGTAACTAGTACACCCACAAAGTTTGAACCAAAAATTCAAATTCAAATCTCTTTCGGCCATTTCATCAAACACCTTGCAAACACAAAGCAAACAAACATCAAACGCTATAGTGAGCAGTGTTTTGGCCTAACTTGTTCCCTCCCTAGCTCACAACATACCCTTAGTAGATCATCTAGCTCAATTAACAAGCTCTAGCACCACTGTGAGCTTGCCATTGCCATCAATGGTGAGCATGCCGAGCCCAAACGGCCATCCCATTGTCGACAGCCATCTAGGCGCAGCACTAGCCTCGCCAACCTTGTCTAGGACACTAACCACCATCCATCGTCACCCCCTGTCCAATGCCAACACCTAGCCAGCCCCTGGACCACTCAGCCCGAGCGTGCCCAGCCTCTCTGCGAGCATGCCGAGAGCACGCCAGAGCGCCGCACTCGACACGCGAGCACATACCGCGCGCCGCCCTCGCCGCTTGTGTGTGTGATCACCACTATGCCAGGAACTGCCAGGACATGCCCGTTCGTCGTCGTGCGACCAAGACAGCCCGTGCGCCATTAATTTTCCCGTCAGACCCGTCGAGAGCACCGCAGCGTTTCGACCGCATCGCACTGCCCCACTCCTCACGACCATGCCGTTGATCTTTGCTAGGGAGCACAACACCGCCCCTACCGTCGCCCATGCTGTTAGCCCACTGTGACGACGACCATGACGAGCTCCACCTGCGCCCTTCGGTCCCCTCTTCGCACTATAAATAGAGGCCACCCCCGTTTGATTTCTTCACACCAACACACTCCCCTCTCTCTCTCAGAACCACCCCACCTCATCCCCGGAGCAAGGCGAGCAGCGGGTCGCTAGAATTTTGCCAGAGTCTGTCGCGGAGGAGGAAGAAAGGAGCCAGCGATTGGAGCCGCCCTAGGAGAAGCCACCAGTAGCAGGAGGTTCACCGACGTCGACTTCGTCGTTCGCCCTCGTTTCCGACCCTCTCCTGAGCCCCGGTGAGCCCCCGTAGACCCCCACTGGCCGCGCTAGGGTTCTGTCTCACCGGCGTTGCCCGATGGAGACGATAAGTCACAGCCGTTCGATTAGATGTTGATCGTGTGGTTTAGATTGCCCCGTACCGCTTCACACCCCCTGTCTCGCTGAATGGTGGGGACAATCACTTAAACTCACCCGTGCGCGCTGTGCACCGTGGGCCGGCCTAGTTACACTCCCGCGTGACCCAGTAGTTTGAATTTAGGTTTTTCCATTTAGTTTCAAACTTAGTTCTGTACCTAGATTCAAAAATCAACCCAGGTCGATTCACTGAACCAAATTGCATGAAACCAATTTTGCTAGAAAGTTACTGAAATTCTTAATCCAAGCCTGTTCGATTCAAAACATTTAGAATTTTAGATCACCTATAGTAAAAATAACAAGGCAGAAGCTTTTCTGCATTCAAACATTTTTCAAAATTCAACCACAAAAGCTTTTGAGTTGATTCCAACTCTCAAAAATCACATTTAACAAGACCTTTCTGAATATATAAAAATATCTAGGTTTACTTGCAGAAATAATGGACAAGTAATAAAAGAATGCCTCATAGGCATTTCTAGCCACTTTAATTAATTAAAATAAAAAGGTTAAACCTTATTAAATTGTGACACCACTTTAAATAACATTCCCATGTACTAAAATATGTGGTGATGACATGTGTCAACATGATCCCATGTTTTAGTTGGAGAATATTAAATCTTAAGTAGTTTTTCAATGAGTAGAAATTACTTTTCCAAAATAAAAGAAATAAGACAAGTGCTTTGATGATTGTAATGTTTGTGATGATGCTAGATCATCTAGTGAAAACCTTGGCGTGATAAATAGAAGTAGTTAAGTATTGTTTGGTGATTGTGTACCTCATATTTATTTATAGACGCTAGTACCGACCAAGGATACGAGGAGGAAGGAGAATACTACGAGGAAGAAGCCGAGGAGAACTTCAACCACTGCTCTGCACCAGGCAAGCTAACACTTGCAAGCTTATACTAATATCTTAACAAGCTACTATATTAGCAAGCTAAGCTAAACCATGCGAGTTTTACTTGTAAGCTTACACCACTTGATACCCAATCCTAGTTTTACTTGCAAGCTTAGTATTTTATTTCTTTATCAAAGCTTTCTATCAGAGTTTACTTAGTGATTTGTAGATTATAGAAGATATTTAAAGGTAGCATAAAGAGCATAAAACTTGGCCTAAGTTAGATAAATCTTGATGTCATCCTGAGGCATGAGATTGAACTTAGATCATTCACCCTTGTTTACCACCCCTCATTAGTGTTTACCCCCACTTGTAGTTGCTAGTGCTAAGCATAAAACTTGATCACTTTAGATGGGAGTACTTGGTGAAAATGGTCATGAAAACCTTAGAATGATGAGTCATTCTACTGAAATGTTTTGACATGTGTTCTTGAAACACCAGATGATTTTGATGATGAAAATGTTGAGGCATGAGCCTTAGCCCTTTATAAAACTAATGGTTGTCTGGATGTGATACCATTCCAATTTTACCGTACAACCACAATACCCGAAATTTGGGTAGGGCTTGACTGGAAATTTATATACCTTAGTATGGGTTCCCTTGCGGCCAAGGTTTGAGCTGAGGCTACCTTGTGAAGATTGTCCACCTGTGCAGTTCCCAAGATGACAGTTGGTCATGGTTGGGAGGCCAAACTCATAGGAGAGGTGTCTATACTAGGGCATGCAATTGAAAGGTTAGGATTGATTATCCGCATACTGAGTATGGTGAATTCAGGATTGTTCCTGACGGATGTATCGGATATTGTGGTGAAAGTGTACCACCTCTGCAGAGTGTCAAACTATTCGAATAGCCGTGTCCGCGGTTATGGACAGTTGGAGTGGACATACTGTTCCGTTGTCAGATGTTTTCAAAATGACTTGCGAAATGAATCATGACTTTGACTTGACCACAACAGGGTTTTGTTATGAAAAATCAAGTTCCCACTTAGGTGTTATAAAACTTTCAACTAGCTTTCTTTGCTTCTGAACTCAGTTAAGGTAAATCTGGATTTTTGCAAAACAACCTAGAGCTTAGTATTTCCTACTAAAAACCACTTCACTTGTTAGTATTAGTTTGTGAGTACTTAAGAGTACTCATGGCTTTGTCCCTGGCTATTCCTGTGGCCAGACTATGAAGAGGACTATTAGGAGGATGGACCGCAGGAAGGTTATGACAACTAGAATCATCTCCCATCGCCAGCATTGCCTGTGACCATGAAGATGGAGCTTCGCCCATGCTACCGTTATCATTACGTTATTCCGCTGCTTGATTTGTATTAAGACTAGATCATGTGATCCTTTATTTGTTGTAAGACCTTATGTATGGTTTGTAATGGATGATGTACTATGATATCCAATCTATTATGTCTCACAAAAATGGTAATCCTGGGATTGCGATGTATGGCATAATAGGCATCTGGGATTAAAAATCCGGGTGTTGACAAGTTGGTATCAGATCCATCCTGACCATAGGAGACCCTAGTTAGAATGGACATTTGAATCAAAAACTTAGTTTCAAAACAAAGGAAGTGAGTATTTATAAAAACTTATTCTCATTCTTATCACTTAGATTCTTTCATGAAAAATCATGTTCCTCCAAAACTTCTTGCAAACTTACATAAAATTTGACACACTTGATCACTCTACTAACTTATCCTATATTCTTATAGATGGATGTGAAGTATAGAAAGTTCTATCAGTTGGGGAATGGAGGAGACCTCATCTTTGAGCTTGACTTGGACCAGCTTTTGGAACTTCTGGAGCGTCCGCACCCTTAGTTCTCCGGAGCTTAGCTCAACAATCAGCAAGGTGAAGAATTGCAATGGCTGATTGTTGCAAGTCTCCGAGGAAAGATTAAAGCCCCCACCTCCGAGGGAATTCAGTTCACCATCAGAGAGAACAACCGGCTCGATGGATTGGCCAGGGCCATGTAGGAAGATCTTTCCCGTCTGTCTGGGCAGAGTATCAACCAGATCAAGGGTACCCGCTTTGAGTTCTGCCCAAGGCGTGATGCTATGGGACAACCACTGGAGGCACCATATCACCCTGAGCTGAAGAATCAAGTGGATCACCTTAGCTTCATGATGTATGACCGGCAGAAGGAGTTAGACAACGTCCGTTCCTACGCCAACCACAACTACGCCATCGCCGCCTAGAAGGATCAGACCATTGCCATGCTAGTGAAGGATCGCCAGTCTCGTTGCCGTCATCTTGACAAGAAGGAGCGCATCATTGATCGCCTTCGCCACTGGATCACCGACTTGGAGGAGACCATCCACGAGAGGAACATGCATCTTGAGGACAGGGAGAACGTAGGAGAGGACCTTTATGGAGACCCCTACTCCTATCTCAGTGACGATGATGACTTTCTAGAGGATCAGGCCATGGACTTCTTCACCGATGAGGATGACTTCGCCTTCATTGATGATGATGAGGACACCAATTCCGAGGAGTAGTAGCACTTGAGAACTAGCGTTAGTGAGTTTTAACCGGTCCCACTGTATCGTAGTTTCCCAGAATGGTTCTTAAAACCATCTGTTTTCCTTGTTGTGGTGTGTGTTTGTATCGTGTGCTATGAATGAATGAATGAATGAAAAGCAAGTTGCTAGAAAAATCTGAGCCAAACTTTGAAAACTTTTCCCAAACACAAAACCCTGAACCTTAGAAATTTCCCTCTTTTCTCATGATCTATCTAAATCTTCAGATGCCTCGCGGAGGAAGCACTTCGTCCCCGGACCCAATGTTGCAGATCTTGCAAATGTTGGTTTCTGACCGCGAAGCTGAAAGAGCCGAACATCAAGCCAACTTAGCCACCCTTCAACACATAGCTCATATGGCCAACAACAACAATCAAGGCCATGGAAATCAGGACAACCATGGATCCAAGATCAAGAATTTCCAGAACACCAATCCACCAATTTTCACTAAGTCTGAAGTGCCCCTCGATGCTGATGATTGGCTGCAAACCATGGAGAACAACTTAGAAGTTGCAGGAGTGGAAGCCAATGAGAAGGTACTGTTCGCCACCCACTATCTGGCCGGAGATGCAAGAGAATGGCGGAACAATGTTCGCGCCATGAATGGAGGACAATGGATGACTTGGGAGGAATTTAAAGTCAAGTTCAGCAGAACCCATGTGCCACCGGGTTTCATCAAGAGGATGAGAGATGGATTCAGGGAACTGAAGCAAGGAAGGATGACAGTAGTTGAGTACCGTGACACATTTTTGTCATTGGCTAGGTATGCACCGGATGAGATTGACACTGAAGCCAAGAAGAAGGAGAGATTCTTGAATGGTCTTCATGATGAAATGCAAACAGTGTTAGTCAATATCCCATTTGCTGACATTGAAGCCTTAGTGGATTCCGCCATTCAGATGGAAGGCAAGATCAACCAATCCAATGAGAACTGCAAGCGTAGAATGATGCATCAACTAGGAACCCACCATACCCCAAAGTATCGCCCCAACCCATCTCCAGGATTTGCCCCAAGAACCATTAGACCCCCGATGAACCGTCCGATCTATCCCAACCGTGGAGGAGGAAACCCAAGGCCCGGAGGAAATCACAACAACCCCGACAACTCCAACAACTTCAATCATGCACCGCCAAAGTTCAACACCAACAATTCTGCCACCAACACCAATACTACCTCGAGGACTGGAAGCAATGTTGTGCCTGTTGCAGCAAAGGACAAGTCTCAGGTGACTTGTTATGAATGTGGAACTAAGGGTCACTATTCCAATGAGTGCCCCAAGAAGATTGCCGCAGCCCCCAATGCAAATGCCCCAGCTTAGCAGCAGCGTCGTGTTCAACCTGGAAGAAGGTTTGCCCCAGGGAACTCGCTCAACCGCAACGGCCGTCTCTTTATCATGCATGCTAAAGAAGCCCAAGAAGCATCAGATGTCGTGTTGGGTATGTTTTCTGTTAACTCAGTACTTGCAAGAGTGTTGTTTGATTCTGGAGCATCGCACTCGTTTGTTACCGAAGAATTTGCATGCACTAGTAAGATTCAACCAACCAAATTGAAGCATGTTATGATAGTTCAAATACCCGGTTCAACCACCAAAGCTAGACAAATTTGCAAGGCCGTACCTATCCGAATCCATGACATAGATTTTTATGCTAATCTAATAGTATTTGGAAATAAAGGTTTGGAAGTAGTACTAGGAATGGATTGGATGTCGAAACATAAAGGATTAATCGACCGTGCCAAGAAAGCCATCACCATGACCAGTACAACTAGAATATAAGTAGAGCATGTATCTAAAACCTTGCCCCATCAATTCAAGTGCAACAAGAGTCTAGCCCAACCAACCATTGACCAAGTCAGAATAGTCTATGAATACCCCGATGTATTTCCAGATGTTTTGCCCGGTATGCCCCCAGATCGGCATATCGACTTTATCATTGAACTAATCCCTGGAACCGGACCCATAGCCCAGAGACCATATAGTATGAACCCGTCTGAATTAGTGGAGCTGAAGAAGCAACTGGATGGTATGCTGGAGATAGGACTGATTCAACCAAGTGCTTCACCATGGAGATCACCTATTTTATTTGTGGACAAGAAAGATGTAGGTAACCATTTGTGTACGGATTATCGGAAGTTGAACGACGTCACCATCAAGACAAGTACACACTGCCGAAGATAGAAGACCTGTTTGACTAGTTGACTGGTGCCAAAGTGTTTTCTAAGATTGATCTTAGAACTGGCTATCATCAACTCAAGATTCGCTCACAGGATATTCCAAAGACTGCCTTTACCACCAGATATGGATTATACGAGTACACTGTCATGTCTTTTGGATTAACGAATGCCCCGCTTATTTCATGAACCTCATGAATAAGATTTTTATGGACTTCTTGGATAAGTTTGTTGTTGTTTTCATCGATGACATTCTGATCTATTCCAAATCAAAAGAATAACATGAGCTACACTTGAGGACCATCCTTGGAACCCTTAGGGAGCAACAGTTGTATGCCAAGTTTAGCAAATGTGAATTCTGGTTACAGGAGGTAGGATTCCTCGGACATATTGTATCAGTCGGAGTAATTGCCGTTGACCCTACAAAGGTGAAGGATGTTGAAGATTGGCAAGCCCCAACCACTCAAACCCAAGTTCATGCATTTCTCAGATTGGCGGGATATTACCGCAAGTTCATAGAAGGATTCTAGAGTATCACAAGACCCACGACCCAATTGTAAAAGAAGGATAAGAAGTTTGAATGGACAGACAAATGTGAAGCAATTTTTCAGGTACTCAAGAGGAGATTGATTTCATCCCCAATCTTGATCATGCTGGATATCAACAAGCCTTTTGATCTGTATTGTGACACATCTAAGATCAGTCTCGGATGTGTGTTAATGCAAGAAGGCAAATTAATATCTTATCTATCCCGACAACTGAAGCAGCATGAGCAGAATTATCCTACCCATGACCTTGAACTAGCAGCTGTAGTTCTAGCCCTGAAGACATGGAGGCATTGCCTTATGGGAAACTAATGTGAGATTTATTCGGATCACAAGAGCCTCAAGTATATATTCACTCAGAAGGAGCAGAATATAAGGCAGAGAAGATGGATAGAGCTAATGAAGGACTATGATCTGGACATTCACTATCACCCCGGTAAAGCCAATGTGGTAGCAGATGCCCTTAGTAGATTGCCGTGCCGCTTGAACTCTATGATTCTGAAGGAGCAACCAAGTTTGCACAAGGAAATGGAAGATTTTAGAATGGAATTAGTAAGTGAAGGATTTTTGGATAGCATTGAAATTCAACCCACTTTGATTAGTCAGATCAAGGAGGCACAAAAAGGAAATGCTAGTATCGACGAAATCAAATGTCGTATCGGTACAGGCAAAGTACCCGGATTCACTGAAGATGAAGAAGGAGTTTTGTGGTACAAAGGACGTCTTTGCGTACTAGAAGATTCAGAGTTGAAGGAAGCTATTTTGAAAGAGGCCCATGATACTATTTATTCTATCCACCCCGGAGGAATGAAGATGTATCAGGATTTGAAGGAGCAATTTTGGTGGCATAAGATGAAGAGAGAAATTGGAAGCTACATAGCCAAGTGTGATATTTTTCAGAGAGTTAAGGCGGGACATCAGAGACCCGCAGGACTGTTGCAACCATTATAGATTCCGGAATGGAAATGGGATTCGGTTGGAATGGACTTTATCACCGTTTTGCCTACATCTAGTAGGGGAAATGACTCTATTTGGGTCATATTTGATAGATTGTCCAAAGTAACCCATTTCTTACCAGTCAAGACCACTTATCAAAGTTTGAAGCTAGCAGAGTTGTACATTGCTAGAATCGTCAGTTTGCATGGTGTCCCCAAGAACATCGTGTCGGATTGAGGAACTCAGTTTACCTCGAGATTTTGGAACAAAGTACAAGAAGGATTGGGAACAAGATTGGATTTCAGCATAGCTTATCACCCTCATACCGATGGACAAACGGAGTGAGTAAATCAAATACTCGAAGATATGTTGAGAGCCTGTGTGCTACAGTATGGATCTAAATGGGAAGACTGTATGCCTTTCACAGAATTTTCTTACAACAACAGTTATCAAGCTAGTTTGCAAATGGCCCCATTTGAATTCATGTATGGAAGTAAGTGTCGTACCCCTTTGTCGTGGTGGTGGCATGGCAGATGCCATGGGTAGGCTAAAGTTTGGGGCCAATGGATGCTAGTGGGATCTGGGGAGGGAAGATGCAGTGATCTCTACACACACAATAAGTTAGAACACAAATCTTTATTCCACCTCTATCAAGCTACAAATGTTCCTTGAGCCGTATCAAGGAGAAGAGAAAAAAGGTTACAACATGATCCCTCTAGTGTCAAAATGAATCGATGCCCCTTCCAGGAAGCTTTCCCTCTCCTTATAAAGGACTCCCTTGGTTCACTCTAGGGCTGATGTGGACAAGCATTTTCTTGGAATATGCTTGTCCCAAAGCGGTAACTCGGCGGACCTCTTTCTGTCTCCCCCTTCTATCGACAGCAAAGACCCAGAACTTCCCACATGTGAGCCTCGATCTTGCCCACTGTCACCTCCGTGACGCTGGTCTGCCCCTCTGCGGTTCTGTTCCTTGTCTCTAGCGCTTGGCTCTGAGCAGATTCCACCTAGACAGTAACTAGGGTTTGACTTTGGGAACCATCTCCTTCTTCCAAGAGCTTCCCGTAACTCGGCCTTGCCTCGTGTAACTCGGCTCGATCTTTACCTGTGTATGAGCTTATCAACCTCATTCGGCCGACCTAGCTCATATGTCGGCCGAGTAAGGTATCAATTGCTCGATTCTGGGTAACCCTTTCCTTAATCGGCCGATCCTTGCATAACTCGGCCAAATCAGCTCATGACTCGGCCCAGGAAAATAAAGGTTCCTCCCCTCTCTCTACTATCTTGACCCTACCTAGGGTCATCCCCCCAACATTAGTCCCTAAAGCTGGTGTGGTCCTGCCGGATACTTCGGCCGGACCTCATCAGTTTCCAGACATTCAATCTTTCTAATCTTCTGTCCGACGTATTTCTTAGCTGGTGCTCCTCTTGAGCTATCTCACTTTTGTTCATCCTCTCTTACCAAGGTGCAATTTGATTTCCGAGTTGTTATCTTTCTTCCAGAGTACCCCTTAGCTCCTTGAGTAAGCCTCATCCTACGTGTACCAATCATTACTTTTGTATTGTTTTTTGTACTGCTATAGTGTACGCTGACACGCTACAGTAATTACTGCGCCTGTCGCGTTGACGTAGTGACGCTTCGATCGACGCAACGACCATGCGGCCTAATCTCCTCTTGCGTCGTGTGACCCTTGATGTGGCTCCACTCATCGCCCGTGTATGCACGATACACGTGTTCGTGCGGTTACCGTGGCGCATCCATGATCCCACTAGCGTTCACCCTACGCGGTTATAAGTAGGGGAGTGGGGTGGGTCGATTCACTTTTCCCTTCCCCACTCCCTTTGTCTTTCTCCTTGCGCCGCCGCAGTTGCTATCGCGCTATAGCGCCTGCGCCTCCGCACCTCCACCTTGACGGCCACTCCGTCGTTCTTCTGTTCTTGCTAGCGCGCCGCTGTGTCTTCGCTGATGTACTTCTCCATCACGTGACGTGCCGCCGCTGCTAGGTCTTGGCCCTAGGCGTCCCTTATCGTTTTTCTTAATCTTCTGTGGTGGTTTTCTTTCCGCTCCGCCTCCGCCTTTGTCGCTGTCGTGACGGGGCCTTGGGTTTCGAGGCCTCTCCCCGCCACCAGTTTTTCCTCTGTCAATTCCTCCTACGAGACTATGCCTAGCTCCCACAGTGGCGCCGTTGTGGGGGAAGAAGAACTTATGGCGGGCCTAGAACACGGCTCATCGAAAGGTTCTACGGTCACTCACCGAGAAATTGAGTGGTTGCACAAGACCCGCCGAATTCCTGCCTAGGTAAATTGTCGCTTACCCGGCAAAGAATCTTCCCCTGTGCTCGACGATGGCAAGTGCGTGGTTTTTATGTCGCATTTCGTCAGAGGGTTCGGCCTCCCTCTCAGCGACTTAGCCTGGAATTTTCTTGATTACTTCAGCCTTCAACCACATCATCTGCCGGCTAATGTCATGGCCTCTCTCTCGGCCTTTATCTCAGCTTCTGAAGGATACTTTGGCCTTTGGCCTTCAGTAGATGTCTGGTCGAAGTGTTTTCAGATTAGATCTAATGTAGTGCCTGATAAGTCTCTTCATCCCTCCGAGAAATATCTCACCCAGTGTGGGTCTGCTTCCATCACACCTTGGAAGAACTCCTTGTTTCCCCGGGTCACTGGCTTAGAGTCCTATAAGAAATGGCATAGTTCGTTTTTCTATGTCAAAAACACCGGTACAGAGGATAAGATCCGGCTCCCCGCCTTCTCTATTGGCCCCCCTCCAAAAGAAATTGGTCTTATAATCCGAAGATGACCCACGCTCTTGCCGAGGCATTCGAACTTCGGCTGAAGGAGTTGACTCGGGCCAGGCTTTGCGGCGAGGATTTGATGACCTCTTTTATCAGTAGCCGAATCTGCCATTTTTAGCTCCGCTCTCATAAGCTCTGTTATATGAGCGGTCCTTTGGATCCTAACCGAGTCTCTACGGTTGAGCTTCATGATTTTCAAATCTATAAACGTGTCTGGTCTATCTTCAAGACTAAGATGCCCAAGGAATTGAAGTGGGGAATGAAGCCATTCTCTCGCAAGAATCCTCCTCCCTAGGTAAATTGAACATCAGATGTTCTATCCAAGTTATTTTCATTAGTTGTTTCGCTAACTCTTGTTTGCTTTTCTTGCAGACATTTGCCGAGCAGGCCACGTAAGACGCCGAGGTGTTAGCTCTTCCTTGGACCACTGACCGCAATACTCCGGACAACGGAGAAACTGATCCGGAGGAGTTCATTCCTAAGACGGAGGCTGCTCCTGCTCGCAGCTGGAGTAAAACCTCGGCCCGAGCGGATGAAGGTGATTCGGATGACGTCTAAATTCTCGAGGTAGTTGTCGCGGTTCCTATCTCTTACGCATTTCCGGCTCCTTCTTTCCCAGATAATCCGACTGTCCAGGTGCACGAGGTCGAACCTCTCTCTTCAGAAGCCCCTGCTGCTTCTAAGAAGCGCGCTGCTCCGATGGATCCTTCGGGTGCTGCTCACAAGAAACAAACCAAGAAATCCTCCTAGCATATTCCGAAGCGCAAAGTTATGACTGGAGTCTTCGGGTAAGTTCCCTTTTATATTTCTACTTGTATTTCTTGTTTCTCTCTTTCATTTCTGAATCAATTTTCATTCGTCTTTGCAGTCCTCCTCTTTTTGCTAAACCTAGCAGTCTAAGTATGACATCTCATGTTACTCGGCCGCTTTCACCATCACCTCCGGAAGATGTCCGGGTTCCTAGTCCTCCTCGTGATGACTTTCTGTAACACCCTCAGAATCGGCCCCTATGCAAGTTTCAGCGCTTCCCGCCAAACCCGCATAGAAACGATTCGAAGGTGCCCACCAGGCACTTGCGTGCGGGTGGAAAACGAAGTAATATCATTACATAATAGTCCTCGATGGAACCCACAAAACATATATATTCAACAGCGACTCAAAGAGTCAAGAATACAGATTTACAGTACAAAGATCCAAATCACCTTTAAAACGATATAGCGTCCGAGTACGGACAAGATGCAAATTGAGCTAAGAGCCCTGAAGAATAACCAATGGCGTCCATAACCCTGCCACGGCCAAGCCGGAAGGGTAACCCTGCTAACGACATCGATACCTGCTAAAACAAAAGGGGTACCGACAAAGGGCAAAGGAAAAAGAGGAGCGTCAGTACTAAGGCCAGTACACGGCGAGGCTAGAATTCGGCGGTCCTCGCCTACATAGGTATGGTGGATCGGCAGCACAAAGCATGCACTAAACAACCTATAGAGACTCGATACCACTAGCGGCTATCGAGAGGGTAAGAAAGACCTATTCGAACCAACGATGCTACCACCAAACATACCCATCTGGTATTTCCCCCTCGATACCAAACGAGGAAGTCAACCGAGGAACTCACACAGTTGGCAGTTTTATTTATACAGTTATCGTTGCAGCAATTACTAGTCAGGTATAGATAGTCATCCTGATATAATAAGCAGTGGGCAATTTTAGTTAACCATTCCGTTGTAGTTGCAACACTTACTAGTCAGATATAATTAGCATGAGATATCCCAAACCCAGCAGTTGTTGGCACTTTTATTTAGCCATACCGTTGTAGTGGAGCTGATTACTAGTCATATCGGATACAAGTCAAATTATAACAATAAACTTTAGTTATAGTTGTCTATGATCGAGAACTGTGCTCCAAGTCGTCCATAACCGCGAACACGGCTTCTCGAAAAGATTTAACCCTGCAGGGGTGCACCAAAGTATCCACACGCACTTCGACCCTTTTTGCCAGATCAGTTAACATACACCCATCGGTATGTCGGCGGGGCCTAAGTCATGACGTTTCCCAGACCCAAAGTAAGTACATGGGGGCCACCCCACTAAGCTACCCGCAACGAAGTCGGCCGGTCTCTGAGACGGACTCAGGGTTTGTGGAGACGGCAGAACGATCGGGAACCCGAAAAGATGACTGGGCTTGTCGTCATACAGAAAACGTGTCACGATCCTAAGCGATAAAGTGCGACTCGCACAATTTAAATTAAGCAGTAAAGCATGGCATAAGTACAGGATAGTAATAAAGCCCCAAACTAATTGTGGCCCCCGGTACAATACTTTGAAATCAGGTACTAATCGATGGGGGTGCCCATACACCCCACCTGTGGTTAGCGCGCTCGATCTTGGAACAGGTGTCAAGAACTCGGGGTCCTACGGGACACTAGTGGGCGGTTAACAACCAAATAACATCTATTGCCCACCGGTGCCTCTGCATTTACCTACTTCAATTTTAGTTATTAAATAGTAATTAAAGTAAACGATAATTAAAGCCATGAACATCTCCAACATTAAACATGCGGCAATACTCCAACAACTGTGGTACTGGACGACACGCAACAGCACTTGAGCAAGCGACTACGACACGCAAGTCCAACTATCTACCAATCAACAGGTAATAGGATGTGTCCAAGGCAATATAAGGCTGCAAGAGATATCACGGGTACGAAAACTAGAGCAACGCAACACAGATAGCAATAGATCCACAGGGGGGAATAAAGACTATAAATGCAAAATAGGTAGAAGGGGAAGGGATGCTCGCCTGAAAACATTGCCTAAGGTTCATCCGAAGATTGGGTCGACACTCGCATCAACTCATCGGCCTAATCCGTGAAGAAGCAAAGCAATTAGGGTTCGGCGAACTTGGGCTCCGAGGGGTTCGGGGTTGGTCTCAGGGTTTGACGGGATCGGTCTCGGCAGAAACATTCTCGGACAATGGAGTAGATCTTGTCGCATCCGGGAAGAAGGGCTTGGTTCAGCGTCGAGGCGCATCGGATTCGCCCTGTTCGATGTCGTTCTAGTCGTCGTGAAGACCTTGTCGGGTCCGCGGGTCGGGTCGGACTTGGCGTCCGGGGTGAAGTGCTTGTCATTCCATGGTGATCTTGGCGGCTTCGGATCCGGAAAGGAGCACTCAACGTTCCGGGGAGAAGACCTTGGCGTCACATGTTGAGGTTGTCGGGTGTCGGTGCCGGACTCGGGGGTGGCGTCGATGGTCTTACGTGGCCCGATGGTTCCATGTAGGAGATTCCCGGGTACCGCGGCGGAGTTCTCGGGGTTTCGATGAAGATCTTGGCGGGGGTTTTGTCGGTCTTCGGGTTGGTCTTGTCCGTGAGGAGATCTTGGCGACGGGATCGAAGAACTTGTTACGGGTCGGTCTTGGTGAGCCACATTAACAGGTCACATACACATATTTATCTTTGCATCCTTAATGTACACGCGCGCCACTAGCACCACCGTGCTAGGAGCACAACACCAGGAAGGGGAAACACAGAGACGTGGACGCGAGGTGGCTGCCGAATAACCCCAATGCAGGAGGGTTACCACGACGCTTCCACAACACGAGAAGGAGGTCATGGCGCGGTCAGCGAGGAGGACACCGGGCTCTAGGACGGACCAGACGGGCGAGCGGCGAGGCGAGCAGCGGCGTCGGTAGAGGCTGCACGGGCTGGACGAGGAGAGGAGAGGCGGTGGCGACGGCCGCTTGCAAGAGGGCACCAGGGAAGGCGGCGCTATGGGGAAGGGGGGTCGAGCGCGCGGCCGCGGGGAGGACCTCTGGCGGCGGCGGTTGCTGAGAATCATGGCAGAGGCGACGGACGGAACGCACGGCAGACGACGGGCTCTGCTCGCGCGAGGCGCGGAGGACAGGGACACCGGCGGACGACGAGGAGGTGGCCGCGGGTGAGGACGAGCAGGAGGGCGATGGCGACGGCGTCACGAGGCAGCGAGGTCGGCGGCTGCGGCCAGGCGAATCAGGCCAGCCTCGACGCGGGATTGAGGAGGGTGGTCAGAGGAGAGGCGCAGAGGCGAGGGTGCACAGGGGGCGGTGAGCTCGGGGCCGGACCGACGCACGAAGGTGGGGCTTGTGGGACGACAGGAGGCGCTGAAAGGCGGCTTGGCGAGAAGGTAGGGCGGTGGCAGGAACAGGCTTGCGGGCTCGCGGATGGAGCTTGGCTCTAGTGACGGCGGGTGCTAAGCTGGCGGAAGGTACTGACGAGGGAGCCAAGCGGCGGCGGCGCGTCCATTGGGAGAGAGCGAGCGGGGAACAATGGGCAGGGGAGGGAACGCGAGGAGGATCACTACGCGGGTAGACGGGGTCGTGGGTGGGGCCAAATCAGGTCGGGGCGGTTGACCGCGTGTGGGTGCCGCTCGGGATCGAGGAGGGTTGGTGGGCGCGTGGGGCTGGGGAGCGTGTGGTGTGTGCTGCGTGAAGGGAGTGGAGGCAGCTGGGTGAGGTGGCAGTGTTTGATTGGATGGGGGATTGGGCCAGGGTGACGTGTCGGGTGGTGATTGGCCGGGGTGAGGTGGAGGGCTGGATAGGACTAGAGTGGGTAGAGTATTTGGTAGCAAAGGGGTTTGGGGATAGACAGGGTAGGGTTTTAATTTGGAGGTGGCGGGCTAGGCTTTCGGGCCTGGCTGGCTGCCTCCCAAAAATAATTTAAAATATTTTATTATTCAAAACGGGGCTTTTGCAAACCGCTGGTAGACAAAACAAAATAATCCAGAGAACCGGGTTTTAATTTTAATTTGAGTTAAAGACGGGGCAGTTAGAAAACAAAACCAAGCTTTTCAAAAATAGTTTTATGCAAACAAATGCAAGATGACATGACGATGCCCAAATGCAATGTGGCATGATGACATGAGCATGTGGTCATGATGATGCAATGCACAAAAACAACACGATTTTCTAGTAGTGGTTTTTGCGGGATGCCACACTTTCCTCCTAGGACGACTAATGGCTCTCCTGACACGCAACTCGTTCTTCACAAGAGCCCGGCGGCCGAGGCAGTTACGCAACAGGCGCAAGAGGCCAGAGGTAAGGTGTTGACACAGACATAGAGAGGGAATAGCCTTGGATCATTGGTAGAGTATGACAACAATTGGAACGCTGCTAATCAACTTGAAGTTAATCCGAGTAATCAGTCCTTCCAGCTATCCGACATCAGCAGTCGTTTACATAAGGCTGCCAAGGTTGTTCTAGAAAGCGACAAGGTGCACTAGTAGAAAAAGAGGCTTCGATTCGATTTAGAGTCTGACACTAGTCCCGATTTATTACCGGCCGGGAGTAGTATGAGCACTAGTCCCGGTTCGTACCGTTTTTAGTGGCCAGGAGACCGAGAAAACTCTAGTCTCGGGTCATTTCGGACCTTTAGTCCCGGGTCGTGATACGGTCCGGGACTAAAGGTGTGCAGGCGTGGGAAACACCCTTTAGTCCCGGACCATGATACAGCCCGGGACTAAATGGGTGACCCTTTAGTCCCGGGTCGTGATACGGCCCTGGACTAAAGGGGTGTGACGCGGGCAACTTAAAATTGTTATAACTTTTGCGTACGATGTAAAAAAAAAGTACAACCTATCAAAATGTGTGGAAAAAAATTTTGAGTTTGATTTTAACAGCGTTATTTGGATTCCTCACATTTTTAGATTTTTAAAATTAGAAATAATGGATTCCTCACATTTTTCTGATTCTTTTACATTTTTAAAATTTGAAAAGGGAAAAAATTTATTTTTTTATTTAGCAAGTTTTTATTCCATATTTTGATTCCTCACATTTTTCTGATAATAATGAATATATTATTTGTCGAATTTCGATTTGCAGATTTAAAGATATTATTTATACCATATTAAATGAATAATGGCAAAAAATGAATAAAATATTATTTTATTTAGTTTTTTACTTTCATTATATTAAAATATTATTATTACTTATTTATTGTTGTTTACTAAAATAGTTGTTTGTAGTTTCAATAAATAAAGATGTATGAAATATTGATATGGGCTAATGGGATTAATATGATAGTGTTGACAACAAGGTACAAAAGGGCTTCGCGCAAGGACATCCGGATGGAACAGAGAAGTTAAGCATGCTGAGGGTGGAGTAGTGCTAGGATGGGTGACCTAATGGGAAGTTTCACCACAAGTGTAATTTGAACTAAGATTAAATATACTTAGTGCTAAAAATGTTCCAAGTGAGATGATTACGAGTCAAACAATTGAAAAGTTTAAGAAAAAATTCGATTTTTTTTTTGAAAAAAAATAAAAAAAATCTTTAGTCCATGGCCGTATTACAACCCGGGACTAAAGGTCCTTCATCCCCTTGTAGCAAAAAACGCCCATGCGGTGGCCCTCTAGTCCCGGGTTGTAACAAACCGGGACTAGAAATAGGGGCCTTTAGTCCCGATTTCGCAGTCCCGGGTGCAAAACTGGGACTAAAGGCCCTTGCAAACCAGGACTAGAAGCCCTTTTTCCACTAGTGGTGAACGAGGTATGCGCTTCAATTTACACTTCGTCTTTTACTTAGGAGATACTATATGTCCACTAGTCCCCGAGCTTGCAACCAAATGACTTGTTATTCGTTTGGAAGCTTTCCTTGTTGAAGATACATCTATTTGCTTGTGCCACAGATAGCTTTTGTTGTGCATGTTTTGAATTAAAAGACATCCAGCCACCTAGATCCAAGTCAAGTTTTACTTTATTCGGATCGCCTCTATTTTTGAATATCCAGCCACCTAGATCCGAGTCAAGTTTCATCTTGATTCGGATCTGCTTTAGTTTTGAATATCCAGCCACCTCAATCCGAGGCAAGTTTCTTCTTGATTCGGATCTGCTTTAGTTTTGAATATCCAGCCACCTAGATCCAAGACGAGTTTCTTCTTGATTCGGATCTACTTGTGATTTTCTTTGTATAACTTGGTGTTATTTCAGGTTTCTCATAATCGGCGTACGGCCGAATTTCAGAGGTTACTCTTCTCGCATAAAAAGCTTCAAGATAAATTCAAGAAAATGGTTCCTGTTGTGAAGTAGACCGGTAAATTATTCGGCTTACGAAAAAGTTTTCTGGTGTATTTTTATGCAGCTAATATTAACAATCTAAATACCCGGCTTACGAAAAAGGTTGCCACCCTTTAAGGTCAGTTACCCCTTTATCCTTTTATTTATGTATTTTCGTTCAAAGTGAATCTCGAGTGTCTCATGGTATCCCCTCTTCGGCTCAGCATATTTGCAAAGATTTGCAGCGTCGCATCAAGAGTGCATACCTATGCCTGATATGATGCTGCATTTTTTAGAGCAAGCGGGGACTCACTCGACGCAACTTAAGAAGAAGGATGATGAGATAACCTGGCTCCGTGCCGAGGTTGAATCCCTCAAACTTTCTCAGAAATCTGAGTCAGAAAAGGTTAATCAAGAGTTCTCCGAGGAGAAGAACTGACTAAGTCTTCAGCTTCAGAAGGACAAGGAACTTCTTGATGCCGCCGAGCTAAAGAACCAGGCGATGACCGAAGAAATGGCTCGTTTTGAGAAGAACAGGGCTAACCTGGCCCTGGATCTCTAGAAGATGCTGCGATACATCCACCATAAGTTTTGTGCTTCTAGCCGAGTCATTCTTTGCTTGTAGATTCTCTTGACCTAAATGATGTTCTTGATTACAGATCATTTTCCAGAAGCCGAATCTTTGAGTTCTAAGGCTGTGATTGCTGCTCGCGGCCGCCGAAGTGTTCCCGTTATTCTGAATCAGGAATATTCTATTGAAGATTTCTTGGTTGTCGTTGCTGTTGCTATCGAGCCAATGAAGGTAATGGAAAAAGATTTGGTGCAAGCGGCTATTCGGGCCTACCATGTACTCTGGCCAAATGAGCCAAATATTAAGAAAGTTGAAGTCCTCGTGGTGAGGCTGATGGAGTCTCAAACTCGATTGAATCTTTGGCAAGAATCTGCCGGACGAGTCGGAGCTGATATGGCACTTACTGCTGTATTGTCATGGTACGAGGATATCTCCCTCGATACCTTGATGAATTTGCACACTGGCTCTCCTTGGGTTGAAAATCCGGAGTATGTTGCCCACCTCCAAGCCTGTGCGTATCAGCTTATTGAGTATGCCAATGTTCACCAATGGAACGAAGGACCGAGCTTTCTCCCTGAGGACGTTGAAGACGATGTTGAGGCTGTGGCTGAAGATGAATCCGATGGAGATTCCGGTGATGAAGGTGGTTCGGATGACAATCCCGGGGACTCGAACGAGTCTAGTGGTAGTTTGGACAGGAACGCCGAGGCTTGATCCTCCTCCAAGGGGACCGAATCCTCCCAAGCCCAAGGTGGAGTCTCACGGCGAACAATCCCTACCGAAGATAATTTGGTTGCCTCGGTCGACGCCGAGGTAACTTCTGCAGAGGACCAGGTAACTCCTGAGTTGTTCCTCCTACCGAAGCCGAGGCTCCTTCTGCTGCTGTCACTGTTCCAGCTGTGGGTGATTCGGCAACTGCCGATGCTTGAGCTTAAAAACACTTATTTGTTCAAGTCCCCGGTATGCCGGGTGTATGCTGTCCTAAAACAATCTTCCTCTTTTGGTACTATGTGATCCGTTTAACTTTGGCATTATATGCTATAGTAATATTGTTATTCTTCCAGTTGAATTTGTGTGGTCCGTATCCTTGTTTGCAAAATTTGAATTTCATAAGTTCGAATCACATTTCTACGTGTCTGATTTTTGTTCGGCATCTATCTTGTGTCTTTCATCTATTCTTTGTTGCAACACGTTTGTTTTACAATTGTCTCAAGGACTATGAATACTATGTCCATATATCATTTAGTCTGATAGACTTACTACTTCCCCGAGTTATCTATTGGTAAGATAATATAAATATGGTACTTTCCACATTATATTTCAAACTGCCAAGGTTATTACTCGTATGATTATAATAGTACAAATTCATGGGGCATGATACGCCCAATTTTCATCACCATTCTATATCATAATTTACCTCTATTCATTGATATTTGTCTTATTATGAGGTATTACTTATGGCTTTTCATCTGTTTATGCATGTTGGATGATTCCCGGAGGATGGACTGCCGGAGTCTGGATTCTGATGCAAAAGAAGGCGTTTCGGTGCAATTTCACGAAGATCAGAAAAATACCAGAAAAATATTGAAACATATTATTTTACCAGAAGACGAAGGAAGCCAAAAGGTGGGACGGATATGGGCCTCAGGGGGCCCACACTCCCCAGGAGCGGGCCCACCTGACCCCGCGCCTAGGGAAGTTGTGGCCCACCTGCCCGGCCTCCGACTTCGCCCCTTCGCCTATATATTCCCTTTGAAACCCTAAGTCTCGGGGAGCGACCACAGATAGATTTCCGCCGCCTCTAGGGGGCGGAAAACACCAAGAGAGAAAGATCTCTCCGGCAGACAGATTTCTGCCGGGGGAATTCCTTACCGGAGAGGGGAGACCGTCGCCATCAACACCGTCATCAAGCTAGGATTCATCGGGATCATCATCATCATCCACACCATCATCTCCACCAACACCATCACCACCACTCCGTCCCGCTATAACAATTGTGTTGGATATTGCTTTAGTTCTTAGGGGAAACTTTCCCGGTGTTGATTACTATTGTAGTTGATGCTTGTGAGTGGAACCATTGGATTAATGTTTATGTTTAGATTGTTATCCATTATCATATCACCTTTGATCTTGATCCATATGATGTCTTGTGAGTAGTTCGTTTAGTTCTTGAGGACATGGGAGAAGTCATTGAAGGGAATATGCCCGAGAGGCAATAATAAAGTGGTTATTATCGTATTCCTTGTTTATGATAAATGTTTATTTTACATGATATAATTGTTTTAATACGGAAACATTAATACATGTGTGTTTAATAAATAAAAATAAGTTCCTAGTTATGCCTCTCTTATGAACTAGCTTGTTGATTAACAAGATGATCAAAGGTTTCCTGATCATGGACATTGGATGTTGTTAATAACGAGGTCACAACATTAGTGTAATAGTGTGATGAACATTCATCCAAAGTATAGCATTACGATCAAAGCATTGAGTTTATATTGCTATAACAACTTACGAAGTGAACCTAATCCTTAGACCATGAGATTATGTCAATCACTAACACCGGAAGAGTTTCTTGATAACATCAAACGTCACACCATAACTGGGTGATTATAAAGATGGGTTCAGAACTACTAAAGTGTTATGTTTAGGCCCATGGACCGAGAGTGGAATTTGTTCATCCCAATGACAGCTATATATGCTCTGGGCCCTCTCTGTGATATCACATTTATTAGCTTGCAAGCAAGTGATTTGATCACTAGAATGTTGTATCACGGGAACGAGAAAAGAGTGCATGTCAGTAACGAGATCAAACTAGGTATGGAGATACCGATGATCGAATCTCCGACATGTAATATATCACGAAACAAAAGGATTAAGATACTAGCGCAAAAGGTTCCGACGATCACAAGAAAGTCATCGTTGAATGTGTGGGAGTCAGTATGGGTCTCCAGATCCCGCTTCTGATTATTGATCGAAGAAGGGTCTCGATCATGTCTGCATTATTCGCGAACCGTAGGTGGCACACTTAAGAGACACCGACATCCAATTGGAGCAAAAGTTTCATGCCAGAAAGAATAACAAGCGCATGAATTTATTTCACTAGATACCGAAACAGGTTTTCAGGTGAAATTGCAAAAAGTGTTTTTTCATGTGAAATGAAATACTAGCAAGGGGTTATATGAGAATGTTTGTCATTAAAGTAATTGACAAAATTCTGAATAAATAAAAGGAGTTTTATTTAGTGAGAGTTTGCATTAAATTTGGTAGAAATTTAATGGGAATTTGAGTGTGTTTTTGAGTGGAGGAAATTGAAAGGATTTTGTGTGAGTGGAGTGTCCACCCACATGAATGAAAGGAGGGGAGGGGGCAGCCCCATGGCTGGGCGCATGGCCCATTGGGTGCCCCCTCTCCCTATAAAAGGAGCCCCTCCCTCTCTCTCACTCACACCTCCTCGTGAAGGATCTATCTCCCCCTCTAGTATTTATCCCCATGGTCTCGGACTAGCGAGGTACATGTTACCGGTGGCTATTCGGCAAGAAAGAGTTGTGCTTCCGCTGCATCGCTGGAGCGAGGAGGCGGAGGTTGCTCGGTGTCTTGTACGTGTGTGCGAGCACGGATGCGCTGCTGTTTTGCAGCGCTAGGTCTTCCTCTTGATCTTGAGATCGACAAGAGATAGTCTACATCAACCACAAGTTTGGAATCGTTAAGATTTGTCGGTCTTCAAGGGTATGTTCTCTACGGATGTATATCCGCCCGTTGCTTGTATCTAGTAGATAGATCTTGGTACATAGTTGTTCCCATCGTAGGAATTTTTTTGTTTTCTATGCTGTGAACCCTATAGTGGTATCATAGCCGGATCTATGCATAGATGCTTTGCACGGGTAGTACACATATGAGTATGTGGGGGATGATGATCATTTTATTGCTTCTTAGTTGTACTTTGGATATTGGTGGCATAGTGGGATGAAGCGGCCCGGACAAACTTTACATGTCCTCGCACATGAGACCTGTTCCACGCTTGACATGCAACTAGTTTTGCATAAGTGGCTAGCGGGTGTCTGTCTCTCCTACTATAGTCAATATCTAATTTGCAACGAGTTGTCAACAATTTGTTTATCCTTGTTATGGTTTATGTTCGTAGGTAAGAATGGTTCTATCTTCAAAAGCCCTAAGCCACGTAAAACTTGCAATGGATAAATTAGAGGAGTCTAGTTTAGATTGTTGCTGGGCTAGTGTTATGATATGGTGATGTTGTAAGTAGAAGTATGAGATGATACTCTTACAACACACATAACATGTAAGTTACATAGACCTTGGCCTTACACATAGAGGTATGATAGTGATCATACCAAGGAGCACATGATGGAGATCATATGCGGGAACCATATCATTTCACTTACAAACTTGTGATTTTTGATTGCATCTTATATTGCTTGTTTGGCGTTTTATTAGCATAATAATATGATCCCTCATTTAGATATCAAGATAAAAATGTGTTCTTCCTTAAGTATGCACCGACAATGTTTCGTCGCTTCAAGACATCACGTGATGATCGGGTGTACTTGAATCCACGAGCATATCTCGGGTGTAAGACAGTTACACATGCGAATACTAAGATTCTTACTTGGCGATCCTAGCATGTACAGACATGGCCTCGGAACACGGACCGAAAGGTTAAGCATGAGTCATATGTTTTGATATGATGGCCATTTGATGCTCGCCTTTGAAGCTACACCGACTCACGTGATGATCGGACTTGGTGTAATGGATTTGGTTCATGTATTCACCAAAAAGACACGAGGGATGTCGTTTTTGAGTGGGAGTTTATTTCTAATTTGGATTAGTAGAACTCAATTTATCATAAATTAAATCAAAGTGAATTTGCATAATTTGTTGTAGTCATTGGCATTCGTTCACCACCATATGCATAGTTGTAATTGAGATAATAGAACTATAGAATTCTAGATATTTACTTTACGAACTGGTATCGTATTGTGTCGAGTGTCAATCTAAAGTTTAAAGTCCTATTGCAAACTTTCAGCAAACTCTGTTTACTCCATGAAATTTGATAGTTAGTATTAAATCGAGAGTAACAATTCCAGTGTTAGTATCTTAAGTATCATGTTTGCCTCCATGATTCTTAATTTAAATATCGAGATTATCTAGGAGCTGAAAGAATTGTTTTAGAAATCATTATGTGTGGCAGATGTAACGATATCTGAAACAATGTTTTGGTTGCAATATGATAGAGTATAATATATGTTCTCATATTGGATGAGAATTTGCAAAGGTTGGAGATGCTAGACATCCTAATCATCCAAAAGGGTTTTGGAAAGTAATGTTATACTCACGATTCTCCTTTATAAGCTACAATAGCTTGATCATGAAAGTCATCATGATAAGGATGAATAGAAGATGTATGTAAAGTGTTTACTACACTAAAAGATTACTAAAGAATGGATTTTGAAAGAATACCGATCATTTGTTGATGGTGATCTACTTCAAAGTGCAAGTCCAAAGGTATTATTATTTGAATATACATGCTTTGGACTATGTGTCATGTATACGGAGCCACTATTGATGTTGATAGATTCTTTTAAAAAGGAAAAGGAAATGCTGAAAGAGAATCTATAAAATATATTTGGCAGAAAAGAAAAGATTGGAAATATCCAATTTAGGTATATGGATGATATACATGTTATGGTTGTATTCTTTTCTTGTTAAACAATGTGGTTCTTGGGTATTGGATACCGAATTGGTTGGTATGAAATTTCATACAGAACGACACAATTCATGAACCATAATGGCCTAAGTAACTAGCAAGAGAATATGTGATGATGATCATCGAAAAGAAACAAGCAGTTGTTTGTATTTCTCGTTGACATCAAAGCTTGACTTCAAGATTTGTATTAATAATTGTTATTTAAATCAGGTATTATGAGAACAAAGGTTGTTCAAATAATTATCGTATTACATATAAGACGGATGATTTACAAATCTAGTTGGAGAAATCACATCCATAAAGCTAATGCTAAAATGTCGCAAGACAAATGATTGGAAGATCACTTACAAAGTGACATCGTCGTTTTAATTATATTGGAAAGAAAACATGAAGAAACTCCATTTTCATGGATTTTTGGAGTATTTGATTTGATCAGATGACGCTTGTGAGACTTTCCTCGGGATAATTAAAACTTTGTTCAAAGGCTAAAGAAGAACGATCGACTAAATTATTGGAATTTATACATATTGATGTATGTAGTCCATTATGTGTAGTCGTAAGTGACGGACTTCAACTTCATATGCTTTCTCCGGAAATTTGAGTGAATACTCACTTAATTAGAAAGAAGTATGAAATATTTGAAAATGTTCAAAGACTTTCAAGATGAAGTGGAAAATCATTGTAACAAGAAAATAAATGGTTTATGATTTTATCATAAGGGATTTATTTGAGTTGCAAGTGTAACAAGAAAATAAATGATTTATGATTTTATCATAAAGGGATTTATTTGAGTTACAAGTTTAGCAAAAACACCTAGATTTGCATCTCCCAAACACCATAGGAATATGGAGTGTTTGAGATTTGTAATGAAACCTTGTGTGACATGGTTGGATCAAAGGTGTTATTTATAAAACTACCATTATGTTTTAAAAGATTAAAGATTTAGAGACTACCGCTTATACACTGAAAAGAGCTCCATCTTGATCCGTTGAAATGACACCATATGAGTTATGGTTTGGGGTAAAACCCAAGTTGTCCTTTATTAAATTTTGGTATGCTAAGCATAAGTAAGATGTTTACAACCAAAGTTGAATGAGCATGTCTTTGTAGGTTATTTCGAATAACCATTGGATATTCCTCCATAACACCGAGGACAAAAGGGTTTGTCGCTTGAAATGTGAAGTTTCTTGAAAAAGGATTTTTTTGCAAAAGTTAAGTGGGAGGACAATAGAACTTTGATAAGGTTAACGAACCTTAGCTAAATGTTCTAAGTTGCGCAGCGCCGGAAATCGTTCTGGAGGCTGCCATAATGCTCATAGCTTATGTGCCTCAAAGGTTGTGGTCACGGAGATCTAAGTTCTTATTGAACCAAGTCGGTCGGATAAACAATCAAATACTGAGATTTGAGAGTAAATCATTATTGTTTAATAATGATGAACCGACTACATGCAAAGAAGCGATGATGGGCCCTGACTCCGTCAAATGGCTTGAAGACATAAAATCCGTGATAGTTCCATACACGAGAAATCAAGTTTTGAACTTGGAATACCCTCCGGAAAGGTATAAAAACCTATCGGTCGTATTTGTATCTATAAAGAAACAGACATTGATGTTTCACATCTATGAAATATTTGACATGTCGTAAAGTATTTTACGACAATGTTCAAAGAGTTGACTATGACAAGATTTGATCTTTCATAGAGATATTTAGTCTGGACGGATTAAAGTAGAAACCACTATCTATAATTTGGTATATGGTAGATGAATAAACAAAACAAAGTTCTTCTAATAGAACAGTTACCTAGGACGTGTACATGACACGGTCCAAAGGGTTTTGTTAAATTCAAAGAATGCTAAAAGGGCATACAAACTTCAATGGTTGAATTAAGCATCACAGAGCTGGAATCTTCACCATGATGTAAAAGGAGTTTTCATCAAGAGACGATGAAGATGCTTGCATTTGCAAGAAATTAAGTGGGAGCGCTAAGACATATTTATAATACATTATGTGGAGGACATCTTGTTGATTGGAAATGATGTATCTTTTATTGACAAAGGTTAAGAATTTCATTTCGATGAAAGACTTAGGCAAAACCCGAATATTCCTGATTCTCTTCGTACTGCTGTTTGTGGTACATGCTCGTGCTGCCAGATTGTGCGCTCGGATTTGGAGTTTCACCGCATCTATGAGTTTCTGTCTTGGCTTCGCCAGGATTTGAGACCGGCGTGCTCAGCTGAATGCTCGTGGTCGTGTTTCGCTCTCTGAGGTGTTGTCTGAGCTTCGGGCTGAGGAGACCCATCTCCGTGGTGCTGGTCTTCTTGCGGTTCCATCTGTGCTTGCTACTCGCGGTCCTCCTATGTCGTCTGCTCCCTTGACTCAGCCGTGGTCCTCTGTGCCGCCGCCAATACTACCCACTCCTCCAGGTCAGGGTCAGCTTCAGCACCAGCAGTCTTAGGGTCTGAGTCAACAGCAGCAGCCTCAGGTTCAGAGTCAGCACCAGCAGACTCGTGGTCAGGGTCGCCGTGGTTCTCTTTGTCACTGCTCTTACTGCAACAGGGATGGCCACACTTGGGCCACCTGTTATACCTGGGATCCCAGTTTATGTCAGCAGCTCCAGGCTCATGGGCAGTCGGCTCCTTCCGGGTCTTCAGCAGTTGCTCTCTCTGATCAGGACATTATCAGGAGTCTTTGCGGTCTGCTTGTTGCTACATGCTCTTCTTCGACGGGCACTGCTGGTTCTGTGACTAATTCTTCAGGCACTGCGCGACCACCACCTTCTACACAGTCAGGTACGTCTCCGTGGTATCTGGATTCTGGAGCTTCTTTTCATATGACCTCTGAGTCTTCTTTTCTGTCCGCTCTTCGTTCTCTTACTTCTCCTGTCCGTGTTTTCACGGCTGATGGTACCTTTCTTCCTGTTTCTAGTCGGGGCACCCTTTCTACTTCTTCTTTTTCTGTTCCTGATATTTATCATGTCCCTCTTCTTAAGATGAATCTGTTCTCTGCTAGCCAGCTTACTAACTCTGGTTGTCGCGTCATTCTTGATGCTGATTCTTGTGTTGTCCAGGACAGTCGCACACAGGCCCTGGTTGGAGTTGGCCCTCGCAGCCGTGACTCTTCAGGACTTTGGGAGTTAGACTGGCTTCGTGTTCCTTCCGCTGCCACTTCATCTGCCAGTTCTTCTCTGATCGTCGCCTCTGCTACCAGCTCCTTTTAGCAGTGGCATCATCGTCTTGGTCACCTTTGTGACTCTCGCCTGTCGTCATTAGTTCATCGTGGTCTTCTGAGGTCTGTCTCAGGAGATGGGTCTTTACATTGTCAGGGCTATAGGTTGGGTAAACAAATTCAGCTTCCCTATCCTACTAGCGCGTCTGTATCTCAGCGACCTTTTGATTTAGTTCATTCTAATGTTTGGGGGTTCGGCTCCTTTCGCTTCGAAAGGGGGCCATCGCTACTATATTTTATTCATCGATGCTTTTTATCGCTACACTTGGTTGTATTTTATGCGCTCTCATAGTGAAGTGCTCTCCATATATTAGCGTTTTGCGGCCATGGTCCATACTCAATATTCTACCCCCATTCGTGTGTTTTGTGCTGATTCTGCTGGTGAGTATATCTCCCAGATGTTGCGAGGTGTTCTTGCTGAGCAGGGCACCCTTGCTCAGTTCTCCTGTCCTGGCGCACATGTCTAGAATGGCATTGCTGAGCATAAGCATCGCCATCTTCTTGAGACCACTCGTGCCATGATGATTGCTTCTTCTCTTCCGCGACATTTCTGGGCTGAGGCTGTCGCTACGTCGGCTTACCTCATCAATATTCAGCCTTCTGCCGCTCTGCAGGGTGGTATCCCTCTTGAGAGCCTATCTATACAGTCTCCAGACTACTCCATGCTTCGCTTGTTTGGTTGCGTTTGCTATGTTCTCCTTGCTCCTCGTGAACACACCAAACTGACCGCTCAGTCTGTTGAGTGTGTCTTCCTTGGATAAAATGATGATAAGGGCTATCGCTGTTGGGACCCCGTTGGTCGTCGGATGCGTATCTCTCGTGATGTTACTTTTGATGAGATGCGTCCTTTCTATCCTCGTCCCACCGCTGGTACCTACCTGGTGGAAGATATCTCTTTTCTTCTCTTTCCTGACACACCTCCTTCTACTCCTATTGTGTCTTCTTTAGGATCTCCTTCCCCTGATGTCTCTTCTTCGACACCCTCCTCCTCTACTCCGTCTGGTTCTCCTTGTTCTCCGGTTTCTTCCTATGCCACTCCTTCTTCATCGTCGTCTCCTAAGTCATTTTACTCTGATAAGCTTTCCTCTACTCGTCCTGTTCGTCAGCGCCGTGCCCCCAACCGTTACTCTCCTAGTCAGTATGGTATTTCTGTTGCCTCTGAGCTGACTTCTTATCGGGATGCTGAGCATCATCCTGAATGGCAGCTGGCCATGGCTGAGGAGATTGCTGTGCTTGAGCGCACTGGCACCAGGGATCTTGTTTCTCCTCCTACCGGTGTTTGTCCTATCACGTGTAAGTGGGTCTATAAGATTAAGACCCGCTCCGATGGATCTCTTGAGCGCTATAAAGCGCGTCTTGTGGATCATGGTTTTCAGCAGGAGCATGGTCGTGACTATGATGAGACCTTTTCTCCTGTGGCTCATATGACCACTATGCGTACTCTTCTTGCTGTTGCTTCTGTTCGTCACTGGTCAGTGTCCCAGCTTGATGTTTAGAACGCCTTTCTCAATGGTGAGTTGAGTGAGGAGGTTTATATGTAGCCTCCTCCTGGGTATTCTGTTCCTGTGGGGATGGTTTTTCTTCTTTGACGTTCTCTTTATGGCCTCAAACAGGCCCCTCATGCTTGGTTTGAGCGCTTTGCTTCTCTAGTGACGGCCGCTGGTTTCTCCCCTAGTGCTCATGATCCAGCGCTGTTTGTTCACACTTCTTCTCGTGGACGCACTCTTCTTCTTCTCTATGTTGATGATATGATCATTACTGGTGATGATTCTGAGTATATCGCCTTTGTTAAGGCTCGTCTTCGTGATCAGTTTCTTATGACTAATCTTGGTCCTCTTCGATACTTTCTTGGGATTGATGTTTTCTCCACTTCTGATGGCTTTTACATCTCCTAGGAAAAATATATTCAGGATCTTCTTGCTCGTGCTGCTCTCGGGGATGAGCGCACTATTGAGATCCCTATGGAGCTTAATGTTAAGCTTCAACCTACTGGTGGTGATCCTCTTCCTGATCCGACGTGTTATCATCATCTTGTTGGGAGTCTTGTTTATCTTGCTGTCACTCTCCCTGACATCTCTTATCTTGTTCATATTCTGAGTCAGTTTGTTTCTGCTCCTACGACTATTCACTATAGTCATCTTCTCCGTGTTCTTCGTTATCTTCGTGGTATGATCACTCGTCGCCTTTTCTTTCCTCGTTCCAGCTCCCTCCAGCTCCAGTGCTATTCAGACGCTACGTGGGCGAGTGATCCTTCAGATCGCCGTTCACTTTATGCTTACTGTGTGTTTCTTGGTGGTTCGCTCATTGCTTGGAAGACGAAGAAACAAATAGCAGTTTCCCGTTCGAGTGTTGAGGCTGAGTTGCATGCTATGGCCTTGTTGACTGCTGAGGTGACCTGGTTACGGTGGTTACTTGCGGATTTTGGGGTCTCTATTACCACACCCACTCTGGTTTTGTCGTGATGCAGTGCTATTAGTGCACGTGATCCGGTCAAGCATGGTGACCAAGCATATTGGTGTTGATGCTTTCTATACACGTGATCAGTGCGAGCTCGGGTTGTTGCGCTTGTATGTTCCTTGATTCTGATTGGTGGATTTCTTTACGAAGGCACAGACCAGAGCGCAGCATGATTTCTTACTCTCCAAACTCAGTGTTGTGGATCCACCATGAGTTTGAGGGGGGTGTTAGATGTATATATTTATATATTGTAGTTTCCCCATATGTTAGGAGGCTTCCTGCATATTTGCCCTGTACCTGTACTATATATTGTAGCCTTTGGCCCCCAGAGGAATACATGTTGCATATTCCTGACATGGTATCAGAGTTAGTGTGGAACAAGTATCTGCCTAACAGAGCTAGAATCCTGGTTAAATTTCATGCGCACAATGTTGACACCCTACCGCTCAGTATTGTGGTTGGAAGACATGTTGCTGAAGATGGAAGTGGGGACACTTGAACATGCCCGATGGTGATTTAACTACTACTATGTTGGGTGGAAATGCAGGTGATGAAGATTCACTACCACCAAATGGTGGAAACCCACATCATCCACCTTTGGTGCACCATGGGTTCTGGCATGACAATCAATTTAATTAAGATTTTGGTGGAAATGTTGCACATGCTCAGACCAATATTGCAGGCATGGATGTTGCTATGGATAATTGTAGCACCCCGGGTAAAACCATTACTAGAAAATCGATGTTGTTTTTATTATGTGCATCATCGTGACATCAGCATGCATCTGTTTTTCTAAAATATTTTCTAAAAGCCTATTTGTTTTCTAGATACTAGATATTTCCCTCTTTGTTCAAACCAAAACCCTAGATCGATCCAGATCTTTTATTTACCTAAAAATTATTAAAGGTTTATAAAATAAAATTATTAACCAATTTTGTCCAGGGAGGCAGTACAGCTGGTTAGGCCAGAGGCCCAGCCGGGCCAGACTACCTACTACCCATCCCAAAAGAAACCCTAGCAAAACCCTAGATCTACCCTGCGTAATCCCTCCCCACTCTCTCACCCAGCCGCCTCCACCCCTGGGACACGCCCTAGCCCCACTCCTCCCGCGTGCGATCGACGCCAACCCCCCGCACTCACGCCCGCGTTCGTGTCCTGGCCCCACCTCCCCCATCTCATGCAGCCCGCTCCCTCTCGCGATTCCCCCCTGCTCGGCTCCCTTCTTCCTCCATGTAACTGCCACAGGCACGCCTCTCTCCCTCCTTCTCGACAATCATCGCCGGCCCTCGAATCATCGACCTCGACCACCAGCCGCCGCTAGGGCTCTGCTCGTCCCCGAAGCCGGACCTCGCCGGTCCTCTCCCTCGCCTTCCTCTCAGGCAGACACCGTCGCAGGCACCCCCCGCGGCGCCGCTTGCAGGGGCCCTGCCCCAGCGACCGGCCGTCGTCCTCGCCCCTGGACCCCCTCGTCGTGGCACCCCGCAGTGCTGCCATGCTACCCGTCGTCGACCTATCCTCTTCGACCACCACCCCCCGCGTCCCCGTGTTCGGCCGTGCCGCCACCCTCTGCCTCGCCCGCCATCGCGAGCACCTCCTCGTCCGCCGGCCTCCAGCACCCAGCCCGCGTCCGGCCCGTCCTGCAGCGCGCCCTCGCCTCTGCCCCACCGACTCTCTCCTGGATCCGCCTACGACCTCCACCGTGCGCTCATCTCCACCCTTGCAGGCCCCCTCCGGCCGTTGCTGCAACCTGCGCGCCGCCGACCCCGCCATCCTCTGCACCCCACCTTCTTGTTTTGGTTCTGCCTGCTGCCTTTTGGGTGGATCCTGTCGTGTTGGTGCTAGTCACGTTCGTGTGGCTGCCCAACTCACAGCCATGTGCCTGCGGTGTTTTTGGTATGGTGAATTCTAAGCCCACATCGACTAACTTCGCTCCGAGGGTACCAAGCTACAGATGAACTGAGGCACCGAACAACACCAAGATCTCCTACACAGAACCCCTCCAACCCCAAGACCTGCAATGACTTGACCGAATCATATGAACCCCGGCATCCATCCGAGTTCGCCATCGACACCAAAGCCGGAACCCCAAGGCCTTCGTGGTGAAACCGACAAGATCGTCTTAGCGGAACATCGAGCTCTTCCTCCCAGAATCTAAGGACCGAACCTCGATGCTTCTCTGCCTCCTTGTGGATTTGGATCCGATGGCCGAGACACCGAAGACCGAACCCGCACCCTCGTAACCAAGTTCGCCGATACCAAAGTGTGACCCCTTTTTCGAGACCAACATTTTTATAATATATGATATATAATTGTTGCATATTAAATTGTTCTTACTTGCATGCATATTGTGGGTGTTTGGGCTATTTCAATAACTTATCTAAATTAAATATGGAGGTCATATGCGGGCGAATCTAGTCTTATATTGGCCCCAATTAAATTTGTGTAGTGAACCGGTGACATGTTTTGCCTTGATAAGACAACATTTAAATTGCGGGGTATCTAAACAACATGAACCATCTAACTAATTGTCAGGACCCCGGTTCCGCTTAATATTGCCTAATTGCATAACATCCTCGCCATGCCATACATCATATATGCATCATGCCCGATCTTCTGCCGTAGTATTAAATAGTGCATCCGATGTTTCTTCTAGTGCTTTGCTTCTTCACGGATTATGCCGATGAGTGGATGTGAGTATTGACCCAATCTTCGGATGAATCTTCGGCAGTGTTTTCCAGGCGAGCATTCTCCCCCTTTCTACCTATCTTAATTTTATAGTCTTTATTTCCTCCTATTTACCTATTGCTATCTGTGTTGCGATGCTCTAGTTTTCGTACCTATGATATACCTTGCAGCCACTATATTGCCATGGACACCGCCTAATACCTGTTGTTTGGTAGATAGTCGGTCTTGCGAGTCGCAGTCGCTTGTGTGGTGTTGTTTCGCGTCGTCGATGTTCCACAGTTGTTGGAGTAATGCCTCATGTGTAATGTTGGAGATGATCATGACTTGAATTACCGTTTAATAACTAAAATCGAAGTAAGTAAATAATGCAGAGGCACATGTGGGCAATAGATGTTATTTGGTTTTTAACTGTCCACTTGTGTCCCGTAGGATCCCAAGTACTTGATACCTGTTCTTTGAATATTCGCACTATCCGCATGTGGGACCATGAATCCCCCTAGCCAGAGCTTGAGTCATATATTATTTCTTGGGGCCACAAACTAGTTTGGGGATTTATTACCATCCTGTACTTATGCCATGCTTTACTGCTTTATTTACGATTGCGCGTGGAGCGCCTGTACTATTTTGAATCGCGGCACAATTACGCGGTATCGACAAGCCTAGTCACACTTTCGGGTTTCCAGTCGTTTACATCCGTTCTCGCAAACCTCTGGGTCCGTCTTGGAGCCGGCCAAATTCGTAGCGGGTAGCTTGGTGGGGTGGCCCCATGAAATTTATATGAATCTTGCAATTGCTCTGTCGTGATGCCTCGTTGGGTTTTCATTTGGTTTTTCTCGAGGTAGATCGTGCCTGTGTTGCTATTTGTGCCCCCCTTCAGGGTAAAAATTTCTGAAAGCCGTGTCCGCAGTTATGGACGACTTGGAGCACAGTATCTCGATCATAGACAACTATAACTAAAGTAGTGCTATAAATTTGACTTTATAATGACTAGTAATCAGCTTCACTATAATGGAATGGCTAAATAAAAGTGCCAACAATTGCTTGTTTGGGTTGTCACCTGCTACCATTGTATCTGACTAGTAAGTATTGGAACTACAACGGAATGGCTAAATAAAAGTACCAACAACTGTTGGGTTTTGGGATGCCTCATGCTATATGAATCGGACTAGTAAGTACTACAACTTCAACAGAATGGTTAACTAAAATTGCCCATTTCTTATTATATTGGAATGACTCATGCTATCTATATCTGACTAGTAATTGCCACAACTATAACGGAATGAATAAAACTGCTAACTGTGTGAGTTCCTCGGTTGACTTCCTCGTTTGGTCTCGAGGGGGGAATACCAGGATGGGTATGCTTGGTGATAGTTTCAGGTTGGATCCGAATAGGTCTTTCTTATCCCTATCTGATAATCGCTAGTTGTATTGAGTCTCTATAGGTTATTTAGTGCATGCTGCGCTGCCGCTTCAGTCCACCATACCTATGTAGGCGAGGACCGCCGAATTCTAGTCTCGCCGTGTCTTGGCCTCAAGATCTTGACCGCTCTCTTTTTCCTTTGCCCTTTGTCGGCACCCCTTTTGTTTAAGCAGGTTTTGAGATTGACGTCGTTAGCAGGGTTACCCTTCCGGCTTGGCCTGGGCAGGGTTATGGACGCCATTGGTTATTCTTCAGGGCTCTTAGCTCAATTTGCATCTTGTCCGTACTCGGATGCTGTATCGTTTTAAAGGTGATTTGGATCTTTGTATTGTATATCTGTATTCTTGACTCTTTCAGTCTTTATTATATATATCTGTTCTATGGGATCCATCGTGGACTATTGTGTAATGGTATTACTTCGTTTTCCACCTGCACGAAAGTGCCTGGTGGGCACCTTTGAATCGTTTCTATGCGGGTTTGGCGGGAATTGCTAAAACTTGCGTAGGGTCGATTCTGAGGGTGTTATAGAGTGGTATCAGAGCTCAACAGTTACGATACCCCACTGGTCCAGCCTGTAGAATAACCTAGCTAACGGACGTCGTAGAGTGTCAAAACTATTTTTGAAAATTGGTTGGATAGATCTGATTAGTTATGCTTTTACTCCTTATCTTTCTGCTATTCTCCTCTTACCTCTGCTTGTTTTGAATCTGCTCTCTTATCTTTTCTTCGAGTCCAGGAATTCTTGTGGTTGGGTTTCCGTTGTACCTTTAGGGTTTCTCTTTCATCCTCTTGTAACGGTGCTTCGACATCCGGACTTCTTGCTATCTGATGAATATTTCATCTGTTGTACCTTTCAGTGGACCAAAAATTCACTAAATTTTTTCTTTCTATCCTCCGGTGTTTTTCGATACGACAAAGTCATCTGCATCAGATCTGATGAGAATTTCCGTCCCTCCTTTGTTTCCGAACCTCGCCTGCCGAGATCTTCAGTCTGATTCCGAGAGTTGGTTGCATAATTCCCCTATTCATGTGTGTCACATCCCAAGATTTTCCAAATCTTGTAATGTGAAAATAAATTAATAAAATAAAACTTTGTTTGATTTTCAGGGCCAGAAGAAACTTTTTGAAATCCAATAGGAATCTTCAAACCTAATTTGAACAATTAAATCCCAAAAGGATTTAAAAACTTAAAACAATTAATAAAAGGAAAATAAAAACATTTGGAAATACTATTTTGAAACAATTAAATGAAAAGATTTGTTTTCAAATGAAATAGAAGTTTTATAAATAAAGATTATTTAATAAAGGCAAATTAAACCTTGACCAAACTTTGGGAATTAAAACATTTAGTTTTGAATAAAAACAACAAAGGTTTATTTAAAATAAAATAATAAGGAATTAATATCAAAATTTATTATGAAAGGTTTTACTATTTTAATTAAAACATCAAGACTTATTAAATTGTTTAAAATAGGTTTTCCAAGTAATTTATATTCTCTAATAAAACCTACTAAAGTGTTTTGGCTTTATTTTAGATTCAAAATAAATATCTCAAATAAAATAAATCCTATTTGAAATAATTTATATTAATTAATAATGGACCCTAAAATAAAATGTTATTTTATTTTAAAACAAATCTCCAAGTATTCTATATTTCCCAAATAAAACCCACTAATTTGGTTTTGAAGATATTTAGTTTCAAGTAAAGATTTTATTAATAAAATCAAACTCTATTTGATTTAATAACTAAGGCCCATTATATATAATTATTATTGGACCCTAAAGCAAAATAATATTTTGTTTTAAACAAGTATCCAAGTATTATTTACTTCCAAATGATACATACTGATTTGATTTTGAAAATATTTGGATTTCACATAAAGATTTTATTAATAAACAACAAAAACTTTATTTAATTACGAAACCATAGCCTACTTATTTAATTAAGGATGGAACCTAAAAAGATTAAAAGTGTTATTTATTTTATTTAGGATTTTTGGTTCAGAATACTAAACAGAACCAAATTTGTAGTTACAATGTTTGGTGAAGATTTGAATTGTTTGAATGGTTTGAATGTTTGAAATGTTGATTGAAAATCAAATCAGAAAAATAGGAATAGAAAAAGAAAAGGAATCAGAAAACAGAAAAAAATAAAGAACCAACCCAACCCAGCAGGCCACGAAGCCCACCAGCGACCCAGCTCTTTTTCCCTCCCCGAACCGTTTTTCCCTCACTGCTGAAACAGCCCGCAAAGTCACTGACTTGTGGCCCCTCCTCCCTCACTCCTTTTCTCACTGACAGCGGACCCCACACCTACTGCTCTTCTTCTCCACCCCACGGACTGGTTCTTCCCCTCTCCTCGCCGTTGTAGACATAAATTCTCGGCTTGATTACGCCTTAACGCGACGACCTTTACTCGCAGTGATCGCACACCTTAAAGCGCCGATCTCCCTCTCCGTTTCCTCGCCTCCTTCCCGAGCACGCCCCAGTGCAGATTTCACCAACCACTCTCCTCATCTGACGAGGTCCGTTGTGATTCCATCCAAACCGGACCACCCCATACCACCGAGCACACGAACAAGTTCCCCACTCGACGCTCCTCTGTACCCTCCGTTCAACCGCGGCGCCCAGAAGCCGTCTTCGACAAAAATTCTGGCGCCGTCTGTCTCGCCTCGGCCGAGCTCCTCCGGTAATTCAGACCACCCGACCCCTCGTTCACGCACACGCCTTCTTCGTGTCCTTGCGCTCATTTGTGTGCCTCGTTTGTCTCGGGTGATTCCTAGCGTCGTCCTCGACCTCGGCCGTAGCGTCGTCGCCAGTACCAACTCCGGCGAGCAATCGCAGCTGCCCCCTAGCGCCCCTCGACGGACAAGTGCCACGTTGAGCATCAGCGAGCGTCAGCGAATCCGGTGAGCATCTCCACACCTTCCTTTGCTTCCTGCTTCGCTAACGCCGCCGCCGTCTGCCCGTCGCCGCCGCGCACAGCCACGCAGCGCCGCTGGTTAATGGCCATCTGTTTAGGTCCGTTAGATCTAGATCAGACGAACAGGATTAGGTCACTTAAACGCCGAAGAGGTATGCGTTCAGAGCCGCACGATTAGACTTAATCCAACGCACCAGAGCGTGATCCGCAGCGAACCGGTACCGTCCAATAGAATCTCGACGCGTGTCACCTGTCTGTTTAAAAACAGAAATTGAAATCAGAATTTGATGCCATTTTCAAACCCTTATATCTTTTGATCCACACGTCCAAATTTGGCAAATTTTATATCAATGGATTCAGGAGAACAAGCCCTAGCCAACCATGGCCTTTGTTTAGCAAATAGTAGCTGTTAGCTTGTTTGAAATTGCAGAAACATTTGTATGCTTGTTATGAATGTAAAAATTGTTTAAAATTGAATTTAGGGTTAAAATCTTTGGCAATTGGATTGATTTGAACCTACTGACCCTAGGAAACACTTTGTGGACACAAAAATGTATTTGGAGAAATTAAGAAATGATTCTTTAATTTAAAACCATTTCTAGCCAAATAAAAGTGTTGATTTTATTATAAAAATGGTTATGGAAAGAAATCTTTGAGAAAATGGTTTGGACCAAACCTACTGACCCAAAAACACCAAGTTCTGCAATAGCAACTCATTTGGTGAACAACTTAAGAGTTTTGCCTTAATAAAAAAATATTTTTCACCACATGAAATGATAAATGGATTTAAAAATAGTTTTTGGACAAAACCCTCTTGCTAATGACTTTGCCACTTTGGTAAATGACCAAATTGGATCTTACAAAGTTTAGAAACTCATAGAGACCCCCTTTGCAAAATAAAACTATCTTGTGCATGCTCCCCATGCATGACTTAGATTCCATTACTTTGTGTGTGTGAAGAATTGTTTGTTTGACTTTGGTTGGAATGTGAATTGAATTTGTGTTTGCTTGTTTGACTTGTAGTAAAGTGTGAGACTAGCAAGATCAAGGAGTGAACTACCATTTCCTTCCAAAAAGGCAAGTGATGCTTCATATTTTTGTCCCATTACTTTTTCTATGCATTAGTGATTTTGTTAAGTAAACTTGCATGAATTTTGCTAAGTATAGATCTTGCTATAGGAAAATCTAGTAGATGAATCCTTAGTAGAATTTTCTAAGTTAGATATTCCTACTACTACCAAGCTTAGCCTAGCTAATAGAAAACATGGGTGGAATATATATTCACACTATGGAAAAATATTCTAAGTCTGAGAACTTAAGTTTTGTTTAATAAAACAACTAAGTTAATGAATCACCTGGGTGGAATGGGCTTGCTTGGTGGAGAATGGTTGAGTGGTTCACAATGCCATGGACTTGGATTGTGTATCTCACTTGTGGATGGCCACCCAGGAAACAAAGGGATTTGAGATGTCAAATGTTGAGAAGCTTCAAGTGCAACCACTTGGCAATATGGGCTCTGCCATGATCATATAGGTTGCAAGAACTTAGCCAAATGGACAGTGGGAGGTAGTGTTTGATAGGTTGGAACGCGTCCATTTTGGTCTAAGGGAAGGCTTCTGAAAGATTTTGTCTTGGGAAACCAAGTCTTGTGGGTAAAGTGCACCACCTCTTCAGAGTGTAAAACCTAAGTACTTAGCCATGTCCCTGGTAAAGGACAATTTGAGCATCAAGACATGGAAACAATCAAGAATCTCATCATTCAAATTTCTAAATCAAAATCTTGTGGTTTGAACAAGGGTTGTTTGAATTCTTCAATCATTGATGGAGAGATGGCTTGGTACAAGGATCTTGAAATCTTTGATTGAGGAAATGATTTTGTCAAGCAAAAACTTAGTATTTTCAAAATGATAAGAAAAATCTATTTTGAGCAATGCAAGCCTCAACTCCACTTAGCCAAATGCATATAGATGATAGACTCCACTATACTACCATAGTATCACTTGCCAATACAATTCAAATGTATTGACCCTTTGTGGCTGTAACTTGTATGTTGCAGGTTTTATTGTTTAGAGAAGATTGATTGTTTAGGATTACAAAGTCTACAACCAACATCTGCCTGTGGCACTTTGAAGATGAAGGACCCCATGACCATAGTTATTCCGCTGCAATGTAATGTAATAGCCTAATGAGCTATGTTTGATGTAATAAAATTATGTTATTTCTGGTTATAAAGTTATATTATGACCCTTGTTTCTTGATATTACATCTAAACTGTGGATGCTAGCTATTGATCCAGGGACTAGCATTGTAAAACACAGGAGGGATCAACCTTATTAGGTTGGGACCCCTACAATGTGCAGAGTAATGCTTTGGGTGCGCGATGGACTGATCACCATCCGACTACTCTTATCATTCGCTCTTGTTCATTGATTGTTGGATCGATGCAATTTCACTCCTTCCATAGAAGTTATAGGTGGCCTTATCTTTTGATGCTTATACCTTCGTCTTTTATTTATCCGACATTCTCTCTCGACGAACATGAGCAACACCCCTTGTCGGTGGTGTCGCCGATTTCAATATGAAGAAGGAACCCTTGTTAGTGGTGTCGCGAGGATCTACACGAAGCGAGAAAATTCAGGTCATCGGCTTTCTTCCCCGTACTATGAGGTGGATCTCGAGGGCGAGATCCATTGTTAGTGGTGTCGAATTGTAGCACCCCGGGTAAAACCACTACTAGAAAATCGATGTTGTTTTTATTATGTGCATCATCATGACATCAGCATGCATCTGTTTGTCTAAAATATTTTCTAAAAGCCTATTTTGTTTCCTAGATACTAGATATTTCCCTCTTTGTTCAAACCAAAACCCTAGATCGATCCAGATCTTTTATTTACCTAAAAATTATTTATAAAGGTTTATAAAATAAAATTACTAAAAAAACTATTTTGTCCGGGGAGGCAGTCCAGCTGGTTAGGCCAGAGGCCCAGCCGGGCCAGACTACCTACTACCCGGCCCAAAAGAAACCCTTGTTGGAGATATGCCCAAGAGGCAATAATAAAGTGGTTATTATCATATCTTCACACTTATGATAAATGTTTACATACCATGCTATAATTGTATTAACCGGAAACATTAATACTTGTGTGATTTGTAAACTAAAATAAGAGTCCCTAGTAAAGCCTCTTGTTAAACTAGCTTGTTGGTTAATATATGATCATGGTTTCCTGATCATGAACATAGAGATGTTATTAACAACAGGATCATATCATTAGGAGAATGATGTGATGGACATACTCCTATAGATAAGCGTAGCATAAAGATCAAGTCATTTCATTAGTTCAATTGCTATATGCTTTCTGATACATAGTAACCTAATTCCTTCGACCATGAGATCATGCATATCACCTTTACTGGATGGATGCTTTGATGACATCAAACACCACACCGTAACTGGGTGGTTATAAAGGTGGCATTGAGTGTTCGGAAAGTATTGGTTGAAACACATGGATCAAGAGTGGGATTTGTCCATCCATATGACGGATAGATATACTCAGGGCCCTCTCGGTGGAATGTCATCCAATTAGCTTGCAAGCATGTGACTGGCTCACAAGGGATCACATATCAGGAGCGAGAAAAGTACTTATCGGTAACGAGGTTGAACTAGGTATGTAGAGATACCGACGATCATAACCTCGGATAAGTAAACTATCGTGAGACAAAGGGAAATTGTTGTCGTATGTAAGTGGTTCATTCGATCGCACAGTAATCGTAGAAATATGTGGGAGCCATATGAATTTCCAGATTCCTCTGTTGGTTATTGTTCGGAGAAGTGTCTCGATCATGTCCCCATAATTCACGAACCGTAGGAGACACTTAAGGATTCAACGTTGTTTGAGTAGTTATGGTATTATGAGAAAGAGACCGAATGTTGTTGAGTCTCGGATGGGATCCGGGATATCACGAGGTGATCCGGAATGGTCCGGAGAATAAGATTCATATAAGGAAAGTCCGTTTGAGTTGGGAATGATTAGGTGTTTTCATCGGGAATGTTCTAGAAGGTTCCGGAATGTCCGGCACTCCGGGGGGGAAGGGGTACATGAATGTGTCATTACATATTGGAATGATTGCATCATGTACTAAGTGTTCTTGCTGTTCCAAATAAAGGATTAAATTGAATCCTAAAACTGAAAAGTCAAATGGCAAGTTTGAAAGTCAAACGGCTAAAACAGGAAACTGTGGGAAACAAGCAAGAGGAGGTTGAAACCAACTTGGAGGAGGAGTCCCTCCTCTCCAAGCCGGCGCGCCACCCAAGGCCGACTTGGGGAGGGACTCCCTCCCCTTGGCCGCCCCTCCCACCTATAAAAGGAGGGGCAGGGCCTCCTCCTCTAGACACACAAGTTCCTATCCTCTAATCTAAATCCTAGCCCTAAACTCCGGTTTAGAGCCGCTTTGGTTTAGAGCTTCTAATTGCCCTAGCCTTCGGATTAGAGCCTTCTAATTGGTGTGTCTAAACCCTAGACCACTAATAGCTCTCTCTCATACTCCACCATACTCGCTCCGGCTTAAGGCGAAGCCCTGCGAGATCTCCCCTCTACTTCCGGTACCACGCCGTTGTGCTGCCGGAATCGCGAGGAGAGTGCTACAACCTCCGCTGCCTGCTGGAACAAGGGAGAGGAAGGTCTTCGTCGAGTACTGAACGTGTGACCGACTGCGGGAGCGCTGCCGGAACGCAGCGCCGGAAGGATCGTCTACGCGATCTTGAGATCGGCAAGTGTACGACTACATCACCCACGAGAATCTGCTCTCGTTAACCGCTTTGGAATATTCGAGGGTGAGTTCCTCTATCGACTCGTTGCTACAATCTAGTAGATAGATCTTGGCTTGTTTGTTTGCATGCGGTAGAAAATTTTGTTTTCCATGCTACGAACCCCTACAACCCTAGCATAACCCTATATCTACCCTGCCCAATCCCTCCCCACTCTCTCACCCAGCCACCGCCACCCCTGGGACATGCCCTGGCCCCACTCCTCCCGCATGCGATCGACGCCAACCCCCCGCACTCACGCTCGCGTTCGTGTCCTGGCCCCACCTCCCTCATCTCACGCAGCCCGCTCCCTCTCGCGATTCCCCCCTACTCGGCTTGCTTCTTCCTCCCTGTTACCGCTGCAGGCACGCCTCTCTCCCCTACTCGAAAATCATCGCCAGCCCCTGAATCATCAACCTCGACCACCAGCCTCCGCTGGGGCTCTGCTCGTCCCCGACGCCGGACCTCGCTGGTCCTCTCCCTCGCCTTCCTCTCAGGCAGACACTGTCGCAGGCACCCCACCGCGGCGCCGCTTGCAGGGGCCCTGCCCCAGCGACCGGCCGTCGTCCTCGCCCCTGGCCCCCCTCGCCGCGGCACCCCGCAGTGCTGCCGTGCTACCCGTCGTCGGCCTCTCCTCTTCGACCACCACCCTACGCCTCCCACGTTCGGTCGTGCTGCCGCCCTCTGCCTCGCCCGCCACCACGAGCACCTCCTCGTCCGCCGGCCTCCAGCACCCGGCCCGCGTCCGGCCCGTCCTGTAGCGCGCCCTCGCCTCTGCCCCACCGACTCTCTCCTGGAGCCGCCTGCGACCTCCATCGTGTGCTCGTCTCCGCCCTTGCAGGCCCCCTCCGGCCGTCGCTGCAACCTGCGCGCCGCTGACCCTGCCATCCTCTGCACCCCACCTTCTCGTTTTGGTTCTGCCTGCTGCCTTTTGGGTGGATCCTATCATGTTGGTGGTAGTCACGTTCGTGTGGCTTCCCAACTCACAGCCATGTGCCTGCGGTGTTTTTGGTATGGTGAATTCGAAGCCCACATCGACTAACTTCGCTCCGAGGGTACCAAGCTACAGATGAACCGAGGCACCGAACCACACCAAGATCTCCTACACAGAACCCCTCCAACCCCAAGATCTTCAACGACTTGAACGAATCATATGAACCCCGGCATCCATCCGAGTTCGCCATCGACACCAAAGCCGGAACCCCAAGGCCTTCATGGTGAAACCGACAAGATCGTCTTAGCGGAACGTCGAGCTCTTCCTCCCGGAATCTAAGGACCGAACCTCGGTGCTTCTCTGCCTCCTTGTGGATTTTGATCCGATGAACGAGACACCGAAGACCGAACCCGCACCCTCGTAACCAAGTTCGCCGATACCAAAGTGTGACCCCTTTTCCAAGACCAACATTTTTATAATATATGATATATAATTGTTGCATATTAAATTGTTCTTACTTGCATGCATATTGTGGGTGTTTGGGCTATTTCGATAACTTATCTAAAATAATATGGAGGTCATATGCGGGCGAATCTAGTCTTATATTGGCCCCAATTAAATTTGCGTAGTGAACCGGTGACATGTTTTGCCTTGATAAGACAACATTTAAATTGCGGCGTATCTAAACAACATGAACCATCTAACTAATTGTCGGGACCCCGGTTCCGCTTAATATTGCCTAATTGCATCGCATCCTCGCCATGCCATACATCATATATGCATCATGCCCGATCTTCTGCCGTAGTATTAAATAGTGCATCTGATGTTTCTTCCAGTGCTTTGCTTCTTCACGGATTAGGCCAATGAGTAGATGCGAGTATTGACCCGATCTTCGGATGAATATTCGGCAGTGTTTTCCAGGTGAGCATTCTCCCCCTTTGTACCTGTCGGGGATATAACCCCAGATACCCCGGAGTTGAGGTATAAAGAGACCTTAACAGACTAATAAATATCTGTATGAAAGAATATGGAGATATAAAGAGAATACATCAAAATATACAAGGCATGAAGAGAGAAATCTTACCTGGAAAAAGGAAGAAAGGCACACATGCCGAATTACACAAAAGTCGGCCTGGTCCAAATCTTCCCAGGCCGAATTAGGCCTTACCGCCGTCACTCGGGCCTTCCTGGCCGAATTAGACTAAACCCGGCTGGGACGAGGTACACCCAGCCGTCCCACCACGCATATCACGCCAGCCTCGCCACTTTCCCGCGACTTACCCCAACTCGCGCGCCACCTCATCACACCTCGTCGTCGAGCCAGCACCCCATCGACAGAGAACCCCGCGTGGGCCAGCGTCGTCAGTAGCAGCCCACCACGGGCCGTCATATCCCGTCGCCTGCGTCCTCCACCCCGGTCGGGCCGAAATGGGAAGCTCGGCCCACCATGAGGCCTCCTTCAGCGACTGGCCCCAAGCCACCTTACCCTCCTCAGGCTGCCGAGTAACCCCGGGTGGTCCGACGGCGGCTAAGTCGGCCCACCACGGGACACCGTCGCCCAGAAGGACCAGCAACTCCCCCTGGGCTAACCCTGCTTCTAGGCCGAGTTAGGGCTGACCCGTCTGGGACCCTACAGGCCGGATCACACAACACCTCAGCTGGGCCTTATTCTTTTGCAATTAGGACCAGGCCGAATCGACTAAGGAGCAGGCCGAATCACTGCTATGCCTGGGGCACCTGGGCCGAGTTATTTCACCCCGTATGACCTCTTATTTGTCTCCAGATTTGTTCCTAACCTTCACAGCTACACGCCATCGGATCAAGACGAGACCAATAAGTGTCGTGCCAGTCTTGGGACGCCCATGGCTCAGACTGGCACCTGGGCATATCGAATATGCCCTTGGCATCAAGAGGATGCTAGAGAATATGCCCTTGGCATCAATAATATGCTAAGGAATATGTCATGGCATCTCCAAAGATGCCAAGGCATATGCTGAGCATCTGAGAAGATGCCGGGAATATGCTACGCAGATGCCAAGCGTGTGGAACAAGCCTTGTCCCCTGGGCTCCCCTTTATAAGGAGCACCAGGGGGATCAGTTGAAGAGAGGCCCCCGGAGGGCTCTTCCCCTCTCTGCTCAGTAGGAGCTCTTCTTCTTCTTCTTCTTCCTCATCCAATCTCACAGAGTGATCTAGATAGAGGCATAGGAGATACAGCTCAAGGAGCATGATTGTAGCCACAAGTATGGCAGGATTATAAGAGATTAGATGTAGAGAATGAGGTGTTATCTCCACTTGAGATCTTCAATCCTATATTCATTGTATTTCTCTTTGTTCATACGAGTGCGGTCTTCACTGCATCATCCCTCCCCGGAATCCTCCACGTCCATCAGCCCCAATCTTAGCCTACCCATGGCATATGCCGTGACACCACCATGACATTTGGCGCTCACCATGGGGCCTTCTAGTGGCGTTGGTTGGGTTTCCATCCGGACGGGAGCATCTTCATCAATTTCTTCCTCATAGGGCTCATTCGACTCCACCAAGCGAACAGAGAACAAGGAGGTAAGCGCAGAGGCTCTCCAAGTCCGACTCATCAAAGCAGGTAAGACTCAGCAAGAAGGACTCAAGCACCACTCCAAGCTTACTGTAAGTACCAGGTAACTCAGCAGGGTAGGTATGACTTAGCAAGACTCACTCAAACACTTCTCCAAGTATACTGTAAGTGCCAGATAACTCAGCCACCTACACTCAATCCTTCACCCCTGGGAGAAAATAACTTAGCCCGGGGACTATCCAACTTATCCGTAGTCACCTTTGGATTAGGAGAACATTATGTTGATTCAGATCTGTATGTGAGTCAGCTTACTTATAACTCGGATAGAATTTGAGTCACCTTATTTATAACTCGGATAGAATTTGAGTCACCTTATTTATAACTCAGATAGAATTTGAGTCAACTTATTATGGTTAAGATAGAATTCGAGTCAGTTTATTTATGCCTTGGATTATCCTTTAACTCAGCTCACCGACTAGCTTATTGATAATTCGGATATAATTTGAGTCAATTTATTTATGCTCCGGTTTAACCTTAAACTCAGCACAGTAGCTTGTCTCTAAATCATACTAACATTTGATTCAGCTTGCCAAGGTATATTATATTTCGGATTTGTATTCGGACTCGGCGTACTAAGCATATCTCTGACTCGGGCCAAAGCTTGATTCAGCTCGCCAGATTGCCAGGTTATGTTATGACTCAGATTTATTTTGGACTATCTTGCCAGGTCATCCCATATCTCGAATGACTATTTGCCCGCACCTCGTATCTTGAATCTATATCTCGGATCTACATCTCGACTCACATATCTCAATGATTAGCCCTATTATCATATCCCAAAGCTTTATCTCGCATTCATATCTCCGATCCATATCGAAGGCAAGTTACCAACTTCTCATCAGATCAAATCGTATCTCAGGAATTAGATGACTCAGATTTGAGTCATATACCTCGGATTTGAGTCAGATGACTCAGATTCGAGATGTAAGTCAATTTTGAGTAAAGTAACTCGGATTTTGCATCAGATGACTCAGATTTGAGTCATATACCTCGGATTTGAGTCAGATGACTCAGATTTGAGATGTAAGTCAATTTTGAGTAAAGTAACTCAGATTTTGCATCAGATGACTCGGATTTGAGTCATATACCTCGGATTTAAGTCAGATGACTCAGATTTGAGATGTAAGTCAATTTTGAGTAAAGTAACTCGGATTTTGCATCAGCTGACTCGGATTTGAGTCATATACCTCGGATTTGAGTCAGATGACTCAGATTTAAGATGTAAGTCAATTTTGAGTAAAGTAACTCAGATTTTGCATCAGGTGACTCGGATTTGAGTCATATACCTCGGATTTGAGTCAGATGACTCAGATTTGAGATGTAAGTCAATTTTGAGTAAAGTAACTCGGATTTTGCATCAGATGATTCGGATTTGAGTCATATACCTCGGATTTGAGTCAAATGACTCAGATTTGAGATTTAAGTCAAAAATGAGTAAAGTAACTCGGATTTTGCATCAGATAACTCGGATTTGAGTCATATACCTCGGATTTGAGTCAGAGGACTCAGATTTCAGATGTAAGTCAAAAATGAGTAAAGTAACTCGGATTTAGAATCAGATGATTCGGATTTGAGTCGTATACCTCGAATTTGAGTCAGATTTGAGATGTAAGTCAATTTTAAGTAACATAACTCAGATTTGGAAACAGATAACCCCGATCATAACTTACCCAAAGAGGTTAAAAGAGCAGTGCCCAAGAAGGCCGGAACTCATAACTTACCCAAAGAGGTTAAAAGAGCAGTGCCCAAGAAGGCCAGAACTCATAACTTACCCAAAGGGGTTAAAAGAGCAGTGCCCAAGAAGGCCAGAACTCATAACTTACCCAAAGAGGTTAAAAGAGCAGTGCCCAAAAAGGCCGGAACTCATAACTTACCCAATGGGGTTAAAAGAGCAGTGCCCAAGAAGGCCAGAACTCATAACTTACCCAAAGGGGTTAAAAGAGCAGTGCCAAAGAAGGACAGAACTCATAACTTACCCAAAGGGATTAAAAGAGCAGTGCCCAAGAAAGCCAGAACTCATAACTTACCCAAAGGGGTTGAAAGAGCAGTGCCCGAGTGTAGCATCCCAATTGTCTAACAATTGCAATGCTACTAGCCTAGTCTATATAATGGCTACTTCCTATATATAATTGTTGCATCATAATTATATCATGCTCATGTCATCATGCCACCTTGCATTTGAGCATCATATAAAACCCTTTTTGTGTTGGTTCTTCTCTCATATGCATTGTAAATTGTATTTGCCTCTTGATATTGTATTTGGTTCTTGATATATTGTTTAAATGCCCAAGTTGAGTTGGGGGCATATCTTTTATTAACTCCACCACCTTTCTTGTCATCATCCCATCATTCCACCATTCCACCATATATGAGCATTGCAACTTATTTGGTTTTACCTCTAGCTCATGTGGATTGGAATGGATCCAATTCTATCTCCACATGCTCTCATATATGCAACATATTGTTTCCACATTATTGGGTTATGAGAGCCACATGGCCACCTTTGCATGCCTTGTGAGTGGGACCCTTTTCCTAGCTTCCATATGGGTTGTTTTGGGGTTATTATCATGTTGGGATATTTTTGGGCTTACTAAATACCTAGTGGCACATACACACTAGCAAGTCCCATTTCTATTCAAATATGGTCATCTCCATCTACTTCACATGGGGCATCCTTTTAATTTCTTTTGCTTGGGCTATACTCCACATTTTGGGTAATGCATAGGAATAATGCCATGTTTATTATTTTGTTTTCACAAGGATGATACATGGCATTTATTATCTTGCATGGGCCATACAACCATCACCATCTTTTGTGCTCCTTTGGTTTTATTTGTTTTTGAGTGGATCATCTTCTCATCTCTCTCTTTCTCTCAATCTTTTCTACCTTGCTTTGTTTCTTGCCTTGTGCCATGCAAGACCATCCCCATGCCCATCTTTTCTCTCTCTTGATCATGCATACCAAAGCCCTCTCTTACCTAGTCTCTCTCTCTTTTCTTTCTCTAACCCTCACCTTGGTCTCTCCATGCCGAGCCCCTCCTTGCTGGATCCCACCTGGCTACCCCCCCTCTCCCTGGTCCCACACCCCATCTACCCCTCCTCCTAGCCAAGCCCTAGCTATCCCGAGCCTTCCCTCCCTTTTTCTCTCTCTCCCTGCCTTGCTGGACCAGCCGAGTCTGGCCTCACCCCTCTGCTGGCCCCCTCTGCAGCCTCTCTGCCTAGCCCTAGCTGCCCAGCCCGAGCCGGCACGTGAGGAGGAGGGAAAGGTGGCACTCGAGGCCACTTTATCTACCCCATGCCCATGCCTGCTTCCTCTCTCTCCCTCTCACTTTTTCCTCCCCCACACGGCACCTCTGCGTCTCCCAGATCCACCCCAGGGCCTTTCCTCTCCCCTCTTTTTCTCCACCGACACCATCTTCCCCATCGCCGGCCACCGTCGGCCTCCACCATATCCCGTCGATCCAGGAGGCGTAGGCGAGCAGGAGGTTGTCGGCGATGGCTGGAGGAGCACCCCGCGTCGCCTCGTACGGGCGAGAAGGAGACCGCCCAGCGAGCGCATGCCGACTCCACCGAAACCCTAATTCCATCGGCGTCTGCTACGTCGACGATCGCTCGCTCCGCTAGCCGAACCACCACCGTCAGCAGCTTCGCGGTAAGCCATACTCTCTCACTGACATCCTCGCCGTCCTCGACGTTGCCTGGTCGCGCCGTGTGTTCCGTTGGGCACTATCGGTGCGTCGCCGAGCACGGGCGTCTGCACACCTCCACGACACGAACCACTCATCTAGCCGCCCATCCCCCTCCTAGCAACGTCCCCCACCTACCGTAGTGGCTGCCTCCGGCAGCGCCGCGTCGGTCGGGTTCGAGTCCTCGATCCGCGCCACGCGCAGACCTGCCGCCAGACGGTGGAGAAGAACCACAGTACCTAGCGCCGTTTTGCAGATAGCCCCTCTGTTTTTCTCGCGCTCAACCCGCGGTCCCACCGAGCCCCACCAGTCAGCCTCCCTGTCCACTTTACAAAAACGCCCCGCAATTTTTATAAACCGTAACCTGCAGTCCCGCATGCGCCGCGTGGCACCCGCCTCTTCAACCACGGGCGTGTGGGTCCGTTTGACCACCGGCCCCATCTGTCGATCTCGCGGGCTAGCCGAACCTGCGGTAGGAAAAGCCCCGCGCAGCCGCTGCGCCCCACCTGGGCTAAGTCAGCACTGGACCCACATGTTAGTGTCGGTGGCTAAGTTCAGTTGAGTGTAAGAAGTCCTGGCAAATTTCTGTTAAATAAAAATGTTTTCAGTAAATGTTTAAATTTCAAATTCAAATCTGTTTTTAAATAACTTTTGAAATATAATTCCAAATTATACATGTAATACATGTTTTGAAATCAGAAAAATGTGAGGATTTCAAATATGCCATCCAAAATGTATTTTAAACACTTCAAATTTCAAGTTGATTAAAATTACAATAAAATGCCCTTTTCCTTAATTAATTAATAACTTTTGTTTTATAACTCCAAATTTAACAAATGATATGTCTAAAATGATCAGCTCGATGAGACCTTTCTGTTTATGCTTTCCATGTTCTGAATTGCAGCATGCATCATATAAATATAAAGTATACATCAACTTATTTGAGTATAAAATATGATTAAAACTCAATAAAATGCTTTATTCTTGTATTCCACACCTCACCCATGCCATGCAAATTGTGCATCATTCATCATGGCATGATTGTTTGCTTGTCGCATTTTATTTATATGCTTGTGCACTTTATTTATGTTGGCCCTTGTTTGTTTGGTTCTTCTTCGAATAGACGCTGAGCAGGGGATATATCAAGAAACCCAGGAGCACTACCCAGATCCTTCTCTCGCTTCAACTGAGCTGCCAGGCAAGCACTACCACATGCTTGCATACATATAGTACCTATTGCCTCTATCTTATTCTTGCATCATTGAGTCGCGATTGCATTAAACTGAATCCCAATGTAACACCCTCAGAATCGGCCCTATGCAAGTTTTAGCAAAACTCGCCAAACCCGCATAGAAACGATTCGAAGGTGCCCACCAGGCACTTTCGTGCGGGTGGAAAGCAAAGTAATAACATTACACAACAGTCCTCGATGGGACCCACAGAACAGATATATATACAACAGCGACTCAAAGAGTCAAGAATACAAATATACGGTACAAAGATCCAAATCACCTTGAAAACGGTGGGGCGTCCGACTACGGACTAGATGCAAATGGGGCTAAGAGCCCTGAAGAATAACCAATGGCGTCCATAACCCTGCCCAGGCCAAGCCGGAAGGGTAACCTTGCTAACGACGTCGATCTCAAAACCTGCTTAAACCAAAGGGGTGCCGACAAAGGGCAAAGGAAAAAGAAGGAGCGTCGATCACGAGGCGATGCAGCGAGGCTAGAATTCGCGGTCCTCGCCTACATAGGTATGGTGGTGAGCGGCGCGGCAGCAAGCAATAAGCGACCTATAGAGACTCGATACAACTGGCGGCTATCAGAGAGGGGTGAGAAAGACCTATTCGGATCCAACCTGATACTATCGTCAAACAAACCCGTCCTGGCGTTTCCCCCTCGAGACCAAACGAGGAAGTCAACCGAGGAACTCACACAGTTGGCAGTTTTACTTATTCAGTTATAGTTGCGGCACTTTACTAGTCAGGTTTAGATAATCATCCTGATAAAGTAAGCAGTGGGCACTTTTAGTTAACCATTCCGTTATAGTTACAACACTTACTAATCAGATACAATTAGCATGTGACAACCCCAAAACCCAGCAGTGGTTGGTACTTTTATTTAGCCATTCCGTTGTAGTGAAGTGATTACTAATCATATCGGATACAGTCAATTTAAAACGGTAAACTTTAGTTATAGTTGTCTATGATCAAGCTTTGTGCTCCAAGTCGTCCATAACCGCGGACACGGCTTCTCGAAAAGATTTAACCTGCGGTGCACCAAAGTATCCACGAGCACTTGACCCTTTTGCGGATCGGTTAACATACACCCATCGGTATGTCGGGGGCCTAAGTCACGGCGTTCCTGGACCCAAAGCAAGCACGAGGCCACCCACTAAGTCTACCATAGCGAAGTCGGCGGTCTCGAGACGGACTTAGGGTTTGCGACAATGGTTGTAACGACAACAGATCCCCAATCGGGATCGATGACAGCGAAAACATTCGCTTCCTAAATGTCGAGGCTCCTGCCTCACACAATCACATAAGTAGCATGGCATAAGTGAGAATAGTAAAACACCTCAAACTAGTTGTGGCCCCAGTACAATACTTTGAAATCAGGTAATTATCAATGGGGGCCCATATCTCCACACGTGGTTAGCGCGCTCGATCTCGAAACAGGTGTCAAGAACTCGGGTCCTACGGGACACAAGTGGGCGTTCGGAAACCAAAACTTACCTATCACCCACCGATGCCTCTGATTAATTCAATTTTAGTTGTTAAACAGGATTTAAAGTGAACAATAAGTAAAGCCATGATCACCTCCAACATGCATGCCATCCTCCAACAATTGTGGTACTTGACGACAAGCAAAACACTTGAGCAAGCGGCTACGACACGCGGGTCCAACTATCTACCAAACATCAGGTAATAGGATGTGTCCAAGGCTATATATGGCTGCAAGGGTTATCACGGGTACGAAAACTAGAGCATCGCATACAGATAGCAAAGATCAACGGAGGGAATAAATAATAGAAAAGTAAGATAGGAAGAAAGGGAGATGCTGCTTTGAAAACATTGTCGAAGGGTCAACCGAAGATCGGTGACTCACATCAACTCAACGGCCTTATCCGCGAACAAGCAAAACACTAGAAGAAACACCGGATGCAAGATTTAATACAACGGCAGAAGATCGGCATGATGCATGTATGATGCATGACATGGCAAGGGTGCGATGCGATTTGGTCATGTTAAGTGGAACCGGGGTTCCGACAATTAGTTAGATGGTTCCAGTTATTTAGGAGGCCCGCAATTTAAATGTTGTTTTAGCATGGCAAAAGATAGTACCGGTTTGCTACACAAATTTAAATGAGTCCAATATAAGAGAAGGATTGCCCGCATATGGGCCCCATATTTAATTATTAGGTGAATCGGCATAAGGCCCCAAACCACAGATATGCATGCGAGATGGCAATTTAATATGCAACCAGTTGTTATTATATGATAAAATAGGGCTCGGATAGGGGTCACACATTTAGGGGGTCTCGACGAACTTGGGGTTCCGGGGTTCGGGGTCGGTCTCGGGGTCCAGGGTCTAGGGTTCGATCTTGGCGTAACATTCTCGACCGTCGGGGTAGGTCTTGTCGCAACCGGGAAGCAGGGCTTGGTTGGCGTCGGGGGCGCATCGGATTTCCCCGGACGGTGCCGATCTTGTCGTTGCGCAGATCTTGTCGGGCCCTCAAGTCGGGTCGGTCTTGGCTTCGGGGTGACGTGCTTGTCCTACTCGTGGCGATCTTTGCGTCCTCCCGGTTCGGGTCTTGGCGTCCGAGGGTAGATCTTGGCGTGTCGAGGGTCCGGTCCCCGGTACATCGGGATCGGTCTTCGGGGAACTCAAGTCCGTGTGGCGACCTTGGCGATCATCGTGTCCGAACTTCGCCTCCGGGAGCGGGTCTTCAGGGTCTCGACGAACTCCGGTGCTTTCCGGCATCTTCGAGACGAGGATCTTGGTATTAGAGGCATGCACGAGCAGACAAAAATCTTGTATCTTGACACCTCGCGAGCACGCAGATTCTATGTAGATCTTCACGAGGGGGACGACGACGAACATCAAGGCACGGGGGAGTCCTTGGCGACCGGCGGCGGCAGGAGACTCGACGAGGAGGGGAACCCGCGAAGGTGGTGGGGCCGCGGCGGACGTGGCGAGGCATAGGGACGGTGGCGTCGGGGAAGGCCTGGCGGAGCTCCTGGGCTGCGACGGTGGAGAGGCGGGCGTGCCGCGGTCTCCGGCCAGAGGCGGGGCGAGCTTGGAGGAGAGGGCGGCGGGCGAGCAGGCAGCGGCAGCTGGCGGCGGGCGGGGCAGCAGCCGCAGGTGGTGGCAGCGCGCCTTCTGCCGGGGAGGTTGGGCGGCGAAATCTGCAGGCGGCGCTAAGGCGGCGGCAGCGAGCACGGGCGGCAAGCGGCTTCAGCTGGCGGCGGCGGCGTCCGTCATGAGGAGGCAGCGGCGGGGCCCAGGGAGAGCGATGGCGGCGGCGGCCTCGGCGCGCTCGCGGACGGGAGAGAAGAAGCCAGGAGGCGCAGGCCAGCGGCAGCGGCGGGTTCAGCCTTGGCGTAAGCGGAAGCGTCGCGGGCCGAGGCGGAGGCGTGAGCAGTGGCGAGGCAGGCGTCACAGGCGGCGTCGCGGCCTTGGCAGCGTGAGGCGGCGGGAGCTTCGCCCGGTGAGGCTTCATGGCTGGAGGAGGCGGAGGCAGCGGCTCGAGGCGCTCCAGCGGAGAGGGGTGGTGGTGGCGTGGCGGGGGCGGGCAGGGAGTGGAGGGAGAAGAGAGGAGAGGGAGGGAGCGGGGACAGGGGCCAGGGGTGGGACCCGCGGGTGACAGGGTGGGGTTGGGCGTGCGTGCGTGTAGTGCGCTGGGTGTGGGGCCCAGGGCGGTTGTGTGCTGGCTAGTGAGTGGCTGTGTGGTGGTGAGAGAGTTGCCTATGTGGCAGAGTGGGATAGGGTAGAGGGAGAGGAGAGGGTGAGGTGGCAGCAGGTTACTGGTTGGGGTGAGGTGGAGGGTTGGGCTGGGTAGGTTAGTTGGTAGGTTTAGGAAATAAGGGGTGGGGCTGGTTGGACCGTTTTAAAATTCTAGGGCGGTCGTCCGGGTCAATCGGCCCGTTCATTGCCTACCTAAAAATAATTTAATATTTTTATTTGATTGCGACGAACTTTGTAAATAGTTTTGGACAAACAAAATATCCGGCAGCATCCGGGGTTTTGCGTTTGAATTAAGACGGCCGTTTAGAAAACATGAACCGGTTTATCCGCAAATAATTTTATGCAAGCAAAAGCAAGATGATGACGATGCTCAAATGCAATATGGCATGATGACATGAGCATGCGGTCATGATGATGCAATGCACAAAAACAACGTGATTTTCTAGTAGTGGTTTTGCGGGATGCCACAATTCGACACCACTAACAATGGATCTCGCCCTCGAGATCCGCCTCATGGTACCGGGAGGGAGGTCGGCGAACTGCGTCTTCTCGCTTCATGTAGATCCTCGCGACACCACTAACGAGGGTTCCTTCTTCATCTGGAAAATCGGCGACACCACCAGCAAAGGGTCGTTGTTACTGATCGTCGAGAGAACACTCCGGAGAAACAAAGGACGAAGATAGAGGCATCAAACGAGACGGCCACCTCTAACTTCCATGGACGGAGTAAAACTGCTGGATCCACTGATTCGACGTACAAGAGCGAATGATAAGAGCAGTGGTAGGGTAGCTACTCCATCCCGCACTCAAACCATTACTCTGCACGCGAATAGACGGATTATGCAACCAACTCTCGGAATTAGACTGAAGATCTCTACAAGCGAGGTTCGGAACAAAGGAGTGACGCGGACTCTGCATCGGATCTGGCGTAGATGATGCCGTCGCGTCGGAAACACCGGAAGAGACAACAGAAATCGTATGAAAGACACAATAATTAGGTTCCGCGATGGTTCCATTGGCATGAACAACACATGCTCAAGGTTAACTCCAACTTCACCAAAGCTCGTCCTTCTCATATGTTTTTCAACGACAATGATATCCAGCAAGGAACACATATGGATAAAGAGCTCAAGAACAAAAGATCGGATGAAGGGTACAACAGACAAGTTGCAGATTGATGATCGTAGCACCTCCGTTACAAAAGGGAGAAAGCGAAACCCTGAAGGTACGACGGAAACCCAACCACGAGAAATCCTGGACTCGAAGAGAGAGATGAGAGCGGATTCAAAACGCGTAGAGGTAAGAGGAGAATAGCAGAGGGGTAAGGAGTAAAATCAGACCTAATCAGAACTATCCAACCGATTTTACAAAAATAGTTTTGACACTCTACTTCGGCCGTTAGCTAGGTTATCCTACAGGCTGGACTTGTGGGGTATCGCAACTGCTGAGCTCTGATACCACTCTGTAACACCCTCAGAATCGGCCCTATGCAAGTTTTAGCAAAACTCGCCAAACCCGCATAGAAACGATTCGAAGGTGCCCACCAGCACTTTAAATGCGGGTGGAAAGCAAAGTAATAACATTACACAACAGTCCTCGATGGGACCCACAGAACAGATATATATACAACAGCGACTCAAAGAGTCAAGAATACAAATATACGGTACAAAGATCCAAATCACCTTGAAAACGGTGGGGCGTCCGACTACGGACTAGATGCAAATGGGGCTAAGAGCCCTGAAGAATAACCAATGGCGTCCATAACCCTGCCCAGGCCAAGCCGGAAGGGTAACCTTGCTAACGACGTCGATCTCAAAACCTGCTTAAACCAAAGGGGTGCCGACAAAGGGCAAAGGAAAAAGAAGGAGCGTCAGTACTGAGGCCAGTACACGGCGAGGCTAGAATTCGGCGGTCCTCGCCTACATAGGTATGGTGGACTGAAGCGGCAGCGGCAGCAAGCAATAAACGACCTATAGAGACTCGATACAACTGGCGGCTATCAGAGAGGGGTGAGAAAGACCTATTCGGATCCAACCTGATACTATCGTCAAACAAACCCGTCCTGGCGTTTCCCCCTCGAGACCAAACGAGGAAGTCAACCGAGGAACTCACACAGTTGGCAGTTTTACTTATTCAGTTATAGTTGCGGCACTTTACTAGTCAGGTTTAGATAATCATCCTGATAAAGTAAGCAGTGGGCACTTTTAGTTAACCATTCCGTTATAGTTACAACACTTACTAATCAGATACAATTAGCATGTGACAACCCCAAAACCCAGCAGTGGTTGGTACTTTTATTTAGCCATTCCGTTGTAGTGAAGCTGATTACTAATCATATCGGATACAGGTCAATTTAAAACAGTAAACTTTAGTTATAGTTGTCTATGATCAAGCACTGTGCTCCAAGTCGTCCATAACCGCGGACACGGCTTCTCGAAAAGATTTAACCTGCGGTGCACCAAAGTATCCACGGGCACTTGACCCTTTTGCGGATCGGTTAACATACACCCATCGGTATGTCGGGCCTAAGTCACGCGTTCCCAGACAAAGCAACGGGGGCCACCCACTAAGTCTACCATAGCGAAGTCGGCCGGTCTCGAGACGGACTTAGGGTTTGCGACAATGGTCTGTAGCAGCGAGATCCCCAATCGGGATCGCCGATACCGCGAAAACATTCCGCTTCCTAAACAGTACAGCGTGCTCCTCACACAATCGTAAATACATAAGTAGCATGGCATAAGTACAGAATAGTAAAAACACCTCAAACTAGTTGTGGCCCCCAGTACAATACTTTGAAATCAGGTAATTATCAATGGGGGGCCCATATCTCCCCACCTGTGGTTAGCGCGCTCGATCTCGGAACAGGTGTCAAGAACTCGGGTCCTACGGGTCACAAGTGGGCGTTCGGAAACCAAAACTTACCTATCACCCACCGATGCCTCTGCTTAATTCAATTTTAGTTGTTAAACAGGATTTAAAGTGAACAATAAGTAAAGCCATGATCACCTCCAATGTCAACATGCGGCCATCCTCCAACAATTGTGGTACTTGACGACAAGCAAAACACTTGAGCAAGCGGCTACGACACGCGGGTCCAACTATCTACCAAACATCAGGTAATAGGATGTGTCCAAGGCTATATATGGCTGCAAGGGTTATCACGGGTACGAAAACTAGAGCATCGCAACACAGATAGCAAAGATCAACAGGAGGGAATAAATACTAGAAAAGTAAGATAGGAAGAAAGGGGGAGAAGCTCGCCTGAAAACATTGTCGAAGGGGTCAACCGAAGATCGGGGCGAAGCTCACATCAACTCAACGGCCTTATCTGCGAAGAAGCAAAACACTAGAAGAAACACCGGATGCAAGATTTAATACAACGGCAGAAGATCGGCATGATGCATGTATGATGCATGACATGGCAAGGGTGCGATGCGATTTGGTCATGTTAAGTGGAACCGGGGTTCCGACAATTAGTTAGATGGTTCCAGTTATTTAGGAGGCCCGCAATTTAAATGTTGTTTTAGCATGGCAAAAGATAGTACCGGTTTGCTACACAAATTTAAATGAGGCCAATATAAGACTAGGATTGCCCGCATATGGGCCCCATATTTAATTATTAGGTGAATCGGCATAAGGCCCCAAACCACAGATATGCATGCGAGATGGCAATTTAATATGCAACCAGTTGTTATTATATGCTAAAATAGGGCTCGGATAGGGGTCACACATTTAGGGGGTCTCGACAAACTTGGGGTTCCGGGGTTCGGGGTCGGTCTTGGGGTCCAGGGTCTAGGGTTCAATCTTGGCGTAACATTCTCGACCGTCGGGGTAGGTCTTGTCGCAACCGGGAAGCAGGGCTTGGTTGGCGTCGGGGGCGCATCGGATTTCCCCGGACGGTGCCGATCTTGTCGTTGCGCAGATCTTGTCGGGCCCTCAAGTCGGGTCGGTCTTGGCTTCGGGGTGACGTGCTTGTCCTACTTGTGGCGATCTTTGCGTCCTCCCGGTTCGGGTCTTGGCGTCTGAGGGTAGATCTTGGCGTGTCGAGGGTCCGGTCCCCGGTACATCGGGATCGGTCTTCGGGGAACTCAAGTCCGTGTGGCGACCTTGGCGATCATCGTGTCCGGACTTCGCCTCCGGGAGCGGGTCTTCAGGGTCTCGACGAACTCCGGTGCTTTCCGGCATCTTCAAGACGAGGATCTTGGTATTAGAGGCATGCACGAGCAGACAAAAATCTTGTATCTTGACACCTCGCGAGCACGCAGATTCTATGTAGATCTTCACGAGGGGTACGACGACGAACATCAAGGCACGGGGGAGTCCTTGGCGACCGGCGGCGGCAGGAGACTCGACGAGGAGGGGAACCCGCGAAGGTGGTGGGGCCGCGGCGGACGTGGCGAGGCATAGGGACGGTGGCGTCGGGGAAGGCCTGGCGGAGCTCCTGGGCTGTGATGGTGGAGAGGCGGGCGTGCCGCGGTCTCCGGCCAGAGGCGGGGCGAGCTTGGAGGAGAGGGCGGCGGCGGCGAAACGAGGCCGCCGTTGGCGGCAGCGGGGCAGCCCAGGTGGTGGCAGCGGCGCGCTGCTGCTGCCGGAGGTTTGAACGGCGAGGTATCTGCAGGCGGCGCTAAGCGGCGGGGCAGAAGCGGCGGCAGCGGCGGGCAGCGGCGGCAGCGGCGTCCGTCGCAGCGGAGGAGGGCGGCGGGGCCCAGGAGAGCGGGTCCGGCGATGGCGGCAGCCTCGGCGGCCTTCGTGGAGGATGGGGAGAAAGAAGCTGGCGAGGAGGCAGCCAGCGGCGGGGTTGGCGCGCAGCCTTGGCGTAAGCGTGGCGTCGCGGCGCGGGCGGAGCATGAACGGCGAGGCGGGCGTCTGGGGCGGCGTCACGGCTGGGCGGCGGGGGCTGGGGCGGAGCTTCGCGGCGGGGTAGCTTCGCAGCTGGCGGGCGGAGGCGGCTCGGCTGAGGAGAGGTAGTGGTGGCGTGGCGGGGCGGGCGAGTGCGCAGGGGAGGAGAGAGAGGAGAGGAGGAGGCGGGGGACGGGGCGGGGTGGGACCAGCGGGTGACAGTGGGGTTGGGCGTGCGTGCGTGTAGTCTTGGGTGGGGCCAGGCGGTTGTGTGCTGGCTAGTGAGTGGCTGTGTGGTGGTGAGAGAGTTGCCTATGTGGCAGAGTGGGATAGGGTAGAGGGAGAGGAGAGGGTGAGGTGGCAGCAGGTTACTGGTTGGGGTGAGGTGGAGGGTTGGGCTGGGTAGGTTAGTTGGTAGGTTTAGGAAATAAGGGGTGGGACTGGTTGGACCGTTTTAAAATTCTGGGGCGGTCGTTCGGGTCAATCGGCCCGTTCGACTGCCCCGCCCAAAAATAATTTAATATTTTTATTTGATTGCGACGAACTTTGTAAATAGTTTTGGACAAACAAAATATCCGGCAGCATCCGGGGTTTTGCGTTTGAATTAAGACGGCCGTTTAGAAAACATGAACCGGTTTATCCGCAAATAATTTTATGCAAGCAAAAGCAAGATGATGACGATGCTCAAATGCAATATGGCATGATGACATGAGCATGCGGTCATGATGATGCAATGCACAAAAACAACGCGATTTTCTAGTAGTGGTTTTGCGGGATGCCACACCCAAGTACTGCATAGCCTTTACTTTTAAACCCCACCGAAGCTTGTTCCTCCATCCCATGAGCCATTACTACAGGAGTTGTTTGAGCCATGCGGGTCGTAGAAAAGCATGTGTAGGGTATGTGAGTGTCTGATGGATAACGAGGTACCTAAACAACTTAACCTGAGTAGTATGGGATAACTAATGAAAGTGGCACCGGTGAGCAATATCTGCTATTTGGTTTTTCATGCTCACTTGTGTCCTGTAGGACCCCGAGTACTTGATTCCTGTTCCTTGAATATTCGCGCTATCCACATCCGGGAGGCTTATGGGACCCCCCTGAGCCAGAGCTTGATTCATTCTTATTTCTTAGGGCCACAAAGTAGTTTGGGGCTTTATTAATATTCTGTACTTATGCCATGCTTTACTGCTTTATTTAAGATTGTGCGAGGAATGCACCTGTACTGTTTAGGTAAGCGGAGTGTTTTCGTGGTATCGATAAGCCCAGTCACACTTTCGGGTTCCTAGTCGTTTACAGCCATTGACGCAAACCTTGAGTCCGTCTCGGAGCCGACCAACTTCGTTGCGGGTAGCTTAATGGGGTGGCCCCCTGAAATATTTCTGAATCCTGTGATTGCTTTGTCGTGAATGCCTCGTTGGGTTTTGATTTGGTTTTTCCGAGGTTGATCAAGTGTGTGTTGCTATTTGTGCACCCCTTCAGGGTAAAACTTTCTGAAAGCCATGTCCGTGGTTATGGACGACTTGGAGCACAGTTTCTCGATCATAGACAAGTATAACTAAAGTACCGCTTTTAATTTGACTAAGTAACTGACTAGTAAATAGTGCAACACTCATGGAATGGATAATAAAACTGCCAACGGATGGGGGGTTGATCGTCCGCTTCCTCGTTGGTAAGCGAGGAGGAGGATGGATCTGCTAATATTACTGTTATAACTGTTGTTATTAATTCACGGACATCCGTCTATCTATGGTTAGGCGGATGGTTAGCGAGTATCTATAGAATTGTTAGGGTTTATCTTTTGCTGCAATTGCGTCACCCCAGGTTGTGTCCCCTTTAGAGGCATAAAGACTTGCTGAGCACCCCTAGGGTCTCACACGATAAATTATTTGATTCAGATGAACAGGTACACTCACAAGATGGATACTGGGTGGAGGAGACGGACGATGTGGGCAATGATCATTCGGTGTAGAGATTCCGGGAATGGGGATCCGTGAGATCTGTGGGCGTGATGTGTTTATTATGGGGCATCTTATGCCGATTTTCTTCTTATCCGTACTCGGATCTTGTTTGCCGCTTCCGCCTGATACTCTGATGTTTGATGTATGAGGAGATATCCTAAACTATTATATCTATCTAGGACATTTGGATCTTGCCGTATGGCGTTGCAATATTTCTATTTCTTTTAGATGGAATGGCTTTGAGGACTATTGTATGGTGGCTTGCATACATACTCATTTGTGTATGTAGTTGATCCCTTCGCCTGCCGATTACGCCGCCCGTTCTTGTCCCGATGTTTGGAAATGGTTAGGACGGCCGAAAGGTCTACCTGATAAGTGTTTTTGCGCATCTATTGGTATTTTAATGCCGAAAAATGCGGAAAAATTTTCTTTGATACATATGTGCTTCCACACTCCTTTTCAGTCGTGTGTGAAACATTATTTATCTCCCTTTTATCAGCATGTACATTCTAACTCATTCTTTTGTCACCGGCGCTTAATCCTAGAGTTTCATTTCATCTCCAATTCTCTTGGGCTAATTACATAACATGTGTCGATCCGATGTTGGTGATTGTAATTTGGTTCTCGGCATAGCTATATGACACTTATCTTGAGTGGAATATGGAAAATGCAATCACCACTATCCTCCAAATGGTGACGGTTATCTCCTGTGATTTTGAGTACACCGCGATCATATCTATGCATATTCAAGCATCTTTGGCAATCCGGAGTTTCTCAAAGCACTACGGCGGTCTATCATCTGCCCATCATGCTGCACATCCTTTTGAACCCCATATCTGCACAATTCTCCTGGATACGAGGGAATTGCATCTTTTCGTCTCTGATAGCTTTGCTTAAGGTATGAGCTATCATCGGTTCTTATCCAAGATCTCTTTATCTTTGTAACCGGTGATCCGATCGACAATGTGGACCAGGTGACATCTCTTTTCTTCCGAAGGACCAGTTAACCTATTACCGGTAGCATCTTCTTCAACAGGAATCCTTACTCGTAACGTTGATCTTTCAAAGAGCGTTGAGCTCAGAAAGTGTTTCGAGCATTTGTTCGTTCTCCCGCCTCTTGAACTTGGTATTCTGGGAATATCTTGTTAATCCACGGTGGTATATGTTGATAATATGCTTGCCTATTCGATATCAATGGAAGGACATGGAAGATCATCTGTGTCTCTTTCTCTCAAGCTTCGTGAGCACTGCCTGTGAGAAAAGTCTCAAAGTGAGAATTCTGACTTTATGAAGTCACATATCTCGACCACGTCCTTCTGCTAAATACATTACTTCAACTCTGGAATCAGCAAGTCCATTGTTAATTCCATCCTCCATCTTCAACCAATCCGGAGTTGTTCCTTGTTGGCAAGTTATCATCGTCGTTCCGCCGTAGATTTCCTCAAGACTGCTAAATCTCTCTCAATCATTTTAAGAAGAACATGGAGTTCTTTCACCTCAATCTCGTTAAGTAATCTCTTGAAACCCTCTCGCTCTATCGTCTATGCTCAATCCACCGGAGGCCATGAAGACCTTCCAGATCTTGTATTCCTTCTGTTCAAGTGGTGCTATCTTTTTCTATATCTGTGAAATTTTGCAGTTGTCTCCGTGATCTTCCTTTATATCTTTCCGGTGGCTTGGTACTTCCGACATGAAGACAACATCATCACCCTTATCTATCTTGAATCCGGCGAATCGTTTGCATCTATCCTTGTTTTCTAACGAAGTTCCATGAGTTACTGTCAATACCTTCAGTCTGTTTCGGTAGTTGGGTTGCATGGTTTTCTTATTCATGTGCGGAGTAATGCTTTGAGTGCGTGATGGAGTCGCGACCATACCACTACTCTTATCATTCGCTCTTGTACATTGAATTGGTGAATTAATGTGATTTCACTCATTCCACGGAAGTTAGAAGTGGCCTTTATCCCTCGATACTTTTACTTCCGTCCTTGTTTTTCCGGAGTGCTTTCTCGAAGAAAGTAATCAATAATCTCTTGTTGGTGGTCTATCTATTCTAGATGGAGCAAAATCTTCAATTATCTGGTGGAAACAAACGCAAAACTTTTTCTATCCTCGTCTTTCTACCGATGCTCGATATCCCCAAACAAGATTAAAGGAAACTATCTCTCTCTTTGTTTCATCAATTCCTTTTCTGTGGTAAAGCCAATTATGGTTGATGCCATCAGCCGCAAATCTATTGCGTTAGCCTCAAGGATAAAGAAAGCAATAAGTATCTCTACAATAAACTCCAGATCCTCCATATTCTTTGCTTCTCGGGATTCCACCATGATCTGGCTTCACATCCGTCTCTGGAAGTTATATCCGCGCACCTCAATTGTGTGATCCTTTGGTTCTTACCGGCGCAAGAAGAATCTAATCCGACGATGTCTAACTAAATCTTTCTGTTGTTATCAAGGGACTCTATTGTTTGAAGGCAATATTGTTTCCGAACTTCTTTTCTCAAATCCGAGAGAAGATACGATGCTATTGTAATAGTGGTTCAAACCTCTCCAATCTAGCTCTTTTTCTTCCGGCGAGATAAAGATTCATCCTCTCTCGTATCAGTAAATCTTTAATCTTAACGGTGTGTCTTTCTTTATCCATGATGCATCATCTTGTCCTTTCTTTCACCAGTGGTTATATTCTTTTATCATGATTCTTTGGAAAACCGGAGCTATGCCCATCCTATCCTTCTTGTCTCACGACAATCCCTCAACTCTTCTAACCCGTTGTTTCTCAAGCAAAACGCAAGACTCGCAACAAGTCTAGCAAGTTTTGCAAGGTGTAGAGGTCGCACCATTCCGTTGTTCATCAACTTGGTAACGTGAGGGTCACCTTTTTTCGAACACCCGCCTCTCCTTGTGTTGTTTTCTTTTTCCTAGGAATCTCGGGGCGAGATTCTTGTTTAGTGGGGGAGAGTTGTAGCATCCCAATTATCTAACAATTGCAATGCTACTAGCATAGTCTATATAATGGCTACTTCCTATATATAATTGTTGCATCATAATTATATCATGCTCATGTCATCATGCCACCTTGCATTTGAGCATCATATAAAACCCTTTTTGTGTTGGTTCTTCTCTCATATGCATTGTAAATTGTATTTGCCAATTGATATTGTATTTGGTTCTTGATACATTGTTTAAATGCCCAAGTTGAGTTGGGGGCATATCTTTTATTAACTCCACCACCTTTCTTGTCATCATCCCATCATTCCACCATATATGAGCATTGCAACTTATTTGGTTTTACCTCTAGCTCATGTGGATTGGAATGGATCCAATTCTATCTCCACATGCTCTCATATATGCACCATATTGTTTCCACATTATTGGGTTATGAGAGCCACATGGTCACCTTTGCATGCCTTGTGAGTGGGACCCTTTTCCTAGTTTCCATATGGGTTGTTTTGGGGTTATTATCATGTTGGGATATTTTTGGGCTTACTAAATACCTAGTGGCACATACACACTAGCAAGTCCCATTTCTATTCAAATATGGTCATCTCCATCTACTTCACATGGGGCATCCTTTTAATTTCTTTTGCTTGGGCTATACTCCACATTTTGGGTAATGCATAGGAATAATGCCATGTTTATTATTTTGTTTTCACAAGGATGATACATGGCATTTATTATCTTGCACGGGCCATACAACCATCACCATCTTTTGTCCTCCTTTGGTTTTATTTGTTTTTGAGTGGATCATCTTCTCATCTCTCTCTTTCTCTCAATCTTTTCTACCTTGCTTTGTTTCTTGCCTTGTGCCATGCAAGACCATCCCCATGCCCATCTTTTCTCTCTCTTGATCATGCATACCAAAGCCCTCTCTTACCTAGTCTCTCTCTTTTCTTTCTCTAACCCTCCCTTGGTCTCTCCATGCCGAGCCCTCCTTCTGGATCCCCTGCTACCCCTCTCCTGGTCCCACACCCCATCTACCCTCCTCCTAGCCAAGCCCTAGCTATCCCGAGCCTTCCTCCTTTTCTCTCTCTCCCTACCTTCTTGGACCAGAGTCAGCCTCACCCCTCTCTGGCCCCTCTGCAGCCTCTGCCTCGCCCTAGCTGCCCAGCCGAGCCGACGTGAGGAGGAGGAAAGGTGGCACCCGAGGCCACTTTATCTACCCGTGCCCGCTGCTTCCTCTCTCTCCCTCTCACTTTTTCCTCCCCCACACGGCACCTCTTCCTCTCACAGATCCACCCCAGGGCCTTGCCTCTCCCCTCTTTTTCTCCACCGACACCATCTTCCCCATCGCCGGCCACCGTCGGCCTCCACCATCTCCCGTCGATCCAGGAGGCGTAGGCGAGCAGGAGGTTGTCGGCGATGGCTGGAGGAGCACCCCGCGTCGCCTCGTACACGGAGCCGAGAAGGAGACCGCCCCCGCAGACGCTGCACGCCGACGCCACCGAAACCCTAATTCCGCCGGCGTCTGCTACGTCGACGATCGCTCGCTCCGCTAGCCGAACCACCACCGTCAGCAGCTTCGCGGTAAGCCATACTCTCTCCCTGACATCCTCGCCGTCCTCGACGTTGCCTGGTCGCGCCGTGCGTTCCGTCGGGCACTCTCGGTGCGTCGCCGAGCACGGGCGTCTGCACACCTCCACGACACGAACCACTCATCTAGCCGCCCATCCCCCTCCTAGCAACGTCCCCCACCTACCGCAGTGGTTGCCGCCTCCGCGCGCGCACGTCAGGTCCCGGGTTCGATTCCTCGATCCGCGCCACGCGCAGACCTGCCGCTAGACGATGGAGAAGAACCACAGTACCTAGTGCCATTTTGCAGATAGCCCCTCTGTTTTTCTCGCGCTCAACCCGCGGTCCCACCGAGCCCCACCAGTCAGCCTCCCTGTCCACTTTACAAAAACACCCCACAATTTTTATAAACCGTAACCCGCAGTCCCACATGCGCCGCGTGGCACCCGCCTCTTCAACCACGGGCGTGTGGGTCCATTTGACCACCGGCCCCATCTGTCGGTCTCGCGGGCTAGCCGAACCTGCGGTAGGAAAAGCCCCGCGCAGCCGCTGCGCCCCACCTGGGCTGAGTCAGCACTGGACCCACATGTTAGTGTCGGTGGCTAAGTTCAGTTGAGTGTAAGAAGTCCTGGAAAATTTCTGTTAAATAAAAATGTTTTCAGTAAATGTTTAAATTTCAAATTCAAATCTGTTTTTAAATAACTTTTGAAATATAATTCCAAATTATACATGTAATACATGTTTTGAAATCAGAAAAATGTGAGGATTTCAAATATGCCATCCAAAATGTATTTTAAACACTTTAAATTTCAAGTTGATTAAAATTACAATAAAATGCCCTTTTCCTTAATTAATTAATAACTTTTGTTTTATAACTCCAAATTTAACAAATGATATGTCTAAAATGATCAGCTCAACGAGACCTTTCTGTTTATGCTTTCCATGTTCTGAATTGCAGCATGCATCATATAAATATAAAGTATACAGCAACTTATTTGAGTATAAAATATGATTAAAACTCAATAAAATGCTTTATTCTTGTATTCCACACCTCACCCATGCCATGCTACATTATTGCCATGCAAATTGTGCATCATTCATCATGGCATGATTGTTTGCTTGTCGCATTTTATTCATATGCTTGTGCACTTTATTTATGTTGGCCCTTGTTTGTTTGGTTCTTCTTCGAATAGACGCTGAGCAGGGGATATATCAAGAAACCCAGGAGCACTACCCAGATCCTTCTCTCGCTTCAACTGAGCTGCCAGGCAAGCACTACCACATGCTTGCATACATATAGTACCTATTGCCTCTATCTTATTCTTGCATCATTGAGTCGTGATTGCATTAAACTGAATCCCAAGTACTGCATAGCCTTTACTTTTAAAACCCACCGAAGCTTGTTCCTCCATCCCATGAGCCATTACTACAGGAGTTGTTTGAGCCATGCGGGTCGTAGAACAGCATGTGTAGGGTATGTGAGTGTCTGATGGATAACGAGGTACCTAAACAACTTAACCTGAGTAGTATGGGATAACTAATGAAAGTGGCACCGGTGAGCAATATCTGCTATTTGGTTTTTCATGCTCACTTGTGTCCCATAGGACCCCGAGTACTTGATTCATGTTCCTTGAATATTCGCGCTATCCACATCCGGAGGCTTATGGGACCCCCCTGAGCTAGAGCTTGATTCATTCTTATTTCTTGGGGCCACAAAGTAGTTTGGGGCTTTATTACTATTCTGTACTTATGCCATGCTTTACTGCTTTATTTAAGATTGTGCGAGGAATGCACTGTCTTGTTTAGGTAAGCGAGTGTTTTGCGGTATCGACAAGCCAGTCACACTTTCGGGTTCCCGATCGTTTCTGACCATTGACGCAAACCTTGAGTCCGTCTCGAGCCAACCGTTGCGGGTAGCTTAATGGGGTGGCCCTGAAATATTTCTGAATCCTGTGATTGCTTTGTCGTGAATGCCTCGTTGGGTTTTGATTTGGTTTTTCCGAGGTTGATCGAGTGTGTGTTGCTATTTGTGCACCTGCAGGTAAAACTTTCTGAAAGCCGTGTCCGCGGTTATGGACGACTTGGAGCACAGTTTCTCGATCATAGACAAGTATAACTAAAGTACCGCTTTTAATTTGACTAAGTAACTGACTAGTAAATAGTGCAACACTCATGGAATGGATAATAAAACTGCCAACAGATGGGGGGTCGATCGTCCGCTTCCTCGTTGGTAAGCGAGGAGGAGGATGGATCTTCTAATATTACTGTTATAACTGTTGTTATTAATTCACGGACATCCGTCTATCTATGGTTAGGCGGATGGTTAGCGAGTATCTATAGAATTGTTAGGGTTTATCTTTTGCTGCAATTGCGTCACCCTAGGTTGTGTCCCCTTTAGAGGCATAAAGACTTGCTGAGCACCCCTAGGGTCTCACACGATAAATTATTTGATTCAGATGAACAGGTACACTCACAAGATGGATACTGGGTGGAGGAGACAGACGATGTGGGCAACGATCATTCGGTGTAGAGATTCCGGGAACGGGGATCCGTGAGATCTGTGGGCGGGATGTGTTTATTATGGGGCATCTTATACCGATTTTCTTCTTATCCGTACTTGGATCTTGTTTGCCGCTTCCGCCTGATACTCTGATGTTTGATGTATGAGGAGATATCCTAAACTATTATATCTATCTAGGACATTTGGATCTTGTCGTATGGCGTTGCAATATTTCTATTTCTTTTAGATGGAATGGCTCTGAGGACTGTTGTATGGTGGCTTGCATACATACTCATTTGTGTATGTAGTTGATCCCTTCGCCTGCCGATTACGCCGCCCGTTCTTGTCCCGATGTTTGGAAATGGTTAGGACGGCCGAAAGGTCTACCTATGAGTGGAATTTGGGCCCCACCGTACTATTTTAACCATTTCCGCTCATCCAGGCTTGTAACTAGGAGCGTAATTCACCGAGGTAGTTACACCGAGAAGGCCAGAACTCATAACTTACCCAACGGGGTTAAAAGAGCAGTGCCAAAGAAGGCCAGAACTCATAACTTACTCAAAGGGGTTATGACCAGTGCCCATGAAGGCCAGAAGTCCAGAAACTTACCCAAAGGGGTTATGACCAGTGCCCATGAAGGCCAAAAGTCCAAAAACTTACCCAAAGGAGTTAAGACCAGAGCCAAAGCAAGCCAGAAATCAGAAAGCTTACCCAAAGAGGTTAAGAGACCAGTGCAGAAAATGGCCAGAAGTCACAACTTACCCAAAGGGTCAGATGACGGAAGCCCATGAAGGCCAAGTATCGAGACTCATCAAAGGGGGTAACAACCAAAACCCATGGAGAAAAGATGTTATGTTCTACACAAAATAACTATGAGACGAAGAAATATATGACGAGGAAAATATAAGTCGGAAAACAACTCTGGGAATATTAAATATAAAGTCTATGCGCGACTCTACGAATCCCACATAGACTCGGCGACTAATGTTGGGGATATAACCCCAGATACCCCAGAGTTGAGGTATAAAGAGACCTTAATAGACTAATAAATATCTGTATGAAAGAATATGGAGATAAAAAGAGAATACATCAAAATATACAAGGCATGAAGAGAGAAATCTTACCTGGAAAAAGGAAGAAAGGCACACAGGCCTAATTACACAAAAGTCGGCCTGGTCCAAATCTTCCCAGGCCGAATTAGGCCTTACCGCCGTCACTCGGGCCTTCCTGGCCGAATTAGACTAAACCCGGCTGGGCCGAGGTACACCCAGCCGTCCCACCATGCATATCACGCCAGCCTCGCCACTTTCCCGCGACTTCCCCCAACTCGCGCGCCACCTCACCACACCTCGTCGTCGAGCCAGCACCCCATCGACAGAGAACCCCGCGTGGGCCAGCGTCGTCAGTAGCAGCCCACCACGGGCCGGCATATCCATTCGCCTGCGTCCTCCACCCCGGTTGGGCCGAAATGGGAAGCTCGGCCACCACGAGGCCTCCTTCAGCGACTGGCCTCGAGCCACCTTACCCTCCTCAGGCTGCCGAGTAACCCCGGGTGGGCCGACGGCGGCTAATTTCGGCCCACCACGGGACACCGTCGCCCAGAAGGACCAACAACTCCCCCTGGGCTAACCCTGCTTCTAGGCCGAGTTAGGGCTGACCCGTCTGGGCCCCTGCAGGCCGGATCACACAACACCTCGGCTGGGCCTTATTCTTTTGCAATTAGGACCAGGCCGAATCGACTAAGGAGCAGGCCGAATCACTGCTACGCCTGGGGCACCTGGGCCGAGTTATTTCACCCCGTATGACCTCTTATTTGTCTCCAGATGTGTTCCTAACCTTCATAGCTACACGCCATCGGATCAAGACGAGACCAATAAGTGTCGTGCCAGTCATGGGACGCCCATGGCTCAGACTGGCACCTGGGCATATGGAATATGCCCTTGGCATCAAGAGGATGCTAGAGAATATGCCCTTGGCATCAATAATATGCTAAGGAATATGTCATGGCATCTCCAAAGATGCCAAGGCATATGCTGAGCATCTGAGAAGATGCCAAGCGTGTGGAACAAGCCTTGTCCCCTGGGCTCCCCTTTATAAGGAGCACCAGGGGGATCGGTTGAAGAGAGGCCCCCGGAGGGCTCTTCCCCTCTCTGCTCAGTAGGAGCTCTTCTTCTTCTTCTTCTTCTTCTTCTTCCTCCTCCTCCAATCTCATAGAGAGATCTAGATAGAGTCATAGGAGATACAGCTCAAGGAGCATGATTGTAGCCACAAGTATGGTAGGATTATAAGAGATTAGATGTAGAGAATGAGGTGTTATCTCCACTTGAGAGCTTCAATCCTATATTCATTGTATTTCTCTTTGTTCATACGAGTGCGGTCTTCACTGCATCATCCCTCCCCGGATTCCTCCACGTCCATCGGCCCCAATCTTAGCCTACCCATGGCATATGCCGTGACACCACCACGACACTACCTATCTTACTTTTATAGTCATTATTTCCTCATGTTGATCTATTGCTATCTGTATTGCGATGCTCTAGTTTTCGTACCCGTGATATCCCTTGCAGCACTATATTGCCATGGGCACCTCCTAATACCTGTTGTTTGGTAGATAGTCGGTCTTGCGAGTCGCAGTCGCTTGTGTGGTGTTGTTTCGCGTCGTCGATGTTCCACAGTTGTTGGAGTAATGCCTCATGTTTAATGTTGGAGATGATCATGACTTTAATTACCGTTTAATAACTAAAATCGAAGTAAGTAAATAATGCAGAGGCACAGGTGGGCAATAGATGTTATTTGGTTTTTAGCCGTCCACTTGTGTCCCGTAGGACCCCGAGTACTTGATACATGTTCTTTAAATATTCGCACTATCCGCATGTGGGACCATGAATCCCCCTAGCCAGAGCTTGAGTCATATATTATTTCTTGGGTCCACAAACTAGTTTGGGGCTTTATTACTATACTGTACTTATGCCATGCTTTACTGCTTTATTTACGATTGCGCGTGGAGCGCCTGTACTATTTTGGATCGTGGCACGATTACGCGGTATCGACAAGCCTAGTCACACTTTCGGGTTCCCAGTCGTTTACAACCGTTCTCGCAAACCTCTGGGTCCGTCTCGGAGCCGGCCAACTTCATAGCGGGTAGCTTGGTGGGGTGGCCCCCACGAAATTTATATGAATCTTGCAATTGCTCTATCGTGATGCCTCGTTGGGTTTTCATTTGGTTTTTCTCGAGGTTGATCGTGCGTGTGTTTCTATTTGTGCCCCCTGCAGGGTAAAACTTTCTGAAAGCCGTGTCCGCGGTTATGGACGATTTGGAGCACAGTATCTCGATCATAGACAACTATAACTAAAGTAGTGCTATAAATTTGACTTTATAATGACTAGTAATCAGCTTCACTATAATGGAATGGCTAAATAAAAGTGCCAACAATTGCTGGTGTGGGTTGTCACCTGCTACCATTGTATCTGACTAGTAAGTATTGGAACTACAACGGAATGGCTAAATAAAAGTACCAACAACTGTTGGGTTTTGGGATGCCTCATGCTATATGAATCGGACTAGTAAGTACTACAACTTCAACGGAATGGTTAACTAAAACTGCCCACTGCTTATTATATTGGAATGACTCATGCTATCTATATCTGACTAGTAATTGCCGCAACTATAACAGAATAAATAAAACTGCTAACTGTGTGAGTTCCTCGGTTGACTTCCTCGTTTGGTCTCGAGGGGGGGAATACCAGGATGGGTATGCTTGGTGATAGTTTCAGGTTGGATCCGAATAGGTCTTTCTTATCCCTATCTGATAGTCGCTAGTTGTATTGAGTCTCTATAGGTTGTTTAGTGCATGCTGCGCTGCCTCTTCAGTCCACCATACCTATGTAGGCGAGGACCGCCGAATTCTAGTCTCGCCGTGTACTGGCCTTAGTACTGACCGCTCTCTTTTTTTCCTTTGTCCTTTGTCGGCACCCCTTTTGTTTAAGAAGGTTTTGAGATCGATGTCGTTAGCAGGGTTACCCTTCCGGCTTGGCCTGGGCAGGGTTATGTATGCCATTGGTTATTTTTCAGGGCTCTTAGCTCAATTTGCATCTTGTCCGTACTCGAACGCTGTATCGTTTTAAAGGTGATTTGGATCTTTGTATTATATATCTGTATTCTTGACTCTTTCTGTCTTTGTTGTAAATATCTGTTCTTTGGGTTCCATCATGGACTATTGTGTAATGGTATTACTTCGTTTTCCACCCGCACGAAAGTGCCTGGTGGGCACCTTTGAATTGTTTCTATGCGGGTTTGGCGGGAATCGCTAAAACTTGCATAGGGTCGATTCTGAGGGTGTTACAATAATGCTGCACATGCTGCGCCTGCACATGGGGCTCCTGCTGCTGTCATTTTAGAACCTCAGACCCCACCTATGCAACCTGAGGTGCCAGTACTACCCAACATCTCTAAACCTGATCCTGTCAACAATCTTGCTCTGTTACTCACAAGCCTCATGGGTGATGACCATGTGCAAATCCCCAGCCTTGCTGGTAGCAGTATCACTGGAGCCACTGTGAAGATAACTGAAGCTGATGACATGGGCAATGCTATCAAGTATACTCTAGAGATATCAAGTATCAACCCCAATTACCAGTCTGTCACACCTCTGAGCATCTCATCAAGCAATTTTTTTATCCCACTACCTACTCAGTCTGAAAGCTCTGACAGTGAGATAGCTGTGATCCCCAGGCCTAACAATTTCCCCAGCTCCAAGTGCAAGAAACCTGAACCCAACACTATCAAGTATGTGAGGATAAGCCACAAGATTGCCATCCTGAATGCTAGCTTTAAAAACCAGAAGGCTGCTGATGATCATGCTGAAAGATCCAAGATGGCTGCACAGAACTTTTCTGGTCACTTTGAAGCCATTGTGGTTGAGAATGAAAGGGCCCCACCTCCTGTGCTACCTGTGAACACCATTCAAGCCATTGGGACTAGATTCTGTCAGATATATCCTAGTGAGATGTTAGAGGAAAATCTAAACAAGGACAGTTCCAAGAATGATGTGTAATCACCCTTCTATATGGCCCAAGTGTAGGGGCAGATGCTGCACTATTATCTATCTTAGCTATTTTATTCAGTTAAACTATCCCAAGTTTTATTGTATCAGACTTATCTGTTATCTGGATGTTCTCTATATTTGACATGGCAGACTTATTTATATTATGGGTTGTAATATTCTTGTGTGGCTCCATTTGAACACTATTACGTGTAATCATCCTGATCCCCTGTTATGCACTTCCCCCAACTCCACATATAAGCCCACTATCATCTGGCACATTATCCCATGGGGTACTTCTCCCAGACTATATCTCACTTTGGATGTCAGTACCTGGCACCCTGTCAAAAACCATCACTCAAGTAAACATGAATAGATCAATCTATATTATGGATTGGAACGTTAGAGGAATCAAATCACATGATAGATGTGACGATCTTGCTGATAAAATAAACCAAAGTAATTGTAACATCATCTGTTTGCAAGAAACAAAGAGGGAGCACTTTGATAGTAGCTACATCAGGAAATTCGGTCCTAGAAGATTAAATCAGTTTGCATACCAACCATCTCTGGGAAACTCTGGTGGTCATATTGTTATTTGGAATGGTGCACAATTTAATGGACAAATCATCAGCCAATCCCACTTCCAGATGACAATTAAATTTGAGAGTTATTTGAGTGCACAAACATGGTACCTTACCAATATCTATGCACCATGTACCAATGAAGGAAGACACCAATTCTTTAATTGGTTTATGCAACTTGATTCATCACCATTTGATTTATGGATGGTTATGGGAGATTTCAATATGATAAGAAGCACTGAAGATAGAAATAGGCCTGGAGGCAACATTGCCAACATTAATAACTTTAATGCCATCATTCAGGAACATGACCTTGAGGAAATCCCACTGAAGGGGAGAGCATTCACTTGGTCTAATATGCAAGCAGAACCACTTCTTGAGAAGCTTGACTGGATCTTTACATCACACAAATGGACCACTGAATATCCCAATACCATTTCTACTCCCATGGCCAGACTTGGATCTGACCATATACCCATTATCATCAATGTTGGCACTGACATACCAAGATCCAACATCTTTAGATTTGGGGAACACTGGATGGAGTTTGAGGGTCTCACTGACATTGTGAATAGCTGTTGGATCAACAGAGGCCCATATAAAAATGTTGCACAAGAAATTGCTGCCAGATTCAAAAGCCTTAGACAGGGCATCAAAAAATGGAGCAAAAACCTATCAAACCTTGCAAAAATTGTTAGAAACTACAATTTTGTCCTATCCCTACTGGATGGACTGGAGGAACAGAGACTGCTTACTGTCCAGGAAAAAAACTTCAGGAATATTGTCAAAAACCGCCAATACAAGATGCTGGAAGCCAAAAGAATATACTGGAGAAATAGAGCAAATATCAGATGGGCCAAACTGGGTAATGAAAAAACCAAATTCTTTCATTCTATATCTACCAGAAACTACATGCAGAATTTTATCTCCACCCTTACCAATGAATAGGGGGCCACTTTGCTTGGGCATGATCATAAAGCTGCTTTACTTTGGAACTCTTTCAGAGAGAGATTGGGTATATCCATTGACACTAATATTCATTTTGATCTGGATGATATGATCACTCCATAGGACCTAACTAAGGTGGATGCTTCTTTTACTCATGAGGAAATTGATGATATCATTAAGCATATGACACCTGATAAATCCCCTGGGCTAGATGGATTCAATGGTATGTTTATGAAAAAATACTGGCACATTTTGAAACACCAGTTTTATAATCTATGTGATCAATTCTACAATGGCTCACTGGACCTGCTTAGCATCAACACTGCATACATCACTCTCATACCCAAGACACAACATCCATGTAGACCCTCTGATTTCAGACCCATCTCTCTTGTCAGTATGGCACTCAAAATCATCACTAAACTGATTGCTAACAGAGTCCAGAATGTTATCATCCCATTGTGAGCTAAAACCAATATGGGTTCATCAAATCTAGAACTATCCAAGACTGCCTTGCTTGGGCATTTGAATATTTGCATATATGCCACACGTAAAAAAAAGAAATTATAATCTTGAAACTTGATTTTGAAAAAGCTTTTGACATGGTGGAATACAAAGCAGTCCTCATCATGCTCAAGAAGTTTGGTTTCAGTGACAAGTTTATTGCCTGGATAAGGAATATCCTGCATAGTGCTACAACACCTATTATTCTGAATGGTGTTCCAGGCAAGACCATCACTTGCAAGAGAGGAGCCAGACAAGGTGATCCCCTTTCACCACTTCTATTTGTGGCCATAGCTGAGCTGCTACAGATCATTGTGAACCATGCCTGGCAAATTGGGGAGCTTTCACTCCCCATTGATAACTCTTATGGACAAAACTACCTAATACTACAATATGCTAATGATACTCTTTTAATTCTGCCTGCTGATGCTGATCAATTGTGCAAATTAAAAGAACTACTCAAGAAATTCACTCAAGCTACAGGATTAAGGATCAATTATCACAAGTCTTCTATGATCCCAATCAATACTGCAACTAATAAGATGGACAGACTGGCTGAACTTTTAGGATGCAAAATTGAAGCTTTACCATTCACATATCTAGGACTCCCCATGGGAACTACAAAACCAAGTGTTGATGATCTGTCTCCCATGATCAGCAAAGTGGATAAAAGACTTGATGGCATATCCAACCTTCTATCTCACTGCTCCAGAGTGATTGTGATCAAATCTGTGTTATCAGCTATGCCAAATCACATCATGTGTGCAATGAAAATGCATTACACCCATACTGATCATATTGACAAAACTACCAGAACCTTCTTATGGCATGGTAAGGAGATTGAGAAAAGAGGAAAATGTTTAGTACAATGGGATAAAGTATGTCTAACTAAGAAAGCTGGGGGTCTTGGCATTCTTAATCTCAGGGAACACAATAAAGCTATGATGATGAAGAACTTATTCAAATTCTACAATGGCAAGGATATACCATGGGTCAATCTTCTCTGACAAAAATACTACTATAATGGTGCACTACCTGATGCACATGCCAACAAAGGCTCCTTCTGGTGGAAAATTGCCTCTCCTTCCTCCCAGAATTCAAGGAGATGACCACAACTTTTACAGGAAATGGGATCAGTACTATGCTCTGGTGTGACAAATGGAAAGGATCAACCCCACTCAGACTTAAATTCCCTGAACACTTCTCATTTGCTAAAAATGAGAGAATTTGTCTCAACTCTGCAACCAGCATCATTACTCAAGATGAATATAATTTTTTCCAGCTGCCCCTGTCCATGACAGACAATGATCAACTTGAGGAGCTTAAGGACATGATCAGTAGTCCCAAGAACATTGGCACACCTGACATATGGTGCTTTCCCTGGGGAGGCAGTAATTTTTCTACTAAAAAGGTGTATGAGCACATCATTAGAGCATGTGATGCTCCCACTCCATTTAAGTGGATATGGAAAACACCATGCTTACCAAAGCACAAGTTCTGCTTCTGGCTTTTATTGTAGGACAGGCTGAACACCAGAGACCTACTACAAATGAAGAACTTACGTCTAGAGAAATACACATGTGTACTATGTGAGGAAAACATCAGGGAGACTGTGGATCATCTGTTCTTTGAATGTGAGTTCAGCAGGAACTTCTGGTGGAGCATAGGAGAGGAATGGAACATGGACCTTGAAATTATTGACAGAATTATTGATGCCAAAGACAGATCCACAAACCAATATTACAAAATTTCTATGATTGCAGGATGTTGGAGCATTTGGTCACTTAGAAACCAGATCATATTTTGAGCATGCACAGAAGAGTAGTGAGCAATGCTATGCCATATACAAATCATCTGTAGTTGAGATTAGACATAGGGTTAAGCCCAGTCTTATTCAGGGCATGACTAACTGGTTAGATACTTTGTAATTGAGAGGTTGAGACAGATCAGGGAGCATTCACATGCTCACTTGCTTGTACATATTTTGTCTAATATATAAAAAATGACACAGTGGGGGCCTTCCCCACTGTATTTGTGTCAAAAAAATATGGTTGTGCCAACCGTACATATATAAGATATTGAAGGAGTTCAATATGGAAAAGACAAGAAACGATTCTTGTCACATGGAAAGTAATTGAATCAAGATTCAAGTGTATCGACACTTGATAAGTGAAACAAGATTCAAGTGCTTTGAAACTTGATGAGTGAAATCACGAGAATGTTTTGATCAATCATACCATGATATGTACAGATCCAGATATGTCCTATGCTCTAAGTGTTATGAGCATATACCAGAATGAATCATAAAATGATCATTGGACGATTCCCTGGGTCCGGCCGCATTAGGTTAGGGAGATGGGCGATAATAGCTCCTCTGCATCCCAAGCGTGCTGCCCTCCTAGGTGCGTAGTAAGGATATTCTTATGATCTTTTGGAAGAACTAAGAATATATTTGTGTAGAGGTGAAAAATAATTACAAATATTTCATTGTAAAGCGTTACATTGATACTAGTTATGTCACATGATACAAATTAAGTTTATCTCAATTTAAACTATGGGTGGCACAATGAAATGGAAAGGAGTTTCCATGACGGATTTGGATGAATTCCAAAGTTAAGACAGTGTGACGGATACTACATAAGGCTAAGTATATGACTGCTATAGTAGCAGCAAAGGAGGGCATTTGTGTCAAGTAGTTTGTTATCAAACTAAGGTGTTGTTCGCAATGGGCTAACACTAAAGATATATTGTATGACAATATTATCGACATGATTTAACCCCAACAAACTAAAGGTCTCACCAAAAGACCAAATTTATACAATGCCATCTCATTGGAGAATGAGTGATGCGTGGAGACGCAAAGACATGCAAATACACATGGACCTGAAAGCGTCAGATCCGTAGATTATGTTAACCACTTGCAATTGCGTATATGGAACACCAGAAAGCCATAGGTGTTCAATATGCAAAGTTTTCAAACTAGATTATTGTCTCTAGTGCAAGTGGGAGACTGAAGGGAATATGCCCGAGAGGCAATAATAAGGTGGTTATTATCGTATTCCTTGTTTATGATAAATGTTTATTTTACATGCTATAATTGTATTAATACGGAAATGTTAATACATGTGTGTTTAATAAATAAAAATAAGTTCCTAGTTATGCCTCTCTTATAAACTAGCTCGTTCATTAACAAGATGATCAAAGGTTTCCTGATCATGGACATTGGATGTTGTTAATAACGAGGTCACAACATTAGTGTAATGGTGTGATGAACATTCATCTGAAGTATAGCATTACGATCAAAGTCATTGAGTTTATATTGCTATAACAACTTACGAAGTGATCCTAATCCTTAGACCATGAGATCACGTCAATCACTAACACCGGAAGAGTTTCTTCATACATCAAACGTCACATCGTAACTAGGTGATTATAAAGATGGGTTCAGAACTACTAAAGTGTTTTGTTGAGGCCCATGGATCAAGAGTGTAATTTGTTCATCCCGATGACGGATAGATATGCTCTGGGCCCTCTCGGTGATATCACATTTATTAGCTTGCAAGCAAGTGATTTGATCACTAGAATGTTGTATCACGGGAACGAGAAAAGAGTGCATGTAAGATACCGATGATCGAATCTCGGACATGTAATATACCGCGAAACCAAAGGATTAAGATACTAGTGTAAAAGGTTCCGACAATCACAAGAAAGTCATCGTTGAATGTGTGGGAGTTAGTATGGGTCTCCAGATCCCGCTTCTGATTATTGATCGGAGAAGGGTCTCGATCATGTCCGCATTATTCGCGAACCGTAGGGTGGCACACTTAAGAGACACCGACAACCAATTGGAGCAAAAGTTTCATGCCGGAAAGAATAACAAGCACATGAATTTATTTCACTAGATACCGAAACAGGTTTTTGGGTGAAATTGCAGAAAGTGTTTTTGCATGTGAAATGAAATACTAGAAAGGGGTTATATGAGAATGTTTGTCATTAAAGTAATTGACAAAATTCTGAATAAATAAAAGGAGTTTTATTTAATGAGAGTTTGCATTAAATTTGGTGGAAATTTAATGGGAATTTGAGTGGGTTTTTGAGTGGAGGAAATTGAAAGGCTTTTGTGTGAGTGGAGTGTCCACCCACATGAATGAAAGTAGGGGAGGGGGCAGCCCCATGGCTGGGCGCATGCCCCTTGGGTGCCCCCATCTCCCTATAAAAGGAGCCCCCTCCCTCTCTCTCACTCACACCTCCTCGTGAAGGAAGTCTCTCCCCTCTAGTATTTATCCCCATGGTCTCAGACTAGCGAGATACATGTTCCCGGTGGCTATTTGGCAAGAACGAGTTGTGCTTCCGCTGCATCGCTGGAGCGAGGAGGCGGAGGTTGCTTGGTGTCTTGTACGTGTGTGCGAGCACGGATGCGCTACTGTTTTGCGGCGCTAGGACATCCTCTCGATCTTGAGATCGGCAAGAGATCGTCTACATCAACCATGAGTTTGGACTCGTTAAGCTTTGTCGGTCTTGAAGGATATGTTCTCGACGGATGTATATCCGCCCGTTGCTTGTATCTAGTAGATAGATCTTGGTACATAGTTATTCCTATCGTAGGAAACTTTTTGTTTTCTATGCTGCGAACTCTACAGTCATGTTGTTAGTAGTGAATCTGTGATGAGTTATTATTCAATGGTTTAGTATTTAAGTTGTGGTGCTATTCTTCTAGTGGTGTCATGTGAATGTCGACTACATGACACTTCACCATTTATGGGCCTAGGGTAATGCATTGTGTAATTGTCTACTAATCGCGGGGTTGCCGGAGTGACAGAAACCTGAACCCCCGTTAGGACATCTTTGCACAAGGGAGCGTAGGATCTCAGAGTTTAAGGCCGTGGTTAGATTTATCTTAATTACTTTTCTATAGTTACAGATGTTTGCAGGGGGTTTAATCACAAGTATGTATTAGTCCTAGGAAGGGCGGTATGTTAGCACAGGTTCACCCACGCAACACTTACAAACACCAGAGAAGAGTACTCAGCTATTTGAAGCAAAAGAACTTGACAGAATTCCCATATGTCCTCAAGAACGTTTGGTCCTTATAAGTATTTCCACCGGCTTGTCCTTTGCTAAGAAAGGATTGGGCCACTTGCTCCGTTTGTTCGTTACTTCTGTTACTTGCTCCTTGTTTTGTTGCCTTGTCAGAAAACCACTAAAAATCCATTTGCTAAGTATTCACAGGGATTTCCTGCTCCATACCACTATTCAACACCGTGGGATCGACACTCCTATTTATCAGAAGTACTACGATACACCCCCTATACTTGTGGGTCATCAAGAATATTTTCTGGCGCCGTTGCCAGGGAGTGAAGTGTTATTGAAGAGTGGAACTGGTAAAGGAAACTTTTACTATGAGTATTGCTTTTTTTACTGCTTGTTACTTTGTTTCCAATATGGATAACCCACTTGGTTTTCTGTTTGGGAAAACTACTACCACTGCTAGGGTAGTTGATGAACCACCTCATGTTGAGATAGATCCTTTTAAGATACCTACAAGTATTATTAATCGTGTTATGGATAATTATTATTTTGGGGATGGAACTGTCCATCCTGGTGATCACTTGCTTTTTATCCATGAATTATGCGGGTTGTTTAAGTGTGCAGGTATCACAACTGAACAAGTGAAGAAGTTACTCTCCATATACTTGAAAGGGAGAGCTGAAGAATGGTATAAGCTGCTGAAGAATGGACAATCCATGGAATGGGAGGAGATGGCATCTCTCTTTTACGCTAAATTTTATCCTCCCAGTGAGATTCATAAGGATATAAATATTATATATAACTTTTGGCCTCTTGATGGAGAGAGTACAACTCAAGCTTGGGGAAGATTGAAGTTACTGATGCTTAAATGTCCTATTCATGAACTCCCTAACAATATTATTCTCAATAACTTTTATGCTAGGCTTTCTCTTCATGATAAAGATTTACTAGATGCTTCTTGTGCTGGATCATTCACACGTATGAAGGAAGAAGCTAAATGGGATCTCTTAGACTGTATTCAAGAGAACACTGAAGCTTGGGAGAATGACAAAGGAAGAAAGTCAGGTATTAACTATGATTATGAATGCATTAAATCTTTTATGGGTACTGACAACTTCCGTGATATTAATAATGAGTTTGGTCATGATTCCCAAAGTATTGCCAACTATTTTAAGGCCTTTGCCTCTTACATAGAAATTCCCAAGAAGAAGTGGAATAAGTACCATGCTCCTTATAAAGATGTTGTTAATCATGCTCCAGTTAGAATTACTCAAGTTTGTAATACTAATCATATTGTGTCTGAACCTCATGTTGAGAAAATGCCTTTCCCAGCTAAGGTAAAGGAGTATTCTATGATTATTAGTGCAAATAACAAAGGTACAATGGAAACTATGGAGCCTGGTAAGCATTTGAGTGATGAACCTATGGTAGCTATTGTGAAAGACATTATCACTAGAAATATAGAGGATGAGCACATTGTCTTCTGTGAAGACGCTTCTAAATTATCTCTCATCCTAGTAAGGCTAGAAAAGCTAGTGTTCCTGTGCTTTCTGTTAAAATTGGTGATCATTGCTACTATGGTTTATGTGATATTGGTGCTAGTTCTAGTGTTATTCCTTATGAGCTTTACAGGGAAATTATGCATGAGATTGGTCCTTGTGAGCTTGAGGACATTGATGTGGTTATTCACCTTGCTAACAAGTAAACCATTTTCCCCATTGGCATTGTAAGAGATATGGAGGTTCTCTGTGGTAAGATTAAGTATCCTGCTGATTTTCTAGTGCTTAATTCAGCAGTTAGCAAAACTTGTCCTATCATTTTTGGTAGACCTTTCTTGAACGCTTGTGGATCTATTATTTATTGTAAGAAGGAAAAAGTTTTAACTAAGTTTGATGGAGATTCTTATGAGTTTAACTTTTCCAAATTTGCTAAAGCTCCTTGTGAAAATATCTTGCCTAATAAAGATTTCAGGATGGAAAAACTTGCTTCTATTGATCCAGTCTATGACCTTGGACCTCTTTTTGATGACTATAAGTATGCTTATTCTGATTATAAAGTTGTTTCCAGTGACAGTTATATTGTCAACTTTATTCAAAGTGCTACTGAAGGTTATTTTGAGAGAGGAAAACATGGTTTTATGCATCTCACTGATGTTAAGTTTCCCCATTTTATGTTGAAAGCTTTAAAGTTGCATCTGTTTTGTCTTCCTATGCTTGTGGCTTTTTTTTTCAAAAATTCATTTCTCATGATAACCCCATGCATAGGAAGTGGGTTAGACTCAAGTGTGTTGGTTATTTGCTTATTGATGCTCTTTTTCACTCCAGATATATACATCCTATGTGAGCATCTTTGGAAGTTTCAAGCCTATCTTAAAGGCAATAAAGAAAAGTACTTGTTGGGAGATAACCCAAGAGTTTTGTTGAGTCTTGGAAGTTATTACCTCAGTAATAACCGCTCCTTATCCTTTTTCTTTTGGTTTTTGTGTCAAGTTCAACTACTTTTGTGAAGTAGAGGAGTTGTGAAAAGTGGTTGTCCTGGAGAGATTTTTGTGCTGTATTGTAAAAATTTGTGAGGGAGATCAATACTTATGATGGAGCTGCATTTTTCTAAGCTTGTTCTCCAAGTTGTTACCTAGCTTTCATCAGTTTTGTACTTTTTTATTTGAGCAACAAAAGGTCTTCGAAAAAATCAATATTTATCTTCTGGTCTGTTTTGATAGATTTCTGCAATCATTTGCATTTGCCTCTTACAGAAGCTTTTGTTTTGATGGGTTTTCAATTGAAGTGTGTACCAAAGGTTTGTTTTTTTTGCTTACACTAATGTTTTCATTGAGTTTGTGCAAAGGTTTTGCAAGAAGGAAATTCTCAGGAGAAAGAGAGAAGGAATCTACAGAGTTCATCTTTGAATAGGTAGAAGTGGTGAAAACAGAAGGTTCATGAAACCCAAATATTTTTATATTTTTGATGTTTTTAATACATAAGGGAAGTTACGAGACGAAACTGAAGAGGAAACGGATCCCGGGGTGGACAAATCCACCCCAGGCGTGGGCCCAGCCTGGCCACGCCTGAGGAGGGTGTCCCCACCTCAGACTCCATCTTCGCTTCGTTTCCATGTCAAGACCTTCCTTATGCATTGGAACCTCGTAATATATAACCCCCCAAGGTTCGTGCATCGTGTTCTCGTCGTGTTTTCATTTCGATCTGTTTCTGTCAGGAAATCTTCACAAGTTTAGAGCACCATGGCCTCTGCCAAAGACAAAGGAAAGAAGCCCGAGGAAGAAGAACCTCAAGTCCCAAGGAGGAGGAGATCCCGGTAGGATATGAAGGTGACATGGAGGAGGACAAGCATCCGGACACCCACGCTGTCGTCGCAAGTATTGGCTTGGTGGCACAACCTACCCAGATTAGGAGGACCTCCATGCACACTTCCTCCTAGTACCCCTTGTTCTAACTGTGCAGGGAAGAAACACTCTAATTTGGAAGAATGGAGAAAGAACAACAAGGATTGGGATCCTCGGTCCGAGTTGATTATGGGCTGCATTGAGCATAATTCGGAGTTAATTCGTACTTTGACCTTCAATATGGAGGATCTGAAGAAACTTGTTGAAGAGCTTATCAAGAGAACACCACCACCACCAAAGGAGTAATTCGTCATGAGGTTTGGCATCCCCTTGGCTTGTTCCAAGCATGGGGAAGTGTCGCGGTATCACCACCATTATCTTTTATCTTTTACATTTTTAGTGGATTCATATCTGTGGTAGAGAGGTTATCTTATAGTTTGGTTTGCATGTGGAAGTATCTCTCCTTTAGTTGATTATCTTTGTATCCCTTGGTGTGAGTGCCTTTATTGGAATATTAATGAGAAGTCTCATCTTTTACTTTTTGCACTTCTTATTTTTAGTTTGCAATCTCTATTATATGATGGATCTTGTTGATCAATATTGGCACCACTCTGTGATCATCAAGTGGATCTAAATTGGTTTTGGCAAACCGAGTTCTGGTTAGTGGCATTAGTTTGAAAGAAAAAGAAAGAAAGAAAAAAGCTTACAGGTATTTGGTATCATTTGTTTTCTTTCTTGTTGGATCATAATCTTAGTATTCTTTATTTAAGATTCTTTTGTGTCTTCAAGGAAGATTGCATTTTTGGCTTTATTACTTGTATGTTTGTTTGTTTGTTTCAACTCTCTTGCTTTCTTCCCAGCCTTGCTAGCCAAAAACCTATTTTGAGAAGACATACTTCTCACATTTCCAAAATCCTTTGAACCCAAAACTTTTGCCACTTGTGTCCACCATATCTACCTAATAGCTTTTGCTATTCCTAGCAAATTCTCAAGCTTCATCTACCTTTCAAATTAAAAAGTATTTTTTTATGTGAAAACTAGTTAGTAAAGCTGTCACGAACTTGATGGCACACTTTATTACTTGCCCCTAATAGACTTGAACCATTGTGAACATCGAAGTTGTATATGCTTGCATCTATATGTTGGATTTAGCAGAACCGTGCTATCACGGGGAACGTTTTAAACATTGCACTTGTACTCTATACACAGTTGATATCGTGCTCTTTTGTCTATGGATGTAAACGGTGTGAAATAAAGAGGGAACTTGTAAGTCCATGGAGTTTGTATTCTGTGTTAGAGAAACGCCTGGGCCGCTAGCCTAAGCCATGCTAAATCATTGTGGAAACCTGCAGCATCACCATAGTGAGTCATCTATGAAGCATCCTCAATAAAAAGCTATACACATGGTAAATAAAAAGATTGCTGAGATGCTCATTGTCTGCTTGCCTTGTCATTTTGGTTATGGGAAAGCTCATGTACCATGTGCAAGGGGTACCCCGTTGGCGGTTCTCAATGATATGCAAATACTTACAATGACAAGAACTTACCTGGACCCAAAGTTGAGTATGCATGAGGAGTGACCCTCATATTCAAGGGACATGAGATTGACAACTTATATTTCGTCAAACATATACTCAATATTTGTTCACTTTAACCTTAATCATCTCAAGGTGCTTATGATAGGGGCAATGAGGGATCAAAGCTAGTAAGTACCATAATCTTTTGGAAGCTCTTTATGACTTGTAATCCCTGCTACCCTCTAAGAAGGGACCTTTCTCCTAGTTACCAGTTGAGTTAGTAAACCTACTTCCTCTCTATCTCCAGCAAGCTTTTGAGTTGTTGTGTTTCAAGAATTCATATGGTGATTTATTTAATCATGTTCTTTATCTTACTTGTTTGCACAAAACTCTTATCTATTGAGTATTACTTTGAAAGCCTTCACTTGTGAAAAACCTTTTTGAGCAAAGAGTGCTCCTGTTTTGAAACTTCTACAAAAAGCTTTTATGAAACTGTTTGCCAGGTGTTCTCTGACCAAGAACAAGTTTGCCAATTCCAATTATGATTTATCTTTATGCATCTCTATTGTGACTGCTGTACTTGGTTGCAAGCTAAGTTATATAATGGTGAGTTGCTTTCTTCTATGAGTTGTGCAATGGTAAGTGTGATGCTTCTTGTGCGTATTCTTTTATCGACACTTCACTCCATAAACCTGTGGACATGTTTACTGAGCTTAGTATTCGCTTGGGGACAAGCGAAGTCTAAGCTTGGGGGAGTTGATACGCCCAATTTGCATCACCATTCTATATCATAATTTACCTCTATTCATTGATATTTGTCTTATTATGAGGTATTACTTATGGCTTTTCATCTGTTTATGCATGTTGGATGATTCCTGGAGGATGGACTGCCGGAGTCTGGATTCTGATGGAAAAGACTGCCGGAGTCTGGATTCTGATGGAAAAGAAGGAGTTTCAGTGCAATTTCGCGAAGATCAGAAAAATACCAGAAAAATATGTAAACAAATTATTTTACCAGAAGACGAAGGAAGCCAGAAGGAGGGATGGAGATGGGCCTCAGGGGGCCCACACCATCCTAGGCGTGGGCCCACCTGACCCCGCACCTAGGGCAGGTGTGGCCCACCTACCCGGCCTCCGACTCCACCCCTTGGGCTATATCTTCCCTTCGTAACCCTAAGGCTCGGGGAGCGACCACAGATAGATTTCCGATGCCTCTTAGGGGGGGGACACCGAGAGAGAAAGATCTCTCCGGCAGACAGATTTCTACCGGGGGAATTCATTCCCGGAGAGGGGAGACCGTCGCCATCAACACTGTCATCAAGCTAGGCTTCATCGGGATCATCATCATAATCATCCACACCATATTCTCCACCACTCCGTCCCGCTGTAACAATTGTGTTGGATATTGCTTTAGTTCGTAGGGTAAACTTTCCCAGTGTTGATTACTATTGTAGTTGATGCTTGTGAGTGGAACCATTGTATTATTGTTTATGTTCAGATTCTTATCCATTATCATGTCACCTTTGATCTTGATCCATATCATGTCTTGTGAGTAGTTCGTTTAGTTCTTGAGGACATGGGAGAATTCATGTTGTTAGTAGTGAATCTGTGATGAGTTATTATTCAATGGTTTAGTATTTAAGTTGTGGTGCTATTCTTCTAGTGGTGTCATGTGAACGTCGACTACATGACACTTCACCATTTATGGGCCTAGGGGAATGCATTGTGTATTTGGCTACTAATCGCGGGGTTGCCGGAGTGACAGAAACCTGAACCCCCGTTAGGACACCTTTGCACAAGGGAATGTAGGATCTCAGAGTTTAAGGATGTGGTTAGATTTATATCTTAATTACTTTCCTGTTGTTACGGATGTTTGCAGGGGGTTTAATCACAAGTATAGTCCTAGGAAGGGCGGTATGTTAGCACAGGTTCACCCACACAACACTTACAAACACCAGAGAAGAGTACTCAGCTATTTGAAGCGAAAGCACTTGACAGAATTCCCATGCGTCCTCGAGAATGTTTGGTCCTTATAAGTATTTCCACTGGCTTGTCCTTTGCTAAGAAAGGATTGGGCCACTTGCTTCGTTTGTTCGTTACTTCTGTTACTTGCTCCTTGTTTTGTTTCCTTGTCAGAAAACCACTAAAAATACGTTTGCTAAGTATTCATAGGGATTTCCTGCTCCATACCACTATTCAGCACCTTCCGCTCCTCGTTGGGATCGACACTCCTATTTATCGAAAGTACTATGATACACCCCCTATACTTGTGGGTCATCAGGGCAGTCCTTGAGTTATTGCTTGGGTTGCCAAAGTGATCATTCATATTACACAAGTGATTGATGATAGACAATACGGGGCAGTCCCCGAGTCACTGCTTGGGCCACCGAGGTTTCATACATACCAAAATGACAAATCATATGGGGTAGTCCCCGAGTTACTGGTCGAGCTACCGTAGTTTCATAAATAATTAAAAATGACAAACAACATAGGGTAGTCCCCGAGTTACTGCTCGGGCTACTGAAGTTTCATTAATTCACGTCTGATACATCAATTTGATACATAATATTGCTGGATACAATACACTTCCTATAAGTGTAAAACAGATGAAGTAAAGCTACATTCCACGGTCTTTTTGACTCGTCTCCGGACTTATCTGCTTTGTTCTTTTCTGGCGCTTGAGCACCGATTAGGTAGTATGCATCGTTGTGTAATGCTTTGCTTATGATGAATGGGCCTTCCCATGGAGGTGAGAGTTTATGCATGCGGGCCGTGCGTTGCACCAGCCGAAGAACTAGATCTCTTCCTTGAAAACTCTTGGACTCACTTTCTTGCTATGATATCGCTTGAGGTCTTGTTTATAAATAGCTGATCTTGATAGTGCCAACTCTTTTGCTTCTTCTAGCAGGTCCACATCATCTTGTCGAGATATTTCATTTACTTCAGCGCTCGTGTATTGGGCGACTCTTGGAGAGTCATGTATTATGTCGGCCGGAAGTATAGCTTTTGCCCCATATACGAGAAAGAACAGGGTATATCCCGTCGATCTATTCGGGGTAGTCCTCATGCTCCACAGCACCGCTGGGAGTTCCTCGATCCAGCATCCTGTTGACCTCTGCAGCGGTTCTATCAACCGAGGTTTTATTCCGGACAATACTAGTCCATTTGATCTTTCTACTTGCCCATTTGATGCCGGGTGAGCCACCGAAGCAACATCGAGTCTTATGTGCTTCTCTTGGCAGAATCGAGCAAATGCTCCTTCAGCGAAGTTTGTGCCATTATCTGTGATGTTACTGTGTGGGTAACCATATCTCAGAATGATATCTTTGAGGAATTTCACCGCCGTGGGCCCGTCACGCTTTCTTATTGGTTTTACTTCTATCCACTTTGTGAATGTGTCTACCATGACAAAAATGTGAGTCTTGCTGCCGCGAGCCGGCTTAAATGGACCTACCATATCTAAACACCATACAGAGAATGGCCAAGTTATTGGTATTGTTTTTAACTCGGGTGAAGGCATATATATTTTGCTGGCATATCTCTGGCAGCCATTACACTTTGTTACCAATTCTTTTGCTTCCTTCAACGCACTTGGCCAGTAAAACCCATGCATGAATGCTTTGGCCACGAGGGCTCTAGATGAGGCATGGTGCCCACACTCTCCTTGATGTATATCCAAGAGGATCTCTTGCCCCTCTACCGAGTCAACGCATTGTTGCAGCACAGTTGTCACGCTTCTCTTATAAAGCTCATTATTTATGATCGTGTAATCTTTTGCTCTTCTCACTATCTTCCTAGCCATAACCTCATTATCCGGCAAGATCTTTTCTTTGAGGAATGAGAATATGGGCTGTGCCCATTTCGGCATGACTTTTTCCGGGAAAATTGTGTTGTCAATTTACATTATCTCTGTCAACATAACATCTTCCGACTTTTCCCAATCCATTTTTGGGTTAAGAGAATCAATCTCCTATTAGTTCGGCTCATGTACTTTGTCAATTTCCATTGGGACGCACCCGGCTATCTGATCTGACGAGATGCGAATTGACTCGGATTCTGGCAAAGGTAAAATTGACGGCTTTCTTAGGTGTTCCAGGGCGATTCCAGGCGGAATTGACTGTCTGGTTGATCCGAGCTTCGACAGCGTATCTGCAACATCATTTTATGCCCAAGGTATATGATGGAATTCACATCCATCAAAATAACCACTAATTTTCTTTACATGAAACCGATATAGAGCCATGTTTGCATCCAATGCGTCCCAATTTCCCGATACTTGCTGGACTACGAGGTCCGAATCTCCATAACAGAGAATTTGACGTATGTCGATCTATTTTGCCATTTTTAGGCCATGGACAAGTGCCTCATATTCGGCTACATTGTTTGATGCAGCGAAATGTATCTGCAATACATATTTCAGCTAATCCTTTTTTGGAGAGGTTAACACTATCCCTGCTCCCTAACCCATTTCTTAACTTGGACCCATCAAAATGGATCGTCCAATAATTCGGATCTGGTAATGGGGGTTCATACTGCACCTCGGCCCAGTCTACGAAAAAGTCGGCCACTGCCTGAGATTTAATTGCATCTCTCCTATCAAATTGTGGGGCATAAGGTGATAACTCAATTGCCCATTTTGCTATTCGGCCACTTGCATCTTTGTTGTTCAATATCTCGGCTATTGGTGCCTCACAAATCACCTTTTTGGGGTGTTCTTCAAAATAATGTTTGAGCTTCTTTGCCGACATGTACACTCTGTAAGCCATTTTCTAGTAATGTGGGTAGTTCTGCTTGGAGGCCGATAATACCTCACTCAGGTAATACACCGGACTTTGCACCGACTTACCTTTTTCGTTTCGTTCCACGACAACTACCGCACTTACTACCCTGTTTGTTGCTGCCCCATAGAGTAGCATAGGCTCTTTTGATAATGGGGAAGCCAAGATAGGCGCTGTAGCCAACATCTTTTTTAACTCATGAAAAGCACTATTGGCCTGAGGTGTCCAGGAGAACTTGTCAGATTTTTTCATTAATTGATACAAAGGTAATGCTTTTTCACCTAGCCTACCCACGAACCGACTTAGGGATGCAAGACACCCTGTAAATTTTTGAACATCATTTAGGCATCTTTGCAGTTCCATTCTTTCAACCGCACGGATCTTAGTCGGATTTTCCTCTATACCTCGGCTGGACACGAGGAAACCGAGTAATTTTCCAGCTGGTACACCAAAGGTACATTTTTTCGGGTTAAGATTCTTTCGGAACCTTCTTAAGTTTGATAATGTAAGCCGGATATCTTCTAGGAGCGTGTTGCTCTCTTTGGTTTTTATAACCACATCATCATCATATACTTGAACATTTTTTCCGATCTGGTCGTGCAGACATTTTTGCATGCATCTTTGGTATGTGGCTCCTGCATTACGCAGGCCGAATGGCATGGTGCAATAGAAATAAGCCCCATACGGGGTGATAAACATAGTCTTTATTTGATCACCCGGGTTTAGCGGTATCTGGTGGAAACTAGAGTACGCGTCTACAAATGATAACCGCTCGCACCTGCGGTTGCATCAATGACTTGGTCTATCCTAGGTAAATGAAAAGGATCTTTGGGACACGCCTTGTTAAGGTTCGTGTAATCTATGCACATTCGCCAAACGACAGCTACATTTGGGTCATCCTTTTTCTTTTCTACCAACACTGGGTTTGATAACCAATCCGGATGAAGTACTTCCATGATAAACTCGGCCGCAAGGAGCCGAGCTATCTGATCCCCTATTATTTCTCTCATGTCTTCGTCGAAGCGGCAGAGAGGTTACTTCACCGGCCTTGCTCCTGGCCTTGCGTGCAAAGAGTGCTCAGCCAACTCCCTCGGTACTCCTTGCAGATCTTGTGTGGACCATGCAAAGATATCCCAATTCTCACGGAGGTAGTCGGTGAGCTCGCTTTCCTATTTGTCAGTCAGGCCGGCACCAATAGTGATGGTGCGCTCTAGGAATTGATCATCAATCTGGATCTTCTTTGTTTCCTTAGTCGGCTGGAATGACACACTTCCGTGTGGGTTGGAAAGCGCCAGCATATTAAGCTGTGCTGACTAAGCTAAAGCTGTCACTTCCTGAATTCTCCTTTTCTCCCTTGCGATTACCAAAGACTCGGCCAGGTTTGATCCGACCGAAGCACATTCCATTGATTTCCTATAATCTCCTGCTATTGTTATCACCCCATGAGGTCCTGGCATCTTCATTTCCAAGTAACTAATGTGACAGCTGCTCATAAATTTGGCCAATGCTGGCCATCCGAGTAAAGCATGATAGCAACTTTCCAGATCCACCACCTCAAACTCCAGATTTTCAGCTCTACAATTCTCTCTGGTGCCGAATAATACATCTACTCGGACCTTTCCAATGGGTTCGCATGATAGTCCTGGAACTATCCCATGGAAGGTTGTCCTAGTTGACTGCAGCATATTCGGAGTTATTCCGAGTTTGTGGATTGTGGCTTTATACATAATGTTGAAGCTACTCCCATTATCTATCAGTACTTTTGAGAACTTCACATTGATACTAGGCCCGACAAATGTCGGATCCAGTACTAGAGCATACGACCCTGGGTTTGGCATCATTTTCGGGTGATCCTTTATGCTCTAGGTAATCTTCTGATCCGACCATGGCATATACCTCGGCACTGCCGGCATAACCGCATTCACTTCCATATGTCGACATTGTATGCTCTGTCTATCTTGTTGTTCTGTTGTGAACACATAATATGACTGGTGGTGTTCCCTGTAATCATTGCGCCCATTATTTCCGAGGTTCCCCCTACCATCTTGGTTCTGATTTACTACTTAGTGAATTGTATCCCTCCGATCCTGGTTCTCATACCTCGGAGACGGTGGAGGTAACATCAGCTGCTGCACATTCCCCCTGTCAGCTGTGGTTGTTGTTGGTGATGTGCTTGGTGTTGTGGCGCTTGCAAGGCTGTTGGGTTTCCCATTGCGCTTTTCATCCAGGCGCATTGGCGAGTGGTGTGGTTGGCTGGCTTGTCCGGGTTAGGCGTGTGAAATTTACACGGCTAATCCAGCATGGACTCAAACATAAACTTTGTCCTTTCTTGCCATTGTTTTTCTGCTTAGGTGTCCATTGTTTCTTCCCATCATTCCTTGGTGTCCACTATTGAGGACCATTTTTCTGACGCTGATTGCTCCCAAGACTCGGATGATCCTGCACAACTGCTGCCACTTGATTTAAACTATATCTGTAATCCGGCCTCTCATCCCTTCTCCTACCTCGGTATTCATTGTGTCGAGATGATCCGGCACCATCTCGGGTGTAATGATCCTGCTCCTCACGATGTTCAGCCGACATAAGCTCTTGTTGAGTTGGATCACCTAAAGCATATGAATCTGCTACTCTGATAGTCTCTGCCAATGTGGTGGGCATATCTCTCTACAGCCTCTGCCACAACACACTTCCATACTTGCACCCCTGAGCGAACCAGGCAATTGCTTGAGATTCTATAACTCCTTCACATGAATTTGTGAGGTTGCACCATCGAGTTAAAAACTCTCTGTCAGTCTCATTTGGTTTCTGCTTGCACATTGCGAGCTATTGTGGCATGTTTGGCCTTTTATATGTACTGGTGAAGTTACTGACAAAAATTTCCTCAAAGTCCAACCAACAGTTGATACTGCCTATCGGCAAGTTATTCAACCAAACTCTGGCCGGCCCTTCCAACATTGGGGGAACATATCTCACAGCCCATCTCAAATTTCCTCCTGCTATTTTTACTGCCGTGGCATAATCAATTAGCCAATCTTGTGGTTTCGTACTTCCATTGTATTTTTTCGTGCCTCTCGCTAACTGGAAATTCGGCACGGGCGGTTCGCCCATAATCCGAGGTCCAAAACATGCCGGGCCAGGCGGACCCTGCTCTTCCAATAACTCGGACTGATACAGCCTGTCCAGCTTCAATTTTGCGTCTGTTTACGGCAAGTTTCTAAAGATGATACTTTCCTGCACTCCATAATGATTTTTCCCACCAAGCTCTGCATTTTCCATTTCCGAATAACCATCATTATAGATGTCATTTGCTTGGTTATGCGGAGCTTTTCTTGCTTCTCGGTCTTGCCGATGTTCATGTCTCGACTGATGATCTTGCGGAAGGTACCTCCTTCCTTCTGCTAGGTTATTGTTCTCTGGGTTTCCCCTTCCGAGATTCCCATGCTCTCTGTTGCCGCAGCCGGGGTTTCTGTCACCGCTATTACCTCGGCTTCCATTACCCCTATTTTCACTGACCTTCGCGGCCACTGCCGGGTCATATGGGACAATCTTCTTGTTTCTCTTTCCCGAAGTTACTTCTTTATCTTTTCGTGCATTGTTTCCGGGTGAGGATGCCGCCGCCACAGATAATGCGGGGGCAGCCCCTACCGAATTAACCATGCACGAAGCTCCCAGCTTTGCCAGGTTAGCCCTAAGCATCTCCTCATTCTGCTGGTTCGCGATGCGTACCAGCTCATTTACTCTTTCATGCTGCTTCTGCCAGGCTTCCCTAGTTAGTACTTCCAATTCCAGGGTTGCCGTATTTTCTGCCCTGAGGTTCTTTGCCGGGGTACTATACCTCGGCAAACCTGGGTCAAAAGAATCACCTGGCTGAGCCTCATGCTCTTTGTTGATATCATCCATGAGGTTATTTCCTCTTAATATCAGATCATCCACTTGGCCAGGGGCCGTATCTAGCTTGTTTGCCCTAGCATATTCTTGTAAAGTCCAGTTAAAGGACTCCTAAAAGGCCGACACTTTCTTTGCCTCCTCTAACATTTTCAGTCTAGTTTCTTCTAACTCTGCATGTGCATTCGCCGGGTCAACCATCGGTGCTACAGGTGTAGTTAAGTTATCTATGACTTGTTGTAATTATGCCCTAGAGGCAATAATAAAGATGTTATTATTATAATTCTTGTTCATGATAAAGTTTATATTCCATGCTAGAATTGTATTAAGCGGAAACTTTGATACTTGTGTGGTTTATGAACAACACTATGTCCCTAGTATGCCTCTATGGACTAGATCATTGATTAATGATGGTTAAGGTTTCCTAACCATAGATATGATTTGTCGATTAATAATGAGACCATGTCATTGGGAGAATGATATGATGGACAGACCCAAATCAAGCAGAGAAATTAGATCGTGTCATCGTGTTCATCTTTGCGAAGCTTTTTCTATGTCAAATATTGTATTCCTTAGACCATGAGATAATGCAACTCCCTCGTATCGGAAGAAAGCTTTGAGGTCATCAAACGTCATCCTATGAGAGGGTGATCATAAAGGTGTCTCTCAGGTGATCAGAAAGTACTTGTTGGGTTGTATGTATTGAGATGGGATTTGTCCCTCCCAAGTCGGAGAGATATACTTCGGGCCCACTCGGTAATCGATATCAACACCACTTTCAAGCACATGGTTAAGGAGTTGATCACAAAGTGATATCGGATTACATAACGAGTAAAGTACTTGCTGTGAACGAGATTGAACTAGGTATGCCGATATCAACGATCGAATCTCGGGCAAGTAAAATATCGCGTGACGAAGGGAATATGTATATGGGATTAATTGAATCCTGGCATCATGGTTCATCCGATATGATCATCAATGAATATGTGGGAGTCAATATGGGTTTCCAGATCCCGCTGTTGATTATTGATAGAAGATCATGTCTGCATATTCTCGAACCCGTAGGGTCACACACTTAACGTGCCTCGATGCTAGCATAGAATGGATAATTGGTTTATGAGTTTTTGTTCGGAGTCTCGGATGAGATCCAGGACATCACGAGAGGTTCCAGAATGGTCCGGAGAATAAGATTCATATAAAGGAAAGCATTTTTTGGATTTCGGAATCGTTTCAGAATGTTCGGTATTGTACCAGAAGGTTCTAGAAGCTTCCAGAGTGGGACCAACGTGGCCCCCCTTGTCGGAGGGGTGTGTGGGACTACGAGGGAGTGCCCTGGCCGCATTGGGCCAGGGGCACAAGGCCCCATAGGCCCAGCTGGCCAAACCCTAGGGAAACCATCTAGAAGGAGGGGGAAAACTTGCCCCCCACTCCAACCCTTGGGGCCGCCGCCCTAGGGCTTGGAGGAGGGGCCAAGGGGGCCGGCCAGCCCCCTATATATAGAGGGCAGGGGCGCAGCCCTCCCCCACACCTCCTCCAACCCTAGCAGCCTACCTGCTGCCCTCCTCTCTCTCTCTCTCTCTCTCTCTCTCTCTCTCTCTCTCTCCCGACTGCGCGTAGGCGAAGCCCTGCCGCAGAAACTCTCCACCTTTGCACCATGCCGTCGTTATGTAGATCAAATCTATCTCTCCACCCCACTTGCTGGACCGAGGAAGGAGGAGACGTCGAGGTGCCGTACGTGTGCATATCTCGGAGGCGTCGTCACTTGCGGCGTTGGATCGGATCGGATCGCGAGGAGGAGAAGGCTAGTACGACTACATCAACCACGTTCTGTTGAATGTTCCGCTGTGCGATTTCTTCAAGGGTATGAAGATCTCATCTATTCCCCCTCATTGTCTGCATCTCCTATATTAGATCTTGGCTTCCCCATTCGCATCCGTAGAATTTTTTTGATTTACTATGCTGCGAAACCCTTCAGTGGTATGAGAGCTAGATCTATGCGTAGATGTGTTTCACGAGTAGAACGCAACATGCTTGTTGCGGGCGTTGATGTTTTTTGTTGCAAGACTCTTGTTGTGTACTTCTTATGACGCGGGATAGTGAGATCGAAGCGGTACAGACCAACTTTACGCGACCTCGTTCGCAAGACCGGCTCCGCACTTGACGTGTGGCTTGTTCCACACATGCGGCTGGTGGATGCCAGTTTCTCGCACTATATTTGTCATGGGATTTACACCAGATGTTGGTAACCATAATATCACCGTTGTGGCTTTCCGTAGGTAAGAATAGTTCTTAGCTTGTTACTCCCATAAGCCACGTAAAACATGCAACAACAAAGTAGAGACATCTAACTTGTTTTTGCAGGGAGTGTTTCTGTGATATGGTATGGCCCAAGATGTGATGTGTATGTTGTATGCAATGATCATGTTTTGTAATATTTCACGACTTGCATGTCGATGAGTACACAACTGGCATGAGCCATATGGTTGTCTTTATAATTGTGTATGACCAATGTGTCAACTTCTTATACGCCATGTAATAGCTTTACTTTATCGCTAAGTAGTTAGCAATAGTTGTAGTTGCTATTCGTGGTGGAGGCAATCATGGTGGAGTGATGGAGATCATGCTGGCACGCACAAGATGGAGATCATTGCGCGGAGATTGGCTATACCATGTCACATAAAATTATATGCATGTGATGTTTATCCTTTTATGTATCTTATTATGCTTAGATCGCGAGGGTAGCATTATAATATGATTCCTCACTTAAAGATCAAGATAAAACTGTGTTCTCCCCATGTATGCACCATTGCGAAAGTTTGTCGTGTTCAAGCACCACGTGGTGATCGGGTGCTATAAACTCTACGGTTCACATACAACGAGTGCAAGCCAGTTTTGCACACGCGGAAATACTTGGGTTTGACTTGACGAGCCTAGCATGTACAGACATGGCCTCGGAACACACGAACCGAAAGGTTAAGCATGAGTAATATGAATGATATGATCGACACTTTGTTGTCCACCATTGAAACCACATCTCTTCTCGTGAAGATCGGATTAGGTGTGGTGAATTTGGATCATGTTCACTAAACAACTTGAGGGATGTTGAATTTAGTGGGAGTTCATCTAGTAATTTGATTAAGTTGAACTAGTTATCATGAACATAGTCTAAATTGTACTTGCAAATTTTGTAGATCAAATGGCTAAGTCCAACTTCAACTTCAACGTTTTCTTTGAGAAAGAAAAGCTTAAGAACAATGGGTCTAACTTCACCAACTGGTTCCGATCTGAGAATCATTCTGTGGCGGACAAAGGACTATGTCCTTGAGAAAGCGCTAGGTGACGCCTCACTATAGATCGCCGGTGATGAAAAAGCTATTTATCAGTCGCGCACAGATGATTATGGTGTGATTAAGAGCACCATGTTGTTTGCTATGGAATCGGACCTTCAAAATCGTTTTGAGGAGTTCACCGGGCCCTTTGAGATTCTTGAGGAACTTAAAACCATGTTTCAGACTCAGGCCCGTTCTGAGAGATATGAGATCTCTGAGAAATTCTTCAACTGCAAGATGGAGGAAGGGAGTTCCGTTAGTGAGCACTCCATTAAGATGTCGGGCTACACTCAACGTCTCGAGCAACTGGACTGCAAGATTCCAGAAGAGCTCAAGGTTGACAGATTTCTGCAATCACTCCCTCTAAGCTACAAAGGTTTTGTAGTTACTAATAATCAGATTGGTTCCACTGATACGATCACCGAGCTCTTCGCTAAGCTGAAAGCTGCGGAGGTGGATATCAAGAAAGATAATCATGTGTTGATGGTCAAAAATCCCCCCAGCTTTAAGAAAGGTAAGGGTGCAAAGAAGCCCTTCAAGAAAGGCAGCGGCAAGCACGTTGCCCCTGCTAAGAAGAAGCTCAAGTCTGGACCTAAGACGGACACTGAGTGCTTCTACTGCAAGGACAAGGGTCACTGGAAGTGCAACTGTCCGAAGTACTTAGCGGACAAGAAGGCTGGCACCATCAAAGGTATATTTGATATACATGTTATTGATGTTTACCTTACTAGCGCTCGTTGTAGTGCCTGGGTATTTGATACTGGTTCAGTTGCTAATATTTGTAACTCGAAATAGGAGCTACGGAATAGATGGCGGCTAGCAAGGGATGAGGTGACGATGCGCGTTGGCAACGGATCAAGAGTTGATGTGATGGCCGTTGGCACGCTCTCCTTAGTTTTACCTTCGGGATTAGTTTTAAACCTTAATAAATGTTATTATGTGCCTGCGTTGAGAATGAACATCATATCTGGATCGTGTTTATTGCAAGACGGTTATTCATTTAAATCGAAGAATAATGGTTGTTCTATTTATATGAGTAACATCTTTTATGGTCATGCACCTGCTATGAATGGTTTATTTCTTCTGAATCTCGAAAGCAATGAAACACACATCCATAACATTAAGGCTAATAGATGCAAGGTAGATAGTGATAATACGACTTATTTGTGGCACTGCCGTCTAGGTCATATTGGTGTAAAACGCATGAAGAAACTCCATTCTGATGGACTTTTGGAGTCTCTTGATTTTGAATCATTTGACACATGCGAACCATGCCTCATGGGCAAGATGATCAAAAACCCGTTCTTCGGTATAATGGAGCGAGCAATGGACTTGTTGGAAATCATACATACCGATGTATGCGGACCAATGAGTGTTTCGACGCGTGGTGGATATCGCTATTTTCTCACTTTTACTAATGACTTAAGTAGATATGGGTATATCTATTTAATGAAACATAAATCTAAAACATTTGAAAAGTTCAAAGAATTTCAGAATGAAGTGGAAAACCATCATAACAGGAAAATTAAATTTCTACGATCCGATCATGGAGGTGAATATTTGAGTTATGATTTTCTCACGCATCTTAAAGCAAGCGGAATAGTTTCACAACTCACGCCACCCGGAACACCACAGCGCAATGGTGTGTCTGAACGCCGGAATCAAACTCTATTAGATATGGTGCGATCAATGATGTCTCTTATAGATTTGCCGTTATCATTTTGGGGTTATGCATTAGAAACTGCTGCATTCACTTTAAATAGGGCACCATCTAAATCCGTTGAGACGACACCGTATGAACTGTGGTTTGGTGCTAAACCTAAGTTGTCATTTCTTAAAGTTTGGGGATGCGAAGCCTACGTCAAGAAGTTGATGCCGGACAAGCTCGAACCCAAAGCGGAGAAATGCGTCTTCATAGGATACCCTAAGGAAACTATTGGGTATACCTTCTATCACAGATCCGAAGGCAAAGTGTTTGTCACAAAGAACAGATCCTTTCTTGAGAAGGAGTTTCTCTCGAAAGAAGTGAGTGCGAGGAAAGTAGAGCTAGACAAGGTTATTGAACCTTCTCTTGAGTTGGAGAGTAGCGCAGCACCTGAAATTGTTCCAGTGCCGTCTGCACCAACAATAGAGGAAGCTAATGACGAGGATCATGAAGCTTCGGACGATGCTACTATTGAACGTCGCAGGTCGACAAGGTCGCGTGCCCCTCCTGAGTGGTACGGCAACCCTGTCTTAACTTTCTTATTGGTAGACAACAGTGAGCCTGCGAACTATGAGGAAGCAATGATGAGCCCAGACTCTGAGAAATGGCTAGAGGCCATGAAATCCGAATTAGGATCCATGAGCGAAAACCAAGTGTGGACTTTGGTGGACCCTCCTAGCAACCGAAAGGCCATTGAGTGCAAATGGATTTTCAAGAAGAAAACAGACGCAGATGGTAATGTTACTGTCTATAAAGCACGACTTGTCGCGAAAGGTTTTCGACAAGTTCAAGGTGTTGACTACGATGAGACTTTCTCTCCCGTAGCGATGTTTAAGTCTATTCCGATTTTATTAGCAATTGATGCGTTTCATGATTATTAAATATGGCAGATGGATGTCAAGATTGTATTCCTCAATAGCAACATTGATGAAGAGTTGTATATGATGCAACCCGAAGGTTTTGTCGATCCTAAGGATGCCGATAAAGTTTGCAAACTTCAGCGTTCCATTTATGGACTGAAGCAAGCATCTCGGAGTTGGAACCTTCGTTTTGATCAAGTGATCAAGAGCTTTGGATTTGTTCCAAATTGCTATGAAGATTGTATCTACAAGAAAGTGAGTGGGAGCTCAGTGACATTTTGGTACTATATGTGGATGACATATTGATTATTGGAAATGACATTGACATGCTTAACGATGTGAAGAGTTATTTGAACAAATGTTTTTCAATGAAAGACCTAGGGGAAGTTGCTTATATATTGGGCATCAAAATCTATAGAGATAGAAAAATATGCCTGATATCTTTAAGCCAAAGTACATACCTAGACAAAGTTCTAAAAGGGTTTAGAATGGATAAGGCAAAGAAAGGTTCAGTGCCTATGTTGTCAGGTAAGATATTGAGCAAGGCTCAGTGTCCAACTACGGTAAATGATAGATAAGCTATGAGCAAAGTGCCTTATGCCTCGGCCATATGTTCTATCATGTATGCCATGATGTGTACTAGACCGGATGTGTCCAATGATCTTAGTTTGATGAGCAGATACCAAAGTGATCCAGGAGTGGAACACTGGACAGCCGTAAAGAACATCCTAAAGTATCTAAATAGGACTAAAGAAATGTTCTTGGTCTATGGAGGTGATGAGCAGCTCGTCGTAAAAGGTTACGTCGATGCTAGTTTCGACACCGACAAGGATGATTCTAAATCTCAGACAGGATACGTTTATATTTTGAATGGAGGAGCTGTGAGCTGGAGAAGCTGCAAGCAAAGCGTGATCGCGGGATCTATAGTAGAAGAGGAATACATGGCTGCTGCAGAAGCGTCAAGTGAAGGAGTTTGGATCAGGAACTTCATCACTGAGCTTGGTGTGGTTCCAAGTGCCTGGGACCCACTGGAGATATTGTGTGACAACACTGGCGCCATAGCACTGGCTAAGGAACCAAGATATCATCCAAAGACCAAGCATATCAACCGCAAGTTTCATATAATTCGAGATTATATAACAGATGGAGATCTGAAGATTAGCAAAGTACATACGGATCTGAATGTCACAGACCCGTTGACTAAACCTCTTACACGATCAAAAGATGATCAGCACCTTAGTGCCATGGGAGTTAGATTGTTGCCAGATGTAAACTAGATTATTGACTCTAGTGCAAGTGGGAGACTGTTGGAATTATGTCCTAGAGGCAATAATAAAGATGTTATTATTATAATTCTTGTTCATGATAAAGTTTATATTCCATGCTAAAATTGTATTAAGCTGAAACTTTTATACTTGTGTGGTTTATGAATAACACCGTGTCCCTAGTATGCCTCTATGGACTAGCTCATTGATTAATGATGGTTAAGGTTTCCTAACCATAGACATGAGTTGTCGATTAATAATGAGATCATGTCATTGGGAGAATGATATGATGGACAAACCCTAATCAAGCAGAGCAATTAGATCGTGTCATCGTGTTCATCTTTGCGAAGCTTTTTCTATGTCAAATATTGTATTCCTTAGACCATGAGATAATGCAACTCCCTGGTATCAGAAGAAAGCTTTGAGGTCATCAAACGTCATCCTATGATAGGGTGATCATAAAGGTGTCTCTCAGGTGATCGGAAAGTACTTGTTGGGTTGTATGTATCGAGATGGGATTTGTCCCCCCAAGTCGGAGAGATATACTTCGGGCCCACTCGGTAATCGATATCAACACCGCTTGCAAGCACGTGGTTAAGGAGTTGATCAAAAAGTGATATCGGATTCTGAGCAGTAAAGTACTAACGTGAACGAGATTGAACTAGGTATGCCGATACCAACGATCGAATCTCGGGCAAGTAAAATATCGCGTGACGAAGGGAATATGTATATGGGATTAATTGAATCCTGGCATCGTGGTTCATCCGGTATGATCATCGATGAATATGTGGGAGTCAATATGGGTTTCCAGATCCCGCTGTTGATTATTGATAGAAGATCATGTCTGCATATTCTCGAACCCGTAGGGTCACACACTTAACATGCCTCGACGCTAAGATAGAATGGATAATTGGTTTATGAGTTTTTGTTCGGAGTCTCGGATGAGATCCAGGACATCACGAGAGGTTCTGGAATGGTCCGGAGAATAAGATTCAAATAAGGGAAAGCAGTTTTTGGATTTCGGAATCGTTTCGGAATGTTCGGTATTATACCGGAAGGTTCTATAAGCTTCCGGAGTGGTACCAACGTGGCCCCACTTGTCGGAGGGGTGTGTGGGCCTACGAGGGAGTGCCCTGGCCGCATTGGGCCAGGGGCACAAGGCCCCATAGGCCCAGCCGGCCAAACCCTAGGGGAAACCCTAGGGAAACCTTCTAGAAGGAGGGGGAAAATTTGCCCCCCACTCCAACCCTTGGGGCCGCCGCCCTAGGGCTTGGAGGAGGGGCCAAGGGGGCCGGCCAGCCCCCTATATATAGAGGGCAGGGGCGCAGCCCTCCCCCACACCTCCTCCAACCCTAGCCGCCTACCTGCTGCCATCCTCTCTCTCTCTCTCTCTCTCTCTCTCCCGACTGCACGTAGGTGAAGCCCTGCCGCAGAAACTCTCCACCTTTGCACCACGCCGTCGTGTTGTAGATCCAATCTATCTCTCCACCCCACTTGCTGGACCGAGGAAGTAGGAGACGTTGAGGTGTCGTACGTGTGCATCTCTCGGAGGCGTCGCCACTTGAGTTGTTGGATCGGATCGGATCGCGAGGAGGAGAAGGCTAGTACGACTACATCAACCACGTTCCGTTGAACGTTCCGCTGTGCGATTTCTTCAAGGGTATGAAGATCTCATCTATTCCCCCTCATTGTTTGCATCTCCTAGATTAGATCTTGGCTTCCCCGTTCGCATCCGTAGAATTTTTTTGATTAACTATGCTGTGAAACCCTTCATGACTGCCTTCAGGATATTCTCTGGCCTCTCCAGAGGTGGCCACCTTACCCTTGTTGCTTTTGGATTTACCTCTTGCACCTCGGATGCTCCGGCTGCCGGAGGATCCGCTGCTGTTAGCTTCGTGGCTGCTTGCTTAGCTGCCGCCTGACCTGTTGCCGCCGGGTCCTTGCTTGGCCCAGCCCTTGATCCTGCTGCTGGTGTGGGAGCTGTCATCATCACCTCAACACTACCCGTCGGGCGAGCGCCACGCTGACCGCTGGCAGCACCGAGGGGAGGATCTCCTACGACGACGACTCGGCGCAGATAGACGCATGAGGTGTTGATGCCGACGTAGATCTTGTGAGAACCCAGGTTGATGAAGATGCCGTTGCGCGAGGGTGCCTTCCTTCTGAAACTGCCAGCGTTGTTGCTGACGTAGTCTCAAATGTCAAATCTCTGGACTAATCTAGAAACTACCCACTCGCCGGTGTCGATGAAGTTTCCCATCCGGATCTTGACTCCAGCTAGCACCGCTGCTGGCCCCACGGTGGGCACCAACTGTCGTGGTGGTGGCACGGCAGATGCCATGGGTAGGCTAAAGTTTGGGGCCAATGGATGCTAGTGGGATCTGGGGAGGGAAGATGCAGTGGTCTCTACACACACAATAAGTTAGAACACATATCTTTATTCCACCTCTATCAAGCTACAAATGATCCTTGAGCTGTATCAAGGAGAAGAGAAGAAGGTTACAACATGAGCCCTCTAGTGTCAAAATGAATCGATGCCCCTTGTAGGAAGCTTTGCCTCTCCTTATAAAGTAATCCCTTGGTTCACTCTAGGGCTGGAGTGGACAAGAATTTTCTTGGAATATGCTTGTCCCAAAGCGGTAACTCGGCGAACCTCTTTCCGTGTCCCCCTTCTATCGACGGCAAAGACCCAGAACTTCCCACATGTGAGCCTTGGGCTTGCCCACTGTCACCTCCGTGACGCTGGTCTGCCCCTCTACGGCTCTGTTCCTTGTCTCTAGCGCTTGGATCTGAGCATATTCCACTAGACAGTAACTAGGGTTTGACTTTGGGAACCATCTCCTTCTTCCGCAAGATTCCCGTAACTCCCTTGCCTCGTGTAACTCGGCTTGATCTTTACCTGTGTATGAGCTGATCAACCTCATTCGGCCGACCTAGCTCATATGTCGGCCGAGTAAGGTATCAATTGCTCGATTCTGGGTAAGCCTTGCCTTATTTGTCTGATCCTTGCATAACTCGGCCGAATCAGCTCATGACCCGACCCAGGGCAATAAAGGTTCCTCCCCTATCTGTACTATCTTGACCCTACCTGGGGTCATCCCCCCAACACCCTTTGAATTGGTCGGAAGTAGGAGAGAGTCGGATTTTTGGACCCGACATCCTACGAGAAGCAGAAGAGAAAGTTCACAAGATTCATGAGCACCTTAAGACCGCCCAATCCAGACAAAAGAGTTATGCCAACAAGAGACGTCGAGACATCGCTTTCAATATCAGAGATTTTGTGTATCTCAAAGTGTCACCTTTGAAAGGAATGCAACGTTTCCAGCTCAAAGGAAACTTATCCCCCAGATATATCACGCCCTTCAAGATTTGGAATCATCGAGGAGAAGTATCAACTAGAACTGCCAGAGGAGATGTCATCAGTATATAATGTGTTCCATATATCGTTACTTCGCAAATGCCTAGAAGTCCCAGAGAAGACTGAAGTTTTCAAGAACATTGATCACCAAACCATAGAGATCAAGGATGACCTGACGTATCCCGAAGTACCTATCCATATTTTGGAGGAAGCTTTCAGAACCACCAGGACCCGAAGCATCAAGTTTCTCAAGATTCAGTCGAGTAACCACACTAAAGAGGAAGCTACCTGGGAACGATAAGACTACATCAAGACGGAGTTCCTCGATCTCTTTAAATCCTAGTTTTATTTTTATTCTTTCTCAAATCTCGGGACGAGATTTTGTTTAAGGATGGAAGGTTTGTAACATCCCAAAAATATTGAACAATGATTATCAAATTCCAATCACCAAATTTAGGGTTAACAAAAACTTTTGTTAATTAAATCATATGAATGCATGTGTGTATGTGATGATTGTATGAATGCATGAATGGACTTGTGTGATTGTTATAAATAGCAAGGAATGGTTGAAAGATGAAAACAACATCATCTAAATCATTTCCAAGCAGAAACAAATCAAGAGAAATTCAAAAACAAACAAAACAAGGAAATGGTTATTTTTGCCAATGTTGCTCACTAGGCCACTTTGAGTGTTTCTAGTCCAAGATTTCAAATAGAAACAATTCCATTTATTTTCACCCCTTGCTAGACCAAGTAAAAGTGAACCAGAGCGCACCTTTCAAACTTATAGAACCATTTGGAAACTTGATTCAAAGGACAATTAAAATTGAATCTTTATCATATGTGAAGATCACCAATTCTCAAAAACCAACCAAACCAATTCACCTTGACTTTTCCAACTAACCAGAGACTACTTATTATGTAACTAGTACACCCACCAAGTTTGAACCAAAAATTCAAATTTAAATCTCTTTCATCCATTTCATCAAACACCTTGCAAACACAAATCAAACAAACATCAAACACTATAGTGAGCAGTGTTTTGGCCTAACTTGTTCCCTCTCTAGCTCACAGCATCTCTTAGTAGATCATCTAGCTCAATGAACAAGCTCTAGCACCACTGTGAGATTGACATTGCCATCAATGGTGAGCATGCTGAGCCCAAACGGCCATCCCATTGTCGACAACCAGCTAGGCGCAACACTAGCCTCTCCAACCTTGTATGGGACACTGACCACCATCCACCGCCACCCCCTATCTAACGCCAACGCCCAGCCAGCCCCTGGACCACTCATCCCGAGCGTGTCCAGCCTCTCTGGGAGCATGCCGAGAGCACGCCAGAGCGCCGCACTCGACACGCGAGCACAGACCCGCGCCGCCCTCGCCGCTTGTGTGCATGATCACCACCGTGCCAGCAACCGTTAGGACATGCCCGTTCGACGCCGCGCGACCATGACAGCCCGTGCACCATTAATTTTCCCGTCGGACCCGTCGAGAGCACCGCAGTGTTCCGACCGCATCGCACTGCCCCACGCCTCATGTCCATGCCATTGAGCTTCGCTAGGGAGCACATCACTGCCCCTACCATCGCCCATGTCGTTAGCCCACTGTGACGACGACCACGGAGAGCTCCACCCGCGCCCTTCGGTACCCTCTTAGCACTATAAATAGAGGCCACCCCCATTCGATTTCTTCACACCAACACACTCCCCTCTCTCTCAGAACCACCCCACCTCATCCTCAGAGCAAGGCGAGCAGCAGGTCGCCAGAATTTTGCTGGAGTCTGCCGCGGAGGAGGAAGAAAGGAGCCAGCGATTTGAGCCGCTCCAGGAGAAGCCACCGGTACCATGAGGTTCGCCGTCATCGACTTCTTCGTTCGCCCCCATCACCGACCCTCGCTTGAGCCCCGGTAGGCCCCCGTAGATCCCCACTAGCCGCGCTAGGATTCTGTCTCTCCAGCGTTGCCCGATAGAGACGATAAGTCACAGCCGTTCGATTAGATGTTGATCGTGTGGTTTAGATTGCCCCGTACCGCTTCACACCCCCCTATCTCACTGACTGGTGGGGACAACCACTTAAACTCACCCGCGCGCGCTGTGCACCGTGGGCCGGCCCAGTTACACTCCCGCGTGACCCAGTAGTTTGAATTTAGGTTTTTCCATTTAGTTTGAAACTTAGTTCTGTACCTAGATTTAGAAATCAACCCAGGTCGAGTCACTGCACCAAATTCCATGAAACCAATTTTGCTAGAAAGATACTGAAATTATTAACCCAAGCCCGTTGGATTCAAACCATTTATAATTGTAATCACCTATAGTAAAAATAACAAGGCAGAAGCTTTTCTGCATTCAAACATTTTTCAAAATTCAACCACAAAAGATTTTGAGTTGATTCCAACTCTCAAAAATCACATTTAACAAGACCTTTCTGAATATATAAAAATTTCTAGGTTTACTTGCAAAATAATGGACAAGTAATAAAAGAATGCCTCATAGGCATTTCTAGTCACTTTAATTAATTAAAATAAAAAAGGTTAAACCTTATTAAATTGTGACACCACTTTAAATCACATTCCCATGTACTGAAATATGTGGTGATGACATGTGTCAACATGATCCCATGTTTTAGTTGGAGAATATTAAATCTTAAGTAGTTTTTCAATGAGTAGAAATTACTTTTCCAAAATAAAAGAAATAAGACAAGTGCTTTGATGATTGTAATGTTTGTGATGATGCTAGATCATCTAGTAAAAACCTTGGTGTGATAAATAAAAGTAGTTAAGTATTGTTTGGGGATTGTGTACCTTCTATTTATTTATATACGCTAGTACCGACCAAGGATACGAGGAGGAAGGAGAATACTACGAGGAAGAAGCTGAGGAGAACTTCAACCACTGCTCTGCACCAGGAAAGCTAACACTTGCAACCTTGCAAGATTATACTAATATCTTAGCAAGCTACTATCTTAGCAAGCTAAGCTAAACCATGCAAGTTTTACTTGCAAGCTTACACCACTTGATACCCAATCCTAGTTTTACTTGCAATCTTAGTATTTTATTTCTTTATCAAAGCTTTCTATTGGAGTTTAGTTAGTGATTTGTATAATCTAGAAGATATTTAAAGGTAGCATAAAGAGCATAAAACTTGGCCCAAGTTAGATAAATCTTGATGTCATCCTGAGGCATGATATTGAACTTAGATCATTCACCCTTGTTTACCACTCCTCATTAGTGTTTACCCCCACTTGTAGTTGCTAGTGCTAAGCATAAAACTTGATCACTTTGGATAGGAATACTTGGTGAAAATGGTCATGAAAACCTTAGAATGATGAGTCATTCTATTGAAATGTTTTGACATGTGTTCTTGAAACACCAGATGATTTTGATGATGAAAATGTTGAGGCATGAGCCTTAGCCCTTTATAAAACTGATGGTTGTTTGGATGCGATACCATTCTAATTTTACCGTACAACCACAATACCCAAAATTTGGGTATGGCTTGACTGGAAATTTATATACCTTAGTATGGGTTCCCTTGCAGCCAAGGTATGAGCTGAGGCTACCTTGTGAAGATTTTCCACCAGTGCAGTTCCCAAGATGATAGTTGATCATGGTTGGGAGGCCAAACTCATAGGAGAGGTGCCTATACTAGGGAGTGTAATTGAAAGGTTAGGATTGATTATCCGTATACTGAGTATGGTGAATTCAGGATTGTTCCTGACGAAAGTATCGAATATTGTGGTGAAAGTTTACCACCTCTACAGAGTGTTAAACTATTCGAAGAGCCGCATCCGTGATTATGGAAAGTTGGAGTGGTCATACTATTACGTCATCAGATGTTTTCAAAATGACTTGCGAAATAAATTATGACTTTGACTTGACCACAACAATGTTGTGTTATGAAAATTCAAGTTCCCACTTAGGTGTTATAAAACTTTCAACTAGCTTTCTTTGCTTCTGAACTCAGTTAAGGTAAATCTGGCTTTTTGCAAAACAACCTAGAGCTTAGTATTTCCTACTCAAAACCACTTCACTTGTTAGTATTAGTTTGCGAGTACTTAAGAGTACTCATGGATTTATCCCTGGCTATTCCTGTGGCCAGACTATGAAGAGGACTATCAGGAGGATGGATCGCAGGAAGGTTACGACAACTAGGACCATCTCCCGTCGTCAGCATTGCCTGTGACCATGAAGATGGAGCTTCGCCCATGCTACCGTTATCATCGCGTTATTTCGCTGCTTGATTTGTATTAAGACTGGATCATGTGATCCTTTATTTGTTGTAAGACCTTATGTATGGTTTGTAATGGATGATGTACTGTGATATCCAATCTGTTATGTCTCGCAAAAATGGTAATCCTGGGATTGCGATGTACGGCATAACAGTCATCTGGGATTAAAAATCCGGGTGCTGACTGACATGGATATGCCCTACGGGTACCTGATGTTAGCCTACCTGGTCCAGCCCGACGGAGGGCACACTCAACGACCTTCTAGGGCCCATGACGCCTATGACGTTTCGGCTGCTATGAAGCCCATATGGACAGGGACTCCAATCGTGCAAGACAAGGAAAACTCAAGACTAGAGTTAGAATACAACTTGTAACCAAATCGTATTGGCACCCGAGACCTAGTGTCCCCATATATAAAGGCTAGGAGGGTCCAACGAGGAGGACGCGCTACGCCATAGACTAGACCACAATAGATCTACAGATCTGGCCAATCCTTTCCACCACATACACACCTCCACGCCAGATTGCATCTGCGCACCCATATACTTTTTGGTTCCGCCGTAATCAATAGCAGACAAGCAGGAGTAGGGTTTTCTCTCCGGGGGCCTGAACCTGGATAAATCTCGTGTCCCCTGTTTGCTTGCCTGTTAACCGTACCGCGATCTCCAGCACCCCCATCTTATCCAAAATCCAAGTTCATAACAATGGGCATTGACGAGTTGAAACCTCGTCAATTGGCGCCAACCGTGGGAATCGGGGATGCTGATTGTGTGATCCTGACGGTCCTATCCGGAGCGATCTACGACTCAACGACTTTTGGAGATTGGATCTACTCCCCCATCGTCAACGACGGCCAGATCTCATCTGATGACATCAATCTCGTCGCAACCAAGTTGGTGAATCTGATCGTCCTGCTTGCGACAGTGTTGAAAATCATAAATGCGAGCACATAAATGCCCACGAGATTGTCGACTACAACTGCACGATACAAGACTCGAGTCTTTGTCCGAGTCTACGACTACGCCAGACACTCGGGGGCTACTCCAAACTGGAGCGCTGGTCACACACACACAAGATCTTTGAGTGGAACGCTTCAATTCCTCACTCGAATCAACGATTCGACTAAGGACTCAGGGCTACTCCCATAGGGAGCGCCGGTCGCGCAATCGAAAAAACACCGGCGTTGATGGAATTTGCAAGATCATCCGAAGCACTTCTGGATCGATGTGTCTACGCAACCGACGACTATAAGTTTCTTCTCGAGTCTACGACTCGAACAGACACTCGGGGGCTACTCCCATAGGGAGCGCTGGTCACGCATCCTATAGTATATTGTGTTGACTACGTCCATAATGATGACTCCTCTACAACAACTGAACAAATTCAGTTGACCCGATGAACTTTTGGGTGAAGCCCTTCGCACTCGACACAACTTTCGGCTCCAACATGTGAATGCAAGGCTCAAGACAACTAAGTCTCCACCCGAATCTATGTTTCAGATGGACACTCGAGGGATACTGACATGGATATTCCCTACAGGTACCTGATGTTAGCCTACCTAGTCCATCCCGATGGAGGGCCCACTCGACGACCTGCCAGGGCCCATGACGCCTATGACGTTTCGGCTGCTATGAAGCCCATATGGACACGGACTCCAATCGTGCAAGACAAGGAAAGCTCAAGACTAGAGTTAGAATACAACTTGTAACCAAATCGTATTGGCACCCGAGACCTAGCCTCCCCATATATAAAGGCTAGGAGGGTCCAACGAGGAGGACGCGCTACGCCATAGACTAGACCACAATAGATCTACAGATATATCCAATCCTTTCCACCGCATACACACCTCCACGCCAGATTGCATCTGTGCACCCCTGTACTTTTCGGTTCCGCCGTAATCAAGAGCAGACAAGCGAGAGTAGGGTTTTCCCTCCGGGTGCCTGAACTTGGGTAAATCTTGTCCCCTGGTTGCTTGTCTGTTAATCATTCCGCGATCTCTAGCACCCCCATCTTCTCCAAACCCAAGCTCATAACAATGGGCATTGACGAGTCGAAACCTCGTCATTGACACTTGGGCATCCCCAAGCTTTGACGCTTGTACCTCTTGGATATTCCTTGGGATGACACCGAGGTGGCATCCCCAAGATTGAGCTTTTGTCCATTTTTCATCTTATTACATCATTCTTTCTCTACACCTGAAATTTTTCCTTCATACAAAACTTCACACAATCTTCATTAGCAACATTAGTGTATTCAAAAGATAATAGACCTTTGGGCCTAGCTTTGGAACAACAATTTTTTTCACTAAAAACACATTCTACTGTAGCAACTCCTTAAAAAATCTCTATTCCCCAAAAGAGAACTCAAAAAGGAATCAACAAGAAGCAAATGCAAATAATGGGAGAAATCTGTCAAAACAGACCAGCATGTAGAAAACGATATTTTTTGAAAATCGTCTGTTTCTCAAATCAAAAAGTGTTGAGCTAACGAAAGTTATATAACATGCGGGGGGATTTATTAGTAAATTTTTAGCTCAATCCGACTTATAGAGACTCCTCACAATTTTTTATGGTGGAGGACAGAAATCTGTATCGGGACAGCAACTCCCCAAATCTTGCTTTCCTCTCATTAGAGGTCATTCTTGGCACAAAAAGCAAACAAAAAGGATAAGGAGAGGTCATTACTGAAGTAATAACTTCCAAGACTCAAGGAAACTCTTGGGTTATCTCCCAACAAGTACTTTTCTTTAACGCTTTTAAGTTAGGCACAAGAAGCAAGAAATCAAGTATTTTCAAATGAGGAAGCATTAGCATCAAACCTTGCTTTCAAAGGAGGAGCAAAAAACAACTTATCTCTCCTCATAGGGAAGTGTTCGATACCTTCATTGAATGGAAATTGATATTTAATGGTGCCTTATTTCGTATCAATGATGACACCAACAGTTCTAACAAAAGGTCTTCCCAAAGTAATATGACAAGAAGCATTGTATTCAACATCCAAAACATAGAAATCAACAGGGACATACGCATTGTTAACCATGATGAGAACATCATTAATACTCCCCATTAGTTTATTCTTAGCATTATCATCAAGTGGAACATCCAAATAACAATCTTCCAAAGGTGGAAAATCAAACATTTCATAAATCTTCCTAGGCATAATAGAGACACTAGAACCAAGATCACATGAAGCTTTAAGATCAAAGTCATTCACTTGCATATTAATAATGGGTTCCCAACTATCTTCTACTTTCCTAGGAATAGAAGCTTTGTGTTTATCTTCTTAATCTTAACAAGAGCATCAGTAATGTGTTTGGTGAAAGAAACATGCATATCACTAGCACCAGGACTTCTAGCAAGTTTTTGCAAGAACAGAATCACTTCAGAAATATTGCAACCATCTATATCAAAATCAAACTTAGCATCACTAGTAGTATACTCATTGGGATTAGGAATTGTAGGAGGAATAGGGACTTCTTGTGGTTTAGTGGTATCCATTCTAGTGATGGTGCACCCACTATTGTTTCTATCAATGTTAGCTTCCCTTTTCCCACTTAGCATAAAGTTGAGCTAACAGGCTAACATTTTCATCAATAGTAACCTGTATGGCATGAGTAGAAGAAAAGGTATTTTCCATGGTTTCAGGTTTAGCAGCCATTTTATTAATCAAGGAGGACTATGCTTCAGACAAAGAGGAAATATTCTTCTCAACACTTAAATTTTTTGACTATAAACTAGGAATTTCTCTATTCAGATTCTCAGGCTGATGACTAATGTTTTTCAAGATAACAGATTGTTCTTCCATAGTTTTAGTTAATATATTATTTTGCTCATATTGCATCTGCATAAAGTTTTTAGTGGACCTTTCAACTTCTAGAATCCTATCTTCACTAGGCATTCCAGATCTACCATGGTAAGCATTTCCATTATTAGGAGGATAATACCTATATTTATTACCATAAGTATTGTTGCCAAAATTGTTGTTTCTAATGAAGTTCACATCAACTTGCTCTTCTTGGGCAACCAAAGAGGCTAAGGGAACCTTGTTTGGATCTAAAGGAGCTTTCCCATTAACAAGCATAGCCATAATAACATCAATCTTATCACTCAAAGAGGAGTTTTTTTAACAGAATTTACCTTCTTACCATGTGGAGCTCTCTCAGTGTGCCATTCGGACTAATTAACCATCATATTATCAAGGAGTTTTGTTGCAACACCCAAAGTGATTCCCATAAAGGTACCTCCAGCAGCTGAATCCAACAGGTTTCTTGAAGTGAAGTTCAAACCTGCATAAAAATTCTAAATAATCATCCAAGCAGTGAGTCCATGAGTGGGACAATTCTTAACCAACTACTTCATTCTTTCCCAAGATTGAGCAACATGTTCATTATCAAGTTGTTTAAATTTCATAATGTCACTTATCATAGATATAATCTTAGCAGGAGGATAGTACTTTCCAATAAAAGCATCTTTGCACTTAGTCCAAGAATCAATACTATTTCTAGGCAAGGATAGCAACCATTCTTTAGCTTTCCCCCTCAAGGAGAAAGGAAACAGCTTGAGCTTAATAATATCTCCATCTACATCCTTATACTTCTGCATCTCACAAAGTTAAACAAAGTAATTGAGATGGGCAGCAGCATCATCAGAACTAGCACCAAAAATTGCTCTCTCATCACAAGATTGAACAAAGCAGGCTTAATTTCATAAAAGGTAGCATCGGGAGTAGGTGGAGCAATAGGAGTGCTAAGGAAACCATTGTTGTTTGTTATAGTGAAGTCACACAACTTGGTGTTCTCAGCAGAGTTCATTTTGGAAAAAGTGGAGAAAGCCAAAAACAGCAGCAGAGCAAGAACTAATTTTTTTTGTGTTTTTGATAAAAAAAGAGGCAAACAAAACCAAGCAAAAGAAACTAAAAAACCAAAAACAAAGTAAAGAGAAAGGTTGAGGAGGACTCCCCTTGTGAATACGTCCTTAGCCTCCCCGGCAACGGCGCCAGAAAAGCTTGTTGCTGGCGCTTTGTTAACGTGGGAGTTTCTTCTTCTTCTTTGTTCCCCAGCAACGGCGCCAGAAAAGCTTGATGGTGCTGGGAAGCACTTCGTCGGGAAACCCCAAGAGCAAGGTGTGAAGCAGCACAGCAGCAAGTTTTCTCCCAGTTAGAAACAAAGGTTATCGAACCAGTAGGAGGAAGGAAACGTCTCAAAGGTGTTGCAAGCAACGTGGAAACCTGCACAACACAAACTCAAGACTTTGCCCCAACGAATCAGTGAGGTTGTCAAGCTCACGGGTTTACTGTAACAAAGGATTAACTGTATGGTGTGGAAGGCAATGGTTTACAACAAGTAAATAGGTAACAGTGGAGGATGTATCAATGGTAAAGATTGGACCGCGGTCCATAGTTCACTAGAGGTGCTCTCCTTAGATGAACAACATGGAAAGAAGGGTAAACAAATTATAGCAGGGAAATTGACAGGAACTGAGCATGACATAACAATGCAATACCAGACAAAAAGATCCTATGAGATTCGATTGGGAAATACAACAATATACATAGACCGCCATCCAACTTCATCTATGACTAGAAGTCCACCTTTAGGTTATCATCCGAACCCCCTCTAGTATTAAGTTTCAAGCAACAGACAACTGCTTTAATCAAAGTGTGTAAGGTAAACAATCCATTTGTTCGATGAACAAGATACCGTTGTTTTTTCCCTAGTGGCAACAACACATATACAATCGAAGAGATTTCTGTCACTTCCCTTGGAAACTAGAGGCATGAACCCACTATTGAGCATAAATACCCCCTCTTGGAGTCACTAGCAACTACTTGGCCAAGATAGCTACTAACAACGGAGAGCATGCAATATCACAAACAACACAGACATGATAATATCAAATAGACAAAACCATTAATCAATCTGAACTAAAGAAGTTTCAGCAATTTCATAATTAGGAGAAAGTTCTGCTAAGGATCTATCCTCAATATCCTCATGTTTGCTAATATGATTAAAGAATTCTTCAATATTTTCTTTCCCAATTATAGAGCCACTACCTATTGAAAGGTATTTCAGGGTGAACTTAGGGATCAACATGGTGAGCAAGAGCAAGGTGACAACTAGAGGAAGAACTATTTTTTTTGTTTTTGATAAGAAAAGGCAAACCAAAGGAAACTATTTTTGGAATTTTTGATAAAAATAAGAAAGTCAAACAAATCAAAAGAAACTAAGCAAAACAAAAACAAAGTAAAGAGAAAGGTTGTGAAGGACTCCCCTTGTGAAGCCGTCCTTAGCCTCCCCGGCAACGGCGCCAGAAAACGTCTTGACAGGGAGGAAGAGACTAAAGGCCTTATGGTCCCCGGCAATGGCGCTATAAAACGTCTTGATGCGGCTCAGATAACTGTAAAGCTTCGTTAGGAAACCCCAAGAGGAAGGTATGATGAGTACAGAAATAAGTTTTCCCTCAGTAAGAAACCAAGGTTATCGAACTAGTAGGAGGAAGGAAACGACTCAAAGGTGTTGCTAGCAACTTGGAAACCTGCACAACACAAACTCAAGAATTTGCCCCAACGAAGAGTGAGGTTGTCAATCTCACCGGTTTGCTGAAAACAAAGGATTAACTGTATGGTGTGGAAGGTAATGGTGTTTTGCAAAAAGTAAATAGTAACCGTGGAAGATGTATCAATGGTAAAGATTAGACCGGGGTCCACAGTTCACTAGAGGTGTTCTCCTTAAGATAAACAACATAACATGCTGGGTAAACAAATTACAGCGAGGCAATTGACATGACAGAGCAAGGCATAACAATGCAATACTAGATATTCATGATCCTATGAGACTTAATTGGGCATTAAAACAATATACATTGACCGCCATCCAACTGCATCTATGACTAGTAATCCACCTTCAGGTTATCATCCGAACCCCCTCTAGTATTAAGTTGTAAGCAACAGATAACTGCTTTAAAAAATGTGTGTAAAGTAAACAATACAATTGTTCCATGAACAAGAGATTGTTGTTTTCTCCCTAGTAGCAACATCACATATACAACCTTAGAGATTTATGTCACTTCCCCAGATTCAATAGAGGCATGAACCCACTATGGAGCATAAATACTCCCTCTTGGAGTCACTAGAATATACTTGGCCAAGATAGCTACTAGAAACGGAGAGCATGCAAGATCTCAAACAACACATACATGATAGAATCAATAAGATAGAATCATTAATCAATCTGACATAGTAATCTCAATATCCATCGGATCCCGCAAACACAACATGCATGATTACAAATAGATGATCTTGATCATGAACGAAGCTCACAAGATCTAAAACATGGTAGCACAAAGGAGGAGAAACAACCATCTAGCTACTGTATGGACCCATAGTCCAAGGTGGAACTACTCACGCATCTCCGCTGAGGTTGTTATGGTGATGAAGAAGGCCTCCGGTATTATCTCTCCCCTCCGATAGGGTGCCGGGAAGAGCTTCAGATCCCCCCAATCTAGGGACGATGGTGGCAGCGGCTACGGACTGTTTCGTGGAGATATCATTGGGTACTTAGGATTTAGGTATCGAGGGTTTCTTATAGGAGAAGGGGGTGACCAAGGGGGTGCTCGAGGCGGACGCACCCCCTAGGCACGGGCTAGGCCTAGCCACGCGGCCAGGGGTGTGGGACCCTCGTGGACCTCCTTCGTCTCATCTTCTGGCTACGTGTTCTCCTCGGTGAAATATTGACTTTGGCTTTTGTCCCGTCCAATTCCGAGAATATTCATTTTCTGGCTTTTCTGGAACCAAAAACAACAGAAAACAGACAACTCGCACTGTGGCATCTTTTTAATAGGTTAGTTCCAGAAAACGTATAAAAATACTTCAAAGTGTAGACAAAGCAAAGCAAAGTTGATACAAAACAAGCATGGAACATCAAAAATTATAGATACGTTTACGACGTATCAAGCATCCCCAAGATTAACTCCTTCTTGTCCTGGAGTAGGTAAGTGATAAAAAGAATAATTTTTGAGGTGATATGCACCATCACAATTAAGATCAAAACATTTGAAAGCATTGAAAGCTGGGATCAAAGTACTCTAAACATGATCATGAAAGATGAAGTTCTAAAAGTAAGACATAGCAACTATGCTACAACATGAAAGGATATAAACAAAGATTTATGAATAACAATGCATTGAAAGACGTTTGTTTGTTTTACATATAGAAAACATAGCATAGTGGCATTCAGCTTGTCCCTCATGGAGTATCAAAACATAAGTGCATAGGACACCTTCAAAGTTCATAAGGGTGACTATATACAAATAGTTCTAGAGCAAGCAATATCAATAATATGAATCAATAAATAAGTTTTGGGACAATGCACATAGAACTAAGAATGGCAACTATGCTCTCTTAATTGGTGCCTAAGGATAGAAGGTGGAGACTCAATATAATAGTGGAAGAAAGGACCTTCAAAGGGAAGCATGGATTTCAAGTTTCATAAAGAGCTTCCAAAAATTATGGTACTTGTTAGCTTTCAGCTTTCATTGCCCCTATCATAAGCATCTTGAAGTGGTTAAGGTTACAGTGAACAAAATATGGAGTATATGCTTGAGAAAGTATAAGTTGGCAATCTCATGTCCCTTGAGTACGAGGGCCGCTCCTCATGCTACTCAACTTTAGTCACCGGTAAGTTCTTGTCATAGTAAGTACATGTGTATCATAGAGAACCGCCAACGGGGTACCCCTTGCCCAATGATACAGGAGCTATCCCATATCAAAATGACAAGGAAAGCAGACAATGAGCATCTCAGCAATCTTCTTATTTATCATGGGAAAATGGTGTTTTTTCTCTCTTTCCTCTTTTCTCATTTTTTTCTTTTTCTCTCTCTCTTTTTTATAAGAAGAATGCTTCATAGATTGCTCACTATGGTGATGCTTCAAGTTTCCACCATGATTAGGCATGGCTTAGGCTAGCGGCCCATGCATTTCTCTAACACATATACATAACTCCATGGACTTACAAGATCCCCTTTCATTTCACACCGATGACATCCATAAACAAAAGACCATGATATCAATTGGGTAGATATTTACAAGCGTTGAAAGCGTTCCCCATGACAGCACGGTTCTGCTAATCCCAACTTATAAGTGCAAGCATATACAACATATATGACACAATGGTTCAAGTTTATTAGGGGCAAGAAAAATAAAGTGCGCCATCAAGTTCGTGAGAGCTTTAATCACTAACTTTCACATAACAAGTTTAATTTGGAAGATAGACAAAACAAGAATATACTTGGAATGGTGTAACACACCATGCATAGGAATTTATAGTGGACACTTTTGGAATAACTTGGTTTCTTGAGAGTTGGATGCATGAGTAGTGCTTACTCAATACAAGTGGAGACTAGCAAAAGGCTGGGAGCGACCAACTAAGAGAGCAATAATGGCCATTCTCATGGAGCGACAAAACATTACTAATCAAAGCATAAAGTGGTACCACAAGTCAAAAAATAAATGACCATAGAGGCTAAGGTGACTTGTTCATAGTCATAACATGGTGTGAGCATGTGCCAAGTCAACCCAAACAAAGCATCAAAGGAGAATACCACAATACTATGCTTTTGTATGCTAAAACAACACATGATTCTTTCAAGGCACATTAAGCAATCATAAATGTTTGGAACAAGTCATGATACATCAATAATCACTAAGAATAAGGTCAAAAACACATCTAGCATGACATGATAAAATCTAAGTCATAGTCAAATCAAGCTCCTTTGTGTACTACTGAAGCAAGAACTTCCTACTCCTTTCCAACACCAATCAACTTATTTGAAACAACACAGCGAAAGTGTGTGTGTGTGGGGGGGGGGGGTACAACTACTTTATTCAAGAAAAATAAGCAAACAAAAACCAAAAAAAACTAAGAGGCTCTAAGAGCAATACAATAGTGCATGAAACAATAAAAACGGAGTGTCTAGAAAGACCTGCGATTTTTATTGATGAAGAAGGGGATGCCTTGGGCAACCCCAAGCTTTGAAGCTTGTACCTCTTAGATATTTCTTGGGGTGACACGGGGTGGCATACCCAATCTTGAGCTTTTGTCCAGTCTTCATCTCATTACATCATTCTTCCCTTTCACTTGAAAATTTTCCTTCATACAAAACTTCTCACAATCTTCATTAGCAACATTAGTGCATTCAAAAGATAATAGACATTTGGGTTTATTTTCAAAACATCAAAACTTTCATTAAATACACAAGCTACCTTAGCAATTCCCTAAATAGAACCCAAAAAGGAATCAACATGAGACAAATGCAAATAATGGCAGAAATCTTTCAAAACAGATCAACAGGTAAAAACCGATTTTTCGAAGACCTTCTGTTGCTCAAATCAAAAAGTATTGAACTAAAAAACGTTAGCTAACAACCTGGGAGATTTATTCAGAAAACTATAGATCAATCCGACTTACAGAGATTTTTCAAGAATTTTTACAGTGGAGCACAAAAATCTGTTTTGGGGCAGCAACTCCCCAAATCTTACTTCCCTCTCATTAGAGGTTATTCTTGGCACAAAAATCAAACAAAAATGATAAGGAGAGGTTATTATAAAAGTAGAAACTTCCAAGACTCAAGAAAACTATTGGGTTATCCCCCAAGAAGTACTTTTCTTTAATGCCTTTAAGTTAATCATAAGAAGCAAGAATCAAGTATTTTGATATGAAGAAGCATTAAGATCAATACTCGAAATCTCTTCAACTTGGAAAGGTATCTCATCCAAATGAGTTTTATAGGATCCTTTGTCATCTCTCTTGGGTTCATTACTTTCATGAAATGGGTTTTCATGAACAATCCAATCAATATTCTTTTCTAAGGCTTCATGCATTCCTACAAGTTTAAAAGGTATGGGTATCTTAATTTCATCTCCATTAGGTTTGGTTTTATCCAACTTTTCTAAGGTACCCATAACATCTACACATGATCCTAGCATATTAAAATAATCAAAGACCTTTTTGGCTTCTTTAACAACATCATTGAACTCCTTTAGCAAAGTTTCTATAATAAAATCTCTCTTTTCAGTATCCTCCACTTCTTTTAGTTTAAGAAACATTATTTGCATCATGGGGTTAAGTTTAACAAACCTAGCCTCCAACATGTGAACTAAAGAAGTTTCAGCAATTTCATAATTAGGAGAAAGTTCTGCTAAGGATCTATCCTCAATATCCTCATGTTTGCTAATATGATTAAAGAATTCTTCAATATTTTCTTTCCCAATTATAGAGCCACTACCTATTGAAAGGTATTTCAGGGTGAACTTAGGGATCAACATGGTGAGCAAGAGCAAGGTGACAACTAGAGGAAGAACTATTTTTTTTGTTTTTGATAAGAAAAGGCAAACCAAAGGAAACTATTTTTGGAATTTTTGATAAAAATAAGAAAGTCAAACAAATCAAAAGAAACTAAGCAAAACAAAAACAAAGTAAAGAGAAAGGTTGTGAAGGACTCCCCTTGTGAAGCCGTCCTTAGCCTCCCCGGCAACGGCGCCAGAAAACGTCTTGACAGGGAGGAAGAGACTAAAGGCCTTATGGTCCCCGGCAATGGCGCTATAAAACGTCTTGATGCGGCTCAGATAACTGTAAAGCTTCGTTAGGAAACCCCAAGAGGAAGGTATGATGAGTACAGAAATAAGTTTTCCCTCAGTAAGAAACCAAGGTTATCGAACTAGTAGGAGGAAGGAAACGACTCAAAGGTGTTGCTAGCAACTTGGAAACCTGCACAACACAAACTCAAGAATTTGCCCCAACGAAGAGTGAGGTTGTCAATCTCACCGGTTTGCTGAAAACAAAGGATTAACTGTATGGTGTGGAAGGTAATGGTGTTTTGCAAAAAGTAAATAGTAACCGTGGAAGATGTATCAATGGTAAAGATTAGACCGGGGTCCACAGTTCACTAGAGGTGTTCTCCTTAAGATAAACAACATAACATGCTGGGTAAACAAATTACAGCGAGGCAATTGACATGACAGAGCAAGGCATAACAATGCAATACTAGATATTCATGATCCTATGAGACTTAATTGGGCATTAAAACAATATACATTGACCGCCATCCAACTGCATCTATGACTAGTAATCCACCTTCAGGTTATCATCCGAACCCCCTCTAGTATTAAGTTGTAAGCAACAGATAACTGCTTTAAAAAATGTGTGTAAAGTAAACAATACAATTGTTCCATGAACAAGAGATTGTTGTTTTCTCCCTAGTAGCAACATCACATATACAACCTTAGAGATTTATGTCACTTCCCCAGATTCAATAGAGGCATGAACCCACTATGGAGCATAAATACTCCCTCTTGGAGTCACTAGAATATACTTGGCCAAGATAGCTACTAGAAACGGAGAGCATGCAAGATCTCAAACAACACATACATGATAGAATCAATAAGATAGAATCATTAATCAATCTGACATAGTAATCTCAATATCCATCGGATCCCCACAAACACAACATGCATGATTACAAATAGATGATCTTGATCATGAACGAAGCTCACAAGATCTAAAACATGGTAGCACAAAGGAGGAGAAACAACCATCTAGCTACTGTATGGACCCATAGTCCAAGGAGGAACTACTCACACATCATACCGGAGGCTGGCATGGTGATGAAGAAGGCCCCCGGGATGATCTCTCCCCTCCGGAAGGGTGCCGGGAAGAGCTCTAGATCCCCCCGATCTAGGGACGATGGTGGCAGCGGCTACGGACTGTTTCATGGAGATCTGATCAGGTACTTAGGGTTTAGGTATTAGGGGATTCTTATAGGCGAAGGGGGAGACCGAGGGGGTGCCTGAGGCGGCCACACCCCCTAGGCGCGGGCCAGGCTTGGCCACGCGACCAGGGGGTGTGGTTTCCTTGTGGCCCTCCTCCGTCTCGTCTTCTGGCTCCGTGTTCTCCTCAGTGAAATATTGACATTGGATTTTGTCCCTTCCAATTCTGAGAATATTGATTTTCTGGCTTTTCTGGAACCAAAAACAACAGAAAACAGCTGAAACTGTGGCATTTTGTTAATAGTTTAGTCCTAGAAAACATATAAAAATACCTCAAAGTGTAGACAAAGCAATGCAGTGTTGATACTAAACAAGCATGGAACATAAAAAATTATAGATACGTTTACGACGTGTCAATCTACTTTCATAGTCTCGGCTGGATCAAAGAGAAGTGAGAGTCATCATCAAACGCCGTATGTGTGTGACTCCCTCGGGCGGTGCCGTGTTTTCGGCGCTAGGAGTTGTCAGAGTCGTTGGACTTCAAGACCTCAACGTCGGCATCAGTACGACTTCATCAACCATGTTCCCCGCGGTACGTTAACTGTGTTAGGTCTTTAAAGATATGAATACCATATCCCCTCTCATTACTGCATTACTAATAGATAGATCCTGACATTAGGGTTTCGGTCGTAGGAATTTTTTTGTTTTCTAGCCACGAACCCTAATAGTAGCCCTGCGTTGCGGCTATCCCTAGCCTAAGTGGCCACTGTGACCACGGATGCGGATGTTACCCGTGTATGATCTTCCTCCAGGCCGCCGTGCCATTGCAGATGATCAATTTCGATCCCAGTCTGAGAACCTTCGCCAGCGTCACCCCAAGTGGTGTTGTCCGCGGTGGTGACGTTGGTTCTCAGATATGGAGGTCGCTGGTGAATTGCGGTGAAGACAGAGGACCCGATTGTGTTTTCTTTCCTAATCTTGAGAGCCTGTTCATAAAAGTCGAGGGCTTGATTGTAACTTTCTTTTTTATTGGAGTCATCCATGTAATTTATGTAGTACTTTAATATAGATTTCAGGCACTTCTAAGCCTTATCCGTTAAAATCTGCTTCAAACATGTATTGAGACACTCAAACATGGTTAGTAGTGAACTTTGATGCGCATGGTCTTTGGTATATTGGTAGTTGGAAGGATCAAATATTTTTTACTCCTTTAGGTCTTATTTGGTACTAATATTGGTGGGGATTAGAGGGTACCACCAAACTTCAAATCCCCACTTACTTCAAATTGTATATTTAGTTCAAGAGTATTGGGATGATTCAATCCACACTAATCCCCACTGTTTCCCAAGTTATAGTGTATTTTTCCCATGTCCAATACACTACCTCTAGCTAGTGGATTGGTGGGATTGAGGTTTTTTGTGGGGATTATAGAGATTTGGGTGTAGGTGGGGGTTTCACCCTCCCTTGGGGATTATCCCTCCTAATCTCACTAAAACACTACTACCAAACAAGCCCTTTTAAATTTGGGTAGCACTCGGCGTCCCTTGGGATAATTCTCCCAATCCCCGGATGCTCTGAGCATGTGTTCCTAAACTAGATCCAAATCCTGTTTTTCCTGCAAAATCACTCATTTTTGTACAAATCATCTCGGTTTTACTACATGTAGCAAAAACAGTTCGTTCACGTGACAAATAAAAAGACAGATCTCGTCGAAGACCTCACCGGAGACTTTCTAGCAAAAACATTGTGTTAATGTAGCAAAATAAACTTCGAGAGATATCGTCGGGCACTAGCTGGAGACATCATAGGAAAACTTTTATACTGTTATAGCAAAAATATAGAACTTTTGTAGCAAAAAGTTTGTGCAAATGTATCATCGTAGAAAAATTCGATGCCACACGTAGCACCGTCTCCGAAGGTCTCGTAGTACCGTCGTCGGCCACATGTAGAGAACCTTGACGCTGCTTCTAGCACTGTTGTTGGCTGCATGTAGCAACACCACATGCAGCACTGCCGTTGAACGCACATAACAAACACTAGGTTGCTTGTAGCAATGTCGTCGGCCGCATGTAAAAAAAGGCAACACCGCACTTGGCACTACCGCCAGCTTGTGGTTGCCGCCGACCGCATGTAGCACCGCCGCATGTAGAAAAAACCCGACGGTGCACGTGGCACCACCGCTAGCCCATGGTAGCAAAACCCGGTGCTGCTTGTAGCACTACCGTAGCAGAAACCCGACGCTTCATGTGGCACCGCCGCCAGCCTGTGGTAGCAAATCCCGACACTGTATGTAGCAATCGCCGATGCCTCTTGTAGCAACAAAATCACCGATTGTAGAAAACTGACCACATTGTCGGTAGCAGCATGGGTCTTCGTTCACAGTTCCGGCGATCATCATGGTGTGCAAGGTGGGCCAAGGGGAAGCTTAACACAGTGGCAGGCGATGCGCGAGCGCAGGGAAGGATGTCGTGGGAAGAGCATGGCTGCGACTCTGGCGAGGTCTTCCCCAAGGGGGTAACCAAGAAGAGGAATAATTGGACCTTTATGATGTTGTTGCCAATCTCAAGCACGTGTTTGTCCGCGCCGAACTCTGTAGGCGAGCATCTCCATGTCCAAAATCTCGACATGGCCGAGCTCTCTATGGCCATGGCAGACGCGAGTGCGCGATGATGAGGAGGGGCGGACGAGGGTGCGGTGGCGACAGACGGCGAGGACCAAGCCAGCGATTACGAGAAGTAGGAGGAGCTCGTGGGAAAAGAGATAGAGGAGAAAATCCAAGAGAGAGATGCGGTTGAGGTAGGGCAAGCCATGCGGTTGACATCGTTGCGAATCAGGACGATGAAAAGTGTCGTATCCCCGGATGATGGGGATCATTTCCCTATAAATTTAGTCAAAAGTCAATGGCTTTTAAATTTGACCAATGTTTTAGACAAAAATTTTAAAAATACAATATCAAATCAATGTCCATAGATTCGCCATGAAATATTTATTTTATATTATAATATAGATATATTTTTCTATATGTTTAATCATACTTTGTAAGATTTTATTTTTTACTAAATTTATAGGTCTTATTTATTGGAATGGAGGTAGTAGGACCAAGCTTTGGCATGACGATGATATACTCCTATTGCTTCGAGTATTTAGTGTAAGTTTCATGCAATTTGGGTGAGTGACTTGATTATAAGCAGTATTTGAAAATAAAGGGGATTGTTTGATATGTAACAAGTTTCAGACAAATCGTGTCAGCCTGTTATTAAGTGTGGTGGTTCTTGATTATGGAGACCCGTGTTATAAATACGAAACCAAATAACAAAAAACGAACAAAGTAAACACACAGGAAGATGCAAGATTTTAACATAGAAGACCTTTATAACAAAGAAAGAAAAAATCATAGACAAGACAAGAAATCTTTGCTATATGACAAGTGGTTACACAACACCCGAGTTTATCTCAGATGTGACTTAGTAAACCGACTTCTTACAAAATTTATATATAGTGCGAAAACTTAGGTCATCAGTGATCCATACCACGGGAGGCGTTAGACCTCGCTCCGCTCGTAGCTAGCCTCTGTAATGAACAACACGACATAGGACTTTGGTCTAGTGCTAATAGCGGAGTGACCCGATTGATTATGTGGTTTTCATTTGTTGGCTTGAGGACGCCATAGAGCAAACCTTTAGTTTATCTGTAGGCAACTTTGTGCCAACATGTGTACTCCTTACATCTAGAAATACATGGCGCAGATTTTTAGTCAAAGTCAAAGCATACTAAATTTAAATGAATACATATAAAAATATCAACAATTATTAAATTAATTAAATAAATTAAGAAATATATCTTATAGTGAATATATTGGTATTAGTTTAATTTTATAGGTCTTCATATTTTTATACATACTCTCCCTGTTGCACATTATCTGTCGCGACTTCTTTTAAAATGAGCGAATCTACACGCCAAATTATGTATAGATACAAGCATACCTAGACTAAATCTTACCAAATCCGGGACAACTAATTTAGAACGGAGTAAGTATATATTTAATCTAACTTATTATGTTTCGGCTTTTAACTAAATTTATGTGCTGGTATATATGGACGAAGAGGGTACACTTTGTGTATGTATATAACACCCAAACTGAAGGTAAGTGTGTCTTGTATGAGAGACTGTTCGACGTTGTGAATCTAGTCTCTAAGTTGAATCTATCCTTAAAGTTCAACATAATTTTGGACACTAAGTTATTGAAATTTGCTATATGGATTAATATTTTTATCGAAATGGAGGTGATACTCCAGACTTTGCATCATGAGAATATTAATCTATAGTTTAAGCGTGGGAGTGACCCAGCCAGCTGAGGGCACTCCCGCTAGGTACGATTTCAACCGTTGGATTTCACGTGAAAGTCGTCCGAATCGTTCATTGAGGTTGATTTACTGGACTTTTTTTACCACAAGTCTGGCCTCTTATATGTCCTTTAAAAGGCTCCACGCTTGATGCCGCTTCATACCACGAGAGGTTGGGTACGCTCCGTGGTGAAAAAAAGAAACAACTTCACTTCCCACGAGTAGGTCCTGCCTCTTGCGCCTCCTCTCATCGCGATTTCACGCCGCCGTAGCCATGGCTCGCGCCGCCGCTTCCCGCGGCGCCTCCACCCGCAACCCTCCTTGGCGCGACATCCAGCCTCGCCTCCACACGCCGCCATCCCCTTCTCGCCTTGAGGGAAGCGGCACCTCCGACGCCAAATAGCAAAGAAAATAAGATTCTTGATGGCGCCGGGTTGGATTGTGGAAGACCTGATGGGGGGTTGAAAATCGCACAGCAGAGAGTTTGATGAGGGAAAGAGAGGGCTAAGGACGAGGTGGATGGCTGTAGGAAGCGTTGCCAATATCGGTTGCCGGCCTATGAGGTGTAGCGGCCCCTCACCCATCCCCAACTCAACATCTGCAAAATGTACCTACAATGGCTGCTTCACTGGAACCTAGCCTGTGAGAGCCGAGAGGTAGAGCTGTCACTTGATCTAAGAATGGGTTGCTTTGTTCTGGTTTCTAATAACCACCATCTTTTGTGGTTTTTAAGAGTACCAAGTATTCTGAAGATGATGCATACCGTACAAATTTTCAGTGACGTAACCTTTTTCCATCTTCAGGTGTTGTTCATTAGGTAAAAAAAGAGGTGTTTGTCACCACACAATTACCTATCAGAGTATCTAGACTTACTATTATCAATCTGGAAGCTAATATAAATAAATCAAAGGTTCAATCTAAATTTTGGTTGTAGGCGTTGTGCAAATTTTGGTGGTCTTTGTAGTTCATGATATTCCACATGCCATCATACATTTTGCCTTGACATGGATTGAAGTAATATTTTCTATTCTACTAGAAATATTTGGAGAGTGATGATAGTTATGTGGCACTGGAAATGATTGAGGAGATAATCATACGAGTATGATCAAGGAATTATAGGTAGCATCAAGGTACATAATGTTTTGTAGCCAAAAAAATGCAAATGTGCTTCCATGTAGAAAGCAAATGTGCTTCCATGCAGGATATAAATTGGTTTAGACACAGGTCAACCTTTTCGGTAGTATATAAATAATTAGCTCATGCTTAGCACATAGACCACGCATAATCGCATTCCGGCAAGGTCATCAAGCTGTAGAAAGGTGAGATGACGCTCAATCTATTTGTACTTTGTCTAATTAATAGCATATCTATTGTTCTTGGTTCTGATTATTCTGAACATTTTTGGTTGATTATTCTACTTGAAATTGCAGCAAGCCATGAGAAAAGCTGAATTTTATCTTAATTTCCTTGACTTGATGTAGATATTGTACAAGAATGGCAGCGATCTGAGCCATATATCTCTTGTGATGAAGGTATTCAAGCTGCATTGTACCACTTGAAAGAACATCATGCATGAGATTTGTTGTGATGGAAACAAAGTATGCGCCTTACTTCTAACATGTTTTCTGTTAACTAACATATTAGTTAAGATTTCCAGTTCGAATGTATTTCCAGTATGTTGTAAATTTTAGCTGAAAATTATTAGTTGGACAAGAGCTGATCCAATACTGCTACTAGATAGGCGAATTTTACATGATGTTACTTGATACCATGGTATTCTTTTTATAAGTGAATTGTTATTTCTTCTCAGAGTTACCACATGCAGTTGAGAAATTAAAGGAGATTCCAAAGTTACAGCTCATATAATTGATAGGGGAAGGAATATCTATGACAACAACATGTCGCGGTTGCCGCCGTGAGGGGATGCAGGGCAAGGCAGGTGCGACAGTCGCATTCCAACATGGTCGTCAAGCTTAAGAAAGGTGATATAGAATTCACGTTCTGTTTGTACTCTGTCTAATCAAGAGCATCCCTATTATTCAATTACTTATGATTTATCCGAACATTTTTGGAAGCGAATGAAGTGAAAAAGGTACTTTCATAGTGGATTTGGTTTTTGCTGCAGTTTGAGGAAAAGAGAAGATCATTGCATCACATAGTATGTACAATAAGCACTACCCCTTTTTCTGATTATATCAAGGACAATTACATGTGCACTATCGTCATTACTAATTTATCGATTAATGGATGCACTTGTTTGTTTGGTGGTGCAATTAACTACTGACTTATCACATGGTTATTTTCTTGAATACATGTTATCCTATAATTATTATTTCTGTATTTACTCCATCAAAGAATATGTACTGTTGGCATGTGCGATAAGAAAGTCCGATTTTCAAGCATCTTAAGAAAGCATAACTGGAGATATATCTCTAAGCTGCAACCCCGGAGGGCTGGGAGCTCTCTCGGGCCCTTTCCCAACAATGTATCGCTGCCATGTGAGCCCAGTTAACGCTGTTATCGCTGAATTGTAGGCATGTCCTTATGATGGCACGTCTTTCCCTCTGTTGGCCATCCTTAGTTTTTTTACTCGCCTGTAGTGACGGTGGTGCATCAGTGATCAGGCCGAGATCCAGGCATCCACCTCTCCATTGCTAGAGTCCATTGCCGTTTCCATTGACAAACTAAGACAACTTCCTCTCACCCCTCTACACTCCATGGATCCCCACTTGCCCCCAGTTCAGTGTTGCCTTTTCATCCCCAATCTCGCCGCTCCAGTCGCCTCTACTCTAGCCGGCACCATGGTCCCTCTACCAGTGTTTTCACCTTCTTTGACGTCCGCCAAGCATGCGGGTTTCATCTCTCTAGAGTACAACATCGGTGATTTTATGCCCTGGTCCTCCACCCCAGACAACCTAAAAGTTTAGCACCTCCGGAAGCGGGGATCGCTTCACAATGCATTTGCTAACACATGCAACCAATATACACATGCACAGTTTGCTCCCCGTCCACTTTTTCATCTCGAGCTCCCGCTCCCGCGCCTGTAGCTATCGCACTTGGCCGCAAGGAGCTCGATTGGTGCCTCTTTTTTCGTCCCCTATTCCTCCTCTTCAAATGCTCTTTTATTTTTTAGGTTGACCTTTTTTTGAAGCCATATGGAAGCTCATCTGATCATCTTTCTGGTCCTCCCAATAGAATGGAAATCTTGAAGCATTCCTAATTTTTGAAGAATTCCTGATGTAGGAGTATGGATGACATTACACATACAAAGTTTGATTTGAATGTTTATCTATAATTTAGAGCTTATTGATGGTACCTTGATTGCCGTGGGGAGGGAGCAACATAAGTCTCATCTCATCTTTGATTTTCTAGGGTATTATAGACTAATGCAACAATATGTTTGTGAAATATAACGTGAGATGTTAATGTCTTGATGGCTTAAAATTATTGAAGTCGGAGATTTTTGGCATGGTTACATATAAAATGCGAGTTCTCGGTAGATTGTGTGACATGTGGTCCCTAGGTTGTAGCTATCGGTGTGTCACTCTGTTTTTATTTTTTGTTTAACTACTCTGCAGCCTTTGCTAGGCTTGTTTTGAGGAACTCATTCTTGCAATGTAGTACGGTATAAAAAAGGGGATACAATGTGCTGGAGGCATGGAGTCCAGCCTCTATAAAGTAGGATTGCTTTTCCACCATTTTAATGAACTATATATATATATATATATATATATATATATATATATATATGTGTGTGTGTGTGTAATTATTGTATATGTAGATGTCAAAGTATATCCTAATGAGTACATTATTCCGAATGCAGTTACCATTTTAATGAACTATATATATGTGTAATTATTGTATATGTAGATGCCAAAGTATATCCTAATCAGTATATTATTCTGAATGCAGTTATGGTATGCTCATGATTTAGTACGGAAAAGAGCATATATGATATATGTCTCTGTAAGTTGATTTGGCCTTCTAGAAAAATTACCTTTGCTGATATATTTCTCTCCCGTTTTCTAGTTCTAATTAGAGGATTGGTTTATTTATTAGGTTTATAGCACTTCATCAATAATTTTTATTTATCCCACTTCTAATCTCGGTGCGTCTGACAGTTTGACTTTCTAGATTATTGGCGACAACAACAAGAAGGAGGTAAAACCAGCATGTTGTAGGGGAGTGGAAACATCAAAGGTTGTCACGCGGGGTCAGAATTAGGAGAGGAAATTCTGATTCTCGAAGGGAAGCTGGAAGCGGTGGTGAGATGACAGTCTGGAAAAACAAAGCTTCATGAAGTCATGGAGGTATTTGCGATTTTGTGAATCTATTATTTCAGAAAGCAAAGTTTTCTCCTAAGAAGTAAATGGCTTATTATTATCAGATGTTGTCCAGTTTCTCTAAGCTCACATCCAAACATTTATTTTGTTCCACTTAATAGCATTCTATCGCCGTTGAGCATATTCTCCGTGCAACAGTACACGCTTGGTAGGGAGGTGACCCATGTCCATGTGATGTGAGGGTCCATATGATGTGAGATACTTTGTAATTTGAATTTGCTTCCTTTATTGTTGGGAATATGCCCTAGAGGCAATCATGTATGATGATACGTCCCATTGTATTCATAAAGTTATTAAGTAGTCCTTGTATAAACATCTGATGTGTATCATTGAATATGTGATTCAGTTGTGGAACTATGCATTCATGTTGTTTGTACTAAATATCCTTGGTCATTGAGGTTGTGTTGGACACACAACTTAGACCAATGTGAAAGTTGGCTTGATGACTCGGTTCCACTTGTCATGGGCATGGAGATGCTATTCCAACTTACATAGACTAGGCTAAAGATTTTAGCAAGTCGGATTGACCCAAATTGAGGTACAACGAACTAAGCTGTCATTTGTATATCTCAATCAATGTAATCCTTAGACCTGAGGTTGTTGCATAGTCCGAGTTGAGGATCACCGACTTAGGTTCTGTCAAACGCTGATCCGAATCGCAGTTATAAAGGCAGGGTTCGGGTCGACTGAGAATCAAGCTGCGTGATGTGAATAACCAAGATGGGATTTTGCCCCTCCACTCGGAGAGATATTCTCTGGGCCCTCTCGTGAGATATGATTCGGAAAGCATGGCCATGCACGACTTGGTTAAGTGTTAACCGAGGCGATCGACTAAGAGTTAGTCGGGTGAATCACTTATCTCGGATCGAGAAGAGAGTCGGACTATTTAAGGGATGACATATATTCGCCTATAGTCTGACAAGGTATATCGTGAGGCAAAAGGGACTCGGACGTAAGTCGCATTGGTAAGGCAAGTCGTCATGACTCTTTGGTACTTGGGAGTCGGCACGTTCTGCTAGGAGCCGCTACCGACTGATCAATTGTGAGTCGGACTCCAATCGTGTCCAAGTAGCCATGAGCCTGTGGGGTCACACACTTAAGAGCGGGAGCAAGTTCGGATTGGATCTGAACTTATAATCTGGTTGGGTTGGACCTAAACCGGATTAGGACTGAGTTAGTGAGTTGGACTCACGGTGACTAGAGTTATATGGGCTTTAGTGAATGGGTCGTGCGAGCAGAGCCCGTTCACTCCCTATATATAGTGGAGCACAGTAACCCAGAAGGGTTAATCGTTGTTCGGTTAGGTCATTCCATGTGTTGGAAACCCTAGCTCCACAGCAGTCCAGCCCGCCCGTTAACCTAGATTCGCCGCACGCTCCTCCTTATGCGTGTGGATACCAGAGGTGTCAGTGCGATCAGCACCGGACGATCGGATCGTGAGGATCGCATCGCATCAATCGACGCTTCATCGCAATCCGCAAGCTGCGTCTAGTGGTAAACCTCGTGGCCTTCTACCTCGGATAGGTCTTGGGATCACCACGTTAGAGGAAAAAATTTATTTTATCTCCGCGTGGCCCAACAAGTGTATCGAGCGATAGCTTCGGTTTTAGGTTTCGAGATCTCGCATGTGATATGCGGTAGGCTATAGATGAGATCTATGTGCTGTTTTGGTGGTCGATCTATGAGATAGATCGGTTTTGTATGAAGTTGATTGGATCAACTGTACTCGGGGAATGGTAGATCTGATTTCCGTGATCATACTGCTGAGGTCGTGGAACGACATACCCCTACCGGTCGGCTTCCGCCATCGGGGTAGACTGTGGACCGCCGGCTTCGCCCTGTCGTAGCGCCTTAGATGTCGTTGCGAATTTCACAACGCCGGTAGATATTGTATCTATGCATAACTTGTTTTTGCAGGAAGTTGTGAATGGTATGGTTCATGTGCATGTGATGTATGTGTGTAATCCATACGTGATCTGCGAATCACGGTTTTTGTCGGTACCGTGGAGCCTAGGTGTGTCATTTTATTGTATAACGACCGCGTGTCGGATTCTCTATGTAATTTATTTTACTAAGCTAGTGTAGCTGTTTGAGAACCCGGAAGGCATGCATATGTACATGTCGGCGACATGGAGTAAGACGACAAGTGACAAGATTTGGCACGAGTCGAATTGCGCCTTTTGTGGAGATGGAGATCGCCATGAAGAGAGCCATACCATTTCACATTATAATTGCTTTATTTTGTGTTATTGTTATGTCTCAGTTTTACCTCTATTAGATAGTCGGTAAAATTTAATCCCTCAAAGAAGGTCTAGTCGGTTTTCCAAAGGTGTTTGCACCATCACAAGTCGGACATTTTGGTAGTGGGCTCATAAAATTGAGGTGCTGCCAATTCTTTACGACTAGGTGGGTTCGAGTTGGACTCTTACTGCAGAAACACTTGGTAAGCTAGACGGGTCTATCACAACGGTTGTGGGACTCGGGAAAGGTCGGATGGGAGCCGGGCATGTGATGCCACCCGTCCAACAGAGTCGCATGAGATGCGGTTGACAAGGAGTTGTCTACCTAGATCACTTGGCTAGCGGTGATGCTAAAGCTCACTAGCCGACTTGCTTATTTAGGATCTGAATCACTAAGTAACCATCGGAGGGTGTTGGTTCTAGTGAGCATAAAATATTAAAATGTTTAATATTCTTGCTCTTTTATGAATACATGTCTTAGGTGTTTTTGCATATTTTCTGTTGTAGATCATGGCACCAAGTAGCATCACTCTGATATCCGGTTTTATGCTGAGAACCATTCTTGAGAAAGATAAACTGAACGACACTAATTTTACCAACTGGTATCGAAATCTGAGAATTGTTCTCAAACAAGAAAAGAAGGACCATGTCCTAGACAACCCACTTCCAGATGAGCCGAATGAGAATGCGACTGTCGCAGCGACCAATGCCTACCGTCGGGCTAAAGATGAGTCCACGAACATTAGCTGTCTTATGCTTGCTCACATGGAACCGGAATTGCAAAAGCAGTTCGAGCATGTTGAGGCCTACGATATGATCGAAAGCCTCAAAAGTATGTTCCAGGCTCAGGCGAAGACTGAGAGGTATCAAGTCTCTCGTGCTCATTGAGTTGCAAGCTTAAGGATGGTGATCCACCGAGTCCTCATGTGATCAAAATGGTTGGTTACGCAGTCTCGGAGAGGCTTTACCCCATAAGCGAAGAGTTCGCTACGGATATAATTCTGAACTCTCTTCCTAGTGCATATGGGCAGTTCATTTCGAACTACCACATGCATGGTATGGATAAGAAGCTCACTGAATTGCATGGTATGCTCAAGCAGGCAGAGGCGGATCTCAAGAAGGGCACCCGTCAAGTGTTGATGGTGCAGAATAAGGCTAAGTTCAAGAAGAGTTCTTGGACTAAGAAGAAGGCTAAGTCAGGAGGAAAGAAGGCTCAGGACCCTGTCCCAAGCGCTTCCTCAGGGACTAAGCCATCTCCTTCAGCCGGATCCACTTGCTTCTACTGCAAGGCGGATGGCCACTGGAAGAGGAACTGCAGCAAGTACTTGGCCGACAAAGCCAAGAGTGGAGGTATGACTTCTGACTCAGGTACACTTGTTTGCAATGTTATAGACATATATCTTGCTGATGCACCTAATAGTTCTTGGGTATATGATACCGGATCAGTTATTCACATCTGCAACTCGTTGCAGGGACTAGTAAGAACTAGGAGCGTAGCAAGAGGAGAGGTTGATATTCGAGTCGGCAACAAAGCAAGAGTTGCTGCGTTGGAAGTCGGCACGATGCAACTTCATTTACCTTCCGGATTCATTATGGAACTAAATAATTGTTATTATGTTCCAGTGCTCAGTCGAAACATTATTTCTGCTTCATGTTTGATGAGGCAAGGCTATGAGTCGAATATCAAGAATAATGGTTGTTCTTTGTATTTGAATGATATGTTTCACGGCTTTGCACCCGTCCAGGACGGGTTATTTATTTTGAATCTTGATGGTGAGTTGGTTTATAACATAAATGTTAAAATGTTGAAACCAAATGATCTGAATATGACTTACTTTTGGCACTGTCGGCTTGGTCATATAAGTTGGAAATGCATGAAGAAGCTCCATGATGATGGACTCCTAACTTCGTTCGACTTGGAGTCATTCGAGACATGCGAATCTTGCCTACTCGGCAAAATGACCAAGACACCTTTTGCAAAGAGTTGCGAAAGGGAGTCCGACTTGTTGGGACTAGTACATAGTGATGTATGTGGACCAATGAGCACGACAGCCAAGGGTGGTTATGAGTACTTCATTACCTTCTTGATGATTTGAGTAGGTATGGATATATCTACTTAATGAAACATAAGTCGGAAGCCTTTGAAAAGTTCAAAGAATTCGAATGAAGCACGTAATCAACTCGGCAAGAAAATAAAGTTTCTTGATCCGGACCGAGGAGGCGAGTACATGAGCCATGAGTTTGATGACCATCCGAAAAGTTGTGGAATAGTTCCTCAACTTACTCCGCCAGAACGCCACAAAGGAATGGTGTTTGGAAAGTCGAATCGGACCTTGTTGGACATGGTACGATCTATGATGAGTCGGACAGATCCGCCTTTATCATTTTGGGGTTATTGTCTAGAAACAAATGCGTTCACACTAAACAAAGTACCATCAAAATCGGTAGAGAAGACACCGCATGAGATGTGGACAGCAAAAGCCGAGTTTGTCTTTTCTTAAGATTTGGGGTTGTGAAGCTTTTGTCAAGCGACTTGATCCGGACAAGCTTACGGCCAAGTCGGATAAATGTATTTTCGTGGGTATCCGAGGGAAACCTTGGGTTACTACTTCTACAACCGAGAAGAGGGCAAAGTGTTTGTCGCTCGAACGGTGTCTTCCTTGAGAAAGAGTTTCTCGGGGAGTAAGTGGAGCACGGTGCAACTCGAAGAAATTCGAGAGGAACCTTAGTAGCGAGTCGGCAAAACCTTGGAGGTTGAGCCGGTCGTAGCTGAGCCAAGCAACACACCGTACACGAAGATCGGCAAGATTACGAAGTGTTCGTGATGTGTTCGTTAGATGGTGATGAGCCGCAAATTATTCGGAAGCGATGGTGGGATCTGATTCGAGTCATGGCTTGGAGCCATGAGATCCGAGATAAAATCCATGGATGAAAATCAAGTTTGGAACTTGGTTGATCTGCCAGACAATGCAAGACCCGTCGAGTGCAAATGGGTCTTTAAGAAGAAAACCGATATGGATGGAAATGTTTCAATCTATAAAGCACGCCTTGTCGCGAAGGGGTTCCGACAAGTTCAAGGAGTTGATTACGACGAGACTTTCTCGCCGTAGCAATGCTTAAATCAGTTCGGATCATGTTAGCTATAGGCCTATTTCGACTATGAGATATGGCGGATAGATGTCAAAACGGCTTTCCTTAACGGAAATTTAACCGAGGACGTGTATATGATACAGCCCGAGGGTTTTGTCGATCCGCTACGTCGACAAGGTATGCAAACTTCAGAAATCCATTTATGGGTTGAAGCAAGCATCTCGAGTTGGAATATTCGCTTTGATGAGGTAGTCAAATCGTTTGGCTTCATCAAGAGTGATCATGATTCTTGTTTGTACAATAAGTTTAGTGGGAACAAAGTAAATTTTCTAATCTTATATGTGGATGACATATTACTGATTGAAATGATGTCCAGATGTTGCAAGAAACCAAGGAATCATTGGAAAGGAGTTTCTCAATGAAAGACTTGGGTGAGGCAACATACATCCTCGGAATCCGGATCTATAGAGATAGATCAAGGAGGCTCATTGGATTGAGTCAGAGTACTTATTTGGACAAAGTGTTGAAAAAGTTCAACATGGAATCGTCTAAGAAGGGGTTCTTACCGATGTCCCATGGTGTAAAACTTAGCAAGACTCAGTGTCCTTCGACAACTGATGAGCGAAGTCGGATGAGTGCGATTCCATATGCTTCCGCAGTTGGATCCATCATGTACGCCATGATTTGTACTAGGCCGGATGTTTCCTATGCTCTAAGTGTTGTGAGCAGATACCAGGCTGATCCTGGAGAGATCCACTGGACAGCGGCTAAAAATATCCTAAAGTACTTGAGAAGGACTAAGGATATGTTCTTGGTTTATGGTGGTGAAGATGAACTCAGTGTAAAGGGTTACACGGATGCAGTTATCTCACCGACTCGATGATTCTCGCCGCAATCCGGATACATGTTTATTATAAACGGAGGTGCCGTGAGCTGGAAAAGTTCCAAGCAAGAGGCGTTCTGCTTCACAACAGAGGTTGAGTATATTGCCTCGGAGGCAGAAAGGAAGCTGTTTGGATGAGGAATTTCCTCATGGATCTTGGTGTGGTTCGTGGCTCGTCCAATCCGTTGGACGTGTATTGTGACAACAATGGTGCTATTGCACAAGCCAAGGAACCTAGACAACACCGGAAGAACAAGCACATACTCATGCGGTACCACCTAATTCGCCATCAGGATCGTGGTGATATCAAGTTATGCAAGGTACACACGGATGCAAATATTATGGATCCGTTGACAAAGCCGTTACCCAGCCGAAGCATGAGGCGCACTCGAGAGCCATGGGCATTAGATGCTTAGACATGTGATGTTGGAAGATTGACTCTAGTGCAAGTGGGAGATTGGGAATATGCCCTAGAGGCAATCATGTATGATGATATGTCCCATTGTATTCATAAAGTTATTAAGTAGTCCTGATGTGTATCATTGAATATGTGATTCAGTTGTGGAACTATGCATTCATGTTGTTTGTACTAAATATCCTTGGTCATTGAGGTTGTGTTGGACACACAACTTAGACCAATGTGAAAGTTGGCTTGATGACTCGGTTCCACTTGTCATGGGCATGGAGATGCTATTCCAACTTACACAGACTAGGCTAAAGAGTTTAGCAAGTCGGATTGACCCAAATTGAGGTACAACGAACTAAGCTGTCATTTGTATATCTCAATCAATGTAATCCTTAGACCTGAGGTTGTTGCATAGTCCGAGTTGAGGATCACCGACTTAGGTTCTGTCAAACGCTGATCCGTGAATCGCGCGTTATAAAGGCAGGGTTCGGGTCGACTGAGAATCAAGTTGCGTGATGTGAATAACCAAGATGGGATTTTGCCCCTCCACTCGGAGAGATATTCCCTGGGCCCTCTCGTGAGATATGATTCGGAAAGCATGGCCATGCACGACTCGGTTAAGTGTTAACCGAGGCGATCGACTAAGAGTTAGTCGGGTGAATCACTTATCTCGTATCGATAAGAGAGTCGGACTATTTAAGGGATAACATATATTCTCCTATAGTCTGACAAGGTATATCGTGAGGCAAAAGGGACTCGGACGTAAGTCGCATTGGTAAGGCAAGTCGTCATGACTCTTTGGTACTTGGGAGTCGGCACGTTCTGCTAGGAGCCGCTACCGACTGATCGATTGTGAGTCGGACTCCAATCGTGTCCAAGTAGCCATGAGCCTGTGGGGTCACACACTTAAGAGCGGGAGCAAGTTCGGATTGGATCTGAACTTATAATCTGGTTGGGTTGGACCTAAACCGGATTAGGACTGAGTTAGTGAGTTGGACTCACGGTGACTAGAGTTATATGGGCTTTAGTGAATGGGTCGTGCGAGCAGAGCCCGTTCACTCCCTATATATAGTGGAGCACAGTAACCCAGAAGGGTTAATCGTTGTTCGGTTAGGTCATTCCATGTGTTGGAAACCCTAGCTCCACAGCAGTCCAGCCGCCGTAACGAACCTAGCAGTTCGCCGCCGGCGCTCCTCCTTGTACGTGTGGATACCAGCAGAGGTGCTGTGCGATCAGCACCAGGACGATCGGATCGTGAGGACTGCACTGCATCAACTGACGCGCTTCATCAGTAATCCGCAACTACGCGTCTAGTGGTAAACCTCGTGGCCTTCTACCTCAGCTAGGTCTTGGGATCACCACGTTAGAGGAAAATTTTTTATTTTATCTCCGCATGGCCCAACATTTATATGTTTGTCCATAAACATGTGCTCCATGCTTGCAGAAAAATGATAATGTTGTCTGCATTTACCAAAAACAAAACTTGTGCTTACTATGTAGACATATAATGGTGGTATTATGGTAGGATCGACTACTCTACCAGATCTAGGGCGGAGATTGTAGGGGAAGGAGGGAGTGTTGTGCGAGCGGAGGCGAGGTCGTCGGCGGCTTGGCGCCGTCGTGCGAACACAGGGAGGCGGCAACGCAAGCACAGGAGGCGGCGGCTAGGGCTGAGGGTTCCGACTCCTTCAGGAGTCGGCAATAAAGTATGTTTATTTCTTCCCTTTCCACGTCTAATTACAACTCATATATATAATGAAAATAAGATAATTGGGCTAAGCCCCTAACTAACCCTGCCCATTGGGCCTCCTCCGGGTATAAAATATACCGGTCATAACATATTAACTGTAGCCAAATCAGTGCATTCATTGGTTCCCTCACTTTTATGAGTTATGCAGTATGAAGGATTGGAGATTAGTTAACATAGGTTTATTATATTGGTTAAAACTGAAGAGAGACGTACATCCAAGATTAGAAAGGAGTCATACTTTGTACCTAGGAAGGTAAGACCTGAGGTGCCATGTCAATTTTGCATAATTAAAACTTATTCGAGTAGTAGAAGAAATGGGCAGATGAGTGGTTTCATTGATTCTCCAGTTGACTCGGTTACACAAAGCTCAATGTCAAAATGACTTAAAGTTGAACACTGTCTAGAAAAGGTTAATAATTTTTGTACTAAATATGAACAGGTGTTCTGGGTTGACCACTTGCTTAAAGAATACTAGGTGATCGGTTTGGATGTAAGTTTTGCACAAATGCCCACAAAGAATCCAGAATCTGATGAGCCCTTTGGTTTGCTTTTGGAATTTGCCCCCAGTTATTTTGTATGCATGCTACCTAAAACCAAGTCAAATTCTCTCCCACATTTTGGATGTGCATTTATAATTATGACCTTTTGATTCAGTTTCTTTTCTGCAAGTGTGACGTCTCTTTCAGATTTGAGACTTGCAGATGAGAGTTGCATTAAGTTTTGTATATTTGTGGATTTTTTACCGTGTGTTGTTATTCCGGTGTTTATTGATCACATGCTATTTTAAGCAACATGGGCTCTCAAAATTCTTATACCCATGATCATCCTCCCCTTCCTATATCCACTAATTAGTGCACCTTTTCAGTCAAATGATGGTTTCAGCTATCTATTTTCCGTTTTAGTGAGCATTGATTTCTTGAACTATCATGTTTGTTTATTACACAATGGCTTGGCAATATTTCATTAGTTAACTGTTATCGATTGACGTCATGTTTTTGGTACAGAATCATGGAGCCTAAGTCATCAGCATCAAAATATTGGGTATTATTCTCTTGGCCACGCTTTAGTTGTAGGTGAAACTTAGACCATTGGCTTCAGTTCGTAGCCTTGCCCTACGAATCTCTCGAATGGCTATGTTTTGGAAGTATTGCAAATTCCTAGAGTTGAACTTTTTTCATGCTAATAATCTGGATGACGCGTTATACTGTTTATTTTTCTTGCTGATGATAACATATGACAATTATTAATTCAGTGGATCTTTACGATCTTACTTGCAAGCAAAGATCGGTCCTGAATTTTGATACTCATCTCCAAACAAGAACTCTAGAAAGCTAAAGCCCACCATATATTTGATTATGTATAATGGTTGAATTTTTAATTTTTAATTTTTATTTTGGGCATTAGCGAATAAAATTCATTAATACTCAAGGGTTTCATGGTAGATGTTAATGATTATTCAATTTGTAGACCAAAACACGTGAAATGCTACCACACCTGCCACGTTTTTGGCCAAAACGAAGTGCAGGCGGCGAGGCGTAGCTCCCTTTTCTTCTAGTATAGATTCAGCCCGAAGTCATCTCTTTGACGATAATAGTCGTGACTCGAACAACCTAAATAAAGGGGATGACCGTGTCGGAGCTAACACTTTGACCGCACACCTACGCACATTACAAACCTGGAGGCCCCATCAGACCGTCCAACGGCTAGCCAGAGCACATACCGGTCCGACAGAACCCTAGCGCGCATCGGTGCCTGTGCTCCAGAAGTTGCCATCGCCATCTGTCGGACTGCCACAAACCATTTTCGAGACATGGATGTAGGCATTGACCTTACCATGCCAGCCATGGACGCCACCATGGCACCATAAAGTGCCTCCACCTATGAGAATCCATCAAGTCACATGTCACATCCCAAGATTTTGAAAATTGGGACTAGAAAAAAATTGTTTTTATATGTCATTCATGAGCATTGCATTGCATATTAGCATCATGCATAATATTAAAATTGAAATTATGAACTAAAATCTACGTGTCACCTTATTTCTAAAGGGAATTAAATAGGTTTTATAAAACGCACTATTGCAATGTTAGGTATTAGCCTACTAAGATCTACTTGAATTTAGAACAATTTGAATTTTTTTACCCGATTTGGAGTTCAATTGAGAGAGTTATAAAGGAAAGAAATAAATGAAAAAATAAAAAAATAAAAAAGAACAGGCCTAGCTACTAGGGCCAGCCGTAGCCAGTCCACCTACTCTCTACCGCGCTCTAGCAGCGCGCAAAGGCGCAGAGGCTCACATCCTATCTATCGCGCGCACACAGCGGGCAGCAGTGCGCAACTCTAGCGAGCTAACATGCCGCTTTTCCCTTTCCCTCTCACTGCTATGTGGGGCCCATCCGGCAATGTTCCTCCTCGCAGCAGGAGACCGTCAAGAACACGCTGCCAAACTACATGCGGAAAGATCTCTGATTCAGCGTGATTATCTGCTTGCTCTCCAAGAATCGCGTGCTAGATAAATGGCTCTCCTCCCCCTCTCTGAAATCCCCCTAAAAACCCTAATTATCTGCCCCCAGGCTGCCGGATTCGAGATCAAATCGATTTGCACGTCCACCGCCGCCATTAACGAGCTTCGGATCTCGAGGTTTCCGTTGATCCCACATATCCCACAAGCCTTCATTTTCCCCTTGGAGCACCGCATTGCCTAACCCCTGTTACCCTCTCCGCAGAACATCACAGTGACCAGGCAACCCGGCCGGAGATTCATCGACGACATCTGCCTCCATCTGTCGTGTGCCGTTGCCCCAGGAAGAGAACCACTGCGCCGTGGACGCCATCGAACTCTCCACCATATCCTGAACGCCGTCCTCTAATCCCCCGTCTCCGACGAGCACCGGAACCACCTCTGTCGTCGACTCCTGAGCGCTAGCCACCGCGAGTCATCGTCTGTGGTCCTCGCCATCGTCTGCCAGCCGACTTAGGCTTGCCATCACCAACAAGTGTTGCTTGATCTCAAGCGGACGATCCAGACCGCGTGGAGCCGAGCCCTAGCCGAGTCGAGTCAAAGCCGACACAAAGCCTGGACTCAAGCCAAGCCACCGTACAAGCCGTGTGTCCACGTCCTTTCGATCCAGATCCAGTGGCCTCCGACCATCCACTTAAGCGAAGGGGTACTGACCAATCAGTTCGCGCCACGCATATGTCGATTTTCTATTTATCCTTTTTTGTTTACTTTTAGATAGAATTTATGCCAGTCTTGTAAAATGCATAGTAAAATATCTACATCTCTAAAAATAGAAAATAATACATCGTTGAATTCGTAAAAATACGTAGAATATTATTAAGCTATTATATCTGACTTTTACCCTATATATTTAATATAATAATTTAAGTAGTTTAATGTACAATTTATACTAAATAAATCATAGTAAATTATTGGTAAGTCATAAAAATACAAATAAAGTGTCTATGAATTCCTAATTTCATGTAAGACATTAATATGTTGTAGGATCCAATTTTTGCACTGTAGAATTATGGTAGTTATTTAAATAGATTTAATGGCCTTATAGAGTATTAAATCTATAGTAAATTATTTATAGATCCGAAAAATATAAATGATATGTCCTTGGACTCACAATTTTGTTTAGAATACATATCTTGTTTTATTTTTAATTTTAGACAATGTAAACTACTTAAGTGAATTAAACCCTATTAAATAGTAATTAAATCATAGAAAAATATACTCAACTCCGTCTAGGGTGAATCCAATTCCTACCGGTTCGTGTTAACGTACTTTATCCAGTACACCCCAGACCCAAATTTAATTCGGCATTTAGGATGGAAGTTGCAACAGAAATTTTAAAATCCCTTTAGTGGCAATCAAGAATTAATAATAAATACCATATTGCATTAAATGATCTCCTGCATGCATCATGTGTTCTAATATTGTTTAGAGAACCAATTACAACCATTGTGACATATTAAATTGTCATGCATGTATTTGTTCATTATTGTTTTGTTGTATTGTGTATAATTGCATTGTTTTGAATGGTGTGTCTGTTGTGCCTTTGTTCAAACGTTAGATCGCGAGGAGTGCAACTATTGTGATTGTGAAGAGTGAAACCATTATTATTGTGAGGATTATATAAATGACTACATCTACAACAAAGGCAAGTAGCACTATTATAAATGTCCTTATTTTCCTATGCATTGTAGTTGATTTTAGTAGAAGCACATGTGTAGGAATATTTTATACTATATGCTATGTTATGTCCTATTTAGGATACCCTTTCGTATCTTGTTTAGTGGAAACATTGTAGTTGTAGTATGCTTAGCCCTACTATAGACCCGGGGTGGAATATCATGTTATGATTATATGAGGTATTGGAAAAGCTATGTTTTATGTAATAAAACAAGTACTTAATGAATCACCTGGGTGGAGTATTGTTGTTGTTAAGTTTTGAAGAAGTAGAAATGAAGGGAACGTATCTTTGACTACCTCTCTTGTGTATGGACCAGAAGAAGACCACCTAGGCATCTTAGATATTTGACATGATTCTCGTACAGTAGGTTCCAGTATAGCCATATGCTAATATAGGCTTTGGCTTAGTTAATTACATAGCGGAAGACCTTTGCATTGGTACCTCTTTAGGTTAACTAGAATTGTATATTGGAGGTTATATCCTTGCATTGGTGCCTGCTAGACGTGCTAGCATTGTGTATTGAGAGGACTTCTATGGAAAGACTTCGTCATATTCTCGATCGGCCGGTATACTAATTGGTGTGTACTAAACCAGCGGCCACTGGTGGCATCAAGGCGAGATTGTGTCGTGTGGGTAAAGTGTACAACTTCTGCAGAAGATATAAATCTAATTGATTAGCCGTGTTCCCGGTTATGGACAATATTGAGCAACTAAGGCTTAAAGCTTATGGATGACCTCCATGTTCCAATTACTTAATAAAATTTTATGGTTGGAACAAGGGAGTAGGAGCACTTGGTGTTGGCCAATGTGTTCAGACAATTTTAAGAAAGGATTAAAACTATTTGGAAATGTTAGGATAAAACTATTGCTTTATGCAAATCATCCTGAAACTCTACTTAGAAAAATATGCATGTAATTGATAGGATTCATTTTATATCCACATACTAGTGACACTTGCCAATACATTCAGAGTATTGAACATTTATGGCTGCAATGTTTCATGTTGCAGGTTATTCTGTATCTGAGTGATCGTTCATAGGTCGCGAGACTCCACTCAACAATTGTTCGCTTGTGGCACATTTAAGGATGGAGATCTACCTTGTTATTGTTTCCGTTGAGTACTTAAGTAAATAATATAAATTTTGGATCATATTCATTATATTTATGATGCATGGTTATATTTGGTATCATTTTGTATTGTATGTGCTAGTGAACAGATCCAGGAAATAACACTATACATAGGAATTCAGTCTTATCATACGTTGGTGTTACATCACGTATGTCACCGAGTCTCTGTTGCGCCACGCTGTCGAGACTGGATGTCATCAACGTGGTTGATGCACACCACTCCACTAGCTGCTATCACCATAAAATTGCTGCTCCAAAAATGATGCCCAAGAGGTAAAATAAGGTCGAAAGCGCCGCCATTATCTGATCTGTAATACATAATACATCGGTTAATCTATATATTTCTTTTTTGGGGAAGTTATGTGTTGCTTTGTTGATGCAAATTTTTGTATTTCCTGTCCCGAATTATATGCCGCGAATTTGTCAAGATTTGCATATATCTAGACTCATTTTAGTATAATTTGATACATAGAAGTATTTTGTTGTTGATGTAAAGTGACCACTCAAACCACCTTTCAAAAGATAAAAGAAACACATCAATCAAATAGTTGGTTCCTTAACTTGTTTTATGTACTCTTAGAGCAACTCTAACTGATCCTAGAAAAAGCGATCAATCCTGTAAAATAACGGTATTTTATGGTCCATGTTGAAGAAAGTCCCATTTTAGATTTTGTAAAACTCGATTGACCTATATTTTTTAGAGTGCACCTAGAACACACGCCCGCAAACACTATAAGTGCAGTTTTAGTACAGTTTCAGAGAGCTCAACCATCACTCAACTATCACCCAACTATCACTTGAACAGTGCCGGACTCATCGGAATCGTTGAAATCCCACCACCGAGCTCCGACTCTGACCAAATATTTACCAATTTCCGGTGATTTGCCTCATTACGGACCAATTCTGGTGTAGGGAGGGGGTGCACGCGAAGGTCCCAACGAAAGTGTAGCAAGCGGTGTGGGAGGCCAGTGGTGGCGCGCGGGGCCAACCGTCCAAGGCAGGCTCTCAGCAGCAGCGCACAAGAGGGAGTGGAATAGATGTAGGTTTGGAAAAAAAGTGGGCTAGTGGAGGGGTCTACTGGATACTGTCGTCTGTTTAGGCCTTCCACAACGTGGTGGTCAATGCCCAAAACATGAAAAGGCCGCCACCTCATCAGCAGTGCCCTCAAAAATAATTGAGGCACCGGTCAAACAATGTGTGTGATGCCTGTATGAAAAGGCTAGGCCCACTGATGAATACAAGTGCACAGATCGTTTGTAGATAGTTTCGAAATAAAGATATTGATCCCACAGGGAGCAGGAGTTCTGAAGTCTAGTATCTCTCGAATTAAATACTAAAATAGAAATGCTAAATAACGTTCTAAGTAACAAGATAAAATGCCAGTGTTCTGTAAAAAGGTGTTTTGGGTTTTTTGTATAAGAGAACAATAAGTAAAGTAAAACAAACTGAATACAGAAAATAAGTATCGCGTATGTAAAAGAGATATGAAACTGCAATGGGAAAGAGCGTTCTCAGGGAGTAGAAGATACACCTCTAGCATTTATAAAGGGTCTAAGGTAAATATTATTATCATGAGCATTCTTAACTATGTATGTGTGGAAGGAACTCCGTATTTGGACGAATAGGGAGCAATCACTGCTCACACCATCCTCATAACCACAGCAGACAAGCAATCGACATCAATCAAATTACTGCACTATTAAGGGACTTTATCCCGTAGGATGTATCCCATGGCATGGATAATGTTCCGTGAGTTTCCTCGATTCCCAAGTTAATACTTAAGGAGTGCCAATAGGTTTATAGTAACTATAAGTGCTAGCACACCTCCGTCTACCAACAAGTAGTTCCCTCCATCAAGTCCTCACAAGAGGCAAATATTGAGAGGCCGACTTCTTCCAACATCAAGATGAAGACAATCTAACACATGGTCACAGCGATGAATATCATAATAAACTTTATCTTATTTCTATCTCATGCTAGGGTTCCTCCATTTCCCCAAAAACTAATGATCTACTCAAACATGGAGGCAATCAACATCATGGCAAAAACAATGGAATCTATCATAGATGAATAGTAATTGTATAATCCACAACGAGTACGAAAATTACAACAAGATCTAGACAAGAGGTAGATGGGATGGATGGAGATGGTGGTGATGCAGCGGTTGATGATGAAGATCGATGTCTTAGCCTCCTGGATCTGCGTAGGGTGAAGATGGATCCCTGGTGGATGAGTTCCCCCTCCAGATTCCTTCTGGAGGTGAGGTTTCTACAATTTCTAGTCATTCTGTATGTTATCTCTCTGATCCAGTTGCACGGAGTGAAACTATTTAAGGAGGCGGTGTTGGCGCCAACTATACAGCGGGAACTATATGGCCGGAGAAAATATTCCCGCCGTATAGTTGGTTGTTAAACCTTCTGTATGCTTCGATCGCTTCGGGTTTTCTTCTAGTGTTATTCATATTTCCCAAATTAGCGATTTACGTCGTTTTGACTCCTTTTTGCTCCAATACAACTGGTTTAAGAATTGTGTCCATCGTATCCATCATCTGTCCTGATCCTGGTGAAAATAGACATAAAAGATGTGCGCGAACGCCGTAAAATACCAAGATCCTACAACTATAGTCTAAAATAATAATATAAAACATGATGCAAATATGCACTCATCAACTTCCCCAAGCTTAGACTCTTGCTCGTCCCGAGCAATTTTACCTTAATGGATGTGATCCTCATATTCATGAAGCCGAGTCAATAAAATAAATGAGGCAGTAGCAGCATGTGTTTATCCTATATGATACATAAGAATAAGTTCATGAATAGTACCTTACTCGAACCATCCGAATACTATTAGCAGGCTCCCACACCTTAGCATTTAATAATTCACAAAATATTACTCTCAATATGATGTAAAAGTGTTTCGGTTTGACCAGATGAGTTAGCGAGGTAGTCCCAAGTGTTTTAGGATTAACATATTCACTTGGGATTTAAAATCTTAAACGTTTCTTTGTCTCACCAAAGTATAGTGGTGTATCCCTATCTACTCTTTGCACATTTTATATTCTTTTTTCTCTTTATATATATATATATATATATATGCTCACACTTTTGTTTAAGTGTTGTGCAAAGTATCTAGCCATACATTTCACTTCATGTAGGAATTCAAAGTTTAACAATCTCAACTACCAAATTCCAATTGTATATGAAGCAACTTTGTAGCTTGAATATTCTACCTCGTCTTGTTCTCACTCTAATTTGATAGCACTTTTAATTTCCTTTGTTCAAGATTTCTTTCTCAACTTTAACTGATTAGATAATTTTTCCTTTGTAAATCAAACCATAAACTTACAACGTATTGAATAAATTATCTTTATATGTTCCATTAATACCAATGGTGTGGAAGAATCCTATTTCTATCATCAAGTGCAAGTAAAATTATACTCAATCCATTCATATATCTAATAAGACAAGCACAAACTCAATAATGCTCCATATATGATAATAAACTCGGAATTTCATAAAGGGATCGACTATTCCTGAAGAGAATTCTAATGATGTCAACTTTATTTCTAAACTCAAACTAATGCAAAGCTAAAATAGTCATATAAAACTTATAAGATAGATTACAAGGTCTTAAAGATCTCCCCAATCTTGGAATCAAGCCAGGCGGGATCAATTAATCCCTCGCGATTATTTGATACCGTGATTATTGTAGATCACTGTGGCGCCATGGCACGTGGTATCTTCTCTTCATAGGCCAGCCTGAGATGGAGGGATTGATTGACAACCTCCAGTTCTTTAATATATAGCTTGTAGAAGAGATTATCCCTCTCCAACACTTTCACTTGTTCTTCAATGAGCTCATTATTATTTTGGAGGGTTTGTATCACCATAAGACTCATAGAAAAACCTAATTCGGTTGTTTGCTTAATATCTTCATCAAGTTTATCAAGATAAAGTCGCAGCAACCGAAGATGTCTGGGTGTCCCCGGTGCCCCCTTATCCATCTCTGCAATCTTCATCTCGAGGGCTTTCAACTCCCTCTTTTGGCGTCCATTATCAGCGTCGAGAAACTCCACAAGGATGATCTTGATCTCCTTGTTTTGCTTGATATTGCTCCCGATCTCCATAGGAACTTCTCTCCTTGGCTTCCTGGCCCTTGGTTGCTATATGGTTGCGTGTCCTCACATATGAACAAGAGGTAGATTGGTTCCTGGTGATTATGATTAGAGAAAGACACAATGGCAGTATATAAGGAGGGTCAGAGGTCGGTAAAACTCGCCAGAAACACCAAATTCATGCCCAAGAAAAGAATCTTAACGGAACAGGGAAAGAAATCATGGATTTGGATATGTTCTTCCGCGTAATAACCAACTATACGATCGTGGCTCGTATAATTTTGGCCATATAGTTGGTTCTGGGCAGATATTTCCAAATATATCGAGTCCAGGTATGTTTGGTTACTGACTTGGAACCGACAGCCTTTTTTGATGAATAAAATGAAAAAGGATCGAAGATGGCAGAAGGTTTAACAACCAACTTTACGGCGGGAGCAAATTTCACCCGCCGTACAGTGTCCAAACATCGAAATTTTTCACAAAGGGGATACAGTACGTGTAATGACCAACTATACGGTGGGAGATTTTTCTCCGGCCGTATAGTTGGTGAAACCTTCAGAAACTTCAGAAAAACAAGAGGAATTCAAAGGTAAAGATTTTAGGAGTATAAATTGTAAAGACAAATCACTTATTAGAGAGAGAAAACTTACATTGCACTCACCTTTTATTTAGTCGGGATGACAAGATCCTCCAACAACAAGGACTTCTTCTCTTTTGGAGGAATTGACCTTAGTTCATATAATAATTCTCGTAAATGAAAATCACCAGGACTAAAGTTCCTCTCAATAAGATTGGTTCCTTGTTGGCACATTGATGGCTGCAAGTGCACAAATCGTTTGTAGCTAGTTTTGAAGTTAAGATGTCGATCCCATAGTGAGGCCAAAGGTAAGTGTTTATGGGTGAAGTCTCTGCCATGCACGAAGTTGTCATAGGTCTTCGAGTGAATTGACTGCAAGCGTTGAAATAACAATAGAATTTGGATTAAAGGAAAGTATTTAAATAAAACTAAAATGTAAACTTCAGAAATAAAAATCATAAAAGTAAAGAACAATTTTTTTGTTGTTTTCTGCAGATGACAAAGTAGACACGTGGAGATTCAGTTCATGATGATAGTGAATGTGCCAGGTGGATGCGTGATAAGTGTAACAATTATAATTTTATAAGTATGAGTGTAGGCGAGCAACCCATAATTAGTCGGAACTCTTCTTGGTAGATTTTATCCCAACTTCAATAATCCCACTAGCCTATTACCACAACCATGGTCAGTCATTATACAATTAAGATCCTTCAGGTTGCTTAGCAATTTAGCTCATTGGATCGGACTAATGCAATAAGCTTGGTGGATCCTCGTGATCCTCGAGTCAAACTAGTTTCCCATTGATATCCTCGTGCCACTTGGGGGTCGCCGGTCTGCTAGCGAACAAGATTCTATCTATGTAGAACAAAGCATCATGTTGTCTGGGTACTTAATTGGACAACAAGCATTAAGCATCCCACAGATAGTCAAGCACACATAATATAGTAATTAAAATCAACCACAAACTTAATGGAAATTATATAGGCACATCACATCTCACCAATCCCTTACATCTCCCATGCCCAAAGGAACTTACTCACACATGAGAGAACGAAGCATCATCGATATAATTAAATAAAGGGAGTTTTTATTGATATTACCTTCGAGATCCACAATAAGAATAGAAATAAATTCAACACAATTAAAGATGGGAAGAACAATCTCAAACAATAATCTTTCAAGGTGGATATCTCTCTCTATCAAGTACAAGTAATGGCTTTGGAGTTGTGGTGGCTACGAGATCGAAGATCATGGAGCGATATGAAGAACATCTTCCTCTTCTTCTCCGGATCTCTTCTTTCTCCCTTCTGGATGGGATGGCGGCACATGTGTTCTGTTTCCGTCCCTTGCCTCTTCACTAAAGTGTTCCCTTTTAACAAGATGAAGCTGATGGCAACTATACGGCGGGAAATATATGGACGGAAAAATATTCCTGCCGTATAGTTGCTCGTTAAGGCTACTATATGCTCCCATTGATTGCTTCCAAAACGAGACTTGCTTGTTTTCTTCTGAATATTGTGTTTCTGCTGTTAAAACTCTCTGTTGATATTCAGAACCTAAAACACACATTAAAACCCTAGTTTTCTTCACTACCTAAGTATTAGCGTTTGCTAAAGCTACAAAACCATCAAATCCAAACAAAAACCAATCGATAGAAACCATCAAAAAACGTGTCGAATCTCACAGCTATCGACTCCCCCAAGCTTAGATATTGCTCACCCTCAAGTGACAAGGAAATAAGAAAGGATAGTGGAGATTCGAGACTTAAATAAAAGAACTTACAAGCTTGAATTGGTGTCAAATTCTTTTCGTCACAATTCCTGCAATATTAAACATGATCATACAAGTACTCACAAGATTGCATTGAGTCCACTTCCTAACCACGTATATCTTGCTATCAAATAAAACATATGCCTGAGCAAGTGTCAAAAGTTTAGCTAGGAAAGTGAAACAAATCATTTTGGTCTCTCTCTTATTGAGAGATGAAAACTTTTTGCTCTTGTTCCTTTAATCAATTAAGAGTACTCAAGTTGGCACCAATAACATTTAATTTAAAAACAAGTGATATACTCCCACATCAAAATTTCAAGACTCTCAAAGTACCTTTTTCCTTTCATTATTTTTCAAAAAACTTAAGCTCTTTCATAAATAAATCATGCCACTATTTTTAACATGTTAATTGGGACTGTGTTACGCACTCGTGACCATGCCAATAGATAACTGTTGAGCAATAGTAGGTCAGAGGAGTACTACAAATTCACTTGGAGCATGAAACCACGAGGAGACTAAAATTCTACCCATCATAGCATTGCAGCTATAGACGTTTACATAACTCAATAGCTGAAATCAAGTGGTTTCCCACATTTAGATCGTGCTTTGGCCAGCAGAGTTAATAGTTCCCCATGGAGTACGACAGTGTTGTAGTGACACGCGTAAAGAAATATCCTACTTTAATTATTAGAAAAAGCAGTGGCATAATCTCTACTACTACGAAGCATCTATTTTATCAGAAAATTTCATTCAAGGGTGCTATCGAGTCTATTTACATTAATCTCAATGGGGTTGAGTAGTTTCTAAAATCAAATCCTTTGGGCTAAACATGGACTCAAGTCATCTCTTGGATGCTTTTTCTTGTTGTAAAAATGTCGGAAATATTTCAACCAGGTTCATTGATCATTGTTTCAAAGCTAAAAGTGGACACTGACAAAGGAATAGAATTTATAGGATAACAAGCTAGGTGGGGAGTGACTCAAGTGCAAGCGAGTAAATAATTGTAGGATCATTTTCTCTAAAGTTGTAGAAGAGGTTATGAAAGGAATGTGATACCTCCTCTCGCTTGCTACATTCTCGTACTTGAGTCGAATCCCCTCTATATTTCCCTATTGCCAAGTCACCTGAAATTGAGCAATCTCCAAGAAAAACAAAGAAACAAATTTGGAATAAAAGTTACAACTATTTTTTGTGTTTTTGGTTTAAGAATGCAAACTGAAAGTAAACATGCTATTCTTGGAAAAAAATGAAAAGAAGAAATAAAAATATGAATGCAAGGTTTGGAGGTTTTCAAACCTCCCCCAAGCTTAGGCTGTTGCCATGCTTAGTTGTTCTCGTCGTTCAACGGCGGGTACGGATGCTGCTGATAGTAGTCGGGGAAGTGGGTCATGAAGTGACTAAAGTTGTGAGTTAAGGAACTCACATGTTCACTCACTCCACGCAGAGTCTGGTTGAGATGCAAAAAATATTTATAGGGGACATTGTTGACCCCTAATGCTGTTGTTGCTGATTGGGCCATGGGTCCCAATGTCCCTCTTGCTGTTGCTGTTGTCCTCCCCAAGAAGGGTTGTGCTCCTGTTGTTGCTGCTGCTCTTGCTCACCCTGCTGCTCTCCTTCTTCATCTTCCTCGGAGTCAGGATAGAGCGTTGTCATAATATCCGTCACTTGATCCTTGGTGAGGATCCATTTTTTCCTTCACTGAACCGCGAAGGCTTGTGGACAAGGCAATGGCAGCTGCTCATCCTGTGCAACATCAAGATAACCAAATTGATAGGCTCGGAGCCTCCTGTTAGCTTGGTATACACCGAGGAAGCCACAAGAAGTTATATATTTGACATCCATAAGTATGGAGCCATCAACAGTTTGAATAATAGGAATTGCAATTACAAGAGCTTAGACTAGGTGGGTTACCAGCCCACCGATGCGAATATCACCTTTATTTTTGTTGCTCTGGTGGCGGAGGTGCTAGAGGCATAGAGCTGCAGGAGTGGGACTCTGTGGTGCATCAGGGAAGAGTGCCTTGGTGATCATGGCCATGTATGTATTGTCCATAGAGCCGGTATCTCCTTTTCCTAACAAAGTATTAGCAAGAAACAAAGCGAAGTAACTGATGGTTGGGTTCTGAATGGTGGACATCTTCTTCTCACTACTAGGAAAATGGCTATAGGTAATCAGCACATCCGTGGCTCACATGGTTGAAGTGCCCCACGGCTAAAACAGGCGTGGCTCACCTATGGGCAGTGCCCTACTAGTAACTAGAACAACCGTGGCGCACATGACCATAGTGCGCCACAGATATGTGTGGGCCAAGGCCCTGTTGGCCGCACGGCAAACATCCGTAGCGCACATAGGGTAGGTGCGCTACGGTTGTTAGTGTCAACCGTGGCACACATGGAGGGGGTGCGCTACGCCTAAGCGCATGCCCCTCTTTGCTGTGAAACGGCCAGACACATCCGTGACGCACTATGACATGTGCGCCACGGATGTATAAACTTAGTAGTAGGGCACCTTGCCCTAGTGCCCTACGCCTAACTATCCTGCACCAACTCCACCCCCCCCCCCCGCCGTGGATCGCCTTTTTAGGCTTTGCAAAAAATAAAAGAAAATAATAAACACTTCAAAAAATTAAATCCTTTCATATTTAGGTAGGTAATGTGGTCTACTTTGTAGGAAAATTAACAAACATGAGTTTTGACTTTTTATGCAAAAAAAGTTTATGCCACGGTAAAACGGCCGTAACTTTTGCATACGATGTCGAACAAAATCGTATAATATACCAAAATGACGAGAACGAGATTTCGCATCCGCTCGCAACCACCTTCGGTCGTTTAGCGATTTTTTAGATTTTCAAAATTCGAAAAGAGTAAAAAGTTACGGTTAAAAGACTGTTTTTTCCTGCAGAAAAAAAATAGAGAAAACTTACCCGTAGCGCACCTACACCTAGTGCGCCACAGATAAGCTTGGGCGGGATTCAAAATTTGAATCCTCACCCCGTCCACCTACCCCTTTTCTTTTCCCTCCCCTTCTCTCCTTTTCCTTTTCCTCCCTTCTCATTTCCTTCTTCTTCTCCTCCTTCTCCTTCTCTTTCTCTTTCTCCTTCTCCTTCTCCTCCTCTTACTCCTCCTTGCAGTGAAGATGCTGACGGCGGCCTCCTCCTTCCAGCGACGAGACGAGACGGCGGGATCCTTCTTCTCCTCCTCTTCCTCCTCCTCCTTGTAGTTTCGATGACGACGAGGCATCCTCTTCTTCTTCTCCTCCTCCTCTTCTTCTCCTCCTCTTCCTCCTCTTCTTCTTCTCCTCCTCCTCCTCCTCCTCCTCTTCTTCTCCTCCTCTTCCTCCTATTCTCCTCCTCTTCCTTCCTTGCAGTTCCGACGACGGCGACGAGGTGACGACGAGGAGGCGACAACGGCGACCTGCACCGACGCGCGACGACACTAACGACGAGATCCAGATCTGCTTCTTTTTTTTGAATTTTGAAATTTATATCCGTGGCGCACAGCACCTAGTGCGCCACGGTTATCGTTTCATACGCGTGGCGCACCTAGACTACTTTCCGTGGCACACTGGCATGTGTGCCACGCCTATCTCGACACAACCGTGGCGCACCAGGTAGTGCGCCACGGCTAGGACATAGCCGTAGCGCGAGGCCCGTGGCGCACTGCTAGTGCGCCACAGATGGCCTTTTCAGGTGCGCCACGAACATGCGTTTTCCTAGTAGTGTCTGGTAGAACTCCCTGGCACCATTAAAAGAAATAACCTCTCAAGTTTCTCCACTTGAGATGCTATACAAGTTTGTAACAGTTAATTCCCCTTCTTGAGGGAATCCATAAGCTTCACAAATTTTTTGAAAGTGATTTGATATGGCCGTTGGTTAACGGTGAAACCCACTATGCATGTATTACCTTTCTCCTTGTATTCTTCGTAGAAGGATGCGAGGAACTCATGGGTGAGCTTGGCGTAGGTGTAGTGGCTTACATAGGAGAGGTTGAATAGCCATGCATTTGCACACAAGTGGTCGAAGTCCGCCCACAACCCTGTTGAGCTGAGAAAGCCGTCATCGGCCCATCGTGTGGGCAAGAACTTCCTTGCCAAAACAATGGCGTACTTGTTGTCGAGATCAGCCCGTAGCCCCGAGGCTTCACCATGTTGGTGCTGGCTCTTGCAAAAAATACTACTGAGCTTGTTCATCTTGATGCACTAAGAAATTTCAACATAAAACCTTAGGCATATAGTTTCTACATGATATATGAATGATTCTACGTGGAGGAATTCAATCCTAACGTGAGAAATTAAAAGAGAAAGTTATTCAAGCTTGAGTTCATTCACTAATTCAATGAGAGTATTTCAACTATGGAATTCTGAAAATAAAGCATGGATAGGGAGAGAAACATACCGATCTATTGATTACCCCACTCAAACGAACGAAATCCGCGAACAATCAAGAGTTCTAGGTGGGTTTTGAGAGGTTTGGAGAAAGTTTGAGAGAAATAATGAGGGGAGGAAGAACCCTAGCTTGTCTAGACCCGTTTAAGTGGTTGTGGCAAACTATACGGCGGGAGCTATAAGGCCGGGTTAAGTAGCTCCAGCCGTATAATTGTGGCGGCGACGAGGGTTTCCCAACACCAGATCACAACTATACGACCGGACCAAATGGTCCCGCTGTATAGATAGTCATCAAACCATCTGTATCCGAGCCCCAAGTTTTGAGAATTTTGTCGATAACTATAGGCCGCAACTATACGGCTGAAATAAATATTCCTGCCGTATAGTTGGTTGTTACAACTCCTGGAACATGCTTTTTTGCCCAAATTTTCAAAGATCCACTTTTTAATCTAGAAAATATGATTAAGATAGTTTCTACATATAAAACTCAGACTTTATTTTCTACACTATATCTATGCTTATTCAGTCGATATTTCTACTGCTTTTTGACATCTGCATTTTTACACGCGCGCTTCCACAAGAATGTCTGTGAAAAGGTTATATAAATGCGATGACCATTTTATTATATAACTCTATTTTATTGATATGATGGGTTGAATCCCATTAAGCATTTTATTAAGAATGGTTGAATATTTTAACCCTTTTTCTATTCTTGAATTCTTACCTTGGGTTGCCCTCTATCAAAGGCACTTACCACATGAACTCGTTTTGCCGATGGAACATATCTTTTTCCCGCTTCTAGTTTCTTTGGAAAATACCGGATGATTTCACCATCATAAACATTGAAGATTATTTTCCCTTCAGCACAATCAACTGACGCTCCCGCAGTACTAAGGAAAGGTCTTCCAATTATTATAGATACTTTTTCATCCTCCGAGATTTCAAGAATAATAAAGTCAGTGGGAATAACATGCTCATCTATTCTAAGTAGAACATCCTCAATCATACCAATAGGTTGTTTAGTGGATTTATCAGTCATCTGTAAAGTGATATAAGTGGGGGACATTACACTAACTCCTACACCTAAATCACATAAGGCATTATGAATATTAGTTTTGCCTATTAAACATGAAATAGTTGGTATTCCGGGATCTCCTGATTTAGACAATCGCTTCCCATTAGCAGGGTAACTATTCACCATGGCAACGGTTTTAGTTATCTCTTTCTTTCTATTAAGAATATCAAGGAGAAATTTAGAATAGGTAGGCACTTTTATTGCATCCGCAAATGGAATTTCTAGACGAAGATCACTTAATGCCTTTTTAAAAGAATCATAGATTACCTCATCTGGTGCTTTCTTTTTGCGATCTGGATATGGAAGTTTCTTACTCTTATCTTTTACCTTTTATGGGGGATCAGGCTCTTTAGTTACTTTCGTTTGTTGTTGCTTATCGCTTTTATTCTTTTCTATTGCAACCATTTCATCTTATTTGCTTGTCTCTTCTTCTTCTCTTGGATCAACGGTCTCTGTATCAGAGTCATAACTCATCTTGTGCATCATTCTGCTCCTCCAAGGTTTGATCTTGTGTTTCTTGAGCAGTCTCATCTTGAGGATCACCAATGTATCATCTTCTTAGCTTGCCTTGAGCAAGGCTTTTTTCCTTCGATCTTTTTTAGCTTCATATTCTGGTGGTCCTAATGGTCCTTTAACAACTGCACCTCTTCTTGTAACAACATTAGTAGAAACAGGAATATTTATATCATATTGAAGAAAAAATTGATAACCAGATGCTATTTGTTCACATTGGGTTTAAATCATACTAAGGTACTTATGAAATAATTTATTTCTTGGCCAATTTCCTCATAATTTTATGTATGTTCGGCCAAAATCTTCTTGTCTCTTTGAAATTGCTTATGCAAGGTATTGTATTATTTGGCATGTCAATGTTTCAATTCTTGAAAAACTTTTCTAGTTTCATCCTCTTCAATAAAAACTTGTAACAAATATACTTTGTTTTCCTTGACAAGTTCAGAAGGTATACCTTTTTCTTTCATGGTTTTGCGTACTTAAGGCATAAGATCGGGATTTATACGAAGTATTCCCTTTTCTGGCTTAGTGCCAAAATCGGGATTATATAGAGAATCATTCTTAGCCCTAGTAGACATCAATTCCAAACATTCTTTAACAGTTAAAGTATTTATCGATCCTCCTGCTGATAACTCTAGCAACTCTCTGCGTTGGGTATTAAGACTGTGGTAAAATAAGTGGAAAACAGTTGACTCAAAATAGCCATGATTAGGAATACTATTGATCATTCCAAAGAATCTTTCCCAGGCTTGTGGGTAGTTTTCTCCCACGTTCTGACTGAAGTTGCCTATATTCTTTCTAATTTTTGTTACCTTTGTAAAAGGATTAAACCTATTATGAATTTAACAATGCAGTTATCCCAACATTTAATGTAATGGCGAGGGAGAGAATATAACCAGTCTAGAGCCTTACCTTTGAGAGACCAACAAAATAGTTTTAGATGAGAGAATTCTCTAGACAAACCTTTTTCCTGGGTATTAGACGAGATAATTCCAAGTGAGGTTATAACATCGTCAAACTCTCTAAGATGTCTTCCTGGGTATTCATCTTTCCTTCCACTGAAAGCTTTTTCCTGCAAAATTTTAATAATTTAACCATCAAATCGGTATTCTCTAACTCCAGGATTAGGAAATTCTATTGGTTGTTTAAGAAAAGTAGAATTTGGAGCACTGTATTCTCTGAGATTCTTCTCAGGTTTGTTGGGAGTTGTCCTATGAATGTACATGATTTCCATGAAGTCACTTAGGTTTTCAACTTCAACCTTATTCGATCTCAAAAGTTCTTTAATAATTTCCTCGTGACTTTGAGCAGGTACGCGATCAAGATAATCTGGTAGATAATCCCTACCAGAGCATGTAGACCATTTGTCTCCTAGGGAGGCCATCTTGTAATAGTAACACCTGAAATGTCAAGAGACAAAACACTAAGCGCTTAGCTCCCCGGCAACGGCGCCAAAAAAATAGCTTGATGGCTGCAAGTGCACAAATCGTTTGTAGCTAGTTTCGAAGTTAAGATGTCGGTCCCACAAGGAGCCCAAAGGTAAGTGTTTATGGGTGAAGTCTCTGTCACACCCGAATTTGTCACAAGTCTTTGAGTGAATTGACTGCAAGCATTGAAATACGAATAGAATTTGGATTAAAGGAAAGTATTTAAATAAATCTAAAATGTAAACTTTACAAATAAAAGGCATAAAAGTAAAGAACGATTTGTTTGTTGTTTTCTGCAGATGACAAAGTAGTCGTGGGGAGATTCAGGATGATAGTGAATGTGCCAAGTGGATGAGTGATAAGTGTAACAATTATAATCTTATAAGTATGTGTGTAGGCGAGCAACCCATAATTAGCCACAACTCCTCTTGGTAGATTTCATTCCAACTTCAGTAATCCTACTAGCCTGTTACCACAACCATGGTCAGTCACTAGACGATTAAGATCCTTCAGGTTTCTTAGCAATTAAGCTCCTTGGATCAGACTAATGCAATAAGCTTTGTGGCTCCTCGTGATCCTTGAGTCAAAATAGTTTCCCATTGATATCCCCGTGTCACTCGGGGGTCGCCGGTCTGCTAGCGAACAAGATTCTCTCTATGTAGAACAAAGCATCATGTTGTCTGGGCCCTTAATTGGACAACATGCATTAAGCATCCCACAGATAGTCAAACACACATAATATAGTAATTAAAATCAACCACAAACTTAATGGGAATTATATAGGCACATCACATCTCACAAATCCCTTACATCTCCCATGCCCAAGGGAACATACTCATACATGAGAGAAGAAAGCATCATCGATATAATTAAATAAAGGGAGTTCTTCTTGATATTACCGTGGAGATCCACAATACGAATAAAAATAAATCCAACACAATTCAAGATGGGAAGAACAATATCAAACCCTAATCTTGCAAGGTGGAGATATCTCTCTCTCTCTCAAGTACAAGTAATGGCTTTGGAGGTGTGGTGGCTAGAAGATCGAAAATCATGGAGCGAGATGAAGAACGTCTTCCTCTTCTTCTCCGGATCTCTTCTTTCTCCCTTATGGATGGGATGGCGGCTCGTGTGTTCTGTTTTCGTCCCTCGCCTCTTCATGAAAGTTGTCCCTTGATACGTCGAAAATGTATCTATAATTTTTGATGTTCCATGTTTGTTTAGTACCTACTTTGCTTTGCTTTGTCTACACTTTGAGGTGTTTTTATATGTTTTCTAGTACTAACCTATTAACAAGATGCCACAGTGCCAGTTGCATGTTTTCTTCTGTTTTTGGTTCCAGAAAGGAAGAAAATGAATATTCTTGGAATTGGACGGGACAAAAGCCAAAGTCAATATTTTACCGTGGGGAACACGAAGCCTGAATACGAGACGAAGGAGGGACACCAGGGGTTCGTACCCCCTGGCCGTGCGGCCAAGGTGGGCCCGCGCCTGGGGGGTGCAGCCGCCCTAGCGACCCCTCCCCCGCCTCGCCTTTTCGCCTATAAAGACCCTCCGATGCCTAAACCCTGAGCACCCGATCAAAATTCCACAAAACCGTCTGTAGCCGCCGCCATCATCGTCCCTAGGTCAGGGGTTCTGAAGCTCTTCCCGGCACCCTGCCAGAGGGGAGATCATCCCGGAGGCCTTATTCTTCATCATGCCAGTCTTCGGTATGAATCATGAGTAGTTCCACCCTGGACTACGGGTCCATGTAGTAGCTAGATGGTTATATCTCCTCCTTTGTGCTTTCATGTTTAGATCTTGTGAGCTCCGTTCATGATCAAGATCTCATCTATTTGTAATCATGCATGTTGTGTTTGCGGGGATCCAATGGATATTGAGATTACCATGTGTAACATCCCAGCATTAGATCTTAGAAATAAGCTGAACCCAGATGTGTGCATTGCATTCATGCATAGAAAATCCGAATAAATTTCGCGCTTTTAAACCAAAACTTGTCAAGGTGATTGAAGCTTATCTTAACTTGATGGAATAAGAAGTAGATCATGAATTTGACTGCGGTAAGTTTCAATAAGACTTCTGCTAAACCCTTATTTTGGGTAAGGATATTTGTTCTAAGGGCAGATCAAATGTACTATCAGTTGAATCTTAGTACAATGCGAATTATACTTGATCATTAGGTGATCATATTATAGTATTAATTATAATCACTCATGAGTACCAAGATAGAGGATATAACCCCAATTATGAATTTAAAAAATATATCTTAATCCCATCTGCATGTACCCTGAGTATCATGGTAATATCTAACCCTACTTCTGAAATAAGATTGGGCAGGAAAGAAATGGAGTTTAGATCATTCACCCTATATCTTTCTTTCCATATAAATCCTTATCATCTCTGTTGAGTTATATTTCCATGACTGTTATTCATCATTGTTGAAGGATCAACTATTGATTCACCAGAGCTCAATCTATCAACTCTTGACCATATTATTGCATTTACTTAAGGCCTAACTAAATAAGAAACAAGAGGTAAATGGTAATGCTAGTTTTAGGTATCATCTCTATGGTGGGAGTGATTGGGGGAAATCAAATCAATATGGTAACAAAGAAGATTACAAGGATGGATTTTGGATATTGATCCCAAGGCGTAATCCTATTGGATTAAGTAGGCATAGTAAATGAATAAACATCTCTTAATCCAATAGAAATACTAAGAAGATAAGTTCAATACAACTACAATGTTGTATTGATAATGGCCTTGACTAGCCAACTGGAAACCTAAGCCATTATGATCCAAGGATTCTAAGGATCATACTTTTGTCACCAAGATTGAATATGCTTATATCCTGTATAAGGTACATTGGTGGGTAGAACATGATTAAATCCTAGTCTAGATAATTATCCTAGATTAGCCATGACAAGTCACACTAACATAATGTGAGGTTGGAGTATGGGATACTGGAGTTAAGTAGAAACAAGATAGTATGATCAAGATAATGCTAGAGTAACATTGGATTAGAGAAGTAGTAGTTTCCTCTTGGGAAATACTCACACTTGAGGTGAAGTAAAGCTTGATATATACAACTACTGGAGTAATGTTGGTAATGAATGATGAAGGAAGATTATGAAAACTTCTCTGTCAAGCTCATTAGAATTGTAAATGGAATTAGAAGAATAAAAGGTGGATAAAAATATCCTGAAGAAGCAAAGTTCATCATGTTAGCACATGATGATGGATATGAAGTAGTATATCTAGGAAAGGAATTCCTTAATAAGAAGTCTAGAGTTATGAATTATGGAAGATAATAATTCTTGGTAAACAATCAACTCTAATCTTAAAACCAAGTATAATATCGATTTAATATTAAGAATATTCCATCTTATAACTATATCATTTGATAGGAACATTCCATAAAACAAATCCCATAAGCACATCTCTGTTTATTCCAATTATCATAATTATCTGTGCACAATTCTTTTCCATAAAACATTCTAGATGTAACTTTCTAGTACTAAAGGTGATGCCATCAAATATCCCAAACAGAAAACAATATGTTTAGCTATTGAATCTTTAACCACATCCATAAAGGAGTCTAAATATATTAAAGACCCTAAACCTTAGGGTATATATGCATAATACAAAACCTTAAACCTCTTTGTTTATTATAATAGAATATATACATTGTCATTTTCCAAATCAATGGGAGTAGTAATAACTATATCAATGACTTATATTTCATGCATCAAATAATGGTATAGGATCACTACACATATTAAAGTTTCTATTCAAACTATGAGCCAACTAGAGTTAAGTTTATAAACAAATAAGAATATAACATTCAAGAAATCCATAACTATAATAGGAGAGAAAAATAATAAGAAAATTTCCTACAAACTATTAAAAAAGGGACTCATATTGAGTAAATAAAAGAAATACAAAAAGATGAAATGATAAAAGTTCACAAATAATACTAACTATATTTTAGTATTGTTGCAATATCCAGCAAATAAATCATACAAAGAAAGGTTCAAAATATAAATCAAATTCAAATCTGAATAAGAAAACAGAAAATAGAAAAAGGATAAAACAAATAAAAACCAAACCTGACCGCAGCCCAACCCTATCTGCTTACCTAACACCCAGGTGCAGCCCACTTCGGCTCGCGACCAGCCCACCAGCAGCCCGTACCACTTCGGCCTTCTATTTCTCGTTGTATTCCTCGCCGGTGGAAGCAGCTGTGTGGCGTCGTGGCGGTCGTCGATCTCCGACGCGTTACGATGCGCGCCGCCGCCAGTAAGGAGGGGTATAAGAACGCCCGCGAGCTCCTCTATCCATTTGTACCCAAATCACTCTCTCTCTCTCTCGTGCTCTCTCTAAAATTTCCCCAACCATGATGAAACCCTAACTCGCCGGAGTTGCTCGTTGTCGTTTTTCAAGACCACCCCAAGGCCAACTGAAGGTCCACTAGCACCGCCATGGTGGACTTCGTCTGCTAGGAGGAGGAATCGAGCTGGGATGCCTGAAACCATGTGCATCAAGCTCGTCTGTCTGCCGTTCGCCGTCGACCATGACGACGTCGTCTAAGCTCGCGTCCCCTTGTCGTTGCCACTACAAGCTTCCTGGTGAGCTTCTGCTTCTGCTCGTTCTCTCTGATTTGATCCTAGTCATCTGTAGCGCCTTGTAGGCATGCACCCGAGTAGGTCACCGTCGGAGCTCGTTGGAGCTAGTGCTCCGGTGACAATTCCGGGGTGGCGCAACCATAGTTTGACTCGCCGTTGCACCCTCTCTTCAACGCACCAGACCACGCGTGCTAAATCACCATAGATCATCGCCGGCAACCTTGATCTGGTGGTGGAGGTCGTGCTGACGTCAGCGTGACGACGTGCTGGGGTCAGCCTGGTCCCAGTTCCCGGTTTGACCAGTATTTGCTCACGTGGTTGATGACATGGCCTAGGGCCCATATGTCATTGACTGGGGGTAAGGACTGGGTCAGTAACTAATGCATTTCTTTCATCTGAGAGATGAGGTGGACCATGGCCCACTAGTCAATGACTGAGGCTAGCTCTTGGTTCGGTGTAAAAAGTATTTTCTGTTAAGAAACAAATAAAATTTTATAATTCAATTAATAATATTCCAGAAATAAAAAAAATCTTGTTTAATTAATAACTTTTGATTTATAATTCACAAAAATATGTATAATATATGAAAATTTGTAGAAAAATAAAATCTACAACTTAAACTTCTTATCAAATTTTATTATGTTGATTATTTAAATAAACATTATTTAATAAAGGTTTTATAAGTAATAAAACTTTGATAATTCATATTTTAATAATGGTAAATGTTAAAAATATAAATAGAATACCAAAATCTTAGAAAAATAAGAATTCTAATTTAAAACTATATTCATGTATTATTATTTCACTTAATTAAATATTTATTATTTATTAGGTAATTATAAAAGTAATAAGAAGTATAAAAATCATATCTTATTATTTATAAACCATAAAAACTAAATGTAATATACCAAAAAGATCACAAAAATAATATCTACAGGTTAAAAACCTATTATTTTACTTTGGGAGTTAAATAAAAATTCAAATATTTTAAAAACTCAAATTAAACTTATTTAATTCATTAATAATTCAAATAAGGATAAATAAAATTTATTAAAATTCCTCAAATAAGTAAATTAAGTTTAATAAATAGTATTAGTCTTAAAAATTAATAAAATGAAGCTTTAATGGTTTAAAACATTATAAATATCTTTTTATTAAATTATCCTCAACCTTAAATGAAGATCATATTCTAAAAGGATTCCCACTTATAATAAAAACCTTAAAGAGCAACTTCTGAATACACCAAACCTTTTCTAAACCATGTTAACCACCAAATTACAAAAACTACCACAACATTATATAAATCCATAAGTAGTTAAGTAATAGTATGTTTTGGATTATAAACTATACTCACTCATCTATAAAAGAAAAATGATATTACTCCATTATAGAATCAAGAAACCATTACCCCAAATAAAAGGATAACCATTCTTAAGTAACTTAAAGAAAACATTTCAGATACACAAGAAACAAATGTATAAGTACTATGCTTTCAAAACTATCTATATTTTAAAGTTAACTTTAGTCTCCAAGAATCCAAATAGAATACAATAAACATTACTATATGTTTTATAGTTAACTTTGGTCTGAAGTAGTTAAATTGTAAAGCAACTCTAGCCAAACTATTTGAGTAAACAAATAACATCAACCACCACTAACTAACCCCAAAGCTTGTTTAAACCTTAGAAGAGAAACCTTTTCTTTGAAGGTTATTCTTTTTGCCACTTCCAAACAAAAACTCTTATATAAGCAAGTTTGACTAGTACTTCATAAGTATATATTTTGTTGCTACATATATGTTTCCCATAAGCACTCATAAGCTCTAGTAAAACCACAAATGTGAAACTTATCTAAAAGGACCACACATTCCAAAGTAACCATTTCCGGAATCCAAACCCTAGGACAACATTATTCCCGGGATTTGCGTTTAGAACGTGCATCACATTACTTATGCATAAAAGCATATTGCTTCTTTAAACATTAGTCCTTACCGGACCAATGATGCTGATTTCAGATTTTGGATCTTATACTGACTTGAAGACCGTGAGTGCATAATCTTGCAATCACAAAAGGCAAGTTCACACTTGCTCATGTCCTTTGTTTATTTTCTGTAAAGTATTTTACAAATTCAGTGTTGTTATCACCTGCATTTGAAAAAGGTCTAAAAACACTATTTTCAATAATAATGTGAACTATTGGTTACTGATCCAGGGTGATCAGCTAATCTATTAAATCTGACAGTTGGAATACCACTGTTCAGAACTATATCACCTAGGACTTAACAACCAATGTAGCCAGTGATTCTTGCATCGTATATTACGCATTGACCATGAGATTTGGAATGGGACGGAGAAGTCAGCTGTATCTTCTTCCTCTCGCATGAAGCCGGATGTGCAGGTCGTGGCTGTTATCCTCGTAGCATGCATATTAATTGGTAATTATTAGAGGATATGCAACATATGGGTGGGAACCCTCAACGTCCCACGATAGTTCTGACATCTAACGGTTTGTACAAACCATTGTCGTAATTCTTTATGTGGGCATGGTGTACACCAAGGAGGCATGCGAGGTCGCGAAGGGGGCAGTGATTGGCTTGGATCATCTTCTGGGCCCCACATCATGGAATTGTGGACGGGAATAAGCTGCCCGGTTGTGCAACAAAGAGTTGATCTCTCATGGGTAAAGTAACGCACCTCTGCAGAGTGTAAGAACTGTAACTTGTTACTCCGTGTTCCGGGAAGGAGCCGCGAACACGGCGGGAAAGGAACTCCATGAAAGTTCTGGTACACCCGTGAAGGCTGACGGACATAGCTTTTTGGAATAAAAGCAATCTTTGAAGAAATGTTTATGAAAACTTGCATTGCCTACGACCTACGGTCTGTGGCTGTAGTTATAGTGCATAAAACACTCCTTTTCTAGTGAATTGTTGAGTATGCTCGTACTCAAAGTATCTTCTTAACCCTTGCTAGATTCTGAAGCCATTGAGACGACGTCTACATCAAGTTATGCTCCAGGACTTATCATGCCTAGCTTAAGATCTTCAATAAAGACAAGGAAGACAACTTATACATCAACTCAAGTGACGACGAAGTTACTGATTAGATTGAAATATAATCTCTAGCCAAAGAACCTATTTCTGTAGTGCGTTGCATTAGTAGAAATGCTAACCTCTTAGCCAGAATACTAGACGTAATAGTATAGTCGTTCTTACGTTATTTATCTTTGATTCTTTTCCGTAAGAAGTTCTCTCTCTCTTTAACCTAGAGTGTTCTCTGGATCTTGTGTAAAGAGTGATTTGTAACCTTTAGCCATGTATTGGACCCGCTGTGTTTCTGTTGTGCCATTTTGAGGGATGTAATACTAGTGAACGGTGTTTTATTGGTGTTATGTCAATGACTATAATATACTACATCATGAAGTGGTATGCTGGGTCACCGCACCATGTGAGATTGATTAATGGTTTTGTCTTATTGATTCTTTCATTACTATGTTGTTTGTGATCTTGCATGCTCTCCGTTGTTAGTAGCTATCTTGGCCAAGTAGTTGCTAGTGACTCCAAGAGGGGGTATTTATGCTTGATAGTGGGTTCATGCCTCTATTTAATCTAAGGGGAGTGACAGAAATATCTAAGGTTATAGATGTGATGTTACCACTAGGGAGAAAACAGCGGTCTCTTGTTCATGGAACAAGTGGATTATTTACCTTACACACTTTGCTTAAAGAAAATGTATGTTGCTTGCAACTTAATACTAGAGGGGGTTCGGTTGATAACCCAAAGGTGGATTTCTAGTCATAGATGCAGTTGGATGGCAGTCTATGTATCTTGTTGTATTACCCAATCGAATCTCATAGTATCATGAATGTCTAGTATTGCATTGTTATGCCTTGCTCAGTCCTGTCAATTGCCCTGCTGTAATTTTTTTACCCAGCATGCCATGTTTGTTTATCTAAGGAGAACACCTCTAGTGAACTATTGACCCCGCTCCAATCTTTACCATTGATACATCTTCCACTGTTACTGTTTACTTGTTGCAAACCACCATTACCTTCCACACCATACAGTTAATCCTTTGTTATAGCAAACCGGTGAGATTGACAACCTCACTGTTCGTTGGGGCAAAGTTTTGAGTTTGTGTTGTGCAGGTCTCCAAGTTTCTAGCAAAACCTTTGAGTCGTTTCCTTCCTCCTACTGGTTCGATAACCTCGATTTCTTACTGAGGGAAAACTTGGTGCTGTGCTCATCACACCTTGCTCTTGGGTCTCACAACGAGGCGTTGACAACATGCCCATCATCAAGCTTTTTCTGGTGCCGTTGCCGGGGAGGCTAAGGACGTCTTCACAAGGGGAGTCCTCCACAACCTTTCTCTTTACTTTGTTTTTGTTTTTCTTAGTTTCTTTTGCTTGGTTTTGTTTGCCTCTTTTTATCAAAAACTCCAAAAAAATAGTTTAGTTTGGTTTGCTTTCTCTTATCAAAAACACAAAAAAATTAGTTCCTGCTCTAGTTGCTGTTGTTGTTGGCTTGCTCCATTTTTTCCAAAATGAACTCTGCGGAGAACACCAAGTTGTGTGAGTTCACTAGCACAAACAACAATGATTTCCTTAGCACTCCTATTGCTCCACTTGCTCATGATGCTAACTTTTATGAAATTAAGCCTTCTTTGTTGAATCTTGTGATGAGAGAGCAATTTTCTGCTTGATGATGCTGCTACCCACCTCAATAACTCTGTTGAACTTTGTGAGATGCAAAAGTATAAGGATGTAGACGGAGATATTATTAAGCTCAAGTTGTTTCCTTTCTCCTTGAAAGGAAAATCTAAAGAATGGTTGCTAACCTTGCCTAGAAATAGTATTGATTCTTGGATTAAGTGCAAAGATGCTTTTATTGGAAAGTACTACCCTCCTGCTAAGACTATATCTATGAGAAGTGATATTATGAAATTTAAACAACTTGATAATGAACATGTTGCTTAGGCTTGGGAAAGAATGAAATCTTTGGTTAAGAACTGTCCCACTCATGGACTGCTTGGAAGATTATCTAGACTTTTTATGCAGGTTTGAACTTCTCTTCAAGAAACCCGTTGGATTCAGCTACTGGAGGTACCTTTATGACCATCACCTTGGGTGCTGGAACAAAACTCCTTGATAATATGATGGTTAATTATTCTGAATGGCACACTAAGAGAGCTCCACATGGTAAGAAGGTAAATTATGTTGAATAAACCTCCTCTTTGAGTGATAATATTGACATTATGATGGCTATGCTTGTTAATGGGAAAGATCCTTTAGATCCTAATAATGTTCCCTTATCCTATTTGGTTTCTTAAGAAGAGCAAGTTGATGTGAACTTCATTTGGAATAATAATTTTTGCAACAATACTTATGGTAATAATTATAGGCCTTATCCTCCTAATAATGGCAATACTTATCATGGTAGATATGGAATGACTAGTAAAGATAGGATTCTAGAAGTTGAAAGATCCACTAAAAACTTTATGCAAATTCAATATGAGAAAAACAAGATTTCCACTAAAACTATGGAAGAACAATGTGCTATCTTGAAAAATATTAGTCATCAGCTTGAGAATTTGAATATGGAAATTCCTAGTTTACAGTCAAAAATTTTGAGTGCTGAGAAAAATGTTTCCTCTTCGTCTGAAGCACAATCCTCTTTGATTAATAAAATGGCTGCTAAACCTGAAACCATGGAAATTACCTTTGCTGCTACTCATGCCATACAAGTTACTATTGATGAAAATATTAGACTGTTAGCCCAACTATGCTAAGTGGGAAAGAGAAGCTGAAATTGCTAGAAACAATAGTGTGTGCACTATTACCACCACCAATATGGATGCCACTAAACCACAAGAAGTCCCTATTCCTCCTACCACAATGCCTAAGCCCAATGAGTCTACTACTAGTGATGCTAAGTTTGATTTTGATCTTGATGGTTGCAATATTTCTGAAGTGATTATGTTCCTACAAAAGCTTGCTAGAAGTCCTGATGCTAGTGATATGCATTTAGCTTTCACCAACCTCGTTACATACGCTCTTATTAAAAAAGGAAGAGAAGTTGAAACACAAAGCTTCTATTCCTAGGAAAGTAGAAGATAGTTGGGAACCAATTATTAATATGCAACTGAATGACTTTGATCTCAAAGCTTCATGTGACATTGGTTCTAGTGTATCTATTATGCCTAAGAAGATTTATGAAATGCTTGATTTGCCACCTTTGGAAGATTGTTATTTGGATGTCCCACTTAATGATAATGATAAGAAGAAACTCATGGGGAGTGTTAATGATGTTCTTATTATGGTTAACAACGCTTATGTCCATGTTGATTTCTATGTTTTGGATGTTGAATACAATGCTTCTTGTCCTATTACTTTGGGAAGACCTTTTCTTAGAACTATTGGTTCCATCACTGATATGAAAGAAGGCACCATTAAATATCAATTTCCATTCAATAAAGGTATTTAACACTTCCCCATGAGGAGAGAGAAGTTTCTTTCTGCTCCTCCTTTGAAAACAAGGTTTGATGTTAATGCTTCTTCATTTGAAAATACTTGATTCTTGCTTCTTGTGCCTAACTTAAAGGCGTTAAAGAAAAGTACTTGTTGGGAGATAACCCAAGAGTTTTCTTGAGTCTTGGAAGTTATTACTTCAGTAATGACCTCTCTTTATCCTTTTTGTTTGCTTTTTGTGCCAAGAATAACCTCTAATGAGAGGGAAGTAAGATTTGGGGAGTTGTTGTCCCGAAACAGATTTTTATGTTTCACTGTAAAAATCCGTGAGGAATATCTGTAAGTTGTCTTGATCTGATATTTTACGAATAAATCCCCCAATATGTTAGATAACTTTCTTTATTCCGAGACTTTTTCATTTGAGCAACAAAAGGTCTTCGAAAAAGTCAGTTTCTACCTGCTGGTCTATTTTGACAGATTTCTGCCATTATTTGCATTTGCTTCTTATTGATTCCTTTTTGGGTTCTTTTTGGGAAATTGAGCTTTTTGAGGGAATTGCTACAGTAGCTTGTGTTTTTAGTGAAATTTTTGTTGTTCCAAAGCTAAACCCAAGGGTCTATTATCTTTTGAACACACTAATGTTGCTAATGAAGATTGTGTGAAGTTTTGTATGAAGGAAAAATTTCAGGTGTAGAGAGAGAATGATGTGATGAGATGAAGAATGGACAAAAGCTCAAGCTTGGGGATGCCACCACGTGTCACCCGAAGAAATTTCATCCCCTTCTTCATCAATAAAAAGCTCAGGTCTTTCTAGACACTTAGTTTTTATTGTTTCATGCACTGTTGTGTTGTTCTTGGAGCGTCTTAGTTTTCATTTGGTTTGCTTAGTTTGCTTAGTTTTCTTGAATAAAGTAGTTTGGAACCCCGTTCTCGCTGTGTTGTTTCAAATAAGTTGATTGGTGTTGGAGAGGAGTAGAAAGTTCTTGCTTGAATAATGCAAGAGGAGCTTGCTTTGACTATGACTTAGACTTTATCATGGCATGCTAGGTATTGTTTTGACCTTATGCTTAGTGATTATTGTTGTAGCATGACTTGTTCCAAACAATTAGGATTGCTTAGTGTGCCTTGAACGAATCATGCGTTGTTTTATCATACAAAAGCATAGTATTGTGGTATTCTCCTTTGATGTTTTGTTTGGGTTGACTTGGCACATGCTCACACCATGTTATGACTATGAACAAGTCACAATAGCCTCTATGATCATTTAGTCCTTGACTTGTAGTACCACTCTATGCTTTTATTAGTAATGTTTTGTCACTCTGCATGATTATGGCCATTATTGCTCTCTTGGTTGGCCACTCCCAGTCTTTTGCTAGCCTCCACTTGTATAAGTAAGCTCTACTCATGCTTCCAACTCCCAAGAAACCAAGTTATTCCAATGTGTCCACTATAAATTCCTATGCATGGTGTGTTACACCATTCCAAGTATATTCTTGTTTTCATCTATCTTCTAATTAAAAAGTATTTTGTTATGTGAAAACTTAGTGATTAAAGCTCTCACAAACTTGATGGCACACTTTATATTCTTTGACCCTAATAAACTTGAACCATTGTGTCGTCTATGTTGTATATGCTTGCACTTATACATTGGAATTAGCAGAACCGTGTTGTCATGGGGAATGCTTTCAACATTGCACTTGTACTTTGTACACAGTTGATATCATGCTCTTTTGTTTATGGATGTCGTTGGTGTGAAATAAAAGGGGAGCTTGGAATTCCATGGAGTTATGTATGTGTGTTAGAGAAACGCATGGGCCGCTAGCCTAAGCCATGCCTAATCGTGGTGGAAACTTGCAGCATCACCATAATGACATCTATGAAGCTTTCTTCTTATAAAAAAAGAGAGACATATTAAAAAGAGGAAAGAGAGAAAAAAGCACCATATTCCCATGGTAAATAAGAAGATTGTCGCGATGCTCATTGTCTGCTTGCCTTGTAATTTTGGTTATGGGATAGCTCATGTACCATGTGCAAGGGGTACCCCGTTGGCGGTTCTCTATGATACACATGTACTTAATATGACAAGAACTTATAGGTGACTAAAGGTAAGTAGCATGAGGAGCGGCCCTCGTATTCAAGGGACATGAGATTGCCAACTTATACTTTGTCAAGCATATACTCCATAGTTTTTCACTTTAACCTTAATCACTTCAAGATGCTTATGATAGGGGCATTTGAGAGCTGAAAGCTAACAAGTACCATAATTTTTGGAAGCTCTTTTTGAGACTTGAAATCCCTACTTCCCTTGATGAAGGGCCTTTCTTCCACTATTATATTGAGTCTCCACCTTCTATCCTTAGGCACCAGTTAAGAAAGCATAGTTGCCATTCTTATTTCTATGTGCATTGTCCCAAAACTTATTGATTGATGCATATTGTTGATATTACTTGTTCTTGTGCTATTTGTATCTAGTCACTCTTATGAACTTTGAAGGTGTCCTATGCATCTATTTGCTACTCTATGAGGGACAAGATGATTGCCACTATGCCATGTTTTCTTTATGTGAAACAAACAAATGTTTTCAATGCATGTTATTCATGATCTTTGTTTGTAGCCTTTCATGTTGCATGCATAGTTACTTTGTCTTACTGTTAGAACTCCATCTTTCATGCTCATGTTTAGAGTTCTTTGATCCCAGCTTTCATTGCTTGCAAATGGTTTGATCTTGATTTTGATGGTTCATGTCACCTCAAAAATTATTCTTTTTATCACTTACCTACTCTAGGACGAGCAGGACTTAAGCTTGGGGATGCTTGATACGTCGGAAACGTATCTATTATTTTTTATGTTCCATGCTTGTTTAGTATCTACTTTGCTTTGCTTTGTCTGCACTTTGAGGTGTTTTTATATGTTTTCTGGTACTAACCTATTAACAAGATGCCATAGTGCCAGTTGCCTGTTTTATTCTGTTTTCGGTTCCAGAAAGGCAGAAAATCAATATTCTCGGAATTGGACGGGACAAAAGCCAAAGTCAATATTTTACCCTGGGGAACACAAAGCTGAATACGAGACGGAGGACGGCCACCAGGGGCCGCACCCCCTGGCCGTGCGGCCAAGGTGGGCCCGCGCCTAGGGGGTGTAGCCGCCCCGGCGACCCCCTGCCTCGCCTCTTCGCCTATAAAGACCCCCCGATGCCTAAACCCTAAGCACCCGATAAAAATTCCACGAAACCGTTTATAGCCTCCGCAACCATCGTCCCTAGATCAAGGGATCTGAAGCTCTTCCCGACACCCTGCTGGAGGGGATATCATCCCGGAGGCCTTCTTCTTCATCATGCCAGCCTCCGGTATGAAGCGTGAGTAGTTCCACCTTGGACTACGGGTCCATGTAGTAGCTGGATGGTTGTATCTCCTCCTTTGTGCTTTCATGTTTAGATCTTGTGAGCTCCATTCATGATCAAGATATCATCTATTTGTAATCATGCATGTTGTGTTTGCGGGGATCCGATGGATATTGAGATTACTATGTTAGACAGATTAATGGTTTTGTCTTATTGATTCTTTCATGTCTGTGTTATTTGTGATCTTACATGATCTCCGTTGTTAGTAGCTATCTTGGCCAAGTAGTTGCTAGTGACTCCAAGAGGGGGTATTTATGCTCGATAAAGGGTTTATGCCTCTATTTAATCTAAGGGAAGTGACAGAAATCTCTAAGGTTGTAGATGTGATGTTGCCACTAGGGAGAAAACAACGGTCTCTTGTTCATGGAACAAGTGGATTGTTTACCTTACACACTTTGCTTAAAGCAGTTGTCTGTTGCTTGCAACTTAATACTAGAGGGGGTTCGGTTGATAACCCTAAGGTGGACTTCTAGTCATAGATGCAGTTGGATGGCGGTCTATGTATCTTGTTGTATTGCCCAATCGAATCTCATAGGATCATGAATGTCTAGTATTTCATTGTTATGCCTTGCTCAGTCCTATCAATTGCCCTGCTGTAATTTTTTTACCCAGCATGATATGTTTGTTTATCTAAGGAGAACACCTCTAGTGAACTATGGACCCCGGTCCAATCTTTACCATTGATACATCTTCCACTGTTATTGTTTACTTGTTGCAAACCACCATTACCTTCCACACCATACAGTTAATCCCTAGTATATTATTGATATGAGATAGAGATTATTATGTTATACATCATTATGTGTATGTGTTAATTGTCTTCATCTTGATGTTGAGAGTTGTGCACCTCTTTAATATTTTCCTCTTATAGGGACTTGATGAATTGGGTTACTTGTTGGTAGACGAAAGGATGATAGCACTTACTATGACTATAAAGTTGTTGTCATCTTTACATACTAACTTGGGGAAGCAAGAAGAACTCATTAAGCCATGTCCATGCCACGGGAGAAATCCCTTAATAGCGGGATAATATGATTGATGTTGTTTATCTATCAGCTGTGGTTATGAAGGATGATGTGAAGGGAATATGCCCTGAGAGGCAAGAATAAAGTGTTTATTATGTGTATTCCAAGTATATGATAGATGTTTATTTTGCATTCTATAATTGTATTAATAAGGAAACGTTAATACATGTGTGTTTAATAAACAAAAAGAAAGTTCCTAGTTATGCCTCTCTCATAAACTAGCTCGTTGATTAACAACATGATCAAGGTTTCCTGATCATGGACATTGGATGTTGTTAATAACGAGGTCACAACATTAGTGTAATGATGTGATGAACATTCATCCAAAGTATAGCATTACGATCAAAGTCATTGAGTTTATATTGCTATAACAACATACGAAGTGATCCTAATCCTTAGACCATGTGATCATGTCAATCACTAACACTGGAAGAGTATCTCGATAACATCAAACGTCACACCGTAACAGGGTGATTATAAAGATGGGTTCAGTACTACTAAAGTGTTATGTTGAGGCCCATGGATCGAGAGAGGAATTTGTTCATCCTGATGACGGATAGATCTGCTCTGGTCCCTCTCGGTGATATCACATTGGTTAGCTTGCAAGCAAGTTATTTGATCACTAGAATATTATATCACGGGAACAAGAAAAGAGTGTGTAAGATCCCTCCTTTGTAAAGGAAAAGAATCCCTGTGATTGCAATGCTAGTCCCTGGATCAATGCTAGCATCCACAGTTTAAGATGAAGTACACAGAAACAAAGGTCATTATTACATATAATTCTAGAGACAAACATAGTCTTTTACAACTCCATGGCCACAGGCCTAATACAAGAGTTCAAACATATAATAAGATAAATAAGTCTTCATCTTCATGTGCCACAGGCAAGCATGTTGAGTGTAGACTCATGACTCCTAATCATCATCAAAATATCCTGCAACATCACAAGTTATAGCCACAGTGGGTCAATACATTGGAATAGTATTGGCAAGTGATACCTTAGTAGAATAATGGTGGACTAAATACTATATGCATTTTGGCTAAGTGTAGCTTAGCCTTGCTTTGCTCAAAATAGGTTTTGCCTATTAGTTGAAAACACTAAGTTTTTCTTTGTCAAAACTTTTCCCAAGTAACCACCAATAGACATTGGGGTCCTACACCCTTGTTCAACCACAAATTTTACTTAGAAATTGGGATGAGGATATTCTTGATAGCTTCCATGTCTTGATGCTCAAATTGTCCAATACCAGGGACATGGCTAAGTACTTAGATTCTTCCATCTGCAGAGGTTGTTCACTTTCCCCACAAGACTTGATTTTCACCAAGATAGGACCTTTCAGAAGCCTTCCCTTAGACCAAATGGACGCGTTCCAACCTATCATCCCACTACCACCAACTGTCCAAATGGCTAAGTTATTGCAACCTATGTGATCCAGGCAGAGTCCATATTGCCAAGTGGCTGCACTAGAAGCTTCTTAACATTTGGCCTCTCAAATCCCTTTGTTCCAGGGTGGCTTTCCACAAGTGAGATACACAAGGTACGTAAACCATAGAAATGGGCCTTGTGTAACCACTCAACATAAACCATTCCTTCCATTCCACCCAGGTGTTTCATTCACTTAGTTGTTTTATTAAGCAAAACACAAGTCCAAGACTTAGAAATATTTTATCATAGCATGAATATTTTACCACCCTTGGTTTCTACTAGCTAGTCTAAGCATGGCATAGATAAACATCTTAACTTAGAAATTTCTAGCAATTCTACAACTACTAGGATTTCCCAAGCATAGCCTATAAAGACCAAAATTTATCCATGCAAGTCTAGCAAAAATATTTCTAATGCATATTTGAAAAACATAGGAATAAAATCATGAAGCACCACTTGCCTTGGTAGTTTGGAGAGTAGCTACAATCCTCACAATCACAATCACTATTTGCACCAAAATCTACACATAAAATGATAGCACCAAATCACATACAAAATAGATACAAGCAAAAATATATGGATGCATGCAATATGATATGTGATGATTTTCTATACCAAACATGAGTGCACAGTACTGATTCATAAACAAGTTCAAAACTTGACAAACAAACTTTATTTGAACATTGCAACATTTCTCAAATAAATTATATACATAAAATAGACCTACACATGTTTCTGTAAAAAAACCATTTTAACAGAAACAAAACATTAAACACATTGCATATATGGAAAGGGCTTTCTCTCCTGATTCCATTGGTATAAAATTTGTCAAATTTGGACGTGGGAATCAAAAGTTATGAATTTATCAAGTTTAAACATTTAATAGATACAAAATATGATTTTAAATCAAAGAACTGGCCACGCGGCAACGTCTGATTGGACGATACCGCTTCGCACCGGATCACGCTCGGCTACCGTTGGATCTAACTAAACATGCACGGATCAGACCTAAACTTACCTCTTCGTCACAAATCTAATCTTACACGTTAGATATAAATCCTACGGCCATAATCTAATTGACCACAGGCGGGCGGCGCTAGCGGCGACGACTGGCGGTGGCGTCTCTGTCAGAGTTGCTGTCGGCGTTCTAGGTCGCGCGGGAGAGGGATAAGGGGCTTACCGTGCTCGCCGTGTTCTGCTGATGCTCAAGGTGGGCTTCGTTGGCGAAGGGGGCGCAGAGGTGGTCGCTGGAGCTCGTCGGAGTCGTGCACGGCGTCGGGTCCTTGCAGACGAAGTTGTTGCCGACGCTCTGGACCTTCCTAGTACCAACCAGATGTTGGGCCACGCAGAGATAAAACAAAACTTTTTCTCTAACGTGGTGATCCCAAGATCTAGATGAGGTAGAAGGCCACAAGGTTTACCACTAGATGCACAATTGCGGATTACTGATGAAGCGCGTCAGTTGATGCAGTGCAGTCCTCACGATCCGATCATCCTGGTGCTGATCGCACAACACCTCTGTTGGTATCCACACGTACAAGGAGGAGCGCCGGCGGCGAACTGCTAGGTTCGTAACAAAGGCTGGACTACTGTGGAGCTAGGGTTTCCAACACATGGAATGACCTAACCGAACAACGATTAACCTTTCTGGGTTACGGTGCTCCACTATATATAGGGAGTGAACGTGGGCTCTGCTCGCGCGACCCATTCACTAAACCCATATAACACTAGTCACCGTGAGTCCAACTCACTAACTCAGTCCTAATCTGGTTTAGGTCCAACCCAACCAGATTACAGGTTCAGATCCAATCCGAACTTGCTCCCGCTCTTAAGTGTGTGACCCCACAGGCTCATGGCTACTTGGACACGATTGGAGTCCGACTCTCAATCGATCAGTCGGTAGCGGCTCCTAGCAGAACGTGCCGACTCCCAAGTACCAAAGAGTCATGACGACTTACCTTTCCAATGCGACTTACGTCCGAGTCCCTTTTGCCTCACGATATACCTTGTCAGACTATAGGCGAGTATTTGTCATCCCTTAAATAGTCCGACTCTCTTCTCGATCCGAGACAAGTGATTCACCCGACTAACTCTTAGTCGATCGCCTCGGTTAACACTTAACCGAGTCATGCATGGCCATGCTTTCCGAATCATATCTCACGAGAGGGCCCAGAGAATATCTCTCTGAGTGGAGGGGCAAAATCCCATCTTGGTTATTCACATCACACAGCTTGATTCTCAGTCGACCCGAACCCTGCCTTTATAACTGCCTAGTTATGGATCAGCGTTTGACAGAACCTAAGTCGGTGATCCTCAACTCGAACTATGCAACAACCTCAGGTCTAAGGATTACATTGATTGAGATATACAAATGACAACTTGTTCATTGTACCTCAATATGGGTCAATCCGACTCGCTAAACTCTTTAGCCGAGTCTGTGTAAGTTGGAATAGCATCTCTATGCCCATGATAAGTGGAACCGAGTCATCAAGCCAACTTTCACATTGGTCTAAGTTGTGTGTCCATCACAACCTCAATGAACAAGGATATTTAGTACAAACAACATGAATGCATAGTTCCACAACCGAATCACATATTCAATGATACACATCAGATGCTTATACAAGGACTACTTAATATCTTTATGAATACAATGGGAAATCTTATCATACATGATTGCCTCTAGGGCATATTCCCAACAGTCTCCCACTTGCACTAGAGTCAATCTTCCGACATCACATGTCTAAGCATCTAATGCCCATGGCTCTCAGGTGCGCCTCATGCTTTGGCTGTGGTAACGGCTTTGTCAACGGATCCGCAATATTTGCATCCGTGTGTGCCTTGCATAACTTGATATCACCCTGATCCACGAACTGGCGAATCAGGTGGTACCGCATGAGTATGTGCTTGTTCTTCTGGTGCTGTCTAGGTTCCTTGGCTTGTGCAATAGCACCATTGTTGTCACAATACATGTCTAACGGATTGGACGAGCCCTGAACCACACCAAGATCCATGAGGAAATTCCTCATCCAAACAACTTCCTTTGCTGCCTCCGAGGCGGCAATATACTCAGCCACTGTTGTAGACACTGACACAGTCTCTTGCTTGGAACTCTTCTAGCTCACATCACCTCCATTTAAAATAAACACGTATCCGGATTGCGAACGAGAATCATCAGAGTCGGTAATATAACTCGCATCCGCGTAACCCTTTACACTGAGTTAATCTTCACCACCATAAACCAAGAACATATCCTTAGTCCTTCTCAAGTACTTTAGGATATTTTTAGCCGCTGTCCAGTGGATCTCTCCAGGATCAGCCTGGTATCTGCTCACAACACTTAGAGCATAGGAAACATCTGGCCTAGTACAAATCATGGCATACATGATGGATCCGACTGCACAAGCATATGGAATCACACTCATCCGACTTCGCTCATCAGTTGTCGAAGAACACTGAGTCTTGCTAAGTTTTACACCATGGGACATCGGTAAGAACTCCTTCTTAGACGATTCCATGTTGAACTTCTTCAACACTTTGTCCAAATAAGTACTCTGACTCAATCCAATGAGCCTCCTTGATCTATCTCTATAGATCCGGATTCCGAGGATGTATACTGCCTCACCCAAGTCTTTCATTGAGAAACTCCTTTCCAATGATTCCTTGGTTTCTTGCAACATCTGGACATCATTTTCAATCAGTAATATATCATCCACATATAAGATTAGAAATTTTACTTTGTTCCCACTAAACTTCTTGTACAAACAAGAATCATGATCACTCTTGATGAAGCCAAATGATTTGACTACCTTATCAAAGCGAATATTCCAACTCCGAGATGCTTGCTTCAACCCATAAATGGATTTCTGAAGTTTGCATACCTTGTCAGCATTATCCGGATCGACAAAACCCTCGGGCTATATCATATACACGTCCTCGGTTAAATTTCCGTTAAGGAAAGCCGTTTTGACATCCATCTGCCATATCTCATAGTCGAAATAGGCTGCTATAGCTAACATGATCCAAACTGATTTAAGCATCGCTACGAGCGAGAAGGTCTCGTCGTAATAAACTCCTTGAACTTGTCGGAACCCCTTCGCGACAAGGTGTGCTTTATAGACGGAGACATTTCCATCCATATCAGTTTTCTTCTTAAAGACCCATTTGCACTCGACGGGTCTTGCACGGTCTGGCAGATCAACCAATTTCCAAACTTGTTTTTCATCCATGGACTTTATCTCGGATCTCATGGCTCCAAGCCATGACTCGGAATCAGATCCCACCATTGCTTCCGAATAATTTTCCGGATCATCATTGTCTAACAGTAACACATCACGAACACTTCGTAATCTTGCCGATCTTCGTAGTACAGGTGCTGCTACCGGCTCAGCTTCCACGACCGGCTCAACCTCCAAGGTTTTTGCCGACTCGCTACTAGCCGGTTCCTCTCGAATTTCTTCGAGTTGCACTGTGCTCCCACTTACTCCCCGACTCAGAAACTCTTTCTCAAGGAAGACACCGTTCCGAGCGACGAACACTTTGCCCTCTTCTCGGTTGTAGAAGTAGTAACCCAAGGTTTCCCTTGGATACCCCACGAAAATACATTTAACCGACTTGGCCGTAAGCTTGTACGACTGAAGTCGCTTGACAAATGCTTCACAACCCCAAATCTCAAGAAAAGACAAACTCGGCCTTTTGCCTGTCCACATCTCATGCGGTGTCTTCTCTACCGATTTTGATGGTACTCTCTTTAGTGTGAACGCCGCTGTTTCCATGTCCAACAATGATAAAGGTCCGTCTCATCATTGACCCCAAAATGATAAAGGTAGATCTGTCCGACTCATCATTGACCGTACCATGTCCAACAAGGTCTGATTCTGCCTTTCCGAAACACCGTTCCTTTGCGGCGTTCCTGGCGGAGTAAGTTGAGGAACTATGCCACAACTTTTCAGATGGTCATCAAACTCATGGCTCATGTACTCACCTCCTCGGTCCGACCGAAGAAACTTTATTTTATTGCCGAGTTGATTATGTGCTTCATTCTGGAATTCTTTGAACTTTTCAAAGGCTTCCGACTTATGTTTCATCAAGTAGATATATCCATACCTACTCAAATCATCAGTGAAGGTAATGAAGTACTCATAACCACCCCTGGTTGTCGTGCTCATTGGTCCACATACATCACTATGTACTAGTCCCAATAAGTCGGACGCCCTTTTGCAACTCTTTGCAAAAGGTGTCTTGGTCATTTTGCCGAGTAGGCAAGATTCGCATGTCTCGAACGACTCCAAGTCGGACGAAGTTAGGATTCCATCATCATGGAGCTTCTTCATGCGTTTCCAACTTATATGAACAAGCCGACAGTGCCAAAAGTAAGTCATATTCAGATCATTTGGTTTCAACCTTTTAACATTTATGTTATATACCGACTCATCATCAAGATTCAAAATAAATAACCCGTCCTGGACAGGTGCAAAGCCGTGAAACATATCATTCAAATACAAAGAACAACCATTATTCTTGATATTCGACTCATAGCCTTGCCTCATCAAACATGAAGCAGAAATAATGTTTCAATCGAGCAATCGGAACATAATAACAATTATTTAGTTCCATAATGAATCCGGAAGGTAAATGAAGTTGCATCGTCTCGACTTCCAATGCAAAACTCTTGCTTTGTTCTCGACTCGAATATCAACCTCGCCTCTTGCTACGCTCCTAGTTCTTACCGGTCCCCGCAATGAGTTGCATATGTGAATAACTGATCCGGTATCATATACCCAAGAACTATTAGGTGCATCAGCAAGATATATGTCATTAACATTGCAAACAAGTGTACCTGAGTCGGAAGTCATACCTCCACTCTTGGCTTTGTCGGCCAAGTACTTGCTGCAGTTCCTCTTCCAGTGGCCATCCGCCTTGCAGTAGAAGCAAGTGGATCCGGTTGAAGGAGATGGCTTAGTCCCTGAGGAAGCGCTTGGGACCGGGTCCGGAGCCTGCTCTCCTCCTGACTTAGCCTTCTTCTTAGTCCAAGAACTCTTCTTGAACTTAGCCTTATTCTGCACCATCAACACTTGACTGGCACCCTTCTTGAGATCCGCCTCTGCCTGCTTGAGCATCCCATGTAATTCAGTGAGCTTCTTATCCATACCATGCATGTGGTAGTTCGAAATGAACTGCCCATATGCACTAGGAAGAGAGTTCAGAATTATATCCGTAGCGAACTCTTCGCTTATGGGGTAGCCAAGCCTCTCCAGAGACTGCACGTAACCAACCATTTTGATCACATGCGGACTCAGTGGATCACCATTCTTAAGCTTGCAACTCAGCAAATCCTGAGAGACTTGATACCTCTCAGTCTTCGCCTGAGCTTGGAACATACTTTTGAGGCTTTCGATCATATCGTAGGCCTCAACATGCTCGAACTGCTTCTGCAAGTCCGGTTCCATGTGAGCAAGCATAAGACAGCTAATATCCGTGGACTCATCCTTAGCCCGACGGTAGGCATTGGTGGCTGCGACAGTCGCATTCTCATTCGGCTCATCTGGAAGTGGGTTATCTAGGACATGGTCTTTCTTTTCTTGTTTGAGAACTATTCTCAGATTGTAACATCCCAGATTATATATTAGGATGTTATTAGTGCCATGCATCATCCTTGCATCATTGCATTCTACAAATGAATTTTTACAACAAAATCCTAAACACCTAAACCTATCAAAACCTTAATAGAGATTTCTTTATGTAAGCATTATTGTTGTATCCAAGCTTGATCCTTCTAAAAACTTTGGAAAACATTAAACCATGATCCTAAGATGACCACCTTCCTTTTACAAAAATTTAGAAGTTGGTTTCATCACTTTTTGACTTTATATGCAAAAGTTATTTAAGATTTACTAAAACAGAAATTGAAAAATGTTTAAGGAAAAAAAAGGCAACATCCTAACCTAATCGGGTCATTGCGAGTCCACCAGGCCACATGACAATTTATAATTCAGAATCGGACCTATGCAAGTTTGAGAAAAATTCGCCAAACCCGCATAGAAACGATTCAAAGGTGCCCACCAGCACTTTCGCGGGTGGAAACGAAGTAATAACATTACACAACAGTCCTCGATGGGACCCATGTATATATATATATATATATATATAACGGCGACTCCATGAGTCAAAAATACAAATATAATATACAAAGATCCAAATCACCTTGAAAACGATAGAGCGTCCAGCTACGGACAAGATGCAAATGGGGCTAAGAGCCCTGAAGAATAACCAATGGCGTCCATAACCTTGCCCAGGCCAAGCCGGAAGGGTAACCCTGCTAACGACGTCGATCTCAAACCTGCTTAAACAAAAGGGGTGCCGACAAAGGGCAAAGGAAAACGAAGGAGCGTCAAGATCGAGGCCAAGACACGGCGAGGCTAGAATTCGCCCTCGCCTACATAGGTATGGTGGATGAAGCGCAGACAAAGATGCACTAAACAACCTATAGAGACTCGATACAATCTGGCGGTTATCGAGAGGGATGAGAATGACCTAACCGGATCCAACTGAAGCTAGCACCAAACAAACCCATCCCGTGTTTCCCCCTCGAGACCAAACGAGGAAGTCAACCAAGGAACTCACACAGTTGGCAGTTTTACTTATTCAGTTACCGTTGCAGCAATTACTAGTCGGGTTTAGATAATCATTCTGATAAAGTAAGCAGTGGGCACTTTTAGTTAACCATTCCGTGATAGTTGCAACACTTACTAATCAGATACAATTAGGATGAGATAACCCAAAACCCAGCAGTTGTTGATACTTTTATTCAGCCATTTCGTTGTAGTTGCAATACTTACTAGTCAGGTACAATGGTCGCAAGCGACAATCCAAACAAGCAATTGTGGGCAGTATTAATTAGCCATTCCATTATAGTGAAGCTGATTACTAGTCATTATAAGTCCAATTTATAGCAATAAACTTTAGTTATGCTTGTCTATGATCGAGATACTGTGCTCCAAGTCGTCCATATCCGCGGACACGGCTTTGAAAGTTTTACCCGCCGGGTGCACCAATAGCAACACACGCTCGATCAACCTCGAAAACCAAATCAAAACCCAACGAGGCTTTCACGATTGAACAATCACAGGATTCAGAAATATTTCAGGGGCCACCCTTAAGTAGATCCCGAACGAGCTAGCTGACTCCGAGACCTCAAGGTTTGGGTGGGCGGTAAACGATCGGGAACCCGAAAGTGTGGCTGGGATTGTCGATATCACAGAACGTGTCCCGATCCTAAATAAAGACAAAGTGCTCCTCGCACAATTTAAATACATAAGTAGCAGGGCATAAGTACAGGATCGTAAATAAAACCTCAAACTAGTTTGTGGCCCCAAGAAAATAAGACTGAATCAAGCTCTGGCTCAGGGGGGTCCCATATACCTCCCGGATGTGGATAGCGCGATAAATCAAGGAACAGGTATCAAGTACTGGGTCCTACGGACACAAGAGGGCGCTCGAAACCAAATATTTTCTATCACCCACCGATGCCTCTGCTTACTTCAATTTTAGTTGTTAAACAGGAATTAAAGTGAACGATAAGTAAAACTATGATCATCTCCAACATCAACATGCGGCAATACATCAACAATCGGTAATCGGGACGACGCAACAACACTTGAGCAAGCGACTACGACGCGCAAGTCCAACTATCTACCAAAACAACATGTAATAGGATGTGTCCAAGGCAATATAAGGCTGCAGGGAATATCACGGGTACGGAAACTAGAGCATCGCAACACAGTTAGCAATAGATCAATAGGAGGGAATAAATACTATAAAAGGTAAGATAGGTAGAAAGAGGGAGATGCTCGACTGGAAACATTGTCGAAGGGTTCAACCGAAGATCGGGGCGAAGCTCACATCAACTCAACGGCCTTATCCGCGAAGAACCAAAACACTAGAAGAAACACCGGATGCAGTATTTAATACAACGGCAGAAGATCGGCATGATGCATGTATGATGCATGACATGGCAAGGACGCGATGCAATTAGGTCATATTAAGGGGAACCGGGGTCCCGACAATTAATTAGTTGGTTCGTGTTATTTATAAGCCCCGCAATTTAAATGTTGTTATAACAAGGCAAGATAAGATACCGGTTCGCTACACAAATTTAAATGAGGCCGATATGAGACTAGACTTGCCCGCATATGGGCCCCATATTTAATTATTAGGTGAATCGGCATAAGGCCCCCAAACCACATGACAAGAGATGCATGCATGGACAATTATTATGCGACAAGTTGTTATTATATTATAAAATAGGATTCTCGGATGAGAGGTTCACACATTAGGGTTCGGCAGATCTTGGGGTTCCGGGGTTCGGGGTTGGTCTCGGGGTCCAGGGTTCGACGGTTCGGTCTCGGCGGGAGCGTTCTCGGATATCGGGGGTAGATCTTGTCGCATCCGGGAAGCCGGACTTGGTTTGGTGTCGAGGGCGAATCGGGTGCTTCCGGGTCGGTGTCGTTCTTGTCGGGCCCGCGTATCGGGTCGGTCTTGGCGTTCCTTTCGGTTCGGGTCTTGGCGTCCGAGGCAGTTCTTGGCGTCCGTGAGGGAGAACTCGAGAGTCCAGCGTCTCGGGGTCCTCGGATCCGAGCAGAAGAACTTGTCGGGCCGGGTCCGGCCTTCGGGCCCGGGAGGGAGAACTTGACGTGTCGAGGTTCGTTTTCCGGTTCCATGTGGCGTCCTCTGGGTACCGAGATGGAGTTTCGGGGTTCGGAAGGTGCCACGGCGGCGGGACGGTGACGAGACCCGGCGGGCGAGCGCGGCCGGCGGTGGCGCAGACGCGGGCCGGGGCCAGAAACAGCGGCATGCGGCGGTTCTTGGTGCAGTATGGCTCTGACGGAGGGCTCGGGACGCTTCGCTGCCGGTGCGATGGCGGCTGCGGTGGCGGGCCGCCAGTAGGCGCCGGAGGAGCTCGGAGGGGTCGTGCGGCGCCGGTGGGGCAGTGGCCGGAGAAGGTGGGCGAGCGCGCTGCTGCCGGGAGGCGGGCGAAGCGGTCTTGGCGAGGTGGGCGGAGGAGCACCACGGGCCGGGAGCCGACGGAGGCGCAGTGTGGCGGAGCGCGGCTCATGGGCGGAGCAGTCCGGCCGTCGCTGGGCAAGGGAGCTCGCGTCGGGGCGGCGCTGGCGGAGAGGCGGGTTGAAGTCGGGCGGTGGCGGGCGGAGCCGCACGCCAGCGGAGGTCGTCATGGCGGGAAGGCGGAGGCGGAGGAGGCGGCTGGGGTGCTGCGATGGCGAGCGGAGGGAGAGAAGGGTGGCGGCCAGCGGTGCCGCGCTGCAGTGGAGGTGGGAGGAGGTGCTGGGGGCCTACGGGCGGCGCGGGGTGGAGGAGCGAGCGGCCAGAGAGAGAAGAGAGAGGGAGGAGACGGAGGGGTGGGTCCCAGGGCGTGGGCCCGCGGGAGGGATCCCGAGGGGGCTTGTCGGGAGCGGGGCGGAAGGTTGTGTGGCGTGCGGCGCGTGTGTGTGTAGTGTGAGTTGGCAGGTGGGTGAGTGGGGTGGGTTTAGCCTAGGTGGAGAGAGGGAGTGGGGTAGGTGGCAGGGTTTGATTGGTTAGGGGGAAGGGTGAGAGTGAGGTGGCGCAACGGGATTGGTTGGGGTGATGTGGAGGGGAGGGCTGGGTAGGAAGATGGGTAGGTTTAGGATTTGGAAGGGTGGGTGTAGTTGGACCGTTTTAATTTCTGGGGCGGTCATTCGGGTCAATCGGTCCGTTCGACTGCCCCGCTAAAATAATAAATGTTTTTATTTATTTCAAACAAGGCTTTTGCAAACCGATACCGGGCAAACAAAATATTCCGGCGACCCGGATTTTTGGCGTTTGAATAAAGACGAGGCGTTTGGAAACAAATCGAGCTTTGCAAAAAATAGTTTTAAGCAAACAATGCATGATGATGACGATGCAATGCACAAATTCAACGCGATTTTCTAGTAGTGGTTTTGCGGGATGCCACAATTCGACACCACTAACAAAGGATCTCGCCCTCGAGATCCGCCTCATGGTACCGGAAGGAAGGTCGGCGATCTTAATCTTCGCGCTTCGTGTAGATCCTCGCGACACCACTAACAAGAGGTCGTTGTCCGTGATCGTCGAGAGAACACTCCGGGAACAAAAGGTCGAAGGTAAAGGTATCAACAAATAAAGCCACCTCTATCTTCGATGGAAAAAGGGAACCGCTGCATTCTCATCCACTTCAATGTACGCGAGCAAATAGAGTGAGTAGTCGGCATGGGGGACAATCCATCACGCACCCAAACTATTACTCCGCACATTCAGTGGAAAAGCATGCAACCCTTCTCGGAATTAGACTGAAGATCTCGGCAAGCGAGGTTCGGAAACGGAGGAGTGATGCAGACTCTGCATCGGATCTGGCGTAGATGATGTCGTCGCGTCGGGAACACCGGATCGCACAAACAAGGAACAAAGAATGTTAACACCGTAGACGGATTCCACAGGCAGCAAGAACACCGGATGGTAGAACACCGTTATCAGAGGATGAAACGAAACCCTGAAGGTACGATGGAAACCCAACCACGAGAATTCCTGGACTCGAAGAGGAAGAGGAGAGCGGATTCAAAACACGTAGAGGTAAGAGGAGAATAGCAGAGGGGTAAGGAGTAAAATCAGACCTAATCAGAACTATCCAACCAATTTTGCAAAAATAGTTTTGACACTCTACGTCGGCCGTTAGCTAGGTTATCCTACAGGCTGGACTTGTGGGGTATCGCAACTGCTGAGCTCTGATACCACTCTGTAACACCCTCAAAATCGGACCTATGCAAGTTTGAGCAAAATTCGCCAAACCCGCATAGAAACGATTCAAAGGTGCCCACCAGGCACTTTCGTGCGGGTGGAAAACGAAGTAATAACATTACACAACAGTCCTCGATGGGACCCACAGAACAGATATATATATAACGGCGACTCCATGAGTCAAGAATACAAATATAATATACAAAGATCCAAATCACCTTGAAAACGATAGAGCGTCCAGCTACGGACAAGATGCAAATGGGGCTAAGAGCCCTGAAGAATAACCAATGGCGTCCATAACCCTGCCCAGGCCAAGCCGGAAGGGTAACCCTGCTAACGACGTCGATCTCAAACCTGCTTAAACAAAAGGGGTGCCGACAAAGGGCAAAGGAAAAAAGAAGGAGCGTCAGTACTGAGGCCAGTACACGGCGAGGCTAGAATTCGGCGGTCCTCGCCTACATAGGTATGGTGGACTGAAGCGGCAGCGGCAGCATGCACTAAACAACCTATAGAGACTCGATACAACTGGCGGTTATCAGAGAGGGATGAGAATGACCTAACCGGATCCAACCTGAAGCTAGCACCAAACAAACCCATCCTGGTGTTTCCCCCTCGAGACCAAACGAGGAAGTCAACCAAGGAACTCACACAGTTGGCAGTTTTACTTATTCAGTTACCGTTGCAGCAATTACTAGTCGGGTTTAGATAATCATTCTGATAAAGTAAGCAATGGGCACTTTTAGTTAACCATTCCGTGATAGTTGCAACACTTACTAATCAGATACAATTAGGATGAGATAACCCAAAACCCAGCAGTTGTTGATACTTTTATTCAGCCATTTCGTTGTAGTTGCAATACTTACTAGTCAGGTACAATGGTCGCAAGCGACAATCCAAACAAGCAATTGTGGGAAGTATTAATTAGCCATTCCATTATAGTGAAGCTGATTACTAGTCATTATAAGTCCAATTTATAGCAATAAACTTTAGTTATGCTTGTCTATGATCGAGATACTGTGCTCCAAGTCGTCCATATCCGCGGACACGGCTTTCAGAAAGTTTTACCCGGCCGGGGTGCACCAATAGCAACACACGCTCGATCAACCTCGGAAAAACCAAATCAAAACCCAACGAGGCTTTCACGACTGAACAATCACAGGATTCAGAAATATTTCAGGGGCCACCCTTAAGTAGATCCATAGCGAAGCTAGCTGACTCGAGACGGCCTCAAGGTTTGGGTGGACGGCGTAATGGGAACCCGAAAGTGTGGCTGGGCTTGTCGATACCGCGTAAACGTGTCCCGATCCTAAACAGTACAGTGTGCTCCTCGCACAATTTAAATACATAAGTAGCATGGCATAAGTACAGGATCGTAAATAAAACCTCAAACTAGTTTGTGGCCCCAAGAAAATAATACTGAATCAAGCTCTGGCTCAGGGGGGCCCCATATACCTCCCGGATGTGGATAGCGCGATAAATCAAGGAACAGGTATCAAGTACTCAGGGTCCTACGGGACACAAGAGGGTGTTCGGAAACCAAATATTTTCTATCACCCACCGATGCCTCTGCTTACTTCAATTTTAGTTGTTAAACAGGAATTAAAGTGAACGATAAGTAAAACTATGATCATCTCCAACATCAACATGCGGCAATACATCAACAACTGTGGCACTGGACGACACACAACAACACTTGAGCAAGCGACTACGACGCGCAAGTCCAACTATCTACCAAAACAACAGGTAATAGGATGTGTCCAAGGCAATATAAGGCTGCAGGGAATATCACGGGTACGGAAACTAGAGCATCGCAACACAGATAGCAATAGATCAACAGGAGGGAATAAATACTATAAAAGGTAAGATAGGTAGAAAGAGGGAGGTGCTCGCCTGGAAACATTGTCGAAGGGTTCAACCAAAGATCGGGGCGAAGCTCACATCAACTCAACGGCCTTATCCGCGAAGAACCAAAACACTAGAAGAAACACCGGATGCAGTATTTAATACAACGGCAGAAGATCGGCATGATGCATGTATGATGCATGACATGGCAAGGACGCGATGCAATTAGGTCATATTAAGGGGAACCGGGGTCCCGACAATTAATTAGTTGGTTCGTGTTATTTATAAGCCCCGCAATTTAAATGTTGTTATAACAAGGCAAGATAAGATACCGGTTCGCTACACAAATTTAAATGAGGCCGATATGAGACTAGACTTGCCCGCATATGGGCCCCATATTTAATTATTAGGTGAATCGGCATAAGGCCCCCAAACCACATGACAAGAGATGCATGCATGGACAATTATTATGCGACAAGTTGTTATTATATTATAAAATAGGGTTCTCGGATGAGAGGTTCACACATTAGGGTTCGGCAGATCTTGGGGTTCCGGGGTTCGGGGTTGGTCTCGGGGTCCAGGGTTCGACGGTTCGGTCTCGGCGGGAGCGTTCTCGGATATCGGGGGTAGATCTTGTCGCATCCGGGAAGCCGGACTTGGTTTGGTGTCGGGGGCGAATCGGGTGCTTCCGGGTCGGTGTCGTTCTTGTCGGGCCCGCGTATCGGGTCGGTCTTGGCGTTCCTTTCGGTTCGGGTCTTGGCGTCCGAGGCAGTTCTTGGCGTCCGTGAGGGAGAACTCGAGAGTCCAGCGTCTCGGGGTCCTCGGATCCGAGCAGAAGAACTTGTCGGGCCGGGTCCGGCCTTCGGGCCCGGGAGGGAGAACTTGACGTGTCGAGGTTCGTTTTCCGGTTCCATGTGGCGTCCTCCGGGTACCGAGATGGAGTTTCGGGGTTCGGAAGGTGCCACGGCGGCGGGGACGGTGACGAGACCCGGCGGGCGAGCGCGGCCGGCGGTGGCGCAGTCGCGGGCCGGGCGGCGAGCAGCGGCATGCGGCGATTCTTGGTGCAGAGTATGGCCTGCGACGGAGGGCTCGGGGACGGGCTGCTGCTGCCGGTGCGATGGCGACGGTGCGCTGGTGGCGGGGCCGCGGTAGGCGCACGGAGGAGCTCGGAGGGGGTCGTGCGGGCGCCGGTGGGGCCCGGGTGGCCGGAGAAGGTGGCCGCGGAGCGCGCTGCTGCGCCGGGGAGGCGGGCAGAAACGGTACTGGCGGCGTAGGGTGGGCGGAGGAGCACCGTGGGGCCGGCAGAGCCGACGGAGGTGGACGCAGTGCGGCGCGAGCTCATGGCGAGGGCAGTCGCAGCGCGGTCGCTGGGCAAGGGAGCTCATGGTCGGGCGGTCAGCGGAGGCGGTTGAGGTCGGGCGGTGGCGGGCGGAGCCGCACGCCGGAGGTCGTCATGGCCTTGGGAAGGCGGAGGCGGAGGAGCGGCAGCTTGGGGTGCTGCGATGGCGAGCGCGGAGGGAGAGAAGGGGTGGCGGCCCGGCGGGGTGCCGCGGCTGCCGGTGGAGGTGGGAGGAGGTGCTGGGGGCCTACGGGCGGCGCGGGGTGGAGGAGCGAGCGGCCAGAGAGAGAAGAGAGAGGGAGGAGACGGAGGGGTGGGTCCCAGGGCGTGGGCCCGCGGGAGGGATCCCGAGGGGGCTTGTCGGGAGCGGGGCGGAAGGTTGTGTGGCATGCGGCTGTGTGTGTGTAGTGTGAGTTGGCAGGTGGGTGAGTGGGGTGGGTTTAGCCTAGGTGGAGATAGGGAGTGGGGTAGGTGGCAGGGTTTGATTGGTTAGGGGGAAGGGTGAGAGTGAGGTGGCGCAACGGGATTGGTTGGGGTGATGTGGAGGGGAGGGCCGGGTAGGAAGATGGGTAGGTTTAGGATTTGGAAGGGCGGGTGTAGTTGGACCGTTTTAATATCTGGGGCGGTCGTTCGGGTCAATCGGTCCGTTCGACTGCCCCGCTAAAATAATAAATGTTTTTATTTATTTCAAACAAGGCTTTTGCAAACCGATACCGGGCAAACAAAATATTCCGGCGACCCGGATTTTTGGCGTTTGAATAAAGACGAGGCGTTTGGAAACAAATCGGGCTTTGCAAAAAATAGTTTTAAGCAAACAATGCATGATGATGACGATGCAATGCACAAATTCAACGCGATTTTCTAGTAGTGGTTTTGCGGGATGCCACAACAGCCGCCGCAGCCTGCACCGCGTCGCTAGCGCAGCCCAGCACCGGCCCGCTCTGCCACTCCCGCTGACACCCGAACCCTACCTGTCATCCCCTTCCTCCGCGCACAACTCGCGCGCCGCCGTGTGCTGAACGGACTCCGGCCGAATCGGAGAGGAATCCGTGTCCCCGACGCCAAGTTTCCTCGCCTATATAAACCCCGAGACCCCCATCGTTCGAAACCCTAAGTTTCCCGAGCCATCGCCATCGGGCTGCTTCGTCGCGACCACGCCGGAGTAGAGCGCCGCCAGAGGTTCGGTAGGTGAAGCCTTGGGAGCTCGTCTCCCTCTGTTTTTCTCCCTATCGAAACCCCCTTGCTCGACCCTCACTCCCCTTCATTTTCCCCCTTGTCTGACGTAGCACAGCCGCCCCAATTCCTCGCCGTCGTTCCCCCGGAGCTCGCGGAGAACAGCGAGCCTCAGGGGCTGTTCGGAGAAGCAACGGCCACCGTCGATCGTGCCAGGCGGACCGCGAGGAGTTGCTGATCATTGTCGACCACCCCGCTACCTCCAGGAACCACCAGATCGCCGCCGAGCTTCACCACCGACAGTGCCGCCGCCTCGCCATCAGCACCGCCGCGGTAAGCCACTGCCCCCTCTCGCCGTTGGATCTGCTACCAATGGCCCAGATTAGAAAGGCGGCCAAGCTGGCATGTCGCGCTGGCAGCGTGGAAAAGCGGCACCAGCGCCACCCACCTTGCCAGCTGGCCCAATCAGAAGCTGCCACTGGGCAATATTTTAAGTTAGGGTTAGATTTGTTTGCAGATTTAATTTAAAACTTGCGAAATTCGTATAAAATTAAATATTTGGCAAAATTTATCTTATAATATACCGTTGGATTCATAATTTTATGTAGAACACAGATCTACAATAAAATTCCAAGTTTACGGTAGGGTTTTTAGTGTAGTTTTTGATTACTGGATTAGAGTATTTAATTCATAGAAAAATAATTAGAACTCCGTTTTAGTTGATTTTTGTTGCGTTGGTCTTGTTTCCGTAATACCTACCGAAAAAAATTATAAAACTTTGCTTAAGATCATTAGATCTAATTTGGGGCTAATTAGATGGTTGGGTCTCCTATTTATCCTATGAATAATATTAGTGACCCAAATTGTTTTAAACCTATGGGAAATCAATCCTAGTAACACCCTTAACACTATTGCAACCCAATTATGCTACTTTGGTCAATTTAGAAAACCAATCTTGCATAAAGTACCATGTTGCATGCATACATGTTATCTCTGTGGCATATTTGGTGCAAGTTGTGATCAGATCTATGTTTGTGATTCGTTAGATTGTTCGGAGTGCGCTTAGGAGTGTTACTGTGTAGAGTGCTGCTCGGATCAAGGCAAGTTACACCACTTGTTCATAACTTTTGTCCCAGTTTTGATTCTATGCATGTGATCTTCAAAATTCTGTAGTATGCATGTGTAGGATGTTCTAGTATAATTTTCCTTGGTATTATTTTGCAAGTGCGATGATTTTGTAGCATGCCATGAGTATCTCTATACTTAGGATTTTCCCTCCTAGTAGGTTACCCCTGTTTTTGCTAAGTATTGCTTGCTATGCTACATATACAAAGTACAGTTGGGGGGGTTCGAAAGACAAAGAATTTTTCTAAGTATAAAGGCTCTCTAGAGAAAACTTTCCTTCTCAAATCCACTTCAAAATAAAACTAAGTTTTCTTCTGGGCGGAATGGTTGTCGGGACAACGAGTGAGATTTTGGTGGAGGACGGCCGCCCAGGAATCAAAGAAGTCTGCCATGTTTGATTGAAGCTTTCAAAGGCAACCACAATACATTATGGGCTTTGTCTTGGCCTAGTACTTAGTGGGAAACCTCACCTGGGTACCAACATTTGGAGGTTCTTGGCACGGTTGGATCCGGAAGGTAGAGGGGCTACTAAGGCAAAGCCTCACCATGGTATTGTCTGTAAAAGGACTTGATCGTGGATTGTGGGTAAAGTGCACAAACTCTCGAGAGTATTGCAATCTGATCGATCAGTCGTGTTCACGGAAACAGAACAACATTGAGCATCTGAAGGTTGGAGCCTCTGAAGGATCTTCCTCTCTCTTTTCTAAACAAAGTTTTAAAACCCCATGGCGTGAGTAATATCGCCAATGGGTGGGAATTTGGGAACTTGGTCTGTAATATCCAAGTGACACTTGGTGCGTAATATCCAAGTGTTTGGTTGTTTGGACACTTGGTGCGTAATATCCTCGTGTGCCATTCGACCTTATTTTATCTAAGCAAATGTTTACAAAGTAGGAAAATCTTCTCTCCTTCTCTCTACTTATGAAAACTAGCTTTGAGCAAATGAACTCTATAGCCTAAACTAGCCTTGCATGTAGAGATAGTCTTTTCTCTCCTTGGTGTAATTTGCCAATACATTCAAAGTATTGACCCAACTTGTTGGCTGCACGTTTTATGTGCAGAATCCGAAGATTGAAAGGTGCGTAGGGATTTCGAGCGTACACTAAACAAGCCTGGGGCGTGATGGACTCAAGCTGCTTTTATGTTTCCGCTGTTATTTGAGCTAGCCTTATGCTATGCAAATTTGTAATAAATTTATACTCTGGATTCTCCGTTTAATAAAGACTTTGTGTTTTACATGATATTTCATCGACTTTGAGTGCTAGCTATTGATCCAGGGACTATCATGTTAATCACATGGACTTAGGATCCTCACTGATCCGAGGTCGCTACAGATGGTATCAGAGCACATCGTTGCCTGTAGGACGTGACCCTAGGATTGGAACCACCTATAACTTTTTTGCCTTACTTGCTTTCTACTAAGTTATTTTTCCGCACTTCTAGTATCTGTTCTCCTCTTAAGTATCTAACTTTCATTCTTCTAACTTAAGGATGACAAGCTTCCTCTACGACACCGTCGCGGACATCGAGCCCCTCCGCTTTGGTGGATGCCTCATGGATCTTCTCACGCGTTTGGATCTTCCCCTCCCAACCATCCAGGGGAGCACAATGAAGAAACTCCACAAGGACGGTTGTTGGGGAGTCAAAGTCATCCAGCCAGGAAAGGAGCGAGGCAAGAACTCGGAAGAAGACATAACAATCCACATTGTTAGCGATTCCAAGGAGAAGGCCCTTAGCATCAGCTTACAATAGCTCATTCGTCGCCTATGTGGACATCATCATGAAGCTCTCCAGGGACACTGCGGCGGCCTCTTTGGAAGACGAGATGAGGAAGGAATTCCCATGGAGTTAACCTTTGAGGAAAGGACTTCTACCAAGCGCTGAAGGACCCAATATCAAGATTTGGAGTGCCACATCCATGACCTTGAAAAGGGTACCTTCCTCGAGATATTGAAGAACGACGAGCTATGCGCCCTCATCAAGGAGAAGGAAGAAATGATCAAGCAGCAGGAGGAAACAATGAAGCTCCAAGACATAAAGTTCCAGGACCAAGAGAAGAAGTTCGCTAACCAAGAGAAGAGGGTGATAAATAAAAACAAGAGAATTAGGGAACTTAAACAGGAGATCGATGGAGCTGAAGTGCAAACTGAAGGCCTTTGCAAGATAATCAATGATGTGCGTGCTTCCAAGAGGGACTTGGCAAAGCAACTTGAAGCCGCTAAGAAGTCAAGCCTAGTGGAGGAGCTACAAAGCGAGAAGGAAGGACTTCAGGAGCAGCTGGAAGCCACCACCAAGAAGCTGCAGGATGAGATTAAGAACCTCCAAGAGAAGCTTGAAGCCACCACGAAGGAGATGGAGTTGTACAAGACAACCCTAGAGCAGGAAGGCTACTCGTTCGAGGACGAGGAAGAGGAAGGCATGGAAGATGTTTAATAGTTGGACCACCTTTAATTCTATAGTAGAACGTTATTCGCGACTGTAATAAATACCAAGACAATTCTGGTTTAGTTAAACTTGGTTGTTTTCTGTGTTAAGTTGTGTTAATGTGTCTCGTGTGCTTGGTGTGTTTTCATAAGGGTAGGAGTTTACTACTTAGTCTTTCTTTCTATTTCTTAACTTTTCTCTCAACCCCACAGATGCCACCAAGACGTGCGAACTCCGAAATCCCGCCAGAAATAGCACAACTTTTGGCCACTCAGAACCAGCTGATCCAACTGCTCACTCAGAACATGCAAAACAACAACAACAACAACAACCCGCCACCACCACCACCTCCGCCACCACCTCAACAGGATCGCTTAACTCGGTTTTTGAGTCTAAACCCACCTACCTTCACTAGCAGCACTGAACCAATCATCGCTGATGACTGGCTGCATACGATCAACAAGAAGCTAGACACCGTGCAAGCTGTCGGAGCCGACAGGGTACGTTATGCCGCACACCAGCTTAAAGGACCTGCTGCAGAATGGTGGGATAACTACCAAGTCACCCACCCGGATATTGATGCTATCACTTGGGATCAGTTTGAGTTAGCTTTTCGCACTCATCATGTGGCTGCTGGTATCATGACTCTGAAAAGGCGTGAATTTCGCGACCTACACCAGCTGCACCGTTCTGTCACTGAGTATGGTGAGCTTTTCAACAAGCTAGCCCGTTATGCACCTGATGATGTTTCCACTGATGCCAAGAGACAGGAGGATTTCTTAAGAGGACTCAATGATGAGATATCCATTCAGCTTGTGGCTCAGAAATTTGACAACTTTCGGGAACTCCTGGACAGGGCCATTGTGGTTGAATCAAAGAGGAAGAGCATAGAAAATCGCAAGAGGAAGTCTAACCCTCACAAACACTCTGTTCCATACCAGAAGCAGCGCAATTCCTCACCACCACCTTATAACAATAATGGCCACAACCATAACGGTCATAACCATGGCGGCCACAAACACAATGGGAATAAAAACCGCAATGGGAGTGGCAGCAATGGAAAGGATCTCAGTGAGGTGACATGCTTTAAGTGCAACAGGATAGGGCACTATGCAACCTCTTGCCCCGAGAAGAAGAATGGCAATGGCAATGGGAATGGAAATGGACACAACCATGGCAATGGAAACGGGAAGAAGCCAAATCCGTTTGTCAAAGCCACGGTGAATCATGTTTCTATGGAGGATGCTTGTGATGCACCAGACTCCGTGATTGGTAAGTTCAAGCTCAATTCTATTCCCGCAGTTGTTCTTTTTGATACTGGTGCATCGCATTCATTCATATCAAGGGTATTTGTGGATAGAGGCAAGATACCTACGGAGACTATAGAATTTCCTCTAAGGGTAAGTTCTCCTGGGGGAGAAATAGTGGCAAACTCCGATTGCCGGGGATTAGAACTAAGGATTGGAACACACATCTTTCCCACAAGTCTAGTAGTTCTAGAATCACAAGGATTAGACATAATCTTGGGCATGAATTGGATGACCGGATATGAAGGAGTCATAGATTGTGCAAAAAGGACTGTCACGCTCACAACACCGGAAGGGAAAAAGATTCGCATCAAGTCGAATTTCGCACTTAAGGAAGTCATGGTGAACTCTCTTAAGGGGGTTAGCTTGGAGGAAGTACCTATTGTAAAGGAATACCCAGATGTTTTCCCAGAAGAGCTACCCGGAATGCCAACCGACCGTGATATCGAGTTCCTCATTGACATGATGCCAGGCATGGGGCCGATAGCTAAGAGACCATACAAGATGGATGTGGAAGAGTTAAAGGAACTCAAGGATCAGCTTAGGGAACAATTGGACAAGGGATTCATCCAACCCAGCGCGTCATCTTGGGGAGCGCATGTCCTATTTGTGGAAAAGAAGGATAAAACCAAGAGGCTGGTTGTGGACTACCGCTCGTTGAACGAAGTGACGATTAAAAATAAGTATCCTCTGCCCAACATCAATGACTTGTTTGACTAGTTAAAGGGAGCAAGTGTGTTCTCAAAGATCGATCTGCGATCAGGCTACTTTCAGCTAAAGATTCTAGAACAGGATGTGCCCAAAACAGCATTTACCACAAGGTACGGATTGTATGAGTACACCGTGATGTCTTTTGGTCTAACCAATGCCCTAGCATACTTCATGACCATGATGAACAAGGTGTTCATGGAATATTTGGACAAGTTTATCGTGGTATTCATAGATGATATACTCATATACTCTAAGGATGAGAAGGAACATGAGAAACATCTGCGCCTTATTATGGAGAAACTAAGAGAACACAAGTTGTATGCCAAATTCAACAAGTGCGAGTTCTGGTTAAAGGAAGTGGGATTCCTTGGTCATGTTGTGTCAGCAAAAGGAGCTGCCCTAGATCCTAGTAAGGTAGCTTCCGTGATAGAATGGGAGTCACCCAAGAATGTGGGGGATATTAGGAGTTTCTTGGGCCTCGCAGGATATTACCGGATGTTCATTGAAAACTTTTCCAAAATAGCAAAACCCATGACGGAACTATTGAAGAAGGAAAAGAAATTCCTATGGACCGAGGCATGTGAAGCAAGTTTTCAAGAGTTGAAGAAACGCTTTTTAACAACGCCAGTCCTGTGTCTGCCTGATATCCAGAAGGATTTTCAAGTCTATTGTGACGCTTCTCGACAAGGACTTGGAAGTGTATTGATGCAGGACGGGAAAGTGGTATCCTATGCCTCCCGTCAACTTAAGAACCACGAAAACAACTAGCCCACACATGATCTGGAACTTGCGTCTGTGGTTCATGCACTCAAGGTATGGAGACACTACCTCATGGGCAAACATTGTGATGTGTTCACAGATCACAATAGTTTGAAGTACATCTTCACCCAAAAGGAGTTGAATATGAGACAAAGAAGATGGCTTGAACTAATTAAGGATTATGATTTTGATTTACAGTACCATCCCGGAAAGGAAAACGTGGTGGATGATGCCCTAAGTCGTAAGGTATATGTGAATGGACTTACCGCAGGGGAACTTATAGAAGATTTATGCAGGCAATTCAAGGATCTCAGGCTAGAGATAGTTCCGAAAGGACACGTAGCAACTATGGAAATAGTGTCCACCTTCCAAGAGAGAATCAAGGAAGCACAAAAGGGAGATAAAGAGTTGGAAGAAATAAGAGTCAGGATAAGTGAATGAAAGACAAAAGAATTCCGTCTGGATGAACAAGGAACCCTTTGGCATGGGAAGCGTTTGTGCGTTCCCAATGACCCCGACATCAGGAAGTTGATTTTACAAGAAGCTCACGACTCACCTTACTCAATTCATCCAGGTAACATGAAGATGTACATGGATGTGAAGGATAGATTCTGGTGGAATAACCTAAAAAGAGAAATTGCCGAATATATTTCTCTATGTGATGTATGCAACAGAGTTAAAGCCGAGCATCAGAAGCCGGCCGGATTACTTCAACCACTAGCTATACCCGACTGGAAGTGGGACAAGGTAGGCATGGATTTCATCACGGGATTTGCCAGGACTCGTTCTGGATTTGATTCTATCTGGGTAGTGGTGGACCACTTTACCAAGGTGGCTCACTTCATTCCCGTAAAGACCACATATACAAGTGCTAAGCTTGCTAAGATATACATGTCAAGAATTGTAAGTCTGCATGGTGTTCCCAAGGGGATTGTGTCAGATAGAGGCACCCAGTTTACTTCAAAGTTTTGGCGACAACTACATGAGTCTCTTGGAACCCGACTAGAATTCAGTACTTCCTTCCACCCTCAGACAGATGGACAAACGGAAAGGGTGAACCAAATTCTGGAAGACATGTTGAGAGCTTGCGCACTAGACTATAGGTCTAGTTGGGACGATAACCTGCCGTATGCTGAGTTCTCATACAACAACATCTACTAGACAAGTATCAAGATGGCTCTGTTTGAAGTTCTATATGGCAGGAAGTGTAGGACTCCGCTGCTATGGAGTGGAGTTGGTGAACGTAGCCTATTCGGACCTAAATTTATCAAGGATGCCGAAGAAAAGGTACGACAGATTCAGGATAGGCTAAAGGTAGCCCAATCCCGACAGAAGAGTTATGCTGATTCCAAGCGCATATTTGTGACTTATAAAATAGGGGACCGTGCGTATCTCCGAGTTTCACCCCTACGAGGAGTTAAGAGGTTCGGAATCAAGGGCAAGTTAGCCCCACGATTCATAGGACCATATAAGGTTCTGGACCGTAGAGGAGAAGTTGCTTATCAGTTGGAGTTACCTGAAGGACTGACTGTTCATGATGTGTTTCATGTGTCACAACTAAAGAAGTGTCACCCGAAGATGGCCGAAACACCGCTAAGAGACACCGTTCCCCTAGATGAGGTTCAATTGGAGAATGACCTTACCTATGAGGAAAAACCCATCAAAATACTGGACATAGCCGAAAGGATTACCCGCACCAAGACTATAAGATTTTGCAAAGTGCAATGGAACCACTACTCCGAGGAAGAAGCTACGTGGGAGCGTGAAGAAGACTTAAAGGCAGGACACCCACACCTATTTGCTAGCCAACCCGAATCTCGGGGGCGAGATTCTTCTTAAGGGGGTAGGTTTGTAACATCCCAGATTTTATATTAGGATGTTATTAGTGCCATGCATCATCCTTGCATCATTGCATTCTACAAATTAATTTTTACACCAAAATCCTAAACACCTAGACCTATCAAAACCCTAATAGAGATTTCTTTATGTAAGCATTATTGTTGTAGCCAAGCTTGATCCTTCTAAAAACTTTGTAAAACATTAAACCATGGTCCTAAGATGACCATCTTCTTTTTACAAAAATTTAGAAGTTGGTTTCATCACTTTTTGACTTTATATGCAAAATTTATTTAAGATTAACTAAAACAGAAATTGAAAAATGTTTAAGGAAAAAAAAGGCAACAACCTAACCTAAGCTGGGCATTGCCCATTCACAGCCATGTGACAGCTAACTTGTTACCGCCAGCCTTGCCCAGCCTCGCCCAGCAGCAGACCGCTCTGCCACTCCCACTGACACCCGAACCCCACCTCATCCCTTCCTCCCGCAGAACTTCATGGCGCCCCGTGTGATGAACGGACTCCGGCCGAATCGGAGAGGAATCCGTGTCCCCGACGCCAAGTTTCCTCGCCTATATAAACCCCGAGACCCCCACCGGTCGAAACCCTAAGTTTCCCGAGCCATCGCCATCGGGCTACTTCGCCGCGACCACGCCGGAGTAGAGCGACGCCAGAGCTTCGGTAGGTGAAGCCTTGGGAGCTCCTCTCCCTCTGTTTTTCTCCCTATCGAAACCCCCTTGCTCGACCCTCACTCTCCTTCGTTTTCCCCCTTGTCTGACGTAGCACAGCCGCCCCAATTCCTCGCCGTCGTTCCGCCGGAGCTCGCGGAGAACAGCGAGCCTCAGGGGCTGTTCGGGGAAGCAACGGCCACCGTCAATCGTGCCAGGCGGGCCGCGAGGAGTTGCTGATCATTTTCGACCACCCCGCTACCTCCAGGAACCACCAGATCGCCGCCTAGCTTCACCACCGACAGCGCCGCCGCCGCCTCGCCATCAGCACCGCCGCGGTAAGCCACTGCCCCCTCCCGCCGTTGGATCTGCTACCAATGGCCCAGATTAGAAGGCGGCAGTAGGGGTGCCAATCGCGCCAGCGTGGCCAGCGTCACACGCGTCACCTTGCCGGTGCCCAATCGAGTCGCCACTTGGCAATATTTTAAGTTAGGGTTAGATCTGTTTGCAGATTTAATTTAAAACTTGCGAAATTCGTATAAAATAAATATTTGGCCAAATTTAGCTTATAATATACCGTTGGATTCATAATTTTATGTAGAACACAGATCTACAATAAAATTCCAAGTTTACATTAGGGTTTTTGGTGTAGTTTTTAATTATTGGATTGGAGTATTTAATTCATAGAAAAAATAATTAGAACTCCGTTTTAGTTGATTTTTGTTGCGTTTGTTTTTTTTCCACAATACCTACTGAACAAAATTATAAAACTTTGCTTAATATAATTAGATCTCATTTGGGGATAATTAGATGGTTGGGTCTCCTATTTATCCTATGAATAATATTAGTGACCCAAATTGTTTTAAACCTATGGGAAATCAATCCTAGTAACACCCTTAACACTATTGCAACCCAATTATGCTACTTTGGTCAATTTTGAAAACCAATCTTGCATAAAATACAATGTTGCATTCATACATGTTATCTCTGTGGCATATTTGGTGCAAGTTGTGATCAGATCTATGTTTGTGATTCGTTAGATTGTTCGGAGTGCGCTCAGGAGTGCTACTGTGTAGAGTGCTACTCGGATCAAGGAAAGTTACACCACTTGTTCATAACTTTTGTCCCAGTTTTGATTCTATGCATGTGATCTTCAAAATTCTGTAGTATGCATGTGTAGGATGTTCTAGTATAATTTTCCTTGGTATTATTTTGCAAGTGCGATGATTTTGTAGCATGCCATGAGTAGCTCTATACTTAGGATTTTCCTCTTAGTAGGTTACCCCTGTTTTTGCTAAGTATTGACTGCTATGCTACATATACAAAGTACCATTGGGGGGTTCGAAAGACAAAGAATTTTTCTAAGTATAAAGGCTCTCTAGAGCAAACTTTCCTTCTCAAATCCACTTCAAAATAAAACTAAGTTTTCTTCTGGGAGGAATGGTTATCGGGACAACGAGTGAGATTTTGGTGGAGGACGGCCGCCCAGGAATCAAAGAAGTCTGCCATGTTTCAAAATTCAGAAGCTTCCAGTGCAACCACAATACATTATGGGCTATGTCTTGGCCTAGTACTTAGTGGGAAACCTCACCTGGGTACCAACATTTGGAGGTTCTTGGCACGGTTGGATCCGGAAGGTAGAGGGGCTACTAAGGGAAAGCCTCGCCATGGTCTTGTCTGTAAAAGGACTTGATCGTGGATTGTGGGTAAAGTGCACAAACTCTCGAGAGTATTGCAATCTGACCGATCAGCCGTGTTCACGGAAAAAGAACAACATTGAGCATCTGAAGGATGGAGCCTCTGAAGGATCTTCCTCTCTCTTTTCTAAACAAAGTTTTAAAACCCCATGGCATGAGTAATATCGCCAATGGGTGGGAATTTGGGAAATTGGTGTGTAATATCCAAGTAACACTTGGTGCATAATATCCAAGTGTTTGGTTGTTTGGACACTTGGTGCATAATATCCTCGTGTGCCATTCGACCTTATTTTATCTAAGCAAATGTTTACAAAGTAGGAAAAATCTTCTCTCCTTCTCTCTACTTATGAAAAATAGCTTTGAGCAAATGAACTCTACAACCTAAACTAGCCTTGCATGTAGAGATAGTCTTTTCTCTCCTTGGTGTAATTTTCCAATACATTAAAAGTATTGACCCAACTTGTTGGCTGCACGTTTTATGTGCAGAATCCGAAGATTGAAAGGTGCGTAGGGATCGTGAGTCTACACTCGACAAGCCTGGGGCGTGATGGACTCAAGATGCTTTTATGTTTCCGCTGTTATTTGAGCTAGCCTTATGCTAAGCAAATTTGTAATAAATTTATACTATGGATTCTCCGTTTAATAAAGACTTTGTGTTTTACATGATATTTCATCGACTGTGAGTGCTAACTATTGATCCAGGGACTAGCATGTTAATCACAGGGACTTAGGATCCTCACCGATCCGAGGTCGCTACACAGATTTCGATACCAGTTGGTAAAATTAGTGTCGTTCAGTTTATCTTTCTCAAGAATGGTTCTCAACGCAAAACCGGATATCTGAGAGTGACTGCTACTTGGTGCCATGATCTACAACAGAAAATATGCAAAACACTTAAGACATGTATTCATAAAAGAGCAAGCATATTAAATATTTTAATATTTTATGCTCCCACTAGAACCAACACCCCTCCGATGGTTGCTTAGTGATTCAGGATCCTAAATAAGCAAGTCGGCTAGTGAGCTTTAGCATCACCGCTAACCGCCAAGTGATCTAGATAGACAACTCCTTGTCAATCGCATCTCATGCGACTCCTGTTGGACGGGTGGCATCACATGCCCCGTCTCCCATCCGACTTTTCCCCGAGTCCCACAACCGTTGTGATAGACCCGTCTAGCTTACCGAGTGTTTCTCTGATGAAGTCGAACTAACGAACCCACCTAGTCGGAAAGAATTGGCAGCACCTCAATTTTATGAGCCCACTACCAAAATGTCTGACTTGTGATGGTGCAAACACTGCGGGAAAACAGACTAGACCTTCTTTGAGGGATTAAATTTTACCGACTATCTAATAGAGGTAAAACTGAGACATAACAATAACACAAAACAAAGCAATTATAATGTGAAATGGTATGGCTCTCTTCATGGCGATCTCCATCTCCACAAAGCCTGTAATCCGACTCGTGCCAACTCTTGTCACTTGCCGTATTACTCCATGTCGCCGACATGTACAACGCCTTGCATGCCTTCCGGGTTCTCCAAACAGCTACACTAGCTTAGTAAAGTAAATTACATAGAGAATCCGACACGCAGGTCGTTATACAATAAAATGACAGCACCTAGGCTCTAGCCGGCTGACAAAAACCCGTGATTCGTAGATCACGTATGGATTACACACATACATCACATGCACATGAACCATACCATTCACAACTTCCTGCAAAAACAAGTTATGCATAGATACAATATCTACTGGCGCTGTGAAACTCGCAACGACATCTAAGGCGCTACGACAGGGCGAAGCCGGCGGTCCCGCTAGCCGGATAGAGGTAAAACTGAGACAAAACGATTTTTCCGAAAACGCAGATCTCATCTACAATCCGAACATGGATTCCGACCATCGTTCCGATTCGATCAAACTCTTTGATCTTCGATCACCGCTTCTGGATTTACGTGTCACAGTCTACCCCAATGGCAGAAGCCAACCGGTAGGGGTATGTCGTTCCACAACCTCAGCAGTATGATCACGGAAATCAGATCTACCATTCCATGAGTACAATTAATCCAATCAACTTCGTACAAAACCGATCTATCTCATAGATCGACCACCAAAACAGCACATAGATCTCATCTACAGCCTACCGCATATCACATATGCGAGATCTCGAGCCTAAAACCAGAAGCTATCGCTCTGATACCCTTTGTTGGCCGCAGAGATAAAACAAAACTTTTTCTCTAACGTGGTGATCCCAAGATCTAGCTGAGGTAGAAGGCCACGAGGTTTACCACTAGACGCGCAGTTGCGGATTACTGATGAAGCGTGTCAGTTGATGCAGTGTAGTCTTCACGATCCGATCGTCCTGGTGCTGATCGCACAACACCTCTGCTGGTATCCACACGTACAAGGAGGAGCGCCGGTGGTGAACTGCTAGATTCGTGACGATGGCTGGACTGCTGTGGAGCTAGGGTTTCCAACACATGGAATGACCTAACCGAACAACGATTAACCTTTCTGGGTTACGGTGCTCCACTATATATAGGGAGTGAACGTGGGCTCTGATCGCGCGACCCATTCACTAAAGCCCATATAACACTAGTCATCGTGAGTCCAACTCACTAACTTAGTCCTAATCTAGTTTAGGTCCAACCCAACCAGATTACAGGTTCAGATCCAATCCGAACTTGCTCCCGCTCTTAAGTGTGTGACCCCGCAGGCTCATGGCTACTTGGACACGATTGGAGTCCGACTCTCAATCGATCAATCGGTAGCGGCTCCTAGCAGAACGTGCCGACTCCCAAGTACCAAAGAGTCATGACGACTTGCCTTTCCAATGCGACTTACGTCCGAGTCCCTTTTGCCTCACGATATACCTTGTCAGACTATAGGCGAGTATTTGTAATCCCTTAAATAGTCCGACTCTCTTCTCGATCCGAGACAAGTGATTCACCCGACTAACTCTTAGTCGATCGCCTCGGTTAACACTTAACCGAGTCATGCATGGCCATGCTTTCCGAATCATATCTCACGAGAGGGCCCAGAGAATATCTCTCCGAGTGGAGGGGCAAAATCCCATCTTGGTTATTCACATCACATAGCTTGATTCTCAGTCGACCCGAACCCTGCCTTTATAACTGCCCAGTTACGGATCAGCGTTTGACAGAACCTAAGTTGGTGATCCTCAACTCGGACTATGCAAAAACCTTAGGTCTAAGGATTACATTGATTGAGATATACAAATGACAACTTGTTCATTGTACCTCAATATGGGTCATTCCAACTCACTAAACTCTTTAGCCGAGTCTGTGTAAGTTGGAATAGCATCTCTATGCCCATGACAAGTGGAACCGAGTCATCAAGCCAACTTTCACATTGGTCTAAGTTGTGTGTCTAGCACAACCTCAATGACTAAGGATATTTAGTACAAACAACATGAATGCATAGTGCCACAACCGAATCACATATTCAATGATACACATCAGATGCTTATACAAGGACTACTTCATATCTTTATGAATACAATGGGAAATCTTATCATACATGATTGCCTCTAGGGAATATTCCTAACACCAGAGGCATCAGTAACTGCGCAAGGACAAGGCGAACCTAGTCGTATGCGAGAGGGGTCAAGGGGCGCTCAGTGCTTACCGCAATCGATCACCGGAGAGGAAGAAAGCGTCGGGCACTTGCGGTCGTCGTCGTTGGCGAGTCTCCAGACGGTCCTAGCATGCACCAATAGGATGAGAAGATGCGCATGGATGCTGTGATCATTCTGACAAACTTAGACGGCAAGGGCGACGGGGTCTTACCGGAATCGCACGCCGGAGGTCGTCGGAGCTGCGGCGGTGTGGGCAAGACTACGGGCAGGCTGGTGGCATGGAGAGGAAATTGAGTGAGGGGAAATGTCCGCGGTGGAGAGGTGATTAAGTAGCCAGGAGGGGCGAGGAAATCACGCGGTGGTTCAATGCCAATTAAGCGAGGATTCAATCGCGGCGTTTGGAGAAGCGGCGGTGGCGAAGATGCTGCTGGGTGGAGAAGAAGGTCTTGACTGCTCGGGCCCATGTGATGTGGCAGCGGGGCAGAGCGGGTGCGGGTGAGAGAGAGAGAAGGGGAAAACGATCTGGGTGGGCTTAGTGGGCTAGTTCCTCTGTCGGGCCAAATGACTGGCGCCGGCCCTTTTCCTTTTCTTTATTCCTTTTCTATTTCTGTTTGCATTTTCAGAAATCATTTTCAAATGATTTCAAAAGCTATTTGAATTCAAACCTTTTCAGGATTTTTGTAGATTGCAACATTCATATTTCTAGGCATAAAAACATGTCGTCTCTCAGTACAAGCTTGGTTCTTTTGATCAAATAAAATAAACAGTGACATTGCACTAGGTTTGATCAAGTTTTGAATTTGGTTTAAAAATCCATATTTGTTTTGTAAATTTTGGTTTAAGCTCTAGCAATCAAGCAAAACAATCTGAGAGAAACTAGGTTTGATTCATGAACAACAATCTCTCAATGGAGAGTAGCATTTGATTTAATGCTGATCACATAAAATAATGAGTTCATATGCTCCTGTTTTTGAATTGATTTTTGAAATGAACTCTACATGATCATGGATGCATGGATGATATGCATGAGTTTTGAAACCTGATTTTAGGGATGTTACAAATCTAACCCCCTTAAGGTGAATCGCGCCCTCGAGATTCGGATTGGCTAGCAAATAGGTGAGGGTGGTCTTTCCGAAGATCATCTTCTCTTTCCCACGTTGCTTCTTCTTCGGAATGGTGGTTCCATTGAACTTTGCAGAACTTGATGGTTTTAGTCCGAGTAACTCTTTCTGCAGTTTCAAGAATCTTGATTGGTTTCTCCTCATAGGTGAGATCACTCTCCAATTGAACCTCTTCCAAAGGTATGGTATCCTTCAAAGAAGTCTCTTCCATTTCTGGATGACATTTCTTAAGCTGACTCACATGAAACACATTATGAACTGCTGACAAAGACTCTGGCAATTCAATCTCATAAGCAACTTCTCCTTTACGACTTAGAATCTTGAATGGCCCAACATATCTTGGGGCCAATTTACCTTTGACACCAAACCTCTTCACTCCACGAAGTGGTGACACTCTAAGATAGGCTCTATCACCAACTTCATAGGTGACTTCTCTATGCTTAGGATCTGCATAGCTCTTTTGTCGGTACTGTGCTATCTTCAACCTATCCTTAACCAACTTGACTTTCTCTTCAGCCTCTTTGATGAGTTCTGGTCCGAATAAACTTCTTTCTCCCACACCATTCCATAGCAATGGGGTGGTACACTTTCTCCCATAGAGAAACTCAAATGGTGCCATCTCAATACTGGCTTGATAGCTGTTGTTGTAAGAAAATTCTGCGTAAGGCAGACTTTCATCCTAACTGGCTCCATAGTCTAGAGCACATGCTCTCAACATATCTTCAAGAATCTGATTAGTCCTTTCTGTTTGTCCATCAGTTTGAGGATGAAAAGCAGTGTTGACTTCCAACCTCGTTCCCAATGACTCATGTAGCTGTCTCCAAAAATGAGAAGTGAATTATGTTCCCCTATCAGACACAATACTCTTGGGTACTCCATGTAGGCATACAATTCTGTTCATATAAATCTTGGCTAACTTAGCACTTGTATAAGTTGTCTTTACGGGTATGAAATGAGCCACTTTAGTTAGGCGATCCACTGCTACCCAAATAGAATCATATCCTGACCTGGTCCTTGGTAATCCGGTAATGAAATCCATACCAATCTTGTCCCACTTCCAATCAGGAATAGGTAGTGGTTGTAGCAATCCTGCTGGTTTCTGATGTTCTGCTTTCACTCAACTACATACATCACACAAAGCAATATGTTCGGCGATGTCCTTCTTGAGATTATTCCACAAAAATCTTTCCTTCATATCCATGTACATTTTGGTGTTACCCGGATGAATGGAATATGGTGAGTTGTGTGCTTCTTGTAAAATCAGTTTTCGAAGCTCTGGATCTAGTGGAACACAGTTACGTTTTCCATGCCATAAAGTACCCTGTTCGTCTTCATGGAATCCTTTGGCTTTTCCTTTGCCAATCTTTTCCTTAATCTCTTCAATTTCCTTATCAGTCTTCTGGGCTTCTTTGATCTTGTCCAACAAAGTGGGTTGAACATCCAAAGACATGAGATGTCCTTCAGGCACAATCTCCAATCTGAGATCTCTAAATTGGGCACACAGATCATCTGGCAATTCTCCCTTAGTAAGGCCATTCACAAAAACCTTACGGCTTAGAGCATCCGCTACAACATTTGCTTTACCGGGGTGGTATTGCAAACTCAATTCATAGTCTTTGATGAGTTCTAGCCATATTCTTTGTCTCATGTTAATTTCCTTCTGGGTGAAGATATACTTCAAACTCTTGTGATCTGTGAACACTTCACATCGCTTTCCCAAGAGATAATGTCTCCATGTTTTGAGTGCATGGACAACAGAGGCTAACTCTAAGTCATGAGTAGGGTAGTTCACTTCATGAGTTTTGAGTTCTCTCGAGGCATAAGCCACAACTTTCCCTTCTTTCATAAGTACTGCACCTAAACCATGATGAGATGCATCACAATACACTTGGAAATCTTTCTCTAAATCTGGCAGACATAAGACTGGTGCTGTCACTAGTCTCTTCTTAAATTCTTGAAAGCTGAGTTCACAACCTTCTGACCAAGCAAATTTCTTGTCTTTCTTTAGCAATTCTGTCATAGGTTTTGCTACCTTGGAGAAATTCTCGATGAACCTTCTGTAGTAACCTGCTAAGCCAAGGAAACTACGAACTTCTTTCACTAACTTGGGAGATTCCCATTCAGTTACCGCTGAAAATTTAGCAGGATCAAATGCTACACCATCTCCTGACACAACGTGTCCAAGATATCCAACTTCATTTAACCAAAACTCACATTTGCTGAATTTGGCATACATCTTATGTTCTCTAAGCTTCTCAAGTATCAATCGTAGATGTCCTTCATGCTCTTCTTTGCTCTTGGAGTATATCAAAATGTCATCGATGAAAACGACAACAAATTTAGCAAGGAACTCCATGAACACGTTGTTCATCATATTCATGAAGTATGCTGGGGCATTGGTTAAACCAAATGGAATCACGGTATACTCATACAACCCATACCTTGTGGTAAAATATGTCTTAGGTATGTCTTGTTCCCTTATCTTGAGATGGAAATAACCTGACCAAAGATCAATCTTTGAGAACACACAAGCTCCTTCTAGCTGATCAAACAAGTCATTGATTCTAGGCAAAGGGTATTTGTTCTTGATAGTCACCTCATTGAGTGAACTGTAATCTATGCATAACCTTTGACTTCTATCTTTATTTTCCACAAATAAAACTGGTGCTCCCCAAGATGAAGAACTTTGTTGGATAAATCCTTTTTGCAACTGTTCTCCAAGTTGCTTCTTGAGTTCTTTCAACTCATCAACTTACATCTTGTACGGTCTCTTTGCTATAGGTCCAGATCCTGGTAGCAAATCAATAAGAAACTCCACATCTCTATCTGGTGGCATTCCCGGTAATTCTTCCGGAAACACATCCGGATATTCACACACAATAGGCACATTGTCCATGCTAACCCCCTTAAGAGAATTTAGCTTACTCCTTTTTGATTCAAAGTTGGTCTTGAATCTGATTCTTTTTTTTCTGGAGTTGTGAGTGAGACAGTATGGTTTGCACAATCTATTACTCCCTTGTGCTTAGTCATCCAGTCCATTCCCAAAATAACATCCAATCCTTGGGAATTTAGGATTATCAGGTTAACATGAAACTTATACTTTCCAAACTCTATGACTAGATCATGACATCCCGAATTTACTATCATTTCTCCGCCAGGAGAACTTACTTTTATTGGACACCCAATAGTATCTACCGGTAGTTCATTTCTTTCAACAAATGCTCTTGATATGAATGAATGAGATGCACCAGTATCAAAGAGAACAAATGCTGGAACAAAATTGAGTTTGAACCTACCAGCAACAACATCAGGTTCCTCATAAATTTCCTCCACATTGATGTGGTTCACTTGTCCCTTTTGAAAAGGGTTGGGCTTGTTGGGTACTTCAACTTTCTTTTCTAGGCATTCATTTGCATAATGCCCCATCTTCTTGCACTTGAAACACTCAACCTGACTAAGATCCTTTTTGACAGGCTGGCTTCCACTGCCACTTCCACTATGGTGGCTCTTATATCCACCCTTGTGATTTTTGTACTTGTCATTGTCATGACTATGGTGACTTTTGTTGTCATGATGACGGTTGTGGTTGTGGTGCTTGTTGAAATTCCCATGCTTGTGGGATCCCGAACTCCCACTATCATCATAATGGGAAGGCTTGTGAGACGATCCCGAGCTGTGCTTGTCAGAATGCTTTCTCTTCCTACTTTCAACTTGCTTCATCTTGTTCTCCAAAATAGCAGCCTTGTCACAAAGAGACTGGTATGTGGGAACATAGGCCACAACTAACTGCAGGTTCAGTTCATCATTCAACCCTTCAAGGAACTTTTCTTTCCTCTTAGCATCAGTGTCAACTTCATCCGGTGCATAACGCGCCAGATTGTTGAACTCTTCAATATATTCAGCCACGCTGCGGTGGCGTTGCTTCAGGTTATGGAACTCTTTCTTCTTCAGACTCATCACTCCGGATGAGATGTGAGCAGTACGGAAACCATCTTCGAAGATAGCCCATGTCACATCTGCAATGGGAGTGGTGATCTGGAAGTTATCCCACCAAGTAGCTGCTGGTCCTTCCAACAAGTGAGCTGCAAATCTGACTTTCTCTTCATCCGTACAGCCAACTGTTACCAAGTCCTTGTTCAGAGAGCGTAGCCAATCATTGGCCACCATAGGATCAGTTGTTCCTGAGAACTTTGCTGGCCTCAATCTCAAGAACCTCGTAAGCATGTCAAAACCCGGTGGGTTGTTCTGATTGTTGTTATTGTTATTGTTGTTGTTGTTGTTGTTGTTGTTGTTGTTTTTGTTGTTGTTGTTGTTGTTGTTGTTGTTGTTGTTGTTGTTGTTGTTGTTGTTGTTGTTGTTCTGATTCTGGATGAACGTAGTCATCATCTGCATCAGCTGAGTCTGAGCTGTCATCATTTGCTGCATCTCAGGGGTGATGTTGTTTTTGGGGTTGGGATTGGCACGACAGGGAGGCATCTGTGGTTTGTTCAATAGAGATAAGAATGAAATACCCATAGATGCTAACATGCACAATACATCACATAAACAATCACCAAACATGCATCACAATAGTAAAAGTTCAACAAAAAAGATAACAAGTTTGCGAAGTAAACACACCAATAGCAAGCCATCCACATGTTGAATGGTCATTGCGACTCAATAAAAAGCATGATAAATGAGTAGTCACCACTAATACTCGGCATCAACCTCCTCCTCAACAAAGGTAAGACCTGCATTCTCCATAGTGGTCTTGTATTCCTCGCATTGGTGGTCAAGGTCTCTACTTTGGCTTTGAGAGCCCTCTTCTAAGAACGAAGCCTCTCAATCACAGTCTGCTGATGCTCGAGCTCGAAGTCCTTGGCCTCCAATTCTGCAGTCATGTCTCGAATCCTCTTGTTCCTATCTTGGACTCGCTTCTCTTGACTCTTGAACTTTCTGTCCTGACTCTCGAACTTGGCCTCCATCTCCTTGACTATCTCATCTTGCTCATGAAGAGCTTGTCCTTCTCACGAAGCTGCACTGAGTTCGTCATTCTTTGAGCATGACGTTGGTCCTATCAGTGTCCACGTGCCTAAGAAGAACCTCTAAGTCCTGGAGGTATAGACGAATCGGCTCTGCTGTCTCCCTCGAAGTATCCTCGAAGTCAATGGCCTCACCATCCTCATCACGTCTACCCAAGGTGCGGAAGTGAGTACCTCTAACCTGTCGAGAGTGTCTCCCTAACAGACGTCCAATCAAGTCCTGCATGACTACCTCTAGGCCTCTCTCCTTTTCATCGTGCATGAGCTTGAAGATGATTGCCTCTATGGTAGGCTCAGTCTGGCGTCCGGGCTGATTGACCTTGAAGCCCCAAAGGTCTTTCCTCTCAAACTTGGTGAGGGGAAGTACCATGATGGTAGGAAGAGGGAGATTGAGCAAACTAGTGAGCTCAATAATACGAGGGCCAAATCGAGTTCCCTTGAACTCTTCAGTCGTGCTGATATTAACATTAAGCATCTATTTATAAGATAGAAAAAATTAGAATCAACACAATAAATAAATTTCTTGACAGAGCATCATAAGCATAACATTGGCAAACACACAAGTCATAGCATACATAAAATCCATTACAAGCATCCAAGGTTCAACTTATTTAGACAGCATTTTGGAAAATAAAATGATAAGTGTGGTGGTCCAACTAACGAAGTATGCTTACAATCCCATCTCACTTGCCAAGTTGGCTAACAAGGCATCCCTAGAGGCAATCTATTTATCTTGATCACATGACTCCATTGCTAAGTCTATGATGTCTTTCCTTAAACTTTGATTTGTAGCCTCTAGCTCTTGGATATGCTTCTTTTCTTCCCTAAGATCATTTTGGGTGTTAAGCATTCTGCACTTGATTCTATCGCCAAGTTCTTTGATGGCCCTCCAAGATGCATCCCTTGCTGAATCAAAGAATGTGGTGTGCATCATTGTGTTGGTGACATGCAGAATCCTGAGTCCTTGTGGTTATCTTACTTGTTTTTATACAAGTGAAGTTGCACCCACCAGTACTCAACTCCTTCATCCATCACAGGAAAACCCTTGTACACAGCTGCACCATGTATTCCCATGGAAACCATGAGGTCCTTGAGAGCCTTGGGAAACTCTGTCTCACATTCCAAAGTCATAGTCATGAGTGGTCCCTTCTTCCCGGCTTCGTTGATGGAGTTCATCTACAAATAGAGATGAGAAAGAAGATTAGAAAAGTTTACGAGAAGAAAAGACAAGTGAGGAAGTTGTTGCAATTTTTTCCTTAGTGGTTTCCAATCCTAGGGTCATAATCCTACAGGCAACACAGTGCTCTGATAACATCTGTAAGATCCCTCCTTTGTAAAGGAAAAGGATCCCTGTGATTACAATTCTAGTCCCTGGATCAATGCTAGCATCCACAGTTTAAGATGAAGTACACAGAAACAAAGGTCATTATTACATATCATTCCAGAGACAAACATAGTCTTTTACAACTCCATGGCCACAGGCCTAATACAAGATTTCAAATATATAATAAGATAAATAAGTCTTCATCTTCATGTGCCACAGGCAAGCATGTTGAGTGTAGACTCATGACTCCTAATCATCATCAGAATATCCTGCAACATCACAAGTTACAGCCACAGTGGGTCAATACATTGGAATAGTATTGGCAAGTGATACCTTAGTAGAATAATGGTGGACTAAATACTATATGCATTTTGGCTAAGTGTAGCTTAGCCTTGCTTTGCTCAAAATAGGTTTTGCCTATCAGTTGAAAACACTAAGTTTTTCTTTGTCAAAACTTTTCCCAAGGAACCACCAATATACATTGGGGTCCTACACCCTTGTTCAACCAAAAATTTTACTTAGAAATTGGGATGAGGAGATTCTTGATAGCTTCCATGTCTTGATGCTCAAATTGTCCAATACCAGGGACATGGCTAAGTACTTAGATTCTTCCATCTGCAGATGTTGTGCACTTTCCCCACAAGACTTGATTTTCACCAAGACAGGACCTTTCAGAAGCCTTCCCTTAGACCAAATGGACGCGTTCCAACCTATCATCCCACTACCACCAACTGTCCAAATGGCTAAGTTATTGCAACCTATGTGATCCAGGCAGAGCCCATATTGCCAAGTGGCTGCACTAGAAGCTTCTTAACATTTGGCCTCTCAAATCCCTTTGTTCCTGGGCGGCTTTCCACAAGTGAGATACACAAGGTACGTAAACCGTAGAAATGGGCCTTGTGTAACCACTCAACATAAACCATTCCTTCCATTCCACCTAGGTGTTTCATTCACTTAGTTGTTTTATTAAGCAAAACACAAGTCCAAAGACTTAGAAATATTTTATCATAGCATGAATATTTTATCACCCTTGGTTGCTACTATCTAGGCTAAGCATGGCATAGATAGACATCTTAACTTAGAAATTTCTAGCAATTCTACAACTACTAGGATTTCCCAAGCATAGCATATAAAGACCAAAATTTATCCATGCAAGTCTAGCAAAAATATTTCTAATGCATATTTGAAAAACATAGGAATAAAATCATGAAGCACCACTTGCCTTGGTAGTTTGGAGAGTAGCTACAATCCTCACAATCACAATCACTATTTACACCAAAATCTACACATAAAATGATAGCACCAAATCACATACAAAATAGATACAAGCAAAAATATATGGATGCATGCAATATGATATGTGATGATTTTCTATACCAAACATGACAAGTGCACATTACTGATTCATAAAAAAGTTCAAAACTTTCCAAACAAACTTTATTTGAACGTTGCAACATTTCTCAAATAAACTATATACACAAAATAGACCTACACATGTTTCTATAAAAAACCATTTTAACAGAAACAAAAAATTAAACACATTGCATATGGAAAGGGCTTTCTCTCCTGATTCCATTGATATAAAATTTGTCAAATTTGGACGTGGGAATCAAAAGTTATGAATTTATCAAGTTTAAACATTTAATAGATACAAAATCTGATTTTAAATCAAAGAACTGGCCACGCGGCAGCGTCTGATTGGACGGTACCGCTTCGCACCGGATCACGCTCGGCTACCGTTGGATCTAACTAAACATGCACGACTCAGATCTAAACTTACCTCTTCGTCACAGATCTAATCTTACACGTTAGATCTAAATCCTACGGCCACAATCTAATTGATCACAGACGGGCGACGCTAGCGGCGGCGTCTCTGTCAGAGTTGCTGCCGGCGTTCTAGGTCGCGCGGGAGAGGGAGAAGGGGCTTACCGTGCTCGCCGTGTTCTACTAATGCTCAAGGTGGGCTTCTTTGGCGAAGGGGCGCGCAGAGGTGGTCGCTGGAGCTCATGGAGTCGTGCACGGCGTCGGGTCCTTGCAGACGAAGTTGTTGCCGACGCGCTGGACCTTCCTAGTACCAACCAGAGGCATCAGTAGCTGCGCAAGGACAAGGCTAACCTAGTCGTATGCGAGAGGGGTCAAGGGGCGCTCAGTGCTTACCGCAATCGATCACCGGAGAGGAAGAAAGCGTCGGGCACTTGCGGTCGTCGTCGTTGGCGAGTCTCCAGACGGTCCTAGCATGCACCAATAGGATGAGAAGATGCGCATGGATGCTGTGATCAGTCTGGAAAACTTAGACGACAAGGGGCGACGGGGTCTTACCGGAATCGCACGCAGGAGGTCATCGGAGCTGCGGCGGTGTGGGCAAGACTACGGGCAGCCTGGTGGCGTGGAGAGGAAATTGAGTGAGGGGAAATGTCCGCGGTGGCGAGGTGATTAAGTAGCCAGGAGGGGCGAGGAAATCACGCGGTGGTTCAATGTCAATTAAGCGAGGATTCAATCACGGCGTTTCTGGAGGAAATGGTGGTGGCGACGGGGTCTGCGCGCGCGGGGGTGGAGAAGAAGGTGCTGACCTGGCTCGGGCCCAGTGCAGTGGCAGCGGGGCAGAGCGGGTGCGGGTGAGAGAGAGAAGGGGAAAACGACCCGGGTGGGCTTAGTGGGCTGGTTCCTCTGTTGGGCCAAATGACTGGCGCCGGCCCTTTTCCTTTTCTTTATTCCTTTTCTATTTCTGTTTGCATTTTCAGAAATCATTTTCAAATGATTTCAAAAGCTATTTGAATTCAAACCTTTTCAGGATTTTTGTAGAGTGCAACATTCATATTTCTTGGCGTAAAAACATGTGGTCTCTCAGTACAAGCTTGGTTCTTTTGATCAAATAAAATAAACAGTGACATTGCACTAGGTTTGATCAAGTTTTGAATTTGGTTTAAAAATCCATATTTGTTTTGTAAATTTCGGTTTAAGCTCTAGCAATCAAGCAAAACAATCTGAGAGAAACTAGGTTTGATTCATGAACAACAATCTCTCAATGGAGAGTAGCATTTGATTTAATGCTGATCACATAAAATAATGAGTTCATATGCTCCTGTTTTTGAATTGATTTTTTAAATGAACTCTACATGATCATGGATGCATGGATGATATGCATGAGTTTTGAAACATGATTTTAGGGATATTATAGAGTGCATGTCAGTAACGAGATCAAAATAGGTATGGAGATACCGATGATCAAATCTCAGACATGTAATATATCGCGAAACAAAAGGATTAAGATACTAGCGTAAAAGGTTCTGACGATCACAAGAAAGTAATCATTGAATGTGTGGGAGTCAGTGTGAGTCTCCAGATTCCGCTTCTGATTATTGATCGGAGAGGGGTCTCGATCATGTCCACATTATTAGCGAATCATGGGGTGACACACTTAAGAGACACCGACATCCATTTGGAGCAAAAGTTTCATCCCGGAAAGAATAACAAGCGTAGGAATTTATTTCACTAGATACCGAAACAGGTTTACGGGTGAAATTGCAGAAAGTGTTTTTGCATGTGAAATGAAATACTATCAAGGGGTTATACGTGAATGTTGGACATTAAAGTAATTGACAAAATTCTGAATAAATAAAAGGAGTTTTATTTAATGAGAGTTTGCATTAAATTTGGTGGAAATTTAATGGGAATTTGAGTGGGTTTTTGAGTGGAGGGAATTGAAAGGCATTTGAGTGAGTGGAGTGTCCACCCACATGAATGAAGGAGGGGAGGGGGTATACCCCATGGCCCGCGGCCACCCCCTTGGGGTTCCCCCTCTCCTATAAAAGGATCCCCCCTCCTCACTTCTCACTCACACCTCCTCGTGAAGGATCTCTCTCCCCCTCTAGTATTTATCCCCCATGGTCTCGGACTAGCGAGATACATGTTCCCGGTGGCTATTAGGCAAGAAAGAGTTGTGCTTCTACTGCATCGCTGGAGCGAGGAGGCGGAGGTTGCTTGGTGCCTCGGACGTGTGTGTGAGCAAGGATGCGCCGCTAAGTTGTGGTGCTAAGGACTTGCTATCGATCTTGAGATCGGCAAGAGATCGTCTACATCGACCACGAGTTTAACTCATTAAGCTTTGCCGGTCTTCAAGGGTATGTTCTCTATGGATATACATCCGCCCGTTGTTTGTAGCTAGTAGATAGTTCTTGGTACATAGTTGTTCCCCATCGTAGGAATTTTTTTGTTTTCTATGCTGCGAACCCTACAGTGGAACCAGAGCCGGATCTATGCGTAGATGCTTTGCACGGGTAGTACACATATGAGTTTGTGGGCGATGATGATCATGTTATTGCTTCTTAGTTGCATTTTGGATATTGGTGGCATAGTGGGATAAAGAGGCACGGATAAACGTTACATGTCCTCGCACATGAGACCTGTTCCACGCTTGACATGCAACTAGTTTGCAATAAGTGGCTAGCGGGTGTCTGTCTCTCCTACTATAGTCAATATCTAATTTGCAATGAGTTGTCAACAATTTGGTTATCCTTGTTGTGGTTCATGTTCGTAGGTAAGAACGGTTCTATCTTCGAATGCCCTAAACCACGTAAAACTTGCAATGGATAAATTAGAGGCGTATAGTTTAGATTGTTGTTGGGCTAGTGTCATGATATGGTGATGTTGTGAGTAGAAGTATAAGTTGATAATCTTACAACACACATAACATGTAAGTTCCATAGACCTTGGCCTTACACATAGAGGTATGATAGTGATCATATCACGATGCACATGATGGAGATCAAGTGCGGGAACCATATCATTTCACTTATAAACATGTGATGTTTGTTGCATCTTATATTGCTTGTTTGGCGTTTTATTAGCATAATAAGATGATCCCTCATTTAAATATCAAGAAAATAATGTGTTCTTCCTTAAGTATGCATTGATTATGTTTCGTCGCTCCAAGACATCACGTGATGATCGGGTTTTCTTGGATCCACGACCATATTTCGGGTGTAAGACAGTTACACATGCGAATACTAAGGTTCTTACTTGGCGATCCTAGCATGTACAGACATGGCCTCGGAACACGGACCGAAAGGTTAAGCATGAGTCATATGGTAGATATGATGCCCATTTGATGCTCGCCTTTGAAGCTACACTGACTCACGTGATGATCAGACTTGGTATAATGGATTTGGTTCATGTAATCACCAAAAAGGCACGAGGGATGTCTTTTTTGAGTGGGAGTTCATTCTTAATATGGATTAGTTAAACTCAATCTATCATAAACTTAGTCTAAACTTTACAAATTCTGTTGTAGATGGCACCACCTGCTTTTAATTTCAATGTGTTCATGGAGAAAGAGAAACTTGCAATGAACGGTAGCAAATTTACCGAATGGGCCATGAATTTGAGGATTCTCCTCTCTGCTGCACAAAGGCAATATGTGCTAGAAGCGCCGCTAGGCCCCCCACCGTTCGATGATGCCCCTGACGAGGAGAAGAATGTCTATCAGACTCGTCAGGAGGACCACAACTTAGTTCATTGCGGCATATTGTATGGGCTAGAGCTAGAACTTCGAAAGCGTTTCAAAAACGGCAATGCATTTGATACAATGGGTGAGTTGAAAATAATTTTTGACACACATGCTGTTGTAGAGAGCTACAATGCTTCTGAAAAGTTCTTTAGATGCATGATGGAATAGCACAGCTCTGTAAGTGAGCATGTACTCAAGATGTCGGGTTACGCCGATAAGCTTGTGTTCTTGGGAATATTGATTCCCATTGACTTAGGCATCCATCATGTTTTGCAGTCTTTGCCACCTATCTATAAGATCGTGATATATGCAAGGCATGAAGAAGTCTCTCCCCGAGCTTCTATCAATGCTTAAAACTGCAGAAGTGCAGATCAAGAAAGAACATCAAGTGTTGATGATCAATAAGACCACTGGTTTCAAGAAAGACAAGAAGAGAAAACGGAAGGGAAGTAAGGGCGGCAAGCCAGTTTCCATGCCTGAAAAGAAAACCCGAGTTGGACCTAAGTATGATACCGAGTGCTATTATTGTAAGGGGACTGGCCACTGGAAGCACAACTGCCCCAAGTATTTGGCAGACAAGAAGGCCGACAAGGCAAACATAGGTATATATGATATACATGTTATTGATGTGTACTTGACTAGTACTCGCAGTAGCACCTGGGTATTTGATACCGGTTTAGTTGCTAATATTTTTAACTCGAATCAGGGCCTGCTATCACATCCCAAGATTTTCCAAATCTTGTAATGTGAAAAATAAATAAACAAAATAAATAATTGTTAAAAAACAGGGTGAAAAGAAACTTTTGTTTCTAAATGGAAACTTAAAATCACATCTTGAACAAACTTTAATTAAATTTTGAATCCAACAAAATCCAAATCAAGAGAAATGCATTCCTCAATGAATGTATCTTGAAATTTAAACACTTGGAAAATAAATCCAAACCCTAAAACCCTAGTGGAAGAAAAACATTTCCAATTTATCTCCAAGCCTATGGATTTGATCCATATAAAAAATTTTCAACAAACATTTACAAATGATCAAGAAAGACAAATAGAAATATTATAAGACCATAGAAATTGGATTCACTTAATTTGGAGCCATAGATAAAATCTTATGAATATAATAAGATAAGGAAATCAAATTTCCAAAGCTAATAAAGAACCTATCTATAAATCCATACCAAATGGTGAGCAATTAATCCTAAAGATATTTAAAAGGATAAACAAATATCAAATAATATTTTACAAATTGGAATCACCAAGTTTGGATCTCTAAATAAAAAGTTATGGATTTTATAAGATGAAGAAAGAAATATTAAATAAAGAATATTTGAAGACCAAATTAAATCTTGGCAAAGACCATAAACAAGTGGAATAAGTTATAATCCAAATCTAAATAAAATAAAAGGATAAAGAATTTCCAAAATAAAATAAAATGGCATAAACCAAATCCTATTGGAATAAAGATAAATCCAATTTTAAATGATTAATAAATCATATTAAAAACTTTTCCAAATAATTCAAGATGAATTATTTGACACCCAAATAATCAAATAAAACTTACTGAAAGGTTGTTGGAAGGATTTAGAATTCAAATGGAAATTAAAAACATTATTAAATCTTGAATGAATTAATAGAAGGACCTACCTTAAATAATTAAAAAGGCACTAAAGGAATAAAAGTTTTATTCTAAATTTGACATCAGATTGTGGTGTTAATCAGTGTTTGAATCCACACAAAATTTGAGATAATTTTAAATTCAAATAGATGTTTGAATAGACTAAACAAAATCAAAACAGAAAAATCAAATGAAAAAAAAAGAAACAGATCAAAAAAAAAGAGAAAAGACCCAGCCCAGCCTAACTAGCCCACTAAGGCCCAGCAGCCTACTCCCTCGCACCGCGAACCGTTTTTATCCTTACTCAGAAACTCACCCACAGAGACAGTGAGCAGTGGACCCCACCTCCTCCTCCTCTCTCTCGCTGCCAAGCGACCCCACCGCCACATCACCATCTTCCTCACCCGGCTGACCTCGCCCCTCACCTCGCCGGCCATTGTAGGCGATTAAAGATCGATTTAATCCGCGTTAACGCCGCAGTAAAACCACCCCTCGACCATGCTATCTTAAGCGCCTCGACGCTCTCTCTCTCTTTCCCCTCTTTCGCCTAGCCCTCTGCCTTTGAGCCTACGATTTGCGCTTAGAGAACGCTGCTCCAGGCTCGCAATCAAATGCGGCCTGCCACCAATTTTGCCTCCTGAGCACACGAGCTTGCTCGCCAGCATCCACTGCACCTCCTAGCAGTTTTCCCTCGCTTTCGCTGCCAAAAGCGACTTCTGCCCGAGCAGTAGCCGATGCGCCATTTACTCCGTCGACCTAATCCGGTATCATCTAACCTCCCCTCTCCCTCTCTTTCACACGCGCATACTCTCCACGACCCTACGCATCTAACAACACCTTTATTTTTCTCTGGCGTGCACCGTTGTCACATCCCAAGATTTTCCAAATCTTGTTATGTGAAAAATAAATGAATAAAATAAAACTTTGTTGAATTTCTGAGTGAGAAGAAACTTTTGATTCCAATTGGAAACCTTCAAACCTATTTGATAAAACAAATCCTAAAGGGATTTGAAAAGACAAACAATCAATAAAGAAAATATTAAATATGTGAAATTACTAATTTTGGATCTTTTAGTAAAAAGATTTAGTTTTCAAATGAAAAGGTTGAAATATAAATAAGGATTATTTTATAGAGCCAAATTAAATCTTGGCCAAGCTTTTGAATTAAAATATTCCTATTTGATAAAAAGAGTAAAGGTTTATTTAAATAAAATAATGAGGATTTATTAATATCCCATTTTATTAAAGCAAGGACTTTTCCCATTTTAATTAAACACTAAAACTTGTTATTTTATTTTAAATGAGTTTTCCAAGTGTTTTATATTTTCAAAGAAAACTTACTGAAATGATTTTGGGATTATGTAAGTTTCAAATGGAGTTTTAATAATCAAATCCTTTTTGAATTAATAACTAAGGACTATTTTATTTAATTATTAAATAGATCCTAAAAGAATAAAAATATTATTTTATTTTGGGACTTGGAATATTGTTGTTAAACAGAACTAAACTCAATACAAAGTGTGGTGGAAGTTTGATTGATTTGAATGTTTGAATTGTTTGATTGAATTTCAAAACAGAAAATCAAACGGAAAAAGGAAAAAGATTTAGTACAAAAAAAAAGAAACAAAACGACCCATCCCATCTGGCCCAGCAAGCCCAGTCCAGCCCACCTATCCCCCTCGCCCGAAGCGTTTTTCATACCGCTGAAAGAACCCGCGCAGTCACTGATCACTGGCCCCCACCTCCACTCTCTTTCTTTCGCTGACGAACAGGCCCCACAGCCACGTCACTGTCTTCAACCGCGCGACCGGTTCTTCCTCCCTCTCTCTCCCGTTTCTGCTGATTGATTCGCGAGTTAAATTCATGTCAATGCCGCTGTTAATCCGCCCAGTAAACATGCCCTACTAATCGCCTGCGTTCCCTTTCTCTTTCCCCTCTCTCGCCCGACCCTCTCTGCCCCAGGGCTGTTCCAATTCGGAGCCACACCGCCTCTGAATCCGGCGAGCTCCACGGGAAATTCCGGCCACACCTCGCCGCCCCTCAACTCCCTCTGCACGCGAGCTTGTTCTACATCGCCTGGCGTACCTCCCAGCGTCAACTGCTTGGCCGCGACCACTCTAGACGCTCGGCTTCGTCAACATCTGAGCACCACCGACGACGCGTATACTCCGGCGAAATCTCCCTGGTAAGCCAGACCGCCCTGAGCCCTCTCAATGACACTCCCGTACTCCCCATGCTCGTACGCATCTAATGCTCCCTTCCACTTGCCTCGGCGCGACCTGCAACTCCGTCCCCGACAACCTCCAGAGGCACCCGCCGCTCGCAGCAACTCCGGCGAGAGATTAAAGACGAACCTGTGCGCCCCTCGACGAGCTGCCACAACGTTGAGCTTCAAAGTCACCCCGCGAACCCGGTGAGCATCCTATATCTCTTCCTAGCATCCTACATCGCCGGTGAGCTTGCAGTCTGACCGCGCGCCGCTAGTCGCCGCCGCTAGTCGCCGCCGCCAGCACCGCCAACCTATGGTCAAACGACTATGGACCGTTAGATCTTCATCTGATGGCTTGAATAGATTGACTAATCGAAGGGGTAAGGATGAACCTGAGCCATGCGATTAAACTTAGATCCAACGCACCACATAGCACGATCCGCACGATCCGTTTTCGACGAATCAGAACAGCCCACGTGTCCAGTGATTTGTTTTAAAAACAGAAACATGTCTATTAGATATTCCAATTTGAAAAATCCATAACTTTCAAACCACACGTCCAAATTTTGCAAATTTTATATCAATGGAATCAGCAAGACAAGCCATAGCCAACTATACCATTTGTTTAGTAAAAAGCTTCTGGTAAAATGTTTGTTTTTGCAGAAACTTATGTATGCTTGTTTAGGATATAAAAATAGTTCAAAAATGATTTTGGGGATAAAATCTTTTGCAAATGGTGTGTTTTGAACCTACTGACCCTAGGAATCACTTTGTGGTTTCAAAAATATATTTGGTGATGCAAAAGAATAAATCTTGGATTTAAAACCAATTCTAGTCAAATAAAAATATGGTTTATTTACTAAAAATGGTTTTGGAAGAAAACCTTTGAGAAATGTTTTGGAAATAAACTCTCTGACCCTAAACACAAAGTTTTGTGGTTTGAAAACATATTTTGTGACACCTATAGAATATTGCCTTATTAAAAGCATTTCTACACCACATAAAATGATACTTTGGTTTAAAAATGGTTTATGAAGTAAAACCTTTTTGCAAATGGCTTTGCCACTTTATAAAATGACCATTAGGTGCTTTCAAATGTTTATGAACCACTAGAAACCACTTTTACAAATAAAACAACCCTTTTGCATGCTTGCATGCATTACTTTGATTTTATCATTTTATGTGATGAAATGCTTGAATGGTAGATTGAAATATTGTTGCTTTATTGAATTGTAGTGATTTGAAGTGAGTGAACATTGCAAAGATCAAGGAGTGAACTTATACTCTTTACTAAAAAGGCAAGTGATGCTTCATACTTTTGTCCCATTATTTTCAATATGCATTAGTGATATTTCTAAGTAAGACTTGCATGGAATTTTGTTAAGTATAAACCATGCTATGGGAAATCCTAGTAGATGAAACCTTAGTAGAATTTTCCTAAGTTAAGATTCCTACTACTATCATGCTTAGCTTAGCTAATAGAAAACAAGGATGGAATATATATTCATGCTATGGAAAATTTCTAAGTCTGAGGACTTGAGTTTTGTTTAATAAAACAACTAAGTAAATGAATCACCTGGGTGGAATGGAAGGAATGGTTTGTGTTGAGTGGTTACACAAGGCCAGGGGACTAGTAAACCTTGTGTATCTCACTTGTGGAAAGCCACCCAGGAACAAAGAGATTTGAGATGTCAAATGTTGAGAAGCTTCAAGTGCAGCCACTTGGCATTATGGGCTCTGCCTGGATCATATAGGTTGCAAGAACTTAGCCAAATGGACAGTTGGTGGTAGGGGATTGATTGGTTGGAGCGCGTCCATTTCGGTCTAAGGGAAGGCTTCTGAAAGATCTTGTCTTGGTGAAACCAAGTCTTGTGGGGAAAGTGCACCACCTCTGCAGAGTGTAAAATCTAAGTACTTAGCCATGTCCCTAGCAAAGGACAATTTGAGCATCAAGACATGGAAGTTATCAAGAATCTCATCATCCAAATTTCTAAGTTAAAAACTTGTGGTTCAACAAGGGTTAAAGGATCTTCAATCTTTGATTGGTAGATGCCTTGGGTGATTTTGTCAAGCCAAAACTTAGTGTTTTCAAATGATAAGGAAAATCTATTTGGAGCAAAGCAAGCCTAAGCTCCACTTAGCCAAATGCATATAGATGATAGACTCCACTATACTACCATAGTATCACTTGCCAATACAATTCAAATGTATTGACCCTTGTGGCTGTAACTTGTTATGTTGCAGGTTTTGTTTGATATTAGTGAAGTTAAATGATTAGGATTACAAAGTCTACAACCAACATGTCTGCCTGTGGCACTTTGAAGATGAAGGACCCCATGCTTATAGTTATTCTGCTGCAATATAATGTAAAAGCCAAATGAGCTATGTAAGATGTAATGAATTATTTTATTCCTGGTTATAAAGTTGTATTATGACCTTTGTTTCTTGATATTACATCTTAATTGTGGATGCTAGATATTGATCCAGGGACTAGCATTGTAAACACAGGGATCTCTACCTTATTAAAGGTTGGGAACCTTACAACCGTAGCCTCGCCACCGTCTTCAACAGAGAGCACTCGACGCCTTCGCGAACTCCGGCGGGCAATCGCCAGCACATGTGAGCGCCCCTTCATCTACAACCAGCACGTCGAGCTTCCCCACGTCACTACGATCACGGTGAGCCATCCCTCTTCCCTTCTCGCTTCCTGCATCGCCAGCTCCGCCGCCGCCACCTGCCGCCGCCAGCGCCGCTGCTTAGTGGTCAAAACGATTAGGACCGTAGGATCGTGATCGAAGGGATGTGATAGAAACTTAACTGAAGGGGTAAGGACAGATCAGTGCCGCACGATCTATTTAAATCCAACGCCTCTCGTTGCACGATCCGCACGAAGTGGTACCGACGAGTAAAATCACGCCACGTGGCCCTGTCCGTTTGAAATAAAAACAGAAATGTCTATTAGATGTTCCAATTTGAAAAATTCATAACTTTCAAACCACACGTCCAAATTTTGCAAATTTTATATCAATGGAATCATCAAAACAATCCCTATCCAACCATGCACTTGGTTTAGTAAGTTGCTTCTGATAAAATGATTGTTTTTGCAGAAACTTGTGTATGCATGTTTAGAATATAAAATTTGTTCTAAAATGTTTTTTGAGATGAAACCTTTGGAAAATGGTTTGTTTTGAACCTACTGACCCTAGAAATCAAATGGTGGTTTCAAAAATTTATTTGGTGAAGCAAAAGAATGAATCTTTGATTTAAACCATTTCTAGACAAATAAAAATAATGTTTATTTATTAAAAATGCTTTTGGAGGAAAACCTTTGGGAAATGTTTTGATTTAAACTCTATGACCCTAAGCACAAGGTTTTATGTTTTGAAATCATATTTTGTGAACCCTATAAAAATTATTGCTTTGCTAAAGGCATTTTCAACCACATAAAATATTGACTTGATTTAAAAATGGTTTTTGAAGTAAAACCTTTGCAAATGATTTCGCCACTTTATAAAATGACCATTAGGTGTTTTCAAATGTTTATGAACCATAAGAAACCACTTTTTCAAATAAAACAATCTTTTGCATGCTTGCATGCATTGCTTTGTTTTTATTATTTTATGTGATGTTTTGCTTGATTGGTAGATTGAAATTGTGCCTTGCTTGATTGAATTGTAGTGACTTGAAGAGTGTGATTATTGCAAGGACAAGGAGTGAACTTATACTCTCTACCAAAAAGGCAAGTGATGCTTCATACTTTGTCCCATTATTTTCACTATGCATTAGTGATATTTCTAAGTAGGACTTGCATGGAATTTTGCTAAGTATAAACTATGCTATGGGAAATCCTAGTAGATGAAGGCTTAGTAGAAATTTCCTAAGTTAAGATTCCTACTACTATCATGCTTAGCTTAGATAATAGAAAACAAGGGTGGAATATATATTCATACTATGGAATAATTCCAAGTCAAGGACTTGTGTTTTGTTAATAAAACAACTAAGTGAATGAATCACCTGGGTGGAATGGAAGGAATGGTTTGTGTTGAGTGGTTCACGAGGCCCATTTCTATGGTTTACCTTGTGTATCTCACTTGTGGATGGCCACTCAGGAACAAAGAGATTTGAGATGTCAAATGTTGAGAAGCTTCAAGTGCAGCCACTTGGCATTATGGGCTCTGCCTGGATCATATAGGTTGCAATAACTTAGACAAATGGACAGTTGGTGGTAGGGGTTTGATAGGTTGGAGCGCGTCCATTCTGGTCTAAGGGAAGGCTTCTGAAAGATCTTGTCTTGGTGAAACCAAGTCTTGTGGGGAAAGTGCACCACCTCTGCAGAGTGTAAAATCTAAGTACTTAGCCATGTCCCTGGTAAAGGACAATTTGAGCATCAAGACATGGAAGCTATCAAGAATCTCCTCATCCAAATTTCTAAGTTAAAAACTTGTGGTTGAACAAGGGTTGAAGGATCACCAATTTCTATTGGTAGATGCCTTGGGTGATTTTGTCAAGCAAAAACTTAGTGTTTTCAAATGATAAGGAAAATCTATTTTGAGCAAAGCAAGCCTAAGCTCCACTTAGCCAAATGCATATAGATGATAGACTCCACTATACTACCATAGTATCACTTTCCAATACAATTCAAATGTATTGACCCTTGTGGATGTAACTTGTTATGTTGCAGGTTTGTTTGATATTAGTGATGATTAGGATTACAAGTCTTCAACCAACATGCCTGCCTATGGCACTTTGAAGATGAAGGACCCCATCCTATTATTACATTCTGCTGCATTGTATTGTGATAGCCAAATGAGCTATGTAAGATGTAATAAATTATTTTATTCCTGGTTATAAAGTTGTATTATGACCTTTGTTTCTTGATATTACATCTTAACTGTGGATGCTAGATATTGATCCAGGGACTAGCATTGTAAACACAAGGATCTCTACCTTATTAAAGGTTGGGAACCTTACAGCTGTGGAACAAGCAACCGCTAGCAAGGGGTGAGGTTAAGATGCGTGTCGGCAATGGATCAAGTGTTGATGTGATCACTGTCGGAATGCTACCTCTCCACTTACAATCGGGACTAGTAATAAACTTGAATAATTGTTATCTGGTGCCTGCACTGAGCATGAACATTGTATCTGGATCGCGTTTGATGCGAAGTGGTTATTCATTTAAATCCGAGAACAATGGTTGTTCTATTTATATGAATGAAATCTTTTATGGTCATGCACCGATGATGAATGGTTTATTTCTGTTGGATCTTGATAATAGTGTTACACATATTCATAATGTTGATGCTAAAAGGATTAAACTTAATGATGATATATCCGCATATATGTGGCACTGCCGTCTAGGTCATATTGGTGTTAAACGCATGAAGAAGCTCCATTCGGATGGACTTTTGGAATCACTTGATTTTGAATCATTTGATACATGTGAGCCATGCCTTATGGGCAAGATGACTAGAACGTCGTTTTCCAGTTCAATGGAATGGGTGACAGATTTATTGGAAATCATACATTCCGATGTATGTGGTCCAATGAGTGTGTCGGCATGAGGTGGATATCGTTATTTTGTTACTTTCACGGATGATTTGAGTAGATACAGTTATATCTACTTGATGAAACACAAGTCTGAAACCTTTTAAAAGTTTAAGGAATTTCAGAGTGAAGTGGAAAATCATCATAATAGAAAGATCAAATTTCTACGGTCTGACCGTGGAGGAGAGTATCTAAGCTACGAGTTTAACACTCATATGAAAGAGTGTGGAATTGTTTCACAACTCACACTTGCTGGAACACCACGGCGAAATGGTGTGTTGGAATGTCGTAATCATACTTTATTGGATATGGTTCGATATATGATGTCTCTGACGGACTTGCCGTTGTCATTTTGGGGTTATGCACTAGAAACTGCTGCATTCACTTTAAATCAGGCACCATCTAAATCCGTTGAAAAGACACCGTATGAATTGTGGTTTGGAAACAAACCTAAGCTGTCATTTCTTAAAGTTTGGGGATGCGATGTTTATGTGAAGAAGCTTCAACCGGATAAACTCGAACCCAAAGCGGAAAAATGCGTCTTCATAGGATACCCTAAGGAAAAAATTGGGTATTCCTTCTATCACAGATCCGAGGGCAAGGTTTTTGTTGCCAAGAATGGATCCTTTCTAGAGAAAGAGTTTCTCGTGAAACGTGTGAGTAGTTGGAAGGTAGAACTCGAAGAGGTTATTGAACCTTCTCTTCACAGTATGGCGAGTAGTGCAGCACCGGAAGTCATTCCGGAGTTGGTTTCACCAGTTGAAGAGGGAACTAATGATAATGATCATGAACCTCCTACTGAACCTCGCAGGTCTAGCAGGACACGTGCAGCTCCCGAGTTATACGAAAACCCTGTTATGAATTTCATGGTTGATGAAATTGATGACCCTGCGACATATGAAGAAGCGATGATGAGCCCGGATTCCAACAAATGGTTAGAAGCCATGAAATCCGAGATGGAATCCATGTATGAAAATCAAGTTTGGAACTTGGTGGACTTACCTCACAACCGAAAGGCCGTGGAGAATCAATGGATTTCAAAAGGAAAACTGATGCTGATGGTAATGTGACCATCTATAAAGCTCGACTTGTCACAAAGGGGTTTCGACAAATTCAAGGAGTTGACTATGATGAGACATTCTCTCCCGTAGCGATGCTAAAGTCAGTTAGGATTATGTTAGAAATTGCTGCATATTTCGATTATGAGATATGGCAGATGGATGTCAAAACCGCGTTCCTCAATGGAAATATTGAAGAAGAGTTGTATATGATACAACCAAAGGGTTTTGTCGATCCTAAGGATGCTAACAAGGTGTGCAAGCTTCAGCGATCCATCTATGGACTGAAGCAAGCATCACGAAGTTGGAATCTCCGCTTTGATGAGGTGATCAAAGAGTTTGGATTTGTCCAAACTTATGGAGAAGCTTGTATTTACAAGAAAGTGAGTGGGACCAATGTGGCATTTCTGATATTATATGTGGATGACATATTATTGATCAAAAATGATTTAGATCTTTTAAACAGTGTTAAAAGTTATCTAAATAGCAAATTTTCAATGAAGGACCTAGGTGAAGCGTCATACATATTAGGCATAAAGATCTATAGAGATAGATCTAGGCGCCTAATAGGGCTATCACAAAGTACATACCTTGATAAGATTTTAAAGAAGTTTAAATGGACGAAAGTAAGAAGGGGTTCTTACCTATGTTGCAAGACAAGACATTGAGTAAGACTCAAAGTCCGGCTACGGCAGAAGAAAGAGGGATAATGGACAAAGTCCCCTATGCTTCAGCCATAGGCTCTATAATGTATGCCATGCTATGTACAAGACCGGATGTGGCACATTCTATTAGTTTTACTAATAGGTACCAATCGGATCCAGGTTCGGAACACTGGATAGCGGTCAAGAATATCCTTAAGTACTTGCGAAGAACTAAGGATATGTTTCTTGTGTATGCAGGTGAAGAAGAGCTCGTCACTAAGTGTTATGTCGACACTAGCTTTGACACCTATCCGGATGACTCTATGTCTCAATACGGATACGTATTTCTCATGAATGGCGGAGCAGTTAGTTGGAGGAGTTCTAGATAACCCATGGTGGCGGGATCAACAACGGAGGCCGAATATGTTGCTGCTTCTGAAGCGGCTCAGGAAGCGGTTTGGATGAAGGAGTTCATATCCGAACTAGGTGTGGTTGCAAGCGCGTTGGACCCAATGGTGATCTATTGTGACAACAATGGTGCCATTGACAATGCCAAAGAACCAAGGTCTCAGAAGTATTCCAAACATATTAAGCGCCGGTTTCACTCCATCCGTGAACATGTCAAGGATGGAGATATCAAGAATTGTAAAGTACACACGGATCTCAATGTAGCATATCCGTTGACTAAAACTCTCCCTAGAGAAAAACATGATCAACACCAGAACTCCATGGGTGTTAGATTCATCACTATGTAACTAGATTATTGTCTCTAGTGCAAGTGGGAGACTGAAGGGAATATGCCCTGAGAGGCAATAATAAAGTGTTTATTATGTGTATTCCAAGTATATGATAGATGTTTATTTTGCATGCTATAATTGTCTTAATACGAAAACGTTAATACATGTGAGTTTAATAAACAAACAAAAAGTTCCTAGTTATGCCTCTCTCATAAACTAGCTCGTTGATTAACAAGATGATCAAGGTTTCCTGATCATGGACATTGGATGTTGTTAATAACGAGGTCACAACATTAGTGTAATGATGTGATGAACATTCATCCGAAGTATATCATTATGATCAAAGTCATTGAGTTTATATTGCTATAACAACATATGAAGAGATCCTAATCCTTAGACCATGAGATCATGTCAATCACTAACACCGGAAGAGTATCTTGATAACATCAAACGTCACACTATAACAGGGTGATTATAAAGATGGGTTCAGTACTACTAAAGTGTTATGTTGAGGCCCATGGATCAAGAGTGGAATTTGTTCATCCCGATGACGGATAGATATGCTCTGGGCCCTCTTAGTGATATCACATTGGTTAGCTTGCAAGCAAGTGATTTGATCACTAGAATGTTATATTACGGGAACGAGAAAAGAGTGCATGTCAGTAACGAGATCAAACTAGTTATGGAGATACCGATGATTGAATCTCAAACATGTAATATATCGCGAAAAAAAAGGATTAAGATACTAGCGTAAAAAGTTCTGACGATCACAAGAAAGTCATCGTTGAATGTGTGGGAGTTAGTATGGGTCTCCAGATCCCGCTTTTGATTATTGATCGGAGAGGGGTCTCGATCATGTCCAGATTATTCGCGAACCGTAGGGTGACACACTTAAGAGACACCGACATCCATTTGGAGAAAAAGTTTCATGTCGGAAAGAATAACAAGCGTAGGAATTTATTTCAGTAGATACCGAAACATGTTTTTGGGTGAAATTACAGAAAGTGTTTTTGCATGTGAAATGAAATACTATCAAGGGGTTATATGTGAATGTTTGTCATTAAAGTAATTGAAAAAATTATGAATTAATGAAAGTAGTTTTATTTAATGAGAGTTTGCATTAAATTTGGTGGAAATTTATTGGGAATTTGAGTGGGTTTTTGAGTGGAGGGAATTGAAAGGCATTTTAGTGAGTGGAGTGTCCACCCACATGAATGAAGGAGGGGAGGGGGTAGCCCCCATGGCCGGCGGCCACCCCCTTGGGGTTCCCCTCTCCTATAAAAGGATCCCCCTCCTCACTTCTCACTCACACCTCCTCGTGAAGGATCTCTCTCCCCCTCTAGTATTTATCCCTCATGGTCTCGGACTAGAGAGATACATGTTCCCGGTGTCTATTCGGCAAGAAAGAGTTGTGCTTCTGCTGTATCGCTGGAGCGAGGAGGCGGAGGTTGCTCGGTGCCTCAGACGTGTGTGCGAGCACGGATGCGCCGCTAAGTTGTGGTGCTAAGTACTTCTTCTCGATCTTGAGATCGGCAAGAGATTGTCTACATCAACCACAAGTTTAACTCGTTAAGATTTATCGGTCTTCAAGGGTATGTTCTCTACGGATATACATCCGCCCGTTGTTTGTATCTAGTAGATAGATGTTGGTACATAGTTGTTCCCATCATAGGAATTTTTTTTGTTTTCTATGCTGCAAACCCTACATGATGTGAGTAGTGGTTGTTGTCTGTTCGTCTATATATGAAGCTCCTCCCACATGCATACATGTCATGAGAATATTTTTTATGATAATCATGATTACTCAGTCTAAATTGCTAGCGGTGTATCCATTACCCGAGAATGCCTTTTTCCCTATTGTAGTTCCAAGATTTCTTACAAACGCGATTCCCATTTTCTGCATTAAGTTTACTTTACTTTATTTTTTTCTTAATCAAAACCCCAAAACAATTCTACTTTTCTTGCATCTTATAATTATTTCTTAAGTACTTCATTTAGTTTTAGTTAAAAGCATTTTAGTCTTTTCCTACTGCTCGCTATGTGATCAATATCTTTATTTCGAAACTAGCTACAAACGATCTGTGCATTTGCAGTCATCATGCTGCAAAACCCTTTTGAGATTATCCAGGCAACTAGTAAACGAAGTTCCATAGATAGAAAAGTCATCCATAAATACTTCCATTATCAATTCTATAAAATCTGCAAAAATTGCAGTCATGCATCTTTGAAAAGTAGCTGGAGCATTACATAAACCAAAAGGCATGTGTCGGTAAGCATGTAAACCGTAAGGGCTACTAAAAGTTATTTTAAGTTGGTCATCAAGATGAACAACTATTTGGGAAAAACCATAGTATCCGTCCAAGTAGCAAAAATGAGTGTGGTTTGCTAATCTCTCTAAAGTTTGGTCTATGAACGGTAAAGGATAGTGATCTTTCCTAGTTTCTTTATTCAATTTGCTGAAATCTATACACATCCTATGTCCAAAAATAGTTCTAGTAGGTATCAATTCATTGTTTTTATTAGGAACAACAGTAAAACCGCCCTTCTTAGGAACACAATGAACATGATGTACCCATTCACTTTCTTTTATAGGATAGATTATACCTGCATCCAATAGGCGTACTATTTTTTTTCTTACCACTTCCTTCATTTCGGACTTCATCCGTCTATTAAATTCTGCAAATGGTTTAGCATTCCTCCATGAATATTCGATAGACGGTTATAATGGGACTATTCCCTTCAAATCATCCATCGAGTACCCAAAGGCCTTGCGATGCTCCTTAAGTACTTTCATGAGTTCTTCTTCTTCATCCCCTGAAAGTTTAGCACTAATAATAATAGGGAATTTATTTGTATTTTCCAAAAATATATATTTAAGATTATCTGGTAAAGTCTTTAATTCAGTGGGTGGTAATTCCTCGTCCCCTCTATTTTCTGGTTCTTCAAAAGCCTCATCAGTTGGAGGCCCTAAAATGGGAAGTGAATCGAATTCACTTTCTAATTCTTCTAGGGATCCATCCTCCATAATTATTTCTTCATAATTTGATTCTTCATTTGCTTCTTCTACTTGATTACTAAAGAATAGAGATGCCATCACCTCCATAGTTTTTCCTTTCTCTTCTTATTGTATTTGTAGAGGTCTGTTTTTAAATTTGAAAAGGTGGAATTCTTTTTCCGCTTCCCCAAGCTTAAGCGACACAATCTCCTTTTTTGAAATCAACTTTGGCACCTAAATCATTCAAAATATTTCTTCCAAATATAATTGGGCAAAGAGTGTCAGCTAGCATATCAACACCTACAAAATCGATAGGAAAAATTGCATTGCCAATTGAGACATTTGCATCTTCAACTATTCCCATTAGAACTCTAAGATATTTATTGGCTAACATGATTGTCATATCGGTATTCTCTATTGTAGCCGGTACTATTTCTTCTTTTATTTATAAATAAAAATCATAAGATATAACATTAACTGCGGTGTCAAGATCACATAAGCCATAATGTGAGGTATCTTTAAATATGCAGGGAAGAATAGGCTTACCCACATCTTTTACCTTAGTTTTACCTTCAACCAATACAAAAGTCTCTTTATTAAGTTCAACTATGTTGCAATGTGCATACATATCCATAATTACTTCCTTGGTTACCTCTTCATCTTTGGTTTTATCGAAATGTTCTTCAACTTCTAGTATACTTTCCTCTTCCTTCTTCTCCTGTACTCCGTTGACCTGTTCATATTCCAAAATATGCTTTTGCGTAGTGTTAGGAAAATTTATCTCATACATTGGTTATAGGGAGGCCAGTGTTGCTTTAACTTCTCTTTTCTTCTCAGGTTCGGGTGGTGGATCATACTTGACCAAACCCTCTTTTGGAGCTTTGATGTGTTATGTAAAATCTTTAACAACATGCAACACAAGATCTGAATCCAAATAAAGTTCTTTAGATAATTCATTAACATTGCCCCTTTTATTATAGTCATGAATACAATCATAATCTATTTCTATGCCTCCTTCGCTTCCTAGGCCAAAATTCCATGGAACTCTATGATCGCGAATTCTATTAAGTAAAGCCCAAGCTTTAGTTACGGGAAGATTCATAAAACCTCCTCTCACGCAAGAGTCTAGTTCCAATTTATTAGGTTCAATTAAACCTCCATAAAAGATATGCAATAAATACCATTCAGGCAAATCATGATGAGGACATTGATTAAGTAAATCTTTAAATTTATATAAGCACTGACCAGTCCTTCATTAGGACGATTCCTCCAATTCATTATTAGATGCCTGATTCCAAAATATTTTGATAAAGGATAATACTTGGCTAGAAACTCACAAGCTAAATTATCCCAAGTAATATTGGCTTCTGGGGGGAAATATCTATACCATGAGAGAGCTGTGCTAGTCAAAGTCTGACTAAAAAGTTTCAGCCTTACCTCATTAGCAATATACCCCGACAATTGGAAAGTTCCACATATATCCTTCAAACATGCAATATTCTCATATGGATCTGGATCTTCTTCATCTCCAGTAAATTGCTTCTTGTGTAGAATACCAAGTAGTAGAGGATTTATTTCAAATCCCCTTGTATTCTCGTTGGAGTTCTCTCTTTTATTAATATCATGGGGCTTTCCAAAGTGGCTGAGTGGGTTAGCACTAGTCAATTGCTCAAACTCCATCATGTTGGTGGAAACCTATAACTTAAAAGAAAACTTAGCAAGACTAAAATAAATAAGCAAAAACTAAAAGACCTACAGCGCTTAGCTCCCTGGAAACGGCGCCAGAAAATAGCTTGATGGCTGCAAGTGCACATGTCGTTTGTAGCTAGTTTCGAAATAAAGATATCAATCCCACAAGGAGCGGGTGTTCTGAAGTCTAATAACTCTTGAATTAATACTAAAATAGAAATGCTAAATAACATTCTAAGTAACAAGATAAAATGCGAGTATTGTGTAAAAGGGTGTTTTGGTTTTTTTATAAATGAACAATAAGTAAAGTAAAACAAACTGAATACAGAAATTAAGTATCGCGTATGTAAAAGAGATTTGAAACTGCAATGGGAAAAAGCGTTCTCATGGAGTAGCGGATACACCTCTAGCATTTATAAAGGGTCTAAGGAAAGATTATTATCATGAGCATTCTCAACTATGTATGTGTGGGAGGAACTCCGTATTTGGACGAATAGGCAGCAACCGCTGATCACATCATCCTCATAACCAAATCAGACAAGCAATTGAGATATCAGTCGAATTACTGAGCTATTAAGGGACTTTATCCCATATGATGTATCCCATGGCATGGATACTGTTCCATGAGTTTCCTCGATTCCTAAGTTGATACGTAAGGAGTGCCAACAACTTTATAGTCACTGTAAGTGCTAGCACATCTCCGCCTACCAACAAGTAGTTCTCTCCATCAAGTCCCCACAAGAGGAAAATATTGAGAGGTCGACTTCTTCCAACATCAAGATGAAGACAATCTAACACATGTTCACAGCGATGAATATCATAATAAACTTTATCTTATTTCGATCTCATGCTAGGGTTTCTCCATCTCCCCAAGAACTAATGATCTACTCAGACATGGAGGCAATTAACATCATGGCAAAACAATGGAATCTATCATAAGTGAATAGTACTTGTATAAATCCACAACGAGTATAGAAATTACAACAAGATATAGACAAGAGGTAGATGGGATGGATGGATATGGTGGTGATGTAGCGGTTGATGATGAAGATCGATGCCTTAGCCTCCTGGATCTGTGTAGGGTGAAGATGGATCCCTAGTGGATGAGTTCCCTCTCCAGATCCCTTCCGGAGGTGAGGTTTCTGCGATTTCTGTTCATTCTGTATGTCGTCTCTCCTATCTACTTGCATGGGATGAAACTATTTATGGAGGCGGTGGTGGCGCCAACTATACAGCGGGAACTATACGGTCGGAAAAAATATTTCCGCCGTATAGTTGGTCGTTAAACCTTTTGTATGCTCCTATCACTTCGGGTTTTCTTCTGGCGTTATTGATACTTCCCAAATTAGCGATTTATGTTGTTTTTGACTCATTTTCGCTCCAATACAACTGGTCCAAGAATTGTGTCCATTGTATCCATCACCTGTCCTAATCCTGGTAAAAAAAGATATAAAAGATACGAATGCCGTAAAATACCAAGATCCTATAACTATAGTGTAAAATAATAATATAGAACATGATGCAAATATGCACTCATCACCCACACCTGGATTGACCGAGCAAGCAACCTTGACTATCCTTGGCGATTAATGCATGCATGACAATTTAATAATTCACAATGGTTGTTCTTTCAGTTCTCTAAACAATACTATGCATGCAAGAGATCGATTAATGCAATGGGGTACTTGTTGTTAATAATTACTTTCCATTATTGGTGTTTTAACAGATCTGTTGTAACTTCTGTTCTCATTATCGAATTAAATTTGGATCTATAGTGAACTGGATAGAGGGCATTAATATGAACCAGTAGGCGTCGGATTCACCCTAATCGGAGTTATAAATCTTTTCTTATGATTTAAATAGTGTGTAATGGAGTTTAAATAATTTAAATAGTTTATTTTGTCTAAAAATCAAACTAAAATCAGATCTGTAATATTCACAGGATTGGGATTCCAGTGACATATTACTTGAAATTTTCTGGGCATTATTTATTTCCTTATGAATTTATTACTCCAGAAAGGGTATTAACTTGTTTAAATATCTACAGAAGAACCTTACAGTATTTTCCTGAACCAATTGCATATTGATTATCTACTTGTAACCAGCTTTCTATCGGTATATTATTTATAATTTTTGAACCAGTATGAATTTACTATGAATTTGTTAACCTAGAAGAATATTAAAACTAATTAAATTATTACAGTAACCACGTACTGTAAAAGTTAGATCCAACTTGATATTAATATTCTACACGATTTTCTGAATCTATTGATATATCACTTGCAATTTTTGGATCTACGAATCTTTTAAAATGAATTTTACAAGTTTAATAGAATTTCTGCAAATTTTATTTCATATTAAATTCAAAAGGGAATATTCTCGGAATATACAGCGCTGACTGGCGGTTGACTGGTCAACAAGTCGATCTGGACCTTTCATCCACGATCGGACGGAACTGGGCGCACGAGCGCGATCCTCACCTAGAAGTGCGCGGACGGTGGCGGGCGAGGATGGTGGAGACGGTGGTGGTCCAGACGGTGATAGCGGCAGCGGCTCCGGTGGTCTCCGGCATCGGCGAAGTGGTAGACAAGGTGCGGAGGAGCCTGGCGTGGTTGATGGCAAGCTTGGCGATGACTTCCTATTCCCGGGGTGATGTCTACGAGCGGATGGAGGCGGCGTACGACGGCGGTGCTCCGGCGGGGTCGAGTGACCACTATGGTGCGCTGCGCAAGGGAATACCGGGTCAGGGAGGTGCAACAAAGCGATGGGAGAGGATCAGAGGAAAAAACATGGAGAGGGGGCGACAGAGACGGTGGCAGCGAGGACCTCCAAGGTCGGCAATGGAGGCAGCAGCGGTGGATGAGATCGGGCTTGATCGGGGTAGGCGATAGGGTTCTGGATTTTGCGAAAAAATAGAGGAATCCGACGAGGGAGTATATATGGGTGCTATTCCGTGAGAGAGGGGCAAATATATCAACAAAATCGAGCGAATTTTGAGGAGGGATCGATCGGGTGTGATGAGGGCTCGCTGGGAACTTCCCGTTCGCAAGGAATGGGGTGACGGGGTGGTCCCCACCTATGGAAAAAAAGGGAAAGGGATTGGGGGTGCGGGTTGGGGGCTTCTACGGTGTCCGCTCGATGGGCCTCTAGTTGGCCATTGCTGCTGTCTTGGTCATTTGCTCATTGGCGATGGTCTTGTGATGGATAGGTTAGGGCTAGGTGGGCTGGGCCGAGAGGTCCACGGGTTGTTAGGTTATATCATTTTTTTGTTTGTTGTTTTATTCTTTTTCTTTTATGGTTTTCACTATTTCTTTTATAACTTTTTCATATAAACTCCAAATGGAGTGATTTTAGTCTTCAAATTTTCAAAAAACTGAGGATAGATAAAGGATTAACTTTGTAATATTTTCACTAGTTGCAATTAGTGGATTTATAAATCCTTGTATATTTCATTTCATTTATATCTTTATTTTTTTGTATTTCTTCCATAACCTTTTCATAATAGCTCCAAATGAGCTCAATTTTGTTTCTAAATTTTTGTGTTATTCAATAGTTCATTATAGTACTAGTTTGTAGTACCTTTTATTGATCAATTATATTGGATTTACAAAATCCTTAGTTGATCTCTTGGGAGCCATTTGATAATTCAAACTTTGGTTGTTAAAATAGGGTTTAGGGAATAAATTTTTGCATGAATGCAAATAGTGCCATGCCAATGCAAATGAATTTTTTTTCTAGTCCCAATTTCCAAAATCTTGGGATGTGACAGACTAACCCCCTTAAGATGAATCTCATCTTGATATTCAAAATGGCTAGCAAGGGTATGGGTGTTGTTGTCGAGGCTAACCCCCTTAAGAAAAATGAACTTGGCATCTCCAACATCTAATGCTTAATTCTGGAATCTTGTGCTAGCTATCAATCCTTTCCAGGGGGTTCTCTTCAACAGATCCTCTAAGTAACTCCATATGTAACTATTCTTATCCATGAATTCCTCAATATGAATGAACATGTTGTACCAGTATTGAAAACATTACGACTATGATGTATGGATTAACCAGGGACTTACTAGTCACGAGGTCCGGCTTGAAGCTCCTTCTCTAGGCATTTATAGGCATAATGTCCCGACTCATTGCACTACTAGCAGGTGACAAGGCTGGGATCCCTTATAGGTTTCATTTTGTCAGCATACCGATTTTCTTGTTTCCTTGGCGATTCTTATTTTCTGGACAATGTGACGCATAATGCCCTGGCTCTTTACAATTGTAGCACAATAGCTAGCTAATATCCCTCGCAGGGGAGTTGTAGCAGTTCTTCCTCTTCCTAGGTCTCTCCAAGGCTAGGAGTTCTCTTAGTTATTCTTTGTCATAGTTCACCACAAATTCAGGAAACCTTTCTCTCTTCTTGGGACAAACACTAGAGATATGACCTTCTTCTCCACATGAGTAGCAACACTTTGTGGTCACATTGGGTGCGGCCTTATGAGGCACGACTCTGACTTCAGCCTCTGCCATAGGGCTTGATTCTGTGTGGGTCTTCTTGAGATCTTGATACACTCCATCCTTGACTCCTTTATTCACTTGTTGTACCATGGGGTAAAGGTGACAATGAACAGGGACGTGATCGTTCCCTTCACATAGAAAGCAAGTGACTTGGGATGTGGGGCACTCTCCAACTAGATGGTTTCCATCACAATAGGGGCACTGATCCAGATGCTCCTTGTATGTGTTCCCTAAGTCTCCACATACTATGCAAGCTTGAAACTCCTTCAGAACATCCTCTCCAGTTGTTGATACTTGGGTGATGGGACAAGGTCATAGTATAACTTCATTGAACTCCTCCCAAGTTAGTTTTCTGTTGTAGATGGCTCCATGCATCCTCCACCAAGTTGTATGGTCCAAATTCACATCATCCATCGCACGACGGAATGCCTTGCTAAAAGCTTCAATGTACTCCGCAATAGTATGCTTTTCTTGGAGTAGATTGTTGAATCCTCTTTGACGTGAATTCATGACTTCAGATGAAATATGTGCATCACGGAATGCTTTCTGAAACATGTCCCATGTTACTTGTACTACGGGATGAGTGGCTTGATACTTGTACCGCCATTTTGCTACAGTTACTTCCAATAAGTGAGTGGAAAACCTCACCTTCTCTTCATCTGGGCAGCCAATAGTCACTAGGCTCTTGTTCACTTTTTGCAATCAATTATCCGCCACAGTAGGCTTAGAAAATCTTGAGTATGTTGGTGGTTCGAGTGTCAGAAAATTGCTGAGTAGGTTCTGCTGAGGCGGTGGCTTGTTATTGGCCATGTATTCCATCATCACTTGTGCTATCTATGCTTGTGCTACCATGAGATTCTCTATTTCGGTGGATTGACGACAGGGTGGCATCTATTGGTATAGCATAGACAAGTTATAGATAGAAAGACTAGAGAAGTAATACTACCCATAACTATATGAAGCAAACAATTGGCACATAAGCAAACAATCAATGCAAACAACACTCTAGCCAAAATAGTTTTGTTTATGTTCCAGAAGTTTTATTTTAGTGGCATACCATCCACAAAATAGTTTCCAATGACTAATATCCAATTCGGGGTGAACCTACAATCATAAAAGCAATGAACAGAATCTGTCCTGAAATTGCAGCAGTGTTCACGAATTTTTCTAGGCACCTTAAACTCATCAGGAATTTTAGACAATTATTGTACGTATAGTACAGGAAGTTTCCCACCAAACCCTATTTTTTCAGATTTTTCCCAGTTACCAAAAAAACATGAAAAATCATACAGTACAACTGGTTCAGCAGAAAACTGCAGCGAAACTATCACAAATTTCTAATCAAAATCTTCATTAACATATTATGGAATCTCACAAAAATATTATAGAACTTCAAGTTATAAAATAGCACAACATAATCACAATAAATCAACTTTCAAACAAGTTCTTGCAACAACCGTTTTCTACATCTAAACGAGATCACATCAAACTCATCTAACTATTCTTTAATCTTGCACTTTCTCACACAAGTGGTCATCAACAAGTTTGAACAAGATGAGATTAGGAAAGATAGATGAAGGATTATAAGAATCTAATAAGTACAAAATTATGAGTTCATTGCTAGAGAGAGCATTCCTTCTATATTTTAAAAGAGAAGAGTATGAGAATTGAATTGATAAGAAGATTACTAGAAAGAAGTGTAAGAAGAGAATAGATACAATCAAATAGGGTTTATAATTTTTATATGGATTTCCTATTCCATTGCTAGGTCACGATCCTGCAGTCAACGCACTGCTCTGATACCATCCTGTAACACCCTCGCCTGATAAGGCTGAGTTCATGTGTATAGTGTCAATCCCTGGATCGGTTTTCTGGCACACACAGTACAGATGAATACCAAAAAATTTAACAGTACATCATAAATAACGAATTGATCCAGAATTTGCAATTATTACAATAATTCTTAGCTCAAAGCTAGCTCAATATCAAGTAGCATATGGAAGCATAAACAATTGATAGGCTCCATCTTCAATTGTACCACAGGCGAACAACTGTTGAGTGGAGTATCGCAACCTATTCGATCACTCAGAATTGGAATAATAACCTGCAACATAAACTATAGCAGCCCCGAAGGGTCAATACTTGGAATGTATGTCAAGTAGAGCTATTAAAGGAGACAATAGAACTAGCATCTACATGCATATTTGGCCAGTGGAGTTGTGGTTAGCTTGCATTTGAAAATACCTTTGTCCTAATTTCATAGTCAGTTTTTGATTTTCTTTGAAAAGATCCCAATTAAGTTAACCCATCAACTTTAAAGCAATTAGGAAATTAGAATGAGCGAGAAACATGTCATGAACTCAATATCAAGCAACTCAGGTGTCCATAACCGGGGATACGGCTAATCGATTAGTTTATACACCCTGCAGGGGTTAGTACACTTTACCCATGTGACTTGGACAGCCCAGCTCGTACCACCACTCTCATATTGGGTGATGATAGGGAGAAGTCCAAGAAGGGACCATTCGGGAAGTAGCTCCCCAAACCCGACATGCACCATACCAACCTACCAAAATTCTATATCTCTGGATATGTGGGTTTGAGTTATCACAACCTACTGAGCCCAACCAACCGCTCATTTCATCATTGGCATATGGTTGTACACGTAAGCTACAAAATAAAGAAGCCAATAATTTTGTATTGATACCTGGGTGCCTTTCCGCAATGATACCACCAAAAAATTATCAATCCCATCACACCCAGGAGATACATTGATTAAGTTGTTTTTAGTTTTCACAAACAATACTTTAGAACCAACTTTCAAGTGATGTAACCCAGCCCTCGTCTATCATAGCACGTCTAAGCACATATACCAATGGTGGCTCAACCACAAGAGATCCCTACCATATAATAGGACATAGCATAGCGATAGTACTTTTCTACACATGCATCTACAAAATACATGACAATGCATTAAAAATAGTAGGACAATATCATGAACAAAGTAGCATCTACTTGCCTTGATAGTTTTTGGAGTCGTTCAAGCACTCGTAGCAATCACACATGTTGCACTCCTCGCAATCTATCAAGCAAATAATTTCATACAACATAAAAACAGCACATAGAGATCAAACAAATGCAACAAATGCATGCATGACAATTTAATAATTCACAATGGCTGTTGTTTCAGTTCTCTAAATAATACTAAAGTATATGATGCATGCAAGATATCGATTAATGCAATGGGGTACTTGTTATTAATAATTACTTGCCATTATTGGTGTTTTAACATATCTGTTGTAACTTCTGTTCTCATTGTCGAATTAAATTTGGATCTACAATGTACTGGATAGTGGGCATTAATATGAACCAGTAGGCGTTGGATTCACCCTAATCGGAGTTATAAATCTTTTCTTAATATTTAAATAGTGTGTAATGGAGTTTAAATAATTTAAATAGTTTATGTTGTCTAAAAATCAAACTAAAACAGATCTGTAATCTTCACAGGATTGTGATTCCAGATACATATTACTTGAAATTTTCTGAGCATTATTTATTTTCTTATGAATTTATTACTCCAAAAAGGTATTAACTTGTTTAAATATCCACAGAAGAACCTTACATTATTTGCCTGAACCAATTGCATATTGATCTACATGGAACCAGCTTTCCATCATTATGTTATTTATAATTTTTCAACCAGGTATGAATTTACTATGAATTTGTTAACCTAGAAGACCATTAAAACTAATTAAATTATTACAGTAACCACGTACTATAAAAGTTAGATCCAACTTGATATTAATATTCTACATGATTTTCTGAATCTATTGATATATCACTTGTAATTTTTGGATCTACGAATCTTTTAAAATGAATTTTACAAGTTTAATAGAATTTCTGCTAATTTTATTTCATATTCAATTCAAAAGGGAATATTCTCAGAATACACTGCGCTAACTAGCAGTTGACTTGTTATCGTTGGACTATTCAACAAGTCGATCTGGATTGTTCATCCACGATCGGACGGCACTGGGCGCGCAAGCGTGATCCTCACTAGGAAGTGATGCGGACGGCGGCGGGCGGCGATAGTGGAGACGGTGGTCTCCGGCATCGGCAAAGTGGTAGACGAGGTGCGAAGGAGCCCGGCATGGTCGATGGCGAGCTTGGCAATGACTTCCTATTCCCGGTGCGACGTCTGCGAGCGGATGGAGGCGGCGGACGGCGGCGGTGCTCCTGCGGGGTCGGATGACCGCTGTGGTGTGCTGCGCAAGGGAATACCGGGTCAGGGAGGTGCGGCAAAGCGAGGGGAGAGGATCATAGGGAAAAACATGGAGAGAGGGCGACGGAGACGGTGTCAGCGATTACCTCCAAGGTTGGAAATGGAGGTGGAGGCGGTGGATGAGATCGGGCTTGATCGGGGTAGGCGATAGGGTTCTGGATTTTGCGAAAAATAGAGGAATCCGATGAGGGAGTATATATGGGTGCGATTACGTGAGATAGGGGCAAAGATATCAATAAAATCGAGCGAATTTTGGGGAGGGATCGGTCGGGTGTGATGAGGGATCACCGGGAACTTCCCGTTCGCGAGGAAGGGGGTGACGGGGTGGTCCCCACCTGTCGGAAAAAAGCGAAAGGGATCGGGGGTGCGGGTTGGCCGCTCCTGCAGTGTCCGCTCGATGGGCCTCTATTGGGTCGTTGCTGCTGCGCGCTACTGGCTGCTTCTCGCTGGCGATGGTGCGCGCGTGGTGGATAGGTTAGGGCTAGGTGGGCTGGGCCGGGAGGTCCGCGGGTTGTTGGGTTATTCATTTTTTTGTTTGTTGTTTTATTCTTTTTATTTTATGGTTTTCACTATTTCTTTTATAAATTTTTCATATAAACTCCAAATGGAGTGATTTTAGTCTTCAATTTTTTCAAGAAAATAGAGGATCGATAGAAGATCAAGTTTGTAATATTTTCACTAGTTGCAATTAGTGGATTTATAAATCCTTCTATATTTTGTTTCATTTATATCTTTATTTGTTTGTATTTATTCCATAACTTTTTTATAATAGCTCCAAATGAGCTCAATTTTGTTTCTAAAATTTTGTGTTATTCAATAGTTAATTATAGTACTAGTTTGTAGTACTTTTTATTGATCAAGTATATTGGATTTACAAAATCCTTAGTTGATCTCTTGGGAGCCTTTTGATAATTCAAACTTTGGTTGTTAAAATAGGGTTTTGGGAATAAATTTTTGCATGAATGCAAATAATGCCATGCCAATGCAATGCAAATGAATTTTTTTGCTAGTCCCAATTTCCAAAATCTTGGGATGTGACAGTACGGTTACATATTACAATCACGGACAATAGTGTCCAATACGCATCTCGGTGTTGCACCACATAAACTACCAGAGGCGCCTGACTTTCCCAGTTGGGCTAAACTATGCGCAGCGAGTTGCTGCTACGAGGATCCTTAATTATAGAAATTTGGGTGAAAATCTTTAAGATCTCCCTATCTTCCTCATACAGAAACCAAAACCCTAATCTATCCACCTCGTGGCTGGAGAGAACCTGAACCACACGAAGACAGTCGGATTCAATGATCGCCGCCCAACAGTGAAGGTGAATGAGGTGCTTCAGGCCCGCAATGACGGCATGGATCTCTTCTTCTTCATCACACACACAGTCATGAATAGGTATCCATTTTGAGAGGGTAACCGACCCATCGTGGTCGCGAATAATGACTCCAATTATGGCCTTCTTTGAGAGGGCGTCCCATCCAACATCAACATTTGCCTTGACTTCGCCGAACCGTGGTGCCACCCAGGAGCTAGAGCCCGTAGAGTCCAGGTGTAATATGGAATTTTCAGGGAGAAGTGGAGCCTTCCCCTTGTTGTCCACCTTTGGATCAGCGAAATAATTGAAGGAGATGAGATAATTCACCAAGTAAGGGACAGAGGCAGTTACCGACGCTTTCCCATCACCGTGCACAATATTGTTCCTATGATGCCAAACACGCCAGAAGAGGAAGTTTAATTTAGCTCGCATATCAGCTGGCAGCTTATGAAGGAGGACGAGAAGCCACTCTGCTCCCGCATTAGAGAAGGCCTCCTCCGAAGGTAAGACCCAGGAGTTTCTGAGCTCCGCTCTGAGGGCTCTAGCGATAGTGCAACGAACCAGCGCGTGGTGCCCATCTTCAATTTCTCTTCCGCAGATAGAACAGGTAGGATCCACATTTGGGATGCGGTGGTGCAAGTTATGTTTCACAGCAAGCGTAGATGCCGCAGCCTTCCATGCAAAAAAATAATTTCTAGGGTACCTTAGCCTTCCAGATCACATTCCATATGCCTCTATCCCCCGATGGCTCCGAGCTTGATTGGCCACCACTAAGTCTAGCGTATGATGGGGCCATGCCAAGACGATATGCAGACCGAACCGAGAAAAGACCATTTCTCTCCGGGAGCCACGCAACAAAGTCATCACATTGTCTTGTGGGGAGCTTTATGGACAGGATCAAATCAGCATCCGAAGGAGGGAAGCAGGACCGGACCAGGTTCACGTCCCAAGTCCTTGTGGTCTGGTCAATGAGATCAGACACCCAGCGCCTGCGGTAGTTCCCCGGCCTCTTTGGGGCAGAAGGAGCATTTGGGTGGGGTAGCCAATTATCCCTAAATATTTTCACTTGAGTTCCAGAGCCGATCCTCCATATCACCCCCTTTTTAAGAAGGTCGAGGCTATGCATAACCCCCTTCCATGACTGAGAGGTGTTCTGGACAAAGGAAATATCAAGGAGGTTTCCAGACGGATAGTATTTATCTTTAAGAACCCTTGCACAGAAGCTGTCGGGGGTAGTGGATCAATCTCCAAGCTTGTCGAGCGAGCAAAGCTTGGTTAAACATACGGAGGTCTCTGAAGCCCATGCCACCTTGGGATTTAGGCATTGTCATTTTTTCCCATGAAAGCCAATGCATACGCTGGCGATTCTCCTCATTGCCCCACCATAAATCACGAACAATTTTAGAGAGGTCCTCAGTCAGACCCGCTGGAAATTTGAACACCCCCATTGCATACGTAGAGAGAGAGACATTGCAACACTGCCTTTATGAGTATTTCTTTTGCCGTAATTGACATATACTTCTCGGCCCAGTCATTAGATTTTTTCGAGAATCTTTCCTTTGTTTTTTGGAGCTTGCCCTTTTTCAACCGCCCCTCTGGAATAGGTAGTCCAAGGTATTTCTCCTCAAAGCACAAGGTCTCATATTTCAGTATACCTTTGATTTCTTCTTGAGTATTAGAGGCCACTCTGTCACCATACAGTATGGAGCATTTACCCAAGCTAACAAGCTGTCCAGTACTCTTCTCATATCTTTCGAGAATAGCTTTGATCACCGAGGCTTGGTTGGTCGATCCCTCAAAGAATAAGAGGCTATCGTCCACAAAAGGTAGGTGGGACACACCCGGCCCCCTTCTAGTCAGATGAAGCTCATTAAGCGCACCGTCAGCAATTTCCTTCTGGATTAGGTGAGAAAGGCCGTCAGCAACAAACAAGAACAAGTACGGAGAGAGGGGATCACCTTGGCGAAGTCCTTGTGTAGGAGTAAAAGGGTCCAATGTATTCCTGTTAAAGTGAATAGAGTAGCGAACAGTGGTGACACATGCCATCACCCACTGAATCCATTGACTTTAAAAGCCTAGTTTCGCTAAAACCCCTTCTAAAAACCTCCAGTCCACACAATCATAGGCCTTGGCCATGTCCAACTTATACGCACAAAAATTCTTGCATGAAGCAGAGCCAGTCTGGATAGAGTGAATGCACTCAAAAGTAACCAGAGCATTGTCAGTAATGAGTCTTCCTAGAATAAACGTACTTTGAGTTGGCGAGATGATGTCCTATAGTATTGGTCGAAGGCAATTCACAAGACACTTGGAGACCACTTTGAAAATCACATTGAAAAGACTGATTGGACTAAAGTCCTTGATCTCCTCCGGATTGTCCTTCTTTGGGATTAGGACACTGGCAGTATCATTAACCTCCTCTGGCATGATGCCATCAGAGAAGAACTTCTGCACTGCAAGAACGACATCATCACGGAGAATATCCCAATTGCGTTGAAGGAATATCGCGGGGAAGCCATCCGGTCCAGGCGCCTTAAGGGGCCCAATCTGAAACAACGCATTGTTGATCTCCTTATCTGAAAATAGGGTACACAGCTTCTCATTCATCTCATTATCAACACATTCCTGAAAAACATCAGTAACAATATTAGGGTCAATATTATCTTCTCGCGCATAGAGACCTTGGAAAAAATCCCGAGTGATATCTTCCATATCGGACGTGTCGGATGTCCAGGACCCGTCCGCTCGCTTCAGCTTGCTGATGCAATTTTTGTTCCTCCTGTTGGACGCCCGCCCGTGGAAGTATTTTGTGTTGCGATCCCCTTCGCGTAGACAAGTCACTCGGGATATTTGCATCCACATGATTTATTCTCGATAGAGGATTTCATCCATATCCTTAGAAAGCTTTGCTCTCTTGTCTACACTTTCAACTGAAGGGTTCGCAACATAGAAAACAAAAAATTCCTACGATGGGAACAACTATGTACCAAGATCTATCTACTAGATACAAGCAACGGGTGGATATACATCTATAGAATACATACCCTCGAAGACCGAATAGCATTAACGAGGTTGTACTCATGGATGATGTATTCGAACGCTTGCCGATCTCAAGATCGTGATGAAGTCCATCTGGTCCAGCCGGTCCAGCACTATCAAGTCCAGCACCACAAAGCAGTGGTGCATCTGTGATCGCACACACGTCCGGGTACCCCGACAACCTCCGCGCCCTCTCTCTAGCGAAGCAGGGGAAGCAACAAATCCTTCCAGAAAAAGCCACCGGGAACATGTATCTCGCTGATCCGAGACCATGGGGAAATTCTAAAAGGGGGAGAGAGATCCTTCGCAAGGAGGTGTGTTGTGAGAGGAGAGGGGGGCCTTTTATAGGGAGAGGGGGACACCCCAAGGGGCATGGCGCCCAGCCATGGTGGCTTCCCCCACCTCTTCCACATTCATGTGGGTGGAGCTCCAACTCAAAATGAAAAGCCTCCACTCCCATAAAAATGCCTCCACTCAAAATTCCACTCACATGCATTAAATTTCCACCAAATTTAATGCAAGCTTTCATTTAAATAAAACTCTTTTATTTATTTATTCATAATTTTTTAATTACTTTAATTAAAAAACATTCACATAAAACCCCTTACAACATTTCAATTTCACATGCAGAACCAGTTTCAGCAATTTCAACCGAAACAGTTCCGGTGTCTAGTAAAATAAATTCCTGCGCTTTCCTTTTTCTTTCTCTGGCATATTATTTTCTCCAAATGGTATCGGTATCCCTTAAGTGTGTCACCCTACGGTTCGCTAAAAATGTAGACATGATCAAGACCCCTCTTCGATCAATAATCAGCAGCGGGACCTGGAGATCCGTACTAACTCCCACACATTCAATGATGACTTCTGTGATCGTGTGAACCTTATACGCATGTAACTCAATCCCTTTGTCTCACGATTCGATCATCGGTATCTCCATACCTAGTTTGATCTTGTTACTGACATGTACTCTTTTCTCGTTCCCGTGATATAACATTCCAGTAATCAAATCACTTGCTTGCAATCTAACTAATGTGATATCACCGAGAGGGCCCTGATTATATCTCTCTGTCATCGGTATGGACAAATTCCACTCTTGATCCATGAGCCTCAACATAATACCTTCGTAGCACTGAACCCATCTTTATAGTCACTCTGATATAGTGTGAAGTTTGATGTTATCAAGATACTCTTCCGGTGTTAGTAATTGACATGATCTCATGGTCTAAGGAAGATTACTTCATATGATGTTATAGCAATATAAACACAATGACCTTGGTCGTAATGCTATACTTCGGATGAATGTTCATCACACCATTCCAATAATGTTGTGACCTCGTTATTAACAACATCCAATGTCCATGATCAGGAAACCTTTGATCATCTTGATAATCAACGAGCTAGTTTATAAGAGAGGCATAACTAGGAACTTTCTTTTTATTTATTAAACACACATGTATTAAAGTTTCTAGATTAATACAATTATAGCATGCAAAATAAATATTTATCATAGATAAGGAATACGATAATAACCACTTTATTATTGCCTCTCGGGCATATTCCCTTCAGTCTCCCACTTGCACTAGAGACAATAATCTAGTTTAGAAACTTTACGTATTCAACACCTATGGCTTTGTGGTGTTCCATATATGCAATTGCAAGTGGTTAACATAATCTACGGATCTGACGCTTTCAGGTCCATGTGTATTAGCATGTCTTTGCGTCTCCACGCATCACTCATTATCCAATGAGATGGCATTATATAAATTTGGTCTTTTGGTGTGACCTTTAGTTCCTTAGGGTTAAATCATGTCGATACTATTGTTGTACAATATATATTTAGTGTTATCCCGTTGCGAACCACACCTTAGTTTGATAACAAACTACCTGACAAAAATGCCCTCCTTTGCTGCTATTGTAGAAGTCATATACTTAGCCTTTTGTTGTAGTATCCGTCACAATGTCTTAACTTTGGAATTCATCCAGATCTGTCATGGAAACTCCTTTCCATTTCATTGTGCCACCCATATTTTAACTTGAGATAAACTTAATTCGTATCTTGTGACAAAACTAGTATCATTTTTCAATAAACTATTTGTCTCTTATACAAATAGAATATATTCCTAATTCTTCCGAAAGATTATAAGAATATCTTTACTATCATTCAATGATCATTTTATGATTCATTCTAGTATATGCTCATAACAATTAGAGCATAGGACATATCTAGATGTGTACATATCATGGTATGATTGACCAAAACATTCTTGTGATTTCACTCATCAAGTGTCAAAGCACTTGAATCTTGTTTCACTTATCAAGTGTCGATACACTTGAATTTTGATTCAATTCTTTTCCATGCGACAAGATCCTTTTCTCGTCGTTTCTATATTGAACCCCTTCAATATCTCATATATGTACGTTTGGCATGACCATATTAGCGTCATTGTGTATCCATGTAGACATTCATGCTAAATATTCGGGTTTTGCCTAAGTCTTTCATCGAAATGAAATTCTTAACCTTTGTCAATAAAATATACATCATTTCTAATTAACAAGATGTCCTCCACATAATGTATTAAAAATTTGTCTCAGCGCTACCACTTAATTTCTTGCAAATGCAAGCATCTTCATTGTCTCCTGATGAAAACTCCTTTAACAGTTTCATCATGGTGAAGATTCCAACTCCGTGATGCTTACTTCAACCATTGAAGTTTGCATGCCCTTTTTAACATCCTTTGAATTAACAAAACCCTTTGGATCGTGTCGTTTACACGTCCTAGGTAACCATTCTATTAGAAGAACTTAGTTTTGTTTGTTCAACTACTATATACCAAATTATATGTAGTGGTTGCTATATTAATCCGTCCATACTAAATATCGCTATGAAATATCCAATCTTGTCATAGTTAACTCCTTGAACATTGTCGTAAAATACTTTACGACATGTCGACTATTTCATAGATGTGAAACATTCATGTCTGTTTTTTTATAGATCCAAATACGACCGATAGATTTTTACACCTTTCCGGAGGGTCTTCCAAGTTCAAAAAACATGATTTCTCGTATATGGAACTATCACGGATTTTATGGCTTCAAGACATTTGGCAGAGTCAGCCATCATCACTTCTTTGCATTTAGTCGGTGCATCATTGTCAAACAACAATGATTTACTCTCAAATCTCAGCATTTGATTGTTTATCCGACCTACTTGGTTCAATAGGAACTTAGATCTCCGTGACCATAACCTTTGAGGCACGTGAGCCATGAGCATTGTGGCTGTCTCCGGAATGTTTTCCAGCGCTGCGAAACTCAGCACATATAGCTAAGGTTCGTTAACCTTATTAAAGTTCTATTGTCCTCCCACTTAACTTATGCGAAAAATTCATTTTTCAAGAAACTTCACATTTCAAGCGATAAACCCTTTTGTCCTTGTTGTTATGGAGGAATACCCAATGGTTATTCGGAACAACCTACAAAGTCACGCTCATCCGACTTTGGTTGTAAACATCTTACTTATGCTTAGCATACCAAAATTTAATAAAGTACAACTTGGGTTTTACCCCAAACCATAACTGACATGGTGTCATTTAAACGGATCAAGATGGAGCTCTTTTGAGTGTAAAAGAAGTAGTCTCTAAAGCTTTAATCATTTAAAACATAATGGCAGTTTTATAAATAACACCTTTGATCCAACCATGTCAAACAAGGTTTCATTACAAATCTCAAACACCCCATATTCTTATGGTGTTTCGGCAGATGTAAATCTAGGTGTTTTGCTAAACTTGCAACTGAAATAAATCCCTTTATGATAAAATAATAAATCATTTATTTTCTTGTTGTCGGGGATACGACCCCGGGTACCCCAGAGTTGAGGAGAAAAGAGACCTCAATAAAGGAATGAACTATTCGATAGAAAGCATGTGTGAAGAAAAGACATATAAAAGTAAAAATAATAAGATAAAATGAAAAGAGGAAGAAGACAGACTGGGCCGAATTATATCTAATTCGGCCTAGCCAGAACACTCAAGGGCCGAATAAGACAGAACATCAAACATCAGGATGGGCCGAATCAGTCAGTCGGCCCACATCGGCCTAACTCCCGCCAAGATACCTCTTCCCGCACATGTTCTGCACCACGTCGCTCTCCCACCTCGTCGCCACTACGTCACCAACGCCACCCAGCGAGCGTCCTCATCAATCATTCGGTTACCGCGCAGCCCTGCCAAGTCCTGGCCAAATTCTAGCGTCGCCCGAGTGGGCCGACAGGAAGACAGTTCGGCCCACCCCGGCATTCAACCTTCACCAGCAAGCTCCTCCCCCGGGTGGGCCGACTTGTGCAGCTCGGCCCATCACGGGGCCCCACAGGCATCCAGGCCACTTCCTCCTATTCCCGGGTGGGCCGACTAAGGGGTGATTCGGCCCACCCCAGGTTAGAGCGAATCAGCAGCCCCTCAAGGCCATCTCCAGTTGGACCGAATCAAGCCTAATCCGGTTGGGCCTCGCCTGAATAATTCGGCTAAAGAGAATATAATTCGGCTGGGTCTTTAGATTTCCTCTTGGGCCAAACTAGCAGGGAATAGGCCGAGTTTTCCCTTGGGCATTGTCACTTAGGCCGAATCAAGTCGTCCCAGCTGCCTCACAGACGTTCCGATGACCTCTACATCGACATATGGACGAACCAGAACGAGCTCCACTAATATCATGCGAGTCCAGGGACACACGTGGCGCAGACTGGAACATGCAGTGGGAAATATGCCCTTGGCATCCAAGAATATGCTATGGAATATACCTTGGCATCTCCCAAGATGCCAAGGAATATGCTGAGCATCAAAGAAGATGCCTAGAATATGTTGTATAGATACCAATCGTGAGGAACAAGTTTTGTCCCCTAGGCTCCCCTTTATAAGGAGCACCAGGGGGATCGTTCTCAGAGAGGCCCCGAAGGGCTCTTCTCCTCTCTGCTCACTAGTAGTTCTCCTTCTTCTTCCTCCTCCACTCTCATAGAGAGATCTAGATAGAGGCATAGGAAATACAGCTCAAGGAGCATGATTATAGCCACAAGTATGGCAATATTATAAGAGATTAGATATAGAGAAAGAGGTGTTATCTCCACATGAGATCCTCAATCCTAGATACATTGTATTTCTCTTTGTTTATACGAGTACGGTCTTCACTGCATCATCCCTCCCCGGATTCCTCCACGTCCATCGGCCCCAACTTTAGCCTACCCATGGCATATGCCATGATACAACCATGACATTTGGCGCCCACCGTGGGGCCTTTTAGTGGTATTGGTTGGGTTTCCATCCGGACGGGAGCATCTTCATTAACCTCTTCTTCATAGAGCTCCTTCAGCTCCTCCAAGCAAACAGAGAACAGAGAGGTAAGCACAGGGGTCTCCAAGTCTGACTCAGCAAGGCAGGTAAGACTCAGGAAGAATGACTCAAACTCTTCTCCAAGCATACTATAAGTACCAGGTAACTCAGCAGGGCAGGTATGACTCAGCGAGAATGACTCAAACCCTTCTCCAAGCATACTGTAAGTACCAGATAACTCGGCCACCAACACTTGATCCTTCACCCTTAGAGAAAATTACTCAACCCGGGGACTAGCCAACGTATCCATAGAGTCACCTTTAGATGGAGAGAACATTGTGTTTATTTGGATAGAATTTGAGTCAGTTTATTTATGATTCAGATTAACCTTTAACTCAGCTTACCAGCTTATTTATGATTCGGATAGAATTTGAGTCAGTTTATTTATGATTTCGATAGAATTTGAGTCAGTTTATTTATGATTAAGATTAACCTTTAACTCAGCTTACCAACTTATTTATGATTCAGATAGAATTTGAGTCAGTTTATTTATGATTCGGATTACAATTTGAGTTAGTTTATTTATGATTCGGCTTGCCAGGGTATATTATAACTCGGATTTGTATTCTGACTCAGCTTACTAGCTTATCTCTGATACGCACTAAAGTTTGATCTGGCATACCAGCTTGCCAGGTTATGTTATGACTCGAATTGATATTTAACTCATCTTGCCAGGTTATCTCATATCTCGGATGACTATTTGCCAGAATATCATACCTCAAATCTATATTTCAGATCTACATCTCGAATCACATCTCTCAGCGATTAGCCCTACTATCATATCCCAAAATTTTATCTCGGATCTATACCTCAGATTTGAGTCAGATGACTCAGATTTGGTACATAAGTCACATTTGAGTAAAATAACTCGGATATGGAAACAGATGACTCAGATTTGAGTCATATACCTCGGATTTGACTTAGATGACTCAGATTTAAGACATAAGTCAAATTTGAGTAAAATAACTCGGATTTGAGTCAGATGACTCAGATTTGAGACATAAGTCAAATTTGAGTAAAATAACACAGATTTGAGTCATATACCTCGGACTTGAGTCATATAGCTCGGATTTGAGTCAGATGACTCAGATTTGAGACATAAGTCAAATTTGAGTAAAATAACTCGGATTTGGAACAAATGACTCGGATTTGAGTCATATACCTCGGATTTGAGTCAGATGACTCATATTTGAGACATAAGTCAAATTTGAGTAAAATAACTCGGATTTGGAAACACATGACTCGAATTTGAGTCATATACCTCGGATTTTGAGTCAGATGACTCATATTTGAGACATAAGTCAAATTTGAGTAAAATAACTCAGATTTGGAAACAGATGACTCGGATTTGAGTCATATATCTCAGATATGAGACATAAGTCAAGTTTGAGTAAAATAACTCAGATTTGAGTCATATACCTCGGATTTGAGTCAGATGACTCAGATTTGAGACATAAGTCAAATTTGAGTAAAATAACACGGATTTGAGTCATATACCTCGGATTTGAGTCAGATGACTCAGATTTGAGACATAAGTCAAATTTGAGTAAAATAACTCGGATTTGGAAACAGATGACTCGGATTTGAGTCATATACCTCGGATTTGAGTCAGATGACTCAGATTTGAGACATAAGTCAAATTTGAGTAAAATAACTCGGATTTGGAAACAGATGACTCGAATTTGAGTCATATACCTCGGATTTTGAGTCAGATGACTCAGATTTGAGACATAAGTCAAATTTGAGTAAAATAACTCGGATTTGGAAACAGATGACTCGGATTTGAGTCATATATCTCAGATTTAAGACATAAGTCAAATTTGAGTAAAATAACACGGATTTGGAAACAGATGACTCGGATTTGAGTCATATACCTCGTATTTAGAATCATATGACTTGGATTTGAGTCATATACCTCAGATTTTGAGTCAGATAACTCAGATTTGAGACATAAGTCAAATTTGAGTAATATAACTCGGATTTAATATCAGTTGATTCGGATTTGGAATTAGATGACTCGGATTTGAGTCACATAACTCGGATTTTGAGTCAAATAACTCAAATTCAGATCATGAGTCATACTTGAGTAATATAACACGGATTTGAGTCATATAACTTAGATTTTGAGTCAGATAACTCAGATTCGGATCATAAGTCATACTTAAGCAATTTAACTCAGATTTGAGTTATGTAACTTGAATTTTGAATTGGATAACTCGGATTGTAAATTACCCAAAAAGGTTATGACCGGTGCCCAGGAAGGCCAGAAGTCTAAAGCTTACCCAAAAGAGTTATAACTAGTGCCCAGGAAGGCCAGAAGTCAAAAAACTTACCCAAAAGGGTTATGACCAGTGCCCAGGAAGGCCAAAATTCTAAATCTTACCCAAAAGGGTTATGACCAGTGCCCAGGAAGGACAGAAGTCAAAAAACTTATCCAAAAGGGTTATGACCAGTGCCCAGGAAGTCCAGAAATCTAAAGCTTACCCAAAAGGGTCAAGACCAGAGCCAAAGCAGGCCAGAAGTCAAGAAATTACCCAAAAGGGTCAAGACCAGAGCCAAAGCGGGCCAGAGGTCAAGAAATTACCCAAAAGGGTTATAACCAGTGCCCAGGAAGTCCAGAAATCTAAAGCTTACCCAAAAGGGTCAAGACCAGAGCCAAAGCAGGCCAGAAGTCGAAATTATCCAAAAGGGTCAAGACCAGAGCCAAAGCGGGCCAGAGGTCAAGAACTTACCCAAAAGGTTTAAGACCAGAGCCAAAGCAAGCCAGAAGTCAAAAACTTACCCAAAAGGGTTAAAGACCAGAGCCAAAGCAGTCTAGAAGTTGAAAACTTACCCAAAAGGGTTAAAACCTAGTGACCTAGAAGGCCAGGAGTAGATGATATATGAAAAATAATGTAAGTCGGTGAACAACTTTGGAGACATTTTGTATGAAGTCTATCCACGACTCTACGAATCCCACATAGCCTCGGGGACTAATGTCGGGGATACGACCCCGGGTACCCCCAGAGTTGAGGAGAAAAGAGACCTCAATAAATGAATGGACTATTCGATAAAAAGCATGTGTGAAGAAAAGACATATAAAAGTAAAAATAATAAGCTAAAAGGAAAAGAGCAAGAAGACAGACTGGGCCGAATTATGTCTAATTCGGCCTGGCCAGAACACTCAAGGGCCGAATAAGACAGAACATCAAACATCAGGATGGGCCGAATCAGTTAGTCGGCCCACATCGGCCGAACTCCCGCCAAGATACCTCTTCCCGCGCACATTCTGCACCACGTCACTCTCCCACCTCATCGCCACTACGTCACCCAGCGAGCGTCTTCATCGACCATTCGGTTCCCACGCAGCCCCGCCAAGTCCTGGTCGAATTCCAGCGTCCCCCGGGTGGGCCGGCAGGAAGACAGTTCGGCCCACCCCGGCATTCAACCTTCACCAGCAAGCTCCTCCCTTGGGTGGGCCGAATTGTGCAGCTCGGCCCATCGTGGGGTCGCACAGGCATCCAGGCCACTTCCTCCTGTTCCCGGGTGGGCCGACTAAGGGGTGATTCGGACCACCCCGGGTTAGAGCGAATCAACAGCCCCTCAAGGCCATCTCCAGTTGGGCCGAATCAAGCCTGATCCGGCTGGGCCTCGTCTGAATAATTCGGCTAAAGAGAATATAATTTGGCTAGGTCTTTATATTTCCTCTTGGGCCGAACTAGCAGGGCCCAGGACGAGTTTTCCCTTGGGCATTATCACCTGGGCCGAATCAAGTCATCCCAGCTGCCTCACAGACGTTCCGATGACCTCTACATCGACATATCGACGAACCAGAACGAGCTCCACTAATATCATGCGAGTCCAGGGATGCACGTGGTGCAGAATGGAACATGCAGTGGGGAATATGCCCTTGGCATCGAAGAATATTCTAAGGAATATACCTTGGCATCTCCCAAGATGCCAAGGAATATGCTGAGCATCAAATAAGATGCCTAGAATATGTTGTGTAGATACCAATCGTGGGGAACAAGTTTTGTCCCCTGGGCTCCCCTTTATAAGGAGCACTAGGGGGATCGTTCTCAGAGAGGCCCCGAAGGGCTCTTCTCCTCTCTGCTCACTAGTAGTTCTCCTTCTTCTTCCTCCTCCACTCTCATAGAGAGATCTAGATAGAGGCATAGGAAATACATCTCAAGGAGCATGATTGTAGCCACAAGTATGGCAAGATTATAAGAGATTAGATGTAGAGAAAGATGTGTTATTTCCACATGAGAGCCTCAATCCTAGATACATTGTATTTCTCTTTGTTCATACGAGTACGGTCTTCACTGCATCATCCCTCCCCAGAGTCCTCCCGTCCATCGGCCCCAACTTTAGCCTACCCATGGCATATGCCATGATACAACCACGACACTTGTTACACTTGCAACTCAAGTAAATCCCTTTATGATGAAATCATAAATCATTTATTTTCTTGTTACAATGATTTTCCACTTCATCTTGAAAGTCTTTTATCGTTTTCAAATATTTCATACTTCTGTCTCATTAAGTGAATATTCAATCAAATTTCCGGAGAAAGCATATGAAGTTGAAATCCATCGCTTACGATTACACATAATGGACTACATACATCGATATGTATAAATTCCAATAATTAGTCGATCGTTCTTCTTTGTCCTTTGAACGAAGTTTCAATTATCCCAAGGAAAGTCTCACAAGCATCATTTGATCAAATCAAAGACACCATAAAAATGGAATTTCTTCATGTTTTATTTCCAATATAATTTAAACGGCGATGTCAGTTCGTAAGTGATCTTTCAATCATTTGTCTTGCGACATTTTAGCATTAGTTTTATGGATGTGATTTCTCCAACTAGATTTGTAAATCATCCATCTTATATGGAATACTGTAATTATTTGAACAATCTTTGTTCTCATAATACTTGATTTAAATAAATATTATTAAAACAAATCTTGAAGGCAAGCTTTAATGTCAACGAGAAATACAAACAACGGTTTGTTTGTTTTTGATGAACATCATCACATATTCTCTTGCTAGTTACTTAGGCCATTGTGGTTCATGAATTGTGTCGTACTGTATGAAATTTCATACCAACCAATTCGGTATTCAATACATAAGAACCACATTGTTTAACAAGCAAAGAATACAACCATAACATGTATATCATCTATACACCCAAACTGGATATTTCCAGTCTATTCTTTTCTACCAAATATATTTTATAGATTCTCTTTCAGCATTTCCTTTTTCCTTTTAAAAGAATCTATCAACATAAAAAATTGCTCCATATACATGACACATAGTCCAAAGCGTGTATATTCAAATACTAATACCTTTGGACTTGCACTTTGAAGTAGATCACAATCATAAAATGATTGGCATTCTTTCAAAAAACCATTCTTTAGTAATCTTTTAGTGCAGTAAACACTTTACATACATCTTTTATTCATCCTTATCATGATGAATTTCATGATCAAGCTAAAGTAGCTTATAAAGGCGAATCATGAGTATAACATTACTTTCCAAAACCCTTTTGGATGATTAGAATGTCTAGCATCTCCAACCTTTGCAAATTCTCATCCAATACGAGAACATATATTATACTCTATCATATTACAACCAAAATATTGTTTCAGATATCGTTATATCTACCACACATGATGCTTTATGAAATTCTTTCAGCTCCTAGATAATCTCGATATTTAAATCAAGAATCATGGAGGCAAACATGATACTTGATATACAAACACTGGAATTGTCACTCTTGATTTAATACGAATTATTAAACTTCAGAGAGTAAACAGAGTTTGTTGAAAGTTTGCAATAGGACTTCAAACTTTAGATTGACACTTAACACAATATGGTACCAGTTCGTAAAGTAAATATCGAGAATTTTATAGTTCTATTATCTCAATTACAACTAAGCATAAGGTGATGAACGAATGCCAATGACTACAACAAATTATGAAAATTCAATTTGATTTAATTTATGATAAATTGAGTTCTACTGATCCAAATAGAAATGAACTCCCACTCAAAAATGACATCCCTCTTGTCTTTTTGGTGATTACATGAACCAAATTCACTACACCAAGTCTGATCATCACGTGAGTCGGTGTAGCTTCAAAGGTGATCATCCATATGGTCATCATATCAAAACATATAACTCATGCTTAACCTTTCGGTCCGTGTTCTGAGGCCATGTATGCACATGCTAGGCTCGCCAAGTAAGAACCTTAGTATTCGCGTGTGTAAAACTGTCTTACACCCGAGATATGCTCGTGGATTCAAGTACACCCGATCATCACGTGATGTCTTGAAGTGATGAAACATTGTCGGTGCATACTTAAGGAAGAATACATTTTTATCTTGATATTTAAATGAGGGGTCATCTTATTATGCTAATAAAATGCCAAACTAGCAATATATGATGCAACAAACATCACATGTGAAAAAGTGAAATGATATGGTTCTTGCACTTGATCTCCATCATGTGCATCACGGTATGATCTCCATCATTTGTTTATGTGTAAGGCCAAGGTCTATGGAACTTACACATTATGTGTGTTGTAAGAGTATCGACTTATACTTTTACTCACAAAATCACCATATCATGACACTAGCCCAGCAACAATCAAAACTAGACGCTTCTAATTTATCCATTGCAAGTTTTACGTGGCTTAGGGCTTTCAGAGATAGAACCGTTCTTACCTACGAACATGGAACCACAACGATAATAATCAAATTATTGACAACTCGTTGAAATCAGATATTTACTATAGTAGGAGAGAGAAACACCCGCAAGCCACTTATGAAAAACTAGTTGTATGTCATGCGTGGAACGGGTCTCATGTGCGAGGACATGTAAAGTTTGTCCGCGCCGCTTCATCCCACTATGCCACCAATATCCAAAGTATAAGGAAGAAGTAATAACATGACCATCAACGCCCACATCTTCATATGTGTACTACCCGTGCAAAGCATCTAGCATAGATCCGACTCTAATACCACTGAAGGGTTCGCAGCATCGAAAACAAAAAATTTCATATGATGGGAACAACTATTTACCAAGATCTATCTACTAGATACAAGCAATAGGTGGATATACATCCATAGAATACATACCCTCGAAGACCGAATAGCATTAACGAGGTTGTACTCATGGATGATGTAGTCGAACGCTTGCCGATATCAAGATCGTGATGAAGTCCATCTAGTCCAGCCGGTCCAGCACCATCAAGTCTAGCACCACAAAGCAGTGGTGCATCCGTGATCACACACACGCCCGGGTACCACGACAATCTTTGCGCCCTCGCTCCAGGGAAGCAGCGGAAGAAACAAATCCTTTCAGAAAAAGCCACCGGGAACATGTATCTCGCTGATCCGAGACCATGGGGAAATTCTAAAGGGGGGAGAGAGATCCTTCATGAGGAGGTGTGTTGTGAGAGGAGGAGAGGGGAGCCTTTTATAGGGAGAGGGGGGCACCCCAAAGGGCATGGCACCCAGCCATGGTGGCTTCCCCCACCTCTTCCACATTCATGTGGGTGGAGCTCCCACTCAAAATGAAAAGCCTCCACTCCCATAAAAATGCCTCCACTCAAAAATCCACTCACATGCATTAGATTTCCACCAAATTTAATGCAAGCTCTCATTTAAATAAACTCTTTTATTTATTTATTCAGAATTTTTTTAATTACTTTAATTAACAAACATTCACATAAACCCCCTTACAACATTTCAATTTCACATGCAGAACCAGTTTCAACAATTTCAACCGAAACAGTTTCGGTGTCTAGTGAAATAAATTCCTGCGCTTTCCTTTTTCTTTCTCTGGCATATTATTTGCTCCAAATGGTGTCGGTATCCCTTAAGTGTGTCACCCTACGGTTCGCTAATAACGTAGACATGATCGAGACCCCTCTCCGATCAATAATCAGCAGCGAGACCTGGAGATCCGTACTGACTCCCACACATTCAACGATGATTTCTGTGATCGTGTGAACCTTATATGCATGTAACTCAATCTCTTTGTCTCGCGATATCTTACATGTCCGATATTCGATCATTGGTATCTCCATACCTAGTTTGATCTTGTTATCGACATGTACTCTTTTCTCGTTCCCGTGATATAACATTCTAGTGATCAAATCACTTGCTTGCAAGCTAACTAATATGATATCACCGAGAGGGCCCAGAGTATATCTCTCCGTCATCGGGATGGACAAATTCCACTCATGATCCATGAGCCTCAACATAATACCTTCGTAGCACTGAACCCATCTTTATAGTCACCCTGTTATGGTGTGACGTTTGATGTTATCAAGATACTCTTCCGGTGTTAGTGATTGACATGATCTCATGGTCCAAGGACTAAGATTACTTCGCATGATGTTATAGCAATATAAACATAATGACCTTGATCGTAATGCTATACTTCGGATGAATGTTCAACCTTTGATCATCTTGTTAATCAACGAGCTAGTTTATAAGAGAGGCATAACTAGGAACTTTCTTTTTGTTTATTAAACACACATGTATTAACATTTCCGTATTAATAAAATTATAGCATGCAAAATAAATATTTATCATAAATAAGGAATACAATAATAACCACTTTATTATTGCCTCTCGGGCATATTCCCTTCATCAACATAATTAAGTAATGCCAGCTTCTCAAGCCTTTTCCTCTTCTGTTTCAGGTCTCTTTTAAAAGCACTAAAATGTTCTGTTTTCCAGACATACAGATTGTTCATGACAGATTTCATAGAGGAGTAGATATCGCCCAGATCCTGCGTTGGGACTCTTCGAGACCAAGCCTCCTTCACAGTCAGAGCCAGAGGCGGCTCATGCTCCCACATTATTTCATACCACCGAATGGGTTGGTTAGGCCTTCTCCCAACGATAGGCTATATAGAGATTATTAGCGGGTAATGATCAGACCGCGAGGATGTAAGGTGGCGCAGTCAACAATCAGGGAACAAAGTTGACCATGCCGGTGAAGCGACAGAGCGATCGAGCCTTACCTTAACATTGCGGTCCCCTCTTCTCTTGTTATCCCAAGTACAGGGGGTGCCCACAAAGCCAATATCATGTAGGTCAAAGTGGGAAAGGACCTCCCTGAAATCGAGCATCAGTCTCTCCTATCTTTGGGAATTCGAGAAGTTCTCTTCCTGCCACATAGCTTCGTTGAAATCACCAATCATTAACCAAGGCTCAATAGAGTGATGTTTAATCGCTTGGAATTTATCCCACATAAGATGATGGTCACTTTCTCTCGGTTCCCCGTAAACAAAAGTACCACGCCACTTAACATCATATGGACCTCCACTAATATGCGCATCAATGTGTCGCTTGATAAAGGATAGAATTTGTACCTCAATGCCATCTAGAGAGTAAAGAGCAATGCCACCACCAGAGCCCTCTCCTTTGACATGGAAACAGTTCCGCATACCTATACGAAATCGCAAGTTCTTCACACGATCCTTCGATTGTCTGGTCTCACGAAGGAAAACGAAACTGGGATTATAAGTCTGGACAAGGATAACCAGTTCCTGAATAGTCGTGGGTGCCCCTCCCCAGCTGTTCCATTCTAGAATACTCATTGGGCCCGGCGGTCATCCTCGAGGGATGCCGCCGATGTTGCCATAAAATCATGTTGGTTTTCTACTGAGCCATTCTTTCTCATCTTAGCATTGTCCTTTGTCTTGACATACGTGGGTGGAGGGGGGGTTAGGTCATCGCCAAAGGTGAAGTTAGTCTCCATGGGGGTTTTACTGCCCTCCACGATCATGACAAGTTGTTTCTTTCCATCTAAGTCTTTCCTAGTTGCACCCACCACAGATAGCGGAGGGTCCCCAGGTTTAACCGAGCTGCTAGCAGTGTCTTTAAGCTCTTCATCTTCTTCCAATTCAGCATCTTCGGATGATCGCTTCCTTGCCCCCTGTTGAATAGAGGGTTTATGCCGGCAAAACCTCCACGCATAGGAGCACGAGCGGTAAAGCGGCGAGGTGCAGGTGTGGGTTGATTTGCCCTACGAGTAGAAAGCATCCATGACCGTAATGCAGCCGCTATTCCGTCCAACCACCATCACCACACTCCTCGTGGTCGTGACCAAGAAGGCCACATCGCTTACATAAGAACATGATTTTCTCATACTTGACTGCTAATCTCCGTTTTCCCTTAGGGAGCGTTAAGAACACAAATCTCATAAGAGGCCTGGAAATCTCAATCCGAACACGAACTCGAACATAGTTCCCCTTGAAGAAGAGATTTGGGGCCATCTGGACTTCCCTGACATTGCCAATTCGCCGTGCAAGCTCATCCAACACCTCCTGTTTCCGGTATAGCTCCAGCACACCATGAATTTGTGCCCAAACATGTAAGCCACTGAAGACAAAAATTTCTAGGTCACACGGGCCATCATAATCTTCGATGATAACACCCCATCCACGGAAGGTCTAGGGACCTTAGTGAACCACTTTTTTTCCAATCACCCGAGCAATACATCTGGAAGATGAAGAGGTTCTCCCGCTTCATGGAAGATTGGTTCGCGGGATAGATTCCAGACAACCTTCATCTTCTCGAAGAAGGCATCGAAACTGAATGAACGTGATGTATGAACCTTGCCGATCGCCAGCCACCGGGCCGCCAGATGGTACTCTCTAGCGTTGTCAACACCGATTATCACATTGTCTAACTCGTCCTCGTTCAACTCCAGGTGGCTGAACAAGTCATCGATCTTCTCATCTGGGCCACTGTTGGAGGGTGCCGAAGCACTCGAGGCAGCCGCCGCTGGATTGCACAGCTTTGGGTTGCCCTTCTTCCTGGATCTCGGCTTGGTACCGATGGTCGCATCCATGAGTTCCAAGAGCCACCCAAACCCTAGAAGAGACGGGTAGAAAAAATTCTGGAGGAGCAAACCCTACACGCACTACACGGAGGGGCAGGGTGAGATTGACAAGGCGGAAGAGCGAGAGGTATACAAGGGGGGAGCCGGAGACCGACCCGATCTCATGGTGGCGAGAAGACGCCGCCGGAGCAGGAAACCCTAAAACGAGAGGGTAGAGAAAACTTTTAGGTATTCTTCTCTATTTCAATTCTGCAAGTTCATTCTTCTTTATCGATCAGAGGTATCCAAGCTTCTACAATTGCGCAGGAGCCATCTTGTCTCTAGCTCATATTGTAAACCTTGTGCACCAATTCAGTTCTCGTAAGATCTTCCAACGGTGTACGGCTTTACTAATATGATTTCTTAAAATAGGTTTTTTCCTTGTTTTATAAATAAATTCACACCACGAACTAATATAAAGTGATGAAAGAACCCTCTTTCAAAATATTAAAGATAAAAAAATACAAGAGTAGTCACACCCCCAAGAAGCACCCATGACTACTAACTATAAGTGACACCGCACGTTCTTGTGAAACCACCAGACATCGCCGCACCGCACATACACACCAAGTTGTCATCGGAGGTGACTGATGCCCTCTCTCTGTCTCTCTCTCTCTACCCATGGAGATCTCATCCTGCTAGCGGACAAAGAATACAGAGAGAAGAGATGACCAAGTCATGTGTATAAGATATGAGGCCATCGAACGCCCCGTGCTAGCGCCAAAAATGACTCAAGAAAGGATCTAAACTTGCCTACTGCTGACAACAGAGTAATATAGAAAGATACTCAAGCGAGATCAAGAGATAACCTCCATGCTTTCATCCTCAACCTCCATGCTTGATGGCGGCTTGATGTCAATACCGTCGAGCAGGCCAAGAACCTGCGCTCTGCGTAGGGATGACATCCCTTGAGCTGACCAAAAGAGAAAATTCTCCCTGGTCAATTTTTTAGAGGGTGAAGACCCTAGTTCAGATACCACATGCAAAGTAGACGAGGCTATGATCGATCTTGGTTATGGAGGGAGGGTTGCGGTTGGGAAGAACTTCGATCGGATCTTGGAGTATTCAAGTTTTTGTTTTTGGTGTTTTGCAGCGGCTAGACCTAATGCAGAATAGCCTGCTTTGATTCCATATTGGTGTTGACAAAAATGATACCCCTGTTGAGGGGATCGGTTGGTGTTATATAGGCAATGGAACAGCCCCATTGGTGACAGTACAAGGAGGGGCACGTATAGGATTGGAGTAACAGTCCATATAATGTATAGGTACATAGAAGCATCAGAAATACATATGACTATATTAAAGACAAAACAATAGTGTCATAAGATGTCACACTTCACTCATATTACACAAAAACTGCCATCCCGTAACAACCAATAAAATTTCAAATCTGCACGGCTAACAAACTAACAAACTTTGTCTTAAGAGTGAAACAAAAAAATTACAAACAATATGCCACCACCTTCATATTTGCACACCCACTTAAAGCTAACAAATTAAGAGCATATCTAGCATATTCTTTAAATTGTTGGAATTTAAAACATATATATAAGGACTGTGAAAGACGCGTTATAAAGGCTCAAAACACGTTGCGGATTAGACGTTTCAAAACAGAATGGTAAAAGGGCATATTCCTAGAATCTTTTTATTTCTCAACCTCTTCTTCTTTGCAGCGACGATTGCTACCTCGTCGTCCCTTTCGCAGCTCGCGCCACTGCTCGCCCGCTGGACGCTGGCTCATGCCGCCGCTCTCCTTCCCATCCCACGCTCGCGTCGCCGGCTTGCCCGGCTCGTAGTCCGTCATGGACGTCGTGGTGGACGTCTCTGGCGATTTGACCCGAAATTGGTCTAAGTTAATATGAGCATCAAGAAATTGACAACGATTTGCCCGAAATCATGACTCTCCAGCGGGATTTTGTCAGATTTTGGCAAGTCTGGTGGCGGTGGTCCAGCGTTCCAATGACAGTTATGGCACTTGGGTAGGTTTGACCGGTTTGAGGTGCCCTTCAAATTTTTTGTCTAAAACTAAAAATATGAGGATTCAGAGGTTCCAAGTAAACGGCTCTTTAAATTTTTTAAGGGTTTGCCTGGTATAAAGGGTCCGCCTCGGTGCACTTTTTCGAGTAAAACTGTATAAAACTATTATTTTAAGGGTTTAATGGTTTTAAGGATCTGCTATAGATGAGACACGTCTCCCTTCTCTCATGAGAAAAATAGAGGCGGTGGCTAGGGTGAAAACCCTAGTAGCCGCCGCAATCTGCTTTGTCCTCGATGTCTATGCGTGGGAATTGACGGTCCCTGCCTCCTCTTCTTCTCCGCTCCGGCGACGGGAGGGGGTGGGGACCTCGGACCTGCGCTTGGCATTGTAGAGGGCACTGGTAGAAAAGGGCCCATGCGTCCCGGTTGGTAAGGGCCATTAGTCCCGGTTGCCCAACCGGGATGGGACAATAGGGACTAAACCTCTAACCATTAGTCCCGGTTGCCCCACCAACCGGGACAAATGGGGCACACGTGGCGGCATCGAGCGAGGGTGGAGATTAGTCGGTTCGTACACTAACCGGACTAATAACTCACGCCATGCAGAGATTTGCCCATTTCTCGCCGCGAAGAGAATTCATTGGCACATTTTGTTGCCGCGGCAGCATTTTTGCCACTTTTTGTGCCGCGGCAGAGAATTCATTTAGGTTGTTTTATTGTTTATTTAGTGTTTTGCACTTATCAACGAAGGAACCTTATATTACACAAGATCATCATGACAACATTACATTCAATACACGGATCGAGTTCATGCACTACATACAAAAGTTGCTATTCGATGCTACCGGCCAATTTCTTGAAAGTTGCTATTTTTACAATTCCTATTGTCTATACACAGCCGAGTAGTATTCCCCTTGTGTGTTTAGGACTTCTTCATCCAAGAATTCCGCCAATTCCTCCTGAATTGCTTGTATGCGATCCTTTGGCAGAAGACCGTCCCGTAGACGTTCGATCTGATTTAAAAAAGGAGTCAGCCTATATGAATATGAAACTAAACACAATTTGATTGTAATAAAAACTATAGAAATTGTTTACGTACGTGGAGTTGCTCTAAATTTCTGCCCTTCTCATCGCACGTCTGCCGGATGAACTCGCATACATAGTATCCACATAGATTGTTACCTGGTCCCTGCGTCAGGCACTTTACGAGAACAGAGTTCAATCAAAATAATAATCAAGCATGATAATAACTGTATCAAAACTAGAATTAAAGAGATGCGCGGATATAGCTAGTGGTGCTTACATCTAGTGGTTGAAATGTAAGCTCCTCTTTCCAAACACCCCTAGCCTTCTTGGTGAACCGTTCAATACGCTTGCGAGAAAACGAATAAAATAAGTTATTAAGTACTTGATATCATAAAATTCACGAACGTTGTCGATATAGTGTCGTAATGATTAGAATTACCGCTGGAGAAGTATCTGCATGTCCTTGCACATCTCAAGGGGTTTATGTTTCGAGTCCATGACTAGTACACGCCCTTTATCAAGTTGAATGATTAACAGAATATAGTGGTACCTGCGAATGCAGAACTAATCAATTATATACTTAACATCGAGTAAGCGAAATAGAAAGTGTATACAAGACAATAACACTCACTAGAAGTTGTAAGGAAATAGTATTTCCCTTTTGGTTTCTTGAAACCTTAACGCGTGTACTATATTATCCTCCGTATCCTGGGGGCTTATTTTGAGATTAGCTTCATGAACCCAATATGGGTCAATGAAGCCAATGTCATAGATTTGTCCTCTGCATTCGAGAATCTTCATTACGCATATTACGGTATGATTATATACATGCAATAAACAAAATAATATAGCTGAAGACTAAATTAATTACGAATTAGTACTTACGGACAATAGGCACTCATGATCGATTTGTCCAAGGCGTCTTGATTGAATAATTGAAATAGTTCATCAAATTCAATGGATATCATGTCATCCTTATCTTTCCCATGATGCTTTTTGTAACCCTCAAGATTATCCAGTTAGCCCCGCCCTTGTGGCATGCATGTACCGATTATGCAATCTTCGCATTTTTGTTGGAAGATTGTTTACCTCCTCAGTTTGAAGAAAGGTTTTCCGTCGGTATTGGTATGCTACTTCACTCACGGGAAGAACTCTAATCGATAAGCATCGGGCAATACTCATACCTTGAGGCAGCTTCTCAGACAGTAACTACCTCTGGATCATATCGCTCTTCGCCCCATATTTGCTCGACCCCACATTGGTTTGAGAAATCACCTTGAGAGGCGCAAGTCTGTTTGCTTGTTCTCCGAAATGGGCAACAGATTTCCGCTGCATCGATTGCTCTTCGAGGCTTTTGTGCCGCATGTGACTTGAGAATAGAACGCTCATAGTCCGATGACAGCTTTGGCTCGGGTTGATGAAGATTCTTTAGCATTTTCAACACTTTGGCTTTTTCTTCTTTGGTCTGGGAAACTCGCTCTTCGCCGCCTCGACTTAGCTTAAAAACGCTGCTTCCGCATCAACGATCGCCAGATCTCCTCTTCAAGAAAGTCATAAGCTCTCTTGGGAGGAACCGTTGGTACTTTTGGAAGAGGCTCTTGTTTACGTTCAGCGATCGCTTCGACGACAAGATGGCAGACGCTTACGCTTTTTATCCCGAGGCGCCGCGATGGCTCCATGGCGATGGCTGCACCGAGATTGGTGAGGCGACCGGGTGAGGCGACGAAGATGGCCTGGCGGCGACCTACCGGAGACGGGTGAGGCGGCGAAGATGGCCTTGGCGTGTGATTTGAAGCACGATACAATCCTTGACGCCATAGAATGGTGACGTTTTTGCGTCACCGACAAATCACATCCCCTTCACCAGTAGGGTAGTGAAGATCCAAAACCTCAAAGGTGGGCATGATTTCATCCACGCCAACAACAGCGTAGCCCTCTGGAACCGGACGACAGTGGTAAGTTGGTGTGGGTCCAATTGGTAAGGCATAGCCGACCGCCACCTTCATTGATATGTTCACAACTTTGACATGTAGCTCGCAGTGTGTCATCTCTGTGATATCATCCACTGGGTAGCCAACAGGAGCCATCGTCGGTGCATCATCGACATCGCCATTGTCATCACCCGGGACCTCGGTGGAAGCCACACTGCTTTTTCAATTATTCGATAGGCCGGTAGCATCGAATGCAGTGTGCTGCTGAGATGGGGCGCCGATAGTACTTTGCTCTTTAAGTGTGTTAATTTCATCTTGTTGTTGCTTTAATCGTTCTTCAATTAAACGCATTCGCTCTTTCTGACTTTTTGCTTCAACTGCCGCCCTGTCCTTTCTCCTCTGACGGCTTCTATCAGGATATTTCTTCCTCTCTTCGGGAAACCCAGTCCTCCATGATTGGGAGCCTCGTGTGCCTCGTGTTCGTCCATCATGTTCCTTATTTCCAAGGGCGAGTGTGAGATCATCATTCTCTCTATCGGGAATGAAGTCCCCATCTTTAACAGCCTTTACTGCTTTTCTGATCCTCTTGATTGGCAAGGGGTCTTCTTTATGTCGTATGTTATATATACACCTCCCTTCCGAGTCCAACGTGCCCCCATGCCCATAAAACCAATTCGTTGCACGTTCTACCCAATCGTCTGTCTCTGGGGTGATATTTTTATCACGCAGTTCCTGCTCAAGTTTCTCCCACTTAGGAATGCCAACCCTGTAGCCACCTTGCCCCATAGTATGGTGATACTTCTTCTTAGCAGCATTCAGCTTATTCGTTTCAGACATTTTCTTAGCTTTTTCTGATTTCTTGTATTCCACAAACTCATCCCAGAATGGTTTTATCTTCTCAAACTAAATATTCTTGAAATCGGGAGTCTTCTTTTTCACGACATAGTCAAGGTGCAATCTTTTCTTCCAGTTGGTGAAACCTCGGGCCATTTTCTTCAAAGCCCACTCGACCTTAGCCTCCATGGCTCTCCCATGTTGTAAGGTGTCCTCAATCTGGATCCTCCGCATTTGGATCCAGCTCTATCTTCGGTAGTTTGAAATTAACCATGAGCCTCTTCCACAAGAAATCTTTGGCGTGGTTAGGGACAAATAAACATGTTCCTCTTCATCCGCATTAGCAGGCCTATTCCAATTTCTAATGGTGATCGGGATTAAGTCCCTAACGATTACTCCGCATTGTGCCACAAATTTGGTTGCGACAACTTCAGAGTCGCCGGTCCGTCTTCACGACATCTTCGATCCTGAACCTCTCATGGTCTTGCAACTTTTGGTTGGGCCTCGTACGCTTTTTCAAGAAATTCTTCGATCCGAGGGCTAAAAGAAGAAAGATCGCCACATTATTTCTATATAGATAGCAGATGATTAATTAATGAATTGATTTATATTACATGCACCTCGCCGAGCGGTCGTCTTCTCGATTACATAAGGCATCGCTTTCTCCTCATGGAAGGCAACACCTTCAACCTCAAACAGTTGTCTACTCCGTAAAAGAGGATCACCCTCACCGGAGTTGTTCGTAAACGTTGATACGCCTAAATTATCTTCCCCACGGATCACACCTTGGATCAACTCTTCCTTTTCTTCGTCTCTAACGTGGGTCCATATTTTCTTCATAGGTGGAAAAGCGAATAAGTCAAAGCGGCTAAAGGAGAAAGTTAAATGCGGTGTTGAGATATATAAACCCTAATTCGAGAAACCCTAATATATACATACACAATAATAAAATGAAGAGAAAGGAAACTGTAGTAGATAGGCACATCGTCGAACCCACATGCACCTAAGTTGCTTGAAAATGTGAATCGGTCTGGGGCTACCCACGGATGACCAAGCAAATAAGACCAATAATAACAAACTAATTAATAAACCTAATAATACCTAACTAATAATAAACCTAATAATCCAAACACCAAAAAGAAAGGGAAACAATCAACACATGGCATCGATGCAATGCTCAAGCAAGTATGATGATATGACAAGTTAATTTGCATTGGAATGTAACCCTAAGAAATGCTCGATGATTTAATCGGGTCGAGGGTGAAAACCCTAACTCGGAGAAACTCCGGAACACATGAGAGGGGTGGATTTGTTCTTCTAATTAAACTTGTAATTTAAGTTGTTGAACAATGCATGATTATAGCTTAGATAGCTAGGTTTCATTTTTTTTGAACATTTTGATATATTATTCATATTTTTATGACTTATAGATTAAAACAAGGATAATGATATGATAAGTTAATTTGTATTAAAAAGTAACCCTAAGACATGCTCGGCAATTTAAACGGGGTTCCGAGGGGTGAAAACCCTAACTCGGCGAAACTCCGGAGTATATGAGAGGGGTTGATTTTGTTTTCTAATTAAACTTGTCTTGAAAGTTGTTGAAAAATGCATGATTATAGGTTAAATAGTTAGATCTCATTTTTCTGAACATTTTGATATATTATTTGTATTTTTCTGAGTCATAAATAATTAATTATTAAATTTACAATATTATATCAATTTATGGATTTAATTAAACCATTTCTGAATTTAAACAAAACAGAAAACATTTTTTACACCGAGGCCACTGCTAGCCACAGTGGCTGACAGAGGGGCCCGTGGCCACCTCAGCCTCCACGCAGGGAGGTGGGACCTGGACCAGGCCACGGCTAACCTGCACCATAGAGGCACCTAGCCTCTAAGGCTGGCAGGTGGGACCGGGGAGACACGGGCCCCACGCGGTAGCCACGCGAGCACCACGTCACCACGACGGGCGGTGCAGTGGTCGGCAGCGACCACAGGGAGCGCCATGGATGCTGGGTCAGAAAGATTCGAAAGAGCTCGTCGAGGCGAACCATATGGTGGCTGCGCCGCCCATTATTGGTCGCCGGAGCGACGAGCACAGCGGCGGACAGAGGCGGGGGCGACAGATGGTCGTCGCGGTAGAGCTAGAGAGCGAGAGGGAGCGTGTGAAGAGGTGCTAGAGCACCAGTGGCTCACCACGAACGCGATGCCGGGGTCGGGGAAGCAAGGGGTGGCCGAACGGAGGCGAATCGACGGCGGCCGGAGCTCGGGAAGATGGGTTGCAGAGCTTGATTAAGGCCGAGCGGGGACGATTCCTTTGGCGTAGAGACGCAGTCCAGCACGGCGGAGCTCCTCGGCACCTTGGCTTGGCTCGGGGAGGCTCTGAACGGCGACGACGACGAGTTAGAGTTTCTGCTTAAATGGGGAAGAACGCGAGAAGGAACGAGAGGGGATGAGATTGGTACTGGGAGAGAGAGGGCAACGCGACGGTTCCTATCCTTGCATCGAACAGCGGCGACGAGCTCGGCGGGCAGCCTGCCGGCGTCGTGGGGGGGGGTTCCTGTGTGCGCGCGTCGATGAATGAGATGGGGAAGAAGAAGAGGAGGCGATCCAGTTATAACCGAAGGACCTTTAGTCCCGGTTGGTGGCTCCAACCGGGACCTATACTCCAATATTTTCAGCAGACCAAGGGTTGGCGCGCAGGGGGTCTTTAGTCACGGTTGGTGGCTCCAACCGGGACATATTCTGCTTTTCAAAAATTTCAGGTATTTTCTCTGTTTCGCCTTATTTTTTATTTTGGGGTTTAAATTTGTATTGTTTTTTAAATGATAATTAATTTGGAATTTAGAAAAACTTTAAACATAAAAAGTGTTTGGATTTGAATAAATAATTCAAAACCATTTTCTGTTTTAAAAAATAATTAATGTAACCATTTAAAATATGAACCATTTACAATTAAAAATGAATTAACTTATATTTTTTAATATGAATTTGGAATTTAGAAAAACTTTAAACATAAGAAGTGTATGGATTTGAATAAATAATTCAAAAACATATTCTATTTTTAAAAAATAATTAATGTAACCTTTTAAAATGAATTAACTTATATTTTTGAATATTAATTTGGAATTTAGAAAATTTTAAACATAAAAAGTGTTTGGATTTAAATAAATAATTCAAAAACATTTTCGCTTTTAAAAATAATTAATGTAACCATTTAAAATATGAACCATTTACAATTAAAATGAATTAACTTATATTTTTTAATATCAATTTGGAATTTAGAAAACTTTAAACATAAGAAGTGTATGGATTTGAATAAATAATTCAAAAACATATTCTATTTTTAAAAATAATTAATGTAACCTTTTAAAATGAATTAACTTATATTTTTGAATATTAATTTGGAATTTAGAAAAATTTAAACATAAAAAGTGTTTGGATTTAAATAAATAATTCAAAAACATTTCTGCATTTTAAAAATAATTAATGTAACCATTTAAAATATGAACCATTTACAATTAAAAATGAATTAACTTATATATTTTTAATATTAATTTGGAATTTAGAAAAACTTTAAACATAAAAAGTGTTTGGATTTAAATAAATAATTCAAAAAAGTGTTCTCCATACCAATGTCCACACACATGCATAATATGGGCACAACATCACAAACTATGTCGTGATTCAGCACATAACATCGGTCATTTGGACCGAAAGTCATGAAACCTCGAACATGATAGGTCATTTTGTGAAGGTTTTTTTGAAACATGATCAATATACCAAGTCTGGTATTTTTCCTTTCAACTATGTAACATAATATGACACCACGCGAAGGATTTTCATTGTTCGGATTTTTTTGAATTTATTATGCCCGTTTTGAATTATCTGAATTTCTAACTATGGTCGAACCGGTGTGCATGAAGATAGGGGACGAGCATCGTTAGAAATTGCATTGGATCTCTGAAGAAACCACATATTGCGAGTATAAAAATGATTTTTTCAAAAAATCACGGGCGATAGATCATGTACCTGTAGTACAAACCGGACCCACTTCCTACCGATTCGGCAGACATTTGTCCTTTTTACCCGGGATGGACGAAAAGGTTTGAGATGTACCGGTTGGGAGATAGTCCATGTAAGGTGGTCTAGTATTTTAGGAAAATAGGACGGTAGCATCAAACGGCATTTTGGTGGTTACTTCAAACGACCCATTTTGCGCTCGGAAAATGGAAAAGGGATTTCCGTGCGACAAAATGAAAACTTCCTCTGCAACATTGTTCTCCATACCAATGTCCACACACATGCATAATATGGGCACAACATCACAAACTATGCCGTGATTCAAGACATAACATCGGTCATTTGGACCGAAAGCCATGAAACCTCGAACATGATAGGTCATTTTGTGAAGGTTTTTCAAACATGATCATTGTTAAGACACATTTAGTCCGGATGTAGTCACAAATCGGGACTAAAATATTTTCCGCCATTTCCCACCTCTTCCCGCCAAGTTTTCCGCCTTTCCTTTCTACTAGAGCTTTTAGTCCGGATGTAGTCACTAACCGGGACTAAAGATATTTCCGCCATTTCCCAAAGCTTCACGCCAAGTTTTCCGCCCTTTCCTCTATATTTAGGGTGATCGTGTCATGGCTATCCACACATCTACACCTTCCTCTCTTAGAACAATGGAAAACGCCTACTGGGCCATTCTGACCCTCGAGGAGACCGAGGCGATGTGCGCCTCCAACTACCCTTGTCCACCGGGTACCGTCACGCCTGGATGCCGATCTTGCCTGGAGGGTTCCTGTCCCTCAAGGTTCCGCACGCCAGGCGGCCATCACAAACCACTTCTACCACGAGCTCACGCCGGAGCAGCGGATGGATCCCCAGTGGGATCCCGACAACTATGACACCTGGAATGCCTTCTTCGCTAATAGGCTGGAAAGGGAGCTCGCCAGGTACGAGGGTGATGGCCCGCCACCGGTGAAACACAACGAAGTCGGCCATCGTCTGTGGTGGGCGAACCGTACTATCATCGAAGTGATGTGCTACATTGCCGGGGGAGACCATCCTCGCCTACGGTGCCCACGAGTCCACCCGCCACAGGCCCCACACTGTCCCGGCGGTAGCGGCATCGTCTTCCAGGAGACCCCTCTCCCACCCGCCGTGAATCCGAGGCTGGAATGGCCCCTGGTATATGCCATGGATGGGCTGAGGATCCCGAGTGGCGGTGGCGATGACGACGATGAAGACCACAAGCTGCACTATAGGACTAGGCATGATTATGACTAAAGGGGCGCTTTAGGCCCGAGTGTTAGCTAGTCCCGGTTTGTCCGGTTTTAATATTAATAAATGTCTTAAGTGTTACCTAATAAATAGGGAAATGCCTATATAAAGAGAGGGTTCATATTTAGTCGGTTGGAGAAACCAACGCGATCAAGCGATTCTGGCAGAGTAGGCGAGACAACACTAATAATAGGGGTGAGTGTCGACATTATGTCGTGCGGCTTATACCTTGTCCCGGATGGTGTCACCAACCGGGACTAAGATGAACCTTTAGTCGGTTGGAGACACCAACCGACTAAAGATGAGTCAAGACTAATAATAGGTGAGTGTCGACATTATGTCGTGAGTGTCGACATTATGCCGAGCTTGTACTATAAATATGCATCCTTGTGAGTCCAGTCCTCCAGCCAGTTTGAGGCATCTCCAAGATGGTTTTAGAGCGAGGACACCACTACGACCAGTTTCAGGGAGATGCCGACGGAGCCCGGTCCTCCGGCATCTCCGAGAAACGGGTCATAGAGGCGCTCCCTAATATGTGAGATTAGTTAGCTCCGAGGCATATTGATATAGTTAGTGAAGTTACAAGCTGCAAGATGGTTTTGAGCAGGACACCATCTGCGGCCAGTTGAGGAGATGCCGACGAGCCCAGCCTCCGGCATCTCCGAAACTGGTCATAGAGGCACTCCCTAATATGTGAAATTAGTTAGCTCGAGGCGTATTGATCTAGTTAGTGAAGTTATAAGCTGCAAGATGGTTTTCGAGTAGGGACACCACTGCGCCAGTTTAGGGAGATGCCGACGAGCCCAGTCCTCCGGCATCTCCGAGAAATCGGTCATAGAGGCACCCTAATATGTGAAATTAGTTAGCTCAGGCGTATTGATCTAGTTAGTGAAGTTACAAGCTGCAAGATGGTTTTCGAGAGGACACCACTACGACCAGTTTCGAGGAGATGCCGACGAGCCAGATCCTCCCAAGCATCTCCAAGAAACTGGTCATAGAGGCACTCCCGGTCCAGCCACAAAACGGGACTAACACTCAAGACATTTATTAATATTAAAAACTGAGACTACAAAACCGGGACTAAAGGCCACAAACCGCGAAAGATATCCTTCGGTCAAGCCACAAACCGCGAAAGACATGAACTAGAGTTACATAATATGAGCATGAACTTCTTGGCATATGTCATTCCTTATGACCGCTTCAGACGTAACCATGGAGCATCTTCTTTACTTAACGGAATGCTTGGTTTTCTTTCACCGTGAAGGGCGAATTTCATCAAACTTATTATAATCTTGACATGTCATCTTGTCCTCGATTCCCACGATGTTTCTTTTCCCCGAAAGAACTATGTGACGCTTTGGCTCATCATATGATGTATTCGTTTGCATATTTTTTCTTTTTCGTCCGAGAACATGTCCTTCACATAGAAAACCGAGACACATAATTGGCTAGGACGAATGGTTCATCTCTATAACCAAGATTGTTGAGATCCACTGTTGTCATTCCGCATAACTGGTTTATCTTTACCCTTCCCCATTCAGGTTGACCCATTTGCAACGAAACAAAGGGACCTTAAAAGAGACTCCATAGTCTAGTTCCCATATCTCCTCTATGTAACCATAATATGTGTCCTTTTGTCCATTCTCGTCTATTGCATCAAAGCGGACACCACTATTTTGGTTGGTGCTCTTTTATCTTGGGAGATCGTGTAGATTGTTTTCCCTTTTATTTAGTGCACTTGGAAAGGCAATACAGGAGAAGATGTTGACGCGGCCAACAAGTATAGCTGATCTCCAACAGTGGTGTCATTAAAGAGATGTGTCCTCATCCAACCACCGAAAGACTTCATGTATTCATCTGTAATCCATGATTCAGCTTCCCGGTTTTGAGCGCATAATATTCTTGTGTTCCTCGATATACGGAGCTGCCAAGGTGGAATTCTGTAGAACTGTGTAGTGTGCTTTAGTGAAAGAATCCCCGTCCCTACATATCATTGCTTTCTTTCCCAGCGTGCCTTTTCCACTTAGTCTTCCCTCATGCCGCGAGTCAGAAACACCAATCGGCTTAAGGTCAGGAATAAAGTCAACACAAATCTCAATGACCTCCTCTGTTCCATATCCCTTGGAGATGCTTCCTTCTGGTCTAGCACGGTTATGAACATATTTATTTAAGACTCCCATGAACCTCTCAAAGGGGAACATATTGTGCAGAAATACCGGACCGAGAATGGCAATCTCTTCCACTAGATGAACTAGGAGATGCGTCATAATATTGAAGAAGGATGGTGGGAACACCAATTCAAAACTAACAAGACATTGTACCACATCCTTCTGTAACCTTGGCAGAATATCTGGATTGATTACCTTCTGAGATATTGCATTGAGGAATGCACACAGCTTCACAATGGGTACTCGAACATTTTCCGGTAGAAGCCCCATCAATACAATCGGAAGCAACTGCGTCATAATCACGTGACAGTCATGAGACTTCAGGTTTTGGAACTTTTTCTCTGCCATATTTATTATCCCCTTTATATTAGATGAGAATCCCGACGGCACCTTGATACTGTAAAGAAAAAGATTTCCTTCTCTACTTTGGTAAGAGCATAGCTGGCACGACTTAAGTGATGCCCTTTATCCTTCTTGTTATCTGTATGCATGTTCTTTGGGTCTTTCATAATTTGTTGGTCCTCCCGTGCTTCAGGTGTATCTTTTGTCTTCCCATACACGCCTAGGAATCCTAGCAGGTTCACGCAGATTCTTCACACGTGCATCACGTCGATTGAAGAGCGGACACGCAGGACTTTCCAATATGGCAGCTCCCAAAATATAGATTTCTTCTTCCACATGGGTGCGTGTCCCGAGCGACGTCGTTCGAACTGATTGACCGCCGGGACCCTTTCCAAAGATTACTTCTATGTCCTTGACCATACCAAATACATCATCACCGGCAGGAGTTCAGCTTCTTCGGTGATCCGCCTCACCATTGAAATGCTTGCCTTTCTTTCTTACGGATGATTGGTCGGAAGAAATCGTCGATTCTCCAGTACACAACCTTCTTGCATTTATGCAAATATGTACCTTCGGTCTTATCTAAACAGTGGGTGCATGCCTTATATCCTTTGTTTGTCCGTCACGAAAGGTTACTAAGAGCAGGCCAATCATTGATGGTTACGAATAACAACCCTCGAGATTAAATGGCTCTGTTGTTCTCATCCCACGCACGTACACCTGGTTTGCCCCACAACCGTAAGAGTTCTTCAACTAATGGCCTAAGGTACACATCAATGTCGTTGCCGGGTTGCTTCGGGCCTTGGATGAGCACGCATCATAATGAACTTACGCTTCATGCACAACCAAGGAGGCAGGTTGTAGATACATAGAGTCACGGGCCAGTGTCAGGATCGCAGCTCTGCTCCCAAAAGGATTCATGCCATCCGCATTTTAGACCAAACCATAAGTTCCTTGCGTCACCGCAAAGTCCGGGAAGTCTCTCTCGATTTTTCTCCACTGTGACCCATCAGCAGGTGTCTCAACTCCCGTCTTTCTTACGGTCTTCTTTGTGCCATCGCAACAACCCGGCATGCTCTTTGTTTCGAACATGCGTTTCAACCTTGGTATTATAGGAGCATACCACATAACCTTAGCAGAACCCTCTTCGAGGGCTCTCCTCAACATCACCAGGGTCATCTCGTCGATCTTATACCGCAACGTTGCATCTTGGGCATTTATCTAAATTCTCATACTCCTTATCATGTAGAGGATGCAGTCATTAATGCATGCATGTATCTTTTGCACATCTAATCCCGGAGGACAGAGTCTTCTTTGCTTCAGAGGTACTCTCGGGAAGTTCGTTATGTTTTGGAAACTTGGCTTCATTATTTTCAGCATCTTTTCAAATGAGGAGTCGGTTAGACCACACTCGCCTTCCATCGCAACAATTCCAAGGTGGTACCGAGCTTTGTGCTGCCATCTTCACAATTTGGGTACAACAATTTCTTGTGATCTTCTAACATGCCCTAACTTCAACTTCTCATTTTCTGCTTCACAGTCTCGCTTTGCATCGAAATGACCCTACCAAGTTCATCGGCGCTCATCCGATGCCCGTCTTCACCTTTTTCCTCTCCATTGTCTTCCATTGCGGTATCAACGTATTCAGAAACATATGATGATAGTTGTTATCATCATCTTCTTCTTCACCATCTTCCATCATAACCCCTCTTTCCCGTGCTTGGTCCAGCAATTATAGTTGGGCATGAAACCTTTCATAATCGGTGGCATGAATGATTTTCGAGGAAGAGTACTCCTTGTTGTTCCGACATTGAACACATGGACAACGTATAAATCCATTCTCTTTGTTTGTCGTAGCCACATCGATAAATTTATCCACGCCTTTGATATACCCGGCTACGCGCCGGTCACCGTACATCCATTCCCGACCGTTCATCTGCATCATATAAGTAAGTTTATCAAAAAACAGGACATCATAAATAGTGAAATAACCAATTCACACCGACACATGAATTGTATCAATGACCTAGAAAAGATAAGATTGCTAACCTCGATCGAGGGAAATAAAGAGGAGAAAGCTCAAGTGCGTCTCGGACACCTTCTATATTTTTGTTCTATGAGAAATTCAACGGGATTTTTCACTCAAACATTTCAACAAACACCTTCAATGCATGCATGAGAAAAAACTAGCACACACCCTCACACCTTACACCATTCGAAAAAACAGAGTGGAGGCAGAGGGGGCTGGGGCGTTGCATTTATAGAGGGCAAGGGGTCTTTAGTCCCGGTTGGAGCCAGCAACCGGGACTAAAGGCGTACACGCCACGTGGCTGGCAAACCTTTAGTACCGTTGGTGGCTCCAACCGGGACGATTCCCTTACCAACCGGGACGCATGCCCCTAGCCCGTGCCGCTCCGCTCCAACGGCGTGCCAACATTAGTCCCGGTTGGTGGCGCAACCGGGACTAATGCTCCGAGGGGTCGCGAACGGATGGCCCTTTTTCCTCTAGTGGGGGTTCCTAAAGTTATAGTTTGGTCAACCGGCATCGACGTTATGGTGGCTATGACAATGTTGAGCTGGACAAGAATATTGTATACCCACCTCCTCTTCACCTTGTCTGCGATGATTTTGCCCCTTGCGTTGAGGAGGGCGGAGATTCGTCTGGTCGCCGCTTCCATGGAGTGGTGGATCTCATCCACGAGATGCACAATAATGAAGAACAATAAGTAAACATGACAGAGGGGCACGTGATTTAACGTGGAAAACCCTCCAACACAGAGGTGGAAAAACCACGGGCGCCAGCCAGCAAACTCTTCACTATTTTCGGTGGGTGTTTACAAACGCCGTGGGTTATCAAAGATGCGATAAACCCTAACTGGCGGCTTACAGGATGTATATATAGACGGTGGCAACGATCTATATAGACGCTTCGGCCCAAGCCTCCCGGCGACGGGCCTCGCTCCGCTCCGTCCGAAGTTAGCCTTTCTTTAGTGCACCAATACTTGAATTTGGATCACAATATAACACAGTATAAGTATGTTATAGTTTTGGTGTTATAAGTTTCAGATCAATTCAAGTGTTCAATGGCGACAACTTTAGCTCTGGGGCGCTGGTCTTTAGGGGCACATGCATAAAGACTTTGCGACTGTCATCAACAACGTCAGCCGGCTCCAGTAAGAGAGTGGCGACAGCGGCGTGTCGGCGGCTCGCTCTGGCGGCAATAGTGGTCGTTAGGTGGTTCAAGAATCTCGATGTAATTTTTATTATGTTTAGGGTGCTTTATATTTCTTGTGAACTTATGAAATAGATCCGGTTCTTTGCCCACGAAAAAAATATGCTAGAGATGCTCTAACAAACCACACAAAAGCTAACAAGCTGACGAACTTTTATGCACTTTTATGTTATCTCAAGGAAAATTTAGAATTCCCGAATTTACCTCGCTCCTCTCTCACATGCGCGCGGCACATCGCGATTCTAGCGGCGCCATCTCCTTATCTCGAATTCTCGATCTATTTCCTGCTCCCCTCTCCCGTTGCGCAATTTTCTACAAGCCTGTATGGCATATTTTTTCCGAGGCTGCTGCCTTCACCACTTCCTCTCAGCAGCACCGGCAGAGGAGCCCGACTAGGCCGAGCTGGGCGTCGAAACGGGCCGTTCATTTTTTTTTATCAGAAACCTGCTATACTATTCACAAATTCAACTAGCTTGATTATTTTTGCGACACTAAAATTCTTGACTGACTCATACTCCCTCCGTTTCATTTTACTCCGCGCCTAACTTTTTTCCGAATTGCGTTTGACGTCCTAGATTTATTTTGGCGATTTATGAGTACGATTGAAAAACTGCTCCACACGCGAAACAACTCCAACGGAAAAGCGATCTGGGACATCGCCTGCCTCTGACTACGGTAGCCGCCAGTCCCTGCCTTCTCCGTCCGCCGCACCATTGACGGGAGGGGGTGGGGACCCTGGGCTCCAGCCTGTAGTTAGGGTGGCCTAAATTTTTCTGGCACGTGAATAATTTGTCTCTGCCCTTCCTCCTTCTCGGCGTTGCTCTCACCAGTGGCATCGGGGACAGGTGGCCCTGTCTTCTGGCAGATCTTTGGATCTGGTAAGATTCGTATCTGGTGGTCGGTGGTCAGCATTCTCATGGGTGGCGGCCGTGTCGGCTGCTGTAGTTGTGTTTGGTGTCTTGCAGTTGTGCGTGTGGAAGATGGCAGGCGGCGACATTTCTCTTTTTCAACTATGTTAGATGAAGATGACGGCGTTGGGAACTAGTGACCACGAGGAAGATCCCGGCCGACATGCCACAAAGACTCGGACTCGTCGCTTGCGACAACTCGGTTCATCGGCTCGAAAAGCATCCTGGTATGCGACGGTTCTCTCTCGGATCTAGGTATGGCGGTTGTTCGCCTCTTTTTTTGGTGTCGTCAGTGGCGACGGAGGACGATGGATGACGGTTCGGCGAGACACAAGTTTCTCCAAGAGTGGAATTATAATTTTACTTACGGGGTTCTTTGTGCAAATTTCCTCACACATATATTTGTCATGTGTGACCATATGTGTATCTCTGTAAATTGATTGTCTAATAAAATATATAGTTATTAAAAAAAATCTTTTTTCTGGATTTTCTATATTAGTCTGCGCTATGGCGACCGTTCCCAAAACTACCCCTCCACTTCCGCATGTCGTTCCGCCTCCTTCCTAATTATCCTCGCGTCCTACTCATCCTCTTTCCAGATTCCTTCTGATCCCCCCTCTTACTCGCCTTCTCCCAATCCCTGATCCCGTGAGGCCGGTCATAGTAGAAGTAACTTAACTAGTAACATGCATATACATGCAATGGTAAGTAAGTAAACTGGTGACATGACATGATAATTACTGAAGAAAGAGAGAGGGGTAATAATTTATCCAGTTATCGTAACATCACGCATACAAGACCATATAAATCTACAACCTAATTAATTAATTTTTCATAACACAACATATATAAATCTACAACCTAATTAATTAATTTTTCATAACACAACACATATATTACAATGCATTATAAAAATAGTAACATCAACAAGTAACATATCTTATTAGTCTAAGTTATTTAGCAGTATAACCAGGACGAGAGATATGAAAAGGGACAAGATCTGACTGAGCAGCCCGGAGGAGAATAGTACGAGGAGGACGGAGCAGAGCGCGCGGCCAACAAAGGCGGCGCGGACCACGACGGCCGCCGGATGCATCGGTGCGTGGCCAGCCACGGCGAGGAGGAGCACGAGGGCTGCGCCTTAGATCAGTGTGTGGCGCAAGGGCGCGAACGAGCTAGTTTGGGCATCGGCAAGCTTTTCGCGACCTCCAGCAAGCAGCTAGACCAGGATGAACAGCTGCTCGACCTATACGACGCCATGGCACTGCAAATTAAGCTGTGCGGCGCGTCCAGGCCAGGCCGGCTCTGCCCCAGCCTGATGCACCATGTACATAGCCGGTCAGCCGTAGCCTGCTCGCGTCAGCGTCGTTGCTGCCTCTCCCGCCGGTGTTTCTGCTGCGCTCCTGCTCCCGCCGGTGCTGCTGTTGCCGGCAGCAAAGAAGCGGCAGTGCGCCAGTGCGCATCCTCTGGCAGATGAGGTGTTGTGAGCGAGTAGTACTAGTCGATGCGTGAGTTCCTTTTTAGGGGCAAACACGCCCAGGTTGGATGAAAAGGAGCTCTCCTGGTGCTGTCCTTCGTATCGTATTTCACTCGTTGGAGCGTGCACAAGCCGAAATCGGTTTGGCCGTTTTTCCACGCCCATTTTTAGGCGTTGTTTTCAAGCAACAAATCGACGAGTTTTTGATTAATTTGGCTCAAATTTAAACAGAGTTTGATATAGTTTGACATAAATATGAATATAGAGCAATGTTCGACATACTTTAGCCTGAAATTAACATAGTTCGGCATAAAATTAAAGATAGTCCGATATAGACTCAAATACACATAGTTCGGCTAGTTCGGCCAGATCATACTCGACTTTAAGATATTGCCCTTGCATATCTATATGTGCTCAACCAGATCATCCTGCAGCTATTGATGCACTACCCGGTTTCGGATCTCCTGACGCATGGCTATGAAGGCAGCCTAGGTTGACGACACCTGGTGATCGGGCTCTGCAAGTGGTCTCTGTCTATAGTATGGCTTGTCCTGCTCAATCATATTCACTGGATTCTTTCTCTCATCCTCAATAATCATGGTGTGTAAGGTCACACAATATTTTATCACTTCCCACTTCTGATCTTACGATCAGGTCATAGCAGAGAACCGTACAACTGCAAACCTCCGTTGGAGCACACCAAATGTCCGCTCCATGTCCTTCCTGCAACCGAGCATGCTTGAGGAGCACCGGACTTGAGATAATATTCACAAATATTGGCTATCTTTGATAGATGTCATCTGCAAAATAGTATCCCTTATTGTAGTGGTGCGCGTTGATCTCAAAGTCCACAGGGGGAGCAATGACCCTCAACAAGCTTGGCAAAGACATTTGAGGACTGAAGGACATTAATGTCGTCGTTCGATCCTGCCATGTCAAAGGAGTGTCAGATCCAAAGATATATCATGTGTATAAACTGCCCCGAGTATCACACTGCAGCCTTTTTGTGGCATTTGTACATTCTCATCCATACAATGGACAGTTCTTCCAGCGCCATACATGCAGCCTATGCTTCCAAGGATTTCAGGAAATCCTCTATTTTAATTGAGTGCGAGGATCCGAGTAGTGTCTTCAGTAGTGGATGTTCTCAGGTACTATGGACCAAACACTACAAGCACTGCTCTGCAGAACCTGTACAAGCAATCGATGGCGGTGGACTCGGCCATGCAGAGATAGTCCCGGCACTGTCACCTGAAGCTCCATATGCAGTGCGGGCTCTAGGCCCCGACGACCCTGTGCAACGGCTAGGGGCCCATGCCCCGGGACGGGGGGGGGCAAAAATATATACGATGTATACATCGGCCATAACATATACATGTGCTAATTTTTTTGGCAAAGGCCCAGCGATGGATTCATGGTATTCTTGAAGCACACGACACACGAGGCACGCACGACTCACGAGGCGTCACAATCAGGGTAGCGATCGCTCGATCTCCCTCGTTTTGTCCTTCCCAGGGGCCTCATGCTTTCTTCCGTTCGGTTTGACGGCCAAAGACTCGAATCCTCGATCGACGATCGATCATACAGCAGACGCATGCAGTAGGTCGATCCCATTCCTAGGTTCCCGACGCCCCCAATCCCCGGGTATATTAAATCTTGGCCTGGTTTGCTTACGTTGCATTTGTGTGTCCTTTCTCCTTTGTCTTTTAGGGTTCTATTTCTATCTTAATTCTTTATATGATGTAGTCCATTTCTTCGCAATTTTAGGTGATAAGGTGCCGAGGCAGAAATCCGGTGCTGTGAACAAGAATAAAAGAAAGCGAGAAATTGAACTTATTGAATCACAAAAATGTGCTTTAAAAGAGTATTTTTCCGGCAGCAAGTAGTGCTAATGTTAATGACGATAATCAAAGTCAGGAGTCTAAACCCAGACAAAATGATGATCATGATTGAAATGTTGATGATCACGTCAATGAACAATGCTTGGATGTGGGTAAGTAACTAAGTAGTTTAGATTTTTATAGATGCAAATTAGTAACTAAATGAGAGTGGATATATATGTCTATTTTTCTAGATATGCCTATATATATATATTAACCGCAAGGGACCATGCAATCGACTTCGCCTAGGGCCTAGAAAAACTTAGAGCCGGCCCTGTCTGTATGCAAGCAACCTCATTGCGACTGTGCACTTCTGTAGTGAGAAACCTCAACCATGCCGGTGCAATTCTTCTTGTACATGAAATAGGGGTCGAAATCCCGGATGGCATGCACGATCTTGAGGAAGAGCTTCCGGCTCATCCTGAAATGGCGCCGAAACTAGTCGGCATACAACATGCAGTAGCCTTCCATCCGCTTCCTTGCTTTGCCCTTCCGGCGACCCTTCTCCAAGCCTCCATGCTTCTGCTCTGTAGTCTACATGTATATATATTGGAGATATGCCCAAGAGATAATAATAAAGTGGTTATTATTATATCTTTGTGTTTATGGTAAATGTTTACATCCCATGCTATAATAGTATTAACCAAAAACATTAATAATGTGTTTTGTAAACATAAAAGAGTCTGTAGTAAGCCTCTTGTTAAGCTAGCTTATTGATTAATAGATGATCATGGTTTCCTGATCATGAACATTAGATGTTATTAATAACAAGATCATATCATTTAGAGAATGATGTGATAGACACACTCCTATAGTTAGCATAGCAGAAGATCAAGTCATTTAGAGTTTGTTTTCTACAAGCTTTTAGATACATAATAACCTAATCCTTTGACCATGAGATCATGTTAATCACCATCACCGGATGAGTACTTTGATGACATCAAATACCACTTCCTTAACTGGGTGGTTATAAAGGTAGCATTGGCCCCAACCTATATAATGAGGGGTGGTGGCGCACCCCCACACCCTTGTCCATTGGTGCCTAACCCTAGCCGCCCTCTCTCTTCTCTCTCATCCATTGTCATGCACCAGCTTAGGCGAAGCCCTGCAGAAATCTCTCCTCCTCCATCACCACCACCACACCGTCGTGATGTTGGGATTCTGAGGAGATCTACTACCGCGGCTGCCCTGCTAGAACAAGAGAGAGAAAGGTCTTCATTGACTACAATATGTGTGACCGACTACGAAAGCGCCGCCGGAATGTGGCACCGGAAAGATCGTCTACACGGTCTAGAGATCGGCAAGTGATCGACTACATCAAGCACGATAATCCGATCCTATTAAACGCTTTGGATCCACGAGGGTTCATTCCCTACAATCTCATTGCACCTACCTCATATATTAGATCTTGGCTTGTCCATAGATTAGATCTTGGTTTTGTGTGTTCTTGTCGTAGAAAATTTTGTTTTACATGCAATGAACCCCTACAGTGGTATCAGATCCGACTCTATGCGTAGATATGTTGCACGAGTAGAACACAATGGTTTTGTGCGCATTGATCCTCTTGTTGTCGCTTGCTCTTCGTGTACTTTGCATCTTGCGGTATGGTGGGATGAAGAGGTCCGGGCTAATCTTACATGTCAACGCACATGAGACTTGCTCCACACTAAACGTGCAACTTGCATTGCACAAGTGGCTTTGCGGGTGTCTGTCTCTCCACCATAGTTAAGATTCAATTTACAACGGGAACTTGAAAACAATTGTATCAGCGTTGTTGTTCTTGTTCGTAGTTAAGAACGGTTCTTATTAGAAAACCCCAAGCCACATAAAACATGCAAAGAAAATTAGAGGCGTCTAACTTGTTTTTGCAAGGCATGTGATGTGATATGATATGGCCATGTTGTAATTTTTATTATATTTGATGTATGCAATGATCCTTATTGTAAGTTGGCAACCGGCAGGAGCCTTATGGTTGTATTTAAATTCGTTAAGACTTGCGTGTCTATTCATCATGTAATATCTTGTTCCAAGTAGTTGTAATAGTTGTTGTTGGTGATGGACAACCATGAAATGGCTCCATTGACCTTGATGCCATGCTATTGATGATGGAGATCAAGTTCGTGCTTTGGAGATGGAGATCAAAGGCACAAGAAGAAAGGTCATATCATATCACATATTATGAATTGCATGTGATGTTAATCCTTTTTATGCATCTTGTATTGCTTAGATCGCGACGGTAGAATTATAAGATGATCCCTCTCAATAAATATCAAGTAATAAAGTGTTCGTCCTTAGTAGACACTGTTGCTAAGACTCATCGTTTTGAACCATCACGCGATGATCGGGTGTGATAGATTCTATGTGTGCATACAACGGATGCAAGCCAGATTTGCACATGTGGATACTATGGTTAATCTTGACGAGCCTAACATATATAGACATTTTCTCGGAACACAAAATACCGAAAGGTAAAGCATGAGTCATATAGATGATATGGTGAACATGTTGATTGTTCGCGTTTGAAGCTACATCATCTCTCGTGATGATCGGACTTGGTGTAGTGGATTTGGTTCATGTATTCACCAAAACAAATCGAGGGATGTTGTTTTGAGTGGGAGTTCAAATAGTAATATGATTAAAGTTGAACACAATTTATCATAACTTAAACCAAAGTGAATTTGCATAATTGTTATAGTCATTGGAATCTGTTCACTACCTTACGCTTAGTTATAATTGAGATAATAGAACTATAGAATTCTGGATAGTTACTTTATAAACTGGTATCGTATTGTTTTGAGTGTCAATCTAAAGGTTTAGAAGTCCTATTGCAAACTTTCAACAAACTCCGTTTACTCCGTGAAGTTTAATAATTAGTATTAAATCAAGAGTAACCATTCTAGTGTTAGTATCTAAGTATCATGTTTGTCTCCATGATTCTTGATATTCAAAAGATTGTTTTAATATCAAGGTTATCTAGGAGCTGAAAGAATTGTTTTAGAAATCATCATTTGTGGAAGATATTGTGATATCTAAAACAATATTTTGGTTGCAACATGATAGAGTATAATTTGGCAAAATATATGTTCTCATATTTGATAAGAATTTGCAAAGGTTGAAGATGCTAGACGTCCTAATCCTCCAAAAAGTTTTTGGATAGAAACATTATACTCGCGATTATCCTTTATAAGCTATAATAGCTTAATCATGAAAGTTATCATGATAAGGATGAATAGAATATGTAGGTAAAATGGTTACTACAATAAAAGATTACTAAAGAATGGATTTTGAAAAAACGCCAATCATTTGATGATGGTGATCTACTTCAAAGTGCAAGACCAAAGGTATTAGTATTTGACTATACACACTTTGGACTATGTGTCATGTGTATGGCTCCACGGTTGATGTTGATAGATTCTTTTAAAAGATAAAAGAAATGCTGAAAGAGAATCTCAAAAATATTTGGCGGAAAAAGAAGAGGCTGGAAATGTCTAGCTTAGGTATATAGATGATATACATGTTGTGGTTGTATTCTTTGCTTGTTAAATAATGTGGTTCTTGGGTGTTGGATACCGAATTGGTTGGTGTGAATTACTATACAGTACAACACAATTCATGAACTGCAATGTCCTAAGTAACCAGCAAGATAATATGTGATGATTTTCATCAAAAAAAAACAAAGTGTTGCTACATTTCTCATTGATATCAAAGCTTGCCTTCAAGATTTGTTTTTAATAATTATTATTTTGATCAGGTATTATGTGAACAAATGTTGTTCAAATAATTACCGTATTCCATATAAGATGGATGATTTACAAGTCTGGTTGGAGAAATCATGTCCATAAAACTAATGCTAAAAATGTTGAAAGACAAATGACTGAAAGATCACTTAAGAAGTGACATCGCCGTTTAAATTATATTGGAAACAAAACATGAAGAAAATTCATGCTGATGGAATTTTGGAGTCTTGATTTTGATCAAATGATGCTTGTGAGACTTTCCTAGAGATAATTAAAACTTCGTTCAAAGGCCAAAGAAGAATAAACTACTAACTTATTGGAATTTATACATATTGATGTATGTAGACCATTATGTGTGGTCATGAGCGATGGATTTCAACTTTATATGCTTTCTCCGGAGAGAGTGAATATATGTGTATATTTACTTAGTGAGGAAGCAGTGTGAAACATTTGAAAATGTTCAAAGACTTTCAAGATGAAGTGGAAAATTATTGTAACAAGAAAATATAGAGTTTATGATTGGATCAGAAAGGAAGATATTTGAGTTATAAGTTTAGCAAAACACCTAAGATTTGAGGAATGGTTCCATGGATTTGCATTTCTCGAAATGCCATATGAGTATGGAGTGTTCGAGATATGTAATGAAACCTTGTTTGACATGGTGAAATCAAAGATGTCAGTTATAAAACTGCAATTGTATTTTAAAGATTAAAGCTCTACTTACTACCCCTTTTACACTAAAAAGAGCACCATCGTGATCCGTTGGAATGACACCATATAAGATATGATCTGGGATAAATCCCAAGTTGTCCTTTCTTGAATTTTGGTATGACACCATATAATATATGACACTATAATGACTCACAGACTTTATTTTTGTGTCAAATGGTTTGGTTGTGGTGAATATATTAACATAATTATTCGTATACAAAACATAATTTTTTAAATCTAACAACATAAAAATATGTTGGGTGCAAAATAACTATTCTGCACCCTGGGTGCTGAATAGGGTTTATATATATATATAATATATATATATATGTGTGTGTGTGTGTGTGTGTGATCTTATTGTGGTCATGGGATTTGTAATCAAGTAGATCTACTCTGCTACTCAAGTTCTTTAATTGTAATCTCTGGTTATCCCCACGTGTGTGAAGTTGACAGTGTGCACACTGTGTGGCACTTAGACTAAAGATTACAGAAATACTTATCATGAGTTATATTTTGAGTTGGATGTCTATGAAATTGTGGTGTTTGTTAGAACCATCTAGCGCTCAAGGTGACAGTGTGGGGTTACCTAAATGGGGAATGCGAACTTTAAGGAGAGCTTTTGTAGCCCTACCATGGATTGGAGTTGTCCAACCGGAGAGTAGTTCAGAGTAGCATGATGAAGAGAAGATATTTATATGAGAGTGTCCACTAGTGAAAGTATGTTCCCTAGGCCTTGTTTCTAAGCATTGAAACACCATTTACAACTAGACCTATTACATTTTTGCTTGCTGCCATCATTATTTCAGATTGTAATTACCACTTATAGTCATCCATATTACTTGTATTTCACTATCTCTTCGCCGAACTAGTGCACCTATACACCTGACAAGCGTATTGATTGTGTTGGGGACACAATAGACTTCTTGTATCTTGATTGTAGGGTTGCTTGAGAGGGATACCTTTGACCACTTACTCCCTGAGTTTGATAAACCTTGGGTAATCCACTTAAGGGAAACTTGCTGTTGTTCTACAAATATCTACACTCGGAGGCCCAACACTGTCTACAAGAATAGAAGCGTTCGTAGACATCAAGCTCTTTTGTGGCGCCGTTGCCAGGGAGGTAAGGTAAAACATACTAACATCCTCTGGCTACTAAGCTATCTTCTATTACTGTTGCTGGTGTGTGAGTGCTCAAAGTTATTTCCTTTAGATTCTGCAATTATATCTTTTTGTTTCTTGTTTTTATTTTCACTAGTTAGGCTTGGAAAACAACAACAAAATTAGAGAGCTTTATAGTATTTATCTTGAGTTAGGACATGAAGTGTTTGAAGAGAAAATTAAAAAACCTACGGAACTTTATTTGCATGCTAATAGCAATGTTATTAGTATGAATTCTTTGAACACCATTATTGCTGAAGCTATGGAAAAGTCTAATATTGGGGAAGCTAGTTTCTATGAAAATGATCTTTTTAGTTCCCCATCTTTAGAGGAGAAAATTTGTTGTGATGATACTATACCTCCAATATATGATGATTACAATGATTAATATGATATTTTCAGTCCACCTACTATTGAGGAGAAAATTAATTATGATTACAATATGCCTATTATATTTGATGATTACGGTGATGAGAATAATAATGATAGCTATTTTGTTAAATTTTCTCCCACCACAATTAATAAGAATGACTATGCTTATGTGGAGAGTAATAATTATTATATGCATGTGGCTCATGATAAGAATGTTTTATGTGATAGTTATATTGTTAAATTTATTCGTGATGCTACTGAAAGTTATTATGAGAGAGGGAAACATGGTTTTATGCATCTCAATAATATTAAGTTTCCCCTCTTTATGTTGAAAGTTTTGAAGTTGCACTTTTTTTGCTTTCCTATGCTTTTTGCTTTGTGCTTTCATGACTTGTTTCTTTACAAGATTATTTTTCATAGGAAGTGGGTTAGACTTCAATTTGTTTTATATTTGCTTCTTGATGCTCTCTTTTACTTCAATTCATATTTCTTATGTGAGCATCTTTTCAAACCATCAATCCTAGCTAAAAGGCATTAAAAAAGTGCTTATGGGAGACAACCCATTGTTTTATTTCAGTAAGTTTTTTGAGTCTTGGAAGTTATTACTTCCGTAATAACCTCTCCTTTTATTTTTTGTGTGGTTTTTGTGCCAAGAATAACCTCTAATGAGAGAGAAGTAAGATTTGGGGAAGTTGTTGTCCCGAAACAGATTTCTGTGATTCACTCTAAACATTCATGAAAAATCCCTGTACATCGGATTGAGCTGTAATTTTGTGAGTATGTGCCCTAGGTTATTATATAACTTCATTTAGTTCAAAACTTTCCGATTTGAGCAACATAAGGTCTTCGTAAAAATCGGTTTTCACTTGCTGGTCTATTTTGACATATTTCTGCCATTATTTGCATTTGCCTCTTATCGGTTTCTTTTTGAGTTCTCTGTGATCACTTGAGCCTTTAAAAGGAATTGCTATAGTAAGATTGTGTTTTAATGGAAGATTTACTTGAGTTGAAACTGAACCCAAAGACTTATTATCTTGAATACACTAATGTTGCTAATGAAGATTGTGTGAAGTTTTGTATGAAGGAAATTTTCAAGTGTAGGGAAAGAACGATGTGATGATATGAAGAATGGAAAAAATCTCAAGCTTGGGGATGCCACCCGTGTCACCCCAAGAAATATTCAAGAGGTACAAGCGTCAAATCTTGGGGATGCCCAAGGCATCCCCATCTTCATCAACAAAAGTCTCAGGTTTTGTTTCAAAACACTTTATTTTTATTGCTTCATGCACTACTGTGTTGTTCTTGGAGCGTTTTTTTTGTTTTTAGTTTTATTTTATTTGGTTTGCTGCAATAAGTTGGTTGGATCACAACACACTTCTTTTGGAGAGAGATGCGCTCCGTTTTCATTGTTTAGAGCACTCTAGTTTGCACTCTGATTGTTCTGTGAGTGTTCAATTTTGCTAGCACTGCGTTTAGCTTTAGTTTTCTCATGCTTTATGCTTAGAACTTTTTAGTTCTTCTTTGTAAATTTGTGAGACAATATCGCTAATCTTTATTGAGGAAGTTTCATGCTTATAGTGGTACAAAAGGAAGCTTGTTTTGACTGTGGCTTAGACTTTATCATGTCATATTGGATGTTGCTTTGACCTTATGCTTAGTGATTATTGCTGTAGCATGACTTGTTCCAAACAATTGAGATTTCTTAATGTGCCTTGAAAGAATCATGCGTTGTTTTAGTATACAAAAGCATATTATTGTGGTATTCTCCTTTGATGTTTTATTTGGGTTGACTTGGCACATGCTTACACCATGTTAATACTATAAACCAGTCACCTTAGCCTCTATGATCATTTAGTTTTTTTGATTTGTGATACCATTTTATGCTTTAATTGATAATGTTTTGTCGCTCTGCATGATTATGGCCATTATTGCTTTCTTCTCCCAGTCTTTTGCTAGCCTCCACCTGTACTGAGTAAGCTCTACTCGTGCATCCAACTCCCAAGAAACTAAGTTATTCCAAAGTGTCCACTATAAATTCCTATGTATCGTGTGTTACACCATTCCAAGTATATTCATGTTTTTATCTATCTTCCAAATTAAACTCGTTATGTAAAAATTAGTGATTGAAGCTCTCACGAACTTGATGGCACACTTTACTTTCTTGCACCTAATAAACTTGAAGCATTGTGTCATCTATGTTGCTTATATTCTTGCACTTATAAGTTGGGAATTAGCATAACCATGTTGTCATGGGGAACGCTTTCAACACATGTACATACTATCATTTGATATCATGATATTTTGTTTACGAATGTCGGCGGTGTGAAATAAAAGGGGAGCTTGTAAGTTCATGGAGTATTATATATGTGTTAGAGAAACGCTTGGGCGGCTAGCCTAAGCCATGCCTAATCATGGTTGGAACTTGCAGCATCACCATAGTGAGCAATCCATGAAGCATCTTCAGAAAAAAATATAGACAAAAAGGAGAAAAAGAAAAAAAATAGCACCATACCCATGGTAAATAAGAAGATTGCTGAGATGCTCATTGTCCGCTGCCTTGTCATTTTGATATGGGATAGCTCCTGTGTCATGGGGCAAGGGGTACCCCGTTGGCGGTTCTCTATGATACACATATATTTACAATGACAAGAACTTGCTTGTGACTAAAGTTGAGTAGCATGAGGAACGGCCCTCGTACTCAAGGGACATGAGATTGCCAACTTATGATTTGTCAAGCATATACTCCATATTTGTTTCAATTTAACCTTAATCACTTCAAGATGCTTATGATAGGGGCAATGAGAGATGAAATCTAATAAGTACCATAATTTTTGGAAGCTCTTTATGAAACTTGAAATACCTACTTCCCTCTGTGAAGGGCCTTTCTCTTTATCTTTATGTTGAGTCTCCATATTCAATCTTTATGCACCAATCAAGAGAGCATAGTTGTCATTCTTAGTTTTATGTGCATTGTCCCAAAATTTATTGATTGATTCATAATTTTGATATTGCTTGTTCTTAAACTATTCGTATCTAGTCACCCTTATGAACTTTGAAGGTGTCCTATGCATATATGTTTTGCTACACCATGAAGGACAAGCTGAATACCACTCTTGCTATGTTTTATGCATGTGAAACAAACAAACGTCTTTCATTGCATTGTTATTTATGATCTTTTGTTTATACCTTTTCATGTTGCAACATAGTTGCTATGTCTTATTGTTAGAACTACATCTTTCATGCTCATGTTTAGAGTACTTGGATCCCAGCTACAATGCTTTAAAATAGTTTGATCAAGATTGTGATGGTGCATGTCACCTCAAAAATTATTCTTTTTATCACTTACCTACTTGAGGATGAGCAGGAGTTAAGCTTGAGGATGCTTGATACGTCGTAAATGTATCTATAATTTTTGATGCCCCATGCTTGTTTAGTATCAACTTTGTTATGTTTTATCTACACTTTGAGGTATTTTTATACATTTTCCGGAACTAACCTATTGAGAAGATGTCGTAGTGCTAGTTGCCTGTTTTTTGCTATTTTTGGTTTCAGAAAAGCTAGTACAAAAATATTCTCGGAATTGGACGGAACAAAAGCCAAAGTCATTATTTTACCAGACACGACACAGAGACCGAAGGGGAGACGAATTAGGGCCACGAGGTGGCCACACCATACGGTGGCGCGGCCAGGGGCACGCCACCAGGTGGTGTGGGCCCCTCGAGGATCCACCGACCTTTCCCTTTTGCCTATATATACGTCTCCCCGAGACATAAACCCTACACGGATCTGATCTCCACAAAAAGTTCCACAGCGCCGCCACCACTGAAGAGGAGATTCGGGGGACATAAGTCTCTATTCCGGCACCTTGCCGGGACGAGGAATTGCCCCCGGATCCATCTCCATCGACTCCATCGCCATCTCCATCACCGTCGCTGACTCCCATGATGAGGAGGGAGTAATTATCCTCAAGGCTAAGGGCTCTACCGGTAGCTATGTGTTCATCTCTCTCTCTATGCGTGATCTTATTGTGGTCATGATCTTTGTAATCAAGTAGATATACTCTCCTACTCAAGTGCTTTAATTGTAATCTCCGGTTATCCCCACGTGTGTGAAGTTGACAGTGTACACACCATGTGGCACTTAGGCTAACAATTACAGAAATACTTATCATGAGTTATATTTTGAGTTGGATGTCTCTATGAAATTGTGGTGTTTGTTTGAACCATCTAGCGCTCAAGGTGACAGTTTATGGTTACCTAGATGGGGAATGGAAACTTTATGGAGAGATTGTGTAGCCCTACCATGGATTGGAGTTGTCCAACCGGAGAGTAGTTCAGAGTAGCATAATGAAGAGAAGATATTTATATGAAAGTGTCCACTAGTGAAAGTATGATCCCTAGGCCTTGTTTCTAAGCATTGAAACACCGTTTACAACTAGACTTGTTACATGTTTGCTTGCTGTCATCTTTATTTCAGATTGCAATTACCACTTATAATCATCCATATTACTTGTATTTTACTATCTCTTTGCCGAACTAGTGCACCTATACACCTGACAAGTGTATTGGGTGTGTTGGGGACACAAGAGACTTCTTGTATATTGATTGCAGGATTGCTTGAGAGGGATACCTTTGACCACTTCCTCCGTGAGCTCGATAAACCTTGGGTAATCCACGTAAGGAAAACTTGCTGCTGTTTTGCAAACCTCTGCACTTGGAGGCCCAACACTGTCTACAAGAATAGAAGCATGCGTAGACATCAATGGGCCCTGACTCCATCAAATGGCCTGAATCCATAAAATCCGTGATAGTTCCATACACAAGAAATAAAGAATTGAACTTGGAAGACCCTCCGGAAAGGTGTAAAACCTATCGGTCGTGTTTGGATCTATAAATATACATGGATGTTTTCACATCTATGAAATTGTCTACATGTTGGTAAAGAGTTTACAACAATGTTCAAAAGGTTGACTATGACAAGATTTAATCTTTCATCGAGATATTTAGTCTGGACGGATTAATATAGCAACCACTACATATAATTTTTTTATATGGTAGTTGAACAAAAAAACAAGTTCTTCTAATAGAATGGTTACCTAGGACGTGTACATGACACTATCCAAAGGGTTTTGTTAATTCAAAGTATGCTAACAAGGCATGCAAACTTCAATGGTTGAAGTAAGCATCACAGAGTTGGAATCTTCGCCGTGATGAAACTGTTAAAAGGTTTAATTTCATCAGAGACGATGAAGATGCTTACATTTGCAAGAAATTAAGTGGGAGCGCTAAGATATATTTCTAATACATTATGTGAAAGGCATATTGTTGATTGGAAATGATGTATCTTTTATTGACACGGGTTAAGAATTTCATTTCGATGAAAGACTTAGGTAAAACCCGAATATTTGGCATCAATATCTATATAGATAGATTGAGACATTAATATGGTTCTGCCAAGGTACATAGATGAAATATTGAATGAGTTCAATATGGAAATGACAAGAAAGGTTCTTGCCACACATGAAGGATTGAATCAAGATTCAAGTGTATTGACACTTGGTAAGTGAGATGAGATACAAGTGTTTTTGACACTTGGTGAATGAAATCACAAAGATTATTTTGATCAATCATACTGTGATATGTACAAATCCAGACATGTCATATGCTCTAAATGTTATGAGCATATACCAGAATGATTCATAAGATGATCATTGGACGATATCAAGGATATTCTTATGATCTTTGGAAGAACTAAGAATATGTTATTTATGTAGAGGTAACAAAATGGATATATAGTTCATTGTAAAGTATTACATTGATACTAGTTTTTTCACAAGATACAAATTAAGTTTATCTCAATTTAAACTATGGGTGGCACAATGTAGTGGAAAGAATTTTCCATAACGGATTTGGAAGAGTTCCAAATTTAAAACATTATGACAGATACTACAACAAAAGACTAAGTATATGACTACCATTGTAGCAGCAAAAGAGGACATTTGTGTCAAGTAGTTCGTTATCAAACTAGGTGGTTCACAACAGACTAGTACTATGAAGATATATTGTACGATAATTGTATCAACATGATTTAACCCCAATGAACTAAAGGTCTTACCAAAGGACCAAATTTACACAATGCGATCTCATTGAAGAATGAGTGGTGCGTAGAGACGCAAAGACATACAAATACACACGGACCTGGAAGTGTCAAATCCGAAGATTATGTTTACCACTAGCAATGATGTATATACAACACCAGAAAGCCATAGGTGTTGAATGCACAAAGTTTTTCAGACTAGATTATTGACTCTATTGCAAGTGGGAGACTGTTGGAGATATGCCCAAGAGGCAATAAGAAAGTGGTTATTATTATATCTTTGTTTTTAGGATTATTGTTTACATCCCATGCTATCATTGTATTTACCAGAAAAATTAATACTTATGTGTTTTGTAAACATAACAGAGTCCCTAATAAAGCCTCTTGTAAGCTAGCTTGTTGATTAATAGATGATCATGGTTTACTGATCATGGACATTAGATGTTATTAATAACAAGATCATATCATTAGGAGAATGATGTGATGGACACACTCCTATAGTTAGCATAGCATAAGATTAAGCCATTTAGAGTTTTTTTGCTACAAGCTTTCAGATACATAGTAACATAATCCTTTGACCATGAGATCATGTTAATCACCATCACCAGATGAGTACTTTGATGACATCAAACACCACTTCCGTAACTAGGTGGTTATAAAGGTAGCATTGGGTATTCTGAAAGTATGTGTTGAAGCGCATGGATCAAGAGTGGGATTTGTCCATCCATATGATGGCTAGTGTCGGACCATGTAGAGATAAAACAAAACTTTTTACCTCTAACGTGGTGATCCCAAGATCTAGATGAGGTAGAATGCCACGAGGTTTACCACTAGACGCACAGTTGCGGATTACTGATGTAGCACGTCTGTTGAATGCAGTGCAGTCCTTACGATCCGAACCTCTGCTGGTATCCACACGTACAAGGAGGAGCACCGGCGGCGAACTGCTAGGTTCGGTACGTCGGCAGGACTGCTGTGGAGCTAGGGTTTCCAACTCATGGAATGACCTAACCGATCAACGATTAACCCTTCTGGGTTACTATGCTCCACTATATATAGGGAGTGAACATGGGATCCACTCTCGTGGACCATTCACTAAATCCCATATAATACTAGTCCTTGTGAGCCCGACTCACTGGCTCAGTCCAAATCCAGCTCGGGTCCAACCCAACCAGATTTCCGGTTCAGATCCAATCCGAATTTGCTCCCGCTCTTAAGTGTGTGACCCTGCAGGCTCATGGCTATTTGGACAAGATTGGAGTCCGACTCTCAATCGATTAGTCGGTAGCGTCTCCTAGTAGAACGTGCTGACTCCTAAGTACCAAAGAGGCATGACGACTTGCCTTTCCAATGTGACTTACGTCTGAGTCCCTTTTTGCCTCACGATATACCTTGTCAGACTATAGGAGAATATTTTTCATCCCTTAAATAGTCCGACTCTCTTCTCGATCCGAGATAAGTGATTCACCTAACTAACTCTTATTCGATAACCTCGGCTAACACTTAACCGAGTTGTTCATGGCCATGCTTTCCGAATCATATAATCCGAGAGGCTCCAGAGAATACCTCTCCAAGTGAAGGGGCAAAATCCCATCTTAGTCATTCACATCATGCAGCTTGATTCTCAGTCGACCCGAACTCTGCCTTTATAACTGCCTAGTTATGGATCAGTATTTGATAGAACCTAAGTCGGTGATCCTTAACTCGGACTGTGCAACAACCTCAAGTCTAAGGATTACATTGATTGAGATATACAAATGACAACTTGTTCATTGTACCTCAATATGGGTCAATCCGACTCGCTAAACTTTTTAGCCGAATCTGTGTAAGTCGGAATAGCATCTCCATGCCCATGACAAGTGGAACCGAGTCATCAAGCCGACTTTCACATTGGTCTAAGTTGTGTGTCCAACACAACCTCGATGACCAAGGATATTTAATACAAACAACATGAATGTATAGTTCCACAACTAAATCACATATTTAATGATACACATCAGATGTTTACACAAGGACAACTTAATATCTTTATAAATACAATGGGAAATATCATCATACATGATTGCCTCTAGGGCATATTCCCAACAGTCTCCCACTTGCACTAGAGTCAATCTTCCGACATCACATGTCTAGGCATATAATGCCCATATCTCTTAGGTGCGCCTGATGCTTTGGCTGTGGTAGTGGCTTTGTCAACGGATCTGCAATATTTGCATCCATGTGTACCTTGCATAACTTGACATCACCCTGATCCACGAACTGGCGAATCAGGTGGTACTGCATGAGTATGTGCTTATTCTCTTGTGTTGTCTAGGTTCCTTGGCATGTGCAATAGCACCAATATTGTCACAATACACGTCTAACGGATTAGACGAGCCTTGAACCACACCAAGATCCATGAGGAAATTCCTCATCCAAATAGCTTCCTTTGCTGCCTCCGAGGCGACAATATACTCAGCCTCTGTTGTAGATGCAGACATAGTATCTTGCTTGGAACTCTTCCAACTCACAGCACCTCCATTTATAATAAACACGTATCTGGATTGCGAACGAGAATCATCAGAGTTGGTAAGATAACTCGCATCCGTGTAACCCTTTACACTGAGTTCATCTTCACCACCATAAACCAAGAACATATCCTTAGTCCTTCTCAAATACTTTAGGATACTTTTAGCCGCTGTCCAATGGATTTCTCCAGGATCATCCTGGTATCTTCTCACAACACTTAGAGCATAGGAAACATCCGGCCTAGTACAAATCATGGCATACATGATGGATGTCACATCCCAAAATTTTCCAAATTTTGAACTGTGAAAAAAAATAAACAAAAGACATAATTGTTGAAATTTAGGGTGAAAAGAAACTTTTTTTTGCTTCTAAATGGAAACATCAAAACCCTTCTTGAATATATCTGAATAAAAGGGAATCCAACAAAAATTCAACCAAGTGAAATGCATTCATCAATGAATGTATCTTGAAATTTAAACACTTGGAAAAGTTAAACCAAACCCCTAAAACCCTAATGGGATAAAAGACTATGGATTTGTTCCATATAAAAATTTAGCAACAAACATTTATAAAAAGATCAAAATTTATAAAAAAAAATATTATAAACCATAGAAATTGGTTTCATTTAATTTGGAGCCATGGATAAAAACTTATGAATACAATAAGATAAAAGGAAATAATTTCCAAGGGTAATAAAGCTCCTATCTAAATCCATGCGAAATCTTGAGAAAAATAATCCTAAAAGGATTTAAAAAGATAAAAAAATCTTAACTAAAATTATACAGATTGGAATCACCAATTTTGGATCTTTAAATAAAAAGATATGGATTATATAAGGCAAAGAAATAAATAAATAAATAAGGGATATTTAAAAGCCAAATTAAATCTTGGACAACCCCATAAGAAAATGGAATAAAGATAATCCAAACAAAATAAAGGGATAAAGATTATTCAAATAAAAGTATATGGGATTAAACCATATTCTAATTATATTTAAATAGGGACAAAATCCCTAAGATAAATGATTAATTAAATCATGGGAAAAATAATGGAAATTTCCAAGAGGATTAAAAAGTCATCTAATTGACTTACAAATAATAAACAAATTATTTGAATAAATAATATGGAATGGAACCATATTTAAATATTATTTAAAATAAATACAAATGTCTAAATTTAAATAAATAATAAAACATAAAAGAATAAAAGAAATTATTCTAAAATGGACTTTAAAACACATTTATAAACAGAATGAAAACCCACTGAAACTTTAGAAAAGATTTGAAAATAAATGAGAGTTTAAATCATTTGATTCAAATGAAAACAAAAAATGAAATTAGAAAAAGAAAAAGATTCAGAAGGAAAAAAATAAGAAAAGAAGCAACCCACCAAACCTAATCTTTCGCTGGCCCAACTCCCAGCCCAGCGCAGCCCACCTCTTCTCCCCCAAATCGTTTTTCTTACTCGCGAACAAACCCCCTCAGTCGCTCTGACGCTTGGACCCCACACGCAACCCTCCACCTTGTTGACAACGTGACCCCACCACCAGCTTGGCATCGTCATCAACCTCGCGTGACCATTCCCCCCTCGCACCTCGTCGTTTCTTCCTTGATTCCGCGGCATCAATTCGCATCAACGCGCGAGTAATACTCGTCCATGACCACGCACAATAAATCGCCTTGCCCTCCTCCTCATTTCCCCTCAGATCCCATGCCATGAACGCCACCAAGCTGCGTTAATTACTCGCTACAACTCCTCTGCCTCCGACGAGCTCCACCACCGATTCTGGCCAACCCCGACCATCTCCTACCGACTAGCTTCCACGTTCCTATTCGCCAGCACCAGGCGCACCTGCCAGTGCCTCCCTCTCGCCCGTGCAAGCCCCAGAATCTCGGCTTCGACTTCAACAGAGCGCCGTCGTCGACTGTGCCCCCTCCAGCGACCTCTCCCCGTAAGCATAGACCACCCCTCCCCTCTGGTTAACACTCGTATGTTCTCCTCTCTCTCATGCGTCTAACGGACCCTTTCTCTTGCTTTCCCGTGGCTTAAAACCTCGCCTTCGACCACAACAGAGGGTGCACGACACCAACACCATCTCCGGTGAGCAATCATTGTCGTTCCCGTGTGCCCCTCGACAAAAGGAAGCCAACTTGAGCTTCACTGCGATCACGCGAACACTGTGAGCATCTTCCCTCCCTTCTTTGCTTCCTGTTTCGCCAGAACCACCGCGAGCTGAGCCGCGCTGCCGCTCGCCGTTGAACCAGTGTCGCCCGTTCCTGGCAAGGTGTTGTAGACCGTTAGATCGTGATCGCATGGTTAAGATAGATCATTTAATCGAAAAGGGTATGTTTGATTCTGTGCCGTGCGATGCACTTTAGATCCAATAGCCCACGAAGCTCGATCCAGACGAATCGGTACCGGCCAATAGGAACACACCACGTGGCCTCTATTTTGTTTTTAAAACAGAAACTTTCCTATTAGTTGTTTGAATTTGTAAATTCCATAACTTTTGATCCACATGTCCAAAATTTGAAACCTTATATCATTGGAATCAGGAAAAAGAAACCTTTGCAACCATGCCTTTAGTTTAGAGTTTTGCTTATGGAAAATTAGTTGTTTTTGCAGAAACATGTTTAGACATATTTTGGTTATAAAATTTATTATAAAAATGTTTTTAGGGTAAAATCTTTTGCAAATGGTTTGTTTTGAACCTAATGACCATAAAAACCAACTTTTGGATTTGAAAGTATATTTTGTGACACTAAGGAATTATTCCTTGAATAAAAGCATTTCTAGTAAAACAAAAATATTTGCTATGGTTTAAAAATGCTTTTAGAGTAAAACCTTTTGCAAATGGCTTGATTTAAACTCTCTGACCCTAAACACTAAGTTTTGGATTTAAAAATATATTTGATGAACCCTAGAAAATTATTACTTTGATTAAAGGCGTTTTTAGTAAAATAAAATGTTGCTTTGAATTAAAAATGGTTTTTGAGTGAAACCTTTTGAAAATGGATTTGTTTAAAACACTTTGACCATAAACACTAACATTTTTGTTTAAAAATATATTTGTCTAACACTACAAAATATTACTTTAATTTAAATCATTCTAACAAAACAAAGATGATTTAATGTGGCCATTTTTCACCAACTTAATTTTAAATGGGTTTGCCACTTTTATAAATGACCAATAAGTGTTTTAAAATGTTTATAGCCTATTAGAAACCACCTTTCCAAATAAAACAATCTTTTTGCATGCTTGCATGCATTTTTTGTTTCTTTATTTTATGTGATGAATTGTTTGAATGCTAGTTTGAATATTTGCTTGCTTGATTGAATTATAGTAAACTTTGAAGAGTGTGACTATTGCAAGATCAAGCAGTGAACCTATATTCTCTACTAAAAATGCAAGTGGCACTATCATCCATGTCCTAGTATTTTCAATACACTTAGTGGGATTTTTGTAGTATGCATGATAGGGCTACTATGTTACTATGCTATGCTATGTCCTATTAGGATATCCTTTATATCTTTCTTAGTGGAAACATCATAGTTGTAGTATGCTTAGCCCTGCTATAGACTTGGGGTGGAATACCATGTTATGATTATATGAAGTGTTGGAAAAATATATGTTTTATATAATAAAACAAGTACTCAATGAATCACGTGGGTGGAATGTGGATACTCAATTGTGGATAAGGTGGCAACAAAGGGAACCATGTATATATGGCTATATTTTTCGTGTGTGCACTAGAAGAAAACCACCCAGGGACTTAGAGATTGAACATGTTTCTCGTACAGTGGCTTCCGTGTACAGCCACATGCTAAATTGGCATTGGCTTAGTCAATTACATAGTGGAAGACCCTTGCATTGGCACCTATTTAGGTTAACTAGAATTATGTATTGGAAATATATCCTTACATTGGTCCCTGGTAGACGTGCTAGCATTATGTCTTGGGAGGACTTATATGGAAAGACTTTGTCACATTCTCGATCTATCGGTACTCCATTTGGTGTGTACTTATCCAGCGGCCACTAGTGGCATCAAGACAATATTGTGTCATGTGGGTAAAGTGTACAACTTCTGCAGAAGATCAAATTCTAAGTACTTAGCCGTGTCCCCGGTTACAGACAACTATGAGCAACTAAGGCCTGAAGCTATGGAAGATCTCGACATTCTAACTTCTCAAAGTAAAACTTGATGGTCTCAACAAGGGATTAGAAGCACTTGGAGTTTTCCAAGGAGTTCAAAAAGTTTGTTAAAAGATCAAAACAATTTTGAAAAGATAGGATAAAACCATGTTGCTTTCTTCAAATGAGCCTAAACCCTACTGAGCCAAATATGCATATATTGATAGGTTCCAACTTATTTCCACATAGTACTGAAACTCGCCAATACAATTCAAATGTATTGACCCTTATGGATGTAACTTATTATGTTGCAGGTTTGTTTGATGTTAGTGAAGTGTGTTGAATAGGATTACAAGTCTACAACCAACATGATTGTTTGTGGCATTTTGAAGATAAAGGACTCCATGCTATATAGCTATTTGTGCTGCATTGTGATAAGATAGCCAAATGAGCTATGTAAGATGTAATGAATTATTTTATTCCTGGTTATAAAGTTGTATTATGACCTTTGTTTCTTGATATTACATCTTAATCTCTGGATGCTAGCTATTGATCCAGGGACTAGCATTGTAAACACAGGGATCTCTACCTTATCAGGTTGGGACCTCTACAGATGGTATGAGAGCACTGTGTTGCCTGTAGGATTGTAACCCTAGGAATGGACAAAACCCCTTAGAAAAATAGGAGTTTATTTGTTCCAAAACTTAATTACAAACAATCTTGTAAATTCTTTCCTCAACCTTTTTGGTTTTGATTCGACATCTCTTCCTTTTCAACTTGATGGACAAAGCCTCCACCATGACCAATGACTTCAACTTTAGTTTCACCAAGGACTTCAACTTGGACATCACTAAGGACCACAAATGAGACCCAAGAGACATTAGATTGCCTACCAACTACCTAAGACATTGATATCATGTTAGTGTATGGATCATACTGACCTATGAGGTATGACTATACTAGGTTGATTGTTTCAAGAAAACTTGTCGTTTCCTTCGACTCATGAGTTAAACTCATAAGTTGTTAAGTGATTAGTTGCTTGTTGATTGTTTGATTGAACTTGTTTTTTTGGGTTGTGTGTTAGAACTTCTTTAGATCTATCTATCATTACTTATCCCTATTAAACCAATAGATGCCTCCCCGTCGTGCCAACCCCAACCAAAACAACAACAACATCACTCCCGAGATGCAGCAGTTGATCACATCTCAAGATCAACTGATGCAGATGATGACGCAGTTTCTGCAAAATCAGAATAAGAAGAAGAACAACAACAATAACAACAACAACAACAATCAGAACAATCCTCCAGCATTTGACATGCTCACTAGATTTCTAAAAGTGAGGCCTGCGAAGTTCTCGGGAACTACTGATCCAATGGTAGCCAATGACTGGCTACGTTCGGTGAACAAGGACTTAGTGACTGCTGGCTGCACCGACGAGGAAAAAGTTAGGTTTGTAGCACATCTGCTCGAAGGACTAGCAGCAACATGGTGGGACAACTTTCAGATCACCACTCCCCTTGAGGATGTGACTTGGGCTATTTTTGAGGATGGTTTCCGTACAACTCACATCTCATCCGGAGTGATGAACTTGAAGAAGGAGTTCCACAATCTGAAGCAGCATCACCGCAGTGTGGTTGAGTACATCGAGGAGTTTAACAATCTGGCGCGCTATGCACCGGATGAAGTGGATACTGATGCTAAGAGGAAAGAGAAATTCCTCGAAGGACTTAATGATGAGCTGAACCCGCAGCGGTCTATTTCCTATGTTCCAACTTATCAATCACTATGTGACAAAGCCACCATCTTGGAAAATAAGATGAAGCAAGTTGAGAACAGAAAGAGGAAGCATAGCCTTGACAAGTATCACTCAGGATCATCACAAAAGAAGCGTTCATTCAAAAAGAGCAATGGAGATTCTAGACCACATCAGCATGAAGGAAATGGACACACTCATCATACGAATCACCACAACAACAATGGAAGTGATAATTATAATGGGAATGATACTAACAATGGAGATGACCTTGGTCAGAACTAACATGGCAATCCCAAGAAGAAATACATTAGCCAGTTGCAGTGCTATAATTGTAAGGAACTTGGACACTATGCATCAGACTGTCCTGAGAAGAAAAAGAATAAGGATGCTAGAAACGCCAATGGAAGCGATTCCAATGTGGCCCAGAAAGGACATGTGAACCACATCAACATGTATGGAACCCTTGAAGAATTATATGATGTGGATGATAGGATTTAGCTAACTCAGTTGAGTCACATAAGGATCCCATGTTTGGATGTCAATTATTGAACCCATAGTTAGGTGAACCATCAATGCAATCCTACAAAATTTCCTTTTAAGGGTGGTAGTACCCTAGTTGTCTTGAAGCCAACTTGTAACCAATAGCCTTCACAAATCTTGGGACGAGATTTCTTTTAAGGGTGGTAGCCTGTCACATCCCAAAATTTTCCAAATTTTGAAATGTGAAAAAATAAATAAACAAAAGAAATAATTGTTGAAATTTAGGGTGAAAAGAAACTTTTTTTTGGTTCTAAATGGAAACATCAAAACCCTTCTTGAACAAATTTGAATAAAAGGGAATCCAACAAAAATTCAATCAAGTGAAATGCATTCATCAATGAATGAATTTTGAAATTTAAAAACTTGGAAAAGTTAAACCAAAACCCTAAAACCCTAATGGTATAAAAGATTATGGATTTGTTCCATATAAAAATTTAGCAACAAACATTTATAAAAGATCAAAAATGATAAACAAAAATATTATAAAACCATAGAAATTGGTTTCATTTAATTTGGAGCCATGGATAAAAACTTATGAATATAATAAGATAAAAGGAAATAATTTCCAAGGCTAATAAAGCTCCTATATAAATCCATGCCAAATATTGAGCAAAATAATCCTAAAAGGATTTAAAAATATAAACAAATATTAAATAAAATTATACAAATTGGAATCACCAATTTTGGATCTTAAATAAAAAGATATGGATTTTATAAGGCAAAGAAAGAAAGAAATAAGGAATATTTAAAAGCCAAATTAAATCTTGGCCAAATCCATAAGAAAATGGAATAAAGATAATCCAAATAAAATAAAGGGGTAAAGATTATTCAAATAAAAGTATATGGGATTAAACCATATTCTAATTATATTTAAATGGGGACAAAATCCCTAAGAAAAATGATTAATTAAATCATGGGAAAATAATGGAAATTGCCAAGAGGATTAAAAGTTATCCAATTGACTTGAAAAGAATAAAAGAATTATTTGAATAAATAATATGGAATGGAACCATATTTAAATCTTATTTAAAATAAATACAAATGTCTAAATTAAAATAAATAATAAACCATAAAAGAATAAAAGAAATTATTCTAAAATGGACTTTAAAACACATTTATAAACAGAATAAAAACCTACTGAAACTTTAGAAAATATTTGAAAATAAATGAGAGTTTAAATCATTTGATTCAAATGAAAACAGAAAATGAAATCAGAAAAATAAAAAGATTCAGAAAGAAAAAAATAAGAAAAGAAGCAGCCCACCAAACCTAATCTTTCCCTGGCCCAACTCCCGGCCCAGCGCAGCCCACCTCTTATCCCTCGAATCGTTTTTCTTACTCGCGAACAAACCCCCTCAGTCGCTGACGCTTGGACCCCACGCCCAACCCTCCACCTTGCTGAAAGCGTGACCCCACCACTAGCTTGGCATCATCATCAACCTCGAGCGACCGTTCCCCCCTCGCACCTCTCTGTTTCTGCCTTGATTCCGCGGCATGAATTCGCATCAATGCGCAAGTAATACTCGTCTGTGACCATGCACGATAAATCACCTTGCCCTCCTCCTCATTTCCCCTCAGATCCCATGCCATGAACGCCACCAGGCTGCGCTAATTACTCGTTGCAACTCCTCTGCCTCCGACGAGCTCCACCACCGATTCCGGCCAACCCCGACCATATCCTACCTCCTAGCTTCCACGGGCCTGTTCGCCAGCACCAGGCGCACCTGCCAGTGCCTCCCTCTCGCCCGCGCAAGCCCCAGAAGCTCGGCTTCGACTTCAACAGAGCACTGTTGTCGACTATGCCCACTCCGGCGACCTCTCCCCATAAGAACAGACCGCCCCTCCCCCTGGTTAACACTCGTATGTTCTCCTCTCTCTCGTGCGTCTAACATACCCTTTATCTTGCTTTCTAATGGCTTAAAACCTCGCCTTCGACCATAGCAGAGCGTGCCCAACGCCGACGCCATATCCGGTGAGCAATCGCCGTCGTTCCCGTGCGCCCCTCGACAAAAGGAAGCCACCTTGAGCTTCACTGCGATCACGCGAACACTTTGAGCATCTTCCCTCCCTCCTTTGCTTCATGTTTATCTAGAACCACCGCGAGCAGAGCCGCACCGCCGCTCTCCGTTGAACCAGCGCCGCCAGTTCCTGGCAAGGTGCTATAGACCTTTAGATCATGATCGCATGGTTAAGATAGATCATTTAATCGAAAGGGTATGTTTGATTCTAAGCCGTGCGATGCACTTTAGATCCAACAACACATGACCGGCCAATAGGAAAACACCACGTGGCCTGTATTTTGTTTTAAAAACAGAAACTTTCTTATTAGTGGTTTGAATTTGTAAATTCCATAACTTTTGATACACACGTCCAAAATTTGAAAACTTTATATCATTGGAATCAGGAAAAATAAACCTTTGCAACCATGCCCTTAGTTTAGAGTTTTGCTTCTGGAAAATTAGTTGTTTTTGCAGAAACATGTTTAGGCATATTTTGTTTATAAAATTTATTCTAAAAATGTTTTTGGGGTAAAATATTTTGAAAATGGTTTGTTTTGAACCTCCTGACCATAAAACTAACTTTTGGATTTGAAAGTATATTTTGTGACACTAAGGAATTATACCTTGAATAAAAGCATTTCTAGTAAAACAGAAATATTTGCTATGGTTTAAAAATGCTTTTAGATTAAAACCTTTTGCAAATGGCTTGATTTAAACTCTCTGACCCTAAACACTACGTTTTGGATTTACAAATATATTTGATGAACCCTAGAAAATTATTACTTTGATTAAATGTTGCTTTGAATTAAAAATGGTTTTTGAGTGAAACCTTTTGAAAATGGATTTGTTTAAAAAACTTTGGCCATTAACACTAACATTTGTGTTTAAAAATATATTTGGCTAACACTACAAAATATTACTTTATTTTAAATCAATCTAACAAAACAAAGATGATTTAAAGTGGCCATTTTTCACCAACTTAATTTTAAATGGTTTTGCCACTTTTATAAATGACCAATAGGTGTTTAAAAATGTTTATAGCCTATTAGAAACCACCTTTCCAAATAAAAAATCTTTTTGCATGCTTGCATGCATTATTTTGTTTCTTTATTGTATGTGATGAATTGTTTGAATGCTAGTTTGAATATTTGCTTGCTTGATTGAATTGTAGTAAACTTTGAAGAGTGTGACTATTGCAAGATCAAGGAGTGAACCTATATTCTCTACTAAAAAGGCAAGTGGCACTATCATCCATGTCCTACTATTTTCAATACACTTAGTGGGATTTTTGTAGTATGCATGATAGGGCTACTATGTTACTATGCTATGCTGTGTCCCATTAGGATATCCTTTATATCTTTCTTAGTGGAAACATCATAGTTGTAGTATGCTTAGCCCTGCTATAGACTTGGGGTGGAATACCATGTTATGATTATATGAAGTGTTGAAAAATATATGTTTTATATAATAAAACAAGTACTCAATGAATCACCTGGGTGGAATGTGGATGCTCAATTGTGGATAAGGTGGCAATAAAGGTAACCATGTATATATGGCTATATTTTTCGTGTGTGCACTAGAATAAAAGCACCCAGGGACTTAGAGATTGAACATGTTTCTCGTACAGTGGCTTCCGTGTACAGCCACATGCTAAATGGGTACTGGCTTAGTCAATTACATAGTGGAAGACCCTTGCATTGGCACCTATTCAGGTTAACTAGAATTATGTATTGGAAATATATCCTTACATTGGTGCCTGGTAGACGTGCTAGCATTATGTATTGGGAGGACTTCTATGGAAAGACTTTGTCATATTCTCGATCTGACGGTACTCCATTTGGTGTGTACTTATCCAACGGCCACTGGTGGCATCTAGACGAGATTGTGTCATGTGGGTAAAGTGTACAACTTCTTCAGAAGATCAAATTCTAAGTACTTAGTCGTGTCCCCGGTTACGGACAACTCTGAGCAACTAAGGCCTGAAGCTATGGAAGATCTCGACATTCCAACTTCTCAAAGTAAAACTTGATGGTGTCAACAAGGGATTAGAAGCACTTGGAGTTTACCAAGGACTTCAAAAAGTTTGTTAAAAGATCAAAACTATTTTGAAAAGATAGGATAAAACAATATTGCTTTCAACAAATTAGCCTAAACCCTAATGAGACAAATATGCATATATTGATAGGTTCCAACTTATTTCTACATAGTAGTGAAACTTGCCAATACAATTCAAATATATTGACCCTTGTGGGTGTAACTTATTATGTTGCAGGTTTGTTTGATGTTAGTGAAGTGTGTTGAATAGGATTACAAGTCTACAACCAACATGATTGCCTGTGGCATTTTCAAGATAAAGGACTCCATGCTATATAGCTATTTCTGCTGCATTGTGATAAGATAGCCAAATGAGCTATGTAAGATGTAATGAATTATTTTATTGCTGGTTATAAAGTTGTATTATGACCTTTGTTTCTTGATATTACATCTTAAACTGTGGATGCTAGCTATTGATCTAGGGACTAGCATTGTAAACACAGGGATCTCTACCTTATCAGGTTGGGACCTCTACAATGGATCCGACTGCAAAAGCATACGGAATCGCACTCATCCGACTTCGCTCATCATTTGTCGAAGGAGACTGAGTCTTGCTAAGTTCTACACCATGGGACATCGGTAAGAACCCCTTCTTAGACGATTCCATGTTGAACTTCTTCAACACTTTGTCCAAATAAATACTCGTCGATTACCATGCACGATAAATCGCCTCGCCCTCCTCCTCATTTCACCTCAGATCCCACGCCATGAACGCCAACAGGCCGCGCTAATTACTCGCCGCAACTCCTCTGCCTCCGACGAGCTCCACCACCGATTCCAGCCAACCCCGACCATATCCTACCTCCTAGCTTCCACGGGCCTGTTCGCCAGCACCAAAGCACTGCCATGCCTCCTCTCTCCTCAAGACAAGCCCAGGCTCTTCGACTTCAACAGAGCACCGCTGTCGACTGTGCCCACTCCGGCGACCTCTCCCCGTAAGCATAGACCGCCCCCTCCCCTCTGGTTAACACTCGTATGTTATCCTCTCTCTCGTGCGTCTAACGAACCCTTTCTTTCCCTTTCTCATGGCTTAAAACCTCGCCTTCGACCACAGCAGAGTGTCCCCAATGTCGACGCCATCTTTAGTGAGCAATCGCCGTCGTTCCCGTGCGCCCCTCGACAAAAGGAAGCCACCTTGAGCTTCACTGTGAGCATCTTCCCTCCCTCCTTTGCTTCATGTTTCTCCAGAACCAACACGAGCAGAGCCGCGCCGCTGCTCGCCATTGAACCAACAACGCCATTTCCTGGCAAGGTGCTGTTGACCTTTAGATCGTGATCGCATGGTTAAGATAGATCATTTAATAGAAACGGTATGTTTGATTCTGAGCCGTACGATGCACTTTAGATCCAACAGCCCACGATGCTCGATCCAGACGAATCGGTATTGGCCAATAGGAACACACGACGTGGACTGTATTTTGTTTTAAAAATAGAAACTTTCCTATTAGTTGTTTGAATTTGTAAATTCCATAACTTTTGATACACACGTCCAAAATTTGCAAACTTTATATCATTGGAATAAGGAAAAATAAACCTTTGCAACCATGCCCTTAGTTTAGAGTTTTGCTTCTGGAAAATTAGTTGTTTTTGCAGAAACATGTTTAGGCATATTTTGGTTATCAATTTATTCTAAAAATGTTTTTAGGGTAAAATCTTTTGAAAATGGTTTTTTTAACCTACTGACCATAAAAACCAACTTTTGGATTTGAAAATTTATTTTGTGATACTAAGGAATTATTCCTTGAATAAAAGCATTTCTAGTAAAACAAAAATATTTGTTATGGTTTATAAATGCTTTTAGAGTAAAACCTTTTGCAAATGGCTTGATTTAAACTCTCTGACCCTAATCACTAAGTTTTGGATTTCAAAATATATTTGATGAACCCTAGAAAATTATTACTTTGATTAAAGGCATTTTTAGTAAAATAAAATGTTGCTTTGAATTAAAAATGGTTTTTGAGTGAAACCTTTTGAAAATGGATTTGTTTAAAATACTTTGACCATAAACACTAACATTTGTGTTTAAAAATATATTTGGATAACAATACGAAATATTACTTTAATTTAAATCATTCTAACAAAACAAAGATGATTTAAAGTGGCCATTTTTCACCAAATTAATTTTAAATGGTTTTGCCACTTTTATAAATGACCAATAGGTGTTTTAAAATGTTTATATCCTATTAGAAACCACCTTTCCAAATAAAAAATCTTTTTGCATGCTTGCATGCATTATTTTGTTTCTTTATTGTATGTGATGAATTGTTTGAATGCTAGTTTGAATATTTGCTTGCTTGATTGAATTGTAGTAAACTTTGAAGAGTGTGACTATTGCAAGATCAAGGAGTGAACCTATATTCTCTACTAAAAAGGCAAGTGGCACTATCATCCATGTCCTACTATTTTCAATACACTTAGTGGGATTTTTGTAGTATGCATGATAGGGCTACTATGTTACTATGCTATGCTGTGTCCCATTAGGATATCCTTTATATCTTTCTTAGTGGAAACATCATAGTTGTAGTATGCTTAGCCCTATAGACTTGGGGTGGAATACCATGTTATGATTATATGAAGTGTTGAAAAATATATGTTTTATATAATAAAACAAGTACTCAATGAATCACCTGGGTGGAATGTGGATGCTCAATTGTGGATAAGGTGGCAATAAAGGTAACCATGTATATATGGCTATATTTTTCGTGTGTGCACTAGAATAAAAGCACCCAGGGACTTAGAGATTGAACATGTTTCTCGTACAGTGGCTTCCGTGTACAGCCACATGCTAAATGGGTACTGGCTTAGTCAATTACATAGTGGAAGACCCTTGCATTGGCACCTATTCAGGTTAACTAGAATTATGTATTGGAAATATATCCTTACATTGGTGCCTGGTAGACGTGCTAGCATTATGTATTGGGAGGACTTCTATGGAAAGACTTTGTCATATTCTCGATCTGCCGGTACTCCATTTGGTGTGTACTTATCCAACGCCACCTGGTGGCATCTAGACGAGATTGTGTCATGTGGGTAAAGTGTACAACTTCTTGAAGATCAAATTCTAAGTACTTAGTCGTGTCCCGATTACGGACAACTCGAGCAACTAAGGCTGAAGCTATGGAAGATCTCGACATTCCAACTTCTCAAAGTAAAACTTGATGGTGTCAACAATGGATTAGAAGCACTTGAGTTTACCAAGGACTTCAAAAGTTTGTTAAAAGATCAAAACTATTTTGAAAAGATAGGATAAAACAATATTGCTTTCAACAAATTAGCCTAAACCCTAATGAGACAAATATGCATATATTGATAGGTTCCAACTTATTTCTACATAGTAGTGAAACTTGCCAATACAATTCAAATATATTGACCCTTGTGGGTGTAACTTATTATGTTGCAGGTTTGTTTGATGTTAGTGAAGTGTGTTGAATAGGATTACAAGTCTACAACCAACATGATTGCCTGTGGCATTTTCAAGATAAAAGACTCCATGCTATATAGCTATTTCTGCTGCATTGTGATAAGATAGCCAAATGAGCTATGTAAGATGTAATGAATTATTTTATTGCTGGTTATAAAGTTGTATTATGACCTTTGTTTCTTGATATTACATCTTAAACTATGGATGCTAGCTACTGATCCAGGGACTAGCATTGTAAACACAGGGATCTCTACTTTATCAGGTTGGGACCTCTACAATGGATCCGACTGCAAAAGCATACAGAATCGCACTCATCCGACTTTGCTCATCATTTGTCGAAGGACACTGAGTCTTGCTAAGTTTTACACCATGGGACATCGGTAAGAACCCCTTCTTAGACGATTCCATGTTTAACTTCTTCAACACTTTGTCCAAATAAGTACTCTGACTCAATCCAATGAGCCGTCTTAATCTATCTCTATAGATCCGGATTCCGAGAATATATGTTGCCTCACCCAAGTCTTTCATTGAGAAACTCTTTTCCAACGATTCCTTGGTTTCTTGCAACATCTGGACATCATTTCCAATCAATAATATGTCATCCACATATAAGATTAGAAAGTTTACTTTGCTCCCACTAAACTTCTTGTATAAACAAGAATCATGATCACTCTTGATGAAGCCAAACGATTTGACTACATCATCAAAGCAAATATTCCAACTCCGAGATGCTTGCTTCAACCCATAAATGGATTTTTGAAGTTTGCACACTTTGTTAGCGTTAGCCGGATCGACAAAATACTCAGGCTGTATCAAATACACGGCCTCGGTTAAATTTCCATTAAGGAAAGCTGTTTTGACATCCATCTTCCATATCTCATAGTCGAAATAGGCCACTATAGATAACATGATCCGAACTGATTTAAGCATCTCTACGGGCGAGAAAGTCTCGTCGTAATCAACTCCTTGAACTTGTCAGAACCCCTTCGCGATAAGACATGCTTTATAGACGGAAACATTTCCATCCATATCAGTTTTCCTTTTAAAGACCCATTTGCACTCGACGGGTCTTGCACTGTCTGGCAGATCAACCAAGTTCCAAACTTGATTTTCATCCATGGACTTTAACTCGAATATCATGGGTCCAAGCCATGACTTGGAATCAGATCCCACCATCGCTTCCGAATAATTTTCCGGCTCATCACTGTCTAATAGTAACACAGCACGAACACTTCGCAATCTTGCCGATCTTTGTAGTACAAGTGCCGCTGCCGGCTCAGCTAGCACGACCAGCTCAACCTCCAAGGTTTTTGCCGACTCACTACTAGCCGGTTCCTCTCGAATTTCTTCGAGCTGCACTGTGCTCCCACTTACTCCCCGACTGAGAAACTCTTTCTCAAGGAAGATACCGTTCTGAGCGACAAACACTTTTCCCTCTTCTCGGTTGTAGAAGTAGTATCCCAAAGTTTCCCTCGGATACGCCACGAAAATACATTTATCCGACTTGGCTGTAAGCTTTTCCGACTGAAGTCTCTTGAAAAAAGCTTCACAACCCCAAATCTTAAGAAAAGACAGACTCGGATTTTTGCCTATCCACATCTCATGCGGTGTCTTCTCTGCCGACTTTGATGGTACTCTGTTTAGTGTGAATGCTGCTGTTTCTAGACAATAACCCCAAAATGATAAAGGCAGATCTGTCAGACTCATCATTGATCGTACCATGTCCAACAAGGTCCGATTCCACCTTTCTGAAACACCATTCCTTTGCGGTGTTCCTGGCGGAGTAAGTTGAGGAACTATTCCACAACTTTTCAGATGGTAATCAAACTCATGGCTCATGTACTCACCTCCTCGGTCTGACCGAAGAAACTTTGTTTTCTTGCCGAGTTGATTTTGTGCTTCATTCTCGAATTCTTTGAACTTTTCAAAGGCTTCCGACTTATGTTTCATCAAGTAGATATATCCATACCTACTCAAATCATCAGTGAAGGTAATGAAGTAATCATAACTACCTCTAGTTGTCATGCTCATTGGTCCACATACATCACTATGTACTAGCCCCAACAAGTCGGATGCCCTTTCACAACTCTTTGCAAAAGGTGTCTTGGTCATTTTGCCGAGTAGGCAAGATTCGCATGTCTCGAATGACTCCAAGTCAAACGAAGTTTGGAGTCCATCATCATGGAGCTTGTTCATGCGTTTCCAACTTATATGACCAAGCCGACAGTGCCAAAAGTAAGTCATATTCAGATCATTTGGTTTCAACCTTTTAACATTTATGTTATAAACCGACTCACCATCAAGATTCAAAATAAATAACCCGTCCTGGATGGGTGCAAAGCCGTGAAACATATCATTCAAATACAAAGAACAACCATTATTCTTGATATTCGACTCATAGCCTTGACTCATCAAACATGAAGCAGAAATAATGTTTTGACTGAGCACTGGAACATAATAACTATTATTTAGTTCCATAATGAATCCAGAAGGTAAATGAAGTTGCATCGTGCCGACTTCGAACGAAACAAATCTTGCTTTGTTGCCGACTCGAATATCAACCTCGCCTCTTGCTACGCTCCTAGTTCTTACCAGTCCCTGCAACGAGTTGCATATGTGAATAACTGATCCGGTATCATATACCCAAGAACTATTAGGTGCATCAGCAAGATAAATGTCTATAACATTGCAAACAAGTGTACTTGAGTCGGAAGTCATAACTCCGCTCTTGGCTTTGTTGGCCAAGAACTTGCTGCAATTCCTTTTCCAGTGGCCATCCGTCTTGCAGTAGAAGCAAGTGAATCCGGCTGAAGGAGTTGCCTTAGTCCCCGAGGAAGCGCTTGGGACCGGGTCCTGAGCCTGCTTTCCTCCCGACTTATCCTTCTTCTTAGTCCAATAACTCTTCTTGAACTTAGCCTTATTCTGCACCATCAACACTTGACTGGCGCCCTTCTTGAGATCCACCTCTACCTGCTTGAGCATCCCATGTAATTCAGTGAGCTTCTTATCCATATGATGCATGTGGTAGTTCGAAATGAACTGCCCATATGCACTAGGAAGAGAGTTCAGAATTATATCTATAGCGAACTCTTCGCTAATGGGGTAGCCAAGCCTCTCCAGAGACTGCACATAACCAACCATTTTGATCACATGCGGACTCAGTGGATCACCATCCTTAAGCTTGCAACTCAGCAAAGCCTGAGAGACTTGATACCTCTCAGTCTTCGCCTGAGCCTGGAACATACTTTTGAGGATTTCGATCATATCGTAGGCCTCAAAATTCTCGAACTGCTTTTGCAAGTCCGGTTCCATGTGAACAAGCATAAGACAGCTAATATCCGTGGACTCATCCTTAGCCCGACGGTAGGCATTGGTGGCAGCGACAGTCACAATCTCATTCGGCTCATCTAGAAGTGGGTTGTATAGGATATGGTCCTTCTTTTCTTGTTTGAGAACAATTCTCAAATTTCGATACCAGTTGGTAAAATTAGTGTCGTTCAGTTTATCTTTCTCAAGAATGGTTCTCAAAGCAAAACCGGATACCTGAGAGTGACTGCTACTTGGTGCCATGATCTACAACAGAAATATGCAAAATCACTTAAGACATGTATTCATAAAAGAGCAAGCATATTAAACACTTTAATATTTTATGCTCCCACTACAACCAATACCCCTCCGTTGGTTACTTAGTGATTCAGGATCCTAGATAAGCAAGTTGGCTAGTGAGATTTAGCATCACCGCTATCCGTCAAGTGATCTAGGTAGACAACTCCTTGTCAATCGCATCTCATACAACTCATGTTGGACGAGTGGGATCACATGCCCCGGCTCCCGTCCGACCTTTCCCCGAGCCCCACAACCGTTGTGATAGACCCGTCTAGATTACCGAGTGTTTCCACAGTAAGAGTCCGACTCGAACCCACCTAGTCGGAAAGAATTGGCAGTACCTCAATTTTATGAGCCCACTACCAAAAATGTCCGACTTGTGATGGTGCAAACACTGGCGGGAAAACCAACTAGACCTTCTTTGAGGGATTAAATTTTACCGACTATCTAATAGAGGTAAAATAGAGACATATCAACAACACAAAATAAATCAATTATAATGTGAAATGGCATGGCTCTCTTCATGGCAATCTCCATCTCAGCAAAGCCTGTAATCCGACTCGTGCCAACTCTTGTCAGTTGTCGTCTTACAACATGTCGCCGACATGTACATCGCCTTGCATGCCATCCGGGTTCTCCACAAAGCTACACTAGCTTAGTAAAATAAATTACATAGAGAATCCGACACACAGGTCGTTATACAATAAAATGATAGCACCTAGGCTCCAGCTGGCTGACAAAAACCGTGATTCGCAGATCACGTATGGATGACACACATACATCACATGTACATGAACCATACCATTCACAATTTTCTGCAAAAAACAAGTTATGCATAGATACGCTATCTACTGGCGTTGTGAAACCGCAACGGCATCTAAAGCACTACGACGGGGCGAAGCCGGCAGTCCCTCTATGATTTTTCCAAAAACGTAGATCTCATCTACGATCCGGACATGGATTCCGACCATTGTTCCGATTCGATCAAACTCTTTGATCTTCGATCACCGCTTCTGGATTTACGTGTCACAGTCTACCCCGATGGCGGAAATCGATAGGTAGGGGTATGTTGTTCCACGACCTCAGTAGTATGATCACGGAAATCAGATCTACCATTCCCCGAGTACATTTGATCCAATAAACCTCATACAAAACCGATCTATCTCATAGATCGACCACCAAAATAGCATATAGATCTCATCTACAGCCAACCGCATATCATATATGCGAGATCTCGAGCCTAAAACTAGAAGATATCGCTCTGATACCATTGTTGGGACATGCAGAGACAAAACAAAACATTTTCCCTCTAACGTGGTGATCCCAAGATCTAGCTGAGGTAGAAGGCCATGAGGTTTACCACTAGACGCGCAGTTGCAGATTACTGATGTAGCACGTCTGTTGAACGCATTGCAGTCCATATGATCTGATCGTCCTGGTGCTGATCATACAACACCTTTGCTAGTATCCACACGTACAAGGAGGAGCACCGACAACGAACTGCTAGGTTCGGTACGTCGGCAGGACTGCTGTGGAGATAGGGTTTCCAACTCATGGAATGACCTAACCGATCAACGATTAACCCTTCTGGTTTACTGTGCTCCACTATATAGATATAGGGAGTGAACATGGGCTCCACTCTCGTGGCCCATTCACTAAATCCCATATAATACTAGTCCCTGTGAGTCCGACTCACTAACTCAGTCCAAATCCGGCTTGGTTCCAACCCAACCAGATTTCCTATTCAGATCCAATCCGAATTTTCTCCCGCTCTTAAGTATGTGACACCGCAGGCTCATGGCTACTTGGACAAGATTGGAGTCTGACTCTCAATCTATCAGTCGGTAGCGGCTCCTAGCAGAACGTGCCGACTCCCAAGTAACAAAGAGTCATGACGACTTCCCTTTCCAATGCGAGTTACGTCCGTGTCCCTTTTTGCCTCACGATATACCTTGCCATACTATAGGCGAATATTTGTCATCCCTTAAATAGTCCGACTCTCTTCTCGATCCGAGATAAGTGATTCACCTAACTAACTCTTAGTCGATCACCTCGGTTAACACTTAACCGAGTCGTGCATGTCCATGATTTCCGAATCATATTATCCGAGAGGGCCTAGAGAATATCTCTCCAAGTGGAGGGGCAAAATCCCATCGTAATCATTCACATCACGCAGCTTGATTCTCAGTCGACCTGAACTCTACCTTTATAACAACCCAGTTATGGATCAGCGTTTGACAGAACCTAAGTCGGTGATCCTCAACTCAGACTGTGCAACAACCTCAGGTCTAAGGATTACATTGATTGAGATATACAAATGACAACTTGTTCGTTGTACCTCAATATGGGTCAATGCGACTCGCTAAACTCTTTAGCTGAATCTGTGTAAGTCGGAATAGCATCTCCATGCCCATGACAAGTGGAACCGAGTCATCAAGCCGACTTTCACATTGGTCTAAGTTGTGTGTCCAACACAACCTCGATGACCAAGGATATTTAGTACAAACAACATGAATGTATAGTTTCACAACCGAATCACATATTCAATGATACACATCAGATATTTACACAAGGACAACTTAATATCTTTATGAATACAATGGGAAATATCATCATACATGATTGCCTCTAGGGCATATTCCCAACAGTCTCCCACTTGCACTAGAGTCAATCTTCCGACATCACATGTCTAGGCATCTAATGCCCATAGCTCTTAGGTGTGCCTCATGCTTGGGCTGTGGTAGTGGCTTTGTCAATGGATCCGCAATATTTTCATCTGTGTGTACCTTGCATAACTTGATATCACCCTGATCCACGAACTGGCGAATCAGGTGGTACCGCATGAGTATGTGCTTGTTCTTCTGGTGTTGTCTAGGTTCCTTGGCATGTGCAATATGTGATTCGGTTGTCTAGGTTAACTTGATATCACCCTGATCCACCCCGGGAGGGGGTCACATGGACAGTGGCATTCCCTATGGGCAAGCCGCACCAAACCCTAAAGGGCCAATTCGTCCAAGACTAGTAAAAGGGTCAAACCCTAGATTGAATAATCAAATCCTAGTTTGAAAAGTCAAACTCTAGTTTTTGGTAAGAAGGAAGTCTTGGTGGAAACGGTTTCAAGCCCTTCCCTTGGTGGCCGAGTTGGGGGGGAGGGCACGGCCTAGGCTAGGAACCCTTGGTCGGCCGCCCCCCACCTATATAATTAGGGGCGGGGACGCACCCCCCACACACCCTTTTCCATTGGCGCCTAACCCTAGCCGCTGATAGCTGTGAGATTCTACACATTTTTTATGGCTTCTATCAATGATTTTCGTGTGTATTTGATGGTTTTCTAGATTTACCTAACGCTAATACTCCGGTAGCAAAGAAAACTTGGTTTTTAATGTGTGTTTCAGGTTCTGAACATCAACAGAGGAATTTAACATCAAAAACACAATATTCAGGCGAAAACAAACAAGTCCCTTTTTGGAAGCAATGGAGGGGAATTCACTGCAAGTTTAACGATCAACTATACAGGTTGTCGCCATATAGTTGCCGCTGAGTTTCCATCTCCTTTGTCTTATTAAAAGGGACAACTTTCGTGAAGAGTCCAAGGTCAAAAACATAACACATGAGCCGCCATACCATCCAGAAGGGAGAAATAAGGGATCCGGAGAAGAAGGGGAAGACGTTCTTCATCTCGCTCCTAGATCTTCGATCTCCTATCCACCACACCTCCATAGCCATTACTTGTACTTGAGAGAGAGAGAGAGATAGACAAATCTCCACCTTGCAATATTAGGGTTTAAGATTGTTCTTCCTATCTTGAATTGTGTTGGATTTGTTTCTATTTCTTATTGTGGATCTCACGATAATAGCGAGACGAACTCCCTTTATTTAATTATATCAATGATGCTTTCTTCTCTCATGTGTGAATAATTTCCCTTGGGCGTGGGAGATGTAGTGGATTGGTGAGATGTGATGTGCCTATATATTTTCCATCAAGTTTGTGGTTAATTCTAATTACTATATTATGTGTGCTTGACTATCTCTGGGATGCTTAATGCATGTTGTCCAATTAAGGGCCCAGACAACTTGATGCTTTGTTCTACATAGATAGAATCTTGTTTGCTAGCAGACCGACAACCCTCGAGTGACACGGGGATATCAATGGGAAACTAGTTTGACTCGAGGATAACAAGGAACCACCGACCTTATTGCATTAGTCCGATCCAAGGAGCTTAATTTCTAAGCAACCTGAAGGATCTTAATCGTCTAGCGACTGACCATGGTTGTGGTAAATAGGCTAGTAGGATTATTGAGGTTGGGATGAAATCTACCAAGAGGAGTTCCGGCTAATTATGGGTTGCTCGCCTACAAACATAGTTATAAGATTATAATTGTTACAGTTATTACTCATTCACCTGGTACATTCACTATTGCCATGAACTGAAACTCCCCACGCATAGTTCGTCATCTGTAGAAAACAACAAACAAATCATTCTTTACTTTTTATGATTTTTATTTCAGAAGTTTACATTTTAGTTTTATTTAAGTACTTCCATTTACACCCAAATTCCATTCTTATTCTCAACACTTGCAGTCAATTCACTCGAAGACATCTGACAACTTCGGGTGCGACAGAGACTTCACCAATAAACATTTACCTTTGGGCTTCCTATGGGATCGATATCTGAACTTCAAAGCTAGCTACAAACGATCTATGCACTTGCAGTCATCAAGCTATTTTCTGGCGCCATTACCAGGGAGCTAAGCTCTAAGTGTTTTGTCTCTTGACATTTCAGGTGTTACTATTACAAGATGTTCTCCTTAGCAGACAAAGGGTCTACACGCTCTGGTAGGGCTTATCTACCAGATTATTTTGAACGTGTGCCTACTTAGAGGCGCGAGGAAATTATTGAAAAACTTTTGAGATCGAACAGAGTTGAAGTTGACAACCTAAGTGACTTCATGGAAATAATGTCCATTCATAGGACAACACCCAAGAAACCTGAGAAGACTATCAGAGAATATAGTGCTCCAAACTCTGCATTTCTTAAACAACCAATAGAATTTCCTAATCCTGGAGTTACGGAATATCGATTTGACGGTGAAATTATTAAAATTTTGCAGGAAAAGGCTTTTAGGGTAAGGGAAGATGAGGACCCAGGAAGGCATCTTAGAGTGTTAGACGATGTGATAACATCACTTGGACCAAAAGGTTTGCCAAGAGAATTCTCTCGGCTGAAATTATTTCGTTGGTCTCTCAAAGGTAAAGTTCTAGACTGGTTATATTCTCTCCCTCTCCATTATATTTAATGTTGGGAAAACTGCATCGTCAAATTTATAAACAGGTTTAATCCTTTTTCAAAGGTAACATGACTTAGAAATAATATAGACAATTTTTGTTAGAACATGGGAGAAAACTATCCTCAAGCTTAGGAAAGATTTTTTGGAATGATCAATAGTATCCCTAATCACGGCTATTATGAGTCATCTGTTTGCCACTTATTTTACCAATGCAGATAATTGTTAGATTCATCGGCAGGAGGATCGATAAATACTTTAACTATTAAAGCATGTTTGGAATTAATGGCTACTAGGGCTAAGAATGACTCTTTATATAATCCTAATTTTGGCACTAAGCCAGAAAAGGGAATACTTCGCATAAATCCTGATCTTATGCCTGAAGTGCGTAAAGACATGAAAGAAAAAGGTATACCTTCGGAGCTTTCCAAGGAAACAAAGTAGATTTATTACAAGTTTTAACTGAAGAAGACGAAACTAGAAAAGTTTTTCAAGAATTAAAACATAGATAGGCAAAGTCTTATAATAACTTGCATAAGCAATTTAAAAAAATAAAAAGATTTTGGCCAAACTTACAGAAAATTATGAGGAGATTGGCGAGGAAATAAAATTGTTTAACAAGTACCTCCGTATGATTGAAACCCAATGTGAACAAATAGCGTCTGGTTATCAATTTTTTTTTTGTAATGATATAAATATTCCTGTTTCTACTAATTTTGTTACAAGAAAAGGTGCAGTTGTTAAAGGACCATAAGGACCATCAAAATATGAAGCTGAAAAAGATCGAAAGGAAAAAAATCTTACTTAAAGCAAGCCAGGAAGATGATACATTGGTAGATCCTCAAGATGAGACTGCTCAAGACACACAAGATCAAACCTTGGAGGATAAAAACGATGCACAATATGATAGTTATAATTCGGATGCAGAAACTGTTGATCCAAAAGAATAAAAAGACACAAGCAAACAAGATGAAGTTGTTGCAATAGAGAAAAAGAAAAACGATAAGCAACCGCAAAAGAAAGCTACTAAAGAGCTTGACCCTCCATAAAAGGTAAAAGACAAAGGTAAGAAACTTCTATTTCGAGATCGCAAAATGAAAGCACCGAATCCTGTAATTTATGATTCTTTTGCAAAGGCACTTAATAAAATTCGTCTAGAAATTCCATTTGCGGATGCAATAAAAGTTCCTAATTATTCTAAATTTCTTGATGATATTCTTAAAAGAAAGAGATAACTAAAACTATTGCCATGGTGACTAGTTATCCTGCTAATGGGAGATTATTGTCTAAGTCAGGAGATCCCGGTGTACCAACTATTTCATGTTTAATAGGTAAAACTGATATTCATAATGCTTTATGTGATTTAGGTGCAGGAGTTAGTGTAATGACATACTCCCTCTATAAAAATCTAGGATTAGGAGAATACTCCCCCACTTCTATCACCTTACAGATGGCTGACAAATCCACTAAACAAACTATTGGTATGATTAAGGATGTTCTACTTAGAATAGATGAGCATGTTATTCCCACTGTTTTTATTATTCTCGAAATGCCGGAGGATGAAAGATTATCTATAATACTTGGAAGACCTTTTCTTAGTACTGCAGGAGCATCAGTTGATTGTGCTGCAGGGAAAATAATCTTCAACGTTTATGATGCTAAAATAATCCGGTATTTTCCAAAGAAACTAGAAGCAGGAGAAAGGTATGTTCCACCAGCAAAACGAGTTCATGTGGTAAGTGCCTTTGATAAAGGGCAACCAAATGTAAGAATTCGAGAATAGAAAAGAGGTTGAAATATTCAACCACTCTCAAAATAATTCTTAATGGGAGTCAACTCATTCTATCAATAAAATAAATTAAAATTAAAGAATAAAGTTGTTCATCACATTTACAACTTTTTCACAGACATTTTCGCGGAAGCGCACCCGTAAAAATGCAGCTGTCAAAAAGTAGCAGAAAAACCGACTGAACAAAGCATAGATTTAGAGTAGAAAATAAAGTTCGAGTTTTATCTGAAGAAACTAGCTCAATGTTACTGTCCAAATAAAAAGATGCATCTCTAAAAATTTTGGTGAAAAAAGCATGCTACAGAAGGTTTACCGACCAACTATACGGCCGGAAAAAAAGTTCTCGCCGTATAGTTACGACCATATAGTTATCGACAAAATTCTCAAAAGTTGGGGTTCAGATACAGAAAGGTTGACGACCAACTATACAGCGGGACCATCTGGTCCGGCCGTATAGTTGTGACCATATAGTTGTGATCTGGTGAAGGGAAACCCTAACCCTCGCCGCTGCCACAACTTTATGGTGGGAGCTACCCGGCCCGGCCATATAGTTCCTGCCGTATAGTTTGGTCTGACCACTTAAATGGATCGGGGAAGGGCAAGATTCTTCCTCCCCTCATTATTTCTCTCAACCTCTCTCTCCAAAACTCTCAAAACCTCTCAAGGACTTTCAATTCTTCACGAATTCCGTTCGTTTGAGTGGGGGAATCGATAGATCGGTATGTTTCTCTCCCTATCCATGCTTTATTTTCAAAATTCCATGGTTGAAATTTTCTCATTAAATTAGTGGATGAACTCAAGCTTGTTTGATTTTCTATTTTAATTTCTCATGTTAGGATTGAATTCCTCCACGTAGAATCGCTCATATATCATGTAGAAACTATATGCCTAAGGTTTTATATTGAAATTTCTCAGTGCATCAAGATGAACAAGATTGGTAGCCTTTTTCGCAAGAGCAAGCGCCAACGTGGTGAGGGCTCGGGGCTCCGGGCTGAGCTTAACAACAAGTATTGTTGGAGATATGCCCAAGAAACAATAATAAAGAGGTTATTATCATATCTTCATGCTTATGATAAATGTTTACATACCATGCTATAATTGTATTAACCGGAAACATTAATACTTGTGTGACTTGTAAACATATAAGAGTCCCTAGTAAAGCCTCTTGTTAAACTAGCTTGTTGGTTAATATATGATCATGGTTTCCTGATCATGAACATTGAGATGTTATTAACAAAAAGATCATATCATTAGGAGAATGGTGTGATGGTCATACTCCTATAGATAAGCGTAGCATAAAGATCAAGTCATTTCAATAGTTCGTTTGCTATAAGCTTTCTGATACATAGTAACATAATTCCTTCGACCATGGGATCATGCTAATCACCATCACCGGATGGATGCTTTGATGACATCAAACACCACAACGTAAATGGGTGGCTATAAAGGTGGCATTGAGTGTTCGGAAAGTATGTGTTGAGGCACATGGATAAAGAGTGGGATTTGTCCATCCATATGACGGATAGATATACGCTGGGCCCACTCGGTGGAATGTCATCCAATTAGCTTGTAAGCATGTGACTGGATCACAAGGGATCACATATCACGGGAATGACAAAAGAATACTTATCGGTAACGAAGTTGAACTAGGTATGCAGAGATACAGGCGATCAGACCTCGGATAAGTAAACTATCGCGAGACAAAGGGAAATTGGTATCGTATGTAAGTGGTTCATTCGATCACAAATTAATCGTAGAAATATGTTGGGGCCATATGAATTTCCAGATTCCTCTATTGGTCATTGATTGGAGAAGAGTCTCGGTCATGTCTGCATAATTCACGAACCGTAGGGAGACACACTTAAGGATTCGATGTCGTTTAGTGATACGTCGGAAACGTATCTAAAATTTTGATGCTCCATGCTTGTTTAGTATCAACTTTTCTTTGCTTTTTATACACTTTGAGGTGTTTTTATATCTTTTCTGGAACTAACCTATTAACAAGTTGCCACAGTGCTAGTTGCCTGTTTTCTTCTGTTTTTAGCTCCAGAAAGGCAGAAAATCAATATTCTTGGAATTGGACGGGACAAAATCCAAAGTCAATATTTTACCGTGAGGGAAATGAAACCAGAAGACGAAACGGAGACGCGAGTCAGGGCGGCCAAACCCCCCTAGGCATGGCTACGGGTGGGCCCGCGCCTGGGCAGGGTGTGGCCCCCTTGGTCGCCTCCCAGCCTCGCCTCTTCGCCTATAAGAAGCCCCCGATGCAGAAACCCTAAGTACCCAATCAAAACTCCACGAAACCTTCTGTAGCCGCCACCACCATTGTCCCTAGATCAGGGGGATCTAAAGTTCTTACCGGCACCCTGCTGGAGGGGAGATCACCCGGAGGCCTTCTCTCTGGTATGATGCGTGAGTAGTTCCACCTTGGACTATGGGTCCATGTAGTATCTAGATGGTTGTATCTCCTCCTTGTGATTTTATGTATAGATCTTATGAGCTCCGTTCATGATCAATATCTAATCTATTTATAATCATGCATGTTATGTTTGCGGGGATCCGATGGATATTGAGATTATTATGTCAGTTTGGTTAATGGTTTTGTCTTTATGATTCTATCATGTCGGTGTTGTTTGTGATCTTGCATGCTCTCCGTCGTTAGTCGCTATCTTGGCCAAGTAGTTGCTAGTGACTCCAAGAGGGGGTATTTATGCTCGATAGTGAGTTCATACCTCTAGTTTCCAAGGGAAGTGATAGAAATCTCTTCGGTTGTAGATGTGATGTTGCTACTAGGGAGAAAACAACGGTCTCTTGTTCATGGAACAAGTGGATTGTTTACCTTACACACTTTTCTTAAAGCAGTTGTCTGTTGCTTGCAACTTAATACTGGAGGGGGTTTGGATGATAACCTGAAGGTGGACTTCTAGTCATAGATGCAGTTGGATGGCGGTCTATGTATCTTGTTGTATTGCCCAATCGAATCTCATAGGATCTTTCTGACTAGTATTGCATTGTTATGCCTTGCTCAGTTCCTGTCAATTGCCCTGCTATAATTTGTTTACCCTTCATGCCATGTTGTTTATCTAAGGAGAGCATATCTAGTGAACTATGGACCCCGGTCCAATCTTTACCATTGATACATCCTCCATTGTTACTTGTTTACTTGCTGCAAACCATTACCTTCCACACCATACAGTTAATCCTTTGTTACAGCAAACCGGTGAGCTTGAAAACCTCACTGATTTGTTGGGACAAAGTCTTGAGTTTATGTTGTGCAGGTCTCCATGTTGTTTGCAACACCTGTGTGACGTTTCCTTCCTCCTTCTGGTTCGATAACCTCGGTCTCTACTGAGGGAAACTTGCTACTGTGCTCATCACACCTTGATCTTGGGGTTCCAACGAAGTGTCCCACGACAACATTGGGTGCACATATCAAGGATTTCTGGCGCCGTTGCCGGGGAGGCTAAGGACGTCTTCACAAGGGGAGTCCTCCACTTCCTTTCTCTTTACTTTGTTTTTAGTTTCCTTAGTTTATTTTGCTTGGTTTTGTTTGCCTATTTTCAAAAATCCCAAAAAATTAGTTTAGTTTGGTTTGCTTTCCTTATTAAAAAACACAAAAAAGTTAGTTCCTATTCTAGTTGCTGGTCTGTTATTGCCTTGCTTGGTCATGCTTTCTATTAATGGATGGTTTCTTTGAAACTAGTTCTTATTGGCAAGGTCGGTTCACAGAAGAACAAAAGTATTATTATAAGGAACACCGTTTGTCACAAAAAGGAAAACACTTATGGGAACAAATTGATAAGTTGAACACTATTGCTAGAGATGCGTGCTCTACTTACAATGTTACTTATTTCTTTGATAAAGCTTGTTACTATAGGAGGTATACACACCTCCCTTTTCAATGTGAGTATAATGATAATGTTACCATATCCTCTTATTTTAAAGTAAATTATGACTTATATGATGTGGAACAAATTGAAGAATTCATTGCCTTCAAGGGTGCATTTGAACTTTCTAGTTTGTTTGAAAATACTGATGATGCACCTTATGAAAATGAGGTTTATGAGATACTTAAATTTTGATTTGATAATTACAAGGAATAAAATGGCTATATTCTTGAATATTTTAATAGATGGTTTCCACAAATGGAAGAGACTAATGCCCTGCGGGAGCCTATGAAATAATAAATTGTTGAAACTGGAAGCTCATTAGATGAAAAAGAGGAGGACAGTGATGAACAAAAGGAGGAAGAATGGATTATCTACCCATTCCTACCTTCTAATGAGAGTAACTCTTTATGCCTTACATTATTTGATTGTCCCCCATGCTTACCAAAGGAGGATGAATGTTATGTTCCTGTGGATCCTTTTGAAATATCTACTTTGGATAAAACCTGTGGAGGTTTTAATCCCACTATTTTTTAGCTTGACTAAAATTATGAGTTTATAGATCATGAAAAGCATGCTTTTATGTGATAGATATATTGTTGAGTTTATTCATTAGGCCACTGAAAATTATTATGAGAGAGGAAAATATGGTTGTAGAAGTTTTCATGGTACTGAAACACTTCTCTATGTGCTGAAAGTTTTGAAGTTGCTCTTGTTTCATCTTACTATGCCTGTCAGTTTGTTCTTTGTGAATTTATTTTCATACAAGATTCCTATGTGTTGGAAGTGGGTTAGACTTAAATGTGTTTTGTATTTTCTTCTTGATGCTCTCTTTGACTTCAATTCATAATTCTTATGTGAGCATCTTCTCAAACTATCATGCCTAACTTAAAGGCGTTAAAGAAAATTACTTGTTGGGAGATAACCCAAGAGTTTCCTTGAGTCTTGGAAGTTATTACTTCAGTAATGACCTCTCCTTATCCTTTTTGTTTGCTTTTTGTGCCAAGAATTACCTCTAATGAGAGGGAAGTAAGATTTGGGGAGTTGCTGTCCCGAAACAGATTTCTGTCCTCCACCAAAAAAATCGTGAGGAGTCTCTGTAACTCTTATTGAGCTAAAAATTTACGAATAAATCCCCCAGTATGTTAGCTAACTTTTGTTAGTTCAACACCTTTTGATTTGAGCAACATAAGATTTTCGAAAAAATTGGTTTCTACATGCTGGTCTTTTTTGACAGATTTCTGCCATTATTTGCATTTGCTTCTTATTGATTTCTTTTTGAGTTCTCTTTAGGTGAATTGAGATTTTTGAAGGAGTTACTGCAGTAGATTATGTTTTAGTGATTTTTTTTTCTGTTACAAAGCTTTGCCAGAGGTCTAATATCTTTTGAATACACTAATGTTGCTAATGAAGATTGTGTGAAGTTTTGTATGAAGGAAAAAATTTCAGGTGTAGAGAGAGAATGATGTAATGAGATGAAGAATGGACAAAATCTCAAGCTTGGAGATGCCACCTCGGTATCACCCCAATAAATATCCAAGAGGTACAAGCGTCAAAGCTTGGGGATGCCCAAGGCATCCCCTTCAACATCAATAAAAAGCTCAGGTCTGTCTAGACACTTCGTTTTTATTATTTCATGCACAATTGTGTTTTCTTGGAGCGTCTTAGTTTTCGTTTGCTTTGCTTAGGTTGTTTAATTTGCATGAATAAATTAGTTTGGACCCCCGTTCTCGTTGTGTTGTTGCAAATAAGTTGCTTGGTGTTGGAAAGGAGTAGGAAATTCTTGCTTGTAAGTGCAAGAGGAGCTTGCATTGATTGTGACTTAGACTCTAGCATGACATGCTAGTTGTTGTTTTGACCTTATGCTTAGTGATTATTGTTATAGAATGTCTTGTTCCAAACAATTGTGATTGCTTAGTGTGCCTTTAAGAAATTATGTGTTGTTTTAGCATGCAAAAGCATAGTATTGTGGTATTCTCCTTTGATGCTTTGTTTGGGTTGACTTGGCACATGCTCACACCATGTTATGACTATGACAAGTCACCATATCCTCTATGATCATTTAGTCCTTGACTTGTAGTACCACTCTATGCTTTGATTAGTAATGCTTTGTTGCTCTGCATGGTTATGGCCATTATGCTCTCTTAGTTGGTTGCTCCCAGTATTTTGCTAGCCTTCACTTGTATGAGTAAGCTCTACTCATGCTTCCAACTCCCAAGAAACCAAGTTTTTCCAAAGTGTCCACTATAAATTCCTATGCATGGTGTGTTACACCATTCCAAATATATTCTTGTTTTCAGCTATCTTCCAATTAAAAACTATTTTGTTATGTGAAAACTTGGTGATTAAAGCCCTCACAAACTTGATGGAACACTTTATATTCTTTGCCCCTAATAAACTTGAACCATTGTTTCATCTATGTTGTATATGCTTGCACTTATAAGTTGGAATTAGCAAAACCATGCTGTCATGGGGAACATTTTCAATATTGCACTTGTACTTTGAACTCAGTTGATATCATGCTCTTTTGTCTATGGATGTCACCACTATGAAATAAAGAGGGAACTTGTAAGTCCATGGAGTTTGTATTTTGTGTTAGAGAAATGCTTGGGCCGCTAGCCTAAGCCATGCCTAATCATGGTGGAAACTTGCAGCATCACCATAATGAGCTATCTATGAATCATCTTCAATAAAAAGCTATGCATATAGTAAATAAAAAGATCGTTGAGATGCTCATGTCTGCTTGCCTTGTCATTTTGGTTATGGGATAGCTCCTGTACCATGTGCAAGGGGTACCCCATTGGCGGTTCTCTATGATATGCAAATACTTACAATGTCAAGAACTTACAGGTGACTGAAGTTGAGTAGCATGAGGTGTGGCCCTCATATTCAAGGGACTTGAGATTGCCAACTTATACTTTGTCAAGCCTATACTCCACAGTTTGTTCACTTTAACCTTAAGCACTTCAAGATGCTTATGATAGAGGCAATGAGGGCTGAAAGCTCACAAGTACCATAATTTTTGGAAGCTCTTTTTGAAACTTGAAATCCCTGCTTCCCTTTATGAAAGGCCTTTCTTCCACCATTATTTAAGTCTCCACCTTCTAACTTTAGGCACCATTAAGAGAGCACAGTTGTCATTCTATGTACAGTGTCCCAAAGCTTATTGATTGATGCATATTCTGGTATTACTTGTTCTTGTTCTATTTGTTTCAAGTCACCCTTGTGAACTTTGAAGGTGTCCTATTCATCTATTTTCTACTCTATGAGGGACAAGCTGATTGCCACTATGCCATGTTTTATGTATGTGAAACAAACAAATGTTTTTCAATACATGTTATTCATGATCTTTGTTTGTAGCCTTTCATGTTGCATCAATAGTTACTTTGTCCTATTGTTAGAACTCCATCTTTCATGCACATGTTTAGATTTCTTTGATCCCAGCTTTCAATGCTTGCAAATGGTTTGATCTTGGTTTTGAAGGTGCATGTCACCTCAAAAAATTATTCTTTTTATCACTTACCTACTCGAGGACGAGCAGGAGTTAACCTTGGGGATGCTTGATACGTCAGAAACGTATCTATAATTTTTGATGCTCCATGCTTGTTTAGTATCTACTTTGCTTTGCTTTGTCTACACTTTGAGGTGTTTTTATATCTTTTCTGGAACTAACCTATTAACAAGTTTCCACAGTGCCAGTTGCCTGTTTTCTTCTGTTTTTAGTTCCAGAAAGGCAGAAAATAAATATTCTCGGAATTGGACGGGACAAAAGCCGAAGTCAATATTTTACCGTGAGGGACACGAATCCAGAAGATGAAATAGAGACGCGAGCCAGGGCGGCCAAACCCTCCTAGGCGCGACCAGGGGTCGACCCGCGCCTGGGCAGGGTGTGGCCCCCTTGGTCGCCTCCCGGCTTCTCCTCTTCGCCTATAAGAAGCCCCCGATGCAGAAACCCTAAGTACCCTATCAAAACTCCACAAAACTTTCTGTAGCCGCTGCCACCATCATCCCTAAATCAGGGGTAGGGATTTAAAGTTCTTCCCGACACCCTGCTGGAGGGGAGATCATCCTGGAGACCTTCTCTCTGGTATGATGCGTGAGTATTTCCACCTTGGACTATGGGTCCATGTAGTAGCTAGATGGTTGTATCTCCTCCTTGTGCTTTCATGCATAGATCTTGTGAGCTCTGTTCATGATCAAGATCTAATCTATTTGTAATCATGCATGTTGTGTTTGCGGGGATCTGATAGATATTGAGATTATTATGTCAGTTTGGTTAATTGTTTTGTCTTTATGATTCTATCATGTCTGTGTTGTTTGTGATCTTGCATGCTCTCCGTTGTTAGTAGCTATCTTGGCCAAGTAGCTGCTATTGACTCCAAGAGGGGGTATTTATGCTCGATAGTGGGTTCATGCCTCTAGTTACCAAGGGAAGTGACCAAAATCTCTTTGGTTGTAGATGTGATGTTGCTAGGGAGAAAACAATGGTCTCTTGTTCATGGAACAAGTGGATTGTTTACCTTACACACTTTTCTTAAAGCAGTTGTCTGTTGCTTGCAAATTAATACTGGAGGGGGTTCGGATGATAACCTGAAGGTGGAAATCAAGTCATAGATGCATTTGGATGGCGGTCTATGTATCTTGTTGTATTTCCCAATCGAATCTCATAGGATCTTTCTGACTAGTATTGCATTGTTATGCCTTGCTCAGTTCCTGTCAATTGACCTGCTATAATTTGTTTACCCTTCATGCCATGTTGTTTATCTAAGGAGATCTCCTCTAGTGAACTATGGACCCCGGTCCAATCTTTACCATTGATACATCATCCACTGTTACTTGTTTACTTGCTGCAAACCATTACCTTCCACACCATACAGTTAATCCTTTGTTACAGCAAACCGGTGAGCTTGACAACCTCACTGATTCATTGGGACAAAGTCTTGAGGTTGTGTTGTGCAGGTCTCCACGTTGTTTGCAACACCTGTGTGACATTTCCTTACTCCTTCTAGTTCGATAACCATGATCTCTACTAAGGGAAACTTGTTGTTGTGGGCATCACACCTTGCTCTTGGGGTTCCAACGAAGTGTCCCATGACATTATTGGGTGCACGCATCATTTAGTAGATATGGAATGTAAGTAGGGAGACCGAATGTTGTTCGTAGTCTCAGATGGGATCCGGGATATCACGAGGAGATCTAGAATGGTCCGTAGAATAAGATTCATATAAGGAAAGTCCAATTCCGGAGTTCGGGAACAATTTCGATGATTTCATCAGAGAGGTTCTAGAAGGGTCTAGAAGATTCACCGGACCAGAATGGGAAGGGTACATGAATGTGTCATGGATAAGTGGAATGATTGAATCATGTCCTAGGTCACTTGGTTGGGCATTTACAATAAAGAAATTAAGCTCCAAATTGAAAGTCAAAAGGCAAGTTTGAAAAGTCATACTGGGACAATGTATCCTGGTGGACGAAGGAAAGAAGCCTTCTTTCGCTCTCGCAAGCTTCCTCCCCTCTCATAAATAGAGGGGAGGGGTGCCCCAAGAGACACACAACCAGCCCCTCCCCACCTAGCCGCGCTGCCGCCGCCGGATCGTCGTCGCCGCCCTAGCAGCCGCCGACTCCACCTCCTCCTCTCCGGCCTCTAAACCCTAGATCGCCGGGGAACCCTATTTCTCCACCATAACCTGGGCGAAGCCCTGCAGGATCTTCCCTCTACTTCCGACACCACGCCGTCGTGCTGCCGGAATCGCGAGGGGAGAACTACAACCTCCGCTACCTGCTGGAACAAGGGAGAGGAAGTTCTTCATCGAAAATCAACGCGACCGATCGCGAAGCTCAGCTTTAACGCAGCGCCGAAAGGATCGTCTACGCGATCTTGAGATCGGCAAGTGTATGACTACATCACCCACGAGAATCTGCTCTTGTTAACCTCTTTGGAATCTTCGAGGGTGAGTACTCTAATCGACTCGTTGCTACAATCTAGTATATAGATCTTGGCTTGTTTGTGTGCATGCGGTAGAAATTTTTTGTTTTCCATGATACGAACCCCTATAGTGATATCAGAGCCATGTCTATATGTAGATATGTTGCACGAGTAGAACACAATGGTCATTGTGTGCGTTGATGCTTTTGTTGTCGATTGCTTATTGTGTACTTTTCATCTTGCGGGATGGTGGGATGAAGCGGCCCGGGCTAACCTTACATGACATCGTTCATGAGACTTGCTCCACGCTGCTTGACAAGCAACTTGTATTGCATAAGTGGCTTTGAGGGTGCCTGTTTCTCCCAACATAGTGAAGATTCAATTTACAACGGGTGATTGACAATACTAGTATCAACGTGTGGTTCTTGTTTGTAAGTTAGAACGACACGTATTGAAAGCCCCAAACCATGTAAAACATGCAAAGAAAATTAGAGGCGTCTAACTTTGTTTTGTAGGGGTGTGATGTGATGTGATATGGCCATGATTGTGATTATATATGATGTATGTAATGTTCCTTATTGTAAGTCGACAGCCGGTAGGAGCCTTATGGTTGTCTTTTAATTTCGTTAAGACCTGCGTGTCTATTTTTCAAAGTTGTTGTAATAGTTGATGCTGGTGGACAACAACCATGGAGCGGTGCCATTGACCTTGACGCCACACCGGTGATGATGGAGATCGAAGGAACACGAAGAAAGGCCATATCATATCACATATTTTGAATTGCATGTGATGTTAATCCTTTTATGCATCTTTTATTGCTTAGTTAACGACGGTAGCATTATAAGATGATCCCTCTCACAAAATATCAAGTTATAAAGTGTCATCCTTAGTAGGCACCATTGCCAAAGCTCGTTGTTTCGAAGCACCACGTGATGATCGGATGTGTTAGATTCTGCGAGTGTATACAACAGGAGCAAGCAAGATTTGCTCATGCGGAAGATAAGGTTTGATCTTGATGAGCCTAGCATGTACATACATGGTCTCGGAACACGGAATACTGAAAGGTAAAGCATGAGTCATATAGATGATATGATGAAAATGATGATTGTTCGCCTTTGAAACTACATCATGTCACGTGATGATCGGACTTGCTGTAGTGGATTTGGTTCATGTAATTACTAAAACAATGTGAGGGATATTGCTTTGAGTGGGAGTTCAACAGTAATATGATTAAAAGTTGAACACTATTTATCATAAATTAAATCAAAGTGAATTTGCATAGTTGTTGTAGTCATTGGCATCCGTTTACCACCTTGCGCTTAGTTATAATTGAGATAATAGAACTACAGAATTCTGGTTAGTTACTTTACAAAGTGGTATAGTATTGTTTTGAAGTGTTAATCTAAAGTTTAAAAGTCCTATTGCAAACTTTCAGTAAGTTCCGGTTACTTCGTGAAGTTTGATAATAGGTATTAAATTAAGAGTAACAATTCTAGTGTTAGTAAATAAGTATCATGTTTATCTCCATGATTCTTGATATTCAAAAGATTGTTTTAATATCAAGGTTATCTAGGATATGAAAGAATTGTTTCAGAAACCATCATGTGTGAAGATATTGTGATATCTGAAACGAAGTTTTGGTTGCAACATGATAGAGTATAATATGGAAAAAGTCATGTTCTCATATTTTATGATAATTTGCAAAAGGTTGGAGACGCTGGTCGTCCTAATCCTCCAAAAGGTTTTGGAGAGCAACATTATACTCGCCAATTCACTGTTATAAGCTAAAGTAGGTTGATCATGAATAGTTCCATGATAAGGATGAATATTTGATGTAGGTAAAAATTTTACTACACTAAAATATTACTAAAGAATGGAATTTGAAAGAACACCAAGCATTTGATGATGGTGATCTACTTCAAAGTGCAAGTCCAAAGACATTGGTATTTAACTATACACGCTTTGGTCTATGTGTCATGAGTATGGCGCCACTGTTAATGTTGATAGATTCTTTTGAAAGGATAAATAAATACTGAAAGAGAAATCGAAGAAATATTTGGCAGAAGAGAAAGGACTAGAATTGTTTAGCTTCAGTATATAGAGGATATACATGTTATGGATGTATTCTTTGCTTGTTAAACAATGTAGTTCTTGAGTATTGGATACGGAATTTGTTGGCGTGAATCGTCATATGAAACAATACAATTCATGAACTACAATGGCCTAAGTAACTAGCAAAAGAATATGTGATGATGTTCATCGAGAACAAATAAATGTTTGTTGTGTTGCTCGTTGAAATCAAAACTTACCTTTAGGATTTGTTTTAATAATTTTTATTTCGATCAGGTATTATGAGAACAAAAGGGTTGTTCAAATAATTGCCGTAATCCATAAAAGATGGATGATTTATAAATCTCGTTGGAGAAATCACATCCATAAAGCTAGTGCTAAAAATGTCAAAATACAAATTGATTGAAAGATCACTTAGGAAGTGTCGCCGTTTAAATTATATTGGAAAGAAAACATGAAGAAACTCCATGTGGATGGAATTTTGGAGTCTTTTGATTTTTGATCGCTTGTGAAACTTTCCTAGAGATAATTAAAACTCCGTTCATAGGCCAAAAGGGAACGAATGACTAGATTATTGGAATTTGTACATATTTGATGTATGAAGTCCATTACGTTTAGTCGAGAGCGATGGATTTCAACTTCATATGCTTTCTCCGAAAATTTGAGTGAATATATTAATAATTTACTTAATGAGGATGAAGTGTGAAACATTTGAAAAGTTCAAAGATTTTCAAGATGAAGTGCAAAATCAATGTAACAAGAAAATAAAGAATTAATGATAGGATCATAAAGGAAGATATTTGACTTACAAGTTTAGCATAACACCTAAGATTTGATGAGTCGTTCCATGGATTTGTGTTTCTCAAAACACCATATGAGTATGGAATAAATTGAGATATGCAATAAAACTTTGTTTGACAAGGGAAGATCATAGGTGTAATTCATTAAACTGCCATTATATTTTAAATATTAAAATCTTTAGAGACTACCGATTTTCCACTGAAAAGAGCTCCATCATGATCCATTGAAATCACACCAGATAAAGTTATGGTTTAGGATAAAACTCAAGTTGTCATTTCTTAAACATTGGTATGCTATACATAAAATAGATGTCTACTACCAAAGTCGGATGAACATGTATTTGTATTTTATTTTGAATAATCGTCGAGTATTCCTCCATAACACCAAAGACAAAAATGTTTGTCGCTTAGAACGTCAAGTTTCTTTGAGAAGGAATTTTTCGTGAAAATTTAAGTGGTAGGACAATAGAACTTTGATAAGGTTAAACGAACCTTGGTTATATGTGCAAAGTTGCGCAGCGCCGAAAAGTGTTCCAGAGGCAGCAACAATGCTCATGACTCACTTGCCTCAAAGGTTGTGGTTACAGAGGTCTAAGTTCCTATTGAACCAAGTAGGTCGGGTAAACAATCAAATACCAAGATTTGAGGGTTGAATCATTATTTGACAATAATGAATGGACTACATGCAAAGAAGCGATGATGGGCCCTGACTCCGTAAAATGCCTTGAAGCCATAAAATCCGTGATAGTTCCATACACGATAAATCAAGCTTTGAACTTGAAAGACCCTCTGGAAAGGTGTAAGACCTTACAGTCGTGTTTGGATCTATAAAGACATGGATGTTTCACATCTATGAAATAGTCGACATGTTGGGAAAGAGTTCAAAACAATGCTCAAAGTTTGACTATGACTAGATTTGATCTTTCATAGCGATATTTAGTCTAGACGGATTAATGTAGCAACCACTACATATATTGGTATATGATAGTTTAATAAACAAAACAAATTTCTTCTAATAGAATTGTTACCTAGGACGTGTGCATAACACGATCCAAAGGGTCTTGTTAATTCAAAGGATGCTAAAAGCGTATGCAAACTTCAATGGTTGAACTGAGCATCACGGATTTGGAATCTTCACCATGATGAAACTGTTAAAAGAGTTTAAATTCATAAGAGACGATGAAGATGCTTGCATTTGCAAGAAATTAAGTGGGAGCGCTAAGACATATTTCTAATACATTATGTGGAAGACATATTGTTGATTGGAAATGATGTATCTTTTATTAACACATGTTAAGAATTTCATATCGATGAAAGACTTAGGCAAAACCCGAATATTTGTCATCAATATCTATATAGATAGATTGAGACGCTAATATGGTTGTGCCGAATGTACATAGATGAGATATTTAGTAGCGGATCTAGCTCGACACGTCAGGGTGGTCCAACAGTGCAATTTTTAATTTAATTATATATATCTATTAATTTTTTTCATGATATATAGGCTACGTAGAAATGTCAGGGTGGTCCATGCACCACTCTGGCCACCCTTTGGATCCGCCTATGGAGATATTGAATGAGTTCAATATGGAAATGACAAGAAAGGTTCTTGCCACACAGAAAGGATTAAATCGAAATTCAAGTGTATCGACACTTGTTAAGTGAAACAAAGATTCATGTATTGATTGATACTTGATGAATAAAATCACAAAAAAAAATTAATCATACTGTGATATGTACAAATCCAGATATGTCCTATGATCTAAATGTTATGAGCATATACCAGAATGATTCATAAGATGATCATTGGACGATAGTAAAGGATATTCTTATGATCTTTTGGAAGAACCAAGAATATATTATTTTGTAGAAGTGACAAATAGATGGTTAGTTCATTGTAAATGGTACTACATTGATACTAGTTTTTTCACAAAGTACAAATTAAGTTTATCTAAATCTAAACTAAGGGTGGCACAATATGATGAAAGTAAGTTCCATAATGGATTTGGATGAGTTCCAAAGTTAAGACATTGTGATAGATACTACAACAGAAGGCTAAATATATGAATGCTATTATAGCAGCAAAAGAGGGCATTTGTGTCAAGTAGTTTGTTATCAAACTAGGTGTAGTTCACAGCGGGATAATACTATGAAGATATATTGTACGACAATATTGTCAACATGTTTTAACCCCTAGGAACTAAAGGTCTCATCAAAGGACCAAATTTATACAAAGCCATCTCATTAGAGAATAAGTGATGCGTAGAGACGCAAAGACATGTAATTACACACGGACCTGAAAGTGTCGAATCCTAAGATCGGTTGATCACTAGCAATCATGTACATACAACACCGGAAAGCCATAGGTGTTGAATACACAAAGATTTGAGACTAGATTATTGTCTCTAGTCCAAGTGGGAGACTGTTGGAGATATGCCCAACAGGCAATAATAAAGAGGTTATTATCATATCTTCATGCTTATGATAAATGTTTACATACCATGCTATAATTATATTAACCGGAAACATTAATACTTGTGTGACTTGTAAACATATAAGAGTCCCTAGTAAAGCCTCTTGTTAAACTAGCTTGTTGGTTAATATATGATCATGGTTTCCTAATCATGAACATTGAGATGTTATTAACAACAAGATCATATCATTAGGAGAATGGTGTGATGGACATAATCCTATAGATAAGCGTAGCATAAAGATCAAGTCATTTCAATAGTTAGTTTGCTGTAAGCTTTCTCATACATAGTAACCAAATTCCTTCGACCATGAGATCATGCTAATCACCATCACCGGATGGATGCTTTGATGACATCAAACACCACACCGTAACTGGGTGGCTATAAAGGTGTCATTGAGTGTTCGGAAAGTATGTGTTGAGGCACATGGATCAAGAGTGGGATTTGTCTATCCATATGACATATACATATACGTTGGGCCCTCTGGGTGGAATGTCATCCAATTAGCTTGCAAGCATGTGACTGGCTCATGAGGGATCACATATCACGGGAACGAGAAAAAATTACTTATGGGTAACGAGGTTGAACTAGGTATGCAGAGATACCGATGATCAGACCTCGGATAAGTAAACCATCGCGAGACAAAGGGAAATTGGTATCATATGTAAGTGGTTCATTCGATCGCAAATTAATCGTAGAAATATGTGGGAGCCATATGAATTTCCAGATTCCTCTATTGGTTATTTATCAAAGAAGAGTCTCGGTCATGTCTGCATAATTCATGAACCATAGGGAGACACACATAAGGATTCGATGTTGTTTAGTGATATGTCGGAAACGTATCTATAATTTTGATGCTCCATGCTTGTTTAGTATCTACTTTGCTTTGCTTTGTCTACACTTTGAGGTGTTTTGATATCTTTTCTGGAACTAACCTATTAACAAGTTGCCATAGTGCCAGTTGCATGTTTTCTTCTGTTTTTAGTTCCAGAAAGGAAGAAAATCAATATTCTCGGAATTGGACGGGACAAAAGCCAAAGTCAATATTTTACCATGAGGGACAACGAATCCAGAAGACGAAACGGAGACGCGAGCCAGGGTGGCCACCCCCCCTAGGCGCGGCCAGGTGCGGGCCCGCGCCTGGGCAGGGTGTGGCCCCCTTGGTCGCCTCCCGGCCTCGCATGTTCGCCTATAAGAAGACCCCGATGCAGAAACCCTAAGTACCTGATCAAAACTCCATGAAACCTTCTGTAGCCGCTGCCACCATCGTCCCTAGATCGGGGGGATTTGAAGTTCTTCCCGGCACCCTGCCGGAGGGGAGATTATCTCGGAGGCCTTCTCTCCAGTATGATGCGTGAGTAGTTCCACCTTGGACTATGGGTCCATGTAGTAGCTAGATGGTTGTATCTCCTCCTTATGCTTTTATGTATAGATCTTGTGATCTCCGTTCATGATAAAGATCTAATCTATTTGCAATCATGCATGTTGTGTTTGCAGGGATCCGATGGATATTGAGATTATTATGTCAGTTTGGTTAATGGTTTTGTCTTTATGATTCTATCATGTCTGTGTTGTTTACTTGTTTACCATTGATACATACTCCAATCTTTACCATTGATACATCCTCCACTGTTAATTGTTTACTTGTTACAAACCATTACCATCCACACCATACAGTTAATCCTTTGTTACAGCAAACCGGTGAACTTGACAACCTCACTGATTCGTCGGGACAAAGTCTTGAGTTTGTGTTGTGCAGGTCTCCATGTTGTTTGCAACACCTATGTGACATTTCCTCCCTCCTTATGGTTCGATAACCTCGGTCTCTATTGAGGTAAACTTGTTGTTGTGCTCATCACACCTTGCTCTTGGGGTTCCAACGAAGTGTCCCAGGACAACATTGGGTGCACGCATCAAGGATTTCTGGAGCCGTTGTCGGGGAGGCTAAGGAAGTATTCACAAGGGGAGTCCTCCACTTCCTTTCTCTTTACTTTGTTTTTAGTTTTCTTAGTTTCTTTTGCTTGGTTTTTTTGCCTCTTTTCAAAAACTCCAAAAAAATTAGTTTAGTTTGGTTTGCTTTCTTATTCAAAAACATAAAAAAATTAGTTCCTATTCTAGTTGCTGGTCTGTTATTGCCTTGCTTGGTCATGCTTTCTATTAATGGATGGTTTCTTTGAAACTAGTTCTTATTGGCAAGGTGGGTTCACGGAAGAACAAAAGTATTATTATTTGTGTTCAAATACAGGGCTCGCCGGCCTCGCCAATGCCAGCCACCACACCTATGAAGGGCTCACCCATGAGTTCCTCGCCTCCTTCTATGACGACTACATGGAGAAAGGTAACGCATGCATGATAAATTTCATCATTAACCAACGGTCATATCAAATTACCTATCAACAATTCTGCGATGCTTATGGATTCCCTCAGGAGGGGGAACCAACAGTTACAAACATGTATAGTGTCTCGAGTGCAAATGCTTGGGAGGTTGTTTCTGTTCATGGTGGTAGGGACTTCTACCAGAAGAAAATGTCCACCATTCAGAACCCAACCATCCGTTACTTTGCTATGTTTCTTGCTAACACCTTATTCGGAAGAGGAGATACCGGCTCGATGGCCAACGCAGATATGGCCATGATCACCAAGGTGCTCTTCCCCACTCCTGAAGCTCTATTCCTCCAGCACCTCCGCCACCAGAGCAACAAAACAAAATGTGATATTCGTATCGGTGGGATGGTAACCCACCTAGTCCAAGCACTTGAAATTGCAATTCCTATTGCACAACCTGTTGATGACTCCATTCTTATGGATGTTAGATATGTTACTTCTTGTGGCTTCCTCGGTGTTTACCGAGTTAACAAGAGGCTCCGATCCTATCAGTCTGGTTATCTTAATGATGTGCAAGAGGGTCAGATACCACTGCCTTGCCCGCAAGCCTTCGAGGTTCAGGGAGGGACAACTGGATCCTCACCAAGGATCAAGTGGCTAAAATCATTGCGGAGCTCCATCCTGACTCCGATGAAGAAGAAGAAGGAGGGCAACAAGATGATAAGGAGCAGCAGGAGAAGGAGTACAACCCCTCTTGGGAAGGACAGCAGTAGCAGGAGGAGGAGCAGCCTTGGGACCAACAGCCCAATCAGCCAAAGCAGCAACAGGGGTTCAACAATGTCTCCTATCTGGAATTTTTGCAGCTTAACCAGCATGTTGGGGAGATCAGCCAGACTCTTCACGGAGTTAGTGATGATGTGAGTTCTTTAAGTCACACCTTTGGTAACTTCATGAACTACTTCCCCGACTACTACCAGCCGTCGCCCAATGATGGCAACAACTGAGCACAGAAACAACCTAAGCTCGGGGAGGTTTTGAAAACCTCCAAATTTGCATTCATATTTTTATTTATTCTTTTGATTTGTTTTCTTTTCCAATAATATCATGTTTAATTTAAGCTTGCATTATTAATACCCAAAACACACAAAAAATAGTGTAACTTTCAATTGCAATTTGTTTCTTTGTTTTTCTCGGAGATTGCTCAATTTCAGGTGACTTGGCAACAGGGAAATATAAAGAGGATTCGAATTAAGTACGAGAACGAAGCAAGCAAGAGGAGGTATCACATTTCTTTTATCACCTCTCTTGCAATTTTAAATTGATCCTATAATTATTTACTCGCTTGCACTTGAGTCACTCCCCACCTAGCTTGTTATCATATAAATTATATTCCCTTGCTAGTGTCCTCTGTTAGCTTTGAAACAATGATCAATGAACTTGGTTAAATATTTCCAACATTTTACAACAATAAAAAGCATCCTAGAGATGACTTGAGTCCATGTTTAACCGAAAGATTTGATTTTAGAACCTACTCAACCCCATTGAGCTTAATGTAAATAGACTCGATAGCACCCTTGAATGAAATTATCTGATAAAATGGATAGTTAGAAGTAGTAGAGATTATGCCACTGCTTTTTCTAATAATTATAGTAGGATATTGCTTTACGCGTGTCACTACAAACAATGTCGTACTCCATGGGGAACTACTAACGATGCTGGCCAACGAATGATCTAAATGTGGGAAACCACTTGATTTCGGCTATGAGTTATGTAAACGTCTGTAGCTGCAATGCTATGACGTGTAAAAAATTTAGTCTCCTCGTGGTTTCATGTTCCAAGTGAAGTTGTAGTATTCCTCTGACCCACTATTGCTCAAAAATATCTATTGGCATGGTCACGAGTGTGCAACATAGCCCCAATTAACATGTTAAAAACATTGGCATGATTACTCTATGAAAAGAGTTAACATCCTCACCTTCTCTGCTAGAGCTCCATTCTCTCTCTCCATGTCCTCTATGTGCCTCCGACGGGGCGGCTTGTTGTTCCTGTCGCCCGGGGTAATCACAATGTTCCCTTCTTCATCACGCCTTCCATAGTCACGGTAGGGTGAATCTTCAGGCAGTAGGTGTCGGACATAGTGGCACTGGCGAGACAAGGCTTCATGTATGGCCAAGTTGATTCCAAGTCCCCAGTTGCAGTATATCTTGGTGTAGACCAAGTGCGCGGGGTTTGGCAAGGCGGCATCTCTGAATATGAAGGTAGTGATCTCCCATGCATCCTCTCCATAACCATAGGTGTACAGCCTTCTTCCCTTGAACATAGGCAGTGGCAATCCCAATGACTGAGAGAGTTGAGCTAACTGCCTTGCAAAGGGTCTTGGTGACTCCATGGTGACATACTCAGTCCTAACATCTCCCATCTATCAAGTAAAAGAGGAAAGTGTGAGAATAGCATATGGTAAGAATTTACGAGGGTGAAACATAAGAGGAAAGACAGAGTTAATATAGGCTTAATAATTCTATGGCTTCCTAATCCAATCCTAGGTCACGATCCTACAGTCGACACACGTGCTCTAATACCATCCTGTGACACCCCGGTTCTGATAAGACCGTGGCCTCTATGTGACATGCCAATCCCTGGATCGGTTCATTGGCCCACAATAGAGTAAGATAGATAATCATAGCAAAATAACCGTGTATCATGAACTACAAAGATCCAGAGTACCATTATTACAATATAAAAGATTAGCATAAAGCTAGCTCAAATTGTTCAGGTAGCAACAAAAACAAGTAAATCCTCCAATCTTCAAATTGCCCACAAGTGAACAAGTGCCGAGTGGAGTACCGTGGCCTATAACGATCAATCAGAATCGGAATAACCTGCAACATAAAACGTAGCAACCCCGAAGGGTCAATACATGGAATGTATGGCAAGTAGAGATAGTAAAGGAGACAATAGTACTAACATCTACATGCATATTTGGCAAGTGGAGCTGTGTCTGGCTTGAATTTGCAAATACATTTGTCCTACTTTCATAAACAGTTTTTGATTTTCTTTGAAAAGATCCCAATTAAGTTAACCCAACAATATTAGAACAATTATGAAATTAGAATGAGCGAGAAACATGTCATGAAATCAATATCAAGCAACTCAGTTGTCCTTAACCGGGGACACGGCTAATCGATTAGATTATACACTCTGCAGAGGTTAGTACACTTTACCCATGTGACTTGGCCAGCCCAGCTCGTACCATCGCTATCATTTTGGGCAATGATAGGGAGAAGACCAAGAAGAGACTGTTCGGGAAGTAGCTCCTCAATCCCGACGCCAAGACCGTCCAACCTACCAAAATTCTACATCTCTGGATACGCGGGTTCGAGTTACCACAACCTACTAAGTCCAACCAACCGCCCATTTCATTATTGGCACATGGTTGTACACGTAAGCTACACAATAAAGAAGCCAATCATTCTTTCTTGATACCTGGGTGCCTTTCCGCCATGAAACCACAAAAAATTATCAATACCATCACACCAAGGGGGTTCATTGATTAAGTTGTTTTTAGTTTTCACAAACCAATACTTTGAGAAAACAAGTATCAATGATGTAACCCAGCCCTCGTTTAACAAAGCATGGCTAAGCACATCTACCAACGGTGGTTCATCTACAAAGAGGGTCCTACCACATAATAGGACATAGCATAGCGATAGTATCATCCTACACATGCATCTACAAAATACACAACAATGCATTGAAAATAGTAGGACGATATCATGAACAAAGTAGCATCTACTTGCCTTGGTTGTAGCGGTCGGGAGCACAATCCTCACAGGAACAAGCGTTGCACTCAACACAATCTACACGATACAATAGCAATTATAAACAACAATGCACAAGCATATGCAACAAATATGATGCATGAATGCAAGAACGATAAGTAAATTGGTGCTATAGATGCACCACAACATCCTATAACATAACACTACCGATTGCATGCATGGAAAATAGTTTTAGCGCTAGGAAAACTATTAAGTAAAAGTAAGGCTCCAAACTAGAGCTAGAACTTGAATAATTCACTACCGGTAGAATACTGTTCGTAAAATCTTGGTAAAATTCTACAGTATGGGCATCGCTGATTAGAAACAGTACCAATTGTAATTACTCGAAAAGGAATTATAAAACTCCCCGAGTAATTAAAACACTGCAGAAAGCCAATAGACAGTTTCTGCAGAAGATTTTACTGTAAGCCTACCTTTTTAATTCATGATGACATTCCCCTCGTTCCACTGAATCCAGGGACATGTCATACGCAATTTTTGGAGCTACGGATCTTTTTCTACGAATTTATTACTCCGAAAAGGCCATTAACTAGTTTGATTAAACTGTACTAAACCTTGCAACAAAAGCCTGAACCAAAGGTACAGCGAGATTCTACACGAATCACTGAACTCGTACATATTTTATTTGCAATTTTTGGCCAAGCGGTTGAATTTCTACGCAATTTACAAGATTCTACCCAAATCTGCCAACTAAAGGGATTAACGAAATTGACCCAGTCAACTGTGCTGTTGACTGGTCAAAGCGTCTGCTGACTGGACGCTGACTGGGCGTCTGACTAGTCAACGCCTGAGTGCTGACCGGTCAACTAACGATCTAGGCCGCTGATCTGAGATCTGACGGTGGCTGCTGTCTTACCGGAAACGGATGGCGAAACGGACTCTGGAAGGCGCGGCGAGCTCCGTACGGCGGTGGCGAACGGTTCCGGCGTCGGGGTCTTTCCTGCACGGCGTACACACGGTCAACTACGGGTCGACAATTACATCGCGCGCAAGGCGGCGCGTACGTGCGCGTATGCGTGCGTGCATGCTTGCATGCGATAACGCTGCGGTATGCGCGCGGGTGTGCATAAGCGCATGCGGCGCGCAAGCGCGCGGCAGCTCGGCGGCGTGGCGGCGCGGCAGTCGCAGCGGCGACGCTGGAGGCGGCCGAGGCGGCGGCGACGCAGGCGGTGCGGGCGGGCGGGTGAGCGCGCGGCTTGGCGGCGCGCGCGGTGGCGGGAGGCGGCGCGGGCGGCGGGTCGGTGGCGGTGGCGGCGGAGCCCGCGGCGGCGGGCGATGACGATCGGCGGCGCGGAGGACGCGAATAGAAAGAGAGGAGGAGGCGAACCGGCGCGGTGGCGGCGATGGTCGGCGGCGAGGTGGCCGGGAGGCGGCGGCGGCGAGATCGCCTTGGGCGCGCGCGCACAGGGAGGAGAGAGGCGGCGGGGTCGGGCTGGGAGTTGGGCACGGGTTACGAGGCGGCGGTGGGTCCCCTTTTTAAGTAGTCCCGCGCGCGGAATCCTGAACTGAAACGGTCCAGAAACTGACTCCAACTCGGAAATCGGTCCGGATTTTCGGACCGTTTTCCGGCGGTTTACTAAAACGTCCGAGTCTTTTGCATACGAACTCCGATTTGAGCGATTCTTGCGCCTACGGGTTCGTATCGTCGAGGGGAACAACCTTCAGTCAAGGTTTACGTGAAAACTCGAACCTACAGGGGTGGTTGTCGCAAGTCCTTCTAAAGCCTCCCGCAGGAAACTCGTAGAGAAGTAAAATAGGGTTTTGATGGTGGCGTCTCGCCGAACCTTTCTACTCGACGGTTTTGCATGGAAGATATGATCCAATGAAATGAATGATATGCAAGACCAAATCTAAAATTTGGGATGTGACAAGACTAACCCCCTTAAGATGAATCTCGTCCTCGAGATTCGGCGCGGCTAGCAAATAGGTGTGGGTAGTCCTCTCGGATGTCATCCTCACGCTCCCAAGTGGCTTCCTCCTCGGTGTGGTGGCTCCACTGTACTTTGCAAAACTTGATTGTCTTGGTATGGGTAGTCCTTTCTGCTGTCTCCAGAATCTTGATCGGTTTCTCCTCATAGGTCAAATCATTATCAAGCTGAACCTCCTCTAGCGGTATTGTGTCTCTTAATGGTGTATCCACCATCTCCGGATGGCACTTCTTCAGCTGGGATACGTGGAACACGTTGTGAACAGCAGACAGAGCTTCTGGCAACTCCAACTGATAAGCAACTTCTCCTTTGCGTGCTAAGACCCGATACGGTCCAATGAATAGAGGTGCCAGCTTACCCTTAATTCCAAATCTCTTGATTCCACGAAGCGGCGATACTCTAAGGTATGCTCTATCACCTATCTCATACACCACTTCCTTGCGCTTGGCGTCAGCGTAGCTCTTCTACCTTGATTGTGCTACCTTCAGTTTGTCCCTAATAAAGGCGACCTTCTCCTCAGCGTCCTTGATCAAATCAGGTCCAAACAGCTGACGTTCTCCTACTCCATCCCATAGCAATGGTGTTCGGCACCGTTTCCCATACAATACATCGAACGGTGACGTCTTGATGCTTGTCTGATAGCTGTTGTTGTAGGAAAACTCCGCATACGTCAAATTCTCATCCCAACTAGAACCATGAGCTAAAGCGCAAGCTCTCAGCATGTCCTCCAAAATCTGATTCACTCTCTCGGTCTGTCCATCAGTCTGTGGGTGAAACGCTGTGCTAAACTCCAACCTAGTACCAAGTGACTCGTGCAGCTGGCGCCAGAAATGTGAGGTAAATTGGGTGCCTCTATCAGATACAATACTCTTGGGAACTCCATGTAGGCACACAATCTTGTCCATGTAAATCTTGGCTAACTTTGCACTTGTATAGGTCGTATTTACCGGTGTAAAGTGGGCTACCTTGGTCAAATGGTCGACCACTACCCAAATAGAGTCATATCCTGACCTGGTCCTGGGCAATCCTGTGATAAAGTCCATTCCCACTCTATCCCACTTCCAATCCGGCACAGGCAATGGCTGTAGCAATCCTGCTGGCTTCTGGTGTTCCGCCTTTACTCGGCTACATACATCACATAGGGCGGTATGCTCTGCGATGTCTCCCTTCATGTTGTTCCACCAGAATCTGTCCTTTAGGTCCATATACATCTTCGTATTTCCCGGATGTATGGAATATGGCGAGTCATGAGCCTCCTGCAGAATCAACTTCCTTATCTCGGGATCGTTGGGAACGCACAAACGATCTCCGTACCACAGGGTTCCTTGCTCGTCCTCGCGGAATTCCCTTGCTCGACCTTCCTTCATCTTTTCCTTTACTTCTTCTATCTCTTTGTCTCCTATCTGAGCCTTTATGATCCTTTCCTGTAGCGTTGGTTGGACTTCCATTGTTGTTAAGTATCCTTCAGATACTACCTCCAGTCTAAGGTCCGTGAATTGTTTGCACAAGTCCTCAGGCAATTCACCAATTGTCAATCCATTGGCATAAACCTTCCGGCTCAGAGCATCTGCTACTACATTGGCCTTTCCTGGGTGGTATTGTAGACTCATATCATAATCCTTGATAAGCTCCAACCATCTCCTTTGTCTCATGTTCAATTCCTTCTGTGTAAATATGTATTTCAGACTCTTGTGGTCGGTGTATACATCACAGTGTTTTCCCATTAAGTAATGCCTCCATACCTTGAGCGCATGAACCACTGACGCTAACTCCAAGTCATGTGTGGGGTAATTCCGCTCATGGTGCTTGAGTTGTCGCGAGGCATATGACACTACTCTCCCATCTTGCATCAGCACACTCCCAAGTCCCTGTCGTGAAGCATCACAGTACACTTGGAAATCCTTCTGTAGATCTGGTAAACACAGAACAGGTGCAGTCACTAGTCGACGCTTCAGTTCCTGAAAGCTGGCTTCACATACGTCTGACCATTCAAACTTCCTCTCCTTCTTCAGAAGTTCAGTCATCGGCTTAGAAATCTTGGAAAAGTTTTCGATGAACCTCCTGTAATATCCAGCAAGTCCCAAAAAGCTTCGAATCTCTCCCGCATTCTTGGGCGCTTCCCATTCAGTTACTGTAGTCACTTTGTTTGGATCAACAGCAATTCCTTCTCCTGACACTACGTGTCCAAGAAACCCAACGGTGTTAAGCCAAAATTCACACTTGTTGAATTTGGCATACAGTTGATGTTCCCTCAGCTTCTCCATAATTAGTCTCAGATGTTTCTCATGCTCAGCATCATCCTTGGAATATATCAGTATGTCATCAATAAACACCACCACGAACTTGTCCAAATACTCCATAAATACCTTGTTCATCATGGTCATGAAATATGGGGCATTCGTTAGTCCAAAAGACATAATCAGATACTCATATAAACCATACCTAGTGGTGAAGGCGGTTTTGGTACATCCTCCTCTCGGATCTTCAATTGAAGTAGCGATCGCAGATCAATCTTCTTTGAACACCTTTGCTCCTTCAGCTTGGTCAAACAAATCATTTATGTTCGGCAGAGGGTACTTGTTCTTGATGGTTACTTCATTCAGCGAACGATAGTCCACCACTAATCTCTTGGTGTTGTCTTTCTTCTCCACAAACAGAACAGGTGCTCCCCATGACGACGCACTAGGCTGAATGAATCCTTTTTCCAGTTGCTCCTTCAACTGTTTCTTCAATTCCTTCAGCTCATCCACATCCATCTTATATGGTTTCTTTGCTATAGGTCCTGTTCGGCATCGTCGATAAGAAACTCTACTTCCTCGTGTGGCATCCCCGGCAGCTTCCGAAACACGTCTGGGTAATCCCTAATCACTGCACAAGATCCATGCTAACCCCTTAAGAGAATTCAACTTACACCTTCTCGGTCGTGCAGCCGACTTGAATCTAATCCTCTTACCATCCGGGGTTTTGAGTGAAACAGCTCGCTGTGCACAATCTATGTGTCCCCCATGCATAGACATCCAATCCATACCCAGAATAACGTCTAATCCCTGTGAATCCAACACTACCAAATGTGCAATGAAGTTGTGTGTTCCAATCCTCACTGTTAAGTCGCGGCATCCCGCGCTAGCTATCATATCTCCTCCAGGTGAACTCACTCTAATAGACCTTTTCATAGACTCAGTAGGTAACTTATACTTATCCACAAATACCCTTGATATGAATGAATGCGATGCACCAGTATCGAAAAGTATAAGTGCAGGGTAAGTGTTGATTGGGAACTTACCAATCACAAGGTCAGGCTCATCTGGAATCTCCTCGACATTCATGTGGTTCACTATGGCCTTCTCGCCGTTGGTTGGCTTGAGTCCTTTCCTTTCCGGACAGTTGTCAGCATAGTGTCCCTTCTGCTTGCACTTGAAGCACGTCACCTCACTCAGATCCTTCTTCACGAAGTTGCGATCACGGTTGCGGTCATGCCCACCGTGTCCTCCAGAGTGGTGAGAGTGTCCTCCCTTGTGGTTGTGGTGGTTGCTCCTATGGTTGTAATGACGATGCCCATCGCGGTGGTCATGGCTCCCATGGTCACTTCCTCCATGCTTGGAGTACCCATCATATGAAGTGCGAGTCTTGTGGTGTGAACCAGAGTGGTGATTGTTGTTCTTTCTCTTGCGGTTCTCCACCTGCTTGTGCTTCCCTTCCAAGATCCTAGCCTTGTCCATAAGCTCTTGGAAAGTGGGGCAGTAGACCACAAGTAGTTGTACTGAAAGCTCATCACTGAGGACATCCAGGAATCTCTCCCTCCTTTTGGCATCAGTGTTAACATCCTCAGTTGCATAACGGGACAGGTTGTTGAACTCCTCAATGTACTCGGCCACGGTGCGATTGGTTTGGCGCAAGTTGCGGAACTCCTTCCTCTTCAGGCTTAGAACTCCTGAAGACATGTGGTTGGTCCTGAAACCTTCCTCAAACATAGCCCAAGTCACGGTATCCAGCGGGTGGGTGATCTGAAATGTGTCCCACCAAGAAGCGGCTGGTCCCTCCAGTAGGTGAGCGGCAAACCTCACCTTCTCAGCATCAGTGCATCCGACAGTTACTAGATCCTTGTTGACTGAACGCAACCAGTCGAGAGCAACCATTGGTTCCGTTGCAGTAGAGAACTTAGCTGGCCTTAGCCTCAGAAATCTGGTGAGAGCATCTCCCTGAGGCTGATTGTTTCCATTGTTGTTGTTCTGATTTGCCATGAACTGAGTCATCACTTGGGTTAGCTGTGCCTGAGCTGCCATGATCTGCTCCATCTCAGTGGGTTGGCGGCGGGGAGGCATCTGCGGTTCAGCATAGGTAAGTTTAGAAAGAATCAACTACGACAATAGGATTCTACCCATGCATATGATCAATCAACAACAAACAATAGCAGACAATCACAAGCAAGCAACACATCAACAAACAAGTGATCCAGCAACATCCAGGTGTTATCCTAGCAGTATATAACTACTGAAATAGTTTTGCAAGAGTTGGCAATGGTTAACTAAACAATAGATCAACTAACCATCAAAACAACAATTCTGCCAGAACAGTCCAGCAGAGTTCACGAATTTTTCCGCCTGACTTAAACTCGTCAGAAAAATTAGCTGATTTTTGTGCATATAGTACAGAGAGTTTCGCATCAGCCCAATTTTTTTCAGATTTTTCCGAGTTACCAGAAAACTATGAAAAATCGCGCAGTACTGCTGTATCAGCAGAAGAACTGCAGCGAAAATAACACAGATGATAACCAAATTGCCATAACTCTTTCATAAAATTCGCACAAATAAATCCTGGGATATTGGAGTACACAAATAAGCAACTAATCACTCTCAAACTAACACGAACTAAGTTTCACAATGATTGAGATTAATCCTAACGAGTTCTCCTAACGTGGCATAATTGGTGGACTTCTATCTACTTCTTGAAGAGATTGAGGTAGGTCCTTGCGGTCATGCGTTGGCGCTTCGGCTCGCGGTACAACCATGGTGGCGGAGTGTACACCTCTCCCGAACCATCACTTGAGACTTCAAACTCCACCTCTTCTGAATCCTCCTCTTCTTCTTCATCCTCAGCTGCAACAGCAACGGCTTCATCTCCTCCACCATCATCGTCTCCATCATCATCATCCTCGTCCTCATCATCATCATCATCATCGTCTCCACTGTCATCATCATCCCCATTGTTGCCATCATCTCCATTGTCATCATCAGAGGGTGGATTCAGCTGTGCTTGGAGAGCGGCAATCTGGGCTGTCATAGCTTCAATGGTTTGGTCCCTTTCCTGGACGGTCCCTTGCAACTCTGGGTATTCTCTTGCACAGTACCATGAATATGAGCAATGGCTTCATCTCTGGCTATCAGGGCAGTCTCCAGAACTCCCACAGCTTCATGCAAAGTGTCTATCTCTTGTCCTTGGACCACCATTCCGTTGCTAGTAAAGTCTGCAATCTCCTTTAACATCCTCACCTTCTCTGCTAGAGCTCCATTCTCTCTCTCCATGTCCTCTATGTGCCTCCGACGGGGCGGCATGTTGTTCATGTCGCCCAGGGTAATCACAATGTTCCCTTCTTCATCACGCCTTCCATAGTCACGGTAGGGTGAATCTTCAGGCAGTAGGTGTCGGACATAGTGGCACTGGCGAGACAAGGCTTCATGTATGGCCAAGTTGATTCCAAGTCCCCAGTTGCAGTATATCTTGGTGTAGACCAAGTGCGCGGGGTTTGACAAGGCGGCATCTCTAAATATGAAGGTAGTGATCTCCCATGCATCCTCTCCATAACCATAGGTGTACAGCCTTCTTCCCTTGAACATAGGCAGTGGCAATCCCAATGACTGAGAGAGCTGAGCTAACTGCCTTGCAAAGGGTCTTGGTGACTCCATGGTGACATACTCAGTCCTAACATCTCCCATCTATCAAGTAAAAGAGGAAAGTGTGAGAATAGCATATGGTAAGAATTTACGAGGGTGAAACATAAGAGTAAAGACAGAGTTAATATAGGCTTAATAATTCTATGGCTTCCTAATCCAATCCTAGGTCACGATCCTACAGTCGACACACGTGCTCTGATACCATCCTGTGACACCCCGGTTCTGATAAGACCGTGGCCTCTATGTGACATGCCAATCCCTGGATCGGTTCATTGGCCCACAATAGAGTAAGATAGATAATCATAGCAAAATAACCGTGTATCATGAACTACAAAGATCCAGAGTACCATTATTACAATATAAAAGCTTAGCATAAAGCTAGCTCAAATTGTTCAGGTAGCAACAAAAACAAGTAAATCCTCCAATCTTCAAATTGCCCACAAGTGAACAAGTGCCGAGTGGAGTACCGTGGCCTATAACGATCAATCAGAATCGGAATAACCTGCAACATAAAACGTAGCAACCCCGAAGGGTCAATACATGGAATGTATGGCAAGTAGAGATAGTAAAGGAGACAATAGTACTAACATCTACATGCATATTTGGCAAGTGGAGCTGTGTCTGGCTTGAATTTGCAAATACATTTGTCCTACTTTCATAAACAGTTTTTGATTTTCTTTGAAAAGATCCCAATTAAGTTAACCCAACAATATTAGAACAATTATGAAATTAGAATGAGCGAGAAACATGTCATGAAATCAATATCAAGCAACTCAGTTGTCCTTAACCGGGGACACGGCTAATCGATTAGATTATACACTCTGCAGAGGTTAGTACACTTTACCCATGTGACTTGGCCAGCCCAGCTCGTACCATCGCTATCATTTTGGGCAATGATAGGGAGAAGACCAAGAAGAGACTGTTCGGGAAGTAGCTCCTCAATCCCGACGCGCACCGGTCCAACCTACCAAAATTCTACATCTCTGGATACGCGGGTTCGAGTTACCACAACCTACTAAGTCCAACCAACCGCCCATTTCATTATTGGCACATGGTTGTACACGTAAGCTACACAATAAATAAGCCAATCATTCTTTCTTGATACCTGGGTGCCTTTCCGCCATGAAACCACCAAAAATTATCAATACCATCACACCAAGGGGGTTCATTGATTAAGTTGTTTTTAGTTTTCACAAACCAATACTTTGAGAAAACAAGTATCAATGATGTAACCCAACCCTCGTTTAACAAAGCATGGCTAAGCACATCTACCAACGGTGGTTCATCTACAAAGAGGGTCCTACCACATAATAGGACATAGCATAGCGATAGTATCATCCTACACATGCATCTACAAAATACACGACAATGCATTGAAAATAGTAGGACGATATCATGAACAAAGTAGCATCTACTTGCCTTGGTTGTAGCGGTCGGGAGCACAATCCTCACAGGAACAAGCGTTGCACTCAACACAATCTACACGATACAATAGCAATCATAAACAACAATGCACAAGCATATGCAACAAATATGATGCATGAATGCAAGAACGACAAGTGAATTGGTGCTACAGCTGCACCACAACATCCTATAACATAACACTACCGATTGCATGCATGGAAAATAGTTTTAGCGCTAGAAAAACTATTAAGTAAAAGTAATGCTCCAAACTAGAGCTAGAACTTGAATAATTCACTATCGGTAGAATGCTGTTCGTAAAATCTTGGGAAAGTTCTACAGTATGGGCATCGCTGATTAGAAACAGTACCAATTGGAATTACTCGAAAAGGAATTATAAAACTCCCCGAGTAATTAAAACACTGCAGAAAGCCAATAGACAGTTTCTGCAGAAGTTTTTATTGTAAGCCTACCTTTTTAATTCGCTATGAGATTCCCTTCATTCTACTAAATCCAGGGACATATAATACGCCATTTTTGGAGCTACGGATCTTTTTCTACGAATTTATTACTCCGAAAAGGCCATTAACTAGTTTGATTAAACTGTACTAAACCTTGCAGCAAAAGCCTAAACCAAAGGTACAGCGAGATTCTACACGACTCACTGAACTCGTACATATTTTATTTGCAATTTTTGTCCAAGCGGTTGAATTTCTACGCAATTTACAAGATTCTACCCAAATCAGCCAACTAAAGGGATTAACGAAATTGACCCAGTCAACTATGTCTGTTGACTGGTCAAAGTCTCTGCTGACTGGGCGCTGACTGGGCGTCTGACTAGTCAACGCCTGAGTACTGACCGGTCAACTAACAATCTAGGCCGCTGATCTGAGATCTGACGGTGGCTGCTGTCTTACCGGAAACGGATGGCGAAACGGACTCCGGAAGGCGCGGCGAGCGGTGGCGGCAGTTCCGGCGTCGGGGTCTTTCCTGCACGGCGTACACACGGTCAACTACCGGTCGACAATTACATCGCGCGCAAGGCGGCGCGTATATGCGCCAGATCGCGGGCGTGCTTGCATGCGATAACGCTGCGACGTGCATAGCGCATGCGTAGCGGCAGCGCTGCAGCGGCAGCGGGCGGCGTGGCGGCGTGGCAGCGGCTGAGCGCGGAGGCGGCCGAGGCGGCGGCGACGCTGGCGGCGGGCGGCGAGGTGGAGCGGCGGCGCAGGGCTTAGCGGCGCGCGCTCGGTGGCGAGAGGCGGCGCTGGCGGCGAGCGGGCGGCGGCGGTAGATGGCGGCTGCGACGGTGACGATCGCGGAGGACGGGAATAGAAAGAGGAGAAGGAGGCGAACCCGGCGGTGGTGGCGGCGATGGCCGGCGGCGGGCGGGCGGCGCGGCGGCAGTGGGGAGGCGGCGGGCGGCGAGATCGCTTTGGCGCGCGTGAGGAGAGAGAGGCGGCGGGTCGGGGAGTTGGGCACGGTTACGAGGCGGTGGGTCCCTTTAAGTAGTCCTGCGAATCCTGAACAAACGGTCCAAACCGACTCCAAATCGGAAATCGGTCCGGATTTTCGGACCGTTTTCCGGCGGTTTACTAAAACGTCCGAGTCTTTTGCATACGAACTCCGATTTGAGCGATTCTCGCGCCTACGGGTTCGTATTGTTGAGGGGAACAACCTTCAGTCAAGGTTTAAGCGAAAACTCGAACCTACAGGGGTGGTTGTCGCAAGTCCTTCTAAAGCCTCCCGCAGGAAACTCGTAGAGAAGTAAAATAGGGTTTTGATGGTGGCGTCTCGCCGAACCTTTCTACTCGACGGTTTTGCATGGAAGATATGATGCAATGACATGAATGATATGCAAGACCAAATCTAAAATTTGGGATGTGACACCAGCGACCCTCGAGTGACACGGGGATAAAAACAGGAAACTAGTTTGACTCGAGGATAACAAGGAACCACCAAGTTTATTACATTAGTCTGATCCAAGGAGCTTAATTGCTAAGCAACCTGAAGGATCTTAATTGTATAGCGACTGACCATGGTTATGGTAAACAAGCTAGTAGGATTATTGAAGTTGGGATGAAATCTACCAAGAGGAGTTGCGGCTAATTATGGGTTGCTCGCCTACACACATACTTATAAAATTATAATTGTTACACTTAGTACTCATTCACCTGGCACATTCACTATCACCATGAACTGAAACTCCCCGCGCCTACTTTGTCATATGCAGAAAACAAAAAAACAAATCATTCTTTATTTTTTATGCTTTTTATTTCAGAAGTTTACATTTTAGTTTTATTTAAGTACTTCCATTTGCACCCAAATTCCATTCTTATTCTAAACACTAGAAGTCAATTCACTCGAAGACCTGTGACAACTTCGGGTGGTACAGAGACTTCACCAATAAACATTTACCTTTGGGCTTCCTGTGGGATCGATATCTGAACTTTGAAACTAGCTAAAAACGATCTGAGCACTTGCAGTCATCAACCACCCCCTCTCTTCTCTCTCGTCCACTGTCCTGCTCCGGCTTAGGCGAAGCCCTACAGAAATCTCTCCTCTTCCACCAGCACCACCATACCGTCGTGTTGTTGGGATTCCGAGGAGATCTATTACCTATGTTGCCCTGCTAGAACAAGAGAGAGGAAGGTCTTCATCGACTACCGTACGTGTCACTGACTGCGGAAGCGTCGCCAAAACACGGAGTCAAAAGATCGTCTACACGATATTGAGATCAGCAAGTGATCGACTACATCAACCACGAGAATCCGATCTCGTTGAACACTTTGGATCTACGAGGGTTAGTTCTCTACAATTTCATTGCACCGATCTCGTAGATTAGATCTTGGCTTTTCCATAGATTAGATCTTGGTTTTGTGTGTTCTTGTGGTAGAAATTTTTTGTTTTGCATGCAATGAACCCTACAATAGCTGGACGAGAGAGGTGAGGATCTGCATGTGCTCTACATCTTCGGCGACTGTGGCGGTCTCTTCCTCTAGCAACGGGGCGTAAACTCCTCGTCATCGAAGTCCACGGCCGAACAGGCAAAACACTGAATACTTCGCGGGCGAGATGGCGGGATCTCATAATGAAGATGATCCGCGGTGCAGACAGAATGGCGAAGCGAGGCCTAGGCCAAGGGGAAAGGATGCGGCAATGACGGAGGGCCTATCTATAGGCGTGGTTTCGGCTTGGCGTGGTGGGGCTTTGTCAATGAAGACTGTTGGAGACATGCCCAAGAGGCAATAATAAAGTGGTTATAATCATATCTTCATACTTATGATAAATGTTTACATACCATGCTATAATTGTATTAACAGGAAACATTAATACTTGTGTGATTTGTAAACATAAAAGAGTCCCTAGTAAATCCTCTTGTTAAACTAGCTTGTTGGTTAATATATGATCATGGTTTCCTGATCATGAACATAGAGATGTTATTAACAACAGGGTCATATCATTAGGAGAATGATGTGATGGACATACTCCTATAGTTAAGCGTAGCATAAAGATCAAGTCATTTAATATAGTTCATTTGCTATAAGCTTTCTGATACATAGTAACCTAATTCCTTCGACCATGAGATCATGTTAATCACCATCACCGGAAGGATGCTTTGATGACACCAAACACCACACCATAACTGGGTGGCTATAAAGGTGGCATTGAGTGTTCGGAAAGTATGGGTTGAGGCACATGGATCAAGAGTGGGATTTGTCCATCCATATGACGGATAGATATACTCTGGGCCCTCTCGGTGGAATGTCATCCAATTAGCTTGCAAGCATGTGACTGGCTCACAAGGGATCACATATCACGGGAACGAGAAAAGAGTACTTATCGGTAACGAGGTTTAACTAGGTATGCAGAGATACCGACGATCAAAACCTCGGATAAGTAAACTATCGTGAGACAAAGGGAAATTGGTATCGTATGTAAGTGGTTCATTCGATCGCAAAGTAATCGTAGAAATATGTGGGAGCCATATGAATTTCCAGTTTCCTCTATTGGTTATTGATCGGAGAAGTGTCTCGGTCATGTCCGCATAATTCACGAACCGTAGGGAGACACACTTAAGGATTCGATGTTGTTGAGTAGTTATGGAATGATGAGTAAGATACTGAATGTTGTTCGGAGTCTCGGATGGGATCCGGGATATCACGAGGAGATCCGTAATGGTCCGGAGAATAAGATTCATATAAGGAAAGTCCTGTTTCGGGGTTGGAGAATGGTTCCGATGTTTTCATCGGGAATGTTCTAGAAGGTTCCGGAAGGTCCCAAGACCGGAGGGAAGGGTACATGAATGTGTCATGACAATATGGAATGTTTGCATCATGTACTAGGTCACTTGGCTGGACACTTGGAAGAAAGAAATCAAACTCTAGTTTGAAAGTAAAAAGGCCAGTTTGAAAAAGTCAAACTGGGACAATGATTTCCAAGTGGGAGAAGAGAAGGAAACTTGGGAAGAGAAGGTTTCCCTTCTCTCTTCCAAACCGCCGGCCAGCAAGGGAGTTGGGGGAGGAATCGGCTAGCCCTAGCCGCCCCTCCCACCTATAAAAGAAAGGGAGGGGGCGCCCCCTCTCCCTACACCTTGTCACTTAGCCGGCGCCCCTCTAAACCCTAGGCCAGCCGCCGCCCCCCTTCTAGATGCGGCTGCCCTAGATCACCTCTAAACCGCCGTCTAGCTAAACCCTAGCTGTTGGTTGCTCTAAACCCCTTGGTGCCCTCTATTCCGTAGATCGCCAAGGCCCTCTCTTACTCCACCATACTCGCTCCGGCTTAAGGCGAAGCCCTGCGTGATCTCCCCTCTACTTCCGATACCACGCTGTCGTGCTGCCGGAATCGCGAGGAGAGTGCTACAACCTCCGATGCCTACTGGAACAAGGGAGAGGAAGGTCTTCATCGAGTATCAACGGTGTGACCGATCGGGGCGCCGTTAACGCAGCGCCAGAAGGATCGTCTACGCGATCTTGAGATCGGCAAGTGTACGACTACATCACCCACGAGAATCTGCTCTCGTTAACCGCTTTGGAATCTTCGAGGGTGAGTTCCTCTGTCGACTCGTTGCTACAATCTAGTAGATAGATCTTGGCTTGGTTGTGTGCACGCGGTAGAAATTTTTTGTTTTCCATGCTACGAACCCCTACAGTGGTATCAGAGCCGTGTCTATATGTAGATCTATTGCACGAGTAGAACACAATGGTCATTGTGGGCGTTGATGCTTTTGTTGTCGATTGCTTCTTGTGTACTTTGCATCTTGCGGGATGGTGGGATGAAGCGGCCTGGGCTAACCTTACATGACATCGTTCATGAGACTTGCTCCACGCTTGACATGCAACTTGTATTGCATAAGTGGCTTTGTGGGTGCCTGTTTCTCCCAACATAGTTAAGATTAAATATACAACGGGTGATTCACAATACTAGTATCAATGTTGTGGTTCTTGTTTGTAAGTTAGAACGACACTTAATGAAAGCCCCAAACCACGTAAAACATGCAAAGAAAATTAGAGGCGTCTAACTTTGTTTTGCAGGGGTGTGCTGTGATGTGATATGGCCATGATTGTGATTATATATGATGTATGCAATGTTCCTTATTGTAAGTTGGCAACCGGCAGGAGCCATATGGTTGTTTTTAAATTCTGCTTAGACTCGCGTGTCTATTCAAAGTAGTTGTAATAGTTGAAGCTGGTGGACAACAACCATGGAGCGGCATCATTGACCTTGATGCATTGCCGGTGATGATGGAGATCATGTTCATGCTTGAAGATGGAGATCGGAAGTACAAAGAAGAAAGGCCATATCATATCACATATTATGAATCGCATGTGATGTTAATCCTTTTATGCATCTTGTATTGCTTAGTTTACGACGGTAGCATTATAAGATGATCCCTCAAGCACACAATTTCAAGTCTTAAAGTGTTCATCCTTAGTAAGCACCGTTGCTAAAACTCGTTGTTTCGAAGCACCACGTGATGATCGGGTGTGTTAGATTCTGCGAGTGTATACAACGTGAGCAAGCCAGATTTGCTCATGCGGAAGCTAAGGTTTGATCTTGACGAGCCTAGCATGTACAAACATGGTCTCGGAACACGGATCACCGAAAGTTAAAGCATGAGTCATATAGTAGATATGATTAACATGTTGATTGTTCGCCATTGAAGCTACATCAACTCTCGTGATGATCGGTTTTGATGTGGTGGATTTGGTTCGTGTGGTCACTAAAATAATGTGAGGGATATTGTTTTGAGTGGGAGTTCAACGGCAATATGATTAAAAGTTGAACACTATTTATCATAAATTAAATCAAAGTGAATTTGCATAGTTGTTGTAGTCATTGGCATCCGTTTACCACCTTGCGCTTAGTTATAATTGATATGATAGAACTATAGAATTCTGGTTAGTTACTTTACGAACTGGTATCGTATTGTTTTGAAGTGTTAATCTAAAGTTTAAAAGTCCTATTGCAAACTTTCAGTAAGTTCCGGTTACTCCATGAAGTTTAATAATTGGTATTAAATCAAGAGTGACAATTCCAAGTGTTAGTGTATGAGTATCATGTTTGTCTCCATGATTTTTGATATTCAAAGGATTGTCTTAATATCAAGGTTATCTAGGATCTGAAAGAGTTATTTCAGAAACCATGATGTGTGAAAGATATTGTGATATCTGAAACGAAGTTTTGGTTGCAACATGATAGAGTATAATATGACAAAAGTCATGTTCTCATATTTGATGAGAATTTGCAAAAGGTTGGAGACACTAGTTGTCCTAATCCTCCAAAAGGTTTTGGAGAGCAACATTATACTCGTGATTCACCATTATAAGCTAAAATTAGCTTGATCATGGATAATTCCATGATAACGGTGAATATTTGATGTAGGTAAAATGTTTACTACACCAAGAGATTACTAAAGAAAGGAATTTGAAAGAACACCAAACATTTGATGATGGTGATCTACTTCAAAGTGCAAGTCCAAAGACATTGGTATTTTACTATACATGCTTTGGACTATGTGTCATGTATATGGCTCCACTATTAATATTGATAGATTCTTTCAAACAGAAAAGAAATACTGAAAGAGAATCTCATAAATATATGGCAGAAAAGAAAAGACTGGAATTGTCCAGTTTAGGTATATAAAGGATATACATGTTATGGCTTTATTCTTTGCTTGTTAAATAATGTGGCTCTTAAGTATTGGATACTGAATTTGTTAGTATGAATCGTCATACGAACAACAGAATTCATGAATTACAATGGCCTAAGTAACTAGCAAAAGAATATGTGATGATGTTCATCGAGAACAAATAAAGGGTTATTGTGTTGCTCGTTAAACATCAAAGCTTTCCTTCAAGATTTGTTTTATCAGGTATTATGAGAACAAAAGGGTTGTTCAATTAATTGCCGTAATCCATAAAAGATGGATGATTTACAAATCTCGTTGGAGAAATCACATCCATAAAACTAGTGCTAAAAATGTCAAAAGACAAATTAAAAGATCACTTAGGAAGTGACATCGCCGTTTAAATTATATTGGAAAGAAAACATGGAGAAACTCCATATGGATGGAATTCTGGAGTCTTTTGATTTTTGATCAAATGACGCTTGTGAAACTTTCCTAGAGATAATTAAAACTTCGTTCATAGGCCAAAAGGGAACGAATGACTAGCTTATTGGAACTTGTACATATTGTTGTACGAAGTTCATTATGTGTAGTCAAGAGCGATGGATTTCAACTTCATATGCTTCCTCCGAAAATTTGAGTGAATATATGAATATTTACTTAATAAGGATGAAGTATGAAACATTTGAAAAGTTCAAAGATTTTCAAGATGAAGTGCAAAATCATTATAACAAGAATATAAATAGTTTATGATAAGATCATAAAGGAAGATATTTGAGTTACAAGTTTAGCATAATACCTAAGATTTAAGGAATCGTTCCGTGGATTTGCATTTCCCAAAACACCATAAGAGTATGGAGCGTTCGAGATATGTAATTAAACCTTGTTTGACATGGTAATATCAAAGGTGTAATTCATAAAACTGCATTATATTTTAAAGATTAGAAGATTTAGAGACTACCGTTTTTCCATTGAAAAGAGCTCCATCATAATCCGTTGAATTGACACCATATAAAGTTATGGTTTGGGATAAAACCCAAGTTGTCCTTTCTTAAAAATTGGCATGCTATGCATAAGAAAGATGTTTGCAACCAAAGTCGGATGAACCTGTCTTTGTATGTTATTTTGAATAACTGTTCCTCCATAACATCGGAGACAAAAATGTTTGTCGCTTAAAACGTCAAGTTTCTTAGAGAAGGAATTTTTCGTGAAAAGTTAAGTGGGAGGACAATAGAACTTTGATAAGGTTAAAAGAACCTTAGCTATCTGTGCAAAGTTGCACAGCGCCAAAAAGTGTTCCGGAGGCAGCAACAATGCTCATGGCTCATGTGCCTCAAAGGTTGTGGTTACGGAGATCTAAGTTCCTATTGAAACAAGTAGGTCGGGTAAACAATCAAATACCAAGATTTGAGAGTTAAATCATTATGTGACAATAATGATCCGACTACATGCAAAGAAGCGATGATGGGCCCTGACTCCTTCAAATGGCTTGAAGCCATAAAATCCGTGATAATTCTATATACGAGAGATCAAGCTTTGAACTTGAAAGACCCTCTGGAAAGGTACAAGACCTTACAGTCGTATTTGGATCTATAAAGAAATAGACATCGATGTTTCACATCTATGAAATAGTCGACATGTTGGGAAAGAGTTCACAACAATGTTCAAAGGTTGAATATGACAAGATCTGATCTTTCATAGCGATGTTTAGTCTAGACGGATTAATGTAGCAACCACGACATATAATTTTGTTATGTGTTGAATAAACAAAACAAGTTCTTCTAATAGAATGGTTACCAAGGACGTGTGCATGACACGGTCCAAAGGGTTTTGTTAATTCAAAGGATGCTAAAAGCATATGAAAACTTCAATGGTTGAAGTAAGCATCGTGGAGTTGGAATCTTCACTATGATGAAACTGTTAAAAGAGTTTAATTTCATCAGGAACAATGAAGATGCTTTTATTTGCAAGAAGTTAAGTGGGAGCGCTAAGACATGTTTCTAATACATTATGTGGAAGACATATTGTTGATTGGAAATGATGTATCTTTTATTAACACATATTAAGAATTTCATCCTGATGAAAGACTTAGGCAAAACCCAAATATTTGGCATCAATAGACGCTAATATGGTTGTGCCGAAAGTACATAGATGATATATTGAATGAGTTCAATATAGAAACTACAAGAAAGGTTCTTGTCGTACAGAAAGGATTGAATGAGTTCAATATTGATGATATATTCAAGTGTATTGACACTTGGTAAGTGAAACAAAGATTCAAGTATAGATTGATACTTGATGTGAAATCACAAAGAGTATTTATATCAATCATAATGTGATATGTACAAATCCAGATATGTCCTATGCTCTAAATGTTATGAGCATATACCAGAATGATTCATAAGATGATTATTGGACAATAGTAAAGATATTATTATGATCCTGTAAAAGAAATAAGAATATATATTTTGTAGAAGTGACAAATAGATGGTTAGTTCATTGTAAATGAATTACATTGATACTAGTTTTGTCATAAAGTACAAATTAATTTGATCTCAATCTAAACTAAGGGTGGCACAATATGATGGAATGAGAGTTCCATAATGAATTTGGATGAGTTCCAAAGTTAAGATATTGTGACAGATACTACAACAAAAGGCTATGTATATAACTACTGTTATAGCAGCAAAAGAGGGTATTTGTGTCAAGTAGTTTGTTATCAAACCAGGTGTGGTTCACAGCAGGGATAATACTATGAAGATATATTGTATGACAATATTATCAACATGTTTTAACCCCAAAGAACTAAAGGTCACACCAAAGGACCAAATTTGTACAAAGCCATCTCATTAGAGAATAAGTGATGCGTAGAGACGCAAAGACATGCAATTACACACGGACCTGGAAATGTCAGATCCGGAGATCAGTTGACCACTAGCAATCGTGTACATACGACACCAGAAAGCCACAGGTGTTGAATACACAAAGGTTTGAAACTAGATTATTGACTCTAGTGCAAGTGGGAGACTTTTGGAGATATGCCCAAGAGGCAATAATAAAGTGGTTATTATCATATCTTCATACTTATGATAAATGTTTACATACCATTCTATAATTGTATTAACAGGAAACATTAATACTTGTGTGCTTTGTAAACATAAAAGAGTCCCTAGTAAAGCCTCTTGTTAAACTAGCTTGTTGGTTAATATATGATCATGGTTTCCTGATCATGAACATAGAGATGTTATTAACAACAGGGTAATATCATTAGGAGAATGATGTGATGGACATACTCCTATAGTTAAGCGTAGCATAAAGATCAAGTCATTTAATATAGTTCATTTGCTATAAGCTTTCTGATACATAGTAACCTAATTCCTTCGACCATGAGATCATGTTAATCAACATCACCGGAAGGATACTTTGATGACATCAAACACCACACCGTAACTGGGTGGCTATAAAGGTGGCATTGAGTGTTCGGAAAGTATGGGTTGAGGCACATGGATCAAGAGTGGGATTTGTCCATCTATATGACGGATAGATATACTCTGGGCCCTCTCGGTGGAATGTCATCCAATTAGCTTGCAAGCATGTGACTGGCTCACAAGGTATCACATATCACGGGAACGAGAAAAGAGTACTTATCGGTAACGAGGTTGAACTAGGTATGCAGAGATACCGACGATCAAAACCTCGGATAAGTAAACTATCGTGAGACAAAGGGAAATTGGTATCGTATGTAAGTGGTTCATTCGATCGCAAAGTAATCGTAGAAATATGTGGGAGCCATATGAATTTCCAGATTCCTCTATTGGTTATTGATCGGAGAAGTGTCTCGGTCATGTCCGCATAATTCACGAACCGTAGGGAGACACACTTAAGGATTCGATGTTGTTGAGTAGTTATGGAATGATGAGTAAGAGACTGAATGTTTTTCGGAGTCTTGGATGGGATCCGGGATATCATGAGGAGATCCGGAATGGTCCAGAGAATAAGATTCATATAAGGAAAGTCCTGTTTCGGGGTTGGAGAATGGTTCCGATGTTTTCATCGGGAATGTTCTAGAAGGTTCCGGAAGGTCCGGCACTCCGGAGGGGAAGGGTACATGAATGTGTCATGACAATATGGAATGGTTGCATCATGTACTAGGTCACTTGGCTGGACACTTGGAAGAAAGAAATCAAACTCTAGTTTGAAAGTAAAAAGGCCAGTTTGAAAAAGTCAAACTGGGACAATGATTTCCAAGTGGGAGAAGAGAAGGAAACCTGGGAAGAGAAGGTTTCCCTTCTCTCCTCCAAACCGCCGGCCAGCAAGGGAGTTGGGGGAGGACTCGGCTAGCCCTAGCCGCCCCTCCCACCTATAAAAGAAAGGGAGGGGGCGCCCCCTCTCCCTACACCTTGTCCCTTAGCCGGCGCCCCTCTAAACCCTAGGCCAGCCGCCGCCCCCCTTCTAGATGCGGCTGCCCTAGATCACCTCTAAACCGCCGTCTAGCTAAACCCTAACTGCTGGTTGCTCTAAACCCCTTGGTGCCCTCTATTACGTAGATCGCCAAGGCCCTCTCTTACTCCACCATACTCGCTCCGGCTTAAGGCGAAGCCCTGCGAGATCTCCCCTCTACTTCCGGTACCACGCCGTCGTGCTGCCGGAATCGCGAGGAGAGTGCTACAACCTCCGCTGCCTGCTGGAAAAAGGGAGAGGAAGGTCTTCATCGAGTATCGAACGTGTGACCGACTGCGGGAGCGCTGCGCCGGAAGGATCGTCTACGCGATCTTGAGATCGGCAAGTGTACGACTACATCACCCACGAGAATCTACTCTCGTTAACTGCTTTGGAATCTTCAAGGGTGAGTTCCTCTGTCGACTCGTTGCTACAATCTAGTAGATAGATCTTGTCTTGTTTGTGTGCATGCGGTAGAATTTTTTTGTTTTCCATGCTACGAACCCCTACAAAGACATGGCGGCGGGGACAGCTGGGGGAAAGGTCTCTGCCTCGGGAGAGCCGTGTCGTGGTAGAGAATGGGTTGTCTCGCCGACAGGGTTGGCTCACCCATTTTTTGTTGCGTCCGGCGTTCCCAGGCGGTTCCCAATGCCTTGTGTTCGGCGTGAGAATGCCGGATGAAAGGTAGGAAAAATCCGGCCCAATTTGGCGTCCTGAAAACGCGACTGGACAAAATATATGTCACATCCCAAAATTTTCCAAATTTTGAAATGTGAAAAATAAATAAACAAAATAAACAATTGTTGAAATTTAGGGTGAAAAGAAACTTTTTGCTTCTAAATGGAAACATCAAAACCCTACTTCAACAAAATTTGAATAAGAAAACAACAAAAAAATATTCAAAGATCAAATGCATTCATGCATGGAAAGAATCTTGAATCTAAAGCACTTGGGAAAAAGTTAAACCAAAACCCTAAAACTCTAATGGAATAAATCATATCCAAGATCTCTCCAAGACTATGGATTTTATCCATATAAAAATTTAGCAACAAACATTTATAAATGATCAAAAACGGTAAACAAAAATATTATAAAACCATAGAAATTGGTTTCATTCAATTTGGAGCCATGGATAAAAACTTATGAATTAAATAAGATTAAAGGAAAGAAATTTCCAAAACTAATAAAGCTCCAAGCTAAAATCCATGCCAAATTGTGAGCAAATAAATCCTAAAAGGATTTAAAAAGATAAACAAAAATTAAATAAAATTCTACAAAGTGGAATCACAAATTTTGGAACTATAAATAAAAATATATGGATTTTATAAGACAAAGAAAGAGATAAATAAATAAGGAATATTTAAAAGTCAAATTAAATCTTGGCCAAATCCATAAGCAAATGGAATAAAGATAATCCAAATAAAAATAAAGGAATAAAGATTATTTAAGTAACATTATATGGGCTTTTAACCCTATTCAATTTTATTTTAATGAAGACAAAATTCCTAATATAAATGAGTAATTAAATCATGAGAAAAATAATTGAAATTGCCAAAATGAATTAAAAGTTATCTAATTAACTTAAAAGAGAATAAAAGAATTATTTGAATAAATAATATGGGTTTAAACCATATTCAATTTTATTTGAATAAAGACAAAGGCCTCATTTAAATAAATATTAAAGCATAATAAAATATTTGAAATATTCAAAAGTGGACTATTTAAACATACTATTAAACAGTATAAAAACCTACTGAAATTTTGGAAAAAAGTTTGAAATCAAATAAGTGTTTGAATCATTTGAATAAAATGAAAACAGAAATTTCAAATGAAAAAAGAAAAGGAATTCAAAAAAATAAATAGAAAACAGATCAGACCCAACTAACCTAGCCCAACCCCTGGCCCAACTACAGCCCACCCAGGAAACCCCTCTCTCTGCCCGTTCTTTCTCACCGCGCGTAACCCTACCTCCTCTCACTGACCGCGTGACCCCACTGCTAAGTCATCATCATCTCCATCCGCACTGACCCGTTCCCCTCTCCCCCGGTCGTTTCTTGCAACGATTCCTCGGCGTAAACTCTGCAGTAATCCCTCCCCGCAACCTCACCCTCTTAACCTCCTCCCTCTCCTCTCTCCTTTCCCTCAGACGACGCATCCCTGGAGCCCCTAGGCTGCGCGAATTCCTGCTCGAACCGCCACTGCTCCGGCGAGCCTCCGCGGCAATTCCGGCCAACTCCGAACGCCCCTGCCTCCTGGATCACACAAGCTCACTCCCCATTGCCGTGCACACCTGCCAGCACCTTCTACTTGCTCGCGCGCGCCCCAGAAGCTCGGCAACGACTACGTCTGAGCGCCACCGTCTCCTGCCTCGACTCCGGCGACCTTCCCTGGTTAGTCCTGACCGCGCCTCTCCCTCTGGTTGACGCTCGTACACTCCCTCTCTCGCGCGCATATAACGCCACCCTCATTTTTCCTTAGCGCGCTCTGTAACGCCGCCCTCGACGAAGCCCGTACGTGCCCGACGCCGTCGCGAACTCCGGCGAGTAATTGTCGTCACACCCGTGCGCCCCTTCGTCGATAGCGACCACGTTGAGCATCTACTCGCCACGGCAAAACCGGTGAGCCCCTCCTCCCTCTTCCTTGCTTCTTGTTTTTTCCGGACCGCCGCTGACAGTAGAGCCGCCGCCGCGTGCCGTCGCCCGTGCCACCAGTTCGTGGTCAATATGTTTCGGTCCGTTAGATCTTGATCGCATGGCGTAGATTAGATGACTTAACTGAAATGGTACGCTTGATATGAGCCGCACTGATCCGTTTAAATCCAACGCTCCACATCGCATGATCCATACTAATCGGTATCGTCCAATGAGAACATGACGCAGTGGCCTAGCTGCTGATTTAAAAACAAAAATGAATCTATTAGATGATTGATTTTGAAAAATTCATAAATTTTGTTCTACTTGGCCAAAAATTACAAATTTTATATCAATGGATTCAGAAAAATGAAACCTTTAAAACTATGGCCTTAGTTTAGTATTTTTATTTGGAAAAATTATATGTTTTTGCAGAAACCTTATTAGGACTATTTTGGATATAAAAATTGTTTTAAAAATGATTTTTGAGTGAAATCTTTTGCAAATGGATTTGATTTGAACTCTTTGACCATAAACACTAACATTTGTATTTAAATATATTTTATTAACACTAGGAAATTATTCCTTAGAATAAAAGCATTTCTAGCAAATCAAAAATGATTTAAAAGGACTATTTTTACTAACTTGATTTCAAATGATTTTGCCACTTTTATACATGACCAGTAGGTGTTTTAAAATATTTAGAACCTTATTAAAAACACGTTTTCAATAAAACAACCTTTTGCATGCTTGCATGCATTTCCTTGTTTTATCATTTTATGTGGTGAATCGTTTGAATGCTAGTTTTGAATATGTGCTTGCTTGATTGAATTGTAGTGAACTTTGAAGAGTGTGACAATTGCAAGATCAAGGAGTGTACCTAGACTCTATACTAAAAAGTCAAGTGGTGCTTCATATATTTTGTCCTATTATTTTGACTATGCATTAGTGATATTTTGGGTAGGACTTGCATGGAAATTTTCTAAGTATTTATACTATGCTATGCCTTGGGAAATCCTAGTAGATATTGTCTTGGTAGAATTATCCTAAGTTAGGAAACTTTCCATGTTATCATGGTTAGCTTAGATAATAGAAAAATAGGGTGGATTATTCATGCTATGAAATATTTATAAGTCTATGACTTGTGATTTTGCATAATAAAACAACTATGTAAATGAATCACCTGGGTGGAATGGTGAGAATGGTTTGTGTTGAGTGGTTACACAAGGCCCATGTTGATGGCTACCTTGTGTATCACACATGTGGAAATCCACCCAGGAACAAAGAGATTTGATATGTTAAGTGTTGAGAAGATTCTAGTGCCGCCACATGGCAATATGGGCTCTGCCTTGATCATATAGGTTACAATAACTTAGCCAGATGGACAAAAGGTGGTAGGGGTGATAGGATGGAACGCGTCTATTTGGTCTAAAGGAAGGCTTCTGAAAGATCTCGTCTCGATGCATGTCGAGTCTTGTGGGGAAAGTGCACCACCTCTCGAGAGGATAAAACCTAAGTACTTAGCCATGTCCCCGGCAATGGACAAGTTGATCATCAAGACATTGAAGCTATCAAGGATCTCCTCATCCCAATTTGTAAGCTAAAAACTTGTGGTTGAACAAGGGTTAAAGGTTCACCAATTTCTATTGGTGGTTCCTTGGGTGATTTTGACAAATAAAAACTTAGTGTTTTCAACTAATAAGGAAAACCTTATTTTGAGCAAAGCAATCCTAAGCTACACTTAACCAAATGCATATAGATGTTATATACCACTATTCTACCATAGTATCACTTGTCAATACAATTCAAATGTATTGACCCTTGTGGCTGTAACTTATTATGTTGCAGGTTTGTTTGATGTTAGTGAAGTTTGTTGTGTAAGGATTACAAGTCTACAACCAACATGATTTCCTATGGAACTTGAAGATGAAGGACTCCATGCTATATATTTATATCTGCTGCATTATAATAAGATAGCCAAATGAGCTATGTAAGGTGTAATAAATTATTTTATTCCTGGTTATAAGTTGTAATATTACCTTTGTTTCTTGATATTACATTTTAAACTATGGATGCTAGCTATTCGATTCAGGGACTAGCATTGTAACATAGGGGCCTTTACCTTCGTAAAGGTGGGGTCTTACAATATCGCCGTCCGGATGCAAAAATCGCCCTAGGAACGCCCTTTTGGAAACGTGGATGGAGATGCTCTAACACGCAGAGTAAATTGGAACAAAGGGAGTATTCTGCATTTTAGCGAGTCTTCCTTAGTAATGGAGTAGTGACTGAACTACTTTCCCTGAAATTCTAGAGATCTAATTTTAAATTAGCAAAAACAATATTGTAATTAATTTTTAGTATTGGATCCAAATGATAGAACTGTTCTTATTTACAGGTTTTATCCATCAATAGCCTAGGCATATATTTAGTATAACATGCCATCTTAGAGATGGAGCTCTATGTTACTACTTCAATTTGCATGTGATCCATGGCATGCCATTGATGTCCACGGTTCATGTATATCTGTATCCATGCTGCTGGATAAGCATGGCAAGCTTTTATAAAAAAATGGAGATGAATGGGGGGCATTCCGAGTGGTTTGCGAAGATTTCACAGGTGCTTTCATCGCAGGGATTCCATGGTAATACATTGCTTCATTTAGGAGCTTCATTGTAGTTTGTTTTATAGTTGATCTTTCTACTTCAAGATATACATAATAAGGAAATTTCATGGTAAAGACAGACAAACCCACTTGGTCTGCCAGGAGAGAAGGTCGGTTTGATTTGGTTTTATGAATATGTCTCCAATAGAATAATTTGATCTTAATGCTTTATATCCTTTATATTGTTATTAAGCCATGCTATAGCGCCATTTTCTTGTTCTACAATGAACTTCCGATGATGATGGATCCCTCCCTACAGGCACAGCATGTCACAAATATTAGATCTCTATCTAGGCCGGAGGGAAGAAAAAAACTCCGAACAAATATTTAATACTGTACAGTTCATGTATGTAGATTTCTATATAGTAGCCGGACGGAAGCAAGAGAAGTCATAACCTTTTTCAAGTAATGTACACAATAGGTTATTGCTTCTTGGTTGAAAAAAATAGTTGATGCAATTAGGTTTTAAGTTAGCTTCCTTAATCCAAAATTCATCTAAAATTTGACTAAAATATTGGATTAATTGTTATCAAATTTCAAGATTTTTAAATAACTTCACAATCAGAGTTGGTGCTTGAGTGGAGTGGAGTGGAGCTCAAGGAAAAGGTTTATGTCAAAATCGGAAGTGGTCGTCCCGCTTTTATATATTATTGTCTCCTAGATATGAATATTCTATATTGCCTTAATTATTATATCAGGAGATACACTTAATGTACCACAGTATGAATTCAGTTAGGTAAGAAATTGGGAGGATACATGTGGATGTTCTTTGTCGGTGCCTGTTAAGTTCAAGTGGAAAATGATTAATAATCTGATCTCTTTGGTCAAATTTATAGAAGAGGAAGGGCGTAGATAGTTTGGTTATCTGACATAAATATTCAATGTGAAGACAGTCCACTTTCTTAAGGGAAACAATTTAGATTATTTGAATTTTGTGCAATAGGTTCATAAATTTGCTAAACGTGCGTGTTCTTATTATTTTCAGGTGTTTGATGATTGATTGCCATATGTCATACATGTTGTAGAGGGTCTGAGTTGCGTGCGATTGCTGCAAATACGTGCCTTCATGATCCATATTAATAAGGGGACTCTTTTGAATTTTTATTATAACCTTCGGCTTACTTTAGAGCGATACAAAGTGAATTGAGATATCATACTGAACCGAAACAATGATGTAAACACAATAAAGCCAAATGAAGAAAAGATAGAAAAACGACATTGGGTAAATCAAAAAGAAAGCATGATGATTTTTTGTGACATAGTAGGTTACATATACATTTCATACGACATATATATATTCAACAAATAAAGATACTACATAACCATTATTTCGTATTTTATAGCCGGTATTTCACTAGTATCTCCAACAATGAGTACTAATCGGTGAACCTTGGGTTGATTTGTCAATGACCAGGCCTTCAGACCATACCAACATAGTAGCTGGCGGCATGGGGTGCCTCGGCGCACCTCCTCCTTGTTCCTGTGCGCACCATTTGCAGGGTGAAGCCATGTCTAAAATACCCACAATGATGTCGGGTTAGAGCTGAAAAACATGAAAAATACAACATACAACCTCCTAGTGCAACCAAAAAGAAGCACATGCAGTGGAAGAGAGGTGTCTCAAAGGGGAATTGGATAAGAAAGTGGATGCCATCTCCAAGGGCACTGACCTTGAGAAGACCATGAATGGTTGTCCTGCTTATGGATGCAAGTGGACTGTCCACCGGACAATACGGACAGTCCGCTAGACTAGTGCATTAGACAAATTGATTGAGTATTAGTACGCAGATGATTAGCTGATTAGAAGACAGGGTTGATTAGCGGACAGGTCGGGACGTCTGGGCGGACGCCCTCCTGCATCCCTAGTCCTGCTCCTATCTGGCGCTCGTCAAGTCCATCGCCGGCAAAGCCGTTTGATCAATAGCTGCAACAAAAAATGCATTCGACCATGGCAACACACTCAGGAACCATTTCCTTCCTCGCCGTCGTGCTTCTTAATTATTGTCAGCCTTTCTCATTTATCGATGCCGACAACAACATCAAGACGACATGCCACGATGTTCCATATCTGGAACATCATCACGCATATGTTCTCTTCACCTTCTGGGAGAACAAAACAACGGACACTAAGGGATGCGTGGTGCTCCAGAAATGGGATGTCGGGGCACGCCGTCTCGATGATGTCGCCTCCCAGGGCAACGAGGAAGGCGATACTGAGAAGCAGGACGAGAGAAAGGAAATGGTGTGGCAAAGAGCGTCGTCATGGTCGAATGCATTTTTTCCTGCTTGGAGCTAACCATTTGCTCATCGGTAGTGCGGAGTATAATAGATTACATAACTACTGGCGAACAAGCGCGCACCTGTGACACACTACAGATCAACGCGAACTTCTAGATCTGCATGTGTGGATCGTAGGGATCGGCCAGCCGTACGTGGTAGTCACCAAGAAATGGTGAAACGCGCCTAGCTAGCTATATCTGGATTGCTAAACTTAGTTAATCAACCTTGTCCATATAAATTTACCAATTTTAGGTCATTTCTCGATCACGGCTTCAGTGAAAGAATATTTATATTTAGCTAATGGACCTCCATCGCAAGCATGGTCTAAATCTCACTAAGTGCGAGTATGAGATAAATTTATACATGGATGCAACATGGGTAAGAGCTATATCATGCATACAATATACTACTGACAAATCAGTTACTCCCTCCGATCCATATTAATTATCGCTGGAGACCTGGAGTGGATGTATCTAAACATATTTTAGTGTAATGTACATCCGATTCATCAATAATTAATATGGATCAAAAGAAGTAAAAAGTACGAACACATGGAAGAAAGGGAAATCCGCAAAATAAAATATCGAAGATGTGTGATGAGACTGTGGAAACCCTAGCGTGGGCGGAAAACGATGGCCTCTGTAGAGGCGTCGGGTACGTGTTATAAAGGCTAGGAAAAAGCCCTCTACATGGTATATACAGAGAGGTACCGTATAGGAAGGTGTAATACACTGTACCTATAAGGTACAATACATTTTGTCTAACAATCTCCCATAATATCACATGTGCTAAGGTTGAGATTTCGCTTAAGTCATCTAGATTTTTCACTGGAAGAGCTTTGGTGTATACATCAGCTATCTGGTCTTTGCTAGATACAAACATGATATCCAACCTTTTTCTGCTACATGTTTTCTCATAAAGTGAAAGTCAATAACAATATGTTTTGTGTATGCATGAAAAATAAGACAGATGGACAAATAAGTTGCACCTAAGTTGTCACACCATAAACATGGTTTTGCCGAAGTTTAACACCAAGCTCACCAAAAAGGGCTTCAACACAAATTAATTTAGCCATGGCATCACTTAAAGTCTTATACTTAGCTTCGGTGCTAGAACGTGATATCGTGGCTTGTTTTTTGGCAGTCCATGAGACCAAATTTGGTCCAATAAATATTGCAAATCCTCCTATAGATCTGTCATCAAGACATCATGGCCAATCTGTTGGAGATATGCCCTAGAGGTAATAATAAAAGTAGTTATTATTATATCTTTGTGTTTATGATAAATGTTTACATTCATGCTATAATAGTATTAACCAGAAATATTAATACTTGTATGATTTGTAAACTAAATTAGAGTCCCTAGTAAAGCCTCTTTATAATACTAGCTTGTTGGTTGATAGATGATCGTGGTTTCCCGATCATGAACATTGAGATGTTATTAACAACAAGATCATATCATTAGGAGAATGGTGTGATGGATATACTCCTATAGATAAGCGTTTCATAAAGATCAAGTCATTTCAATAGTTCGTTTGCTATAAGCTTTCTGATACATAGTAACCTAATTCCTTCGACCATGAGATCATGCTAATCACCATCACTAGAAGGATGCTTTGATGACATCAAACACCACACCGTAACTGGGTGGCTATAAAGGTGGCATTGAGTGTTCGGAAAGTATGTGTTGAGGCACATGGATCAAGAGTGGGATTTGTCCATCCATATGAAGGATAGATATACTCTAGGCCCTCTCGGTGGAATATCATCCAATTAGCTTGCAAGCATGTGACTGGCTCACAGGGGATCACATATCATGGGAACGAGAAAAGAGTACTTATTGGTAACAAGGTTGAACTAGGTATGCAGAGATACCGACGATCAGACCTCGGATAAGTAAACTATCGCGAGACAAAGGAAAATTGGTATCATATGTAAGTGGTTCATTAGATTGCAAAATAATCATAGAAATATGTGGGAACCATATGAATTTCCATATTCCTCTATTGGTTATTGATCGGAGAAGAGTATTGGTCATGTCTGCATAATTCACGAACCGTAGGGAGACACACTTAAGGATTCGATGTTGTTTAGTAGATATGGAATGGAAGTAGGGAGACCGAATGTTGTTCGGAGTCTCGAGATCCGGGATATCACGAGGAGATCCGGAATGGTCCAGAGAATAAGATTCATATAAGGAAAGTCCAATTCCGGAGTTTGGGAATGATTCCGGTGTTTTCACCAGAATGATCTAGAAAGGTCTAGAAGGTTCACCGGACCGGAAGGGGAAGGGTACATGAATGTGTCATGAATAAGTGGAATAATTGCATCATGTCCTAGGTCACTTGGTTGGGCATTTATAAGAAAGAAATTAAGCTGCAAATTGAAAGTCAAAAAGCATGTTTGAAAAGTCAAACTAGGACAATGTATCCTGGTGGAGGAAGGAAAGAATCCTTCTTTCCTTCCACCACAAGCCAACTAGGAGAGGGAGTTGGGGAAGGATTCAAACACCCCTCTCCCAAGTTGTCCTCCCTCTCATAAATAGAGGGGAGGGGGTACCCCAAGAACCACAACAGCAGCCCCTCCCCACACCGTCGCCGTGCCGCCGCCTCGCGCCGCCGCCGACTCCACCTCCTCCTCTCCGGCCTATAAACCCTAGATCGTCGGAAACCCAAATTCTCCACCATAACCTGCTTCGTCTTAGGAGAAGCCCTGCAGGATCTTCCCTCTACTTCCGACATCACGCTGTCGTGCTGTCGGAATCGCGAGGAGAGAACTACAACCTCTGCTGCCTTCTGGAACAAGGGAGAGGAAGGTCTTCATCGAGTACCGAACGTGTGACCGACTGCGGAAGCGCTGCCGGAACGCAGCGCCGGAAGGATCGTCTACGTGATCTTGAGATCGGAAAGTGTACGACTACATCACCCACGAGAATCTTCTCTTGTTAACCGCTTTGGAATCTTCGAGGGTGAGTACTCTAATTGACTCATTGCTACAATCTAGTAGATAGATCTTGGCTTGTTTGTGTTCATGCGGTAGAAATTTTTTGTTTTCCATGCTAGGAACACCTACACAATCTACATCTGAGAAGGCACTTAGGAGGTTAGATGATGAATATGTAAAGGAAATACCAATTTTTAAGGTTTCCTTGACATAGTGTAGGATCGTCTTTACAACTGTCTAATGTGTTGTAGGTTGTGCATGAAGGTACTGGCAAATTTGTTAATAGATAAAGACAAGCCTGGACAAGTCATAGTAAGATACAATAGAGCACCAACAATATTGTGATATTGAGTGTCGTCCTCATAACCTAGCAGTGTCCCCCCGTGAGTGGAAAGCTTTCATTAGAGGAGAGGGTGTGGGAGAGCCTTTATAGCCACGCATTCCCACCCTGCCAAGTAGACCAAGTGCATATTTTCCCATGTCAACAATAGGCCATCTTGTATTTTCCTGACTTCATTCCCAAAAATAAATGCAAGTCTCTAAGATCTTTGATGGCAAAATTTGCATCGAGATCAATGAGTAAGGCGGTAATGGCTTGATCAGATGAGCTGGTAACTATGATTTCATCAATATAAATCATAACATAAATCATGATACATGTCTTGTTATAGAGAAACAAAGAGGTATCTACCTTGGAAGAAATAAATCCAAGATCATGAATTTTGGAACTCGGGCGAGAGAACTGGGCTCTAGATTCATTTTTCATTCCATTCAATGCTTTGCAAGTCAGCAAACATGGTTTGGGGCATCGGGATTTTCAAAAACTAGGGTTGTCTCCTCTTTTGAAACACCATGCACAAAATGGGTCTTAATATCTAGTTGCCGCAAGCTCCAACCACGAGACACTAATATAGCTAGAACAGTGCAAACAGTGGCTGCTTTTACAACTGGACTAAAAGTATCCTCATAATCAATGCCATACCTTTGTTTGAATACTTTTGCAACTAAACTGGCTTTATACCTGTCAATTGTGCCATCTGCACATTTCTTGATATGATAAAACCATTTGTAGTGTATCATATTCCTTTGTGTACAAGGTGGTACACGGTGGCATGTTTTATTTTGTATCAAATCATCATATCATTCATCCATTGCCATATGTTAGTTTGCATCATTGGGAGCATTAGAAAGAGAGAGTGGCTCACCTGTCACGAGAATCATTCCATATCTGATAGTGTCATCTTTCTAAATTTTTGGATGGTTGATACCTTTTTGTAGCCATGTGCACAGACTAGGCAAAACCGCTGGATCAGGCGGAGGAGCATCATAAATAGGAGGTGTTGTACCAAGAGGAGCCGCAGACGATCGAGAAGCTGAGGATCCGGGCATGTCAGTGATAGTAGACGCGGTGTCATGATCTCTTGGCATAGAGGGCGAGGCCAGGTGGGGGTGCGGCAGAGTCTAGGCCGCACGCGAGGGCGACAGGGACCGCCCTGGCATTGATGGGGGCGACGTGGCACACGCAGATGGACTAGGGGCGCGTGGTCAAGGTCGGCGCGTGGGCGAGGGGGCGCCCAGGTGAAACTGCGGGTGATGTGGCGAGCGCAGATGGGACATGGTCGCTTTCAGTAGCACCTCACACGTGTGGGTGTAGTAGACCGCGTTGGATCCTTCTCGGAGAAGATGTAGTCATGTGACATTACACATCAGATAAACGTGAGGAAGAGTATAGATCTATTTTAAACAGAGTGTAGGTCAGCTAGATTAAAGAGTGGGGAACAACATGAAAGGAGTAAACAATAGATCTAAATGGCACTATCTTCTTTAAAAATAGTGAAATAGCGGTTTTTCAAGTGTCACAATAATTTTTCAGCGGCGAATTAAATTTCTTCATACTACCTTTCATTTTTTTTGGAAATGAGCATATATTAATATCACGAGATACCAATCACACCCAGACTCTATAACAACGTATTATACTATTGGTATTACGGATGCACACAGCAAAAAAAAGAAGAATTACAGAAAAAAATCCCTCTACAACGATATATGTCTTACTATCTTTCACATAGTTATTATTTTACTTAACATAACATTTTTTGTTGCAATAGGACCATGAAAAATAGAATTTCATACTATAGATATTTGTACAACAATGAACTAATATCATAGACAATACGATGTCCTCATATTTACGAGGGCCACCTTGCCGGTTAAAAAAAGGAGTATAAGTATTACATGTGTATTTTACCCGACCTGTAATACTTAACATTTTTTCTATAGGAGACGCACATTCATCGCCGTCTTCCACACCATATGTTTAGCGTCCCATCTACGTGACGGTGGTCAGGGCCCTGGTTCTTGCATTTAGCTTGATCGATTCACACGAATCACCACGGAAAAATCATATTCATCAACGTTCATATTATACTGAACGAAACGGTGACAGTACTGTGGATGCAAATACTGACCGCCCTCCTCCCAGGGGCGTGATACGTCGGAAACGTATCTATAATTTTTGATGCTTCATGCTTGTTTTGTATCTACTTTGCTTTGCTTCGTCTATACTTTGAGGTGTTTTTATATCTTTTCTGGAACTAATCTATTAACAAGTTGCCACAGTGTCAGTTGCCTGTTTTCTTCTATTTTTAGTTCCAGAAAGACAGAAAATCAATATTCTCGAAATTGGAAGGGACAAAAGCTGAAGTCAATATTTTACCGTGAGGGACACGAATCCAGAAGATGAAACAGAGACGCGAGCCATGGCGGCCACCCCCCCCCCCTAGGTGTGGCCAGGGGTCAATATTCTCGAAATTGGATGAGACAAAAGCCAAAGTTATTATTTTCCCGGAGCAACACGGAACAACGAAGCTGAGCCGGAGGGGGGCCACAGGGTGGCCACACACCCCTAGGCGTGGGCAAGCCCTAGAGGCGCCTAGAGGGGGTGTGGGCCCCCTGGACCCCCACCAACCTTGATTCCTGCGCCTATAAGAATCCTCCGACCCAAAAACCCTAGAGAACCCGATCAGAAATCCATGAAACTATCTGTAGCCGCCGCCACCATCGTCCCTAGATCAGGGGGATCTGAAGTTCTTCCCGGCACCCTGCCGGAGGGGAGATCATCCTGGAGGCCTTCTCTCCGGTATGATGCGTGAGTAGTTCCACCTTGGACTATGGGTCCATGTAGTAGCTAGATGGTTGTATCTCCTCCTTTGTGCTTTCATGTATAGATCTTGTGAGCTCCGTTAATGATCAAGATCTAATCTATTTGTAATCATGCATGTTGTGTTTGCGGGGATCCGATGGATATTGAGATTATTATATTGGTTTTATTAATGGTTTTGTCTTTATGATTCTATCATGTCTGTGTTGTTTGTGATCTTGCATGCTCTCCGTTGTTAGTAGCTTTCTTGGCCAAGTAGTTGCTAGTTAATCCAAGAGGGGATATTTATGCTCGATACTGGGTTCATGCCTCTAGTTTCCAAGGGAAGTGACAGAAATATCTTTGGTTGTAGATGTGCTGTTGCTACTAGGGAAAAAACAACGGTCTCTTGTTCATGGAACATGTGGACTGTTTACTTTACACACTTTGCTTAAAGCAGTTGTTTGTTGCTTGCAACTTGATACTGGAGGGGGTTTGGATGATAACCTGAAGGTGGACTTCTAGTCATAGATGCAGTTGGATGGCGGTCTATGTATCTTGTTGTATTGCCCAATCAACCCCATAGGATCTTTCTGACTAGTAATTGCATTGTTATGCCTTGCTCAGTTCCTGTAAATTTCCCTGGTGTAATTTGTTTACCCTTCACGCCATGTTGTTTATCTAAGGAGAGCACTACTAGTGAACTATGGACCCCGGTCCAATCTTTACCCAAATACATCTTCCACTGTTACTTGTTTACTTGCTACAAACCATTACCTTCCACACCATACATTTAATCCTTTGTTACAGCAAACCGTTGATCTTGACAATCTCACTGTTTGTTGGGGCAAAGTCTTGAGTTTGTGTTGTGTAGGTCTCCACGTTGCTTGCAACACCTGTGTGATGTTTCCTTTCTCCTTCTGGTTCGATAACCTCGGTCTCAACTGAGGGAAAACTTGTTGCTTTCTCTTCACACCCTGTGCTTGGGGTTACCAACAAAGTGCCACGTCGAGCACCATCAAGTCTTTTCTTGCACCGTTGCCGGGGAGTTAAGGTAAAAGGAACTCACATCCTCCGGTGTGAGTGCTCGAAGTTATTTCCTTTAGATTCTGCAACTTTGTCTTTTTGTTTCTTGTTTTCACTAGATAGGCTTAATGGAAAACAACAACAAAATTAGAGAGCTTTATAGTGTTTATCTTGATCTAGGACATGAAGTGTTTGAAGAGAAAATTAAAAAACCTATGGAACTTTATTTGCATGCTAATAGCAATGTTATTAGTATGAATTCTTTGGACATCATTGTTCCTAATGTTATGGAAAAGTCTAAGCTTGGGGAAGCTAGTTTTTATGAAAATGATCTTTTTAGTTCCCCGGCTTTGGAAGATAGCTATTCTATTGCTTATGATGATACCAAACCTCCAATATATGATGATTAGAATGATGAATATGATATTTTCAGTCCACCTACTATTGAGGAGAAAGTTAATTGTGATTACAATCTGCCTCCTATATTTGATGACTATGGTGATGAGAATAATAATGAAATCTATTTTGTTGAATTTGTTCCCACTACAATTAATAAGAATGGCTATTCTTATGTGGAGAGTAATAATTTTTTTATGCATGTGGCTCATGATAAGAATGTTTTATGTCATAGTTATATTGTTAATTTTATTCATGATGCTACTGAAAGTTATTATGAGAGAGGGAAACATGGTTTTATGCATCTCAATAATATTAAGTTTCCCCTCTTTATGTTGAAAGTCTTGAAGTTGCACTTGTTTTGCTTTCCTATGCTTGTTGCTTTGTGCTTTCATGATTTATTTTATTACAAGGTTCCAATGCATAGGAAGTGGGCTAGACTTAAATGTGTTTTGAATTTGCTTCTTGATGCTCTCATTTAAATAAATTCATATTTCTTATGTGGGCATCTTCTCAAGTTATCAAGCCTAACTTAAAGGCATTAAAGAAAAGTACTTGTTGGGAGATAACCCAAGAGTTTTCTTGAGTCTTGGAAGTTATTACTTTAGTAATGACCTCTCCTTATCCTTTTTGTTTGCTTTTTGTGCCAAGAATGAACTCTAATGAGAGGGAAGTAAGATTTGGGGAGTTGCTGTCCCAAAACAGATTTCTGTCCTCCACCATAAAAATCCGTGAGGAGTCTCTGTAACTCGGATTGAGCTGAAAATTTACGAATAAATCCCCCATTATGTTAGCTAAATTTTAGTGCAACACTTTTTGATTTGAGAAATAGAAGGTCTTCGAAAAAATCGTTTTCTACTTGCTGGTATGTTTTGACAGATTTCTGCCATTATTTGCATTTGCTTCTTATTGGTTCCTTTTTGAGTTCTCTTTAGGTGAATTGAGCTTTGTAAAGGAGTTACTACAGTATCTTGTGTTTTTAGTGAAAAGCCTTGCTTTTCCAAAGCTTTGCCTAAAGGTCTATTATCTTTTGAATACACTAATGTTGCTAATGAAGATTGTGTGAAGTTTTGTATGAAGGAAAAATTTCAGGTGTAGAGAAAGAATGATGTAATGAGATGAAGAATGGACAAAAGCTCAAGCTTGGGGATTCCACCCCATGTCACCCCAAGAAATATTCAAGAGGTACAAGCGTCAAAGCTTGGGGATGCCCAAGGCACCCCCTTCTTCATCAATAAAAATCTCAGGTCTTTCTAGACACTTCGTTTTTATTGTTTCATGCATTGCTGTGTTGTTCTTGGAGCGTCTTAGTTTTCGTTATTGGTTTTCGTTTGCTTAGTTTGCTTGAACAAATTTGGTTGATCACAACACACTTCTTTTGGAGAGACACACTCTGTTTTCATTGCCTAGAACACTCTAGTTTTCACTCTTATTATTCTGTGAGTGTTCTCTTTTGCTAGCACTACGTTCAGCCTTAGTTTTCTTGTGCTTTCAGCTTATAATCTTTTAGTTCTTCTTTGTGGATTTGTGAGACAAACTCACTGATCTTTATTGATTATTATCTTTGTGAGTTGTTTCAAATAAGTTGCTTAGTGTTGGAAAGGAGTAGTAAGTTCTTGCTTGTAAGTGCAAGAGGAGCTTGCATTGACTGTAACTTAGACTTTAGCATGACATGCTAGGTGTTGTTTAGACCTTATGCTTAGTGATTATTGATGTAGCATGGCTTTCTCCAAGTCATCGGGATTGCTTAGTGTTCCTTGAAGAAATTATGCGTTGTCTTAGCATGCAAAAGCATAGTATTGTGGTATTCTCCTTTGATGCTTTGTTTGGGTTGACTTGGCACATGCTCACACCATGTTATGACTATGAACAAGTCACCATAGCTTCTATGGTCATTTAGTCCTTGACTTGTAGTACCATTCTATGCTTTGATTAGTATTGTTTTGTTGCACTGCATGATTATGGCCATTATTGCTCTCTTAGTTGGTTGCTCCCAGTCTTTTGCTAGCATCCACTTGTATGAGTAAGCTCTACTCATGCTTCCAACTCCAAAGAAACCAAGTTATTCCAAAGTGTCCACTATAAATTCCTATGCATGGTGTGTTACACCATTCCAAGTATATTCTTGTTTTCATCTATCTTACAATTAGAAAGTATTTTGTTATGTGAAAACTTAGTGATTAAAGCCCTCATAAACTTGATGGCACACTTTTTATTATTTTCCCCTAATAAACTTGAACCATTGTGTCATCTATGTTGTATATGCTTGCACTTATACGTTGGAATTAGAAGAACCGTGCTGTCACGGGGAACGTTATCAACATTGCACTTGTACTTTGTACTTAGTTGATATCATGCTCTTTTGTCTATGGATGTCACCGGTGTGAAATAAAGAGGGAACTTGTAAGTCCATGGAGTTTGTATCATGTGTTAGAGAAACGCATGGGCCGCTAGCCTAAGCCATGCCTAACCATGGTGGAAACTTGCAGCATCACCATAGTGACATCTATGAAGCATTCTTCTTATAAAAAAAGAGACACATTGAGAAAATAGGAAATATAGAAAAAAATCACCATATTCCCATGGTAAATAAGAAGATTGCTGAGATGCTCATTGGCTGCTTGCCTTGTCATTTTGGTTATGGGAAAGCTCATGTACCATGTGCAAGGGTACCCCATTGGCGGTTCTCAATGATATGCAAATACTTACAATGACAAGAACTTACAGGTGACTAAAGTTGAGTAGCATGAGGTGTGACCCTCGTATTCAAGGGACTTGAGATTGCCAACTTATACTTCGTCAAACATATACTCCATCTTTGTTCACTTCAAGATGCTTATGATAGGGGCAATGAAGGCTGAAAGCTAACAAGTACCATAATTTTTGGAAGCTCTTTTTGAAACTTGAAATCCCTGCTTCCTTTACAAAAGGTCCTTCTTCCACCATTATTTAAGTTTCCACCTTCTACTTTTAGGCACCATTAAGAGAGCATAGTTGTCATTCTATGTGCAGTGTCCCAAAGCTTATTGATTGATGCATATTGTGATATTACTTGTTCTTGTGCTATTTGTTTCTAGTCACCCTTGTGAACTTTGAAGGTGTCCTATGCATCTATATTGCTACTCTATGATGGACAAGCTGATTGCCACTATGCTATGTTTTCTGTATGTAAAACAAACAAACATTTTTCAATGCATGTTATTCATGATCTTTGTTTGTAGCCTTTCATGTTGCATGCATAACTACTATGTCCTATTGTTAGAACTCCATCTTTCATACACATGTTTAGAGTTCTTTGATCACAGCTTTCAATTCTTGCAAATGGTTTGATCTTGGTTTGGATGGTGCATGTCACCTCAAAAATTATTCTTTTTATCACTTACCTACTCGAGGACGAGCAGGAGTTAAGCTTGGGGATGCTTGATACGTCGGAAACGTATCTATAATTTTTGATGATCCATGCTTGTTTTGTATCTACTTTGCTTTGCTTCGTCTATACTTTGAGGTGTTTTTATATATTTTCTGGAACTAACCTATTAACAAGTTGCCACAGTGCCAGTTGCCTGTTTTCTTCTGTTTTTGGTTCAAGAAAGGCAGAAAATCAATATTCTCGAAATTGGACGGGATAAAAGCCAAAGTTATTATTTTTCCCGAAACAACACGGTACCACGAAGAAGAGCCGGAGGGGGGCACATGGTGGACGCACCCCCCCCCCTAGGCGCGGGCAAGCCCTGGAGGCGCCTAGAGGGGGTGTGGGCCCCCTGGACCCCTACCGACCTTGATTCCTGCGCCTATAAGAATCCTCCGACCCCAAAACCCTAGAGAACCCGATCAGAAATCCACGAAACCATTTGTAGCTGCCGCCACCATCGTCCCTAGATCGGGGGTATCTGAAGTTCTTCCCGGCACCCTGCCGGAGGGGAGATCATCCCGGAGGCCTTCTCTCCACTATGATGCGTGAGTAGTTCCACCTTGGACTATGGGTCCATGTAGTAGCTAGATGGTTGTATCTCCTCCTTTGTGCTTTCATGTATAGATCTTGTGAGCTCCGTTCATGATCAAGATCTAATCTATTTGTAATCATGCATGTTGTGTTTGCGGGGATCCAATGGATATTGAGATTATTATGTTGGTTTGATTAATGGTTTTGTCTTTATGATTCTATCATGTCTATGTTGTTTGTGATCTTGCATGGTCTTCGTTGTTAGTAGCTATCTTGGCAAAGTAGTTGCTAGTGACTCCAAGAGGGGGTATTTATTCTCGATAGTGGGTTCATGCCTCTAGTTTCCAAGGAAAGTGACCGAAATCTCTTCAGTTGTAGATGTGCTGTTGCTACTAGGGAGAAAACAACGGTCTCTTGTTCATGGAATATGTGGACTGTTTACCTTACACACTTTGCTTAAAGTAGTTGTCTGTTGCTTGCAACTTAATACTGGAGGGGGTTCAGATGATAACCTGAAGGTGGACTTCTAGTCATAGATGAAGTTGGATGGCGGTCTATGCATCTTGTTGTATTGCCCAATCAACCTCATAGGATCTTTCTGACTAGTAATTGCATTGTTATGCCTTGCTCAGTTCCTGTCAATTGCCCTGCTGTAATTTTTTTACCCTTCATGCCATGTTGTTTATCTAAGGAGAGCACCTCTAGTGAACTATGGACCCTGGTCCAATCTTTACCATTGATACATCTTCCACTGTTACTTGTTTACTTGCTGCAAACCATTACCTTCCACACCATACATTTAATCCTTTGTTACAGCAAACCGGTGAGCTTGACAACCTTACTGTTCGTTGGGGCAAAGTCTTGAGTTTGTGTTGTGCAGGTCTCCACGTTGCTTGCAACACCTGTGTGATGTTTCCTTCCTCCTTATGATTTGATAACCTCGGTCTCAACTAAGGGAAAACTTGTTGCTTGCTCTTCACACCCTGTGCTTGGGGTTACCAACAAAGTGCCACGTCGAGCACTATCAGGGCGCGCCTGCTCAGGTGATATCAGAGAGCCCAATCCCCTAGCCGCCGCCGACCAGCCTCCCCCTCTATCTCCATGCCTACATCGGAGGATGCGGCTAGGAAAAGTCTGATCCATTGATGATGGATGCGGGGTCTCTCTCTCTCAGCATGTCGTCTCGTCATGAGGACCCTCGGCGCCGGTTCCCGACGGCACAGCGGCATGCGGCAATGGCGTAGGGAGGGCGCGTGGTGGAAGTACGGAAGGCACGTGGTCGAGGAAGTTGTTCTTGGTCAAGTCACTGATGCCCGTGGTCGCACATGGCGGCCGAGCCTGATCTGGTTTGTGCGGGCCACGGCTTTAGGGTGTGGGGCGGCGCGAGGAGCTCTGTCTCCAGCTTGTTGTGTGTCTACGGCTATCATGGTGGACGGCCAGCATGGGGGCCTCCTTCCCTGATCCCATGATGGACGCCATCAAAGACGACAGTGGGCGCCGCTCCTATTATTCAACGATGTCCGAAACTACTTCTTGCCTCTCTGGTGGTGTGCAAGTCGGCCACTAAGCCCAGCTTGGTGTCATCCGATGCGGACCAAGGAGACTCTTTCGGGCACCGCTTCCTTCCATGAGTCATGATTTTGGTCCTAACCGCAGCTTCTTCTCCTCCGGTGCCGAGGGAAACCCTAGGTCGGGTTTGACTAGGTGGCAGCGACACGCCGGCGTCATATCTTCGTGAATATGTCGCCTTGGCTATCTGGGGTAGTTCAATGTGACGATGGGCGATGGTTGGAGGAGATGTGAGGCATTGCTGGTGTTGGCTACCACATAGGGTGTGCGCTTTTGGGATGCAATGTACGACATGTCGGATGCATATTAGTCGGCGCCTTCCTTGAGTCTGGCCGGTTCCCGCCTCTTACTCGCCATCTTTTAGGCACATAGGAGGGAGGTGTGTTGGTACGGGTTGCCTCAGAGTCGTCGTCTTGCTATGGCGGTGTCTTCTTTGGACTATGGCGCAGTCCTGCAGCTCCATGTTCCATCTCCTCATTATTCTTGGTAGGAGGTTGGGCAAGGTATGTACTTTTTTGTGGGGTCGTTCGTTGAGGGTGGTTGGCAATGTATCATGTTGGGTGTGTGAAGTTCTAGTATGCGCTGGCGTTGTATCGATTATCAGCCACTTCTTCTATAAGACCGATGCGTCTTTCAGGTCGTATCCTGGAAAACAAGTATTATACTGAATGAAATCAATTAGAACGTGAGTGTTATATGTTGATTCAAATTCTACAAAGTATAAGCCAACTTCTGACAAGTGGAGCGAGGCCCGTCGAAGACCTAGGTTTCCACCGATATATAAACCCCTTGTACGCCGCCGGTTGGGATGAGTTGCATCTGTGAATTCCCCGGCGTTTGTAAACACTCTCCGATATAGTGAAGTTTTGCTGGCTGGCACCCGTAGTTTTTTCCTCTCTTTGTTGGAGAGGTTTTTCCATGTTAAATCTATGCCCCCTTGATGTGATTTCGTTTTTGTTCTTCATTATCTTCTTGTCGCAATTATAACAAGTGGTATCAGAGCCCCAGGTTCCAATCTAGGGTTTGCAACATGTCGTCATTGAAGTTACATATACCACGGCTGGACTACACCACAAGATTATCCTTGTGGTAGGTGAAGATGCGGGCGATTCTCGCCCAAACTTATGATCTGGATGAAGCGCTGGATGGATTCGGTGAAAAGGATGCTAAGACCTGGTCCGCCGAAGATAAGCGTAAGGGCCGTAAGGCTTTGTATTTGATTCAGCTTCATTTGTCCAATAATATTTTGCAGGAAGTGTTGGAGGTGAAATCTGCTGCTGCCATGTTGGAAAAACTGGAAACGGTCTGTGTGTCAAAGGATCTAACCAGTAAGATGAACGTGAAGATGAATTTGTTCTTGCATTGGCTGCAAGAAGATGGATCGGTAATGAATCACATATCTATTTTTAAAGAGACTGTTTTAGACTTACAGTCTATGGAGGTAAAATATGATGATGGGGATTTAGCTCTTCTACTCTTATTCTCGTTGCCTAGTTCCTATACAAATATTCGTGACACAATATTGTTGAGCCATGATGAACTAACCCTTGCCAAAGTACATGATGCCCTCAAACAAAGGGAAAAGATGAAAACTATGGTACGTGAAGATGGGACGTCATGCAAGGCTGAGGCTCTATAGGTTCGTGGCAGAACCAAACATAGGAACAACAACTATGGCAATAGAGATAAGAGCAAGGACGGCAGAAGTCGTTCAAAGTCCAAGGGAAAGGATAGATTTTGTAGGTATTGTAAGAAATATAATCACGTTATTGATAATTGTTGGAAGTTGCAGAATAAGGAGAAAAGGAATGGGACTTACCAACTGAAAGATAGGCCAGAAGCCGTTTTTGCTGCTTGTTCTTCTCGTGATGATGAATGGATACTTGATACTGCATGTTCATTTCATATTTTCTGTAACAAAGATTGGTTCAGTTCATATGAGTCTGTGCAGACTGGAGATTTTGTGCGTATGGGAAATGACAACCCATGCCATATTGTTGGTGTTGGATCTATTAAAATCAAGACACATGATGGCATGACACGCATGTTGAGCGAGGTGAAGCACATACCAAGCATGGCCAGAAATTTGATCTCCCTGAGTACCATGGACGTTGATGGATACAAGTATGCCGATGGGCATAGAGTTCTGAAGGTATCAAAAGGTTCTCTTATTCATATGATATGTGATATGTATTCTGCTAAATTATATGTTCTTAGAGATAGCACTTTGCCTGGTATTATTGCTGCTCTTATTTCTAATGTTTCTGATGATTGTGGTAAAACACATATGTGGCATATGCGTCTTGGACATATGAGCGAACAAGGCATGGCAGATTTGGTCAAGAGAGAGTTGATTGATGGTTGCAGCTTGAGTAAGTTTGAGTTCTGTGAGCACTGTATTTTTGGTAAACATAAAAGAGTTAAATTCAATGTTTTTGTTCATACCACCAAAGGCATATTAGATTATGTGCATGCTGATGTATGGGGTCCGTCCCGTAAGACTTCTATTGGTGGTGTTAATTACATGCTTACTATTATCGATGACTACTCAAGAAAAATGTGGTCTTATTTTCTGAAGCATAAATCTGATGTTTTTGATGCTTTTAAGAAGTGGAAAGTTATGGTTAAAAAGCAAACCTAAAAGAAGGTAAAGATACTACGTACTGACAATGGTATAGAATTCTGTTCTAATGAGTTTGAGGAGTTTTGCAGTAACAATGGCATGATCAGACATCACAACATCCCCTATACTCCCCAGTAGAATGGTGTGGCTGAGCGTATGAATAGAACCATCATCTCGACGGCTCGTTGTATGTTGTCTAATGCAGGTATACATAGGCATTTCTGGGCTGAAGTAGCCAACACAGCGTGTTACCTCATCAACGGGTCACTTTCTATTCCACTTGAGAAGAAAACTCCCATTGAGGTATGGTCAGGTTCGCCTGCTGATTATTCACAGTTGAGAATTTTTGGCTGCACTGCATATGCTCATGTTGATAATGGAAAGTTAGAGCCTAGGGCTATTAAATGCATATTCCTTGGTTATGGTTCAGGAGTTAAAGCATATAAACTATGGAATCCTGAAACTAAAAAGATTTTGTTGAGTAGTAACATTATTTTCAATGAGACTGTTATGTATCATGATAGCTTGTCATCATATCCCTCTCCTGTTGCTATTGGAGACGAGGGAGTTAGTGTGTAGGTGGAGAACCTGCAGAAAACTGTTGATAATGATATTGTCATTGAAGATACACATGAGGAAAATATTGATAATATTGTTGTTCAGCACTCACCTACTGTTTTACAGTAGCCATATGATTCCATTGCTGCTAATAGACCGAGGCGTAAATGTGGTCCTCGTCCTCATCTAATTGAAGAGTGTAATCTTGTTCATTATGCTTTGAGTTGTGCTGAATAGGTGGAGAACGATTCTGAACCTGCTACATATAATGAAGCCATTGCATTCGTTGACCGCGAGAAGTGGGTTTCTGCTATGCAAGAAGAGATGCAATCGCTTGAGAAAAATGGCACATGGGATGTTGTGCCCCTACCCAAACAAAATAAGGCGGTCCGCTGCAAGTGGATCTTCAAGAAAAATGAAGGTTTGTCTCCTAAAGAGCCTTCAAGGTACAAGGCAAGGTTAGTAGCGAAAGGGTTTAGACAGATTCCAGGTATTGATTACAATGATGTGTTCTCTCTAGTTGTAAAGTATAGTTCCATTCGCACTTTCTTTAGTATTGTGCCTATGCGTGATCTTGAGCTTGAGCAGTTAGATGTCAAGACTGCTTTTCTGCATGGAGAGATTGATGAGGAAATATACATGGACCAACCAGAAGGGTTCATAGAGCCTGGTAAAGAGGATTTTGTGTGCAAATTAAAGAAGTCTCTTTATGGCTTAAAACAATCTCCAATATAGTGGTATAAAAGGTTTGATTCATTTATGATATCACATGTATTTGAGAGGTCTAAATATGATAGTTGTGTTTATATTGAGTTTGTTAATGGATCACCTATATACTTGCTGCTATATGTTGATGATTTGTTAATTGCTGCCAAGGGCATGAAAGAAATCACTACTCTGAAGGAACACCTGAGTAGTGAGTTTGAGATGAAGGATATTGGTGCTGCTAAGAAGATCTTAGGTATGGAGATTACCCGAGATTGAAAATTTGGTTTGTTATTTCTTAGTCAGCAAAGTTACATTAAGAAAGTTCTTCATCATTTTAATATGGATGGTGCCAAGTCAGTTAGTACTCCTATTGCTCCTCATTTTAAATTGTCAGTTTCTCAATGTCCTACTACTGACAAAGAGTTTGAGTACATGTCAAAGGTGACATATTCTAGTGATGTTGGTTCTTTGGTGTATGCCATGGTTTGTTCTCGTCCTGATTTGTTATATGCTATGAGTTTGATAAGTAGATACATGGCTAATCCTGGTAAAGAACATTGGAAGGCTGTTCAGTGGGTTTTCAGGTACCTTCTTGGCACTTCCAATGCTTGTTTGAAGTTTGGCAGGACCGGTGAGGGACTCGTTGGCTATGTGGATTCAGATTTTGCTACCGATTTGGATAAAAGAAGATCCTCCACAGGTTATGTGTTTAATGTTAGTGGTTGTGCTGTTAGTTGGAAGGCTACATTGCAGGCTGTTGTTACACAATCTACTACTGAAGCTGAATACATGGCTATTGCTGAAGCTTGCAAAGAACCTGTTTGGTTGAAAGGTTTGTTTGCTGAGCTTTGTGGAGATGATTCTTGCATTACTTTGTTTTGTGACAGTTAAAGTGCCATATACCTTACAAAAGATCAGATGTTCCATGAGAGAACTAAGCACATTGATGTGAAGTACCATTTTGTTAGAGACATTGTTGCTCAAGGTAAATTAGGTATGCAAGATCAACACTCATGATAATCCTGCTGATATGATGACTAAACATGTTCCTGTTGCTAAGTTTGAGCTTTGCTCGAACTTAGTTGGTTTAACTGATTAGCCCAAGTGGCTATTGGAGCCAAAAGTATTTGCTTTGTTTGTTCAGGGAGATGGTTGTTGTTGATGCTAAGTAATTTGTCTCAAGGTGGAGTTTGTTATATGTTGATCCAAATTCTATAAAGTATAGGCCAACTTCTGACAAGTGGAGCGAGGCCCGTCGCCCCCGCGGTATGGTACGGTCGTCGAAGACCTAGGTTTTCACCAATATATAAACCCCTTGTGAGCCGCCGGCTGGGATGAGTTGCATCTGTAAAATCCCGGCGTTTGTAAACACTCCTCGATATAGTGAAATTTCGCTGGCTGGCGCCCGTGGTTTTTTCTCTCTTTGTTGGAGAGGTTTTTTCACGTTAAATTTGTATCCCTTTGCTGTGATTTTGTTTTCGTTCTTCGTTATCTTCTTATTATAACAGTGAGAAAAGTTATACTATAACAATGATTATCTTAGTTTTATGTGGAATTCCAAGCGAAACCTAGGAGTGACAAACATGAGAGTTTTTGGCCCATGGAATTGTTGTTTCATGTTACGATATTTAGGAGTACTAATGTTCTGCACGTAGATGTACGGAATAGCACGAAACCGTGGATTCAACAGCGCTAGATTTCTGATGGATAGCTAGATTTTGTTATTTTTATGGACAATTTGTCCCTCTAGATTCTATCGAGATTTGTTTTTGCCACTCTAGATTATATTAATAATAGACTCAACTTGATTTAAATTTGTATATATTTAGTTAAATATTTAGACTAGATGTATCTGCATCTAAACAAATTAGAGACCATTCTGTTTGCCTAGACTATATTTAGACTAGACTAGTATTTAGTTAATGGAAAGCATAGGGCGGAACAACGATAGATCCTGTTTGCCTAGTTGACATTCTTCGCTTCTCATGTTTCCTTAGACTTTACATCTTCGACCTGAGCAATGCAGAATAAATAAATAAAAGGCTTGCCGTGTTTTATTTTCTTTTGTTCAGCAACAGGTTCAGTGAACCCCCTAAAAATATGTTATTTGCCCCTTCTTAGATTTTCTTTCTGCTTGCCCTCACGCGGTGCGGTGGTGTGGGCGACCTCCAACCACCTGCCATAGAGTCAAAGTTATGTCATGTCAAAAAGTACTGTACTAATAGTCCACAATTCCAAGCTCACTCGGCCACGTCGGTCCGGCCAAGTCGCCGTCTCCCTGCCGCCTCCGGCCATCCATCGACGAAGCCCAGTCCAGCCTCACCACCCACCGTTGACGTCGCGACGAGCAGAGCCACACAAGACTTTGACTTGCTCGTCGCCACAGTGCGCGTCTTAAAGCTCGACGCTGCTGCCGCCGCGTGCAACAACCGTACGTGCTCCTCATCTTGCCGTCCTTGCACGCCTCCTCTGCCTACCATGGCTCAATCCACCACCACCGCTTGCTTGCACCTCGTCGCGCTCGCCGTCGCCGCGGTGCTCGCCGCTCTCGGCGAGGCGTCAGGGGTCGGGTTCGACCTCCACCACCGGTCCTCCCCCGTGGTCAAGCGGTGGGCCGAGGCGCGAGGCCACCCGGCGGCCACGTGGTGGGCCGACGCCCAGGGCTCGCCGGACTACTACTCCGCGCTGTCTCGCCACGACCGCGTCCACCTCGCCCGCCGCGGCCTCGCCGAGGGAGACGCCAACGGGAAGGACCTCCTCACGTTCGCTGACGGCAACATCACCTACCGCCTAGACGGATCGTACGCACGCCCTGCCATGCCATGGCTTCTTTTCTTCATTCCCCAGTCCGATCGTTCTCGCCACTGACTTTTTGGTTCGCAGACTGCACTACGCGGAGGTTGCGGTGGGCACGCCGAGCACGACGTTCCTGGTGGCGCTGGACACCGGTAGCAACCTCTTCTGGGTGCCCTGCGACTGCAAGCACTGCGCGCCCATGGCCAACAACGCCTCAACGCCAGGGCGAGGCAGTCCCGAGCTCCGGCCGTACAGCCCGCGGAATTCGTCGACGAGCAAGCCCGTGAGCTGCGACGACGCGCTCTGCGACCAGCCCAACGCCTGCGCCGCCACCAACAGCAGCAGCTGCCCGTACACCGTCAGCTACGTCTCCGCCAACACCTCCTCCTCCGGGGTGCTAGTGGAGGACGTGATGCATCTCACCCGGGAGAGCGTGGTCGGCGGAGAGGCGGTGGAGGCGGCTGTGGTGTTGGGGTGCGGGCAGGAGCAGACGGGCGCGTTCCTGGACGGCGCCGCCGAGGACGGCCTGCTGGGCCTCGGCATAGACAAGGTTTCCGTGCCGAGCGTGCTTGCCGCCGGCGGCCTTGTCGCCTCCGATAGCTTCTCCATGTGCTTCAGCCCGGACGGGTACGGCCGCATCAACTTCGGCGACGCGGGTCGCCGCGGCCAGGCCGAGACGCCCTTCATCGTCAGGAACACACAGTACGTGACAAGATCCTGACACAGTAAGCTGAGCCCACGTTCCAGTCCAAGCTTAACAAAAGTTGAACTTTTTTTGTCGTGTGCAGCCCGACGTACAACATCAGCGTGACGGCGATAAGCGTGGAGGGGAAGGCGGTGGCGGCGGAGTTCGCCGCCGTGGTGGACTCCGGCACGTCCTTCACCTACCTCAACGACCCGGCCTACACGGACCTGGCCACTAGCTTCGACTCCCAGGTCCACGAGAAGAGGGCCAACCTCAGCGCCTCGATCCCGTTCGAGTACTGCTACGAACTCAACCGCGGGCAGAAGGAGGTATTCGTGCCGGAGGTGAGCCTGACGACCGGCGGCGGGGCCGTGTACCCGGTCACGCAGCCCTTCGTCGTCCTCGCCGGAGAGACCAGCGAGGGCGAGGTCCTCGCAGTCGGCTACTGCCTCGCCGTGCTCAAGAACGACATTACCATCGATATCATCGGCCGTACGCACGCTGCTATCTTTTTCTTTCTTTCTTCACTTAACTTGTCCACCATTCCATTGCTGATGATTATCTCTGACTACTGATCGACTGGCTGCTCCTGATACCTGCAGAGAACTTCATGACCGGCCTGAAGGTGGTGTTCGACAGAGAGAGGTCCGTCCTGGGCTGGCAGAAATTCGACTGTAAGTTCATCGCATGAATTCCAGCAAGAAAGAAAGATCTGTAACGTGTACTTAGTAGTAGTAGTATCGATCAGTGATTGATTAAATAATTGTTGCCACTGCTTGATCAACTGCAGGTTACAAGGACGTATCGATTGAGGACGACGGTGGGAGCCCCAGCGCGGCCCCGGGGCCGGTGCCGGCGACTCGGCTGAAGCCAAGGCAGAGCGACGCGGCCAACGGGTCGCCGTACCCCGGCGCGGTGCCGGTGCCACCGAGGCAGGCCGGATCGGGCAGCAGGCGCGGTGCTCTCGGAGGCCGCCTCTCCTTATTCGCCCTCACGCTGCTGCTTCCCCTGCTGGGTGTGGTCTGATGGTGTGCCATGGATCGGTGACGAGAGAACTGGTGTACATAAGTTGAGTTTGAATTTTTATACAGATTCAAATCATATAGGTCGATCATTTATAGAATGATTTTTCCTGGTTGATTTTTCTTAGATTAAAAGGCGATCTCTCCCCATTATATCAATGAAACCACAAAGTTTTAACTCTTAACATTAACAAAACGCACACCATAGCCGAAATTGGAAAGGAACGAAAGGCAAATTAGAGCACGAGTTTATTTTTAAAAAAATAGACGCTTTTATTACTTCAAAGTAATTAGAGCACGAGCTACCATAGCAAACTGTTCCAACGAAAGTGTCTGAACTAACAAAAGCTTGAGTTTTCTAACTCAAGATAGGAAAGCAAAAGACATATCTTTCATGACAGGCTAGAAGGAGAAAGGATGGAATGAGCGTGCTAGTACATCACAGATTCACATGAAAGGAATTCTCCTCTAGGTGTGCCTTTAGGTACTCCAGCGATATTTGCCACCCGTAGCTCGAGCAAGCTGTAGTCTTCCAGGTAGATATCCAATTAAAGCCAGTGCATTTCACCTCAGTGGTGCCAGAGGATTTTTCAGCTTGCTTATCATTATATCCATGAACTAAGAGATCTTTCCTCCTTCAGCTTTTTGAAAGGAACTTTCCAGTTTCTTAGGTACAGAAGAACCAGGTGCCACACCCGCTTCATATCAATCCAAGAAAACTTGTTAAAAACTAGACTATTCTTGTTGTTCCAAATGCTCTAAAGTACAGGAGTAGAAATTACATTAAAATGTAAATGATTCTTATTGGCTAGCCACTTTGAGCAATGGATTTAAAATTGACAAGTAAAATGCTAAAAATCTCAAATAAATCATCCCAGCAACCTAGAAATAATGCATTCAAAGTGGATGACAAATTCTATTTCCTCGCAGAGATTATATTCCATGGGTTAGGGATCACCTAGCTCTTAGATTGTCCCTAGTCATGATTTTGTTTTGGCAAAAGAGCCACATGAAAACTTGAACTCTAGGGGTCTACTTTTAGGTTCCACACAACAAGTAAATAAATCCATGTCACACCTCTAAAGTTAACTAAATAGTACACATAACTAGAAGAGTAAAACCCTTTGGATTCATATTGCTAGATCAGTTGATCATCACTATCAGAATAAACTATAGACTAGGCTATTATATGTATCTCTTTCCATTGAACCATCATGTGTCTAGTAAAGGTTCTCCTAAAATCACATTTTAAGTTGTAAACCATCCCATAACTCATCTATAGTTTTAGTTTGTTGATTAGAAACTATATAAACTTCCCAAAATTGGGTGGCCAAAGCAGAGTTGCCAAACCAGATGTCCTTCCAAAATTTGATAAGTTTATTGTTTCCTACATGCATTTATAGCCTATATCAACTGCCCTAGATTCCCACATGACACCTTACAAAATGTTGAGGGATGAACATCATGACAACACAAGATATTAGGATTTTTAGTATTATACTTAGCATAAATAATTTTCCTCCAGAGAGCTCCTTCTCCTTGGATATATCTTTTTATCCAAGACCCAATCAGGCATAAATTCAAATGCTAGCGGTTGGGATACCCATGCCTCCATATTCATTCTTCATGCACACTGAAGGCTAGTTAGCTTCGTGGATTTTATGATTACCATCTGGAAGGACAGAGATGTTGGCTAGAGGGGGGTGAATAGGCAATTTCAAAACTAATACAGTTTTGGCTTGATAGTATATGGAATTAAACTAACATTTATTTTACAAGCACAAAACCTAAATACACTAGGCTCAACTAAGTGCACCAACAACTAGTTAAGCTAAGCAAGATAGCACAAGATATAAGTACTTTAAGCTCGATGGCTATCACAAGGAAAGTAAGCTCGAGTATAGAGATAATAGAGGCACACGGAGACGAAGATGTATTCCCTTATTCCCTTACAAGAAGGTACGTCACATTAGAGAGGTGTGGGATTCCATGAAGGATTTCCCAACGCCACGAAGGCTCATTGTCATGGTGGCATCACGATAGATGCCATGGGATGGCTTGAGTTGGGGCCAAATGGACGCAAGAGAAATCCAGAGAGGGAGAGCGAAGTGTAATCTGCACACGAACAACAACAAACAATCACATGCACACACGGTATACCCAGGTTCAGGGCTCTCCTAGGAGATAAAACCCCTACCCATGTATGTTAAATCTCATAAACATCATCATATTGTGGCTACAAGTGCTCCTTGAGCTGTATTAGAGAGGAGGAAGAAGGTGTTTTTTATCTCTCTTTATGCTATGGGGGAATGAAGCGAACAAATGACCAACCCCCTTCTGGGAGGCCCTGGTGAATCTTATAAAGAGGTGTCCAGGTTACAGTTAGGGCTAAATTGGCAGGAAATATACCAGGATTATGTTGTAGAAAAGGTCGTTGGCTGGGCCCAGATACCGTTCTTCTCAGTGATGGGACTTTACGTTCCCATGACCTCCAATGGTTTCTTTGACACTATCCCCTCCTAGAAACCCTTGATGTGACCTTGCCTTCGAGATTCAGGGGAACGCCTTCCAGATATGTGCTTATATCTTCCGGATTTCCTAGGGTAGGAGCATTGACCCTGAGGCCGGCATATAGTCCATAACCATACGCCAACCCCATATGTCGATTCCAGCCAACATAACTTGTCCTTGGTGAACCTGCGTATAAGAAACAATGCATGTTATGCCGACATATAATCACATATATTATATGTCGGCTTGTATATGCTGGCTAATGCCGGCTTGGGTATGTTAGACTATGTCGCCCACCCTATGTCGATCGACCTTAGTCCTGGTCAACCTTATATTTATAACTCTCTTGACCCTACCGGGGGTCATCCCCCCGACACTCACTTTCTTCTCCAAGTCTATCCCATAAAGGAACAGTCCTTTTCCTTATGGCTAGATTTTCTTCCACTCCGGAGATGGAAAGCTTCACAACCACTTTACAAGCTCCATGAAAGAGAAGCCCGAGAATCTTCACAATCTTCCACGAAGAGGACACCGCGGCACCAACCGCCAAGCCAACTAGGAGGTCACCATCCAAGATTAACAAGCTCACGGTCTTCCACTTAAGCAAATCATAATGGAGACCTCAAAACTTATGCAAATATACAAAGCAAGAGCATCAAGGGTGTTCAAATCACTTGCTCTCAAATTACTTCCTATAAAGGTCCGTAAGCTACCCGCCTCCAGGGAAGATCTGACGTGCGCACAAATGTTGGTTGTTCGATTGGATTGACACAGTGCAGTTTCGCCCCTTCAATCTTTCACCACCGTTGGATGTGCTGAATTATTTTTTCACTTCAGACTTGTCTAAAGAAGTATATGACTGTTGGGCCTGTGTGAGTGTGGGGCCAGAGTTTCAGTTAGCGATCCAGCTCAATCCTCACGTCCATTGCCCAGGTCATGCACGTCCAGCAGGTGAAAAATTAGATCTCGATTTGGTGAAAAGATCTTGAGCCACTTCCAATCCGTGTCTCCTCTCCTTCCCAATTCCCAATGCACGCCTCATCTCCTCCTCCCCAACCCGCGACCTCTTTTGCCCTCCCCGGCTCCATCTCCACACGAGGCTTGAGGCAGCCCACGACACCGGGCCAAGGACGTGGGGGATGGTGGCAATGCAGTATAAATGCGAACGAGGATCGGAATGGCAAGATGAGCCGAAGGAGGGGCATACAACGATAAGGGTCGACTCAAACTATGGTAAGAGGAGGGCGTCGGCGGCAGGGACGAGCCATAGGAGCGGGAGCTGCAATAGCTGTCAGTTTTTGCGTCTCCTCCTCGTGCGAAGGTTGGTGGTGCCGTGACGGGTGGAGTGGGAGTCGGAACACGTCGCCGGCGGGTGGGGAATGAGGACGCGGCCGCCTCGGTAGGACTAGGGAGATGGATATTGGGTGGCCCACCGATGTCCACCATGTCGTGCACATCACCTTCGACCTCTTCCACGGCTTCCTTGGCCTCCTCGTCGAGTTCGAGATGGAGATTCCTCCCCGCGTCCCTAGCACCAGGTATATCCTACCCTTCCTTCCACCCATCTATGAGATCTCTGCTGCAAAAGATTCCCTTGTTCTAGAATTTTTTTTTTATTTTTTAGCATTTTCATATATTATGCTCAATTAAGGTGAATTGGGTTGAAGAAATCCATGCTTGAGAAGATCATGTGTTCTTGGATGCTCGCTTGATCTGAGAATGATGTCATTTTTGTTATAAATTCTTCACCTGTTCAAGAAATTTTTACTTCTTGATTGATGCATAGATCTAGAAACGCGGCAAGAATTTCCGTACCTTATTTTGTTTTTTGAACGAAGACTCCCTTTGCAGTTTCGTATTAATTCAATAGTCTCTGTAATTGTGGATGCCTTAAATAGTAGCTTCCTGTATAAAACCACTTCAACAGAAGTAGAATGAGTTTAGGATCAAGCAATTTCAGTAGTAGGATGTTTGATTCTTAGCCAGCTACACTGCTTTGATTATTTTATTTTAGTATGTTTGTTGTCATAAATTTTCCAAATGCTTCCTACAAGATTCGACATGCACATGGAGTTAATTGAATTTCTAAAAACTGATATTCTGAAGGTGTGCTAGATATCCTCTCCTCGGAGCAGGTGATACAATGCAATTCTGAAGAGGAATTTCTAGAGCTTGTGACGCTACTGCTCCCCACACCGGCGGCACTTCTCAACTAGGATGTTGAGCTAATGGGTGATGTGGTGGAAAAGGAATACCTAAACAAGATGAATTCTAGAAACATAGCCATGGTTTTTGTCCCCAAGATGACTCGGGTGATCAACATTTCAGTATTCTTGCAGGGTAGCATTATTTCCATTCAGCCCTAAAAAATTAATTGGCACATTGTCAATAATTGCAAATAATAATTACGTTTTAGTTCAATGCTAGATGTCAGATCCATTGACAGCCCTGATGCATGTTGTGCAACTCATGAAATTTCTCAAAACATTGATCCTCATGACGCTTCGAGAGCGTGAGGATCTAGATGCTAGAGATTACACTCCATACTCGTCTCTAGCATCTTTTGGTCGGCACTCTGATGTCGAATACTACAGCAGTGAGCAAGACATGATGGACAGAAGTTGTGAGCTGAGTGATCTGCACAGCCAGATCAGCAAGTCTGGGGGGATAGGTGGATTATCTCATGAGTTACAATACTTGTTTCGACAACAAGTAAGAAGGGGTGCATTTCTTCACAGAAGTTGAATACATGTTCTTGGATAAGCTAGAAAGCCAACTAGAATATTATAAACCAGAGGGAAGTGCAAGCAAACAGCCTAAAGTAAGTTCAAACATAGGGTGTTCATCCTGTGCTAATATCTGAAATCGAGGAATTAGAGGACATTGAAAGGATACAAATGCCGCCTAGAGGGGGGGTGAATAGGCGGTTTAAAACTTTTCCGAGAGTGGCTCAACAAAGGAGGAATTAAACTAGTGTTTACTTTGTTAAGCAAAAAACCTAGAACAACTAGGGTTCACCTATTTGCACCAACAACTTATGCTAAGCAAGAAAAGCAACTATGTGATAGAAAGGTATATACTTCAAGCACGAAGGCTATCACAAAGTAAAGTGCATAAGTAAGAGCTCGGATATAGAGATAACCGAGGCACGCGGAGACGGCAATATTTTACCGAGTTCCTCCCAACATGCAGTACGTCTTGTTTGGAGAGGGGGTGGTATCAAACCACCAACACCAAAATAGGACTCCCTTTTTCTCCTGTGAATCTCACCCCAACGGTATTGATCCACGCTTTCACTATCGGTGCACTTGTCGGTGGCAATCCAGAACCTCTCACAAGGTTGGGGCACTTCTCCACAACTCAATTGGAGGCTCCCAATAAACAAGCTTGGGGAAAGCTCCACAACTTAACTGGAGGCCTCAATTAATCCAAACACCTGCCACCAAACCGTTTAGGGGTCCAAGAACCCAAGAGTAAAAAACCTTCTCAACTTTCACTCAATCGAATCCTCACCGAGAACTCAAACGGATGCACCTAATGCAATGGCAAGAACACAAGAAGTTCTCAAATCCTTCTCTCCCAAATTACACCAAAGCTACAAAAGCTTATGGGGGAATAATAGAGGAAGAACAATGGAGAAAATCCACAAAAGACTCCAAGATCTAGATCCCAATAGGTTTCCCTCACTTAGAGGAGAGATTGATTGGTGGGGTTGTAGATCTAGATCTCCTCTTTCAAATCCCTCAAGAATATGCAAGAATCATAGGAGAGATTGAGGGGAATCAAGCTCAATAAGGTCAACAATGGAGGGGAAAACTTGCAATAATGGTTAGGTATTCATTGGGGAAGAAGGGCCCCTTATATAGGTCCTCCAAAATCCAATCGTTAGAGTTCTGGAGTGCACGGGCCGGACATTCCGGCCACATTTGTTGGAGATATGCCCTAGAGGCAATAATAAATGTAGTTATTATTATATCTTTGTGTTTATGATAAATGTTTACATTCATGCTATAATAGTATTAACAATGAAACATTAATACTTGTGTGATTTGTAAACTAGAATAGAGTCCCTAGTAAAGCCTCTTTATAATACTAGCTTGTTGGTTAATAAATGATTGTGGTTTCACTATCATGAACATTGAGATGTTATTAACAACAAGATCATATCGTTAGGAGAATGATATGGTGGACATACTCCTATAGATAAGCGTAGCATAAAGATCAAGTCATTTTAATAGTTCAATTGCTATATGCTTTCTAATACATAGTAACCTAATTCCTTCGACCATGAGATCATGCATATCACCTTCACCGGAAGGATGCTTTGATGACATCAAACACCACACCTTAACTGGGTGGCTATAAAGGTGGCATTGAGTGTTCAGAAACTATTGGTTGAGACACATGGATCAAGAGTGGGATTTGTCCATCCATATGACGGATAGATATACTCTGGGCCCTCTCGGTGAAATGTCATCCAATTAGCTTGCAAGCATGTGACTGGCTCACAAGGGATCACATATCACAGGAACGAGAAAAGAGTACTTATCAGTAACGAGGTTGAACTAGGTATGCAGAGACACCGACGATCATAACCTCGGATAAGTAAACTATCGTGAGACAAAGGGAAATTGGTATCGTATGTAAGTGGTTCATTCGATCGCAAAGTAATCGTAGAAATATGTGGGAGCCATATGAATTTCCAGATTCCTCTATTGGTTATTGTTCGGAGAAGTGTCTCGATCATGTCCGCATAATTCACGAACCGTAGGGAGACACACTTAAGGATTCGACGTTGTTTGAGTAGTTATGGAATGATGAGTAAGAGACCGAATGTTGTTCGGAGTCTCGGATGGCATCCGGAATATCACGAGGAGATCCGGAATGGTCCGGAGATTAAGATTCATATAAGGAAAGTCTTGTTTCGGGGTTGGAGAATGGCTCCGGTGTTTTCATCGGGAATGTTCTAGAAGGTTCCGGAATGTCCGGCACTCCGGAGGGGAAGGGTACATGAATGTGTCATATCAAGTTGGAATGATTGCATCATGTACCAGGTGTCATCGCTGAACAAAATAAAGGGTTTAATCAAATCCTAGTTTGAAAAGTCAAACGGCTATTTTGTGAGGTGGAGGGGAAGTAGGAAACCTACTTGGGGAGGAGTTCCCTCCCTCCACCGCCGGCCCACTTGGGAAACCGTGTTGGGGAGGGACTCCCTCCCCTGGAGCGCCCCCTTCACCTATATAAGGAGGGGCAGGGCTGCCCCTCCAAGTACACAACACCTCCACCTCTAAACCCTAACTCTAGCCGCCGCCCTCCATAGCCGCCGCCTAGGGAAACTCCCCGCCGCCGCCTAGGGAAACTCCCCGCCGCCGCCTAGGCGAAACCCTAGCCGTCGGCCTTTCCCCCTCCTTGGTGTGTCTAAACCCTAGATCGCCGAGGATCTCTCTCATAGTCCACCATACTCGCTCCAGCTTAAGGCGAAGCCCTGCGAGATCTCCCTTCTACTTCCAGTACCACGCCGTTGTACTGCCGGAATCACGAGGAGAGTGCTAAAACCTCCGCTGCCTGCTGGAACAAGGGAGAGGAAGGTCTTCGTCGAGTACCGAACGTGTGACCGATCATGAAGCGCTTAACGCAGCTACCTGGAAGGATCGTCTACGCGATCTTGAGATCGGAAAGAGTACGACTACATCACCCACGAGAATCCGCTCTCGTTAAACACTTTGGAATCTTGGAGGGTGAGTTATTCCATCGACTCGTTGCTACAATCTAGTAGATAGATCTTGGCTTGTTTGTTTGTATGCGGTAGAAATTTTTTGTTTTCCATGCTACGAAACCCTACAGTGGTATCAGAGCCGTGTCTATATGTAGATCTGTTGCACGAGTAGAACACAATGGTAATTGTGGGCGTTGATGCTTTTGTTGTCGATTGCTTGTTGTGTACTTTTCATCTTGTGGGATGGTGGGATGAAGCGGCCCGGGCTAACCTTACATGACATCGTTCATGAGACTTGCTCCATGCTTGACATGCAACTTGTATTGCATAAGTGGCTTTGCGGGTGCCTGTTTCTCCCAACATAGTTAAGATTCAATTTACAACGGGTGATTGACAATACTAGTATCAATGTTGTGGTTCTTGTTCGTAAGTTAGAACGACACTTATTGAAAGCCCCAAACCACGTAAAACATGCAAAGAAAGTAGAGGCGTCTAACTTTGTTTTGCAGGGGTGTGCTATGATGTGATATGGCCATGATTGTGATTTTATTTGATGTATGCAATATTCCTTATTGTAAGTTGGAAACCGGCAGGAGCGATATGGTTGTCTTTAAATTCTGTTAAGACACGTGTGTCTATTCAAAGTAGTTATAATAGTTGAAGCCGGTGAACGACAACCATGGAGCAGCGTCATTGACCTTGATGCAATGCCGGTGATGATGGAGATCATGTTCGTGCTTGAAGATGGAGATCGGAAGCACAAAGAAGAAAGGCCATATCATATCACATATTATGAATTGCATGTGATGTTAATCCTTTATGCATCTTGTATTGCTTAGTTAACGATGGTAGCATTATAAGATAATCCCTCATGCACATGAATTTCAAGTTCTAAAGTGTTCATCCTTAGTAAGCACCGTTGCTAAAGCTTGTTGTTTCGAAGCACCACGTGATGATCGGGTATGTTAGATTCCGCAAGTGTATACAACGTGAGCAAGCCAGATTTTCTCATGCGGAAGCTAAGGTTTGATCTTGACGATCCTAGCATGTACAGACATGGTCTCGGAACACGGATCACCGAAAGGTAAAGCATGAATCATATAGTAGATATGATGAACATGTCGATTGTTCGCCATTGAAGCTACATCAACTCTCGTGATGATCGGTGTTGATGTGGTGGATTTGGTTCGTGTGATCACTAAAACAATGTGAGGGATATTGTTTTGAGTGGGAGTTAACCTAGATTAATTTAACTATTAATTAGAACTCAATTTGTCATAAACTTAGTCTAAACTATTGAAAATATGTTGTAGATCAATGGCGGCCCCTACCATCAATTTTAATGCGTTCCTAGAGAAATAAAAGTTGAAAAACAATGGAAGCAACTTCGCGGATTGGTTCCGCAATTTGAGGATTGTCCTCATAGCTGGTAATTTGACCTATGTCTTTGGATGCACCATTGGTGACCCACCTGCAGCCATCGCTACCGATGAAGTAAAGAATGTTTACCTCCTTGGAAGACTCGACTCCAGTTCAGTGTGCTATCTTGTATGGTTTAGAATCGGAGCTTCAGAAAAGGTTTGAGAATTCAGACCCACATGATATTGTCCGTGATCTCAAATTGATCTTTGATACTCACGCGGCAATTGAGAGCTATGAGGATTCTGAAAAGTTCTTTAACTGCAAGATGGAAGAGGGCAGCTCCGTCAGTGAGCATGTGCTTAAGATGTCTGGGCACGCAAACAAACTTCAAAGCTTGGGTATAGTGATTCCTAATGCCTTGGGGATTTATCGTGTCCTCCAATCACTACCACCAAGTTACAAGAACTTTGTGATGAACTACAATATGCAAAACATGAACAAGCAGTTGCCAGAACTCTTTGCCATGTTAAAATCTGCAGAAGTGGTGATCAAGAAAGAGCACCAAGTGTTGATGGTCAATAAGACCACCAAATTCAAGAAAGGCAAGTCTAAGCAAAAGGGACACTTCAAGAAGGGTGGTAAGAAAGTTACCGCGCCGACGAAGAAGACCAAGGATGGACCTAAGCCTGATACTGAGTGCTTTTACTGCAAGGGAGAAGGTCACTAGAAGCGGAATTGCCCAAAGTACTTGGCGGATTTGAAGAACGACAACATCAAGAAGAAAGGTATATCCGATATACATGTTATTGATGTGTATCTCACTAGTACTCGTAGTAGTGCAGGTATTTGAATCTTGGTTCGGCTGCTCATATTTATAACTCGAAACAGGTGCTGCAGAATAAACGGAAGCTAGCGAAGAACGAGGTGACGATGCGCGTGGGAAATGGATCAAAGGTTGATGTGATCGCGGTCGGCACGCTACCTCTTCATCTACCATCGGGATTAGTTTTAGACTTAAATAATTGTTATTTGGTGCCTGCGTTAAGCATGAACATTATATCGGGATCTTGTTTACTGCGAGAGGGTTACTTGTTTAAGTCCGAGAATAATGGTTGTTCGATTTATATGAGTAATATGTTTTATGCACATGCACCTTTGATAGATGGTCTATTCTTATTGAATCTCGATAGTGGAAATACACATATTAATAACATTGAGGCTAAACGTTTGAAATCGAGCGATAACTCGACCTATATGTGGCACTGTCGTCTTGGTCACATTGGAGTGAAGCATATGAAGAAACTCCATTCTGATGGACTTCTTGAATCACTTGATTTCGAATCACTTGAAAGATGCGAAGCATGTCTGATGGGTAAAATGACTAAGACTCCATTTTCTGGTATGATGGAGCGAGCTACGGACTTATTGGAAATCATACATACTGATGTGTGTGGTCCAATGAGTGTAGCATCGCGCGGTGGTTATCGTTATGTTCTTACCTTCACGGATGACTTGAGTAGATATGGGTATATCTATTTCATGAAACATAAGTCCGAAACTTTCAAGAAGTTTAAGGAATTTCGAAGTAAGGTGGAGAATCAACGTAACAAGAAGATTAAATTTCTACATTCTGATCGTGGAGGTGAATATCTAAGTTACGAGTTTGGCGAGCATTTAAAGAAATGCGGAATACTTTCACAATTGACACCGCCGGGAACACCACAGCGTAATGGTGTGTCCGAACGTCGTAATCGAACTCTCTTAGATATGGTTCGTTCTATGATGTCACTTATAGATTTACCGCTATCATTTTGGGGTTATGCATTAGAAACAGCCGCATTCACTTTAAATAGGGCACCATCTAAATCCGTTGAAACGACACCGTATGAATTATGGTTTGGGAAGAAACCTAAATTGTCGTTCCTTAAAGTTTGGGGTTGTGAAGCCTATGTAAAGAAGTTCTGACAAGCTTGAAACCAAAGCGGAAAAATGCGTCTTCATAGGATACCCGAAGGAAACTATTGGGTATACCTTCTATCATAGATCCGAAGGCAAAATCTTCGTTGCCAAGAATGGATCCTTTCTAGAGAAGGAATTTCTCTCGAAAGAAGTGACTGGAAGGAAAGTAGAAATCGACGAGGTTGTCGAACCTTTTCTCGAACTTGCGAGTAGCGCAACACCGGAAGTAGTTCCTGTGGCGCCTACACCAATAAGAGAGGAAGCTAATGATGATGATCATGAAACTTCGGTTGTAGTTGCTACAGAGCCTCGCAGGTCAACGAGAACTCGTACCACTCCTGATTGGTATGATTCCGTTATGAATCTCATGTTGGTGGACAACACCGATGACCCTGCGACATATGAGGAAGCGATGATGAGCCCATATTCCAATAAATGGCAAGAAGCCATGAAATCCGAGATTGGATCCATGTACGAAAACCAAGTATGGACTTTGGTGGACTTCTGGATGGCGGAAGGCATCGAGAACAAATGGATTTTCAAGAAGAAAACAGATGCTGATGGTAATGTTACTGTCTATAAAGCTCGACTTGTCGCAAAAGGGTTTCGAAAAATTCAAGGAGTTGACTACGATGAGACTTTCTCACCAGTAGCGAAGCTAAAGTCTGTGAGGATTATGTTAGAGATCGCTGCATATTATGATTATGAGATATGGCAGATGGATGTCAAAACAGCATTCCTCAATGGAGACATTGATGAAGAGTTGTATATGACGCAACCCAAAGGTTTTGTCAATCCTAAAGATGCTAACAAGGTATGCAAACTTCAATGGTCCATATATGGATTGAAGCAAGCATCCCGAAGTTGGAATCAATGTTTTGACAAGGTGATCAAAAATTTTGGTTTTATACAAACTTACGGAGAAGCTTGTATTTACAAGAAAGTGAGTGGGAGCTCTATAGCATTCTTAATACTATATGTAGATGACATATTGTTGATTGGGAATGATGTAGACCTTCTTAATAGTGTCAAGGAATATTTGAATAATAGTTTTTCAATGAAGGATCTTGGCGAAGCAGCTTACATATTAGGCATAAAGATTTATAGAGATAGATCGAGACGCCTAATATCATTGTCACAAAGTACATATTTGGACAAAGTTCTAAAGAGGTTTGGAATGGAAGATAGCAAGAAAGGGTTCTTGCCCATGTTGCCCAATACGACCTTGAGTAAAACTAAAAGTCCGACAACGGCAGAAGATAGAGAAAGGATGAGTAAGACTCCCTATGCCTCATCCATAGGATCTCTAATGTATGCCATGCTATGTACTAGACCTGACATTGCATATGCTGTTATTTTAACTAGCAGATATCAAAGTGATCTAGGAGTGGATCATTGGACAGCGGTTAAAACATCCTTAAGTACTTGAGAAGAACTAAGGATATGGTTCTTTCTTATGGAGGTGATGAACAACTCGTTGTTAATGGTTACACCGATGCTAGTTAGAACACCAATCCGGATGATTCTAAATCACAATCTGGATACGTATTTACTTTGAATGGTGCAGCAGTTAGCTGGAGGAGTGCAAAGCAAAGCGTTGTGGCGAGATCTTCAACTGAATCGGAATACATGGCTGCTTCGGAGGCTTCACAAGAAGCGATATGGATGAAAGAGTTCATTACAGGTGGGTGTGGTTCCAAGTCTACTGGACCCAATGTCTATCATCTTGTGATAACATGGGCGCCATAGCCAATGCGCAAGAACCAAGGTCACACAAGAAGCTGAAGCATATCAAGCTACGTTTTCACGCTATTCGAGAACATGTCCAAGATGGGGACATAAAGATTTGCAAAGTACACACAGATCTGAATGTGGCGGATCCGTTGACTAAACCTCTCCCGAGGGCAAAACAAGACCAACACCAAACTTCCATGGGTGTTCGGTATATTACCATGTAATCTAGATTAGATGACTCTAGTGCAAGTGGGAGACTGTTGGAGATATGCCCTAGAGGAAATAATAAATGTAGTTATTATTATATCTTTGTGTTTATGATAAATGTTTACATTCATGCTATAATAGTATTAACAAGGAAACATTAATACTTGTGTGATTTGTAAACTAGAATAGAGTCCCTAGTAAAGCCTCTTTATAATACTAGCTTGTTGGTTAATAAATGATTGTGGTTTCCCTATCATGAACATTGAGATGTTATTAACAACAAGATCATATCGTTAGGAGAATGATATGGTGGACATACTCCTATAGATAAGCGTAGCATAAAGATCAAGTCATTTTAATAGTTCAATTGCTATATGCTTTCTGATACATAGTAACCTAATTCCTTCGACCATTAGATCATGCATATCACCTTCACCGGAAGGATGCTTTGATGACATCAAACACCACACCGTAACTGGGTGGCTATAAAGGTGGCATTGAGTGTTCGGAAAGTATTGGTTGAGACACATGGATCAAGAGTGGGATTTGTCCATCCATATGACGGATAGATATACTCTGGGCCCTCTCGGTGAAATGTCATCCAATTGGCTTGCAAGCATGTGACTGGCTCACAAGGGATCACATATCACGGGAACGAGAAAAGAGTACTTATCAGTAACGAGGTTGAACTAGGTATGCAGAGATACCGATGATCATAACCTCGGATAAGTAAACTATCGTGAGACAAAGGGAAATTGGTATCGTATGTAAGTGGTTCATTCGATCGCAAAGTAATCGTAGAAATATGTGGGAGCCATATGAATTTCCAGATTCCTCTATTGGTTATTGTTCGGAGAAGTGTCTCGATCATGTCCGCATAATTCACGAACCGTAGGGAGACACACTTAAGGATTCGACGTTGTTTGAGTAGTTATGGAATGATGAGTAAGAGACCGAATGTTGTTCGGAGTCTCGGATGGGATCCGGGATATCACGAGGAGATCCGGAATGGTCCGGAGAATAAGATTCATATAAGGAAAGTCCTGTTTCGAGGTTGGAGAATGGTTCCGGTGTTTTCATCGGGAATGTTCTAGAAGGTTCCGGAATGTCCGGCACTCCGGAGGGGAAGGGTAGATGAATGTGTCATATCAAGTTGGAATGATTGCATCATGTACTAGGTGTCATCGCTGAACAAAATAAAGGGTTTAATCAAATCCTAGTTTGAAAAGTCAAACACCAATTTGAAAAGTCAAACGACTATTTTGTGAGGTGGAGGGGAAGTAGGAAACCTACTTGGGGAGGAGTTCCCTCCCTCCACCGCCGGCCCACTTGGGAAACCGAGTTGGGAGGACTCTCCTCCTGGCCGCCCTCCACCTATATAAGGAGGGGCAGGGCTGCCCCTCCAAGTACACAACACCTCCACCTCTAAACCCTAACCCTAGCCGCTGCCGCCCTCCATAGCCGCCGCCTAGGGCAACTCCCCGCCGCCGCCTAGGCCAAACCCTAGCCACCGTCCTTGCCCCCTCCTTGGTGTTTCTAAACCCTAGATCGCCGAGGATCTCTCTCATAGTCCACCATACTCGCTCCGGCTTAAGAAGCCTCAAGATCTCCCTCACTTGGCATTCACGCCGTTGTCTTGCTGTAATCGCGAGGAGAGTGCTACAACCTCCGCTGCCTGCTGGAACAAGGGAGAGGAAGGTCTTCGTCGAGTACCAAATGTGTGACCGACTGTGGAAGCGCCGCCGGAACGCAGCGCCGGAAGGATCGTCTACGCGATCTTGAGATCGGAAAGAGTACGACTACATCACCCACGAGAATCCGCTCTCGTTAAACACTTTGGAATCTTGGAGGGTGAGTTATTCCATCGACTCGTTGCTACAATCTAGTAGATAGATCTTGGCTTGTTTGTTTGTATGCGGTAGAATTTTTTTGTTTTCCATGCTATGAAACCCTACAAGATTCTGGGTGGTTTCCGATATGGGACACAAAATGGCAACCACGTGACTGAAATTTGAGATTTCTATGCGATACCGGAGTGTCCGGCGATTTTACCCTGGACATTCCGCCAAAGGCAAAACTGACAGAAATAGCAAAACTGAAACGACCATAACTTTTGCATCTGAACTCCGATTTTGATGATCTTGAGCTCATTTCGAAGATAATAACGAGATCTACAAGATCATGAAGGGAACCATAATATTAAATAAAGGGAGGATAGAAACAAATTATGAAAGGTTTAACCTATCTAGAAAAGACAAACCGGTAAACCCTCCAATATTGAGAACACAATAGAGAATGCATATGGAATCCGGTTTCGATGAACTTGAGCTTGTCATGGAGATTAACAAAAGCTCTAAATCCTCACATGAGTAAGAACCAAATAATTGAAGGTTTTACCTATCCCTAAAATACAAACCGGTAAAACCTCCAATATATAAAACACAATAGAGAATGCATATGAAATCTGTTTTCGATGAACTAGAGCTTATTATGAATATTACGACAAGCTCTAGAACCTCACATGGATAAGATATAAATAACAACCAAAAAAGGATGATGCTAAGTATGCAAAGGTTTGAGCTCTCTTTGAAAGATATGATTGAGTTACTCACTTGAGAGCCCCTCTTGATAGTACGGTTATCTATCCTATAAATCGGTCTCCCCAACTAACACCACGAGACCGGTAAGAAAGAAACCCTATCAATATCATTCCTTTGCCTTGTGCATGTTCCACTTGATCTTAATGTAGCTGATCTTGTCCTTATCAAGATGGAACACCTTTCTTGATTGCTCTTGCACGCACTCGCTTGATGAAGACTTGCAAGTTGCTCCCCCATACAACATGGGGAAACCTTTACTTTGACCTTGTCTTCATCGATCCATGATCACCGAGGATGGTAAGCTTCAAGCATGAGATCTTCTAGATATGACACATCTTTAGCTTGCACAACATTTCTTCTAACTACATTTGGATGATGTCTTGAAGATACAGATGAGGAACTCTATCTTCTTCTTCAAGACACCCTTAATCTTCTTTTCTTTATTCTTCTACTTCATTTCTTCTTTATTTATTATGTTGGTGTATTGAAGGTACATAAGAGGTATCACTCCATATATTCTTCAAGACACACTTGATATAGGCTCAACTCTCACATGACCAATCTTTTGATCACTCCTTGAACACCTTGATCATCACTTGATCTTCTTTACTTTCTTCTTCTCCCAACCTTGAAGCCAACATATGGTTCAAGCATTGCCTATGGAAAATTCATACAATACAACTTGATACAAGCATTAGTACATATAGATTGTCATTAATTACTAAAACCACACATGGGGGCCCACATGCTCTTTTAATCTCCCCCATTTTGGTAATTGATGACAATTCCTTTAAGAGGGTTTATATAAGGAATTTAAATGAATAAAATGGTAACACCAATATCAAATACTACACAAGTATGTGATATTGGTACCACCACCATATATAGAGCAAACTCCCCCATAATACTAAGCATGTGTGATGAACTTGAATTTCATTGCATATATTGCCAATCATTATCATTGGTGGCGTTTCCTCTATATATACCACATGCTAAGCAACAATAAAGATGCAAGAGCATGAGAGGCAAATGCTTAAGAACAAACTCAAAGCATAAACCAACTTCCCTTAAACCCTCTAAAACTTCTCCCCCATTGGCATCGATTGCCAAAATGGGTGACAAGTTCTAGAAGGTCAATATAGTGGTAAATCCTCCATTGGCATTCACACATATTCAGTGATAAATATGTCACATACCAAATGTTAGATTTGGTTCTGCATATCATTCATATCATTGCATCATGATCTTCCATGCAAAACCTTCGATTGAAAAGATTCGGCAAAACGCTATTTTCAAAACCCTATTTTATATTACTAAAATGCTCCTATGGGAGGGTATACTAGGAATTGTGTCTTCCACCCTTGTAGACTAGTGGTTCCACTTACCACATGACCCTAGGTTGATCCCCTGGATTTTAGAAAATTTTAGAAACAAGTTTCACCCGATTCGGAGTCCGTATGGAAAAGTTATGGTGGAATTACTAAACAGAAATTAGAAAAAAAAACTAAAAGAACAAAAAAGGAAAGCGCGCCACTGGGCCGCTACCGCCCAGCCAAGACACCTAGCACCTGCCACAAGACGCGCAGCCAGCCCGCCACCGCTGTAACATTGCCGCCCGTCACCGACAGGGGGCCCACTGTCGGCGCCGACATCGCCGCCGCCGCGTCCGGATCGGAATCCGCAACCACCGCCGTCTCCGCCTCGGGCCCGCGTGGACCCCACTTAACCCGCGCTGCCCCTGCCTCTCTCCCCATCGCGCAGTACCGCCGCCCTTCGCGCCGCCCGCGAGCCGCCACGCCACCTCGCTGACCGCCCTACCTCTCTCCGCGGCAGAACCGCCGCCTACGCCGACGCCGCCTCCATCCGCTTGCCGCCCGGGCCGCTGATTCGCGCCGCCACCGCCACGGGCTCCGCCTCCTCGTCGCCGAGCCCGTACGCAGCCTCACCGCCGTCGGAGACCGCCCGTGCCGCCACCCCGAGCCGCCGCCGCCCTCCGATGAGTCTCCGCCGCCGCCTCTCTCTAGCCGCCGATCTGCGATCCAACGGCCCAGATTGGGCGTGGACTAGTCAGACCGCGCGGTTGACTGGTCAACAGCCAGTCAACCCGCGCTGAGTCAGCGCTGAGTCAACAGGGGATATTCCCAGAATATTCCCTTTTGATTTAAATCGATTTAGAAATTGCATAAATTTGTAGAATCTTGTAAATTGCGTAGAAAATAATCTACTGGGCCAAAAATTGCAAATAAAATATGTGTAGATTCAGTAAGTCGTGTAGAATCTTGCTGTACCATCGTTTCACACTTTTGCAGCAAGATTTTGTCCTGATTAATTAAAAGAGTTAATGGCCTTTTTAGAGTAATTAATTCGTAGAAAAAGATCTGTAACTCCAAAAATTGCATATAATATGTCCCTGGATGCAGTAGAACAAGGGTAATCTCAAGGTGAATTAAAAAGATAGGCTTACAGTAAAAACTTTTGCAGAAACTGTTTAGAGGCTTTATGCAGTATTTTAATCACTCAGGGAGTGTTATAATTCCTTTTTGAGTAATTCCAATTGGTACTGTTCCTAAATAGCAATGCCTATACAGTAGAATTTTCCCAAGATTTTAAAAATAGTATGTTAACAGTAGTGAATTATTTGGTTTCTAGCTCTAGCTTTGAGCATTATATTTTGCATAATAGTTTTCCTCGCGCTAAAACTATTTTCCATGCATGCAATCAGTAGCTTTACTGAATAGGATTATGTGGTGCTGCTGTAGCATCAATCCACTTATGATGCATGCATTCATGCATCATCTTTGTTGCATATGCTTGTGGATTGTTTGTTTATGATTGCAATTGTATCGTGTAGATTGTGACGAGTGCAACGCTTGCTCGTGTGTGGATTGTTCTTCCGACCGCTACAACCAAGGCAAGTAGATGCTACTTTGTTCATGAATATTGTCCTACTATTTTCAATGCATTGTCGTGTATTTTGTAGACGCATGTGTAGGATGATACTATCGCTATGCTATGTCCTATTATGTGGTAGGGCTTTCCTTGTAGATGAACCACCGTTGGTAGATGTGCTTAGTCATGCTATGATGAACGAGGGCTGGGTTACATCACTAAAAGTTGTTTATAAATGTGTTGGTTTGCGAAAACTAAAACAACATAATCAATGAATCTCCTGGGTGTGATGGAATTGATAAATTTTGGTGGTTTCATTGCGGAAAGGCACCCAGGTATCAAGAGAAAATGATTGGCTTCTTTATTCTGTAGCTTACGTGTACAACCATGTGCCAATAATGGAATGGGCGGTTGGTTGGACTTAGTAGGTTGTGGTAACTCGAACCCGCGTATCCAGAGATGTAGAATTTTGGTAGGTTGGACCGGTGCGCGTCGGGATTGGGGAGCTACTTCCCGAACAGTCTCTTCTTGGACTTCTCCCTATCATCAACCAAAATGAGAGTGATGGTACGAGCTGGGCTGGCCAAGTCACATGGGTAAAGTGTACTAACCTCTGCAGGGTGTATAATCTAATCGATTAGCCGTGTCCCCGGTTATGGACATCTGAGTTGCTTGGTATTGATTCCATGACATGTTTCTTGCTCATTCTAATTTCATAATTGCTTTAATATTGTTGGGTTAACTTAATTGGGATCTTTTCAAAGAAAATCAAAAACTTTTTATGAAAGTAGGACAAAGGTATTTGCAAATGCAAGCCAGACACAACTCCAATTGCCAAATATGCATGTAGATGTTAGCACTATTGTATCCTTTACTAGCTCTACTTGCCATACATTCCATGTATTGACCCTTCGGGGATGCTACGTTTCATGTTGCAGGATATTCCGATTCTGATTAATCGATATAGGCCATGGTACTCCACTCGGCACTTGTTCACTTGTGGACAATTTGAAGAATGGAGGATTTGCTTTATTTATGTTGCTACCTGAATAATTTGAGCTAGCCTTGGGCTAAGCTTTTATTGTAATAATGGTACTCTAGATCTTCGTTACTTATGATACACGGATATTTTGCTATGTTATTCATCTTATTCTATTGTGGGCCGATGAACCGATCCAGGGATTGGCATGTCACATAGAAGCCACGGTCTTTTCAGAACCGCGGTGTTACAAGATGGTATCAGAGCCGTGTGTCGACTGTAGGATCGTGACCTAGGATTGGATTAGGAAGCCATAGATTTATTAAAGCCTATATTAACTCTGTCTTTCATCTTATGCCTTTCACTCTCGTAAAATTCTTATCATATGCTATTCTCACACTTTCCTCTTTAAATTGATAGATGGGAGAAGTCAGGACTGAGTATGCAACTATGGAGGCACCAAGGCCCTTTGCAAGGCAGTTAGCATAGCTCTCGCAGTCATTGGGATTGCCACTGCCCATGTTCAAGGGAAGAAGGCTGTACACCTATGGATATGGAGAGGATGCATGGGAGATCACTACCTTCATCTTTAGGGATGCTGACTTGCCAAACCCTGTGCACCTGATCTACACCAAGACATACTGCAACTGGGGACTTGGAATCAACTTGGCCATACATGAAGCTCTGTCTCGCCAGTGCCATCATGTCCGACACCTACTGCCAGCAGACTCACCCTACCGTGACTATGGGAGGCGTGATGAAGATGGGCACATTGTGGTTACCCCGGGGGACAGGAACAACATGCCGCCCCGTCGGAGGCACATAGAGGACATGGAAAGGGATAATGGAGCTCTAGCTGAGAAAGTGATGATGATAAAGGAGATTGCAGATTTTGCTAGCAATGGTATGGTGATCCAAGGACAGGAGATTGACACCTTGCATGAAGCTGTGGGAGTTTTGGAGAATTCCCTGATAGCCAGAGGTGCAACCATAGCTCATCTTCATGGTACTGTGCAGGAAAACACCCAGAACATACAACAGTTGCAAGGGACCGTCCAGGAAAGGGATCAAACTATTGAAACTATGGCAGCCCAGATTGTCGCTCTCCAAGCACAGCTGAATCCACCCTCTGATGATGACAATGGAGATGGTGGAAACAATGATGATGATGATGATGATGATGATTATGACAGTGGGAACGATGATGATGATGAGGACGAGAATGATGATGATGGAGACGATGATGGTGGAGGAGATGAAGCTGTTGCAGTTGCAGCTGAAAGTGAAGAAGAAGAGGAGGATCCAGAAGAGGTGGAGTTTGAGATTTCAAGTGATGACTCAGGAGAGGTGTACACTCCGCCGCCATGGTTGAACCGTGGACAGAAGCGCCAACGCATGAGCACAAGGACCTACCGCAACCTATTCAAGAAGTAGATAAAAGTCCACCAATTAGTCCTCGTTAGGTAAAATCGTTAGGATTAGTCTCGATCGATGTGAAACTTAATTACTATTAGTTCAAGAGTGTTTAGTTTCTTATTTGTGTACTCCAATATCCCAGGAATTATTTGTGCGAATTTTATGAAAGAGTTATGGCAAGTTTGGTTAATATCTGTGTTATTTTTGTTTAGTCTGATACAAGAAGATTGATCTTAGACGATTTTCATATTTTTCTGGTATCTGGGAAAAATCTGAAAAAATAGGGCTGGTGCGAATCTCTCTTTACTGTATGCAAAAAAATCAGCATAATTTCCTAACGAGTCTAAGTCAGGTAGAAAAATTCGTGAACGCTGCTGGACTGTTCTGGCAGATTGCTGTTTTTGTTGCTTAGTTGATCAACTATTCAGTTAACCATTGCCAACTCTTGTAAAACTATTTCAGTAGGTATATACTGCTAGGATAACCCTTGGGATGTTGCTGGATCACTTGTTTGTTGATGTGTTGCTTGCTTGAGATTGTCTGCTATTGTTTGTTGTTGTTTGATCATAATGCATGGGTGGAATCCTATTATCGTAGTTGGTTCTTTCTAAGCTTACCTGTGCTGAACCGCAAATGCCTCCCCGCCGTGAACCCACTGAGTTGGAGCAGCTCATGGCAGCTCAGGCACAGCTGACCCAAGTTATGACTCAGTTCATGGAAGCTCAGAACAACAACAACAATGGGAACAACGAGCCTCAGGGAGACGCTCTCACCAGGTTTCTGAGGCTAAGGCCAGCTAAGTTCTCTATTGCAACGGAACCAATGGTTTCTCTCGACTGGTTGCGTTCAGTCAACAAGGATCTGGTAACTGTTGGATGCACTGATGCTGAGAAGGTGAGGTTTGCCGCTCACCTACTGGAGGGACCAGCCGCTTCTTGGTGGGACACTTTTCAGATCACCCACCCGCTGGACACCGTGACTTGGGCAATGTTTGAGGAAGGTTTTAGGACCAACCACGTGTCTTCAGGAGTTCTGAGCCTGAAGAGGAAGGAGTTCCGAAACTTGAGCCAAACCAATCGCACCGTGGCTGAGTACATCGAGGAGTTCAACAACCTGTACCGTTATGCACCTGAGGATGTTGACACTGATGCAAAAAGGAGGGAGAGATTCCTGGATGGCCTCAGTGATGAGCTTTCAGTGCAGCTACTGGTGGTCTATTGCCCCACTTTCCAGGAGCTTATGGACAAGGCCAGGATCTTGGAAGGGAAGCATAAGCAGGTGGAGAACCGCAAGAGGAAGAGTAACAATCACCACTCTGGTTCACACCACAAGTCTCGCACTTCATATGATGGATACTCCAAGCATGGAGGGAGTGACCATGGGAGCCATGATCGCCATCACCATGGAGGCGATGGACATCGCCATGACAAACACAAGAGTAGCCACCACAACCACAAGGTAGGACACTGTCACCACTCTGGGGGACACGGTGGACATGACCGCAACCGTGATCGCAACTTTGTGAAGAAGGATCTGAGTGAGGTGACATGCTTCAAGTGTGGACAGAAGGGACACTATGCTGACAACTTTCCGGAGAGGAAGGGACTGAAGCCAACCAACAACCAGAAGGCCACAGTGAACCACATGAATGTGGAGGAGATCCCGGATGAGCCTGACCTTGTGATTGGTAAGTTCCCAATCAACACTCACCCTGCACTTATACTTTTCGATACTGGTGCATCACATTCATTCATTTCAAGGGCATTTGTGGATAAGTATAAGCTACCTACTGATTCTATGAAAGAGTCTATTAGAGTGAGCTCACCTGGAGGAGATATGATAGCTAGCGCGGGATGCCGCGACTTAACTGTGAGGATTGGAACACACAACTTCATAGCACATCTAGTAGTGTTGGAATCACAAGGGTTAGATGTTATTCTGGGTATGGATTGGATGTCTATGCATGGGGGACACATAGATTGTGCACAGCGAGCTGTTTCACTCAAAACCCCGGATGGTAAGAGAATTAGGTTCAAGTCGGCAGTGCGACCGGGAAGGTGTAAGATGAATTCTCTTAAGGGGGTTAGCATGGATACTGTGCCTGTGATTAGGGATTACCCCGACGTGTTTCCGAAAGAGCTGCCAGGGATGCCACCTGACAGGGAAGTGGAGTTTCTCATCGACCTGATGCCGGGCACAGGACCTATTGCAAAGAGACCATATAAGATGGATGTGGATGAGCTGAAGGAATTGAAGAAGAGCTGAAAGAGCAGTTGGACAAGGGATTCATTCAGCCTAGTTCATTGTCATGAGGTGCGCCTGTTCTGTTTGTGGAGAAGAAAGACAGCAGCAAGAGATTAGTGGTGGACTATCGCTCGCTGAATGAGGTGACCATCAAGAACAAATACCCTCTGCCAAACATAAATGATTTGTTTGATCAACTAGAAGGAGCAACGGTGTTTAGCAAGATTGATCTGCGATCGAGCTACTTCCAATTGAAGATCCGGGAGGAAGACATACCAATGACCTCTTTCACTACTAGGTATGGCTTATATGAGTATACGGTTATGTCTTTTGGACTAACGAATGCCCCGGCATATTTCATGACCATGATGAACAAGGTATTCATGGAGTACTTGGACAAGTTCGTGGTGGTGTTTATTGATGACATACTGATATATTCCAAGGATGATGCTGAGCATGAGAAACATCTGCGACTGATTATGGAGAAGCTGAGGGAACACAAGCTATATGCCAAATTCAGCAAGTGTGAATTCTGGCTTAACACTGTTGGATTTCTTGGACACGTGGTGTCAGGAGAAGGAGTCGCTGTTGATCCAAGCAAGGTGACTGCAGTAACTGAGTGGGAAGCACCCAAGAATGCAGGAGAGATACGAAGCTTTTTGGGACTTGCTGGATATTACAGGAGATTCATTGAGAACTTCTCCAAGATTGCTAAGCCAATGACAGAACTTCTGAAGAAGGAGAGGAAGTTTGAATGGACGGATGGGTGTGAAGCCAGCTTTCAGGAACTGAAGCGTCGGCTAGTGACCGCGCCTGTTCTCTGTTTACCAGATCTTCAGAAGGATTTCCAAGTGTACTGTGATGCTTCTCGACAGGGACTTGGGAGTGTGCTGATGTAAGATGGGAGAGTGGTGTCATATGCCTCACGACAACTTAAACACCATGAATGGAATTACCCCACACATGACTTGGAGTTAGCGTCAGTGGTTCATGCGCTCAAGGTATGGAGACACTACTTGATGGGGAAACACTGTGATGTGTACACCGACCACAAGAGCCTGAAGTACATATTTACACAGAAGGAGCTAAATATGAGGCAAAGGAGATGGTTGGAACTTATCAAGGATTATGATATGAATCTGCAATACCACCCAGGAAAGGCCAATGTAGTAGCAGATTCTCTGAGCAGGAAGGTTTACGCCAATGGACTGACAATTGGGGAATTGCCCGAGGATTTGTGCAAGCAATTCAAGGACCTTAGACTGGAAGTAGTGTCTGAAGGATACTTGGCAACAATGGAAGTCCAACCGACGCTACAAGACAGGATCAGGAAGGCTCAGGTAGGAGACAAGGAAATAGAAGAGATAAAGGAAAATATGAAGGAAAATCGGGAAAAGGATATTCGCGAGGATGAGCATGGTACCTTGTGGTATGGAGATCGTTTGTGTGTGCCCAGCGACCCGGAGATAAGGGAGTTAATTCTGCAGGAGGCCCATAACTCGCCATACTCCATACATCCGGGGAACACCAAGATGTATATGGATTTGAAGAGCAGATTTTGGTGGAACAACATGAAGGGAGACATCACCAAGCATATTGCTCTATGTGATGTGTGTAGCCGAGTGAAGGCGGAACACCAAAAGCCAGCAGGACTGCTATAGCCGTTGCCCGTGCCAGATTGGAAGTGGGATAGAGTGGGAATGGATTTTATCACAGGATTGCCTAGGACCAGGTCAGGATATGACTCCATTTGGGTAGTGGTCGACCATTTGACCAAGGTAGCCCACTTTATACCGGTGAAGACGGCCTATACGAGTGCAAAGCTGGCCAAGATCTACATGGACAAAATTATGTGCCTACATGGAGTTCCCAAGAGCATCGTATCAGATAGAGGCACCCAATTTACCTCACACTTCTGGCGTCAGCTGCACGAGTCGCTTGGGACTAGATTGGAGTTTAGCACAACGTTTCACCCACAGACTGATGGACAGACCGAGAGGGTGAATCAGATTTTGGAAGACATGCTGAGAGCTTGCGCTTTGGCTCATGGTTCTAGTTGGGATGAGAATCTGCCGTATGCTGAGTTTTCCTACAACAACAGCTATCAAACCAGCATCAAGACGTCACCGTTCGATGTACTGTATGGGAAACGGTGCCGGACACCATTGCTATGGGATGGAGTAGGATAACGACAGTTGTTTGGGCCTGATTTGATCAAGGACGCTGAGGAGAAGGTCGCCTTGATTAGGGACAGGCTAAAGGTAGCACAATCAAGGCAGAAGAGCTACGCTGACACCAAGCGCAAGGAAGTGGTGTATGAGATAGGTGATAAAGCATACCTCAGGGTGTCGCCACTTCGTGGAATCAAGAGATTTGGAATTAAGGGTAAGCTGGCACCTCGGATTATTGGACCATATCGGGTCTTAGCACGCAAAGGAGAAGTTGCTTATCAGTTGGAGTTGCCAGAGGCTCTGTCCGCTGTTCACAATGTGTTCCACGTGTCCCAGCTGAAGAAGTGCCATCCGGAGATGGTGGATACCCCATTGAGAGACACTGTGCCACTAGAGGAGGTTCAGCTTGAGAATGACTTGACCTATGAGGAGAAGCCGGTCAAGATTCTGGAGACAGCCGAGAGGATTACCCTTACCAAGACGATCAGGTTTTGCAAGGTATAGTGGATCCACCACACCGAAGAGGAAGCCACTTGGGAGCGTGAGGAAGACATCCGAGAGGACTACCCACACCTATTTGCTAGCCACGCCGAATCTCGGGGACGAGATTCATTTTAAGGGGGTTAGTCTTGTCACATCCCAAATGTTAGATTTGGTTCTGCATATCATTCATATCATTGCATCATGCTCTTCCATGCAAAACCTTCGATTGAAAAGATTCGGCAAAACGCTATTTTCAAAACCCTATTTTATATTACTAAAATGCTCCCGCGGGAGGGTATACTAGGACTTGTGTCTTCCACCCTTGTAGACTAGTGGTTTCACTTACCACATGACCCTAGGTTGATCCCCTGGATTTTAGAAAATTTTAGAAACAAGTTTCACCCGATTCGGAGTCCGTATGGAAAAGTTATGGTGGAATTACTAAACAGAAAATAGAAAAAAAAACTAAAAGAACAAAAAAAAGGAGCAGCGCTCCGCGCTAGCCTGCTGGGCCGCGCCGGCCCAGCCAGCACCCGCAGCACCCAGCGATACCGCCGCCCGCCGCCACATCTGCATGCCGCCGTCGGCCAGCGGCAGTGGGGCCCACTGTGGCGCCGACATCGTCGTCGCCGCGTCGGATCGGACTCGCAACCACCGCGCCGTCTCCGCCTCGCCCGCATGGACCCCACTAACCGCGCCCGCTGCCTCTCTCCCCATCGCGCGCACTTCGCGCCGCCTCTCTCGCGCCGCTTGACCGCGCCGCCGCCAGTAACGCCGCCGCCACCTTCCTTCCCGCGCCACGCCACCTCACCTTCGCCATGCGCGAGCCGCGCCACTCACCGAAGCGCCCTCCTCTCTCCAGCAGAACTGCCGCCGCCGACGCCGCCACGCCGCCGCCTCCATCCGCTCGCCGCCATCCGCCCTGGGGCCGCCGATTCGTGCCGCCACCGCCACGGGCTCCGCCTCCTCGTCGCCGAGCCCGTACGCCGCCTCACCACCATCGGAGACCGCCCGTGTCGCCAACCCGAGCCGCCGCCGCCGCCCTCCGGTGAGTCTCCGCCGCCGCCGCCGCCCTCCGGTGAGTCTCCGCCGCCTCCTCTCTCTGGCCGCCGATCTGCGATCTAACGGCCCAGATTGGGCTTGGACTAGTCAAACCACGCGGTTGACTGGTCAACGGCCAGTCAACCTGCGCTGAGTCAGCAGGGAATATTCCCAGAATATTCCCTTTTGATTTAAATCGATTTAGAAATTGCAGAAATTTGTAGAATCTTGTAAATTGCGTAGAAAATAATCTGCTGGGCCAAAAATTGCAAATAAAATATGTGTAGATTCATTAAGTCGTGTAGAATCTTGCTGTACCATTGTTTCACACTTTTGCAGCAAGATTTTGTCCTGATTAATTAAAAGAATTAATGGCCTTTTTGGAGTAATTAATTCGTAGAAAAAGATCTGTAACTCCAAAAATTGAATATAATATGTCCCTGGATTCAGTAGAACAAGGGGAATCTCAAGGTGAATTAAAAAAAATAGGCTTACAGTAAAAACTTTTGCAGAAACTATTTAGAGGCTTTCTGCAGTATTTTAATTACTCAAGGAGTGTTATAATTCCTTTTTGAGTAATTCCAATTGGTACTGTTCCTAAATAGCAATTCCTATACAGTAGAATTTTCCCAAGATTTTACAAACAGTATGTTAACAGTAGTGAATTATTTGGTTTCTAGCTCTAGCTTTGCGCATTATATTTTGCATAATAGTTTTCCTCGCGCTAAAACTATTTTCCATGCATGCAATCAGTAGCTTTACTGAATAGGATTATGTGGTGCTGCTGTAGCATCAATCCACTTGTCATGCATGCATTCATGCATCATCTTTGTTGCATATGCTTGTGGATTGTTTGTTTATGATTGCAATTGTATCGTGTAGATTATGACGAGTGCAACGCTTGCTCGTGTGTGGATTGTTCTTCCGACCGCTACAACCAAGGCAAGTAGATGCTACTTTGTTCATGAATATTGTCCTACTATTTTCAATGCATTGTCGTGTATTTTGTAGACGCATGTGTAGGATGATACTATCTCTATGCTATGTCCTATTATGTGGTAGGGCTTTCCTTGTAGATGAACCACCATTGGTAGATGTGCTTAGTCATGCTATGATGAACGAGGGCTGGGTTACATCACTGAAAGTTGTTTATAAATGTGTTGGTTTGCGAAAACTAAAACAACATAATCAATGAATCTCCTGGGTGTGATGGGATTGATAAATTTTGGTGGTTTCATTGCGGAAATGCACCCAGGTATCAAGAGAAAATGATTGGCTTCTTTATTCTGTAGCTTACGTGTACAACCATGTGCCAATAATGGAATGGGCGGTTGGTTGGACTTAGTAGGTTGTGGTAACTCGAACCCGCGTATCCAGAGATGTAGAATTTTGGTAGGTTGGACCGGTGCGCGTCGGGATTGGGGAGCTACTTCCCGAACAGTCTCTTCTTGGACTTCTCCCTATCATCACCCAAAATTAGAGTGATGGTACGAGCTGGGCTGGCGAAGTCACATGGGTAAAGTGTACTAACCCCTGCAGGGTGTATAATCTAATCGATTAGCCGTGTCCCCGGTTATGGACATCTGAGTTGCTTGGTATTGATTCCATGACATGTTTCTCGCTCATTCTAATTTCATAATTGCTTTAATATTGTTGGGTTAACTTAATTGGGATCTTTTCAAAGAAAATCAAAAATTGTTTATGAAAGTAGGACAAAGGTATTTGCAAATGCAAGCCAGACACAGCTCCAATTGCCAATTATGCATGTAGATGTTAGCACTATTGTCTCCTTTACTAGCTCTACTTGCCATACATTCCATGTATTGACCCTTCGGGGCTGCTACGTTTCATGTTGCAGGATATTCCGATTCTGAGTAATCGATATAGGCCACGGTACTCCACTCGGCACTTGTTCACTTGTGGGCAATTTGAAGAATGGAGGATTTGCTTTATTTATGTTGCTACCTGAATAATTTGAGCTAGCCTTGGGCTAAGATTTTATTGTAATAATGGTACTCTGGATCTTCGTTACTTATGATACACGGATATTTTGCTATGTTATTCATCTTATTCTATTGTGGGCCAATGAACCGATCCAGGGATTGGCATGTCACATAGAAGCCACGGTCTTTTCAGAACCGCGGTGTTTCAAAATACTTGGGAGGAAGTAGAACTATATTGAGGACCCAAGATTGCCAAAAAAATAAAATGCAAAAGCATCAACAAATGATGCAAGAAATCACAAGATCCAACAAACCAATTGAAAACAACAAATGAGTCCAAAAGGAAACAACAAGATATTATGATATGAGCAAAATAGTGTTTTAAATGAAAATAGAGAAGCTCCCCAAGATTTGTGCACAATTTGGAATAATTGCATTAGAACACACAATGCATAAATATGGAATCCTCGCTCCCCCATAAGCATTCAAAACACAACAAATGAAAGAGAAGACAAATGAGCATCATTAAATGAATTAGATGAGCTACCTAAAGATAATGCACCAAATATGATAATTGCATTTGGGAACAAAGTGCATAATCATGGAATCCTCACTCATCCAAATTCATTTAACAATACAAGGCATGAGATAACAAATATGAGTGCCCGAAGATGCAAACAAGAGGAACAAACACTCATAGGCAAATAAATTTTGAAGCCACCGAAGCATCAATAAGAAATAGAAAGGTGGACTTCAAGAATAAAAATCTCAGCTAAAATTATCTTCTCTTATGTATATAAGTTTCTAAGTGGATAATATCACAAATACATATGCCCATAAAGAAACAAGCACACACCAGGAATATATACAATAAAGCACATGAAAATCAAAATGAAGTCATAATATATACCAATAAGATTTTTCTTAAAAGCATGGCCAAAGGCACAATTGTATCTCATTGTACATTAATGAACTTCAAACACCAACACACTACATATATTACAACTATCACCAAGGGAAAAGGAGAAAGTTGGAATATATGGATAAAGGCAACACATATCACAAAGGAAAATTAAATAGCAACATCTCACTATTGCACATGAGAGTAGTTGAGGAAAGGATAGACAATAAAATTGCTAGATTAACATATTTTGGATTGGTGAATCATATGCATGATTTTGTATATTCCCAATTATATCCACTCTTCTCAGCTTACACACATTTGCAATAGGGAGTTCTCTTAACACCAAATCTAGAACCACAACCAATACAAATACAAGAATTTATGCTAGAAGGCAACCGACAAATAGTTGGAAGCAAGATATATGAGCATGAGAAAGATATACTTGTTACCGAGATACAATCGGTAGAATGTAGAGGATATCAATTAGTTGATCATCCTATAGCTTGCCTCCAATTTTCATGAACGCTCCACTTATTCAATATTGAGATACAAGCATCCAACATATCTCCGATGTACCTAAAACATATTAAGTACAAAATGGTCCCCAAACATATTGGGTCCAAAGTAGTTAGAGAAACTACAATACATAGGAGATACTCCACATAAATATGTGCATATTGATATGAAATTGAATTTCATGCACAACTTAGCCGATAGGATTTGGTGGAGTTTCCCCTATATGTTGGATCAAAGAAATCAAGCAAGCCATAATATAAACAAATAGTAAATATGCATGCACAAGGCTTTCAAGAACCAAAAAGGAGATAAAATTTAAAAAAACACTAAGTAAACCAAGATGGAACACACAAGAGTGTGACACAACAAAAGGTGTCCAAATTGTATGAAAGAACCAATTTCAACACATGAAAGATCACAAGTTCATCAAATGAACTAGTCTAAAGCCATAGAGCAAAAGATAGATAGAAAAACAAATGCTCAAGGGATTTATCTCATTCTAAAATGGTCAAAACGCTAAAGAAGGAATGAGATAAAACCAACTCCCAAAAAGAGCAAGGTTCCAACAAATAAACCAAACTCTCCAAACATTTCATGATGGCACAAAATACCAAAACAAAAAGATCGAACTTCCAAGCACATAACACCCGATGTGGATCAAACAAAGAAGCTGAAAGTACCGACTTTGATTCGACTAGAGGGGGAGTGAATAGGTGACTAAATTTTTTTAATTTGTTTCACACTTTTAGGCTTAGCGAGAAAGAAAGTTTTCTAGATGTGCAACTAGGTGAACAACCTATATGCAAGATAACTTACAACAACCACAAGAACGGTAAGAGTGAGAAGTAAAGGTAGGGAACGAGATAACTGGAGCGGGGACACGGAGATGTAATTCCCGTAGTTCACTCCTAAGGGAGCTACATATACGTTGGAGAGGTTTCAGGGCCACACAAGATCACCCGAGCGCCACAAAGGCCTCACCTTATTTTCCGGTGAGCTCCCCCACAAAGGAGGCCTCACGATCCACTAACCGGTGACCTTGAAGGCGCCAACCAAAACCTTTACAACAAGGTTGAGGGGAATCTCCAAAACTCAATTGGAGACCCTCAACGACACCAAGGAGCCTTACAACACATGCCCTTAGCTCCAAGGATGCCCTACACCATCTAGGGTTTCAAGAAACCCAAGAGAAACAAGATCCATAAAGGATAGGTGGGGGAAATCAAATCTTCTTTGGTGGAAGTGTAGATCTAGGTCACCTCCCTCACCTCTCAAAAGTTCAAGTGATTTGAGTGGCTAGGGAGATAGATCTAGTGAGGTGAAGCTCGAGTATTAATGGAGGCGAGAGAAAATTTTCGAGTTAGGTGGGAGGAAGAAGGAGGGCCCCTTAGGCTCCCTCCGCGCTGATTTTCGTGGAACTTGTATGAGCACATGTGTCACATAGGAGATAGATAATTATCAATTCTAAGTGACACAACCTCGAATATTCACATTTTCTAGGATTGTAATATGCACTAAGCATATGACTCCCCCATAATGTGATACTATCATAAAACCAACACGAGGCAAAAGGATCCAAAATAGAGATAATTAATGGGCATTATAGAACTTAAACTTCCCATGAGAGACATACCACAAAGATACTAGGTAATATTCCAATATAAATACTAGGTGGTATTCCTCATATACACACATTTTAGGATTGTGGAATGACCAAGCATAACACTCCCCCAAAATGGGATAGTCCATTAATCTCTCACAAGAGCCAAATAAGATACCAAATATAATCAAGTAAGGCTCCAACACAAGAAACACACATACATGGTGTTCCACCGAGCATACACAAATGTACTTGATAACTCAAGATAAATAAGTGGAAATCACAACATGTACAAAAGCATGGAAGATACAAAACCAACACATGCACAAGGGGGCGAGTAACTTTCAATGTAAAGAGTTTAGCACATGTTACCGCAAGGATCAACATAGGATATATAATAGAAGAAATATAATTCACATGACTTGGCTTGATAAATATAATAATGAAGATCACTCAATTCTTCATGATGTAGCCAAGTCTCCAATGCCCTCCAACAATACCTATTGATCAAGTTTTGGCTTGTTGGTGCCCAACCAAGTTGGGTCCTAAGAGGTTAGTCACAATAGGCTTGGCAACCCAAATGGTTCTTTTATTGGCACCACATTAAGCACCAACAAATTTGGCAAACACATTTCCAACCTCATACTTACAAAGAGAATAAGCATCATCAATCAAGATAGGGTTGGATGAGGAGATACCAATAGTGCATGAGGAAGAAATGTGCCCTTTCTCGTGGCAAATGTAGCAAGTTCTTCTCTTGCCTTGTTTCTTCATAGGTGAAGCCACAAATCGAGGAAGAGATCGAGTAGTCCTCTTAGGGAGAGGCCCATATCTAACTTGAGGTAGAGTTTGAGGCCACTTCCCTTGTTGATTCACACTAAGAGGCTTATTATTCAATGGGCAAGATCTAACATGATGCCCTTCTTCCTTGCACTTAAAGAAAACAATGTTGGACGGATTCTTGACTTGATCTTAGCCATTCTTCTTGTTGTCCTTGTGCTTCAACTTTATAATGGACTTGTTATTGACATTGGAGTTGAATCTAAGCCCACTCTTGTCATTGGGATATTTTTGCACACTCAATATTTTGTTGAGTGCGGCCTTCCATTGATGACCCTTTTTCAAGTCATTCTCCAAAGAAGTGACTTGAGCCTTGAGATCTTTGATTTCCTCTACATGGTTAGTTTCAACAAAATTACTACAGGAAGTAGATGCTACATTGTTAGAGAAACAAGGCACGTGATGTAATTCATCACAAGATATAGCATGGTTTTGAGAGGATGAATTACAACGACACAATGACTAGCACATGGCAGCATAACATTTGGAGTAGATATAGTGATAATGTCCACATGAGGCCTACTAGATGTTACCTTTGACACGATGGCCTCATGAGCTAACTTTAGCCTACCATGGGAGACTAGAAGATCCTCATGCGAGCTTGAGAGCTTGACATGAATTTCTTCTAATTTCCCATAGTTGCTAGTTAGGAAAGCAAGTTGAGCCTTTAGATCAACATTCTCCTTCAAAAAAGATGCTTCACAAGAAATAGAGTTAGTAGCACAAGGATCATCATTATTAGCAAGAGGTGAGGGAAACTTGGCAAGCTCTTTTGAATATGAAGCTTTAAGTTGCTCATGCAACTCGGTGAGTTCGATGAGCTCCCTCTTAATGACCCAAGAGCCATTTTCGAGGTGCTTAAAATCCTCAACAATTTTAGCATGGGAACCTACAAGTTCATCATTTTTAGTTTTAAAGGAATTTTCCACCGCAAGTTCTCTATCATGTTATTCCTTTACTCTAGATAATTCTAGAGTAAAAGTCTCCTCAAGAGATTCTTTGGTGGTTTGTTCTTCTTCAAGGGAGTCCTTTAATTGTGCAATTTCATCAGCATACTCATGCTCTAGCGCAAACTTTTGAGAAATGATATTTTCTTCCTCCTTAATAATATTATTGCCTTCAATAGCATAAGTCAAGATTTCAACAAATTTGGAGGAAGCAATTTTATTTTTAGAGAGAGCACAATAGACAATCTCTCCCATCTCTTTAATAGAGGTAATATCATACTCAACTCGATGATCATCATTATTAACATTATTAAAATCATCATCATCATCATTGTCATCATCATCATCATCATCATCATCATCATCATCATGAGAAACAATGGTATCCAACGAGGTTACCTTCATTCCTTTAGCCATAAGGCATATATGAAAACCGGAATAAGGTTATGATGAGATTGCATTTGTAGCTCCATTCAAAACCTTGTCTTTGCCCATAGAATCTTCATTTTCCTCTACATGGTTAGCAACACAAGCACTAGAGGAAATAGAAGCATTTTTATCATGGCAACAAGACAGCATGAGCATATCATCATGAGATTTATTCAAGTCATTTCTACATGATATGCAAGGAATATCAACACAAGCATGTAAGGAGTTAGTAGTGCTAGAAGTGTTAAAGTCCAAAGATAGATCATTGCAACTAGATAGATATGAGGGATTACAAATAGTAAGCACACTATCCATATTGCAATTTCTATCACCACTCACCATATCATTACCTTGTGAAAAGTCACATGTTGGTGAAGTGGTAGAAGATGAGAACTCATCACGGCCGGAGGTGGAGGGAACACAATCATCCTTAATAATGTTGGACTTGCTATATTTATCTTGAAGCTTGGTCCACATCTCACGAGCACTCGAATAAGGCATGATAGAAGAAACAACTACATTGCTCACAACAAGTAAAAGAATTTTAGTAGTTAGAGCATCTATACAAGAGTTCATCTTCTCCTCTAAATATTCTTTTTGGGGATGCATTGGAGAAGATAAACCCATATATAGAGTTCCCTCGATAATTGGGTGAATGTCCCAAAATAAATCAAGCATGCGAGATTTCCAAACATCATAATTTGTTCCATTCAATGTGAACATGTCATTGGGCACTAATACCCTAGCTGACATCTTTACTCTCAAGGCGGTGAAGCCTAAAATGAGAGACCAGGCTCTGATACCAATTTAAAGTATACATATGTGTCCACACCCGGATTTTTAATCCCAGATGACTGTTATGCCATACATCGCAATCCCAGGATTACCATTTTTGCGAGACATAACAGATTTGGATATCACAGTACATCATCCATTACAAACCAGACATAAGGTCTTACACAAATAAGGATCTCATGATCCAGTTCTTAATACAACTCAAGCAGCGGAATAAAGTAATAATAAAGATAGCGTAGGAGAAGCTCCATCTTCAGGGTCACAGGCAATGCTGACGATGGGATATGATCCTAGTTGTCGTAACCTTCCTGTGGTCCGTCATCCTGATACTCCTCTTCATAGTCTGGCCACAGGAATAGCCAGGGAAAAAGCCATGAGTACTCTTTAAGTACTCGCAAACTAATACTAACAATTTAAGGGGGGGGTTGTAGTAGGATACTAAGCTCTAGAGTTGTTTTGCAAAAAAGGCAGATTTACCTCTACTAAGTTCAGAAACCAAGAAAACTAGTTGAAAGTTTTATAACACCTAAGTGGGAACTTGAATTTCATATCACAACTCTGTTGTTGTCAAGTCAAAGTCAAAAATCATTTCACAAGTTGTTTTGAAATTATCTGACGATAGAACAGTATGGCCACTCCAACTGCCCATAACCACGGATGCGGCTATTCGAATAGTTTGACACTCTGCAGAGATTGTACACTTTCACCACAACATTCGATACATCCGTTAGGAACAAATCCTGAATTCACCATACTCAGTATGCGGATAATCAATCCTAACCTTTCAATTACACGCCCTAGTATAGGCACCTCTCCTGTGAGTTTGGCCTCCCAACCATGACCAACTGTCATCTTGGGTACTGCATAGGTGGAAAATCTTCACAAGGTAGCCTCAACTCAGACCTTGGCCGTGAGGGAACCCATACTAAGGTATATAAATTTCCAGTCAAGCCCTACCCAATTTTCGGGTATTGTGGTTGTACGGTAAAATTGGAATGGTATCACATCCAGACAACCATCAGTTTTATAAAGGGATAAGGCTCATGCCTCAACATTTTCATCATCAAAATCATCTGGTGTTCGGAAACACATGTCAAAATGTTTCAGTAGAATGACTCATCAATCCAAGGTTTTCATAACCATTTTCTCCAAGTATTCCCATCTAAAGTTGATCAAGTTTTATGCTTAGAACTAGAATCTACAAGTGGGGTTAAATACTAAGGAGGGGTGGTAAACAAGTGGGGATTAATGAAGTTCAATCTCATGCCTTAGGATGACATCAAGATTGTCTAGCTTAAGCCAAATTTAATGCTCTATATGAAACCTTCAATTATCTTCCTAGAATCTACAAGTCACTTAAGTAAACTCTAAGAGAAAGCTTTGATAAAGAAATAAAGTATAAAGCTTGTAAGTAAAACTAGGATTGGGTATCATCAAATGTGTCTAACCAAGCATGCTTAATGCATTGCATAGGTTATCTAACTTTCATAGTTGCAAGTGTTAGCTTGCCTTGTGCAGAGCAGTGGTTGAAGTTCTCCTCGGCTTCTTCCTCGTAGTATCCTCCTTCCTCCTTGTATCCTTGGTCGGTACTAGCGTCTATAAATAAATACGAGGTACACAATCACCAAACAATACTTAACTATTTTCACTCATCACACAAAGGTGTACTATAGATGATCTAGCATCATCAGTTAACATTACAAGATTAAAGCATTTGTCTTATTTATTTTAATTTGAGAAAAGTAATTTCTACTCATTGAAAAACTACTTAAAATTTAATATTCCCCAACTCAAACATGGTATCATGTTGACACATGTCATCACCACATATTTCAGTACATGGGAATGTGATTTAAAGTGGTGCCACAATTTAATAAGGTTTAACCTTTTATTTTAAATAAATAAAGTGACTAGAAATGCCTATGTGGCATTCTTTTTTTACTTGAACATTATTTCTGTAAGTAAACCCATATGTTTTTATATATTCTGAAAGGTATGATCAAATGTGATTTTTGAGAGTTGGAATCAACTCAAAAGCTCCTATGGTTGAATTTTGATTCCACCAGTCAGTGGCTCATAACAGCGAAGCGGTACGGGGCTGTGTGGTTCGTTAGATTAGAAGGAAGATCGACGGCTGGGGAACAATCATCGACGATAAACATGCCACCGGCGAGCTCGAACCCTAGCGGCTCAGTGGGGGTGCATAGGGGGCATACCAGGGCTCCAACGACAACGATGAGGCGGGAAAACGAACGAGTGGTCGACGGCGAGCTCAGGGATGGTCGAGGCAGCTCCGGGGGTGGTTTAAATCAACGGCTCCCTTCTTCTCCAGAGGCGGCCTGCTCCAGCGTAATTCCGGCGAGCTGCTGCTTCTCGTGCTCCGGCTAGAGGGTGGAACGATCAGTGATGTGAGGGGAGTGGAATGGTGTGCTTCAAATGGCTGGGGGTGTCGTCCTTTTATAGGCTCAACGGCGAGACCGGGATGGATGGGCAGACGACGGTGGTGACATGGCTACGGGCGGCTAGCGACATGGCTGAGGTTGGCGATCGACGGGCGGTCTCCTGGCGATTCTCTAGAGCTTAAATGCGCGCTTAGGGGCGGTGGCAATCGGTCTGGAACGTGCAAAGCTCTGCGCGGCAGAGGCGGCGTCTTCGACGGAGAGCGGTGGATGCGAGGCACGGGGCGGCGAACGGGGGTGTCTAGCATGTTCCTGGGATCATGGCGAAGTGGTAGGCACAGGCTGCGGTCGACGGGCGGCGTGTGCACGCGTGCCGGGTGCGACGCTCTGGGGCAGGCTCGGCATGTCGCAGTGGCACTGGGCACGCGGCGTTCCTGGTGGTCCACGGCTTGCACTCGCTTGGGAGGGGACAGTGGGCGGCGGTGAGGTGCTGGCTACCACCCAGACAAGGTTGGCAAGGCTAGGGTTGCTGCTAGCTGGCCGGCGATAATGGGGTGGCATGGTGAGGCTCGGCCTGCTCACCATTGATGGCAAGGCAAGCTCACAGTGGTGCTAGATGTTTACAATTGAGCTAGATGATCTACTAAAGACTAGGTGCAACCAGAGGGGAACAATTTATGCCCAATTTACTGCACACAATAGTGTTTGTGATTTGTTTGATTTGAGTCTGCAAGCTATTTGATGAAATGGCCGCAAGAAACTTAATTTTGAATTTTGAAAAGATTTTTGGTGGGTGTGATAGGCATGTGTTGAGGATTCTGTGGGTGCTTGGGTTTTGAAAATTGAGCTTGTTTGAGTGGTTTTTGAAATAGTGGGATCTTCCCATATGAGATAGATTCAATTTTAAACTGTCATTTAAACTTAGTATTTGAATGTTTTTGGATGCTCACAAGGTGGACCTTGGTACCTTATTATGAGTACTAACAAGGGGTGAAAAGATCCACAAATGTTTCTGTTAAGTTTTGAAAACTAGAGATAGCCAAAGTAGGCATGGGAGTTAATTTGGCCAAAGTGACCATTCACTTCATTTGTTTATTTTGAGTTGTTTGTCTTTGGGAAAAGTTTGGGGATTGTTTAAATGATGTTTATTTCACCTCAGAATCATTTTACAAGCAATGAAACACAGAACCATGGCAATTCAAAAGAATCGAAATTTTGAATACACACATATATGAATGCTTTCATATTTTTAGTTGGGAAAGTTTTTGTTAACCCTAATTTTGATGATTATAGTTTGATGATCCAAGTTTAATAATTTTGGGATGTTACAATCCTTCCCCCCTTAAACAATATCTCGTCCCGAGGTTTGAAAAAGGACGAAAAAGATTACCTAGGATTTGAAGAGATCGGGAAACTCCGTCCTGATGTGATCTTCACGCTCCCAGGTAGCTTCCTCTTCTGTGTGGTTGCTCCATTGAATTTTGAGAAACTTGATGCTTCGGGTTCTGGTAGTTCTAAAAGCTTCTTCCGAAATACGGATGGGTACTTTGGGATAGGTCAGGTCATCGTTGATTTCTATGGTCCGGTGATCAATGTTCTTGAACACTTCCGTCTTTTCCGGAACTTCGAGGCACTTGCGAAGTAATGAGATATGGAACACATTGTGCACTGCTGACATCTCTTCTGGCAGTTCCAATTGATACGACACTTCTCCTCGATGGTTCATAATCTTGAAGGGGCCGATATATCTGGGGGCTAACTTTCCCTTTAGTTGGAAACGCTGCATTCCCTTTAATGGCGACACTTTCAGATACACAAAATATCCGATGTTGAAGGCGAGGTCTCGACGTCTCTTGTCGGCGTAACTCTTCTGTCTTGACTGGGCGGTCTTGAGGTGCTCAGGAATCTTGTGAACTTTCTCTTCTGCTAATCGTAGAATGTCAGGTCCGAAAATCTGTCTCTCTCCTACTTCCGACCAGTTCAAAGGGGTGTGACACTTCCTTCCATACATGAATTCAAATGGGGCCATTTGCAAACTAGCTTGATAATTGTTGTCATATAAAAATTCTGCGAATGGTAGACAGTCTTCCCATTTAGATCCATACTCTAACACACATGCTCTCAACATATCTTCGAGTATTTGATTTACTCGCTCCGTTTGTCTGTCGGTCTGAGGGTGATAAGCTGTGCTGAAATCTAGTCGGGTTCCTAAACCTTCTTGGACTTTCTTCCAGAATCTCGAGGTAAACTGAGTTCCTCGATCAGATACGATGTTCTTGGGGACTCCGTGAAAACTGACGATTCTAGCGATGTATAACTCTGCTAGCTTCGAACTCTGATATGTGGTCTTGACTGGTAAGAAATGGGCGACTTTTGACAATCGGTCCACTATGACCCAGATAGAGTCATTTCCCCTACTAGAAGTAGGCAATCTGGTGATAAAGTCCATTCCAACGGAATCCCATTTCCATTCCGGAATCTACAATGGTTGCAACAATCCTGCGGGTCTTTGATGTCCCGCCTTGACTCTCTGACAGATATCACACTTGGCGATATAGCTTCCGATTTCTCTCTTCATCTTATGCCACAAAAATTGCTCTTTCAAATCTTGATACATCTTCGTTCCTCCGGGGTGGATAGAATAAAGAGTATCATGAGCTTCCTTCAGAATTACTTCTTTCAACTCAGAATCTGCTGGTACACAAAGGCGTCCTTTGTACCACATAACTCCTTCTTCGTCTTTGGTAAATCCGGGTACTTTGCCTATACCGATACGACGCTTGATTCCTCCAATACTAGCATTTCCTTTCTGCACCTCCTTGATCTGGCTGATCAAAGTGGGTTGAAGTTCTATGCTATCCAAAAATCCTTCACTCACTAATTCCATTCGGAACTCTTCCATCTCTTTGTGCAGACTTGGTTGCTCCTTCAAAATCATGGAGTTCAAGCGGCATGGAAATCTGCTAAGAGCATCTGCTACCACATTGGCTTTAGCAGGGTGATAGTGAATGTCCAGATCGTAATCCTTGAAGAGCTCAATCCATCTTCTCTGTCTCATATTCAGATCCTTCTAAGTGAATATATACTTCAGGCTCTTGTGATCCGAATAAATCTCACAATGATTTCCCATCAGGTAGTGCCTCCATGTATTTAGGGCTAAAAATACGGTTGAGAGCTCGAGGTCATGGGTTGGATAGTTCTGCTCATGTTTTTTCAGTTGTCGGGATAGATAGGATATAACTTTGCCTTCTTGCATTAGCACACATCCGAGACCGATCTTGGATGCGTCACAATACACGTCAAAGGGCTTCGTGATATCCGGCATGATTAGGATTGGGGCTGAAATCAATATCCTCTTGAGTTCTTGAAAACTTGCTTCACATTTTTCCGTCCATTCAAACTTCTTGTCCTTCTTCAGCAATTGGGTCATGGGTCTGGCGATACTCGAGAATCCTTCTACGAACTTGCGGTAGTATCCCGCCAATCCGATAAATGCACGAACTTGGGTTTGAGTGGTTGGGGATTGCCAATCTTCGACAACTTTCACCTTTGTAGGGTCAACGGCAATTCCTCCGGCTGATACAATGTGACCGAGGAATCCTACCTCCTGTAACCAGAATTCACATTTGCTAAACTTGGCATACAACTGATGCTCTCTAAGGGTTCCAAGAATGGTCCTTAGGTGTAGCTCATGTTCTTCTTCTGATTTGGAATAAATCAGAATGTCATCGATGAAAACAATGACAAACTTATCCAGGAAGTCCATAAAAATCTTATTCACGAGATTCATGAAATAAGTGGGGGCATTGGTTAATCCAAAAGACATGACAGTATACTCGTATAATCCATATCTGGTGGTAAAGGCAGTTTTGGGAATATCCTCTGCGCGAATCTTGATTTGATAATAGCCAGTTCTAAGATCAATCTTAGAAAACACTTTGGCACTGGTCAACTGATCAAACAAATCTTCTATCTTGGGCACTGGGTATTTGTTCTTGATAATGACATCATTCAACTTTCGATAATCCGTACACAAACGGTTACCTCCATCCTTCTTGTCCACAAACAAGACAGGTGATCTCCATGGTGACGCACTTGGTTGAATCAATCCAATTTCCAACATGGCATCCAGTTGCTTCTTCAGTTCTGCTAGTTCAGACGGGTTCATACTATATGGTCTCTGTCTATGGGTCATGTTCCAGGGATTAGTTCAATGATAAACTCGATATCTCGATCTGGGGGCATACCGGGCAAAACATCTGGAAATACATTAGGGTATTCACAGGCTATCCGTACTTGGTCAATGGTAGCTTGGGCTATACTCTTGTTGCACTTGAATTAACGAGGTAAGGTTTAAAAGATACATGCTCGACTGATACTCCGGCTGTACTGGTCATGGTTATGGCTTTCTTGGCACAGTCAATTAATCCTTTATGTTTGGACATCCAATCCATTCCTAGTACTACTTCCAAACCTTTAGTTCCGAGTACTATCAGATTAGCATAAAAATCTATGCCATGGATTTGGATAGGGGCGGCTTTGCAAATTTGCCTAGCTTTGGTGGTTGAACCAGGGATTTGAACAATCATAACATGCTTCAGTTTGGTGGGTTGAATCTTACTAGTGCATGCAAATTCTTAGGTGACAAATGAGTGTGATGCACCAGAATCAAACAACACTCTAGCAAGTACTGAATTAACAGAAAACATACCCAGCACGACATCTGGCGCTTCCTGGGCTTCTTCAGCATGCATGAGAAAAAGACGGCCGTTGCGATTGAGCGAATTCCCTGGGGCAAACCTTCTTCCGGGCTGAACACGACGCTACTGCTGAGCTGGTGCATTTGCGTTGGGGGCTGCGGCATTCTTCTTGGGGCACTCATTGGAGTAGTGAACCTTATTTCCACAGTCATAACAAGTCACTTGCGACTTGTCCTTTGCTGCAACAGGCACAACATTGCTTATAGTCCTCAGGGCAGTGTTGGTGTTGGCAGCAGCATTATTGTTGTTGAACTTGGGTGTGGCACGGTTGAAATTACCAGAGTTGCCGGGGTTGTTGTGGTTTCCTCCGGGCCTTGGGTTTCCACGGTTGGGATAGGTCAGACGATTCATCGGGAGTCTATTGGTTCTCGGGGCAAATCCTGGAGATGGGTTGGGGCGATACTTTGGGGTATGATGGGTTCCTGGCTGATGCATCATGCGGCGCTTGCGGTTCACATTGGCTTGGTTGATCTTTCCTTCCATCCGAATGGCAGAGTCGATGAGGGGATATTGACCAACACCGTCTACATCTCATCATGCAGACCATTCAAGAATCTTTCTTTCTTCTTGGCTTTAGTGTCGATCTCATCCGGGGCATACCTAGCTAATGACAGGAATTTGTCACGATATTCCACTACGGTAATCCTTCCTTGCTTCAGTTCTCTGAACTCATCTCTCATCCTCTTGATCAAACCCGGTGGCACATGGGTTCTGTTGAACTTCACCTTGAATTCCTCCCAGGTCATCATCTGTCCTCCGGTCATTGCATGTACGCTGTTCCACCATGCTCTTGCATCTCCGGCTAGATAGTGGGTGGTGAACAGAACTTTCTCATTAGCTTCCACTCCGGCGACTTTCAGGTTGTTTTCCATGGTTTGCAGCCAATCATCTGCATCTAGGGGATCTTCCTACTTAGTGAAAACAGGTGGGTTGGTGTTCTGGAAATTCTTGAGCTTAGATCCAGGGTTGTCCTGATTTCCTTGGCCTTGATTGTTGTTGGCCATCTGAGCTATGTGCTGAAGGGTGGATAAATGGGCTTGACGTTCGGCTCTTTCAGCTTCGCGGTCAGAAACCAACATTTCCAGGATCTGCAACATCGGGTCTGGGGATGAACCACTTCCTCCGCGAGGCATCCGAAGATTGAGATGGATCATGACAAAAGAGGGAAATTTCTAAGGTTCAGGGACTTTGAAAAGTTTTTAAAGTTCGACTCAGATTTTCTAGCAACTTGCTTTTCATTCATTCATTCATAGCACACGATACAACACACACCACAACAAAGGAAAAATAGATGGTTTTAAGAACCATTCTGGAAACTACGATACAGTGGGACCGAATACAACTCTCTACGCTTGTGCTCAAGTGCTACTCCTCCTTGGATTCGGTGTAATCGTCATCCTCATCATCCTCATCGTCATCGATGAAGGCGAAATCCTCCTCATCGGTGAAGAAGTCCATGGCTTGATCCTCTAGAAAATCATCATCATCGCTGAGATAGGAGTAGGGGTCTCCATGAAGATCTTCTCCGGCATTCTCCCTTTCCTCTAACTGCATGTCTCTCTCGTGGATGGTCTCCTCCAAATCCGAGATACGGTGGCGGAGACGGGCAATGATGCACTCCTTCTTGTTGAGCTGACGGCGATGAGACTTGCGATCCTTCGCTAGCATGGAGATGGTCTGATCCTTCGTCCTGATGATGGCGGACTTGTGGTTGGAGTAGTCACGGGCATTGTCCTGTTCTTGCTGACGATCATACATCATGAAGCTAAGGTGGTCCAATTGAGTCTTCAGCTCGTGGTGATATGGGGCTTCCAGTGGCTGTCCCATAGCATCACGCCTTGGACAAAACTCAAAGCGGGTACCCTTGATCTGTTTGATACTCTGCCCACACAGACGAGCAAGAGCTTCCTGCATGGCTCTAGCAAGTCCATCGAGCCAGTTGTTCTCTCTTAAGGTGAACTGAATTCACTCGGCAGTGGGAGGTTCAATCTTTCCTCGGAGACTTGCAACAACTAGCCACTGCAGATCTTCTCCTTCCTGATCATTGAGCTAAGCTCCGAAGAACTCGGGGTGCGGACGCTCCAGAAGTTCCGAAAGCTGGTCCAAATCCCTTTCAAATATGAGGCCTTCTCCATTCCCCTACTGATAAAACTTGCTGTACTTCACGTCCATCTATAAGAATATAGGATGAGTAAGTTAGTAGAGTGATCAAGTGTTTCAAATTTTATGTATTTTGTAAGAGTTTTTGAGGAACATGAATTTTTAGGAAAGAATCAAAGTGATAAGAATGGGAATAAGTTTTTGTAAATACTCACTTTCCTGGGTTTTGAAACTAAGTTTTTGATTCAAACGTCCAGTCTAACTAGGGTCTCATATGGTCAGGATGGCTCTGATACCTACTTGTCAAAACCCGGATTTTTAATCCCAGATGGCTGTTATGCCATACATCGCAATCCCAGGATTACCATTTTTGCGAGACATAATAGATTTGGATATCACAGTACATCATCCATTACAAACCATGCATAAGGTCTTACACAAATAAGGATCTCATGATCCAGTTCTTAATACAACTCAAGCAGCGGAATAACGTAATAATAAAGATAGCGTAGGCGAAGTTCCATCTTCGGGGTCACAGGCAATGCTGACGATGGGAGATGATCCTAGTTGTGGTAACCTTCCTGCTGTCCATCATCCTGGTACTCCTCTTCATAGTCTGGCCACGGGAATAGCCAGGGACAAAGCCATGAGTACTCTTTAAGTACTCGCAAACTAATACTAACAAGTTAAGGGGGTTTTTGTAGTAGGACACTAAGATCTAGGGTTGTTTTGCAAAAAGCCAGATTTACATCTACTAAGTTCAGAAGCAAAGAAAACTAGTTGAAGTTTTATAACACCTAAGTGGGAACTTGAATTTCATATCACAACTCTGTTGTGGTCAAGTCAAAGTCTCAATTCATTTCAGAAGTCATTTTGAAAACATCTGACGGGGGAACAGTATGGCCATCTAATCCATATAATCATGACGCTGACTATTCGAATAGTTTGACACTATGCAAAGATTGTACACTTTCACCACAACATTCGATACATCCGTTAGGAACAAATCCTGAATTCACCATACTCAGTATTTGGATAATCAATCCTAACCTTTCAATTACATGCCCTAGTATAGGCACCTCTCCTGTGAGTTTGGCCTCCCAACCATGACCAACTGTCATCTTGGGTACTGCACAGGTGGACAATCTTCACAAGCTAGCCTCAGCTCAGACCTTGGCCGTGAGGGAACCCATACTAAGGTATATAAATTTCTAGTCAAGCCCTACCCAATTTTCGGGTATTGTGGTTGTACGGTAAAATTGGAATGGTATTGCATCCAGACAACCATCAGTTTTATAAAGGGCTAAGGCTCATGCCTCAACATTTTCATCATCAAAATCATCTGGTGTTCGGAAACACATGTCAAAACATTTTAGTAGAATGACTCATCATTCCAAGGTTTTCATAACCATTTTATCCAAGTATTCCCATCTAAAGTTGATCAAGTTTTATGCTTAGCACTAGCATCTACAAGTGGGGTTAAATACTAAGGAGGGGTGGTAAACAAGTGGGGATTAATGAAGTTCAATCTCATGCCTTAGGATGACATCAAGATTGTCTAGCTTAAGCCAAATTTAATACTCTATATGCAACCTTCAACTATCTTCCTAGAATCTACAAGTCACTTAAGTAAACTCTAAGAGAAAGTTTTGATAAAGAAATTAAGTATAAAGCATTGTAATTAAAACTAGGATTGGGTATCATCAAATGTGTCTAACCAAGCATGCTTAATGCATTGCATAGGTTATCTAACTTTCATAGTTGCAAATGTTAGCTTGCCTTGTGCAGAGCAGTGGTTGAAGTTCTCCTCGGCTTCTTCCTCGTAGTATCCTCCTTCCTCCTCGTATCCTTGGTTGGTACTAGCGTCTATAAATAAATACGAGGTACACAATCACCAAACAATACTTAACTATTTTCACTCATCACACAAAGGTGCACTATAGATGATCTAGCATCATCACTTAACATTACAAGATTAAAGCATTTTCTTATTTATTTTAATTTGAGAAAAGTAATTTCTACTCATTGAAAAACTACTTAAGATTTAATATTCCCCCACTCAAACATGAGATCATGTTGACACATGTCATCACCACATATTTCCGTACATGGGAATGTGATTTCAAGTGGTGTCACAATTTAATAAGGTTTAACCTTTTTATTTTAAATAAATAAAGTGAGTAGAAATTCCTATGTGGCATTCTTTTATTACTTGAACATTATTTTTGTAAGTAAACCCATATGTTTTTATATATTCTGAAAGGTATGATCAAATGTGATTTTTGAGAGTTGGAATCAACTCAAAAGCTCCTATTGTTGAATTTTGAAAAATGTTTGAATGTAGAAAAGCTTCTGACTTGTTATTTTTACCAAGGTTGATCTACATATCCAAATGATTTGAATCCAACGGACTTGGATTAATCATTTTGGTTCACTAAATCGAGCTGGGTTGATTTTTGAATCTAGGTATAGAACTGTGTTTGAATTAAAATGGAAAAATATAAATTCAAACGGTTGGGCTGCGCGTGAGAGGTTAATGGGCCGGCCCAGTGTCACTCCGCAGCGCGGGGCTCAGCTGACAGGGGGTTCCACTAGTCAGTGGCTCATAACACGCGAAGCGGTACAGGGCTGTGTGGTTCGTTGGATTAGAAGGAAGATCGACGGCTGGGGAACATCGTCGACGATGAACATGTCACCGGCGAGCTCGAACCCTAGCGGCTCATTGGGGTGCATAGGGGGCATACCAGGGCTCCAGCGACAACGGCGAGGCGGGAAAACGAACGAGTGGTCGACGGCGAGCTCAGGGATGGTCGAGGCAGCTCCGGGGGTGGTTGAAATCAACGACTCCCTTCTTCTCCAGAGGCGGCCTGCTCCGGCGTAATTCCGGTGAGCTGCTGCTTCTCGTGCTCCGGCTAGAGGGTGGAACGATCAGTGAGATGAGGGGAGTGGAATGGTGTGCTTCAAATGGCTGGGGGTGTCCTCCTTTTATAGTCTCGACGGCGAGACCGGGAGGGATGGGCAGGCGACGGTGTGACATGGCTACGGGCGGCTAGCGGCATGGCTGAGGTTGGCGATCGACGGGCGGTCTCCTGGCGATGCTCTAGAGCTTAAATGCGCGCTTAGGGGCAGTGGAAATCGGTCGGGAACGTGCGAAGCTCTGCGTGGCAGAGGCGACGTTTTCGATGGCGAGCGGTGGCTGCGAGGCACGGGGCGGCGAACGGGGGTGTCTAGCATGTTCCTGGGATCATGGAGAAGCGGTAGGAACGGGCTGCGGTCGAGGGGCGGCGTGTGCACGCGTGCCGGGTGCGATGCTCTAGGGCGGGCTCGGCATGTCGCAGTGGCACTGGGCGCGCGGCGTTCCTGGTGGTCCATGGCTTGCACTGGCTTGGGGAGGGGATAGTGGGCTGTGGTGAGGTGCTGGCTACCTCCCAGACAAGGTTGGCAAGGCTAGGGTTGCTGCTAGCTGGCCGGCGATAATGGGGTGGCATGGTGAGGCTCGACCTACTCACCATTGATGGAAAGGCAAGCTCACAGTGGTGCTAGATGTTTACAATTGAGCTAGATGATCTACTAAAGACTAGTTGCAACCAGAGGGGAACAAGTTAGGCCCAATTTACTGCACACAATAGTGTTTGTGATTTGTTTGATTTGAGTCTGCAAGCTGTTTGATGAAATGGCCGCAAGAAACTTAATTTTGAATTTTGAAAAGATTTTTGGTGGGCGTGCTAGGCATGTGTTGAGGATTCTGTGGGTGCTTGGGTTTTGAAAATTGAGCTTGTTTGAGTGGTTTTTGAAATAGTGGGATCTTCCCATATGAGATAGATTCAATTTTAAACTGTCATTTAAACTTAGTATTTGAATGTTTTTGGATGCTCACAAGGTGGACCTTGGTACCTTATTATGAGTACTAACAAGGGGTGCAAAGATCCACAAATGTTTCTGTTAAGTTTTGAAAACTAGAGATAGCCAAAGTAGGCATGGGAGTTAATTTGGCCAAAGTGACCATTCACTTCATTTGTTTATTTTGAGTTGTTTGTCTTTGTGAAAAGTTTGGGGATTGTTTAGATGATGTTTATTTCACCTCAGAATCATTTTACAGGCAATGAAACACAGAACCATGGCAATTCAAAAGAATCCAAATTTTGAATACACACACATATGAATGCTTTCATATTTTTAGTTGGGAAAGTTTTTGTTAACCCTAATTTTGATGATTAGAGTTTGATGATCCAAGTTTAATATTTTTGGGATGTTACAATATGCCGCCTAGAGGGGGGGGGGTGAATAGGCGGTTTAAAACTTTCCGAGAGTGGTTCAACAAAGGCGGAATTAAACTAGCGTTTACTTTGTTAAGCACAAAACCTAGAACAATCAGGGTTCACCTATTTGCACCAACAACTTATGCTAAGCAAGACAAGCAACTATGTGATAACAATATACTCCCTCCGTCCTAAAATAGATGTCTTAGATTTGTCAAAATTTGGATGAATCTAGACGCTATTTATTATATAGGTTCATCCAAATTTTGATAAATCTAAGACATCTATTTTGGGACGGAGGGAGTATATACTTCAAGCATGACGGCTATCACAAAGTAAAGTGCATAAGTAAGAGCTCGGATATAGAGATAACCGAGGGACACGGAGACGATGACATTTTACCGAGTTCCTCCCAACATGGAGTACATATCGTCTGGAGAGGGTGTGGTATCAAACCACCAACGCCACAAGAGGCCTCCCTTTTTATCCTGCGAATCTCACCCCAATGGGATCGATCCATGCTTCCACTATCAGTGCACTTGTCGGTGGCAATCTGGAACCTCTCACAAGGTTGGGGCACTTCTCCACAACTCAATTGGAGGGTCCCAACAAACAAGCTTGGGGAAAGCTCCACAAATTAATTGGAGGCCACAAGTAATCCAAACACCTGCAAAACCGCCATACCGTCTAGGGTTCCAAGAACCCAAGAGTAAAAAGCTTCTCAACTTTCACTCAATCGAATCCTCACCGAGAACTCAAAAGATGCACCTAATGCAATGACAAGAACACAAGAAGTGATCAATCCTTCTCTCCCAAATTCCACCAAAGATACAAAAGCTTATGGGGAAATAAGAGAGGAAGAACAATGGAGGAAATCCACAAAAGACTCCAAGATCTAGATCCCAATAGGTTCCTCTCACTTAGAGGAGAGATTGATTGGTGGGGTTGTAGATCTAGATCTCCTCTTTCAAATACCTCAAGAATATGCAAGAATCATAGGAGATATTGAGGGGAAGCAAGGTCAAGAAGGTAAAAAATGGAGGGGAAACTTTAAAGAATGGTTAGGTATCCATTGGGGAAGAAGGGGCCTTTATATAGGTCCTCCAAAATCCAACCGTTAGAGTTCTAGAGCGCACGCGCCGGACATTTCGGCCAGATTCCGGGTGGTTTCTGATGTGGGACACAAAATGGAAACCACACGACTGAAATCTGAGATTTGTGCGTGACACGGGAGTGTATAGCGATTTCACCCCGGACATTCCGCCCAAGGCAAAACTGACAGAAATGGCAAAACTGAACCGACCATAACTTTTGCATCCGAACTCTGATTTTGATGATCTTGGGCTCGTTTCGAAGATAATAACGAGGTATAAAAGATCATGGAGAGAACCATCATATTACATCAAGGGAGGATAGAACCAAATGATCAAAGGTTTAACCTATCTATAAAAGACAAAACGATAAATCCTCCAATATCGAAAACGCAATAGAGAATGCATATGGAATCCGTTTTTGATGAACTTGGGCTTTACATGGAGATTAACACAAGCTCTAAATCCTCACATGAGTAAGAACCAATTAATGGAAGGTTTTACCTATCTCTAAAAGACAAACCGGTAAAACCTCCAATATCTAAAACACAATATAGAATGCATATGAAATTCTTTTTCGATGAACTAGAGCTTGTTATGAATATTACGACAAGCTGTAGAATATCAGATGGATAAGATACAAATAACAACCAAGAAAGGATGATGCTAAGTATGCAAAGGTTTGAACTCTCTTCAAAAGATATGATCGAGTTACTCACTTGAGATCCCCACTTGATAGTACGGTTATCTATCCTAAAAACCGGTCTCCTCAACTAACACCACAAGACAGGTAAGAAAGAAACCCTATCAAGATCATAACTTTGCCTTGCGCATGTTCCACTTGATCTTGATGTAGACGATCTTGTCCTTCTTAAGATGGAACACCTTTCTTGATTTCTCTTGCACGCACTCGCTTGATGAAGACTTGCAAGTTGCTCCCCCATACAAAATGGAGAAACCTTTACTTTGACCTTGTCTTCATCGATACATGATCACCGAGGATGGTAAGCTTCAAGCATGAGATCTTCTAGATATGGCACATCTTTAGCTTGCACAACATTTCTTCTAACTACATTTGGATGATGTCTTGAAGATACACATGAGGAACTCTATCTTATTCAAGACACCCTTAATATTCTTTTCTTCATTCTTATCCTTCATTTCTTCTTTCTTTATTATGTTGGTGTCTTGAAGGTACACAAGAGGTATCACTCCATATATTCTTCAAGACACACGTGTTATAGGCTCAACTCTCACATGACCAATCTTTGGATCACTCCTTAAACACCTTGGTCATCACTTGATCTTCTTTACTTTCTTCTTCTCCCAACCTTGAAGCCAACATATGGTTCAAGCATCGCCTATGGCCAATTCCTACAATACAACTTGATATTAGTACATAGAGATTGTCATTAATTACCAAAACCATACATGGGGCCCACATGCTCTTTCATACATACAAGTAGAACATGCATGGTTAAAATGATAAAAGTCGCGTTCTACAATTTTGGGTCTGCTCTTCCTCTCTTATTTCACTGTCTCAATAATTTTGATTTTTCTATCTTGTCTTCACCAGATCTCATGTTCTTTGTACCAAGCAAGCGGTTGATTCACCATTTCACATTTTTCCAATTTCAAGCTTATATTGAAATGTTTATGGACTATTGGTTGATAGTCTGATTTTCCTTTTTAAGTGTTCATGGCATTGTAATTCGAAGGGCAATATCAAAATAGTTCTATTTATCACTGTTGATCCAAAGGAAACACCGACACCATCTGACACCTATTCATCATTGGATAACAGGTGAACTTTCTTCTTGGAGTGGCCATGTAGTAGTCTGCAACGAATCATGTAGCGTGTAAGTTAAACATGCTTTACCCTCCATTCATCATACATTTGTTTCTTATGACACTAACTTGCAGTCCTGATAGTTTTCTTTTGATCGGGTTCTACTGATATTACTTTTTCGATGGCAGAAGGGATGACTAATATGGATCTAATCATGACAGGGGTATATTCAAGTGAAAGGTAGAGACTTGATTGAACATATATAGGTTGGATCTTGATGCGTTGGACTGAGATAATGAAACATCTTTCCTTGTTGGACTTATCCAAATGACTATCCTGATCATCGTGCGAACCTCCATGAAAGTTCATCTGCAAGATGTAAGTCACAACTCAAATTTCAGTTCTATTGGCCTTGATTTGGAGACCTGACGTATATGATATCACATGAATAACTTGCGAAAATTGACTTAATAGTTGGTATTTAATCTTAAGCACATCAAAAGATGAAATCTAAATATCATTCTCAAGATAGTTAAAAGAAGGGAAATTGGAGAACTTCTAAGACGTTTGCTATTCTCCTAGGTATGATGACTTTGATATATTAGGAAGTTAACTTGGCTAATTCGTCAATAAAGATTAGAGTACAATTATGATATCAAAAACTAGATAAACTTGGCGAAACATACGAGAAGTTTGAGTATGGAAAAAAGTGTGTACTTCTGAATTCTGTTGCAACAGAACCCTCATATACACCTATTATAGATTGTGTACCCATCGTGGGTATTGGTATTTTACACATAGTGCAACTGATAAGGTGTATTTTCTGGCTTACCAAAGGATGGACAGTTCTACAGAAAGTGTGTTTAGGAGCTTCATAGATGATGTATACCACAATTTAACCTTAGTTATTTTATTAAACTATTGTATTTAGAAACCTAGTCTGCCGTCTTTTCCGCCCCGGAGACCGTGGATGGCGAGGACCCTCGCTCCTCACCCTCATTGACATGTCAGGTGGTTTTGTGCACCTATGGAGTTAATCCACAGGATCTAAAAACTATCATTAGGGAGAGGTCAATTTATGGGAAGCTGAAAGGACCGACATATGCATGATAGATCCAATGTTTTTTTGTTGCTGTCTAATGCATTCATTTTGATGCTTTATGGGATTTAGTATGGATTCCTGATTCCTTTTTTTTAAGATATACTAATGACTCTTCATAAATTGGGGTGTAGTGAAATTGTGTCCGCTTCTTCTAGAGAGAGATTGAGCCAAGGGGCTAAGGTATATGCTCTTACCTGTTGTCTAAACTAGTTGCAATGTTTAGGAATTGAGTTAAAGAATTCTCCACAAAATGGAATTATATAAGCATTAAGAAATTAATTGGGTATTATATATGTCATACACTCCTTGCATACTCGATGGAGTTCTTAGCTTGAGTTTTCCTTTTAAAATCCACTTGAGTCGGAACCTTTTGTCGGTACTACTACAACCTTGTATATGTTACAAATTTTCACCTAAATCAGTAATAATTCAGTAATCTTGTATATTATCACTATATTTTAGTTAAATTTACTAAGCTCGTATATTATCACTACCTCACAATAGAAAGTGAGGTTGTTTCATGTTTGAATTTGTACTATCATTTATTATATATCCACTAGAACAATAGGATTGATGGAGAAATTGTTCCCACGCAAGCTGTTGCCATTTTTTCTTTTTGCAGATGGAGATCCAACACTCGAAATAGTATTGATGAGGTCAAGATTATGTTCTCTGTAGATGGAGAAAACCTTTAAAATCAATATAATTTGTGTCTATTTCCATTTCACCTCCTATCATTTTGCGACATAACCTTAATATAAAGTATATGATGTACATTTGGTTAGCCCATACTCGAGCAAGATTGCATATAATCCAAGTTCCTAGAACATAATGCTTATTTATATTGGTTGCCTATATTTCATAATTGGTGTCTTAAAACTAATCCTGCTGGCTTCTCTACTTTATGAAAAAAATAGATTTATCACTCTTTAGTATGGATCTTATGGCATAGTGTTCTCATTCCCACTTTATTAGAATATTTTTGTAGTGACTTTGATGCTACACTGCTGCACTTATCAGTATGTTTATTTATACAGGTGAGAAAAGTTTGTATTCACATTCTCTCCATACTGGAAAACTAATGAATATACATATCCTGGCAGATTTTGAAGATCCTGTACAAAAGTTCGAGAGAAATTAAGAAGCGAAAATGTGCAAGTTTAGTTAATTCGATTTTATCGAGAACAAGCCATTCCCGATAATGGATCCTCCTTTGCAAGCAAGTTCACCACTTCCCCATGGAATTCCTAATTACAAATACAAAAACTCTAAAATAAATCTTTACTAATGAAACTGTTTATCAATCCAAACAAATGTTTTCTTGGACATAAATGTTGCAGCGTTATTGATTGTGTTCAGGCCAGACTTCCTTAGAAATTACTGTATTATGCTTGATTAAAAATGCGTTCGGTCTTTTAAGTACCAACTATATTTATTACATGGTTGTCTACATAATGGAAATTCTATGTTTTCTCTTAATGTAAGTTGTTGTCTACAACAGTTTTTGGAGGTGTCCATGTACCTCTATGTGAGTTCATTGCCTATATAAGATGAATTTTATGGGTATGTTTCTATGTAAGCTACATAAATTTGTCTAAAAATATGATTGTTCATGTTCCACTTCGGTGTCACGAGACAAAATTTATTACCTACAGATAGCACCTACTCATATATAATGTCTTGGGTACTAGTGTCAATTAACTCTGGGTTGCTAACATGTGGACCCGCCATGCTTTTAGTACACGTTAATTCCTTGCATTTCTAAGGTAATTGAGTGTCGAACATGGATAACATGGAAAACAACTTGTGGCTACAATATTGTCTTGCTTCTGGTATTTTTTACGGCTACAAAACTTATGGCTACAATACTTATGGATAGCATGGATAGAACTTAGGGCTACAATGGATGGCATAAAAGCAAATTTTTATAAAACCATTGCATTCCTTTTGTTCCATAAAAATAAATTAGACCAGCATCCATCGATTTATAATAGGTTCTGTCATCTCTAACCATAATAACAATTATTTTGACAATAGTTGTATGTATAAGCTACATACAATTTACTCAACGCGGCTCAGTTTCATATAATTAAATCTATGGCTAAAATATTGTCTCGCTTTTGGCCTAGGCACCAGTGGCGCACCGGGTCATCTAGTCCCACCAAAGCAACAAGTGCCGGGGAGGAATTAGAGAGGAAGAACAATGGTGGAAATCAACCAATGACTTCAAGATCTAGATACAATGGGTTCCTCTCACTTAGAGGAGGAATTGATTGGTGGGGATTGTAGATCTAGATCTCCTCTTCCAAATCCCTCAGAAAGATGCAAGAATTATAGGAGGGAAGAAAGAGGAAGCAAGCTCAAGAGGTTCAACAATGGTGGTCAATTTCATGGTCAAGAACACTTAAAAATGTTGGGGAAGAACCCCCTTATATAGAGGAAAGAAAATATGTTCATTTGTAGGATTCCTACGAGGACTTAGTCTAAAAGGCGTCGGACCCCCCGGGACCAGGAAACCCAGTCCCTAGGCCGGAGTATCGGCCTACAGACTGGAATGGCTCAGTATACCATCTCGAAAAGACTTAGAATAGATTAGATCGTGAAAACTGGGAAATCCGTTCTATGTGCCGGTCTACCAGCACTGGCACTGGACCGTCCGGTGTGGGAACCGGTCGGATCGGATCCACAACCGGGATGCAACATACTTGACCAAAAATGTAATAACTTTTGCATCTGTATTCTGATTTCGATGAGCTTGGGCTTATTTTGACAAGGACGACAAGCACTACAAGATGGAGAATAGAAACATCATAGTCCAACAAAGTAGGATAGAAAAAATGAAGAAAGGTATGAATCCTCCCTATAAGAAGAACCGGTAAAACCTCCAAACTCGAAAATGCAAAAGAAGATGCATATGAATTCCGTTTTCAATGAACTTGGGCTTGTTTAAGAGCTAGCAACAAGATCAAGAACCTCACATGGAGAAAAACAAAGAAGAAGAAAATAGGAAGATGCAAAGTATGCAAAGTATTGAATTCCCTAAGATGATGTGATCAAGTTACCCAACCGAAAGCCCCTCTTGATAGTGCGGCTATCTATCCTATAACCCGGTCTCCCAAAAATCACCTTGAGACTGGTAAAAGTAAAACCTAGCAAGGCCATACATTAGCCTTTCTCATCCTGCTTGATCTTGACGACAGCGGTTGTTATCGCCGTATTTTGGCCATAGACGGAGATGGGCCGTGATCAAGATGGGCTTGGAAGATACGTATATTCAACGTGTTGTTGGATCGGCCTAGTGTGTGGATTTGGGCTAAATTGCCCGTGTATCTTGTATCATAGTAGGTTTCGTGTTTGTTTAGGTTCCGTTTATGTTTAGGTAAAGATAGAGTTGTAGAGTTATTCCAAAAGTAGAGAGTCTCCGGACTATAAATATGTACCTAAGGTTATCGAAAAAAGGAGGACAACCACGTTCACAACAAACACAATCTCGGCGCATCGCCACCCCTTGTTTCTAGGGTTTCTTTCGGGTAAGTGCCATGCTGCCTAGATCGCATCTTGCGATCTAGGCGATATCTACTATCGTTACCTGGTTTTACTCGTACTGAAGCGTTGTTGATGGCGAGTAATACCATTATCATAGATTGTTTGAGGCTAGCATCGGTGCTTTTTTCATTATTATCGTTGAAGTTATGCTACCTCTAGTTACCTCGCTACCTTTGCACTATTTCCCAAGTGCGAGGGTAGCATCTTGCTTGATCTTTATTTAGTCGATTCGATCTGTTATAGTTGTGCCTTGTTCACCAAGGTTCAGTTTAAAATCTACGTAATCAGGCCTTACAAACGGGTTGAATGATCCAGTAGTACATGGGGACGTGGCTTATTCGTTCTAGAGAAGATTGTTCCGGTAATTGACTTTACGTTGGTTATTAGGCCTCCTCTAGGGTTAATATTCTTCATCTTTTGTACGTACCAGGCTCAATCACGTGTAGGACGTTCGATTCGTGGTGAAAACATTAAACGTCAGAGATCGATTTAACTTGTAGTGATCAAGCAAAACCCCATGTTATCGTAAATCTAATGCAGAACCATGGGGCAATCGGCTCTAGGAGCCGATTCTGAAACACAGGAGCAGTCACGGCTCGCATTTACGATACTTGTTTACCATGCAGAAATCAATCGAGCAATCCTTCACCTTCGACCAGGTATAGGTCGGTGTACGCATCTCGAACCAAGCCGGGGCGTGTGCGGAGTTTTTTGGCCGTCGCCCGAGGGACCAGGCCCACCAGATCTGGAGCCTCCGGCTCTCCGTGTTGCTCGTCGCTGCTCACGGTGGGTTTTGGCAGGCAACACATTCGCACGCCGGTGGGACACTCAACAACGTCTACATCAACATCCGACGCTGCAATGGAGAAACAGACCAGTCACCGACGATCTACAGCGAGCACAAGGCCAAGTATGGCGAGATCAAGGCTCTCTTGAGGAAGACCTCATCGGCTATTTTGAGAGGACCCGTAAGCATGGCATCGGTGGAGGGTTCTCCCAGGTGCTCTTGATGAGGTGGATCTGCATTCCTTCGGAGGAGCGCACTGAGCTCTCTGACAGAAGTCAACTACATGGTGGCTCATTCTCGCACCGCCATTACGAGCACAGTGAACACTTTCGAGCGGGTCGCGGTTCGCGTAGTTCAGGAGATCATGAAACATCAGTACTCTCCGTCGGGGCCTACTTTAGGGACTCACCAGGGAGAAAGACCGCTCCAGACCAGGCCACAGCTGCCATTCGCACTTACAGCTCCAGAACCGCCAGGAGCAGCGGCTTACGTCGTCTACAAGGCTGGAGGCGACCCAGGCGATTGACAATTCCTATTTGAGCCACCTAAGGAGATCCCACACGGATATATATGCGCCTACGTGCCGGACTGCAATAACCTGACACGCACCAGACAGATTGCAACCGCAGGAGTTTCTGCGGCAGGAGTTCTGGCGGATCTTGAGGCGTTCCGAGCAGCGATGCTGGGATGGACGCCGACAAACAGGCGTGGCTAGCCAAGTATGCCACTGGAACAAGTCATGAGAATCTAGCCCCTGCGGCTCAAGCGATTGGAGCAAATCGGTACCATCACGAGGGACCCGGTTAACCGTCAAGAGAAGGACAATCGGCTATTCAAAGCCGTACCCCAAAGTTTGATCTGATTCCGCCACCCAAGTATAAGCTCCCGAGTTCTCAAGGTTCTTGGTCGGAAGGGTCAAGCTCGATCGAGCACATAAGCCGATACGGCCCAACTAGGCATGATTTGACGCCGGATCGGATCTGCGTAAGGTTTTTGCGCAATCTCGACAGGACCAGCCTTTGGGTGGTACACCTCATCGCCACGATTCAATTCATACACGGAAGCAAGCTGGAAGAGCAGTTCCACATCCGTACCATTCGAGGCTCTCGAGGCCGGCATTGCAGACTGGCGCAGTCTGAAGCGGGAGAAAGCCGAATACATCCGGTAACCGGGACCGTCAACCGATGTTACTCGGCTCGTTTAGCGAGAAGGAAGCGATCGAGCTGGCGTGTTGGGTCTCTTGGCACCCATCAAGGATCTGGCGTTCAAGTGGAGTACAACTCATTGGCGCATGGCCCGGCGATGTATGAACAGCGCCACCACGAGTTGTACCAAGACAAATTCAAGCGTCGATAGGCTGGTCGACGCAGAAGAAGATGATCCTACAGGACCAGGAGGTGGCCATAGCCGAATGGGCTCGGGGCAGATCACGTAGCCTGCAAATGGGTGAAACGACAAGGGCCGCAAAGGGTTCGACTTGATGTGAGCAAAGCTGAGCAGATTCGATTCTTCTTTGAAGGAGAAGCAGCTGAGGTTACCCGAAGGCCACAAAACCCCTACGGCTCAGGAAATAAACGGGAGATCATACTGCAAGTGGCATCACTCGTTCACCCACACCACCAATGAGTGCAAAGAGCTTCGCCGCCAAATCCAAATGGCGATAGAACAAGGCCGTCTGATCCTTGGGCAGTTCGCCATGAAAGTGGACACGAACCCATTTCCCGGCGTCAACATGGTAGAACTCAGTCGCTCCGCGAGGCGTCAACTGGATTTTTCGTTCGGTGTTAATATGGCAGGGTCTGGGTACCACCATGACACGTACAAGCAAGAAGGTGGTCGCTCTCGGGGCAAGGAAAGAAAGGAGGCTAGTCCATGTGACCGGCCCGGCCACAATGACAGGCGGTACTTAACAGAGGAACAAGTGAGGAGAGTGCGATATCAGAAGCCACATTCCACGCATCTCCTTAACAAGTATGAGCGCCAGTATGACCAACGTCGCCGGCGCGACAGAGACGACGAAAGATATGAGCACCTTGCTAAAGGACCGTCAAAAGAAAAGGAAGGCGCGGACAAACATTGGGATTGTCCTTTCTTCAAGTACTGCTGGGACGCGGGGATGAGCCGATTGCCTACAGTCGACAACTGCCCGGAATGCGGTCAGCAGAAGGAAGACACGAGGCCAGTGTCAGTGTTCAAACGTCTAGGGCCTCTTCCACCCAGGCCGTCCACGGAGTCCGCTCGGCGAGAGGACCTCGAGAAGCCAAAGAATGACAAAGGCGAAGAGTATCACCGTCCAAGGTGGTGTCCCCGGACTCAGACACACCCGAAGCGTGAGTGCGGCTGCGTAACTTGGAGGAAGTCAAGCGCGGTATCTCCACGCTTTGAAAGCACGCCTGATCTGGCCGTCAAAGTGAGCAGACTTTGGAAGCGGAAGATCGCCCGACAAGGAAAGAATGGCGCCCCAAACCAGCAAAAGCCGATGCAGACATCGATCGGCACAAACATGGTGTTCGTACTACCGTCGAATTCTGCGCCAAGAACCAATGAGCTACCGGTGCTGATTTGATTGCGGTCCACGGCGGTTATCTTTGAAGCCACGTGAGAAGGGTTACAAACATCCGAAAGCCACTGCGAGGTTACATCAATGGGCAACCTGTCGGCAAGATGTTGGTGGACACGGGCGGCGATCAATATCATGCCGTACTCCATGCTACGACGTTTGGGGCGCTCCACTGATCTGATCAAAACCAACGTCACGTTAAGCGACTTCAGCGGTCGGTCTTGAACGCAAAGGCGTCTTGAGCGTGGACTGACGATGGGCAGGAAAACCGTACCCGTCATTCTTCGTCGTGGACAGCAAGAGCACTTACCGCTGTCTTGCTAGGAAGGGATTGGATTCACGCTAATTGCATCCGTCCACAATGCACGATGCACGATCGATGGGATGGAGGAAGTGGAGGTCATCCACGCAGACGATTCTATCGAGATCTCCATAGCTGGCATGAGCGTCGGGAAGCGAAGACCAAGAGCCGATCTCGGAATCAATCTGAGCGGCTGCGGCGTATTGAAGCTACAAAAAGCGGGGTGAGGCTGGTCTTATCCGCGGCCTTACAGAGTAGAAAAGCCCACGATCATCAGGTATGCGGCGATCCCTGCGATCGGCCACAAAACATAAAAATCAGCGATCATACGACGAGCAGCTCATGTAGTCGTAGCAGAGAGATGCTCTGCCACTGTAAAACAATAAGGTGTAAACCGTCCTTGACTGATGCAAGCAAAAAGGGGGCCGATTCAAGCAATCGGCCCAAATTATTTGTGTTATCCTCACCTACCGTTTGCCCTGTGTTTAGCGTCGATTTAACAGGTGACGGAAAGCTAGGGTATGGGTTTACATCCGCTGATGAGCTAGAAGAGATCGACATTGGTCCTGGGGATAAGCCACGACCAACATTTATCAGCAAGAAGTTAGATCCGAACCTGCGGGGCCCGATGATAGCCCTGTTGAAACAATATCCAGACTGCTTCGCCTGGGACTACACAGAGATGCCTGGTTTAGACAGGAGCATCATCGAGCATCGACTCCCGCTCAAAAAAGGATTTCGGCCATTTCAGCAGCGAGCACGACAGATGAAGGCCGAAATTCTAGAAGAAGTCAAGAAAGAGGTCGAGAAAATGTTGACAGCCAAGTTGATCAGGCCATGCAGGTATGCTGAGTGGATTTCTAGTATCGTACCTGTAGAGAAGAAGGATGGCCGTTGGCGTGTGGCCATAGATTTTCGGGATCTCAACAGAGCTACCCCAAAGGATGAGTATCCGATGCCGGTGGCAGAAACATTAATCAATGCAGCAGCTGGTCATAAGATTTTGAGCTTCATGGACGGCAATGCCGGATACAACCAGATCTTCATGGCTCCAGAAGACATACACAAGACTGCATTCAGAGTCCCAGGGTCAGTGGGGTTATTTGAATATGTAGTCATGACGTTTGGTCTGAAGAATGCTGGCGCTACGTACCAAAGAGCCATGAATTATATTTTTCATGATCTGATCGGCAAATTGGTGGAGATTTACATCGACGACGTGGTGGTCAAATCTGCTTCAGCGCACGGACACTTGGACGATCTGCAACGCGTCCTGGACCGAACAAGGAAATTCGGGCTACGGATGAATCCAAAGAAGTGTGCCTTCGGTGTCACGGCCGGTCAGTTCTTGGGTTTTTTGGTCCATGAACGCGGAATTGAAATCGGCCTGAAAAGTCAGGAGGCAGTGCGAACAATGAAGCCACCCACCACAAAGAAAGAACTGCAGTCCCTCATCGGCAAGATCAACTTCGTCAGAAGATTCATCTCTAATCTGTCAGGAAGGATAGAGCCGTTCATGGGAGTAGTAAAAATCAAATCGGCGAGGAATTCATTTGGGGGCGAGAACAACGAGCCTTGACGAGATCAAAGAATATCGACAAAGCCGCGGATGTTAGTTCCACCGCAACTCGACAAGCCGTTCTACATTTACTTGTCGATGGACACGTCCATCGCCTCGGTAGTGGTGCAAGTTTATGATGGGCTGGGCGAGTCGTCTTTTACATAAGAAGGATCTTTGGGCCTTGAGACAAGGTACCCTAATATCGATAAGTTGTGCCTCTGCTTTTTCACCGCACCAAGTTGCCACATTTTGCTATCGTGAGATCATCATCATATGCAAATCGACGTCATAAAGCACATCTTCGGCTCCTATGTTAAAAGGCCATTGGGCAAATGGATGTTTGCATTATCGAGTTTGACATCCGGTATCAACCCGCGAAAGCATTTAAGGACAGGCTGGCCGATCTTATCGCTGAAAGGATCAACACTAACATAGCAGCCTTGTCCATAGGCGTGGGCTTTGTTTTCGACGGATCAGTTTGTGACGATGGCTGCGGCATCGGCATTTTACTGTGTCGCCCGGGGCAACATTTTCCTTCTCCATCAGTTGTCTACCTCTCGCACCAACAATGTAGCCGAGTGCGAGGCGATATGCAAGGATGGAGTTACTCCTCGGCCGGAGGCGAAGCGTGGAAATTTTGGAGACTCCAAGTTGGTGATTTCCCAGCTCACGGAGGACTAAAAGTGCGAGCGAGTCCCTCTTCCCATTATGGCTGCCTTGCCGGTGATGGCGCAATTCCGGTACATAAACTTCACTTGGATCCCACGATCGCAGAATACCGAGGCAAACGATCTTGCGCAGATTTCAGGCTACAAGGACGTGGTAGAAGGAGCCGACGTTCAGGTACAGTTCCTGGAAGCGGACGACTGGAGAGCCGATATCTTCAATTACTTGAAGGATTCGGCTCGGGGGGCACCTAAATGGATAAGGTACAAAGCCATGATGTACGTGCTTATTGGGGATGACATGTTTTACAGGACTCTGGAAGGGCTATTGCTCAAATGCACGGGGACGGTGAGGCCAATCGGCTCCTACACGAGGTACGAAGGCGCTGTGGAACTCACCAATCGGCTCATAAGATGAAATGGTTGATCGGCGATCAGGTTTTATTGGCCCACCATGCTTGAGGACTGTTTCAACTACTACAAAGGTGTCAAGCATGTCGAAATTTGGAAAAATCCAGATGGTACCAGCGTCGACAATGAACCCCATCATCAAGCCTTGGCCATTCGAGGTTGGGGCATGGACATGATCGGCAAAATCAATCCTCCATCAAGTAAAGGCCACATGTGGATTCTCGCCATCATGACTACTTCACTAAATGGGTGGAGGCTGTCCCGATGAAGTCGATAAACTTCGAAGGATGTTATCAATTTTGTGAAAGAACATGTCATCCATAGATTCTTGATTCCCCAAACTATCACGACCGATGGAGGTTCGGTCTTTATTTCTCAGGAGTTTAGAAAGTTCTGCGAGGACATGGGTATCAAGCTGATTAGATCATCTCCATACTATGCTCAAGCAAATGGGCAAGCAAAGCGTCAACGAGCCTCATCAAGCTGATCAAGAGAAAAGTCGATGAGCACCCAAGGCGTTGGCATGAGGTTTTGTCGAGGCGTTATGGGCTTATCGCATGTCATGCCATGGAGCAATAAAACCTCACCATACCATCTAGTATATGGACAAGAAGTCCTACCCTGGGAAATTACGGCTGGATCGAGGGCGTGTCACTTTTCGTGACGATCTAACGTGAAGAATACGCAACCGATGAGTGGCGTGTGGAGGATTTAACAGCTCGAGCTATGGTCCTGGAGAAAATCAAAGAGAACAAGGCCAAAGTAGCTCGTGCATACAACAAGAAAGTGAAGCCAAAGGAGTTCCGTTGGTGATCGGTATGGGAAGCTGTGTTGCCCTTGGGGACTAAGGATGCAACATATGGTAAATGGTCTCCAAATTGGCACGGTCCGTCAAATGAAGTCGACCAAGTTTTAAGAGGAAACGCATACATGCTCGAGCAGTTGGATGGCGTAAAGTTCCCAGTGGCGGTCAACGGTCAACATCTCAAGAAATATTTCTCAAGCATGTGGGATGTTGGACAGTAAAACTTGAGGGGCCGATACATGAAATCGGCTAAGTAAAAGCACGAGAGACGATGGACAGTAAAAATATGGGGGCCGATGCTGAAAATCGGCTGAATAAAAAAAAAGTATAGCCGATGCACGGTCATCGACTCTAGAGGTTCACACATGTTACAAACAGGTGCCAGTTCGCGCATACAAGCTACTGAAGAAATGCTTCGAAGGCGTGGAGGGCGTCAGCACGGACACGATCCACCTCGGCGACCTCAGCTTCGTCATCTTCATCTTTGCTTGTCACTAGTCGTTTGTGCAGGGCACGTTTTTCGATGGGCAATTGGAGATTTGGGTCGCCCGTTTTGAGAAAGGTCGCAGGTCATCGTTTGAAACCAAGAAGTGGCCGTTTTAATGTGCCTAAAGATGCGACCAAAGTTTGACCACATCGCGTTTTTGGGAGAAGCCGATGGGTAGTCATCGGCTCTTTGCGATTTGACTTGTTTAACTGTATGCGTGCAGTATGTTGAGAGCCGATGCAGTGTCATCGACTTCTAGGACATCGACCTATCGTGGCTATCGGCAAGATCAGGGGTGAACAAGGCAATCTTGAAATAGATTTTCATTCATTCAAAGATGATTGCTTACAAAGGACGATTGATTACAAAGGGAGCCTACTACTACATTGCTGCTCTTGGTTCCTAATCTAAAGGCGAGATAAATCGTCATTGTCGTCGCCGCCGTCCTCTTCTGTCTTCGGCCTTCTTGGCGTCGTCCTCATTGCTTCTTCTTGAAGAAACCAGCGAGGACCTCTTTCCTCGCCGTCATCTTCGGTGTCTTTCTTTGGACCGGCGCGAAGCGCTCCGTCGGATACTCGGAGGAGGTGTCCTCCTCGATTCTTCCTCGTCGGAGGACTCGGCAAATCCACGACCGAGCGTCGTCACTGCTCTTCGCCTCCAGTTCCCGTCAACGAGGCGTAGGCTCTCTTCACCGTCGATCGAGGACGCATCGTCCTCGACCAGCAAAATCGATCCCTTCGTCCCACCATCGTGGCGAAAATCTTATCTGTGGCGTGGTAGTGCTCTGGCGTCGGCTCTCGGTCGCTCATCGAGTTGGAGGCGTGGGAGGACAGGCCAGAGGAAGCAGAGGAGGCCATGGCAAGAGAGAGGGTTTTTTCGGCGAAGGAAGAGGGTTTTTTGGCTACTGGAGGAAGATGGGGACTGCGAACTGCCCAGACAAATTTAAATAAGGGGAATAGTGGAAAGGCGGTTCAATGCCATAGCGGTTTCCCAGTTACCTTTAAAATCGTCAAATCACGCCTTGCTTGAGGAGTTGAGAAGACAGGGGGCATCATGATGAAGGGGTAGCGTGTGATTCTGTTCTACCACGCATTACGCCGATGACCCGATAAAAAAGAGGAGAAGAAGAAAAAAACACACAGTGGTTTTGGAATTATCATTGCCAAAACCAGGGGGGCATGTGTTATCGCCGTATTTTGGCCAAAGACGGAGATGGGCCGTGATCAAGATGGGCTTGGAAGATACGTATATTCAACGTGTTGTTGGATCGGCCTAGTGTGTGGATTTGGGCTAAATTGCCCGTGTATCTTGTATCATAGTAGGTTTCGTGTTTGTTTAGGTTCCGTTTATGTTTAGGTAAAGATAGAGTTGTAGAGTTATTCCAAAAGTAGAGAGTCTCCGGACTATAAATATGTACCTAAGGTTATCGAAAAAGGAGGACAACCACGTTCACAACAAACACAATCTCGGCGCATCGCCACCCCTTGTTTCTAGGGTTTCTTTCGGGTAAGTGCCATGCTGCCTAGATCGCATCTTGCGATCTAGGCAGTATCTACTTATGCGTTACCTGGTTTTACTCGTACTGAAGCGTTGTTGATGGCGAGTAATACCATTATCATAGATTGTTTGAGGCTAGCATCGGTGCTTTTTCATTATTATTGTTGAAGTTATGCTACCTCTAGTTACCTCGCTACCTTTGCACTATTTCCCAAGTGCGAGGGTAGAATTTTGCTTGATCTTTATTTAGTCGATTCGATCTGTTATAGTTGTGCCTTGTTCACCAAGGTTCAGTTTAAAATCTACGTAATCAGGCCTTACAAACGGGTTGAACGATCCAGTAGTACATGGGGACGTGGCTTATTCGTTCTAGAGAAGATTGTTCCGGTAATTGACTTTACGTTGGTTATTAGGCCTCCACTAGGGTTAATATTCTTCATCTTTTGTACGTACCAGGCTCAATCACGTGTAGGACGTTCCAGTTACGTGGTGAAAACATTAAACTGTCGTAGATCGATTTAACTTGTAGTGATCAAGCAAAACCCCATGTTATCGTAAATCTAATGCAGAACCATGGGGCAATCGGCTCTAGGAGCCGATTTACTGGAAACACAGGAGCCGTCACGGCTCGCATTTCTGATACTTGTTTACCATGCAGGAAATCAATCGGAGCAATCCTTCACCTTCGACCAGGTATAGGTCAGGTGGCACGCCTCGAACCAAGCCGGGCGTGTCGGAGTTTTATGGAACGTCGCCCGAGGGACCGAGGCCACCGGCGATCTGGAGCCTCTCGGCTCTCCGTGTTGCTCGTCGCTGCTCGCCGGTGGGTTTTGGCAGGCAACAGCGGTTCAAGCTCCATCCAAGCCGGAATGCTTCACTTGATCATTGTTGCTTTGTGAAGACTCATAATTTTCTCCCCATACACCACTATGGGATAGCTTCATTAAGGCACGCGTTCAGATGTCCATTATCACCAATATGGACGGCAAGCTTCAAGCAAATGATCTTCTTTATATGCTTATCTTGAACTTGCCCTTCTCAACCTTGATGGAAATCACCACTTGATGTCATCCTCTCATGGGCTATATGAAATATTCACTTTTGAAGAATGCCCATGAAAAGATACCTATACCACATAGAAAACACAAAGGCACATAATAATGGGTTAGTTCATGATGCATAATTGACAAGGCTTACCATACCAGAATATCCATATGATACATTCTTTATGCTTCATGTGTTGACCAACTTGAAATCACTCTTCACTCTTTGTATTGGTTAACCATGTATCTTCTCATGCTCCACCTCGATATCTTGAGGTACATAAAGAACTCTTCATTAGATTACATGCTCTAAATATTAGTCAATCATAGCTCAACTAATGAGCCTATCATGACACCGACTTAGAGCCATTCTTGAATTCTTCTATTGAGATTACACTCTCAAGATCTTGATCTTGATCATATCATATTCTTCTCTTCAATTCGATGATCTTGATGCCAATACTCAAGGTATATATTTATCTTCAGGTCATCCATACTTGAATCCAAAACATGTATTACAAGCATGACCTATGGAATATTCCTTCGTATAAAACTCAATGAAAACATTAGTCCATAGGGATTGTCATTAATCACCATAGCCACACATAGGGGAAATTACCCTTTCAATCTCCCCCATTTTGGTAATTGATGACAATCACAACAAGAGGGTTTATATAATGAATAATAGAAACAAGTACATGGCTTATCCGAGAATAAGTTGTATGAAAGAGGTTGTATTTGATATGGTTAAGTAACACAAAGATACTAGCCCATATCAAAACCAATTATACTCACACAAATTGCAACTAATGCATGAGATGTGAGTAGAACCAACATATATAGAGCAAACTCCCCCATAATATATGCATGTGTGATGAACTTGAATTTAATTGCATATATTGTCAAGCATAACCTTTGGGAGAGTTTACACTATATATCCAACCATGCACCACATAAAAAAGTTGAGATGCATGAAAATAAAACACTTAAGAATAAACAAATATTAAGTATAAAACCATTTCCCTTCAACCCTATAAACTTCTCCTCATTGACAACAAGTGCCAAAATGGATTACAAGGTTAGAAGGACAATATAGTATTAGTTCCTACCCAAGGTGTGAATTACTCGTAATATGAGTGAAATCACATGCACATATCCAATGACGAATACTTGGAGGAAATCAAACTATATTGAGGATCAAATATGGCTAAAAGTATAACAAGGTGAAGAAACTTCAACGGATGAAGCAAGAAATCGCAAGATCCAAATATTAAAATGAACAAATAGTGCTCTAAATGAAATAAGGAAGCACCACAAGGTTCATGCATAAATTAGTTGTTTCATTTGAATACGATATGCACAAACATGGAATCCTCACTCCCTCTATATCATTTAGAATACGACCAAGATACAAGGAGTATATATATAAATCTATACACTTTTGAAGACAAGCTTAAGTCCAAAAGTAACCAAATATGAGATATGAGTGCGTGAAGATGCAATAAAGATAAACCAAGCACTCATAAATAAAGACCTTACCAATACCATTAAAAATCAAGAGTATAAGAGAGATGGTCGGCAAAGAGCGAGGATATCAAGGCGAGAGATTTAACACTCTCATGTATATAAGTTTCTAAGTGGAGAAAACATGAGAATAATCCACAAAGATACATCCACACTTAAGAGGTTAATAAAAATAAGAAAACATGATATCCAAGAGTAAGTCATTAGATATACCAAACAAGATAATTTTTGCTTAAGTGCATATATAGCCCATGTCTCGATTTTCTCTTATGGTATATCAATAAACTTCACCAAAGAAAAGAACCTCAAAAACATCAGAACTAACACTAAGGGAACTAATTATAGTTGGGATATTTTGAGAAAGGAAACAAGTATCAAAAGGAAGGATTCAATGCAAGTTTCAACAATATTGCACATGCGAGTACCTTAAGGAATTGATAAGCAATAAATTGCTAGAAGGCATATTTGGAATTGGTGAATCATGAACATGACTGTATATACTCCCCATTATATGCATCATCTCAAATTACACACATAAGCAATAAGGATAGAGAAGTCTTTCAAACATCTGTCACATCCCAAAATTTTCCAAATTTTGTAATGTGAAAAATAAATAAACAAAATAAATAATTGTTGAAATTTAGGGTGAAAAGAAACTTTTTGTTTCTAAATGGAAACTTAAAATCCCATCTTGAACAAACTTGAGTAATGTTTTAATCCAACTAAATTCAAATCAAGTGGATTGCATTCTTCATAAATGCATCTGGAAATTTAAACACTTGGAAATAAACCCAAACCCTAAAAGCCCTAATAGAAGAAAACATTTCCAAGTTATCTCTAAGACCATGGATTTGATCCATATAAAATTTGTCAACAAACATTTATAAATGATCAAGAATTACAAATAAAAATATCATAAAACCATATGAATTGGTTTCACTTAATTTAGAGCCATAGATAAAATCTTATGAATTTAATAAGATAAGGAAATTGAATTTCCAAAGCTAATAAATCACCTATCTAAAAATCCATACCAAATGGTGAGCAAATAATCCTAAAGACATTTATATGGATAAAAAATATATTAAATAAGATTATACAAATTGGAAACACCAAGTTTGGATCTATAAATAAAAAGATATGGATTTTATAAGATAAAGAAAGAAATATTAAATGAGGAATATTTAAAGACCAAATTAAATCTTGGCCTAATCCATAAGCAAATGGAATAGTTATAATCCAAATCCAAATACAAGAATAGAGAATTTTGAAATAAAATAATATGGCCCTAACCAAATTCTATTCTATTTGATTAAGACAAAATCCCTAATAAGGATGATTAATTAAATCATGGGAAAATAATATTTAGAATTTACCTAAGTGGAATTAAAATTATTTAATCAACTTAATGGATCAAATAAATCATCTAAATAAAATTTAGGGAATTAAACCCATATTTAATTACATTGGAATAAAGATAAATACCTAATTTAAATGATTAATAAATCATATTAAAAATATTCCAAATAATTCAAGGTGAATTATTTGACACCTTAATAAATAAATAAAACCTACTGAATAGGTTTGGTAAAAATATGATTTCAAATAAAGTTTTAAAACACATTAAAACCTATTTGAAATAAAGACAAATGTCTATTTATAAAATAAATAAAATACCCTAAAAATAATAAAAGAATTATTCTAAATTTGACTTTAGAATAAACTAATAATCAGTATTTGAATTTACACAAAGTTTGGATGAAGTTTGAATTCAAATAGGTGTTTGAAATGTTTAAACAAAATCAAAACAGAATATTAGAAATGGAAAAAGAAAAAGGGAAGTAGAACAAAAAAAATGAACAAGGCCAGCCCAGGTAACCTAGCCCATCTAGCCTAGTCCATCCCACTCCCTCTCTCCCATGAGAAAAACGATTCGCACCGGAGAATTAACCCGCAGAGTCTATGAGAACCAACCCCCACCTTCCCCCTCTCTCTTTAGCTGACAAACGGACCACATCGCCACCTCAGCGTCTTCCCCACCGCGACGACCTCGCCCCTCACCTCGCGACTGTTTCTGCACTTTGATTCAAGGTTTAAATTCGATTGAATGAGTGATAAATTCTCGCCAGTAATCACGCACACATAAACGCCTACGTCCCCTCCCTCTTTCCCCTCTCTCGCCCGTCTCTCACTGCCCCCAGGACGTCTCCATTCTCGCTTACACCGCCACGGCCTCCGACGAACTCCGACGACGATTCTGGCCATCCTCCATCGCGCCTTGTCCCCTCGACCACACAAGCTTGTTCCCCATCAACCACTGCATCTCCCAGTAGTCTCGGATTGCTCGCGCTTAACCCATAGCGTCGACAACTGAGCATCGCCGCTGTCTGCCTCGACTCCGGCGAGTCCTCCTGGTAAGTACAGACCACCCATGACCCTCTAGTCGATGCTCCTATAACCGTCACACTCGCCCGCATCTAATTGTACCCTCCTCTTACCTTCTGGTGGCCTACAAGCTCGCCCCCCGTCGATGACAGACCGCACCCGACACCAGGCACCTCTCCGGCGAGCAATTACGATCGTCCTCGTGCGCCTCCTGCCTCCTCGCGAACACGTTGATCATCAGTAGCATGCTGCGAACTCGGTGAGCCCCCTCTCTCTCTTTCTCGCATCATGCATCGTCAGCAATGACATCGACAGAGCGCGTGCCGCCGTCCGCCGCCGCTAGCGCCGCTCAGATTTGGTCAGGCCCCTGTACAACGTTAGATCACAATCGCGCGGCTATGATAGATTCACTAATCGAAGATGTATGTTTTGATCTGATCCGTGCGTTGCAGCTTAGATCCAACGCACCAGAGAGGTCGATCCAAACGAACCGATATCGCCTAGTAGAATCACGCCACGTGGCTCAGTCTGTTTTATAAAACCAGAAAATGTTCTATTAGTTATTCAAACTTGCAAAATTCATAACTTTAAATCCACACGTCCAAATTTTGCAAATTTTATATAAATGGAATCAGCAGACCAAGTACTATCCAACCATGCACTTTGTTTAGTAAATTTCTTCTGGAAACTTAGTTGTTTTTGCAGAAACTTGTGTAGGCATAATTTGAATATAAAATTTATTCTAGGAATGTTTTTAAAGTAAAATCTTTGGAAAATATATTGTTTTGAACCTACTGACCATAGAAACCAACTTGTGGATTCAAAAACATATTTTGTGAGGCAAAAGAATAAATCTTTGATTTAGAACATTTCTAGTCAAATAAAAATGTGGTTTATATGTTAAAAATGCTTTTGGAAGAAACCCTTTGGGAAATGTTTTGATTTAAACTCTCTGACCCTAACCACAAATTTTTATGATTTAAAAATATATTTTGTGAAACTTATAAAAATTATTACTTTGCTAAAGGCATTTTCAACCACATAAAATATTGATTTGGTTTAAAAATGGTTTATAGGTAAAATCTTTTGCAAATGGTTTTGCCACTTTTATAAAATGACCAATAGGTGTTTTAGAATGTTTATAACCTATTAGAAACAACTTTTGTAAATAAAACAATCTTTGGCATGCTTGCATGCATTGTTTTGTTTCTATTATTTTATGTGATGAATTGCTTGAATGGTAGATTAAATTTTTGCTTGCTTGATTGAATTGTAGTGGAATTTGAAGAGTGTGATCATTGCAAGATCAAGGAGTGAACTTATATTATCTACCAAAAAGGCAAGTGATGCTTCATACTTTTGTCGTATTATTTTCACTATGCATTAGTGATATTTCTAAGTAGGACTTGCATAGAATTTTTGCTAAGTATAAACTATGCCATGGAAAATCCTAGTAGATGAAACCTTAGTAGAATTTTTCCTAAGATAAGATTCCTACTACCATCATGCTTAGCTTAGCCAGTAGAAAACATGGGTGGACTATATTCATGCTATGGAATATTTCTAAGTCAAGGACTTGTGTTTTGTTTTAATAAAACAACTAAGTGAATGAAACACCTGGGTGGAATGGAAAGAATGGTTTGTGTTGAGTGGTTACACAAGGCCCATTTCTATGGTTTACCTTGTGTATCTCACTTGTGGAATGCCACCCAGGAACAAAGAGATTTGAGATGTCAAATGTTGAGAAGCTTCTAGTGTAGCCACTTGGCATTATGGGCTCTGCCTAGATCATATAGGTTGCAATAAATTAGCCAAATGGACAGTTGGTGGTAGGGGAATGATAGGTTTGGAGCGCGTCCATTTTGGTCTAAGGGAAGGCTTCTGAAAGATCTTGTCTTGGTGAAACCATGTCTTGTGGGGAAAGTGCACCACCTCTGCAGAGTGTAAAATCTAAGTACTTAGCCATGTCCCTGGCAAAGGACAATTTGAGCATCAAGACATGGAAGCTATAAAGAATCTCCTTATCCAAATTTCTAAGTTAAAAACTTGTGGTTGAACAAGGGTTTAAGGTTCACCAATTTCTATTGGTGGTTCCTTGGGTGATTTTTGACAAACAAAAACTTAGTGCTTTTCAAATGATAAGGAAAATCTAGTTCGAGCAAAGCAAGCCTATGATCCACTTAGCCAAATGCATATAGATGATAGACTCCACTATACTACCATAGTATCACTTGCCAATACAATCCAAATGTATTGACCCTTGTGGCTGTAACTTATTATGTTGTAGGTTTGTTTGATGTTAGTGAAGTGTGTTGATTAGGATTACAAGTCTACAACCAACATGATTGCCTGTGGCACTTTAAAGATGAAGGACTCCATTCTATAGATATTCTGCTGCAATGTAATGAGATAGCCAAATGAGCTATGTAAGATGTAATAAATTATTTTATTCCTGGTTATAAAGTTGTACTATGACCTTTGTTTCTTGATATTACATCTTAACTGTGGATGCTAGCTATTGATCCAGGGACTAGCATTGTAAACACAGTGATCTCTACCTTATTAAAGGTTGGGACCTCTACAGATGGTATCAGAGCACTGTGTTTCCTGTAGGATTTGTAACCCTAGGATTGGACAAAACCCCTTAGAAAAATAGGAGTTGTATTTGTTCCAAAACTTATTTACAAACAATCTTGTAAACTCTTTCCTCAACCTTTTGGTTTTGATTCTAGATCTCTTCTATTTCAAACTTGATGGACAAAGCCTTCCCCATGGCCAAGGACTTCAACTTTAGTTACACCAAGGATTTCAACTTGGATATCACTAAGGACTACAAGTGAGACAAGAAATATTACTCAAGACTTGAAGACTAAAGAAACATAACTTAGAAGGAACCATCATTACTTTTGAAGTTTTGTGAACAAGACACAAGAATTTTTCCAAGGAAACCATGACCTCATTCAAGAAGAAACAACAAAGAAGGATGGAATGATCTCAAGTGAACCATATAGTTGGACCACCATATTTAGTTTAGATCAAACACACCAACTTATGTGGTGTAGCAAAAATATTTTGTTGCCTAAAATGTGCTTGAAACTTGTTGTTTGAGTGGAATGTTTGGTTGTGATTGTTTGCACATTGCTTGTGTGAATTATGATGTGTGTGATTAGAATTATTTCCTTAGAAATCCTTGCCTATCCTAATCCCAATCCAACCCAAACAGATGACTACACCAAGAAACTCCAACATCAAGGATGGTGACAACAACAACAACCAAGAGATCAACATGAGAGAACTCATGGCAACCCAAACCCAGTTGAACCAAGTTACAACTCAATTTTTGGCCAACAACAATGAGTTAGACCCAAGCATGCAAAGTGTCAACACCCGGATTTTTCAATCCTAGATGCCTGTTATGCCATACATCGCAATCCCGGGATTACCATTTTTTCGAGACATAACAGAATTGGATACCATAGTACTTCAACCATTACAACGATACATAAGTTCTTACACGAATAGGGATCTCATGATCCAGTTCTTAATACAACATCAAGCAGCAGAATACGTAATAATAACGTTAGCGTAGGCGAAGCTCCATCTTCGGGGTCACAAGCAATGCTGACGATCGGAGATGATCCTAGTTGTCGTAACCTTCCTGGGGTCCATCCTCCAGGTACTCCTCTTCATAGTCTGGCCATGGGAATAGCCAGGGACAAAGCCATGAGTACTCTTTAAGTACTCGCAAACTAATACTAATAGATAAGGGGTTTTTGGATAATAGGACACTAGGCTCTAGGGTTGTTTTGCAAAAAGCCAGGTTTATCTCTACTAAGCTCCAAATCTAGTCACAATTTTATAACTCCTAAGTGGGATCTTGTATTTCAGGTCACAACTCTGTTGTGGTCAAGTCAAAGTCTCAACTCATTTCACAAGTCATTTTGAAAAGGGTCTGACGGGGGAACAGTATGGCCACTCCAACTGTCCATAACCGCGGACGTGGCTATTCGAATAGTTTGACACTCTGCAGAGATTGTACACTTTCACCACAACATTCGATACATCCGTCAGGAACAAATCCTGAATTCACCATACTCAGTATGCGGATAATAAATCCTAACCTTTCAATTACACTCCCTAGTATAAGCACCTCTCCTGTGAGTTTGGCCTCCCAACCATGACCACTGTCATCTTGGGTACTGCACAGGTGGACAATCTTCACAAGGTAGCCTCAGCTCAGACCTTGGACGTGAGGGAACTAATACTAAGGTATATAAGTGTCCAGTCAAGCCCTACCCAAAATTCGGGTATTGTGGTTGTACGATAAAATTGGAATGGTATCGCATCCAGACAACCATCAGTTTTATAAAGGGCTAAGGCTCATGCCTCAACATTTTCATCACCAAAATCATCAAGTGTTTGGAAACACATGTCCAAAACATTTCAATAGAACGATCCATCATTCCAAGGTTTTCATAACCATTTTCCCACCAAGTACTCCTATCTAAAGTTGATCAAGTTTCATGCTTAGCACTAGCATCTACAGGTGGGGGTAGTAATGATGGGGGGTGGTAACTAGTGGAGTTTCAACTAAGTCCAACCTTATATCTTAGGCTGATATCAAGGTTTCTAGCTTAGGCCAAATTTTATGCTCTTAGGGCAAACTTGAGCACAGCTATCTAATATCTACCAAACTCTTAAGTAGACTCTAAGTAAGCTTTGATAAAGAAATAAAGTAAGAAGCTTGCCATAAAACTAGGATTGGTTTAGCAAGTTGGTATGATCACATACGCTTAAGGCATATAGTATTCATATCACAAGCATGGTTTTGTGGCAACAATAGGGTATCTTGCAAGTGTTTTCTTGCATTGGTCAAGTTGATTAGTAAAGCTTGCCTTGTGCAGAGCAGTGGTTGAAGTTCTCCTCGGCTTCCTCTTCGTAGTATCCTCCTTCCTCCTCGTAGTATCCTTGGTCGGTACTAGCGTCTATGAATAAATACGAGGTACACAATCACCAATCAATACTTAACTACTTGCAATCATCACACACAAGGGTCCTATAGATGATCTAGCATCATCTCTAACATTACAAGGTTAAGGATTGGTTTAAGTCCTTTTATTTTAGAAAAGTAATTTCTACTCATTGAAAAACTGCTTAAGATTTAATATTCTCCAAACTAAACATGGGATCATGTTGACACATGTCATCACCACATATTGTAGTCCATGGGAATGTGATTTAAAGTGGTGTCACAATTTAATAAGGTTTTACCCTTTTATTTTAATTAATTAAAGTGGCTAGAAATGCTTATGTAGCATTCTTTTATTACTTGAACCTTATTTCTGCAAGTAAACCTATACATTTTTATCTATTCTGAAAGGTATGGTTAAATGTGATTTTTGAGAGTTGGAATCAACTCAAAATCTTTTATGGTTTAAATTTGAAAAATGTTTGAACGCAGAAAAGCTTCTGCCTTGTTATTTTTGCTATGGGTGATCTACAGATCCAAATGACTTGAATCGAACGGGCTTGGATTAAGCATTCACAGACCTTTCCAACAAAATTGGTTTCATCAAATTTGGTGCACTGAATCAACCTGGGTTGATTTTTAAATTTGGGTACAGAAGTGTGTTTGAACTTAAAAAGAAAAAGGTTTAATTTGAATTGCTGGGCTGCGCGGGAAATTCTAACAGGCCGGCCTGCTAAGCGCAGTGCTTCCGCGGGCTGCGTAAGTGGGTGTCCCCACTCGTCAGTGAAACGGGGCTGGGCGAAGCGGTATGGGGCAACGTGGGTCGTTCGATCTAGTTCTAATCCAACGGCTGAGGGTCATCGTCGACGCGAGACAGCTCCGGCGAGAACGAAACCTAGCGCGGCTGGGGGTCTGGCGCTCACCGGGTGCAGGCGAGGTCAGGGGAGGCGGGCAGCGAAGTCGACGACGGCGATCCTCTGTACCGTGTCTTCTCTGGGCGGCTCAATCGCTGGCTCCCTTCTCCCGGCGGGCTCCGGTGAAATTCCGGCGAAGTGGTGCTCGCCTTGCTCTGAGGATGGTGTGGCACGGTCAGTGGGGAGAGGGGAGTGAGGTGGTGTGAAGAAATCATGTGGGGGTGGCCTCTATTTATAGTCGAGCGAGGGGACCGTCGGGGCGCAAGGTGAGCTTGTTGGGGGCGACATTACAGGCGGCTAAAGGAATGGGCAAGGGTAGGGGACGGTGCTGTGTCTCCTGGCGATGCTCAACGAAATGATCGCGAGGCATGGGGCGGTGTGGTTTGGTCTAGAACAGGCGGCGCTCTGTGCGGCAGAGGTGGCGTCTTCGACGACTGGCGGTGGTTGTATGGCACGGGGCTGCTAATGGGGATGTCTGGCGGTCTCCTGGGTCGGCGGTGATCGTGTGTGCGTGGTGAGGCGGCAGTGATGGGACGCTGGTCGCGGTTGGTGCTCTGGCGCACGCTCGGCATGGTCTGGGCGCGGCTTGTGCGCGTGGTCCAGGGCTTGGCAACGCTCGCGGCTGGGATAGGGAGTGGCGGTGGATGGTGGGATGCCTCCCAGACAGGCTGGCTAGGCTTGCTGCTGCTCCTAGCTTGCTGTCCACATTGGGGTGACATGGGGGTGCTCGGCTGTTCACCATTAATGGCAATGGCAAGCTCACAGGGGTGCTAGTGTTGGGCTAATCTTTCTAGATGATCTACTAGTTTGTGTGTGAGCTAACTAGGGAACAAGTTAGGCTCAAAACACTGCACACTATAGTGTTTGTGGTTTTGTTTGATTTGTGTCTGCAACCTGTTTGATGAAATGGCCGTATGAACTCAAGTTTTGAATTTTGAAATGAATTTTGGTGAGTTTGCTAGATTGGTTCTGGTGAGTCTGCAGATGCTTGGGTTTTTAAAGTTGAGCTTGTTTGAGTGGGTTTTGAAAAAGTGGGATCTTCCCATATGAAGAAGATTCAGTTTTGAATTGTCATTTAAACTATGCATTTGAAAGTTTCTGGATGATCACAAAGTGGGCCTTGATACTCTGTTATGAGTACATTCAAGGGGTGCAAAGATCCAGAAAAGTTTCTGTTAGGTTTTGAAAGTTTGAGACAGCCAAAGTAGGCAAGTGAGTTAAATTGGCCAAAATGACCATTCACTTAATATATATGTTTTGATTTACTTGTATTTAGGAAAAGTGTGGGAAATGTTTTAGATGATGTTCTTTTCACCTAAGGAACATTTTACAAGCAATGGATCACATAAACAAGGTGGTTTTTAAAGAAATTCAAAATCCATGCATACACATATACATGCATTCATGAATTCATTTAGAAAAGTTTTTGTTAACCCTAATCTTGATGATTAGTGTTTTGATGATCTAAGTTTGATATTTTTGGGATGTTACAAACCTTCCCCCCTTAAACAAAATCTCGTCCCGAGATTTGAAAAAGGACGAAAAGATTACCTAGGATTTGAAGAGATCTGGAAACTCCGTTCTGATGTGATCTTCGCGTTCCCAGGTAGCTTCCTCTTCTGTGTGGTTGCTCCACTGAATCTTGAGAAACTTGATGCTTCGGGTTCTGGTAGTTCGAAAGGCTTCTTCCAATATACGGATGGGTACTTCAGGATAGGTTAAATCATCATTGATCTCTATGGTCCGGTGGTCGATATTCTTGAACACTTCGGTCTTCTCGGGGACTTCGAGACATTTGCGAAGTAACGAGATATGGAACACATTGTGCACAGCTGACATCTCTTTAGGTAGTTCCAGTTGATACGATACTTCTTCTCGACGGTTCAAGATTTTGAAAGGTCCGATATATCTGGGGGCTAACTTTCCTTTGAGTTGGAAACGTTGCATTCCCTTCAATGGCGACACTTTCAGATAAACAAAATCTCCGATGTTGAAGGCGAGGTCTCGACGTCTCTTGTCGACGTAACTCTTCTGTCGGGATTGGGCTGTCTTAAGGTGCTCACGAATCTTGTGAACCTTCTCTTCTGCTTCTCGTAGAATGTCGGGTCCGAAAATTTGACTCTCTCCTACTTCCGACTAGTTCAAAGGGGTGCGGCACTTTCTTCCGTACATAAATTCAAATGGGGCCATTTGCAAACTGGCTTGGTAACTATTGTTGTATGAAAATTCTGCAAACGGCAGACAGTCTTCCCATTTGGATCCATATTATAGCACACATGCTCTAAGCATATCTTCGAGTATTTGGTTTACTCGCTCCGTTTGTCCATCGGTCTGAGGGTGATAAGCGGTACTGAAATCTAGGCGGGTTTCTAAACCTTCTTGGACTTTCTTCCAGAATCTCGAGGTAAACTGAGTTCCTCGATCCGAGACTATGTTCTTAGGGACTCCATGCAAACTAACGATTCTAGCGATGTATAACTCCGCTAGCTTCGAATTCTGGTAGGTGGTTTTGACGGGCAAGAAATGGGCTACTTTGGACAATCTGTCCACTATGACCCAAATAGAGTCATTTCCCCTACTAGAAGTAGGTAGTCCAGTGATAAAGTCCATTCCTACAGAATCCCATTTCCATTCCGGAATCTGCAAAGGTTGCAACAATCCAGCGGGTCATTGATGTGCTGCCTTGACTCGCTGACATATGTCACACTTGGCGATATAGCTTCCTATTTATCTCTTCATCTTATGCCACCAAAATAGCTCTTTCAAATCCTGATACATCTTGGTTCCTTCGGGATGGATAGAATAAAGAGTATCATGAGCCTCCTTCAAGATAACTTCTTTCAACTCCGAATCTGCTGGTACACAAAGGCGTCCTTTGTACCACAAAACTCCTTCTTCGTCCTCGGTGAATCCGGGTACTTTGCCTGTACCGATACGACGCTTGATTCCGTAGATACTAGCATTTCCTTTCTGCGTCTCTTTAATCTGACTGATCAAAGTGGGCTGAAGTTCTATGCTAGCCAAAAATCCTTCACTTACTAATTCCATTCGAAAATCTTCCATCTCTTTGTGCAAACTTGGTTGCTCCTTTAAAATCATGGAGTTCCAGCGGCACGGCAATCTGCTAAGGGCATCGGCTACCACATTGGCTTTTCCAGGGTGATAGTGAATGTCCAGGTCGTAATCTTTGATTAACTCAATCCATCTTCTCTGCCTCATATTTAGCTCCTTTTGAGTGAATATATACTTTAGGCTCTTGTGATCCGAATATATCTCACAACGGTTTCCCATAAGGTAATGTCTCCATGTCTTCAGGGCTAGAACTACGGCTGCGAGTTCGAGGTCATGGGTTGGGTAATTTTGTTCATGTTGCTTCAGTTGTCGCGATAGATAAGATATAACTTTGCATTAGCACACATTAGCACACATCCGAGACCAATCTTGGATGCGTCACAATACACATCGAAGGGCTTCGTAATATCCGGCATGATCAAGATTGGGGCTGAAATCAATCTCCTCTTGAGTTCTTGAAAACTCGCTTCACACTTGTTCGTCCATTCAAACTTCTTGTCTTTCTTCAGTAATTGGGTCATGGGTCGGGCTATACTCGAGAATCCTTCCACGAATTTGCGGTAATATCCCGCCAATCCGAGAAAAGCACGAACTTGGGTTTGAGTGGTTGGGGCTTGCCAATCTTCTACATCTTTCACTTTGGAAGGGTCTACGGCAATTCCTCCGGCTGATACAATATGAACGAGAAATCCTACTTCCTGTAACCAGAATTCACATTTGCTAAACTTTGCATACAACTGATGCTCTCTAAGGGTTCCAAGAATGGTCCTTAGGTGTAGCTCATGTTCTTCTTCTGATTTGGAATAAATCAGAATGTCATCGATGAAAACAACGACAAACTTATCCAGGAAGTCCATAAAAATCTTATTCATGAGATTCATGAAATAAGCGGGGGCATTGGTCAATCCAAAAGACATAACTGTATACTCATACAATCCATATCGGGTAGTAAAGGCAGTCTTTGGGATATCCTCTGCACGAATTTTGAGTTGATGATAGCCAGTTCTAAGATCAATCTTAGAAAACACACAGGCACGGTCAACTGATCAAACAAATCTTCGATCTTAGGCAAGGGGTACTTGTTCTTGATGGTGACATCATTCAACTTCCTATAGTCCGTACACACACGGTTACCTCCATCCTTCTTGTCCACAAACAAGACAGGTGATCTCCATGGGGACGCACTTGGTTGAATCAATCCGATTTCCATCATGGAATCCAATTGCTTCTTCAGTTCTTCTAGTTCTGACGGGTTCATACTATAGGGTCTCTGGGCTATGGGTCCTTTTCCGGGGATTAGTTCAATGATAAACTCGATATCCCGATCTGGGGGCATACCGGGCAAAACATCTGGAAATACATCGGGGTATTCGCAGACTATCCGAACTTGGTCAATGGTAGGTTGGGTAGACTTTTGTTACACTTGAATTGGCGAGGTAAGGTTTCAGATATATGCTCGACTGAGACTCCGGTGGTACTAGTCATGGTAATGGCTTTCTTGGCACAGTCAATCAATCCTTTATGCTTGGACATCCAATCCATTCCTAGTACTACTTCCAAACCTTTAGTTCCGAGTACTATTAGGTTAGCATAAAAATCTATGCCATGGATTCGGATAGGTACGGCTTTGCAAATTTGCCTAGCCTTGGTGGTTGATCCGGGAATTTGCGCAATCATCACATGCTTCAATTTGGTTGGTTGAAATTTACTAGTGCAGGCAAATTCTTCGGTGACAAATGAATGCGATGCACCAGAATCAAACAACACTCTTGCAAGTACTGAATTAACAGAAAACATACCCAGCACGTCGGCACTTCGAGCTTCTTGACATGCATGAGAAAAAGACGGCCATTGCGGTTGAGTGAATTCCCTGGGGCAAATCTTCTCCCTGGCTGGACACGACGCTGTTGCTGAGCTGGGACATTGGCGTTGGGGGCTGTAGCATTCTTCTTGTTGGGGCACTCATTGGAATAGTGGCCTTTGTTTCCTGATCATAACAGGTCACTTGTGACTTGTCCTTGCTGCGATAGGCACAGATTGCTTCCATCCTCGGGCGTATTGGGGTTGGTAGTTTTTTTAGTGTTGAACTTGGGTGGGGCACGGGTGAAATTGCTAGAGTTGCCGGGGTTGTTGTGATTTCCTCCGGGTCTAGGGTTTCCACGGTTGGGATAGGTCGGACGGGTCATAGGGGGTCTGTTGGTTCGTGGGGCAAATCCTGGAGATGGGTTGGGGCGATACTTTGGGGTCTGATGGGTTCCTGGTTGATGCATCATGCGGCGCTATGGTTTTCATTGGCTTGGTTGATCTTTCCTTCCATTTGGATAGCAGAGTCGACAAGGGCTTCAATATCCATAAAGGGGATATTGACTAACACCGTCTGCATCTCGTCATGAAGACCATTCAGGAATCTTTCTTTCTTCTTGGCTTCGGTGTCTATCTCGTCCGGGGCATACCTAGCTAATGACAAAAATTTGTCACGGTATTCCACTACAGTCATCCTTCCTTGCTTCAACTCTCTGAACTCGTCTCTCATTCTCTTAATCAAACCTGGTGGCACATGGGTTCTACTAAACTTGACCTTGAATTCCTCCCAGGTCATCATCTGGCCTCCGGTCATTGCACGAACACTGTTCCACCATGCCCTGGCATCTCCGGCTAGATAATGGGTGGCGAACAAGACTTTCTCGTTGGCTTCCACTCCAGCTACTTCTAAGTTGTTTTCCATGGTTTGCAGCCAATCATCGGCATCTAGGGGTTCTTCTGACTTGGTGAAAACGGGTGGGTTGGTATTCTGGAAATTCTTGAGTTTAGATCCGTGGTTGTCCTGGTTTCCATGGCCTTGGTTGTTGTGGGCTAGTTGGGCTATCTGTTGCAGAGTGGCTAAGTTGGCTTGACGTTCGGCTCTTTCAGCTTCGCGGTCAGAAGTCAACATTTGCAGGATCTGCAACATCGGGTTCGGGGCTGAACCACTTCCTCCACGTGGCATCTGAAGATTGATATCGATCATGAGAAAAGAGGGAAATTGCTAAGGTTTTGGGTTTTTTTAAGTTTTTTAAAGGTTTTACTCATATTTTTCTAGCAACTTGCTTTTTCATTCACTCATAGCACACAATACAACACACACCACAACAAGGAAAAACAGATGGTTTTAAGAACCATTCTGAAATCTACGATACAGTGGGACCGACTACTACTCACTACGCTAGTGCTCAGTGCTACTACTCCTCGGAGTTTGTGGCTTCATCATCTTCAGGATCATCGATGAAGGCGAAATCATCCTCATCAGTGAAGAATTCAATGGCCTGATCCTCCAGAAAATCATCGTCATCGCTGAGATAGGAGTAAGGGTCTCCACGAAGATCTTCTCCGGCATTCTCCCTTTCCTCTAATTGCATGTCTCTCTCGTGGATGGTCTCTTCCAGAGATGAGATGCGATGGCAAAGACGGGCAATAATGTGCTCCTTGTTGTCGAGCTGACGGCGGCGAGACTTGCGATCCTTTGCTAGTATGGCGATGGTCTGATCCTTCGTCTTGATGATGGCCGACTTGTGGTTGCAATAGTCACGGCAGTTGTCGAACTCCTGTTGACGGTCATACATCATGAAGCTAAGGCGGTCCAATTGAGTCTTCAGCTCGGGGTGGTATGGGGCTTCCAGTGGTTGTCCATTTGCATCACGTCTTGGGAAAAACTCAAAGCGAGTACCCTTGATCTGATTGATGCTCTGTCCACATAGACGGGAAAGAGCTTCCTGCATTGCTCTGGCAAGTCCATCGAGCCAGTTGTTTTCCCTAAAGGTAAACTGAATTCCCTCCGCTGTGGGAGGTTCAATCTTTCCTCGGAGACTTGCAACAATTAGCCACTGCAGATCTTCTCCTCCTTGATCATTGAGCTGAGCTCCGAAGAACTCGGGGTGCGGACGCTCCAGAAGTTCCGAAAGCTGATCCAGATCCCTCTCAAAGATATGGTCTCCCCCATTTCCGAGTTGATAAAACTTTCTGTACTTCACTTCCATCTATAAAAATAGAGGATGAGTAGATTAGCAGAGTGATCAAGTGTGTCAAATTTTATCTATTTTGCAAGAGTTTTTTTTTGAGAATCATGAAGTTTTATGAAAGAATTAAAGAGATAAGAATGAGAATAGGTTTTTGTAAATATTTGTTTTCTTTGGTTTTTGAAACTAAGTTTTTGGTTCAATGTCCAACCTAACTAGGGTCTCCTATGGTCAGGATGGCTCTGATACCAACTTGTCAACACCCGGATTTTTCAATCCTAGATGCCTGTTATGCCATACATCGCAATCCCAGGATTACCATTTTTGCGAGACATAACATAATTGGATACCATAGTACTTCATACATTACAACGATACATAAGTTCTTACACGAATAGGGGTCTCATGATCCAGTTCTTAATACAACATCAAGCAGCGGAATACGTAATAATAACGGTAGCGTAGGCGAAGCTCCATCTTCGGGGTCACAGGCAATGCTGACAATGGGAGATGATCCTAGTTGTCGTAACCTTCCTGGGGTCCATCCTCCAGGTACTCCTCTTCATAGTCTGGCCATGGGAATAGCCAGGGACAAAGCCATGAGTACTCTTTAAGTACTCGCAAACTAATACTAACAGATAAGGGGTTTTTGGATAACAGGACACTAGGCTCTAGGGTTGTTTTGCAAAAAGCCAGGTTTATCTCTACTAAGCTCCAAAGCTAGTCACAATTTTATAACTCCTAAGTGGGATCTTGTAGTTCAGGTCACAACTCTGTTGTGGTCAAGTCAAAGTCTCAACTCATTTCACAAGTCATTTTGAAAAGGGTCTGACGGGGGAACAGTATGGCCACTCCAACTGTCCATAACCGCGGACGCGGCTATTCGAATAGTTTGACACTCTGCAGAGATTGTACACTTTCACCACAACATTCGATACATCCGTCAGGAACAAATCCTGAATTCACCATACTCAGTATGCGGATAATCAATCCTAACCTTTCAATTACACTCCCTAGTATAAGCACCTCTCCTGTGAGTTTGGCCTCCCAACCATGACCACTGTCATCTTGGCTACTGCACAGGTGGACAATCTTCACAAGGTAGCCTCAGCTCAGACCTTGGCCGTGAGGGAACTAATACTAAGGTATATAAGTGTCCAGTCAAGCCCTACGCAAAATTCGGGTATTGTGGTTGTACGATAAAATTGGAATGGTATCGCATCCAGACAACCATCAATTTTATAAAGGGCTAAGGCTCATGCCTCAACATTTTCATCACCAAAATCATCAAGTGTTTGGAAACACATGTCCAAAACATTTCAATAGAATGATCCATCATTCCAAGGTTTTCATAACCATTTTCCCACCAAGTACTCCTATCTAAAGTTGATCAAGTTTTATGCTTAGCACTAGCATCTACAGGTGGGGGTATTAATGATGGGGGGTGGTAACTAGTGGAGTTTCAACTAAGTCCAACCTTATATCTTAGGCTGATATCAAGGTTTCTAGCTTAGGCCAAATTTTATGCTCTTAGGGAAAACTTGAGCACAGCTGTCTAATATCTACCAAACTCTTAAGTAGACTCTAAGTAAGCTTTGATAAAGAAATAAAGTAAGAAGCTTGCCATAAAACTAGGATTGGTTTAGCAAGTTGGTATGATCACATACGCTTAAGGCATATAGTATTCATATCACAAGCATGGGTTTGTGGCAACAATAGGGTATCTTGCAAGTGTTTGCTTGCATTGGTCAACTTGATTAGTAAAGCTTGCCTTGTGCAGAGCAGTGGTTGAAGTTCTCCTCGGCTTCCTCTTCGTAGTATCCTCCTTCCTCCTCGTAGTATCCTTGGTCGGTACTAGCGTCTATGAATAAATACGAGGTACACAATCACCAATCAATACTTAACTACTTGCAATCATCACACACAAGGGTCCTATAGATGATCTAGCATCATCTCTAACATTACAAGGTTAAGGATTGGTTTAAGTCCTTTTATTTTAGAAAAGTAATTTCTACTCATTGAAAAACTGCTTAAGATTTAATATTCTCCAAACTAAACATGGGATCATGTTGACACATGTCATCACCACATATTTTAGTCCATGGGAATGTGATTTAAAGTGGTGTCACAATTTAATAAGGTTTTACCCTTTTATTTTAATTAATTAAAGTGGCTAGAAATGCTTATGTAGCATTCTTTTATTACTTGAACCTTATTTCTGAAAGTAAACCTATACATTTTTATATATTCTGAAAGGTATGGTTAAATGTGATTTTTGAGAGTTGGAATCAACTCAAAAGCTTTTATGGTTTAAATTTGAAAAATGTTTGAATGCAGAAAAGCTTCTCCCTTGTTATTTTTTCTATGGGTGATCTACAGATCCAAATGACTTGAATCCAACGGGCTTGGATTAAACATTCACAGACCTTTCCAACAAAATTGGTTTCATCCAATTTGGTGCACTGAATCAACTTGGGTTGATTTTTGAAGTTGAGTACAGAAGTGTGTTTGAACTTAAAAAGAAAAAGGTTTAATTTGAATTGCTGGGCTGCGCGGGAAATTCTAACGGGCCGGCCTGCTAAGCGCATGCTTCCGCGGGCTGCGTAAGTGGGTGTCCCCACTCGTAAGTGACACGGGGCTGGGCGAAGCGGTATGGGGCAACGTGGGTCGTTCGATCTAGTTCTAATCCAACGGCTGAGGGTCATCGTCGACGCGAGACAGCTCCGGCGAGAACGAAACCTAGCGCGGCCAGTGGGGGGTGCTGGGGGCTCACCGAGTGCAGGCGAGGGTCGGCGAGGCGAGCAACGAAGTCGACGACGGCGATCCTCCGTACCGGTGGCTTCTCTGGGCAGCTCAATCGCTGGCTCCTTCTTCTCCAGAGGCGGGCTCCGGTGAAATTCGGCAAGTGGTGCTCGCCTTGCTCGAGGATGGTGTGGCATGGTCGGTGAGAGAGTGAGATGGTGTAAAGAAATCGTCTTGGGTGGCCTCTATTTATAGTCGAGCGAGGGACCGGCTAAGGTGAGCTCGTCGGGCGGCGTTCTGACTAAAGGCATGGGCAAGGGTAGGGGCGGTCTTGTGTCTCTGGCGATGCTCAACGAAATGATCGCGAGGCATGGGGCGGTGTGGTTTCGTTTGAGCAGGCGCTCTGCTGCAGCGTCTTGACGGTGGCGGTGGTTGTATGCGGGGCTGCTAATGGGGATGTCTGGCGGTCTCTGGGTCGGTGGTGATCGTGTGCGCGTGAGGGCGTGATGCGGGGACGCTGGTCGCGGTTGGTGCTCTGGCGACGCCGGCATGGTCTGGCGCGGCTTGTGCGCGTGGTCTGAGCTTGAAGCCGCGGCCGGGAGCGATGGCGGTGGACGGTGGGCTGCCTCCCAGACAGGCTGGCTAGGCTTGCTGCTGCTCCTAGCTTGCTGTCCATATTGGGGTGACATGGGGGTGCTCGGCTGTTCACCATTAATGGCAATGGCAAGCTCACAGGAGTGCTAGTGTTAGGCTAATCTTTCTAGATGATCTACTGGTTTGTGTGTGAGCTAACTAGGGAACAAGTTAGGCTCAAAACACTGCACACTATAGTGTTTGTGGTTTTGTTTGATTTGTGTCTGCAACCTGTTTGATGAAATGGCTGCATGAACTCAAGTTTTGAATTTTGAAATGAATTTTGGTGAGTTTTCTAGATTGGTTCTGGTGAGTCTGCAGATGGTTGGGTTTTGAAAGTTGAGCTTGTTTGAGTGGGTTTTGAAAAAGTGGGATCTTCCCATATGAAGAAGATTCAGTTTTGAATTGTCATTTAAACTATGCATTTGAAAGTTTCTGGATGATCACAAAGTGGGCCTTGATACTCTGTTATGAGTACATTCAAGGGGTGCAAAGATCCAGAAAAGTTTCTGTTAGGTTTTGAAAGTTTGAGACAGCCGAAGTAGGCAAGTGAGTTAAATTGGCCAAAATGACCATTCACTTAATATATTTGTTTTGATTTACTTGTCTTTAGGAAAAGTGTGGGAAATGTTTTAGATGATGTTCTTTTCACCTAAGAAACATTTTACAAGCAATGGATCACACAAACATGGTGGTTTTTAAAGAAATTCAAAATCCATGCATACACATATACATGCATTCATGAATTCATTTAGAAAAGTTTTTGTTAACCCTAATCTTGATGATTAGTGTTTTGATGATCTAAGTTTGATATTTTTGGGATGTTACACAAAGGCTTTTGGAAACTCAAACCCAATTGTTGCAAAGGATGACAAATCTTGGTCCCCAAACTTATTGGGTCCAAAGTGGTTATACTAACCATAACACATAGGATACTCTCCATAAAAATATGTGTATATTAGAGATGAAATTTGAATTTCATGCACATCTTACCCATTTAAGGATTTGATGGTGGATCAAAGAAAGCAAACATGATTTAATATATACATAGTAAACATGCATTCACGAGAATTTCAAGATCCAACAAAGATATAATTTGGACAAAACATCAAAAAATTCAATAAGGCATACAAGGTGTGACAGAACACATTAGTTGCCCAAACTATATCAAAGAATCAAATCAACACAAAAATTGTTCAACAAATGAACCAAGCAAAAGATGATTTATCTCATTCAAGCAAATAAAATAGAGAAGAACGAATGGGATAACAAACTACAAAAAGATCAAGGTTTCAACAAATAAACCAACCATTAACACATTTCACAATGGCACAAGGTTCCGAGAAGAAAATGTTTGTATTCCACTAAAACACATTCGATAATAATCAAAAACATCATCAAAGAGATGTTCAGAATCCAAGGAATACAATGGGATCCACAATAAATTTTTTTGGAAAGAAAAAGGAAATAAGAGGCAAAATCCAAGGTGAAGATGATACAAAAATGCTACCGCACACAAGTATATCAATTGTCGAAGACAGTGAGTGTATTGGAAATGATCACCGGTGGTATATTGCATGGGTATTAAAGAAGGGTGTGGTGGTCCAAGGGACTAGCCCATACCAGAATTTCCCCCTAAAGACTACATGGTATTAGAGCCTTGGTGCTCCTGAGAAGTGGAAATGATGATGAAGCAGGGCTGCTCTGTTGTGTCATAAGCTGAGGAAGGGCGTGCTTGGTCCTGGTGGTGCCGATGGTGAAACATAGGCTTGTGGAGTAGCTCCAGCTATTCAGGTGTGAGTGCAGGAAGGGGTATCTAGTTTAGGTGGAAAAGTGTTGTCTAGGTTGACTTCCAAGGAAGAAATAAGAAGAAGCAAGGTAGCTGCAGCTGCTCAAAGCAGAGGTGATTGTTGTTTGTGGTGTGTGCTAGCAGAGGACATAAGAAAGTTCTTTGTGAGCTCTTGTCTCTCAGCAAAAGTAGCAGGGACCAGACGTTGTGCTGCTCCACGTTGAGGTATCTATGGTGGCGGATGGTGGTGTGTGTGTGCAATGCAGCCAGGAGAAGTGGTCAGATAGTGCAGGTAGGAGTGGGTTGTACTACAGCGGAGGAGAGGTTTGGGTTGTTCTATAGCTATGGAGAAGAGTATGTGTGCAGGCTGAACTTGTAGAACAACTAAATAGTGTTGTGGATTCAGTATCAAGTACTGAACCTAGTCATTCACTATTTTTGCTCAAGTGATCTGCAAGAGAAGGCAAACTAGAGCAAACAGGAGTCATAGAAGCTTGTTTGTTGGTGCTTTTTAGCAACGCTGATCAATAGAGGAAAATCAAAGAATTGAGAAGCTACTTGATAAAATGACTCAATTGATGAAGGAGATAGAAGAATTGAGAGAGTCAAATAAGATTGCGGAAGTTCCAAAGCAAGGTGAAAAAACAACAGCCCTACGAAATTGTGTAAATTTCACACAAGTGGAAGAAGGTATGTCAAATCAATATCCTACATTAAGCGGAACTTGTTCAAACTGGAGACTAGATTCGGGAGCATCTTCACATGTCACCGGAAGGTGGAGTGAGTTTGCATCATATGCTCCAAATCCACCCATGCATAAAGAGACCATCCACACAGCTGATGGAACTTATCAGCCTGTCAAAGGAGTCGACACGGTGAAATGCACTCCTTAAATTACATTGTCTTCGGTCCTGTATGCTCCATCATTTCCAATGATTTTGTTGTCTATGAGTGCCTTGGTTGACGACATTGATTGTCGAATTATTATTGACCGATACAATTGTATAATTGATGAGAGGACAACTGGAAGGAGACTCAGGTCAGTATCAGGCATACAGGACTATGGTACTTGGATAGACATGAAACAGATGATGAATTATGCACCTCTTTGATAGCTGTTACTAGTGAAGATGAAGCAAATGTGATACTCTTACATTGTCGGATGGGCCATATGTCCTTTGATACTATGAGTAAGATATGTCCCGAAGAAATGAAGAAGGTGGTAAAAAACTTGTGTGTGATGCTTATGAATATGGAAAACACACAAGGACATCTATCACATCCCAAATTTTAGATTTGGTCTTGCATATCATTCATATCATTGCATCATGCTTTTCCATTCAAAACCGTCGAGTGAAAAGAATCGGCGAAACGCTAGTTCCAAAACCCTATTCTATTTTGCTACGAGGCTCCTGCGGGAGGCTTTAGTAGGACTAGCATTGTCCACCCTTGTAGCCTAGCGGTTTCGCCCGAACCTTGACCATAGATTGTTCCCCTCGACTGTACGAAACCATAGGAGCAAGAATCGCTCGATTCGGAGCTCGTACGGAGAAGTTGCGGCCGTTTCAGTGAATCATCGGAAAACGGTACGAATTTCCGGACCGATTTCCGAGTCCGAAACCAACTCCGCGCCGTTTCAGCCTAGGATTCCACATGGGGCCCTCAAAAGGACCCCACCTGGCCTCGGGAACCGCACCCACCCTACCGCCTCCCTGCCCACCCCGCGATCGCGCCGCCTCCACCTCGAGGCGCCTCGCCCCGCCTCGCCCGCCAGCTCCGCCGACCCTCGCCGCCCGTCGCCCTGCCCGCGCCGGCAGGTACGCCGCCATGTCCTCTCCTCTCTCTCGCGGCCTTAAGCCACCCCAGCGCGCCCGCCGCCAAGCCGCTGCAGCGCCCGCCGCCGCTGCTGTTGCCGCCTCAGCGCGAAGCCGCCGCCAACACGCCGCAGCAGCTGCGCCGTCGCTTGCTTTGCCGCCGCGCGCGCCACCTCGCTGCTGCTTTCTGCTGCGCGCGCCGCTTGTTGCTGCGCTGCTACATTGCTGCTTCAAGCCTTGACGCACGCACACGCACACTCGCATGCACGTGTGCCGAACGCCGCCGCCGTCGCGTGGCCGTTTTAATCCGTTGCGCTGACTCTCTTCATCCGCGCAGGAAAAACCCCGACGCCGGAATCGATCGCCGCACCGTCCGGAACTCGCCGCCGTCCGTTTCGCCCGTTCGTTTTCGGTAAGACTGCAGCCACCATTAGATTTCAGATCAGTGGTTCAGATCGTTCGTCGACCAGTCAGACCCAGGCGTTGACTAGTCAGACGCCCAGTCAGCAGACGCTTTGACCAGTCAACACACAGTTGACTGGTGGCAGATTTCGGTAGAAACTTGTAAATTGCGTAGAAATTAAACCTCTTGGCCAAAAATTGCAAATAAAATATGTGTAGATTCAGTAAGTCGTGTAGAACCTCGCTGTACCTTTGGTTCAGACTTTTGCACAAGGTTTAGTACAGTTTAATCAAACTAGTTAGTGGCCTTTTCGGAGTAATAAATTCATAGAAAAATATCCGTAACTCCAAAAATTGCGTATGATATGTCCCTGGATTCAGTGGAACGAGGGGAATCTCATCGTGAATTAAAAAGATAGGCTTACAGTAAAAACTTCTGTAGAAACTGTCTAGTGGCTTTCTGCAGTGTTTTAATTACTCGGGGAGTTTTATAATTCCTTTTTGAGTAATTCCAGTTGGTACTGTTTCTAATCAGCGATGCCTATGCGGTAGAATTTTCCCAAAATTTTACAAATAGTATACTACCGGTAGTGAATTATTTGAGTTCTATCTCTAGTTTGGAGCATTACTTTTTGCGTAATAGTTTTCCTAGCGCTAAAACTATTTTCCATGCATGCAATCAGTAGTTCTATTGATTAGGATTATGTGGTGCAGCTGTAGCACCAATTCACTTGCCTTTCATATCTTCATGCATCATCTTTGTTGCATATGCTTGTGGATTGCTTGTTTATGATTGCAATTGTATCGTGTAGATTGTGACGAGTGCAACGCTTGCTCGTGTGTGGATTGTTCTTCCGACCGCTACAACCAAGGCAAGTAGATGCTACTTTGTTCATGATATCGTCCTACTATTTTCAATGCATTATCGTGTATTTTGTAGATGCATGTGTAGGATGATACTATCGCTATGCTATGTCCTATTATGTGGTAGGGCCCTCTTTGTAGATGAACCACCGTTGGTAGATGTGTTTAGCCATGCTATGTTGAACGAGGGCTGGGTCACATTATTGAGACTTGTTTCTAAAAGTATTGGTTTGTGAAAGCTAAAACAACTTAATCAATGAATCTCCTGGGTGTGATGGTATTGATAATTTTTGGTGGTTTCATGGCGGAAAGGCACCCAGGTATCAAGAGAGAATGATTGGCTTCTTTATTGTGTAGCTTACGTGTACAACCATGTGCCAATAATGGAATGGGAGGTTGGTTGGACTTAGTAGGTTGTGGTAACTCGAACCCGCGTATCCAGAGATGTAGAATTTTGGTAGGTTGGACCGGTGCGCGTCGGGATTGAGGAGCTACTTTCCGAACAGTCTCTTCTTGGACTTCTCCCTATCATCACCCAAAATGAGAGTGATGGTACGAGCTGGGCTGGCCAAGTCACATGGGTAAAGTGTACTAACCTCTGCAGGGTGTATAATCTAATCGATTAGCCGTGTCCCTAGTTATGGACATCTGAGTTGCTTGATATTGATTCCATGACATGTTTATCGCTCATTCTAATTTCTTAATTGTTTTAATATTGTTGGGTTAACTTAATTGGGATCTTTTCAAAGAAAATTGAAAACTGTTTATGAAAGTAGGACAAATGTATTTGAAAATGCAAGCCAGACACAGCTCCAATTGCCAATTATGCATGTAGATGTTAGTACTATTGTCTCCTTTACTAGCTCTACTTGCCATACATTCCATGTATTGACCCTTCGGGGCTGCTACGTTTCATGTTGCAGGTTATTCCGATTCTAAGTAATCGATATAGGCCATGGTACTCCACTCGGCACTTGTTCACTTGTGGGCAATTTGAAGAATGGAGAATTTACTTTATTTCTGTTGCTACCTGAATAATTTGAGCTAGCGTTGAGCTAAGATTTTATTGTAATAATGGTACTCTGGATCTTCGTTATTCATGATACACGGATATTTTGCTATGTTATTCATCTTACTCTATTGTGGGCCAATGAACCGATCCAGAGATTGGCATGTCACATAGAGGCCACGGTCTTTTCAGAACCGAGGTGTTACAACATCATATGTGAGCCGTGGACTCCGAAGCACATCGCCTTTCGTGCCAATTCACTCTGATGTCTAGACTTCTCTAGTGGTCTCTATTAGTGGAATGAAGTACTTTGTCACCTTCGTTGACTGTTACCCGCAGATGACTTAGATATATCTCATAAAACAAAAAAGTGAGGTGCTTAGTTTTTTAAGGGACTTCTATGCATATATCCAAAATTGTTTCAACATTGGTGTTCAAATTATCAAGACTAATAATGGGACAGAGTATGTGAACCATGAATTTGGCAACTTTCTTTTAGAAAAAGGAACACTTCATCAAACTTCATGCCTTGATAATGACGAGGGTTCGACTCGTCAATGCCCATTGATATGGACTTGGGTTTTGGAGAAGATGGGGATGTTGAAAGTCGCGAGAAGGTTAACAGGCAAGCAACACGGGGACACGAGGTTTACCTAGGTCCACACCCACAGAGGGAAAAACCCTACTCCTTGTTTGTTCTTGATTACGGCGGAACCGAAGGTTACAAGGGGTGCGCAGATGTGATCTGGCATGAGGTGTGCATATGAGGTAAATTGTCCTGCTCGTCGTGCCCTCCTGGACCTCATATAGATAGGACAGGTCTCGGGGGTAGGTCGAGTCGGTTACAGGTTATGGTTAAACCCTTTGAAATTCTATCTATAGCTAGTCGTGTCCTTCAAGGAGTCGAACTCTTCATGGGCTTGGGACATCCGAAATCTTCTTGGACATCAAGTCTTCATGTGGGCCTTCTCTGGGATGGACCGGGTATACCAATGTGAGGCATCCGTAGGGTATATCCATGTCAGTAGCCCCCGAGTGTTCAGTCGAATCATAGATTCGATTGGAGACTCTATAATCTTTCGGGTGCTTATCATTTCAATCTGTTTTTTAGAATAAGCATGTCAATTCATAGGGATTGTTGATACGTGTGCCTGAATCACCTAAAGGATCATGGTTAGTTAACTCGCATAGGACAAAACAACATGATCTTCTTCAGACTCGAGTCCCCGGACTCGAATCCGGAAAAAATGCTGGTGTAATTCGACTTAGGCCGTTGAGGTCTTACAGGAGTCGGATTCTAGTGATTTTTAAGTGATGTACCCAATGCGGCCGTCAGGATTTTCATCGTGCCTATTGACACGGGAGTTTACTGGCAGAGCGCAGTCTGGTGCGTTACCATGCCATCAGATGATATCTGTAGGTCTTATCTTTGCGTCGTAGACACATCATCCGAAGTTTTATCACCGCGGATGTGTTTCGGGTGACCAAGGAGACTACTTCACTTGGCGTTAATTAGGGCAAAGTTGCCAAAAGTTTTCGTGACACACGATCTGATTGAATAGTTCATAGGGTGTGCGACCAGCACTCCCTATGGGAGTATCCCCCGAGTGTCTATTCGAGTCATAGACTCGAGCGGAGACTTTAGTTATGCGGATGTTATCCATGTCAATAAGTTTTCGAGTGCGCGATCAGCGCTCCCTATGGGAGTAGCCACCAAGTCCGTAGTGGAGTCACAGACTCGACGTATGACTCGAAGATTTCTTCGAGGTGCCGTTACCATTGTAGTTTCTCAGGTGCGCGGCCAGCGCTCCTGATAGGAGTAGCCTCAGAGTAGTTGGTTGAGTCGTATACTCAAGTAAGTACTTTATATTCAGTCGAAATCTTCGAGCCGTTGCTGGATTTGCTTTGTTGATGTCTGATATGTCATAAATGTATCTATAATTTTTAATGCTCCATGCTTGTTTAGTATCAACTTTGCTATGTTTTATTTACACTTTGAGGTGCTTTTATACATTTTTTGGGACTAAACTATTAAAAAGATGCCGTAGTGTCAGTTTCTTGTTTTCTGCTGTTTTTGGTTTCAGAAAAGCTAGTAAGGAAATATTCTTGGAATTGGACGGGACAAAAGAAAAAGTCAATATTTTACCAGAAGGAACAAGGAGTCTGGAGGGCAACCATAGTGGGGCCACGAGGCGACCACACCTGGTGGCGGCGCGGCCAGGGGGCACGCCAGCCCTAGGTATGGCCCCCTCGCGCGCCCTCCTGCCGTGTCCCTTCGCCTATAAAGTCACCCCGATGCAGAAACCCTAAGCACCAAATCAAATCTCCACAAAATAGTCTGTAGCCGCCGCCACCATCGTCCCTAGATTGGGGGGATCTGAAGCTCTTCCTGGCACCCTGCCGGAGGAGAGAGATCATCCTGGAGGCCTTCTTCATCACCATGCCAGCCTCTGGTATGATGCGTGAGTAGTTCACCCTTGGACTATGGGTCCATACAGTAGCTAGATGGTTGTTTCTCCTCCTTTGTGCTATCATGTTTAGATCTTGTGAGCTCCATTCATGATCAAGATCATCTATTTGTAATCATACATGTTGTGTTTGCGGGGATCCGATGGATATTGAGATACTATGTCATATTGATTATTGATTCTATCATGTCTATGTTATTTGTGATCTTGCATGCTCTCCGTTGCTAGTAGCTATCTTGGCCAAATAGATGCTTGTGACTCCAAGAGGGAGTATTTATGCTCGATAGTGTGTTCATGCCTCTAGTAATCTGGGGAAGTGAAAGAAATCTCTAAGGTTGTAGATGTGCTGTTGCTACTAGGGAGGAAACAACAATCTTTTGTTCATGGAACAATTGTATTGTTTAATTTACGCATATTGATTAAAGCAATAATCTGTTGCTTGCAACTTAATACTGGAGGGGGTTCGGATGATAACCTAAAGGTGGATTATTAGTCAGAGATTCAGTTGGATTACGGTCTATGTATATTGTTGTAATGCCCAATCAAATCTCATAGGAGTCATGATGACTAGTATATGCATTGTTATGCTTCCTCAATCTGTCAATTTACCCGCTATAATTTGTTCACCCATCATGTTATATATCTTAAGGAAAATACCTCTAGTGAATTGTGGACCCTGGTCCAATATTTATCATTGATATATCATCCACTTTTACTTTTACCATTTACTTTCTACAAGCATAATATCTTCCACACTGTATGTTTAATCCTTTCTTTTCAGCAAACCAGTGAGATTGACAACCTCACTGTAAGTTGGGGCAAAGTCTTCAGTTTGTGTTGTGAAGGATTCTAAGTAGTTAGCAACACCTTGGAGTTGTTTCCTTACTCCTACTGGTTTGATAACCTTGGTTTCATAACTAAGGGAAGGCTTACTACTGTGCTCATCATACCTTCCTCTTGGGGTCTCGCAACGAAGCTCTATAGTGATATGAGCAATCAAGACGTTTTCTGGCGCCGTTGTTGGGGAGTTAAGGACAACTTTGCAAGGGGATTCTCTCACAACCTTTCTCTTTACTTTGTTTTTGTTCTGCTTAGTTTCTTTTGCTTTGTTTTCTTGTTTGTTTCCTTCAAAAATACAAAAAATGAGTTTCATTTGGTTTGCCTTTTCTTATCAAAAAACACAAAAAAATTAGTTCCTCCTATATTTGTCACCTTGTTCTAGCTCACCATGTTGATCCCTAAGTTCATCCTGAAAGACCTTTCAATAGGTACTACCTCTATAATTGGGAAAGAAAATATTGAAGAATTCTTTAATCATATTAGCAAGAATGAGGATATTGAGGATGGATCTTTAACAGAACTTGCTCCTAATTATGAAATTGCTGCAACTTCTTTAGTTCACATGTTGGAGGCTAGGTTTGTTAATCTTAACCCCATGATGCAAATAATGTTTCTTAAACTTAAAGATATTGAGGATACTGAAAGGAGAGATTTTATTCTGGAAACTTTGCTAAAGGAGTGTAATGATGTTGCTAAAGAAGCTAAAAAAGTCTTTGATCGTTTTAATATGATAGGCTCATGTGTATATGTTATGGGGACATTAGAAAAGTTGGACAAAACCCAACCCAATGGAGAGGAAATTAAAATACCCATACGATTTAAACTTGTAGAAATTAAAAGTTGGACATTAGAAAAGCATGATTCTTGCAAGGCACATGAAGCCTTAGAAAAGAATTTTGATTGGATTGTTCCTGAAAACCCGTTTGATGAAAGCAGTGAACCCAAGAGAGTTTAGAGAGGATCCTCTAGAACTCATTTGGATGAGATATCTTTCCTGGTTGAACAAATTTCGAGTATTGATCTTAATGCTTCTTCATTTGAAAATACTTGATTCTTGCTTCCTGTGCCTAACTTAAAGGCGTTAAAGAAAAGTACTTCTTGGGAGATAACCCAATAGTTTTATTGAGTATTGGAAGTTATTACTTCTGTAATAACATCGCCTTATCCTTTTTGTGTGGTTTTTGTGCCAACAATAACCTCTAATGAGAGAGAAATAAGATTTGGGAAAGTTGCTGTCTCGAAACAGATTTTTGTGCTTCACTGTAAACATTCGTGAAAAATCCCTGTATGTCGGATGTAGATGTAATTTTCTGAGCTTATGCCCCAGGTTGTTATATAACTTTCTTTAGTTCAACACTTTATGATTTGAGCAACAGAAGGTCTTCGAAAAAATCGTTTTTTACCTACTGGTTTGTTTTGACAGATTTCTTCCATTATTTTCATTTGCCTCTTAATCGGTTTCTTTTTGAGTTCTCTTTGATCACTTGAGCTTTTAAAAGAAAATGCTACGGTAGCTTGTGTTCTAATGAAATTTTTCCTTGTTTTGAAACAAAAACCAAAGGCCTATTATCTTGAATACACTAGTGTTGCTAATGAAGATTGTGTAAAGTTTTGTATGAAGGAAAATTTTCAAAGTGTAGGGGAAGAATGATGTAATGAGATGAATAATGCACAAAAGCTGAAGCTTGGGGATGCCACCCCGTGTCACCCCAAGAAATATTCATGAGGTACAAGCATAAAAGCTGGGGGATGCCCAAGGCATCCCCTTCTTCATCAATAAAAATCTCAGGTCTCTTTTTAGACACTTTGTTTTTATTGTTTCATGCACTATTGTTTTGTTATTGGAGCGTCTTAGTTTTCGTTTTTGGTTTTCATTTGTTTGGTTTGCTTGAATAAAAATATGTGGATCCCCCTTTCGCACCTTTTTGTTTCAAAGAAGTTGATTGGTGTTGGAAAAGAGTAGAAAGTTTCATGCGTATAGTGGTACAAAAGGGAGCTTGTTTTTTACTCTGGCTTAGACTTTACCATGTCATGCTAGATGTTGCTTTGACCTTATGCTTAGTTATTATTGTTGTACCATGACTTGTTGCAAACAATTTGGATTGCTTAATGTGCCTTGCAAGAATCATGCGTTGTTTTAGCATACAAAAGCATAATATTGTGGTATTCTCCTTTGATGCTTTGTTTGGATTGACTTGGCACATGCTCACACCATGTTATGACTATGAACTAGTCACCTTAACCTCTATTATCATTTAGTTTTTTACTTGTGATACCACTTTATGCTTTGATTGATAATGTTTTGTCACTCTACATTATTATGGCCATTATTGCTCTATTAGTTGGTCACTCCCAGTCTTTTGCTAGCCTCCACTTGTATTGAGTAAGCTCTACTTATGCATCCAACTCCCAAGAAACCAAGTTATTCCAAAGAGTCCACTATAAATTCCTATGAATGGTGTGTTACATCATTCCAAGTATATTCATGTTTTATCTATCTTCCAAATTAAAATTGTTATGAGAAATTAGTGATTAAAGCTCTCACAAACTTGATGGAACACTTTACTTTTTGCACCTAATAAGCTTGAACCATTATGTCATCTATGTTGTATATGCTTGTACTTATAAGTTGGGAATTAGCAGAACCATGCTGTCATGGGGAACGCTTTCAACACATGTACATATGTACCCAGTTGATATCATGATCCTTTGTAACATCCCAATTTTCATTAAACCAAAACATTCTCAACTACATTCATATCATCATAGCATGAGTGTATTGCAAAAAAAAAATTCAAACTTTAAAAACCTAGCAAAACCCTAGTTTTTAAACCCCTTTTATATGAAAGGGTAGAGCTTGCATTGTTATTTTATTTTAGTACCCCAAAATGTTTTGGAGTGGTTTTCTATGTTTAGAACACTTTTAAACACTAGAATCATCCCACAAAATTTTGGTGAAAATTTGGTTTGATTTGGAATTGTTTTGATAGTTCAAATCTTATTTAGAAAATCAAAACAAAAAAGGGCTAAGAGGAAAAAAAGGAAGCCAACCAGCTAACCTACACGGCCCAGCAAGCAGCCCAGCAGCCCACCCGGCACGCTCCCCTCTCCCCCTCTGTTTCTCACCGCGCGCGACCGCACCCACCCGCTGACAGATGGGCCCCATCTCCACGTCACCCCTTTGTCCTCAATCAGTGCTGCGCTAACCCGCTCCGCCACTTCCGTTTCTCCCCGAATCAATTTGATTCAAAGCGCTTTATTGCGTGTGTGATTTACTCCCCGATATTTGCTACTTAACCTCCTCGCCCCCCTCTCCATTCCCCCCACACCACAACCCCTGAACGCTGCCAGCTTCGCGTATTCCACCTCAAACCGCCGCCGCTCCGACGAGCTTCGACGACCAATTATGGTGAGGTCTGGCCCCGCCCTCACCTCTGGTTTGCTCCGTCGCAACCGCTATCCTCGCGCGCATGCGCTAATGATTTTCGTTTGTCCACTGGTACTCTGTACGCTCTCCCTCGTCATCAACTGCAAACGCCCGACCGTGATCTCGACTCCGACGAGCGATTCCAGTCGTACCAGTGCACCCCTCCTTCGTCCGTGACCACCATTGCCTCCACATCATCACGACAACTCGATAACACCCCTGTACCCCCTCCCTTACCCCCTGGACTCGCTGGAGCACCGTTGTCTGATGCGTCGCCAACACGTTCGGCATTTGCGCCGCCACCTTCTAGCCAGCACGATTAGATCCGCTGGATCTAGATCTAGCGGCTTAGATTAGATGCTAGCGCGAAGCGGTATGGGAAGATCTGAGCCACACGATTTCATTTAGATCTGACGGCATGCACGTGTAATCCGTGCGAAGCGGTAAGAGCCAATCAGATGGCGCCGCGTGTCTGGGTTTTTGTTTTAAGATCCAGATTTGATTTGTTAATTGATTAAACTTGTAAAATTCATAACTTTTGATCTATATTTCAGAAAAATACAAATTAGGTATCTATGGATTCAGAAAAATATGAAATTTATTTGTATGGCCTTACTTTGGGCTTTTGGTTCTGTAAAATTAGAGTTTTCTGAAGAGACATTTGTAAGGCTATTTTGGCTATAAAAATTATTTTGTATATTATATTTAGGTGGTTTTTGTGATCTTTAGACTTTAAATTGTATACTTTATCTTCTGTACTGTAGAGTTTGGTTTTAGAAATGTGTTATGCATCTCATTGCATATTTGCATGCATTCATGTTATTTTTGAGTGATATATTGAATTGTTTATATTTTGTTGTGTAGATTTTGTGGATTGTGAAGTGTGTGATTGTGAGGATTGTACCTATTATCCTAGCAACCAAGGCAAGTGATATTTCATCTTATGTCCTAATATTTTACTTATTGCATTAGTGATATTTTAGTAGGACTTGCATGATAGTTTTTCAAGTATAATGCTATGCTATGGAAAATCCTATAGATTATATCTTGGTAGAATTTTCCTACGTTAGAAGACATCATATGCTAGAATGCTTAATCTTGATAATAGAATTCATGGGTGGAAAATTCATATTATGATGTTATGGAAAATTGTATACTTATATGTTTTTGACTAAGAAAACAACTTTTGTCAATGAATCACCTGAGCAGATTTGGGACTTGCATGGTTTGTGTTGAGTGGTTACACAGGGCCCATTTCTATGTTTTACCCTGTGTATCACACTTGTGGATGGCCACCCAGGAACAAAGAGATTTGAGATGTTTTGTGTTGCGAAGCTTCCAGTGCAACCACATGGCATATGGGCTCTGCCTTGACCAACTATGTAACATCCCTAAAATCATGATTTCAAAGTTTGCATATAATCCATGCATTCATAATCATTTTAGATCATTTTTCAAAGTCATTACAAAACAGGAGCTTTTGAAAAATCTATTATTTTATGTGAGCAAAGCATTGGCCCAATACTACTCTTTATTATGAGATTGATTGTTTAAAACCAAATATATTTTATCCTCTGGTTGATTGTTGTATCCCAAAGCTTGGACAAAAATTTCAAAAACAAAATAAGACTTTAAAACCATTTTTAGACCTTTATTAAAATATTGGTAAAGGCACTGTTTCTTTTAAAACTCCAAAGGACGAAGAAGGTTTGGTGAAACAACATGGTTTTATACCTAAATATGTGCAGGTTTTACTTTATAAAAATCCAGAAAGAATTTGGAATCAAACACATTTTAAATCATTTGAAAATGTTTCATGAAAATCAAAATAGAAATAGAAAAGGAATAAAGAAAGCAGAAAAGGCCGGCGCTACCAATTTGGCCCAGCACGGAACCCAACCCACTAAGCCCACCCGGGCGATTTCCCTCTGCTCCTTCTCTCACCCGCGCAGAACCTACCCCCACAGCCACTGATCGATGGGCCCTCTCCATGTCATCGTCATCTTTCCCAAATCCCGCGCGAGAACACGTCGTCGCCGGCCGTTTCCTCCTCTTCACTGCCGTGATCAATTGCATTGATGCAATGCGTAATCTTCACCCCTGCTCTGGCTATTTAATCACCACCTCGCCGTGGTCCTTCCCCCCCCAAACACCCACACCCAGTCGCCCCCAGGCTGCGCATATTTGAGCTCACTCCGCCGCTGCACAGACGAACTCCGGCGGTGAATTCCGGTGAGCACACTCCTCCCCTTGCCTACTGGTCCTGCCAGCGTGATCTCTGCAACCTTGCGCATCGTTTAACCCGACTAGTGCATGCTAGGATCATCCAGAGCCTCGCCAACATCAATACCAGAGCGCCACCGACGACCACGTCCACTCCAGCGAGTTCTCCCCGTAAGCCCCGACCGCCTCCTTCTCTCTTTTTGTTGCTCACGTGTTCACCAGACTTGTGCGCGTCTAACGACACCATCCTTTTAGCTAGGCACGACCTTTATCTTTGCCAACGACAACGAGGGACCATAACCGAAGGCTATAGGTTCTCCGACGAGTAATAGCGGCCGAGTCCGTGCGCCCCTGTCCCTCCCTCGACCACCTCGAGCACCGCGACGACACCACGATCTTGGTAAGCCCCTCCGTTTCCCCCTTGCTTCCTAGAACCACCGGAGCATCATCGGCAGCAATGCCGCCGCCACCAGCAACCAGCTGTGCCGCCGGTTTTAGGTCAGAGCATTTTGATCCACTGGATCTAGATCCAGTGGTGTAGATTAGATGCAGGCCGAAGAGGTACGGGCAGATCAGAGCCACTGGTTTTAATTTAGATCTAACGGTCCGCGAGCATGATCCAGTGCGAAGCGTTATCGTCCAATCAGACGTTGCCGCGTGGCTTGTTATTTGTTTTAAAAATCTGAATTAGATCTATTAGTGATTCAAACTTGCAAAATTCATAACTTTTGATCCACACGTTCAAATTTTGCAAATTTTATATCATTCGAATCAGGAGAAAGAATTCTATCTATTTATGCAATGTGTTTAATGTTTTGCTTCTATAAAATTGATTATTTTTGCAGAGACATTTAGAGGTTTATTTTGAGTATAGAAATTGTTTGAAAAATGATTTAGAGACTAAAAGTTTGTTTAGAGTGTATTTGTCTTGTTTATGATTCAGTACTGTTTCACTTGTCTTGTTTGATTTAGAAAAATCATCATAGCATTTGCATGCATTCATATATTTTTGATTGTATAATTTGATATGTGAATTTGGTGCCATTATTCTATGTGTAGATTTTGGTGCTAATAGTGATTGTGGTTGTGAAGATTGTTGCTACTCCCCAAACTACCAAGGAAAGTGGTGCTTCATATATTTTTGTCCCAATATTTTTACCTATGCATTAGAATTATTCTGTATAGGGTTTGCATGAATATTTTTGCTAAGTATCAATATGCTATACTTGGGAAATCCTAGTAGTTGTAGAAATGTTAGAATTTCATCTAAGTTAAGATACTTACTATTGCCATGCTTAGCTTAGCTAGTAGTAACCAAGGGTGGTTATATATTCATGCTATGAGAAATATTTCTAAGTCTTTGATTTATGTTTTGATTAATAAAACAACTAAGTGAATGAAACACCTGGGTGGAATGGAAAGAATGGTTTGTGTTGAGTGGTTACACAAGGCCCATTTCTATGGTTTACCTTGTGTATCTCACGTGTGGAAAGCGTCCATTTGGACAGTTGGTGGTAGTGGGATGATAGGTTGGAACGCGTCCATTTGGTCTAAGGGAAGGCTTCTGAAAGGTCCTGTCTTGGTGAAAATCAAGTCTTGTGGGGAAAGTGCACAACCTCTACAGATGGAATAATCTAAGTACTTAGCCATGTCCCTGGTATTGGACAACTTGAGCATCAAGACATAGAAGCTATCAAGAATCTCCTCGTCCCAATTTCCTAAGTTAAAACTTGTGGTCAAACAAGGGTGAAGGTTCACCAATATCTATTGGTGGTTCCTTGGGAAAGTTTTGTCAAAGAAAAACTTAGTGTTTTCAACTGATAGGAAAAACCTATTTTGAGCAAAGCAAGCCTAAGCTACACTTAGCCAAATTCATGTAGTAACTAGATGATAATATTCTACTAAGGTATCACTTGCCAATACTATTCCAATGTATTGACCCAATGTGGCTATAACTTGTGATGTTGCAGGTTACTCTGATGATGATTAGGGGTTATGAGTCTACACTCAACATGCTTGCCTGTGGCACATGAAGATGAAGACTTTTATTTTATATTTTTAAGTTAAACTCTTGTTCTAGCCTATGGCTATAGAGTTGTAAAAGACTATGTTGTCTCTGGAATGACATGTAATAATGACCTTTGTTTCTGTGTACTTCATCTTAAACCGTGGATGCTAGCATTGATCCAGGGACTAGCATTGCAATCACAGGGATCTTTACCTTTATAAAGGTGGGATCTTATAGATAGTATCAGAGCACTGTGTTTCCTGTAGGATTATGACCCTAGGATTGGATTAGAAACCACTAAGGAAATTTTTTCAACAATTTCCACACTTGTCTTTTTCTTCTCGTAAACTTTTATAATCTTCTTTCTCATCTCTCTTTGTAGATGAACTCCATCAACGAAGCCATGAGGAAGGCACCACTCATGACTATGACCTTGGAGTGTGAGACAAAATTCCCCAAGGCTCTCAAGGCACCACTCAGAAACCACTAAGGTTGCCATGGGAATACATGGTGCAACTGTGTACAAAGGTTTACCTGTGATGGATGAAGGAGAGGAGTATTGGTGGGTGCAACTTCACTTGTACAAAAACAAGGAATACAACCACAAGGAATCAGGATTCTGCATGGTCACCAACTCAATAATGCACACCACATTCTTTGACTCTGCAAGAGATGCAGCTTGGAAGGCCATCAAGGAGCTTGGTGATAGACTCAAGTGCAGAATGCTTGACACCCAAAATGATATTAGGGAAGAAAAGAAGCATACCCAAGAGTTGGAAACTACCAACCAACAACTAAGGGGAGACATCATAGACTTGATTTGGGAATCTTATGAACAAGATAGACAGATGGCTACTAACGATGCTTTGATAGCCATTTTGTCTAGTGAGTGAGAGTTGTAACGTATTTCGTTAGTTGGACCACCACACTTATCGTTTTATTTCCAAAAAAATTGTCTAAGTTATGTTGAACCTTGGATGCTTGTAATGGATTTATGTATGCCATGACTTGTGTGTTTGATTGCCAAAGTTATGCATGTGATGCTTTGTCTTGTGATTTTTTCTATTGATGTTGATTCTAACTTTTCTCCATAAAATAGATGCTTAATGTTACTATCAACACGGCTGAAGAGTTCAAGGGAACTCGTTTCGGCACTCGTCTTATTGAGCTCACTAGTGTGCTCAATCTTCCGCTTCCTAGCATCATGATGCTTCCCCTCACCAAGTTTGAGAGGAAGGACCTTTGGGGCTTCAAATTTAGCCAGCCACGGAGGCTATCACTTTCAAGATAATGCATGACGACAAGGAGAGAGGCTTAGAGGTAGTCATGCAGGATTTACTTGGGCGTCTATTAGGGAGGCACTCCAGGGAGCTTAAAGGTACTCACTTTCACGCCTTCGGCAGACGTGACGAGGAGGGTGAGGCTATTGAGTTCGAGGATGCTGCTAGAGAGACGGCGGAGCCGATTCGTCTATACCTTCAGGACCTAGAGGTTCTTCTTAGGCACCTAGATGCTGATAGGACCAATGTCATGCTTAGCAATGACGAGCTCCAGGTACAGCTTCGTGAGAAGGACAAGCTCTTCGCGGAGCAAGACGAGATAGTCAAGGAAATGGAGGCAAAGTTTGAGAGTCGGGATAGGAAGTTCAAGAGCCAAGAGAAAAGAGTCCAAGATAGAAACAAGAGGATTCAAGAGATGAATGCAGAACTAGATGCCAAGGACTTCGAGCTCGAGCATCAGCAGGGTGTGATTGAGAGACTTCGATCACAGAAGAGGGATCTTAAATCCAAGGTAGAGGCCTTGACTACCAATGTCGAGGAATACAAGACCGCTATGGAGAATGCAGGTCTTACACTTGTTGATGAGGAGGTTGATGCCGAGGAGTAGTGATGACTACTCATTTATCTTTCATTTACCATGCTTATGATTATTGAGTCGCAATGACCATCCAACATGTGGATGGCTTGCTATGGTGTGTTTGTTTTTCAAACTTGTTGTTTATGTCATTTAACTTTATGCTATTTTTGATGCTTGTTTTGGTGATTGTCTATGTGATGTTTTGTGCATGTTAAGCATCTATGGGTATCTCATTCTTATCCTTATGAAAACCACAGATGCCTCCTCGACGTGCCAACCCCAACCCAAACAACAACAATGTCACCCCCGAGATGCAGCAGCTGATGACAGCACATGCACAGCTGATGTAGATGATGACCACTTTCATGTAGAATCAGAATAACAACAACAACAACAACAATCAGAACAATCCACCAGGTTTTGACATGCTCACCAGATTCCTAATACTGAGGCCTGCAAAGTTCTCAGGAACCACTGATCCCGTGGTGGCCAATGATTGGCTACGTTCGGTGAACAAGGATTTGGTAACTGTCGGCTGCACCGACGAAGAGAAAGTCAGGTTTGCAGCACACCTATTGGAAGGACCAGCAGCTACTTGGTGGGATAACTTCCAGATCACCACTCCCATTGAGGAGGTGACATGGGCTATCTTTGAAGATGGTTTCCATACAGCTCACATCTCATCTGGAGTGATGAATTTGAAGAAGAAGGAGTTTCATAACCTGAAGCAGCACCACCGCAGCGTGGCTGCATATATTGAGGAGTTCAACAATCTGGCGCGTTATGCACCGGATGAAGTTGATACCGATGCCAAGAGGAAAGATAAGTTCCTCGAAGGACTGAACGATGAACTAAACCTGCAGTTATCTGTGGCCTACGTCCCCACCTATCAATCCCTTTGTGACAAGGCTACCATCTTAGAGAATAAGATGAAACAAGTTGAAAGCAGAAAGAGGAAGCACAACTCTGACAAGCACAGCTCGGGATCGTCTCACAAGAGTTCCCATTATGATGATAGTGGGAGTTCCGGATCCCACAAGCATGGTAAGTACAATAGCCACCACAACCACAACCGCCATCATGACAACAAGCATCACCGTAATCATGATAACAACAAGTACAAGAACCAAGAGGGTGGATATAAGAGCCACCACAATGGGAGTGGAAGTGGTAGTGGAAGCCAGCCTGTAAAGAAGGATCTAAGTCAGTTTGAATGCTTCAAGTGCAATAAGATGGGGCATTATGCAAATGAGTGTCCAGAAAAGAAGGTGGAAGGTGCCAACAAGCCCAACCCTTTCCAAAAGGGACAGGTGAACCACATTAATGTGGAAGAGATCTATGAGGAACCTGATGCTGCGGCTGGTAAGTTCAAACTCAATTCTGTTCCAGCACTTGTTCTTTTTGAGACTGGCGCATCGCATTCATTCATATCAAGAGAATTTGTTGAAATAAATGAACTACCAGTTGAAACTATTGGGTGTCCTATAAAAGTAAGTTCTCCTGGTGGAGAAATTATAGTGAACTCAGGATGTCATGACCTAGTCATAGAGTTTGGGAAGTATAAGCTTCCCGTTAATCTGATAATCCTAAATTCCCAAGGATTGGATGTCATTTTGGGAATGGACTGGATGACTAAGCACAAGGGAGTTCTAGATTGTGCCAATCATACTGTCACACTCACAACCCCGGATAATAAAAGGATTAGATTCAAGACTAACTTTGAATCAAAAAGGAGTAAGCTAAATTATCTTAAGGGGGTTAGCATAGAAAGTGTGCCAATTGTGAGTGAATATCCAGATGTGTTTCCAGAAGAATTGCCGGGGATGCCACCAGATAGAGATGTGGAGTTTATGATTGACTTGCTACCAGGATCAGGACCAATAGCAAAGAGACCTTACATGATGTCAGTTGATGAGTTGAAAGAACTCAAGAAACAACTTGGGGAACAATTGCAGAAAGGATTTATTCAACCAAGCTCTTCATCTTGGGGAGCACCAGTCTTGTTTGTGGCAAAGAAAGATAGAAGTCAAAGGTTATGCATAGATTATCGTTCACTCAATGAGGTGACTATCAAGAACAAATACCCTTTTCCTAGAATTAATGACTTGTTTGATCAGCTAGAAGGAGCCTGTGTGTTCTCAAAGATTGATCTCCGGTCAGGTTATTTTCAACTTAATATAAGGGAACAAGACATACCTAAGACAACTTTCACCACTAGGTATGGATTATATGAGTATATAGTGATGCCATTTGGTTTGACCAATGCACCAGCTTACTTCATGAATATGATGAACAAGGTGTTCATGGAGTTCCTTGACAAGTTTTTTGTCGTTTTCATCGATGACATTTTGATCTACTCCAAGAGCAAAGAAGAGAATGAAGGACATTTGCGTTTGATACTTGAGAAGCTTAGAGAGCATAAGCTGTATGCCAAATTCAGCAAGTGTGAATTCTGGTTGAATGAAGTTGGATTTCTTGGACACATTGTGTCAGGTGATGGTGTAGCAGTTGACCCCGCAAAAGTGTCAGTTGTAACTGAATGGGAATCTCCTAAGTCAGTGAAGGAAGTTCGTAGTTTCCTTGTCTTGGCAGGATACTACAGAAGATTCATTGAGAATTTCTCCAAGGTAGCTAAGCCAATGACGGAGTTACTAAAGAAAGACAAGAAATTTGCTTGGACTTAAGGATGTGAACTCAGTTTCCAAGAATTGAAAAAGATACTAGTGACATCACCGGTCCTATGTCTACCAGATTTGGAGAAAGATTTCCAAGTGTATTGTGATGCATCTCATCATGGATTAGGTGCATTTCTAATGCAGGAAGGTAAAGTTGTGGCTTATGCCTCGAGACAACTCAAAACTCATGAGGTAAATTACCCTACTCATGATTTAGAGTTAGCCTCTGTTGTCCATGCACTCAAAACATGGAGACATTATCTTTTGGGAAAACGATGTGAAGTGTTCACAGATCATAAAAGTTTGAAGTATATCTTCACTCAAAAATAAATCAACATGAGACAAAGAAGATGGCTAGAACTCATCCAGGACTATGACTTAAGTTTTCAATACCACCCCGGTAAAGCGAATGTTGTAGCGGATGCACTAAGCCGTAAAGTATTTGTGAATGTCCTTACTAAGGGAGAGTTGGCAGATGATCTGTGTGCCCAATTTAGAGATCTCAGATTGGAGATTGTGCCTGAAGGACATCTCATGTCATTGAATGTTCAACCCACTTTGTTGGAAAAAATCAAGGAAGCCCAAAAGACGGACAAGGAAATTGAAGAGATTAAGGAAAAGCCAAAGGATTCCATGAAGACGAACAAGGTACTTTATGGTATGGAAAACGTATCTGCGTTTGCAAGATCCGGAGCTTCGGAAACTGATTTTACAAGAAGCACACAACTCCCCATATTCCATTCATCCAGGTAACACCAAAATGTACATGGATATGAAGGAAAGATTTTGGTGGAATAATCTCAAGAAGGACATCGCCGAGCATATTGCTTTGTGTGATGTATGTAGTAGAGTGAAAGCGGAACATCAGAAACCAGCAGGATTGCTACAACCACTACCTATTCCTGATTGGAAGTGGGACAAGATTGGCATGGATTTCATCACCGGATTGCCAAGGACCAGGTCAGGATATGATTCTATTTGGGTAGTAGTGGATCGCCTCACTAAAGTGGCTCATTTCATACCTGTGAAGACAACCTACACAAGTGCTAAGTTGGCCAAGATCTATATGAATAGGATTGTGTATCTACATGGAGTACCCAAGAGTACTGTGTCCGATTGGGGAACCCAATTCACTTCTCATTTTTGGAGGCAACTTCATGAATCATTGGGAACGAGATTGGAATTCAACACTGCTTTTCATCCTCAGACTAATGGACAGACAAAAAGGACCAACCAGATTCTAGAAGATATGTTGAGGGCATGTGCCCTAGACTATGGAGCTAGTTGGGATGAAAGTCTGCCTTACGCAGAATTCTCTTACAATAACAGCTATCAATCCAGTATTGAGATGGAACCATTTGAGTTTCTCTATGGGAGAAAGTGTACTACCCCATTGCTATGAAATTGTGTGGGAGAAAGAAACTTGTTTGGGCCAGAACTAATCAAAGAGGCTGAAGAGAAAGTCAAGCTAGTAAAAGACAGATTGAAGATAACACAGTCCCGGCAGAAGAGCTACGTAGATCCTAAGCGTAGAGGTCACCTATGAAGTGGGTGATAGAGCTTATCTTAGAGTGTCACCACTTCGTGGAGTGAAGAGATTTGGAGTCAAAGGAAAATTGTCCCCAAGATATGTTGGACCATTTAAGATTCTGAGTCGTAAAGGAGAAGTGGCTTATGAGATTGAACTGCCTGAATCACTGTCTGCCGTTCATAATGTGTTTCATGTGAGTCAGCTAAAGAAATACCATCCAGATATGGAAGAGACTTCTTTGAAGGATACTATACCTTTGGAGGAGGTTCAATTGGAAAGTGATCTCACTTATGAGGAAAAACCTATCAAGATTCTCCAGACTGCAGAAAGAGTTACTCGGACAAAGACTATCAAATTCTGCAAAGTACAGTGGAACCCTCATTCTGAAGAAGAAGCAACATGGGATAGAGAAGATGATCTTCAGAAAGACCACCCTCACCTATTTGCTAGCCAATCCGAATCTCGAGGGCAAGATTCACAATAAGGGGGTTAGATTTGTAATATCCCTAAAATCATGATTTCAAAGTTTGCATATCATCCATGCATTCATAATCATTTCAGGATCATTTTTCAAAGTCATTACAAAACAGGAGCTTTTGAAAAATCTATTATTTTATGTGAGCAAAGCATTGGCCCAATACTACTCTCTATTATGAGATTGATTGTTAAAAACCAAATATATTTGATCCTATGGTTGATTGTTGTATCCCAAAGCTTGGACCAAATTTCAAAAACAAAATATGACTTTAAAACCATTTTTAGACCTTTATTAAAATATTGGTAAAGGCACTGTTTCTTTTAAAACTCCAAAGGACCAAACAGGTTTGGTGAAACAACATGGTTTTATACCTAAATAGGTGCAGGTTTTACTTTATAAAAATCCAGAAAGAATTTGGAATCAAACACATTTGAAATAATTTGAAAATGTTTCCTGAAAATCAAAATACAAATAGAAAAGGAATAAAGAAAGCAGAAAAGGTCGGCGCTGCCAATTTGGCCCAGCACGGAACCCATCCCACTAAGCCCACCCGGGCCATTTCCCTCTACTCCTTCTCTCACCCGCGCAGAACCTACCCCCGCAGCCACTAATCGATGGGCCCTCTCCACGTCATCGTCATCTTCCCCAAATCCCGCGCGAGAACACATCGTCGCCAGCCGTTTCCTCCTCTTCCCTGCCGCGATCAATTGCATTTATGCAGCGCGTAATATTCGCCCCTGCTCTGGATATTTAATCACCACACTCGCCGCGGTCCTTTCCCCCCAAACACCCACACCCAGTCGCCCCCAGGCTACGCATATTTGAGCTCACTCCGCTGCTGCACAGACGAACTCCGGCGGTGAATTCCGGTGAGCACACTCCGCCCCTTGCCTATTGGTCCTACCAGCCTGATCTCTGCAACCTTACGCATCGTTTAACCCCACTGGTGCATGCTAGGATCATCCAGAGCCTCGCCAACGTCAATACCAGAGTGCCACCGACGACCACGTCCACTCCGGCGAGTTCTCCCCGTAAGCCCCGACCGGCCCCTTCTCTCTTTTTGTTGCTCACGTGTTCGCCATACTTGTGCGTGTCTAACGACACCATCCTTTTGGCTAGGCGCGACCTTTATCTTCGCCAACGATGATGAGCGATCGTAACTGTCGGCTGTAGGTTCTCCGACGAGCAATAGCGGCCGAGTCCGTGCGCCCCTGTCCCTCCCTCGACCACCTTGAGCACCGCGACGACCCCACGATCTTGGTAAGCCCCTCCGTTTCCCCCTTGCTTCCTAGAACCACCGGAGCATCATCGGCAGCAACGCCGCCGCCACCAGCAACCAGCTGCGTCGCCGGTTTTAGGTCAGAGCATTTTGATCCACTGGATCTAGATCCAGTGGTGTAGATTAGATGCAGGCCGAAGAGGTACGGGCAGATCAGAGCCACTGGTTTTAATTTAGATCTAACGGTCCGCGAGCATGATCCAGTGCGAAGCGGTATCGTCCAATCAGACGTTGCCGCGTGGCATGTTATTTGTTTTAAAAATCTGAATTAGATCTATTAGTGATTCAAACTTGCAAAATTCATAACTTTTGATCCACACGTTCAAATTTTGCAAATTTTATATCATTCGAATCAGGATAAAGAATTATATCTATTTATGCAATGTGTTTAATGTTTTGCTTCTATAAAATTGATTATTTTTGCAGAGACATTTAGAGGCTTATTTTGAGTATAGAAATTGTTTGAAAAATGATTTAGAGACTAAAAGTTTGTTTAGAGTGTATTTCTCTTGTTTATGATTCAGTACTGTTTCACTTGTCTTGTTTGATTTAGAAAAATCATCATAGCATTTGCATGCATTCATATATTTTTGATTGTATATTTTGATATGTGAATTTGGTGCCATTATTCTATGTGTAGATTTTGGTGCTAATAGTGATTGTGGTTGTGAAGATTGTTTCTACTCCCCAAACTACTAAGGCAAGTGGTGCTTCATATATTTTTGTCCCAATATTTTTACCTATGCATTAGAATTATTTTGTATAGGGTTTGCATGAATATTTTTGCTAAGTATCAATATGCTATGCTTGGGAAATCCTAGTAGTTGTAGAAATGTTAGAATTTCATCTAAGTTAAGATACTTACTATTGCCATGCTTAGCTTAGCTAGTAGTAACCAAGGGTGGTTATATATTCATGCTATGAGAAATATTTCTAAGTCTTTGATTTATGTTTTGATTAATAAAACAACTAAGTGAATGAAACACCTGGGTGGAATGGAAAGAATGGTTTGTGTTGAGTGGTTACACAAGGACCATTTCTATGGTTTACCTTGTGTATCTCACCTGTGGAAAGCCACCCAGGAACAAAGGGATTAGAGATGCCAAATGTTAAGAAGCTTCTAGTGCAGCCACATGGCATTATGGGCTCTGCCTGGATCATATAGGTTGCAATAACTTAGCCATTTGGACAGTTGGTGGTAGTGGGATGATAGGTTGGAACACGTCCATTTGGTCTAAGGGAAGGCTTCTGAAAGGTCCTGTCTTGGTGAAAATCAAGTCTTGTGGGGGAAGTGCACAACCTCTGTAGATGGAAGAATCTAAGTACTTAGCCATGTCCCTGGTATTGGACAACTTGAGCATCAAGACATGGAAGCTATCAAGAATCTCCTCATCCCAATTTCCTAAGTTAAAACTTGTGGTTGAACAAGGGTGAAGGTTCACCAATATCTATTGGTGGTTCCTTGGGAAAGTTTTGTCAAAGAAAAACTTAGTGTTTTCAACTGATAGGAAAAACCTATTTTGAGCAAAGCAAGCCTAAGCTACACTTAGCCAAATTCATGTAGTAACTAGATGATAATATTCTACTAAGGTATCACTTGCCAATACTATTCCAATGTATTTACCCACTGTGGCTGTAACTTGTGATGTTGCAGGTTACTCTGTTGATGATTAGGGGTTATGAGTCTACACTCAACATGCTTGCCTGTGGCACATGAATATGAAGACTTTTATTTTATATTGTTAAGTTAAACTCTTGTTCTAGCCTATGGCTATAGAGTTGTAAAAGACTATGTTGTCTCTGGAATGACATGTAATAATGACCTTTGTTTTTGTGTACTTCATCTTAAACTGTGGATGCTAGCATTGATCCAGGGACTAGCATTGCAATCACAGGGATCTTTACCTTTATAAACGTGGGATCTTACAAACTAAGTTGTGAGAAATCAGCCAGACGGATAGTGGGTGGTATAGTTGATAGGATGGAACCGCGACCGTGGTAGTCTAAGGGATTGCTTCTGAAAAGTCTCGTCTCGATGTATGTCGAGTCTTGTGGGGAAAGTGACCACCTCTCGAGAGGGTAAAACTAAGTACTTAGCTGTGTCCCCGATTATGGACAACTTTGAGCATCAAAGACATTAAGCGGTTCAAGAATATCCTCATCCCAATTTCTCTAAGTTAATATTTGTGGGTGAACAAGGGTAGATGTTCACCAATGTCTATTGGTGGTTCCTTTGTGTTTCCCAAAAACAAAACTTAGTATTTTCAAACTAGTAGGATAAATCTTACTTTGAGAAAAGCCAGCCTGATCCACACTTAGCCATATTCATGTAGTTATTAGGTTCTACTATACAACTATGGTATCACTTGCCAATACAATTCCAACTGTATTGACCCTCTGTGGCTATAACTTATCATGTTGGAGGTTACTCTGATGGTGAGTAGGGTTATGAGTCTACACTCAACATGTTTGCCTGTGGCACATGAAGATGGGGACTTTATTTTATGCTTTGTATTGAGAACTCTCAATAAGTTAGCCTTGGGGCTAAGTGAGTTGTAAGAACTATTGTACTCCTGGAATTTCGATGTAATAATGACCTTTGTATCTGTGTACTTCATCTTAAACTGTGGGTGCTAGCAATCCGATCCAGGGACTAGCACTGCAATCAGGGATCTCTACCTTAATGGGTGAGATCTGATAGATGGTATCAGAGCACTGTGTTGCCTGTAGGTTTGTGACCCTAAGATGTATTAGATTAAGAAAGCCACTAGGAAAATACAACACCACTATGAATTTTTACACTTGTCTCTTTTCATCTCGTAAAACCTCTCCTAATCTTCTTTCTCATCTCTATTTATAGATGGCTGCCATCAACGAATCCGTCAGGAAGGGACCACTAATGACTATGACCCTAGAATCTGAGACGGATTTTCCCAAGGCACTCAAGAACCTCATGATTAGCTTGGGGATAAATGGTGAAGCCGTGTACAAGGGATTTCCGGTGATGGATGAAGGAGAAGAGTATTGGTGGGTGCAACTCCACTTATATAAAAAATAAGGAGGATAACCACAATGACTCAGGCTTCTGCATGGTCACCAACTCTAAAATGCATATGTCCTTCTTTGACTCTGCAAGGAATGCAGCATGGAATGCCATTGAAGAACTTGGAGAAAGACTTAAGTGTAGAATGCTCAACACTCAGAATGATCTTCGAGAGGAGAGAAAACATACCCAAGACTTAGAGACCACCATAAAACAGCTAAGGAGGGATATTATAGACTTAGCATGTGAGTCTTATGATCAAGACAAACAGATTGCCTCCAAGGATGCGCAGATAGCTACCTTGACTAGTGAGTGAAGGACACGACGTATCCTATAGTTGGACCACCACATTTGACGTTTTCTCGCATTAATAATTTGATCATACCAACCTATGTGGTATGGCAAAAATTTGTCGAAGTTGTGATTGAACCTTGGTGCTTGAGTTGAATAATGTATGTCATGACTTGTGTGAATTATGTTTTGTTGGATGTTATTGGCTTTTGTTTTAAACTTTTTGCATCTATCACTACTTTATGTTTTTTCTATACTTGTATTATTTCTAATTTTTCTCCATCCTTTGCGTAGATGCCTAGCTTTGTTTACAACACTGCCAAGGAGTTCAAGGGAACTCGCTTTGGGACTCGTATTTTGCAGCTTGTCAATGTACTCTCCCTCCCAATCCCTACTATCAAGGGAATTCAGCTCAAGAAGTTTGAGAGGAAGGACTTATGGGGATTCAGGGTTACTCAGCCAAGACGCCAGACAGAGCATCCAATGGAGGAGATTGCCTTCAATATACTCCATGATGACCAAGAGAGATCCCTCGTTGTCGCCATGCAGGAGCTGATAGGACGCCTTTGTGGACGTCACTCTGCCGAGCTCAAGGACCACTACTTCCATTTCTTTGGGAGATGTGACGAGGACAGAGAGGCTATAGTGTTGGACGAGGCTACTAAGGAGACCATCAAGCCTGTGCGACACTAACTTTAGGACTTAGAGAGCCTCATTAGGCACCTTGATACTAATAGGACCAATGTGATGCTTGTCAATGATGAGCTACTTGTCCAACTTAAGGAGAAGTACAAGGCCTTCGAGGAGCGGGAGGAGCGCATCAAGGAGATGGAGAAGAATTTTGTAGCCCAGGAGAAGAAGTTCAAGAGCCAAGAGAAGAGGATTTAGGATAGGAACAAGAAGATCAAGGACATGAAGACTAAGTTGGATCTTGAGGATCTTCATCTAGATGCGGATCACGAGGTGATAGAGAGGATGCACTCATAGAAGAGAGGACTTCAGGCTAAGGTTGAGGCTTTGACTGCAAGCTTGGAGGAATACAAGGTAGGATTCGACGCAGCATGACTTACTCTAGTGGAGGAGGAAGTTGACATGGAGGAGTAGTGATATATATTTATCTTATCGCTTTATTATCGAGTCGCATTGATCATCTAACTTGTGGATGACTATGCTAGCACGTTATTTATCTTTGCAAACTTGTTGCTTGTGATGTCTTGAACCCTAAAGTTTATATTGTGCTTGCTTGTTTGTGATTGTTGTTATATGTTGTATTGTGCATGATAGGATCTATGGGGTTAATTATCCTTACTTATCCTTACTGAAACCACATATGCCTCCTTGTCGTGCCAATCCCAACAACAACAATGGCAATGAGATGCAACAGTTGATGACTGCACATACACAATTGATGCAAATTATGACTCAGTTCATGGCAAACCAGAATCAGAATCAGAATCAGAACAACAACAACAACAATAACAACGACAACAACAACAATAACAACAACCAGAACAACCCACCAGCTTTTGATATGCTCACAAGGTTTCTAAGGTTAAGACCTGCTAAGTTTTCTCATAAAACTGATCCCATGGTAGCAAATGATTGGATACGTTTCGTGAACAAGGACTTGGTCACGGTTGGTTGCACTGATGCAGAGAAAGTCAGATTTGTAGCACACTTACTAGAAGGACCAGCAGCTACTTGGTGGCATAACTTTCAATTCACTAACCCTATTGAAGAAGTTACTTGGCCAATGTTTGAGGATGGATTCCGCACTACTCACATCTCTTTCGGAGTAATGGGGTTGAAGAAAAAGGAATTTCACAACCTTAAACAACGCATATCGTAGTGTGGCAGAATATATTGAAGAGTTCAACAATCTATCATGCTATGCACCAGATGATGTTGACACTGATGTAAAGAGGAAAGAGAAGTTCCTTGAAGGGTTGAATGATGAAATGTGCAGCAACTATCTGTTGCTCATGTTCCAACTTATCAATCTCTGTGTGACAAAGCTACCATCTTGGAAAGCAAGATGAAGCAAGTTGAGAATAGGAAGAGGAAACACCATTTTGATAAGCATGGATCATGATTGTCTCACAAGCATTCTTTTGGTGAAGGAAGTGGAGGTTCTGGATCCCACAAGCACGGGAATCATAACAACCACCACAATAGTAACCATCACCATGATATCAATAAACATCATGGACACAACAATGGGGATCACCGAAACAACAAGAGTGGATACAAGAGTCACCATAATGGACATGGCAATGGAAAGCAGCTAGCAAAGAGAGACATCAGTTAGGTTGAATGTTTCAAGTGCAAGAAAATAGGGCACTATGCCAATGAATGCCCAGAAAAGAAGACTGATGGGTCTAACAAGCCAAATCCTTTTCAGAAGGGACATGTGAATCACATCAATGTGGAGGAAATCCAAGAGGAGTTTGATGATGTGGCTGGTAAGTTCAAGATTAATTCCTTTCCAACACTTAACCTATTTGATACCGACGCATCGCATTCATTCATTCATTTCAAGAGCAATTCCAACTAAAACAATTGGATGTCCTATTAAAGTAAGCTCCCCAGGTGGAGATATGATAGTAAATTTTGGATGTCACCAACTAGTTATAGAGTTTGGAAAGTACAAGTTTCCAGTTAGTCTGATAATCCTAGAATCCCAAGGATTGGATGTTATATTAGGCATGGACTGGATGACTCGTTATGAGGGAGTAATAGACTATGCCAGACGAACTATTACACTCACAACCCCAGAAAAGAAACGGATTAAGTTCAAGTCTAACTTTGAACCCAAAGGGAGTAAGCTAAATTCTCTTAAGGAGGTAAGCCTAGACAGTGTACCAGTAGTGAAGGAGTACCCTGTGTGTTTTCTGGAGGAATTACCGGGAATGCCACCAGATTGGGATGTGGAGTTTCTGATTGACTTACTGCCAGGATCTGGACCCATAGCAAAGAGACCTTACAAGATGTCAGTTGATGAGTTAAAAGAGATCAAGAAACAGCTTGGAGAACAGTTGAAGAAAGGATTTATCCAACCAAGTTCTTCGTCTTGGGGTGCACCAGTTTTGTTTGTCGAGAAGAAAGATAGAAGTCAGAGACTATGCATAGATTATTGATCACTTAACGAAGTGACCATAAAGAACAAGTATCCCCTACCCAATGACCTCTTTGATCATCTTGAAGAAGCTCGTGTGTTCTCAAAAATTGATATTCGATCAGGTTACTTTCAGCTAAAGATTATAGAACAATATATACCAAAGACTGCTTTCACCACTAGATATGGATTGTATGAGTATGCAGTGATGCTGTTTGGATTAACCAATGCACCAACTTATTTCATGAACATGATGAACAAGGTGTTCCTGGAGTTTCTTGACAAGTTTGTAGTGGTATTCATCGATGATATATTGATTTATTCCAAGAGCAATGAAGAACATGAAGAACATTTGCGTTTGATTCTTGAGAAACTCAAGGAACACAAGTTGTATGCCAAGTTTAGTAAATGTGAATTTTGGTTGAATGAAGTTGGATTTCTTGGACATATTATGTCTGGGAATGGTATAGCTTTCGATCCCGCAAAGGTATCAACTATAACAGAGTGGGAATCTCCCAAAATAGTTAAAGAAGTCTGTAGTTTCCTAGGCTTGGCAGGATACTATTGAAGGTTCATCGAGAATTTCTCGAAAGTAGCTAAGCCGATGACGAAGCTATTAAATAAAGAAAAGAAGTTTGAATGGACTGAAGCATGTGAGACCAGTTTTCAAGAGTTGAAGAAAAGATTAGTGTCAACACCAGTGTCATGTTTGCCAGATCTAGAGAAAGATTTTCAAGTATATTGTGATGCATCTCACCAAGGACTGGACCGTGTGTTAATGCAAGAAGGTAAAGTGGTAGCCTATGCCTCGAGACAACTCAAGACTCATGAAGTAAACTATCCTATGCATGACTTAGAGTTGGCCTCTGTTGTCCATGCACTCAAAACATGGAGACACTATCTGTTGGGAAAGCGTTGGGAAATGTTCACCAATCACAAGAGTCTGAAATACATTTTCACACAAAAAGAACTCAACATGAGACAAAGAAGATGGCTAGAAATTATCAAGGATTACGACTTAAGTTTGCAATACCATCCCGGTAAAGCAAATGTCGTTGCCGATGCATTAAGCCGCAAGGTTTATGTGAATGGCCTCACCAAAGGAGAATTGCCAGAAGATTTGTGTTGCCAATTTAAAGACCTAAGATTGGAGATAGTGCCTGAAGGATATCTTATGTCATTGGAAGTTCAACCAACGCTATTGGATAAAATCAAAGAAGCTCAAAAGTTGGACAAGGAAATAGAAGAGATTAAGAGTAAAATTTGTAAAGGAAAGGCAAAGGGATTCCATGAAGATGAACAAGGAACCTTATGGTATGGGAAGCGTATCTGCATTCCACAAGATCCCGAATTTCGGAAATTGATCCTGCAAGAAGCACATAATTCACCATATTCTATCCATCCTGGTAACACCAAGATGTACATGGATGTGAAGGAAAGATTTTGGTGGAGCAATCTAAAGAAAGATATCACGGAACACATTGCTTTGTGTGACATGTGTAGTCGAGTAAAGGCAGAACATCGGAAACCGACAGGATTATTACAACCACTACTAATACCTGATTGGAAGTGGGATAAAATTGGTATGTATTTTATCACAGGATTGCCAAGGACTAGATCCGGGTACGATTCTATATTGGTTGTTGTGGATCGCTTTACAAAAGTGGCTCATTTCATACCCGTAAAGACCACCTATACAAGTGCTAAATTAGCCAAGATATATATGAACAAGATTGTGTGTCTGCATGGAGTACCTAAGAGTATTGTGTCAGATAGAGGAACTCAGTTCACTTCGAATTTTTGGAAACAACTGCATGAGTCATTGGGAACTAGACTAGAGTTCAGTACTGCGTTTCATCCTCAAACTGATGGATAGACAGAAAAGAACAATCGGATTTTGGAAGATATGTTGAGAGCTTGTGCGCTAGACTATGGATCTAGTTGGTATGAAAGTCTGCCATACGCAGAGTTTTCTTACAATAACAGCTATCAATTGACCATAGAGATGGCTCCGTTTGAATTCCTTTATGGAAGGAAGTGTACTACACCATTATTATGGAATGGAGTAGGAGAAAGAAACTTGTTCGAACCAGATCTAATCAAGGAAGCCGAAGAGAAAGTTAGAATGGTAAAGGACAGATTGAAGATAGCCCAATCCTGACAAAAGAGTTATGCAGATCCAAAACGTAGAGAGGTCACCTATGAGGTAGGTGATAGAGCTTATCTTAGAGTCTCACCACTTTGTGGTGTGAAGATATTTGGAGTCAAAGGGAAATTGGCACCTCGTTATGTAGTACCATTCAACGTTTTGAGCCGTAATGGAGAAGTGTCCTATGAACTAGAACTACCAGAATATATGTCAGCAGTTCAAAATGTGTTTCATGTAAGCCAGTTGAAAAAGTGTCATCTAGAGATGGAAGAAAGTACGTTAAAAGACACTATACCACTAGAGTTCAGCTAGATAATGATCTCACTTATGAAGAGAAACCTATCAAGATTCTCGAAACAGCAGAAAGAGTCACTCATACTAAGACCATCAAGTTCTGCAAAGTACAGTGTAATTATCATACCGAGGAAGAAGCAACTTGGGAAAAATAAGATGAGCTTCGAAAAGATCACCCTCACCTATTTGCTAGCCAATCCGAATCTCGAGGGCGAGATTCACCTTAAGGGGTTAGATTTGTAACATCCGAATTTTCATTAAACCAAAACATTATCAACTGCATTCATATCATCATAGCATGAGTGTATTGCACAAAACATTTCAAACTTTAAAAACCTAGCAAACCCCTAGTTTTAAAACCCCTTTTATATGAAAGGGTAGAGCTTGTGTTGTTATTTTATTTTAGTACCCCAAAATGTTTTGGAGTGGTTTGTTGTGTTTAGAACACTTTTAAACACTAGAATCATCCCACAAAATTTTGGTGAAAATTTGGTTTGATTTGGAATTGTTTTGATAGTTTAAATCTTATTTAGAAAATCAAAATAGAAAAAAGGCTAAGAGGAAAAAAAGGAAGCCAACCAGCTAACCTACGCGGCCCAGCAAGCAGACCAGCAGCCCACCCGGCACGCTCCCCTCTTCCCCTATGTTTCTCACCGCGCGCGACCGCACCCACCTGCTGACAGATGGGCCCCACCTCCACGTCACCCCTTTGTCCTCAATCAGCGCCGTGCTGACCCGCTCCGCCGCTGTCGTTTCTCCCGAATCAATTCGATTCAAAAAACTTGATTGCATGTGTGATTTACTCCCAAAGCTTTGCTACTTAACCAACTCGACCCCCTCTCCATTTTCCCCCACACCACAACCCCTGAGCGCCGCCAGGCTCCGCGTATTCCACCTCAAACCGTCGCCGCTCCGACGAGCTTCGACGACCAATTACGGTGAGGTCTGGCCCCGCCCTCGCCTCTGGTTTGCTCCGTCGCAACCGCTATCCTCGGGCGTATGCGATAACGCTGTTCGTTTCACCACTGGTGCTCTATAGGCTCGCCTCCGTCATCGACTGCAAACGCCTGACGGTGATCTCGACTCCGACGAGCGATTCCAGCCGTACCAGTGCACCCCTCTTTCGTCCGCGAGCACCATTGCCTCCACGTCATCACGAAGACTCGGTAACACCCCTGTACCCCTTCCCTTACCCCCTGGCCTTGCTGGAGCACCGTTGTCTGACGCGTCGCCGCCATGCTCGCCATTCGCTCCACCACCTTCTGGCCAGCACGATTAGATCCGCTGGATCTAGATCTAGCGGCTTAGATTAGATGCTAGGGCGAAGCGGTATGGGAAGATCTGAGCCACACGATTACATTTAGATCTGACGGCGTGCACGCGTGATCCGCGTGAAGCGGTACGGGCCAATCAGATGGCGCCGCGTGTCTGGGTTTTTGTTTTAAAATCTAGATTCAATTTGTTAATTAATTAAACTTGTAAAATTCATAACTTTTGAACTGTATTTCAGAAAAATACAAATTAGGTATATATGGATTCATAAAATATGAAATTTATTTATATGGACTTACTTTGGGCTTTTGCATCTGTAAAATTAGATTTTTATGCAGAGACATTTGTAGGTCTATTTTGGCTATAAAAATTATTTTGTATATTATTTTTAGGTGGTTTTTGTCATCTTTAGACTTTAAATTGTATACTTTATCTTCTGTACTGTAGAGTTTGGTTTTAATAATGTGTTATGCATCTCATTGCATATTTGCATGCATTCATGTTATTTTTGAGTGATATATTCAATTGTTTATATTTTGTTGTTTGATTTGTTGTGTAGATTTTGTGGATTGTGAGGATTGTACCTATTATCCTTGCTACCAAGGCAAGTGATATTTCATCTTATGTCCTAATATTTTACTTATTGCATTAGTGATATTTTAGTAGGACTTGCATGATAGTTTTTCAAGTATAATGCTATGCTATGGAAAATCCTATAGATTATATCTTGATAGAATTTTCCTAAGTTAGGAGACATCGTATGCTAGAATTCATAGTCTTGCTAATAGAATTCATGAGTGGAAATTCATATTATGATGTTGTGGAAAATTTTATACTTATATGTTTTTGACTAAGAAAACAACTTTTGTCAATGAATCACCTGGGTGGATTTGGGACTTGTATGGTTTGTGTTGAGTTGTTACATAGGTCCCATTTCTATGTTTTACCCTGTGTATCACACTTGTGGATGGCCATCCAGGAAGTAAAAGATTTGAGATGTTTTGTGTTGCGAAGCTTCCAGTGCAACCACATGGCATATGGGCTCTGCCTTGACCAACTAAGTTGTGAGAACTCAGCCAGACGGATAGTGGGTGGTAGAGTTGATAGGATGGAAGGTGTCCGTGGTGGTCTGAGGGATTGCTTCTGAAAAGTCTTGTCTCGATGCATGTCGAGTCTTTTGGGGAAAGTGCACCACCTCTCGAGAGGGTAAAACTAAGTACTTAGCCGTGTCCCTGGTTATGGACAACTTTGAGCAACAAAGACATTGAAGCGGTTCAAGAATCTCCTCATCCCAATTTCTCTAAGTTAAAATTTGCGGGTGAAGAAGGGTAGAGGTTCACCAATGTCTATTGGTGGTTCCTTGGTGTTTTGCAGAAACAAAACTTAGTATTTTCAAACTAGCAGGATAAATCTTACTTTGAGCAAAGCCAGCCTGATCCACACTTAGCCATATTCATGTAGTTGTTAGGTTCTACTATACAACTATGGTATCACTTGCCAATACAATTCCAACTGTATTGACCCTCTGTGGATGTAACTTATCACGTTGCTGGTTACTCTGATGGTGAGTAGGGTTATGAATCTACACTCAACATGTTTGCCTGTGGCACATGAAGATGAAGACTTTATTTTATGCTTTGTATTGAGAACTCTAAATAAGATAGCCTTGGGGCTAAGTGAGTTGTAAGAACTATTGTAGTCCTAGAATTTCGATGTAATAATAACCTTTGTATCTGTGTACTTCATCTTAAACTGTGGGTTCTAGCAATTCTATCCAGGGACTAGATTTGCAATCACCGGGATCTCTACCTTAATGGGTGAGATCTGACATCTTTTTTTTGCGGATGTCGGCAGTGTGAAATAAAAGGGGAGCTTGTAAGTCCATGGAGTTATGCATATGTGTTAGAGAAACGCCTGGGACTCTAGCCTAAGGCATGCCTAATCATGGTGGAAACTTGTAGCATAACAATAGTGAGGAATCCATGAAGCATCTTCATAAAAAAATATAGAAAAAAAGAGAGAAAAATTATAGCACCATACCCATGGTAAATAATAAGATTGCTGAGATGCTCAGTGTCTATTGCCTTGTCATTTTGATATGGGATAGCTCCTGTGTCATGGGGAAAGGTGTACCCCGCTAGCGATTCTCTATGATACACATATACTTACAATGACAAGAACTTACCGGTGACTAAATTTGAGTATATGAGGAACAACCCTCGTACTCAAGGGACATGAGATTGCCAACTTATGATTTATCAAGCATATACTCCATATTTATTTCACTTTAACCTTAATGAGTTCAAGATGCTTATGATAGGGGCAATGAGAGCTAAAAGCTAACAAGTACCATAATTTTTGGAAGCTTTTTATGAAACTTGAAATCCTTGCTTTCCTCCGCGAAGGGCCTTTCTTCCCACTTTTATATTGAGTCTCCACCTTCTACCTTTATGCACCAATTAAGAGAGCATAGTTGTCATTCTTAGTTTTATGTGCATTGTCCCAAAACTTATTGATTGATTTATAATGTTGATATTGCTTGTTCTTGAACTATTTGTATATAGTCACCCTTATGAACTTTGAATGTGTCCTATGCATTTATGTTTTGATACTCCATGAGGGACAAGCTGAATACCACATATGCTAAGATTTCTATATGTGAAACAAACAAACGTCTTTCAATGCATTGTTATTCATGATCCTTTTGTTTGTACTTTGCATGTTGCAACATAGTTACTATGTCTTATTGTTAGAACTACATCTTTCATGCTCATGTTTAGAGTACTGTGATCCCAGTTATTCAATGCTTTACAAATGGTTTGATCAAGATTTTGACGGTGCATGTCACCTCAAAAATTATTCTTTTTATCACTTACCTACTCGAGGACGAGCAGGAGTTAAGCTTGCGGATGCTTGATACGTCGTAAACGTATCTATAATTTTTGATGCTCCATGCTTATTTAGTATCAACTTTGCTATGTTTACACTTTGAGGTATTTTTATACATTTTCTAAGACTAAACTATTAACAAGATGCCGCAGTGCCAGTTGCCTGTTTTCTGCTGTTTTTCATTTTAGAAAAGCTAGTAAGGAAATATTCTCGGAATTGGACGGGGCAAAAGCCAAAGTCAATATTTTACCAGAAGGAACACGGAGTCCGGAGGGCAAACGAAGTGGGGACACGAGGCGATCACACCTGGTGGCGGCGCGGCCAGGGGGCGCGCTAGCCTGTAACACTTTGTGCATTCATAAGCATCATTCTCTAAAAATGCATGCAAGAAATATGAAAACCCCTAAACCCTACTCTCCCTCTCTATTTGAAAAGAATTCAAAAGGTTTTGAATATTTTGAAAAAATACCAAAATTTGTGGAGACCAAATTGAGTAAAAGGGTCCCTTAGTATTTTCTATAATTTTATAAACCTCTGATAACAGATTTGAATTTGAAAATACAAAGAGAAAAGAAAAAACAGAAATAGAAAAATATTTTCCAGAAAAAAGGAATCCTAGCTACCTGGGTTGAGCCCATCTCTTCCTTTCCCTCTTTCCTACACGCGCGTAGCATCTAGTGGCCCAGCAGCCGACCCAGGCCAGCCTGCAAGCGGCCCGTACCCCTTCGCTGTTGTTTCCCCGACGTCTTCCTCGCCGGTGGATCGAGGAACCTCCTCGCTATTGCCAGCGCCGCCGCCAGCCGCGACAAGATGCACGCCGCCGCCCCCGGTCGTCTACAAGTATCCCTACGCTGCCGTCGAGAACCCTAGCCAAGCCTCATTTCTCCACTTCCCTTCCCTTCCGCTCGCAGGTTGCAAGAACCCTAATCCTAGCCTCTGACCTCGCCCGCGCCCCACCGTCTCCGACCTCCTCTCGCTGTTCTGAGGCTACCGCTGAGCTCGCCCTGCTGTGCTGAATCATCCCAGCTAGGTCACGCAGCCCCGCACGCCTGCAATCTCCCAAATCGAAGCCTAGTTTCCGTCGAACGTTGCAGTCACCGTCATCAATTCCGGCGCCGTCCGAGCTCATCGTGCTTCCCCGACCACCCCATCGTGCTCGTGGTGACCTTGCCATCCTCCTAGACCTTCTCCCTTGCCCCCACTCTATCTGTTTCGTCGCCTCTCCGTGCGTCTCCGCCAACCGCCGCAGTACATGGTCGCCGACGATGCTCCGGTGACCAAATCCGCGCGGCGCCACCACTACTCGGTCCGCCTCAGTGCCCTCTTTCCAGCAAGCTCAACCCCGCTCGCTCCCGCGCCCCCTAACGCCCGCCCCACTCTCGATCTAAGAGTTCCACCATTGCTGACGTCACGGTGACATCACAGTGATGCAGTAAAACCATTTTATTTGTTTTAATGTTTTCTAAAATTATTTCTAGAATATAAATATACCCTTGTGGGCCACACCTGTCAGCATTTTAATAATTTTGTAAAATGTTTTCTGAAATGAATAAAACTATGACATGTGGGCCCAAGTGAATAAATATTTAATATAATCCAAAAATGTTTTATAATTTCCTAAATTGATTTAAAACGGATTTAAATTGAGAAAAATCATAACTAATTCATTTTAAATCAGAAAAATATGAATAATATATCAAAATGTTCAAAAAAATGAGAGTGATCTATCTAAGCTATAATCATGCATTGTTCAACAACTTTCAGAGAAAGTTTAATTATAAGAACATAGTAACCCCTAACAGGTGATTCCGGAGTTTCCCCGAGTTAGGGTTTTCACCCCTCGGAACCCCGACTAAATTGTCAAGCATGCCTTAGTGTTACATTTCAATGCAATTTAACTTGTCATATCATCATACTTGCTTGAGCATTGCATTGATGCCATGTGTTGATTGTTTCCCTCTCTTTCTGATGTTTGGTTCTTCTCGGTAGAATACGATATCAACATCGAGATCGAGATCGAAGCCAGAGATCAACACCGTCGAAGTTCGAAGATCGGCAAACAATACTTGACCAACTGTAACCAAGTCAAGTTCAAGCTTCCGAAGATCTGCTTATCTATTATCACCTGGCAAAGGCAAGCATAGCCCCACCATGATATAATCCTATGTTTTCAAAAGAATTTGAATTCTTGCCATGATGCATACGATTCTACTGTGATCTTTTATCGATAGATAGAGTATCCTATCAGTTGCATTACTCCCTTTGAGCTTATATTATCTGATCCACTGCTCCTAGCATAACTAGGTTTGGCTTGTGTGCACTGCTAGAGCTAATATATGTGTCCTGCTTAGCCATGCATAGCTATTAAGTCTGGTCCATCCAGATGATGTATCAGATGCAGAGAATCTAGTATGACAGGAGAACGTGATGATGTGATATCAGAGGTGATATGAGATTAAACATGCTAAGGCTTGTATGGGAGGCCACAGTGGGATGTGGTTTTTCTAGTCCCATGCTCGCCACCCTAGGACCCGATGTTCTTTCCTCTTGAACCAAGACGAGCGTACAACCATACGGGGCTTGGGAACCCCTCGATTGACTAACTTTCCTAGTAGATTCCATGAGTCACATAGTTCGGGCGTTCCATTCAACATGCATTCTGGATCTTCTCGAAGGCGGTGAAGGAGGTGCATTCATAACAGGTAGGTAAGTGTGGCCAGGGTTGCTTGGGGTCGATGGAGCCCCTGGTTAACCAACCTCGCCTCACATCTTTAAGTATCGGCTTCAGTATTTGACCCGTTATGGCGGAACCATACTTATTGCGTGACTCATGGTCTCGGCGAAAGCAAGGTAAAGGTCATGTCCAACCACACCCTCTGCCAGCACACCAAGGAAGTGTCAAGTGGAACTAAGAGTCGGTTGGTACGTGTGGGTAAAGTTGTACACCCCTGTAGGGTAATAATCTTTCGAAAATCCGTGTCCACGGTTATGGACGACTTGGGAACGAACGTGAGATCATAGAGAACATGAACCTAATCGTAAAACTTGGCAACTAATGTTTTTAAGGATGCTTCCTCATGGGTACAAGGGGTGATCCTAGTTAGGGTTCAATGATGATGATTTGGTGGTTATAAAGATGATGATCAATATTTTGGAGATGTCGCACTCTTATCCCCTTTTAAAATACTCTGATTAGAAGAGCTTCTTCTCTCTCTTGTTTATAAACAAAGATGATTTTATGCAAAACAACTCCACCAGCCATAAGTCTTGCGGAGTACACCATGTACTCACCCTTGATTTGTTGAAACTTTTGGCAGAGTAAGTGTTCCCCTGAAGATCAGTTTGGTACTACATCGACACTGGCGAGTAGCTTGGGGTTCCCGGCCGGCAGCCTGGAATCTATGGGCTGGGACGTTATCGTTATGATTTAGTCCTCTTAGGCCATTTGTTAAATTTGCTATACTTAATAGCATAATTTCCTTCCATTGTTTGATGTTTGTGGTCAGTGACCTCTGCTTGTAATAATTTGGTTTTCTGCTCAGTTGTGAGATTGCTGTAATAAATTTTTGTGTCATAGGGTCACAGTTGTGTTACCGATTCTTCACTGTATATCCCCGAGCTCAAGGTTAAGCTCATGTCAGACGGAGGTCTGGGATTTGTTTAGCCCTAATCCCGGGGGTGTCACACAGCCCTAGGTGTTGACTCTCGGGTGCCCTCCTGCCTTGACCCTTCGCCTATAAAGTCACCCTGATGCAGAAACCCTAAGCACCCGATCAAATCTCCACGAAAAAGTCTATAGCCGCCGCCACCATTGTCCCTAGATCGGGGGGACCTGAAGCTCTTCCTGGCACCCTGCCAGAGGAGAGAGATCATCCCGGAGGCCTTCTTCATCACCATGCTAGCCTCCGGTATGATGCATGAGTAGTTCACCCTTGGACTATGGGTCCATACAGTAGCTAGATGGTTGTTTCTCCTCCTTTGTGCTATCATGTTTAGATATTGTGAGCTCCTTTCATGATCAAGATCATCTATTTGTAATCATACATGTTGTGTTTGCGGGGATCCGATGGATATTGAGATACTATGTCAAATTGATTATTGATTCTATCATGGTTCTGTTATTTGTGATCTTACATGCTCGCCGTTGCTAGTATCTATCTTGGCCAAGTAGATGCTTGTGACTCCAAGAGGGAGTATTTATGCTCGATAGTGGGTTCATGCCTCTAGTAATCTAGGGAAGTAATAGAAATCTCTAAGGTTGTAGATGTGTTGTTGCTACTAGGGAGAAAACAACAATCTTTTGTTCGTGGAACAATTGTATTGTTTACTTTACACACATTGCTTAAAGCAATAATCTGTTGCTTGCAACTTAATACTGGAGGGGGTTCGGATGATAACCTGAAGGTGGATTATTAGTCATAGATGCAGTTGGATTATGGTCTATGTATATTATTGTAATGCCCAATCAAATCTTATAGGAGTCATGATGACTAGTATATGCATTGTTATGATTCCTCAATCTGTCAATTGCCCCACTATAATTTTTCACCCAGCATGTTATCTATCTTAAGGAAAACACCTCTAGTGAACTATGGACCCCGGTCCAATCTTTATTAGTATATATCATCCACTGTTACTGTTACCGTTTACTTTCTTAAAGCAACTACTATCTTCCACACTGTATGTTTAATCCTTTGTTTTCAGCAAACCAGTGAGATTGACAACCTCACTATAAGTTGGGGCAAAGTCTTGAGTTTGTGTTGTGCAGGATTCCAAGTTGTTAGCAACACCTTGTAGTTGTTTCCTTACTCCTACTGGTTCGATAACCTTGGTTTCATAACTGAGGGAAGACTTACTGCTGAGCTCATCATACCTTCCTCTTGGGGTCTCCCAACGAAGATCTACAGTGATCTGAGCCATCAACGTCATTGCTGACGATTAGTGAGCTCAAACGTCCGCGGTAGCAGAGACAATGTGACGGGACGATCGTGGGTCCCATGTTCTGACTTGAATTTGACTAGTTCAGGTGGATGTTGACACGTGTACGGCGTCTCCTCGGTAACCATGCATAGTGGGCGGCGTGCTTGCGACGGTTCAGGTGGATGTTGACACGTGTACGGTGAGATCTAGGGCACGCGTTAGGGCTTCAGCATCAATGTCTCCACTTCATTGTCTTCGTCTTTTTATACCGAGGGAAAAATAGAGGAGTTTTACCACTTCGTCATTTGCTTTCATCTCCCACCATTGCTGCCATTTCCTGAGCTCTTGCGCACTGGACATCCTCCGTGTGTTCCCTTCATCCTTTCTTCGTTCGCACCGCTGCGCTAGCCGCTCCTCAATGGGCAAGTCAAAGAATAGCTCCTCCGCTGCAGTGGGCTCAAGCGTTGTCGGCACCGCCAAGAATACCACTGCAAGCCGCACCACCAACGACGAATGGCGGCGTACTGAGATGAGGGAGGCGGATTTGCGCAAACTGCGTGATTCTAGCTTGATCTCCAAGAACAAGGGCGACGCCATTCTTCTTTATCAGGAGGTAATTCCACGCCCACCCGAAGGATTTCGGGTTATGTTCTTTGCATTTATCATTCGCGGTCTCTCGTTGCCCGCCCACGAATTTCTTCGTGGGCTCCTTTTTTCTCTATGGGATGCAGCTTTATCATTTGTATCCCAATTCTCTTCTCCACATTGCCTTCTTCATTACTCTCTATGAGTTCTGGCTCGATATCGAGCCTCACTTTGGCCTCTTCCGGAGACTCTACTCTATGAAGAGGCAATCTGGCACCGGTGGTGTTTATCACTAGGAGGGTGCGGGATTTCCATCCGCCCCTCTGCCCAATTCTTCTCCTTTAATCTTTGCGAGTCCGTCCAGTAGTGGCAGAGGAAGTGGTTCTACATCCGCGATGTCAAGCTGGACGGTCAGCATTATGGGCTCGCTCCCTTCGACTCCACCCAGAAGATCACCCAAAAACGCTCATGGTCCAACAACATCCTGGATGGTGAGTCGGAGGAGGTGGAGAAGCTCTACAATAAGGTGGAGGACCTTCAGCTGCTTCCAGTCAAATAGGTCAACAGTGTTGTTATAATTTGCACCTTCCTCAAGCGTCGGGTGCAGCCGCTCCAAGAGAGGTGCACCCGATGTTTTTGTATGCTGGCGCTAGCGACCTGACAAGGGTTTTGTTTAAGGAGATGTCTTTGGCTGATCTTGATAGGTCGCTTTGGCCTCTGCTGAATGATACGTCAGAAACGTATCTATAATTTTTTGATGTTCCATGCTTGTTTAATATATACTTTGCTTTGCTTTGTCCACACTTTAAGGTGCTTTTTATATGCTTTCTGGTACTAACCTATTAACAAGTTGCCACAGTGCCAGTTGCCTGTTTTCTGCTGTTTTTGGTTCTAGAAAAGGTAGTAAGGAAATATTCTTGGAATTGGATGGGACAAAAGACAAAGTCAATATTTTATCGGGGAGAACATAGAGTCCAGAGGAGATACGGAGAGGGCCACAGGGCAGCTGCACCCCCCTAGGCGTAGGCCCACCCTAGGCCATGCATGGGCAGGGTGTGGGCCCCCTGGTCACCTCCCAGCCTCGCCTCTTCGCCTATAAGAAGCCCCCGATGCCTAAACCCTAAGGACCCGATCAATATTCCACGAAACCGTCTGTAGCCGCCGCCACCATCATCCCTAGATCGGGGGGATCTGAAGCTCTTCCCGGCACCCTGCCAGAGGGGAGATCATCCCGGAGGCCTTCTTCTTCATCATTCCAGCCTCCGGTATGAAGCGTGAGTAGTTCCACCTTGGACTATGGGTCCATGTAGTAGCTAGATGGTTGTATCTCCTCCTTTGTGCTTTCATGTCTAGATCTTGTGAGCTTCGTTCATGATCAAGATCTCATCTATTTGTAATCATGCATGTTGTGTTTGCGGGGATCCGATCGATATTGAGATTACTATGTCAGATTGATTAATGGTTTTGTCTTATTGATTCTATCATGTCTGTGTTGTTTGTGATCTTGCATGATCTCCGTTGTTAGTAGCTATCTTGGCCAAGTAGTTGCTAGTGACTCCATGAGGGGGTATTTATGCTCGATAGTGGGTTCATGCCTCTATTTAATCAAGGGAAGTGACATAAATCTCTAAGGTTGTAGATGTGTTGTTGTCACTAGAGAGAAAACAACGATCTCTTGTTCATGGAACAAGTGGATTGTTTACATTACACACTTTGGTTATTGCAGTTGTCTATTGCTTGCAACTTAATACCGGAGGGGGTCGGGTGATAACCCAAAGGTGGACTTCTAGTAATAGATGTAGTTGGATGGTGGTCTATGTATCTTGTTGTATTTCCCAATCGAATCTCATAGGATCTTTATGTCTAGTATTGCATTGTTATGCCTTGCTCAGTCCTGTCAATTGCCCTGCTGTAATTTGTTTACCCAGCATGCCATGTTTGTTTATCAAAGGAGAACACCTCTAGTGAACTATGGACCCTGGTCCAATCTTTACCATTGATACATCTTCCGCTGTTACTTGCTGCACACGACAATTACTTTCCACACCATACAGTTAATCCTTTGTTATAGCAACCGGTGAGATTGAAAACCTCACTGTTAGTTGGGGCAAAGTCTTGAGTTTGTGTTGTGTGTGTGTGTTTCTAAGTTGCTTGCAACACCTTTGAGACGTTTCCTTCCTCCTACTGGTTCGATAACCTTGGTTTCTTACTGAGGGAAGACTTGCTGTTGTGTTGCATCACACCTTGCTCTTGGGGTTTCCCAACGAAGTGCTCCCATGTTGACGCAGCGCCATCAAGATTTTCTGGCGCAGTTGCCGGGGAGGCTAAGGACGTCTTCAAACGGGGAGTCCTCCACAACCTTTCTCTTTACTTTGTTTTTAGTTTGCCTAGTTTCTTTTGCTTGGTTTTGTTTGCCTCTTTTTATCAAAAACTCCAAAAAAAATTAGTTTAGTTTGGTTTGCTTTCTCTTATCAAAAACACGAAAAAATTAGTTCCCACTCCAGTTGTCGCCTTGTTCTAGCTCACCATGTTGCTCCCCAAGTTCACCTTGAAAGACCTATCAATAGGCAGTGGTTCTATAATTGGGAAAGAAAATATTGAAGAATTCTTTAAACATGTTAGCAAGCATGAGGATATTGAGAATAGATCTATAGCAGAACTTGCTCCTAATTATGAAATTTCTGCAGCTTCTTTAATTCATATGTTGGAGGCTAGGTTTGTCAGCCTTAACCCCATGATGCAGATTTTGTTCCTTAAACTAAAAGAAGAAAAGAATGCTAAAAAGAGAGAATTTATCCTTGAAACTTTACTAAAATAGTTCCATGATGTTGCTAAGGAAGCCAAAAAAGTCTTTGAGCATTTTAACATTCTAGGCTCATGTGTAGATGTTGTGGGTACTTTAGATAAAACCAAACCTAGAGATAAATTAAGATACCCATACCCTTTAAGCTTGTTGGAATGCATGAAGCTTTGAAAAGAATTTTGATTGGATTGTTCCTGAAAATCCTTTTGATGAAAGTAGTGAACCAAATAGAGATGATAAGGGATCCTCCAAAACTCATTTGGATGAGATACCCTTCATAGTTGAAGAATTTGCAAGTATTGATGTTAATTCTTCTTTATTTGAAAATACTTGATTTCTTGCTTCTTGTGCCTAACTTAAAGGCGTTAAAGAAAAGTACTTGTTGGGAGATAACCCAAGAGTTTTATTGAGTCTTGGAAGTTATTACTTCAGTAATGACCTCTCCTTATCCTTTTTGTTTGCTTTTTGTGCTAAGAATGACCTCCAATGAGAGGGCAGTAAGATTTGGGGAGTTGCTGTCCCGAAACAGATTTCTGTCCTCCACCATAAAAAATTGTGAGGAGTATTTGTAAGTCGGATTGAGCTGAAAATTTAGGAATAAATCCCCCAGTATGTTAGATAACTTTAGTTAGTTCAACACTTTTTTATTTGAGCAACATAAGGTCTTAGAACAAATCGTTTTTTACCTACTGGTCTGTTTTGACAGATTTCTGCCATTATTTGCATTTGCTTCTTATTGATTCCTTTTTGGGTTCTTTTTGGGAAATTGAGCTTTTTGAAGGAGTTGATACAGTAGCTTGTGTTTTTAATGAAAACATTTGCTGTTCTAAAGCTAAACCCAAGGGTCTATTATCTTTTGAATACACTAATGTTGCTACTGAAGATTGTGTGAAGTTTTGTATGAAGGAAAAATTTGAGGTGTAGAGAGAGAATGATGTAATGAGATGAAGAATGGAAAAAATCTCAAGCTTGGGGATGCCACCACGGTGTCACCCCAAGAAATATCCAAGTGGTACAAGCGTCAAAGCTTGGGGATGCCCAAGGCATCCCCTTCTTCATCAATAAAAAGCTCAGGTCTTTCTAGACACTTCGTTTTTATTGTTTCATGCACTGTTGTGTTGTTGTTGGAGCGTCTTAGTTTTTGTTTGCTTTGCTTAGTTTGTTTAGTTTGCTTGAATAAAGTAGTTTGGACCCCCGTTCTCGCTGTGTTGTTTCAAATAAGTTGATTGGTGTTGGAAAGGAGTAGAAATTTCTTGCTTGAATAGTACAAGAGGAACTTGCTTTGACTGTGACTTAGACTTTAGCATGTCATGCTAGGTGTTATTTTGACATTATTCTTAGTGATTATTATTGTAGCATGATTTGTTCCAGACAATTGGGATTGCTTAGTGTGCCTTGAAAGAATCATGCGTTGTTTTAGCATACAAAAGCATAGTATTGTGGTATTCTCCTTTAATGTTTTGTTTGGGTTGACTTGGCACATGCTCACACCATGTTATGACTATGAACAATTCACCTTAGCATCTATGATCATTTATTCCTTGACTTTTAGAACCACTCTATGCTTTGATTAGTAATGTTTTGTCGCTCTACATGATTATGGCCATTACTGCTCTCTTAGTTGGTTGCTCCCAGTCTTTTGCTATCCTCCAGTTGTATGAGTAAGCTCTACTCATGCTTCCAGCTCCCAAGAAACCAAGTTATTCCAAAGTGTCCACTATAAATTCCTATGCATGGTGTGTTACACCATTCCAAGTACATTCTTGTTTTCATCTATCTTCCAATTAAAAAATAATTTGTTATGTGAAAACTTAGTGATTAAAGCTCCCACAAACTTGGTGGCACACTTTATATTTCTTGTCCCTAATAAACTTGAACCATTGTGTTATCTTTGTTGTATATTCTTGCACTTATACGTTGGAATTAGTAGAACCGTGTTGTCACGGGGAACACTTTCAACATTGCACTTATACTTTGTACATAGTTGATATCATGCTCTTTTGTCTATGGATGTCGTCGCTGTGAAATAAAAGGGGAGCTTGTAAGTCCATGGAGTTATGTATTTTGTGTTAGAGAAACGCCTGGGCCGCTAGCCTAAGCCATGCCTAATCATGGTGGAAACTTGCAGCATCACCCTAGTGATATCTATGAACCTTTCTTCTTATAAAAAAATAGACTTATTAAGAAAAGAGGAAAGAGAGAAAAAAGCACCATATACCCATGGTAAATAAGAAGATTGCTGAGATACTCATTGTCTGCTTGCCTTGTCATTTTTGTTATGGGATAGCTCATGTACCATGTGCAAGGGGTACCCCATTGGCGGTTCTCTATGATACCCATGTACTTACTGTGACAAGAACTTACAGGTGACTAAAGTTGAGTAGCATGAGGAGCGGACCTCGTATTCAAGGGACATGAGATTGCCAACTTATACTTTGTTAAGCATATACTCCATAGTTTTTTCACTTTAATCTTAATCACTTAAAGATGCTTATGATAGGGGCAATGAGAGCTGAAAGCTAACAAGTACCATAATTTTTGGAAGCTCTTTTTGAAACTTGAAATCACTTCATCACTTTATGAAGGGCCTTTCTTCCACCATTATATTGAGTCTCCACCTTCTACCTTTAGGAACTAGTTAAGAGAGCATAGTTTCCATTCTTAGTTCTATGTGCATTATCCAAAACTTATTGATTGATGCATATTGTTGATATTACTTGATCTTGTGCTATTTGTATCTAGTCACTCTTATGAACTTCGAAGGTATCCTATGCATCTATTTGCTAATCTATGAGGGACAAGCTAATTTCCACTATGCTATGTTTTCTGTATGTGAAACAAACAAATGTTTTTCAATGCATGTTATTCATGATCTTTGTTTGTAGCCTTTCATGTTGCATCCATAGTTACTTTGTCTTATTGTTAGAAGTCCATCTTTCATGCTCATGTTTAGAGTTCTTTGATCCCAGCATTCAATGCTTGAAAGTGGTTTGATCTTGGTCTTGATGGTGCATGTCACCTCAAAAATTATTCTTTTATCACTTACCTACTCGAGGACGAGCAGGAGTTAAGCTTGGAGATGCTTGATACGTCGGAAACGTATCTATAATTTTTGATGTTCCATGCTTGTTTAGTATCTACTTTGCTTTGCTTTGTCTACACTTTGAGGATCTTTTATATGCTTTCTGGTACTAACCTATTAACAAGTTGCCACAGTGTCAGTTGCTTGTTTTCTGCTGTTTTTGGTTCCAGAAAAGCTAGTAAGGAAATATTCTCGGAATTGGATGGGACAAAATAAAAAATCAATATTTTATCGAGGAGAACACGGAGTCCGGAGGAGAGATGGAGGGGGGCACATGGCGGCCGCACCCCCTCCCCAGGCGCGGGCCCACCCTAGGCCGCGCCTAGGCAGGGTGTGGGCCCCCTGGCCGCCTCCCAGCCTCGCCTCTTCGCCTATAAGAAGCCCCCAATGCCTAAACCCTAAGGACCCGATCAATATTCCACGAAACCATCTGTAGCCGCCGCCACCATCATCCCTAGATTGGGTGGACTGAAGCTCTTCCCGGCACCCTACCGGAGGGGAGATCATCTCAAAGGCCTTCTTCTTCATCATGCCAGCCTCCGGTATGAAGCGTGAGTAGTTCCACCTTGGACTACGGGTCCATGTAGTAGCTAGATGGTTGTATCTCCTCCTTTGTGCTTTCATGTCTAGATCTTGTGAGCTCCGTTCATGATCAAGATATCATATATTTTTAATCATGCATGTTGTGTTTGCGGGGATCCGGTGGATATTGAGATTACTATGTCAGATTAATTAATGGTTTTGTCTTATTGATTCTATCATGTTTGTGTTGTTTGTGATATTGCATGCTCTCCGTTGTTAGTATCTATCTTGTCCAAGTAGTTGCTAGTGACTCCAAGAGGGGGTATTTATGCTCGATAGTGGGGTCATGCCTCTATTTAATCAAGGGAAGTGACAGAAATCTCTAAGGTTGTAGATGTGTTGTTGCCACTAGGGAGAAAACAACGGTCTCTTGTTCATGGAACAAGTGGATTGTTTACCTTACACACTTTTCTTAAAGAAGTTGTCTATTGCTTGCAACTTAATACTGGAGGGGGGTCGGATGATAACTCATAGGTGGACTTCTAGTCATAGATGCAGTTGGATGGAGGTTTATGTATCTTGTTCTATTGCCCAATCGAATCTCATAGGATCTTTATGTCTAGTATTGCATTGTTATGCCTTGCTCAGTCCTGTCAATTGCCCTACTGTAATTTGTTTACCCAGCATGCCATGTTTATTTATCGAAGGAGAGCACCTCTAGTGAAATATGGACCCCGGTCCAATCTTTACCATTGATACATCTTCCACTGTTACTTGCTGCAAACCACCATTACCTTCCACACCTTACAGTTAATCCTTTGTTACAGCAACTGGTGATATTGAAAACCTCACTGTTAGTTGGGGCAAAGTCTTGAGTTTGTGTTGTGCAGGTTTCCAAGTTGCTTGCAACACCTTTGAGAAGTTTCCTTCCTCCTACTGGTTCGATAACTTTGGTTTCTTACTGAGGAAAGACTTGCTGCTGTGCTGCATCACACCTTTCTCTTGGGGTTTCCCAACGAAGCGCTCCCACATTGACGCAGCGCCATCAATGAAGAACAAGGCCGAAGAGCATCTTCCGGGGAAGTATCTGACTCCTCCGTTCAATGTCAAGAAAGCAGTCCCTCAGGTGAAACCCGTTAGTTGCAAGAAATGCTTTTCGAGTGCTTGTTGTTTATTATTACTTAACTAATTTCGTCTTTTGTCTATAATTTGCAGGGCTATAAGGTAGCGGGAATGATGCCCCCTCTGCCTGAAAAGTATTCGGCTACACTGGACAATGAAGAAGCAGAGTTAGAGTCCAAACTTCCTCCTGCATAGTCGCCTTACTTGGAAGCCCCTGAGCCGAGAGAAGGGCAGACTCGAAAGAGGCCCCAAAGAGGAACTTCGGATGGGGCGACACCGCCAACACTGAAGGGTCCCTCCTTCCTCAAGCATCATGGTGAGGATGAGGGTGTGACCTCCTCCCCCATTGCGGCTGTGCCTATTCGGACGATGAATCCTCAGCCGCCAGCCAAGAAGAAGAAGAAGAAGGAAGCTCCTGTCTTCAACCTTTTAGACATACAATCGTAAGTTTCTCTGATCAAGTCTTGTTATTTTGTTGATGTTCTAAGTATTAGCTTGTTGTTGATTTGGTTCCTTGTATATGCTATTAGTGATCCTTCTAAAGAGTCCCTCGAAGAGTATCTCAAAGAGATGTATGCGGAATAGAAGCCTGCCTCTTCGTTCCCGAAGATGGCGGCCAACTTCGACGATGATCATTCGTGCTCCCTGTGGCAAGGGGCTCGTGCGATCGTTGCCCGGGAGACAAAAGCAAAACCTTCGGAGTCCCTAGCTGACCACGTGAGTATTTTTCTTCTTTTATGTAGGCGATCCCCCGAGCCTTTTATTCATCAGCTGCGTTGATTTCTTCTAGCCCTTTGTCCGCAATGCCAATCGCCTGATCCAACAACATCTGTCATGGGAGGGTGACCTCAAGCAGCTTCGAAGTGTGTAGGTTTATTCTTGTATGATTGTGAGTGCTAACAAAGTATTTTCTTATCTTTCTCTACCCAATGTTGTAGATGAGAACAGTTGTAAGGTTCCCGACCTTTAATAAGGTAGATATCCCTGTGTTTACAATGCTAGTCCCTGGATCAATAGCTAGCATCCACAATTAAGATGTAATATCAAGAAACATAGGTCATAATACAACTTTATAACCAGGAATAAAATAATTTATTACATCTTACATAGATCATTTGGATATCTCATTACAATAAATCAGAATATAACAATAGCATGGGGTCCTTCATCTTCAAAGTGCCACAGGCAGTCATGTTGGTTGTAGACTTGTAATCCTAATCAATAAACTTCACTAACATCAAACAAACCTGCAACATAATAAGTTGCAGCCACAAGGGTCAATACATTTGAATTGTATTGGCAAGTTTCACTACTATGTAGAAGTAAGTGGATCCTATCATTACATGCATATTTGGCTAAGTGGGGTTTAGGCTCATTTGCAGAAAGCAATATAGTTTTATCCTATCTTTTCAAAATAGTTTTTGATCTATTTTCAAATCTTTCTGAACTCCTTGGAAAACTCCAAGTGCTTCAAATCCCTTGTTGTCACCCTAAAGTTTTAAGTTTGAGAAATTGGAATGTCGACATCTTCCATAGCTTCAGGCCTTAGTTGCTCAGTGGTGTCCATAATCGGGGACACAGCTAAGTACTTAGAGTTTTTGATCTTCTGCAGAATTTGTACACTTTACCCACATGACACAATCTCGTCTTGTTGCCACCAGTGGCCGCTGGATAAGTACTCACCAAAATGGAGTACTGGCAGATCGAGAATGTGACAAAGTCTTTCCATAGAAGTCCTCCCAATACACAATGCTAGCTTGTCAACCAGGCACCAATGTAGGGACAAATTTCCCTTACACAATTCTAGTTAACCTGAAGATGCCAATGCATGGGTCTTCCACTATGTAGTTGACTAAGCCAGAGCCCATTTAGCATGTGGCTGTACACGGAAGCCACTGTACGAGAAACATGTTCAATCTCTAAGTCCCTGGGTGGTTTTCTTCTAGTGCACACACAAAAAGATAGCCATATAAACATGTTTCCCTTTGTTGCCACCTTGTCCAATCTTGAGTATCCTTGTCCACCCAGGTGGTTCATTGAGTACTTGTTTTATTATATAAAACATATATCTTTCCAACACTTCATATATTCATATCATGTATCCCATCCCAAATATATAGCAGGTCTAAGCTTACTACAACTACAATATTTTCACTAAGGAAGATATAAGGGTATCCTATTAGGATTTAGCATAGCATAAAATATAGTAGTCCTTATCATGCGTGTTATGAAAATCCACTAAGTGTAATGAAAATAGTAGGACATGGATGATAGTGACACTTGCCTTTTTAGTAGATAATGTTGGTTCACTTCTTGATCTTGCAAATATCACACTCTTCTAACTTCACTACAATTCAATCAAGCAAACATATATTTCAACTAGCATTCAACCATTTTACCACATGAAATAACAAAAACAAGGTCATGCATGCAAGCATGCAAAAGATATTTTTATTTGCAAAAGTGGTTTCTACTAGGCTCTAAACATTATAAAGTTCAAATTGGTCATTTACTAAAGTGGTAAAACCATTTGTAAAAGGTTTTATCTATAAACCATTTTTAAATCAAATCAGTATTTTATGTGGTTGAAAATGCTTTTAGCAAAGCAATACTCTTTAAAGGGTTCACCAAATATATTTTAATTCTCAAAACTTGGTGTTTAGGGTCAGAAGGTTTGAATCAAATCTTTTCCCAAAGGTTTTACTCAAAAATCATTCCTATAATAAAAACAATATTTTTATTTGACTAGCAATGTTCTAACTCATATATTTACTCCTTAACTTCACAAAATACATTTTTAAATCCATAAGTTGGTTCCTAGGGTCAGTAGGTTCACAACAATCCATTTTGCAAAGATTTCATATTAAAAATATATCTAGAATAATTTTTATATTCAAATTATGCCTACACAAGTTTATGCAAATTCAACCAATTTTCCAGAAGCAAATCATTAAAAAAGTGTGTGGTTGCAAAGTACTTGTTCTGCTGAATCCATTGATATAAGATTTGCAAAATTTGGATGTGTAGAACTAAAATTATGAATTTTACAAGTTTGCAATTCTAATAGATTCTATTTTCTATTTTTAAACCAAACTCTGGACACGTGGCTTGATTCTATTGGACGGTACCGTTTCGTGCGGATCAGCCTCTGCGAACCGTTGGATTTCACTTAAATCGCACGGCGCAGATCCAACATACCCTTTCGATAAGTTATTCTATCTAAGCCACTAGATGACGATCTAACGGCTCACAGGGTTTGACCATCCACTGGCGGCACTGGCGGCGGCGCGCTCTGGCGGCGGCGTCGCGGCGACTACAGGAAGCAAGGGAAGGAGGGAAGTAGCTCACCGTGTTCACAGTGATGTGGCGAAGCTCAAGGTGGTCGCAGCTATCCAAGGGGCGCACAGGAACGGCGGTGATTGCTCGTCGGAGACGGCGTTGGCGTCGGGCTCACTCAGGTGTCGATGTTGTCGACACTACAGAGCATAAAAAGGTGAGGCAGAGGGTTCGTTAGATGCGGGCGAGTGTGGCGTTCACGTGAGCATCATCGAGAGGGCTCGGGGTGGTCGGAGCTTACCGGGGGAGCTCGACGGAGACGAGACAGACAGCGGTGGCGCTCGGGTGATGACGAAGCCGAGGCTGCGGGGCACGCGCGGGCGAGTGCGAGGCACTAGCAGGTGCGGCTGGTGCTGGCGAGCAAGGCTGCATGCAGTGGGAGGCGAGGCGCGGCGAGCTGTAGCCGGAATCGCTCGCGAAGCTCGTCGGAGTCCGCGGCAGTGCAAAAGGAAATTGGGGCAGCCCGGTGGCTCTCTGGTGGTGTTGGTTGGGGGGAAATGGAGAGGGGAAGCAGGCTATTAATCGAGCATGATCGCGGGCGGGATTAACTGAGCATTCAACGCGAATTTAACACCACAAATTCATCACAGAAACGATCGGGAGGAACGGTCGTGAGGATGACGATGACTGCGCGGCAGTGGGGTCCAACGGTCAGCGAGAGAGGGAGTTGGGAGATGGGGTCCACTTGTCTGTGACTCAGCGGGTTCTTTTCTAAGTGGAAAACGTTTCAGAGCGGGGGGGGGAGTAGTTGGGCTGTGTGTGGGCTGCTTTGTTTCTTTTTTTATACAGATTGCCTTTTCTTTTTCTATTTGAAATTTTGTTTTGATTTTCAAACAAATAATTCAAACTTCAATTCAAATCAAACCACCACCAAACTTTGTGTTGACTTTAATACTGTTTAACAACATAATCCAAAGTCCAACATAAAATAATTATTTTATTCTTTTAGGATCTATTACTAATTAAATAAATAGACCTTAGTCTTTAATTCAAATAGAGTTTAATTTATTTCAAATCTTTATTTGAAATCTAAAATAATACCAAAACCTTTTCAGTAGGTTTTATTTGAAAATATAAAACACTTGGAATTCCTATTTAGAATACTTTAACAAGTTTTAGTGTTTATTTAAAATGGAAAACTCTTTACTTAAATAAAATTGGATATTAATAAATCCTTATTATTTTATTTAAATAAACCTTTACTCTTTTTATCAACTATTTTATTTCAAAAGCTTGGCCAAGATTTAATTTGGCTCTATAAAATAATCCTTATTTATAATTCTACCTTTTCTTTTGAAAACCAAATATTTTTATTAAAAGATCTAAAAATAGTGATTCCAACTATTATAACTTTATTTATTAATTGTTTATCTTTTTAAATCCCTTTAGGATTTTATTTGATCAAAATAGGTTTTGATGTTTCCAATTGGAATCAAAAAGTTTCTTCTCACCCTAAATTTCAACAAATTTTTATTTTGTTTATTTATTTTTTTCATATTTCAGAATTTGGAAAATTTTGGGATGTGACAATAGTGATGCCCTTCGCAAGCTGAACGCACTCGAAAATAGTCTCTGCCAAGCGGAGAAGAAGGAAAAGGATGCTGAAGAGGCCCTCTAGCGTCAGCAGAAAGAGGCTAAAGACTGTGAGTAGCAGCTCGCAGCCGTCGCAGCGACGCGGGAGAAAGCCATGGCTGAAAAGCTTATGGCTGCTGCCAAAGCGATATATGGTAAGCCACCCTGTTCTTCCTTTGAGTGTTAGATGCCTCGGGTACTATTCCTTGATCCTCATCCGAAAAGTTTGCCATTTTTCTTTATAGATGCTTCTGGTGTTGCGTTTGATCGTGACGCCCTAGAGCATGGGGATCCTCTAGCGGATGCTATTGCGGCGATCGAAGATCACCGCACCTCTTTCATGGAGTCGCTCGACAAGGCCAAGAAGGTCGTCGCCCGCTTCTACAAGGAGATCAACCCGAAGGGCGTTTACCTTGAGGACGTCGACTCCCTCGCAGACGCTCTGGCGGATGATGCTCCAGCGAAGTACAAGCGGACGAAGAAGGGGGCCGGCGCTATAATGGGGTTAGCGGTGGCGATGGCATCAGGTGCTCAACTGGATCTGCAGCAGGTCACATCCAGGATGCCAACGGCGGAGGATGGCACTAAGGTAGCGTTTGCTTCCTTCGCCTCCTGTTGTAAGTATTTTGGTCCTAAGCTCATCGATCTTCTAGCCAACTACTCACTGGAGCAGTAGCGAGTGTCGAAGGCTAGACAATATGGATCTGAAGCTGCTCCGGATGCTAACGCCTAGGTCCTTCTGCCTTGTAGCCTGCTTAGTCTAGCTTCTTTCTCTTTTGCGTATGTAACACCTTTGGGCTGAACAAGTGTCACTCTGCCACGTAGTGGCTTTATTTATGTAAATATTAATGCATCTTTTGGCTGTTGTGAAATTTTGTGTTTTTGATGTTTGCTTGTGCACCCTTAGGGTCCTTAGAGTGCGGATCCAGTGGTCACACCTTCTCCTGCGCTTGGTACTCGTCCATCATTGAGCGAGTCGTCGCAGTTACCATTTTTTCGTGATTGCGCCCGAAGCTTGGAGAAGGACGTTCTCAGCATCCGCGGTCATGTAGATGTTTAAAAGTCCAAGGCTGAGCGAGCCACTGCTAGGGAAGAGTTTCTTCTTGAATAATTTCGGCAGGTTGGCGAGCAACTCTAGTGTAAGTCATCTTGATCTTTTGTCCCTTCGACTGTGCCAGGGTTTTTTGAGTCATCTTACTTGCGGCGTTGTGTATTTGTAAATGTTCTTATGAAGGAAGAGAAAGAGCGTGTTGCAATTCAAATGAATTGCTTGACGCAACAAGAGTTGGAGGCCGGCGGTTTCTTCTGGATGGACCACGATCGGGCAATTGTCCTTGAGATGGTGCAGGATCGCGTCCATCTGGTGCTTCGGGTGCTGAAGCAGGCGAGGTCGTCACTCGCAGATCTTTGGCCAGGAGGGCATGACTGCCTGCATGGTGGCCGCAGATACCTTCATGGATGTCTAGAAGGATGCTTTTTCTGTCACTGTTGGTGATGCATCACTGAAGCACAACCGAGATGCTGTGTTTGTACATCTCACCGTTGATGATGGTAAATGCCTTTGATCGTCGAGATATGCGTCGGGCGTCCGTTGGGTCCTCGGGCAGCTGCTTATTAGGTAGCGAAGGTATGGTTGTGTCCATGTTTGCTTAATCGCCATGACCTGCATAAGGCTTTCCAGTTCGACCTTCGTATTGAGATTTTTGGGCTCCTCGGCTTTCTCGGGTGGCGCTGCCCCCGAGTGTCCTACGACTTCGGTTGCGTCCTTCGGGAATTTTCGCTTGATGGAGGGTGCACAGATTTTCTCGAGGAACACACCTGGTGGCACTGGGGCGCAGGTGGATCCAATGTTGGCGAGCTTTTCGGCTTCTTCATTGCTTTACCTGCCAATGTGCCGAAGTTCGCTGCCATCAAATTCACCTTCGAGTGAGTTGTAGAGTGCACGGTATGAAATCATGTTGGTGCTATGGGTTTCGCACTCGTTCATCATTTGTTGGACGACGAGGTTGGAGTCACCGTAGATGACGAGGCGTGTGGCGCCGCACACCTTGGCCATCCTCATGCCATGTATGAGTCCCTCGTATTCGGCCTCGTTGTTCGAGGCGCGGAACTTCATCTGAAGGACATACCTCATCTTGTCCCCTTGAGGGGATGTCAATATTATGCCGGCTCCTGCTCCAGCCTCGCGTTTAGAGCCGTCGAAGTGCATTGTACGGGACTAGGATATGTCAGGGGTGTCCGGCAGCTGGAGTTCCATCAAGTGGACGAGGAAGTCAGGGAGCACCTGAGACTTGATGGAGGTGCGCTGCTCATAGATGATGGCTCGAGGAGACAGCTCGATGCCCCACAGGGCTACTCGTCCCGTAGCTTCGGGGTTGTTCAGGATGTTTGAAAGTGGGGCGTCGTTGATGACCATGATTTGATGCTCCTGGAAGTAGTCGCTCAACCGATGCGCCATCATGAATACGCCGTAGGCGAGCTTCTGGTAGTGGGGGTACCTCTGCTTTGTTGGTCTCAGTACCTCACTGAGGTAGTAGATTGGGGGTTGTACCCCATGGGTCTTCCCAACTTCGAGTCGTTCGACCACGAGAGCTGTGTTGACCACCTGGTGTGTGGCTGCGATGTATAGCAGCAGAGGCTCCCTCTCCCTTGGTGTTACCAGCATGGGTGATGTGGAGAGCAGGCGATTGAGGTCATCGAATGCTGCGTTTTCCTCGACCGTCCACTCGAATTTGTCAGCTTTGTGTAGCAGCTGATAAAAAGGGAGGGCCTTCTCACCCATGCGGCTGATGAACCTGTTGAGCGCCGCGATTCGCCTAGCCAGTTGCTGGATTCCCTTGAGGTTCTTGGGATTCTCCATGGCTAGTATAGCCCTGATTTTCTTCGGGTTTGCCTCAATGTCGCGCTGAGATATGAAGTACCCGAGTAATTGGCCAGATGGGACACCGAAGGCGCACTTGTCCGGATTCAACTTGATCTTGTAAGGATCAAGGTTATCGAATGTCTTGTGGAGGTCGTCTATGAGCATCTTGGCCTCCTTGGTCTTGATCACTATGTCCTCGACATAGACATGAACATTGCGACCAATCTGGTTCTTCAGACATGCCTGCATGCATATCTGGTAAGTGGCGCATGCGTTCTTCAGCCCAAAAGGCATTATGTTGTAGAAGAACACCCCGAACGGCGTGGTGAATGCCGTTTTCTCCTGTTCTTCGGCTTTCAGCCAAATTTTGTTGTAGCCTAAGTAGGCGTCAAGGAAGGAGAGTTTCTCGCATCCTATAGTGGAATCGATGATTCGATCGATCCATGAGACAGGAAAGTGGTCCTTGGGACAATGTTTGTTAAGAGATGTAAAGTCCACGCACATCCGCAGGATGTCCGTGTCCTTCTTGGGGACTAGCACTAGGTTGGTTATCCACTCGCTTTCCTTTATCTCCCTGATGAAGTTGGCATCGAGGAGTTTGTTGACTTTGATACCAACGGCTTCATCTATTGGCTTAGAAAGTCGATGCATCGACTTCTTAACTGGCTTCACATCTAGAAACACATTGAGTGCATGCTCGGCGAATTCCCTGGGAACTCCTAGCATGTCCGCAGGACACTAGGCGAAAATTTCCCAATGCTCATGGAGGAATTCGACGAGCGCACTTTCCTATGCAGGGCGCGGGTCATTGGCAATCAACGCCGTCTTGGAGGCGTCAGTCAGATGGACCTGCACCTTCTTAGTTTTGACTGTGGAGTCGAGCGACATATCAGGTGCGTTTTTCCTGGTCACTGGGGGTGCCCCATTTTTTGTGACCTCCCTAAGACTTGTTAGCTCCTCCTGCATGCTGATCGATTGGGAGATTCTGTTGAAGTCCCTATCACAGCTGTCTGATCTAGTGAAACTTCGTGGGACGATGATGATACTGTTTGGTCATGGCTTCTTTAATAGCGGGTACGCATAGTGCGGTATTGCCAGGAATCTTGCAAATGCCACGCGCCCGAGGATGGCGTGGTACTGTGATGGCCAGTCCACCACTTCGAACTCAAGCCGCTCACGCGTGAAGTTTTCGGGCTTGCCAAAGATGACGTCGAGCAATATTTTGCACAGGGGATATATGCCCTTCCCTAGGACGATGTCGTGGAACGTCGTGTCCGACGGCTCTAGGCTGCATAGTGAGATTTGCATGGCTGCGAGTGTGCTAGCGAACATCAGGTTGATGTCGCTGCCGTCGTCCATGAAGATGTGGCTCATCTCTAACCCCTCAATCTGGTCCTCGAGCACTAGGACAGAGTGACCTAGGCGAGGTATCTAGCGCGGGTGATCCGATCGGTCCAACGTGATGCAGGACTCCGAGCCGCTAAGGTACTCAGGTATGGATGGTGGAGAGATCACGGACAAGTTGACTTGGCGGGTGATCTTCTTCTGCACCCTGTTGGTTGGGCGTCCCTTCTGTATCATCATAGACCCCAATGATGGCGGGTTAATTATTCGGCGCTAGTGTAGCCACAGGTTGCGAAGGTCCTCCAGGTGGTTGTGGTTGAGCCCTGTGGGCTACGACTCCTGGAGCCAGTGCGAACCCTAGGTTCACCGCCTGGCGTCGCATCTGCGTGAATCCCTTGCTGAGTTTCTAGAACTCCCGATAGTCCTTGAGCATGTGGCTTGCCTTCTTCTTACCATCTTGCTTGTCGATGTAGAAGTGGATGGTGCAGGGACCTGATAGTTCGTCATATGCCGAAGGCTCGTCATCGCAGTTGCGACGTTGCCACGTTTGGGTGGGCCGCCCACCGTCACGGTAGTTAATGCTGCGGTACCCGCTGTTGTGGTTGCCATCATCGCGGCTATCGACATAGCCAGTGATGACTATGTCGACTTCATCGCGATCATTGTAGACGCATTCTGCGATCTCCTCTTTCTGTGGCGACCGCGCCTGCGGCCGAAGTCGTCCTCGTCATCCAAACGCGCTCGGTTGACAACATCTTCGCCATCTGCCCAACAATTGGCGATGTCCATCAGGTGATCGATGGTTTTGGGATTGACACGCCTAAGATCCTCCTTGAATTCTCGGCGCTTGACACCGTCATTGAAGGCATCGATTGCCCTCTCCTCAGAGATGTTTGTAGTGGAGTTCTTGATGGTAGACCATCATAGTATGTACAAGAGGATGGACTCATTTGACTGCTGGAAGCTGGCCCGCAACTCTTTGATTGAGGCTGGCCTCTTGCTAGTGCCCTTGAAGTTGCGGATCAAGTTGTATGCCAGCTCTTCCCAGCTGCGAATGGAGCCAGAGGGGATGCTGCTGAGCCAAACCATGGTCGTGCTTGTCAGCTACAGCTGAAGGCATTGCATGGCAGTGTTTTTGGTTCTTCCATGGATCTTGACTGATGACAGGTGATCGTCGAGCCAAGTCTTCGGCTCCAGCGCGCCATCGAACTTCAGGTTGTCCGAAGGGAGCTTGAAGTTTTTCGGCATCCTTGACTGCCGAACGGATCTGCTGAAGCATCTGGTGCCGCACAACTCTCCATAATACTCTTCAGACTCAGTTGAGCATGCGTTCTTGGCGCGTGATTTGTCGATCTTGCGATGTGTGAGCTTGCTATGATTATTGTAGTTGCTACTCCTGCGCCGTGGGCTCCGGCGGCATCGAGGCAGGTCATGTTCTTCCTCTTCGGATGAGGGCATGCAACATCAACTGAACCTTACCACGACCTTTTTCTTCGGCTCTACGGGTGTTTTTTCTTGGAGCGCATCTCCGACAAGTCTGAGGTCTACGAGCGAAGACTTTTGGATCGCGTTCTTCGGGTCTCCCGCCGGTGGCGGGTTGGACATGTGGTAGGTGGTAGCCGCCATGATAGCGGCATGCAGTGTTTTAGCCATGATGTTGCCTTGCGAGTCCATCGTCATGAAGGACATGTCGAGTGCCTTGGTAGCCTCACTCCGTGCGCCGGGGTCCATGCGCTCCAGGTAAGAGAGGTACTTGCGGACGTCGTTGTCGTGTGAAGAGGAGCCGCCAGCGGTGGAGAGCACAACTTGCTGCATGCTTGATTTGTCAGCTGTCCGCTTGAGTTTTTCGACCTCGCCTTGTAGTTTGACATGTCGATTGGGTTCCTCGATCAGGAGCCAGTGATAGGCCATCAACATGTCGTGGGAGGCATCAAAAGGTAAGATGTGATTGCCCCGTACAGCTTCACGCGTGATCTCCCAGCCCTCATCATTGAGGTGGATTTCGTTGATGGGAGTAGCACCTGCTCTGGGAGGCGGAGGGTGCCAGTCTGCCCCACCTGGAAGCAAAAGATCCCGAACAGCATCTCGATTACGTCGCCTACGGACTTGAAATCTTTTAGGGTGGTGGGTGAGTGGGCGGTGAAGTCAAAAGCTCCGAAGAGGAGGTTATTCTCCGTCGCCGAGGAATCATCGATTGCTCCGGATGGGACCATCACGAACGCACGATCAGCGTCCCCAATTCCCATAGACGGCGCCAATTTATGAGGGTTCAACTCGTCAATTCCCATTGTTATGGACTTGGGTTTTGGAGAAGATGGGGATGCTGGAAGTTGCGAGATGGTTAACGGGCAAGCAACACGGGGACACGAGGTTTACCCAGGTTCAGGAACCCGGAGGGAAAACCCTACTCCTGCTTGTATGTTCTTGATTACGGCGAAATCGAAGGTTACAGGGGGTGCGCAGATGCGATCTGGCGTGAGGTGTGCGTAGGAGGGCAGTTTTCCTCCTCGGCGTGCCCTCCTGGCCCTTATATAGATAGGCCAGGTCTCAGGGGTAGGACGAGTCGGTTACAGGTTAGGGTTAAACCCTTTGAAATTCTATCTACAGCTAGTCGTGTCCTTCAAGGATTCTAACTCTTCATGGGCTTGGGCCATCCGAAATCTTCTTGGGAAGCAAGTCTTCACGTGGGCCTTCTCTGGGCTGGGCCAGGTATACCAATGTGAGGCACCCTTAGGGTATATCCATGGCAGATACTTCTCCACATAATGGAGTAGCTGAGAGGAAGAATCGACATCTATTGGAGGTAGCCCGGTCGCTTATGTTTACTATGAATGTGCCAAAATTCTTATGGAGTGAAGCAGTTATGACTTCTACTTATCTCATCAACCAAATGCCATCAAGAATTCTTGGGATGAAGACCCCATGTGAAATGATCTTTGGGAAAATGAGTTCATTGTTCCAGCAAAGGTGTTTGGGTGTACATGCTTTGTTTGAGACCATGATGTTTGGGTGTATATGCTTTGTTTGGGTGTACATGCTTTGTTTGAGACCATAGTAGGAAAATTGGACCCACATGATGTGAAGTGCATCTTCATTGGATACCCATCTAGACAAAAGGGCTACAAGTGTTGGAGCCCTAATGAGCGGAGAACATTTTTTAGCATGGATATGACATTTAGAGAGTCTGAGCGATTCTATGGAGAGAAGACGGATCTCAGCTCGTTGTTTGACTTTGACTCTCTTATCACAACTGATGCTAGTTGAGAGCTAGATACTGAACTGTTGAGGACAAGGGAATATGAACCTTTGAGAGTTGTGGTTGATTCAGTCCCATATCATATGGTCGAAGAGAGATGGAGAAATCCAAACGAGTAAGAAAGCTTAAAAGTGTATACACAGAAAAAAATCACAACATGAGCATCTGCAACAACATCCCCTACAGTAGGTGACACACATGTGCAAGGGGAGCAACAAGCTCCAACATGTCTTGAAATTGTTGAATTGCTTGATGACATAGGTCCATCTACTACGAGGGATTCAATGGACTTGCTGATGGCTCAGATATGTAGAGCTCGTTGGGAACCCCAAGAGGAAGGTATGATGAGCACAACAGCAAGTTTCCCTCAGTTATGAAACCAAGGTTATCGAACCAATAGGAGTAAGGAAACAACTCCAAGGTGTTGCTAGCAACTTGGAACCTTCACAACACAATCCACAATACTTTGCCCCAACTTACAGTGAGGTTGTTAATCTCACCGGTTTGCTGAAAACAAAGGATTAAATGTATAGTGTGGAAGATAGTAATTGCTTGTAGAAAGTAAACGGTAAACGGTAAACAGTAGATGGAATATCAATGGTAAGGAATGGACCGGGGTCCATAGTTCACTAGAGGTGTTCTCGATAAGATAAATAGCATGCTAGGTGAACAAATTACAACGGGGAAATTAACAGATTGAGGATGCATAATAATGCATATACTAGACATCTTGATCTCTACGAGATTTGATTGGGCATTACAACATAATCCATAGACCGTAATCCAACTGCATTTATGCCTAATAATCCACCTTTAGGTTATCATCCGAACCCCTTCCAGTATTAAGTTGCAAGCAACAGATAATTGCATTAAGCAAAGTGTGTAAAGTAAACAATACAATTGCCCCATGGACAAAGGATTGTTGTTTTCTCCCTAGTAGCAACAACACATATATAACCTTAGAAGTTTCTGTCACTCTCCCAGATTACTAGAGGCATGAACCTACTATCAAGCATAAATACTCCCTCTTGGAGTTACAAGCATCTACTTGGCCAAAGTATCTACTAGCAACGGAGAGCATGCAATATCACAAATAACATAGACATGATAGAATCAATAATCAATCTGATATAGTATCTCAATATCCATTGGATCCCCGCAAAAACAACATGTAGGATTACAAATAGATGATCTTAATCATGAACGGAGCTCACAAGATCTAAACATGATAGCACAAAGGAGGAGAAGCAACCATCTAGCTACTATATGGACCCATAGTCCAAGGGTGATCTACTCACGCATCACACCGGAGGCTGGCATGGTGATGAAGAAGGCCTCCAGGATGATCTCTCCCCTCCGGCAGGGTGCCGGGAAGAGCTTTAGATCCCCTCGATCTTGGGACTATGGTGGAGGCGGATACAGACCATTTCATGGATTTCAGATCAGGTGCTTAGGGTTTCTGCCTCGCGGTGTTTATATAGGCGAAGGGGCGAGGTTGGTTGAGGGCCAGGGGGCTCACACCATGCCCTAGCGTGGCCTAGGGTGGGCCTGCGCCAGGGGGTGGTGCAGCCGCCCTGTGGCGCATCTTCGTCCCCCCTCTAGACTTCGTCTTTGCTCCGGTAAAATATTAACTTTGGCTTTTGTTCTGTCCAATTCCGAGAATATTTCTTTACTAGCTTTTCTAAAACAAAAAACAGCGAAAAACATGCAACTAGCACTGCGGCATCTTGTCAATAGGTTAGTTCCAGAAAATGTATAAAAAATGCCTCAAAGTGTAGACAAAACATAAGAAAGTTGATACAAAACAAGCATGGAGCATCAAAAATTATAGATACGTTTACGACGTATCAAGCATCCCCAAGCTTAACTCCTGCTCGTTCTCGAGTAGGTAAGTGATAAAAAGAATAATTTTTGAGGTGACATGCACCATCACAATCTTGATCAAAATATTGTAAAGCATTGATAGCTGGGATCATAGTACTCTAAACATGAGCATGAAAGATGTAGTTCTAACAATAAGACATAGCAACTAAGTTGTAACATGAAAAGGTACAAACAAAGGATCATGATTAACAATGCATTGAAAGACATTTGTTTGTTTCACATATAGAAAACATAGCAATAGTGGTATTCAGCTTGTCCCTCATGGAATAGCAAAACATAAATGCATATGACACCTTCAAAGTTCATAAGGGTGACTAGATACAAATAATTTAAGAACAAGCAATACCAAAATTATGAATCAATCAATAAGTTTTGGGACAATGAACATTAAACTAAGAATGACAACTATGCTCTCTTAATTGGTGCATAAAGATATAAGATGGAGACTTAACATAAAAGTAATAAGAAAGGCCCTTCACGGAGGGAAGCAGGGATTTTAAGTTTCATAAAGAGCTTCCAAAAATTATGGTACTTATTAGCTTTCACCTCTCATTTCCCCTATCATTAGCATCTTGAATTGATTAAGGTTAAAGTGACACAAATATGAGTATATGCTTGAAATATTATAAGTTGAAAATTGCACGCCCCTTGCGTACGAGTACCAAACCTCATGCTACTAAACTTTGGTCACAAGCAAGTTCTTGCCATTGTAAGTATATTTGTATCATAGAGAACCGCCAACGGGGTACCCCTTGCCCCATGACACAGGAGCTATCCCATATCAAAATTACAAGGCAATAGACAATGAGCATCTCAGTGATATTTTTATTTGCTATTGGCATAGGTTTTTATTGAGGATGCTTCACAGAATGCTCATTATGGTTATGCTATAAGTTTCCACCATGATTAGGCATGGCTTAGGCTAGCTGCCCAGGCATTTCTCCAACACAAATACAAACTCCATGATCTTACAAGCTCCCCTTTTATTTCACACCGCTAGGATCCTTAAAAAAATAACATGATATCAACTGAATATAATAAGTGCAATGTTGAAAGCGTTCCCCATGAAAACATGGTTCTGCTAATTCACAACTTATAATTTGCAAGCATATAAGCAACATAGATGGGAATAATAGTTCAAGTTTATTAAGTGCAAGAAATAAAGTGTGCCATCAAGTTTGTGAGAGCTTTAATCACTAATTTTCACATAACAAAAGTTTAATTTGGAAGATAGATAAAAACATGAATATACTTGGAATGGTGTAACACACCATGCATAGGAATTTATAGTGGACTCCTTGGAATAACTTGGTTTCTTGGGAGTTGGATGCACGAGTAGAGCTCATACTCAGTACAAGTGGAGGCTAGCAAAAGACTGGGAGCGACCAACTAAGAGAGCAATAATGGCCATAATCATACAAAGAGACAAAACATTATTAATTAAAGCATAAAGTGATATCACAAGTCAAAAACTAAATGATCATAGAGGCTAGGGTGACTGGTTCATAGTCAAAACATGGTGTAAGCATGTGCCAAGTCAACCCTAATAAAGCATCAAAGGAGAATACCACAATATTATACTTTTGTATGCTAAAACAACGCATGATTCTTTCAAGACACATTAAGCAATCTCATTTATTTGGAACAAGTCATGCTACAACAATAATCACTAAGCATATGGTCAAAGAAAAATCCAACATGACATTATAAAGTCTAGGCCACAGTCAAAACAAGCTTCCTTTTGTACCACTATAAGCATGAAACTTTCTACTCTTTCCCAACACCAATCAACTTTTTTGAAACAAAATGAGAATGCGGGGGGGGGCAACAAATTTATTGCAGCAAAACAAACAAAATAAAACAAAAAAAAAAGACGCTCCAAGAAAAACACAATAGTGCATGAAGCAATAAAAATAAAGTGTCCAGAAAGAAAACCTAAGATTTTTATTGATGAAGAAGGGGGTGCCTTGGGCATCCCCAAGATTTGACGCTTGTACCTCTTGAATATTTGTTGGGGTGACACGGGTGGCATCCCCAAGCTTGAGATTTTGTCCATTCTTCATCTCATCACATCGCTCTTACCCTACACTTGAAAATTTCCTTCATACAAAACTTCACACAATCTTCATTAGCAACATTAGTGTATTCAAGATAATAATCCTTTGGGTTTAGTTTCAAAACAAGGAAAACTTACATTAAAACAAAAACTACTATATCAACTCCTTTTAAAAGCTCAAGTGATCAAACAGAACTCAAAAAGAAACCGATTAAGAGGCAAATGCACATAATAGTAGAAATCTGTCAAAACAGACCAATAGGTAAAGACCGATTTTTTAGAACACTTTTTGTTGCTCAAATCGAAAAATTCTATACTAACTAAAGTTAGATAATAACCTGAGTCATATGCACAGAAAATTACAGCTCAATCCGACATACTGAGATGTTTCACGATTTTTTCACAGTGAAGCACAAAAATCTGTATCAGGACAGCAACTTCCCCAAATCTTACTTCTCTCACATTAGAGATTATTCTTTCCACAAAAACCACACAAAAAGGATAAGGAGAGGTTATTAAAGAGGCAATAACTTCCAAGACACAACAAAATACAAACTTACTGAAATAAATTTGGGTTATCTCCCAATAGTGCTTTACTTTAACGCCTTTCAGCTAGGCATAGAAAGCAAGAATCAAGTATTTTCGAATGAAGAAGCATTAAGATCAACTTTTGTTTTGATAGGAGAAGCAAAAGGTATCTTCTTTCTATTTCTAGGGAAGTATTCTATACCTTTATTGAGTGGGAATTGATATTTAATGGTGCCTTCCTTCATATCAATAATGGCACCAACAGTTCTAAGAAATGGTCTTCCCAAAATAATAGGACAAGAAGCATTGCATTCAACATCCAAAATATAGAAATCAACAGGGACAAATGAATTTTTAACCATTATAAGAACATCACTAATGCTCCCCATAAGTTTCTTTTTAGCATTATCATCAAGATGGACATTCAAATAACAATCTTCCAATGGTGGCAAATCAAACATTTCATAAATTTTTCTAGGCATAATAGAGACACTAGAACCAAGATCACATAAAGCTTTGAGATCAATATCATTCACTTTCATATTAATGATGGGTTCCCAACCATCCTCTAATTTCAAAGGAATAGAAGCTTTATGTTCTAATTTTCTTCCTTAATTTTCATGAGAGCATTTGCAATATGTTTTGTAAAAGACATATTCATAGCACTAGCATTAGGACTTCTAGATAGCTTTTGTAAGAACATAATTACTTTAGAAATATTGCAACCCTCAAGATCAAAATCAAAATTAGAATTATTGTTTCCCATATTTTGAAGATTTTCAGCATTTTTATTGGAAAAATTAATGGGGACTTTAGGTGGTTTGCTAGCATCAACACTGGTGGTGGTAATAGTACAAATACAACTATTTTTTAGCAATTTCATCTTCTCTTTCCCACCTAGCATGCAATTCAGCTAACATTCTAACATTTTCATCAATTCTCTTGTATGGCATTAGTAGCAGCAAAGGGATTTTCCATATTTTCGGGTTTAGCAGCCATTTTATTAATCAAAGAAGATTGTGCTTCAGACAAATATGAAATATTTGTTTTCAGCATTTGAAATTTTGGATTACAAACTAGGAATTTCCCAATTTAAATTCTCAAGTTGGTGACTAATATTTTTCAAAATAGTAGATTGTTCCTCCATGGTTTTAGTGAATAATTTATTCTGCTCATATTGCATTTGCATGAAGTTTTTAGTGGATCTTTCAACTTCCAAAATCCTTTCTTCACTAGGCATTCTAGATTTACCATGATAACTATTGCTATTATTAGGAGGATATGGCCTATAATTATTATTACCATAACCATTGTTGCCAAAATTATTATTTCTAATGAAGTTCACATCAACTTGCTCTTATTGAGCAACCAAAGAGGCTAAATGAACATTATTTGGATCAATATGATCTTTTCCATTAACAAGCATAGACATAATAACATCAATTTTATCACTCAAGGAGGAGGTTTCTTCAACAGAATTTACCTTCTTACCATGTGGAGCTCTCTTAGTGTGACATTCAAAATAGTTAAACATCATATTATCAAGGATATTTGTTGCAACACCCAAAGTAATGTTCATAAAAGTACCTACAGCAGCATAATCCAACAGATTTCTTGAAGAAAAATTCAGTCCTACATAAAAAGTTTGGATAATCATCCAAGCAGTTAGTCCATGAGTGGGGCAATTCTTTACCAAATATTTCATTCTTTACCAAGCTTGAGAAACATGTTCATTATCAAATTGTTTAAATTTCATTATTTCACTTCTCATAGATATAATCTTAGCAGGAGAATAATATTTTGCAATAAAAGCATCTTTGCATTTAATCCAAGAATCAATACTATTTCTAGGCAAGGATAGCAACCATTATTTAGATCTTCCCCTCAAAGAGAAAGGGAACAATTTAAGCTTAATAATATCTCCATCTACATCCTTATATTTTTGCATCTCACAAAGTTCAACAAAATTATTAAGGTGAGCAGCAGCATCATCAGAACTAACACCAGAAAATTGCTCTTTCATAACAAGATTCAGCAAAGCAGGTTTAATTTCAAAGAAAGTAGCTGCAGGAACAGGTGGAGAAATAGGTGTACACATAAAATCATTGTTGTTTCTGCTAGGGAAATCACACAACTTGGTGTTTTCGGGAGTATTCCTTTTGCAAGAGTAAAGCAAGCCAACGGAAATAGTACCTAAAGTAGGAACTAATTTTTTGTGTTTTTGATAGTGTAACATCCCAAATTTCATCAAATCCAAAACATCATCATTGCATTCATATCATCATGGCATGTTTACATTGCACAAAAAAATTCAAATTCTAAAACCCTAGAAACCCCTATTTTATACCCTTTTTATTACATGTATGGGGCATGTACTGTATTTTTATTTCCTTACCCCAAAATGTTTTGGAGTGAATTGTGTGTTTAAAACACTTTTACATACTAGGACCACCTCACAAAATGTGGTGAAAGTTTGAAAAGATTTGGAATTGATTTGATGCTTCAAATCAAATTTGAAAAATCAAAACAGAAAAGGTAAAGGATAAGAAGAAAAAATAGAAACGCAGCCAACCATCTGGCCCAGGCCCAACTAGCAGCCAACATAACCCACCCAGGAATTTCCCTCTCTTCCTCTATTTATCACCCTGAGGGCACACACCCTGTAACATCCCAAAAATACTAAACTTGGAACATCAAACTCTAATCATCAAGATTGGGGTTAACAAAAACTTTTCTAATTAAAATTATGAATGCATGCATATGTGTATGCATTGATTTTGAAATTCTTTTAAACCACCTTGTTTGATTGTGTCATTGCTTGTAAAATGTTTCTTAGGTGAAATAAACATCATCTAAAACATTTCCCACACTTCTCCTAAAGACAAGTAAATCAAAACACATATATTAAATGAATGGTCACTTTGACCAATTTAACTATCATACCTACTTTGGCTGTCTCAAACTTTCAAAATCTAACAGAAACCTTTTTGGATCTTTGCACCCCTTGAATGTACTCATAACAAAGTATCAAGGCCCACTTTGTGATCATCCGGAAACTTTCAAATGCATAGTTTAAATGACAATTCAAAATTGAATCTTTATCATATGGGAAGATCCCACTTTTTCAAAAACCACTCAAACAAGCTCAACTTTCAAAACCCAAGCATCTGCAGACTCACCAGCACCAATCTAGCAAACCCACCAAAAATCTTTTCAAAATTCAAAACTTGATTTCATGCGGCCATTTCATCAAACAGGTTGCAGACACAAATCAAACAAACATCAAACACTATTGTGAGCAGTGATTCTTGCCTAACTGGTTCCCCATTTAGCTCACAACCATCTCAGTAGATCATCTAGCTAATTAAACCAAGCACTAGCACCACTGTGAGCTTGCCATTGCCATCAATGGTGAACAACCGAGCACACCCTTGCCACCCCATAGTCGACAGCAAGCTAGGAGCAGCAGCAAGCCTAGCCAGCATGTCTGGGAGGCAGCCCCATCGGCACTCCACATCGCTCCTTCGATCCTTGCCAAGCCCTGGACCACGCGCACAAACCGCGCCCAGACCGCCAGAGATCATGCCGAGCGTGCGCTAGAGCACCATCCTCGACCAGCACCCACAGACCGCGCGCCACCCTCGCCGCGTGCATACACAATCCCCACCGACCCAGGAGACCGCCAGACATCCCCGTTCACCGCCCCGTGACGCATAGCCACCACTCGCCGTCGAAGACGCCGCCTCTGCCGCGCAGAGCATCGCCCGTTCCAGACCAAGCCGCACCGCCCCATGCCTCGAAACCATGTCGTTGAGCATCGCCAGGAGACACCACACCGTCCCCTACCCTTGCCCATGCCAATAGCCGCCTGTAACATCGCCCCCGACGAGCTCACCGTGCGCCCCGACGGTCCCCTCGCTCGACTATAAATAGAGGCCACCCCCGCTCGATTTCTTCACACCATCTCACTCCCCTCTCCTCACTGATCGTGCCACACCGTTCTCAGAGCAAGGCGAGCACCACCCCGCCGGAATTTCACCGGAGCCCGCCGCCTCTGGAGAAGAAGGGAGCCATCGATTTCGTCCACCCCAGGAGCTTCCGCGACCACCCCTCAGTTCGTCGTCGTCAACTTCGTCGTTCGCCCGCCTCGCCGACCCTCGCCAGTACCCCGGTGAGCCCCCAGCACCGCCCACTGGCCGCGCTAGGTTTCCTTCTCGCCGGCGTTGTCTCGCGTCGACGATGACTCCCAGCCGTTGGATTAGAATCAGATCGAACGACCCACGTTGCCCCATACCGCTTCGCCCAGCCCCGTGTCACTGACGAGTGGGGACACCCACTTAAGCAGCCCGCGGGAGCACTGCGCTTAGCAGGCCGGCCCGTTAACTTTTCCCGCGCAGCCCAGTGATTTGAATTAAATCTTTTCTATTTTAAGTCAAACACACTTCTGTACCCAACTTCAAAAATCAACCCAGATCGATTCGGTGCACCAATTTGAATAAAACCAATTTTGTTGGAAAGGTCTGTGAATGCTGAATCCAAGCCCGTTGGATTCAAGTCATTTCGATCTGTAGATCATCCTTAGTAAAAATAACAAGGCGGAAGCTTTTCTGCATTCAAACATTTTTCAAATTTAAACCATAATAGCTTTTGAGTTGATTCCAACTCTCAAAAATCACATTTAACCATACCTTTCAGAATATAAAAAAATATATAGGTTTACTTGCATAAATAATGTTCAAGTAATAAAAGAATGCTACATAGGCATTTCTAGCCACTTTAATTAATTAGAATAAAAGGGTAAAACCTTATTAAATTGTGACACCACTTTAAATCACATTCCCATGGACTACAATATGTGGTGATGACATGTGTCAACATGATCCCATGTTTGGTTTGGAGAATATTAAATCTTAAGTAGTTTTTCAATGAGTAGAAATTACTTTTCTAAAAATAAAAGGAATTATATCAAGCCTTAACCTTGTAATGTTAGAGATGATGCTAGATCATCTATAGGACCCTTGTGTGTGATGATTGCAAGTAGTTAAGTATTGTTTGGTGATTGTGTACCTCGTATTTATTCATAGAATCTAGTACCGACCAAGGATACGAGGAGGAAGAAGGATACTACGAAGAAGAAGCCGAGGAGAACTTCAACCACTGCTCTGCCCAAGGCAAGCCTTACTAATCAAGTTGACATATGCAAGCTAACACTTGCAATTTAGCAAGCTTATACTGATTTTGTGCAAGCAAATACTTGCTTGTTACTATGCCTACTATATGCCTTAAGCATATGTGACCATACCCACTTGATAAACCAATCCTAGTTTTATTTGCAAGCTTCTTACTTTATTTCTTTATCAAAGCTTTAACTTAGAGTTGACTTAAGTGACTTGTAGATACTAGAAATATTCTGAAGGTTGCATAAAGAGCATAAAATTTGGCCTAAGTTAGAAACCTTGATATCATCCTAAGATATAAGGTTGTACTTAGTTGAAACTCCACTAGTTCACCACCCCTCATTAGTACTACCCCCACCTGTAGATGCTAGTGCTAAGCATAAAACTTGATCAACTTTAGATGGGTTTACTTGGTGGAAAAATGGTTATGAAAACCTTGGAATGATGGATCATTCTATTGAAATGTTTTGGACATGTGTTTCCGAACACTTGATGAAAACGTTGAGGCATGAGCCTTAGCCCTTTATAAAACTGATGGTTGTCTGGATGCGATACCATTCCAATTTTATCGTACAACCACAATACCCAAATATTGGGTAGGGCTTGACTGGAAACTTATATACCTTAGTATTAGTTCCCTCACGGCCAAGGTCTGAGCTGAGGCTACCTTGTGAAGATTGTCCACCTGTGCAGTACACAAGATGACAGTTGGTCATGGTTGGGAGGCCAAACTCACAGGAGAGGTGCTTATACTAGGGCGTGTAATTGAAAGGTTAGGATTTATTATCCACATACTGAGTATGGTGAATTCAGGATTTGTTCCTGACAGATGTATCGAATGTTGTGGTGAAAGTGTACAATCTCTGCAGAGTGTCAAACTATTCGAATAGCAGCATCCGCGGTTATGGACAGTTGGAGTGGCCATACTGTTCCCCCGTCAGACTTTTCAAAATGACTTGTGAAATGAATTGAGACTTTGGCTTGACCACAACAGAGTTGTGAACTGAGTTACAAGATCCCACCTAGGAGTTATAAAATTGTGACTAGCTTCAGAACTTAGTAGAGATAAATCTGGCTTTTGCAAAACAACCCTAGAGCCTAGTGTCCTATTATCCAAAAACCCCTTTACCTGTTAGTATTATCTTGCGAATACTTAAGGAGTACTCATGGCTTTGTCCCTGGCTATTCCCATGGCCAGACTATGAAGAGGAGTACCTGGAGGATGGACCCCAAGGAGGTTACGACAACTAAGATCATCTCCCATCGTCAGCATTGCCTGTGACCCCGAAGATGGAGCTTCGCCTATGCTACCGTTATTATTACGTATTCCGCTGCATGATGTTGTATTAAGAACTGGATCATGAGATCCCTATTTGTGTAAGAAGTTATGTATCGTTTGTAATGGATGATGTACTATGGTATCCAATTCTGTCATGTCTCGCAAAAATGGTAATCCTAGGATTGCTATGTATGGCATAACAGTCATCTAGGATTGAAAAATCCGGGTGTTGACAAGTTGGTATCAGAGCCATCCTGACCATAGGAGACCCTAGTTAGACTGGACGTTTGAACCAAAAAAAACTTAGTTTCAAAACCAAAGAAAACAAATATTTACAAAAAATTATTATAATTCTTGTCCCTTTTATTCTTTCATAAAAATTCATGTTCCTCAAAAACTCTTGCAAAATACATAAAATTTTGACACACTTGATCATCCTGCTAATCTACTCATCCTCTATTCTTATAGATGGATGTGAAGTACAGCAAGTTTTACCAACTGGGGAATGGAGGAGACCTTATCTTTGAGAGGGATTTGGACTAGCTTTCGGAATTTCTGGAGCGTCCGCACCCCGAGTTCTTTGGAGCTCAGCTCAATGATCAAGGAGGAGAAGATCTGTAGTGGCTAATTGCTGCAAGTCTCCAAGGAAAGATTGAACCTCCCACTGCGGAGGGAATTCAGTTTACCTTGAGGGAAAACAACTGGCTCGATGGACTTGCCAGAGTAATGCAGGAAGCTCTTTCCCGTCTGTGTGGGCAGAGCATCAATCAGATCAAGGGTACTCGCTTTGAGTTTTTCCCAAGGCGTGATGCAAATGGACAACCACTGGAAGCCCCATACCACCCCGAGCTGAAGACTCAATTGGACCACCTTAGCTTCATGATGTATGATCGTCAGCAGGAGTGGGACAACTGTCGTGACTACTGCAACCACAAGTCTGCCATCATCAAGACAAAGGATCAGACCATCGCCATGCTAGCAAGGGATCGCAAGTTTCGTCGCCGTCAGCTCGACACGAAGAAGCGCATTATTGCCCGTCTTCGCCACCGCATCTCATCTTTGGAGGAGACCATCCACGAGAGAGACATGCAGTTGGACGAAAGGGAGAATGCCGGAGAGGATCTTCGTGGAGACCCTTACTCCTATCTCAGCGATGACGATGATTTTCTGGAGGATCAGGCCATGGACTTCTTCACCGATGAGGATGATTTCTCCTTCATCGATGATGATGAATATGAGGAAGCCACAGATTCCGAGGAGTAGTAGCACTTGAGCACTAGCGTAGTGAGTAGTATTCGGTCCCACTGTATCGTAGTTCTCAGAATGGTTCTTAAAACCATCTGTTTTTCTTTGTTGTGGTGTGTGTTGTACTGTGTGCTATGAATGAATGAATGAAAAAGCAAGTTGCTAGAAAAATCTGAGTCAAACCTTTAAAACTTTTCAAAATCCCCGAAACCTTAGAAATTTCCCTCTTTTCTCATGATCTACCTAAATCTTCAGATGCCACGTGGAGGAAGTGGTTCAGCCCTGGACCCGATGTTGCAGATCCTGCAAATGTTGACTTCTGACCGTGAAGCTGAAAGAGCGGAATGTCAAGCCAACCTAGGCACTCTGCAACAGATAGCCCAGCTAGCCCACAACAACCAAGGCCACGGAAATCGGGACAACCATGGATCTAAGCTCAAGAATTTCCAGAATACCAACCCACCTGTTTTCACTAAGTCAGAAGAACCCCTAGACGCCGATGATTGGCTGCAAACCATGGAAAATAACCTAGAAGTCGCCGGAGTGGAAGCCAACGAGAAAGTTCTGTTTTCCACCCATTATCTAGCCGGAGATGCTAGGGCATGGTGGAACAGCGTTCGCGCAATGACCGGAGGCCAGATGATGACCTGGGAGGAATTCAAGGTCAAGTTCAGCAGAACCCATGTGCCACCGGGTTTGATCAAGAGAATGAGAGACGAGTTCAGAGAGGTGAAGCAAGGAAGGATGACTTTAGTGGAATACCGTGACAAATTTTTGTCATTAGATAGGTATGCCCCGGACGAGATAGACATGGAAGCCAAGAAGAAGGAGAGGTTCCTGAATGATCTGCATGACGAGATGCAGACGGTGTTAGTCAATATTCCCTTTGCGGATATTGAAGCCCTTGTCGACTCTGCCATCCAGATGGAAGGAAAGATCAACCAAGCCAATGAGAACCGCAAGCGTCGTATGATGCATCAGCCAGGAACCCATCAGACCCCAAAGTATCGCCCCAACCCATCTCGTGATTTGCCCCAGAACCAACGTTCGATGAACCGTCCGACCTACCCCAACCGTGGAAACCCTAGACCCGAGGAAAACACAACCCCGGCAACTCTAGCAATTTCACCCGTGCCCCACCCAAATTCAACAACAACAATGCTACCGCCAACACCAACACTGCCCCTAGGACTGGAAGCAATGTTGTGCCTGTTTCAGCCAAGGACAAGTCGCAAGTGACTTGTTATGACTGTGGAAATAAAGGCCACTATTCCAACGAGTTCCCCAACAAGAAGAATGCTACAGCCCCCAATGCCAATGTCCCATTCAAAGAAGTCGTGTCCAATTGTGGAGAAGATTTGCCCTGTGGAATTCACTCAACCGCAATGGCCGTATTTTCTCATGCATCTTGAAGAAGCTCGAAGCGCCAGCCGTCGTCTTTGGGTATGTTTTCTGTTAATTCAGTACTTGCAAGAGTGTTGTTTGATTCTGGTGCATCGCATTCATTTGTCACCGAAGAATTTGCATGCACTAATAAAATTCAACCAACCAAACTGAAGCATGTTATGATTGTTCAAATTCCCGGATCAACCACCAAGGCTAGGCAAATTTGCAAAGCCGTCCCTATCCGAATCCATGGCATAGATTTTTATGCTAATCTGATAGTACTCGGAACTAAAGCTTTGGAAGTAGTACTAGGAATGGATTGGATGTCCAAACATAAAGGATTGATTGACTGTGCCAAGAAAGCCAGCACCATGACCAGTACAGCCGGAATATCAGTCGAACATATATCTGAAACCTTACCTCGCCAATTCAAATGCAACAAGAGTATAGCCCAACCTACCATTGACCAAGTCCGGATAGTCTGTGAATACCCCGATGTATTTCCAGATGTTTTGCCCGGTATGCCCCCAGATCGGGATATCGAGTTTATCATTGAACTAATCCCCGAAACCGGACCCATAGCCCAGAGACCCTATAGTATGAACCCGTCAGAGCTCGCAGAACTGAAGAAGCAACTGGATTCCATGCTATAAATTGGATTGATTCAACCAAGTGCGTCACCATGGAGATCACCTGTCTTGTTCGTGGACAAGAAGGATGGAGGTAACCGTTTTTGTACGGATTATCAGAAGTTGAATGATGTCACCATCAAGAACAAGTACCCCTTGCCTAAGATAGAAGATTTGTTTGATCAGTTGACCGGTGCCAAGGTGTTTTCTAAGATTGATCTTAGAACTGGCTATCATCAAATCAAGATTCGTGCAGAGGATATTCCCAAGACTGCCTTTACCACCAGATATGGATTGTATGAGTATACAGTCATGTATTTCGGATTAACCAATGCCCCCGCTTATTTCATGAACCTCATGAATAATATTTTTATGGACTTCCTGGATAAGTTTGTCGTTGTTTTCATTGATGACATTCTGATTTATTCCAAATCAGAAGAAGAACATGAGCTACACGTAAGGACCATTCTTGGAACCCTTAGAGAGCATCATCTGTATGCAAAGTTTAGCAAATGTGAATTCTGGTTACAGGAAGTAGGATTCCTCGGTCACAATGTATCATCCAGAGGAATTACCGTTGACCCTACCAAAGTGAAAGATGCAGAAGATTGGCAAGCCACAACCACTCAAACCCAAGTTCGTGCATTTATCGGATTGGCGGGATATTACCGCAAATTCGTAGAAGGATTCTCTATTATCGCTAGACCCATGACCCAATTGCTGAAGAAGGACAAGAAGTTTGAATGGACCGACAAATGTGAAGCGAGTTTTCAAGAAATCAAAAGGAGATTGATTTCAGCCCCAATCTTGATCATGCCGGATATCACGAAGCCCTTCGATGTGTATTGTGACGCATCCAAGATTGGTCTCGGATGTGTGCTAATGCAAGAAGGCAAATTTATATCTTACCTATCTCGACAATTGAAGCAACATGAGCAAAACTACCCAACCCATGACCTCGAACTCGCAGCCATAGTTCTAGCCCTGAAGACATGGAGACATTACCTAATGGGAAACCGTTGTGAGATTTATTCGGATCACAAGAGCCTAAAGTATATATTCACTCAGAAGGAGCTGAATATGAGGCAGAGAAGATGGATTGAGCTAATCAAGGATTATGACCTGGACATTCCCTATCACCTTGGTAAAGCCAACGTGGTAGCCGGTGCCCTTAGCAGATTGCCGTGCCGCTTGAACTCCATGATTTTGAAGGAGCAACCAAGTTTGCACAAGGAGATGGAAGATTTTCGAATGAAATTAGTAAGTGAAGGATTTTTGTCTAGCATAGAACTCCAGCCCACTTTGATCAGTCAGATTAAGGAGGCGCAGAAGGAAAATGCTAGTATCGACGGAATCATGTGTCGTATCGGTATAGGCAAAGTACCCGGATTCACCGAGGACGAAGAAGGAGTGTTGTGGTACAAAGGACGCCTTTGTGTACCAGCAGATTCTGAATTGAAAGAAGTTATTTTGAAGGAGGCTCATGATACTGTTTATTCTATCCATCCTGAAGGAACTAAGATGTATCAAGATTTAAAAGAGCAATTTTGGTGGCATAAGATGAAGAGAGAAATCGGAAGCTATATCGCCAAGTGTGATATATGTCAGCGAGTCAAGGCAGGACATCAAAGACCCGCTGGATTGTTGCAACCATTGCAGATTCTGGAATGGAAATGGGATTCTGTAGGAATGGACTTTATCACTGGACTACCTACTTCTAGTAGGGGAAATGACTCTATCTGGGTCATAGTGGACAGATTGTCCAAAGTCGCCCATTTCTTGCCCGTCAAAACTACATATCAGAGTTCGAAACTAGCGGAGTTGTACATCGCTAGAATCGTCAGTTTGCACGGAGTCCCTAAGAACATAGTATCGGATCGAGGAACTCAGTTTACCTCGAGATTCTGGAAGAAAGTCCAAGAAGGTTTAGGAACCCGTCTAGATTTCAGCACCGCGTATCACCCTCAGACCGATGGACAAACAGAGCGAGTAAACCAAATACTCGAAGATATGCTGAGAGCATGTGTGTTAGAATATGGATCCAAGTGGGAAGATTGTCTGTCGTTTGCAGAATTTTCATACAACAACAGTTATCAAGCCAGTTTGCAAATGGCCCCCTTTGAATTCATGTACGGAAGAAAGTGTCGCACCCCTTTGAACTGGTCGGAAATAGGAGAGAGTCCGATTTTTGGACCCGACATCCTACGAGAAGCAGAAGAGAAGGTTCACAAGATTCGTGAGCACCTCAAGACCGCCCAATCCCGACAGAAGAGTTACGCCGACAAGAGAAGTAGAGACCTCGCCTTCAACATAGGAGATTTTTTTTATCTGAAAGTGTCGCCATTGAAGGGAATGAAGCATTTCCAACTCAAAGGAAAGTTAGCCCCCAGATATATCGGACCTTTCCAGATTCTGAACCGTCGAGGAGAAGTATCGTACCAATTGGAGCTACCTGAAGAGATGTCAGCCGTGCACAATGTGTTCCATATCTCGTTACTTCGCAAGTGTCTCGAAGTCCCCGAGAAGACCGAAGTATTCAAGAATATCGACCATCGGACCATAGAAATCAACGATGACCTGACCTATCCCGAAGTACCCATCCATATTTTGGAAGAAGCTTTTCTAACTACCCGAACCCGAAGCATCAAGTTCTCAAGATTCAGTGGAGCAACCACATAGAAGAGGAAGCTACCTAGGAGCGCGAAGATCACATCAGGACGGAGTTTCCTGATCTCTTCAAATCCTAGGTAATCTTTTCGTCCTTTTTCAAATCTCGGGACGAGATTTTGTTTAAGGGGGGAAGGTTTGTAACATCCCAAAAATACTAAACTTGGAACATCAAACTCTAATCATCAAGATTGGGGTTAACAAAAACTTTTCTAATTAAAATTATGAATGCATGCATATGTGTATGCATTGATTTTGAAATTCTTTTAAACCACCTTGTTTGATTGTGTCATTGCTTGTAAAATGTTTCTTAGGTGAAATAAACATCATCTAAAACATTTCCCACACTTTTCCTAAAGACAAGTAAATCAAAACACATATATTAAATGAATGGTCACTTTGACCAATTTAACTCTCATACCTACTTTGGTTGTCTCAGACTTTCAAAATCTAACAGAAACCTTTCTGGATCTTTGCACCCCTTGAATGTACTCATAACAAAGTATCAAGGCCCACTTTGTGATCATCCAGAAACTTTCAAATGCATAGTTTAAATGACAATTCAAAATTGAATCTTTATCATATGGGAAGATCCCACTTTTTCAAAAACCACTTAAACAAGCTCAACTTTCAAAACCCAAGCATCTGCAGACTCACCAGCACTAATCTAGCAAACCCACCAAAAATCTTTTCAAAATTCAAAACTTGATTTCATGCGGCCATTTCATCAAACAGGTTGCAGACACAAATCAAACAAACATCAAACACTATTGTGAGCAGTGATTCTTGCCTAACTGGTTCCCCATTTAGCTCACAACCATCTCAATAGATCATCTAGCTAACTAAACCAAGCACTAGCACCACTGTGAGCTTGCCATTGCCATCAATGGTGAACAGCCGAGCACACCCTTGCCACCCCATAGTCGACAGCAAGCTAGGAGCACCAGCAAGCCTAGCCAGCATGTCTGGGAGGCAGCCCACCGTCCACCGCCACTCCCTGTCCACTGCTCGATCCTTGCCAAGCCCTGGACCACGCGCACGAACCGCGCCCAGACCGCCAGAGACCATGCCGAGCGTGCGCCAGAGCACCATCCTCGACCAGCACCCACAAACCGCGCGCCGCCCTCGCCGTGTGCATACACAATCCCCACCGACCCAGGAGACCGCCAGATATCCCCGTTCGCCACCTCGTGACGCATATCCACCACTCGCCGTCGAAGACGCCGCCTCTGCCGTGTAGAGCATCGCCCGTTCCAGACCAAGCCGCACCGCCCCATTCCTCGAAACCATGTCCTTGAGCATTGCCAGGAGACACCACACCGTCCCCTACCCTTGCCCATGCCAATAGCCGCCTGTAACATCGCTCCCGACGAGCTCACCGTGCGCCCCGACGGTCCCCTCGCTCGACTATAAATAGAGGCCACCCCCGCTCGATTTCTTCATACCATCTCACTCCCCTCTCCTCACTGATCGTGCCACACCGTTCTCAGAGCAAGGCGAGCACCACCCCGCCGGAATTTCACCGGAGCCCGCCGCCTCTGGAGAAGAAGGGAGCCATCGATTTCTTCAACCCCAGGAGCTGCCGCGACCACCCCTGAGTTCGCCGTCGTCGACTTCGTCGTTCGCCCGCCTCGCCAACCCTTGCCAGTACTCCGGTGAGCCCCCAGCACCCACCGCTGGCCTCGCTAGGTTTCATTCTCGTCGGCGTTGTCTCGCATCGACGATGACTCCCAGCCGTTGGATTAGAATCAGATTGAACGACCCACGTTGCCCCATACCGCTTTGCCCAGCCCCGTGTCACTGACGAGTGGGGACACCAACATAAGCAGCCCGCTGAAGCACTGCGCTTAGCAGGCCGGCCCGTTAACTTTTCCCGCGCAGCCCAGTGATTTGAATTAAATCTTTTCTATTTTAAGTCAAACACACTTCTGTACCCAACTTCAAAAATGAACCCAGATCGATTCAGTGCACCAATTTGAATGAAACCAATTTTGTTGGAAAGGTCTGTAAATGCTGAATCCAAGACCATTGGATTCAAGTCATTTGGATCTGTACATCATCCTTAGTAAAAATAACAAGGCAAAAGCTTTTCTGCATTCAAACATTTTTCAAATTTAAACCATAATAGCTTTTGAGTTGATTCCAACTCTCAAAAATCACATTTAAACATACCTTTGAAAATATATAAAAATATATAGGTTTACTTGCAGAAATAATGTTCAAGTAATAAAAGAATGCTACATAGGCATTTCTAGCCACTTTAATTAATTAGAATAAAAGGGTAAAACCTTATTAAATTGTGACACCACTTTAAATCACATTCCCATGCACTACAATATGTGGTGATGACATGTGTCAACATGATCCCATGTTTGGTTTGGAGAATATTAAATCTTAAGTAGTTTTTCAATGAGTAGAAATTACTTTTCTAAAAATAAAAGGAATTAAATCAAGCCTTAACCTTGTAATGTTAGAGATGATGCTAGATCATCTATAGGACCCTTGTGTGTGATGATTGCAAGTAGTTAAGTATTGTTTGGTGATTGTGTACCTCGTATTTATTCATAGACGCTAGTACCGACCATGGATACGAGGAGGAAGAAGGATACTACGAAGAAGAAGCCGAGGAGAACTTCAACCACTGCTCTGCCCAAGGCAAGCCTTACTAATCAAGTTGACCTGTGTAAGCTAACACTTGCAATTTAGCAAGCTTATACTGATTTTATGCAAGCAAATACTTGCTTGTTAATATGCCTACTATATGCCTTAAGCATATATGACCATACCCACTTGATAAACCAATCCTAGTTTTATTTGCAAGCTTCTTACTTTATTTATTTATCAAAGCTTTAACTTAGAGTTGACTTAAGTGACTTGTAGATACTATAAACATTCTGAAGGTTGCATCAAGAGCATAAAATTTGGCCTAAGTTAGAAACCTTGATATCATCCTAAGATATAAGGTTGTACTTAGTTGAAACTCCACTAGTTCACCACCCCTCATTAGTACTACCCCCACCTGTAGATGATAGTGCTAAGCATAAAATTTGATCAACTTTAGATGGGTTTACTTGGTGGAAAAATGGTTATGAAAACCTTGGAATGATGGATCATTCTATTGAAATGTTTTGGACATGTGTTTCCGAACACTTGATGATTTTGGTGATGAAAACGTTGAGGCATGAGCCTTAGCCCTTTATAAAACTGATGGTTGTCTGGATGCGATACCATTCCAATTTTATCGTACAACCACAATACCCGAATATTGGGTAGGGCTTGACTGGAAACTTATATACCTTAGTATTAGTTCCCTCACGGCCAAGGTCCGAAATGAGGCTACCTTGTGAAGATTGTCCACATGCAGTACCCAAGATGATAGTTGGTCATGGTTGGGAGGCCAAACTCACAGGAGAGGTGCTTATACTAGGGCGTGTAATTGAAAGGTTAGGATTGATTATCCGCATATTGAGTATGGTGAATTCAGGATTTGTTCCTGACGGATGTATCGAATGTTGTGGTGAAAGTGTATAATCTCTGCAGTGTCAAACTATTGAATAGCAGCGTCATGATTATGGACAGTTGGAGTGGCCATATTGTTCCCCCGTCAGACTTTTCAAAATGACTTGTGAAATGGATTGAGACTTTGACTTGACCACAACAGAGTTGTGACCTGAGTTACAAGATCCCACCTAGGAGTTATAAAATTGTGACTAGCTTCGGAACTTAGTAGAGATAAATCTGGCTTTTGCAAAACAACCCTAGAGCCTAGTGTCCTATTATCCAAAAACCCCTTTACCTGTTAGTATTATCTTGCGAATACTTAAGGAGTACTCATGGCTTTGTCCCTGGCTATTCCCATGGCCAGACTATGAAGAGGAGTACCTGGAGGATGGACCCCAAGGAGGTTACGACAACTAGGATCATCTCCCATCGTCAGCATTGGCTGTGACCCCGAAGTGGAGCTTCGCCTATGCTACCGTTATTATTACGTATTCCGCTGCTTGATGTTGTATTAAGAACTGGATCATGAGATCCCTATTTGTGTAAGAACTTATGTATCGTTTGTAATGGATGATGTACTATGGTATCCAATTCTGTTATGTCTCGCAAAAATGGTAATCCTGGGATTGCGATGTATGGCATAACAGGCATCTAGTATCGAAAAATCTGGGTCACTCAACACACACACGACCACCGGAGCGCCTCCAGGCTACCCCAATTTCCCCTCGCACTATCGCTGCCCCGACGATCTCCGGTGAGCTATTACGGTGAGCCCTGTGCGTTCCTTGACCTCTGGTTCAAATGAGAATGTTCACCTTTTCTTTGCACTCCTTCTGATGCATGCCATTTGTCCTCTTGTTCCCCAGAGCGTCGCCACCGTTGTCAACTGAGAGCACACGACGCTCGGCTCTACTCCGATGAGGAATAGCCGCCGTGTCCGTGCACCCCTCTGCCGTCTGCGACCACCTTGAGAACCACCTCATCGCCGCAACCCTGGTAAGACACTGTGGCCCCTCCCTTACCCCCTGGCCTCGCCAGCACGTCACTGTCAGATGCGTCGCCGCCGTAGTGGCCATTCGCGCCGCTGGACTTTGGTCAAAGTGATAGGATCCGCTAGATCTAGATCCAGTGGCCTAGATTAGAAGCTAGCAGAGAATCGGCATGGCTAGATCTGGACCGCAGGATGCAACTTAGATCTAACAGCACGCGTGCGTGATCCGCGCGAACTAGTACGCGCCAATCAGAAGCTGCCGCGTGGCTGTGTTTTAGAATTAAAATCCAGATTTTATCTATTAGATGTTTAAACTTGCACAATTCATAAATTTTGATCTGTAATTCCAAAAAATACAAATAGGTGTCTATGGATTCATAAAAATATGAACTTTGCATATATGGCCTTACTTTGGTCATTTGCTTCTGTAAAATTAGGATTTTATGCAGAGACATTTGTAGGACTATTTTAACTATAAAAATTATTTAGAATATTATTTTTAGGTGGTTTTTGTGTTATTTAGACTTTAGAATGTATGCTTAGTATTCAATACAGTAGAGTTTTATTTTATTGTGGCAAATCATCCCATTGCATTTTGCATGCATTCATACTATTTTTATGTGTATATTGATTTGTGAATATTTTGTGGTTTGATTTGTTGTGTAGATTTTGTGGATTGTGAAGTGTGTGATTGTGAGGATTGTACCTATTCTCCTAGCTACCAAGGCAATTGATATTTCATCTTATGTCCCATTATTTTTCCTATTGCACTAGTATTATTTTGAGTAGGATTTGCATGGTAATTTTTGAAAGTATATGCTATGCTAGGTAGATCCTATAGATGATATCTTGGTAGTATTTTCCCTATGTTAGGAGCCATGGTATACTAGAATGCTTAGACTTGCTAATAGAATAAGTGGGTGGAATAATCATGTTATGATGTTATGGAAAGATTATGCCTATGTGTTTTTGACTAAGAAAACAACTTGTTAATGGAACACCTGGGTGGAATGGGACTTGTATGGTTTGTGTTGAGTGCTTATACAAGGCCCATGTCTATGGTTTACCCTGTGTGTCACACTTGTGGGTGGCCACCCAGGAACAAAGAGATTTGAGATGTTTAGTGTTGAGAAGATTCCAGTGCAACCACATGGCATATGGGCTCTGCCTTGACCAACTAAGTTGCAAGAACTAAGCTAGATGGACAGATGGTGGTAGAGTTGATAGGATGAAACGCGTCCATGGTGGTCTGAGGGATTGCTTCTGAAAAGTCTCGTCTCGATGCATGTCGAGTCTTGTGGGGAAAGTGCACCACCTCTCAAGAGGGTAAAACCTAAGTACTTAGCCGTGTCCCCGGTTATGGACATTTTGAGCATCAAAGACATTGAAATGGTCAAGAATCTCCTCATCCCAATTTCTCTAAGTTAAAATTTGTGGGTGAACAAGGGTAGAGGTTCACCATTGTCTATTGGTGGTTCCTTAGTGTTTTGTAAAAAAAACTTGGTATTTTCAAACCAGTAGGTAAAACCTTATTTGAGCAAAGCCAGCCTGATCCACACTTAGCCAAATTCATGTAGTTGATAGTCTCTACTATATAACTATGATATCACTTGCCAATACAATTCCAACTGTATTGACACCTTGTGGCTGTAACTTATTATGTTGTAGGTTACTCTGATGGTGAGTAGCGTTATCAGTCTACACTCAACATGTTTGCCTGTGTTACATGAAGATGAAGACTTTATTTATATGCTATGTAATGAGAACTCTTTATATGTTAGCCTTGGGTAGAGAGTTGTAAGAACTATTGTACTCCTGGAATTTCGATGTAATAATGACCTTTGTATTTGTGTACTTAATCTTAAACTATGGGTGCTAGCAATTTGATCCAGGGACTAGCACTGCAATCACAGGGGCCTTTACCTTAAAGGGTGAGGTCTTACAGATGGTATTAGAGCATTGTGTTTCCTGTAGGTTTGTGACCCTAAGATGGATTATACTAAGGAAGCCACTAGGAAAATGCAACACCTTTGTGAATTTCACACTTGTCTCTTTTCATCTCGTAAAACCTCTCCTAATCTTCTTTCTCATCTCTATTTGTAGATGGCCGCCATCAACGAAGCCGTCAAGAAGGGACCACTGAGGACCATGACCCTAGAATGTGAGACGGAGTTTCCCAAGGCACTCAAGAACCTTATGATTAGCTTGGGGATAAATGGTGAAGCCGTGTACAAGGGATTTATAGTGATGGATGAAGGAGAATAGTATTGATGGGTACAAATCCACTTGTATAAAAACAAGGAGGACAACCACAATGATTCAGGATTCTGCATGGTCACCAACTCTGAAATGCATGTCATTCTTTGAATCTGCAAGGAGTGCATCATGGAATGCCATTGAAGAACTTGGAGAAAGGCGTAAGTGTAGAATGCTCAACACTCAAAATAATCTTAGAGAGGAGAGTAAACATACCCAAGACTTAGGGACCACCATAAAACATCTAAGGGAGCATATCATAGACTTAGCATGGGAGTATTGTGATCAAGACAAACAGATTGCCTCCAAGGATGCCCAGATAGCTACCTTGACTAGTGAGTGAAGGACATGTATCCTATAGTTGGACCACCACACTTGTCGTTTTCTCGCGTTAATAATTTGATCATACCGACTTATGTGGTATGGCAAAAATTTCTCTAAGTTGTGATTGAACCTTGATGTTGTGATTGAATAATGTATGCCATGACTTTTGTGGATTAATGTTTTGTTGAATGACTTTGGCTTTTGTTTTGCTACCTTATGTTCTTCTTTTTGTGTTGTTTCTAACTTTTCTACATCCTATGCAATAGATGCCTAGCTTTGTTTTAAGCACCTCCAAGGAGTTCAAGGGAACTCTCTTTGGATCCCGTATTGTGGAGCTCATCAGTGTGCTCGATCTTCCCATCCCTAACATTAAGGGACTTCAGCTCAAGAAGTTTGAGAGGAAGGACTTGTGGGGATTTAAAGTCTCCTAGCCAGGACGCTAGTCAGAGCCTCCCACCAAGGAAAATTCCTTCAAGATACTCCATGATGACAAAGAGAAGGTCCTCGATGTCGCCATGCAGGAGCTGATTGGACGCCTTTGTGCACGTCACTCCGCCGAGCTCAAGGGCCTCTACTTCCTTCCTTTTGGGAGACATGACGAGGACAGAGAGGCTATAGTGTTAGATGAGGCCACTAAGGAGACCATTCAGCCTGTGCTCCACTACCTCCAGGACATAGAGAGCCAACCAATGTCATGCTTAGCAATGACGAGCTACGCATTCAGCTAAGGGAGAAGGACAAGGCCTTCGAGGAGCAAGAAGAGTGCATCAAGGATATGGAGTAGAGGTTTGAGAAGCAAGATAAGAATTTTAAGAACCAAGAAAATAGAGTCCAGGATAGGAACAAGAAGATCAATGAGATGAAGACTGAGATGGAGCTCAAGGATCTTGAGCTAGAGACACAACATGAGGTGATAGAGAGGCTGCGTTCGCAGAAGAGAGAGATTCAAGCGAAGTTTGATGCTTTGACCACCAGCGTGGAAGAGTACAAGGTAGGTTTCGACACAGCAGGACTTGCTCTAGTGGAGGAGGAAGTCAATATGGAGGAGTAGTGTTTGACTACTTGGCTATCTATCCATTTATCATCATTTTATTTATAGAGTCGCATTGATCATCCAACATGTGGATGACTATGCTAGTGTGTTTACTTTACAAAACTTGTTGTTCGTTTTGAATCCTAAAGTTTATCATGTGCTTGCTTGTTTGTGATTACTGATATATATTGTATTGTGCATGTTAGGATCTATGGGTTATATCTCATTACTTATCCTTATTGAAACCACAGATGCCTCCTCGTCGTACCCATCCCAACAACAACTACAACAATGGCAATGAGATGCAACAGTTGATGACTGCACAGAAACAGCTGATGCAAATGATGACTCAGTTTATGGCCAATCAAAATCATAACCAAAATAATAACAACAACAATAAAGAATAGCAATAAGAATAAAGAACAACAACAACAACAACGACAAGAATAGCAACAACAACAACAACAAAGAATAAAGAACAGCGACAGAACAACAATAAAGAATAAAGAACAAAGAATAGCAACAACAACAACAACAACAACAACAACAACAACATCAACAACAGCAGCAGCAGCAGCAGCAACAATAGCAGCAACAACAACAACAACAACAACAACAACAACAACAACAACAACAACAACAACAACAACAACAACAACAACAACAACAACAACAACCAGAAAAACCCACCAACTTTTGATATGCTCACAAGGTTTCTAAGGTTGAGGCCTGCTAAGTTTTCTGGAACAGCTGATCCCATGGTAGCAAATGATTGGCTATGTTCTATGAACAAGGACTTGGTCATAGTTGGTTGCACTGACGCAGAAAAAGTCAGGTTTGCAGCACACTTACTAGAAGGACCAGCAGCTACTTGGTGGGATAACTTCCAAATAACTACCCCTATTGAAGAAGTGACTTGGGCAATATTTGAGGATGGATTCACAACCTTAAACAACGCCATCGCAGTGTTGCTGAATATATTGAAGAGTTCAACAATATGTCACGCTATGCACCGAATGATGTTGACACTGATGCAAAAAAGGAAGGATAAGTTCCAACTTAAAAATCTCTGTGTGACAAAGCTACCATCTTGGACAAGATGAAGCAAGTGGAGAATAGGAAGAGGAAGCATCATTTTTATAAGCATGGATCTAGTTCGTCTCACAAGCGTTCTCTTGGTGAAGGAAGTAGAAGTTCTGGATACCACAAACACAGGAATCATAACAACCACCACAACAGAAACCGTCACCATGATAGCAATAAACATCATGGGCATAGTAATGGGGATTACCGAAACAACAAGAGTGGACACAAGAGTCACCATAGTGGAAATGGCAATGGAAATCACCTAGCAAAGAGAGACATCAGTCAGGTTGAATATTTCAAGTGCAAGAAAACTGGGAACTACGCAAATGAATGCCCAGAAAAGAAGACTGATGGAGCCAACAAGCCAAACCCTTTCCCAAAGGGTCATGTGAACCACATCAATGTGGAGGAAATTCAAGAGGAGTCTAATGATGTGGCTAGTAAGTTCAAGATTAATTCCTTTCCAGCACTTACCCTTTTTTATACTGGCGCATCGCATTCATTCATATCAAGAGCATATGTAGAATAGACTCCCAACTGAAAAAATTGGATGTCCTATTAAAGTAAGGTCCCCAGGTGGAGAGATGATAGTAAATTTTGGATGTCACCAACTAGTTCTGGAGTTTGGAAGGTACAAGTTTCCAGTTAGTCTGATAATCCTATAATCCCAAGGATTGGATGTAATATTAGGCATGGACTGGATGACCCATTATGAGGGAGTAATAGACTGTGCCAGACGAACTGTTACACTCACAATCCCGGAAAAGAAACGGATTAGGTTCAAGTCTAACTTTGAACCCAAAGGGAGTAAGGTAAATTCTCTTAAGGGGGTTAGCCTAGACATTGTACCAGTAGTGAAGGAGTACCCGAATGTGTTTCCAGAGTAACTACCAGGAATGCCACCAGATAGGGATGTGGAGTTTTTGATTGACTTACTGCCAGGATCTGGACCCATAGCAAAGAGACCATACAAGATGTCAGTGGATGAGTTGAAGGAACTCAAGAAACAGCTTGGAGAATAGTTGAATAAAGTATTTATCCAACCAAGTTCTTCGTCTTGGGGTGCACTAGTTTTGTTTGTTAAGAAGAAAGATAGAAGTTAGAGGCTATGCATAGATTATCGATCACTCAACGAAGTGACCATAAAGAACAAGTATCCCTTACCCAGAATCAATGATCTCTGTAAGACCCCACCTTTTAAAGGTAAAGGCCCCTGTGATTGCAATGCTAGTCCCTGGATCAAAATGCTAGCATCCACAGTTTAAGATAAAGTACATAGATACAAAGGTCATTATTACATCGTCATTCCAGAGATAACATAGTATTAACAACTCAATATCCCAAGGCTATTACATAGAGTTCATAACATAATGTAAATAACTATAAGTCTTGATCTTCATGTGACACAGGCATACATGTTGAGTGTAGACTCGCAACCCTAGTCTCCATCAGAGTAACCTACAATATCATAAGTTACAACCATAGAGGGTCAATACATTTGGAATTGTATTGGCAAGTGATACCATAGTAGAATAGTAGTATCTAACATCTGTATGAATTTGGCTGAGTGTAGTTTAGGCTGGATTTTCTCAAAATAAGGTTTTGTCTTATTAGTTGAAAACACTAAGTTTTTGTTTGATAAAAACACCCAAGAAACCACCAATATACATTGGTGAACCTTTACCCTTGTTCAACCTCAAGTTTTAACTTAGAGAAATTTGGATGAGGATATTCTTGATCACTTCAATGTCTTTGATGCTCAAATTGTCCGTTGCCGGGAACACGGCTAAGTACTTAAGTTTTATCCTCTCGAGAAGTGGTGCACTTTCCCCACAAGACTCGACATGCATCGAGACAAGACTTTTTAGAAGAATTCCCTTAGACCACCATGGACGCGTTCCATCCTATCAACCCTACCACCAATTATCCATCTGGCTAAGTTCATGCAACCTAGTTGGTCAAGGCAGAGCCCATATGACATGTCGTTGCACTAGAAGCTTCTCAACACTAAACATCTCAAATCCCTTTGTTCCTGGGTGGCAATCCACAAGTGTGATACACAAGGTAAACCATAGACATGGGCCTTGTGTAACCACTCAACATAAACCAATCATACCATTCCACCCAGGTGATTCATTCACATAGTTGTTTTATTAATCAAAAACACAAGTCATAGATTTAGCAATATTTCATATCATGAATAATCCACCCATGTTTTCCACTAGCTAAGCTAAGCATACTAGTATAAAAAGTTTCTTAACTTAAGGAAAAACTACTAAGACAACATGTACTAGGATTTCCCAAGGCATAGCATAGTAAATACTTAGAAAATTTCTAATGCAAACCTTACTCCAAATATCACTAGTGCATAGATAAAATAGTAGGAAATACATATGAAGCATCACTTGCCTTGATAGTTGGCGGAATAAAAATGGTCCACACAATCACAATCACCACTATCACCAAAATATACACATAAAATCATAACACCAAAATCACATTTCAATAATCAAACAAAAATACATATGAATGCATGCAAATGCAATGAAATGATTTTTATACACTAAACAAGTCATACCAAACAGTACTGAACACAAAGTAAACTTTCTAAAGTTTTAAACAGTCACAAATTTACTTTAAAATAATTTTCCAAATAATTTTATATGCAAAATAGGCCTACAAATGGTTCTGCAAATAATCCTATTTTTTTAGAAGCAAAATACTAATACAAGGCCATCTATGTGTAGGGCTTAATTTTCGGAATCCATTGATATATTATTTGCATTTTTTTGAAAAACAGATCAAAAGATATGAATTTCATAAGTTTAAATAACTAATAGATTCGAAAACAGATTTTAAATCTAATTCACAGACGCGTGGAAGCGTCTGATTCGCCGATACCTCTTCACATGGATCATGCTTCCGCGCCGTTTGATCAAGACAGATCCAACGTGCCAGATCTAAACATAATCGTTCAGCAAGTGATCTAATCTATAACGTAGGATCTAGAACCAACGGATCTAAATGGTGCGACCATAGCGGGGCGGCACTGATGGCGCTTGCGGCAGCACTGCCAAGGACATGCCGACGAGTCTAGAGGGGGATGGGAATGATGCTTTTTCTTACTAGCGTCGCGTGGATGCGAGGAATCTCAAGGTGGTCGTGGTTTGGATAGGGACACACTGTCGTGGACGCGGGAGCTCGTCGGAGATCTCACTGGCGTCGGGTGGATGCTGGCGGAGACAAAGGCGATGACCTAGGTGTAGCACCCTGGGAAAATCCACTACTAGAAAATCGCGGTTGTTTGTATGTTACGTATCATCATACATATTTGTTCATAAAAGTAATTTGTAAAACCCTATTTTGATTGACATTACTTCTCTTCTTTATTTCAAATTAAAACCGTAGGCTTGTCTATCATATTTTTGTCTGTCAAAATCTGTTTGCAAAAATCTATTAAAAAATAATATAAATAAAAATAAAATGTTTTATTTTGTGGGGAGTCAGCCGGCCAGGCCAAAATCCCAGCTAGCCAGACTACTACCCCAGTGGCCCAACCCACCGAAGCTAACCCTAATCCCCAAACCACCCATCCAGACCCAAACACCCTCACCGTCGCCACCACACCCTGCAGCAGCGGCACACACACGCACGTCACGCTCCCGCTCGGCCTCACCTCTCTCCCGTAATCGAACTCATCGCTCACCCCCTAGCCCCACCACGTCGCACTCTCCCATCGCGTGAAGCCACCAACCCCTCGTTGCCTCCTCTGCGCTCGCTTGCCTCGCCTCACTCTCCGCCGCCACCAGGCCCTTCCCTCTGCACTGCTGGCCGCTGGAGTTCCGCCGCCCTGCGAGTTTCCCCTGATGCCGCCCTCGCCTTCCCTCTCCCTCGCCCGCAGAGTCACCGCCCGTCCTCTCCTCGGTGTCCCGCCGTCGATCGCCCCACTCTCGTCTCCGACCCCGGCACCTCCTCTGCTCGTCTCGACGGTCGCAGTTCTCCCCTTCTTCCTGTTGGCCGTCCGCCACCGGTCCAAGATCTCCGTCATGCTCGAGCCATCACCACCTCGCCTCTCCATCTCCGGTTTTCGGTCAACGCCTCCTGCAGCGCGTCTGCTACTGCGACGTCTGGCCGCCACCGGGGCCGACAACGCCGCCTCCGCAAGTCCCTGACGCCCAGCACTCCTTGTCCGCGACCCCCGCTCTCCCTGCCGCCGTGCTCGTCCTTACGACATTGGTGCCCAGCGCCGCCCTTCCCGACTCATCCCCTACCTCCTCTTGCCGGCCGACGCGAGCCACGCCACCTCGTCCGCGTCCTTCGTCAGGACGCGTCCTGTATTCCCGGGTCGAGTTCGTCTCCACGGTCGCCCCCCCCCCCCCCTCGTGTTCCTGTGTTTGGCTCAGTCCTTGCCACCAGGTCCATCTCTGCTGCCAGCCTTGAGCCTTTTTTTTTCCATCTACATGTGATCCAAGCGCTGTTGTATACCCCTATGGTGTTGATGTTTGTTGAAGTGGTGACTGATGTGGTGCCACCCGATGAACCACCCATGCCATAGTCCAAGTCCAACACTAGCAATCGATCCAGAACCACAAATCTCCGACAAGATCAACTTTGACAACGAACAAGTCACCCTCGACCACTGATGTCAAACCAAGTACTCCCGGACGCCAAGATCGTTCCCGAATCCAAAGCCGGCGACCCCAAGATCTCCGTCATGGATCTCGAAGCCCCGAACCCGAACCCGACACCGAATACCGATCTCGCCGAACCGACCCCGACGCCAAGACCGTCGAACCCGAACCCTCGAAACCAAGATCACCGAGTCCCCTCAGTGTGATCCTTTATCCGAGCCCTTATTTTTATAAATGACATATATACTTGTTGCATATAATTGTTCATACTCGCATACATATCATGTGGCTTGGGGGCTTTTGTCGACACACCTAACAATTTGGAGGCCATATGCGCGCTATTCTAGTCATAGTTTGTCTCCATTTAAATTTGTATAGCGAACCGATGCTATGTTTTGCCATGTTAAGACAACATTTAAAATGCGGGACATCTAAACAACTTGGTCCACCTAATTAATTGTCGGGACCCCGGTTTCGCTTAATATTGCCTAATTGCATCGCATCTTTGCCAAGTCATACATCATACATGCATCATGCCCGATCTTCTGTCATAGTATTAAATAGTGCATCCGGTGTTTGTGCTAGTGTTTTGCTTCTTCACGGACTAGGCCGATGAGTTGATGCGAGTGTCGACCTAATCTCTGGTGAACCTTCGGCAATGTTTTCCAGGCGAGCATTCTCCCCCTTTCTACCTATTTTATATTTATAATCTTTATTTCCTCATGTTGATCTATTGCTATCTATGTTGCGATGCTATAGATTCCGTATCCCGTTATACTTCCCTGCAGCCCTTATATTGCCATGGACACATCCTATTACCTGTTGTTTGGTAGATAGTCGGCCTTGCGAGTCGTAGTTGCTTGCGAAGGTGATGTGTTGCGTCATCGATCTTCCATAGTTGTTGGAGTAATTCCGCATGTTTAATGTTGGAGATGATTATGACTTTAATTACCGTTTAATAACTAAAATTGAAGTAGGTAAATAATGCAGAGGCACAGGTGGGCAATAGATGTTATTTGGTTTTTAACCGTCCACTTGTGTCCCGTAGGACCCCGAGTAATTGATACCTGTTCTTTGAATATTCGCACTATCCGCATGTGGGACCATGAATCCCGCTAGCCAGAGCTTGAGTCATATATTATTTCTTGGGGCCACAAACTAGTTTGGGGCTTTATTACTATCATGTACTTATGCATGCTTTACTACTTTATTTACGATTGCGCGTGGAGCGCCTGTACTGTTTAGGTAAGCGGAGTGTTTTCGCGGTATCAACAAGCCCAGTCACACTTTCGGGTTCCCAGTCATTAATAGCCATTGGCGCAAACCTCTGGGTCCGTTCCGAAGCCGGCCAACTTCGTCGCGGGTAGCTTGGTGGGGTGGCCCCCTGAAATTTATATGAATCTTGCAATTGCTCTGTCGTGATGCCTCGTTGGGTTTTTATTTGGTTTTTCCCGAGGTTTCTATTTGTGCCCCCTGCAGTGTAAAACTTTCTGAAAGCCGTTTCCACGGTTATGGACGACTTGGAGCACAGTATCTCGATCATAGACAACTATAACTAAAGCAGTGCTATAAATTTGACCTTATAATGACTAGTAATCAGCTTTACTACAACGGAATGGCTAAATAAAAGTACCAACAACTGCTGGTTTTGGGATGCCTCATGCTATATGTATCTGACTAGTAAGTATTACAACTACAACGGAATGGTTAACTAAAACTGCCCACTGCTTATTATATCAGGATGACTCATGCTATCTATATCTAACTAGTAATTGCCACAACTATAATGGAATAAATAAAACTGCCAACTTGTGAGTTCCTCGGTTGACTTCCTCGTTTGGTCTCGAGGGGGAAATACCAGGATGGGTATGCTTGGTGATAGTTTCAGGTTGGATCCGAATAGGTATTTCTTATCCCTATCAGATAGCCGCCAGTTGAATTGAGTCTCTATAGGTTGTTTAGTGCATACTGCGCTGCCGCTTCAGTCCACCATACCTATGTCGGCGAGGACCGCCGAATTTTAGTCTCGCCGTGTACTGGCCTCAGTACTGACCGCTCTCTTTTTACTTTGCCCTTTGTCGGCACCCCTTTTGTTTAAGCAGGTTTTTGAGATCGACGTCGTTAGCAGGGTTATCCTTCCGGCTTGGCCTGGGTAGGGTTATGGATGCCATTGGTTATTCTTCAGGGCTCTTAGCCTAATTTGCATCTTGTCCGTACTCGGACGCTGTATCGTTTCAAGGTGATTTGGGTCTTTGTACCGTATTTTGTATTCTTGACTCGATCAGTCGCTGTTGTATATATCTGTTTTGTGGATTCCATCGTGGACTAATGTGTAATGATATTACTTCGTTTTCCACCCGCACGCAAGTGCCTGGTGGTCACCTTTGAATCATTTCTATGCTGGTTTGGCGGGAATCGCTAAAACTTGCATAGGGCCTATCTGAGGGTGTTACAGAGTGGTATCAGAGCTCAGCAGTTACGATACCCCACTACTCCAGCCTGTAGGATAACCTAGCTAAATGACATTATAGTGTCAAAACTATTTTGGAAAATCGGTTGCATAGATCTGATTAGGTCTGCTTTTACTCCTTACCCCTCTACTATTCTTCTCTTACCTCCACGTGTTTTGAAACTGCTCTCTTATCTTTTCTTCGAGTCTAGGAATTCTCGTGGTTGGGTTTCTGTTGTACCTTCAGGGTTTCGCTTCCATCCTCTTGTAACGGTGCTTCGATATCTGGTCTTCATGCTATGTGAGGAATCATCATGTGTTGTACCTTTCAGTGGACCGAAAATTCACTAAATTTTTTCTTTATCTTCTGGTGTTTTCCTTCGCAACGACATCATCTACATCAGATCCGATGGAGAGTCTGCATCACTCCTTATTTCCGAACTTCGCTTGTCGAGATCTTCAGTCTGATTCTGGGAGTTGGTTGCATAATTCTCCTATTCATGTGCAGAGTAATGCTTTGGGTGCGCGATGGACTGATCACTATCCGACTACTCTTATCATTCGCTCTTGTACATTTAATGGTGGATTGATGCAATTATACTCCTTCTGTGAAAGTTGTACGTGGCCTTACCTTTTGAGACCTTTACCTTCGACTTTGTTCTCCGGAGTGCTCTCTCGACGAACGTGAGCAACGACCCTTGTTGGTGGTGTCGCCACTTTCAAGATGAATAAGGAACCCTTGTTAGTGGTGTCGCGAGGATCTACATGAATCGAGAAGATTCAGGTCATCGGCTTTCTTCCCCGTACTAGGAGGCGGATCTCGAGGGCGAGATCCATTGTTAGTGGAGTCGAATTGTAGCACCCCGGCAAAATCCACTACTAGAAAATCACGGTTGTTTGTATGTTACGCATCATCATACTTATTTGTTCATAAAAGTAATTTGTAAAACCCTATTTTGTTTGACATTACTTCCCTTCTTTATTTCAAATTAAAACTGTAGGCTTGTCTGTCATATTTTTGTCTGTCAAAATCTGTTTGCAAAAATCTATTAAAAAATAATCTAAATAAAAATAAAATGTTTTATTTTGGGGGGAGTCAGCCGGCCAGGCCAAAAGCCTAGCTAGCCAGACTACTACCCCAGTGGCCCAACCCACTGAAGCTAACCCTATTCCCCAAACCACCCATCCAGACCCAAACACCCCCACCGCCGCCACCACACCCAGGCAGCAGCGTCACACACACGCACGCCACGCTCCCGCTCGGCCTCAATATCAAGCAGTTGCTACCTTGCATTTGCAAATACCTTTGTCCTACTTACACAAACAGTTTTTGATTTTCTTTGAAAAGATTCCAATTAAGTTAACCCAACAATATTAAAGCAATTAGGAAATTGTAATGAGCGAGAAACATGTCATGGAATCAATATCAAGCAACTCAGATGTCCATAACCGGACACGGCTAATCGATTAGATTATACACCCTGCAGGGGTTAGTACACTTTACCCATGTGACTTGGCCAGCCCAGCTCATACCACCACTCTCATTTTGGGTGATGATAGGGAGAAGTCCAAGAAGGGACCATTCGGGAAGTAGCTCCCCAAACCCAACACGCACCGGTCCAACCTACCAAAATTCTACATCTCTTGATACGTGGGTTCGAGTTACCACAACCTACTGAGTCCAACCAACCGCCCATTCCATTATTGGCACAAGGTTGTACACGTAAGCTACAAAATAAAGAAGCCAATCATTTTCTCTTGATACCTGGGTGCCTTTCCGCAATGATACCACTAAAGATTATCAATCCCATCACACCCAGGAGATTCATTGATTAAGTTGTTTTTAGTTTTCACAAACCAACACATTTAGAAACAACTTTCAGTGATGTAACCCATCCCTCGTTCATCAAGCATGGCTAAGCACATCTACCAACGGTGGCTCATCTACAGGAAATCCCTACCATATAATAGGACATATCATAGCGGTAGTAATATCCTACATATGCATCTACAAAATACATGACAATGCATTGAAAATAGTAGGACAACATCATGAACAAAGTAGCATCTACTTGCATTGGTTATAGTTGAAGTCGTTCAAGCACTCGTAGCAATCACACACTCTGCACTCCTCGCAATCTACCGATCAAACAATTGCATACAACATAAACAACCATACAACCATAAACAAATGCACAAATTCATGCATGACAATTCAATATGCCACAATGGTTGCATTTAGTTCCCTAAACATTATTTCAGTATATGATGCATGCAAGAGATTGATTAATGCAATGGGGTTTTTGTTATTAATAATTACTTGCCATTATTGGTGTTTTAACAGATCTGTTGTAACTTCTGTTCTCATTGTCAAATTAAATTTGGATATAAAGTGTACTGGATAGAGGGCATTAATACGAACTAGTAGGCGTTGGATTCACCCTAATCAGAGTTACAAATCTTTTCTTATGATTTAAATAGTGTTTAATGGGTTTTAAATCATTTAAATAGTTTCTTTTGTCTAAAGATCAAACTAAAATCAGATATATAATCCCCACGGGGTTGTGATTCCAGGGACATATTATTTGTAATTTTCTGAACAATATTTATTTCCTTATGAATTTATTACTCTAAATAAGCCATTAAACCATTTATTTAATTACTACAAAACCTTACAGTATTTGACTTAACCATTGGCATATTGATGATCTACACACAATTGTGAATACATAGGTATATTATTTGTGATTTTTGGACTAGTAGATATTTTACTATGAATTTATTAACCTAAAAGACCATTAAAACTAATTACATTATTACAGTAAACACGTACTGTAAAGTTAGATCCAACTTGATATTAATAATCTACTCAATTTTATGAATTATAGATATATTATACGCTATTTTTGGACCTATCAATCTTTTATTATGAATTTTACAAATTTATACAATTTTCTGCAATTTTAATTCAATTTCAAATTCACAGGGAATATTCCCTTTGAATATTCTTCACGACTAGCGCGAGGTCGACACTGGGCGGTGACAAGGACGACACGTGGCGCAAGCTGGTTCGTCGGTACCCCTTCGCGGACAAGATCTAATCGTGACCATTCATTGCAGATCGGATGGCGGGGATCGATTCCTTCCTCTCCAGCGGCAATCGACGGCGAGTGGCGGTGGTGGCGCTCGGGTGGCGTCGGTGGCGGCGGCTCAGGAGATCACCGGCGACGGCAGGGTAGTGGACGACGACCGGCTGTGCACGACGAGCTCGACGGCGGTATTGGCGTCGCGTTTCGTTTCCCGAGGCGGCATCGATGAACGGATGGAGGCGGCGGTGGACGTAGTGCTCCGGCAAGCAACTGAGGAGGCAGAAGCGATCTGCGGAGGGGGAAATGACGTGAGGCGATGGAGTCGAGTACTGGGAAGAGGATAAGGGGAGAAAAAGGCGGCGGGTTGCTTCGTAACCTACTATGTCGAGCTCGTCAGCAAGCTCCGATGGCGGCGGATCAGGAAGCTTCGGGCGGCGCTAGGGTTTGGAAACGACGAAAAAAAATGAGGGCAGGTGGACACGAGGGGATTTATAGGGTCGGGTTCATGCGCGAGGGGGCAAGGACCGAGCGAATCCTCGCGGATTCGGCGTTGATACCGTTCGGATACGACCAGTGCTCATCCTGGGCTCCCGGCCGGAGGTTGGGGACGGCTGTCAGCGGCACAGGAGCGAGGTGGGCTGCTGGGCTGCTAGGCTGCTTGCTCACTTCGCTGGCTGCTGCGCGCGCCGTAGGTAGGAGGGTGGGGCAGGTGGGCTCGTGGGCTGGGGCGGGGTGGCTCGGCCGGTGGGGGTAGGTTAGTTTTTTTTCTTTTTGTTTTTTTTCTGTTTTAGTAATTCTATTGTATATTTTTATTTATAAATCCAAATGAAATGATTTTTGTCTTCAAATTTTTCTAAAATCATTTAGATCACATTAGGATCATATTTGCAATCTTTTTACTATTTTGCAAGTAGTGGATTTATAAATCATTGCATATTCATTTGTAGGTGCATTTTGTTGATTCAAAATAGGGCTTCAATATAGTGTTTTGCAATTCAAATTTTCATGAATGTAATGCAATGCTTATGAATGACATGCAAATGCATTTTTTTCTAGTCCCAATTTTCAAAATCTTGGGATGTGACACCAGCACTCCTTGTCCGCGAGCCCCGCTCTCCCTGCCGCCGTGCTCGTCCTTTCGACGTCGGTGCCCAGCACCGCCCTTTCCGACTCATCCCCTACCTCCTCTCACCGGCCGCCGTGAGCCACGCCACCTCGTTCGCGACCTTCTTCAGGATGCGTCCTCTATTCCCGGGTCAATTTCGTCTCCACGGTCGATGACGAGGTTTATTCTCGTCAATGCCCATTGTTATGGACTTGGGTTTTGGAAAAGATGGGAATGCTGGAGATCGTGGAACGGTAAACAGACAAGCAACCAGGGGACATGAGATTTACCCAGGTTCAGGCCCCCGGAGGGAAAACCCTACTCCTGCTTGTCTGCTCTTGATTATGGCGGAACCGAAGGTTACAAGGTGCGCAGATTCGATCTGGCGTGAGGTGCGTGTGCGAGAGTATGAGTCGACAGATCTAGGACGTGCCCTCCGGGCCTTTATAGAGACTTAGGCAGGTCCCGGGCATAGTCCTAGTCGGTTACAAGTTCTAGGGTTTGACCCCTTTGAATTTCCTATCTATGCTAGTCTTGCTCTCCAAGGATCCGAAGGCATCATGGGCCTTGGCCACCCGAAAATCTTCATGGGCCAGCGTATATCTGTTGTGGGCCTTCCTTGGGCTGGACCAGGTATGCTGAAGTCACGTACCCGTAGGGTATAACCATGTCAGTAGCCCCCGAGTGATCAGTCGAATCGTAGATTCGGCTGAGGACTCTTCCATCCTTCGGGTGCAACTATGTATTAATAGTATATGTGTGTAGGGATTGTTGATGCGTGTGCCTGACTCACCCGACGGATCAGGGTCAGTTAACTGTCTTAGGACGAAACAACACGATCTTCTTCAGGTTCGAGTCCCTCAACTCGGACCCGGAACATATGCTGGCATAATTCGACTCAGGCCGCTGAGGACTTACATGAGTGGAATTCCAGTGATTTTAATTGATATACCCAACGCGTCCGTCGGGATTTTTCATCACGCCTGTTAGCGTGGATTTATACTAGCAGAGCGTAGTCATGTGCGTTGCCAGGCCATCAGATGATATCCGCAGGTCTTATCTTTGCGTCGCAGATGCAGCATCCGAAAATTTGTCACCACGGAGGTGCTTCGGGTGGCCAAGGAGATTGTCTCTCACTCAGCGTTTTGTTGGGGCAGAGTTGCCGAATAGTTTTTGCATGCAAATCCGAAAGATCGCAGTCGAAGATTTCATAGGGTGTGCGACCAGCGCTCCCTATGGGAGTAGCCCCCGAGTGTCTGTTCGAGTCGTAGACTCGAGCAGAGACTTTATTCGGGTGTTTTTTCCAGTAGTAAGTCCATAGGACACAAAAAAAATTGGGTGCTTAAATCTGTCCTCCCTATGGGAGTAGCCCCCGAGTCCGTAGTGGAGTCGTAGACTCGACGTAGGACTCGAAGAAATAATTCGTCTTGACTCGTCTTTCGGGTGCGCGACCAGCGCTCCTGATAGGAGTAGCCCCCGAGTATTTAGTCGAATCGAAGATTCGAGTGAGTACTCTTAGCTGTGAAGCCGAAGAATTGTAGTTGGTGCTAGTATAGCTTTTGATGACATCAGTGCTGACGATCGATGACCTCAAGCGTCTGCTACGCCAGAGATGACTTGACTGGACGAACGTGGGTTCCACTTGCTGACTTTGAATTGACCTGTCACGCGCAGCGTGGAGATAATTACGGCGTCTCCTCGATTTCCGTGCTCAGTGGACGGCGTGGTAATGACGGTTCGTTCTGATGTTGACACGTGTATGGTCAGATCTGTCGTTGGCGTTAGGTCTTCTAGATGGACGGCTGCCGTGCATCGTCTTCGCAGTTATAATCATTGGGGAAAGCCGCGTTTGTTTTCACTGCATCAACTATTGTTTTCACTGCCTCCTTGTGCTCTAGCGATTCTTGCTGCTCACTGGGATTTCCTTCCACATTTCCGTCGTTGTTTCTGCGTCTTCACCGCCGGCGCCGCCGTAGCGCAATGGGGAAATCCAAGAAATCCTCGTCTGCCGTTGGTACTAGCGCCGCCGGAGGAAAGAAGAACACCACCGCTTCCCGCGTCACCGACGGTGGCTGGCAGCGATCAGAGACGCGGGAGAGCGATCTCCGCAAGCTTCGTGAGCGGGGTCTGATCCCACAAGATAGGGAGGCCGTCAGGCTCCCCGGCAACGAGGTAATCCCCCGTCCCCCATCTGGGTATCGGGTTATGTTTCTCGCCTTCGTTATTCGTGGGTTTTCTTTTCCGGTCCACAACTTCCTCCGTGGACTGCTCTTCTTCTATGGGATTCAGCTTCATCATCTGTATCCCAATTCTCTTCTCCACATTGCTTGTTTTATCACTTTTTGCGAGTGCTGGCTTGGCATTGAGCCACACTTTGGCCTCTTTCAGAAGCTCTATTCCGTGAAAAGGCAGTCTGGTTCGGATGGTGTGTATCCCATTGGGGGTTGCATCATCTCCCTGAGTCCCAACCTTCTCTTCTTTTCTTTTTCTATGTCTGAATCTGTCCAGTACTAGCGGAGGCGATGGTTTTATATCCGTGACTCCGTAGCGCCCGGGCAAGATTTTGGGCTTGTTCCCTTTGACCCCTCCCAATTGATTGAGAAGAAAAGGTCTTGGAAAAACCAAATCTTGGACGGTGAGGTGGCGGAAGTAGAGGCCCTGTACCATCGGGTGGAGGATCTCCAGCTGATTCCGGAGAAGGAGGTGAATGGCGTGGACATCATCCGAACATTTCTTGAGCGTCGGGTGCAGCCTCTCCAAGCGAGGGCACACCCGATGTTTCTTTATTCTAGGCGCCGTGATCCGACGAGGGTTTCGGCTGAGAAAATCTCCGAGGGGGATCTTGACAGGGCCCTTCGCGCGCTGCTGAAGTTCAAGGTCGAAGAAGAAATCACGGGGAAATCGCTAACTCCTCCATTTTCTTCGACGTTGGCCGTACCGCAGGTGTAGATTTTTGCACGTAGTGCTTTTTGTCGGCTGTGTATTTATTCCCTTTGTTTGCTAACAAAGTTCCTTCTGATTTTGCAGAGCTTCAAAGTGCCGGGCATGGTACCGCCATTGCCCGAAAAGTATCCGAATGCCCCGGACAATGAAGTGGTTGAGTCGGTGTCCGAGCTGCCATCGGCGCGATCTCTGGCGGAGGATGCTGACGAGTCGAGTGAGGACCATACGCGCAAACGATCATGGAGCTCCAGCGACTCTTCGGATGCCTCGAATCCTCCGACTCCCAGAAATCCTCTGGGCCTTGAGCGTCATAGTGACGGTCATGGGGGTTCTTCTTCTCCCATTCCTGCTATTCCTGTTCGGGTTGTAGCGCCGCACCCGCCAGCGAAGCGGAAGAAGGAAGAGAAAAAGGAGGAGAAGAAGGAAGAAAAGAAGGAGGAGAAGAGAGCCCGAAGGACTCCTCCTGTCTTTGACCTGAGCTCGCTGGGCTCGTAAGTTTATTGATGTACTATTGTCCTTTTTCCTTCATGATTGTTGTGTTTGTGCTGATTGATTCATATGCAGGCATTCTTCCCATGATTCCTCCAATGGTGGTGCGCGGGAGATGATGGGTGAGTCGAAAATTGCGTCTCCTCCTCCTCATACGGTAGCGACTTCGGGTGGCGCGGCTCCAGATCCTCCGTTGCAGGAGGTGCAGGTGATTGCGCCTCAGAATTTCGCAGGCGGTTCTTCGGAGTCACCATCAGAGCATGTAAGTTTCTCTGCTTCATGTCACGGGAGGAGCCCACGAGTGTCTTCGTGTTGTGAATTTGGTTTTTACTCCTGTGTGTTGGACGTAGCCCCCAAGTCCTTCTCTTACTGCTATTTTCTTTGTCTTCAGCCTTTTGTGCAGGAGGCCAAGCGGCTGGTGCAGGAGCGCTTGGCGTTGGAAGCGAAACTTCGGCAGCTTCAAGGTACCTGTCTGCCTTTTGACGCCTTGCTAATGTATCCTGGTTCTGTTTTTTTGACACTTGCTTGTCTTGAATGCAGAGGAGCATAACAATTCTCTCCGTGAGGTCGACGCTCTCAAGAAAAGCCTTGGTCAATCGGAGCAGAAGGCCGAAGCCGCCGTTGGCGCGAAAGAACGCCTCGAGCTAGAGCTGACTAAGGCAGCCGAAGCGAAGGAGCGTCTGCAGCAGGAGGCCGCAGATCGTGAGGAGCAGCTAGCCACTGTTGCGGCTGCTCGTGAAAGAGAGGTGGCGGCGAAGCTCATGGCTGCTGCCAAGGCTATTTCGGGTGAGTACTAGTTTTGTACTTATTTCTTTTTCTTCGGGTCTTCTTCTGTGCTGCTTTTCTTCATGCTTTTCTTCTTATTTTTTGTCTCAGATGCCGCAGGCATCGAGTTCGACCGCGGTGCACTGGAGCATGGGAGTGCTCTAGATGATGCCACTGTGGCGGTCAAAGACCGCTGCAGCACCGTCGTCAGCTCCCTTGCCAAGGCGAAAGAGGTCCTTGGTCTCTTCTACAAGGAGCTTGTCCCGAAGGGCGCAGCCCTTGATGATGTGGATGCTCTGGCGGAGGCTCTGTCGGCCGAAGCGCCTGCGGCGTACAAACGCAAGCAGAAGGGCATCGGCGCGTCCGTCGGGCTGGCGATGGCCTTGGCGGCTCGAGCGGAGCTTGATCTGCCCCAGATCACCTCTCGGATGCCGACGACTGCGGATGGATCTGAGGTAGCCTTTGCTGCCTATTCTGCTCGCTGCAAGCGATATGGGCCCAAGCTCATAGATTTGTTGTCTGAGTATGCACTGCGGTAGCAGGGCGGGGCCAAAGCTAGGCAGTCTGGCTCCGAGGCAACTCAGGGTCCCGCATCTTAGGCATAGTAGACGTAGTGTAGTTTGTAGTCTTCTTTTGTTGTAAATATCTTGAAGAACACCATCCTTGTGCCACGTAGTGGCCTTATATATTGAATGGATTCCTCTGAGTTTTGCTCTATCCTTGGCTGAATGTCTGTGTTCCTTTCTTTTGCTACTCTAGGTTCCTTCAGGTGCTGACCCTGTTGACGCCCCATCCGCAATGCCGTTGCGACCATCCTTGTATGATTCCTCGCAACTCACTTTTCTTTGGGATCATGTGCGTAGTCTGGAGAGGGAGTTGATCGGGTTACGCGGTCATGCTGACGTTTGGAAGTCCAAGGCGGATCGTGGTGCAGCCAGAGAGGAGTACTTGATGGCAGAGCTGGCTCGGCTGGCTGAGCAGCTGCAATGTAAGTTGTTCTTTGGTTCGAGCTGTAGCTCAGTTCTTCGGATGAGCCTGCTGGCCTTACTCTTGTTTTGTGCGATTGTCGCAGGTGCGAATCTTGCTCCGAGGGAAGCAAAAGAGCGTGTCGCTGTTCGGGTCAATTGCTTGACTCAACAGGACATGGAGGCCGGCGGCTTCTTCTGGATGGACCGCGATCGTGTGATGGCTCTGGCGACGGTGCAGGATCGTGTTCATCAAGTTTCGCGGGTGCTCCGTCAAGTGCAGACATCCCTTTCCTCGGTGCTGCATGTCATGTTTCCTTTGGACGCCGTACCGACGACCCTTGCGTGTCTTCTATCGAAGTTTCGGAATGTGAGTAATGTCAAGGATTTGGTGCGGCAACAGCTCGTTGCAGGAGTGAAGGCTGCATTATCTCTTGTGAGGCTGCATCGGCCTGACGTAGATTTGGCTGCTGTGGTAGCTGGGCCACCTCTTCGCCCTGATGGCGGTGAGTGGGACATGCGTCCGCATTACGCAGTTGTAAGGCAGTATGCCAAACAGGTCGTAGACTTGTTTGAGCAGCGTGCCCAGGTTATTCTTCAACGTAGGTAGCACCTGTAAAAAAGAGAGAGATGTAAAATTTGTATATTTCGGCTGGGCTTGTTGTGCCCTTTGTTGTAAAGGTTTGTTTGTTTGTGAGCACGCAGTGCTTTGATTGAGTATGTGTCCTTTTCGTTTGCCTGACGTTGTCAGCTACTCAGGTGTACACGTGTGGTCCTCAGTCGATGAAATCGTGTGGTGGGGGGAGCCCCCGAGTGCGTTGTAGCATGTAGTAAAGTTGCGAAAGAGCGAACTGAAGTTTTTGGGGCAAGACACTTATCTTTATTTATATCATAACGGAGGAGGTACATTGTTCGGCTGAATAGCCTTGGCTAAAAGCCTTATTGAAAGTAAAAGGGGGTAGGTTACTACGGATAGAATCTTCGCAGGTGCGAGATATTCCATGGGTTGGAGTATGCGACTCCAGACTCCACGTGCTTGAGGCGATAGGCGCCACCTAGGATGACTTCAGTGATGACGTAGGGTCCTTCCCATGGTGACTCGAATTTATTCGGGCGCTTTTGCTTGAGTCGCAGGACGAGGTCTCCTTCGACGAAGGACCTTGGGCGCAGCCGGCGGCTGTGGTAGTTGCGGAGACTCTGTTGGTACACCGCTGATCGAGCTGCTGCTATGTCCCGTGCTTCGTCGAGTGTGTCGACGGCATCTTTGAGTGCATCCGTGGATTCGGCTTCACTGTAAGCGACGACCCGTGAGGCCTGGTGGCGTGCCGGTGGTAGCAACCCGGCTCCGTGTACCATGAAGAACGGTGTGTAGCCGGTGGAGCTGTTTGGCGTAGTTCGTAAGCTCCACGGGACGGATGGTAGCTCCTTCATCCAGTTTCCAGCTTTTTGTTCGAGTGAACTCATGAGGCGCTTCTTGATGACGGCGCCGATTAGGCCATTGGCCTTTTCCACTTGCTCGTTCGTTTGCGGGTGTGCCACTGAGGCGTACGTGATGTTGATCCCAAGGCCTTCACAGAAGTCCTGGAATTCTTCGGAGATGAAGTTCGATCCGTTGTCGGTGATGATGATATGCGGTACGCCAAACCTGTAGACAATGGACTCGAAGAACTTGATGGCGGTTTTGCCTTTCTGGTTGGTGACCGGCATGGCCTCGATCCACTTGGTGAATTTGTCGACTGCAACCAGGAGGAAGACGTGTCCCCCTTTCGAGGATTTTGGTAGTTTGCCGATCATGTCGAGGCCCCATTGAGCGAAAGGCCAAGCTATAGGTATGGGCCTGAGCTCGGACCCAGGTGCGTGCGGTTTGTCGGCGAACCGTTGGCATCCATTGCATCTTCGGACGATGTCCTTTGCGTCGCCCATGGACGTTGACCAGTAGAATCCTGCTCGTAGAGCTTTGGCGATAAGGGAGCGGCTGCCTGCGTGGTGGCCGCAGATGCCCTCATGGATGTCTTGGAGTATGGCCTTGCCGTCGTCGATGGTGACGCACCGTTGTAGTACACCCGTGATGCTGCGCTTGTACAGCTCGCCGTTGATGATGGTGAAGGCTTTTGACCGACGAGATACGCGCCGGGCATCTGTCGGGTTGTCAGGCAGTTCTTCGTTTATCAAGAACTGGAGGTATGGTCGCGTCCAAGTTTCTTCAACTGCCATGACCTGCATTAGGTTGACCATGGATACCTCTGTGTCCAGTTTTTCGGGTCCTTCGTGTCCTTCGGGTAGCGTAGCTCCCGAGTGTTCTGCTTCTTCGGGTGATCCCTTGGGGAATTTCCGTTTGATGGATGGCACGCAGATTTGTTCGAGGAACACACCTGGTGGCACCTTTGCGCAAGTGGAGCCGATATTGGCGAGTCTATCGGCTTCCTCGTTGCTCTCTCTTCCAACATGCCGAAGTTCGCAGCTGTCGAATTCTCCTTCGAGTGTTTGTAGAGCGCGCGGTACGCGATCATATTTTCGGCGTGTGCGTCGCACTCATTCATCGTCTGCTGGACGACGAGGTTGGAGTCACCGTAGATGACCAGGCGCGTTGCGCCGCATATCTTTGCCATCCTCATGCCATGGATGAGGGCTTCGTATTCGGCCTTGTTGTTGGAGGCTCGGAATTTCATCCGAAGAACGTACTTCATCTTGTCGCCTTGCGGGGAGGTCAGTATGACCCCTGCTCCTGCTCCGGCTTCACGCTTGGAGCCATCAAAGTGCATTGTCCATGACTGCGACATGTCTGGGGTGTCTGGCAGCTGCAGCTCCATCCAATGTACCAGGAAGTCCGGAAGGACTTGAGATTTGATTGCGTGTCGCTTCTCGTAGACGATGTCCAAGGGTGACAGTTCGATGCCCCACAGGGCCACCCGACCTGTGGCCTCTGTATTATTCAGGATGTTGTTCAGGGGTGCCTCGTTGACGACCATCACTTGGTGCTCCTAGAAGTAATGGCTCGGCCGTCGAGCCGTCATGAACACGCCATAGGCTAGCTTCTGGTAGTGAGGGTACCTCTGCTTTGTTGGTGTCAGGACCTCGCTGAGGTAGTAAATTGGGCGCTGGACCCCGTGGGTCTTGCCTTCTTCGGGTCGTTCGACCACTAGTACGGTGCTGACCACCTGGTGTGTGGCTGCTATGTACAGCAACAGGGGCTCGCGCTCCTTTGGTGTGACCAAAACGGGCGAGGTGGAGAGGAGCCGCTTGAGGCTTTCGAATGCGTCGTTAGCTTCTGGTGTCCATTCGAACTTGTCTGTCTTGCACAGCAGCTGGTAGAACGGTAGGGCCTTCTCGCCCATGCGGCTGATGAAGCTGCTTAGCGCCGCTACTCGTCCGGCGAGCTGCTGGACGCCCTTGAGGTTTTTCGGCTTCTCCATCGTCATGATGGCTCTGATTTTCTTCGGGTTCGCCCCGAGCCCTGGTTGAGAGATGACGTACCCGAGCAGCTGACCCGATGGGACGCCGAAGGCGCACTTTTCGAGATTGAGCTTGATCCTGTAGCGATCAAGGTTGTCGAACGTCTCGCGGAGATCGTCGATAAGTGTCCTTGCCTCCTTGGTTTTTATTACTATGTCGTCGACATAGACTTGGACGTTGCGATCGATCTGGTCCTTGAGGCAGGCCTGCATGCATCGCTGGTACGTGGCACCCGCGTTCTTTAGCCCGAAGGGAATTGTATTGTAACAGAATACTCCGAACGGTGTGATAAACGCCTTTTTCTCCTGATCTTCGACCTTGAGTCGAATCTGGTTATAGCCTGAGTAGGCGTCAAGGAAGGAGAGTTTCTCGCAGCCTGCAATCGAATCGATGATCTGGTCGATCCGAGGGAGAGGGAAGTGATCTTTTGGGAAGTGCTTGTTTAGTGACGTGAAGTCCATGCACATCCGCAGGATGTCCGTGTCCTTCTTTGGGACCATCACTGTGTTTGCAAGCCACTCGCTTTCCTTGATTTCCCTGATAAAATCTGCAGCGAGCAGTCTATTGATTTCCTTGCCGATAGCTTCGGCTCGTGGCTCCGACAGTCTTCGGATGGACTGCTTGACTGGCTTGGTGTCTGGAAAGACATTGAGTGCATGCTCGACGAATTCCCTGGGAACTCCTGGCATGTCCGCAGGACACCAGGCGAAGATTTCCCAGCGCTCACAGAGGAATTCGACGAGCGCGCCTTCCTATGCGGAGCTGAGGTCGTTGGCGATCAGGGCCATCTTGGAGGCATCCGCGGATGGACCTGTACTTTCATGGTGTTGATGGTGGAGTCAAAGGAAATGTCAGGTGCGTTCTGCCTTGTGACTGGGGGTACCCCATTGTCCGTCACCTCCCGGAGCCTTACAAGCTCGTCTTGCATGCCGAAAGACTGGGAGATTTTGTTGAAATCCCTGTCGCATTGGTCTGATCGGGTGAAACTCCCGTGGACTATGATAGCGCCCCTTGGTCCTGGCATCTTGAGTAGTAGGTATGCGTAGTGTGGGACAGCCAGGAACCTTGCGAATGCTACACGCCCCAGGATGGCATGGTATTGCGACGGCCAGTCCACCACTTCGAATTCGAGTCGCTCCTGTCAAAAGTTGTCCGGCTTCCCGAAGATGACGTCGAGCCCTATTTTGCCCAGGGGAATATGCCCTTTCCTGGTACAATGCCGTGGAACGTTGTGTCTGATTGTTCCAGGCTCCATTGCGGGATCCGCATAGCTGCTAGAGTGCTTGCGAACATTAGGTTGATGCCGCTGCCGCCGTCCATGAAGATGCGACTCATCTCGAAGCCTCCGATCTGCGCCTCCAGCACCAGGGCAGCATGACCTGGGCGAGGGATCTGACAAGGGTGATCCGCGTGAGTGAATGTGATGCAGGACTCTGATCCGCTGAGGTACTCAGGGATTGTAGGCGGAGTTGTCACGGCCAAGTTGATTTGTCGGGTGATTTTCTTCTGCACCTTGTTTGTGGGGCGTCCCTTCTGGATCATATTTAGTGCTCCTTTTGGTGGGGGGTATCCGACCCCGGCGTTGTTTTGCGCTTGTTGGTTGGTTGGGCCTCCAATAGCGGCGGTGGAGGAGCTCCGTGCTATTTCTCTGGCGGTGCGCTCGACGTAGGGTTTGGGGCTTGTTGCCTCATCTGCACCAAGCTTTCGCTGAGTTTCTGGAACTCGCGGCAGTCCTTGAGCATGTGGCTGGCTTTCTTTTTGCCATCTTGTTTGTCGATGTAGAAGTAGATGGTGCATGGACCCGAAAGTTTGTCGAATGCTGAGGGTCCGTTGTCGCGGTCGCGGCGTTGCCATGACTGTGCTGGTCGTACGCCGTCGCGGAAATTTCCTCCGCGGTATCCTCCGCTATTGCGGTTGTTGTCGTTGCGGCGGTCAGCGTAGCCAGCCGCGACCATGTTGGGTCTGTCGCGGTCCTCGTAGACACGCGATCTCCTCTTGTTGCGGTGTTCTCGTCTTCGGCCGTAGTCGTCCTCTTCATCTGATTGCGCTCGCTGAATGCAATCTTCGCCGTCCGCCCAACTGTTGGCAATTTCCATGAGGTGGTCGAGCGTCTTGGGCTTGACGCGCCCAAGTTCCTCCTTGAAGTCTTGGCGTTTGACGCCGTCTCTGAAGGCGTCGATGGCCCTCTCCTCGGAGATATGTGCTGCGGAGTTCTTGGTGGTAGACCAGTGTAATATGTACGAGCGAATAGATTCCCCCGTTCTCTTAGTGCAGGCTCGCAACTCTTCGATTGAGGCGGGCCTCTTGCTGGTGCCTTTGAAATTTCGGATGAAGCTGTAGGCTAGCTCCTCCCAACTTAGGATGGATCCTGATGATAGGCTGAGCGGATCCGCACCCGCTTTGTCATTGCGGTGAGGCATTGCATGCCGGTTTCTTTGTTACCGCCCTGCAGCTTGACGGATGACAGATGGTCGCTGAGCCAAGATTTTGGATCTTGCGTGCCATTGAACTTCGGAGTATCCGAAGGAAGCTTGAAATTGTGTGGCATATGTATTCGCCGTACAGATCTGCTGAAGCATCGAGCTCCACAGAGTTCTCCTTCGTCTTCATCCATCTCGGACTCGGACGAGCATGCGCGTTTGGCTCGTGCTTTGTCGATTTTGCGCTGTGTAAGTGCGTCCCTGGCGTCGTAGTCGCGTTTATGGCGATGCGAGCTCTTCTTCCTTCGAGGAAGTTCGTGCTCTTCCTCCTCTTCGGATGAAGGGGTGGGGCTCCTGTCGCGCCTGACCGGAGCTTTCTTCTTCGGCTCCGCAGGAGCGTCTTCGTGGAGCGCAGCTCTGACGAGTCCGAGTCCGGTGAGTGCGGACTTATGCATGGCTCTTTTCGGGTCCCCTTCCGGAGGTTGGTGGGCCGCGAGATACGCAGTGGCTGCCATGATCGCAGCTTGCGGTGTTTTTGGGATGATGTTGTCGTCGGCATCCATATCCATGAACGATGTGTGGAGAGTTCGGGTTACATCACGGCATTCCTTGGGATCCATGTTTTCCACCCGCGAGCGGTGCTTGTTTCCCTGTTTTCTGTTCATACTAGAGCCGGGTGCCATGGCGGAGAGCGCAGCTCGTCGCGCGCTGGACTCAGAGGATGCTTGCTTGCGTTTGTCGAGCGTCTCCTGCATCTTGACTTGCTTCTTGTGCTCCTCGATGAGGAGGTAGTGGTACGCCATCAGTAGGTCACGTGGAGAGTCCAAAGGTAGGACTATATCGCCTGCGACGGCACGGCGTGACGGGACCCATCCTTCTTTGCTAAGTTGGATGACGTGGCTGTTGTTTTCCCCTTCGGGTGGGGGGGGGACTAGCTTCTTCTGTTTCCGCCGTTTCTGCCATTTCTATCCTACGGGTTGGGGTTCGTGTTGGGCGGAGGGTTAGGCGTTTGCTGCTCCTGGATGACTGCGGCGCATTGGTAGCGCCAGATCGGGGTCGCTGCTGCCGCTTTCGATCCGGAACCATAGGTCCCTTCATCCGGCGGATCGCCTGGATCGGAGTTGCAGGCTGCTGCTGTAGAACTAAATGCATCGATGGCGATGCGTGCTGCGGGATGTGGAGCCCACGAGGCGGGCCTGATTGATGGCACGGGCACCCGCTCAGGAAGGAGGAGGGTGCCAGTTTGTTCCACCTGGAAGCAGAAGCTCCCGAACAAAATTTCGAGTCCGTCGCCTACGGGCTCGAAATCCTTCATGGTGGCCGGCGAGTGGGCGGTGAAGTCGAAAGTGCCGAAGAAGAGGTGATTCTCCGTCACCGCGGAGTTGTAGATCGATCGGGTCGGGACCGTCACGATCGCACAATCAGCAGCCCCGATTCCCACAGACGGCGCCAATTGACGAGGTTTATTCTCGTCAATGCCCATTGTTATGGACTTGGGTTTTGGAGAAGATGGGGATGCTGGAGATCGTGGAACGGTTAACAGACAAGCAACCAGGGGACATGAGATTTACCCAGGTTCAGGCCCTCGGAGGGAAAACCCTACTCTTGCTTGCCTGCTCTTGATTACGGCGGAACCGAAGGTTACAAGGTGCACAGATTCGATCTGGCGTGAGGTGCGTGTGCGAGAGTATGAGTCGACAGATCTAGGACGTGCCCTCCTGGCCTTTATATAGACTTAGGCAGGTCCCGGGCATAGTCCTAGTCGGTTACAAGTTCTAGGATTTGACCCCTTTGAATTTCTTATCTATGCTAGTCTTGTTCTCCAAGGATCCGAAGGCGTCATGGGCCTTGGCCACCCGAAAATCTTCATGGGCCAGCGTATATCTGCTGTGGGCCTTCCTTGGGCTGGACCAGGTATGCTAAAGTCACGTGCCCGTAGGGTATAACCATGTCAGTCGACCCCCATGTGTTCCCGTGTTTGGCTCAGTCCTCTCCACCAGGTCCATCTCTGCTGCCAGCCATGAGCCTTTTTTTTGCCAGCTACATGTGATCCAAGCGCTGTTGTAAACCCTTGTGGTGTTGATGTTTGTTGAAGTGGTGACATATGTGGTGCCACCCGATGAACCACCCATGCCATAGTCCAAGTCCGACACTAAAAATCGAGCCAGAACCACAAAATCTCCGACAAGATCAACTTCGACACCGAACAAGTCACCCTCGACCACTGATGTCAAACCAAGTACTCCTGGACGCCAAGATTGTTCCCGGATCTGAAGCCGGCGACCCCAAGATCTCCGTCATGGATCTCGAATCCCTGAACCCGTCACCGAAGACTGATCTCACTAAACTGAACCCCCCCGACGCTCCAAGACCTTCGAACCCGAACCCTCGAAACCAAGATCGCCGAGGCCCCTCAGTGTGATCCTTTATCCGAGCCCTTATTTTTATAAATGACATATATACCTGTTGCATATAATTGTTCATACTCGCATACATATCATGTGGCTTGGGGGCTTTTGTCGACACACCTAATAATTATATATGGAGGCCATATGCGGGCTATTCTAGTCTTAGTTTGTCTCCATTTAAATTTGTATAGCGAACCGATGCTATGTTTTTCCATGTTAAGACAACATTTAAAATGTGGGGCATATAAACAACTTGATCCACCTAATTAATTGTCGGGACCCCGGTTTCGCTTAATATTGCCTAATTGCATCGCATCTTTGCCAAGTCATACATCATACATGCATCATGCCCGATCTTCTGTCGCAGTATTAAATAGTGCATCTGGTGTTTGTGCTAGTGTTTTTCTTCACAGACTAGGCCGATAAGTTGATGCGAGTGTCGACCTGATCTCTGGTGAACCTTCGGCAATGTTTTCCAGGCGAGCATTCTCCCCCTTTCTACCTATTTTACATTTATAGTCTTTATTTACTCCTATTGATCTATTGCTATCTATGTTGCGATGCTATAGATTCCGTATCCCGTTATACTTCCCTCCAACCCTTATATTGCCATGGACACATCCTATTACCTGTTGTTTGGTAGATAGTCGGCCTTGCGAGTCGTAGTTGCTTGCGAAGGTGATGTGTCGCGTCGTCGATCTTCCACAGTTGTTGGAGTAATGCCGCATGTTTAATGTTGGAGATGATTATGACTTTAATTACCGTTTAATAACTAAAATTGAAGTAGGAAAGTAATGAAGAGGCACATGTGGGCAATAGATGTTATTTGGTTTTTAACCGTCCACTTGTGTCCCATAGGACCCCGAGTACTTGATACTTGTTCTTTGAATATTCACACTATCCGCATGTGGGACCATAAATCTCCCTAGCCAGAGCTTGAGTCATATATTATTTCTTGGGGCCACAAACTAGTTTGGGGCTTTATTACTATCATGTACTTATGCCATGCTTTACTGCTTTATTTACGATTGCGCATGGAGCGCCTGTACTGTTTAGGTAAGCTTTCGGGTTCCTAGTCGTTTACAGATATTGACGCAAACCTCTGGGTCCGTTCTGGAGCCGGCCAACTTCGTCGCGGGTAGCTTGGTGGGGTGCCCCCCTGAAATTTATATGAATCTTACAATTGCTCTGTCGTGATTCCTCGTTGGGTTTTTATTTGGTTTTTCCCTAGGTTGATCGTGCATGTGTTGCTATTTGTGCCCCCCTGCAGGGTAAAACATTCTGAAAGCCGTGTCCGCGGTTATGGACGACTTGGAGCACAGTATCTCGATCATAGACAACTATAACTAAAGTAGTGCTATAAATTTGACCTTATAATGACTTGTAATCATCTTTACTACAACGGAATAGCTAAATAAAAGTACCAAAAACTGCTGGTTTTGGGATGCCTCATGCTATATGTATCTGACTAGTAAGTACTACGACTACAACGGAATGGTTAACTAAAACTGCCCACTGCTTATTATATCAGGATGACTCATGCTATCTATATCTGACTAGTAATTGCCGCAACTATAACGGAATAAATAAAACTGCCAACTGTGTGAGTTCCTCGGTTGACTTCCTCGTTTGTTCTCGAGGGGGAAATACCAGGATGCGTATGCGTGGTGATAGTTTTAGGTTGGATCCGAATAGGTCTTTCTTATCCCTATCTAATAGCCGCCAGTTGAATTGAGTCTCTATAGGTTGTTTAGTACATGTTGCGCTGCCGCTTCAGTCCACCATACCTATGTAGGTGAGGACCGCCGAATTCTAGTCTCGCCGTGTACTGGCCTCAGTACTGACCGCTCTCTTTTTCCTTTGCCCTTTGTCGTCACCCCTTTTGTTTAAGCAGGTTTTTGAGATCGACGTCGTTAGTAGGGTTACCCTTCTAGCTTGGCCTGTGCAGGGTTATGGACGCCATTGGTTATTCTTTAGGGCTCTTAGCCTAATTTGCATCTTGTTCGTACTCGGACGCTGTATCGTTTCAAGGTGATTTGGGTCTTTGTACTGTATTTTGTATTCTTGACTCGATGAGTCGCTGTTGTATATATCTGTTTTGTGGGTTCCATCATGGACTAATGTGTAATGATATTACTTCATTTTCCCCCCGCACGCAAGTGCCTGGTGGGCACCTTTGAATCGTTTCTATGCGGGTTTGGCGGGAATCGCTAAAACTTGCATAGGTCCGATCTGAGGGTGTTACACTAGGTCACCACAGGGAAAACGATAGGCATCAGTGACTGCGCAAAGACACAGCGAACCTAGTCGTATGGGGGAAAGGTCAAGGGGCACGCGGATATTACCGGAATTACTCGCCACAGTTGACTGGCGCCTCGGGTGCTCACGGAGGTTGACGGGGACGATGACCTGTGGCGATATAGGATGAACCAGGGGCATCAAAAGGAGCACAAGGATCATAGAAGTAGTTTCGTATGAACGAGGGACAGAGAGGCGCACGGGGCTCACTGTAATGCGTCGCCGGAGTTCGTGGGGCAACGGCGGTGCGAGCTTGATTACTGGAAGTCTAGGGGCGCTCTAGCGATGGAGTTTGAGGGGAAATGGCCGCAGCGAGTTCGGGATTATGTAGCAGGCGTCGGGCGGGGATTACGCGAGAATTCATCGCCAATTACTGGGATTCAATCACGGAAGTGAAGGGGAAGAAATGGGCGGCGTTGGCACGGTCAGCGGCGCACGATTGAAGATGATGCGCTGGCGTGGCAGTGGGGTCTGCCTATCAGCGAGAGGGTGAGGCGCGGGCGCGTGAGAAAGAGAGTGGGTGGGCTAGATGGGCCGAATAGGTTGCTGGGCTAGATAGGCAGCGCTTAGTTTTATTTTTTTATTTATCCTTTTTCTTTTCTGTTTTGATTTTTAGAAATGGTTTTGAAACCCTAAATCAAATATGTTTGAATTCAAATCTTCTCCAAACTTTTGCATGGTGATCCTAGCATTCAAAAGTTTGTCAAACACATCTAACCACTCAAAAACACTTTGGTCTTTTGAAAAATAAAAATAAAACCATGCATCATCTGTATATAATAAAAAGGACATAAATATGGTTTTGTTTAGTTTTTAACTTTGAAATTTTTTATGCAAGCTCTAAATGCTATGTTGATATGAATGCAATACATGATTTTGCATTTGATGAAATTTGGGATGTTACAAATCTAACCCCCTTAAGATGAATCTCGCCCTCGAGGTTCGGATTGGCTAGCAAATAGGTGAGGATGATCTTTCTGAAGGTCATCTTCTCTTTCCCAAGTTTCTTCTTATTCGGTATCATGATTCCATTGTACTTTGCAGAATTTGATAGTCTTAGTAAGAGTAACTCTTTCTGCAGTCTCAAGAATCTTGATAGGTTTCTCCTCATAAGTAAGATCACTCTCCAACTGAACCTCTTACAAAGGTATAGTGTCCTTCAATGAAGTTTCTTCCATCTCCGGATGACACTTCTTCAACTGGCTCACAAGAAACACATTGTGAACTGTAGATAGTGATTCAGGAAATTCAATATCCTAAGCCACTTCTCCTTTGCGGCTCAAAATCTTGAATGGTCCAACATAATGAGGTGCCAATTTTCCTTTGACTCCAAATCTCTTCACACCACGAAGTGGTGAGACTCTAAGATAGGCTCTATCACCTACTTCATAGGTGACTTCTCTATGCTTGGGATCTGCATAGCTCTTCTGTCTGGACTGGGCTATCTTCAATCTGTCCTTTCCCAATTTGAATTTCTCTTCAGCTTACTTGATAAGTTCTGATCCGAACAAATTTCTTTCTCCTACTCCACTCCATAGTAATGGCGTAGTACACTTCCTTCCATAAATAAATTCAAAAGGAGCCATCTCTATGATCGCTTGATAGCTGTTATTGTAAGAGAATTCTCCGTATGGCAGACTTTCATCCCAACTAGCACCATAGTCTAATGCACAAGCTCTCAACATATCTTCCAAAATCTGATTGGTCCTTTCTGTCTGTCCATCAGTCTGAGGGTGAAAAGTTGTGCTGAATTCCAACCTTGTTCCCAATGATTCATGCAGTTGTTCGCAAAAATGCGAAGTGAACTGAGTTCCTCTATCAGACACAATACTCTTAGGTACTCCATGCAGACATACGATCCTGTTCATATAGATCTTAGCCAATTTAGCACTTGTATAAGTAGTCTCCACGAGTATGAAATGAGCCACTTTAGTTAGGCGATCCACAACAACCCATATAGAATCGTATCCAGATCTGGTCCTTAGCAATCCGGTGATAAAATCCATACCAATCTTATCCCACTTCCAATCCGATATAGGTAGTGGTTGCAGTAACCCTGCCGGTTTCTGATGTTCCGCTTTCACTTGACTACATACATCACACAAGGCAATATATTCCGCAATATCTTTCTTGAGATTGTTCCACCAAAATCTTTCCTTCACATCCATGTACATTTTGGTGTTACCTGGATGAATAGAATATGGTGAATTGTGTGCTTCTTGCAGAATCAAATTCCGAAGTTCCGGATCTTGTGGAATGCAGATACACTTTTCATACCATATAGTACCTTGTTCATCTTCATGGAATCCTTTAGCCTTCCCTTTACTAATTTTACTCTTAATCTCCTCTATTTCCTTGTCCAATTTTTGGGATTCTTTGATCTTGTCCAACAATGTTGGTTGAACTTCTAATGACATGAGATATCCTTCAGGCACTATCTCCAATCTTAGCTCTTTGAATTGGGCATAGAGATCATTAGGCTATTCTCCCTTAGTAAGGCCATTCACATAAACCTTACGGCTCAAAGCATCCGCTACAACATTTGCTTTACCGGGATGGTATTGCAAACTCAAGTCATAGCCCTTGATGAGTTCTAGCCACCTTATTTGTCTCATATTGAGTTCCTTCTGGGTGAATATATACTTCAAACTCTTATGATCCGTGAACACTTCGCAACGCTTTCTCAAAAGATAATGTATCCATGTTTTGAGTGCATGGACAACAGAGGCTAACTCTAAGTCATGAGTAGGATAATTCACTTCATGAGTTTTGAGTTGTCTCGAGGAATAAGCCACAACTGTCCCTTCTTGCATCAAAACTCCACCCAATCCGTGGTGAGATGCATCACAATAGACTTGAAAATCCTTCTCCAAATCTGGCAGACACAAGACTGGTGCTGACACTAGTCTCTTCTTCAATTCTTGGAAACTGACTTCCCATCCTTTAGTCCAATCAAACTTCTTTTCTTTCTTAAGTAATTCTTTCATTAGCTTAGCTACTTTGGAAAAATTCTCAACGAACCTTCTATAGTATCCTGCCAGGACTACGAAACTATGAACTTCCTTAACTGACTTGGGAGACTCCCACTTAGTTACAGCTGACACCTTTGCAGGATCGACAGCTATACCATCTCCCGACACAATATGTCCGAGAAATCCAACTTCACTCAACCAAAATTCGCACTTACTGAACTTGGCATACAACTTGTGCTTCCTGAGTTTCTCAAGAATCAAACGCAAATGTTCCTCATTCTCTTCTTTGCTCTTGGAATAGATCAATATGTCATCGATGAATACGACAACAAACTTGTCAAGAAACTCCATGAACACCTTGTTCATCATGTTCATAACATAAGCTGGTGCATTTGTTAGTCCAAATGGCATCACGGTATCCTCATACAATCCATACCTAGTGGTGAATGCAGTCTTAGGTATGTCTTGCACTCTAATCTTTAGATGAAAATAGCCTGGTCGGAGATCAATCTTTGAGAACACACGGTCTCCTTCTAGCTGATCAAATAGATCATTGATTCTAGGCAAAGGGTACTTGTTCTTTATAGTCACCTCATTGAGTGAACGGTAATATATGCATAACCTTTGACTTCTATCCTTCTTCTCAACAAACAGAACTGGTGCACCCCAAGACGAAGAAATTGGTTGAATAAATCCTTTCTGCAACAGTTCTCCAAGTTGTTTCTTGAGTTCTTTCAACTCATCGACTGACATCTTGTAGGGTATCTTTGCTATTGGTCCAAATCCTGGCAGTAAGTCAATCAAAAACTCCACAGCTCTATCTGGTGGCATTCCTGGTAATTCCTCTGGAAACACATCCGGATACTCCTTCACAACTGGTACAATGTCTATGCTAACCCCCTTAAGAGAATTTAGCTTACTCCCTTTATATTCAAAATTAGACTTGAACCTAATCCGTTTCTTATCCGGGGTTGTGAGTGTAGGGTTCGCAGCATAGAAAACAAAAAAATTCCTACGATGGGAACATCTAAGTACCAAGATCTATCTACTAGATACAAGCAACGGGTGGATATACATCCATAGAATACATACCCTCGAAGACCGAATAGCGTTAACAAGGTTGTACTCGTGGATGATGTAGACGAATGCTTGCCGATCTCAAGATCGTGATGAAGTCCTTCTGGTCCAGCCGGTCCAGTACGATCAAGTCCAGCACCTCAAAGCAGTGGTGCATCCGTGATCGCACACACGTACGGGTACCCCAACAACCTCCGCGCCCTCGCTCCAGCGAAGCAGCGGAAGCAACAAATCCTTCCAGAAAGAGCCACCGGGAACATGTATCTCGCTGATCCGAGACCATGGGGAAATTCTAAAGGGGGAGAGAGATCCTTCGCGAGGAGGTGTGCTTTGAGAGGAGGAGAGGGGGGCCTTTTATAGGGGATAGGGGGGCACCCAAGGGGCATGGCGCCCAGCCATGGGGGCTGCCCCCACTTCCCCCACATTCATGTGGGTGGAGCTCCCACTCAAAATGAAAAGCCTCCACTCCCATAAAAGAGCCTCCACTCAAAAATCCACTCACATGCATTAAATTTCCACCAAATTTAATGCAAGCTCTCATTTAAATAAAACTCTTTTATTTATTTATTCAGAATTTTGTTAATTACTTTAATTAAAAAACATTCACATAAAACCCCTTGCTAGTATTCCATTTCACATGCAGAACCAGTTTCAATTTCAGCAGCTTGTTTTGTCTAGTGAAATAAATTCCTGCGCTTTCCTTTTCTTTTTCTGGCATATCATTTGCTCTGAATGGTGTCAGTATCCCTTAAGTGTGTCACCCTACGATTCGCGAATAATGCGGACATGATCGAGACCCTTCTCCGATTATATAATCAGTAGCGGGACCTGGAGATCCATACTGACTCCCACACATTCAACGATGACTTCTGTGATCGTGTGAACCTTCTACGCTAGTATCTTAATCCCTTTGTTTCACGATATATTACATGTCCGAGATTCGATCATCGGTATCTCCATACCTAGTTTGATCTCGTTACCGACATGCACTCTTTTCTCGTTCCCGTGATATAACATTCTAGTGATCAAATCACTTGCTTGCAAGCTAATCAATGTGATATCACCGAGAGGGCCCAGAGTATATCTATCCGTCATCGGGATGAACAAATTCCACTCTTGATCCATGAGTCTCAACATAACACTTTAGTAGTTTTGAAGCCATCTTTATAATCACCCAATTATAGTGTGACGTTTAATGTCAACAAGAAACTCTTCCGGTGTTAGTGATTGACATGATCTCATAGTCTAAGGATTAGGATCACTTCGTAAGTTATTATAGCAATATAAACTCAATGAATTTGATCGTAATGCTATACTTCGGATGAATGTTCATCAAATCATTACAATAATGTTGTGACCTCGTTATTAACAACATCCAATGTCCATGATCAGGAAACCTATGATCATCTTGTTAATCAACGAGCTAGTTTATAAGAGAGGCATAACTAGGAACTTCCTTTTTGTTTATTAAACACATATGTATTAACGTTTCCGTATTAATACAATTATAGCATGCAAAATAAACATTTATCATAAACAAGGAATACGATAATAACCACTTTATTATTGCCTCTCGGGCATATTCCCTTCAGTCTCCCACTTGCACTAGAGACAACAATCTAGTTTGAAAACTTTGCGTATTGAACACCTATGGCTTTCTGGTGTTCCATATGCGCAATTGCAAGTGGTTAACATAATCTACGGATCTGACGCTTTCAGGTCCGTGTGTATTTGCATGTCTTTGCGTCTCCACGCATCACTCATTCTCCAATGAGATGGCATTGTATAAATTTGGTCTTTTGGTGAGACCTTTAGTTCCTTGGGGTTAAACCATGTCGATACTATTGTCGTACAATATATCTTTAGTGTTAGCCCGTTGCGAACAACACCTTAGTTTGATAACAAACTACTTGACACAAATTCCCTCCTTTGCTGCTACTATAGCAGTCATCTACTTAGCCTTTTGTTGTAGTATTCGTCACAATGTCTTAACTTTGGAATACATCCAAATCCATCATGAAAACTCCTTTCCATTTCATCGTGCCACTCATAGTTAAAATTGAGAGAAATCGTTACCCGCACGATTTCCGAGGCATGAGGCTCCTCTGAGGTGACTGTTGGTCGGCCTCCGGCGTTCGCTAGCGTCTCGTCGGCATAGGCTCTGCATGGATTCCTCAGGAGGTTGTTGGAAGATCACCTACTCTGGTGTGACCACGGGTGGTAAGTTTCTTGAAGGCTCTCTCGTTCTCTCGGCATATTCTTGGCTGGTTCTTCTCAATGCCAAAGGCTCTCCCCTTGAGGGTCGATGTTTGGAAAATGGGGAGAAGATCTCTATTGGATCTGTTTTGAGGTTCCCCTCTCATCTCTCTCGTGTTAATGATTCTTTGGATCCCTCATCTGGATTTCTTGGTAGATCTCCTACCATCTCTGGATCAGATGAGGACACTGGTCTTAAATGGCATGACCTTTGCTCCTCTTTGCCGACTGATGATCTTGAGCCTTCTAAAGGATTTCTGATGCTTTTTCCTAGTTCTAAAAGGCTGGTACTCCTCAACCACAATGAGGTTGTGATTGATGCTAGATACTTGATTCAAGGTGAGGTGGTGGCCTCAGGCATTTCTATTGATCTCCAGGTGAAGAGGGTTGTTGTTGGTACTCAGATTTTGCCTAGCCCTTTGGTTAAGAAGTTTTCCACCAATCTTGAGAAGATAGTGCCTTGATCTCTGGATTTCACAGAAACTCCCCTCGGTGTGTGCTCCCAAAGATGTTTCTTCGTGTCGGCCTGCCCTGGATTTTTCATTAGGGCGAGATTTTGAGAAGAAGATTTTTGATAAATTTAGGCATCAAGTTAATTTCATTGGTGGTTTCAGGAAAAAGACCTTTTTATCTGGTTGTTCTTTTGGAAGAGCAAATTTTAAGTTGGATTTTCATACGGTTGGTCTTGCACTCCAGGCTTGTTTTGGTGGTCAAGCTTCTAAATTCCAGGTGAAGCTTCTGCAAGATAGAAATTTTCGTTTCTCGGTTGCTTCAAGGGCAGTGGGTTTTGAAATCTATAATATTTGAATGTTTTCATGTACTTCTTTTGTGATTCATGTCAACCTTTGGGGTAATGGGGGGACAAACTAGATTCATGAAGAAAGGGAGTTCTATAAAGAGTCTGCTGGAGAATGGAAAGTTATCACGTACAAAAAAGAAAGTGCAAAAAAATCTCCTTCCTTGAGGCCTTCCAGTAAAGGTGGTTCGGTTTTCCAACGCCTCAAATTTCCTGCGCCTCCTGTGGTTTCTTCGCCTGTGTCTGCGCAACATATTAAAGGTGATTTCAAATCAGGAATTCAAGACAGATCTTATGCTCAGGTGCTCGCTGATGGCGGATTTAAGTCGATTGTAACGCCGGTCGGGTCTTCAGGAGGCGCCAATCGCGCGGCATTTAAATTGCCTGGTCTCCGTCCTTTTCTGAAATTCCCCTCTTTCCCAAAATGTATTTGTCCCTACATGTCTTACGAGGGGTGGTCCAAAGCCCAGGCAGTTACACAATCCCGGCCCATTATTCACAACAGTTTTCATGAGTTCACCACTTATTTGCAAAAACAACTGCCATTTCCCCTGTCTCCTCAACTCCCTCGCCCGCTGAAACCCCATTCCCCTCTTGCTCGTCGCCGGCGAAGAGTGTCGTAATGGCAAACATCCCGATTGATCCTGCGCCTTTCCTGCCGAATGGCTTCCAGATTATGCAGGTGGCAGGGCGGAATCATGTCAAAAGGGTGGTGGTGCCTCGGAGGTCAAGGTCGCATGAACAGTATGCCATTTCTACCATTAATCCCCTTCCCCTGGTCCAGTTCCGTTCTTGAATATTCGTGATGTCCTGGTTGATTTCCTCAATAATGAGGTTAGAGTTCACTTTAGAGATGTCCAGGCTTGTCCCTTTGGGTCTGCTTATGTGCAGTTTCATCATGTCAGTGATCGAGATAGGCTCATTGCGGCTAGCCCGATTCCGTTTCAAGATGTGCATGTATCTTTTGTTAAGCACAATGAGGGATAACTGGAGGAGGGCTCAGTTTAATAATGAGTGCTGGGTGATGCTAGTTGGGCCTCCTCTTGACCACTGGCATACGGAGGATCTGAATGCTGTCTTTGCTGATATTGGGAAGGTTCTTTTATGGGAGAGAGACCCAGACCAAAAGGGTAGGATTATTGCTAAGATTCGTGTTACTGACCTGGTCGACATCCCCAAGAGTGTGAGGTTTACTGATGGAGGGGTTAACCTCTTGGGTGCCCGATCTTCACGGATCTCATGGTCAAATCGATGGGAAAGTGAGGGGAAAGGGAGAAGGTAGCGGAAGCGAACACACACCTCGCGAAGAACACGATGAACACACGCAAAACTCACACGATACAAGGCCGATTGCTCCCGAATGCCACCGGTCCGATAGAATCCTCGCAGGAAATATCGGTCAACGTGCTCCCTCAAATCCACATCGGAGGGAAGAACACCTTGAGGAGGGTCTTGACGTCTTGGGGCGAAACCGAGAACCCAAGGCCTTGTTCAACGATGGATGCGTGATGCAAAGTCCAATCGAGGTGGTGGCGATAGTCGGTCCCCTTGTGCAGGATGAGGCAAAACTAGAGATTCCACAATGGGGGTTGTCTTTAGTCTATCATCTATGCCTAAGGGTTACATGAGGGGTGGGGGCTCTATTTATAGGCCAACCACATAAACAAGGGTAGTTTGGGAATAAACTAGGCGAATAGGTAAGTAGAGGGGGATACAAGGGTTGTGGCCCAACTAGTGCCTTGAGCACTGCCAGAGCGGTAATCTGACTTGGGACGGTAGTACCGCTTGTCCCAATCTGAGTACAGCTGGGACCCGGTACCGCTTGAGGTCTTGGAGCGTCAGCTGGAGCCGTCTGTAGCGAGCGGTATCAGGGGATGGTAGTGTGGCGTCCCGCAAAACCACTACTAGAAAATCACGTTGAATTTGTGCATTGCATCGTCATCATCATGCATTGTTTGCATAAAACTATTTTTCGCAAGCCCGTTTTGTTTTCCAAACGCCCCATCTTTATTCAAACGCCAAACCCCGGGTGCTGCCGGATATTTTGTTTGTCTAAAAACTATTCGCAAAGTTCTTTTCAAGTTAAATAAAAGCTTGAATTATTTTTGGTGGGGCAGTCGAGCAGTCGAACCGACGAACGACCGCCTGTAAAACTAAATCGGTCCGCTCTAATCCTAAACCTACCAGATATTCTACCCACCCCCCCTTGGCCACATCACCCCCACCTATCCTAGGCCGCCACCTCACCTCTCTCCCTCACCCCCTCCAACCAGACGCTGACACATCACCACCCCACTCCCCCTCTTCCCTCCCCACTCAACCCAGCCGGCCACACACAACCCCCCAGCACACAACACCACAGCAGATCCCACCCCACACGCCTGCCCCCCCCCCGGATCCCACCTTCCCTGGACCTGGTCCACCCCCCTGCCCCAGCCCCCACTCCCTGCCCGTGGACCTCGTTCCCCCGAGGCCCACCTGTCATACCCCCACCAGCCCTCTCCTCCTCTCCCACCCTGACCCCGCGTGGACCCCACCCTGACCCCGCGTGACCCCCACCGCTCTCTTCCTCTCTCCTTCCTTTTCTTCCCCAACGGACCGACGCAGCCGCTTCCCCACCGCCCTCCCCTCCCCTCGGGCCCCCGCCGGGCGACCCCTCTCCCATCGCTGCGCCGCCTCCCCTCCCGTCGACCTCCGCCGCCTCTCTGCTAGCCCCGCCTCCGCGTCTCCTTCTCCTCTCTCGGCTCCGGCGCCGGCACCGCACGCTCGCCGCCTCCAGCTCGCCGCGCGCCGCGCACTTCTCCGGCCGCCCCGCCAACCTCCTCGCCTCCCTTCTCGCTGGCCCCTCCCGAGCGCCTCCCTCCTGCCCGCAGCCGCCCCCGACCCGCTCCTCGCCCCCGATGCAGTCCGCCGGCCGCCTCGCCTCCGTCCACCTCGCCGCCCCGCGTCGGCGTTCCCCTCTTCGCCGCCTCCTCCACGTCCGCTCCCCGCGCTCCCGTCCACCGCCCTGCTCCCTCTCCGGCAACCGCCGTCCCCGCCGGCCACCCTCTGCATCGCCGTCGTCCAGCCGCTCCCTCCCTCGCCAGCGGGCGCCCTCCACCGCCGGCCACCCTCTCTGCCTCGCCTCCCGTCGCCCTCAAGCTCCCGCCAGGACCCTCCCGAGCCCGCCTGTCCGCTCGCCGCCTCGCTTCGCCCGGCGCCGCGTGCTCGGTCGCCACCAGCGCCTGCCGCCGCCACCACCCGGCAGCCGCCGCGTTCCCATGACCCGTCCATCGGCCCCTCCTCGCCCAGGACCTCTCGGCTCCCTCTCGGCCTCGCCGGGCCCCACGACGCCAACGCCGCGTCCGTCTCCCTGTTCCAGGAGCTCGCTGCACCGCACGCGTGTTGGGTACCTGGCATCTGGGCCACGCCGGCTTCGTGCCTGGATCCCAACTCGTGTACCCTGGTAAACCGACGCCAAGAGTCGCAACGCCATCGAACCAACAAATCAAGTTCGTCCGCAGACAAGACCGACAAATTGTGCATGATAACCCAAGACCGACATGAGACCCCGGCATGATCTCCTTCGCGGGATCTGAAGACATATCCGAAGGCACCAAGACCCCGGACCCCAAGATCTTCGCCATGAGAAAACAAGACCGCCGGCACGACCCAACGACCGCGGATGCGACAGGAGCGTCCCTGGAACGCCAAGTACTTCCTCCCGGAACCCCAAGATCTTCACCCCGAACGCCAAGACCGATCCGATTCGAGGACCCGACAAGACCCTCGCAACGGCAAGATCGACCCGTGGAACCCGACAAGATCTGCACGATGACAAGAACGAAAGCAACCCGGGAGAACCCGATGCGCCCCGGCACGGAACCAAGCCCTTCTTCCCGAACGCCATGATCGTCAACGTGACCCGAAGACCCCGGATGCGCCAAGACCTACCCCTGAGTCCGAGAACGACCTCGCCGAACCCTGAACCCTGAGACCGACCCCGAACCCCGGAAACCAAGATCGTCGAGCCCCCTCTGATGTGTGACCCCTTTTCCTCGAACCCGATTTTATAACATAACAACTTGATGCATATTGAATTGTCATCCTCGCATGCATATATGTGGTTTGGGGGCCTTATGCCGATTCACCTAATAATTAAATATGGGGCCCATATGCGGGCAAGTCCAGCCTTATATTGTCCTCATTTAAATTTGTGTAGCGAACCCGGTGCTATCTTTTGCCATGTTAAAACAACAGTTAATTTGCGGGGTAGCTAAACAACTTGAACCTCCTAACTAATTGTCGGGACCCCGGTTCCGCTTAATATTGACCTAATCGCATCGCACCTTTGCCATGTCATCCATCATGCATGCATCATGCCGATCTTCTGCCGTCGTATTAAATAGTGCATCCGGTGTTTCTTCTAGTGTTTTGGTTCTTCGCGGATAAGGCCGTTGAGTTGATGTGAGCTTCGCCCCGATCTTCGGTTGAACTCCCTCGGCAATGTTTTCAGGCGAGCATCTCCCCCTTTCTACCTATCTTACTTTTCTAGTATTTATTCCCTTCTGTTGATCTTTGCTATCTATGTTGCGATGCTCTAGTTTTCGTGCCCGGATAACCCTTGCAGCCATATATAGCCTTGGACACATCCTATTACCTGTTGTTTGGTAGATAGTTGGACCCGCGTGTCGTAGTCGCTTGCTCAAGTGTTTTGCTTGTCGTCAAGTACCACAACTGTTGGAGGATTTGCCGCATGTTGACGTTGGAGATGATCATGGTTTACTTATTGTTCACTTTAATTCCTGTTTAACAACTAAAATTGAATTGAGCAGAGGCATCGGTGGGTGATAGGTAAGATTTGGTTTCCGACCGCCCACTTGTGTCCCGTGGGACCGAGTTCTTGACACTGTTCGAGATCGAGCCGCGCTAACCACGGTGGGGAGATATGGGCCCCATTGATAATTACCTGATTTCAAAGTATTGTCTGGGGCCACAACTAGTTTGAGGTTTTATTTACTATCCTGTACTTATGCCATGTTTACCGCTTTATTTACGTTTGTGCGAGGAGCACACTGCATCTTGTTAGGATCGGGACACGTTGCGGTGTCGGCGGTCCCGTTTGGGGGCGTCGCCATCGCCGCCCACCCAAACCCTGAGTCCGTCTCGGAGACCGGCCGACTCCGTTGCGGGTGTCGACTCGGTGGGGTGGCCCCCATGTACTTACTTTGGGTCTGGGAACGTCGTGACTTAGGCCCCGCCGACATACCGATGGGTGTATGTTAACTGATCTGGCAAAAAGGGTCGAAGTGCCTGTGGATACTTTGGTGCACCCCTGCAGGGTTTAATCTTTTCGAGAAGCCATGTCCGCGGTTATGGACGACTTGGAGCACAGTGCTTGATCATAGACAACTATAACTAAAGTTTATTGTGATAAATTGACTTGTATCCGATATGATTAGTAATCAGCTTCACTACAACGGAATGGCTAAGTAAAAGTACCAACAACTGCTGGGTTTGGGGTTGTCACATGCTAATTGTATCTGACTAGTAAGTGTTGCCACTATAACGGAATGATTAACTAAAAATGCCCACTGCTTACTTTATCAGGACGATTATCTAAACCTGACTAGTAATTGCTGCAACGACAACTGAACAAGTAAAACTGCCAACTGTGTGAGTTCCTCGGTTGACTTCCTCGTTTGGTCTCGAGGGGGAAACGCCAGGATGGGTTTGCTTGATGATAGTATCAGGTTGGATCAGAATAGGTCTTTCTCATCCCTCTCTGATATCCGCCAGCTGAATCGAGTCTCTATAGGTTGTTTAGTGCATGCTGCCGCTGCCGCTCAGTCCACCATACCTATGTAGGCGAGGACCGCCGAATTCTAGCCTCGCCGTGTCTTGGCCTCGATCTTGGCTCCTTCTTTTTCCTTTGCCCTTTGTCGGCACCCCTTTTGTTTGAGCAGGTTTTGAGATCGACGTCGTTAGCAGGGTTACCCTTCCGGCTTGGCCTGGGCAGGTTATGGGCGCCATTGGTTATTCTTCGAGGCTCTTAGCCCCATTTGCATCTTGTCCGTAGTCGGACGCTCCACCGTTCGAGGTGATTTGGATCTTTGTATATTATATTCGTATTCTTGACTCTTTGAGTCATTGTATATATATCTGTACATGGGTCCCATCGAGGACTGTTGTGTAATGTTATTACTTTGTTTTCCACCCGCACGAAAGTGCTGGTGGGCACCTTGAATCGTTTCTATGCGGGTTCGTGAGTTTCGCTAAAACTTGCATAGGGCCGATTCGAGGGTGTTCTGAGTATCACGTGACCGGTAGTACGGGTCCAGATCCGTAGTACCGCGGAGCAGTATTTGGCTTCTATTGGCGTCAAATCTGTTGGTGGCGGTAGGGGGGAGTAGTACCGTCGCTGTCCGTAGTGGCGGCGACAGAGAGCATTTGGCGATCTGTCTTCTTCCGCCTCCTCTTCCAAGCCTCCGTCTTGTCGGGCTTGATGCTCCGGGCTTCCTCCCTTGCCTCCGTACTTGTCAATGTGAACCTATCATGCATATGTGACGGAGTATGAAGTAGCATGCCATTCAATAGGGAAGGAAGGGGGCTCGCATAGAGGAACGGATTCACCTTTGGAGTCCATGACGACTTGGTGTAAGTTGGAGACCAAGATGTGGCAACGACCGTAGGTCGGGCTACATCAGCTCCCCCCCTTCAAAAAGAGTCGTCCTCGACTCTACATGCTCATCACCAAGTAGAAGCGGTCGAGAGACCTTCTTGATCCTGGGGTTCACCATATAGTCGTCCTCGGGAAGATTGACTTGACGACACTTCAATGTTCCTTCACCTTCCTTGAAGCCTACAAAGCTCACAACAAAAGGAAAGCAACACTCAAAGCGTAGCCAATTCATGAAGATTATAGCATGAGTCCTCAAGTAGAAGGAAGTCACCTTAGCTTGTAGAGATAGCTCGATGAAGGGTAGCCATAGGTAACTCTCTTCGGTTCTTCTTGTCAACATATAGTCCATAGAGGTTGACGTGTATGCATTTGTACCTTCATACAACAAAGACCAAGCAACATATGTTTGTGTGTGATAGAGGAGCATGTCATTTGTGGCATGTCCATTCTTGCTCACAACACGATTAGCACAACTCAAGTATAGCAAACGGAATGCATATGCATGGTCAATGCGCATGGAAATCGTTTGAACATCATCCAAGTGTGGAAACTCAAAAACTCCATATAACATAGAAGTGGGGCATTCAAAGCATTGGATCCAAATTTCAAACAACATCTTTGATGCAAGAATAGGAGAATTTGGCAAAAACACACAAGGAAGCATATCCAACACAAACGTATTATGTTTGCAAACAAACCAAATGAAAGAGCAAGTGGTCCTTATGTTTGTTGCAACAACAAGACGAGATTCTTGGAAGCTCTCATGACAATTCATGCTCTTAATGGAATTGTGGTTGCACCCAAAACATCGGAAAGAGAAAATGTTCAACATTTTTGTTGCAACACACAAAACATCATTATCTAGAAGCGAAGAAACATGAATGTCACAAGGGAAGATAATACCATTAACATGCTTGCAATCAAACCATAGGAAAGAGCAATTTGCCAACATGCAAGATGCAAAGCATGCAAAAGGTATCAGAGCTGGGTTCGATCTTGAACTCACTTGTGGGATGCTCTCAAGAGCTCTTTTTGTCAACTCGTGCTCAACCGAGGTTGACATGATAATGCGGGTACCTACACACATCAAACACAAAAGGAAGAACGTGTGTGCATGGTAGAGATACACATCATCCATCATGACGTATCTCTTCTTGTGCACATCACCATTAATGTCAATCAAGTATGAAATAGGTGCATGGTGAGTATGCAAGTGGGGAACATGCCTATCATGGCAATGATCAAAATCTCCAAAAATTGAGAAAGCTATGGGGGCCATCTCATTGTAACGCATGTGATCACTATTGTTGCAAGCAAAACAAGTGAAATAGCAAGAATTCATCTTATCGCAAGCAACGGGAGAAATTGAATGACTAGCATGACAAGGCAAGTCCAAAGCAATTGGAGGATACACACTAGATGTATAGCATGGCATGTTTATGGCAATGATATCGCAATCAAACAATTCCACATGATCAATATTATGCAAAGGCAAATCATCACATGGGAAAGTGGATGAAGCATATGTAATGTCACAAGTATCATCCATAGCATGCATATCCTCACAATTCATCATGTCCACTAGTGGGATCATGGCATCATCAACACCCTTATTTTTACCTTGTTCATACCTCTCATATGAAGTGGGTGTTGTGGAAGTAGTGGCCTCCTTGTGGACGACTTCATCTTGATGTATCCATGGCGTAGCATCTACCATGTACATCTCCATTCGAGGCATCATTGCTTCATAGCTTCGGGCGTCTTCATCCATGGAACCTAGCACAACACAAGAGAACACACTAGAGGTAGAGGGTAAGTTGTTAGAATTCGAAATGGTCTTACTTGACCTATCAACTACCACTCTCAACTCACTAGTAGTATCGCTCATGCCCTCCAAGTGGAAGCACTCAATCTCACATAAGGTGGAGTCACTCGTCTCACTCTTGTTCTCACTCAAGTGGGCTAAGTGGCTCTCATACTCACATGGGATTGGTACCACATCATCACTCAAGCATAAGGGGGTAGGCTCGGTTTCCTCAACTCCTTGCGCCTCCTTTGGTGAAGGGAAAATCCCATGCTCACCATTCTTGACCTTGTCGCCTTCAAGGTTGGATGCCATAAGATGGGCATCATTGCTCTCCTCCATGGTCGAAGGGAAAATCCCATGCTCGACCGTCTTGTGGCCATCTTGTAGTAGTGGTGGAGGTAGGCTCATGCTATCCAACTTGGCGAAGTAGAGGTCTTCATTTTCCTCGTTCATGAGGTCTTCGAATGCAAGCGTAGTCGTTGAAGCTTGATGGCGTGGACGAAGGCTTGCTCTTGGTGCCATTTTGGTGGTGGCACTAGTAGTTGAAGGTGCCTTGTGACGGTGTCGACGGAGGTCATTGGCTTGCCTTGCCGATGGTTGATGTAGGTGGCGCACTTGGTCATCCATATGATGCTCACGACGATGGCCCTTGACCTTGGCACTCCTCCCTGTAAGTTTTTCTAATGAGCGCAAAGCATCATTAGTCTTGGCGACCATCCTCATGTTTTTGTCGAAGTCCTTGTCCATGTCCTTCTTGAAGTTGTTGAGGTCGCTCTCGAACTTGTCCATTTCATGGTGGACCTTGGCGCACTCGAGGCGTAGGCTCTGTCTTGGCCGGTGCGACTTGAGGAGCTTGTCGTTGTCGTTCTTGAAGTCGCCCATGCTTGGGGAGTTGTTGTTGTTTTAGCACTCCATGTCACCCAAGCATGTGGAGCCATTGTTGGTGTAGTGCTCCATCATGTTATCCATGCTTGTGGAGACATAGGCATGGTGGCTCATCATGGATTCTTCATGGAAATCATCCTCGGTCCCGGAGTCCCTAGACATGCTTCACAAGACCAAGCGGTGTATATGGAAGTGGTAGTGGGAGTTAGGGATACAACGTCAAACCTTACTTTACCTTGGAAGATCGTATCGTGCAAGTGGCCACACTTGAGAGCAATAAACCAAGCAAAGTGAAGTTCACGCGGAACACCAAAACCAACTACTAACCAAAAAAACACACACACAAGGCCTATGGTGGATAGGTATGGAAAGTGGCATGTCAAGCACCAATCCGAAATCAAGATGTTGTAATGGCAAGTAAAGAACCACAATGATCACAAAGCAAACAAGTCGATCCACAAGATAGGAAATATATACAAGGAAACACACACGGTGGGAAAAATGGGACTTGTGCGACGGAGAAAGTGATCTAAGAACCAAATGATTACCTAGCGAAGACTATAAGCTCGTGTCACACAAGTACAAGGAGAGACGCTAGTTCGATTGCACAAAATTGGTGGGCTACAAGATATGCACAATAAGTACCACCTATATGATGTTCATCGAGCTTGCGCTTCCTTTTCTATGAGGCACATGTATATTTCTTTATTTTTCTCTTTTTCTTTTTTTTCTATTTTTTTTCTTTTTCTTTTTCTTTTTCACTTGCCTCTTCCTTGTGCCAACAACTATACAAGATAACTATATGAGAAAGCGCTCACAATGTTTGCTCGGAATCTACAAGGTATCAAATGTGCATAGCCCAAGCAATCATAAGAGGAACTAGTCTCAATAGGTTTTTGTTGCTCGCAAAGATAGTGGGGTTCAGAAAGGAATGCAAGTGGGGAAAAGTCGCGGAATGCTTATACCTTTCGTCGACGATCTTCACCCTTTATTGTTGGATTCCGCCTTGCTCACGGAATTTGGATGGAGTAGATTGCATGAACCACGTGGATGATGATGTAGAGCTCCTTCTCCTCTTCGAAACGAGCTAAAGAACACCAAAATCCGAGTTCGGATGCAAAAGTTATGCTCAAAACGGTGAGAGGTGAAATCTGGAACTTGTCGCTTTTCTGTCTTGGGCAGTAGTACCGGATTTTGGTACCGCTGGGCGGTAGTATCGTAGATTTGGAGCGGTAGTACCGCTCGGGACAGAGAAAACCAGATCTGACGCGATTTCACGAGTTTGGGGCGATTTGGGCGGAAAATCTTCAAGAAAAACACCAAATCGACGGGGGAAAACAAGGAATTAGGCTATGGGAACTCAAAGGAAGGTAGATCAACAAGTTTAGCAAGTAATCCACGGATCAAAACCTACCAAAACGCACTCAAATCACAGATCGATCCAAAACACGAATTGGGGCTATTTTTGGTGAAATTTTCGAATTTATGGGGAAAAGACCAAATCGATGAGAAATCCGTGGCAACCAAAAGCTGCTGATACCAGATGATGGAGGGGTTAACCTCTTGGGTGCCCGATCTTCACGGATATCATGGTCAAATCGATGGGAAAGCGAGGGGAAAGGGAGAAGGTAGCGGAAGCGAACACACACCTCGCGAAGAACACGATGAACACACGCAAAACTCACACGATACAAGGCCGATTGCTCCCGAACGGCGGCCACCGGTCCGATAGAATCCTCGCAAGGAAAGATCGGTCAACGTGCTCCCTCAAATCCACATCGGAGAGGGAAGAACACCTTGAGGAGGGTCTTGACGTCTTGGGGGCGAGAAACCGAGAACCCAAGGCCTTGTTCAACGATGGATGCGTGATGCAAAGTCCAATCGAGGGTGGTGACGATAGTCGGTCCCCTTGGTACAGGGGATGAGGCAAAACTAGAGATTTCACAATGGGGGTTGTCTTTAGTCTATCATCTATGCCTAAGGGTTACATGAGGGGTGGGGGCTCTATTTATAGGCCAACCACATAAACAAGGGTAGTTTGGGAATAAACTAGGCGAATAGGTAAGTAGAGGGGGATACAAGGGCTGTGGCCCAACTAGTGCACGCAGGCACTGCCAGGAGCGGTAGTACCGGACTTGGGACCGGTAGTACCGCTTGGTCCGGTAGTACCGCTCTGGGACCGGTAGTACCGCTTGAGGTCTTGGAGCGTCAGCTGGAGCCGTCTGTAGCGGTATCGGGGACGAGTAATCTGACCGGTAGTACCGGTCCATATCGAGTACCGGAGACAGAGAGTATTTGGCTTCTATTGGCGTGTCTGTTGGTGGCGGTAGAGGCGTAGTACTGCTGGCGGTAGTACGGTCGCCAGTCCGTAGTACCGGCACGAGAGAGCATTTGGTGATCTGTCTTCTTCCGCCTCCTCTTCCAAGCCTCCGTCTTGTCGGGCTTGATGCTCCGGGCTTCATCCCTTGCCTCCGTACTTGTCAATGTGAACCTATCATGCATATGTGACGGAGTATGAAGTAGCATGCCATTCAATAGGGAAGGAAGGGGGCTCGCATTGAGGAACGGATTCACCTTTGGAGTCCATGACGACTTGGTGTAAGTTGGAGACCAAGATGTGGCAACGAGCGTAGGTCGGGCTACATCATTTACCATTGGCGACTTGGTGGAGTCTGAATCATGGACTTTTTCTGTTGAAGTTCTTCAAAGTAACTTGCTTGGGGGGCCCACCTGATGAGGACCCACTTCCAGATGACAATGAGGACCCACATCCTGTTCCTGTTCATGGCCCTGTCTTTGGGCCCCAAATTCCACCTCCTCCCCCTCCCCCACCTGCTCCTGGGGGTGTTTGGGGACAATGGTTGGCCCCTGTGCAGGATCCTGCCCCTGATGGTGGTAATGATGAAGGTTGGTGTCCCTGGGAAGCTGCTGCTGCTCCTGTTCAAGGACCTGTCATTGCTCCTGGAGAAGATATGCCTGTTGACAATCAGCATCTGCCACCTCAAGATGTTAACAGTGGAGTTACAGGTTCTATCATTGTCCAAGACTGGGAGTTTGATGATGATGGGTCTGTCAATGAACCTGAGGCTGCTGAGGAGCAGGGTGTGGCTGTTGAACCACAAGGGGTTGGCATTGGTGAAGGCCTGCAAAACATTTTTCAGAACTATTTGGCTGATGATGATGAGGCCAACTCTGATGCTGAGGAGGGGGTGGGAAGCCCTATGGACTCAAGTACTGTGGCTCCTGATAATGATGATTGGATGTTGGAGGATCAGCACCTTCTTTCTCCAAATGAGGCTCATCTTCAGGTTGGAATGGTGAGAACTTTTATCTCCATTCCTGATGTGCACATTGCTAAGCAGGGATATTCCCAACAAGGCTTGGATCTCTCGGAGAATTATTTTGCTCCCCATATTCAGAAGGACACTTCTTCAAAGGGCTCTCTTAACTGTGATATCCCTGTAAGTTGGTTTAACTTTATTACTCTCATGCTTGCTACCCCTGAGAAGTTTAATTGGGTCAAGGGCTTTCTTTCTTCTCCTTTATGGGAAATTATTAAAGAACCTATTGCTGAGGAAAGTTCCATTTCTTTCATCATCCCTAATGAGAGCTTTTCCCAGATGGCTCCTTCTTGTCTGGGCATTGAAACCAATAAATCTTCCTGCTCTCCCTCTACCCCTGCCAGAAAGAGAAAGGGCAAGGAACCTCTTGTTGACACTGAGGTGAGAAGAAGCCCTAGAATTGTTGAACTGAATGGGGGCTTTAAAAGTCACATAAATTGTCTAATTGCTGATTGTCTGGTTTGTAATACTGTTCCTCCTTGTCTGAATTCTAAAGTGGTTAAAAATATTGCTTCTTCATTCTGCAAGGTTAAGGATGGGGACCTGGAGAAGAGGTTGCTCAAGAAAGGGAAGGCCAATGAAGTGGCAGTTAAGGCTCCTCCAAAAGGCAGCATTAAAGGAAGTGCTTCCTCTAGCTTGGGCATTGGTGGCAAGAAGAAACCTAGGGCAGCTGGTACCTGTGGAAAGCAAGCCAAGAAGAAGCCCTCCTCTTAAGTGTTTAAATGTATCAAAGTAAGTCTTTTGCTGGAGTCTTATTGACTCCCTGTCATGTGATCTGTTCTTGTGATCTTGTCATGTGTTTGGTACTTGTTGTGGAATATGTATGTGGTGCCTTGATATGGATTGCCTTTTGCCTATGTGATTGTTGTTTCTACTCTTGGGTGATTACATTATTTATATCACCCCATATCTATACTTGCTTTTGGTTTACTAATGAATAACAAAATAATTTGGAAGATCTTGAATTGGAATATCAGGGGAATTAATTCTGAAAAAAATGGATTGCTCTCAGAAATAAGATTGAGGAGTCTTGCTGTGACATTATTTGTCTTCAAGAAACTAAGAGAGAGGATTTTGACAGCTCTTACATCAAAAAATTCTGCCCCCCCCCCCAAATTTACCAATTTTGAATTTCTTCCCTCCAGAGGAGCATCTAGAGGTTTGATCACCATTTGGAATAGTTCCCTGTTCTCTGGGCATCTTTCCTTCCTCAATGAGTTTTCTATCTCCATCACCTTGACATCTCTCTTGTCCAATGAATCATGGATCCTTACCAACATTTATGGGTCATGTTTACCTAAAAAAAAGGCAGAATTTTTGGACTGGTTTGGAAACATTGATATGCCTGATGATTTGGACTGGCTCATTGTGGGAGATTTCAACTTCTATAGACAGCCTTCTGATAGAAAAAAAATTGGGTGGAGATGTGAATGGTATGCTTCTCTTTAATGAAGCCATTAATAATTTGGGTCTCATAGAGTTACCACTTAAAGGTAGAAAGTTCACTTGGAGTAACATGCAAAAAGATCCCCTTTTGGAAAGGTTGGACTGGTTTTTTACTTCTGCTTCCTGGACTCGGAGTTTTCCCTCAACTTTTGTTGCTCCTCTTGCAAAGCCTACCTCTCACCATCTTCCTTGTGTCATTTCCATTGGCACAATGATTACCAAAGCTCAGGTGTTCAGATTTGAAAATCATTGGATGCATCATAAGGAATTTAAAGATATTGTTCAAAATTCCTGGAATATTCCTGTGGGTTTTCAGGATTCTGCAAAAAAAAATCAATGCTAAATTCAAAAATGTGAGAAGGGGGCTAAAGATCTGGGCCAAAAATCTGCCCTGCCTGAAATCACAAATCTGTAATGTTAATGCCACCATTGACTTTCTGGATATCATGGAGGAAATGAGAACTCTTACTGTCCAAGAATGGAATCTCAGGGATCTCCTGAAAAACTTATAATCTCTCTATTACAGGATCAGAATACTTATTGGAAGCAGAGGGGGAAAATTAAATGGGTTAAGCTGTGGGATGAAAACACAAAATTCTTTCACTCCAGAGCTACCATAAGCTTTAGTCATAACTACATTTCCATGCTAAAGGATGTTTCTGATCTTGAGGTTTATGATCATGATGGAAAAGCAAATCTCCTTTGGAATTCCTTTAAAAATAGAATGGGTACTTATGATAAGCCTGAAATGCACTTCAATCTTAATGACTTGGCTGGGGAATGCTTAAGACAAGAAGAAAGGGATGCTTTGGAAAAACCTTTCTCTGATGAGGAGATTGATGAGGTCATTAAAGATCTGCCAAATGATAAATCCCCTAGCCCTGATGGTTTTAATAATGAATTCATGAAACATTGCTGGCCTATTATTAAGGATGATGTGAAACAACTCCTTGTGGATTTCTATGAGGGGCAAACTTCCTTGGAAAGCATTAATGCCTCTTTTATCACCCTCATTCCAAAAATTGCAGCCCCTTTGACTCCTGCTGATTTTAGGCCTATTTCTTTGCTAAATAGTGTCTTTAAGATTATCACCAAAATTCTGGCTAATAAACTGCAGAGAGTCATCCTTAAACTTGTTCACAAGAATCAATATGGTTTCCTCAAACAAAGATCTATCCAAGACTGTTTAGGTTGGGCATTTGAATTCCTTGATCAATGTCACAAGTCAAAGGAAGAAATTTTAATTCTGAAGCTTGACTTTGAAAAGGCTTTTCACAGAATTGAGCACTCTGCAATTATCAATATCCTTAAAGCCAAAGGTTTTGGTGATAAATGGATTTCTTGGATTCAGTTGATCTTTGGTTCAGCTTCTTCCTCTGTGCTTTTAAATGAAGTGCCTGGGAAAAAAATTTACTGCAGAAGGGGTGTTAGACAGGGGGATCCTTTATCTCCTTTACTGTTTGTCTTGGCTGCTGATCTCCTTCAAAGTATCCTCAATAAGGAAATGAACCTTGGTCTTCTTTCTCTTCCCACTGAAGATGTGTTCTGTCCTGATTTCCCTGTAGTTCAGTATGCAGATGACACTTTATTAATCCTTAAAGCTGATTCTGAGCAACTTTTGTGCCTTAAGGCCATTCTTCATACTTTTGCTCTCTCCACTGGACTAAAAGTTAATTACTCTAAATCCAGTATGATGCCAATTAACATGGACTCTGAGAGGCTTGGACACTTTGCTAATACTCTTTCTTGCCTCACTGGCACTTTGCCTTTCACCTACCTTGGTTTGCATCTGAGTTTGAATAAACCCGCAGTGGAACATTTCCTGCCTATTGTTCAGAGAGTTGAGAGAAGGTTGTGTGGGATAGCTAACTTTCTTAATTATGGGGGGAAACTGCAGCTAGTTAAATCTGTTTTGACTTCCCTTCCCATATATTTCATGAGTTGTTTTGATCTTCCTGTCACTATCAAGGAACAGTTGATTAAATATATGAGGCAATGTCTGTCGAGAAAGAAAACATCTGATGTTCAAGCTAGAGGTAATGCTCTTATAGCATGGAAGAAAGTTTGTAGACCCAAGAACCAGGGGGATTGGGAGTTCTAGACCTTAATATCCAAAACTCTGCACTTCTTTTGAAGAATTTGGATAAATTTTATATTCACAGGGATATCCCTTGGGTTCACCTTATATGGAACACTTATTACTGTAATGGTAAGCTCCCTGGAAGAAGCCTTGAGGGATCCTTTTGGTGGAAAGCTCATCTGAAATTGGTTGACATTTTTAAAGGACTTGCAAAGTGCTTGGTGGGAGATGGAAAATCCACACTTCTCTGGTCTGATATGTGGAATGATAGTTGTCTTCAACATAAGATTCCTCATCTCCTCTCCTATGCAAAAAAAACCTCACATCTTTGTCAGTGAGTTCCTGCAAACTGAAAATACTCAGGATCTTTTTTACCTCCCTCTGTCACAGCAAGATTACCAGGAATATCAAAGTCTTGAGCAAATTCTTAATACTGGCAGGCAGGGGGAACTGATAACTGGAGTTACATTTGGGGCAGTAATTTTTTGGTCAAAAAGGCTTATTGTTCCTTATCTGGTTGCCAACCTGTACAGCCACATTTCTCTTGGTTGTGGAAATCCTCCTGTCAGCAAAAGCACAAATTCTTCTTCTGTCTCTTACTGCTTGATAGGATAAACACAAGAAACCTTCTGAAAAGGAAATGTTTTTCTCTGGCATCTTATGAATGTGTGTTCCATGGCTGCATCACTGAAGAAACCATTCTACATTTATTTTGGGACTGCCCTTTTGCAAGAGCTTGCTGGGCTGAAATCTCGCATGTCTAAGTGGCTGATCAAAATCTTTTTGAAGCTTTAGCCAGTATTAAAAAAGATCTTAATGTCCCTTTTGCAATGGAAATTCTTATACTTGGAGCTTGGGGCCTTTGGATTTGCAGAAACAATGAAATCTTCAACAACAAGCATGCTTCGCTTGAGGAATGGAAAGCTATTGTAGCCCAGGAATTAAGATGGGTCCTGTATAGAATTAAGAAGAAGTATTATCAAGGCCTCAAAGATTGGATTGAAATTAATTTAGATAGGAGATAGTTGCTTAGAATTTTATCCCTCTTTTTTGAGGTGGATTGAGTTTGTAAATATTCTTTTTGTAACTCTCTATGATATATAAAAATTGCAGTGGGGTATTTTGCCCTACTGCTTTACCCTCAAAAAAATAGTTTAAATTGAGATAAACTTAATTTATATCTTGCGACAAAACTAGTATCAATGTAACGCTTTACAATGAACTATTTGTAATTATTTGTCACATCTACACAAATATATTCTTAGTTCTTCCAAAAAATCATAAGAATATCCTTACTATAGTCCAATGATCATTTTATGATTCATTCTGGTATATGCTCATAACACTTAGAGCATAGGACATATCTGGATGTGTACATATCATGGTATGATTGATCAAAACATTCTCGTGATTTCACTCATCAAGTGTCAAAGCACTTGAATCTTGTTTCACTTATCAAGTGTCGATACACTTGAATCTTGATTCAATTCCTTTTCCATGCGACAAGAACCGTTTCTTGTCGTTTCTATATTGAACTCCTTCAATATCTCATATATGTACGTTTGGCCCAACCATATTAGCGTCACCGTCTATCCACTATAGACATTCATGCTAAATATTCGGGTTTTTCCTAAGTCTTTCATCAAAATGAAATCCTTAACCTTTGTCAATAAAAGATACATCATTTCTAATCAACAAGATGTCCTTCACATAATGTATTAGAAATATGTCTCAGAGCTCCCACTTAATTTCTTGCAAATGCAAGCATCTTCATCGTCTCTGGATGAAAACTCCTTTTCATCACGGTGAAGATTCCAACTCCGCGATGCTTACTTCAACCATTGAAGTTTGCATACCCCTTTTAGCATCCTTTGAATTAACAAAACCCTTTGGACCGTGTCATGTACACGTCCTAGGTAACCATTCTATTAGAAGAACTTTGTTTTGTTTATTCATCTACCATATACCAAATTATATGTAGTGGTTGCTACTTTAATTCGTTCAGACTAAATATCGCTATGAAAGATAAAATCTTGTCATGGTCAACTCTTTGAACATTGTCATAAAATACTTTACGACATGTCGACTATTTCATAGATGTGAAACATCCATGTCTGTTTCTTTTTAGATCCAAATACGATCGATAGGTTTTTACACCTTTCCGGAGGGTCTTCCAAGTTCAAAACTTGATTTATCGTGTATGGACTTATCACGGATTTTATGGCTTTAAGCCATTTGACGGAGTCAGGGCCCATCATTGCTTCTTTGTATGTAGTCGGTTCATCATTGTCGAACAATAATTATTTACTCTCAAATCTCAGCATTTGATTTGTTTATCCGACCGACTTGGTTCAATAAGAACTTAGATCTCCGTGACCACAACCTTTGAGGCACATAAGCTATGAGCATTATGGCAGCCTCCGGAACCATTTACGGTGCTGCGCAACTCAGCACATGTAGCTAAGGTTCGTTAACCTTATCAAAGTTCTATTGTCCTCCCACTTAACATTTATGAAAAATTCCTTCTTCAAGAAACTTCATGTTTCAAGCGACAAACCCTTTTGTCCTTGGTGTTATGGAGGAATAACCATTTGTTATTCGAAATAACCTACAAAGACATGCTTATCCAACTTCGGTTGTAAACATCTTACTTATGTTTAGCATACCAAAATTTAAGAAATGAAAATTTAGGTTTTACCCCAAACCATAACTTCCATGGTGTCATTTCAACGGATTTAGATGGAGCTCTTTTTAGTGAAAAAGCGGTAGTCTATAAAGCTTTTAATCTTTTAAAACATAATGGCAGTTTTATAAATAACACATTTGATCCAACCATGTCAAACAAGGTTTCATTACAAATCTCAAACACTCCATACTCCTATGGTGTTTCGGGAGATGTAAATCTAGGTGTTTTGATAAACTTGCAACTCAAATAAATCCCTTTATGATAAAATCATAATTCATTTATTTTCTTGTTACACTTGTAACTCAAATAAATCCCTTATGATAAAATCATAAACCATTTATTTTCTTGTCACAATGATTTTCACTTCATCTTGAAAGTCTTTGAACGTTTTAAAATATTTCACACTTCTTTCTCATTAAGTGAATATTCACTCAAATTTCCGGAGAAAGCATATGAAGTTGAAACCCATCGCTTACGACTACACATAATGGACTACATACATCGATATGTATAAATTCCAACAATTTAGTCGTTCGTTCTTCTTTGGCCTTTGAACGAAGTTTTAATTATCACGTGGAAAGTCTCACAAGCATCACTTGAACAAATCAAAGACTCCAAAAATCCATGAATATGGAGATTCTTCATGTTTTCTTTCCAATATAATTTAAACAGCGATGTCACTTCGTAAGTGATCTTTCAATCATTTGTCTTGCGACATTTTAGCATTAGGTTTTATGGATGTGATTTCTCCAACTAGATTTGTAAATCATCCATCTTATATGGAATACGGTAATTATTTGAACAACCTTTGTTCTCATAATACTTGATTCAAATAACAATTATTAAAACAAATCTTGAAGTCAAGCTTTGATGTCATCGAGAAATACAAACAACGGTTTATTCGTTTTCGATGAACATCATCACATATTCTCTTGCTAGTTACTTAGGCCATTGTGGTTTATGAATTGCGTCGTTCCGTATGAAATTTCATACCAACCAATTCGGTATCCAATACCCAAGAACCACATTGTTTAACAAGCAAAGAATACAACCATAACATGTATATCATCCATATACCTAAATTTGATATTTCCAATATTTTCTTTTCTACCAAATATATTTCATAGATTCTCTTTCAGCATTTCCTTTCCCTTTTTAAAAGAATCTATCAACATCAAAAGTGGCACCATATACATGACACATAGTCCAAAGCATGTATATTCAAATAATAATACCTTTGGACTTGCACTTTGAAGTATATCACCATCATCAAATGATCGGCGTTCTTTCAAAATCCATTCTTTAGTAATCTTTTAGTATAGTAAACACTTTACATACATCTTCTATTCATCCTTATCATGACGACTTCATGATCAAGCTACTATAGCTTATAAAGGTGAATCGTGAGTATAACATTACTTTCCAAAACCCTTTTGGATGATTAGGATGTCTAGCATCTCCAACCTTTGTAAATTCTCATCCAATATGAGAACATATATTATACTCTATCATATTGCAACCAAAACAATGTTTCAGATATCGTTATATCTGTCACACATGATGGTTTATGAAACAATTCTTCCAGCTCCTAGATAAACTTGATATTAAAACAATCAAGAATCATAGAGGCAAACATGATACTTAAGATACTACCACTGGAATTGTTACTCTCGATTTAATACCAATTATTAAATTTCACGGAGTAAATAGAATTTTGCTGAAAGTTTGCAATAGGACTTTAAACTTTAGATTGACACTCAACACAATACGATACCAACAGAAAGTATATATCCAGAATTCTATAGTTCTATTATCTCAATTACAACTATGCATAAGGTGGTGAACGAATGCCAATGACTACAACAAATTATGCAAATTCACTTTGATTTAATTTATGATAAATTTAGTTCTACTAATCCAAATTAGAAATGAACTCCCACTCAAAAACGACATCCCTCGTGTCTTTTTGGTGATTACATGAACCAAATCCACTACACCAAGTCTGATCATCACGTGAGTCGGTGTAGCTTCAAAGGCGAGCATCAAATGGGCATCATATCTACTATATGACTGATGCTTAACCTTTCGGTCCGTGTTCCGAGGCCATGTATGTACATGCTAGGCTCGCCAAGTAAGAAACCTAGTATTCGCGTGTGTAACTGTCTTACACCCGAGATATGCTCGTGGATTCAAGTACACCCGATCATCACGTGATGTCTTGAAGCGACGAAACATTGTCGGTGCATACTTAAGGAAGAACACATTCTTATATTGATAACTAAATGAGGGATCATCTTATTATGCTAGTAAAACGCCAAACAAGCAATATAAGATGCTATCAAACATCACATGTTTATTAGTGGAATGATATGGTTCCCGCATATGATCTCTATCATGTGCACCATGGTATGATCACTATCATACCTTTATGTGTAAGGCCAAGGTCTATGGAACTTACACGTTATGTGTGTTGTAAGAGTATCATCTCATACTTCTACTTACAACATCACCATATCATAACACTAGCCCAGCAACAATCTAAACTAGACGCCTCTAATTTATCCATTGCAAGTTTTATGTGGCTTAGGGCTTTCGAAGATAGAACCGTTCTTACCTACGAACATGAACCACAACGAGGATAACCAAATTGTTGACAACTCGTTGCAAATTAGATATTGACTATAGTAGGAGAGACAGACACCCGCTAGCCACTTATGCAAACTAGTTGCATGTCAAGCGTGGAAAAGGTCTCATGTGCGAGGACATGTAAAGTTTGTCCGGGCCGCTTCATCCCACTATGCCACCAATATCCAAAGTACAACTAAGAAGCAATCAAATGATCATCATTGCCCACATACTCATATGTGTACTACCCGTGCAAAGTATCTACGCATAGATCCGGCTCTGATACCACTGTAGGGTTCGCAGCATAGAAAACAAAAAAATTCCTACGATGGGAACATCTAAGTACCAAGATCTATCTACTAGATAAAAGAAACAGGTGGATATACATCCATAGAATACATAACCTCGAAGACCGAATAGCGTTAACGAGGTTGTACTCGTGGATGATGTATACGAACGCTTGACGATCTCAAGATCGTGATGAAGTCCGTCTGGTCCAGCCGGTCCAGCACGATCAAGTCCAGCACCTCAAAGCAGTGGTGCATCCGTGATCGCACACACGTACGGGTACCCCGACAACCTCCACGCCCTCTCTCCAGCGAAGCAGCGGAAGCAACAAATCCTTCCAGTAAAATCCACCGGGAACATGTATCTCGCTGATCCGAGACCATGGGGAAATTCTAAATGGGGGAGAGAGATCCTTCGCGAGGAGGTGTGCTTTGAGAGGATGAGAGGGGGGCCTTTTATAGGGGAGAGGGGGGAACCCAAGGGGCATGGCGACCAGCCATGGGGGCTGCCCCCACCTCTCCCACATTCATGTGGGTGGATCTCCCACTCAAAATGAAAAGCCTCCACTCCCATAAAAGAGCCTCCACTCAAAAATCCACTCACATGCATTAAATTTCCACCAAATTTAATGCAAGCTCTCATTTAAATCAAAATCTTTTATTTATTTATTCAGAATTTTGTTAATTACTTTAATTAACAAACATTCACATAAAACCCCTTGCTAGTATTCCATTTCACATGCAGAACCAGTTTCAGCAATTTCAACCGAAACAGTTTCGGTGTCTGGTGAAATAAATTCCTACACTTTCCTTTTCTTTTTTTGGCATATCATTTGCTCCGAATGGTGTTGGTATCCCTTAAGTGTGTCACCCTACGGTTCACGAATAATGCGGACATGATCGAGACCCTTCTCCGATCAATAATCAGTAGCGGGACCTGGAGATCCATACTGACTCCCACACATTCAACGATGACTTCTGTGATCGTGTGAACCTTCTACGCTAGTATCTTAATCCCTTTGTTTCACGATATATTACATGTCCGAGATTCTATCATCGATATCTACATACCTAGTTTTATCTTGTTACCGACATGCACTCTTTTCTCGTTCCCGTGATATAATATTCTAGTGATCAAATCACTTGCTTGCAAGCTAATCAATGTGATATCACCGAGAGGGCCCAGAGTATATCTATCCGTCATCGGGATGAACTGTCACATCCCAAAATTCTTCTAATTTTGGAATGTGAAATAAATAAATAAGTTTGATTAATTGTTTGACTATGTCGAAAATTCTCAAAGAGAAGAAACTTTTTGAATAGAAATTCTTCTATACCTTGAATTCAAAATCTTATATTCTTTTGTTATGACCTAAGTAGCCATATAGGCAAAAGGGCATGGATTTATTATGGATTGAAGAATTGGTGTGCAAGATTTCAAAATGAAAATCATGAAGCATTTCATTACATCCATGCAAAGTTCTCACAAACTGAATCCAAATCCTGGTATCTAAATCGCCCATGTTTCTAAAGGAAATTAAATTGACTTTACAAAACCCACTGTTGCTAAGGCATAAATTATTTATAATTATAGCCTAAAGAGATCCAATTAATATTACAAAATTTTAGAAACAAAATTGAGCTCATTTGAAGCTATTATGAAAAAGTTATGAAACAAATACAAACACATAAAGATATAAATAAAAATAAAATATACAAGGATTTATAAAACCACAACTTCCAAACTAGTAAAAATATTACAAATTTGATCCTATAATGATCTATTCGATTTTAGAAAAATTTAGAAACAAGAATCATATCATTTGGAGTTCGTATGCAAAAGATATGAGGGAAACAAGTTATTAGAAAAAGAAAAAAGAAAAAAACCTAAACGGGTCGGCCCACCCGGACCGACCGGACCAGGCAGCCATGCACTGTACGTGACCGATGGTTCTCCCATTTGCTTTAAAAACTGTGCGATTCGGTTTTTCCTAAACCTATCTCTATTCAAACTCTCGTAACTTTTTATCTATAACTCCGAATCGACTTCCGTTTGTTTCTACTTGTTCCCTACTCAAAGGCCTATCTCTACACCATCCCAAACCTCCATATAAACTCATGGAGCCACAGTTGTACGAGTTTCCCTTCTCGAAATCCCGAATCTACACATGTCCGAATCTTATTTCACTTTTTAAACCATCTAGACTTCATCATTTTCCTTCGGTCAAAAAACGAAAGTTGGAGAACTCGTCGAAATCTTTCAATATCGACAAACCTCACCTCTTTTCATCCACCACAGCCGGAGAATTTCGTATCGCAATATTTCAGATCTTACGGTGTAAATCCAAGATGTACTCGCGCTCGTTTATTCAAATCCAAATTCTTTGGTGAGAAGGTAGGAATAATGATTCCCCACAACTTTCGTGTTCTAAGTTTTTCAATTTGAACTACGGATTTGTCTCTCTAACACAGATCTGTTTCTTGTCTATTCTGAGCCAAAATCGGGTCAATCTCTTCTTCTAGCCACCGGATCCTATCCAGACGGTCGAGGTCCAATCAAACCGGTGTGTGCCATGTCGTCATCCCGGTCAGCTTCCTCATCAATGCCACGTCAACGTCAGGTCAACATCTAGTCCCAGTCAGCATGCAAAGTCAACATGTCCAGTCAGCGGAATATTCTCTGAAATATTCCGTTCGAATTTAAAATTGCATATTATAGGTCTAACTTGTAAAATTCATTAGAAGTTCATACCACATCCAAAAATTGCGTATATTATATCAAATTGAAGATAATTTTACGTAGAATCATCTTATCAGAATATATCCAACTTTTACTATACGTGGTTACTGCAGTAATTTAATTGGTTTTAATGGTCTTTTAGGTTAATAAATTCATAAGAAATTAGCTGTAACTCCGAAAAATATGAACAATATATCAAATTGAAGCTACTGTAATGTACATTAATAATATCTGGTTGGATCTAGCCTTTGCCGACTATTTAACCCGTAGCGATTTAATTAGTTTTAATGTATTTATAAATCATTAAATTCATAGTAAATTAATTGCTTGTCACAAAAATATAAATGATATACCGATGGAAAGCTGGTTTCATGTAGATCATCAATATGGAATTAGTTCAGCCTTTGACTTTAAGGTTTTTCCGTGAAGATTTAAATGGTTTAATGGCTTATTTAGAGTAATAAATTCATAAGAAAATAAATACTATTCAGAAAATTACAAATAATATGTCCCTGAAATCACAATTCCGTGGAGATTACAGATATAATTTTAGTTTGATTTTTAGGCAACAGAAACTATATGAATCATTTAAAACCCATTAAACACTATTAAATCATATAAAAAGATCTATAACTCCGATTAGGGTGAATCCAACGCCTAATTGTTCGTATTAACGTCCTCTATCCACTAAACCCAAGAAACAAATTTAATTCAACAGTTAGAACAGGCGTTACAAAAGAACTATTAAAACCCCTATATTGGCAAGTAATTATTAATAACAAGTACTACATTGCATTAATTGGTCTCTTTCATGCATCATATACTTCAGTATTGTTTAGAGAACTAAAGTAACAACCATTGTGACTTATTAAATTGCCATGCGTGCATTTGTTGTATTTGTTTGATCTCTATGTGCTATTGTTTATGTTGTATGCAATTGTTTGATCGATAGATTGCGAGGAGTGCAACGTGTGTGATTGCAACTACTATGATTGCAAGTATTGTGGTTATGACGAGTGTAACCATTATATCTATGAGGATTGTGAGGATTATCTAATTGACTACATCTACAACAAAGGCAAGTGGTGCTATCTTGGTCATAAATGTCCTATTGTTTTCCAATTCATTGTAGATGCTTTTGTAGAATTGCATCTGTAGGAATTGATGTGTATATGCTATGCTATGTCCTATTATGTGGTAGGGTTTTCCTGTAGATGAACCACCGTTGGTAGATGTGCTTAGCCATGCTATGATGAACGAGGGCTGGGTTACATCACTGATGTTGATTCTAAATGTGTTGGTTTGTGAAAACTAAAACAACTTAATCAATGAATCTCCTGGGTGTGATGATATTGATAATTTTTGGTGGTATCATTGCGGAAAGGCACCCAGGACACTGAGAAATGATTGGTTTCTTTGTTTGGAAGCTTTCGTGTGCAACCATGTGCCAATAATGAAATGGGTTGTTGGTTGAACTCAGTAGGTTGTGGTAACTCGAACCCGCGTATCCAGAGATGTAGATAGTGTAGGTTGGACCGGTGCGCGTCGGGATTGGGGAGCTACTTCCCGAACGGTTCCTTCTTGGACTTCTCCCTATCATCACCCAATATGAGAGTGGTGGTACGAGCTGGGCTGGCCAAGTCACATGGGTAAAGTGTGCTAACCCCTACAGGGTCTCTAAACTAAGTACTTAGCCGTGTCCCCGAATATGGACAATTGAGCGACCTGATACTGATGCTATGATATTTCTCACTCATCCTTATTTCTTAATTACTTAAAACTTGTTGGGTGAACATAATTGGGTAGGAGCACCTGGGAGTGAACCAGAGTGTCCTATTTATCGTATTGGAAAACTACTTTGTTACAAATGTTAGGATAAAACTGTTGCTTTATGCAAATGAGCCGAACTCCACTTGGCCAAACAAGCATGTAATTGATAGATATGTTGTTAACCACTTTAGCCTACTTGACATACATTCAATGTATTTACCATTCGTGGCTGCAACGTTTCATGTTGCAGGTTGTATCGTATCTAAGTGATTGTTCATAGGTCGCGAGACTCCACTCAACAATTGTTCGCCTGTGGCACATTTGGAGGATGGAGATCTACCTTGTATTCATTTTTCGCTGTGTACTTGAATAAATAATGTAAAATCTGGATCATATTCGTTGTATTTATGATACATAGTTATATTTGATATCATTTTGTACTGTGTGTGACAGTGAACCGATCCAGGGATTGACACTATACACATGAACTCAGCCTTATCAGGCGAGGGTGTTACAAGATGGTAACAGAGTTGTGTGTTGACTGTAGGATCGTGACCTTAGAAATGGATTAGCAATAGAAGACCTCTATTAGGAGAACTATCATATTTTATACTTATTAGAGTTCTTATATTCTTGTCTATCATTTTCCAACACCTCTCCTTGTTCAAACTTGTAGATGTCCATTCATTTGATTAGTAGAAGAAGTGATCTACCATAAAAACTACAAGAATTGGAAAATGTTATTAGTAGTTTTCTATAAAGAAAATCACTATATGAGAGTTGTCCTACAAGTAAAGAACAAATAACATGACATAAATGAACATCTCAGCAAATTTGGGTAGGTCTGGACCACCATATTTTATCTCTTTAGGAGATCATCGCTATCGTGTTAGCATATTGTTCTTACCAACTTATGTGGTATGAAAATATAGGTTGCTTGCTTGTTTGTACTGAACCATATCGTGTGATGCCTTGTTTAGGATCTGTTGTTTTGAAGCTCTAGAGTTGCTGGAGTTTTCGTGTGGTTTTAAAATTTTTTAATGGTGTGAATTGATTGAAATTCGTGGGATTACTACTGCAGTTTTCTGCCTGACCTGTAGTACCACGCGATTTTTCATATTTTATTGGTAACTCAGAAAAATCTAAAAAAATGGATCTGTAGAGTAATTACCTGTAGTACATGCACAAAAATTGGCTAAAATTCCTGACAAGTTTAGGTCGGTCAGAAAAATTCGTGAAGTCTGCTGTACCGTTTTGACAGATTTTGTTTATTGCTTATATGTTGCTCTGTTTTACTCTAGTATTGTTCCTAATTCTTTCAAACTATTTTGTGGTTATATACTACTAAGTTTAGACACCTGTAATGTTATTATACAAGTGTTTGCTTGTGTGGTGTTTGCTTATGATTGTTTTCTTGTTTGTGACATTGATTGCTTCATATAGTTATGGGTAGGATTATTTTCTTAGTCGTTTCTTTCCTATAGAATCTATTCTTCCCTATCTTGAACCCTGGGAGATATAATGATGTGTTAAGCGGAAGGTTTGACAACATAATGCATTTAGGAAAGAGAATGCTTCACCTATCCTCAAGGCTTGTTGGTATGAAGTGTTGCACATGATGTTATGTAGTAGATTACCCAACCTTAAAGTTGAAGTATCGATAGCTTATTTTTAGTAGTAGCTTTATTGATTGAATACATGGGAGTATACATAGAGCATTAGTTCATGCCCATGGAAACATTCTTCAAGGCAAGTGAGAATGCCCGAGTGATAGAAAAACGTTATTCACCTATCCTCATACAGGGTAATGATTTGGGTGCAGGATGGATTGATCACCATTCCTACTACTCTTATTATTCTCTCTTGTACTGTTGGCTTTGCGGATCTTGAGTGTCTTTTCAACCTTAGCAAAGAGCCGGCGTTAAGCCTAGACCTTAGAATGGTATATTTCCCCTTTTATAAAAGCACACACTGCTTAGCGTAGGAATATACGGTAAGAATGAATCTCAACCATGATTAATGGGTACTGTGAAGTAAACATCCCCTAATTGACCACCATGAGAGTTTTGCTAGTTTAAGAAGAGCTTTCTCGGAAACTATCAATCATGATGTTTAGAATGTGCTAGAGACATTGTGCCAATAAAAGACTAAAGGAGAACCAATCTGAGCTAAGTGAATTCTCAAGAAATGACCTAGTCAATTTTATTTTAAGGGTGGTAGCATCCTAATGGATCCCGAACCTTTCTTTCTTTCTAGCCTTCCCAAATCTCGGGACGAGATTTCTTTTAAGGGTGGTAGTCTGTCACTTCCCAAAATTCTTCTAATTTTGGAATGTGAAATAAATAAATAAGTTTGATTAATTGTTTGACTATGTTGAAAATTCTCAAAGAGAAGAAACTTTTTGAATAGAAATTCCTCTCAACCCATTCAAAATCTTATATTCTTTTGTTATGACCTAAGTAGCCATATAGGCAAAAGGGCATGGATTTATTATGGATTGTAGAATTGGTGTGCAATATTTCAAAATGAAAATCATGAAGCATTTCATTACATCCATGTAAAGTTCTCACAAACTGAATCCAAATCCTGGTATCTAAATCGCCCATGTTCCTTAAGGAAATTAAATTAACTTTATAAAACCCACTGTTTCTAAGGCATAAATTATTGATAATTATAGCCTAAAGAGATCCAATTAATATTACAAAATTTTAGAAACAAAATTGAGCTCATTTGAAGCTATTATGAAAAAGTTATGAAACAAATACAAACACATAAAGATATAAATAAAAAGGATTTATAAACCCACTACTTACAAACTAGTAAAAATATTACAAATTTGATCCTATAATGATCTATTCGATTTTAGAAAAATTTAGAAACAAGAATCATATCATTTGGAGTTCGTATTCAAAAGATATGAGGGAAACAAGTTATTAGAAAAACAAAAAGAAAAAAAAACTAAACGGGCTGGCCCACCCGGACCGACCGGACCAGGCAGCCACGCACTGCACGTGACGGATGGTTGTCCCATTTGCTTTAAAAACCATGCGATTCGGTTTTTCCTAAACCTATCTCTATTCAAACTCTCGTAACTTTTTATCTATAACTCCGAATCGAGTTACGTTTGTTTCTACTTGTTCCCTACTCGAAGGCCTATCTCTACACCGTCCCAAACCTCCATATAAACTCATGGAGCCACAGCTGTACGAGTTTCCCTTCTCGAAATCCTGAATCTACACATGTCCGAATCTTATTTCGCTTTTCAAACCATCTAGACTTCGTCGTTTGCCTTCGGTCAAAAAACAAAAGTTGGAAAAATCATCGAAATATTTCAATCCCGACAAAACCTCACCTCTTTTCATCCACCATAGCCGGAGAATTTCGTATCGCAATATTTCAGATCTTACGGTGTAAATCCAAGATGTACTCGCGCTCGTTTCTTCAAATCTAAATTCCTTTGGTGTGAAGATAGGAATAATGATTCCCCACAACTTTCGTGTTCTAAGTTTTTCAATTTGACCTACGAATTTGTCTCTCTAACACAGATCTGTTTCTTGTCTATTATGATCCAAAATCGGGTCAATCTCTTCTTCTAGCCACCGGATCCTATCTAGACGGTCGAGGTCCAATCAAACCGGTGCGTGCCATGTCGTCATCCAGGTCAGCTTCCTTACCAACGCCACGTCAACGTCAGGTCAACATCTAGTCCCAGTCAGCATGCAAAGTCAACCTGTCTAGTCAGCGGAATATTCTCTAAAATATTTCGTTCGAATTTAAAATTGCATATTATAGGTCTAACTTGTAAAATTCATTAGAAATTCATACCACGTCCAAAAATTGCGTATAATATATCAAATTGAAGATAATTTTACGTAGAATCATCTTATCAGAATAGATCCAACTTTTACTGTACGTGGTTACTGCAGTAATTTAATTGGTTTTAATGGTCTTTTAGGTTAATAAATTCATAAGAAATTATCTGTAACTCCGAAAAATATGAACAATATATCAAATTGAAGCTACTGTAATGTACATTAATAATATCTGGTTGGATCTAGCCTTTGCCGACTATTTACCCGTAGCAATTTAATTATTTTTAATGGCTTTATAAATCATTAAATTCATAGTAAATTAATTGCTTGTCACAAAAATATAAATGATATACCGATGCAAAGCTGGTTCCATGTACATCATCAATATGCAATTAGTTCAGCCTTTGACTGTAAGGTTTTTCCGTGAATATTTAAATGGTTTAATGGCTTATTTATAGTAATAAATTCATAAGAAAATAAATACTATTCAGAAAATTACAAATAATATGTCCGTGAAATCACAATTCCGTGGAGATTACAGATATAATTTTAGTTTGATTTTTAGGCAACAGAAACTATATGAATCATTTAAAACCCATTAAACACTATTTAAATAATATAAAAAGATCTATAATTCCGATTAGGGTGAATCCAACGCCTAATTGTTCATATTAACGTCCTCTATCCAGTAAACCCAAGAAACAAATTTAATTCAACAGTTAGAACAGGCGTTACAACAGAACTATTAAAACCCCTATATTGGCAAGTAATTATTAATAACAAGTACTACATTGCATTAATTGGTCTCTTTCATGCATCATATACTTCAGTATTGTTTAGAGAACTAAAGTAACAACCATTGTGACTTATTAAATTGTCATGCGTGCATTTGTTGTATTTGTTTGATCTCTATGTGCTATTGTTTATGTTGTATGCAATTGTTTGATCGATAGATTGCGAGGAGTGCAACGTGTGTGATTGCAACTACTATGATTGCAAGTATTGTGGTTATGACGAGTGCAAACATTATATCTATGAGTATTGTGAGGATTATATAATTGACTACATCTACAACAAAGGCAAGTGGTGCTATCTTGGTCATAAATGTCCTATTGTTTTCCAATGCATTGTAGATGCTTTTGTAGAATTGCATCTGTAGGAATTGATGTGTATATGCTATGCTATGTCCTATTATGTGGTAGGGTTTTCCTGTAGATGAACCACCGTTGGCAGATGTGCTTAGCCATGCTATGATGAACGAGGGCTGGGTTACATCACTGATGTTGATTCTAAATGTGTTGGTTTGCAAAAACTAAAACAACTTAATCAATGAATCTCCTGGGTGTGATGGGATTGATAATTTTTGGTGGTATCATTGCAGAAAGGCACCCAAGACACTGAGAAATGATTGGGTGTTTCTTTGTTTGGAAGCTTTCGTGTGCAACCATGTGCCAATAATGAAATGGGCGGTTGGTTGAACTCAGTAGGTTGTGGTAACTCGAACCCGCGTATCCAGAATGTAGATAGTGTAGGTTGGACCGGTGCGCGTCGGGATTGGGGAGCTACTTCCCGAACGGTTCCTTCTTGGACTTCTCCCTATCATCACCCAATATGAGAGTGGTGGTACGAGCTGGGCTGGCCAAGTCACATGGGTAAAGTGTTCTAACCCCTGCAGGGTGTCTAAACTAAGTACTTAGCCGTGTCCCCGGTTATGGACAATTTGAGCGACCTGATACTGATGCAATGATAGTTCTCACTCATCCTTATTTCTTAATTGCTTAAAACTTGTTGGGTGAACATAATTGGGTAGGAGCACCTGGGAGTGAACCAGAGTGTCCTATTTATCGTATTGGAAAACTACTTTGTTACAAATGTTAGGATAAAACTGTTGCTTTATGCAAATGAGCCGAACTCCACTTGGCTAAACAAGCATGTAATTGATAGATCTGTTGTTAACCACTTTAGCCTACTTGTCATACATTCAATGTATTGACCATTCGTGGCCGCAATGTTTCATGTTGCAGGTTGTATCGTATCTGAGTGATCGTTCATAGGTCGCGAGACTCCACTCAACAATTATTCGCCTGTGGCACATTTGGAGGATGGAGATCTACCTTGTATTCGTTTTCGGCTGTGTAATTGAATAAATAATGTAAATTCTGGATCATATTCGTTGTATTTATGATACATAGTTATATTTGGTATCATTTTGTACTGTGTGTGCCAGTGAACCGATCCAGGGATTGGCACTATACACATGAACTCAGCCTTATCAGGCGAGGGTGTTACATGAACAAATTCCACTCTTGATTCATGAGTCTCAACATAACACTTTAGTAGTTTTGAAGCCATCTTTATAATCACCCAATTACGATGTGACGTTTGATTTCAACAAGAAACTCTTCCGGTGTTAGTGATTGACATGATCTCATGGTCTAAAGATTAGGATCACTTCGTAAGTTGTTATAGCAATATAAACTCAATCACTTTGATCGTAATGCTATACTTCGGATGAATGTTCATCACATCATTACAATAATGTTGTGACCTCATTATTAACAACATCCAATGTCCATGATCAGGAAACCTATGATCATCTTGTTAATCAACGAGCTAGTTTATAAGAGAGGCATAACTAGGAACTTCCTTTTTTTTTAATTAAACACACATGTATTAACGTTTCCGTATTAATAAAATTATAGCATGCAAAATAAACATTTATCATAAACAAGGAATACGATTATAACCACTTTATTATTGCCTCTCGGGCATATTCCCTTCAGTGAGTGTAATAGTACGATTGGCACAATCTAATACTCCTTCATACTTAGTCATCCAATCCATGCCCAAAATTACATCCAATCCATGGGAATCTAGGATTATCAGACTAACTAGAAACTTATACTTTCCAAATTCTATCACTAGATCATGACATCCAAAATTTACTGTCATCTCTCCACCTGGAGAGCTTACTTAAATAGGACATCCAATAGTTTCAGTTGGAAGTCCATTTTATCAACAAATTCTCTTGATATGAATGAATGTGATGCGCCAGTATTAAAAAGAACAAGTGCTGGAAAAGAGTTAAGCTTGAACTTACCAGCCATAGCATCAGATTCCTCATAGATTTCCTCCACATTGATGTGGTTCACTTGACCCTTGTGAAATGGGTTTGGCTGGTTGGCTCCATCAGCCTTCTTTTCTAGGCACATTTCCATAGTTCCCAGTTTTATTACACTTGAAGCATTCAACCTGACTGCCTCTCTTAGCAGGCTGACTTCCATTGCCATTGCCATTGTGATGGCTCTTGTGTCCACTCTTGTGGTTCTTATATCTGTCATTGTCATGACTACGGTGGTGCTTGTTATCATGGTGACGGTTACTGTTGTGGTGGCTGTTATACTTCCCGTGTTTGTGGGATCTAGAACCTCCACTATCTTCACCATGGTAACACTTGTGTGACGATCCAGAACTATGCTTATCAAAGTGGTGCTTCCTCTTCCTACTTTCCACCTGCTTCATCTTGCTTTCCAAAATGGTGGCCTTGTCACATAGTGATTGATAAGTTGGAACATATGCAACAGATAGTTGCAAGCACATCTCATCATTTAGTCCTTCGAGGAATTTTTCCTTCCTCTTAGCATCAGTGTCAACATCATCCGGTGCATAGCGTGCCAGATTGTTGAACTCCTTAATATATTCTGCCACACTGCGGTGACGTTGCTTAAGATTGTGGAACTCCTTGTTCTTCAAACCCATCACTCCTAATGAGATATGAGCAGTGCGGAAACCATCCTAAAATATTGCCCAAGTCACATCTTCAATAGGAGTGGTGATTTGGAAATTATCCCACCATGTGGTTGATGGTCCTTCAAGCAGATGTGCTGCAAATCTGACCTTTTCATCATCAGTGCAGCCCACAGTGACCAAGTCCTTACTCACAGAACATAGCTAGTCATTGGCTACCATGGTATTAGTGGTTCCCGAGAACTTGGCAGGCCTCAACCTCAAAAACCTTGTAAGCATATCAAAGGCTGGTGGGTTGTTTTGATTGTTGTTGTTGTTGTTATTGTTGTTTTGTTTCTGATTTTCCATGAACTGGGTCATCATCTGCATCAAATGAGTTTGGGTTGTCATCGGCTGTTGCATCTCATTGACATTGTTGTTATTGTTGTTAGTGTTTGGGTTGGCACGACGGGGAAGCATATGTGGTTTCAATAAGGATAAGTAATAAGATATAACCCATAGATGCCAACATGCACAATACATAACATAGCAACAATCACCAATAAACAAGCATACGATAAACTTAGAGTTTAAACAACGTAAACAACATGTTTTAGAAAAGTAAACACACTAGCAAAGCCATCCACATGTTGGATGATCATTGCGACTCGGTAATTAAAAGGATTATAGATAGATTGGCAGTCAAGTAGTCAACACTACTCCACCATGTTGACCTCCTCGTCTACAAGAGTAAGTCCTGCTATCTCCATGGCTGTCTTGTACTCCTCCATGGTGGTGGTTAAAGCATCGAACTTCGCCCTAAGGGCTCTCTTCTGCGAGCACAGCCTCTCTATCACTCCTTGCTGAGTCTCTAGCTCAAGGTCCTTGAGCTCTATCTAGGCCCTCATATCCTTGATCTTCTCTTTCCTATCTTGCACTCTCTTCTCTTGATTCTTGAACCTCTTGTCTTGGCTCTCGAACCTAGCCTCCATCTCCTTGATGATCTTGTCCTGCTCCACGAAGGCCTTGTCCTTCTCCCTCAACTGAACCTGTAGCTCGTCATTGCTAAGCATGATGTTGGTATCAGTGTCGAGGTGTCTAATGAGGCTCTCTAGGTCCTGAAGATACAGATGCACTGGCTCGATAGTCTCTCTAGTAGCGTCATCATACACCACTGCCTCTCCCTCCTCGTCACGTCTCCCAAATGGGTGGAAGTAGAGGCCCCTGAGCTAGGTGGAGTGACATCCACAAAGGCGTCCAAGTAGCTCCTGCATGACAACGTCGAGTCCCTTCTCCTTGTCATCGTGCATCAACTTGAAGGCAATCTCCTCGGTGGGTGGCTCCGACTGGCGTACAGGCTGCGAGACTCTAAATACACATAGATCCTTCCTCTCGAACTTCGTAAGCTGAAGTCCCTTAATGCTAGGGAGGGGGAGATTGAGCACACTAGTGAGCTCCACGATATGAGAACCAAAACGAGTTCCCTTGAACTCCTCGGCGGTGTTGATAACAAAGCTAGGCATCTATTGCATAGGATAGAGAAAAATTAGTAATAACACAAGTAAAGGGAAAACATAAGATAGGGAAACAAAAGCCAAAAGCATACATTCAACGATGAAACACACAAGTCATGGCATACAATAATTTATCACAAGTACTATGTTTCAAACATAACTTAGACAAAAACTTGCCATACCACATAGGTTGGTATGATCAAATTATAAACGCGAGAAAACGACAAGTGTGGTGGTCCAACTATTGGTGCACGTCACAATTCTCACTCATATGCTAATTCTATGATATCTTCCCTTAGTCGTTTTATGGCTGTCTCTAAGTCTTGGGTATACTTATTCTCCTCTCTAAGGTCATTTTGAGTGTTGATCATTCTACACTTGAGTCTTTCACCAAGTTCCTTGATAGCATTACAAGCTGCATTTCTTGCAGAGTCAAAGAATGACATATACATTTCTGTTGGTGACCATGTAGAATCCCGACTCTTTGTGGTTGTCCTCCTTGTTTTATACAAGTGGAGTTATACCCACCAATATTATTATCCTTCATCCATCACTGGGAATCCCTTGTATACGGCCTCACCATGTATTCCCAAGCTAATCATGAGGTTTCTGAGTGCCTTGGGAAACTCCGTCTCACATTCTAAGGTCATGAGTTGTCCCTTCTTGACGGCTTCGTTGATGGCGGCCATCTACAAATAGAAATGAGAAAGAATATTAGGAGAGGTTTATGAGAAGAAAAATACAAGTGTGGAATTTTTGCAAAGAGTTGCATTTTTCCTAGTGGTTTCCTTAGTCTAATCCATCTTAGGGTCATAATCCTACAGGAAACCCAGTGCTCTGATACCATCTGTAAGACCGCACCTTTTCAAGGTAAAGGACCATCTGATTGCAATTCTAGTCCCTGGATCAAAATGCTAGCATGCACAGTTTAAGATGAAGTACACAGATATAAAGGTCATTATTACATCGTCATTCCAGAGATAGCATAGTCTTTACAACTCAATAGCCCAAGGCTATTACATAGAGTTCATAACATAATGTAAATAACTATAAGTCTTCATATTCGTGTGCCATAGGCATACATGTTGAGTGTAGACTCACAACCCTAGTCTCCATCAGAATAACATGCATCATCATAAGTTATAGCCGCAGAGGGTCAATACATTTGGAATTGTATTGGCAAGTGATACCATAGTAGAATAGTCGTACCTAACATCTATATGAATTTGGCTCAGTGTAGTTTAGGATGGCTTTGCTCAAAATAAGGTTTTATCTTATTAGTTGAAAACACTAAGTTTTTGTTTGATAAAAACACCCAAGGAACCACCAATTGACATTGGTGAACCTTTACCCTTGTTCAATATCAATCTTTAACTTAGAGAAATTGGGACATGGCTTTGATGCTCAAATTGTCCGTTGCCGGGGACACGGCTAAGTACTTAGGTTTTACCCTCTCGAGAGGTGGTGCACTTTCCCCACAAGACTCGACATGCATGAAGACGAGACATTTTAGAAGCATTCCCTTACACCACCATGGACTTGTTCCATCCTATCAACCCAACCACCAACTGTCCATCTGGCTAAGTTCTTGTAACCTAGTTGGTCAAGGCAGAGCCCATATGCCATGTGGTTGCACTAGAAGCTTCTCAACACTAAAGATCTCAAATAACTTTGTTCCTGGGTGGCAATGTACAATTGTGATACACAACGTAAACCATAGACATGGGCCTTGTGTAACCACTCAACATAAACCAAACATACCATTCCACCCAGGTGATTCATTCACATAGTTGTTTTATTAATCAAAAACACAAGTCATTGATTTAGAAATATTCCATAGCATGAATAATCCACCCTTGTTTTCTACTAGCTAATCTAAGCATACTAGTATAAGTTTCTTAACATAAGGAAAAACTACTAAGACCACATATACTAGGATTTCCCAAGGCATAGCATAGTAAATACTTAGAAAATTTCTAATGCAAACCTTACTCAAAATATCACTACTACATACATAAAATAGTAGGACATATATATGAAGCATCACTTTCCTTAATAGTTGGGGGAATAGAAACAGTCCTCATAATCACAATCACCACTATCACCAAAATCTACACATAAAATCATCACACCAAAATCACATTTCAATAATCAAACAAAAATACATATGAATGCATGCAAATGCAATGAAATGATTTTTCTACACTAAACAAGTCATACCAAACATTACTGAACACAAAGTAAACTTTCTGAAGTTTTAAACAGTCTCAATTTTACTTTAAAATAATTTTTATATGCAAAATAGGCCTACAAATGGTTCTGCAAATAATCATATTTTTTGAGAAGCAAAAGAATAATTCAAGTCCATAGATGTGTAGGGCTTAATTTTCTAAATCCATTGATATATTATTGGCAATTTTTGGACAAACAAATAAAAAGATATGAATTCCACAAGTTTAAATAACTAACAGATTCAAAAACAGATTTTAAATCTAATTCACAGACGCGTGGCAGCGTCTGATTCGCTAATACTGCTTCGCGCGGATCACGCTTCTGCGCCGTTCAATGAAGTCAGATCCAATGCGCCAGATCTAAACGTAACGGTTCAGCAAGTGATCTAATCTACGACGTAGGATCTAGATCCAATGGATCTAAACGGTGTGACCATAGCGGGGCGGCGCTGATGGCGCTTGTGGCGGCGACGGCACTGCCGGTGACATGCCAGCGAGTCTATAGGGGGTAGGGAATGGTGCTGATTCTTACCAGCATCGCGTGGATGCGAGGAAGCTCAAGGTGGTCGTGGTTTGGACAGGGGACGCACTGTCATGGACGCGGGAGCTCGTCGGAGATCTCACTGGCGTCGGGTGCGTGCTGGCAGAGACAAAGGAGATGACCTAGATTACCACAGGGCAAACGAGAGGCATCAGTGACTGCACAAAGACACGTCGAACCTAGTCATATGGGGCAGAGGTCAAGGGGCGCGCGTATATTACCGGAATTACTCGCCGGACTTGACTGGCGCCTCGGGTGCTCGCGGAGGTTGGTAGGGACGGCGACCTGGGGCGATATAGGATGAACCAGGGGCATCAGAAGGAGCGCAAGGATCATAGAAGTAGTTTCATATCAACGAGGGACAGAGGGGCGCACGGGGCTCACCGTAATGCGTCGCCAGAGTTCGTCGGGAAGCGGCGGTGCGAGCTCGATTACTGGCATCCTGGGGGCGCTCTACCGATGGGGTTTGAGGGGAAATGTCCGCAACAAGGTGGCGATTAAGTAGAAGGCGTCGAGGGTGGGGATTACGCGAGAATTCATCGCCAATTACTCGGATTCAATCACGGCAGTGAAGGGGAAGAAATGGGCGGTGTTGGCGTGGTTAGCAGCGCGGGATTGAAGACGATGCGCTGGCGTGGCAGTTGGGTTTGTTTGTCAGCGAGAGGGTGAGGCGTGGGCGCGTGAGAAAGAGAGAGGGGGAGGGGTAACCCGGGTGGGCTAGATGGGCTGAATAGGTTGTTGGGCTAGATACGCAGCGTTTAGTTTTATTTTTTTATTTATTCTTTTTCTTTTCTATTTTGATTTTTAGAAATGATTTTGAAACCCTAAATCAAATCTATTTGAATTAAAATATTATCCAAACTTTTGCATGGTGATCCTAGCATTCAAAAGTTTGTCAAACACATCTAACCACTCAAAAACACTTTGGTCTTTTGAAAAATAAAAATAAAACCATGCCTCATATGTATATAATAAAAAGGACATGAATATGGTTTTATTTGGTTTAGAACTTTGAAAAATTTTATGCAAGCTCTAAATGCTATGCTGATATGAATGCAATACATGATTTGCATTTGATGAAATTTGGGATGTTACAATCTGTTTGATCATCTAGAAGGAGCTCGTGTGTTCTCAAAAATTTATCTTTGATCGGGCTATTTTTAGCTAAAGATTAGAGAACAAGATATACCCAAGACTACTTTTACCAATAGGTATGGATTGTATGAGTATACAGTGATGCCATTTGGACTAACAAATGCACAAGCTTATTTCATGAACATGATGAAAAAGGTGTTCATGGAGTTTCTTGACAAGTTTTTTAAGGTATTCATCGATGACATATTGATTTATTGCAAGAGCAACAAAGAACATGAAGAACATTTGTGTTTGATTCTTGAGAAACTCAGAGAGCACAAGTTGTATGCCAAATTCAGCAAATGTGAGTTTTCGCTGAATGAAGTAGGTTTTGTTGGACATGTTGTGTCTGGAAATGGTATAGCCATCGATCTCGTAAAGGTGTCAGCTGTAACTGAGTGGGAATCTCCCAAGTGAGTTAAAGAAGTCCGTAGTTTACTAGGTTTGGCAGGATACTATAGAAGGTTCATCGGGAATTTTTCTAAAGTAGCTAAGGCAATGATAGAGCTTCTTAAGAAAGAGAAGAAGTTTGATTGGACTGAAGGATGTGAAACCAGTTTTCAAGAGTTGAAGAAAAGACTAGTGTCAGCACCAGTTTTATGTCTGCCAGATCTAGAGAAAAATTTCCAAGTCTATTGTGATGCATCTCACCAAGGATTGGGTGGAGTATTGATGCAAGAACGAAAAGTTGTGGCTTATGCCTCGAGACAACTCAAGACTCATGAAGTAAACTATCCTACACATGACTTAGAGTTGTCCTCCGTTGTCCATGCACTCAAAACATGGAGACACTATCTTTTGGGAAAGCGTTGTGAAGTGTTCACAGATCACAAGAGTTTGAAATATATTTTCACCTAGAAGGAACTCAACATGAGACAAAGAAGGTGGCTAGAACTCATCAAGGATTATGACTTGAGTTTGCAATACCATCCCGGTAAAGCGAATGTCGTAGATGATGCACTAAGCCGCAAGGTTTATGTGAATGGCCTCACCAAGGGAGATTTGCTAGAAGATTTGTGTACCCAATTTAAAGAGCTAAGATTATAGATAGTTCCTAAAGGATATCTCATGTCATTGGAAGTTCAACCAACACTATTGGATAAGATCAACGAAGCCCAAAAGTTGGACAAGGAAATAGAAGAGATCAAGAGTAAAATTAGTAAAGGAAAGGCAAAGGGAATCCATGAAGATGAACAAGGAACCTTATGGTATGGGAAGCGTATATGCATTCCACAAGATCCTGAACTAAGGAAATTGATCCTGTAGGAAGCACATAATTCACCATATTCTATTCATCCTGGGAACACCAAGATGTACATGGATGTGAAGGAAAGATTTTGGTGGAACAATCTAAAGAAAGATATCTCAGAGCACATTGCTTTGTGTGACGTGTGTAGTCGAGTAAAGGCAGAGCATCAGAAACCGGCAGGGTTATTACAACCACTACTAATACCTGATTGGAAGTGGGATAAAATTGGTGTGTATTTTATCACAGGATTGCCAAGGACTAGATTCAGATACGATTCTATATGTGTTGTTGTGGATCGCTTAACAAAAGTGGCTCATTTCATACCCGTAAATACCACTTATACAAGTGCTAAATTAGCCAAGATCTATATGAACAGGATTGTGTGTCTACATGGTGTACCTAAGAGTATTGTGTCAGATAGAGGAACTCAGTTCACTTTGCATTTTTGGAAACAACTGCATGAGTCATTGGGAACTAGACTAGAATTCAGCACAACATTTCATCCTCAGACTGATGGACAGACAGAAAGGACCAATCGGATTTTGGAGGATATGTTAAGAGCTTATGCGCTAGACTATGGATCTAGTTGGGATGAAAGTCTGCCATATGCAGAATTCTCTTACAATAACAGCTATCAATCGAGCATAGAGATGGCTCTGTTTGTATTCCTTTATGGAAGGAAGTGCACTACACCATTATTATGGAATGGAGTAGGAGAAAGAAACTTGTTCAGACCATATCTAATCAAGGAAGTCGAAGAGAAAATCAGATTGGTAAAGGAAAGATTAAAGATAGCCCAATCTCGACAAAAGAGCTATGCGGATCCAAATCATAGAGAAGTCACCTATGAGGTAGGCGATAAAGCTTATCTTAGAGTCTCACCACTCCGTGGTGTGAAGAGATTTGGAGTCAAAGGAAAATTGGCACCTCGATATATAGGACCATTCAAGATTTTGAGCCGTAAAGGAGAAGTAGCCTATGAGTTAGAACTACCAGAATCTCTGTCAGCAGTTCAGAATGTGTTTCATGTAAGCCAGTTGAAAAAGTGTCATCCAGAGATGGAAGAAAGTTTGTTGAAAGACACTATACCACTAGAAGAAGTTCATCTAGAGAGTGATCTCACTTATGAAGAGAAACCCATCAAGATTCTTGAGACAGCAGAAAGAGTCACTCGTACTAAGACAATCAAATTCTATAAAGTACAGTGGAATCATCATACCAAAGAAGAAGCAACTTGGGAAAGAGAAGATGAGCTTCGGAAAGATCACCCTCACCTATTTGCTAGCCAATCTTAATCTCGGGGGAGAGATTCATCTTAAGGGGGTTAGATTTGTAACATCCCAAATTTCATCAATTCCAGAACATCATCATTGCATTCATATCATTATGGCATGTTTACATTGCACAAAAAATTTCAAATTCTAAAACCCTAGAAAACCCTATTTTATACCCTTTTTATTACATGTATGGGGCATGTATTGTATTTTTATTTCCTTGCCCCAAAATGTTTTGGAGTGAATTGTGTGTTTAAAACACTTTTCCATACGAGGACCACCTCACAAAAAATATGGTGAAAGTTTGAAAAGATTTGGAATTGATTTGATGCTTCAAATCAAATTTGAAAAATCAAAATAGAAAAGGAAAAGGATAAGAAGAAAAAAATAGAAACGTACCCAACCATCTGGCCCGGGACCAACTAGCATCCCACCTATCCCACCCAGGAATTTCCCTCTCTCCCTCTATTTCTCACCCCGAGCGCACGCACCCCCTCGCTGACCAGTGGACCCTAGTGCCACCTCACCCTTTATTCCCCAAATCTCGCGCGACGACCAACTCCGCCGCTGCCATTTCTGCAAATCAACACGCGTTGATTCTGATAATACCACCCCCTCAACCAGATACTTAACCCCCTCTGCCTCCGCATCATTTTCCCTCACTCAGCACCACTGCAGCGCCGTCAGGCTACCCCAATTTCCCCTCGCATTGCCACTGCCCCGACGAAGTTCGGCAAGCTGTTACGGTGAGCCCTGTGCGCGCCTTGACCTCTGGTTCAAACGAGCATGTTCACCTTTTCTTTGTTCTCCATATGATGCATGCCATTTGTCCTCTTGTACCCCAGAGCGTCGCCCCCGTTGTCGACTGAGAGCACCCGACGCTCGGCTCTACTCCAACGAGGAATAGCCGCTGTGTCCATGCGCCCCTCTGCCGTCCGCGACCACCTTAAGAACCACCTGGTCGCCTCGACCCTGGTAAGCCACTGTGCCCCCTCCCTTACCCCCTGGCCTCACTGGCACGTCACCGTCAGATGCGTCGCCGCCACAGTGGCCATTCGTGCCACTGGACTTTGGTCAGAGCGATAGGATCCACTGGATCTATATCCAATGGCCTAGATTAGAAGATAGTAGCGAATCGGTATGGCTAGATCTGGACCACAGGATGCAACTTAGATCTAACGACACACGCGCGTGATCCGCGCGAACCGGTATGCGCCAATCAGAAGCTGCCGCGTGGCTGTGTTTTAGAATTAAAATCCATATTTTATCTATTAGATGTTTAAACTTGCAAAATTCATAACTTTTGATCTGTAATTCCAAAAAATACAAATTAGGTGTCTATGGATTCAGAAAAAAATGAACTTTTCATCTATGGCCTTACTTTGGTAATTTTCTTCTATAAAACGAGGATTTTATGAAGAGACATTTGTAGGACTATTTTGACTATATAAATTATTTAGAATATTATTTTTATGTGGTTTTTGTGTTATTTAGACTTTATAATGTATGATTTGTCTTCAGTATAGTAGAGTTTGATTTTAAAAGTGTGGAAAATCATCTCATTGCATTTTGCATGCATTCATACTATTTTTGTGTGTATATTGATTTCTGAATATTTTGTGGTTTGATTTGTTGTGTAGATTTTGTGGATTGTGAAGTGTGTGATTGTGAGGATTGTACCTATTCTCCTAGCTACCAAGGCAAGCGATATTTCATCTTATGTACCATTATTTTTCCTACTGCACTAGTATTATTTTGAGTAGGATTTGCATGGTAATTTTTTAAAGTATATGCTATCTATGGTAGATCCTATAGATGATATCTTGGTAGTATTTTCCCTATGTTAGGAGCCATGGTATACTACAATTCTTAGACTTGTTATTAGAATAAGTGGGTGGAATAATCATGTTATGATGTTATGGAAAGATTATGCCTATGTGTTTTTGACTAAGAAAACAACTTGTTAATGGAACACCTGGGTGGAATGGGACTTGTATGGTTTGTGTTGAGTGGTTACACAGGGCCCGTGACTATGGTTTACCCTGTCTATCACACTTGTGGATGGCCACCCAGGAACAAAGATATTTGAGATGTTTAGTGTTGACAAGCTTCCAGTGCAACCACATGGCATATGGGCTCTGCCTTGACCAACTAAGTTGCAAGAACTCAGCCAAATGGACAGATGGTGGTAGAGTTGATAGGATGGAACGCGTCCATGGTGGTCTAAGGGATTGCTTCTGAAAAGTCTCGTCTCGATGCATGCTGAGTCTTGTGGGGAAAGTGCACCACCTCTCAAGAGGGTAAAACCTAAGTACTTCGTCGTGTCCCCGGTTATGGACATTTTGAGCATCAAAGACATTGAAATGGTCAAGAATCTCCTCATCCCAATTTCTCTAAGTTAAAATTTGTGGGTGAACAAGGGTAGAGGTTCACCAATGTCTATTGGTGGTTCCTTAGTGTTTTGTAAAGAAAAACTTGGTATTTTCAAACCAGTAGGTAAAACCTTATTTGAGCAAAGCCAGCCTGATCCACACTTAGCCAAATTCATGTAGTTTATAGTCTCTACTATAGAACTATGATATCACTTGCCAATACAATTCCAACTATATTGAGCCCTTGTGGATGTAACTTATTATGTTGCAGGTTACTCTAATGATGAGTAGCGTTATGAGTCTACACTCAACATGTTTGCCTATGGCACATATAGATGAAGACTTTATTTATATGCTATGTAATGAGAACTCTTTATATGTTAAACCTGGGCTAGAGAGTTGTAAGAACTATTGTACTCCTAGAATTTGCATGTAATAATGACCTTTGTATCTGTGTACTTCATCTTAAACTATGGGTGCTAGCAATTCGATCATGGGACTGGCACTGCAATCACAGGGATCTTTACCTTAAAGGGCGAGGTCTTACAGATAGAAAGAAACAAACCAGTACAACTAACTTTTTTGTATTTTTGATAAAAGGAAACAAGCAAAACTAAGCAAAACAAAAACAAAGTAAAGAGATTGGTTGTGAGAGACTCCCCTTGCAAGAATCTTCTTTCTCCCTAAAAAGTGATTGACAAGGAGGAAGAGATTGAAGTTGTCCTTATCTCCTTGGCAACGGCGCCAGAAAAGTGCTTGATGGCTCATATATGTAGAGCTTGTTGGGAACCCCAAGAGGAAGGTATGATGAGCATAGAAGCAAGTTTTCCTCAGTTATGAAACCAAGGTTATCGAACCAGTAGGAGTAAGGAAAAAACTCCAAGGTGTTGCTAGCAACTTGGAACCTGCACAACACAATCCACAATACTTTTCCCCAACTTACAGTGAGGTTTCAATCTCACCGGTTTGCTAAAAACAAAGAATTAAACGTATAGTGTGGAAGATACTAATTACTTGTAGAAAGTAAACGGTAAACAGTAGATGGAATATAAATGGTAAGGAATGGACCGGGGTCCACATTTCACTAGAGGTCTTCTCCATAAGATAAATAGCATGCTGGGTGAACAAATTACAGCGGGGCAATTGACAGATTGAGGATGCATAATAATCCATATACTAGACATCTTGATATCTACGAGATTTGATTGGGCATTACAACATAATACATAGACCGTAATCCAACTACATCTATGACTAATAATCCACCTTCAGGTTATCATCCGAACCCCTTCCAGTATTAAGTTGCAAGCAACAGATAATTGCATTAAGCAAAGTGTGTATAGTAAACAATACAATTACCCCATGGACAACAGATAATGAACCTTCAGGTTGTTTTCTCCCTAGTAGCAATAGCACATGTACAACCTTAGAAGTTTTTGTCACTCTCCCAGATTACTAGAGGCATGAACCTACTATCGAGCATAAATACTCCCTCTTGGAGTTACAAGCATCTACTTGTCCAAAGTATCTACTAGCAACAGAGAGCATGCAAGGTCACAAATAACATAGACATGATAGAATCAATAATCAATCTAACATAGTATCTCAATATCCATCGGATCCCCACAAATACAACATGTAGGATTACAAATAGATGATCTTGATCATGACCGGAGCTCACAAGCTATAAAAATGATAGAACAAAGGAGGAGAAACAACCATCTACATACTGTATGGACCCATAGTCCAAGGGTGAACTACTCACGCATCACACCGGAGGCTGGCATGGTGATGAAGAAGGCCTCTGGGATGATCTCTCCCCTCTGGCAGTGTAAGACCCCACCTTTATACAGGTAAAGGTCCATGTGATTGCAATGCTAGTCCCTGGATCAAATGCTAGCATCCACAGTTTAAGATGAAGTACACAGAAACAAAGGTCATTATTACATCATCATTCCAGAAATAACATAGTCTTTTACAACTCCATAGCCATAGGCTACTACAAGAGTTTAACTTAATAACATAAATAGAAGTCTTCATCTTCATGTGCCACAGGCAAGCATGTTGAGTGTAGACTCATAACCCTAATCATCATCAGAGTTACCTGCAACATCACAAGTAACAGCCACAGTGGGTCAATACATTGGAATAGTATTGGCAAGTGATACCTTAGTAGAATAATAGTTTCTAGCTTCTACATGAATTTGGCTAAGTGTAGCTTAGGCTTGCTTTGTTCAAAATAGGTTTTACCTATCAGTTGAAAACACTAAGTTTTTGTATGGCAAAAACTCCCAAGGAACCACAAATAGACATTGGTGAACCTTAACCCTTGTTAAACCACAAGTTTTTAACTTAGAAATTGGGATGAGGAGATTCTTGATGGCTTCCATGTCTTGATGCTCAAATTGTCCATTTCCGGGGACATGGCTAAGTACTTAGATTCTTTCTTCTCGAGAAGTGGTGCACTTTCCCCACAAGACTCGACATGTAGCGAGACAAGACCTTTCAGAAGCCTTCCCTTAGACCAAAATGGACGCGCTCCAAACCTATCACCCCCTACCAGCAACTGTCCATTTGGCTAAGTTATTGCAACCTATATGATCCAGGGAGAGCCCATATTGCCATGTGCTGCACTAGAAGCTTCTTAACATATGGCATCTCAAATCCCTTTGTTCCTGGGTGGCTTTACACAAGTGTGATACACAAGGTAGACCATATATATGGGCCTTGTGTAACCACTCAAAAAAACCCAAACATGCCATTCCACCCAGGTGTTTCATTCACTTAGTTGTTTTATTAAGCAAAACACAAGTCAAAGACTTAGCAATATTTTCCATAGCATGTATATAATCCACCCTTGGTTGCTACTAGCTAGGCTAAGCATGGCAATATAGCAAGTATCTTAACTTAGAGAATATTCTAACAAGTCTACAACTACTAGGATTTCCCAAGCATAGCATATAGATACTTAGCAAAAACATCATGCAAGCCATATACAAAATATCACTAAGGCATAGTCAAAATATTGGGACAAAAATATGAAGCACCACTTGCCTTGTTAGTTGGGGGAGTATCAACAATCCTCACAATCACAATCACCACTAGCACCAAAATCTACACATAAAATGATAGCACCAAATTCATATTCCAAACAAATCAGGCAAAAATATATGAATGCATGCAAATGCCATGTGATGATTTTTCTAAAATAAACAAGACGACTAAAATAGTACTGAACATTAAACTAAACATTTATACACCAATTAAACTTAATTTGGCCTTTAAAATATTTTCCAAATAATTTTTATACACAAAATAGGCCTACAGATGTCTCTGCATAAAATTCTATTTTAACAGAAGCAAAATAAAAAACCAATCCTAAAGATTTGTAGGATTTATTTTTGTGATTCCATTGATATATTATTTGTATTTTTTGGATAAACAGAACAAAAGTTATTGAATTTACAAGTTTGAATAACTAATAGATTCAAAAACAGATTTTAATTTAAAAACCCAGACATGTGGGCGTATCTGATTGGCCCGTACCGGTTCGGTTGGATTGATCAACAAGATCTGCAGGATTTAAATGAAATCGAACAGGCCAGATTGATTGATAATGATTCGTTAAGTGATCTAATCTAATGCGCTAGATCTAGATTTAACGGCCCACGACGGCTTGGCCAAGAACTGGCGGCGCACAAGGTTCCAGCGGCTCCGGCGGATACAAAGGGGTATAGGGGTTGTGGTTAGCCTTACCAGCATCGCACGGTTGCGAGGAAGCTCAACATGGTCGCGGTTGGGGCGGGGGCGTGCTGTAGCGGTGGCTAGAGCTCGTTTGAGTTGCGAGCGGCGTTGGGTTCTTGCAGACGAAGACGTTGCCAACGTTCTAGATCGCCCTAGCACAAACAAGGGGCATCAGTAGCTGTGCAAGGACATGGCGAACCTAGTCGTATGCAAGATGGGTCAAGGGGCGCTCGGTATTTACCTTGATTGCTCGACGAAGTTAAGCGACGGCTCGGTCGTTTGCAGAGGTGGACGGGGATGGCGACCTAGGTCACGAGTAGGCAAACTAAAAGCATCAGAAGGTGCACATGGACACGAGGGTCATGCTTGTTTGAACCAGAAGCAAAGGGGCGGTCGGAGCTCACCGTAATCACTCGTCGGAGTTCATCGGGCAGCGGCGGTGTGATTCAAAATATTGGCAGCCTTGTGGCGAGGCGAGTGTGCTGTGTGGGGGAAATGACCGCGGCGATGAGGTGGTTAAGTAGCCAGGAGGTATGCTGTGATTCAAAGCCAATTAAGCGAGAAATCAACGCGGCATTTCTGGAGGAAACGGCGGTGGCGACAGGGTCTGCGCGCACGGGGTGGGGAAGAAGGTGCTGACCTGGCTTGGGCCCAGTGGCAGTGACAGCGGGGCAGGGCAGGTGCGGGTGAGAGAGTGCAGAGGGAACGGCCCGAGTGGGCTTAGTGGGCTGGTTCTGGGAATGGGCCAGAATGGCAGCGCAGGCCCTTTCTGTTTTCTTTTCTCCTTTTATATTTCTATTTGATTTTCAGAAACCAATTTCAAATGAATTTCAAATGAGTTTGAATTCAAACCACTTCTGGATTTTTGTAAAGTGATCCATCCTCATATTTGTGTATAAAACATTGATGTTTACTCAAGAATGCTTTGGCCCATTGAAAATGAAAATAAAACCATGCCTTATATAGATATTTATAATAGGCATATAAATGGTTTTAATTTTAGATTCTTGTTTTGAAAACTTTGAATAAGCTTTGAAATCATCTATTAAACCTTTCTGGTTGAATAAAAGTATTCTCATAATTTGAGAGTAGAAATAAAGCCATTGCCTTTCTTACATAGAATAATAGGCAAAACAAATGGATCCTTATTTGAAACCTTGTTTGGAAATAAACTAAATGCATAAGGATGCAAGAATGAAATGCAAACTTTATAAACCATTTTTTTTGGATGTTACAAATCTAACCCCCTTAAGGTGAATCTCGCCCTCTAGATTTGGATTGGCAAGAAAATAGGTGAGGGTGGTCTTTCTGAAGATCGTATTCTCTTTCCCAAGTTGCTTCTTCTTCGGAATGGTGGTCCCACTGAACTTTGCAGAATTTGATAGTTTTAGTCCAAGTAACTCTTTCTGCAGTCTCAAGAATCTTGATAGGTTTCTCCTCATAGGTGAGATCACTTTCCAACTGGACCTCTTCCAAAGGTATAGTATCCTTCAAAGAAGTCTCTTCCATTTCAGGATGGCATTTCTTCAACTGACTCACGTGAAACACATTGTGAACGGCAGACAGTGACTCAGGCAATTCAATTTCATATGCCACTTCTCCTTTGCTACTTAGAATCTTGAATGGTCCAACATACCTTGGTGCCAATTTTCCTTTGACTCCAAATCTCTTCACTCCACGAACTGGTGATACTCTTAGATAACCTCTATCACCTACTTCATAGGTGACTTCTCTACGCTTTGGATCTGCGTATCTCTTCTGTCGGGACTGTTCTATCTTAAATCTATCCTTTACCAACTTGACTTTATCTATAGCTTCCTTGATTAGTTCTGGCCCGAACAAATTTCTTTCTCCAACACCACTCCATAACAATGGTGTAGTACACTTTCTTCCATAGAGAAATTCAAACGGTGCCATCTCAATACTGGCTTGATAGTTGTTGTTGTAAGAGAATTCTGCGTAAGGCAGACTTTCATCCCAACTAGCACCATAATCTAGGGCATATGCCCTTAACATATCTTCTAGGATCTGGTTGGTCCTTTCTGTCTGACCATCAGTCTGGGGATGAAAAGCAGTGCTGGATTCCAATCTCATTCCCAATGACTCATGCAATTGCCTCCAAAAATGGGAAGTGAATTGAGTTCCTCTATCGGACAGAATACTCTTGGGTACTCCATGCAGACACACAATCCTATTCATATAAATCTTGGCTAACTTAGCACTTGTATAGGTTGTCTTCACAGGTATGAAATGAGCCACTTTAGTTAGACGATCTACCACGACCCAAATAGAATCATATCCCGATCTAGTCCTTGGCAGTCCGGTGATGAAGTCCATACCAATCTTATCCCACTTTCAATCAGGAATAGGTAGTGGTTGTAATAGTCCCGCTGGTTTCTGATGTTCCGCTTTCACTCTACTACATACATCACACAAAGCAATATGTTCGGCGATGTCCTTCTTGAGATTATTCCACGAAAACCTTTCCTTCACATCCATGTACATTTTGGTGTTACCCAGATGAATGGAATATGGTGAGTTGTGTGCTTATTGTAAAATCAATTTCTGAAGCTCCGGATCTTACGGAATGCAGATACATTTTCCATACCATAAAGTACCCTATTCATCTTCATGGAATTCTTTGGCTTTCCCCTTGCTAAATTTTTCCTTAATCTCTTCAATTTCCTTGTCCATCTTTTGGGCTTCCTTGATCATGTCCAACAAGGTGGGTTGAACATACAATGACATGATATGTCCTTCAGGCACTATCTCCAATCTGACATATTTGAATTGGGCACAAAGATCATCTAGCAATTCTCCCTTAGTGAGGCCATTCACATAAACTTTATGGCTTAATGCATCCGCTACAACATTTGCTTTACCGGGGTGGTATTGCAAACTAAAGTCATAGTCCTTGATGAGTTCTAGCCATCTTCTTTGTCTCATGTTGATTTATTTCTGAGTGAAGATATACTTCAAGCTTTTGTGATCTGCGAACACTTCGCAACGCTTTCCCAAAAGATAATGTCTCCATGTTTTGAGTGCATGAAAAACAGAGGCTAACTCCAAATCATGAGTAGGATAATTCACTTCATGAGTTTTGAGTTGTCTCGAGGCATAAGCCACAACTTTCCCTTCTTGCATCAAAACTGAACCTAATCCCTGGTGAGATGCATCACAATATACTTGGAAATCCTTCTCCAAATCTAGCAGTCATAAAACTTGTGCTGTCACTAGTCTCTTCTTCAACTCTTGGAAACTGAGTTCACATCCTTCAGTCCAATCAAATTTCTTGTCTTTCTTAAGTAACTTCGTCATTGGCTTAGCTACCTTTGAGAAATTCTCAATAAATCTTCTATAGTATCCTGCCAAGCCAAGGAAACAACGCACTTCTTTCACTGACTTAGGAGATTCCCACTCAGTTACAGCTAACACTTTTGCGGGATCAACTGCTACACCATCTCCTAACACAATATGTCCAAGAAATATGACTTCATTCAGCCATAATTCACACTTGCTGAATTTGGCATATAGCTTATGCTCCCTAAGCTTCTCAAGTATCAATCGCAAATGTTCTTCATGCTCTTCATTGCTCTTGGAGTAGATCAAAATGTCATCGATGAATACGACAACAAATTTATAAAGAAATTCCATGAACACCTTGTTCATCATATTCATGAAGTAGGCTGGTGCATTTGTCAAACCAAATGGCATCACGGTGTACTCATACAATCCATACCTAGTGGTGAAAGCAGTCTTAGGTATGTCTTGTTCCCTTATCCTTAGCTGAAAGTAGCCTGATCAAAGATCAATCTTTGAGAACACACGGGCTCCTTCTAACTGATCAAACAAATCATTTATTCTAGGCAAAGGATATTTGTTCTTGATAGTTACTTCATTGAGTGAACGGTAATCTATGCACAACCTTTGACTTCTATCTTTCTTTTCCACAAACAAGACTGGTGCTCCCCAAGATGAAGAACTTGGTTGAATAAATACTTTCTATAACTGTTCCCCAAGTTGTTTCTTGAGTTCCTTCAACTGACATCTTGTAAGGTCTCTTTGCTATTGGTCCCGATCCTGGCAGCAAGTCAATCAGAAACTCAACATCTCTATCTGGTGGCATTCCAGGTAATTCCTCCAGAAATACGTCTAGGTACTCTCTCACAATTGGCACACTGTCTATGCTAACCCCCTTAAGAGAATTTAGCTTACTCCCTTTTGATTCAAAGTTAGACTTGAATCTAATCCTTTTATTATCTGGGGTTGCGATTGTGACAGTATGATTGGCACAATCTAGTACTCCTTCACACTTGGTCATCCAATCCATTCCAAAAATAACATCCAATCCTTGGGAATCTAGGATTATCAAACTGACTGGAAACTTATGTTTTCAAAATTCTATCACTAGATCACGACATCCAAGACTAACTATCATATCTCCACCGGGAGAACTTAATTTTATAGGACACCCAATATTTTCAGTTGGAAATCCATTTTTAACAACAAATGCTCTTGATATGAATGAAGCGATGCGCCAGTATAAAAAAGAACAAGTGCTGGAATAGAATTAAGCTTGAACTTACCAGCCACAGCATCAGATTCCTCATATATTTCTTCCACATTGATGTGGTTCACTTGTCCCTTTTGGAAGGGATTGGGCTTGTTGGCACCTTCAACTTTCTTTTCTGGGCACTCATTAGCATAGTGTCCCATCTTCTTACACTTGAAGCATTCAACCTGACTGAGATCTTTCTTTATAGGATGACTTCCACTTCCACCTCCACTGTGGTGGTTCTTGTGCCCACTCTTGTGGTCCTTATACTTGTCATTATCATGACTGTGGTGGTGCTTGTTGTCATGATGATGATTGTGGTTGTGGTGGTTGTTGTACTTTCCATGTTTGTGGGATCCATAACTCCCACTATCATCATGATGGGAACGCTTGTGAGACGATCCCGAGCTGTGCTTATCGAAGCTATGCTTCCTCATTCTGCTCTCAACCTGTTTCATCTTGTTTTCCAAGATGGTAGCCTTGTCACAAAGTGATTGGTAGGTTCGGACATAGGCAACAGATAGCTGCAGGTTCAACTCATCATTAATTCCTTTGAGGAATTTCTCCTTCCTCTTCGCATCTGTATCAACTTCATCCGGTACATAACACGTCAGATTGTTGAATTCCTCAATGTACTCAGCCACACTGCGGTGACGTTGTTTCAGATTATGGAACTCCTTTTTCTTCAAGTTCATCACTCCGGATGAGATGTGAGCTGTACGGAATCCATCCTCAAAGATATACCAAGTCACATCCTCAAGGGGAGTGGTGATCTGAAAGTTGTCCCACCAGGTTGTTGTTGTCCCTTCGAGCAGATGTGTTGTGAATCTGACCTTTTCTTCGTCGATGCAGCCAACAGTCACTAAGTCCTTGTGCACTGAACGTAACCAGTCATTGTCTACCATTGGATCAGTGGTTCCTGAGAACTTTGCAGGCCTTAGTCTCAGAAATCTAGTGAGCATGTCAAATCCCGGAGGATTATTCTAATTGTTGTTGTTATTGTTGTTGTTGTTATTATGATTCTGGTTCTGCATGAACTGCGGCATCATTTGCATCAGTTGAGCTTGTGCTGTCATCAACTCCTGCATCTCGGGAGTGACGTTGTTGTCGTTGTTTTGGTTGGGGTTGGCACGTCGGGGAGGCATCTGTGGTTTTAATAATGATAAGAATGAGATACCCATAGATGCTTAACATGCACAATACATCACATAGAACAATCACAATTACCAAGCTCAAAATAACATAGAGTTTGAATGACATAAACAATAGGTTTTGAAAATGCAAACACACCATAGCAAGCCATCCACACGTTGGATGGTCATTGCGACTCAATAATCAAAGTATAGTAGATGAAAGATAGTCGAGTAGTCTACACTACTCCTCTGCATCGATCTCCACATCAACAAGGGTAAGACCTGCATTATCCATGGTGGTCTTGTAATCATCAACACTAGTGGTCAAGGCCTCAATCTTGGCCCTAAGAGCCCTCTTCTGTGAGCGAAGCCTCTCGATCACTCACTGCTGGTGCTCAAGCTCGAAGTCCTTGCCCTCTAACTCTTCCTTCATCTCCCTGATATTCATGTTCCTGTCTTGGACTCTTTTCTCCTGGCTCTTTAATTTCTTGTCCTGGCTCTTGAATTTGTCCTCCATCTCTTTGACGGTCTCGTCTTGCTCCGCGAAGAGCTTGTCCTTCTCCCGTAGCTGAACCTGGAGCTCGTCATTGCTAAGCATGACGTTGGTACTATCCGTGTCAAGGTGTCTAATAAGACCCTCTAGGTCCTGAAGGTACAGACGAATCGACTCCATCGTCTCTCTAGTAGCATCATCGTACTCTATAGCCTCACCCTCCTCGTTGCGTCTCCCGAACGGGTGAAAGTAGAGACCTCTAAGCTCGGTGGAGTGCCTCCCAACTAGGCATCCAAGTAACTCATGCATGACTACATCTAAGCCTCTCTCCTTGTCATCATGCATCAGCTTGAAGGTGATAGCCTCCATGGGTGGCTCTGCCTGGCGTCCCGGCTGTGTGACTCTGAAGCCCCAAAGGTCCTTCCTCTCAAACTTGGTGAGCTGAAGTGTCGTGATGCTAGGAAGTGGAAGGTTGAGCACACTAGTGAGATCAATGAGACGAGTACCAAAATGAGTTCCCTTGAACTCCTCGGCAGTGCTGATAACAACATTAGGCATCTATTTTTATAAGATAGAGAAAAGTTAGAACCAACACAAGTAGAGAAAATTCACAAGACAAAATATCACAAGAACATCTTTTAGCAATAAACACACAAGTCATGGCATACACAAATCCATTACAAACACCAAAGGTTCAACATAACTTAGACAAATTTTGGAAGTAAAAACGATAAGTGTGGTGGTACAACTAACGAAGTACGTTACAATTCTCACTCACTAGACAAAATAGCTATCAAGGCATCCTTAGTGGCATTTTGTCTATCTTGTTCACAAGACTCCCATATTAAGTCTATGATGTCACCCCTTAGTTGTTGGTTTGTAGTCTCTAATTCTTGGGTATGTTTCTTTTCTTCTCTAAGGTCATTTTGAGTGTTGAGCATTCTGCACTTGAGTCTATCACCAAGCTCCTTGATGGCATTCCAAGCTGCATTTCTTGCAGAGTCAAAGAATGTTGTGTGCATTTCAGAGTTGGTGACCATGCATAATCCTGACTCCTTGTGGTTGTCTTCCTTGTTTTTCTACAAGTGAAGTTGTACCCAACAATACTCTTCTCCTTCATCCATGACAGGGAATCCCTTTGTACACACTTGCACCATGTATCCCCAAGGTAACCATAAGGTTCTTGAGTGCCTTGGGAAATTCATTCTCACACACTCCAACATCATGGTCATGAGTGGTCCCTTCCTCACAGCTTCGTTGATGGATTTCATCTTCAAATAGAGATGAGAAAGAAGATTAGAAAAGTTTATGAGAAGAAAAGGACCAGTGTGGAATTTTCCAAAGTGTTGAAATTTTCCTTAGTGGTTTCTTAGTCTAATCCAATCCTAGGGTCATAATCCTACAGGCAACATAGTGCTCTGATACCATCTGTAAGACCCACCTTTATAAAGGTAAAGGTCCCTATGATTGCAATGCTAGTCCCTAGATCAAATGCTAGCATCCACAGTTTAAGATGAAGTACACAGAAACAAAGGTCATTATTACATTGTCATTCCAGAGATAACATAGTCTTTTACAACTCCATAGCCATAGGCTAGTACAAGAGTTTAACTTAATAACATAAATATAAGTCTTCATCTTCATGTGCCACAGGCAAGCATGTTGAGTGTAGACTCATAACCCTAATCCTCATCAGAGTAACCTGCAACATCACAAGTTACAGCCACAATGGGTCAATACATTGGAATAGTATTGGCAAGTGATACCTTAGTAGAATAATAGTGTAAGATCCCACCTTTATAAAGGTAAAGATCCCTGTGATTGCAATGCTAGTCCCTGGATCAATGCTAGCATCCACAGTTTAAGATGAAGTACACAGATACAAAGGTCATTATTACATATCATTCCAGAGACAAACATACTCTTTTACAACTCCATGGCCACAGGCCTATTACAAGAGTTAAAATATAGAATAATATAAATAAGTATTCATCTTCATGTGCCACAGGCAAGCATGTTGAGTGTAGACTCATAACCCCTAATCATCATCAGTGTAACCTGCAACATCATAAGTTACAGCCACAGTGGGTCAATACATTGGAATAGTATTGGCAAGTGATACCTTAGTAGAATATTAGCATCTAGATACTACATGCATTTGGCTAAGTGTAGCTTAGGCTTGCTTTGCTCAAAATAGGTTTTTCCTATGAGTTGAAAACACTAAGTTTTTCTTTGACAAAACTTTCCCAAGGAATCACCAATAGAAATTGGTGAACCTTCACCCCTGTTCCACCACAAGTTTTAACTTAGAAACTGGGATGAGGAGATTCTTGATAGCTTCCATGTCTTGATGCTCAAGTTGTCCAATACCAGGGACATGGCTAAGTACTTAGATTCTTCCATCTGCAGAGGTTTTGCACTTTCCCCACAAGACTTGATTTTCACCAAGACAGGACCTTTCAGAAGCCTTCCCTTAGACCAAATGGACGCGTTCCAACCTATCATCCCACTACCACCAACTATCCAAATGGCTAAGTTATTGCAACCTATATGATCCAGGCAGAGCCCATAATGCCATGTGGCTGCACTACAAGCTTCTTAACATTTGGCATCTCAAATACCTTTGTTCCTGGGTGGCTTTCCACAAGTGAGATACACAAGGTAATCCATAGAAATGAGCCTTGTGTAACCACTCAACACAAACCATTCTTTCCATTCCACCCAGGTGTTTCATTCACTTAGTTGTTTTATTAAGCAAAACACAAGACAAAAGACTTAGAAACATTTCATATAGCATGAATATATAATCCACCCTTGTTTGCTACTATCTAGGCTAAGCATGGTAATAGTGAGCATCTTAACTTAGAGGAAATTCTAACAATTCTACAACTACTAAGATTTCCCAAGCATATCATATAGATACTTATCAAAATATTCATGCAAGTCCTATACAAAATATTTCTAGTGCATAGGTGAAAAATATAGGGATAAAAACATGAAGCACCACTTGCCTTGTTAGTTTGGGGAGTAGCAACAATCTTCACAACCACAATCACTATTAGCACCAAAATCTACACATAAAATAATGGCACCAAAATCACATAACAAAATATACAAACAAAAATATATGAATGCATGCAAATGCCATGTGATGGTTTTTCTACACCAAACAAGACAAGTGTACAGTACTGAAACATAAAAAAGACCAAGATACTCAAAATAGACTTAATTTGATCTTTAAAACATTTTTCAAATCATTTCTATATCCAAAATAAGCCTACAAATGTCTGCAAAAACAACCATTTGTACAGAGGCAAAACATTAAACACATTGCATAAACAGATAGTATTTTCTCTCCTGATTCCAATGATATAAAATTTGCAAAATTTGAACGTGGGAAACAAAAGTTACGAATTTTGCAAGTTTGAATCACTAATAGATCAAATTTCTGTTTTTAAATCTAAACTCAGGCCACGCGGAGGCTCCTGATTCGCTGATACCGATTCGCACGGATCGATCAACATGGACCACAGGATCTAAATGAAAACGCACGGCTAGATCTAACGCGTACCCCTATGTTAAGTGAATCTATCGTATGCGTTAGATCTAGATTTAACGGCTACAGATCAAACGACCAAAATTTGGTGGCGCGCGGCGACGGTGAGCGGCGGCGCGCTCAGTCTACGGCATCGCGGTGGCTACAGAGGGGGCTGGGTTTAGTGGAGGGGATTACCAGACTCGCAGAGGCGTGCTGGAGCTCAACGTGGCACTGGCTTGTCAAGGGGTGCACGGACACGGTGGAAATTCCTCGTCAGAGTAGAGCCTGACGTCGGGCACGGATGTTCGTCGTTGTTGTCGGTGTTGTAGATCATGCCAGAGTGAAACAAGCAGTGTGTTAGATGCGCACTAGTCTGGCGAATATGTGAGCAACAAAAAGAGAGACGGGGGTGGTCAGGAACTACCAGGGGACGTCACCGGAGTTGAGACAGACGGCGGTGCTTGCTCGACGTTGAGGTTGCCGACGATAGAGAGTGCGCGCGGACGAGTGGGTGATACTGGCAGGTGCAGAGGGATATGGGGAGCTCACTCGTGGTGTCAGGAAGGCAAGGGGCGACGGTGGTTGGCCGGAATTCGAGCTAGAGTTCGTCGGAGCAGTGGGTGGTTCGGGGTCGATTCCGAGCAGCCTAGGGGCAGAGAGAGGCTGGCGACTGGGGAAAAGGAGGGGAGGACGCAGGCGGTTAAGTACGCAAGGTCAGGGAAGATAATTACTCGCGCAATCAATCGTATTGATGCGAGGTTTAATCACTGGAAACAGCCGGCGTAATTTGGGGAAGAAGGGGTCGCGGGGTGGAGACGACGACTGGCGTGTGGGGCCTGGCGTTCAGTGAGAGAAAGACATGCGGGGTGGGGTCTAGTCGTCACGATCTGGTTAGTCCAAGCAGCGAAACGTCATGGGGAGAAGCTACTGGGCTAAATGGGCTGAGTGGGCTGGGTTGGGCTAGATTAGTTAGTTTGTTTTATTTTTTTCTCCCTTTCTCTTTTTCTTTTTCTGATTGAATTTCTGGTTTGAATTCAAATGCTCAAAACAAATCTGTTTCAAATGAAAATTCTCTAAACATTTGTTTGTTGATTCATGCATCCTGCGGTGTGTAACACATCTGTTCACACTAAAATTCAAAACGGGTTTGAAAATGAAATTTAAAACAAGCCTTAATTAAATGTTTATAAATAGTATAGGAATGGTTTATAATTCATAATTTGTTTTTGACAACCTTGACCAAACCTTAGAAACAACACTCAAAATCAAGCTCAAAACGTTATTGATTAAAATAAGTATTTTCTTAATAGAAAGTAGCAATATGGCCATAGCCTTGTTCACATAAAATAATGAGCATTCAGATGCTCCTGTTTTTGTAATAACTTTGAAAAAGAACCCTAAATGATCATGAATGCATGGATGATAAGCAAAGCTTTGAAAACATGATTTTAGGGATGTTACAAATAGTTTCTAGCTTCTACATGAATTTGGCTAAGTGTATCTTAGGCTTGCATTTCTCAAAATAGGTTTTACCATCAGTTGAAAACACTAAGTTTTTGTTTGGCAAAAACTCCCAAGGAACCACAAATAGACATTGGTGAACCTTAACCCTTGTTAAACCACAAGTTTTTAACTTAGAAATTGGGATGAGGAGATTCTTGATAGCTTCCATGTCTTGATGCTCAAATTGTCCATTTCCGGGGACACGGCTAAGTAATTAGATTCTTTCTTCTCGAGAAGTGGTGCACTTTCCCCACAAGACTCGACATGCAGCGAGACAAGACCTTTCAGAAGCCTTCCCTTAGACCAAAATGGATGCGCTCCAAACCTATCACCCCCTACCACCAACTGTCCATTTGGCTAAGTTATTGCAACCTATATGATCCAGGGAGAGCCCATATTGCCATGTGCTGCACTAGAAGCTTCTTAACATATGCCATCTCAAATCCCTTTGTTCCTGGGTGGCTTTACACAAGTGTGATACACAAGGTAGACCATATATATGGGCCTTGTGTAACCACTCAACAAAACCCAAACATACCATTCCACCCAGGTGTTTCATTCACTTAGTTGTTTTATTAAGCAAAACACAAGTCAAAGACTTAGCAATATTTTCCATAGCATGTATATAATCCACCCTTGGTTGCTACTAGCTAGGCTAAGCATGGCAATATAGCAAGTATCTTAACTTAGAGAATATTCTAACAAGTCTACAACTACTAGGATTTCCCAAGCATAGCATATAGATACTTAGCAAAAATATCATGCAAGCCATATACAAAATATCACTAATGCATAGTCAAAATATTGGGACAAAAATATGAAGCACCACTTGCCTTGGTAGTTAGGGGAGTAGCAACAATCCTCACAATCACAATCACCACTAGCACCAAAATCTACACATAAAATGATAGCACCAAATTCATATTCCAAACAAATCAAGAAAAAATATATGAATGCATGCACATGCCATGTGATGATTTTCTAAACTAAACAAGACAAGTAAAATAGTACTGAACATTAAAATAAACATTTATACACCAATTAAACTTAATTTGGCCTTTAAAACATTTTCCAAAAATAATTTTTATACACAAAATAGGCCTACAAATTTCTCTGGATAAAATTCTATTTTAACATAAGCAAAATACAAAACCAATCCTACAGATGTGTAGGATTTATTTTTGTGATTCCATTGATATATTATTTGTATTTTTGGATAAACAGAACAAAAGTTATTGAATTTACAAGTTTGAATAACTAATAGATTCAAAAACAGATTTTAATTTAAAAACCGAGACACGTGGCGTATCTGATTGGCCCGTACCGGTTCGGCTGGATCGATCAACGAGAGCCGTAGGATTTAAATGAAATCGCACGGGCCATATTGACTGATAACGATTCATTAAGTGATCTAATCTGACGCGATGGATCTAGATCTAACGGCCCACGACGGCTTGGCCAAGAACTAGCGGAGAGCGAGGTTCCAGCAGCGGCGGTGCTACTGGCGGTGATGGTACGGAGAATCCAAAGGGGGCTAGGGGTTGTGGTTGGCCTTACCCGCATCGCACGGTTGCGAGGAAGCTCAACGTGGTCGCGGTTGGGGCAGGGGCGTGCTATAGCGGTGGCTAGAGCTCGTCAGAGTTGCGGGCAGCGTCGGGTTCTTGCAGATGAAAGTGTTGCCGACGTTCTGGATCACCCTAGCACAAACCAGGGGCATCAGTAGCTGCGCAAGGACATGGCGAACCTAGTCGCATGCAAGAGGGGTCAAGGGGCGCTCGGTATTTACCGTGATTGCTCGACGGAGTTGAGCGGTGGCTCGGTCGTTTGTAGAGGTGGACGGGGACGGCGACCTGGGTCACGAGCAGGCAAACTAAAAGCATCAGAAGGTGCACATGGACACGAGGGTCATGCTTGTTTGAACCAGAAGTAAAGGAGCGGTCGGATTTCGCTGTAATCACTGGCCAGAGTTCATCGGGCGAGAGAATTACGCAGTGATTCAATGCCAATTAAGCGAGAAATCAACGCGGCGTTTCTGGAGGAAACAACGGTGGCGACAGGGTCTGCACGCGTGGGGTGGGGAAGAAGGTGCTGACCTGGCTTGGGCCCAGTGGCAGCGACAGCGCGGCAGGACATGTGCGAGTGAGAGAGTGTAGAGGGAACGGTCCGGGTGGGCTTAGTGGGCTGTTCTGGGAATGGGTCATAATGGCAGTGCAGGCCCTTTCTGTTTTCTTTTCTCCTTTTCTATTTATATTTTGATTTTCAAAAACCAATTTCAAATGAGTTTGAATTCAAACCACTTCTAGATTTTTGTAAAGTGATCCATGCTCATATTTGTGTATAAAACATTGATGTTTACTCAAGAATGCTTTGGCCCAGTGAAAATAAAATAAAACCATGTCTTATATATATTTATAATAGGCATATAAATGGTTTTAATTTTAGATTCTTGTTCTAAAAACTTTGAGTAAGCTTTGAAATCATCTATTAAACCTTTCTGGTTGAATCAAAGTATTCTCATAATTTGAGAGTAGAAATAAAGCCATTGCCTTTCTTACATAGAATAATAGGCAAAACAAATGGCTCCTTATTTGAAACCTTGTTTGAAAATAAACCAAATGCATAAGGATGCATGAATGATATGCAAACTTTATAAACCAGGATTTTTGGGATGTTACAGGCAGGGTGCCGGGAAGAACTTCGGATCCCCCGAATCTAGGGACGATGGTGGCAGCGGCTACGGACTGTTTCGTGGATTTCTGATCAGGTTCTTAGGTTTTCTGCCTCGGGGTGTTTATATAGGCGAAGGGGTGAGGTCGGTTGAGGTCCAGGGGGCCAACACCATGCCCTGGCGCGGCCTAGGGTGGGCCCGCGCTAGGGGGTGGTGCGGTCGCCCTGTGGCGCCTCTTCGTCCCCCCTCTGGACTTTGTCTTCGCTCTGGTAAAATATTAACTTTGTCTTTTGTTCCGTCAAATTAGGAAAATATTTCTTTACTAGCTTTTCTGAAACCAAAAACAACAGAAAATAGGCAACTGGCACTGCGGCATCTTGTCAATAGGTTAGTTCCAGAAAATATATAAAAAATGCCTCAAAGTGTAGACAAAACATAAGAAAGTTGATACAAAACAAGCATGGAGCATCAAAAATTATAGATACGTTTATGACGTATCACTTGCCCATTGCCTTAAGAAAAGGAACCCGAGCTGGAGCTAGAAAACCTCCAAATTGGTACCGGGAGGAGCATGACATAGATAATTATGTATCATATACATCTCTATCTACGAACTACATTGCCTTCATCGAATCAGTGCAATCTGTGTTGATCCCAAGAAACTGGAAAGTAGCAAAGCCAGACCCGAAGTGGTGCAAGGCCATGATAGAGGAGTTAAATGTTCTTGAAAGGAATAAAACTTGGGAACTTGTACATCTTCCAGCAAGATAGATATCTATTGGGTGTAAATGGATCTACACCATGAAATAGAATCCTGAAGGGAAAATTGAAAGGTACAAGGCAAGACTACTTGTGAGAGGATATAGCCAAACATATGGGATTGACTATGATGAGACTTTTGCGCCGGTGGCAAAGATGAATACAGTGAGGATCCTAATATCATGTGCAACTAACTTCGGGTGTCCTTTGCATCAGTTGGATGTCAAGAATGCATTCTTGCATGGTGATTTACAGGAGGAGGTAAACATGGAGATCCCACCTAGTTTCTCCACTCCTAGAACATCAGTAAATGTATGCGGGTTGAGGAAATATCTATACGGCCTCAAGCAATTTCCGCGGGCATGGTTTGATAGATTTAGAAGAGTTGTATGTGGTATTAGATATAAGCAGTGTAATGGGGATCATACGGTGTTCTATCGGCACTCAAATAGCCAAATTACAATCCTTGTCGTATATGTTGATATCATAATCACCAGAGATGACGAAGTGGAGATATCACGATTGAAAGACAGCCTACACAAGGAATTTGAGGTAAAGGATCTTGGCCAACTCAAGTACTTTCTTGGCATAGAAATGTATAGATCCCCCAAAGGTATTGTTCTCTCCCAGCAAAAGTACGTATTGGACTTGCTTAGTGACATAGGAATGCTTGGGTGTCAGGTTGCATCAACACGTATCAATCAAAACCACAAATTATGTGTCAAATCTGGGGAACCAGTGGATAAGGAGAGGTACCAGAAGCTTGTTGGAAGGTTGATCTATCTATGTCACACAAGACCTAATATTTCATATACAGTGAGTGTAGTGAGTAGATACATGCATGATCCTAGGAGCGGACACTTGGATGCGGTTAATAAAATCCTCCGGTACTTGAAGGGTAGTCCAGGAAAGGGACTATGGTTCAAAAGGAATGGTCATCTAAATGTGGATGGGTAATGTGATGCTGCCTAGGCAAGTTGCTTGGATGATAGGAGATCGACATCTGGTTATTGTGTGTTTATCGGGGGAAATTTAGTGTCATGGCGAAGTAAGAAGCAACCGGTGGCTTCAAAGTCAATAGCCGAAGCTGAATATAGAGCTATGTCGCAAGGTTTGAGTGAGATGTTATGGGTGAGGAATCTTCTTTCAGAACTAAAAGTGTTGAGGAAAGGCCCTTTAAATTTGTGGTGTGACAACAAGTCGGCGATCAATATTGCAAACAACCATGTTCAACATGATAGAACCAAGCATGTGGAGATTGATCGCTTCTTCATAAAGGAGAAGTTGGATGACGATATAATTAAGATAAGTCATGTAACCTCTAGCGAGCAAATTGCAAACTGTTTAACTAAAGGATTAGGAAATAAAGAGTGCATTTCATCTTATAACAAGATGGGAATGATAGATATCTATCAACCATATTGAGGGGGAGTGTTGCAGACTGTCCTAGGAGAACCTGGAATATTCTAGTGAGTGTTAGTATATTAGTGTTGTCCTAGGAGTGCCTAGAACATTCCAACGAATGTTGGAGTATAAGTTAGTGTCCTAGCAGAGTCTAGAGTATTCTAGTGTACTACTTAAGATGTACCTAAGTTTAGCTATATATAAAAGGGTGTGGTGGTCCAAGGGACTAGCCCATCCTAGAATTCCCCCCCTAAAGATTACACAAAGCAATGATTAGAATAACTTGAATAAAATGGTCTCCCAAATAAGATATAGAGATATGTATTTGAGAAAGGCCACACCAAGAATTTCTTAGTCAACCAAAGACCAAAAATACGAGCAATAAAATATTCTAACAAAAAATAGGACCTTGTTTGAGCTAACATGCCACCTAGAAATAAGATAATCAACAATATCAACTCTAAGTTCCACAACCTCATATGTTCACATTTCCTAGGATTGTTATATGCAAAAGAAGCATATTACTCCCCCATAATGTGATATTCAAAAAAAATCTTAATAAGAGGCAAATCAACCTCAACTAGAGACAATTAATGGACATTTAGAATTTGAATTCTCATGATTATGACACACCACATAGTGACTAGATAAGCTTGCAATATCAATACTAAGTGGTAGTACTCATGTACACACATTTTAAGGTTTGAGAGATGCGCGAGGCATATCACTCCCCCAAAATGGGATGTTCCATTAACCACTGAAAAGAGCAAAATAAGATATAATTAAGATGCATTAGAGGCTCAAAATAAAACACACGAGTAAATGATCTGCCAAACACCTATACGTACTTGAATACACAAAATAAGCAAGCATGAGGCACAACAAATAAAAACACATACTTGGTACAAAACCAAAACATATAAAGGGGCAAGTAACTTACAATATAAAAGAGTTGAATGCGAGTTACCACAAAGAGGCGCATTATGTATATGGTAGGGAGATGATAATTCTTATAACTTGGCTTGATAAAATATAATATATGAAGATCCCTTAATGCTTCATGACTTAGCCAAGTCTCCAATGCCTGCCACAAAGACCTATTGATCAAGTTTGATCTTGTTGGTCCCCAACAAAGTTGGGTCCTAAGAGGTTAGTCACAATAGTCTTGGAAACCCAAATGGTTTTTGTAAGGGTCCCAACCTTTAATAAGGTAGAGCCCCCTGTGTTTACAATGCTAGTCCCTGGATCAATAGCTAGCATCCACAGTTAAGATGTAATATCAAGAAACAAAGGTCAAAATACAACTTTATAACCAGGAATAACATAATTTTATTACATCTTACATAGCTCATTTGGCTATTACATTACATTGCAGCAGAATATCTATAGCATGGGGTCCTTCATCTTCAAAGTGCCACAGGCAGATGTTGGTTGTAGACTTTGTAATCCTAATCAATCAATCTTCACTAAAATCAAATCAAACCTGCAACATAACAAGTTACAGCCACAAGGGTCAATATAATTGAATTGTATTGGCAAGTGATACTATGGTAGTATGGTGGAGTCTATCATCTATATGCATTTGGCTAAGTGGAGTTGAGGCTTGCATTGCTCAAAATATATTTTCCTTATCATTTTGAAAACACTAAGTTTTTTCTTGACAAAAACATTTTTCTCAAACAAAGTTTGAAGATCTTTTAACCTTGTTCAAACCACAAGTTTTTAACTTAGAAATTTGAATGATGAGATTCTTGATTGCTTCCATGTCACATCCCAAGATTTTCCAAATCTTGTAATGTGAAAAATAAATGAATAAAATAAAACTTTGTTTGATTTTCAGGGCCAGAAGAAACTTTTGAATTCAATTGGAACTTCAAACCAATTGGAATCAAATAAATCCTAAAGGGATTTATAAAGATAAACATTAAATAAAGGAAAATAAAATATTTTGGGAACTACTATTTTTGATCCTTTAATAAAAGATTTTGTTTTCAAAGGAAATAGAAATTTTATTAATAAAGATTATTTTATAAAGCCAAATTAAAACCTTGGCCAAGCCTTTGAATTAAAACATTTTGTTTTGAATGAAAATAGCAAAGGTTTATTTAAATAAAAAATAGGGATTTAATATCCAAATTTTACTTAAGTAAAGACTTTTCCCATTTTAAATAAACACTAAAACTTATTTAATTATTTTAAATAAGTTTTCCAAGTATTTTATATCCTCAACTAATACCTACTGAAGTGTTTTGGTTTTATTTTAGATTTCAAAATAAATATCTTAAATAAAATAAATCCTAGTTGATTTAATAAGAAGGTCTATTGTATTTAATTATTAATGGACCCTAAAATAAAAGGTTATTTTGTTTTAAACAAGTTTCCAAGTATTCTCTATTTCCAAATAAAACCTACTGATTTGGTTTTGAAAATATTTGGATTTCAAATGAAGATTTTATTAAATAAATCAAACCCTATTTGATTAAATAACTAAAGGGCCATTTTATTTAAATTAATAAATGGATCCTAAAAAGAATAAAAATATTATCTTATTTTGGGATTGGTTTATGTTGATAAAAAGAACCAAAAACTCATTACTAGTATGGTGAATTGATTGAATGGTTTGAATGTTTGAATAATTATTTGAATTTCAAAACAGAAAATAGATTTGGAAAAAAAGAAAAAGATTCAGACAAAAAAAAATAGAGCAGCCCACCATCTGGCCCAGCTCCAACCCAACAGCCCACCTAGCCCACCTGTTCCCACGCCCCCGAAACGTTTTTCTTCACCGCAGAAGCAACTCGCTAAGTCACTGACCGGTGGACCTCCCCCTCACTCCTTTTCCCACTGACGCAACGGCCCCACTTCGCTAGCCATCATCCTCACCGCAGCGACCAGTTCTTCCCCCGTTCTGCCATTGATTTCTTCGGATTAATTCGCCTTAATGCCGTGAGTAAAACCTGCAGTGATCATGCACGATAAATCGTCTTCCTCTCCTCTCTGGTTCCCCTCTGTCGCCCCTCCTCGACACGCCCCCAGGCCGCCCCAATTTCTCCCCGAGCGGCTCTATTCCGACGACACTCCGGTGCCGATTCCGGCGACCCAACACCGCCCCGTGCCTCCCTGAGCACCCCAGGAGAATCCCCATCTCCCTACGCATCTCCCAGAACCAACCCCACATCCGCGCGTGCTCTAGAACGCCGACGAGGAACACGACCGAGCGCCGCCGTCTTCTGCCGTTCTCCGACGACGTCTCCCCGGTAAAATTCGACCACCCTTTTCTTCCCCGTGGATGCGATGATGACCGCCATGCTCTCGCGGACCTAATGGTGCTATTCGTTTGTCCTAGGGTGCCCCTTATCCTCGCCTGCGACGACCTCCAGGACCACCCGAGGCTCAGCTCTCTCCGGCGAGCAATCCCAACTGTCCCTGAGCGCCCCTCGACGGACAAGCCACACGTTGATAATCAGCACGACGCCACGAACTCGGTGAGCTTACTCCCTCCCTGTTTCGCTTCCTTCCTCGTCAGTGCCGCCGCCAACTGGCCGCTCCGCCGCTCGCCGTTAACATAGCGCCGCCAGTCCTTGGCCAGGCAACAGCAGCCGTCCGATATCGATCGGGTGGATGTGATAGAATCACTTAATAGCGAAGGGGTATGCGCTCAGTACCGCACGATCTGACTTGATCCAACGCGCCAGAGCAGTCGATCCACGCGAAAAGTTTTCGACGAATAGGAGTCCGACGCGTGTCACTGGTTTGAGTTAAAACAGATTTTTGAATCAGATTTAATTGCAAACCTAAAACCTTTGTAACTTTCAAACCACACGTCCAAAAATCACAAACTTTATACCGTTGGAATCAGGAGAACAAACCCTAGCCAACCATGCCCTTAGTTTAGCAAATAGTATCTGTTAGCTTGTTTGAATTTGCAGAAACATTTGTATGCTTGTTAAGGATGTAAAAATTGTTTTAAAATGAATTTGGGGTTAAAATCTTTGGCAATTGGATTGATTTGAACCTACTGACCCTAGGAAACACTTTGTGGACTCAAAAATGTATTTGGTGAAATAAAATAATGATTCTTTGATTTAAAACCATTTCTAGTCAAATAGAAATGTGATTTATTTATTGAAAATGATTTTGAAGGAAAACCTTTGGGAAATGTTTTGTTTTAAACTCACTGACCCTAGGAACCAACCCATAGTTTGGAAAATGGATTTGGTAAAGTCTAGGATGGAAAACTTGATCCAGTCATTTCTAGCCAAATGAAAATAATGGTTTTTGTTATGAAAATAATGTTGAGTAAAAACTTTGAGAAAATGGTTTAGACCAAACCTACTGACCCAAAACACCAAGTTTTGCAATAGCAACTCATTTGGTGAAAAACATAAAGTTTTGCTTTGATAAAAATAATTTTCACCACATAAAATAATGATTAGATTTAAAAAGATGGTTTATGGACCAAAACCCTTTTGCAAATGACTTTGCCACTTTGGAAAATGACCACTTTTGACTTTACAAAGTTTAGAAGCCTAGTGGAGACCACCTTTGCAATTAGAACCATATTTTGCATGCTTGCATGCATCACTTTGACTTTGTCATTTTATGTGTTGTTTTGCTTGATTGGTAGATTGAGTATGTGCCTTGCTTGATTGATTTGTAGTGACATGAAGAGTGTGATTGTTGCAAGGACAAGGAGTGAACCTATACCCTCTACCAAAAAGGCAAGTGATGTTTCATACTTTTTGTCCCATTACTTTCACTATGCACTAGTGATTTTCTCTAAGTAAAACTTGCATGGAATTTTGCTAAGTATGAACCTTGCTATAGGAAAACCTAGTAGATGAATCCTTAGTAGGATTTTCCTAAGTTAAGAATCCTACCACTATCAAGCTTAGCCTATCTAATAGAAAACATGGGTGGAAAATATATTCACACTATGGAAAAATCTCTAAGTCCGAGGACTTATGCTTTTGTTTAATAAAACCACTAAGTCAATGAATCCCCTGGGTGGAATGGAAGGATTGGTTTATGTTGAGTGGTTACACAAGGCCATGGACTTGGCTTGTGTATCTCACTTGTGGATGGCCACCCAGGAACAAAGAGATTTGAGATGTCAAATGTTGAGAAGCTTCAAGTGCAACCACTTGGCAATATGGGCTATGCCATGATCATATAGGTTGCAAGAACTTAGCCATATGGACAGAGGGTGGTAGTGTTTGATAGGTTGGAACGCGTCCATTTTGTTCTAAGGGAAGTCTTCTGAAAGATCTTGTCTTGGGAAACCAAGTCTTGTGGGGAAAGTGCACCACCTCTGCAGAGTGTAAAACCTAAGTACTTAGCCATGTCCCTGGTAAAGGACAATTTGAGCATCAAGACATGGAAGCAATCAAGAATCTCATCATTCAAATTTCTAAGTTAAAACTTGTGGTTTGAACAAGGGTTGCTTGAAATCTTCAATCTTTGATTGGGAGAAGCCTTGGAAAAGATTTTGTCAAAACAAAAACTTAGTATTTTCAAAATGATAAGGAAAATCTATTTGAGCAATGCAAGCCTCAACTCCACTTAGCCAAAAGCATATAGATGATAGACTCCACTATTCTACCATAGTATCACTTGCCAATACAATTCAAATGTATTGACCCTTTGTGGTTGTAACTTGTATGTTGCAGGTTTGATTGATTTTAGTGAAGATTGATTGAATAGGATTACAAAGTCTACAACCAACATCTGCCTGTGGCACTTTGAAGATGAAGGACCCCATGACTATAGTTATTCCGCTGCAATGTAATGCAATAGCCAAATGAGCTATGTAAGATGTAATAAAATTATGTTATTCCTGGTTATAAAGTTATATTATGACCTTTGTTTCTTGATATTACATTTTAACTGTGGATGCTAGCTATTGATCCAGGGACTAGCATTGTAAACACAGGGGGCTCTATCTTATTAAAGATTGGAACCTCTACATTCCATGTCTTGATGCTCAAATTGTCCTTTACCAGGGACATGGCTAAGTACTTAGATTTTACACTCTACAGAGGTGGTGTACTTTCCCCACAAGACTTGGTTTCCCAAGACAAGATCTTTCAGAAGCCTTCCCTTAGACCAAAATGGACGCGTTCCAACCTATCAAACTCTACCACCCACTGTCCATATGGCTAAGTTCTTGCAACCTATATGATCATGGCAGAGCCCATAATGCCAAGTGGCTGCACTTGAAGCTTCTCAACATTTGACATCTCAAATCTGTTTGTTCCTGGGTGGCCATCCACAAGTGAGATACACAAGGTCAACCATAGACATGGGCCTTGTGAACCACTCAACCAAAATCCAGCAAGCAATTACCATTCCACCCAGGTGATTCATTAACTTAGTTGTTTTATTAAACAAAACACAAGTCCTCAGACTTAGGAATTTTTCCATAGTGTGAATATATATTCCACCCATGTTTTCTATTAGCTAGGCTAAGCTTGATAGTAATAGGAATCTTAACTTAGGAAGATTTCCACTAAGGTTTCATCTACTAGGTTTTCCTATAGCAAGGTTTATACTTAGCAAAAACCATGCAAGTTTACTTAGAGAAAAACACTAATGCATAGTGAAAGTAATGGGACAAAAAGTATGAAGCATCACTTGCCTTTTTGGTAGAGGGTATAGGTTCACTCCTTGTCCTTGCAACAATCACACTCTTCAAGTCACTACAATTCAATCAAGCAAGGCACAAACTCAATCTACCAATCAAGCAAAACAACACATAAAATGACAAAGTCAAAGTAATGCATGCAAGCATGCCAAGCTTTGTTTTGTTTGATAAAGTGGTTCCTAATGGGTCATAACATTTGAAAGGCACCTAATGGTCATTTTATAAAGTGGCAAAGTCATTTGCAAAAGGTTTCACCACAAAAACCATTTTCAAAACAAAGTATCATTTTATGTGGTGTAGAAATATTTTTACTAAGGAATTAATCTCCAAGGTTCACCAAATATGTTTTCAAACCATAAAACTTGGTGTTTGGGGTCAGAGAGTTTAAAACAAAACATTTCCCAAAGGTTTTCTTCGAAAACCATTTTTAATAAATAAACCACATTTTTATTTGACTAGAAATGGTTTTAAATCAAAGAATCATTATTTTGTTTCGCCAAATTCATTTTTGAATCCACAAAGTGTTTCCAAATGTTAGTAGGTTCAAATCACACCATTTTCCAAAGATTTTATCCCCAAATTCTTTTTTAAACAATTTTTACATCCTTAACAAGCATACAAATGTTTCTGCAAAATCAAACATTTTAACAGAAGCTTTTAGGTAAACAAATGGCATGGTTGTCTAGGGCTTGTTCCACTAATTCCATTGATATAAAATTTGAAATTTTTGGACGTGTGGTTTGAAAGTTACAGGGTTTTCAAAACTGCATCTAATTCTGATTTCAAAATCTGTTTTAAACAGAAACTGGCCACGCGTCAAGTTCCTATTGGGCGGTACGGTTAAATGCGGATCACGTGCTGCAGACCACAGGATTAAAAGGGGTATGGGCGGCTCAGATCATCGCATACCCTTTCCTTTAAGTCGCTTGTTCCTACGCGTCCGATCTTAAATGAATGGCTCAGATCTATTTGACCACAAAGTAGCGGTGCTGGCGGCGGTGGTTGGCGGCGGAGCGCTCAGACGGTGCGGTCGCCGGTGATTTAGGAGGCAAGGGGAGCAGAGGGGTAGCTCACCAGAATCGCCGAAGCCTGATGATGCTCAACGTTGTGGCAGCTCGTCGAGGGGCGCGCGGGTTCGTCTTTAATTGCTCACCGTAGTTGATCTGGGCCTCGGTGCGGTCAGACGTCGACGGGGGCGAAGCTATGGGTCCTGCGCGACTAGTTGGCGAGTACCTGGATGATCACAAGGCACAGGCGAATAAAATGGTGTGAGGCTCTGGTCAAGGCGCGCACGGGTTCAGGCGATGTAGCTTACCGGAGTTGTCTGCAGACGGCAGTGCTGTCGGTTGAGGTCGTTGCCGGCGCTGTGAGGCACGCGCGAGCGAGCTGGGGATGCAGAGAGATGCGCCAGGGCTTGGGGAGGATGTGAGCTTGGTCGGGGAGGCAAGGGGCGAGGTGGTGCTGCCGGAATTGGCCGAGAACCTCGTCGGAGACGGCGGCGGTGGAGAAGAAATTTGAGACAGCCTGGTGGCTCTCGAGGCTTGGTGTTTGGGGGGAATGGAAGAGGAGAAAGAGGGGATTTATCACGCGTGATCACTGCGAGTAAATGTGGCCGCGTTAAGGTGAATTGAAGCCGGAGGAATCAACGGCAGGAGCGGGGGAAGAACGAGTCGCTGCGGGTGAGAACGATGAACAGGAGGGGTGGGGCATACCTGTCAGCGAGAAAGGAAGTGAGGGGGAGGGGTCCACTTGTCAGCATCCTCGCGGGTTGCTTCTGTGGTGAAGAAAACGGTTCGGGGGCGAGGGAACAGGTGGGCCGGACTGGGCTGTTGGGCTGGGCTGCTGTTGTTTCATATTTTTTTCTCACTGGATGTTTTTCCTTTTTCCAAATCAATTTCTGTTTTGAATTTCAATCAACTATTCAAACATTCAAACAATTCAAACAATCACCACATTTGTAATGAGTTTTGGTTCTGTTTAACAACATAAACCAAATCCCAAAAATAAAATATTATTTTTATTTTAGAGTCCATTTATAATTAAATAAAATGGACACTAGTTAATAAATTAAATGGGTTTTAATTTATTAAAAACTCCATTTGAAATCCAAATATTTTCAAAACCAAATCAGTAGGTTTTATTTGAAAATAAAAGATATTTGGAAAACTTGTTTAAAATAAAATAACATTTTTATTTTAGGGTCCATTAATAATTAAATAAAATGGACCTTAGTTATAAAATCAAATAGGATTTGTTTTATTAAAAACTTTACTTTGAAATCTAAAATAAAACCAAAACACTTCAGTAGGTTTTATTTGAGAATATAAAATACTTGGAAAACTTATTTAAAATAAATAAATAAGTTTTAGTGTTTGTTTAAAATGGGAAAAGCCTTTACTTAAATAAAATTGGATATTAAATCCTTATTATTTTATTTAAATAAACCTTTACTATTTTTAATCAAAACAAAACATTATTTCAAAATATTGGCCAAGGTTTAATTTGGCTATATAAAATAATCCTTATTTATAAATCCTCCTTTTCTTTTGAAAACCAAATCCTTTTATTAAAAGATCCAAAATAGTAATTCCAAAATATTTTATTTTCCTTTATCAAAAGTTTACCTTTTTAAATCTCTTTAGGATTTTATTTGATCCAAATAGGTTTTGAAAGTTTCCAAATGGATTCAAAAAGTTTCTTCCCACCCTGAAAATCAACAAAGTTTTATTTTATTCATTTATTTTTTTCACATTACAAGATTTGGAAAATCTTGGGATGTGCAGTTTTTTATTGACACCACTTTGAATTCCAAAAAACTTAACAAACACATTTCCATCTTATCCTTTCCAAGAGAATAATCATCATCAACAATGATAGGGTTAGATAAGGTACCGTTTGAACATGAAGAGGAAAAGTGCCCTGTAACATCCCAAAATTTCTTTATTTTGGAATGTAAAATAAAATAAAATAAAATAAGTTTGGTTGATTGATTATATTTTTTGAAAATTCTCAAGGAAAAGAAACCTTTTGAATTGAAATTTCCCTTTGTTATGACCTAAGTAGCCATATAGGCAAAAAGGCATGGATTGAGTTTTAGTTCTAGTATTTGTGTGAATTTTTGCAAAATGAAAATCATGTGGCATGCATTCATAAAGCATCATGGTATCAAATAAAACCAAACCAAAGATATTGGAAAACCTCCAAAATCCTATATTTGAATTGCCAGAATGTTACTATAAGGAATATATAGGGAGTTATAAAATACACTATTTAAAAACTAATTAAAAGGTTACAAAAATGATCTTACAATGATCTATTGAATTTTAGAAAAATTTAGAAACAAAAATCATATCATTTAGAGTACGTATGCAAAAGATATAGAGGAAATACTAAAACTAAAAAAGAAAAATAACTAAATGGGCCGGCCATGCCAGCCAGCTGCCCAGCCACTCACGCGGGAAGGAGGGATCGATCCCACCTTTGCATTAAAAAGCGTGCAAAACCTGTTTTTTTAAACTATCTCTATTCAAGCTCCAATATCTTTACATATACAACTACGAATTGACTTTGTTCCATTTGTTTTTTCTTGTTCCCTACTCCAAGATATATCTCCCCGCCGTCCTCAACCTCCATATAAACCCCCTGAGCATAGCTATATCACTCTCCCTTCTCGAAATTCTGAATCTACACATGCATGAATCTTATTTCGTTCCTTAACCCATCTAGATTTCGTTGTTTTCCTTTGGCTAAAACACAAAAGTTGTAGATCTCGTCGAATATTTCAGTCCCGACAAACATCACCTCTTTTCATCCACCACAGTCAAAGAATTTCGTACCGCAATATTTCAGATATGATGGTGTAAATCCAAGATGTACTCACGCTCGTTTCTTGAAATCCAAATTCGGTAGACCTGATGATTTCTCACATCTACGGATTTGTATCTCGAACACAGATATATTTCTTATCTATTTTCTAAGCCAAAATAGAACAGATCTGGAGCCAACTTTCTCTCCTAGCCACTTGATCCCATCCCGACGGTCGAGATCCAATCAAACTGGTACTATCCACTCAACGCATGCCACATCATTGTCCCGGTCAGCTGCCTCATTATCGCCACGTCGTCAAGTCCGCATCTAGGCCCAGTCAGCATGCAAAAGTCAACCTGCACATTCAGTAGAATATTCTCTAGAATATTCCTTTTGAATTTAAAATTGCAGATTATATATCTAACTTGTAAAATTTATTAGAAATTCATATTACGTCAAAAAATTGCATATAATATATCAAATTTAAGATAATTTTGCGAAGATTAATATTATATGGTTAGATCTAACTTTTGCTTGACATATAACAATTAATTAATTAAATTAGTATTAATGGACTTTTAGAGTATTAAATTCATAGTAAGTTAATTATAGATAGGAAAATTATAAATAATATGTCCTTGGATTCAAAATTTAGTGTAGATTACAAATCTGGTATTAGAATTAATTTTTTATGAATTAAACCTTTTAGATGATTTAAACTCTATTAAATAGTAATTAAATCACAGAGAAAGATCTACAACTCGGTTTAGGATGAATCCAATTCCTACTGGTTCGTATTAAAGTCATCTATCCAATACACCCTAGAACAAAATTTATTTCGACCATTAGGACAGAAATTGCATCCAGACTATTAAAATACCTATATTGGCAATCAAGGATTAATAATAAATACATTATTGCATCAAATACTTTTATACATGCATTATATGATCTAATACTGTTTAGAAAACTAACTACAACCATTCTGACATGTTAAATCTTCATGCATGCATTTGTGCATCATTGTTTTATTGTATTTTTGCATGTTTGCAATGTTTTGAATCGTGTGTTTGTTGTGCTTGCTTCAAACGTTAGATTGCGAGGAGTGCAAATATTGCGATTGCAACTACTATGATTGCAAGTATTGTGATTGTGATGAGTGCAACTGTTATAATTGTGAGGATTATCTAATCGACTACATCTACAACAATGGCAAGTGGTGCTATCTTAGTCATAAATGTCCTACCGTTTTCCTATGCATTGTAGATGTTTTTTTGTAGATGCATGTGTAGGAATTACTATCGCTATGATATGTCCTATGTATATTGATAGGAATCTCTTGTAATTGAACAACCGTATGATTATATGTGCTTAGCCATGTGAAATATCACAGATGTCGCCTAGAGGGGGTGAATAGGCGGTTTAAAACTTTTACAAGCTGGGATTAATAATGGAGGAATAAAACTAGCATTTTCTTTTGTTAAGCACAAATTCTATATATACAAAGGTTTACCTACATGCACCAACAACTTATGCTAAGTAATACAAGCAACAATGTGATAGCAAGATATATTACTTCAATCATGAAGGCTATCACAATGTAAAGTGCATAATTAAAGAGCTCGGGTATAGAGATAACCGAGGCAGGTGAGGACAACGATATTTTATCGAGTTCCTTACAACATGGAAGTAGGTATTGTTGGAGGGGTGGGTATTACTAAGACCACCAACGCCACAATAGGCCTCACCCTATTCACCTGAGCACCCGATGTACGGCAAGCACCCGATCCACTATGGGAAACTTGAGGGTAGTCACCAAACCCGTACAAGATTGGGGCAAGATCCACAACTCAATTGGAGGCTCCCAATAAACGCCACCAAGGACACTAGCTTGAGGATAGCTCCACAACTTAATTGGAGGCCCCAAGAACACACCACAAAGTCCACACACTGTTTAGGTTTCCAAGAACCCAATAGGACAAGCTTGTTGGTTTCACCAAACCAAATTCTCCAAGGAGAACTCAAAACGATGCACCTAATGCAAATGGTAAGAACACCATAAAGATGCTCCAATCCCACACTCTCAAGTTCCAACAAAGCTACTAAAGCTATTGGGGGAACAAGAGAGGAAGAACACAAGGATAACACAAAATCCTCCAAGATCTAGATCCCAAAGATTCACTCACAAAGAGATGAAATGGATTGTTCAAATTGTAGATCTAGATATCCTCTATCTTCCTCTCAAATATGTGCAAGATTCATTGGAGGGGAAGAATTAAATCAAGCTCAAAGGTTAAGAACAATGGGGCAAAAGGCTTGAAGAAAGAAGGAGAAGAACTAGCCCAAAAGAGAAAGAAAGGGCTTAGAAAGGAGCCCCTAGGAATCTGCCCATTGGAGAAAATCCTGGCCTGGGCCGGTAGTATCTCTACAGGGCCGGTACTACCGCCTAGTGACCCAGCAGCGGATGCAGCGATCGAGAGAGCAGGCAGCGGTCAGGGAAAGGGGATCGGGGAAGTGAGCTAGCGAGTGGGCGGTCGCGAGCCATAGCGAGTGAGCGGGCGGGAGTTGCAGGGCGCTGGCGCGCGAGAAAGAAGCAAGCGGCGGAATCAGGGAGCTGGGCCACGTGAGTGGGCAGGCCGGCCTGGTAGTACCGGCCTGGCCGGGCGGTACTGCCGGGTTGGGCCAGTACAACCGGTCCTGGGTCGAAAATGCTACCACGCGGGGTAGATAGAAGAGTAGCTCGCAGAGGAGGCAGGCAGTACCCCGCTTGGCCCACAAACAAATACTTTTTTCTTTTTAAAAAAATCAAACAAGAGTCAAAATCAAATGGCAATATCTTGAGCTAGGAAATTCCGATCAACCCCAAACATTTTTTGTTGAAAATATTGGTTATCACCAAGTGTGATTATTTGATGTATTATAATGTGAGATACCTCATTTGGTGAGAAACTGGAAAACCTCCAAGATCAAAAACGCAATAAGATACAAAATGGAAATCCATTTATGATGAACTAGAGCTTGTTATGAATATTACCACAAGATCTAGAACCTCACATGGATAAGATCCAAATAACAACCAAAAGGATGATTCTAAGAATGCAAAGGTTTGAGCGCTCTCTGAAAAATAAGATCTAGTTACTCACTCGAGAGCCCCTCTTAAGAGTATAGCTATCTATCCTAAACCCGGTCTCCCAACTAACAACATGAGACCGGCAAAAGGGAAAACCTATCAAGATTATACCTTTGGCTTGAGCAATCCTCTTAAGCTCAATGAAGATGATCTTGTCCTTCTCAAGATGGACACCTTTCTTGATTCCTCTTCCACGCACTTGATTGATGAATACTTGCACCTTGATCCTCCATACGCCATGGGAAAACCTATTCTTTGACCTTTCTTCATCGATCCATGATCATCGAGGATGGCAAGCAACAAACATGAGATCTTATAGAGATGGCGCATTTTGAGATTGCACAACGCTTCTTCTTATTCAAATCATCTACCTTGAAGCCAACACATGCTCCAAGAGATACCAATGGACAAATCCTACAAGTGCAACTTAATACACACATTAGTCCATAAAGATTGTCATTAATTACCAAAACCACACATGGGGGGCCACATGCTCTTTCACCATGCTATGTAGATGAGGGTTGGGATTACGTTATATGGTAGTTGTTTCTACTAGTATTTTTTTGTGAAAACCAAAACAACTTAATTAATGAATCTCGTAGGTGTGATGGGATTGATATTTTTTGGTGGTTTCAATTCAGAAAGGCACCTAGGCCACTGTTAAAGGATTGGTCTTCTTTATTTGGTAGCTTACCTATACAACCATGTGCCAATAATGAAATGGGCGGTTGGCTGGACTTAGTAGGTTGTGATGACTCGAACCCACATATCCAGAGATGTAGTGAATGGTAGGTTGGAATGGTGCGTGTCAGGTTTGAGGAGCTACTTCCTGAATTGTCTCGTCTTGAACTTCTCCCTATCATAACACAATATAAGTGTGATGGTACGAGATGGATTGACCAGGTCAGATGAATAAAGTGTACAAACCCCTGCAGGGTGTGTGTCTAATCTAAGTACTTAGTCGTGTCCCCGGTTATGGACAAATTGAGTTGCTAGATATTGAGGCTATGACATATTTCTCACTCATCCTTATTTCTTAATTACTAAAACTTGATGGGTGAACTTAATGGGTTGTTGTGATCAAACGTGCTTTCAAAAGTAGGACAAAAGTGTATAATAAAATGCAAGCTAGCCTGAACTCCACCAAGCCAATTAAGCATGTAGTTGCTAGGTCTATTGTTAACCACTTTAGCCTACTTTCCGCATATTCAATGTATTGATCATTCGTGGCTACAACGTTTTATGTTGCAGGTTATTCCGTATCTGAGTGATCGTTCATAGGTCGCGAGACTCCACTCAAAAATTGTTCGCCTGTGGCACACTTGAAGGATGGAGATCTACCTCGTTGTTTTCCGCTGTGTACTTGAATAATATAATGTAAATTATGCATCATATTCGTTATATTTATGATGCACATTTATATTTGGTATCATTTTGTACTATGTGTGTGCTAGTGAACCGATCCAGGGATTATCACTATACATAGGAACTCAGCCTTATCAGGCGAGGGTGTTACATGCCCCTTCTCACGACATATGTAGCAACAAGTGCTACCCTTTATCTTCTTCATTAATTTCTTGGCTTGTGGAGCCTTATCTTGATTCTTCTTGGGAAGTGGCCTAGCTTCAACTTGCGGTTGAGATTAGTCTTGACCTTGAACTTGTGGTTGCTTCCCTTGTTGCTTCTCACTCAAGTGCTTTTTCTTTATGGACAAGATCTTACATGATGTCCTACAACCTTGCACTCGAAGCAAATAATCTTGGCCGAATTCTTGACTTGGTCTTGGCCCTTCTTATTGTTGCTCTTGGACTTATTCTTATTATTGGAGTTAAATCCAAGTCCACTTTTATCATTGGGGGATTTTTGCACACTTAAAATATTACCGAGTGTGGATTTCCCTTCATGACTCTTTTCCAAGTATTTCTTCAAAGAAGTGACTTGGGCCTTGAGCTCTTTGATTTCCTCTACAAGGTTAATAGAAATAGAGGTACTAGAGGAAGTAGAGGCTTCATTGTTAGAGTAACAAGGCAAAGCAAGTAATCCAACATAAGGTTTATCACTAGTATGACTAGAAGGATGACTAGGACTAGCACATCGCAAAATAGCATTTTGAGAAGAAGTTGTGCTAATGTCCAAAAGGGCTCACAATATGTTACCTTAGTAATACTTGAGTCACGAGCTAACTTTCTCCCATCATGGGAGATTAGAAAATCATTATGAGAGCCCGAGAGCTTTTCATGACTTTCTTCCAATTTCCTATATATACTTTTTAGTTAGCAACTCAAGTTGAGCGCTTATCTCAACATTCTCCTTTAGGGTAGATGCTCCACAAGAAATAGAGTCAGTAGCACAAGCATCATTAATGGAATTTTCTTTTTCAAGCTTATAAGATTCATTTTTTTGTGTAAGAAGACAATTAGTGTGCTTCTCCTCGGCAAGCTCTTTCTTAAGGAGATTGAATCTTTGACTGCCATCACCAAGTTGGAAATCCAACTCCTCTATGGTTCCTGTTTTTTTAGTTATGCTGTCCATAACATGTTTGAGTCAAGCAATGACCTTATTATTACCACGAAAAGAGGTACACAAAAAGTCAACTCAAGCACGAGAGCACTAGTATCCTCATCAATGTCATCATCACTATCATCATTATCATTACTATTATCTTTAGAAGATATGTTGGGATCCAAAATAGGAGATACCTTTAATCCTCTTGCCATAAGGCACGTGTGAGCACGAGAGGATGAAGATGAGGATATTCTTGAATCTGCTTTCATGATTGTGTCTTGCTCCATAGAATGTTTCATTTCCTTTACATTGTTAGATACACAACTAGAGGAAATAGAAGCATTTTGCTCATGGGAACAAGATAAAACAAGCATATCATCTACATTAGTACTCAAATAGTTTCTAGATGATATGCAAGGACTATCAACACAAGGGGATTATATAATTATTGTTGCAAGAAGTTTCTAAGTCCAAACTCTCTACACCACTATCATTTATAGAACAAGAATCATTGGTGTAAAGAGAAACACTACCATCATCACATATGATTTTTCCACTCACCATGCCATTACCTTGTGACTTGTCACATGTAAGTGAAGTAGAAAGAATGTATATCTCATCACGGCCAGAGGTGGAATAAACTTGGAACTCTTCATGATGTGAAGGATAAGAGAGATCCTTGGAGATACCACCGACCCTATGAGAAATGGACCCACCAAATATTTCTTTAAGCTTGGTCCACATCTCATGAGACGACTTGCGTTTTACAATCATCAAGAACAAATTAACTATGGGGATCAAGGAGAAAATAAGCTCATTAGATACTTGAGCTTCGAGATATAAATTTTCTCATCCTCTAAAGATAGATTTTGAGGATCCATTGGAGGATAAATCCTACATATAGAAGTCGCTCAATATTTGGACACAAGGTCCAAAGATTACAAAGCAAGCAATTTCTCCACAAAGTATAATTTGTGCCATCAAAGATAACTGTGATATTGTGCACTATACTACTAGCCGACATATTTATACTCTAGGCGGTGAAGCCTAAACAAGGAGAGACCTTGCTATGATACCAATTGAAAGGATAGAGATGTCGCCTAGAGGGGGGTGAATAGGCAATTTCAAAACTAATATGGTTTTCGCTTGATATAATGTGGAATTAAACTAATGTTTATTTTACAAGAACATAACCTAAATATACTAGGATCAACTAAGTGCACCAACAACTAGTTAAGCTAAGCAAGATAGCACAAGATATAAGTACTTCAAGCTTGATGGCTATCACAAGGAAAGTAAGCTCGGGTATAGAGATAACCGAGGCACATGGAGACGAAGATGTATTTCAGTGTTCCCTTACAAGAAGGTACATCATGTTGGAGAGGTGTGGGATTCCACGATGGATTTCCCAACGCCACGAAGGATAACCTTCTTCTTCAAGTCTATCCCACGAAGGCATAGGCCATTTACTTATGGCTAGATTTTCCTCCACTCCAGAGATGGCAAGCTCCACAACCACTTCATAAGCTCCACGAAGGAGAATCCCGAGACTCTTCACAATCTTCCACGAAGAGGACACCGCGGCATGATGACCCACAAGTATAGGGGATCGCAACAGTCTTCGCGGGTAGTATTACCCAATTTATTGATTCGACATAAGGGGAGCCAAAGAATACTTGCAAGCCTTAACAACTGAGTTATTAGTTTAGCTGCACCTGGAAATAGATCTTGCTCATAGAAGTTTATCAGTAGCAACAGTTTGTAGTAGCAACAGCAAAGCAAGAGCAGTAGTGAAACAGCAACAGTAGTAATAGTAATGGTAACAGTAGGATTCGAGTGTGTTAGGCATAGGGATGGATGGACGGGTGTTTCATGGACGAGTCTAAACATGTAACTTCAATAACTAGGGCATTGCAGATAAATAATAACAAGCATCCAAGTACTAAACAATCCTAGGCATGTGCTCCAAATATAGTCATACGTGCTCGCAATGAGAACTTGCACAACATCTTCTGTCCAGCCAGCCCGTGGCAGCGGGGCCTCTAGGGAACTACTGGCAATTAAGGTGCTCATTTTAATAGAGCACCGGAGCAAAGCATTCACACTCCATGAACACATGTGATCATCACACCATAGACATCCCCTCCGGTTGTCCCAATTATTGTCACTTTGGGGCCTTTGGATCCGGACAATGATATGTGTACACAACTTGGAGATAAGATCACAAACAATACTATCATAATGATTCAATAATAAGTTCAGATCTGAGATCATGGCACTCAGGCCCTAGTGACAAGCATTAAGCACAACAAGTTGCAACAAAGTCAAATAGCACTAATAGAGATACTACGCATTATGCCCTAACAGATCTTATTCGATTGCATGATAGAACTCATCAAATCCCTACCATCCCCAAGCCTACAATGGGGGATTACTCACTCATGGATGAGGGAAACATCGGTGGTTGATGGAGATGCGTTGGTGATGACGATGGCGATGATCCTCTCCAAATTCCCCGTCCCGGTAGGGTGCCAGAACGGAGTTTCTGGATCCGAATCTTGGTTTCTGGTGGCGGCGGCGGAGCAGAACTCTTTCTGGAAAACTATCAAACCCCCTGAGTTTTTAGGTCAGAAGGCAACTTATAGGCGCGGAGGGAGGCCGAGGAGCTGCCTGGGGTGACCAAACCCCCTCCAGGCACGGGGTCAAGTGGGCCCCCCTTCTGGCTTCGTGGATCTTCTGATGAGAAATAGTTTTTGGCATATTTTCCGGGATTTTTCATGATAGTTCATTTTCTGCACAAAAACAAGAAACCAAGGTAATTCTGCTAAAAACAGCATCAGTCCGTGTTAGCTGTATCCAAATCACACAAGTATAGAGGAAAAACAATAGCAAAGTGTTCGAGAAAGTAGATACGTTTTGGACGTATCAACTCCCCCCAAGCTTAGCTTATTGCTTGTCCTCAAGCAATTCAGTTGAAAACTGAGTGCGATAAAAGAACTTTCACGAACACTTTGCTCCATATGATGTAAATATTATTAGCACAGGAGTATATGCTTAGACAACTCATAATAAGGAGTATGTAACTAAGTCTACTAAATAGTCATTGCAAGCTATAAAGATAAACCAACTCAATAATAATAAGTAGCATGAAACATAAACATAAGCAACATTGCAATGCTCATAATAAGGTATGATAGAGTGGTATCTCACTTGCCTTTGTTTGAAGAGCACAATATAAATGCCAAGGCACCTCTAAAGCTCACATGAAGACTAGAAATAAAGATATCAGATATACAAGCATCAAATTCATGACATAATTAACCAAGTTTTGGAACAAACACAAGAATGACAACTATGCTCTCAAGAAGGTGCTCATAGAATAAGTGGTGACTCAACAAGGCTGTGAAAACGGTTTTGGAAGGTTTGAAAGGCTTCCCAATGTTGAACGAAAGGTACTCATTAGCTTTGAGCTCTCATTGCCCCTATCATAGGCATCTTCATGTGGTTAAGGTGAAAGTGAGGTCCACTCTGAATCATATGCTTGACAGACCATAGACTGGAAATCCCAAGTCCCTTGAGTACGAGGGTCGCTCCGCATGCTACTCAACTTTGGTCACCTGAAAGTTCTTGTCATGGTAAATACATGCATATCATCGAGAACCGCCAATGGGGTACCCCTTGCACATGGTATAGGAGCTTTCCCATAACCAAAATGACAAGGCAAGCAGACAATGAGCATCTCAGCAATCTTTTTATTTACCATATGCATAGCTTTTTATTGAGGACACTTCATAAATGCTCATTATAGTGATGCTTCAAGTTTCCACCATGATTAAGCATGGCTTAGGCTAGCGGTCCAGGCGTTTCTCTAACACAATGTATAAACTCCATGAACTAACAACTTCCTATTTTATTTCACATCGTTGACATCCGTAAACAAAAGAGAAAACTATCAACTGGATAGAATTATCCAAAAAGTGTTGAAAGTGTTCCCCGTGACAAAACGGTTCTGCTGAATCCCAGTATATAATTAGCAAGCATATAAATTTTATGGACTAGTCACAATGGTTCAGGATTATTAAACGCAAGGAATAAAGTGTGCCATCAAGTTCGTCAGAGCTTTACTAACTAACTTTCTCAAAACAGACAAACATTTTATTTTGGAAGAAAACACGACATATATAAAATATGCACTGAAGTAGAAAATGACGCAAATAGGTAGGTATGGTGGACATAGCTGGCAATATTGGTTTTGAGGAGTTGGAAGCATAGGTAGAGCACATACTCAGTGCAAGTGAAGGCTAGCAATAGAGAGGGAGCGATAAACGAGAGAGCAATAACTATCATAATCATGCCTACAACAAAACATGACTAATTATGGCATGAAAGTGATACAAGAACTCTGAGGCAAAATAAATCATCGAGGCTTACTGACTATTGATTAGTCATATGCATGCGTGACCATGTTCCAAGTCGATTCACATGAACAGTCAGAGGAGGATACCACAATGTCATACCAAAGTATGAATAAAACAATACAAGCAAACATTCATATGACATGTTACAAACTATTAGCAAGCTGGAGCTAATCATAGACAAGCAAGAACTACTAATCATTCATAATGACATACACCTTACACAAATATGCTAAGCATGCTCACAATGATGAGTATATGTACAAAAATGAAACAAATAGAGTTCGTTACCAGCCTCTTACCACGCCTCGAGTTGTCTTAATCTTCATTATTGTCATTCACTTGTGCGACTTGAATAATTAACATGAAACCAAAACCACTGAGGACGGCTGAACCCTGCAAAGAACTCACAAAACCAAAGAAGAACGATAAATATTTTTGGTTTTTCGATTTTTCAGAAACAAGAAAACAAAGAAAAAACAAACAAAAACAAAGAAAACCAAACAAAGCAAAATATTTTTGGATTTTTATTTTAAGTCAAACCAAAGCAAAGAAACAAAGAAACAAACCAAGAGAAACAACGAAAATATTTTGGGTATTTTTGGGTTTTTAGAAAGAAGCAACAAAAACCAAAAATAAGGCAAAAACAATGGATATACAAAGAACCGACCGAACATAATATATATATGAGTGTGACGTCGGTATACCTCCCCCCAATCTTAGGCTTTTGTCCTAAGTGGGGCTCAATCCCATGGTGCCCAAGTAGATGCACCTCCATAGTATGTCGAGGAAGCTCCCTCGTCCTGGTACGAGCTCAAGGCCTCCCCTATATAGTGTAGTGCGGGGTCATATGAGGGCGCTTCCTCCTGATAGTGACCGTGGAAGTTGAGAGAGCGCAGCTTGTCATCCATTTCCACCTTCGTGTGTGACCAAGGTCCCTGAGAAATACTGAACAAAGTGGTTTGGGGTAGAGAGATCTCTCTCTCTCTTCCCCGTCAGTAAACAACATTCTATAAACCAAGTTCTCAATAGTAGAGCTAGTGGTGACAAAGTGGGGCACCTTCATGGCAGCAAGATCAAGCCTCAGAGGAGCCAAAACTATATCATGTGGATCAACAGCAATGTCCAAGGTAGCAGCAATATGAGTAGCAATAATTCCCCCATAAATGGGTCCCTTGGCAGCTAAACGACGAGCAATGAGGGAACCAAGATTATACTTATCCTCACCATAGAGCGCAGCAGCTAAGAAAGCCAATTGATAGTTGGAGATATTACTAGTGTTCTCCCTACCAAGAACACTAGTGGTAAGATAGTAGGCAAAGTACCTGATGGCTAGAAGTTGAATATTCTTCCCTCGTTGAGCTCTACGGTCATCATCATTGGTTATTCCTCGGTAAGGCTCCAACAAATCAGCTGGAAGAGCTGGAATCTTCTTTGATGACCCAGCTGTACCAAGTCCCAGGGCCTTGCAAAATTTCTTCAAAGACATTGAATGAGCCCTGTCATAAATTTTGAAAGACACAGAGGGCTTGAACAAACTGTTAGTAAAGGAGAAACTCTCCACAAATGTTTTAGGAAGCAAAGCATATTGTGCACTCTCATCCTGCATGAGACTTGTTAGACCAGCCCTCTCAATCAAAGTCATGAAATCGTTAAGAATCCCAGCATCTTGCAAGAAATCTTGGCAAGGAAAGGTGGAGGGGTGCGCATCCCCTTCATCTCCCTCGTTACCAAATCGCGGAGTGATGAGATCCTCATTGTATAAGGGTCTAGTACTGGTAGATTACCTTGGAAGCCTTGCCCTTCTAGGTGCATCACTCTCAAATATGTCACCAAAGGTGTGGTGGTCCATGACTTCCCTATTCTGAAATTTTTAGACAACCATCAAACCAAGTGATTTCTAAGTTGATAAATGATGAGCAACTACTATAGGAACTTGCTAGAGGTCTACACATGCATCAAAACAAAGTTTCTAAGCATAAAACAAGAATGAAAGCTCAAACAACATGTCACCTATAGCAGCAAAATACTCAATATACAATCTACCAATCATAAATCTAAATGGACAAGTGAAGGAGGCACATACCAAGGAGCAAACCCTCCCAAAATCAGCACTTGAGATGGGCTGAACAAGGAGATCGAAAATTGGGAGCAAGAACTCGAGCTTGAGAAAGTTTTACGATGTTTTTCAGGAGAGAGAAAGAAGGTGGCTTTGAGGAGGCAGCCTGGAGGGGCCCAGGTGGGCCAAACCCCCCTAGGCGCCACCAGTGGTGGGACCACGCCTACCACAGGTGTGGTGGCCTGGGGTGGCCCGTGGGTCACTTCTGGTGCCTCTCTGCCCCTTTTTTGAGGAAAAAATTATTTTGAATTTTCTGGGATTTTTTGAGAAACTTTATTTTTGGCCAATTTTCAGGGTATAAAAATTGATTTTCTCGCAGAAATAGTTTTTTCAGAAGAAGCAAAAGCAAACCAAAAGCCAAAATACAGGAGCTCTAAGAACTCAAAAAATCAAACAACTAGCAAAACTAAAGCTAAAGCAAAGAGTAGGAAGGAGAAAGGAAAAAGAAAGCAAGTATAACCACCATGGAGACATTATTTTGTTCATAAAAATCCTTTTATTAACAAGGTTGATCAAGTCTTGTTACCAAAAAAATCTTATATGAAGCAAAACTTTGCATTCCACAAGGTGATTATGTTACCTCATACTTGATAGCAATGGTCCCAATCATAATAGTTTCAAAATTTTCTTGTGGAATGGGACAATATATTTCTCCAACCTTAATGCCTTCAATATTTTCAATGGAATTCAGGAAATAGCTCTTAACAACCTTCTTGGGTAAATAGGCAGTGTGCTATTTGTCATTAATATTGAATATTACTTTTCCTTGATTGCAATTGATGACAGCACCTGTAGTATTAAGAAAAGGTCTCCCAAGAATAATAGAAATATTATCATCTTCAGGCATTTCAAGCACAACAAAATCAGTTAGAACCATGCAATTATGAGCAACTTGAACAGGAACATCCTCACATATACCAACAGGAATAGTAGTTGACTTATCATCCATTTGTAAAGATATATCAGTTGGTATCAACTTTTCTAGCTGGAGTCTCTTGTAGAGAGAAAAAGGCATAACACTAATTCCAGCTCCCAAATCACATAAAGCACTTCTAACATAATTATTCTTAATGGAGCAAGGAATAGTTGGTATACCTGGATCACCAAGTTTCTTTGGAACCTTACCATTGAAGGAGTAATTAGCAAGTAGAGTAGAAATCTCCTCATTAGGAATATTCCTTTTATTAGAGACAATATCCTTCATATACTTTGAATAAGGAGGCAACTTAATAGCATCAGTCAAAGGAATTTGCAAAAATAATGGTTTCATCCACTCACAAAACTTGTTGTAGTGTTCTTCCTCCTTTGACTTATGTTTCTTACCTAGAAAATGCATAGGTTTCTGCACCCAAGGTTCTCTCTCTTTACCATGTTTATTAGCAATAAAATCTTCCTTTGTGTACCTAGTGTTCTTAGTGTGCTTCTCAGGTTCTTCTTCACCTTCCTCCTTATCAGGAGACTCATTTTTATAATTACCACTCTTAGTTTCAGCATCAGAGACAGATATACTATTAGGATCTACAGCAGGTTCAAGTGGTTCCTCAACTATCTTGTGTTTCTTTTTCTTCCTCTTACGAAGACTACCATTATGTTCACCTTGTTGGGAATCCTTCTCTATTCTTTTAGGGTGTCCTTCAGGATATAAAGGATCTTGAGTAGCTATACCACTCCTAGTTCTAATTCCATAAGCATGTTTATCTCCTAAAGCATTAACTAGCATATCTTTTTGTACCTTAGCAAGTTGATCAAGTTGAGTTTGAACCATTTGAAAGTGTTTACAAAGCATTTTAATATCATTAGAAGTTCTTTCCACAATATCTTTCAACTCATGGATAGCTCTAGAGTTTTCCAATAAATGATTCGGAACTTGTTTATTAAAATACCCTTGTTTAACAATAAAAGTGCCAAGTTCCTCTAAACATTGATCAGGAGGCTTACCATAAGGAATATCACCTTCATCAAAGTGTTGGAGAGAGTGTACCTCAATATTAGATGAGTGGGGAATTAGCCTACATAATTCTTCTATAGGAGGTAGATTCTTTACATCTTCAGCTCTAATACCTTTCTCCTTTAGACACTTCTTAGCTTCCTTCATCACTTCATCATTCAATGCAATAACTCCCCTCTTCTTTGTTGTTGGTGTTGGAACTGGTTCAGGAACAACTAGTTCAGGAGTAATAGGCTCAGGTGTATTCAGCTCAGTTGAAGTCCAATCATTATAATTCTTGCTTATCTTGGTCATTAATTCTTCAGCATCTGTAGGAGTCCTTTTCCTGAAAACACAATCAGCAAAGCTATCTAGGTAGGTCCTAGAATCATCATTTAGTCCATTATAAAAAATATCAAGAAGCTCATTTTTAGGTAATGGACATCTAGGATGTGCATGAATCAAGGAACATAATATTTTCCATTACTCAGGCAATTTTTATTCTTCTCCCTGTTTAAAATCAAAAAGTCTCTGCAAAGCAGCATGTCTAGCACTGGGAGGAAAATATTTATGGAAGAAAGAAGCAATCAAGCAATCAGGGCTATCAATGGAACTAGGAGGTAATCTATTAAACCAAGCCCTAGCTTCTCCTTTTAGTGAAAAAGGGAAGATCTTAGCAACAAAGTACTTGCGCATCTTAAAATCATCAGAGAAAAAAGCACTCATAGTAGAAAGCTCATTCATATGAGCCACAGCACTCTCATTTTCAGTCCCACAAAAATGTTCTTTCTCAACAATATCTAAATAAGACAAATCAAGAGAGAAATCATAATCTTCATCTTTAATATCTATGGAAGAGGTGGCAAACTTAGGATCAGAGGACAACTTAGGCATAATAGTATGTCTAGCAAGGAGACTCTTCATAGCACTAGCACCATGTGTGTTTTGGCACTCTTCAACAAATTCATCAGTGAAATCTATGTAACCATCATTAATATCATAACTCTCACTAGCCTCAGGTGAGCTAACAGGTGTAACAGTGTCTTCACTAGGAGTTTTGGTATTTCCTAGACTAGCCATAGTAGCATCTAGGAAAGGACCTAATGAACCACTCGCATCAAGCATAGTAGAAGTAACATCATGAGCATCAAAAGCAGTTTCAGACTCAACAGTAGTAGCAGTGTGTGTAGCATGTGTATGTGGTGGTGGTGTGATAAGCTTACTTATAACAGACGGTGAATCAAGAGCAGCAGAGGTGTTTAGGACTGTACATATTCTTATAGTGGATGGTAAAATAGGGAACTTTCCATCACGAGACTTACCCATGATGAAAGGAGTAGCAGTGAACAATAATAGATCCAAGTGAACTTACAAATAAATCTATGCTCCCCGCAACGGTGCCAGAATATAGTCTTGATGAACCACAAGTATAGGGGATCGCAACAGTCTTTGCGGGTAGTATTGCCCAATTTATTGATTTGACACAAAGGGAGTCAAAGAATACTTGCAAGCCTTAACAACTGAGTTGCCAGTTTAGCTGCACCTGGAAATAGTTCTTGCTCACAGAAGTTTATCAGTAGCAACAGTTTGTAGTAGCAACAGCAACAGTAGTAACAGTAACGGTAACCGTAGGATTTGAGTGCGGTAGGCATAGGGATGTATGGACGGGCGTTGCATGGACGAGTCTAAACATGTAACTTCAAGAACTAGGGCATTGCAGATAAATAATAACAAGCATCCAAGTACTAAAAAATCCTAGGCATGTGCTCCAAATATAGTCATACGTGCTCGCAATGAGAACTTGCACAACATCTTTTGTCCAGCCAGCCCGTGGCAGCGGGGCCTCTAGGGAACTACTGGCAATTAAGGTGCCCTTTTAATAGAGCACCGGAGCAAAGCATTAACACTCCATGAACACATGTGATCCTCACACCACTGCCATCCCCTCCGGTTGTCCCAATTATTGTCACTTTGGGGCCTTTGGATCCGGACAATGATATGTGTATACAACTTGCATATAAGATCACAAACAATATTATCATAATGATTCAATAATAAGTTCAGGTCTGAGATCATGGCACTCGGGCCCTAGTGACAAGCATTAAGAACAACAAGTTGCAACATAGTCAAATAGAACTAATAGTGATACTGGACATTATGCCCTAACAGATCTTATTCGATTACATGATAGAACTCATCCAATCCCTACCATCCCCAAGCCTACAGCGGGGGATTACTCACTCATGGATGAGGGAAACATCGGTGGTTGATGGAGATGTGTTGGTGATGATGATGGCGATGATCCTCTCCAAATTCCCCGTCCCGGCAGGGTGCCAGAATAGAGTTTTTGGATCCGAATCTTGGTTACTGGTGTCGGCGGCGGAGCGGAACTCTTTTTGGAAAACTATCGACCCCCCTGAGTTTTTAGGTCAGAAGGCAACTTATAGGCGCGGAGGGAGGCCGAGGAACTGCCTGGGATGGCCAAACCCCCTCCAGGCGCGGGGTCAGGTGGGCCCACGCCTGGGGTGGGTCTAGGCCTCCCAGGCCTCCTCTTTGTCTCCCCTTCTGGCTCTGTGGATATTCTGGTGAGAAATAGTTTTTGGAATATTTTCCGGGATTTTTCCTGATAGTTCATTTTCTGCACAAAAACAAGACACCAAGGTAATTCTGCTGAAAACAGCGACAGTCCGTGTTAGTTGTATCCAAATCACACAAGTATAGAGGAAAAACAATAGCAAAGTGTTCGAGAAGTAGATACGTTTTGGACGTATCACGACACCAACCGCCAAGCCAACTAGGAGGTCACCCTCCAAGAGTATCAAGATCACGGTCTCCCACTCTAACAAATCATAATGTAGAGCTCAACACTTATGCAATAATTCAAAGCAAGAGCACCAAGGGTGTTTAAATATCTCACTCTTAAATCCCACCAAAGCAATAATGCTATGGAGGAATTATAGAGGAAGAATAATGGTGGAAATAAACCAATGACTTCAAGATCTAGATCCAATGGGTTCCCCTCACTTAGAGGGGGAATTGATTGGTGGGGATTGTAGATCTAGATCTCCTCTTCCAAAGCCCTCAAAAAGATGCAAGAATCATATGAGGGAAGAGATAGGAAGCAATCTCAAGCGGTTGAACAATGGTGGTCAATTTCCTGGTCAAGAACACTCAAAAAACATTGGGGAGGAACCCCCTTATATAGGGGGAAGCAAATATGGCTGTTGGGAGGATTCCTGCGAGGAACTGGTCTAAAAGTCGGTCAAACTGGCCTCGGGTCCAGGAAACTGGGTCCCTAGGCCTAAAGACCGGAACGACTCAGTATACCATCTCGGAAAAACTCGAAATAGATTCAGTTGCGAAAATTGGGAAACCTAGTCTATGGGCCGGTCTACCGGTGTTGGCACCGGACCGTCTGGTGTGGGAACCGGTCGAATCAGATCCACAACCGGGATGCGAGAGACTTCACCAAAAATGCAAAAATGTTTCCATCCGGACTCCAATTTCGATGATCTTGGATTGTTTTGACAAGGACAGCAAGCACTAAAAGATGCTGCAGAGAAACATCATAGTCCAACAAAGGATGATATAACCAAATGAATAAAGGTATGAAGCCTCCCTATAAGAACTGGTAAAACCTCCAAACTCAAAAATGCAAAATAAGATGCATATGAATTCCATTTTTGATACAATAAGCTCAAGAACCTCACATGGAGAAACACAAACATGAAGAAAAATAGGAAGATGCAAAGTATGCAAAGGATTGAACTCCCTAAGATGATGTGATCAAGTTAACCAACCGAAAGCCCCTCTTGATAGTGCGGCTATCTATCCTATAACCCGGTATCCCAACAAACACCTTGAGACCGGTAAAAGTAAAACCTAGCAAGGCCATACCTTTGCCTTGCGCATCCTGCTTGATCTTGATGACAATGGTTCAAGCTCCATCCAAGCCAGAATGCTTCACTTGATCATGTTGCTTCGTGAAGACTCATAATTTGCTCCACATACACCACTACAGGATAGCTTCATTAAGGCACGTGTTCACATGTCCATTATCACCAATATGGATGGCAATATTCAACCAAATGATCTTCTTGAGATGCTTATCTTGAACTTGCCCTTCTCAACCTTGATGACGATCACCACTTGATGTCCCTCTCATGGGCTATATAAAATCTTCACTTTTGAAGCGTTCCCATGGAAAGATACCTATCCCATATATAAAACACAAAGGCACATATATGATGGGTTAGTTCATAATGCATAATTAACAAGGCTTACCATACCACAAGATACATGTGATACATTCTTTATGCTCCATGTGTTGACCAACTTGAAATCACTCTTCACTCTTTATATTGGTAAACCATGTATCTTCTCATGCTTCATCTCAATATCTTGAGGTACATAAGGAACTCTTCATAGGATTACATGTTCTAAATCTTAGTCAATCATAGCTCAACTAATGAGGCTATCATGACACCGACTTAGAGACATATCTTGAATTCTTCTATTGAGATCACACTCTCAAGGTCTTGATCATATCATATTATTCTCTTTAACTCGATGATCTTGATGCCAGCAGTCAAGGTATATCTTTATCTTCATGGCATCCATACTTGAATCCAACACATGTACTACAAGCATGATGGAATTTTCCTTCACATAAAACCCAACGAAAACATTAGTCCATAGGGATTGTCATTAATCACCAAAAACACACATAGGGGAAATTACCCTTTCACCTTATTCATCATTCTGTAAGAAATAAGCCAAATGGGAATCTAAAACATTTATAACCAGTTTTGGGAATTTAAAGGAATAAAGTAGATATATAGGAATACTTGAAAGGCAAGCCTAAATCAATACTTTTTTAGCTGCATAGGAAAGCAATCCCCCCAGCCAGTTATTATTCATAAGACATTCTCTACCAGAGGTTGTAAATCCTCTCTTCTAATCTTATCAAAATGTAGAGGGATTTTTAAGTATTTGATAGGAAAACTCGCTAAAACACACTAAAAAATATTTATACAGGTATGAACCTCCACTCCTTCCATATTAATAGGAATGAGTGCACTCTTATAGTAATTAATCCTCATCCCTAAAATTAGTTAAAAACATGTGATGATCCACTTAAGGTTAACAACTCTTCTCTCATCATTCTATAAAACTGTAGACACACAACACCACCAGGAATAAATCTTTGGAAAAGCCCTTTAGCTACACCACAAATAGTTCCTTTAATTAACATTCTATACAAGACATCAATCATGATGTTAAAAAGGAGGGAGTCAATGGGATCACCGTGTCTAAGGCATTTTCCAATGAGAAATAAATCACTCTCAGTATTATCCACCCTCGGTGATCTGCTTAATTAATCTAATAAAGGTAGGGCAAAAACCTCTAATCTCAAACACCTCAAAAATAAAATCTAAATTAACTATATCATAATATTTTTCATAATCTATTTTAAGAACTAGACCCTTATTTTTATAGGGTTGTACGACTATCTGTCACTTGTTCTAGTGGTGAGGCTCGCGAGTCTTGTGTTCATTCAAAATTACCACGTGTATTTCGGAGTATATACTTAAAGAATATTCGCTGGTGCACCCAACCCTGTCCGACAACTATGTTGGCAAGCTGTTTGGGGGCATCGGTCTAAACCACCAGTAGTTTTGGGTGACATTCCTACACTGGTGCCCCTAACAATCAACCCAAACATTTTAATAAACAAATTCCATTCAATTGTAGGGTTTTTTACATATCTAGCTTGAACATAATTTAACTTAAATAAAATAAAATAAACTATGAGTGGTGGCGATGATAGCTAGCGTTTGCCACAGAGGATGAGGGAGCGGAAGACTTCCTCATCAAGTGGGTGTAGCGGTTTAATGAGTCCCCGCTCCTCCTCGAGAGAGAGGTAGATCTCCTTCTACCTCTCAATCTCCTCCTGAGCTTGTTCTAGGCGGGCACGCGCGACCACGTCATTGTGGTTTGCCGCACCTCGCGGGGGCACTCGAAGCAAGCATTGCTTGGCTCTTGCTAGCGGAGCTGATCTGATAGGAAGAATTCATTGAGGACATCCCACCCGAAGGGGCGACCGGTAGTTAGGGAGCATGGTCCTCGATGTTGTCGTGTTGGTGTCCGGGAGGGACCGTTCTCTGTCCTGCCCCCGGGCCCTGTTTTTTCTTTCACCCATAGCGTGATTGGATGGAGTCAAGGAGTACTCGTTGGTCGATTGGCTCCTCCGCCTTCTCTTCAAAGTCAGAGTCATCGACCTTGCTCCATCTCTAGGTGTGGCTGCAGCTCCTCCGGTGCTGGGTAGTGAGCGCAAGTGTTTGGGAAGATGGCTAGGCATGGCGAGGATGTGGTGCATTGTTTCCACCGCAACTCGGTCATTCTTTTTAAAGCTGACAGGAACTTGCTGGAAGTGGCGGAGGTGACGTGGCGCCATTACTCTAGATTCAGGAGGAGAACCATCACAAGTTCCCGAGTTGTGTTGCTGCGAGGGGACCTGTGCGGCCAATTAAACATGGCGTGCGTTGCCAGCAGCCGTAGTACAGCCCTTGTGTGTCGGGGGCAAGAAAGTGTCAAATAGTTTCCTCGACCTCCCTAATTACCAGCACTAGTTGTGGGGTGTCGGCTCAGCCATAACCCGCAAAGGCCATAGGTGGAGGGTTGGGGTCGGGGCACCAGTGGAGATGCTCTTATATGATATACATGGAAAAACACAGGTTCTTAGTTTTTACTTTTGAATGATAGAGGTTCTTTTTTAGGGAAGCACAACAAATAAAGTGCCCCATCATGGAAAAAAGGGGTATATGTTGGGAACTTACCAGAAATAAATACCCGAGTCCCGGTACTATTTTTATTTTGAAGGCATACCCTACTTTTATAGAAGGCACAAAACAACTACAACATGAAAATCTTGTCCTATATTGAGTACCCAAGTCACGTCCAACCAATGTCGGACTCCTATGATGAACAACAACTTTAAATGGACATTCCTTGTCAACGCACCATCCACCCTTTATGCCTACACATGAGATGACAAGTAGATGGTGGAACTTGGTCGGTACCTAGAAGGCATCGTCTTGGACTCACCAACGATAGTGTGTATAGAGGCCCTAAAGCTCAACCTTGGACAACGACGAGCACTGGAGGAGTACAATATAGGAACCTCCAATTAGTTTTCCCAAACACGGTGCTCCCAACAAATGAACAACAGTGAGGACACCGCCATCACACTAATCCAACTATGGACCAAGGATTTCACCGGAAGACATCTACCAAACCGAAGAGAGAGAACGCGTGAAGTGTTGACACACCTCGGCGACGCCTTCAAGGTGGTGAAACAACACCCATGGAGTATTCATCGCAAGTACCAAGCTAAGACAGGTAAGACTTTCATTTGTATCGTCGCACACTTCCTCCTAGCCACTAGAATAGGACAATCGTCTTTGTTGTGCACACTATCACAATGACAACACCTCATCATTATGGTTGAAGCATCATGTGGTTCACAAATGACCCACACGAATGATATCATCACATTAACCCCTAAGCCCTACCCTTCTTCCAACTCCATATCGATAAAGACATGTTGCATTGTCAAACCCTTAAACAAGAATCAAGCCCGTTTAACCTAGATCTAGGACACACCAACACTAGCAGTGTGCATGCGCTGTTCCTCCACAACCATGCCTCCTCTAGGAACCAGTTGAAAGAGCATTTCACTCTCTAAGTGATTTTTCTATTGATGACCACACAAGGTGTAACATCCCGTAGTTTAAGAGAATCTAAATGGGTAGGACATAGATGTATGCAATGCATTCATGCATGAAAAAATTGAAGAAATTAAAAAAAATTGGTATAACTTGTCAAAGTGACGGAAGTTACACTTAAGCTGATGAGTTAGACATAGACCGTCAATTTGATTGTTAAAACTTTGAAATAACATTTAATAAAATTATATTCTTAGGAGGGTAGAAATAAGACTCGTGAATGAAAGTGAATCAAACACAACACATCCTTAAGGAACAAATAAAAACTTGTTGCTTAACTCATCTTCTCTAAATCATCAATTCACACATGTGCTGAACAATTCTTTAGCACATGACCAAATCAACCAAAACAAGATCAATTCTATCCTTATCCTAATTGATCAGATCTTATTCTGATCTTCCAAATCAATCCAAATCATAATCACCCCTAACACATTTTGAAGAAATGTGGAAAACCATTAGGTCTTAAGTGCATAATAGTCATGCATTATTAAATCACTCATAACTTAAAAATATATGGAATCTAATTAAACTAAACCCATTTGCATTCCCCCAAATAGATCAAACTATCTGAACAAATTAACTATGAGAGTTGTGCAACTCAAATTATCATGCCTTGTTGAAATTAAAACAATCAAAATTAAAGTCTTATTTAGATCCTATTTGATCATTCGTATTGTTAATTAATTTTTCACTTATAAATCAAGGCCAAAAATGATAAACAACATTTTAATTTAAGTTTTAACTTTTTATGGGGAATTTAAGTTTTAACTTAAAGATGCAAATCAACCCACATATCCAATTGTGTCGAAGTCATCACATATGTGTCATCTTGCTATGAACCCCAGAGCACTATAAATAGCTCCTCCACTCAACTCCAAGCCTCATAACGCCCCAATCCCCACAAACTAGAAATAATAAAATATTATACTCTTGTGTGGAATAAAAATTTAGTAATAAATGAAACCCTAACATATACTTCCTTACATACAAATTTAAAACAAAACCAAAATAACCAAGCCATATTCTAAATATGAAACAAATAGAACCTTGTCTTCCTAAATGAAAACAAATCATAAATTTATTGCTTGAGTAATATAATTAAAAATAATAATTATGCTCTAAGAAGCAATAATGAAAATAAATTCAAAGCGATATTTAAGGTTGATTAATAAAATTGATAAAATACCTTAGTAACTTAAAAATCACTAAATGGAATTTGAGCTTCATATAAGAAATAATAAATTTCAAGTGATAAATATTTAAAACCCTAAAAATAACAATTTCTTAATAATAAAATATTATTCAAAAGTTATTCTCTTTGCAAAAATAAAGGAAGTCAAAATGACATATTTTCATAAAGTCTTAAACAACATAAAAGAATACCCTAAGTAAGGATTGTTACAGTTAGAAGTAATCATACCATGTCTTGTTTTGATGATTGTAGTATTAAGCTTTGAGTGAAAAATATCAATTGCTTGAACTTCACTTAATGGTGAAGTAAACTTAAAGCTTACTCAAATCCATAATAAATCACCAAACCAAACCTAAGTCAAATCTGTAGAAAAAACAACATAGGATTATTACTGAGGGATTAGAAATGCTTGCATATTATATATTATGTATCACAACATATTGACAATCTTTCAAACATTATTCCATAATGGATCAATGCTGCTCTTCCATCTGGATCTTATGACGGGGTAAAACACGATGAATGATTGCATAATCTTGCACTAAGAGGCAATTTTATTCTTGCATGTCCTTTGACTTACTTTGTAAAACTATTTTCTAAAGTGTTTCATATCAATGCATTGAAAATAAAAATACCATTTTATGAATGAGAAATGAACTATGAAATGGTAGGCGATGGAATCATGTTTGGAATACATGATGGTAAATCATGTGGTGGAGATTCCATTGTACTGGGAAAGTACACATAGGATTAAAAACAAAGTTAGTCAACTATTCTTGCGATGGCAATTGAGTGTAGGTCTTGGACCAAAGCTCGTTGCAATGGGTATATAGGACGGTCGGGGAGAAGGCTAGTGATTGGTGAGTCTTTAGATTGGGTTTCAAACCAAGGAAGTCTAAACAGTAATATGTAGGCCAATAATACCCTGGTTGTGTAACAATGCTAAAGAAGTTTGTGGGTAAAGTAGTACACCTCGTATAAAACGTGACATGCTACTCTCTATCCTAGGAAAGAATTACGATCTTAGCATCAAAAGGAAATCCATGAAGTTCTCACAACTGTGAAGACTAACGGACATAGTTTCTCTAAATAAAACTTAACTTTTCTAAAAAACATTTTCAAAATTAACTATGATCCATGGATATAGATAGTTCATCAAACAACCACATATTTAGAACTTGATGAGTACAATGTACTCAAACTATCTTTTTATCCCTTGCTATAATCTTGTAAGTTATTAACGTTATCTCAATCCAAGAAGACGATAAAGGAGGGACACTACAAGGATACAAGACTAGTCAACATGAGCAAAGTAGTCCGTAGTCAGATACTACAAACAATGATGGTGGAGATCAAGTTAAATATAGATGGGACCCAAATCCCAATTGTAGGAACCATACCATTAGAATGTTTCTTAATAGCTAGCCATTAGTCTTACAAATAGATCTCAAGGTAGATCTAGTGATAGAATAGTTTACAAGTTGTTCTTTCTGGAATTTTGATTGTTAGGAACTTACCTGGCAAACCTCATTGTGCCAAGGAGATTCCATCGATCTTCTATATGGATCTGAATATGAATAATATAGGCATACCTTAGACCTTCGTTATTTCTGTTGTACTACTTTGTGGTGTGTAATGTTCACTTGCGCACTACAATATGAAGTGGTGTGCTATGTCACCACACAAGGGTTGGACTAATTGTGTCTTTGAGTTGTGTAGGTTGTTATCATGATGACACACGGAGGATGTGATGCCCCTCGTTTGGGGTCAAAGTGAAGACGAAGTTTAAGAGCTTTTTTTCTTTTGTATTTGAGTTTAGGAACCCCGTTCTATCAAGAGGGGGTCCGCTATCGAGATGTATGTGGGAATTTTTATCCCCTGCACAAACCATATTGCACCCACAGAACATCCCATTTCATCGAGAGATCGCCCTCATTCCATCATATGTGAATTTTTTGTGTCATAGTGGTAGTACTACCCCTTGTAGAGGCACAATACTTATGTTGCCTAGGAGCGACGGTAGTACCGCCGCAGGTATTGTCAGCCTCATTTTTAGAAGCTAGCTGGGCACAACGGCACTACCACTTCAAATGGCATTGGGTCATGCGAAGTGCTACTTGCTGCTGTACTATATATATAGCTTGTCGGTAGTACCACTCATGATGCAAATGGTCCGGTCCGGGCCACACCTGTTATCGTACCATCAAACCTAGAGGAGAAACAACAGGTTCAGGTTTGCCTCGTACCTCGGTCATAGGGTAATGGGTAGGTTCAGGGTTCGACCATCTCCTCTGTGTATGTGCTGCTGGGCTCGAGAGCTACCGCACGTCCACACCTCCTAGCTAGCCTTCCGGGCGACGACACCCCTGCCAGCCGTTGCCAATAACGGCGCGCACCAAGTGGGCATGAGGGATGAGTCTGTTACAGCGTCGGCAAGAACATACTCTTCCTCGTGCATGACGACGTCGTTGCTTCCTGGTGGATGCCTTCTCCGACACCGTGGCAGCCCTTCTCCACGAGCTAGCTTCACTCCTCCGCGCTCTCAACCTGACCCCGGCGACAAGCTGTTGTAGCCAATCACCAAGGTTGTGATGTCCACATCCTCGGTAGAGCTGGAAAAAACACTGCCGCCTCGCCGCCCTCATGATCCATAATGCGAAGGTCCCAAGCTGACGGTCGGCCGGCGAGACGAACGTGTGTCTGGCATACTAGAGAAGGCGTTAGGGGACGTCGTTATAAGCGAGCTCGAGGTACTCTTGGCTGCGAGTGCCTTCCGAAACATCGCAGCGTTCCAGCGGCCGGCGACTCGCTGTCACTCTGCTCCAACGATGGGGCAAATTGGAGAGAGAAGGATGATAATCCGGCAGGGACCAGGGAGTCGAGGCTCTATTCCAACGAACTCTAGGCGATCTCGGCTGCGAGCACCCCCAGCGCCCCGTCCCGTGGCTTCCTCTCCTCGTGCGGTGGCGTGTTCACGTTGAGAAGAGCTAAGCATAGGTGCGGATCGACCCTAGGGCTGAACGGATATTACCCTCGCTGGACCTAAAAATTTTCGTGCCATCCCGCTACCCTAATGGTGCCAAAAAGCAGGTCCGGTCTAGCGGTCCAGCGGGCCTAATTGGACCACCCACATCTTGAAGTACCACTTCAGATGCCCTCAAATCATGTGCAACAGTAGTACCGTCGAAGCCCAGCATTACCGTTGAAGCCCAGCATCGATACTTTCCCGGTAGTACCGTTGAGAAATTGTCGAACGACTCAAAATACAGCGATAGCGGTAGTATCGCTAAGCCTAGTGGTAGTATCGTCCAACTGGATTTTGAGGGCTCCTATATAAACTCTCCTTCCCCAAGTGAAGGTCGCGCATTGAATTTCTCTCTTCTCCATTACTCTGAATATTGAATGCCCTAGATCTCTTCGTCTAGCCAGTTAAATGGAGTATATTATATGAATATATGTTTTACTTGTGAATCTATTGACATTGAATTGGTATTAAAATACATTATGAAAAAACACGTGACTATCTTTTACAAGACGGCCAAGATAAGATCTTAAAAAAAAGACGGCCAAGATACTATTGGATAGAATTTCAACCAAGAAGATGGACGCTCAGATAATTAATTAATCAAACACTGCTCGGAAAATGAGGCTCGAGGTTGGTGACTGGTGAGAAAGTGTGGCGTTTACGTTTCTCTTCACTGGAATGAAAATCTTTCCCCACAGGCAGGCAGCATCGCAAAAGCAGGAGACAGACAAATGTACCAAGAGCACCAGGCCACACGACTTGCCATCGGAAATGGACATTCTCCTCCAGCACGTTGCGCTTCTTTCTTTGACTTCACGCTTCCCACAGCTCTGAAATAGTGAATGGCTTCTTCGTCTTGACTCCTCTGACCTGACTTCCTCCATCAAATCCAGCGTCCCACTCAGCTCCGCGCCTGGAATAATAAGATCTGAGCTCCGAGAGAGGCAAGCGGGAGGGAGGAAGAAGACAGGCGTCAGCCCGGTCCCCAACCAGCACCAGCAGCCGCCATGAGTGCCATGAAGTTTTGCCGTGAGTGGTAAGATGCTGCTGCTGCTGCTGCCCATGCTCACTTTCCTCGTTGTTTCCTTGTTAGGGGCGATGGATTTGATCAGCAGATCCGTTCTTCTTTCTTTCTTTCCTTTATGTGGCGGGCAGCAACAACATATTGTATCCCAAGGAGGACAGGGACCAGAAGGCGCTCCTCTTCGCCTGCAGGAATTGCGACCACCAGGTTAGCGGTTCTTCTTCTCTAGAGATTTATTCGCCTCTTATCACTCTGTTCCTGGAAAATAGTCTATGTCTCTGCAACAAGACGAGCAGAGTAGCAGACCTTGGGGTAAAGCTGAACAAAAGAGCATAGCCATTCCATTCCAGTAGGGGGAAAAGAGTGAACTAATCTGGCGTGTCAAATTGCAAAATCTGTGGGTACATTAGTAATTAGGAGTGCTGTGAGTGTGCTGTTCTCAGGATGAAATGAGATTGAGCAGATTGAGTTGAAATACAAGTGCATAGGCTGACAACTTGTGAAATAGAAGTGGACCTTGTTCAGCTGATGAACTGCGAAATTTGTTGTATTACGTAGAGTTGTTGGCAGGCTTGTTCCTTCTTCACTTGTAGTACAATGTGCTGTTAACTCCCTGTTGTATGTCAGCAACCAATTGAAACGCTCTGAAATTGCAGGAGGTCGCAGACAACAACTGTGTCTACCGGAACATCGTGCACCATAGCGCCGGGGAGTTCACCCAGGTGCTTCAGGACGTCGCCGGTGACCCGACTCTACCCCGCACCAAGGAAGTCCGGTGCGCCGTCTGTGGACACGGCGAAGCTGTCTTCTTCCAGGTAGAAAATATCAATTGAAGCCTGAAACAGTTGATCTTGTTCAGAGGTCTATCTGCCCACAAAGTTGCTGAAAGAAAACCTTTTACCTCGATTTTTTCTTCTATAGGCCACCGCGAGGGGGGAGGAAGGGATGACGCTCTTCTTCGTCTGCTGCAACCCGAGCTGCGGTCATCGCTGGAGAGAATGAGATTTTGGTTAGAACATCATTGAATTCCACCAGCCAGGGAGACATGTTTTTTACAATTTTGTTGGATGGGGACAATTTTGTTGGTCTTGTGTTGTTACCTTTCTGCAATTTTGCAGTAGCTTCATCAATGAATCTTGAGAAACAAAGCATGTTCTGAATTTTTATTCATTCAAGAAAGCATTTGAGAATTTGAACAGCAGTGTAATGTTTTTCCGGTGATCACTGAAAGGGCCATTAAAACCAAGTAACAAGCGGGTCTGGGCAAAATTGCATTGGAGTACCATTTTTTAGAGCAAAACCAGATCTCAATCTAAAGTTGGTTGGGTTTAATAGGAAAAAATTATATATATTGCTAATTGGATATGCACGGTTACAACCACAGTACTAGAATAATGCTACAACAACAATGCTAGAGAGTACAAAGTGCATCTAATAATAGTACTCTTCTGAGGGAACCCGGACTAGCTGTCCGAAATACATGTTATTATGTATCCAATTCAGATCACATGATCAGTGTGTCGTGAACAAACTGAACTGGTATCAAAGTACAACATCCATTATAATAATAAATTAAAAATCTTACAAACGGTCACATGACCAAGTCTTACATGAATGCCTCGTCAGGCGGAGTTCAATAAAACATAGCGGAAACACCAAAAGCATTGTCCTTAACCCTATAGAAAACTGACTGGGAGAGTTGTCGATACAAATCCTTCTTGTTCTTAGTTCATGTCATGCCTTAACCCTACAGGGAACTGACTGAGAGAGTGTCCTAGTTCACGGAGTCATCGATACAAATCCTTCTTGTTCTTCGTTCTCCTCAAAGTCTGACCAAAATAATAGCCAAGAACAACAATGCCCATGTGTGCATTTGAATATACTCGCAAACCACATAAATAGGATATTTTTCAAGGATATAAAGAATATGGCTGTAGCAAAGAAGGCTCTACTCTATTTCTTGTTTTCTTTAAACAATAGTTTCTCTTATAGATATGATATCTCTATATCTTTGTTGAATAACATTTTTTAAACAAGATTTATTTGAAAACCACTAGGATAGGGTAACCCTTTTTCGTCTCCGGTCATCTCCAGGTGACCAAAACATTTCCAACTTCACTCCATACCCTTCCCATACTCAAAACGCCCCCCTTTCCTTTTTGAAAATCATTTTCAAGACAAAACCAACATAGCTAAGCAACGGACATCTCAAGAGTTCATGATCGCGGACGCGGCTATTCGAATAGATTTACAGTTTATAGAGGTTATGTGGGGTTCAAATAACTAAATAAAGCCTTTCGCTTGTCTACCCTATCCCCCCGACTCGTATGCGAGCTCACCTCAACCTTCTGGAGTATGACTCTATCGCCCGCGAAAGACCTATAGTATTGTCCTTGTATTGCCTCACGAGGACAATGACCCGGCTTCAAGGGATCTTGCACCCTTATATAGGGCCGCAGCTTCGGTTACTTTGAGGTACAAAATCTAGCCGTGACTTTGCTCCCATATATGTTTGTATTATGTGTAGAATTTTTTTGAAAAATCTTCAGTAAGTCTCATATGTTGTACTACACATTCTAGGAAAGTCTCGCCGTATTTGTGCGTATAGTTTGTAAATAAATATTATTTAAACTTTCGCCGTCAAATTGTAAACTCAAAATTCAAAATGCTTAGAAAAAATTGGAAAAAATCACAGCTAAGCCCACTCCCATCTTAGGGTAATGTACGAAAAGGTTGTTCCTGGTGAATACCTAGAACCTTGTGATCACGCCTTTGTCAAATAGGTTTTAGTACTTTGCTAATATTATGATTTGTTTGGTCGTTTCAACACACAAGCAAGGTAGTCATGACAATTATACATGAAAGACTGTTCATCTTGTCTATCAACAAAAGTTTTTGTTGACTCCAATTTTCGCATAAATCTAATTTTTTCTTATTCTTAAAATTTCCGGGTGTGACACGTCTCAATGTATCTCATGATTACAATGGCGCTACTGCGAAGTCGCGCTACAGAAAAAATGTATCCAATGCTTACAGTCGCGCTACCATGAAGTCAAAACTGTACATGAGTCGTTAAGTACATATGTCCAGGATTGTTCACCCAGAAAGCTATTATCGAGCAGCGAACAATTGTTGGAATTCCCTTTTCCTGTGATCACTCACGAATACTGCTCCCTGTAAGGGCATGTAAGAGGTGCTTCTGACAGTTAAATGTTGCTGAAACTTCGAGTAAAACTGAAGGGCTATACATCAGAATAAGTACCAGGGAATTTCATCCCATTGTTGAAATAACTTCATTGGCCCATAAAGGGAGAGGTGCTCGGAATGTGACGGGGGATCCAGTGACTGGGTGTACAAATGACAAGCTCTCTGCATGCAACGCATGACCATCACAATCGACACCATCCCATTCGATCACTCCTCCGTACTTCACATCACCTTTGATAGGGAACCCAAGATACTGACAGTGTAGACGAATCTGATGTGTCCGCCCACTTTGAGGATACGCTCTGACCAAAATCGTGCTGTTCTTCACATCAACATTTGAAGTGTGATCAGCTGCCTTTTCTTGTACAGTAATTGATTCTATATCATCCATGCCACCAACATTAGACGGTTCTCTAAACTGTCCTTTACCATTGGTTCCTAGCACTTCAAATTTTGTGCTCATGTCCCTTACAGAAGAACCCCCTGGCAGTGTTCGGCCAACATCAGACATAGCGTATACACGCCAAGCACCGTGTTTCGATCGCCCATGACCAGAACATATCTTAATCTTCTCCCACGCTGGTAGGTAACCTATGCAAAGAGCTAGATATGTTTTCTTGACTTTGTGCTCAGTAAAGGCCTTCACAAGCTTCCCTGCAACCTTGTTGCATTTGGTGATGACCATGAGACCACTGGTATCACGATCTAGCCTGTTGGCAAGGTGAAGGTTAGGCTTAGTTGAAGGGTTGCCTCCTGGTCATAAAAGGAGTTCCATTTAGTAACAAATAGGAAATCAGCAATAATAATAACTCTGTTACAGGTGACATCTTTAAATTGTCAAGGCTACTTTAACAACACCATAATGTTCTTGTCTCAACTTTGTCAAGACACTTATTTTGGAACGGAGGTAGTATTTTTTTACATAATGTCAGGTATTAAAATATTGAATGATTGCTTGTGGTTCAGATATAAACATGAAAGAAACGAATTTTCCTTTTACAACTCCTAGGCTCCTGGCCTGTTAATCACTATCAAAAGCTTGCTCAAAAGAAAAATTGATGTTAGGAGGACTTGCTAACTAGTTGGGGAACTCATTTTATCATCTCAGAATATTTTGAAGGTATCATGGAGTGACTAGTATTTTGTGCAAGAATTACTAGAATGCACTGTCGCACATAAAATTTCAAAGATGGGAAAAAATAGAACATACAGGTATAGCAATGCACATTTAACAGAAGAATGATAAATTTAATCCTTTACCTATTTGTTTCTGTTGTTCTTTGGAGAATCAATTGGTTAAAAACCAACTGCCTCCCATTTCAAAAGTACGCACAGCTTAATCTTTAGAGTATGACAGGATTCTGAAAACCCTTCTTTGTCTTCATCTGCTCAGGCTCCCATTTGTTGGTATATGTAAGCTCTAGTCATATAGTACTACTTAACGTGCATGTGGGAAATGGAGAATAGGTTCAAAAGTTTTTCAGTTGTGCCATCATGTGTAACATCCTAATTTTTATGGGCTGAATTTTTTCTTTTAAAAGCAAAAGATGTTACAGTGTGATCAAATAAATAAATATTTCGTTTGGAGTTGTAAATATTAATTCCAAAAAAACATTTTCTCAGACTTACTTTTAGTATTATTTGAGACTCCTGATACCAATTCTTTCTTTGGTTCTCTTAATTAAAAAATCTCATGAATTTGGTTGTGTAGCCATGCATGCCTTCGCTGGCTGCACTACCACGTCGCTAGTTTTTCTTCCCCTTCGTACCTTCCTTCTTTTATTTTCTTTCCTCTCTGAACTGGGACACACCCAGCTCGGTAAGGCCTAACAGAGCTAGCTCGCACGGGAGGAGTTCGCACATCACCACTGCGCGGAAAGTCTTGACTTCGATTCTTCCACGTTATTTTCCATCTGACTATTAACTCCGAGACCCAACCTCATCGTTTTCTTTTTCCCATCTCCGCCACCACCCCAAGCCCTATCTTGCACCACGATCTCGCGTAGAGCCGCTCAGACCACTGCCATATGCCACCGGCCATCTCAGGCCAAACTAGTGTGCCACTAGGACCGCAAGAAGGAAGAGAACCAGTCCAGGAACCAGGAACCTGAACCGTCGATCACGAGTCAGATGAACTTTGCATCTTCTTCAACTCTGTTCGTCTCTGTAGCCGGACAATTTCATCGCACTCGGGATCGCCCCCACAATTCTTCGCACCCACGAGTTACTCTCGACAAGGCCTAGCTCCTAGATATACTCTTCAGGCATAGTTTGGTCACTGGCCACAAAACGAATGCCATCCGATGGCATTGCTGTGGTAGACCATCTTCCACTCGTCCCTAGATCTCAAGGCCAACATAGAAAGTGTTCTAAACAACTATAGGAATCCAGTAGCGAAGTTAGATTTCAAATATCACCAATGGTTTTCAAATTTACTTAAAATCATATATAAATTTAGTCCAAATTCAAAGGGATTTGAATTCAGTGAAATTCAGCACGCAGTATTATTCATGTAGTTTACATATGCTTAGACTACTGTTGGTATCTATTTAAGTTTGGTGATTGACTAGTTTGATCGTAGTGTTGTCGAAGTATTGTCCTTACATGCTATCCAGATGCACAATTACACAAGTGAATAAACTACAACTAGTAAGACTACACATGCAATAACGAGACACCCTAATTAGGTTATAAAGAACATAAACTAATCAATGTAACATGAACAGCGACACAAAATTACTGTAAACATCTAGCAAAGCCACTGTAATAAAAGTAATATGCTAATTGAGCACCTACCAACATGATGAGCAAAACATGCAACAAAGCAAATTCTACTCTTATTCTATTGAACCTATAGGCATGATAAACAAAGCAGAACTTAGTGAAGTGTAAGAACAGCATGAAAGGTGGCACAAACAGTACACCAACTCCTAAAACAGTGACCAAGGATATAAATACTAATTAAATACATCTAAAAATTAATTTTGTAGCTACACTGTATTTTTAAGCAAAGAACAATACTACGATCGAACTAGTTCAACCACAAAACTTAAATAGATACCAACAACAGACTAAGTATATGTAAACTATACGAATAATACTATGTGCTCAAATTAATGTACCGAATTCAAATCCCTTTGAATTTGGACCTCATATATGCTTTTAAGTAAATTTGAAAACCAACGGTGACATTTGAAATCTAACTTCATTGTTGGGATCCTTGGTTCTTTAAAACACTTTTTATGTTGGCCTCAAGATCTAAAGAAGGAAGGAAGATGGTTTGCCACACCAATGCCATTGGATGGCATTCAGTTCGCGACCAGATCATGGCGCATGTGGCCAACGACCAAACTAGCCTGAAAAGTATTTTTAGGTCTCTAGGAGGTAGGTCTTGTCGATAGTAACTCATGGGTGCAAGGAATTGTGGTGGTGCTCAACAAGTGCGACGAAATCGTCCGGTGAAGTAGATGAACAAACATGAATAAGATGCAAAACTGTGTCTGGTGTGGTCGACGGTTCAAGTTGCTGGTCCTTGCACTGGTTCTCCTCCTGCTTGTGGTCTTGGTGGCACAGGAGAAGGCCGGAGTCGCCGGCCACGAGCACCGCGTCTGGTGGCGCTCTAAGGCGGTACTCCGCGAGACCAGAACGTGGTGCGAGCTAGGTCTCTAGGCGGTGGTGATGGGAAAAAAGAAAACGAGGGGGTGGGTCTCGGAATTAATTGGCAGAGTGAAAAGTCGGTTCAACGCGGAAGAATGGGCTGGGCGTTCTGAGGGGCAGCATTGTGCATGCTGCGCAGGAACTCCTGTGCGAGGACGAGCGAGTGTTTACTCGGCTGGGCTAGCTCTGATGGGTCTTATTGGGCTGGGTGTGGCCCAGTTCAGAGAGGAAGGATAGAGGAAAGAAAAAAGAAAAGAAAAGAAGAAAGGCACGGAGGGGGAGAAAAACCAACGACGTGCTAGTGCAGCCAGCCAAGGCGTGCACGTGCATGCATGGCTACAGGACAAAGTCCAATGGAATCTTTTAATACTCCTACAACCAAATAAGAAAGAAACTAGTAAATCAAAAGGAGACTTAAATAATACTAGAAGTAACTCTGAGAAAATAAAATTCTCACCTCATAGGTCAATTTAATTCCAAAACATTTTGGAATTAATTTTAACAACTCCAAGCGAAATACTTATCTATTTGATCACACTGCAACATCCTTTGCATTTTAAAAGAAAAAATTAAGCCTGTAAAAATCAAGATGATATATTATGTCATACTAGATGAATCGAACATCCAGTCACAGTCAGAAGTTCCAGCTTGTGGAATTGGCATTTATTGTTCCACGTAGTGATTTACTTTATAGCCCATTCTTATCTTCTTTGATCGAGCGAGATTCAGGAGACCTACAAGCTTAGTTTGCATGAATAACAGACTACCATAACCCTTGTTATTAGTCCCTCACCACACACACATATGCAGATGTTCACTACATCCATATACTTACTTTTTCAGTCTATGGAAGTAAAAGGAGACATATCAATATCAACTCCAAATTATGATCATCTGAGGATAGCCTGTGAATTGATACTAACCAACAAACTCTACTTGCAGAAAGGCAACTCTAGGTGATTTCGTATTAGAGCAAATCCTATGAATGAGATGAACCACGTCTTAACCAGCCACAAGAGATCCTAGAAGAAACGGCCAACAAGAAAAGGTGGCACGCAGCAAAAAAAAGAAAGTTTAAACTCTATCCAACAAACAAATTGTGCATTGACGCTTCCTAAATCATACTAATCCCCAAGGCTTTGCTCTTAGGATTCAGAAGAAAAGCGAGTTTCTGCTCTTCCTCTGCCTAAATTGCCAATACTTTTACTTATAATGTTTTAAAATTGACCAGTTAAAAGAGCAACCCTCGGCATTGCTAATTACTGCAGTAGTAAACAAGACAGAAAGCAATCAAATCTGAATTTCATCAGCAGGTACAGTTCTTGAAATTACCACACACGAGCACTGTTTGCTGTAGCGATCATTTTATAGCCCATTGTTATCTGCTTTGATAGAGCGAGATCTAGGCAGCCTACAAGCTTAGTTTGCATACATTACAGACTACCATAACCCTTGCCATCAGTGTGTCACGCGCATACATACACAGCTGTTCATCACATCCATATTGTATTTCAGTTTATGGAAGTAAGGGGAGCATATCAATATTCACTCATGCTTCCCAAACGAGGATCAACTGAGAATAGCATGTAAATTGACAGATATCAACAAACTCTACTTGCAAAAACCCAACTCTAGGTGAATTCATGTAAAGAGCGAATCCTATGAATGAGATGAACCAAGTCTTAACCAGCCACAACATATCTCCTAGAAGTAATAGGATTAACAAGAAAAGGCGGACGCAGTTTAAAAAGCAAGCTAAAACTCTGTAACAGACAAATTGTGCATCGCCGCTCCCTAAAGCATAACTAATTTCCAAGGATTTGCTCTTGGGATTCACAAGGAAAGCGGGTTTCTGCACTTCCTCTGCCTGAATTGTCAATACTATTGGTTCTAATGTTTAAGGATTTACTCTTAGGATTCACAAGGAAAGCGGGTTTCTGCACTTCCTCTGCCTGAATTGTCAATACTATTGGTTCTAATGTTTAAACTAGATCAGGTAATGGAGCAATACTTTGGCATTGCTATTTAAATATCTTTACTAAGCAGAAAGCAACGAGATCTGAATTTCATAAGCACGAACAGCTCTTGAGATTTCGCAGTGCCACTACTGCCTACTGTGCGATCTATCTAGAGCATCTTGATGTACCTGCAGCCGCGGTGGAGCAAGGAAGGGCGGAGAGGAGGGCCTCGCAGTAGACGCCGGCGGGCTTGTCGACTACTGCAAGCCAATCGTCCTCGAACACTACGGTGGCGGAGGAGTAGGTGCCGGAGCGGGCGGAGGCGGTCATGGCGCGCCGGAGCTCCACGTCCTTGGAGACGGCCGGATAAGGAGGGGACACCGGGCTAGGGTACTCCCCGGTAACCGCCGCCGACATGGCTACGTTCTGTACGCCTGCTCCCGCAGCTGCTACGGCGATGCGATGCGTGGGTGGCGGCGGCAGGGCTCGCGGCGGTGTGGCGGCGCGAGGCGATAGGAGAAGGAGGAGGAGGGGTACTCTCGTCATTTTGTCCACAGAGGAGACCAGTCCTAATAAAGGCACGAGACTTGTCTTCCTCTCCTCTCCCCAGCGGAAGAACCCCAACCCTAGCCTCCGCCGTCCCCGCCAACTCCGGCGAGCCGATCCCCATCACCGGCTGTAGCCGTTGTGCGCTCTCCTGAAGCTATTCCGCTGCGAATCTGAAGCTCGAGGGCTGAGGAGGGGGAGAGGTAACGGTGGGTGATTTACCGATTTGGGGAGTGGAGGAGGATGGGGTCGTCGTCGAAGGTGGTGCGGCCTGAGGAGGTGCTGGAGTCGCTCAAGAACGACGGCACCGTCGACGCGCTCCGCATGAAGATCATCGCCCAGCTCAAGGCCAATGTATGCTTCCGGCTTCTCTCCCACGTCCTTCCTCTTTTTCAATCCCCTTCTCCTCCCGCCTGCTTGCAGTATTTGCTCTCGGTGGCTCGGCAGCGGCGAGGTCCTCGTGGTGAGGTCGCTGATTGCAAGGTGGCAACCGGAGTAGAGACTACTAGAGGAGTCGCCATGGCTACCGATATGGATTCTTTCGAACATTTTGTGCTACTGTTGAGGGGAAAAAAATCACTTCTTCACGCGAAAGCATTTTTTGTTGTTGCAATGCCTTCACCTGATCAACAGGGAATTTTTGTGTGGCAGGACAGTTCTGTACAATGTAGCATATATGTTGTTGAATTTTGCCCAGTACCAATGTTGTAGATATGTGTTTTTCACCATAGTTTCCTTGCATTGCTTTAGTGAGACTGGCTTGATGAATAGAATAGTTAGTTGGCAGATCAGGACTAAACCTTTTTATATTGGATTTCAGGAGGATATGAAGAAGAATACTATGATGATGGTGGAGCAAAGCAAAGTTCTGAAGACTCCTGGAGCTGAGAAAAAGACTAAGAGGGAGCTGTTTGACGCTCTTCGGCAGGAATTGGAGTAAGCACTAGATGCGTATGTTTAATTTACTATCACGGTGTTGCATAGAGCAAACAGGGTATGCTCGATATAAATTTACTCCGTCAGCTTTGTGGTGTTCATTTTTTTTATGCTGAACTATTTGTGAGCTTGACTTTCTGAGCACACACAATACTCCATGACAACAGGTTTTTGCCTATCATATCTTTTGCTAACCTCTAGTCTCTGCTTGTTTAAAACTACTAGTGATCTAGCTCCCAGTGATATGATATATATATATAGTATTGGAATATACAGATTAGTACTTGAATTCTGCTATACCTTTTGCAGTGCTGGAATTTGAACTTGCAGATGGTGCATTTGGTTTGGACATATTTGTAACTTTGCAGCTCTCTGCACTTTACCATTGTTTTGAGCTTCTTCTTTCTTTGACTTAGATAGTTCTGCTTTATACCATGGACTGAAGCAGAATATATAATTTATCAGACCTGTAAACCAGTGCTAACTCATTTGTTCTAATGCAGAACTCCCGTCCTCGAGAAAGCCTCAAAGGCGGTTTGGGAGTTGATACTCGACAACGGTGGACTGGGTAAAGAGATCACTGAGACAGTTGAGAAAGTCTTCTGTCGGCTCAGCGGAATCGATGCGATGCCACCCCCGGCTTCAACATCCATTGCTCCTCAAGAGAAACAAACAAACATGGATGTAGAGGAGAGTGAGAAGGATGCCTGTGAACCATCGTCATCCTCAAGGAAGAGGCCATTCGGTGACATCAGTGCGAAAGGAGCAGCTGCTATGCCAAACGGCAGCGCTACATACCAAGATGACGAGCACGAGGAGGGCAACTAGAAGATGTCATGTTGTTTCAACTGTTGCGGGTTAAATTAGCTGTGGTGTTTTTAACTTTTTATGGCCAAAATTGCTGAGTTCTCTGATTGTGATGTAGTTCCACAATCTACGGTTGTATGGTAGATGCTTGTGGCTTCTCTGTTTATACTAGTCAAGCTATGTAATGTAAGTGGCTGATATAGGTTGTATTCAGCTTTAGAGGGGCGCTAATTTCTGTCCTGAGTATAGAACAAGCTGTCTGCTGGATACTTCCTGAGAATAAGCTTACATTTTGGGTGCTAATAAGAAAAAAAATACGTGGATGTCGTTATTGGCTTCTTCCAAATTACTAAGGTGACAGTACAATGTGGAATTGCTAATTACGATGTGTCTGATTTTATCAGCAGTGCTTAGTCTGTGACCAAAATTTATCATCTCAAACTGTCAAGGTTTTGGTCAAGATCAATTTTTTTGTCTTTGTTTGAATGGTTGACAAGATATTAAATAACTCTTATATTCATAGATCTGAGTTATAGTTGTTGCCTCTAAATTACTCTACTAATTTCATGTTGTGTACATTAGACTTGCTTCTTCTTGTTTAATCTATATCTATACGGAAAGTATATATATACTTCATACTGAATAAACATGAGTTGGGGTGGGATACTTTGCATTTGGTGCCATGTGTGAAGCCAAGGTAATCACCTTTTTTTTTACAATTTTTTTTTTTGATTTGATCTTTATCTGTTGCTGTTGTGCATTTCATTTTCTATACAGCTGTGTATTATGATACATTTCCCGCTATTATCTCATTTTTTTATCAGGAACCTTCGTCTTTGCAAAAAATCTTATAAAATTACAAAAGCATGAATTAAACTGGGATGGCAAATTCCAAATTGCAACGGATGGATACGAAACTGACACATCAGATTTAGAGAGCAATTAAGGGACATACAAGCTGGAAAAGACAATTGAACACTCTGCAGTCTGCTCTACATTCAGCTCAAATGATACATTTCAGAGCTTGACTTTCTGAGCACACAAAATACTCCATGACAACAGGTTTTTGCCTATCATATCTTTTGCTAACCTCTAGTCTCTGCTTGTTTAGAACTACTAGTGATCTAGCTCCTAGTGATATGATATATATATAGTATTGGAATATACAGATTAGTACTTGAATTCTGCTATACCTTTTGCATTGCTGGAATTTGAACTTGCAGATGGTGCATTTTGGTTTGGACATATTTGTAACTTTGCAGCTCTCTGCACTTTACAATTATTTTGAGCTTCTTTTTTCTTCGACTTAGATAGTTCTGCTTTATACCATGGACCGAAGCAGAATATATAATTTATCAGACCTGTAAACCAGTGCTAACTCATTTGTTCTAATGCAGAACTCCCGTCCTGGAGAAAGCCTCGAAGGCGGTTTGGGAGTTGATACTCGACAACGGTGGACTGGGTAAAGAGATCACCGAGACAGTTGAGAAAGTCTTCTGCCGGCTCAGCGGAATCGATGCGATGCCACCCCCGGCTTCAACATCCATTGCTCCTCAAGAGAAACAAACAAACATGGATGTAGAGGAGAGTGAGAAGGATGCCTTTGAACCATCGTCATCCTCAAGGAAGAGGCCGTTTGGTGACATCAGTGCGAAAGGAGCAGCTGCTATGCCAAACGGCAGCGCTACATACCAGGATGACGAGCACGAGGAGGGCAACTAGAAGATGTCATGTTGTTTCAACTGTTGCGGGTTAAATTAGCTGTGGTGTTTTTAACTTTTTATGGCCAAAATTGCTGAGTTCTCTGATTGTGATGTAGTTCCACAATCTACGGTTGTATGGTAGATGCTTGTGGCTTCTCTGTTTATACTAGTCAAGCTATGTAATGTAAGAAGCTGATATAGGATATATTCAGCTTTAGAGGGGCGCTAATTTCTGTCCCCGAGTATAGAACAAGTTGTCTGCTGGATACTTCCTGAGAATAAGCTTACATTTTGGGTGCTAATAAGAAAACAAATACGTGGATGTCGTTATTGGCTTCTTCCAAATTACTAAGGTGATAGTACAATGTGGAATTGCTAATTACAATGTGTCTGATTTTATCAGCAGTGCTTAGTCTGTGACCAAAATTTATCATCTCAAACTGTCAAGGTTTTGGTCAAGATCAATTTTTTTTGTCTTTGTTTGAATGGTTGATAAGATATTAAATAACTCTTATATTCATAGATCTGAGTTATACTTGTTGCCTCTAAATTACTCTACTAATTTCATGTTGTGTACATTAGACTTGCTTCTTCTTGTTTAATCTATATCTATACGGAAAGTATATATATACTTCATACTGAATAAACATGAGTTAGGGTGGGATACTTTGGGTCGGCAAGGAGCAAGCACATAAATTTGAATCGTTGTGTTCTTTATGAGACCATATACCGTCTTGGTTATTGTTTTCCCTCGAGTCTGTGCTGCAAACTATAGACCACATTTGCATTTGGTGCCATGTGTGAAGCCAAGGTAATCACCTTTCTTTTTCACAATTGTTTTTTATTTGATCTTTATCTGTTTCTGTTGTGCATTTCATTTCCCATACAGCTTTGTATTATGAGACATTTCCCACTATTATCTCATTTTTTTATCAGGAACCTTCGTCTTTGCAAAAAATCTTAACATTACAAAAGCATAAATCAAACTGGGATTGCAAATTCCAAATTGCAACAGATAAGATACGCAACCGTCACTTCAGATTTAAGGGAAAGACAATTGAACACTCTGCAATCTGCAATCTGCAATCTGCTCTACATTCAGCTCAAATAATACATTTCAGAGAGCAATTAAGGGACATACAGACTTGTAATGGCAAGATCGAGTAAATTAAATCCATTTCCCTCAAATAATTCAACTACATTGCAATAGTAGTACTCTTCAATCTGCTCTACTACTACTACATTCAGCTCAACATGGATCCATCTTTCCTAGCACAACTACGCAAGCTGCACGCTCCTTCATGTCGCTGGTCGGCCGGTGGAGCCCCCTTCTTTGTTGCCACCGGTGAAAGGATCATTAGCTCCGATCCTCCCTTCTGGGCAACTGATTTCATGTCACGATCGCCACCACCTCGTCAGTCCGTCAGTCTGCGTCGGCTGCGAACCACGGGAGCTTGAGCGCGTCGGCCACCGTCAACCTCTTCTCAGGGTTGCAGGTGAGTAGTCCGCTCATGACCTCGAATCCTTCCTCGGAGAGCGTCTCCTCCGGGAACAGCTCGCGGAGCCTGCTGCGCTGTCCCAGCTTGAGCGGTGGTATCTTGGCGGCGCGCCGCAGGGACGCGAACCCGGGCCACGTGACGTCGTCGGGGGTGCCAAGCAGCCCGAAGATGGTCCAGAGGTAGGCGATCTCCTGGCCGGCGCACAGACGCTGCAGGTCCAGCAGGGCGTCCTCCACGCCGGCCCGCAGCAGCAGGACCTCACCGCCAACGAGCTCCGCCATGACGCAGCCGATCGACCATGCGTCCACGAGAGCGTCGTGGTCCGGCTTCCCCGCGAGCACCTCCGGCGCGGTGTAGAGCATCGTGCCGGCTTCGCTGTGCGGCGGCGGGTCGGACGCCGAGATGTCCAGGCCGAAATCGCAGATCTTGAGGACCTCCCCGTCTTCCGCGTCCGTGACCAGGAGGTTGGCCGGCTTGATATCGCGGTGGACGATGTCGCGGTCCTGCATCCCCTTGGCGCCCATCAGGAGCTGCCGCATGAAGGCGCGCACGGTGGCCTCCGGGAGCGGCGGCGCGCTGCTTCGTTCGTCGAGGATGTCGCGGAGGCTCTGGCCGGCGACGAGGTCCATGACGAGGCCGAGCTCATCGGTGTAGGGGTTACGGACGACGCAGTGGAAGCCGACGACGTGGGGGTTCCCGCTGCACGCGGCCTCGAGGAGGCGGGCCTCCCGCAGCAGCTCGCGGGGGTTGGGGGCAGCGGCGGCGAATTCCGGCGGCTGCGACGTGAAGAACTTGATCGCGACGGACTGGCCCGTGGCGCGGTGGCGAGCCTTGAAGACGATGCCGAAGGCGCCCTCGCCGAGACAGGGCGTCTCCAGCTCGTAGTCGGCGGTGCTGGCGTAGGCGACGGCCGGCTTCTTGATGGCGCTGGTACTGGGGCTGGGGCATGTTCTTTTCGCGACGACGACTCTCCTCTTCTTGAGGGCTTGGCCACCCATGGGCATGGCGACGGAGGCGGCTGGTCGCTTGCGGATGGCCATAGCTAGGGCGTCTGGGATCGATCAGACAGGAGCCGGAGAAAGCGCGAAGTGGAAGAGGAAGGCGGGATGGGGATGGGGCCCGGATGGGGATGGGGAAGTAGGGTTTGGGCAGCTCAAATCGATTCTGCGGCGGGAATACACAGACAGGATCTGAAAGTAATTTGGGGGAAAACGCGTACTCAACCCCAATTCGAGTCTTATTCTGACGGCTCGAATCGGTGACGTGACGAGTACGGAGTACCGGATCCGAGTTTACCGTGCTGGCCTGGCCGTGAAAAAAACGCGTGGTAGACTTTATTTTAGCGGAATTGCTAAGAGCATCACACTCGTTCGGCGCCCAAATCCAGACCAACTTTTAGCACGATAAAATTTGATTTCTGCCTACTCACGTTTCTAGACTGAGTTTCGGCCGTTCGGCTAAAATTCAGACGAGTTTGGCAAATTCAGCGGATTTCATTAAATATGGACAAATATAGGCGGATTATATCAAATTTAAACTACATTACTAGATAATAAACTAAAAACATTAAAAAAGGCCGTCGTCGTCGCCTTCGCCGGTACCGCCGCCGCCTCTACATGCCGAAGTTGTCGTAGAAGGACGTGTAGCCGGGATCGGCCCTGCCATCGTCCTCGCCGCCGTCGTCGTCATCATCGCTCGGCGGCTGTGGCGGGCAGGAGCTCCCCTGGACAGCGTCGCCGCACCTCTAGGGCTGGTAGGAGGGGCCGATTTCATCGTCGTCATCGAGGACGACGAGCGGCGTGCCCTGGTAGGCGAGAACGCGGCCAGACCAGGCCTAGCGTTCGCCCTCCTGCTGCAGGCGATGGATGCGCCGCCGCTTCGTCTCCCCCCAGTCCGCCCTGGACCAGGCGAGTAGGTCCGGCGCGGACGGCTCCACCAGCGGCTGCGGCGCCGCCTCCCGGAGGGACTCCTCCACCGCCATATTGACGACGAATGCATCCTCATCGACGGTCACCGCTGTCGTCGGGTTGTCGACAAGTACGCCATAGGGGGTCCTAGTGGCGTTGGAAGGATGGGGTGTGAGACGTCGGATGTTGCAGGAGCGGTGAGCACAAGTTTACCCAGGTTCAGATCCGACTGCGGTGATCGGATCCTACTGCTAGCAACCCAGTAATATATCGGCGTGAGCCGGATGTTACAGCAGATTACAAGAGAGGTTCGCTTGTGCGAGTTGGTTGTGGTTGTGTGTATTGAATTGTGCCCATAAAGGCTCCCATAGGGCCGGTTTATATAGTCACCGGGGCCTAGGGTTACAGGAGAGACCTATCCGGCTACGTTACAGAGTCGGTAACTATGTACAGCTTGGACTACAAGTAATACTACAGGCCTAAGTCGGTAACTCTTCTGGGCCTTGTCGTAGCCGGAACTGACTTCTCCTTATTGGGGATATGCTATATGGGTATCCTCATAGCATGTCTCCTATCCGGATAACCCGGGTGTCCCACAGTTGGTAGCATGGCCCATGGCTTGCTGGGCGGCCCAGTTAGATGGATCCAGAAAGGAGACCCAAGCCGGATAAAGGAAGGCTACGGTTGGAGTCACCGACGTACCCGGAGCCTTGGAGTACAAGACACACAAGACTAGTAATAGACGGTGTAGGACTCTGTAACTTGTCCGGCTAGGACTTTTCCCTGTAACCCTAGGACCTGGCGACTATATAAGTCGGCCTATGGGAGCCTTTACGACACGATAACTTAGACTTTCTGGTCACCTCGCACAGCGAAACAATCCCTGTAACTCGGCGTATTGCCCTTATAGTGATTTATAGCAGGAGTAGGATTTCACCACCGTCGTGGAATATGAACCTGGGTAAGCTGTGTTACCTCGTACCCGTCAACCGACCGCCTTCCCCCACGTCTCTAAACACGCATTGTGAGGACCCCTCCATGGCGTACTCGTCGGCAATACCACGACAGTTGGCGCCCACCATGGGGCAAGAGGCGCTTCAGGCTCTTCGGCGGGCGAGGACCAAGATCTTCGAGGGAATCGACAAAACCGTGGCCATCGGTTGCGTTCTCTTCTCCGGCAACATTCTGATCGTCCTCCCCGACGAGTTCTGGATCTCGGCGAAGACGAACCCTACGCGGTATTCGATCGTTCCTATCGGAGACATCCACATCTTCATTGGCGAAACCGACTCGGGCACTAGTTCCCTAGGAGTCGGAGGAGCATCAAGGCCCGCACGGACCGCCTACGGACAGGATACGTCCGCAGAAGGATCGATGTTGGATCTCTCTTTGGAGTTTTCCGGCAAAGATTGGAAAAATTCAAGACCCGCACGAACTGCCTACGGGCAGGATACGTTCGCGGAAGGATCGATGTCGGATCTCTCTTAGGAGTTTACCGGCAAAAATTGGAAAAATTCAAGGCCCACCCAAACCGCCCCTGTTCAGGATATAAAGGTGCAAGATCGATGCAAGTCCGCCGGCTTCGCCCGTGCATCTGGACAACAGAGATCCAAGTTCGTCGGTGTGGTTACCATCTTCGATCTGGCGCGTTGCGTTCAGAGAGAGGGCAAAAATGAAGGGAATATGCCCTGAGAGGCAATAATAAAGTGTTTATTATGTGTATTCCAAGTATATGATAGATGTTTATTTTGCATGCTATAATTGTATTAATACGGAAACGTTAATACATGTGTGTTTAATAAAAAAACAGAAAGTTCCTAGTTATGCCTCTCTCATAAATTAGCTCGTTGATTAACAAGATGATCAAGGTTTCCTGATCATGGACATTGGATGTTGTTAATAACGGGATCACAACATTAGTGTAATGGTGTGATGAACATTCATCCGAAGTATAGCATTACGATCAAAGTCATTGAGTTTATATTGCTATAACAACTTACGAAGTGATCCTAATCCTTAGACCATGAGATCATGTCAATCACTAACACCGGAAGAGTTTCTTGATAACATCAAACGTCACACCGTAACAAGGTGATTATAAAGATGGATTCAGAACTAATAAAGTGTTATGTTGAGGCTCATGGATCGAGAGTGGAATTTGTTCATCCCGATGACGGATAGATATACTCTGGGACCTCTCAGTGATATCACATTGATTAGCTTGCAAGCAAGTGATTTGATCACTAGAATGTTATATCACAGGAACGAGAAAAGAGTGCATGTCGAAGAGATCAAACTAGGTATGGAGATACCGATGATCGAATCTCGGACATGTAATATATCGTGAAACAAAGGGATTAAGATACTAGCGTAAAAGATTCCGACGATCACAAGAAAGTCATCGTTGAATGTGTGGGAGTCAGTATGGGTCTCCCGATCCCGCTTCTGATTATTGATCCGAGAGGGGTCTCGATCATGTCCGCATTATTCACGAACCGTAGGGTGACACACTTAAGAGACACCGACATCCAATTGGAGCAAATGTTTCATGCCGAAAGAATGAACAAGCGCAGGAATTTATTTCACTAGACACCGAAACAGGTTTTCGGGTGAAATTGCATAAAGTGGTTATGCATGTGAAATAGAATTCTGTCAAGGGGTTATTTGTGAATGTTTGTCATTAAAGTAAATTGACAAAATTCTGAATAAAATAAAAGAGTTTTATTTAATGAGAGTTTGCATTAAATTTGGTGGAAATTTAATGGGAATTTGAGTGGACTTTTGAGTGGAGGGAATTTAAAGGAGATTTGTGAGTGGAGTGTCCACCCACATGAAGAGGGGAGGGCAAGGGGGCAGCCCCCATGCGCCGGCCACCCCCTTGGGGTTCCCCCCTCCTCCTATAAAAGGAGCCCCCTCCTCACTTGTCTCTCACACCTCCTCGTGAAGGATCTCTCTCCCCCTCTAGAATTTATCCCCCATGGTCTCGGACTAGCGAGATACATGTTTCCGGTGGCTATTCGGCAAGAAAGAGTTGTGCTTCCGCTGCATCGCTGGAGCGAGGAGGCGGAGGTTGCTCGGTGCCTCGAACGTGTGTGCGAGCACGGATGCGCTGCCGACGGCGCGCTAGGACTTTCTCTCGATCTTGAGATCGGCAAGAGATCGTCTACATCAACCACGAGTTAAACTCGTTAAGCTTTATCGGTCTTCAAGGGTATGTTCTCTACGGATATACATCCGCCCGTTGTTTGTATCTAGTAGATAGATCTTGGTATATAGTTCACATCGTAGGAACATTTTTGTTTTCTATGCTGCGAACCCTACAGTGGTATCAGAGCCGGATCTATGCGTAGATACTTTACACGGGTAGTACACATATGAGTATGTGGGCGATGATGATCATGTTGTTGCTCCTTTGTTGTAATTTTGGATATTGGTGGCATAGTGGGATGAAGCGGCCCGGACAAACTTTACATGTCCTCGCACATGAGACCTGTTCCACGCTTGACATGCAACTAGTTTGCATAAGTGGCTAGCGGGTGTTTGTCTCTCCTACTATAGTCAATATCTATTTTGCAAGCGAGTTGTCAACAATTTGATTATCCTCGTTGTGGTTCATGCTCGTAGGTAAGAACGGTTCTATCTCGAAAGCCCTAAGCCACGTAAAACTTGCAATGGATAAATTAGAGGCGTCTAGTTTAGATTGTTGCTGGGCTAGTGTTATGATATGATAGTGTTGTAAGTAGAAGTATGAGATGATACTCTTACAACACACATATCGTGTAAAATCCATAGACCTTGGATTTACACATATAGGTATGATAGTGATCATACCACGATGCACATGATAGAGATCATCTGCAGGAACCATATCATTTCACTAATAAACATATGATGTTTGATAGCATCTTATATTGCTTGTTTAGCGCTTTGTTAGCATAATAAGATGATCCCTCATTTAAATATCAAGATAAGAATGTGTTCTTTCTTTAGTATGCACCGATTATGTTTTCGTCGCTCCAAGACATCACGTGATGATCGGGTGTTCTTGGATCCACGACCATATTTCGGGTGTAAAACAGTTACACACACGAATACTAAGGTTCTAACTTGGCGAGCCTAGCATGTACAGACATGGCCTCGGAACACGGACCGAAAGGTTAAGCATGAGTCATATTGTTGATATGATGCCCATTTGATGCTCGCCTTTGAAGCTATACCGACTCACGTGATGATCGAACTTGGTATAGTGGATTTGGTTCATGTAATCACCAAAAAGGCACGAGGGATGTCGTTTTTGAGTGGGAATTCATTCATAATATGGATTATTTTAACTCAATCTATCATACACTTAGTCTAAACTTTACAAATTCTGTTGTAGATGGCACCACCTGCTTTTAATTTCAATGTGTTCATGGAGAAAGAAAAACTAGCAACGAACGGTAGCAACTTTACCGAATGGGCCATGAATTTGAGGATTCTCCTCTCTGCTGCACAAAAGCAATATGTGCTAGAAGCGCCGTTAGGCCCCCCACCTTTTGATGATGCCCCTGACGAGGAGAAGAATGTCTATCAGACTCGTCAGGAGGACCACAACTTAGTTCATTGCGGCATATTGTATGGGCTAGAGCCGAACTTCAAAGCTTTCAAACGGCAATGCACTTGATACAAAGGGTGAGTTGAAAATGATTTTTGACACACATGTCTTTGTGAGAGCTACAATGCTTCGTAAAAGTTCTTTAGTTGCATGATGGAAGAGCACTCCGTTAGTGAGCATGTACTCAAGATGTCGTTACGCCGATAAGCTTGTGTCCTTGGGAATATCGATTCCCATTGACTTAGGCATCCATCGTGTTCTGCAGCTCGCCACCTAGCTATAAGAGCTTCGTGATGAACTATAATATGCAAGGCATGAAGAAGTCTCTCCCGAGCTCACCAATGCTTAAAACCTGTAAGTGGAGATCAAAAAGGAACATCAAGTGTTGATGATCAATAGGAACACCGGTTTCAAGAAAGACAAGAAGGGAAAACGGAAGGAAGTAAGGGCAAAGCCTGCTGCTACTGAAAAGAAACCCCGAGTTGGACCTAAGTCCGATTCGAGTGCTACTATTGTAAGGGATCGCCATCGAAGCGCAATCGCCCCAAGTATCCGCATAAGAAGGCCGGCAAGGCAAACAAAGGTATATATGATATACATGTTATTGATGTGTACTTGACTAGTGCTCGCAGAGCACCGGGTATTTGATACCGTTGCTAATATTTGTAACTCGAATCGTGGTCGGAACAAGTGACCGCTAGCAAGGGGTGAGGTCAAGGTGCGTGTCGACAATGGATCAAGCGTTGATGTGATCGCCGTCGGAACGCTGCCTCTCCACTTGCCGTCGGGATTAGTTATAAACTTGAATAAATGTTATCCGTGCCCGACCGAGCATGAACATTGTATCTGGATCGTGTTTGATGCGAAGTGGTTATTCATTTAAATCTGAGAACAATGGTTGTTCCATTTATATGAATGAAATCTTTATGGTCATGCATCGATGATGAATGGTTTATTTCTATTAGATCTCGATGATAATGTTACACATATTCATAATGTTGATGCTAAAAGGATTAAACTTAATGATGATATATCCGCATATATGTGGCACTGCCGTCTAGGTCATATTGGCGTTAAACGCATGAAGAAGCTCCATTCGGATGGACTTTTGGAATCACTTGATTATGAATCATTTGATACATGTGAGCCATGCCTTATGGGCAAGATGACTAGAACGCTGTTTTCCGTTTCAATAGAACGGGCGACAGATTTATTGGAAATCATACATTCTGATTTATGTGGTCCAATGAGTGTGTCGGCGCGAGGTGGATATCGTTATTTTGTTACTTTCACGGATGATTTGAGTAGATACGGTTATATCTACTTGATGAAACACAAGTCTGAAACCTTTGAAAAGTTCAAGGAATTTCAGAATGAAGTGGAAAATCATCGTAATAGAAAGATCAAATTTTTACGGTCCGACCGTGGAGGTGAGTATCTAAGTTACGAGTTTAGCACTCACATGAAAGAGTGTGGAATTGTTTCACAACTCACACCGCCGAACACCACAAATAAATGGTGTGCTGAACGTCGTAATCGCATTTTATTATATATGGTTCGATCTATGATGTCTCTGACGGACTTGCCGTTGTCATTTTGGGGTTATGCACTAGAAACTGCTGCATTCACTTTAAATCGGGCACCATCTAAATCCATGGAAAAGACACCGTATGAATTATGGTTTGGAAACAAACCTAAGCTATCGTTTCTTAAAGTTTGGGGATGCGATGTTTATGTGAAGAAACTTCAACCGGATAAACTCGAACCCAAAGCGAAAAAATGCGTCTTCATAGGATACCCTAAAGAAACTATTGGGTATTCCTTCTATCACAGATCCGAGGGCAAGGTTTTTGTTGCCAAGAATGGATCCTTTCTAGAGAAAGAGTTTCTCGCGAAAGGTGTGAGTAGTCGGAAGGTAGAACTCGAAGAGGTTGTGGAACCTTCTCTTCAAAGTATGGCGAGTAGCGCAGTACCGAAATTGTTCCGAGTTGGCTCCACCGTTGAAGAGGGAACTAATGATAATGATCATGAAACTCGAAAGAGAGTACTACCGAACCTCGCAGGTCAAACAGATGCTGCAGCTCCGAGTCAGACGGAAATCCCGTCATGAATTTCATGGTTGATGAAAATGATGACCTCGCGACGTATGAAGAAGCGATGATGAGCCCGGATTCCAACAAATGGTTAGAAGCCATGAAATCCGAGATGGAATCCATGTATGAAAATCAAGTTTGGAACTTGGTGGATTACCTCACGACCGAAAGGCCGTGGAGAACAAATGGATTTTCAAAAGGAAAACTGATGGTAATGTGACCGTCTATAAAGCTCGACTTGTCGCAAAGGGTTTCGACAAATTCAAGGAGTTGACTACGATGAGACTTTCTCCCGTAGCGATGCTAAAGTCATTAGGATTATGTTAGCAATTGCTGCATATTTCGATTATGAGATATGGCGATGGATGTCAAAACCGCTTTCAATGGTAATATTGAAGAAGAGTTGTATATGATACAACCAAAGGGTTTTGTCGATCCTAAGGATGCTAACAAGGTGTGCAAGCTTCACGATCCATCTATGGATTGAAGCAAGCATCACGGTTGGAATCTCCGCTTTGATGAGGTGATCAAAGAGTTTGGATTTGTCCAAACTTATGGAGAAGCTTGTATTTACAAGAAAGTGAGTGGGAGCAATGTGGCATTTCTGATATTATATGTGGATGACATATTATTGATCGGAAATGATATAGATCTTTAAACAAAGGTTAAAAGTTATCTAAACAAAGAAATTTTCAATGAAGGACCTAGGTAAAGCGTCATACATATTAGGCATAAAGATCTATAGAGATAGATCTAGGCGCCTAATAGGGCTATCGCAAAGTACATACCTTGATAAGATTTTAAAGAAGTTTAAAATGGACGGAAGTATGAAGGGGTTCTTACCTATGTTGCAAGGAAAGACATTGAGTAAGACTCAAAGTTCGGCTTCGGCGGAAGAAAGAGAGATAATGGACAAAGTCCCCTATGCTTCAGCCATAGGCTCTATAATGTACGACATGCTATGTACAAGACCGGATGTGGCACATGCTATTAGTTTGACTAGTAGGTACCAATAGGATCCAGGTTCGGAATACTGGATAGCGGTCAAGAATATCCTTAAGTACTTACGAAGAACTAAGGATATGTTTCTTGTATACGGAAGTGAAGAAGAGCTCGTCGCTAAGTGTTATGTCGACGCTAGCTTTGACACCGATCCGGATGACTCTAAGTCTCAATCCGGATACGTATTTCTCATGAATGGCGGAGCAGTTAGTTGGAGGAGCTCCAAACAACCTGTGGTAGCGGGATCAACAACGGAGGCCGAATATGTTGCTGCTTCAGAAGCGGCTCAGGAAGCAGTTTGGATGAAGGAGTTCATATTCGAACTAGGAGTGGTGGCAAACGCGTTGGACCCAATGGTGATCTATTTTGACAACAATGGTGCCATTTCCAATGCTAAAGAGCCAAGGTCTCACAAGCATTCCAAGCATATTAAGCGCCGGTTTCACTCCATCCGCGAGCATGTCAAGGATGGAGATATAAAGATTTCTAAAGTACATACGGATCTCAATGTAGCAGATACGTTGACTAAAACTCTCCCTAGAGCAAAACATGATCAACACCAGAACTCAATGGGTGTTAGATTTATCACTATGTAACTAGATTATTGTCTCTAGTGCAAGTGGAGATCAAGGAATATGCCCTGAGAGGCAATAATAAAGTGTTTATTATGTGTATTCCAAGTATATGATAGATGTTTATTTTGCATGCTTTAATTGTATTAATACGGAAACGTTAATACACGTGTGTTTAATAAACAAATAGAAAGTTCCTAGTTATGCCTCTCTCATAAACTAGCTCGTTGATTAACAAGATGATCAAGGTTTCCTGATCATGGGCATTGGATGTTGTTAATAACGGGATCACAACATTAGTGTAATGGTGTGATTAACATTCATCCGAAGTATAGCATTACGATCAAATTCATTGAGTTTATATTGCTATAACAACTTACGAAGTGATCCTAATCCTTAGACCATGAGATCATGTCAATCACTAACACCGGAAGAGTTTCTTGATAACATCAAACGTCACACCGTAATGTCAGGTGATTATAAAGATGGATTCGTAACTAATAAAGTGTTATGTTGAGGCTCATGGATCGAGAGTGGAATTTGTTCATCCCGATGACGGATAGATATACTGGCCCTCTCGGTGATATCACATTGATTAGCTTGCAAGCAAGTGATTTGATCACTAGAATGTTATATCACAGAACGAGAAAAGAGTGCATGTCGAACGATCAAACTAGGTATGGAGATACCGATGATCGAATATCGGACATGTAATATATCGTGAAACAAAGGGATTAAGATACTAGCGTAAAAGGTTCCGACGATCACAAGAAAGTCATCGTTGAATGTGTGGAGTCAAGATGGGTCTCCGATCCCGCTTCGATTATTGATCCGAGAGGGGTATCGATCATGTACGCATTATTCACGAACCGTAGGGTGACACACTTAAGAGACACCGACATCCAATTGGAGCAAAAGTTTCATGCCGAAAGAATGAACAAGCGCAGGAATTTATTTCACTAGATACCAAACAGTTTTCGTGAAATTGCATAAAGTGGTTATGCATGTGAAATAGAATTCTAGCAAGGTTATTTGTGAATGTTTGTCATTAAAGTAATTGACAAAATTCTGAATAAAATAAAAGAGTTTTATTTAATGAGAGTTTGCATTAAATTTGGTGGAAATTTAATGGGAATTTGAGTGGACTTTTGAGTGGAGGGAATTTAAAGGAGATTTGTGACTGGAGTGTCCACCCACATGAAGAGGGAGGGCAAGGGCAGCCCCCATGCGCCGCCACCCCTTGGGGTTCCCTCCTCCTATAAAAGGATCCCCTCCTCACTTGTCTCTCACACCTCCTCGTGAAGGATCTCTCTCCCTCTAGAATTTATCCCCATGATCTCGGACTAGCGAGATACATGTTCCCGTGGCTATTCGCAAGAAAGAGTTATGCTTCCGATGCATCGCTGAGCGAGGAGGCGGAGGTTGCTCGGTGCCTCGAACGTGTGCGAAAGCACGGATGCTACCGCTGATTTGCGGCGCTAGGACTTCCTCTCGATCTTGAGATCGGCAAGAGATCGTCTACATCAACCACGAGTTGAACTCGTTAAGCTTTATCGGTATTCAAGGGTATGTTCTCTACTGATATACATCCGCCCGTTGTTTGTATCTAGTAGATAGATCTTGGTATATAGTTCACATCGTAGGAAAATTTTTGTTTTGTATGCTGCGAACCCTAAAAAAAACCCCCGCGGTTACCTGGCCAGGTGGCTCCGTATACGAGCCGATCTGGCCCACTACCCCAATGATGATGCTATGTATCACTTTGTGGAAGGAATGGACCACGACACGCTTCTCCAGCATTCTCTAAGACGACAGCAGGCGTCAGGACGCCTTACCTTTGAAGGCATGGTGAACACCGTCAACAACTACGCGGAGGCTGAAGCGGCAACTCAGACAGCGCTTGTGCTCATTGACGGAGCCCCTCCGATTCAGTCATCGCCACCACCGCCTCCGGCCGCCATTGTCGCAGCCGCACCACCACCTCCAGTCATCGTCGCTGCTGTTGCACCTCCACCGCCTGTCATCGAAGAAGTCCGGGCACCCTCCGACTCTGTGATTGACGCGCTCTATGCCGACTTCAGTGCAGATTCGGAGGAGATAGATTTCAGTCCAGAGGAACTAGACTCCGCCATGCATGAGATGGAGGAGGATTACACGCGTGACGAGCAAGCCAACAATGCCGTCACGTCTCGAGAGGTGTTCGTCACCATTGGGACGGCGATGGATGAAGATCAACCCGGATGAGCTGCGCCTACAACGCTGGAAAAGGGGAAGGGGCCACGTATTGCTGCTGACGATGATCGCGCAAAGGTCATGCCTCCTCCGCCTAACCCAGTGCAGCAACCACAGGAACTCGGCACCGGCCCAAGCACCAACAACACCGCAAACTTGCCGCCTCCGGCATCTACGTCCGCTGCTTCCCAAGTTACTCCAGCTGATAGAGTGATGTACGGCAATCTCCTCGTTGAGCAACTGACTGTAGCTCATATCCGGAATGTGACTCAGCTCGACGAGAAACACCAGCAGCTGCTGGAGGAGGCGCAGGCCATCGCGGAGCAAGGCGCTAAGCTGGATCGAGATCTAGTCAACGCGCAGAAGTCCATAGAGAAAGCTAGAGCATTGGAGGCTGAGTACAAGACTCTGCTGCAGCAGCAGAAGGCCAAGAAATCTCCGGCTCACGTCATCAACGATCCTGGTGTACGGCGAAACCTAGGATGGGCTCCCTCGAAGCCGGCACAGGCCAAGCCATAAATTGACAGTGAAGGCAAACAGGTGATGCCCACCCCACTCCTTAACTTCGTTGTCGCCAAGACCCTTCTGGACCAGGATAGATCGCCTGAGGCAGTGGAATAGGTCTATGACCTAGTGGCCAAGGCGGTGAAGCAGCAGGAAAGGACACCTCTCAGAGGCTTGAGTCCGACCCAGCGCTTTGCCAGTCTAGACAGTATAAGCCGCCAATGGACAGATCTCCTCTTGATGTTGGGTCCTAGACGGTTTCATCAGAGCAAAGACGGAGGGGTGCGCGCGACAGGAAGGATGCTATCCCCATATCCTCCGACCACGGAGAAAAGGCCCGACCTCGTCGCCCATCCCCACCGCCTCGATCCTCCCGACATCGCGAAGATCCCAAGGCTCACCATCATACGGATATGCCCCTGCCAAGGCAGTGCGGCATCGTCATCCGCGACAACACGGAGCAGACCCGTCATGACGGAGAGCACAACCAAGAACACAAGAGCAGGTCACGTCATGACCCTCCGCGTCCGACAAGCAACCGTGACAGGCGTGAGGCATCGCAGGAGGGTAACAGCAAGAAGGCTGAACCACCGCCACCTCCGCCTCCGTCCATGGCGGAGGAGGCCCACGTCGTTCACGCATCCCATCCCCTATTGACAAGAATAAGAAGAACCCGGAGCCATACGATGCACGTTCGCGGATCGATAAGATCCACGAGGCCCCGGAAGGACCATACCTGGGACCACGTTGCTTTGGACCTGCAATACGGTTCGCAACTTACCCCAAAGGTTTCCGGATTGACAAGACCATCAAGACTTATGATGGCACTTCCAAGCCAGCCACATGGTTGCAGGACTACGACAACGCGGTGGAGATTGCCGGAGGCAACCCCAACATCGTCGTCAAATACCTCACGTTAATGTTGGCGGCACGACCCGTCAATGGATCGACGACTTGCCAGAGAAATCCATCTGCAATTGGTTGGACATGCAAGAAGCATTCACCAAGAACTTTGAGGATACATACAAGCGTCCCTGCATTGTTGGCGATCTAAAGCGGTGCGTGCAAGAGAAAGACGAGACATCTCGCACCTACCTCTCCCGCTGGCTGGACATGAAGAATTCCTGCGCAGGAGTGCACGCTCAGACCGCCATGGCCGCCTTCATCGATGGGTTGGAAAGGGGCACGTTGCTCCGACATAAGCTGAAGCGCTTGCAGGACAATCACCAGCTTGACTTGAACCAGATGATTCAGTTGGCTAGTGAGTTCACAGCTGCCGACGACGATGCTCGCGGCTCCTTGCTCGCAAAGGCCGTTCCAACTCAAGCTCGGAGGAACAACAGTACAAAGAGGAAAACCGCTCCAGAAGAAAAGCAATCTACCGACATGGTTGCTATGACTTTTGCAGGATGAGGTGATGGCGGACAGCGTGGCCGAGGACTGGGCAGCAACGAGGAAGTGAAACTACCTCGGCGCCGCTCCGCGTTCCCCAAACCTACGAGGAGTACCGTGATATGTCATGCCTCGTACACCTCGATGTCAATGGCAAGGCCACCCATACCAATCGATACTGCAAGTTCGTCAACAACCTCAAGGAAGACCCGGAGTCCGGCTACAAGCGAAGTCGGAAGAACAGACCGCGAGGCAAGGGCAAGGGGAAGAAGAAGGAGGAGGAGTCCAAGGATTCAAGTGACATGGACAAGGATGTTGACCCCAAGCACGCCGCCAAGGGCGACGACAAGGGCAAGAACCCCTTCGTGAAGAAGGCGCCAGTCTACCACACTTTCCTTGGCACCCCCACCGTCCGACAACAGAAGACCTCTATGAGGATCCTGATGGCTAATCTACCTCCAGTTCCCCAGTACCTGCGCTGGTCGGAGGTTCCAATTACTTGGGACAGGACGGACCACCCAGACCTTATTCCTACGGAGAACCAATACGCCATGGTCATCAACCCCTTGATTGATGGCATGGAGTTCACCAAGTGTATGGTGGATAGTGGAAGCAGCATCAACATCATGTACCTGGATACACTGCAGAAGATGAACTTGATGGAGGCAAACCTAAGGCGGACCAACACCATCTTCCACGGCGTAGTTCCTGGTCAGGAGGCTCGGTCCCTTGGGTGCATTACACTTCAGGTTGCCCTTGGCGATGTTAATAATTACCGCCAAGAGCGCATGACCTTTGAGGTGGTCCCCTTCAAGAGCGTGTAGCACGTCATATTTGGCCGCGACATATTCCACACGTTCATGGCCAAGCCATGCTTCGTCTACAACAAACTCAAGATACCCGGACCAAACGGTGTCATCACCGTATCCAGAAGCTTTACCAAGGCAAGGGACTGCAAGATTAACGAAGCAGCCTTCGCGGAAGCTGTCCTCTACAGCAAAGAATTCAAAGAGATTCAGAGCAAGGTCGATGACTCAGAGATGCCCGCGTCGAAGAAACAGATCTCCGACTCCGCTCCTGCATTCAAGGCCGACAACGAGACCAAGCCGGTGGAACTTGTGGTAGGCGATGCCTCCAAGGTCATCGCCATTGGGACGAACCTGGATCCCAAATAGGAAAGCGCGCTCATTGAGTTCCTCCGTGAGAATAGGGACATCTTTGCCTGGCAACCTGCCGACATGAAAGGTGTACCTAGGGTACTTGCCGAGCACAGCTTAAACATTGATCCAAAATGCAAACCAGTGAAACAACCTCTACGACGCTTCGGAGACGAGAAGAGACGTGCCATTGGCAAAGAGATAGCTAGGTTACTTAAGTCTAGATTTATCCAAGAAGTCCTTCACACCCGATGGGTGGCCAATCCTGTACTTGTACCCAAAAAGGGAACCAAAGAATTTAGAATGTGCGTTGATTACACTGGCTTGAACAAAGCATGTCCCAAAGATCCGTTTGCTTTGCCTCACATTGACCAAGTAATTGACTCGACGGCTGGCTCGGAACTTTTGTGTTTTCTCGATGCATACTCAGGATACCAGCAGATCAAGATGAGGAAGTCGGACCAATTGGCCACTTCGTTCACTACCCCATACGGCACGTTTTGCTATGTTACGATGCCCTTTGGGCTGAAAAACGCAGGTGCTACGTACCAGTGGACAATGCAACGTTGCCTTCACGACCAAATTGGTCGGAACATTCACGCCTATGTGGACGATATCGCGATGATATCAAAAAAGTCAAATGACTTAATCTCTGACTTAAGAGAAACCTTTGATAATCTCCGGAAATACAACATGATGCTTAACCCTAAGAAGTGCGTCTTCGGGGTTCCAGCCGGCCAATTGTTTGGTTTCATTGTTTCCCAGCGCGGAACAGAGGTCAACCCGGAGAAAATCAAGGCCATCTTAAACATAAATCGTCTGACATGCCTAAAGGACATTCAAACTAACAGGTTGTGTTGCAGCAGTTAGTCGGTTCGTCAGCCGACTTGTAGAGAAGGCTCTGACGATGTACAAGTTGCTGAAGAAGGCGGACAAATTCATGTGGACGGACGAAGCAGATGCAGCATTGAAGCAACTCAAGGAGATTCTTTCCTCAGCGCCCATCCTTGCAGCACCCGAGCCTGGAGAGCCCCTATTAATCTACATGGAGGCAACCAACCGGGTAATCAGCATCGTCGTCGTGGTAGAGCGGAAGGAACCAGGCTATGAGCACGGAGTTCAACGGCCAGTTTACTATGTGAGCGAGGTGTTGATGGAGTCCAAGCAGCGTTACCCGCACTACCAGAAGATAGCTTATGGAGTATTCCTTGCTTCTCGGAAGCTGAGGCATTACTTTTAGGAGCATCCAATCACAGTGGTGAGAAAGACTCCACTGTCCGACATAATCAACAACAACGATGCTGCGGGAAGGGTCGCGTAGTGGGGCATTGAACTTGCCGCCTTCGAGATCACCTACAAGAGACGCGACGCTATCAAGTCACAAGCCTTGGCGGATTTTGTTGCAGATTGGACGGAGATGCCAGATGCTACTCCGTTGCCGGAACCAGAGTACTGGGTGATGCACTTTGATGGATCAAAGTTACTCAACGGCTCGGGGGCTGTTGTATTGCTACAGTCACCAACAGGAGACAAGCTACACTACGTTCTGCAGATCCACTTCGAGGCTACAAACAACATGGCAGAGTATGAAGCACTCATTCACGGACTACGTGTAGCCAAGGATATTTGCATCAAGCGCATAGTTTGCTGTGGAGATTCCGACTTGGTTGCCCAAACAGTGGTGGCACCTGGAATGCGCGGAACCCTATGATGGCGGCATATCGAGACGAAGTGGACGAGATAGCCAAGAGCTTCTTGGGCTACGAAGTCAAGTATGTACCTAGGGAGCAAAACGAGGCGGCTGATCTGCTATCTAAGCTTTGATCAGGGTGCAAAAGAATTCCGCCAGGAGTCTTCCTAGAGCATCTACGTACACCATCCGTGAAGGGAGCCGACATCGACAACCCGGATAGAGCTGACTCTTTCGTCAACATGGTGACAAAGGTTCCTCCGGCTTGGACAAAACCGTTCATGGAATATCTCGAACACGGAACTTTGCTCGACGACGAGGTCGAAAGACGGCAAATAGTACGATGAGCAAAGGGTTATACCATAATCAATGGAAAACTCTACAAAAGGAGCACTACTGGTGTATACCTAAAGTGTGTTTCCCATCTAGAAGGTATTGAAATCCTACGCGAAATCCATATCGGAGATTGCGGGCATCACGTCGCTCCTCGATCGTTGGTCGTGAAAGCCTTCCGGAAAGGATTCTACCGGCTGACCGCGAAGGCGGATGCCGACAAGCTGGTTGAGACATGCATGGGATGCCAGTATTATGCCCGACAACCATATGTTCCTGCTGAAGAATTGCGAACAATACCAATAACTTGGCCGTTTGCAGTTTTGGGGCTAGACATGGTGGGACTGTTACAGACGGCACCATGTGGGTTTACGCATCTGCTTGTATCAGTTGATAAATTCACTAAATGGATATAAGCTAAACCCATTAGAAAGCTTGATGGGGCAACTGCCCTCAGGTGAGATTTGGTCTCCCACATAGCATTATCACCGACAATGGCAGCAACTTGTCACTCGGAGAAGTCGAGGCTTATTGCTGGGAGAAGGGCATCCGACTTGACCTGGCATCTGTGGCACATCCATAATCCAATGGTCAGGTTGAGAGAGCCAATGGATTAATTCTGCAGGGAATCAAGACACGTCTTGAGGCACCGCTACATAGAGCAGCTAGAGCCTGGGCGGAAGAATTGCCATCCGTGTTGTGGAGTTTACGAACTACACCCAACAGATCCACCGGCTACACCCCTTACTTCATGGTATATGGAGCAGAAGACATCCTACCTTCCGACATACTTCACGATGCACCAAGAGTCGCCGCCTACGATGAAGATGACGCTGAAGAATCTAGACACCTAGATGTGGACCTTCTCGAGGAGGAGCGCGTTTTGGCATGCCAAAGATCCGCCATCTACCAGTAGAAGCTACGCAGCTACCATAGTCGCCGCGTTCGGCATCGCTCGTTTAAAGAGGGGGATTTGGTGCTCCGACTTAAGCAGAAGAAGTCACACAAATTATCCCCGCCATGGGAAGGACCATTCATCATAAGCAAGGCGCTGCTCAATGGGTCTTACTACCTCGTTGATAATCGTGAACTGAAGAATAGACCCAACAAGGATCATAAGAGTAAGTGACGTGACCCGGATGATGACTACCCGGAGCTTGATCGGCCATAGAACATAGCACAACTACGTCCTTTTTACACTTAACATTTTTTATCTAATTGTGTACCTCTTATATGACCAATGAAATAAAACTCTCTGGTTCACTCATATTTCTGAGTCTTTTACCTCCTTTAGTGTTCATTTTTGGATCATATAAAACCTTTATGCACAAGTTTTGCGATTGCACTTGCGAAAATTCCGCCTATGGGCGTTAGCTTAAGTTTTCTGGTCTACACGTTCTTTGTCGTTTTTATGTGGATTCTGGAGTAGTGACTTTCGGCACTTATTGTCGGCGATTTTGTGCTTAGGTTATTGACGGTGCCATTGGGCATCATCACCTGAGCGCATGGTTCCGACAACGAGTCTTCCTACTCACGAAAGGTCAAGCATAAGAACCTAAGTAATGGATAAGCTAGCACTTGCTTAAACAATATATACATGCTGGAAACTGGTTCTTAAGTAGCAGGATATACAACATTGTTTTCTGCCTTAAGTTAAATACATAGTTTTTTCCGCATACGCATCAAAGGTGAAACAAATATTACAAGTTGTTTTTCATTCCTTTGGCACATGCGACTTGGAAGCAGCGTCATCATTAGCAGGAGAACCACCCTCGAAGTCGGCGGTGTGAAGGGACTCCGAGGAGCTTTGGTTGCCGCTATCGATGGTATTCATCGGCACGAAGACATTGACGTCGACTAACTCGGAAACTCTGGTATCATAGCCCGCGAGTGACGACAAGATGGATTCGTGATTAATCTTTTTGCCGTCGTCATCTACATCGGGAATGCCAGAGGTCACCGTGTCGATTTCGGCATCTTCGTAGTGTGCCTTTACCATGGATAGCGCCATCCTTGTGCCGGCCCATGCACATGAAGCTTTCCAGCTTGTGATACGCTCGGGGGCTCGACGCAGGATCTCCGAGTACTTCGCCACAGAGTCTGAGGCCTTGATGTTGATTTGGAGGGGCTTGGAAATCTATTTGGCTTGCACGATGGCGGTGTTGATGAAGTTGCCGGCAAGAACCATGCATTCCTTTGCTAGAGGAGGCGAACGGGTTAAACCCATAGGAGCTGCAAATTCCGACAAGGAGCACATGAGTTAAAAAATTCAGAGTATCTAGACTACAGAAATCCAAGACGGAGAATCACTTACTGAAGATGCTAGCCTCAGCTTGCCAGAGGGTATCCGCCAAGGAGTCCTTTTCTTGTTGGAGGAGCTTGTATGCCTCATGGTGGCGTTGATTCTGCTCGTCAGCTGCTTTCTTCTGATCCTTTAAGATCGAGATCTCCTCCTTCAAGCGGTTCATCTCCTCGGTGGCAGAGTCCTACAGGGCTTTGATCGATTCTTCATGCATCTTCAGCATGTCCTTCCTCTCCTGCTTAAGGATCTTGTTCTCGCTATCCAGCTCCTGAATGTGCTTGGATTGCTCGACAATGTCCTTAGCCTTAGCAATGGTTTCTGCAAGTCGTAGAAAGGAAAGTATAAAGTGAGTACTCGGAGAATGTGGGCACAAAACCAAGTCGGAATGCGAAAAAGAAAACAGACGCTTGCTCTTGGTGATTTGTTCCTTCAAGAAGGTAGTTTTACCCTTTTTCATCTTCCAAGTCTACGCGCATCTTCTGATACTTGTCGTTATCCATGCCCCTCCGAGCATTCTTGTTCTGTGGAAAAAAGGAAAAAGTTAAACGTTGTTTGGTCTGCTTGGAGCATCTAGCCGGAAAAATTCTACCTAGACGCTCGGGGGCTACAACGAGAGTTTTTAACTTAGCAATATGCTTAGTCTTTCTTTAAGCATCTAGTCGGAACTAATTCAGTTTTCGATTAGAAGTTTGGGGGCTACAGTATAAAGTTTTTAAATCAGATATATGCTTAGCTTTTCTTTAAGCATCTAGTCGGAACTAATTCAGTTACAACTAGAGGCTTGGAGGATATAGTATTGAAATTTATAAACACTACGTATGATACTTTTAAAGCATCTAGTCAGAATAATTCATTCCACCTATATGCTTGGGGGCTACAGTGAGAAGTTTTCTTGCTTAGTCACTCTTAGAGCATCTAGACGCAAAGACCTATGGTTTTTCGTCTACATCCTGGGGGGCTATAGTGGGATACTCATATGAAATGCAAAAGGCAAATAAAAACTTACAAGTGCAATGATCTTGAGGTTGGTAGCGCTCTCGGCCAATAGCTTGCCAAAGGATACGTTGTTTCCTTGCAAGATCTCTGCTTGTCGGAGGAGCTCCTCGAGACTGCACGTCGGAGATGTCGGTGACACACCAGGAACCAGAGCAGTTCTATCCGGCGTAAGTACCGGATAGACTATCTTTGGATACTCTATGGTTTTCTTGAGTGCGGGGGCGCCGCCTGCGGCAGAAGTACCTGCTTCCACCATCGCCTTACCACCACCGATGGCATCCTTAGCCGGAGCTTCAGCCATTTGGTGGGCGGCACTCTCCTGCGTCGCCTGCTCGCCGACAACAGCGACCTCTGTAGAGGAACCTGAGTCCACTTCCATGGCGGAAGGGCCAGATGCCTCCTTAGCTTGTGAATTTGTCGGGGCAGACGAGGGCTTGACGGAGGGAGTGATAGGTGCAATGGCGGGAGATGCGTCGCGATGCAGCATGTCCTTAATGGTTCTAGAATCCCCCGATGTTTTGGAGGTCTTCTTCAAGATGGTCGTGGCTTTCTTCCTGAAACGTGCAATATGTATAAGTACAGGAGCAAGACAGATAAATAGACAATGTCGGAGGAAAAGAAGCTCACACAAGTGGGGGTGCTTTGGCAAAAGGGATCCCGATGGTCTTTCTTTTCTTCGCTTCCAGGGCGGCAGTAGTCTTTTTGGAGGCTCCACCCTCCGTCTTCTTCTTCTTGCCTCCGTCGGCAGCATCAGAGGTGGAGCTCTTCCGCTTTTGCGCCAATGGAGCATCGTCGTCGGACACGACCATGACTTCCTTCATCTTTGGATCATAGATTTGGGCAGCCATGTTGTCCTCCTCTAGATCGCTAAGCTGTTAAGTGAGAAGTCACCGTGTTTAGATGAGATAAAAATGGCTAGACGGAAGAACTGGAGTATATGTCATACACGAAAGATAAACAGTTACCTTTGGGAACTTGCTGTCTACGAACATGTCGTAGGTGATGGTGAAGCCATGTCGCTTGTCCTTCACCTTGACGATGTCCTTAAGACGGAGCTTGATGGAGTCGCTCGAGAAATTGTCCACGGAGATGCGGAGGCTATCCCTTCTATCGCTGGTATACTCATGCATCAGCTTCACGCGGTGCTGCAGAGGTTGGATTCGCCTGATGAACTAGCACATGGCTAGGTCCAAGACGGTCAAACCTGTCTCTACGAACCACTCTATCCGCCTGATGGCGCGGGAAGCATCGATGTCGGAGGGAAGGGAGGCTTGGGATCTCCATGTCGAAGTTTCGGCGGCGGCTCCATCGACGAAGTCCGGGTACGTTACTTCTCGGCCGGCCAGAGGGATATCTGGGCCGTAGAAGTAAGTACGCTGCCAGTTCTTGCAGGACTCGTGGCCGACGATGTCGGGGAACCGCCGGCCAGGACGGATCTTGAAGCTTATGGTGCCGCAATTTCTAAGTTCTTCCTTCTCGGCTTCACGCTGACGGTGAATAAATACACAAGAGATATAGCCTAGGATTAATCCTAAGTAACCCTCAGAGGCCAGCGAATTGCTAAGCGCTAGGATGCTATTGGGAGAGAGGTTTTGGGGCTGGACTCGATAGTGATTCAAGACAGAAAGGAAGAAGTTAGAGATGGGCAGGGAGCCGCCGCGTACCAATTGGGCTTTGAGGTACACCTTTTCTCCGGCTTGGGGAGAAGGTGTCACCTCGCCGGCCGGCGCCGCCCGCCAGGCGAGCCCCTCCATCGCAGGGAGGTATCCCTCAGCGATCAGCTCCTTGATATTGCGGTCCGTGATGTCCGAACCACGCCAATCGCCTTTGTGGGAGTCAAGCTCCTCCTCCAGTGGCTCCAGCGCCACTGGATTATGGTCGCCGCCGGTGGACTCAACCACCGCCGAGATGGGGATGACCAGACCCTCTAGGGGCATGACGACGGAGCTCGCCGGCTTCGCCGCGGCTTAGGCCGACGCCGTCATGGAAGGAGTAGAGCTGCTGCTGGCCATTGAGTGAGTTTGAAGGTGACTGACGAGAATTGGAGCTAGGGTTTTTCGCAAGATTGCGCGGAGAGATCGAGGGGGTGCTCGCTGGAGGAAGAAGACGATGCGAGGAGAGAATGAGGTGAAAAGTAAAAAAGTTCCACCGCAGTTACTATTTACGATCTCCAGCATCAAGATTCATGCAGCTTGATCGGACGGTTGCCGCGTAGATGACGTGTGTGCGAATGTGCGCGGAAATTTCGCCACGTCCCAACCGTCACCGCCAATGGTTCGTATCGCTCGCGCGGGAAAATCGGACATGATTGCGTTCTCTGCATGTGTGAGTTACGAGGCATCACTGACCTACGCCTACGTCGCCCTAGCTGACATAGGCAGATGAGCCGTCACATCGGAAGATTCCGGCATGGACGGATCCAGTCCGGCTACGGAAGAGTATGATGGAATATTCAGCATTTCTCCGACTTACATATTGAATACGGAGAAAACCTTGGAGGGTTCTTTTGGAGGACTACAAGATGTTGCTTGACGTTTTGCCGACATCCATCTAGACGGAGCGTTTCACGTGAAGAGGCAAGACGGCGCAAGATCTCGGAGTTCTCCAGGGGATACTGTTGGGGATATGCTATATGGGTATCCTCATAGCATGTCTCCTATCCGGATAACCAAGGTGGCCCACAGTTGGTAGCATGGCCCATGGCCTGTTGGGCGGCCCAGTTAGATGGATCCAGAAGGGAGGCCCATGCCGGATAAAGGAAGGCTACGGTTGGAGTCACCGACGTTCCCAGAGCCTTGGAGTACAAGACACACAAGACTAGTAATAGATGGTGTAGGACTCTGTAACCTGTCCGGCTAGGACTTTTCCCTGTAACCCTAGGACCGGGCGACTATATAAGTCGGGCCTATGGGAGCCTTTATGACACGATAACTTAGACTTTCTAGTCACCTCGCACAGCGAACCAATCCCTGTAACTCGGCGTATTGCCCTTATAGTGATTTATAGCAGGAGTAGGATTCCACCACCATCGTGGGATCTGAACCTGGGTAAGCTGTGTTACCTCGTACCCGTCAACCGACCTCCTTCCCCCACGTCTCTAAACACGCATTGTGAGGACCCCTCCATGGCGTACTCGTCGGCAATACCACGACACTCCTCTTTCTCTGACTGGGCCGCCCGTGAAGCATAGGTCTAACCCGTTGGTGGGCCACCCTGGTCAGCGATTCCTGTGGGTATACTCGGAAAGTATATCCCCAACAGTAGCCCCCGTAAGTCTCCAAGATCCAAAGTTGGATAAATCATCTAGCTTTATGGTTTCTTCGTCTTGAGAATCTTGAAGGGTCCCCGAAAACTTCGTTCATTGATTTAGGATTCCGAGTCAGTTGATTCGGATATGTTTTGCTCTAACTTTAGTCTTTTCCTTGCTTGGTTTGAAACATAAGCTGGATTTTTCAGCGGCGTGCAGACTGAGAACTTTTCAGACCAGGTCCTGTCACTGACAGGATTTCCATCAGCACGACCGTTAGTGGGTCCGTTCGTTACAGAAAAGAATGTTGTTTCAATGCCCACGCAAAAATCAAGGGGGCGAAAGAGTCGCGAGGAAGCTAACTCCCCCCTCTCCTATACGCGTGGCGCTAATCGCGCGTGTTAACGCATGAATCTTGACGCAGAGACAAATAAAGAGGGGAGAAAACCCTTTCTCTCAGATTCACCTCTCCATCGATTCATTCATTGCCTCCTCGTACTCCTCGAGCGCTCTGCACCAGTTCCCATCTACGCACCGTGAGAAAAAAATCTCTCCTTCCCCCACCAGTCCTTTTTCCTCCAAGATCCATGGCATCTGCCTTGACCTCAGTGGCGGCGACGGGTTCATCAGCGACGAAACAGAGGAAGATGCAGGGCCTCTGGATCCCCAACGCCATGGACAACGCGTGACTCCAAGTGATGGAGGACAAAGGATTCATCGTCGCCAGTGCATGGCGGAGCGCCTCAGGGCATGCCGTGCCCGCCCCGCTCGATGACGAGAGGGTGCTGTTTGGCATGCACGTCGACCACGGCCTCAGCTTGCCACCGTCGGACTTCCTCGTCGAGGTCCTCAACTACTAAGGTGTGCAACTCCATAATCTTTCTCCCGACTCCTTGCTTGAGCTTAGCACTAATGCAGCTTATTGTGAGGGGTTTCTTGGCATTAGGCCAAGTCTAACTCTTTTCCGGTACTACTATGGTACCCGGAAGAATTCCATTAGCCCCGGTGTGCCTTACATCACCGACACTCTTAGCTTAGTCCTTAGGAGAAACCAAGTTTATCCTAGGATTAACGCTAGTGAATCTGTCAAGCACTGGGCCAGAACTTTCTTCTATCACAAGGATATTTCGGCTCCTGGAAAGGCGGAAGGTCTTCCGGCGTTCACCGATGGCGCCGCTCCCCACCAGAATTCATGGGACGCACAGGCGCCGGAGCTGTCGGAAATCTTGATCCTCGCCAAAAGGCGGATTGAGTTTCTGATGAAGCATGAAGGACTCCATGGATCTGATTTGATCCATTGCTGGTTGGAGTGCCGGATTCAGTCTCTCCTACACCATGGAGATCACCTCATGCACCAGATCACGGGCGACAAGAAGGACAAGATGTGGGTCAGTTCAAGCCGGATTCCGGCGAAGGACTACAAGACCCTCATGTAGTATTTGATCAAGGAAAGAGTGGAACGAAAAGTTCTAGAAGTTTCCATGAAGATGTATATGACCAACCATCCTCTGACTCCGGTAAATATTCCGACTCTGCTTTTTGCGTTTTGTCGTTCTTTTCTGTTCTTTATCCGACTTAGTTTCATCGATGCTTTTCGACTTTGTCAGCTCGAAAAACTCTCCGAGTCTGAGCTAGATCCACTAGAGGGTTATGCTTCAGACGATCCGGAGGCGACGGAGGATGATGAGGTGCAGGAAGTTGCCGCCCCGCCTCCAAGAAGCGCAAGGTGAAAGAAGTTGTTGTTGCTGCTGCTAACCAAGTGGTACCAGTAGTTAAAAAGTAAGCACCATATATTTAATTTTCAGCACTTTTGTACCTTTATTTCTTTCCAGAGCACACATGATATTTAGGATTTTCGTGTTCTAGAGATAAATCAGTTTTGAAGAGCAAGACCAAGCTGGACAGCAAGCCGGGCAAGCAGATGCGCCAGCAAAAGCTTTTTATCTCCCCTGTTGTGCCGCCATTGACTCCATCCAGTACTCCATCAGCACATGGAGTTTCTGCCTCCCCTGATGCTGGAAAAATCTCGAAAGCCCTGGTCACCGTTGATGACCAGGCAAAAAATAAGGGTGAACCCATCAAGGGTAATGATCCCATGGTAATATCTACAGGAACAATGGATAAAATGGCCGGCTCTGCTATCTCTTGCCTAAAGAGGAAAGAGAAGGAAGAGATCCTCAGACTGGCTCAATCCATTCTTGAGAAGCAAACCTTGACTCCAGAGGCAGCGAGCCAAGAGGAGGAGGGCGTCAAGCTGGTTAGCCTCCTGGACGAAATTTTGGTCCGGGATGCTAAAGTCGCATCTGGCGAGCTTCCAGCGATGGATGTTCCTTCCCTCACTGTAACACCCTCAGAATCGGACCTATGCAAGTTTGAGCAAAATTCGCCAAACCCGCATAGAAACGATTCAAAGGTGCCCACCAGGCACTTTCGTGCGGGTGGAAAACGAAGTAATAACATTACACAACAGTCCTCGATGGGACCCACAGAACGGATATATATAGCAGCGACTCAAGGAGTCAAGAATACAAATATAATATACAAGATCCAAATCACCTTGAAAATGAGAGAGCGTCCGACTACGGACAAGATGCAAATGGGGCTAAGAGCCACAAGAACAACCAATGGCGTCCATAACCCTGCCTGTGCCAAGCGGAAGGGTAACCACTATAGCGGCGTCGATCTCAAAACCTGCTTAACAAAGGGTGCCGACAAAGGGCAAAGCAGTAAAAACAAAGAGGGAGCGTCAAGATCGAGGCCAAGAGCGAGGCTAGAATTCGGCGGTCCTCGCCTACATAGGTATGGTGGACTGTAGCGGCAGCGGCAGCATGCACTAAACAACCTATAGAGACTCGATACACTGGCGGTTATCAGAGAGGGGTAAGAATGACCTAACCGGAACCAACCTGAAGCTATCACCAAGCAAACCCATCCGTGTTTCCCCTCGAGACCAAACGAGGAAGTCAACCGAGGAACTCACACGGTTGGCGTTTATTTATTCATTATAGTTATGCACTTTACTAGTCAAGTTTAGATAATCGTCCCGATAAAATAAACAGTGGGCACTTTTAGTTAACCATTCCGTGATAGTTGCAACAATTACTAATCAAATACGAGATAGCATGAGATATCCCATAAAACCCAGCAGTTGTTGGTACTTTTATTCAGCCAATTCGTTGTAGTTGCCATACTTACTAGTCGAGATACATTTGTATGGCGTTTACAACCAAACAAGCAATTGTGGGCAGTATTAATTAGCCATTCCATTATAGTAAAGCTGATTACTAGTCATTATAAGTCAAATTTATAACAGAAACTTTAGTTATGCTTGTCTATGATCGAGATATCGTGCTCCAAGTCGTCCATATCCGGACACGGCTTTGAGAAAGTTTTAACCCGGGGTGCACCAATAGCAACACACGCCGATCAACCTCGGAAAAACCAAATCAAAACCCAACGAGGCTTTCACGATGAACAATCACAGGATTCAGAAATATTTCAGGCCACCCTTAAGTAGAATCCGCAACGGAGTAGGCAAGCTCGAGACGGCCTCAAGGTCTGGGTATACGTACTGTGAACATCGGGAACCCCAAACGGGCTTGTCGACACCGGAATCGTGTCCCGATCCTAAGCGATGCAGTGTGCTATCGTCGCACAATCGTAAATAAAGCAGTAAAGCATGGCATAAGTACAGATCGTAAATAAAACCTCAAACTAGTTTGTGGCCCCAAGAAATAAGAATGAATCAAGCTCGGCTCGGGGGTCCCATATACCTCCGGATGTGGATAGCGCAAAAACAAGGAATGTATCAAGTACTCGGGGTCTTACGGGACACAAGTGGGCGTTCGGAAACCAAATATTATCTATCACCCACCGATGCCTCTGCTTATTCAATTTTAGTTGTTAAACAGAAAGTAAAGTGACGATAAGTAAAACTAGAATCATCTCCAACATCAACATGCGGCAATACATCAGCAACTGTGGCATATGGCGACACACATCAGCACTTGAGCAAGCAACTACGATGCGCAAGTCCAGCTATCTACCAAACAACAGGTAATAGGGTGTGTCCAAGGCAATATAGGGCTGCACGGGATATCACGGTACGGAAACTACAGCATCGCAACACAGATAGCAATAGATCAACAGGAGGGAGTAAAGACTATAAAAGTAAGATAGGTAGAAAGAGGGAGATGCTCGCCTGAAAACATTGTCGAAAAGGTTCATCCGAAGATCGGGCGAAGCTCACATCAACTCAACGGTCTTATCCGCGAAGAAGCAAAACACTAGAAGAAACACCGAATGCAACATTTAATACAACGGCAGAAGATCGGCATGATGCATGCATGATGGATGACAGGGCAAGGTGCGATGCAATTAGGTCATATTAAGCGGAACCGGGGTCCCGACAATTAATTAGTAGGTTCAAGTTGTTTAGATACCCCGCAATTTTAAATGTTGTTATATCAAGGCGAGATGAGATACCGGTTCGCTACACAAGTTTAAATGAGACCAATATAAGGCTAGATTTGCCCGCATATGGGCCCCATATTTAATTATTAGGTGAATCGGCAAAAGGCCCCCAAACCATTGATATGCATGCGAGATGACAATTAAATATGCAAACAAGTTGTTATGTTATAAAATAGGGTTCGAGGAAAGGGGTCACACATTAGGGGTGGTCGACGATCTTGGGGTTCCGAGGTTCGGGGTCGGTCTCAGGGTCCAGGGTTCGACGGACTCGGGGTTCCGGGGTAGGCCTCGGGGTCCAGGGTTCGGCGGAAGCGTGCTCAGATAACGGGGTAGCTCTTGTTGTCCTGTGTCGGTGACCTCGGCATCCGGAAAGCAGGACTTGGTTTGGTGTCGGGGGCGCAACGGTTGCTTTCGGGTCGGTGTCGTGCTTGTCGTCGGCCAGATCTTGCCGGGCCCCACGGGGTCGATCTTGCCGTTCCGGGATGGAGAACTTGTCGTCCGGGGGAGTACTTGGCGTTCCGGACTCTCGACGAACCTTGGCGCTCGAGTAGAAGATCATGTCGGTCCGCTGCGTAGATCTTGGGGGGGGTTCGGGTTCCACGGGTTCGGCTTGACAAACGGAATCCGTGAACGGGTCTTGGCGAACTTGGCGGTTATTCGGATCCGGGCATCGGGGTTCGATGTTTCCGCCCGAACGGTCTTGTGGTCCGAGACGATCTTGACGCCGCTTCAGCAGATCTTCGAGCCTCGATTTTCTGGTTCATACGCCGTTACCATGACACATACACGCGCAGCACACGACACACGAGCACACGCGCACGAGCACACACATACATCGCTGCAGCTGGCCCACAGGGCCACGGGCGGCCAGCGAGGCGGGTACGCGGCGAGGGCGAGCACGCGGCGCGACGGGCGGAGGCCGAGAGCCGCAGCGGAGATCGACGCCGGCGAGGCGCCCGAGGCGGCAGGTCCGCGAGCGCCGCGACGGGACGAAAGGGTCGGGGCCTGGGCGACTTGGCGGCGCGCCGCAGAGGAGGAGCGCGTGCCGCTGAAGCTCATCGCGGCGGCGGCGCTGGAGGAGGACCGAGAGACGACGGCGCTGCGGTGACGAGGTGGCGACGGGAGCGCTCGAGGCGGACGCGCGGAGGGCCCGAGGGCGCTGCTGGGAGCTGCTCGCCATGCCAGGCGAGGAGGGTCCGGCGGCGCGAGGGCGAGGCCGGGGAGGCGGCGCGGAAGGCGGTGCTGGCGAAGGCGCACGCGAGGGGCGGCGCTGCGAACGGCGCAGCGAGGACGGGAAGGCTGGCGCGCGAGGAGGGCGGTGGAGGGAGGCGGCTCGCGGTGGTCGGCAACGGCTGCGGGGCGGCGAAGCGGAGCCGGTGGCGGGGACGCGAGGCGATGCGGCGGTTGCAGGAGGCGGAGGCCGAGGTGCTGGTCGGGGCGGCGGTCTCCGGTGGCGGCGAGGCCAAGGCTGGGAGAGGTGCGAGGCGGGGTCTCTGGCGGGGCCACCGAGGTCGAGAGGCGATCGGGCGGAGGAGGCGCGGGAGAGGTAGAGGGGCGAGGTCGCCGGACGCTGGCGGCTCGCCGCGGGCGAGGGGAGGTGGAGGGGTTGAGGAAGCTGCGAGGGAGGAGAGCAGGCGAGAGGGAGAAGATGAGCACGCCGTGGGGGGTGGGCAGGTGGTCCCCGGACGGGGTGCTGGGTAGAGGTTGGCGTTGAGTGGGGAGGGGGTCCCACGGGGCAGTGAGTGGGGGCTGGGGCAGGGGGGTGGACCAGGTCCAGGGGAGGTGGGATCCGGGGGAGGGTACGGCTGTGAGGGAGAGTGGGTCCCGCGTGTGGGCCACGTCGGTGGTTGGGTTTGGTGAGGGTGGAAGGTGAGAGAGGGAGGAGGGGTGAGGGACAAGTGGCGGTTCCTGGTTGGCTGAGGAAAGGAGAAAGGGGAGGTGGCACGAGCTGATTGGCCCGGGTGATGTGGCTGCTAGGTGTGGGTAGGATTTTAGGTGGCTTTAGGATTTAGAGGGGCTGGTTGGGGTTGGACCGATTTTAGTCTTCTGGGCGGTCGATTGCCTGTCGCTCGACTCCGCCAAAATAAATAAATCTTTTATTTACTTTAATTGGGCCGTTTGCAACCCGATAGCAACAAAACAAAATTATTCCGGAGACCCGGGGTTTGACATTTGAATAGAGATGGGGCGTCTGGAAAACAAATCGGGGTTTGCAACATAGTTTTATGCAAACTATGCATGATGATGACGATGCAATGCACAAATTCAACGCGATTTTCTAGTAGTGGTTTTGCGGGATGCCACAATTCGACACCACTAACAATGGATCTCGCCCTCGAGATCCGCCTCATGGTACCGGAAGGAAGGTCGGCGATCTGATCCTTCGCGCTTCGTGTAGATCCTCGCGACACCACTAACAAGAGGTCGTTGTCCGTGATCGTCGAGAGAACTCTCCGGTAACAAAAGGTCAAAAGTAGAGGTATCAACAATAAAGCCACCCCTAACTTCCATGAGCGGAGTAAAATCGCTGGATCCACTGCTTCGATGTACAAGAGCGAATGATAAGAGTAGTGGTATGGTAGCTACTCCATCCCGCACCCAAACCATTACTCTGCACACGAATAGGCGGATTATGCAACCAACTCTCGGAGTCAGACTGAAGATCTCGACAAGCGAGGTTCAGAACAACGGAGGGATGCAGACTCTGCATCGGATCTGGCGTAGATGATGTCGTCGCGTCGGACAAACACCGGAAAGCACAAACAAGGAATAAAGAATGGTTCCACAACAGACGGATTCATCAGGCAGCTTGAACACCGGATGGGCGAACACCGTTATCGAAGAAGGAAGCGAAACCCTGAAGGTACGACGGAAACCCAACCACGAGAAATCCTGGACTCGAAGAAAAGATAAGGGGTGGATTCAAAACACGTCGAGATAAGAGGAGATCAGCAGAGGGGTAAGGAGTAAAATCAGACCTAATCAGAACTATCCAACCGATTTTTGCAAAATAGTTTTGACACTCTACTTCGGCCGTTAGCTAGGTTATCCTACAGTTGGACTTCAGGGGTATCGCAACCTGAGCTCGACACTCAGTAACACCCTCGAGAATCGGACCTATGCAAGTTTGAGCAAAATTCGCCAAACCCGCATAGAAACGATTCAAAGGTGCTCACCAGCACTTTCGCATGGTGGAAAACGGTAATAACATTACACAATCCCTCGATGGGACCCACAGAACGGATATATATAGCAGCGACTCAAGGAGTCAAGAATACAAATATAATATACAAGATCCAAATCACCTTGAAAATGAGAGAGCGTCCGACTACGGACAAGATGCAAATGGGGCTAAGAGCCCTGAAGAACAACCAATGGCGTCCATAACCCTGCCCAGCCGGAAGGGTAACCTCGCTAGCGGCGCCGATCTCAAAACCTGCTTAACAAAAGGGTGCCGACAAAGGGCAAAAGAAAACAAAGAGGGAGCGCCAAGATCGAGGCCAAGACACGGCGAGGCTAGAATTCATGTCCTCGCCTACATAGGTATGGTGGATCAAGCGGCAGCAAGCACTAAACAACCTATAGAGACTCGATTCAACTGGCGGATATCAGAGAGGGGTAAGAAAGACCTAACCGGATCCAACCTGAAGCTAACATCAAACAAACCCATCCTGGTGTTTTCCCCTCGAGACCAAACGAGGAAGTCAACCGAGGAACTCACACAGTTGGCAGTTTTATTTATTCAGTTATAGTTGCGGCACTATACTAGTCAAGTTTAGATAATCGTCCTGATAAAATAAACAGTGGGCACTTTTAGTTAACCATTCCGTGATAGTTGCAACAATTACTAATCAGATACAGATAGCATGTGACATCCCCAAACCCAGCAGTTGTTGGTACTTTTATTCAGCCAATTCGCTAGAAGTTGCCATACTTACTAGTCAGATACATTTGTCGCAAGCGACAACCAAACAAGCAATTGTGGGCAGTATTAATTAGCCATTCCATTATAGTAAAGCTGATTACTAGTCATTATAAGTCAAATTTATAACAGTAAACTTTAGTTATGCTTGTCTATGATCGAGATATCAGCTCCAAGTCGTCCATATCCGCGACACGGCTTTGAGAAAGTTTTAACCCGCCGGGTGCACCAATAGCAACACACGCCGATCAACCTCGAAAACCAAATCAAAACCCAACGAGGCTTTCACGATGAACAATCACAGATTCAGAATATTTCAGGGCCACCCTTAAGTAGAATCCGAACGGAGTAGGCAAGCTCGAGACGGCCTCAAGTCTGGGTATACGGCTGTGAACGATCGGGAACCCAAACGGGCTTGTCGACACCGGAATCGTGTCCCGATCCTAAACAAGACAAAGGTGCTATCTCGCACAATCGTAAATAAAGCAATAAAGCATGGCATAAGTACAGATCGTAAATAAAACCTCAAACTAGTTTGTGGCCCCAAGAAATAAGAATGAATCAAGCTCGGCTGTGGGGGTCCCATATACCTCCCGGATGTGGATAGCGCGAAAAAACAAGGAACAGTATCAAGTACTCGGGGTCTTACGACACAAGTGGGCTCGAAACCAAATATTATCTATCACCCACCGATGCCTCTGCTTATTCAATTTTAGTTGTTAAACAGAAAGTAAAGTGACGATAAGTAAAACTAGAATCATCTCCAACATCAACATGCGGCAATACATCAGCAACTGTGGCATATGGCGACACACATCAGCACTTGAGCAAGCAACTACGATGCGCAAGTCCAGCTATCTACCAAACAACAGGTAATAGGGTGTGTCCAAGGCAATATAGGGCTGCACGGGATATCACGGTACGGAAACTACAGCATCGCAACACAGATAGCAATAGATCAACAGGAGGGAGTAAAGACTATAAAAGTAAGATAGGTAGAAAGAGGGAGATGCTCGCCTGAAAACATTGTCGAAAAGGTTCATCCGAAGATCGGGGCGAAGCTCACATCAACTCAACGGTCTTATCCGCGAAGAAGCAAAACACTAGAAGAAACACCGAATGCAACATTTAATACAACGGCAGAAGATCGGCATGATGCATGCATGATGGATGACAGGGCAAGGTGCGATGCAATTAGGTCATATTAAGCGGAACCGGGGTCCCGACAATTAATTAGTAGGTTCAAGTTGTTTAGATACCCCGCAATTTTAAATGTTGTTATATCAAGGCGAGATGAGATACCGGTTCGCTACACAAGTTTAAATGAGACCAATATAAGGCTAGATTTGCCCGCATATGGGCCCCATATTTAATTATTAGGTGAATCGGCAAAAGGCCCCCAAACCATTGATATGCATGCGAGATGACAATTAAATATGCAAACAAGTTGTTATGTTATAAAATAGGGTTCGAGGAAAGGGGTCACACATTAGGGGTGGTCGACGATCTTGGGGTTCCGAGGTTCGGGGTCGGTCTCAGGGTCCAGGGTTCGACGGACTCGGGGTTCCGGGGTAGGCCTCGGGGTCCAGGGTTCGGCGGAAGCGTGCTCAGATAACGGGGTAGCTCTTGTTGTCCTGTGTCGGTGACCTCGGCATCCGGAAAGCAGGACTTGGTTTGGTGTCGGGGGCGCAACGATTGCTTTCGGGTCGGTGTCGTGCTTGTCGTCGGCCAGATCTTGCCGGGCCCCACGGGGTCGATCTTGCCGTTCCGGGATGGAGAACTTGTCGTCCGGGGGAGTACTTGGCGTTCCGGACTCTCGACGAACCTTGGCGCCCGAGTAGAAGATCATGTCGGTCCGCTGCGTAGATCTTGGGGGGGGGGTTCGGGTTCCACGGGTTCGGCTTGACAAACGGAATCCGTGAACGGGTCTTGGCGAACTTGGCGGTTATTCGGATCCGGGCATCGGGGTTCGATGTTTCCGCTCCGGGAACGGTCTTGTGGTCCGAGTAGACGATCTTGACGCCGGCTTCAGCAGATCTTCGGAGCCTCGGGATTTTCTGTGGTTCATACGCGGTTACCATGACACATACACGCGCACACACATACACGAGCACACGCATACACGAGCACACGCGTACACGAGCACACATACATCGCTGCAGGCGGGCCCACAGGCCACGTGGCGGCCAGGCGAGGCGGGCGAAGTGCAGCGAGGCGGAGCCGGCGCGACGGGCGGAGGCCGCTGAGCTGCAGGCGGAGATCGACGGCGGCGGGCGAGGCGGCAGGTCGGTCTGGCGCGGCGGCGACGGGACGAAGCGGGTCGGGGGCCTGGGGGCGACTTGGCGGCGGCGCGCAGAGAGGAGGAGGCGGGCGTTCGCTGCGAATCGCGGCGCGCATGAGGAGGACCGGAGACGACGGCGCTTGGCGGTGACGAGGTGGCGACCGGGAGCGGCTCGAGGCGTGAGGCGGCGGCTGGCTCGCGCGGCGAGCGGAGGGTCGGGCGCACGAGGGGCGAAGCCCGGCGAGGCGTCTGAAGGCGGTACTGCGAGGCGCGCGCCGCGGACAGGCGGCGCCCGGCGGCAGCGCGGGCGAAGGCCGGGCGGCGGCGAGGGGCGTGGAGGGAGGCGGCTCGCGGTGGTCGGCAACGGCTGCGGGGGCGGAGCCGGTGGCGGGGACGCGAGGCGATGCGGCGGTTGCAGGAGGCGGAGGCCGAGGTGCTGGTCGGGGCGGCGGTCTCCGGTGGCGCGGGCGGGTTGGGCTCGGGAGGAGAGGTGCGAGCGGGGTCTCGGCGGGGCCACCGAGGTCGAGGCGGCCGGGAGGCGCGTCTGGGAGAGGTAGAGGCGAGGTCGCCGGGCGCTATGACGCTGGCGCCTCACGGGAACCCAGGGCGGCGTGGGGAGGGGTTGAGGAGGCTGCGAGGGAGAGGAGCACGGGCGAGAGGGAGAAGATGAGCACGCCGCGTGGGGGGGTCTGGGGGTGCTCGTGGTGGGCCAGGGCGGTCCCACGGGACGGGGTGCTGGGTAGAGGTTGGCGTTGAGTGGGGAGGGGGTCCCACGGGGCAGTGAGTGGGGGCTGGGGCAGGGGGGTGGACCAGGTCCAGGGGAGGTGGGATCCGGGGGAGGGTACGGCTGTGAGGGAGAGTGGGTCCCGCGTGTGGGCCACGTCGGTGGTTGGGTTTGGTGAGGGTGGAAGGTGAGAGAGGGAGGAGGGGTGAGGGACAAGTGGCGGTTCCTGGTTGGCTGAGGAAAGGAGAAAGGGGAGGTGGCACGAGCTGATTGGCCCGGGTGATGTGGCTGCTAGGTGTGGGTAGGATTTTAGGTGGCTTTAGGATTTAGAGGGGCTGGTTGGGGTTGGACCGATTTTAGTCTTCTGGGGCGGTCGTTCGGGTCGGTCGGCCCGTTCGACTGCTCCGGCCAAAATAAATAAATCTTTTATTTACTTTAATTGGGCCGTTTGCAACCCGATAGCAACAAAACAAAATTATTCCGGAGACCCGGGGTTTGACATTTGAATAGAGATGGGGCGTCTGGAAAACAAATCGGGGTTTGCAACATAGTTTTATGCAAACTATGCATGATGATGACGATGCAATGCACAAATTCAACGCGATTTTCTAGTAGTGGTTTTGCGGGATGCCACACTCACCCTTACCGAGAAGGTGTTTCACAGAACCAAGCTCGGATTTGAAAAGATGCACCTGGAACACATTGTAAGTTTCCGATTCTTATTTGCATTTATTATCATGTCCTCTAGAACCCAAGCATAAAGTCGAATAAACATCGTTGGATGCAAGTTGATGCTTTTAGGTTGCAAAAGAACGATGTAGTGTAGCCCCCAAGGCCCATGCTATAATTTTACTTAGTTAAATTTGTAGCTCGAGTCTTAGTAGCCGTCTGACGGTATTCCATGTCTATACTTACAGAAAATTGCATCTTCCAACCAGGAATTGCTCAAGAATATTAGCAATAAGCGCAAAGAAATCAAGGTTGTGCGCTTTGAGAATTCAAAGTTGAAAGTTGAGAAAGATGAAGTAGAAGGTAAACTTTTCTGACTTCCTCTTTGTCAGTTATCCTTTTTTGTCATAGTCCAACTTGTTTTGTCCGACTGATATTTTGTCTTTGCAGAACTATTGTGCCAGTCCGACAAGATGGTGGAGCAAGACGAGAACTTTAAGGTCCTGGAAATAGAGAATGCTGAACTCGGGACAAGCTTGAGAAGCTAACTTTAGAATCAGAGAAATCCGTAGATGCAGCCGGGAGTCAAGCAATCACGAGACCGTGAGGCTCGAGAAGCTCCTAGCCCTCCGAGACAAAGAACTAGCTGATCTCAAGAAGGACTTCGATATTCAGAGGGATCTTGCCCAGGCCACAGCCAGTGAACTAAACAGCCTCCACAAGGAGCATGCTCAATGGAATCACTCTCTGCTAGGTAGGATTTCCAAATCTTTTCTTTTGTTGTTGATTTTTTGACTTTATTTTCAACCTAATTTTGACTTTTTGGTTCTTTCCCATCACCCCTGAATCTTTCCGACTCTCCTACCTCTGAACCTCGCCTCGAGTGCATTAAGCTCATCGGAGATGTCTTGTACAACTTCCGCCAAACTCTAGAAGAAGCTGGCAAGGCCGTCAAGCTTTCCGACTTGCACGCAATGTCAGTGCACGAGGTGAGGGACAAGGTTAAGGAGATTCCAAAGATTATAGAAGACTGGAAGATCTCCTACGCTCGGACTACTGCTCAGACAACTTTGACCATCGTGATGAGCCACCATAGCAAGATGGAAATCTGGCACGTCACCAAGGGCATTGCCGAGGAGGATGATGAGGGTAACCCGCAAGACATCAAGGCCATCCAAGAGTCTTGTGCAGGTTATGCTTGTCGTGTGGTGGAGATGACCAACTATACGACGCCATTCTTCGAATCCATCGCCGCGCCTCCCTTGCCCCAAGAGCCAGAAGCCAGCAATGCTTCCGAGTCTGAGATTGAGGGAGACCATGCTGTTGACTCCAATGTTCCACCTGCTTCATCACCACCGCCTGATTCTGCAGCATAGATAATATTTATGCATTATTCTGAACTCATGGAAATGTAATGATGAAAACAATGTTTTATTTTGTGTCGGTCTTGTAAAAACTGATGCTTTTACTATCGTAGCATTGTGCTTATATATTTTTTATGCATGTGCTTGAAAAATTATGAAGCACTTTGTGTTTTTATGCCTATACTTGTCGTTTTATCTGGCTCTCCGCCTCGTCCCTTTCATGGGTCGGCCAACCTTTAGCACGGAAAACTTTACCGAGCAATGGAGCACAATTTCTAAACCAGTTTAAACTTGGAAACAAAGCCGGCTTCCAGTACCAACAACTCATTACTCGGAAAATGCCTGCGTCTAGGCAATCAGATAAAAAACCAAAGTATAGACAATAAATTAAACTTTGTACCCTAAGGTAACATTTTTAGATGTTCAAAAATCATAACCAGAACAAACATGAGCATAAAGAACTTTCAAGCATTCTAGGATTTTTGAAAAAAATACATGCTCTTTTGGAAATAAGATGGCAAAAACTTCTCAAAGATAACATATGAGGAAACCAACACTTTATTTCACTTTGAACATTTACATATATGGTTACAAAGAAACATAACTAAGAATAGAAGGGACGTAGCTATGCAATATTCCATGGACGGTCTATTTCATCTGGGTCTATGCTGCCACCAGCTCTCTTTCTTTTCCGAGTATCAGGTCTTTCCTTGACTAGTCTCATGTCGGTTAAATAATATGACCCATTATGCAGAACTCTGCTAACCATAAAATGTCCTTTCCAAATTGGGGAAAGTTTGTGCTTTATCTTTTGCACAAGTCGGAGAACCAAATCACCTTTTCTGAAAGAACGGTTTTGCACTCTCTGACTATGATACTTGCGTAGCTTCTGTTGATAGTCTATAGATCTCTGCTCAGCAACAACGCGTACTTCTTCGATTATATCGAGATCATCTTGTCGAGAAACTTCTGTATCTTATTTGATATACGCTTTGATTCATGGAGCTTGATGAATCAGATCACTTGGAAGAACTGCTTCTGCAACATAGACCAAGAAGAAAGGAGTATAGCTAGTTGATCTGTTAGGAGTTGTACGCAAGCTCCATATCACAGACGGTAATTCTTCCGCCCAAGCCCCCGCGTCCAGACGAAGCGGTGCCTCGAGGCGAGGTCGGATTCCTTGTAAAATAGGGCCATTAGTTCTTTCGACTTGTCCATTAGCTTGTGGATGTGCGACTGATGCAATATCGAGTCGGATCCCTTGTTCTTCGCAGAATTCGGCAAGTTTGCCCATGGAAAAGTTGCTCCCATTGTCAGTGATTATACTGTGCGGATATCTGAATCAGATGATTACGTCCTCGGCGAACTTTTTGGCTGTGGCTCCATCGCAACTTGTTACGGGTTTAGCCTCAATCCATTTTGTAAATTTATCCACCATCACTAGTAGGTGAGTAAATCCACCTTTTCCCATGCGAAAAGGCCCTACCATATCAAGCCCCCATACCGCAAACGTTCATGTAATAGGGATTGTTCGTAGCTGTTCAGCCAGAACATGTGCCTGATGAGCATACTTTTGGCAGCCTTTGCATGTTTTGACCAGTTTATCGGCATCTGCCTTAGCTGTAAGCCAAAAGAATCCGTGTCGAAAAGCTTTTTCCACTAAGGATCTGGCTGCAACATGATGACCACACTCGCCTTCGTGGATTTCTCTTAAGATTTCTACTCCTTCTTCCGAAGAAATACATCGCTAAAACACGCCAGAAACACTTCGTTTAGAGAGCTCACCATTTATTATAGTGTAGGCTTTTGCTCGTTGGACAATCTGCCGGCTCAAGACTTCGTCTTCGAGTAATTTTCCGTCTATCAGGAAATCCAGATAGGGTTTTGTCGAGCTAGGAAATATAGCCATAACTGCTATTAAAGCTGAGCCGGATTTCGTCGGATAGTCCTCATCAACTCCGACTATGGAGGGGACCCTTAAATGCTCTAAAAAAGCTCCATCCGGTACTTGTTTTCACGCAGAGCCTATCCTTGATAGAGCATCTGCTTCCTCATTTTCTGCTCAAGGATGTGTTGGACCTCAAAACCCTCGAACGATTTAGATAGTTCATCCACAACAGCTTTGTATGCTGTCATGTGCTTGTTTGCATTGCAGTTATCGGATACTTGCTGAGCAACTAAATCCGAGTCTCTGTAACACATGAGTCTTGATATGCCAATGTTTTTGGCCATGCGTATTCCATGCAGAAGTGCTTCATACTCGGAAATATTATTGGTTGCCATGAAGTGTATTTGCAACACATAAAACAACTTATCTCCCTGGGGTGATTTGAGCACCATGCCAGCCCCCGAGCCTCCAAGTGATTTTGATTCGTCAAAGTGAAGGGTCCAAAATTCTGAGTCTGGAGGGCCTGTGTTTTCTGTCGTTTCTGTCCAATCAATGACAAAGTCGGCAAGTATTTGGGACTTGATTGTTGTACGTTGTTTGTACTCAATGTCGAAAGTTGCAAGCTCTATTCCCCATTTTGCGACACGTCATGTGGCGTCGCGGTTATTGATTATATCTCGCAGGGGAGCGGTGCTCGCCACTGTGATCTTGTGTTCTTGAAAATAGTGGCGTAGCTTTCTGGATGCAAAGAACACTCCATAGGCTAGATTTTGATGGTGTGGATACCGTTGCTTTGATTCTGTCAGGACCTCACTTAGATAATAAGTTATCCGCTGCACCTTATGCTCGTGGCCTTCTTCCTCGCGCTCGACTACTGTTACCACACTTATGAATTTGTTGGTTGCTCCAATGTAGAGTAACATTGGTTCCTGAGGTTCTGGCGCTGCGAGAACTGGTGGGTTTGAAAGTAGATCTTTCAAACTTTGCAGGGCAATTTCATCTTCCTGAGTCCAGAACAATTTGCCAATTTTCTTCAAGAGCTTGTACAAAGGTGCGGCTCTTTCACCGAGCCGGCTGACGAACCGACTCATCGCTGCAATGCAGTCAGTGAGACGATGTACGTCCTTCAGGCGAGTTGGCCTGGTAATGTTTAGGATAGCCTTGATTTTGTCTCGGTTTACGTCTATGCCTCACTCAGAGACGATGAAACCTAACAATTTTCTGACTGGAATTCCAAAGAAATACTTCTTCGGATTTAGCATCATATTGAATATTCGTAGACTAGCAAATGTTTCATCCAAGTCGGAAATTAAAGTTTCCTTCTTTTTGGACATAACTGCTACGTCGTCTATGTATACATGACGTTGCGTCCAATTTGGTCATTGAGACAACGTTGCATAGTATGTTGATGTGTTGCTCCTGCATTCTTTAAGCCAAAAGGCATAGTTTTGTAGTAGAAGGTTCCAAAAGGAGTGACGAAAGACGTCTTAATTTGATTCGACTTTTTCATCGGTATTTGGTGATATCCGAAATATGCGTCGAGAAAATAGAGTAATTCTGACCTTGCTGTTGAGTCGATAACTTCATCGATTCTTGGCAAGGGAAACGGATCTTTTGGGCATGCCTTGTTCAAAACGGTATAATCAACACACATCCTTAAATCAATGGTGTCTTTTTTAGAGACGAGTACAGGATTTGCCACCTAATCTGTATGGATGACCTCTGTTATAAAATCCGCTAATTCTAGTCGGGCTAATTCCTTGGCTATTGCTTTGCGCTTTTCATCACCAAACCTTCGTAAGGACTGTTTGGCGGGTTTAGCGTCAGGGTACACATTAAGAGAGTGCTCGGCAAGTTCCCTAGGTACTCCGGTCATGTCAGATGGCTGCCATGCGAAGATATCACAATTAGCTTTGAGGAACTCGAAGAGCGCACTTTCCTATGCGTGGCCTAAGCCTACCCCTATGTTCATCGTCTTGGAGGGATCATCTTCCTTCAGCGACGTTTTCTTCGTCTCTTCCGATGCCTTGAACTGCAAACTTAGCTTCAGCACCTCGTTCTTTGTGGCGGGCATCTCAGACGGATTGATGGTCTTCTTGATCTCCTGGTGCTCCTGGGCGTGCAGCATGGCTTCGGCGAAGGCAGCAGATCCTTCGTCGCACTCTCGCAGCAGACCTAGACGTTTAATCATGTTGTAGATGTAACAGGGACGAGCCATGAATTCCCAGTAAGCCGACGTCCGAAGATGGCGTGGTAAGCACTTTTGAACGGTACCACCTAAAAAGAGAGTGGATCGGTCCGATAATTATCTCGGGTTCCGAATGTCACGTCCAGAGTAATCTCACCCAGAGAATCCGCCTGTCTCCCTGGTACAATGCAATGGAAAGTTACACTATTGTAACTCAACTGGCTCTCGTGCAGCTTCATGCGGTAGAGCGTCTCAATGCAGAGGATGTTAATGCTGCTTCCACCGTCCATGAGTGTTGTAGAGAACTCATAGCCATCAATAAGAGGATTGACGACCAGAGGGTACTTTCCCCAACGATGTGTTTTCCTCGGGTGATCTGAATGATCAAAGGTGATAGTTACCTCTGACCAGTCCAGGAACTGTGGGACAGCCAAAACCATGGCATTGAGCTCACGAAGAACCAACTTTTTGTCCTTAGCAGGTTGGGATCCAAGGAAGCAGACGTATGCGTCTTTCTTAGTCGTAAAAGTTTTTTTTCATCCGACTTGGGCTCTGCAGTAGCTTCCACTTCTTCCATGTTGTAATCTTCCTTGGGCTCCTTTCCTCGGAATTTTTCTTTTCTTTTTGTCGCTTGGCTCTATAGCCAGAGAATTCGTCTTTCTTGATGTCATCATTGAAACAACACTCGGCATTTGTGTGGGTAGATCCTCTGTTACTATCCAAGTGGTGGACACAGGGAGTATTGGCAATGTCGGCCCAGGTATAGGTTCTTCCGGGTTGCTGATCTCCTCTGCCCTGGATTCAGGAAGTTCCACGGCCTCTACCCCGGCAGCCTCTGCGCCCTCCTCGTCCCCCGGATCCGAACATTGTGTTAACAACTGTGTTGTCTGGAGCCGGCTTTTCATCCGAGGTGTTCTTGCGCTTCTGAGTTTGCTTTGGCTGTTTCGCTGCATTGGGATTGGCCCAAATATTTAGCAGCCCTTCTGAATCATCATCGGCATCAGCATATTTGCTTGCTGTCTCTATCATTTCTCCCAAATATGTGACATGGTCACGCTTCAGTCTATGACGTAGAAGTCCAACTGGAAGTCCTGCAATAAAAGATTCTATCGCAGTTTGTTCGTTTACTCCTTCGCAGGAGTTTTTCGTGTTAATCCAGCGTCCGAGGTAATCCTGGCAGGTTTCTCTGGGTCTTTGGGTGCAATGCTGCAAGTCTCCGACTATGCAGGGTCTTCTGTATGTTCCCTCGAAGTTTGAAAAGAACGCGCTTTGCATATCATACCAGTTGTGAATTGAATTCTCTGGCAGTTCATTGAGCCATGATCGAGCCATCTTACTCAGCATGAGCGGGATATATCAGACTGCAACCAGGTTGTTTCCTCCTTTGGCGATGCAGCAGGCCTGGAAGAAGTCCTGGAGCCAGGTATCTGGCCGAGCTGCGCCGTCGTAGGGCTGAATGTGTTTGGCGATACCAAAGTCAACCAGAAATTTGGTCTGATGTATGCGTGGTCCAAAGCACTTGGGTCCCACATACACGTCTTCTTCCTCATACCTCCGCGCTTCTATATTTGATTCAATGCGATGGCGAGCATCGTTTGGCGAGACAGATCTGCGCCTTGGAGGCTCACGGATTCTGCGTGGTGGAGTCGGATTTCTGCTTCTCCTCTCACCATTGCCGCCTTTGTCCCTGCGGCTTCCATGGCTACGACATGATCCTTGATGGTCGCCGATAGTAGGCGATGGTGGCCTTGGTGGATTATTTATAGCTGGGTTTCTTGGTGGTGGCGGTGGAGTCTCATTATGCTGACTCTGATGCCTGTTTCTTTGAGCACCATCTCTACTTGATTCAGGACGATCTGGATCATATCTTCGTTCGGTGTTGCCAGCCGGACGGCTCGATGGTGGCATCCTTAGCCGATCTTGCTCTTCTCGCTAGCGACGTGTTTCCGGGTCTTCTCTATAGCGGTTGTTTTGCCGATGATGGTCCTGATGAGGAACCATCGCCCTGATGGCGTCTTCAAACGCAACCGGAATAACTCTTGCCTAGTCACGTGCCAGCCGGCGAGAGTGGCCATTTGAGCCGGTTCTTGAATTCTCTTCTTCTCCATGGGGACGGTAGCGTTGAGTTGTATCCCTGCGAAGCCTTACGTCGGCGCTTCGGTCAGTGCCAGTGTGGCAAAACTTGGATTTTGAGGCTAGCTTGCCACTGAATGACGCGGCCGTTTTCTGCTGCTTTAATCCTTTGTCCAGCAACACGACACACTGCTAGACCTGCTGTAGAGACGGATTGTTGGAGAGGATGGCTCAAGCTGCAGCAGCATTTTCCAATGGCATGCTGTAGACTTGGATCTTCTCTCAATCTTTCCGTCGAATAAATTTTTGTGGATATATGGATTCTTGTTAGCAAGAAACGGACCTCCCATTGTCTTGTTTGGATGTCACTTGAAATCTAACTAATATTTGGCAGGATCACTGTCTAACTTCTGTCTCATGTCGACGATGCGCGCGGCCTCTTCGAGTAGAAACAGATGGTGCTTTTCCAGGTCCCCAATCCTTTCTCCAGCGCCTCAGGTGTAAGATCCGGAGCCGTTGGGATTGGAATCGTGAGAGCATCTCTGTAAATTTCACGTGCACCTTTGGTGACAACGTGTCCATCCACAGGAGGGTTGATCGGGGTGGTATTAATCGGATCTCCATCCTGATTCTCCATCTCGATCTCTTCATCAACCTTTTCTTCGTTGGTTTCTTCGACGTCCGGTTTCTGCCAGTGTCAGATTTTTGTTCTTCTTCTTCTTCTTCTTCTTTGACCGCCCAATAGCCTTAATGTGCGTACCAGTGGCAAAGACGGCTTTTGGTCTGGTACCAGGGGACAAACTTCCGTCGGTACTTTCTGTCATGGTTGGCTTGTGGACCTCGGAAGAATCTCCAGTATCCATATCATCCCGCGAGGTGTATCTTTCATCCATGCTATCATATGGACTAGTAGGATTTTCCGTCTCACCTTGCGTTTGTTTGGAGACGTACTCTTGTTCATACTCCTCCATCTCTTTGTCGAAGTCTCGAAGTTCCTGCGACGTGATTGACTCCTGAGGGGAGCCAGGTGAGTCAGTGTTTTCTTCGATTGCGTCTAGAACTGAATCATTACCAGCTCCAGCATCGACAGAGTCGAATCCAGTGCTTATGTGGTACACGAAACAGTGCTTATTCTTGTTCATGTCCTTGAGGTAGTGGCACAACTAGGTTTCCGCCTCCTCCATCTCAAAGTTCTCCTTAATGTTGGCGATTGCTTCATAATCGATGTAGGGGCGCTTCATCATCTCATTTATCATGTGCTTCAAGGGTTATTGTTCTGCTACGACGTCCGGTATGACAGAGCCGTAGCGGATATATTCCTCATCCGTGTATCCGACCTAATCAGGGAGATCAGATTCGGATTTTTCTTCCACCTCTTCTTCCACTATAGGAGTGGGCTGGGTGGGTTTGATTTTCTTTGGGACCTTGAACTCTTCCGCCTCTGCAGACAAAGTAGATCCGGATTTTTCTTCCGCCATGGTCATCACCTCAAGGGTGGGTTGGGCGTTTTTGGCGAAACCGAGATAGATATCGATCTCGCCGATGGACATAATCGTGTAGGTCATCATGGGTTTCGAAGCCGGAATCCAGATCTCGTCGAGAAGGATGAGAGGTACATCACTAGCATAGACCACACGACCCATGGTGATTGTTTTGCCGATTCCTGCACGTGCAGATTCCGCCTGGAACGATGCTCCAAAGGTCACCTGCCCCATGGTGGGCGCCAACTGTCGTCGGTTTGTTGACAAGTACGCCATAGGGGGTCCTAGTGGCTTTGGAAGGATGGGGTGTGAGACGTCGGATGTTCCAGGAGCGGTGAGCACAAGTTTACCCAGGTTCAGATCCGACTGCGGTGATCGGATCCTACTCCTGCTAGCAACCCAGTAATATATCTGCGTGAGCTGGATGTTACAGCGGATTACAAGAGAGGTTCGCTTGTGCGAGTTGGTTGTGGTTGTGTGTATTGATTTGTGCCCTAAAGGATCCCATAGGGCCGGTTTATATAGTCACCGGGGCCTAGGGTTAAAGGAGAGACCTATCCGGCTATGTTACAGCGTCGGTAACTATGTACATCTTGGACTACAAGTAATACTACAGTCCTAAGTCGGTAACTCTTCTAGGCCTTGTCATAGCCGGAACTGGCTCCTCCTCTTTCTCTGACTGGGCCGCCCGTGAAGCATATCTCTAACCCGTTGGTGGGCCACCCTGGTCAGCGAGTCCTGTGGGTATACTCGGAAAGTATATCCCTAACAACCACATAGTCCTACAGCTCCGGCTTTGTCCTGCGAAGGCGGAGACGGCCGATGGGCGGCGTCGGAGCACGCAGCTCGTTGATGACTATGCCGTGCGACCTGGTCCTCGGCAGCGACCGGACCGGCGTCTCCGGCTTCCACTTAACCGGCGTAAGCGGCGGCGAAGTCGCCCGTGCGGACCTGGAGAAGCGTGTCACCGAGGCCGAGGACAAAGAGGAGAGGCTGGCCATCCTCCTCGGCAGCTAGTTGGCGGGAGGATGGTGCCTCGCCCTTGATGATGGCGTGGGGTTGAGGGAGAAGCCGAGGCGGGGCTCGTTGTCGGCGTGGATGTGCTCCTGCACGGCGGCGAGGGTGCGCCCGGGAGCGCTCCACCAGCCGCGCCGCCCAGCCGCGTTGTTCCTCTTTGGTGGTGAGCCTGGCGGGCCCTCGTGGTAGGCGAGCGTCTGCTGCCACCGCTGAGCGATATGCTGTTCCCAGAAGATGCAGTTGCCCGGATCCTCAGAGAGTCCTGGGTCCTCCATGGCGGCGATAGCCGCCTGGATCTCGTCGTCGAGCTCCTTAGGCTTTGGTCCGGCAGAATCGGGATCCCACCGGCGCTGATCCTCCAACCGGAAGGGAGGCGGATGTCCGGCGGAGCCATGTAGCCCGCCTCGTACAACATGCGGGCTTCCCATGGCTGGAGGGTGAGCGGCGTGGGCGAGAAAAGCGGAAATGGCGGGAAGTTAGTGCCCGCCGGTCTGTCGCGGGGGCCGAGGGGGCGGCGGAGGCGCGACATTATGGCGACACATGGCCGCCGCAACAGACAGTTATTGCCCTGTTGTTGCCGCGTGGTTTCGAGAAGGACGACGACTCGGCTTTTGTCGCTGACTGGGCGGGTCCACATGCCGCTTCGCTTCGTCCGGCATTCCCAGGGCGTTCTAGGGATCCTGGCAATGGCCTGGGAAGTCCGGACCAAAGTTGGCCCAAATCCGGACGAAAAGAGGTTCCTGGGAACGCGAATGGTCCGAATTTCAGCGTTCGGACCTAATTTCAGCGTCCGGATCGGCGTCTTGGGAATGCTAGTGGAGATGCTCTAAGTCATAGCTAGCTAAGACGTAGCTTAGGTCACAGTCACGTTAGAGCATCCCCACTCGTTGGGCGTTCCCAGGCCGAAATCCGGACTTTTTTTGGCCGGACGAAACTAGATTTCGGCCTGGGAACGCCGAGTTTCCCACTCATGTTCCTAGGCCGTGTTCTCAGGCGAAGAGAAAACGGCAAAATATTTGAATTTTTATCGTTCCCGCCGACGAGAGCTCGGCCAAAAGGTGTTCGACAGAATTACGCCCAACAAGTCCAGCGACAATTTATTATGGAACTAGGTAAAAAAGCTCGGCCAACAGTCGTCGATGGGGATGGGCTCCTGCGGTGTGGTCGATGCGGCAGGGTCGGGCGTCTCGCCGGCGGACGCTGACTGGTTGGAGGAGGTGGAAGCGGGGCGCAGCAGTTGCGTTCAGCGCATGGGCGCTCGGCGCATGGGCAAGCATGATCTCGGCATTGTATTCCTAGAGGATGGCATTGTGGTGCACCATGTACCAGGGCTTGACCGTTGAACTCATCGTCGACGTGTCCTCTCCGTCCATCAGGAACTGGAGATCTGTGTTCCTCTTCTTGGAGGCGTAATTGGCCTTGAGGAGGTCCATCTTCTGCCCTTGATTCTGGAGCAGCTGTGCCCACCTCTCGTCGCTTTTCTCGGCCCTCTTGTCGGCCTGTGCCCTCGAGTTGGCGATGCACTTCTTTATTGAAGCCTGGAGGCGCTCGGCTAGAGGTCCGGTGGATTTGAGCATCTTCGCCTTCTTCTGGACAATCTCCCGCCTTCCTTCACCGGCAGCAGGGGAGGCGCCTCCGGGTTTTACACACCGTTCTTGGTCTTGGCGAGGCTCATGCGAGTGTCCCGCCATTTTTCGCAGTGCTCGATCTCAGTGAACACATGGTGGAACTTGAACTCCGCCTTCATGTTGTCCTGGTACAAAGTGAGTGCACAAAAGAGCTGCAAAATGGAAGACAAAGTGTGTCAAGATATGCTTGAGCTTGACATAACTTTGGCTAGTGTTCGCGGATAACTTGTTGTCCATGTTTTCACCGCTGGATTGTGTGCGTTCGACTTCCTCCACACAGCTGTGCCACTTGCTACACGCATGCTAGATGAGCCCCCAGTGGTTGGTCATCACCTTTTCCCCTTGCTCCATATGAATTTTGTTATACTTCGGGTCGCAAAGGCTACACTCGTCGAACGCTAGCTTCACGCGCTTCCAATAGTTGTCGGAGTTTTGGTTGACACCGGTGATGGGATCCATACTCACTGTTTTCCAGGATTCGGCAAGACAAAGGTCCTTAGGCACCATTCATTTGATCCGCGCCTGCGATGCTGATGTGCCCGGCTTCTTCTTGCCCTGCTTGCCCTTCACCGGAACCACAGCATCAACCTCGGCGTCCTTGGCCCGCGTCATCTCGGCCTACGTCTCCTCGACATCAAGGTCAGCGAAATCCTCAGACTCGATGCCATGTTCGGCATCGTCCCGGGACTGTTCTTGAGTGAAGAAGGAGGGGTTGATGGCCGAGCCTTGGGCGATCATGTCCTGCATGTATGTCTCGGCCGACATGCCGTCCGACATTCCGTCGAACAGGTTGTGCGCGTCGGCCTCGCTGTAGGTTGCTTGTGACGAGCGTCCGCTAAAAGGCAGCGGGGCCGCGGCGCATCGCCTACGAAGGGCCTGCGTACGCCAGAGAGGTGGAGTAGGGGATGTTGAAGTCGACGTTGAAGGCCAAAGGAGGGCGAGGCGCGGGTCAGTGGAAGACCACGTTTGGGTTGAACCCGCCGTCGAACTCGGGGGACGAGGAGTACCTCTGCCGAGCATTTGCCTGGCTCTCCCGGAAGCCGGCTGGCGAGATCGGCGAGAATCTGGCTGGCGAGTCGACGCTTTGCCTGGCTTCCCTAGTGGGGGGATACGGCGCTGGAGCAACCTGCTTCACCATCATCGCCGCGCGCGACACTGCCGCCTGATTTGCCCTCATTGCCGCCTGCTCGTCGGGGTGCTCTTGTTCTTGCCTGAACTTCGTCCTCTCATTTCTCTCCCTCCCTTCGTCCGACAAGAACTTCCTCCTCTACGAAGTGGCCAGCCACTCGGCGCTGGACACGCCCTCCAGCCTCGTCGCCGGCGCTCTCGGTTTCCTCGCCTTCTTCTCCCCCGAATCTTTGCCGAGTTTCGATCTGGGTTTGACGAAACTCTTGGGAGGCATTGCGGGCGGGCGGAGCTCGGCGAAGTGGCGGGAGTGGGGGGAATGGGGAAGAAAGGCGGGAGGGGAGCAAGAAAAGGGCGGGAGTTCAGCCTTCTCTCTCTGACAGAGCTGGCCCACGCCCTTTTCGCTTCGTTCGGCGTTACCAGGGCGTTTCCGGGATTCTGGGAATGAGTTGGGAAGTCCGGACCAAAGTTTGGCCAAATCCGGACGAAAAGAGGTTCCTAAGAATGCGACTAGGCCGATTTTCGGCGTCCGGACCAAAAAAACGCACTGCGATCGGCGTCTGAGTGGAGATGCTCTTAGCAACCGTCGATTTTTTTGTCCGCCCTAAGATTGGTGCCAGGTTGTTTCGTGTTTACAGTTTGTTGGTCACGCATCGTGGCACATCAGGGCGGAAATGACGCTGCGGACGTTAGAGTCCCTCATTCCGCTTAAGGAATTGTGTCATGGGCATGGCCCGCTTATTTTATTTTGTCTTTTCTTCTATTTTATTTGTTTTTCTTTGATTTACTTGTTGCCGCGGTGTGTACGTACGGAAGGATCGCTGCCCAGAATCTTTAGTGCTACTGTGCTAAAGCTGGATGGACCTACCACATCAGTGATTTCATGTTGTTCTCCAGCGCTAAGGACAAAGCCATGGACGCTGTGTTTTCAGTCCACCAATCACATATAAGTAATTTCATAGAATATTCAATTCTAGGTATGCTTTTTGTTTTATTTTTATTATTTCTTTTTCTCTTTCTAAATTTTTATTTATTTTTTATTGGTTGTAGTTTCTTTTTTCTTATTTTTTTTCATGTTATTTGTTCATGTTAGTCTACATTTTTCTAATGTTTTCTAGTTGGGATGTGTTCATTTAGTGTTAATATTTTTTGTTTTATCAGCTAAAATTTTGTTTATTCGTCTAGCATTAATTATTTTGTTCCTTCGATTGTTCTACTTTATTGCACATATAGTTGTGATATATTTTGCTTAGTCGATAATTTTGTTTCTCATTTTGTTCCTTGAGGACCCCATAGTCCTTCTCGCGTCTTGTAGTTCTGACAGTTTGTATTTCTGCTGTAGAAGTTATTTCTCCTCCGATGCTAAATTTGAGTTCTACATGTACTCGATAATTTTGTACAACGGTTTTTTGTTCCACTTTATCTTAATATTTTTCTAGGAAGTAATTTTTGTTCCATGGCCCTCAGCACTAAATTTGAGTTCAACCATACTCATTATTTGTCCCGAATTTGATAATGTTTTATTTTGATTTCTTCAAAATGCGTCCCTAGGGTTAAAACTGCGTTCCTTAGTTCTTGGGGCATCTAATTTGTGTTCCACAATTACTTGTAAATTTCTCCATGGTCCATAGTTTTTGTTCAAATAATGATTTGTTTTAAGCACCAATATTTTGTTTGTTAGTCTAAAATATTCTATAGTTAATGCTAATTTATTTATTTTTACGCTAATTTTTTCCACTTAGTGTAGAATTGTGTTCCGCTAGTAGACGTCATTTGTTCTCAGGATGTTATAACTTTGTTCCTCTTACTCTACAATTTTGTTTCTCTAGATCAATTTTCCTATTACCTTTTATACTCATGATTTTTTTGCCAATCTAAAATTCTTGTCAATTTTTTTTCCACTTGTAGTGCTATTGATTCTTTGAAATTAAAATTTCCTCACAAATATTTTTAAAGATTTATTCCACTGAATGTTGTTTTCTTTGACATAAGCTAATATTTTGCTTTGTTCGTATTATTATTTATATCCTCTCTCATCCGTAAGTAAATTATTGCAAAAGCAATGCAGTGTCTGTCACTATTTAAATGAGTTCTACATGTGCTGGCAACAAAGTTGTTACATTTGACTTAAATTTGACCTTTTATTTTGATTTAGTTTTGCAAATTGATTTATGAGTTGCAACTGAATATGCAACTGGGGAGACCGTTCCATTTTCAAATTCGACCTATGAGTTTCAACCGGACATGCAAGCGGGGGAAGTTGGACCTTTTTTCAACTTTTGACCCGACCTATTAGTTGTAATCGGATATGCAACTACCGAATGGTGGACCTTTTTAACCTCTAACCATCCAGTTGCAAGTGCACTCGTAAATAAGTTTTTTAGTTTGACTTAAATTTTATTTTTATTTTTATTTTAAATTGACCTGCAAGTTGTAACAGGCTAGCAACAAGGGGACGTAGGATCATTTTTTTCACATTCAACCTATGAGTTGAAATCGGGTATGCAAAAGGGGGACACTGGATATTTTTTCAACTTTTAACCTATAAGTTGTAACCAGACGTTCAACTGGGTGATATAGGTCAACTGGGGGATGCTGGACCTTTTTAAAATTTTGATCTATGAATTGCAACGAGGCATGTAACTAGGGAACGCTGGACATTTTTAACCTTTAACCATCCAGTTGCAAGTGCACTCGCAACTGAGTTTTTTCATTGGACCTAAATTTGATCTTTTATTTTGATTTTGTTTTTTGCAAATTGACATGTGAGTTGTAACTGGATATGTGTAGCACCCTGGGTGAAACCGCTACTAGAAAATCGCCTGCCGATTTTATCTTTGTGCATCATCATCACATCATCATGCATGTTTGTTCGTAAAAGTATTTTGCGAAACCCTATTTTGTTTCCTACACTACTTCTGTCCTTTATTTCAAAGTCTCCTTAATTGTCAAATTATTGGCCTCAAAACTATTTGCTAAAAGTTCTTAAAATAAAACAAAAGACAAGATAAATGATTTATATAAATAAAAATAAATCCTAGACCTAAACCGTCCAGGCCCAAAAGGCCCAGCCGGCTGAAACCCTAGCCCTTCTATCCAAACCCCCAAACCCTAGACGAAACCCTAGCTACCTATTACCCCACCCAGCCTCCATCACCCCACTCCTCTCCCATCTCCTGTTCCCGACCCCACACCCAACACGCGCACGACACCCACGAACCCGATCCCCACGCGTACGAGGACAGCGCCCCACCCGGCCCCACTCCCATCGCGAACGCACCCTCCCTGACCCCGTTCGCTTCCCCACGATCTCGTCTCTCATCTCCTCCCCGCCGCCAGGAACCACGGCCGCCTTCCTCACCTCTGCATCCCTCCCTCGCCATCCTTGGCTTCCCGTTGAGCCCCGCAAGACTTCCTCGCCGCCTTGCGGACAGGGGCCTCGCCGGAGCCCCGGTCGGCGCTGCTTGCCGTCTCTCATGCACCTCCTGAGCTTGCCCGCTGCCCCGTCAGTGCACCGGCCGTCGCCCTTGATGCACCCGTGTTCCGCCAGGGACCTCCTCGGTAGCCTACCTCTCTGCCTACCGCGTGGACAGCGACGTCCTCAACGTCGCCTCGACCCTGCACCCAAGCTCGGCCGCTGGCCTCTGCCTCTCCCCTTACCATCGATCTTGGCGTCCAGCTCACCTCCAACTCTCGGTGGCCTCCTCTGTTCTGACCACGGCCCGTCTACAGCGTCGTCACCAGGTGCCCACCTCTGTTGTTCCTTCTGCCCTGGCCGGTCGTGTGCTCCTCCTCCCGAGTGAGCGCAACAAGCGAGCCGAGCCGCCTCTACCTTCCTTGTGCGTGCACGTGCCGGAGGATGCTTCATGGTTCTGTAAGGTGGATGCTGTCATTGGTTATGTGTTTGCGCGGGCCACCAGTTAACATTCATCAGGCTTATAGCGATGTGACAATAGTTTGTCACTGATGCAGCGTTGAGTTGATATAGGAGCGCTTCATAGGGAACCCCAAGGGCAAGGTGTAAAGCATCACAGCAGCAAGTTTTCTGAAAGGTTATTTTACCCTATACTATTTTTGGTAGACAATGACACCGTGGTTAGAGTGGACTAATGGTACTTCTAGTGTCTTACACAGGTTCTAGTCCGATGCTGTGATGAAAGGTCATCGGAGACCCCCCTATTTTGATAACGAAGCTTCGCACCGGAGTTTTCCCTTTTTATGTAATTTGAGTCCGGTTAGGAGCTCCGCACTATTAAGAGGGGTTCTCTCGATGAGCTTGTTGGGGATGATTACCTAAGCCATATACACATCCCATTCTCCTACCTAATCCATCACCAAAGAGATAAGAGAATAAATCCTATCCATCAAGCCCTTTTCTGCAGATCGGTTTTGACCCGGTTTGGACCGACTCGAGACGGACCGTCCGGTGTTAGGATCGGAAATCCGAACCCAAACCGGGATTTCCGGATTACTTACTCCGAATCTATCCGGGTTTGGGTACAGAGAGCATGTTCGGTTGAAGTCCGGTTTTTCGGGGTGAGAACCGGACAGTCCAGTGTGTGAACCGGTCCAACCAAACTTAGAACCGGACCTTGCGAAATTGGCCTGAAACGGCTAGCTTTTCTCCTTGAGTATAAATATCCCTTCTTCCACCTTGATAATGTTAGGCATTCAGTTTATATCCTTCTTGAAGCTCTCTCTCTCTCATTGTTAAAACACAAAAGCTTGAGGATCTCCCATTCTACCCAACCAAATCCAAATCCCTTTGGTAGAAAGGAAGAGGAGGTCCCGATCTATGTTTCCACCAAGCCAAAGTTCATTCCCCCTTGAGTTCATCGATTTAGCTTGTTACTCTTGGGTTTGTGGGAAACCCTAGGCGGCTAGGGTCGCCCGGAAGCATTCAGCTTGTGATTTTCTCCGTGGAAAGTTTGTGAGGGTTTGGAGACTACCTTAAAGTCTACAACGAGTAAGTGAGCTATTCCTTCGTGGGATAGGCTCGGAGAAGAAGGTGAGCCTTTGTGGCGCGTGAGGAATCCTTTGTGGAACCTCACACCTCTCCAACGTGACGTAGCCCCCTACCCAAAGGTGGTGAACACGGGAATACATCTTTGTCTCTGCGTGCTTCGGTTATTCCTTAACCGATCTATTACTTGTGTTGTTTACCTTGTGATAGCCTTCGAGCTTGAAGTATCTTTTTTATCATCTAGGTTGCCTCACCTAGTTTGCATTTAGGCTCACTTATATTCCGCAAAGCCTAAAACTTGCAAAAGATTATAAAGAATTTTGTAGAAACCTATTCACCCTCCCTCTAGGTTAACCATCTTACACTTTCATTTTCCCTCAGTAAGAAACCGAGGTTATCGAACCAGTAGGAGGAAGGAAATGTCACACAGGTGTTGCAAGCAACGCGGAGACCTGCACAACACAAACTCAAGACTTTGCCCCAACGAATTAGTGAGGTTGTCAAGCTCACCGGTTTGCTGTAACAAAGGATTAAACGTATGATGTGGAAGGTAATGGTTTGCAGCAAGTAAACAAGTAACAGTGGAAGATGTATCAATGGTAAAGATTGGACCGGGGTCCATAGTTCACTAGAGGTGATCTCCTTAGATAAACAACATGGCATGAAGGGTAATCAAATTACAGCAGGGCAATTGACAGGAACTGAGCAAGGCATAACAATGCAATTACTAGTCAGAAAGATCCTATGAGATTCGATTGGGCAATACAACAATATACGTATACCGTCATCCAACTGCATCTATGACTAGAAGTCCACCTTCAGTTTATCATCCGAACCCCCTCTAGTATTAAATTGCAAGAAACAGACAACTGCTTTAAGCAAACTGTGTAAGGTAAACAATCCACATATTAATGGTTCGGGTCCTGCACCTCATTATGATGGAACTCATTTCTCTCATTGGAAAGCTTCTATGGAATCTCATCTTCACAGCTGCAGCGTTGAGCTTTGGGACATTGTATGCACCGGTTTCCACCCTCATGATCCCAACAACCTCACTCCGGGAGAGTACTACGACCGTCAACTAAATGCAACGGCTTGTGACAAGATAAGGAGTGCCATTCACCGCACTCTCCATGATCAAGTCAGCGACATCCCCACCGCAAAGGATCTTTGGGATAGGATTGTCATTCTCCAAGAGGGAACCTCTCTTATCCAAAAGTCCAAGTATGAAGCTGCCAAGTCAGAGATGAACATGTTCATGAACCATGATGGTGAGACTATCGCTGAAGCATACAAGAGACTTGTTGCCCTCCGAGTGAAGATTGGTGGCCTAGGATGTGAGAAGTATGATGATGGATTCAATTTGAATGATGAACTTATAAAGTCCAAGATTGTCTCCATGATCACGGTCACCGACAATAAGCTTGCCTTGAACTTGCAACTCCTTGATAGAGCTAATCAATTCACTCCTGATGATCTAGTCTCTTATCTACTTGCCACGGATAACTTGGCGGATGAAGGGCAAAATATCAAGGAGATCAACCATGCTATTGGGTCTTCCCACTCTCTAGCATTAAAGGCCAAGAATGTGCAAGAAGATGTTGCTAGTGATGAAGAAAGCGATGTTGATGGAGTTGATGATATGCTCTCTCAAATTGCCCTCTTCACCAAGAACATGAAGTTCCGAAGAAGGAGAAGTTCAATGGGATCAAGTGAGAAGAAGAGGACGTGCTACAATTGTGACGAGTCGACCCATTTTGTCGACAACTGTCCATATGAGAAGAGGCTTGACAAGCCCAAGTATGAAGAAGGTGTCAAACCAAGATTGAAGCCCAACCCCATCAATGAAAGATACAAGAGGAAAAATAGGCGTGATGGCAAGGGCTTCCTAGGTCAAGAATACATATCCGATAAGGAGGAAGAGGATGAAGAGAAGGTGGTTGGAGTGGCCGGTTTGGCCTTCGCCAAGCCCGGGTCTCTCTTTACCTATGACTACACCAAGGACTACACCGACAACTCTCCTACTCCCAAGGTCACCTCCACTTGCCTCATGGCAAGGAGCTCCAAGGACGAGTCCGACATGGAGTGTGGGGATAAGGAGAAAGTGGTGGGCACTCAAGGAAATGTATATCCCAATCACAAGTATGCGGGAAAGTCTAATCCTTCCTATGTGCTATGTAAGGGCACTCAAGGAAATGTATATGCCAAATATGTTGGCCCTCGAAATCGTTATGCTTATAGGTGGTACTCAATTTGGGTACCTAAGGATCTTGTTGCTAATGCTAGGGGACCCATTACTCAATGGGTTTCTAAATCAAAGAATTGATTTTGTAGGGTTATGCCTCTGGTGGATCAAAATGGGTGTTTGATAGTGGATGCACCAATCACATGACCGGAGGTAGAAGTGGGCTTGACCAATTCATTCACGATGTCAACTCAACGTCAAGCATCACTTTTGGAGATAACTCTAAAGGAAAGGTACTAGGTTATGGTAAGTTGGTAATCTCCAAGGTTTTGACTCTAGAGACCGTCTTACATGTTGAAAACCTTGGTTACAACTTGCTTTCAATTAAACATCTTGCGGATGCCGTTTATGACTCCTATTTCTCTAGAACTTTTGTGAAGGTCTTTAGGGGTGATGATCTTAGCTTGGTTCTCATTGTACACATGGAAGACGACCTTTATGTGGTCGACCTCTCGAAAGAGAGCCAATCTCTTCCTACATGTCTAATGGCCAAGGCTGACAAGGGATGGCTTTGGCATCGTCGCCTAGGTCATGTCAACATGAGAAATCTCAGTCTACTCCTAAAGGGTGAGTATATTATTGTACTAACCGACATCTCCTTTTAGAAAGATCGTGTGTGTAGTGCTTGCATTTTAGGAAAGCAAATTGGGAAGCATCATCCTTCCGTTACCAAGGTGGCCACGTCAATACCCTTGGAGCTGCTCCATTTGGATCTCTTTGGGCCATCGACATATGACTCCCTTGGTGGAAGAAGATATGGTCTTGCATTGTTGATGATTACTCAAGGTACACTTGGGTCTTTCTTCTCAAGAAAAAGGATGAGACCTTCAAGGAATTCATGATCTTCGCCAAGCAAGCTCAACGCACTCATGGAGTGGAGATCAAGACCATTAGAACTAACAACGGCACCGAGTTCAAGAACTACACCATGCAAGAATTTGTTGAAGATAAGGGGATCAAGCATGAATTCTCATCTCCTTATACCCCTCAACAAAATGGTGTTGTTGAAAGGAAGAACCGGACAATCATTGAGATGGCAAGAACAATGTTGAGTGAATTCAAGTCCCCTCACAATTTTTGGGGAGAAGCTATTGCTACCGCAGTTCACTACACGAACCGGCTCTTCCTCTGAGCTCCATTTGACATGACTCCATACGATATTCTCACAAGTAAGAATCCCAATGTCAACTACTTGCGTGTTTTTGGATGCAAGTGCCTCGTCAAGAACAAAAAGGAAAAGCTCGGTAAATTCGAATCTAGAACTATAGAGGGTATATTTGTTGGTTATGTGGAAAACTCTCATGCCTATAGATACTACAACAAGACCAATGGTTGTGTTGAAGTATCTTGTGACGTGGAGTTTTTGGAGAATAATGGCCCCCATGAGGGGCAAGCTTCTTCTCGTGATGTAGGTGATGGTGATTCTTCTCAAGTCATCAAGTTGATGGGTATTGGGCACATCTTGCCCACCGAGTCTCACATTCATGTTCAACAAGATGATGGGGGAGAATCAAGATCAACTCAAGAAGAGCCAAGCTTTACCCAAGTTGAGCCATCAAATGCATCACAAGATCAACATCTCTCTCAAGATGCCATGCAAACCGAAGAACAAGAATCAAGCCCTCAAACCCTTGAGCAAGACCAAGTAGAAGATCAACCTCCATCTCAAGGACAAGCTCAAGATGGTGTCAATGATCAAGGCCTCTCAAAAGATGAATTTGTTTATCATGAAGGCACAATTCGGAAGATTAAGGCCGCCTCCATTGCAAGTGGACTTCAAGTCAACAATATCCTTGGAAGCATATCAAGAGGGATCGAGACCCGTGCCAGGAAGAAGAAGCTCACAACCTTTTGTGGGCATCATGCCTTTGTGTCCAACTTTGAGCCCCTTAAGGTTCATGAGGCTTTGGAGGATCCGGATTGGGTCATTGCCATGCAAGAAGAACTCGAGTGTTTCATCCACAATGAAGTTTGGTCTCTAGTGGAGAGGCCTAAAGATCATCGCATCAATGTCATTGGGACCAAGTGGGTGTTCAAGAACAAGCAAGATGAGAACGGGGTCGTCACAAGAAACAAAGCAAGGTTAGTGGCGCAAGGATATGCCCAAATAGAAGGTATTGACTATGAGGACACCTTTGCGCCCGTTGCTCGTCTTGAAGCTATTCGTCTCTTGATTGCTTATGCATCTTTCCATAACTTCAAGCTTTATCAAATGGATGTGAAAAGTTATTTTCTTAATGGTCCCTTGAAAGAGGTTGCATATGTAGCTCAACCCCCAGGTTTCGAAAACACACGCTATCGCAACCATGTGTATCTACTCCATAAGGCTCTCTACGGACTAAAGCAAGCTCCTCGTGCTTGGTATGAGCACCTTAGGGATTTTCTACTCATGGATGGGTTTAGCATGGGTAAGGTCGATTCCACCCTTTTCACCAAACGGGTTAAAGGGGGTGGCTTATTTATTGTTCAAATCTATGTTGATGATATTATCTTTGGTGGAACTAACGAATCTCATAACAAAGCTTTTGCCGAGTTGATGACTATGAAATTTAGGATGTCCATGATGGGGGAGTTGAAGTTCTTTATAGGCTTCATCATAAAGCAACTTCCTCACGGCACTTTCATCTTGCAAGAGAAGTACATTAAGGATATGCTCAATAAGTTCGAGATGGCCAAGGCTAATCCCATGAAGACACCCATGCCACTAAATGGATAACTTGGCCTTGGAGTTGGTGAGAAGGACGTGGATCAAAAGGTATATCATTCTATGATTGGTTCGTTGCTCTAACTTTGTGCTTCTAGGCCGGATGTCATGTTAAGTGTTGGACTGTGTGCTCGTTTTCAATCCGCTCCCAAGGAGTGCCACTTGATGGCGGTCAAACGGATTTCTAGGTACCTTGTTCTCACTCCTACTCTCGGGCTTTGGTATCCAAAGGGGTCAACCTTTGAGCTTGTTGGCTATTCGGATGCCGATTGGGCAGGTGATAAGGTTGACCGGAAATCAACCTTCGGGGCTTGACAATTTATTGGTCGGTCGTTGGTGAGTTGATCTTCCAAGAAACAAAACTCCACAACCCTATCCACCGTCAAAGCCGAATACATATCCGCGGCATCTTGTTGTGCTCAGTTGTTATGGATGAGGCAAACCTTGAAAGACTATGGTGTGTCTCTTGGTACGGTGCCTCTTCTATGTGACAATGAAAGCGCAATAAAGATCACCAATAACCCCGTCCAACATTGCCGCACCAAGCATATTGACATTCGCCACCACTTCCTATGTGACCATGTCGCAAATGGTGATATCAATCTCACTCATGTGGGTACGATGATCCAATTGGCCGATATCTTCACAAAGCCTTTGGATGAAGCCCGGTTTGTCATGTTGAGGCGAGAACTCGGTATCCTAGATCCCCAAAACTTGGATTGATTTGCTTCTTGCACTATATTCTTGCTCTTAACGTACTATGTAGCCAAGTTGTGCAACACATGTAGGGATAGCCATCTTACCATGTCTTGGTTTGATGCATACCTATGTGTGCAACATAAATTGATCTCGTGTCATGATATGAGTCCAAGCATCTATCTGTGAGGCGCCATGACACATGTGGTTAAACATAGGGGGAGTAATCCCCCCGCAATCTCCTAGACTCCTTTGCATCTCAATGGTTTCCATCTTGAGGCTCTCTGAGTTTGATCTTCCCTCTAGCTCTTGATATCCTCGAATCATGCCTATTGTTGCTATTTGTGAGGTTGAAATTGGTTCTTTCCAATAGACATGCCTAGATCACCTGCTTCCTCTACCCTTTTGGAGTCTACTATCTTCCTCTACATGCACATGCCATCCTCAAAAAAAATTCGGTGTCTTTTCTGTTGTTCGGTTTTGGCCCGGTTGAACCGGCTCCCAGACCGGACCGCCCGGTGCCAGCATCGGAAAACCGGACCTGAACCGGAAAATCCAGTTATACTAAACCGAGTCTATCCAAAGCTCGTGTCAGTACCGTTTTCCGTTTGGGTTCCGGTTTTCCGACCTATGGACCGGGCCATCCGGTTTGGATCTCGGTTGAACCGGACTTAAAACCGAGGTTCAGATCTGTTTTTTTCTCTTTTCTCCCTCTTCTCCCCGGTCCCCCATCCCTCCCATAGTTCCCTTTCACTTCCTTCGACCCTTCCTCCTCCATTGTCGCCCCTCCCCACCCTCCCCTCCTCTCCTAGGGTGATTCCACCCCTAGGATCCATAGATCGGGCCACCATTTCTTGAGGAAGGACTTTTGGAGGCTTTTCACCAAAGGAATTTCTTTATCTCGCGGTGGTTTGGGAGCTTTTTGTTGTTCCTCTTCCTCAAGGGTTCTTTGGTGCTTTCCTTCACGGGAAGACATGTCCTCGGGTACTCCCTTTGCTCCCTCTCCTCTTGTAATTCTCAAATCCCTATGTTTTGCTATACATTTTGTTGGATTTTACAAGTTAGGGGTCCACCTTGTTCTTGTTCTCCACCCTCGTTCCTCCATGTCCTACCCGCTCTGCTTAGAACTGTATTTGTGCAAGTACTTGAGTCATTGGTAAGATTTTTTACATTGCATACTTGTCCTTCGTGGATCTCGGTTTGCCATCCAGTTGATCCGGAGGTAGCACCGTACCGTCCGGTCTGAGTCCGGTTTTCCGGCTCTGACACCGGACCGTCTGGTTTTGCATTCGGTTCAACCAACCCTGGCACCGGAGCATCTGGTTCTGGAACCGGTTTTTCCGGCCCTGGCACCGGACCTCTCTGCAATGTCCTCTATTTTACCATGCACTTGCCCAAATCCAAGTTTTTTTCTTTTTTTCCCTCCCATCCTTCCCATTGGCATGTGTACTTATCTCTGTGCTCCCCAGCCTCTCTTCTTTTTTTTCACAGATGAAGAGGCTGATTCTGCTGGGGATGAGTGTGTGCCTGATAGTGAGTATGTGCCCGAGGTAGCTAACGGGATCAAGCGGGCTCGTCGCAACACTCAGTCTGTGCAGCATGAGCCTGAGGGTAGCACTCGTTCTGGGCGTATCAAACTCAAGGCCAACAGGGGTAAGCGGCAAGCATCTTAGGCCGAGGATGAGGATGTGCCTTGTCAAAATCTGAAGCGTATGGAGATTGGTCAGTACCGGTCTCTCCGCAAGCAGAATCCCTACCGCTTCAAGCATCGCATCTATACAGGATCTGACAAGAAATTCTGGACTGCGACTCAGGCTATGATGTGGGATCACATTTACACTCAGTTCCGGGTCACTCCTTGTGGTCACATTCAAGCTCTCAATCTAGAGTGGTTCAATATGTATGCAGCCTCTGATTACTTCCATGTTGATGAAGCTCTGAGGAAAATGGATCTGTTCGACCTCGTTTGTCTCAAGGAGGACTACTTCCCTGACTTCATTCGTCAGTTCTTCTGCATAGTATATTTTCATGATGATGCAGATCGCACTATGACTTGGATGACTGACACGCGGCGTTTTTAGGCTACTTATGATGATTTGGTCTATGTCATGGGCTACACCAGTAGGGGAGGAGGCTTCCGTGTTCACAGTGAGAAGGTCAAGCCTGCTAAGACTCTTGCTTTCTGCTATCCCAGTGATTCTCAATGGAGTCCTCCGTGCATGACTAGCATGTATTACTACTATCATACCTTGGCCAGTATCTTTCGTCAGTCCCTTGTTCCCCGTGTTGGAGATTCCACTAATTGCCGTGGGTATTTTGCCAACCTGTTGCACTACTGTCACCCTGATCGGCTGAGGAAGATTGATGGCTGTGACTTTGTTTACTGTGAGCTAAGGCGAGCTGCTTTGGATAGGATGGCTCCCACTTTCTGTGTGTATGTTTAGAAGCTTCTCAATCAGGCGGTACCGCCTGGTGTGATGGTGGGCGAGCAAGAGGAACAAGAAATGCTTAATCTTTGTCTCCGTGCCCACACTCCTGAGGTTCCTGGGATGCGGCCTCCTGAGCACTGCACCAAAGCTTCTCATGATCCTCGGCCATATTTTTCTACTCGGGCTGGTTCTCGTCGTCCCGTTGGAGAGTCCTCCTTTCACCCCAGGCCTCAGGGTGGTGCTGCCAAGTTTTTCAAGAGGATTTTTCAGATGTGTCGTTCTTCCTATGATGTGAGTCATAAGGCTTTGGAGATGAGCCCCACCACAATGAGTTTCTTGTGACCCAGAATGTCACTCCTCCACCAGATGGTCCTGAGATGGCTCCTTCCCCCTATGTCAACTATGAGATGCCGCCTCTTGATGATGCTATGTTCTATGGCTACTTCACCGGTTAGTTTGCTCCCAGTGGTCCCAGTGGTCCCTCTGCTCAGGGTAACATTGATGATGAGGACAATGATGATGCTGCCGATAGTGACGAGTACTCTGAAGAGGAAGATGTCCCAGTTCTGCCTCCTCCGTCGTTCTTCTAGTTGGGCCGCGTTAGCATCGCTCTACTCCTCTTCCTTTTTGGTGTCTTGATGCCAATGGGGGAGAAGAGTATAGTTTTATTAGTTATCTACGGGTTCCTTGCCGGGGTTTTCCGGGGTTCGCCGTTAGCACAATGCCCCTTGCTTTCTCATTGCTTCTTATGACATTGTGCTTTCCCCTTCGCTTTGTGTATGAACTATCTGCCTTCTTTCCGTCTGTTGGACAAGTTTGTGCTATGTGCGTGAACCATGGATATTTTTATTATGTTATGACTATGTCTATTGTTGTTTATAATATCCTTGAGAACTCTAGCTCGGTTTTTCACCGCCAACCAAAAAGGGGGAGATTGAAAGGGTATTTTACCCTATACTAATTTTGGTTGACAATGACACCGTGGTTAGAGTGGACTAATGGTACTTCTAGTGTCTTACACAGGTTCTAGTCCGATGTTGTGATGAAAGGTCATCGGAGACCCCCTTATTTTGATAATGAAGCTTCACACCGGAGTTTTCCCTTTTTATGTAATTTGAGTCTGGTTAGGAGCTCCGCACTATTAAGAGGGGTTCTCTCGATGAGCTTGTTGGGGATGATTACTAAGCCATATACACATCCCATTCTCCTACCTAATCCATCACCAAAGAGAGAAGAGAAGAAATCCTATCCATCAAGCCCTTTTCTGGAGATCCGGTTTTTAGGTCGGTTGGACCGGCTCCCAGATCGGACCGTCTGGAGTCAGGATCGGATATCCGAACCCAAAGCTAAAGTTCATTCCCCCTTGAGTTCATCGAGTTAGCTTGTTACTCTTGGGTTTGTGGGAAACCATAGGCGGCTAGGGTCGCCCTCGGAGGCATTCAGCTTGTGATTTGCTCCGTGGAAAGTTTGTGAGGGTTTGGAGACTAACTTAAAGTCTACCACGAGTAAGTGAGCTATTCCTTCATGGGATAGAATCGGAGAAGAAGGTGAGGCTTTGTGGCGCGTGAGGAATCCTTCGTGGAACCTCACACCTCTCCAACGTGACGTAGCCCCCTTCCCAAAGGTGGTGAACACGGGAATACATCTTCGTCTCTGTGTGCTTCGGTTATTCCTTAACCGATCTCTTACTTGTGTTGTTTACCTTGTGATAGCCTTCGAGCTTGAAGTATCTTTTTTATCATCTAGGTTGCCTCACCTAGTTTGCATTTAGGCTCACTTATATTCCGCAAAGCCTAAAACTTGCAAAAGATTATAAAGAATTTTGTAGAAACCTATTCACCCCCCTCTAGGTTAACCATCTTACACTTTCATTTTCCCTCAGTAAGAAACCAAGGTTATCGAACCAGTAGGAGGAAGGAAACGTCACACAGGTGTTGCAAGCAACGTGGAGACCTGCACAACACAAACTCAAGACTTTGCCCCAACGAATTAGTGAGGTTGTCAAGCTCACCGGTTTGCTGTAACAAAGGATTAAACGTATGGTGTGGAAGGTAATGGTTTGCAGCAAGTAAACAAGTAACAGTGGAAGATGTATCAATGGTAAAGATTGGACCGGGGTCCATAGTTCACTAGAGGTGCTCTCCTTAGATAAACAACATGGCATGAAAGGTAAACAAATTACAATGAGGCAATTGGCGAGAACTGAGCAAGGCATAACAATGCAATTACTAGTCAGAAAGATCCTATGAGATTCGATTGGGCAATACAACAATATACGTATACCGTCATCCAACTGCATCTATGACTAGAAGTCCACCTTCAGGTTATCATCCGAACCCCCTCTAGTATTAAATTGCAAGAAACAGACAACTGCTTTAAGCAAAGTGTGTAAGGTAAACAGTCCACATGTTCCATGAACAAGAGACCGTTTTTTTTCTCCCTAGTGGCAACAACACATCTACAACCGAAGAGATTTCTGTCACTTCCCTTGGAAACTAGAGGCATGAACCCACTATCGAGCATAAATACCCCCTCTTGGAGTCACTAGCAACTACTTGGCCAAGACAGCTACTAACAACGGAGATCATGCAAGATCACAAACAACACATACATGATAGAATCATAAAGACAAAGCCATTAATCAAACCAACATAATAATCTCAATATCCATCGGATCCCCGCAAACACAACATGCATGATTACAAATAGATTAGATCTTGATCATGAACGGAGCTCACAAGATCTATGCATGAAAGCACGAAGGAGGAGATACAACCATCTAGCTACTACATGGACCCATGGTCCAAGGTGGAACTACTCACGCATCATACCGGAGAGAAGGCCTCCAGGATGATCTCCCCTCCGGCAGGGTGCCGGGAAGAACTTCAGATCCCCCCGATCTAGGGATGATGGTGGCGGTGGCTACCGACGGTTTTGTGGAGATTTGATTGGGTGCTTAGGGTTTCTGCATCGGGGGCTTCTTATAGGCAAAGGGAGGCCGAGGCGGCGGCCAGAGGGGGCAAACCCTACCCAGGCGCGGGGTAGGGACCACCCGTGCCTAGGTGGGTTTAGCCGCCCTGGCACGCCTCCTCGTCTCCCCTCTGGACTTCTTGTTCCCCACGGAAAGTAATTTACTTTGATGTTTGTCCCGTCCAATTCCGATAATATTTCTTTACTAACTTTTCTGAAACCAAAAACAACAGAAAACATGCATCTGGCACTGTTGCAACTTGTTAGTAGGTTAGTACCAGAAAACATGTAAAAAACACCTCAAAGTGTGGACAAGTAAAGCAAAGTAGATACTAAACAAGCATGGAGCATCAAAAATTATAGATACGTTTCCAATGTATCAACATCCCCAAGCTTAACTCCTGCTCGTCCTCGAGTAGGTAAGTGATAAAAAGAATAATTTTTGAGGTGACATGCACCCTCACAATAAAGATCCAACCATTTGCAAGCATTGAAAGCTGGGATCAAAGAACTTTAAACATGTGCATGAAATATGGAGTTCTAACAATAGGACATAGTAACTATGCATGCAACATGACAAGCTACAAACAAAGATCATGAATAATATGCATTGAAAAACGTTTGTTTGTTTCACATACAGAAAACATAGCATAGTGGAAATCAGCTTGTCCCTCATAGAGTAGCAAATAGATGCATAGGACACCTTCAAAGTTCACAAGGGTGACTAGAAAAAAATAGCACAAGAACAAGTAATAACGCAATATGCATCAATTAATAAGCTTTGGAACACTGCACACAGAATGACAACTATGCTCTGTTAATGGTGCCTAAAGGTAGAAGGTGGAGACTCAAATAATGGTGGAATAAAGGCCTTTTTGTAAAGGAAGCAGGGATTACAAGTTTCAAAAAGAGCTTCCAAAAATTATGGTACTTGTTAGCTTTCAGCCCTCATTGCCCCTATCATAAGCATCTTGAAGTGGTTAATGTTAAAGTGGCAAAGCTGGAGTATATGCTTGACGAGTATAAGTTGGCAATCTCAAGTCCCTTGAATACGAGGGCCACACCTCATGCATACTCAACTTTTGGTCCAGGTAAGTTCTTGTCATTGTAAGTATTTGCATATCATTGAGAACCGCCAACGGGGTACCCCTTGCACATGGTACAGGAGCTTTCCCATAACCAAAATGACAAGGCAAGCAGACAATGAGCATCTCAACAATCTCTTTATTTACCATATGCATAGCTTTTTATTAAGGATGCCTCATAGATAGCTCACTATGGTGATGTTGCAAGTTTCCACCATGATTAGGCATGGCTTAGGCTAGCGGCCCAAGCGTTTCTCTAACACAGGATACAAACTACATGGAATTACAAGTTCGCTCTTTATTTCATACTAGTGACATCCATAGACAAAAGAACATGATATCAACTGAGTACAAAGTACAAGTGCAATGTTGAAAACGTTCCCCGTGACAGAACGGTTCTGCTAATTCCAACTTATAAGTGAAAGCATATACAACAAAGTTGTCACAATGGTTCAAGTTTATTAGGGGCAAAGAATATAAAGTGTGCCATCAAGTTCGTGAGGGCTTTAATTACTAAGTTTTCACATAACAAAATAGTTTTTAACTAGAATATAGATGAAAAAAATAATATACTTGGAATGGTGTAACACACCATGCATAGGAGTTTATAGTGTACACTTTGGAATAACTTGGTTTTTGGGAGTTGGAGGCATGAGTAGAACTTACTCATACAAGTGGAGGCTAGCAAAAGACTGGGAGCAACCAACTAAGAGACCAATAATGGCCATAATCATGCAGTGCAACAAAGCATACTAATCAAAGCAAAGAGTGGTACTACAAGTCAAGGACTAAATGATCATAGAGGCTAATGGTGACTTGTCATAGTCATAACATGGTGTAAGTATGTGCCAAGTCAACCCAAGCAAAGCATCAAAGGAGAATACCACAATACTATGCTTTTGCATGCTAAATCAACGCATAATTCCTTCAAGGCACACTAAGCAATCCCAATTGTTTGAAACAAGACATGCTACAACAATAATCACTAAGCATAATGCTAAAACAACACCTAGCATGTCATGATAAAGTCTAAGTCAGAGTCAATGCAAGCTCCTCTTGCACTTACAAGCAAGAACTTACTACTCCTTTCCAACACCAAGCAACTTATTTTCAAAACAACACAGCGAGAACGGGGGTCCAAACTACTTTATTCAAGCAAACTAAACAACCTAAGCAAAGAAAATGAAAACTAAGATGCTCCAAGAACAACACAACTGTGCATGAAACAATAAAAACGAAGTGTCTAGACAGACCTAAGCTTTTTATTGATGAAGAAGGGGATGTCTTAGGCATCCCCAAGATTTGACACTTGTACCTCTTGGATATTTCTTGGGGTGACACCATGGTGGCATCCCCAAGCTTGAGCTTTTGTCCATTCTTCATCTCATTGCATCATTCTCTCTCTACACCTGAAATTTTTCCTTCATACAAAACTTCACACAATATTCATTAGCAACATTAGTGTATTCAAAAGATATTAGACCTCTTGGCAAAGCTTTGGAACAGCAAGGCTTTTCAATAAAAACACAATCTACTGTAGTAACTCCTTCAAAAATCTCAATTCACCTAAAGAGAACTCAAAAAGGAATCAATAAGAAGCAAATGCAAATAATGGAAGAAATCTATCAAAACAGACCAGCAGGTAGAAACCGATTTTTTTCGAACATCTTCTGTTGCTCAAATCAAAAGTGTTGAACTAACAGAAGTTAGCTAACATACTGGGGGATTTATTCATAAATTTTGAGCTGAATCCAAGTTATAGAGACTCCTCATTAATTTTTTTGATGGAGAACAGAAATCTGTTTCGGGACAGCAACTCCCCAAATCTTACTTCCCTCTCATTAGAGGTCATTCTTGGCACAAAAAGCAAATAAAAAGGATAAGGAGAGGTCATTACTGAAGTAATAACTTCCAATACTCAAGGAAACTCTTTGGTTATCTCCCAATAAGTACTTTTCTTTAACGCCTTTTAAGTTAGGCACAAGAAACAAGAAGAATCAAGTATTTTCAAATGAAGAATTGCCCCTCTTGTTCCTTCCTTCCTTTCTTACCTTTCTTTTTCTCTTTAGGGAAGATATGATTGCTTACCGGATGAGCAAAGTGCATAATGCCTTTTCCCACATCTATTACTGCTCCAAGGTGCTTCAGTAGGGATCTTCCAAGTGTGATCTGTCCTTTGCCTACACATTTAATAACAAGATAGTCAGTAGACATCATTTTCCCTGAGATTTTTGTAAACACACCTTCAGTTATTCCAATGGGAAATATAGTGGAATTGTTGGTAAGAGAGATTTCCTCTCCTCCTTCAGTAATCCCCCAAAGACTCAAGTAATCATAAATATCTTTAGGCATGAGGCAAAATTCAGACATGATATCACAGCGAGCATCAAAAAGTGTAGTATTTATAGATACTTTGATTGTGGGAAACCACTTCGAAGGCTCAGAATTTATGGGAACATAATCATGGTAAGCCCTATGCGTGTGATAGCAACTATTCATAGCAGCAATACTAGTCTCAAGAGTGTTCAACCTAGCAAAATTATTTGTGGAAGAGGAATCAGACTTGTCAGGTGTACCATAAATCATGATTAATTTCTTTATGGCATCATTCGTCCTCAGTACATAGAAAAAAATCTTTCTCAGCCACAGCATCCAAAGAATATCTATAATGAAGAGCAATACCACGGTAGAAACTATCAATAACCAAGCTAAGACTCATCTCAGGCTCAGTTTCCCTTTGGAAAGCAGAGATTCTAGACCAATCTTCTTTAAAACTCTCTTCACTTTTTTGCTTAAAATTGGAGATTTCTACCATAGGGGAAATAAATGTTGGTCCAAAACCCGGCATGGCAGCAACTAGAGCAGGAACTAATTTTTTTTGTGTTTTTGAATAAAGCAAGCAAACCAAACTAGACTAATTTTTTTTTGGTTTTTTGGAAAGAGGCAAACAAAACCAAACAAAAGAAAAAAAATAAACAAAAAACAAAGTGAAGAGAAAGGAAGTGAAGGACTCCCCTAGTGAAGACGTCCTTAGCCTCCCCGGAAACGGCGCCAGAAAAACTTGATGCAGCGCTGAGTTGATGTAGGAGCGCTTCGTTGGGAACCCCAAGAGCAAGGTGTGAAGAAGCACTGACAAGTTTTCCTCAAGAGAAACCGAGGTTATCGAACCAGTAGGAGGAAGGAAACGTCACACAGGTGTTGCAAGCAACGCGGAGACCTGCATAACACAAACTCAAGACTTTGCCCCAACGAACCAGTGAGGTTGTCAAGCTCACCGGTTTGCTGTAACAAATTATTAAACGTATGGTGTGGAAGGTAATGGTTTGCATCAAGTAAACAAGTAATAGTGGAAGATGTATCGATGGTAAAGATTGGACCGGTGTCCATAGTTCACTAGAGGTGCTCTCCTTAGATAAACAACATGGCATGAAGGGTAAACAAACTACAACAGGGCAATTGACAGGAACTGAGCAAGGCATAACAATGCAATTACTAGTCAGAAAGATCCTATGAGATTTGATTGGGCAATACAACAATATACATAGACCGCCATCCAATTGCATCTATGACTAGAATTCCACCTTCAGGTTATCATCCGAACCCCCTCCAGTATTAAGTTGCAAGCAACAGACAACTGCTTTAAGCAAAGTGTGTAAGGTAAACAGTCCACATGTTCCATGAACAAGAGACCGTTGTTTTCTCCCTAGTGGCAACAGCACATCTACGACCGAAGAGATTTCTGTCACTTCCCTTGGAAACTAGAGGCATGAACCCACTATCGAGCATAAATACCCCCTCTTGGAGTCACTAGCAACTACTTGGACAAGATAGCTACTAACAATGGATAGCATGCAAGATCACAAACAACACAGAAATGATAGAATCATAAATACAAAACCATTAATCAAACCAACATAATAATCTCAATATCCATCGGATCCCTGCAAACACAACATGCATGATTACAAATAGATTAGATCTTGATCATGAACGGAGCTCACAAGATCTATACATGAAAGCACAAAGGAGGAGCAACCATCTAGCTACTACATGGACCCATAGTCCAAGGTGGAACTACTCACACATCATACCGGAGAGAAGGCCTCTGGGATGATCTCCCCTCCGACAGGGTGCCGGGAAGAACTTCAGATCCCCCCGATCTAGGGATGATGGTGGCGGCTACAGACGGTTTCGTGGAGATATGATTGGCTGCTTAGGGTTTCTGCATCGGGGGCTTCTTATAGGGAAGGGGGAGGCCGAGGCGGCAGCCAGAGGGGGCAAACCCTATCCAGGCGCGGTGTAGGGCCCACGCGCCCCTAGGAGGGTTTAGCCGCCCTGACACGCCTCCTCGTCTCCCCTCTAGACTTCTTGTTCCCCACGGAAAGTAATTGACTTTGACTTTTGCCCGTCCAATTTCGAGAATATTTCTTTACTAACTTTTCTGAAACCAAAAACAACAGAAAACAGGCAGCTGGCACTATTGCAACTTGTTAGTAGGTTAGTACCAGAAAACATGTAAAAAGCACCTCAAAGTGTGCACAAGTAAAGCAAAGTAGATAGTAAACAAGCATGGAGTATCAGTCACAAGTCTTCCTGAAGATGTGCTCGTGTTGCCCCCAAAGCTCAGGGCTGACGCCTAATACGTCGAAAACGTATCTATAATTTTTATGTTCCGTGCTTGTTTAGTATCTACTTTGCTTTGTTTTGTATACACTTTGAGGTATTTTTATACACTTTCTGGAACTAACCTATTGACAAGATGCCACAGTGCCAGTTGCCTGTTTTCTGCTGTTTTTGGTTTCAGAAAGCTAAAAATGAATATTCTCGGAATTGGACTGGACAAAAGCCAAAGTTCATATTTTTTGCTGAACGATACGGAAAATCGAAGACGAGACGGAGGAGGATACCATGGTGGCCACACCCTAGGTGGACACGGGTCCCACCCTGGCCGCACCCATAGGGGGTGTGGGCCTCCTGGACCTCCATCGACCTTGCCTCCTTCGCCTATAAGAAGCCTCCGACCCAGAAACCCTAAATCATCGACCAGAAAGCCACGAAAAGTTTCGCAGTGCCGCCGCCACCGAAGGGGAGATTCGGGGGACAGAAAGTCTCTGTTCCGGCACCCTGCCGGAACGGGTAAGTGCCCCCAGAGCCATCTCCATCGATCTCCACTACCATCTCCATCGCCGTTGTTGATTCCCATGATGAGGAGGGAGTAGTTCTTCCTCGAGGCTAAGGGCTCTACCGATAGCTATGTGTTCATCTCTCTCTCTATGCATGATCTTGTTGTGATCATGAGCTTTGTAATCTAGTAGATCTACCTTGCTACTCAAGTGCTTCAATAGATCTCTGCTCTCCCCATGTGTGTGAAAGTGACATCGTACATGCCATGGTGGCACTTAGGCTAGAGTCTACATAAATACTCATCGTGCTTTAATAGATCTATGTTTTTCCCACGTGTGTGAAAGTGACAGCGTGCGCGCCGTGTGTGGAACTTAAGCTTGGTTACATATATATTTATCATGAGTATATTTGGATTTGGATGTCTCTATGAAATTGTGGTGTCTGTTGGAACCATCTAGCGCTCAAGGTGACAATGTAGGGTTATCTAAATTGGGAAAGGCAGACTTTGAGGTGTGCTGTTATAGCCCTACCATGGATTAGAGTGTCCAACCGGAGAGTAGTTCAGGGTAGTATCATGAAGAGAATATATTTACATGAGAGAGTGTTCACTAGTGAAAGTATGATCCCTAGGCCTTATTTCTAAACATTGAAACATCGTTTGCACCTAGATCTTTTGCATGTTTGCTTGCTTCCTTCTTGTTGCCTTTAGTATTTACCTCATCGTCAAGTTATTTTCTGGCACCGTTACCACTTGTATTTCACTATCTCTTCGCCGAACTAGTGCACCTATACACCTGACAAGTGTATTGGGTGTGTTGGGGACACAAGAGACTTCTTGTATCTTGATTGCAGGGTTGCTTGAGAGGGATACCTTTGACCACTTCCTCCCTGAGTTCGATAAAACTTGGGTAATCCACTTAAGGGAAAATTGTTGCTGTTCTACAAACCTCTGCACTTGGAGGCCCAACAACTGTCTACAAGAATAGAAGTGCGTAGACATCAAGCTATTTTCTGGCGCCGTTGCCGGGGAGGTAAGGTAAAAGGTACCCGCGTCCTCTGGTATGAGTGATTGAAGTTATTTCCTTTAGATTCTACAATTTTGTATTTTTGTTTCGTGTTTTCACTAGTTAGGCTTAATGCAAAACAACAACAAAATTAGAGAGCTTTATAATATTTATCTTGAGTTAGGACATGAAGTGTTTGAAGAGAAAATTAAAAAACCTATGGGACTTTCTTTGCATGCTAATAGCAATGTTATTAGTATGAATTCTTTGGACACCATTATTGCTAATTCTATGGAAAAGTCTAAGCTTGGGGAAGCTAGTTTTTATGAAATGATCTTTTTAGTCCCCCAGCTTTGGAAGATAGCTATTATATTGCTTATGATGATACCAAACCTCCAATATATGATGATTAACATGATGAATATGATATTTTCAGTCCACCTACTATTGAGGAGGAAATTTATTGTGATTACAATATGCCTCCTATATTTGATGATTATGCTGATGAGAACAATAGTGATAGCTATTTTGTTGAATTTGCTCCCACTCCGATTAATAAGAATGACTATGCTTATGTGGAGAGTACTAATTATTTTATGCATGTGGCTCATGATAAGAATGTTTTATGTGATATTTGTATTGTTAGTTTTATTCATGATGCTACTGAAAGTTATTATGACAGAGGGAAACATGGTTTTATGTATTTCAACAATATTAAGTTTCCCCTCTTTATGTTGAAAATTTTGAAGTTGCACTTGTTTTGCTTTCCTATGCTTGTTGTTTTGTGCTTTCATGACTTGTTTCTTTACAAGATTCCTATGCATAGGAAGTGGGTTAGAGTTAAATTTGTTTTGAATTTGATTCTTGATGCTCTCTTTTACTTCAATTCATATTTCTTATGTGAGCATCTTCTCAAACTATCGAGCCTAACTTAAAGGCATTAAAGAAAAGTACTTCTTGGAAGATAACCCAATAGTTTTCCTGAGTGTTGGAAGTTATTACTTATGTAATAACCTCTACTTATCCTTTTTGTGTGGTTTTTGTGCCAAGAATAACCTCTAATGAGAGGGAAGTAAGATTTGTGGAGTTGCTGTCCCGAAACAGATTTGTATGATCCACCGTAAAAATTCGTGAGGAATATCTGTAAGTAGGATTGAGCTGCTATTTTACGAATAAATCCCCCAGTATGTTAGATAACTTTCGTTAGTTCAACACTTTTTGATTTGAGAAACATAAAGTATTCAAATAAATCGGTTGCTACCTGCTGGTCTGTTTTGGCAGATTTCTACCATTATTTGCATTTTCTTCTTATTGATTCCTTTTTGGGTTCTTTTTGGAAAATTGAGCTTTTTAAGGGAATTGCTACAATATCTTGTGTTTTAGTGAAAGTTTTGCTGTTCCAAATCTAAGCCTAAAGGTCTATTATCTTTCCAATACACTAATGTTGCTAATGAAGATTGTGTGAAGTTTTGTATGAAGGAAAATTTTCAGGTGTAGAGAAAGAATGATGTAATGAGATGAAGAATGGAAAAAAGCTCAATCTTGGGGATGCCACCCCATGTCACCCCAAAAAATATTCAAGAGGTACAAGCGTCAAAGCTTGGGATGCCCAAGGCATCCCCTTCTTCATCAATAAAAATCTCAGGTCTTTCTAGACACTTCGTTTTTATTGTTTCATGCACTGTTGTGTTGTTCTTGGAGCGTATTTGTTTTTATTTTTAGTTTTATTTTGCTTGGTTTGCTGCAATAAGTTGGTTGGATCCTATCACAATTCTTTTGGAGAGAAACACACTCAGTTTTCATTGCCTAGAACACTCTAGTTTTCACTTTTATTGTTTTGTGAGTGTTCACTTTTGCTAGCACTGTGTTTAGCCTTAGTTTTCTTATGCTTTCAGCTTGGAACTTTTTAGTTATTCTTTTTGGATTTGTGATACAAGATCACTGGTCTTTATTTATTATTATCTTTGTGAGTTTTTTCAAATAAGTTGTTTGGTGTTGGAAAAGAGTAGGAAGTTTCATGCTTAGGTAGTACAAGAGGAGCTTGTTTTGACTGTGGCTTAGACTTTATCATGTCATACTAGGTGTGGTTTTGAACTTATGCTTAGTGATTATTGCTGTAGCATGAATTGTTCCAAACAATTGGGATTGCTTAGTGTGCCTTGAAAGAATCATGCGTTGTTTTAGCATACAAAAGCATAGTATTGTGGTATTCTCCTTTGATGCTTTGTTTGGGTTGACTTGGCACATGCTAACACCATGTTAAGACTATGAACAAGTCATCATAGCCTCTATGATCATTCGGTCCTTGACTTGTGGTACCACTTTATGCTTTGATTAGTAATGTTTTGTCTCTCTGCATGATTATGGCCATTATTGCTCTCTTAGTTGGTCGCTCCCAGTCTTTTGCTATCCTCCACTTGTATGAGTAAGCTCTACTCATGCATCCAACTCCCAAAAAACCAAGTTATTCCAAAGTGTCCACTATAAATTCCTATGCATGGTGTGTTACACCATTCCAAGTATATTCTTGTTTTCATCTATCTTCTAATTTAAAAGTATTTTGTTATGTGAAAACTTAGTGATTAAAGCTCTCATGAACTTGATGGCACACTTTATATTTCTTGCCCCTAATAAACTTGAACCATTGTGTCATCTATGTTGTATATGCTTGCACTTATACGTTGGAATTAGCAGAATCATGCTGTCATGGGGAACGCTTTCAACATTGCACTTGTACATTGTACACAGTTGATATCATGCTCTTTTGTTTGCGGATGTCGTCGCTGTGAAATAAAAGGGGAGCTTGTAAGTCCATGGAGTTATGTATGTGTGATAGAGAAATGCCTGGGCCGCTAGCCTAAGCCCTGCCTAATCATGGTGGAAACTTGTAGCATCACCATAGTGAGCAATCTATGAAGCTTTCTTCTTATAAAAAAGAGAGACATATTGAAAAGAGGAAAGAGAGAAAAACACCATTTTCCCATGGTAAATAAGAAGATTGCTGAGATGCTCATTGTCTGCTTGCCTTGTCATTTTGATTATGGGTTAGCTCCTGTATCATCTGCAAGGGGTACCCCATTGGCGGTTCTCTATGATACACATGTACTTACTATGACAAGAACTTACAGGTGACTAAAGTTGAGTAGAATGAGGTGCGGCCCTCGTATTCAAGGGACATGAGATTGCCAACTTATACTTTGCCAGGCATATACTCCATAGTTTGTTCACTTTAACCTTAATCACTTCAAGATGCTTATGATAGGGGCAATGAGAGCTGAAAGCTAACAAGTACCATAATTTTTGGAAGCTCTTTATGAGACTTGAAATCCCTGCTTCCCTTTGAAGGGCCTTTCTTCCACTTTTATATTGAGTCTCCACCTTCTATCCTTAGGCACCAATTAAGAGAGCATAGTTTCCATTCTTAGTTCTATGTGCATTGTCCCAAAACTTATTGATTGATGCATATTGTTGATATTACTTGTTCTTGTGCTATTTGTATCTAGTCACTCTTATGAACTTTGAAGGTGTCCTATGCATCTATTTGCTACTCCATGAGGGACAAACTAAATGCCACCATGCCATGTTTTCTGTATGTGAAACAAACAAACATTTTTCAATCCATGTTATTCATGAATATTTGTTTGTAACCTTTCATGTTGCATGCATAGTTATTATGTCTTAATGTTAGAACTCCATCTTACATGCTCATGCTTAGAGTTCTTTGATCCCAGCTTTCAATGCTTGCAAATGGTTTGATCTTGATTGTGATGGTGCATGTCACCTCAAAAATTATTCTTTTTATCACTTACCTACTCGAGGACGAGCAGGAGTTAAGCTTGGGGATGCTTGATACGTCAGAAACGTATCTATAATTTTTGATGTTCCATGCTTGTTTAGTATCTACTTTTCTTTGTTTTGTCTACACTTTGAGGTATTTTTATTCACTTTCTGAAACTAACCTATTGACAATATGCCACGGTTCCAGTTGCCCATTTTCTGCTGTTTTTCGTTTCAGAAAGATAAAAAATGAATATTCTTGGAATTGGATGGGACAAAAGACAAAGTTCATATTTTTTAATGAACGATAAGGAAAATCGAAGACGAGACGGAGGAGGACACCGGGGTGGACACACCCTAGGTGGCCACGGGTCCCACCCTGGCCGCGCCCCAGGGGGTGGCCCTCCATCGACCTTGCCTCTTTCTCCTATAAGAAGCCTCCGAGCCAGTAACCCTAAATCATCAACCAGAAAGCCACGAAAAGTTCCGCAGCGCCGCCGCCACGGAAGGGGAGATTTGGGGGACAGAAAGTCTCTATTACGGCACCCTGTCGGGATGGGTAAGTGCCCCTGGAGCCATGTCCATCGATCTCCACCACCATCTCAATCACCGTTGCTGATTCCCATGATGAGGAGGGAGTAGTTCTTCCTCGAGTCTAAGGGCTCTACCGGTAGCTATGTGTTCATCTCTCTCTATGCATGATATTGTTGTGGCCATGAGCTTTGTAATCTAGTAGATCTACCTTGCTACTCAAGTGCTTCAATAGATCTCTGCTCTCCCCATGTGTGTGAAAGTGACATCGTACATGCCATGGTGGCACTTAGGCTAGAGTCTACATGAATACTCATCGTTCTTTAATAGATCTATGCTTTTCCCCACGTGTGTGAAAGTGACAGCGTGCACGTCGTGTGTAGCACTTAAGCTAGGTTATATATATATATTTATCATGAGTATATTTGGAGTTGGATGTCTCTATGAAATTGTGGTGTTTGTTGGAACCATCTAGCGCTCAAGGTGACAGTGTGGGGTTATCTAGATTGGGAAAGGCGGACTTTGAGGTGTGATGTTATAGCCCTACCATGGATTAGAGTGTCCAACCGGAGAGTAGTTCAGGGTAGTATCATGAAGAGAATATATTTATATGAGAGAGTGTTCACTAGTGAAAGTATGATCCCTAGGCCTTGTTTCTAAACATTGAAACACCGTTTGCATCTAGATCTGTTGCATGTTTGCTTGCTTCCTTCTTGTTTCCTTTAGTATTTACCTCACCGTCAAGCTATTTTCTGGCACCATTACCACTTGTATTTCACTATCTCTTCGCCGAAATAGTGCACCTATACACCTGACAAGTGTATTGGGTGTGTTGGGGACACAATAGACTTCTTGTATCTTGATTGCAGGGTTACTTGAGAGGGATACCTTTGACCACTTCCTCCCTGAGTTCGATAAACCTTGGGTAATCCACTTAAGGGAAACTTGCTTCTGTTCTACAAACCTCTGCACTTGGAGGCCCAAAAACTGTGTCCAAGAATAGAAGTGCGTTGACATCAACGCCATCGGAAGTATCCACACTGGTACCAATATCCGCCTACGGGAACCACCGTGGTGCCACTCAAAGATCGCGGATGCTAAAGTGTACAAGGGATTCCGCAAAGACATGCAAGGTCTACTTCTCGGATCCGAAGGCCGGTCCCGAACATCGGCACGCCATGACCTCCTTCAAGGATCCGGAGGCCGAAGACCCCGAAGCCCCGATCCCGAGGATCCGAAGCCCGATCCGAAGACCGATCTCGCCAAGCCCGAACCTCTTTGAACTCCTGAACCAAGATCTTCGACCTCAATGTGTGACCCCTTCTCAAGCCCTATTTTATAAATGCCATCGATATAAATTGTTGCATAATAAATCACTCATGCTTGCATACATCTCATCATGTGGTTTGGGTGCATTATGCAGATTCACCTTATAATTAAATATGGAGACCATATGCGGGCAAATATATCCTTATATTAGCCCCATTTAATTTTTATCTAGCGAACCAATACCATGTTTTGCCTATTTAAGTCAATATTTAAATTGTGGGGTATCTAAACAACATGAACCATATAATTAATTGTCGGGACCCCGGTTCCGCTTAATATTTTCTAATTGCACTGCACATTTTCCATGTCATACATCATACATGCATCATGCCCGATCTTCTGCCATAGTATTAAATAGTGCATCCGGTGTTTCTTCTAGTACATTGCTTCTTCACGGATTAGGCCGATGAGTTGATGCGAGTGTCGACCCGATCTTCGGATGAACCTTCGGCAGTGTTTCTAAGCAAGCATTCTCCCCTTTCTACCTATTTTATATTTATAGTATTTACTTCCTCCTGTTGATCTATTGTTATCTGTGTTGCGATGCTTTAGATTCCATACCCCTTTATATATCCTTGCAGCCTTTATATTTCCTTGGACACCTCCTATTGCCTGTTGTTTTGGTAGACAGTTGGCCTTGCGAGTCGTGGTCGCTTTCTTAGGCGTTGCTCCGTGTCGTCGATGTTCCATTGATGTTGGGGGTTGGCATATTTGGAGATGATCATGGCTTCAATTGCAGTTTAATAACTAATATTGAAAGTAGGTATAATAAATGCATAGGCACATTGGGGTAATAGTTGAGATCTGGTTTTTATCCCGCCCCCTGTGTCCATCTAGGGCCCGAGTTCTTGACACCTGCTCCGAGACGAGCGTGCTAACCACATGTGGGTGTATACATCCCTATCGGCTTAGGACCTGATTTCAAAGTACTGTTCTGGGGCCACAAACTAGTTCGGGCTTTATGCGTTACTACTGTACTTTTGCCATGTATGCCATCTATGAGATGTTTATTACCTGTTGCTCGATGAGCGTTTATTACTGTTGCGTAGGTGCGGCACTCTGTCACGGGAATATTTTGTCGATGACTTCTGCTCCCGTGCAAGTCCACGCAACCCAGGGTCCATACGAGGAGGATTAGCTATACCTCGTATGGGTAGCTCTTTCGAGTGGACCCCTTGTACTTGCTTTGGGTCAGGGAAAGCGTCATGTCCTAGGCCTCGCCGACATAGCGATGGAAGTATGTTAACTGATCTGGCAAAAAGGGTCAAAGTGCGTGTGGAAACTTTGGTGCACCCCTGCAGGGTTAAATCTTTTCGAAAAGCCGTGTCCACGGTTATGGACGACTTGGAGCACAGTATCTCGATCATAGAAAACTATAACTAAAGTTTACTGCTATAATTTGACTTGTATCTGATATGACTAGTAAGTTGGATAACCACCATGAAAACTATGAATAAAACTGCCAACCGTGTGAGTTTCCTCGGCTTGACTTCCTCGTTTGGTCTCGAGGGGGAAATACCAGGATGGGCATGTTTGGTGGTAGTATCAGGTTGGATCCGAATAGGTATTTCTCATCTCTCTCTGATAGCCGATATATGTTTTGAGTCTCTATAGGTTGTTTAGCGCACGCTCCACTGCCGCTTCAGTCTACCATACCTATGTAGGCGAGGACCGCCGAATTGTAACACTCGTCGTGTACTGGCCTTAGTACTGACCGCTCTCTTTTTCCTTTTCCCTTTGTCGGCACCCCTTTTGTTTTAGCAGGTTTTGAGATCGACGTCGTTAGCAGGGTTACCCTTCCGGCTTGGCCTGGGCAGGGTTATGAACGTCATTGGTTATTCTTCAGGGCTCTTAGCTCAATTTGCATCTTGTCCATAGTCGGATGCTGTATCGTTTTCAAGGTGATTTGGATCTTTGTACTGTATATTTGTATTCTTGACTCTTTGAGTTGTTGTTGTATATATTTGTTCTATGGGTTCCATCATGGATTAATGTGTAATGGTATTATTTTGTTTTTCACCCGCACGAAAGTGCCTGGTGGACACCTTTGAATCGTTTTTATGTGGGTTTGGCAAGAATCGCTAAAAATTGCACAGGACCGATCCGAGGGTGTTACAATATGCAACTAGGAACGCTGGACAATTTTTCAAGATCAACCTATGAGTTGCAACTATGAACATGCAAGTGGGAGAACGCTAGACCTTTTTTCAATTTTTTGACCTATGAGTTGCAAGAAGACATGCAACTAATAGATGTTGGACCTTTTTAATCTTTAATCATCTAGTTGCAAGTGCACTCGCAACTCTATTTTTCAATTTGATTAAAATTTTATTTTGATTTAGTTTTACAAATTGATGCAAGTTGCAGTTGGATATGCAACTAGGGGACACTAGACCATTTTTTTATATTTCGACCTATGGTGAGTTGAAACAAGACATGCAAATGGACCTTTTTCCAATTTTTGACCTATGAGTTATAACTGAAAATACAAATCTTTTTAGGCCTTAACTATCTAGTTGCAAGTTCCCTCATAACTAAGTTTTCAAATTTGAATTAAATCTGACCCTTTATTATTATTATTTTTGCAAATTGACCTATTAATTACAACTGGATATGCAACTGAGAATCGCTGGACCATTTTTTTTAATTCGATACCTATGAGTTGCAACCGGACGTGCAGGTGGGGACGCTGGTTTCCCTGATTTTTTATGTATAAGTTGCAACCGGACATGCAACTATGGGACACTGGGTCTTTTCTAAAAAAGTTGCATATACGTTCGCAATTGAGTTTTAAATTTGACTTAAAGTTAGAGTTTTATTTTGAATTTGTTTTTTTTCAATTTGACCTATGAGTTGTAATTCAAATGCAATGGGGGAGGGGGAAATTGAATGTAACATCCCAGGATTAGCAGCTAGAAATTGAGAAGACACATGTCACTATATTGGACCTTTTTTAAAATTCGATCTATGAGTTGTGAGTTATAACCGGACATGCAACTGATAGGTCAAATTAGTCGTCAGGCCTTGTAGGAGTTGTAACTGGGTTGAAATTTTGAGGACTAATTTATCTAGTTGCTTCTCCTTTGTGAACACGGTTCTCGCTGGAGCACATCGTCCGGGTTTTATACGTCGCGAAGGATCAGATCATATGAATCATATCCATGCCCCTAGTCCTGTCCATGCTCGAAAAAGATACGATAGAGAAAACCAGTAAGGCGACAATTTGAACCAGTTACTCGGTTTGTCCATGCCACGGCAGCGGGCTCCAGAAAATACATGCATGGATTGTGGTGCGCGTCTATAGAACGTACACAAACTCTCATGTCCTACTTGGTCGTATCATGTGTGATCAAAGTATATTTTCTCCCCGTGTTCATTAGTGTAGTAGTGCTATTTTCTTGGATCGAAAAGAAATGAAGAATATCCCTCATGAAAAAGGGAGTTGTAGCACCTCTTACACGTACTCACATGCTGGCCAGGATCAATGGCCCAAAAACAAGAGACAACGGCCTAACTAAAAAAGATATCAGCCCAACAAAGGAAACCTGCGAGCTGAGGGAAATTGGATTAAAAGGAACGACGATGACACCATTCGACTGCGACTTACCTTATGTCACAATCAGCTGTGACATAGAGACTCCCCTTTTTAATACTCCATCGATTTCATCCTACGAGGCCTTCCACAACTTATGCAATTTACGGGAGTTAACTACAAAAACCACCACATGTGCGCGGGAAGTTTGAAAATTTATCGGGTTTCTCTAATTTTGCAAAAATCTACTATTGGTTGGTTTCAATGTGCACTGATTCGCGATTTGGGCGTGATAACACTGAATCTGACATGCGGGACCCACTGTTAGGGCTGACGTGGCAGGGAGGATATGTTCGCCGTTAACGGCGCGTGGATCCTGTAGGGGTTCGTAGCATGGAAAACAAAAAATTTCTACCGCATGCAAACAAACAAGCCAAGATCTATCTACTAGATTGTAGCAACGAGTCGATAGAGGAACTCACCCTTGAAGATTCCAAAGCGGTTAACGAGAGCAGATTCTCGTGGGTGATGTAGTCGTACTCTTGCCGATCTCAAGATTGCGTAGACGATCCTTCCGGCGCTGCGTTCCGGCAGCGCTTCCGCAGTCGGTCACACGTTCGGCACTCGATGAAGACCTTCCTCTCCCTTGTTATAGTAGGCAGCGGAGGTTGTAGCACTCTCCTCGCGATTCCGGCAGCATGATGGCGTGGTATCGGAAGTAGAGGGGAGATCTCGCAGGGCTTCGCCTTAAGCCGGAGCGAGTATGGTGGACTATGAGAGAGGCCTTGGCGATCTAGGGTTTAGAGGCACCGAGGGAGGAATCTTGGCCGGCGGCTAGGGCTTGGGAAGAGCCCCAACTCGGCGGCTAGGAGGAAACCCTAGGGCGGCGGCGACTTGTGGTGGTTGGCGGTTAGGGCTAGGGTTTGGGTGGTCTTGGGTGTAGGGAAGAGGGGCAGCCCTGCCCCTCCTTTTATAGGTGGGAGGGTGCGGCCAAGGGGGAGGGAGTCCTCCCCAAAGTCGGCCTCCTTGGACGGCGGGTGGAGGGAAAGGAACTCCTCCCCAAGTAGGTTTCCTACTCTCCCTCCACCAAGCAAAACTGTCATTTGACTTTTTAAATTGGCGTTTGACTTTTCAAACTAGGATTTGATTTCTCCCTTTTTTTCCCAGCCATGATACCTAGTACATGATGCAACAATTCCACATTTTCATGACACATTCATGTACCCTTCCCCTCCGGAGTGCCGGACCTTCTAGAACCTTCTAGAACATTCCCGATGAAAACACCAGAATCATTCTCCAACTCCGAAACAGGACTTTCCTTATATAAATCTTATTCTCCGAACCATTCCGGATCTCCTCGTGATATCCTGGATCCCATCCGAGACTCCGAACAACATTCGGTCTCTTACTCATCATTCCATAATTACTCAACAACATCGAATCCTTAAGTGTGTCTCCCTACGGTTCGTGAATTATGGGGACATGATCGAGACACTTCTCCGATCAATAACCAATAGAGGAATCTGGAAATTCATATGGCTCCCACATATTTCTATGATTACTTTGCGATCGAATGAACCACTTACATACGATACCAATTTCCCTTTTTCTCAGGATAGTTTACTTATCCGAGGTTTTGATCGTCGGTATCTCTGCATACCTAGTTCAACCTCGTTACCGATAAGTACTATTTTCTTGTTCCCGTGATATGTGATCCCTTGTGAGCCATTCACATGCTTGCAAGCTAATTGGATGACATTCCACCGAGAGGGCCCAGAGTATATCTATCCGTCATATGGATGGAAAAATCCCACTCTTGATCCATGTGTCTCAACCCATACTTTCCGAACACTCAATGCCACCTTTATATCCACCCAGTTACGGTGTGGTGTTTGATGTCATCAAAGCATCCTTCCGGTGATGGTGATAAGCATGATCTCATGGTCGAAGGAATTAGGTTACTATGTATCAGAAAGCTTATAGCAATTGAACTATTAAAATGACTTGATCTTTATGCTACGCTTATCTATAGGAGTATGTCCATCATACCATTCTCCTAATGATATGACCTTTTTATTAACAACATCTCAAATGTTCATGATCAAGAAACCATGATCATCTATTAATCAACAAGCTAGTATTATGAAGAGGCTTTACCAGGGACTCTAATTTAGTTTACAAATCACACAGGTATTAGTGTTTCTGGTTAATACTGTTATAGCATGAATGTAAACATTTATCATAAACACAAAGATATAATAATAACTACATTTATTATTGCCTCTAGGGCATATCTCCAACAGTCTCCCACTTGCAATAGAGTCAACTAATCTAGATTACATGGTAATATACCGAACACCCATGGCGGTGTGGTGCTGGTCATGTTTTGCCCTCGGGAGAGGTTTAGTCAACGGATCTGCCACATTCAGATCTGTGTGTACTTTGCAAATCTTTATGTCACCATCTTGGACATGTTCTCGAATAGCATGAAAACGTAGCTTGATGTGCTTCAGCTTCTTGTGTGACCTTGGTTCTTGCGCATTGGCTATGGCGCCCATGTTATCACAGTAGATAGACATTGGGTCCATCGCACTTGGAACCACACCGAGCTCTGTAATGAACTCCTTCATCCATATCGCTTCTTGTGAAGCCTCTGAAGCAGTTATGTATTCCGATTCAGTTGAAGATCTCGCCACAACGCTTTGCTTTGCACTCCTCCAGCTAACTGCTGCACCATTCAAATTAAATACGTATCCAGATTGAGATTTAGAATCATCCGGATCGGTGTTCCAACTAGCATCGGTGTAACCATTAACAACGAGTTGTTCATCACCTCCATAAGAAAAAACCATATCCTTAGTTCTTCTCAAGTACTTAAGGATGTTTTTGACCGCCGTCCAATGATCCACTCCTGGATCACTTTGATATCTGCTAGTCAAACTAACAGCATATGCAATGTCGGGTCTAGTACATAGCATGGCATACATTAGAGATCCTATGGCTGAGGCATAGGAAGTCTTACTCATCCTTTCTCTATCTTACGCGTTCTTTGGACTTTGAGTTTTACTCAACGTCGTATTGGGCAACATGGGCAAGAACCCTTTCTTGCTATCTTCCATTCCAAACCTCATTAGAACTTTGTCCAAATATGTACTTTGTGACAATGATATTAGGCGTCTCGATCTATCTCTATAAATCTTTATGCCTAATATGTAAGCTGCTTCGCCAAGATCCTTCATTGAAAAACTATTATTCAAATATTATTTGACACTATTAAGAAGGTCTACATCATTCCCAATCAACAATATGTCATCTACATATAGTATTAAGAATGCTATAGAGCTTCCACTCACTCTCTTGTAAATACAAGATTCTCCATAAGTTTGTATAAAACCAAAACTTTTGATTACCTTATCAAAACATTGATTCCAACTTCGGGATGCTTGCTTCAACCCATATATGGACCGTTGAATTTTGCATACCTTGTTAGCATCTTTAGTATCGACAAAACCTTTGGGTTGCATCATATACAACTCTTCATCAATGTCTCCATTGAGGAATGTTGTTTTGACATCCATCTGCCATATCTCATAATCGTAATATGCAGCGATTGCTAACATAATCCTCACAGACTTTAGCTTCGCTACTGGTGAGAAAGTCTCATCGTAGTCAACTCCTTGAATTTGTCGAAACCCTTTTGCGACAAGTAGAGCTTTATAGACAGTAACATTACCATCAGCATCTATTTTCTTCTTGAAAATCCATTTGTTCTCAACAGCCTTCCGGCCATCCGGTAAGTCCACCAAAGTCCATACTTGGTTTTTGTACATGGATCCCATTTCGGATTTCATGTCGTCTTGCCATTTATTGTAATCTGGGCTCATCATCGCTTCCTCATACGTCGCAGGGTCATCGGTGTTGTCCACCAACATGACACTCATAACGGGATCATACCAATCAGGAGTGGTACGAGTTCTCGTTGACCTGCGAGGTTCTGTAGCAACTTCAACCGAAGTTTCATGATCATCATCATTAGCTTCCTCTCTTATTGGTGTAGGCACCACAGTAACTTCTTCCGGTGTTGCGCTACTCGCAAGTTCGAGAGAAGGTTCAACAACCTCGTCGAGTTCTACTTTCCTTCCAGTCACTTCTTTCGAGAGAAATTCCTTCTCTAGAAAGGATCCATTCTTGGCAACGAAGATTTTGCCCTCGGATCTATGATAGAAGGTATACCCAATAGTTTCCTTCGGGTATCCTATGAAGACGCATTTTTCCGCTTTGGGTTCAATCTTGTCCGGTTGTAACTTCTTTACATAGGCTTCGCAACCCCAAACTTTAAGGAATGACAATCTAGGTTTCTTCCCAAACCATAATTCATACGGTGTCATTTCAACGGATTTAGATGGTGCCCTATTTAAAGTGAATGCGGTTGTTTCTAATGCATAACCCCAAAATGATAGCAGTAAATCTGTAAGTGACATCATAGAACGAACCATATCTAAGAGAGTTCGATTACGACGTTCGGACACACCATTACGATGTGGTGTTCCCGGCGGTGTCAATTGTGAAAGTATTCCGCATTTCTTTAAATGCTCGCCAAACTCGTAACTTAGATATTCACCTCCACGATCAGAACGTAGAAATTTAATCTTCTTGTTACGTTGATTCTCCACCTCACTTTGAAATTCCTTAAACTTCTCGAAAGTTTCGGACTTATGTTTCATGAAATAGATATACCCATATCTACTCAAGTCATCCGTGAAGGTAAGAACATAACGATAACCACCGCGCGATGCTACACTCATTGGACCACACACATCGGTATGTATGATTTCCAATACGTCCGTAGCTTGCTCCATCATACCAGAAAATGGAGTCTTAGTCATTTTACCCATTAGACATGCTTCGCATCTTTCAAGTGATTCGAAATCAAGTGATTGAAGAAGTCCATCGGAATGGAGTTTCTTCATAAGCTTCACTCCAATGTGACCAAGATGACAATGCCACATATAGGTCGAGTTATCGCTCAATTTCAAACGTTTAGCTTCAATGTTATTAATATATGTATTTCCACTATCGAGATTCAATAAGAATAGACCATCTATCAAAGGTGCATGTGCATAAAACATACTCCCTCCGTTCCTTGATATAAGGTGTATAGTTTTCTGTAAAAAATTCCAGAATATAAGGTATATGGTGGGATTGTGGGATTTTTTTTACATAATTTAGGAGTAAAACTGATTTGGAGAGATGAGATACCGAGATTTCCATATTTTCCTCTATTCTCACATCGGTCACCTACATGTATTAACATCTAAAAGTATCTATTTTTTTCCTTTTAGCCTATGCGCTAATATTCGTGCAAGAAAACTATACACCTTATATCAAGGAACGGAGGGAGTATTACTCATATAAATCGAACAACCATTATTCTCAGACTTAAACAAGTAACCGTCTCGCAACAAACATGATCCAGATATAATGTTCATGCTCAACGCAGGCACCAAATAACAATTATTTAAGTATAAAACTAATCCCGATGGTAGATGAAGAGGTAGCATGCCGACCGCGATCACATCAACCTTTGATCCATTTCCAACGCGCATCGTCACCTCGTTCTTCGCTAGCTTCCGTTTATTCTGCAGTACCTGTTTCGAGTTACAAATATGAGCAACCGAACCAGTATCAAATACCCAGGCACTACTACGAGTACTAGTGAGATACACATCAATAACATGTATATCGGATATACCTTTCTTCTTGATGTTGCCGTTCTTCAAATCCGCCAAGTACTTTGGGCAATTCCGCTTCTAGTGACCCTCTCCCTTGCAGTAAAAGCACTCAGTATCAGACTTAGGTCCAGCCTTGGTCTTCTTCGCCGGTGCGGCAACTTTCTTATCACCCTTCTTGAAGTTTCACTTTTGCTTAGACATGCCTTTCTTGAATTTGGTGGTCTTATTGACCAACAACACTTGATGCTCTTTCTTGATCTCCACTTCTGCAGATTTCAACATGGAGAAGAGTTCTGGCAACGTCTTGTTCATGTTTTGCATATTGTAGTTCATCACAAAGTTCTTGTAACTTGGTGGCAGTGATTGGAGGACACGGTAAATCCCCAAAGCATTAGGAATCACTATACCCAAACTTTGGAGTTTGTTTGCGTGCCCAGACATCTTAAGCACATGCTCACTGACGGAGCTGCCCTCTTCCATCTTGCAGTTAAAGAACTTTTTAGAAGCCTCATAACTCTCAACTGCCGCGTGAGCCTCAAATATCATTTTGAGTTCACGGACAATATCATGTGGGTCATGGCTCTCAAACCTTTTCTGAAGCTGCGATTCCAAACCATACAAGATAGCACACTGAACTGTGGAGTACTGATTCTTCCGAGTGAGGTAAACGTTCTTTACTTCATTGGTAGCATCAACTGCAGGCGGGTCACCCAGCGGTGCATCCAGCACATAGGTCAAATTACCAGCATTGAGGACAATCCTGAAATTGCGGAACCAATCCGCGAAGTTGCTTCCATTGGTTTTCAACTTTTCTTTCTCTAGGAACGCATTAAAATTGATGGTAGGGGCCGCCATTGATCTACAACATATTTGCAATAGTTTAGACTAAATTTATGACTAATTTAGTTCAAATTAATAAAATTAATCTAGGTGAACTCCCACTCAAAACAATATCCCTCACATTGTTTTAGTGATCACACGAACCAAATCCACCACATCAACACCGATCATCACGAGAGTTGATATAGTTTTAATGGCGAACAATCGACATTTCATCATATCTACTATATGATTCATGCTTTACCTTTCAGTGATCCGTGTTCCGAGACCATGTCTGTACATGCTAGGCTCGTCAAGATCAAACCTTAGTTTCCGCCTGAGCAAATCTGGCTTGCTCACGTTGTATACACTTGCGGAATCTAACACACCCGATCATCATGTGGTGCTTCGAAACAACAAGATTTAGCAACGGTGCTAACTAAGGGTGAACACTTTATGACTTGAAATTCATGTGCATGAGGGATCATCTTATAATGCTACCGTCGTCTACTAAGCAATACAAGATGCATAAAGGATTAACATCACATGCAATTCATAATATGTGATATGATATGGCCTTTTATTCTTTGTTCTTCCGATCTCCATCTTCAAGCACGAACATGATCTCCATCATCACCGGCATTGCATCAAGGTCAATGATGCTTCTTCATGGTTGTCGTCCACCGGCTTCAACTATTACAACTACTTTGAATAGACACGCGTGTCCTAACATAAATTAAAGACAACCATATGGCTCCCGAAGGTTGCCAACTTACAATAAGGAACATTGCATACATCAAATATAATCACAATCATGGCCATATCACATCACAGCACACCCCTGCAAAACAAAGTTAGACGCCTCTACTTTCTTTGAATATTTTACGTGGTTTGGGGCTTTCAATAAGTGTCGATCTAACTTACAAACAAGAACCACAACGTTGATGTTTGAACTATCAAGTGCCCGTTGTAAATTGGATCTATACTATAATGGGAGAGACAGACACCCGCAAAGCCACTTATGCAATACAAGTTGCATGTTGAGCGTGGAGCAAGTCTCATGAACGATGTCATGTAAGGTTAGCCCAGGCCGCTTCATCCCATCATACCGCAAGATGCAAAGTACACAATAAGCAATTGATAATAAAATCACCACCGCCCACAATGACCATTGTGTTCTACTCGTGCAATAGATCTACATATAGACACGGCTCTGATACCACTGTAGGGGTTCGTAGCATGGAAAACAAAAAAATTCTACCGCATGCAAACAAACAAGCCAAGATCTATGTACTAGATTGTAGAAACGAGTCGATAGAGGAACTCACCCTCGAAGATTCCAAAGCGGTTAATGAGAGCAGATTCTCGTGGGTGATGTAGTCGTACTCTTGCCAATCTCAAGATCGCGTAGACGATCCTTCGATCTTGTGCTCGTGAGCTTCATGATCGGTCACACGTTCGGTACTCGATGAAGACCTTACTCTCCCTTGTTCTAGTAGGCAGCGGAGGTTGTAGCACTCTCCTCGCGATTCCGGTAGCACGACAGCGTGGTACCGGAAGTAGAGGGGAGATCTCGCAGGGCTTCGCCTTAAGCCGGAGCGAGTATGGTGGACTATGAGAGAGGCCTTGGCGATCTAGGGTTTAGAGGCACCAAGGGAGGAAGCTTGGCCGGCGTCTAGGGCTTGGGGAGAGAACCAACTCGGCGGCTAGGAGGAAACCCTAGGGCAGCGGCGACTTGTGGTGGCCGTCGGCTAGGGCTAGGGTTTGGGTGGTGTTGGGTGTAGGGAAGAGGGGCAGCCCTGCCCCTCCTTTTATAGGTGGGAGGGCGCGGCCAAGGGGGACGGAGTCCTCCCCAAAGTCGGCCTCCTTGGCTGGTGGGTGGAGGGAGAGGAACTCCTCCCCAAGTAGGTTTCCTACTCTCCCTCCACCAAGCAAAACTGTCGTTTGACTTTTCAAATTGGCGTTTGACTTTTCAAACTAGGATTTGATTTCTCCCTTTATTTTGGCCAGCCATGATACCTAGTACATGATGCAACCATTCCACATTGTCATGACACATTCATGTACCCTTCCCCTCCGGAGTGCCGGACCTTCCGGAACCTTCTAGAACATTCCCGATGAAAACACTGGAATCATTCCCCAACTCCGAAGCAGGACTTTCCTTATATGAATCTTATTCTCCGGACCATTCCGGATCTCCTCGTGATATCCCGGATCCCATCTGAGATTCCGAACAACATTCGGTCTCTTACTCATCATTCCATAACTACTCAACAACATCGAATCCTTAAGTGTGTCTCCCCACAGTTCGTTAATTATGCGGACATGATCGAGACACTTCTCTGATCAATAACCAATAGAGGAATCTGGAAATTCATATGGCTCCCACATATTTCTACGATTACTTTGCGATCGAATGAACCACTTACATACGATACCAATTTCCCTTTGTCTCACGATAGTTTACTTACCTGAGGTTTTGATCGTCGGTATCTCTGCATACCTAGTTAAACCTCGTTACCGATAAGTACTCTTTTCTCGTTCCTGTGAGCCAGTCACATGCTTGCAAGCTAATTGGATGACATTCCACCTAGAGGGCCTAGAGTATATCTATCTGTCATATGGATGGACAAATCCCACTCTTGATCCATGTGTCTCAACCCATACTTTCCGAACACTCAATGCCACCTTTATAGCCACCCAGTTACGGTGTGGTGTTTGATTTCATCAAAGCATCCTTCCGGTGATGGTGATAAGCATGATCTCATGGTCGAAGGAATTAGGTTACTATGTATCAGAAAGCTTAGCAATTGAACTATTAAAATGACTTGATCATTATGCTACGCTTATCTATAGGACTATGTCCATCATACCATTCTCCTAATGATATGACCTTGTTATTAACAACATCTCAAATTTTCATGATCAAGAAACCATGATCATCTATTAATCAACAAGCTAGTATTATGAAGAGGCTTTATCAGGGACTCTAATTTAGTTTACAAATCACACAAGTATTAGTGTTTCTGGTTAATACTGTTATAGCATGAATGTAAACATTTATCATAAACACAAAGATATAATAATAACTACATTTATTATTGCCTCTAGGGCATATCTCCAACAGATCCCACCATCTAAGTCGTGTCCTAACCCTAGCTCTGCTCAGTGAAGTGGGCAGTTTCAGAATGTTCCCTCCCTCCCGTGGCCCTGTCCTATCCCATCGCCACTCCAAATCCAGGCGGCGGCGGTGTGGCCGGACAACGAGGGCCCGCCGGCGATGGAGGCGGCGTTGGTGGTGATGCAGGGAGGGTCGACCTCGACTTCTGCGGTAGCTCCAATCCTCCCCTCCCGCAGGCACTTCACTGTTCCTGGCGGTGACAGCGTTGGCCAAGGTTTGAAAGGCAAGGCCGGCAGAGAGCCATTGCTGGACCTCCTCTCTCGGTGGCGTGGAATAAATTTTATCTTCTCCCTCCCGTGTCCCCCTTGTCTTCCCCCAAATTTAGCTGTGTAAACTCGATATTATGTTTAGTTCAGATGGTTAATTGTTTCTTTCATTTATCTGTAGCCTGGACGAGGATATTGTTAGATATATGCCCTATAGGCAATAATAAAAGTAGTTATTATTATATCTTATGTTTATTTACATTCATGCTATGACAGTATTAACCGGAAACATTAATACTTGTGTGATTTGTAAACTAAATTAGAGTCCCTAGTAAAGCCTCTTTATAATACTAGCTTGTTGGTTGATAGATGATCATGGTTTCCTAATCATGAACATTGAGATGTTATTAACAACAAGATCGTATCATTAAGAGAATGGTGTGATGAACATACTCCTATAGATAAGCATAGCACAGAGATCAAAGTCATTTCATTAGTTCGTTTTCTATAAGCTTTCTAATACATAGTAACCAAATTCCTTTGACCATGAGATCATGCTAATCACCATCACTGGATGGATGCTTTGATGATATCAAACACCACACCGTAACTGGGTGGCTATAAAGGTGACATTGAGTGTTCGGAAAGTATGTGTTGAGGCACATGGATCAAGAGTGGGATTTGTCCATCCATATGACAGATAGATATACTCTAGGCCCTCTCGGTGGAATTTCATCCAATTAGCTTGCAATCATGTGACTGGCTCACAAGGTATCACATATCACGGGAACACGAAAAGAGTACTTATCGGTATCAAGGTTGAACTAGGTATGCAGAGATACCGACGATCAGACCTCTGATAGTAAAACATCGCGAGACAAAGGGAAATTGGTGTCATATGTAAATGGTTCATTCAATCGTAAATTAATGGTAGAAATATATGGGAACCATATGAATTTCTAGATTCCTCTATTGGTTATTGATCGGAGAAGAGTCTCGCTCATGTCTGCATAATTCACGAACCGTAGGGAGACACACTTAAGGATTCGATGTTGTTTAGTAGATATGGAATGTAAGTAGGGAGACCGAATGTTGTTCGGAGTCTCGGATGGGATCTGGGATATCACGAGGAGATCCGGAATGGTTCGGAGAATAAGATTCATATAAGGAAAGTCCAATTCCGGAGTTCGGAAATGATTTCGGTGTTTTCACCAGAATGATCTAGAAGGGTCTAGAAGGTTCACCGGACTGGAAGGGGAAGGGTGCATGAATGTGTCATGAATAAGTGTAATGGTTGCATCATGTCCTAGGTCAAAGTGATGTGCAAATAAAGAGTGAAATCAAACTCCAAAACTGAAAGTCAAAAGGCAAGTTTGAAAAGTCAAACTGGGACAATGTATCCTGGTGGAGGAAGAAGAGAATCCTTCTCTCCCTCCACCACAAGTGTTGGGGATATTCTATATGGGTATCCTCATAGCATGTATCCTATCTGGATAACCCGGATGGCCCACAGTTGATAGCAAGGCCCATGGCCTGCTGGGCGGCCCAGTTAGAAGGATCCTGAAGGGAGGCCCATGCCGGATAAAGGAAGGCTACAAAGGAGTCACCGACGTACCCGGAGCCTTGGAGTGCAAGACACGCTAGACTAGTTGTATGAAGTGTAGGATTCTGTAACCTGTCCGGCTAGGACTTTCCCTGTAACCATAGGACCTGGCGACTATATAAGCCGGACCTATGGGAGCCTTTAGGAAAATTCATACCAATTAACTCATACCTCGCACAGCGAACCGATCCCTGTAACTCGGTGTATTGCCATTATAGTGATTTATAGCAGGAGAAGGATTCCGCCACTGTTGTGGGATCTGAACCTGGGTAAGCTGTGTTACCTCGTACCCGTCAACCGTCCACCTTACCCTATATCTCTAAAGACGCACTGTGTGGACCCCTCCATGGCGTACTCGTTGGCAATACCACGACAGTTGGCGCCCACCATGGGGAAAGAGGGGCTTCAGGCTCTACAGCGGGCGAGGTCCAAGATATTCGCGGGAATCGGCGAAACCATAGCCATCGTCCGTGTTCTCTTCTCCGGCAACATTCTGATCGTCCCTCCCGACGAATTTTTTATCCCGGCGAAGACGAACCCTACCAGATGCTCGATCGTCCCCATCGGAGACATCCACCTCTTCATTGTCGAAATCGACTCGGGCACTAGTTCCCTGGAAGTCGGAGGAGCATCAAGACCCGCACGGATCGCCTACGGGTAGGATACATTCGCGGAAGGATCGATGTCGGATCTCTCTTCAGAGTTTGCCTACAAAGATCGGAAAAATTCAAGGCCCACCCAAACCGCCCATGTGCAGGATATAACGGTGGAAGATCGCTGCAAGTCCGCCGGCTTCGCCCGTGCGTCTGGACAACAGAGATCCAAGTTCGTCGGAGTGGTGACCATCTTCGATATGGCGCGTTGCGCGCATAGAGAGGGTGAAAGCCCCCGCGACTACCTTGCCAGGTGGCTCCGTATACGAGCCGATCTGGCACATTACCCTAATGATGATGCCATGTATCACTTTGTGGAAGGACTGGACCAAGGTACACTTCTCCAACATACGCTAAGGCGGCAACAGGCCTTAGGGCGCCTCACCTTCGAAGGCATGGTGAACACCGTCAACAACTACGCGGAGGCTGAGGAGGCAGCTTAGACAGCCCTTGTGCTCCTTGACGAAGCCCCTCCGCCTCAGCCACCACCACCACTGCCTCCGGTCATTGTCGCTGCAGCTGCACCACCACCTCCGAGCATCGTCGCAGTAGCTGCACCACCACCTCCAGTCATCGTCGCTGCTGTCGCACCACCCATCATCGAGGAAGACCGGGCACCCTCCTACTCCGTGCTTGACACGCTCTACATCGACATCAGCACTGACTCAGAGGAGATAGATTTCATCCCGGAGGAGCTATACTTTGCCATGCAGGAGATGGAGGAGGATTACACATGTGACGAACATGCCAACAACACCGTCACGTCCCGAGAGGTGTTCGTTGCCATTGGGACCACGATGGATGAAGATCAACCCGGACGAGCTCCGCCTACAGTGCTGGACAAGGGGAAGGTTCCACCTATTGTTGCCGACAACGATCGCGCAAAGGTCATGCCCCCTCCGCCTAACCCAGTGCAGCAGCCGCAGAAAATCGGCACCTGTCCGAGTAACAACAACACCGCAAACCTGCCGCCTCCGGCATCTACGTCTGTTGCTGCCCAAATCACTCCAGCTGATAGAGTGATGTACGACAACCTACTCGTCGAGCTCATGACCGTGGCCCATATACGAAACATGGTCCAGCTTGATGAGAAGTGCCAGCAGCTGCTGGAGAAAGCACATGCCATCGCGGAGCAAGGCGCTAAGCTAGATCAAGATCTGGCCAACGCACAGAAGTCAATAGAGAAAGCTAAAGCCATGGAGGCCAAGTACAAGACTCTGCTCCAGCAGCAGAAGGCTAAGAAAGCTCCGGCTCGCGTCATCAATGATCCTGGTGTACGGCAAAACCTAGGATGGGCCCTCTCGAAGCCGCCACAAGCGAAGCCATACGTTGATAGCGAAGGCAGGCAGGGATGCCCACTCCTCTCCTCAACCTCGCCGTCGCCAAGACCCTTCTGGAGAAGGATAGATCACCCACAGCTATGGAACAGGTCTATGACCTTGTGGCCAAGGCGGTGAAGTAGCAGGAAATGGCCACCTCTTAGAGGCTTGAGTCTGACCCAGCGTTTTGCCAGTCTAGCCAGCCTAAGCCGCCAAGGGATCGATCTCCTCATGATTTCGGGTCCTAGAGGGGTTCGTCGGAACAAAGACGGAGGGATGCGCGCAATAGGAAGGACGCCATCCCCAAATCCCCCGACCATGGAGGCAAGGCTCAACCTCATCGCCCATATCCACCACCCCGCTCTCCCCGACATCGCGAAGACCCCAAAACTCATCCTCGCATGGATATGCCTCCACTAAGGCAGAGTGGAATCGTCATCCGCAACAACGCGGAGCAGACCCGTCATGATGGAGAGCGCAACCAAGGACACAAGAGAGGTCGCGTCATGACCCTCCGCGTCCGACAAGCAACCGCGATAAGCATGAGGTGTCGCATGAGGGTAACAGCAAGAAGGATAACCCACCGCCACCTCCGCCTCTGCCGCCCCCTAGCAGCCACCATGGCGGAGGAGGCCCGCGTCGTTCACGCAGCCCATCCCCTGGCAGCAAGAAGAAAAGAGCCAGCCTAGAGCCATACGACGCACATTCACTCTTGGACAAGATTCACGAGGCCCGGGAAGGACAATACTTGGGACCACGTTGCTTTGGACCTATAATACAGACCGCAACTTACCCCAAGGGTTTTCGGATTGACAAGACCATCAAGCCCTATGAAAGAACCGCCAAACCAGCTACGTGGTGGCAGGATTACGGCAACACGGTGGAGATCGCCAGGGGTAACCCCAACATCACCTCAAGTACCTCCCACTGATGTTGGTTGGCACGGCCCGACAATGGATCGATGACTTGATAGAAAAGTCCATCTCCAACTGGTTGGACATGCAAGAGGCGTTCACCAAGAACTTCGAGGGTACGTATAAGCGTCCATGTACTGTTGGCGATCTACATCGGTGCATGCAGGAGAAAGACGAGTCATCTCGCGCCTACCTCTCTCGCTGGCTGGATATGAAGAATTCCTGCGCAGGAGTGCACGCTCAGACCGCCATGGACGCCTTCATCGATGGGTTGGAGAAAGGTATGTTGCTCCGACATAAGTTGAAGCGCTTGAAGGACAATCACTGGCTAGATCTCAGCCAGATGATCCAGCTAGCTAGTGAGTTCGCAGCTGCCGACGATGATGCTCGCGGCTCCCTGCCGGCAACGGCCATTCCAACTCAAGCTAGGAGGAACAACAGCTCCAAGCAGAAGAGCCCGCCAGAACAAAAGCAAACCTCCGACATGGTCGCCATGACATTTGCAGGACGAGGTGATGGCGGACAGCATGGCCAAGGACGGGGGGCTGGTCGCGTGCAGCATTGAAGTAGTGAAACTACCTCGGTAGTGCTCTGCGTTCCCCAAACGTACGAGGAGTACCGTGATATGCCATGCCTTGAACACCTCGATGCCAACGGAAAAGCCACTCACACCAATCGCAATTGCAAGTTTGTCAACGATCTCAAGGAGGACCCGGAGTCCGGCTACAAGCAAAGTCGGAAGAACAGACCACGAGGCAAGGTCAAGGGGAAGAAGAAGGAAGAGGAGTCCAAGGATTCAAGTGACATGGATGAGTATGTTGACCCTAGAGATGGAATGGGAAATAACCGCTTCGAGAAGAAGGTGGCCGTCTTCCACACTTTCCTTGGCACCCCCACTGTCCGACAACAAAAGGCCTCTATGAGGATACTGATGGCCACTCTAACCCCGGTTCCCTAGTACCTGCGATGGTCGGAGATTCCAATTACTTGGGACAGGAAGGATCACCCAGACCTCATCCCTACGGAGAACCAGTACGCCATGGTCATCAACCCCCTAATTGACGGCAATGAGTTCACCAAATGTATGGTGGATAGTGGAAGCAGCATCAACATCATGTACCTGGATACACTGCATAATATGAACTTGACGGAGGCTAACCTTAGGCGGACCAGCACCATCTACCATGGTGTAGCATCCCATTTGTCTAACAACTGTAATGCTACTTGTTTTAGTAATATAATGGCTACTTCCTACATATAATTGTTGCATCATCATCATATCATGCTCATGTCATCATGCCACCTTGCATTTGAGCATCATACCAAAAACCCTTTTTGTTTTGGTTCTTATCTCACATGCATTAATATTTGTATTTTCCTCTTGATATTGTATTTGGTTCTTGATATATTGTTAAATGCCCAAGTTGAGTTGGGGGCATATCTTTTATTCCACTCCACCACCTTTCTTTCACCACCTTACAATTCCACCATCCCATTGTCCATGAGCTTGTAATTATTTTTCTTTTGGTTTTAATCTAGCTCATGGGAGATAGGGTGGGTCCAAATCTACAAATTCTTTTGTTTGGGCCTTACTCCACATTTTGGAATGCATAAGAACAATGCCATGTAAATAATCTTGTTTTCACAAAATAAGCATGGTATTACTTATTTATGCATGGCCCATGCAACCATCACCAACTTTGGTCATCTTGTGGTTTTATTTGAATTCTTGAGTGGTTCATATCTATCTCTATCCCTTCTTTTGGGCTTGATCTATTTTGATCTTGCTTAAACCTCATCACCATCTTTATCTACCCCATCACCACCTTTTCTTCTTTTCTCTCTTTTGGCTATCTTGTTGGAGCTTGTCTAAAACCCTAAGCCTCACCTCCCCTCTCTTTAATCTAGCTCCACCAAAACCCCTGTGTGTCCTTGATCATGTGCTTGATCACCTCACCCCTCATCTCTCTACCTCTCTAGCTAACCCTAAGCCATCACCCCTCTCTCACAAACACTAACCCGAGGTTACCCTCTCTCTCTCGGCCTCCCTCCTCTCTCTAGCCCTCTCCCTGCCACAAGGCCCCACCAGCCCCACCTAGTCACCCTGGACCCATCTACCCCTCTCTCACTCCACCCCAACCCTAGCTACCACCCAAACCCGAGCCACCCTTCTCCCTTTTGCTTAAAGTGGCCACCACCTCCCATGTGCCTCTCCCCTCTCCCTCAACACCCCAACCACCCCAGGCACCCCAGATCCCATCTGGAAGTGCCCAGACCTCTCCTCACCCTCCCTTCTTCCTCCCCTAACCACCATGATCACCACCATGTCCCCAAACCCTAACCTCGGCCTCCTCTCCCTCTAGTCGTTCCCGAGCACGCCAGGCTGTACAAGGAGCATCAGGAGCGTCCCCTGCTTCCTCCTCGACGACTAGGACCGCTGGAAACCGCCGGACCTCGCCGGAGCAGCCTGACGCCGCCGTGCACCGCCCAGATCAGGAGCTCTAGGGCCCCAGCCACGCGCCAGATCGTGACCGCCCCGAGCACCTCCGACCACACCAACACCCTCCTGGTGAGCCCCTCTACCCCCCAGACAAGGTCCCTATCCCTCTCTTGCTTCATAGCGTCGGCGCCGCCCGTCGAACACCCAGGCGTCTTGCCAAGGCTCTGGCGACAACAGCAGCTTTGGCCTCTGTTCTCGGCGAAGCCAGCCTCTCCCTCCGAGCTAGCCACGAACGAGACTTGTAGCCGGTAGCGCCCTCTTCATCTTTGGTTTTTGCGGCTTGGCCAGAATCGCCGTGGTTCGCTCGCCATCGTCGTCCGAAGCTCCGTCCAGATCCGCCGCCGCAGCACCGCGTCCGACAGGTGACAGCCGTCATTGCTTGTTTTGGCTTAGCCCTCGCAGATTTTCCGCCTAAACCCGTCCCGAGCCCCTGGCGATCGTGGTCACGTTTTGCAGTTAGGCCCCCGCAGATCTGAACCTCGCATGCCGAAGCCCCCCTGGATTTCCCACGTGTCGCCCACCGGCTGGCCGCGCGCGTGTGTGGCCCTGTTCTGCCCTGGGCCCGCTTGTCATCCACGCGGGCTAGGCAGAGCCCCGGTGTGAAAAGTTTCTGTGCGCGCGTGTCGACCCAGTCAGCGTCGACCCCACCTGTCACTGGCTGGGGGTAGGATCTGCTGAGTACCAAAAGTCCAGGAGCCTTTCTGTTTCAAATTTCAAATCTTTTCAAATTAATTCAATTCAATTCAAAATTCAAATATGTTTAAACCTAAATGAATTCATAACTTTCAAATGGTTTGGAATTTGAATTCAAACTTAATATGAAAAATGTTTTATTTTTGAATGTGAATTCAAATCTTTAATCAAACATTTTCAGAATTAATTTAAATAGTCAACCTTTGACTTTGACCCTATTTAATAATTTTGACTTTTAAATAAATTTAAATTCATAATTCCAAATAATACAAATAATATATGTTTTTGAATCAGAAAAATGTGAGGATTTCAAATATGCCATCCAAAATATATTTTGGGCACTTAAAATTTCAAGTTGAATTAAATTACAATAAAATGCCCTTCACCTTAATTAATTAATAACTTTTGATTTATAACTCCAAATTCAACAAATGATATGTCTAAAATGATCAGCTCGACGAGACCTTTCTGTTTATGCATTCCATGTTCAAAATTGCAGCATGCATCATATAACTATAATGTAAACAGCAACTAATATGAGTATAAAAGGTGGCCAAAACTCAATAAAATGTTTGTTTCTTGTATTCTACACCTCACCCATGCCATGCTACATTATTGCCATGCAACTGGTGCATCATTCATCATGGCATGATTGTTTGCTTGTCGCATTTTATTCATATGCTTGTGCACTGTATTTATGTTGGCCCTTGTTTGTTTGGTTCTTCTTCGATTAGACATTGAGCAGGGGATATATCAAGAGAACCAGGAGCACTACCCAGATCCTTCTCTCGCTTCAACTGAGTTGCCAGGCAAGCACTACCACATGCTTGCATACATACAGTACCTATTGCCTCTATCTTATTCTTGCATAATTGAGTCACGATTGCATTAAACTGAATCCCAAGTATTGCATAGCCTTTACTTTTAAACCCCACCAAGCTTGTTCCTCCATCCCATGAGCCATTACTACAGGAGTTGTTTGAGCCATGCGAGTCGTAGAACAGCATGTGTAGGGTATGTGAGAGTCTGATGGATAACGAGGTACCTAAACAACTTAACCTGAGTAGCAATGGGATAACTAATGAAAGTGGCACCGGTGATCCATATCTGTTATTTGGTTTTTCCTGCTCACTTGTGTCCCGTAGGACCCCGAGTACTTGATTCCTGTTCCTTGATTATTCGCGCTATCCACATCCGGGAGGCTTATGGGACCCCCCCTGAGCCAGAGCTTGATTCATTCTTATTTCTTGGGGCCACAAACTAGTTTGAGGTTTTATTTACTATCCTGTACTTATGCCATGCTTTACTGCTTTATTACGATTGTGCGAGGAGAGCACTGTCTTCGTTAGGTAAGCGGAGTGTTTTCGCGTATCGACAAGCCCAGTTTGGGTTCCCGATCGTTCTGACCATGGCGCAAACCTTGAGTCATCTCGAGTCACTTAACCGTTATGGGTGTACTCAATGGGGTGGCCCCCTGAAATATTTCTGAATCCTGTGATTGCTTTGTCGTGAAGGCCTCGTTGGGTTTTGATTTGGTTTTTCCGAGGTTGATCGAGTGTGTGTTGCTATTTGTGCACCCCTGCAGGGTAAAACTTTTTGAAAGTCGTGTCCGCGGTTATGGACGACTTGGAGCACAGTTTCTCGATCATAGACAAGCATAACTAAAGTACCGCTTTAATATGACTAAGTAACTGACTAGTAATTAGTGCAACACTCATGGAATGGTTAATAAAATTGCCAACGGGTGGGGGTTGTTCGTCCGCTTCCTCATTGGTAAGCGAGGAGGAGGATGGATCTGTGGATATTACTCTTATAACTGTTGTCATTAATTCACGGACATCCGTCTATCTTTGGTTAGGCGGATGGTTAGCGAGTATCTATAGAACTGTTAGGGTTTATCTTTTGCTGCAATTGCGTCACCCCAGGTTGTGTCCCCTTTACAGGCATAAAGACTTGCTGAGTACCCCTAGGGTCTCACACGATAAATTATTTGATTCAGATGAACAGGTACACTCACAAGATGGATACTGGGTGGAGGAGGCGGATGATGTGGGCCACGATCGTTCGGTGTAGAGATTCCGGGAACGGGGATCCGTGAGATCTGTGGGCAGGATGTGCTTATTTATGGGGCATCTTATGCCGATTTGCTTCTTATCCGTACTCGGATCTTGTTTGCCGCTTCCACCTGATACTCTGATGTGTGATGTATGAGGAGATATCCTAAACTATTATATCTATCTAGGACATTTGAATCTCGCCGTATGGCGCTGCTATATTTCCTTTATTTTTAGATGGAATGGATCTGATGTACTATTGTATGGTGGCTTGCATACATACTCATTTGTGTATGTAGTTGATCCCTTCGCCTGCCGATTACGCCGCCCGTACTTGTCCCGATGTTTGGAAATGGTTGGGACGGCCGAAAGGTCTACCTGTGAGTGGCATTTGGGCCCCACCGTACTATCTCAACCATTTCCGCTCATCCAGGCTTGTAACTAGGAGCGTAATTCACCGAGGTAGTTACACATGGCGTAGTTCCTGGTCGGGAAGCTCGGTCCCTTGGGTGCATCACACTTCAGGTCGCTTTTGGTGATGTTAATAATTACCGCCAAGAACACATGACCTTTGAGGTGGTCCCCTTCAAGAGCGTGTACCACGTCATATTCGGCCGCGACATCTTCCACGCCTTCATGGCCAAGCCATGCTTCATCTACAACAAGCTCAAGATACCCGGACCAAATGGTGTCATCACGGTATTCGGAAGCTTTACCAAGGCAAGGGACTGCGAGATTGGAGAAGCAGACTTTGCAGAAGCTGTCCTCTACAACAAAGAATTCAAGGAGATCCAGAGCAAGGTCGATGCCTCGGAGATGCCAGCGTCGAAGAAGCAGATTTCTGACTCCGTCCCAGCATTCAAGGCTGCCATCGAAACAAAGCCGGTGGAACTTGTGGTAGGCTATCCCTCCAAGACCACCGCCATTGGGACGAACCTGTATAGGAAAGCGCGCTCGCCGAGTTTCTCCATGAGAATAGGGACATCTTTGCCTGGCAACCTGCCGACATGAAAGTTGTACCTAGGGAACTTGCTGAGCATAGCTTGAATATTGATCCAAAATGCAAACCGGTGAAACAACCTCTACGATGCTTCGGAGATGAGAAGAGACGCGCCATAGGCAAGGAGATAGCTAGGTTACTTAAGGCTAATTTTATCCGAGAAGTCCTTCACACCCAATGGGTGGCCAATCCTGTACTTGTCCCCAAAAAGGAAACCAAAGAATTAAGAATGTGCGTTGATTACACCGGCTTGAACAAAGCGTGTCCCAAAGATCCGTTTGCTTTGCCTCACATTGACCAAGTCATTAACTCGACGGCTGGCTTAGAGCTTTTCTGTTTTCTCGATGCATACTTAGGATACCACCAAATTAAGATGAGGAAGTCGGACCAAATGTCCACTTTGTTCACCACACCTTACGGCATGTTTTGCTATGTCACGATGCCCTTTGGGATAAAAAACACAGGTGCTACGCACCAGCGGACAATCCAGCATTGCCTACACGATAAAATTGGTTGGAACGTTCACGCCTATGTGGAAGATATAACAGTGATGTCTAAAAAGTCAAACGACTTAATCTCCGACTTAAAAGATGAAGGGAATATGCCCGAGAGGCAATAATAAAGTGGTTATTATCGTATTCCTTGTTTATGATAAATGTTTATTTTGCATGCTATAATTGTATTAATACGGAAACGTTAATACATGTGTGTTGAATAAACAAAAAGGAAGTTCCTAGTTATGCCTCTCTTATAAACTAGCTCGTTGATTAACATGATGATCAAAGTTTCCTGATCATGGACATTGGATGTTGTTAATAACGAGGTCACAACATTAGTGTAATGATGTGATGAACATTCATCCGAAGTATAGCATTACGATCAAAGTCATTGAGTTTATATTGCTATAAACAACTTACGAAGTAGTCCTAATCCTTAGACCATGAGATTATGTCAATCACTAACACCGGAAGAGTTTCTTGATAACATCAAACGTCACACCGTAACAGGGTAATTATAAAGATGGGTTCAGAACTACTACAGTGTTATGTTGAGGCCCATGGATCGAGAGTGGAATTTGTTCATCCCGATGACGGATAGATATGCTCTGGGCCCTCTCGGTGATATCACATTGATTAGCTTGCAAGCAAGTGATTTGTTCACTAGAATGTTATATCACGGGAACGAGAAAAGAGTGCATGTCGATCTGAGATCAAACTAGGTATGGAGATACCGATGATCGAATATCGGACATGCAATATATCGTGAAACAAAGGGATTAAGATACTAGCGTAAAAGGTTCCGACGATCACAAGAAAGTCATCGTTAAATGTGTGGGAGTCAGTATGGGTCTCCAGATCCCGCTTCTGATTATTGATCCGAGAGGGGTCTCGATCATGTCCGCATTATTCGCGAACTGTAGGGTGACACACTTAAGAGACACCGACATCCATTTGGAGCAAAAGTTTCATGCCGAAAAGAATAACAAGCGTAGGAATTTATTTCACTAGATACCGAAACGGGTTTTCAGGTGAAATTGCAGAAATTGTTTCTGCATGTGAAATGAAATACTAGCAAGGGGTTATATGTGAATGTTTGTCATTAAAGTAATTGACAAAATTCTGAATAAATAAAAGGAGTTTTATTTAATGAGAGTTTGCATTAAATTTGGTGGAAATATAATGGGAATTTGAGTGGGTTTTTGAGTGGAGGGAATTGAAAGGCATTTGAGTGAGTGGAGTGTCCACCCACATGAATGTGGAAGAGGTGGGGGCAGCCCCATGGCTGGGCGCATGGCCCCTTGGGTGCCCCCCTCTCCCTATAAAAGGAGCCCCCTCCCTCTCTCTCACTTACACCTCCTCGTGAAGGATCTCTCTCCCCCTCTAGAATTTATCCCCCATGGTCTCGGACTAGCGAGATACATGTTCCCGGTGGCTTTTCGGCAAGAAAGAGTTGTGCTGCCGCTGTATCGCTGGAGAGAGGAGGCGGAGGTTGCTCGGTGCCTCGAACGTGTGTGCGAGCACGGATGCGCTGCTGTTTTGCGGCGCTAGGACTTCCTCTCGATCTTGAGATCGGCAAGAGATCGTCTACATCAACCACGAGTTGAACTCGTTAAGCTTTGTCGGTCTTCAAGGGTATGTTCTCTACGGATATACATCCGCCCGTTGTTTGTATCTAGTAGATAGATCTTGGTACGTAGTTCCCATCGTAGGAAATTTTTTGTTTTCTATGCTGCGATGATCATCATGTTGTTGCTCCTTTGTTGTACTTTGGATATTGGTGGCATAGTGGGATGAAGCGGCCCGGACAAACTTTACATGTCCTCGCACATGAGACCAGTTCCACGCTTGACATGCAACTACTTTTGCATAAGTGGCTAGCGGGTGTCTGTCTCTCCTACTATAGTCAATACTCCCTCCGATACATATTACTTGTCATTGAAATGGATGTATCTAGACTTGTTTTAGTGCTAGATACATCTATTTCAATGACAAGTAATATGGATCGGAGGGAGTATCTAATTTGCAACGAGTTGTCAACAATTTGGTTATCCTCGTTGTGGTTCATGTTCATAGGTAAGAACGGTTCTATCTTCGAAAGCCCTAAGCCACGTAAAATTTGCAATGGATAAATTAGAGGCGTCTAGTTTAGATTGTTGCTAGGCTAGTGTTATGATATGGTGATGTTGTAAGTAGAAGTATGAGATGATACTCTTACAACATACATAACATGTAAACTCCATAGACCTTGGATTTACACATAAAGGTATGATAGTGATCATACCACGATGCACATGATAGAGATCATATGCGGGAACCATATCATTCCACTAATAAACATGTGATGTTTGATAGCATCTTATATTGCTTGTTTGGCGTTTTATTAGCATAATAAGATGATCCCTCATTTTGATATCAAGATAAAAATGTGTTCTTCCTTAAGTATGCACCGACAATGTTTCGTCGCTTCAAGACATCACGTGATGATCGGGTGTACTTGAATCCACGAGCATATCTCAGGTGTAAGACAGTTACACACGCGAATACTAAGGTTCTTACTTGACGAGCCTAGCATGTACAGAAATGGCCTCGGAACACAGACCGAAAGGTTAAGCATGAGTCATATGTTTTGGTATGATGACCATATGGATGCTCGCCTTTGAAGCTACACCGACTCACGTGATGATCGGACTTGGTGTAGTGGATTTGGTTCATGTAATCACCAAAAAGACACGAGGGATGTCGTTTTTGAGTGGGAGTTCATTTCTAATTTGGATTAGTAGAACTCAATTTATCATAAATTAAATCAAAGTGAATTTGCATAATTTGTTGTAGTCATTGGCATTCGTTCACCACCTTATGCATAGTTGTAATTGAGATAATAGAACTATAGAATTCTGGATATATACTTTACGAACTGGTATCGTATTGTGTTGAGTGTCAATCTAAAGTTTAAAGTCCTATTGCAAACTTTCAGCAAAATTCTATTTACTCCGTGAAATTTAATAGTTGGTATTAAATCGAGAGTAAAAATTCCACTGTTAGTATCTTAAGTATCATCTTTGCCTCCATGATTCTTGATTGTTTTAATATCAAGTTTATCTAGGAGCTGAAAGAATTGTTTCAGAAACCATCATGTGTGACAGATATAACGATATCTGAAACAATTTTTTGGTTGCAATATGATAGATTATAATATGTGTTCTCATATAGGATGAGAATTTACAAAGGTTGGAGATGCTAGACATCCTAATCATCCAAAAGGGTTTTGGAAAGCAATGTTATACTCACGATTCGTCCTTATAAGCTACAGTAGCTTGATCATGAAAGTCGTCATGATAAGGATGAATAGAAGATGTATGTAAAGTGTTTACTATACTAAAAGATTACTAAAGAATGGATTTTGAAAGAACGCCGATCATTTTGATGATGGTGATCTACTTCAAAGTGCAGGTCCAAAGGTATTATTATTTGAATATACACGCTTTGGACTATGTGTCATGTATATGACGTCACTTTGGTGTTTATAGATTCTTTTAAAAAGTAAAAAGGAAATGCTGAAAGAGAATCTATAAAATATATTTGGCAGAAAAGAAAAGATTGAAAATATCCAATTTAGGTATATAGATGATATACAGGTTATGGTTGTATTCTTTGCTTGTTAAACAATGTGGTTCTTGGGTATTGGATACCGAATTGGTTGGTATGAAATTTCATACGGAACGACGCAATTCATGAACCACAATGGCCTAAGTAACTAGCAAGAGAATATGTGATTATGATCATCAAAAACAAACAAACCGTTGTTTGTATTTCTCGTTGACATCAAAGCTTGACTTCAAGATTTGTTTCAATAATTGTTATTTAAATCAGGTATTATGAGAACAAAGGTTGTTCAAATAATTACCGTATTCCATATAAGATGGATGATTTACAAATCTAGTTGGAGAAATCACATCCATAAAACCTAATGCTAAAATGTTGCAAGACAAATGATTGAAAGATCACTTACGAAGTGAGATCGCTGTTTAAATTATATTGGAAAGAAAACATGAAGAATCTCCATATTCATGGATTTTTGGAGTCTTTGATTTGATCAAGTGACGCTTGTGAGACTTTCCATGTGATAATTAAAATTCGTTCAAAGGCCAAAGAAGAACGAACAACTAAAATATTGGAATTTATACATATCGATGTATGTAGTCCATTATGTGTAGTCATAAGCGATGGGTCTCAACTTCATATACTTTCTCCGGAAATTTGAGTGAATATTCACTTAATGAGAAAGAAGTGTGAAATATTTGAGAATGTTCAAAGACTTTCAAGATGAAGTGAAAATCATTGTGACAAGAAAATAAATGGTTTATGATTTTATCATAAGGGATTTATTTGAGTTACAAGTGTAACAAGAAAAATAAATGAATTATGATTTTATCATAAAGGGATTTATTTGAGTTGCAAGTTTAGCAAAACACCTAGATTTACATCTCCCAAAACACCATAGGTGTATGGAGTGTTTGAGATTTGTAATGAAACCTTGTTTGACATGGTTGGATCAAAGGTGTTATTTATAAAACTGCCATTATGTTTTAAAATATTAAAGCTTTAGAGACTTCCGCTTTTACACTAAAAAGATCTCCATCTTGATCCGTTGAAATGACACCATGGAAGTTATGGTTTGGGGTAAAACCCAAGTTGTCATTTCTTAAATTTTGGTATGCTAAACATAAGTAATATGTTTACAACCGAAGTCGGATGAGCATGTCTTTGTAGGTTATTTTGAATAACAATTGGTTATTCCTCCATAACACCGAGGATAAAAGGGTTTGTCGCTTGAAATATGAAGTTTCTTTAAGAAGGAATTATTCGTAAAAGTTAAGTGGGAGGACAATAGAACTTTTTTTTTGCGGGTAGAGGACAATAGAACTTTGATAAGGTTAACGAACCTTAGCTATATGTGCTGAGTTGCGCAGCGCCAGAAATCGTTCTGAAGGCTGCCATAATGCTCATAGCTTATGTGCCTCAAAGGTTGTGGTCACGGAGATCTAAGTTCCTATTGAACCAAGTAGGTCGGTTAAACAATCAAATGCGAAGATTTGAGAGTAAATCATTATTGTTTGACAATGATGAACCGAATACATACAAAGAAGCGATGATGGGCCCTGACTCCGTAAAATGGCTTGAAGCCATAAAATCCGTGATAGTTCCATACACGAGAAATCAAGTTTTGAACTTGGAAGACCCTCCGGAAAGGTGTAAAAACCTATCGGTCGTATTTGGATCTATAAAGAAACAGACATGGATGTTTCACATCTATAAAATAGTCGACATGCCGTAAAGTATTTTATGACAATGTTCAATGGAGTTGACTATGACAAGATTGTATCTTTCATAGCGATATTTAGTCTGGACGGATTAAAGTAGCAACCACTACATATAATTTGGTATATGGTAGATGAATAAACAAAACAAAGTTCTTTTAATAGAATGGTTACCTAGGACGTGTACATGACACGATCCAAAGGGTTTTGTAAATTCAAAGGATGCTAAAAAAAGGGGCATGCAAACTTCAATTGTTGAAGTAAGCATCGCGGAGTTGGAATCTTCACCGTGATGAAAAAGAGTTTTCATCAGGAGACGATGAAGATGCTTGCATTTGCAAGAAATTAAGTGGGAGCACTAAGACATATTTCTAATACATTATGTGGAGGACATCTTTTTTATTAGAAATAATGTATATTTTATTGACAAAGGTTAAGAATTTCATTTCGATGAAATACTTAGGCAAAACCCGAATATTTAGCGTGAATGTCTATAGTGGATAGACTGTGACGCTAATATGGTTGGGCCAAACGTACATATATGAGATATTGAAGGAGTTCAATATAGAAACGACAATAAACGGTTCTTGTCGCATGGAAAGGAATTGAATCAAGATTCAAGTGTATTGACACTTGATAAATGAAACAAGATTCAAGTGCTTTGACACTTGATGAGTGAAATCACGAAAATGTTTTGATCAATCGTACAATGAGATGTACACATACAGATATGTCCTATGCTCTAAGTGTTATGAGCATATACCAGAATGAATCATAAAATGATCATTGGACGATAGTGATGATATTCTTATGATCTTTTTGAATGAACTAAGAATATATTTGTGTAGAGGTGACAAACAATTACAAATAGTTCATTGTAAAGCGTTACAATGATACTAGTTTTGTCACAAGATACAAATTAAGTTTATCTCAATTTAAACTATGGGTGGCACAATGTAATGGAAAGGAGATTCCATGATGGATTTGGATGAATTCCAAAGTTAAGACATTGTGACGGATACTACAACAAAAGTCTAAGTATATGACTGCTATAGTAGCAGCAAAGGAGGGAATTTGTGTCAAGTAGTTTGTTATCAAACTAAGGTGTGGTTCGCAACGGGCTAACACTAAAGATATATTGTATGACAATAGTATCGACATGATTTAACCCCAAGGAACTAAAGGTCTCACCAAAAGACCAAATTTATACAATGCCATCTCACTAGAGAATGAGTGATGCGTGAAGATGCAAAGACATGCAAATACACACGGACCTGAAGCGTCAGATCCGTAGATTATGTTAACCACTTGCAATTGCGTATATGGAACACCGGAAAGCCATAAGTATTCAATACGCAAAGTTTTCAAACTAGATTATTGTCTCTAGTACAAGTGGGAGACTGAAGGGAATATGCCCGAGAGGCAATAATAAAGTGGTTATTATCGTATTCCTTGTTTATGATAAATGTTTATTTTGCATGCTATAATTGTATTAATACGGAAACGTTAATACATGTGTGTTGAATAAACAAAAAGGAAGTTCCTAGTTATGCCTCTCTTATAAACTAGCTCGTTGATTAACATGATGATCAAAGTTTCCTGATCATGGACATTGGATGTTGTTAATAACGAGGTCACAACATTAGTGTAACGATGTGATGAACATTCATCCGAAGTATAGCATTACGATCAAAGTCATTGAGTTTATATTGCTATAAACAACTTACGAAGTAGTCCTAATCCTTAGACCATGAGATCATGTCAATCACTAACACCGGAAGAGTTTCTTGATAACATCAAACGTCACACCGTAACAGGGTGATTATAAAGATGGGTTTAGAACTACTAAAGTGTTATGTTGAGGCCCATGGATCGAGAGTGGAATTTGTTCATCCCGATGACGGATAGATATGCTCTGGGCCCTCTCGGTGATATCACATTGATTACCTTGCAAGCAAGTGATTTGATCACTAGAATGTTATATCACGGGAACGAGAAAAGAGTGCATTTCAGTAACGAGATCAAACTAGGTATGGAGATACCGACGATGGAATCTCGGACATGTAATATATCATGAAACAAAGGGATTAAGATACTAGCGTAAAAGGTTCCGACGATCACAAGAAAGTCATCCTTGAATGTGTGGGAGTCAGTATGGGTCTCCAGATCCCGCTTCTGATTATTGATCCGAGAGGGGTCGCGAACCGTAGGGTGACACACTTAAGAGACACCGACATCCATTTGGAGCAAAAGTTTCATGCCGAAAAGAATAACAAGCGCAGGAATTTATTTCACTAGATACCAAAACGGGTTTTCGGGTGAAATTGCAGAAAGTGTTTCTGCATGTGAAATGAAATACTAGCAAGGGGTTATATGTGAATTTTTGTCTTTAAAGTAATTGACAAAATTCTGAATAAATAAAAGGAGTTTTATTTAATGAGAGTTTGCATTAAATTTGGTGGAAATTTAATGGGAATTTGAGTGGGTTTTTGAGTGGAGGGAATTGAAAGGCATTTGAGTGAGTGGAGTGTCCACCCACATGAATGTGGAAGAGGTGGGGGCAGCCCCATGGATGGGCGCATGGCCCCTTGGGTGCCCCCCCTCTCCCTATAAAAGGAGCCCCCCTCTCTCTCACTTACACCTCCTCGTGAAGGATCTCTCTCCCCCTCTAGAATTTATCCCCCATGGTCTCGAACTAGCGACATACATGTTCCCGGTGGCTTTTCGGCAAGAAAGAGTTGTGCTTCCGCTGCATCGCTGGAGAGAGGAGGCGGAGGTTGCTCGGTGCCTCGAACGTGTGTGCGAGCACGGATGCGCTGCTGTTTTGCGGCGCTAGGACTTCCTCTCGATCTTGAGATCGGCAAGAGATCGTCTACATCAACCACGAGTTGAACTCGTTAAGCTTTGTCGGTCTTCAAGGGTATGTTCTCTACGGATATACATCCGCCCGTTGTTTGTATCTAGTAGATAGATCTTGGTACGTAGTTCCCATCGTAGGAAAATTTTTGTTTTCTATGTTGCGAACCCTACAAAAGAAACCTTTGATAATGAAATACAACATGATGCTTAACCCTAAGAAGTGCGTCTTCAGGGTTCCAGCCGGCAAATTGTTGGGCTTCATCGTTTTCCATCGTGGAATCGAGGTGAACCCAGAGAAGATCAAGGCCATCCTAAACATAAACCGTCCGACATGTTTAAAGGACATACAACAGCTAACAGGTTGCATTGTTGCGGTTAGTCGGTTCGTCAACCGACTTGGAGAGAAGGCTCTGCTGCTGTACAAGTTGCTGAAGAAGGCATACAAATTTACATGGACGGACAAAGCAGATGCAGCATTGAAGCAGCTAAAGGAGATACTATCCTCGGAACCTATCCTTGCAGCACCCGAGCCTATGGAGCCTATGTTAATTTACATGGCGGCCACCAACCGGGTAATCAGCATCGTCGTCGTGGTAGAGCGGAAAGAACCAGGGCATGAGTACGGAGTTCAAAGACCAGTTTACTATGTAAGTGAGGTCTTGACGGAGTCTAATCAGCGTTACCCGCACTACCAGAAGATAGCTTATTGAGTGCTCCTCGCTTCTCGGAAGCTAAGGCACTACTTCCAAGAGCACCCTATCACAGTTGTCAGCAAGGCTCCACTGTCCAACTTCATCAACAACAGCGACGCTACAGGAAGGGTCACGAAGTGGGACATTGAGCTTGCCGCCTTCGAGATCACCTACAAGAGACGCGACGCTATCAAGTCATAAGCCTTGGCGGATTTCATCGCAGATTGGACGGAGATGCCAGATGCTACCCCTATGTCGGAGCCAGAATACTGGGTGATGCACTTTGACGAATCAAAGTTACTCAATGGCTTGGGGGCTATTGTACTGCTACAGTCACCAACTAGGGAGAAGCTATACTACGTTTTGCAGATCCACTTCGAGGCTACGAACAACATGGCAGAGTATTGGCATCAAGCGCATAGTTTGCTGTGGAGATTCTGACTTGGTTGCCCAGCAGGTGGCTGGCACCTGGAACGCGCGGAACCCTATGATGGCGGCATATCGAGACGAAGTGGACGAGATAGCCAAGAGCTTCTTGGGCTATGAATTCAAGTACGTACCTAGGGAGCAAAATGAGGCGACTAATCTACTATCAAAGCTTGGATCAGGGCGCAAACGAATTCCGCCTAGCATTTTTCTGGAGCATCTACGGACACCATCCGTGAAGGGAGCGGACATCGACAACCCGGATAGAGTTGACTCTTTCGTTCACGCAGTGACAAAGGTCCCTCTGGCTTGGACACAACCGTTCATGGAATATCTCATACACGGAACTTTGCCCGATGACGAGGTCGAATGACGGCAAATAGTACGTCGAGCAAAGGTCTATACCATAACCAATGGACATCTCTACAAAGAAGCACCACTGGTGTATACCTTAAGTGTGTTTCCCAGCAAGAAGGTATTGAAATCCTACGTGAGATCCATCTCGGATATTGCGGGCATCACGGCGCTCCTCGATCATTGGTCTCCAAAGCCTTCCGGCAAGGATTCTACTTGCTGACCGCGAAGGCGGACACCGACAAGCTGGTTGAGACATGCATGGGATGCCAGTACTATGCCTGGCAACCCCATGTTCCAGCTGAAGAATTGCGAACAATACCAATAACTTGGCCGTTTGCAGTCTGGGGGCTAGACATGGTTGGTCCATTACAGACGGCACCATGTGGGTTTACGCATCTTTTAGTAGAAGTTGATAAATTCACCAAATGGATAGAAGCTAAACCCATTAGAAATCTTGATGGGGCAACTTCCCTTAAGTTTGTCCGGGATCTAGTGGTGAGATTTGGTCTCCCACATAACATTATCACTGACTACGGCAGCAACTTGTCACTTAGAGAAGTGGAAGCTTATTGTTGGGACAAGGGCATCTGAATTGACCTAGCGTTTGTGGCACACCCACAGCCAATGGCCAAGTTGAGCGATCCAATGGATTAATTCTGCAGGGAATCAAGCCACGTCTAGAGGCACCGCTACATAGAGCAGCTGGAGCCTGGGCGGAGGAACTACCATCTGTGATGTGGAGTTTACGGACTACGCCCAACAGATCTACTGGCTACACCCCTTACTTCATGGTATATGGAGCAGAAGCCATCCTGCCTTTCGACATCCTTCACTATTCACCAAGAGTTGCCGCCTATGACGAAGATGACGCTGAAGAATCCAGACTCCTAGATGTGGACCTTCTCAAGGAAGAGCGCGTTTTGGCATGCCAAAGATCCGCCGTCTACCAGCAGAAGCTACGCAGCTACCATATTCGCCGCGTTCGGCATCGCTCATTTAAAGAGGGGGATTTGGTGCTCCGACTTAAGAAGAAGAAGTCACACAAATTATCCCCGCCATGGGAAGGACCGTTCATCATAAGCAAGGCTCTGCTCAATGGGTATTACTACCTCGTCAACAATCATGAACTTGAGGATAGACCCAGCGAAGATCATAAGCTTAAGCGACGTGACCCGGATGATGACTACCCGGAGCTTGATCGGCCTTGGAACATAGCACAGCTAAGTCCTTTTTACACTTAGCATATTTTTTATCTACTGTGTACCTCTTATATGATCAATGAAATAAAGCTCTCTGGTTCACTCATATTTCTGAGTCTTTTACCTCCTTTAGTGTTCATTTTTGGATCATATAAAAACTTTATGCGCAAGCTTTGCATTTAAACTTGTGAAAATTCCGCCTACGGGCATTATCTTAAGTTTTCTGGTCTACACGTTCTTTATTGTTTTTATGTGGATTCTGGAGAAGTGACTTTCAGCACTTGGAGTCGGCGATTTTGTTCTTAGGTTTTTGGCAGTGCCATTGGGCATCATCACCTGAGCGCATGGTTCCGACTACGAGTCTTCCGACTCACGAAAAGTCAAGCATAAAAACTAGAGTAATGGATAAGCCATCACTAGCTTAAAAAATATTTACATGTTGGAACCAAGAACTTGAGTAGCAGGAAATTACAACTATTGTTTTTCCGCCTTAAGTTAACATAGTAGTTTTTCCGCATACACCAAACCAGAGGAAACAAATATTTCAGTGTTTTTTCATTCCTCTGGCACAGGAGACTTTGATGCAGCATCGTCGGCAGCAGGAGAGCCATCATATTCAAAGTCGGTGGTCTTGAGGGACTCGGAGGAGCTCTGGCGGTCTCCATTAATGATTTCTAGCGGCACGAAGACGTTATGATCGACCAACTCAGCAACCCTGGTGTCAAAACCTGCGAGAGATGCCCAGATAGCCTTATGGTCAATCTTCTGGCCATCATCGTCTATGTCGGGAAGACCTGAGGTCACCAAGTCGAGGTCGGTGTTTTCATAATGCGCCTTGACCATCACCAGAGACATCCTTGCGCCAACCCGGGTACATGAAGCTTTCCAGCTTACGATACACTCGGGGGCTTGATGCAAGATCTCCGAGTACTTCATCACGGAGTCCACCGCCTTGATATTGATATTGAGAGGATTGGCGATCTCCTTGGCCTGCTTGACGGTGGTGCTGATGAATTTTGCCGGCAAGGACCATGCATTCCTTTGGCGGAGGAGGCGACTTGGTCAAACCAATAGGAGCTGCAATTCCGACAAGGGAGCACATGAGTTCAATAACACAAAAGTTCAAAGTACCTTGCTTGCAGAAGTACAAGACGGAGAATTACTTACCAAAGATGCTCGCCTCGGCTTGCTGGAGCGTATCCGCCATGGAGTCCCGTTCTTGTCGGAGGATCTTGTATGCTTCAAGATTGCGCTGATTTTGTTCATCAGCAGCTTTCTTCTGCTCCTTGAGCATCGCAATATCCTCCTTCAAGCGGTTGATCTTAGTTTTGGCAGACTCCTGCAACGCCGCCATGGACTCCTCGTGCATCTTCAAGGGATCAGCCCTCTCATGCTTAAGGATCTTGTTTTCGCTATCTAGTAACTCAATGTGCTTGGATTGCTCAACAATGTCCTTCGCCTTGGCGATGGTTTCTGTAAGTCGGAGAAAGAACAGTAGATAATGAGTAGTCGGAGAGTGATGGCACAAGACCAAGAAGATTGCAAAATTGAAAGGAAAAACAGACTCTTGCTCTTGGTGATTTGTTCCTTCAAGAAGGCAGTTTTACCCTTTTCAGCTTCCAACTCTGCGTGCATCTTGTGGAATTTCTTGTTGGCAACGCCTCTCCGAGCATTCTCATTCTGTGGAAATAAGATCAGAACCACTTAGTCTACTTGGAGCATCTAGCCGGATACACATCCACCTAGAGGCTTGGGGGCTATAGTGAGAGTTTTTAACTCGGAATAATGCTTAATCTTTCTTTAAGCATCTAGTCGGAACTAATTCATTTTTCACCTAGAAGCTTGGGGGCTACAATACGAGTTTTTTTAGCTCAGCAAAATGCTTAGTCTTTCTTTAAGAATCTAGTCAAAACTTGTTCAGTTTCAACTAGAGGCTTGGGGGCTACAGTATTGAAATTTACAAAACACTGCGTATGCTACTCTGAAAGTATCTAGTCGGAATAATTCATTCAAACTAAATACTTGGGGGCTACAGTGAGAAGTTTTCTAGCTTAGTCACTCTCAGAGCATTCAGATGCAAAGACCTATGGTTTTCCGTCAAAATCCTCGGGGGCTATAGTGGGGTACTCATATGAAATGCAAAAGGCAAATAAAACTTACAAGTGCGATGATCTTGAGATTGGTGGCGCTCTCGGCAAATATCTTGCTGAAGGAAAGGCTATTTCCTTGCAGGATATCAGCTTGCCTGAGGATCTCCTCAAGACCGCAAGTTGGAGAGGTTGGCGCTGCACTAGGATCTAGAGTTGATCTACTCGGCGTAAGCGCCGGGTAGACTATCTTTGGAAGCTCTGTGGACGTCCTGGGTGCAGAGGCACCGCCTTCGAGAGACTCTCCGCCTACCACTATCGCCTTACTGCTACCAATGGCATCCTTAGCCAGAGCTTCAGCCATTTTGTAAGCAGTACTTTCTTGTGTTGCCTGCTCGGCGGCAACGACGAACTCCGTGGAGGCAGTTGGGTCCACTTCCATGGCGGAAGGGCCAGATGCATCCTTAGCTGGAGAGCTTGTCGGAGCGGTGGCAGGCTGGACGCTGGGAGTGGTAGGGGCGATGTTGGGAGATTCTTGGTGCGACACATCTCGATGCAACGTATCTTTAATGTTTTTAGAAGCCCCCGATGTTTTGGAGGTATTCTTCAAACTGATACTTGCCTTCTTCCTGAAACGTGCAAATGTATAAGTACAGGAATAAGACGAGCAATGGACAATGTCGGAGGACGAGAGGCTTACACAATAGTAGGTGCTTTGGTAAAAGGGATCCCAATAATCTTTCTTTTCTCCGCCTCCAGGGCGGCGGTAGTCTTCTTGGAGGCTCCACCCTCCGTCTTCTTCTTCTTGCTTCCGTCGGTAGCGTCAGAGGTGGAGCTCTTTGGCTTTCGCCAACGGAATATCATCGTCGGACACGACGGTGACTTCCTTCATCTTAGGGTTGTAGATTTGTACAGCCATGCTATCCTCCTCTAGACTTTTAAGTTGTTAAGTGAAATCCCAAAGTGTTAGATGAGATAATAAATGCTAGAAGGAAGGACTAGAGTATATGTCATACACGAAAAATAAACAGGTACCTCTGGGAACTTTCCCTCCTCGAACATGTTGTAGTGATGGCAAAGCCACGCTTCCTGTCCTTCACCTTGACGATGTCCTTGAGGCAGAGCTTGATGGAGTCACTCGAAAAGTTGTCCTCGGAGATGCGGAGGCTATCCTTACTCTCCTTGGTGTACTGGTGCATCAGCTTCGAGCGGTGCTGCAGAGGCTGGATCCGCCCGATGAACCAGCACATGGCCAGATCCAATCCGGTCAGACCCGTCTCTACGAACCACTCTATCTGCCTTATGGCGCGGGAAGCGTTGTTGTCGGAGGGAAGGGTGGCCTGGGATCTCCATGTCGGGGCTTCGACGGCGGCTCCATCAACGAAGTTCGGATACGTTTCTTCTCGGTCATCCAGAGGGATATCTGGGCCATAGAAGTACGTCTGTTGCCAGTTCTTGCAAGATTCATGGCTGACGATGTCGAGGAACCGCCGGCCAGGCCGGATCTAAAAGGTAATCGTTCCGCAGTTCCTGAGCTCGTCCTTGCTCGCTCCAGCTTCCCTCTTGAAGGTAAAGAAGTAGATGAACAAGTCTAACCTAGGCCTAATCCCTATGTAACCCTCACAAAGCGCCGCGTAATTGCTAAGCGCGAGGATGCTATTGGGGGAAAGGTTCTGAGGTTGAACCCGGTAATGCTTGAGGACAGCAAGGAAGAAGTCGGAGATGGGGAGGGAGACACCGCGTACCAGTTGAGCTTTGAGGTACACCTTCTCTCCGGCTTTGGGAGAAGGGGTGACCTCATCGGTCGGCGCCGCCCGCCAGAAAAGCCCCTCCGTCACAGGGAGGTAGCATTCGATGAGCAGCTCCTTGATATCATTGTTGGTGATATCCGAGCCTCGCCACTCCCCCTTATGGGAGTGGCCCTCTTCCTCCAGCAGCTCTAGCGCCGCTGGGATATGGTTGCTGCTGGTGGACTCCACCACCGCGGATTTTGGCAGCAACAGACCCTCTGGGGGCACCTGGACGGAGCCCGCCGGCTTCGCCGCGTCATCGGCGGATGCCTCCATGGAAGGGTTGGAGCTGCTGCTCGCCATTGAGATGGGAGGATAGGTGACTGGGGAGATTGGGAGATTAGGGTTTTTCGCGTGCGCATGGAGGGCTCGAGGAGGTGCTCGCAGGAGGAAGGCAATGACGCAGGGGGAGAATGAGAAATCTGCCACAGTTAAAATTTATAGCCCCAGCGTCAAGATTCGTGCGAGGTGATCGAATGTTCAAAGCGTGGACGACGTGTGCAGGCGCGTGCACGGAAATTTCACCACGTTCTCAACCGCCGCCGCCAACGGTTCGTATCCTTCGCGCGGGAAAACGTACATGATTGTGTTCTCTGCATGTGTGAGTTACGAGGCACCGCTGACCTATGTCTATGTCATTCTAGATGACACGGGTAGGTGAACCATCACATCAGAATATTCCGTCATGGACGGATCCAGTCCGGCTACGAGAAGAGTACGATGGAAGATTCAGCATTTCTCCGACTTACAAGTTGAAGATGGAGAGCATCGCAGGGTTCTTGGGAGGACTACAAGATATTGCTTGACGATTTTCTGACATCCATCTAGACGGAGCATTCAACCTGAAGAGCCAAGACGGCGCAAGATCTTGGAGTTCTATGGGGGCTACTGTTGGGGATATGCTATATGGGTATCCTCATAGCATGTCTCCTATCCAAATAACCTGGGTGGCCCATAGTTGGTAGAAAGAAACATGGCCTGCTGGGCGACCCAGTTAGATGGATCCAGAAGGGAGGCCCATGTCGGATAAAGGAAGGCTACGGATGAGTCACCGACGTACCCGGAGCCTTGGAGTGCAAGACACGCTAGACTAGTTGTATGTAGTGTAGGAATCTGTAACCTGTCCGGCTAGGACTTTCCCTATAACCTAGGACCTGGCGACTATATAAGACGGACCTATGGGATCCTTTAGGACAAGTCATACCAATTATCTCATACCTCGCACAGCGAACCGATCCCTGTAACTCGGCGTATTGCCATTATAGTGATTTATAGCAGGAGTAGGATTCCGCCAGCATTGTGGGATCTGAACCTGGGTAAGCTGTGTTACCTTGTACCTGTCAACCGTCTGCCTTACCCCACTTCTCTAAACACGCACTGTGAGGACTCCTCCATGGCGTACTCGTCGGAAATACCACGACAACAAGCCTAGAAGGAGAGGGAGTTGGGGTAGGATTCAAACTCCCCTCTCCCTAGCTGCCCCCCCTCTCATAAATAGAGGGGAGGGGACTGCCCCTCCACACACCACCACCACTGACAAGTCCAATTTACATCACCATTTTATACCATAATTTTCCTCTATTCATTGATATATTTCATATTAAGAGGTGTTACTTATGTATTTTCATCTATTTTTGCATGTTGGAAGATTCTTGGAGAATGAACTGCCGGAGTCAGGATTCTGATGGAAAAAGAGGTGTTTTGTTGCAATTTCACGAAGATCAGAAAAATACCAGAAAAACTACGGAAAATCATATTTTCCCAGAAGAAGAAGAATGCCAGAAGGGGAGGTGGAGATGGGCCACAGGGGGCCCACACCCCCCAGGCACGGGCTACCCCTAGGTCGCGCCTACAGGGGGTGTGGCCCACCTGGCCCACCTCTGGCTCCGCCCTCTCGCCTATATCTTCTCCTCGAAACCCTAATACATAGGGGCGACCATAGAAATATTCCTCCGCCTCTGCGGGGCGGAAAACACCGAGAGAGAAAGAGCTCTCTGGCAGGCAGATTTCTGCAAGGGAAATTCCTTCCCAGAGAGGGGAGATCGTCGCCATCAACACCATCATCAAGCTAGACTTCATCGGGATCATCATCATCATCCACACCATCATCTCCACCAGCACCATCATCACCACTCCATCCCGCTATAACAATCGTGTTGAATAGTTGCATAGTTCTTAGGGGAAACTTTCCCGGTGTTGATTACTATTGTTGTTGATTCTTGTGAGTGGAACCATCGGATTATTGTTTATGTTCAGATTTTTATCAATTACCATATCATATTTGATCTTGATCCATATGATGTCTCGTGAGTAGTTCGTTTAGTTCTTGAGGACATGGGAGAAGTCATGTTGTTAGTAGTGGATTTGTGTTGATATAATATTCAATGGTTTAGTATTTAAGTTGTGGTGCTATTCTTCTAATGGTGTCATGTGAATGTAGACTACATGACACTTCACCATTTGTGGGCCTAGGGGAATGCATTGTGTATTGGGCTACTAATTGTGGGGTTGCCGGAGTGACAGAAACCTGAACCCCTGTTAGGACACCATTGCACAAGGGAGTGTAGGATCTCAGAGTTTAAGGCTGTGGTTAAGTTTATATCTTAATTACTTTCCTGTATTTGAAGATGCTTGCAGAGGGTTTAATCACAAGTATAAATTAGTCCAAGTAAGGTCAGTACATTAGCACAGGTTCACCCACACAACACTTACAACACAAAAGAAGGGTACTCAGCTATTTGAAGCGAAAGCACTTGACAGAATTCCCATGTGTCCTCGAGAACGTTTGGTCCTTATAAGTATTTCCACCGGCTTGTGCTTTGATAAGAAAGGATTGGGCTACTTGCTGAAATTTTTTGTTGTCTTTATTACTTGCACTTTGTTTCTTTTCTTAATCAGAAAACCGCTAAAAATCCGTTTGCTAAGTATTTACAGAGATTTCCTTCTCCATACCACTAGTCAACACCTTCTGCTCCTCGTTGGGATCGACACTCCTATTTATCAAAAGTACTATGATACACCCCCTATACTTGTGGGTCATCAAGACTATATTCTGGCGCCGTTGCCAGGGAGTGAAGAGCTATTGAAGAGTGGAACTGGTAAAGGAAACTTCTACTGTGAGTATTGTTTTTTATTTATGTCTGTTACTTTGTTTCCAATATGGATAACCCACTTGGTTTTTTGTTTGGGAAAACTACTACCACTATTAGGGTAGTAGATGAACCACCACCTGTTGGGATAGATCCTTTTAAGGTACCTACAAGTATTTTTGATCGTGTTATGGATAATTATTATTTAGGGGATGGAACTGTCCATCCTGGTGATCATTTGCTTTTTATCCATGAATTATGCGGGTTGTTAAGTGTGCAGGTATCACAACTGAACAGGTGAAGAAGAAGTTACTCTCTATATCCTTGAAAGGGAGAGCTGAAGAATGGTATAAGCTACTGAAGAATGGACAATCCATGCAATGGGAGGAAATAGTGCCTCTCTTTTATTCTAAATTCTATCCTCCTAGTGAAATCCATAAGGATAGGAATCTGATATATAACTTTTGGCCTCGTGATGGAGAGAGTACAGCTCAAGCTTGGGGGAGATTGAAGTTACTAATGCTTAAATGTCCTATTCATGAACTCCCTAACAATATTATTATCAATAACTTTTATGCTAGGCTTTCTCTTCATGTTAAAGATTTACTAGATACTTCTTGTGCTAGATCATTCACACGTATGAAATAATAAGCTAAATGGGATCTCCTAGACCGTATTCAAGAGAACACTGAAGCTTGGGAGAATGACAAAGGAAGAAAGTCAGGTATAAACTATGATTATGAATGCATTAAATGTTTTATGGGAACTGATGACTTCCGTGATATTAGTAATGAGTATGGTCTTGATTCTCAAAGTATTGCCAATTGTTTTAAGGCCTTTGCCTATTACATAGAAATTCCTAAAAAGAAGTGGAATAAGTACCATGCACCTTATAAAAATGTTGTTAATCGTGCTCCTGCTAGAAATACCAAAGTTTGTACTACTAATCACATTTTGCCTGAACCTTATGTTGAGAAAACACCTTTACCTTAGCTGGTAAAGGAGTATTCTATGCTAATTAGTGCGAATAACAAAGGTATAAAGAAATTTGTGGAACCTAAGGAGCAAATAGACCATGAACTTGTGGTATCTATTGTGAAAGACCCCGTCACAAGAAATATAGAGGATAAGCACATTGTATTCTATGAAGACGCTTCTAACATTATCTCTCATCCTAGAAAAGCTAGTGTCTCTGTGCTTTCTTTTAAAATTGGTGATCATTGCTACTATGGTTTATGTGATATTGGTGCTAGTTCTAGTGCTATTCCTTATGAGCTTTACAGTGAAATTATGCATGAAATTGGTCCTTGTGAGCTTGAGGACATTGATGTGGTTATTCACCTTGATAATAAGGAAACCATTTGCCCTACTGGTATTATAAGAGATGTGGAATTTCTTTGTGGTAAGATTAATTATCCTGCTGATTTTCTAGTGCTTAATTCAGTAACTAGTAAAACTTGTCCTATCATTTTTGGTAGACGTTTCTTGAACACTTATGGAGATATTATAGATTGTAAAAAGGAAAAAGTTTTAACTAAGTTTGATGGAGATTCTTATGAGTTTAATTTTTCCAAATTTGCTAAAGCTCCTTATGAAAATAGCTTGCCTAATGAAGATTTCAGGATGGAACAACTTGCTTCTATTGATCCATTTTATGACCTTGGACCTCTTGATGATCTTAAGTATGCTCATTTTGATGATAGAGTTGTTTCATATGACATTTATATTTTCAACTTTATTCAAAGTTCTACTGAAAGTTATTATGAGAGAGGGAAACATGGTTTTATGCATCTCAATAATGTTATGTTTCCCCGTTTTATGTTGAAAGCTTTGAAGTTGCATTTGTTTTGTCTTCCTATGCTAGTGGATTTTTGTTTCAAAAATGTTTTCTCATGATACTCCTTTGCATAGGAAGTGGGTTAGACTCAAATGTGTTGGATATTTTTTTCTTGATGCTCTCTTTCACTTCAAATATATATCTCCTATGTGCGCATCTTTGAAATTGTCATGCCTAACTTAAAGGCATTAAAGAAAAGTACTTCTTGGGAGATAACCCAATAGTTTTGTTGATTCTTGGAAGTTATTACCTCAGTAATAACCGCTCCTTATCCTTTTTGTTTTTGTTTTTTTGTGTCAAGATCAACTAATTTTGAGACGTAGAGGAGTTATGAAAAGTTGTTGTCCTGGGACAGATTTTTGTGCTGCACTGTAAAAATTCATGAAGGAGCTAAGTACTTCGGATGGAGCTATATTTTTCTGTGCTTGTTCTCCAAGTTGTTACCCAACTTTTATTAATTTTGCACTTTTTGATTTGAGCAACAGAAGGTTTTTGAAAAAAATCAATCTTTGCCTGCTGGTCTGTTTTGACAAATTCCTGCCATCATTTGCATTTGCCTATTATATTGATGCCCTTTCAGATTCTTTTGGGTTTTTGGAAAGGAGTTGCTACAGTAGCTTTTGTTTTGATGGATTTCAGTTGAAGTGTGTATCTAAAGGTTTATTGTTTTTGCATACACTAATGTTGCCATTGAGGTTTGTGTAATGCCTTGTGAGAAAAGGAATTTCCAGGAGAAGGAGAAAAGGAATCTGCAGAGTCCGTATTTGAATAGGTAAAAGTGGTAAAAAATGAAGGTTCGTGAAAACCCTATCTGTTTATATTTTTGATGTTTTTATTGCATACGGAAGGTTACGAAACGAAATAGAGGAGGAAACGGAGGCTAGGGTGGCCACACCCACCCTAGGCGCGGGCCCCATCTGGCCGTGCCTAGAGGGGGTGTGAGCCCCCTAAGCTCCATCTCCGCCTTGTTTTCTCATAGTACCTTCCTTATGCGTTGAAACTTCATAATATATAACCCCCCGGATCCCCCGAGGTTCGTATATCGTGTTCTTGTCTTGTTTTCGTTTCGATCTGTTTCTGTCAGGAAATCTTCTCAAGTTTAGAGCACCATGGTCTCCACCAACGACAAAGTCAAGAAGACCGAGGAAGATGATCCTCAAAACCCCAAGGAGGAGGAGATCTTGGTTGGGGATGAAGAAGACATGGAGTAGGACGAGCATCCGGACACCCGTGCTACCGTTGCAAGCATTGGAGTGGTGGCAAACCCTACCAAGCTTAGGAGGACAACACGGATGTCTACAGGAGGGAAAACCCCGCGTCATATCCTCGCTCCACAGCACCTCCTCCACGTACCAAGAACCCCTTCCATACTCTTATACATGAGCAACAATACCAACAGGTTCCCAAAGGGAACTTGCCCTTGTTTTGGGATCTGCCTCGCTCTAACCATGCAGGGAAGGAACACACTAAGAAGGAAGAGTGGGGAAAGAATAACAAGGACTGGGATTCTCGGCCCGATATGATCATGAACCGCATTGACCAAAATTCGGAGTTGATTCATACTCTGACCTTCGATATTGAGGATTTGAGGAAACTGATTGAAGATCTTATCAAGAGAACACCACCACAACCGAAGGAGTAATTCGTCATCAGGTTTGGCATCCCTTTGGCTTGTTCCATGCTTGGGGGAGTGCCGCGGTATCACATCTTTTATCTTTTACCCTTTTAGTGGATTCATATCTTTGGTAGAGAAGTTATCTTATAGGTTAGTTTGCATTGTGTAAGTATCTCTCCTTTAGTTGATTATCTATGTATCCCTTGGTGTGAGTGCCTTTACGGAATATTAATGAGAAGTTTCATCTTTTAATTTTTGCACTTCTTATTTTAGTTTGCAATCTCTATTATATGATTGATCTTGTTGATCAGTATTGACATCACTTTGGGAGCAATAAGTAGATCTAAATTGGTATTGTCAAACCAATCTCTGGTCAGTAGCAACACTTTTTTGAGTTTGAAAGGAAAAGATAAAAAGCTTACATGTATTTTTTATCATTTATTTTATTTCTTGTTTGGATCATAAGCTTAGTATTATTTATTAAAGATCTTTTGTGTCTTCGAAGAAGATTGCATGTTTGGCTTTATCACTTGTAGGTTTGCTTGTTTCCTTCAACTCTTTTACTTGCTACCCAGCCTTGCTAGCCAAAAAGCTGTTTTGAGAAGGCATACTTCTCATGAATCCAATACCTTTGAACCAAAACCTGTGCCATTTGTGTCCACCATATCTACCTATTAGAATTATTGCTATTTCAAGCAAATTCTCAAGCTTCATCTATCTTTTGAATTAAAAATTATTTTGTTATGTGAAAACTAGTTAGTAAAGCTCTCACGAACTTGATGCCACACCTTATTTTCCTGCCCCTAATAAACTTGAACCATTGTGTCATCGAAGTTGTATATGCTTCCATCTATACGTTGGGATTAGCAGAACCGTGCTGTCACGGGGAACGCTTTCAACACCTGTAAATACATACCCATTTGATATCATGCTCTTTTGTTTGCGGATGTCGTCAGTGTGAAATAAAAGGGGAGCTTGTAAGTCCATGGAGTTATGTATATGTGTTGGAGAAACGTCTGGGCCGCTAGCCTAAGCCATGCCTAATCATGGTGGAAACTTGCAGCGTCACCATAGTGAGCAATCTATGAAGTTTCCTCTTATATAAAAAAAGAAGAGACATATTGAAAAGAGGAAAGAGAGAGAAAAGCGCCATTTTCCCATGGAAAATAAGAGATATGCTCACTTTCTGCGTGCCTTGTCATTTTGATTATGGGATAGCTCTTGTATCATGTGCAAGGGGTACCCCGTTGGCGGTTCTTTATGATACACATGTACTTACAATGACAAGAACTTACCGGTAACTAAAATTGAGTAGCATGATGAGCGTCCCTCGTACTCAAGTGACATGAGATTGCCAACTTATATTTCGTCAAGCATATACTCCATCTTTGTTCACTTTGTTGGAGATATGCCCAAGAGGCAATAATAAACTGGTTATTATCATATCTTCATACTTATGATAAATGTTTACATACCATGCTATAATTTTATTAACCGGTAACATTAATACTTGTGTGATTTGTAAACATAAAAGAGTCCCTAGTAAAGCATCTTGTTAAACTAGCTTGTTGGTTAATATATGATCATGGTTTCCTGATCATGAACATAGAGATGTTATTAACAACAGGGTCATATCATTAGGAGAATGATGTGATGGACATACTCCTATAGTTAAGCGTAGCATAAAGATCAAGTCATTTAATATAGTTCATTTGCTATAAGCTTTCTGATACATAGTAACCTAATTCCTTCGACCATGAGATCATGTTAATCACCATCACCGGAAGGATGCTTTGATGACATCAAACACCACACCGTAACTGGGTGTCTATAAAGGTGGCATTGAGTGTTTGGAAAGTATGGGTTGAGGCACATGGATCAAGAGTGGGATTTGTCCATCTATATGACGGATAGATATACTCTGGGCTCTCTCGGTGGAATGTCATCCAATTAGCTTGCAAGCATGTGACTGGCTCACAAGGGATCACATATCACGGGAACGAGAAAAGAGTACTTATCGGTAACGAGGTTGAACTAGGTATGCAGACATACCAACGATCAAAACCTCGGATAAGTAAACTATCGTGAGACAAAGGGAAATTGGTATCGTATGTAAGTGGTTCATTCGATCGCAAAGTAATCGTAGAAATATGTGGGAGCCATATGAATTTCCAGATTCCTCTATTGGTTATTGATCGGAGAAGTGTCTCGGTCATGTCCGCATAATTCACGAACCGTAGGGAGACACACTTAAGGATTCGATGTTGTTGAGTAGTTATGGAATGATTAGTAAGAGACCGAATGTTGTCCGCAGTCTCGGATGGGATCCGGGATATCACGAGGAGATCCGGAATGGTCCGGAGAATAAGATTCATATAAGGAAAGTCCTATTTCGGAGTTCGGGAAAGTTTCCGATGATTTCATCGGAGAGGTTCTAGAAGGGTCTAGAAGGTTCACCGGTCCTAAAGGAGAATGGTCCATGAATGTGTCATGGGTAAGTGGAATGATTGGATCATGTCCAAGGTCACTTGGTGTTAGCATATGCAAGAGAGAAATAAAACTCTAAATTGAAAGTCAAACGGGAAGTTTGAAAAGTCAAACTGGAACAATGGTTTCCTAGTGGGAGAAGAAACAAGTCCTTCTCTCGATCCAACTTGGGTTTGGGTTTGGATTCAAACCCACCCCTCCCAAGGTTGCCCCTCCTTCTCATAAATAGAGGGGGAGGGCTGCCCCAAACAACACAAGTTTCCAGCCCTCTCCGCCCGCCGCCGCCAGCGCCGCCGCCGGTCTGTCGTCGCCGCCTTAGCCGCCGCCGACACCTCCTCCTCCTCCCGGATCTCTAAAACCTAGTTTTCCGGGAAACCCTAATCCAACATACTCGCTTCGGCTTAAGGTGAAGCCCTACGAGATCTCCCCTCTACTTCCGGTACCACGCCGTCGTGCTGCCGGAATCGCGAGGAGAGTACTACAACCTCCGCTGCCTGCTGGAACAAGGGAGAGGAAGGTCTTCATCGAGTACCGAACGTGTGACCGACTGTGGAAGCGCTACCGGAACACAGCGCCGGAAGGATCGTCTACGCGATCTTGAGATCGGCAAGTGTACGACTACATCACCCACGAGAATCTGCTCTCGTTAACCTCTTTGGAATCTTCAGGGTGAGTTCCTCTATCGACTCGTTGCTACAATCTAGTAGATAGATCTTGGCTTGTTTGTGTGCATGCGGTAGATATTTTTTGTTTTCCATGCTACGAACCCCTACACACTTTAACCTTAATCACCTCAAGATGCTTATGATAGGGGCAATGAGAGCTCAAAGCTAGTAAGTACCATAATCTTTTAGAAGCTCTTTATGAACTTGAAATCCCTGTTTCCCTCTATGAAGGGCCTTTCTTCTACTTCTAAGTTGAATCAGTAATCCTACTTCCTCTCTATCTCCAGCAAGCATTTGAGTTGTTGTGTTTCAAGCATTCATATGATGATTTATTCAATCAAGTTCTTTATCTTCCTTGTTTGCACAAGACTCTTATCTATCGAGTATTACTTTGAAAGCCATCATTGTGAAAAACCTTTTATGCTTGAGCAAAGAGTACTCTTATTGGGAAACTTCTTTACAAAATCTTTATTTGTGAAACTGTTTGCCAGCTGTTCTCTGACCAAGAACAAAGTTTGCCTATTCCAATTATGATTTATCTTTATGCATCTCTATTGTGACTCATGTACTTGTTGCAAGCTAAGTTATAAAATGGTGAGTTGCTTTCTTCTACGAGTTGTGTAATGGTAAGTGTGATGCTTCTTGTATGTATTCTTTTATCGACACTTCATGAAGGGGTTGCGCAACATAGTAAATCAAAAAAATTCTACGGATGCGAGCAAGAAAGCCAAGATCTAATCTACGAGATGCAATCAACGAGAGAGATAGATGAGATCTTCATACCCTTGAAGAAATCGCACATCGGAAACGTTCAACAGAACATGGTTGATGTAGTCGTACTAGCCGTATTCTCCTCGCGATCCGATCCGATCCTACGCTGCAAGTGGCGGCGCCTCCGAGAGATGCACACGTACGGTGCCGCGACGTCTCCTCCTGTAACACCCTCGCCTGATAAGGCTGAGTTCATGTGTATAGTGCCAATCCCTGGATCGTTTCACTGGCACACACAGTACAAAATGATACCAAACATAACTGTGCATCATAAATATAATGAATATGATCCGGAATTTACATTATTTATTCAAGTACACAGCGGAAAACGAATACAAGGTAGATCTCCATCCTTCAAATGTGCCACAGGCGAACAATTGTTGAGTGAAGTCTCGCGACCTATGAACGATCACTCAGATACGATATAACCTGCAACATGAAACGTTGCAGCCACGAATGGTCAATACATTGAATGTATGGCAAGTAGGATAAAGTGGTTAACAACAGATCTATCAACTACATGCTTATTTGGCCAAGTGGAGTTCAGGCTCATTTGCTTAAAGCAATAGTTTTATCCTAACATTTATAACAAAGTAGTTTTCCAATACGATAAATAGGACACTCTGGTTCACTCCCAGGTTCTCCTACCCAATTATGTTCACCCAACAAGTTTTAAGTAATTAAGAAATAAGGATGAGTGAGAAATATCATAGCATCAGTATCAGGTCGCTCAAATTGTTCATAACCAGGGACACGGCTAAGCACTTAGTTTATACACCCTGGAGGGGTTAGTACACTTTACCCATGTGACTTGGTCAGCCCAGCTCGTACCACCACTCTCATATTGGGTGATAATAGAGAGAAGTCCAAGAAGGAACCGTTCGGGAAGTAGCTCCCCAAACCCGACACGCACCGGTCCAACCTACACTATCTACATCTCTAGATACATGGGTTTGAGTTACCACAACCTACTGAGTCCAACCAACCGCCCATTCCATTATTGGCACATGGTTGCACATGAAAGCTACCAAACAAAGAAACTAATCCTTTCTCAATGTCCTGGTTGTCTTTTCGCAATGATACCACCAAAAATTATCAATCCCATCACACCCAGGAGATTCATTGATTAAGTTGTTTTAGTTTTCGCAAACCAACACATTTAGAATCAACATCAGTGTTGTAACCCATCCCTCGTTCATCATAGCATGGCTAAGCACATCTACCAACGGTGGCTCATAAACAAGGAATGCTAGGGAATAATATAGGACATAGCATAGCATATACACATCAATTCCTACATATGAAATTCTACAAAAACATCTACAATGCATAGGAAAACGGTAGGACATTTATGACCAAGATAGCATCACTTGCCTTTGTTGTAGATGTAGTCGATTAGATAATCCTCACAATTATAATGGCCTCTTTCGCAATAACCACTATACTTGCAATCATAGTAGTTGCAATCACACACGTTGCACTCCTCACAAACTATCGAGCAAACAATTGCATACAATCATAAACAATAGCACATAGAGATCAAACAAATGCAACAAATGCATGCATGACAATTTAATAAGGTAATGGTTGTTACTTTAGTTCTCTAAACAATATTGAAGTATATGATACATGCAAGAGGCCAATTAATGCAATGGAGTACTTGTTATTAATAATTACTTGCCAATATATGGTTTTTAATAGTTCTGTTGTAATGCCTGTTCTAACTGTCGAATTAAATTTGTTTCTTGGGTTTACTGGATAGAGGGCGTTAATACGAACCAGTAGGCGTTGGATTCACCCTAATCGGAGTTATAGATATTTTTGTATGATTTAAATAGTATTTAATGGATTTTAAATGATTCATATAGTTTCTGTTGCCCAAAAATCAAACTAAAATTATATCTGTAATCTCCACGGAATTGTGATTCCAGGGACATAATATTTGTAATTTTCTGAGCAGTATTCGAATTACTATGATTTTAATACTCTAAATAAGCCATTAATCTATTTATTTAATTCCTACGAAAACTTACAGTATTTGCCTGAACCATTTGCATATTGATGATCTACATGGAACCAGCTTTCCATCGGTATATCATTTATATTTTTGTGACAAGCAATTAATTTACTATAAATTTAATGATTTATAAGTCCATTAAAACTAGTTGAATTTCTACGGGGTAAATAGTCAGAAAAATCTGGATCCAACTAGATATTATTAATCTACATTATAGTAGCGTCAATTTGATATATTGTTCATATTTTTCGGAGTTACAGATAATTTCTTATGAATTTATTAACCTAAAAGACTATTAAAACTAATTAAATTACTACAGTAACCACGTACAGTAAAAGTTAGATCTAGTGCCATAATAATATTCTACACAGTTTTCTGAAACCATTGATATATAATTTGCTATTTTTGGATCTACGAATCTTTTTATATGATTTTTTCAAGTTTACACAATTTTCTGCAAATTAAATTCAATTTCAAATCTATAGGGAATATTCTATGCTGAACGGGACACGGGGATGACCTGGCGTTGACACGTGGCGAGATCTGGTTGGCTCGTACCCCTTCGCGGAATCGATCTAATCCTGGCCGTTGGGATGAGATCCAGTGGTTAGGAGAGAAGATTGACCCGATTTTGGCTCAGAAAAGACAAGAAATAGATCTGTATTAGAGAGACAAATCCATAGGTCAAATTGAAAAACTTAAAACATGAAAGTTGTGGGGAATCATTAGTCCTACCTTCTCACCAAAGGAATTTGGATTTGAAGGAACGAGCACGAGTACATCTTGGATTTACACCGTCAGATCTGAAATATTGCAATGAGAAATTCTCCGGCCGTGGTAGATGAAAAGAGGTGAGGTTTGTCGGGATTGAAAGATTTCGATGAGTTCTACCACTTTAGTTTTGTGGCCGAAGACAAAAAACGAAGTCTAGATGGGTTAAAAAGCGAAATAAGATTCGGGCATGTGTAGATTCGGGATTTCGAGGTGAGAAACTCGTACAGCTATGACTCCACGAGTTTATATGGAGATTTAGGATGGTGCAGAGATAGGTCTTGGAGTATAGAACAAGTATCAACAAACGGAAGTCGATTCGGAGTTGTAGATAAAAAGTTATAAGAGTTTGAATAGAGATAGATTTGAGAAAAACTTATTCGCATGGTTTTTAAAGCACTCATGGGACGATCGGTCATGTACGTCCTGGCTGGCTGCTCCGGTCGGTCCGGGTGGGCCGGCCCGGTAGATGCACCACCGGCTGGCTCGGCCGGCCCATTTGTTTTTTTTGTTTTGCTTTTTCTATTTACTTGTTTCCCTCATATCTTTTGCATATGAACTCCAAATGACACGATTCTTGTTTCTAAAATTTTCTAAAATCGAAAAGATCATTGTAGGATCATATTTGTAACCTTTTTACTAGTTTGCAAGTAGTGGGTTTATAAATCCTTGTATATTCCATTTTATTTATATCTTTATTTGTTTGTATTTATTCCATAACTTTTTCATAATAGCTCCAAATGAGCTCAATTTTGTTTCTAAAATTTTGTAATATTAATTGGATCTCTTTAGGCTATAATTATCAATAATTTATGGCTTAGCAACAGTGGGTTTTATAAAGTCAATTTAATTACCCTTAGGAACATTTGGGCGAATCAACTACAGGATTTAGATACCGGGATTTGGATTCAGTTTGTGAGAACTTTGCATGGATGTAATGAAATGCTTATGAATGCTTCATGATTTTCATTTTGAAATCTTGCACACCAATTTTACAATCCATAATCAATCCATGCCCTTTTTCCTATATGGCTACTTAGGTCATAACAAAAGAATATAAGATTTTGAATTCAAGGTTGAGAGGATTTTCTATTCAAAAAGTTTCTTCTCTTTGAGAATTTTCAACATAGTCAAGCAATCAATCAAACTTATTTATTTATTTCACATTCCAAAATTAGGAGAATTTTGGGATGTGATAGACTACCACCCTTAAAATAAATCTCGTCCCGAGATTTGGGAAGGCTAGAAATAAAGAAAGGTTCGGGATCCATTAGGATGCTACCTCCCTTAAAATAAAATTGACTAGGTCATTTCTCGAGGATTCACTTAGCTCAGATTGGTTCTCCTTTAGACTTTTATTGGCACAATGTCTCTAGCACATTCTAAACATCATGATTGATAGTTTCCGAGAAAGCACTTCTTAAACTAGCAAAACTCTCATGGTGGGAAAATAGGGAACGTTTACTTCACGGTGCCCATAATTCACGGTTGGGATTCATCCTTACCGTACATTCATATGCTTAGCAATTGATGCTTTTAGAAGGGTGTAACAATATACCATTCTAGGGTTTAGGCTCAACGTCGACTCTCTGCTAAGGTTGAAAAGGGCACTCAAGATTCGCAAAGCCAACAATACAAGAGCGAATAATAAGAGTAGTAGGAATGGTGATCAATCCATCCTGCACCCAAATCATTACCCTGTATGAGGATAGGTGAATCATGTTTTTCTATCACTCAGGCATTCTCACTTGCCTTGAAGATTGTTTCCATGGGCACGAACTAATGCTCTATGTATACTCCCATGTATTCAATCAACAAAGCTACTACTATTACTAAGCTATCGATACTTCAACTTTCAGGTTGCGTAATCTACTACATAACATCATTTCAACACTTCATACTCCCACATCTTTTTTTCCATTAGATAAAGCATTCTCCTTCCTAAATGCATTGTGTTGTCAAACCTTCCACTTAACACATCATTATATCTCCAAGGGTTCAAGATAGGAAAGAATAGATTCTATAGGAAAGAAACGACTAAGAAAATAATCCTACCCATAACTATATGAAGCAATCAATGTCACCAACAAGCAAAAAATCATAAGGAATCGACACACAATCAAACACTTGTATAGTAACATCACAGGGGTATAAACTTAGTATTATATAACCACAAAATAGTTTGAAAGCATTGGGAACAATACTAGAGTAAAATAGAGCAACATATAAGCAATAAACAAAATATGTCAAAACGGTACAGCAGACTTCACGAATTTTTCTGACCGACCTAAAATAGTCAGGAATTTTAGCCAATTTTTGTGCATGTACTACAGGTAATTACGCTCCAGATCCTAATTTTTTAGATTTTTCTGAGTTACCAATAAAATATTACAAATCTCGCGGTACAACAAGTCAGGCAGAAAACTGCAGCAGTAATCCCCCGAATTTCAATCAATTCACACCATTAAAACAATTTTAAAACCACACAAAAACTCTAGCAACTTTAGAGTTTCAAAACAACAGATCCTAAACAAGGCATCACACGATATGATTAAGTACAAACAAGCAAGCAACCTATATTGTCATACCACATAAGTTGGTAAGAAAAATATGCTAACACGATAGCGATGATCTCCGAAAGAGATAAAACATGGTGGTCTAGACCTAACCAAACTTGATGAGATGTTTATTTATGTCATACTATTTGTTCTTTGACTTAGCTAACTCTCATATAGATATCATGAGAATGGACAACTACAAATGTTTGAATATGAAGAGGGTCTAGAAAAGATAGATAAGGAATATAAGAACTCTAGTAAGTAGAAAATATGATAGTTCTCCTAATAGAGGTCTTCTATTACTAATCCATTTCTAAGGTCACGATCCTACAGTCAACGCACAGCTCTGATACCATCTTGTAACACCCTCGCCTGATAAGTCTAAGTTCATGTGTATAGTGTCAATCCCTGGATCGGTTCACTGGCACACACAGTATAAAATGATACCAAACATAACTGTGCATCATAAATACAATGAATATGATCCATAATTTACATTATTTATTCAAGTACACAACGGAAAACGAATACAAGGTAGATCTCCATCCTTCAAATGTGCCACAGGCGAACAATTGTTGAGTGGAGTCTCGCGACCTATGAACGATCACTCAGATACGATATAACTTGCAACATGAAACGTTACAGCCATGAATGGTCAATACATTGAATGTATGACAAGTAGGCTAAAGTGGTTAACAACAGATCTATCAACTACATGCTTATTTGGCCAAGTGGAGTTCAGGCTCATTTGCTTAAAGCAATAGTATTATCCTAACATTTATAGCAAAGTAGTTTTCCAATACGATAAATAGGACACTCTGGTTTAATCCCAGGTGCTCCTACCCAATTATGTTCACCCAACAAGTTTTAAGTAATTAAGAAATAAGTATGAGTGAGAAATATCATAGCATCAGTATCAGGTCGCTCAAATTGTCCATAACCGGGGACACGGCTAAGCACTTAGCTTATACACCCTGCAGCGGTTAGTACACTTTACCCATGTGACTTGGCCAGCCCAGCTCGTACCACCACTCTCATATTGGGTGATGATAGGGAGAAGTCCAAGAAGGAACCGTTCGGGAAGTAGCTCCCCAAACCCAACACGCACCGGTCCAACCTACACTATCTACATCTCTGGATACGTGGGTTCGAGTTACCACAACCTACTGAGTCCAACCAACCGCCCATTCCATTATTGGTACATGGTTGCACATGAAAGCTACCAAACAAAGAAACTAATCCTTTCTCAGTGTCCTGGGTGCCTTTCCGCAATGATACCACCAAAAATTATCAATCCCATCACACCTAGAAGATTCATTGATTAAGTTGTTTTAGTTTTCGCAAACCAACACATTTAATATCAACATCAGTGATGTAACCCATCCCTCGTTCATCATAGCATGGCTGAGCACATCTACCAACGGTGGCTCATAAACAAGGAATGCTAGGGAATAATATGGGACATAGCATAGCATATACACATCAATTCCTACATATGCAATTCTACAAAAACATCTACAATGCATAGGAAAACGGTAGGACATTTATGACCAAGATAGCACCACTTGCCTTTGTTGTAGATGTAGTCTATTAGATAATCCTCACAATTATAATGGCCTCTTTCTCAATAACCACAATACTTGCAATCATAGTAGTTGCAATCACACACGTTGCACTCCTCGCAATCTATCGAGCAAACAATTGCATACAATCATAAACAATATCACATAGAGATCAAACAAATGCAACAAATGCATGCATGACAATTTAATAAGTCACAATGGTTGTTACTTTAGTTCTCTAAACAATATTGAAGTATATGATGAATGCAAGAGGCCAATTAATGCAATAGAGTACTTGTTATTAATAATTACTTGCCAATATAGGGTTTTTAATAGTTCTGTTGTAACGCCTGTTCTAACTATCGAATTAAATTTGTTTCTTGGGTTTACTGGATAGAGGACGCTAATACGAACCAGTAGGCGTTGGATTCACCTTAATCGGAGTTGTAGATATTTTTGTATGATTTAAATAGTATTTAATGGGTTTTAAATGATTCGTACAGTTTCTGTTGCCTAAAAATCAAACTAAAATTATATCTATAATCTCCACGGAATTGTGATTTCAGGGATATATTATTTGTAATTTTCCGAGCAGTATTCAGATTACTATGATTTTAATACTCTAAATAAGCCATTAAACTATTTGTTTAATTGCTGCGAAACCTTATAGTATTTGCCTGAACCATTTCCATATTGATGATCTACATGGAACCAGCTTTCCATCGGTATATAATTTATATTTTTGTGACAAGCAATTAATTTACTATAAATTTAATGATTTATAAGGCCATTAAAACTAGTTAAATTGCTACGGGGTAAATAGTCCGAAAAATCTGGATCCAACCAGATATTATTAATCTACATTATAGTAGCTTCAATTTGATATATTTTTCATATTTTTCGGAGTTACAGATAATTTCTTATGAATTTATTAACCTAAAAGACCATTAAAACTAATTAAATTACTACAGTAACCACGTACAGTAAAAGTTAGATCTAGTGCCATAATAATATTCTACACGTTTTTCTGAAACCATTGATATATAATTTGCTATTTTTGGATCTACGAATCTTTTTATATAATTTTTGCAAGTTTAGACAATTTTCTGCAAATTAAATTCAATTTCAAATCTATAGGGAATATTCCCTGGGAATATTCTATGCTAACTGGGACGCGGGGCTGACCTGACGTTGACACGTGGCGAGATCCGGTTAGCTCGTACCCCTTCGCGGAATCGATCTAATCCTGACCGTTGGGATGAGATCTAGTGGTTAGGAGAGAAGATTGACCCGATTTTGGCTCAGAAAGGACAAGAAATAGATATGTATTAGAGAGACAAATCCATAGGTCAAATTGAAAAACCTAAAACATGAAAGTTGTGGGGAATCATTAGTCCTACCTTCTCACCAAAGGAATTTGGATTTGAAGGAACGAGCGCGAGTACATCTTGGATTTACACCGTCAGATCTGAAATATTGCGATGAGAAATTCTCTGGCCGTGGTAGATGAAAAGAGGTGAGGTTTGTCGGGACTAAAAGATTTCGACGAGTTCTACAACTTTCGTTTTGTGGCCGAAGGCAAAAAAAGAAGTCTAGATGGGTTAAAAAGCGAAATAAGATTCAGGCATGTGTAGATTCAGGATTTCGAGGAGAGAAACTCGTATAGCTGTGACTCCACGAGTTTATATGGAGATTTAGGATGGTGTAGAGATAGGACTTGGAGTAGAGAACAAGTATAAATAAACGGAAGTCGATTCGGAGTTGTATATAAAAAGTTTTAAGAGTTTGAATAGAGATAGGTTTGAAAAAAACTGATTCGCATGATTTTTAAAGCACTCATTGGACGATTGGTCACGTACGTCCTGGCTGGCTGCTCCTGTCAGTCCGGGTGGGCCGGCCTGGTAGATGGGCCGCCTGCTGGCTTGGCCGGCCCATTTGTTTTTTTTCTTTTTATATTTACTAGTTTCCCTCATATCTTTTGCATATGAACTCCAAATGACACGATTCTTGTTTTTAAAATTTGCTAAAATCAAAAAGATCATTGTAGGATCATATTTGTTACCTTTTTACTAGTTTGCAAGTAGTGGGTTTATAAATCCTTGTATATTCCAATTTATTTATATCTTTATTTGTTTGTATTTATTCCATAACTTTTTCATAATAGCTCCAAATGAGCTCAATTTTGTTTATAAAATTTTGTAATATTAATTGGATCTCTTTAGGCTATAATTATCAATAATTTATGGCTTAGCAACAGTGGGTTTTATAAAGTCAATTTAATTACCTTTAGGAACATTTGGGCGAATCAACTACAGGATTTAGATACCGGGATTTGGATTCAGTTTGTGAGAACTTTGCATGGATGTAATGAAATGCTTATGAATGCTTCCTGATTTTCATTTTGAAATCTTGCACACCAATTTTACAATCCATAATCAATCCATGCCCTTTTGCCTATATGGCTACTTAGGTCATAACAGAAGAATATAAGATTTTGAATTCAAGGTTGCGAGGATTTTCTATTCAAAAAGTTTCTTCTCTTTGAGAATTTTCAACATAGTCAAGCAATCAATCAAACTTATTTATTTATTTCACATTCCAAAATTATGAGAATTTTGGGATGTGACACCTCCTTCCTTGGTCCAGCAAGTGGGGTGGAGAGATGGATTGGATCTGCAGCACGACGGCGTGGTGCTATGGTGGAGAGTTTCTGCGGCAGGGCTTCGCCTACGCGCAGTCAGGAGAGAGAGAGAGGTGGAGGGGCAGCAGGACGGCGACTAGGGTTGGAGGAGTGGGGGAAGGGTGCTCCCCTACCCACCTTATATAGGGGGCTGGTTGGCCCCTTGGCCCCTCCTCCAAGTCCTAGGGCGGCGGCCCCAAGGATGGAGTGGGGGGCATGTTTTCCCCCTTCCTTCTAGAAGGGTTCCCTAGGGTTTCCCCTAGGGTTTGGCCGGCTGGGCCTATGGGGTCTTGTGCCCCTGGCCCAAAGTGGCCAGGGCACTCCCCCTTAGGCCCATGCAGGCCTCCGACAAGTGGGACCACGTTGGTCCCACTCCGGAAGCTTCTAGAACCTTCCAGTACAATACCGAATACTCCGAAACAATTCTGAAATCCAAAAACTACTTTCCTTTATATGAATCTTATTCTCCGAACCATTACGGAACCTCTCGTGATGTCCTGTATCTCATCCGAGACTCCGAACAAAAACTCATAAACCAATTATCCATTCTATCCTAGCGTCGAGGCACGTTAAGTGTGTGACCCCACGGGTTCGAGAATATGCAGACATGATCTTCTATCAATAATCAACAGCGGGATCTGGAAACCCATTATATTGACTCCCACATATTCATTGATGATCATATCGGATGAACCACGATGCCAGGATTCAATTAATCCCATATATGTATTCCCTTCGTCACGCGATATTTTACTTGCCCGAGATTCGATCGTTGGTATCGACATACCTAGTTCAATCTCGTTCACAGCAAGTACTTTACTCGTTTCGTAATCCGATATCACTTTGTGATTAACTCCTTAACCACGTGCTTGCAAGCGGTGTTGATATCGATTACCGAGTGGGCCCGAAGTATATCTCTCTGACTCGGGAGGGACAAATTCCATCTCGATACATACAACCCAACAAGTACTTTCCGATCACCTGAGAGACACCTTTATGATCACCCTCACATAGGATGACGTTTGATGACCTCAAAGATTTCTTCCGATACCAGGGAGTTGTATTATCTCATGGTCTAAGGAATACAATAATTGACATAAGAAAAAGCTTCGCAAAGATGAACACGATGACACGATCTAATTGCTCTGCTTAATTTCGGTATGTCCATCATATCATTCTCCTAATGTCATGATCTCATTATTAATCAACAACTCATGTCTATGGCTAGGAAACCTTAACCATCATTAATCAATGAGCTAGTCCATAGAGGCGTACTAGGGACACGGTGTTGTTCATAAACCGCACAAGTATCAAAGTTTCCGCTTAATACAATTCTAGCATGGAATATAAACTTTATCATGAACAAGAATTATAACAATAACATCTTTATTATAGCCTCTAGGGCATAATTCCAACAGTCTCCCACTTGCACTAGAGTCAATAATCTAGTTTACATCTGGCAATAATCTAACACCCATGGCATTAAGGTGCTGGTCATGTTTTGCTCGTGGAAGAGGTTTAGTCAACGGATCTGCGACATTCAGATCCGTATGCACTTTGCTAATCTTCAGATCTCCATCTGCTATATAATCTCAAATTATATGAAAACGGCGGTTGATGTGCTTGGTCTTTGGATGATATCTTGGTTCCTTAGACAGTGCTATGGCACCAGTGTTGCCGCACAATATCTCTAGTGGGTCCAAGGCACTTGGAACCACACCAAGCTCAGTGATGAAGTTCCTAATCCAAACTCCTTCACTTGACGCTTCTGAAGAAGCCATGTATTCCGCTTCTGTTGTAGATCCCGCGATCGCGCTTTGCTTGCAGCTTCTCCAGCTCACAGCTCCTCCATTCAAAATATAAATGTATCTTGTCTGAGATTTAGAATCATCCGGGTCGGTGTCGAAACTAGTGTCGACGTAACCTTTTACGACGAGCTGCTCATCACCTCCATAGACCAAGAACATTTCTTTAGTCCTATTTAAATACTTTAGGATGTTCTTTACGGCTATCCAGTGTTCCACTCCTGGATCACTTTGGTATTTGCTCGTCAAACTAAGAGCATTGGACACATCTGGTCTAGTACATAGCATGGCATACATAATAGAACCTATGGCCGAGGCATATGTGTCACGACCCGGGATCAGGGCTAGACAAATACCAGACCCTCCTCTGATATAAGCCTAACCTAAATTTCGAAACGCGCAGGGAAAGATCGGTAACATTACAGAACATACAAACCATACATTAATAAGGTAAACTCTTAAGAGAGTTACAAACCAGCCATACAAGGCAGGGGTCACAGGACCATCATTACATCAAACAACGGAAGCAAACAAGTTGTTCTAAACAACAAACTTAGCAAAGGGCCTAAGAGGCCTTAAACAAAAGTAGCGACCCTTCCATAGATCCTAGGCTGCTGCCCGGGAACCCCGAATACTCGTCGACTTCGACATAGAACCCACCTTCAGTTGGAGTAGCATCATCTGTGGAAAACATCAACGAAGCAAGGCTGAGTACAGGGTGTACTCCGCAAGACTTATGGCTAGTGGAGTTATTTTGCATAAAGCCATCTTTTGTTTTCAAAACCAGAGGGAGAAGAAAACTCGTCTAGTCAGATCATTTTCAAAAGGGGATAAGAAGACTTCAACTCTAGCCCTTAAATTCATCTTTGATATCCACCAAGCATCATCATCAACTAAACAACTCTTCCTGGACTACCCCCTCAACAACCCCGAGGAAGCATTCCGGATCTCACTTTAGTTGACAAGTTTTAACATTCGGTTATATTTCTCTATGATCTTCACGTCCGTTCCCAAGTCGTCCATAACCGTGGACACGGCTTTTCGAAAAGATTAATAACCCTGCAGGAGTGCACAACTTTACCCACACGTACGAACCGATTCTTAATGCCAAATTATTAACCCTCTTCCCTGGAAGGCCGACAGAGAGTGGTTGACCACGAACTTTACCCTACTTTCGCCGAGACCATGAGTCACGCACTAAGGAGATGCCGCCGTAACAGGTCGAGTCCCGAAGTCGGTCCCTAGCGATGTGAACAGGGTTTGAGATTACGGATGCCGGGCATCTCCCATTCCTTGCCACGCTTACCTACTTGTATGAATGCACCTCCTTCACCTCCATTCAAGAACAACCAATATGCGTATGTCGAATGGAAAGCTCGAACTATGTGACTCATGGAATCTACTAGGCAAGTTAGTTGGTCAAGGGGGTTTCCAGGCCCCAGTGTGGTTGTACGCTCGTCTTGGTTCAAGAGGCAAGAACATCGGGTCCTAGGGGTGGCAAGTATGGGACTACAAAAACCACAACCCACGTGGCCTCCCATACGAACCTTAGCATGATTATCATTCATCTCTGATCACATCACCACAACCTACCATACTAGATTCATTCGCATCTCTGGTGCATCACTTGAATGATTAGCATCGAAACACTAAGCATAGCTAAGCTTGACCGAACTTGTGGCACTAGCGATGCTCATAAGCCAAACCCTAGTTATGCTAGGAGCGGTGGATCAGGTAATATAGTTCACAAAGGATAAAATGCATAAGATAGGGTTACTCTGCCTACTGACAGAAGACTATTTGAACCAAATGCATATGAAGAGAATGAAATACTTTGTAATCATAGGATTCATATGTATGAGTGGGGCTTCGCTTGCCTTGCCCGTTGTTGTTACGTCTTGCTCTTGATGGCGTTGACTTGACTTGAGTTCGGTTCCTATTCGCGAGAACCAATCACCGGAAAGAGAAAGCAACACTCAACACATGGCATGTGCAATGCTCATACAATATGGATGATATGACAAGTTAAATAGTGTTGGATTGAACCCTAAGGCATTCTTTATAACTTTAAAGGGGTTTCCGAAGATCCAAACCCCAAAACAGGGAGATCATTGGAATCACCTGTGGGGTTCAATTGGTTCTTCTAATTAAACTTGATGTCAAAGTTGATTAACAATGTATGATTATAGCTTAGTTGGATAGGTTTCATTTTTCTGAACATTTTGGTATATTATTTGTATTTTTCTGATTTAAAATGAATTAGTTATGAATTTCCCAAATTTTAATTCATTTTAAACATTTTTGGAATATTTAAATTAATTCCCAAACTTGGGCCCACATGTCAGACTTTTATTATTTTCAGAAAATATTTATGGATTAAAACCCTGACAGATATGGCCCACATGTCATACATTTTTCATTTAAATAAAACAATTATAGAAAAGAAAATGGAGAAATGACATCAGCATGACATCATGCTGATGGCATCCATGGAGCTGCTCCCAGGTCGAGCTCGAATCCAATGATTCTGAGCGCACCTGGATGCGAGGTTGGAGGCGTTAGACGCAGACGATGATGGGGAGTCGAATGGTTGTGGCGCCGCCTATTTTTGGTCACCGGAGACGGCGGTGCAACGACGGCAATGGCGCCGTCGGCACATCTTGAGGAGGGATCTGAGAGGAGGGGGCAAACGGAGGGGTTCTTGAGCACCACAAGCTCACGCTGAGCGCGATGGTGATGACGGCGAGGCCGGGGACGGTCGAACGGCGTCGAAATCGACGGCAACAACCTCAGCAACTGGCAGCGGTTCGGGGACGATTCCGGCGAGGTGGAGGCTTCCCTGCTTGCATGCTTCGGTGAGGAGGCGGTGGGCGCTTCGGGGTGGCGGCGCATCAGCGCTGGTGATAATCGTGGGCGTGACGGCGTCGTGGCGGCTCCTGCACTGCTTGCGGTGTCGGGAGAGAAGAGAGGGGAAAGGCCGAAGGGGTACGGGCCTGGTGGGCTGCGCTTGGGCCCCGTGTGGGCTGGCTGCGGGTGCTGCTGGCGACAGGGAAAGAGGAGAGGAGAGATGGGCTCGGCCCAGGGAGGGTTAGAGATAGTTTTATTTCCAGGAAATCCTTTTCTTTTATATTTTCTGATTTCCTTTTTTTATTTTGAATTCAAATTTGTTTTTGAATGATTTCAAATCACAGAGATTTTTGTGATATAACTGAAAACACTAAGGGGCCTTTAATACTGATTGGGCTCCATTTGTTTTGATAATTTTCAAAATATGGGAACCATTTGAATTGATTCAAAGAGAGAGGAAAAACTATTAGGGTTTTTAGGGTTTAATTTGTTCTTTCTTGATTAAACCAAAGTGCAAGTGTAATGCATGCATGAAATGCTCAAACATGTCCTTATTTATATTACACAAAAGGGATGGTATGTTACAATATGGCACTTTGCTCATAGTGTCTCTATCATTTACCGTAGCTGGACACTGAGCCTTGCTCAATATCTTACCTGACAACATGGGAAATGAACGTTTCTTTGCTTTATCCATTCTGAACCTTTTCAGAACTTTGTCTAGGTATGTACTTTGGCTTAAAGCTATTAGGCGGCTTTGTCTATCTCTATAGATTTTGATGCCCAATATATAAGCAGCTTCTCCTCGGTCTTTCATTGAAAAACATTTATTCAAATAACTCTTCACATCGTTAAGCATACCAATGTCATTTCCAATAATCAATATGTCATCCACATATAGTACTAAAAATGTCACTAAGCTCCCACTCACTTTCTTGTAGATACAAGCTTCGTAGCAATTTGGAACAAATCCAAAGCTCTTGATCACTTGATCAAAACGAAGGTTCCAAATCCGAGATGCTTGCTTCAGTCCATAAATGGAACGCTGAAGTTTACACACCTTATTAGCATCCTTAGGATCGACAAAACCTTCAGGCTGCATCATATACAACTCTTCATCAATGTTGCCATTGAGGAACGCAGTCTTAACATCCATCTGCCATATTTCATAATCATGAAATGCAGCAATTGCTAATAAAATCCGAATGGACTTAAACATCGCTACAGGAGAGAAAGTATCATCATAGTCAACACCTTGAACTTGATGAAACCCTTTTGCGACAAGTCGAGCTTTATAGACAGTAACTACCATCCGCGTCCGTTTTCTTCTTGAAAATCCATTTGCACTCAACGGCCTTATGGTCGCTAGGAGGGTCCACCAAAGTCCATACTTGGTTTTCGCTTATGGATCCCAATTCGGATTTCATGGCCTCTAGCCATTTCTCAAAGTCTGGGCTCATCATTGCTTCCTCATAGTTCGCAGGTTCACTGTTATCTAAAAACAAGACGGTTGATACAGGGTTGCCGTACCATTCAAGAGTGGCACGTGAACTTGTCGACCTGCGAAGTTCAGTAGTACCATCGTTCGAAGTTTCATGATCCTCGTCATTAGCTTCCTCTCTTGTTGGTGTAGACGGCACTGGAACAATTTCAGGTGCTGCGCTACTCTCCAATTCGAGAGAAGGTTCAATAACCTCGTCTAGCTCTACCTTCCTCACACTCACTTCTTTCGAGAGAAACTCCTTCTCAAGAAAGGATCCGTTCTTTGCAACAAACACTTTTCCTTCGGATCTGTGGTAGAAGGTATACCCAATCGTTTCCTTAGGGTATCCTATGAAGACGCATTTCTCCGCTTTGGGTTCGATCTTGTCCGGCATAAACTTCTTGACGTAAGCTTCGCATCCCCAAACTTTAAGAAACGACAACTTAGGTTTAGCACCAAACCACAGTTCATACGGTGTCATCTCAACGGATTTAGATGGTGCCCTATTTAAAGTGAATACAGCGGTTTCTAATGCATAACCCCAAAAATGATAACGGCAAATCTATAAGAGACATCATTGATCGCACCATATCTAACAGAGTTCGATTCCGGCGTTCAGACACACCATTGCGCTGTGGTGTTCCGGGTGGCGTGAGTTGCGAAACGATTCCTCTTGCTTTAAGATGTGTGAGAAAATCATAACTCAAATATTCACCTCCACGATCGGATCGTAGAAATTTAATTTTCCTATTATGATGGTTTTCCACTTCGTTCTGAAATTCTTTGAACTTTTCAAACGTTTCAGATTTATGTTTCATTAAATAGATATACCCATATCTACTTAAGTCATCAGTAAAAGTGAGAAAATAGCGATATCCACTGTGCGTCGAAACACTCATTGGTCCGCATACATCGGTGTGTATGATTTCCAATAAGTCCATTGCTCGCTCCATCATACCGGAGAACGGGGTTTTGATCATCTTGCCCATGAGGCACGGTTCGCACGTGTCAAATGATTCAAAATCAAGAGACTCCAAAAGTCCATCAGAATGGAGTTTCTTCATGCGTTTTACACCAATATGACCTAGACAGCAGTGCCACAAATAAGTTGTATTATCACTATCTACTTTGCATCTCTTAGCCTCAATGTTATGGATGTCTGTTTCATTGCTTTCGAGATTCAGAAGAAATAAACCATTCACAACAGGTGCATGACCATAAAAGATGTTATTCATGTAAATAGAACAACCATTATTCTCCGATTTAAATGAATAACCGTCTTGCAATAAACACGATCCATATATGATGTTCATGCTCAACGCAGGCACATAATAACACTTATTAAGGTTTAAAACTAACCCCGAAGGTAAAACTAAGGAGAGCGTGCAGCCATCACATCAACTTTTGATCCATTGCCAACGCGCATCGTCACCTCATCCCTTGCTAGCCGCCGTCTATTCCGTAGCTCCTGTTTCGAGTTACAAATATTAGCAACTGAACCAGTATCATATACCCAGGCACTACAACGAGCGCTAGTAAGGTAAACATCAATAACATGTATATCAAATATAACTTTAATGGTGCCAGCCTTCTTGTCCCTTTAAGTACTTTGGACAGTTGCGCTTCCAGTGACCCTTGTCCTTGCAATAGAAGCACTCAGTGTCCGGCTTAGGTCCAGACTTGAGCTTCTTCTCAGCAGGGGCAACGCGCTTGCCGCTGCCTTTCTTGAAGGATTTCTTTGCACCCTTACCTTTCTTGAAGCTAGGGGTCTTGTTGACCATCAACACATGATTATCTTTCTTGATATCCACCTCCGCATCTTTCAGCTTAGCGAAGAGCTCAGTGATCGTATCAGTGGAACCAATTTAATTGTGAGTAACTACAAAACCTTTGTAGCTAGGAGGGAGTGATTGCAGAACTCTGTCAATCTTGAGATCTTCTACAATCTTGCAGTCCAGTTTCTCAAGACGTTGAGTGTAGCCCGACATCTTAATGGCATGCTCACTAACGGAACTCCCTTTCTCCATCTTGCAGTTAAATAAATTCTTAGAGATCTCATATCTCTCAGAATGGGCCTGAGTCTGAAACATGGTTTTCAGTTCCTCAAGAATCTCAAAGGGCCCGGCGAACTCCTCAAAACGATTTTGAAGGTCCGGTTCCATAGCAAACAACATGGTACTCTTAATCACTCCATAATCATCTTTGCGCGACTGATAAACAGCTTTTTCATCAGTCGGCGCATCAATAGCAGGGGCGTCACCTAGCGCTTTCTCTAGTACATAGTCCTTTTGTCCGCCAGCGAGAATGATTCTCAGATTGCGGAACTAGTTGGTGAAGTTAGACCCATTGTACTTAAGCTTTTCTTTCTCAGCAAAAACGTTCAAGTTGAAGTTGGACTTAGCCATTTGATCTACAAAATTTGCAAATAAAATTTAGACTATGTTCATGATAATTAGTTCAACTTAATCAAATTACTAGATGAACTCCCACTAAATTCAACATCCCTCAAGTTGTTTAGTAAACACGATCCAAATTCACCACACCTAATCCGATCTTCACGAGAAGAGATGTGGTTTCAATGGTGGACAACCAAGTGTTGATCATACCATTCATATGACTCATGTTTAACCTTTCGGTTCGTGTGTTCTGAGGCCATGTCTGTACATGCTAGGCTCATCAAGTCAAACCCAAGTATTTCCGCGTGTGCAAAACTGGCTTGCACCCGTTGTATGTGAACGTAGAGTTTATAGAACCCGATCATCACAAGGTGCTTGAACACGACGAACTTTCACAACGGTGCATACATGGGGAGAACACAATTTTATCTTGATCTTTAAGGGAGGAATCATCTTATAATGCTATCGTCGCGATCTAAGCATAATAAGATACATAAAAGGATAAACATCACATGCATATAATTTTATGTGACATTGTATAGCCAATCTCGGCGCAATGATCTCCATCTTGTGCGCGCCAACATGATCTCCATCACTCCATCATGATTGCCTCCACCACGAATAGCAACTACAACTATTGCTAACTACTTAGCGATAAAGTAAAGCTATTACATGGCGTATAATAAGTTGACACGCAGGTCATACACAATTATAAAGACAACCATATGGCTCCTGCTGGTTGTGAACTCATCGACATGCAAGTCGTGAAATATTACAAAACATGATCATTGCATACAACATACACATCATGTCTTGGGCCATACCATATCACAAAACACTCCCTGCAAAAACAAGTTAGATGCCTCTACTTTGTTGTTGCATGTTTTACGTGGCTTATGGGAGTAACAAGCTAAGAAAGATTCTTACCTACGGAAATCCACAACGGTTATATTATGGTTGCTAACATCCGGTGTAAATCCCATGACTACTATAGTGAGAAGCGGCATCCACCGTAGCATGTGTGGAACAAGCCACAAGTCAAGTGCGGAGCCGGTCTCGCGAATGAGGTCGCGTAAAGTTGGCCTGGACCGCTTCGATCTCAGTATGCCGCGTCATAAGAAATACACAACAAGAGGCTTGCAACAGAAAACATCAACGTCCGCAACAAGCATGTTGCGTTCTACTCGTGAAACACATCTACGCATAGATCTAGCTCTAATACCACTGAAGGGGTTTCGCAGCATAGTAAATCAAAAAATTCTACGGATGCGATCAAGAAAGCCAAGATCTAATCTAGGAGATGCAATCAACGAGAGAGAGAGAGATGAGATCTTCATACCCTTGAAGAAATCGCACAGCAGAAACGTTCAACAGAACGTGGTTGATGTAGTCGTATTAGTCGTCTCCTCCTCACGATCTGATCCGATCCTACGCCGCAAGTGGCGGCGCCTCCGAGAGATGCACACGTACGGTTCCGCGACATATCCTCCTTTCTTGGTCCAGCAAGTGGGGTGGAGAGATGGATTGGATCTGCAGCACGACGGCGTGGTGCTATGGTGGAGAGTTTATGACAGGCTTCGCTCTGGCTGATCGGGAGAGAGAGAGAGGTGGAGGGGCAGCAGGACGGCGGCTAGGGTTGGAGGAGTGGGGGGAAGGGTGCGCCCCTGCCCACCTTATATAGGGGGTTGGACGGACCCCTTGGCCCCTCCTCCAAGCCCTAGGGCGGCGGCCCCAAGGGTGGAGTGGGGGGCAAGTTTTCCCCCTTCCTTCTAGGGTTTGGCCGGCTGGTCCTATGGGGCCTTGTGCCCCTGGCCCAAAGCAGCCAGGGAACTCCCCCTTAGGCCCACGCAGGCCTCCCACAAGTGGGCCCACGTTGGTCCCAGTACGGAAGCTTCTAGAACCTTCCAGTACAATACCGAATACTCCAAAACGATTCCGAAATCCAAAAACTGCTTTCCTTTATATGAATCTTATTCTCCGAACCATTACGGAACCTCTCGTCATGTCCTGGATCTCATTCGAGACTCCGAACAAAAACTCATAAACCAATTATCCATTCTATCCTAGCGTCGAGGCACGTTAAGTGTGTGACCCCACGGGTTCGAGAATATGCAGACATGATCTTCTATCAATAATCAATAGCGGGATCTGGAAACCCATATTGACTCCCACATATTCATCGATGATCATATCGGATGAACCACGATGCCAGGATTCAATTAATCCCATATATGTATTCCCTTCGTCATATTTTTACTTGCGAGATTCGATCGTTGGTATCGACATACCTAGTTCAATCTCGTTCACAGCAAGTACTTTACTCGTTTCGTAATCCGATATCACTTTGTGATTAACTCCTTAACCACGTGCTTGCAAGCGGTGTTGATATCGATTACCGAGTGGGCCCGAAGAATATCTCTCCGACTCGGGAGGGACAAATTCCATCTCGATACATACAACCCAACAAGTACTTTCCGATCACCTGAGAGACACCTTTATGATCACCCTCACATAGGATGACGTTTGATGACCTCAAAGCTTTCTTCCGATACCAGGGATTTGTATTATCTCATGGTCTAAGGAATACAATAATTGACATAAGAAAAAGCTTCGCAAAGAACACGATGACACGATCTAATTGCTCTTCTTAATTTGGGTATGTCCATCATATCATTCTCCTAATGACATGATCTAATTATTAATCGACAACTCATGTCTATGGTAAGGAAACCTTAACCATCATTAATCAATGAGCTAGTCCATAGAGGCGTACTAAGGACACGGTGTTGTTCATAAACCCCACAAGTATCAAAGTTTCCGCTTAATACAATTCTAGCATGGAATATAATCTTTATCATGAACAAGAATTATAACAATAACATCTTTATTATTGCCTCTAGGGCATAATTCCAACACTTCACTCCATAAACCTATAGACATGTTTACTAAGCTTAGTTTTCTCTTGGGGACAAGCGAAGGTATAAGCTTGGGGGAGTTGATACGTCCAATTTGCATCACCATTCTATATCATAATTTGCCTCTATTCATTGATATATTTCATATTAAGAGGTGTTACTTATGTCTTTTCATCTGTTTCTGCATGTTGGATGATTCTTGGCGGATGAACTACCAGAGTCAGGATTCTGATGGAAAAAAGAGGTGTTTTGATGCAATTTCACGAAGATCAGAAAAATACCAGAAAACTATGGAAAATCATATTTCCCCAGAAGACGAAGAATGCCAGAAGGGGAGGTGGAGATGGGCCACAGGGGGCCTACACCCCCCAGGCGCGGGCCTCCCCTAGGCCACGCCTATAGGGGGTGTGGCCCACCTGGCTCACCTCTGGCTCCGCCCTCTCGCCTATATCTTCTCCTCGAAACCGTAATACACGGGGGGCAACCACAGAAAGATTATGTCGCCTCTGCGGGGCGGAAAACACCGAGCGAGAAAGAGCTCTCCGGCAGACAGATTTCTACCAGGGAAATTCCTTCCCTGAGAGGGGAGATCGTCCCCATCAACACCATCATCAAGCTAGACTTCATCGGGATCATCATCATCCACACCATCATCTCCACCAGCACCATCATCACCACTCCATCTCGCTGTAACAATCGTGTTGAATACTTGCATAGTTCTTAGGGGAAACTTTCCCGGTGTTGATTACTATTGTAGTTGATGCTTGTGAGTGGAACCATTGGATTATTGTTTATGTTCAGATTGTTATCTATTACCATATCATCTTTTATCGTGATCCATATGATGTCTCGTGAGTAGTTCGTTTAGTTCTTTAGGACATGGGATAAGTCATGTTGTTAGTAGTGGATTTGTGTTGAGATACTATTCAATGGTTTAGTATTTAAGTTGTGGTGCTATTATTCTAGTGGTTCCATGTGAACATCGACTACATAACACTTCACCATTTATGGTCCCAGGGTAACGCATTGTGTATTTGGCTAATAATTGTGGGGTTGTCGGAGTGATAGAAACCTGCACCCCCGTTAGGACACCATTGCACAAGGGAGTGTAGGATCTCAGAGTTAAAGGCTGTGGTTAGGTTTATATCTTAATTGCTTTCCTGTATTTGCGGATGCTTATAGGGGGTTTAATCACAAGTATGTATTAGTCCAAGTAAGGTCGGTACATTAGCATAGGTTCACCCACACAACACTTACAACACCAAAGAAGGGTACTCAACTATTTGAAGCGAAAGCACTTGACAGAATTCACATGTGTCCTCGAGAACGTTTGGTCCTTATAAGTATTTCCACCGACTTTTCCTTTGCTAAGAAAGGATTGGGCCACTTGCTGCAATTGTTCGTTGTCTTTATTACTTGCACTTTGTTTCTTTGCTTAATCAGAAAACCCCTAAAAATCAGTTTGCTAAGTATTTACAGAGATTTTCTGCTCCATACCACTAGTCAACACCTTCTGCTCCTTGTTGGGATTGACACTCCTATTTATCGAAAGTACTATGATACACCCCCTATACTTGTGGGTCATCAACCACCCAAGCCGCCGCTTTTGCCGCCGCCTCGCGCCGCCGTCGGCTCGCCGCTGCCGGATCCACCACCTCCTCTTCGGATTCTAAACCCTAGAACGCCGGGAAACCCTAATAATCCACCATAACCCGCTTTGACTTAGGCAAAGCCCTGCGGGATCTTCCCTCTACTTCCGACACCATGCCGTCGTGCTGCCGGAATCGCGAGGAGAGAACTACAACCTCCGCTGCCTGCTGGAATAAGGGAGAGGAAGGTCTTCATCGAGTACCGAACGTGTGACCAGCTACGAAAGCGCTGCCAGAATGCAACGCCGGAAGGATCGTCTACGCGATCTTGAGATCGACAAGTGTACGACTACATCACCCACGAGAATCTGCTCTCGTTAACCGCTTTGGAATCTTCGAGGGTGAGTACTCTAATCGACTCGTTGCTACAATCTAGTATATAGATCTTGGCTTGTGTATGTTCATGCGGTAGAATTTTTTTGTTTTTCCATTCTACGAACCCCTACATATATATGGGAGATTAGGTTTAGTTTAGATGGTATAAACAATTTGGAGAGGAAGATAGGAGAAAGTGACATTACATATCTGAATTTGCTAGCACTAATTCTGACAGAGGGGTATGGTATGGATGATAACATGTATTTCATGAGAATGGCACAGGTATGGCTAGGATGGAGCTGATAGACAACATGACCAAGGTTAAATGAATGGTTGAAATATATGAGCATGAGAAGGCAGTTTCAATTACTGTAATCAAGGGTAGAGGTGGGCAACCTGCAGGCATAAATATACCTAATATTGAAGAATAGATCCCCATATCATAGGAAGGAGTGGAAGTTGTTTACTCAATAGATGTGCAAGGGGTGCTTTTTCAAAATCAGCAGACATCAGATTCAGAGTACATGTATTTAACCACTCAACAAAGTTAGAAACAAATAGTTCCTGTTGGGACAGGGGATGAGTATGTGTTGTCACAGTAGTGTATTATTCTAGTGGTGCCAATCAATTCAAAATAGAAACCAGATTTGTTTGTTGAAAGCTGTTGAGGATATCGTTTATCGGTAACTTTTCGGTCAGTCCGAAATTAGTGATTTTTGCGTGTATCGGGCGATTTATCAGGCTATAAATCAATTTATCAGGCGATAAATTGATTAATCGGCTTACGATCACCCGCGATAAATTGGCATATCGGACGATTTTTTGAACGGTACTTGAAACAAACTTTGAATCAGATGACAGTGACTGTTTTATAGAGCCAGAGAGTTGTGTGGAGAATGTAGGGGTTCGTAGCATGGAAAACAAAAAATTTCTATCGCATACAAACAAACAAGCCAAGATCTATCTACTAGATTGTAGCAACGAGTCGATGGAATAACTTACCCTCAAAGATTCCAAAGCGGTTAACGAGAGCAGATTCTCGTGGGTGATGTAGTCGTACTCTTTCCGATCTCAAGATCGTGTAGACGATCCTTCCGGCGCCACGTTCGGCGCTCCTTGATCGGTCACACGTTCGGTACTCGACAAAGACCTTCCTCTCCTTGTTCCAGTGAGGCAGCGGAGGTTGTAGCACTCTCCTCGCGATTCCGGCTGACTGGCGTGGTACAAGTAGAGGGGAGATCCCGCAGGGCTTCGCCTTAAGCCGGTGCGAGTATGGTGGAGCTTATGAGAGAGGCTATTAGTGGTCTAGTAATTAGACACACCAATTAGAAGGCTCTAAACCAATTAGAAGGCTCTAAACCAAAACGGCTCTAAACCGGAGGTAGAAGATAGGAACTTGTGTGTGTTAGGAGGGGAGCCCTGCCCCTCCTTATATAGATGGGAGGGGCTTGGCGCGCCAGGGAGGGAGGGAGTCCCTCCCCAACTCGGCCTAGGGCTGGCCGCCGGCTTGGAGGAGAGAAACTCCTCCTCCAAGTCGGTTCCAACTCCTCTTGCTTGTTTCCCACAGTTTCTTGTTTTAGCCGTTTGACTTTCAAACTGGACATTTGACTTTTCTGTTTTAGGATTCAATTTAATCCTTTATTTGGGACAGCAAGAACACTTAGTACATGATGCAATCATTCCAATATGTAATGACACATTCATGTACCCTCCCCGGAGTCTTGGGACAATCCGAACCTTCTAGAACATTCGATGAAAACACGGAATCATTCCCGAACTCAAGCAGGACTTTCCTTATATGAATCTTATTCTCCGGACCATTCCGGATCACCTCGTGATATCCCGGATCCCATCCGAGACTCCGAACAACATTCGGTCTCTTTCTCATAATACCATAACTACTCAAAACAACGTCGAATCCTTAAGTGTGTCTCCCTACGGTTCGTGAATTATGCGGAAATGATCGAGACACTTCTCCGAACAATAACCAATAGAGGAATCTGGAAAATTCATATGGCTCCCACATATTTCTACGATTACTTTGCGATCGAATGAACCACTTACATACGATACCAATTTCCCTTTGTCTCACGATAGTTTACTTATCCGAGGTTATGATCGTCGGTATCTCTGCATACCTAGTTCAACCTCGTTACCGATAAGTACTCTTTTCTCGTTCCCGTGATATGTGATCCCTTGTGACCAAGTCACATGCTTGCAAGCTAATTGGATGACATTCCACCGAGGGCCCAGTATATCTATCCGTCATATGGATGGACAAATCCCATTCTTGATCCATGTGTTTCAACCAATACTTTCCGAACACTTAATGCCACCTTTATAGCCACCCAGTTACGGTGTGGTGTTTGATGTCATCAAAGCATCCATCCGGTAAAGGTGATATGCATGATCTCATGGTCGAAGGAATTAGGTTACTATGTATCAGAAAGCATATAGCAATTGAACTATTGAAATGACTTGATCTTTATGCTACGCTTATCAATAGGAGTATGTCCATCACATCATTCTCCTAACGATATGATCCTGTTGTTAATAACATCTCTATGTTCATGATCAGGAAACCATGATCATATATTAACCAACAAGCTAGTTTAACAAGAGGCTTTACTAGGGACTCTTATTTTAGTTTACAAATCACACAAGTATTAATGTTTCCGGTTAATACAATTATAGCATGGTATGTAAACATTTATCATAAGTGTGAAGATATGATAATAACCACTTTACTATTGCCTCTTGGGCATATCTCCAACAGTCTCCCACTTGCACTAGAGTCAATAATCTAGTTTCAAACCTTTGTGTATATAACACCTATGGCTTTCCGGTGTTGTATGTACACGATTGCTAGTGGTCAACTGATCTCCGGATCGACACTTCCAGTCCGTGTGTAATTGCATGTCTTTGCGTCTCTCGCATCACTCATTCTCTAATGAGATGGCTTTGTATAAATTTGGTCTTTCGGTGTGACCTTTAGTTCTTTGGGGTTAAAACATGTTGATAATATTGCCGCAATATATCTTCATAGTATTATCCCTCGTGAACTACACCTAGTTTGATAACAAACTACTTGACACAAATGCCCTCTTTTCTGCTATAATAGCAGTCATATACTTAGCCTTTTGTTGTAGTATCTCACAATGTCTTAACTTTGGAAATCATCCAAATCCATTATGGAACTCACTTTCCATTATATTGTGCCACCCTTAGTTTAGATTGAGATAAACTTAATTTGTAATTTGTGACAAAGCTAGTATCAATGTAGTACTTTTACAATGAACTAACCATCTATTTGTCTCTTCTACAAATAATATACTCTTAGTTCTTCCAAAAGATCATAAGAATATCCTTACTATTGTCCAATGATCATCTTACAAATCATTCTGGTATATGCTCACAACATTTAGAGCATAGGACATATCTGGATTTGTACATATCACAGTATGATTGATATAAATACTCTTTGTGATTTCATACATCAAGTATCAATCTATACTTGATTATTTGTTTCACTTTACCAAATGTCTATACACTTGAATATATCATCAACATTTGAACTCTTTCAATCCTTTACGTGCGACAAGAACCTTTCTTGTAGTTTCTATATTGAACTCATTCAATATCTCGTCTATGTATACGGCACAACCATATTAGCATCTATTGATGCCAAATATTTAGGTTTTGCCTAAGTCTTTCATCGAGATGAAATTCTTAATATGTGTTAATAAAAGATACATTATTTCCAATCAACAATATGTCTTCCACATAATGTATTAGAAATATGTCTTAGCGCTCCCACTTAATTTCTTGCAAATGCAAGCATCTCCATTGTCTCTGATGAACTTTTAAACTCCTTTAACAGTTTCATCACAGTGAATATTCCAACTCCGCGATGCTCACTTTAACCATTGAAGTTTGCATATGCTTTTAGCATCCTTTTGAATTAACAAAACCCTATGGACCATGTTATACACATGTCCTAGGTAACGATTCTATTAGAATAACTTGTTTTGTTTATTCAACTACCATATAACAAATTATATGTAGTGGTTGCCATATTAATCCGTATAGACTAAATATCACTATGAAAGATCAAATCTTGTCATAGTCAACCTTTGAACATTGTTGTGAACTCTTTCCCAACATGTCGACTATTTCATAGATGTGAAACATCCATGTCTATTTCTTTATAGATCCAAACACAACTGTAAGGTCTTACACCTTTCTTGAGGGTCCTTCAAGTTCAAAACTTGATTTCTCGTGTATGGAACTATCACGGATTTTTATGGCTTCAAGCCATTTGACGGAGTCAGGGCCCATCATCGCTTCTTTGCATGTAGTCGGTTCATTATTCTCAAATAATGATTCAACCCTCAAATCTTGGTATTTGATTGTTTACCCGACCTACTTGTTTTAATAGGAACTTAGATCTCTGTGACCACAACCTTTGAGGCACGTGAGCCATGAGCATTGTTGCTGCCTCCGAAACACTTTTCGGTGCTGCGCAACTCTGCACATATAGCTAAGGTTCTTTTAACCTTATCAAAGTTCTATTGTCCTCCCACTTAACTTTTTACGAAAAAATTCCTTCTCAAAGAAACTTGACGTTCTAAGCAACAAACACTTTTGTCTCCGGTGTTCATGGAGGAATACTTAACAGTTTATACAAAGACAGGTTCATCCGACTTTGGTTGCACACATCTTTCTTATGCATAGCATACCAATGTTTAAGAAAGGACAACATGAGTTTTATCCCAAACCATAACCTTATATGGTGTCATTTCAACGGATTATGATGAAGCTCTTTTCAGTGGAAAAACGGTAATCTCTAAAGCTTTTAATCTTTAAAAAATAATGGCAGTTTTATGAATTACACCTTCGATCTTACCATGTCAAACAAGGTTTAATTACATATCTCGAACACTCCATACTCTTATGGTGTTTCGGGAAAATGCAAATCCACGGAACGATTCCTTTAAATCTTAGGTATTATGCTAAACTTGTAACTCAAATATCTTCCTTTATGATCTTATCATAAACTATTCATATTCTTGTTACAATGATTTTGCACTTCATATTGAAAGTCCTTGAACTTTTCAAATGTTTCACACTTCATCCTTATTAAGTAAATATTCATATATTCACTCAAATTTTGGAGAAAGCATATGAAGTTGAAATCCATCGCTCTTGACTACACATAATGGACTTCATACAACAATATGTACAAGTTCCAATAAGCTAGTCATTCGTTCCCTTTTGGCCTATGAACGAAGTTTTAATTATCTCTAGGAAAGTTTCACAAGCGTCATGTGATCAAAATCAAAAGACTCCAAAATTCCATCCACATGGAGTTTCTTCATGTTTTCTTTCCAATATAATTTAAACGGCGATGTCACTTCCTAAGTGATCTTTCAATCAATTTGTCTTTCGACATCTTTAGCATTAGCTTTATGGATGTGATTTTTCCAACGAGATTTGTGAATCATCCATCTTTTATGGATTACGGCAATTATTTGAACAACCCTTTTGTTCTCATAATACCTGATAAAACAAATCTTGAAGGCAAGCTTTGATGTTTAACGAGCAACACAATAACCCTTTATTTGTTCTCGATGAATATCATCACATATTATTTTGCTAGTTACTTAGGCCATTGTAGTTCATGAATTGTGTTGTTTCGTATGACGATTCACACCAACAAATTCAGTATCAAATACTTGAGAACCACATTGTTTAATAAGCAAAGAATATAGCCATAACATGTATATCTTCTATATACTTAAGCTGAACAATTCTAGTCTTTTCTTTTCTGCCATATATTTATGAGATTCTCTTTCAGTTTTCTGTTTGAAAGAATCTATCAACATCAATTAGTGGAGTCATTCATATGACACACATAGTCCAAAGCGTGTATAGTTAAATACCAATGTCTTTGGACTTGCACTTTGAAGTAGATCACCATCATCAAATGTTTGGTGTTCTTTCAAATTCCTTTATCTAGTAATCTCTTGGTGTAGTAAACATTTTACCTACATCAAATATTCACCCTTATCATGGATTTGTCCATGATCAAGTTACTTTTAGCTTGTAACGGTGAATCACGAGTATAATGTTGTTCTCCAAAACCTTTTGGAGGATTAGGACAACTAGTGTCTCCAACCTTTTGCAAATTCTCATCAAATATGAGAACATGACTTTTGTCATATTATACTCTATCATGTTGTAACCAAAACTTCGTTTCAGATATCACAATATCTTCCACACATCATGGTTTCGAAACAACTCTTTCGGATCCTAGATAACCTTGATATTAAGACAATCCTTTGAATATCAAGAATCATGGAGACAAACATGATACTTATATACTAACATTGGAATTGTTACTCTTGTTTTAATACCAATTATTAAACTTCATCGAGTAAGGAACTTCTTGAAAGTTTGCAATAGGACTTTTAAACTTTAGATTAACACTTAAAACAATACGATACCAGTTAAAGTAACTAACCAGAATTCTATAGTTCTATCATCTCAATTATAACTAAGCGCAAGGTGGTAAACGGATGCCAATGACTACAACAACTATGCAAATTCACTTTGATTTAGTTTATGATAAATTGAGTTCTAATTAATAATTAAATTAATCTAGGTGAACTCCCACTCAAAACAATATCCCTCACATTGTTTTAGTGATCACACGAACCAAATCCACCACATCAAAACCGATCATCACGAGAGTTGATATAGCTTCAATGGCGAACAATCGTCATGTTCATCATATCTACTATATGACTCATGCTCTACCTTTCGGTAATCCGTGTTCACGAGGCCATGCATACATGCTAGGCTCGTCAAGATCAAACCTTAGTTTCGCATGAGCAAATCTGGCTTGCTCATGTTGTATACACTTGTAGAATCTAACACACCCGATCATCACGTGGTGCTTCAAAACAACAAGCTTTAGCGGTGCTAACTAAGGGTGAACACTTTATGACTTGAAATTCATGTGCATGAGGGATCATCTTATAATGCTACCGTCGTCTACTAAGCAATACAAGATGCATAAAGGATTAACATCACATGCAATTCATAATATGTGATATGATATGGCCTTTCTTCTTTGTGCTTCCGATCTCCATCTTCAAGCACGAACATGATCTCCATCATCACTGGCATTGCATCAAGGTCAATGACGCTTCACCATGGTTGTCGTCCACCGGCTTCAACTATTACAACTACTTTGAATAGACACGCGGGTCTTAACATAAATTAAAGACAACCATATGGCTCCTGCCGGTTGCCAACTTACAATAAAGGACATTGCATACATCAAATATAATCACAATCATGGCCATATCACATCACTGCACACCCCTGCAAAACAAAGTTAGACGCCTCTACTTTCTTTGCATATTTTACGTGGTTTGGGGCTTTCCATAAGTGTCGTTCTAACTTACGAACAAGAACCACAACATTGATACTAGCATTGTTGATTACCCGTTGTAAATTGGATCTTAACTATGCTAGGAAAGCAGGCACCATAAAGCCACTTATGCAATACAAGTTGCATGTCAAGCATGGAGCAAGTCTCATGAACGATGTCATGTAAGGTTAGCGGGCCGCTTCATCCCAACATACCGCAAGATGCAAAGTACACAAGCAATCGACAATAAAGCATCAACGCCCACAATGACCATTGTGTTCTACTCGTGCAACAGATCTACATATAGACACGACTACGATACCACTTTAGGGGTTCGTAGCATGGAAAACAAAAATTTCTATCGCATACAAACAAACAAGCCAAGATCTATCTACTAGATTGTAGCAACGAGTCGATGGAATAACTTACCCTCGAAGATTCCAAAGCGGTTAACGAGCAGATTCTCGTGGGTGATGTAGTCGTACTCTTTCCGATCTCAAGATCGTGTAGACGATCCTTCCGCCATCACGTTAGGCGCTCCATGATCGGTCACACGTTCGATTTTCGGCGAAGACCTTCCTCTCCTTGTTCCAAAGAAAGCGGAGGTTGTAGCACTCTCCTCGCGATTCCGGCAACTGTGGCGTGGTCAGGAAGTAGAGGGAGATCCATGAGGCTTCGCCTTAAGCCGGTGCGAGTATGGTGGAGCTTATGAGAGAGGCTATTAGTGGTCTAGTAATTAGACACACCAATTAGAAGGCTCTAAACCAATTAGAAGGCTCTAAACCAAAACGGCTCTAAACCGGAGGTAGAAGATAGGAACTTGTGTGTGTTAGGAGGGGAGCCCTGCCCCTCCTTATATAGATGGGAGGGGCTTGGCGCGCCAGAGGAGGAGTCCTCCCCAACTCGGCCTAGGGCTGGCCATGGCTTGGAGGAGAAACTCCTCCTCCAAGTCGGTTCCAACTCCTCTTGCTTGTTTCCCACAGTTTCTTGTTTTAGCCGTTTGACTTTCAAACTGGACATTTGACTTTTCTGTTTTAGGATTCAATTTACTCCTTTATTTGGGACAGCAAGAACACTTAGTACATGATGCAATCATTCCAATATGTAATGACACATTCATGTACCCTCCCCGGAGTCTTGGGACAATCCGAACCTTCTAGAACATTCGATGAAAACACGGAATCATTCCCGAACTCAAACGGGACTTTCCTTATATGAATCTTATTCTCCGGACCATTCCGGATCACCTCGTGATATCCGGATCCCATCCGAGACTCCAACAACATTCGGTCTCTTTCTCATAATACCATAACTACTCAAACAACGTCGAATCCTTAAGTGTGTCTCCCTACGGTTCGTGAATTATGCGGACATGATCGAGACACTTCTCCGAACAATAACCAATAGAGGAATCTGGAAATTCATATGGCTCCCACATATTTCTACGATTACTTTGCGATCGAATGAACCACTTACATACGATACCAATTTCCCTTTGTCTCACGATAGTTTACTTATCCGAGGTTATGATCGTCGGTATCTCTGCATACCTAGTTCAACCTCGTTACTGATAAGTACTCTTTTCTCGTTCCCGTGATATGTGATCCCTTGTGACCAAGTCACATGCTTGCAAGCTAATTGGATGACATTCCACCGAGAGGGCCCAGAGTATATCTATCCGTCATATGGATGGACAAATCCCATTCTTGATCCATGTGTTTCAACCAATATTTTCCGAACACTTAATGCCACCTTTATAGCCACCCAGTTACGGTGTGGTGTTTGATGTCATCAAAGCATCCATCCGGTAAAGGTGATATGCATGATCTCATGGTCGAAGGAATTAGGTTACTATGTATCAGAAAGCATATAGCAATTAAACTATTGAAATGACTTGATCTTTATGCTACGCTTATCAATAGGAGTATGTCCATCACATCATTCTCCTAACGATATGATCCTGTTGTTAATAACATCTCTATGTTCATGATCAGGAAACCATGATCATATATTAACCAACAAGCTAGTTTAACAAGAGGCTTTACTAGGGACTCTTATTTTAGTTTACAAATCACACAAGTATTAATGTTTCCGGTTAATACAATTATAGCATGGTATGTAAACATTTATCATAAGTGTGAAGATATGATAATAACCACTTTACTATTTCCTCTTGGGCATATCTCCAACAGAGAAGACTAAAAACCCTAGGCCAACCACAAGAAAACATTGTGGGTCATCAGTGGCGTGGACACACGTGACGACGCAAACGTTGTTGACTGGAGTTCTTGAGTTGTTGTAGACGTTGTTCTTGATGTCGATGTCAAGGTAGCCGATCGTGACATAGACGTGGTCGATATAGCTGTGGTCGATGTCATAGTCGTTGTAGTGGTGTGGCCGACCATTTCCGGAGGTGCAAAAAATTGCGTGTTTTTGTTTTTGTTGTTGACGAAGCTGCAGTTGTGGATGTTTTGCACCTTGTAGAGGTACCGTCGGGGGCATTTCTTGGACGCGATCAGAAGTGAGACCACCAGTTTTGCCAGGACCGGAGGAACCCACCAAGCACACAAGGTTTTTCCAGAATCATATGCGCGATCATAGGGGCATCACAATTGTGATGCCGGTTTGTTGATGCAGTCGTCGGGGTCGTGGTGGATGCGGCGATTCCGTTGTCGTGCCTTGCAGTTATACTGTCAGAGGGCGTCGTAGTTGTATGTCCATCATGTGGACAGGTATAGCGGCAGCGGCGATGTGTCCACGGAGATGTTGATGAAGACCACATTGATGTAGATCTTGGCAATGATGTGTCAGCGATGTTGTAGTAGGCGTGTCGGCGATGATCGTCGCTTGAAGGCGTCCCTTGTGGCGGCGATGATGTCAAATCCTTGATATCGGAGAAGTCGGTAGTAGTGTTCCACACTGGCCCGGCGTGTGGATGATATTGATGTCGGTTCTCCTTAGATGTACTTGACGAAGATCTTAGCTTGTAGCATGGCGTAGTCGTACAACTCAATGGTGTTGATGTTCGGGTCGTTCTAGTTCGGCTCGATGCAGTGTCAATGTAGACGTATGGCTTGATTACCAGATTATCCAGGTCTTGTTTGGAGTTTATGGGAGTCACACATGGCGCTAATTGTGTCGGCTCCTAGTGCGGGAGGTCTTCCTCTGTACTCGTAGTCACGCATGTCGGCATATAGCAGCGGTCATGGCAGAACCATTAGAGCTCTCTTTTTTTCTTTTGCATGTTGGTTTCATAGGACTTGTGTTCTTGGACGGATCATGCATGTGACGGCGCTGGTGATGCTCACGTGTAGCCGCGCCTTTTTCTCCTGAACGGTGTTGGAAGCTGCATGTTGTTGCGTGTGTGATGATGTGGACCGGTTCGGCGGCGTGTTGATGTAGACCGATGACCGACGTGGTAGATCGGATTGCTGCCGTAGTCAAGCGACGTCGTGGATGATGTCATACAGATCTGTCCGTTGGGTTTGCCGGAGTTGCGCGATGCCGTGAAGACCAATTTCCTTGGAGTTTGAGGGTCAGTGATCTAGAAGATTTGTTTGGCTAACTGGATCTAATCTAGAGAAAAACTGGAAATTTCGAAATTTGAATCTAAGATCAAATATAAAGAAACGATCTGATCTTTGATCAAGACCGGGTGCCGCTCCCCCGAGGAGAAGAGATTGATCTCCTCAGGAGCGGCACGTGATGCGGAAGTGGTGAAACTCTTAGAATCGGCGTCGTGAGGCTAACAACTATGATACCATGTAGAAAATAATGGAATCATAATATTTGTTGTGTATTGATTTTATCCTCATAAGGAATATATATATACGTACGCGGGGTAGGCGGAGACTTGGAGTACAACATATAGAATCCTAGTCTATCTCTAGCCTATAGACGTACGTACTCTAACAAAATAGATATCCTAATTGAGAATGCGAAGCTGAAGTATGTTGTGGTTGTGGTTGTGCCAAAGACAATGGTATATAGGGCTCAGAAAGAGTTGTTCTTGGGGATCATGTTGAGAAGTACAAGAGGCTTAGAAATTACTTGCAAACTGTTTAACTCAAGGAGCAGATGTATTGTCACAACCAAGAGACTAGCTGAGCATCCTAGCAAGAATCCAAGATTTAATGGCATTTCATGGTATTGGGTGCATCAATCCAGGGGGGTTTAAATGGGTGTATACCATTTATTGGTGAGCTCATTGTACCTTTATTTTCTTTTTTCCTTTTCTTTCTATTATTATTGTTTGCAGGTTTGGACGGTTGTTTTGTTAAAACCACCACAGGACAGCAAATCTTGGCAGCCACGGCCAGGGATGGAAACAACAATATCTATCCCATTGCATTTGGACTGGTCGACAAAAAAGACAAGGCCAACTAGACTTGATTTTTAACACAACAAAAGTATGCACTAGGAGGGGAGGGAGATTTGTCAACTATACAATTATTTAAGGGGCTCTGATCCAGTACAACCCTCTCCCTCCTAAACTCGTATAATGTCAAACACAAGAACGGTTCAGATCACTTGATACCCCTTCGTAATTAGTATATACATATATATATATATAACCTTGTATAAAACCCCATATAACTTAACTAAATAATACGTTTTCTAGCCATACATGTACTATTACGAGCCCTACGCAAAAGAAAAAAATATGGCTGTATGTCAGATCATCGCCGGTAACAGTCGTGTCCGTGCACGGTGGTAATGGTGGAGCCGATAACTCAGGCTGGGCAGCGCACGCCTTGGCTTGGCCTCATAGATGTGTGTTGGCGGCGCTGGCATGGCGGCAGCGGCGGCGCGCAGAGGCGGCGGCGTGGGAGAGCTTGGCAGCGGCAACCGAACTATCAAGCAGCTCGTTGGACCGTCCGGCAACTTGTCCGGCGGCTCGCTGAACTGTTCGGCCACTTTTCCGGCTATTTGTCCGGCGGGTCGATGGATTGTCCGGCGGATCGCTGGACTGTCTGACAACTTGTTCGGCGGCTTGCCGGACTGTCCGTCGACTTGTCCGGCGAAGGCACCGCGGAAGAGATTGGTTGTGGCAGTCGTGACGATGGCTGGCGGAAGCGGCGGCGATCGTGACGGCCGGCGGCAGTCATGATGATGGCCGGCGGTGGGACAAGACGGATCATATGCGTGTGGGAATTTAGAATTGTGTATAACTATAGATCTCAATATGTATACCTCTACATGATAATATTATATTTGGATACGGGTTTAATATATACGTGAACTTATTTATACGAGTTTAACGGAAAGGGGGCTTTACTGGATCAAACCCCTTATTTAAGATAGACAAAAGGTATGACTGTCACAACCAATTCACATGTTAGCTAATAACAATTATTTCAGTTTTGGAACTATTTAAGCTTGCAACAATTAATATCCCATTGTAAATAACATGGCTTGCTAAATGCAATTTACTCAGTCTTTCCCAATTTCCCTCAAAGATATTGCCTTAGACATATATATATATATGAAAATTTTCAAACTTCTGGATTTAGAGGTGAGGAACTGAAAAAGATTATGGATAATGCTGCATATCCATACACCAAACATGGATTTGGTGAAGCAATGGCACTGATGGAACAATAAAATGAGCTAGCATATGATGATGGTGGAGCAAAGCAAAGTTCTGAAGACTCCTGGAGCTGAGAAAAAGACCAAGAGGGAGCTGTTTGACGCTCTTCGGCAGGAATTGGAGTAAGCACTAGATGCGTATGTTTAATTTACTAACACGGTGTTGCATAGAGCAAACAGGGTATGCTCGATATAAATTTACTCCGTCAGCTTTGTGGTGTTTATTTTTTTTATGCTGAACTATTTGTGAGCTTGACTTTCTGAGCACACACAATACTCCATTACAACAGGTTTTAGCTTATCACATCTTTTGCCAACCTCTAGTGTCTGCTTGTTTAAAACTACTAGTGATCTAGCTCCCAGTGATATATATATATATATATATATATATATATATATATATATATATATTGGAATATACAGATTAGTACTTGAATTGTGCTATACCTTTTGCATTGCTGGAATTTGAACTTGCAGATGGTGCATTTGGTTTGGACATATTTGTAACTTTGCAGCTCTCTGCACTTTACCATTGTTTTGAGCTTCTTCGACTTAGATAGTTCTGCTTTATACCATGGACTGAAGCAGAATATATAATTTATCAGACCTGTAAACCAGTGCTAACTCATTTGTTCTAATGCAGAACTCCCGTCCTGGAGAAAGCCTCAAAGGAGGTTTGGGAGTTGATACTCGACAACGGTGGACTGGGTAAAGAGATCACCAAGACAGTTGAGAAAGTCTTCTGCCGGCTCAGCGGAATCGATGCGATGCCACCCCCAGCTTCAACATCCATTGCTCCTCAAGAGAAACAAACAAACATGGATGTAGAGGAGAGTGAGAAGGATGTTGGCACAGCCCCTGCCGCCGAGTACTTTCCGACGACACCGACGAGGAAATTCTGACGAGACGACACACACGTATCCGATAACTTCCGCCGAGATGCACGTGCTGCTAGCCGATCGATTCTTTTGATCTAACTAGTACACTCACGCACGCACACGCAAAACAACTTTGATTGCCAAAGGCTCTTGTCGAGCCTTACTTTCTTTCTTGTATTGCTCAACTCACGGTGTTGTTCGGTACAAGATTATAAGGCCAGGTGTGTGCATATATATAAGCACTACTAGGACCTAATCAACTAGGAGTCGGTGTACTACTCCAAAACCTAGTCTAACACATATACGTATACTGCCTGGACACTACACCTATTCGGACTGCAATTCCAATACGTGTAGGACACGTGATTATCTAACAATCACCCCCTAATCACGATGTGCTTCTTTACATCGACCTGGGTCCCAAATGCGCCAGCTGCTCCTCGCAGGCATCATCCTTGGCATTGCTTTCGCCGCTCCAGGCGTCATCCTCCATGTCACCGACTTTACCTTTGTTGGCTTCTCCATGACTTGACGTCGACCCTTCTTGTTCGCGTCTTCGGTCTTCGTCGGTTCCTTGATAAACAACGGGTCCTTTTTGTGGTTCATCGTCACCGAATTATTTATCATCCGAAATTCCTTCTTCGGATAGTAGTCCAACACGCGTCTCATGCGTGCTCGCGTCGGTCGTAGTCGTCTCAGCTCTAGTGCAGTCGGAGGCTGTACGACACACTCTTCTACGTCTGACCTGATTGAACCAACACCAGTGATTCTTTCGTCTCGCCAATTTGCTTCTTGCCTGTTTTCTGGGCAGGCTAGCCCTGGCTTGACTGGACCTACTTTTCTTGGTCTGTCAATTTCTTTTGGTGCTACAGCGCGCACGCTGTTTGGCCTACTTGTTTTTTCAGATCCAACTTCTGGGATGGATGTCCCTAGACCTCCTGACGGAGCTCCTTGAGGCAGGTATTTTCCTTTTAGCCCGCCTCCTTCTGGCGTTTCTGGGTCGCCAGCCCCTAGACCATCCTCTGGTCTATTTTCTGGGTCTCCGTATGAAGCCCTTATCGGCGGATCACATACTTTTGGACCGCCTCTTTCTGGCGTTTCTGGGCAGCCAGCCCCTGGACCTTCCCTTGGCCCGGGCTCCACACGTGAAGCTCCTCCTCCTGGGATGCCGAGCAGAATACATGTGCCACGTCTGTCTACTGTTGCTGGTGGCCATCCTGCCGTGCCATTGCCTTCATCATGCAACGCCACGTCTTCTCGATCCTGGACGTCGTGTCCGGCGATGTCGGTAGTCCGAGTACTCTCCGGTTGCGCTTCCGAGCTTGAGGTTAACTCCTTCTCAGAATTTGACATGTTCACGCCGACTTCTTTTGACACCTTGGTCGCCGTACTTGGCGTCGCCACACTTGACGAACCAACCGGGGTCACTTCCGGTTCTACCAATGTCATCTCGTCGTTCAAGACAGTCTCCTGCTGCCCCACGTGAACACTAGTGTCGTCGACACCTGCGCATACTACCTTGATCGCTCCCCACACATCCTTCGCCGATTTCTTTTCGACGAGGTGTTGTAGCATGTCCGTCGGCATAACCGAGTAGAGCGCCATCAATGCTTGGCTACCCTCTCGGTACTTCGCACCTCCCTTGACGTACTCATCGCCACCGGGATCGATGGCTTTCCAAATCTGCTGACCGTCCATGGCGCACTGCATCACAAACGCCCATAGGCCGTAGTGCTTGCGATCCAGACGCGAATACAACTCCGCGCCCACCGTCTCAAACGCTGGTGCCGAGCTCTCGCCAAACTTTACCATCGCCATGACCTCCTAGTACTTTCAGCAGATCACGGACGACAACCTTGGCTCTGATACCAATTGTTGGCACAGCCCCTGCCGCCGAGTACTTTCCGACGACACCGACGAGGAAATTCTGACGAGACGACACACACGTATCCGATAACTTCCGCCGAGATGCACGTGCTGCTAGCCGATCGATTCTTTTGATCTAACTAGTACACTCACGCACGCACACGCAAAACAACTTTGATTGCCAAAGGCTCTTGTCGAGCCTTACTTTCTTTCTTGTATTGCTCAACTCACGGTGTTGTTCGGTACAAGATTACAAGGCCAGGTGTGTGCATATATATATGCACTGCTAGGACCTAATCAACTAGGAGTCGGTGTACTACTCCAAAACCTAGTCTAACACATATACGTATACTGCCTGGACACTACACCTATTCGGACTGCAATTCCAATACGTGTAGGACACGTGATTATCTAACAAAGGATGCCTGTGAACCATCGTCATCCTCAAGGAAGCGGCCGTTCGGTGACATCAGTGCGAAAGGAGCAGCTGCTATGCCAAACGGCAGCACTACATACCAGGATGACGAGCACGAGGAGGGCAACTAGAAGATGTCATGTTGTTTCAACTGATGCGGGTTAAATTAGCTGTGGTGTTTTTAACTTTTTATGGCCAAAATTGCTGAGTTCTCTGATTGTGATTTAGTTCCACAATCTACGGTTCACGGTTGTATGGTACTTCCTCCGTTTCAAAATATAAGATGTTTTAGGTTTGCGAAAAAAATATATCTAGACTGCTTTTAGTGTGTAGATTCACTCCAAACTCGAGTGAACCTATATACTAAAAGTAGTCTAGATACATTTACTTCATAAAGCTAAAACATCTAATATTTTGAAACGGAGGGAGTAGATGCTTGTGGCTTCTCTGTTTATACTAGTCAAGCTATGTAATGTAAGTGGCTGATATAGGTTGTATTCAGATTTAGAGGGGCTCTAATTTCTGTCCTGAGTATAGAACAAGCTGTCTGCTGGATACTTCCTGAGAATAAGCTTACATTTTGGGTGCTAATAAGAAAAAAAATACGTGGATGTCGTTATTGGCTTCTTCCAAATTACTAAGGTGACAGTACAATGTGGAATTGCTAATTACAATGTGTCTGATTTTATCAGCAGTGCTTAGTCTGTGACCAAAATTTATCATCTCAAACTGTCAAGGTTTTGGTCAAGATCAAAATTTTGGTCTTTGTTTGAATGGTTGACACGATATTAAATACTCCTATATTCATAGCTCCGAGTTATACTTGTTGATTCTAAATCACTCTACTAATTTCATTTTGTATACATTAGACTTGCTTCTTCTTGTTTAATCTATATCTATTAGCAAAATGCCCGTGCGTTGCTACGGGATAATAAAGAAATTATATAAACACACAAATGGAACAATTGTCATAAATTCAAAAAAGAAGGACATGCAGTGTCTATTCATACGTCAACAAAGTCCAATTCTATATCCAACCTCTTTCTGTCTTTGATTTTTTTAAAAACTTCAACATACATATGAAAAGGTCCTTACATACTACTGCAAGCTAGCTGTTAAGAAAACAAGACTCTAATGTTAGTAGATTTGAAGTCACCAGACCAATGTCTTCTTGATTATTCTCTATGTTTCATCCAATGTAGTTCTACTATAGGCTTGCGGACTGATTTGCAAACATGTGAAGCACACATCTATCATATATAGATGAATCAACCAGGAAGCAATGCGAAATTTAGATTCTCTTCATACCCATACATAAAGCAAGAACTATGATAGCAAATTTCCGTAGCAGAATCATTCTTGCCCCCTACTCGTCTTCTTTCTAGAGCATCTTCAATACAAAATTTCTAAAAGTCAGATCTTCTCCACCAAGCTCGGGGTTCTCTACTCAGGAGCATGGAGGATGATGACTGACGATTCAACAATACAGAGACCACGGCCTAGCACGGCCAGCCGCCGATGTAATCTCTCATTCAGCATGAAATGGGCTAAAAGCCTAGAACAACTCTATACCTAAAATTTATGATAGAATCACACACATGCACATATCAGAACGAGGGTGAACAATTGAATTCAAAATATTACACACACGAAAAGAAATGCCAGCTATGGTACCTAACTAACAAGTACCGAAATGTTGCTATTTTGCTGAAACATTTCAGTCCAATTCTCATATGATTAACAGGAGCAAAATGAACTTCAAGAGGATCACGAAGGCTGAGTGCTGACCATCTCGACCCACCAGAGCAGCTTGTAGAGTTACCCATGTGGCTTTACACATACCCATACCCTAACTGCCTGACACTTGCAAATTTTAGAAGACATGGAAGTCGTCGTCATCAGATACATGGAATCGGCCCGGATTGAGCACAAAGGATCATATTTTTCTCACGAAGAACCAAACATCATGCACTGTACACGCTGAGATGCAAATATTCAGCTAATTTATCACTAAGAACCAGACAACATGCAGTTAAACGCTTGAGATACTGTATCATGAGCTAATTTATCACTAAGAACAAGACAACATGCAGTTAAACGCTTGAGATACAGATATCATGAGCTAATTTATCACTAAGAAGTAGACTGTGTACACGCTTGAGATAAAAATATCAACGGTTAACGTTGAGCTTAATATGGAAGTGCCCAATTAGTAAATATAAGATGGAGAAAAGCAAGCACACGTGTTAATACAAATACTCCCTCCGTCCAGAAATAACTGACTTGGTTTTGTCTAGATTCGAATGTATCTAGACACATTTTTGTGTATAGATACATTCTAATCTAGACAAACCCAAATTAGTTATTTCTGGACGGAGGGAGTAGGTTCGTTCTTATGGAAGGAAGAGAACCGGACATTGAAATGTTTTACAGGGAGACTCATTATTTGATCTAGCGATCCATCTAAATTCAATGGTTAGATCAGATTAAGGTGGAGCCTAATATGAAAGTGCCCAATTAGTAAATATAAAATGGAGAAAAGCAAGCACATGTGTCAAAACAAAAGATCGAGAAAAGAGTTAGAAACCTAGTGCCATGTAAATTCCTTAATTTTCCGTGGAATTGTAGTTAATACGATCTATAGGACGTTGTATCTTTAAGATGATATAATAGAAGGTGATGGCCAGCCAATAACAACTATTAAATTATCCGTTTGTGCACCTATGTAATCTGCTCTACATTATATTTCATTCTCTATAGTATCAGGACATAATCAACTAAATTATAGTCACACATAAATAAAAATTATGAAGATTGGGGATAGGAACCTGGGAGGGGCGAAGACGACGGCGGTGATGGGCACGGCGAGCAGAGCACTGCCTAGCACAGACGAAGTGCCGATTGCCGCTCCTTCTTCTGGTTCGGGGAGGAGAAGGGCGAGAAGAAGGCCGCCGGTGCCGCCCGCATCGCCATCGCCATTGTCGCCTCTACCTCTCCTCTCTCCCAAAGCATTATCCGCGCCACCACCACCATCACTTAGCAGAGGGAGTTCTTCCGGCGTGATGCATCCACACATAAACCCTCGTGGCTAGAAGAACCATACCAAAAGGAGTAAACAATAGCCAGTCTTGCATCTTGCAGTAGCTACTAATATCATGGTGTTTATATCTTGCTTCAAAAAGTCGTTCCAAAGCTATCTTGTAAAAGTGCAGGTGTATATCTGGGAATTTTGTATGAGATTGGCATCCATCTGACACATATTCACACATGACAATCACTTGAACTTGGTTCCAGAAAAAAATCACTTGATGTTTGGTAGGAAAATCTCATTGAAATTAACATCCATCAGAGTTATTGCATACATGAATATAAAATGGCTACGGTCATGCATAAAGCATCAAGTAAGCTTTATATTTTGTTGTAAAATACAAATTTGTTCAGTTAAACCTATATGCAACTATCACCATGAGTTTGAGAAATAGACTGAACATAAACACAAACAAGTGCAGGCTGAAACAAGTCTTGTAGCTAATATATGACTCTGATGGTTGTAGTGTAACTTTTTCAATTCATTATCTACTGAACCATCCCTAACAGAATCAGAACTTGAGGCCGACAACACAGGACAGAGGAAAAAATCTCCGGACAGTTGAAGTTTATAAGATAAGCATGACCAGAATAAACTCACATTTGGCCAGATTTTTTATGCCCTTCTCTGCTGCTCAATCTGAAGGTCATAGACGGACACATGTGTAGCAGTATAGGCCTGGCATTGATGATGCACCTCAAGATCTCCTTCCACATCTTCCTCGGTCAGGTTCGGCAGCGAGGAGATGAGGTCAGCTCCAGTTCTAAATACCGTCGCATCTGGTCACAATTACCACCGCGACTACAAATTCCATGACAGAGGTACAAAATCAATGAGAAACCACACCGGAAATTGAGCTGCAAAATAGTCAGATCCGTCACCACATCCCATGATTCTTGTAGCTGGAGGGGAGTTTTATTCAAGTAAAGAAAGGAGAAAGGGGCGGAGGCGAGCGGGCACCGAACACGTTGAATGCGTGAAGGTTGCAGCAGGCGGCACGTTGGGGAAGAGACCAGGACGGCAGCCAGCCGAAACAGCAGAGACATCGGCGGCAGGACGCACGCGTCAGCGAGGTTTAGCCGCCGACGCATTCGGGCTCGAGATCGACGCGGAGGAGCGGGCGAGGGAGCCGGCAGCCATGGCGTCACGAGGTAGAGTCGCGGATGCGTCAGGGTAGGGGAAGGGGCTGGCAGCCATGGCGCGGTGGAGCGACCGGAGCGAGATACGGAGGAAGCGGTCGAACATTACATGTACCAAGGGACTGCGGGTTGATATAAGATTTCTCAGGGGTTTTCCTTAAATGTATGACGACGGAGGAAAATTTAGGAGAGACGAAAACCACCTCAACATAAATTATATAGTAGAAGATATGGAAAGTATATATACTTCATACTGAATAAACATGAGTTAGCAAGGAGCAAGTACATAAATTTAGGTGTTGTGTTCTATATGAGAACTGTAAACCACATTTGCATTCAGTGCCAGGTGTGAAGCCAAGGTAATCACCATTTTTTTCACCAAAAAAATTGATTTGATCTTTATCGGTTGCTTGTTGTGCATTTATTTTCCCATACAGTTGTGTGTTATGAGGCATCTCCCACTGTTATCTCTCTTTTTTTATCAGGAACCTTCGTCTTTGCAAAAAATCTTATACTCCTACAACATTTGGGATGGCAAATTCCAAATTGCAACAGATAGATACACAACTGTTACTTCAAACTAGCTGAATGTCCGTGCGTTGCTACGGTCTTCTCAATTTTTACTTCACAAACATGTAAAAATAACACACAATATCTACATGTGTAGAAAATGCATATCTAAGAGCTGAGTCTAGCTCACTTGGTTATGAAAGTGGATATACAACCCATCTAACTAGGTTCTCACAGACGTAAATTTGAGTTCTTATTATTAAAAAAACCGAGAATCATTGCAGGGCTTTCTTAGGGCACTCCTTCAAAAAGTAATCCACATTCACTATCTTTGTTTACAATTACTTTGGGTTATGCATTTAGTCAAAGTTGAATTTTGCAAAGTTTAACCAATTAGTTAGGAAAAAAGAACATATACTGTGTAAAAACTATCTACAATATTAAAATCTTCATAATCTGTATTTGGCGTTATGCACGTTGTATTTTTCATATATTTTTAGTCAAAATTCTCAAAAAATGACTTTGACTAAACCCGAACTAAATAGAAATTAAACGGAATCCAAGGAATCCCTCTTCATACTCCCAATTAAGCATGGGCCTAAGTATTCGTCAATCTCATAATTATCTCTTCTAGTCTCATCTCTAATTCATAGCTCACAATTGGTTGATCTCATAATTAATTTCTGATTACAGGTTACAAATTAGGATGAGATTTTAATTAGTAGTTTGTACGTATCATCCAAATAAAATCAGTGGATCATTATTGTCAACAATAGACCTGCAACTTCCATTTTCCTTTGTTGATCTTTCCATCCACCGATCTTTGTGATCTTGTTGTGCTCCTCCGTCGTGTGCTGGCCGGTGACGCCGTTCCCATTGTGGCTATCCACTCCTGGCGCGAGGCCAACCTAATCTTTCGCCTCATCCGACGTCACGCTCAACACTTCTGATTGCGCGCCTGCATGGTGGCCACGCACCACGAGTTGCTCCCCTGATTATCTTCTTGCACCATGCTCGGAAAGAGGATCGACAAACAAAGAAAAATATTTTCAGAAAGAGAGAGAGGGACGGTGGTACTCGCGAGCGAGAGGGAACTCGGTCTAGCTTTCCGCGTAACTATCACGCGAGGAGAGGAGGAGGGCGTGCTCACGAGCGAACATAGTATTGATTAGGCACATTGAAGCAGGCGAATTGAAGCATGGTAGCAAGGAATTGATCGTTCACCCGCCCGCTCACCCGGCCACTCGGGAGGAGAAGAAAGAAGAGGAACGGCATCAGACCAGCAAGGCTTGTCGATTGAATCGCCACAGGTTTTTCCCCCTTGGATAGGAAAATAAGCGATCCGGTGAAGATTACTGCCTCCTCTGCCATACCCTCCCTTGTGGCTGCCCATCCCCTGCCAATTCTCATTCCTTCGCGCAGGCGATGCAGCGTTCGTTTGCGGGGGCACACAATTGCTCGACAATGTTGCAGCCGTTCAAGATGGGGTGGCCGGTGGTTGCTGCGGAGGTCGGGGATGATAGGTCGGGGCCCTTTCTTCGTTTCGTTTGGGCATTCTGAACCAACATTTTTCACTAATCGGTGGTAGAAAGTTGTAACTAACTAACCCAAGTATTCGAAGGCTCATCCTACCATCAGATGCAGATCATACGGTCCTAATTGTTCTAATGTTTGATGTCAAAGTAGCAAAGTACGACTTACCAACACCAACTTCTTTTTAATAGTAAAGATTAAAGTTAATCTTGTCTCCAGCAACCACTCTTTTTAGGGCAGTGCTGCTATTTCACGGTCTCTAAGTAGCTACTTTCTATAAGCTAGCATCATGTCATTCTCTGCCTCTAACAACCCACCACGATGAAAAATGGAAGACCCTAGTAGGCAGGCATGTCTAATACATAAACTTAAATTGGATGGATCTAAAATAGTAATAACAAATAAAGAGAGCAACACACATTTGCAGAAAAAAAACAGAAACGCATCATGTTTCGTTGTGGACTCACTGCACACCTTATATGTCCTTACATACCATCAAGTACTACAGTTGAGACAAAATATGAAAAAGATATTGCTGTATATTCACAGTTTGATTCTTAGATACACAAACATGTTGATTGTTAACAATGCCAATTGCCGAAACATAGAACAAATCCAAATAAAATCAAGTCAACCAAGATTGCTACAGAAAATATTTAATTGCATAGAAAAATTTGCACACTACTTCACATAGAAAAGATAAAAAAAACACATTACCGTTGTCCAGATGCTCCTTGCAATCCATTGAAAAAATCATGGATAGAAAACCAATCAACGGAAAATGATTCCAGCGATCATTGGTCCAAATATCGGCTGCCGAGCAGTGGCTATGGGCAATCGTAGGCGACGGACCTTGGTGTCGGCGGTTGTCGGATGTAGGTGATAAAGATGTAGCCGATTCCATCGATCATTGGTCTAAACCAATACCGAATCTGACCAAATTCCCTATTGTGATGCAAATAATAGGAGATCGGAAACAAGGAGCTGCTCAAAATAGGAACTATCATCCCACAGTTATTAGACAATGATAGGCGAAAGAGGAATTCACAAATATATATTTGGCATTCAAACCCTGAGCCTACAACAATTCTTTTTGATGACTGAACTTTTTTTTGGAGAATTTTGATGACTGAACTTAATCAGGCAATTGCACCTCAAGTTGACACAAGATGTTAAGGTGAAGGAAACGAGAAAGATCTCCTGAATATACGACCGCAATGAAAGTCAGCTCATGTGCAACCGATCAGATTGAGGCTGACTCACAATAGTAATCAGGACAAATAGCTAGAGTTTAGGATTTAGTAATCAGGACAACTGAATATGCACAACCCTTGCACTGCAAGATGCAGCAGAAAAAAAAGCAGTCGCTTACATGCGTAGAGTTTGGTGATGTAGCAGAGCAGGACGCCTTCGTTCCCTTTGTTGCCAATGAGATAGAATCTCGCGGTGTAGCCTTCGACGCCCTTCCATGTGAACTTGCCGCCGCTGATGTCTATCACCGCTCAGATTGGAGCTCGATTGCCGCACCTGCAACAGCCTTTACGGATACGTCCACTCTTGGACCAATTAGTTCTTCCTCAATGGGCTGGGAAACATCGGCGGCGGCGATCTCAGACCTCGTCGGGATAGAGGCTCTATGGAAGGAGGACGGCGTCCTCCTTGGAGGTGCTCGGGATCTTCGCGGACGTAGGGCCGCGGGGGTGGTACGGGGGCGAGATGGGAGGGGCGGTGGCGCCGTGGAGGCGGGACGGATGTGCTAGGTTCCATGGGAAGAGGTAGTGGATGAGAGATCGTGGCCCAGCTTCTTTTTTTTCCTTTGGGCGTTCTCCACCGAGATTTTCCACTTATCGGGGGTAGGAAGATGTAATTAACTAAGCCAGTATTTGGACAGCTCATTGTGACCATCGGATATAGATCAGACGGTCATGCTTTCTCTAATGTTTGATGTCAAAGTGGATGTTTGAAGTTAAAGTGAACTTACCAACACCAACTTCTTTTTAATAGTAAAGATTTGGAGAGCAATTAAGGGACATACAAGCTGGAAAAGACAATTGAATGCTCTGCAATCTGCTCTACATTCAGCTCAAATATTACATTTTAGAGAGCAATTAAGGGATATACAAGCTTGTAATGGCAAGATCGAGTAAATTAAATCCATTTCCCTCAAATAATTCAACTACACTGCAATAGTAGTACTCTGCAATCTGCTCTACCACTACGTACTACATTCAGCTCAACATGGATCCATCTTTTCCTAGCACAACTACGCAAGCTGCGCGCTCCTTCATGTCGCTGGTCGGCCGGCGAAAGGATCATTAGCTCCAATCCTCCCTTCTGGGCAACTGATTTCATGTCACGATCGCCACCACCTCGTCAGTCCGTCAGTCTGCGTCGGCTGCGAACCACGGGAGCTTGAGCGCGTCGGCCGCCGTCAGCCTCTTCTCAGGGCTGCAGGTGAGTAGTCCGCTCAGGACCTCGAATCCTTCGTCGGACAGTGTCTCCTCCGGGAACAGCTCGCGGAGCCTGCTGCGCTGTCCCAGCTTGAGCGGTGGCATCTTGGCGGCGCGGGGCAGGGACGCGAACTCGGGCCACGTGACGTCGTCGGGCGTGCCGAGCAGCCCGAAGATGGTCCAGAGGTAGGCGATCTCCTGGGCGGCGCACAGACGCTGCAGCTCCAGCAGGGCGTCCTCCACATCGGCCCGCAGCAGCAGGACCTCGCCGCCGACGAGCTCCGCCATGACGCAGCCGATCGACCACGCGTCCACGAGAGCGTCGTGGTCCGGCTTCCCCGCGAGCACCTCCGGCGCGGTGTAGAGCATCGTGCCAGCCTCGCTGTGCGGCGGCGGGTCGGATGCCGAGATGGCCAGGCCGAAATCGCAGATCTTGAGGACCTCCCCGTCTTCCGCGTCCGCGACCAGGAGGTTGGCCGGCTTGATGTCGCGATGGACGATGTCGCGGTCCTGCATCCCCTTGGCGCCCGTCAGGAGCTGCAGCATGAAGGCGCGCACGGTGGCCTCCGGGAGCGGCGGCGCGCTGCTTCGTTCGTCGAGGATGTCGCGGAGGCTCTGGCCGGCGACGAGGTCCATGACGAGGCCGTGCTCGCCGGTGTAGGGGTTGCGGACGACGCAGTGGAAGCCGACGACGTGGGGGTTCCCGTCGCACGCGGCCTCGAGGAGGCGGGCCTCCCGCAGCAGCTCGCGGGGATCGGGGGCAGCGGAGGCGAATTCCGGCGGCTGCGACGCGAAGAACTTGATCGCGACGGCCTGGCCCGTGGCGCGGTGGCGAGCCTTGAAGACGACCCCGAAGGCGCCCTCGCCGAGGCAGGGCGTCTCCAGCTCGTAGTCGGCGGTGCTGGCGTAGGCGACGGCCGGCTTCTTGATGGCGGTGGTGCTGGGGCTGGGGCATGTTCTTTTCGCGACGACGACTCTCCTCTTCTTGAGGGCCTGGCCGCCCATGGGCATGGCGACGGCGGCGGCTGGTCGCTTGCGGATGGCCATGGCTAGGGCGGCAGCTGGGATCGATCAGACAGGAGCCGAAGAAAGCGCGAAGTGGAAGAGGAAGGGAGATGGGGACTAGGGTTTGGGCAGCTCAAATCGATCCTGCGGCGGGAATACATAGACAGGGATCTCAAACTGGATTCGTAATTTGGGGGAAAAACGCGTACCAACCCTAATTCGAGTCTTAATCTGACGGGCCGGCGAACCCCGGTTCGAGTCGGTGACGTGACGAGTACGTTGTTTTCGATCGGATCCAAGTTTATTGTGCTTGGCCTTGCCGTGAAAAAAACGCGTGGTAGACTTTTTTATTTAATGGAACAAATCCGATTCCACCCTACGAGGCCGTCCACAATCGTATGCAAATTAGGGTGCCCAGACCACTTTATGAGCCTTTGGGCACCGGTGCCCCGCCATTGTTAAGGTGGTGACCGAAAAATATTTTAGGGAATCGGAATAACTGATGCTCGATGTCCACTGCATCCTATACAATCAAATATTGTATTTTTTTAAGAGTTAATAACATCCTAGGTACATTAACTTGTCTTTTATGTGCAATTTCATACACAAAGTTGCAATCTGTGGTACGGAGGTACATCAACTTCTTATGCGGATTCGTTTTTTGTCCAGTTAGCCTGACATAGGCAGTTTAAGATCTTAACGTGTGACGATAGGCAGGTTAAGATTCAGAGTTCTACGCCTGACAGTTTTGCTGATACGGTTCATTGAAACTACAGCGAAGTTCGTCTGTTCAATTTAACAAGAAATTTCCAGATCGATTCCTTCGAGCTAACCCTAATACGGCGGTGATTTGGTCCTGCGGTGGTCTTCGACGGCAGAGAACGGGCGCGTGGTAGGGGTGATTTGACCCAGAAAAACGACATGCGTCAGGCGTCCGGTTCAAACAAGAGTTGTTTGGCGGTGTCTCCAATGGCTGCCCAGCCGTCGACCAAGGGTGGCCGGGCAACGGCCGCCGCCCGAGACTACCGGAAGACAACGTTGTTGTACAAGCTCCTCTCCGCCTGCGTGGCGGTCGTGAACATTGCCGAGGATGGCATGGGTTCGCCCTACATTAGAAAGGTCTACGCTGCCCGTCACCGCCTCGTGCTAAGGCTGCTCGCGATGTGGCCTCCCCTGTTCACTCCAGTCCTCTCGTGTGGCCGAATGACTGGGAGCGAGTAGACGGGCTAGTATTTTGGCTGCAGCCTCGCTCTCAGGCATCACCACAAATTGAAATTCTTGGCATGTTCTAATTCTCTCCGTGTTCTCATCTCTTTGGTATGTATCCGTAGCTCTAATCTTCTTCATGTGTATTCTTTTCAGCTTGCACCAAAGAAGTGAGTCCCCTGCAGGTTTGGCAACAACTCCAGCCTCGGCAGAGAATTTCCTTACTTTCATTTGTTTCAGAATTTAGACATCTAACTGCAGTTTTTCTCTCTCTATGTAGCTCCTGAAGTGTGTACTCATCTGTTTGTACACTGCAGATTTCACGAGCTACTGATCAGTTTGCGTTAGATTCAAACATAGTATACAGTTAGTGACTCTGCTTCTCATATGATGAAATCCTATGTGCACTTATCATCTGAACTGAACCGAACTCAGAAGGAGAAGAAAGAAACCGGTGGGAACTTTACTGAACATGTACACGAGAAGCTCTATGCATTAGGATACTTCGTAACTGAATATATGACTAAGTGGTCCATTCCATCACCCGACACTCAAGTTTGTGTACCCTTTTACCTCAATTTGCAAGTTTGTGTATGAAACTGCACGTCCAGGGCAAGTTAGTGTATTGGGGGTGTTATTAACTCTTTTTTTAACTACCACATAACCATCAAACTAAGAGCATCCCGCTTTGGGCGATCTCAGGCTGAAATCCGGACCAATTTTGAACCGGACGAAACTCGTCTTCGGTCTAGGAACGCCAAGTTTCCCACTCGCGTTCCTAGACCGAGTTCCCGAGTTCGGCTAAAATTTAACAAATTTTGGCAAATTTAGACAGATTTTATTGATTATGGGCGAATATAGGCGGATTACGTCAAGTTCGGGCGAACACCCGAATTTAGGCTAGATAATAAACGAAAAAAAATAAAAAAAGACGCCGCCGCTTCTACATGCCGAGGTTGCCATAGAAGGAGGTGTAGCCGGGATCGGCCTTGCCGTCGTCTTCGCCGACGTCGTCGTCGTCGCTCAGCGGCTATGGCGGGCGGGAGCTACCCTGGCCGGCGTCACCGCACCTCCAGGGCTGGTAGGAGGGGTTGTCCTCCTCGTCGCCGTCGAGGACGAAGAGCGGGGCGTCTTGGTAGGCGAGAGCACGCCGGACCACGCCTGTCGCTCGGCCTCCTCCTGCAGGCGCTAGATGCGGAGGCGCTCCTGCTCCTCCCAGTCCGCCCTGGACCAAGCTAGGATGTCCGACGATGACGGCTCCACCGGCGGCTGCGGCCCCGAGTCCCGGAGGGAATGCTCCATCACCATCTTTATGGCGAAGGCATCCTCGCCGGCTCCGGCTTCGGCTGGCGAAGGCGGCCAGTAGGCGGCGACTGCGCCAGCACGCGGGGCTCATTGATTACGATGCCCCGCGAGCGTGTCCGTGGCGGCGAGCGGACCGACGAGACCGCCTCGCGCTTGAATGGGTGCAGTGTCGGCGAAGGCCAAGGAATAGGCATGAAGCCCGATGAGTGGGAGGCCGAGGCGGAGGAGGAGGAGCTCAGGCTGGCCATCCTCCTCGGCAGCCAGTTGGCCGAAGGGGGCCGCCCCGAATTGGACGCCGGCGTGGATGTGCGCGGGAAGCCTTGACGCGGAGTGTTCCCGGCGTGGATGTGTTGTAGCACCGCCGCGAGCGTCCGGCCTGGCGCGCTCCACCAACGCCGACGACCCGCCACATTGTTGCGCTTCGGCGGCGAGTTGGGCGGCCCCTTGTGGCGGGTGAGTTCCTGGATGCGGTGGTCGGCGAAGAAGGCCTCCCAGTAGAGGAGGTTGTCGGGGCTCTCGGCATCGGGAGGGTCTTCCATGGCCGCGATGAAGGCATGGATCTCATCGGGGAGCTCGTCGGGTGTCGGCGCTGGCGGGATTGGGATGCCGCCGGTGCTAAGCTTCCAGCCCGGCGGCTTCCACGTGTCCGGCGGGGCCATATAGCCGGTGTCGTAGATGTTAGGGGTGACCCCTTGGGGTGGCCCGATCTTTCACGAATTTCGTGGGAATCGAGGGGAGAAGCGAGTGGATGGAGGAGGGGGATGAAATCCACGAACACACACGCGAAGAACTCGATGAACACACACGCGAAAACACGATACAAGCCGATAGCTCACGCCGGTGGCAATCGGTCCAACACAATCCCTAGGATCGGCGTTGGGCAAGTCACTCTCCCACGGCCAACAACGGGGGTGAGAGGCTTGATGAGATCTTGACTACTTGGGGACGAGACACCGAGATCCCAAGGACTTGTACAACTTGAACGCACGAGGCAAAATCCAAGAGGTTGTGGATAATTTGGTGCTCCTTATCAAGGAACATGAGACAAATAGTTGATAGATCCTCAAAGGGGTGTCTTCAACTATAATTATCCAAGTCTAGGGTTTACAATAGAGGGTGGGGCCATTTATAGGCCAGCCACATAAACAGGGGTAGTTTAGGAACGAAAAGGAAAAATATAGAGAGGGGTACAGGGCGCTGGGCCGAGCTGACGCGAACAGGTTTAGTCACGATCGGTAGTACCGGGCTCGCGACCGGTAGTACTGCTTAGGGTCCGGTAGTACCGCTTGCGATCCTGGGACTTCAGTTGGAGTCGTCAGTAGCGGGCGGTAGTAGAGGGTGGTAGTACCGCTGAACGGTAGTACCAGTTCCAGCACCGGTAGTACCGCTGGCATCTGGGGCTTGGATGGGTTCCTTCTGGAGCGCCCAGTAGCAAGGTCCGGTGGTGCCGCTTGCACCGGTAGTACCGGTCGCCGGATCTGGTAGTACCGCTGGAGCCTGAATGTTGTTGGTCCCTTCCGCTGTGGTTTCTCCGTTCCATGGGTCCTTCTCTTCATACCCGATGATGCACAGGGTGGGCGTATGAAGTAGCAAGCCATCCAGGGGCGTATCGAAATCACACGAGGAAAGGAGCGAGTTAACCTTAGCTTGTAGGAGTTTGGCTCGAGCGCGAGTCATGGGTCCACTTGGGGAGCTCGTAGGAGTAGATGTAGTAGCATTCATAGGACGGGCTGCATCTGCTCCCCCCCCTTGGGAAAGAGTCGTCCTCGACTCTTCAACCTTCTCAACATCATCATCTCCATGGAATGGTGATAGGTCTTTGATATTGAACGTCGAGCTCACTAGGTATTTTGATGTCGGGATGTCGATAATGTAGGCGTTGTTGTTGATTCTCCCGAGAACTTCGAAAGGGCCATCGGCCCTTGGTTTTATCTTGGAGTCGCGATCCTTGGGGAAGCGGTCTTTACTCAAGTGTATCCACACAAGGTCGCCTTCTTCGAAGATTATCTCCTTCTTTTTCTTGTTTAGCCGTGATGCTTGGCGAAGTACTTGTTGCTCGATCGTAGATCTTGTGTCTTCATGGAGTTTCTTCATAGCTTGGGCGCGCTTGTCGACGTCCATGTTGATGCGGTCATGAAGAGGAAGAGGTAGGATGTCGAGCGCAGTGAGAGGCTCGAATCCATTGACGATCATGAACGGGCTCCGCATGGTTGTGGAGTGTTTGGCGCGGTTGTAGGCAAACTCGGCGTGGGGAATGCAGTCCTCCCAATCCTTAAGGTTCTTATTGATCAACACGTGGAGTAGCGTTTCAAGGCTCCAGTAGACGACCTCGATTTGTCCATCAGTTTGGGGATGTGATGCGGACAAGAATAGCAATTTGATCCCGATCTTTGCCATGAGCGTCTTCCAAAAATAGCTCATGAATTTGACGTCGCGGTCGGAGACGATTGTTCGAGGTACACCGTGTAGCCGAATTATTTCCCTGAAAAACAGATTTGCAACATGTGAAGCATCATCGGTCTTATGGCACGGGATGAAGTGTGCCATTTTGGAAAAACGATCTACTATAGCAAATATAGAATCGTGGCCATGCTTAGATCTAGGTAGTCCTAACACAAAGTCCATGCTAATGTCTGACCAAGGTGCATGAGGAATAGGTAATGGCATGTAAAGACCAAAAGGGTTAGACTTAGACTTAGCTTGGACACATGTAGTGCATCGTTGGATGTGGCGTTCCACGTCGCGCTTCATCTTTGGCCAAAAGTAGTGAGTGGAGAGCATGTCATATGTCTTGTCACAGCCAAAGTGACCCATAAGGCCTCCACCATGGGACTCTTGAAGAAGCAAAATTTGGAGAGACGACCTCGGAATGCAAAGCTTGTTTTGTTTGAAAAGAAAATCCTTATGCAAATAGAAGTCATCAACCCCTTTGTCTATTGAACATTTTGCAAAAATTGATCCAAAGAATGGGTTGGACGCGTACAAATATTTGATGTCATCAAGACCCAAGACATTTACTTCGAGTCGCGTAAGAAGGTTTGTGTTTTTGCAAGACAAGGCGTCCGCTAATACATTTTCTTTCCCCTTCTTGTACTTGACAATGTAAGGGAAAGATTCCATGAACTCAACCCATTTGGCATGTATTTTACTCAAATTGGCTTGGCCCTTAAGATATTTCAACGACTCATGGTCGGAATGGATGATAAATTCTTTTGGCCAAAGGTAGTGTTGCCACACTTGAAGGAAACGAACCAAGGCAAAAATCTCTTTGTCATAAATTGGATAGTTAAGGCGTGCTCCATCGAGTTTCTCACTATGGTATGCAATAGGACGCCCATTTTGCATAAGGATGCCTCCAATGCCAATACCACTAGCGTCACATTCAATCTCAAAAGTTTTTGTGAAATCAGGTAACGCAAGAAGTGGTGCTTCGGTGAGTCTCTTTTTGAGCTCATCAAAAGCTTTTTGTTGTGCTTTGCCCCAAACGTATGTGACATTTTTCTTGGTCAATTCGTTGAGAGGGCAAGCAATGGTAGAAAAGTCTTTCACAAAGCGACGGTAAAAACCAGCCAACCCATGAAAACTACGAAGTTCACTAACATTGGTAGGGATGGGCCAATCTCGTATGTCCTTAACTTTTGAGACATCAACTTCAATGCCATTAGAAGACACAAAAAAACCAAGGAAAATCAGTTTGTCTTTCGCAAAGGTACACTTGGGAGATTAGCATATAGCTTTTCATGACGAAGGATTTGAAGTACCTCCTTAACATGTGTAACATGCTCCTCTAGTGACTTGCTATAGACAAGAATATCATCAAAGTAGACAACGACACTCTTGTCAATGAGAGATCTCAAAATATGGTTCATAAGGCGCATGAAGGTAGATGGGGCATTAGATAAGCCAAAAGGCATAACCAACCATTCATAGATACCAAGCTTGGTCTTGAAGGCGGTTTCCACTAATCACCCTTGGCCATGCGTATTTGATGGTAACCACTACGAAGATCAATTTTCGAAAATATAGTGGCTCCACATAACTCATCAAGCATGTCATCAAGACGCGGTATAGGATGTCGATAACGCACGGTGATAGAATTGATTGGACGACAGTCCATGCATAACCGCAATGTATCATCCGTTTTGGGTACAAGAATCACGGGTACCGCGCTTGGGCTAGTGCTTACTTAGATCAAACCTTTGGAGACGAGTTGGTTTATTTGTCGTTCTATCTCTTTCGTCTCTTAGGGGTTCGTGTGGTACGCGGCGTGGTTTGGAAGTGGTGCGGCGAGTATGAGGTTAATGTGGTGCTCGATCCCGCGAAGAGGAGGTAGTCCATGAGGAAGCTCTTCGGGGAATACATCTTGGAATTCCTGCAAAATAACCATCAAAGAGGGAGGAACATTTGTCAAGTCATTAGTTTCTTGCGCTAGTCCCTTGCATATAAGGACATAGTGCAAGATGGATGGGTTGTTCCTCACTTCTCTCATCTCACTTTTGGTGGCAAGAAGAACACTCTTAGTTTTTCCACTCGAGTTTGGCTTGTGGCTCTCACTTACTATAGTGTGGTTCTCTCGCGCACCGCTCTTCTCACAAGGTGGTTTTGTGCTTTGCGCCCTCACTAAAGCCTTTGCATTGTCCGCATTATTTGGCTAGGAGTCATTGGTTGCAAAACACGAGTCTTTTCAAGCCATTTGAAGGTATAAGTGTTTGTGTGACCATCATGCAAATCACGCTTGTCATATTGCCACGGCCTTCCTAGCAACATATGGAAAACCGTCATGGGGACCACATCACTTTCCACCATGTCTTTGTATGGTCCAATAAAGAATGTTATCGAGACGGTGTGCTTGATTTTTACGGACCCTTGGTCACTTAGCCATTGTATATGGTAGGGATGCTTGTGCGGATGGAGGGTGAGGTTGAGTTTCTCACACAATTCCGTGCTTGCAAGATTGTGGCAACTCCCTCCATCGATGACAACTTTGATGGACTTCCCATTGATACCGGCACGAGTTTGGAAGATGTTTGATCTTTGGTCTTCATTCTCATTGACTTGAGTAGTTAAGACCCTTGTGACCACAAGCGATGGACTTGCGTCATGCTCACACAAGTAGTTCTTGGTCATCTTCCAAATGTTGCCTAGCCAATGCTTCCTTGACCCTTGCATCAAACTCATCTTCACTCAAGTATTCCTTATCGTCATTGTCGTGGATGAACAAGACTTTCTTGTTTCCACATGCGGCCGACTTGTGTCCTTTGCCTCCACACTTGTAGCATTCACCATTGAATGTTTGATCATCCTTTGTGTATTTTCCACTTGGGGGCGGTTTTCCTTGAGGAAGTGTTGGCTTGAAAGGAAGCTTGGTGGTACTTGATGAGATTCCACTTGGGGTTGTTGGAGTAGTGGTTGGTGCTTGCTTGTAGGTGAAGTACGTCTTTGGCTTGTTGTACTTGATGTCCTCTTGCACTTGACGTTCGTCTTTTGATTCTATGTGTACAAGATCAACCATGTTGTTGTACTTTTGGAACTCGGTGATGCGCTTGATTGGATGGTTCAAGCCATTGAGGAAACGTGTCATTGTTTGTTCATCACGCTCTTCAATGTTGGCACGGATCATGTTGAGCTACATTTGCTTGAAGTACTCTTCCACGGTCTTTGTCCCTTGACTAAGTGTTTGAAGCTTGTTGAAAAGGTCACGCGTGTAGTGCGAAGGAACAAAGCGGGATCTCATATGAGCCTTCATATCTTGACAAGTTGTGATTGGAGGCTCTTCTTTTGCTTCACGAGCGAGTTGGACTTGTTCCCACCAAAGGTTTGCATACTCATCAAACTCGAGGGACGCCATGGCCATCATCTTCTCATTGCTATAGTTGTGCATGCGGAAGATCTTGTCAACCTTGAGTTCCCACGAGAGATATTCTTCGGGTTCGTTGGAATAGGTGAACTTGGGCATGGTGAATTTGAGCTTGCCGAAGGTTTATTCTTCATTGTGGTTCCGTTGTCAGCGGTTGCCATGGTTTTGGTGGCCATCTTCGTCATCCGAGATCTCACGTCTTGCTTGGTGATGGTGGCATTGCCCTTGCGGTTGTTGCGGTGCCGCATTTGGTGGTGGAACTTGGTCTTGACGACGAGCTTGGGGAGCTTGCTCGTGTTGTTGGCGCAGTTGAAGACGAGGAGGAGGTTGTTGGTTCTCACGACGAGCTTGGGGAGCTTGCTCTTGCTCTTGGCGTGGTTGATGATGATGAGCATTGTCTTGCGCCATATGGCGAGGAGGACGGCGAGCCGCATGCGCAATGGGCTGCTTCCTTTCTTCTTGATGTGTAGGAGGCTCGTCATGGTGATCATTTTGTCGACGTTGACGTTCATGACGATGATGACGCCTTGGTGGGTATTCGAGTGCCTCACGTCGACGGCGATCTTGTTCGTCCACTTCGGATGCTTCAATTGTTGTTGAAGGGATGCGTCGTTGACGATGGGCTTGGGGTCCATGTGTGGTTGCCCTTGTTGAACCACGAGTGCCCTTGGTTGTGGACGGTTCGCTTCACGTCTTGGAGGTCTTGTGGAGAGGTCACCGTCATAGCTTGATGTTGTTGTGTGTCGCGGAGATGGTATCGCTTGAGAAGAGCTCATGGAGTGAAGGACAGGTCCATCTTGGTGCCTTGAAACGTGATGGCGTGAAGAGCTTGATTCACTTGAGGAGTGGCGTGACGCGCTTGAGTCACGAGATCGTGGTCTTGCTAGCCTATCAATGAGTCGTTGAAGCTTCTCATCCGTTATTGCGAGAGAGCGGCCAAGAGCTTCATTTTGATGGCCGAGGTTGTGTTGCATTGCATGCATTTGTCCTCGGACTTCCTCGAAGCGGTTGTCGATGCTCTTGAACTCCACTCGAGTTTCGCTAAATTATTCATCTTGGCGCTGCTCAAGGGCGTCACAACGGTAGTTGAATTCTCCTCGGATATTCCAATGATCCAACCTTGTCATGTATTGCGCGTCTTCCTCTTGATGTGGCGTTTGTTGGGACGACTCAGCGTTCCTGTCCATAATGCAAAGCCAACAAGGGTTGTATATGGGTGAGATAACGTGGAGAGTGAGCCTTTTACCTCACCTTGGAGATTGTATCGAACCAAATGCCACACAAGAGAGCTAAGAGCTTGCAACGTGAAATCACAACGAAACTCACACAAATCAAGTAGGACACTCAAAAGCTTTTGGTGGAAGGTTAGGAGTGTGGGAAGCCAAACAAAACGATCCAAGAAAAGGGTTATTGTTCTAGGTGGTAAAGAACCAAAGATCAAAAGAAAAAAGGATACGATCTACAAAAACACGAGAAAACGCACACATGGATATTATAGGGGTTAGCACGACTATGAAAATGAGCAAAAAAGGTCCTAACAGAGACTAAGCTCGGTGTCGTGCCAACGCAAGGAGAGACCACAACTCGTTTTCCAAAAGAGGGTTAAGCAATGGATTTGTGCACTTGCCTTGGCGCTCTTTTTCCTCTCTCTTTTTGCTTACAAGCTTGATACTCTCTTTGTATTGGGAGACTATGTATCTTTCTATTTTTCTTTTGCCTTTTCTCTTTTTTTTTATTCTTTTTCTCCCTTTCTATACTACTATGTTAACTTTTGTATTTGCCCTCACACTCTCACTTTCCAAAGGCAAGTGCACAATGCTTAGACAAACACAAAATGAGTTGCTCTCATAGGATAGATACACACAAAGGAAGATATGGGGCTGTCAAAGTGGTGCAAGTTATACCTTTGGTATTGTTGACGACTTGCAACCATTGTTGTGGACGATGTTCGAATGTCATGGTGTCGTTGAGAGCGTGGTGAACTTTGTTGCGGAAGCTTTTGTTAGAAAGGTGACAAACACGCGAAACACGAACAATTTAAGGAGGACAGTCAGCAAACGAAATTGAGGTGTCAACAGGAAATGAAAGACTGGCAGTTGCGGGCGGTAGTACCGCCAGGTACGACCGGTAGTACCGGTGATTTGCGATAGTACTGCTCGTACGACCGGTAGTACCGCTGGGCGCAGACCTGGGCACGCAATCAACCTGGAAACAACCTCAAATTCGTGGTAATCTGACCGAAAGGTTGGGCTAGGAACATATGAAGACTGTAGATCATCTCCAAAAGCAACAGTTCTATGGTACAAAACCACGAAAAACTCACCAAATCCAAAGATTGATCCGAAGGCAATTTGGGGCTATTTTTTGGGGAATTTTTGATTTTATGATGGATAGAAGAAAATTTGAGGGGAAATTCATGATCAATCTTCCTCTTGATACCAATATGTTAAGGGTGACCCCTTGGGGTGGCCCGATCTTTCACGAATTCCGTGGGAATCGAGGGGATAATCGAGTGGATGGAGGAGGGGGATGAAATCCACGAACACACACACGAAGAACTCGATGAACACACACGTGAAAACACGATACAAGCTGATAGCTCACGCCGGTGGCAACCGGTCCAACACAATCCCTAGGATCGGCGTTGGGCAAGACACTCTCCCACGGCTAACAACGGGGGTGAGAGGCTTGATGAGATCTTGACTACTTGGGGACGAGACACCGAGATCCCAAGGACTTGTACAACTTGAACGCACGAGGCAAAATCCAAGAGGTTGTGGATAATTTGGTGCTCCTTGTCAAGGTGCATGAGAAAAATAGTTGATAGATCCTCAAAGGGGTGTCTTCAACTATAATTATCCAAGTCTAGGGTTTACAATAGAGGGTGGGGCTATTTATAAGCCAGCCACATAAACATGGGTAGTTCAGGAACGAAACCAAAAAATATAGAGAGGGTTACAGGGCGCTGGTCCGAGCTGACGCGAATAGGTTCAGTCACGACCGGTAGTACCGGGCTCGCGACCGGTAGTACCGGTCACAACCAGTAGTACCGCTCAGGGTCCGGTAGTACCGCTTGCGGTCCTGGGACTTCAGTTGGAGTCGTTAGTAGCGAGCGGTAGTAGAGGGTGGTAGTACCGCTGACCGATAGTATCGGTTCCAGTACCGTTGGCGTCTATGGCTTGGATGGGTTCCTTCTAGAGCGCGGTAGCAGGGTCCGGTGGTGCCGCTTGCACCGGTAGTACCGGTTGCCAGATCCGGTAGTACCGTTGGAGCTTGAATGTTGTTGGTCCCTTCCGCTGTGGTTTCTCCATTCCATGGGTCCTCTTCATACCTGATGATGCACAGGGTGGGCGTATGAAGTAGCAAGCCATCCAGGGGCGTATCGAAATCACACGAGGAAAGGAGCGAGTTAACCTTAGCTTGTAGGAGTTTGGCTCGAGCGCGAGTCATGGGTCCAGTTGGGGAGCTCGTAGGAGTAGATGTAGTAGAGTTCGTAGGAAGGGCTACATCAGTAGAGCATTCACGCCTCCCACGGCTAGAGCGTGCGACGGCCGAAGCCATTTGCCACCTCGCCGTCGCCAGGAAAATTCTCGGCCATGGGGAAGTGGGGAGGGGAGAGAGGTGAGTTTGCCAGACTATGTGGTTCGCCAGAGTTGGGGACTGGGAGCTGTAAGAGAGTGTGAGGAGCTCCGGCGAGGTATACAGCTTTTATAGGCCAAGATGGGCGGCGAGGATAGGAGGGGTATAGCGGCGAGGGTGGGAAAGGGGGAAACGGCGGGAAGTTATTGCCCGCCGGTCCGTCGCGGGTGCCGAGTGGGGGGGGGGGCGGTGGCGCGGCACTACGACAACACGTGGACGACGCGACGGGCAGTTATTGCCCAGCGGTCGCCGTGTGGTTCCAAGGAGGATGACGACTCAGCTTCTGTCGCTGACTGGGTGGGTCCACACACTGATACCTTTTTTTCGCCGAATTTGCTTCGTTCGGCGTTCCCGGGATCCTGGGAATGGCCTGGGAAGTCTGGATCAAACTTCGCCCAAATCTGAACGAAAAAAGGTTCCTGGAAACGTGGCTGGTCCGTTTTTCGGCGTCCAAACCTAATTTTTGGCCTGAGAACGGCGTCTTGGGCAGCCGAGTGGAGATGCTCTAACCAACTTTAATTCACAAGACCGTTGCACTCGTGTATGTATCAAAATATGACAGTTTGACCTAGAAATATCTATATTGGACATCTGTTCATACAAACATTGCAGAAATCGTCCAGCTCAAAAAAAAATCTTCCAATCACAAGCTCTCAAATATTGGACAACTCTTCTTCCCAATGCTACACAAGCATGATAAACTACACACTCCCACCTTCAGATCCACACAACCTAAATTTCCTACAAAATACATAAAACCAAATCTACCAGCAATATCCAAACCCCTATCCATATCATTTAAACTATCCAACACCTCCATTCAATCCCAATTTCCAGTCACATTACCCACATCATGCCAATTCATATGGTTCTCCGGGAAGCTATCAGCTAATACCACCCAAATGCATCCAAGTTACCATGTTGCTCCTTACCATGGCACCGGGGGTTTGTATCCTCCAAAAGCATACGGAGCAGGTTCAAGCAACAGTCCATCATCTTCTGTTGGATGCATGCCATTTCTTGGAGTTTTTGGAGGCACTAGTTCACTTGGGGATGAGAGCTTTTGGAGGCACTGGTTCACGAGCTTTTGGAAATATCAATCTGTTGCCCTCCTCTAGAGGAGGTGGTATGAACGAAACAAGGGAAACCACAGTGAGCATTATCAAATCATTGAGCAATTTGAGTTTGCAATCAGGAGATATGCAGATGGATAGCAGCAACACCTAGCAAAGAAGAAAGGGAACGTGGCTAGTCATTGGAGACCACCATCCGAAAAGTTTCGTGAAAGGTCAACACTGATGCATCGTTCAAGAAGGTTTCACACAGTGCTGGGTGGGGAGCTATTTGCCGCGATAGTGTAAATGATACGTGGTCTGCTGCTGCTGACTCGCTGTTTGTAGAATTATGATAATAGCTCACTTAATTCAATAACAAAGGGGGTACAAGTGTTTATATAGTACATGGGAGAGGGGGCGGTGGTACCGATCGGTGCCCTAATATAATCTAACATCCCCCGCGGTATCAACGGTGGGTTCAACAACGTTGAGACTGAAACGAATATCGGTGAATGGCGCTATTGCAAGTCCTTTGGTAAAGATGTCGGCAAACTGTGTTGTTGTAGGAACATGAAGAACTCGTACTTGGCCAAAGCAACTTTCTCCCGAACAAAATGAATGTCGATCTCAATGTGCTTGGTACGCCGATGTTGTACTGGATTGCCTGACATAAAAACTGCAGAAATATTATCGCAATAGACCATTGTAGCCTATAGAATAGGACGATGGAGCTCCTCAAGTAATTGGCGCAACCAAACTGTTTCAGCAACTGCATGTGCAACAGCCCGGTACTCTGCCTCAACAGACGAACAAGAGACTGTTATCTGGCACTTCGAAGACCAAGAAATTAAATTGTTACCAAGGTAAACATAGTATCCTGAAGTGGATCGACGAGTGTCTGGACAACCAGCCCAGTCGGCATATGAATATGCTATCAAAGTTGCAGGTGGTGATGAATTTATGTGGAGACCGTGATCAATAGTACCTTTGACATACCGGAGAATACGTTTGACATGATTGTAATATGGAACACATGGATCATGCATGAAGAGACAGGCTTGTTGAATGGCATATGAAATTTTAGGTCGGGTAAGTGTGAGATATTTTAGTGCCCCGGTGATGCTACGATAGAGAGTTGGATCAGAAAAGACTTCACTGACCTAGGAGAGTTTAGAATTTGTATCTACAGGAGTGCGAGAGGGTTGACAATCTAACATACCAGCCTTATTAAGAAGTTATATGGTGTACTGACGCTGAGATAGGAATATACCTTGGTCATCACGTGTGACAGCAATGCCCAAGAAGTAATGGAGAGACCCGAGATCAGTCATAGAAAACTCATTTTGAAGGAGAGAGATAATGTGTTGAAGGAAAGCCGAAGAGGAGGCTGTAAGAACTATGCCATCTACATAGAGAAGTAGGTAGGCAACTTGATTGTTTGAATGATACACGAAGAGAGAGTAATCAAATTTAGAAGGAGAGAAACCTACGGTTTGAATGAAATTAGAGAAATGTTGGAACCATGCTCGTGGAGCCTGTTTTAGACCATAGAGAGATTTTTGGAGAAGACACACATGATTAGGAGAGGTAGAATCTTCAAAGCTTGGGTTGTTGATATTATACAGTTTCATTAAGTGATCCATGAAGAAAAGCATTTTTAACATCTAGTTGGTGAATTGGCCATTGAGAGGAGACAACAATACTAAGGATTGTGCGAATAGTGCTAGGTTTAACTATAGATGAGAAGGTTTCATCCTAGTCTACGCCATGCTGTTGAGAGAAGCCTCGACAGACCCAACGAGCTTTCTACCTAGAGAGACTACCATCAGAGTGAAATTTTTGGCGAAAGACCCATTTACCAGAAACTATATTAGCATTAGGAGGACGGGGAATGAGCTGCCAGGTGTTGTTAGATAGTAGAGCTTGAAATTCACCACGCATTGCGGCAGCCCAATTGGGATCTAAAATAGCAGACTTATATGTTGTAGGTAGATGAGAAAGATTAGTAGTGACATTAAAGTTGAGACGTTTAGAAGGTAGAAGGAAACCTGATTTGGCACGGGTACGCATAACATGGTCATTGGTAGGTGCAGGTACAGGGACAACATGGGCTGGTGGAGCTAACGGTGATGGAGAAGGGGAGGCGTCCAGCGCAGCGGATGAAGTGGACGCGGGGGTGGTCTGCCGTGAGTCTGCCGCGACAGAAAAAGTGGGTGATTGTGCTGCCACAGCAGATTGTGGCGTTGCCACGGCAGGAGAGGGAGGGTCTGCCAAGGCAGGAAAACTGGGCATATCGGCTGCCACGGCAGGGTGCTCTGCCGGGCCAGCGGGGGAAGTGGCTGATGTAGCGGGGTGAAAGATAGGTCAATATGGGCGGGTAGGGGTTTTAGGCAGGGTTGGAGGGTCTGGTTGGTGGTTGAGCGAGTGGAGAAGGGGAAAATGGACTCATCGAAGGTGACGTGACGAGATATATGTACGTGTCCAGAAATAAGATCGAGGCAGCGATAGCCTTTGTGTTCATCGGAGTAGCCTAAGAAGACACATGGAATAGACCTAGGTGACAGTTTATTTTGGGAGGTGGCATATACATTAGGAAAACACAAACAACCGAAGACCCGGAGCTCGGAGTAGTTAGGGTGTGAGAGAAAAAGAGAAAAGAAAGGGGTGGCTTGAGGATTGACACTTGATGGACGAATATTTAGAAGATATGTAGCGGTGCGAAGAGCTTCAACCCAAAAGGTAGATGGCATGGAGGATTGAATGAGTAGTGTACGAATGATATCGTTAATAGTGCGAAGTGAGGGCTCAGCTTTGCCATTTTTTGGGGAACGTATAGGGGCATGAGAAGCGTAGGAGAATACCATGTTGAAGAAAAAAGTTTCTATTAGCATTATTGTTAAATTCTTTACCATTATCACATTGTAGAAATCGAATGGGTAGGAAAAACTGAGCTGCCACATATTTTTGAAAGTTTATAAATATTGTGTGTACATCATTTATTTCTTAGTGGAAAAGTCTAGATAAAGTGTGTAAAATCATCCAATATGATAAGATAATATTTGAAACCATAAATACTCAAAATTGGGGATGTCCACAAATCACAATGTAGTAGTTCAAACGGAAAAGTACTAGAGGAATTGGATGAACTAAAGGGTAGACGAACATGTTTCCCTAGTTGACAGGACTCACAAATTGATGAATTATGACTATCTTTATTACATGGAATAGAGAAATCACTAAGCAAAGATGACATTATTGCATTATTGGGATGGCCTAAGCGTTGATGCCAGAGATCGACGGTGGCGACCATGGAGGATGGAGGTGAAGCCGTGGGGGAACCATGGATGGAGTAGAGGTCACCGGAGCTATCGAAGCATGCGATCTCCTCCTTGGTTTGGAAATCCTTCACAGACAAGCCAAAGGGTTCAAACTCGACGAAAACATGATTGTCAGTGGTGAAACGACGAACAGAGATAAATTTTTAATTAGGGATGGGGCAACTAATACATCACGAAGTAGGAGTTGTTTGGTTGTGGATGGAATTTGTGTGTGACAGACACATAAAATAGGAGTGGAGGAACCATCACCTAGTGTGATAGATGAAAAATATGAGGGTGTGCAATTTGACAGCATATTATTAGATGAAGACATATGACTAGATGCACCAGAATCAAAGATCCAAGTAGTACCTATGTTACCTTGTGCAGCAAAGTTATTCATGGCATGGATAAACGGAGCTTGATCCCAGCTCGGAGCATTGGAAGGTGGTAGTGCTATCGGTGGTGCGTGTGCTGGCGCAAAAGGAGGCGCCGCATACATGCTGTAGGGATGAAAGTAGGATCCTGGATCGGCATTGTAGATGAGTTGCGGAGTCGGGACATCGTATTGGATCGGTGTTGCAGCATAGGCGGCCGGTGTCGGGGCGGCGTAGTAGGCGTGCGTAGGCGGGCGCAGACCGAGGAGGCCGGGAGAGCCGGTGTGAGGCCGAAGGCCTGGCTGCCATGCTCCAGAGTAGGCCGGGGGGAGCGCCGGCTGGGGAGGGTGCATCCCAGTCATGGACTATGCTTGGACAAGCCCGTCCACGTTGAAGGGAATATGCCCTGAGAGGCAATAATAAAGTGTTTATTATGTGTATTCCAAGTATATGATAGATGTTTATTTTGCATGCTATAATTGTATTAATACGGAAACGTTAATACATGTGTGTTTAATAAACAAACAGAAAGTTCCTAGTTATGCCTCTCTCATAAACTAGCTCGTTGATTAACAAGATGATCAAGGTTTCCTGATCATGGACATTGGATGTTGTTAATAACGGGATCACAATATTAGTGTAATGATGTGATGAACATTCATCCGAAGTATAGCATTACGATCAAATTCATTGTGTTTATATTGCTATAACAACTTACGAAGTGATCCTAATCCTTAGACCATGAGATCATGTCAATCACTAACACCGGAAGAGTTTCTTGATAACATCAAACGTCACACCGTAACAGGGTGATTATAAAGATGGATTCAGAACTAATAAATGTTATGTTGAGGCTCATGGATCGAGATTGGAATTTGTTCATCCCGATGATGGATAGATATACTCTGGGCCCTCTCGGTGATATCACATTGATTAGCTTGCAAGCAAGTGATTTGATCACTAGAATGTTATATCACAGGAACGATAAAAAGAGTGCATGTCGGTAACGAGATCAAACTAGGTATGGAGATACCGATGATCGAATCTCGGACATGTAATATATCGTGAAACAAAGGGATTAAGATACTAGCGTAAAAGGTTCCGACGATCACAAGAAAGTCATCGTTGAATGTGTGGAGTCGATGGTCTCGGATCCCGCTCGATTATTGATCCGAGAGGGTCTCGATCATGTCCGCATTATTCACGAACCGTAGGGTGACACACTTAAGAGACACCGACATCCAATTGGAGCAAATGTTTCATGCCAAAAGAATGAACAAGCGAGGAATTTATTTCACTAGATACAAAACAGTTTTCGGGTGAAATTGCATAAAGTGGTTATGCATGTGAAATAGAATTCTAGCAAGGGTTATTTGTGAATGTTTGTCATTAAAGTAATTGACAAAATTCTGAATAAAATAAAAGAGTTTTATTTAATGAGAGTTTGCATTAAATTTGGTGGAAATTTAATGGGAATTTTGAGTGGACTTTTGAGTGGAGGGAATTTAGAGGAGTTTTGTGAGTGGAGTGTCCACCCACATGAAGAGGGAGGCAAGGGGCAGCCCCATGCGCAAGCCACCCCTTGGGGTTCCCTCCTCCTATAAAAGGAGCCCCCTCCTCACTTGTCTCACACCTCCTCGAAGGATCTCTCTCCCCTCTAGAATTTATCCCCATGGTCTCGGACTAGCGAGATACATGTTCCCGTGGCTATTCGGCAAGAAAGAGTTGTGCTTCCGCTGCATCGCTGGAGCGAGGAGGCGGAGGTTGCTCGGTGCCTCGAGCGTGTGCGAAAGCACGGATGCGCTGATTTGCGGCGCTAGGACTTCCTCTCGATCTTGAGATCGGCAAGAGATCGTCTACATCAACCACGAGTTGAACTCGTTAAGCTTTGTCGGTCTTCAAGGGTATGTTCTCACGGATATACATCCGCCGTTGTTTGTATCTAGTATATAGATCTTGGTATATAGTTCACATCGTAGGAAAATTTTGTTTTCTATGATGCGAACCCTTCATGGGTATCGAGCCGGATCTATGCGTAGATACTTTACACGCAGGTAGTACACATATGAGTATGTGGGCGATGATGATCATGTTGTTGCTCCTTTGTTGTGATTTTGGATATTGGTGGCATAGTGGGATGAAGCGCCGGACAAACTTTACATGTCCTCGCACATGAGACCTGTTCCACGCTTGACATGCAACTAGTTTGCATAAGTGGCTAGCGGTGTCTGCTCTCCTACTATAGTCAATATCTATTTTGCAAGCGAGTTGTCAACAATTTGATTATCCTCGTTGTGGTTCATGTTAAGAGGTAAGAACGGTTCTATCTCGAAAGCCCTAAGCCACGTAAAACTTGCAATGGATAAATTAGAGGCGTCTAGTTTAGATTGTTGCTGGGCTAGTGTTATGATATGGTAGTGTTGTAAGTAGAAGTATGAGTTGATACTCTTACAACACACATAGTGTGTAAAATCCATAGACCTTGGATTTACACATATAGGTATGATAGTGATCATACCACGTTGCACATGATAGAGATCATCTGCGGGAACCATATAATTTCACTAATAAACATATGATGTTTGTTTGCATCTTATATTGCTTGTTTAGCGCTTTGTTAGCATAATAAGATGATCCCTCATTTAAATATCAAGATAAGAATGTGTTCTTCCTTTAGTATGCACCGATTATGTTTTCGCCCCAAGACATCACGTGATGATCGGGTGTTCTTGGATCCACGACCATATTTCGGGTGTAAAACAGTTACACACGCAAATACTAAGGTTCTAACTTGGCGAGCCTAGCATGTACAGACATGGCCTCGGAACACAGACCGAAAGGTTAAGCATGAGTCATATAGTTGATATGATGCCCATTTGATGCTCGCCTTTGAAGCTATACCGACTCACGTGATGATCGGACTTGGTGTAGTGGATTTGGTTCATGTAATCACCAAAAGGACACGAGGGATGTCGCTTTTGAGTGGGAGTTCATTCGTAATATAGATTAGTTGAACTCGATCTATCATACACTTAGTCTAAACTTTACAAATTACATTGTAGATGGCACCACCGCTTTTAATTTCAATGTGTTCATGGAGAAAGAGAAACTAGCAACGAACGGTAGCAACTTTCTTGAATGGGCCATGAATTTGAGGATTCTTCTCTCTTTGCACAAAAGCAATATGTGCTAGAAGCGCGTTAGGCCCCCACCTTTGATGATGCCCTGACGAGGAGAAGAATGTCTATCGACTCGTCAGAGGACCACAACTTAGTTCATTGCGGCATATTGTATGGGCTAGAGCCGAACTCAAAGCGTTCAAAACGGCAATGCATTTGATACAATGGGTGAGTTGAAAATGATTTTCGACACACATGCTGTTGTAGAGATCTACAATGCTTCAGAAAATTTCTTTAGCTGCATGATGGAAGAGCACAGCTCCGTAAGTGAGCATGTACTCAAGATGTCGGGTTATGCCGATAAGCTTGTGTCCTTGGAAATATCGATTCCCATTGACTTAGGCATCCATCGTGTTCGCAGTCTCGCCACCTAGCTATAAGAGCTTCGTGATGAACTATAATATGCAAGGCATGAAGAAGTCTCCCCGAGCTGCCAATGCTTAAAACCGCAGTGGAGATCAAAAGGAACATCAAGTGTTGATGATCAATAGGAACACTGGTTTCAAGAAAGACAAGAAGGGAAAACGGAAGGAAGTAAGGCGGCAAGCCTGCCGCGCTGAAAAGAAACCCCGAGTTGGACCTAAGTCGATTCCGAGTGCTACTATTGTAAGGGATGGCGCCATCGAAGCGAATGCCCCAAGTATCCGCGCATAAGAAGGCCGGAAAGGCAAACAAAGGTATATATGATATACATGTTATTGATGTGTACTTGACTAGTGCTCACGGTAGCACTTTGGGTATTTGATACCGGTTCGGTTGCTAATATTTGTAACTCGAATCGGGGCATGCAAGCGACCTCTAGCAAGGGTGAGGTCAAGATGCGTGTCGGCAATGGATCAAACGTTGATGTAATCGCCGTCGAACGCTGCCTCTCCACTTACCGTCGGGATTAGTTATAAACTTGAATAAATGTTATCCGGTGCACCGAGCATGAACATTGTATCCGGATCGTGTTTGATGCAAAGTGGTTATTCATTTAAATCTGAGAACAATGGTTGTTCCATTTATATGAATGAAATCTTTTATGGTCATGCACCGATGATGAATGGTTTATTTCTATTAGATCTCAATGATAATGTTACACATATTCATAATGTTGATGCTAAAAGGATTAAACTTAATGATGATATATCCGCATATATGTGGCACTTCCGTCTAGGTCATATTGGCATTAAACGCATGAAGAAGCTCCATTCGGATGGACTTTTGGAATCACTTGATTATGAATCATTTGATACATGTGAGCCATGCCTTATGGGCAAGATGACTAGAACGCCGTTTTCGGTTCAATGGAGCAGGCGATGATTTATTGGAAATCATACATTCGATGTATGTGGTCCAATGAGTGTGTCTGCCGAGGTGGATATCGTTATTTTGTTACTTTCACGGATGATTTGAGTAGATACGGTTATATCTACTTGATGAAACACAAGTCTGAAACCTTTGAAAAGTTCAAGGAATTTCAGAATGAAGTGGAAAATCATCGTAATAGAAAGATCAAATTTGTACGGTCCGACCGTGGAGGTGAGTATCTAAGTTACGAGTTTAGCACTCACATGAAAGAGTGTGGAATTGTTTCACAACTCACACCTACCGGAACACCACAGCGAAATGGTGTGTCGGAACGTCGTAATCGTATTTTATTAGATATGGTTCGATCTATGATGTCTCTGACGGACTTGCCGTTGTCATTTTGGGGTTATGCACTAGAAACTGCTGCATTCACTTTAAATCGGGCACCATCTAAATCCGTTGAAAAGACACCGTATGAATTGTGGTTTGGAAACAAACCTAAGCTGTCATTTCTTAAAGTTTGGGGATGCGATGTTTATGTGAAGAAACTTCAACCGGATAAACTCGAACCCAAAGCGGAAAAATGCGTCTTCATAGGATACCCTAAAGAAACTATTGGGTATTCCTTCTATCACAGATCCGAGGGCAAGGTTTTTGTTGCCAAGAATGGATCCTTTCTAGAGAAATAGTTTCTCGCGAAAGGTGTGAGTAGTCGGAAGGTAGAACTCGAAGAGGTTGTGGAACCTTCTCTTCAAAGTATGGCGAGTAGCGCAGCGCCGGAAGTTGTTCCGGAGTTGGCTCCACCTGTTGAAGAGGGAACTAATGATAATGATCATGAAACTCCGAAAGATAGTACTACCGAACCTCGCAGGTCAAACAGGGCGCGTGCAGCTCCCGATCCGTACGGAAATCCTGTCATGAATTTCATGGTTGATGAAAATAATGACCCTGCGACGTATGAAGAAGCGATGATGAGCCCGGATTCCAACAAATGGTTAGAAGCCATGAAATCCGAGATGGAATCCATGTATGAAAATCAAGTTTGGAACTTGGTGGAATTACCTCACGACCGAAAGGTCGTGGAGAACAAATGGATTTTCAAAAGGAAAAGCGATCTTGATGGTAATGTGACCATCTATAAAGCTCGACTTGTCGCAAAGGGTTTCGACAAATTCAAGGAGTTGACTACGATGAGACTTTCTCTCCGTAGCGATGCTAAAGTCGATTAGGATTATGTTAGCAATTCTGCATATTTCGATTATGAAATATGGCGGATGGATGTCAAAACCGCGTTTCTCAATGGTAATATTGAAGAAGAGTTGTATATGATACAACCAAAGGGTTTTGTCGATCCTAAGGATGCTAACAAGGTGTGCAAGCTTGATGATCCATCTATGGATTGAAGCAAGCATCACAGTTGGAATCTCCGCTTTGATGAGGTGATCAAAGAGTTTGGATTTGTCCAAACTTATGGAGAAGCTTGTATTTACAAGAAAGTGAGTGGGAGCAATGTGGCATTTACGATATTATATGTGGATGACATATTATTGATCGGAAATGATATAGAACTTTTAAACAGTGTTAAAAGTTATCTAAACAACAAATTTTCAATGAAGGACCTAGGTGAGCGTCATACATATTAGGCATAAAGATCTATAGAGATAGATCTAGGCGCCTAATAGGGCTATCATAAGTACATACCTTGATAAGATTTTAAAGAAGTTTAAAATGGACGGAAGTAAGAAGGGTTCTTACCTATGTTGCAAGGCAAGACATTGAGTAAGACTCAAAGTCCGGATTCGGAAGAAAGAGAGATAATGGACAAAGTCCCTATGCTTCACCATAGGCTCTATAATGTATGCCATGCTATGTACAAGACCGGATGTGGCACATGCTATTAGTTTGACTAGTAGGTACCAATCGATCCGAGTTGAACCTTTGGATAGCGGTCAAGAATATCCTTAAGTACTTACGAAGAACTAAGGATATGTTTCTTGTATACGGAGGTGAAGAAGAGCTCGTCGCTAAGTGTTATGTCGACGCTAGCTTTGACACCGATCCGTATGACTCTAAGTCTCAATCCGGATACGTATTTCTCATGAATGGCGGGGCGGTTAGTTGGAGGAGCTCCAAACAACCTGTGGTAGCGGGATCAACAACGGAGGCCGAATATGTTGCTGCTTCAGAAGCGGCTCAGGAAGCAGTTTGGATGAAGGAGTTCATATCTGAACTAGGAGTTGTGGCAAACGCGTTGGACCCAATGGTGATCTATTGTGACAACAATGGTGCCATTGCCAATGCCAAAGAGCCAAGGTCTCACAAGCATTCCAAGCATATTAAGTGCCGGTTTCACTCCATCCGCGAGCATGTCAAGGATGGAGATATAAAGATTTGTAAAGTACATACGGATCTCAATGTAGCAGATCCGTTGACTAAAACTCTCCCTAGAGCAAAACATGATCAACACCAAAACTCAATGGGTGTTAGATTTATCACTATGTAACTAGATTATTGTCTCTAGTGCAAGTGGGAGACTGAAGGGAATATGCCCTGAGAGGCAATAATAAAGTGTTTATTATGTGTATTCCAAGTATATGATAGATGTTTATTTTGCATGCTATAATTGTATTAATACGGAAACGTTAATACATGTGTGTTTAATAAACAAACAGAAAGTTCCTAGTTATGCCTCTCTCATAAACTAGCTCGTTGATTAACAAGATGATCAAGGTTTCCTGATCATGGACATTGGATGTTGTTAATAACGGGATCACAACATTAGTGTAATGATGTGATGAACATTCATCCGAAGTATAGCATTACGATCAAAGTCATTGTGTTTATATTGCTATAACAACTTACGAAGTGATCCTAATCCTTAGACCATGAGATCATGTCAATCACTAACACCGGAAGAGTTTCTTGATAACATCAAACGTCACCGTAACGGTGATTATAAAGATGGATTCAGAACTAATAAAGTGTTATGTTGAGGCTCATGGATCGAGATTTGAATTTGTTCATCCCGATGACGGATAGATATACTCTGGGCCCTCTCGGTGATATCACATTGATTAGCTTGCAAGCAAGTGATTTGATCACTAGAATGTTATATCACGAGAAAAGAGTGCATGTCGTAACGAGATCAAACTAGGTATGGAGATACCGATGATCGAATCTCGGACATGTAATATATCGTGAAACAAAGGGATTAAGATACTAGCGTAAAGGTTCCGACGATCACAAGAAAGTCATCGTTGAATGTGGGAGTCGGTATGGGTCTCTAGATCCCGCTTCTGATTATTGATCCGAGAGGGGTCTCGATCATGTCCGCATTATTCACGAACCATAGGGTGACACACTTAAGAGACACCGACATCCAATTGGAGCAAATGTTTCATGCCGAAAGAATGAACAAGCGCAGGAATTTATTTCACTAGATACCGAAACAGGTTTTCGGGTGAAATTGCATAAAGTGGTTATGCATGTGAAATAGAATTCTAGCAAGGGGTTATTTGTGAATGTTTGTCATTAAAGTAATTGACAAAATTCTGAATAAAATAAAAGAGTTTTATTTAATGAGAGTTTGCATTAAATTTGGTGGAAATTTAATGGGAATTTTGAGTGGACTTTTGAGTGGAGGAATTTAGAGGAGTTTTGTGAGTGGAGTGTCCACCCACATGAAGAGGGGAGGCAGGGCAGCCCCATGCGCCGTCCACCCCTTGGGGTTCCCCTCCTCCTATAAAAGGAGCCCCTCCTCACTTGTCTCTCACACCTCCTCATGAAGGATCTCTCTCCCCTCTAGAATTTATCCCCATGGTCTCGGACTAGCGAGATACATGTTCCCGGTGGCTATTCGGCAAGAAAGAGTTGTGCTTCCGCTGCATCGCTGGGCGAGGAGGCGGAGGTTGCTCGGTGCCTCGAGCGTGTGTGCGAGCACGGATGCGCTGATTTTGCGCTAGGACTTCCTCTCGATCTTGAGATCGGCAAGAGATCGTCTACATCAACCACGAGTTGAACTAGTTAAGCTTTGTCAGTCTTCAAGGGTATGTTCTCTACAGATATACATCCGCCCGTTGTTTGTATCTAGTATATAGATCTTGGTATATAGTTCACATCGTAGGAAAATTTTTGTTTTCTATGCTGCGAACCCTTCACACGTGTCATGAGGGGGCCGCCAGATCGGTGCTGCAGGGGCGCCTTTGTCGATGTAGGGGCGCTGATCGGTGGAGTTGCTGGTTGTGGAGGCCAAGGCGGCGGCGGTAGTCGATACGTGGGGTTGTTGCCGTTGTAGTTAGAGCTTGGGTGCCATCCAGGAGGTGGGACAGGCACCAGAGGCGGGGCCATCGGTGGGGCAGGAGCAGGGGCCGGTGGCCATGGAGAAGCAGTGAATACTTGAGGGCGGGCATCCTTATTGGAGAGAGCACGATCGACCCATTAGAGTATGGATCGCACCTCGGCGAAGGTGGGGCGGGGCCACATCATGGGGATGAACGAAGATTGCTTCTCGAACCGCTCGCTGAGCCCAACGAGAAGAACGTTGATCAGTTGGCGAACATCAAGAGGGTCACCGAGCTCTTGAATCTCATCGGCGATGGATTTTAGGCGCTGACAATAGGCACTGACGGGAGAATTTCCCTAGACGGTGTTGCGGAACTCGGTGTGGAGAGCTGTAAGGCGGGCATCGATGTTGTCCTGGAAAAGTTGGCGAAGAGCAGACCATAGATTGGAGGTGGTGGTGGCCTGACAAAAAATGAGATTGAAAATTTCTGTGGACACGCGAGTATAGATCCATTGGATCACAGCCAAGTCGTCCTTGACCCATTGAGGATCAGAGGGACGTGGAGAAGAGGTCGCATCGACATGAGAACAAAGTTTGCAGCGACCAAGATGAATATCGAACAAGTGACACCAATGATAGTAATTGTGGGCAGCAAGATCTAAAACTATGGGGATGACATTGGAAACATGTGTAATTGTATCGACTAAAGAAATTTGAGGAGGAGGTAGAGGAGGATTTTGGTGGATGGAGAGTTGGGAGGAGGAGGGTGTATCGATGGTAGACGTGAGGGCGGCGGCGCCCTTGGCGGCGAAGTAGCCAGGGGTGGCGGCGGGGTGGGTGGAGGACCCATGAACTAGGAACTATAGTACTCTGATACCATGTAGAATTATGATAATAACACACTTAATTCAATAACAAAGGGGGTACAAGTGTTTATATAGTACAATGGAGAGGGGGGCCGGTGGTACCGGCCGATGCCCTAATATAATCTAACACTGGTGAATGCGGAAAATGTTTTCCAAGCTGAAACAATGGCTCTCACAAGGCAATCGACATTGCTGATGAACTGGGAGTCGACCGAGTGGTGTTCGAAACTGATTGCAACAACTCAAAGAATGCATTGATTTCATCTCACTCTGCACTATGCCAAATGGGAGTTCTCCTTAGTGACATGAAGTTTTGCATGCGTATGTGTTTAATCGAGGCCTACGTCGAGTTTCTTTTGGAAATGGAGGGTGCGACCCCTATCCTCTGCATCGAAAAGATGAATTATGGCCTTTATTGATTTTTTATAAAACGATCAACAAAGACCGGACAAAGAACATACATCACGCAACCCGAAGCCACCACACACTCCTACAAAACTCGACTCGACAATGGAGGAAAGTCATGTCAACGAACCTGTGATACGTCCAAAATATATCTACTTTCTCGAACACTCTGCTATTGTTTCTCCTCTAAACTTGTGTGATTTGGATACAACTAACACGGACTGACGCAGTTTTCAGCAGAATTACCTTGGTGTCTTGTTTTTGTGCAGAAAATGAACTATCAGGAAAAATCCTGGAAAATATGGTGAAAATTATATTTCACCGGAAGATCCACGGAGCCAGAATGAGAGACGGAGAGGCGGCCTGGGGGGGCACACCCACCCTAGGTGCGGGCCCACCACTGGTCGCGCCTGGAGGGGGTGCAGCCACCCCAGGCACCGCTTTGGCCTCCCTCTGCGCCTGTAAGTTGCCTTTCGATCTAAAAACCGAGGGGGGTTCGATAGTTTTCCAGAAAGATTTCCGCTCCGCCGCCGCCACCAGAAACCAAGATTCGGATCCAGAAACTCCGTTCTGGCACCCTGACAGGACAGGGAATTTGGAGAGGATCATCGCCATCGACATCACCAACGCATCTCTATCAACCACCAATGTTTCCCTCATCCATGAGTGACTAATCCCCCACTGTAGGCTTGTGGATGATAGGGATTGGATGAGTTCTATCATGTAATCGAATAAGATCTGTTAGGGCATAGTGCCTAGTATCTCTATTAGTGCTATTTGACTTTGTTGCAACTTGTTGTGCTTAATGCTTGTCACTAGATCCCGAGTGCCATGATCTAAGAACTGAACTTATTATTGAATCATTATGATAGCATTGTTTGTGATCTTATCTGCAAGTTGTGTACACATATCATTGTCTGGAACCAAAGGCCCCAAAGTGACAATAATTGGGACAAACGGAGGGGATGGATATGGTGTGAGGATCACATGTGTTCACGGAGTGTTAATGCTTTGCTCTGGTGCTCTATTAAAAGGAGCACCTTAATTTCTAGTAGTTCCCTAGAGGCCCCGCTACCACGGGCTGGCTGGACAGAAGATGTTGTGCAGGTTCTCATTGCGAGCACGTATGATTATATTTGGAGCACATGCCTAGGATTGTTTAGTACTTGGATGCTTGTTATTATTTATCTGCAATGCCCTAGGTCTTGAAGTTACATGTTTAGACTCATCCTTGCAACGCCCGTCCATCCATCCCTATGCCTACCGAACTCGAATCCCACAGTTGTTGTTACTGTTGATGTTGCTACTACCAAACTATTGCTACTGATAAACTTCTGTGAGCAAGAAATATTTCCAGGAGCAGCTGAACTGACAACTCAGTTGTTAAGGCTTGCAAGTAATACTACCCGCGAAGACTGTTACGATCCCCTATACTTGTGGTCATCAAGACTATTTTCTAGTGCCGTTGCCGGGGAGCAGCTTTATTTGTAAGTTCACTTGGATCTATTATTGTTCACTTCTACTTCTTTCATCATGGAGAAGTCTCGTGATGGAAAGTTCCCTATTTTACCATCCACTACAAGAAGAGGTACAGTCCTAAACACCTCTACTGCTCTTGATTCACCGTTTGTTATAAGTAAGCTTGTCACACCACCACCACATACACATGCTACACACTGCTACTCTTTGAGTGCAAACCGCTTTTGATGCTCATGATGTTACTTCTACTGTGCTTGATGCGAGTGGTTCATTAGGTCCTTTTCTAGATGCTACTATGGCTGGTCTAGGAAATACCAAAACTCCTAGTGAAGACACTGTTACACCTGTTAGCTCACCTGAGGCTAGTGAGAGTTATGATATTAATGATGGTTACATTGAGTTCACTGATGATTTTGTTGAAGAGTGCCGAAACACACATGGTAGTAGTGCTATTAAGAGTCCCCTTGCTAGAAGTACTATTATGCTTAAGTTGTCCTCTGATCCTAAGTTTGCCACTTCTCACATAGATATTAAAGATGAAGATTATGATTCCTCTCTTGTTTTATCTTATTTAGATATTGTTGAGAAAGAACCTTTTTGTGGTACTAAAAATGAGAGTGTTGTGGCTCATATGAATGAGCTTTCTACTATGAGTGCTTTGTTCTCTGATGATTTTAAGATGCGCAAGTACTTTGTTGCTAAGATCTTCCCTTTTTCACTAAAAGGAGAAGCTAGGGCTTCGTTTAATAGATTACCTACCGGTTCCATTGACAGCCCTGATTGCTTGATTGCTTCTTTCTTGCATAAATATTTTCCTCCCAGTGATAGACATGCTGCTTTGTAGAGAGTTTTTGATTTTAAACAAGGAGAAGAAGAGAAATTGCCTGAGTCATGGACAAGGTTCTGTGCCTTGATTCATGCACATCCTGGATGTCCATTACCTAATAATGAGCTTCTTGATATTTATTATAATATACTAACTGATGATTCTAGGACCTCCCTAGATAGCTTTGATGATCGTGTTTTCAGGAAAAGGACTCCTACAGATGCTGAAAAATTAATGACTACGATAAGTAAGAATTATGATGATTGGACTTCAGCTGAGCTGAATACACCTGATCCTATTACTCCTGGACCAGTTGTCCCTGAACCAATTCCAACACCCACAACAAAGAAGAGGGGAGTTATTTCATTAAATGATGAAGTGATGTAGGAAGCTAAGAAGTTTCTAAAGGAGAAAGGTATTAGAGCTGAAGATGTAAAGAATCTACCTCCTATAGAAGAATTATGTAAGTTAATTCCTCACTCATCTACTATTTAGGTACACTCTCTCCAACACTTTGATGAAGGTGATATTCCTTATGGTAAGCCTCCTGATCAATGTTTAGAGGAACTTGACATTTTTATTGTTAAACAAGGTCATTTTAATAAACAAGCTCAGAATCATTTATTGGAAAACTCTAGAGCCATCCATGAGTTGAAAGATATTGTGGAAAGAACTTATAATGATATTAAAATGCTTTGTAAACACTTTCAAATGGTTCAAACCCAACTTGATCAACTTGCTAAGGTACAAAAGGATATGCTAGTTAATGCTTCAGGAGATAAACATGCTTATGGAATTAGAACTAGGAGTGGTATAGCTACTCAAGATCCTTTATATCCTGAAGGACACCCTAAAAGAATAGAGTAGGATTCCCAACAAGGTGAGGATAGTGTTAGCCCTTGTAAGAGGAAGAAAAAGAAACACAAGAGAGTTGAGGAACCACTTGAACCTGCTATAGATCCTAATAGTATATATGTCTCTGATGCTGAAACTGAGAGTGGCAATGATAAAAATGAGTCTCCTGATAAGGAGGAAGGTGAGGAAGAACCTGAGAAGCACACTAAGAACACTAGGTACACAAAAGAAGATTTTATTGCTAATAAACATGGTAAAGAGAGAGAACCTTGGGTGTAGAAACCTATGCCTTTTCTAGGTAAGAAACACATGTCAAAGGAGGAGGAACACTACAACAAGTTTTTTGAATGGATGAATCTTTTATTCTTGCAAATTCCTTTGACTGATGCTATTAAGTTACCTCCTTATTCAAAGTATATGAAGGATATTGTCTCTAATAAAAGGAAGATTCTTAATGAGGATATTTCTACTCTACTTGCTAATTATTCCTTCAATGGTAAGGTTCCAAAGAAACTTGGTGATCCAGGTATACCAACTATTCCTTGCTCCATTAAGAATAATTATGTTAGAACTACTTTATGTGATTTGGAAGCTGGAGTTAGTGTTATGCCTTTTTATCTCTACAAGAGACTCCAGCTAGAAAAGTTGATACCAACTGATATTTCTTTGCAAATGGCTGATAAGTCAACTACTATTCCTGTTGGTATATGTGAGGATGTTCCTGTTCAAGTTTCTCATAATTGCATAGTCTTAACTGATTTTGTTGTGCTTGAAATGCCTAAAGATGATAATATGTCTATTATTCTTGGGAGACCTTTTCTTTGTACTGCAGGTGCTGTCATCAATTGCAATCAAGGAAAAGTAACATTCAATACTAATGAAAAAGAGCACACTGTCTATTTCCCCAAGAAGGTTGTTAAGAGCTATTGCCTGAATTCCATTGAAAATATTGAGGGCATCAGGGTTGGAGAAATATATTGTCCCATTCTACAAGAAAATTTTGAAACTATTATGATTGGGACCATTGCTATCAAGTATGAGGTAACATAATCACCTTGTGGAATACAAAGTTTTGTTTCATATAAGATTGTTTTGGTAACAAGACTTGATCAACCTTGTTAACAAAAGGATTTTAATGAACAAAATAATGTTTCCACTATGGTTATACTTGCTTTCCTTTTCCTTTCTCATTTGTAGTCTTTGCTTTAGCTTTAGTTTTGCTAGATGTTTGATTGTTTGAGTTTCTTAGAGCTCTTGTAGTTTGGGTTTTGGTTTGCTTTTGCTTCTTCTGAAAAAACTTTTTCTGCGAGAAAATCAATTTTCATACCATGAAAATTGGCCAAAAATAAAGTTTCCTGAAAAATCCCAAAAAATTCAAAATAAATGTTTTCTCAAAAAAAAAGGGGGCAGATGCTTTGAGGTGACCAGGGCCACCTGTGCCACCAGACCCACGGTAGGCGCGGCTACCGTGTGGCGCCTGGGGGGTCTGGCCCACCTGGGCCCCTCTAGACTGCCTCCTCAAAGCCAACTTCTTTCTCTCTCCCGAAAAACACCGGAAAACTTGCTCAAGCTTGAGTTCTTGCTGTTCTTGCTCGCGATTTTCGATCTCCTTGTTCAGCCCATCTCAAGTGCTGATTTTTGGAGGGATTTCTCCTTGGTATGTGTCTCCTCCACTTGTCCAATTAGATTTGTGATTGGTAGATTGTATTTTGAGTATTTTGCTGCTATAGGTGACATGTTGTTTGAGCTTGCATGCTTGTTCTATGCTTAGAAACTTTGTTTTGATGCATGTGTAGTCCTCTAGCAAGTTCCTATAGTAGTTGCTCATCATTTATCAATTTAGAAATAACTTGGTTTAATGGTTGTTTAAAATTTCAGAATAGGGAAGTCATGGACCACCAAACCTTTGGTGCCATATTTGAAAGTGATGCACATAGAAGGGAAAGGCTTCCAAGGTCATCTACCAGTACTAGACCCTCATACAATGAGGATCTCATCACTCCGCGATTTGGTGACGAGGGAGATGAAGGGCATGCGCACCCCTCCACCTTTCCTTGCCAAACTTTCTTGCAAGCTGCTGGGATTCTTAATGATTTTATGACTTTGGTGCAGAGGGCTGGACTAACAACTTACATGCAGGATGAGAGTGCATAATATGCTTTTCTTACTAAAACATTTGTGGAGAGTTTCTCCTTTACTAATAGTATGTTTAAGCCTTCTATGTCTTTCAAAATTTATGGCAGGGCTCATTATATGACTTTGAAGAAATTTTGCAAAGCCCGTGGACTTGGTACAACTGGGTCATCAAAGAAGATTCAAGCTCTACCCGCTGATTTGTTTGAGATTTACCGAGGAATAACCAATGATGATGACTGTAGAGCTCAGCGAGGGAAGATAAAGAACATTCAACTTCCAGTCATTAGGTATTTTGCCTATTATCTTTCCACCAGTGTTTTTGGTAGGGAGAACACTAGTAATATTTCCAACTATCAATTGGCCTTCTTAGCTGCTGCGCTCAATAATGAGGATAAGTATAATCTTGGTTCTCTTATTGCTCGTCGCTTAGCTGCTAAGGGACCCATTTATGGATGAATTATTGCTACTCGTGTTGCTGCTTCCTTGAACATTGCTATTGATCCACATGATACAGTTTTGGCTCCTCATAGGCTTGATCTTGCTGCCATGAAGGCGCACCACTTTGTCACCACTAACTCTACTCTTGAGAACTTGGTTTATAGAATGTTGTTTACTAACGGGGAAGAGAGAGAGATCCCTCTACCCCAAACCACTTTGTTCAGTATTTCTCACGGACCTTGTTCACGCTCGAAGGCGGAGATGGACGACAATCTGCGTTCTCTCAACTTCCATGGGCACTATCAGGAGGAAGCACCATCATACGACCCCCTGCGTATTACACAGGGGAGGCCTCGAGCTCGTACCAGGACAAGGGACCTTCCTCAACATACTACGGAGGTGCATCGGGGAGGAATACCGACATCACACATTCGTTATATCATGTTCGGCCGGTTCAATGTATATCCATTGTTTCGCTTTGTTTTTGTTTTTTGTTGCTTCTTTCTAAAAACACAAAAATACCAAAAATATTTTCGTTGTTTCTCTTGGTTTGTTTCTTTGCTTTGGTTTGCCTTAAAAGAAAAATCCAAATAGATTTTGCTTTGTTTGGTTTGCTTTGTTTTTGTTTGGTTTTTTCTTTGTTTGCTTGTTTCTAATAAACGAAAACACCAAAAATATTTGTTGTTCTTCTTTGGTTTTGTGAGTTATTTGCAAGGTTCAGCTGTCCTCAGTGGATTTCTGGTTTCATATTAATTATTCAAGTCACACAAGTGAAGGGCAATAATGAAGATTAAGACAACTCGAGGTGTGGTAAGAGGCTGGTAACGAACTCTATTTGTTTCATTTTTGTACATATACTCATCATTGTGAGAATGCTTAGCATGTTTGTGTAAGGTGTATGTCATTATGGATGATTAGTAGTTCTTGCTTGTCTATGATTAGCTCCAGCTTGCTAATAGTTTGTAGCATGTCATATGAATGTTTGCTTGTGTTATTTTATTCATACTTTGGTATGATATTGTGGTATCCTCCTCTGACTATTCATGTGAATCGACTTGGCACATTCTCACGCATGCATATGACTAATCAATATTCAGTAAACCTCGATGATTTATTTTGCCTTAGAGTTCTTGTGTCACTTTCATGCCATAGTTAGTCATGTTTTGTTGCAAGCATGATTATGACAGCTATTGCTCTCTCGTTTGTCGCTCCCTTTCTATTGCTAGCCTTCACTTGCACTGAGTATGTGCTCTACCTATGCTTCCAACTCCCCAAAAACAATATTGCCAGTTGTGTCCATAATACCTACCTATTAGCATCATTTGCTATTTCAGTGCATATTCCATATGTTGTGTTTTCTTCCAAAATAAAATGTTTGTCTGTTTTGAGAAAGTTAGTTAGTAAAGCTCTCACGAACTTGATGGCACACTTTATTCCTTGCGCTTAATAATTCTGAACCATTGTGACTAGTCCATGAAAGTTATATGCTTGCTAATTATATACTGGGAGTCAGCAGAACCGTGCTGTCACAGGTAACGCTTTCAACATTTTGGATATCTCATCCAGTTGATTCCTTGCTCTTTTGTTTACGGATGTAGACGATGTGAAATAAAAGGAGAGTTTGTGAGTTCATGGAGTTTATACATTGTGTTAGAGAAATGCCTGGGCCGCTATCCTAAGCCATGCCTAATCATGGTGGAAACTTGCAGCATCACTATAATGAGCATCTATGAAGCGTCCTCAATAAAAAGCTATGCATATGGTCAATAAAAAGATTGCTAAGATGCTCATTGTCTGCTTGCCTTGTCATTTTGGTTATGGCAAAGCTCATGTACCATGTGCAAGGGGTACCCCGTTGGCGGTTCTCGATGATATGCATGTATTTACAATGCCAAGAACTTTCAGGGCCAAAGTTGAGTAGCACGCGGAGCGACCCTCGTACTCAAGGGACTTGGGATTTCCAGTCTATGGTCTGTCAAGTATATGATTCAGAGTGGACCTCACTTTCACCTTAACCACATGAAGATGCCTATGATAGGGGCAATGAGAGCTCAAAGCTAATGAGTACCTTCCTTTCAGCATTGGGAATCCTTTCAAACCTTCACAAAACTATTTTCACAACGTTGTTGAGTCACCACTTTGAAAGAGCATTTGCTATCCCTAGTGATTTTGGTGTTTGATAACAACACACATATCGGACTAATGATTTGCTAAGTGTGTCACAGGTACATTAAAAAGGTTTGCCAACATTAAGAAACTGTCTGCCTGGCGCGGTACCAAAAAGCGGTAGTACCGCTTTTTGCTACCGGACCAGACAAAAGCAAGTGACTAACTGTCAAAAAGTCTCTACTGTGCCAGGTACTAAAAAGCGATAGTACCGCATTTTAGTACCTAGCACGACAGAAGCTTTTTTACAGCTTGTCAAAAGCTTCTGCCTCCTCCGGTACTAAAATTTAGTAATCTTTCAGAATGAGGCCTTTTAAGCGTTGCAAAAGCTCTTTGCTGCGGTAGCAAAATGCGGTAATCGCATTTTACTACTCGGCGTGTAAACTTTTTGTACGTTGCAAAAAGCTTCTGTCTGCGCCGGTAGCAAAATGCGGTAGTACCGCATTTTACTACCTGGCGTGACAGAGACTTTTTGTACGTTGCAAAAAGCTTCTGTCTGCGCCGGTAGAAAAATGCGGTAGTACCGCATTTCACTACCTGGCGTGACAGAGAGTTTTTGTACGTTGCAAAAAGCCTCTGTCTGCGCCGGTAGCAAAATGCGTTAGTACCGCGTTTTACTACCTGGCGTGACAGAGAGTTTTTCGTATGGAAAAGTGCTGATCTCTCCAGGTCCGCTAGTACCGGTTGCCTCAAGCGGTACTACCACTTTCCGGTAGCAACAACAGTAGTACCGCTGGGGGCAGGACTTGATGCAGTTTGAAAAAGGGTGGTCCGGTACCAGGTCCGGTAGTACCGGAGTTCTCCGGTAGTACCGCTTGAACTTCCGGTACTACCGCTGCAGTAAATGCATCAACGGTCAGATTTTGTGGAGGGGTATAAATACCCCTCCACCTACCTTGGGACAAAGTGCTCAGCTCATTAAAGTCATTGCCCACCATTGGAGTCCATTGGAGCCACTCAAATTCTCAAGATCTCCTCATCCAACCACCCAAAGTCCAGGATCTTTGGGGAATCAAAGGAGGAGGCCCCGATCTACTACTTCACCAAAAGAGATCTTCATTTCCCCCTCATTTCATTGAGGGCCCCTTTGCTCTAGTGTTTTGTTGGAAACCCTAGCTCTTGTTTTTGTTCTTACAAGCTTGTCTTTGATTGCTTTGACAGCTTGCTTGTATTTGGGAGCCTCCGATTAAGTTGTGGATGTGTGCCCCAAACTTGTAACGGTGCCGGCTTCCACCTTGAAGGTTGCCGATATAGTGGAAGGTGAATCGATCCCGTTGGGGTGAGATTCATCGGAGAACAAGGGAGGCCTCTCGTGGCGTTGGTGGTTTGAAACCACCCCCTCTCCAAACATAGATGTACTTCCCCTCAAAAGGAAGGAACTACGGGAAACAAATCCTTGTGTCTCCGCGTCCACTTTTCGGTTACCTCTATCCTTTACCGCACCTTACTTACTTGTTACTACTTTGTGTTGTGGTAGCTCTTGCTTAATTGTCATATAGGTAAATTCACCATAGTTGCATTATCTAGAGAATTTACCTTATTGTCAAACCTTAATTTGAAAAAGAGGAAAATTTGAAGTAGCACCTATTCACCCCCCCTCTAGGTGCCCATACGATCCTTTCAATTGGTATCAGAGCCTCGGCTCTTTATTCGTGCTTTACCGCCTAAGAGAATATGGGTAGCCAAGAAGGGGATGGTGGTAGTGAGTCAACCCCGGTGACCATGGAAGATCTCAGAAACTTGGAAACAAGATTGAGCTCTTCCTTGGTCAACAAAGTCAAGAAGATGCTTGAGCAACTTCTTAAAGACAAAGATGTCTCATCACCCCCATCTCCTCAGGAGGAACTACCATCCGTACCTAAAGGGAATACTCCAGTATCCCCCGAAGGTATGGTGGTAGGGGATAAACTAGACAATGCTAATTCCTCCACACGACTTGATGGGGGGAAGGGAGAGCACCGTGATTCTTGGTACTCTCTCGATCCTCCCATCCCTCACCCTCATGTGTACAATAGAGGTGACCCACCTAAGCTAGAAGAGTCTGCTACTTTTGCTCAATGGCAATCACTAATGAGAACTCATATGCGCAGCTCTTGCATTGAAATATGGAACATCATCGAGCATGGACTCTTTATTGGGGATCCAAACAACTTGACAAGAAGATAGGTTGTCAATAGTCAACTCAATGCCACTACTTTGCATATGATTCAACAAGGATTGGGAACAAAGGATTATCCACACATTGAGCACTTTAGCATTGCCAAGGAAGCTTGGGATTCTCTCACTGTGTTGTTTGTTGGAAATGAGAGTATGAGGAGGAACAGATATGATGCTCTAAGCAATGAAGCCGAAGGTTTCTACATGAAAGAAGGTGAAGATCATGAAGGCATGTATCGAAGGCTCAATACCATCGCCACCGATTTTAGAAATGTGGGTGCCTCACATGTGGATGATGCATGGATAAAAAGGAAATATGTGAGTGCACTCATGCCTTTTGAGCCCACCGACTTGAAGAGCTTACAAGGAAGACACAACTACCATCTCATGACCTAAAATGAAGTTATGCAAGAGATGGCCGCTTTCAAGGTCGCCGCCAAGAACGCCAAAGATGCCCGTGCTCGTGCCCTCGGTATGAGCAATGTGGTCAATGTTGCTTTAAAAGCCAAAGTTGTGGACTTTGAAGATGAAGATGATAGTGATGAAGGCCTCTCCTTGGACCATCCCGATGATGTCAAGATTGCTCATAGTCAATATATGGCTTTCTATGCAAAGAACTTTTGGAAGAACCCCGCCAAGGCCAAGATGGAAATGCAACGAAGAAGCAATCCAAATGGGAAAAGAGAGAATGCCACTAGGTTGAGAACTTGCTTCAATTGTGGTGACCGCTACCACTTTGTGGCAAGCTGCCCCTATGAGAAGAGAGAAGATAATGGTGGGAAGCTCGTGTTGAAGAAGACTCTCAAGGCACCCTACAAGAAACCTTTCATCAAAAAGAATCCCATCAACAAGAAATCTGGAGAAATTGTCTTGATCACTCATGAAGAATACTCCTCCGATAATGAAGATGATGAATATGATGAAGAAGAAGAAACCTCACATGGTATGGCTGCTCTAGCTACCACCTCTACTCCGACACTCTCACTCTTCGACTCTCCAAATGAGAACTCTTCCTCCAAGAACGTCAATTGCCTTATGGCAAGAGGAACGGAGGTATCCTCATCATCTCACTCTACTCAATTAGATAATGATGAAATTGATGATGAAATGTCTCTTGATGTTAAAAAGGAATTAATTGCCTTTGATGAGTTCATGACTAACCTAGAAGGTGATGCTAAACTACATTTTGGGAACATCTTAGATCAACTCTCCCACACTCAAGAGCTTCTAGATGTTAGATGTAAACTTGGGCATGAACATATGATTGAACTAGAGGCTTTAAGCAATGCTCTAGAAGAAGAACAAGAGACTAGGTTGTCCCTTGAGTCAAAACTTGAAGGGCTTGATGAGGCCAATGACATCATTGTTAACAAATTCATCAAAGAGCGTGATCATGCTATTGCTAAATACAAAAGAGATAAAAAGTACAAGGTTGAGTTTGGTGTGGTTCATGAAAAACTTGCCGAAGACTTTAGCTTGCTTAACAAGGCCCACAAAGCCTTGGAGAGTGAACTCTTGTCTCTCACAAAGTCCCATGAAACGCTTCAAACTCAATTGGCCAATATTCCTTCACCTAGTAACTTCATTCCATCGAGTAGCACAACTATCCTTGAAGAGAATGCTAGGTTGAAGGGGGAGCTTGCGAAGGCTACATTTCCACAAGGCAACAAGTCTATTGATGATCTTTTGAGCAAGCAAAGGTGTAGTGGTGATAAAGGGGGCATTGGTTTTGTCTCCAAAACAAAGAAGAAGAACAACAAGAAGAAGAAGGACAAGCCCGCACAAGAGACCAACAAGACCATTCTGGAAAGTAAGACCACAAATGGCAAAACTATGTCTCATGATGATTTTGCGGGAAGTGCTAACCCTCACTATGTTCTAATGCGTGATTACTATGGTGATGTGTATGCACAATATGTTGGTCCTTTTGATGGTTATATTGTTGGAATTATACCCTAGAGGCAATAATAAAGATGTTATTATTATAATTCTTGTTCATGATAAAGTTTATATTCCATGCTAGAATTGTATTAAGCGGAAACTTTAATACTTGTGTGGTTTGTGAACAACACCATGTCCCTAGTACGCCTCTATGGACTAGCTCATTGATCAATGATGGTTAAGGTTTCCTAACCATAGACATGAGTTGTCAATTGATAATGAGATCATATCATTGGGAGAATGATATGGTGGATAGACCCAAACAAAGCAGAGCAATTAGATCGTGTCATCGTGTTCGTCTTTGCGAAGCTTTTCCTATGTCAAATATTGTATTCCTTAGACCATGAGATAATGCAACTCCCTGGTATCGGAAGAAAGCTTTGAGGTCATCAAACGTCATCCTATGAGAGGGTGATCATAAAGATGTCTCTCAGGTGATCGGAAAGTATTTGTTGGGTTGTATGTATCGAGATGGAATTTGTCCCTCCCAAGTCGGAGAGATATACTTCGGGCCCTCGTGTCGATATCAACACCGCTTGCAAGCATGTGGTTAAGGAGTTAATCACAAAGTGATATCGGATTCTGAACGAGTAAAGTACTTGCGTGAACGAGATTGAACTAGGTATGATGATCGACGATCGAATCTCGCAAGTAAAATATCGCGAGACGAAGGAATATATATATGGGATCATCGATGAATGTGTGGGAGTCAATATGGGTGCCTGACCCGCTGTTGATTATTGATAGAAGATCATACGTCATATTCTCGAGCCCGCAGGTCACACATAACGATCTCGACGCTAGGATAGATTGGATAATTGGTTTATGAATTTTTATTCGGTTCTCGGATGGGATCCGGATATCACGAGAGGTTCCGGAATGGTCCGGAGAATAAGATTCATATAAGGCAGTGCAGTTTTGGAGTTGAATTGTTCCGGTTAATCGGTATTGTACGGAAGCTTCTAGAACCTTCCGGAAGGGACCAACGTGGCCCCACCTTGGGAGGGCATGGGCCTATGAGGGAGTGTCCTGGCGCATTGGGCCAGGCACAAGGCCCCATAGGGCCCAGCCGATCCTAGATAAGTTTAAAAGTTTAAACTAGAGATAGGATTTCTAGATAAGGAGAGTTTAAATTGTTTAAACTAGAGATAGGCTTGGAGGAGGGACAGGCTGGCCGCCTCTATATATAGAGGGTGTGCGCCTCCCACTACTACTACACACCTTCCTCCAAGCCCTAGCTGCCTTGCTACCTTCCTCTCTCCTCCCGAGTTTGTAGGCGAAGCCTGCAGCAGAAATTCTCCACCATATACACCACGCCGTGTTGTAGATCCAATCTATCTCTCCACCATACTCTGGTCCGAGGAAGGAGGAGACGTCCGAGGTGCTGCGTGTGCATCTCACGGAGGCACCGCCACTTGTGGTGCTAGATCGGATCGGATCGCGAGGAGGAGAAGCGAGTACGACTACATCACCCACGTTCCGTTAACGTTCACGCTGCGAATCTTCAAGGGTATGAAGATCTAATCCAATCTCTCTCGTTGATTGCATCTCCTAGATTAGATCTTGGCTTTCCCTGCTCGCATCCGTAGAAAATTTTGATTTACTATGCCGCGAAACCCTTCAAAGGGTATCGAGCTAGATCTATGCGTAGATATGTTTCACGAGTAGAACGCAACATGGTTGTTCGGCGTTGATGTTTTCTGTTGCAAGCCTCTTGTTTGTGTTCTTCTTATGACGGATAGTGAGATTGAAGCGGTCCAGGCCAACCTTACGCGACGTCGTTCGCGAGACCGGCTCCACTTGACGTGGCTTGTTCCACACATGCGGTGGTGGATGCGTTCTCTCACTATAGTTGTCATGGGATTAACACGGAGTTTGGCAACCATAATATCACCGTTGTGGCTTTCCGTAGGTAAGAATCGTTCTTAGCATCTACTCCCATAAGCCACGTAAAACATGCAACAACAAAGTAGAGGCGTCTAACTTGTTTTTGCAGGAGTGTTTTCTGTGATATGGTATGGCCCAAGATGTGATGTGTATATTGTACGATGATCATGTTTTGTAATGTTTCACGACTTGCATGTCGATGAGTACACAACGTGAGAGCCATATGGTTGTCTTTATAATTGTGTATGACCTGTAGTCAACTTATTATACGCCATGTAATAGCTTTACTTTATCGCTAAGTAGTTAGCAATAGTTGTAGTTGCTATTCGTGGTGGAGGCAATCATGGTGGAGTGATGGAGATCATGCGGAACGCACAAGATGGAGATCATTGCTTGAAGATTGGCTATACCATGTCACATAAAGTTATATGCATGTGATGTTTATCCCTTTATGTATCTTATTATGCTTAGATCGCGACGGTAGCATTATAAGATGATTCCTCATAAAGATCAAGATAAAACTGTGTTCTCCCCAAGTATGCACCGCTATGAAGTTCGTCGTGTCCAAGCATCACGTGATGATCGGTGCTATAGACTCTACGCTCACATACAACGGGTGCAAGCCAGTTTTGCACACTTGAAATACTTGGGTCTAGCTTGACGAGCCTAGCATGTACAGACATGGCCTCGAACACAAGAACCGAAAGGTTAAGCATGAGTCATATGAATGATATGATCGACACTTTGTTGTCCACCATTGAAACCACATCTCTTCTCGTGATGATCGGATTAGGTGTGGTGAATTTGGATCGTGTTCACTAAACAACTTGAGGGATGTTGAATTTAGTGGGAGTTCATCTAGTAATTTGATTAAGTTGAACTATTTATCATGAACATAGTCTAAATTGTACTTGCAAATCTTGTAGATCCAATGGCCAAGTCCAACTTCAACGTTTTTCCGAGAAAGAAAAGCTTAGAAACAATGGGTCTAACTTCACCAACTGGTTCCGCAATCTAAGAATCATTACATGCGGCGGACAAAGGACTATGTCCTTGGTAAAGCGTTAGGTGACCCCTGCAACTGTGCTTGCGGTGATGAAAGCTATCTATCGATCAAGCAAAGATGATTATGGTGTGATTAAGAGCACCATGTTGTTTGCTATGGAACCGAGCTTCAAAATCGTTTGAAACCTATCCGGCCCTTTGAGATTCTCGAGGAGCTGAAAACCATGTTTCAGACTCAAGCCTTATGAGAGATATGAGATCTCGAGAAGTTCTTTAAGCGCAAGATGGAGGAAGGGAGTTCCGTTAGTGAGCACGCCATAAAGATGTCGGGCTACACTCAACGCTTGAGCAACTGGAATGCACGATTCCAGAGGAGCTCAAGATTGACAGGTTGCAATCACTCCTCCCGGCTACAAAAGTTTTGTAGTGACTCATAATCGATTGGTTCCACCGATACGATCACCGAGCTCTTCGCAGTCAAGGCTGGAAGTGGACATCAAGAAGGATAATCATGTGTTGATGGTCAACAAGCCCTCCTTTAAGAAAGGTAAGGAGCAAAGAAGCCCTTCAAGAAGGGCGGCAAGCGCAATGCCTCTTGAGAAGAAGCTGGTCCGGTCCTAAGCCGGACATCGAGTGCTTCTATTGCAGGGCAGGGTCCTGGAAGCAATCGTCCAAGTACTTAGCGGACAAGAAGGCTGGCACCATCAAAGGTATATTTGATATACATGTTATTGATGTTTTCCTTACTAGCCCTCGTTGTAGTGCTCGGGTATTTGATACCGGTTCGGTTGCTAATATTTGTAACTCAAACAGAGCTACGGAATAGGCGCGGCTTGCGAGGATGAGGTGACGATGCGCGTTGGCAACGGATCAAGAGTTGATGTGATGGCGTCACGACGCTCTCCTTAGTTTTACCTTCGGATTAGTTTTAAACCTTAATAAATGTTATTATGTGCCTGCGTTGAGCATGAACATTATTTCCGGATCATGTTTATGGCAAGACGGTTATTCATTTAAATCGGAGAATAATGGTTGTTCTATTTATATGAGTAACATCTTTTATGGTCATGCACCTCTTGTGAATGGTTTATTTCTTCTAAATCTCGAAAGGGATGAAACACACATCCATAACATTGAGTCTAAGAAATGCAAAGTAGATAGTGATAATACTACTTATTTGTGGCAATCGTCTGCTCAGGTCATATTGGTGTAAAGCGCATGAAGAAACTCCATTCGATGGACTTTTGAGTCTCTTGATTTTGAATCATTTGACACATGCAAACCATGCCTCATGGGCAAGATGATCAAAACCCGTTCTCCGGTATGATGGAGCGAAAACGGACTTGTTGGAAATCATACATACCGATGTATGCGGACCGATGAGTGTTTCGACGCGGTGGATATCGCTATTTTCTCACTTTTACCGATGACTTAAGTAGAAATGGGTATATCTATTTAATGAAACATAAATGAAACGTTTGAAAAGTTCAAGGAATTTTAGAAAGAATTGGAGAACCATCGTAATAGAAAGATTAAGTTTCTACGATCCGATCGTGGAGGTGAATATTTGAGTTATGATTTTCTCACGCATCTTAAAGCAAGTGGAATCGTTTCACAACTCACGCCACCCGGAACACCACAGCGCAATGGTGTGTCTGAATGCCGGAATCGAACCCTATTAGATATGGTCCGATCAATGATGTCTCTTACTGATTTGCCGTTATCATTTTGGGGTTATGCATTAGAAACCGCTGCATTCACTTTAAATAGGGCTCCATCTAAATCCGTTGAGACGACACCGTATGAACTGTGGTTTGGTGCTAAACCTAAGTTGTCATTTCTTAAAGTTTGGGGATGCGAAGCTTACATCAAGAAGTTGATGCCGGACAAGCTCGAACCCAAAGCGGAGAAATGCGTCTTCATAGGATACCCTAAGGAAACCATTGGGTATACCTTCTATCACAGAACCGAAGGCAAAGTGTTTGTCGCAAAGAACGGTTCCTTTCTTGAGAAGGAGTTTCTCTTGAAATAAGTGAGTGGGAGGAAAGTAGAGCTAGACGAGGTTATTGAACCTTCTCTTGAATTGGAGAGTAGCGCAGCACCTGAAATTGTTCCAGTGCCGCCTGCACCAACAATAGAGGAAGCTAATGACAAGGATCATGAAGCTTCGGACGATGTCATCTTGAACGTCGCAGGTCGACAAGGTCGCGTGCCCCTCCTGAGTGGTACGGCAACCCTGTCTTGACTGTCTAGTTAGTAGAATACAGTGAACCTACGAACTATGAGGAAGCGATGATGAGCCCAGACTCTGAGAAATGGCTGGAAGCCATGAAATCCGAATTGGGATCCATGAGCGAAAACCAAGTATGGACTTTGGTGGACCCTCCTAGCGACCGAAAGGCCGTTGAGTGCAAATGGATATTCAAGAAGAAAACGGACGCGGATGGTAATGTTACCGTCTATAAAGCACGGCTTGTCGCAAAAGGTTTTCGACAAGTTCAAGGTGTTGACTACGATGAGACTTTCTCTCCCGTAGTGATGTTTAAGTCCATTCGGATTTTATTAGCAATTGCTGCGTTTCATGATTATGAAATATGGCAGATGGATGTCAAGACTGCTTTCCTCAATGGGAACATTGATGAAGAGTTGTATATGATGCAACCCGAAGGTTTTGTCGATCCTAAGGATGCTAGTAAAGTATGCAAACATCAGCGTTCCATTTATGGACTGAAGCAAGCATCTCGGAGTTGGAACCTTCATTTTGATCAAGTGATCAAGAGCTTTGGATTTGTTCCAAATTGCTACGAAGCTTGTATCTACAAGAAAGTGAGTGGGAGCTCGGTGACGTTTCTGGTACTATATGTGGATGACATATTGATTATTGGAAATGACATCAACATGCTTAACGATGTGAAGAGTTATTTGAACAAGTGTTTTTCAATGAAAGACCTAGGTGAAGCTGCTTATATATTGGGCATCAAAATCTATAGAGATAGACAAAGACGCCTGATAGCTTTAAGCCAGAGTACATACCTAGACAAAGTTCTGAAAAGGTTCAGAATGGATAAGGCAAAGAAAGGTTCAGTGCCTATGTTGTTAGGTAAGATATTGAGCAAGGCTCAGTGTCCAGCTACGGTAAATGATAGGGAAGCTATGAGCAAAGTGCCTTATGCCTCGGCCATAGGTTCCATCATGTATGCCATGCTGTGCACTAGACCGGATGTGTCCAATGCTCTTAGTTTGACGAGCAGATATCAAAGTGATCCAGGAGTGGAACACTGGACAGCCGTGAAGAACATCCTAAAGTACCTAAATAGAACTAAAGAAATGTTCTTAGTCTATGGGGGTGATGAACAACTTGTCGTAAAAGGTTACGTCGACGCTAGTTTCGACACCGACAAGGATGATTCTAAATATCATACAGGATACGTGTATATTTTGAATGGAGGAGCTGTGAGCTGGAGAAGCTGCAAGCAAAGCGTGATCGCGGGATCTATAGTGGAAGTGGAATACATGGCTGCTGCAGAAGCGTCAAGTGAAGGAGTTTGGATCAGAAACTTCATCACTGAGCTTGGCGTGGTTCCAAGTGCATTGGACCCACTGGAGATATTGTGTGACAACACTGGCGCCATAACACTTGCTAAGGAACTAAGATATCATCCAAAGACCAAGCATATCAACCGCAAGTTTCATATAATCCGAGATTATATAGCAGATGGAGATCTGAAGATTAGCAAAGTACATACGGATCTGAATGTCGCAGATCCACTGACTAAACCTCTTCCATGTGTAAAACATGATCAACACCTCAGTGCCATGGGTGTGAGATTGTTGCCAGATGTAAACTAGATTATTGACTCTAGTGCAAGTGGGAGACTGTTGGAATTATGCCCTAGAGGCAATAATAAAGATGTTATTATTATAATTCTTGTTCATGATAAAGTTTATATTCCATGCTAGAATTGTATTAAGCGGAAACTTTAATACTTGTGTGGTTTGTGAACAACACCATGTCCCTAGTACGCCTCTATGGACTAGCTCATTGATCAATGATGGTTAAGGTTTCCTAACCATAGACATGAGTTGTCAATTGATAATGAGATCATATCATTGGGAGAATGATATGGTGGATAGACCCAAACAAAGCAGAGCAATTAGATCGTGTCATCGTGTTCGTCTTTGCGAAGCTTTTCCTATGTCAAATATTGTATTCCTTAGACCATGAGATAATGCAACTCCCTGGTATCGGAAGAAAGCTTTGAGGTCATCAAACGTCATCCTATGAGAGGGTGATCATAAAGATGTCTCTCGTGATCGGAAAGTATCTGTTGGGTTGTATGTATCGAGATGGAATTTGTCCTCCCAAGTCGGAGAGATATACTTGGGCCCACTCGTGTCGATATCAACACCGCTTGCAAGCATGTGGTTAAGGAGTTAATCACAAAGTGATATCGGATTCTTGAGCGAGTAAAGTACTTGCCGTGACGAGATTGAACTAGGTATGGCATGCACGATCGAATCTCGGGCAAGTAAAATATCGCGAGACGAAGGGAATATATATATGGGATTGATTGAATCCTGGCATCGTGGTTCATCCGATATGATCATCGATGAATGTGTGGGAGTCAATATGGGTGCCTGCACCGCTGTTGATTATTGATAGAAGATCATATGCATATTCTCGAGCCCGCAGGTCACACACTTAACGTATCTCGACGCTAGGATAGATTGGATAATTGGTTTATGAATTTTGTTCGAGTCTCGGATGGGATCCGGGATATCACGGAGGTTCGGAATGGTCCGAGAATAAGATTCATATAAGGCGTGCAATTTTGGAGTTCGGAATTGTTAAAGTTAATCGGTATTGTACGGAAGCTTCTAGAACCTTCGGAAGGGGACCAACGTGGCCCCACCTTCCGGGAGGGCATGGTCCTATGAGGGAGTGTCCTGGCCGCATTGGGCCAGGGCAAGGCCCCATAGGGCCCAGCCGATCCTAGATAAGTTTAAATCGTTTAAACTAGAGATAGGATTTCTAGATAAGGAGAGTTTAAATTGTTTAAACTAGAGATAGGCTTGGAGGAGGGGCAGGCTGGCCACCCCCTCTATATAGAGGGGTGGTGCCTCCCACACTACTACTACACACCTTCCTCCAAGCCCTAGCTGCCTTGCTACCTTCCTCTCCCTCCCATTTGTTTGTAGGCGAAGCCTGCGTGAAATTCTCCACCATATACACCACGCCGTCGTGTTGTAGATCCAATCTATCTCTCCACCATACTCGCTGGTCCGAGGAAGGAGGAGACGCCGAGGTGCTTTGCAGTGTGCATCTCACGGAGGCACCGCCACTTGTGGTGCTAGATCGGATCGGATCGCGAGGAGGAGAAGCGAGTGCGACTACATCACCCACGTTAACGAGCGTTCCATGTGCGAATCTTCAAGGGTATGAAGATCTAATCCAATCTCTCTCGTTGATTGCATCTCCTAGATTAGATCTTGGCTTTCCCTCTGTTCGCATCCGTAGAAAATTTTGATTTACTATGCCGCGAAACCCTTCATATATTGCTTGGTCTATTTGGGTTCCCAAGACCCTTGTTGCTAACAAAAGAGGACCCATTGAAAAATGGGTACCTAAAAACTAGCTTGATCTTTTGTAGACTTATGCTTCCGGAGGGTCAAAATGGGTGATTGATAGTGGTTGCACAAGTCATATGACCGGAAGCTCGTTTATTGTCAAGGACTTGGTGTCAAATGAAGATCAAATCACCGTCACATATGCCAACAAGTCAAAATCTACGGTAATGGGTTTCGGCAAGGTAGTGGTGGCTCACAACATTACACTCGTGAACGTCATGCTTGTTGAAACTCTTGGATACAATTTACTTTCTCTCTGTGCTCTTGGAAAGATGGGCTTTGCCGTATTTATTGATAATGATATTTTGGTCCTCATGTGGAGCAAGTCTCTCAAGGTCGCTTTCGTTGGGTACGTCGAAAATGACTTGTATGTGGTGGACTTTTCGGGGCAAGCCACTGCAGGTCCGATGTGCTTATACAGAAAGGCCGATGTGGGTTGGCTATGGCACCGCCGACTAGCCCATGTCAATATGAGAACTTTGCAAAGTCTCCATAAAGAGGGCCATATTGTTGGACTAAAAGAAAATGTTTCCTTTGCCAAAGATCGTGTTTGGTGGCATGTGTTCTAGTGAAGATGCATAATGCTCCTCATAAGCCCACGAACCAAATCAAGTCTAACAAGATCTTGGAACTCCTTCATGTGGACCTATTTGGTCCTCCATCTCATGCAAGTCTTGGTGGGAAGAAATATTGTTTGGTGATTGTTGACGACTTTTCAAGATACTCTTGGGTTTATTTCTTCAAGTTGAAGAGTGAAACTCAAAGGACTTTTATCGACTTCATCAACTTGGTTCAACGGCAACACAATGTTCCGTGTTGATTATAAGAAGTGACAACGACCGAGTTCAAGAACTACACCTTGAATGATTTTCTTAGTGATGAGGGATTAAACATCAATATTCCACGCATACACCCTCAACAAAATGGTGTGGCGAAAGGAAGAACCGGACTCTTATTGAGATGTCTAGGACCATGTTGGCGGAGTTTAAATCTCCATACAATTTACGGGCGAAGTCTCCACCGCTTGCCATGCTTCAAACCGGCTCTACCTCATAAGAAAATCAACAAGACTCCATATGAGATACTTACCGGTAACAAGCCCAACATATCTTATTTCCGGGTGTTCGGTTGTAAGTGTTTCTATCTCATCAAAGGTGTTCGTTTGTCTAAATTCGAATCTAAAGCATTAGAGGGTATTTTTGTTGGCTATGGTCTCGAATCTCACACTTATAGAATCTATGACAAGCTCTCCGGAGCCGTCATAGAATCTTGTAGTGCGACCTTCGAAGAATATGATGGTCCCCAAGGGGGGCGTGTTGATGCTTGTGATGCAGATGATGAAATGCCTCAGGATGCCATAGGAAGAATGGGTGTAGGTTATATCCGCCCCATTGAGGAACCCCTTATGGCGGATCGAGAAGAACTATGCTCCACTCGAGTGGAGCCCTCATCTTCACAACCTCAACATGCTCCATCTACCGAGGAGGACATTGACTCAAGCCAAAGACAAAATGTGGACCCTAAACATAGTGATCAATGTGTGAACTCTAGTCAAAGGGTGCTTGGTCCATTCGATGGGTTGTCAAGTGGTGCCAAGTCAATTTGTCAAGGAAGATCCATCCAAACTGTTTTGAGACGGGCTCAAATTGATGCTAGAAGAGCACTTGATCAAGACCAAGGTCAACCCTTGCCTCCCAATATAGAGGATGAATCCAATGATGATCAAGGTCAAGTTGATGGTCAAGACGAGGATCAAAATGATGAAGAGGGTCCTCCAAGAAACAATGAGGAGATCCACGCTCGTCGCGAAGCTAGAAAGGAAAGAATGTTGGAAATAAGATACCACACCCTCCAAAATGTTGTTGGAGATCTAAGGAAAGGAATTTCCACATGAGCACAATTTAAGAGGTTCAGTGAACATCAAGCTCACATTTCCATGATTGAACCAAAGAAAGTGTGGGAAGCTCTTGAAGATTCGGATTGGTTAGAAGCTATGCACAAAGAGCTCAACAACTTTGAGAGAAACAAAGTGTGGAAGTTAGTTGAGAAGCCAAAAGATTGCCGCAATGTTATTGGAACAAAGTGGATATTCAAGAACAAGCAAGATGAGCATGGGATTATAGTAAGGAACAAGGCTAGATTGGTTGCACAAGGTTATTCCCAAATTGAAGGCATTGATTATGGAGAGACTTATGCACCCGTGGCTCGCCTTGAATCCATCCGTATCCTTCTTTCTTATGCGGCACATCATAACTTTAAGTTGCAACAAATGGATGTAGAAAGTGCATTCCTTTATGGTCCTTTAAATGAATTGGTATATGTTAAGCAACCCCCGGGATTTGAGGACCCCAACTTCCCAAACCATGTCTACAAACTTAATAAGGCGCTCTATGGTCTCAAGCAAGCCCCATGCACGTGGTATGAGCACCTTAGAGAGTTATTGTTTGACCGTGGCCTTGAGGTTGGGAAAATCGATCCCACTCTTTTTACTAAGAGGGTTAATGGGGAGCTTTTTGTATGCCAAATCTATGTTGATGATATTATCTTTGGCTCATCTAACAAAGCTTTTAATGATGAATTCTCAAAGCTTATGACTAGTAGGTTCCGGATGTCCTTAATGGGGGAGTTGAAAGTATTCCTTGGCTTTGAGATCAAGCAAGTTAGAGGAGGAACATTCTTTAATCAAGCAAATTATACTCAAGATATGCTCAAGAGATTCAAAATGCAAGATTTGAATGGAGCCCCAACTCCCATGGCAACAAAGACTCATCTAGAACAAAATCCAAATGGTAAAGATGTGGATCAAAAGGTATACCGGTCTATGATTGGTTCTTTGCTTTACCTTTGTGCATCTAGACCCGATATTGTGTTGAGTGTAGGTGTGTGTGCAAGATATCAAGCAGCTCCTAAGGAAAGCCATTTAATGGCGGTCAAGAGAATCTTTCGATATTTAGTTCATACCCAATTTTATGGTCTTTGGTACCCTCAAGGCTCAACATTCGCTCTTTGTGGATACACGGACTCGGATTGGGCGGGAGACAAGGATGATAGAAAATCAACTTCCGGGGCTTGCCAATTCCTTGGTAGGTCCTTGGTATGTTGGTCTTCTAAGAAGCAAAATTGTATATCTCTCTCCACCGCTGAAGCCGAGTATGTTGCTGCTGCTAGTGCTTGCACCCAATTGCTATGGATGAGGCAAACTTTAAAGGAATACGGTGTCCATTGTGACAAAGTGCCTCTTCTATGTGACAATGAAAGTGCCATCAAGATTGCATACAACCCGGTGGATCACACAAGGACAAAGCATATTGAGATTCGACATCACTTTATTAGAGATCATGTTGCTAGAGGTGATATTGATCTATCCTATGTATCAACCAAAGATCAACTTGCCGATATCTTCACGAAGCCACTTGATGAAGCAAGGTTTTGCTACTTGAGGAATGAACTAAATATCGTAGATTCTAGGAGTTTGACTTGATTATCTTGCACTCTCACCTAATACTCGACCCATGTTTGGTTTAGGTGTAGGCATGGACATAGGGGGAGTGCGGTCCTAATTAATTGGACTATCCCTCCCCCCATTATGCACAAATTAAACAAAAATCATTCCTCTTAATATCATTTTGTGATATGTGAGCTCAATGATGAGTTTCAGTAATGGACCCAAGATACATCTTCGTGGTGCCAAGCCGAGTATACTCAAATATGGTGGCCTAGGCCACCGCCCCCTCTCAATCGAGAGGTTGAAGTTCTTACTCGTGTTTGTCACCTAGTTGAATTGGTTCTTACTCTTGTTTGTTATCCTCTAGTTGGTGTTGATTCTTTTGGTCATGCACTCAAGTTTGGCTCTCCATATGTTTTTAGTGTTTTTCCTTTGAGTGCATTGGCCCATATCCGCGTGTCTCTCTAAACCCAGGCCACTCTTATCCAACAAAACCCCTCTACTCTGCACAAGAACCTTCCTTTTTTCTGTATCTTGGCTCTCTGTCCTGATGGTAACGGTACTACCGGATTTCATATGCGGTACTACCGCCTAACGGTACTACCGGAAGTTACCTGCGATACTACCGCCCCTGGGTGTGTTTCCAGGTTCCTGCCTGAAAACTTCCCAGGAGCGGTACTACCGGCCTGTACCTACGCTCGGCGGTACTACCGCCCGTGGACCGGTACTACCGCTCGCGCGCGTCAGTTAAGACTGGAGATGGGGGGGAGGCACCCCTCAGTGCCTCATTCATCCTTTGTCTCCACTCCTCACCAGCGCCACCACCAGAGCAAGACGACGCCGGAGGAAGCCCGTCCGTCCCTCCCTCTCCCGGATCCACACCGGATTCGGCCTCCCTGCGGGCTCCTCTCTCTTCCCCACCGTCATGGACACCGGTACCACCGCCCTCCTCATATTCTTACTTGTTTTCTCCATTGAATCTAGGGTACCTTCGATTCTTGGTTAAAACTTGCATTCTTGAAGTTGTATCGTGTGCTATTTACCATATCTATCACTTGGCCCGATGGGAATCGTGATTTACATCAAATTTGTTGCCCATACTTGGATCTTAGTTCAGATCTGCACTGTAGTCGCGGGCCGGTAGTACCGGGAATCTTTTTCCGGTACTACCGCTTGGCGGTACTACCGCTTGGCGGTACTACCGCTTGTGCAGGTCCGGTACTACCGCCCCAGTACTGGTAGCAAATTTAAAAAAAAAACTCAACTCCATCCTCTGTTTGCCCCAGGTTCTTGTGCCCTTACCCCTATGCTATCTCCCTCGTTCTTTCACAGGTGCAGGGGGTTCCCAGTGATCGCGCAAGCGCTCCAAAGCTCACTATGAGATCGAGGACTATGAGTCAGAATCTGAGACTGAGTCTGAAGAGGAGGTCATGCCTCAACCTAGTGCCCGTCTGAAACTGCCAACATCTTGTGGTCGTGGGGGTAAGGGGTCAAGCAAAGTGCTGGTCGTGGTAAAGCTCCTCCACCTCCTCCTCCTTCTGGTCCTCGCAAGAGTCAAAGTTCCGGGCCATCTGGGCCAAAGCTGTTGTCTGATATCTCTGAGTCTGAATTTCATGCTCTGCGGGTGGTCAGTCCGTATGGGGCGACTCGCGCTCATGCTCGTCAAAACAACCTCTTCTTCACGGACTTTCAGGAGCGGGTGTTCCATGAGATTCTCATGAAAGATGACAAAATTGTAGTTCCTCAAAAATGGATCGAGATGAATCATGTGAGGAAGAATCTGAACAACTTTGGTGAGGCCCTTGACATTTGCTCCAACATTGGCTTGCTTCCTATTATGGAGTTCCGGTGAACTATGATCCAATGCTCATTGCTCAGTTCTATGCAACCGTTCACTTTGCTAAGAATGCTACTAGGACTCTCACTTGGATGACCGAGGGTGTTGTCAAGGAAGCAACGTTGGCTAAGTTTGGGGCTATCCTCGGGTACGAAGACCGTGGCAAGGATGTTCCCGTTGGGTTTCGGTGCCATGCCAATGACCATCCCATGAAGAAAGATAGGCTTGCCCCACTGTACATCCGGGGGCGCGACATCCCTGGTAAGATCAAAGGGCTCCTTCCTACTTATGACATCTTGCACCGCATCTTTCGCGTGACCATCGCCCCTCGTGCTGGGAATGTTGATGAGATTCATGCTTACATGGTGGATATTATGATGGCCACCTATCACCACCATGACTCTGGCCTCCCTATGGATGTGATGGATGTTATCTGGAATGAGATGGTCTGCGCCACTTTTCAGCGGAGGGTGCCTCCTTTTGCTCCATACATCATGGCTCTCATCATTAGCAAGTGCCCTAAAATTGCCCGTGACTTGCCTCATCTTCGTCTTGCCACTCACCGCCACAAGAATCTGCTGATCAAGACCCATCTCAAACCCCACAATGCGGATGGTCAGATTGTTGATGAGGATGGGAACCCGGTTGAGGAGGACTCAGGTGATGTTGTTGATGCACCACAGGGTGCTGCTTTTGTGGTCTCTCGTCGCCAGCCCGCACAACCATCTTGGGCTAAGAGGTTGGAGGCCAAACTCAAGAAGATATTATGCCTCCAAGTGGACAATCAGAAATGCCTGTATGAGGCCCATGTCTATGCCAAGAAGGCCTGTGATCGTCAGAAGGAAATGATGGAGGCTCAAGGCTTGACTGCTTCCAAGGGCTCCGAGAACAACATTACCCCAGAAGACCAATGGATCTCCAAGCACAGCAACTGGGAAGATGATGCCACCTCCTCCTTCCGTGCCCCTCCACCTCATGGTGCATGGGACGACGTTGATGATGATGATGAGTGATCTCCGGGGCGTTAGTGTTGCTCTTGTCCCTTTTTGGCATCTTGATGCCAAAGGGGGAGAAGTTGCACATTAGGTATGCGGGAGATTTGCGAGGGAAAGTCACAAGCTCGTTCTTGCCTTTGATTTTATTTTCTTGTGAACTTTATTTGGTTGCCTCTTATTATGTGTGACTTACTATGTGTGAACCTAACTATTTGTGCTATGTATGATAAGACTATGTGGTTATCATATGGATCCATCTTGTGTGTAATATGGCTATTCTTGTTGGATCCATCCTATGTGATGACATTCCTCATTTCTAATCAATATTGGTCATCACATGTTTTTTAGCTAAGGTATGTCCTCTATGTGCGACTTCTACTCTCAGTTAGCTTGCTAGAATGTATGGGGCTTGTTTCTACATATCTAGGGGGAGCCCCATCTACATCTTGTCATCACTAGATTTCCTTGCAAAATGTGTGTTGTCATCAAACACCAAAAAGGGGGAGATTGAAAGAGCATTTGCTATCCCTAGTGATTTTGGTGTTTGATAACAACACACATATCGGACTAATGATTTGCTAAGTGTGTCGCAGGTACATTAAAAAGGTTTGCAAACATTCAGAAACTGTCTGCCTGGCGCGGTACCAAAAAGCGGTAGTACCGCTTTTTGCTACCGGACCAGACAGAAGCAAGTGACTAACTGTCAAAAAGTCTCTGCCGTGCCAGGTACTAAAAAGCGGTAGTACCGCATTTTAGTACCTAGCGCGACAGAAGCTTTTTTACAGCTTGTCAAAAGCTTCTGCCTGCTCCGGTACTAAAATGCGGTAGTACCGCATTTTAATCTTGCCAGACGAGGCTTTTTAAACGTTGCAAAAAGCTACTGTCTACGCCGGTAGCAAAATGCGGTAGTATCGCATTTTACTACCTGGCGTGACAGAAACTTTTTGTACGTTGCAAAAAGCTTTTCTTTGCGCCGGTAGCAAAATGCGGTAGTACCGCATTTTACTACCTGGCGTGACAGAGACTTTTTGTACGTTGCAAAAAGCTTCTATCTGCGCCGGTAGCAAAATGCGGTAGTACCGCATTTCACTACCTGGCGTGACGGAGAGTTTTTGTACGTTGCAAAAAGCCTCTGTCTGCACCGGTAGCAAAATGCGGTAGTACCGCGTTTTACTACCTGGCGTGACAGAGAGTTTTCGTATGGAAAAGTGCTGATCTCTCCAGGTCCGGTAATACCGGTTGCCTCAAGCGGTACTACCGCTTTCCGGTAGCAACAACAGTAGTACCGCTGGGGGCAGGACTTGATGCAGTTTGAAAAAGGGTGGTCCGGTACCAGGTCCGGTAGTACCGGAGTTCTTCGGTAGTACCGCTTGAACTTCCGGTACTACCGCTGCAGTAAATGCATCAACGGTCAGATTTTGTGGAGGGGTATAAATACCCCTCCACCTACCTTGGGACAAAGTGCTCAGCTCATTAAAGTCATTGCCCACCATTGGAGTCCATTGGAGCCACTCAAATTCTCAAGATCTCCTCATCCAACCACCCAAAGTCCTTGATCTTTGGGGAATCAAAGGAGGAGGCCCCGATCTACTACTTCACTAAAAGAGATCTTCATTTCCCCCTCATTTCATTGAGGGCCCCTTCGATCTAGTGTTTTGTTGGAAACCCTAGCTATTGTTTTTGTTCTTACAAGCTTGTCTTTGATTGCTTTGACAGCTTTCTTGTATTTGGGAGCCTCCGATTAAGTTGTGGATGTGTGCCCCAAACTTGTAACGGTGCCGGCTTCCACCTTGAAGGTTGTCGATATAGTGGAAGGTGAATCGATCCCGTTGGGGTGAGATTCATCGAAGAACAAGGGAGGCCTCTCGTGGCGTTGGTAGTTTGAAACCACCCCCTCTCCAAACATAGACGTACTTCCCCTCAAAAGGAAGGAACTACGGGAAACAAATCCTTGTGTCTCCGAGTCCACTTTTCGGTTACCTCTATCCTTTACCGCACCTTACTTACTTGTTACTACTTTGTGTTGTGGTAGCTCTTGCTTAATTGTCATATAGGTAAATTCACCATAGTTGCATTATCTAGAGAATTTACCTTATTGTCAAACCTTAATTTGAAAAAGAAGAAAATTTGAAGTAGCACCTATTCACCCCCCCCCTCTAGGTGCCCATACGATCCTTTCACACTTATTATATGAGCACCTTCTTAAGATCATAGTTGCCATTCTTGTGTTTGTTCCAAAACTTGGTTAATTATTTCATGACTTTGATGCTTGTATCTCTGGTATCTTTACTTCTAGTCTTCATGTGAACTTCAGAGGTGCCTTGGAATTAATTGTGCTCTTCAAACAAAGGCAAGCGAGATACCACTCTATCATACCTTATTATGAACATTGCAATGTTGCTTATGTTTATGTTTCATGCTACTTATTATTATTGAGTTGGTTTCTCTTCATATCTTGCAATGACTATTGAGTAGACTTAGTTGCATACTCTTTATTATGAATTGTCTAATCATCTACTCCTATGCTGAGAATATTTACATCATATGAAGCAAAGTGTTCATGAAAGTTCTTTTACCGCACTCAGTTTTCAACTGAATTGCTTGAGGACAAGCAATAAGCTAAGCTTGGGGGAGTCGATACGTCCAAAACGTATCTACTTTCTCGAACACTTTGCTATTGTTTCTCCTCTAAACTTTTGTGATTTGGATAAAACTAACACGGACTGACATTGTTTTCAGCAGAATTACCTTGGTATCTTGTTTTTGTGCAGAAAATGAACTATCAGGAAAAATCCCGGAAAATATGCCGAAAATTATATTTCACCAGAAGATCCACGGAGCCAGAAGGAGAGACGGAGAGGCGGCCTGGGGGTCCACACCCACTCCAGGCGCGGGCCCACCACTGGCCGCGCTTGGAGGGGGTTCAGCCACCCCAGGCACCCCCTCGGCCTCCCTCTGCGCCTATAAGTTGCGTTTCGACCTAAAAACCGAGGGGGGTTCGATAGTTTTCCAGAAAGAGTTCTTCTCTGCCGCCGCCACCAGAAACCAAGATTCAGATCCAGAAACTCCGTTCTGGCACCCTACCGGGACGAGGAATTTGGAGAGGATCATCGCCATCGACATCACCAACGCATCTCCATCAACCACCGATGTTTCCCTCATCCATGAGTGAGTAATCCCCCGCTATAGGCTTGGGGATGGTATGGATTGGATGAGTTCTATCATCTAATCGAATAAGATCTGTTAGGGCATAGTGCCTAGTATCTCTATTAGTGCTATTTGACTTTGTTGCAACTTGTTGTGCTTAATGCTTGTCACTAGGGCCCGAATGCCATGATCTCAGATCTGAACTTATTATTGAATCATTATGATAGTATTGTTTGTCATCTTATCAGCAAGTTGTGTACACATATCATTGTCCGGATCCAAAGTCCCCAAAGTGACAATAATTGGGACAACCGGAGGGGATGGCTATGGTGTGAGGATCACATGTGTTCACGAAGTGTTAATGCTTTGCTTCGGTTCTCTATTAAAAGGAGCACCTTAATTAACAGTAGTTCCCTAGAGGCCCCGCTGCCACAGGCCGGCTGGACAAAAGATGTTGTGCATGTTCTCATTGCGAGCATGTATGACTATATTTGGAGCACATGCCTAGGATTGTTTAGTACTTGGATGCTTGTTATTATTTATCTGCAATGCCCTAGGTCTTGAAGTTACATGTTTAGACTCATCCATGCAACTCCCGTCCATCCATCCCTATGCCTACCGCACTCGAATCCCATTGTTGTTGTTATTGTTGCTGTTGCTGTTGCTATTGTTGTTGCTGTTGCTTTGTTGTTTCTACTACCAAACTGTTGCTACTGATAAACTTATATGAGCAAGAACTATTTTCAGGTGTAGCTGAACTGACAACTCAGTTGTTAAGGCTTGCAAGTATTCTTTGGCTCCCCTTGTGTCGAATCAATAAATTGGATGATACTACCCGCGAAGACTGTTGTGATCCCCTATACTTGTGGGTCATCAGCCTGCTCTGTGCTCGGGAATACAACAACAACACTCCACCAGCTAGGGACCAGGAACAATCACATACCTCGAAACGCCCTCTAGGAGAAACAAGAATGTACATCCAGAATAACAACCTCTTAGCGAGCACCTTATGTACATGCCACAGAAGCCATCAGCTCTATCGAACCTCTGATCGGTCTTCACTGTTAAGATCCGCACAAAATTTGTCGGTCCTGTCGTCGACACCAGAACAACGCCCCCGCCCTGCGCTAGTCCATCAATGTACATCTGACACTAAGACTCCACTGCACCACGCCACCGAGACTCGCTGTCTATCGACTAGGTAGATATACACAGCTCCACCTTATTGCCTCTTACCTCCAGCATTGCTCCAAGAAATGATGCCCTCAAGAGGGATAAAAACACCTTAGTGTCGCCATTGTCCAATCCGGTAACACCATAACTTAGGGTTTCCCTCGGAACAACATGACTGGGTAGACGATGGCTACAAAAAATGATGCCTTTGACAAGGTAACGGCGCTGAAAGTGCAATGGACATCGCCTAGAGGGGGGTGAATAGGCTTTTAAAATTATTACAGTTTAGGCTCAAGTAAATGCGGAATAAAACTAACGTTTAATTTATTGAGCACAAAACCTAGCCACTAGGTTCACCTAAGTGCACCAACAACCTATGCTAAGCAATACAAGCAACAAGGTGATAGCAAGATATAAGTACTTCAAGCACGATGGCTATTACAATGTAAAGTGCATAAGTAAAGGGCTCGGTTAAGAGATAACCGATGGACGCGGAGACGAAGATTTGTTTCCCTAAGTTCACTTCCAAAGAAGCTACGTCTCCGTTGGAGAGGTGCGATGGCGCAATACTCTCCGAATGCCACAAATGTCTCACCTCAAGGTGTGGTGGCTCGATGCTCACCCAACGCCACACAAGGCCTCACCCCGGATGTGGAAGCACACAACTCACCGATGCCACAAAAGGCTCACCCTATTCTCTCGAGTGCGCACCACAAAAGGCGGGCACTCGCTCCATTATGGGACTCTTGAGGGCGGTCACCGAACCCGAACAAGATTAAGGCTAACTCCACAACTCAATTGGAGGCTCCCAACAACAAAGACACCAAAGTCTACAAATCCACAAAAGGATACAATACCACAAAATGTCAACAAGACCATAAAAGGTCAACAATCCAACCACACAACCGTCTAGGGTTCCAAGAACCCAAGAGTAATAAGCCCACAAGCTTGTACTCGCCGAATCTCCGAGGAGAAATCAAACCTATGCAACAAATGAAAGGGTGAGTCCTTCACTCCCAAATTCCAACAAAGCTATAAAAGCTATTGGGGGAATAAGGGAGGAAGAACACAAGAGGAGAACACAAAACTCTCCAAGATCTAGATCCCAATGATTCCTTCACAAAGAAGGGATTTAGCTTGGTGGTATTGTAGATCTAGATCTCCTCTCTCAAATCCCTCAAAAAGATGCAAGAATCATAGGAAGGGAAAGCTTCTTCAAGGTCAAAAATGGAGGAGAGAGAGAAAGCCAAGAACCAAGGAAAAAGCTAGTACCCACGAAGGTAAGAGGAGCCCCTTTTAAAGGTCTCCCAGATCTTCCCATTATGGGCATTCGCGGCCCTGGCCGGAACTTCTGGTGGGAGGCCGGAATTTCCGGTGGCACACAACCAATGGTCAAAAACTGCGATGCGAGAATCTGAAAACGCGAGTCCTGGTCGGAACTTCCGCCGGTCCACTGGAACTTCCAGTGGGAGCGGAACTTCCGGTGGAAATTACGACTGAAGTTTCGTCAAATAGACACACCCAAAACAAAAGTTTACTAAACATGAGCGGAACAAGAGCCGGATTTTCAATCGGAACTTCCGGCGGCAACTAGGCCCGAGCGGAACTTCCGGTCCCTGGCCGGAACTTCCAGTGGGGGCGGTACTACCGCTGTAACTTCCGGCCCAAATTCCGTCAAAAACAACAAACCAAATAGAGAGTATAGAGCGGAAGAAGAACCGGAACTTCCGGGGGAAAAATGCCCTAGCGGAACTTTCGATGAGAAGCCGGAACTTCCGGTCAGGGAAATTCCAGAAACCAGAAATGCAATAACTTTCACATCCGAACTCCAAACGAGATGAAACCAATTTTGTTGGAAAGATAACAACGAATAGAATCCAACAAGGTGTGGAGCCGGTAAACTCGCAAGATCAAAAACCGCAATAAGATATGCAAGGGAAATCCTTAGACGATGAACTAGAGCCTGTTATAATGATGACCACAAGCTCTAGATCCTCTCATGGACAAGAACCAAATAAAAACCTAGAGCTTGTTATGATGATGACCACAAGCTCTAGATCCTCCCATGGTCAAGAACCAAATAACAACCAAGAAATATGATGCTATGAATGCAAAGGTTTGAGATCTCTCTGAACGATGCAATCGAGACACCCGCTTGAGAACCCCTCTTCATAGTACGGCTATCTATCCTAAACCCGGTCTCACAACTAACAACACGAGACCGGCAAAAGAGAATCCCTATCAAGAACATACCTTTTCCTTGAGCATCCCAATTGAACTTGATGCAGACCATCTTGTTCCTCCATAGTGGGAACACCTTTCTTGTTTGCTCTTGCTTGATGAAGATGAAGACTTGCAAATTGCTACCCCATACTCCATGGGAAAACCTCTTCTTTGAACTTGTCTTCATCACTCCATGATCATGAGGATGGCAAGCTTCAAGCATGAGATCTTCTATAGATGGCGCATCTTGAGCTTGCCCTTCTTCATCCTTTCTTGAGGTTGATCCATCTTGATGCAAATCTTTGCACTTGTCTTGATCAACCTTCAAGTTCCTTCTTCATGATTCCAATGGCACAAAGCCCTTGGACATTTCTTCATCTTTCAACCTTGAGACCAACACATGGCCCAAGCGATGCCAATGGACAAACCTACAAGTGAAACTCAATTTACACATTAGTCCATAGAGATTGTCATTAATTACCAAAACCACACATGGGGCATGCATGCCCTTTCAGGCGCGTAGATGACGCCATCGACCGCCATGACAGGAGTCAAAGCTATTTTCACTGATAGCCACGCCTCCCCAACTTGTCACCGAGACTAGATTCAGGATCAGCACCACAACTATCCTTGGTCGACCACCTCTGGTGAAGAAGACGGACACCACCTCCATCATACCTAGGGTACTACCCCGGGTGTCCTCATGCTGTGGAGAAGCCCTGGATCATAGCACCATTGTCGGAGATAGCGATCGAGGCAAGGTCACGTGCATCAGACCCTAGTCCTAGTAGGTCGATGCCCTCCCGCATCCATCCATCATCGTAGTACGGTGCCCCAGGCCACCGCTCCTCCACATCGCTGTCACGGGACATGGGAGTAGGGGCTGCTTTGTCGCTGACTCACGATCGCCGAGGAGAGCCACCACCATCGCCGTGCCGCATGGGCTTTACCCGGCAACGCCTTTGGCGGCGGCAGGAGAGAGGAGCTGCTATATGTGGCGGTTGAGAGGGGGTGGGCAGGGGTCGTGGGAGAAACACCGTCATCAATCCCCATCGCTGCAGATCCAGTGAGTCTACCAGAGAGGAATATCCACATATGTGGAGTATGTCCCAAGGGGTTGTAATAAGACACAAGCAGGATCATGATCTAGGGTCTTTGGGTGTAGTTGTATCTCATCGCGGTCTTGTTCTATGGACATCGAGCTACGTCGTTTGGTGTTCAAGATCATGTCATCTCCTGATTAAGGGGATAAGAGCGTTCCATGTAAATAAAAGAAGTTTGGTACGTCGTCTAGCCATAAGCACTTGGACTTGGTGCGGCTCACACTGATCGTTTGCAGCCTTATAATGGTCATAAGGGCAATGCATAAACTAGACAACGCACACCAGGTTCAAAGTCAAAGACAAAGTAGTACTCTCCACAACGCACACCAGGTTCAACGAGTATATTTTCAATGACAACATGTGTCATTCCCTAGTACGACGTTGCATGCAATGCTTCCACACAAGCGACAACTTTTTTTAGAGTAATCTAAAAATTTATTACGAAACAATTTGGGGAGAGTCGCCCATTACAACAGAACTGGCGCACTCCAGCATCTCATAATCCCAGGAAACACACACATTTACATCACATTTTGCACCATATTATGCCAAAGCATGGGCTACCTTATTAGCATCACGGGGACTGAACCTGATCGAACGAGATAAAAACTAGGTACGTTGTTGTATCTTTAGGTCCTCAATTATCGTCTCCTCACTGGGATAATCTGGTTTTGAACTATTAAGGGCAATGTCAAGCAGTTGTGCATCTGTCTCGAACTCCACTATAATCACCCCTAGATTAGCAGCAAGACTGAAAGCCCCCTCCATGCCGCAAAGTTCAGTCTATAAAGAATCATGAATTGACTCTGAATAGCCCGCTCTATCTGCTATCACTTCACCATCTGATGCTCTTGCCACAACACCCCGATCTTGGCCTTCCACATACATCCATATTGAATTTGACTACTCTGTCCAGTGGAGCCTACCATCTGCTTCCACTACCCCTAATCTGACGTGGCTACTTTGCAAAGCATCCCAAGTATTCAGCCGCTAAACATTTGATGCCATGAGCCAAATCACTTATCTTTGATGGAAAATCACCTTCTCTTAGCTTGTTCTGCTCCAGCCACCAAATTGCAATAATTTGCAACTGTTGTGCCTCCATGAGCTTCCAGATTTCATCCATGGCATCATCAACACTACAGCTATTCTCTAAACTCCTCCTTAACTTTCCAAATGCCATAAAGGTTTCACCTCTTTACACTTCACAAACAGATGGTATCCTTCCTCATGGGTTTTCCTACAAAAGAGACATTTTGAGTCTTCTATCTTCACACCCCTTCTGATGAGATTGTCTCTGGTAGCTAGCGAATTGTGAGCACGTCTCCACCAAAAGTGCTTGATTTTATTGGGGCAGTTCAGCTTCCAAATACTCCAACATTTATTCTTCCCCTTACCCCCAACCAACTCCGGTCAATTTGTACTACTCCTGCCATCCTTCCCTATGGACTGAGTCTACAACTACATATGTTGTTTGTAGTCATTCCTTACTGAATGGAATCCTCGACTATCAAAGTGTCATGCAACAAATTCGGCCGCTCCTTCGTGCAATGGCATTTTCAGAATTAAGCATGCCTCTGTTGCAAAGAAGGTCTCCCTAACAAGTTGTTGATCACACTATCCTGTAATTGGGCTGATCAATGTGGAGGCCTTATTTAGAATATTATCCCCTCTTGGAGTCATGACCTTTCTACACCATGCCCTTGGTAGCGGGTCCTGCCAGCTATTCACTTGCTCACCATCACCTATATGCCAGATCACACCCTTCTTAACGAGCTCAATCCCATGGAGAATGATGCGCCATGTATATGAAATGTTTTCGCAAGGTTGTGCCTCAATTACATGACAGTCAGGGAAATACTTCGCTTTAAGAATCATGGCACACAAGGTATCAGGCTTCTGAATAAAACGCCAAGCCTGTGTTGAGAGCATGGCTACATTGAAACCATGGATGTCCCGAAAGCCCAAGCCTCCCTGTCCCTTTGGTTTGATCATTGTCAACCAATGGATTTTATTTACCATCTCCTACTTAATCCACCAATACTTTGCTATCATTGCACTTGGCTCATCACAAAACCCCTTTGTGAGGTAGAAATAGGACATAAGAAAGGATGGTATCGTCTGGGCCACAGCTTTAATCAGAACTTCCTTTCCCGCCCTAGACAACAGCTTCTCCATTGGCCTCTGTATGGCCTTCCAAATTTTGTCTTTGATGTATGCAAATGCCTTCTTTTTTGACCTTCCAATATACACCGGCATCCCCCCCAGGTACCTCTCATTCCAATTCTCACTCTCCACCTCTAGAATCGATTTGGTCATCTCCTTCACATGCTGCTTGGTATGTGCACTAAACATCAATGAAGATTTCTCCATGTTGAGATACTATCCCGAACAGTTCATATAATTGGAGAATACTCTTCAAAGTTTCTACCTCTTCACCCCTAGCTCTCATCAACATGACAGAGTCATCTGCGAAAAAGAGATGCAAAAGGTTGGGAGCTCTGGACAGATCTTCAGTCCATCAACAAGCGACAAATTTTGTGTAGTGCGTTGGGATGCAAATTCTTCTTTTGCAAAGTCATCGAGTGGGTTTGTCAATTGTCATGGTTATCTCCCCTCAATTACAGATCCAACGTACAAGATTATCTCAAATTTTAAACTTCTCATGAAAATAAAAAATCTGGTAAGACTGAAATACTTGATTGTTTATTCTAGAAAAGTTATGTTTCATTTGGATAAATGATTTGTGATAAAATAGCTTTTTGTGTTTCGAACTAAAAAAAATATTTACATCTTATGAAAATCATGGCTCAAGCGCGACGGGGATTTGCAACACCTACTAAGAGGTGCGAGATGCTAGAAATCTATTACCAATGTGAACGAGCTCCATATGAAATCATTGCCCAGCCCAAGGCCAATGTATGCTTTCGGATTCTCACAAGAAACCTATTCTAAATTCCTTTCTCCTCACGCCTACTTGCGATCCTACTCTTGTTGGTTCGGCGATACTGAGGTCATTGATTGTGAGGTCAGTGCCAGAGTAGAGAATAGTAGAGGAGTAACCATGGCTACGACTATGGATTCTTTCGAACATTTCTATTACTCCCTCAGACCAGGTTTGGTTGAACCTTGCTTAAACCAGCGGCAATTAAATCGGATTAGGAAGGAGTATTTATCCTTGTTGCCTTTGAATTTCTCTAGTTTATTTTTGCACACACTACCACTTCCAACCATTTCGATATTTATATTATCTTTTAATTACACTTATTGCCTCTAAATGATACTCCAATTTCATTCTACTCTTTTTTCTTGCTTAAAGGAGTTTGTTCCACTTGTCATTTTTTGTTTAACAGAATTATCTTCACTGTTTCTAAACGGAGGCAACAACTTTGCCTCATTCCATCAACTAAGAAAGAGTAATTACACACACCTATTGGTGTAAATTTATCTAAAAAGGGCACTCTTTGCAAATTATTGCCAAGTGTTTAGTGCCCGCCATTGCCCAATTAGCCACCTTAAGTTTTGCAACACAAAGTGAGGAATGAAATGAAGAGAATGTTCTTTGAAAGTGGTCATGTTTTGATAATCATCCATGCTGCATGTGATGTGAAATGTTTAAACATTGTTTTTAAGTTCCATGTGAAATTATACGATGATCCATGCAGGGCCGGCCCTAAGGGGGGCTGGAAAGGCGGCTGCCCTGGGCCCTAGCTAGGCATGGCGTGTGCAGGTCGGCCAATCGGGATTAGCTCAGATCGGAGCGCCATTACAGGAGCCGTTTTCTTCTGTATGATTCGGGGACATGAAGTTATGCCGGCTGCTTGTGGGCTAGGGACATAGGCCTTTTTCTTCCTCTATTTAGGCCTTCTCTCTTTTGGCTAAATGGATCAGTGGGGCTAGACAACAAAAAGTAGGCGAATCCAGGGAACACAGTACGCATGACCATCGACTAGAAATATCCCTTGTAGCTAGCCCCTATTCTAGTGAGCTGGTTTTTTCAAAAAAGCGAAACTACGTTTCAAGTCTAAGAAAAATCCCAAATAAGTAAACTAACTCACATCTAGCACCTGCGATATGTTTCATCAAAATATGTAATCACCCGTGATGTATAGTAAAAAAGAAAAATATGGGGATAAAAAACAATTTACTTTTACTTGAACCATTTATTTTATCATTTTGTGTATCTTAAAACTTAACGTTTTTTAATTAAACCCTGCATATATCGAGAGAACATGTGTTTGTATATACCAAAAATATTGGATTTTTTTGAGATTTTTAATATCATTGTCATTTTTTAAATACCAAGCTGAATGAAACTTGGAGGCGGCACAATCAACCCTACGATCATATGCCGTTCAACCGTTCCCCATACAAGAATTGAAGGCAACTCATCCTCGACACTCAAGCGGCCACGTTTAGAGGCAAGAGACTTGGAAGGATATTTCAGTGCCTTCATCGGCCACCGCAACAACAATAATTGAGGCACATTCAAAATGATAATAGATAAGAGTAATGCTAATGTTCATAATTCAGAAGTTTGCATCTAGATATGCTAGGGGAATTTTTTTTTTAAAATATGTAAGCTATTTGATATCAATATATTTATGGATGCACTTCAAATATCATTTGACGCGATCTAACAAAAATATCGTTTAACGCTTGAATAAAGGGGTCTGAAGTTCTAGTTTTGCCCCGGGCCCCTGAAATCCTAGGACTGGCCCTGGATCCATGTACACACCCTTACAAAATTCTTCTGACAAGTACACAACTACATGTTTTGTTAAAGGTTTTCTCTTTCTTAAATGTATTCAAGGTAAGCAAACATGTAAAAAAAACAAGAAACTATATGTGTAGATATCAAGAGAATACATTCTATATTTATTATTGAAAGCGTATGATTATTAGGACAATTTTGGTGTCCAACAAAGACTTAAACCGCATAACTTAAAATTCATAGAAGTTTTAGTCATTTTGTTTGATGGATCTTTTGACGGAAGAATAGTAGGGAATGCCCCTATTGCGTTGTTTTTCCATTTGTAATTGGTGGATACTATGTACAAGTCGAGTAAAAACAAGGTAGAGTGACTAGAATGTGTCGAGCCATCGCCGATGCCGTCTTTAAGGCTCGGTTTTTCTCCAGGCATAACAAAATCAAGGACATGTTGGAAAATCTAATACATTCGTGTGCACTAAAGATCACGTTCCTTGAATGTTTCCTCACTTTCTCTCTAGCCCGAGCAACATACGCAGTATATTCCTCTATGTCTGTGCAAACTAAATTGTCCCTGCATTCATAGCACATAAAAGGAAGACAACCAGAATGACCCAGCGGCGGAGCTTGAAAGAAAATACTGGGAGGGCCAACCTAAAGCAAAGAACAAAAAATTTCAATTGTAGTCTATATACTCACTCCCTCCGTTTGGTATAAGATGTTTTTAGGTTAGTGAATCAAACGTATCTAGACACCTGTTAGTGTGTAGGTTTAAATGAATCTAGACACTAAAAAATATCAAAACATTTCATTCACAAACCCAAAACATTTTATATTTCTAAACAGAGCGAGTATACATTAGTTAGTGCCTTTGGTTCAGCAAGATGCATACATATATGCGGAATGTTCTAAGAAAAACATGACATGTCTCTGAACCAAAGTACATTAGTATATAATGGTTGTCTGCGTGTTTGGGGCTTGGGGATTTGGGGATGCTGTAGGGGCGGCGGGCTCCTTCGCCGGCTCGCCGGGGCTACTCACTGGTGGATGGTCGCCACTCAACGTGATTTGGCAAAAGAAAGAAAGGCACCTATATAGGGAATTGGGGAAGAGGACGGGCTCGTAGAAGGCTACAGAGTCGGCTATGGAGCTCTGAAAGACAGGAACATGTGCCCACGTGCAGCCGTGCCTGTGGACTGTTGTGCTGCCCTGCTTCTCCCAGTTGTCCGGACCTAGCGCATCCATGAATTCTATTAAGATGCACCATGTCTGTCGTCTAAGAGAGAACGATTTTTTTAGGGTGTAGAGAGAATGATTCCTGGGATGGTGAAAGGCAGCGAGCCTGCGCATGGGACTGGACTGGGGCATTCTTGTGGGTTAGGCTATGACGCTTAGTAGCAATAACAAATTACGTAAAAAAGCTGGACGGGCTGTGGCCTAGTTCGGCCCTAACTAAGCTCCGCCAGTGGAATGACCCATAGAAGCGGAAAAAACTGATACACCGACATGTGTAAGTTCGACTTTTAAGATTAAGAAATTTAGCCTAAAGCTTCTGCCAGACTCACAATCTTTTCCAACATTAAGTTCATATCAACAAAAGCTTCAAAAATTTGGAGATTTCAATGGGTATATACCAACAAACTTCTTTTCTAACTCTTGGTACAAGGAGTAAAACATAAGCTGCCAACATATTATTCAGAAGTTACCACGTGGTAAGCTCGGTACTAATACTGTGCAAACTTGTTAAATTACTATAGGTTGTAGCCTTTTAACACGGGGAGCGCTTGATATTAATGTGGCACCGCTAAATCCGACAATGAAGACTGATCATTTCAAAAACAAATTACATACTCCATCATCCTTTAAATGGGAACAACATTTAAGAATTGTTTGTTCTTGTGCTTACACTACGTCGTGCTTGAAGTCCATGAGTGTTGCCTTTATTCAATAGTGTTTTGCCACTTTTTGTTCAATGGTATTTTCGTAAACTTTTTGTGAAGTTTCAATAGTATTTAGTTGCCAACATACTTTTGTGAAATCTTAGTAGTATAATATGTAAATAGCAATTTAAACCCGGACAACAACATATTTTGTGAATCTTTTTAAATTGCAGGATGGTGAGTTTTAACACAAAAATTCATGGAAACATAATATGGGGTATACTTTCCCAGCTCCGTAAACTAAAGTCACAATGAAGACTAGTCACAAATTACATGCACAATTTTGAAGCTAAAACATATGAAATTTTGAAAATACCATTTGAAGTTTTGATGTCATTGTTGCTTCACCTATGGTTCTACATGCGTTCTTTGTGTCGCACACCGTTGCGCTTGAGCAACGTTTGCTAGCAAGTGCTATTCCTTGTTCAATTGTGGTTTGCCGGTTTTTGCTCTCAACGATGATTCAGTTAGACCTTTGCGAGGTATCAACCACTTTTGTGAAGTTTGGGTCACCTTTTAATTGATAGTATTTTAGTCATTCTTGTTTGACCATTTTTGCTTTGTTATTTTGAGATTTATTAAATGTGTTCCTATTGGGTGCATCCACTAAGAAGTGATTGAAACTTTAAGATTTTCGGTCACCTGCGATGTAGAGACTAAAAAATTCACCTTAGCAGTTGAAATTTGTTATTTTTATTATTATTAAATGTGTTGCTATCGGAGTATAATTTTTTTTCAACTTTTTTATAATCTCTCCGATCCATATTAATGGCCTCAACTTTGACTAGATTTGTATATATCTAGTTAAGTATTTAGACTATATGCATCCATATCTAAACAAAGTTGAAGCCGTTAATATTAACCTGATGAAGTATCTGATTTTGTTTCCATTTCTATCATCTTCATCGCCGCGTACGATGTGGCCCGGAGCGCGAGAGGTCTAATACGTCCAAAACGTATCTACTTTCCCGAACACTTTTGTTATTGTTTCTCTTCTAAACTTGTGTATACAGCTAACACGGACTGACGCTGTTTTCAACAGAATTACCTTGGTGTCTAGTTTTTTTGCAAAAAATGAACTATCAGGAAAAATACCGAAAAATATGCCAAAAATTATATTTCACCAGAAGATCCACGGAGCCAGAAGACGAGACGGAGAAGGGGCCTGGGGGGCCCACACCCCTGCCAGGCGCGGGCCCACCTCTAACCGTGCCTAGGGGTGCAGCCACCCCAGGCACCCCCTCGGCCTCCCTCTGCGCCTATAAGTTGCCTCTCGACTTAAAAACCGAGGGGGGTCGATAGTTTTCAGAAAAAGTTCCACTCCGCCATCGCCATTAGAAACCAAGATTCGGATCCAGAAACTCCGTTCTGGCACACTGCCGGGACAGGGGATTTGGAGAGGATCATCACCATCGTCATCAAGAACGCCTCTCCATCGACCATCAATGTTTCCCTCATCCATGAGTGAGTAATCCCTCGCTGTAGGCTTGGGGATGGTAGGGATTGGATGAGTTCTATCATGTAATCGAATAAGATTGTTAGTGCATAGTGCCTACTATCTCTATTAGTGCTATTTAACTTTGTTGCAACTTGTTGTGCTTAATGCTTGACACTAGGGCCCGAGTGCCATGATCTTAGATCTGAACTTATTATTGAATCATTATAATAGTATTGTTTGTGATCTTATCTACTAGTTATGTACGCATATCATTGTCTGGATCCAAAGGCCCCAAAGTGACAATAATTGGGACAACCGGAGGGGATGGCTATGGTGTGAGGATCACATGTGTTCATGGAGTATTAATGCTCTGCTCCGGTGCTCTATTAAAAGGAGCACCTTAATTGCCAGTAGTTCCCTAAAGGCCCCGCTGCCACGGGTTGGCTGGACAGAAGATGTTGTGCAAGTTCTTATTGCGAGCACGTATGACTATATATGGAGCACATGCCTAGGATTGTTTAGTACTTGGATGCTTGTTATTATTTATCTGCAATGCCCTAGATCTTGAAGTTACATGTTTAGACTCGTCCATGTAACGCCCGTCCATCCATCCCTATACCTACCGCACTCGAATCCCATTGTTTATCGTTACTGTTACTATTGCTCTTGTTCCACTGTTGCTATTGCTTTGTTGTTGCTACTAAAAAGTGTTGCTACTAATAAACTTCTGTGAGCAAGAACTATTTCCAGGTGCAGCTGAATTGAAAACTCAGTTGTTAAGGCTTGCAAGTCTTCTTTGGCTCCCCTTGTGTCGAATCAATAAATTGGGTAATACTACCCGCGAAGACTGTTGCAATCCCCTACACTTGTGGGTCATCAAGACTATTTTCTGGCGCCGTTGCCAGAGAGTATAGCTTTATTTGTAAGTTCACTTGGATCTATTATTGTTCACTGCTACTCCTTTCATCATGGGGAAGATTCGTGATGGAAAGTTCCCTATTTTACCATCCACTACAAGAAGAGGTACAGTCCTAAACACCTTTGCTGCTCTTGATTCACCGTCTGTTATAAGTAAGCTTGTTACACCACCACCACATACACATGCTACACACATTGCTACTACTTCTGAGTCTGAAACTGCTTTTGATACTCGTGATATTACTTCTACTGTGTTTGATGCGAGTGGTTCATTAGGTTCTTTTCTAGATGCTACTATGGCTAGTCTAGGAAATACCGAAACTCTTAGTGAAGATACGGTTACACCTGTTAGCTCACCTGAGTCTAGTGAGAGTTATGATATTAATGATGGTTACATTGAGTTCACAGATGATTTTGTTGAAGAGTGCCGAAACACACATGGTACTAGTGCTATTAAGAGTCTCCTTGCTAGACGCACCATTATTCCTAAGTTGACCTCTGATCCTAAGTTTGCCACTTCTCCCATAGATATTAAAGATAAAGATTATGATTTCTCTCTTGATTTATCCTATTTAGATATTGTTGAATAAGAACCTTTCTGTGGGACTGAAAATGAGAGTGATATGGCTCATATGAATGAGATTTCTACTATGAGTGCTTTATTCTCTAATGATTTTAAGATGCGCAAGTACTTTGTTACTAAGATCTTCCCTTTTTCACTAAAAGGAGAAGCTAGAGCTTGGTTTAATAGATTACCTCATGGTTCCATTGATAGCCCTGATTGTTTGATTGCTTCTTTCTTCCAGAAATATTTTCCTCCCAGTGCTTGACATGCTGCTTTGCAGAGACTTTTTGATTTTAAACCGGGAGAAGAAGAGAAGTTGCCCGAGTCATGGACAAGGTTCTGTGCCTTGATTCATGCACATCCTGGATGTCCATTAACTAAAAATGAGCTTCTTGATATTTATTATAATGGACTAACTGATGATTCTAGTACATACCTAGATAGTTTTGCTGATTGTGTTTTCAGAAAAAGAACTCCTACGGATGCTGAAGAATTAATGGCTAAAATAAGCAAGAATTATGATGATTGGACTTCAACTGAGCTAAATACACCTGAGCCTATTACTCCTGAACCATAGGTTCCTAAACCAGTTCCAATACCAACACCAAAGAAGAGAGGAGTTATTGCATTAAATGATTAAGTGATGAAGGAAGCTAAGAAGTGTCTAAAGGAGAAAGGTATTAGAGCTGAAGATGTGAAGAATCTACCTCCTATAGAAGAATTATGTAAGCCAATTCCCCACTCATATACTATTGAGGTACACTCTCTCCAACACTTTGATGAAGGTGATATTCCTTATGCTAAGTCTCCTAATCAATGTTTAGAGGAACTTGACATTTTTATTGTTAAGCAAGGTAATTTTAATAAACAAGTTCAAAATCATTTATTGGAAAACTCTAGAGCTATTAAAGAGTTGAAAGATATTGTGGAAAGAACTTCGAATGATATTAGAATTCTTTGTAAACACTTTCAAATGGTTCAAACCCAACTTGATCAACTTGCTAAGTTACAAAAGGATATGCTAGTTAATGCCTCGGGAGATAAACATGCTTATGGAATTAGAACTAGGAGTGGTATAGCTACTCAAGATCCTTTATATCCTGAAGGACACCCTAAATGAATTGAGCAGGATTCTCAACAAGGTGAAAGTAGTGGTAGTCCTCATAAGAGAAAGAAAAAGAAACATAGAATAGTTGAGGAACCACTTGAACCTGCTGTAGATCCTAATAGTATATTTGTCTCTGATGCTGAAACTAAGAGTGGTAATGATAAAAATGATGCTCCTGATAAGGAGGAAGTTGAGGAATAACCTGAGAAGCACACTAAGAACACTAGGTACACTAAGGAAGATTTTATTGCTAATAAACATGGTAAAGAGAGAGAACCTTGGGTGCAGAAACCTATGCCTTTTCCAGGTAAGAAACACAAGTCAAAGGAGGAAGAACACTACAACAAGTTTTGTGAGTGGATGAAACCTTTATTTTTGCAAATTCCTTTGACTGATGCTATTAAGTTGCCTCCTTATTCAAAGTATATGACGGATATTGTCTCTAATAAAAGGAAGATTCCTAATGAGGAGATTTCTACTTTGCTTGCTAATTACTCCTTCAATGGTAAGGTTCCAAAGAAACTTGATGATCCAGGTATACCAACTATTCCTTGCTCTATTAAGAATAATTATGTTAGAACTGCTTTATGTGATTTGGGAGCTGGAGTTAGTGTTATGCCTTTTTTCTCTCTACAAGAGACTCCAGCTAGAAAAGTTGATACCAACTGATATATCTTTGCAAATGGCTGATAAGTCAACTACTATTCCTGTTGGTATATGTAAGGATGTTCCTGTTCAAGTGGCTCATAATTTCATGGTTTTAACTGATTTTTTGTGCTTGAAATGCCTGAAGATGATAATATGTATATTATTCTTGGGAGACCATTTCTTAATACTGCAGGTGTTGTCATCAATTTTAATCAAGGAAAAGTAACATTCAATATTAATGACAAAGAGCATACTGTCTATTTCCCCAAGAAAGTTGCTAAGAGCTATTGCCTAAATTCCATTGAAAATGTTGAGAGTATCAAGGTTGGAGAAATATATTGTCCCATTCCACAAGAAAATTTTGAAACTATTATGATTGGGACCATTGCTATCAAGTATGAGGTAACATAATAACTTTGTGGAATACAAAGTTTTGTTTCATATAAGATTGTTTTGGTAACAAGACTTGATCAACCTTGTTAACAAAAGGATTTTAATGAACAAAATAATATTTTCACTATGGTTATACTTGCTTTCTTTTACTTTTCCCCTTCCTAGTCTTTGCTTTTGCTCTTGTTAGCTAGTTGTTTGCTTTTTAGAGTGTCTTAGAACTTCTGTAGTTTGGCTTTTGTTTGCTTTTGCTTCTTCTGGAAAAAACTTTTTCTGCGAGAAAATCAATTTTCATACCCTGAAAATTGGCCAAAAATAAAGTTTCCCGAAAAATCCCAGAAAATTCAAAATAAATTTTTCCTCAAAAAAAGGGGCAGAGGGGCACCTGGAGTGGCCCATGGGGGCACCCTAGGCCACCACACCCATGGTAGGTGCGACCTACCTATGGGTGGCGCCTAGGGGGTCTGGCACACCTAGGCCCCTCCCAGGTGCCTCCTCAAAGCTACCTTCTTTCTCTCTCCCGAAAAACACCGAAAAACTTTCTCTAGCTCGAGTTCTTGCTCGCGATTTTCGATCTCATTGTTCAGCCCATCTCAAGTGCTGATTTTTGGAGGGTTTGCTCCTTTGTATGTGCCTCCTCCACTTGTCCAATTAGATTTGTGATTGGTAGATTGCATCTTGAGTATTTTGCTGCTATAGGTGTCAGGTTTCTTGGGCTTTCATGCTTATTCTATGCTTAGAAATTTCATTTTGATGCATGTGTAGCCCTCTAGCAAGTTCCTATAGTAGTTGCTCATCATTTATCAACATAGAAATCACTTGGTTTGATACTTGTCTAAAATTTCAGAAAAGGGAGGTCATGGACCACCACACATTTGGTGAAATATTTGAGGGTGATCCGCATAGAAGGGCAAGGCTTCCAAGATCATCCACTAGTGTCAGGCCCTCATACAATGAGGATCTCATTACTCCGCGATTTGGTGACGAGGGAGATGAGGGGGATGCGCACCCCTCCACCTTTCCTTGTCAAACCTTCTTGCATGCTGCCGGGATTCTTAATGATTTTATGTTGGAGATATGCCCTAGAGGCAATAATAAATATAGTTATTATTATATCTTTGTGTTTATGATAAATGTTTACATTCATGCTATAATAGTATTAACAAGGAAACATTAATACTTGTGTGATTTGTAAACTAAATTAGAGTCCCTAGTAAAGCCTCTTTATAATACTAGCTTGTTGGTTAATAAATGATTGTGGTTTCCCTATCATGAACATTGAGATGTTATTAACAACAAGATCATATCGTTAGGAGAATGGTATGATGGACATACTCCTATAGATAAGCATAGCATAAAGATCAAGTCATTTTAAATAATTCAATTGCTATATGCTTTCTGATACATAGTAACCTAATTCCTTCGACCATGAGATCATGCTTATCACCATCACCGTAAGGATGCTTTGATGACATCAAACACCACACCGTAACTGGGTGGCTATAAAGGTGGCATTGAGTGTTCGGAAAGTATTGGTTTAGACACATGGATCAAGAGTGGGATTTGTCCATCCATATGACGGATAGATATAGTCTGGGCCCTCTCGGTGAAATGTCATCCAATTAGCTTACAAGCATGTGACTGGATCACAAGGGATCACATATCACGGGAACGAGAAAAGAGTACTTATCAGTAACGAGGTTGAACTAGGTATGCAGAGATACCGACGATCATAACCTCGGATAAGTAAACTATCGTGAGACAAAGGGAAATTGGTATCGTATGTAAGTGGTTCATTCGATCGCAAAGTAATCATACAAATATGTGGGAGCCATATGAATTTCCAGATTCCTCTATTGGTTATTGTTCGGAGAAGTGTCTCGATCATGTTCGCATAATTCACGAACCGTAGGGAGACACACTTAAGGATTCGACGTTGTTGAGTAGTTATGGAATGATGAGTAAGAGACCAAATGTTGTTCGGAGTCTCGGGTGGGATCCGGGATATCACGAGGAGATCCGGAATGGTCCGGAGAATAAGATTCATATAAGGAGAATCCTGTTTCGGGGTTGGAGAATGGTTCCGGTGTTTTCATCAGGAATGTTCTAGAAGGTTCCGGAATGTCCGGCACTCCGGAGGGGAAGGGTACATGAATGTGTCATGACAAGTTGGAATGGTTGCATCATGTACTATGTGTCATCGCTGAACAAAATAAAGGGATAAATCAAATCCTAGTTTGAAAAGTCAAACGCCAATTTGAAAAGTCAAACGGCTATTTTGTTTGGTGGAGGGAGAGTAGGAAACCTACTTGGGGAGGAGTTCCTCTCCCTCCACCGCCGGCCTTGGAAGCCGAGTTGGGGAGGGACTCCCCTCCCCTTGGCGTGCCCCCTCCACCTATATAAGTCGGGGCAGGGCTGCCCCTCCAAGGACACAACACCTCACCCCGCAAACCCTAACCCTAGCCGCCGCCGCCCACCATAGTCGCCGCCTAGGGTTTCTCCCCAAGCCACCGAGTTGGGGCTTCTAGTTGCCCTAGCCGCCGGCCTAGCCCCTTCTACTTGGTGCGTCTAAACCCTAGATCACTGAGGCTCTCTCATAGTCCACCATACTCGCTCCGGCTTAAGGCGAAGCCCTGCGAGATCTCCCCTCTACTTCCGGTACCACGCCGTTGTGTTGCCGGAATCTCGGGGAGAGTGCTAAAACCTCCGCTGCCTGCTGGAACAAGGGAGAGGAAGGTCTTCGTCGAGTACCGAACATGTGACCAACTGCGGAAGCGCTGCCGGAACGCAGCGCCGGAAGGATCGTCTACACGATCTAGAGATCGGGAAGAGTACGACTACATCACCCACGAGAATCCGCTCTCGTTAAACACTTTGGAATCTTCGAGGGTGAGTTATTCTATCGACTCGTTGCTACAATCTAGTAGATAGATCTTGGCTTGTTTGTTTGTATGCGGTATAAAATTTTGTTTTCCATGCTACGAACCCCTACAGTGGTATCAAAGCCATGTCTAATGTAGACCTGTTGCACGAGTAGAACACAATGGTCATTGTGGGCGGTGGTGCTTTTATTATCAATTGCTTCTTGTGTACTTTGCATCTTGCGGTATGATGGGATGAAGCGGCCCGGGCTAACCTTACATGACAACGTTTATGAGACTTGCTCCACGCTCAACATGCAACTTGTATTGCATAAGTGGCTTTGCGGGTGTCTGTCTCTCCCATTATAGTATAGATCCAATTTACAACGGGCACTTGATAGTTCAAACATCAACGTTGTGGTTCTTGTTCGTAAGTTAGATTGACACTTATTGAAAGCCCCAAACCACATAAAACATGCAAAGAAATTAGAGGCGTCTAATTTTGTTTTGCAGGGGTGTGCTGTGATGTGATATGGCCATGATTGTGATTATATTTGATGTATGCAATGTTCCTTATTGTAAGTTGGCAACCGACAGGAGACATATGTTGTATTTAATTTATGTTAAGACCCGAGTGTCTATTCAAAGTAGTTGTATTAGTTGAAACCGGAGGACGACAACCATGAAGCAGCGTCATTGACCTTGATGCAATGCCGGTGATGATGGAGATCATGTTTGTGCTTGAAGATGGAGATCGGAAGCACAAAGAAGAAAGGCCATATCATCACATATTATGAATTGCATGTGATGTTAATCCTTTATGCATCTTGTATTGCTTAGTTAACGACGGTAGCATTATAAGATGATCCCTCATGCACATGAATTTCAAGTTCTTAAGTGTTCATCCTTAGTAAGCATCGTTGCTAAAGCTTGTTGTTTTGAAGCACCACGTGATGATCGGGTGTGTTAGATTCCGCAAGTGTATACAACGTGAGCAAGCCAGATTTGCTCATGCGGAAGCTAAGGTTTGATCTTGACGAGCCTAGCATGTACAGACATGGTCTCGGAACATGGATCACCGAAAGGTAAAGAATGAATCATATAGCCGATATGATGAACATTTCGATTGTTCGCCATTGAAGCAACATCAACTCTCGTGATGATCGGTTTTGATGTGGTGGATTTGGTTCGTGTGATCACTAAAACAATGTGAGGGATATTGTTTTGAGTGGGAGTTCACCTAGATTAATTTAACTATTAATTAGAATTCAATTTGTCATAAACTTAGTCTATACTATTGCAAATATGTTGTAGATCAATGGAGGCCCCTACCATCAATTTTAATGCGTTCCTAGAGAAAGAAAAGTTGAAAAACAATGGAAGCAACTTTGCGGATTGGTTCCGCAATTTGAGGATTGTCCTCAATGCTGGTAATTTGACCTATGTGCTGGATGCACCGCTGGGTGACCCGCCTGCAGCTGATGCTACGATGAAGTAAAGAATGTTTACCTCGCTCAAAAGACTCAGTACTCCACAGTTCAGTGTGCTATCTTGTATGGTTTAGAATTGGAGCTTCAGAAAAGGTTTGAGAATTCAGACCCACATGATATTGTTCGTGAACTCAAATTGATCTTTGAGACTCACGCGGCAGTTGAGAGCTATGAGGCTTCTAAAAAGTTCTTTAACTTCAAGATGGAAGAGGGCAGCTCCGTCAGTGAGCATGTGCTTAAGATGTCTGGGCACGCAAACAAACTGCAAAGCTTGGGTATAGTGATTCCTAATGCTTTGGGGATTTACCGTGTCCTCCAATCATTGTCACCAAGTTACAAGAACTTTGTGATGAACTACAATATGCAAAGCATGAACAAGCAGTTGCCAGAACTCTTCTCCATGTTAAAATCTGCAGAAGTGGAGATCAAGAAAGAGCACCAAGTGTTGATGGTCAATAAGACCACCAAATTCAAGAAAGGCAAGTCTAAGAAAAAGGGACACTTCAAGAAGGGTGGTAAGAAAGTTACCGCGCCGACGAAGAAGACCAAGGCTGGACCTAAGCCTGATACTGAGTGCTTTTACTGCAAGGGAGAAGGTCACTGGAAGTGGAATTGCCCAAAGTACTTGGCGGATTTGAAGAACGACAACATCAAGAAGAAAGGTATATCCGATATACATGTTATTGATGTGTATCTCACTAGTACTCGTAGTAGTGCCTGGGTATTTGATACTGGTTTGGTTGCTCATATTTGTAACTCGAAACAGGTGCTGCAGAATAAACGGAAGCTAGCGAAGAACGAGGTGACGATGCGCATTGGAAACGGATCAAAGGTTGATGTGATCGCGGTCCGCACGCTACCTCTTTATCTACCATCGGGATTAGTTTTATACTTAAATAATTGTTATTTGGTGCCTGCGTTGAGCATGAAAATTATATCGGGATCTTGTTTATTGCGAGACGGTTACTTGTTTAAGTCCGAGAATAATGGTTGTTCGATTTATATGAGTAATATGTTTTATGCACATGCACCTTTGATAGATGGTCTATTCTTATTGAATCTCGATAGTGAAAATACACATATTAATAACATTGAAGCTAAACGTTTGAAATCGAGCGATAACTCGACCTATATGTGGCAATCGCTGCCTTGGTCACATTGGAGTGAAGCGTATGAAGAAACTCCATTCCGATGGACTTCTTGAATCACTTGATTTCGAATCACTTGAAAGATGCGAAGCATTTCTGATGGGTAAAATGACTAAGACTCCATTTTCTAGTATGATGGAGCGAGCTACGGACTTATTGGAAATCATACATACCGATGTGTGTGGTCCAATGAGTGTAGCATCGTGCGGTGGTTATTGTTATGTTCTTACCTTCACGGATGACTTGAGTAGATATGGGTATATCTATTTCATGAAACATAAGTCCAAAACTTTCGAGAAGTTTAAGGAATTTCAAAGTGAGGTTGAGAATCAACGTAACAAGAAGATTAAATTTCTACGTTCTGATCGTGGAGGTGAATATCTAAGTTACGAGTTTGGCGAGCATTTGAAGAAATGCGGATTACTTTCACAATTGACACCGCCGGGAACACCACAGCGTAATGGTGTGACCGAACGTCGTAATCGAACTCTCTTAGATAGGGTTCGTTCTATGATGTCACTTACAGATTTACCGCTATCATTTTGGGGTTATGCATTAGAAACAGCCGCATTCACTTTAAATAGGGCACCATCTAAATCCATTGAAACAACGCCGTATGAATTATGGTTTTGGAAGAAACCTAAATTGTCGTTCCTTAAAGTTTGGGGTTGCGAAGCCTATGTAAAGAAGTTACAGCCGGACAAGCTAGAACCCAAAGCGGAAAAATGCGTCTTCATAGGATACCCAAAGGAAACTATTGGGTATACCTTCTATCATAGATCTGAAGGCAAAATCTTCGTTGCCAAGAATGGATCCTTTCTAGAGAAGGAATTTCTCTCGAAAGAAGTGACTGGAAGGAAAGTAGAACTCGACGAGGTTGTCGAACCTTTTCTCGAACTTGAGAGTAGCGCAGCACCGGAAGAAGTTCCTGTGGTGGCTGCACCAATAAGAGAGGAAGCTAATGATGATGATGATGATGATGAAACTTCGGTTGAAGTTGCTATAGAGCCTCGCGGGTCAACGAGAACTCGTACCGCTCCTGATTGGTATGATCCCGTTATGAGTGTCATGTTGGTGGACAACACCGATGACCCTGCGACATATGAGGAAGCGATGATGAGCCCAGATTCCAATAAATGGAAAGTAGCCATGAAATCCGAGATTGGATCCATGTACGAAAACCAAGTATGGACTTTGGTGGACTTACCGGATGGCCGGAAGGCTGTTGAGAACAAATGGATTTTCAAGAAGAAAACAGATGCTGATGGTAATGTTACTGTCTATAAAGCTCGACTTGTAGCAAAAGGGTTTCGACAAATTCAAGGAGTTGACTACGATGACTTTCTCACTTGTAGCGAAGCTAAAGTCTGTGAGGATTATGTTAGCAATCGCTGCATATTATGATTATGAGATATGGCAGATGGATGTCAAAACAGCGTTCCTCAATGGAGACATTGATGAAGATTTGTAAATGGTGCAACCCAAAGGTTTTGTCAATCCTAATGATGCTAACAAGGTATGCAAACTTCAACGGTCCATTTATGGATTGAAGCAAGCATCCCGAAGTTGGAATCAACATTTTGATAAGGTAATCAAAAGTTTTGGTTTTATACAAACTTATGGAGAAGCTTGTATTTACAAGAAAGTGAGTGGGATCTCTGTAACATTCTTAGTACTATATGTAGATGACATATTGTTGATTGGGAATGATGTAGACCTTCTTAATAGTGTCAAGGAATATTTGAATAATAGTTTTTCAATGAAAGATCTTGGCGAAGCAGCTTACATATTAGGCATAAAGATTTATAGAGATAGATCGAGACGCCTAATATCATTGTCACAAAGCACATATTTGGACAAAGTTCTAAAGAGGTTTGGAATGGAAGATAGCAAGAAAGGGTTCTTGCCCATGTTGCCCAATACGACCTTGAGTAAAACACAAAGTCCAACAACGGCAGAAGATAGAGAAAGGATGAGTAAAACTCCCTATGACTCAGCCATAGGATCTCTAATGTATGACATGCTATGTACTAGACCCGACATTGCATATGTTGTTAGTTTAACTAGCAGATATCAAAGTGATCCAGGAGTGGATCATTGGACAGCGGTCAAAAACATCCTTAAGTACTTGAGAAGAACTAAGGATATGGTTCTTTCTTATGGAGGTGATGAACAGCTCGTTGTTAATGGTTACACCGATGCTAGTTGGAACACCGATCCGGATGATTGTAAATCACAATCTGGATACGTATTTACTTTGAATGGTGCAGCAGTTAGCTGGAGGAGTGCAAAGCAAAGTGTTGTGGCGAGATCTTCAACTGAATCGGAATACATGGCTGCTTCGGAGGCTTCACAAGAAGCGATATGGATGAAAGAGTTCATTACAGAGCTCGGTGTGGTTCCAAGTGCGCTGGACCCAATGTTTATCTACTGTGATAACACAAGAAGCTAAAGCACATCAAGCTACGTTTTCACGCTATTCGAGAACATGTCCAAGATGGTGACATAAAGATTTTCAAAGTACACACAGATCTGAATGTGGCGGATCCGTTGACTAAACCTCTCCCGAGGGCAAAACATGACCAACACCAAACTGCCATGGGTGTTCGGTATATTACCATGTAATCTAGATTAGTTGACTCTAGTGCAAGTGGGAGACTGTTGGAGATATGCCCTAGAGGCAATAATAAATAAAGTTATTATTATATCTTTGTGTTTATGATAAATGTTTACATTCATGCTATAATAGTATTAACAAGGAAACATTAATACTTGTGTGATTTGTAAACTAAATTAGAGTCCCTAGTAAAGCCTCTTTATAATACTAGCTTGTTGGTTAATAAATGATTGTGGTTTCCCTATCATGAACATTGAGATGTTATTAACAACAAGATCATATCGTTAGGAGAATGGTATGATGGACATACTCCTATAGATAAGCATAGCATAAAGATCAAGTCATTTTAAATAGTTCAATTGCTATATGCTTTCTGATACATAGTAACCTAATTCCTTCGACCATGAGATCATGCTTATAACCATCACCGGAAGGATGCTTTGATGACATTAAACACCACACCGTAACTGGGTGGCTATAAAGGTGGCATTGAATGTTCGGAAAGTATTGGTTGAGACACATGGATCAAGAGTGGAATTTGTCCATCCATATGACGGATAGATATACTCTGGGCCCTCTCGGTGAAATGTCATCCAATTAGCTTGCAAGCATGTGACTGGCTCACAAGGGATCACATATCACGGGAACGAGAAAAGAGTACTTATCAGTAACGAGGTTGAACTAGGTATGCAGAGATGCCAACGATCATAACCTCGGATAAGTAAACTATCATGAGACAAAGGGAAATTGGTATCGTATGTAAGTGGTTCATTCGATCGCAAAGTAATCGTACAAATATGTGGGAGCCATATGAATTTCCAGATTCCTCTATTGGTTATTGTTCGGAGAAGTGTCTCGATCATGTCCGCATAATTCACGAACCGCAGGGAGACACACTTAAGGATTCGACGTTGTTGAGTAGTTATGGAATGATGAGTAAGAGACCGAATGTTGTTCGGAGTCTCGGATGGGATCCGAGATATCGCGAGGAGATCCGGAATGGTCCGGAGAATAAGATTCATATAAGGAAAGTCCTGTTTCGGGGTTGGAGAATGGTTCCGGTGTTTTCATCGGGAATGTTCTAGAAGGTTCCGGAATGTCCGGCACTCCGGAGGGGAAGGGTACATGAATGTGTCATGACAAGTTGGAATGGTTGCATCATGTACTAGGTGTCATCGCTGAACAAAATAAAGGGATAAATCAAATCCTAGTTTCAAAAGTCAAACGCCAATTTGAAAAGTCAAACGGCTATTTTGTTTGGTGGAGGGAGAGTAGGAAACCTACTTGGGGAGGAGTTCCTCTCCCTCCACCGCCGGCCTTGGAAGCCGAGTTGGGGAGGGACTCCCCTACCCTTGGCGTTCCCCCTCCACCTATATAAGGAGGGGCAGGGCTTCCCCTCCAAGGACACAACACCTCACCCCGCAAACCCTAACCCTAGCCGCCGCCCACCATAGCCGCCGCCGTCTAGGGTTTCTCCCCAAGCCGCCGAGTTGGGGCTTCTAGTTGCCCTAGCCGCTGGCCTAGCCCCTTCTACTTGGTACGTCTAAACCCTAGATCACCGAGGCTCTCTCATAGTCCACCATACTCGCTCCGGCTTAAGGCGAAGCCCTGCGAGATCTCCCCTCTACTTCTAGTACCACGCCGTTGTGCTGCCGGAATCGCGAGGAGAGTGCTACAACCTCCGCTGCCTGCTGGAACAAGGGAGAGGAAGGTCTTCGTCGAGTACCGAACGTGTGACCGACTGCGGAAGCGTTGCCGGAACGCAACGCTGGAAGGATCGTCTACACGATCTAGAGATCGGGAAGAGTACGACTACATCACCCACGAGAATCCGCTCTCGTTAAACACTTTGGAATCTTCGAGGGTGAGTTATTCTATCGACTCGTTGCTACAATATAGTAGATAGATCTTGTCTTGTTTGTTTGTATGCGGTAGAAAATTTTGTTTTCCATGCTACGAACCCCTACATTTTATGACCTTGGTTCGAAGGGCTGGACTAACAAGCCTTATGCAGGATGAGAGCGCGCAATATGATACGCTCACTAAAACATTTGTGGGGAGCTTGTCCTTTACTAATAGTGTGTTCTATCCAGATGTTTCTTTCAAAGTTTATGGCAGGTCTTACCATATGTCATTGAAGAAATTTTGTGGGGCTCTGGGACTTGGTACAGCTGGGTCAGCGAAGAAGATTCTAGCTCAACCCACTGATTTGTTGGAGCTCTATCGCGGAATAACCAATGATGATAACCGTAGAGCTCAACGGGGAAAGATAAAAAACATTCAGCTTCCAGCCATCAGGTACTTCGCTTATTATCTTGGCATTGGTGTTCTTGGTACGGAGAACACTAATAATATTTCTAGATATCATTTGGCTTTCTTAGTTGTTGCGCTCAACAATGAAACTAAGTACAATCTTGGTACTCTCATTGCTCGTCGCTTAACTGCTAAGGGACCCATTTATGGGGGAATTATTGCTATGCGCGTTGCTGCTGCCTCTTGGATCCTGAGAGGCTTGATCTTGCTTCCATGAAGGCGCATCACTTTGTCACCACTAGCTCTACCCTTGAGAACTTGGTTTATAGAATGCTGTTTATTGACGGGAAAGAGAGAGAGATCCCTCTACCCCAAACCACTTTGTTCAGTATTTATCAGGGACCTTTGTCACGCTCCAAGGAGGAGATGGATGAGATGATGCGCTCTTTTAACTTCCATGGGCACTATTAGGAGGAAGCACCCACATATGACCCCGTTGTACACTACGCAGGGGAATCCTCGAGCTCATACCACGACGAGGGAGCCTACTCGTCATACTACGGAGGTGCATCTACTTGGGCACCATGGGATTGAGCCCCACTTAGGCCAAAAGCCTAAGCTTGGGGGAGGTATACCGACATCACACTCATCTCTATATCATGTTTCGTTGGTTCTTTGTATATCCATTGTTTCGCTTTCTTTTTGGTTTTTGTTCCTTCTTTCTCAAAAACACAAAAATACCAAAAATATTTTCGTTGTTTCTCTTGGTTTGTTTCTTTGCTTTTTGGTTTTGTTTTGCCTTAAAAGAAAAATCCAAAAAAGATTTTTGCTTTGTTTGTTTTTACTTTGCTTTGCTTTGTTTGCTTCTTGTTTGGTTTGCTTTTTCTTTGTTTGCTTGTTTCTAAAAATCAAAAACACCAAAAATATTTGTTGTTCTTCTTTGGTTTTGTGAGTTCTTTGCAGGGTTCAGCCGTCCTCAGTGGATTTTGGTTTCATGTTATTATTCAAGTCACACAAGTGAAGGGCAATAATGAAGATTAAGACAACTTGAGGAGTGGTAAGAGGCTGGTAACGAACTCTATTTGTTTTCATTTTTGTACATATACTCATCATTGTGAGCCTGCTTAGCCAGTTCGTGTAATGTGTATGTTGTTATGGATGCTTAGTAGTTCTTTCTTGCTTGTGATTAGCTCCATCTTGCTATTGTAGCATGTCATATGAATGTTTGCTTGTATTGTTTTATTCATACTTTGGTATGATACGGTGGTATCCTCCTCTGAAAGTTTCATGTGAATCGACTTGGCACATGCTCACGCATGCATATGACTAAACAATAGTCAGTAAGCCTCGATGATTTATTTTGTCTCAGAGTTCTTGTATCACTTTCATGCCATAATTAGTCCTGTTTTGTTGCAAGCATGATTATGACAGTTATCACTCTCTCGTTTGTCGCTCCCTCTCTATTGCTAGCCTTCACTTGCACTGAGTATGAGCTCTGCCTATGCTTCCAAACTCCCAAAACCAATATTGCCAACAGTGTCCACCATACCTACCTATTAGCATCATTTGCTACTTCAGTGCATATTTTATATGCCGTGTTTTCTTCCAAATAGAATGTTTGTCTGTTTTGAGAAAGTTAGTTAGTAAATCTCTCATGAACTTGATGGCACACTTTATTCCGTGCACTTAATAATCTTGAACCATTGTGACATGTCCATGAAAGTAATATGCTTGCAAATTATATGCTGGGAGTCAGCAGAACCGTGCTATCTCGGGGAACGCTTTCAACACTTTATGGATATCTCATCCAGTTGATACCTTGCTCTTTTGTTTGCGGATGTCGACGGTGTGAAATAAAAGGGGAGCTTGTGAGTTCATGGAGTCTATACATTGTATTAGAGAAACGCCTGGGCCGCTAGCCTAAGCCATGCCTAATCATGGAGGAAACTTGCAGCATCACCATAATGAGCATTTATGAAGCATCCACAATAAAAATCTATGCACATAGTAAATAAAAAGATCGCTGAGATGCTCATTGTCTACTTGTCTTGTCATTTTGATCACGGGATCGCTCATGTATCATGTGCAAGGGGTACCCTGTTGGCGGTTCTCTATGATATGCATGTATTTACAATGACAAGAACTTGCAGGTAACCAAAGTTGAGTAGCATGCGGAGCGTCCCTCGTACTCAAGGGACATGGGATTTCCAGTCTATGGTCCGTCAAGCATATAACTCAGATTGGACCACACTTTCACCTTAACCATATGAAGATGCCTATGATAGGGGCAATGAGAGCTCAAAGCTAATGAGTACCTTCTTTCAGCATTTGGAAGCCTTTCGAACTTTACAAAACCGTTTTCACAACCTTGTTGAGTCACCACTTATTCTATGAGCACCTTCTTGAGAGCATAGTTGTCATTTTTATGTTTGTTCCAAAACTTGGTTAATTATGTCATGACTTTGATGCTTTTATCTCTGATATCTTTATCTCTAGTCTTCACTTGAACTTCAGAGGTGCCTTGGTATTTATATTGTGTTCTTCAAACAAAGGCAAGCGAGATACCACTCTATCATACCTTATTATGATCATTGCAATGTTGCTTATGTTTATGTTTCTTGCTACTTATTATTATTGAGTTGGTTTCTCTTCATAGCTTGCAATGACTATTGAGTAGACTTAGTTGCATACTATTTATTATGAATTGTATAAGCATCTACTCCTATGCTGAGAATATTTGCATCGTATGAAGCAAATGTGTTCGTGAAAGTTCTTTTATCGCACTCAGTTTTCAACTGAATTGCTTGAGGACAAGCAATAAGCTAAGCTTGGGAGAGTTGATGCGTCCAAAACGTATCTACTTTCCCGAACACTGTTGCTATTGTTTCTCCCCTAAACTTGTGTGATTTGGATACAACTAACACAGACTGGCGTTGTTTTCAACAGAATTACCTTGGTGTCTAGTTTTTGTGCAGAAAATGAACTATCAGGAAAAATCCCGGAAAATATGCCAAAAATTATATTTCACCAGAAGATCTAGGGAGCCAGAAGACGAGACGGATAAGGGGCCTGAGGGGGCCACACCCCTGCCAGGCGTGTGACCACCTCTGGTCGTGCCTAGAGGGGTGCAGCCACCCCAGGCACCCCCTCAGCCTCCCTATGCGCCTATAAGTTGCCTCTCGACTTAAAAACCGAGGGGGCTTTGATAGTTTTCCAGAAAAAGTTCCGCTTCGCCACCGACATCAGAAACCAAGATTCGGATACAGAAACTCTATTCTGGCACCCTGCCGGGACGGGGAATTTGGAGAGGATCATCGCCATCATCATCACCAACGCCTCTCCATCGACCATCAATGTTTCCCTCATCCATGAGTGAGTAATCCCCCATTGTAGGCTTGGGGATGGTAGGGATTGGATGAGTTCTATCATGTAATCGAATAAGATTATTAGGGCATAGTGCCTAGTATCTCTATTAGTGTTATTTGACTTTGTTGTAACTTGTTGTGCTTAATGCTTGTCACTAGGGCCCGAGTGCCATGATCTGAGATCTGAACTTATTATTGAATCATTATGATAGTATTGTTTGTGATCTTATCTGCAAGTTGTGTACGCATATCATTGTCCAGATCCAAAGGCCCCAAAGTGACAATAATTGGGACAACCGGAGGGGATGTCTGTGGTGTGAGGATCACATGTGTTCACGGAGTGTTAATTCTTTGCTTCGGTGCTCTATTAAAAGGAGCACCTTAATTTCCAGTAGTTCCCTAGAGGCCCCGCTGCCACGGGCTGTCTGGACAGAAGATGTTGTGCAAGTTCTCATTGCGAGCACGTATGACTATATATGGAGCACATGCCTAGGATTGTTTAGTACTTGGATGCTTGTTATTATTTATCTGCAATGCCCTAGATCTTGAAGTTACATGTTTAGCCTCGTCCATGCAACGCCCGTCCATCCATCCATATGCCTACCGCACTAGAATCCCACTGTTTACCGTTACTGTTACTATTGCTCTTGTTCCATTGTTGCTGTTGCTACTACAAACTATTGCTACTGATAAACTTCTGTGAGCAAGAACTATTTCCAGATGCAGCTGAATTGACAACTCATTTGTTAAGGCTTGCAAGTATTCTTTGGCTCCCCTTGTGTCGAATCAATAAATTGGGTAATACTACCCGCGAAGACCATTGCGATCCCCTACACGTGTGGGTCATCAAGGTCACACGTCGGTCGAAGACATGGTTTATTTCCCCAGCGGCTCAGCTGTTCCCAAAGCAAGCCTTTTCAACTTCCCTGGTCAACGACGGCTGGTCTCATAGCGTTCGATTCCGAGTATATGCAAAACACAGGAGATTTTGGATGTTTTAGTTCATTTGAATTGTTGAACTGTGTTCATCCTTCATTGATATTTTGGTATTTTTCATGAGGAATCCATTGCTTGGGGATTATTTGGTTTGCTAAAGTGTTCATGTGTATTTACTACTTTCCTAAGCACATCTCCTAGTTGACTATTTGTGCAGTTTGTTATCTGTTCTTGATATTGTTGTGGTTTCATCTACTCCACTTGGTTCTCGTTACTAGGCCCACAGTGATGCTCATATATATGGTGTATTCTAGTGTTTCTACCTATTCCTATTAGAACTCGTTCTTTTGGAACTTTATACAGTAGCTGTTGCTGTTCATGTTACCCTGTCTACTAGATGGTATTGCTCTGTTGTTGATCATATCTAGCCTATTGTTATTCTTCTGGCTATGGACATGTTGTTTTGTTCATGGATTACTATCATGACCTTTTCTTACAAGTGTATATTCCTATTGTTGGTTTCTTTTGGTCTTGAACTACATTTATTCTTGATACTATTTGTCTACCTTCCCCGAGCATAAGGATTTCAGGACTAATTCCTGATGTCCTATTTTGGATTCCAAAGCAATGATTTCACCCGAATTTTTAACCAATAACTTGGTTTATTTTGTTTTGTTATGTTTGCAGATTCCAACAAAGAATAGAAGATATAATGAATACGAGAAAAAGGTGGAAAGAAGATAAGCAGATAAAGATAGAATGTAGATAAGTCTTTAGTTTCTTCTTCTTTTTAGTTTGTATTAGGATTTCTTCATTATTTTGTAATTTGTCATGTACACAACCTTGTATCCACTTTGAAACGAATAAAGATCAAAGTTTGGAGTATGTTGCCAAGTTTCCTTGCATTTTTATGAATTCCTTTATTTACTTATGTTTGTTTAAATTTGAACTCGATTTTGACCAAGTCAAACCTCAATTTTGAATTCATATGTTGTTATTTGAATCCTTGGTTACTCATTCTTATGTATATGTATGTATGTATATACTCTTCGGATTTTTAGTTGACTCAATTATTCTATTGAAGATCAAATTTGGAATTTGAATTTCAAATCCTAGTGTTGACTTGAGCCAAATTTCAACACTAGAGTCAAATCTTAATCACTTTTCGCTTGTACAACAATAAGTTAGAATTCCACCACATTTTTCAAATGCATGCAACCACGAAACAAGCTTGGTGGGGGATTTCGCCGCCGATGGGCTAGGGTTCTTGGAAAGGGTGTGGTGAATTTGGTAATCAAGACACCGTGCATTGCCTATTGTTTAATTGATTTGCCACATAACTTTTATTTTTGGCACTCGCATAATGTATGAGTACTCTTTAGCGGGACCCAAACCAGCTCTTCAATAGAGTAAGTCATGGAATGTTTGTATTCAATCGAGTTTGCCTCGAAGTATCCTCTCTCGATAGTTGGCTCCCAAATCTTCAAAATGACCTAATAACGCTCAACTTTTTTAATAGGACTCTGACATTAAAATAAACATGGAACAATATAAAACAGCTCAATAAAAACAAAAATTACATCAAAATCCTTGAGAGACCCTTCACCTTCAACATCCTTGAGAAACATATGCTCTGTCAACTTGCGGCCCTCCAGAGGTAATTATCCCCACAGAAGGTTTGTGGGAATTGATCCTTGATTCATTACTGATGCTAACGGGAGTACATATAGAGGTTGATCATAGGAGATCGTTACTGTGCACGCATGCGCGTGGGAAGCGTAAGAATAGGAATGCCCGTCAGACTAGGGACTACAAGTAACAGACTCTAAGGTTCAGAATACAAGTCTCAACAGCACCCCGCAGTTTGAACGGGGCTGGGTAGCACATCCAAACTGAACCTAAAATCTTGAAATACCGATGTAGGCAGTCCCTTTGTGAATATGTCGGCATACTGTGAACTGGTGGGAACATGAAGGACACGGGCTTCCCCAAGCGCCACCTTATCCCTGACGAAGTGGAGGTCGATCTCCACGTGCTTGGTCCGCTGGTGCTGCACCGGGTTGGAGGAGAGGTACATGGCATTGATGTTGTCGCGGTAGACCATGGTGGCGCGGGCGATGGAGCGGTGAAGCTCGTGCATCAATTCGCGAAGCCAACGGGACTCAGCGACCGTGTTGGCGACCACGCGGTATTCGGCTTCAGGGCTAGAGTGCGACACGGTATGTTGTCGCTTGGAGGCCCACGACACTAGGTTGTCGCCAAGGAAAACGCCAAATCCCGACGTGGACTTGCGGGTGTCAGGGCACCCGGCCCAGTTCGTGTCAGAGTATGCCACCAGGTCATTGGAGGAGCGACGATGGATCTGCAGCCCGTAGTGCGATGTGTCACGCACGTATCGAAGGATCCGCTTGATGAGCTGAAAGTGCGCCTCGCGGGGATCGTGCATGAACAAACACACCTGTTGCACAACATAAGAGAGATCCGGGCTGGTAAGGGTTAGATATTGCAGGGCACCTTCAAGGTTGCGGTAGAGTTTTGGATCCGAACAAGGTTTGTGATAATCCCAATTTGCATCACCATTCTATATCATAATTTACATCTATTCATTGATATATGTCTTGTTATGAGGTATTACTGATGGATTTTCATATGTTTATGCATGTTGGATGATTCTTGAAGGATGGACTGCTGGAGTCTGGATTCTGATGGAAAAGAAGGCGTTTCGGTGCAATTTCGCGAAGACTAGAAAAATATGGGAAAATATTATTTTTCCAGAAGAATGAGGAAGCCAGAAGGAGGAGCGAAGAGGGGCCGCAGGGGGCCCACACCTCTCCTAGGCACGGGTCCCCCTGGGTCGCTCCTAGGGCAGGTGTGGCCCACCTGCCCGGCTCCCGACTCTGCCCCTTCGCCTATATCTTCCATACGGAACCCTAAGTCCAGGGGAGCGACCACAGATAGATTTCTGCCACCTCTAAGGGAGGAAAACACCAAGAAAGAAAGATCTCTCCGGTAGACAGATTTCTGCTGGGGTAATTCCTTCCCGGATAGGGGAGACCGTCGTCATCAACACCATCGTCAAGCTAGCCTTCATCAGGATCATCATCATCATCCACACCATCATCTCCACTAGCACATCACTTTGTCCCGATGTAACAATTGTGTTGGATATTGCTTTAGTTCTTAGGGGAAAATTTCCCGGTGTTGATTACTATTGTAGTTGATGCTTGTGAGTGGAACCATTGTGTTATTGTTTATGTTCAGATTTTTATCCATTACCATATCATCTTTGATCTTCATCCATATGATGTCTTGTGAGTAGTTCGTTATGTTCTTGAGGACATGGGAGAAGTCATGTTGTTAGTAGTGTATTTGTGTTGAGTTATTATTCAATGGTTTAATATTTAAGTTGTGGTGCTATTCTTATAGTGGTGTCATGTGAACGTCGACTACATGATACTTCACCATTTATGGGCCTAAGGGAATGCATTGTGTATTTGGATACTAATTGTGGGGTTCTTGGGTGTAAACCTGAACCCCCGTTAGGACACCTTTGCACAAGCGAGTGTAGGATCTCAGAGTTTAAGGCTATGGTTAGATTTATATCTTAATTACTTTCCTGTAGTTACGGTTGTTTGTAGGGGGTTTAATCACAAATATGCATTAGTCCAAATAAGGTCGGTATGTTAGCACAGGTTCACCCACACAACACTTACAACACCAGAGAAGAGTACTCAGCTATTTGAAGCGAAATCACTTGACAGAATTCCCATGTGTCCTCGAGAACGTTTGGTCCTTATAAGTATTTCCACTGGCTTGTCCTTTGCTAAGAAAGGATTGGGCCACTTGCTCCATTTGTTTGTTGTCTTTATTACTTGCTCCTTGTTTTGTTGCCTTATCAGAAAACCACTAAAAATCTGTTTGCTAAGTATTCATAGGGATTTCCTGTTCCATACCATTGTTCAGCACCTTGTGCTCCTCGTTGGGACCGACACTCCTATTTATGGAAAGTACTACGATACACCCCCTATACTTGTGGGTCATCAAGACTATTTTCTGGCACCGTTGTTGGGGAGTGAAGCGCTATTGAAGAGTGGAACTGGTAAGGGAAACTTTTACTGTGAGTATTGCTTTTTTTACTGCTTGTTACTTTGTTTCCAATATGGATAACCCACTTAGTTTTCTGTTTGGGAAAACTACTACCACTGCTAGGGTAGTAGATGAACCACCACCTGTTGAGATAGATCCTTTTAAGATACCTACAAGTATTGTTAATCGTGTTATGCATAATTATTATTTAGGGGATGGAACTATCCATCCCGGTGATCACTTGCTTTTTATCCATGAATTATGCGGGTTGTTGATGTGTGCAGGTATCACAACTAAACAGGTGAAGAAGAAGTTACTCTCCATATCCTTGAAAGGGAGAGCTGAAGAATGGTATAAGCTGCTGAAGAATGGACAATCCATGGAATGGGAGGAGATTGCATCTCTCTTTTACTCTAAATTTTATCCTCCTAGTGAGATTCATAAGGATAGAAATTTTATATATAACTTTTGGCCTCTTGATGGAGAGAGTACAACTCAAGCTTGGGGGAGATTGAAGTTACTAATGCTTAAATGTCCTATTCATGAACTCCCTAACAATATTATTCTCAATAACTTTTATGCTAGGCTTTCTCTTCATGAAAAATATTTACTAGATGCTTCTTGTGCTGGATCATTCATATGTATGAAGGAACAAGCTAAATGGAATCTACTAGACCGTATTCAAGAGAACGCTGAAGCTTGGGAGAATGACAAAGGAAGAAAGTCAGGTATAAACTATGATTATGAATGCATTAAATCTTTTATGGGAGATGACTTCCGTGATATTAGCAATGAGTTTGGTCTTGATTCCCAAAGTATTTCCAACTGTTTTAAAGCCTTTGCCTCTTATATTGAAATTCCCAAGAAGAAGTGGAATAAGTACCATGCTCCTTATAAAGATGTTGTTAATCATGTTCCGAACCTCATGTTGAGAAATTACCTTTCATAGATAAGGTAGAGGAGTATTCTATGATTATTAGTACAAATAACAAAGGTACAAAGGAAACTGTGGAGCCTGATAAGCAATTGAATGTTGAACAAGTGGTAGCTATTGTGAAAGACAATATCACTAGAAATAGAGGATGAGCACATTGTCTTCTGTGAAGACGCTTCTAATATTATCTCTCATCCTAGTAAGGCTAGAAAAGCTAGTGTTCTTGTGCTTTCTGTTAAAATTGGTGATCATTGCTAATATGGTTTATGTGATATTGGTGCTAGTTCTAGTGCTATTCCTTATGAGCTTTATAGGGAAATTATGCATGAGATTGGTCCTTGTGAGCTGGAGGACATTGATGTGGTTATTCACCTTGCTAATAAGGAAACCATTTTCCCCATTGGTATTGTAAGAGATGTGGAGGTTCTTTGTGGTAAGATTAAGTATCATGCTGATTTTCTAGTGCTTAATTCAGCAGCTAGCAAAACCTGTCCTATCATTTTTGGTAGACCTTTCTTGAAGACTTGTGGAGCCATTATAGATTGTAAGAAGGAGAAAGTTTTAAGTAAGTTTGATGGATATTCTTATGAGTTTAACTTTTCCAAATTTGCTAAAGCTCCTTGTGAAAATAGCTTGCCTAATGAAGATTTCAGGATGGAATAGCTTGCTTCTATTGATCAGGTCTATGACCTTGGACCTCTTTTTGGTGACAGTTATATTGTTGCCAATGACAGTTTGTGGTAAGATTATTCTGATGATAAATTTGTTGCCAATGACAGTTATATTGTCAACTTTATTCAAAGTGCTACTGAAAGTTATTATGAGAGAGGGAAACATGGTTTTATGCATCCCAATAATGTTAAGTTTCCCCGTTTTATGTTGAAAGCTTTAAAGTTGCATATGTTTTGTCTTCCTATGCTAGTGGCTTTTTGTTTCAAAAATTCGTTTTCTCATGATACCCCCATGCATAGGAAGTGGGTTAGACTTAAGTGTGTTGGTTATTTGCTTCTTGATGCTCTCTTTCACTTCAAATATATATTTCTTATGTGAGCATCTTCTCAAACTATCAAGCCTAACTTCAAGGCATTAAAGAGAAGTACTTGTTTGGAGATAACCCAAGATTTTTGTCGAGTCTTGGAAGTTACTACCTCAGTAATAACCGCTCGTTATCCTTTTTGTTTTGGTTTTTGTGTCAAGTTCAACTACTTTTGGGAAGTAGGGGAGTTGTGAAAAGTGGTTGTCCTGGAACAGAGTTTTGTGTTGTATTGTAAAAATTCGTGAGGAAGCTCAGTACTTCAGATGGAGCTGCATTTTTCTGCGCTTGTTCTCCAAGTTGTTACCCAACTTTCATCAGTTCTGTACTTTTGATTTGAGCAACAGAAGGTTTTCTAAAAAATCAATCTTTACATGTTGTTCTATTTTGACAGATTTCTGCCATCATTTGCATTTGCCTCTTACAAAAGCTTTGTTTTGATGGGTTTTCAGTTGAAGTGTGTACCGAAAGGTTTATTGTTTTTTCTTACACTAATGTTGTCATTCAGTTTATGCAAGGGTTTTGTATGAAGGAAATTTTTAGGAGAAGGAGAAAAGGAATCTGCAGAGTTTGTCTTTGAATAGGTAAAAGTGGTGAAAACAGAAGGTTCGTGAAAATCCAATCTTTTTATATTTTTGATCTTTTTAATACATAAGGAAGACTAGGCCAGACAGAGGAGGCTGGAGTCGGGTGGACAAACCCACCCGAGCCAGCCCTAGCTTTGGCGCTGGAGGTGTGCCACCCTCAAACTCTGTCTCCGCCTTGTTTATGTGATAGTACCTTCATTATGCCTTGAAACTTCGTAATATATAACCCCCCGGATCCCCTGAGGTTCATGCATGGTGTTCTCGTTGTGTTTTTGTTTCAATCTGTTTCTGTCAGGAAATATTCTCAAGTTTAGAGCACCATGGTCTCCACCAACGACAAAGGCAAGAAGACCGTGGAGGAGATAAAGTTGGAAGAACAAACCGCCGCAGGGACAAGGGCAAGCAAACCTACTTTTGTAGGAGAAATTAACACTGGGGATGCTTTTTCTTGTAACATGCAGGGAATCATATCCTTCGGTCCAGACTTCAGATACTGCCCTGAGGCAGTGGAAGCCCTTCGAACCACTGATGAGTTTTGTGACAAGTATCGTGCCTTGAGGTTGAAGGTGAATATACTCCAAGAGGAGAATGACAGGCTTTGTAAGATGCTGGAAGAATTTCTTACCCTAAACAAGGGAACACCACCACCACTGAAGGAGTAATTCATCATCAGGTTTGGCATCCCCTTGGCTTGTTCCAAGCTTGGGGAGTGTCGCGGTATCGCAACCATTATCTTTTATCTTTTACCTTTTTAGTGGATTCATATCTGTGGTAGAGAGGTTATCTTATAGTTTGGTTTGCATGTGTAAGTATCTCTCCTTTAGTTAATTATGTATGTATACCTTGGTGTGAGTGCCTTTATTGAATATTAATGAGAAGTCTCATCTTTTACTTTTTGCACTTCTCATTTTAGTTTGCAATCTCTATTATATGATGGATCTTGTTGATCAGTATTGGCATCACTTCGGGGATCATCAAGTGGATATAATTGTTTTGGCAAACCGAGTTCTGGTCAGTAGCATTACTTTGAAAGAGAAAAGGAGAAAAAGCTTACAGGTATTTTGTATCATTTGTTTTCTTTCTTGTTGGCTCATAAGCTTAGTACTCTTTATTTAAGATCTTTTGTGTCTTCAAGGAAGATTGCATGTTTGGCTTTATTTGTATGTTTGCTTGTTTTCCTTCAACTCTCTTGCTTGCTACCCAGCCTTGCTAGCCAAAAACCTGTTTTGAGAAGGCATACTTCTCATGTTTCCAAATCCCTTTGAACCAAAACTTTTGCCACTTGTGTCCACCATATCTCCCTAGTAGCTTTTGCTATTCCAAGCAAATTCTCAAGCTTCATCTATCTTTCGAATTAAAAAGTATTTTGTTATGTGAAAACTAGTTAGTAAACCTCTCACGAACTTGACGACACACTTTATTTCTTGCCCCTAATAGACTTGAACCATTGTGCCATCGAAGTTGTATATGCTTGCATCTATACGTTGGAATTAGCAGAACCGTGCTGTCATGGGGAACATTTTCAACATTTCACTTGTACTGTGTACACAGTTGATATCGTTCTCTTTTGTCTATGGATGTCAAGGGTGTGAAATAAAGAGGGAACTTGTAAGTCCATGGAGTCTGTATTTTATGTTAGAGAAACGCAAGGGCCGCTAGCCTAAGCCATGCCTAATCATGGTGGAAACTTGCAGCATCACCATAGTGAGCTATCTATGAAGCATCCTCAATAAAAAGCTATCAACATAGTAAATAAAAAGATCGCTGAGATGCTCATTGTCTGCTTGCCTTGTCATTTTGGTTATGGGAAAGCTCATGTACCATGTGCAAGGGGTGCCCCGTTGGCAGTTCTCTATGATACGCATGTACTTACAATGACAAGAACTTACCTGTGACAAAAATTGAGTAGCATGAGGAGTGGCCCTCATATTCAAGGGACATACGATAGCCAACTTATATTTCGTCAAGCATATACTCCATCTTTGTGCACTTTAACCTTAATCATCTCAAGATGCCTATGATAGGGGCAATAAGGGCTCAAAGCTAGTAAGTACCATAATATTTTGGAAGCTCTTTATGACTTGTAATCCCTACTTCCCTCTATAAAGGGACCTTTCTACCACTTCTAAGTTGAGTCAGTAAACCTACTTCCTCTCTATCTCCAGCAAGCATTTGAGTTGTTGTGTTTCAAGCATTCATATGGTGATTCATTCAATCATGTTCTTTATCTTACTTGTTTGCACAAAACTCTTATCTATTGAGTATTACTTTGAAAGCCTTCACTTGTGAAAGACCTTTTTGAGCAAAGAGTTCTCCTGTTATAAAACTTTACAAAAAGCATTTTGTGAAACTGTTTGCCAGCTGTTCTCTGACCAGGAAGAAGAGTTTGCCAATTCCAATTATGATTTATCTTTATGCATCTCTATTGTGACTGTTGTACTTGGTTGCAAGATAAGTTATATAATGGTGAGTTGCTTTCTTCTATGAGTTGTGCAATGGTAAGTGTGATGCTTCTTGTTCATATTTTTTTATCGACACTTCACTCCATAAACCTGTGGACGTGTCTACTGAGCTCAGTTTTCGCTTGGGGACAAGCGAAGGTCTAAGCTTGGGGAGTTGATACGTCCAATTTGCATCACCATTCTATATCATAATTTACCTCTATTCATTGATATATGTCTTGTTATGAGGTATTACTTATGGATTTTCATCTGTTTATGCATGTTGGATGATTCTTGAAGGATGGACTGCCGGAGTCTGGATTTTGATGGAAAAGAAGGCATTTCGGTGCAATTTCGTGAAGACCAGAAAAATACCAGAAAAATATGGGAAAATATTATTTTTCCAGAAGAATGAGGAAGCCAGAAGGAGGAGCGAAGATGGGCTGCAGGGGTCCCACACCCCCCTAGGCGTGGGTCCCCCTAGGCCGCGCCTAGGGCAGGTGTGGCCCACCTGCCCGGCTCCCGACTCTGCCCCTTCGCCTATATCTTCCCAACGGAACCCTAAGGCCAGGGGAGCGACCAAAAATATATTTCCGCCGCCTCTGGGGGTGGAAAATACCGAGAAATAAAGATCTCTCTGGCAAACAGATTTCTGCCGAGGGAATTCCTTCCCGGAGAGGGGAGACCGTCGCCATCAACACCATCGTCAAGCTAGGCTTCATTGGGATCATCAACATCCACACCATCATCTCCACCAGCACCTCACTCCGTCCCGCTGTAACAATTGTGTTGGATATTGCTTTAGTTATTAGGGGAAACTTTCCCGATGTTGATTACTATTGTAGTTGATGCTTGTGAGTAGAACCATTGGATTATTGTTTATGTTCAGATTGTTATCCATTACCATATCATCTTTGATCTTGATCCATATGATGTCTTGTGAGTAGTTCGTTGTGTTCTTGAGGACATGGGAGAAGTCATGTTGTTAGTAGTGGATTTGTGTTGAGTTATTATTCAATGGTTTAGTATTTAAGTTGTGGTGATATTCTTCTACTGGTGTCATCTGAACGTCGACTAGATGATACTTCACAATTTATGGGCCTAGGGGAATGCATTGTGTATTTGGCTACTAATTGTGGGGTTGCCAGAGTCACAGAAACCTGAACCCCCGTTAGGACACCTATGCACAAGGGAGTGTAGGATCTCAGAGTTTAAGGCTATGGTTAGATTTATATCTTAATTACTTTACTATAGTTATGGATGTTTGTAGGGGGTTTAATCACAAGTATGTATTAGTCCAAGTAAGGTCGTTATGTTAGCACAGGTTCACCCACACAACACTTACAACACCAGAGAATATACTCAGCTATTTGAAGCGAAATCACTTGACAGAATTCCCATGTGTCCTCGAGAACGTTTGGTCCTTATAAGTATTTCCACCGGCTTGTCCTTTGCTAAGAAAGGATTGGACAACTTGCTCCGTTTGTTCGTTGTCTTTATTACTTGCTCCTTGTTTTGTTGCCTTATCAGAAAACCACTAAAAACCGTTTGCTAAGTATTCACAGGGATTTCCTGCTCCATACCACTGTTTAGAACCTTCTGCTCCTCATTGGGATCGACACTCCTATTTATCAAAAGTACTACGATACACCCCCTATACTTATGGGTCATCAATTTGCCGGCAGCGGATGAGATTTTGGAGGAGGTGTCGACAGGGGTGGTGACATGGTTATACCCTGCGGGTACACGACTTTGGTATACCTGGTCCACCCCAAGGAAGGCCTACGAGAATATACGTGGCCCATGAAGACTTTCGGGTGGCCCAAGCCCATGACGTCTTCGGATCCTTGGAGAGCAAGACTAGAACATATAGAATATTCAAAGGGGCAAACCCTAAAACCTGTAACCGACTCAATCTGTACTCGGGACCTGCCTACCTCTATATAAAGGCTAGGAGGGCACAACGAGGAGGGCACCTCTCATACCACCGCATACACACCTCCACGCCAGATTGCATCTATGCACCCTTGTAACTTTCGGTTCCGCCGTAATCAAGAGCAGACAAGCAGGAGTAGGGTTTTCCCTCTAGGGGCCTGAACCTAGGTAAATCTCGTGTCCCCTGGTTTCTTGTCTGTTAACCGTTCCGGGATCTCCAGCACCCCCATCTTCTCCAAAACCCAAGCTCATAACAATGGGCATTGACGAGATTAAACCTCGTCAATTGGCGCCGTCTGTGGGAACTGGGGGCGCTGAGTGTGCGATCATGATGGTCCCGACCAAAGCGATCTACAACTACTTAGCGACGGAGAGCCATCTCCTCTTCGGCACTTTCGACTTCACCGCCCACTCGCCATCCACCTTAAAGGACTTCGAGCCCGTTGGCGACGGGCTCGAGATCCTGTTCGGGAGCTTCTGCTTCCAGGTGGGTCAGACCGGCACTCTCCGCCTCCTGGAGCGGGTGCCTCTGCCATCGATCAGGCCCGCCTCGTGGGCCCCACATCACGTGCTACGCACATCACCATCGACAGATGAGTCATACGACAGCACCTGCTGCAACTCAGATCTGTGCGATCCACCATCGGATGAAGGGACCTACGGTTCCGGATCCGAAAGCTGCGGCAACAGCGATCCAACCTACGGATGCTACCAATGCGCCGTGGTCATCCAAAGCAATGTGGATCAGCAAACACCCAACCCGCCACCCAACCTGCAGGGCAGAAACGGAGAAAACGGGAGGCGATCATACCCACCCAACAAGGACGACCCTGACGCCAGTCGGGTAATCCACCTCAGCGAGGAAGGATGGAACCAAGCACGCGAAGCCGTGGCGGGCAAAAAGATCCTGCCTGTGGGTGCCTCACGGGACCTACTGATGGCATACCACCTGCTCCTCATCGAAGAGCACAAAAAGCAGGTGAAGATGCAGGAAGTACTCGACAAACGTAAGCAAGCAGCCTCGAAGTCTAGCGCGCGGCGAGCTGGGCTCTCCGCCGTTGGCGGCTCCAGCTCGCACGGCAACAACGCCAACAAGCATCGTTCTCGCGTAGAGAACATGGACCTCCCCGCACGTCGCGAAGTGACTCGAACCTGTGGCATCCCGCAAAACCACTACTAGAAAATCGCGTTGTTTTTGTGCATTGCATCGTCATCATCATGAATTTGTTTGTCTGAAACTATTTCCAATAAGCCTATTTTGGTTTTCTAAAAATGCCCTTCTCTTAATTCAAAATAAGTCTTATAATTACCTGTCAATTATTTGGCTACAAGTTATTTGCTAAAAAGTTTTGAAACCAAAAACAACACCGTAAATATTTACAAACTAACACAAAGCCCCAAACCCTAAACCTATCCCCACCCAATCCTATTCTACCCACCACTCACAGCTCGCCACCTCACCCCTCCCCCAATTTCCTACCCACCCTGCCACCTCATCAATCCACCCTCTCTCCCTTTTTTTTCTCTCACCACAGTTCCACCTACCCACTCTCTCTCCCTCACTGCCAGCCCGACCCCACCCGCGGGCCCCACTCACCTAGGTCCCACCCACCTGTCCCCACCTCCCTACCCGACCCGAGCGCCCCCGCCTACCTCTCTCTTCCCTCGCCTCCCCACTGGCGCCCCGCCCGCTGCGTCTCGCCTCCGCCTCGTCACCGCCTCCCGCTCCTCTTCCTCCCCCGCGTCTCCCACCTCCTCGCCTCCACCCTGCCCCCTCGCCTCGCGCTGCCCCCCCCGCCCGGTCCGCCTGCCCACGCCGCCGGCGACCACCCTCCGCCACCGCGCCTCCTCTTCCCTCACCAACCCCGCCCCCGCCTCGTCGCTCTCCCCATCGCCCATGACCGCCACATGACACCTCGGCCCTCTGCCCGCCAACCCGCCTCGCCTCGGCCTCCTCCGCGCCCGCCTCGGCCTCCGCCCGCAACCATCCCACGCCGCACCGCCACCGCCGGTCCCCTCCACCGACCCGCTCCCCACATCCCCCGTCGCCTTCCTCTGCGCCTCCCAGGCAGCCGCCGCCATGGTCGTCTCCTCCGCCGTCGCCGCCTCTCCCTTCCTCGAGCCCCGCCTCCTCCCGTCCGTCGCCTGGGCTGCCCGACCACGGGCGCCTCTGCCTCCCTGGCCGCCCCGCTTCCTCTGCTCCAAGCCGCCGGGACCCGCGCGTCGTCACCTCCGTCTGCGAACCAGGCGCTGCAGCCGCCGTGGGACCGCCCTCACCGCCCTCCTGCGTCGAGCCTGCTCTCCTCGAGGCCGCCGTCGTTCCCAAGCCGCGACCCGAGTGACACATGTGTTGCTGCGTGTGTTGTTGCGGCAGCTCTCTGCGAGGTGTTTGGAATAACGGGTGCTCCCCGACAAGTCCGAACTCGTCGAACCTCGAGACCCCGGTAACCGATTCACCCAAGTCCGGCATCGACAAACGAAGACGGAACCATCGAGACCTTCGTCACGGAACGCCGAGTTCTGCTACCCGAACCCGAAGATCTTCTAAGGGAAACATCAAGTAGTCCACCGACACCCGACCCCGAACCCGAGTTCTTCGACGCGACAACAAGATCTCCTACATGGGAGCCCAGAGAACCCGTACCCGAAGGCCGTGGATGCGACAAGATCATCTCTCGGACGCCCAGGTCGCCCACCCGGAACGCCAAGTACTCCCTCGAGGACGCCGAGTACTTCACCCCGGACTCCAAGACCCCCGGTACCCGATCCGTTCAAGTTCGTCGAGAGCGGCAAGATCGACCGCTGGGCACACAAGTTCTCCATCTTGTATCCGAACCTCGCCGATCCCGTCAAACCCTGAGTCCGAACCCCGAACCCCCGGATCCCCAAGATCTGCCGAACCCTAATGTGTGACCCTTTATCCGAGCCCTATTTTATAAATGCCATCTATATAACTTGTTGCATATAAAATTGTCATTCTCGCATGCATATTTGTCATGTGGTTTGGGGGCCTTATGCCGATTCACCTACATTAAATATGGGGCCCATATGCGGGCAAATCTAGTCTTATTTTGGCCCCATTTAAATTTGCGTAGCGAACCGACGATATAATTTTGCCTTGTTAAGACAACATTTAAATTGCGGGGTATCTAAATAACTTGAACCATTAAATCAAATGTCGGGACTCCGGTTCCGCTTAATATGACCTAATTGCATCACACCTTTGCCATGCCATACATCATACATGCATCATGCTCGATCTTCTGCCGTAATCTTAAATATTGCATCCGGTGTTTATTCTAGTGTTTTGCTTCTTCGCGGATAAGGCCGTTGAGTTGATGCGAGTGTCGACCCGATCTTCGGTTGATGAAAACTTTAGTTCTTATAAAGGATTTAATCCTTTTCCTCTCAATAGCATAGTGAGGAAGAATCCTTCGACAATGTTTTCAGGCGAGCACCTCCCCCTTTCTACCTATCTTACTTTTATAGTATTTATTCCCTCCTGTTGATCTATTGCTATCTGTGTTGCGATGCTCTAGTTTTCGTACCCGTGATATCCCTTGCAGCCTTATATTGCCTTGGACACATCCTATTACCTGTTGCTTGGTAGATAGTTGGACTTGCGCGTCGTAGTCGCTTGCTCAAGTGCTGTTGCGTGTCGTCAAGTGCCACAGTTGTTGGAGTATGGCCGCATGTTTGATGTTGGAGATGATCATGGCTTTAATTATCGTCACTTTAATTACTGTTTAACAACTAAAATTGAAGTAAGTAAGCAGAGGCACAGGTGGCAATAGATGTTATTTGGTTGTTAACCGTCCACTTGTGTCCCGTAGGACCCCGAGTACTTGATACCTGTTCCTTGATTTATCGCGCTATCCACATCCGGGAGGATTATGGGACCCCCCTGAGCCAGATCTTGATTCAGTGTTATTTCTTGGGGCCACAAACTAGTTTGAGGTTTTATTTACTATCCTGTACTTATGCCATACTCGCTTTGCTTTATTTACGATGTGCGAGGAGCACACTTTGTCTTAGGAATTGTGACCCGTTTGGCGGTATCGACAAGCCCAGTTTTGGGTTCCCGATGCTTCTGATCGGCCCACAAACCTCGGGTCCGTCTCAAGTCCTAGCCGTTGCTATGGTGTACTCAAGGGTGGCCCCACAAATATTTCTGAATCCTGTGATTGCTTTGTCGTGAAAGCCTCGTTGGGTTTTGATTTGGTTTTTCCGAGGTTGATCGAGTGTGTGTTGCTATTGGTGCACCCCGGCCGGGTAAAACTTTCTGAAAGCCGTGTCCGCGGTTATGGATTACTTGGAGCACAGTATCTCGATCATAGACAACTATAACTAAAGTAGTGCTATAAACTTGACTTTATAATGACTAGTAATCAGCTTCACTATAATGGAATGGCTAAATAATACTGCCAACAATTGCTTGTTTGGATTTTCGCTTGCGACCATTGTACCGGACTAGTAAGTATTGCAACTATGACGGAATGGCTAAATAAAAGTACCAACAACTGCTGGGTTTCGGGTTATCTCATGCTTATTGTATCTGACTAGTAAGTGTTGCCACTATAACGGAATGGTTAACTAAAAGTGCCCACTGCTTATTTTATCAGGACGAATATCTCTACCTGACTAGTAATTGTTGCAACGATAACGGAATAAATAAAACTGCCAACGGTGTGAGTTCCTCGATTGACTTCCTCGTTTGGTCTCGAGGGGGAAACGCCAGGATGGGTTTGTCTGATGGTAGAATCAGGTCGTTTTCCGAATAGGTCTTTCTTACCTCTCTATGATAGACGTTGGGTGTATCGAGTCTCTATAGGTTGTTTAGTGCTGCCTCTGCCGCTTCAGTCCACCATACCTATGTAGGCGAGGACCGCCGAATTCTAGCCTCGCCATGTACTGGCCTCAGTACTGACCACTCTCTCTTTTTCCTTTGCCCTTTGTCGGCACCCCTTTTTGTTTAAGCAGGTTTGAGCTCGACGTCGTTAGCAGGGTTACCCTTCCGGCTTGGCCTGGGCAGGGTTATGGACGCCATTGGTTATTCTTCAGGGCTCTTAGCCCCATTTGCATCTTGTCCGTACTCGGACGCTGTATCGTTTTCAAGGTGATTTGGATCTTTGTACTGTATATTTGTATTCTTGACTCTTTGAGTCACTGTTATATATATATCTGTTCTGTGGGTCCCATCGAGGACTGTTGTGTAATGTTATTACTTTGTTTTCCACCCGCACGAAAGTGCCTGGTGGGCACCTTTGAATCGTTTCTATGCGGGTTTGGCGGGAAACGCTGAAACTTGCATAGGTCCGATTCCGAGGGTGTTACAGAACCCTCAACACGTCTTTCATGGAGATGGACGCCAACGGCAACGTCATCCCGAAGACGCCGCAAGCTGCGATCATGGCAGCCACCACATACCTCGCGTCTCATCCACCTTCGGTGGGGGACCCGAAAAGGGCCATGCACAACTCTGCACTAGCCGGACGCTCCTTCGGAGCCGAAAAAGAAGGCTGCGGTCAGATTCAACCGCAGTCCCACACCTTCATCTAACGAGGAAGAACACGACCTGCCTCGACGGTACAAGAGCTCACGCCATCACAGCCACGACTACGACGCTCGAAGTGAACTCACCCAACGCAAGATCGACAAGGCACGCGCCAAGCGCGTGTGCTCATTCGAATCCGAAGAGGATGACGATGAAGGAGAACTTTGTGGAGCTCGATGCTTCAGCAGATCCGTTTGGCGGACGCGGATGTCGTGGAACTTCAAGCTTCCTTCGGACACTCCGAAGTTTGACGGCAGGCAGGACCCTAAGGCGTGGCTCAGCGACCACCTGTCGTCCATCAAGCTGCACGGTGGAAACAAAAACACCGCCCTGCAATGCCTTCAGCTACAGCTGACAGCGCATCCCGGATTTGGCTCAGCAGCCTATCCTTGGGATCCATCCGAAGCTGGGAGGAACTGGCATACAATTTCATCCGAAACTTCAAGGTTACCAGCAAGAGGCCAGCCTCGATCGAGGAACTACGGGCCTGCACCCAACGAATGGGCGAATCCATTCACTCGTACATACTACGCTGGTCCAACCTCAAGAACTCCACGACACACATCTCTGAGGAGAGAACAATTGATGCCTTCAAGGATGGCGTTAAACGTCAGGACTTCAAGGAAGAACTTGGGCGCGTCAAGCCCAAGACACTCGATCACCTCATGGACATCGCCAACAGATGGGCAGATGGTGAGGACTCCGTCCACCGAGCACATTCGGAGGAGGAAGATGACTACGGCCACCGACACGAGCGCCATAGCAAACGAACATCACGCGTCTACGACGATCGTTATGGACCCGACATGATCGTGGCTGGATACGCCGACCGCCGCAACAAAAGCAACCGCAGCAGCGGCGGATACCGCGGAAACAATTTCCGTGATGGAGGATGCCCAACACAATCGTGGCAACGCCGTGGCTGCAACGACGAGCCCTCGGCATACGACAAGTTATTGGGCCCATGCACCATCCACTTCTACATCGACAAGCAGGATGTCAAAAAGAAGGCGAGCCACATGCTCAAAGACTTCCGCGAGTTCCAGAAACTCAGCGAGAGCATGTCCCAGATGAGGCAGCAAGCCCTGAACCCTGGGTACGGACACGCACCCGCACTAGGTGACATCGCCCACGGAGCTCCTCCACCACCTATGGGACCTTCAAATCACCCGATCGCACCCGCACAGAACAACATCGGAAATGGGTACCCCGCGCCGAAAGGGTCATTAATGATCCAAAAGGGGCACCCAACAAATAGGGTGCAAAAGAAAATCACTCGCTAAGTCAGTTTGGTTGTGACCTCTCCACCCGCCATCCCTGAGTACCTTAGCGGTTCGGAGTCCTGCATCACATTCAGCCGTTCGGATCACCCTCGCCAGATCCCTCGCCCAGGTCATGCTGCCCTGGTGCTCGAGGAGCAGATCAGATGGTTCGAGATGAGCCACGTCTTCATGAACGGCGGCAGCGGCATCAATCTAATGTTCGCTAGCACCTTAGCAGCAATGTGGATCCCGCTGTGCAGCCTGGAACAATCCGACACAATGTTCCATGGCATCGTCCTAGGGAAAGGCACATTCCCCCTGGGAAAGATATGTCTCAACGTCATCTTCGGCAACCCGGATAACTTTTGGTGCGAACGACTCGAGTTCGAAGTGGTGGACTGGCCATCACAATACCACGCCATTCTCGGGCGCGTGGCATTCGCAAGGTTCCTGGCAGTACCGCACTATGCGTACCTGCTACTCAAGATGCCAGGACCTAGGGGCGTCATCACGGTCCAGGGGAGCTTCACCCGATCGGACCACTGCGACAGGGACTTCAACAGAATCTCTGAGTCATTTGGCATGCAGGAGGAGCTTACAAGGCTCCGAGAGGTGACAGATAATGGGGCACCCCCAGTCTCGAGGATGACGAGGTTTGATCTCGTCAATGCCCATTGTTATGAGCTTGGGTTTTGGAGAAGATGGGGATGCTGGAGATCACGGAACGGTTAGCAAACAAGCAACACGGGGACATGAGGTTTACCCAGGTTCAGGCCCCCGGAGGGAAACCCTACTCTTGTTTGTCTGCTCTTGATTACGGCGGAACTGAAGGATACAGGGGTGCGCAGATGCAATCTGGCGTGGAGGTGTGTATGCGGTGGTATGGAAGATTGTAAGAGAGATCTAGGTCGGCCCCTCCTCGTTGGACCCTCCTAGCCTTTATATATGGGGAGGCTAGGTCTCAGGTACCGATACGAGTAGGTTACAAGTTTATGGTTTGCCCCTTTGAATATTCTATCTTTTCCAGTCTTGCTCTCCAAGGATCCGAAGGTGTCATGGGCCCAGGCCACCCGAAAGTCTTCATGAGCTAGCGCATATTCTTGTGGGCCTTCCTTGGGCTGGACAGGGTATGCTAAGGTCGTGTACCCGTAGGGTATAACCATGTCAGTAGCCCCCGAGTGTTCAGTTGAATCGTAGATTCGGATGAGGACTCTACAATCTTTCGGGTGCAGCTATCTCTGTTTGCTACAGAATGATTTGAGTGTGTAGGGATTGTTGATGCGTGTACCTGACTCTCTCGACGGATTAGGGTCAGTTAACTGTCTCAGGACAAAACAACACGATCTTCTTCAGATTCGAGTCCCTCGACTCGAACCCGGAACATATGCTGGCGTAATTCGACTCAGGCCGCTGAGGACTTACAGGAGTGGAATCCCAGTAAATTTTGAATGATGTACCCAACGCGCCCGTCGGGATTTTTCATCGCACCTGCTGGCACAAGTATTTACTAGCAGAGCGCAGTCGTGTGCGTTGCCAGACCATCAGATGATATCTATAGGTCTTATCTTTATGTCGCAAACACAGTATCCGAATGTTTATCACCGCGGAGGTGTTTTGGGTGGCCAAGGAGGATGTTGCTCACTTAGCGCTTAATTGGGGCAGAGTTGCCGAAAAGTTTTTGCATGTTGATCCGAAGGATCGCAGTCGAAGAATTCATAGGGTCCGCGACCAGCGCTCCCTATGGGATTAGCCCCCGAGTGTCTGTTCGAGTCATAGACTCGAGCGGAGACTTTAGTTCAGCTATTGCTTACTTTAGGTCCATAGGACACAATTTTTTCGGATGCTTGAATCAGTCCTCCCTATGGGAGTAGCCCCCGAGTCTGTAGTGGAATCGTAGATTCGACGTAGGACTCGAAGAAATAGTTTAGCGGTGTAGTACCTTAATCATGCTCCAGGTGCGTGGCCAGCGCTCCTGATAGGAGTAGCCGCCGAGTAGTTGCTTGAATCGTAGATTTGAGTGAGTACTTTTCGAGTGCGCAACTAGCGCTCCCTATGGGAGTTGATTCGAGTGAGGAATCGAAGTGTCACACTCGAAGATATTGTATGTGCGCGACCAGCGCTCCGGTTTGGAGTAACCCCCAAGTGTCTGGCGGAGTCGTAGACTCGAGCAGAGACTCGAATCTTGTATCGTTCAGTTGCAGTCGGAAATCTCGTGGGCGTACCGCTGACCCGAAAGTATATCGGGTGCGCGACCAGCGCTCCTGATAGGAGTAGCCCCCGAGTGTCTAGTCGAGTCGAAGACTCGAATGGAGACTCATGTGAGGAGAAACCACTGACCCAGAAGTGCATCGAGTCAGCGTCTCACACATAAGGAGTCATGAGTCATCATAGCGGAGTCGTGCGACGTTTAGCCGGAAGGACTCGATGTTCCGGATGAAGTCGATGACGTTGCTTCTGTCGGGTGCACGACCAGTGTCACGTCTGTCGACAACTGACGTGGTCATCCTTGTAAGCTGCAGAAAAATGCAAATAATTGTGAAGCACTTGTATCTTATGAAGAATATTTTCCTTTCGACTTGTTATGACATTTTCTGGTGCCAATAGAGTCGACACTTTTGCACTGTATGCTAGGCATTTTCATTAGCTTGATTACCCTTAGTCTCAGTACCTTGCCGAGGCACTCATAGTTCAAGGATTCAACGATCGGGCAGAATTAGCTACTCGGGCTGTCGCGCTCGAGGTGCTCGAGTGCGTGGAGCCGATGGTACATTAGGTTACTCGAAGAGGGCGCAGCCCTCGAGTGTTTCGAGTGCGAATTAAAATTTAAATTAGCTCTAAGTAGAGGGAAACTTATCTTTGTTGGTTGTCATGGCGAAGTCGACACGGTAGCAGGTCACACGGCGGACGTAGTCGACGCGGCGGACCACGGTCATAGCGGCGACGGGTTTCCGGGGTCGATGGCGACAGCGAGCTTCGCATCCGAAGATTGTCGCAATAGAAGACCACAATGGGTCGTCTCGTCCAAAAAATGCAGCGGGTCACCACATTCGAAGAATGCAGCGGGTCACCACAGCCGAAGGCCACACAGTTCGCTGGAGCCGAAGACCATAGCGGGTTGCTAGAGCCGAAGGCCGTAGCGGCAAATCGCCGCAGCTGAAAATCGCAGCGGGTCACATGGCGGAGTCAAAGGATCCCCTAGGTAGTCATAGACAAAGACCGAAGCGGTTCATGCCATGGAGTTGGCGCATCCCCCGAGCATAGAATTAACACGGTTGACGGAGTCATTGGGGCGTACGTGTGGTCGAGGTCGATAGAGCCACGTGGCAGACGGAATCAGTGAAGCGGCGGTCACGTAGTCGAGGTAGCGGACCGGAGTCACGTGGCGAAGTGTGTCAAAACTTAGGCCAGCGCCGATAGCAGTGAGGTATAGCTGTCTCGAAAATTGATCCATGAACTTCTTCGATCATCTCTCTAATTCATGGCACAACTTGGAACACGCTCGTTTACTCCACCTAATCAAGATTTGATTTTTTTCTCTGATCAACTGGTGCGATCCGATCCAAACTTCACATGAATTTTGCCAAGTCTTAATCTGATTTAACTCAATTATCCTTGTATTCATCCGATGTATGTATCGCCGTGTGCTTGTTGCCTCTTTGATCTAAAATAATAGGACAGTTTGCTCAGGACTTGATGCATGGTCACGTCCGACTTGAAGCCACCTTGCTGCAGCGGTGGCCTTGTTCTGGTGATTTTGTGCACTAGTCAGTACACGTGTCAGGATAGGAGTATTGACGTTCCCTTGCCGTGAAAAGCCACGAAACCAATGAGCGAGGACAGCAGATTCAACCAACTGAGCGAGAATACGATCTGGATGTTGAGCCTGCAAGATCTTCTCGGCCACTGCGTTGATGTGTAGAGATGATCCAACCAGATGTGATCTGGCTATTTTTGATGACGAGGGATCCGAAAGAGATCTGCTCCGCAGGAGCCGACGAATTGTAGATTGCAGCAGATGGGACCGTCGCGATCGCACAATCAGCGTCCCCAGTTCCCACAGACGACGCCAATTGACGAGGTTTGATCTCGTCAATGCCCATTGTTATGAGCTTGGGTTTTGGAGAAGATGGGGATGCTGGAGATCGCGGAACGGTTAGCAAACAAGCAACACAGGGACACGAGATTTACCCAGGTTCAGTCCCCCGGAGGGAAAACCCTACTCCTGCTTGTCTGCTCTTGATTACGGCGAACCGAAGGTTACAGGTGACATGGTTATACCTTACGGGTACCTGAATTCAGCATACCTGGTCCAGCCTAAGGAAGGCCCACAGCAGACATACACTGGCCCATGAAGATTTTTGGGTGGCCAAGGCCCATGACACCTTCGGATCCTTGGAGAGCAAGACTAGCGTAGATAGGAAATTCAAAGGGGTAAAACCCTAGAACTTGTAACCGACTAGGACTATGCCCGAGACCTGCCTAAGTCTATATAAAGGCTAGGAGGGCACGTCCTAGAGCTCTCGACTCATACTTTCGCACACGCACCTCCACGCCAGATCGAATCTGCGCACCTGTAACCTTCGGTTCCGCCGTAATCAAAGAGCAGACAAGCAGGAGTAGGGTTTTCCCTCCGGGGGCCTGAACCTGGGTAAATCTCGTGTCCCCTGGTTGCTTGTCTGTTAACCGTTCCACGATCTCCAGCATCCCCATCTTCTCCAAAACCCAAGTCCATAACAATGGGCATTGACGAGTCGAAACCTCGTCAATTGGCGCGTCTGTGGGAAACGGGGCTGCTGATTGTGCGATCGTGACGGTCCCGACCCGATCGATCTACAACTCTGCGGCGACGGAGAATCACCTCCTCTTCGGCGCTTTCAACTTCACCGCCCACTCGCCGGCCACCATGAAGGATTTCGAGCCCGTAGGCGACGGACTCGAAATTTTGTTCGGGAGATTCTGCTTCCAGGTGGGACAAACTGGCACCCTCCGCCTTCCTGAGCGGGTGCCCGTGCCATCAATCAGGCCCGCCTCGTGGGCTCCACACCCCGTGCTGCGCACATCATCATCGACAGATGAGTTCTACGACAGTAGCAGCTGCAACTCCGATCTGTGCGATCCACCTTCGGATGAAGGGACCTACGGTTCCGGATCCAAAAGCTGCGGCAGCAGCGGACCAATCTACGAGCGCTACCAATGCGCCGCAGTCATCCAGGAGCAGCAAACGCCCAACCCGCCGCCCAACACAAACCCCAACCCGCGGGACAGAAACGGCGGAAACGGCGGGAACAGAAGAAGCCAGTCCATCCCACCCGAAGGGGAAAACAACGGCCACGTCATCCCACTTAGCAAAGAAGGATGGGTCCAGGCACGCCGTGCCGTCGCAGGCGACATAGTCCTGCCTGTAGACTCCCCACGTGATTTACTGATGGAATACCACTACCTCCTCATCGACGAGCACAAGAAGCAAGTCAAGATGCAGGAGACGCTCGACAAACGCAAGCAAGAAGCCTCCAAGTCCAGCGTGCGACGAGCTGCGCTCTCCGCCATGGCACCTGACTCTAGCACAAACGGAAACCAGGGAAACAAGCACCGCTCTCGGGTGGAGAACATGGATCCCAAGGAGCGCCGTGACGTCACCCGAACTCTCCATACATCGTTCATGGATATGGACGCCGACGGCAACATCATCCCGAAGACACCGCAAGCTGCGATCATGGCAGCCACTGCGTATCTCGCGGCCCACCCACCTCCGGAGGGGGACCCGAAAAGAGCCATGCATAAGTCCGCACTCACCGGACTCGGACTCGTCGGAGCCGCACTCCACGAAGATGCTCCTGCGGAGCCGAAGAAGAAAGCTCCGGCCAAGCGCGACCGGAGCCCCACCCCCTCATCCAAAGAGGAAGAGGAGCATGACCTTCCTCGAAGGAAGAAGAGCTCGCATCACCATAACCGCGACTACGACGCCAGAGACGGGCTTACACAGCGCAAAATCGACAAAGCACGCGCCAAACGCGCATGCTCATCTGAATCCGAGATGGATGAAGATGAAGGAGAACTCTGTGGAGCTCGATGCTTCAGCAGATCTGTTCGGCGAACACAGATGCCACGCAATTTCAAGCTTCCTTCGGATACTCCGAAGTTCAACGGAACGCAAGATCCAAAATCCTGGCTCAGTGAACATCTGTCATCCGTCAAGCTTCACGGAGGCAACAAAGAAACCGCCATGCAATGCCTTTAGCTGCAGCTGACAGGCGCGGCGCGAGTCTGGCTCAGCAGCCTATCATCAGGATCCATCCGAAGCTGGGAGGAGCTCGCTTACAGCTTAATCCGAAACTTCAAGGGCACTAGCAAGAGGCCCGCCTCAATCAAAGAGTTGCGAGCCTGCACTCAGAGAACGGGTGAATCTATTCGCTCGTACATACTACGATGGTCTACCACCAAAAACTCCACAGCACACATCTCCGAAGAAAGGGCCATCGACGCCTTCAGAGACGGCGTAAAACGCCAAGATTTCAAGGAGGAACTTGGGCGCGTCAAGCCCAAGACACTCGACCACCTCATGGACATCGCCAACAGGTGGGCGGACGGCGAAGATTGCATTCACCGAGCACAATCAGATGAAGAGGACGACTACGGCCGAAGACGTGAACGCCGCAGCAAGAGGAGATCGCGCGTCTACGAGGACCGTGACGGACCCGACATGGTCGCGGCCGGCTACGCTGACCGCCGCAATAGCGGAGGATACCGCGGAGGAAACTTCCGCGACAACGGACGACCAGCACAGTCGTGGCAACGCCGCGACTGCGACAATGGACCCTCAGCATTCGACAAACTTTTAGGTCCATGCACCATCCACTTCTACATTGACAAACAGGATGGCAAAAAGAAAGCCAGCCACATGCTCAAGGACTGCCACGAGTTCCAGAAACTCAGCGAAAGCATGGTGCAGATGAGGCAACAAGCCCCAATCCCTGCGTTCGGAAACGCGCCTGCGCCAGGTGAAGTAGCACACGGAGCTCCTCCACCGCCGCCTATTGGAGTCCCAAACCAACCAATCGCACCAGCGCAGAACAACGCCAGGATCGGGTACCCCCCACCGAAAGGAGCACTAAATATGATCCAGAAGGGCCGCCCCACGAATAGGGTGCAGAAGAAAATCACCCGACAAATCAACTTGGCCGTGGCAACTCCGCCTGCAATCCCTGAGTACCTCAGCGGATCGGAGTCCTGCATCACATTCACTCGTGCGGATCACCCTTGCCAGATCCTTCGCCCAGGTCATGCTGCCCTGGTGCTGGAGGCGCAGATCGGAGGCTTCGAGATGAGTCGCGTCTTCATGAACGGCGGCAGCGGCATCAACCTGATGTTCGCAAGCACTCTAGCAGCAATGCGGATCCCACAATGCAGCCTGGAACAGTCAGACACAATGTTCCATGGCATCGTCCCAGGGAAGGGCATATTCCCCCTGGGCAACATAGGGCTCGACGCCATCTTCGGGAATCCGGACAACTTTCGGCAGGAGCGACTCGAATTCGAAGTGGTGGACTGGCCGTCGCAATACCACGCCATCCTGGGGCATGTGGCATTCGCAAGGTTCCTGGCCGTCCCACACTACGCATACCTACTACTCAAGATGCCAGGACCAAGGGGCGTCATCACAGTCCATGGGAGCTTCACCCGATCGGACCAATGCGACAGGGATTTCAACAAAATCTCCCAGTCTTTCGGCATGCAAGACGATCTTGTACGGCTCCGTGAAGTGACGGACAATGGGGATCCCCCAGTCACAAGGCAGAACGCACCTGATATGTCTTTCGACTCCACCGTCAACACCAAGAAAGTGCAGGTCCATCCGACGGATGCCTCCAAGACGGCCCTGATCGCCAACGACCTCAGCACCGCATAGGAAGGCGCGCTCGTCGAATTCCTCCGTGAGCACTGGGAAATCTTCGCCTGGTGTCCTGCGGATATGCCAGGAGTTCCCAGGGAATTCGCCGAGCACGCACTCAATGTCTTCCCAGACACCAAGCCAGTCAAGCAGTCCATCCGGAGACTGTCGGAGCCACGAGCCGAAGCTATCGGCAAGGAAATCAATAGACTGCTCGCTGCAGATTTCATCAGGGAAATCAAGGAAAGCGAGTGGCTTGCAAACACAGTGATGGTTCCAAAGAAAGACACGGACATTCTGCGGATGTGCGTGGATTTCACGTCACTAAACAAGCACTGCCCAAAGGACCACTTCCCTCTTCCTCGGATCGACCAGATCATCGAGTCGACTGCAGGTTGCGAGAAACTCTCCTTCCTCGACGCCTACTCAGGCTATAACCAGATTCGACTCAAGGTCGAAGATCAGGAGAAAACGGCGTTTATCACACCATTCGGAGTAAATCCCAGCGCGTAGCAAGAATCGCTAGAGCACAAGGAAGCAGTGAAAACAAGAACTGGTGCGGTGAAAACAAACCGCTGCTCTCCTCAATGATTATAACAGCGAAGACGACGCACGGCAGCCATCCATTCAGAAGACCTAACGCCAGCAAGATCGGCGTGCGTGTCAAGATGTAACACCTCGAGAATGGCCCTATGCAAGTTTTAGCGAAACTCGCCAAACCCGCATAAAACGATTAAGGTGCCACCAGCACTTTCATGGGTGGAAAGCAAAGTAATAACATTACACAACAGTCCTCGATGGGACCCAGCAGATATATACAACAATGACTCAAAGAGTCAAGAATACAAAAATACGGTACAAAGATCCAAATCACCTTGAAAATGATCGAGCATCCGACTACGGACAAGATGCAAATGGGGCTAAGAGCCACGAAGAATAACCAATGGCGCCCATAACCCTGCGAGCCAAGCCGGAAGGGTAACCCCGCTAACGGGCGATCTCAAAACCGCTTAAACAAAAGGTGCCGACAAAGGCGGAAAGAAGGAGCGCCGATCGAGGCCAAGACAGCGAGGCTAGAATTCCGGTCCTCACATAGGTATGGTGGATCGAAAGCGGCAAAGATGCACTAAACAACCTATAGAGACTCGATACAACTGGCGGATATCAGAGAGGGATGAGAAAGACCTATTCGGATCCAACCTGAGACTATCATCAAACAAACCCATCCTGGCGTTTCCCCCTCGAGACCAAACGAGGAAGTCAACCGAGGAACGCACACAGTTGGCAGTTTTACTTATTCAGTTATCGTTGCAGCAATTACTAGTCAGGATTAGATAGTCGTCCTGATAAAGTAAGCAGTGGGCACTTTTAGTTAGTCATTCCGTTTTAGTGGCATCACTTACTAGTCAGATTCAATTAGCATGAGATAAACCCAAAACCCAGCAGTTGTTGGTACTTTTACTTAGCCATTCCGTTGTAGTGAAGCTGATTACTAATCATATCGGAAACAAGTTAATTTATGACAGTAAACTTTAGTTATAGTTGTCTATGATCGCAACCTGCTCCAAGTCGTCCATAACCCGGACACGGCTTCTAAAGATTTAACCTGGGGTGCACCAAAGTATCCACAGCACTTGACCCTTTTGCCAGATCGGTTAACATACACCCATCGGTATGTCGGCGGGGCCTAAGTCACGACGTTCCTGCACTCCAAAGCAAGCACGGGGCCACCCACTAAGTACACCCAAGCGAAGTCGGCCGGTCTCGAGACGGACTTAGGGTTTGCGCCAATGGTCGAAGCGGCAGATCCCAATCGGGGCCGATACCGCTGTAATCACTCCTTCCTAACAAGACATGCAAGACTCGCACAATTTAAATACAGAAAGTAGCATGGCATAAGTACAGGATAGTAAAAACACCTCAAACTAGTTGTGGCCCCCAGTACAATACTTTGAAATCGGGTAATTATCAATGGGGGGCCCATATCTCCCCACATGTGGTTAGCGCGCTCGATCTCGGAACAGGTGTCAAGAACTCGGGTCCTACGGGACACAAGTGGGCGGTCGGAAACCAAATCTTACCTATCACCCACCGATGCCTCTGCTTAATTCAATTTTAGTTGTTAAACAGGAATTAAAGTGAACAATAAGTAAATCCATGATCATCTCCATAATCAACATGCGGCAATTCCTCCAACAATTGTGGTACTTGACGACAAGCAAAACACTGGAGCAAGCGACTACGACACGCGGGTCCAACTATCTACCAAACAACAGGTAATAGGATATGTCCAGGGCTATATATGGTTGCAAGGGAATATCACGGGTACGAAAACTAGAGCATCGCAACACAGATAGCAAAGATCAACAGGAGGGAATAAATACTAGAAAAGTAAGATAGGTAGAAAGGGGGGGAGATGCTCGCCTGAAAACATTGCCGAAGGGTTCAACCGAAGATCGGGGCGAAGCTCACATCAACTCAACGGCCTTATCCGCGAAGAAGCAAAACACTAGAAGAAACACCGGATGCAATATTTAATACACGGCAGAAGGTCGGCATGATGCATGTATGATGTATGGCATGGCAAGGTGTGATGCAATTAGGTCAAGATTAAGCGGAACCGGGGTCCCGACAATTAATTAAATGGTTCAAGTTATTTAGAACCCCCGCAGTTTAAATGTTGTATTAACATGGCAAAAGTTGGCACCGATTCGCTTCACAAGTTTAATGAGGCCAATACGAGGCTAGATTTGCCCGCATATGGGCCCCATATTTAATTAGAGGTGAATTCGGCATAAGGGCCCCAAACCACATGATATGCATGCGAGATGAATGATTAATATGCAACAGTTGTTATTATGTTATGAAATAGGGTTTCGGAAAAGGTTCACGTTAGGGGTCTCGACGATCTTAGGGTTCCGGTTCCGGGTTGGTCTCGGGTCCGGTTGAGTTCGGCGGACTCGGCGGAGCGTTCTCGGTTGACTAGGTTAGATCTTGTCGCATCGGGGTCTCGATGTCCGGGGAGCAGAACTTGGGTCGGTGCCGATCTTGTCGGTTCAGCGGGGTCGATCTTGCCGTTGCGAGATCATGCGGGTTCCAGGCAGAAGATCTTGTCGTTCCGTGCCGGAGTACTTAGCGTCCGAGGGTTTCTCCGCGTCCGTGGTGTAGATCTCGGTGGTCGCCGTAGCATTAACAAATCGACGGTCTTGTGGTGCCGTCTTGGTTTGCCGGTGCCGAGATCGGTTCCGTTGATGATCTTGGGTCGGCATCACGTGGCGATCTTGCCGGCCTTCGGGTCATCAACCCCGTGAAGGGGATCTTGGAGCGGCGCCGGGTTCGGGTTCGGTGCGGGAAGGGTCTTGTCGTTCCGCGACCTTCGGCTCCTTGTGGCAGATCTTGTTGATTCCAGGTTGGAGACTTTGGGTGGTCGTCTACGTCGCTCCATGTCGATCTTGGATTGTACACATCTTCCAAAGGTCTGCACACGCACTATTCCACAAGGGACTCGAAGCAAGATTGCACTTGTCGACACCGACGGGAACAAGCCCAAAATCGGGCACCTGCAGAGGCTTGGCGGTCGCCGTGAGGCGGCAGCTTGGCCGGAGCGCAGGCCATGTGGTGGTTGGTGACGGTGATGATGCGGGTACCCGGCGGTGGCCATGGAGGAAGGCCTCTGAAGCGTATATCGGTCACAGAGCGAGCCCAGAAGCTTGGGAGCAGAGGCGGAGTGACTGGGCGTGACCCGGCGGTGAGGAGCTCTGGCGGATCGCTGGGCGTGGCCAGCAAGGGAGGCGCTGAGGCGTCGTAAGCCAATGAGAGACGGGCGTCTGGAGGGTCGGGCGTGAGCTCATGGGAGAGGAGAGGAGCGGCAAGTGGTGGCGAGGTCGGCGGTGGGCGGAGGAGCGGCAACGGGGCTCCGCGTGGAGTGGAAAAGCGGCGGCCTTGGCCGAGGAGGTGGCCTTGATGGCGGCAAGGGCGAGGCGGAGCGGGCGAGGCGAGCTCCGAGAGAGAAGGGGAGCGAGGTCGACGGAGCGGGTCGGGCCGGTCATGAGGAGCGCTGGCGGCGGCCTGCTGCGGGGCGGAGGTGGTCGGGACGGGGCGTGTGATTCTTGGGAAGAAAGGGGAAAAGGAGAGAGAGAGGGCGGGGCCCGCGGGCAGGGTGGGTCCCAGGGGAGGCGCTGGCAGGGGAAGGGATCTGGGTGCGTGCGGTGGGGGGTCAGCTGTGTGCTGTGTTGCATGTGTGTGGGGCTGGTTTGAGTGGGTGAGGTGGAGGGGATTAGGTGGCGCATGGGGATAGGCTAGGGGGAAAGGGGGAGGTGAGGTGGCATCCCAGGATTGGGTGGGGTGATGTGGAGGCAAGGGGTGGGTAGGATTCTTGGTAGGTTTAGGATTTAGAGGGCTGGACCGATTTAATTTCTGGGGGTAGTCGTTCGGGTCTATTCATTGGCGCCCCTCTAAAAAAATATTTAAACCTTTTATTTATTTTAATGGGGCCATATGCAAACCGTTAGCCAAAACAAAATATTCCGGAGACCGGTTTTTTGTTTGAATAAAGAGGCGTTTAGAAAACAACACGGGCTTTGCAAACATAGTTTTAGCAAACAATGCATGATGATGACGATGCAATGCACAAATTCACGCGATTTTCTAGTAGTGGTTTTGCGGGATGCCACAATTGACACCACTAACAATGGATCTCGCCCTCGAGATCCGCCTCATGGTACCGGAAGAAGGCCATTCGATCCTTCGCGGTGTAGATCCTCGACACCACTAACAAGAGATCGTTGTCCGTGATCGCCGAGAGGTCACTCCGAAAACAAAGGTCAAGGTAGAGGTATCAACAAATAAAAGCCACCTCTAGCTCCGATGGAAGGGGAACCGATGCATTCTCATCCACTTCAATGTACAAAAGCGAATAGAAGGGTAGTCGGCATGGGGCCAATCCATCACGCACCCAAACTATTACTCCGCAATCGAGAAGAGCGTGCAACCATTCTCAGAATTAGACTGAAGATCTCGACAAGCGAGGTTCGGAAACAAAGAAGTGATGCAGACTCTGCATCGGATCTGGCGTAGAAGACTTCGTCGCGTCGGAAACACCGGAAGGCACAAACAAGGAACAAAGAATGGTACCACCGGACGAAGGGTTCCTCGGATAGCATGAATACCAGAGGTAGCAACACCGTTACCAAAGGAGGAAGTGAAACCCTGAAGGTACGACGGAACCCAACCACGAGAAATCCTGGACTCGAAGAAAGAGAAGAGAGCGGATTCGAAACACGTAGAGGTAAGAGGGGAACAGCAGAGGGGTAAGGAGTAAAATCAGACCTAACCAGAACTATCCAACCGATTTTGCAAAATAGTTTTGACACTCTACTTCGGCCGTTAGCTAGGTCATCCTACAGGCTGGACTTGTAATCATAGCTGAGCTCGATACCACTCAGTAACACCCTCGAATCGGCCCTATGCAAGTTTTAGCGAAACTCGCCAAACCCGCATAGAAACGATTCAAGGTGCCCACCAGCACTTTATGCGGGTGGAAAGCAAAGTAATAACATTACACAACAGTCCTCGATGGGACCCACAGCAGATATATATACAAATGACTCAAAGAGTCAAGAATACAGAAATACGGTACAAAGATCCAAATCACCTTGAAAATGATCGAGCGTCCGACTACGGACAAGATGCAAATGGGGCTAAGAGCCACAAGAATAACCAATGGCGTCCATAACCCTGCCGGGCCAAGCGGAAGGGTAACCACCGCTAACGGCGTCGATCTCAAAACCTTAAACAAAAGGGGTGCCGACAAAGGGCGGAGGAAAAGAAGGAGCGTCAAGATCGAGGCCAGTACAGCGAGGCTAGAATTGGCGGTCCTCGCCTACATAGGTATGGTGGATGGCGGCAGCGGCAAAGATGCACTAAACAACCTATAGAGACTCGATACAATGGCGGATATCGAGAGGGATGAGAAAGACCTATTCGGATCCAACTGAGACTATCATCAAACAAACCCATCTGGCGTTTCCCCTCGAGACCAAACGAGAAGTCAACCGAGGAACGCACGGTTGGCGTTTACTTATTCTTATCGTTGGCAATTACTAGTCGAGTTTAGATAATCGCGATAAAGTAGCGATGGGCACTTTTAGTTAGTCATTCCGTTTTAGTGGCATCACTTACTAGTCGATTCAATTAGCATGAGATAAACCCAAAACCCAATAGCTTGTTGGTACTTTTACTTAGCCATTCCGTTGTAGTGAAGATTACTAATCATATCTAAACAAGTTAATTTATGACAAGAACTTTAGTTATAGTTGTCTATGATCGAACCTTGTGCTCCAAGTCGTCCATAACCGCGGACACGGATTCTCGAAAAGATTTAACCCTAGGGTGCACCAAAGTATCCACAGCACTTGACCCTTTTTGCGGATCGTTAACATACACCCATCGGTATGTCGGCGGGCCTAAGTCACGACGTTCGCCCAAAGCAAGCAGGGGCCACCCCACTAAGTACACCCATAGCGAAGTCGGCCGGTCTCGAGACGGACTTAGGGTTTGCGCCAATGGTCATGGCAGATCCCCAATCGGGACCTGCCGATACCGCGTAATCACTCCGCTTCCTAAGCGATGCGATTAGCAGACCTGCAATTTAAATACGTAAAGTAGCATGGCATAAGTACAGGATAGTAAAACACCTCAAACTAGTTGTGGCCCCGGTACAATACTTTGAAATCGTAATTATCAATGGGGCCCATATCTCCCCACCGTGGTTAGCGCTCGATCTCTAACAGTGTCAAGAACTCGGGTCCCACGGGACACAAGTGGGATCGAAACCAAATCTTGCCTATCACCCACCGATGCCTCTGCTTAATTCAATTTTAGTTGTTAAACAGGAATTAAAGTGAACAATAAGTAAATCCATGATCATCTCCATAATCAACATGCGGCAATTCCTCCAACAATTGTGGTACTTGACGTCAAGCAAAACACTGGAGCAAGCGACTACGACACGCGGGTCCAACTATCTACCAAACAACAGGTAATAGGATGTGTCGGGGCTATATATGCAAGGGAATATCACGGCACGAAAACTAGAGCATCGCAACACGTATAGCAAAGATCAACGGAGGGATAAATACTAGAAAAGTAAGATAGGTAGAAAGGGGAGATGCTACTGAAAACATTGCGAAGGGTTCAAGAAGATCGGTGAGCTCACATCAACTCAACGGCCTTATCCGCGAAGAAGCAAAACACTAGAAGAAACACGGATGCAATATTTAATACACGGAAAATCGGCATGATGCATGTATGATGTATGGCATGGCAAGGTGTGATGCAATTAGGTCAAGATTAAGCGGAACCGGGGTCCCGACAATTAATTAAATGGTTCAAGTTATTTAGAACCCCCGCAGTTTAAATGTTGTATTAACATGGCAAAAGTTGGCACCGATTCGCTTCACAAGTTTAATGAGGCCAATACGAGGCTAGATTTGCCCGCATATGGGCCCCATATTTAATTAGAGGTGAATTCGGCATAAGGGCCCCAAACCACATGATATGCATGCGAGATGAATGATTAATATGCAACGGTTGTTATTATGTTATGAAATAGGGTTTCGGAAAAGGGGTTCACACGTTAGGGGTCTCGACGATCTTGGGGTTCCGGGGTTCGGGGTTGGTCTCGGGGTCCAGGGTTCAGGGTTCGACGGCCTCGGCGGGAGCGTTCTCGGTTGACTAGGTTAGATCTTGTCGCATCGGGGTCTCGATGTCCGGGGAGCAGAACTTGGGTCGGTGCCGATCTTGTCGGTTCAGCGGGGTCGATCTTGCCGTTGCGAGATCATGCGGGTTCCAGGCAGAAGATCTTGTCGTTCCGTGCCGGAGTACTTAGCGTCCGAGGGTTTCTCCGCGTCCGTGGTGTAGATCTTGGCGTTCCGGTTCGCGGTTTCTTGTCGACGGTCTTGTGGTGCCGTCTTGGTTTGCCGGTGCCGAGATCGGTTCCGTTGATGATCTTGGGTCGGCATCACGTGGCGATCTTGCCGGCCTTCGGGTCATCAACCCCGTGAAGGGGATCTTGGAGCGGCGCCGGGTTCGGGTTCGGTGCGGGAAGGGTCTTGTCGTTCCGCGACCTTCGGCTCCTTGTGGCAGATCTTGTTGATTCCAGGTTGGAGACTTTGGGTGGTCGTCTACGTCGCTCCATGTCGATCTTGGATTGTACACATCTTCCAAAGGTCTGCACACGCACTATTCCACAAGGACTCAAGCAAGATTGCACTTGTCGACACCGAGAACAAGCCCAAAATCGGGCACTGGCAGAGGCTTGGCGGTCGCCGAGGCGGCTTGGCCTGGCGAGCGCAGGCCAGCGGTGGTGGTGGTGAGTGATGATGCGGGTACCAGCGGTGGCTGGAGGAAGGCTGCGAAGCGGGCGGATGCGATCGGCGCAGAGCGAGCTTGACGGGGGCAGCGGGCGGCTCGGGAGGCGGCGGTTCGGGCGACCGGTGAGGAGGACTCCGCGGATCGCTGGCGGCGCAAGGCGGCTTGAGGCAGGCGTGTGGAGGCCGGGAGGCAGGCGTCTTGGAGGGTCGGGCGGAGCTCATGGGAGAGGGAGAGGGCGGCATGGTGGTGGCGGTCGAGGCGGTGGGCGGGAGCGGGCGACGGCTCATGGTGGGTGGAAGCGGTGGCGCCGAGGAGGTGGCCTTGATGGTCGCGCAGGCGGGGCAGGCGGGGCGAGCTGGCCTCGAGAGAGAAGGGAGCGCGAGGTCGTGGGAGGTCGGGCTGGTCGCGGAGGAGCCATGGCTGGCCCGCCTTCTTGAGGGGCGGAGGTGGTCGTGGGACGCGGAGGGTGTGGCTTGGGGAAGAAAGGGGAAAAGGAGAGAGAGAGGGCGGGGCCCGCGGGCAGGGTGGGTCCCAGGGGAGGCGCTGGCAGGGGAAGGGATATGGGTGCGTGCGGTGGGGGGTCAGCTGTGTGCTGTGTTGCATGTGTGTGGGGCTGGTTTGAGTGGGTGAGGTGGAGGGGATTAGGTGGCGCATGGGGATAGGCTAGGGGGAAAGGGGGAGGTGAGGTGGCATCCCAGGATTGGGTGGGGTGATGTGGAGGCAAGGGGTGGGTAGGATTCTTGGTAGGTTTAGGATTTAGAGGGCTGGACCAATTTAATTTCTGGGGGTAGTCGTTTGGGTCTATTCGGCCCGTTCGACTGCCCCTACTGAAAATATTTAAACCTTTTATTTATTTTAATGGGGCCATATGCAAACCGTTAGCGGCCAAAACAAAATATTCTGGAGACCCGGTTTTTGCTGTTTGAATAAAGAGGGGCGTTTAGAAAACAACACGGGCTTTGCAAACATAGTTTTAGCAAACAATGCATGATGATGACGATGCAATGCACAAATTCAACGCGATTTTCTAGTAGTGGTTTTGCGGGATGCCACACAGCATCACAACGAACCTTCGTTACCACGCCGTCTACTACGCGCGGAAATCGAGGAGACGCCGTAATTATCTCCATGCCGCGCGTGACCGGTAAATTCAAAGTCAGCAAGTGGGACCCACGCTTCATCCAGTCAAGTCATCTCTGGCGTAGCAGACGCTTGAGGTCATCGATCGTCATCACTGATGTCATCAAAAGCTATACTAGCACCAACTACAATTCTTCGGCTCCACAGCTAAGAGTACTCACTCGAATCTTCGATTCGACTAAATACTCGGGGGCTACTCCTATCGGGGCCTGGCGCGCCTGGAAGATGAATAAAGACAAAGTATTTCTTGAGTCCCACCGAGTCTCTACGACTCCACTACGGACTCGGGGGCTACTCCCATAGGGAGGATAAATTTAAGCATCCGAAAATTTTCGTGTCCTACGGACTTAACAACTGAACAATGCTTGATCTAAAGTCTTTGCTCGAGTCTACGACTCGAACAGACACTCGGGGGATACTCCCATAGGGAGCGCTGGTCGCGCATCCTATGAAATCTTCGACTGAGATCTTTCGGATCAGCACGCAAAAACTTTTTGGCAACTTTGCCCCAACAAAACGCCGAGTGAGCGACAATCTCCTAGGCCACCCGAAGTACCTCCACGGTGATAAATGTTCGGATGCTGCGTCTGCGACACAAAGATAAGACCTGCAGATATCATCTGATGGCCTAGCAACGCACATGACTGCGCTCTGCTAGTATAAATCCATGCCAACGGGCGTGATGAAAAATCTCGACGGACGCGTTGGGTACATTAATTAAAAACACTGGAATTCCACTCCTGTAAGTCCTCTGCGGCCTGAGTCGAATTACGCCAGCATATGTTCCGGGTTCAAGTTAAGGGACTCAAACCTGATGAAGATCGTGTTGTTTCGTCCTAAGACAGTTAACTGGCCCTGATCCGTCAGGTGAGTCAGGCACATGCATCAACAATCCCTACACACAAATACTGTTACTACCTAGTTGCACCCGAAGGATTAAAGAGTCCTCAGCCGAATCTATGATTCGACTGATCACTCGGGGGCTACTGACATGGTTATACCTTACGGGTCCGACTTGACCTGGTCAGCCAAGGAAGGCCCACAGCAGACATCTGGGCCCATGAAGATTTTCGGGTGGCCAAGGCCCATGACGCCTTCGGATCCTTGGAGAGCAAGACTAGCGTAGATAGGAAATTCAAAGGGGTAAAACCCTAGAACTTGTTACCGACTAGGACTATGCCCGGGACCTGCCTAAGTCTATATAAAGGCCAGGAGGGCACGTCCTAGAGCTCTCGACTCATACTTTCGCACACGCACCTCCACGCCAGATCGAATCTGTGCACCTGTAACCTTCGGTTCCGCCGTAATCAAAGAGCAGACAAGCAGGAGTAGGGTTTTCCCTCCGGGGGCCTGAACCTGGGTAAATCTCGTGTCCCCTGGTTGCTTGTCTGTTAACCGTTCCACGATATCCATCATCCCCATCTTTTCCAAAACCCAAGTCCATAACAATGGGCATTGACGAGTCGAAACCTCGTCAACAGGGGTGCACAGATGCAATCTGGCGTGGAGGTGTGTATGCGGTGGTATGGAAGATTGTAAGAGAGATCTAGGTCGACCCCTCCTCGTTGGACCCTCCTAGCCTTTATATATGGGGAGGCTAGGTCTCAGGTACCGATACGAGTAGGTTACAAGTTTAGGGTTTGCCCCTTTGAATATTCTATCTTTTCTAGTCTTGCTCTCCAAGGATCCGAAGGCGTCATGGGCCCAGGCCACCCGAAAGTCTTCATGGGCTGGCGCATATTCTTGTGGGCCTTCCTTGGGCTGGACCAGGTATTCTAAGATCGTGTACCCATAGGGTATAACCATGTCAGAGGCAAAACACGCCTGACATGTCGTTCGACTCGACAGTCAACACGAAGACGGCGCTGATCGCCAACGACCTCAGCCCCGCATAGGAAAGCGCGCTCGTCGAATTCCTCTGTGGGCGCTGGGAAATCTTCGCCTGGTGTCATGCGGACATGCCAGGAGTTCCCAGGGAATTCGCCGAGCATGCACTCAATGTGTTCCCAGATGCCAAGCCCGTTAAATAGTCCATCTGACGATTGTCCGAGCCACGGGCCGAAGCCATCGGAGTCAAAGTCAACAGACTACTCGATGCTAATTTCATCAGGGAGATCAAGGAAAGCGAGTGGCTTGCCAACACCGTGATGGTCCCTAAAAAGGACACGGACATCCTGCGGATGTGCGTGGACTTCACATCACTGAACAAGCACTGCCCAAAGGATCACTTCCCTCTCCATCGGATCGATTAGATCATCGATTCGACTGCAGGATGCGAGAAACTCTCCTTCCTCGACGCCTACTCAGGCTACAATCAGATTCGGCTAAAGGTCGAAGATCAGGAGAAAACGGCATTCATCACGCCGTTCAGAGTGTTCTCCTACAATACAATGCCCTTCGGGCTGAAGAATGCAGGTGCCACATACCAACGGTGCATGCAAGCATGCCTGAAGAGCCAGATCGGCCGCAACATACAAGTCTATGTCGACGACATAGTAATCAAAACAAGGGAGGCCAAGACACTTATCGACGATCTCCGCGAGACGTTCGACAACCTTGATCGATACAAGATCACGCTGAACCCAGAAAAGTGCGCCTTCGGTGTCCCATCTGGTCAACTGCTTGGCTACTTCATCTCCTAGCGAGGGAATGAGGCAAACCCGAAGAAAATCCGGGCCATAATGGCCATGGAGAAACCGAAGAACCTCAAGGGCGTCCAACAGCTAGCTGGACGCATCGCGGCGCTGAGCAGGTTCATCAGCCGCATGGGCAAAAAGGCCCTGCCTTTCTATCAGCTATTGCGCAAAGCAGACAAATTCGAGTGGACACACGAAGAGGATGATGCATTCGAAGACCTGAAGCGGCTGCTCTCCACCTCGCTCGTCCTGGTCACGCCAAAGGAACGCGAGCCTCTACTGCTATACATAGCAGCCACACACCAGGTGGTAAGCACCGTGTTCGTGGTCGAACGACCCGAAGATGGCAAAACCCATGGGGTCCAGCACCCAATTTACTATCTCAGCGAGGTATTGACGCCAACAAAACAGAGGTACCCTCACTACCAGAAACTCGCCTATGGCGTGTTCATGACGGCTCGTCGGCTGAGCCACTACTTCCAGGAGAATCAGGTGATGGTCGTCAACGAGGCACCCATAAACAACATCCTGAACAACCCGGAGGCCACAGGCGCGTGGCCCTGTGGGGCATCGAGCTGTCCCCTCTAGACATAGTCTACGAGAAACACCACACGATCAAATCTCAGGTCCTACCGGACTTCCTCGTCCACTAGATGGAGCTTCAGCTGCCAGACACCCTGGATATGACACAATCATGGATGATGCACTTCGATGGCTCCAAGCGCGAAGCCGGAGCAGGAGCCGGGGTCATACTGACATCTCCGTAGGGCGACAAGATGAAGTACGTCCTCCGGATGAAATTTTGAGCTTCCAACAACGAAGCCAAATACGAGGCCCTCATCCACGGCATGAGGATGGCCAAGATCTGTGGCGCAACGCGACTGGTCATCTATGATGACTCAAACCTCATCGTCCAGCAGACGATGAACGAGTGCGACGCGCACGCCGCCAACATGATAGTGTACCGCGCGCTCTACAATTCACTTGAAGGAGACTTTGACGGCTCCGAGCTCCGACACGTTGGAAGAGAAAGCAACGAAGAATCCGACAGACTCGCCAACATCGGCTCCACCTGCGCATGGGTGACACCAGGTGTGTTCCTCGAACAGATCTGCGTGCCATCCATCAAAAGGAAATTCCCCAAGGGATCACCCAAAGAAGCAGAGCACTCGGGGCTGCGCTACCCGAAGGACATGAAGGACCAGAAAAACTCGACACAAAGGTCGCAGTGGTCAACCTGATGTAGGTCATGGCAATCGAAGAAACCTAGACGCAGCCGTACCTACGATACCTGATAAACAGGGAACTGCCTGACGACCCGACAGATGCCCAGCGCATATCTCGCCGGTCCAAAGCCTTCACCATCATCAATGGCGACCTGTACAAGCGCATCATTTCGGGTGTGCTCCAAAGGTGCGTCACCATCGGTGACAGTAAAACTATCCTCCAAGACATCCATGAGGGCATCTGCGGCCATCATGTGGGCAGCCGCACCCTCATCGCCAAAGCTCTGCGAGCTGGGTTCTACTGGCCAACGGCCATGAACGACGCCAAGGACATCGTCCGAAGGTGCAACGGGTGCCAGAGGTTCGTAGCCAAACTGCACGCACCTGGATCGGAGCTCAGGCCCATACCCTTGGCCTGGCCCTTCGCCTAATGGTGCCTCGACATGATCGGCAAACTGCCCAAGTCATCAAAAGGAGGCCACGTCTACCTCCTGGTCGCAGTCAACAAATTCACCAAGTGGATCGAAGCAATGCCCGTTACCAACCAAAAGGGTACAACGGCCGTGAAGTTCTTCGAGTCCATAGTATACAGGTTCGGCATGATGCACAGCATCATCACCGACAACGGGTCGAACTTCATCTCCAAAGAATTCCAGGACTTCTGCGAAGGCCTCGGGATCAACATATCATACGCCTCTGTGGCGCACCCGCAAACAAACAGGCAGGTCGAAAAGGACAATGGCCTCGTCGGCGGTGGCATCAAGAAACGCCTAATGAGCCCGCTCGAGCGACTCGCGAGAGCATGGATAGAAGAGCTACCCTCCATCCTTTGGAGCCTGTACACAACGCCAAACAGCTCAACTGGCTACAGGCCTTTCTTCATGGTGTACGGAGCCGAGGCCGTGTTACCTGCAGAAGTTCGCCATAAGGCCCCACGGGTCGTCACCTATAGAGAATCCGAATCAACGGCCGCACTCGATGGCGCCGTCGACACACTCGACGAGGCACGCAACATCGCCGTAGCTCGATCGGTGGTCTACCAGCAGAGCCTCCGCAACTATCACAGCCGTCGGCTGCGCCCAAGGTCCTTCATCGAAGGAGACCTAGTCTTACGACTCAAGCAAGAGCGGCTGAAGAAGCTCGAGTCACCCTGGGAAGGACCCTACGTCATCACCGAAGTCATCCCAGGTGGCGCCTATCGCCTCAAGCACGTGGAGTCTGGAGTCGCATACTCCAACCCATGGAACGTCGCACAACTGCGATGCTTCTATCCCTAGCTATCCCCCCTTTACTTTCAATAAGGCTATTCAGCCAAGGCTACTCAGCCGAACAATGTACCTCCTCATTATGATATGAATAAAGCTAAGTGTCTCGCCCCAAAATTTATCTCTTACTCGCATTTCTTTATGCTACAACACACTCGGGGGCTCCCCTCACCTCACGACTTTGTCGACTGAGGATAACGCATGTACACATGAGTAGTTGATCACGTCAGGCTAACGAAAAGGTCATGCATGCAAACAAGCACCACCTGCTAATACAATCAACTTTTACAGCAAAGGGCATAACACGCCTATTTGAATACATACAAGTTTTACATCTATCTTTTTACAGGTGCTACCTATTCTGAAGAATCACCTGCGCACGATGCTCAAAGAGATCTATAACTTGTTCGGCATACTGCCTCACAGCCACATAGTGCGGGCGCATGTCCCACATATCACCATCTGGCCGAGGAGGCAGACCAGCCGCAACAGCGGCAAGATCCACATTAGGGCGATACAGCCATATGAGGGAAAGCGCGACCTTCACCCCGGCAAACAACTGGTGCCGCACCAGCTCCCTGACGTGGCGCACGTCTCGAAACTTCGCTAGCAAGCCCCAAAGAGTTGATGGCGCTTCATCCAGAGGAAACATGACGTGCAGAATCGACGCCAGGTAAGTCTTCACCTGCCGTAGCACTCGCGATACCTGGTGAGCACGATCCTGCACAGTCGCAAGGACCATGGCACGGTCGCGATCCATCCAGAAAAAGCCACCAGCTTCCATATCTTGCTGAGTCAAGCAATTGATCTGAACTGCAATGTGTTCCTTCTCCTCCCTCGGAACAAGGTTAGCACCTGCAACACCTACAAAGTAAGATGACCAGCCAACAGGCACATCCGAAAACGAGCAACATCTCGAAGATACTTACACTACAGCTGTTCGTCCAAACGTCGCAGCTCCCCCATCAGATATTCCTCTCTGACGGCGCCTCGCTCCGCCTTCGACTTCCAAACATACGCATGGCCTCGGACGCCAAGCAACTCCCTCTCAAGACTGCGGATGTGGTCACGAAGAAATACAAGTTGCGACGCATCATCCAAGGATGGTCGTGGCTACGGAGAAGACGAAGAATCAACGGGGTCACCACCCGAGGGTCCCTAGCGGAAAATAGACAAGGATATGAACAACACACAAATGGGCAACATCTCGAAGTTTTCATTATATACAGCAAAATCCACTGCGTGGCACAGGAAATGTTCATGAATATATTACAACAAAAGCAGACAAAAACTATCCTACAACTACAAGGCCTAATCAGCTGCATCCTGAGTGGCCTCGGAGCCATATTGTCTGCTCTTGACCTCTTCCTGCTGCCTCACCGCGTACTCGGCCAGCAGGTCAATCAGCTTCGGCCCATAGCGTTTACAGCGGGCAGCATAGAGAGAAAAAGCTACCTCGGATCCGTCGGGAGCCGTTGTCATCTGGGAGGTGACCTGATGAAGATCCAGCTCCGCCCCAGATGCCATGGTCATCGCCAGCCCCATAGACGCGCTGATGCCCTTCTGCTTGCGCTTGTACGCCGCAGGTGCATCGGCTGACAGCGCATCCGCCAACAAGTCGACATCCTCAAGGGAAACGCCCTTGGGAATGAGCTCCTTGTAGAAGCGCCCGAGAACCTCCTTGGCTTTGGCAAGAGAGCCAACCACAGTACTGCAGCGGTCTTCGACCGCCGCAGCAGCATCATCCAGAGCACTACCGTGCTCCAGAACACTGCGGTCGAACTCAATGCCTGCGGCATCTAGAAAAACGAAACAAGTACTGTACGAATGAAACAAAGCAGGAGAGGCAAGGCAGCCAAAATGAAACATACAGGCAAAATTACTCACCCAAAATAGCCTTGGCAGCAGCCATCAGCTTTTCGGCTACCTCCCTCTCGCGCGCAGCTGCGGCGGTGGCGAGCTGCTCCTCACGGTCCGTAGCTTCCTGCTACAGGCGCTCCTTGGTCGTAGCTGTGTCATCTAGCTCCCGCTCGAGGCGCTCCTTCACACCAACGGCGTCTTCGGCCTTTTTCTCCGCTCGCCCGAGGCTCTTTTTGAGAGCATCAAGCTCGCGGAGGGCAGTGTTATTTTCATCTGCAGAAAGTAACAAGAACATGCATGAGCTTCACAAGACAGCAAGCAGACGAAGAAGCGGAAGAACAGCCAAGGATGTACCCTGAAGCCGCTGCAGGCTGGCCTCCAACGCCAGATGCTGCTTCACCAGCTGATTGGCACCTTGTACAAAAGGCTGCGAGAAGAAGCAACTTGTTAGGAAAAAGGCTCGGGGCTGCGCCCAAGAAAAGGGCAAAAAAAATCAAACACACGAAAAACGCTCGGGGGCTCCCCCCGAGACACGCACAAAACAGAAGCAAAGATCAGCAGATCATACGAAAAACGCTCGGGGGCTCCCCCCACAGCAAGAACAGAGACACTTACATGATCAGACGGACACTCTGAAGGTCCGGATGTAGTCTTTTGGGAGAGAATCGCCCGAGCCTCCTGCGGAGGGGGGTTCGGAGCAATGCCCCCAGAGGTGGCCACCGTCTGAGAAGGAGGAGGCGTCACCTTTGACTCCCCCACCATCTCCTGAGTGGCATCGCTAAACGAGTCATCAGAAGAGTGGATGCAAAAGGAAAACACCAGTCAAAGACAAGCAAGCAACAAGGAAAGATAGCAAAAAAGCACTCGAAGGAACTTACGAGTCCATATCGCTCAAGTTGAAGACAGGCAAGGCCCTCTTGTGTTGGAATTATGCCCTAGAGGCAATAATAAAGATGTTATTATTATAATTCTTGTTCATGATAAAGTTTATATTCCATGCTAGAATTATATTAAGCGGAAACTTTGACTTGTGTGGTTTATGAACAACACTGTGTCCCTAGTACGCCTCTATGGACTAGCTCATTGATTAATGATGGTTAAGGTTTCCTAACCATAGACATGAGTTGTCGATTAATAATGATATCATGTCATTAGGAGAATGATATGATGGACATACCCAAATTAAGCAGAGCAATTTGATCGTGTCATCGTGTTCATCTTTGGCAAGCTTTTTCCTATGTCAAGTATTGTATTCCTTAGACCATGAGATAATGCAACTCCCTGGTATCGGAAGAAAGCTTTGAGGTCATCAAACGTCATCCTATGTGAGGGTGATCATAAAGGTGTCTCTCAGGTGATCGGAAAGTACATGTTGGGTTGTATGTATCGAGATGGAATTTGTCCCTCCCGAGTCGGAGAGATATACTTCGGGCCCACTCGGTAATCGATATCAATGCCACTTGCAAGCACGTGGTTAAGGAGTTAATCACAAAGTGATATCGGATTACGGAACGAGTAAAGTACTTGTTGTGAACGAGATTGAACTAGGTATGCCGATACCAACGATCGAATCTCGGGCAAGTAAAATATCGCGTGACGAAGGGAATGCATATATGGGATTAATTGAATCCTAGCATCGTGGTTCATCCGATATGATCATCGATGAATATGTGGGAGTCAATGTGGGTTTCCAGATCCCGCTGTTGATTATTGATAGAAGATCATGTCTGCATATTCTCGAACCCGTAGGGTCACACACTTAACGTGCATCGATGCTAGGATAGAATGGATAATTGGTTTATGAGTTTTTGTTCGGAGTCTCAGATGAGATCCAGGATATCACGAGAGGTTCTGGAATGGTCCGGAGAATAACATTCATATAAAGGAAAGCAGTTTTTGGATTTCGGAATCGTTTTGGAGTTTATCGGTATTGTACCGGAAGGTTCTAGAAGGTTCTGGAGTGGGACCAACGTGGGCCCACTTGTCGGAGGCCTGCGTGGGCCTAAGGGGAAGTGCCCTGGCCACTTTGGGCCAGGGGCACAAGGCCCCTGAGGCCCAGCTGGCCAGCCCTAGGGGAAACCCTAAGGGAGCCTTCTAGAAGAAGGGGGGATGACTTGCCCCCCACTCCACCCCTTGGGCCACCGCCCTAGGGCTTGGAGGAGGGTTCAAGGGGGTCCGGCCATCCCCCTATATAAGGAGGGCAGGGGAGCAGCCTTCCCCCTCTCTACTCCAACCCTATCCGCCAACTGCTGCCCCTCCACCTCTCTCTCCCTCCCGACTGCGTGTAGGCGAAGCCCTGCCGTAGAAACTCTCCACCATAAGCACCACGCCGTCGTGCTGCAGATCCAATCTATCTCTCTACCAGACTTGCTGGACCAAGGAAGGAGGATACGTCGATGCACCGTACGTGTGCATCTCTCGGAGGCGCCGCCACTTGCGGCGTAGGATCGGATCGGATCGCGAGGAGGAGATGGCGAGTACGACTACATCAACCATGTTCTGTTGAACGTTTATGCTATGCGATTTCTTCAAGGGTATGAAGATCTCATCAATCTCTCTCGTTGATTACATCTCCTAGATTAGATCTTGGCTTTCGTGTTCGAATCTATAGGAAAATTTTGATTTACTATGTTGCATAACCCATCATCTTGCCCTTCTTCTCTTCCTTCTTCTCTTCCTTCATACGCTTCACCGGCGGCTGCTGTGCTACAGCCCTCATAGGAATGGCCGGAATGGAGGAGGAAGATCCATCATCACCTCCACTGTGACTAACAAGGCATGGTGGGTCCCTAGGCGTTGGCGGGGTCGAGGCATCCGACGATTCGCTCGAGCTCCATGCCCGCTTTCGGGTCTGCTCCTCGCTCGCCTCGGGATATTCCTCAACTGGTGACTGCGCCGAGGGAAGCTCAGACATGGAATCCACTACCTCATTGTCCGGCGCATCCGGAAAATGTTCGAGTAGTGGAGGCACCATGCCCGGTACCTTGAACTCCTGCACAAATAAAGCAAACCTTCAGAACAAGGAAGTACAAGAAAAACGCACTTGAAAATAGCACTACGCGCACGTCCCAGATCTACACCTGCGGAATGGGTCGAGAGGCACTCAACGGAGGGGTCAGCGACTTCCCCGGGATGTCCTCGTCGGCTTTGTACTTCAGCAGCGGCCGAAGGATTCGGTCGAGGTCCCCCTGGAGAGCTCCTCGGTCGCAACTCTCGTCGGGTCATGGCACCCAGAATAAAGGAAACATCGGATGCGCCCTAGCCTGGAGCGGCTGCACTCGACGTTTGAGGAAGGTGCGGATGATATCCACACCGTTCACCTCCTTATCCGGAATCACCTGGAGGTCCTCCACCCGATGATAGAGCCCCTCTATATCCCCCACTTCACCATCCAAGATGTGGTTCTTCCAGGACCTCTTCGGCTGGATTTTCTGGGTGGAATCGAAAGGAGCAAGGCCAAAATCTTGCCCGTCCACTGTGGAATCGCGGATGTAAAACCAACGCCTCTGCCAGTATTGGACAGACTCAGACATAGAAAAAGATAAGAAGAGAAAATTGGATTTAAGGGAGATGATGCAACCGCCGATGGGATAAACACCGTCGGAGCCAGATTGCCTCTCCACGGAATAGAGCTTCCGAAAAAGGCCAAAGTGCGGCTCGATGCCGAGCCAGCACTCGTAGAAGGTGATGAAACAGGCGATGTGGAGAAGAGAATTTGGCGAGAGATGGTGGAGTTGGATGCCATAGAAAAAAAGCAGTCCACGGAGAAAATCGTGGACCGGGAGAGAGAGGCCCCGAAGAACAAAAGCAACAAACATGACACGAAACCCTGCGGGTGGACGGGGAATTACCTTGTCGCCTGGAATCTTGATGGCCTCCTTTTCCTGCGGGATCAGACCCCGCTCATGAAGCTTGCGCAGGTCGCCCTCGTGCGTCTCCGTGCGTTGCCACCCACCATCGGTGACTCGAGTAGCGGCGGTGCCCTTTTTGCCGCCGGCAGCAGCACTGGTACCCGCCACGGTGGAGGTCTTCTTTGGCTTCCCCATTACAGTGCAGCGACGGCGGCGGTGTGAGCGCAGAAAAGAGGATGGGAAAGATCGAAGAACTTCCAGCGCGCGGCGAGAAAAGCTCAAGAAGGTGGAAGCAGTGAAAGGCAAATGACTGCGGTGAAAACAAACAAAAAAATTCCCCATAGTTATAAGGACGAAGACGATGAACAGGGATCGTCCATCGGGAATCCCTAGAGCCAGCATCAAATCCAACCGTCCACGTGTCAGCATAGCAGCAAATCGTCACTCGCACGCCGTCCACTACGCACGGAAACCGAGGAGATGCCGTAATTATCGCCACGTCGCGCGTGACCAGTCAACTCCAAGTCAGAAAGTGGGACCCACATTCGTCCAGTCGCGTCACCTCTGGCGCCGCAGATGATTGAGGTCACTAATCGTCAGCAATGACATCATCAAAGCCATGCTGGAAACGGTTACAAATATTCGGCTACACAGCTAAAGTACTCACTTGAATCTACGATTCGAGTAACTACTCGGGGGGATACTCCTATTAGGAGCGCTGGCCGCGCACCTGAAGCATGATTAAGATACTACACCGCTGAACTATTTCTTCGAGTCCTACGTCGAGTCTACGACTCCACTACGGACTCGGGGGCTACTCCCATAGGGAGGATTGATTCAAGCATCCGAAAAAATTGTGTCCTACAGACCTGAAGCCAACAATGGCTGAATTAAAGTCTCCGCTCGAGTCTACGACTCGAACAGACACTCGGGGGCTACTCCCATAGGGAGCGCTGGTCGTGCACCCAATGAATTATTCGACTGCGATCCTTCGGATTAGCATGCAAAAACTTTTCAGCAACTTTGCCCCAACCAATGCTAAGTGAGTAAACATCCTCCTTGGCCACCCAAAACACCTCCGCGGTGACAAAATTTCGGATGTTGTGTCTGCGACGCAAAGATAAGACCTACAGATACCATCTGATGGCCTGGTAATGCACACGACTGCGCTCTTCTAGTAAAAATCCATGTCAACAGGCGCGATGAAAATCCCGACGAACGCGTTGGGTACATCATTCAAAATTTACTGGGATTCCACTCATGCAAGTCCTCAACGGCTTGAGTCGAATCAAGCCAGCATATGTTCCGGGTTCGAGTCGAGGGACTCGAATCTGAAGAAGATCGTGTTGTTTTGTCCTAAGACAGTTAACTAACCCTGATCTGTTGGGAGAGTCAGGCACACGCATCAACAACCCCTACACACTAAAATCATTCTCTAGTAAACAGAGACAGCTGCACCCGAAAGATTGAAGAGTCCTCAGCCGAATCTACGATTCGACTGAACACTCGGGGGGCTACTGACAAGGTTATACCCTGTGGGTACATGACTTTGGTATACCTGGTCCAGCCCAAGGAAGGCCTACGAGAATATACGCGGCCCATGAAGACTTTCGGGTGGCCCAAGCCCATGATGTCTTCGGATCCTTGGAGAGCAAGACTAGAACAGATAGAATATTCAAAGGGGCAAACCCTAAAACCTGTAACCAAATCGATTTGTGCCCGAGACCTGCCTACCTCTATATAAAGGCTAGGAGGGCACGACGAGGAGGGCACCTCTCATACCACTGCATACACACCTCCATGCCAGATTGCATCTGCGCACCCTTGTAACTTTCGGTTCCGCCGTAATCAAGAGCAGACAAGCAGAAGTAGGGTTTTCCCTCTGGGGTCCTGAACCTAGGTAAATCTCGTGTCCCCTGGTTGCTTGTCTGTTAACCATTCCGCGATCTCCAGCACCCCCATCTTCTCCAAAACCCAAGCTCATAACAATGGGCATTGACGAGATTAAACCTCGTCAGGTGGAGATAGGGTTACAATGCAGCATGTTGGCACGATCCAGGACCTCAAGCGCATATTGTTGCTGGCAAAGGAAAATGCCAGCAGAAGTACGGTGCAGGTTAATGCCAAGAAAGTGGTGTATTTCTCCAAGATCACTCATGGCGAACTCGTGGCTCAAAGAGCAGATGATGTGCTATAATAGAGGCGCAGCGCTGGCGGTGAGGATTATATCATCGACATAGAGGAGAAGGTAGGCATAGGCGGATCCACGGTGGTAGATAAAAAGAGAGGGGTCGCTTTTGGATGAGGTGAAGCCGAGGGTGTGCGGAAATTTGGTGAACCGAAGAAACCAAGTGTGGGGAGCCTGCTTGAGGCCATATAGGGATTTGTGTAGGCGTCAGACATGTTGAGGGTGAGAGGGGTCGACAAACCCCGAAGGTTGGGTGCAATACACGGTTTCTGCGAGCTCCCCGTGCAAGAAAGCGTTCTTGACATCCATTTGGTGAATGGGCCAAGAATTCTAAGTGGCAATGTTGAGGACCACTCGAATCGTTGCCGGTTTCACTACAGGGCTGAAAGTCTCGCCATAATCCACACCAGCTTGCTGAGTGAAACCACGTACGACCCATCGAGCTTTGTACCACGCTAGAGTTCCGTTCGTATTGAGCTTGTGCCAGAAAATCCACTTCCCGGTCACGACGTTGACACCTGCAGGACAAGGAATCAAAGACCAAGTGTCATTCCGAATTAGCGCATTAAATTCGTCCAACATAGCGGAGTGCCAATGGGGGTCTTTGAGTGCGGCGCTGTACGAGGATGTCAGGGGAGAAGTGGTAGTGGTGGTTGAAAGGGAAAAGTTTTGTTTTGGCATGAAATAACCCTTTTTGCCTCGGGTGAGCATCGGGTGTGTGTTATCGGGTGGACATACCGAAATTGATTTCCGAGGTAGCGCGGGCTGAGCTAGCGAGCCAGGAGTGGAGGAACGGGCCCGGGAAGCGCGTGGGGAAGGACCCAAGGACGATTCGCGGGGACCGGGTGTAGGGGAGCCAGGGGAATCGGACACATGATCCGAAGGAGATCGGTACGGGGCGGGTGGAGTTGTTGCGCGATCCCGAGAGTCCGAGGTTGTCGGGTGGGGAGGTGGGGGTTGGGGATTGGGTGGAGCTGGAGGGGGACCGGAGGTGGCACATGGGGGTTGCGGGAAGCGAGGGGGATCGGGTATGGGGTGGTGGGATCATATGCGGAAGGCGGATTTGGGGTCGTCGGTGAGGCTGGAGCGTACGGAAAAGTGCTCTCGTCGAACGTAACATGCCGTAACACAATGACTTTGCGTGTGGTTAAGTCGAAGAAGCAGAAACCCTTGTGTTCACAAGGATAACCTATGAAAACACATCGTGACACGCGAGGGGCCAATTTGTGCGGGGTGGTGGTGTATAGGTTGGGGAAACAAAGGCAGCCAAAGGTCCTTAAGTGATCATATGTGGGATGTATGCCATAGAGAAGAAAGTGGGAAGTGAGGTGGTTGACAACACGGGAGGGCCGATGATTTAGGAGGTGAGTCGCCGTGTGAAGAGCCTCCACCTAGAATTCCGGTGGGAGATTGGCTTGGACGAGCAGGGTGCACACGACATCATTGGTTGTTCGAAGCAGTCGTTCGGCACGCTCGTTTTGGGGTGAGGTGTGTGTACATGAGAGACGAAAAACTACACCGTGGGAAGAAAAGAAGTCACGAAGGCGAGTATTGAGAAATTCTTCACCGTTATCACACTGCATATATCGAATAGTAATGTTAAATTGAGTTAGGACAAAGGAGAAAAATCGTTGAAGAGTGGCACATGTGTCAGATTTGTTACGTAGGGGAAAGGTCCAAGAAAAATGAGAATAATCATCTAAAATGACAAGGTAATATTGATAACCAGAAAAACTAACAATTGGTGAGGTCCATAAATCACAATGAATTAAATGAAAGGGAGCACTAGCTCGAGAGTTTGATAAAGAAAAGGGGAGGCGTGTGTGTTTCCCTAATTGACACGCCTCACAAAAGGGGATTTATTGGGTACTTTATTACATGGTGGGAGAGTTTATAAAGGCAAATGAGAGAGGGAGTGGGAGCTTGGATGGCCGAGCTGTCGATGCCACAAAGCCTCGGTGGTGATGGAGTGAGCTTGAGGAAGAATGCCGCCATTGTTGCCAAAAAAGGGGTAGAGCTCGCCATTGCTATTGGACCTCATGAGGGGGGTCTTGCTGCTGAAATCCTTCACGCTGAAGCCAAACGGGTCAAATTCGATGGTACAAGAATTATCACGAACAAAGCGGCGTGTGCTAATGAGATTGTGATCAATATGGGGGTGAAACAAGAACATCATTGAGATGGAAGGGGCGGGAAGTGAGATGGACTGTACCGGTAGCTATCACGGGAAGACGAGAACCATTGCCAACAACAATATGTTTAGAGTCATGCGCTAAAGGGGAATGAGACGAGGTTAAGGTACCTTGGTTGCCGGTGACGTGCGAGGACGCGCCGGAGTCCATGACCCACTCCGGGTAAGGAGGAAACGCCGAGCCGTAGGAGGTGGCCTGATTCATCATGGAGTTGTGATCCCATGTGTATGAGGCCGGGGCAGCTGATGGCGGTGTAGAGTAGGGGATGGCGTAGGCGTGGGCATGTGAGCCAGGGCGAGGGCCGAGGATGCTTGTGGCGTTGGGAGGAACCCATGGTGCGCGAGGGGGCGAGAACGGCGAGCCCCACGGCGCAAAATATCCCATCCAGGGATGCTGGTGGGAGCCGCCCTGACCACCGCCTGATCCGCTGTACTGGCCGCCTCCGCGTCCACGGCCGCCCGAGCCACTGCCGTCGCCGTTCTGCGGCTAACCACCGCGGCCAGTCCCCGGATGCTGATAGCCCGGGATTGGGTGCTTCCCGCGGTAGTTGGGGCTGACGCCGCCAGGATAGCCGCCGCGACCGCCGCCGCGGTTACCTTGCCCATGGACATAGGTGTTGGAGCCGGAGCCGCCGCGGTCGTTGGAGGCGTTGGTGCCACGGTCGTTGGAGCCGGCGCCGCTGGTACCGCCGCGGTCGCTGGAGCCGTTGCCGCCGCCACGGCCGCCGCCATGGGTGATCATGGCCTGGGCGCTGCGGTTGCGCGCCTGCCGCGCCATTTTCCGCTCGGCGAGCTAGAGGCGCGATTGGGCCTAGGCGAAGGTGGGGTAGGGTACGGCGTTGACGAGGATCTCGGCCTGCATCTCGAACTTGTCTCCGAGGCCATCGATCGTCTGCATGGTTAGAGTCCGATCCGAGATCGGAGCACCGACCTCCTCGAGCTGGTCGGCGATGTGCTTGAGACGGCCGCAGTACTCGTCGATGGTGAGGTCGCCGCGAGGCGTGTCGCGGAGGTTTTGGTTCAGCTGCCTGGCCTGGCCTTCTCGGTTGTCGTAGAAGAAGGTGTGTAGGCGCGTCCAGGCGGCGTAAGCGGTGCAGCTGGGGTCGAGGATGACGTCCTGAAGCGCCTCGCAGACTCTGGTGTACATCCACAGAACGATGTAGCCGTCATCCTTGCGCCAGTCCTTGCTGGCGGTGCGGTAGGCGTTGCCGTCCTCGATATGATCGCGGGCGTCCTTGAGCTGGAGAAGGAAGAGAATGATCTTGCTCCACCGAGTGAAATTCTTACCAGAGGTGTCCACCGTGAATTTGATCCACTGCGGGATGTCGACGTCGCGGACCGAGGTAGGAAGAGGAGGCCCGGCAATGACGGGTGAGGTGGGTGGTGGATGATTGGCAACGGAGGTGCCCTCCATAGGGAAGAGGGGATCGTGGATGATTGGGCTTGGTGGTGCTCGAGCATGGGAGGTTGTTGTTGGAGGGGTGTTTGAGGATCAACATCGAGAGGAGGAATTGAAGCCGTGCCGAGGCCCGTGCTCGCCATGGGAGGGAGAGGGAAGCTATGCTCTGGTACCAAGAAGGTTTGTGGGAATTGATCCTTGCTTCATTAGTGATGCCAACGGGAGTACATATAGAGGTTGATCACAGGAGATTGTTACTGCGCACGCAGGCGCGTGGGCAGCATAAAAATAGGACTACAGGTAACAGACTCTAACGTTCAGAATACAAGTCTCAACACCCACAGCTTGTGTCAACACCCACAGCTTGTGTTACCTATGATTTTATATGCATTATATCTGTGTTGCACACAGTTTCGCTTGAAGTCCATAGTGGGAACTCGTGTTCCCGCAAGTGTTTTTGTTGTTCAATGGTGTTTCAATTTCGATCACTCTTTCGTGAGGTTTCAATCACTTGCGGGCAGAGTTTATTGCCCCAGCAGGCAGTTCCCAGAGCAAAGCCTTCTTGCCTTCTTCGCTCAACAACGGCTGGCCTCCCAGGTGGTCACTCAATGCACGTCCGATTCCTGAGCAGACGCGAAAAACAGGATAACGTACAGGACGTCTTCGCTAAAAAGGAAAAGGAGAGAATGGAACGTCGTTTTGTTTCACTCCGCCTCCATAAATTTTTTGCGTCCAAGAAATGAAGCTGCGGCGGCGCTGGTAAGCTAGGTTCCCTCGTCCTCCTACCTCCAGCCCTTCTCCCTCGGTTTCCCTGTCCATTCCCTCGGCCGGCCCTCCCTCTGGATGCCCCTAACCCTAGATCGACGAGCGGAGGGGAACGGCGGCAGGGGGGCTGGGCAACCGGCGAAGGGGAATGGCGGCAGGAGGGGGAGATGGGCCATGGAGAGCGAGGCGTCCTCGTCGTCGTTGATTCCAGCAGGACACTAGCAGACTCCTTGACTAGCTTCCTTTTTTGATTCTCGTCAGGTCAGCAAATTCGGTCGATGCTCTATTGAATTTCGTTTTGCAACCAATCGAAACAGCATATCACAACCCTGTTGCTTCCCTTCTTGTACTAGTAGCACCGATTCATAGAGCTCAAGTCTTACAATTTCCATGGCAACAGCTACACTACTCTTCGTGTGTAGCCGTACAATGATTGGTAGGATAAACTAGCTAGCCTAGAGGATGGAGAAGCTATGTTGCGTGAGAAAATTATAATATATAAACATTCTAATATACACTTGTTATTTTTTTATACATTTACACGAGTTTATATTGTCTAAAATCAACAAGGTATCAAATTCCATGGTTTGTAAATCCAAACAAGAATCGGAATTAGCGTCACAAGATCTGAACTAGTACTGTATATGTTCTAATCAGATTCAGGTGCTTACTTGCCGATTAATAAATCACTCGTGCGCTACTCCGGGCAGGTCGCCATCTTTGAAGAGCCTGACGGTTATCAGCAGCAGCGACGTCACTAACGAAGCGCTGGGTGCCATTGTCGACGGATGCCCTTGGCTGGAGCTTCTTCACTGTTAGATAATCACGTGTCCTACACGTATTGGAATTGCAGTCCGAATAGGTAGTGTAGTGAAAGACGATACGTGTGTTAGACTAGGTTTTGGAGTAGTACACGACTCACAGTTGATTAGGTCCTAGTAGTGCATATATATATGCACACGGCCTTATAATCTTGTACCGACAACACCGCGAGTTGAGCAATACAAGAGTGAAAGCAAGGCGACAAGAGCCTTTGGCGATCAAAGTTGTTTTGCGCGTGCGTGAGTGTACTAGTTGGATCAAAAGAATCGATCGGCTAGCAAGACGTGCATCTCGGCGAAGTTATCGGATACGCGTCGTCTCGTCGAAATTTTCTCGCTTGTCGCCGGAAAGTACTCGCGGGCAGTGCTAACAATTGGTATCGAGCCTCGTGAGTATCTCCTAGTAACGGAGGTCATGGCGAAGGAGGCGGGCGAGTATTCTCGTGCGCAAGGCGCGTGTCGATGCAAGATCCGCAGATACCCGCGATAACTACACGGCAGGCGGTCCAGATGGAGCGGGCGCGAAGGCGCCAGACTCGGGAGGTTGTCGATCCAGCGGCGACGAGTTCAAGAAGGGCGTTGAAGTACCACCTAGACCGACTAGCACTCACGGCCATCTCGCCGGTGCCAACGGATTCGATGCAACACCGATCTCAAGAAATGCAGGAGGTGTGGGATACGCCAAGACGCTAAATCTTTGGGCACGAGCGCTGGCGGCCACTCGCAAACCTTGCGTAAGCACGAGAACTGGAGATGGAAGAAGATGAGACGCTAGACACTTTTGCTTCAAGGGTCGCTACATCGTCAATGGGATTCGGACTTGGCGAGAAGTCGGATGAGATCTCTATTGTGAGGCATTTCCTCCGTAAGCGCCGCTGCTATTTCACCCGTTGTCTCGGCGATCGAGCAATGCGTTGATCTCAAGACTCTCACGATGGATGATCTAGTTGACGGTTCAAGGCGCACGACGAGCGGATGAAGATCACCTATGGCGACGCCGAAAGTGGATGAGCATCTCATGCTTATGGCTCGAGCGTTGTTCGCCAAGGAAAAGAAGGCGATAAAGCATCCGGCAAATAGAGTGATAGAGAAGATTCTCGCCAAAAAGCATATCGCAGGAGAACGAGGACGAGGCTCCGCCATGGAGGAAGTTTGACATCAAGAAGGTAAGATGTCATAAGCGCGGCGAGCTCGGTCACTTCAAGAAGGATTGCAAGAAATCGTCGAAGGAGAGGGCTCTCATCGCCTGTGAAGGAGATGATGATGGACCGATGATGCCGATGCTCAAGTAATCGAAATGAAGGATGAGGAGGATCCTCCATCACCGGGTACGGAGATTGTGGCGCAAGTGGATCACGATCTACAGTGTGTGGATCACGAGCAACGGAGTGTCCGGTTTACGTGAAGCCACGCTTGAGGCGAGAAGCTGAATCCGATCATGGCGTCTATGCGTTGAAATTTCGCCGCAACTCCGTCCGCAATAAGTTCTTCATGCTTATGGTGGATGATCATAGTAAATACATGTGGATTGTGTTGAAAAAGTAAGTATCAAGCACAACAAGCATTCGAGAAGATCAAGGAAGCCGGAGAGTTTAAGGTGGAGGCGAAGATAAGAGCTCTACGCATTGATCGTGAAGGCGAGTGCATCAAACCGTGTTGACCATGGCACGGAGGATGATGAAGAGTAAAGGTTTGCCAGAAACTTCGGGGTGAGGCCAATACGGTTGTGTATTTGTTGAACATGGAACCAACGAGTGGAGTTGGTATGACTCAGATGAAGCATGGTATGACGGAAGCCCTCGCTGATCATCTTCGTACTTTTGGATGTGTGGCGATAAGGTGAATCGAGTATTCCAATGATCATGACAGCTATGAAGGCTCAAGGGATACCGTTGTGCAACCCCTATACCAATAAGGTGGTTTTCACGACGATTTAGTCTTTGAGGAAGAGAAATCATGGAATTGGGGCTCCAAGGAACCGGAATATTCATCTTTTCACATCACGTGGGATCTTGAGTATGAAGAAAATATGGATCAACCAAGCTTATCTTTGTCGCAAATTGCACCGTAAGAGATTGAAAGTCTAGGGATGCTCTAGGCGTGGACACGGCCGGAAGCACTAGGATACTCCTGTATGGAAAAGTGTCCGGAGAAAATGCTAGTCCGTGGTCGAAATAACAAAGCTAGAAGGTGTTGTGTTTAGCTCATCATCCGCTAATACAGAGGTGATGATCCACGTGAAGAGCTTGGGGCAAAGGAGTGTCCGTATGCAAGGGCCATGTGATATGGTGGCGAGTCAAGAAATTGGCTCAGAAGTAGGCATGCAGGATACGCTGCATGTAGAGTCGTTGACTCTAGGAGCTCTACGTGGAGGAACACAAGGTTCAGAAACCGAAGAAACAAGCGCGTTGTCGGACGCAGAAGAGTATGTCGCAGAGCCTCCGACTGCACTGGAGATGAGACGACTACGACCGACGCAAGCACGCATGGGAGACGTGGTGGACTACTATCCGAAGAAAGAATTTTGGACGGTAAATTATCTGGTGAAGATGGAGTACGAGAATCAATGTTTGTTCATCAAGGAACCAGTGAAGACTAAAGGCACATTCATGGACAATATCGACAAGGAGGACGCAGAAAAGAAGGACGCGGACGAGAAGGGTCGATGTGAAACCATGGAGAAGCCGGCGAAAGCAATGTCGGTGACATGGGTGCCAAGGGGGATGGCGAAGCAATGCTAAGGATGATGCTCATGGTGAGCAGCGCGATTTGGGATCCAGGTCGATGTAAAGAAGCACATCGTGATTAGGGGGTGATTGTTAGATAATCACGTGTCCTACACGTATTGGAATTGCAGTCCGAATAGGTGTAGTGTCCAGGCAGTATACGTATATGTGTTAGACTAGGTTTTGGAGTAGTACACCGACTCCTAGTTGATTAGGTCCTAGTAGTGCATATATATATACACACACCTGGCCTTATAATCTTGTACCGGACAACACCGCGAGTTGAGCAATACAAGAGTGAAAGCAAGGCTCGACAAGAGCCTTTGGCGATCAAAGTTGTTTTGCGCGTGCGTGCGTGAATGTACTAGTTGGATCAAAAGAATCGATCGGCTAGCAGCACGTGCATCTCGGCGGAAGTTATCGGATACGTGCGTGTCGTCTCGTCGAAATTTCCTCGTCGGTGTCGTCGGAAAGTACTTGGCGGCAGGGGCTGTGCTAACATTCACGTCAGCGACTGTGCCAACATCTCGGTGAACGCAGCCCTGAAAGCGAAGTGTGCCAGGATCGAAACACTGGAGCTCGTTCCCTGGGATGAAGACGACGACCCGTATTATTGGTACTGTCGCCGTCGACGGTGACTACTGGGGAAATTAAGCCATATATATCCTTTCCCATTTCCTGAGACTGCAGTGTGCGTCGTACGGCAGACAAAAAAAAATGTCTCTCCTTCGATCTCGGATGCATTATGATGTTACGCTTGTTAAAGAGCTTGATTGATCCGAGGTGCATTAAGATGTTACCGTTGATGTCGCTCTTCCTCCGTGCTAGTATCTGTGATTCAAATGCATGTACTTAGCTATGCAATAACGGGTCATCGTTTTGGTCAGTTGATTTCTCACGTGACTTTAGACCAGAGAAACATTTGGCTTTTCATGTTATATTATTATATCTTCAAAAATAAGATCTTTTTTCCGCAAGTCAACTTGCTTAAAATTACTATTCGTGTATATGATTCAACAAGCCATGAGCCTGGGACCCAACATTTGCTTCACGAGAACGAGAAACGGATGTAGACTTCCAATCACGCCCCCTGTGTTCCACTATGATTTAGCAAAACTTAATTTGACAAATCGTTTTGGCCAGCAAAATTTATTAAAACAGTTTAATTACGGCAAAGTAAGCACTAAGATGTTTTAATACTCAAACATTTGCTTAGGATATGTGCAAGTTGTTGGTATGATCATATATAAGTAGAACCTAATAAGAAGATGATGGCCCAACCAAGACATAGCTTCAGAATGTCTGCCATTTATACGTGTGCATGCTAAGAGTGTACTCCCTCCGTTTGGAAATATAAGATGTTTTAGGTTTGTGAATGAGATGTATCTAGACATCTTTTAGTGTCTAGATTCATTTGAACCTATACACTAAAACATGTCTAGATACATCTCCTTCACAAACCTAAAACATCTTATATTTCTAAAAGGAGGGAGTATATGGCATGTTTCTGTGTTTTTCAGAAAAGAGGGGTGGCCCCTGGGTTCTGAATCTTTTTCAAAAACATCATAAATATAAAACTAGTTATAACTCATGCATACATAGCTTATTGCTAGACTGCCAACGATTCTGGCTGAACAAATGTGGAGCTACGGTCTTCAAGTGGTTGCACATAGAATCACCCAGCCCTCCTCCCCCACCTAGCCGCCACCCCTTCTCTCCCACCCAGCCTCATCTCCCGCCGCCGTCGCCCTGGGCGTCGCCGGGCAAAGCCTGTGATGCGCGGCAGCGGCGGCTCGCCTCGGTCGCATCCGGCGCAGCGGTTCTCGCGGCAGCGGTGAAGACTCGCCTTGGCCATCTGCGACAGAGGTGATCACAAGATGGGCGAGGTGTTGCTCGGCTGTCGGTGGCGAATAGCGGGAAGGCGACCGGATGCGTCTTTGAATCGGTGACGGACGACGGGCAACGGAAGTGGACGGGCTTGTTTTGGACCTAGATGGGTTCGGGCGGGCTCGATCTCTAATGTCAGATGCATCTCCTTTCTCTGACAACGGCACGAGTTCTCGGGGCCTCCCACGCGGCACGGGGACGCCTAGGGCATCAGCCCTAGGTATGATGGTGGTGGTGGCCTTCTTTTTCGTCGGAGTGGTCGGCTGATGGTCTTGCCATCGTGCGGCAGATCCTGCTAGTTTCCGGCGGGTGGGGTGGGGGCTGCTAACTCGGGTTTCAATAAAGGAGGTGGTCATGGATCCCTCTCAAGCCAAGACGAATATCTGTCGGATGTTGGTCTCCATTGATTTGTTTTCTGTGTTGTGTTTCGGAAGGCTCCGCTGGCGAACTCTATAGTGCGCTCATGTCATGAGTTTGTTGGATCGGATTGGATTCAGTCGCACACACACATGTTTTACTCTGACTGTTTGGGTTCAGAGGGTGCGCTTCGAAGCTCTGTTGGCTGTTATTATCATGGGACATATTTCGTTCTATGGTGCTGACAGAGAAAGCCATGTAGACCAAGATCTGAGGACTGACAATGGTGGGTCGAGTTTGGATGGTGATGAGGAATTGGCTAGGTGACTTGTGAATTGGAGCAGTGGCATGCAAGTGAGGGTGACTACACAGGAGAGGTTCATGGTCATACCTTTCAGGGTGAAAACCCAGGGTCTGACCTTGTGCTGGCAATGGCCTTGTTGAAGGTGTTGTTTTAAGAGCGTGGACTTTTTTCAGGGTGAAAACCTAGATCTTTGATCGGGCTACGACGAATGTTTGTGCATTGTGCCCTTCTTAAAAGCGTCATTTTAATGAATGTCATTGTAGTGGGACTTTTCTTTTTTGTAATTCTTATTTATTTTTTTTTGCTTGTGTGGATACGACCGCTAGATCAATGCGTTATTGCAGACGCTAGGTGTAATTGGTATTCTCTAGTATTAATATATGCTCCTTTCCAAAGAGAAAAATGTGTTGCACTAAGCACCAAGTACAGACCCAATAGACAGCCAGCGAAAGCAAATAAAGCTCTTTGGTTATTTAAACAGTCTAATTACGGCAATTCCACTTAACTCGGTATCTACGACACCTATGTCCAAACATACTGGAAATACTAAGAGGTTGTTGACTCTTTACCACCCTGAAATTGAAAACATAGGTCTTATCTTACAGCAGTACAGAAATTAGCTTATTCTGTTTGGGAAATTACAATTTGCCGACATATCAGACTCTCAGTGGGGATCACCTAAGATAAGTTTCAAACATGTAGCCCACTCATTCATACATTAAACCACTTTTGCTTCGGTGTCCTCTCCTATACGAACTTTGACAAACAAAAACTCGGCCTCTCCTTCTCTACAAACTTTGACAAACAAACTCAATACCGATTCGTTTTGAAGATCATACAAATCCATCCAAACCCGTATGGTCAATTTAGACATATACTCACCATACAAGTATACTCACGTGCTTATAGGAATCAGCCAGTGAAAACATAGTGTAACTAGCTCAACCAAATACACCTATACGGTGGAACAGGACACCAAAACACACCAAACGTAAAGAGCAAGGTACTCAAAATCAGGTAAAAAAAAACTTAAATTCCTAGCACAAAAATCAACAGTTCCATAAGATTCAGCTCAAATCGTCTTTCAGCTCCAACAAAACAGTAGCTAATAGGTAAAGAAACGTAACAGAGTTACATATACAATCCAGTGCCAACCAATGAGATTTGAGGACAAGTAGAAATGCTCCTCCACGGTGCACAGGAACATATAACAATGGCTCTGCTAGACTAGTACAGTTCTTGCTACCACTAAACTCTTTCAATCTTGTTAGGTCCCAGACAATGACTTCCGACGCCCAAAAGCATCAACCCATGATGTTCTCAATCGTATGATTATGATGAATGTTCGCTTCCTGATCAGGCATCGATGAAGTGGATGTCGAAGGTGGTTTGATGGATCTGCCACACATTCAAGGACGCATACTCCTCCAGGCACTCCTTCAGCTGAGCCTCACTATAACCCTGTTTTTAGGAACATAAGAGCAGGAGAGAATTTCTTTTAGCAATCAGGGCCCAGCACTGGTGGTACCATTTAATGTGGGTAGAGATTGTTTACCTTTCTGGAGATCAGGTTAAGAGCATGTGCAAATTTCACATCCATGCTGCTCGTCCTGGCTGCTTCATCTCTCAGGATGGAGTAAATGTCTGAGATCGCATCAAGGCCAGACCGCTGGCGGTCATCAGAGTAGAGCGAGTACTTTGACATCTGCATCAGTCGTAGTGCTTCATCAACATCGCTCTGGGCAACAGTTTCTGAAAATCGAAGTCTTGCCAAGGCCTGAAAAAAGAATCATGTTTAAAAAATCAAACATCGCATAACCTGGTGTTTGCAGCACACAAAGGCATCGTGTTTACTTACGATCGAAATACGGACGATGCTCAGAAGTGTCCTGATGGTTGTGTAAGAATGTGGTGCATTTGACTTGGCTTCCTCCTGACGGATGCTTGAATAGGCAGTTGCAATGTATTCCTCGAGATCCCGAGGAACAGAGGGAGTGACTCTTCTTGCAGCAGATATATATGCTCTGTAATCAGATCAAGATTATTCAATCATGAACTAAAAGACAGATACTAAACACTAAACAATGCTTTATTTTAGCTTGTTAGATTTAATTTCCAAAACTATACTAACTTTCACGAAGGTAAAGATTCCTGTAACTAAGGTGTATTTTTTTTCTGGATCAGCACATTTCAAGGGACACAGCTCTAGGAAGACTATACTTGCCTCAGAACAGATGGTTCAAGTGCTGTGAACCCAAGTGCCGGTGATTCAAGATGTTGATGTACATGAACAACATGTCTTGCCATTTCAAGATCATTTTCCATGTCCGCACGATCCAGGATCAACCAAAGGAGATCGAAACGTGAAAGAAGTGCTGGAGGAAGATTAATGTTCTCAGCTGGAGTCCTCCTCATATCATATCTTCCCCTGAATAGTTGAAAACAACTGCCTTGGTTAAAATCAACATACTTCTCCAAGCCATTTTCTAGAGATGATAATGTTCAGATAACCTCTTACCATGCTGGATTTGCAGCAGCCAGAACTGCAGTTCTTGCATTCAGAGAGGTGGTGATGCCAGCCTTGGCAATACTAACAGTTTGCTGCTCCATCACCTCATGAATGGCTGTCCTGTCAGACTCCTCCATCTTGTCAAACTCATCTATTGCACAGATGCCCATATCTGCCAGTACCTGAAACCCAAGAGGGATTGTGAGGATAACTATTAGAAAATTACATAAAACAGGCAACTTGCTTTCAGCTGACTAACAGCTAAAATAAAAACAGTACACACAACATCATCGTAAGGTCTAAAGCTTACCAGTGCCCCTCCCTCAAGGACAAATTCATTTGTAACTGGATCTTTCTGGACAGCAGCAGTAAGACCAACACCACTGCTCCCTTTTCCTGTGGTATACACTCCTCTTGGGGCAACATTGATAATATGCTTTAGAAGTTGACTCTTTGCAACACCAGGATCTCCCATCAGGCAGATGTGCAGGTCTCCTCTGATCTGCAAGTAAGCATAGTTAATGTTGAACATGTGAGCATACAGATAAAGAAAAATTTACTGGTAAATGCACGTTATTACAACTGCCAACAGGATGCATACCTTCATGCCATCTGCAAGCTTTCGATGAGGTGCGCCAACAAGTAGCAATAGCAGTGCTTTCTTGACATCTTCGTGTCCAAATATTTCAGGTGCCAGTGATTTTGATAGCTTACTGTAGATATCACCATCCTCGGCCAATCGGTCAATTTGTTCTTGTTCATCACCCTTAAGTTCATACCTGTGATTATAGAAATTTCTAACATTAAATGGTGCAGGAGGCTAACTGAATAGGGTTCATGGCAATAGGATGAGAGGCTTTACTCTTCATATTTTTTCTTGAAATGGGTAATAGACATTGCTTCCAAGTAAGTGTCAGCAACCAATCCTGCACGCATGGCGCGGAATCCATGATATGGCATGGGGAGGAAAACACCTGACATTTCAACCACATCTCCAGGTGCTACCTGATAATGACACATTTAGTACTGCTAAAGATGATGGGATTTCAACAAATAGTAATAGCAGAGATTACTGAAATCTGTCAACGTTGTACTGATCAAGAAAATGATTATCATGGCCTTAAGCAAAAGAACAGAACAGCTTAAAGCAATAGAAAATTTGACTTCCTTTACCTTTCTAGTCAGTTCTCCTCTAAGATGAGCAGTTAGAGAACGTGGGATGTGGCCTTTTGGCACATGCTCTGCTAGCTCTTGGAGCTTCACCTGCATGAAAAGGTTGCAGTTTTGAGATTGAGCGAGAATCTGAAATATGCTATAATCTGTACAAGCATTCCTCCATTGAATAGAATTGGCTTCAGAAGATTGTGAAGGGACATTATTACCTCCTGAAATTTAAGAAATTTTGATGCTCGCAGTTGAAGGATTAGATTACCCTTTGCTTTGTTCAGCTTGCATCGTTGCGATGGGCATTCAAAGAGAGGCATGAAGACTCTAGCAGTCACTTCCTGACAGATTCACCAAAAGAGCAATTTGAATTAGCATTCTAACCATTTTCCTCTAGGAGCCCTCGACAAATAAACACTCACTCTCCAAAAGAGTATTTGAATGATCAGTCTAGGTAGTTGCCAGTACTCACATACTACACTGAGATACTACATTTCATTATAAGTACTTCAAACACTATTATCCAAGATTCTCAGTAGTAGTACATAGTACTAAACTAGTCTAGGATGTCTGTTCAACAAGGGTTTGACATATACACATATCATAAATGACAACCTAAAACGAGATAAAGTACCTGGTATATCTCAAACCCACATTCTTCACATGTATAAACGGCCACCTGCATCAAGGGCTTCACATCTGAGCAGCGAGTGACAATTCCAGATATTTTCACAAGCTGCCCAATGTTTGATGCCTTCACTTGCCTAAGGGTAAGTGGAGTCGCCTTGGAGAAGGCCTTGATGTATACCTCACTACAATGTGAAAACAATTTCATTAGACGGGAAATTACTGGATAGCACTAAACAAAAGATTAGACACTTGTTCCGATGGGTAATCTGCACTGAATTACATATATTACTGGATTAGCATGAAGTTCATTAGTCAAGAAATTACTGGATACCTACGTATATCTGTGAGATCATTATGGCAAATGTTCATTAAACAATTCATTATGGCAAATGTCCATTAAACAATTTCATTAGTCAAGAAATTTTATTTAGTCTGTGAGATCATTATGGCAAATGCTCATTCAACAATTTCATTAGTCAGGAAATTTCATTCCGTTGCAAGAATTAATTATGGCAAATGTTCAAAGCACATTTAAAAATGTTAACATATAACAATAGGCATGCAAGAAGAAACTGTTTCTAGACATGTTTGGACTATTTGCGGTCAGCAAAAATATTGCTACCATGTTCTGAGAAACCAGATACATCTAATTCACAAAGTATCTCCCCGCACATCTCAGGGCATCTCCCAAATACACCATATGTTGTCAAAGTGGTTCAAATTCTGTGATATCAGCAAATGATGTGCTAGGCCAACTTCACACCATGGCCACTATCCCAATTTGTTAAGGAGAATTGACTGAAACCTAGTTGCATCATAAGAGGAATTTTACAGTACCCTGGTACTCCCTGAGATGGTTGGGAGTACCAGGGAAATCCAACCATTCATTTATAGGGATAATACAGACTTTTTTATCCCTGCTAATGAGGGTAGTTATGATAGATAATCTCCCTAGATAGAACTGCCCAGCCGCCGTCTCCGGACGAAGCCTGCAGATCGCTTCTCTCTCATCGAGCGCAGGGGCGTCTCCTCTGGATCGAGCGCCGCCTTACATCGCACGCGGCCTCTCCGTCGCAAACCATCTCGTCTACCCGATTGATTAGCCGTGTAATTTCCTCAACGGCACAACAGTGAATTCAATTGTAATAATTGATGTACGCATCACCGATCCATTCATGGAGTAGTACAAGGGAGACGACCACAAGCAGCGGCAACACCCAGAGTTGATGCGTGCGGAAGCTTAGAAAGAAGAACGAAGGCATCACGGGTAGCGACGTGCGCCGCTCCATATCTTTAGCGATCAGGTTCGGCGAGACATGGTCGGCGTCAGCTATGCCAGCACCGCGCCGCCGCGAGCTCAAAACAGTGTCAAACAACCGAGAGAAAAGAATCAGTGTTGTTGATTACTGTTTTACCCTTAACACTAAGGTACTCCATCGATTTTTGAGGTGGTACTCCTTCAACCGGTTTTGGAGTACCAGTTAATACTAACCACTAGATTAAGATAAATGAACGGTCTGTAATTTCTTCAGGGTACCGTAAAAGTGCTCGCATCATAAACTTTTAGGGGTGGCGGTATACTGATACTCACAAGAAGCGTTTGATTTCCGGCGGCATCCTCTGTAGAGGGTCCGTGCCGTCAGCACCTCCATCAGCCCCTTCGTCCACGCGCTGGGTCATCAAGATGTCTCTGTCTTCGTCGACAGTGAACGCCTCAGTGGGCTCTGGCATGAGCTCGTCCACGGCCTCCGCGAATATGCCGATGTAGCGCTTGGTGTTCTCGGTGACCCTCTGCAGGAACTCCTCGTCCACGTCCTTGTACTGGTCATGCAACAAAACCAGAGTCAGACCTTGCACAGACAGACATATAATCTCGAAAGAACTAGATCTCGTCAAGGTGGGGAATTCGTACATGGAACAGGTCATCCAGCTCGATCTGGACCGCGCGGATCTTCCGGTTCGCGATGTCTTGCTGAAATTGGAGGGAGCAACAGTTCAATTAACAACAAATCGCTGTGAAATAACAACAAAGAAAAATCCCAGATCTTCCAGGGCTTGGGAGCACGAGGAGAGATATCGTTACCAGGATGTTCTGGTACTTGGGCTCGCCGTGCGGTCCAGCGAAGTTGGTCAGGAAGTCCTTGGCAAGCGCTGCAGGGAGGGAAAACAACACCAGGAACAAACGCGAGCCGTCAGAACTCGTTCTAGGAGCTTCCAAGAACGCGAGACAGGGTTCCAGAAGCTTCTGGTCTGGAGGGGCGTGGGAAAACGTACCTCGTTCCCCGGCGTAGTCGACGGTCTTCGCCCCGGGGGCCATGGCGGCGATGGCAGCGGCGGCGGCAGGCGGGTGGGCGGGGCGAGGGAGGGAAATGGGCAGGGTTTGGACGGAATGGCGGGAAGAGGGGGATAAGAGGAGGGGGTTTGGCGGGAACAGAGAGGGGCAGCCTGGCGGGAAAGCTTAAGTGGGTCTGAGTGGACCCGAATTCGGTGGGCCGGGATGCAAGTATGGTTAGCATGGGTCGAGTAACCCGCCAGTCCGTTAGTTGGGTATTTCTTTCGGCTTATTTCTAGGTTGTGATTCCCTTCTTTTTTTTCCACAGAAGACGGTAGAATTCCTACCGCATGTAGATGTAGTCTAGTGGTGGGAAGCGTCCACGTGTTGATTATGGAGATGGGAATCGACCGGAATTGGTGGAAGAGTAATGCTGCAGTACATGCAATTGTTTACGAAAATTTTGTACGGACGAACGTGGCAATCAAACACTGGCCATGGTATTTTTCCCAGGAACTGCCGCATTAGTTTCCTCCAATGCCCCCAACGAACACCTTCATAGAGCAAGTCTCTCCCATGTAATAAACTTCTCCAAGTGAAAGAGGCCGATCTCGGTTTAGTGGCCTTCCAAAAATCAGAGTCTGGATAATATCGGCCTTTCAGAACCCATGCACAGAGCGAGTCTGGCATAGTAGGAAGCCGCCACCCCTGCTTCGCCAACATAGGCTGATTAAAAAGTCCGAGGTCGCGAAACCCCATGCCCCCCAGCCCTTTAGGCGTTGACAGCCAAGCCCAGGACCTCCAATGGATTTTCCTCTTACCATCCTCAACACCCCACCATTGGTTGGCGATCACAAATTTAATCTTATCACAGGTGATGAGAGGTAAACAAAAACAGCTCATAACAAAATTTGGAATTGCTTGGATTACAGCTTTCAGCAGTGTTTCATTGCCCGCCCTTGACAGCGGCCGGCCTGATAATCCATTAAGATACTTCTATATTTTGTCATATATGTAATTGAATGTTGCAGAAGGTGACCTTCCCATAGATGTGGGCATACTCAGATAGAAGTCATTGAGCACCTCACTTTGCACCTCCAAACTCATCTTCACTCCTTGTTTCACTTGGTCAGGACAATGATGGCCAAAGAAAACAGAAGATTTATCAAGGTTGATCTTCTAGCCAGAACCTTCACAATAAATCTTGAGAGTACTTTTAAAAGCCTCCACACTCCTACTATCACTTATCGCAAAGAAGATGCTGTCATCTGCAAACAGTAAATGGGACATAGGGGGGCCGAGCCTACCATTACGAATACCATAGAGCTTATCCCAGTCCTCCCTTTGTTCCAGTAAACTCGACAACCCTTTAGTATAAAGAAGAAATAAGTACGGACTGATTGGATCTCCCTGTCGGATCCCTCTGGATGGAACAACTGGTTCAGTCAATTCACCATTCACTCGCACAGCGTAACGGACACAAGTTACGCATCTCATCACCGATTGAATCCAAGTTGGATCAAAGCCAAGCTTGCAAAGGCAACCATGTAGATAGTTTCACTCCACCCGGTTGTACGTCTTCATCATATCAATTTTCAGCGCGAAGAAGGGACGTTTCGCCCTTTGGTTACGAATGGTATGCAAGCACTCATATGCAATCAATGCATTATCTGTAATTAGCCTTCTAGACACAAAGGCACTCTGTTATGAAGCCTATATAAACCTCTCTGAGGGTACGCATAGAGGAGATGCTTCATCATACACCCAAGCGACTCGCCGCCTAGTCGTCGAGCTCGTCCCCCTTGTACTCTCACCATAATACAATCTAGCAGGAGTAGGTCTTTACCCTTCAGGGAGTCGAACCTGGGTAAACCCTTGTGTCTCCGCCCTCATCTCGCACCGCAGATGGTCTTTTATCCATGTGAAGCATAGTCTAAATGTAGCAGCGCATGTTTTAGCAAAGTCTTGTATTTCTTTTGAGTCAAGTGAGATTTTCCATTCTGTTCCGGATTGTATCCGGGAAACTCTGTGTATTGATGTTATCTGATCAATAAAGCGTTGTTTCGATAAAAAAAAACCTTCACGATGCGTTCGTAACCAGTTTCCGTAACAATAGGATTTCCGTTGATGGAATGTGGCGCAATCGGTGTTCTTGGCTCGCACGGTCTCACCAAGAAGACGAGCATCCCCTAGAAAAATTTACAAGACTGAGAGCGTGCCTCCTTAATGAAGTCCCGTGTTAAAATTGAAATAGTTGTATCCCGTCCGCTGAGTGTCCGTGGGCTCGAATTGGCACGCAACATACACATGGACAATCAAGTCACTTGTCCTTTAGTTTCAAGAGTGACGTCCACAGCTTCTTGCAAACAAAACCAAAAGTTTATCCAAATCTTGACTGGTTTCTCTGAGATTTGTACTGGACTCAGCAGCCTCGCAGCACATCCGAAGGTTGTGTGGGAAAACTAGAGCTCCGGTTGATCGGAAAGCAATAGCTGAATGACACTAGGACAGGATAGGAGCAGAGAGCAGTTTTTTTTTCGAGGAACACCACCGTGCAGCACCGAGCAGCAGGCCTATCCAAGTGGCTTCGCTACGTTGGGCCGGCTAAGGAAGATCCAGCTCGCACGGTAAAACGGCCCACTAGCTGTTTGCTAGGATCCCCCGGTGTGCCTGGCAGTAGCGGGAGGCAGCAAAGAGCGGTTATTTAGTCCCACCTCGCTTAGCTACAAGAGTTTCGACCTGTTTATAAGCCGACGTCTGCAGTAACTGTCATCCCTTCGGGGACATCCGATAAAATTGGAACGATACAAAGAAGATTAGCATGGCCCCTGCGCAAGGATGACACACACAAATCGAGAAATGGTCCAAATTTTTTTAGATTTTGCGCGCTGGTCCCCCGATTCTACAGTCGTGCCCTTGGCTCTTACAACCAGGTCCTTGACCTTCAGGTGCATTTTACAGTTACGCCCAGTTTAATTTCCTGATGTTCTTTTGTGATTTTACACGCTGGTTTCTGTCTCCAGTGTCCCCCTCTTTCAAATAGGCCCCTGGTTCCTTTGTACACATCCAGGTCCCTGACCTTGAGGCCCAGTGGTTCCTGCCTTTTTTTAATCTTAAAGTATGTTTTGATTTCTTTGTACTTGGTTATGCCCTTTTTTCTCTCGGCCGTGTCTTTTAACAACTCACTTTTATGTCCCATCTGTGCTTGGTGCCAATTTGGTCACCAATGCTGGGCGCTAGCCATTAGGACCCGTGGTTTGATGTGCTTTATGCTGGATCCTAGTAGGAAACTTGAACAAACAGTTGTGTTTTCTGCTGGGTCGTTCTCTGAATGTAGAGATACACCATGTTGGCTAATTTATTCACCCAAAATCGATGCTACGGGCGTAGTACTACGTGTATATTAGCTACAGCGCAGAAGAAATTCATAGCAAGCTTTGAACCGAATCATAGAGAGATGCGACCGGCCACCGAGGAAGACACCTCATACTAGTCTGTGAGTACAGAAACATCGTTCTGAAGAATCTCCCCATCTCGTGAGGTTCCTATGTCAGGCTCCACAAACTGTTCCTAATCTGCCTGCACTGAAATACCATCCATGCCAACACACTAAAAAAAATATAGGGAATGTCAATTTCCGTTCACTGCACTTTTGGGATTGGCCCCTTTCGATTGCACAAATGAAAGGACAGAGGCAACAGCATCGCTGAATGTGGACACAGGCCAATCCCTCAACCCCACTTCCAACATCGATGGGATTACATCAGAAAACAAGCTTTGGTAGAATTAAACACAAAGTACTTGGTAGAATTAGACACAAAAGTACTTGGTAGAATTAGACACAAAAGTACTGGTGGTACATCTACTTCTCTGAAAAAGAGGCAGTACATGACTACCATGTACAAACACCATGTCTACACACACACGCGCGCGCTTTTCTACTTCTTCCTCTGAAAAAGAGGCAGTACATGACTACCATGTACAAGCACCATGCCTACACACACACACACGCTGACACGTACACACACATTATTCATCCGTCCATCACCACCAAAGAGAAAGAGAAGCTCAGACCCTGGTGGCGGCGGCGCCGGTGCCGACGCCCATCCCCTTGTTGTGGTGGTCGCCAGACGCTGCGCCCGTACTCCGCCGCTGCGCTTAACTGGTTCTAACAGCGGCGTGCGGCAAAGATCATCACGAGAGCATTGTGTGAACATGAGTATGATGACGAAGGCCTCGAGCACCCGGAGGCGCCACCATGGTACTACCGACGTGATCTCCTTGCGAGCCTCAAGGCCGTGATGGCCGTGTCAGCCACCAGCGCCGACGCCGCCAGTTGCCGCCGCCAGACCGGACGTGGTGGATGCCGCGAGCTTGAGGCGGCGCCACCACGCCCGCCGCCAGATGGCGAAGACCGGAAGTAGAAGGTGGCGCTCCGCCACGCCAGGCGGTCAAGGCCGTGCTGCTGATGAAGTGGTTCAGTTCCATTCATGCCGGCGACGATGATGTACATGATGAGGTTCAGCACCAGCAGCGGCGCCACCATGTTCCTGCCCACGCCCGCCATTCTTGATGGGTTCGGTTCGAGCTAGCTACCTAGCCTACGAAGTTGCGACTCACTACTACTGAGCTTTGATTGGTGGAGTGCAGTACTACTAGGAGAGAATCGGATTGGATTGACAGAGATTGATTGTTGCCTTGTTTGTCCAGAGATTTGCTGATGATGACTGGGTTTGGGATGGCTGCTAGTGTGGGATAAGTATATAGGGAGTGAGGAGGGGGACACGTGTGATGCGAGGCCTACAGGTGGTGGGACACGTGCCCTACACCACGCAGGGGCTTTACACGACAAGCTGTTTAGGGAACCCATGGTTCGTTCCAGCGAGTTCCCTTCGGATATTCGGGCATGTCCAGAGCCGTTGAAGCAACAACACACGGATTGGTTCCCAGCCGTTATACGCGTCTACCGGCAAGTCCTTGGCGCGAATCGGCATGTGTCGACAGCCGTCCTATTAGACGGAAAGGGTCGAAGATGAGTTTCCCAAGTGGAAACGTTAGCGACACCACGGATGAGCTTTACACGCCTAGCTGCTTCCAGTTTTTTTTTTGAACAGGGTGGTCCCGAAGGACCTAGAGCTTTCCATTGATCTCAGCGGTGGAATTACAATTTATGAAAAGGGACCGAGAGAGAGAAAACATTACAGACAAGTCCCTACAATTTGCAAGAAAGACCTTAGTCAAAAATCTGAAAACGCAATCGAGGTCAGCTCCTTCTCCACCATGATCAGAAGCCACAACACAGTCACCCTTACCGTCGCCGGGGACGAGACCACTTGGGGCGGAGAGGGGGGAGCATACTGAACTGTCGACAAAGGGCCTCCACATCGGCATCTTGGCCTGGAGGTTGAGATTGACCATCTTGAGCCAGTCGAGACCATCCGTCTTCACTGGCGCGAGAGGAGGGAGAGGCCACCCTTCGGCCATATGGTACGCCGACAACGCCTTCGCCGGCGTTGGAAATCTCCCACAAGAAGCAAAGCTTCCCCCCTGCTGCAGCGTTGACCTTGAACTATAACCACCACCAGATCCAGCTTCCTCGGCGTCTCCTCGACGAAAGGTGAACTGCAAGATCCGCAAAGTAGAGTCGCCGCCGCCAAACTCCACCCAAACGGGTGGACCACCGAGCTTATTTAGACGGGATCTTTTCCCCTCCTCTTCCGCCGCACTTGACCCCCACCATGGGAGCACCACGAGCAGGAACAAGAGGTTCACTCTCCAGCAGCGGCTCGCGAGCGCCGGAGACACCCCAAACCACGGCATAAAGCCAACTACAGCTAAACCTAAACTATTACTAGACCTACCTACCCCGGCGCCATCCCTCCGCCAACTCCGACCGGCATCGCCGGCGGAGCGGCCTCGGGATAGGCCCGGAAGCACCGAGAATACTCTCAAGCGGAGGGAACTAGGAGAGAGAAGAGAAAGGGGGAAATGAGCTCTCCACCTAGCTGCTTCCAGTGGAAGTTAGAAACACCTGGATGCATGGTTCCAGCGGGTTCTCTTGGTGCGGATCGGCCATGTCGAGAGCCAGCCAAACCCACAGAATTACGGCGGGTTTAAGGGATATGGGCTGGGATTACAATATGGGCTGGGATTACAAGCTAATAGAAACTGTAAACTGTTCAGCCGTATTCTTTTCACGGGGCTTGTGAACGGCCTGGATCGCCCCCTACTTCTACCTGCCGAAGCGGCAGACACGGGTCCAAACCCGCACTACCCCCTACCACAAACCCTAGCATCACAGTGTCGTCGCCTTCCGTTCCGAGCTCCAACAAGCAATTGCGGGGTATATGACCACATATTGGAGTCCCCGACCCTCCATGGCATCGTTGTGCCAACGATGTGGCCAGGGGGTGGCCGTAGCAGTTGGGAGAGCACCGTGGAGGCGGCGACGAGGCGGAGGCGGCGAAAGGCGCACGTGCGACGATGAGTTCCACAAGAAGTGGGTCCGCTCCGTTGGCGCGAAGAAGTGGGCGCGCCGTGATGGACCAACTAGGATCTAAGGCCGATGTTCTCGCACTGCCCATACGTGGAGGATCTCCCCAACGAAGCTCCACCTCCGCCGTCTTTGGCTCCTCCGCCGCCGGAGCACATCCCCGCCATCCGGAGGTACGTGCACGTCGGGGAGTCATCGATGAGCGCTCCTTGACACCCTCCCTCCCTCCCTCCACACACACACACACACACACACACACACACATTTCGCCGGAGGACTAGGCACGCAACAACGACGACGAGTAACGCGTCGTCCATCAGACAAAGATCCCTAATGTGAGGAGGTGCTCTCTGCCATTGTGTTGGTCCGCCAGATGGAGGCCCCCACAAGCGCTCCCACATGTGAGCCCGATGTCAAGGGCATCATCCTCAACGAGTAGGCGCCGCCGTGGAGCTCCTTCAGCGAGCTCGATTTTGGTAAAATGGTGCCGCGTCGGCGTCCCTGTGTAGCTCCGGTGACCTCCAAATATAAATCCCCGTTTTCCTTTTCCACTTTCAATACAAATTATGTATGCACTATGAATGATCATTGCAGCAAAATTTCTTGGGATTTTTTTAATAGTATGGGTCAATAATCCGGGTGAAAGAGCATTTTCCTATCCTTCTGATTTTGATGCTTGATAACAACACACTTATCGGTTTAATCGTGTGCTAAGTGTATCACAGGGTTGATAAGGGCATGACACAAATATTGGCATAACAGTTCCCTCTGCGAAAAACCAATGTGTCAAACGGTAGTACCAGAAATACAACCGGTACTACCGCTTGACACCGATACTACCGGTTCAAGTACCGGTTCGAACCGTGCAAAATTGATAAGGGTGGGTCTTAGTCAGAACCATCCAGTACTACGGAGCGGCACTACCGGTCCAACTGGTAGTACCGCTTGAGACAAGCGGTACTACCGCTTGGACACGGTCGGACCGCTCGGCAGTACCGGGCCGTTCTGAAGAAAAGCCACCCCTCTTTGTTTTGCTCAGTACCAAGCGGTACTTGGGACCGGTACTACCGCCCGGACCGGTACTACCGCGTCATATGACCGGTACTGACGCTTGGGGGTAGTACCGCAAGGGCGATACTGGCCAAAACTGAAGAAGGATCGACCAAGTGAAGCATCGCTGACTCGGTCCAAGATCGACCGGTACTGCTTGCCGTGATACTACTGGTGTACCGGTACTACCGATGCATTAATGACTCCAACGACCATATTTCGTGGAGGGGTATAAATACCCCTCCACCTACCTTGGGAAAAGTTGCTCGGCCTCATTAAAGTCAAGACCACCATTGGAGCCACCCAATCTTCAAGATCTCCTCATTCCACCACCCAAAGTCCTTGATCTTTGGGGAATCGAAGGAGGAGGCCCCGATCTACTACTTCACCAAAAGAGATCTTCATTTCCCCCTCATTTCATTGAGGCCCCCTTTGCTCTAGTGTTTTCTTGGAAACCCTAGTTCTTGTTTTGGTTCTTACAAGCTTGTCTTTGATTGCTTTGACAGCTTGCTTGTATTTGGGAGCCTCCGATTAAGTTGTGGATGTGTGCCCCAAACTTGTATCTGTGCCGGCTTCCACCTTGAAGGTTGCCGATATAGTGGAAGGTGAATCGATCCCGTTGGGGTGAGATTCATCGGAGAACAAGGGAGGCCTTTCGTGGCGTTGGTGGTTTGAAACCACCCCATCTCCAAACGTAGACGTACTTCCCCTCAAAAGGAAGGAACTACGGGAAACAAATCCTTGTGTCTCCGCGTCCACTATTTTGGTTACTTCTATCCTTTACCGCACTTTACTTACTTGTTCCTACTTTGTGTTGTGGTAGTTCTTGCATATTTGTCATATAGGTAAATTCACCTTAGTTGTGTTATCTAGAGAATTTACCTTATTGACAATCCTTAATTTTAAAAAGAAGAAAATTTGAAGTAGCACCTATTCACCCCCCTCTAGGTGCCCATACGATCCTTTCAATTGGTATCAGAGCCTCGGCTCTTTATTCGGGCTTTACCGCCTAAGAGAATATGGGTAGCAATGATGGGGATGGTGGTAGTTAGCCGACCCCGGTGACCATGGAAGATCTCAAAAACTTGGAAACAAGATTGAGCTCTTCCTTGGTCAACGAAGTCAAGAAGATGCTTGAGCAACTTCTTAAATACAAAGAAGGCTCATCACCCCCATCTCCTCAAGAGGATCAACCATCCATTTTACCTAAGGGGAATACGTCAGTATCCCCCGAGGGTATGGTGGTGGGGGGTAAACTAGACAACGTTAATTCCTCCACACACAATGATGGTGGGAAGGGTGAGCACCGTGATTCATGGTACTCTCCCGACCCTCCAATCCCTCACCCTCATGTGTACAATAGAGGTGACCCACCTAAGCTAGAAGAGTCTGCTACTTTTGCTCAATGGCAATCACTAATGAGAACTCATGTGCGCAGCTCTTGCATTGAACTATGGAACATCATCGAGCATGGAATCTTTATTGGGGATCCAAACAACTTGACAAGAAGAGAGTTTGTAAATATTCAAATCAATGCCACTGCTTTGCATATGATTCAACAAGGATTGGGGACAAAGGATTATCCACACATTGAGCACTTTAGCATTGCCAAGGAAGCTTGGGATGCTCTCACGGTGTTGTTTGTTGGAAATGAGAGTATGAGGAGGAACCAATATGATGCTCTAAGCAATGAAGCCGAAGGCTTCTACATGAAAGAAGGTGAAGATCACGAAGACATGTACCGAAGGCTCAAGACCACCACCACCGCTTTTAGAAATGTGGGTGCCTCACATGTGGATGATGCATGGATAAAAAGGAAATATGTGAGTGCACTCATGCCTTTTGAGCCCACCGACTTGAAGAGTCTACAAGGAAGACACAATTACCATCTCATGACCTCAAATGAAGTTATGTAAGAGATGGCCGCTTTCAAGGTTACCGCCAAGAATGCCAAAGATGCCCGTGCTCGTGCCCTTGGTATGAGTAATGTTGTCAATGTTGCTTTGAAGGCCAAAGTTGTGGACCATGGGGTGTGAAGATGATAGTGATGAAGGGCTTTCCATGGACCACCCCGATGAATTCAAGATTGCTCATGGTCAATATATGGCCTTCTATGCAAAGAACTTTTGGAAGAACCCCGCCAAGGCCAAGATGGAAATGCAAAGAAAAAGCAACCCAATTGGGAAAAGAGAAAATACAACGAGATTGAGAACTTGCTTCAATTGTGGTGACCGCTATCACTTTGTAGCAAGTTGTCCCTATGAAAAGAGAGAAGATCATGGGGGTAAGCTTGTGTTGAAGAAGACTCTCTAGGCACCTTACAAGAAACCTTTCATCAAGAAGAATCCCATCAACAAGAAGTCGGGAGAAATTGTCTTGATCACTCATGAAGAATACTCCTCCGACAATGAAGATGATGAAGATGAGGAAGAGGAAACTTCGCATGGTGTGGCTGCTCTAGCCACCACCTCTACTCCGACATTCTCACTCTTTGATTCTCCAAATGAGAACTCTCCCACCAAGAACGTCACTTGCCTTATGGCAAGAGGAACGGAGGTATCCTCATCATCCCACTCTACTCCCTTAGATAATGATGAATTTGATGATGAGATGTCTCTTGATGTTAAAAAGGAATTAGTTGCCTTTGATGAGTTTATGAATAACCTAAAAGGATATGCTAAGTTACACTTTGAAAACATCCTAGATCAACTTTCACATACTCAAGAGCTTCTAGATGTAAGATGTAAACTTGGGCATGAACACATGATTGAGCTAGAGGCTTTAAACAATGCTCTAGAAGAAGAACAAGAAACTAGGTTATCACTTGAGTTAAAACTTGAAGGGCTTGATGAGGCCGATGACAATATTGTTAACAAACTCATCAAAGAGCGTGATCATGCTATTGCTAAATACAAAAGTGCTAAAAAGGACAAGATTGAGTTTGGTGTGGTTCATGAAAAACTTGCCGAGGACTTTAGGTTGCTTAACAAGGCCCACAAGGCTTTGGAAAGTCAACTCTTGTCACTCACAAAGTCCCATGAAATGCTTCAAACTCAATTGGCCAATATTCCTTCACCTAGTAACTTCATTCCATCTAGTAGTACTACTATTCTTGAAGAGAATGCTAGGTTGAAGGGGGAGCTTGCTAAAGCCACATTTCCACAAGGCAACAAGTCTATTGATGATCTTTTGAGTAAGCAAAGGCCTAGTGGTGATAAAGGGGGCATTGGATTTGTCTCCAATTCTAAGAAGAAGAAGAAGGCCAAGCCCACACAAGAAACTAACAAGGCCATTGTGGGTAGTAAGACCACAAGTGGTAAAACTATGTCTCATGATGACTTTGCGGGTAGTGCTAACCCTCACTATGTTCTAATGCGTGATTATTATGGTGATGTGTATGCACAATATGTTGGCCCATATGATGATTATATTGCTTGGTCTATTTGGGTTCCCAAGACCCTTGTTGCTAACAAAAGAGTACTCATTGAAAAATGGGTACCTAAAAATTAGCTTGATCTTTTGTAGACTTATGCTTCCGGAGGGTCAAAGTGGGTGCTTGATAGTGGTTTCACAAGTCATATGACCGGAAGCTCGTCTATTGTCAAGGACTTAAAGCCAAATGATGATCTAATCACCGTGACATATGCGACAAGTCAAAGTCTAAGGTAATGGGTTTTGGCAAAGTTGTGGTTGCTCACGACATTACGCTCGTGAACGCCATGCTTGTTGAGACCCTTGGGTACAATTTACTTTCAGTCTGTGCTCTTGGAAAGATGGGTTTTTCTGTCTTTATACATAATGATCTTGTGGTCCTCATGTGGAGCAAGTCTCTCAAGGTCGCTTTCGTTGAGTATGTCGAACATGACTTGTATGTGGTGGAATTTTTGGGGCAAGCCACTACAAGTGCGATGTGCTTATTCGGAAAGGCCGATGTGGGTTGGTTATGGCATCGCCGACTGGACCATGTCAATATGAGAACTTTGCAAAGTCTCCACAAGGAGGGCCATATTGTTGGACTAAAAGAAATTGTTTCCTTTGCCAAAGATCGTGTTTGCAGGGCATGTGTTCTAGGGAAGATGCATGATGCTCCTCATAAGCCTAAGAACCGCATCAAGTCCACCAAGATCTTGGAGCTCCTTCACGTGGACCTCTTTGGTCCTCCATCTCATGCAAGTCTTGGTGGGAAGAAATATTTCTTGGTGATTGTTGATGACTTTTCAATATACTCTTGGGTTTATTTCTTCAAGTTGAAGAGTGAGACTCAAAATACTTTTATCGACTTCATCAACTTGGTTCAACGGCAATACAATGTTCCCGTGTTGATCATAAGAAGCGACAACGGCACCGAGTTCAAGAACTACACCTTGAATGATTTCCTTAGTGATGAGGGGATTAAACATCAATATTCCGCTGCATACACCCCTCAACAAAATGGTGTGGCCAAAAGGAAGAACCGGACTTTTATTGAGATGGCTAGGACCATGTTGGTGGAGTTTAAATCTCCATACAACTTTTGGGCCGAAGCCATCTCCATCGCTTGCCATGCTTCAAACCGGCTCTATCTCCGCAAAGAAATCAACAAGACTCCATATGAAATACTTACCGGTAACAAGCCCAACATATCTTACTTCCGGGTGTTCAGTTGTAAGTGTTTCTATCTCATAAAAGGTGTTCGTTTGTCTAAATTCGAGTTAAAGCATTAGAGGGTATTTTTGTTGGCTATGGTCTCGAATCTCACACTTATAGAATCTATGATAAGCTCTCCAGAGCCGTCATAGAATCTTGTAGTGTAACCTTCGAAGAATATGATGGTCCCGAAGGGGGGCGTGTTGATGCTTGTGATGCAGATGATGAAATTCCTCAGGATGCCATAGGAAGAATGGGTGTGGGATATATCCGCCCCGTTGAGGAACCCCTTATGGCGGATCGAGAAGAACTATGCTCCACTCAAGTGGAGCCCTCATCTTCACAACCTCAACTTGCTCCATCCACCGAAGAGGACATTGACTCAAGCCAAAGACAAGATATGGACCCTCAACATGGTGATCAAAGTGTCAAATCTAATCAAGGGGTGTTTGGTCCATTCGACGGATTGTCAAGTGGTGCAAGTCAATTTGTCAAGGAAGATTCGTACAAGCTGCTTTGAGACAAGCTCAAGTTGACGCTAGAAGTGCACTTGATCAAGACCAAGGTCAATCTTTGCCTCCCAATGTAGAGGATGACTCCAATGATGATCAAGGTCAAGATGATGGTCAAGACGAGGAACAAAATGATGAAGAGGGTCCTCCAAGAAACAACACGGAGATCCACGCTCGTCGCGAAGCTAGAAAGGAAAGAATGTTGGAATTAAGAGATCACACTCTACAAAATGTAGTTGGTGATCTTAGGAAAGGTATTTCCACAAGAGCACAGTTGAAGAGGTTCAATGAACACCAAGCTCACATCACCATGATTGAACCAAAGAAAGTGTGGGAAGCTCTTGAAGACTCGGATTGGTTAGAAGCTATGCACAAAGAACTCAACAACTTTGAGAGAAACAAAGTATAGAAGTTAGTTGAGAAGCCAAAGGATTGTCGCAATGTTATTGGAACAAAGTGGATATTCAGTAACAAGCAAGATGAGCATGGAATTATAGTAAGGAACAAGGCTAGATTGGTTGCACAAGGGTATTCTCAAATTGAAGGCATTGATTATGGAGAGACTTATGCACCCGTGGCTCGCCTTGAGTCCATCCATATCCTTCTTGCTTATGCGGCGCATCACAACTTTAAGTTGCAACAAATGGATGTAGAAAGTGCATTTCTTTATGGCCCGTTAAATGAATTGGTATATGTTAAGCAACCCCGGGATTTGAGGACCCCAACTTCCCAAACCATGTCTACAAACTTGATAAGGCGCTCTATGGGCTCAAGCAAGCCCCACGCACGTGGTATGAGCACCTTAGAGAGTTATTGTTTGACCGTGGCTTTGAGGTTGGGAAAATCGATCCCACTCTTTTTACTAAGAGGGTCAATGGGGAGCTTTTTGTATGCCAAATATATGTTGATGATATTATATTTGGCTCATCTAACAAAGCTTTTAATGATGAATTCTCAAAGCTTGTGACTAGTAGGTTCCGGATGTCTTTGATGGGAGAATTGAGAGTATTTCTTGGCTTTGAGATCAAGCAAGTTAGAGGAGGGACATTCTTCAATCAAGCCAAGTATACTCAAGATATGATCAAGAGATTCAAAATGCAAGATTTAAATGGATCTCCTACTCCCATGGCTACAAACACTCATCTAGAACAAAATCCAAATGGTAAACATGTGGATCAAAAGGTATACCGGTCCATGATTGGTTCTTTGCTCAAATGGACCCAAGATATATCTTCGTGGTGCCAAGCCGAGTATACTCAAATATGGTGGCCTAGGCTACCGCCCCCTCTCAATCGAGAGGTTGATGTGCGTACTCGTGTTTGTCATTTTTGATTTTTACTCATTATTATCATCTTGTGAATTGTCTTCACCGTTCTTAGTCTCATGCACTCTAGTTTGGTTTTTAACTTCATTTTTCTTGATCTTTTAGAGTGCATGTGCTTCCCAGGTCACTTGTCTTAACCCAAGCCTCCTTACTCCCTCGAAAAAACCCTCCCTCTATCCGCACAAGAATCACCTTTGTTTCCTGGCTTTGGAATCAGATGGGACCGGTACTACCGGATGTGCGAGCGGTACTACCGGACCTGGCTAGTTCCCAGGTCGTGTCGCCTCTGGAAGAATCGCTCAGAACGGTACTACCGCCATATGTCCGCAGATTACCGGTCACCCAGATACCGGTTGGGGAACCGGTACTACCGCTTACAAGCGGTACTACCGCTTCAACAACCGGTACTACCGGTCGACGTTTTCTGGTATATATTGGACGTGCGTGGGGAGGCACCCCTCAGTGCCTCATTCATCCCCACACCCTCCACTCGTACCCACGTCGCCGCCGGAGACCTTTAAGCCGCCGGAGCCCTGCCGCGCCCTCCTCTCCCCGGACCCCCCTTGGATTCGGCCTCTTGGCGGGATCCCACCTCTTTCCACTGCCATGGATTGTGGCATCCCGCAAAACCACTACTAGAAAATCGCGTTGTTTTTGTGCATTGCATCGTCATGACCGCATGCTCATGTCATCATGCCGCATTGCATTTGAGCATTGTCAACATCTTGCATCTGGTCGCATCAAACTACTTTTTGAAAAGCCTGGTTTTGTTTTCTAAACGCCCCGTCTTTTATTCAAACGCCAAACCCGGGTCTCCGGATTATTTTGTTTTGCTGCTATCGGTTTGCAAACGGCCCATTTAAAACAAATAAAATGTTTAATTATTTTAGTGGGGGCAGTCGAACGGGCCGACCCGACCCGAACGACCACCCACAGAACCAAAAAACGGTCCACCTAATCAGCCCCTCTAATTCCTAAACCTACCCAACCTATCCTACCCAACCCCTCTCCACCTCACTCCAACCAACCCCCTCTCGCCACCTCACCCTCTCCCCCCCTCTACCCAATCCTGAGCTGCAACCTCAGCCTACCCCACTCCCCATCCCCATCACACAACCCACACCACACACACTCTCTGCCACATAGCCGGCCCCACCCCTCCCCACAGCACACACGCACGCACCCGATCCCCGCGCGCGACCCACCCTGGCCCCGCGCTCCCTCCACTGTTCCTCTTCCTCCTCCCGATCGTCTCCCTCCCACCTCTCTGCCCGCCCGAGCCTCCTCCCGCCACCTCGCCTCGCGCCCCACGCCCAGCCGCCTCCTCACTGCTGCCGCAAGCGCCTTCACCACCGCTCCCTACCCTCAAAGACGCTGGCCTCTCGAGCCTCCCACTGCGCCCGCCGACGCCTCTCCTCCAACCTCCGCACCTCTCCGTCGCTCTCCGCCTGCCCCACCTGCTCTCCGTGCCGCGCCTCTCTCCTCCGCTGCTCGCCGCCTCCCGACCCCAAGCTCAAGGCCTCCATCTCATGGCTGCTTCCTCCGCCCGTGACCCTGCTGCCACACTGCAGACGTCCGCCGCCTCGGGCCTCGACCTAGCCTCCTCCGCTGCCTCGGCTCGCCCTCGTCCGCCTCAACCGCTCGCCTTCCACCTCGAAGCGCCCGGCGCCTCGACCCTCTGCCAAAGGCCCCGCCAGCTCTCTCCCGCCCGAGCTCCTCCTTCCCGTCTTCTGCAGCTTCCCGCCACCGGCTGTGCACGCCGCCGCCGCCTTCCCGAGACGGCTCACGGCGTCCCCTCCGCACCACGCCGACCGCTGCAGCACCCCTCTTTTCGGGCGGCCGGACAGCCTCCGTCGGCCTTCCTCCGCCTGCAGCTTCAAGAATAACGTGAGGATGTGTATGTTGTGTGGCCATGGCACAAACAAGTGCACAAACTCCGAGCCGCATAAGTTCGCCATCGATCACTCGAAGGCCCAAACGAGGACCAAGTCCAGAACGCCAAGATCTCCCGAGAAGCCTGTACCATGTGCCGACGGCTAACCAAGCTCGTCCATGATCGTTGTCGCTAAGGACTCGCAACCCTCGGTACATCAAGATCGCTTCACGGATCCGAACATGGAGCCGACAAGTTCGCCATCAACCCCTAACGCCCAGTGCTTCACCCCGAACGCCAAGTCCGACCCGACGACCGCAGATGCGACAGGATCGTCCCCAGGACGCCAAGATTGCCACGAGAACGCGCCTGAACGCTAACACCGACTCGATGACGCGGGCCCGACAAGACCCTCGCAACGGCAAGACCGACCCCGTGGAACCCGACAAGACCTTCGCGACGACAAGAACGACATCGGCCCGGAAGAATCCGACGCGCCCCGACACCGACCCAAGCCCTGCTTCCCGGACGCGACAAGATCTACCCCCGATATCCGAGAACGATCCCGGCACCCGAGAACGTTCCGTCGAACCCTGGACCCTGAGCCCGACCCCGAACCCCGGAACCCCTAGTTCGTCGAACCCTAATGTGTGAACCCCTTCCCGAAACCTATTTTATAACATAATACAACTTGTCGCATATTAAACATTCATCTTGCATGCATATTTGTGTGGTTTGGGGGCCTTATGCCGATTCACCTAAGAATTAAATATGGGGCCCATATGCGGGCAAATCTAGTCTCATATTGGCCTCATTTAAATTTGTGTAGCGAACCCGGTACTATCTTCTGCCATGTTAAAACAACATTTAAATTGCGGGGGTTCTAAATAACTTGAACCATATAATCATTGTCGGGACCCCGGTTCCGCTTAATATGACCTAATTGCATCGCAACTTTGCCATGCCATGCATCATACATGCATCATGCCTGATCTTTTGCCGTAGTATTAAATATTGCATCCGGTGTTTCTTCTAGTGATTTGCTTCTTCGCGGATAAGGCCGTTGAGTTGATGTGAGCTTCGCCCGATCTTCGGGTGAATCTTCGGCAATGTTTTCAGGCGAGCATCTCCCCCCTTTCTACCTATCTTACTTTTATAGTATTTATTCCCTCCTGTTGATCTATTGCTATCTGTGTTGCGATGCTCTAGTTTTCGTACCCGTGATATCCCTTGCAGCCTTATATTGCCTCGGACACACCCTATTACCTGTTGTTTGGTAGATAGTTGGACTTGCGCGTCTTAGCCGCTTGCTCAAGTGCTGTTGCGTGTCGTCCAGTGCCACAGTTGTTGGAGTAATGCCGCATGTTTGATGTTGAAGATGATCATGACTTTACTTATCGTTCACTTTAATTCCTGTTTAACAACTAAAATTGAAGTAAGCAGAGGCATCGGTGGGTGATAGATAATATTTGGTTTCCGAACGCCCACTTGTGTCCCGTAGGACCCCGAGTACTTGATACTTGTTCCTTGATTTTATCGCGCTATCCACATCCGGGAGGTATATGGGACCCCCCTGAGCCAGAGCTTGATTCAGTCTTATTTCTTGGGGCCACAAACTAGTTTGAGGTTTTATTTACTATCCTGTACTTATGCCATGCTACTTCTGTATTTAAATTGTGCGATAGCACACTGCATCGTTTAGGTAAGCGGAGTGATTTCGGTATCGACAAGCCCAGCTTTGGGTTCCCGCTTCTGACCATTGTCGCAAACCTTGAGTCCGTCTCGAGCTTGCTTACTTCGTTGGTCTACTCAATGGGGTGGCCCCTGAAATATTTCTGAATCTCGTGATTGCTTAGTCGTGAAAGCCTCGTTGGGTTTTGATTTGGTTTTTCCGAGGTTGATCGAGCGTGTTGCTATTGGTGCACCCCGGTAAAACTTTCGAAAAGCCGTCCGCGTTATGGACGACTTGGAGCACAGTATCTCGACCATAGACAAGCATAACTAAAGTAGTGTTATAAATTTGACTTTATAATGACTAGTAATCAGCTTCACTATAATGGAATGGCTAAATAATACTGCCCACAGTTACTTGTTTGGCTTGTCGCTTGCGACCATTGTACCTGACTAGTAAGTATTGCAACTACAACGGAATGGCTAATAAAAGTACCAACAACTGCTGGGTTTTGGGTTTATCTCATGCTATCTGTATCTAACTAGTAAGTGTTGCAACTATCACGGAATGGTTAACTAAAAGTGCCCACTGCTTATTTTATCAGGATGATTATCTAAACCTGACTAGTAATTGCTGCAACGATAACTGATTAAATAAAACTGCCAACGGTGTGAGTTCCTCGGTTGACTTCCTCGTTTGGTTTCGAGGGGGAAACACCAGGATGGGTTTGTTTGGTGTTAGTATCAGGCTGGTTCCGGATAGGTATTTCTTACCCCCCTCTGATTGCCGCCAGTTGTATCGAGTCTCTATAGGTTATTTAGTGCATGTTGCCGCTGCCGCTTCAGTCCACCATACCTATGTAGGCGAGGACCGCCGAATTCTAGTCTCGCTGCACCGCCTCGATCGACGCCCTTCTTTTCCTTTGCCCTTTGTCGGCACCCTTTGTTTAAGCAGGTTTTGAGATCGACGTCGTTAGCAGGGTTACCCTTCCGGCTTGGCCTGGGCAGGGTTATGGACGCCATTGGTTATTCTTCAGGGCTCTTAGCCCCATTTGCATCTTGTCCGTAGCCGGACGCTCTGTCGTTTTCAAGGTGTTTTGGATCTTTGTATATTATATCTGTGTTCTTGACTCATGGAGTCGTGTTGTATATATATCTGTTCGGTGGGTCCCATCGAGGACTGTTGTGTAATGTTATTACTTCGTTTTCCACCCGCACGCAAGTGCCTGGTGGGCACCTTTGAATCGTTTCTATGCGGGTTGGGCGGGTTTCGCTAAAACTTGCATAGGTCCGATTCTGAGGGTGTTACATGGATCCTGGTACAACCGCCCTTTCTCTCTCCGTTTGGTTTCCTCCTTAGATCTAGTTTTTGGCTTAGATTTATGGAGAAATTGACATATTGGAAGGTTGTGCTGCCATATGCTTCCCTTGTTACCGAGTAGAATCATCTATTTACAGTTTAATGCCGTCACTTTGGTTCGTTCCCATCAGATCTGACGAACTCGTGTCGCTCAACCGGTAGTACCAGAACTTTTTCCGGTACTACCGCTTGCAAGCGATTACGTCCGTCAGTGTCCGTACCGCCCAAACTGACCGCATTTTTTCTGCTTAATATTGGATTCTCTCGTTTGCTCCTTATGATTCTTGTGCCCTTACCCCCCTGCTATCCTCCCTCGTGCTTTCACAGATGCAGGTGGTTCTCGGGGTGCGCGCAAGCGTTCCAAGACTAGCCGTGAGATTGTTGAGGAAGAGACGGAGTCTCAGGAAGAGGTTATGCCACAACCAAGACACCGTTCCAAGTTGCCTGCCACTCGAGGTGGTTGTGGCGGTCATGAGGGGGTTACCAAGCGCTCTGCTGGGCGTGGCAGCGCCCCTCCCTCTCGCCCCCTTCCGCTGGGCGTACCAAAAGTCTCAACTCAAGGCCATCAGGGCCAAGGAAACTGCCAGACATCTCTGAGTCAGAGTTTAGGGCTCTCCGGATTGAAAATCCATACTCCCGCAACCGGAGCGAGGCCAGGGAAGACAGTCTCTTCTTCGATGATTTCCAAGAGCGTGATTATCATGAGGTTCTGTTGACCAATATCCAGATGGTGGTGCCTCAGCAGTGGATTGACATAGGGCACATTAACAAGAATCTTGACTACTTTGCTGAAGCTAAGGAAATCTGCTCTCACCTTGGCTTGTTCCCCATTATGGAGTTCCAGTATGACTATGATCCACTCCTTATTTGCCAGTTTTATGCCACTGCACATTTCCACACTGGCCGTACTCGGAAGATCACCTGGATGACTCAAGGTGCTGTCAAGGAAGCTACACTTGCGGAGTTTGCTGCAATATTGGGGTATGAAGATCGCGGCCGGGACGTTCCTTGTGGTTTTCGCTGTCACATGCGGGATCACCCCTCCAAGAAGGATGTCCTTACACCTCTGTATATCCGGGGCCGTGGGATTGCTGGCAAGATCAAGGATCTTCTCCCCACATATGACATTCTCCATCACATTTTCCGTGAGACTGTTGCTCCTCGTGTGGGCAAGAAGGATGCGATACATGGGTTCTCTGTTGACTTGCTGTTCAACACCTTCCTCAACCGAGACTCAGGCACTCCTCTTGATGTGTCAGACTTCATATGGAATGAGATGGTTGCTGCTGCACACTCTCGGAGGGTTCCACCATTTGCTCCTTATATTATGGCCCTCATTGTGTCAAAGTGCCCCGTCATTGCTAGGACACTCTCCACTCGCTCTCTCATTGTGCACAGGCCAAAGGCACTCAAGATCAAGACACATGCTAAACCTCGCGTTGCGGCGGGTGAGGAGGAAGAGGATGACTCTGAGGATGCTGACAGTGGGCATGACACTGACTATGTTGCCTCCCGTCGCAAGAATGCTAAGCCCTCTTGGGCCAAAAGGATGGAGGTCAAGCTCAAGAAGATCTTTTGCTTCCAGGTTGACAACCAGAAGCGCATGTATGAGGCGCATGTGTATGCCAAGAAAGCCAGTGCTCGGCAGAAGGACATGATGGCTGCTCAGGGTTTGACCGTCTCCGAGGGGTCCGAGACCAACATCACTCCAGAAGATCAGTGGATCTCTCAGCACAGCCATTGGAACGATGATGTCTCTTCCTCGCACCGCGCCCCACCCCCTTATGAGGAGGACCTTGAGGATGATGAGGAGGAGGAGGATGATTGACTGTTGGGATGGTAGTCTTGCACTTGTCCCTTTTTGGGGTCTTGATGCCAAAGGGGGAGAAGTTGCACTTTAGGCACGGGTGTTGCATGGGAAGTCACAAGCTCGTTCTTATTTTGATCCTTTTATTGCTTGTGAACTTCTATTTCCCTCTATTTATGTGTGAGACTATGTGGTTATGTAGTGGTTATATCATGGATCCATCTTATGAGACTATGTGGTTTATTTCATTGGATCCATCTTGTGATGATATGCGTTATCTATTGTCTATATATTTCTCATCACATGTTATTATGCAAAGGTATGATTTCAAATGCTAGTATCAATATTTGTGCACCCTTGTTGGGTTTGTAAAATAGAGGGGGAGGTTTTCTCTACACATATAGGGGGATCCCCGTCTCTATTTTACAAATCTCATATTCTTCCTATTTAAATCATCTTGCAAAAGTGTATTGTCATCAAACACCAAAAAGGGGGAGATTGAAAGAGCATTTTCCTATCCCTCTGATTTTGATGCTTGATAACAACACACTTATCGGTTTAATCGTGTGCTAAGTGTATCACAGGGTTGATAAGGGTGTGACACAAATATTGGCATAACAGTTCCCTCTGCGAAAAACCAATGTGTCAAACGGTAGTACCGGAAATACGACCGGTACTACCTCTTGACACCGGTACTACCGGTTGGAACCGTGCAAAATTGATAAGGGTGGGTCTTAGTCAGAACCATCCCAGATTACGGAGACCCGGTAGTACCACTGTCCAGTACCGGTAGTACCGCTTGCCAAGACCGAAGAAGGATCGACCAAGTGAAGCATCGCCGATGCAGTGCGGTACTTGTCAGACCAGTAATTACCGGTACTACCGGTGCATTAATGACTCCAACGGCCATATTTCGTGGAGGGGTATAAATACCTTGGGACAAGTTGCTCAGCCTCATTAAAGTCAAGACCACCATTGGAGCCACCCAATCTTCAAGATCTCCTCATTCCACCACCCAAAGTCCTTGATCTTTGGGGAATCGAAGGAGGAGGCCCCGATCTACTACTTCACCAAAAGAGATCTTCATTTCCCCCTCATTTCATTGAGGGCCCCTTTGCTCTAGCGTTTTCTTGGAAACCCTAGTTCTTGTTTTGGTTCTTACAAGCTTGTCTTTGATTGCTTTGACAGCTTGCTTGTATTTGGGAGCCTCCGATTAAGTTGTGGATGTGTGCCCCAAACTTGTAACGGTGCCGGCTTCCACCTTGAAGGTTGCCGATATAGTGGAAGGTGAATCGATCCCGTTGAGGTGAGGTTCATCGGAGAACAAGGGAGGCCTTTCGTGGCGTTGGTGGTTTGAAACCACCCCCTCTCCAAACGTAGACGTACTTCCCCTCAAAAGGAAGGAACTACGGGAAACAAATCCTTGTGTCTCCGCGTCCACTATTTTGGTTACTTCTATCCTTTACCGCACTTTACTTACTTGTTCCTACTTTGTGTTGTGGTAGTTCTTGCATATTTGTCATATAGGTAAATTCACCTTAGTTGCATTATCTAGAGAATTTACCTTATTGTCAATCTTTAATTTGAAAAAGAAGAAAATTTGAAGTAGCACCTATTCACCCCCCCCTCTAGGTGCCCATACGATCCTTTCACCGGGCTCTGATCTGCGTGGACGAACTCTGAATCACGAATCGTGGTTTCAGTGCCCTGTAAAACGGATTTAGAGTTTCCTTATTTACTGTGTGTGTTAGTGATGCTCTTAGGGCATGTTTGATGTTCACCAATTTTTTCTCGCACATAGCCGGAAATATTTGGCTCGTTTGGTTACTCGCATAAATTTTTTTTGTATCACACGTGTCTTAAAGCACCCTTAGCATGGCTTCGGAGAAACAACCAAATCGACCGTTTTTACGGAGTCAACTTCTTCTTAGGCTTGCTGGGAAACGACTACACATGCAAGCGCATGCGAGAGAGATGTCGAGAGCTAGCCCGCGTCCGCGACCGACGGAAGAAATTGCGTCATGTTCACTAATTCACACTGTATATTTTACACCTCTCTACGTCACCGCCGAATCTCGCGCCGTCATTTTCCCTCTTTCGGGTTCTCTCTCCAAATCCTCTTCTTCGCCCATGAGCAGTTAGGCGCAGAGACGAAGCCAATATTTACTTATGGAGGGGGCCGAGAAATTTTCGGGGTGGCCAAATTCTCTTATGCTGTGTTTGGATGTTAGAAAATAAGCTTGGAATTGCAATTATTTGGCATGATTCAACCATTTGGAAGGGCCATGATCATCATGACACGCCACACCTTGATCCCCATCACGCCATGACGCCATGTGTGTGATGCCATCAGTTGGTCATCTTACATGATGCCTAAGAGGATATGTGTATATTATCACATTACTTGCCCCAGCAATATATAAAGTTAGACGACTCTATTTTTTTTCCTTCAAGTTTTACGCGGTTGCTAGGGATTTTGAGATAGAACCTTTCTTACCTATGAACATTAATCAGAATATTGATCAAATAGTTGTCTTTACCACACCTCTTTGGGGCTCTCTGTTGTAAATGTCATATTAACTATGTAAGAGAGACAGATACCCGTTCTCCCCTTATACGGTACAATCTGTATGTCAAGCGTGGAATTAGTCTCACGTAAGATTACGCGTAAAGTCGGTCTGGAACGCTTTATCTCGCAGTGCCGTAATATAAACAATTACACGTGGGAGGGTACCAACTAGACGATCAATACCCACATTCAACATGTGTTCTACCCATACTAGCATAACTACGCGTACATCGGTTCTAATACAACTAAAAGGGTTTGCAACAGAAAATAAATAAATTACTAGCGAGCTCAACACCCAATACCAGGATCTATCTAGGAGTGTTGGAATATGCCCTAGAGGCAATCATGTATGATGTAATTCTCATTGTATTCATGAAGTTATTAAATTGTCCTTGCATGAATATCGGATGTATATCATTGAATATGTGATTCAGTTGTAGAACTATATACTCATGTTGTTTATACTAAATATCCTTGGTCATTTAGGTTGTGTTGAACACATAACTTAGACTAATGAAAGTCGGTTGATGACTCGGTTCCACTTTTTATGTGTATGGTGATGCTATTCTAACTTATACGATTCAGCTAAAGAGTTTAGAGAGTCGGATTGACCCATATTGAGACATCAACGAACATGTCGTTATTTGTATGTCTTAATTAATGTAATCCTTAGACCTGAGGTTATTGCACATCCTATTTTTGTATCACCGACTTAGGTTCTATCAAATGCTGATCCGTAATAGTACAGTTATAAAGGCAGAGTTCGGGTCGACTGAGAATCAAGCTGCGTGATGTGAATAATCAAGATGAGATTTTTCCTCTCTATCTAGAGATATTCTCTAGGCCCTCTTGTGTGATATAATTCGGAAAGCATGACCATGCATGACTCGGTTAAGTGTTAACCGATACGATCGACTAAGAGTTAGTCGGATGAATCACATATCACGGATCGAGAAGATAGTCAGACTATTTAAGGGATGACATTTATTCGCCTATAGTTCGACAAGGTATATCGTGAGGAAAAAGAGACTTGGACATAAGTCACATTGGAAGGTATGTCGTCATGACTCTTTGGTACTTGGGAATCGACACGTTCTGCTAAGAGCCGCTACCGATTGATCGATTGCGAGTCGGACTCCAATCGTGTCCAAGTTGCCATGAGCCTGCAGGGTCACACACTTAAGAGAAGGAGTAAGTCATTTGGGTTGGACCCGAATAAAATACGAACTGAGTTAGTGAGTTGGACTCGCAGTGACTCGTATAGGCTTTAGCGGATGGGCCACAAGTGAGTAGAGCCCACTTCCACTCCCTATATGTACCGGGGTGCAGGATGCCCAAAGGGCATGGTTGTACCACTCCATGCATTGGAAACCCTAGCCCCATTCAGTCCAGCCGCCTCACTGGACCTAGCAATCCATCGTCGGAGCTCCTCCTCGTACATGTGGATACCGGCGGAGGTGATGTACAATCAGCACTTGGACGATCATGGGATTGGATCGGATCGGATCATGAGGACTGCACTGCATCAACTGACGCACTTCATCAGTAATCCGCAATCGCGCGTTTAGTGGTAATACTTGTGGCCTTCTACCTCGGCTAGATCTTGGGATCACCACGTAGGGAATTTTTTTTGTTTATCTCTACGTGGCCCATTACGGTGACCCAGCATACCACTGCATGATGTAGTATATTATAGTCGTTGACATAACACCAATGAAACACCGTTCACTAGTATTACATCCCTCAGAATGGTACAACAGAAACACAGCGGGTCCAATACATGGATAAAGGTTACAACTCACTCTTTACACAAGATCTAGAGAACACTCTAGGTTAAAGAGAGATAAAGAACTTCATACTGAGAAGAATCAAGATAAACAACGCAAAAACTATTATACTATTAAGACTAGTATTTTAACTAAGGGATTGGTATTGCGGCTACTGCAATATACTACAAAATTAGGTTCTTTGGCTAGAGATTATATTCCTATCTAATTAGTAATTCCGTCTTCACTTGAGTTGATGTATATGTTGACTTCCTTAACTTTATTGAAGAACTTTAGCTTAGGTTGAAGATTACTGGAGCATAACTTGATGTGGATGTTGCCAATCTCGGCTTTAGAATCTAGCAAGAGTTAAGAATATACTTTGAGTACGAGCGTACTCAGCAAATTCACTAGAAAAGGAGTGTTTGATGCACTATAACTACAGCCACAGACCAAAGGTCGTAGGCAATGCAAGTTTTCATAAACATTTCTTCAAAGGTTGCTTTCAAGTTCCTTTCCCGCAGCGTTTGTAGCTCCTTCGAAGAACAGGGAGTAACAAGTTACAGTTCTTACACTCTGCAGAGGTGCGTTACTTTACCCATGAGAGATCAACTCTTTGTTGCACAACCGGGCAGCTTATTCCCGTCCACTATTCCATGATGTGGGGCCTAGAAGATGATCCAAGCCAATCACTACCCCCTTCGCGACCTCGCATGCCTCCTTGGTGTACACCATGCCCACATAAAGAATTACGTCAATGGTTTGTACAAACCGTTAGATGTTAGAACTATCGTGGGATGTTGAGGGTTCCCACCCATATGCTGCATATCCTCTACGAATTACCAATTAATATGCACGCTTCGAGGATAATAGCCACGACCTGCACATCTGGCTTCATGCGAGAGGAAGAAGATACAACTGACTTCTCCGTCCCATTCCAAACCTCATGGTTAACGTGTAATATACGGCACAAGAATCACTGGCGACATTGGTTGTTAAGTCCTAGGTGATATAGTTCTGAACAGAGGTATTCCAACTGTCAGATTTACTAGATTAGCTGATCACCCTGGGTTAGTAACCAATAATTCACAATATTATAGAAAATAGTGTTTTCTGACCTTTTTCAAATGCAGGTGATGACAACACTGGATTTGTAAAATACTTTACAGAAAATAAATAAAGGACATGAGCAAGTGTGAACTTGCCTTTTGTGATTGCAAGATTATGCACTCACGGTCTTCGAGTTAGTATAAGATACAAAATCTGAAATCAGCATCATTGGTCCGGTAAGGACTAATGTTTAAAGAAGCAATATGCTTTTATGCATAAGTAATGTGATGCACGTTATAAATGCGAATCCCGGGTTAACGTTGTTCTAGGGTTTGATTTTGGAAATGGTTACTTTAGAATGTTTTGTCCCTTTTAAATAAATTCCATGCTTGTGCTTCTTATTAGGCCTTGTGAGTGTGTGTGTGAGATCATCATGAAATTACAAAAACAATGGAATAAACATAAATGTGAGTTGTTATTCAAGATTTCTTAAATAAGAGTTCTTGTTCGAAGTGGCAAAAAGAATAACCTTCAAAGAAAAGGTTTCTCTTCTAAGGTCTCAGCAAGCTTTGTGGTTAGTTAGTGATGGTCGATGTTATTTGTGCTTGCTTGAAAATTTTGGGTTTGAGATGCTTTATAACTTAACTAATTCAGACCAAAGTTAACTATAAAACATATAACAATGTTTAGAATGTTATATTTAGATTCTTGTAGACTAAAGTTAACTTTAAAACAAGGATCGTTTGAAAGTATAATGTTTATGATATTTGTACCTTGTGTATTTGGAATGTTTCCTTTAGGTTACTTAAGAATGGTTATCCTTTTACTTGGTGTAGTGGTTTCTTGATTGTTTTTATAATGGGGTAGTATCATTTACCTTTTATAAATGAGTGGTTATAGTTTATAAACCAAGATACAATATTACTTCACTACTTATGGACTTACTATAATGTGGTGGTAGTTTTTGTAATCTGATGGGTAAATTAGATAGAAAGGATTTGATTTATTCAGAAGTTGTTCTTTAAGTTTTTTTATTATGAATAGGAACCTTATTAGAATATAATCTTCACTTAAGGTTGAAGATTATTTAGTAAGAATGTGTGTATAATGTTTTAAGCCATTATGGCTTCATATTGTTAATATTTAAGACTAATACTATTTATTAGACTCAATTAGTTAATTTAGACATATTAGCAATTTTTAATTACCCTTATATGAATTATTAATTAAGTAAATAAGTTTAAATTTGAGGTATTAAAGTATTTGAATTTTTTATTTAACTCAAAAGTGGAATATTATATTTTTAATATATAAACATTATTTTTGTGATCATTTTGGTATATTACAATTAATTTGTGATTTATAAATAATAAGATATGATTTTTACAATTCTTAGTACTTTATAATTACTTCATAAATAATAAATATTTAATTAAGTGAAATAATAATGCATGATTATAATTTTAAATTATAATTCTTATTGTGCTAAGATTTTTTGGTATTCTATTTATATTTTTAATATTCACCATTATTTAAATATAAATTATTAAAGTTTTATTACTTATAAGACCTTTATTAGATAATATTTGTTTAAATAATTATCACAATAATATTTGATAATAGTTTTAAGTTATAGAATTTATTTTTTTTGAAAATTTTCATATATGATACACATTTTTCTTAATTACAAAACAAAACTTATTAATTAAACAAGATTTAATCATTTATTTGATTTCTGGAATATTAATAATTAAGTTTATAACACTTTATCTATTTCTTAAACAGGAAATACTTTTTACACCACACCTAAAGCTAGCTTCAGTCACTGACTAGTGGGCCAGTGACCACCTCAGCACGCTGGTTAAAGAAAATACATTTGTTACCAACCCTGTCTTTACCCCCAGACGATGACATATGGGCCCAAGGCCATGCCATTAGCCACGCGAGGCAAGACTGGTCAAACTCGCTGACGTGGTTCGAACCTGAGGTGAGCATGACATCACCAGGTCTGATTCTCACTGGTTGAGGACCAATCGATCGATCTGGTGCACGCGCGGGGCTGTGGTTAGGTTCGTTGGACAGAGGAGATCAAGGCGAATCTATTGGTGGTGGCGCCGCCCTTTTTTGGTCACCAGAGGTCAACTGGCGACGAGCTCATGCGGCGGTGCTTGCGGTCGATCACGGTGGCATGGATTTAGGAAGCAAACGAAAGATCTACGCATACTAGGAGATTTAGTGACTCACCAGGAACGTGATGGTGTGCTTGGTTTGGCGAGGTGTGGTCGGAGACGCCGGCGAGGTCGACGAACAGCGTCGGGAACGAGGGTTCGATTGGGTTGATTCACGCCTTCTCCGCTAGTGCGAGTTGAGGCAAACGGACGAGAAGAGCACGACGGTCTCCACTGTGGTATTACATGGCCGAGGCGAGCACGGAATCGCCGGCTCCAGCTCACCTCCGAGCTAGGGTTCTCGGGTCAGAAGAAGAAATTGAGAGAGAGAGAGCTGCAGAGAGGGAAATTGAGGATGAGGACGAGCAAGGACGTCGCGGTGGCCTCCTTATCCTCTCGTGGCAACGACGACGTTGATCTTGGCGCAAGGACGACGATGACAACATCGAGTGGCGGCGAGCTCCTCCAGCGAGCTATCTGTGTGCGTGAGGATGACGACGACGTGCTGTTTTGCGGATAACCCCCTGGCGTTTCTTTCCTCTCAACCCGTAGTCCTTTCTTGGTCCCACTTGTCAGTCACAGATGGAAACGAGCTGGGCTGGTTACTGGGCCCTTGTGGGCTGCACCTGGGCGTCAGATAAGTACACAGGTGTTGGGCTACGGCCAGCTGATGTTTTTTTATTTGTTTTCTATTTTCTGTTTTCTTTTTTAGATTTGTATATAATCTTTTAATTTGAACTTTTCTTTGTAGAATTTATTTGCTGAATAATTGTAGTAATACTAGAATATATTTAGTATCATTTGTGAATTTTTATTATATAATCTTTTTATATTTCTTTTATTTTCTCAATATGAACCCCTTTTTAATAATTTGTAGAAGCCTTTCTTATTATTTTTATCTCCTCTTTTAATTATGGATTTCTTGAATGATGTATTCTTATTTGTTTATAAGACTTAACTCTAGTTGGCTCACAGTTTGAATATAAATTCTTATATGTATAATGATCCTATATCATTATTTGATGCATGAAACATGAAAGAAATTAATATGGTTCTTACTACTTCCATTAATTTGGAAAATGGCAATGTATATATTCTATTATGATAAACAAAGAAGTTTAGGGTTTTGAATTATGAATATTTACCCTTGGGTTTAGGGTTTTTAATATATTTATATTCCTTTATGGATGTGAGTAAAGATTTAAGATCTAAGCATATTGTTTTCTGTTTGGGATATTTGATGACATCACCCTTAAGAGTAGAAAGTTATATTTAGAATGGTTTTTTAGAAAGAAATTGGTAAGGATACTTTTAAGCACATATAATTATAATGGTTGAAATTAACAGAGATGGGCTTATGTGATTTGCTCTGGAAAAATATTTCTATAAAGTGATATGGATATAAGATGATAGATTAATCACATGAAATGGATATTATGTTAGGCTTAAGATTTAAATTTGGTTGTTTACCAAGAATTACTATCTTTCATAATTCTGGTCTTCTAAGTAAGGAATTCCTTTCCTAGATATACTATTCTTTCATATCCATCATAATGTGTTAACATGATGAATTTTACTTCACATGAATATTCTTATTCACCTATTATACTTCTAAACTCATTGATAAATCCATTGAGTTTGATACTAAAGTATTCATAACTTCCTCATATCATGGCTTGATTGTATCCACCACTCTACTGTTGATAGCCTTCCATCCAACAAGAGTTCCTTCAAACTCCACTCATAATCTTACTAAATCATGTATCACTAATATTTCTTCATTAGATGTATACATCCAACTATCTTACTCCAAAGCTTACTATCCTTTAAGATGAATAACACTACTTCCATAACTCTATGCTATACTAGCTTTAATTGAATCATACTGTCTTATATTTACTCTAGTAACTCATACTCCAACCTCACATTATATTAATGTGGTTTGTAATGACTACTCTAGGATAAATTATCTCTACTAGGGTTTCAATCATGTTCTACCCACCAATATCACTTATACTAGATATAGATAGACAATCCTGGTGAGTAAGGCATGATCATTATAATCCTTTAATCATTTCTAGCTTAGGTTTCCAATTGGCTATCCAAGGTTTCATCAATACTACTTTTCAATTGTATTGAAATTATCTTCTTAGTATCTCATATTGGATTAAGGGTTATTCATGGACTATGCCCTCTTTAAAAGATTTAAGTAGATGCTAGGATAAGATCAAGTAGTAGTAGATCAAGTATTGATAGTTAAAGAATTTGTGAATCAATGGTTGATTACTCAACATTGATGAATAACAGATATTGAGATAGGTTCCATAAAGATTGCTATGGAAAGAAAGATATATGGTGAATGACCTTGACTTAGTCTCTTTCCAACTCAAACTCATTAAAGACTTAAAGTTAGGTATTCCTATGATACTCATAGTAAGAATAGATAAGAATAAGATAAGTCAAGATTAATCATTACATTTTAATTACTTTAGTTTGTAATTTTAACTTGGCAATTATAAATTGTTGTGTTGAATATGATAATAAAATACCTTAAGGATTCGATATTAATTAATTAAGCAATGTATTATGAGTAGCATTTTATTATATTAGATCTAGCCTTAGATCAAATCATGTTTACCCAATTAAGGTTTTAGAAAAGGTCATAATAAAACTTATCACAGTCAACTGGATGATCTACTTCAATTCCATCAAGTTGAGAGAAGCTTCAATCCCTTTGACAAGTTTTGTTTAAAAACACGAAAATTATTCGAATTTTCTATGCATGAATGTAATGCACACATCTAGGTTCAGCTTATTTCTAGGCTCTAATGCTAGGATGTTACAGACTCTCCCCCTTAAAATAAACTTCGTCCTCGAAGTTCGCAAACACTCACTTCTCGGGGTAAAAAATTGTTTTGTAGTGGTTGATATATTTCTCCACTCCATGATGACCTTAAATGTAATTAATTGTAGTATTCCATAATCTGATTAGATATCCTGATCTAATTCTTTTTATTTATTTATCAATCTTTATTACTGCATTAAATACAGTTGAGAAGGTCTCACTAAAACAAGTTTTAAGTTTCTATATACCCATGTTTATGGTCAAAAGACTATATTTCTATTCCAGTCATAGTATAGTTAATACTGATACTCCTTCCAATATTGGATTTGAACTCAGTTAGTCCATACCCATTGGAATTTATTATTCTCTACATACGCCCAATTGGATATGCTCTATTACTTCTTAGGGACCACTTAAGAGTTGTTTCTTATAGAATTGGTCGGTTAAGATTAACCCTTTATCACCTTCAAACTTTTACCTTATTAAGTTTTAGATAATCTCCCATTATTACTTATAGTACTTCTTTAACTTTAATTTATAATGTTTGCTCTCCCTCTTAGGGTTTACTAATAGTCTTTAAATTGGCTGTATATCATTTATTGGCTTAATAACTAGAATGTTGGCTTTTGTTCAGTTTATACTTTACCTAATTAGGGTCTGATGAAAGATTGTACGGTGTATCCACCTGGTTGTGGATCTCCGAAGCAAATCTTTCAGCACTATATGCGTCCTTACTATTGGAATTTTTCGCTGGGATAAGTCTGACTTTGCGAAGCATCTTGCAAGACAATCACCTTAAAGTTTTATACTTCCCTAGGTCTTACTTAACTTAGGCCAAATTTTATGCTCTTTATGCAACCATTAAGATGATCTGGTTAACTATCTCAACCAACACCTACCGCGAACAAGATACCAACTGTGGATCAGAATGCCGACTATGGATTGAGTTCCAACGGCGAATCATTCTGGGTGGTAGGCATTACCTTACAGTTTCCAACCTACTACTGGCATTCTCTCAAAATTGTCAGAGCTTGAATACCCTTTTGGTTCTAAGGCATTTTCTTTGTACTTATTCATGATACTACTATGAACTTGGTACAACTATTTCATTAACTTATTAGCATCTTACCTACTTTGAATGAGCTTTAAGTTTATTATATCTTGTTGCTCCCTGCATCTTCTACACCAGACTTTCTTCCTAAGCTGGCTAGAAATGACCTATGCTCTATCTATCCTCCAAATGGTGTTAATACCCCTTATATTTTGCTTCACCCTTCAAGTAAGCCTTCCTTAAGATCTTTGAAACTCGTCACTCCCTTACACGAATTCCTGTTTCTATCTAGATCCATGACATCAAGTTATAACTGGGTGTTACATCATGCATTTGCACACCTAATTAACTTCATGTACAGATCTAGTCACTCAAGAAGATTCAAGAAGATCCAAAAGTCAATAAACAACAAAACATATACCATGTATTATACATAGGTTTTAGTTAATTTACAAATGTACTAGATGTTCCAACGGTTTGCTCCACAACTATTTACACAACTATCTTATAAGAACTTCTTGTTATTGTGGATATATCCTCACTTATTTCGACAAACCTTACAAACTACAATACGCATTACCCTCTATGTACGTTATTCAAGCCCTCATCTCTTGGGATGTCATTCCTTTCTTACTTTCATCTTCTTCTAGTGCTTCTCGGAGTTCCGTCCATAATGACGTGAAGTCCTACGACTGCCTTATGTAGCATAAGAGCATCCAGGAGGTGTGTATTCTTGATTAGAAGTACCAAGACTGAGATTAGTCATTGAAAAATGACTAGAGTTGGCGTAATCCTCTATAGAATACTCCAGGTTTTCCGGCAACGCTTCCTCATAGTAAGTTGGTTCCTTAGCTTTTTCTTGGATCCAGTCATATATATTGGTATAGTAGCTATCGGAATACTCTTCTAAGTGGATTGGATTAGTATCACCCCCATATGGTCCATAAGGCTCTCTATGGTTGTAGTTGGTCTCTTCTTCAATACCTGTATCACAAGGTATAGGATTTCCTATGGTTCCACCTTGAGATTCTACTTCCCATCCATACTTATTTGACTCAGGGTTATTGGGAATAACTCTATTCCATTCCTGTTGTTTGGAGTTGTACTTGGTCCATAAGTCTTCAGGTGGCTTGAATTATTTTGGTAGTAGGCATAATTTTCCGAGTTTGGATCATCAAACTCAGTTTCCTCAAATACCTCTCCGGAAGGTATGTATTTGGGATGCCTGGCTTCTTTATCTAACTTCTTCCTACATGCCATTGCTTTATCAGGATCAGTAAAATCCTCAATGACCGTATCCAGTTCCTGGACTAAGACTTGGTGAGTGTTATGATAAGTGTTTAACAAAGACCGATAACGATCCATATACTCTATAGCGAGAGTAGGTTCAGCTTGGACTAGGGTAGAGTGATCTAACTCATGCTCTGGGTTTGAGGTTTCATGTGGTATAATGGTGTGAGTACTACCTTCTAGAGCTTGGGATTTTTGTTCTCGAATCATTGTTATGGCTGCTGCTACGGCAATCTGATATGCAGATGCCATGCACCTTGCCTCTCCTGATGGCATTTCTCCCTTAAGTCCTAACTTCTTGGGTAACATGATCATGACACGGTATTTAGCTAATACCTGCCCATCATGGTGGCTAGCTGCGGTGGCGGCTGCCCTTCAAGGTGGCTTACCTTTGGGCCCTTTTCCCTTCGGGATTTGGCCCAATAGAGGAAGTTGCCCTGTTAATTTTAATTTTAAATATTTATTTAATATATTAATTCACAATTAATACATAAATGCATATTATAAAATCTTCATTAATCTGAAACACCTTTCGGTTTCTTCCTTCTATGAACATCTTCGGATTCCCCTTTCGGGAACGATTTCGACACTCTCTCTTTCTCTCATTTCTGATCCCTTTGCTTCCATAACAATCTCAGAACGTTGTAAGACCCTTAGGTTTGTTACCCTACGGTTCGGGAATGTCACAGACATGATCGATATCTCTTTCGGATCAATGATCAATAGCGGAACCAGGATGCCCACAATGACCCCCATGCATTCCATGAAACTATGTTGTTTGAACCAGAAAATCTGTGTCCGTTCCTTTTTTTAGTTTGATATATGACTTGTCCGAGATTTGATATTTAAAATCAAACACTAATCTCGTTATTGATAACTCTACCTATCTTGTTATCATGATATTTTATCTCCATGACCTAGTCATATGCTATAGGTTATTGGATACATTCTTATCGAGTGGGCCCAGTGTATCTTCCCATCGCGCGGGTGAATAAATCTCGATCTTGATGCATAGTCCTCAAAATGTTTTTCTGGAATACTCAATACACGCTTTTATTGTCACCCAGTTACGGTCATGACATTTGATGTGATCAAAGCATCAGCGGGAGACAGTGATTAATATGATCTCACATTCTAATGAGAATGTCACTTTGTTTATAACTATTACAATGATAAATCATGTGATTAGATCACATTGTAATACTTATATAGGTAATGCCCATTATGTTGTTTTGGTGGCATGACTCCATTGTCAACTGGCATAAATACTCCATGATTAGGAAACCTTGATCATCGGTTGTCCAATGGACTAGTTGAATATAGGCTACTGGGGATTGGGTTTGTTTGCATACCGTACTTGTATCAATGTTCCCGCTTGATACAGTTATATCACAACATGAAACCATTATGAACTAGTTTGAGGATATGATAATATACCTATTTATTATTTGCCTCTAGGGTATATATCCTTCAATAAAATTGCACGAAATGTAGCTATAACTGATATGGGTATGACCTATCGGGTCCCTATGGTTAGTTATCCTAGGCGCATAAAAGCTTATTGCCCACAAAAGCCCAACGGAGTCCAAGAGGCACCCAACAAATAAAGACTTGCCTTACCGATCAAGGAATAATCATGAACCAACATAGAGTTTGTGAAAGTACAAAGGAAGTCGCCTAGAGGGGGGGGCGGTGAATAGGCTTTTAAAATTATTACGGTTTAGGCTCAAGTAAATGCGGAATAAAACTAACGTTTAATTTATTGAGCACAAAACTTAGCCACTAAGTTCACCTAAGTGCACCAACAACCTATGCTAAGCAATACAAGTGACAAGGTGATAGCAAGATATAAGTACTACAAGCACGATGGCTATCACAATGTAAAGTGCATAAGTAAAGGGTTCGGTTGAGAGATAACCGATGGACAAGGAGACGAAGATTTGTTTCCCGAAGTTCACTTCCAAAGAAGCTACGTCTCTGTTGGAGAGGTGCGATGGCGCAATGCTCTGTGAACGCCACAAATGGATCACCTCGAGGTGTGGTGGCTCGATGCTCACCCAACGCTACACAAGGCCTCACACCGGATGCGAAAGCACGCAACTCACCGACGCCACAAAAGGCTCACCCTATTCTCCCAAGTACGCACCATAAAAGGCGGGCAATTGCTCCACTATGGGACGCTTGAGGGCGGTCACCGAATCCGAACAAGATTGGGGCTAACTCCACAAATCAATTGGAGGCTGCCAACAACAAAGACACAAAAGGCTACAATGCCACAAAAGGCCAACAACACCACAAAAGGTCAACAAGACCACAAAACGTCAACAAGACCACGAAAGATCAACAATCCAACCACACAACCGTCTAGGGTTCCAAGAACCCAAGAGAAACAAGCCCACAAGCTTGAACTCGTCGAATCTTCGAGGAGAACTCAAACCTATGAAACAAATACAAGGGTAAGTACTTATCTTCCAAATTCCAACAAAGATACAAAAGCTATTGGAGGAATAAGGGAGGAATAACACAAGAGGAGAACACAAAACTCTCCAAGATTTAGATCCCAATGATTCCTTCACAAAGAAGGGATTTGGTTTGGTGGGATTGTAGATCTAGATCTCCTCTCTCAAATCCCTCAAAGAGATGCAAGAATCATTGGAGGGAGAAGGGGAGAGGGCAAGCTTTTGAAGGTCAACAATAGAGGAGAGAGAGAGGAAGAGCTAGCAAAAATGACCTCAAAAGTTGGGGGAACATTAGGGAAGAGGGGGCCCTTAAATAGGACAAGATAAATCTGCCCGTTTGGGTCAGATTCGCGCACCATCGGAACTTCCGGCCCCCCACCGGAACTTCTGGTAAATAGAGACACAAAAAATAGAAGAAAACAGACGTTCACCGGAACTTGGGTCGGAACTTCGGCCGGAACTTCCGCTCAAGCAAAAATGCTGGACAACATAGCACGAAAACTTCAATAACTTTTGATTCTGGACTCCATTTTTGATGATCTTTGGCTTGTTTTGAAGAGAACGACAAGCTCTATAATATTATGTAAAGAAACATCATAGTACAACATGGATGGATAAAACCAAATTGATAAAGGTATGACCTCTCTAGAAGCGATGAACCGGTAAAACCTCCAAAACCCAAAACACAAGAAGTTGAGCTTGGAAACTCCGATTGGGATGAAACCAATTTTGTTGCAAAGATAAAACCAAGATAATCCAACAAAAGGTGAAATATTAGATACCACCAAGGGATACAATATCAAGTATATATTTGTGAGATATCTCCTAAGGTGTGGAGCTGGAAAAACCCGCACGATCAAGAATGCAATAAGATATACAGGGTAAATCCTTAGATGATGAACTATAGCTTGTTATGATTATAACCGCACAAGAACCAACTAACAACCAAGAAATAAAATGCTATGTATGCAAAGGTTTTAGCTCTCCCCGAACTATGTGATCGAGACACCCGCTTGAGAGCTCCTCTTGATAGAACGACTATCTATCCTAAACCCGGTCTCCTAACTAACAACACGAGACTGGCCAAAGAGAAACCCTATCAACTTTGCCTTGAGCATTCCACTTGAGCTTGATGTAGACCGTCTTTACCTTCTCAAGATGGAACACCTTTCTTGATTTCTCTTGCTCGCTCTTGCTTGATGAATACTCCCAAATTTCTCCCCCATACTCCAAGGGGAAACCTCTTCTTTCAACTTGTCTTCATCACTCCATGATCATCGAGGATGGCAAGCTGTCACATCCCAAATTTTAGATTTGGTTCTGCATATCATTCATATCATCGCATCATACTTTTCCATGCAAAACCATCGATTGAAAAGAATCGGCGAAACGCTATTTTCAAAACCCTATTATATTCTACTACGAGGCTCCTACGGGAGGCATGAGTAGGACTAGTGTAGTCCGCCCTTGTAGCCTAATGGTTTCACTCAACCCTTGACCCTAGGTTGTTCCCCTCATTTTTACAAAAATTTAGGAACAAGAATCACCCGATTCGGAGCTCGTATGGAAAAGTTACGGCCGTTTTATTAAAATAACGAAAATCGGCCCGACTTCGCCGTGTTAGCCTCCAACCGCGCCGCCGTGTCCGCGTAGGACCCCGCGAGGGGGGGCACATAATAGGCCCCGCACCCGGCCGCCTCCGCGCCTCGAACCTCGCACCCGCGCGCCGCCTTTCCCCCGTGCCCGACCCCACCAGCCGCCGCCTCGAGGTAAGCCGCCACCGCGCCCGCCTACCCCGCCGCCCGCGCGTAGATTTCGGTAGATACTTGTAAATTGCGTAGAAATTAAACCGCTGGGCCAAAAATTGCAAACAAAATATGTGTAGGTTCAGTAAGTCGTGTAGAATCTTGCTGTACCTTAGTTTCACACTTTTGCAGCAAGATTTAGTACAGTTTAATCAAATTAGTTAATGGCCTTTTTGGAGTAATTAATTCGTAGAAAAAGATCTGTAACTCCAAAAATTGCGTATGATATATCCTGGATTCAGTGGAACGATGGGAATCTCATCGTGAATTAAAAGGATAGGCTTACAGTGAAAACTTCTGCAGAAACTGTTTAGTGGCTTTCTGCAGTGTTTTAATTACTCGGGGAGTTTTATAATTCCTTTTTGAGTAATTCCAATTGGTACTGTTCCTAAATAGCGAAGCCTATGCAGTAGAATTTTCCCAAGATTTTACAAACAGTATACTACCGGTAGTGAATTATTTGAGTTCTAGCTCTAGTTTTGAGCATTACTTTTTGCTTAATAGTTTTACTTGCGCTAAACCTATTTTCCATGCATGCAATCAGTAGCTTTACTAAATAGGATTATGTGGTGCTGCTGTAGCATCAATCCACTTGTCATGCATGCACTCATGCATCATCTTTGTTGCATATGCTTGTGGATTGTTTGTTTATGATTGCAATTGTATCGTGTAGATTGTGACAAGTGCAACGCTTGCTCGTGTGTGGATTGTTCTTCCGACCGCTACAACCAAGGCAAGTAGATGCTACTTTGTTCATGATATTGTCCTACTATTTTCATTGCATTGTCGTGTATTTTGTAGATGCATGTGTAGGATGATACTATCGCTATGCTATGTCCTATTATGTGGTAGGGTTTTCCTTGTAGATGAACCACCGTTGGTAGATGTGCTTAGCCATGCTATGATGAACGAGGGCTGGGTTACATCATTGAGACTTGTTTCTAAAAGTATTGGTTTGTGAAAACTAAAACAACTTAATCAATGAATCTCCTGGGTGTGATGGGATTGATAATTTTTGGTGGTTTATTGCGGAAAGGCACCCAGGTATCTAGAGAAATTGATTGGCTTATTTATTTGGTAGCTTACGTGTACAACCATGTGCCAATAATGAAATGGGCGGTTGGTTGGACTTAGTAGGTTGTGGTAACCTGAACCCGCGTATCTAGAGATGTAGAATTTTGGTAGGTTGGACCGGTGCGCGTCGGGATTGGGGAGCTACTTCCCGAACAGTCTCTTCTTGGACTTCTCCCTATCATCACCCAAAATGAGAGTGATGGTACGAGCTGGGCTGGCCAAGTCACATGGGAAAAGTGTACTAACCCCTGCAGGGTGTATAATCTAATCGATTAGCCGTGTCCCCGGTTATGGACAACTGAGTTGCTTGATATTGATTCCATGACATGTTTCTCGCTCATTCTAATTTCATAATTGCTTTAACATTGTTGGGTTAACTTAATTGGGATCTTTTCAAAGAAAATCAAAAACTGTTTATGAAAGTAGGACAAAGGTATTTGCAAATGCAAGCCAGACACAGCTCCACTTGCCAAATATGCATGTAGATGTTAGTGCTATTGTCTCCATTACTAGCTCTACTTGCCATACATTCCATGTATTGACCCTTCGGGCTTTCGTTTCATGTTGCAGGATATTCCGATTCTGAGTAATCGATATAGGCCACGGTACTCCACTCGGCACTTGTTCACTTGTGGGCAATTTGAAGAATGGAGGATTTACCTTATTTATGTTGCTACCTGAATAATTTGAGCTAGCCTTGAGCTAAGCTTTTATTGTAATAATGGTACTCTGGATCATCGTTATTATGATACACGGATATTTTGCTATGTTATTCATCTCATTCTATTGTGGGCCAATGAACCGATCCAGGGATTGGCATGTCACATAGAAGCCTCGGTCTTTTCAGAACCGCGGTGTTACACAAGCTCCAAGCATGAGATCCTCTAGAGAAGGCGCATATTGAACTTGCACTTCTTCATCCCTTCTTGAGTGTTGATCCGTCGAGATTCAACTCTTTGCACTTATCTTGAACCTTCAATTTCCTTATTTCTTCATGATTCCAATGGGCACATATCCCTTGGACATATCTTACCATCCTTCTTCATTTATTCATATTCGAGACCAACACATGGTCCAAGCAATGCCAATGGACAAACCTACAAGTGAAACTCAATTTACACATTAGTACATAGAGATTGTCATTAATTATCAAAACCACACATGGGGGTATACTTTCCCTTTCAATATCCCCCATTTTGGTAATTGATGACAATCCCTTAGTGAGGGTTTAAATATGACAATAATGACCAAAGCGGTTGCCCCAACATCAAATACTACACAAGTATGTGATGTTGGTACAACCACAATATATAGATTAAACTCTCCCACAATCTATGCATGTGTGATGAACTTGAATTTCATTGCACAGATTACCAACAATTACCGTTGGTTGAGTTTCCTCTATATATTCGACATGGAAAGCAACCACAAAGATTCAAGAGCATGAGAGGCAAATGCTTAAGAACACACTCAAAGCAAATGCCAACTTCCCTTGCAAAGGTTTGAGCTCTCCCCGAACTATGTGATCAAGACACCCGCTTGAGATCCCCTCTTGATAGAACGGCTATCTATCCTAAACCCGGTCTCCCAACTAACAACACTATACGGGCAAAAGAGAAACCCTATACAGATCATACCTTTGCCTTGATAATTCCACTTGAGCTTGATGTAGACCATCTTTACCTTCTCAAGATGGAACACCTTTCTTGATTGCTCTTGCTCGCTCTTTCTTGATGAAGACTCCCAAATTTCTCCCCATACTCCAAGGGGATACCTATTCTTTGAACTTGTCTTCATCACTCCATGATCATCGAGGATAGCAAGCTCCAAGCATGATATCCTCTAGAGAAGGCACATATTGAACTTGCACTTCTTCATCCCTTCTTGAGTGTTGATCCGTCGAGATTCAACTCTTAGCACTTATCTTGATCAACCTTCAAGTTCCCTCTTTCTTCATGATTCCAATGGGCACATAGCCCTTGGACATGTCTTCCCATACTTCTTCATTTATTCATATTCGAGACCAACACATGGTCCAAGCAATGCCAATGGACAAACCTACAAGTGAAACTCAATTTAAGCATTAGTCCATATAGATTGTCATTAATTATCAAAACCACACATGGGGGCATACTTGCCCTTTCAATCTCCCCCATTTTGGTAATTGATGACAATCCCTTAGCGAGGGTTTAAATATGACAAATAACGACCAAAATGGTTGCCCCAACATCAAATACTACACAAGTATATGATGTTGGTACAACCACAATATATAGAGAAACTCCCCCACAATCTATGCATGTGTGATGAACTTGAATTTCATTGCATAGATTGCCAACAATTACTGTTGGTTGAGTTTCCTCTATATATTCGACATGTAAAGCAAACACAAAGATGCAAGAGCATGAGAGTAAAATGCTTAAGAACACAATCAAAGCAAAGGCCAACTTCCCTTAAACCCTCCAAAACTTCTCCCCCATTGGCATCGATTGCCAAAATGGGTGAAAGGTTCTAGACGGAAAATATAGTGAGAATTCCTCCAAAAGTGTGCAAATGCACATGTCAAATGATGAGTAGAGGAAGTAAAACTATATTGAGGACCCAAAGATCGCAAAAAGACAATAAAAGTAAATAAACTTCAAAAAATGAAGCAACCAAAAGATCCAAAAGGACCAACTGAAAAAAAACAAATGATATAAAATGGAAACAACAACAAAAAGAGTGTTTAAATAAAAATAGAGAAGCTCCCCAAACTTTGTGCAAAGATTAGAATACTTGTATTTTGAATACAATATGCACATATATGGAATCCTCGCTCCCCCATAAGCATTTAAACCACAAGAAATAAGAAATAAGGAAAATGTGCACTATTAAATGAATTAGAGAAGCTCCCCAAAGACTATGCACCAATTATAGTAATTGTATTTGGAAACAACATGCACAACCATGGACTCCTCACTCCTCCAAACTCATCTAACAATGCACACAAAGGTCAATAAATTTGGAATCCACCGAAGAATCACAAAGAAAAAAGAGGTGGTTCCAAGAAATGCAAAAACAACCAAAGAATGATCTTCTCTTGTGTGTCTAAATTTCTAGGTGGAAGATATCGCAAAGACAAATGTCCACAAAGAAATATGCACAAACAAAATAGATACACAAGAAATCATATGAAAGGCAAAACGGAAGTCATAGAATATACCAATAAGATGTTTTGCTTGAAAGCATGCCCAAGGGCTCAATTATATCTTATTGTACATCGATGAGCTTCAAACACCAACAAACTCCATACAAGTATCACAAAAAGTATATGGAGAAAGGCAACAAGTATCAAGGGAAGAAGGGATAGAAGAAATATATGGATAAAGGCAACAAGTATCACAAAAATAGAAATCAACTTTGTAAAAATACTCACTATTGCACATGAGAGATATTGAGGAAACGATATGCAAGAAAATTGCTAGATTGACATATTTGGGATTGGTGAATCATGAGCATGATTTAGTATAGTCCCCATTATATGCACTCATCTCAACATACACGCATTTGCAATACAGAGAACTCTTCAAAGCCAAAGCAAGAAACCAACCATGGCAAGTTCACAAAATCATGCCAACAAGCAACCTACAAAAGGTTGGGAACAAGATATGTATGCATGAGAGATAGATACTTGTTACCGAGATATAATTGGTAGGATGAAGAAAATATGAATTTGTTGATCATCCTAGCTTGCATCCAATAGACATGTAGACGGCACTTCTTCCTTGTTCAAGATACAAGAACCCAATATATATCCCCAATGTACCTAAAACACAATTAAGTACACTATAGTCCCCAAACAAATTGGGTCCAAAGTAGTTAGTGCCACTACAATACATAGGAGAACCTCCACACAAATATGTGCATATTGATATGAAATTGAATTTCATGCACATCTTAGCCCATTAAGATTTGGTGGAGTTTCCCTTATGTATTGGATCAAAGAAAGCAAGCATGTCATCATATATACATGAAGTAAATATGCATGCATAAGACTTTCAAGAACAAAAGGAGATATAATTTGAACAAAAACACCAAGTAAACCAATAAGACACACACAAAAGTGTGACTCGACAAAAGGTTTCCAAATTGTATCAAAGAGCCAAATCAACACATGAAAAAACACAAGTTCAACAAATGAACTAGAAAGAGCCAAAGTAAAAAAGGATAATAAAAATACTAAGGCTCAAGGATTTATCTCATCCTAAAAGAACAAAACAAGTGACAAGGAATTAGATAAAACCAACTCCCAACGAGAGCAAGGAAACAACAACCAAAACAAACTCTTCACACTGTTCATGATGGCACACAAAGTACCAACACAAAAAGGATCGAGCTTCCAAGCAAAAATGGATCAAATCAAGTGGCATAAAACAATGTTCTAGATAATATAGGAGAGCTCCCCCATAAGTAGAGCATTATATATAATTTTGCCTTTGAATGCAAAATGCCCACAAATGAGATCATCACTACCACCTACACTAAATAAAACACAAGGGGATACCAAAAAAGATCCACAAGATGCAAAGAAAGATTGGGAGCAAAAAGAAAAACATTTTCTTGGCCAAAGATAAGGCAAATAGGCAAAGGCCAAAGTGAATATGATCAATAAAATCTACCATATATGGAGTACCAATTGTCCAAAGATAATAAATATAAGGGAAATTTTCCCTAGGTAATTTGCAAGGATATCACGATCATATTCACATCAAGAAGCATATAACAAAGCATGACAAATGAACTCGATGCTTCGAGAGAGATTCTTGATTGCTTCAAATAGTCACACAATCTCTAGTGATTGGATTAAATAGAAGAAAGTGGTTCCCATGAGGATATATAGATCCAAATATGAGGAAACACATACCAAGAATCACTCTCACAAACAAGATCCAAAATATGAGCAATAAAACATTTAAGCAAATTGGAACTTGTATGAGCAAATGTGCCACATAGGAACTAGATAATTCTCAATATCAAATCTAAGTGGCACTACCTCAAATGTCCACATTTTCTAGGTTTGTAATATGCATAAAGCATATGACTCCCCCATAATGTGATAAACCAAGAAATCTCAACAAGAGGCAAGAAAATCAAAATAGAGGTATTAATGGACGTTATGGAATATTAGTTTCTCATGAGAGAGACATACCACATAGAGACTAGATAAACATGAAATAAAACTACTAAGTGGTTTTCCCATGTACACACATTTTAGGATTGTGGAATGCCCAAGCATGACACTCCCCCAAAACGGAATAGTCCATTAATCCCTCACAAGAGCCAAATAAGATACCTACTAGTAACAATAAAGGCTCCAAACCAAGAAACACAAATACATGGTGTGCCAACCAAAATACACAAATATACATAGGTCAATATAAGTACGTGGGAAGCACAACATGTACAAACACATGCAAGGTACAAAACCAACACATGCACAAGGGAGCAAGTAACTATAAATGTAAAGGATTTTAGCACAAGTTACCAGAAGGAGGAACATTGGATAAGTAATAGAAGCATGATAACCAATTACTTGACTTTGATAACAAGAATATGATAAAGATCCCTCAATTATTCATAGGGTAGCCAAGTCTTCAATGCCCTCCAAAAACACCTATTGATCAAGTTTTAGCTTGTTGGTCCCCAACCAAGTTGGGTCCTAAAAAGTTAGTCACAATAGGCTTGGCCACCCAAATGGTTCTTTTCTTGACACCACTTTGGGCACCAACAAATTTTGCAAACACATTGCCACCCTCATCCTTACGAAGTGAATAAGCATCATAAATCAAGATAGGATGGGATGAGGAGTTACCCATGGTGCATGAGGAAGAAAGGTGCCCCTTCTCACGACATATGTAGCAAGTACTTCTCTTGCCACCTTTCTTCTTGGGAGGAGATGCACCATGAAGAAGAGCTTGAGGCTTCTTGGGAAGTGGCCCATCTTGAGCTTGTGGATGAGCTTGAGGATGCTTCCCTCGTTGCTTCTCACTAAGAGGCTTCTTCTTCAATGGGCAATCCCTCACATGATGCCCTTCTTACTTGCACTTAAAGCACACAATGTTGGACGGATTCTTCACTTGCCCTTGGACCTTCTTATTGTTGCCCTTGTGCTTCAACGAGTTAGTGGGCTTGATCTTGGTGTTGGAGTTGAATCCAAGCCCACTCTTGTCACTTGGGGGTCGTCGCACACTCAACATATTCTTGAGTGTGGTATTCCCTTGATGACACCTCTTCAAGTCATTCTTCAAAGAAGTGACTTGAGCCTTGAGCTATTTGACTTTCACTACATGGTTAGTATCAACAACAATACTAGAGGAAGTATAAGCTTCATTGTTAGAGCAACAAGGCAAGGAATGCAATTCATCACAAGATATAACATGGTTGTGAGAGGATGAATTGGAAGGACTAGCACATGGCAATATAACATTGGGAGTATATATAGTGCTAATGTCCACATGAGGCCCACTAGATGTTACCTTTGACACAATGGCTTCATGAGGTAACCTTAGCCTACCATGGGAGACTAGAAGATCCTCATGCGAGCTTGAGAGCTTGGCATGACTTTCTTCTAATTTCCCATAGTTGCTAGTTAGCAAATCAAGTTGAGCCTTTAGCTCAACATTCTCCTTCAATATGGATGCTTCACAATAAATAGAGTTAGTAGCACAAGCATCATCATTTAATTCAAGAAGTGAGGGCAACTTGGAAAGCTCTTTAGAATATGAAGCTTTAAGTTGCTCATGTGACTCGGTGAGTTTGATGAGCTCCCCCTTGATGACCCTAGAGCCATTGTTGAGGTGCTCAAAATCCTCAAGGAGTTTAGCATAAGCAACTTCAAGTTCATCATTTTTAATTTGAAGGGAACTTGCCACCTCGAACTCTCTATCATGAGATTTCTTTACTCTAGATAGCTCTAGAGCAAAGGTCTCCTTAAGAGATTCCTTAGTGGTTTGTTCCTCTTCAAGAGCTTCATTTAGATTTACAATTTCATTAGCATACTCACGCTCAAGACTACTTATTTTATCTATTGTGTCCTCATGCTCATATATTAGTTGCTTACTTTCAATAGCACAAGTCAAGATTTCAATGAAAGTAGAGCAAGCATTTTTATTAGGATGAAGAGCACGAAGGACTAGCCCCCCTTTCTCCTTTAAAGAAGCAACATCATCATCTACTTCTACATTATCAACATTCACATCATCATGAGGTACATTGTCATCCAAAGGAGAGGTTACCTTTGAACCCTTATCCATGAGGCACAAGTGAACATTGGGAGAAGGTGATGATGGGGAACACATGAAGCTCCAATAGCAACCTTGCCTTGGCCCACACATTCTTCAATTTCCTCTACATGGTTAGCAACACAAGTACTAGAGGAAATGGAAGCACTTTTATCATGGCAACAAGGCAAAGCAAGCATATCATCATGAGATATATTCAATCCATTTATACATGATATGCTAGGGCAATTAACACTAGGATGTAAATCACATATGGTCCTACAAGTGTTCATGCCCAAAGATACAACATTGCAATGAGATAGAGACAAAGGATCATGAATGGAGATCTCACTATCTACATTGCAAGTTCTATCACCACTCACCATATCATTACCTTATAACAACTCACATGTTGGTGAAGTGGAAGAATATGGGAACTCATCGCGGCTGGAGGTGGAGGGAACACAATCATCCTCATAAAGCTTGGACACATCATATTTTGCTTGAAGCTTGGTCCATATATCATGAGTGTTCCAGAAAGGCATGATTGAGGAAAGAACTACAAAGCTCACAACATTAACAAGCAACTTAGATGCTTGAGATTCAAGATAAGAGTTTGTCTCCACATCCAAAGATAGATTTTGGGGTTCCTTAGGAGGAGACAAGCCCACATCTAGAATCCTCTCAATATTTGGGTCAATGACCCGAAAATGACTAAGCATGCGGATACGCCAAACATCATAATTTTTGCCATCAAATGTACATGTGTGAGAGTGCACTAAACCCCTAGGAGACATCTTTACTCTCGACGTGGTGAAGCCTAAAAGCGAGAGACCTCGCTCTGATACCAATTTAAAGTACAAAGGAAGTCGCCTAGAGGGGGGGGGTGAATAGGCTTTTAAAATTATTACGGTTTAGGCTTAAGTAAATGCGGAATAAAACTTACGTTTAATTTATTAAGCAAAAAACCTAGCCACTAAGTTCACCTAAGTGCACCAACAACCTATGCTAAGCAATACAAGCAACAAGGTTATAGCAAGATATAAGTACTTCAAGCACGATGGCTATCCCAATGTAAAGTTCATAAGTAAAGGGTTCGGTTGAGAGATAACCGATGGATGCGGAGACGAAGATTTGTTTCCCGAAGTTCACTCCAAAGAAGCTACATATTTGTTGGAGAGGTGCGATGGCGCAATGCTCTCCGAATGCCACAAATGGCTCACCTCGAGGTGTGGTGACTCGATGCTCACCCAGCACCACACAAGGCCTCACCCCGGATGCGGAAGCACGCAACTCACTGACGCCCACCAAAGGCTCACCCTATTCTCCCAAGTGCGCACCACAAAAGGCGGGCACTTGCTCCACTATGGGACGCTTGAGGGCGGTCACCGAACCCGAACAAGATTAGGACTAACTCCACAAATCAATTGGAGGCTCCCAACAACAAAGCCACAAAAGGATACAATGCCACAAGAGACCAACAACGCCAAAAAAGGCTAGAAGAAAACAAAAGGTCAACAAGACCACAAAAGGTCAACAAGACCACAAAAGGTCAACAATCCAACCACACAACCATCTAGGGTTCCAAGAAACCAAGAGAAACAAGCCCACAAGCTTGAACTCACCGAATCTTCGAGGAGAACTCAAACCTATGCAACAAATACAAGGGCAAGTCCTTCTCTTCCAAATTCCAACAAAGCTACAAAGCTACTGGAGGAATAAGGGAGGAAGAACACAAGAGGAGAAAACAGAACTCTCCAAGATTTAGATCCCAATGATTCCTTCACAAAGAAGGGATTTGGTTTGGTGGGATTGTAGATCTAGATCTCCTCTCTCAAATCCCTCAAAGAGATGCAAGAATCATTGGAGGGAGAAGGGGAGAGGGCAAGATTTTGAAGGTCAACAATGGAGGAGAGAGAGTGGAAGAGCTAGCAAACATGACCTCAAAAGTTGGGGGAACATTAGGGAAGAGGGGGCCCTTAAATAGGACAAGAGAAATCTGCCTGTTTGGGTCAGATTCGCGCACCATCGGAACGTACGGTGTCGCGACCCGGGATCAGGGCTAGACAAATACCAGATCCTCATCTGATATAAGCCTAACCTAAATTCCGAAACGCGCAGGGAAAGATCGGTAACATTACAGAACATACAAACCATACATTAATAAGGTAAACTCTTAAGAGAGTTACAAACCAGCCATACAAGCCAGGGGTCACAGACCCATCATTACATCAAACAACGGAAGCAAACAAGTTGTTCTAAACAACAAACTTAGCAAAGGGCCTAAGAGGCCATAACAAAAGTAGCGACCCTTCCATAGATCCTAGGCTGCTGCCCGGGAACCCCAACTATTCGTCGACTTCAATGTAGAAACCACCTTCAGTTGGGGTAGCATCATCTGTAGAAAAACATCAACGAAGCAAGGCTGAGTAAAGGGTGTACTCCGCAAGACTTATGGCTAGTGGAGTTATTTGCATAAAGCCATCTTTTGTTTTCAAAACAAGAGGGAGAATAAACTCGTCTAGTCAGATCATTTTCAAAAGGGGATAAGAAGACTTCAACTATATCTCTACAAATCATCTTTGATATCCACCAAGTATCATCATCAACTGAAACACTCTTCCCGTACTACCTCCTCAACAACCCCGAGGAAGTATTCCGGATCTCACTCTAGTTGGCAAGTTTTATCATTCGGTTATAGTTCTCTATGATCTTCACGTCCATTCCCAAGTCGTCCATAACCATGGACACGGCTTTTCGAAAAGATTAATAACCCTGCAGGGGTGCACAACTTTACCCACACATACCAACCAATTCTTAATGCCAAATTATTAGCCCTCTTCCTTGGAAGGCCGATAGAGAGTGGTTGACCATGACCTTTACCTTGCTTTCGCCGATACCATGAGTCACACACTAAGGATATGCCGCCATAACGGGTCGAGTCCCGAAGTCGGTCCCTAGCGATGTGAACAGGGTTTGAGATTACGGATGTCGGGCATCTCCCATTCCCTGCCACGCTTACCTACCTGTATGAATGCACCTCCTTCACCTCCATTCAAGAACAACCAATATGCATATGTCGAATGGAAAGCCCAAACTATGTGACTCATGGAATCTACTAGGCAAGTTAGTTTGTCGAGGGGGTTTCCAGGCCCCCGTGTGGTTATACGCTTGTCTTGGTTCAAGAGGCAAGAACATCGGGTCCTAGGGTTGGCAAGTATGGGACTACAAAAACCACATCCCACGTGGCCTCCCATACAAGCCTTAGCATGTTTATCATCCATCTCTGATCACATCATCACATCCTACCATACTAGATTCGTTCGCTTCTCCGGTGCATTACCTGAATGATCAACATTTGACCACTAAGCATGGCTAAGCTTGACCAAACTATGGCACTAGCGACGCTCATAAGCCAAACCCTAGTTATGCTAGGAGCGGTGGATCAGGTGATATAGTTCACAAAGGATAACATGCATCAGATAGGATTACTCTGTCTACTGATAAAAGACTGTTTGAACCGAATGCATATGACGAGAATGAAATACTTTGTAATCATAGGATTCATATGTATCAGTGGGGCTTCGCTTGCCTTGTCCGTTGTTGGACTGATACTGCTCTTCGGTGGCGTTGACTTCAGCTTCGGGTTCGGTTCCTATTCGCGAGAATCAATCACCGGAAAAGAGAGAGCAACACTCAACACATGGCATGTGCAATGCTTATACAATATGGATGATATGACAAGTTAAACGATGTTGAATTGAACCCTAAAGCATGCTTGGTCACTTTAAAGGGAGTTCCGAAAGTCCAAACCCTAAAACAGGGGGATCATCGGAATCACCTATGGGGTTCAATTGGTTCTTCTAATTAAACTTGCTATCAAAGTTGATTAACAATGTATGGTTATAGATTAGTTGGATATGTTTCATTTTTCTGAACATTTTGGTATAATATTTGTATTTTTCTTATTTAAAATGAATTATTTATGAATTTGCCAAATTTTAATTCATTTTTAAACATTTTTGGAATATTTGAATTAATTTCCAAACTTGGGCCCACTTGTCAGACTTTTATTAATTTCAGAAAATATTTATGAAAATGATTAAAACCCTGACAGGTATGGCCCACCTGTCATACATTTTCGATTTAACAAAAACAATTACAGAAAACAATAAAAGAAATAAAAAGAAATATGACATCATTATGATGTCATCCTGACATCATCAATGGCGTGCTTGCGGATCCTTGATGGATCGATCGAACCAGAGCTCGCGGGGAGGCGTGGTTGGGGGCGTTAGAGATAGGGCGATGCGGGCTACCAGAAACTGGCGGCACAGCTTGCAGGAGGTCACCGGAGACGGCGGCGCAGCGACGAACGGCGGCGGCGTCGAGCACATGCAGGGAGAGCGACTCAGGGGAAGATGGAGGAAACGGAGGCCACTGCGAGGATCAGAAGCTTACCGTGAGCAAGACGGGCTTGACGGTGAGGCGAGGCGAGCTCGGGGTCGGCGGGGATCGATGATGACCGACAGCGGCCGGAGCTTCCGATTTGCTCAAACGAGGTCGCGCGCGAGGGGGAAAGGAGGCTAGGGAGAGACAGTCGAGGACGACGGTTCCAGCGGTGGCGTCGGCTTGAGCTGGGACGGCGAGAAGCAGCCGGCCAATGGCGGCTAGGATGCTTGACCATGAGCTGCCATGAGAGAGGAGAGGAAGTGAAATGGGTCTTGAGAGAGAGAGCCTACTGGCGATTCTTATCTCTGCTCCAGGGCGGCGGGCATCGCAAAGACGCAGGAGATCGACGGCAGCACGCTGCCATTGCTTTCGGCGTCGGGAAAGAAGAGAGGAAAGGTCAAGGGTACGGCCAAGGTGGGCTGGCTTGGGCCGGGTGGGTCAAGTGAGAGAGGAGAGGTTAGATGGGCTCGGCCCGGAGAGGGTTAGGTAGATTTTTTTTCCAGGAAATCCTTTTCTATTTCTGTTTTTCTGATTTCCCTTTTGTATTTTGAATTTCAAATCTGTATTGAATCTTTTCAGCTTACAGAAACTTTTATAAAGTATATGAAATAGTGTGGGACCCTTTTATACACTTTGGGTTCCATTCATTTTGATAATTTTCCAATATATGTAACCCATTTGAATGGTTTTGAAAGGGGGAAATAATTAGGGTTTTGCTTGCTCTTATTTGATTATATCTAAGTGCAAGTGCAATGCAAGCATGAAATGCTCAAACATAACTTATTTATATCACACAAAAGATGGTATGTTACATCCGACCCCCACCGGAACTTCCGGTAAATAGAGACACAAAAAACAGAAGAAAACAGATGTTCATTGGAACTTGGGTCGGAACTTCGGCCGGAACTTCCGCTCAAGCAAAATTGCTGGACAACATAGCACGAAAACTTCAATAACTTTTGATTCCGGACTCTGTTTTTGATGATCTTTGGCTCGTTTTGAATAGAACGACAAGCTCTACAAGATTATGCAAAGAAACATCATAGTCCAACATGGATGGATAAAACCAAATTGATAAAGGTATGACCTCTCTAGAAGCGATGAACCGGTAAAACCTCCAAAACCCAAAACACAAGAAGTTGAGCTTGGAAACTCCGATTGGGATGAAACTAATTCTGTTGCAAAGATAAAACCAAGATAATCCAACAAAATGTGAAATATTAGATACCACCAAGGAGACAATATCAAGTATATATTTGTGAGATATCTCCTAAGGTGTGGAGCCGGAAAACCCCGCACAATCAAGAATGCAATAAGATATGCAGGGGAAATCCTTAGATGATGAACTAGAGCTGGTTATGATGATAACCATAGAAGAACCAACTAACAACCAAGAAATAAAATGCTATGTATGCAAAGGTTTGAGCTCTCCCCGAAGTATGTGATCGATACACCCGCTTGAGAGCCCCTCTTGATAGAACGACTATCTATCCTAAACCCGGTCTCCCAACTAACAACACGAGACCGGCAAAAGAGAAACCCTATCAAGATCATACCTTTTCCTTGAGCATTCCACTTGAGCTTGATGTATACCATATTTACCTTCTCAAGATGGAACACCTTTCTTGATATCTCTTGCTCGCTCTTGCTTGATGAAGACTCCCAAATTGCTCCCCCATACTCCAAGGGGAAACCTCTTCTTTGAACTTGTCTTCATCACTCCATGATCATCGAGGATGGCAAGCTCCAAGCATGAGATCCTCTAGAGAAGGCGCATATTGAACTTGCACTTCTTCATCCCTTCTTGAGTGTTGATCCGTCGAGATTCAACTCTTTGCACTTATCTTGATCAACCTTCAAGTTCCTTCTTTCTTCATGATTCCAATGGGCACATTGCCCTTGGACATATCTTCCCATCATTCTTCATTTATTCATATTGGAGACCAACACATGGTCCAAGCAATGCCAATGGACAAACCTACAAGTGAAACTCAATTTACACATTAGTCCATATAGATTGTCATTAATTATCAAAACCACACATGGGGGCATACTTGCCCTTTCAGGTTCCATTGTAATCATGAACTTGTAACCTCTTCGGCTATGAATCCAGGACCAGCCTCTTGTTGGATTCGTTGCATGTAAAACAAAAAAGTTCTACCGCAAGAACGCATAAAACCAAGATCCAATCTATTGAAAAGCCAAGATCTAATCTACGAGATCGGTGCAACGAGTTTGTAGAGAACTAACCCTTGTATATCCAAAGTGTTTAACGAGATCGGATCTCGTGGTTGATGTAGTCGATCACTTGCCAATCTCAAGATCATGTAGACGATCCTTCTGGCGCCGCATTCCGGCAGCGCTTCCGCACTCGGTCACACGTACGGAGTCGATGAAGACCTTCCTCTCCCTGTTCCAGTGGGCAGTGGAGGTAGTAGATCCCCTCGGAATCCCAATAGCGCGACGGTGTGGTGGTGCTGGTGGAGGAGAGATTTCTATAGGGCTTCGCCTAAGCTGAAGCAGTTGGTGGAGGAGAGAGGGGGTGGTGGCACCTAGGGTTAGGAGGCGCAAGTACAAGGGACAAGGGACAAGGGGGCTGCACCCCAACCCCTCTTTATATAGAGTGGGTGGCGGCCAAGGGTTCCTAGCCTTAGCCGAGTTCCCCCCAACTCGGCCACAAGGGGGAAGAGGTGGGAACTTGCCCCCAAGCCTCCCCCTTTCCAAACTAGGGTTTGACCCCTTTTTCAAACTAGGTTTGACCCCAATTCCTTTGGTGGCCGGATTTTCCCCCTTGGGATTTGGTGCGGCTGGACCTAGGTTTCCCCTGTGGCATGCCTCAGCCCAAGTGATGAGGGTTCGACTCGTCAATGCCCATTGTTATGGACTTGGGTTTTGGAGAAGATGGGGATGCTCGAAGTCGTGAGACGGTTAACAGACACATAACAAGGGGACATGAGGTTTACCCAGGTTCAGGCCCCGGAGGTAAAACCCTACTCCTGCTTGTCTGTTCTTGATTACGGCGGAACTGAATGTCGTGGTGGCTGAATGGCAGATGCCATGGGTAGGATTAATTTGGGGGCCAATGGATGCTAGTGGGATCTGGGGAGGGAAGATGTAGTGATTTCTACACACAGCAAGTTATAACACAAATCTTTATTCCACCTATATTGAGCTACAAGTGCTCCTTGAGATGTATCAGAGAGAGGAGGAAGAAGGTTACAACATGAGCCCTCCAGAGTAAAAATGAGTCGGTACCCTCTCTAGGATGCCCTGCCTCTCCTTATAAAGGACTCCCTTGGTTCTGCCTAGGGATGACATGGCAAGCATATTCTTGGAATATGCTTGTCCCAAAATGGTAACTCGGCGGACCTCTTTCCGTGTCCCCCCTCTATAAACGGCAAAGACCCAGATCCCATGATGGCCTACCCATCACATGTGAGCCTCGGGCCTGAGTACTGTCACCTCCGTGATGCTCCTTGTCTCTAGCGCTTGGCACTGTGTAGATTCCACTAAGGTACTAGCTAGGGTTTAACCTTGAAAGATACTTCCTTCTTCTTCAAGATTTCCTGATTTGGCCGTGCCTCAGGTAACTCGGCTCGACCTTTTCCTACATCGATCGTTGATGCCTTGGCCGATATGATCCGTATGTCGGACGAATCATGTCTTAATCACCTGATTTCATACAAGTCATATCTCATTCGGCCGAACCATGCTGTGACTCGGCACTGGATATGAAAGGCCTCTCCTCGTTCTTACCCGTCTTGACCCTACCTGGGGTCATCTCCCCAACATTAGTCCCTGAAGCTGGTGTGGTCCTGCCAGTTATCTCGGCCGGACCACATCAGTTTCCAAAGACTCACTTTCCATATCTCTTTGTCCGACGTATTTCTTAGCCGGTATTCCTCTTAGTTTATTTCTCTTTCGCTCTTTATCTTCCACTGAAAAGTGCCCCATTCTCCAGGTAATTCTCTTTCATCTGGGGTATCCCTTTAGCTTCTTTAGTAAGCCTCATCCTACGTGTACCAATTATTACCTTTGTCTCGTTTTTTGTACTGCTACAGTGTACGCTGACACGCTACAGTAATTACTGCGCCCGTCGCGTCGACGTAGTGACGCTTCGATCGTTGCAACGGTCATGCGGCTTGATCTCCTCTTGCGCCGTGTGACCCTTTCTGTGGCTCCACTCATCGTTTGTGGATGCGTGATACACGCGTTCGCGCGGTTACCGTGGCGCATCCACGACCCCACTAACGCTCACCCTATGTGGTTATAAGTAGGGGAGTGGGGGTGGGTTGATTCACTTTCCCCTTCCCCATTCCCTTCGTCTTCCTCCTTGCACCGCCGTAGTTGTTGTTGCGCTCCAGCGTCTACGCCGCCGCACCTTCGCCTCGACGACCACGCCGCCGTTCTTTTGCTCTTGCGAGCGCATTGTTGTGTTCCCGTTCTTGGTTCCTTACTGCTGTGCTTCTCCGTCGCGTGACGCGCCGCCGCTGCTAGGTCCTCGCCCTAAGCGCTCCTCTTGTGTTTTAATCACCGGCGGCGGTTTTCTTTCCGCTCCGCCATCGCCTTCATCGCCGTTGCGACGGGGCCTTGGGTATCGAGGCCACTCCCTGCTACTAGTGACCCCTATTCAGTTGGCTCCTCCAACGAGCCCATGTCGAGCTCGCTCAGCGGCGCCATCGTCGGCGAAGAAGAGCTCATGGTGGGCCCAGAGCGCGACTCGTGGCAGGGGTCCACGGTCACTCATCAGGAAATATAGTGGCTGCGCAAGACACGCCCGGTTCCCGTCGAGGTACAGTGACTCTTACCCGGCAAGGAATCTTCCTCCATCCTTCAGGACGGAGAATATGTAGTTTTCATGTCGCACTTTGCCAGAGGGTTTGGCCTCCCTCTTAGCGACTTTGCTAGGAATTTTCTTGATTACTTCGGCCTTCAGCCTCATCATTTTCTGGCTAATGCCTTAGCCTCTCTCTCGGCCTTTATCTCGGCTTCTAAAGGATACTTCAGCCTTTGGCCTTCAGTAGATGTCTGGTCGAAGTTCTTTCAAATCTGAGCCAATGTAGTGCTGGATAAGTCTCTTCATCCTTCCGAGAAGTCTTTAACTCAGTGTGAGGCTGCTTCTATTACACCTCGGAAAAATTCCGTGTTCCCCCGAGTTACGGGTCTAGAGTATTGTAAAAAATGGCACAAGTCATTTTTCTACGTTAAGAATACTGGAGTAGAGGACAAGATTCGGCTTCCTGCCTTATCCATTGGTCCTCCTTCGAAAAAGAACTGGCTCTATAATCCGAAGAAGACCCACGCTCTTGTCGAAGAATTCGAACTTCGGCTAAAGGAGTTAACTCATGCTAGGCTTCGTGGCGAGGATCTGATGGCCGCGTTTATCAGCAGCCGAATCTGCCCCTTCCAACTCCGCTCCCACAAGCTTTGCTATATGAGCGGTCCTTTGGACCCCAACCGGGTTTCCACAGTTAAGCTCGACGATGTCCAAATCAAGAAGCGCGTCCTGGCTATCTTTAAAACTAAGATGCCCGAGGAATGGGTTTGGGGAATGAGACCCTTTTCTCGTGTCAACCCTCCTCCTCAGGTAATTTGGATGCGAGTTGTTTTACCCAGGTTATTTCCCATCGATTATCCTGGTAACCTTTGTTTGCTCTTACTGCAGAGGTTTTCCAAGCAAACCACGGAAGATGCCGAGGTGCTGTCTCTCCCTTGGGTTGCTGATCGCAGTAACCCAAACAATGGGTAACCTGACCCGGAGGAATTTATTCCTAAGCCCGAGGCTTCTCCCGCTTGCACCCGAGGTAGAACCTCGACCCGTACAGACGAAGGTGATTCGGACGACGTCCAAATTCTCGAGGTAGTTGTCGCGGTGCCTATCTCTTACGCATTTCCGGCTCCTTCCCTAGCTAATCCGGCTGGCCAGGTTCATGAAGCCGTTCCCTTGCTTCCGAGGCTCCCGCTCCGTCGAAGAAGTGTGCTTCCTCGAACGATCCTTCCGATGCGTCTCCTAAAAAGTGAACTAAGAAATCCTCCCAGCACATTCCCAAGCACAAAACCATGCCGGGAATTTCTGGGTAAGTTTCCCTGCACATTTTAACTCGTATTTCTTGTTTCTTTCTTTATTTTTCTGAATTACTTTCTATTTTATTTTTGGCAGTGCCCCCCTCTCTGTAAAATCCAGTGGTTCGAGTATGACGTCTCACGTAACTCGGCCACTTTCGCCATCGCGTTCTGAAGATGTTTGTGTTCCTAGTCCTCCCCGTGGATTCTCCTCCCCCGCCGACTATCAGTCCACCTCGGCGAGACGGGAGTGAGGTTCCTCCTGGTGCTGATGCCGATGTAAATATGCCAGATCATTCAATTGATCCGCCAGCTTTCTTTAAGGTCTCCGAAGTTTCTCCTGTCGAGACTCCTTCTACCGAGGTTCCTGCTACCTTGGATGCCGCTGAAGTTCCCGCTACCTCGACTGCTGCTGAAGTTCCTGTTACTCCAGCTGCTACCGAAGTTTGTGCTGCCTCGGCCACAACAGTTATTGATCCAAGTGCCATGCCTCGATCCAAATCTATTACCATTGCCGAAGTCTCTGCCAAGAGAAAGAAGGACGCCTGATACGTCGGAAACGTATCTATAATTTTTGATGCTCCATGCTTGTTTAGTATTTACTTTGCTTTGCTTTGTCTACACTTTGAGGTGCTTTTTTACATGTTTTCTGGTACTAACCTATTAACAAGTTGCCACAATGTTAGTTGTCTGTTTTCTGCTGTTTTTGGTTTCATAAATGTTAGTAAAGAAATATTCTCGGAATTGGACGGGACAAACGTTAAAGTCAATAACTTTCCGTGGGGAACAAGAAGTCTAGAGGTGAGCCGGAGAGGCGGGCTAGGGCGCCCAGACCCCCTAGGCGAGGGTGGGCCCTGCCCCACGCCTAGGCAGGATGTAGGGCCCCTGGCCACCACCTTGGCCTCCCCCTTCGCTTATAAGAATCCCCCGATGCAGAAACCCCAAGTACCCGATCAAATCTCCATGAAACCTTCTGTAGCCGCCGCCATCGTCGTCCCTAGATCGGGGGGATCTGAAGTTCTTCCCGTCACTGCCGAAGGGGAGATCATCCTGGAGGCCTTCTCTTCGGTATGATGCGTGAGTAGTTCCACCTTGGACTATGGTTCCATGTAGTATCTAGATGGTTGTATGTCCTCCTTGTGCTTTCATGTATAGATCTTGTGAGCTCCGTTCATGATCAAGATCTAATCTATTTGTAATCATGCATGTTGTGTTTGCGGGCATCTAATGGATATTGAGATTATTATGTTGGTTTGATTAATGGTTTTGTCTTTATGATTCTATCATGTCTGTGTTGTTTGTGATCTTGCATGCTCTACGTTGTTAGTAGCTATCTTGGCCAAGTAGTTGCTAGTGACTCCAAGAGGGGGTATTTATGCTCGATAGTGGGTTCATGCCTCTAGTTTCCAAGGGAATGATGAAATCTCTTGGTAGATGTGATGTTGCTACTAGGGAGAAAACAACGGTCTCTTGTTCATGGAACATGTGGACTATTTACCTTACACACTTTGCTTAAAGTAGTTGTCTATTGCTTGCAACTTAATACTGGAGGGGGTTCAGATGATAACCTGAAGGTGGACTTCTAGTCATAGATGCAGTTGGATGGCGGTCTATGTATATTGTTGTATTGCCCAATGGAATCTCATAGGATATTTTTGACTAGTAATTGCATTGTTATGCCTTGCTCAGTCCTGTCAATTGCCCTGCTGTAATTTGTTTACCCTTCATGCCATGTTGTTTATCTAAGGAGAGCACCTCTAGTGAACTATGGACCCCGGTCCAATCTTCACCATTGATACATCTTCCACTGTTACTTGTTTAATTGCTGCAAACCATTACCATCCACACCATACGTTTAATCCTTTTTTACAACAAAACGGTGAGCTTGACAACCTCACTGATTCGTTGGGGCAAAGTCTTGAGTTTGTATTGTGCAGGTCTCCGCGTTGCTAGCAACACCTGTGTGACGTTTCCTTCCTCCTACTGGTTCGATAACCTCGGTTTCTTACTGAGGGAAAACTTGCTGCCGTGCTGCTTCACACCTTGCTCTTGCGGTTTCCAACAAAGCGCTCCTACATCAACTCAACGCTACATCAAGCTTTTCTGGCGCCGTTGCCGGGGAGTCTAAGGACGTCTTCACTAGGGGAGTCCTCCACTTCCTCTCTCTTTACCTTGTTTTTAGTTTGATTTGTTTATTTTGCTTTGTTTTGTTTGCCTCTATTCAAAAAATCCAAAAAAAATAGTCTAGTTTGGTTTGCTTCCTTTATTCAAAAACACAAAAAATTTAGTTCCTGCTCTAGTTGCTGGTCTATTATTGCCTTGCTTGGTCATGCTTTCTATCATTGGATGGTTTCTTTGAAACTAGTTCTTATTGGCAAGGTGGGTTCACGGAAGAACAAAAGTATTTTTATAAGGAACACCGTTTGTCACAAAAAGGGAAACACTTATGGGAACAAATTGATAAATTGAATACTATTGCTACAGAGGTGTGCTCTACTTATAATGTTACTTATTGCTTTGATAAAGCTTGTTGCTGTAGGAGGTATAAACACCTCCCCTTTAAATGTGAGTATAATGATAATGTTACCATATCCTATTATGTTAAAGGAAATTATAACTTTTATGATGTGGAAAAAATTGAAGAATTTATTTCCTTCAAGGGTGCTTTTGAACTTGCCAGTTTTCTTGAAAATACTGATGATGCACCTTATGAATATGCGGTTTATGAGATACTTAAATTTTTCTTTGATAATTACAGGGAAGAAAATAGCTATATTCTTGAATATTTTAATAGGCGTTTTCTACAAATGGAAGAGACTAATGCCTTGTAGGAGCCTATGGAAGAAGAAATTGTTGAAACTGGAAGCTCATTAGATGAAAAAGAAGGGGAGAGTGATGAACAAAAGGAGGAAGAATGGATTATCTACCCATTCCTATCTTATAATGAGAGTAACTCTTTATCCCTTACATTATTTGATTGTCCCCCATGCTTACCAAAGGAGTATGAATGTTATGTTCCTGTGGATCTTTTTGAAATATCTACTTTGGATAAAACCTGTGGAGGTTTTAATCCCACTATTTTTGAGCTTGATAGAAATTATGAGTTTGTAGATCAAGAAAAACATGCTTTATGTGATAGCTATATTTTTGAGTTTATTCATGAGGCCACTGAAAATTATTATGAGAGAGGAAAATATGGTTGCAGAAGTTTTCATGGTACCGAAACACCTCTCTATGTGCTGAAAGTTTTGAAGTTGCTCTTGTTTCATCTTCCTATGCCTGTCACTTTGTTCTTTGTGAATTTATTTGCATACAAGATTTATATGCATAGGAAGTGGGGTAGAATTAAATGTGTTTTTAATTTGCTTCTTGATGCTCCCTTTGACTTCGATTCATAATTCTTATGTGAGCATTTTTTCAAGCTATCAAGCCTAACTTAAAGGCGTTAAAGAAAAGTACTTGTTGGGAGATACCCCAAGATTTTCTTTGAGTCTTGGAAGTTATTACTTTAGTAATGACCTCTCCTTATCATTTTTATTTTCTTTTTGTGCCAAGAATGACCTCTAATGAGAGGGAAGTAGGATTTGGAGAGTTGCTGTCCCGAAACAGATTTATGTCTTCCACCAAAAAAATTTGTGAGGAGTCTCTATAACTCGGATTGAGCTCAAAATTGACGAATAAATCCCCCAGTATGTGAGATAACTTTCGTTAGTTCAACACTTTTTGATTTGAGCAACATAAGATATTCGAAAAAATCAGTTTGTACCTTCTGGTCTGTTTTGACAGATTTCTGCCATTATTTGCATTTACTTCTTATTGATTCTTTTTTGGGTTCCTTTTGGGAAATTGAGATTTTTGAAGGAGTTACTATAGTATCTTGTGTTTTTAATGAAAAACCTTGCTGTTCCAAAGCTTTGCCAGAGGTCTAATATCTTTTGAATATACTATTGTTGCTAATGAAGATTGTGTGAAGTTTTGTATGAAGAAAAAAAATCAGGTGTAGAGAGAGAATGATGCAATGAGATGAAGAATGGACAAAAGCTCAAGCTTGGGGATGCCACCCCGGTGTCACCCCAAGAAATATCTAAGAGGTACAAGCGTCAAAGCTTGGGGATGCCCAAGGCATCCCCTTCTTCATCAATAAAGAGCTCAGGTCTGTCTAGACACTTCATTTTTATTGTTTCATGCACAGTTGTGTTGTTCTTGGAGCGTCTTAGTTTTCGTTTTCTTTGCTTAGTTTGTTTAGTTTGCTTGAGTAGTTTGTACCCCCGTTCTCGCTGTGTTGTTTTGCAAATAAGTTGCTTTGTGTTGGAAAGTAGTAGTAAGTTCTTGCTTGTAAGTGCAAGAGGAGCTTGCATTAACTATGACTTAGACTTTAGCATGACATGCTAGGTGTTGTTTTGACCTTATGCTTAGTGATTATTGCTATAGCATGTCTTGTTCCAAACAATTGGGATTGCTTAGTGTGCCTTGAAGAAATTATGCGTTATTTTAGCATGCAAAAGCATAGTATTGTGGTATTCTCCTTTGATGCTTTGTTTGGGTTGACTTGGCACATGCTCACACCATGCTATGACTTTCACAAGTCACCATAGCCTCTATGATCATTTAGTCCTTGACTTGTAGTACCACTCTATGCCTTGATTAGTAATGCTTTGTTGCACTGCATGATTATGGCCATTATTGCTCTCTTAGTTGGTTGCTCCCAGCCTTTTGCTAGCCTCCACTTGTATGAGTAAGTTCTACTCATGCTTCCAACTCCCAAGAAACCAAGTTTTTCCAAAGTGTCCACTATAAACTCCTATGCATGGTGTGTTACACCATTCCAAGTATATTCTTGTTTTTAGCGATCTTCCAATTAAAAACTATTTTGTTATGTGAAAACTTAGTGATTAAAGCCCTCACAAACTTGATGACACACTTTATATTCCTTGCCCCTAAAAAACTTGAACCATTGTGTCATCTATGTTGTATATGCTTGCACTTATACGTTGGAATTAGCAGAACCATGCTGTCACGGGGAACATTTTCAACATTGCACTTGTACTTTGTACTCAGTTGATATCATACTCTTTTGTCTATGGATGTCGCGGTGTGAAATAAAGAGGGAACTTGTAAGTCCATGGAGTTTGTATTCTGTGTTAGAGAAACGCCTGGTCCACTAGCCTAAGCCATGCCTAATCATGGTGGAAACTTGCATCATCACCATAGTGACATCTATGAAGCATTCTTCTTATAAAAAAGAGACACATTGAGAAAAGAGGAAAGATAGAAAAAAGCACCATATTCCCATGGTAAATAAGAAGATTGATGAGATGCTCATTGTATGCTTGCCTTGTCATTTTGGTTATGGGATAGCTCCTGTACCATGTGCAAGGGGTACCCCGTTGGAGGTTCTCAATGATATGCAAATACTTATAATGACAAGAACTTACAGGTGACTAATGTTGAGTAGCATGGGGTGTGGCCCTCGTATTCAAGGGACTTGAGATTGCCAACTTATACTTCATCAAGCATATACTCCATCTTTGTTCACTTTAACCTTAATCACTTCAAGATGCTTATGATAAGGGCAATGAGGGCTGAAATCTAACAAGTACCATAATTTTTGGAAGCTCTTTTTGAAACTTGAAATCCCTGCTTCCTTTATAAAAGGCCTTTTTTCCACCACTACTGAGTCTCCACCTTCTACCTTTAGGCACCATTAAGAGAGCATAGTTGTCATTATGTGTGCAGTGTTCCAAAGCTTATTGATTAATGCATATTGTGATATTACTTGTTCTTGTGCTATTTGTTTCTAGTCACCCTTGTGAACTTTGAAGGTGTACTATGCATCTATTTGCTACTCTATGAGGGACAAGCTGATTGCCACTATGCTATATTTTTTGTATGTGAAACAAACAAACGTTTTTCAATGCATGTTATTCATGATCTTTGTTTGTAGCTTGTCATGTTGCATGCATAGTCACTATGTCCTATTGTTAGAACTCCATCTTTCATGCACATGTTTAGAGTTCTTTGATCCCAGCTTTCAATGCTTGCAAATGGTTGGATTTTATTGTGAGGGTGCATATGACCTTAAAAATTATTCTTTTTATCACTTACCTACTCGAGGACAAGCAAGAGTTAAGCTTGGGGATGCTTGATACATCGGAAACGTATCTATAATTTTTGATGCTCCATGCTTGTTTAGTATCTACTTTGCTTTGATTTGTCTACACTTTGAGGTGCTTTTTACATGTTTTCTGGTACTAATCTATTAACAAGTTGCCACCGTGCCAGTTGCCTGTTTTCTGCTTTTTTTGGTATCAGAAAAGTTAGTAAAGAAATATTCTTTGAATTAGACGGGACAAACGTCAAAGTTAATAACTTTCTGTGGGGAACAAGAAGTCCAGAGGGGAGCCGGAGAGGCAGGTTAGGGCGCCCAGACCCCCCTAGGCGCGGGTGGGCCCTGCCCGCGCCTAGGCAGGGTGTGGGGCCCCTGGCCACCGCCTCGGCCTACCCCTTCGCCTATAAGAAGCCCCCGATGCAGAAACCCTAAGTACTCGATCAAATCTCCACGAAACCTTTTGTAGCCACCGCCACCGTCGTCCCTAGATCTAGGGGATCTGAAGTTCTTCCTGGCACCCTGCTAGGGGGGAGATCATCTCGGAGGCCTTCTCTCCGGTATGATGCGTGAGTAGTTCACCTTGGACTATGGGTCCATGTAGTAGCTAGATGGTTGTATCTCCTCCTTGTGCTTTCATGTATAGATCTTGTGAGATCCGTTCATGATCAAGATCTAATATATTTGTAATCATGCATGTTGTGTTTGCGGGGATCCGATGGATATTGAGATTATTATGTTGGTTTGATTAATGGTTTTATTTTTATGATTCTATCATGTCTGTGTTGTTTATGATCTTGCATGCTCTCCGTTGTTAGTAGCTATCTTGTCCAAGTAGTTGCTAGTGACTCTAAGAGGGGGTATTTATGCTCGATAGTGGGTTCATGCCTCTCGGTTGTAGATGTGCTATTGCTACTAGGGAGAAAACAACGGTCTCTTGTTCATGGAACATGTGGACTGTTTACCTTACACACTTTGCTTAAAGCAGTTGTCTGTTGCTTGCAACTTAATATTGGAGGGGGTTCGGATGATAACCTGAAGGTGGACTTCTAGTCATAGATGCAGTTGGATGGCGGTCTATGTATATTGTTGTATTGCCCAATCGAATCTCATAGGATCTTTCTGACTAGTAATTGCATTGTTATGCCTTGCTCAGTTCCTTTCAATTGCCCCGCTCTAATTTGTTTACCCTTCATGCCATGTTGTTTATCTAAGGAGAGCACCTCTAGTGAACTATGGACCCCGGTCCAATCTTCACCATTGATACATCTTCCACTGTTACTTGTTTACTTGCTGCAAACCATTACCTTCCACACCATACGTTTAATCCTTTGTTACAGCAAACCGGTGAGCTTGACAACCTCACTGATTCGTTGGGGCAAAGTCTTGAGTTTGTGTTGTGCAGGTCTCCGCATTGCTAGCAACACTTGTGTGACGTTTCCTTCCTCCTACTGGATCGATAACCCCGGTTTATTACTGAGGGAAAACTTGCTGCTGTGCTGCTTCACACCTTGCTCTTGGGGTTCCCAACGAAGCGCTCCTACATCAACTCAGCGCTACATCAATGGCGCTGCCAAGCCTGTTCCATCTCAAAAGGGCAAGTTAGGTACGTCTCAACCGACTGTTGCCGACATGCTCCGCAAAGGGGCATCTGTGTCCTAACCTGCAGCTGTTTCTGCCGCTGATACCCGACTCGTGCTTCACAAGAGTCCGACGGCCGAGGTTGCAGCGCAACAGGCGCGAGAAGCCAAGGGCAAGGTCTTGACACGCACAGAAAATGGAAATAGTCTCGAATCATTGATAGAGTATGCAAATAATTGGAATGCTGCTGATCAGATTGAAGGCAACCGTAGTAACCAATCCTTTCAGCTTTCCGACATTAGCAGTCGATTGCACATGGCTGCTAAGGTTGTTCTTGAAAGCGATAAGATGAACGAGGTATGCGCTTCAATTTACACTTCATCTTTTACTTATAAGATATTATATGCCCACTAGTCCCCGAGCTTGCAACTGAATGACTTGTTATTCGTTTGGAAGCTTTACTTGCTTAGAATATAGCTACTTGCTTGCGTAATAGATAATTTTTGCTGTGCATGTCTTGAATTAAAACGCATCTAGCCACCTAGATCCGAGTCAAGTTTTACTTGATTCGGATTTTTTTGTTTTAGTTTTGAATATCCAGCCACCTAGATTCGAGTCTAGTTTCTTATTGATTCGGATCTGCTTTAGTTTTGAATATCTAGCCACCTAGATCCGAGTCAAGTTTCTTCTTGATTCGGATCTTTTTTGTGGTTTTCTTTGTATAACTTGGTGTTATTTCAGGTTCCTCATAATCGGCGTATGGCCGAATTCCAGAGGTTAATATTCTCGCATAAAAAGCTTCAAGATAAATTCGAAAAAATGTTTCCTGTTGTGAAGAAGACTGGTAAATTATTCAGCTTTTAATGCCCTCTATCTTTTTACAAGACCCAGTTTCTCGACTAATTTCTGGTGTTTTGTTGTGCAGCTAACATTAATAATCGAAATACTCGGCTTACGAAGAAGGTTGCCACCCTTGAAGGTTAGTTGCCCCTTCATCCTTTTATTTATCTATTTTCATTCGAAGTAAATCTCGAGTGTCTCATGGTATCCCATCTTTGGCTTAGCCGAGTTACAAAGATTTGCAGCGTCGCATCAAGAGTAAATACCTATGCCTGATATGATGCTGCATTTTTTAGAGTAAGCGGGGACTCACTCGACGCAACTTAAGGAAAAGGATGATAAGATAACCCGGCTCCATGCCGAGTTTGAATCCCTCAAACTTTCTCAGAAACCTGAGTTAGAAAAGGTTGATCAAGAGTTTTCCGAGGAGAAGAACCGACTAAGCCTTCAGCTTCAGAAGGACAAGGAACTTCTTGATGCTGCCAAGCTAAAGAATTAGGCGCTAACTAAGGAGATGACTCAGCTTGAGAAGAAAAGGGATGGCTGGGCCTTGGATCTCAAGAAGATGTTGTGATATATCCATCGTAAGCTCACTCGTCTGTGTTTTTTCCTCTTGGTTATTGGCCGAGTCATTCTCTGCTCATTATTCCTTATGACTCATTTGATGACTTGTCTTATAGATCATTTTCCAGAAGCCGAAGCTGCAAGCACTAAGGCTGTGATCGCTGCTCGTGGCCACCGAGGTGTTCCCAATATCCTGGGTCAAGAATATTCTCTCGAAGATTTCTTGATTTCCATGGCTGCTGCTATTGAGCTGATGAAAATCATGGGAAAGGACCTGGTGCAAGCGGCTATTCGGGCCTATCATGTGTTCTGGCCGAATGAGTCAAATATTAAAAAAGTGGATGTGCTCGTGGCGAAGCTGATGGAGTTGCACACTCGATTGAATCTCTGGAGAGAATCTGCCGGACGAGCCGGAGCTGATATGGCGCTTACTGCTGTTTTGTCATGGTACGAGGATATTTTTGTCGATACCCTGATGAATTTGCGCACCGGCTCTCCTTGGGTTGAAAATCCGGATTATGTTTCTCGCTGCCAAGCGCGTTCCTATCAGCTTATTGAATATGCTGACGTCCATCATTGGAACGAAGGGCCAAGTTTCCTCCCTAACGATGCCGAAGATAACGTTGTGGTTGCGGATGATGATGAATCTGACGGAGGATCTGGTGATGAAGGTGACTCGGATGAAAACTCTGGAAGTTCTGATGAGTCCAGTGGAAGTTCGGTAGGGAATGCCGAGGCTCGATCCTCCTCTAAGGGGACTGAAGCTTCCCAAGCTCAAGGTGAAGTCTCACAGCGAACATCTCCTGCCCAAGATAATGTTGCTACCTCGGTCGATGCCGAAGTAAATTCTGCGGAGGCTCAGGCAAACCCTACTTCTAAAGTTGCTCCTTCTATCGAAGCCGAGGCACCCTCTGTTGTAGCCGAGATATCAATGCCGGAAACCTCCGCTGCTGCTGCTGCTCCTCCTGCGGATGATTCGGCAACCGCCAATGCCTGAGTTGAAAAAACTTTTATTTATCTAAGTCCCCGGTATGCTGGGCGTATGTTGTCCTGTAACACCCCAGTTTTAGATAATCATTATCTAGGGTTTGATTGTGCATTGCATGAGACTCATAACTTAAATTGTGTACTCAAGAAAATAATGAAAACCCTAAAAACCCTAATCTTCCCCCTCTCTTTGCAAGCATTCAAATGGTTTATGTGTTTTGAAATCACAAAATTAAAAGAGCCCAAATTGATTAAAGGGGTCCCTCAGTATTTTGCATATTTTATAAAAACCCTCTCATGTTTTGAAAGTATTCAAAACAGTTTTCAAAATTAATTGCAAAAGAGAAAACAGATTCTGGAAAAAGAAAAATGTTTGTTTTCTAAAAAATAGCAGCCAACAGCAACCCAGGCCGGCCCAGCTTGCCCCTCTCTTCCTCTTTTCTCTCCCTGTCGCCCACGTGCGCAAGTCAGCAGCCCACCCCGGCCCAGCAGCGGCCCACTCCAGCCCGTATCGCTTCGCCCTCCTTTCCCGTCGTCTTCCTCTAGCGAGGCACACAACACCGTGTCGCTGGCGCCACCGTCGATCCCTGCCGCCTACTACCTGTCGTCCATCGCTCCCTGGGGGAGGATAAGTTCCCCGCGGCGTCTCCCTGGACACCCTCATCCATTTCCCCCTTTCCCCAGACCTCTCTCTTCCTCTCTGTAGCGAGCCCGGAACCCTAGCTCTGGCTCGTCGCCGTTCTGGACACCCCCGAGCTCGGCCGAGTATGCCATCAGCACCACCGTGTTCGCCTACCTCGACTCGCCAGAGGTATCGAGCAGGGGCGCTCGAAATCGCCCGCATTGGCTCCATCTTCCCCGATCCCGACGCTCGCCGCCGTGGACATTGCCGACGTTCTGGACCACCTCCGGCCTCGCCGCCACCTCCGTTAGCATCACGGTGAGCCCGTGGTCCCTGTGGACCCTTCCCCCTCCTCCCTCCTGCTCTGGAGTGTGCTACCACCATTGCTCCGCCATCTGCCGCCACAGTAGTAGCCGACGTCGTCACCCCTATGTCCAAAATCAAGCGGCGCCGCCTCTATTTGGTTCACGCTGCTCCGCTGATTCGAACGCACGCAATCGCGCTTCCTAGATCTTCCTCCTCCGCCGTGGCCGTGGTCGTCTGAGCGCTACCGCCGTTTAGCCTCCGTGGCGTCTGCGTGGAGTGACGACTTGGCACCGGCCCCACCCGTCAGTGGCAGTGGGTAGCCCCTGCCTCGGTGAGAAACACACCAACCGCCCCCTGTCCCACTTTGCCTGCGTGGAAGCTGAGGTGGCCAGAGGTCCACCTGTCTATGTCTATGGCTAAGCCATCCTGCGATGTAAAAAGTTTTCCAGTTTTATTTAAAATTAAGAAAAGGGTTTAATAATTTCAGAAATTGTTTTGAATATTGTAAATTCAATAACTTTTGATCTGTAATTCAGAAAAATATAAATAATATATCAAAATGTTCAGAAAAATGAGAACTATCTAATTAAGCTATATTCATGCATTGTTAAGCAACTTAAAGGACAAGTTTAATTAGAAGAACATAGTAACCCCTCATAGGTGATTCCGGGTTTTCCCCGAGTTAGGGTTTGCGCCCCTCGAAACCCCGATTAATTTGTCGAGCATGCTTTAGGGTTTCAATTCAATGCAAATTAACTTGTCATATCATCATTCTTGTTTGAGCATTGCGTCGATGCCATGTGTTGATTGTTTCCCCTTTATTTCCGGTGTTTGGTTCTTCCCGGTAGAATACGATATCGAGATCAAGATCGAAGACCGAGGTCAACACCGTCGAAGATCAAAGATCGAAGAACAATACTTGACCAACTCTAATCAAGTCAAGTACAACGCTCTTGAAGATCTGCTTATCTGTTATCAACTGGCAAAGGCAAGCATAGCACCACCATGATATAATCCCATGATTTCGAAATCATTTCAATTCTTGCCATATTCTACTGTGGTATTTTATTGATAGATAGAGTATCCAATCTATTACATACTCCCTTTGAGCTTATATTACCAGATCCACTGCTCCTCGCATAACTAGGTTTGGCTTGTGTGCAATGCTAGAGCTTTTATGTAACATCCATAAAATCATGTTTTCAAAAATTTCATATCATTCATGCATGCATATCATTTAGGGATCAATTTCAAAACTCATTTCTAGAAAACAGAAGCATTGAGTGCTATTATTTTATGTGAGAACGCATTGATCTAATGCCACTCTCAAATGAGAATACAATTGTTTTAAACCAAGTTTTGTTTGCCCTTATGTTGGTTTGGTTGAGTGTTAAAGCTTGGACAAAAATTTCCAAAACAAATATAGTTTTAAAACCATTTTCAAATCTTCATCAAACCATGTGCTAAGACATTGTTATTTTAAAAATCTTCAAAGGACCATGCAAGTCCAGCAAGGCAGCATGGTTTTGTACTCAAAATTATATAGGATTCACATTACAAAAGGTCAGAAAGGTTTGAAATACAAATACTTTTAAATTCATTTGAAATTGATTTCAGAAAATCGAATTAGAAAAAGAAAAAGTTTTAAAAACCCAACTGGGCCTGGCGCCACCAATCCAGCCCAACAACCAAAGCAGCCCACCCGGGCCACTCCTCTCTCTCTTTTTCCTCACCCGCGCAGAACCCACCCCTCCTCGCTGACTACTGGGCCCCGTCCACGTCACAGTCATCTTCCCCAAATCACGCGAAGAACACGTCGCCGCTGGCCGTTGCTGGCGTTGATCACGCGGCGTAATTACCATTGAACCGCATGCGTTTCCTGTCGAGCCCCCTGCCTACTTCACCCCCTCCCCTCTCCGCTCATTTCCCCTCACTCGGCGCACCATTTCCGCCACCAGGCTGCCCACAATCTTGCTTGCACCGCCGCTGTACCTATCCACTCCGGCGGGCGATTCCGGTAAGCTCCGACCGCCCCTCTGCTTCTGGTTCAAACAAGCGTGATCGCCACGTCCTTGTGCATCTGCTAACACCACTGGTTTGCCTGCTCATGACCCAGGTCGCCGTCTTTGTTCACGCCCGCAACCACCAGAGCCGCCGCTCAACTCCGACGAGCAATAGCGGTATGAATCGAGCGCCCCTTGTCTTCTCCTTGAAACCATCTTGCTCACCATGACCTTGCGCACCCCCTGATACATTTTGTTCGATCTAGGGCGACGCAGAGCCTTGGCAACATCGACGTCTATAAGCACCCGACACCGCGCACAACTCCGACGAGCTCCAACGACATCCACGGTGCGCCCCTTCACCAACCAAGCCTACCTTGAGCATCAGCAGCGCACGGCGAACTCGGTAAGCCACCTCTCCCTCTCCCGCATGACCTAGGTCGTCGGCAACGTCTCTGACAGAACCGCCGCCGCCACTCGCCGCCGCTAGCGCCGCCAGGCTTTGGTCGCTTGATCGCGAACTGTTGGATCTAGATCCAACGTGTTAGAAAGATCACTTAAACGAAGGGGTACGGAACAGATCTGGCCGTGCGATCTAAGTTAGATCTGACGGTCCATGTTAGTTGATCCGCGCGAATCGGTATCAACCAATCAGAGAGCGCCGCGTGGCTAGTCCTTTGTTTTAAAAACAGAATTTAGATCTATTAGATGTTTAAACTTGAAAAATTCATAACTTTTGATTCCCACGTCCAAATTTGACAAAATTTATATCATTGGAATTAGGAGAGAAAATCCTATCTGTTTATGCAATGTGTTTAATGTTTTGCCTCTGTAAAAATGATTGTTTTTATAGAAACATTTGTAGGCATAATTTGTGTATAGTAATTATTTGAAATGTTATGCTAATCAAATAAAGTTTATTTGGCTTATTTTGGACTTGTTTATGATTCAGTACTGTGTACTTGTCTTGTTTGGTGTAGAAAATCATCACATGGCATTTTGCATACATTCATGTATTTTTGCTTGTATATATTGTGTATGTGATTTTGTGCCATTATTTTATGTGTAGATTTTGGTGCAAATAGTGATTGTGATTGTGAAGATTGTTGCTACTCCCCAAACTACCAAGGCAAGTGGTGCTTCATGATTTTATTCCTATTTTTTTCAACTATGCACTAGAAATATTTTGTATAGGACTTGCATGAATATTTTGATCTATATGCTATGCTTGGGAAATCCTAGTAGTTGTAGAATTGCTAGAAATTTCTAAGTTAAGATACTCATCAATGCCATGCTTAGCCTAGCTAGTAGAAACCAAGGGTGCTTATATATTCATGCTATGAAAAATATTTCTAAGTCTTTGGACTTGTGTTTTTGCTTAATAAAACAACTAAGTGAATGAAACACATGGGTGGAATGGAAAGAATGGTTTGTGTTGAGTGGTTACACAAGGCCCATGTCTATGGTTTACCTTGTGTATCTCACTTGTAGAAAGCCACCCAGGAACAAAGGGATTTGAGAGGCCAAATGTTAAGAAGCTTCTAGTGCAGCCACATGGCAATATGGGCTCTGCCTGGATCACATAGGTTGCAATAACTTAGCCATTTGGACAGTTGGTGGTAGTGGGTTGATAGGTTGGAACGCGTCCATTTGGTTTAAGGGAAGGCTTCTGAAAGGTCCTGTCTTGGTGAAAATCAAGTCTTGTGGGGAAAGTGCACAACCTCTGCAGATGGAAGAATCTAAGTACTTAGCCATGTCCCTGATATTAGACAACTTGAGCATCAAGACATGGAAGCTATCAAGAATCTCCTCATCCCAATTTCTAAGTTAAAACTTGTGGTTGAACAAGGGTAAAGGTTCACCAATCTCTATTGGTAGTTCCTTGGGAAAGTTTTGTCAAAGAAAAACTTAGTGTTTTCAACTGATAGGTAAAACATATTTTGAGCAAAGCAAGACTAAGCTACACTTAGCCAAAATGCATATAGAATCTAGACTACTAATATTTTACTAAGGTATCACTTGCCAATACTATTCCAATGTATTGACCCACTATGGCTGTAACTTGTGATGTTGCAGGTTATTCTGATGATGATTAGGGGTTATGAGTCTACACTCAACATGCTTGCCTGTGGCACATGAAGATGAAGACTTATTTATCTTATTATATATTTGAACTCTTGTATTAGGCATGTGGTCATGGAGTTTGTAAAAGACTATGTTTGTCTCTGGAATGATATGTAATAATGAACTTTGTTTCTGTGTACTTCATCTTAAACTGTGGATGCTAGCATTGATCCAGGGACTAGCATTGCAATCACAGGGATCCTTACCTTTATAAAGGGAGGGATCTTACATTTTATCCGTGTCTTGCTTAGCCATGCTTAGCTGTTGAGTCTGGTTCATCCAGATGATGTATCAGATGTTGATAATCTAGTATGACAGGAGAACATGATGAGATGAGATCAATGATATGAGATTAAACATGCTAAGGCTTGTACGGAAGGCCACGGTGGTATGTGGTTTTTCTAGTCCCATGCTCGCCAACCTTAGGACCCTGGGTTCTTGCCTCTTGAACCAAGGCGAGTGTACAAACACACGGGGTAAATGGGAACCCCATGAATGACTAACTTGCCTAGTAGATTCCACGAGTCACATAGTTCGGGCTTTCCATTCGACATATGCATAGAAAACCTTTTGAAAGATTTGCTGGGTGCAGGTGCATTCATAACAGGTAGGTAAGCATGGACCGGGTTGTTTGGGGTAGATGGCGCCCCTGATAAACCAACCTCGCCTCACATCTTTAAGTACCGGCTTCGGGATTTGACCCGTTATGGCGGAGCCATACTTATTGCGTGACTCATGGTCTCGGCGAAAGCAAGGTAAAGGTCGTGTCCAACCACACCCTCTGTCAGCACACCAAGGAAGTGTGTCAAGTGGCAATAAGAGTCGGTTGGTACGTGTGGGTAAAATTGTACACCCCTGCAGGGTAATAATCTTTCAGAAAGCCGTGTCCACGGTTATGGGCGACTTGGGAATGGACGTGATGATCATAGAGAAATTGAACTTAATCTTAAAACTTGATAGATCCACGTGTGCTTAAGGATTCTTCCTCATGGGTACGAGGGGGTGATCCTAGTTCAGATGATGATGATTCGGTGGATATCAAAAGATGATGATCAATATTTTTTGGAGATGTCGCTCTCTTATACCCTTTTAAAATACTCTGATTAGACGAGATTCTTCTCCCTCTCTTGTTTTATAAAGAAAGGTGGCTTTTCGCAAAACAACTCCACTAGCCAGAAGTCTTGCGGGGTACACCATGTACTCACCCTTGCTTTGTTGATAATTTTGGCAGAGTAGGTGTTCACCTGAAGATGAGTTTGGTACTTCATCGACATCAACGAGTAGCTTGGGGTTCCCGGCCGGCAGCCTGGAATCTATGGGCTGGGACGTCATCGTTATGCTTCAGGCCTCTTAGGACATTTTGTTAAGTTTGCTATACTTAATAGCATAATTTTCCTTCCGTTGTTTGATGTTTGTGGTCAGTGACTTTTTCTTGTAATAATTTGGTTCTCTGCTCAGTTATGAGCTTGCTGTAATAAATTTTGTGTCGCAGGGTCACTACTGTGCTACCGATTCTTCACTCGATATTCTCGAGCTCAAGGTTAAGCTTATGTCAGACGGAGGTCTGAGATTTGTTTAGCCCTGATCCCGGGGGTGTCACAGATCTTGGTATCAGAGCAGTACCGACCGTAGGAAAACCTTGCTATTGGTCGATGTTGAGTCTGGTGTTTGTGAAAACTATTTTAAAAGATGAAAAGTATTTGCGAAAACTCTAGTATGCTCCTTTTTCTCCTTATCCAGTTTCGCTCTAACTCTGGGTTATCTTATCTGTTGTTGATTTTGGAAAAGTTTTGATATCTCTTCTTGTCCTTCAAAACTTAGGTGCCTTCTGGGCATGTCGACTCTCAGCCAGTTGACCTAGTGTTTAGTTCTCTAGAGTTGTGTGTGTTGTGAATTCCTTATTCCCCTTTGCTCTTGTTCATCTGAGAGATTCCTTTCTATCATGATCTCTCTATCTTTTGGGACCCGCAATATTATATTGTTGGATCTACAGTGTTCTGTTCCAGGCTTCGAGGTTTCCTTTCGCCTCGAGTGCCTCCTTTTTGTTTGTTTGGGTACTTCAGAAGGTGTTCCTTCTTTTGGAAGTTACCTCGTGATTACTACCTTGTAGTGTACGCCATGTCACTCAAGTAGTAGTTACTTCTTTCTTTGGGTTTAACCCTTGGACTTGAACTTAAGATCCCCGATTGTGCTGGATTCTGGTGTTGTGAACCTTGTACATGAAGCTGAACTTTGACCCAAGATCCATTCCTTTGACCCCTGTTGTTAATGTTCACACATTACCTCAGGATGGCTGGTATTACAATTCTAGCCTTCAAGCTTGTGGTTATTGTCGCGATTGATTTGTGACAACTAAGGACTTCCCCTGCCACTAGCTATGGCAGATGTTCTTTAATGGAACAAAATATATCACGACAAGAGTACTCCTCGAGAGTTCGCATCTATATTTGTGACTCTGCCACACTCTACCCCTTCTCTATATTGGTCTTCGGAAGATTGTTAACTTATGCATCCACATCTCGGGATTCTATCTTGAGCATGTTCTTCCCCCTTGCTGTGTTCCGACCTTTGCCTACCAGTTGGTAGCCAAGTAGTAAACCTGCATCAGTGTCTTCCGATGCAAGATACTCTTGTGGTCCGTCAAGACAAACCATTTCGGAATGTCAAGGATAAACAAACTCCAGTACCTCTTCATTTCTAGGACCAGGTCAAAGTGTTGTAATTCGCAGATCAAGAGGCATTGATTAGCTTCTATCTGTTATACCTTAAAGTATCACACTCTTTTATACTAAGAGGTCGTGCTGAGTTTCATAACCCTCTTAATTAAGTGATGCTCTTACATATATTACCACCCTTCCTCGAGCTTTCGTGCTCGTGAGTGATGCGTGTGCGTAATAATGAGGCCGTCTGAGATTCTTAACAATTTTCATTGTTTTGAACTCAAAGTACATTTGAGTCATTCTTAGGTGATTGGTTAACCCCGTCACTAAGCAAAGGATGATTGTGCTACTAAGCCCGTTATTCTGGTACACTCTTCTCGGTCAAAGAGTTAGGTTTGTGCCAAAGCTCTGAGACTATGTCTTCTTGCCTTACCAAGCAAGTTTTCCTTTCAAACTAAGTGACATATCGGTGGTTCGTGGTATTCTAGATGTCTACTAGAAGTATCTCCATGTTGCCACATGACCGTGTTGTCAAGTTCTTGAGCCAGCAAGTTCTCTGAACTGCCCTTTTCTTCAAGGACCCGTACTGGATACCCCTGAACTAGTTGGTTGAGCTTAAACAACAACTTGGAGAGTTGTAATACAAAAGTTCTATACGACTTTGTTCCTTCTTAAAAGGATGTCTAGATTTGTTCGTGTTGAAGCAAGGTAGTATTTCCTTCATGGATATATTATCTTCCCCCATCTTTGATTTGATTTGGGTTATCGTCAAATCAAACTCAGTTCCAAGGACTATCTTGATAATGTTTCTTCTTGTGATGTTTCACTGGTATACATCTTCATGTTCTTTGGTCTGACCAATAGTTTGCCTTGTTCATACAACATACGAGTCCATCTTCTTGGAGTGTTTCGATAAGTTTGTTGTTGAGCGCATCAATGACATCCTTATCTGCTCCATGTTAGATTGAATACATATGGAACATTGGGCATTAATGTTGGAAAATTTCGTGAACCATCTTCGTGTCATTTCGAAGTATGTGTTCTGGATGTTAGAAGTAATCTTCTCTGGTTCACGAGCAAGTGTTGAAAGATGTCATCGTGGATTCGAGTAGAGTTAACTCTGTTCCTTAAGGACACATGTGTGTTGATTGTCATTACTTTATGTATGCAGTTGTCTTTTGACAAGTTGCTAAATACATGGGTCTAGCAATCTAGCTCAGCCTTTTGAAGCTTAGCACTGTAGTCCATATCTTGAGAATCTAGTAACTTTACCTTTGTGGTAAATGTTGCAAACTTTCTATTCTGACATGCTGAGTCTAAAGTATCATTTCACTTAACCAAAGATGAATCTCAAGCAGCAATCATGGTTGGTGATCCCCAAGGTTTTGACATAGGTCTCTTTGTAAATCTGGCAAGAATGATGTAATGGTTGACACACTTAGCCGGAAAGACCTTTTGTTATATCCCTTGATTCAGCAATAACAACCACTCCTCATGAGGCTTTCTCTATAATTTGATTACAGGAGTTGTGCTCATGGTTTGTTTTGTCTACGAAGTCCGACCTTTACCTGATGTTTGCTTTCTCGAACATCAAGGAGAACATTTAAAGTAGTGTTGCTAAATGTCTCTCGGTCGATCCTCCAGACTCTTTTATGTGGACAAACACTTTGTTATGCCAAATAATTGAAGTTTGAGAATGAAGTTTCTTACTTCTCGTGTCATCAGGAATCTTCTTTACTTATTCATCATAGTGGTGTAAAGTGATACCCTAACCTTTGGCAAAGATTTTGGTATACCTGGATGAATAAAGAGTTTCCTTCGTTTTCTTTCGCATGTTTTAAGAGTGACTATGACTTTGGTAATCAATAGTTTCTCTTGCTACATATTCCTTGTGACTTTTACGAGTCCTCTCCACAAAACACCTCTCTATCTTAAGCCTTCTGTTGAATGAAAGAGTGACCCTTCTGTGTCAAAAGTAGTTCAACAGTTTGGTTTTGTTGATCCACATCTCTGCAACCTGAAATCTTTACTTAAGCCGTTTAGTAGAGGTTCATCTCTCGAAGTCCGTGTTCTGTCCTTTCTGTTGTAAGCTTTCCTTTCTCAGAAGTTTAACTCTTTTGTAAGCCCCGTGGTCTCAATCCTTATGAAGATCATTTATCTAAGACCTTGAAACCTTCCTCCTCTTGTTTCCTCTGTTACCTTGATGTGTTTCATGTTGTCATCTCAGAGTTGTTTCTAAACACTCCATCCATGAGTTGACCAAGAAATACCCGGTCTGTTGTTTAGTGTGTTTCCCTCTTATCTTTAGAGTGGCCCTTTTCCTTTTTCTCTCTGTCTCTCTTCCTACCTTGGGAATCTCGGGTCAAGATTATCAAAAGGGGGATAGAGCTGTAACACCCAGTTTTAGATAATCATTATCTAGGGTTTGATTGTGCATTGCATGAGCCTCATAACTTAAATTGTGCACACAAGAAAATAATGAAAACCCTAAAAACCCTAATCTTCCCCCTCTCTTTGCAAGCATTCAAATGGTTTATGTGTTTTGAAATCACAAAATTAAAGGAGCCCAAATTGATTAAAGGGGTCCCTCAGTATTTTGCATATTTTATAAAAACCCTCTGGTGTTTTGAAAGTATTTAAAACAGTTTTAAAAATGAATTGCAAAAGAGAAAACAGATTTTGGAAAAAGAGAAATGTTTGTTTGCTAAAAAATAGCAGCCAGCAGCAAACCAGGCCGGCCCAGCTTGCCCCTCTCTTCCTCTTTGCTCTCCCTGCCACCCACGTGCGCAAGTCAGCAGCCCACCTCGGCCCAGCAGCGGCCCACTCCAGCCCGTACCGCTTTGCCCTCCTTTCCCGTCGTCTTCCTCCAGCCAGGCACACAACACCATGTTGCCGGCGCCGCCGGCGATCCCTGCCGCCTACTCCCCGCCGTCCATCGCTCTCTGGGGGAAGATAAGGTCCCCGCGGTGTCGCCCTGGCCACCCTCATCCATTTCCCCTTTCCCCGGACCTCTCTCTTCCTCTCTGCAGCGAGCCTGGAACCCTAGCTCCAGCCCGTCGCTGTTCTGGCCACACCCGAGCTCGGCCGAGTATGCCATCAGCACCACCATGTTCGCCTACCTCGACTCGCCAGAGGAATCGAGCAGGGGCGCTCGGAATCGCCCGTATTGCCTCCGTCTTCCCTGAGCCCGACGCTCGCCACCGTGGACATTGCCGACGTTATGGATCACCTCTGGCCTCGCCGCCACCTCAGTTAGCATCACGGTGAGCCCGTGGTCCCTGTGGACCCTCCCCCTCCTCCCTCCTGCTCTGGAGTGTGCTACCACCATTGCTCCGCCGTCCGCCGTCGCAGTAGTAGCCGCCGTCGTCGCCCCTATGTCCAAAACCAACCGGCGCCGCCTCTATTTGGTTCGCGCTGCTCCGCTGATTCAAACGCACGCAATCGCGCTTCCTAGATCTTCCTCCTCCGCCGTGGACGTGGTCGTCTGAGCGCTGCAACCGTTGAGCCTCCGTGGCGTCTGCGTGGAGTGACGACTTGGCACCGGCCCCACCCGTCAGTGGCAGTGGGTAGCCCCTGCCTCGATGAGAAACACACCAACCGCCCCCCTGTCCCACTTTGTCTGCGTGGAAGCTAAGGTGGCCAGAGGCCCACCTGTCTGTGTCTATGTCTATCCCATCCTGTGGTGTAAAAAGTTTTCCAGTCTTATTTAAAATTAAGAAAAGGGTTTAATAATTTCAGAAATTGTTTTGAATATTGTAAATTCAATAACTTTTAATCTATAATTCAAAAAATACAAATAATATATCAAAATGTTTAGAAAATGAGAACTATCTAATTAAGCTATAATCATGCATTGTTAAGCAACTTAAATGACAAGTTTAATTAGAATAACATAGTAACCCCTCACAGGTGATTCCGGAGTTTTCCCCGAGTTAGGGTTTACGCCCCTCGGAACCCCGATTAATTTGTCGAGCATGCTTTAGGGTTTCAATTCAATGCAAATTAACTTGTCATATCATCATTCTTGTTTGAGCATTGCATCGATGCCATGTGTTGATTGTTTCCCCTTTATTTCCGGTGTTTGGTTCTTCCTAGTAGAATACGATATCGATATCAATATTGAAGACTGAGGTCAACACCGTCGAAGATCAAAGATCGAAGAAAAATACTTGAACAACTCTAATCAAGTCAAGTACAAGGCTCCCAAAGATCTGATTATCTGTTATCAACTGGCAAAGGAAAGCATAGCCCCACCATGATATAATCCTATGATTTCGAAAGCATTTCAATTCTTTCCATGATGCATACGATTCTACTGTGGTATTTTATCGATAGATAGAGTATCCTATCTATTGCATACTCCCTTTGAGCTTATATTACCTGATCCACTGCTCCTCGCATAACTAGGTTTGGCTTGTGTGCAATGCTAGAGCTTTTATCTGTGTCTTGCTTAGCCATGCTTAGCTGTTGAGTCTGGTTCATCCAGATGATGTATCAGATGCAGAGAATCTAGTATGACAGGAGAACGTGATGAGATGAGATCAGTGATATGAGATTAAACATGCTAAGGCTTGTATGGGAGGCCACAGTGGGATGTGGTTTTTCTAGTCCCATGCTCGCCACCCTTAGGACCCTAGGTTCTTGCCTCTTGAACCAAGATGAGCGTACAACCAAACGGGGTAAATGGGGACCCCATGATTGACTAACTTGCCTAGTAGATTCCATGAGTCACATAGTTCGGGCGTTCCATTCGACATATGCATATAAAACCTTTTGAAAGATTTGTCGGGTGCAGGTGCATTCATAACAGGTAGGTAAGTGTGGACCGGGTTGCTTGGGGTAGATGGCGCCCCTGATAAACCAACCTCGCCTCACATCTTTAAGTACCAGCTTCGGGATTTGACCTGTTACGGCGGAACCATACTTATTGCGTGACTCATGGTCTCGGCGAAAGCAAGGTAAAGGTCGTGTCCAACCACACCCTCTGTCAGCACACCAAGGAAGTGTGTCAAGTGGCAATAAGAGTCGGCTGGTACGTGTGGGTAAAGTTGTACACCCCTGCAGGGTAATAATCTTTCGGAAAGTCGTGTCCATGGTTATGGACAACTTGGGAACGGACGTGATGATCATAGAGAACTTGAACTTAATCGTAAAACTTGATAGATCCACGTGTGCTTAAGGATGCTTCCTCATGGGTACGAGGGGGTGATCCTAGTTCAGATGATGATGATTCGGTGGATATCAAAAGGTGATGATCAATATTTTTCGGAGATGTCACTCTCTTATCCCCTTTTAAAATACTCTGATTAGACGAGATTATTCTCCCTCTCTTGTTTTATAAAGAAAGATGGCTTTTCGCAAAACAACTCCACTAGCCAGAAGTCTTGCGGGGTACACCATGTAATCACCCTTGCTTTGTTGATACTTCTGGCAGAGTAGGTGTTCACCTGAAGATGAGTTTGGTACTACATCAACATCGACGAGTAGCTTGGGGTTCCCGGCCGGCAGCCTGGAATCTATGGGCTAGGACGTCATCGTTACGCTTCAGGCCTCTTAGGCCATTTTGTTAAGTTTGCTATACTTAATAGCATAATTTGCCTTTTTTTGTTTGATTTTTGTGGTCAGTGACCTCTGTTTGTAATAATTTGGTTCTCTGCTCAGTTATGATCTTGCTGTAATAAATTTGTGTCGTAGGGTCACTGCTGTGCTACCGATTCTTCACTGGATATTCTCGAGCTCAAGGTTAAGCTTATGTCAGACGGAGGTCTGGGATTTGTTTAGCCCTGATCCCGGGGGTGTCACATGTCCTAAGACATTCAGTCTCTTTTGGTACCATGTGATCAGTATAACTTTGGAATCATATGCTATAGTAATCGTTATGCTATTATTGTTCTGGTTGAGTTTGTTTGAAGTGTGTCCTTGTTTGCAAAATTTTTGTTTCATAAGTTTGAATCAAACTTCCAAGTGTTTGATTCTCGGTCGGCTCTTACTTCGTCCGTCTTACTTCTTTCATCCATTCTTATTTGTAAGGTTTCAGTCTCATAAGTTTTAATCAAGGACTATGATTCCTATGTTCATATGTCTGTTGGAATTATAATTCCTCTAAGTTATCGGTTATTAAGATAGGGTAAGTTGGGTATTTCCCGAGTTATCTCTTGAATTGCCGAGGTTAACATTCGTATGATAGTAATAAAAATCATGGGTCAGTCCCCGAGTTATTGCTCGGGTCGCCGAATTTATCATCCATATTACACATAATCAGAGGCAGATAATACGGGGTAGTCCCCGAGATACTGCTCGAGGTATCAAGGTTTCATACATAACCATAATGATAAACAATACAGTGCAGTCCCCGAGTCACTACTCGAGGTACCGAGGTTTCATACATAACCATAATGACAAACAATATAGGGCAGTCCCTGAGTCAGTGCTCGAGGTACCGAGGTTCATACATAACCATAATGACAAACAATACAGGGCAGTCCCCGAGTCACTGCTCGAGGTACCGAGGTTTCATACATAACCATAATAACAAACAAGGCAAGGCAGTCCCCGAGTCACTGCTCGAGGTACCGAGGTTTCATACATAACCATAATAACAAACAAGGCAGGGCAGTCCCCGAGTTACTGCTCTAGGTACCGAGGCTTCATTAATTCATGTCTAATACATCAACTTGATACATAATATTGCTGGATACAATACATTTCCACTAAGTGTAAAACGAGCGAAGTAACGCCACATTCCACGGTCTTTTTGACTCGTCTCCTGATTTATCTGCCTTGTTCTTTTCTGGCGCTTGAGCATCGATTAGGTAGTATGCATCATTGTGCAATGCTTTGCTCACGATGAATGGCCCTTCCCATGGGGGTGAGAGTTTTTGCATGCCGGCTGTGCGTTGCACCAGCCGAAGAACTAGATCTCCTTTCTTTAAAACTCTTGGATTTACTTTCTTGCTATGATAACGTCTGAGATCTTGTTGATAAATAGCTGATCTTGATAGTGCCAATTCTCTTGCTTCTTCTAGTAGATCCACATCATCTTGCCGAGATATTTCATTTACTTCGGCGCTCGTGTATTGGGCGACTCTTGGTGAGTCATTCATTATGTCAGCTGGAACTACAACTTATGCCCCATACACGAGAAAGAACGGGGTGTACCCAGTTGATCTATTCGGGTAGTCCTCAGGCTCCACAATACCGCTGGGAGTTCCTCGATCCAGCATCCCGCCGACCTCTGCAGTGGTTCTATCAGCCGAGGTTTTATTCCGGATAGTACTAGTCCATATGACCTTTCTACTTGCCCATTTGATGCCAGGTGATCCACCGAAGCAACATTGAGTCTTATGTGCTTCTCTTGGCAGAATCGAGCAAAGGCTCTTTCAGCAAAGTTTGTGCCATTATCTGTGATGATACTGTGTGGGTAACCATATCTCAGAATGATATCCTTGAGGAATTTTACCGTTGTGGGCCCATCACATTTACTTATGGGTTTTACTTCTATCCACTTTGTGAATTTGTCCACCATGACCAAAATGTGAGTCATGCCGCCGCGAGCCGGCTTAAATGGACCTACCATATCTAAACACCATACCGAGAATGGCCAAGTGATTGGTATTGTTTTTAGCTCGGATGAAGGCATATGTATTTTGCTGGCGTACCTCTGGCAGCCATTACACTTTGTTACCAATTCCTTTGCTTCCCTTAGTGCACTTGGATAGTAAAACCCATGCCTGAATGCTTTGGCCACAAGGGCTCTAGACGAGGCATGGTGCCCACACTCTCCTTGATGTATATCCAATAGGTTCTATTGTCCCTCTACCGAGTCAACGCATCGCTGCAGCACATTTGTCATGCTTCTCTTATAAAGCTCATTATTTATGATCGTGTAAGCTTTTGCTCTTCTTACTATTTTCCTAGCCATGACCTCATTATCCGGCATGACCTTATTTTTGAGGAACGAGAATATGGGTTGTGCCCATTCAGGTGTGACTTTTTCTGGGAAAATTGTTTGTCAATTTCCATTATTTCTGCCGACATAACACCCGCCGGCTTATCCCAATCCATTTTTGGGTTGAGCGAATCAGTCCCCGAGTAATTCGGCTCATGTACTTTGTCAATTTCCATTGGGACGCACTCGGGTATTTGATCTGACGAGATGCGAATTGACTCGGATTCTGGCGAGGGTATAGTTGATGGCTTTCTCAGGTGTTCTAGGGTGATACCAGGCGGAATTGACTGTCTGGTTGATCCGAGTTTTGACAGCGTATCGACAATGTCATTTTCTACCCGAGGTATGTGACGAAATTCACATCTGTCAAAATAACCACTAATTTTCTGTACATGAAACCGATATAGAGCCAAGTTTGCATCCAATGCATCCCAATTTCCTGATACTTGGTGGACTACGAGGTCCGAATCTCCATAATAGAGAATCTGACGTATGCCGATCTCTTTTGCCATTTTTAGGCCATGGACAAGTGCTTCATATTCAGCTACATTGTTTGATGCAGCGAAATGTATATGCAGTACATATTCCAGCTTATATTTCTTTGGAGAGGTTAATACTATCCCTGCTCCTAACCCATTTCTTAACTTGGATCCATCAAAGTGCATCGTCCAATAGTTCGGATCTGGAAATGGGGTTTAATACTGCACCTCGGCCCAGTCTACAAAAAAGTCGGCCACTGCCTGAGACTCAATTGCCCATTTTGCTATTCGGCCACTTGTGTCTTTGTTGCCCAGTATCTCGGCTATTGGTGCTTCACAAATCACCTTTATGGGGTGTTCTTCGAAGTAATGTTTGAGCTTCTTTGCCGATATGTATAATCCGTAAGCCATTTTCTAGTAGTGTGGGTAGTTCTTCTTGGAGGCCGATAATACCTCGCTTAGGTAATACACCGGTCTTTGCACCGACTTTCCTTCTTCATTTCATTCCATGACAACTACTGCGCTTACCACCCTATTTGTTGTTGCTACATAGAGCAGCATAGGCTCTTTTGATAATGGAGAGGCTAAGAAGGCACTGTAGCCAACATCTTTTTAGCTCATGAAAAGCACTATTGGCCTGAGGTGTCCAGGTGAACTTATCGGATTTTTTCATTAACTGATACAAAGGCAATGTCGTTTCACATAGCCGACTCACGAACCGACTTAAGGATGCAATGCATCCTGTAAACTTTTGAACATCATTTAGGCATTTCAGTAGTTCCATTCTTTCAACCACACGAATCTTAGTCGGATTTGCCTCTATACCTCGGCTGGATACGTGGAAATCGAGTAATTTTCCAGCTGGTACCCCAAAGGTACATTTTTCCGGGTTAAGCTTCATTCAGAACCTTCTTAGATTCGCGAATAACTGCCGGATAACTTCCAGGAGCGTGTTGCTCTCTTTGGTTTTTATAACCACATCATCGACATATACTTGCACATTTTTTCCAATCTGGTCGTGCAGACATTTTTGCATGCATCTTTGGTATGTGGCTCCTGCATTACGCAAGCCGAATGGCATGGTGCGATAGCAATAAGACCCTTAAGGGGTGATAAACGCAGTCTTTATTTGATCAGCCGGGTTTAACGGTATCTGGTGGAAACCAGAGTACACGTCTACAGATGATAACAGCTCACAACCTACGGTTGAATCAATGACTTGGTCTATCCTAGGTAAAGGAAAAGGATCTTTGGGACACTCCTTGTTAAGATTCATGTAATCGATACACATTCGCCAAACGACCGCTACATTTGGATCATCCTTTTTCTTTTCTACCAACACCGGGTTTGACAGCCAATCCGGATGAAATACTTCCATGATGGACCCGGCCACAAGGAGTCGAGCTATCTCATCTCCTATTATTTTTCTCCTGTCTTCGACGAAGCGGCAGAGAGGTTGCTTCACCGGTCTTGCTCCTAGCCTTACATGCAGAAAGTGCTCAACCAACTCCCTCGGCACTCCTTGCAGATCCTATGTGGACCATGCAAAGATATCCCGATTCTCACGGAGGAAGTTGGTGAGATCGCTTTCATATTTGTCACTCAGGCTGGCACCAATAGTGATGGCGCGCTCTGGGAATTGATCATCAATCTGGATCTTCTTTGTCTCCTTAGTCGGCTAGAAGGATACACTTCCATGAGGATTGGAAAGTGCCGGCATGTTAAGCTGTGCTGATTGAGCTAAAGTTGTGACCTCTTGTATTCTCCTTTTATCCCTTGCAATTACCAAAGACTCGGCCAGGTTTGATCCGGCTGAAGCACATTCCATTTATTTCCTGTAGTCTCCTGCTATTGTTATTACATCCTGTGGTCCCGGCATATTCAGTTTCAAGTAACTAATGTGACAGCTGCTCATAAAATTGGCCAATGTCGGCTGTCCGAGTAAGGCATGATAACAACTTTACAGATCCACTACTTCAAACTCCAGATTTTCAGCACTGCAATTCTCTCTCGTGCCAAATAATACATCTACTCGGACCTTTCCAATGGGTTCGTAGGATAGTCCTAGCACTATCCCATGGAATGTTGTCCTAGTCGACTGCAGCATATTCGGAGTTATTCCGAGCTTATGCATTGTGTCTTTGTACATAATATTGATGCTGCTCCCATTATCTATTAGTACTTTTGAGAACTTCACATTAATACTAGGCCCGACAAATGTCGCATCCTGCACTAAAGCATATGACCCTGGGTTTGGCATGATTTTCGGGTGATCCTTTATGCTCCAGGTAATCTCCTGATCCGACCATGGCATATACCTCGGAACTGCCGGCATAACTGCATTCACTTCCATATGTCGGTGCTATACGCTCTGTCTATCTTGTTGTTCTGTTGTGAACACACAATAAGATTTGTGATGTTCCCTGTAGTCATTGCATCCATTATTCCCGATGTTTCCTCCACCATCTTGGTTCTGATTTTGTACTTGATGAACTGTATCCCTCCGATCCTGATTCTCATACCTCGGAGGTGGTGGAGGTAACATCAATTGTTGTGCATTTCCCCTTGTCATCTGTGGTTGCTATTGGTGATGCACTTGATGCTGTGGCGCTTGCAAGGCTACCGAGTTTCCCATTGCGCTCTTGATTCAGGCGCATTGGCGAGTGGTGTGGTTGGCTGGCTTGGCCGGGTTAGGTGTGTGAAATACACGGCTGATCCAGCAACAACTCAAACGTGTACTTCGGCCTCTCTTGCCATTATTTTTTCTGCTTAGGTGTCCACTGTTTCTTCTCGTTGTTCCTTGGTGTCCACTGCTGAGGACTATTCTTTTGACGCTGATTACCCCCAAGATTCGGCTGATCCTGCACAATTGCTGCCACTTGATTTGAACTATAGCTGTAATCCGGCCTATCATCCCTTCTTCTACCTTGATATTCATTGCGCTGAGATGAACCCGCACCATCTTGGGCGTAATGATCCTGCTCCTCACGATGTTCAGCCGACATAAGCTCGGGTTGAGTCGGATCAACCAAGGCATATAAATCTGCTACTCTGATAGTTTCCGCCAATGTGGTGGGCATATCTCTTTGTAGCCTCTTCCACAACACAGTTCCATATCTGCATACCTGAGCGAATCAGACAATTGCTTGAGATTCTGTAACCCCTTCACATGAATTTCTGAGGTTGCACCACCGAGTTAAGAACTCTCTATCAGTCTCATTCGGTTTCTGCTTGCACATTGCGAGCTGTTGTGGCCTGTTTGGCCTCTTATATGTACTGGTGAAGTTACTGACAAACATTTCCTCAAAATCCAACCAGCAGTTGAAACTACATGTTGGCAAATTATTCAGCCAAACCCGGGCCGACCCTTCCAACATCTAAGGCACGTATCTCACAGCCCATCTCAAATTCCCCCTGCTATTTTTACTGTCGTGGCATAATCAATTATCCAATACTGTGGCTTTGTACTTCCATTGTACGTTTTTGTGCCTCTTGCTAACTGGAAGCTCAGAACGGGTGGTTCGACCATAATCCGAGGTCCAAAACATGTCGGGCCAGGCGGACCCTTCTCTTCCAATAACTTGGACCGATACAGCCTATCCAGCTTCAATCTTGCGTCGGTTGACAGCAAGTTTCTATAGATAATTCTTTCCTGCTTGGTTATGCGGAACCTGTCTCGTGTCTCGGTCTTGCCGAGGTTCATGTCTCGGCTGATGATCTTGCGGAAGGTACCTCCTTCCTTCTGTCGGGTTATTGTTCTTTGGGTTTCCCCTTCCGCGATACCCATGCTCTCTATTGCCGTGGCCGGGGTCTCTGTCACCGCTATTACACCGGCTTCCGTTGCCCCTACTTTCATTGACCTTTCCGGCCACCGCCGGTCATACGGGACAATTTGTTTGTTTCTTTTTCCCGAATTTACTGCTTTATATTTCTGTGCACCGTTTCCGGGTGAGGACGCCGCCACCGCAGATAACACGGGGGCAGTCCCTGCCGAATGAACCATGCGCGAAGCTCCTGGCTTTGCCGGGTTAGCCCTGAGTATCTCCTCATTCTGCTGGTTCAACAATGCGTACCAGCTCATTTACTCTTTCTTGCTGTCTCTACCGGCTTCTCTGGTCAGTCCTTCCAATTCCAGGGCTGCCGCATTCGCTGCCCTAAGGTTCTTTGCGGTGTCAGACTCTCGGCAAGCCCGGTCACCAAATCGCTCACGAGCTTCATGATCTTTGTTGATGTCATCCATGAGGTTCTTTCCTCTCAATCTCAGATCATCTACTCGGCCAGGAGCCGTATCTAGCTTGTTTGCCCTGGCATATTCTCGCAGAGTCCTGTTAAAGGACTCCTACAATGCCGACACTTTCTTTGCCTCCTCTAACATTTTCAGCCTAATCTCTTCTAACTCTGCCTGTGCATTTGCCGGGTTAACTATCAGTCCTACAGGTGTAGTTAAGTTATCTATGGCTGCTTGCAGGATATTCTTTGGCCTCTCCATAGGTGGCCACCTTACCCTTGGTGCCTTTGGAGTTACCTCTTGCACCTCGGATGCTCCAGCTGCTGGCGGATCTGCTACTGCTGGCTTTGTGGCTGCCGGCTTAGCTGCCGCCTGACCGAATGCCGCCGGGTCCTTACTCGGCCCGGCTCCTGCTGCTGGCGCCGGAGCCGCCATCATCACCTCAACACTGCCCGCAGGGCAAGCGCCACGCTGACCACTGGCAGTAGTGAGGGGAGGATCTCCTGCGAGGAAGACTCGGCGTGGATAGATGTAGGAAGTGTCGATGCCGACTTAGATCTTGTGAGCGCCTAGGTTGATGAAGACGCCATTGCGCGGGGGGCGTCTTCTCTCTAAAGTTGCATGCATTTTCGCTGACGTAGTCCCAGATGTCGAATCTCTAGACTAAGCCAGAGACGATGCGCTCACCCATGCCGATGAAGTTTCCCGTCCGGATCTTGACTCCAACTAGCACCACTGCTGGCCCCACGATGGGCGCCAACTGTCGCGGTGGTGGCACGACAGATGCCATGGGTAGGCTTAAGTTGGGGGATAATGGATTCTTGTGGGATCTAGGGAGGGAAGATGTAGTGATTTCTACACACAGCAAGTTAGAACACAAATATTTATTCCACCTCTATTCGAGCTACAAGTGCTCCTTGAGCTGTATCAGAGAGAGGAGGCAGAAGGTTACAACATGAGCCCTCTAGAGTAAAAATGAGTCGATCCCCTCTCCAGGATGCCCTGCCTCTCCTTATAAAGGACTCCCTTGGTTCTGCTTAGGGCTGACATGGCAAGCATATTCTTGGAATATGCCTGTCCCAAAATGGTAACTCAGCGGACCTCTTTCCGTGTCCCCCCTCTATAGACGGCAAAGACCTAGAGCCCATCACATGTGAGCCTCGGGCCTGGGGACTATCACCTCCGTGACGCTCCTCTGCTCCTTTGCTGCTCTGCTCCTTGTCTCTAGCGCTTGGCACTGTTCAAATTCCACTAAGGTAGTAGGTAGGGTTTGACCTTGAAAGATACTTCCTTATTCTTCAAGCTTTCCTGATTCGTCCACGCCTCGGGTAACTCAGCTTGACCTTTTCCTACATTGATTGTTGATGCCTTGGCCGACATGATCCGTATGTCGGTCGAATCATGTCTTAATCACCTGATTTTGGACAAGTCATATCTCATTCGGCGGAGCCATGCCGTGACTCGGCACTGGATATGAAAGGCCTCTCCTATTTCTTACCCATCTTGACCCTACCTGGGGTCATCTCCCCAACACTGAAGGTTACAGGGGTGCGCAGATGCGATTTGGTGTGAGGTGTGTGTATGAGTTGGGAGAGTTTCTTCTCGCCGTGCCCTCCTGGCCTTTTTATAGATAGGCCAGGTCCCGGGTGTAGGTCGAGTTGGTTACAAGTTAGGGTTTCACCCTTGAATATTCTATTTACTCCTGGTTGTGTCCTCTAAGGAGTCGAACTTCTATTGGGCTTGGGTCACCCGGAGTCTCCTTGGGCAGTAAGTCTTCACGTGGGCCTTCACTGGGTTGGTTTGGGTATATCAATGTGAGGCACCCGTAGGGTATATCCATGTTAGTAGCCCCTGAGTGTTCAGTCAAATCTACGATTCGACTGAAGACTCTATAATCTTTCGGGTGCTTCTCATTCAAACCTGTCTTTTGGATAAAGATACCAGTTCATAGGGATTGTTGATACGTGTGCTTGACTCACCCGGCGGATCGGGGTCAGTTAACTATCATTGGACAAAACAACACGATCTTCTTCAGACTCGAGTCCCTAGAATCGAATATGGAACAATGCTAGTGTAATTAGACTCAGGCTGTTGAGGTATTATAGGAGTCGAAATCTAGTGTCTTAAGTTTGATACCCAACGCGTCTGTTAGGATTTTTCGTCGTGCTTGTTCTCACGGTATGTTTCTGGCAGAGCGCAGTCTAGTGCATTACCAAGCCATCAGATGATATCTGTAGGACTTATCTTTGCATCGTAGACACATCATCCGAAGGTTTGCCACCGCGAAGGTGTTTCGAGTGACCAAGGATACTGCTTCTCACTTAGCGTTAATTCGGGCAAAGTTGCCAAAAAGATTTTTATCATATTTGATCCGAAGGATCTCATGTGAACAGTTCATAGTGTGCGCGACCAGCGTTCCCTATGGGAGTAGCCCCTGGGTGTCTATTCGAGTCGTAGACTCGAGCGAAGACTTTAATTCATTCGTTTGCGGACGTTTCGATTGTCTGTCTGAAGGACGTATTTTTTTGAATGCGCGACCAACGCTCCCTATGGGAGTAGCCTCCAAGTCCGTAGTGGAGTCATAGACTCGACGTAGGACTCAAAGATTTATTCAAGGCATTTTTACCATTGTAATTTTTCAGGTGCGTGGTCATCGCTCTCGATAGGAGTAGCCTCCGAGTAGTTGGTTGAGTCATGGACTCGAGTAAGTACTTTTTGTTCAGTCAAAAGTTTTGAGCCGTTGCTGGCTTTGCTTTGATGAGATCATTGCTGACGCTTGGTGAGCTCAACCGTCTGCGGTAGCAGAGAAGATGCGATGGGATGATCGTGGGTCCCACCTTCTGACGTGAATTTGACTAGTCACACGTAACGTGGGTGAAAATTATGGTGTCTCCTCGATTCCCGTGCATAGTGGGCGGCGTGTTCGTGACGGTTCAGGCGGATGTTGACACGTGTATGGTGATATGGAGAGCACGTGTTAGGGCTTATGCATTGACGGCTCCGCTTTGTCGTCCTCGTTCTTTTATGCGGTGGGAAAAGCAGAACAGTTTTACCCCTTCGCCATTTGCGCTCATCTTTCACCAATGCTGCCATTTCCAAAGCTCGTGCTTGTGCTGCACACTGAACATCCTCCGTGTGTTCCCTTCATCTTTCCTCCGCTCACATTGTCGCGCTCGCCGCTCCAAGATGGGCAAGCCAAAGAGGAGCTCCTCCGTTGCAGCGGGCTCGAGCGCCGCCAAGAAGGTCGCCGCTCCAAGCCACACCACCGATGGCGGATGGCGGCGTACTGATATGAGGGAGTCGGATTTGCGCAAGCTACGCGAGTCCGTCCTGATCTCCAAGAACAAGGGCGGCGCCATTCTTCCTGATCAGGAGGTAATCCTGCGCCCACCCGAAAGGTTTCGGGTTATGTTCTACGCTTTTGTTGTTCGTGGTCTTTCTCTGCCCACCCACAAATTTCTTTGTGGGCTTCTTTTTCTTTATGGGCTTCAACTTTATCATTTGTCGCCCAATTCTCTTCTCCACATCGTCTGCTTTATCACTCTTTGCGAGTGCTGGCTCGGTATCGAGTCTCACTTTGGCCTCTTCCGGAGACTTTACTCTGTGAAGAGGCAATCTGGCACCGGTGGTGTCTATCCACTGGGTGGGTGCGGGATTTCTATCTGCCCCACTGTCTAGTTTTTTCCTTCTATCTTTGCGAGTCCGTCCAGCAGTGGCTGAAGAAGTGGTTCTACATCCGCGACGTCAAGCTGGACAGCCAGCTGTATGGGCTCGCTCCTTTCAACTCCACACACAAGATCATCCAAAAGCGCTCATAGTCAAACAACATCATGGAGGGTGAATCCAATGAGGTTGAGAAGCTCTATCAGCGGGTGGAGTCCCTTCAGCTGACTCCAGGCAAGGAGGTCAACGGTGTTGATATTATTCGCACCTTCCTTAAGCACCCTGGTGCAGCCGCTCTAAGCGAGGGCGCATCCGATGTTTTTGTATGCTGGCACCAACAACCTGACTAGGGTTTTGTCAGAGGAGATGTCTTCGGCTGACCTCGACAGGGTGCTTCAGCCTCTACTGAAGCACAAGGCCGAAGAGAATCTTCCGAGGAAATCTCTGACTCCCCCTTTAATGCCAAGAAAGTGGTCCCTCAGGTGAAACCTGTAATTGCATGTAATGCTTTTTCGACTACTTGTTATTTGTTATTTTACTTAGCTTCTTGTCTTCAACATGCAGGGCTATAAGGTAGCGGGCATGATGCCGCCTCTGCCTGAAAAGTTTGCGGCTGCACCAGATGGGGGGGACGCGGAGTCTGAATCCGAGGTCCCCCCTGCTCAGTCGCCAACCACCAAAGCCCCCGAGCAGAGCGAAGGGCTATCTCGAAAGCTTGTTGTTTATTTGGTTCCTCGTATATGCTAGCAGGAATCCTTTGGAAGAGTCCCTCAAGGAGGATCCCGAAGAGATGTACGAGGAGTCGAAGCCTTCTTTGTCATTCCCTAAGATGGTGGCCAACTCCGACGATGATAACTTGAGCTCCCTGCGGCAAGGGGCTCATGTGATCGTTGCTCGGAAGACACAAGCAAAACCTTCAGAGTCTTTAGCTGACCACGTAAGTACTTTTGCATTTTGCGTGGGCGAGCCCCCGAGCCTTTTATTGATCAGGTGTGTTGCTTCCCTTGCAGCCCTTTGTTCATGATGCCAATCGCCTGGTCCAGGAGCATCTTGCTCTAGTGACCTTAAGCAGCTCCAAGGTTCATAAGTTTTTTCTGCGTGATTTCGAGGTCTATTCATGTGTTCTGACTTCTAATTATCGCATATTTCAGATGAAAACAATGAAGCTCTCCGTAAGCTGAATGCGCTCCAGAAGAGTCTCGGCCAGGCAGAGACCAAAGTAAAGGATGCTGCAGAGGCCCTCCAGCACCAACAGAAAGAGGCTGAAGACCGTGAGCAGCAGCTCATGGCTGCCGCAGCGTCGCGGGAGAAAGCCATGGCTGAAAAGCTTATGGCTGCTGCCAAAGCGATATCCGGTAAGCCACCTTGTTCTTCTTTAGAGTGTTCTATGCTTCAGGTGCGACTCCTTTTGTCTCATCCGAAAAGTTTGCTGCTTCTTTGCAGATGCTTCTGGTGTTACGTTTGATTGTAGCGTCCTAGAGCATGGGGATCCCCTGGAAGACGAAGTTGCGACGATCGAAGATCACTGCACCTCTGCTGTGGACTCGCTGGACAAGGACAAGGATGTCCTCGCCCGCCTCTTCAAGGAGATCAACCCGAAGGGCATTGCCCTTGATGACGTCGACTCCCTCGCAGAAGCTCTGACGGGTGATGCTCCTGCAAAGTATAAGCGGGTGCAGAAAGGGGTTGGTGCTGTTATGGGGATGGCAATGGGGTGGCGTCTGGCGCACAACTAGATCTTCAGCATATCACATCCAGGATGCCGACGGCGGCGGATGGTACCAAGGTATCATTTGTTTCCTTCACCTCGTGTTGCAAGAATTTTGGCCCCAAGCTGATTGATCTCCTGGCGACGTATTCGCTGGATCCGCAGCGAGTGGCCAAGGCTAAACAGTCTGGATCCGAAGCTGCTCCAGATGCTGTCGCCTAGGACTTCTACCATGTAGCTTGCCTAGTTTAGTTCGAGTGCATCTTTTGACTATTGTCGAGTGTCGTGATTTTTATGTTTGCTTGTGTATTTGGCGCTCGTCCACCGCCGAATGAGGCACCACAGTTTCCATTTATGCGTGACCGCATCCGAAGCTTGGAGAAGGACTTTCTCAGCATCCGTGGTCATGCGGATGTTTGGAAATCCAAGGCCAAACGGGTCACTGCGAGGGAAGAGTTCCTTCTTGAATAATTTCACCAGGTTGGCGAGCAACTCCAGTGTAAGTTACCCTGAGCCTTTGTCCCTTCGACTGTGCCAGGTGTTTGTGTCATCTTGTAGCATCCCAGTTGTCTAACTCCTGTAATGCTACATGTTATAATAATAAAAAGGGCCAATTCCAACATATAATTGTTGCATCATTATCATATCATGCTCATGTCATCATGTCACCTTGCATTTGAGCATCATATAAAACCCTTTATTGTTTGGTTCTTATCTCATGTGCATGATTAATTGTAGTTGCCTCTTGATATTGTGTTTGGTTCTTAATATATTGTTAAATGCCCAAGTTGAGTTGAGGGCATCTCTCTTATTGACTCCACCACCTTTTCTTTCACCACCTTATAATTCCACCATCCAATTAATATGAGCTTGGTATTTTATTTTGGGTTATCTCTAGCTCATGTTGGTTGGTTGGAATCCACCCATAATCTTTGCTTGGCCTTGCCCACCTTTTGGGAATGCATATGAATAATGCCTTGTTAATATTATTGTTTTCACAAGGATAAATTTGGCATTGATTATTTTGCATGGGCCATGCAAGTGCCCCCTTTTCTAGTATTTGGTTTTTACTTGAATTCTAAGTGGATCACTCCTTCCTTGCTTGATCTTGTTTTGGTAGTTTAAAACCCTAGCTCACCCCTCTCTCTCTACCTCCCTAGCTAATCTTTAAATCTAATCATCTAAACCCCTATCCCCATCTCCATGCTTACACATGTGATCATGTGTGAGCATATGAAACACCCCATCATCACATGATCTTCTCTCTCTCCCTCTCTCTCTTTTTCTTGCCTTGTTCTAGTTAAGGTTTGTTTGGAGCATGCATGATCAAGTGCAAGAGCCACCCCTTCTATCCATACCCCCCTCTCCTAGCTAAACCCTAAGATCTACCCATGCCACCTCCCCATCCTAGCTAAAAACCAAACACCTAATCTACACCTTCCTCTAAACAAAACCCTAGCTACCCCTCCTCTTCCCTACTTCCTAGCTTGATCACCCATGCCCTGCCCCAGCTCGCCATCCCCTCTCCCCTCTCTCTACCTGCTGGACCCACCTGGAAGCCCCCTGTCTGCCTAGCCGTACCAACACGTGAAGGGGGTGGAGAAAAAGGTGGCCGAGGCCATCCTTATCGCCAGCTCCCCCCACACGGCGTCCACGGCACCCCTTCCTCCCCCTCTGGCTTTATATACCCTTCCTCGTTCTAACCTGCCCCCCAGATCCATCCCTGAGGCCTCGCCTCCCCTCTTCCCTCTCCACTGCCTCATCTCCCGACGCCGCCGTCGGGACCCGCTTGTCGTCATCGATCCAGGAGGCGCGGGTGGGAGAGTGTGTGTCGTCGTGATCGCGTGGAGCCGCGACGCCACAGACCAGACGCGAGGAGGAGACGCCCCAGAGCTCGCACGCCGACGCCACCGAACCCTAAGTCATCGGTCCGCCTGCGCCGTTGATCGCGACCTCCCAAGCCTCGCCATCACACCGACGGCGTCGCGGTAAGCCCTGACCCTCCTGACATGCGCGGCTGCGTTGCTTCACAGTCGGCGGGCGTTCCGTCGAGCACACTCCGGCACTGCGGCCACGCGTCCGCTTAGCTCCGCCGCCGCCTAGGGCTTCTTCTAGTCGCGTCCCCGTCGCTGACAGACGCCTACCGCAGCGGTCCCGTCCCATTAGAGCGCTGCTCGCGTCGCGAGTTCGAGGCCCACGCCGCTGCCAAGCGCTGTCGGGCATGGTCGAAGAAATCTGAACGCGCGTAGTTTTGCACATACCCTCCCTGTTATTTTTCTCTCGCAAACCGCCTCTAGGCCCACCAGCCACCGTGACCATCTCCCGAAAACCCCGCTACATTTTTCCCAACCCGGCCTCCCAAACCCCACATCGGTGGCTTGGCGCTTTTATAAAAAGGCTCCCTTGTTTTCTGGCGCTCAACCCGCGGTCCCTTTTCCCTGTGCGCGCGTCTGGCGCCTAGTCAGCCGGGTCCCACCCGTCTGCTGAGTGCTACTGGGTACAAAAGGTTGACTGCTCATCTGTTTTTATTTCAAATCTTTTCAAATTAATTCAAATTCAAAATGAAATCTGTTTTCAAATAACTTTCAAAATATAAATCCAAATTTGACAAATGATATATGTTTGGATATCAGAAAAATGAGAGGATTCCAAATATGCCATCCATATTGCCTTTTGCACAATTAAAATTCCAAGTTTATTTAAATTACACTAATTGCCACTAGAATTTAAATAATTAATAACTTGGGTTTGATAATTCCAAATTTAGCAAATGATATGTCTAAAATGATCAGCTCGACGAGACCTTTCTGTTTATGCTATCCATAACCTCAATTCAGCATGCATCATATAAATATATAGTGAACAGCAAATGTTATGCAACAAAATGTGATCCAAAACCCCAATAAAATGTTAATACTTGTCCTCCACACCTCACCATGCCATGCTACCTTATTGCCATGTAAATTGTGCATCATTCATCATGGCATGATTGTTTGCTTGACGCATCTTATTCATGTGCTTGTGCTCTATATTCATGTTGGCCTTGTTTGTTTGGTTTTTCTCGGATAGACACTGAGCAGGGGTTATATCAAGAGAACTAGGAGCACTACCCAGATCCGTCCCTCGCTTCAACTGAGTTGACAGGCAAGCACTTCCACATGCTTGCATACATACAGTACCTATTGCCTCTATCTTATTCTTGCATCATTGAGTCGCGATTGCATTAAATTGAATCCCAAGTATGCATAGCCTTTACTTTCAAACTCCACCAAGCTTGTTCCCCCATCCCATGAGCCATTACTATAGGAGTTGCTTGAGCCATGAGAGTCGTAGAACAACATGTGTAGGGTATGTGAGTGTCTGTTGGACAATGAGGTACCTAAACAACTTAATCTGAGTAGTTCTGGGATAACTAAAGAAAGTGGCACCGGTGAGCAACATCTGCTATTTGGTTTTTCCTGCTCACTTGTGTCCCGTAAGACCCCGAGTACTTGATTCCTGTTCCTTGATTTATCGCGCTATCCACATCCGGGAGGTATATGGGACCCCCCTGGGCCAGAGCTTGATTCAGTCTTATTTCTTGGGGCCACAAACTAGTTTGAGGTTTTATTTACTATCCTGTACTTATGCCATGCTACTTTCTGTATTTAAATTGTGCGAGGAGCACACTGTACTGTTTAGGATCGGGACACGTTTACGCGGTGTCGACAAGCCCAGTTTTGGGTTCCCAGTCGCTCACAGCCGTCCACCCAAACCTTGAGTCCGTCTCGGAGTCAGCTATCTTCGTTGCGGGTGTACTTCAAGGGGTGGCCCCCTGAAATATTTCTGAATCTTGTGATTGTTCAGTCGTGAAAGCCTCGTTGGGTTTTGATTTGGTTTTTCCGAGGTTGATCGAGCGTGTGTTGCTATTGGTGCACCCCGGCCGGGTAAAACTTTCTGAAAGCCGTGTCCGCGGATATGGACGACTTGGAGCACAGTTTCTAGATCATAGACAAGCATAACTAAAGTACCGCTTTAATCTGACTAAGTAACTTGACTAGTAAATAGTGCAACACTCATGGAATGGTTAATAAAATTGCCAACGGATGGGGGGGTTGTTCGTCCGCTTCCTTGTGGGTAAGCAGGGAGGAGGATGGATCTGATGAGATTACCATTATAACCGTTGTCTTAATTCACGGACATCCGTCTATCATTGGTTAGGCGGATGGTTAGCGTTTATCTGTAGAACTGCTAGGGTTTATCTTTCGCTGCAATTGCGTCACCCCAGGTTGTGTCCCCTTTAGAGGCATTAAGACTTGATGAGTACCCTTAGGGTCTCACACGATAAATTATTGGTTTAGATGGACAGGTACCTTCGCAGACGGACATCGGGTGGAAGAAGTCAAGATGTGGGCAACGATCGCTCGGTGTAGAGATTCTGAACGGGATCCGTGAGACCCGTAGTTGGGCTGTGCTTAATTCTATGGCATCTTATGCCGATTTGCTTCTTATCCGTACTCGGATTTTGTTTGCCGCTTCCGCATGATACTCTGATGTGTGTTGTATGAGGAGTTATCCTGAAATATAGATCTATCTAGGTCATTTGAATCTTGCCGTATGGCGTTGCTATATTTCCTTTCTTTCTAGATGGTATGGCTCTGATGTACTCTTGTATGGTGGCTTGCGTACATACCCACTTGTGTACGTAGTTGATCCCTTCGCCTGCCGATTACGCCGCCCGTACAGGTCCCGTTGAGAGGGTAGTGGTTGGGACGTCTGAAAGGACTACTAGTGAGTGGTTTTGGTGCCCCACCGTACTATTTCAACCACTACCACTCATCCAGGCTTGTATCTAGGAGCGTAATTCACCGAGGTAGTTACACATCTTCACCTGCTATTTTTATACAGTTGTGAATCTTCTTCCAAAGGAATAGAAAGAGCGTGTTGCAATTTGGATGAATTGCCTGACGCAACAGGAGTTGGAGGCCGGTGGCTTCTTCTGGATGGACCGTGACTGGGCGATTGTTCCACCAAGTCCTTCAAGTGCTAAAGCAAGCAAGGTCATCACTCGTAGTGATCTGGGCCACGATGTTCCCTCTGGACTCTACACCCTCCAACTTCTTGGGCTTGCTTGGAAAATTTCATGATACAAGCCACGTGAAGGAGCTGGTGCACCATCAGCTGGTAGCGGGTGTGAAGGCAGCCATGTCGCTTGTTCGGCTGCATCGTCGCGATGTCAACCTTGCAGAGATAGCTGCTGGGCCACCACCTCCTCCGTGTGGTATGCCGTGGGATATGCATCCGCACTACGCAGCGGTGGCGCAATATGCTGAAGAGATTGTAGATGTGTTTGAGGAGCGAACGAACGTCCTGCTCCAGCATGGTTGAGTCCTGTAAAGTATAAAACAAAATAATGTAAAGTCTCTATATTGTCGAGTGGGCTTTTAATGCCCTTGTAAAGTTGTATGTATGGGCACATAGTGCATTGTTTGATTATATACCGGGCATGTACTTTTCGTTAGCCTGACGTGGTCAGCTACTCAGATTATATGCATTGTTGTCAATCGACGAAGTCGTATGGTGAGAAGCGGCCCCCGAGCATATTTTAGCGATAAAAAATGTAAGAGAGAAAATTTTGGGCCAAGGAACTTAACTTTTATTCATCGTAATGTAGGAGGTACAGTGTTCGGCTGAATATCCTGGCTGAATAGCCTTATTGAAAGTAAAAGACAACTAAGGGTAGAAGTGTCGCAGTTTTGCAACGTTCCAGGGGTTGGAGTATTCGACTCCTGACTCGACCTCCTTTAGGCGGTAGGCGCCACCTGGGATTACTTCAATGACGACATAGGGTCCTTCCCAGGGTGACTCGAGCTTTAGGTGCCCTTCCTGCTTGAGTCGCAGAACGAGGTCTCCTTTGACGAAGGACCTTGGGCGTAGCCGACGGCTATGGTAGTTGCGGAGACTTTTCTGGTACAATGCTGAGCGAGCCGCAGCGATGTCACAAGCTTGTTCCAGCGTGTCAACGACGTCTTCAAGTGTGATCGATGATTCGGCCTCGCTGTAGGCAACGACCCACGGGGCCTTGTAGTGTACCTCAGCAGACAACATGGCTTTGGCTCTGTGCACCATGAAGAAGGGCGTGTAGCCAGTTGAGCTGTTTGGCATTGTGTCCATGCTCCATAGCACGGAGGATAGCTCGTCTGCCTAGGCCCATAAGCCTTTAAAGTGGTCATAGCAGCTGCTTCTTCATGTCGTTGCCGATGAGACCGTTAGCCTTTTCGACCTGCCCGTTGGTCTACGGATGCGCCACAGAGGCGTATGTTAGCTTGATCCCGAGGTTTTCGTAGAAGCCTTGGAACTACTTCAAGGTGAAGTTCGAGACGTTGTCGATGATGATGCTGTGGGGCACTCCGAACCTATAAAAAATGGACTCTAAGAACTTTACAGTGGCAGAGCCATAATGGTTAGTGACGGTAATGGCCTTGATCCACTTCAAGATTTTGTCGACTACCACCAGGAGGAAGATGTGCCCTCCTGGCGAGGACTTTGGAAGTTTGACGATCATGTTAAGTCCCCACTGGGTGAAGGGCCAAGCCAATGGTATGGGCCGCAACTCCGATCTGGGCGCGTGTGGCTTTTTCGTGTACCTATGACAGGCGTTGCACCTCTGGACGATCTCCTTGGTGTTGCTCATTGCGGTTGGCTAGTAGAAGCCATCTCTTAGAGCCTTGGCGACCAGAGCGTGGTTGCCTGCATGGTGGCCGCAGATACCCTCATGGATGTATAGGAAGATGCTTTTCCCGTCGCTATTGGTGACACATCGGTGGAGCACACCCGAAATGCTACGCTTGTACAACTCGCCATTAATGATGGTGAAGGCCTTTGATCAGCGAGATATGCGTCGGGCGTCTGTCGGGTCCTCGGGAAGATGCTTTCTTATCAGGTAGCGGAGGTATGGTTGGGTCCACGTCTGCTCAATCACCATGACCTGCATAAGGTTCACCAGTTCGACCTCCGTGTCGAGCTTTTCGGGTTCCTCAGTTTTCTTTGGTGGTGCAGCCCCCGAGTGTCCCGCGGTTTCGGCTATGTCCTTCGAGAATTTTTGCTTGATGGAGGGCACACAGATTTGTTCGAGGAACACACCTGGTGGCATTGGAGAGCAGGTGGAGCCGATGTTGGCAAGCTTGTCTATCTCCTTGTTGCTTTCCCTGCCAATGTGTCGGAGTTCACAACCGTTGAAGTCCCCTTCGAGTGAGTTGTAGAGCGCATGATATGCAATCATTTTGGCACTATGAGCGTTGCACTAGTTCATCGTCTGCTGGACAACGAGGTTGGAGTCACCATAGATGAAGAGGTGTGTGGCGCCACACACCTTGGCCATCCTCATGCCATGTATGAGTGCCTCGTATTCGGCCTCGTTGTTGGATGCACGAAACTTCATCCAAAGCACATATTTCATCTTGTCCCCTTGAGGGGATGTTAGTATCACGCTGACTCCTGCTCTGGCCTCGCGCTTGGAGCCATCGAAGTGCATTGTCCAAGACTGGGACATGTTCGGAGTGTCCGGCAGCTGGAGTTCCATCTAGTGGACGAAGAAGTCAGGAAGCACCTAAAACTTGATGGCGATGCGCCATTCGTAGATGATGTCTCGAGGATACAACTCGATGCCACACAAGGCTACTCGCCCCATAGCTTCGGGGTTGTTCAGGATGTTCGACAGTGGGGCGTTGTTGACGACCATGATCTGGTGCTCTTGGAAGTAGTGGCTCAATCATCGCGCCGTCATGAATACGCCAGAGGTGAGCTTCTGGTAGTGGGGATACCTTTGATTTATTGGGGTCAGTACCTCGCTGAGGTAGTAGACTGGGCGTTACACCTCGTGGGTCTTGCCGTCTTCGAGTCGCTCGACCACGAGGGTTGTGCTGACCACCTGGTGCATGGCTGCGATGTATAGCAGCAAGGCCTCCCTCTCCTTTGGCGTGACCAGTACAGGAGATGTGGATAGCAGGCGCTTGAGATCATCGAATGCTTCGTCCACCTCGGCCGTCCACTCGAATTTGTCGACTTTGCGTAATAAATAATAAAAGGGAAGGGCCTTCTTGCCCATGCGGCTGGTGAACATGCTGAGCGTCGTGATTCGACCAGCCAGCTGCTGGACCCCCTTGACATTTTTGGGCTTATCCATTGCTAGTATAGCCTTGATTTTCTTCGGGTTAGCCTCGATGTCACGCTGAGAGATGAAGTACCCAAGTAATTAGCCTGGCGGGACGCCGAAGGTGCACTCGTCCAGGTTTAGGTTGATCTTGTAGCAATCAAGGTTATCGAACGTCTCACGGAGATCGTCGATGAGCGTTATGGGCTGCTTGGTCTTGATAACTATGTCATTGACATAGACCTGCACATTGTGACTGATCTGGATCTTCAGGCAGGCCTGCATGGATCATTGATATGTGGTGCCCGTGTTCTTTAGCCCGAAGGGCATGGTGTTGTAGCAGAACACTTCGAACAGCGTGATGAACGCTGTTTTCTCTTGATCTTCCACCTTCATTAGAATTTTTTGGTAGCCTGAGTAGGCATCGAGGAAGGAGAGTTTCTCACAGCATGATGTCGAATCGATGATTTGGTCGATCCTTGGTAGGGGAAGTGGTCCTTCGGGCAGTGCTTGTTGAGTGATGTGAAGTACACACACATATGCAGGATATCCGTGTCCTTTTTAGGGACCAGCACGGGGTTAGGTACCAAGGTGCTCTCTTTTATCTCCCTTATGAAGTTGGCGTCGACGAGTTTGTTGACTTCGACACCAACGGTTTCAGCTCTTGGTTCCAACAGTTGATGCATCGACTGCTTGACTGGCTTCACATACGGAAACACATTGAGTGCATGCTCGGCGAATTCCATGGGAACTCCTGGCATGTCCGCAGGACACCACGCAAAAAATTCCCAGCACTCACGGAGTAATTCGACGATGAAAGGATCGTATGGGCACCTAGAGGGGGGAGAATAGGTGCTACTTAAAATTTTACTCGTTTTCAAATTAGGGTTTGACAAGAAAGGTAAATTCTCTAGATTATGCAACTAAGGGGAATTTACCTATATGTAAAACTAGCACCAACTAGCACAATCACTAAGTAAGAACAAGTAAAGTAAAGTGCGGTAAAGGATAGTAGTAACCAAAATGGAGCGCGGAGACACAAGGGTTTGTTTCCCGTAGTTCCTTACTTTTGAGGGGAAGTACGTCTATGTTTGGATAGGGGGTGGTTTTAAACCACCAACGCCACAAGAGGCCTCCCTTTTTCTCCGATGAACCTCACCCCAAAGGGTTCGATTCACCTCTTCCACTATCTCGGCATACTTCAAGGTGGAAGTCGACACCTTTACAATAAGTTCGAGGCACACATCCACAACTTAATTGGAGGCTCCCAAATATAAGAGAGCTATCAAATGATCAAAGATAAGCTTGTAAGAACCAAATCAAAAGCTAGGGTTTCCAAAGAAACACTAGAGCAAGGGGCCCTCAAGTGAATGAGGGGGAAATGAAGATCTCTCTTGGTAAAGCTATAGATCAAGGCCTCCTCCTTCGATTATCCAAAGATCAGTGACTTTGGATGGTTGAGTGAAGAGATCTTGTGGATTTTGTGGCTCAATATGTGATGTTGTCCTTCACCTGGTCGAGCAAATCCCAAGGTAGAAGAAGGGGCCCTTATATAGGGCCCCCAAAAATTAGAGCCGTTGGAGCCACTTATAACGGACAGTCTGGCGCATATGGACCGGATAGTCCGGCCTAGCCAGACACTCCGGTGTGAGCCAGCCGGACACTCCAGCCTAGAAAAGTTTCCGGATAGTGTCAGACAGGTGTCCGGGTAGTGTCCGAACAGGCATACCGATTGTCCACACCTCGCGAGGAAAAACTGGAGTCTCGCGAGGGCCGAACACTCCGGCAGATTCTGGTCGAATACTCCGGTGAGGCAGGACAGTCCGACCCATATCATCCGGACAGTCCGGCAGGTCATTTGTCAGTGCTTATTTTTGATGCTGTGGGGCTCTTTTTCCTTGAGTGCAAATTACACAAATGTAGCTGATAAATACTGAAACATTTAACAACATATTAAACCTATCCAAGTGTTGTCAACAAACATCAAAACAATATGAAAGGCATCTTTCAATCTCCCCCTTTTTGGTGTTTGATGACAACCCAAGGATTTGCATATAGGATAGATAAAACATTTCATAATAGACGATTTTACACAACGTAGTAAGCCTCCCCCTTGATGTGTGACCAATTTAGCCTTGCATTTGAATACAAGACCACACATCCTAGGATCACATCCTCACTAGATTTGTATAAAACAAGTTATGACATGATATAAAAGAGACTAGATAGATAAGCTAGACATAACATAATCTTTAACATAACCGGGTACACATGTCATAACAAACATAACACAAAGAACGAAAATAGAACGAAGTTCAACACAACATAGTTCTCAAACCACTAAGAATAAGACACATAACACAGAGCTCTGATACCAATTTCTTCATGAGTGATCAATACAATTTCACCCGACTTCTTGTTGATGGGATTATTCTTGATGAAAGGTTTCTTGTAAGGAGCTTTGGAAGTTTTCTTCAACACAAGTTTACCCCATGATCTTCTCTCTTCTCATAGGGACAACCTGCCACAAAGTGATAGCGGTCACCACAGTTGAAGCAAGTTCTCAATTTAGTGACATTGTCTCTTCTTCCATTTGGAGAGGGGGTGGTTTCAAACCACTAACGCCACGACAAGCCTCCCTTGTTCTTTGATGAACCTCACCACAAAGGGTTCAATTCACCTCTTCCACTATATCGGCAACCTTAGAGGTGGAATCCGACACCTTTACAATAAGTTCGGGGCACACATCCATAACTTAATTGGAGGCTCCCAAATACAAGCAAGTTGTCAAACAATCAAAGACAAGCTTGTAAGAACCAAATCAAAAGCTAGGGTTTCCAAAGAAACACTAGAGCAAGGGGCCCTCAAGTTAATGAGGGGGAAATGAAGATCTCTCTTAGTGAAGCTATAGATCAAGGCCTCCTCCTTCGATTCTCCAAAGATCAATGACTTTGGATGGTTGAGTAAAGAGATCTTATGGATTTGGTGGCTCTGTGTTGCCGTTCTTGACCTGGTCGAGTAACTCCCAAGGTAGAAGAAGGGTCCCTTATATAGCCCCCCCAGAAATTAGAGCCGTTGGAGCCACTTATAACGGATAGTCCGACGCGTATGGACCGGATAGTCCGGCCCAGCCGGACACTCTGGCGTGAGACAACCGGACACTCTGGCCTAGCAAAGTTTCCGGCTAGTGTCCGGCAGGTGTCCGGGTAGTGTCCAAGCAGGTATATCGATTGTCCACACCTCGCGAGGAAAAACTGGCGTCTCGCCAGGGCCGGACACTCCGGAAGATTCTGGTCGGATACTCCGGTGAGGCTGGACAGTCCGGCCCATATCAGCCGGACAATTCAGCAGGACATTGTCAGTGCTTATATTTGATGTTGTGGGGATCTTTTTCCTTGAGTGAAAATTACACAAATGTAGTTGATAAATCCTAAAACATTTAACAGCATATTAAACCTATCCAAGTGTTGTCAACAAACATCAAAACAATATGAAAGGCATAAATGCCCTTTCAGACGAGCGTGCTTTCCTATGCGGGACTTAGGTCGTTGGCGATCAACGCCATATTGGAGGTGTCTATCGTGTGGACCTGCACCTTTTTAGTGTTGATAGTTGATTCGAACGACATATCAGGTGCGTTTTTCCTAGTGACTGGAGGCAGACCGTTGTTTGTTTCCTCCTTCAACCTTGTGAGCTCCTCCTGCATGCTGAAAGACTGGGAGATTTTGTTGAAGTCCCTGTCGCAGCCGCCTCGAACAGATACGCCGCGACTCGGCCTCTCCGCCCGTACTCGCAAGTGTGGCGTCACCAGCCACCGCCCAGACATGCCCATTGGTCACCGCGCGCCCCCTTGACCACCGTACTCGCTAACGAACACCGTCGTACCCACACAGAGCGCCGAGGTCGCCCGACCAACTAAGACCGCCCCTTGTCGAGCCACCACTCGCATGAAGATCGCCACACCCAACAGCGTCGACCCATGCCCTTCTCCATGCCTAGCTCGAACTGTACCAACGTCGCCGATGAGCCCTTGCCATGCCGCACTGCCTCACCCTCAAGGGTATAAATAGAGACCACCCTCAGCCTTAATCTTCACACTATTCTACTCCTCTCTCACTCAGAAACACCCTTGACCTGTTTCCGGAGCAAGGTGAGCAACCTGTCGCCGGAATTTGATCGGAGTCCGCCGCTGCCATGAGGTAAAGGCGTCGTTGATTGGAGCCACCCCAGGAGCTGTCGTGACCGCCATTCGACTCGCCGTCATCGACAAGCTCGTTCGCCTGCACCACCGACCCTAGCTGGAGCCCTGGTAAGCCCACATCCACCCTCGCCGTGTTGCTAGGTCAGAATCTCGCCGGAGCACCGCGACGTAGACGATGAACCTAGACCGTAGATCGTGTTGTAATCGTAGGGCTAATATTGATCGATACCACTTAGTGTTAGATGACCCGCTGACACGTGGGACCAGCCTGAGTGAGCCCGTTGCGCGTGCGCTGTGAAGTTGGCCAGTCCAGTAACGTTTCCCACGCGAGCCTAGTATTTCAAATCTAGTTTTTTTTCTTTTTATTCAAAAACCTTTTCTGTAGTGAACTTTAAAAATCAATTCAAAGAGATTCACTGCACCAAATTGAATGAATCCAATTTTCTTTGAAAGTAGATGAAAATATCTAATCACTCCCGTTGGATTCAAACAGTTTGAAACTATGAATCACCCTCAGTAAAAATAACAAGCCACAAGCTTTTGCAATTTCAAACATTTCTCTAAAATTAATCATAAGTGATTTTGAGTTGATTCCAACTCTCAAAAATCACATTTGACAAGACCCTTCTGATTATGTAAAAATCTACATACTTACATGTAGTAGTCCTGGATCAAAACTAAAGAATAACTTTCTAGTCATTTTTAGCCACTTAAATATTATTAAATAATAGTGTTAAACTTTATAAATTAGGCCAACTTTTTTAAATCATATTCCCAAGTATTAGAGTATGTGGTGATGACATGTGTCAATATGACCCCATATTTTTAATTTGGAGAATATTAAATCTTAAGCAACTTTTCAATGAGTAGAAATTACCTTCCTAAAAATAAGATAAATAAAATCTTATAACCCTTTCTTGTAATGATAGAGATGATGTTAGATCATCTAGTGTGACCCTTGTGTGATAAATAGAAGTAGTTAAGTATTGTTTGGTGATTGTGTAACTCGTATTTATTTATAGACGCTTGTATCAATCTAGGCTACGAGGAGGAGGAATTCTACGAAGAAGAGGAAGACAACTTCGACCACCTTACCAGTCAAGGCAAGCTACATTATGCAAGCTATTCTGTCTAAGTCTGCAAGCTAAGCTAAACCATGTAAGTCTTACTTGCAAGCTATACTAAGCATTCTAGACCATGCAAGCCTTATTATGCATACCCTTGTGATACCCTTTTGAGTTAACCAAATCCCAGTTTTACTTGTAAGCTTTATCTTTCGCAAAGTTGTTCAGTAGTTAATAAATTGGATGATTAGTGGAAAAGGAGAAAGTGTTCCCAAGAGATTGGAACTTGTCGAAGATAGATACACCAGCTTAGTACCCTACAACTAGTTACACACACCCCCTTTTGATATGTAGCATCCCAATTGTCTAACAATTGCAATGCTACTTTCCTAGTCTATATATTGTTACTTCCTACTTGTCATTCATTGCATTGCATTTTTATCATGCTCATGTCACCATGCCACCTTGCATTTGAGCATCATGTAAAACCCCTTTTCATTTGGTTCTTATTCCATATGCATTATATATTGTATCACTTGTATTTGCCTCTTGATATATTGTATTTGCTTCTTGATATATTGCTTGATGCCCAAGTTGGTTTGGGGGCATATCTCTTCTTTTCCCATCAACCTACTAACTTGTCACATATCATACTCCCATCTTGGTATCTATCTACAACTCTACCATCTAGTTATATGTGGGCCTTTGTTTTATCCTGTGGCACTTAAATCAATCCCACAAAAATATTGGTATGGGTCCTTATCTATTCACACATGGTCCTTTTGGGTTGCTCCAAACCATTTAAATTAAGCCATGTACGTGTCCATCTTTCCATTTTGACATGTGCATTCTTCATCTTAAGCAAAGCTCACTTAAGCACCCATGTACTTATTTTGTTTTCACAAAATAGTCCCACATGCTTGCCTAGGTGTGTGATTGCATGGCACATGCAATATGAGCACCATCTACACCTCCCTTTCTTCTATTTGATTTGTTGTTGAGTTTTTTTCCAAAGAGTTGGTTATCAAATTGGACAAATAAAATCAATCTAACTAACCCTTTATACCATCTACACTCCACCTAGACCCTCTTATCCATCTTGCGGTTCTTTTCTCTTTCATCTGTTTGCAAACAACAACTAGTTTCAAATTTGAAGCAAAACCAATTCCATCAACCAAATAATTTTGAAACAGGATAAAAATAAGTATATAAGAGAAGGCAACCACCATGGGCGCAGCCCACTCTCTCCAGTCCAGCTTCCTCTATTCCCCTCTACTTCCCGTGGGCCAGTTACTCCCAGCCCGATACCCCTTCAACCCTCTTCCGTCACTGTTGATCTCCCCCGTCATCCTCCTTCTCTCTGCGACCAGACGGCAGGGAGCAGGTAGGCTTCCCCCTCCGTTGTCCCCGTCACCTTCCACCACTACCGAGTACGCCTCTGTCAGATCCCAATGGAGATCGACATGACAACAGCAAGAATTACAGCAAAATCTCAAGGGGAAAATCACTCAGAAGGATTCACGAGACTAATTTCGTATCCAGAGTCTACATAGCCTCAAGAGATCCCAAGTTAGGGTTACAGTATAAGTATGTTTTGTTTGATGCTTTGAGCAATGATAGATGATAATGCCGACACACCCAGACGCAGCTGGTCATATAACCCCTCTACAGTAACTTGAACAATAACCTTCCCTTAAGGGTAAAAGTAAAAGACTAAAATAGGAAAACGGTCTCTTCTCATCCTGGCCGTTGATCTCACTTCTTGTCCATCGTTGGATAGATGAACTTGTACACTTGCTGCTGTCGGTTCCAGTAACCTGACAATGCCCCCTTCTTGAGCTGTTCCTTGTCCTCAAGGAACAATGCCCGTGGATCTCCATTCCTCCACTGTTTGCTTGAAGAAATCTGGGAATACCTTTTTGATAAAATCAGCATCCTCCCAACTAGCTTCTTCCGGTGACAGACCCTCCCATTGGATCAACCATTGCACCACATGTAAATTGTTCCTTGGAATTTGTCTGATTTGTAAAATAGTTAAAGGAGTAGTGTGCACCTTGCCTTGTGCATTGATGAGTGGTAAATCAGGACAGGGCACTACAGTAGGACCAATGTGCTTCTTCAGTTGGCTCACATGGAAAACTGGGTGTATTTTGACCCCCTCAGGTAGCAACAGCTTATAAGCCCTATTTCCAATCTTCTGCAGAATACAAAAAGGACCATAATATTTGCTATGTAGCTTGATTGCCCCTGTCAATCCAAAAGCAGCCATTCTATATGGTTGCATCTTTAGGTAGACCATATCCCCAATCTCCAATGTTCTTTCACTCCTGTTTTTGTCTGCAAACTTTTTCATTCTGGCAGTTGCTTGGGCTAGTTGGTGCTTGAGTTGTGTCAACATTTCATTCTTTGCTGCCAAAAACTCAGATGCTTCTAGTTCCTCTGGTCCAGGTATAGATAGTTCACTGATTTGGGGAGGAGCCTTGCCGTACAATGCTTGGAATGGTGTTATATTGAGGGCAGTATGGAAGGAGGTGTTGTACCAAAACTCTGCTAAAGATAACCAGGCCATCCATTTGTTTGGTTCATTGAATATCATGCATCTCAAATAAGACTCTAAACACCGATTTACTCTTTCTGTTTGACCATCAGATTGAGGATGGTATGCAGAGCTAAATCGTAGTTCTACCTGGAATGAGTTGAATATTTCCCTCCATAATGTACTTGTAAAAATTCTGTCTCGATCTGAGATAATGACAGTTGGTGGTCCATGTAGCTTGATCACATTATCAATTAATGCTTGGGCGACTGTGTGTACTGAGTATGGGTGGGAAAGAGGGATGAAATGTGCATATTTTGTGAACTTATCAACTACCACCAAAATTACCTCTTTGCCCTGGGATTTTGGCAAGCCCTCTACAAAATCCAGGGAAATGTGAGCCCAGGCCATATCAGGTGTTGGCAATGGATCTAAGAGTCCTGGATATTTGCATTTTTCATGTTTAGATCTCTGGCAGATGGGACAGTGAGAGACAAATAGTTCCACTTCCTTTTTCATTCCTGCCCAATAGAAAAGTTTCTTTATCCTTTGATAAGTGGCTCTCATGCCCGAGTGACCCCCAATGGCAGAGCTGTGTAAAGCTTGTAGTAGCTTTGCTTTTAAATTCTTGTCTTGTCCCAGAACTAATCCGCCATTGTACCTTAGCACCCCCGCTTTCATTGAATACGGAGAGTTTGGTTCAGGTGGTGTGATGAGAAACTTCTGCACTAGCTCTTTAGTTGTCTCGTCAGCTGAGTAGCTGTTTACTACTTCAAATATCCATGTTGGTGTTACTGCTAACATGGCAAATAATGAAGAAAACTGTCTGGATAGAGCATCGGCAGCTATGTTCTCCTTCCCTGTTTTGTATTCCACCACAAAGTCAAACTCTAGTAATTTCAGCATGAGTTTGTGTTGTATGCCTTCAGCAATCCTCTGATCGGTGATATATTTTAGGCTCTGCTGGTCTGATCTGATGATCAAGGAATTGCCCAGAAAGTAGTGTATCCATCTTTTGAGAGCCTCCAATATGGCCAAGGCTTCCTTCTCATATGCTGAAAGTTTGGTATTTCTTGGTCCTAGGGCAACACTGTAATATGAAATTGCTCTTCCTTCTTGCATGAGGACAGCCCCTAGACCTGTGCCAGAAGCATCTGTTTCAAGCACAAAAGGCTTGTTGAAATTTGGCAAGGCTAGTACAGATGTAGAAATAAGTGCCTGTTTTAATGTTTGAAAGGCCACCTCGTGAGTTGGTGTCCATACGAAAGGAACTTTCTTTAGCAGGTCATATAGTGATCTGCAAATATTACCATAGCCTTTTATGAATCTCCTGTAATAGCCAGTAAGCCCTAAGAAACTTCTGAGTTTGGTGAGTGATTCAGGTGTTTTCCAGTCAGGGACAACTGCTATTTTAGCTGGATCGGTAGATAATCCATCTCCTTTAATTATGTGGCCGAGATATTTCACTTGAGGTTGAGCAAATACACATTTGCTTTTCTTTGCATATAGCTTGTTTTCTTTCAGTAATTGCAAGGGAATGGACAGGTGCTTGTAGTGGGTTGTCAGATCTGGGCTGTAGATGAGGATATCATCAAAGAACACTAGTATGAATTTTCTGAGAAAGTTTGCAAAGATTTCATTCATCAGTGCTTGGAAGGTGCCAGGAGCATTAGACAGCCCAAAAGGCATCACTAGGTATTCATAGTGCCCAAAATATGTTCTAAAAGCAGTTTTAGGAATGTCAGCAGGCAACATCCTAATTTGATGATAACCTGACCTTAAATCCAGTTTACTGAAAACTTTTGCTCCATGTAGATCCTCAATCACTAGGATAGGGAATTTGTTTTTGATTGTCAATGCATTGAGTTTTCTGTAGTCCACACAAAGCCTCCAAGTCTTGTCCTTTTTTCTGACTAAGATTGCTGGGGAAGCATATGGGCTTTGGCTTGGTCTGATTACTTTGTTGGCCAGTAGTTCTTTAATTTGTGCCTCCATGGCATCCTTTTGTTTGTGTGGTACTCTATAAGGTCTGACCATTGGTGGAGTGGCATCTTGTTGTAGGGGAATGGCATGATCACATTGCCTGTGGGGTGGTAGTTCAGTAGGTTCTGCAAATACTGCTTCATGTTGTTGTAGTATTTGTTGTATTTGCGGTAGGAGTTGTCCCGTTTCTTCAGGAGTGGTGGACATTGTTTGTAGTTGTAGTATATATCCTACTGCTCCTTGTGTTATCAGTTTGTGCATTTCCTCAGCTGATATTTCTTCCACCTTATTGGCTGAATGTAATGTAGGAACAGTGACATTCAGTTCTCTGTCTTTTCTCACCGTAATGGTGGAGTTTTGAAAATCCATAGTGAAGGGACTGTGTTGTTGTAACCAGTCACACCCCAAGATTACCTCATGATCTGGCAAGTGCAACACTCGGAAGTTTTCTGTGAATGTTTGTTTGGCCATGTTGAAAGGGCAGTCCAGGACAACAGAATCAGAGAGTAGGATTCCTCCGCCAGCCACCTTAACTTCTCTAGCAGGGGCTGACTGTATTGTGCACTCAGTTTTCAAGGCAAATGTTTGGTCCATGAAAGATGTACTGCTGCCCGAGTCAATTAAAGCTACAGCTTGTTTGCCTTTTACTGTAATTAGCACAGTTGGTGTTTTGCTGGTAGATTGTCTTCCCAGAGCTTGTAAAGATATATTCATAAGGTGTTCCTGAGTTTCTTGTTGTTGTTCTTCCTGTTTTTCAGTGGCGTGTTCAGCTGTCTCTTGATAATTTTCTTGGCCTTGTTGGTCTTGCTCTAGCACTTGTGCTAAGAAATTGAGCACTGGGATTTGCTTGCATCTATGGCCTGGTTGCCAATTTGCCTCTCCACATCTCCAACATGTGCCTCTTGCTCTGGATTTAGCAACTGTATTTTCTGGGACTTTATTGACAACAGGTGCCAAAGGAGGAGGTGGTTTGTAAGGAGTGCAGCTGTTGAACTTCTGGAATTGTGGCACAAACTGTTTCTTGCTGGATTGACATTGCTCAATTTCCCTTGCTTTCCAATAAGCAGATGTGAGGGATAGGGGCCTCATTGGTCTGAGCTGTGATTTGATAGCATCCCTCATACCATTGACATAGCATCTGACAAACCAATCTTCCTGGAGGTCTGGATTTTATTCTTTGATATCAGCCATCAAGGTCTCAAATATCTCTGTATACTGTTTGATAGTGAGATTGCCTTGCTTGACATTGTTGAACTTTTCTGCCAGCTCATACGTACTGTTATCAGAGAAACGTTGTGTCACTTCTTCAGCAAATTGAGTCCATGACAGTTGTTGTTTATGTAGGCCAGATCGGCGCAACCAAACATCTGCAGGACCAATGAAGTAAAGTTGTGCCAAATGGACCTTGTATTCTTCTGGCGCAGCCGCCATTTGGAAATATTTTTCGCATTGGCGAATCCAACCAACTGGGTTTTCCCCTTCAAATCGTGGAAAGTCCATTCGAGGCCCTTTTGTGATTGACTTGAAAAACTGCGTTCTCATTTCTTTCTCATAATCCCTCGCATAACCTTCCCACATTTGATCCACTTTTGCTTTGTTCTGATTGAAATTATTGAAAGCTGGGGTGGATACCTTCTTGGTTGTGTGAATCCTGTCGATATTTGCAAATCTAGGAGGAGCGGACCTACGAGCAGTATTAATAGCAGGTAGTTTGGGACAAGTAAGCAAATCAATATACTGTGTTTTTTCTTGTTCTTCCAATAGCCTTTGTTTCAATGCTTCCGTCAGTTGCCCATGTTGTTGGTTTTGAGATTGTTGAAAGGTTGGTGACCTCTGAATGTTCACTGGTTGTTTTGCTGGAAGAGGAACTGAAATCATTTCTACTTTCTTCAAGGAATTGATGGCGTTGGACATTGTCTCCAATTGAGTTCGATGGTACCTTCGCCAAGTGCATATCGGTGACAGCAGTCACAATTTCCGTCTGTTTTTGGTTCAGCGCGGACATCTCTTCACGAATCTGGCCCACTTCCAAGCGAAGATCTTTAGTATCCTTGCGCGTTTCGTTCATTTCCTGCTTGAGGGAGCAAAGTTCCTGGAGGTCTTCGCCATCAAAGCTTGCTCGTGAGCTTGCTTTTGGAGGCATCCTGACTTTAGTCGCAGAGTAGAGGAATTTTACGCCGGAATGAATCCAACAACCCGAAACTCTGGCCAAGTCCTACCGCCTTCTCGCCGTCCCGCCTCCCGAAGACACACGGATCGAGCTCGAAACGGAATTTTACGGCTAGAGGGGATGATCTCTAGCAACCGATGCGAATACTCAATCTGTGTCCGATCTGTGCCGCCGCCGCTAGCCGCCACCGTCGACTCTGTCCGTGCGAGAGGACACACCGCCGCCAACGCCGCCCTCGACCACACACCGCCGCCGCGAGATGGGATTCGGAGTGGGATTTTACGAGATCCCCCAACCACTCGTCATCGCCAAATAGATTCGCCGCCGAGGAAAGATTAGACTTCTGATACCAATTTGTCAGATCCCAATGGAGATCGACATGACAACAGCAAGAATTACAGCAAAATCTCAAGGGGAAAATCACTCAGATGGATTCATGAGACTAATTTCGTATCCAGAGTCTACATAGCCTCAAGAGATCCCGAGTTAGGGTTACAGTATAAGTATGTTTTGTTTGATGCTTTGAGCAATGATAGATGATAATGCCGACACACCTGCACGCAATGGGTCATATAACCCCTCTACAGTAACTTGAACAATAACCTTCCCTTAAGGGTAAAAGTAAAAGACTAAAAGAGGAAAACGGTCTCTTCTCATCCTGGCCGTTGATCTCATTTCTTGTCCATCGTTGGATAGCTTAACTTATACACTTGCTGCTGTCGGTTCCAGTAACCTGATAGCCTCCCCTTCTTATCCCCTCACAACCCAGCAAACCCTAGATCCTTTTTCCCTCCTCGCGCCGCCGCTCCATCCCTCTTTTTTTTCCCTCTCTGTTTCTTTCGCCTGGTAGAAGAGGCAGCGCGCAGACCACCTCTGTGAGGTGTGAGCCACCTCGTCTGTGTCCCCTGGCGCCGCCCGGTTACAGCGGACAAGTGGAAGAAGGGCCGCGCCCCGACGACCTCTCCTCATCAAGCTCCTGGACGCAGAGGCCGCTTGCTGGAGCCATGGACTCTGATGCCGCTCGTCGTCGCCTGCTTCCCCTACCTCCTCCCGGGTTCGCCTCCGGCCCCGTCAAGAACCCCAATCGCCCGCGGTGAGCTCCATTTGCTGATTCCCCACGATCTTTGCATCCCCGGCCGCTCGCCCGTGCGTAGATAGCAGCAGCCACGCCCGTCAGCAGCAGATGCGCCGAACCTTCTGTATCGACCCTTTTACCGGCGCACCTATTCACCCTCTGGCGATACTTCCTCAACAAATATCGTAGGACTATGTTTCCTCTACATCTTTAGTTTTCGTGGCCTTGCGAAATTCTCAGTGGATTTGTCGCTTTATTCTCCCGAAGTCGAGCTCAGCTGGCTATTTTCCGCAACACGTGTTCATCGTCTGGTGGTGGTCTTCGGCGATTAGCTGTCGCCATCGCTGCACCGTCTGCCGGCGGTTCTCCGCCTTCCTCCGTTGTTCCCCGACGCCGTTCTTCATCGACCGCAATCTGGTACATCCCTCTTTCCTTCGAGCGATCCTTCCTCCAAACGGTGAACCACAGGTAGCAATCCTCCCTCAAGTCGAGACGATTTCATAATAACTTTGCTGCACTTGATTCTGGTTTCAACTGTCCGTGCATTCGTTCGCCCTGTCCCGTGAGCTAGCGACATTCACAGTTACCCTCCGGCAATTTTCTTTGTACCTATCTCTTCTCCGTTTGTACTTTTACGAGTAGCAACAGACGACACATCATTCGGATTAAAAACGCGGCCAGCAAGTTCCTGTCGGCCTTTTTTTTTTCTTTCTGCAGAAATGGTTAATAGGAAATAAAAATGAGTTTATACATATCTTTTAATTGGTAATTCCAAAAATAATAATTAATATATGTTTTTGAATCAGAAAAATGTGAGAAATCTGTTTATAATATTTATAATATCATTTGAATAATTTAAAATTTCAAAATAATTTAATTGTTAATAAATACATTTTCTTAATAAATCTATAACTTTAAATCCGTAAATCCAAATTCGGTAAATAATATGTCTAAATCGATCAGACCTCTCCAACCATGATATCCATCTTATCATTTGCATCATGCATTAATAACAGTTTTATAATCAGTATTATTTATGCAAGGAAAACATGATAAATAAAATTGGGAACTAATTGTTTCTTACTAATAACGCCTTACGAATGCTATATCATCAATGTGCTATGCCGCTAATACCTTTTCGACATAGTTTGCATCATTAACTTGCCATGTCATGCATCATATCATGATTATGCCGATTCTTCCGCCTTAGTTGTAATTGTTGCATCACTTGCTCCCTTTAGTGTTTGCTTCTTCCCGGATACGACGATGAGATGTTGCGAGCTTCGACAAGTTCTTCGGTTATAAAACTTCGGCAATGTTTTCAGGCGAGCATTCTCCCTCTTTCTACCTATTTTACCTTTCTAGTCTTTATTTCCTCCTGTTGATCTATTGCTATCTGTGTTGCGATGCTCTATTTCTCGTACCCGTAATATCCCTTGCAGCCTTATATTGCCTTGGACATATCCTATTACTTGTTGTTTGGTAGATAGTCGGCCTTGAGTGTCGTGGTTGCTTGCTCAAGTGCCGTTGCGTGTTGTCAAGTACCACAGTTGTTGGAAGACTGCCATATGCTTTATGTTGAAGTTGATCATGACTTTAATTACCGTTTAATAACTAAAATTGAAATAAGTAAATAATGCAGAGGCACAGGTGGGCAATAGATGTTATTTGGTTTTTAACCGTCCACTTGTGTCCCGTAGGACCTCGAGTACTTGATACCTGTTTTTTGAATATTCGCACTATCCGCATGTGGGACCATGAATCCCCCTAGCCAGAGCTTGAGTCATATTTATTTCTTGGGGGCCACAAAGTAGTTTGGGGCTTTATTACTATCTTGTACTTATGCCATGCTTTACTGCTTTATTTACGATTGCGCGTGGAGCGCATGTACTGTTTAGGAACAAATGTGGAATGTTTTCGCGGTATCGACAAGCCCAGTCACACTTTCGGGTTCCTAGTCGTTTATAACCATTGGCACAAACTTTTGGGTCCGTCTCGGAGCCGGCCAACTTCGTCGCGGGTAGCTTGGTGGGGTGCCCCCCTGAAATTTATATGAATCTTGCAATTTCTCTGGTGTGATGCCTCGTTGGGTTTCATTTGATTTTTCTTGAGGTTGATCGTGCGTGTGTTGCTATTTGTGCCCCCTGCAGGGTAAAACTTTCTGAAAGCCGTGTCCATGGTTTTGGGCGACTTGGAGCACAGTATCTCGATCATAGACAACTATAACTAAAGTAGTGCTATAAATTTGACTTTATAATGACTAGTAATCAGCTTCACTATAATAAAATGGCTAAATAAAAGTGCCAACAATTGCTGGTTTGTGTTGTCACCTGTTACCATTGTATCTGACTGGTAAGTATTGCAACTAGAACGGAATGGCTAAATAAAATTACCAACAACTGCTGGATTTTGGGATACCTCATACTATATGTATCTGACTAGTAAGTACTACAACTACTACGGAATGGTTAACTAAAAGTGCCCACTGCTTATTATATCAGGATGACTATCTATACCCGACTAGTAATTGCTGCAACGATAACTGAATAAATAAAACTGCCAACTGTGTGAGTTCCTCGGTTGACTTCCTCGTTTGGTCTCAAGGGGGAAATATCAGGATGGGTATGCTTGATGATAGTTTCAGGTTGGATCCGAATAGGTATTTCTTATCCCTATCTGATAGCCGCCAGTTGTATTGAGTCTCTATAGGTTGTTTAGTGCATGTCACGCCGCTTCACCCACCATACCTATGTAGGCGAGGACCGCCAATTCTAGTCTCGCTGTGTCTGGCCTCGATCTTGACCGCTCTTTTTCCTTCGCCCTTTGTCAGCACCCCTTTTGTTAAGCAAGTTTTGAGATCGACGTCGTTAGCAGGGTTACCCTTTCGGCTTGGCCTGGGCAGGGTTATGGACGCCATTGGTTATTCTTCAGGTCTCTTAGCCCAATTTGCATCTTGTCCGTAGTCGGATGTTGTATCGTTTTCAAGGTGATTTGGATCTTTGTATGGAATATCTGTATTCTTGACTCTTTGAGTCATTGTTGTACATAACTGTTCTGTGGGTTTCATCGTGGACTATTGTGTAATGGTATTACTTCGTTTTCCACCCGCACGAAAGTGCCTGGTGGGCACCTTTGAATCGTTTCTATGCGGGTTTGGCGGGAATTGCTGAAACACGCATAAAACCGATTTTGAGGGTGTTACATGATAGATGCTAGTGCTAATCTAAACTTGATCACTAGATGGGAACAAATGATTATGAAAACCTTGGAATGATGAGTCATTCTATTGAAATGCTTTAACATGTGTTATGGACACAATGACTTTGAAGATGATGGTGAATGAAGTATGTGACTTGACTTTGATAAAAACTAATAGTTCGGTTCGGATGCGATACCATTCCAACGTTTACCGTACAACCACAATACTCGAATTTGGGTAGGGCTTGATTGAAAATTTATATGTCTTAGTATGGGTTCCCTCGCGGAACGAGGTGAGCTGAGGCTACCTTGTGAATGTGAATGTCCACCTATGCAGTGCGCAAGATGACAGATGATCATGGTTGGGAGGCAAAACTCATAGGGGAGGTGCCTATACTAGGTTGTGTAATTGAAAGGTTAGGATTGATTATCCGCATACTAACTATGATGATTCAGGATAGTTCTTGACGGATGTATCGAATGTTGTGGTGAAAGTGTACCACCTCTATAGAGTGTCAATCTATTTGAATATCCGCGTTCGCGGTTATGGACAGTTGGATGACCATACTGTTCTGTTGTTAGATGTTTTCTGAAATGACTCGTGACTTGAAAGATGACTTTGACTTGACCCCACAAGTTGTGGAAATGAAGTTAGGTTCTCGCTTAAGTAACCTAGACAACTAAAATTAGAATTTTGTTACTAGTTACTGGTTGAAATAAAATTGTCTTGTGGCAAACAAACCTAGAGCTTAAGAATCCTATAGAATGGCCTTACTGCTTTAGTGAAAGTTTGCGAGTAATTCAAAGTACTCATAGCTTTGTCCCTGGATATTCCCATGGCCAGACTATGAAGGGGACTACAAGGAAGATGGACAGCAGGACGCTTACGATAACTAGGATCATCTCCCATCGTCAGCATTGCTTGTGACCCTGAAGATGGAGCCGTGACCATGCTACCTTTATTATATATTCCCTGGATTGATTATAATCAGACTTGATCATGAGATCAACTATTTGTAAGACTATTATGATTTGTAATAGATGATGAACTATGGTACCAATCTGTTATGTCTCGCAAAAATGGTAATCCTGGGATTGTGATGTACGGCATAACAGGCATCTGGGATTAAAAATCCGGGTGTTGACAAGTTGGTATCAGAGCCATCCTAACCATAGGAGACCCTAGTTAGAATGGACGTCATAAAAACTTTATTTCCAAATAAAGTGAGTATCTTTAAAAACCTATTCCCACTCTTACCCTTGAAATTATTTCCAAAAAGAGAGTCATAAGCTCCTTAAATTTTTTGCAACCTTACCTAAAAATTGGCACACTTGATCACTTCTCTAATTTACTCCTCTCGAATTTCTTATAAATGGACTACGCCTACAACAAGTTCTACCAGCCGGGAAATGGTGGGAATATCATCTTTGAGAACGACCTGAGCGAGCTGGCTGAATTTCTGGAGCGCCCGCATCCGGAGTTCTATGGAGCTCAACTCCATGATCACCCCGGAGGGGAGTTGTAGTGGCTAATAGTTGCCGACCTTCGCGGAAAGATGGAGCCACCTGTTGGAATTATGCCCTAGAGGCAATAATAAAGATGTTATTATTATAATTATTGTGCATGATAAAGTTTATATTCCATGCTAGAATTGTATTAAGCGGAAACTTTAATACTTGTGTGGTTTGTGAACAACACCGTGTCCCTAGTATGCCTCTATGGACTAGCTCATTGATTAATGATGGTTAAGGTTTCCTAACCATAGACATGAGTTATCGATTAATAATGAGATCATATCATTGGGAGAATGATATGATGGACAGACCCAAACTAAGCGGAGCAATTAGATTGTGTCATCGTGTTCATCTTTGCGAAGCTTTTCTTATGTCAAATATTGTATTCCTTAGACCATGAGATAATACAACTCCCTGGTATCGGAAGAAAGCTTTGAGGTCATCAAACGTCATCCTATGAGAGGGTGATCATAAAGGTGTCTCTCAGGTGATCGGAAAGTACCTGTTGGGTTGTATGTATCGAGATGGGATTTGTCCCTCCCAAGTCGGAGAGATATACTTCGGTCCCACTCGGTAATCGATATCAACACCGCTTGCAAGAATGTGGTTAAGGAGTTAATCACAAAGTGATATCGGATTACGGAACGAGTAAAGTACTTGCTGCGAACGAGATTGAACTAGGTATGACGGTACCGACGATCAAATCTCGGGCAAGTAAAATATCGCGAGACGAAGGGAATATATATATGGGATTGATTGAATCCTGGCATCGTGTTTCATCCGATATGATCATCGATGAATGTGTGGGAGTCAATATGGGTTTCCAGACCCCGCTGTTGATTATTGATAGAAGATCATGTCTGCATATTCTCGAACCCGAAGGGTCACACACTTAACGTGTCTCGACGCTAGGATAGATTGGATAATTGGTTTATCAGTTTTTGTTCAGAGTCTTGGATGGGATCCGGGACATCCCGAGAGGTTCCGGAATGGTCCGGAGAATAAGATTCATATAAGGCAATGCAATTTTTGGAGTTCGGAATTGTTTCGGGTTAATCGGTATTGTACCGGAAGCTTCTAGAACCTTCCGGAGGGGGACCAACGTGGCCCCACCTGCCGGGAGGGGGCATGGGCCTATGAGGGAGTGCCCTGGCCGCATTGGGCCAGGGGCACAAGGCCCCATAGGGCCCAGCCGGCCAAACCTAGGGGAAACCCTAGGGGAGCTTCTAGAAGGGGGGACTTGCCCCCCACTCCTCCCTCCTTGGCCACCGGCCCTAGGGCTTGGGGGAGGGGCAAGGGCTGGCCGCCCACCCCTCTATATAAAGAGGGCTGGGGGCGCACCCCCCTGTAACACCCTCAGAATCGGACCTATGCAAGTTTTAGCGAAAACCCGCCAAACCCGCATAGAAACGATTCAAAGGTGCCCACCAGGCACTTTCGTGCGGGTGGAAAACGAAGTAATAACATTACACAACAGTCCTCGATGGGACCCACAGAACAGATATATATACAACACGACTCCATGAGTCAATAATACAGATATAAGGTACAAAGATCCAAATCACCTTGAAAATGATAGAGCGTCCGACTACGGACAAGATACAAATGGGGCTAAGAGCCCTGAAGAATAACCAATGGCGTCCATAACCCTGCCCAAGCGGAAGGGTAACCCCGCTAACGACGCCGATCTCAAAACCTGCTTAAACAAAAGGGTGCCGACAAAGGGCAAAGGAAAAAGAGGAGCGCCAAGATCGAGGCCAAGACACCATGAGACTAGAATTCGGCGGTCCTCGCCTACATAGGTATGGTGGACTGAAGCGGCAGCGGCGGCATGCACTAAACAACCTATAGAGACTCGATATGACTGGCGCCTATCAGAGAGGGGTAAGAGAGACCTATCCGGATCCAACCTGAAGCTCACACCAAACAAACCCATCCTGGTGTTTCCCCCTCGAGACCAAACGAGGAAGTCAACCGAGGAACTCACACAGTTGGCAGTTTTACTTATTCAGTTGTCGTTGCAGCAGTTACTAGTTAGGTATAGATAATCATCCTGATAAAGTAAGCAGTGGGCACTTTTAGTTAACCATTCCGTTATAGTTACAACACTTACTAGTCAGATACAATTAGCATGAGATAACCCAAAACCCAGCAGTTGTTGGTACTTTGATTTAGCCATTCCGTTGTAGTTGCAATACTTACTAGTCAGGTACAATGGTCGCAAGCGACAATCCAAACAAGCAATTGTGGGCAGTATTATTTAGCCATTCCGTTATAGTGAAGCTGATTACTAGTTATTATAAAGTCAAATTTATAGCAATAAACTTTAGTTATGCTTGTCTATGGTCGAGATACTGTGCTCCAAGTCGTCCATAACCGCGGACACGGCTTTCAGAAAGTTTTACCCGGCCGGGGTGCACCAATAGCAACACACGCTCGATCAACCTCGGAAAAACCAAATCAAAACCCAACGAGGCTTTCACGACTAAGCAATCACAGGATTCAGAAATATTTCAGGGGCCACCCATTGAGTAGACCAAGAACGGCCACCGACTCGAGACTCAAGGTTTGCGACAATGGCTGTAAACGACTGGGAACCCGAAAGTGTGGCTGGGCTTGTCGATACCGCGAAAACACTCCGCTTACCTAAACAATACAGTGTGCTCCTCGCACAATCATAAATACATAAGTAGCATGGCATAAGTACAGGATCGTAAATAAAACCTCAAACTAGTTTGTGGCCCCAAGAAATAAGATTGAATCAAGCTCTGGCTCAGGGGGGTCCCATATACCTCCCGGATGTGGATAGCGCGATAAATCAAGGAACAAGTATCAAGTACTCGGGGTCCTACGGGACACAAGTGGGCGTTCGGAAACCAAATATTTTCTATCACCCACCGATGCCTCTGCTTACTTCAATTTTAGTTATTAAACAGGAATTAAAGTGAACGATAAGTAAAACTATGATCATCTCCAACATCAACATGCGGCAATACTCCAACAACTGTGGTACTTGACGACACGCAACAGCAATATAGCAAGCGACTACGACTCGCAAGTCCAACTATCTACCAAACAACAGGCAATAGGATGTGTCCAAGGCAATATAGGGCTGCACGGAATATCACAGGTGCGGAAACTAGAGCATCGCAACACAGATAGCAATAGATCAACAGGAGGGAATAAATACTATAAAAAGTAAGATAGGTAGAAAGGGGGAGATGCTCGCCTGAAAACATGTCGAAGGTTCAACCGAAGATCGGGGCGAAGATCACATCAACTCAACGGCCTTATCCGCGAAGAAGCAAAACACTAGAATAAACACCGGATGCAATATTTAATACAACGGCAGAAGATCGGCACGATGCATGTATGCTGTATGACATGGCAAGGTGCGATGCAATTAGGTCAATATTAAGCGGAACCGGGGTCCCGACAATCAATTAGGTGGTTCATGTTGTTTAGCTACCCCGCAATTAAATGTTGTTTAACATGGCAAGATATGGTACCGGTTCGCTACACAAGTTTAAATGAAGCCAATATGAGACTAGATTTGCCCGCATATGGGCCCCATATTTAATTATAAAGTGAATCGGCATAAGGCCCCCAAACCACACGACAATATGCATGCATGAACATTTAATATGCGACAAGTTGTATATATATTATAAAATAGGGTTTGCGGGAAGGGGTTCACACATCGAGGGGTCTCGACGAGCTTGGGGTTCCGGGGTTCGGGGTCGGTCTCAGGGTTCGACGGGAAACGAGGTTCGGACTCCGGGATCGTTCTCGGATTACTGGGTAGATCTTGGCGCATCCGTGGTCTTCGGGTCATGTCGACGGTCATGGCGTTCGGGATGAAGCACTTGTCGCATCCGGGGAGCAGGACTTGGTTCGGCGTCGGGGGCGCATCGGATTCTTCCGGGTCGGTGCCGTTCTTATCGTCGCGAGGATCTCGTCGGGTCCGCGCCATCGAGTCGATCTTGGCGTCCGGAGGGTTCGTCGGGGTTCAGGGTTCCGTGTCGAAGGCCTTGGCGTTTCGCCTCCTCGTGATGGTCTCGGGGCGTCGAATCCGGGAAGGAGAGCTTGGTGGTCTTCACGTTCGGACTTCGCCTCCGGGAACGGGCCTTGGCGTTCCGTGGGGGGACCTCGGCGTTCCGTGGACTTCGGTTCCGGGTTGGTGTTCGAGCTCCGGGAGAACTTGGTTCCGCATCTGGTGGTCGAGGGTATAATCGATGTCGGTGTCGCTTTGTCGTAACTGGGCCGCAACAATACTATCCCGCTGCTTATCCTCATCTCATCAGCCATCGCCATGAGTCCTACCTAAGTAGTACATGGAACACACACCGAGCAGGCACAGGGGCATGGCTCGTGCGGGCCTGACGCGCAGAGGAGAACCAGGGGCGGGTCGCAGCCCGGCGGCCCGGCGGCAGCCTGTGGCGGAGCCGCACCAGCGGTGGGACCTGGCCGAGGGCAACGGGCTCGGGCGGCGGCTGGGGCTGTCGAGGCGAGCGGCGAGGGCGGCTCAGCGGCTTTGCGGCCCGCCATGGAGGCGGTGGAAGGGACGGCGAGGCACGGGAGGAGGAACCGCAGGCGCGGCGAAGCGGAGGAGGACCGGAGGAGGCGGCGGAGAGGGCGGCTCGGGCAGCGAGCAGCGTGCGGGTCGAGGCAGACGCGTCAGCGCGAGGCGCGGAGGTTGGTGGCGGCAGGCGGCGCTCTAGGGAGGACGGCCGGGCGAGCGGCGCTTCATGAAGGGCAGGTCGGCGCTTGAGGAGAAGCGAGGCGGAGGCGGGCGACGGAGGTCTTGGCCGGAGGCTGCGGGAGGCCGAGGCAGAGAGGATGGAGGGGACGCTCCGGGCGTCGGGGTGGGAAAGAAGGCGGCCGGCGACGCTGGCCAGGAGGAGGGAGGACGGCGGCGTGGGGCTCGTCGGCCGGAGGGGAAGGGAGAAGGAGAGCGGGGTTGCAGAGGAAAGGAGGAAGAGGATGGGGGGCGGTCGCGTGGGCTGGGTTGGGGAGCGTCAGGGGTGGGGCCGGGGGTGCGGGACCGCGTGAGGGAGCTGGTGGGCGCGTGGGACGGGTGGGTGCGTGCGTGCGTGGCGTGGGTGCTGTGGTGTGGGGTGTTCGGCGGGTGGTGTGTGTGCTTGTGTGTGGGTGGGCAGGTGGAGGGTTAGGTGGCAGCGGTTGATAGGGTTAGGGGAAGAGAGGGGTGAGGTGGCGGTCACGGATTGGTCCGGGTGAGGTGGCCAGAGGGGTGGGTAGATAGGTTGGTAGCTTTAGGATTTAGAGGGGGCTGATTAGGTGGACCGTTTTAGGTTCTGGGGGTGGTCGTTCGGTCGAATTGCCCGTCCGCCCACTAAAATAATATAATTTTTATTTAACTTTTGCAATAAGCTTGTATAAATAGATTTTAGACAAACAAAAATATCCGGAAGCGTCCGGGGGTTTAATTTGAAATAGAAGGAGGGTAAATTTTAGAAAACGATTGTCTTTCGCAAATAGTTTTTAGGCAAAATAATATGCATGATGATGACGATGCTCAAATGCAAATGTGGCATGATGACATGAGCATGCGGTCATGATGATGCAATGCATAAAAACAACGCGATTTTCTAGTAGTGGTTTTGCGGGATGCCACAATTCGACACCACTAAAAATGGATCTCGCCCTCGAGATCCGCCTCATGGTACCGGAAGGAAGGTCGGTGATCTGCGTCTTCTCGCTTCGTGTAGATCTTCGCGACACCACTAACAAGAGGTCGTTGTCCGTGATCGTCGAGAGGACTCTCCGGAACAAAAGATCGAAGGTAGAGGCATCAACAAATAAAGCCACCCCTAACTTCCGTGAACGGAGTAAAATCGCTGGATCCACTGATTCGATGTACAAGAGCGAATGATAAGAGTAGTGGTATGGTAGCTACTCCATCCCGCACTCAAACCATTACTCTGCACACGAATAGGCGGATTATGCAACCAACTCTCGGAATCAGACTGAAGATCTCGACAAGCGAGGTTCGGAAACAAAGGAGTGATGCGGACTCTGCATCGGATCTGGCGTAGATGATGTCATCACATCGGGAAACACCGGAAGATACAACAGAAATCGTATGAAAGACACAATGATTAGGTTTCGCGATGGTTCCATTGGCATGAACAACACATGCTCAAGGTATACTCCAACTTCACCAATGCTCGTCCTTCTCATATGTTTTTCAACGACACGGATATCCAGCAAGGAACACATATAGATAAAGAGCTCAAGAACAAGAGATTGGATGAAGGGTACAACAGACAAGTTGCCGATTGATGATCGTAGCACCTCCGTTACAAAAGGGAGAAAGCGAAACCCTGAAGGTACGACGGAAACCCAACCACGAGAAATCCTGGACTCGAAGAGAGAGAAGAGAGCGGATTCAAAACACGTAGAGGTAAGAGGAGAATAGCAGAGGGGTAAGAAGTAAAATCAGACCTAATCAGAACTATCCAACCGGTTTTGCAAAAATAGTTTTGGACACTCTACTTCGGCCGTTAGCTATGTTATCCTACAGGCTGGACTTGTGGGGTATCGTAACTGCTGAGCTCTGATACCACTTTGTAACACCCTCAGAATCGGACCTATGCAAGTTTTAGCGAAAACCCGCCAAACCCGACTGCACGTAGGCGAAGCCCTGCTGCAGAAACTCTCCACCACTTGCACCGCGCCGTCGCGTTGTAGATCCATTACGTCTCTCCACCATACTTGCTGGACCGAGGAAGGAGGAGACGTCGAGGTTCCGCACGTGTAGAGGGATTGTCCCAACCTTTAAACAATATAAGGTGGAGTCCCCTGTGTTTACAATGCTAGTCCCTGGATCAATAGCTAGCATCCACAGTTAAGATGTAATATCAAGAAACAAAGGTCATAATATAACTTTATAACCAAGAATAACATAATTTTATTACATCTTACATAGCTCATTTGGCTATTACATTACATTGCAGCGGAATAACTATAAGCATGGGGTCCTTCATCTTCAAAGTGCCACAGGCAGACATGTTGGTTATAGACTTTGTAATCCTAATCAATCAACTTCACTAAATCAATCAAACCTGCAACATACAAGTTACAGCCACAAGGGTCAATACATTTGAATTGTATTGGCAAGTGATACTATGGTAGTATAGTGGAGTCTATCATCTATATGCATTTGGCTAAGTGGAGTTGAGGCTTGCATTGCTCAAAATAGATTTTCCTTCACATTTTGAAAACACTAAGTTTTAGCTTGTCAAAATCATTTTTCTCAATCAAAGATTGAAGATCCTTTAACCCTTGTTCAACCACAACTTTTTAACTTAGAAATTTGAATGATGAGATTCTTGATTGCTTCCATGTCTCGATGCTCAAATTGTCCTTTACCAGGGACATGGCTAAGTGGAGTTGAGGCTTGCATTGCTCAAAATAGATTTTCCTTATCATTTTGAAAACACTAAGTTTTAGCTTGTCAAAATCATTTTTCTCAATCAAAGATTGAAGATCCTTTAACCCTTGTTCAACCACAAGTTTTTAACTTAGAAATTTGAATGATGAGATTCTTGATTGCTTCCATGTCTTGATGCTCAAATTGTCCTTTACCAGGGACATGGCTAAGTACTTAGATTTTACACTCTGCAGAGGTGGTGCACTTTCCCCACAAGACTTGGTTTCCCAAGACAAGATCTTTCAGAAGCCTTCCCTTAGACCAAAATGACGCGTTCCAACCTATAAAACTCTACCACCCACTGTCCATATGGCTAAGTTCTTGCAACCTATATGATCCAGGCAGAGCCCATAATGCCAAGTGGCTGCACTTGAAGCTTCTCAACATTTGACATCTCAAATCTCTTTGTTCCTGGGTGGCCATCCACAAGTGAGATAAACAAGGTAAACCATAGACATGGGCCTTGTGAACCACTCAACCAAAATCCACCAGGCAATTACCATTCCACCCAGGTGATTCATTAACTTAGTTGTTTTATTAAACAAAACCATAAGTCCCCAGACTTAGAAATTTTTCCATAGTGTGAATATTTATTCCACCCTTGTTATCTATTAGCTAAGCTAAGCTTGATTGTAGTAGGTATCTTGACTTAGGAAATTTCTACTAAGGTTTCATCTACTAGGTTTTACTATAGCAAGGTTTATACTTAGCAAAAAATTCCATGCAAGTTTTACTTAGAGAAAATCACTAATGCATAGTGAAAGTAATGGGACAAGAAGTATGAAGCATCACTTGCCTTTTTGGTAGAGTATGGGTCCTTGTCCTTGCAACAATCACACTCTTCAAGTCACTACAATTCAATCAAGCAAGGCACAAACTCAATCTACCAATCAAGCAAAACAACACATAAAATCATAGAACTAAGATAATGCATGCAAGCATGTCAAGGATTGTTTTATTTGAAAAAGTGGTTCCTAATGGGTCATAAACATTTGAAGGCACCTAATGGACATTTTATAAGGGGCAAAATCATTTGCAAAGGATTTCTTTTCCTAAACCATTTTCAAAACAAAGTATCATTTTATGTGGTGTAGAAATGTTTTTACTAAGGCATTAATCTATGGGGTTCACCAAATGTGTTTTCAAACCATAAAACTTGGTGTTTGGGGTCAGAGAGTTTTAAAACAAAACATTTCCCAAAAGTTTTCTTCCAAAACCAACTTTAATAAATAAACCATATTTCTATTTGACTAGAAATGGTTTTAAATCAAATAATCATTCTTTTGTTTCACCAAATACATTTTTGAATCCACAAAGTGTTTCCTATGGTCAGTAGGTTCAAAGCAATCCAATTGCAAAAGATTTTATCCCCAAATTCATTTTTAAACAATTTTTACATCTTTAACAAGCGTACAAATGTTTCTGTAAAAACAACCATTTTTCCAGAAGCTTTTTACTAAACAAAAGGCATGGTTGGCTAGGGCTTGTTCCACTGATTCCAATGATATAAAGTTTGCAAAATTTGGACTTGTGGTTTAAAAGTTACAAGGGTTTCAAAATGGCATCTAAATCTGATTTCAAATTCTATTTTAAATCGTCTGGTGCCACACGTCCTATTCCCATTCGTCGGTACCACTTCACTCGGATCGGCTATTTTGGCACGTTGGATCAAGTTGAATCATGCGGCTCAGAAGCGTGCGTACCCATTCGCTTACTTTCTATCCTAATCGTCAGATCCAAATCCAACGGTCCTAACTACTCTGACTAATAATCAGCGGCCAGCGCTCTGGCGGCGGCCTTCAGCGAGTCATCGCGGTGATCTGGGCAAGAGAGAAGTAGAAGGCTCACCGTGATCGCAATGTCGTGGGGAAGCTCAAGGTGCCGTTGGTTCGACGAGGGGCGCACGGAGTTGAGGGTAATGGCTCGCCGGAGTTCTTGCTGGCGTCGGGCAGTTCTGGAGGTCTTCGAGGGCGAGGATGGGAGGCACCCTAGGACGAGAGGGAGACACCGTTAGGTTCGCAAGAGCATGGAGATCATCATCGTGTCCACGGGGAAGAGAGGGGAGGTCTGGTTTACCTGGGAGACGTCGCCGCAGTTGAAGACAGACGGCGGCGCTGGCTCGGGGTGACGCTGTCGAGCTTGCAGAGCTCGCGCGGGTGAGCTGGCGATGCGAAAAGGTGCGCCAGGGCTTGGGGAGTATGCGAGTGTGGTCAAGGAGGAGAGGGGTGGCAGGACACGGCCGGAATCGAGGGAAAAGCTCGTCGGTGGCAGTGAGGTTCAGAGAAGAATCAGGGCGGCCTGGGGGCGTGCTAATGCGGGGTGACAGAGGGGAAATGGAGAGGAGAGGTACGCGTTTAAGCTTGCGTGATCAAAGCGAGTAAATGTGGCCGCGTTAAGGCGAATTGAAGCCACGGAATCACTGCAGAAACGGGGATGAACTGGTCGCTGCGGGTGAGGACGATGAACAGGAGGGTGGGTCTGGCATGCGAGAGAGAGCGCGAGTGTGGGGTCCAGTCGTCAGCGACTTAGCGGTTAAGTTCCTGAGTGAGAAAAATAAAGGTTCGCTGGGGAGGGAGGTGGGCTGCTGGGCTGGGATGGGCTTTAGCTGGGCTGGGTCGTTTTGCTCTATTTTTTTCTGTCTGAAACCTTTTTCTTTTTCCAAATAAATTTCTGTTTTGAATTTCAATCAACTATTCAAACATTCAAACAATTCAAACAATCACCACACTTGTAATGAGTTTTTGGGTTCTGTTTATCAACATAAACAAAATCCAAAAATAAAATAATATTTTTATTCTTTTTAGGATCCATTCATTAATTAAATAAAATGGACCTTTAGTTATTTAATCAAATAGGGTTTGATTTATTTAATAAAATCTCCATTTGAAATCCAAATATTTTCAAAACCAAATCAGTACCTTTTATTGAAAATATAAGATACTTGGAAAACTTGTTTAAAACAAAATATCATTTTTATTTTATGGTCCATTAACAATTAAATAAAATGGGCCTTAGTTATTAAATCAAATAGGATTTGTTTTATTAAAATATTTATTTTGAAATCTATAATAAACCAAAACACTTTAGTAGGTTTTAATTGAGATTTTTGGAAAACTTATTTAAAATAAATAAATAAGTTTTAGTGTTTATTTAAAATGCGAAAAGCCTTTACTTAAATAAAATTGGATATTAAATCCTTATTATTTTATTTAAATAAACCTTTACTATTTTTATCAAAACAAAACATTTTATTTCAAAACATTGGCCAAGGTTTAATTTGGCTTTATAAATAATCCTTATTTATAAATCTATCTTTTATTTTGAAAACCAAATCTTTTATAAAAAGATTTCAAAAATAGTAAAACCAAATATTTTTATTTTCCTTTATTAAATGTTTAACTTTTTAAATCCCTTGAGGATTTACCTTGATCAAAATAGGTTTGAAGGTTCCCATTTGATTTCAAAAAGTTTATTCTCACTCTGAAAATCAACAAATTTTTATTTTATTCATTTATTTTTCACATTACAAGATTTGGAAAATCTTGGGATGTGACAGGCTACCACCCTTAAAATAAATCTCGTCCCGAGATTTGGGGAGGCTAGGGTTACAAGTAGGCTCAAAACATCTAGGGTACTACCACCCTTAAAAAAAAATTCCAACCAGTTTACATATTGGCCTTCTTGGAATCCTGGGGAAACTTCTCTAGGTAAACATCTGCATTGTGTCCTTTGTTTTCACACTTGAAACATGTGACAAGGCTGAGATCTTTTATAGGTTGGTTTATCTTGGGCTTCCTCTTTCCTGGACAGAAGTTTACATAGTGGCCTAGTTCCTTGCATTTGAAACACATCACTTGGCTGATATCTTTCTTTTCCCTTGGTATCATTTCCTCTTGTTTGTTTCCTTGGTTCTTCTTCTTTTCTGGGCATTCATTGACATAGTGTCCCATCTCTTTGCAATTGTAACATTGCAACTGGCTTATGTCCTTCTTCTTCCTTTTGGGTCTCTCCAAAGTTAGGAGTTCTTCTAGTTCATGTTCTTCATATGGAATTCTTTCTCTCTTCTTGGGGCATTGATCTTCATGTTCCTTGGATGCATGATTCTTGTCTCCACAAGTATTGTTAGCTTGGGTTCCTTCTAGAATAACATCTTTGTCATCCTTGTTGTCATTAGCTCTTTGGGAAAAGTTTTCTCTCATGTTGATCATTTGAGTAACCAATCCTTGCAACAATTGGGATTGAAGTTTCAAAATTCTTTGTATGGCTGGGTCTAGTCCATTGTTGTTGGCTAAAAGCTGAGTTGTCTCTTGGCTCAACTGGTTTTGGGTTGCTATAAGTTCTCTCATGTTGTCCTCTTGATTGTTGTTGTTGTCATCAACCTTGATGTTGGAGTTTCTTGGAGAAGTCATCTATTTGGATTGGTTTGGGATTAGAATAGACAAAAGATTTCTAAGTAAGGGTTCTAATCACACACATCACAATTCACTCAAGCAATGTGCAAGCATTCACAAACAACTTTTCACTCAAACAACAAAGTTCAAGCATCTACTTAGGCAACAAAATATTTTTTTGTTACACCTCATAAGTTGGTGTATTTGTCTTTAATTAAGATATGGTGGTCCATCTATATGGTTCACTTGTGATCTTTCCATCCTTCTTGGTTGCTTCTTCTTACTTGAGATCATGGTTTCCTTGAGAAAAACTCTTGGTTACAAAACTTCAAGGGATGTAGGCTCCTTCTAACTTTTGCATTCCCTCAGTCTCTAAATCTTGAGCAAGATTTCTTGGTCTCACTTGTAATCCTTAGTGGTATCCAAGATTGAAATCCTTGATGAATATGCTGAAGATGTTGAAGTCATTAGAGTTGAAGAAGTTGAAGTCATTAGAGTTGATGATGTCCTTTGCACCTGGTGAAGTCTTTGGCCATGGGGTGGGTTTTTCCATCAAGTTGAAGTAGAAGAGATGTAGAGTTGAAACCAAAATGGTTGAGGAAAGAGTTTACAAGATTGTTTGTAAATAACTTTTGGAACAAATACAACTCCTATTTTTCTAAGGGTTTTTGTCCAATCCTAGGGTTACAAATCCTACAGGCAACACAATGCTCTGATACCATCTGTAGAGGGAGTGTCCCAACCTTTAAACAATATAAGGTGGAGTCCCCTGTGTTTACAATGCTAGTCCCTGGATCAATAGCTAGCATCCACAGTTAAGATGTAATATCAGGAAACAAAGGTCATAATATAACTTTATAACCAGGAATAACATAATTTTATTACATCTTACATAGCTCATTTGGCTATTACATTACATTGCAGCGGAATAACTATAAGCATGGGGTCCTTCATCTTCAAAGTGCCACAGGCAGACATGTTGGTTGTGGACTTTGTAATCCTAATCAATCAACTTCACTAAATCAATCAAACCTACAACATACAAGTTACAGCCACAAGGGTCAATACATTTGAATTGTATTGGCAAGTGATACTATGTTAGTATAGTGGAGTCTATCATCTATATGCATTTGGCTAAGTGGAGTTGAGGCTTGCATTGCTCAAAATAGTTTTTCCTTATCATTTTGAAAACACTAAGTTTTAGCTTGTCAAAATCATTTTTCTCAATCAAAGATTGAAGATCCTTTAACCCTTGTTCAACCACAAGTTCTTAACTTAGAAATTTGAATGATGAGATTCTTGATTGCTTCCATGTCTTGATGCTCAAATTGTCCTTTACCAGGGACATGGATAAGTGGAGTTGAGGCTTGCATTGCTCAAAATAGATTTTCCTTATCATTTTGAAAACACTAAGTTTTAGCTTGTCAAAATCATTTTTCTCAATCAAAGATTGAAGATCCTTTAACCCTTGTTCAACCACAAGTTTTTAACTTAGAAATTTGAATGATGAGATTCTTGATTGCTTCCATGTCTTGATGCTCAAATTGTCCTTTACCAGGGACATGGCTAAGTACTTAGATTTTACACTCTGCAGAGGTGGTGCACTTTCCCCACAAGACTTGGTTTCCCAAGACAAGATCTTTCAGAAGCCTTCCCTTAGACCAAAATGGACGCGTTCCAACCTATCAAACTCTACCACCCACTGTCCATACGGCTAAGTTCTTGCAACCTATATGATCCAGGCAGAGCCCATAATGCCAAGTGGCTGCACTTGAAGCTTCTCAAAATTTGACATCTCAAATCTCTTTGTTCCTGGGTGGCCATCCACAAGTGAGATACACAAGGTAAACCATAGACATGGGCCTTGTGAACCACTCAACCAAAATCCACCAAGCAATTACCATTCCACCCAGGTGATTCATTAACTTAGTTGTTTTATTAAACAAAACCATAAGTCCTCAGACTTAGAAATTTTTCCATGAGGTGAATATTTATTCCACCCTTGTTTTCTATTAGCTAAGCTAAGCTTGATAGTAGTAGGTATCTTGACTTAGGAAATTTCTACTAAGGTTTCATCTAATAGGTTTTACTATAGCAAGGTTTATACTTAGCAAAAAATTCCATGCAAGTTTTACTTAGAGAAAATCACTAATGCATAGTGAAAGTAATGGGAAAAAAAGTATGAAGCATCACTTGCCTTTTTGGTAGAGTATGGGTTCACTCCTTGTACTTGCAACAATCACACTCTTCAAGTCACTACAATTCAATCAAGCAAGGCACAAACTCAATCTACCAATCAAGCAAAACAACACATAAAATCATAGAACTAAGATAATGCATGCAAGCATGCCAAGGATTGTTTTATTTGAAAAAGTGGTTCCTAATGGGTCATAAACATTTGAAAGCACCTAATGGTCATTTTATAAGGGGCAAAATCATTTGCAAAGGATTTCTTTTCCTAAACCATTTTCAAAACAAAGTATCATTTTATGTGGTGTAGAAATATTTTTACTAAGGCATTAATCTATGGGGTTCACCAAATGTGTTTTCAAACCATAAAACTTGGTGTTTGGGGTCAGAGAGTTTTAAAACAAAACATTTCCCAAAAGTTTTCTTCCAAAACCAATTTTAATAAATAAACCATATTTCTATTTGACTAGAAATGGTTTTAAATCAAAGAATCATTCTTTTGTTTCACCAAATACATTTTTAAATCCACAAAGTGTTTCCTATGGTCAGTAGGTTCAAAGCAATCCAATTGCAAAAGATTTTATCCCCAAATTCATTTTTAAACAATTTTTACATCTTTAACAAGCATACAAATGTTTCTGTAAAAACAACCATTTTTCCAGAAGCTTTTTACTAAACAAAAGGCATGGTTGGCTAGAGCTTGTTCCACTGATTCCAATGATATAAATTTTGCAAAATTTGGACGTGTGGTTTAAAAGTTACAAGGGTTTCAAAATGGCATCTAAATCTGATTTCAAATTCTATTTTAAATCGTCTGGTGCCACGCGTCCTATTCCCATTCGTCGGTACCGCTTCACTCGGATCGGCTATTCTGGCGCGTTGGATCAAGTTGAATCATGCGGCTCAGAAGCGTGCGTACCCATTCGCTTACTTTCTATCCTAATCGTCAGATCCAAATCCAACGGTCCTAACTACTCTGACTAATAATCAGCGGCGCTAGCGGCGGCGCTCTGGTGGCAGCGCTCAGGCGAGGTCGTCGCCGGTGATACTGGACGCAAGGGAGAGAAGGAGAAGGCTCACCGTGATCACAATGTCGTGGGGAATCTCAAGGTGTCGTTGGTTCGACGAGGGGCGCACGGAGTTGAGGGTAATGGCTCGCCGGAGTTCTTGCTGGCGTTGGGCGGTTCTGGAGGTCGTCGAGGGCGAGGATGGGAGGCACCCTAGGACGAAAGGGAGACAACGTTAGGTTCGCAAGATCATGGCGATCATCATCGTGTCCACGGGAAAGAGAGGGGAGGTCTGGTTTACCTGGGAGACGTCGCCAGCTTGAAGATGCACAGCTGGCTCTGGTGACGCTTGTCGAGCTTGCAGTGAGTGGAGCGATGCGAAAAGGTGCGCCAGGGCTTGGGGAGTATGCGAGTGTAGTCAAGGAGGAGAGGGGTGGCAGGACACGGCTGGAATCGAGGGAAAATCTCGTCGGTGGCAGTGAGGTTCGGAGAAGAATCAGGGCGGCCTGGGGGCGTGCTAATGCGGGGTGACAGAGGGGAAATGGAGAGGAGAGGTACGCGTTTAAGCTTGGGTGATCAAAGCGAGTAAATGTGGCCGCGTTAAGGCGAATTGAAGCCGCGGAATCACTGCCAGAAACGGGGATGAACTGGTCGCTGCGGGTGAGGACGATGAACAGGAGGGGTGGGTCCTGGCTGTCTGCGAGAGAGAGAGCGCGAGTGTGGGGTCCAGTCATCAGCGACTTAGCGGTTAAGTTCCTGCGTGAGAAAAATAACGGTTCGCTAGGGAGGGAGGTGGGCTGCTGGGCTGGGATGGGCTTTATCTGGGCTGGGTCGTTTTGTTCTATTTTTTCTGTCTGAAACCTTTTTCTTTTTCCAAATTAATTTCTGTTTTGAATTTCAATCAACTATTCAAACATTCAAACAATTCAAACAATCACCACACTTGTAATGAGTTTTTGGGTTCTGTTTATCAACATAAACAAAATCCAAAAATAAAATAATATTTTTATTCTTTTTAGGATCCATTCATTAATTAAATAAAATGGAGCTTTAGTTATTTAATCAAATAGGGTTTGATTTATTTAATAAAATCTCCATTTGAAATCCAAATATTTTCAAAACCAAATCAGTAGGTTTTATTTGAAAATATAAGATATTTGGAAAACTTGTTTAAAACAAAATAACATTTTTATTTTATGGTCCATTAACAATTAAATAAAATGGGCCTTAGTTATTAAATCAAATAGGATTTGTTTTATTAAAATATTTATTTTGAAATCTATAATAAACCAAAACACTTCAGTAGGTTTTAATTGAGATTTTTGGAAAACTTATTTAAAATAAATAAATAAGTTTTAGTGTTTATTTAAAATGCGAAAAAGCCTTTACTTAAATAAAATTAGATATTAAATCCTTATTATTTTATTTAAATAAACCTTTACTATTTTTATCAAAACAAAACATATTATTTCAAAACATTGGCCAAGGTTTAATTTGGCTTTATAAATAATCCTTATTTATAAATCTATCTTTTCTTTTGAAAACCAAATCTTTTATAAAAAGATTTCAAAAATAGTAAAACCAAATATTTTTATTTTCCTTTATTAAATGTTTAACCTTTTAAATCCCTTTAGGATTTACCTTGATCAAAATAGGTTTGAAGGTTCCCATTTGATTTCAAAAAGTTTCTTCTCACTCTGAAAATCAATAAAGTTTTATTTTATTCATTTATTTTTCACATTACAAGATTTGGAAAATCTTGGGATGTGACAGCACGTGTGCATCTCTCGGAGGCATCGCCACTTGTGGTGTTAGGTCAGATCGGATCGCGAGGAGGAGAAGCGAGTACGACTACATGACCCACGTTTAACGCGACGTTCATTGCGCGAATCTTCAAGGGTATGAAGATCTCATCTAATCCCCCTCGTTGTTTGCATCTCCTAGATTAGATCTTGGCTTTCCTGTTCGCATCCGTAGAAATTTTTTGATTTACTATGCTGCGAAACCCTTCAGTTGTATCAGAGCTAGATCTATTTGTAGATGTGTTTCACGAGTAGAACGCAACATGGTTGTTGTGGGCGTTGATGTTTTCTGTTGCAAGCCTCTTGTTTGTGTTCTTCTTATGACGCGGGATAGTGAGATTGAAGCGGTCCAGGCCAACCTTATGCGACGTCGTTCGCGAGACCGGCTCCGCACTTGACGTGTGGCTTGTTCCACACATGCGGCTGGTGGATGCCAGTTTCTCTCACTATAGTTGTCATGGGATTTACACCGGAGTTTGGCAACCATAATATCACCGTTGTGGCTTTCCGTAGATAAGAATATTTCTTAGCTTGCTACTCCCATAAGCCACGTAAAACATGCAACAACAAAGTAGAGGCGTCTAACTTGTTTTTGCAGGGAGTGTTTTCTGTGATATGGAATGGCCCAAGATGTGATGTGTATGTTGTATGCAATGATCATGTTTTGTAATGTTTCACGACTTGCATGTCAATGAGTAGACAACCGGTAGGAGCCATATGGTTGTCTTTATAATTGTGTATGACCTGTGTGTCAACTTCTTATACGCCATGTAATAGTTTCACTTTATCGCTAAGTAGTTAGCAATAGTTGTAGTTGCTATTCATGGTGGAGGCAATCATGGTGGAGTGATGGAGATCATGCAAGACGCACAAGATGGAGATCATTGCGCGAAGATTGGCTATACCATGTCACATAAAGTTATATGCATGTGATGTTTATCCTTTTATGTATCTTATTATGCTTAGATCGCGACGGTAGCATTATGAGATGATTCCTCACTTAAAGATCAAGATAAAACTGTGTTCTCCCCATGTATGCACCGTTGTGAAAGTTCATCGTGTCCAAGCATCATGTGATGATCGGGTGCTATAGACTCTACGTTCACATACAACGGGTGCAAGCCAGTTTTGCACACGCGGAAATACTTGGGTTTGACTTGACGAGCCTAGCATGTACAAACATGGCCTCGGAACACATGAACCGAAAGGTTAAGCATGACTCATATGAATGATATGATCGACACTTCGTTGTCCACCATTGAAACCACATCTCTTCTCATGAAGATCGGATTAGGTGTGGTGAATTTGGATCATGTTCACTAAACAACTTGAGGGATGTTGAATTTAGTGGGAGTTCATCTAGTAATTTGATTAAGTTGAACTAGTTATCATGAACATAGTCTAATTTGTACTTGCAAACATTGTAGATCAAATGGCTAAGTCCAACTTCAACGTTTTTGCTGAGAACGAAAAGCTTAGAAACAATGGGTCTAACTTCACCAACTGGTTCCTCTATCTGAGAATCATTCTCTTTGGCGGTCAAAAGGACTATGTCCTTGAGAGTGCGCTAGGTGACGCCCCTGCTGTAGATGCGCCGGCTGATGAGAAAGATGTCTATCAGTCACACAAAGATGATTATGGTGTGATTAAGAGTACCGTGTTGTTTGCTATGGAATCGGACCTTCAAAATCGTTTTGAAGACTATCCCGGGCCCTTTGAGATTCTTGAGGAGCTGAAAACCATGTTTCAGACTCAGGCCTGTTCTGAGAGATATGAGATCTCTGAGAAGTTCTTTAACTGCAAGATGGAGGAAGGGAGTTCCGTTAGTGAGCACGCCATAAAGATGTCGGGCTACACTCAACGCCTTGAGCAATTGGACTGCAAGATTCCAGAGGAGCTCAAGATTGACAGGGTTCTGCAATCACTCCCTCCCAGCTACAAAAGTTTTGTAGTGACTCACAATCAGATTGGTTCCACTAATACGATCACCGAGCTCTTCGCAAAGCTGAAGGCTGCGGAGGTGGACATCAAAAAGGTTAATCATGTGTTGATGGTCATCAAGCCCCCCACCTTCAAGAAAGGTAAGGGTGCAAAGAAGCCCTTCAAGAAAGGCGGTGGCAAGCGCGTTGCCCCTGCTGAGAAGAAGCTCAAGTCTGGACCCAAGCCGGACACTGAGTGCTTCTATTGAAAGGACAAGGGTCACTGGAAGCACAACTGTCTGAAGTACTTAGCGGACAAGAAGGATGGCACCATCAAAGGTATATTTGATATACATGTTATTGATGTTTTCCTTACTAGCCCTCGTTGTAGTGCCTGGGTATTTGATACTGGTTCAGTTGCTAATATTTGTAACTCGAAACAGGAGCTACATAATAGACGGCGGCTTGCGAGGATCAGTGACGATGCGCGTTGCTGGCGGATCAAGAGTTGATGTGATGGCCGTCAGCACGCTCTCCTTAGTTTTACCTTCAGGATTAGTTTTAAACCTTAATAAGTGTTATTATGTGCCTGCGTTGAGCATGAACATTATTTATGGATCGTGTTTATTGCAAGACGGTTATTCATTTAAATCGGAGAATAATGGTTGTTCTATTTATATGAGTAACATCTTTTATGGTCATGCACCTGTTGTGAATGGTTTATTTCTTCTGAATCTCGAAAGGGATGAAACACACATACATAACATTGAGGCTAAGAGATGCAAAGTAGATAGTGATAATACTACTTATTTGTGGCACTATCGTCTAGGTCATATTGGTGTAAAGCGCATGAAGAAACTCCATTCTGATGGACTTTTGGAGTCTCTTGATTTTGAATCATTTGACACATGGGAACCATGCCTCATGGGCAAGATGATCAAAACCCCGTTCCCCGGAATGATGGAGCGAGCAACGGACTTGCTGGAAATCATAGATACCGATGTATGCGGACCGATGAGTGTTTTGACACGCGGTGGATATCGCTATTTTCTCACTTTTACCGATTACTTAAGTAGATATGGGTATATCTATTTAATGAAACATAAATCTGAAACATTTGAAAAGTTCAAGGAATTTCAGAATGAAGTGGAGAACCATCATAACAAAAAGATTAAGTTTATACGATCCGATTGTGGAGGTGAATATTTGAGTTATGATTTTCTCACGCATCTTAAATCAAGCGAAATCGTTTCGCAACTCACGCCACCCGGAACACCACAACGCAATGGTGTGTCTGAATTCCGGAATCGAACCCTATTAGATATGTTCTGATCAATGATGTCTCTTACTGATTTGCCGTTATCATTTTGGGGTTATGCATTAGAAACCGATGCATTCACTTTAAATAGGGCACCATCTAAATCCGTTGAGACGACACCGTATGAACTATGGTTTGGTGCTAAACCTAAGTTGTTGTTTCTTAAAGTTTGGGGATGCGAAGCTTACGTCAAGAAGTTGATGTCGGACAAGCTCGAACCCAAAGCGGAGAAATGCGTCTTCATAGGATATCCTAAGGAAACTATTGGGTATACCTTCTATCACAGAACCGAAGGCAAAGTGTTTGTCGCAAAGAACGGTTCCTTTCTTGAGAAGGAGTTTCTCTCGAAAGAAGTGAGTGGGAGGAAAGTAGAGCTAGACGAGGTTGTTGAACCTTCTCTTGAGTTGGAGAGTAGCGCAGCACCTGAAATTGTTCCAGTGCCGCCTGCACCAACAATAGAGGAAGCTAATGACAAGGATCATGAAGCTTCGGACGATGCTGCTACTGAACGTCGTAGGTCGACAAGGTCGCGTGCCCCTCCTGAGTGGTACGGCAACCCTGTCTTGACTGTCTTGTTGGTAGAAGACAGTGAACCTACGAACTATGAGGAAGCGATGATGAGCCCAGACTCTGAGAAATGGCTAGAAGCCATGAAATCCGAATTGGGATCCATGAGCAAAAACCAAGTATGGACTTTGGTGGACCCTCCTAGCACCCGAAAGGTCGTTGAGTGCAAATGGATCTTCAAGGAGAAAACGGACGCGGATGGTAATGTTACCGTCTATAAAGCACGGCTTGTCGCGAAAGGTTTTCGACAAGTTCAAGGTGTTGACTACGATGAGACTTTCTCTCCCGTAGCGATGTTTAAGTCCATTCGTATTTTATTAGCAATTGCCGCGTTTCATGATTATGAAATATGACAGATGGATGTCAAGGCTGCATTCCTCAATGGCAACATTGATGAAGAGTTGTATATGATGCAACCCGAAGGTTTTGTCGATCCTAAGGATGCTGATAAAGTATGCAAACTTCAGCGTTCCTGGACTGAAGCAAGCATCTCAGAGTTGGAACCTTCGTTTTGATCAAGTGATCAAGAGCTTTGGATTTGTTCCAAATTGCTATGAAGCTTGTATCTACAAGAAAGTGAGTGGGAGCTCGATGACATTTCTGGTACTATATGTGGATGACATATTGATTATTGGAAATGACATTAACATGCTTAACGATGTGAAGAGTTATTTGAACAAGTGTTTTTCAATGAAAGACCTAGGTGAAGCTGCTTATATATTGGGCATCAAAATATATAGAGATAGACAAAGACGCCTGATAGCTTTAAGCCAGAGTACATACCTAGACAAAGTTCTGAAAAGGTTCAGAATGGATAAGGCAAAGAAAGGTTCAGTGCCTATGTTGTCAGGTAAGATATTGAGCAAGGCTCAGTGTCCAGCTACGGTAAATGATAGATAAGCTATGAGCAAAGTGCCTTATGCCTCGGCCATAGGTTCTATCATGTATGCCATGCTGTGTACTACACCAGATGTGTCCAATGCTCTTAGTTTGACGAGAAGATATCAAAGTGATTCAGGAGTGGAACACTGGACAGCCGTGAAGAACATCCTAAAGTACCTAAATAGGACTAAAGAAATGTTCTTAGTCTATGGAGGTGATGAACAGCTCGTCGTAAAAGGTTACGTCGATGCTAGTTTCGACACCGACAAGGATGATTCTAAATCTCGATGTGATACGTTTATATTTTGAATGGAGGAGCTGTGAGTGGAGAAGCTGCAAGCAAAGCGTGATCGCGGGATCTACTGAGAAGCGGAATACATGGCTGCAGAGCGTCAAGTGAAGGAGTTTGGATCAGGAACTTCATCACTGAGCTTGGCGTGGTTCCAAGTGCATTGGACCCACTGGAGATATTGTGTGACAACACTGGCGCCATAGCACTCGCTAAGGAACCAAGATATCATCCAAAGACCAAGCATATCAACCGCAAGTTTCATATAATCCGAGATTATATAGCAAATGGAGATCTGAAGATCAGCAAAGTACATAAAGATCTGAATGTCACAGATCCATTGACTAAACCTCTTCCACGTGTAAAACATGATTAGCACCTTAGTGCCATGGGTGTGAGATTGTTGCCAAATATAAACTAGATTATTGACTCTAGTGCAAGTGGGAGACTGTTGGAATTATGCCCTAGAGGCAATAATAAAGATATTATTATTATAATTCTTGTTCATGATAAAGTTTATATTCCATGCTAGAATTGTGTTAAGCGGAAACTTTAATACTTGTGTGGTTTGTGAACAACACCGTGTCCCTAGTATGACTCTATGGACTAGCTCATTGATTAATGATGGTTAAGGTTTCCTAACCATAGACATGAGTTATCGATTAATAATGAGATCATATCATTGGGAGAATGATATGATGGACAAACCCAAACTAAGCGGAGCAATTAGATCGTGTCATCGTGTTCATTTTTGCGAAGCTTTTCTTATGTCAAATATTGTATTCCTTAGACCATGAGATAATACAACTCCCTGGTATCGGAAGAAAGCTTTGAGGTCATCAAACGTCATCCTATGAGAGGGTGATCATAAAGGTGTATATCAGGTGATCAGAAAGTACCTGTTGGGTTGTATGTATCGAGATGGGATTTGTCCCTCCCAAGTCGGAGAGATATACTTCGGGCCCACTCGGTAATCGATATCAACACCGCTTGCAAGCATGTGGTTAAGGAGTTAATCACAAAGTGATATCGGATTACGGAACGAGTAAAGTACTTTCTGTGAACGAGATTGAACTAGGTATGACGGTACCAACGATCGAATCTCGGGCAAGTAAAATATCGCGAGATGAAGGGAATATATATATGGGATTGATTGAATCCTGGCATCGTGGTTCATCCGATATGATCATCGATGAATGTGTGGGAGTCAATATGGGTTTCCAGAACCGCTGTTGATTATTGATAGAAGATCATGTCTGCATATTCTCGAACCCGTAGGGTCACACACTTAACGTGTCTTGACACTAGGATAGATTGGATAATTGGTTTATGAGTTTTTTGTTCAGAGTCTCGGATGGGATCCGGGACATCAAGAGAGGTTCCGGAATGGTCCGGAGAATAAGATTCATATAAGGCAATGCAGTTTTTGGAGTTCGGAATTGTTTCGGGTTAATCGGTATTGTACCGGAAGTTTTTAGAACCTTCCGGAAGGGGACCAACGTGGCCCCACCTGCCGGGAGGGGGCATGGGCCTATGAGGAAGTGCCCTGGCCGCTTTGGGCCAGGGGCACAAGGCCTCATAGGGCCCAGCCGGCCAAACCTGGGGAAACCTTAGGGGAGCTTCTAGAAGGGGGGGGGGGAACTTGCCCCCCACTCCTCCCTCCTTGGCCGCCGGCCCTAGGGCTTGGGGGAGGGGCAAGGGCTGGACGCCCACCCCTCTATATAAAGAGGGCTGGGGGCACCCCCCCACACCTCCTGCTCAAGCCCTAGCCGCCCTGCTGCCCTCCTCTCTCTCTCCCTCGATCGCACGTGGCGAAGCCTGCTGTAAACTCTCCACCACTTGCACCGCGCCGTCGCGTTGTAGATCCAATCTGTCTCTCCACCATACTTGCTGGACCGAGGAAGGAGGAGACGTCGAGGTTCCACACGTGTGCATCTCTCGGAGGCATCGCCACTTGCGGTGTTAGATCGGATCGGATCGCGAGGAGGAGAAGCGAGTACGACTACATCACCCACGTTCTGACGAACGATCCGTTGTGCGAATCTTCAAGGGTATGAAGATCTCATCTAATCCCCCTCGTTGTTTGCATCTCCTAGATTAGATCTTGGCTTTCCCGTTCGCATCCGTAGAAATTTTTTGATTTACTATGCTGCGAAACCCTTCACCACCTACCTCGGAGAAGAATCATTTCACCATCAGAGATAACAACTAGATCGATGGACTGGCCAGAGCTATGCAGGAAGCACTTGCCCGATTATGTGGGAATAATATCAACAAGATCATCGGCAACCGTTTTGCTCACTTCGCCAGAAGTGACTCCATCGGATAACCCCTGGATCTGCCAGACCACCCTGACTTGAGGCACCATGTGGACCATCTTGCCTTCATGCTTAGTGAGAGTTAGAAGGAATTGGACAACGCTCGTGATGACGCCAATGTAAAGCAACTTGTTGCCGCCAAGAAGGACTAGACCTTCACCATTCTCGTGAAGGAGCGGAAGTCACTTCGCAAACTGTGTGATAAGAAGGATCGCTTCATTGTGCGCCTTCGTCACAAAGTGTCAGACTTAGAGGAGACCATCCATGATCTGGACATGCATCTTGAGGAGAGGGAGAATGAATGGGAAGATATTCGTGGAGATCCCTACTCGTATCTCAGTAATGATGATGAATACCTTGAGGACATGGAACAGGAGTATCACATCGATGATGAGGACCGCGACTTCATTGATGATGAAGAAGCCACCGGTTTTGATGAGTAATAGAACTTGAGCACTATCGTAGGTGTGAGTTGTATCCGGTCCCACTGTATCGTAGCTTGCCAGAATGGTTCTTAAAACCATCTGTTGTGGTGATGTGTTGTTTGGAATGTGTTGCTTGTATGGTGTGACTTTGAGATGAATGAGAATGAGTTGTTGTCTTTCAAACCTTAGCCTTACTCAAAAGTTTAAAAGCTTTAAAAACCAAACCCATAAACCTTAGAAAAATTTCCCTCTTGTCTCATGATCTATCTCAATCTTTAGATGCCTTGCAGAGGGAGCAGATCATCTCAAGACCCGATGATCCAAATCTTGCAAATATTAGTAGCCGGCCAAGAAGCCGGTAGGACCGAGCGTCAAGACAATCTAGACATTCTTCAACTAATTTCTCAGCTATCCCATGACAACCAAGGCCCTGGAAATCAGGATCATCATGGATCCAAACTTAAGAACTTTTAGAATACCAATCCCCCTATCTTTAGTAAGTCAGAAGAGCCCTTAGATGCCGATTACTGGCTGTAGACTATGGAGACAACTTGGAAGTAGCCTGAGTAGAGGAGGCCAAGAAAGTACTGTTTGCCACCCAGTATCTGGCTGGATCTGCAAGAGCATGGTGGAATAGCACCCGCGCTATGAATGAAGGACAAATGATGACTTGGGATGAATTCAAACTCAAGTTCAGCCGAACCCATGTGCCACCGGGTTTGATTCTGGAGCATCGCACTCATTTGTTAAAGAAGAATTTGCATGCACTAGTAAGATTCAACCAACAAATTTGAAGCATGTTATGATAGTTCAAATACCTGGTTTAACTACCAAAGCTAGGAAAATTTGCAAGGTTGTACCTATCAGAATTCATGGAATAGATTTCTATGCCAATCTAATAGTACTCGGAACAAAATGTTTGGAAGTAGTACTAGGAATGGATTGGATGTCGAAACATCAATGACTCATAGATTGTGCTAAGAAATCCATAACCATGACCAGTAGCACCGGAGTATCAGTTGAGCATGTGTCAGAGACCTTGCCCCGCCAATTCAAGTGCAACAAGAGTTTAGCCCAACCAACCCTTGACCAAGTCAGAGTAGTCTGTGAATACCCCGATGTGTACCCAGATGAATTACCCGGTATGCCCCCAAATCGGGATATCGAGTTTATCATTGAACTAATCCTTGGAACTGGACCCATAGCTCAGAGACCCTATAGTATGAACCCATCTGAGTTAGTGGAGCTCAAGAAGCAACTTGACGACATGATTATCAAAGATTTGATTCAACCAAATGCATCGCCCTGGAGATCACCTGTTCTGTTTGTGGATAAGAAAGATGGTGCCTCCCGTTTATGTATGGATTATCTTAAGTTGAACGATGTCACCATCAAGAACAAGTACCATTTGCTAAAGATAGAAGATTTGTTTGATCAGTTGACCGGTGCCAGAGTATTTTCTAAGATTGATCTTAGAACTGGTTATCATCAAATAAAAATTCATGCAACGGATATTCCAAAGACTGCTTTCACGACCCGATATGGATTGTATGAGTACAAGGTCATGTTTTTTGGATTAACCAATGCCCCCGCTTATTTCATGAATCTCATGAATACGATTTTTATGAATTTCTTAGATAAGTTTGTCGTTGTTTTCATTGATGACATTCTAATCTACTCCAAATTGGAGGAAGAACATGAACATCACCTAAGAACCATACTTGGAACCTTGAGAGAGCATCAGTTGTATGCTAAGTTCAGCAAGTGTGAGTTTTGGTTAAAGGAAGTAGGATTCCTAGGACATATCTTGTCAGCCGGACGAGTTGCTCTCGACCCCGCCAAGATTAAGGATTTTGAGGAATGGAGAGAACCAACCACCTAAACTGAAGTTCGTGCATTTCTTGGATTAGCGGGATATTACCGCAAGTTTGTTGTAGGATTTTCAAGCATCGCTAGGCCGATGACTCAGTTACTCAAGAAAGATCAGAAGTTTGAATAGACCAACAAATGTGAAGCAAGTTTTCAAGAACTCAAGAAGAGATTGATTTCCGCCCCAATTTTGATAATGCCTGATATCACCAAACCCTTTGATGTGTATTGTGATGCATCCAAGATTGGTCTCGGATGTGTGTTGATGCAAGAAGGCAAGGAGATATCATATCTGTCCCGCCGCAACATGAGCAGAATTACCCCACCCATGACCTAGAGTTAGCCTCCATTGTTTTAGCCTTGAAGACATGGCATCATTATCTTATGGGTAATGCTGTGAGATTTACTCAGATCACAAGATCCTGAAGTATATTGTTACTCAGAAGGAGTTGAATATGAGGCAATGGATATGGATAGAGTTAATCAAGGATTATGATCTTTACATTCACTATCACCCCGGCAAGGCCAATGTGGTAGCGGATGCTCTTAGTAGACTGCCATGTAGATTAAACACCATGATTCTGGAAGAGCAACCAAGTTTGCATAAGGAGTTGGAAGATTTCAGAATGGAGCTAGTTAGCAAAGGATTCCTAGCTAGTATCGAACTTCAACCCACCTTAATAGATCAGATCAAGGAAGCTCAGAAAGTAAATGCCAGTATTGACGGAATTAAACATCGTATCAGTACATGGAAGGTACCCGGATTTACGGAAGATGAAGAAGGAGTTCTATGGTATAAAGGACGAATCTGTGTGCCCGCAGATTCAGAGTTGAAAACAATCTATTTTGCAAGAAGCCCATGATACTCTTTACTCCATTCACCCGGGAGGAACCAAGATGTATCAGGATTTGAAGGAGCAATTTTGGTGGCATAAGATGAAGTGAGAAGTCGGAAGCTACATAGCCAAATGTGATATCTGTCAGAGATTCAAAGCGGAGCATCAGAGACCCGCAGGACTTTCGCAACCTTTGCAGATCCCAGAATGGAAATGGGATTCGATTGGAATGGATTTCATCACCGGTTTGCCTATATCTAGTAGAGGAAATGATTCTATTTGGGTCATAGTGGATAGACTTTACAAAGTAGCTCATTTCTTACCGGTCAAGACCACTTATCAGAGCTCGAAGCTAGCAGAGTTGTACATTGCTACAATAGTCAGTTTGCATGGAATTCCCAAGAACATTGTGTCGGATCAAGGAACCCAGTTTACCTCAAGATTTTGGAAGAAAGTCCAAGAAGGATTAGGAACCAAGCTAAATTTGAGCACAACTTATCACCCTCAGACTGATGGACAAACGGAGCGAGTAAACCAGATACTCGAAGATATGTTGAGAGCTTGTGTGTTGGAATATGGAACTAAATGGGAGGACTGTCTGCCTTTCGCAGAATTCTCATACAACAACAGTTACCAAGCCAGTTTGCAAATGGCCCATTTGAGTTTATGTATGGAAGGAAGTGTCGTACCCCACTGAATTGGTCGGAAGTAGGAGAGAGTCAGATTTTCGGACCCAACATCCTAAGAGAAGCCGAAGAGAAATTTCACAAAATCCGTGAGCACCTCAAGACCTCCCAATCCAGACATAAGAGTTATGCCGACAAGATACGTCGAGATCTAGCCTTCAATGTAGGAGATTTTGTGTATCTGAAAGTATCACCCTTGAAAGGAATACAGTGTTTCCAACTCAAAGGAAAGTTTTCCCTCAGATACATTGGACGCTTCAATATTCTAGGTCGCCGAGGAGAGGTATCATATCAGGTAGAACTGCCAGAAGAGATGCCAGCTGTGCATGATGTGTTTCATATATCGTTACTTCGGAAGTGTTTAGAAGTCCTCGAAACGACGGAAGTTTTCAAGAATATCGATCACAGAGATGTGGAGATCAACTCGGACCTGACCTATCGTGAAGAGCCAATAAATATTTTGGAAGAAGATTTCCGGACCACCGGGACCAGAAGTATCAAATTTCTCAAAATCCAATGGAGCAACCATACTGAAGAAGAAGCCACTTGGGAGCGCGAGGATTACATGAGGCAGGAGTTTCCAAATCTCTTTAGTACCTAGTTTTTCCTAAATCTCGGGATGTGATTCTGTTTCAGGGGGGAAGGTTTGTAACATCCCAAAAATACTAATGAAGATCATTCCCTAAGTAATCAAGATTAGGTTTAACAAAAGCTCTTATTACTTAAATTCAAATCTTATTGAGTGAGTGTATGAATGCTTGCAATGCCATGTTTGATTTTTGTAAATGATGAGAAATGGTTTATAGATCAAAACCATATCATCTAGGTCACTATCAAATCAAGTCAAAAGAAAAGAAAATGAAAATATGAAGCATAAGACCTAATGGTCATTTCTGCCCAAGTTAACCACTAGCTCACTTTGAGCATCTCTAGCAACTAATCTCAAACAGAAAATTTTCCATTTCTTTTCACCCCTTGCTAGGCCTAGTGACGCTGAACCAAATGGAACTCACCAACCTTGCAAGAACATCTTTGAACTCTTTTGAGAGGCAATTCAAATTTGAATCTATCTTATGTATCAAGATAGCCATTTTTGGAAAACCACTCAAACCAACACCCCTTGGCAAAGCATTGCACCCATAGACTACCAATATTAGTACCAAATCACTCACCAAAAATCATTGAATTTGGTGATTGTTGGGGATATGCTATATGGGTATCCTCATAGCATGTCTCTTATCCGGATAACCCGAGTGGCCCACAGTTGGTAGCAAGGCCTATGGCCTGCTGGGCGGCCCAGTTAGATGGATCCAAAGGGAGGCCCATGCCGGATAAAGGAAGGCTGCGGAGGAGTCACCGATGTACCCGAAGCCTTGGAATACAAGACACGTTAGATTGATTGTATACTGTGTAGGACTCTGTAACCTGTCCGGCTAGGACTTTCCCTGTAATCCTAGGACCTGGCGACTGTATAAGCCTGACCTATGGGAGCCTTTAGGGCATAACCTAGATAACTCAATTCATACCTCGCACAGCGAACCGATCCATGTAACTCGACGTATCGCCATTATAGTGATTTATAGCAGGAGTAGGATTTCGCCACCGTCGTGGGATCTGAACCTGGGTAAGCTGTGTTACCTCGTACCCATCAACCTTCCGCCTTACCCCATGTCTCTAAACACACACTGTGATGACCCCTCCATGCCGTACTCGTCGGAAATACCACGACAGTTGGCGCCCACCGTGGGGCAAGAGGCGCTTCAGGCTCTACAGTGGGCGAGGTCCAAGATCTTCGCGGGAATCGGCGAATCCGTAGCCATCGGTCACGTTCTATTCTCCGGAAACGTTCCGATCGTACCTCCTAATGAGTTCTGGATCCCGGCAAAGACAAACCCTACCCGCTGCTTGATCGTCCCCATCGGAGATATCCACCTCTTCATCGGTGAAACCGACTCGGGCACTAGTTCCCTGGAAGTCGGAGGAGCATCAAGACCCGCGCGGACCGCCTATTGGCAGGATACGTTCGCGGAAGGATCGATGTCAGATCTCTCTTCAGAGTTTGCCAACAAAGATCGGAAAAATTCAAGGCCCACCCAAACCGCACATGTGCAGGATATAACGGTGGAAGATCGCTACAAGTCCGCTGGCTTCGCCCATGCGTCTGGACAACAGAGATCCAAGTTCGTCGGAGTGGTGACCATCTTTGATTTGGCACGCTGCGTGTAGAGCGAGGGTGAAAAACCCCGTGATTAACTTGCTAGGTAGCTCTGTATACGGGCTGGCCTGGCGCATTACCCCAATGATGATGCCATGTATCACTTTGTGGAAGGACTGGACCAAGGTACGCTTCTCCGACATACGCTAAGCGGTAGCAGGCTTCAGGATGCCTCACTTTCAAAAGCATGGTGAACACCATCAAAAACTATGCGGAGGCGGAGGAGGTAGCCTACACAGCGCTCGTGCTCTTAGACGACGCCCCTCCGCCTCAGCCACCGCGACCGCGGCCTCCAGTCATCGTCGTTGCAGCTACACCACCACCTCCAGTCATCGTCGCTGCTGTCGCACCACCACAGCCCATCATCAAGGAAGCCCTGGCACCCTCCGACTCCGTGCTTGACGTGCTCTACGCAGACATCAACGCTGACTCGGAGGAGATAGATTTCAGCCCGGAGGAGCTGGACTCTGCTATGCAAGAGATGGAGGAGGATTACAAACGCGACGATCAGGCCAACAACGCCGTCACGTCCCGAGAGGTGTTCATCGCCATTGGGACCGCGATGGATGAAGATCAACCCGGACAAGATCCGCATAAAGCACTGGACAAGGGGAAGGGACCACATGTTGCTGCCGACAATGATTGCGCAAAGGCCATGCCCCCTCCGCCTAAACCAGTGCAACAGCCGCAGGAACTTGGCACCGGTCCGAGTAACAACAACACTGCAAACCCGCCGCCTCCGGCATCTACGTCCGCTGCTGCCCAAATCACTCCAGCTGATAGAGTGATATACGACAACCTACTCGTCGAGCCCATGACCGTGGCCCATATACGAAACATAGTCCAGCTTAATTAGAAGCGCTAGCAGCTGCTGGAGGAAGCGCATGCCATCGCGGAACAAGGTGCTAAGCTGGATCGAGATCTGGCCAACACGCAGAAGTCAATAGAGAAAGCTAGAGCTATGGAGGCCGAGTACAAGACTCTTCTGCAGCAGTAGAAGGCTAAGAAAGCTCCGGCTCGCGTCATCAACGATCCTAGTGTACGGCGAAACCTAGGATGGGCCCCCTCGAAGCCACCACAAGCAAATACATACATTGACAGCGAAGGCAGGCAGGTGATGCCCACCCCTCTCCTCAACTTAGCCGTTTCCAAGACCCTTCTGGAGAAGGATAGATCATCCACAGCTATGGACCAGGTCTATGACCTTGTGGCCAAGGCGGTGAAACAGCAGGAAAAGGCCACCTCTCAGAGGCTTGAGTCTGACCCAGCGTTTTGCTAGTCTATCCAACCTAAGACGCCAAGGGACCGATCTCCTCATGATGTCAGGTCCCAGACGGGTTTGTCAGAACGAAGATAGAGGGATGCACGCAACAGGAAGGACGATATCCACATATCCTTCGACCATGGAGGCAAGGCTCATCCTCGTCACACATCTCCACCGCACCGGTCTCCCCGACATTGCGAAGACCCCAAGGCTCACCATCGCACGAACATGCCTCTGCCAAGGCAGAGCGGAATCGTCATCCGTGACAATGCGGAGCAGACCCGCCATGATGGAGAGCGCAACCAAGGACACAAGAGAAGGTCGCGCCATGACCCTTCGCGCCCGACAAGCAACCGCGACAAGCGTGAGGCGTCGTAGGAGGGTAACAGCAAGAAAGCTAACCCACCGCCACCTCCGCCTCTATCTCCCCCTAGCAACCACCTTGGCGGAGGAGGCCCGTGTCGTTCACGCAGCCCTTCCCCTGACGGCAAGAAGAAAAGAGCAAGCCTAGAGGCATACGACGCACGTTCACACCTGGACAAGATTCATGAGGCCTGGGAAGTACAATACTTGGGACCACATTGCTTTGGACCTGTAATACGGACCACAACTTACCCCAAGGGTTTCCAGATTGACAATACCATCAAGCCCTATGACGGCACCGCCAAACCATCTACGTGGTTGCATGATTACGGCAACGCGGTGGAGATCGCCAGGGGTAACCCCAACATCACCGTCAAGTACCTCCCGCTGATGCTGGAGGGCATGGCCTGACAATGGATTGATGACTTGCCGGAGTAGTCCATCTACAACTGGTTGGACATGCAAGAAGCGTTCACCAAGAACTTCGAGGGTACATATAAGCATCCCTGTACTGTTGGCAATCTACAGCGGTGCGTGCAGGAGAAAGACGAGTCATCTCGCGCCTACCTCTCTCGCTGGCTGGACATGAAGAATTCCTGTGCAGGAGTGCACACCCAGACCACCATGGCTGCCTTCATCGATGGGTTGGAGAAAGGTACGTTGCTCCTACATAAGTTGAAGCGCTTGCAGGACAATCACCGGCTAGATCTCAACCAGATGATCCAGCTACCTAGTGAGTTCGCAGCTGCCGATGATGATGCTTGCGGCTCCCTGCCGGCAACGGCCATTCCAACTCAGGCTAGGAGGAACAACAACACAAAGCGGAAGAGCCCGCTAGAAGAAAAGAAAACCTCCGACATGGTCGCCATGACATTTGCAGGACGAGGTGATGGCGGACAACGTGGCCGAGGACGGGGGCTAGTCATCGACAACAGCGAGGTAGTGAAACTACCTCGGCAGCTCTCCACGTTCCCCAAACATACGAGGAGTACCACGATATGCCGTGCCTTGTGCACCTCGACGCCAACGGCAAAGCCACTCACACCAATCGCCATTGCAAGTTCGTCAATGATCTCAAGGAGGACCCAGAGTCCGTCTACAAGCAAAGTCGGAAGAACAAACCACGAGGCAAGGGCAAGGGGAAGAAGAAGGAAGAGGAGTCCAAGGATTCAAGTGACATGGATGAGGATGTTGACCCCAAGCACGCCGCCAAGAGCGATGGTAAGGGCAAGAACCCCTTCGAGAAGAAGGCGGCCGTTTTTCACACTTTCCTTGGCACCGCAACTGTCCGACAACAGAAAACCTCTATGAGGATACTAATGGCCACTCCACCCCTAGTGCCCCAGTACCTGTGCTGGTCAGAGATTCCAATTACTTGGGACAGGAAGGATCACCCAAACCTCATCCCTACGGAGAACCAGTACGCCATGGTCATCAACCCCCTGATTAACGGCAACGAGTTCACCAAATGTATGGTTGATAGTGGAAACAGCATCAACATCATGTACCTGGATACGCTGCACAAGATGAACTTGACGGAGGCCAACCTAAGGTGGACTAGCACCATCTTCCATGGCGTAGTTCCTGGTCGGGAGGCTCGGTCCCTTGGGTGCATCACACTTCAGGTCGCTTTTGGTGATGTTAATAATTATCGCCAAGAATGCATGACCTTCGAGGTGGTCCCCTTCAAGAGCGTGTACCACGTCATATTCGGACACGACCTCTTCCACGCCTTCATGGCCAAGCCATGCTTCGTCTACAACAAACTCAACATACCCGGACTAAACAGTGTCATCACTATATCTGGAAGCTTTACCAAGGCAAGGGACTACGAGATTGGATAAGTAGCCTTTGTAGAAGCTGTCCTCTATAGCAAAGAATTCAAGGAGATCCAGAGCAAGGTCGATGCCTCAGAGATGCCGGCGTCGAAGAAGCAGATTTCTGACTCTGCCCCAGCATTCAAGGTCGCCATCGAAACCAAGCCGGTGGAACTTGTGGTAGGTGATGCCTCCAAGACCACCGCCATTGGGACGAACCTGGATTCCAAATAGGAAAGCGCACTCGTCGAGTTCCTCCGTGAGAATAGGGACATCTTTGCCTGGCAACCTGCGGACATGAAAGGTGTACCTAGGGAACTTGCCGAGCACAGCTTGAATATTGATCCAAAATGCAAACCAGTGAAACAACCTCTACGACGCTTCGGAGACGAGAAGAGGCGCGCCATAGGAAAAGAGATAGCTAGGTTACTTAAGGCTAGTTTTATCCGAGAAGTCCTTCACACCTGATGGGTGGCCAATCCTATATGTGTCCCCAAAAAGGGAACCAAAGAATTAAGAATGTGCGTTGATTACACCAGCTTGAACAAAGCGTGTCCCAAAGATCCATTTGCTTTGCCTCGCATTGACCAAGTCATTGACTCGACGGCTGGCTCGGAGCTTTTGTGTTTTCTCGATGCATACTCAGGATAGCACCAAATTAAGATGAGGAAGTTAGACCAATTTTCCACTTCGTTCACCACACCTTACGGGAAGTTTTGCTCTGTCACGATGCCCTTTGGGCTGAAAAACGCAGGTACCACGTACCAGCGGACAATGCAGCGTTGCCTACACGATCAAATTGGTCGGAACGTTCACGCCTATGTGGATGATATAGCGGTGATGTCTAAAAAGTCAAACAACTTAATCTCTGACTTAAAAGAAACCTTTGATAATCTCCGAAAATACAACATGATGCTTAACCCTAAGAAGTGCGTCTTCGGGGTTCCAGCCGGCAAATTGTTGGGCTTTATCGTTTCCCAGCATGGAATCGAGGTCAACCTGGAGAAGATCAAGGCCATCCTAAACATAAATTGTCCGACATGCCTGAAGGACATACTGACAGGCTGCGTTGCAGCAGTTAGTCGGTTCGTCAGCCGACTTGGAGAGAAGGCTCTGCCGCTATACAAGTTGCTGAAGAAGGCAGACAAATTTACATGGACGAACGAAGAAGATGTAGCACTGAAGGAGCTAAAGGAGATACTATCCTTGGCTCCTATCCTTGCAGCACCCGAGCCTATGGAGCCTATGTTAATTTACATGGCAGCCACCAACCGGGTAATCAGCATCGTCGTCGTGGTAGAGCGTAAAGAACCAGGGCATGAGTACGGAGTTCAACGACTAGTTTACTATGTAAGCGAGGTCTTGACGCAGTCCAAGCAGCATTACCCGCACTACCAGAAGAGCTTATGGAGTGTTCCTTGCTTCTCGGAAGCTAATGCACTACTTCCAGGAGCACCCTATCACAGTTGTGAGCAAAGCTCCACTATCCGACGTCATCAACAACAACGATGCTACAGGAAGGGTCGCAAATTGGGACATTGAGCTTGCCGCCTTCAAGATCACCTACAAGAGACGCGACGCTATCAAGTCACAAGCCTTGGCGGATTTCATCGCAGATTGGACGGAGATGCCAGATGCTACTCCTATGTTGGAGCCCAGAATATTGGGTGATGCACTTTGATGGATAAAAGCTACTCAATGGCTCGAGGTCTGGTGTACTGCTACAGTAACCAACTGGGGAAAAGCTACACTATGTTCTGCAGATCCACTTCGAGGCTACGAACAACATGGCGGAGTATGAAGCACTCATTCACGGACTACGCGTAGCCAAGGATATTGGCATCAAGCGCATATTTTGCTATGGAGATTCTGACTTGGTTGCCTAGCAGGTGGCTGGCACCTAGAACAAGTAGAACCCTATGATGGCGGCATATCGAGACGAAGTGGACGAGATAGCCAAGAGCTTATTGGGCTACAAAGTCAAGTATGTCCCTAGGGAGCAAAATGAGGAGGCTGATCTGCTTTCAAAGCTTGGATCAGGGCGCAAACAAATTCCGCCTGGCGTTTTTCTGGAACATCTATGGACACCATCTGTGAAGGGAGCGGTCACCGAGAACCCAGATATAGTTGACTCTTTCGTTCACACAGTGACAAAGGTCCTTCCGTCTTGGACAAAATCGTTCATGGAATATCTCGTACACGAAACTTTACCCATCGACGAGGTCGAAAGTCGGCAGATAGTACGTCGAGCAAAGGGCTATACCATAATCAATGGATAGCTCTACAAACTAAGCACCACTGGTGTATACCTCAAGTGTGTTTCCCAGCAAGAAGGTATTGAAATCCTTCATGAGATCCATATCGGAGATTGCGGGCATCATGACGCTCCTCAATCGTTGGTCTCCAAAGCCTTCCGGCAAGGATTCTACTAGCTGACCGCGAAGGCGGACGCCGACAAGCTAGTGGAGAAATGCATGGGATGCCAGTATTATGCTCGTCAACCCCATGTTCCAGCTGAAGAATTGCGAACAATATCAATAACTTGGCCGTTTGCAGTCTAGGGGCTAGACATGGTTGGTCCATTATTGACGGCACCATGTGGGTTTACACATCTACTGGTAGCAGTTGATAAATTCACCAAATTGATAGAAGCTAAACCCATTAGAAAGCTTGATGGGGCAACTGCCCTTAGGTTTGTACGGGATCTAGTGGTGAGATTTGGTCTCCCACATAGCATTATCACCGACAACGGCAACAACTTGTCACTCGGAGAAGTGGAAGCTTATTGTTGGGATAAGGGCATCCGACTTGATCTAGCATCTGTGGCTCACCCACAGTCCAATGGCCAAGTTGAGCGAGCCAATGGATTAATTCTGCAGGGAATCAAGCCACGTCTTGAGGCACCGCTACATAGAGCAGCTAGAGCCTAGGCGGAGGAACTACCATCTGTGTTGTGGAGCTACAAACTACACCCAAAAGATCCACCGACTACACCCCTTACTGCATGGTATATGGAGCAGAAGTCATCCTGCCTTCCGACATCCTTCACGATTCACCAATAGTTGCCGCCTACGACGAAGATGACGATGAAGAATCCAGACACCTAGATGTAGACCTTCTCGAGGAAGAGCACATTTTGGCAGCCAAAGATCCGCCATCTACTAGCAGAAGCTACGCAGCTACCATAGTCACCGCGTTCGGCATCGCTCATTTAAAGAGGGGGATCTGGTGCTCCGACTTAAGAATAAGAAGTCACGCAAATTATCCCTGCCATGGGAAGGACCGTTCATCATAAGCAAGACGCTGCTCAATGGGTCTTACTACCTCTTTGACAATCATGAACTTGAGGATAGACCCAGCGATGATCATAAGTGTAAGTGGTGTGGCCCGGATGATGACTACCCGGATCTTGATCGGCCATGGAACATAGCACAGCTACGTCCTTTTTACACTTAGCATATTTTTTATCTACTGTGTACCTCTTATATAATCAATGAAATAAAGCTCTCTGGTTCACTCATATTTCAGAGTCTTTTACCTCCTTTTGTTTTCATTTTTGGATCATATAAAACCTTTATGTGCAAGCTTTGCATTTGCACTTGTGAAAATTCCGCCTACGGGCGTTAGCTTAAGTTTTCTGGTCTACACGTTCTTTGTTGTTTTTATGTGGATTCTGGAGTAGCGAATTTCGGCACTTGTTGTTGGTGATTTTGTGCTTAGGTTTTTGACGGTGCCATTGGGCATCATTGCCTGAGAGCATGGTTCCGACTACGAGTCTTCCGACTCACGAAAGGTTAAGCATAAAAACCAGAGTAATGGATAAGCCAACACTTGCTTAAAAAATATTTACATGCTAGAACTAGTACTTGAGTAGCAGGAAATTACAACTATTGTTTTTTCGTCTTAAGTTAACATAGTAGTTTTTCCGCATACACCAAACCATAGGAAACAAATATTACAAAGTGTTTTTTCATTCCTCTAGTGCAGGAGACTTTGAGGCAGCATCGTCGGCAGCAGGAGAGCCATCTTCTTCGAAGTCGGTGGTCTTGAGGGACTCGGAGGAGCTCTGGTGGTCGCCGTCAATAATCTCCAGCGGCACAAAGACGTTGTGATTGACCAACTTGGCAGCCCTGGTGTCAAAACCCACAAGCGATGCCCAGATAGCCTTGTGGTCAATCTTTTGTCCTTCATCGTCTACGTTGGGAAGACCCGAGGTCACCGTGTCGAGGCCGGAGTTTTCATAGTGCGCATTGAACATCACTAGAGACATCCTTGCGCCAGCCCGGGTACATGAAGCTTTCCATCTTACGATATGCTCGGGGGCTTGATGTAAGATCTCCGAGTACTTCATCATGGAGTCCACCGCCTTGATATTAATGTTGAGGGGCTTGGAAATCTCCTTAGCTTTCTTGACGGTGGTGCTGATGAAGTTGCCAGCGAGGACCATGCATTCCTTTGGCGGAGGAGGCGACTTGGTCAAACCAATAGGAGCTGCATTTCCGACAAAGGAGCACATGGGTTCAATAACACAAAGTTCAGAGTATTTGGCTTACAGAAGTACAAGATGGAGAATTTCTTACCAAAGATGCTCGCCTCCCCGTGCTGGAGTGTCTCCGCCATGGAGTCCCGTTCTTGTCGGAGGATCTTGTATGCTTCAAGATTGCGCTGATTTTGTTCATCGACGGTTTTTTCTGCTCCTTGAGCATCGCAATCTCCTCCTTTAGTCGGTTTATCTCCATGTTGGCAGACACCTGCAAGGCTGCCATGGACTCTTCATGCATCTTCAGGGTATCAGTCCTCTCCTGCTTAAGGATCTTGTTTTCGATATCCAACAAATCAATGTGCTTGGATTGCTCAACAATGTCCTTGGCCTTGGCAATGGTTTCTGCAAGTTGGAGAAAGAACAACACACAATGAGTAGTCGGAGAGTGATGGCACAAGACCAAGATGATTGTGAAATTGAAAGGAAAAACAGATTATTGCTCTTGGTTTTTTGTTCCTTCAAGAAGGTAGTTTTACCCTTTTTATCTTCCAACTCTGCGCGCATCTTGTGGACCTTCTCGTTGGCGACGCCTCTCCGAGCATTCTTGTTCTGTGGAAAGAAGATCGCAATCACTTAGTTTCTTAGAGCATCTAGCCGGATAAATATCCACCTAGTGAGAGTTTTTAACTCGGCATAATGCTTAGTCTTTCTTTAATAATCTAGTCGGAACTAATTCAGTTTTCACCTAGAATCTTGGGGGCTACAGTACGAGTTTTCAGCTCAGCAATATGCTTAGTCTTTCTTTAAGCATCTAGTCGGAACTAATTCAGTTTCAACTAGAGGCTTGGGGGCTACAGTATTGAATTTTACAAAACACTATGTATGCTACTCTGAAAGTATCTAGTCGGAATAATTCATTCAAACTACATACTTGGGGGCTACAGTGAGAAGTTTTCTAGCTTAGTAACTCTTAGAGAATTCATATGCAAAGACCTATGGTTCTCCCTCTAAATCCTCGGGGGCTACAGTGGCATACTCATATAAAATGCAAAAGGCAAACAAAACTTATAAGTGCGATGATCTTGAGAATGGTGGCGCTCTTGGCAAATATCTTGCTGAAGGAAAGACTATTTCCTCGCAGGATATCGGCTTGCCTGAGGAGCTCCTCAAGACCGCAAGTCGGAGATGTTGGAGCCTCACCAGGAGCCAGAGTTCAGCTACTTGGCGTAAGCACCGGGTAGACTATATTCGGAAGCTCTGTGGACGTCTTGGGTGTAGAGGCACCACCTTCGACAGACGTTCTGCCTACCACCATCGCCTTACTGCTACCGATGGCATCCTTAGCCGGAGCTTCAGCCATTTTGTAAGCAGTACTTTCTTGTGTCGCCTGCTCGTCGACTAGGACAAGATCTGCGGAGAGACCTGGGTCCACTTCCATGGTGGAAGGCTAGATGCATCCTTGGCTGGAGAGCTTGTCGGAGTAGCGACAGGCTGGACACTGGGAGTTCTAGGGATGATGGAGGGAGATGCTTGGTGCAACACATCTCGGTGCAACATATCTCTAATATTTTTAGAAGCCCCCGATGTTTTGGAGGTCTTCTTCAAACTTATACTGGCCTTCTTCCTGAAACATGCAAAAGTATAAGTACAGGAATAAGACGAGCAATGGACAATGTCGGAGGATAATAGGCTTACACAATAGTGGGTGCTTTGGTAAAAGCGATCCCGATAATCTTTCTCTTCTCCGCCTCCAGGGCGGTGGTAGTCTTATTGGAGGCTCCACCCTCCGTCTTCTTCTTCTTGCCTCCGTCATCAACGTCAGAGGTGGAACTCTTCCGCTTATGCACCAACGTCACATCGTCGTCGGACACGACGGTGACTTCCTTCATCTTGGGGTCATAGATTTGGACATCCATGTCGTCCTCCTCTAGACTTTTAAGCTGTTAAGTGAAATCCCAAAGTGTTAGATGAGATGATAATGGCTAGACGGAAGAGCTGGAGTATATGTCATACACGGAAAATAAACAGGTACCTCTGGGCACTTGCCCTCCTCGAACATGTCATAGGTGATGGTGAAGCCACGCTTCCTGTTCTTCAACTTGATGATGTCCTTAAGGCGGAGCTTGATGGAGTCACTCGAGAAGTTGTCGCCGAAGATGCGGAGGCTATCCTTCCGCTCCTTGGTATACTGATGCATCAGCTTTGCGCAGTGCTACAGAGGCTGGATCCACCTGACGAACCAGCACATGGCTAGGTCCAACCCGGTCAGACCCGTCTCTACGAACCACTCTATTCGCCTTTGTTGGAGATATGCCCTAGAGGCAATAATAAAAGTGGTTATTATTATATATTTGTGTTTATGATAAATGTTTACATTCATGCTATAATAGTATTAACCGGAAACATTAATACTTGTGTGATTTGTAAACTGAATTAGAGTCCCTGGTAAAGCCTCTTTGTAATACTAGCTTGTTGGTTAATAGATGATCATGGTTTATGGATCATGAACATAGAGATGTTGTTAACAACAAGATCATATCATTAGGATAATGGTATGATGGACATACTCCTATAGATAAGCGTAGCATAAAGATCATGTCATTTCAATAGTTTGTTTGCTATAAGCTTTCTGATACATAGTAACCTAATTCCTTCGACCATGAGATCATGCTAATCACCATCACGAGAAGGATGCTTTGATGACATCAAACACCACACCATAACTGGGTGGCTATAAAGGTGGCATTAAGTGTTCGGGAAGTATGTGTTGAGGCACATGGATCAAGAGTGGGATTTGTCCATCCATATGACAGATAGATATACTCTGGGCCCTCTCGGTGTAATGTCATCCAATTAGATTGCAAGCATATGACTGGGTCACAAGGGATCACATATCACGGGAACGAGAAAAGAGTACTTATCAGGAACGAGGTTGAACTAGGTATGCAGAGATACCGACGATCAAACCTCGGATAAGTAAACTATCGCGAGACAAAGGTAAATTGGTATCGTATGTAAGTGGTTCATTCGATCGCAAAGTAATCATAGAAATATGTGGGAGCCATATGAATTTCCAGATTCCACTATTGGTTATTGATTGGAGAAGTGTCTCGGTCATGTCCACGTAATTCACGAACCGTAGGGAGACACACTTAAATATTCAATGTTGTTTAGTAGATATGGAATGTAAGTAGGCAGACCGAATGTTGTTCGGAGTCTCGTATGGGATCCGGGATATCACGAGGAGATCCGGAATGGTCCGAGGAATAAAATGTTGGGGATATGCTATATGGGTATCCTCATAGCATGTCTCTTATCCGGATAACCCGGGTGGCCAACAGTTGGTAGCAAGGCCTATGGCCTGCTGGGCGACCCAGTTAGATGGATCCAGAAGAGAGGCCCATGCCGGATAAAGGAAGGCTACGGTTGGAGTCACCGACATACCCGTAGCCTTGGAGTGCAAGACGTGTTAGACTGATTGTATATTGTGTAGGACTCTGTAACCTGTCTGGCTAGGACTTTCCCTGTAACCCTAGGACCTGGCGACTATATAAGTCGGACCTATGGGAGCCTTTAGGGCATACCTAGATAACTCAACTTATACCTCGCACAGCGAACCGATCCCTGTAACTCGGCGTATCACCATTATAGTGATTTATAGCAGGACTAGGATTCCACCATCGTCGTGGGATCTGAAACTGGGTAAGTTGTGTTACCTCATACCCGTCAACCGTCCGCCTTACCCCACGTCTCTAAACACACACTTGAGGACCCCTCCATGGTGTACTCGTTGGCGATACCACGACCGTGATGATTTAGTTCATGCGGCCATTTGATCAAACACTTGGTGATCACAATACAACTACCAACTATCTATTGTTTGTGATCAATCAATTGCTCATCCATTGTATCCCAAATCTTTACCCTAGCTCACCCAAGATCACCCCCAGTACACAGCCATGCAATTGAGCCATTCTCCTTCACTACCTTGATCAATGCAAGTAGTACCCGAGCTCCCCATGTCACTCGGACATGGACAGCACGCCACAAGCCGCGTCTCACTCGCTTGCGATGTCTAGCTAGTAGTCGTGACCTCAACGCCCCTCTCTGTCCACCCCTCGACCAACGCCGAGATGCGGAGACCCTATAACTTCCAAGCCCATTTAAGACACGGACATGCCGAGAGAACGACGAAGTGCAGTAGCCGCCTCGCGCAGACACGCCGCGACTCGACCTCTCTTCCCGTACTCGCAACCGTGGCATCACCAGCCATCGCCCAGACATGCCCTTTGGTAACTGCGCGCCCCCTTGACCACCGTAATCGCTGACGAACACCGCCATACCCGCACAGAGCGCCGACGTAGCCAGACCAACTAAGACATCCCCTTGTAGAGCCACCACTCGCATGACGATTGCCACACCCAACAACGTCGACCCATGCCCTTCTCCATGCCTAGCTCGACCTGTAGCAACGTCGCCGATGAGCCCTTGCCATGTTGCACTGCCTCACCCTAGAGGGTATAAATAGAGACCACCCCCAGCCTTAATCTTCAAACCATTCTACTCTTCTCTCACTCAGAAACTCCCTTGACCTTTTCCTGGTGCAAGGCGAGCACCTTGTCGCCAGAATTTGATCGGAGTCCGCCGCTGCCATGAGGGAAAGGCGCCGTTGATTGGAGCCACCCTAGGAGCTGTCGTGACCGCCATTCGACGTGAGGTGTGTGTATGAGTTGGGAGAGATCCTTCTCACCGTGCCCTCATGGACTTTATATAGATAGGCCAGGTCCCAGGTGTATGTCACATCCCAAAATTTTGCAAATTTTGAAATGTGAAAAATAATCAAACAAAAGAAAAAATGTTGGAATTTAGGGGCAAAAGAAACTTTTTGTTTCTAAATGGAAACATCAAAACCTTATTTGATCAAAATTTGAATGAAAAGGCAACAAACAAATTTTCAAACAAATCAAATGCATTCATGCATGGAATGTATCTTGATTCTAAGCACTTGGAAAAGTTAAACCAAAAACCTAAACCCTAATAAGAGAAATCATCATCAAGATCACTGCAATACTATGGCTTTGTTCCATATAAAAATTTAGCAACAACATTCCTAAATAAACAATAATGGTAAAAATATATTACAAAACCATGGGAATTGATTTCACTCCATTTTGAGCAATGGATAAAAACTGATGAATTATTTAAGATAAAAGAAAGTATTCCAAGGCTAATAAAGCCCATAGCTAAAATCAATGCTTAATTATGAACAGAGTAATCCTAAAAGGATTTATAAATATAAATAATTATTAAATAGAATTATACAAATTGGAATCGCTATTTTTGGAGGTATAAATAAAAAGATATGAGTTTTATAAGACAAAGAAAGAAATAAATAAATAAGAAATTGTTGCAAAGACAATTTAAACCATGGATAATTCCATAAGTAAATGGAATAAAAGTTTATTGAACATTATAAAAGGATAAAGGTTTATTTAAATAAAATTATATGGGCTTATGAACCATATTCAAATTTTATTTAAATAAAGACAATGTGCCACACTTAATTTTTTAAATGAATATTAAATTATAAGAAAAATAGTTGAAATAATCCAAATTGGACTAAATAACAAACCTGGTTTTGGTATAAAACCTACTGAAAATTTTGGAGAAGATTTGAATTCAAATTGAGGTTTAAATCAATTGAATTGTTTAAAAACAGGAAATGAAAACAGAAAAAGAAAAACATTAGAAAAAAATGAAACCTACCTGCCCAAGCCACACGGCCCAACACAGCTCAGTAGCCCACCCGGGACGCTGCCTCTCTACCCCTTTGCTCCTTCTCTCACCCGCACACACACCCGCACCCTCACTGACCTCCTGGCCCCACCGCCACGTCGTCATTGTCGTCTTCAGCGCGTTGAACCCGCCTCCCCTTTCTCTGCCATTTCTTGTGGAATCAATTCAAGTAAATTGCATTGATTAATGTAGTAATCCCCTCCCTCGACCTCGCCCTCTTAACCCCCTCTCCCTCCTCTCCATTTCCCCTCAACCCTTGCACCCAGAGAGCCCCCAGGCTGCCGATTCCAGTGAGCTTCGACCACTCCCTCGCCTCTGATTTGCTCCGTTGCATCCTCCGTTGTCAGACGCATCTGCTCATCCTCTTCTTGTGATTGCTCGTGCCCCAGGTACTCTCCTCCGTCATCGTCTGCAAGCGCCTGACGGTGCGCGCAACTCCGGCGACGAAATTCGGTGAGCACCATGTGCCCCTTGCCCTCCAGTTTGCACTGCCATGTCCGTCGTCTTCGTGCGCATGCACTGACCCTCTCCATTTGTTTGCTCGCGGCCCAGACGCTCGACTCTGTCTTCGTCCGCAACCACCGACACCCAACGCAGCTCCGACGAGGAATCACTAACGAGCCAGTGAGCCCCTACGACAACTACGACCACCACCTCGACCACGCGAGCTCGGTAACATCCTCACATCCTTCCCTTACCCCCTAGCGCCGCTAGTACGTCGTTGTCCGACACGTCGCCGCCGCCGCACTCGCCAGCAGCGCTGCCCATCTCTGGCCAGAGCACGCTGATCCGTAGGATCTAGATCTAAAGGCTATGGTATAATCACTTAGCAAAATGGTACGGTCTGATCTGGCCCATACAATCTCACTTAAATCCAATGGTGCTTGTAGCAGATCCTGCCGAAGCGGTACCGGCCAATAGAAACACGCCACGTGGCTGAGACTTTCACACAAAAATCCAGAAAATGTTTTTAGATGTTTAAACTTGTAAAATTCATAACTTTTAATATACAAATCAGAAAAATACAAATTTGGTGTCTATGTATTCAGAAAAATGTGAAATACATTACTGGGGCCTTAGTTTGTACACTTGTTTCTGTAAAAAATTGAGTTTTAGGCAGAGACTTGTTTAGGGCCATTTGGGCTATAAAAATTGTTCTAAAAATTATTTTTGAGTAAATCATTGTGCAAATGGTTTTGTTTTGAACCCTCTGACCATAAACACTAACATTTTAAATTAGAAATATAATTTGTTGACACTAGATAATATTCCTTTGAATAAAGCTTTTCTAGTAAAAGAAAAATGTTTTAAATGACTTATTTTCACTAACTTGGTTCCAATTGGAATTCCGCTTTTATAAAAAGACCAGTAGGTGTTTGTAATGTTTAGAACCTTGTTAGGAATAACTTTTTCAATAAAATAACCTTTTGCATGCTTGCATGCATTTCTTTGTTTTCTTGTTTTGTTTTGTTTTGTTTTGCTATATTTGTGTTGTAGTTTTGAGTCTGTGCTTTTTGCTTGTTTGTATTGTTGTAGTGAACTTTGAGGAGTGTGACATTTGCAAGATCAAGGAGAGTACCTAAATATTCTACAATAAAGGCAAGCGATACTTTGGTCATCAAATTTTTTATCTTTTCAATATTGCATTAGTGATAATTTTGTAGTATGCATGTTAAGACTATTATAAAAATTTCTATGCTATGCAAATCCCATAGTATCTACCTTGGTAGTATTTCCTAAAGATATGAGACATGGTAAGTTTAGAATGCTTAGTCTAGCTATATAGAATTGTGGGTGGAAATCATGATATGATGCATTATGAAAATACAAGTATTGTTTTTGGACTAATGAAAACAAATGATGTTAATGAAACACCTGGGTGGAAATGGGACTCGTATGGATGTTTTATGTTGAGTGGTTACCCAGGGCCCATGTCTATGGTTTACCATGTGTATCTCACTTGTGGTTGGGCACCCAGGAACAAAGAAATTGGAGACATTCTTGTCGTGAAAGCTTCTAGTGCAGCCACATGGCATATGGGCTCTGTCTTGACCAACTAAGTTGCAAGAACTCAGCCAGATGGACAGAAGGTGGTAGTGATGATAGCATGGAACGCGTCCATGGTGGTCTGAGGGATTGCTTCTGAAAAGTCTCGTCTCGATGCATGTCGTGTCTTGTGGGGAAAGTGCACCACCTCTGAGAGGGTAAAACTAAGTACTTAGCCGTGTCCCCGGTTATGGACAATTTTGAGCAATCAAGATAGTGAAGTAGTTCAATAATCTCATCATTCTAATTTCTCTATGTTAAAACTTGTTGAGTGAACAAGGTTAGCACATGGTGTGTATCCTGATGAAGTGTTTTAAAAAAAGAAACTATTTTACAAAGGATACGGAAAACCTATTTTATGCAAAGGCCAGCCAAAACTCCACTTAGCCATATATTCATGTAGATGTTAGATTCTCCATCTCAATATGATATCACTTGCCAATAAAATTCAAATGTATTGACCCTTGTGGCTGTAACTTATCATGTTGCAGGTTTATTTGATGTTAGTAAAGTTTTTTGAGTAGGGATTACAAGTCTACAACCAACATGATTGCCTGTGGCATATGAAGATGAAGGACTCCATGCTTTATAGATATATATGTTGCTCTGTAATAAGATATCCATATGACCTATGTAAGGTATAATGAACTATTTTATTCCTGGTTATGAGTTGTAGTATGACCTTTATTTCTTGATATTACATCTTAACTGTGGGTGCTATCTATTCGATCCAGGGACTAGCACTTTAAACACAGGGACTTGTACCTCATTGGGTTCAGGCCTCTACAATGTAGGTCTAGTTTGTTACAAGTTAGGTTTTCACCCTGGAATATTCTATCTACTCCTGGTTGTGTCCTCCATGTAGGGTTCGCAGCATAGAAAACAAAAAAATTCCTACGATGGGAACTATGTACCAAGATCTATCTACTATATACAAACAACGGGCGGATGTATATCCGTAGAGAACATACCCTTGAAGACCGACAAAGCATGCTTAGAATGTTATCCCTCTTCAATAACCAGCATGCTTCGCTTGAGGATTGGAAGGCTATTGTAGCCCAGGAATTAAGATGGGTCCTGTATAGAATTAAGAAGTATTATGAGGGCCACAAAGATTGGATTGAAATTAATTTAGACAGGAGATAGCTGCTTAGAATGTTATCTCTCTTCTTTGAGGTGGATTGAGTTTGTAAATATTCTTTTGTAACTCTCTATAATATATAAAAATTGCAGTGGGGTTTTTTGCCCTACTGTTTTACCCTAAAAAAAGACCGACAAAGCTTAACGAGTTCGACTCGTGGTTGATGTAGACGATCTCTTGCCGATCTCAAGATCGAGAGGAAGTCCTAGCGCCGCAAATCAGTAGCGCATCCGTGCTCGCACACACGTTCGAGGCACTGAGCAACCTCCGCCTCCTCGCTCCAGCGATGCAGCGGAAGCACAACTCTTTCTTGCCGAATAGTCACCGGGAACATGTATCTCGCTAGTCCGAGACCATGGGGAATAAATTCTAGAGGGGGAGAGAGATCCTTCACGAGGAGGTGTGAGTGAGAGAGATGAGAGGGGGTGAATTTTATAGGAGGAGGGAGGCACCCAAGGGAGGTGGCCGCCGGCCATGGGGCTTCCCCCTCCCCTCCTTCATTCATGTGGGTGGACACTCCACTCACAAAAATCCATTCAAATCCTTCCACTCAAAATCCCACTCAAACTTGCTATTAAATTTCCACCAAATTTAATGAAAACTCTCATTAAATAAAACTCTTTTATTTATTCAGAATTTTGTCAATTACTTTAATGACAAACATTCACAAATAACCCCTTGCTAGAATTCTATTTCACATGCATAACCTCTTTATGCAATTTCACCCGAAAACCTGTTTCGGTATCTAGTGAAATAAATTCCTGCTCTTGTTTATTCTTTCGGCATGAAACTTTTGCTCCAATTGGATGTCGGTGTCTCTTAAGTGTGTCACCCTATGGTTCGTGAATAATGCGGACATGATCGAGACCCCTCTCGGATCAATAATCAGAAGCGGGATCTGGAGACCCATACTGACTCCCACAAATTCAATGATGAATTTCTTGTTATTGTCGGAACCTTTTACGCTAGTATCTTAATCCCTTTGTTTCATGATATATTACATGTCTGAGATTCGATCATTGGTATCTCCATACCTAGTTTGATCTTGTTACTGACATGCACTCTTTTCTCGTTCCCGTGATATAACATTCTAGTGATCAAATCACTTGCTTGCAAGCTAACCAATGTGATGTCACCGAGAGGGCCCAGAGTATATCTATCTGTCATCGGGATGAACAAATTCCACTCTCGATCCACGGGCCTCAACATAACACTTTATTAGTCCTGAACCCATCTTTATAATCACCCTGTTATGGTGTGACGTTTGATGTTATCAAGAAACTCTTCCGGTGTTAGTGATTGACATGATCTCATGGTCTTAGGATTAGGATCACTTCGTAAGTTGTTATAGCAATATAAACTCAATGACTTTTATCGTAATGCAATACTTCAGATGAATGTTCATCACATCATTACACTAATGTTGTGATCACGTTATTAACAACATCCAATGTCTATGATCAGGAAACCTTGATCATCTTGTTAATCAACGAGCTAGTTTATTTGAGAGGCATAACTAGGAACTTTCTGTTTGTTTAATAAACACACATGTATTAATGTTTCCGTATTAATACAATTATAGCATGCAAAATAAACATCTATCATATACTTGGAATACACATAATAAACACTATATTATTGCCTCTCAGGGCATATTCCCTTCAGTCTCCCACTTGCACTAGAGACAATAATCTAGTTACATAGTGATGAATCTAACACCCATTGAGTTCTGGTGTTGATCATGTTTTTCTCTAGGGAGAGTTTTAGTCAACAGATCTGCTACATTGAGATCCGTGTGTACTTTACAAATCTTTATATCTCCATCCTTGACATGCTCTCGGATGGAGTGAAACCGACGCTTAATATGCTTGGAATGCTTGTGAGACCTTGGCTCTTTGGCATTGGCAATGGCACCATTGTTGTCACAATAGATCACCATTGGGTCCAACGCGTTTGCAACCACTCCTAGTTCGGATATGAACTCCTTCATCCAAACCGCTTCCCGAGCTGCTTCCGAAGCAGCAACATATTCGGCCTCCGTTGTTGATCCCGCCACCACAGGTTGTTTGGATCTCCTCCAACTAACCCCTCCGCCATTCATGAGAAATACGTATCCGGATTGAGACTTAGAGTCATCTGGATCGGTGTCAAAGCTTGCGTCAACATAACACTTAGCGACGAGCTCTTCTTCACCTCCGTACACAAGAAACATATCCTTAGTTCTTCGTAAGTACTTAAGGATATTCTTGACCGCTATCCAGTGTTCCGAACCTGGATCCGATTGGTACCTACTAGTCAAACTAATAGCATGTGCCACATCCGGTCTTGTACATAGCATGGCGTACATTATAGAGCCTATGGCTGAAGCATAGGGGACTTTGTCCATTATCTCTCTTTCTTCCGCCGTAGCCGGACTTTGAGTCTTACTCAATGTCTTGCCTTGCAACATAGGTAAGAACCCATTCTTACTTTCGTTCATTTTAAACTTCTTTAAAATCTTATCAAGGTATGTACTTTGCGATAGCCCTATTAGGCGTCTAGATCTATCTCTATATATATTATGCCTAATATGTATGACGCTTCACCTAGGTCCTTCATTGAAAATTTGCTGTTTAGATAACTTTTAACACTGTTTAAAAGATCTATATCATTTTCGATCAATAATATGTCATCCACATATAATATCAGAAATGCCACATTGCTCCCACTCACTTTCTTGCAAATACAAGCTTCTCCATAAGTTTGGACAAATCCAAACTCTTTGATCACCTCATCAAAGCGGAGATTCCAACTTCGTTATGCTTGCTTCAATCCATAGATGGATCGTTGAAGCTTGCACACCTTGTTAGCATCCTTAGGATCGACAAAACCCTTTGGTTGTATCATATACAACTCTTCTTCAATATTACCATTGATAAACGCGGTTTTGACATCCATCTGCCATATCTCATAATCGAAATATGCAGCAATTGCTAACATAATCCTAACTGACTTTAGCATCGCTACGGGAGAGAATGTCTCATCGTAGTCAACTCCTTGAATTTGTCGAAAACCCTTTGCGACAAGTCGAGCTTTATAGATGGTCACATTACCATCAGCATCAGTTTTCCTTTTGAAAATCCATTTGTTCTCCACGGCCTTTCGGTCGTGAGGTAAGTCTACCAAGTTCCAAACTTGATTTTAATACATGGATTCCATCTCGGAATTCATGGTTTCTAACCATTTGTTGGAATCCGGGCTCATCATCGCTTATTCATACGTCGCAGGGTCATCATTTTCATCAACTATGAAATTCATGACAGGATTTCCATACAGCTCGGGAGCTGCACGCATCCTGCTAGACCTGCGAGGTTCAGTAGTATTCTCTTTCGGAGTTTCATGATCATTATCATTAGTTCCCTCTTCAACTAGTGAAGCCAACTCCGGAACGACTTCCGGCACTGCACTACTCGCCATACTTTGAAGAGAAGGTTCAATAACCTCTTCGAGTTCTACCTTCCGACTACTCACACCTTTCGTGAGAAACTCTTTATCTAGAAAGGATCCGTTCTTGGCAACAAAAACTTTGCCCTAGGATCTGTGATAGAAGGAATACCCAATAGTTTCCTTAGGGTATCCTATGAAGACGTTTTTTCCGCTTTGGGTTCGAGTTTATCCGGTTGAAGTTTCTTCACATAAACATCGCATCCCCAAACTTTAAGAAATGACAGCTTAGGTTTGTTTCCAAACCACAATTCATACGGTGTCTTTTCAATGGATTTAGATGGTGCCCGATTTAAAGTGAAAGCAGCAGTTTCTAGTGCATAACCCCAAAATGACAACGGCAAGTCCGTCAGAGACATCATAGATCGAACCATATCCAATAAAGTACGATTACGACGTTCCGACACACCATTTCTCTGTTGTGTTCCGGCAGGTGTGAGTTGTGAAACAATTCCACACTCTTTCATGTGAATGCTAAACTCGTAACTTAGATACTCCCTCCACGTTCGGACCGTAGAAATTTGATCTTTCTATTACGATGATTTTCCACTTCATTCTGAAATTCCTTGAACTTTTCAAAGGTTTTAGACTTGTGTTTCATCAAGTAGATATAAATGTATCTACTCAAATCATCCATGAAAGTAACAAAATAACGATATCCACCTCGCGCCGACACACTCATTGGACCACATACATCAGAATGTATGATTTCCAATAAATCTGTCGCCCGTTCCATTGAATCGGAAAACATCGTTCTAGTCATCTTACCCATAAGGCATGGCTCACATGTATCAAATGATTCAAAATCAAGTGATTCTAAAAGTCCATCCGAATGGAGCTTCTTCATGCGTTTAACGCCAATATGACCTAGACGGCAGTGCCACATATATGCGGATATATCATCATTAAGTTTAATCTTTTTAGCATCAACATTATGAATATGTGTAACATTATCATCGAGATCTAATAGAAATAAACCATTCATCATCAGTGCATGACCATAAAAGATTTCATTCATATAAATAGAACAACCATTGTTCTTGGATTTAAATGAATAACCACTTCGCATTAAACACGATCCAGATACAATGTTCATGATCAGTGCAGGCACCAGATAACAATTATTCAAGTTCATTACTAATCCCGACGGCAAATGGAGAGGTAGCGTTCCGACGGCGATCACATCAACACTTGATCCATTGCCGACACGCATCTAGACCTCACCCCTTGATAGCGGTCGCTTGTTCCATAGCCCCTGATTCGAGTTACAAATGTTAGCAACTGAACCGGTATCACATACCCAGGTGCTACTGCGAGAACTAGTCAAGTACACATCAATAACATGTATATCATATATACCTTTGTTTGCCTTGCCGGACTTCTTGTCTGCCAAATACTTGGGCGATTAAGGCTTCGATGGCTGATCCCATTACAATAGTAGCACTCGGTATCAGACTTAGGTCCAACTCGGGGTTTCTTTCCAGCCACGGCAACTGTCTTGCCGCCCTTACTTCCCTTCTGTTTTCCCTTCTTGTCTTTCTTGAAACCAGTGTTCTTATTGATCATCAACACTTGATGTTCATTTTTGATCTCCACTTCTGCAGTTAAGCATTGACACAAGCTCGGGGATAGACTTATTCATGCCTTGCATATTATAGTTCATCACAAAGCTCTTATAGCTAGGTGGCAGAGACTGCAGAACATGATGGATGCCTAAGTCAATGGGAATCGATATTCCCAAGGACACAATATTATTGGCGTAACCCAACATCTTGAGTACATGCTCACTAACGGAGCTATGCTCTTCCATCATGAAGTTAAAGAACTTTTCTGAAGCATTGTAGCTCTCTACAGCAGCATGTGTGTCGAAAATCATTTTCAACTCACCCATTGTATCAAATGCATTGCCATTTTCGAAACGCTTTCGAAGTTCCGGCTCTATCCCATACAATATGCCGCAATGAACTAAGTTGTGGTCCTCCTGACGAGTCTGATAGACATTCTTCTCCTCGTCAGGGGCATCCTCAAAAAGTTGGGGGCCTAGCGGCGCTTCTAGCACATATTGCTTTTGTGCAGCAGAGAGGAGAATCCTCAAATTCATGGCCCATTCGGTAAAGTTTCTACCGTTCGTTGCAAGTTTCTCTTTCTCCATGAACACATTGAAATTAAAAGCAGGTGGTGCCATCTACAAAAGAATTTGTAAAGTTTAGACTAAGTTATCATAGATTGAGTTCAACTAATCCATATTATGAATGAACTCCCACTCAAAAATGACATCCCTTGTGTCCTTTTGGTGATTACATGAACCAAATCCACTATACCAAGCCCGATCATCACGTGAGTCGGTATAGCTTCAAAGGCGAGCATCAAATGGGCATCATATCCACTATATGACTCATGCTTAACCTTTCGGTCCGTGTTCCGAGGCCATGTCTGTACATGCTAGGCTCGCCAAGTAAGAACCTTAGTATTCGCGTGTGTAACTGTCTTACACCCGAAATATGGTCGTGGATCCAAGAACACCCGATCATCACGTGATGTCTTGGAGTGACAAAAACATAATCGGTGCATACTAAAGGAAGAACACATTCTTATCTTGATATTTAAATGAGGGATCAGCTTATTATGCTAATAAAATGCCAAAAAAGCAATATAAGATGCTATCAAACATCACATGTTTATTAGTGGAATGATATGGTTCCCGCATATGATCTCTATCATGTGCACCTTGATATGATCACTATCATACCTTTATGTGTAAGGCCAAGGTTTATGGAACTTACACGTTATGTGTGTTGTAAGAGTATCATCTCATATTTCTACTTACAACATCACCATATCATAACACTAGCCCAGCAACAATCTAAACTAGACGCCTCTAATTTATCCATTGCAAGTTTTTACGTGGCTTAGGGCTTTCGAGATAGACCGTTCATACCTACGAACATGAACCACAACGAGGATAACCAAATTGTTGACAACTCGTTGCAAAATAGATATTGACTATAGTAGGAGAGACAGACACCCGCTAGCCACTTATGCAAACTAGTTGCATGTCAAGCGTGGAACAGGTCTCATGTGCGAGGACATGTAAAGTTTGTCCGGGCCGCTTCATCCCACTATGCCACCAATATCCAAAATTAAAACTAAGGAGCAATAACATGATCATCATCGCCCACATACTCATATGTGTACTACCCGTGTAAAGCATCTACGCATAGATCCGGCTCTGATACCACTGTAGGGTTCGCAACATAGAAAACAAAAAAATTCCTACGATGGGAACTATGTACCAAGATCTATCTACTAGATACAAACAACGGGCGGATGTATATCTGTAGAGAACATACCCTTGAAGATCGACAAAGCTTAACGAGTTCGACTCGTGGTTGATGTAGATGATCTCTTGCCGATCTCAAGATCGAGAGGAAGTCCTAGCGCCGCAAATCAACAGCGCATCCGTGCTCGCACACACGTTCGAGGCACCGAGCAACCTTCGCCTCCTCGCTCCAGCGATGCAGCGGAAGCACAACTCTTTCTTGCCGAATAACCACCGGGAACATGTATCTCGCTAGTCCAAGACCATGGGGAAAAAATTCTAGAGGGGGAGAGAGATCCTTCACGAGGAGTTGTGAGTGAGAGAGAGGAGAGGGGGTGCATTTTATAGGAGGAGGGGGCACCCAAGGGGGGTGGCCGCCGGCCATGGGTCTGCCCCCTCCCCTCCTTCATTTATGTGGGTGGACACTCCACTCACAAAAATCTATTCAAATCCCTCCACTCAAAATCCCACTCAAACTTGCTATTAAATTTCCACCAAATTTAATACAAACTCTCATTAAATAAAACTCTTTTATTTATTCAGAATTTTGCCAATTACTTTAATGACAAACATTCACATATAACCCCTTGCTATAATTCTATTTCACATGCATAACCTCTTTATGCAATTTCACCCGAAAATCTGTTTCGGTATCTAGTGAAATAAATTCCTGCGCTTGATTATTCTTTCAGCATGAAACTTTTGCTCCAATTGGATGTCCGTGTCTCTTAAGTGTGTCACCCTACGGTTCGTGAATAATGCGGACATGATCGATACCCCTCTCGGATCAATAATCAGAAGCGGGATCTGGAGACCCATACTGACTCCCACACATTCAACGATGACTTTCTTGTGATCGTCGGAACCTTTTACGCTAGTATCTTAATCCCTTTGTTTCGCTATATATTACATGTCCGAGATTCGATCATTGGTATATCCATACCTAGTTTGATCTCGTTACTGACATGCACTCTTTTCTCGTTCCCGTGATATAACATTCTAGTGATCAAATCACTTGCTTGCAAGCTAACCAATGTGATATCACCGAGAGGGCCCAGAGAATATCTATCCATCATCGGGATGAACAAATTCCACTCTCGATCCATGGGCCTCAACATAACACTTTATTAGTCCTGAACCCATCTTTATAATCATCCTGTTACTTTGTGACGTTTGATGTTATCAAGAAAATCTTCCGGTGTTAGTGATTGACATGATCTCATGGTCTAAGGATTAGGATCACTTCGTAAGTTGTTATAGCAATATAAACTCAATGACTTTGATCGTAATGATATACTTCGGATGAATGTTCATCACATCATTACACTAATGTTTTGATCCCGTTATTAACAACATCCAATGTCTATGATCAGGAAACCTTGATCATCTTGTTAATCAACGATGATGGGGATATGCCTACTGGGGTATACCCAGCAGGACGTTTCCGACTGGCCCAAGAACCGGCGAGTGGGCCTGCATGACGGCGAATGGATTGAAGCCCAGCGAGGAACTAAGCGACTGGAAGCTGAAGGCCAAGGCGAGTAGATAGGCCCAGTCGGATTAGGTTTAAACGATTACTGAAGCTTTAACTGAATCAGTTGAGATATGTAAACCCTAGGTGAGGTGAGCCTATATAAACCTCCCTATAGGGCGAGTAGAGATACGTCCCCTCATACACCCAAGCGACTCGCCGCCTAGCCGCCGAGCTCGCTCATTGTAACACCTCCATAATACAATCTAGCAGGAGTAGGTCTTTACCCTCCGGGGGGCCGAACCTGGGTAAAACCCTGTGTCTTTGCCCTCATCTCGCACCGCAGATGGCTGGCCGCCCTTGCCCCTCGTTCTACTACTCGCTGCCGATTGCAGCATCTGCCGTGACCATTCCCACGACAGTGGCGCCCACCGTGGGGCCTGGCCGGTCTGGCCGGTGTTCTGCGGCGAGATCCAATCTGCCCATCAACGAGATGGTCGCCACCGGACGCACGATAGCGATCGGCGAGATGCTCCAAATCTTGCCGAGCAGCTACGTCCCGGCGGCTCGACCCGTCACACACAGCGTGATCCTACCTCACCGACGTCATCGTCTCGGAGAATTCGGCTCGCATCCGCGAGTCGCCGCCACGCGATCGGCTCTCCGAGAGCCAGATCCGCACGATCCACCGCCTCGCCTCCGAGTGCAATTCGGCCCACAGCAACGTGGCCGAAAACTCAGCGGCCGCAGAAGATGCGGCCCTCAATGACGACGCCGACTCGGCGACCCCGGCGTCACTCGCCGGATCCATCACCGCGGCTTCATCCGCGGGCTCCATCGCCCAGGTCTCCAACGTGGGAGACTTCGATGACCCCTCCATCCTTGGGATCTTCGACCGACCGGTCGGAGAACTCCGCCGACCTCCGCGACGGAACCGGTCGCCACGCCGCGACCTACATGGCAACCGGCACCGATCCGCCGGAGGATCCGTTCTCCACCCCAATCCCTCCTAACGCCACGGCAACGGAGGTCGAGGAACTCCGCCTGAAACTGGCGGAGGCGGTGCGCAAGGAGAAAGCCGAGCGCGAAAAATTTCGCCTCGAGCAGGTGATGGCGCAGGAGCTATCACGCTACCACCAGCAGCGGATCAGGTCACGCCTGAACCCCACCGTTCAGGGGCGTGCCCTGAACTTCGACGACGAAAACGACCGGCCCCCGCCAGGATCTACGAGAACGCGCCACCAGGAGGAAGCGCCCGGCCCCCGCCAGGATCAACGGCAATGGGTGCCCCACCTCCACCCAACCGCACCCCTCCCAGGGACCAGCCATGGATAGTAGTCTCCTCACGGGAGCGAGACGCAAACGGCCTCCCGCTGTTCTCCACCCCGATGGACAACCTCGTGGCAGGCCGAGCAGCAGCGGACAGCATCACGGCCACCAGCAACGGCGCCCTACAGATCGAATACGTCAAGGCCCTGCTCGCGAAGGCCGTCGAGCAGCAAAGAGCGGGCGCCGACTCGCAAGGACGAGTATACTCGCGTTCCTCGGGAAGCGGCCTCAGCGGCCGCCAAGAGCGGCAAACACCCTCAATTGCCCGCCTCCAGAGCCACTACAGCTCCAACACCGACCCGCGAACGCGGCACTCTCCACCAACGACCCTAGGCCGGCAAACAACCTTGTCGCCGCCAACGGGCAACCCATCGATGCCCGCACCCACATCATCAACAACCAAAGTTGGCGTGCACGCTAGCCCGACGACCTGCGACATACCTTAACCAATCGCCGCGATGGCGAGCCCATGGGGTCGCTCAGTCGACTCGGACCCAAGTGCTTCGGACCAATGATCCGAGGCAAGAAGTACCAGCCAAATTTCAAGGCGCCAAAGGAGATAGAAAAGTACGACTCCTCGTACGACCCCGCCGTCTGGCTCGACACATACCTCATGGCGATGGGGATTGTAGGCCACACCGACCTGCTAGCCGCCCGTTACCTCCCCCTGATGATGGAAGGGACGTGCAGGCAGTGGATCAACACCCTCCCCCAGGACAGTATCGACTCCTGGGAGGAGATGCGCGACGCCTTCGTCAGGCACTTCGAGTGCTCCTACACCCGTGCCACCACTATCGAGGACCAGAGCGAGCGGCCCAGGACCACGCGAGTCGACCCGCAACTGGGTCCAACGGTGGCAAGAACTTTGGTACAACGCGGTCGGCATCCACCCGGACACCGTGATCCACTGCTTCAAGAACTCGTGCCGCTACAAGCCCCTGGTCGCCAAGCTCAAGCGACACTCCTGCACACTCGACAACATCCCCGACCTCCTCGAGATCGCCAAACGGTACGCCGAGGAAGACCCAAACCAGGAAACCGACGACGAGTCAGGAGGTCAACGCCGCACGAGCGGCAACGACGGCGGACGCCGATCCGACCTACGCTACAGCGGCACTCGCCTCACCGGCAAGCGCCGCAGTGACGGGCGAGTCGACTTCGTCGCCAACGCCGGGCACGCGCAACGCGAGCCCAAGAGCTTCCGCCGCGACGGAGGACAACGCCGCGACGGCGGCAACTACAAGGCCAAGCCAAGGTTCGACCCCGCGGCTCTCCTTAACCAACCATGTGCGTTTCATAGCAGGGAAGGGAAGCCCGCAACGCACACCACCGCCGACTGCCACACCCTCAGGGAAATCGAGAAGGCACGGCGAGCGCGGGAGGACCCCGACAACGACCCGCCAAACGGCGGAAAATTCGGCAAAGTGGCCGGCTCGCTCCACACCTTCACAGGCTTCAACACGAAGCGCGAGAAGAAGGTCATCGCCCGCGCTGTCGCCGTCAACGCGGTGGCACAGGTGGACGTTCCCCAGTTCCTAAACTGGTCAGAGCAGCCCATCACCTGGAGCCGCCAAGACCACTCGCCACGCATCGAGTACCCAGGACGAGTCGCCCTGGTGGTCAAGCCCAAGGTCGGCGACTACTGGCTCCCCAAGACATTGATGGATGGCGGCAGCTCCATCAACATCCTACTCGACACCTTGATTGACGGCTCCCGCAATGGCGATCGAGACGACCCACACCACATTCCACGACATCGTCCCCGGTCGGAAGGCGTACCCGATCGGCAAGGTCACGCTGCCAGTCACCTTCGGCACACCGGCAAACTTCCGCACCGAGCGGATCGTCTTCGAGCTGGTGCCCTTCGACAGCCCCTACCACTGCGTCCTGGGGCGCCAGGCGTTCGCTAAATTCATGGCAGCGCCCCACTACGCGTACAACGCGATGAAGCTCCCCGGGCCGTGTGGCGTCATCACCATCCACGGCGACCCCGACATGGCCGCCGAGTGTGAGGCCAAAGGAGCCGAGCTCGCTGACGCCGTCATCGCGGCGGAGACCAACCACGCCGACGAGCTCGCCAAGTACGCGAGCGGGGTCAACAACGACGACCCCACCATACTAAAGAAGCCCAACTCGGAGGGCGCAAACACCTCAACCTTTGAGGCCACGACGCACACCCGCACCGTCGAGCTGGTCCCAGGCGACTCCAGCCAGACGGTGACGATCGGGACGGGCATGAGCCCAGCATAGGAAGGCGCGCTCATCGAGTTCCTCCGTGAGAACAGGGACATCTTCGCATGGAAGCCCTCTGACATGCCTGGTGTCCCCAGGGAGCTCGCTGAGCACAAGCTAAACGCCGACCCCAAAGTGCGAGCTGTCAAACAGTCGCTGCGACCCTTCAATGAAGAACGCCGTCGAGCAATTGCCGAGGAGGTGCAGCGTCTACTCGCTGCCGGCTTCATCCGGCCAATCAAGTACTCCAAGTGGCTGGCAAACCCAGTCCTAGTCGAGAAGAAGAACGGAACCTGGAGAATGTGTATCGACTACACAAACCTGAACGGCGCCTGCCCAAAGGAGCAGTTCGTCCTCCCGCGGATCGACCAGATAATCGATTCAACCGCGGGCTCGGAGTCGCTATGTTTCCTCGACGCCTACTCTGGGTACAACCATATCAAAATGGTTGTCGAAGACGAGGAGAAGACGGCGTTCATCACGCCATTCGGAGCCTTCTGCTACACCTCCATGACCTTCGGCCTCAAGAACGCCGGGGCGACCTACCAGCGGTGCATGCAAGAATGCCTCTCGAGCCAAATTGGCCGCAACATCCACGCCTACATCGACGACGTGGTCGTGAAATCCGCTCGCCAAGGCGACCTACTCGCCGACCTGGCGGAAACATTCGCCAACCTGCGAAGATACAAGATAAAGCTCAACCCAGGCAAATGCACCTTTGGTGTACCTGCCGGACAACCATCGGGTACGCTGCTCCAAACGAGGGATCGAGGCGAACCCCACGAAGATCGACACGATCGCCTGCCGGCAAACCCGAGTGCGGCGACGCCCGAGCTGGCCGGGCGAGTAGCGGCTCGCCGCTTCATCCTCGCACGGCGAGGCGATGCCCCAATACCGCCTGATGCGCAAGAACCCCACCTTCCAGTGGGACAAGGAGGCGGACGACGCGCTCCACGACCTCAAAAAGGTGCTACTCGCCGCACCATTACTCGTTGCCCCCGCCGACAAAGAACCCATGCTGGTTTACGTCGCGGCTTCCGAGCGCGTCGTCAGCGCCGTGATGGTCGTCGAGCGACCAGAGGAAGGAAAGGAGCGCCCAGTCCAGCGGCCGGTGTACTACATCAGCGAGGTCCTCACCGAGTCGCGCCAGCGGTACCCACAGTACCAAAAGCTAGTATACGCGGTCTTCAGAGCTCAGCGGCGCCTGCCGCACTACTGTGAGCACCCGATCACGGTCGCCTCCCGCACCACGCAAGACATCATCCAATCATGAGGCGACCGGCGGTCGCCAAGTGGGCTGTCGAGATCGGCGCCCACAACATCAAATACAAGCCAAAAGCGATCAAGTCGCAGCACCGCAGACTTCATCGCCGATCGGGAAGAGGCCCAGAGCGGAGAAGCCGCCGTATTCTCCACATCGAGCCTGCACTTTGACGGCTCCAAGAACGCGGACGGCAAAGCGAGGATAGTGTTAACTTCACCAAAAGGCGACAAGCTCCGCTACATCCTCTGCCTCGACTTCACACCCTGTACCAACAACATGGCTAAGTACGAGGCCCTACTCCACGGCATGCGAGCAGCCAAGGAGATGAACGTCAATCGCCTCCGCTGCTACGGAGACTCCGATCTTGTCGCGGGGAAAGTCGCTGGCACCTGCGATGCTGTCTCCCCTACCATGGCGGCGTACCGCCAGGCAGTGGACAAGTTGGGTGGACACTTCACTAGCTATTACGTCGAGTGGATCGACAGGCGGAAGAACGAGGAGGCCGACGCACTCTCTCGCATTGGGTAGGCTCGACTCACACCACCCGCCGGCGTTTTCCTCGACACAATCACCAAGCCATCAGTCTCTCCCCCGAAGGAGATCGACATCGGAGTCCCACTCCAACCGGAGGCAGCCTTGGTCGCACTCGTCCACGAGCCAGACGACTGGACCAAGCCCTACATCGCCTACCTGGAAACCGACACCCTGCCGGCAGACGAGACGGACGCTCGGATGATCGCTCGTCATTGCAAGTCCTACACCATCATCGACAGCGAGATCCACAAGCGCAGCGTCACCGGCGTGTTCCAACGCTGCGTCCAACCAGCTGAAGGACGCAAGATCCTCCACGACATTCACTCCGGTGACTGCGGCCACCACGCCACCGCTCGCTCCCTGGTCGCCAAGGCTATGCGACATGGCTTTTACTAGCCCACCGCACACGCCGATGTTGTCGATATCGTCCAGCGGTGCGCCTGGTGCCAGAAGTACGCCAACCAGACGCACGTACCGAGCTCGGCGCTCAAAACAATCCCCATCACCTGGCCATTCGCTGTGTGGGGCATGGATATGGTAGGCCCCTTCAAGAAGGCCCCTCCGGCTACACCCACCTGCTAGTCGCCGTCGACAAATTCACGAAATGGGTGGAGGCCAAGCCAGTCCGGAAATGCGACGGGAAGACCGCCACTAAATTCCTACGCGAGCTCATATATCGCTACGGGTTCCCAAACAGCATCATCACGGACAACGGCACCAACTTCGCCAAGGGAGCCATGGCCGAATTCTGCGAAGAGCACCACATCCGGCTCGACCTCGCGTCAGTCGCTCACCCGGAATCCAACGGCCAGGCGGAATGGGCCAACCAAAGCATCCTCCACGGCCTGAAGCCGCGACTCCAGATACCACTCGAGCGCACCGCCGGGTGCTGGGTCGAGGAGTTGCCCTCTGTCATCTGGGGGATCCGCACCTCAGTCAATACATCAACAGGGTTCACTCCCTTCTTCATGGTCTACGGCGCCGAGGCAGTCATGCCCACCGACCTCGAGCACGACTCGCCGCGGGTCGTGCACTATACGGAGGCTGCGAACGAGCTTGCCCGCCAAGACGGGATCAACCAACTCGATGAAGCACGTGACCTCGCTCGGTCACACACCGCTATCTACCAGGAGGGACTCCGCCGCTATCATAGCCGGCGGGTGAAAGCTCGCACCTTCCAAGAAGGCGACCTGGTGTTACGCCTCATCCAAGACAAGAAGGGCATGCACAAGCTCTCCCCTCCGTAGGAAGGCCCATTCGCCATCGGGCGCGTACTCGGCAATGACGCTTACTACCTCATCGACGTCCGCGGGGACGGCGGACTCGACGTCAAGCGACCGTGGAATGTAAACCTCCTACGGAAGTTCTACTCCTAGAACCCCACACATGTACTCTCCAGCCGCTATGAAATAAAAAGAAACGGTTACCGCAAATTGCGCCAACTCTCCCTGACTTGTGCCACTCGACTGTAATAACAGCTTACGCTAACCGCAGAAGTCAACCTTTGGTACAGCGATCGCACGGCTAAGTAGTGAGGTGTAAGAACACCGAGTCACCTCAGTCTTGCATCGTCCATGAAAAACGCCACCCGAGCCCCATTGAGTCGCTTAGCTCGACTGGTTCTACGAGCCAAGACAATCCTCGCTTCTCACAATGACCTGGTCCTCCGCATCCTCGGCATAGCGACTCGAACGGCTAAGTACCACGCCGGGATCAAGACCAGTTCATCGCGAGCGGTCAGGAAAACGCCAAGTAGGAGAGCATGCCCAGACTCGCACGCGATGACCCCACGGGGCAGGAGCGACGCGCCAAACCAACGCTAAGTCCTCAACCACCCTCGAGTCGCCTAGAACAACCAAGTACCACGCCGGGGACTCGCCACCCGACCTCGTCCAAGGGAAAACGGTAAAGTACAGAGCACTCAAGGGAGTGGCCTAGCGACTGGCTCTTCGAGCTCGGGCGAGTCGACCAAAATAACAAAACACATAACCAAACACATAACAACAACACATATATCGCATACGAGGTAAACCCCACAAAAAGGGCGGACGCGCTCGGGGACTCGTTCAAAAATCAATCACAGGCAGACAACATATACCAAAATAGACACGATGTCTCATTCAATTGCATATCGCATTGTTTCATGCTACAAAATATGCCCGCATGGCAGACCTGCTACTAACGCCACAAGGCAAACTATCCTATTCTGCAGGCTTTAATGATGATTCGCCAACATCCCAGCGATTGCGGATGAACGGCGTGTACGGGTTCGACGGATACGTCGTCAGTTCACCCGCCATCGCCGCGCGAAAAGGTTGCTCGACCTTGAAGTCACGATGTGGCGGCTCGGGGTCGTTCGGCGCGACGACCGTCTCCTGGTACGGAAGGAGGTCGCCCATCGCCCAGACACGTTCTGAGTACGTGGCGGCGCGGTCCTGCAACTTGAGAACCTCGGACAGCTCCACCGCGCCAGTCGACGATGGATATCCACTCGTCACGTCGTCGATGTCGAAGTCTTCGGGGAAGTGTGCAAGTCCAAGACTAAGGGCCGTCGACGCTCCACGCCGAAACGCCGACCGCGTCATGAACTCAACGACCGCAGGCGCTTTCTCCAAATACTTCCACACCTCAACGAGGTCGCTGGGAATCACCTCCGTGGGCGATATTTCTTGGAGATAGGCGCGGATGCACGTCGCCGACAACGTTGCCGAATCGACGAGCATGCTTACGCACTGCCTCGCGTCGAGCGAGCTCGCCTCTTCCTCGCTATCAATGATGCGACCTGCGAGTAGAAGACAATAATGACTACGACGGACAACACAAAAGACGCAACCACCGGGAAGGGAAGATGTACTCACCAAGCAGCGGGCGGGCGAGTTCCGTGATGAAGCTTTGAAGCGACGTATGGTCGTCCTGAAGCCCAGCAATAAGGACTTCCGACACCTTGCGGTCCTCCCCGCGGCGGCGGCCTAGCTTCGCCGTCAGCCGAGCTCGCTTCTTCCTTTGCCTCCCGCAGCTCGCGCTCGAGGTTGGCAATCCATTGTTCGGCCGCACTCAAAGCCGATTGCGCCGCCACCAATTCACCAGCGGGGACAAGCCCCTGGCGAGCTTTCTCTGCCTTCGTGGCAACAGCCTGAAGCCCTTTGTTCGCTTCGTGGACGATGGCCAGCTCCTTCTCTGCGCGCTGCTTCGCGTCCAATCGGTCCGCGGACTCAAGCTGCAGACCCTGCACATCACCAAAAAAGGTTAGTCAAAAGCAAAATTCCTAAGTTCCCACCTGCTGAAATTCAGCGAGTACGCACTCGAGGACTGGCGATCAAGAAATTCCTAAGTGCCCACCCGCTGAAATTCAGCGAGTGCGCACTCGGGGACTGGCGATCAAGAAATTCCTAAGTGCCCACCCGCTAAAATTTAGCGCGTGCGCACTCGGGTACTGGATGCGAAAAAGAAGGTTAAAATACTATAAGAATCAGGCCGCTGCAAAACACCGACCTGATCCTCGGGGACTGGATGTACCTGGATGGCTGCGCCAAGCATGCCGTGGAGTTGTATCGCGTCCACGTACGCGAGGAGAGCCGGCGTATGCCCACGACGTTGGTCGACTTCAGCATCGGCGGTCCCAGGAGCGTGGCTTGAGGCGAAGTCCCTCGCCGCGCCGCCTTGGTCACGCGGGAACGTGGCGATAGAGGCACCTGCTCAAGGTCGGCTCCACCGATCCAGCAAGGCGCCCTCGCCGAGACGCGGCTGCCTCCATCACGGGTTCGGCTGGTGCGACCGCCGTGTCGTCAGAAATAGTAACGGTGTCGTCGCCCTTGGCCTTCTTGCTGCCATCCGCCGGGGCGACGACCTCGTCCGCCTTCCTCTTGCGGGAAGGATCCTCCTCGCTAACGACGGGCGGTACCTTAGCCACGGTCGGATGGCCCATCCTCTTCACTCCGGTCCTGTGCATCAGTCGTATAAGCAAAAACAATTGAAGTAATCATGAAAGACAAGAAAGGGTGAGTGCACTCACTTGGCGACTGGAATAAAACGTAGCCCCGTACGGAGGCCGGCTGGTTTTTCTAGTTCGGGTCCCAGTCGGCGACTGAGCCCCATCTCCAGGACGTCGCGTGCCCAAGACACGGACGGCTTCTTCGTTGTTGAGGCCGCAGCTGGAGCCTCTGGGATATCTTCGGCAGGAGCCTCCTGGCGAGGCGAAGCCGCCGCAACCGGAACATCCCCCAGCCCCGAGACAGGGGCGAATGGCGGAGGCATTGAAGCCAGCGGCACTTCCTCGGTCGCCGCCTCTAGTGCGGCTTCCACTGGTGGTGCGTCCTCACCGGCCGGGCTGGGAGCTTCAGAGCTGCTCGCCGAGTGCGGCGGCGAGGCCGGCTTCGATGGCTTCGTCTTCTTTTCGAGGCCTACCTCCCTTTCTTTCTTCTTCTTCTTTGTGGGGTGGCTTGTCGGCGAAGTGGTCTCTGGGAGCTTCGTCGTCATCATGACGCCGAGGCTTCTGCCTCGATCTCGCTTGTCGTTGTCCATGGTCTTTCGGACCAGCGGGGCGACCTCCTCCTCGGACTCGTCGTCATCGTCTTCATCGCCCTTAGCAGGCGGCGACTCGCCTACGTCCTGGGCGGACGAGCTCGAGTTCTCGTCGTCCGAAGGTGGGAGCCACCCTTCCACCACTTGGAATAGCTGCGATGAATACAAAGTAAAATCAGAATCACCGCGACTGCATAAACTGCGACTGCGAGCAAAGTAAAGTGGTTACCGTTGGAGCTGGACGCTTTGCGGTGTAGGGGGCGACCCCGGCCTGCGCGTCCAGGTACACCGCCTGGGTAATCTTCTTCAGTGCTGGGAGATAGTCCTCCAGCTTCCACTCGTCGAGGCAGGCCTTCGTCGAGTCTCCCCGGCCCGTGTACTGGTACATGTAGTGGCGTTAGGCGAGTGGAATGAGCCGCCCGAGCCAGCCAGGTTGTACAAGTTTATCGTCTGAGGCCCTTCTTTTCAGACCGCGGATGGTCTGGAGCATCTCGTCGACGACCATCCGCTAATCGTTGGGGAGCTTGCCGACTTGGAGATGGCGCGGCTCGGATCGATTGGCGGAATACCGCGGGATCGCCACCTCGTCCTCCGGAGTCGCCTCGGCCACGTAGAACCACGACTTCTTCCAGTCGCTCGCTGCCTTGGCGGGCAGCATCAGATCGAAGAACGAAGCTTTGGACTTGAGCTAGAACGTCAGGCCGCCCGCGGCCAGCATTGGGCCGCCTGCTTCCTCGCGGCTGATCCGTCCGTGGAACATATCCTGCCACAAGGGGAAGTACGGCCGGCAGCCCAAGTAGCATTCGCAGAACGCCACGAAGATGGCGAGCTGCTCGATGCTATGGGGACCTAGATCTGAAGGCTGGATCCCGTAGTAGGCGCAGAAGCGCCGGAAGAACAGGGACGTAGGAAACCCTAGCCCCCGCTCGAGATGACTGGTGAAACAGACGAATTCCCTCTCTCGCGGATTTGGGGTCGTCTCTCCGGCTGCGGGAATACGCCAACAGCCGGCTCGCAAGATCCCGGCCTCCTCGAAAGAGGCTAGTTGCGCCCTCGTGCACTTGGATCTGCCCCACGGTTCGGTGGAAAGGGCCATGGCCGAGAGGTTTGTTGGGGGTCGGGAGGTTTCGGGTCGGCTGGATCGCGATGCGAGGGAAGGAAAATGCGTGCAGTCGGAAGGAGTGGTGAGAAGGTGGCTCTCCGATCGCCTGCCATTCCCCTTATATAGGGGGTGTTACCCGCCAAATCAGGAAGCCGTTACCGCGCGATGATTACGCCAAAAGTTACCGTTGGATTACCCCAACGGCTAGTTTGACCATGATGATGGTCCAACTACAGCCGTTCGACTCGCCGACCCAGACACTATGACAGTGTATCGCCGACTCGACTCGCCAAAGCTGCGACCTAGATCACTGGTTTCCTCCTTTATACAGGAGCCCGCCAACGATTCGACTGGATGCCTACTCTGAAGCCGTATACTCCGACTGCCAGCAGCCACCTACGCCTAATCGCCGACGGCCTCGGGGACTACTGATGGGGATATGCCTACTGGGGTATACCCAGCAGGACGTTTCCGACTGGCCCAAGAACCGGCGAGTGGGCCTGTAGGACGGCGAATGGATTGAAGCCCAGCGAGGAACCAAGCGACTGGAAGCTGAAGGCCCAGGCGAGTAGATAGGCCTAGTCAGATTAGGTTTAAACGATTACTGAAGCTTTAACTGAATCGGTTGAGATATGTAAACCCTAGGGGAGGTGAGCCTATATAAACCTCCCTATAGGGCGAGTAGAGATGTGTCCCCTCATACACCCAAGCGACTCGCCGCCTAGACGCCGAGCTCGCTCATTGTAACACCTCCATAATACAATCTAGCAGGAGTAGGTCTTTACCCTCCGGGGGGCCGAACCTGGGTAAAACCCTGTGTCTTTGCCCTCATCTCGCACCGCAGATGGCTGGACGCCCTTTCCCCTCGTTCTACTACTCGCTGCTGATTGAAGCATCTGCCGTGACCATTCCCACGACAAACGAGCTAGTTTATGAGAGAGGCATAACTAGGAACTTTCTGATTGTTTATTAAACACACATGTATTAACGTTTCCGTATTAATACAATTATAGCATGCAAAATAAACATCTATCATATACTTGGAATACACATAATAAACACTTTATTATTGCCTCTCAGGGCATATTCCCTTCAATCCAAGGAGTCGAACTTCTATTTGGCTTGGGCCACCCAGAATCTCCTTGGGCAGCAAGTCTTCATGTGGGACTTCACTGGGTTGGACCGGGTATACCAATGTGAGGCACCCGTAGGGTATATCCATGTCACCAAGTAGACCCTCCCGGGATGGTGGACCCACTGGTGGTCCCTCTATAATATTCTAGAAGCTTCCGGTCAAAATACCGAAAACATTTCTGAACCCCAGAAAAAGACTTTCCTTATATGAATCTTATTCTCTGGACCATTCCAGATCTCATCGTAATGTCCTGGATCCAATCCGAGACTCCAAACTACATTTGGTCTCCAACTCATATTCCATATCTACTTAAACAACATCGATTCCTTAAGTGTTTCACCCTACGGTTCGTGAACTATGCAGACATGATCGACACACCTCTCCGATCAATAACCAACATCGAGATCAAGAGATCCATAGTGGCTCCCACATATTCAACGAAAACTTCATGATCGAATGAACCATTCACATATGATACTGATTCCCGTTGTCGCGCGATACTTTACTTATCCGAGGTTCGATCGTTGGTATCTCCATACCTAGTTCAACCTCGTTACTGATAAGTACTCTTTACTCGTACTGTGATGTGACATACCTTGTGACCTATTCACATGCTTGCAAGCCAATTGGATGACACTCCACCGAGAGGGCCCAGAGTATATCTATCCGTCATATGGATGGAAAAATCCCACTCTTGATCCATGTGCTTCAATCCATACTTTTAGAATACCCAATGCCACCTTTATAACCACCCAGTTATGAAGTGGTGTTTTATGTTATCAAAGAATACATCCGGTGTTGGTGATTAACATTATCTCATGGTCGAAGTATTAGGTTACTATGTATTTGAAAGCTTGTAGAAAACGAACTTTCAATGACTTGATCGTATGCTATGCTTAATATGGGTGTGTGTCCATCAAATCATTATCCTAATGATATGATCTTGTTATTAATAACATCTAATGTCCATGGTCAGGAAACCATGATCATCTAGCAAATAGGTGTGGATGGAGTGGAGACCACACCTCCCAGGACATCCTTCCGCACGATTTCCGAGGCATGAGGCTCCTCTAAGGTGGCGGTCGCCCTCTGGCTCCCGCCGGCGCCTTGCCGGCGCTGGGTCTGCATGGATTCCTCTGGAGGTTGCTGGAAGATCACCTACTCTGGTGTGACCACGGGTGGTAAGTTTCTTGAAGGATCGCTCGTCGTCTCGGCTGATTCTTGGCTCGTTCTTCTCAATGCAAAAGGCTCTCCTCTTGAGGGTCGATGTTTGGAAAATGGGGAGAAGATCTCTGTTGGATCTGTCTTGAGGTTCCCCTCTCATCTTTCTCGTGTTAATGATTCTTTGGACCCCTCTTCTGGATTTCTCGGTAGATCTCCTACCATTTCGGATCGGATGAAGATCTTGGTTTGAAATGGCAGCCCTTTGTTACTCCTTGCTGCGATGATCTTGAGCCTTCCAAGGGTTTTCTCATGCTTTTTCCTAGTTCTAAACGGCTTGTTCTCCTCAATCATAATGAGGTTGTGATTGATGCTCGATATTTGGTTCATGGTGAGGTGGTGGCATGGTATCTCCATTGATTTACAGGTGAAGAGGGTTGTGGTCGGTTCTCAAATTCTACCAAGCCCTTTGGCTAAAAAGTTTTCCTCCAAGGTTGAAAGTTTGGCGCCCAGGGCTCTGGATTTCTCGGATAAGCTTCCCTCAAGTTCCAATGTGGTTGCTCCCAAAGATGTTGCATCCTGTCGACCGGCCCTTGATTTTTCTTACGGGCGTGTTTTTGAGAAGAGGATCTATGATAAGTTCAGGCATCAAGTTAACTTCATTGGTGGATTCAGGAAGAGACCTTTTTATTTGGTGTGTTCTTTTGGGAGGGCAAATTTCAAGTTGGATTTTCATACTGTCAGTCTTGCTCTTCAAGCCTGTTTTGGTGGTAATGCTTCTAAATTCCAGGTGAAGCTTTTGCAAGATAGAACTTTTCGCTTCTCGGTTGCTTCTCGGGCAGTGGGTTTTGAGATTTACAATATCTCCAAGTTTTCATGCCTCTCTTTTGTGATTCATGTAAATCTTTGGGGAAATGGGGGTCCGAATGGATTTATGAAGAAAAGGAATATTACAAAGAATCTCAGAATGGAAAGTTGTCACGTACAAAAAGAAAGTGCAAAAATCTCCTCCTTTGAAGCCTCCGGTAAAGGTGCTTGGTTTTCAAAGACTCAAATTTCCTTCATCACCCAGGATCCTTCTTTGTGATTGAGCATAATTTTAATGAGGGTTTCAATTCTGGCCATCAAGGCGATCCTATGCCTGTGTGCTTCCGATGGGGTTTTAAGTCAAAAATAACGCCGTGGCTGTGGGGCGCTAATAGCTGACTTTTAATTTGCCTGGGCTCCTTCCTTTTCTGAAATTCCCCTCTTTCCCTATTTGTACTTGGCCCGATAAATCTTATGAGGGTTGGTTCAAGGCCCAGGTGGTTTCTCATTCCAGGCCCGTCATCCACGGCAGTTTTCACGAGTTCACTTCCTCGTTGAAAAAAACAACTTCCTCTTCCCCTGTCTCCTCAACTCCCCCGCCCGCTGAAACCCCATTCCCTTCCTGTTCGTCGCCGGCGAAGAGCATCGCAATGGCGAATATCCCGATCGACCCTGAGCCATTCCTGCCGAATGGCTTCCAGATTTTGCAAGTGGCAGGGCGGAATCGCGTTAAAAGGGTGGTGGTGCCTCGGAGGTCTCGAGCGCATGAACAGTATGCTATTGCTAACATTTTTCCCCTCCCTCCTGGTCCAGTTCCGTTCGCAAATATTCATGGTGTCCTGGTTGATTTCCTCAACAATGAGGCTGGAGTGCACTTCAGAGATATACAGGATTGTCCTTTTGGGTCTGCGTATGTGCAGTTCAACCATGTCAGTGACCGTGATAGACTCATTGCGGCGAGTCCGATTCCGTTTCAAGATGTGCATGTATCTTTTGTTAAGCACAATGAGGGTGATAACTGGCGTAGGATGCAGTTTAACAATGAGTGCTGGGTGATGTTGGTTGGGCCTCCCCTTGATCACTGGCATACGGAGGATCTGAATGCTATCTTTGCTGACATTGGGAAGGTTCTCCTGTGGGAAAGGGACAATGATCATAAGGGTAGGATTGTTGCTAAAATTCGTGTGACTGATTTGGCTGATATCCCTAAGAGTGTGCGGTTTACCATTGGTGACCTGGTGGAAACTGAGTCATGGACTTTCTCTGTGGAAATTCTTCAGAGTCACTTGCTTGGTGGGGGCCCACCTGAAGAGGACCCACTGCCAGATGATAACGTGGACCCTCACCCTGTTCCTGCTCATGGGCCAGTCTTTGGACCTCAGGTGCCACCTCCTCCCCCTCCCCCCCTGCTCATGGGGGTGATTGGGGTCAGTGGTTGGGTCCTGTTCAGAACCCTGCTCCTGAGGCTGGGAATGCTGAGGGTTGGGGTCCTTGGGAAGCTGCTGCTGCTCCTGTTCAAGGGTCTGTCTTAGCTCCTGGAGAGGACATGCCTATTGACAATCTGCATCTTCCACCTCAGGATGTGAATAGTGGTGTTACTGGTATCATTGTTCAGGACTGGGAGTCTGATGATGAGGAATCTGTTAATGAGCCTGAGGATGTGGAGGAGCATGGTGTTGCAGTTGCACCCCAGGGGGTTGGCATTGGGGAAGGTCTGCAAAATATCTTCCAAAACTATCTGGTTGATGAGGAGGAACCCAATGATGCTGCTGAGGAGGAGACTGGAAGTCCTATGGATTCTAGTGCTGTTGCCCCTGAGAATGAGGATTGGATGATGGAGGATCAGCACCTTCTTTCCCCTAATGAAGCTCACCTTCAGGTTGGAATGGTGAGAACTTTCATTACCATTCCTGATGTGCATATTGCCAAACAGGGTTTCTCTCAGCAAGGCCTGGAGCTCTGGGAGAATTATTTTGCTCCCCATATCCAGAAAGAAGCTTCTTCAAAGGGCTCTCTTAAGTGTGATATCCCTGTAAGTTGGTTTAATTTCATCACTCTCATGCTTGCTACTCCTGAGAAATTTAATTGGGTCAAAGGATTTCTTACTTCTCCTTTATGGGAAATTATTAAAGAACCTATTGCTGAGGAAAGTTCAATATCTTTCATCATTCCTAATGAGAATTTTTCCCAGATGGCTCCTTCTTGCCTGGGCATTGAAGTTAAAACATCTTCAGGTTCTCCCTCTACCCCTGCTAGAAAGAGAAAAGGCAAGGAACCTCTTGTGGAATCTGAGGTGAGGAGAAGTCCTAGGATTGTTGAATTAAATGGGGGTTTTAAAAGTCACTTACATTGTCAAATTGTGGATTGCCTGGTTTGTAATGCTTCCCCCCCTTGCTTGAATGCCAAAGTGGTTAAAAATCTTGCTGCTTCATTCTGCAAGGTTAAAGATGGAGACCTGGAGAAGAGGATACTCAAGAAAGGGAAGATCACTGAGGTGGCTATTAAGGCTCCTGCAAAAGGCAGCATTAAAGGTGGTCCCTCTTCCAGCTTGGGGATTGGAGGCAAGAAGAAGCCTGGGGCTGCTGGTACCTGTGGACAGCAAGCCAAGAAGAAAACCTCCTCTTAAGTGTGCTAATGTGTCAAGCTATATCTTTTGCTGGGGTCTTGTTGACCTCCTGTTATGTGTTCTGTGTTAGTGATATTGCACTATGGTTGGTACTTTTTGTGGATCATATTTGTGGTACTCTATTATGGTTGAGCTTTGGTCTATGTACCTGCTGTTCTCTCTTATGGGTGATTATATTATTTACATCACCCCACATCTATAATTGCTCCTGGTTTCTTAATGAGTAACAACAGAACTTGGAAGATCCTGAATTGGAATATCAGGGGAATTAATTACGATAAGAAATGGTTTGCTCTTAGAAGCAAAATTGAGGAGTCTGGCTGTGACATTATCTGTCTTCAAGAAACTAAGCGTGAGAGTTTTGATAAATCCTTCATTAAAAAATTTTGCCCCTCCAGATTTTCCAACTTTGAATTCCTTCCCTCCAGAGGTGCATCTGGTGGTTTAATCATCATTTGGAATGGCTCCTTGTTCTGGTCAACTCTCTTTCCTTAATGAGTTCTCTATCTCCATTACCTTGACATCTTGTCTGTCCAATAAATCTTGGATTCTCTCTAACATTTATGGGCCATGTTTACCTGAAAAAAAGTCTGAATTTCTAGACTGGTTTGGTAGTATTGATATGCCAGATGATGTGGATTGGCTTATTGTGGGAGATTTCAACTTCAGAGATGACCCTCGATAGAAATAAATTGGGAGGGATGTGAATGGTATGCTCCTCTTTAATGAAGCTATTAATAATTTAGGTCTCATTGAGTTACCTCTTAAGGGTAGAAAATTCACTTGGAGTAATATGCAGAAGGATCCTCTATTGGAAATACTGGATTGGTTTTTACTTCCGTCTGGACTCAAAGTTTTCCCTCTACTTTTGTTGCTCCTCTTGCTAAGCCTACTTCTGATCACCTTCCCTGTGTCATTACCATTGGCACAATGATTCCAAAAGCTCAGGTGTTCAGATTTGAAAATCATTGGTTGCAACATAAAGAGTTTAAAGCTATTGTTCAAAATGCCTGGAACATTCCTGTGGGTTTCCTTGATCCTGCAAAAAAAAATGCCAAATTCAAAAATGTGAGAAGAGGGCTGAAGCTTTGGGCCAAGCAGCTTCCTTGTCTGAAGACACAAATCTGTAATGTTAATGCCACTATTGATTTGCTTGATATCATGGAGGAAATGAGAACTCTTACTGTTCATGAGTGGAATCTTAGAGATATCTTGAAGGATCTTATTATTTCTCTTCTACAAAACCAGAATACTTATTGGAAGCAGAGAGGGAAAATCAAATGGGTTAAACTGGGGGATGAGAACACCAAATTCTTTCACTCCAAAGCTACCATTAGTTTTCGACATAATTACATTTCAATGCTCAAAGGTGATTCTGATCTTGAGATCTATGATCATGATGGCAAAGCAAATCTTCTTTGGAACTCATTTAAAGATAGAATGGGTACTTCTGATAAGCCTGAAATGCATTTTAACCTTGATGAATTGGCTGGTGATTGCTTAAGCCAGGGGGACAAGGAAGCTTTGGAAAAGCCTTTCTCTGATGAAGAAATTGAAGAAGTCATCACAAATTTGCCTAATGATAAGTCTCCTGGACCTGATGGTTTTAATAATGAATTCATGAAGTTTTGCTGGCCTATTATCAAGGATGATGTGAAACATCTTCTTCTTGAATTCCATGCAGGGAATGTCTCTTTAGAGAGCATTAATTCCTCTTTCATCACCCTCATTCCAAAAATTGCTGCTCCTTTGACTCCTGCTGACTTTAGGCCTATTTCCTTGCTAAATAGTGTCCTCAAGATTATCACTAAGATTCTGGCCAATAGACTGCAAAAAATCATTCTGAAACTTGTTCACAAGAATCAATATGGTTTCCTCAAGCAAAGATCAATTCAAGACTGTTTAGGCTGGGCTTTTGAATTTCTTGATCAGTGTCACAAGTCAAAGGAGGAAATTTTAATTCTCAAGTTGGATTTTGAGAAGGCTTTTGATGAATTGAGCATTCTGCAATCATTGATATTCTTAGAGCCAAAGGTTTTGGAGTTAAATGGATTTCTTGGATGCGATTGATTTTGGGTGCCTCTTCCTCTGTGCTTTTAAATGGTGTGCCTGGAAAAAATTTATCAGTAGAAGGGTGTCAGCAAGGTGACCCTTTGTCCCTCTGCTGTTTGTACTGTCACGATCTTCTTGAGCATCCTCAATAAAGCAATGTTCTGGTCGCTTTCTTTGCCCTCTGAGAATGTTTTTGCCCCGATTTCCCTGTGGTCCAGTATGCAGATGACACTTTAGTAATCCTGAAGGCTGATTCTGAACAGCTATTGTGTCTTAAAGCAATCTTGCATACTTTTGCTATTTCCACTGGGCTTAAAGTCAATTATTCCAAGTCCAGCATGATGCCTATTAATATGGATTCTGAGAGGCTTGAGCACTTTGCTAATACACTTTCTTGCCTCACTGGGTCCTTGCCTTTTACCTATCTTGGTCTGCCTCTGAGCTTGAATAAACCTGCTGTGGAACACTTCTTGCCTATTGTTCAGAGAATTGAAAGAAGGTTGTGTGGAATTGTTGACTTTCTGAATTATGGGGGGAAATTACAGTTAGTTAAATCTGTGTTATCCTCCCTCCCCATATATTACATGAGCTGCTTTGATCTCCCTGTCTCTATCAAAGAACAGTTGGTTAAATATATGAGGCAATGCTTGTGGAGAAAGAAAACAACTGATGTTCAAGCTAGAGGTACTGCTCTTGTTGCATGGAAGAAAGTTTGTAGACCCAAGAGTCAAGGTGGATTGGGAGTTCTGGACCTTAATGTTCAAAATTCTGCTCTTCTCTTGAAGAATTTGGATAAATTCTATAATCATAGGGATATTCCATGGGTGCATTTGGTGTGGAACACCTACTATTGTAATGATACGCTCCCTGGAAGAAGAGTTGAGGGATCTTTTTGGTGGAAAGCTCATCTGAAGCTAATAGACACTTTTAAAGGACTTGCAAAGTGCTTGGTTGGAAATGGGGAATCTACACTATTCTGGACTGATATGTGGAATAATAATTGCCTCCAACATAAGCTCCCTCACCTTCTTACTTTTGCAAAAATCCACACATTTCGGAGAGTTCATGCATACTGCAAATACTCAGGATCTCTTTTATCTGCCTTTGTCTCAACAAGCATATCAGGAATATCAAAGTCTTGAACAAATTCTTGATTATAGCAGGGAGGGAATCGGATTGTTGGTCTTATATTTGGGGTACTAATTTTTCAGTAAAAAAGGCTTACTATTCTTTAGTTGGATACCAACCAGTTCAGCCACATTTTTCTTGGATTTGGAAATCTTCTTGCCAACAGAAGCACAAATTTTTCTTTCCGCTTCTTCGCTGATAGACTCAACACAAGGAATCTTCGAAAAGAAAATGTTTTCTCTAGCATCTTATGATTGTGTCTTCCAGAACTGCCACAGTGAAGAAACTAGTTTACATTTGTTTTGGGAATGCCCTTTGCTAGAGCTCTTTGGCTGAAATCTCACAGGTTAATATGGCTGATCAAAGCATCTTTGAAGTTCTAGCCAGTATTAAAAAAGACCTCAAGGTCCCTTTTGCAATGGAAATTCTGATACTTGGAACTTGGGGCATCTGGATTTGCAGAAATAATGAAATTTTCAACAATAAGCACACATCGGTGGAGACCTGGAAGGCTATTATAGCCCAGGAATTAAGATGGGTCCTTTATAGAATTAAGAAAAAATATTATCAGGGCCTTAAAGACTGGATTGAAACCAATTTAGACATGAGATAGCTGCTTTAAATGTTATCCCTCTTTTTTGAGGTGGAATATGCTTGTAAATAATCTTTTGTAACTCTACTTGATATATATAAAGAAAAATTGCAGTGGGGTTTTTTTACCCTACTGTTTTACCCTCAAAAAAATCAACAAGCTAGTTTAACAAGAGGCTTACTAGGGACTCGTTTATGTTTACAAAACACAAAAGTATTAATGTTTCCGGTTAATACAATTATAGCATGGGATGCAAACATTTATCATAAACACAAAGATATAATAATAACTACTTTTATTATTGCCTCTTGGGAATATCTCCAACAGTCTCCCACTTGCACTAGAGTCAATAATCTAGATTACATGGTAATATACCTAACACCCATGGCGTTCTGGTGTTTGTCATGTTTTGCCCAAGGGAGAGGTTTAGTCAACGGATCTGCCACATTCAGATCTATGTGTACTTTGCAAATATTTATGTCACCATCTTGGACATGCTCGATAATAGCATGGAAACATAGCTTGATATGCTTCAGCTTCTTGTTTGACCTTGGCTCCTGCGCATTGGCTATGGCACCCAAGTTGTCACAATAGATGGCCATCGGTTCCAATGCACTAGGAACCACACCAAGCTCCATAATGAACTCCTTCATCCATATCACTTCTTATGAAGCCTCCAAAGCAGCGATGTATTCCAATTCAGTTGAAGATCTTGCCACAATGCTTTGCTTGGCACTCCTCTAGCTCACTGTTGCACCATTCAAAGTAAATACATATCCAGACTACGACTTAGAGTCATCCAGATTGGTGTTCGAACTAGCATTGGTATAACCGTTTACAACGAGCTCTTCGTCACCTCCATAAGAAAGAACCATATCCTTAGTAATTTTTAAGTACATTAGGATATTTTTGACCACCGTCCAGTGTTCCACTCCTGGATCACTTTGATATCTGCTGGTCAAACTAACAGCATGTGCGATATCCAGTCTTGTACATAACATGGTGCAGCAGCTATGTATTCCGATTCAGTTGAAGATCTCGCCACAACTCTTTGCTTTGCACTCCTCCAGCTAACTGCTGCACCATTCAAAGTAAATACGTATCCAGATTGAGATTTAGAATCATCCGGATCGGTGTTCCAACTAGCATCGGTGTAACCATTAACAACGAGCTGTTCATCACCTCCATAAGAAAGAACCATATCCTTAGTTCTTCTCAAGTACTTAAGGATGTTTTTGATCACGTCCAATGATCCACTCCTGGATCACTTTGATATCTGCTAGTCAAACTAACAGCATATGCAATGTCGGGTCTAGTACATAGCATGGCATACATTAGAGATCCTATGGCTGAGGCATAGGGAGTCTTACTCATCCTTTCTCTATCTTCTGACGTTGCTGGACTTTGAGTTTTACTCAAGGTCGTATTGGGAAACATGGGCAAGAACCCTTTCTTGCTATCTTCCATTCCAAATCTCTTTAGAACTTTGTCCAAATATGTACTTTGTGACAATGATATTAGGCGTCTTGATCTATCTCTATAAATCTTTTATGCCTAATATGTAAGCTTCTTCGCCACGATCTTTCATTGAAAAACTATTATTCAAATATTCCTTGACACTATTTGTAAGGGTCCCAACCTTTAATAAGGTAGAGTCCCCTGTGTTTACAATGCTAGTCCCTGGATCAATAGCTAGCATCCACAGTTAAGATGTAATATCAAGAAACAAAGGTCATAATACAACTTTATAACCAGGAATAACAAAATTTTATTACATCTTACATAGCTCATTTGGCTATTACATTACATTGCTGCAGAATATCTATAAGCACTGGGTCCTTCATCTTCAAAGTGCCACAGGCAGACATGTTGGTTGTAGACTTGTAATCCTAATCAATCAACTTTACTAATATCAATCAAACCTGCAACATAACAAGTTACAGCCACAAGGGTCAATACATTTGAATTGTATTGGCAAGTGATACTATGGTAGTATGGTGGAGTCTATCATCTATATGCATTTGGCTAAGTGGAGTTGAGGCTTGCATTGCTCAAAATAGATTTTTCCTTAACATTTGAAAACACTAAGTTTTTGCTTGACAAAATCATTTCTCCTAATCAAAGATTGAAGATCCTTTAACCCTTGTTCAACCACAAGTTTTTAACTTAGAAATTTGGATGATGAGTTTCTTGATTGCTTCCATGTCTTGATGCTCAAATTGTCCTTTACAAGGGACATGGCTAAGTACTTAGATTTTACACTCTGCAGAGGTGTGCACTTTCCCCACAAGACTTGGTTTCACCAAGACAAGATCTTTCAGAAGCCTTCCCTTAGACCAAAATGGACGCGTTCCAACCTATCAAACTCTACCACCAACTGTCCATATGGCTAAGTTCTTTCAACCTATATGATCCAGGCAGAGCCCATAATGCCAAGTGGCAGCACTTGAAGCTTCTTAACATTTGACATCTCAAATCTCTTTGTTCATGGGTGGCCATCCACAAGTGAGATACACAAGGTCAACCATAAACATGGGCCTTGTGTAACCACTCAACCAAAAACCACCAAGCAATTACCATTCCACCCAGGTGATTCATTAACTTAGTTGTTTTATTAAACAAAAACACAAGTCCTCAGACTTAGAATTTTTTCCATAGTATGGATATATATTCCACCCTTGTTTTCTATTAGCTAAGATAAGATTGATAGTAGTAGGAATCTTAACTTAGGAAAATTTCTACTAAGGTTTCATCTACTAGGTTTTCCTATAGCAAGGTTTATACTTAGCAAAATTCCATGCAAGTTTTACTTAGAAAAATCACTAATGCATAGTGAAAGTAATGGGACAAAAAGTATGAAGCATCACTTGCCTTTTTGGTAGAGTATAGGTTCACTCCTTGGTCTTTGCAATGTTCACACACTTCAAGTCAATACAAATCAATCAAGCAAACAATAATTCAATCTACCATTCAAGCAATTCATCACATAAAATAATAAAACAAAACAACACATGCAAGCATGCAAAAGGGTTGTTTTATTTGTAAAAGTGGTTTCTAATGGATCATAAACATTTGGGTACACCTAATGGTCATTTTATAAAGTGGCAAAGTCATTTGCAAAAAGCTTTCACTTTATAAACCATTTTCAAAACAAGGTATCATTTTATGTGGTGTAGAAATATTTTTACTAAGGAATTAATCTATAGGGTTCACCAAATATGTTTTCAAACCATAAAACTTGGTGTATGGGGTCAGAGAGTTTAAAACAAAACATTTCCAAAAAAAAATCTTCCAAAACCATTTTTAATAAATAACTATATTTTTATTTGACTAGAAATGGTTTTAAATCAAAGAATCAGTCTTTTGTTTCACCAAATACATTTTTGAAACCACAAAGTGTTTTCTATGGTCAGTAGGTTCAAATCACACCATTTTCCAAAGATTTTATCCCAAATCATTTTTGAACAATTTTTATAATCTAAACAAGCATACAAATGTTTCTGCAAAAACAAACATTTTTCCAAAAGCATTTTACTAAACAAATGGCATGGTTGGCTAGGGCTTGTTCCACTGATTCCATTGATATAAAGTTTGTAATTTTTGGACGTGTGGATCAAAAGTTACAAGAGTTTCAAATCTGCATCTAAATCAGATTCAAAATTTCTTTTTTTAACAGAACTAGTGACACGCGGCGCTCAACTACTGGTCGATACCGGTTCGGGTGGATCGACTAACACAGACCGTAGGATTTAAGTGGAATCATACGGCTCAGAAGCGTGCGTACCCATTCGCTTACTTTCTATCCTAATCGTCAGATCCAAATCCAACGGTCCTAACTACTCTGACCAATACTCAGCGGCGCTAGCGGCGGCGCTCTGGCGGCAGCGCTCAGACGAGGTCGTCGCCGGTGATACTGGACGCAAGGGAGAGAAGGAGAAGGCTAACCGTGTTCGACGAGGGGCGCACAGGGTAGTCTTGAATCGCTCGCAGGAGTTCGCTCGGCGTCGGGCACACTCTGGTCGTCGTTGTGGGAGAGGCTACAGGGCATGCCGAAGCAAAGTAGAGGGTGTGTTAGACGCGCATGGTTCCAGGGAGCATGTGAGTATCACTGAATAACTTCGGGGCGGTCTGAGCTTACCAGGAATCCTCGTCGGCGTGAATGGCAGGCGGTGGCGCTATGGGTCGTCGTCGTAGTCGATGCTGCAAGGCACGCGCGGGTGTGGGGTTGGTGCTAGGAGATGCAGGAGACGATGGGGATCACACCTGTGCTCACAGGGACAAGAAGGGGTTCGTGCTGCTGAATTTGCACGGTGGCTCGTCGGAGCAGAGGGTGGTGTGGAGAGGAATTGGGCGGCCTGGGGGCGTGTTGAGGTGGGGCGACTGAGGGGAAGTGGAGAGGAGGGGCAGACGCTTTAACGTGCGTGGTCAAGGGGCCGATTAATGGCGTGGTTAACGCGTATTACGCCGGACTTTATTCGCCTGCAACGGCCGGCGAGGGGAGGGGCGTAGTCCGCGGGTGAAGACGATGGATATGTGGTGGTGGGGTCCACTGGCAGCGAGAGAGAAGGAAAGGAAACGGGGTCCACCTGTCTGCGACTTAGTGGGTTCAATCACGAGTGTGAATCGTTTTCTGCGGGAGAGGGCAGTGGGCTGGTTGGGCTTAGTGGGCTAGGATAGTTGGGCTGGGTTGGCTGGGCTGTATCCTTTGCATTTTTTTGTTCTGATTATTTTCTCTTTTTCTGTTTGATTTTTCTGTTTTGAATTTCAAACAACAAGTCAAACATTCAAAACAATTCAAACATTCACCACACTTGTATTGAGTTTTGGTTCTGTTTAACAACATAAACCAAAGACCAAAACAAAATAAAATAATTTTATTCTTTTTAGGATCTATTTAATAATTAAATAAAATAGACCTTAATTATTAATTCAAATAGGTTTTGATTTATTTAATAAAATCTCCATTTGAAAACTAAATAATATCAAAACCAAAACAGTAGGTTTTATTTGAAAATATAAGATACTTGGAAAACTTGTTTTAAAATAAAATAACATTTTTATTTTAGGGTCCATTAATTATTAAATAAAATGGACCTTAGTTATTAAATCAAATAGGATTTGTTTTATTAAAATCTTTATTTTGAAATCTAAAATAAAAACAAACACTTCAGTAGGTTTTATTTGAGAATATAAAATACTTGGAAAACTTATTTAAAATAAATAAATAAATAAGTTTTAGTGTTTATTTAAAATGGGAAAAGCCTTTACTTAAATAAAATTGGATATTAAATCCTTATTATTTTATTTAAATAAACCTTTACTATTTTTATCAAAACAAAACATTTTATTTCAAAAACTTGGCCAAGATTTAATTTGGCTCTATAAAATAATCTTTATTTATAAATCCACCTTTTCTTTTGAAAACCAAATCCTTTTATTTAAAGATCCAAAAATAGTAATTCCACTTATTCAAAATATTTTCTTTATTAATTGTTTAACTTTTCAAATCCCTTTAGGATTTTTTTGATCAAAAAGGTTTGAAGGTTTCCAATTGGAATCAAAAAGTTTCTTCTCGCCCTGAAAATCAACAAAGTTTTATTTTATTCATTTATTTTTCACATTACAAGATTTGGAAAATCTTGGGATGTGATAGGCTACCACCCTTAAAATAAATCTCGTTCCGAGATTTGGGAGGCTAGGGGTTACAAGTAGGCTCAAAACAACTAGGGTACTACCACCCTTAAAAAAATTCCAACTATATTACATCTTGTCTCACTTGGGATCTTGGTGTAACTTTCCTGGACAGAAGTTTGCATAGTGTCCTAGCTCCTTGCATTTGAAACATGTGACAAGGCTGAGATCCCTCATAGGCTTGTTTATCTTGTATTTCATCTTTTCTGGACAGTTGCTTGCATAATGTCCTAGCTCTTTGCAGTTGTTGCACCACACTTGGCTAATATCTTTCTTTTCCTTGGGTAACAATTCTTCTTGTTTATTTCCTTGGTTCTTCTTCTTTTCTGGGCAATCACTCGCATAGTGTCCCATCTCTTTGCAATTGTAACATTGCAATTGGCTTTTGTCTTTCTTCTTCTTTTTGGGTCTTTCCAAAGTTAGGAGTTCTTTTAGTTCATGCTCCTCAAAGGTGGGAAATCTTTCTCTCTTCTTAGGGCATTGATCTTCATGCTCCTTGGATGCATGATCCTTGTCTCCACAAGTATTGCTAGCTTGGGTTCCTTCTAGAATAGCATCTTTGTCATCCTTGTTGTCATTAGCTCTTTGGGAAAAGTTTTCTCCCATGTTGATCATTTGAGTAACCAATCCTTGCAACAATTGGGATTGAAGTTTCAAAATCCTTTGTATGGCTGGGTCTAGTCCATTGTTGTTGGCTAAAAGTTGAGTTTCCTCTTGGCTCAACTGGTTTTGGGTTACTATGAGTTCTCTCATGTTGTCCTTGTGGTTGTTGTTGTTGTCATCAACCTTGATGTTGGAGTTTCTTGGAGAAGTCAACTGTTTGGGTTGAATTGGGATTAGAATAAGCAAAATATTTCTAAGGGAATAATTCTAATCACACACATCACAATTCACACAAGCAATGTGCAAGCAATCACAAACAAACATCCCACTCAAACAATAAGTTTCAAGCATATTTTTAGGCAACCAAAAAATTTTTTTGTTACACCACACAAGTTGGTGGGATTGTCTTAAACAAAATATGGTGGTCCATCTATATGGTTCACTTGTGATCTTTCCATCCTTCTTGGTTGATTCTTCTTGCATGAGATCATGGTTTCCTTGGGAAAAAAACTCTTGGTTACAAAACTTCAACTGATGTGGGCTCCTTCTAACTTGTTTTTCCTTAGTCTCCAAATCTTGAGCAAGTTTTCTTGTCCTACTTGTCCTTAGTGATATCCAAGGTTGAAGTCCTTGGTGAAAATTCTAAAGATGTTGAAGTCATTAGAATTGAAGAAGTTGAAGTCATTGGAGTTGAAGAAGTTCTTTGCACATGGTGAAGTCTTTGGTTATGGGGTAGGTTTTTCCATCAAGTTTGAAATAGAAGAGATGTAGAATCAAAATCAAAAATGGTTGAGGAAAGAGTTTACAAGATTGTTTGTAAATAAGTTTGGAACAAATACAACTCCTATTTTTCTAAGGGTTTTTGTCCAATCCTAGGTTTACAAATCCTACAGGCAACACAATGCTCTAATACCATCTGTAAGGGTCCCAACCTTTAATAAGGTAGAGTCCCCTGTGTTTACAATGCTAGTCCCTGGATCAATAGCTAGTATCCACAGTTAAGATGTAATATCAAGAAACAAAGGTCATAATACAACTTTATAACCAGGAATAACAAAATTTCATTACATCTTACATAGCTCATTTGGCTATTACATTACATTGCAGCAGAATATCTATAAGCATGGGGTCCTTCATTTTCAAAGTGCCATAGGCAGACATGTTGGTTGTAGACTTGTAATCCTAACCAATCAACTTTACTAATATCAATCAAACCTGCAACATAACAAGTTATAGCCACAAGGGTCAATACATTTGAATTGTATTGGCAAGTGATACTATGGTAGTATGGTGGAGTCTATCATCTATATGCATTTGGCTAAGTGGAGTTGAGGCTTGCATTGCTCAAAATAGATTTTTCCTTAACATTTGAAAACACTAAGTTTTTGCTTGACAAAATCATTTCTCCCAATCAAAGATTGAAGATCCTTTAACCCTTGTTCAACCACAAGTTTTTAACTTAGAAATTTGGATGATGAGATTCTTGATTGCTTCCATGTCTTGATGCTCAAATTTTCCTTTACCAGGGACATGGCTAAGTACTTAGATTTTACACTCTGCAGAGGTGTGCACTTTCCCCACAAGACTTGGTTTCACCAAGACAAGATCTTTCAGAAGCCTTCCCTTAGACCAAAATGGACGCGTTCCAACCTATCAAACTCTACCACCAACTGTCCATATGGCTAAGTTCTTGCAACCTATATGATCCAGGCAGAGCCCATAATGCCAAGTGGCTGCACTTGAAGCTTCTTAACATTAGACATCTCAAATCTCTTTGTTCCTGGGTGGCCATCCAAAAGTGAGATACACAAGGTCAACCATAAAAATGGGCCTTGTGTAACCACTCAACCAAAAACCACCAAGCAATTACCATTCCACCCAGGTGATTCATTAACTTAGTTGTTTTATTAAACAAAAACACAAGTCCTCAGACTTAGAATTTTTCCATAGTATGGATATATATTCCACCCTTGTTTTCTATTAGCTAAGTTAAGCTTGATAGTAGTAGGAATCTTAACTTAAGAAAATTTCTACTAAGGTTTCATCTACTAGGTTTTCCTATAGCAAGGTTTATACTTAGCAAAATTCCAAGCAAGTTTTACTTAGAAAAATCACTAATGCATAGTGAAAGTAATGGGACAAAAAGTATGAAGCATCACTTGCCTTTTTGGTAGAGTATAGGTTCACTCCTTGATCTTTGCAATGTTCACACACTTAAAGTCACTACAAATCAATCAAGCAAACAATAATTCAATCTACCATTCAAGCAATTCATCACATAAAATAATAAAACAAAACAACACATGCAAGCATGCAAAAGGGTTGTTTTATTTGTAAAAGTGGTTTATAATGGATCATAAACATTTGGGTACACCTAATGGTCATTTTATAAAGTGGCAAAGTCATTTGCAAAAAGGTTTCACTTTATAAACCATTTTCAAAACAAGGTATCATTTTATGTGGTGTAGAAATATTTTTACTAAGGCATTAATCTATAGGGTTCACGAAATATGTTTTCAAACCATAAAACTTGGTGTTTGGGGTCAGAGAGTTTAAAACAAAACATTTCCCAAAAGTTTTCTTCCAAAACCATTTTTAATAAATAACTATACTTTTATTTGACTAGAAATGGTTTTAAATCAAAGAATCATTCTTTTGTTTCACCAAATACATTTTTGAAACCACAAAGTGTTTCCTATGGTCAGTAGGTTCAAATCACACCATTTGCCAAAGATTTTATCCCAAAATCATTTTTGAACAATTTTTATAATCTAAACAAGCATACAAATGTTTCTGCAAAAACAAACATTTTTTTAGAAGCATTTTACTAAACAAATGGCATGTTTGGCTAGTGCTTGTTCCACTGATTCCATTGATATAAAGTTTGTAATTTTTGGACGTGTGGATCAAAAGTTACAAGAGTTTCAAATCTGCATCTAAATCAGATTCAAAATTTCTTTTAAACAGAACTAGTGACATGCGGCGCTCAACTACTGGTCGATACCAGTTTGGGTGGATCGACTAACACAGACCGTAGGATTTAAGTGGAATCATACGGCTCAGAAGCGTGCGTACCCATTCTCTTACTTTCTATCCTAATCGTCAGATCCAAATCCAACGGTCCTAACTACTCTGACCAATACTTAGCGGCGCTGGCGGCGGCGCTCTGGCAGCAGCGCTCAGACGAGGTCGTCGCCGGTGATACTGGACGCAAGGGAGAGAAGGATAAGGCTAACCGTGTTCGCCAAAACTTGGGGAAGCTCAACGTGTTGTTGGTTCGAAGAGGGGCGCACAGGGTAGTCTTGAATCGCTCGCAGGAGTTCGCTCGGCGTCGGGCACACTCTGGTCGTCGTTGTGGGCGAGGCTACAGGGCATGCCGAAGCAAAGTAGAGGGTGTGTTAGACGCGCATGGTTCCAGGGAGCATGTGAGTATCACTGAATAACTTCGGGGCGGTCTGAGCTTACCAGGAATCCTCGTCGGCGTGAATGGTAGGCGGTGGCGCTATGGGTCGTCGTCGTAGTCAATGCTGCAAGGCACGCGCGGGTGTGGGGTTGGTGCTAGGAGATGCAGGAGACGATGGGGATCACACCCGTGTGCTCTGGGGGCAGTGGGGCGGTTCGTGCTCGCCGGAATTTGCACGGTGGCTCGTCGGAGCAGAGGGTGGTGTGGAGAGGAATTGGGCGGCCTGGGGGCGTGTTGAGGTGGGGCGACTGAGGGGAAGTGGAGAGGAGGGGCAGACGCTTTAACGTGCGTGGTCAAGGGGCCGATTAATGGCGTGGTTAACGCGTATTACGCCGAACTTTATTCGCCTGCAACGGCCGGCGAGGGGAGGGGCGTAGTCCACGGGTGAAGACGATGGATACGTGGCGGTGGGGTCCACTGGCAGCAAGAGAGAAGGAAAGGGAACGGGGTCCACCTGTCTGCGACTTAGTGGGTTCAATCGCGAGTGTGAATCGTTTTCTGCGGGAGAGGGCAGTGGGCTGGTTGGGCTTAGTGGGCTAGGATAGTTGGGCTGGGCTGGCTGGGCTATATCCTTTGCATATTTTTTTTGTTCTGATTCTTTTCTCTTTTTCTGTTTGATTTTTCTGTTTTGAATTTCAAACAACAAGTCAAACATTCAAAACAATTCAAACATTCACCACACTTGTATTGAGTTTTGGTTCTATTTAACAACATAAACCAAAGACCAAAACAAAATAAAATCATTTTATTCTTTTTAGGATCTATTTAATAATTAAATAAAATAGACCTTAATTATTAATTCAAATAGGTTTTGATTTATTTAATAAAATCTCCATTTGAAAACTAAATAATATCAAAACCAAAACAGTAGGTTTTATTTGAAAATATAAGATACTTGGAAAACTTGTTTTAAAATAAAATAACATTTTTATTTTAGGGTCCATTAATTATTAAATAAAATGGACCTTAGTTATTAAATCAAATAGGATTTGTTTTATTAAAATCTTTATTGTGAAATCTAAAATAAAACCAAAACACTTCAGTAGGTTTTATTTGATAATATAAAATACTTGGAAAACTTATTTAAAATAAATAAATAAATAAGTTTTAGTGTTTATTTAAAATGGGAAAAGCCTTTACTTAAATAAAATTGGATATTAAATCTTTATTATTTTATTTAAATAAACCTTTACTATTTTTATCAAAACAAAACATTTTATTTCAAAAACTTGTCCAAGGTTTAATTTGGCTCTATAAAATAATCTTTATTTATAAATCCACCTTTTCTTTTGAAAACCAAATCCTTTTATTTAAAGATCCAAAAATAGTAATTCCACTTATTCAAAATATTTTCTTTAATTAATTTTTTAACTTTTCAAATCCCTTTAGGATTTGTTTGATCAAAAAGGTTTGAAGGTTTCCAATTGGAATCAAAAAGTTTCTTCTCACCCTGAAAATCAACAAAGTTTTATTTTATTCATTTATTTTTCACATTACAAGATTTGGAAAATCTTGGGATGTGACACTATTAAGAAGGTCTGCATCATTCCCAATCAACAATATGTCATCTACATATAGTATTAAGAATGCTATAGAGCTCCCACTCACTTTTTTGTAAATACAAGCTTCTCCATAAGTTTGTATAAAACCAAAACTTTTGATTACCTTATCAAAACGTTGATTCCAACTTCGGGATGCTTGCTTCAATCCATATATGGACCGTTGAAGTTTTCATACCTTCTTACCATCTTTAGGATCGACAAAACCTTTGGGTTTCATCATATACAACTCTTCATCAATGTCTCCATTGAGGAATGTTGTTTTGACATCCATCTGCCATATCTCATAATCATAATATGCAGCGATTGCTAACAAAATCCTCACAGACTTTAGCTTACATCGGTGAGAAAGTCTCATCGTAGTCAACTCCTTGAATTTGTCTAAACCCTTTGCGACAAGTCAAGCTTTATAGACGAACATTACCATCAAGATCTGCTTTCTTCTTGAAAATCCATTTGTTCTCGACTTCTTCTACCATCCTAAGTCCACCAAAGTCCATACTTGGTTTTCGTACATGGATCCAATCTCGCATTTCATGGCTTCTTGCCATTTATTGGAATCTGGGCTCATCATCACTTCCTCATATGTCGCAGGGTCATCAGTGTTGTCCACCAACATGACACTCAATTCGGGATCATACCAATCAGGAGTGGTACGAGTTCTCGTTGACCTGCGAGGTTCTATAGCAACTACAACCGAAGTTTCATGATCATCATCATTAGCTTCCTCTCTTATTGGTGCAGGCACCACAGGAACTTCTTCTGGTGCTGCGCTACTCGCAAGTTCGAGAGAAGGTTCGACAACCTCGTCGAGTTCTACTTTCCTTCCAGTCACTTCTTTCGAGAGAAATTCTTTCTCTAGAAAGGATCCATTCTTGGCAACAAAGATTTTGCCTTCGTATCTATGATAGAAGGTATACCCAATAGTTTCCTTCGGGTATCCTATGAAGACGCATTTTTCCGCTTTGGGTTCAAGCTTGTCCAGTTGTAACTTCTTTACATAGGCTTCGCAACCCCGAACTTTAAGGAACGACAATTTAGGTTTCTTCCCAAACCATAATTCATACGGTGTCGTTTCAATGGATTTAGATGGTGCCCTATTTAAAGTGAATGCGGTTGTTTCTAATGCATAACCCCAAAATGATAGCGGTAAATCTGTAAGTGACATCATAGAACGAACCATATCTAAGAGAGTTCGACACGACGCTCGAAACACCATTACGCTGTGGTGTTCCCGGCGGTGTCAATTGTGAAAGTATTCCGCATTTCTTCAAATGCTCGCCAAACTCATAACTTAGATATTCACCTCCACGATCAGAACGTAGAAATTTAATCTTCTTGTTACATTGATTCTCTACCTCACTTTGAAATTCCTTAAACTTCTCGAAAGTTTCGGACTTATGTTTCATGAAATAGATATACCCATATCTACTCAAGTCATCCGTGAAGGTAAGAACATAACGATAACCACCGCGCTATGCTACACTCATTGGACCACACATCGGTATGTATGATTTCCAATAAGTCCGTAGCTCGCTCCATCATACCAGAGAATGGAGTCTTAGTCATTTTACCCATCAGACATGCTTCGCATCTTTCAAGTGATTCAAATCAAGTGATTCAAGAAGTCCATCGAATGGAGTTTCTTCATACGCTTCACTCCAATGTGACCAAGACGATTGCCACATGTAGGTCGAGTTATCGCCGATTTCAAACGCTTAGCTTCAATGTTATTAATATGTGTATTTTCACTATCGAGATTCAATAAGAATAGACCATCTATCAAAGGTGCATGTGCATAAAACATATTACTCATATAAATCGAACAACCATTATTCTCGGACTTAAACAAGTAACTCTCGCAATAAACAAGATCCCAATATAATGTTCATGCTTAACGCACCAAATAACAATTATTTAAGTATAAAACTAATCCCGATGGTAGATGAAGAGGTAGCGGTCACCGCGATCACATCAACCTTTGATCCATTTCCTACGCCAAGATCGTCACCTCGCTCTTCGCTAGCTTTCCTTTATTCGCAAAGACTGCTTCGAGTTACAAATATGAGCAACCGAACCAAGATCAAATACCCAGCACTACTACAGTACTAGTGAGATACACATCAATAACATGTATATTGGATATACGTTTCTTCTTGATGTTGCCATTATTCAAATCCGCCAAGTACTTTGGGCAATTTCGCCCAAAGGACCTCTCCTTGCAAGAAGCACTCAAGATCGTGCTTAGGTCCAGCCTTGGTCTTCTTCGTCGGTGCGGTAACTTTCTTACCACCCTTCTTGAAATGTCCCTTTTGCTTAGACTTGCCTTTCTTGAATTTGGTGGTCTTATTGACCATCAACACTTGGTGCTCTTTCTTGATCTCCACTTCTGCAGATTTTAACATGGAGAAGAGTTCTAGCAACTGCTTGTTCATGCTTTGCATATTGTAGTTCATCACAAAGTTCTTGTAACTTGGTGGTAGTGATTGGAGGACACGGTAAATCCCAAAAGCATTAGAAATCACTATACCCAAGCTTTGGAGTTTGTTTGTGTGCCCAGACATCTTAAGCACATGCTCACTGACGGAGCTTCCCTCTTCCGTCTTGCAGTTAAAGAACTTTTCAGAAGCCTCATAGCTCTCAACTGCTGTGTGAGTCTCAAATATCAATTTGAGTTCACGGACAATATCATGTGGGTCTAAATTCTCAAACCTTTTCTGAAGCTCCGATTCCAAACCATACTAGATAGCACACTGAACTATGGAGTACTGATTCTTCCGAGTGAGGTAAACATTCTTTACTTCATCGGTAGCATCAGCTGCAGGGGGGTCACCCAGCGGTGCATCCAACACATAGGTCAAATTACCAGCATTGAGTACAATCCTCAAATTGCGGAACCAATCCGCAAAGTTGCTTCCATTGTTTTTCAACTTTTCTTTCTCTAGGAACGCATTAAAATTGATGGTAGGGGCTGCCATTGATCTACAACATATTTGCAATAGTTTAGACTAAGTTTATGACAAATTGAGTTCTAATTAATAGTTAAATTAATCTAGGTGAACTCCCACTCAAAACAATATCCCTCACATTGTTTTAGTGATCACATGAACCAAATCCACCACATCAAAACCGATCATCACGAGATTTGATGTAGCTTCAATGGCGAACAATCGACATGTTCATCATATCTACTATATGATTCATGCTTTACCTTTCGGTGATCCGTGTTCCGAGACCATGTATGTACATGATAGGCTCGTCAAGATCTAACCTTAGCTTCCGCATGAGCAAATCTGGCTTGCTCACGTTGTATACACTTGCAGAATCTAACACACCTGATCATCACGTGCTGCTTTGAAACAACAAGCTTTAGCAACGGTGCTTACTAAGGATGAACACTTTAGAACTTGAAATTTATGTGCATGAGGGATCATCTTATAATGCTAACATCGTTAACTAAGCAATACAAGATGCATAAAGGATTAACATCACATGCAATTCATAATATGTGATATGATATGGCCTTTCTTCTTTGTGCTTCCGATCTCCATCTTCAAGCACGAACATGATCTCCATCATCACCGGCATTGCATCAATGTCAATGACGCTGCTCCATGATTGTCGTCCACCAGTTTCAACTATTACAACTACTTTGAATAGACACGCGGGTCTTAACAGAAATTAAAGACAACCATATGGCTCCTTCCGGTTGCCAAATTACAATAAGGAACATTGCATACATCAAATATAATCACAATCATGGCCATATCACATCACAGCACACCCCTGCAAAACAAAGTTAGACGCCTCTAATTTCTTTGCATATTTTACGTGGTTTGGGGCTTTCAATAAGTGTCGATCTAACTTACGAACAAAAACCACAACGTTGATGTTTAAACTATCAAGTGCATGTTGTAAATTGGATCTATACTATAATGGGAGAGACAGAAACCCGCAAAGCCACTTATGCAATACAAGTTGCATGTTGAACGTGGAGCAAGTCTCATGAACGATGTCATGTAAGGTTAGCCCGGGCCGCTTCATACCATCATACCGCAAGATGCAAAGTACAAAAGAAGCAATTGATAATAAAAGCACCACCGCCCATAATGACCATTGTGTTCTACTCGTGCACCAGATCTACATATAGACACGGCTCTGATACCACTGTAGGGGTTCGTAGCATGGAAAAGAAAAAATTTCTACCGCATACAAACAAACAAGCCAAGATCTATCTACTAGATTTTAGCAACAAGTCGATAGAATAACTCACCCTCGAAGATTCCAAAGTGTTTAACGAGAGCGGATTCTCGTGGGTGATGTAGTCATACTCTTGCCGATCTCAAGATCGTGTAGACGATCCTTCCAAGCTGCGTTAAGCAGAGCTTCCACAACGGTCACACGCTCAGACTGATGAATACCTTCCTATCCCTTGTTCCAAAGCAATGGAGGTTGTAGCACTCTCCTCGCACCCACCAAGGTGGCACCTAAGTAGAGGGGAGATCTCGCAGGGCTTCGCCTTAAGCCGGAGCGAGTATGGTGGACTATGAGAGAGGCCTCGGTGATCTAGGGTTTAGACACACCAAGGAGAGAGGGCTAGGACGGCGGCTAGGGCTTGGGGGAAGCCCCAAGTCGGTGGATAGGGTTTGCCCTAGGGTGGCGGCGGCTGCAGGAGGGCCGGCGGCTAGGGCTAGGGTTTTGGGTGGTGGAGGTGTAGGTCTAGAGGGGCAGCCCTGCCCCTCCTTTTATAGGTGGAGGGCGCCGGCCAAGGGGGAGGGAGTCCTCCCCCAACTCGGCCTTCAAGGCCGGCGGTGGAGGGAGAGGAACTCCTCCCCAAGTAGGTTTCCTACTCTCCCTCCACCAAGCAAACTTGTCGTTTGACTTTTCAAATTGTCGTTTGACTTTTCAAACTAGGATTTGATTTATCCCTTTATTTTGCTTAGAGATGACACCTAGTACATGATGCAACCATTCCAACTTATTATGACACATTCATGTACCCTTCCCCTCCGGAGTGCCGGACCTTCCGGAACCTTCTAGAACATTCCCGATGAAAACACCGGAATCATTCTCCAACCCCGAAACAGGACTTTCCTTATATGAATCTTATTCTCCGGACCATTCCGGATCTCCTCGTGATATCCCGGATCCCATACGAGACTCCGAACAACATTCGGTCTCTTACTCATCATTCCATAACTACTCAAACAACAATCCTATGTGTTGTCTCCCTAGGTTCGCGTCGTGAATTGGGGACATGATGAGACACTTCTCCGAACAATAACCAATAGAGGAATCTAGAAATTCATATGGTTCCCATATTCACGATTACTTTGTGATCAAATGAACCACTTACGATACCAATTTCCATTTGTATCACGATAGTTTTATCCAGGTTTTGATCGCGGTATCTCGCATACCTAGTTCAACCTCACATCGATAAGTACTCTTTTCGTTCCGTGATATGTGATCTCACATGCTTGCAAGCCAATTGGATGACATTCCGAGAGAGAGCAGAGTATATCTATCCGTCATATGGATGGACAAATCCCACTCTTGATCCATGTGTCTCAACCCATACTTTCCGAACACTCAATGCCACCTTTATAGCCACCCAGTTACGGTGTGGTGTTTTATGTCATCAAAGCATCCTTCAGGTGATGGTGATAAGCATGATCTCATGGTCGAAGGAATTAGGTTACTATGTATCAGAAAGCATATAGCAATTGAACTATTAAAATGACTTGATCTTTATGCTACGCTTATCTATAGGAGTATGTCCATCATACCATTCTCCTAACGATATGATCTTGTTGTTAATAACATCTCAATGTTCATGATAGGGAAACCACAATCATTTATTAACCAACAAGCTAGTATTATAAAGAGGCTTTACTAGGGACTCTAATTTAGTTTACAAATCACACAAGTATTAATGTTTCCTTGTTAATACTGTTACAGCATGAATGTAAACATTTATCATAAACACAGAGATATAATAATAACTACATTTATTATTGCCTCTAGGGCATATCTCCAACACCAAGATGGTGACATAAATATTTTCAAAGTAAAGATAGATCTAAATGTGGCGGATCCATTGACTAAACCTCTCCCGAGGGCAAAACATGACCAACACCAAACCGCCATGGGTGTTAAGTATATTACCATGTAATCTGGATTATTGACTCTAGTGCTAGTGGGAGACTGTTGGAGATATTCCCAAGAGACAATAATAAAAGTAGTTATTATTATATCTTTGTTTTTATGATAAATGTTTACATTCATGCTATAATTTTATTAACCAGAAACATTAATACTTGTGTGGTTTGTAAACATATAAGAGTCCCTAGTAAAGGCTCTTTGTAATACTAGCTTGTTGATTAATAGATGATTATGGTTTCCTAATCATGAACATTGGATGTTGTTAATAACAAAATCATATCATTAGGACAATGGTGTGATGGACATACTCCTTAGTTAAGTGTAGCATAAGATCAAGTCATTTAAATAGTCCGTTTGATATAAGCTTTTAGATACATAGTAACCTAAATTCTTCGACCATGAGATCATGTTAATCACCATCACCAGATGGATGCTTTGATGATATCAAACACCACTTCGTAACTGGGTGGTTATAAAGGTGGCATTGAGTATTCAGAAAGTATGTGTTAAGGCACATGGATCAAGAGTGGTATTTGTCCAGTAATATGACGGATAGATATACTCTGGGCCCTCTCAGTGGAATGTCATCCAATTATCTTGCAAGCATGTGACTGGCTCACAAGGGATCACATATCATAGGAACGAGTAAAGAGTACTTATCGGTAACGAGGTTGAACTAGGTGTGCAGAGATACCGACGATCAAACCTCGGATAAGTAAAGTATCACGAGACAAAGGGAAATTGGTATCGTATGTAAATGGTTCATTCGATGACAAAGTAATCATAGAAATATGTGGGAGCCATAAGAATTTCCAGATTCCTCTATTGGTTATTGATCGGAGAAGAGTCTCGATCATGTCTACATAATTCACGAACCGTAGGGAGACACACTTAAGGATTCTATGTTGTTTAATATATATGGAATGTGAGTAAGAGACTGAATGTTGTTCGGAGTCTCGGATTGGATCCAGGATATCATGAGGAGATCTAGAATGGTCCGGAGAATAATATCCATATAAGGAAAGTCCAATTCCGGAGTTCGGGAATGGTTTCGGTGTTTTCACCAGAATGTTCTAGAAGGTCCATCGATCCGGAGTGGGAAGGGTACATGGATGTGTCATACAAAGTGGAATGGTTGCATCATGTCCTAGGTCACTTGGCTGGGAAATGGGAAGAGATAAATCAAACTCTATTTTGAAAGTCAAACGCCAATTCGAAAAGTCAAATCCCAACATGGTTGCCTAGTGGAGGGAGGGAAGGAATCCTACCTAGGGGAGGATTCCTCCCCTTCCCTTGTCATCGGCCACAAGGAGGAGTTGGGGGAGGACTCCCCTCCCCCCAACCGCCTCTCCCACCTATATAAGGAGGGGTAGGGCGCCCCTACCCCTCACCACAAACCCTAGCTTGGCCGCCACCACCCCAAGTCGCCGCCACCTAGGGATCTCCCCAAGTCGCCACCGCCTAGCCCTCTACTAGCTCCCGGCCACCACCTCTAAACCCTAGATCGTCGAGGACCTCTTCTACTCCACCATACCCACTCCGCCTTAGGCGAAGCCCTGCGGCATTTCATATCTACTTTCGCCATCACGCCGTCGTGATGTCGGAATCGCGAGGAGAGATCTACAACCTCCACTGCCTCCTGGAATATGGGAGAGGAAGGTCTTCATCGAGTACCGAATGTGTGACACACCGCGGGAGCGCTGTCAAAACGCATGATATCCCATAAGTATAGGGGATCGTGTGTAGCCTTTTCGATAAGTAAGAGTGTCGAACCCAACGAGGAGATAAAGGTAGGATAAAATGTTCTCTCAAGTTCTATCAACCACTGATACAACTCTATGCACACTAAATTTTTGCATTATCTAGGAAATAAAACTAGAGAAACAATATGGGTATGAGAGATAGCTTTGCAAGATAATAAATACAAGCAAGTAATTATTAGTGCTGCAGCGATAAAATATACTAAGTAACCATAAACTAACAGTACCAAGAGTGTGGAAAAGTGATGATAATTGTGGTGGCTTTGTCCAAGTTTAATTAGCGAATAAATCGGGTTTATTGTCTTCGATGCGGTTTTCTATGTGGGAGAGGCTAAATATACATGCACTTCACTACTTGGAATTACAAGTACTATATGATTGAATTGTTAGCAAGCATCCGCAAATACTAACAATGCATTAAGGTTTCCCCAACCATAGCCTTAAGTTAATGGTCCTCTTACTCACATACGTGCAATGTTCCGGTTCGTGTCCTCGGGTTTCTGTCACTCCTGTAGAACTCCCCTTCCTCTTACACATACTACAAACCTATGATGTTTAATCCATGCACGCACAAATATAATGGACACCAAAGGACTTTACCATATCAACATACAACTGTAATGAACCAAAAAACCAAGCAATCAAAAGACAAATAAACTACACAAACATGACACAGATCATAGGATTATAACTTATAGCATCGAACACCATGTTTACATAGGACGGTACAGAGGTGTGTGGGAGGATGAAACACTGTATACAAGGAGGATTTGGTGATGGAGACGGCGGTCAAGACGATGAAGGGGTAGCGAGAGGTGCAAGGCGATGACGGCACAGGGAGCTCCTTCCCTGTCGCCGGCATCAAAGGGGAGTGACGCCCCTTAGCCCCCTTCCTTCATGGATTCTTGGGAGCCCTCCCCCATGGAGATGGGATCCATGGGGGAGGCAAAAATGTGGCTTTTGGCGGCTGCAATTCGTGGGTGGAGGAGTCCCCCACGAGTTAGGTTTCCTCCCTTTATATAGCTTCTCGGGTTTCCATCACCCAATCTAGGGTTGCAGTGAATCGGGCTTATCTCGGCCGTCCAAACTTGGAATTAGTTAAATTTCATGTCTAGAACGTTCCTTGCGAAATTTCCAACAACTTTGTAGTTGAGGAGTTTTCCGTTTTACGCCGTCTTCGACCCGTAACGTGACCATCTTCAAAAAAGGTTCTGGGACATATTTCTGGAAAGTCCCAATTTGACTCCAACAAGGTTTCCTCTTGTATTCTTGGTAATTCCTACACATCAAAGTGTAAAACAAGAACATTGTGCACTTTTGCAACTATTAGTAAGTTAGTCCAAATAAATCATAAACTTTATATAAAAACAAGTGTCAAAAGCATAATATTAGCATAAAGCCATCAAAAATTATAGATACGTCTACGACGTATCAACGCGCCGCCGGAAGGATCGTCTACATGATCTTGAGATTGGCAAGTGAACGGCTACATCACCCAGGAGAATCTGATCTCGTTAACCGCTTTGAAATCTTCGAGGATATTATGTACATTTGTATCACTAATATCGAGATTCAATAAGAATAGACCATCCATCTTAGGCGCATGACCATAAAAGATATTACTCATATAAATCGAACAACCATTTGTTAGACCCCTCCTTTGTAAAGGAAAGGATCCCTGTGATTGCAATGCTGGTCCCTGGATCAATGCTAGCATCCACAGTTTAAGATGAAGTACACAGATACAAAGGTCGTTTATTACATTCATTCCAGAGATTAAACATAGTCTTTTACATAAAACAAGAGTTTGCACTGCCTTGGTAGAGTACTTCACAATCACAATCACTAGCAAAATCTACACAAAAATTATAGCATACAATTACAAACAATTATATAGCATACACAACCCATGAATTATTATTTTTGATTGTATATAATTGTTTGTAATTGTATGCTATAATTTTTGTGTAGATTTTGCTAGTGATTGTGATTGTGAAGAGTTCTACTCTCCCCACTACCAAGGCAAGTGATATTTTCATGAATATTTCTATCCTATGTTTTGTACTAGCATTAGATATTTTACTAAGTCTTGCATGCTATTTTTGCCTAGTGCTAAGTTGGGAAATCCTCAGTAGTGTAGAACTGTAAAATTTCTAGGGAATTTTCCTAAGTTAAGTTATCCTACCATGCTTAGCCTAGCTATTTAGCAAACAAGGGTTGGTGAAAATCTATACTTACTATGATGAAAATATTTCTAAGTCATGAGACTTATACTTTCCTAATAAAACAACTAAGTCAAATGAACCTCCTGGGTGGAATGGAAGGATTGGGTTATGTTGAGTGGTTACACAAGGCCATGGACTTGGGTTGTGTATCTCACTTGTGGTATGCCACCCAGACACAAAGGGATTTGGAGGCCAAGTGTTGAGAAAGCTTACAGTGCAACCACTTGGCAATATGGGCTCTGCCATGATCATATAGGTTGCTAGAACTTGGTCACTTGGACAGTTGGTGGTAGTGGGAACGATAGGTTGGAGCGCGTCCATTTGACTAAGGAAAGGCTTCTGAAAGGTCATGTCTTGGGAAACCAAGTCTGGTGGGAAAAGTGCACAACCTCTGCAGATGGAAAACCTAAGTACTTAGCCTAGTCCAAGGCAATGGACAATTTGAGCATCAAGACATGGAAGCTACAAGAATCTCATCACTCCAACTTCTAAGTAAAATTTGTGGGTGAACAAGGGTGAAGGAACCCAATGTCTATTGGTGGTTTCTTGGGAAGTTTTTGATAAATAAAAACTTAGTGATTTCAACTAATAGGTAAAACCTATTTTCAAGCAAAGCAAGCCAAGCTACACTTAGCCAAAATGCATATAGTAATATAGTCCACTTAAAATATACTAAGGTATCACTTGCCAATACTATTCCAAAGTATTGACCTCTGTGGTCAGAATTTGTGATGTTGCAGGTTACTCCGATGATGAGTAGGAGTCATGAGTCTACACTCAACATGCTTTCCTGTGGCACATGAAGATGAAGACTTATGTTTATTTACTCTTGTATTAGGCCTATGGCACATGAAGATGAAGACTTATGTTTATTTACTCTTGTATTAGGCCTATGGCCCCGAGTTGTAAAAGACTATGTTTAATCTCTGGAATGAATGTAATAAACGACCTTTGTATCTGTGTACTTCATCTTAAACTGTGGATGCTAGCATTGATCCAGGGACTAGCATTGCAATCACAGGGATCCTTTCCTTTACAAAGGAGGGGTCTAACACCATTATTCTTAGACTTGAATGAATAACTGTCTCGCAATAAACAAGATCTGGATATAATGTTCATGCTTAATGCAGGCACCAAATAACAATTATTTAAGTTTAAAACTAATCCTGGCGGTAGATGAAGAGTGAGCGTGCCGATAGGGATCACATGAACCTTGGAGCCATTTCCAACGTGCATCGTCACCTCATATCTCGCTAGTGTTCGTTTATTCTGTAGTACCTGTTTTGAGTTACAAATATGAGCAATCGAACTAATATCAAATACCCAGGCACTACTATGATTACTAGTAAGATACACATCAATAACATTATATCAAATATACATTTCTTCTTGATGTTTTCGTTCTTCGATCTGCCAAATACTTGGGGCAATTATGCTTCCAGTGACCCTCTCCCTTGCAGTAGAAACACTAAGTATCAGGCTTAGGACCAGCCTTGGGCTACTTAGAAGGCGTGACAGCTTTCTTGCCGCCCTTCTTGAATTTTCCCTTCTTCTTAGGCTTCCCTTTCTTCTTGAAATTGGTGGTCTTATTGACCATCAACACTTGGTGCTCTTTCTTGAGTTCCACTTCAGCAGTTTTCAACATCGAGAAGAGTTCAGGTAACATCTTGTTCATGCACTGCATGTTGTAGTTCATCACAAAGATCTTGTAACTAGGTGGCAGTGATTGTAGGACACGATGAATCCCCGGCGCATTAGGAACCATTATTCCCAAATCTTGGAGTTTGTTTGCATGCCCAGAAATTTTGAGCATGTGCTTGCTAACGGAGCTGCCCTCTTTCATCTTACAGTTAAATAACTTCTCGGAAGCTTCATAGCTTTCCACGGCCGCATGAGTTTATTATATCATTTTGATCTCAGTTACAATACCACATTGGTCGCGGTTCTCAAAACGCTTCTGAAGCTTCGACTCCAAACCGTACAGAATGGCACACTGAACTATGGAGAATTGATTCTTCCGAGTGAGGTAAACATTTTTCACCTCATCGGTAGCATCAGCTGCAGGTGGGTTACCTAGCAGTGCATCCATCACATAGGTCAATTGACCAGCATTGATGACAGTCCTCAAGTTACAAAACCAGTCCGCGAAGTTGCTTCAATTGTTTTTCAACTTTTCTTTCTCAAGGAACGCATTAAAATTGATGGTAGGGGGTCGCCATGATCTACAAAAAATTTGTAAAGAGTTTAGACTATGTTTTATGAAAAATTGAGTTCAAATTTAATTCTTAAATTAACTAGGTGAACTCCCACTCAAAACAACATCCCTCATGTTGCCTTAGTGATTACACGAACCAAATCCACTACACCAAGTCCATTCTTCATGAGATAAGATGTAGTTTCAAAGGTGAACAATCAACATGTTCATCATATTATTCATATGACTCATTCTTTACCTTTCGGTATTCTATGTTCCGAGAACATGTATGTACATGCTAGGCTCGTCAAGGTTAACCTTAGTATCCGCATGTCCAAATCTGGCTTGCACTCGTTGTATGCACACATAGAATCTATAACACCTGATCATCACGTGATGCTTCAAAACGACGAGTCTTAGCAATGGTGCCTACTAAGGACGAACACTTTATTACTTGATATTTAGTGACATGAATCATCTTATAATGCTACTGTCACGATCTAAGCAATACAAGATGCATAAAAGGATTAACATCACATGCAATTCATAATATGTGATATGATATGGCCTTTCTTCTTGTGCCTTTGATCTCCATATCCAAAGCACGAACATGATCTCCATCATCACCAACATGGCGTCAAGGTCAGTGGTGTCGCTTCATGGTTGTCCATCACCAACAGCAACTATTACAACTACTTGGAATAAATCTACTACATGATGAATAGACACACATGTATTAACAAATTTAAAGACAACTATGAGGATCCTGCCGATTGCCATATTACAATAAGGATCATCTCATAAATCAAATATATCACAATCACATCATAGCCATATCACATCACATGCCCCTGCAAAAACAAGTTAGACGCCTCTAATTTTCTTTGCATGTTTTACGTGGCTTGGGGATTTCGAATAAGAATCGTTCTAACTTACGAACAAGAACCACAACGTGGATACAAGTGTTGTCAAGTGCAGATTATAAGTTGAATCTTAAATATGGTGGGAGAGACAAACATACGCAAAGCCACTTGTGCAATGCAAGTTGCACGTTGAGCGTGGATCAAGTCTCACATGCGACGACATGTAAGGTTAGCCTGGGCTGCTTCATCCCACCATCCCGCAAGATGCAAAGTACACAAAAAGCTGTTGGAATTATGCCCTAGAGGCAATAATAAAGATGTTATTATTATAATTCTTGTTCATGATAATGTTTATATTCCATGCTAGAATTGTATTAAGCGGAAACTTTAATACTTGTGTGGTTTGTGAACAACACCGTGTCTCTAGTACGCCTCTATGGACTAGCTCATTGATTAATGATGGTTAAGGTTTCCTAACCATGGACATGAGTTGTCGATTAATAATGAGATCATATCATTGGGAGAATGATATGGTGGACAAACCCAAACTAAGCGAAGCAATTAGATCGTGTCATCGTGTTCGTCTTTGCGAAGCTTTTCTTATGTCAAATATTGTATTCCTTAGACCATGAGTGTAGCATCCCAGTTGTCTAACCCCTGTAATGCTACATGTCATAATAATAAAATGGGCCACTTCCAACATATAATTGTTGCATCATCATCATATCATGCTCATGTCATCATGCCCCTTGCATTTGAGCATCATATAAAACCTTTTCCTTGTTTGGTTCTTATCTCATGTTCTTGATTAATTGTAGTTGCCTCTTGATATTGTATTTGGTTCTTACTAAATTGTTAAATGCCCAAGCTGAGTTGGGGGCATCTCTCTTTTGACTCCACCACCTTATCTTTCACCACCTTATAATTCCACCATCCAATAATATGGGCTTGGCCTTTTATTGAGTTTCTCTAGCCCATGTTGTTGGTTGGATCCACTCATAATCTTTTGCTTGGCCTTTGCCCACTTTTTGGGAATGCAAGGATTAAAGCCACATGGAATCATGTTGTTTCCACAATATAACCACTTGGCATTAATTGTCTTGCATGGGCCATGCAAGTACCTTTTTTCCTAGTTTTGGTTTTTGTTGGATTCTAAATGGATCCTTCTACCTTGCTTCGTTTTGTTTGGTCAGTTCAAGACCCTAGCCCTCTTCCCTTCTTGGTCCTTGCTTGGTTTGTTGGAATCATGCATGGGCCAAATAAAAACCACCCCATCATCTTAGGCACCTCTTCCTATCCTTTTCCTTTCTCTTTCCCTTGATCATGTGTATTGCATTTGAAGCATGCATGATCTAGAATAAGTACCTCCATCTCTTTTCTTACCCCTCTTAGCAAGCTTTGAATCTTCCCATGCCATCTCTCTTTTATCCTAAACCAAAACCCTATTTTACCATTAACCTAAACTAAACCCTAAACTACTCTTTCCTCTAACAAAACCCAAACAACATCTCTCTCTCTCTCCTTTTCTATCCTAAACTAAACCCTAATTTACTTATACCCTAAAATAATCCCTACATCTACTTCTCTCTCTAAACTAAACCCTAGCTACATCTACCCCTAATCAAACCCTAAACTACCTTTTCCCTCTAACTAAAACTAGCTACCACCTACCATGCGCCTACCCCAGCACCCCCCATGCCCCACACGACCAGGACACCCCCCTAGCTGCCCCCACACGGCATGGTATTCCTCTCTCCTAGCCCTAGACCGAACCCCCTCTTTTCTCCCTCTCTCTCTCCTGCCAAGGGCCCTCTAGCCCACCGCCTCACCAAACTCCCTACCCCACCTGCCAGCCTCCCTCTCCCCGTCCCGGTTCTACCACGCCACCTGCCCCGCCGAGCACGTGAGAGGAGGAGGCCGACGCCCCTGCCAGCTTTCCTCCCTCACGCAACCACCGCGCCTCCATCCTTCTTATCCTCCTCTCCTCTCTGGCCTCCCTGCATCCCATCCCAAGAGCCCCGCAAGTCCCATGCCTCTCCCTTCCTTCCCTTCACCACCGGCTCGCTACCACCAAGATACCACCGACCTGCATTTATCTAGCCGAGAAGGGTGCTGCGAGGTTGTCGAGGAGGTTCCTGAGCTTCGCTGTCGACTGGAGCCGACGCGAGAAGGAGGAGCTCGATCCGCCAAAGACTGTCACACCGCCTCGAAACCCTAGATCGACGGAGGCCGCTCGCCGACGCTGCGCTGCACCCTTGATCCGACCACACCAAAGACACTCCCGGTGAGCAGTCCCACCTCCTGCATAACCTCCCATCCTCGTCGCTTCCTGGTTGCTCCGCTTGTTCCGAACGCCCCACGTGCGCCAGCCGCCACTGGCCACAAGACCAGGCCAGATCGCTTACCTAGCTCATGAGCGCCCCAGCAGCACGCAGCCACCGCAGCGGGCACTGCAAGGCATGAGCCCCATTCCAGGTTCGAGCCTGCCCTCGCCACGTTGCCGCGTCACAGCAGACGCGAGGGGGAAGATCCACAAGGCCCTGGTCCTTTGCGAGAAACCCTGGTCGCTTTCTTTTGCTTAACCCGCAATCCTTGAGGTCCCACCTGTCAGCGGCGGTGGCCTTTTTCTAAAAAGGCTCCCGCAAGACCCCGTGCTGAACCCGCAGTCCACCCCCGGCAAGGTGTGCTGCAGAATCTCGCCCTTTGGGTTGCATCAACCCGCGGTCCTTCCGGGCCCGTTGTCAGTGTCTCTGGGAGCTTTTCAAAAAGATTCCTGTGTTTCTGTTTAATAAACCCAGGGTCCGTTGTGCGTGCAGCGTGACAGGCCAGAGCCTCCCGTCCACTGTCATGGCTCAGGCTAGCTGAGGCTGTGTGTTAAACGTCCCAGATGCTGTTTACATTCAAAAGATGTTAAATAAATTCAAATTTCAAATTCTTTTCAGATTTCTAATAACTTTTACATCCTTTATCCAAATTGAGCAAATGATATATGTATTGATATCAGCAAGAAGAGAGGAATTCAAATATGCCATCTGTTTTGTATTTTGCTCAAGTAAAATTCCAAGTTTAGTGTAATTACATCAATTGCCACTGGATTTTCATTAATTCACAACTAATGTTTTGCAATTCCAAATTAAGCAAATAAGTAGTCTAAATTGATCAGCTCGACGAGACCTTTCTGTTAATGCTATCCATAACTTCAATTGCAGCATGCATCATATAAATATATTGCGAACAACAATTGTTATGACAACAAAACCTGACTAAAACCCACTTGATGGTTATTATTCTTGTTTCCTACACCCCACCCATGCCATGCTACTTCACTTGCCATGTAAATTGTGCATCATTCATCATGGCATGATTGTTTGCTTGAAGCATCTTATTCTTATGCTTGTGCTCTATATTTATGTTGGCCTTGTTTGTTTGGTTTTTCTCGGATAGACACTGAGCAGGGGTTGTATCAAGAGCACCAGGAGCACTACCCAGTACCGTCCTTTGCTTCAACAGAGACACCAGGCAAGCACTACCACATGCTTGCATACATACAGTACCTATTGCCTCTATCTTATTCTTGCATCATTGAGTCGCGATTGCATTAAAATGAATCCCAAGTATGCATAGCCTTTACTTTTAAACTCCACCAAGCTTGTTTCTTCCATCCCATGAGCCACTACTATAGGAGTTGTTTGAGCCATGCAGTCGATAACAAAGATGTGTAGGGTTTGTGAGAGTCGATGAATAATGAGGTACCTAAACAACTTAACTCGAGTAGTTCTGGGATAACTAAAGAAAGTGGCACCGTGAGCAATATCCGCTATTTGGTTTTTCCTGCTCACTTGTGTCCCGTGAAGACCCCGAGTACTTGATTCCTGTTCCTTGTTTTATCGCTATCCACATCCGGGAGGTATATGGGACCCCGAGCCGTAGAGCTTGATTCCGTCTTATTTCTTGGGGCCACAAACTAGTTTGAGGTTTTATTTACGATCCTGCACTTATGCCATGATTATCGCTTTATTTACCATTGTGCGGGTACCACATCGCATCGCTTAGGCCCGTGACCCGCTTACGTGGTATCGGCGCCCCCGCTTGGGGCATATCGTTGCCATCACGCCCCACAAAACCTTGGGTCCGTCTCAAGCTTGCTTACTTTTGCGGTGTACTACAAGGTGGCCCCAAATATTTCTGAATCTGTGATTGTTCACCGTGAAAGCCTCGTTGGGTTTTGATTTGGTTTTTCCGAGGTTGATCGAGTGTGTGTTGCTATTGGTGCACCCCCGGTAAAACTTTCTCAAAGCCGTGTCCATGGATATGGACGACTTGGAGCACGTTTCTTGATCATAGACAAGCATAACTAAAGTACCGTTTTCAATATGACTAAAGTAACTTGACTAGTAAATAGGGCAATACTCATGGAATGGTTAATAAAATTGCCAACGGATGGGGGGTTGTTCGTCCGCCTTGTTGGTAAGGTGGAGGAGGATGGATCGGATGAGATTACCATTATAACTGTTGTACTTAATTCACGGACATCCGCTCATCGTTGGTTAGGCGGATGGTTAGCGCTTATCAGAGAATTTCTAGGGTTTATCTTTGCTGCAATTGCGCCACCCTGTGTTGTGTCCCTTTAGAGGCATTAAGTCTTGCCGAAAATTCTTAGGGTCTCACACGATAAATTCTTGATTCAGATGAATGTACCTTCTCGTGACGACATCGGGTGGAAGAAGCCGATGAAGTGGGCAACGATCGTATGGTGTAGAGATTCCGGATCGGGATCCGTGAGACCTGTAGTTGGGATGTGCTTATTTTCTCGGCATCTTATGCCTATTTGCTTCTTATCCGCATCGGATCTTGATTGCCGCCCGCATGATACTCGATGTGTGTATGAGGAGTTATCCTAAATTATAGATGTATCTAGGTCATTTGAATCTTGCCGTATGGCGTTGGTATATTTCCTTTCTTTATAGATGGTGTGGCTCGATGTACTCTTGTATGGTGGCTTGCGACATACCCACTTGTGTACGTAGTTGATCCCTTCGCCGCCGACCACGCCTGCATGACAGTCCCGCTGAGAGGTTAGCGGTTGGGACGTCAAAGGACTACCATGAGTGGCTTTGGGGCCCCGCATTATTTCAACCGCTATCTCTCATCCAGGCGTGTATCTAGGAGCGTAGTTCACCGAGTTAGTTACAATTGGTATCGAGCCATCCCGACCTTCGTGGTTTCAGCCAAACGGTCGTTGTCGCCTAGCAAATATTTTGAGTAGTTATGTATATTAGGGAAAAACAAAACGCGAGAGTAGGACTGCTTCCATTTTTCTTCTTACCCTCCCACCCACCCTTTTCGGTAAGGAAGTGTAACGCTTTCAATTCTTCTCAAAGTTCAAACTAGGATTCACGTGTTCGGCTCGTAGTACCATAGGATGTGTGTGTGTGTAGTCCCTTGTCTATCTGTTGCATCCAAGTTGTTATCTTATCTCGCTTTGGTTATCAACTGTTGGTACATTCCATACCGATGTGCCTTTGTAAACCGACGCAATCTATCTTCCTTTTGTATCCGACGCTATCTTGTTTGGGGTGTTCGCTCCGTAGTACCAATCTTTAGGTTTCAATCGTGAGAAGAAGGGGTTAGGATATGTGTTCCACTTGTTCATGTGCGGAGTAATGATTTGAGTGCGGGATGGAGTCGCGACCATACCACTACTTGTATCATTTGCTTTTGTATATTGGATCGAGAGTCACTAATCTTGATTCGTTAAGTAATTTTAGCATCTATTGGTATTTTAATGCGAAATTTGTGGAAAATTTTTCTTTGATATGTTTGTACCACACTTCTTTTCATCGTGTGCGATATGCTTAATATCTTTGAGGTGCTATGAACTTTGTTGATATTTTCATATCATCTCAAGAATTGTATCCTTTAATCTTGGTTAATTCCATCTTGGTACTATTTTGGATTATTATCATCTTCCATTATAGTAATCGACTTGAGTTTTACATCAATGACAGGATGGCTCCCCACGCGGACCGAGGAGGACATTCCTCCAGAATCGGGCTCGCCATCAAGCATTGCAAATGCTCCGCAGCCATGCAAGAGAACCAACGCGCTTTGAGGAGAGCGTCCAAGGAACGAGTTCACTCCACTTCCTCCACCTCCCAAGCGTGGTGACATCAAGAGCTTCCTCAAGTTCAACCCGCGCCTGATTCGATGTCCTGACCGACCTCTTGATGTCGATGATTGGTGCTGAGATCTCAAGGCTGCTAGAGACTGGCGATGTGCCGTAACAGAATGGGTAAAGTGTGCTACTCACCTGCTCAAGGGAGACGCAGCTCTATGGTGGGAAAACTATTTGAAGGCTAGCGGCACTGGGCTCCAGCCTACTTGGGAGAGGTTCACCGCAGCTTTCAAAGAACAGTTTCTCTCAGAGATTGTGATGGAACGGATGAAGGATGCTTTCCTCAACTTGAAGCAGGGCAATGATAACGTCAACACCTACATCAGGAACTTCATGAACTTGTCTCGCTATGGTGGTGATGAGGTATCTGATGACAAAAAGAAGCAGAAAAGGTTCAGGCAAGGGCTCAATGCGTCGATCAAGTATGCAATCACGCATGCAAGACCGGCAACCTTCCTGGAACTGCAGCATATGGCACTACAAGAGGAGGCTAGTAGGCAGATGTTCGAGGAGTCCAAGAAGCACAGCAGGGATGCATCAAGCTCGGCAGCAATGGCAGCTCCTTCTAAGCGGCGTGTCTGGGTTCCTAACACCCCACCGTCGCTCCCGGCTCCACCAAGACCTGCAACTTACGCGCCAAGGCCATCAAACTTCACCACTGCGGCTCCTGTGGGCTACAACAACCCTTACTCGAGCGCTGGCGGAGTCCCCGCCACTCGCTTCCACGCCCACCGGTGCTCGCTTCACATGTGGAGATCTGGACATCAAAATCGGAACGCCCAATGAAGAACAAAGCTCTCCTCCACCCCGCCAAGATCTGCAGCAAGCTTCCCTCGGTTCGCAGGCACCACCGCCTCGGGCTCTCAACATCAACACTAAGCCCGGTCTGCGGTTGTTCGAGCTAATCGCTAACGCCTCTCAAGCTGAGCTCACACCTGGAGTCGTAATGGGTATGCTCTCAGTTAACTCAGTCCCTGCACGAGTTCTCTTTGATTCTGGTGCATCGCATTCTTTTGTGTCTCATAAGTTTGCCCAAGAGAATAACCTGGATAGGGTCCCTTTACCACGTCGTCTGGTGGTGCTATCTCCGGGTTCAAACATGAGGGCTGCTCATATCAGTCATGGCAATAAAGTTGAGATTGGTGGCTCGTTATTCTTGGCTTCTTTAATTCTTCTGGGCAACTCTGACATTGATGTCATTCTGGGCATGGATTGGTTGACAGCAAATGCAGCTGTGATTGATTGTGCTGAACGCTCAGTGTCTCTGAAGATCCCTGAAGGCCACATAGTCTTCTCTCCAAGTCTGACTCCTGCTGTCCAGCTCTACTCCTTGGCTGCTCTGAATAATGATGCTATGGAAGCTATTCAGAAGGTACCAGTGGTCTGTGAGTTCCCGGATGTTTTTCCTGAAGAGTTGCCAGGTATGCCTCCGGATCGCGAGGTTGAATTCGTGATTGAGCTCGAACCTGGAACGGCTCCTATCTCCAAGAGGCCATACAAGATGGGTCCTTCTGAGCTGGCTGAACTCAAACGACAACTTGATGAACAAGAGAAGTTGGGTTTCATTCAGCATAGCACTTCTTCTTGGGGTAGTCCAACAATCTTCGTGAAGAAGCGTGACAGAACCGATAGGCTATGTGTTGACTACCGGGCTCTAAATGCTAAAACCATCAAGAACAAATATCCTCTCCCTCGGATAAATGATCTGTTGACCAGGTTAGGAGCTGGTGTTCTCTAAGCTCGATTTGAGAAGTGGTTATCACCAAATCAAAATTCGCAAAGAGGATGTGCCCAAGACAGCTTTCACCACTCGCTATGGCCTCGTATGAGTACACGGTCATGTCTTTCGCCTCACCAACGCACTGCTACCTTCTCGAGGCTGATGAACTCCGCTTTCATGGAGTACCGGACAAGTTTGTGGTGGTATATCTGGATGATATTCTCGTCTATTCCAAGTCCAAGGAGGAGCATGAGGAGCACCTGAGGTGTGTCCTGAACAAGCTTCGTGAGAACCGCTTGTATGCCAAGTTCTCAAAGTGTGAGTTCTGGTTGCCCGAAGTAACCTATCTGGGACATGTCATCTCGCCAAGGGCATTGCGCTTAACCCGAGACCGTGAAGACAATAGTTGAATGGCTTCCTCCTGCTAATGTCAAGGAAGTGCGGAGTTTTCTCGCTTGGCTAGCTATTGCCGCTTTGTGCAGAACTTCTCAAGATAGCAAAGCCTCTTACCGATCTCCTCAAGAAAGGCAAGAACTGTGGACACTGCTTGCCAAGAGAGCTTTGAGACACTCAAAGCGAAGCTCACTTCCACACCAGTCTTGGTTCCTCCGGATACATCCAAGCCTTTCCAGATCTTCTGCGATGCCTCTTTGAAAGGATTGGTGCGGTCCTTATGCAAGAGAGATGTGGTTGCTTATGCCTCTCGTCGCTTGAAGACGCATGAGGTCAACTATCCCACACATGACCTTGAGCTAGCGAAGTGGTCTTTGCTTTGAAGCTATGGAGGCACTACTTGCTTGGGAACCGTTGTGAGATCTTCTCGGACCACAAGAGTTTGAAGTATATCTTCACTCAACCGGATCTCAATCTTCGGCAAAGGAGATGGATTGAAGCCATCAATGACTTTGATGTGACCATCAACTACACCCCAGGCAAAGCAAATGTCATGGCGTATGCGCTTAGCGTAAAAGCTTACGCCAACAACCTCATGGTGGAAGAAGACCTCTCTTGTGCGAGGAATTCCGTCAGCTGAACCTGGAAATTGTGGAACAAGGGCATCTCCTGAACCTTCTGGCTACTCCTCTCTTGGAAGAACAGATTCGGTCTCATCAGCGTGGTGATCCGCACACCAAGAAGCTCATCGCTAAGCTTGGCACTCCGAAGTATGAATCCTTCCATGTTGATGATCATGGAACGCTCTTCTTCGAACACCGGATGTTTGTTCCAAACTACCCGGGTCTGAGAGACCAAGTTCTCAAGGAGGCACATGATTCGGTCCTTTCTATCCATCCTGGCAGCACAAAGATGTATATGGACTTGAAAACACAATACTGGTGGCCTGGGTTGAAAAGGTATTGTGCCAAGTACGTCTCAGAATGTGATGTCTGCCGCAGAGTCAAGGCTGTTCATCAGAAACCGTTTGGTCTTCTACAGCCATTGAAACCTTCGGAATGGAAATGGGAGAAAGTTGAGATGGACTTCATCACGGGTTTTCCTAGGTCGCAGAAGGGCAACAATGCAATTTTTGTTGTCATCGACAGGCTTTCCAAAGTGGCACACTTCTTCCCAGTCAAAGAAACAATTTCTGGACTTCAGTTGGCTGAGCTCTATATCAACAGGATTGTCTCTTTGTATGGGGTTCCGCTTGAAATCAGTTCAGATCGTGGGAGCATCTTCACCTCAAAGTTCTGGGAGAGTTTCCAAAAAGCTTTGGGAACGAAGTTGAACTTCAGCACTGCTTACCACCCTCAGTCTCAAGGACAAGTGGAGAGGATCAATCAGATTCTCGAGGACATGCTTAGAGCTTGCGTCATCTCGTTTGGCATGAAGTGGGAAGAATGCCTTCCATATGCTGAATTCTCCTACAACAATGCCTTCGGAAGAGTCTCAAGATGGCACCATTCGAGGCTCTCTGGTCGCAAGTGCGAACTCCCATTGGTTGGTCGTGCGGGAGAAAGAATCTGGTTTGGCCTCGACATAGTGACTCAGTGGAGGAGAAGGTGCATATCATTCGGAGAACACGAAGATTGCTCAAAGTCGTCGGAAGAGCAACTATGACAGAAGCACACAGATATGGTATATGCCCTGGTGATCTAGTCTACCTTGTCACTCCCATGAGAGGAACACACCGCTTGTATCAAAGGAAGTTGGCTCCTAGATACATCGGTCCTTTCAAGATACGTGGTAGAAGAGGAGAAGTTGCTTATGCACTCGAGCTTAGGAAAAACTCAAAGTCCGTGATGTTTTCCACATCTCTCAGCTCAAGAAGTGCTTCAAAGATCCCGGCAAGACTGTGGATCATGAGCTAATCGACCTCCAAGAAGATCTATCTTATCAAGAGCACCCCACCAAAATCCTCGAGACCATGAGCGAAGGACTCGCAACAAGTCCATCAAATTCGCAAGGTGCGTGGTCACACCATTACATTGATGAAGCAACTTGGGAGCGTGAAGATGAACTCCGTGCCAACCATCCTTCTCTCTTTGTGTCTTCTTCTTCTTCCTAGAATCTCGGCGAGATTCCTGTTTAGTGGGGAGAGTTGTAGCATCCCGTTGTCTAACCCTGTAATGCTACATGTCATAATAATAAAATGGGCCACTTCCAACATATAATTGTTGCATCATCATCATATCATGCTCATGTCATCATGCCCCTTGCATTTGAGCATCATATAAAACCTTTTCCTTGTTTGGTTCTTATCTCATGTTCTTGATTAATTGTAGTTGCCTCTTGATATTGTATTTGGTTCTTACTAAATTGTTAAATGCCCAAGCTGAGTTGGGGGCATCTCTCTTTTGACTCCACCACCTTATCTTTCACCACCTTATAATTCCACCATCCAATAATATGGGCTTGGCCTTTTATTGAGTTTCTCTAGCCCATGTTGTTGGTTGGATCCACTCATAATCTTTTGCTTGGCCTTTGCCCACTTTTTGGGAATGCAAGGATTAAAGCCACATGGAATCATGTTGTTTCCACAATATAACCACTTGGCATTAATTGTCTTGCATGGGCCATGCAAGTACCTTTTCCCTAGTTTTGGTTTTTGTTGGATTCTAAATGGATCCTTCTACCTTGCTTCGTTTTGTTTGGTGTTCAAGACCCTAGCCCTCTTCCCTTCTTGGTCCTTGCTTGGTTTGTTGGAATCATGCATGGGCCAAATAAACTCACCATCATCTTAGGCACCTCTTCCTATCCTTTTCCTTTCTCTTTCCCTTGATCATGTGTATTGCATTTGAAGCATGCATGATCTAGAATAAGTACCTCCATCTCTTTTCTTACCCCTCTTAGCAAGCTTTGAATCTTCCCATGCCATCTCTCTTTTATCCTAAACCAAAACCCTATTTTACCATTAACCTAAACTAAACCCTAAACTACTCTTTCCTCTAACAAAACCCAAACAACATCTCTCTCTCTCCTTTTCTATCCTAAACTAAACCCTAATTTACTTATACCCTAAAATAATCCCTACATCTACTTCTCTCTCTAAACTAAACCCTAGCTACATCTACCCCTAATCAAACCCTAAACTACCTTTTCCCTCTAACTAAAACTAGCTACCACCTACCATGCGCCTACCCCAGCACCCCCCATGCCCCACACGACCAGGACACCCCCCTAGCTGCCCCCACACGGCATGGTATTCCTCTCTCCTAGCCCTAGACCGAACCCCCTCTCTCTTTTCTCCCCTCTCTTCTCTCTCCCTGGCCAAGGGCCCCTCTAGCCCACCTGCCTCACCAAAACTCCCCTACCCCACCTGCCAGCCTCCCTCTCCCCGTCCCAGTTCTACCACGCCACCCTGGCCCCTGCCGAGCACGTGAGAGGAGGAGGCCGACGTGCCCTGCCAGCTTTCCCCTCCCCTCACGCAACCACCGCGCCTCCATCCTTCTTATCCTCTCCCTCTCCCTCTCTGGCCTCCCCAGATCCCATCCCAGCAGCCCCGCAAGTCCCATGCCTCTCCCCTTCCTTCCCCTTCACCACCGGCTCGCTACCACCAGTATACCACCGACCCAGACGATCTAGCCGGAGAAGGGTGCTGCGAGGTTGTCGAGGAGGTTCGGAGGCTACGCTGTCGACTGGAGCAGACGCGAAGGAGGAGCCCGATCCGCCCGGCTGTCGCGCGCCGGAAACCCTAGATCGACGGAGCGTCTGCCTCGCCGACGTTGCGCTGCACCCCGCCCCGATCCGACCACACCAGCACACTCCCGGTGAGCAGTCCCACCTCCCAGACAACCTCCCATCCTCGGTCGCTTCCTGGTTGCTCCGTTTGTTTCGTCGAACGCCCTACGTGCGCCGCGCCGCCACTGCCCGTCGGCCTGCGCGCCGAATCGCCTTACCTAGCCCGCAGGCGCCCCAGCAGCCACCGCATGATGCACAGCGTCCATGCGCGAGCCCAATTCCAGGTTCGAGCCCTGTCCTCGCCACGCGCGGCAGCGTCGCAAAGCGTCGGCGAGGAAGATCCACATCGCCCGTCCTTTTGCGAGAAACCCCCTGGCTGTTTCTTTTGCTTAACCCGCAATCCCTGAGGTCCCACCTGTCAGCGGCGGTGGCCTTTTTCTAAAAAGGCTCCCGCAAGACCCCGTGCTGAACCCGCAGTCCACCCCCTGGCCGCGTGTGCGTTTTGCAGAAATCCCCTGGCCCTTTGGGTTGCATCAACCCGCGGTCCTTCCGGGCCCGTTGTCAGTGTCTCTGGGAGCTTTTCAAAAAGATTCCTGTGTTTCATTTAATAAACCCGCGGTCCGATTGTGCGCCAGGCACAGGCTGTGGGAGAGCCTCCTGGTCCACTGTCTGCGCTCGAGCTAAACGAGGCTGTGTGTTAAACGTCCCAGATGCTGTTTACATTCAAAAGATGTTAAATAAATTCAAATTTCAAATTCTTTTTAGATTTCTAATAACTTTTACATCCTTTATCCAAATTGAGCAAATGATATATGTATTGATATCAGCAAGAAGAGAGGAATTCAAATATGCCATCTGTTTTGTATTTTGCTCAAGTAAAATTCCAAGTTTAGTGTAATTACATCAATTGCCACTGGATTTTCATTAATTCACAACTAATGTTTTGCAATTCCAAATTAAGCAAATAAGTAGTCTAAATTGATCAGCTCGACGAGACCTTTCTGTTAATGCTATCCATAACTTCAATTGCAGCATGCATCATATAAATATATTGCGAACAACAATTGTTATGACAACAAAACCTGACTAAAACCCACTTGATGGTTATTATTCTTGTTTCCTACACCCCACCCATGCCATGCTACTTCACTTGCCATGTAAATTGTGCATCATTCATCATGGCATGATTGTTTGCTTGAAGCATCTTATTCTTATGCTTGTGCTCTATATTTATGTTGGCCTTGTTTGTTTGGTTTTTCTCGGATAGACACTGAGCAGGGGTTGTATCAAGAGCACCAGGAGCACTACCCAGTACCGTCCTTTGCTTCAACAGAGACACCAGGCAAGCACTACCACATGCTTGCATACATACAGTACCTATTGCCTCTATCTTATTCTTGCATCATTGAGTCGCGATTGCATTAAAATGAATCCCAAGTATGCATAGCCTTTACTTTTAAACTCCACCAAGCTTGTTTCTTCCATCCCATGAGCCACTACTATAGGAGTTGTTTGAGCCATGCGAGTCGTACAACAGCATGTGTAGGGTTTGTGAGAGTCTGATGAATAATGAGGTACCTAAACAACTTAACCTGAGTAGTTCTGGGATAACTAAAGAAAGTGGCACCGGTGAGCAATATCTGCTATTTGGTTTTTCCTGCTCACTTGTGTCCCGTAAGACCCCGAGTACTTGATTCCTGTTCCTTGTTTTATCGCGCTATCCACATCCGGAGGTATATGGGACCCCAGGCGAGCTTGATTCCGTCTTATTTCTTGGGGCCACAAACTAGTTTGAGGTTTTATTTACGATCTTGTACTTATGCCATGATTCTGCTTTATTTACCATTGTGCGGGTACACTTCTTTATCTTGTTAGGGCCCGTGACCCGTTCGTGGTATCGACAGTCCCGTTTGGGGGCATATCGTTGCCACGCCGCCCCACAAACCTTGGGTCCGTCTCGAAGCTTGCTTACCGTTCGGGTGTACTAAGGGTGGCCCCTGAAATATTTCTGAATCTGTGATTGTTCGGTCGTGAAAGCCTCGTTGGGTTTTGATTTGGTTTTTCCGAGGTTGATCGAGTGTGTGTTGCTATTGGTGCACCCCGGCCGGGTAAAACTTTCTGAAAGCCGTGTCCGCGGATATGGACGACTTGGAGCACAGTTTCTTGATCATAGACAAGCATAACTAAAGTACCGTTTTTAATATGACTAAAGTAACTTGACTAGTAAATAGGGCAATACTCATGGAATGGTTAATAAAATTGCCAACGGATGGGGGGTTGTTCGTCCGCTTCCTTGTTGGTAAGCAGGGAGGAGGATGGATCGGATGAGATTACCATTATAACTGTTGTACTTAAATTCACGGACATCCGTCTATCGTTGGTTAGGCGGATGGTTAGCGTTTATCTGTAGAATTGCTAGGGTTTATCTTTTGCTGCAATTGCATCACCCCAGGTTGTGTCCCCTTTAGAGGCATTAAGTCTTGCTGAGTACCCTTAGGGTCTCACACGATAAATTCTTGATTCAGATGAGCGGTACCTTCTCGTGACGGATCTTTGGGTGGAAGAAGCCGATGAAGTGGGCGATCGTATGGTGTAGAGATTAGGGATCGGGATCCGTGAGACTGTAGTTGGGATGTGCTTATTTTCTCCGGCATCTTATGCCTATTTGCTTCTTATCCGTACTCGGATCTTGATTGCCGCCCGCATGATACTCGATGTGTCTTGTATGAGGAGTTATCCTAAATTATAGATGTATCTAGGTCATTTGAATCTTGCCGTATGGCGTTGGTATATTCCTTTCTTTATAGATGGTGTGGCTCGATGTACTCTTGTATGGTGGCTTGCGTACATACCCACTTGTGTCGTAGTTGATCCCTTCGCTGCCGACCACGCCCGTCTGACAGGTCCCGTTGAGAGGTTAGCGGTTGGGACGTCTGAAAGGACTACCAGTGAGTGGCTTTTGGGGCCCCGCCGTACTATTTCAACCGCTATCTCTCATCCAGGCTTGTATCTAGGAGCGTAGTTCACCGAGGTAGTTACAATGAGATAATACAACTCCCTGGTATCGGAAGAAAGCTTTGAGGTCATCAAACGTCATCCTATGAGAGGGTGATCATAAAGGTGTCTCTCAGGTGATCGGAAAGTATCTGCTGGGTTGTATGTATCGAGATGGGATTTGTCCCTCCCAAGTTGGAGAGATATACTTCGGGCCCACTCGGTAATCGATATCAACACCGCTTGCAAGCATGTGGTTGAGTTAATCACAAAGTGATATCGGATTACGGAACGAGTAAAGTACTTGCTGTGAACGAGATTGAACTAGGTATGACGGTACCAACGATCGAATCTCGGGCAAGTAAAATATCGCGAGATGAAGGGAATATATATATGGGATTGATTGAATCCTGGCATCGTGGTTCATCCGATATGATCATCGATGAATGTGTGGGAGTCAATATGGGTTTCCAGACCCCGCTGTTGATTATTGATAGAAGATCATGTCTGCATATTCTCGAACCCGCAGGGTCACACACTTAACGTGTCTCGACGCTAGGATAGATTGGATAAATGGTTTATAAGTTTTTTGTTCGGAGTCTCGCATGGGATGCGGGACATCACGAGAGGTTACGGAATGGTCCGGAGAATAAGATTCATATAAGGCAGTGCAGTTTTTGGAGTTCGGAATTATTCCGGGTTAATCGGTATTGTACCGGAAGCTTCTAGAACCTTCCGGAAGGGGACCACCGTGGCCCCACCTTCCGGGAGGGGGCATGGGCCTATGAGGGAGTTCCCTGGCTGCATTGGGCCAGGGGCACAAGGCCCCATAGGGCCCAGCCGGCCAAAGGGGATAAAACCCTAATCTAGACCTTCTAGAAGGGGGGGTTCCTTGCCCCCCACTCCTCCTCCTTTGGCCGCCGGTTTGGGATTGGGGGAGGGGCTAGGGCTGCCACCCACCCCTCTATATAAAGAGGTTTGGGGGCGCACCCCCCCCCCACACACACACACCTTCCCCTCCAAGCCCAGTCGCCCTGCTGCCCTCCTCTCTCTCTCCCTTCCGACTGCGTGTAGGCGAAGCCCTGCTGCAGAAACTCTCCACCATATACACCACGTCGTCGTGTTGTAGATCCAATCCGTCTCTCCACCATACTTGCTGGTCCGAGGAAGGAGGAGACGTCGAGGTGCTGCACGTGTACATCTCACGGAGGCACCGCCACTTGTGGTGCTAGATCGGATCGGATCGCGAGGAGGAGAAGCGAGTACGACTACATCACCCACGTTCAAGCGTTCATTGTCACCGAATCTTCAAGGGTATGAAGATCTAATCCAATATCTCTCGTTGTTTGCATCTCCTATATTAGATCTTGGCTTTCCTCTGCTCGCATCCGTAGAAAATTTTGATTTACTATGCCGCGAAACCCTTCAGTGGTATCAGAGCTAGATCTATGCGTAGATGTGTTTCACGAGTAGAACGCAACATGCTTGTTGCGGGCGTTGATGTTTTCTGTTGCAAGCCTCTTGTTTGTGTTCTTCTTATGACGCGGGATAGTGAGATTGAAGCGGTCCAGGCCAACCTTACGCGATGTCGTTCGCGAGACCGGCTCCGCACTTGACGTGTGGCTTGTTCCACACATGCGGCTGGTGGATGCCAGTTTCTCTCACTATAGTTGTCATGGGATTAACACCGGAGTTTGGCAACCATAATATCACCGTTGTGGATTTCCGTAGGTAAGAATCGTTCTTAGCATCTACTCCCATAAGCCACGTAAAACATACAACAACAAAGTAGAGGCGTCTAACTTGTTTTTGCAGGGAGTGTTTTCTGTGATATGGTATGGCCCAAGATGTGATGTGTATAATGTATGCGATGATCTTGTTTTGTAATGTTTCACGACTTGCATGTCGATGAGTACACAACCGGCAGGAGACATATGGTTGTCTTTATAATTGTGTATGACATGTGTGTCAACTTCTTATACGCCATATAATAGTTTCACTTTATCGCTAAGTAGTTAGCAATAGTTGTAGTTTCTATTCGTGGTGGAGGCAATCATGGTGGAGTGATGGAGATCATGCCAGCACACACAAGATGGAGATCATTGCGCGAAGATTGGCTATACCATGTCACATTAAAGTTATATGCATGTGATGTTTATCCTTTTATGTATCTTATCATGCTTAGATCGCGACGGTAGCATTATAAGATGATTCCTCACTTAAAGATCAAGATAAAAACTGTGTTCTCCCCAAGTATGCACCGTTGAGAAAGTTCGTCGTGTCCAAGCATCACATGATGATCGGGTGCTATAGACTCTACGCTCACATACAACGGGTGCAAGCCAGTTTTCCTGCCGGAAATACTTGGGTCTAACTTGACGAGCCTAGCATGTACAGACATGGCCTCGGAACACAAGAACCGAAAGGTTAAGCATGAGTCATATGAATGATATGATCGACACTTCGTTGTCCACCATTGAAACCACATCTCTTCTCATGATGATCGGATTAGGTGTGGTGAATTTGGATCGTGTTCACTAAACAACTTGAGGGATGTTGAATTTAGTGGGAGTTCATCTAGTAATTTGATTAAAAGTTGAACTAGTTATCATGAACATAGTCTAATTTGTACTTGCAAATATTGTAGATTAAATGGCTAAGTCCAACTTCAACTTCAACGTTTTTGCTGAGAAGGAAAAGCTTAGAAACAATGGGTCTAACTTCACCAATTGGTTCCGCAATCTGAGAATCATTCTCTCTGGCGGTCAAAAGGACTATGTCCTTGAAAGTGCGTTAGGTGACGCCCCTGCTGCTACTGCGCCGGCTGATGAGAAAGCTGTCTATCAGTCGCGCAAAGATGATTATGGTGTGATTAAGAGCACCATATTGTTTTCTATGGAATCGGACCTTCAAAATTATTTTGAATACTATCCGGGCACTTTGAGATTCTCTAGGATCTAAAAACCATGTTTCAGACTCAAGCCCGTTCTGAGAGATATGAGATCTCTGAGAAGTTCTATAACTGCAAGATGGAGGAAGGGAGTTCCGTTAGTGAGCACACCATTAAGATGTCGGGCTACACTCAACGCCTTGAGCAACTGGACTCCAAGATTCCAGAGGAGCTCAAGATTGACAGGGTTCTGCAATCACTCACTCCCAGCTAAAAAAGTATTGTAGTGACTCATAATCAGATTGGTTCCACTGATACGAGCACCGAGCTCTTCGCAAAGCTGGAGGCTGCGGAGGTGGACATCAAAAAGGATAATCATGTGTTGATGGTCAACAAGCCCCCCACCTTCAAGAAAGGTAAGGGAGCAAAGAAGCCCTTCAAGAAGGGTGGCGGCAAGCGCACTGCCCCTGCTGAGAAGAAGCTCAAGTCTGGTCCTAAGCCGGACACTGAGTGCTTCTATTGCAAGGACAAGGTTCACTGGAAGCACAACTGTCCGAGGTACTTAGCGGACAAGAAGGCTGGCACCATCAAAGGTATATTTGATATACATGTTATTGATGTTTTCCTTACTAGCCATCGTTGTAGTGTCTGGGTATTTGATATTGGTTCAGTTGCTAATATTTGTAACTCGAAACAGGAGCTAGGGAATAGACGGCGGCTTGCGAGGGATGAGGTGACGATGCGCGTTGGCAACGGATCAAGAGTTGATGTGATGGCCGTCGGCACGCTCTCCTTAGTTTTACCTTCGGGATTAGTTTTAAACCTTAATAAGTGTTATTATGTGCCTGCGTTGAGCATGAACATTATTTCTGGATCTTGTTTATTGCAAGACGATTATTCATTTAAATCGGAGAATAATGGTTGTTCTATTTATATGAGTAACATCTTTTATGGTCATGCACCTATTGTGAATGGTTTATTTCTTCTAAATCTCGAAAGGGATGAAACACACATCCATAGAATTGAGGCTAAGAGATGCAAAGTAGATAGTGATAATACTACTTATTTGTGGCACTGTCGTCTAGGTCATATTGGTGTAAAGCGCATGAAGAAACTCCATTCTGATGGACTTTTGGAGTCTCTTGATTTTGAATCATTCGACACATGCGAACCATGCCTCATGGGCAAGATGATCAAAACCCCGTTCTCCGGTATGATGGAGCGAGCAACGGACTTGTTGGAAATCATACATACCGATGTATGCGGACCAATGAGTGTTTCGACACGCGGTGGATATCGCTATTTTCTCACTTTTACCGATGACTTAAGTAGATATGGGTATATCTATTTAATGAAACATAAATCTGAAATGTTTGAAAAGTTCAAAGAATTTCAGAATGAAGTGGAGAACCATCGTAACAGATAGATTAAGTTTCTGCGATCCGATCATGGAGGTGAATATTTAAGTTATGATTTTCTCACGCATCTTAAAGCAAGTGGAATCGTTTCACAACTCACGCCACCCGGAACACCACAGCGCAATGGTGTGTCTGAACGTCGGAACCGAACCCTATTAGATATGGTCCGATCGATGATGTCTCTTACTGATTTGCCGTTATCATTTTGGGGTTATGCATTAGAAACCGTTGCATTCACTTTAAATAGGGCTCCATCTAAATCCGTTGAGACGACACCGTATGAACTGTGGTTTGGTGATAAACCTAAGTTGTCGTTTCTTAAAGTTTGGGGATGCGAAGCTTACGTCAAGAAGTTGATTCCGGACAAGCTCGAACCCAAAGCGGAGAAATGCGTCTTCATAGGATACCCTAAGGAAACTATTGGGTATACCTTCTATCACAGAACCGAAGGCAAAGTGTTTGTCGCAAAGAACGGTTCCTTTCTTGAGAAGGAGTTTCTCTCGAAAGCAGTGAGTGGGAGGAAAGTAGAGCTAGACGAGGTTATTGAACCTTCTCTTCAGTTAGAGAGTAGCGCAGCACCTGAAATTGTTCCAGTGCCGCCTGCACCAACAATAGAGGAAGCTAATGACAAGGATCATGAAGCTTCGGACGATGCTTCTACTAAACTTCGCAGGTCGACAAGGTCGTGTGCCCCTCCTGAGTGGTACGGCAACCCTGTCTTGACTGTCTTGTTAGTAGAAGACAGTGAACCCACGAACTAGGAGGAAGCGATGATGAGCCCAGACTCTGAGAAATGGCTAGAAGCCATGAAATCCGAATTGGGATCCATGAGCGAAAACCAAGTATGGACTTTGGTGGACCCTCCTAGCGACCGAAAGGCCGTTGAGTGCAAATGGATCTTCAAGAAGAAAACAGACGCGGATGGTAATGTTACCGTCTATAAAGCACGGCTTGTCGCGAAAGGTTTTCGACAAGTTCAAGGTGTTGACTACGATGAGACTTTCTCTCCCGTAGCGATGTTTAAGTCCATTCGAATTTTATTAGCAATTGTTGCATTTCATGATTATGAAATATGGCAGATGGATGTCAAGACTGCGTTCCTCAATGGCAACATTGATGAAGAGTTGTATATGATGCAACCCGAAGGTTTCGTCGATCCTAAGGATGCTGATAAAGTATGCAAACTTCAGCGTTCCATTTATGAACTGAAGCAAGCATCTCGGAGTTGGAACCTTTGTTTTGATCAAGTGATCAAGAGCTTTGGATTTGTTCCAAATTGCTACGAAGCTTGCATCTACAAGAAAGTGAGTGGGAGCTCGGTGACATTTATGGTACTATATGTGGATGACATATTGATTATTGGAAATGACATCAACATGCTTAACGATGTGAAGAGTTATTTGAACAAGTGTTTTTCAATGAAAGAACTAGGTGAAGCTGCTTATATATTGGGAATCAAAATCTATAGAGATAGACAAAGACGCCTGATAGCTTTAAGACAGAGTACATACCTAGACAAAGTTCTGAAAAGGTTCAGAATGGATAAGGCAAAGAAAGGTTCAATGCCTATGTTGTCAGGTAAGATATTGAGCAAGGCTCAGTGTCCAGCTACGGTAAATGATAGGGAAGCTATGAGCAAAGTGCCTTATGCCTCGGCCATAGGTTCTATCATGTATGCCATGTTGTGTACTAGACCGGATGTGTTCAATGCTCTTAGTTTGATGAGCAGATATCAAAGTGATCTAGGAGTGGAACACTGGACAGCCGTGAAGAACATCCTAAAGTACCTAAATAGGACTAAAGAAATGTTCTTAGTCTATGGGGGTGATGAACAGCTTGTCGTAAAAGGTTACGTCGATGCTAGTTTCGACACCGACAAGGATGATTCTAAATCTCAGACAGGATACGTTTATATTTTGAATGGAAGAGCTATGAGCTGGAGAAGCTACAAGCAAAGCGTGATCGCGGGATCTACAGTAGAAGCGAAATACATGGCTGCTGCAGAAGCGTCAAGTGAAGGAGTTTGGATCAGGAACTTCATCACTGAGTTTGGTGTGGTTCCAAGTGCATTGGACCTTTGGAGATATTGTGTGACAACACCGGCGCCATAGCACTCGCTAAGGAACCAAGATATCATCCAAATACCAAGCATATCAACCGCAAGTTTCATATAATCCGAGATTATATAGTAGATGGAGATCTGAATATCAGCAAAGTACATACAGATCTGAATGTCGCAGATCCATTGACTAAACCTCTTCCACGTGTAAACATGATCAACCTCGATGCCATGGGTGTGAGATTGTTGCCAGATGTAAACTAGATTATTGACTCTAGTGCAAGTGGGAGACTGTTGGAATTATGCCCTAGAGGCAATAATAAAGATGTTATTATTATAATTATTGTTCATGATAATGTTTATATTCCATGCTAGAATTGTATTAAGCGGAAACTTTAATACTTGTGTGGTTTGTGAACAACACTATGTCCCTAGTACCTCTATGGACTATCTCATTGATTAATGATGGTTAAGGTTTCCTAACCATGGACATGAGTTGTCGATTAATAATGAGATCATACCATTGGGAGAATGATATGGTGGACAAACCCAAACTAAGCGAAGCAATTAGATCGTGTCATCGTGTTCGTCTTTGCGAACCTTTTATTATGTCAAATATTGTATTCCTTAGACCATGAGATAATACAACTCCCTGGTATCGGAAGAAAGATTTGAGGTCATCAAACGTCATCCTATGAGAGGGTGATCATAAAGGTGTCTCTCGGGTGATCGGAAAGTATCTGTTGGGTTGTATGTATCGAGATGGAATTTGTCCCTCCCAAGTTGGAGAGATATACTTCGGGCCCACTCGGTAATCGATATCAACACCGCTTGCAAGCATGTGGTTAAGGAGTTAATCACAAAGTGATATCGGATTACGGAACGAGTAAAGTACTTGCTGTGAACGAGATTGAACTAGGTATGATGGTACCAACGATCGAATCTCGGGCAAGTAAAATATCGCGAGATGAAGGGAATATATATATGGGATTGATTGAATCCTGGCATCGTGGTTCATCCGATATGATCATCGATGAATGTGTGGGAGTCAATATGGGTTTCTAGACCCCGTTGTTGATTATTGATAGAAGATCATGTCTGCATATTCTCGAACCCGCAGGGTCACACACTTAACGTGTCTTGACGCTAGGATAGATTGGATAATTGGTTTATGAGTTTTTTGTTCGGAGTCTCGGATGGGATCCGGGACATCACGAGAGGTTCCGGAATGGTCCGGAGAATAAGATTCATATAAGGCAGTGCAGTTTTTGGAGTTCGGAATTGTTCCGGGTTAATCGGTATTGTACCGGAAGCTTCTAGAACCTTCCGGAAGGGGACCAACGTGGCCCCACCTTCCGGGAGGGGGCATGGGCCTATGAGGGAGTGCCCTGGCCGCATTGGGCTAGGGACACAAGGCCCCATAGGGCCCATCCGGCCAAAGGGGATAAAACCCTAATCTAGACCTTCTAGAAGGGGGGGTTTCCTTGCCCCCCACTCCTCCTCCTTTGGCCGCCGGTTTGGGCTTGGGGGAGGGGCTAGGGCTGCCGCCCACCCCTCTATATAAAGAGGGCTGGGGGCGCACCACCCCCCCCCCCACACACACACACACCTTCCCCTCCAAGCCCAGTCGCCCTGCTGCCCTCCTCTCTCTCTCTCCCTCCCGACTTCGTGTAGGCGAAGCCCTGCTGCAGAAACTCTCCACCATATACACCACGCCGTCGTGTTGTAGATCCAATCCGTCTCTCCACCATACTTGCTGGTCCGAGGAAGGAGGAGACGTCGAGGTGCTGGACGTGTGCATCTCACGGAGGCACCGCCACTTGTGGTGCTAGATCGGATCGGATCGCGAGGAGGAGAAGCGAGTACGACTACATCACCCACGTTCCAACGAACGTTCCGCTGTGCGAATCTTCAAGGGTATGAAGATCTAGTCCAATCTCTCTCGTTGTTTGCATGTCCTAGATTAGATCTTGGCTTTCCCTCTATTCGCATCCGTAGAAAATTTTGATTTACTATGCCGCGAAACCCTTCAAAAGCAAGTGACAACAAAAGCATCAACGCACACAAAACCATTGTGTTCTACTCGTGCAACATATCTACACATAGATACGGCTCTAATACCACTGTAGGGTTCGTTGCATGTAAAACAAAAATATTCTACCGCAGGAACCCATAAAACCAAGATCCAATTTATGGAAAAGCCAAGATCTAATCTACAAGATCGGTACAACGAGATTGTATAGAACTAACCCTTGTACATCCAAAGCGTTTAACGAGATCGGATCTCATGGATGATGTAGTCGATCACTTGCTGATCTCAAGATCGTGTAGACGATCCTTCTGGTGTCGCGTTTCGGCAGTGCTTCCGCGCTGGGTCACATGTACAGAGTCGGTGAACACCTTCATCTCCATGTTCCAGCGGGCAGCGGAGGTAGTGGATCCCCTCAAAATCCCAACAACGCGACGGTGTGGTGGTGGAGGAGAGATTTCTGCAGGGCTTCGCCTAAGTTGGAATAGTCGATGGAGGAGAGAGGGGGTGGTGGCGCCTAGGGTTAGGAGGCGCAAGGACAAGGGACAAGGGGGTGCACCCCACCCCTCTTTATATAGAGGAGGGTGGCGGCCAAGGGTTCCCAGCCCTGTCCGAGTTCCCCCCCAACTCGGCCACAAGTGGGAAGAGGTGGGAACTTGCCCCCCAAGCCTCCCCCTTTCGAAACTAGGGTTTGACCCCAATTCCTTGGGTGGCTGGATTTTTCCCCTTGGGATTTGGTGCGGTTGGACCTAGGGTTCCCCCACGGCATGCCTCAGCCCAAGTGGCCCCTCCTAGGGTGGTGGACCCACTGGTGGTCCCTCTAGAATAATCTAGAAGCTTATAGTCAAAATACTGAAAACATTTCCAAACCCCGGAAAAAGACTTTCCTTATATGAATCTTATTCTTCAGACCATTCTAGATCTCCTCATGATGTTCTGGATCCAATCTGAGACTCTGAACAACATTCGTACTCCAACTCATATTCCATATCTACTTAAACAACATTGATTCCTTAAGTGTGTCACCCTACGGTTCGTGAACTATGTAGACATGATTGAGACACCTCTCTAATTAATAACCAGCAGTGGGATCTGGAGATCCATAGTGGATCCTGTTGGAATTATGCCCTAGAGGCAATAATAAAGATGTTATTATTATAATTCTTGTTCATGATAAAGTTTATATTCCATGCTAGAATTGTATTAAGCGGAAACATTAATACTTGTGTGGTTTGTGAACAACACCGTGTCCCTGGTACGCCTCTAAGGACTAGCTCATTGATCAATGATGGTTAAAGTTTCCTAACCATAGACATGAGTTGTCAATTGATAATGAGATCATATCATTGGGAGAATGATATGATGGACAGACCCAAACTAAGCGAAGCAATTAGATCGTTTCATCGTGTTCATCTTTGCGAAGCTTTTCCTATGTCAAATATTGTATTCCTTAGACCATGAGATAATGCAACTCCACGTACGGAAGAAAGCTTTGAGGTCATCAAACGTCATCCTATGAGAGGGTGATCATAAAGGTGTCTCTCGGTGATCGGAAAGTATCTGTTGGGTTGTATGTATCGAGATGGAATTTGTCCCTCCCAAGTCGGAGAGATATACTTGGGCCCTTTCGTGTCGATATCAACACCGCTTGCAAGCATGTGGTTAAGGAGTTAATCACAAAGTGATATCGGATTACGGAGCAGTAAAGTACTTCTGAGCGAGATTGAACTAGGTATAACGATCAAACGATCGAGTCTCGGGCAAGTAAAATATCGCGAGGCAGAAGGGAATATATATATGGGATTGTTTGAATCGACATCGTGGTTCATCCGATATGATCATCGATGAATGTGTGAGTCAATATGGGTGCCCAGACCCGTTGTTGATTATTGATAGAAGATCATGTGCGCATATTCTCAAACCGCAGGTCACACATAACGTATCTCGACGCTAGGATAGATTGGATAATTGGTTTATGAATTTTTGTTGGTCTCGGATGGGATCCGGGACATCAAGAGGTTCGGAATGGTCGGAGAATAAGATTCATATAAGGCGGTGCAGTTTTGGAGTTGAATTGTTGGGTTAATCGGTATTATCTTGAAGCTTCTAGAACCTTAGGAAGGGGCCAACGTGGCCCCACCTTCGGGAGGGCATGGGCCTATGAGGGAGTGTCCTGGCGCATTGGGCCAGGCGAAGGCCCCATAGGGCCCAGCCGATCCTAGAGAGTTTAAATCGTTTAAACTAGAGATAGGGTTTCTAGAAGAGGAGAGTCCATGCCCCCACTCCTTATCCTTTGGGCTTGGGGAGGGCTGGGGCTGGCCCCCTCTATATAAAGAGGGTGGGCGCACAACCCCCACACCTCTCCTCCAAACCCTAGCCGCCTTGCTAGCTTTCCTCTCTCCCTCCCGATTGTTTGTGGCGAAGCCTGCTGAAATTCTCCACCATATACACCACGCCGTCGTGTTGTAGATCCAATCTATCTCTCCACCATACTTGCTGGTCCGAGGAAGGAGGAGACGTCGAGTCTTTGCGTGTGCATCTCACGGAGGCACCGCCACTTGTGGTGCTAGATCGGATCGGATCGCGAGGAGGAGAAGCGAGTCGACTACATCACCCACGTTAAGCGAGCGTTCATCTTGAATCTTCAAGGGTATGAAGATCTAATCCAATCTCTCTCGTTAATTCATATCCTAGATTAGATCTTGGCTTTCCCTCTGTTCGCATCCGTAGAAAATTGATTTACTATGCCGCGAAACCCTTCAGTGGTATCAGAGCTAGATCTATGCGTAGATGTGTTTCACGAGTAGAACGCAACATGGTTGTTGCGGGCGTTGATGTTTTCTGTTGCAAGCCTCTTGTTTGTGTTCTTCTTATGACGCGGGATAGTGAGATTGAAGCGGTCCAGGCCAACCTTACGCGACGTCGTTCGCGAGACCGGCTCCGCACTTGACGTGTGGCTTGTACCACACATGCAGCTGGTGGATGTCAGTTTCTCTCACTATAGTTGTCATGGGATTAACACGGGAGTTTGGCAACCATAATATCACCGTTGTGTCTTTCCGTAGGTAAGAATCGTTCTTAGCATCTACTCCCATAAGCCACGTAAAACATGCAACAACAAAGTAGAGGCGTCTAACTTCTTTTTGCAGGGAGTGTTTTCTGTGATATGGTATGGCCCAGATGTGATGTGTATATTGTATGCGATGATCATGTTTTGTAATGTTTCACGACTTGCATGTCCATGAGTACACAACCGGCAGGAGCCATATGGTTGTCTTTATAATTGTGTATGACCTGCGAGTCAACTTCTTATATGCCATGTAATAGCTTTACTTTATCGCTAAGTAGTTAGCAATAGTTGTAGTTGCTATTCATGGTGGAGGCAATCATGGTGGAGTGATGGAGATCATGCCGGAACACACAAGATGGAGATCATTGCGCGAGGATTGGCTATACCATGTCACATAAAGTTATATGCATGTGATGTTTATCCCTTTATGTATCTTATTATGCTTAGATCACGACGGTAGCATTATAAGATGATTCCTCACTCAAAGATCAAGATAAAAACTGTGTTCTCCCCAAGTATGCACCGTTGCGAAAGTTCGTCGTGTCCAAGCATCACGTGATGATCGGGTGCTATAGACTCTACGCTCACATACAACGGGTGCAAGCCAGTTTTGCACACGCGGAAATACTTGGGTCTAGCTTGACGAGCCTAGCATGTACAGACATGGCCTCGGAACACAAGAACCGAAAGGTTAAGCATGAGCCATATGAATGATATGATCGACACTTTGTTCTCCACCATTGAAACCACATCTCTTCTCGTGATGATCGGATTAGGTGTGGTGAATTTGGATCGTGTTCACTAAACAACTTGAGGGATGTTGAATTTAGTGGGAGTTCATCTAGTAATTTGATTAAAGTTGAACTATTTATCATGAACATAGTCTAAATTGTACTTTCAAATACTGTAGATCACATGGCCAAATCCAACTTCAACTTCAACGTTTTTGCTGAGAAGGAAAAGCTTAGAAACAATGGGTCTAACTTCACCAATTGGTTCCGCAATATAAGAATCATTACATGCGGCGGACAAAGGACTATGTCCTTGGTAAAGCGTTAGGTGACCCCCTACTGCAAGCGTCGGTGATGAGAAAGCTATCTATCGATCGTAAAGATGATTATGGTGTGATTAAGAGCACCATGTTTTTTGCTATGGAACCGAGCTTCAAAATCGTTTTGAAGAGTATCCGGGCCCTTCAAGATTCTCGAGGCTGAAAACCATGTTTGGACTCGGGCCCGATTCGAGAGATATGAGATCTCAGAAGTTCTTTAACTCTAAGATGGAGGAAGGGAGTTCCGTTAGTGAGCACGCCATAAAGATGTCGGGCTACACTCAACGCCTTGAGCAAGCTGGAATGCACGATTCGGAGGAGCTCAAGATTGATGGTTCTGCAATCACTCCCTCCCAGCTACAAAAGTTTTGTAGTGACTCATAATCGATTGGTTCCCGATATGATCACCGAGCTCTTCGCAAAGTGAAGGCTGCGAGTGGACATCAAGAAGGATAATCATGTGTTGATGGTCAACAAGCCCTCCTTTAAGAAAGGTAAGGGAGCAAAGAAACCCTTCAAGAAGGCGGCAAGCGCAATGCCCTTGAGAAGAAGCTCAAGTGGTCCTAAGCCCGATCGAAAGTGCTTCTATTGCAAGGACAAGGGTCCTTTGGGCATATCGTCCAAGTACTTAGGCGACAAGAAGGCTGGCCCATCAAAGGTATATTTGATATACATGTTATTGATGTTTTCCTTACTAGCCCTCGTTGTAGTGCACGGGTATTTGATACGGTTCGGTTGCTAATATTTGTAACTCAAAGCAGAGCTACGGAATGAGCGGTGACTGCGAGGGATGAGGTGACGATGCGGCGTTGGCAGCGGATCAAGAGTTGATGTGATGGCCGTCGGCAAGCTCTCCTTAGTTTTACCTTCGGGTTAGTTTTAAACCTTAATAAATGTTATTATGTGCTGCGTTGAGCATGAACATCATTTCGGATCGTGTTTATTGCAAGGCGGTTATTCATTTAAATCGGAGAATAATGGTTGTTCTATTTATATGAGTAACATCTTTTATGGTCATGCACCTCTTGTGAATGGTTTATTTCTTCTAAATCTCGAAAGGGATGAAACACACATCCATAACATTGAGGCTAAGAGATGCAAAGTAGATAGTGATAATACTACTTATTTGTGGCAATCGTCTAGGTCATATTGGTGTAAAGCGCATGAAGAAACTCCATTCGATGGACCTTTGGAGTCTCTTGATTTTGAATCATTTGACACACGAACCATGCCTCATGGGCAAGATGATCAAAACCCGTTCTCGGTATGATGGAGCGAGCAACGGGCTTGTTGGAAATCATACATACCGATGTATGCGGACCGATGAGTGTGTTTGACGCGGTGGATATCGCTATTTCCTCACTTTTACCGATGACTTAAGTAGATATGGGTATATCTATTTAATGAAACATAAATCTGAAACATTTGAAAAGTTCAAGGAATTTCGAATGAAGTGGAGAACCATCGTATGAGAAGATTAAGTTTCTACGATCCGATCGTGGAGGTGAATATTTGAGTTATGATTTTCTCACGCATCTTAAAGCAAGTGGAATCGTTTCACAACTCCATACCGGAACACCACAGTAGCAATGGTGTGTGCGAGCACGGAATCGAACCCTATTAGATATGGTCCGATCAATGATGTCTCTTCTTGATTTGCCGTTATCATTTTGGGGTTATGCATTAGAAACCGCTGCATTCACTTTAAATAGGGCTCCATCTAAATCCGTTGAGACGACACCGTATGAGCGTGGTTTGGTGCTAAACCTAAGTTGCCGTTTCTTAAAGTTTGGGGATGCGAGCTTCGTCAAGAAGTTGATGCGGACAAGCTCGAACCCAAAGCGGAGAAATGCGTCTTCATAGGATACCCTAAGGAAACTATTGGGTATACCTTCTATCACAGAACCGAAGGCAAAGTGTTTGTCGCAAAGAACGGTTCCTTTCTTGAGAAGGAGTTTCTCTCGAAAGAAGTGAGTGGGAGGAAAGTAGAGCTAGACGAGGTTATTGAACCTTCTCTTGAGTTAGAGAGTAGCGCAGCACCTGAAATTGTTCCAGTGCCGCCTGCACCAACGATAGAGGAAGCTAATGACAAGGGTCATGAAGCTTCGGACGATGCTGCTACTGAACTTCGTAGGTCGACAAGGTCGCGTGCCCCTCCTGAGTGGTACGGCAACCCTGTCTTGACTGTCTTGCTTGTAGAAGACAGTGAACCTACGAACTATGAGGAAGCGATGATGAGCCCAGACTCTGAGAAATGGCTAGAAGCCATGAAATCCGAATTGGGATCCATGAGCGAAAACCAAGTATGGACTTTGGTGGACCCTCCTAGCGACCGAAAGGCCGTTGAGTGCAAATGGATCTTCAAGAAGAAAAGAGACGCGGATGGTAATGTTACCGTCTATAAAGCACGGCTTGTCGCAAAAGGTTTTCGACAAGTTCAAGGTGTTGACTACGATGAGACTTTCTCTCCCGTAGCGATGTTTAAGTCCATTCGGATTTTATTAGCAATTGTTGCGTTTCATGATTATGAAATATGGCAGATGGATGTCAAGACTGCGTTCCTCAATGGCAACATTGATGAAGAGTTGTATATGATGCAACCCGAAGGTTTTGTCGATCCTAAGGATGCTGATAAAGTGTGCAAACTTCAGCGTTCCATTTATGGACTGAAGCAAGCATCTCGGAGTTGGAATCTTCGTTTTGATCAAGTGATCAAGAGTTTTGGATTTGTTCCAAATTGCTACGAAGCTTGTATCTACAAGAAAGTGAGTGGGAGCTCGGTGACGTTTCTGGTACTGTATGTGGATGACATATTGATTATAGGAAATGACATCAACATGCTTAACGATGTGAAGAGTTATTTGAACAAGTGTTTTTCAATGAAAGACCTAGGTGAAGCTGCTTATATATTGGGCATCAAAATCTATAGAGATAGACAAAGACGCCTGATAGCTTTAAGCCAGAGTACATACCTAGACAAAGTTACGAAAAGGTTCGAGAATGGATAAGGCAAAGAAAGGTTCATGCCTATGTTGTCGGGTAAGATATTGAGCAAGGCTCGGTGTCCATTCTGGTAAATGATAGGAAGCTATGAGCAAAGTGCCTTATGCCTCGGCCATAGGTTCCATCATGTATGCCATGATGTGTACTAGGCTGGATGTGTCCAATGCTCTTAGTTTGACGAGATATCAAAGTGATCGAGTGGAACCTTTGGACAGCCGTGAAGAACATCCTAAAGTACCTAAATAGAACTAAAGAAATGTTCTTAGTCTATGGGGTGATGAGCGACTTGTCGTAAAGGTTACGTCGATGCTAGTTTCGACACCGACAAGGATGATTCCAAATCTCGAGACGGGATACGTTTATATTTTGAATGGAGGAACTGGTGGAGAAGCTGCAAGCAAAGCGTGATCGCGGGATCTCTGATGGAAGCGAATACATGGCTGCCGAAGCGTCAAGTGAAGGAGTTTGGATCGAAACTTCATCATCGAGCTTGGCGTGGTTCCAAGTGCATTGGACCACTTGGAGATATTGTGTGACAACAACGGCACCATAGCACTCGCTAAGGAACCAAGATATCATCCAAAGACCAAGCATATCAACATAAGTTTCATATAATCCGAGATTATATAGTAGATGGAGATCGAAGATTAGCAAAGTACATACGGATCGAATGTCGCAGATCCATTGACTAAACCTCTTCCACGTGTAAAACATGATCAACACCTCGATTGCCATGGGTGTGAGATTGTTGCCGGATGTAAACTAGATTATTGAATCTAGTGCAAGTGGGAGGCTGTTGGAATTATGCCCTAGAGGCAATAATAAAGATGTTATTATTATAATTCTTGTTCATGATAAAGTTTATATTCCATGCTAGAATTGTATTAAGCGGAAACATTAATACTTGTGTGGTTTGTGAACAACACCGTGTCCCTAATGCGCCTCTAAGGACTAGCTCATTGATCAATGATGGTTAAGGTTTCCTAACCATAGACATGAGTTGTCAATTGATAATGATATCATATCATTGGGAGAATGATATGATGGATGGACCAAACTAAGCGAAGCAATTAGATCGTTTCATCGTGTTCATCTTTGCGAAGCTTTTCCTATGTCAAATATTGTATTCCTTAGACCATGAGATAATGCAACTCCACACCGGAAGAAATCTTTGAGGTCATCAAACGTCATCCTATGAGAGGGTGATCATAAAGGTGTCTCTCAGGTGATCGGAAAGTATCTGTTGGGTTGTATGTATCGAGATGGAATTTGTCCCTCCCAAGTCGGAGAGATATACTTCGGGCCCACTCGGTAATCGATATCAACACCGCTTGCAAGCATGTGGTTAAGGAGTTAATCACAAAGTGATATCGGATTACGGAACGAGTAAAGTACTTGTTGTGAACGAGATTAAACTAGGTATGACGGTACCGACGATCGAGTCTCGGGCAAGTAAAATATCGCGAGACGAAGGGAATATATATATATGGGATTGTTTGAATCCTGACATTGTGGTTCATCCTATATGATCATCGATGAATGTGTGGGAGTCAATATGGGTGCCCAGACCCCGCTGTTGATTATTGATAGAAGATCATGTCTGCATATTCTCGAACCCGCAGGGTCACACACTTAACGTATCTCGACGCTAGGATAGATTGGATAATTGGTTTATGAATTTTTGTTCGGAGTCTCGTATGGGATCCGGGACATCACGAGAGGTTCCGGAATGGTCCGGAGAATAAGATTCATATAAGGCAGTGCAGTTTTTGGAGTTCGGAATTGTTCCGGGTTAATCGGTATTGTCTTCGAAGCTTCTAGAACCTTCCGGAAGGGGACAACGTGGCCCCACCTTCGGGAGGGGCATGGGCCTATGAGGGAGTGTCCTGGACGCATTGGGCCAGGGCACAAGGCCCCATAGGGCCCAGCCGATCCTAGAGAGTTTAAATCGTTTAAACTAGAGATAGGGTTTCTAGAAGAGGGGAGAGTCCATGCCCCCCACTCCTTATCCTTTTGGCTTGGTGGAGGGGCTAGGGCGGCGCCCCCCCTCTATATAAAGATGGGTGGGGGCGCACCAACCCCCACACCTCTCCTCCAAACCCTAGCCGCCTTGCTAGCTTTCCTCTCTCCTCCCATTGTTTGTAGGCGAAGCCTGCTGAAATTCTCCACCATATACACCACACCGTCGTGTTGTAGATCCAATCTATCTCTCCACCATACTTGCTGGTCCGAGGAAGGAGGCGTCGAGTCTTTGCGTGTGCATCTCACGGAGGCACCGCCACTTGTGGTGCTAGATCGGATCGGATCGCGAGGAGGAGAAGCGAGTACGACTACATCACCCACGTTCCGACGAATGTTCCGCTGTGCGAATCTTCAAGGGTATGAAGATCTAATCCAATCTCTCTCGTTGATTGCATCTCCTAGATTAGATCTTGGCTTTCCCTCTGTTCGCATTCGTAGAAAATTTTGATTTACTATGCCGCGAAACCCTTCAGATCCCACATATTCAACGATGACTTCGTGATCGAATGAACCATTCACAAACGATACCGATTCCCTTTGTCGTGCGATACTTTACTTATCCGAGATTTGATCGTCGGTATCTTCATACCTAATTCAACGTCGTTACCGATAAGTACTCTTTACTTGTACTATGATGTGACATCCCTTGTGACATAGTCACATGCTTGCAATCCAATTGGATGACACTCCACTGAGAGGGCCCAGAGTACTGAAGGGAATATGCCCTAAGAGGAAATAATAAAGTGTTTATTATGTGTATTCCAAGTATATGATAGATGTGTATTTTGCATGCTATAATTGTATTAATACAGAAACATTAATACATGTGTGTTTAATAAACAAACATAAAGTCCCTAGTTATGCCTCTCTCATAAACTAGCTCGTTGATTAACAAGATGATCAAGGTTTCCTGATCATGGACATTGGATGTTGTTAATAACGGGATCACAACATTAGTGTAATGGTGTGACGAACATTCATCTGAAGTATAGCATTACGATCAAAGTAATTGAGTTTATATTGCTATAACAACTTACGGAGTGATCCTAATTCTTAGACCATGAGATCATGTCAATCACTAACACCGGAAGAGTTTCTTGATAACATCAAACGTCACACCGTAACAGGGTGATTATAAAGATGGGTTCAGAACTAATAAAGTGTTATGTTGAGGCCCATGGATCGAGAGTGGAATTTGTTCATCCCGATGACAGATAGATATACTCTGGGCCCTCTCGGTGATATCACATTGGTTAGCTTGCAAGCAAGTGATTTGATCACTAGAATGTTATATCACGGGAACAAGAAAAGAGTACATGTCAGTAACGAGATCAAACTAGGTATGGAGATACCGATGATTGAATCTCGGACATGTAATATATCGCGAAACAAAGGGATTAAGATACTAGCGTAAAAGGTTCCGACGATCACAAGAAAGTCATCGTTGAATGTGTGGGAGTCAGTATGGGTCTCTAGATCCCGCTTCTGATTATTTATCCGAGAGGGGTCTCGATCATGTCCGCATTATTCACTAACCGTAGGGTGACACACTTAAGAGACACTGACATCCAATTGGAGCAAAAGTTTCATGCCGGAAAGAATAACAAGCGCAGGAATTTATTTCACTAGATACCGAAACAGGTTTTCGGGTGAAATTGCATAAAGTGGTTATGCATGTGAAATAGAATTCTAGCAAGGGGTTATATGTGAATGTTTGTCATTAAAGTAATTGACAAAATTCTGAATAAATAAAAGATTTTTATTTAATGAGAGTTTGCATTAAATTTGGTGGAAATTTAATTGCAAGTTTGAGTGGGATTTTGAGTGGAGGGAAACGAAGAGGTTTTTGTGAGTGGAGTGTCCACCCACATGAATGAAGGAAGGGAGGGGCAGCCCCCATGTCAGGCGGCCACCCCCTTGGGTGCCCCCTCCTCCTATAAAAGGCACCCCTCTCCCTATCTCTCACTCACACCTCCTCGTGAAGGATATCTCTCCCCCTCTAGAATTTATATATCCCCCATGGTCTCGGACTAGCAAGATACATGTTCCCGGTGGCTATTTGGAAAGAAAGAGTTGTGCTTCCGCTGCATCGCTGGAGCGAGGAGGCGGAGGTTGCTCGGTGCCTCGGACGTGTGTGCGAGCACGGATGCGCTGCTGATTTTTGGTTCTATGACTTTCTCTCGATCTTGAGATCGGCAAGAGATCGTCTACATCAACCACGAGTTTAACTCGTTAAGCTTTGTCGGTCTTCAAGGGTATGTTCTCTATGGATATACATCCGCCCGTTTTTTGTATCTAGTAGATAGATCTTGGTACATAGTTGTTCCCATCGTAGGAAATTTTTTGTTTTCTATGCTGCGAACCCTACAGTGGTATCAGAGCCGGATCTATGCGTAGATGCTTTACACAGGTAGTACACATATGAGTATGTGGGCGATGATGATCATGTTGTTGCTCCTTAGTTGTAATTTTGGATATTGGTGGCATAGTGGGATGAAGCAGCCCAGACAAACTTTACATATCCTCGCACATGAGACCTGTTCCACGCTTGACATGCAACTAGTTTGCATAAGTGGATAGCGGGTGTCTGCCTCTCCTACTATAGTCAATATCTATTTTGCAACAAGTTGTCAACAATTTGGTTATCCTTGTTGTGGTTCATGTTTGTAGGTAAGAACGGTTCTATCTTCGAAAGCCCTAAGCCACGTAAAATTTGCAATGGATAAATTAGAGGCGTCTAGTTTAGATTGTTGTTGGGCTAGTGTTATGATATGGTGATGTTGTAAGTAGAAGTATGAGATGATACTCTTACAACACACATAATGTGTAAGTTCCATAGACGTTGGCCTTACACATAAAGGTATGATAGTTATCATACCACGATGCACATGCTAGAGATCATATGCGAGAACCATATCATTCCACTAATAAACATGTGATGTTTGATAGCATCTTATATTGCTTGTTTGGCGTTTTATTACATAATAAGATGATCCCTCGTTTAAATATCAAGATAAGAATGTGTTCTTCCTTTATTATGCACCGATTATGTTTTCGTCGCTCCAAGACATCACGTGATGATCGGGTGTTCTTGGATCCACGACCATATTTCGGGTGTAAGACAGTTACTAAGGTTCTTACTTGGCGAGCCTAGCATGTACAGACATGGCCTCGGAACACGGACCGAAAGGTTAAGCATGAGTCATATAGTAGATATGATGCCCATTTGATGCTCGCCTTTGAAGCTACACCGACTCACGTGATGATCGGATTTGGTGTAGTGGATTTGGTTTATGTAATCACCAAAAGGACACGAGGGATGTCATTTTTGAGTGGGAGTTCATTCGTAATGTGGATTAGTTGAACTCAATCTATCATAAACTTAGTCTAAACTTTACAAATTCTATTGTAGATGGCACCACCTGCTTTTAATTTCAATGTATTCATGGAGAAAGAGAAACGTGCAACGAATGGTAGCAACTTTACCGAATGGGCCATGAATTTGAGGATTCTCCTCTCTGCTGCACAAAAGAAATATGTGCTAGAAGCGCCGCTAGGCCCCCCCCCCCACTTTTTGAGGATGCCCCTGACGAGGAGAAGAATGTCTATCAGACTCGTCAGGAGGACCACAACTTAGTTCATTGTGGCATATTGTATGGGCTAGAGCCAGAACTTCGAAAGCGTTTCAAAAACGGCAATGCATTTGATACAATGGGTGATTTGAAAATGATTTTCGACACACATGCTGCTGTAGAGATCTACAATGCTTCAGAAAAGTTCTTTAGCTGCATGATGGAAGAACACAGCTCCGTTAGTGAGCATGTACTCAATATGTCGGGTTATGCCGATAAGATTGTGTCCTTGGGAATATCGATTCCCATTGACTTAGGCATCCATCGTGTTCTGCAGTCTCTGCCACCTATCTATAAGAGCTTTGTGACGAACTATAATATGCAAGGCATGAAGAATTCTCTCCCCGAGCTTCTGTCAATGCTTAAAACTGCAGAAGTGGAGATCAAAAAAGGAACATCAAGTGTTGATGATCAATAAGAACACTGGTTTCAAGAAAGACAAGAAGGGAAAACAGAAGTGAAGTAAGGGCGGCAAGCCGGTTGTCGTGCCTGAAAAGAAACCCCGAGTTGGCCCTAAGTCTGGTACCGAGTGCTACTATTGTAAGGGGTAGCCATCGAAGCATAGCGCCCCAAGTATTTGGCAGACAAGAAGGCCGGCAAGGCAAACAAAGGTATATATGGTATACATGTTATTGATGTGTACTTGACTAGTGCTCGTAGTAGCACCTGGGTATTTGATACTGGTTCAGTTGCTAATATTTGTAACTCGAATCAGGGGCTGCGGAACAAGCGACCGCTAGCAAGGGGTGAGGTCAAGATGCGTGTCGGCAATGGATCAAGCGTTGATGTGATCACCGTCGGAACGCTACCTCTCCATTTGTCGTCGGGATTAGTTATAAACTTGAATAATTGTTATCTGGTGCCTGCACTGAGCATGAACATTGTATCTGGATCGTGTTTGATGCGAAGTGGTTATTCATTTAAATCCGAGAACAATGGTTGTTCTATTTATATGAATGAAATATTTTATGGTCATGCACCGATGATGAATGGTTTATTTCTATTAGATCTCGATGATAATGTTACACATATTCATAATGTTGATGCTAAAAGGATTAAACTTAATGATGATATATCCACATATATGTGGCACTTCCATCTAGGTCATATTGGCGTTAAACACATGAAGAAGCTCCATTCGGATGGACTTTTGGAATCACTTGATTTTGAATCATTTGATACTTGTGAGCCATGCCTTATGGGCAAGAAGACTAGAATTCCGTTTTCCGGTTCAATGGAACGGGCGACAGATTTATTGGAAATCATACATTCTGATGTATGTGGTCCAATGAGTGTGTCGGCGCGAGGTGGATATCGTTATTTTGTTACTTTCACGGATGATTTGAGTAGATACGGTTATATCTAATTGATGAAACACAAGTCTGAATGAAGGGTTCGCAGCATAGAAAACAAAAAATTTCCTACGATGTGAACTATATACCAAGATCTATTTATACTAGATACAAACAACGGGCGGATGTATATCCGTAGAGAACATACCTTTGAAGACCGACAAAGTTTAACGAGTCCAAACTCGTGGTTGATGTAGACGATCTCTTGCCGATCTCAAGATCGAGAGGAAGTCCTAGCGCCGCAAATCAGCAGCGCATCCGTGCTCGCACACACGTTCGAGGCACCGAGAAACCTCCGCCTCCTCGCTCCAGCGATGCGTGAAGCACAACTCTTTCTTGCCGAATAGCCACCGGGAACATGTATCTCGCTAGTCCGAGACCATGGGGATAAATTCTAGAGGGGAGAGAGATCCTTCACGAGGAGGTGTGAGTGAGAAGTGAGAGGAGGGCTCCTTTTATAGGAGGAGGGAACCCCAAGGGGTGGCAGGCATGGGGCTGCCCCTGCCCTCCCTCTTCATGTGGGTGGACACTCCACTCACAAAACTCCTCCAAATTCCTCCACTCAAATCCCTCAAAGATCCCATTAAATTTCCACCAAATTTAATGCAAACTCTCATTAAATAAAACTCTTTTATTTTATTCAGAATTTTGTCAATTACTTTAATGACAAACATTCACAAATAACCCCTTGCTAGAATTCTATTTCACATGCATAACCACTTTATGCAATTTCACCAAAACTTTGTTTGGTATCTAGTGAAATAAATTCCTGCGCTATTTATTCTTCGGCATGAAACTTTTGCTCCAATTGGATGTCGGTGTCTCTTAAGTGTGTCACCCTACGGTTCGTGAATAATGCGGACATGATCGAGACCCTCTCGGATCAATAATCGAGCGGGATCCGGAGACCCATCACTCCCACATTCAACGATGACTTTCTTGTGATCGTCGGAACCTTTACGCTAGTATCTTAATCCCTTTGTCTCACGATATATTACATGTCCGAGATTCGATCGGTATCTCCATACCTAGTTTGATCTCGTTCGACATGCACTCTTTTCTCGTTCGTGATATAACATTCTAGTGATCAAATCACTTGCTTGCAAGCTAATCAATGTGATATCACCGAGAGGGCCCAGTATATCTATCCGTCATCGGGAAGAACAAATTCCACTCTCGATCCATGAGCCTCAACATAACACTTTATTAGTTACGAACCCATCTTTATAATCACCCCGTTACGGTGTGACGTTTGATGTTATCAAGAAACTCTTAGGTGTTAGTGATTGACATGATCTCATGGTCTAAGGATTAGGATCACTTCGTAAGTTGTTATAGCAATATAAACTCAATGACTTTGATCGTAATGCTATACTTGGATGAATGTTCATCACATCATTACACTAATGTTGTGATCCCGTTATTAACAACATCCAATGTCCATGATCGAAACCTTGATCATCTTGTTAATCAACGAGCTAGTTTATGAGAGAGGCTTAACTAGGAACTTTCATTTTGTTTATTAAACACACATGTATTAACGTTTCCGTATTAATACAATTATAGCATGCAAAATAAACATCTATCATATACTTGGAATACACATAATAAACAATTTATTATTGCCTCTTAGGGCATATTCCTTGATCTCCCACTTGCACTAGAGACAATAATCTAGTTACATAGTGATATATCTAACACCCATTGAGTTACGGTGTTGATCATGTTTTGATCTAGGAGAGTTTTAGTCAACGGATCGCTACATTGAGATCCGTATGTACTTTACAAATCTTTATATCTCCATCCTTGACATGCTCATGGATGGAGTGAAACGGCGCTTAATATGCTTGGAATGCTTGTGAGATCTTGGCTCTTTGGCATTGGCAATGGCACCATTGTTGTCACAATAGATCACCATTGGGTCCAACGCTTGCCACAACTCCTAGTTCGGATATGAACTCCTTCATCCAAATCGCTTCGAGCCGCTCCAAGCGGCAACATATTCGGCCTCCGTTGTTGATCCCGCTACCACAGGTTGTTTGGAGCTCCTCCAACTAACCGCTTCGCCATTCATGAGAAATACGTATCCGGATTGAGACTTAGAGTCATCCGGATCGGTGTCAAAGCTAGCGTCGACATAACATTTAGCAACGAGCTCTTCTTCACCTCCGTATACAAGAAACATATCCTTAGTTCTTCGTAAGTACTTAAGGATATTCTTGACCGCTATCCATGTTCGAACACGGATCCGATTGGTACCTACTAGTCAAACTAATAGCGTGTGCCACATCCGGTCTTTTACATAGCATGGCGTACATTATAGAGCCTATGGTGAAGCATAGGGGACTTTGTCCATTATCTCTCTTTCTTCCTTGCCGGACTTTGAGTCTTACTCAATGTCTTGCCTTGCAACATAGGTAAGAACCCTTCTTACTTCCGTCCATTTTAAACTTCTTTAAAATCTTATCAAGGTATGTACTTTGCGATAGCCCTATTAGGCGCCTAGATCTATCTCTATAGATCTTTATGCCTAATATGTATGACCTTCACCTAGGTCCTTCATTGAAAATTTGTGTTTAGATAACTTTTAACCTTTGTTTAAAGTTCTATATCATTTCCGATCAATAATATGTCATCCACATATAATATCAGAAATGCCACATTGCTCCCACTCACTTTCTTGTAAATACAAGCTTCTCCATAAGTTTGGACAAATCCAAACTCTTTGATCACTTCATCAAAGCGGAGATTCCAACTTCGCGATGCTTGCTTCAATCCATAGATGGATCGCTGAAGTTTGCATACCTTGTTAGCATCCTTAGGATCGACAAAACCCTTTGGTTGTATCATATACAACTCTTCTTCAATATTACCATTGAGAAACGCGGTTTTGACATCCATCTGCCATATTTCATAATCGAAATATGCAGCAATTGCTAACATAATCCTAACTGACTTTAGCATCGTTACGGGAGAGAAAGTCTCATCGTAGTCAACTCCTTGAATTTTTCGAAACCCCTTTGCGACAAGTCGAGCTTTATAGATGGTCACATTACCATCAGCATCAGTTTTCCTTTTGAAAATCCATTTGTTCTCCACGGCCTTTCTGGTGAGGTAATTCCACCAAGTTCCAAACTTGATTTTCATACATGGATTCCATCTCGGATTTCATGGCTTCTAACCATTTGTTGGAATCCGGGCTCATCATCGCTTCTTCATACGTCGCAGGGTCATTATTTTCATCAACCATGAAATTTGTGACAGGATTTCCGTACAGCTCGGGAGCTGCACGCGTCCTGTTTGACCTGCGAGGTTCGGTAGTACTCTCTTTCGGAGTTTCATGATCATTATCATTAGTTCCCTCTTCAACAGGTGGAGCCAACTCCGGAACAACTTCCGGTGCTACTCGCCATACTTTGAAGAGAAGGTTCCATAACCTCTTGAGTTCTACCTTCCGACTACTCACACCTTTCCGAGAAACTCTTTCTCTAGAAAGGATCCATTCTGGCAACAAAAACCTTGCCCTCGGATCGTGATAGAATTAATACCCAATAGTTTCTTTAGGGTATCCTATGAAGACGCATTTTTCCGCTTTGGGTTCGAGTTTATCCGGTTGAAGTTTCTTCACATAAACATCGCAACCCCAAACTTTAGAAATGACACTTAGGTTTGTTTCAAACCACAATTCATACGGTGTCGTTTCAACGGATTTAGATGGTGCCCGATTTAAAGTGAATGCAGCGCTTTCTAGTGCATAACCCCAAAATGACAACGGCAAGTCCGTCGGAGACATCATAGATCGAACCATATCTAATAAAGTACGATTCGACGTTCCGACACACCATTTATTTGTGGTGCTCGGCGGTGTGAGTTGTGAAACAATTCCACACTCTTTCATGTGAGTGCTAAACTCGTAACTTAGATACTCACCTCCACGGTCGCAGAAGAAATTTGATCTTTCTATTACGATGATTTTCCACTTCATTCTGAAATTCCTTGAACTTTTCAAAGGTTTCAGACTTGTGTTTCATCAAGTAGATATATCCATATCTACTCAAATCATCCGTGAAAGTAACAAAATAACGATATCCACCTCGGCAAACACACTCATTGGACCACATACATCGAATGTATGATTTCCAATAAATCGCCGCCTGTTCCATTGAACCGGAAAACGGCGTTCTAGTCATCTTGCCCATAAGGCATGGCTCACATGTATCAAATGATTCATAATCAAGTGATTCCAAAAGTCCATCCGAATGGAGTTTCTTCATGCGTTTAATGCCAATATGACCTAGACGGCAGTGCCACATGTATGCGGATATATCATCATCAAGTTTAATCCTTTTAGCATCAACATTATGAATATGTGTAACATTATCATCGATATCTAACAGAAATAAACCATTCATCATCGGTGCATGACCATAAAAGATTTCATTCATATAAATGGAACAACCATTGTTCTCAGACTTAAATGAATAACCACTTTGCATCAAACATGATCCAGATACAATGTTCATGCTCGGTCGAGCACCAGATAACATTTATTTAAGTTTATGACTAATCCCGGCGGTAAGTGGAGAGGTAGCGTTCGACGGTGATCACATCAACGTTTGATCCATTGCCGACACGCATCTTGACCTCACCTTGCTAGCGGTCGCTTTGTTCATGACCCGATTCGAGTTACAAATATTAGCAACTGAACGGTATCAAATACCCGGTGCTACTGCGAGCACTAGTCAAGTACACATCAATAACATGTATATCATATATACCTTTGTTTGCCTTGCGGCCTTCTTGTCCGCCAGATACTTGGGGCGATTTGCGCTTCGATGGCGATCCCCTTACAATAGTAGCACTCGGTATCGGACTTAGGTCCAACTCGGGGTTTCTTTTTCAGCGACAGCAGGCTTGCCACCCTTCCTTCCGTTTTCCTTCTTGTCTTTCTTAAAACCAGTGTTCCTATTGATCATCAACACTTGATGTTCCTTTTGATCTCCACTGCGGTTTTAAGCATTGTGAAGCTCGGGAGAGACTTCTTCATGCCTTGCATATTATAGTTCATCGAAGCTCTTATAGCTAGGTGGCGAGACGCAGAACACGATGGATGCCTAAGTCAATGGGAATCGTTATTCCCAAGGACACAAGCTTATCGGTAACTTCGAAATCTTGAGTACATGCTCACTAGGAATGTTCTCTTCCATCATGCAGCTAAAGAACTTTTCAAGCATTGTAGCTCTCTCTGACATGTGTGTCGAAAATCATTTTCAACTCACCCATTGTATCAAAAGCATTGCCGTTTTAAACGCTTTGAAGTTCGGCTCTAGCCCATACAATATACCGCAATGAACTAAGTTGTGGTCCTCCCGAGTCGATAGACATTCTTCTCCTCGTCGTGGGGCATCGTCAAAGGTGGGGGCCTAACGGCGCTTCTAGCACATATTGCTTTTGTGCGTGAGAGAGGAGAATCCTCAAATTCATGGCCCATTCAGTAAAGTTGCTACCGTTCGTTGCTAGTTTCTCTTTCTCCATGAAGGCATTGAAATTAAAAGCAGGTGGTGCCATCTACAACAGAATTTGTAAAGTTTAGACTAAGTGTATGATAGATTGAGTTCAACTAATCTATATTACGAATGAACTCCCACTCAAAAGCGACATCCCTCGTGTCCTTTTGGTGATTACATGAACCAAATCCACTACACCAAGTCCGATCATCACGTGAGTCGGTATAGCTTCAAAGGCGAGCATCAAATGGGCATCATATCAACTATATGACTCATGCTTAACCTTTCGGTCTGTGTTCCGAGGCCATGTCTATACATGCTAGGCTCGTCAAGTTAGAACCTTAGTATTTGCGTGTGTAACTGTTTTACACCCGAAGTATGGTCGAGGATCCAAGAACACCCGATCATCACGTGATGTCTTGGAGGCAGCGAAAACATAATCGGTGCATACTAAAGGAAGAACACATTCTTATCTTGATATTTAAATGAGGGATCATCTTATTATGCTTAACAAAGCGCTAAACAAGCAATATAAGATGCAATCAAACATCATATGTTTATTAGTGAAATTATATGGTTCCCGCAGATGATCTCTATCATGTGCATCGTGGTATGATCACTATCATACCTATATGTGTAAATCCACAGTCTATGGGTTTTATACGCTATGTGTGTTGTAAGAGTATCATCTCATACTTCTACTTACAACACTACCATATCATAACACTAGCCCAGCAACAATCTAAACTAGACGCTTCTAATTTATCCATTGCAAGTTTTACGTGGCTGAGGGATTCGAGATAGAACCGTTCTTACCTACGAACATGAACCACAACGAGGATAATCAAATTGTTGACAACTCGCTTGCAAAATAGATATTGACTATAGTAGGAGAGACAGACACCCGCTAGCCACTTATGCAAACTAGTTGCATGTCAAGCGTGGAACGGTCTCATGTGCGAGGACATGTAAAGTTTGTTCGGGCGCTTCATCCCACTATGCCACCAATATCCAAAATCACAAGAAAGGAGCAACAACATGATCATCATCGCCCACATACTCATATGTACTACCCGTGTAAAGTATCTACGCATAGATCCGGCTCTGATACCACTGAAGGGTTCGCAGCATAGAAAACAAAAATTTTCCTACGATGTGAACTATATACCAAGATCTATTTATACTAGATACAAACAACGGGCGGATGTATATCCGTAGAGAACATACCTTTGAAGACCGACAAAGTTTAACGAGTCCAAACTCGTGGTTGATGTAGACGATCTCTTGCCGATCTCAAGATCGAGAGGAAGTCCTAGCGCCGCAAATCGCCAGCATCCGTGCTCACACACGTTCGAGGCACCGAGCAACCTCCGCCTCCTCGCTCCAGTGATGCAGTGGAAGCACAACTCTTTCTAGCCGAATAGCCACCAGGAACATGTATCTCGCTAGTCCGAGACCATGGGGGATAAATTCTAGAGGGGGAGAGAGATCCTTCATGAGGAGGTGTGAGTGAGAAGTGAGAGGAGGGCTCCTTTATAGGAGGAGGGGAACCCCAAGGGGTGGCAGGCGCATGGGGGCTGCCCTTGCCCTCCCTCTTCATGTGGGTGGACACTCCACTCACAAAACTCCTCCAAATTCCTCCACTCAAAATCCCACTCAAAGATCCCATTAAATTTCCACCAAATTTAATGCAAACTCTCATTAAATAAAACTCTTTTATTTTATTCAGAATTTTGTCAATTACTTTAATGACAAACATTCACAAATAACCCCTGCTAGAATTCTATTTCACATGCATAACCACTTTATGCAATTTCACGAAAACCTGTTTGGTATCTAGTGAAATAAATTCTGCGCTTGTTTATTCTTTTCGGCATGAAACTTTTGCTCCAATTGGATGTCGGTGTCTCTTAAGTGTGTCACCCTACGGTTCGTGAATAATGCGGACATGATCGAGACCCCTCTCGGATCAATAATCGAGCGGGATCTGAGACCCATCGACTCCACACATTCAACGATGACTTTCTTGTGATCGTCGGAACCTTTACGCTAGTATCTTAATCCCTTTGTCTCACGATATATTACATGTCCGAGATTCGACCATCGGTATCTCCATACCTAGTTTGATCTCGTTACTGACATGCACTCTTTTCTCGTTTCCGTGATATAACATTCTAGTGATCAAATCACTTGCTTGCAAGCTAATCAATGTGATATCACCGAGAGGGCCCAGAGTATATCTATCCGTCATCGTGATGAACAAATTCCACTCTCGATCCATGAGCCTCAACATAACACTTTATTAGTTCTGAACCCATCTTTATAATCACCACATTACGGTGTGACGTTTGATGTTATCAAGAAACTCTTAGGTGTTAGTGATTGACATGATCTCATGGTCTAAGGATTAGGATCACTTCGTAAGTTGTTATAGAAATATAAACTCAATGACTTTGATCGTAATGCTATACTTCGGATGAATGTTCATCACATCATTACACTAATGTTGTGATCCCGTTATTAACAACATCCAATGTCCATGATCAGGAAACCTTGATCATCTTGTTAATCAACGAGCTAGTTTATGAGAGAGGCTTAACTAGGAACTTTCTGTTTGTTTATTAAACACACATGTATTAACGTTTCCGTATTAATACAATTATAGCATGCAAAATAAACATCTATCATATACTTGGAATACACATAATAAACAATTTATTATTGCCTCTCAGGGCATATTCCCTTCACTGAAACCTTTGAAAAGTTCAAGGAATTTCAGAATGAAGTGGAAAATCATCATAATAGAAAGATCAAATTTCTACGGTCCGACCGTGGAGGTAAGTATCTAAGTTACGAGTTTAGCACTCACATGAAAGAGTGTGGAATTGTTTCACAACTCACACCTGCTGGAACACCACACCGAAACGGTGTGTCGGAACGTCGTAATCATACTTTATTGGATATGGTTCGATCTATGATGTCTCTGACGGACTTGTCGTTGTCATTTTGAGGTTATGCACTAGAAACTGCTACATTCACTTTAAAACGGGCACCATCTAAATCCTTTGAAAAGACACTGTATGAATTGTGGTTTGGAAACAAACCTAAGCTGTCATTTCTTAAAGTTTGGGTATGCGATGTTTATGTGAAGAAACTTCAACCGGATAAACTCGAACCCAAAGCGGAAAAATGCGTCTTCATAGGATACCCTAAGGAAACTATTGGGTATTCCTTCTAACACAGATCTGAGGGCAAGGTTTTTGTTGCCAAGAATGGATCCTTTCTAGAGAAAGAGTTTCTCGCGAAAGGTGTGAGTAGTCGGAAGGTAGAACTCGAAGAGGTTATTGAACCTTCTCTTCAAAGTATGGCGAGTAGCGTAGCACCGGAAGTTGTTCCGGGGTTGGCTTCACCTGTTTTAGAGGGAACTAATGATAATGATCATGAAACTCCGAAAGAGAGTACTACCGAACCTCGCAGGTCTAGTAGGGCGCGTGCAGCTCCCGAGCTGTACGGAAACCCTGTTATGAATTTCATGGTTGATGAAATTGATGACCCTATGACGTATGAAGAAGCGATGATGATCCCGGATTCCAACAAATGGTTAGAAGCCATGAAATCGGAGATGGAATCCATGTATGAAAATCCAGTTTGGAACTTGGTGGAATTACCTCATGACCGAAAGGCCGTGGAGAACAAATGGATTTTCAAAAGGAAAACTGATGCTGATGGTAATGTGACCGTTTATAAATCTCGACTTATCGCAAAGGGGTTTCAAAAAATTCGAGGAGTTGACTACGATGAGACATTCTCTCCCGTAGCGATGCTAAATTCAGTTAGGATTATGCTAGCAATTGTTGCATATTTTGATTATGAGATATGGCAGATGGATGTCAAAACCGCGTTTCTCAATGGTAATATTGAAGAAGAGTTGTATATGATACAACCAAAGGGTTTTGTCGATCCTAAGGATGCTAACAAGGTGTGCAAGCTTCAGTGATCCATCTATGGATTGAAGCAAGCATCATGAAGTTGGAATCTCCACTTTGATGAGGTGATCAAAGAGTTTGGATTTGTCCAAACTTATGGAGAAGCTTGAATTTACAAGAAAGTGAGTGGGAGAAATGTGGCATTTCTGATATTATATGTGGATGACATATTATTGATCGGAAATGATATAGATCTTTTAAACAGTGTTAAAATTTATCTAAACAGCAAATTTTCAATGAAGGACCTAGGTGAAGCGTCATACATATTAGGCATAAAGATCTATAGAGATAGATCTAGACGCCTAAAAGGGCTATCACAAAGTACATACCTTGATAAGATTTTAAAGAAGTTTAAAATGGACGGAAGTAAGAAGGGGTTCTTACCTATGTTGCAAGGCAAGACATTGAGTAAGACTCAAAGTCCGGCTACGGCGGAAGAAAGAGAGGTAATGGACAAATTCCCCTATGCTTCAGCCATAGGCTCTATAATGTACGCCATGCTATGTACAAGATCGGATGTGGCACATGCTATTAGTTTGACTAGTAGGTACCAATCGGATCCAGGTTCGGAACACTGGATAGCGGTCAAGAATATCCTTAATGTAACTACCTCGGTGAACTACGCTCCTAGATACAAGCCTGGATGAGTGGTAGTGGTTGAAATAGTACGGTGGGGCCCTAAAAGCCACTCACTGGTAGTCCTTTCAGACGTCCCAACCACTACCCTCTCAACGGGACCTGTACGGGCGGCGTAGTCGGCAGGCGAAGGGATCAACTACGTACACAAGTGAGTACGTACGCAAGCCACCATACAAGAGTACATCAGAGCCATACCATCTAGAAAGAAAGGAAATATAGCAATGCCATACGGCAAGATTCAAATGACCTAAATAGATCTATATTTTAGGATAACTCCTCATACAACACACATCAGAGTATCATGCGGAAGCGGCAAACAGAATCCGAGTACGGATAAGAAGCAAATCGGCATAAGATGCCATAGAAATAAGCACATCCCAACTACAGGTCTCGCGGATCCCCGTTCCCGGAATCTCTACACCGAACGATCGTTGCCCACATCTTCGGCTTCTTCCACCCAGTATCCGTCCCCGTGAAGGTACTGTTCATCGAATCAAGAATTTATCGTGTGAGACCCTAAGGGTACTCAAGTCTTAATGCCTCTAAAGGGACACAACCTGGGGTGACGAATTGCAGCGAAAGATAAACCCTAGCAGTTCTACAGATAACGCTAACCATCCGCCTAACCAATGATAGGCGGATGTCCGTGAATTAAGTACATGATTATAATGGTAATCTCATCCGATCCATCCTCCTCCCTTTACCAACAAGGCGGAAGAACAACCCCCATCCGTTGGCAATTTTATTAACCATTCCATGAGTGTTGCTCTATTTACTAGTCATGTTACTTAGTCAGATTAAAGCGGTACTTTAGTTATGCTTGTCTATGATCAAGAAACTGTGCTCCAAGTCGTCCATATCCGCGGACACGGCTTTCAGAAAGTTTTACCCGGCCGGGGTGCACCAATAGCAACACACGCTCGATCAACCTCGGAAAAACCAAAACAAAACCCAACGAGGCTTTCACGACTGAACAATCACAATTGAAATATTTGAGGCCACCCTTAAGTAGATCCATAGCGAAGCGGTGACTCGAGACGGGCTCAAGGTTTGGGTAGCGGTTGTGAGCATCGGGAACCCGAAGTGTGGCTGGTCTTGTCGACACCATGGAATCGTGTCCCGATCCTAACGATGCAAAGTGTGCTCCTCGCACAAATTAAATACAGAAAGTAGCATGGCATAAGTACAGGATAGTAAATAAAACCTCAAACTAGTTTGTGGCCCCAAGAAATAAGACGGAATCAAGCTCTGGCTCAGGGGGGTCCCATATACCTCCCGGATGTGGATAGCGCGATAAATCAAGGAACAGGAATCAAGTACTCGGGGTCTTACGGGACACAAGTGAGCAGAAAAACCAAATAGCAGATGTTGCTCACCGTGCCACTTTCTTTAGTTATCCCGAACTACTCAGTTAAGTTGTTTAGGTACCTCATTATTCATCGACTCTCATAAACCCTACACATGTTGTTCTCGACTCGCATGGCTCAAACAACTCCTATAGTAGTGGCTCATGGGATGGAGGAAACAAGCAGTGGGGTTTAAAAGTAAAGGCTATGCATACTTGGGATTCAATTTAATGCAATCGCGACTCAATGATGCAAGAATAAGATAGAGGCAATAGGTCTTGTATGTATGCAAGCATGTGGAAGTGCTTGCACGGTATCTCTGTTGAAGCAAGGGACGGATCGGTAGTGCTCTGGTTCTCTTGATACAACCACCTTCGATGTCTATCCGAAAAACCAAACAAACAAGGCCAACATGAATATAGAGCACAAGCATTGGAATTAAATCGTCAAGCAAACAATCATGCCATGATGAATGATGCACAAGTTGCATGGCAATAAGTAGCATGGCATGGGTGAGGTGTGGAGGACAAGAAAATAACATTTGAATTGGGTTTTAGTCACATTTTGTTGCCATAATAGTTGCTGTTCATTATATTTTTATATGATTCATGCTGCAATTGAAGTCATGGATAGCATAAACAGAAAGGTCTCGTCGAGCTGATCATTTTAGACATATCATTTGCTTAATTTGGAATTATAAAACACAAGTTATTGATTATTTAAATTCTAGTGGCATTAGTTGTAATTTAATTAAACTTGGAATTTTAATTGTGCAAAAGTCAAATTTGATGGTATATTTGAATTCCTGGCATTTTTCTGATATCCAAACATATCTCATATGTCAAATTTGGGTTTATATTGAAAAAGTTATTTCAAATCTGATTGGAAAAGTTTGAATTTGAAAATATTTAACTAAGTTTGAATTTAAATGACACAAGCAAACCTTTATACAGACTACACCTGCCTGACGCTTACAGGTGGGACCCGAGGCTTGCGGGCCCACACGGCGCGAGGATCGCAGGACCGCGGGTTGATTTGGGATAAACCAGGAGTCTTTTACAAAACATGCAGACCGACAATGAGGCCAAGGGCTGGTTGGGAACCAAAAAGAGGTTTTGGGAAAGATCCACGGCCATGTGGATCTTCTGGCGCCTCTGCCGTTAGGCTGCAGCGTCTTGATCATGAGCAGGCCGGGGGCTCGAACCCGTGCCCTCTGGCACGCTCGCGACGGCGGCTACCACTGCGGTGCCCGCGGGTTGATGTTAGAGGGTCGCTCGCGTGCTAGTAAGTCTAAACGGCGCGCGGTGCTAGCGGCAGACGCAGAGGATGCACGCGCTCGCGACGCCGAAAGGCCTTCAGCGCAAGGTCCGGCGAGGCTAGGACGAGATCGGCGAGAGGGGGTTGTCAGGGGGGTTCGTAGGCTCACCGCGGGGCTGTCGGTGACGGTGGCGAGGCACGGGGCGTAGGCGATCAACGGTGAGGCTCGCGGAGGGGCTAGGTTTTCGTGGCGCGGCAGATCCTGGCGCTCCGTCTCCTCGGCGTGTCAGGCGTGGTGTAGGGGCTCGTCTGGTCTCCTCGATCAACTCTCCGGCGTGCTTGTCGATGCAGTAAGGTGTGAGCGAGGGGCCGAGGTTTCTTTGGCGATGGCGACGCCGGTGTCGATGGGGAAGAGAGGGGAGAGGGCAGGGCGCCTACGGGGTGGATCTGGGGGACCTGGGTGAGGCAGAGAGGGGTGAGGAGAGGATAAGAACGAGGGCGTGGAGGGGCTAGCGTGGGGGAGGGGTAGATGGCCAGGTGGGCGTCGGCCACCTTTCCTCTCACGTGCTCAGCTCGGTCCAGGCCAGGACAAGGCAGGCACTAGCTGGGGGGGCTGGTGTACAGGTCATGACGGTGGACTGGATTTGGGCGGTGTGAGAGAGAAGAAAAGAGGGGAGGGGAGAGGCTCGGGCTAGGCTAGGGTTAGGGGTCCCTTGGACGTGTGGGGGTAGCTAGGTGGGTGCTGGGGTGGGGCCTGCATGGAAGAGAGCAAGGGCGAGCTGGGGTGGGGTGTAGGTGATCATGCAAGGAAGCTAGAAGGGGAGAGGTAGAAAGGTTTGTTTAGAGTAAAGGGTAGTTTAGGGTTTTTGTTTAGAGTAGATGTAGATTAGGGTTTGTTTAGGGTAGAAAGGAGAGATGGCTTGGGGTAGGTTTTAGAGTTTGCTAAGAGGGGTAAGAAAGAGATGGTGGTACTTTAGTTTGATCATGCAAGCTCCAACTAGCCTACACAAGATCAAAGCGAGCAAAGAGGAAGATGGAGAGGGGTGGTTCCTTGTTCCATGCATGATCCAAAATGGCCAAGCAAGATCCAAGAGACAAGATGGTTATAGGTTGGGCATGCCACATTAGCACATGTGTGTGCATGGAGCATGGGGTAGGGGTTTAACTAGAGGGAAGAAGAGAGGGAGATGGTTTTGATGAAGAAACTTCAAGCCCAAACAAGATTAAGCCAAAGGAAAAGATCCACTTAGGAAAAACAAGCAAAGGCCAAAAACTAGAAAAAGGTGGCACTTGCATGGCCCATGCAAAATAATTAATGCCAAACGGTTATATTGTGAAAACAACATTATTTCATGTGGCTTTAATCCTTGCATTCCCAAAAAGTGGGCAAAGGCCAAGCAAAAGATGATGGGTAGATCCAACCAACAACATGAGCTAGAGATACTCAAAACTAAAATGCCAAGCTCATATTAATTGGATGGTGGAATTATAAGGTGGTGAAAGAAAAGGTGGTGGAGTCAATAAGAGATGCCCTCAACTCAACTTGGGCATTTAGCAATATATTAAGAACCAAATACAATATCAAGAGGCAACTACAATTAATCATGCACATGAGATAAGAACCAAACAGGAAAGGGTTTTACATGATGCTCAAATGCAAGGTGACATGATGACATGAGCATGATATGATGATGATGCAACAATTATAAGTTGGAAGTGGCCCTTTTTATTATTATGACATGTAGCATTACAGGGGTTAGACAACTGGGATGCTACACTTAAGTACTTACGAAGAACTAAGGATATGTTTCTTGTATATAGATGTGAAGAAGAGCTCGTCGCTAAGTGTTATGTCGACGCAAGCTTTGACACCAACCCGGATGACTCTAAGCCTCAATCCGGATACGTATTTCTCATGAATGGTGGAGCGGTTAGTTGGAGGAGTTCCAAACAACCTGTGGTAGCGGGATCAACAACGGAGCCGAATATGTTGCTGCTTCGGAAGCGGCTCAGGAAGCGGTTTGGATGAAGGAGTTCATATCCGAACTAGGTGTGGTTGCAAGCGCGTTGGACCCAATGGTGATCTATTGTGACAACAATGGTGCCATTGCCAATGCCAAAGAACCAAGGTCTCACAGGAATTCCAAGCATATTAAGCGCCGGTTTCACTCCATCCGCGAGCATGTCAAGGATGGAGATATAAAGATTTGTAAAGTACACACGGATCTCAATGTAGTAGATCCATTGACTAAAACTCTCCCTAGAGCAAAACATGATCAACACCAGAACTCCATGAGTGTTAGATTCATCACTATGTAACTAGATTATTGTCTCTAGTGCAAGTGGGAGACTGAAGGGAATATGCCCTGAGAGGCAATAATAAAGTGTTTATTATGTGTATTCCAAGTACATGATAGATGTGTATTTTGCATGCTATAATTGTATTAATACGGAAAAATTAATACATATGTGTTTAATAAACAAACATAAATTTCCTAGTTATGCCTCTCTCATAAACTAGCTCGTTGATTAACAAGATGATCAAGGTTTCCTGATCATAGACATTGGATGTTTTTAATAACGGGATCACAACATTAGTGTAATGGTGTGATGAACATTCATCCGAAGTATAGCATTACGATCAAAGTCATTGATTTTATATAGCTATAACAACTTACGGAGTGATCCTAATCCTTAGACCATGAGATCATGTCAATCACTAACACCGGAAGAGTTTCTTGATAACATCAAACGTCACACCGTAACAGGGTGATTATAAAGATGGGTTCAGAACTAATAAAGTGTTATGTTGAGGCCCATGGATCGAGAGTATAATTTTTTCATCTCGATGACGGATAGATATACTCTGGGCCCTCTCGGTGATATCACATTGGTTAGCTTGCAAGCAAGTGATTTGATCACTAGAATGTTATATCACGGGAACGCGAAAAGAGTGCATGTCAGTAACGAGATCAAACTAGGTATGGAGATACCGATGATAGAATGTTGGACATGTAATATATCGCGAAACAAAGGGATTAAGATACTAGCGTAAAAGGTTCCAACGATCACAAGAAAGTCATCGTTGAATGTGTGGGAGTCAGTATGGGTCTCCAAATCCTGCTTCTGATTATTGATCCGAGAGGGGTCTCGATCATGTCCGCATTATTCACGAACCGTAGGGTGACACACTTAAGAGACATGAGCATGATATGATGATGATGCAACAATTATAAGTTGGAAGTGGCCCTTTTTATTATTATGACATGTAGCATTACAGGGGTTAGACAACTGGGATGCTACAACTCTCCCCCACTAAACAGGAATCTCGCCCCGAGATTCTAGGAAGAAGAAGAAGAAGATACAAAGAGAGAAGGATGGTTGGCACGGAGTTCATCTTCACGCTCCCATGTGGCTTCATCAACAGCATGGTGTGACCACTGCACCTTGCAAAACTTGATGGACTTGTTGCGAGTCCTTCGCTCTGCGGTCTCAAGGATTTTGGTGGGGTGTTCTTGATAAGACAGATCTTCTTGGAGGTCGATTAGCTCATGATCCACGGTCTTGCCGGGATCTTTGAAGCACTTCTTGAGCTGAGAGATGTGGAAAACATCATGGACTTTGAGTTTTTCCGGAAGCTCCAGTGCATAAGCAACTTCTCCTCTTCTACCACGTATCTTGAAAGGTCCGATGTATCTAGGAGCCAACTTTCCTTTGATACCAAGCGGTGTGTTCCTCTCATGGGAGTGACACGAAGGTAGACGAGATCACCAGGGCATATACCATATCTGTGCTTCTGTCATAGTTGCTCTTCCGACGACTCTGAGCAATCTTGAGTTCTCGAATGATATGCACCTTCTCCTCCGCTTGGGTTACAATGTCGGGCAAACCAGATTCTTTCTCCGCACTGACCAACCAATGGGAGTTCGCACTTGCGTCCATAGAGAGCCTCGAATGGTGCCATCTTGAGACTCTTCCGGAAGGCATTGTTGTAGGAGAATTCAGCATATGGAAGGCATTCCTCCCACTTCATGCCAAAAGAGATGGCAAGCTCTAAGCATGTCCTCCGAATCGATTGATTCTTTCCACTTGTCCTTGAGACCGAGGGTGGTAGCGTCTTGAAGTTCAACTTTGTTCCCAAAGCTTTTGGAAACTCTCCGAACTTTGAGGTGAAGATGCTCCCACAGTGCGAGCTGATTTCAAGTGGAACCCCATACAAAGATACAATCTGTTGATATAGAGCTCACCACTGAATTCCGAAATTGTTTCTTTGATTGGGAAGAAATGAGCCACTTTAGAAAGCTGTCGATGACAACAAAATTGCATTGTTGCCCTTCTGCGACCTTGGAAAGCCGGTGATGAAGTCCATCTCAACTTTCTCCCATTTCCATTCGGAGGTTTCAATGGCTGTAGAAGACCAAATGGTTTCGATGGATGCCTTGACTCTGCGGCGGACATCACATTCGAGAGGGCGTACTTGGCACAATACCTTTTCAACCCAGGCCACCAGTACTGTGTTTTCAAGTCCATGTACATCTTTGTGCTGCCAGGATGGATAGAAAGAACCGAATCATGTGCCTCCTTGAGAACTTGGTCTCTCAGACCCGGATAGTTTGGGACAAACATCCGGTGTTCAAATAAGAGCGTGCCTTGATCATCAACATGAAAGGACTCATACTTCGGAAGGTCAAGCTTAGCGATGAGCTTCTTGGTGTGCGGATCACCAAGCTGACGAGAGAGAATCTGTTCTTCCAAGAGAGGAGTAGCCAGAAGGTTCAGGAGATGCCCTTGTTCCACAATTTCCAGTTGGTGGCGAATTCCTCGCACAAGAGAATTGCTCTTCTACCATGAGGTTGTTGACATAAGCTTTCTGGCTAAGCATCGCCATGACATTTGCTTTGCACAGGTGTAGTTGATGGTCACATCAAAGTCATTGATTGCCTCAATCCATCTCCTCTGCGAAGGTTGAGATCCGGTTGAGTGAAGATATACTTCAAACTCTTGTGGTCGAGAAGATCTCTAGCAGTTACCAAGCAAGTAGTGCCTCCATAGCTTCAAAGCAAAGACAACTGCTGCTAGCTCGAGGTCATGTGTGGGATAGTTGATCTCATGCGTCTTCAAGCGACGAGAGGCATAAGCAACCACATCTCTCTTGCATAAGGACCGCACCCAATCCTTGCAAAGAGGCATCGAGAATATCTGGAAAGGCTTAGATGTATCCGGAGGAACCAAGACGGTGTGGAAGTGAGCTTCTCTTTGAGTGTCTCAAAACTTTCTTGACAAGCAGAGTCCACGGTACTTCTTGCCTTTCTTGAGAAGGTCGGTAGAGGCTTTGCTATCTTGAGAAGTTACACAAGCGACGGCAATAGCTAGCCGAGAAAACTCCGCACTTCCTTGACATTAGCGGAGGAAGCCATTCAACTATTGTCTTCACGGTTTCGGGTTGACTGCAATGCCCTTGAGAGATAACATGACCCAAGTATGTTACTTGACGGCAGAACTCACACTTTGAGAACTTTGCATACAAGCGGTTCTCACGAAGCTTGTTCGAACACCGCAGGTGCTCTTCATGCTCCTCCTTGGACTTGGAATAAACCAGAATGTCATCCAGATATACCACAACAAACTTGTCCGGTACTCCATGAAAGCGGAGTTCATCGGCCTCGAGAAGGTAGCGAGTGCGTTGGTGAGGCGAAAGACATGACCGTGTACTCATACAGGCCATAGCGGGTGGTGAAAGCTTTTGGGCACATCTTCTTTGCGAATTTTGATTTGGTGATAACCACTTCTCAAATCCAGCTTAGAGAACACCACGGCTCCCTAGCTGGTCAAAAGATCATTTATCCGAGGGAGGATATTTGTTCTTGATGGTTTTAGCATTTAGAGCCGTAGTCAACACATACCTATCGGTTACATCACGCTTCTTCACAAAGATTGTTGGGCTACCCCAAGAAGAAGTGCTGTGTTGAATGAAACCCAACTTCTCTTGTTCATCAAGTTGTCGTTTGAGTTCAGCCAACTCAGAAGGACCCATTTTGTATGGCCGCTTAGAGATAGGAGCCGTTCCAGGTTCAAGCTCAATCACGAATTCAACCTCGAGATCCGGAGGCATACCTGGCAACTCTTCAGGAAAGACATCTGGGAACTCACAGACCACTGGTACACTCTGAATAGCCTTCATAGCATCATCATTTAGAGTTGCTAAGGAATAGAGCTGGACAGCAGGAGTCAGACTTGGAGAAAAGACTATGTGGCCTTCAGGGATCTTCAGAGACACTGAGCATTCAGCACAATCAATCACAGCTGCATTTGCTGTCAACCAATCCATGCCCAAGATGACATCAATGTCAGAGTTGCCCAGAACAATCAAAGAAGCCAAGAATGAAGATCCACCAATCTCAATCGGTGCCATGGTGATAAGCTCAGCCCTCATGTTTGCCCGGGAGAAAGAACCATTAACCGCTTTTGGAGAGGAACCATGACTAACTCATTCTCATTTGCAAACTTGTGAGACACAAAAGAATGCGATGCACGAATCAAAGAGAACTCGTGCAGGATCTGAGTTAACGGAAAGCATACCCATCACAACTCGGTGCTAGCTCAGCTTGAGAGGCGTTGACGCGATTAGCACGAACAACCGCAGACCGGGCTTAGTGTTGATGTTGAGAGCCCGAGGCGGTGGTGCACGAACGAAGGAGAGCTTGTTGCGAGATCTTGGCGGGGTTGAGGGAGCTTTGTTCTTCATTGGGCGTTCAGTGGGATGTCCATGATCTCCACATGTGTAACAAGCACCGTGAGGACGTGGAGCGAGTAGCAGGACTCCGCCAGCTCGAGGTAAGGTTGTTGTAGCCCACAGGAGCGCAGATGGTGAAGTTTGGTGGCCTTGACGTGAAACTCGCAGTCTTGGTGGAGCCGGAGGCGGTGGGGTGTTAGGAACCCGGACACGCCCGCTTAGAAGGAGCTGCCATAGCTGCGAGCTTGATGCATCCTGTTATGTTTCTTGGACTCCTCGAACATTTGCACGCTTGCCTCCTCTTGCGGTGTTGTGTCTTTGTAGTTCAGGGAAGGTTGCGGTCTTGCATGTGTGATTGCATACTTGATCGACGCATTGAGCCCTTGCACGAATCTTTTCGCTTTTTCTTGTCATCGGATACCTCATCACCACCATAGCGAGACAGTTCATGAAATTCCTGATGTAGGTGTTGACGTTATCATTTCCTGCTTGAGTTGAGAAAGCCTCCTTCATCCTTTCCATCACAATCTCCGAGAGAAACTGTTCTTTGAAAGCTGCGGTGAACCTCTCCCAAGTTGGCTGGAACCCGGTGACTTGCCTTCAAGTAGTTTTCCCACCAAAGAGCCGCATCTCCCTTGAGAAGGTGGGTAGCACACTTGACCCACTCACTCGGAACATCGGTCTCGAGCAACCTTGAGATCTCGCGCAGCCAATCATCCGCGTCGAGGTCGGTCGGACACATCAAGCGGCGAGGTTGAACTTGAGGAAGCTCTTGATGTCACCACGCTTGGGAGGTGGAGGAGTGGAGCAAACTCATTCCTTCGACTCTCCTCAAAGCTGCTTTGGTACTCTTGCATGGCTGCCAAAGCATTTGCAATGTTCGACACAATGAGCCCGATTCGGAGGTATGTCCTCCTCCCGGCCGGGGGAGCCATCCACATCATTGATATAAAACTCAAGTAAGTACTATAATGGAGAATGACAATAATCCAAAATAGTACCAAGATGGAATTAACCAAGATTAAGGATACAATTTACTGAGATGATATTAAAATATCAACAAAGTTCATAGCACCTAAAAGATATTAAGCATATCGCACACGTGAAAAGGAGTGTGTGGTACACAATATATCAAAGAAAAATTTTCCACAAATTTCGGCATTAAAATACCAATAGATCATAAAATTACTTAACGAATCAAGATTAGTGACTCTTGATTCAATATACAAAAGCGAATGATACAAGTAGTGGTATGGTCGCGACTCCATCCCGCACTCAAATCATTACCCTTACATGAACAAGTGGAACACATATCCTAACCCCTTCTTCTCACGGCGAAACCTAAAGATTGGTACTACGAGCGAACACCCCAAATAAGATAGCGTCGGATACAAAGAGGAAGATAGATTGCGTCGGTTTGCAAAAGCACATCGGTATGGAATGTACCAACAGTTGATAACCAAAGGCGAGATAAGATAACAACTTGGATGCAGATAGACAAGGGATTACACACACACACAACCTATGGTACTGAGAAACCCGAACACGTGAATCCTAGTTTGAACTTTGAGAAGAGGATTGAAAGCGTTACACTTCCTTACCGAGAAAAGGGTGGGTGGGAGGGTAAGAAGAAAAGTGGAAGCAGTCCTACTCGCGTTTGTTTTTCCTAATATACATAACTACCAAAATATTTGCTAGGCCGACAACGACGTTTGGTGAAACCACGAAGGTCGGGATGGCTCGATACCAATTGTAACTACCTCGGTGAACTACGCTCCTAGATACAAGCCTGGATGAGTGGTAGTGGTTGAAATAGTATGGTGGGGCCTAAAGCCACTCCTTGGTAGTCCTTTCAGACGTCCCAACCACTACCCTCTCAACGGGACCTGTCAGGCGGTGTAGTCGTGGCGAAGGATCAACTACGTGCACAAGTGAGTGTCACGCAAGCCACCATACAAGAGTACATCGAGCCATACCATCTAAAAAGAAAGGAAATATAGCAACCATACGGCAAGATTCAAATGACCTAAATAGATCTATATTTTAGGATAACTCCTCATACAACACACATCAGTATTATGCGGGCGGCAAGCAGAATCCGAGTACGGATAAGAAGCAAATCGGCATAAGATGCCATAGAAATAAGCACATCCCAACTAGGTCTCGCGGATCCCGTTCCCGGAATCTCTACACGAGCGATCGTTGCCCACATCTTGGCTTCTTCCACCGATGTCCGAATCTGAAGGTACATTCATCTGAATCAAGAATTTATCGTGTGAGACCCTAAGGGTACTCGGCAAGTCTTAATGCCTCTAAAGGGGACACAACACAGGGTGACGCAATTGCGTGAAAGATAAACCCTAGCAGTTCTGAGATAAGCGCTAACCATCCGCCTAACCAATGATAGGCGGATGTCCGTGAATTAAGTACAACGATTATAATGGTAATCTCATCCGATCCATCCTCCTCGCTACACCAACAAGGCGGAAGAACAACCCCATCCGTTTGCAATTTTATTAACCATTCCATGAGTGTTGCTCTATTTACTAGTCATGTTACTTAGTCAGATTAAAGCGGTACTTTAGTTATGCTTGTCTATGATCAAGAAACGATGCTCCAAGTCGTCCATATCCGCGGACACGGCTTTCAGAAAGTTTTACCGGCGGGGTGCACCAATAGCAACACACTCGATCAACCTCGGAAAAACCAAAACAAAACCCAACGAGGCTTTCACGTGAACAATCACGAATTGAAATATTTGAGGCCACCTTAAGTAGATCCATAGCGAAGCGGTGACTCGAGGCGGGCTCAAGGTTTGGGTAGAGCGGTTGTGAGCGACTAGGAACCCGAAAGTGTGGCTGGGCTTGTCGACACCATGGAATCGTGTCCCGATCCTAAGCGATGCAGTGTGCTCCTCGCACAAATTAAATACAGAAAGTAGCATGGCATAAGTACAGGATAGTAAATAAAACCTCAAACTAGTTTGTGGCCCCAAGAAATAAGACGGAATCAAGCTCTGGCTCAGGGGGGTCCCATATACCTCCTGGATGTGGATAGCGCGATAAATCAAGGAACAGGAATCAAGTACTCGGGGTCTTACGGGACACAAGTGAGCAGGAAAAACCAAATAGCAGATGTTGCTCACCGGTGCCACTTTCTTTAGTTATCCCAGAACTACTCAGGTTAAGTTGTTTAGGTACCTCATTATTCATCAGACTCTCATAAACCCTACACATGCTGTTCTACGACTCGCATGGCTCAAACAACTCCTATAGTAGTGGCTCATGGGATGGAGGAAACAAGCTTGGTGGGGTTTAAAAGTAAAGGCTATGCATACTTGGGATTCAATTTAATGCAATCGCGACTCAATGATGCAAGAATAAGATAGAGGCAATAGGTACTGTATGTATGCAAGCATGTGGAAGTGCTTGCTGTATCTCTGTTGAAGCAAGGGACGGATCTGGTAGTGCTCTGGTTCTCTTGATACAACCCACCTTTCGGTGTCTATCCGAGAAAAACCAAACAAACAAGGCCAACATGAATATAGAGCACAAGCATTGGAATTAAATGCGTCAAGCAAACAATCATGCCATGATGAATGATGCACAAGTTGCATGGCAATAAGTAGCATGGCATGGGTGAGGTGTGGAGGACAAGAAAATAACATTTGAATTGGGTTTTAGTCACATTTTGTTGCCATAATAGTTGCTGTTCATTATATTTTTATATGATGCATGCTGCAATTGAAGTCATGGATAGCATAAACAGAAAGGTCTCGTCGAGCTGATCATTTTAGACATATCATTTGCTTAATTTGGAATTATAAAACACAAGTTATTGATTATTTAAATTCTAGTGGCATTAGTTGTAATTTAATTAAACTTGGAATTTTAATTGTGCAAAAGTCAAATTGGATGGTATATTTGAATTCCTGGCATTTTTCTGATATCCAAACATATCTCATATGTCAAATTTGGGTTTATATTGAAAAAGTTATTTCAAATCTGATTGGAAAAGTTTGAATTTGAAAATATTTAACTAAGTTTGAATTTAAACAGACACAGCAAACCTTTATACACAGACTACACCTGCCCACAGACGCTTACAGGTGGGACCCAGAGGCTTGCGGGCCCACACGGCAGTGAGGATCGCGAGGACCGAGTTGATTTGGGATAAACCAGGGAGTCTTTTTACAAAACCGCAGCAGACGCTGACAGCGGGGCCAAGGGACTGCGGGTTGGGAACCAAAAAGGGCAGGGGGCTTTTGGGAAAAGATCCACGGCCACTGTGGATATTCCTGGCGCCTCTGCCGTTAGGCTGCGCGTCTTGATCGCGAAACAGGCGGGGCTCGAACCCGTGCCCTCTGGCACGCTCGCGACGGCGGCTACCACTGCGGTGCCCGCGGGTCGATGTTAGAGGGTCGCTCGCGTGCTAGTAAGGCTAAACGGCGCGCGGTGCTAGCGGCAGACGCAGAGGATGCACGCGCTCGCGACGCACGCAGAGCGCTCGGCGCAAGGTCCGGCGAGGCTAGGACGAGATCGGCGAGAGGGGGTTGTCAGGGGGGTTCGTAGGCTCACCGCGGGGCTGTCGGTGACGGTGGCGAGGCACGGGGCGTAGGCGATCAACGGCGAGGCTCGCGGACTGAGGGCTAGGGTTTCCGGCGTGGCGCGGCAGATCCTGGCGCTCCGGTCCGTCTCCTCCTCGACGGCGTGTACAGGCGTGGTGTAGGGGCTCGTCTGGGTCTCCTCGATCAACTCTCCGGCGTGCTTGTCGTCTGGTAAGGTGTAGACACGAGGGGCCGAGGGTTTGCTGGCGATGGCGACGCCGGTGTCGATGGGGAAGAGAGGGGAGAGGGCAGGGCGCCTACGGGGTGGATCTGGGGGACCTGGGTGAGGCAGAGAGGGGTGAGGAGAGGATAAGAACGAGGGCGTGGAGGGGCTAGCGTGGGGAGGGTAGATGGCCGGTGGGCGTCGGCCTTTCCTCTCACGTGCTCGGCTCGGTCGAGCAGACAAGCGAGCACTAGCCGTGGGGTGGCCCTGGGTCGCAGGCAGGTGGACCTGGGGCGCTGGGCAGGTGAGGCAGAGAGAGAAGAAAAGAGGGGAGGGGAGAGGCTCGGGCTAGGCTAGGGTTAGGGGTCCCTTGGACGTGTGGGGGTAGCTAGGTGGGTGCTGGGGTGGGGCCTGCATGGAAGAGAGCAAGGGCGAGCTGGGGTGGGGTGTAGGTGATCATGCAAGGAAGCTAGAAGGGGAGAGGTAGAAAGGTTTGTTTAGAGTAAAGGGTAGTTTAGGGTTTTTGTTTAGAGTAGATGTAGATTAGGGTTTGTTTAGGGTAGAAAGGAGAGATGGCTTGGGGTAGGTTTTAGAGTTTGCTAAGAGGGGTAAGAAAGAGATGGTGGTACTTTAGTTTGATCATGCAAGCTCCAACTAGCCTACACAAGATCAAAGCGAGCAAAGAGGAAGAGTGTAGCATCCCAGTTGTCTAACCCCTGTAATGCTACATGTCATAATAATAAAATGGGCCACTTCCAACATATAATTGTTGCATCATCATCATATCATGCTCATGTCATCATGTCCCCTTGCATTTGAGCATCATATAAAACCTTTTTCCTTGTTTGGTTCTTATCTCATGTTCATGATTAATTGTAGTTGCCTCTTGATATTGTATTTGGTTCTTACTAAATTGTTAAATGCCCAAACTGAGTTGGGGGCATCTCTCTTTTGACTCCACTACCTTATCTTTCACCACCTTATAATTCCACCATCCAATAATATGGGCTTGGCCTTTCATTGAGTTTCTCTAGTCCATGTTGTTGGTTGGATCCACTCATAATCTTTTGCTTGGCCTTTGCCCACTTTTTGGGAATGCAAGGATTAAAGCCACATGGAATCATGTTGTTTCCACAATATAACCACTTGGCATTAATTGTCTTGCATGGGCCATGCAAGTACCCCTTTTTCCTAGTTTTGGTTTTTGTTGGATTCTTAATGGATCCTTCTACCTTGCTTCATTTTGTTTGGTTAGTTCAAGACCCTAGCCCTCTTCCCCTTCTTGGTCCTTGCTTGGTTTGTTGGAATCATGCATGGGCCAAATAAAAACCACCCCATCATCTTAGGCACCTCTTCCTATCCTTTTTCCTTTCTCTTTCCCTTGATCATGTGTATTGCATTTGAAGCATGCATGATCTAGAATAAGTACCTCCATATCTTTTCTTACCCCTCTTAGCAAGCTTTGAATCTTCCCATGCCATCTCTCTTTTATCCTAAACCAAAACCCTATTTTACCATTAACCTAAACTAAACCCTAAACTACTCTTTCCTCTAACAAAACCCAAACAACATCTCTCTCTCTCTCCTTTTCTATCCTAAACTAAACCCTAATTTACTTATACCCTAAAATAATCCCTACATCTACTTCTCTCTCTAAACTAAACCCTAGCTACATCTACCTCTAATCAAACCCTAAACTACCTTTTTCCCTCTAACTAAAACTAGCTACCACCTACCATGCGCCTACCCCAGGACACCCCCCTAGCTGCCCCCACACGGCATGGTATTCCTCTCTCCTAGCCCTAGACCGAACCCCCTCTCTCTTTTCTCCCCTCTCTTCTCTCTCCCTGGCCAAGGGCCCCTCTAGCCAACCTGCCTCACCAAAACTCCCCTACCCCACCTGCCAGCCTCCCTCTCCCCGTCCCAGTTCTACCACGCCACCCTGGCCCCTGCCGAGCACGTGAGAGGAGGAGGCCGACGTGCCCTGCCAGCTTTCCCCTCCCCTCACGCAACCACCGCGCCTCCATCCTTCTTATCCTCTCCCTCTCCCTCTCTGGCCTCCCCAGATCCCATCCCAGCAGCCCCGCAAGTCCCATGCCTCTCCCCTTCCTTCCCCTTCACCACCGGCTCGCTACCACCAGTATACCACCGACCCAGACGATCTAGCCGGAGAAGGGTGCTGCGAGGTTGTCGAGGAGGTTCCTGGAGCTCGCCTGCGTCGACACAGAGCAGCCGAGAAGGAGGAGCCCGATCCGCAAAGACTGTCGCGCCCGGAAACCCTAGATCGTCGGGCGTCGCCTCGCGCCGACGTTGCACCGCCCGATCCGACCACACCAGCACACTCCGGTGAGCGGTCCCACCTCCTGCACAACCTCCCATCCTCGGTCGCTTCTGGTTGCTCCGTTTGTTTCGTGAGCGCCCTCGTGCGCCAGCCGCCTCGCCACAAGACTGCCGCCCAGTATCGCCTTACCTAGCTCATGGCGCCCAGGCGGCAGCGGCCACTGATGGCACAGCGTCACGTGAGCCCCAGCTTCGAGTTCGAGCCTGTCCTCGCCCGCGCCAGCGTCGCGCGCGAGCGCCTGTGAGGAAGATCCACGATCGCCCGTCCTTTGCGAAAACCCCGCTGTTTCTTTGCTTAACCGCAATCCACGAGGTCCCACTGTCGTGGCGGTGGCCTTTTTCTAAAAAGGCTCCCGCAAGACCCCGTGCTGAACCCGCAGTCCACCCCCTGGCCGCGTGTGCGTTTTGCAGAAATCCCCTGGCCCTTTGGGTTGCATCAACCCGCGGTCCTTCCGGGCCCGTTGTCAGTGTCTCTGGGAGCTTTTCAAAAAGATTCCTGTGTTTCTGTTTAATAAACCCGCGGTCCAGTTGTGCGCCAGGCACTGCCGCGTGGGCCAGAGAGCCTCCCTGGTCCACCTGTCTGCGGCTCAGGCTAGCTGAGGCTGTGTGTTAAACGTCCCAGATGCTGTTTACATTCAAAAGATGTTAAATAAATTCAAATTTCAAATTCTTTTCAGATTTCTAATAACTTTTACATCCTTTATCCAAATTGAGCAAATGATATATGTATTGATATCAGCAAGAAGAGAGGAATTCAAATATGCCATCTGTTTTGTATTTTGCTCAAGTAAAATTCCAAGTTTAGTGTAATTACATCAATTGCCACTGGATTTTCATTAATTCACAACTAATGTTTTGAAATTCCAAATTAAGCAAATAAGTAGTCTAAATTGATCAGCTCGACGAGACCTTTCTGTTAATGCTATCCATAACTTCAATTGCAGCATGCATCATATAAATATATTGCCAACAACAAATGTTATGACAACAAAATGTGACTAAAAACCAAATAAATGTTACTTCCTTGTCCTTCACACCTCACCCATGCCATGCTACCTTACTTGCCATGTAAATTGTGCATCATTCATCATGGCATGATTGTTTGCTTGACGCATCTTATTCATATGCTTGTGCTCTATATTTATGTTGGCCTTGTTTGTTTGGTTTTTCTCGGATGAACCTTGGCGGGGGTTGTATCAAGAGAACCGGAGCACTACCTGAACCGTCCTTTGCTTCACAGAGACACCAGGCAAGCACTACCACATGCTTGCATACATACAGTACCTATTGCCTCTATCTTATTCTTGCATCATTGAGTCGCGATTGCATTAAAATGAATCCCAAGTATGCATAGCCTTTACCTTTAAACTCCACCAAGCTTGTATCCTCCATCCCATGAGCCACTACTATAGGAGTTGTTTGAGCCATGCGAGTCGTAGAACAACATGTGTAGGGTTTGTGAGAGTCGGTGGATAACGAGGTACTTAAACTTAACTTTGAGTAGTTACGGGACAACTAAAGAAAGTGGCACCGGTGAGCAATATCTGCTATTTGGTTTTCCTGCTCACTTGTGTCCGTAAGACCCCGAGTACTTGATTCCTGTTCCTTGATTTATCGCGCTATCCACATCCGGGAGGTATATGGGACCCCCCTGGACCAGAGCTTGATTCCGTCTTATTTCTTGGGGCCACAAGCTAGTTTGGGGCTTTATTTACGATCCTGTACTTATGCCATGTTTACTGCTTTATTACGATTGTGCGAGGCACCTTTGTCTTTATTTAGGCGGAATGTTTACGCGGTGTCGACAAGCCCCGTTTGGGGTTCCCAGTCGCTCACAGCCATTGTCGCAGACCTTGAGGCCGTCTCGGAGCTTGCTTACTCCGTTGCGGGATCTACTTAAGGGGTGGCCCCCTGAAATATTTCTGAATCTTGTGATTGTTCAGTCGCGAAAGCCTCGTTGGGTTTTGATTTGGGTTTTCCGAGGTTGATCGAGTGTGTGTTGCTATTGGTGCACCCGGTAAAACTTTCTCAAAGCCGTGTCCATGTTATGGACGACTTGGAGCAGTTTCTTGATCATAGACAAGCATAACTAAAGTACCGCCTTAATTTGACTAAGTAACTTGACTAGTAAATAGTGCAATACTCACGGAATGGTTAATAAAATTGCCAGCGGAAGGGGTTGTTCGCTCGCTTCCTTGTTGGTAGCGAGGAGGAGGATGGATCGGATGAGATTACCATTATAAGCTGTTGTACTTAAATTCACGGACATCCGTCTATCATTGGTTAGGCGGATGGTTAGCGTTTATCGTAGAATTGCTAGGGTTTATCTTTTGCTGCAATTCGTCACCCTGTGTTGTGTCCCCTTTAGAGGCATTAAGTCTTCTTGAGTACCCTTAGGGTCTCACGATAAATTCTTGATTCAGATGAGCAGGTACCTTCTCGGGACGGATCTTTGGGTGGAAGAAGCCGATGATGTGGGCAACGATCGTATGGTGTAGAGATTAGCACGAGGATCCGTGAGACCTGTAGTTGGGATGTGCTTATTTTCTCCGGCATCTTATGCCCATTTGCTTCTTATCCGTACTCGGATCTTGTTTGCCGCTTGCATGATACTCGATGTGTCTTGTATGAGGAGTTATCCTAAATTATAGATGTATCTAGGTCATTTGAATCTTGCCGTATGGCGTTGGTATATTTCCTTTCTTTCTAGATGGTGTGGCTCGATGTACTCTTGTATGGTGGCTTGCGTACATACCCACTTGTGTCGTAGTTGATCCCTTCGACTCGCCTTGCCGTCTGAGTCCCGTTGAGAGGTTAGCGGTTGGGACGTCTGAAAGGACTACCAGTGAGTGGCTTTTGGGGCCCCGTACTATTTCAACCGCTATCCCTCATCCAGGCTTGTATCTAGGAGCGTAGTTCACCGAGGTAGTTACAATTGGTATCAGAGCCATCCCGACCTTGAGGTTTCAAAGCAGTCGTTGTCAGTCTAGCAAATATTTTGAGTAGTTATGTATATTAGGGAAAAACAAAACGCGAGAGTAGGACTGCTTCCATTTTTCTTCTTACCCTCCCACCCACCCTTTTCTGGTAAGGAAGTGCAACGTTTTCAATCCTCTTCTCAAAGTTCAAACTAGGATTCACGTGTTCGGGGTTTCCGTAGTACCATAGGATGTGTGTGTGTGTGTGTGTGTGTGTATAGTCCCTTGTCTATCTGTTGCATCCAAGTTGTTATCTTATCTGCCTTTGGCTATCCACTGTTGGTACATTCCATACCGACAGGCTTTTGTAAACCGACGCAATCTATCTTCCTTTTGTATCCGACGCTATCTTGTTTGGGGTGTTCGTTTCCGTAGTACCAATCTTTAGGTTTCGTCGTGAGAAGAAGGGGTTAGGATATGTGTTCCACTTGTTCATGTGCGGAGTAATGATTTGAGTGCGGGATGGAGTCGCGACCATACCACTACTTGTATCATTTGCTTTTGTACATTGGATCGGTAGAGTCACTAATCTTGATTCGTTAAGTAATTTTGCGCATCTATTGGTATTTTAATGCCGGAATTTGTGGAAAATTTTTCTTTGATATGTTTGTGTACCACACTTCTTTTCAGTCGTGTGCGATATGCTTAATATCTTTGAGGTGCTATGAACTTTGTTGATATTTTCATATCATCTCAGTAAATTGTATCCTTTAATCTTGGTTAATTCCATCTTGGTACTATTTTGGATTATTATCATTCTCCATTATAGTACTGACTTGAGTTTTACATCAATGACAGGATGGCTCCCCACCGGGGTGAGGAGGACATTCCTCAGGCTGGGCTCTGTTGTCAAGCATTGCAAATGCTCTCGCAGCCATGCAAGAGAACCATTGCGCTTTGAGGAGAGCGTCGAAGGAACGAGTTCACTCCACTTCCTCCACCTCCCAAGCGTGGTGACATCAAGAGCTTCCTCAAGTTCAACCCGGCGATTCGGCGTGTCGACCGACCTCTTGATCTTGATGATTGGTCTGCGAGATCTCAAGGCTGCTAGAGGCTGGCGATGTGCGAGCAGGAATGGGTAAAGTGTGCTACTCACCTGCTCAAGGGAGACAGCTCTATGGTGGGAAAACTACACGAAGGCTAAATTGCTGGGTTCCGACCACTTGGGAGAGGTTCACCGCTTTCAAGGCAGTTCCTCTCGAGAGATTGTGATGGAGCGGATGAAGGATGCTTTCCTCAACTTGAAGCGGGGCAATGATAACGTCAACACCTACATCAGAACTTCATGAACTTGTCTCGCTATGGTGGTGATGAGGTATCGATGACAAGAAAAAGCGAAGAGATTGTGCAAGGGCTCAATCGTCGATCAAGTATGCACTCACGCATGCAAGACCGCAACCTTCACGGCTGCAGCATATGGCACTACAAGAGGAGGCTAGTAGGCGGATGTTCGAGGAGTCCAAGAAACACGAGGATGCATCAAGCTCGGCGAATGGCAACTCCTTCTAAGCGGCGTGTCCGGGTTCCTAACACCCACCGTCGCTCCGGCTCCACCAAGACCTGCGAGCTTCACGTCAAGGCCACCAAACTTCACCGCTGCGGCTCCTGGGGCTACAACAACCCTTACAGGCGCTGGCGTGAGTCCCCAGCTTCTGCTCACGTGCTCACGGTGCTTGTTACATGTGGAGATCTGGACATCCACATCGAACTGTCCATTGAAGAACAAAGCTCTCCTCAACCCCGCCAAGATCTGCGACAAGCTCTCCTTGGTTCGTGCCACCGCCTCGGGCTCTCAACATCAACACCAAGCCGGTCTGCGGTTGTTCGCGCCAATCGCGTCAACGCCTCTAAAGTGAGCTCGCACTTTGGAGTTGTCATGGGTATGCTTCGATTAACTCGGTCCACCTGCGAGTTCTCTTTGATTCGGTGCATCGCATTCGTTTCCGTCAAGTTTGCAGTTGAGAATGGGTTAGCGACAGATCCTCTTACAAAGAAGTTAATGGTTCTTTCTCCTGGGGCAAATATGATGGCAACTAAGATCAGCCATGGCAACCAAGTTGAGATTGGTGGTTCTTCATTTCTGGCTTCTTTGATTGTTCTGGGCAACTCTGACATTGATGTCATCTTGGGCATGGATTGGTTGACAGCAAATGCAGCTGTGATTGATTGTGCTGAACGCTCAGTGTCTCTGAAGATCCCTGAAGGCCACATAGTCTTTTCTCCAAGTCTGACTCCTGCTGTCCAGCTCTATTCCTTGGCTGCTCTGAATGATGACGCTATGGAAGCTATTCAGAAGGTACCAGTGGTCTGCGAGTTCCCGGATGTTTTTCCTGAAGAGTTGCCAGGTATGCCTCCGGATCGCGAGGTAGAATTCGTGATCGAGCTTGAACCTGGAACGGCTCCTATCTCCAAGAGGCCATACAAAATGGGTCCTCGAGTGGTGAACTCAAACGACAACTTGATGAACAAGAGAAGTTGGGTTTCATTCAGCATAGCACTTCTTCTTGGGGTAGTCCAACAATCTTCGTGAAGAAGCGTGACAGAACCGATAGGCTCTGTGTTGACTACCGGGCTCTAAATGCTAAAACCATCAAGAACAAATATCCTCTTCCTCGGATAAATGACCTGTTTGACCAGCTGGCAGGAGCTGTGGTGTTCTCTAAGCTCGATTTGAGAAGTGGTTATCACCAAATCAAAATTCGCAAAGAGGATGTGCCCAAAACAGCTTTCACCACTCGCTATGGCCTGTATGAGTACACGGTCATGTCTTTCGGCCTCACCAACGCACCTGCTACCTTCTCGAGGCTGATGAACTCCGTTTTCATGGAGTACCTGGACAAGTTTGTGGTGGTATATCTGGATGATATTCTGGTCTATTCCAAGTCCAAGGAGGAGCATGAAGAGCACCTGAGGTGTGTCTGAACAAGCTTCGTGAGAACCTTGTATGCCAAGTTCTCAAAGTGTGAGTTACGGTTACCAAGTAACCTATACGGGGCATGTTATCTCTGCCAAGGGCATTGCGGTCAACGGAACCGTGAAGACAATAGTTGAATGGCTTCCTCCTGCTAATGTCAAGGAAGTGCGGAGTTTTCGGCTTGGCTAGCTATTGTCGCTGCGTTTTGTGCGAACTTCTCGAAGATAGCAAAGCCTCTTACCGACCTCCTCAAGAAAGGCAAGAAGTACTGTGGACACACCTTGCCAAGAAAGTTTTGAGACACTCAAAGAAGCTCACTTCCACACCAGTCTTGGTTCCTCGGATACATCCAAGCCTTTCCAGATCTTCTGCGATGCATCTTTGCAAGGATTGGGTGCGGTCCTTATGCAAGAGAGACAGTGGTTGCTTATGCCTCTCGTCAGTTGAAGACGCATGAGGTCAACTATCCCACGCATGACCTTGAGCTAGCGGCAGTGGTCTTTGCTTTGAAGCTGTGGAGGCACTACTTGCTTGGGAACCGTTGTGAGATCTTCTCGGACCACAAGAGTTTGAAGTATATCTTCACTCAACCGGATCTCAATCTTGACAAAGGAGATGGATTGAAGCCATCAATGACTTGATGTGACCATCAACTACACCCCTGCAAAGCAAATGTCATGGCGGATGCGCTTAGCGAGAAAGCTTCGTCAACAACCTCATGGTGGAAGAGCGTGACCTCTCTTGTGCGAGGAATTCCGTCGGTGAACACGGAAATTGTGGAACAAGGGCATCTCACGAACCTTCGGCTACTCCTCTCTTGGAAGAACAGATTCGGTCTCGTCGCAGTGATCCGCACACCAAGAAGCTCATCGCTAAGCTTGGCACTCAAGTATGAATCCTTCCATGTTGATGATCGAGCACGCTCTTCTTTGATCACGGATGTTTGTTCCAAACTACCCGGTGCCGAGAGATCAATTGCTCAAGGAGGCACATGATTGGTCCTTTCTATCCATCTGCGGCACAAAGATGTATATGGACTTGAAAACACAATCTTTGGTGGCACTGGGTTGAAAAGGTATTGTGCCAAGTCGTCTCGAATGTGATGTACGCGCAGAGTCAAGGCATTCATCGAAACCATTTGGTCTTCTACAGCCATTGAAGCCTCCGGAATGGAAATGGGAGAAAGTTGAGATGGACTTCATCACGGCTTTCCAAGGTCGCAGAAGGGCAACAATGCAATTTTGTTGTCATCGACAGGCTTTCTAAAGTGGCACACTTCTTCGATCAAAGAAACAATTTACGGACTTGATTGGTGAGCTCTATATCAACAGGATTGTCTCTTTGTATGGGGTTCCACTTGAAATCAGTTCGGACCGTGGGAGCATCTTCACCTCAAAGTTCGGGAGAGTTTCCAAAAGCTTTGGGAACAAAGTTGAACTTCAAAGACCGCTTACCACCCTCGGTCTCAAGGACAAGTGGAGGATCAATCAGATTCTCGAGGACATGCTTAGAGCTTGCGTCATCTCATTTGGCATGAAGTGGGAAGAATGCCTTCCATATGCTGAATTCTCCTACAACAACAGCTTCCAGAAGAGTCTGAAGATGGCACCATTCGAGGCTCTCTATGGTCGCAAGTGCAGAACTCCCATTGGTTGGTCAGGTGCAGGAGAAAGAATCTGGTTTGGCCACGACATAGTGACTCAGTGCAGGAGAAGGTGCATATCATTCTGGAGAACCTGAAGATTGCTCAGAGTAGTCAGAAGAGCAACTATGACAGGAAGCACACAGATATGGTATATGCCCCTGGTGATCTAGTATACCTTCGCGTCACTCCCATGAGAGGAACACACCGCTTGTATCAAAGGAAGTTGGCTCCTAGATACATCGGTCCTTTCAAGATACGTGGTAGAAGAGGAGAAGTTGCTTATGCACTCGAGCTTCCGGAAAAACTCAAAGTCCATGATGTTTTCCACATCTCTCAGCTCAAGAAGTGCTTCAAAGATCCCGACAAGACTGTGGATCATGAGCTAATCGACCTCCAAGAAGATCTATCTTATCAAGAGCACCCACCAAAATCCTCGAGACCATGAGCGAAGGACTCGCAACAAGTCCATCAAATTACGCAAGGTGCGGTGGTCACACCATTCATTGATGAAGCAACTTGGGAGCGTGAAGATGAACTCCGTGTCAACCATCCTTCTCTCTTTGTGTCTTCTTCTTCTTCTTCCTAGAATCTCGGGGCGAGATTCCTGTTTAGTGGGGGAGAGTTGTAGCATCCCAGTTGTCTAACCCCTGTAATGCTACATGTCATAATAATAAAATGGGCCACTTCCAACATATAATTGTTGCATCATCATCATATCATGCTCATGTCATCATGTCCCCTTGCATTTGAGCATCATATAAAACCTTTTTCCTTGTTTGGTTCTTATCTCATGTTCATGATTAATTGTAGTTGCCTCTTGATATTGTATTTGGTTCTTACTAAATTGTTAAATGCCCAAACTGAGTTGGGGGCATCTCTCTTTTGACTCCACTACCTTATCTTTCACCACCTTATAATTCCACCATCCAATAATATGGGCTTGGCCTTTCATTGAGTTTCTCTAGTCCATGTTGTTGGTTGGATCCACTCATAATCTTTTGCTTGGCCTTTGCCCACTTTTTGGGAATGCAAGGATTAAAGCCACATGGAATCATGTTGTTTCCACAATATAACCACTTGGCATTAATTGTCTTGCATGGGCCATGCAAGTACCCCTTTTTCCTAGTTTTGGTTTTTGTTGGATTCTTAATGGATCCTTCTACCTTGCTTCATTTTGTTTGGTTAGTTCAAGACCCTAGCCCTCTTCCCCTTCTTGGTCCTTGCTTGGTTTGTTGGAATCATGCATGGGCCAAATAAAAACCACCCCATCATCTTAGGCACCTCTTCCTATCCTTTTTCCTTTCTCTTTCCCTTGATCATGTGTATTGCATTTGAAGCATGCATGATCTAGAATAAGTACCTCCATCTCTTTTCTTACCCCTCTTAGCAAGCTTTGAATCTTCCCATGCCATCTCTCTTTTATCCTAAACCAAAACCCTATTTTACCATTAACCTAAACTAAACCCTAAACTACTCTTTCCTCTAACAAAACCCAAACAACATCTCTCTCTCTCTCCTTTTCTATCCTAAACTAAACCCTAATTTACTTATACCCTAAAATAATCCCTACATCTACTTCTCTCTCTAAACTAAACCCTAGCTACATCTACCTCTAATCAAACCCTAAACTACCTTTTTCCCTCTAACTAAAACTAGCTACCACCTACCATGCGCCTACCCCAGGACACCCCCCTAGCTGCCCCCACACGGCATGGTATTCCTCTCTCCTAGCCCTAGACCGAACCCCCTCTCTCTTTTCTCCCCTCTCTTCTCTCTCCCTGGCCAAGGGCCCCTCTAGCCAACCTGCCTCACCAAAACTCCCTACCCCACTGCCTCCTCTCCCCATCCCGCCTACGCCACCACAGCCCCTGCCGAGCACGTGAGAGGAGGAGGCCGACGTGCCCTGCCAGCTTTCCCCTCACGCAACCACCGCGCCTCCATCCTTCTTATCCTCTCCCTCTCCCTCTCTGGCCTCCCCAGATCCCATCCCAGCAGCCCCGCAAGTCCCATGCCTCTCCCCTTCCTTCCCCTTCACCACCGGCTCGCTACCACCAGTATACCACCGACCCAGACGATCTAGCCGGAGAAGGGTGCTGCGAGGTTGTCGAGGAGGTTCCTGGAGCTCGCCTGCGTCGACCTGGAGCCAGACGCGAGAAGGAGGAGCCCCTGATCCGCCAGCACCTGTCGCGCCGCCCGGAAACCCTAGATCGACGGAGCGTCTGCCTCGCCGACGGCGTGCGCACCCGATCCGACCACACCAAAGACACTCCGGTGGCGGTCCACCTCGGACAACCTCCCATCCTCGGTCGCTTCTGGTTGCTCCGTTTGTTTCGTGAACGCCTCGTGCGCGCCCTCGCCACAACCGTCGGCCGCCTAGCATGGCGCCCCAGGCGGCAGCCACCGCAGCGGTGGCACAGCGTCATGAGCCCCAGCTTCGTGTTCGAGCCCTGTCCTCGCCACGCCGCGCGTCGCGCGCGTCGAGCGCTGTGAGGAAGATCCACAAGGCGCCGTCCTTTTGCGAAACCCCGGCTTTCTTTTGCTTAACGCAATCCACGAGGTCCCACCTGTCGGCGGTGGCCTTTTTCTAAAAGGCTCCCGCAGACCCGTGCTGAACCCGCAGTCCACCCCCTGGCCGCGTGTGCGTTTTGCAGAAATCCCCTGGCCCTTTGGGTTGCATCAACCCGCGGTCCTTCCGGGCCCGTTGTCAGTGTCTCTGGGAGCTTTTCAAAAAGATTCCTGTGGTTCTGTTTAATAAACCCGCGGTCCAGATGTGCGCCAGGCACTGCCGCGTGGGCCAGAGAGCCTCCCTGGTCCACCTGTCTGCGGCTCAGGCTAGCTGAGGCTGTGTGTTAAACGTCCCAGATGCTGTTTAAATTCAAAAGATGTTAAATAAATTCAAATTTCAAATTCTTTTCAGATTTCTAATAACTTTTACATCCTTTATCCAAATTGAGCAAATGATATATGTATTGATATCAGCAAGAAGAGAGGAATTCAAATATGCCATCTGTTTTGTATTTTGCTCAAGTAAAATTCCAAGTTTAGTGTAATTACATCAATTGCCACTGGATTTTCATTAATTCACAACTAATGTTTTGAAATTCCAAATTAAGCAAATAAGTAGTCTAAATTGATCAGCTCGACGAGACCTTTCTGTTAATGCTATCCATAACTTCAATTGCAGCATGCATCATATAAATATATTGCCAACAACAAATGTTATGACAACAAAATGTGACTAAAAACCAAATAAATGTTACTTCCTTGTCCTTCACACCTCACCCATGCCATGCTACCTTACTTGCCATGTAAATTGTGCATCATTCATCATGGCATGATTGTTTGCTTGACGCATCTTATTCATATGCTTGTGCTCTATATTTATGTTGGCCTTGTTTGTTTGGTTTTTCTCGGATAGACACTGAGCAGGGGTTGTATCAAGAGAACCAGGAGCACTACCCAGAACCGTCCTTTGCTTCAACAGAGACACCAGGCAAGCACTACCACATGCTTGCATACATACAGTACCTATTGCCTCTATCTTATTCTTGCATCATTGAGTCGCGATTGCATTAAAATGAATCCCAAGTATGCATAGCCTTTACCTTTAAACTCCACCAAGCTTGTATCCTCCATCCCATGAGCCACTACTATAGGAGTTGTTTGAGCCATGCGAGTCGTAGAACAGCATGTGTAGGGTTTGTGAGAGTCTGGTGGATAACGAGGTACTTAAACAACTTAACTTTGAGTAGTTGGGACAACTAAAGAAAGTGGCACGGTGAGCAATATCTGCTATTTGGTTTTCCTGCTCACTTGTGTCCCGTAAGACCCCGAGTACTTGATTCCTGTTCCTTGATTTATCGCGCTATCCACATCCGGGAGGTATATGGGACCCCCCTGGACCAGAGCTTGATTCCGTCTTATTTCTTGGGGCCACAAGCTAGTTTGGGGCTTTATTTACGATCCTGTACTTATGCCATGTTTACTGCTTTATTACGATTGTGCGAGGTACTGCACCTTTGTCTTTATTTTAGGCGGAATGTTTACGGTGTCGACAAGCCCGTTTGGGGTTCCCGATCGCTCTGACCATTGTCGCAGACCTTGAGGCCGTCTCGGAGCTTGCTTACTCCGTTGCGGGATCTACTTAAGGGGTGGCCCCCTGAAATATTTCTGAATCTTGTGATTGTTCAGTCGCGAAAGCCTCGTTGGGTTTTGATTTGGGTTTTCCGAGGTTGATCGAGTGTGTGTTGCTATTGGTGCACCCCGGCCGGGTAAAACTTTCTGAAAGCCGTGTCCGCGGTTATGGACGACTTGGAGCACAGTTTCTTGATCATAGACAAGCATAACTAAAGTACCGCCTTAATTTGACTAAGTAACTTGACTAGTAAATAGTGCAATACTCACGGAATGGTTAATAAAATTGCCAACGGAAGGGTTGTTCGTCCGCTTCCTTGTTGGTAGCGAGGAGGAGGATGGATCGGATGAGATTACCATTATAACTGTTGTACTTAAATTCACGGACATCCGTCTATCATTGGTTAGGCGGATGGTTAGCGTTATCTGTAGAATTGCTAGGGTTTATCTTTTCTGCAATTGCGTCACCCGAGTTGTGTCCCTTTAGAGGCATTAAGTCTTCTTGAGTACCCTTAGGGTCTCACGATAAATTCTTGATTCAGATGAGCGGTACCTTCTCGGGATCTTTGGGTGGAAGAAGCCGATGATGTGGGCAACGATCGTATGGTGTAGAGATTCCGGGCACGGGGATCCGTGAGACCTGTAGTTGGGATGTGCTTATTTTCTCTGGCATCTTATGCCCATTTGCTTCTTATCCGTACTCGGATCTTGTTTGCCTTCCGCATGATACTACGATGTGTCTTTGTATGAGGAGTTATCCTAAATTATAGATGTATCTAGGTCATTTGAATCTTGCCGTATGGCGTTGGTATATTCCTTTCTTTCTAGATGGTGTGGCTCGATGTACTCTTGTATGGTGGCTTGCGTACATACCCACTTGTGTCGTAGTTGATCCCTTCGCCGACCACGCCGCCCGTCTGAGTCCCGTTGAGAGGTTAGCGGTTGGGACGTCTGAAAGGACTACCAGTGAGTGGCTTTTGGGGCCCCGCCGTACTATTTCAACCGCTATCCCTCATCCAGGCTTGTATCTAGGAGCGTAGTTCACCGAGGTAGTTACAAAGAGGGAGAGGGGTGGTCCCTTGTTCCATGCATGATCCAAAATGGCCAAGCAAGATCCAAGAGACAAGATGGTTATAGGTTGGGCATGCCACATTAGCACATGTGTGTGCATGGAGCATGGGGTAGGGGTTTAACTAACGGGAAGAAGAGAGGGAGATGGTTTTGATGAAGAAACTTCAAGCCCAAACAAGATTAAGCCAAAGGAAAAGATCCACTTAGGAAAAACAAGCAAAGGCCAAAAACTAGAAAAAGGTGGCACTTGCATGGCCCATGCAAAATAATTAATGCCAAACGGTTATATTGTGAAAACAACATTATTTCATGTGGCTTTAATCCTTGCATTCCCAAAAAGTGGGCAAAGGCCAAGCAAAAGATGATGGGTAGATCCAACCAACAACATGAGCTAGAGATACTCAAAACTAAAATGCCAAGCTCATATTAATTGGATGGTGGAATTATAAGGTGGTGAAAGAAAAGGTGGTGGAGTCAATAAGAGAGATGCCCTCAACTCAACTTGGGCATTTAGCAATATATTAAGAACCAAATACAATATCAAGAGGCAACTACAATTAATCATGCACATGAGATAAGAACCAAACAGGAAAGGGTTTTACATGATGCTCAAATGCAAGGTGACATGATGACATGAGCATGATATGATGATGATGCAACAATTATAAGTTGGAAGTGGCCCTTTTTATTATTATGACATGTAGCATTACAGGGGTTAGACAACTGGGATGCTACACTTAAGTACTTACGAAGAACTAAGGATATGTTTCTTGTATATAGATGTGAAGAAGAGCTCGTCGCTAAGTGTTATGTCGACGCAAGCTTTGACACCAACCCGGATGACTCTAAGCCTCAATCCGGATACGTATTTCTCATGAATGGTGGAGCGGTTAGTTGGAGGAGTTCCAAACAACCTGTGGTAGCGGGATCAACAACGGGCGAATATGTTCTTTGCTTGAGCGGCTCGAGCGGTTTGGATGAAGGAGTTCATATCCGAACTAGGTGTGGTTGCAAGCGCGTTGGACCCAATGGTGATCTATTGTGACAACAATGGTGCCATTGCCAATGCCAAAGAACCAAGGTCTCACAGGAATTCCAAGCATATTAAGCGCCGGTTTCACTCCATCCGCGAGCATGTCAAGGATGGAGATATAAAGATTTGTAAAGTACACACGGATCTCAATGTAGTAGATCCATTGACTAAAACTCTCCCTAGAGCAAAACATGATCAACACCAGAACTCCATGAGTGTTAGATTCATCACTATGTAACTAGATTATTGTCTCTAGTGCAAGTGGGAGACTGAAGGGAATATGCCCTGAGAGGCAATAATAAAGTGTTTATTATGTGTATTCCAAGTACATGATAGATGTGTATTTTGCATGCTATAATTGTATTAATACGGAAAAATTAATACATATGTGTTTAATAAACAAACATAAATTTCCTAGTTATGCCTCTCTCATAAACTAGCTCGTTGATTAACAAGATGATCAAGGTTTCCTGATCATGGACATTGGATGTTTTTAATAACGGGATCACAACATTAGTGTAATGGTGTGATGAACATTCATCCGAAGTATAGCATTACGATCAAAGTCATTGATTTTATATAGCTATAACAACTTACGGAGTGATCCTAATCCTTAGACCATGAGATCATGTCAATCACTAACACCGGAAGAGTTTCTTGATAACATCAAACGTCACACCGTAACAGGGTGATTATAAAGATGGGTTCAGAACTAATAAAGTGTTATGTTGAGGCCCATGGATCGAGAGTATAATTTTTTCATCTCGATGACGGATAGATATACTCTGGGCCCTCTCGGTGATATCACATTGGTTAGCTTGCAAGCAAGTGATTTGATCACTAGAATGTTATATCACGGGAACGCGAAAAGAGTGCATGTCAGTAACGAGATCAAACTAGGTATGGAGATACCGATGATAGAATGTTGGACATGTAATATATCGCGAAACAAAGGGATTAAGATACTAGCGTAAAAGGTTCCAACGATCACAAGAAAGTCATCGTTGAATGTGTGGGAGTCAGTATGGGTCTCCAAATCCTGCTTCTGATTATTGATCCGAGAGGGGTCTCGATCATGTCCGCATTATTCACGAACCGTAGGGTGACACACTTAAGAGACATCGACATCCAATTGGAGCAAAAGTTTCATGCCGGAAAGAATAACAAGCGCAAGAATTTATTTCACTAGATAACGAAACAGTTTTTTGGGTGAAATTGCATAAAGTGGATATGCGTGTGAAATAGAATTCTAGCAAGGGGTTATATGTGAATGTTTATCATTAAAGTAATTGACAAAATTCTGAATAAATAAAATAGTTTTATTTAATGAGAGTTTGCATTAAATTTGGTGGAAATTTAATTGCAAGTTTGAGTGGGATTTTGAGTGGAGGGAAATGAAGAGGTTTTTGTGAGTGGAGTGTCCACCCACATGAATGAAGGAGGGGAGGGGCAGCCCCCATGGATGTCGGCCACCCCCTTGGGTGCCCCCCTCCTCCTATAAAAGGCACCCCTCTCCCTCTCTCTCTCTCTCACTCACACCTCCTCGTGAAGGATCTCTCTCCCCCTCTAGAATTTATCCCCCATGGTCTCGGACTAGCGAGATACATGTTCCCGGTGGCTATTCGGCAAGAAAGAGTTGTGCTTCCGCTGCATCACTGTAGCGAGGAGGTGGAGGTTGCTCGGTGCCTCGGACGTGTGTGCGAAAGCGGATCGCTGGCGATTTCTTGGCGCTAGGACTTCCTCTAGATCTTGAGATCGGCAAGAGATCGTCTACATCAACCACGAGTTTAACTCGTTAAGCTTTGTCGGTCTTCAAGGGTATGTTCTCTACGGATATACATCCGCCCGTTGTTTGTATCTAGTAGATAGATCTTGGTACAAAGTTGTTCCCATCGAAGGAAAAAATTTGTTTTCTATGCTGCAAACCCTACAAGTATATTTATCTGTCATATGGATGGACAAATCCCACTCTTGATCCATGCGCTTCAATACATACTTTCAGAATACCCAATGCCACCTTTATAACCACTCAGTTACAAAGTGGTGTTTGATGTTATCAAAGCATCCATCTGGTGTTGGTGATTAACATGATCTCATGGTCAAAGTATTAGGTTAGTATGTATTTGAAAGCTTGTAGCAAACAAACTTTAAATGACTTGATCTTATGCTATGCTTAATATGTGTGTGTGCGTCCATCACATCATTCTCCTAATGATACGATCTTGTTATTAATAACATCTAATGTCCATGATCAGGAAACCATGATCATCTATTAATCAACAAGCTAGTTCAACAAGAGGCTTACTAGGGACTCTTTTATGTTTACAAAACACACAAGCATTAATGTTTCTGGTTAATACAATTGTAGCATGAGATGCAAACATTTATCATAAACACAAAGATATAATAATAACCAATTTATTATTGCCTCTTGGGCATATCTCCAACACCTCTCATATAAAGGCTGGGAGGACCCGACAGAGAGGATAACCTTAGCTTTTCTACAATCCATCGTGAGGTAGATTGCAACTAGCAAATCGACAACTTTGTAACCAAGCTTTATCTAATCATACTGCATCGACTTCCTTGTTTGTCTAATCAGCCGACAAAATCCCTAACGCTCTATTTTCCATAAAACCCTAAGTCCATAACAATGGGCATTGAGGTCACCCCTCGTCAATAACCATAAAAAAATCTCGTTGATTTCTTCATAACAGAAAATCACCACCAGTACATTGAGAAAGTATATCCTATGTAGAGGTAAATACAAGCTAAATGATGGTGTACCGGGGAAATTGTCAAATCAAGTACATAACATAAAGTTACATCATACATTAGGGAAAAACATACACTAACATGCTAAAACACATAGAACGTTACATACTGAACACAAAAAGGAGAAAACATAAACATCTACTCATACAGACAATAAAGTACGGTCATTTGGCATGCGAAAATGTGAGCAAAAATCAAAGTATACATTCCCACTACCAAAAAAGAGAACCTAACACATACATATCATGAGGAACGAGTATAACACGCGTGTATGTATTAACACATGTTGCATAGAACATAAACTACATATTCTGAATATAATTTACATTCATATACATGATTCCTTAGCAAAATTTGAATGTAAGGTACATGGATTGTTGAAAGAAAACTTGTTGTGTAATCTACACCAAAACGAGACCTAATGCTTGTGTCTCTAGAATTTATGCATGCCGAGGGCTTGCAGAACAATAGCTCTTTGGCTCTCAACCATCACCTCTATTGAGTTGGCGTCCCTCACCACTGATCTCTCTTCCACTGCGCCCTGGTGTCCATGACACTCTACTGTACCGTTTCTCTAACAAGGGCCTCTCGAACAAAAGCTTCTATATCAAATTCTTTCATGCATCTACCGGTGGATGAACAAGCTTCGAAGGTTTGGGGTAATGTCGCACCTCTAAAGTGCCAGACATTCAAATTGTTATGCGCCACCGTCTTCCCACAAATGACCGATGCTTTCATCAACTCACGACCTCGGCATCGTGCCCATCCTACGATCAAGCCAAAGACACCGATCACCTTCTAGTCAATTATGTTAGGGCCCAATAGGTCTGGGACATGTTCTTCCCTCGAGATGGACAAGCTACAATAACCTGCGTCCACAAGCTCTAGGCCTCCCTCTCCCGCAACTTCGAGCAATCAACCAATGTGCCATCTCGTGGAAGCGATGCTATAATTTCCAACAATGTGGACGAACCCATTATGGTTGTCTTCCGCCGCTGCATCGAGGAGAATAAATGTTGTCTAATCAATGTAATACTCTTGCCTCTGAATCCTTGATGCTATGCTGGTGTAATGGGTTCAATCCCCCTTGAGGGCTTGTCTATGTAGCACCCCGGGTAAAACCACTACTAGAAAATCGCCTGTTATTCCTACTTTATGCATCATCATGACATCAGCATGTATCTTTTTGCCTAAAACTATTTTGCTAAAAGCCCTATTTTTGTTTTCTACAAATGCCCTTCTCTAATTCAAATATAAAATCATGTTCCTCTCGGATCCTTATTTTTGCCTAAAACATATTTGTAAATGTTTTATTTTAAGTAAAAGAAAATAAATAATATAAATATTTTGTTAGGGGGAGGCAGTCCATCCGGTCAGGCCCAAAATCCCAACTAGACAGACTACCTACTACCCCATATATCAAACCCTAATTCCCTAATCCCCCTGTCCAAACCCTAGCTACCCAACACCCCACCCTGCCGCCACACTCCCTCCATCCCATCCCACACTGCGACGCAACCTAGCGTCCGCCCGCCCGCGCCCGCAGTCAACCATCCCGCACCCCATTTTTTTTCTCTCCTCTCACAACACGCTCCGCCTGGACCCACCACTCATCTCCCTCCCCGCATCGGATCCCCACCCCGACACTCTTCTCCACGCCCGCTCGTCTTGCCTCGCCTCTGGTCACAGAGCTCTTCGTCGCCACCCTCTCCCGCGAGCCGCACCTCCTCCCGCAGTGCCCCTCTGCTCCCCTACATCGTCGCGTCCGCCTGCCAGCTCCCTTCCCCACGTCTAGGCACCCCTGCCGCTCGCGACCCCGATCGGCGCTGCCCCGTCCCCCACCTCCTGCCGCCTCTCCTCCCTAGCTCGCACGTGGTGCCGCTGCCAGCCAGCGTCCGCCCGTCGGCCCTCTCCTCTTCACCGTGTCTCCTGCCTCGTGGAGCCCTGCCGTCGTGGCCCCCACCTTCATCGACCTACTCCGGCCCTCCTCCTCCGAACCGACGCTGGCATCTTCCAGGTCCTCTGCCGTGAGCCTCATGCTCGGATGGTGTTCTGCTTCATCTCCGGCGGCGACCTACCGGTGCTCCACCTCGTCCCTGTTCCTATGCGTCCAGATACACATGATGGAGGTTCCCGAGCGTAACCTGTCAAGCTCTTACCGTTGCTTGCGAGTTTTTCATAATGTTTTCTCCTTTTGTTCCTGTAGCAAGGCACATGATTTGCCCGCATGAGTTTTCCTAGCAGCACTCCCGTATCGGTCGCGTCCACAGGTTCAGTGTTGAATGTTGCCATGTCCTGTCTCTTCATCTGGCAAGATCAGCCTCTATCTACGAGTACCTGTTCTACCACACAAGGTCATCGGTACAAGATGTGAAGCACTTGGACCGTGAACCTCGACAAGATCTTCGCCACGGATTTAAGAGTAACTAAAGCACCATCAAGACGACTCAAGGAAACCGACGCCGAGACCCCTTCCTAGAGGCGAAGTCCAGACCTGAAGGCCACCAAGCTCGCCTTCCCGGAACGACAAGTGCTCCTTCACAGATCCGATGTTCAAAGCCCCAAAGCCCCGATCCAAAGACCGATCTCGGTGTCCAAAGCCCGAACCTGTCGAACCCCTAACCAAGATCGCCGATACCCCGATGTGTGACCTCTTTTTCCGAGACCCCTATATTTTTGTAATATATATAATATACTTGTTGCATATTAAATTGTCATGCTTGCACACATATAATGTGGTTTGGGAGCATTATGCCGATTCACCTCATAATTAAATATGGAGACCATATGCGGGCGTTTCTAGTCTAATATTGGCCCCATTTAAATTTGTGTAGCGAACCAGTGCTATCTTTTTCCTTGTTATTGCAACATTTAAATTGCGGGTATCTAGACAACATGAAACCTCTAAGTAATTATCGGGACCCCTGTTCCGTTTAATTTTGCCTAATTGCATCGCATCTTTGCCATGTCATACATCATACATGCATCATGCCCGATCTTCTGCCATAGAATTAAATATTACATCTGGTGTTTCTGCTAGTGCTTTGCTTCTTCACGGATTAGGCCGATGAGTTGACGTGAGAGTCGACCCGATCTTCGGATGAACCTTCGGCAATGTTTTTCAGACGAGCAATCTCCCCCTTTCTACCTATCTTACTTTTATAGTATTTATTCCCTCCTGTTGATCTATTGCTATCTGTGTTGCGATGCTCTAGTTTTCGTACCCGTGATATCCCTTGCAGACTTATATTGCCTTGGACACACCCTATTAAATGTTGTTTGGTAGATAGTTGGACTTGCGTGTTGTAGTCGCTTGCTCAAGTGCTGTTGCGTATCGTCCAGTATCACGGTTGTTGGAAGGCTGCCATATGCTTTATGTTGGAGATGATCATGGCTTTAATTATTGTTTAATAACTAAAATTAAAAGTAGGTAAATGCAAAGGCACCGGTGGGTAATGGACAATATTTGGTTTTAACCGCTCATTGGTGTCCCGTAGGACCCCGAGTTCTTGACACATGTTCCGAGATCGAGCGCGCTAACCACAGGTGGGGTGTGTGGGCACCCCCATCGATTAGTACCTGATTTCAAAGTATTATATGGGGGGCCACAAAGTAGTTTGGAGCTTTATTACTATCTTGTACTTATGTCATGCTTTACTGCTTTATTTACGATTGCGCGTGGAGCGCCTGTACTGTTTTGGAACCAACGTGGAATGTTTTCGCGGTATCGACAAGCCCAGTCACACTTTCGGGTTCCCAGTCGTTTATAGCCATTGTCACAAACCTCTGGGTCCGTCTCGGAGACCGGCCGACTTCGTTGCGGGTAGCTTAGTGCGGTGGCCCCCATGTGCTTGCTTTGGGTCTGGGAAACGTCGTGTCCGAAACCCCGTCGACATACCGTTGGGTGTATGTTTTGTGATCTTGTACCTACCTGATCTGACAACAAGGGTGTAGGTGCATGTGGAAACTTTGGTGCACCCTGCGTTAAATCTTTTCGAGAAGCCGTGTCCGCGGTTATGGACGACTTGGAGCACAGTTCTCGATCATAGATAACTATAACTAAAGTTTACTGTTATAATTTGACTTGTATCCGATATGACTAGTAATCAGCTTCACTACAACGGAATGGCTAAATAAAAGTACCAACAACTGTTGAGTTTGGGATATCTCATGCTAATTGTATCTGACTAGTAAGTGTCGCAACTACAACGGAATGGTTAACTAAAAGTGCCCACTCCTTATTATATCAGGATGACTATCTATACCTGACTAGTAATTGCTGCAACGATAACGGAATAAATAAAACTGCCAACTGTGTGAGTTCCTCGGTTGACTTCCTCGTTTGGTCTCGAGGGGGAAATACCAGGATGGGTATGTTTGGTGGTAGTATCAGGCTGGTTTCGAATAGGTCCTTCTTATCTGTCTCTGATAGCCGACAGTTGTATCGAGTCTCTATAGGTTGTCTAGTGCATGATGCGTTGCCGCTTCAGTCCACCATACCTATGTAGGCGAGGACCGCCGAATTCTAGTCTCGCCGTGTACTGGCCTCAGTACTGACCGCTCTCTCTTTTTCCTTTGCCCTTTGTGGGCACCCCTTTTGTTTAAGAAGGTTTTGAGATCGACGTCGTTAGCAGGGTTACCCTTCCGGCTTGGCCTGGGCAGGGTTATGGACGCCATTGGTTATTCTTCAGGGATCTTAGCTCAATTTGCATCTTGTCCATACTCGGATGCTGTATCATTTTAAAGGTGGTTTGGATCTTTGTATTGTATATCTGTATTCTTGACTCTTTGAGTCGTTGTTGTATATATCTGTTCTGTGGGTTCCATCGTGGACTACTGTGTAATGGTATTACTTCGTTTTCCACCCGCACGAAAGTGCCTGGTGGGCACCTTTGAATCGTTTCTATGCGGGTTTGGCGGGAAGCGCTGAAACTTGCATAGGGCCGATTCTGAGGGTGTTACAGAGTGGTATCAGAGCTCAGCAGTTACGATACCCCACTGGTCCATCCTGTAGGATAACCTAGCTAACGGATGATGTAGAGTGTCAAAACTATTTTGGAAAATCGGTTGGATAGATCTGATTAGGTCTACTTTTACTTCTTACCCCTCTGCTATTCTCCTCTTACCTCGACGTGTTTTGAATCTGCTCTCTTATCTTTTCTTCGAGTCTAGGAATTCTCGTGGTTGGGTTTCTGTCGTAACTTTAGGGTTTCGCTTCCTTCCTCTCGTAACGGTGCTTCGACATCCGGACTTCTTGCTATCTGAGGAATCTTCCTCTGTGTACTTTTTAGTGGACCGAAAGTTCACTAAAAATTTTCTTTCTATCCTCCGGTGTTTTTCGATACGACGAAGTCATCTGCATCAGATCTGATAAGAATCACCATCCCTCCTTTGTTTCTGAACCTCGCTTGTCGAGATCTTCAGTCTGATTCCGAGAGTTGGTTGCATAATTCACCTATTCATGTGTAGATTAATGCTTTGGGTGCGCGATGGACTGATCACCATCCGACTACTCTTATCATTCGCTCTTGTTCATTGAATGGTGGATCGAAGCGATTTTACTCCCTCCACAGAAGTTAAAGGTGGCCTTATATTTTGATGCCTTTATCATCGTCCTTTGTTCTCCGGAGTGTTCTCTCGACGAACGTGACCAACAACCCCTTGATAGTGGTGTCGTGAAGATCTACACGAAGCGAGAAGATTCAGACTGTCAGCTTTCTTCCCCGTACCATGAGGCGGATCTCGAGGGCGAGATCCATTGTTAGTGGTGTCGAATTGTAGCACCCCGGGTAAAACCACTACTAGAAAATCGCCTGTTATTCCTACTTTATGCATCATCATGACATCAGCATGTATCTTTTTGCCTAAAACTATTTTGCTAAAAGCCCTATTTTTGTTTTCTACAAATGCCCTTCTCTAATTCAAATATAAAACCATGTTCCTCTCGGATCCTTATTTTTGCCTAAAACATATTTGTAAATGTTTTGTTTTAAGTAAAAGAAAATAAATAATATAAATATTTTGTTAGGGGGAGGCAGTCCATCCGGTCAGGCCCAAAAGCCCAACTAGACAGACTACCTACTACCCCATATATCAAACCCTAATTCCCTAATCCCCCTGTCCAAACCCTAGCTACCCAACACCCCACCCTGCCGCCACACTCCCTCCACCCCATCCCACACTGCGGCGCAACCTAGCGTCCGCCCGCCCGCGCCCGCAGTCAACCATCTCGCACCCCGTTTTTTCTCTCCTCTCACAACACGCTCCGCCTGGACCCACCACTCATCTCCCTCCCCGCATCGGATCCCCACCCCGACGCTCCTCTCCACGCCCGCTCGTCTTGCCTCGCCTCTGGTCACAGAGCTCGTCGCCGCCTCCCTCTCCCGCGAGCCGCACCTCCTCCCGCAGTGCCCATCTGCTTCCCTACAGCATCGCGTCCGCCTGCCAGCTCCCTTCCCCACGTCTAGGCACCCCTGCCGCTCGCGACCCCGATCGGCGCTGCCCCGTCCCCTACCTCCTGTCGCCTCTCCTCCCTAGCTCGCACGTGGTGCCGCTGCCAGCCAGCGTCCGCCCGCCGGCCCTCTCCTCTTCACCGTGTTGCCTGCCTCGCGGAGCCCTGCCGTCATGGCCCCCACCTTCATCGACCTACTCCGGCCCTCCTCCTGCAAACCGACGCTGGCATCTTCCAAGTCCTCTGCCGTGAGCCTCATGCTCGGATGGTGTTCTGCTTCATCTCCGGCGGCGACCTACCGGTGCTCCACCTTGTCCCTGTTCCTATGCGTCCAGATACACATGATGGAGGTTCCCGAGCGTAACCTGTCAAGCTCTTACCGTTGCTTGCGAGTTTTTCATAATGTTTTCTCCTTTTGTTCCTGTAGCAAGGCACATGATTTGCCCGCATGAGTTTTCCTAGCAGCACTCCCGTATCGGTCGCGTCCACAGGTTTAGTGTTGAATGTTGCCATGTCCTGTCTCTTCATCTGGCAAGATCAGCCTCTATCTACAAGTAACTGTTCTACCACACAAGGTCATCGGTACAAGATGTGAAGCACTTGGACAGTGAACCTCGACAAGATCTTCGCCACGGATTTAAGAGTAACTAAAGCACCATCAAGACGACTCAAGGAAACCGACGCCGAGACCCCTTCCTAGAGGCGAAGTCCAGACCTAAAGGCCACCAAGCTCGCCTTCCCGGAACGACAAGTGCTCCTTCACAGATCTGATGTTCAAATCCCCAAAGCCCCGATCCAAAGACCGATCTCGGTGTCCAAAGCCCGAACCCGTCGAACCCCTAACCAAGATCGCTGATACCCCGATGTGTGACCTCTTTTTCCGAGACCCCTATATTTTTGTAATATATATAATATACTTGTTGCATATTAAATTATCATGCTTGCACACATATAATGTGGTTTGGGGGCATTATGCCGATTCACCTCATAATTAAATATGGAGACCATATGCGGGCGTTTCTAGTCTAATATTGGCCCCATTTAAATTTGTGTAGCGAACCAGTGCTATCTTTTTCCTTGTTATTGCAACATTAAAATTGCGGGTATCTAGACAACATGAAACCTCTAAGTAATTGTCGGGACCCCTGTTCCGTTTAATTTTTCCCAATTGCATCGCATCTTTGCCATGTCATACATCATACATGCATCATGCCCGATCTTCTGTCGTAGAATTAAATATTGCATCCGGTGTTTCTGCTAGTGCTTTGCTTCTTCACGGATTAGGCCGATGAGTTGACGTGAGAGTCGACCCGATCTTCGGATGAACCTTCGGCAATGTTTTTCAGGCGAGCAATCTCCCCCTTTCTACCTATCTTACTTTTATAGTATTTATTCCCTCCTGTTGATCTATTGCTATCTGTGTTGCGATGCTCTAGTTTTCGTACCCGTGATATCCCTTGCAGCCTTATATTGCCTTGGACACACCCTATTACCTGTTGTTTGGTAGATAGTTGGACTTGCGTGTTGTAGTCGCTTGCTCAAGTGTTGTTGTGTGTCGTCCAGTATCACGGTTGTTGGAAGGTTGCCATATGCTTTATGTTGGAGATGATCATGGGTTTAATTATTGTTTAATAACTAAAATTGAAAGTAGGTAAATGCAGAGGCACCGGTGGGTAATAGACAATATTTGGTTTTAACCGCTCACTGGTGTCCCGTAGGACCCCGAGTTCTTGACACATGTTCCGAGATCGAGCGCGCTAACCACAGGTGGGGTGTGTGGGCACCCCCATCGATTAGTACCTGATTTCAAAGTACTATATGGGGGGCCACAAAGTAGTTTGGAGCTTTATTACTATCTTGTACTTATGTCATGATTTACTGCTTTATTTACGATTGCGCGTGGAGCGCCTGTACTGTTTTGGAACCAACGTGGAATGTTTTCGCGGTATCGACAAGCCCAGTCACACTTTTAGGTTCCCAGTCATTTACAGCCATTGTCACAAACCTCTGGATCCGTCTCGGAGACCGGCCGACTTCGTTGCGGGTAGCTTAGTGGGGTGGCCCCCATGTGCTTGCTTTGGGTCTGGGAAACGTCGTGTCCGAAACCCCGTCGACATACCGTTGGGTGTATGTTTTGTGATCTTGTACCTACCTGATCTGACAACAAGGGTGTAGGTGCATGTGGAAACTTTGGTGCACCCCTGCAGGGTTAAATCTTTTCGAGAAGCCGTGTCCGCGGTTATGGACGACTTGGAGCACAGTTCTCGATCATAGATAACTATAACTAAAGTTTACTGTTATAATTTGACTTGTATCCGATATGACTAGTAATCAGCTTCACTACAACGGAATGGCTAAATAAAAGTACCAACAACTGCTGAGTTTGGGATATCTCATGCTAATTGTATCTGACTAGTAAGTGTCGCAACTACAATGGAATGGTTAACTAAAAGTGCCCACTCCTTATTATATCAGGATGACTATCTATACCTGACTAGTAATTGCTGCAACGATAACGGAATAAATAAAACTGCCAACTGTTTGAATTCCTTGGTTGACTTCCTCGTTTGGTCTCGAGGGGGAAATACCAGGATGGGTATGTTTGGTGGTAGTATCAGGCTGGTTTCGAATAGGTCCTTCTTATCTCTCTCTGATAGCCGACAGTTGTATCGAGTCTCTATGGGTTGTCTAGTGCATGATGCGCTGTCGCTTCAGTCGACCATACCTATGTAGGCGAGGACCGCCGAATTCTAGTCTCGTCGTGTACTGGCCTCAGTACTGACCGCTCTCTCTTTTTTCCTTTGCCCTTTGTCGGCATCCATTTTGTTTAAGCAGGTTTTGAGATCGACGTCGTTAGCAGGGTTACCCTTCCGGCTTGGCCTGGGCAGGGTTATGGACGCCATTGGTTATTCTTCAGGGCTCTTAGCTCAATTTGCATCTTGTTCGTACTCGGACGCTGTATCATTTTAAAGTTGATTTGGATATTTGTATTGTATATCTGTATTATTGACTCTTTGAGTTGTTGTTGTATATATCTGTTCTGTGGGTTCCATCGTGGACTATTGTGTAATGGTATTACTTTGTTTTCCACCCGCACGAAAGTGCCTGGTGGGCACCTTTGAATCGTTTCTATGCGGGTTTGGCGGGAATCGCTGAAACTTGCATAGGGCCGATTCTGAGGGTGTTACAGTCTACTTCTTCGGTATTTTTATCCTCAAAAGATGTGGGGTGTGGGGATATGCAGGTATTTGGTGTTCACCCAATACTCTCCAATCTCGTCAAATACACTTCCCAAAAAATACTTTACAATGATGGAGAGTTTTGAATCTATCCAAAACTACACTAGTGTGGAGGAGATTTGTGGGGATATTCCGAAATTATCCCCTCCAAATCCGGCCTAGTAAACGACCTATCAGGAAAATTTCGGGATACGAAACAATCCCTTTCCATCTCCTCAAATACTCTAGAAGTAAACAAGGCCTGAAGCTCCCTAGTTTACTTTTCTTTTGTGCTCTATAAATTTGTAATGTGCTACTCCGTCCGGTTTTATTCACATCGTGTTCTGGGTTTGGTCAAAGTCAAACTTTGTAATGTTTATGTAGGGAAAATATCAATATCTATAATATAAATTATATTGTATATGAATAGCTTTGAAGTGTATTTTTATTATATATGTTTCATTGTATGGATGTTGATATTTTCTCTTATATTCTTTAAAGTTTGACCTTAACTAAACCTAGAACGCGAACTAAATAAAAATGGAAGGAGTACTTTGTCGATGGACGATGTTGATACCTAAAGGTTCAGGCTAGCTTTTGCCCTCCGAAGTTAGGGTAAAAAGATCTACACAAAAACAATGAGCACAATCATCCATATTGTGGTAATACGGCATAACAAACAGAGCCACTACAATATGATTACCCCGAAAAAAATCATAAACCTACTGTCTAGTGTGACCCAAAACTGAACTAACCCATGAATGTACCAAACTATACATCTTACATCAAATCATACATGCTATACGTATCGGTTATGCGCAGCAGATGCACTACCGTCGAATCCTTGAACCCTAAAAAAACAGGAAAACGAGCGAGGGTTCCTGCAACGCTCACCGGGTCAAAATCCACACTAGATGCGCCAAGGTTTGGACGCAGCAGCACGCCCGGATGATCCTGCGCCGTTTACTCTCAGCAGGGCCACCCCTGCACCTCGGACGCGTCGAACCACGGGCCCGCGCCGCCGCTGGATCTGTCTCCCCGGCGGTCAGACGCGCCCGAGACTTGAGCAGCTCAGATGCAAATCTGAATCCTCCGGTCGATTGTCGATTCTTCGTTCCTCCCACGCCCTGACGTTGCCACCTCTTCTACCCTGATGCACAGCCTATGCTCTCGTTCGCGACCACTCCTATCCTTCATGGCTTCTGCTTCGCATCACTGCTGGCCGCCAACGCTAGCGGGACGAGTTTTCTCATCCATGGAATCTACCAATCCACCTGTCCGTCGTGCTCATCGGTGTGTTTCTTGCTCTGATGCTAATATTTGCGCATTCAGTTGTATTCTAGTAGTATTGTTTTGGTTATGGATTCTGGCAAAATATGGGTTTCTTACTTTACCCTTATGTTGATTTTTGAAGGCAAATGGGGAAAGTACTTTCATAACGTCATATTTACTACCAAAACAGAGAAATACGACCGAAAGAATATAAAAATCCATTTCATGCTTAGATGAGTTTAAAGCCCCTGGTGAAGAAGATATGAAAAAAACCACCATGGATCTTATATATGTTGATGAAAATGCTTGTAGGACAGCGTTGGAGGCTACAGATGTTGATACAGGGGGAAAACCTGTGGACGTCTCTGGTCATCCGGAGGAAATTGTGATCAGTGATAGCGAATACTTTGACAATTGGTACGCAAAGACGGCTCATATCCTCTCTGACGCCAGTTTTACCCCTTTGCTTATACTTCCAAAAAGCAGCCACCGTGACGGTTCTATATACAAGCGCACACATGCATGGAAAGAGGACTACCGTATTGAAGACCGTAATGAGAGTAAGTGACCAACACCTCTTTTTCTATATTTGCTTTACTCCCTCTAGATCCCATGAGGACAAGCTTGTGGTCAAATATTTAGAACTTTGGTCAGTTGTAATTTGAAAAATATTTTGGTTGCATATATGGATGTCAACAGATTTGTCTCAATACGTACTTTAAATTTGTACTAGGTTCTGAAATTATATTGAAAGTACAGAAGGCCGTGTGAATATCAAAACCTTCCAGTATCTGGAAACTGGAGGGAGTAATACAACATGCCTTAAGCGAATTGCAGCTCGTGCTATTAGCAGTTGTATTAACTGTGTGTTTCATCTCCACCAAAAGTTTTCGATTGGCAGATCTCCCTATGCTATTTCCTCGGCGTTTCGTTTTACTTAAATGGGTTCAATTCACTCCTCATATTGTTTATGTTGGATTTTTTTAGTGCTAAACAGGTTTATAACTGTTTAATGGCATCATGCTCTATGCTTATTCTTTTAGCATGTATTTTTGTATTCTACGTGCTAAAATGATGTACGTCTGCAAATAGTCATGTAATATTATGATTTTTTTTGTAACTGAGAGTATATGATGTATCTACCATCAGAAAAAATAACTTAGAACAGGACTTCTAGGAAGAGAAACAAAAGAAAATATTCACCAAACGGTGAAATGACCTGTTTTAGCAGTTCTTGGCGTAGATTGAAAGTGGAAGTACTTTGGGATGTCATGATTTTTTTTGGCAGAGTAAAATGGACTTTTTTCTTTCTGAGGTGATTCAATATTACTCGCTTTTTTGTGTGTTTTTCTCAAAGAACTTTTTGAGGGAGCAAAATTTCTAGTAAAAAGAACATAGATAGTTTCCACTAAGATGAAAAAGAATAGGGCCATGGAATTCTCAAGCAGTATGTTTACCTTTTGTATCACAAGTATTTGTTCACTAGTATGTTAATTCCAATCACCATACTACTTTGTACCTTTATGAAGCTTGTTTGGAGGCAATGATGTTGACAGAACCCCCAAATTGCTTCTTCCTCAATGACCAATGCCTGCATCATAAATCGAGACGCATGTTCCAAATTTTCTCAGTGAAGTTGGCTCAAAATCCTGTTGGTGGGATAGTACAGTTGTATGGATACATAGCAGTGCGGGATATGTTGGATCCATTGCTTAATTATGTCGTCAATATTACCAGGGATGATCCCATCATCGTGAAGCAGGTGCACGCCCATACTCATCTGCAATTTTCTCAGGGAATTAGTCTATCTAACTCACCTGAGGTTGTTTGTCTACTTATCCCGCTGAAGTATAGAACAAGGTATTCGGCCCCATAAAGTATTCACTACCGTCTTCAACCCCTGGTGCCAGTTAGTACATGGTTTTTGCCCACATGGCCTGTTACGTTGTTTAGTGTTTAGAAAATTTGGTATACTTTGGAGATCAAATACACAATGTTATACTTGAGGGTGTTATGCAGACGAACCTGATACTTTAAGAGGGTAAGCCGACTTATTCGTTAATTTAAATTACTTTCTTATTTTACAATATCACATGCATAGCACTGATGAGATTGGACTATGGATACTCTCAGTGGCTTACTACAAGGAAATGATTCCATGTGGTTAGTCTGTCTAAAAGCAGCAGTATAATACTTTATAGATTTTATAAATTACTACTACAACAAGCCTTATACTGTGAAATGATGATGTACTATGAAAACAGTTCTAAATTATGAGTGTACAATTGATTTTTTTTGTTTTGTTTATAGGCATATGAAGATGCATGGCATGAATTATCCCATCAATACATTTCTTTCCTTTCTTTTCATATAAATGAGTTTATGCAACTAAATATTTGGGATTTGGTACAAAAGTAAATAAATTGAGGGAGTGAATTCTCCCCCTCTAACACCGTTATGCACTCTGTAATCATTCAGTTTGATAGATGTCAAAGATGTTGTTACACCGATTGCAACATATCTCTTTTAAGTAAACATTGTCACAATTGAAACACCATAATGGAAGTATTTAACTACAGATATTTCTTACTTTATATGAAGAGCTACTGAGTAATAATAATTTGCAGGGTTCTCTCATCAACATGACTGGCCCTAAGCGCGGGATAGATTTTCTGTGCGATGTTGCAATTGAATATGACATGAGGATCAAGACAGGTGAACAAGAAAAGAATGATCTACAGCTGATCGACGGCGCCTCAATCTTTGGGGACATGGACACATCAGACTGTCACGCACTCACAAAACGCATCCATGGCGATTGTGGCGCGATTGACATAGCACTAGCACATCTTGAACGTGCCGTTGAGGCGACTATAGAAGTCGTCATATCGGAAGTGCAAAGCAGTTTCAGTTTGCGTCTTGGTTGTTTTACCAGTGGATGCAAGGAAGAAATCCTACTCTTCGATTGTGTCATTGGTGAGTCAAGATGCTTAAAGAGGGCTGTGGTTGCTGTAGTGAAACACTCTTGGATGGAGTTGAAGTTCAAGGTTGGCCTGGAGTCATCCTGTTCTGCTGAATGCTGTTGTTCCTTCAGGACAGCCGACCATGGGCTTAGTGGTCAAAAGATAAAGACTGATTCTGCGTTATTCTTTGTGAAGGTGAATTGGTCGGCTTTGCCTCGCGGGGTCTAGGGTTTATCTCAACCTTGGATAAACTTTCTCAGATTATTGTATCAGAAGCAAGCTGTTAATTAGGCCTGGAGTCGTGTACTCGTGCCAGCAATCAAGCAGTCAAGCACATGTGTTGTGATAGAAATAGCGTTATAAGCAAGTAGTATTTGTACTGTCTAATTGCATATCTAGTGCGGCGGGTCATGCATTGTTTTAGATCAGGTGGAGTTGTTGGTGCCAGTAGCCCATATCTGACCATAGAACATGCATCCAGTTATCTGGATTAATTAGAAGCTCAAGTCTCCTTTTCCCTTTTTGCTTACCAATGTGTCCGTGGTATGTTCATTTCTTAAATATCTATATAAAGCATTTATCCAGTTTTAACCATCAGTACTGAAGTGGAGATATAAGTTGAAAAACTCATGACTTGTTTGTCGAAAAATGGAAGACAATGAATTTGCGAGCGATAACTTCTTTTTACTAGTGGTAGTGTACATGATGTGCAAGGGGTGTCAGACCACAATGCTCAATGTGGAGGCTCGTGGAATGGTGGTGGTAGTCTCCTTATAAGCTCGTGGAATGGTGGTTGGCTCGTCAAAAGCAAAGGTGCATGAACCTGGTTACTCGGAGGTCACCGTCACAATCAAAATACCTGGCCGGACCTGCCTCACACAAAATGGTAACCGGCCGGACCTAAATCTTCATACCATCCGTGAGAAATGCAGTTGATATGGCTAAGCAAAGGATTGTATCCGGACGGATTTCAGTTGGTTTATCCGTGATCTTGATACTGATCGCCCAGGAAAAAAATATACTACTACTACTACAACGCTGGAACATAAATAGGACAGGAGCAGCCGAGCAGGCCGTATGTATGTTTCCAGGTCGCTTTCTTAAGTTGGGCCGACCGTGGAAGATCCAGCCGGCATGCGGATACGGCCCATTGTCTGTCCGGTGGTATCGGCTCGCGGTGCTTTGCGGGTGCGGGATGCAGCACAGACCCATCGTTTAGTCCCACCTTGGAAAGCTAGAGATGTTTCGACCGGTTTATAAGCTGCGCCGTTGCACTACCATCGTCCCTTCGGGACATCCGATAAAATTGGAACGATACAGAGAAGATTAGCATGGCCCCTGCGCAAGGATGACACGCACAAATCGAGAAATGGTCCAAATTTTTTTGAGATTTTGCGTGCCGGTCCCTGGTATTGTACGGATATGCCCCCTGTTTTTCTCTTTCGCCCCAGATCGTTTCTTTTCTCCTTACAAATGGGTCCTTCCACCGGTCATTTCTTCTTCTTCTAATCCCAGTCCTTGTTCTCTGCTGTATATTTTTTTTTAAGAAAAGAAACTCGATTTGTGTAATTTCCTTTGTGAGGATGAGGATAATATCTCTTGTTTGTTCACGTCACGTGTATCAGATGACCATATATACATCACGTGGAACGATACAGAGAAGATTAGCATGGCCCCTGCGCAAGGATGACACGCACAAATCGAGAAATGGTCCAAATTTTTTTGAGATTTTGCGTGCCGGTCCCTGGTATTGTACGGATATGCCCCCTGTTTTTCTCTTTCGCCCCAGATCGTTTCTTTTCTCCTTACAAATGGGTCCTTCCACCGGTCATTTCTTCTTCTTCTAATCCCAGTCCTTGTTCTCTGCTGTGTATTTTTTTTTAAGAAAAGAAACTCGATTTGTGTAATTTCCTTTGTGAGGATGAGGATAATATCTCTTGTTTGTTCACGTCACGTGTATCAGATGACCATATATACATACCTTTGCGCTACATCGATCGGTATGGTCTTTTTCTTTGTGAGTATACAATTTAGACCTGAAGCTTGATTGTGAAGTTTCCGTTCGTGCAGGTATTATTTCCAACAGCTACATCACCTGCATCCTCGTTTTTGCAAAATGTTACTCCCTTCGTACAAGTAGCAGCTATTACTAGACATTCAGTTTCAGCCACAGTAATATATGATGGTGCAGGTATTATCTCCAACACCTTCATGCTCGTATTCTCTGGCATAAATAAAAGAAGAAAAAGAAAAACTCCATCTTCGTCTGTAGTTCGATCAGTAGCCCACGTTTTGTCAACTTCATCGTCGGTCCAACTCGATTATCCTTCCAAGAATCGAATAAAATCACACGAGGTTGGTTGGCTGGATTGTCAGAACAACAGGTGCATGCACTTACGCTTGGAAGGAGCCTCATTAAGTCACCATCACCACAATGGAAGAAAATACCACTGGCCGAGCCCAAATTTTAGAGACCATGAGGCCACCTGTCAGAGGCAGATGTACTGTTTCTCCAAAACAGAGCATTTTGAGGACATATGCCAAAGTGGCCACTGAATATATTTCAAGCACGTTTATGATGCTCAGACAAGCCTTGACCCACATGGCTTTCTTCTTAGCCATGCCTTTAATTACCTATCCCACTTCTTAATTGGCCTTTTTTTAGGAGAAGAACTAGCCATGCCTTTTGATCAGTAGGAAACTTCAGAGTATTTTAGATCGATTAGGTTAGCACATTATGCCGGTAGATTAGCATATATATAAAGACATAGTTCCATGGATGGCAAGTTTCATTGTAAACTTCAAATGAACTAGTTTCTCGATCTTTCTATGAAATGGAGGTGGGGGAGTTAGGCGGGCTTCTTTTCCAACGGCAATATTTAGGTTTCATGGAGATTCTGATCCTTTTTTTTTCTTTTCTTTTCAGAAGAATACCATCCGGGAATCATGTAGAAAGCAGTTTGTGGAGGGAAGAAGGAGAGAAGAAATGGCTGCTTCGCAAAAGCTGCTTTCGAGTAGCATGCACCATCCAAAGAGAGTCGCAATGCTTTTACTTTCGAGTGATGGATGCACCATGGGATCTGAATTAAGTCAAAAAAGATGACACTTAATTAGCAAAGGCGAAAGAGGTTGTGGCACGCTCTCAACTCTGGCTGCTAAGAAATTTCCAGCTCCACGCCGCCTAACATTTCAATTAACTCAACTAATACTCATGTGTGCTAATTAATTTATGCAAACCATGGGGCAGGTGCGATGCAAGCATGCGGAAATGGAATAGGTGTGATCCAAAGCAGGGCTAACAAGTACTCGCTCCGTTTTCATAATATAAAATGTTTTAATTTTACGAAAGATGAGTGTATCTAGAATTTTTTTAATGTATAAGTTCGGAGTAAATCTATACACTAAAAAAGTCTAGATAAACATCTTATATTACTCTCTCCGTCATAAAATAGATGTATCAAATTTGTCAAAATTAGAATGAATCTACACTATTTAGTATATAGATTTATCCAAAATTTGAAAAATTCAAGACATCTATTCTTAGACGGAGAGAGTACCTTGAAAGAAAAAAAGTCGCATACTATGGTACCCGAAGAGCTACTAGCGGTGCTCCTTTGCCGCCAGTGTAGAGCAACTTGACATAAAAAGCTCGCACTGTTACAACTATAGTCTTGAGAACCCGTGGTCAATTGGGACACTCATGCTAATGTGTAAATGCTTTTTTTTTGCTTCACACCTTTATATGTTTCTAGTCATATTTTCTTTCTTCTTGGTCTTATCCTTTAATTTCTAGCACCAAACTGTTATGAGTTGACCAATATAGCCGCCGCTTAGATCATCCAAAAACCAAAATGTAAACGAGGAACAAGAGGGTTAAAGAGTCTGGTTTCCTTAAATCAATCCACAATATCTATGCAAATTGTTTGAATATGACGAAGTTTATGTGAACAATTCAAATCTGCTGGTGTCATTACCATGAGGAAAATAAAAAACATGACAAGTGAAGTTTGTTTCCTTTTAAACAAAAGCAAGAAATGAGGTCACTAAAATGTAATACAATATCCACTAGTAGATTTGTCATGTTATGTTGAGGATGGTGAAACATGTGTCATGTACTTAATAACTTGGTATATATGTACTAGGGTCCCTTTCTTCATGTATAGACACCTTTTCAGGCGTAGTAAAATACTTCAGCAATTCTTTTCTACCTGTCGATTGAGACACGTTTGACACATTCAAATGTCTTGTGGTAGATACCTTTTATACGGCAAACTGAAAATATTGATACGTAAGCGTGATCAAATTAATGTCGACGCACACATCATGATATTAAGTCTATTTCAGGAGTATTTCAGAATGGATGTGTATGTGCCATTTGTTAAGACTGGCCACACTATACGGATTGTATTCTGTACCGTATGTGTCAGGGAGCCCATATGGGACACCATGGTGTCCGGACACCAAACCTGTATTTCGTACAAAACCAAGACGTATATACCTAAATTTCACATACCTAAGGTTTACATATCTAAAATATACTTATGCAAGTTATATATACCTAGGTATCATATACCTAGGGTATACGTACCTAAGTTGCATATATAAACACGTATCCTGGATACGTACACCTTAGGTATGCAACATTTTAGGTATGTGATACCTAGATATGTGTAACTTAGGTATATGATACCTAGGTATGTGTAACTAATACGTATACTCTCAGTTATGTGTAGTTCAAAGCAAAACATACATGTATGGTGCCTGGGCACCAAGGTGCACCAGTCATTTTACCTATATATATAGGTGGAGGCTTTGATCCCATGTTAACCGTAATTAAGCTCAATTCTACTGGTGCCCACTAGTAGAAAACATGCTATCCGTTCGTGCCTCCTAACAGCATTAGTCCCGGTTCCGCCACGAACCAGGACTAATGCTGGCACGCGTCCTGGTTCGAGCGGGCACGGGACTAAAGGTTGGGCGCCAGCCACGTGGCCTGGCACACACCTTCAGTCCCGGCGTAAGATCCCGCCCTCTATAAATACGACGCTCCAGCCCTCTGTCTTTCCTCTGTTTTTTCTTGGTGGAAGGTGTGAGAGGTGTGCTAGTTTATTTTTTCCTATGCATGCATTCAAGGTGTTTGATGAAATGTTTGAGTGAATGATCTCGTTCAATTTCTCACAGAACAAAAATATAGAAGGTGTCCGAGACGCACTTAAGCTTTCTCCTCTTTATTTCCCTAGATCGAGGTTAGCAATCTTATCTTTTCTCTGTCATTGATATAATGCATGTGTCGATGTGAATTGGTCATTTCACTATTTATGATGTCTTGTTTTTGATAAACTTACTTATATGATGCAGATGAACGGTCGGGAATGGATGTACGGTGACCGGCGTGTACCCGGGTATATGAAAGGCGTGGATAAATTTATCGATGTGGCTACGGCAAACAAAGAGAATGGTTTTATACGTTGTCCATGTGTTCAATGTCGGAACAACAAGGAGTACTCTTCCTCGAAAATCATTCGCGGCCACCTGATTATGAAAGGTTTCATGCCCAACTATAATTGCTGGACCAAGCACGGGGAAAGAGGGGTTATGAGTGGAAGACGGTAAAGAAGAATATGATGATAACAACTATCATCATATGTTTCCTGAATACAGTGATACTGCAATGGAAGACAATGAAGAGGAAGGAGGTGAAGAACGGGCATCAGATGAGCCCGCTGATGAACTTGGTAGGGTCATTTCTGATGCAAAGCGAGATTGTGAAACATAAAATGAGAAGTTGAAGTTAGAGGGCATGTTAGAAGATCACAAGAAATTGTTGTACCCAAATTGTGAAGATGGCAGCACAAAGCTCGGTACCACACTGGAATTGCTGCGATGGAAGGCAGAGTGTGGTCTAACTGACTCATCATTTGAAAAGATGCTGAAAATAATGAAGCCGAATTTTCCAAAACATAACGAACTTCCCGAAAGTACCTACGAAGCAAAGAAGACTCTCTGTCCTCTAGGATTAGATGTGCAAAAGATACATGCATGCATTAATGACTGCATCCTCTACCGCGGTAAGGAGTATGAGAATTTAGATAAGTGCCAGTATGCAATGCATTGCGGTATAAGATCAGACGAGATGACCCTAGTGATGTTGAGGGAGATCCCCTCCGGAAGAGGGTTCTTGCTAAGGTTATGTGGTATGCTCCTATAATACCAAGGTTGAAACGCATGTTCAGAAACAAAGAGTATGCCAGATTGTTGCGATGGCACAAAGAAGACCGTAAGAAAGACGAGAAGTTGAGACACCCTGCCGATGGGTCATAGTGGAGAAAACTCGAGAGAGACTTACCGGACTTTGCAGGTGACGCAAGGAACTTATGGTTTGGTCTAAGTACGGATGGTATGAATCCTTTTGGGGAGCAAATACAAAGACTGGACCGTGACTCTATGTATCTACAACCTTCCTCCTTGGTTGTGCATGAAGTGTATGTTCATTATGATGCCAGTGCTCATCCAAGGCCCGAAGCAACCGGGCAACGACATTGATGTGTACCTTAGGCTATTAGTTGAAGAACTCTTACAGCTGTGGGGCAAACCAGGTGTACATGCGTGGGATGAGAACAAACAGGAGCCATTTGACCTACGAGGGTTGCTTTTCCGTAACCATCAATGATTGGCTGCTCTTAGTAACCTTCGTGAGACGGATAAACAAGGGATATAAGGCATGCACACACTGTTTAGATAAGACTGAAGGTACATATTTGAATAAATGCAAGAAGGTTGTGTACCTGGCGAATCGACGATTTCTTCCGACCAATCATCCCGTAAGAAAGAAAGGCAAGCATTTCAAAGGTGAGGCAGATCACCGAAAGAAGCCTGAACTCCCTGCTGGTGATGATGTATTTGGTATGGTCAAGGACATAGAATTAATCTTTGGAAAGGGTCCCGGCGGTCAATCAGTTCCGAACGACGTCGCTACAGGACACGCACCCATGTGGAAGAAGAAATCTATATTTTGGGAGCTACCATATTGGAAAGTCCTACGTGTCCGCTCTTCAATCGACGTGATGCACGTGACGAAGAATCTTTGCGTGAACCTGCTAGGATTCCTAGGCGTGTATGGTAAGACAAAAGATACAGCAGAAGCACAGGAGGACCAACAAATTATGAAAGACCCAAAGAACATGCATACACAGAACAAGACAGATAAAGGGCGTCACTTAAGTCGTGCCAGCTACGCTCTTACCAAAGCAGATAAGGAAATCTTTTTTGAAGTCATTTACAGTATCAAGGTACCGTCTAGCTTCTCCTCTAATATAAAGGGGATAATGAATATGGTAGATAAAAAGTTCCAAAACCTGAAGTCTCATGATTGTAACGTGATTATGATGCAGTTGCTTCCGATTGCATTGAGGGGGCTTCTACCGGAAAATGTTTGAGTGCCCATTGTGAAGTTGTGTGCATTCCTCAATGCAATATCTCAGAAGGTAATCAATCCAGATATTCTGCCAAGGTTACAGAAGGATGTGGTACAATGTCTTGTTAGTTTTGAGTTGGTGTTCCCACCATCCTTCTTCAATATTATGACGCATATCCTGGTTCACCTAGTGGAAGAGATTGCCATTCTCGGTCCGGTATTTCTGCACAATATGTTCCCCTTTGAGAGGTTCATGGGAGTCTTAAATAAATATGTTCATAACCGTGCTAGACCAGAAGGAAGCATCTCCAAGGGATATGGAATAGAGGAGGTCATTGAGTTTTGTGTTGACTTTATTCCTGACCTTAAGCCGATTGGTGTTTCTGACTCGCCGCATGAGGGAAGACTAAGTGGAAAAGGCACGCTAGGAAAGAAAGCAATGATATGTAGGGACGGGGATTCTTTCACTAAAGCACACTACACAGTTCTACATAATTCCACCTTGGCAGCTCCGTATATCGAGGAACACAAGAATATTGTACGCTCCAAAAACCCAGGGAAGCCTGAATCATGGATTACAGATGAACACATGAAGTCTTTCGGTGGTTGGATGCAGACACATCTCTTGAATGATGCCACTGTTGGAGATCAGTTATACTTGTTGGCCGCATCACCATCTTCTACTATATTGAATTTCCAAGGGTACAAAATAAATGGGAATACATTTTACACGATCGCCCAAGATAAAAAGAGCACCAACCAAAATAGTGGTGTCCGCTTTGATGCAACAGACGAGAATGGACAAAAGGACACATACTATGGTTACATAGAGGAGATATGGGAACTAGACTATGGAGTCTCTTTTAAGGTCTCTTTGTTTCGCTGCAAATGGGTCAACCTTAATGGGGAAGATGTAAATATAGACCAGTTGTACGGAATGACAACAGTGGATCTCAACAATCTTGGTTATAGAGATGAACCATTCGTCCTAGCCAATGATGTGTCTCAGGTTTTCTATGTGAAGGACATGTCCTCGGTGAAAAAAAAGAAAAATATGCAAACGAATACATCATATGATGAGCCAAAGCATCACATAGTTCTTCAGAAAAGAAACATCGTGGAAATCGAGGACAAGACATATGTCGAAGATTATAATAAGTTTGATGAAATTCCGCCCTTCACGGTGAAAAACCAAGCATTCCGTTAAGTAAAGAAGATGCTCCATGGTTACGTCTGAAGCGATCATAAGGAAGGACATATGCCAAGAAGTTCATGCTCATATTGTGTAACTCTAGTTCATGTATGGCCGGGATATCTTATGATGTTTGCAATTTTCCAAGTTTAATAAATGTATTGAGTGTTAGTCCCGGTTTGTGGCTTGGCCGGGACTATATATAGGGGGTCCTTTAGTCCCGATTTTGTAGTCTCAGTTTTTAATTTTAATAAATGTCTTGAGTGTTAGTACCGTTTTGTGGCTGGACCGGGACTAAAGGGGGCCTTTAGTCCCGATTCGTAGAACGACTTCCCCAAACTATGAAGAAGTTGTCCCGATTCGTACTTACCATTAAGATCTGATCTCCAAACGCGCGTGGTCACATATTAGGAAGTGCCTGTATGACCAGTTTCTTGGAGATGTCGGAGGACTGGGATCCGTCGGCATCTCCCTGAAACTGGTCGTAGTGGTGTCCCTGCTCTCGCACACCATCTTGCAGCTTGTAACTTCTCTAACTAGATCAATACACCTGGGAGCTAACTAATTTCACATATTAGGGAGTGCCTCTATGACCAGTTTCTTGGAGATGCCAGAGGACTGGGATCCGGCGACTGTTGGAGATATGCCCTAGAGGCAATAATAAATGTAGTTATTATTATATCTTTGTGTTTATGATAAATGTTTACATTCATGCTATAATAGTATTAACAAGGAAACATTAATACTTGTGTGATTTGTAAACTTAATTTGAAGTCCCTAGTATAGCCTCTATACTTCACTAGCTTGTTGGTTGATTAATGATTGTGGTTTCCCTATCATGAACATTGAGATGTTATCAACAACAAGATCATATCGTTAGGAGAATGATATGGTGGACATACTCCTATAGATAAGCGTAGCATAAAGATCAAGTCATTTCAATAGTTCAATTGCTATATGCTTCGATACATAGTAACCTAATTCCTTCGACCATGAGATCATGCATATCACCTTTAGGATGGATGCTTTGATGACATCAAACACCACACCGAATCGGGTGGCTATAAAGGTGGCATTGAGTGTTCGGAAAGTATTGGTTGAAACACATGGATCAAGAGTGGATTTGTCCATCCATATGACGGATAGATATACTCGGGCCCTCTCGGTGGAATGTCATCCAATTAGCTTGCAAGCATGTATTTGGGTCACAAGGGATCACATATCACGAACGAGAAAAGAGTACTTATCGAACGAGGTTGAACTAGGTATGCGAGAGATATCGACGATCATAACCTCGGATAAGTAAACTATCGTGAAACAAAGGTAAATTAGTATCGTATGTAAGTGGTTCATTCGATCGCAAAGTAATCGAGAAATATGTGGAGCCATATGAATTTCCAGATTCCTCTATTGGTTATTGTTGAGAAGTGTCTCGATCATGTCCGCATAATTCACGAACCGTAGGGAGACACACTTAAGGATTCGACGTTGTTTGAGTAGTTATGGTATTATGAGAAAGAGACCGAATGTTGTTGAGTCTCGGATGGGATCCGGGATATCACGAGGTGATCCGGAATGGTGGGAGAATAAGATTCATATAAGGAAAGTCCCGTTTGAGTTCGGGAATGATTAGGTGTTTTCATCGGAATGTTCTAGAAGGTTCGGATTGTCCGACTCGAAAGGGAGGGTACATGAATGTGTCATTGAATGATTGCATCATGTACTAAGTGTTCTTGCTGTTCCAAAACTGAAAAGTCAAATTGCCAGTTTGAAAGTCAAACGGCTAAAACAGGAAACTGTCGGAAACAGGAAACTGTGGGAAACAAGCAAGAGGAGGTTGAAACCAACTTGGAGGAGGAGTTCCTCTCCTCCAAGCTGGCGGCCAGCCCTAGGCCGAGTTGGGGAGGGACTCCCCTCCCTCCCTGGCGCGCCAAGCCCCTCCACCTATAAAAGGAGGGGCAGGGCCTCCTCCTTGAGACACACAAGTTTCTACCTCTAATCTCCGGTTTAGAACCGTTTTGGTTTAGAGCTTCTAATTGCTTTAGCCAGTGGTTTAGAGCCTTCTAATTGGTGTGTCTAATCTCTAGACCACTAATAGCCCTCTCTCATACTCCACCATACTCGCTCCGGCTTAAGGCGAAGCCCTGCGGGATTTCCCCTCTACTTTCGGTACCACGCCGTTGTGCTGCCGGAATCGCGAGGAGAGTGCTACAACCTCCGCTGCCTGCTGGAACAAGGGAGAGGAAGGTATTCGTCGAGTACCGAATGTGTGATCGACTGCGGAAGCGTTGCCGGAACGCAGCGCCGGAAGGATCGTCTACACGATCTTGAGATCGGAAAGAGTATGACTACATCACCCACGAGAATCCGCTCTCGTTAAACACTTTGGAATCTTCGAGGGTAAGTTATTCCATCGACTCGTTGCTACAATCTAGTAGATAGATCTTGGCTTGTTTGTTTGTATGCGATAGAAAAATTTTGTTTTCCATGCTACGAACCCCTACAGTGGTATCAGAGCCATGTCTATATGTAGATTTGTTGCACAAGTAGAACACAATGGTCATTGTGGGTGTTGATGCTTTTATTGTCGATTGCTTTTTGTGTACTTTGCATCTTGCGGTATGTTGGGATGAAGCGGCCCGGGCTAACCTTACATGACATCGTTCATGAGACTTGCTCCACGCTTAACATGCAACTTGTATTGCATAAGTGGCTTTATGGTGCTGTTTCTCCTAGCATAGTTAAGATCCAATTTACAACGGGTGATCAACAATGCTAGTATCAATGTTGTGGTTCTTGTTCGTAAGTTAGAACGACACTTATTGAAAGCCCCAAACCACGTAAAATATGCAAAGAAAGTAGAGGCGTCTAACTTTGTTTTGCAGGGGTGTCTGATGATGTGATATGGCCATGATTGTGATTATATTTGATGTATGTAATGTTCCTTATTGTAAGTTGGCAACCGGCAGGAGCCATATGGTTGTCTTTAATTTATGTTAAGACCCGCGTGTCTATTCAAAGTAGTTGTAATAGTTGAAGCCGGTGGACGACAACCATGGTGAAGCGTCATTGACCTTGATGCAATGCCGGTGATGATGGAGATCATGTCCGTGCTTGAAGATGGAGATCGGAAGCACAAAGAAGAAAGGCCATATCATATCACATAATATGAATTGCATGTGATGTTAATCCTTTATGCATCTTGTATTTCTTAGTAGACGACGGTAGCATTATAAGATGATCCCTCATGCACATGAATTTCAAATCATGAAGTGTTCACCCTTAGTTAGCACCGTTGCTAAAGCTTGTTGTTTCGAAGCACCACGTGATGATCGGGTGTGTTAGATTCTGCAAGTGTATACAACGTGAGCAAGCCAGATTTTCTCATGCAGAAACTAAGGTTTGATCTTGACGAGCCTAGCATGCAGACATGGTCTCGAACACGGATCACCGAAAGGTAAAGCATGAATCGTATAGTAGATATGATGAACATGACGATTGTTCGCCATTGAAACTATATCAACTCTCGTGATGATCGGTGTTGATGTAGTGGATTTGGTTCGTGTGATCACTAAAACAATGTGAGGGATTTTGTTTTGAGTGGGAGTTCACCTAGTTTAATTTCATTAATTAATTTGAACTCAATTTGTCATAAACTTAGTCTAAACTATTGCAAATATGTTGTAGATCAATGGCAGCCCCTACCATCAATTTTAATGCGTTCCTAGAGAAAGAAAAGTTGAAAAACAATGGAAGCAACTTCGCGGATTGGTTCCGCAATTTGAGGATTGTCCTCACGGTGGTAATTTGACCTATGTCTTTGGATGCACCGCTAGGTGACCCACTGCGGTGATGCTCCCGATGAAGTAAAGAATGTTTACCTCGCTCGGAAGAATCGACTCCATAGTTCGTGTGCTATCTTGTATGGTTTAGAATCGAGCTTGAAAAGGTTTGAAGAGTCGACCCATATGATATTGTCGAGGATCTCAAATTGATTTTTGAGACTCATGCGCAATTGAAAGCTATGAGGCTTCGAAAAGTTCTTTAAGCGCAAGATGGAAGAGGGCAGCTCCGTCGGTGAGCATGTGCTTAAGATGTGCAGGCACGCAAACAAACTTCAAAGCTTGGGTATAGTGATTCCTAATGCTTTGGGATTTACCGCGTCCTCCAATCACGCCACCAAGTTACAGGGAACTTTGTGATGAACTACAACATGCAGAACATGAACAAAGAGTTGCCAGAACTGTTTGCTATGTTAAAATCTGCAGAAGTGGAGATCAAGAAAGAGCACCAAGTGTTGTTGGTCAATAAGACCACCAAACTCAAGAAAGGCAAGTCTAAGCAAAGGGGACACTTCAAGAAGGGTGGTAAGAAAGTTACCACGCCGACGAAGAAGACCAAGGCTGGACCCAAGCCTGAAACTGAGTGCTTTTACTGCAAGGGAGAAGGTCACTGGAAGCGGAATTGCCCAAAGTACTTGGCGGATCTGAAGAACAGCAACATCAAGAAGAAAGGTATATCTGATATACATGTTATTGATGTGTATCTCACTAGTACTCGTGGTAGTGCGGTATTTAATCTTGGTTCGGTTGCTCATATTTGTAACTCAAACAGTGCAGAATAAGCGGAAGCTAGCGAAGAACGAGGTGACGATGCGTGGGAAGCGGATCAAAGGTTGATGTGATCGCGGTGGCACGCTACCCCTTCATCTACCATCGGGATTAGTTTTATACTTAAATAATTGTTATTTAGTGCCCGTGTTGAGCATGAACATTATATCGGGATCTTGTTTATTGCAGACGGTTACTTGTTTAAGTCGAGAGAATAATGGTTGTTCGATTTATATGAGTAATATGTTTTATGCACATGCACCTTTGATAGATGGTCTATTCTTATTGAATCTCGATAGTGGAAATACACATATCAACAACATTGAGGCTAAACGTTTGAAATCAAGCGATAATTCGACCTATATGTGGCACTGTCGTCTTGGTCACATTGGAGTGAAGCGTATGAAGAAACTCCATTCCGATGGACTTCTTGAATCACTTGATTTTGAATCACTTGAAAGATGCGAAGCATGTCTGATGGGAATAAGGACTAAGACTCCATTTTCTGGTATGATGGAGCGAGCTACGGACTTATTGGAAATCATACATACCGATGTGTGTGGTCCAATGAGTGTAGCATCGCGCGGTGGTTATCGTTATGTTCTTACCTTCACGGATGACTTGAGTAGATATGGGTATATCTATTTCATGAAACATAAGTCCGAAACTTTCGAGAAGTTTAAGGAGTTTCAAAGTGAGGTAGAGAACCAATGTAACAAGAATATTAAATTTCTACGTTCTGATCGTGGAGGTGAATATCTAAGTTACGAGTTTGGCGAGCATTTAAAGAAGTGCGGAATACTTTCACAATTGACACCGCCGGGAACACCACAGCGTAATGGTGTGTCCGAACGTCGTAATCGAACTCTTTTAAATATGGTTCGTTCTATGATGTCACTTACAGATTTACCGCTATCATTTTGGGGTTATGCATTAGAAACAGCCGCATTCACTTTAAATAGGGCACCGTCTAAATCCGTTGAAACGACACCATATGAATTATGGTTTGGGAAGAAACCTAAATTGTCGTTCCTTAAAGTTTGGGGATGCGAAGCCTATGTAAAGAAGTTACAGCCGGACAAGCTTGAACCCAAAGCGAAAAAATGCGTCTTCATAGGATACCCGAAGGAAACTATTGGGTATACCTTCTATCATAGATCCGAAGGCAAAATCTTCGTTGCCAAGAATGGATCCTTTCTAGAGAAGGAATTTCTCTCGAAAGAAGTGACTGGAAGGAAAGTAGAACTCGACGAGGTTGTCGAACCTTCTCTCGAAATTGCGAGTAGCGCAGCACCGGAAGAAGTTCCAGTGGTGCCTTCACCAATTAGAGAGGAAGCTAATGATGATGATCATGAAACTTCGGTTGAAGTTGCTCTGAGCCTCGGAGGTCAACGAACTCGTACCACTCCATTGGTATGATCCGTTATGAGTGTCATGTTGGTGGACAACACCGATGACCCCGAGACATATGAGGAAGCGATGATGAGCCCAAATTCCAATAAATGGCAAGAAGCCATGAAATCCGAGCTTGGATCCATGTACGAAAACCAAGTATGGACTTTGGTGGACTTACGGATGGCGGAAGGTCATCGAGAACAAATGGATTTTCAAGAAGAAAGCAGATCTTGATGTTAATGTTCTCATCTATAAAGCTCGACTTGTCGCAAAAGGGTTTCGACAAATTCAAGGAGTTGACTACAATGAGACTTTCTCACTAGTAGCGAAGCTAAGGTCTATAAGGATTATGTTAGCAATCGTTGCATATTATGATTATGAGATATGGCAGATGGATGTCAAAACGGTGTTCCTCAATGGAGACATTGATGAAGAGTTGTATATGATGCAACCCAAAGGTTTTGTCGATCCTAAAGATGCTAACAAGGTATGCAAACTTCAACGGTCCATATATGGATTGAAACAAGCATCCCGAAGTTGGAATCAACGTTTGATAAGGTGATCAAAAGTTTTGGTTTTATACAAACTTATGGAGAAGCTTGTATTTACAAGAAAGTGAGTGGGAGCTCTGTAGCATTCTTAATACTATATGTGGATGACATATTGTTGATTGGGAATGATGTAGACCTTCTTAATAGTGTCAAGGAATATTTGAATAATAGTTTTTCAATGAAGGATCTTGGCGAAGCAGCTTACATATTAGGCATAAAGATTTATAGAGATAGATCGAAACGCCAAATATCATTGTCACAGAGTACATATTTGGACAAAGTTCTAAAGAGGTTTGGAATGGAAGAAAGCAAGAAAGGGTTCTTGCCCATGTTTCCCAATACGACCTTGAGTAAAACTCAAAGTCCGACATCGGCAGAAGATAGAGAAAGGATGAGTAAGACTCCCTATGCCTCATCCATAGGATCTCTAATGTATGCCATGCTATGTACTAGACCCGATATTGCATATGCTGTTAGTTTAACTAGCAGATATCAAAGTGATCCAGGAGTTGTAACACCCTCAGTATCGGACCTATGCAAGTTTGAGCGAAACCCGCCAAACCCGCATAGAAACGATTCAAAGGTGCCCACCAGGCACTTTCGTGCGGGTGGAAAACAAAGTAATAACAGTACACAATAGTCCTCGATGGGACCCACAGAACAGATATATATACAACAACGACTCCATGAGTCAAGAATACAGATATAATATACAAAGATCTAAATCACCTTGAAAAGATGGAGCGTCCGACTACGGACAAGATGCAAATGGGGCTAAGAGCCCTGAAGAATAACCAATGGCGTCCATAACCCTGCCCAGGCCAAGCCGGAAGGGTAACCCTGCTAACGGCGTCGATCTCAAAACCTGCTTAAACAAAAGGGGTGCCGACAAAGGGAAAAGGAAAAGAGGCGTCGATCGAGGCCAAGACAGCGAGACTAGAATTCGGCGGTCCTCGCCTACAAAGGTATGGTGGACTGAAGCGGCAGCGGCAGCATGCACTAAACAACCTATAGAAACTCGATACAACTGGCGGCTATCAGAGAGGGATAAGGAGGACCTATCCAGAACCAACCTGAAGCTAACACCAAACAAACCCATCCTGGTGTTTCCCCCTCGAGACCAAACGAGGAAGTCAACCGAGGAACTCACACAGTTGGCAGTTTTAGTTATTCAGTTATTGTTGCAGCAATTACTAGTCATGTGTAGATAATCATCCTGATAAAATAAGCAGTGGGCAATTTTAGTTAACCATTCTGTTATAGTGACAACACTTACTAATCAGGTACAGATAGCATGAGATAACCCAAAAACCCAGCAGTTGTTGGTAATTTTATTTAGCCATTCCGTTGTAGTTGCAATACTTACTAGTCAGATACAATGGTCGCAAGCGACACTCCAAACAAGCAATTGTGGGCAGTATTATTTAGCCATTCCATTATAGTGAAGCTGATTACTAGTCATTATAAAGTCATATTTAGAGCAATAAACTTTAGTTATAGTTGTCTATGATCGAGATACTGTGCTCCAAGTCGTCCATAACCGCGGACATGGCTTTCAGAAAGTTTTACCCGGCCGGGGTGCACCAATAGCAACACACGCTCGATCAACCTTGGAAAAACCAAATCAAAACCCAACGAGGCTTTCACGACAAAGCAATCACAGGATTCAGAAATATTTGAGGGGCCACCCTTGAGTCTTACCCGCAACGAAGTAAGCTAGCTTCGAGACGGACCCGAGGTTTGTGGGGCCGGCTGTAACCGACTGGGAACCCAAAACTTGGCTTGTCGATACCGCGTAAACGGGTCACAATTCCTAAACAGTACAGTGTGCTCCTCGCACAATCGTAAATCTGATAGTAGCATGGCATAAGGATAGTAAATAAAACCTCAAACTAGTTTGTGGCCCCAAGAAATAAGATGAATCAAGCTCGCTCGGGGTCCCATATACCTCCCGGATGTGGATAGCGCGATAAATCAAGGAACAGGTATCAAGTACTCGGGGTCCTACGGGACACAAGTGGGCGTTCGGAAACCAAATATTTTCTATCACCCACCGATGCCTCTGCTTACTTCAGTTTTAGTTGTTAAACAGGAATTAAAGTGAACGATAAGTAAAGCTATGATCATCTCCAACATCAACATGCGGCAATACATCAACAACTGTGGCACTGGACGACACGCAACAACACTTGAGCAAGCGACTACGACGCGCAAGTCCAACTATCTACCAATCAACAGGTAATAGGATGTGTCCAAGGCAATATAGGGCTGCACGGTATATCACAGGTACGGAAACTAAAGCATCGCAACACAGATAGCAATAGATCAACAGGAGGGAATAAATACTATAAAAGTAAGATAGGTAGAAAGGGGGAGATGCTCGCCTGAAAACATTGCCGAAGGTTCAACCGAAGATCGGGGCGAAGCTCACATCAACTCAACGGCCTTATCCGCGAAGAAGCAAAACGCTAGAACAAACACCGGATGCAATATTTAATACTACGGCAAAGATCGGGCATGATGCATGTATGATGCATGGCATGGTGAAGGTGTGATGCGATTAGGTCATATTAAGCGGAACCGGGGTCCCGACAAGTAACTAAACGGTTCAAGTTATTTATCTACCCCGCAATTTAAATGTTGTAATAACATGGCAAAATAAGGTACCGGGTTCGCTACACAAATTTAAATGAGGCCAATATAAGGCTAGATTTGCCCGCATATGGGCCCCATATTTAATTATTAGGTGAATCGGCATAAGGCCCCCAAACCACACAAATATGCATGCGAGTATGGCAATTTAATATGCAACAAGTGGTTATTACATTTATAAAATAGGGGCTTAGGGTCACACATCTGGGTTCGGCAGATCTTGGGTTCCGGGGTTCGGGGTCGGTCTCAGGGTCCAGGGTTCGACGGGTTCGGTCTCGGCGGAAGCGTTCTCGGATAACGGGGTAGGTCTTGGCGTTCCGGGGGGGAAGTTCTCGGTGTTCCATGAGGTAGACATTGTCGCATCCGTGGTCCTCGGGCATCGGATCTGGGGAAGTACTTGTCGCATCTATCGTCTTCGGGTTTGCTTCAATCGGGTCCATGTCGGAGTACTTGTCGTCCCATGTGGTCTTCGGGTCCGGGGTCCCAGTTATGGCGTCCCAGGGAAGTACATGTCGTGTCCGTGACGGAGATCTTGAAGGTCCCTGAACTCGGCGAACTTGGCGTACTCCCGGTTCGGGTCCAGGCGCCTCGGATCGGTCTTACGGGCACGCCATATCGTCGCGAAGATCTTGACACGGCCAGCAGCTACAGGACACAAGCGGGACATCTCAACCGGCTCTTGAGCATCATCACAGAAGCATGTGGCCGAGGCAGCGCCGATGCGGGCTTGGGAACGATGGCGGCCTCGTCGACAGGGGAGGGCGGCAGCGAGCTTGCGGAGGCGCGCCAAGCGGAGGTGGGTGGGGCCAGGCTGCTGCGGGGCGACCATGACCAAGGCTCGGGAGAGGCGACGCTGCAGGGACCCACTCGCGGACGCGCGGACGTCGAGGCAAGGATTGGACCGGGCGGAGGCGCGGTGACGGGGCCCTGGCGCGGGCGGCCAAGGGCTGGAGGGTCCAGCGGCGGCGGGCCGAGGTCGGCGGAGCGGCTCAGCGGGAGGCTTGCCGAGGCGGAGATCGAGGAAGATGGTGGTAAGCGAGGACGGGCTCGAGGGCACGGCGGAGAGGTCGGGCCAGGCGGATCTGGCGACGGCGAGGGGTCGCGGCGAGGGACCAGGCGATGAGGCGGAGGCGGTGGCGGCGGGCGACGGCCTCTGCGGGTGGCGCGCGACGAGCCCGCGAGAGGAGGGAGCCGGCGGAGGCGAGCGCGGACGGGCGCAGGAGGCGGGCGAAGGAGGGGGAGGGCGACGGGGTGGGGTGGCACGGGAGGCACGGAGGCGGGGAAGAGGAGGAGAGGGAGGCGGCGGTGGGTCTGAGCGGCGAGGCGAGAGGGCGCGCGAAGGAGGGAGCACGCGGGCGGCCCGAGGGTGGCGCAGAGGTGGGCGGGCGCAGCGGGGCCGTGGAGAGGACGGGAGGCCTTGGTCGGCAGTGGAGGGAGGCGCGTCGAGAGGCGTCGCGGGGCCGGTGGCGGTGGAGCGAGCCGGCGGCGGGAGGAGGGCCGGCGGCGGGGTCGAACGGGAGGGAATGGTGGCGCTGGGATGGCGAGAGGTGGAGCGGGGGCGTCGCGTGCGGGGCGAGCGCGAGGAGGAAGACGGCCAGGGAGGGTGCGGTGCATGCGGCCAGGGAGGTGGGGCCGAGTGGGGGTCAGGCGGTGTGGGGATCTGGGCAGGGGCGGGCCAGGTGGGGTTGTCGGCTGGAGGTGGCGTGTGTGGCTTGTGTGGGCAGGTGGAGAGAGGAAGGGGAGAGGGAGAGAGGAGGTGAGCCAAGTGGCAGCATCTGAGTGGTGGGAGTGGTGAGGGAGGATGAGGTGGCGCGCGATGATTGGAGGGGGTTAGGTGGAGACAGGGTGTGGGTAGATAGGTTGGTAGCTTTAGGATTTAGAGGGGCTGATTAGGTGGACCGTTTTTGGTCTGGGGTGGTCGTCGGCCGGGTCGGCTGCTCGATCGCCCACTAAAAATAATATAATATTTTATTTGTTTTAAAAGCACCGTTTGCAAACCGATAGTAGACAAACAAAAATAATCCGGAGGCCCGGGGTTTTGCGTGATATTTAAGATGGGGCGTTTTAGAAAACAAAAATAGGTTTTGCGAAAATAGTTTTATGCGAACAGATGCAAGATGATGACGATGCTCAAATGCAATGTGGCATGATGACATGAGCATGCGGTCATGATGATGCAATGCACAAAAACAACGCGATTTTCTAGTAGTGGTTTTGCGGGATGCCACAGGAGTGGATCATTGGACAGCGGTCAAAAACATCCTAAAGTACTTGAGAAGAACTAAGGATATGGTTCTTTCTTATGGAGGTGATGAACAGCTCGTTGTTAATGGTTACACCGATGCTAGTTGGAACACCGACCCGGATGATTCTAAATCACAATCTGGATACGTATTTATTTTGAATGGTGCAGCAGTTAGTTGGAGGAGTGCAAAGCAAAGCGTTGTGGCGAGATCTTCAACTGAATCGGAATACATGGCTGCTTCGGAGGCTTCACAAGAAGCGATATGGATGAAAGAGTTCATTACAGAGCTGGGTGTGGTTCCTAGTGCGCTGGACCCAATGTCTATCTACTGTGATAACATGGACGCCATAGCCAATGCGCAAGAACCAAGGTCACACAAGAAGCTGAAGCATATCAAGCTGTGTTTTCACGCTATTCGAGAACATATCCAGGATGGGGATATAAAGATTTGCAAAGTACACAGAGATCTGAATGTGGCGGATCCGTTGACTAAACCTCTCCCGAGGGCAAAACATGACCAACACCAAACTGCCATGGGTGTTCGGTATATTACCATGTAATCTAGATTAGATGACTCTAGTGCAAGTGGGAGACTGTTGGAGATATGCCCTAGAGGCAATAATAAATGTGGTTATTATTATATCTTTGTGTTTATGATAAATGTTTACATTCATGCTATAATAGTATTAACAAGGAAACATTAATACTTGTGTGATTTGTAAACTTAATTTGAAGTCCCTAGTATAGCCTATATACTTCACTAGCTTGTTGGTTGATTAATGATTGTGGTTTCCATATCATGAACATTGAGATGTTATCAACAACAAGATCATATCGTTAGGAGAATGATATGGTGGACATACTCCTATAGATAAGCATAGCATAAAGATCAAGTCATTTCAATAGTTCAATTGCTATATGCTTTATGATACATAGTAACCTAATTCCTTCGACCATGAGATCATGCATATCACCTTTACCGGATGGATGCTTTGATGACATCAAACACCACACCGTAACTGGGTGGCTATAAAGGTGGCATTGAGTGTTCGGAAAGTATTGGTTGAAACACATGGATCAAGAGTGGGATTTGTCCATCCATATGACGGATAGATATACTCTGGGCCCTCTCGGTGGAATGTCATCCAATTAGCTTGCAAGCATGTGACTGGGTCACAAGGGATCACATATCACGGGAACGAGAAAAGAGTACTTATCGGTAACGAGGTTGAACTAGGTATGCAGAGATACCGACGATCATAACCTCGGATAAGTAAACTATCGTGAAACAAAGGGAAATTAGTATCGTATGTAAGTGGTTCATTCGATCGCAAAGTAATCGTAGAAATATGTGGGAGCCATATGAATTTCCAGATTCCTCTATTGGTTATTGTTCGGAGAAGTGTCTCGATCATGTCCGCATAATTCACGAACCGTAGGGACACACTTAAGGATTGACGTTGTTTGAGTAGTTATGGTATTATGAGAAAGAGACCGAATGTTGTTCGAGTCTCGGATGGGATCCGGATATCACGAGGTGATCCGAATGGTCCGGAATAAGATTCATATAAGGAAAGTCCCGTTTGGAGTTCGGGAATGATTAGGTGTTTTCATCGGGAATGTTCTAGAAGGTTCGGATTGTCCAAGACTCGAAAGGAGGGTACATGAATGTGTCATTGAATGATTGCATCATGTACTAAGTGTTCTTGCTGTTCCAAAACTGAAAAGTCAAACCGCCAGTTTGAAAGTCAAGCGGCTAAAACAGACTGTGGAAAGCAGAAGCGTGGGAAACAGAAACTGTGGAAACAAGCAAGAGGAGGTTGAAACCAACTTGGAGGAGGAGTTCCTCTCCTCCAAGCCGGACCAGCCCTAGGCCGAGTTGGGAGGGACTCCTCCACTGGCGTGCAAGCCCTCCACCTATAAAAGGAGGCGGGGCCTCCTCCTGAGACACACAAGTTTCTACCTCTAATCTCCGGTTTAGAGCCGTTCGTTTAGAGCTTCTAATTGCTTTAGCCTGCGGTTTAGAGCCTTATAATTGGTGTGTCTAATCTCTAGACCACTAATAGCCCTCTCTCATACTCCACCATACCGCTCGGCTTAAGCGAAGCCTGCGGGATTTCTACTCTGCATTACGCCAGTTGTCTTCGGGAATCGCAAGGAGAGTGCTACAACCTCCATTTCTTTGGAACAAGGGAGATGAAGGTCTTCGTCAGTACCGAACGATGTGATCGATTGAAGCGCCGCTTAACGGAGCCTTGCCGGAAGGATCGTCTACACGATCTTGAGATCGGAAAGAGTACGACTACATCACCCACGAGAATCCGCTCTCGTTAAACACTTTGGAATCTTCGAGGGTAAGTTATTCCATCGACTCGTTGCTACAATCTAGTAGATAGATCTTGGCTTGTTTGCTTGTATGCGATAGAAATTTTTTGTTTTCCATGCTACGAACCCCTACAGCGACATCTTCCTGAAACTGGTCGTAGTGGTGTCCCTGCTCTCGAAAACAATATTGGAGATGCCTCAATCTGGCTGGAGGACTTGACTCACAAGGATGCCTATTTATAGTACAAGCAGCTCAGCATAGTGTTGACACTTACGACATAATGTCGACACTCACCCCTATTATTAGTGCTGACTCGTGTTTTGTCCCGGTTGGTGTCTCCAACTGGGACTAAAGGTTCATCTTTAGTCCCGGTTGGTGACACCATCCGGGACAAGGTGCACTCCGCACGACATAATGTCGACACTCACCCCTATCATTAGTGCTGTCTGGCCCAACCTGCCGAAATCCCTCCAACCGGGACTAAAGATGAACATTTAGTATATTGAAAATCTGAACAATGAAAATCCTTCGCGTGGTGTCATATTATGTGACATAGTTGAAAGGAAAAATACCATACTTGGTATATTGATCATGTCTCGAAAAAACCTTCAAAAAATGACCTATCATGTTCGAGGTTTCATGGCTTTCGGTCCAAATGACCAATGTTATATGCTGAATCACGGCATAGTTTGTGATGTTGTGCCCATATTATGCATGCATGTGGACATTGGTATGGAGAACAATGTTGCAGGAGGAAGTTTTCCTTTTCGTCGCATGGAAAAGCCCTTTTCCATTTTCCGAGCGCAAAAAATGGGTTGTTTTGTGAAGTAACCACCAAAATGCTGTTTCAGAATGCTACCGTCCCATTTTTCTAAAATACTAGACCACCTTACATGGACTATCTCCCAACCGGGACATCTCAAACCTTTTCGTCCATCCCGGGTAAAAAGGACAAATGTTTGCCGAATCGGTAGGAAGTGGGTCCGGTTTGTACTACAGATACATGATCTAACGCCCGTGATTTTTTGAAAAAAAAATCATTTTTAGACTCGCAATATGTGGTTTCTTCAGAGATCCAATGCAATTTCTAACGATGCTCGTCCCCTATATTCATGCACGCTGGTTCGACCATAGTTAGAAATTTAAAACGGGCATAAGAAATTCAAAAAAATCCGAACAATGAAAATCCTTCGCGTGGTGTCATATTATGTGACATAGTTGAAAGGAAAAATACCAGACTTGGTATATTGATCATGTCTCGAAAAAACCTTCACAAAATGACCAATCATGTTCGAGGTTTCATGGCTTTCGGTCCAAATGACCGATGTTATGTGCTGAATCACGGCATAGTTTGTGATGTTGTGCCCATATTATGCGTGCATGTGGACATTGGTATGGAGAACAATGTTGCAGGAGGAAGTTTTCCTTTTCGTCGCACGGAAAATCCCTTTTCCATTTTTCGAGCGCAAAAAATGGGTTGTTTTGTGAAGTAACCACCAAAATGCTATTTCAGAATGCTACCGTCCCATTTTTCTAAAATACTAGACCACATTACATGGACTATCTCCCAACCGGGACATCTCAAACCTTTTCATCCATCCCCGGTAAAAAGGACAAATGTCTGCCGAATCGGTAGGAAGTGGGTCCGGTTTGTACTACAGGTACATGATCTAACGCCCGTGATTTTTTGAAAAAAAAAATCATTTTTAGACTCGCAATATGTGGTTTCTTCAGAGATCCAATGCAATTTCTAACGATGCTCGTCCCCTATATTCATGCACGCTGGTTCGACCATAGTTAAAAATTCAAAACGGGCATAAGAAATTCAAAAAAATCCGAACAATGAAAATCCTTCGCGTGGTGTCATATTATGTGACATAGTTGAAAGGAAAAATACCAGACTTGGTATATTGATCATGTCTCGAAAAAACCTTCACAAAATGACCTATCATGTTCGAGGTTTCATGGCTTTCGGTCCAAATGACCGATGTTATGTGCTGAATCACGGCATAGTTTGTGATGTTGTGCCCATATTATGCATGCATGTGGACATTGGTATGGAGAACAATGTTGCAGGAGGAAGTTTTCCTTTTCGTCGCACGGAAAATCCCTTTTCCATTTTTCGAGCGCAAAAAATGGGTTGTTTTGTGAAGTAACCACCAAAATGCTATTTCAGAATGCTACCGTCCTATTTTTCTAAAATACTAGACCACCTTACATGGACTATCTCCCAACCGGGACATCTCAAACCTTTTCGTCCATCCCCGGTAAAAAGGACAAATGTCTGCCGAATCGGTAGGAAGTGGGTCCGGTTTGTACTACAGGTACATGATCTAACGCCCGTGATTTTTTGAAAAAAAATCATTTTTAGACTCGCAATATGTGGTTTCTTCAGAGATCCAATGCAATTTATAACGATGCTCGTCCCCTATATTCATGCACGCTGGTTCGACCATAGTTAGAAATTCAAAAAATTCAAAACTGGCATAAGAAATTCAAAAAAATCCGAACAATGAAAATCCTTCGCGTGGTGTCATATTATGTGACATAGTTGAAAGGAAAAACACCAGACTTGGTATATTGATCATGTCTCGAAAAAACCTTCACAAAATGAGCTATCATGTTCGAGGTTTCATGGCTTTCGGTCCAAATGACCGATGTTATGTGCCGAATCACGGCATAGTTTGTGATGCTGTGCCCATATTATGCATGCATGTGGACATTGGTACGGAGAACAATGTTGCAGGAGGAATTTTTCCTTTTCGTCGCACGGAAAAGCCCTTTTTCATTTTCCGAGCGCAAAAAAGGGTCGTTTTGTGAAGTAACCACCAAAATGCTGTTTCAGAATGCTACCGTCCCATTTTTCTAAAATACTAGACCACCTTACATGGACTATCTCCCAACCGGGACATCTCAAACCTTTTCGTCCATCCCAAGTAAAAAGGAAAAATGTCTGCCGAATCGGTAGGAAGTGGGTCCGGTTTGTACTACATGTACATGATCTAACGCCCGTGATTTTTTGAAAAAATCATTTTTAGACTCGCAATATGTGGTTTCTTCAGAGATCCAATGCAAGTTCTAAATGAGCCATTTTTCTTCCCGCCATTTTTCTCGCCATTTCTTCTCGCCATTTCTTCCCGCCATTTTTCTTCCCGCCAGTTCTTCCCACCAGTTCTTCCCTCCAGTTATCTTCCTGCCATTTCTCACTATATATATATGTAGGGTTGGCCTCCATTGTCATTGCACATCTCTAGACTCATATCTTGTAACATCCCTAAAATTATGATTTCAAAAATTGCATATCATTCATGCACGCATATAGTTTTGAGATCAATTTCAAACCAATTTCAAGAAAACAGAAGCACATAGTGCTATCATTTTATGTGAGCAAACTTAAATCAAATGACCATCCCCATTTGAGAGCTTAAGAGTTTAAAAACCAAGTTTGTTTGTTTCCTTGTTGATTTGATTGAGTGTGGAGTTTGAACAAAATTATACAAAATAAAAATGGTTTCAAAACCATTTTCAAAACATTTGCAAATCAAGTGCTATGGCACTGTTTATTTTGTTTATTCAAAAGAACCAAGCTTGAACAGAGAGACCACTTGATTTTATGTCCTGAAATGTGAATGTTGCACCCTACAAAATCCTAGAAATTTTTTGAATTCAAAAGCTTTTGAAATCATTTGAAAATCAATCCAGAAAAGAAAAAGAGAAAGGAAATAGAAAAGGGTCGGCGCCAGACTTTGAGCCCATCAGCAGATCCAGCCCTGCTAGCCCACCCGGGTCCCCTCTCTCTCTCACGCGCAGACGCACCCACAGAGCCGCTGACGCCTAGACCCCACCCCCTCTCTGGCTCTCTCGCAGACAACTGGGCCCTCTCCACGTCGACTCCTTCTTCCCTAAATCGCGCCCGCAGACCACGTCGCCGCTGCCGTTGATGCTGGTAATGGCGCGACGTAATTAGCCTTGATACCACGAGCGTTTCCTGTCGCGCTTCGGCCTATTTAAACCACACCCCGCCGCGGTCATTTCCCCCCACGCTGCACTCTCTTCTCGCCACCAGGCTGCCCCTAATTCGCGTTGCACCGCCGCAGCCAGAGCTAACTCCGGCGAGGTATTCCGGTAAGACCCCGTCGCCCCTTGCTGTCTAAATTTGCCAGTACAATCTCCACGACCATGCGCACCTCCTGACCCCTCTGGTGCATTCTAGGATCACCCAGAGCCTCGGCAACGTCGGCGACCACACGCGTCAGACGACCCCATCAACTCCGGCGATCAATTGCGGTAAGCACCGAGCGCCCCTTGCCCTCTCTCGCATACGAGATTGTTCGCCACTGTCTTGCGCATCTCCTAAACCACTTGGTTCGTGCTAGGGCGACGCGGAACCTCGGCAACGACTTCGACAGCAACCACCCGACTCCGTGCACAACTCCGACGAGCTCCCCCAGCTACTACAGCACGCCCCTTGACCAGCCAACACCACCTTGAGCATCAGCATCGCACGGCGAGCTCGGTAAGCCCCTTCCCCTCTCCCGTGCAACCTAGAACGCCAGCGCCGCCACTGACAGAAGCGCCGCCGCCAGCCGCCGCCGCTAGCGCCGCTAGGCTATGGTCAAAGCAACAGCAGCCGTTAGATGAAGATCTTACGGTTTCAATTAGATCTGAGCGAAGCGTTTTCTTTGAATCTGGCGCGTTGGATCTAACTTGATCCGACGACGCGGAAGCCTGATCCTGAGCGAATCGGTACCAGCCAATAGGACAGCGCCGTGTGGCAGTAATTTAGATTTAAAACATATTTTGAATCAGATTATAGTTCAAATTTGTTTTGTTTGTAACTTTTGATTCCCACGTTAGATTTTGGCAAATTTTATACCGTTGGAATCAGGAGAACAAGCCCTTTCATATTATGTAATGTGTTTATTGTTTTGCATTTTTAAAATGGTTTCTTTTGCAAAAATATGTGTAGGGCTTATTTGAGCATATGATTTGTTTAGGATTTAATTTAGGGTTTAAACTTTTGTTGTGTGGCAAGTTTTTTTTTGACTTGTTTAAGATTCAGTACTATGCACTTGCTTGGTTGAGTTTTAAAAAAATCATCACTTGGCATTTGCATGCATGCATATATATTTGTTTGTTTGTATATGTTGTGTGTAATTTGTTGCTACCATTCTTTGTGTAGACTTTGGTGCTAGTGATTGTGATTGTGAAGAGTGCTACTCTCCCAACTACCAAGGCAAGTGGTACTTCATGAATATTTCTATCCCTATATTTTATACTAAGCATTAGAAATATTTTGCTAAGTCTTGCATGTTATTATTTTGCCTAATGCCATGTTGGGAAATCCTAAGTAGTTGTAGAATTGCTAGGAAATCTCTAAGTTAAGTTACTATCTATGCCATGCTTAGCCTAGCTAGTAACAAACAAGGGTTGGTGAAATATACATGCTATAATGAAAATATTTCTAAGTCTTTGGACTTTTGTTTTGCCTAATAAAACAACTAAGTTAATGAATCACCTGGGTGGAAAGGGACTTGATTGGTGGTTTTGGTTGAGTGGTTACACAAGGCCCATGGCTATGGTTTACCTTGTGTATCTCACTTGTGGAAAGCCACCCAGGAACAAAGGGATTTTAGAGGCCAAGTGTTGAGAAGCTTCTAGTGCAGCCACTTGGCAATATGGGCTCTGCCTGGATCACATAGGTTGCTAGAACTTAGCCATTTGGACAGTTGGTGGTAGTGGGAATGATAGGTTGGAACGCGTCCATTTGGTCTAAGGGAAGGCTTCTGAAAGATCCTGTCTTGGTGAAACCAAGTCTGGTGGGGAAAGTGCACAACCTCTGCAGATGGAAAAATCTAAGTACTTAGCCAAGTCCATGGCAATGGACAACTTGAGCATCAAGACATGGAAGATATCAAGAATCTCATCATTCCAACTTCTAAGTAAAAACTTGTGGGTGAACAAGGGTGAAGGACCTCAATGTCTATTGATGGATCCTTGGGTAAAGTTTTGACAAAGAAAAACTTAGTGATTTCAACTAATAGGCAAAACCTATTTTGAGCAAAGCAAGCCAAGCTACACTTAGCCAAATTTGCATATAGTATCTAGTCCACTTAAAATATACTAAGGTATCACTTGCCAATACTATTCCAAAGTATTGACCCACTGTGGCTATAACTTGTGATGTTGCAGGTTACTCTGATGAGGATTAGGTGTCATGAGTCTACACTCAACATGTTTGCCTGTGGCGCATGAAGATGAAGACTTATATTTATTTACTTATTCAAACTCTTGTATTAGGCCTGTGGCCTTGAGTTGTAAAGACTATGTTTATCTCTGGAATGGATGTAATAATGACCTTTGTATCTGTGTACTTCATCTTAAACTGTGGATGCTAGCATTGATCCAGGGACTAGCATTGCAATCACAGGGATCCTTTTCCTTTATAAAGGAGGGATCTTACAGATGGTATCAGAGCACTGTGTTGCCTGTAGGATTATGACCCTAGGATTGGAAACCACTAACGAAAAAATTTCAACTACTTCTACACTTGTTTATTCTTCTCGTAAACTTTTCGAATCTTCTCTCTCATCTCTATTTGTAGATGAACTCCATCAACGAAGCCTTGAGGAAAGGACCACTCATGACAATGACTTTGGAGTGTGAGACAGAATTCCCCAAGGCTCTCAAGGACCTCATGGTTGCATTAGAGATACAAGGTGTAGCTGTGTACAAAGGTTTTCCTGTGATGGATGAAGGAGTGGAATACTGGTGGGTGCAACTTCACTTGTATAAAAACAAGGAAGACAACCATCAAGTAAAAGGATTCTGCATGTTCACCAATACAGTGGTGCACCCTACATTCTTTGAATCAGCAAAGGATGCAGCTTGGAAGACCATCAAAGAGCTTGGTGACAGAGTCAAGTGCAGAATGCTCAACCTCCAAAATGATCTAAGGAAAGAGAAGGAACATACCCAAGAGTTGGAAGCTACCAACCAAACCTTAAGAGGAGACATTATAGACTTAGTGATGGAATCATGTGAGCAAGATAGGCTGATTGCTTCTAGGAACATTGTGTTAGCCAACAGATCCAGTGACCAATACAGTGGTGCACCCTATCACCTTATTTTCCAAAATGTTGCTTTAAAATAAGATTGAACCTTGGTTGTTGTAATGGTTTCATGTATGCATGACTTGTGTGTTTTGCTTCCCAAGGATATGTATGTGATGTTTTGTCTTTTGTTTTATCTTGTTTTGTGTTGTTCTAACTTTTCTATCTTATAAATAGATGCCTATTACCATCAGCACTGTTGAGGAGTTCCAGGTTACCCGCTTTGGTCCACGTATCGTTGAGCTTACTACTTTGCTCAATCTCCCTCTTCCCACCATCATGGTGCATCCCCTCACCAAGTTTGAGAGGAAGGACCTCTGGGGCTTCAAGTTCAACCAGCCCGGACGCCAGACAGAGCCTACCACGGAGGCCATTGTCTTCAAGCTCATACACGATGATAGGGAGAGAGGCCTCGAGGTAGTTATGCAGGATCTGATAGGACGTCTGCTAGGGCGACACTCCCGACAGGTTAGAGGTACCCACTTCCATGTCTTCGGAAGACGTGATGAGGATGGAGAGTCCATCGACTTCGAGGACGATTCGAGGGACGCAGCAGAGCCGATACGCCTGTACCTCCAGGACTTAGAGTCTCTCATTAGGCACGTGGACACTGACAGGACCAATGTCATGCTCAGCAATGACGAGCTCCAGGTGCAGCTTCGCGAGAAGGACAAGCTCTTCACCCAACAAGACGAGATAGTCAAGGAAATGGAGGCGAAGTTCGAGACCCAGGACAAGAAGTTCAAGAGTCAGGAGAAGCGTGTCCAGGATAGGAACAAGAAGATCCAGGACATGACTGAAGAACTGCAGTCCAAGGATTTCGAGCTCGAGCAGCAGCAGACAGTGATAGAGAGGCTTCGTTCCCAGAAGAGGGCTCTCAAGGCCAAGATAGAGACTTTGACCACTAGCATCGAGGAAAACAAGACCGCGATGGAGAACGCAGGTCTTACCTTTGTCGAGGAGGAGATTGATGCCGAGGAGTAGATTTGACTACTCATTTATCTTTTATTTTAGTACTTGTTATTTGAGAACTTGTTATTTGACCATCCGACATGTGGATGGCTTGCCACTTGTGTGTTTTACTTTGTGAACTTGTTATCTTGTTGTTGAACCATTATCGTTGGGTTGCATGCTTTATGTTTGTTTATGTGATGTAATGTGCATGAAAGCATCTATGGGTATCTCATTCTTATCTCTATTTGAACAAACCACAGATGCCTCCCCGTCGTGCAAACCCCAACCCCAACAACAACATCACTCCAGAAATGCAACAAATGATGACTGCTCAAACTCAGCTAATGCAGATGATGACGATGTTCATCCAGAACCAAAACAACAACAACAACAACAACAATAACAACAACAACCCACCGGGCTTTGATATGCTTACCAGATTCTTGAGATTGAGGCCAGCAAAGTTCTCAGGAACAACTGATCCCATGGTGGCCAATGACCTTTACGCCAAGAACAAGGACTTGGTAACCGTAAATTTGTCACGGATCTTTGAAAAGGTCGATTTGAAAGACATCTGCTGGAAGGACCAGCCACTTGGTGGGACAACTTCCAGATTACCACTACCATAGATGAAGTGACATGGGCTATCTTTGAGGATGGCTTCAGATCGCTCATATCTCATCTGGAGTGATGAGTCTGAAAATGAAAGAGTTCCACAATCTGAAGCAGCGCCACCGCAGCGTGGCTGAATATATTGAGGAGTTCAACAATCTGGCGCGTTATGCACCGGATGAAGTTGACACCGATGCCAAGAGAAAGGAAAAATTTCTTGAAGGCTTGAATGATGAGCTGAATCTGCAATTGGCTGTGGCATATGTTCCCACTTATCAGTCGCTCTGTGACAAGGCTGCAGTATTGGAGAACAAAATGAAGCAAGTTTAGAGTAGAAAGAGGAAGCACTCCGACAAGCACAACTCGGGATCGTCTCACAAACGATCTCATTATGATGACAGTGGAAGCTCAGGATCCCATAAGCATGGGAAATTCAACAAGCACCACAACCACAACCGTCATGACAACAAGCATCACCGTAGTCATGACAATGACAAGTACAAGAACCACAAGAGTGGACATAAGAGCCACCATAGTGGTAATGGAAGTGGAAGTGGAAGTCATCCTGTTAAGAGAGACATCAGTCAGGTTGAATGCTTCAAATGCAAGAAGATGGGCAATTATGCAAATGAATGCCCAGAAAAGAAAGTTGAAGGACCCAACAAGCCCAACCCTTTTCAGAAGGGACAAGTAAACCACATCAATGTGGAGGAGGTCTATGAGGAGCCTGATGCTGTTGCTGGTAAGTTCAGACTCAATTCTATTCCAGCATTTGTACTCTTTGATACTGGTGCATCTCATTCATTCATATCAAGAGCATTTGTTGAAAGAAATGAACTACCGGTAGAAACTATTGGGTGTCCTATAAAAGTAAGTTCTCCTGGTGGAGAAATGATAGTGAATTCAGGATGTCATGATCTAGTCATAGAATTTGGGAAGTATAAGTTTCCCGTTAACTTGATAATTCTAAACTCCCAAGGATTGGATGTCATTCTGGGAATGGACTGGATGACTAAGTACAAAGGAGTGATAGATTGTGCCAACCATACTGTCTCACTCACAACTCCAGAAAATAAAAGGATCAGATTCAAGACCAATTTTGAAGCAAAAAGGAGTATGCTTAATTCTCTTAAGGGGGTTAGCATGGACAGTGTGCCAATTGTGAGTGAGTATCCAGATGTGTTTCCGGAAGAATTGCCGGGAATGCCACCAGATAGATATGTGGAGTTTCTTATAGATTTGGTACCAGGGTCTGGACCAATAGCAAAGAGACCATATAAAATGTCAGTTGATGAACTGAAAGAACTCAAGAAGCAACTTGGAGAACAGTTGCAGAAAGGATTTATTCAACCAAGTTCTTCATCTTGGGGAGCCCCAGTTTTGTTTGTGGAGAAGAAAGATAGAAGTCAAAGGTTATGCATAGATTACCGTTCACTCAACGAGGTAACTATCAAGAACAAATACCCTTTGCCTAGAATCAATGACTTGTTTGATCAGCTACAAGGAGCATGTGTATTCTCAAAAATTGATCTCCGGTCAGGATATTTTCAACTCAAGATAAGAGAACAAGACATACCTAAGACAACATTCACCACACGGTATGGATTGTATAAGTATACCGTAATGCCTTTTGGTTTGACCAATGCTCCAGCATACTTCATGAATATGATGAACAAGGTGTTCATGGAATTCCTTGACAAGTTTGTTGTCGTTTTCATCGATGACATCTTAGTCTACTCCAAGAGAAAAGAAGAGCATGAAGGACATTTGCGTTTGATACTTGATAAGTTAAGAGAGCATAAACTTTATGCCAAATTCAGCAAGTGTGAGTTCTGGTTGGATGAAGTGGGATTTCTTGGTCATGTTATGACAAAGGATGGTGTAGCAGTTGATCCTGCTAAAGTTTCAGCTGTGACTGAATGGGAATCTCCCAAGTACGTAAAAGAAGTTCGTAGTTTCCTTGGCTTAGCAGGTTACTACAGAAGGTTCATTGAGAATTTCTCAAAGGTTGCTAAGCCTATGACAGAATTGTTAAAGAAAGACAAGAAGTTTGCTTGGTCTGAAGGTTGTGAACTCATCTTTCAGGAATTGAAGAAGAGACTTGTGACAGCACCAGTCTTGTGTCTGCCAGATTTGGAAAAAGATTTCCAAGTTTATTGTGATGCATCTCATCAAGGTTTGGGTGCAGTACTTATGCAAGACGGTAAAGTTGTGGCTTATGCCTCGAGACAACTCAAAACTCATGAAGTGAACTATCCTACTCATGATTTAGAGTTAGCCTCTGTTGTCCATGCACTCAAAACATGGAGACATTATCTTTTGGGAAAGCGTTGTGAAGTGTTCACAGATCACAAAAGTTTGAAGTATATCTTCACCCAAAAGGAAATTAATATGAGACAAATAAGATGGCTAGAACTTATCAAGGACTATGACTTAAGTTTGCAATACCACCCCGGTAAAGCAAATGTTGTAGCAGATGCTCTAAGCCATAAGGTTTTTGTGAATGGCCTTACCTAAGGAGAACTGACAGATGATCTGTGTTTCCAATTTAGAAAACTCAGATTGGAGATCGTGCCTGAAGGACATCTCATGTCTTTGGATGTTCAACCCACTTTGTTGGACAAGATCAAAGAAGCTCAAAAGGTAGATAAAGAAATCAAAGAGATTAAAGAAAAGATTGGCAAAGGAAAAGCCAAAGAGTTCCATGAAGACGAACAGGGTACTTTATGGCATGGAAAACGTATCTGTGTTCCACAAGATCCGGAGCTTCGGAAACTGATTTTGCAAGAAGCACACAACTCACCATATTCCATTCATCCGGGTAACACCAAAATGTACATGGACATGAAGGAAAGATTTTGGTGGAATAATCTCAAGAAGGACATCGCCGAACATATTGCTTTGTGTGATGTGTGTAGTAGAGTAAAAGTGGAACATCAGAAACCAGCCGGTTTGCTTCAACCACTACCTATTCCTGATTGGAAGTGGGACAAGATTGGTATGGATTTCATTACCGGATTACCAAGGACCCGGTTAGGGTACGATTCTATTTGGGTAGTAGTGGATCGCCTAACTAAAGTGGCTCATTTCATACCCGTGAAGACAACCTATACAAGTGCTAAGTTAGCCAGAATTTACATGAGTAGAATTGTATGTCTACATGGAGTGCCCAAGAGTATTGTGTCTGATAGGGGAACTCAACTCACTTCCCATTTTTGGAGACAGTTACATGAGTCATTGGGAACAAGGTTGGAATTCAGTACTGCTTTTCATCCTCAAACTGATGGACAAACAAAAAGGACTAATCAGATTCTTGAAGACATGTTGAGGGCATGTGCCTTAGACTATGGAGCCAGTTGGGATGAAAGTCTGCCTTACGCAGAATTTTCTTATAACAACAGCTATCAAGCCAGTATTGAGATGGCACCATTTGAGTTTCTCTACGGGAGAAAGTGTACCACCCCATTGTTATGGAATGGTGTGGGAGAAAGAAGTTTATTCGGGCCAGATCTTATCAAAGAAGCCGAAGAGAAGGTCAAGTTGGTTAAGGACAGGTTAAAGATAGCACAGTCCCGATAGAAAAGCTACGCAGATCCTAAGCATAGATAAGTCACCTACGAAGTTGGTGATAGAGCCTATCTTAGAGAATCACCACTTCGTGGAGTGAAGAGATTCGGAGTCAAAGGAAAATTGGCACCAAGATATGTTGCGCCATTCAGGATTCTGAGTCGCAAAGGAGAAGTTGCCTATGAAATTGAACTGCCAAAATCTTTGTCAGTTGTCCATAATGTGTTTCATGTGAGTCAGCTTAAGAAATGTCATCCAGAAATGGAAGAAACTTCTTTGAAGGATATTATACCTTTGGAGGAGGTTCAATTGGAAAGTGATCTCACCTATGAGGAGAAACCTATCAAGATTCTTGAGACTGCAGAAAGAGTCACAAGGACTAAGACTATCAAGTTTTGCAAAGTGCAGTGGAATCATCATTCCGAAGAGGAAGCAACATGGGAAAGAGAAGATGATCTTCGGAAAGACCACCCTCACCTATTTGCTAGCCAAACCGAATCTCGAGGGCGAGATTCACCTTAAGGGGGTTAGATTTGTAACATCCCTAAAATTATGATTTCAAAGATTGCATATCATTCATGCATGCATACAGTTTTGAGATCAATTTCAAACCAATTTCAAGAAAACAGAAGCACATAGTGCTATCATTTTATGTGAGCAAACTTAAACCAAATGACCATACCCATTTGAGAGCTTAAGTGTTTAAAAACCAAGTTTGTTTGTTTCATTGTTGATTTGATTGAGTGTGGAGTTTGAACAAAATTATACAAAATAAAAATGGTTTCAAAACCATTTTCAAAATAGTTGCAAATCAAGTGCTATGGCACTGTTTATTTTGTTTATTCAAAAGAACCAAGCTTGAACAGAGAGACCACTTGATTTTATGTCCTAAAATGTGAATGTTGCACCCTACAAAATCCTAGAAAAAGTTTGAATTCAAAAGCTTTTGAAATCATTTGAAAATCAATCCAGAAAATCAAAACAGAAAAAGAAAAAGAGAAAGGAAATAGAAAAGGGCCGGCGCCAGACTTTGAGCCCATCAGCAGATCCAGCCCAGCTAGCCCACCCGGGTCCCCTCTCTCTCTCACGCGTAGACGCACCCACAGAGCCGCTGACGCCTAGACCCCACCCCCGCTCTCTCGCAGACAACTAGGCCCTCTCCACGTCGACTCCTTCTTCCCCAAATCGCGCCCGCAGACCACGTCGCCGCTGCCGTTGATGCCGGTAATGGCGCGGCGTAATTAGCCTTGATACCGCGAGCGTTTCCTGTCGCGCTTCGGCCTATTTAAACCACACCCCGCCGCGGTCATTTCCCCCCACGCTGCACTCTCTTCTCGCCACCAGGCTGCCCCTAATTCGCGTTGCACCGCCGCAGCCAGAGCTAACTCCGGCGAGGTATTCCGGTAAGACCCCGTCGCCCCTTGCTGTCTAAATTTGCCAGTACAATCTCCACGACCATGCGCACCTCCTGACCCCTCTGGTGCATGCTAGGATCATCCATAGCCTCGGCAACGTTGGCGACCACACGCGTCAGACGACCCCATCAACTCCGGCGATCAATTGCGGTAAGCACCGAGCGCCCCTTGCCCTCTCTCGCATATGAGGTTGTTCGCCACTGTCTTGCGCATCTCCTAAACCACTTGGTTCGTGCTAGGGCGACGCGGAACCTCGGCAACGACTTCGATAGCAACCACCTGACTCCGTGCACAACTCCGACGAGCTCCCCAGCCACTACAGCGCGCCCCTTGACCAGCCGACACCACCTTGAGCATCAGCATCGCACGGCGAGCTCGGTAAGCCCCTTCCCCCTCTCCCGTGCAACCTAGAACGCCAGCGCCGTCACTGACAGAAGCGCCGCCGCCAGCCGCCGCCGCTAGCGCCGCTAGGCTATGGTCAAAGCAACAGCAACCGTTAGATGTAGATCTTACGGTTTCAATTAGATCTGAGTGAAGCGTTTTCTTTGAATCTGGCGCGTTGGATCTAACTTGATCCAACGGCGCGGAAGCTTGATCATGAGCGAATCGGTACCAGCCAATAGGACAGCGCCGCGTGGCAGTAATTTAGATTTAAAACAGATTTTGAATCAGATTATAGTTCAAATTTGTTTTGTTTATAACTTTTGATTCCCACGTTAGATTTTGGCAAATTTTATACCGTTGGAATCAGGAGAACAAGCCCTTTCAGATTATGCAATGTGTTTAATGTTTTGCATCTGTTAAAATGGTTTCTTTTGCAAAAACATGTGTAGGGCTTATTTAAGCATATGATTTGTTTAGGATTTAATTTAGGGTTTAAACTTTTGTTGTGTGGCAAGTTTTTTTTGACTTGTTTAAGATTCAGTACTATGCACTTGCTTCGTTGAGTTTTAAAAAAATCATCACTTGGCATTTGCATGCATGCATATATATTTGTTTGTTTGTATATGTTGTGTGTAATTTGTTGCTACCATTCTTTGTGTAGACTTTGGTGCTAGTGATTGTGATTGTGAAGAGTGCTATTCTCCCAACTACCAAGGCAAGTGGTACTTCATGAATATTTATATCCCTATATTTTATACTAAGCGTTATAAATATTTTGCTAAGTCTTGCATGTTATTATTTTGCCTAATGCCATGTTGGGAAATCCTAAGTAGTTGTAGAATTGCTAGGAAATCTCTAAGTTAAGTTACTATCTATGCCATGCTTAGCCTAGCTAGTAACAAACAAGGGTTGGTGAAATATACATGCTATAATGAAAATATTTCTAAGTCTTTGGACTTTTGTTTTGCCTAATAAAACAACTAAGTTAATGAATCACCTGGGTGGAAAGGGACTTTATTGGTGGTTTTGGTTGAGTGGTTACACAAGGCCCATGGCTATGGTTTACCTCTCACTTGTGGAAAGCCACCCAGGAACAAAGGGATTTTAGAGGCCAAGTGTTGAGAAGCTTCTAGTGCAGCCACTTGGCAATATGGGCTCTGCCTGGATCACATAGGTTGCTAGGACTTAGCCATTTGGACAGTTGGTGGTAGTGGGAATGATAGGTTGGAACGCGTCCATTTGGTCTAAGGGAAGGCTTCTGAAAGATACTGTCTTGGTGAAACCAAGTCTGGTGGGGAAAGTGCACAATCTCTGCAGATGGAAAAATCTAAGTACTTAGCCAAGTCCATGGCAATGGACAACTTGAGCATCAAGACATGGAAGCTATCAAGAATCTCATCATTCCAACTTCTAAGTAAATACTTGTGGGTGAACAAGGGTGAAGGACCTCAATGTCTATTGATGGATCCTTGGGTAAAGTTTTGACAAAGAAAAACTTAGTGATTTCAACTAATAGGCAAAACCTATTTTGAGCAAAGCAATCCAAGCTACACTTAGCCAAATTTGCATATAGTATCTAGTCCACTTAAAATATACTAAGGTATCACTTGACAATACTATTAGTTGAAGATTTTCTACGGAGCGAACAGAGGGAAAGCCAAGATCTAATCTAGGAGATGCAAACAACGAGAGAGATTGGATTAGATCTTCATACCCTTGAAGATTCGCACAGCGGAACGTTCGTTGGAACATGGGTGATGTAGTCGCATTTCGCCTCCTCCTCGCGATCCGATCCGATCTAGCACCACAAGTGGCGGTGCCTCCGTGAGATGCACACGTGCAGCACCTCGACGTCTCCTCCTTCCTCGGACCAGCGAGTATGGTGGAGAGATAGATTGGATCTACAACACGATGGCGTGGTGTATATAGTGGAGAATTTCTGCTGCAGGGCTTCGCCTACAAACAGTCGGAAGGGAGAGAGGAAGGTAGCAAGGCAGCTAGGGCTTGGAGGAAGGTGTGTGTGGGGAAAGGGGGCGCACCACCCCTCTATATATAGAGGGGGGGGCGGCCAGCCCTTGCCCCTCCTCCAAGCCTATCTCTAGTTTAAACAATTTAAACTCTCCCTTATCTAGAAATCCTATCTCTAGATTTAAACGATTTAAACTCTCCCTTATCTAGAAATTCTATCCCGAGATTTAAACGAGTCAAATCTCTCTAGAATCGGCTGGGCCCTATGGGGCCTTGTGCCCCTGGACCAATGCGGCCAGGACACTCCCTCATAGGCCCATGCCCCCTCCCGGAAGGTGGGGCCACGTTGGTCCCCTTCCGGAAGGTTCTAGAAGCTTTCGGTACAATACCGATTAACCCGGAACAATTCCGAACTCCAAAAACTGCATTGCCTTATATGAATCTTATTCTCCGGACCATTCCGGAACCTCTCGTGATATCCCGGATCCCATCCGAGACTCTGAACAAAAATTCATAAACCAATTATCCAATCTATCCTAGCGTCGAGACACGTTAAGTGTGTGACCCTGCGGGTTCGAGAATATGCAGACATGATCTTCTATCAATAATCAACAGCGGGGTCTGGGCACCCATATTGACTCCCACACATTCATCGATGATCATATCGGATGAACCACGATGCCAGGATTCAATCAATCCCATATATATATTCCCTTTGTCTCGCGATATTTTACTTGCCCGAGATTCGATCGTCGGTACCGTCATACCTAGTTCAATCTCGTTCACAGCAAGTACTTTACTCGTTCCGTAATCCGATATCACTTTGTGATTAACTCCTTAACCACATGCTTGCAAGCGGTGTTGATATCGACACGAGTGGGCCCAAGTATATCTCTCCGACTTGGGAGGGACAAATTCCATCTCGATACATACAACCCAGCAGATACTTTCCGATCACCGAGAGACACCTTTATGATCACCCTCTCATAGGATGACGTTTGATGACCTCAAAGCTTTCCGTACCGTGGAGTTGCATTATCTCATGGTCTAAGGAATACAATATTTGACATAGGAAAAGCTTCGCAAAGATGAACACGATGAAACGATCTAATTGCTTCGCTTAGTTTGGTCATCCATCATATCATTCTCCCAATGATATGATCTCATTATCAATTGACAACTCATGTCTATGGTTAGGAAACCTTAACCATCATTGATCAATGAGCTAGTCCATAGAGGCGTACTAGGGACACGGTGTTGTTTACAAACCACACAAGTATTAAAGTTTCCACTTAATACAATTCTAGCATGGAATATAAACTTTATCATGAACAAGAATTATAATAATAACATCTTTATTATTGCCTGTAGGGCATAATTCCAACAGTCTCCCACTTGCACTAGAGTCAATAATCTGGTTTACATCTGGCAACAATCTCACACCCATGGCACTGAGGTGTTGATCATGTTTTACACGTGGAACAGGTTTAGTCAATGGATCTGCGACATTCAGATCCGTATGTACTTTGCTAATCTTCAGATCTCCATCTGCTATATAATCTCGGATTATATGAAACTTGCGGTTGATATGCTTGGTCTTTGGATGATATCTTGGTTCCTTAGCGAGTGCTATGGCGCCAGTGTTGTCACACAATATCTCCAGTGGGTCTAATGCACTTGGAACCACGCCAAGCTCAGTGATGAAGTTTCTGATCCAAAATCCTTCACTTGACGCTTCTGTAGCAGCCATGTATTCCGCTTCCACTGTAGATCCCGCGATCACGCTTTGCTTGCAGCTTCTCCAGCTCACAGCTCCTCCATTCAAAATATACACGTATCCTGTCTAAGATTTAGAATCATCCTTGTCGGTGTCGAAACTAGCGTCGACGTAACCTTTTACGACAAGCTGTTCATCACCCCCATAGACTAAGAACATTTCTTTAGTTCTATTTAGGTACTTTAGGATGTTATTCACGGCTGTCCAGTGTTCCACTCTGGATCACTTTGATATCTGCTCGTCAAACTAAGAGCATTGGACACATCCGGTCTAGTACACAAGATGGCATACATGATGGAACCTATGGCGAGGCATAAGGCACTTTGCTCATAGCTTCCCTATCATTTACCGTAGTGGACACCGAGCCTTGCTCAATATCTTACACGACAACATAGGCCTTTGAACCTTTCTTTGCCTTATCCATTCGAACCTTTTAGAACTTTGTCTAGGTATGTACTACGGCTTAAAGCTATCAGCGCCTTTTGTCTATCTCTATAGATTTTGATGCCCAATATATAAGCACTTCACCTAGGTCTTTCATTGAAAACACTTGTTCAAATAACTCTTCACATCATTAAGCATGTTGATTTCATTTCCAATAATCAATATGTCATCCACATATAGTACCGTAAGCGCCACCGAGCTCCCACTCACTTTCTTGTAGATACAAGCTTCGTAGCAATTTGGAACAAATCCAAAGCTCTTGATCACTTGATCAAAACGAAGGTTCCAACTCCGAGATGCTTGCTTCGGTCCATAAATGGAACGCTGAAGTTTGCATACTTTATCAGCATCCTTAGGATCGACAAAACCTTCGGGTTGCATCATATACAACTCTTCATCAATGTTGCCATTGAGGAAAGCAGTCTTGACATCCATCTGCCATATTTCATAATCATGAAACGCAGCAATTGCTAATAAAATCCGAATGGACTTAAACATCGCTACGGGAGAGAAAGTCTCATCGTAGTCAACACCTTGAACTTGTCGAAAACCTTTTGCGACAAGCCGTGCTTTATAGACGGTAACATTACCATCCGCGTCTGTTTTCTTCTTGAATATCCATTTGCACTCAACGGCCTTTCGGTCGCTAGGAGGATCCACCAAAGTCCATACTTGGTTTTCGCTCATGGATCCCAATTCGGATTTCATGGCTTCCAACCATTTCTCAGAGTCTGGGCTCATCATCGCTTCCTCATAGTTCGTAGGTTCACTGTCTTCTACCAACAAGACAGTCAAGACAGGGTTGCCGTACCACTCAGAGGGGCACGACCTTGTCGACCTGCGACGCTCAAGAGCACATCGTCCAAGCTTCATGATCCTTGCCATTAGCTTCCTCTATTGTTGGTGCGGTGACCTTTGGAACAATTTCAGTGCGCGCTACTCTCCAATTCAAGAGAAGGTTCAATAACCTCGTCTAGCTCTACTTTCCTCCCACTCACTTCTTTCGAGAGAAACTCCTTCTCAAGAAAGGAACCGTTCTTCATGACAAACACTTTGCCTTCGGTACGTGATAGAAGGTATACCCAATGGTTTCCTTAGGGTATCCTATGAAGACGCATTTCTCCCTTTGGGTTCGAGCTTGTCCGGCATCAACTTCTTGACGTAAGCTTCGCATCCCCAAACTTTAAGAAACGACAACTTAGGTTTAGCACCAAACCACAGTTCATACGGTGTCGTCTCAACGGATTTAGATGGTGCCCTATTTAAAGTGAATGCAGCGGTTTCTAATGCATAACCCCAAAATGATAACGGCAAATCAGTAAGAGACATCATTGATCGGACCATATCTAATAGGGTTCGATTCCGGCGTTCAGACACACCATTACGCTGTGGTGTTCCAGGTGGCGTGAGTTGTGAAATGATTCCACTTGCTTTAAGATGCGTGAGAAAATCATAACTCAAATATTCGCCCCCACGATCGGATCGTAGAAACTTAATCTTTCTGTTACGATGGTTCTCCACTTCATTCTGAAATTCTTTGAACTTTTCAAACGTTTCAGATTTATGTTTCATTAAATAGATATACCCATATCTACTTAAGTCATCGGTAAAAGTGAGAAAATAGCGATATCCACCGCGCGTCGAAACACTCATCGGTCCGCATACATCGGTATGTATGATTTTCAACAAGTCCGTTGCTCGCTCCATCATACCGGAGAACGGGGTTTTGATCATCTTGCCCATGAGGCATGGTTCGCATGTGTCAAATGATTCAAAATCAAGAGACTCCAAAAGTCTATCAGAATGGAGTTTCTTCATGAACTTTACACCAATATGACCTAGACGACAGTGCCACAAATAAGTAGTATTATCACTATCTACTTTGCATCTCTTAGCCTCAATGTTATGGATGTGTGTTTCATCCCTTTCGAGATTTAGAAGAAATAAACCATTCACAAGAGGTGCATGACCATAAAAGATGTTACTCATATAAATAGAACAACCATTATTCTCCGATTTAAATGAATAACCTTCTTGCAATAAACATGATCCGGAAATAATGTTCATGCTCAACGCAGGCACATAATAACATTTATTAAGGTTTAAAACTAATCCCGAAGGTAAAACTAAGGAGAGCGTGCCGACGGCCATCACATCAACTCTTGATCCGTTGCCAACGCGCATCGTCACCTCATCCCTCGCAAGCCGCCGTCTATTCCGTAGCTCCCGTTTCGAGTTACAAATATTAGCAACTGAACCGGTATCAAATACCCAGGCACTACAACGAGGGCTAGTAAGGAAAACATCAATAACATGTATATCAAATATACCTTTGATGGTGCCAGCCTTCTTGTCCGCTAAGTATTTCGGACAGTTGCGCTTCCAGTGACCCTTGTCCTTGAAATAGAAGCACTTAGTGTCCGGCTTGGGACCAGACCTGAGCTTCTTCTCAGCAGGGGCATTGCGCTTGCCGCCGCCCTTCTTGAAGGGCTTCTTTGCTCACTTACCTTTCTTAAAGGAGGGCTTGTTGACCATCAACACATGATTATCCTTCTTGATGTCCACTTCCGCAGCCTTCAGCTTTGCGAAGAGCTCGGTGATCGTATCAGTGGAACCAATCTGATTATGAGTCACTACAAAACTTTTGTAGCTGGGAGGGAGTGATTGCAGAACCCTGTCAATCTTGAGCTCCTCCGGAATCGTGCATTCCAGTTGCTCAAGGCGTTGAGTGTAGCCCGACATCTTTATGGCGTGCTCACTAACGGAACTCCCTTCCTCCATCTTGCAGTTAAAGAACTTCTCAGAGATCTCATATCTCTCAGAACGGGCTTGAGTCTGAAACATGGTTTTCGGCTCCTCGAGAATCTCAAAGGGCCCGGGATAGGTTTCAAAACGATTTTGAAGCTCGGTTCCATAGCAAACAACATGGTGCTCTTAATCACACCATAATCATCTTTGCTGATCGATAGAGCTTTCTCATCACCGGTAGCGATTGCAGGGGGTCACCTAACGCTTTCCCAAGGACATAGTCCTTTTGTCCGCCAGACAGAATGATTCTTAGATTGCGGAACCAATTGGTGAAGTTAGACCCATTGTTTCTAAGCTTTTCCTTCTCAGCAAAAACGTTGAAGTTGAAGTTGGATTTGGCCATGGGATCTACAGTATTAGCAAGTACGATTTAGACTATGTTCATGATAAATAGTTCAACTTAATCAAATTACTAGATGAACTCCCACTAAATTCAACATCCCTCAAGTTGTTTAGTGAACACGGTCCAAATTCACCACACCTAATCCGATCATCACGAGAAGAGATGTGGTTTCAATGGTGGACAACAAAGTGTCGATCATATCATTCATATGACTCATGCTTAACCTTTCGGTTCTTGTGTTCCGAGGCCATGTCTGTACATGCTAGGCTCGTCAAGCTAGACCCAAGTATTTCCGCGTGTGCAAAAACTGGCTTGCACCCGTTGTATGTGAGCGTAGAGTCTATAGCACCCGATCATCACGTGATGCTTGGACACGACGAACTTCCGCAACGGTGCATACTTGGGGAGAACACAGTTTTTATCTTGATCTTTAAGTGATGAATCATCTTATAATGCTACCGTCGCGATCTAAGCATAATAAGATACATAAAAGGATAAACATCACATGCATATAACTTTATGTGACATGGTATAGCCAATCTTCGCGCAATGATCTCCATCTTGTGCGTTCCGGCATGATCTCCATCACTCCACCATGATTGCCTCCACCACGAATAGCAACTACAACTATTGCTAACTACTTAGCGATAAAGTAAAGCTATTACATGGCGTATAAGAAGTTGACACACAGGTCATACACAATTATAAAGACAACCATATGGCTCCTGCTGGTTGTGTACTCATCGACATGCAAGTCGTGAAACATTACAAAACATGATCATCGCATACATTATACACATCACATCTTGGGCCATACCATATCACAGAAAACACTCCCTGCAAAAACAAGTTAGACGCCTCTACTTTGTTGTTGCATGTTTTACGTGGCTTATGGGAGTAGATGCTAAGAACGATTCTTACCTACGGAATGCTACAACGGTGATATTATGGTTGCCAAACTCCGGTGTTGATCCCATGACAACTATAGTGAGAGAAACTGACATCCACCAGCCGCATGTGTGGAACAAGCCACACGTCAAGTGCGGAGCCGGTCTTCTGACGCCGCGTAAGGTTGGCTGGACCGCTTCAATCTCACTATCCCGTCATAAGAAGAACACAAACAAGAGGCTTGCAACAGAAAAACATCAACGCCCGCAACAACCATGTTGTGTTCTACTCATGAAACACATCTACGCATAGATCTAGCTCGATACCCTTTGAAGGGTTTCGGCATAGTAAATCAAAATTTTCTACGGAGTAACAGAGGGAAAGCCAAGATCTAATCTAGGAGATGCAAACAACGAGAGAGATTGGATTAGATCTTCATACCCTTGAAGATTCAGACAGTGAACGCTCGTTTAACGTGGGTGATGTAGTCGTACTCGCTTCTCCTCCTCACGATCCGATCCGATCTAGCACCACAAGTGGCGGTGCCTCCGTGAGATGCTGCGTGCGGCACCTCGGCGTCTCCTCCTTCCTCGGACCAGCGAGTATGGTGGAGATAGATTGGATCTACAACACGGCGTGGTGTATATGGTGGAGAATTTCTGCTGCAGGCTTCTACAAGCAGTCGGAAGGGAGAGGAAGGTAGCAAGGCAGCTAGGGCTTGGAGGAAGGTGTGTGTGTAGGAGGGAGGCGCACCACCCTCTATATATAGAGGCGGCCAGCCTTGCCCTCCTCCAAGCCTATCTCTAGTTTAAACAATTTAAACTCTCCCTTATCTAGAAATCCTATCTCTAGATTTAAGCGATTTAAACTCTCCCTTATCTAGAAATTCTATCCGAGATTTAAGCAGTCAAATCTCTCTAGAATCGGCTGGGCCCTATGGGGCCTTGTGCCCCTGGCCCAATGCGGCCAGGGCACTCCCTCATAGGCCCATGCCCCCTCCCGGAAGGTGGGTCCACGTTGGTCCCCTTCCGGAAGGTTCTAGAAGCTTCCGGTACAATACCGATTAACTCGGAACAATTCGAACTCCAAAAACTGCCTTGCCTTATATGAATCTTATTCTGGACCATTCCGGAACCTCTCGTGATATCCGGATCCCATCCGAGACTCGAACAAAAATTCATAAACCAATTATCCAATCTATCCTAGCGTCAAGACACGTTAAGTGTGTGACCTGTGGTTCGAGAATATGCGGACATGATCTTCTATCAATAATCAACAGTGCAGGCACCCATATTGACTCCACACATTCATCGATGATCATATCGGATGAACCACGATGCCGAGATTCAATCAATCCCATATATATATTCCCTTCGTCTCGCGATATTTTACTTGCGAGATTCGATCGTCGATGCCGTCATACCTAGTTCAATCTCGTTCACGGCAAGTACTTTACTCGTTCCGTAATCCGATATCACTTTGTGATTAACTCCTTAACCACGTGCTTGCAAGCGGTGTTGATATCGATTACCGAGTGGGCCCGAAGTATATCTCTCCGACTCGGGAGGGATAAATTCCATCTCGATACATACAACCCATGAGATACTTTCCGATCACGAGAGACACCTTTATGATCACCCTCTCATAGGATGACGTTTGATGACCTCAAAGCTTTCTTAGGTACCAGGAGTTGCATTATCTCATGGTCTAAGGAATACAATATTTGACATAGGAAAAGCTTCGCAAAGATGAACACGATAAACGATCTAATTGCTTCGCTTAGTTTGGTCATCCATCATATCATTCTCCCAATGATATGATCTCATTATCAATTGACAACTCATGTCTATGGTTAGGAAACCTTAACCATCATTGATCAATGAGCTAGTCCATAGAGGCGTACTAGGGACACGGTGTTGTTTACAAACCACACAAGTATTAAAGTTTCCTCTTAATACAATTCTAGCATGGAATATAAACTTTATCATGAACAAGAATTATAATAATAACATCTTTATTATTGCCTCTAGGGCATAATTCCAACAAATACTATTCCAAAGTATTGACCCATTGTGGCTGTAACTTGTGATGTTGCAGGTTACTCTGATGAGGATTAGGTGTCATGAGTCTACACTCAACATGTTTGCCTGTGGCACATGAAGATGAAGACTTATATTTATTTACTTATTCAAACTCTTGTATTAAGCCTGTGGCCTTGAGTTGTAAAGACTATGTTTATCTCTGGAATGGATGTAATAATGACCTTTGTATCTGTGTACTTCATCTTAAACTGTGGATGCTAGCATTGATCCAGGGACTAGCATTGCAATCACAGGGATCCTTTTCCTTTATAAAGGAGGGATCTTACATATCTGCAACCTCATCACTCTTTCCCATTACTTACACCGTAGCACTAACCCCCAGGAAGGCGGAGGCGCTTTGCGCCTCGAACTACCCTTGCAGACTCTTGTGTCCCGGCAATTTGGATCTTTGCGTCGGAGGCATGCCTGTTCCTCCTGTCCCTCTAGGTGTGGCGCGCCGGATGGCCATCACGAACCACTACTACTTCGAGCTCACGCCGGAGCAGCAGAGGAATCCCAGATGGCATCCCGACTATTTCCCGACTTGGGAAGCCTTCTTCGTGGATCGGCGTGAGAGGGAGCTCGCTAGGCACAAGAAGGATGTCCCACCTCCTCCGAACTTCAACGAGGTCGGCCGTCGGCTGTGGTGGCGCGGCCAGACTCTCCAGAGCGTCATGGCCTACAACACAGCCGCCAACTCGAACCCCCGCCTGCGCTACCCTCAAGTCCAACCCACTCGTACTCAGCCTTCAAGGTTCAATTACGGCGACCCCGACGACGACATCGACGACGGCCGCGACGAGTACGACAACTACAGTGGCGAGTATTACAGGTGTAGGCAGGAGCATGACTGAATCACTCCAACATTGTAAAACAATTTCGGGCGATTGTGGCTTAATCTGGCCATGTATTTTTTTTTAAAAAATGGTTTTGAATTAGTTATTCAAATTCAAACATTTTTTATGTTTAAAGTTTTTCTAAATTCCAAAGTAATTATAATTTAAAAAACATTACAAATTTAAACCCCAAAATAAAAAATAAGACGGGAACAGAGAGAAAATTTCTGAATTTTTTTGAAAATAGGGTCATACATCCCGGTTGGATCCACCAACCGGGACTAAAGACCCCTGCGCGTGCCCCTTGGACTGATGAAAAAAAGGTGGAGTATACGTCCCGGTTGGTGGCTCCAACCGGGACGTATGACCCTTTATTCTCCCTCCCCTTTATACACGACACCCCTTCTCCTTCTCCTTCTTCCCCGTTCCTCTTCACTCACATAGCAGATCGCCGCATGAGACAAGCGGTCGGACGCCGTCAGGCTGCCCAACCACCGCCCCGCTGTCGGCCTCCACGCGCTGCCCCGTCGTCGGACTCCACGCGCTGCCCCGCTGTCGCGCCTCCACGTGCTCCTCGCTGGCGCTCCGCTGGCGCGCCTCCACCGCTGATTCTGGCCACCCCGAACCCCTCCGTCAAGTTTTTCGAGCTCCTGGTGAGTTTCTAAAGCTCAAGGCGAGCTCCGTTTGCCTGCTTGCTTGCTGTAGCCTCCGCGCGTCGTGTTCCAGCAAGCTCCGCCGCTCGCCGCCATCGTGACCACTATTCCGATGACCACAAGTGGGTGGCACTGCCACCACTGGGTCCGCCTCGATCTCCTCTTTCCAACTAGCCTACCCACTAGCCCGCGCGTGCAGCGAATCGACGGATTCGAGCCCAACCCGAGGATCCCCATTGCTGATGTCATGCTAACATCAGCATGAGGCAATATATCCTCTTTTCTTTTTATTAAAATCATTCCTGTAATTCTTTTCTAAAAATAATAATAATAACCCATGGGGCCCAGACATCAGTGACTGTGAGTAGCCCCAGATCGAGTGAGAAATGTTTCCCAGCCTGTGGTGACGTCAGCCTGAGGTCATAAATGTTTTAAATTGATTAAATAAATTCGAGAAAATGATTTAATATTGTAAAATCAATAACTTATTATTTATAAGTCAGAAAAATATGTATAATATACCAAAATGTTCAGAAAAATGAAACCTACATCTTTAAGATATAATCATGCATTGTTAAGCAACTTAAATGACAAGTTTGATTAGAATAACATAGTAACCCCTCACAGGTGATTCCGGAGTTTCCCCGAGTTAGGGTTTGCGCCCCTCAGAACCCCGTTTAATTTGTAGAGCATGCTTTAGGGTTACTTTTCAATACAAATTAACTTGTCATATCATCATCCTTGTTTGATAATTGCATCAATGCCATGTGTTGATTGTTCCCCTCTCTTTCTGGTGTTCGGTTCTTCGCGGTAGAATACGAGATCGAGATCAAAGACCGAGGTCAACACCATCGAAGATCGAAGATTTCTTGATATCCATCGTATTGTAGATGCTTAGCCATGATATTAGTTGTCGTAGACCCCAGTTGAATCGATGTTGCACCTAGGTTTAGCCGGTGTGTCCTTGCTAGGGCATCCCGATGTTGGAGATATGCCCTAGAGGCAATAATAAATATAGTTATTATTATATCTTTGTGTTTATGATAAATGTTTACATTCATGCTATAATAGTATTAACAAGGAAACATTAATACTTGTGTGATTTGTAAACTTAAGTTGAAGTCCCTAGTAAAGCCTCTATACATCACTAGCTTGTTGGTTAATAAATGATTGTGGTTTCCCTATCATGAACATTGAGATGTTATTAACAACAAGATCATATTGTTAGGAGAATGATATGATGGACATACTCCTATAGATAAGCATAGCATAAAGATCAAGTCATTTTAATAGTTCAATTGCTATATGCTTTCTGATACATAGTAACCTAATTCCTTCGACCATGAGATCATGCATATCACCTTTACCGGATGGATGCTTTGATGACATCAAACACCACACCGTAACTGGGTGTCTATAAAGGTGGCATTGAGTGTTCAGAAAGTATTGGTTGAAACACATGGATCAAGAGTGGGATTTGTCCATCCATATGACGGATAGATATACTCTGGGCCCTCTCGATGAAATGTCATCCAATTAGCTTGCAAGCATGTGACTAGCTCACAAGGGATCACATATCACGGGAACGAGAAAAGAGTACTTATCGGTAACGAGGTTGAACTAGGTATGCAGAGATACCGACGATCATAAACCTCGGATAAGTAAACTATCGTGAGACAAAGGGAAATTGGTATCGTATGTAAGTGGTTCATTTGATCGCAAAGTAATCGTAGAAATATGTGGGAGCCATATGAATTTCCAGATTCCTCTATTGGTTATTGTTCGGAGAGATGTCTCGATCATGTCCGCATAATTCACGAACCGTAGGGAGACACACATAAGGATTCAACGTTGTTTGAGTAGTTATGGAATGATGAGAAAGAGTCCGAATGTTGTTCGGAGTCTCGAATGGGATTCGGGATATCACGAGGAGATCCGGAATGGTCCGGAGAATAAGATTCATATAAGGAAAGTCCCGTTTTGGAGTTGGGGAATGGTTCCGGTGTTTTCATCGGGAATGTTCTAAAAGGTTCCGGAATGTCCGGCACTCCGGAGGGGAAGGGTACATGAATGTGTTATATCAAGTTGGTATGATTGCATTATGTGCTCGGTTTCATCGCTGAACAAAATAGAGGGATTAATCAAATCCTAGTTTGAAAAGTCAAACGCCTAGTTTGAAAGTCAAACGACTATTTTTGGGAAGTGGAGAAAGAGGAGGAAACCGAGTTGGGTAGGAGTCCCTCCTCCACCGCCGGCCCAGCTCCAAGCCGAGTTGGGGAGGGACTCCCCTCCCCTTGGCCGGCCGGCCCCTCCACCTATATAAGGAGGGGCAGGGCTCCCCTCCTAGACACACAAATCCTCCACCTTTAAACCCTAAGCCACCGATGCCGCCACCTGCTGCCGCCGCCGCCCTAGGGCAAACCGCCGTCGCCGCCTAGCAACCCTAGCCGCCGGCCTAGACCCCTCCTCGGCGTGTCTAAACCCTAGATCGTCGAGGGACTCTCTCATACTCCACCATACTCGCTCCGGCTTAAGGCGAAGCCCTGCGAGATCTCCCCTCTACTTCCGGTACCACTTGGTTGTCTTTGTCGGAATCGCGAGGAGAGTGCTACAACCTCTGCTTTTCTTTGGAACAAGGGAGAGGAAGGTCTTCGTCAATCGAATGTGTGACCGATTGGGAGCGCTCTTGAACGCAATGGAAGGATCATCTACGCGATCTTGAGATCGGGAAGAGTACGACTACATCACCCACGAGAATCTGCTCTCGTTAAACACTTTGGAATCTTCGAGGGTGAGTTATTCCATCGACTCGTTGCTGCAATCTAGTAGATAGATCTTGGCTTGTTTATTTGTATGCGATAGAAATTTTTTGTTTTCCATGCTACGAATCCCTACAGTGGTATCAGAGCCGTGTCTATATGTAGATCTGTTGCACGAGTAGAACACAATGGTCATTGTGGGCATTGATGCTTTTATTGTCGATTGCTTCTTGTGTACTTTGCATCTTGCGGGATGTTGGGATGAAGCGGCCCGGGCTAACCTTACATGACATCGTTCATGAGACTTGCTCCACGCTTGACATGCAACTTGTATTGCATAAGTGGCTTTGCGGGTGCCTGTTTCTCCTAGCATAGTTAAGATCCAATTTACAACGGGTGATTAACAATACTAGTATCAATGTTTTGGTTCATGTTCGTAAGTTAGAACGACACTTATTGAAAGCCCCAAACCACGTAAAACATGCAAAGAAAAGTAGAGGCGTCTAACTTTGTTTTGCAGGGGTGTTCTGTGATGTGATATGGCCATGATTGTGATTATATTTGATGTATGCAATGTTCCTTATTGTAAGTTGGCAACTGGCAGGAGCCATATGGTTGTCTTTAATTTATGTTAAGACCCGCGTGTCTATTAAAGTAGTTGTAATAGTTGAAGCCGGTGGACGACAACCATGGAGAAGCGTCATTGACCTTGATGCAATGCCGGTGATGATGGAGATCATGTTTGTGCTACAAGATGGAGATCGGAAGCACAAAGAAGAAAGGCCATATCATATCACATATTATGAATTGCATGTGATGTTAATCCTTTATGCATCTTGTATTGCTTAGTATACGACGGTAGCATTATAAGATGATCCCTCATGTACATGAATTTCAAGTCATAAAGTGTTCACCCTTAGTTAGCACCGTTGCTAAAGCTTGTTGTTTCGAAGCACCACGTGATGATCGGGTGTGTTAGATTCCGCAAGTGTATACAACGTGAGCAAGCCAGATTTGCTCATGCGGAAACTAAGGTTTGATCTTGACGAGCCTAGCATGTACAGACATGGTCTCGGAACACGTATCACCGAAAGGTAAAGCATGAATCATATAGTAGATATGATGAACATGTCGATTGTTCGCCATTGAAACTATATCAGCTCTCGTGATGATCGGTGTTGATGTGGTGGATTTGGTTCGTGTGATCACTAAAACAATGTGAGGGATATTGATTTGAGTGGGAGTTCACCTAGATTAATTTTATTATTAATTTGAACTCAATTTGTCATAAACTTAGTCTAAACTATTGCAAATATGTTGTAGATCAATGGCAGCCCCTACCATCAATTTTAATGCGTTCCTAGAGAAAGAAAAGTTGAAAAACAATGGAAGCAACTTGGATTGGTTCCATAATTTGAGGATTGTCCTCACAATTGGTAATTTGACCTATGTCTTTGGATGCACATGGGTGACCCACTGCGGTGATCTTGCCGATGAAGTAAAGAATGTTTACCTCACTCGAAGACTCGATTACTCCACATTTCGAGTGTGCTATCTTGTATGGTTTAGAATCGGAGCTTGTAAAAGGTTTGAGAATTGAGACCCATATGATATTGTCGAGGATATCAAATTGATTTTTGAGACTCATGCGGCAATTGAAAGCTATGAGGCTTGAAAAGTTCTTTGACTGCAAGATGGAAGAGGCAGCTCCATCGGTGAGCATGTGCTTAAGATGTCAGGGCATAAACAAACTTCAAAGCTTGGGTATAGTGATTCCTAATGCTTTGGGGATTTACCGTCCTCCAATCACTACCACCAAGTTACAAGAACTTTGTGATGAACTACAACATGCAAAACATGAACAAGGCGTTGCGAACTCTTTGCCATGTTGAAATCTGCAGAAGTGGAGATCAAGAAAGAGCACCAAGTGTTGTTGGTCAATAAGACCACCAAATTCAAGAAAGGCAAGTCTAAGAAGAAGGGACACTTCAAGAAGGATGGTAAGAAAGTTACCACGCCGAAGAAGACCAAGGCTGGACCCAAGCACGATCTTGAGTGCTTTACTACAAGGGAGAAGGTCACTGGAAGCGGAATTGCCCAAAGTACTTGGCGGATTTGAAGAACGGCAACATCAAGAAGAAAGGTACATCTGATATACATGTTATTGATGTGTATCTCACTAGTACTCGTAGTAGTGCCTGGGTATTTGATCTTGGTTCGGTTGCTCATATTTGTAACTCAAACAGTCTTTGCGATATAAACGGAAGCTAGCGAAGAAAGAGGTGACGATGCGCGTGGGAAACGGATCAAAGGTTGATGTGATCGCGGTCGGAACGCTACCTCTTCATCTACCATCGGGATTAGTTTTATACTTAAATAATTGTTATTTGGTGCCTGCGTTAAGCATGAACATTATATCGGGATCTTGTTTATTGCGAGACGGTTACTTGTTTAAGTCCGAGAATAATGGTTGTTCGATTTATATGAGTAATATGTTTTATGCACATGCACCTTTGATAGATGGTCTATTCTTGTTGAATCTCGATAGTGGAAATACACATATTAATAACATTGAGGCTAAACGTTTGAAATCAAGCGATAAATCGACCTATATGTGGCACTGTCGTCTTGGTCTCATTGGAGTGAAGCGTATGAAGAAACTCCATTCCGATGGACTTCTTGAATCACTTGATTTCGAATCACTTGAAAGATGTGAAGCATGTCTGATGGGTAAAATGACTAAGACTCCATTCTCTGGTATGATGGAGCGAGCTACAGACTTATTGGAAATCATACATACCGATGTGTGTGGTCCAATGAGTGTAGAATCGCGCGGTGGTTATCGTTATGTTCTTACCTTCACGGATGATTTGAGTAGATATGGGTATATCTATTTCATGAAACATAAGTCCGAAACTTTCGATAAGTTTAAGGAATTTCAAAGTGAGGTAGAGAATCAACGTAACAAGAAGACTAAATTTCTACGTTCTGATCATGGAGGTGAATATCTAAGTTACGAGTTTGGCGAGCTGTAACACCCCGGTTCTGAAAAGACCGTGGCCTCTATGTGACATGCCAATCCCTGGATCGGTTCATTGGCCCACAATAGAGTAAGATAGATAACATAGCGAAATAACCGTGTATCATGATCTACAAGGATCCAGAGTACCATTATTACAATAAAAGCTTAGCATAAAGCTAGCTCAAATCATTCAGGTAGCAACATAAACATATAAATCCTCCAATCTTCAAATTGCCCACAAGTGAACAAGTGCCGAGTGGAGTACCGTGGCCTATAACGATCAATCAGAATCGGAATAACCTGCAACATGAAACGTAGCAGCCCCGAAGGGTCAATACATGGAAGGTATGGCAAGTAGAGCTAGTAAAGGAGGCAATAGTACTAACATCTACATGCATATCTGGCAATTGGAGCTGTGTCTGACTTGCATTTGCAAATACATTTGTCCTACTTTCGTAAACAGTTTTCAATTTTCTTTGAAAAGATCCCAATTAAGTTAACCCAACAATGTTAAAGCAATTATGAAATTAGAATGAGCGAGAAACATGTCATGGAATCAATATCTAGTAACTCAGATGTCCATAACCGGGGACACGGCTAATCGATTAGATTATACACTCTGCAGAGGTTAGTACACTTTACCCATATGACTTGGCCAGCCCAGCTCGTACCATCACTCTCATTTTGGGTGATGATAGGGAGAAGGCCAAGAAGAGACTGTTCGGGAAGTAGCTCCTCAATCCCGACGCGCACCGGTCCAACCTACCAAAATTCTACATCTCTGGATACGCGGGTTCGAGTTACCACAACCTACTAAGTCCAACCAACCGCCCATTTCATTATTGGCACATGGTTGTACGCGTAAGCTACACAATAAAGAAGCCAATCATTCTCTCTTGATACCTGGGTGCCTTTCCGCAATGAAACCACCAAAATTTATCAATACCATCACACCCAGGGGGTTCATTGATTAAGTTGTTTTAGTTTTCACCAACCAATACTTTGAGAAAACAAGTATCAATGATGTAACCCAGCCCTCGTTCATCAAGCATGGCTAAGCACATCTACCAACGGTGGTTCATCTACAAAGAGGGTCCTACCACATAATAGGACATAGCATAGCGATAGTATCATCCTACACATGCATCTACAAAATACACGACAATGCATAGAAAATAGTAGGACGATATCATGAACAAAGTAGCATCTACTTGCCTTGGTTGTAGCGATCTGGAGCACAATCCTTACATGAGCAAGCGTTGCACTCAACACAATCTACACGACACAATTGCATTCATAAACAAACAATCCACAACATATGCAACAAATATGATGCATGAATGCAAGAACGGCAAGTGAATTGGTGCTACAGCTGCACCACAACATCCTATAACATAACACTACCGATTGCATGCATGGAAAAATTGCTTTGGCGATAGGAAAACTAATAGACAAAAGTAATGCTCCAAACTAGAGCTAGAACTTAAATAATTCACTACCGGTAGTATACTGTTTGTAAAATCTTTGGAAAATTCTACCGCATAGGCATCGCTGAATAGGAATAGTACCAATTGGAATTACTCAAAAAGGAATTACAAAACTCCCCGAGTAATTAAAACACTGCAGAAAGCCATTAGACAAATACTGCAGAAGTTTTTACTGTAAGCCTATCTTTTTAATTCACGATGAGATTCCCCTCATTCATACGAGCTCAGGGACATATCACACGCGATTTTTGGAGCTACGGATCTTTTTTTACGAATTTATTACTCCGAAAAGGCCACTAACTAGTTTGATTAAACTGTACTAAACCTGACCGTAAAAGTCTGAACCAAAGCTACATCGAGATTCTACACGACTTACTGAACTCGTACATATTTTATTTGCAATTTTTGGCCAAGCGGTTCAATTTCTATGCAATTTACAAGATTCTACCAAAATCTACCAACTAAAGGGATTAACGAAATTGACCCAGTCAACTGTGTCTGTTTGACTGGTCAACTCGTCTGCTGACTGGGCGCTGACTGGACGTCTGACTAGTCAACGCCTGGGATGCTGACCAGTCAACGAACGATCTAAGCCGCTGATCTGAGATCTGACGGTGGCTGCTGTCTTACCGGAAACGGATGGCGAAACGGACTCCGAAAGGTGCGGCGAGCTCCGGACGGCGGCGGCGATCGGATCCGACGACATGGTTCTTCCTGCACGGACGTACACGCGGTCAACTACGGGTCGATAAAAACAATCGCGGCGCGAGGCGGCGCGCGTACGTGCATGTATGCGTGCGCGTGTATGCATGCAATAACGCATGCGATGATGCGGCGTCAAGCGTCGCCTGGCGGCAGCGGCAGCGATCTTGTGGCAAGGCAACGGCGGCGCCAGCGGCTCGGTGGCGCAGCCTGCACGGCGGCCAGCAGCGCGGTATGCGGCGCTTCTGGCGGGAGCGTCTGTGGCGCGCGGTAGGAAAGCGGCGGCGGCGACTGCAACAGCGGCGGCGATAAGCGGCGCGGCGGCAGCGTGAATAAGCGCTGGCGACCATCGGCGGCGACCGGAACGGAGAAAGGCGGCGAGGCGGCGGCACTGGCGGCGATGCCTCGGCGCATCGCGCCTTGTAGGAGGCGGTGGCGGCGGGGTCACGGGGCTGGGGTCGGGCACGGGAAACGAGGCCGGTGGGTCCCTCTTTAAAGAATCCTGCGCGTGGAATCCTGAACGAAAACGGTCCAGAAACTGACTCCAACTCAGAAATCGGTCCGGATTTTCGGACCGTTTTCCGGCGGTTTACTAAAACGTCCGAGTCTTTTGCATACGAACTCCGATTGGAGCGATTCTCGCGCCTACGGGTTCGTATCGTCGAGGGGCACAACCTTCAGTCGAAGTTTGAGTGAAAACTCGAACCTACAGGGGTGGTTGTTGCAAGTCTCTCTAAAGCCTCCCGCAGGAAACTCGCAGCGAAACAAAATAGGGTTTTGAAGGTGGCGTTCCGCCGAACCTTTCTACTTGACGGTTTTGCATGGAAAGATATGATGCAATGCTATGAATGATATGCAAGACCAAATCTAAAATTTGGGATGTGACACGAGCATTTGAAGAAATGCGGAATACTTTCACAATTGACACCGCCGGGAACACCACAGCGTAATGGTGTGTCCGAACGTCGTAATCGAACTCTCTTAGATATGGTCCGTTCTATGATGTCACTTACAGATTTACCGCTATCATTTTGGGGTTATGCATTAGAAACAGCCGCATTCACTTTAAATAGGGCACCATCTAAATCCGTTGAAACGACACTGTATGAATTATGGTTTGGGAAGAAACCTAGATTGTCGTTCCTTAAAGTTTGGGGTTCTTGAAGCCTATGTAAAGAAGTTCTGATGGACAATCTTGAACCCAAAGCGGAAAAATGCGTCTTCATAGGATACAGAAGGAAACTATGTGGTATACCTTCTATCATAGATCCGAAGGCAAAATCTTCGTTGCCAAGAATGGATCCTTTCTAGAGAAGGAATTTCTCTCAAAAGAAGTGACTGGAAGGAAAGTAGAACTCGACGAGGTTGTCGAACCTTCTCTCGAAATTGCGAGTAGCGCAAGACGGAAGAAGTTCTGTGGTGCATGCACCATAGAGAGGAAGCTAATGATGATGATCATGAAACTTGGTTGAAGTTGCTCTGAGCCTCGCAGTCAGCGAGAACTCGTACCACTCTAGATTGGTATGATCCCGTTATGAGTGTCATGTTGGTGGACAACACCGATGACCCTGAGACATATGAGGAAGCAATGATGAGCCCAGATTCCAATAAATGGCAAGAAGCCATGAAATCCGAGATTGGATCCATGTACGAAAACCAAGTATGGACTTTGGTGGACTTACCGTATGGCCGGAAGGCCGTCGAGAACAAATGGATCTTCAAGAAGAAAACAAATGCTGATGGTAATGTTACTGTCTATAAAGCTCGACTTGTCGCAAAAGGGTTTCGACAAATTCAAGGAGTTGACTACGATGAGACTTTCTCACCAGTAGCGAAGCTAAAGTCTGTGAGGATTATGTTAGAAATCGCTGCATATTATGATTATGAGATATGGCAGATGGATGTCAAAACAGCATTCCTCAATGGGGACATTGATGAAGAGTTGTATATGATGCAACCCAAAGGTTTTGTCGATCCTAAAGATGCTAACAAGGTATGCAAACTTCAACGGTCCATTTAGGGATTGAAGCAAGCATCCCGAAGTTGGAATCAACGTTTTGATAAGGTGATCAAAAGTTTTGGTTTTATACAAACTTATGGAGAAGCTTGTATTTACAAGAAAGTGAGTGGGAGATCTGTAGCATTCTTAATACTATATGTAGATGACATATTATTGATTGGGAATGATGTAGACCTTAATAGTGTCAAGGAATATTTGAATAATAGTTTTTCAATGAAAGATCTTGGCGAAGCAGCTTACATATTAGGCATAAAGATTTATAGATATAGATCAAGACGCCAAATATCATTGTCACAAAGTACATATTTGGACAAAGTTCTAAAGAGGTTTGGAATGGAAGATAGCAAGAAAGGGTTCTTGCCCATGTTGCCCAATACGACCTTGAGTAAAACTCAAAGTCCAACATCGGCAGAAGATAGAGAAAGGATGAGTAAGACTCCCTATGCCTCAGCCATAGGATCTCTAATGTATGCCATGCTATGTACTAGACTCGACATTGCATATGATGTGTAACACCCTCAGAATCGGACCTATGCAAGTTTGAGCTAAATTCGCTAAACCCGCATAGAAACGATTCAAAGGTGCCCACCAGGCACTTTCGTGCGGGTGGAAAACGAAGTAATAACATTACACAACAGTCCTCGATGGGACCCACAGAACAGATATATATAACAGCGACTCGCAGAGTCAAGAATACAAATATAATATACAAAGATCCAAATCACCTTGAAAAGCGATAGGCGTCCGACTGGACAAGATACAAATGGGGCTAAGAGCCTGAAGAATAACCAATGGCGTCCATAACCTGCCGAGCCAAGCGGAAGGGTAACCACTATAACGGCGTCGATCTCAAACCTGCTTAACAAAGGGGTGCCGACAAGGGCAAAGCAGAAAACAAAGAAGGAGCGTCGATCTTGAGGCCAAGATTGCAGCGAGGCTAGAATTCGCGGTCCTCGCCTACATAGGTATGGTGGATCGGCGGCAAAGCATGCACTAAACAACCTATAGAGACTCGATACAATGGCGGTTATCGAGAGAGGTAAGAATGACCTATCCGGATCCAACTGAAGCTAACACCAAACAAACCCATCTGGTGTTTCCTCGAGACCAATCGAGGAAGTCAACCGAGGTACCCACGGTTGGCAGTTTACTTATTTGGTTATCGTTGAGCAATTACTAGTCGGTATAGATAGTCGTCACGATAAAGTAAGCGATGGGCCCTTTGTTAATCATTCCGTTGGAGTTGCAGCAATTACTAATCAGTGCAGATAACATGATGTAATCCGAAACCCAGCGCTTGTTGGTACTTTTATTCAGCCATTTTGTTGTAGTTGCAATACTTACTAGTCGGATACAATTGTGCATGGCGACAACCAAACAAGCACTTGTGGGCAGTTTTAATTAGCCATTCCGTTGTAGTGGAGCTGATTACTAGTCATTATAAGTCAAATTTATAGCGGTAAACTTTAGTTATGCTTGTCTATGATCGAAACTGTGCTCCAAGTCGTCCATATCCGCGGACACGGCTTTGAGAAAGTTTTACCGGCGGGGTGCACCAATAGCAACACATGCTCGATCAACCTCGGAAAAACCAAATCAAAACCCAACGAGGCTTTCACATTTGAACAATCACAGATTGAGAAATATTTGAGGGGCCACCCTATTGAGTAGATCCCACAACGGAGTAAGCAAGCTCGACGGGCTCAAGGTTTGCATCGGTGGTAAACGATCGGGAACCCGAAAGTGTGGCTGGGCTTGTCGATACATGAAAACACTCCGCTTACCTAAGATGCGGTGTGCTCCTCACAATTTAAATACGAAAGTAGCATGGCATAAGTACAGATCGTAAATAAAACCTCAAACTAGTTTGTGGCCCCAAGAAATAAGATGAATCAAGCTCGCTCGGGGGGTCCCATCTACCTCCGGATGTGGATAGCGATAAATCAAGGAACAATTATCAAGTACTCGGGGTCTTACGGGACACAAGTGGGCGTTCGGAAACCAAATATTTTCTATCACCCACCGATGCCTCCGCTTATTCAATTTTAGTTGTTAAACAGAAAGTAAAGTGACGATAAGTAAAACTAGAATCATCTCCAACATCAACATGCGGCAATACATCAACAAGCGTGGCATATGACGACACATATCAAGACTTGAGCAAGCAACTACGACGCATAAGTCCAACTATCTACCAAACAACGTGGCAATAGGATGTGTCCAAGGCAATATAGGGCTGCACGGTATATCACAGGTATGGAAACTAAAGCATCGCAACACAGATAGCAATAGATCAACAGGAGGGAAGTAAATACTATAAAAGTAAGATAGGTAGAAAGAGGAGATGCTACTTTGAAAACATTGTCGAAGGTTCAACCGAAGATCGGGGCGAAGCTCACATCAACTCAACGGCCTTATCCGCGAAGAAGCAAAACACTAGAAGAAACACCGGATGCAATATTTAATACACGGCAGAAGATCGGCATGATGCATGCATGATGCATGACATGGCAAAGGTGCGATGCAATTAGGTCAAAGTTAAGCGGAACCGGGGTCCCGACAATTAATTAAATGGTTCAAGTTGTTTAGAACCCCCGCAATTTAAATGTTGTTTAACATGGCCAAAATATGTCACCGGTTCGCTATATCAATTTAAATGAGGCCAATATAAGGCTAGATTTGCCCGCATATGGGCCCCATATTTAATTATTAGGTGAATCGGCATAAGGCCCCCAAACCACAGATATGCATGCGGGTATGACAATTCAATATGCAACAAGTTATTATGTTATAAAATAGGGTTTCGGGAAGGGGTTCACACATTAGGGGTTCGACGATCTTGGTCCGGGGTTGGGTCGGTCTCGGTTCGAACGGCGAGGTTCGGATCTGGGTTCGACGGGATCGTTCCCTCGTTCTCGGTATCGGGGCAGATCTTGTCGCATCGATGTCGGGTGCGATGCTTGGCGTCCGAGGTTGGGGTCTTGGATCGGGGTAGATCTTATCGGTCTTGGCGTCTTGGATCCGGAGGAAGAACTTGGCGGTGTCAGCATCGCTTCTCCGGTCGGTGCCGGTCTTGTCGTCGTCTGAGAACCGCCGGGTCCGTGCCCGGATTCCGGAGGCGATCTTGCCGCTCGGGCGAAGTCCTTGGGTTTCCTCCTTATACACGGTGGCGAACTTGGCGTCGATTGGCGACCTTGGGGTTTGTCGGGTGTCGGGCTCGGGTGTGGCGGCGATGATTCCATGTAGGAGACTCCGGTACCGCGGCGGAGTTCTCGGTAGCGATGAAGATCTTGGTTCGGATTCGGCGAGATTGGCCTTCGGGGTCTCGGACGCCGGGATCGGCTTCGAATCGGGGCGTCGGGTTTTGGAACAGCAGCACCTCTGCAACACGCTACTGCAGCGGAACTATCCTTGACAGAGCAAAACCAACAGTTGTTGGCGCCCTAGACGTCCTTGGCAGGGCCTGGCCGAGGCTGCGAGGGCGTACACGGCGGAGAGACGCAGACAACCCCTTCACCAGCTCATGGGGCAGGTCTGGCGTCGAGGCGGTGGCACTGGGCGGCGGCGGGCTCTGGCGGATGCGCCCGAGCGGCGGTGGCGCGTTCAGCAACGGCGAAGCGCAGGAGGTGGGGCGGAGACCGGGAGGACCCGTGGCGAGGCCGTGGCAGGGCAGTGCTTGGATGCCGTCGCCGGCGGAGAGCGAGTGGAGGCCGCGAAGCGCGAGCTGGCGAAGGCAGGCAGCTCGGCGGGCACGGTGGGCAGCGGCGAGCTCGAGGCGGCGAACAGCGAGTTGGGGCAGCGGCGTGAGCCTTGAGGCGGAAGCGGCTCGGCGGCAGTGGTGGCGAAGCGAGTGGCGGCCTTGGCGAGGAGAGGGCTCGGGCGCGTCGGGGACGTCTGAGCTCGAGGGCGTCTTGTGGCGAGATGGCGAGCTCGAGACAGGGAGGGAGCAGTCTTTGGGGTCGGGCTGAGGCGGCAAGGAGCAGGAGAGCGGCAGGCGGTTCTGTGAGAAGCCTTGTGAGGCAACGCTGGCGGTGGGGAGCGAGCAGGCGGGAGGCGGGCGAGGTGGGAGGAGGCGCGGCGTCGAGGGAGTTGCGTGAGTGGGGGGACAGGCGGGGCAGGTGGAGTTGGGAAGAAGCACAGGGAGGGGCCTGCTGGGTGGGCAGGTGGGACCAGCAGGGGTGCGATCCGGGGAGGGGAGTGGCAGGGAGGCTGGGCAGTGGGGCGTGGGGGGTCCATGGTCGGGGAAGTGGAGTGGGGGGCTGCGTGTGCGAGATAGTGTGTCTTGGTGAGTGTGAGAGAGGAGAGAAAGAGAGGAGGGAGGTGAGGTGTCAGTGGGTGATAGTCTGAGGGGGAGGGAAGAGTTGATGTGGCGTGCTGTGATTGGGTGGGGTGAGGTGGAGGGATGGGTTGGGTAGAGTTTTAGGTGGGTTTAGGATTAGAAGGGCAGGGGTAGGTGGACCGTTTAGAAAATCTGGGGCGGTCGTTCGGGTCGGGTTGGCCCGTTCGACTGCCCCTACTAAAATAAATAAATACTTTATTTGATTTAAACGGGCCGTATGCAAACCGATAGCGGCCCAAAACAAAATATTCCGGGGACCCGGTTTTTGCGTTTGAATAAAAGACGGGGCGTTTTATAAAACAAAACGGGCTTGCGAAAACAGTTTGGCAAACAATGCATGATGATGACGATGCAATGCACAAATTCAACGCGATTTTCTAGTAGTGGTTTTGCGGGATGCCACATGATGTTAGTTTAACTAGCAGATATCAAAGTGATCCAGGAGTGGATCATTGGACAGCGGTCAAAAACATCCTTAAGTACTTGAGAAGAACTAAGGATATGGTTCTTTCTTATGGAGGTGATGAACAACTCGTTGTTAATAGTTACACCGATGCTAGTTGGAACACTGATCCGGATGATTCTAAATCACAATCTGGATACGTATTTATTTTGAATGGTGCAGCAGTTAGCTGGAGGAGTGCAAAGCAAAGCGTTGTGGCGAGATCTTCAACTGAATCGGAATACATGGCTGCTTCGGAGGCTTCACAAGAAGCGATATGGATGAAATAGTTCATTACAGAGCTGGGTGTGGTTCCAAGTGCGATGGACCCAATGTCTATCTACTGTGATAACATGGGCGCCATAGCAAATGCGCAAGAACCAAGGTCACACAAGAAGCTGAAGCATATCAAGCTATGTTTTCACGCTATTCGAGAACATATCCAAGATGGGGATATAAAGATTTGCAAAGTACACACAGATCTAAATGTGGCGGATCCGTTGACTAAACCTCTCCCGAGGGAAAAACATGACCAGCACCAAACTGCCATGGGTGTTCGGTATATTACCATGTAATCTAGATTAGATGACTCTAGTGCAAGTGGGAGACTGTTGGAGATATGCCCTAGAGGCAATAATAAATATAGTTATTATTATATCTTTGTGTTTATGATAAATGTTTACATTCATGCTATAATAGTATTAACAAGGAAACATTAATACTTGTGTGATTTGTAAACTTAAATTGAAGTCCCTAGTAAAGCCTCTATACATCACTAGCTTGTTGGTTAATAAATGATTGTGGTTTCCCTATCATGAACATTGAGATGTTATTAACAACAAGATCATATCGTTAGGAGAATGATATGGTGGACATACTCCTATAGATAAGCATAGCATAAAGATCAAGTCATTTTAATAGTTCAATTGCTATATGCTTTCTGATACATAGTAACCTAATTCCTTCGACCATGAGATCATGCATATCACCTTTACCGGATGGATGCTTTGATGACATCAAACACCACACCGTGAATCGGGTGGCTATAAAGGTGGCATTGAGTGTTCGGAAAGTATTGGTTGAAACACATGGATCAAGAGTGGGATTTGTCCATCCATATGACGGATAGATATACTCTAGGCCCTCTCGGTGAAATGTCATCCAATTAGCTTGCAAGCATGTGACTAGCTCACAAGGGATCACATATCACGGGAACGAGAAAAGAGTACTTATCGGTAACAAGGTTGAACTAGGTATGCAGAGATACCGACGATCATAAACCTTGGATAAGTAAACTATCGTGAGACAAAGGGAAATTGGTATCGTATGTAAGTGGTTCATTCGATCGCAAAGTAATCGTAGAAATATGTGGGAGCCATATGAATTTCCAGATTCCTCTATTGGTTATTGTTCGGAGAGGTGTCTCGATCATGTCCGCATAATTCATGAACCGTAGGGAGACACACTTAAGGATTCGACGTTGTTTGAGTAGTTATGGAATGATGAGAAAGAGTCCGGATGTTGTTTGGATTCTCGAATGGGATTCGGGATATCACGAGGAGATCCGGAATGGTCCGAAGAATAAGATTCATATAAGGAAAGTCCCGTTTTGGAGTTGGGTAATGGTTCCGGTGTTTTCATCGGGAATGTTCTAGAAGGTTCCGGAATGTCCGGCACTCCGGAGGGGAAGGGTACATGAATGTGTTATATCAAGTTGGTATGATTGCATTATGTGCTCGGTGTCATCGCTGAACAAAATAGAGGGATTAATCAAATCCTAGTTTGAAAAGTCAAACGCCTAGTTTGAAAGTCAAACGGCTATTTTTGGGAAGTGGAGAAAGAGGAGGAAACCGAGTTGGGGAGGAGTCCCTCCTCCACCGCCGGCCCACCTCCAAGCCGAGTTGGGGAGGGACTCCCCTCCCCTTGGCCGGCCGGCCCCTCCACCTATATAAGGAGGGACAGGGCTCCCCTCCTAGACACACAAATCCTCCACCTCTAAACCCTAAGCCGCCGGCGCCGCCACCTGCTGCTGCCGCCGCCGCCCTAGGGAAAACCGCTGCCGCCGCCTAGCAACCCTAGCCGCCGGCCTAGCCCCCTACTCGGCGTGTCTAAACCCTAGATCGTCGAGGGACTCTCTCATACTCCACCATACTCTCTCCGGCTTAAGGCGAAGCCCTGCGAGATCTCCCCTCTACTTCCGGTACCACGCCATTGTGCTGCCGGAATCGCGAGGAGAGTGCTACAACCTCCATTTTCTTTGGAACAAGGGATAGGAAGGTCTTCGTCGAGTATCGAATGTGTGACCGATTGCGGGCTAGCCGGACGCAGGCCTTGGGAAGGATCGTCTACGCGATCTTGAGATCGGGAAGAGTACGACTACATCACCCACGAGAATCCGCTCTCGTTAAACACTTTGGAATCTTCGAGGGTGAGTTATTCCATCGACTCGTTGCTGCAATCTAGTAGATAGATCTTGGCTTGTTTGTTTGTATGCGATAGAAATTTTTTGTTTTCCATGCTACGAATCCCTACACCCGATCCCGAGGGTTGATTGATTGCCGCCTTTCTTTTCGGTATTGGTTCTTCGCGATAGGATCCGAGCCCGAGGGTTTCTCCAAATTAGGGTTTCTGATATTGTAAATTCATTTTTATTATTGTGTATGTATATATTAGGGTTTCTCCGAATTAGGGTTTATATCTCTCAACACCGTACCTAACATTCTCCCTTAGCCGCTTTGACTTATCCGTTTTCCACCTATGCAGAAAATATGGACCCACACGACAGAGACGAATAAAAGGAAGAGTTGATCCAAGGTGTGATCCGCGGGGAAGAAAATTTAGATGTATCGAAGTTTCTGAACAACTCCGGTGAGGGTGATCCTCTTTTTGCCGGAAGAGACGACTTGTTTGAGGTTGAAGGTGATGCCTTACGCGAGGGAGAAGGCGATGCCTTGTGTGATCGAGAAGACGACCGCTCCGACGAGGTGCATGTAATATAATTAATTCAATAATTAATCATCTACTATCTATATAGAAATAGTAACGACGATCTTTCTTCTTTTAGCCCAACGGGTCGAAGAAATCTACTAAAAAGAGCGGACGAGGCCCAACCAAAAAGTTGGAAGACCATGAGAGGTTCAGGATCGAAGATATCGGTGAAGACGGCAAACCGATTGCTCCCGAAGTTGTCACAACCAAATTTGGGGCACAATGCGGAGTAATCGTTAGGGACTTCATCCCGATCACCATTCGAAATTGGAATAGGCCTGCTGATGCGGAAGAAGAGGGAACGTCTTTATTTCTCCCTACCGTGGCCAAAGATTTACTGTGGAAGAGGCTCATGGTTAATTTCAAACTACCGAAGATAGAGCTGGATCCAAATGCGGAGGATCCAGTTGAGGACGCCTTAGAACATGCGCGAGCCATGGAGGCTAAGGTCAGGGAGTGGGCTATGAAGAAGATGGCCCAATGTTTCACCAACTAGAAGAAAAGATTGCACCTTGACTATGTCGTGAAAGATAAGACTCCAGATTTCAAGAAGATTCAGTTTCAGAAGATAGAACCATTCTGGGCTGAGTTTGTGAATTACAAGACATCAGAAAAAGCTAAGAAAATGTCTGCAACGAATAAGCTGAATGCTGCTAACAAGAAGTATCACCATACTATGGGGCAAGGTGGCTACATGGCTGGCATTCCTAAGTGGGAGAAACTTGAGACTGATCTCATCCCAGAGACAGACGATTGGATCGAACGTGCAAGGAATTGGTTTTATGGGCATGGGGGCATGTTGGACTCAGAAGGGATGTGTATATATAACATACGACATAAAGAAGACCCCTTGCCAATCGAGAAGATGAGAAAAGCAGTAAAGGCTGTTAAAGATGGGGACTTCATTCCCGATAGAGAGAATTATGAGCTCACACTCACCCTTGGAAATGAGGAACATGATGGACGAACACGAGGCACAAGCGGCTCCAAACCATGGAGGACTGGGTTTCCCGAAGAGAGGAAGAAATATCCTGATAGAAGCCGTCAGAGGAGAAAGGACAAGGCAGAAGTTGAAGCAGATATTCAGAAAGAGCGAATGCATATAATTGAAGAACGAATAAAGCAACAACAAGATGAAATTAACGCACTTAAAGAGCAAAGTACTACCGGCCCATCTCAGCAGCACATGGTGGTAGAACCTACATTCGATGCTACCGGCCTATCGAATAATCGAAAAATCAGTGTGGCTTCCACCGAGGTCCCGGGTGATGACAATGATGATGACGATGGTGCACCGACGATGGCTCCTGTTGGCTACCCAGTGGATGATATCACACAGATGACACACTGCGAGCTACATGTCAAAGTTGTGAACATATCAATGAAGGTGGCGGTCGGGTATGCCTTACCAATTGGACCCACACCAACTTACCACCGTCGTCCGGTTCCACAGGGCTACGCTGTTGTCGGGGTGGATGAAATCATGCCCACCTTTGAAGTTTTGGATCTTGACTACCCTGCAGGTGAAGGGGATGTGACTATACTGGGAGACGCAACAAACGTCACCATTCTATGGCCAAAGGAATGTATCGTGCTTCGAAATCACACGCCAAGGCCATCTTCGACGCCGCCTCACCCGTCTCCAGCGAGGTCGTCGCCGCCGCGGCAGCCGTCTTCGTCGCCTCACCCGGCTCCGTCGCAGCCATCGCCGCGGCAGCCATCTCCGGCGCCTCAGCATAAAAAGCGTAAGCGTACCACCACTACTCTGCGTCATGGTAAGCAATCGCCGAAACGTAAACAAGAGCCTCTTCCGAAAGTACCAAAGGTTCCTCCCAAGAGAGCTTATGACTGTACTGAAGAGGAGACTACGACTATAGTTGATGCGGCAACGATAGCGTTTTTCGCTAAGCTGAGGCGGCCGAAAGAGCCAGAGTTCCCCAGCACCAAAGAAGAAAAAGGCGGAGTGTTCAAAATGCTAAAGACTCTTCATCAACCCGAGCCAAAGGTGTCATCAGACTATGAGCGTTCTATTCTCAAGTCACATGCGACACAACAATCCTCGAAGAGCAGTACTGATGCAAGCGAGAAATCTGTTGCCCAGCTCGGAGAACAAGCAAAACAGTCTTACTCCCCTCTCAAGGTGATTTCCCATACCAATGTGGGGTCGAGCAAATATGCGGCCGAAGAGCAGTATGATCCAGAGGTAGTTGCACAATACGGAGAAGCTGCCGCTGCTCAAGGTATGAGTATTGCCCAGTACTTATCCCAGTTAGAGTACTTCCCCGTGAGTGAAGTAGCATACAAATACCAGTACGGAAAACCTCTCGTCAAACCTAAGGAGGTAAATAATCTTCCAACAAAAATGCGAAGATTGCATAACTAGTACATGCATGCCACAAAGCCGGGGCTAACTGGATAGTGCTGAGGGTGGCAAAAAAGCATTATGGGAAAGAAATAGATGACATGATATCCATTGAATTTGATGAACTATTTCAATTATTCAATCAAGACGCCTTGGACAAATCGATCATCAGTGTCTATTGTCTGTAAGTACTAATTCTGTAATTAATTTAGTCTTTAGCTATCTCACCTCGTTTATTGCATGTATATAATCATACTATAATATGCAGAATGAAGATTCTCGAATGCAGCAGAGGACAAATCTATGACATTGGGTTCATTGACCCATATTGGGTTCATCAAGCTAATCTTAAAACAAACCCCAAGGATACGGAGGATAATATAGTACACACGTTAAGGTTTCAAGAAACCAGAAGGGAAATACTATTTCCTTACAACTTCGAGTGAGTGTTATTGTCTTGTATACACTTTCTATTTCGCTTACTCGATGTTAAGTATATAATTGATTAGTTATGCATGCGCAGCTTCCACTATATTCTGTTAATCATTCAACTTGACAAAGGCGTGTACTAGTCATAGACTCGAAACATAAACCCCTTGAGCAGTGGAAGGACATGCAGATGCTTCTCCAGCGGTAATTCTAATCATTACGACACTATATCGGCAACGTTCGTGAATTTTATGATATCAAGTAATTAATAACTTCTTTTTTTCGTTTTTTTCGCGGTAGCTTGGAAACGGTTCACCAACAAGGCTAGGGGTGTTTGGAAAGAGGAGCTTACATTTCAACCACTAGATGTAAGCACCACTAGCTATATCCGCGCATCTCTTTGATTCTAGTTTTGATACCGTTATTATCATGCTTGATTATTTTTTGATTGAACTCTGTTCTCGTAAAGTGCCTGACGCAGGGACCAGGGAACAATTTATGTGGATACTATGTTTGCGAGTTCATCCGTCAGACGTGATGTGAGAAGGGCAGAAATTTAGAGCAACTCCACGTACGTAAACAATTTCTATAGTTTTTAATTATCATCAAATTGTGTTTAGTTTCATTCATATAGGCTGACTCTTTTTTTAAATCAGATCGAACGTCTACGGGACGGTCTTCTGCCAAAGGATCGCGTACGAGCAATTCATGAGGAATTGGCGGGATTCTTAGATAGAGAAGTCATAAACCCAAAAGGGAAATACTATTCGGGTGTGTATAAACAATAGGGATTGTACAAATAGCTTATATTGTATGTAGTGCATGGACTCGATCCTTGTATCGAATGTAATATGTTCGACACTTGGATCTATATTGTCATGATGATCTTGTGTAATATAATGGTTCCTTCATTGATGAGTGCAAAACACTAAATAAACAATAAAACAACATAAATGAATTCTCTGTCACGGCACAAAAAGTGGCCAAAATGCTGCCGCGGCAACAAAAGTTGCCAAAATGAATTCTCTGCCGCGGCAGAGAAATGTGTCAAATCTCTGACACGACAGATGGTTATTTGTCCCGGTTCGTGTTACGAACCGGGACGGTTGCTCCCTCCCCCTTGTCCTCTGCCGCGGCCACGTGTACTCCCTTTTGTCCCGGTTGGTGGGGCAACCAGGACTAAAGGTTGGGGCTTTAGTCCCGATTGCCCCGTCCCGGTTGAAAAACCGGGACTAAAGCCCCTTACCAACTGGGACACATGGCGCTGTTTCCACTAGTGGCCATTGCCACGAGGAAAATAAAAACCATGCCAAGTGAAGTTTGTTTCCTTTTAAACAAAAACAAGAAATGAAGTCAATGTAACACAATATACACCAGTAGGTTTGTCATGTTATATTGAAGATGGTGAAACATGTGTCATGTACTTAACAACTTGGTATGTACGAGTGTCCCTTTCTTCATGTATAGACGCCTTCTCAGGCGTAGTAAAATACTTCAGCAATTCTTTTCTACTTGTTGATTGAGACATGTTTGACACATTCAAATGGCTTGTGGTAGATATCTTTTATATGACAAACTGGAAATATTGATATGTAAGTGTGATCAAATTAGTGTCGACGCACGCATCATGATATTAAGTCTATTTCAGGAGTATTTCAGAACGGATGTGTATGTGCCATTTGTTAAGTCGGGTCACACTGTACGGATTGTATTCTGGTACCGTATGTCTCATCATGTATTAGTAACCTGCCAAGTATATATATAAGAGAAGAGGTGGAGGCTTTGATCCCATGTTAACCGTAATTAAGCTCAATTCTACTGGTGCCATTGCCATGAGGAAAAAATAAAAACCATGCCAAGTGAAGTTTGTTTCCTTTTAAACAAAAGCAAGAAATGAGGTCACTAAAATGTAACACAATATACACCAGTAGATTTGTCATGTTATACTGAAGATGGTGAAACATGTGTCATGTACTTAACAACTTGGTATGTACGAGTGTCCCTTTCTTCGTGTATAGATGCATTCTCAGGCGTAGTAAAATACTCTGGCAATTATTTTCTACTGGCCAACTGAGACATGTTTGACACATTCAGATGGCGTGGTAGATATATTTTATACGGTAAACTGAAAATATTGATACGTAGGCGTGGTCAAATATCGAGCGCACGCATCATGATATTAAGCCTATTTCAGGAGTATTTCAGAACGGATGTGTATGTGCCCTTTTCTTTACTTTTCTCCGGCAAACCGATTCATAATATAATGCTCTAAAGAAGCATTAACCTGTGTAGTGGGTTGTTAGTCTGGGTACCATATGCTCTCATAGTTGGAGCAGAATGGGCATAAGCCAATGCATATTTTACGTGATTAAAATTTTACAATCATGCTGCTTGCAAAGATGTACATCACCTAAAAAAGAATTTATTAGAAAAAAAACTTCCAATCGGTCTGTGCACCAATCAATTAGGCAAACCATGAGCACTAGCAGGCCTACTTTTCCAGACAAGTACAGAAAACTAACGTTATTTGTGGAATATACCTGGGAACACTGCAACATTTGTTTTATGACAGGAACATGTGGCCGCCTGCGTTCGCATTGGTGGACGCCACCGACCATGTGACTTTGTTAATATGCATATACCAAAATTATAAGGGAGAATACTATGCATACTAATGAAGACGTGTGTCCGCTGTTTATACTAAGTACTTACCAAAAATAAAAGTACCAGGAAAGTTCCTTATGAATATGAACAATCACTTCCTGACGAAAATAATAAGTTTTGGATTGTAAGTTCGTTTGTAGAAATTCGCATCTGAGCATAAGAAATGGTAAACTGCTAACAAATTACCATTTTAATTTACTTGAGGTGAAAATGGTAATTCACATCGAATTTAATTAACGCTAGAATGAGTTGGTAGCCTAAAAAATTTCGAGCACACATTGAATTTATATTATATCGTATGAAAGAGCAAGTGCATAATTAATCCAGATGTGGGTTAATATGGATTTGCATTCTAAACTCTAAACTACTTCTCATATTTCATTTGACAATCTGACCGCATGAAAACTAGTGTCTAGATTCATTTAAATTTTGATAAATCCGAGACATCTATTTTGGGACGGAGGGAGTATATCGTATGAAAGAGCAAGTGCATAATTAATCCAGATGTGGGTTAATATGGATTTGCATTCCAAACTCTAAACTACTTCTCATATTTCATTTGACAATCTGACTGCATGAAAACCATGTACCACACATGTGATGTGTACAAACTACAAAATGTCTAATTTCATGGCCAATCATGCAGGGGGCACATTCATGAGTGGTGGAGCCCACAATGTTAGGCCCAAACATGCAAGGCCCTGTATATATAGTACTCCTACCTGATAATTGAGGTGGACACGTTTGTCTTCTTTTTCCTCTCTTTTTTTTCTGAAGGAAAAATAAATGTATCCAGCTCACACATTGTCTAGGGTCTAGTATAGTGTGGACTCGCTCTAGCTGCATCATACTGTTTTCCCAAATAGCCATGAGTTAGGAAGAGATTCTAGCGAGGCTTTGCTTTTTGTTTTTAGCTCACATGAAACCACTACCAAAAATATTTGGGATGGAGTGAGTGTGATGTTTATGTTTTTCAAATATGGGTTTTGGCCGGAATTTTCTTCTACGTTGGTTGGAGATGGATTAGTATACTAGTACTATGGGCCAAACAAGTCAATTAGAACGATAACCTATTTTTTCACACATGATAGCAGAGTTATTTATTTATATAGCTTACATTTTGATGTGACTTTCTGCTAAAATTATTCCACCCCTTCACCTTGATTAGTGCCAATTTACCTTCAAATACATGATCATCATCCTTTATGTGCCAAGTGGATGCTGCAAGCACATCCCGCCTCTCGACTATCAGTTTCTTCGTCGGCAAATGTGTCTGTACAAGTTAGAACCCTTCGGTCTAAGGGCTTGTTTGATTCAAAAAGAATTATGTAGAGTTTTTGTAGTATTTGGATTCTTAGGAATTTTTCTTATAAATGTTGTTTGATTCAAAGGATTACAATTCTTAGAAATTCCTTCAAAGGATTCCTTTGCACTCTATTTTGGAGGAAAAAAATCATCTACTCCAATGTCTTTATACAACTCTTTTGATTTTTCCGTGTAATCAAATAATATTTGATCTAAAATCATGTAGGTATCTAATCATATAGGATTCAAGTGGACATGCCACTTTAATCCCATGGTTTTCCTATTCATGTAATCAAACAAGCCCTAAATAGGGTATTACCCTTGTTCCCTGTTTTCTTCGAAATGGGGGAAGATCTCCCGCTCTCTGCATCTAAGAGATGCACACATCCTTTTTATTAGATTATTCACAACATCTTACAAGAGGAATTACAAAGATCAGACCGAAGACACCAAACAAACCACAACTCGCTAAACCTACAACATTGTCCATGGACAGGGCCAACACCCTACCAATACACAACATCTGAAGCTGAAGGCCTCGGCAAGTCATCCAATGGCGAGCATGTGGCACAACCGGTCTGGCTGACCCTTAGTGGGTATGTGGAAGAAGGCGATGGCGAGGACTTCTGAAGGGGAAGCCAGACCACGGCCAGCCGCACCCTCGGCAAGTCAAGCCAGGCCACGGCCAGCCGCACCCTCTGGCGGCAGAGGAGGAAAGGGGGGGGAGGTTCTAGCGCTCAAGGTTTGTTAGGGTTTCACCTGGTCACCCTTCAGGATCGACGCGAGAGGAACATACCCTCTTCTTTTACCTTTGTTCCTAAATGTAAGATATTTTGATAGGCTATTTTTGCCTACCGAATAACTTACGTTTCAAAACCAAGGTATAGTACTTTAGTACCTGGAACATGCATGCATTTTTTTAGGGGCAATCTTGAACATGCATTGAATATACAAGGTAAGCCCTACTAACCGTTCGAATGCCATAATACAAACATATCATCGTCAACAATGTACTATCATGTTGCCAAAACCCACCCGTGACGGCGGCAACACGGAGGCCGGAGGCTCCAGGCTGGTGGGCCCTGGTCCCTCGGGCGACGGCCTGCAAAAGCTCCGGCACACGTCCTGGCTTGGTTCGAGGGCGTGCCACCTGACCTATACCTGGTCAGGAAGGTGAAGGATTGCTCCGATTGATTTCCTGCATGGTAAACAAGTATACGTAAAATTCGAGCCGTGATTGGCTCCCAGGTTTCCCTGTAAATCGGCTCCTAGAGCCGATTGCCCCATGGTTCTGCATTAAATTTACGATAACATGGGGTTTTGCTTAATCATTACAAGTTAAATCGATCTACGACAGTTTAATGTTTTCACCACGTAACTGGAACGTCCTACACGTGATTGAGCCTGGTACGTACAACAGATGAAGAATATTAACCCTAGAGGAGGCCTAATAACCAACGTAAAGTCAATTACCGGAACAATCTTCTCTAGAACGAATAAGCCACATCCCTATGTACTACTGGATCATCCAACCCGTTTGTAAGGCCTGATTATGTAGATGTTAAACTAAACCTTGGTGAACAAGGCACAACTATAACAGATCGAAACAACTAAATAAAGATCAAGCAAGATGCTACCCTTACACTTTGGGAAAAGGTGCAAGGGTAGCGAGATAGCTAAAGGTAGCATAACTTCGACGATAGTAACGATGCTAGCCTCAAAAAATCTATGATAAAGGTATTACTAGCAATCAACAACGCTTCAGTACGAGTCAACACAGGTAACGCATAAGTAGATGCTGCCTAGATCGCAAGATGCGATCTAGGCACATGGCACTACCCGAAGAAACCCTAGAAACAAGGGTGGCGATCTTGAGATTGTGTTTGTTGTGAACGTGGTTGTCCTCCTTTTTCGATAACCTTAGGTACATATTTATAGTCGGAGACTCTCTACTTTTGGAATAACTCTACAACTCTATCTTTACCTAAACATAAACGGAACCTAAACAAACACGAAACCTACTATGATACAAGATACACGGGCAATTTAGCCCAAATCCACACTAGGCCGATCCAACAACTCGTTGAATATACATATCTTCCAAGCCCATCTTGATCACGGCCCATCTCCGTCTTTCGCCAAAATACGGTGGTAACACATGCCCCTGGTTTTGGCAATGATAATTCCAAAACCACTGTGTGTTTTCTCTTCCTCTGTTTTTTTATCGGGTTGCGTTGTGAATCGTGGCGAGAATAGAACCGTCACGCTACCCTTCATCATGATGCCTGTCTTCTCAACTCCTCGCTTGTAGCGTGATTTGACGATTTTGGCGGTGCAACTGGAAACCGCTATGGCATTGAACCGTCTGTCCACTATTCCCCTTATTTAAATCAGCCTGAACAGTTCGCAGTCCCCATCTTCCTCCAGTTGCCAGAAAACCCTCTCCCTTCGCCGGAAAAACCCTCTTTCTCGCCATGGCCTCCTCTGCTTCCTCCGGTGTGTCCTCCCACGCCTCCAACTCGATTAGCGACCGAGAGCCGACGCCAGAGCACCCGCCCACGGCGGTGTCTGATACTTCGCCCACGATGGTGGAACGAAGGATCGATTTCGCCGTCTGTCGGAGGATGATGCGTCCACTGACGGCGAAGAGAGCCTCTGATTCCTCGTTGACGAGGAGGAGCGACGACGCTCGGTCGTGGGATGACGTCGAGTCTTCCGACGAGGAGGAATCGGAGGAGGACACCTCCTCCGCAGTATCCGTGACGAAGCGCTTCCGGGTCCAGCGAAGACATCGAAGATGACGACGAGGACGAGGTCCCGCTGGTTTCTTCAGCAAAGAAGACGATCTTGCGTGAAGACAGCAATGACGGCAAGACGACAGCGGCGACGACGACCTCGGCCTAGATTAGGAATCAGTAGTAGTAGCCGTAGTAGTAGTAGTAGGCCCCTTTTGTAATCGATCGTCCTGTAAGCAATGATCTTTTGAATGAATGAAAATCTGTTTCCCAAATATTGTTCCTCTTTGCTTCAATTTTGCCGACAACCGAAATAAGTCGATGCTTCAGAAGTCGATGACACTGTATCGGCTTTCAACATACTGCACGCATACAGTCAAACAAGTCAAATCGCACAGAGCCGATGACTACCCATCGGCTTCTCCCAAAAAACGTTGACAGGGTCCACCTTCGGTCGCATCCTTAGACACATTACAACGGCCACTTCTTGGTTTCAAATGATGACCTGCGACCTTCCTCAACACGGGCGACCCAAATCTCCAATTGCCCATCGAAAAACGTGCCCCGCACAAACGACTAGTGATAAGCAAAGATGAAGATGTCGAAGCTGAGATAGCCGAAGTGGACCTGTTTGTAACATGTGTGAACCTCTAGAGTCGATGACCGTGCATCAGCTATAAAAATTTATATATATTTTTTTTTTTACTCGGCCGATTCTGAAAATCGGCCCCCACATCCCATCGTCTCACGTGCTTTACTCAGCCGATTTCATGTATCGGCCCCTCAAGTTCTATTGTCCAACATCCCACATGCTTGGGAAATATTTCTTGAGATGTTGACCGTTGACCGCCACTGGGAACTTTACGCCATCCAACTGCTCGAGCATGTATGCGTTTCCTCTTAAAACTTGGTCAACCACATGCGGACCGTGCCAATTTGGAGACCATTTACCATATGTCGCATCCTTAGTCCCCAAAGGGCAACACACTCCCATACCGGATCACCAACGTGGAACTCCTTTGGCTTCACTTTCTTGTTGTATGCACGAGCTACTTTGGCCTTGTTCTCTTTGATTTTCTCGGTGACCATAGCCGAGCTCGGTTAAATCCTCTACTGCATCACTCATCGTGGTTGCGTATTCTTGATCGTTAAATCGTTACGAAAAGTGACGCGTCTTGATCCAGCCGTAATTTCCTGTAGGGCGGCTTCTTGTCCATATACCGAGATGGTATGGTGAGGTTTTATTGCTCCATGGCATGACATACGATAAGCCCATAACGCCTCGACAAAACCTCGTACAACGCCTTGGGTGCTCATCGACTTTTCTCTTGATCAACTTGATGAGGCTCGATTGGGCTTGACTTGCCCATTTGCTTGAGCATAGTATGGAGATGATCTAATCACTTGATCCCCATGTCCTCGCGAACTTTCTAAACTCACGAGAAATAAAGACCGAACCTCCATCGGTCGTGATAGTTTGGGGAATCCGAATCTATGGATGACATGTTCTTTCATAAAATTGATAACATCCTTCGAGTTCTTGACTTCATCGGACAGCCTCCACCCATTTAGTGAAGTAGTCAGTAATGGCCAGAATCCACATGTGGCCTTTACTAGATGGAGGATTGATTTTGCCGATCATATCCATGCCCCAACCTCGGAATGGCCAAGGCTTGATGATGGGGTTCATTCTTGTCCCGGTATCATCTGGATTTTCCAAATTTACGACATGCTTGACACCCTTTGTAGTAGTTGAAACAGTCCTCAAGCATGGTGGGCCAATAAAACCCTGATCTCCTAATCAACCATTTCATCTTATGAGCCGATTGGTGAGTTCCACAGGCGCCTTCGTGTACCTCGTGTAGGAGCCGATTGGCCTCGGCTGACCCCAGGCATTTGAGCAATAGTCCTTCCAAAGTCCTGTAAAACATGTCATCGCCGATCAGTACGTACTTCATGGCTTTGTACCTTATCCGTTTAGGTGCCCCCCGAGCCGAATCCTTCAAGTAATTGAAGATATCGGCTCTCCAGTCGTCCGCTTCCAGGAACTGTACCTGAACGTCGGCTCCTTCTACCACGTCCTTGTAGCCTGAAGCCATCTGCGCAAGATCGTTTGCCTCGGTATTCTGCGATCGTGGGATCCAAGTGAAGTTTATGTACCGGAATTGCGCCATCAGCTCGCGGCAGTGCAGCCATAATGGGAAGAGGGACTCGCTCTCGCACTTGTAGTCCTCCGTGAGCTGGGAAATCACTAACTTGGAGTCTCCAAAAATTTCCACCGCTTCCGCTCCGGCTTCGAGGAGTAACTCCATCCCCTTGCGTATCGCCTGCTCGGCTACATTGTTGGTGCGAGGTAGACAATCGATGGAGAAGGAAAATGTTGCCCAGGCGACACGAGTAAAATGCCGATGCCGCAGCCATCGTCACAAACCGATCCGTCGAAAAACATAGCCCACGCTCTTATGGGCGGTGTTGCTATGTTGGTGTTGATCCTTTCACGATAAGATCGGCCGGCCTTTGCCCTTTTCTTTTCGCAGGTTGATACGGATGTCAAACTCGATAATGCAAACATCCATTTGCCCGGTCGGCCTTTTAACATAGGAGCCGACGGCATGTGCTTTATGACGTCGATTTGCATATGATGATGATCTCTGCCGATAGCAAAATGTGGCGCAACTTAGTGCGGTGAAAAAGCAGAGGCATAACTTATCGATATCGTGGTACCTAGTCTCTGCGTCCGCATCCTACCTTATGTAAAGGCGACTCGCTCAGCCATCATAAACTTGCACCACTATCGAGGCGATGGACGTGTGACCATCGACAAGTAAATGTAGAACGGCTGTCAGTCATGCGGAACTAACACTGGCGGCTTTGTCAGATATTCTTTGATCTCGTCGAAGGCTCGTTGTTGTTCTGCCCCCCAGCGGAATTCCTCGTCAAATTTGATTTTTACTAGTCCCATGAACGGCTCAATCCTTCCTGACAGATTGGAGATGAATCTTCTGACGAAGTTGATCTTGCCGATAAGGGACTGCAGTTCTTTCTTCGTAGTGGGTGGCTTCATCGTTCGCACTGCCTCCTGACTTTTCAGGCCGATCTCAATTCCACGTTCATGGACTAAGAAACCCAAGAACTGACCGTCACACAATCAAGGCACTTCTTTGGATTCATCCGTAGGCGAACTTTCTTGTTCGGTCCAAGACGTGCGAATCGTCCAAGTGTCCGTGTCTGAAGCGGACTTGACCACCACGTCATCGATGTAGATTTCCACCGGTTCGATCGGATCATGGAAAATATAATTCATGGCCCTTTAGTGCGTGGCCGGCATTTTTCGTCAAACGTCATGACTACATATTCAAATAACCCCACTGAACACGGGACTCGAATGCCGTCTTGTGTATGTCTTACGGAGCCATGAAGATCTGGTTGTAACGGCATTGCTCCATGAAGCTCAAAATCTTATGACCAATTGCTGCATTGATTAATGTTTACGCCCGGCATCGGATACTCATCCTTTGGGGTAGCTCTGTTGAGATCTCGAAAGTCTATGGCAACACGCCATCGCCATCCTTCTTCTCTCAGTGCGATACTAGAAATCCATTCACATACACCGCATGGCTGATCAACTTGGTGTCAACATTTTCTCGACCTCTTTCTTGACTTCTTCCGAATTTAGGCCTTCATTTGTCGTGCTTTGCTGAAATGGCGAAATCCTTTTTGAGCGGAGTCGATGCTCGATGATGCTCTGTCTAAACCGAGCATCTGTGTAGTCCCAAGCGATGCGGATATTGTTTTAAGGGCTATCATCGGGCCCCGCAGTTCGGATCTAACTTTTGGCGATAAATGTTGGTGGCTTATCCCGGGACCAATGTCGATCTCTTCTAGCTCATCGGCGGATGTAAACCCATACCCTAGCTTTCCGTCACTGTTAAATCGGCGCTAAACACAGGGCAAACAGTAGGTGAGGACGACAAAAATAATTTGGGCCGATTGCTTGGATCGGCCCCCTTTTTGCTTGCATCAGTCAAGGACGGTTTACACCTTATTGTTTTCCAGTGGCAGAGCATCTCTCTGCTACGACTACACGAGCCGTCGTATGATCGCTGCTTCTTATTTTTCGTGGCGATCGCGAGGATCGGCCGTACCCTGATCATCGTGGGATTTTCTACTGTAAGGCCGATGGATAAGACCAGCCTCACCCCGCTTTTTGTAGCTTCGACGCCGCGGCCGTCTAGATTGATTCCGAGATCGGCTCTTGGTCTTCGCTTCCCGGATGTTCATACCAGCTATGGAGATCTCGATAGAATAAATGCGGGTGGATGACCTCCGCCGTCTCCATCCCACTAGATCGAGCCTTTGGTGCATCGTGGACGAATGCGCAATTGGCGTGAATCCAATCCCTTCCTAGCAAGGCGGTACAAGATAAGTGCTCTTGCTGTCCACGACGAAGAATGACGTGGTACGGTTTTCCGCCTTTATTAGGTCCACGTTAAGTACACCTTGCGTTCTGACGGTCGACCGTTGAAGTCGCTTAACGTGACGTTGGTTTTGATCAGATCTGCAGTGGAGCGTCCCAAACGTCGTAGCATGAAGTACGGCATGATATTGACTGCCGCTCCGGTGTCCACCAACATCTTGCTGACATGTTGCCCATTGATGTAACCTCGCAGGTACAGGGCTTTCAGATGTTTGTAACCCTTCTCACGTGGCTTCTCAAAGATAACCGGCCGCGGACCGATCAAACCGTGCACCGGTCGCCATCGGTTCTTGGCGCGAGAATTACGGAGTACAAACACCATGTTTGTGCCGATGTCTTTGCATCGGCTTTTGCCGTTTAGGCGCCACTCTTTCCTTGTCGGGCGGTCTTCGTTTCCAAAGTCGCCTCGCTTTAACGGCGAATCGGTAGTGCTTTCTTTAAAGCGTGGAATCTGCGCTTGACTTCCTCAAGTTCTGCGCTGCACTCTACGCTCGGGTGTGTCGAGTCCGTCGGGACACCACCTTGGACGGTGATACTGTCTTCGTCTTTGTCATTCTTTGGATTCTCGAGGTCTTCGCTCGGCGGACTCCGCGACGGCTCGGGTGGAAGAGGCCCTAGACGTTTGAATATCGACACCGGCCTCGTGTCCTCCTTCATTGCGCATTCCGGGCAGTTGTCGACTGTAGGCAATCGGCTCATTCCCGCGCCCCAGCAGTATTTGAAGAAAGGACAATCCCAATGTCTGTCTGCGCCTTCCTTTTCTTCAGACGGTCCCTTAGCGAGGTGCTCATATCTTTCGTCGTCTCTGTCGCGCCGGCGACGTTGGTCATACTGGCGCTCATACTTGTTAAGGAGATGCGTGGAATGTGGTTTCTGATACCGCACTCTCCTCACTTGTTCCTCTGTTAAGTACTGCCTGTCGTGGTGGCTGGGCCGGTCGCATGGACTAGCCTCCTTTCTTCCATTGCCGCGAGTGCGACCACCTTCGGGCTTACACGTGCCGTGGTGGTAACCAGATCCTGCCATATTAACGCCGAACGAGAAATCCAGCTTACGCCTCATGAGCGAGTTCTACCATGTTGACCCGGAAATGGGTTTGTATCTACTTTCATGGTGACGCCCAAGGATCGACGACCTTGCTCGATCGCCATTTGGATTTGGCGCAGCTCTTTGCACTCATTGGTGGTATGGGTGAACGAGTGATGCCACTTGCGATATGGCCTCCGTTCATTTCACGAGCCGTAGGGATTTTGTGGCCTTGGGTAACCTCACCGCTTCTCCTTCAGAGAAATCAAATATCTGCTCGGCTTTGCTCACATCAGTCGAACCCTTTCGCAGGCCCTTCTTGTTCACCCATTTGCGCCACAGGATCGCCCCGAGCCCATTCAGCTACGGCCACCTCCGGTCTGTAGGATCTTCTTCTTACGCATCGACCAGGCCTATCGGACGTTTGAACTTGTCTTGGTACAACTCGGTGGCGCTGTTCATACATCGCCGGTTCAGGCCATGTGCGCCAATGAGTTGTACCCTACCGAAAGCCGGATCCTTGATGGGTGCCGAGAGACCCAACACCGCTAGCTCGACGCTTCCTTCTCGATTAAACGAGCCGAGTAACATCGGTTCTTGGATCTGAAGCGGTTGGATGTACTCGGCTCTGTTTCTCCTCGCACTTTGTGCAGTGCAATGCCACCTCGGTAGCTTCGAATGGTCTGGATGTGGAACCTCTTCCGATTGCTTCGGTATGAATTGAATCGGTGGTAGTGAGGTGTACCACCCAAAGGCTGGTCATGTCGAGATTGCGCAAAGAATCTTCTGCGCATCCGGGTCCGTCGAAATCATGCCTAGTTGTGCGGTATCGGCTTATGTGCTCGATCGAGCTCGACCCTTCCGACCCGTGAACCTTGAGAACTCGGGGAGCTTATACTTGGGTGGCGTGAATTAGATCAAACTTCGTTGGTACGGCTTTGAATAGCCGATTGTCCTTCTCTTGACCTGAAGCCGGTCCCTCAGATGGTACCGATTTGCTCCTTTGTTTGAGCCGTAGGGTTAAATTCTCATGACTTGTCCCGATGGCATACTTGGCTAGCGCTTTGTTTGTCGTCTATCGACCATCGCTGCTCCGGACGCCGCCTCGAAGATCATCCCCAAGCACTCTGGCGCAGAAACTCCTGCGGTTGCAATCTGTTTGGTGCGTGTCGTTATTGCGATCGCACGTAGGCGCATATATATCCGTGTGGGATCTCCTTAGGTGGCTCAAACAGAATTGGCAATCGCTGGGTCGCCTCCCGCCTTGTAGACGACGTGGCCGCTGCTCTGGCGGCTGGAGCGGCAAGTGCTTGAGCAGGGGCTGATGCAGGCGGTCTTTCTCCCGTGAGTCCCTAAAGTAGGTCCCGACGGTGAGTACTGATGTTTCATGATCTCCTGAACTACGCGCACCGCGACCCGCTCGAAAGCGTTCACCAGGCTCTCAGAATGGCGGTGCAAAGAATGAGCCACCATGTAGTTGACTTCCTGTCGTAGGGCTCTGGTGCGCTCCTCCGAAGGAAGAGACAGATCCACCTCATTAAGAGCGCCCTCGGGGGAGAACCCCTTCCACCTGATGCCATGCTTACGGGTCCTCTCAAAAGAGCCGATGAGGTCTTCCTCGAAGAGAGCCTTGATCTCGTCGTACTTGGCCTTGTGCTCGTCAGGTAGATCGTCGTAAGTGGTCTGCATTCTCCATCGCAGTCGGGTGTTGATGTAGACGTTGTTGAATGTCCCCGGCGTGCGAGAATGTTGCTGCCAAAACCCACCGTGACGCAGCGGCGGCAACACGGAGAGCCGGAGGCTCCGGGCTGGTGGGCCTGGTCCCTCGGCGACTGCAAAAGCTCCGGCACGTCCCGGCTTGGTTCGAGCGTGCCACGACCTATACCGGTCGGAAGGTGAAGGATTGCTCGATTGATTTCTGCATGGTAAACAAGTATCGTAAAATTCGAGCCGTGATCGGCTCCTGTTTCCACAGAAATCGGCTCCTAGAGCCGATTGCCCCATGGTTCGCATTAAATTTACGATAACATGGGGTTTTGCTTAATCATTACAAGTTAAATCGATCTCTGACGGTTTAATGTTTTCACCACGTAATGGAACGTTCTACACGTGATTGAGCCTGCACGATGTACAACGGATGAAGAATATTAACCCTAGAGGCCTAATAACCAACGTAAAGTCAATTCTGAACAATCTTCTCTAGAACGAATAAGCCACATCCCTATGTACTCTTTGGATCATCCAACCCGTTTGTAAGGCCTGATTATGTAGATGTTAAACTAAACCTTGGTGAACAAGGCACAACTATAACGGTCGAAACAACTAAATAAAGATCAAGCAGATGCTACCCTTACACTTTGGGAAAAGGTGCAAGGGTAGCGATAGATAAAGGTAGCATAACTTGACGATAGTAACGAAAAAGCACCGATGCTAGCCTCAAACAATCTATGATAAAGGTATTACTCGCCATCAACAACGCTCAAGACGAGTAAAACCAGATATAGCTTAGTATGCGATCTAGCAAAGATGACACTTACCCGAAAGAAACCCTAGAAACAAGGGGTGGCGATGCGCCGAGATTGTGTTTGTTGTGAACGTGGTTGTCCTCCTTTTTCGATAACCTTAGGTACATATTTATAGTCCGGAGACTCTCTACTTTTGGAATAACTCTACAACTCTATCTTTATCTAAACATAAACGGAACCTAAACAAACACGAAACCTACTATGATACAAGATACACGGGCAATTTAGCCCAAATCCACACACTAGGCCGATCCAACAACTCGTTGAATATACATATCTTCCAAGCCCATCTTGATCACGGCTCATCTCCGTCTTTCGCCAAAATACGGTGGTAACAACTACGTGATGAGTTAAGATATATAACAATGCAACACAATTTTTTTCCAGATGTACTATTTTTTATTTATTGTTAGTCTTGTTCGCTTTCATGTCGACATGTCGTCTCTTTGCTGCTTATACGTGGAAGTAAAGATGTGTTTAGAGTTTTCTTTAAGGCGACGGTCAATTTCATAACTAAAGTCATGTTTGCATGAGATTTTTTTTTTCTGTAATTCGGCACAGACCTGTTTAAAAATATGTAGAGAAACAAGAGCTGGATTTTGGGTTTTTAAATGTTTGGAGAAATTGGATTCATGGCCCCCAAGCACGTTCGTGCGAGAGGTAACTTAGCATGAAAGAGAAAATAAAAATCTCCAATCAAGTACAAGAGAAATGGCCTTTTGTGACTTGGGTTAGTTGGTTGGTTCTGATTTGCACTTTTGGGAAAAGTGCAGATTCCTCACAGGGGTATTCTTGGAAGAAACTTCGTAGAGGCTCACGAGCACAAGTGGTCCGGGTAAATCGACTGAATAATAAAAGCGATCTGGTGTTCACCATATAGGATAAATAATTGAGATTGGCCGGTGGTCCATGCTTGATAGTAGATATTTTGCATAAGTAGTTTTATTAGAGGCTAGGAAAACTCCCAATTAGGGCATGTTTGATTCAAAGGATTCATAGAGGAATTTTGTAGGATTCTTACCCATAGGATTTTTTCCTATAGAGGCCATTTGATTTAAAGGATTGAACCCTTTAAAATTTCTATGGATTCCTTTCCTATACCACATTCCCATAGGATTTCTAACAAAGTTGGAAAATTCCCTATGTGTCCACATAACCATGTACTCAATCTATATACAAATTTCCTGCGGTTTTCCTGTGGCACAATCAAACGACTTCTATAGCTAATTCCTGCGTTTTTCATTCCTATAGAATTTCACATGTCATGACATACCATTCCTATGGTTTTCCTATTCCTGTGCTTTTAAAATCCTTTGAATCAAACATATGCCCTTAAGGTTTACTTAAACTAGCTCCGGTGCTAAGAGAATATAAATATTTATATAATCCAAAGCCTGGCACCATATATTTTCTAGTAGCTCAGAACCGTCAAGCGCCGGTTGGATAGTCAAAAAATTGTTTTAGAATGAATAAGTTTGATTTACTCTTCACACCTCCGATTATCTACACTACAGTACTCTTACGAGCCCGTGAAACCAAACACATGTTAACCACACGTAACCACAAAAGGCACCATAAACACATCGGCACACCATTAGTACAATAATACATTGGTTGCCTTATAGACATAGAAAAAAAATACAATGCTTACACCAATTTTACTAAATATAAAACACACACATTTTCCGCCAAACATAGGGTAGGTGCAACACTCTTTCAAATACAATAGATACATCCCGAACACGCCACCCTAATCACCAAAGCCCCTGAGAAAACGTATTTTTGAAGTGCCTCGGAAACTGGCGTCGAGTAGCTCACAGTTGTGAAGTTTCTCAAAAGATGGTTTTATACTATATTGAGAGTTAAGAGAATAAGATAGGTTTCTTCTTAAAATTGAGCACATTCAATTACTCACTCCGATCAAATCTAATGGACTTAGATTTGGCTAGATTCGAATATATCTAGACATGTTAGATACATCCGAATCTAGACAAATCTAAGTTTATTAATTTGGATAGGAGGAAATATCTAAACTAGGGCATTTTTATGAGAATATATATACCACTGTTCAAAAATCGTCTGAATCAATGATTAATAGGCCGATTAATCGCTACTAGGGACCTGACCGTGTCGATTACCACTAATCGTTTGTGTTAATTGTTTAGCCTAATTAATAGCTTTGACACTCTGATTACTAGGTATGTTCCCGATTAACTATTACACTTGGTTAAAAAAGTTGCAAAATTATCAACACATATCGTCCATCCATCCGCTAGCCCGCTCCAATAAAGTAGGTTTTGCGAAACTCCCGCTCGATCCCTCCCTTCCTCCGGGAGCTCGATTTCCGTCATCACCAACTAGTTCCTTGTCGTTGTTAACAAGTTTCTCGTAGTTGCCGACCATACCTCAGATACAAGAGCTCGAGCGTCTTGAGGATATCATCCGGGAGCTCGAGACTGCCTTTAATAGGGTAGGTGGTTGAGGTGCAAGAGAAGTCATACATGTTTTAGGTGCTAATTTTTATAGGTTGCACCGATTAATAACCGACAGATTAAATCAGTTAATCGTGGAATTCCGATTAGTCGCTACTCACAAGCCAACCGAGCAGTTAACGATTACCAATTTCCTTACCATTGATATATACCATTGTTGTTAGTAAACCAAATATATTACGTTAGCCACCAACAACCACAAAAGCACAAAAAAAAAACAGATAGAAACATTAAATACAGTAACACATGGGTTGGTATATCGATACAAACAAAAAATATGACATTTATTAAAAATATAAAGAATTTTTTTTCTAAAAGCAAGACACATCCAAAAATCTAACAAATACAGTTCCTAACGCATGGGTTGGCATATAGATACAAACAAAAAACATAACATTTTACTTCAAAGAAAAAACAAACATTTTTCATCGGAAGCAAGACACATCCAAAAATTTAACAAACTTAGTTCCTAGAAACAAGATAGATACATCACGAAAGCGTCACGCAAACGCCCAAAAAACCTCAAAGCAAATGGCTCATCACACGCTTATCGCCCTTGGTACACCACCCATTGTGCACGTAGCAAAACGAGGAAAGCAACCTCACACAAAATAAAACCCCATCCCCCACAGGGCCACGGAGAGCCACCCAGCACCGGACCAGCAAAGATTCCTCCACCTTTCTACCTTCTCCGTCCATCTAGAACACACACACGAACGCCATTGATGCGACCTCCTGAAATTACAGAAACACCCTTTTATGAATTACGAGAACGCCCTTTCGCGTCAAGTTACGGAAGTGCCCTCGCTCCGCCAATAAATAACCCCTCCACCCTGACCTGATCCCCTCCCCCTTCCTCCTCTTCTTCCTCCATCGATTGGGTGGCTGCCATTGCTCTCCAGACCAACCAAGCCCGAGCTCCCAGCCCACTCCTCCCCAGCTAGCTCGAGCGTCCGCTCGATCTTTCCAGTCTCCTAATTGTAGTGTGATTTGATTAGGTCCCAGTTTCTTGCTCCGTCCAAGAACCGGTTCTTTGAGTTGTTGTGGGAGCTGCTCGCTGGTGTTGTTGCTGCTAGGCTAGATCTGGGGGAGAGTTTGGATCGTTTTCCTCCGTGAAATCCCTGGGTTTTGCTGCGCTGGAGGTTCTTGCTGGCCATGGTTTGTCCAGGCATGCTGAGGCGCAATCTCTGAGCTTTATGAAGATCGCCACTCACCTGCGCCGGTCCTGCTTCCTCCAGTCCTTCTCCGTCGTCTTCCTGTACTACTTTTATGTGATCTCATAATTGGCCCTCTGAATCCGCCATTGCTAGTAGTACAACTCTCTTCTTCGTCTTCTTGCTTTCTTTCTTCTTCCTTGAACAAGTAATAAATAAGAACGGTAGCAGCAGCAGCAGCAGCAGTAGCCAGGTAGAGATTTCATTTCGGTGCGAACGAAGATGTCGTCGTCGTCGCTGTCGCCGGGAGGAGGGAGGCTGTCCGGTTCGGACGGCGACTCGGCGGGTGGCACGTTCACGGCCGGCGACAACCGGCGTGAGAAGCGGCGGCTGTCGAACCGGGAGTCGGCGCGGCGGTCGAGGCTGCGGAAGCAGCAGCACCTGGACGAGCTGGTGCAGGAGGTGGCGCGGCTCAAGGCCGAGAACGCGCGCGTGCTGGGGCGCGCGAACGACATCGCGGGGCAGTACGTGCGCGTGGACCAGGAGAACACGGTGCTCCGCGCGCGCGCCGCCGAGCTCGGCGACCGCCTGCGCTCCGTCAACCAGGTGCTCCGCGTCGTGGAGGAGTTCAGCGGCGTCGCCATGGACATCCAGGAGGAGTGCCCGCCAGATGACCCCCTGCTCCGCCCGTGGCAGATCCCGTACCCTGCCACTGCCATGCCCATCGCGGCCACCGCCACGCACATGCTCCAGTACTGATCCGTCCATGATTGGATCAATAATTCAAGATCTCTGAGCTGAGCTGCGTTTGGCAAGAGGAAGAACAGAGCCAGTATTGCTCTCTACTTGGCTGCTGCCTTGAGGATTGTTACTACAAGGCCTAGTTTGCTGCTCTATGTTGTGTTCTATGTTTTCAGTATGTGTTTGTTCTTGTTGTCGTCGTCATCGTCCAAGTCCTATCATCCTATGTAATGACAAGGGTCAGTTATATGTTTGGTTGTGGTTTATGTACTGTATGTGAATTTCTGATGAACTGTGTTTCCCAGTGCTCAATGTTAAATCAAGTGTTTCATCATATTTGATGATAGATGTTGGTTCCTTTCCTTGTTCGAATGAAAGAACAGTTTCTCAATGATTTTTTCGAGCTCACACCAATTCTAATGATCCGTGTGGGTACCCTGGTACCAAAATCACAAATAAAAGGCATCGAATCAGCTTGAGTGCAGAGAAACATCAACTGCTGCTCAAAAGCAGAGACAGATCTTCAGTTTCAAGGTTCCTCGGGGGATTCTGTCTGACAGCTCTCTGTTGTGTGTCTTGCATCTATTCCAACTTTTTCATTGCAAAAAGCAAGATGGAAAGGATCATATGTTACCAGCTCAAAACTCACAAGGTCTGTCTACTGAAAAGGTTATGTGTTAGACGAACACAGAAGGAAGCAACAGCACATATGTCCACACCTTTCGCCTTTGCACAGTAATCAAGCAATAATGGTTAGTGGCCGTAGCTTAAGCAAGCAAAACGAGACTGTCATCAAACAACTAAACACTCATGACGGCACACGAAAATGATGGTGAAAGGCACGCGAAAACCTTAAAAACTTATCTTGACCGAACCAAATGACGGCACCAAATAGAAGCGCACCAGTTATAGGTCAGAGGGATGATGGTGCTCGGTCCATTGATGATAACATCAAACATAACTATAGCTTGTTAGGTAATCCCACCATTTGCACTCGGCCAAAAAGTATGAGCTCACTCTCAAAAGGATGGCAGTAATACAGATGAGGAAACCTAAATCATATTGATGTCAATTTGTTCAAGACAGATACGAGACAGACATTTTTTAGATGTCAAAGACGAGGCAAATTCAAAATGGATTGTTGTTCTCAAATAGTGGTGCTTATTTCCATGACAATCTCCACAGCAATCATCAGCTTTGTCATGCTCTCCAGGGAGTTTCAGAAAATTACTGGCAAAAACGAAATGACAAAAAGACTTTTGAGATATAGAGCTTCAGGTTCAGCACGCCCAGGACTACTCCTCGACGACGACGCTGATCTGACCCTTCTCGAGCATGTCGTAGAAGGCTCGGGTCTTCCTCTGTTCGTTCCAGTGGTGCATCTTCCACATACCACCAGCAACCAGCCCGAGGGTGAGTCCAATGAAGATCTCCTTCACCACGCTCGGGCCCTTGAGGGTAGCATGTGCAACTCTGCCGCCTGCCATCTGCTAGCTGTTGGGCTCAGATGCCGAAATGCCTGCTGAAATTGAGAAGATTCTGTGAGCTGATTTCTTGGGAACATGGGGACAGAATATCTTCACCAAGTCAGAAAGATAGTTTATACAAGTACAGGCATGTGCATACAGCATAAAACAATGAGGTCATGATCTATGGTTTTTCAGACGTTCAAAGGCCACTTGGGGCGAGTCATAGAAAATGTCAACACGTAACAGAAGTGAATTTCTTTTTGAGAAAGAAGCAAAACTTTAAGAACTGGAATATAAACCAACCACTTAAAATATTTTGAGATGTAAATAGCTGATGAAGCTATGTAAAACCAGCATGCATTCACAAACAGTAGAGTATGCTACAGAGGCTGTGATTCCTCAACTGCTCAGGGCAGCCTCTTTTGACAACAGTAACCTATATGTGCATCCTAGGACCATCCTATTCCACCGCCCTAGGTTTTTGAAAGATATCTTTAATAAGATGGAGCAGGAAATAAATGTGATACAATAAATGGTTGCATCCTCGCATCAATCATTGATTCTTTCACCAAGAAACAAATATATGCAGTGTACCCTTCACCTAACCTGCCACTCATGCACAGAGGACACAGCCGTCATAGTCATCAAAGCACAAATGAGGCAAAGCAAATTAGTAGGAGGAACTTCCTTATCACCATCATCAAATTAAACCATACATTATCGGCATCCTAGCATATGCAACAATGACAGATCAAATTATGCATTACTGTACTTCATAAGAAACACTTAGTCAAAACAAGATACCAATAACATTAGGCTTGTGGAACACGGGATCTTAAGTGTAAAAACAGGTCATGTTCTTCTAACAAGAAGCAGGTTCACTTATATATTCAACAAAACACAGAGAAAAGAAACAAATTCTTGCCAGCAAAGAAAATCCCAAGAGGAAAGGAAATACATAGCATGTCTAGATGAGCCCTGGGATAATTTGCATTTGAGGTGGCTTACTTTGAACCTAGCCATCTACACAAGGAAAAAGAAACTCTCTGCTTTGGAATACTCAAAGGACATGAATCTAGCAAACACAAGACTTTTGAATAAGCGAATCCAAGTAATCATCATAGATGAGATTTACCTAGACGTCAATATTTCTGTGCTGATATGCTCGTTAGGGTACTAATACCACCACACATCTAGAACCTGCTCGCTTACACTAACAGTAGTACATAGGGGCACATATGAGCAGGATAATACTAACACCTCATAAAACGTATAATATAATGTTACTGCTGATAGCAAACCATTGTTCATATGAAAACAGATGCAGATATATAAGACAGTCGCCATCGATACTTCACAAATCTTATCAGTGTTATGTGGACACGAGATGGAAAGACAAATGTACAGCTGTAATGTGCTAACTGTAGCAAAGAGAAATCATGGGTGCCCTGAAATTATGAACTAATTAGAATCATCAATAAAGCACAGTCACAAGGCATCAACTAATTATTGTGCACGAGAAGTTGAAGACTTCAAATCTGTCAACTACACAACCCGCAATACCATCATGAGAAGGATGCAGGTTGCTGTGTAGATAGATGATAGCATTCATAAATGTTCCGGAATGTTAGAGGCTAATACAACGCAATGGATGGCAAATGCCAACTTCGTGAGTGAAACACAGAAAATACCACAATAGTCAACATATGATGCCACACTAGCCACCGCTGCACGAAACCATGGAGAGGCAGGGGCTATGGTTCCACGCCAAAGGTTAGTCTCTAATTCCCCAACTCATGGTCGCACATATCCTCTGATGCACATATTGACATCTTATTGCCGCGAACGATCTTCCTTCCTTCCCTAGCCACCCATTTCCTAATCCAAATCGCACAGCCCTCAAATTCACAGGTCAAAATCGCACCTGACAGGGGCACAGCAGGCCGTGGTTACCCCACTGCCGCCGTCACATATCGGAACCCCACGTAAATCACATCACATGTATTTTTCTTCGCATCCCGCTCCCCTAAATCGCCGCATAACAGCCTAAATTTCTAGTTTGTAAGCCGAGGCCATCAGCAACCACACCGAAATGGATAGCCCAGGCATCGAGCAACCAGATCTAGAACGGTTCCTAACAATTTAGAGGAAGAAAACCTAGGATCCGATTCGATCCGATACAGGGTCGCGTATGACTTGAGTAGGGCGTTAGGACACAGAGATTGATCCGAACGGTGCGGGAGAGGAGATAGGAGAGGGGCTGACCTTGCCGCCGCCGGAGAAGGAGAGGGAGAGAGACGCCTGCGCCGCCGCGAGAGAGAGAACCCGAACTCTTCGATTCGTTGCGGAGAATGGTGTTTTGCGGAAAACGCCTTTTTAAGGGTGAGATTCGCGGACGGGCCCGGTCCATATGGTTGGCCTACTGGCATGCTTGGTCCATTGCGCATAAACTTTACCAAATCTTAAGATGCCGATATTGTAAGTTGGCATCGACGGGCATTTGGTCTAGTGGTATGATTCTCGCTTAGGGTGCGAGAGGTCCCGAGTTCAATTCTCGGAATGCCCCCATTTTTTTGTTTCAACTATGTAACAGCAAATTTGGTTTGTTATACACCACAAACTCGCCATGTTTCAATCCTTGCAATGCCTCATTTTTTTGTTTCAACTATGTAACAGCAAATTTGGTTTGTTATACACCACAAACTCGCCATGTTTCAATTCTTGCAATGCCTCATTTTTTTTGTTTCAACTTTGTAACAGCAAATTTGGTTACAAACCCTTTGTTATACACCACAAACTCGCCATGTTTCAATTCTCGCAATGCCCTCATTTTTTTGTTTCAACTTTGTAACAGCAAATTTGTTTTACAAACTCTTTGTTCATTGATTCCATAATACACCACAAACTCACCAGGAAAAATAAAACTAATTGTTCTGATGTTTTCTCTCTCTATATATGTATGTGTGTATATCTACTTAGACATCATCTAGTTCAGTAAACAAACTGGTGCAGTACAAGAGAACTTCTTTCCCCCACAGATCTTACTGTAACTATGCATGACTGCACGCAATGAGCAGACGCTTATTGGGTTGAACAACAAATTTTCGCATCGTCAGGAGGAGTGACCATCCTCTCTTATTTCGACTGTGCATGGACCACACCAGGATGCGGCTGGGAAAACAGGAGCCCAGCATGACTCCAGCGCGTTCAGAATTAAGCATTCCCACGGACAGCTTTGTAGCACTCCAGGCTGCAGAGGGGGAGCTTCAGCTTTGAGTCCCGGTACCGGTACACGTTGGTGCACGAAGGTCCGGCACACTGCTCACGTGGAGGAGGGTAGCTGGTGATGATGGCAACGTGAGGATATAATATGAGACACATTGGGTAGTGATTTCTCAAATGCGAGAGTTAAGAGGTATACGAGCATTGGTTACCTGCAGGGCTTGGAGTTGAAGATGCTGGGGAGGTCTACACCATCAGGGAACGAAACCACTGTGCCCGTGGGCCCCATGACCCACCGGATAGAATTTCTGGCGAGTTCTTGTGCTCTGGCTGCCTTTTCCTGACAAAGACATGATTTTCTCAGAAGATAGTTGTGGTCGAAACACAAGAGAGTGTGATGAGCATGGCCAAATAATGCAATGAACCTTCTCTTCTCGCTCCTTTTGCTTCCTCTCTTCTTTCTTCTTCTCGGTGTCCAGGCCCAATATTTTCCTTATAGCTTCAGCCTGCAGAGATTAGAACTTTTCAGAACTCCTAGGAACTGTAACTGAACCTATTCCAAGTGGTTTAGAAGACGGCAAGCAAATATTTCTCCAACCTCGCTTTCTTTACTGGCTTTCTCCACTTGTAACTTGCGCCGTTGAGCAGCCTCAGCCTTCTTGGCGAGCACCTCTGCTTCAGAGAGCTTTTCCTTCTTGCCTGGAGCCACAGAAAGATAGTCAAAATCAAATCAGCACAAGACTTAAGTCAGGTTTAAATGAGCAACAAGATAGCTTAGTATAGGTAGTATGTACTTCTCGAGGAAGCTGCTGGTAAACCATCAGGGAACTCAACGGTACTGTTGCTATTCCCGTCCATCCATGATTGAAGGGCTCGGCGACGTGTTGTGAGAGGTTCGCTCTTAACATTGGAAGGTAACTCAGTGACTGCCTTCTGCTTCTTGTTTTCAGATTCCAGTTCACTATCAGAGACCGGTTCCTCTTCAGTATCATCAACATCAGCAGCAGTAGAATCTCTCAACCTTTTGTTCCCATCTCTATTTGATTGGGGTGTAACAAAATCATTATCAGCCTTGTAAACTGTGCTCCTACTACCATCTTTCTTTGAGGCATTATTCTTAGAGTTACTTCCTCCTTTGTTTCTAGAATCACGAACACGACCCTCAATAACATTAGATGCTTCAAGAGTACTTGAATCATATTCCTCATCAAATTCACTGTCAAAGGTTGATTTCTTAGCAATCCTTCTACTCTTCCGGACAGGATCCGAAGATGATTCACTCTGAACTCTTGCAGGTTGTTCCGGAGTTAAGGTATCAATTGTCCTCAGTTTTTTTGTTTTCTTGTCTTGAGAAGAGGGTAACCTACCTTTATCTTTTGCGCTTTCAGTCTGAAAGTAATTCATATTTTTATCAGTCATCAATAAAGGGTAGCAATTTGAAGTAAAAAATGAAATGTGAATAGCGGAGAACCCAAAGAACACCATAACTTGTAAAATATTAATCAGAACATGCATAGTACCAAGATTGTCAGATGCAAGGAATAGCTTTATAGAAACAGCATGAGTATGTCATAGGTCCTACCAAAACCAACTAGTTTTCCTTGAGGAACTTGATCACAGCAGGCTAGTGATTTTTCTCTTAAAATTAAAATGATGCTTCCAGTCAGCTACAAGTACACTACGAAACAAAAGATACCGATCACTTATTGTTTACCTGATTACCATGCTTTTGCCGGTGCCATGAATCTCCCGGCTGTGTAGGCTTTGCAGCTGAAGATCTGGAACCTGGTATATCAGGGTTTGGTTTTGTGGGTATGGTCCGACTGATTCCACCAATTTTGAGCTTCACTTTCCTTGGTTTCTGGGTTGTTGACAAATCATCATTCCCAGTTGACACATGTATCCTATGACTGCTCTCACTCTTTCTTGTACTTGCTGAGGCCTCGGAATGCAACTGGTTGCTCCCCTTGCTCTTATTTGAGTTTTTCGAGCTTGGAGGGGATAGAACACCCTCAGTGATACGCTTGGAAGCTCGCTCCAGGGAAGGTCCATTCAGATAAATCTCTCGCCTTCGGAGTTCTCCGTCAGAGGCAACATTGTCACCTGAAGGAATCCTCTTCGAATTACTCCTAGATGACATAGATGACGTAGAAGACTGCTCCACAGTAAGATTGCTGTCCGGCCTGAGCCTCCTCGCCGTGCTAATCCGGGGCTTCTTCTAACTAAATAGGAAAATATACATGAACAAAAGGCATGACTTTGCTGGAAATGTTGATGTAGAAAAACTCGATTTTCGCAATACAGGGCATTGCTTGGTGTCTCTCTCACGTACGTCTTTCATGAACAATGAGAACAACAGCTGGAGTCGTGTAATTATAAGAGAGGGGAGGGGTCTCAGAAGACAGAATAATAATTAATTAATTACAGTATCATGACAAAATATGTTATTCATCTCGTGTTTATCTCAGCGGCATTGACTTGGGCACTATTTGCTTCTCACGATAGTAAGTAATACATTATATATATAACAGACCTTGTAACCATAATAATGGAATGCACAAACTTATTGGGGAATATAAAGTTGTTCTAAAACTCCCATGAAATCCTACATTCCCAAGTGGCTTTGAGTATAAGTAAAAAGATGTTGGGAAAATAGATTGCATCTTATGACTACAGAACCAGTAGTGAGTAGTATCACTACAACGACCGCGCCGGTAATGGTGCTTATCAGGAATTTATTTAACAAGAATAACAGTTTTCTATTGGCTCGGGATCACCGTTTTCGGGATCAGAAACTGCAGGGGAGGCCCTGACAGTAAAAATTTTTGACAACAGAAATATATGTTTGCAGTACTTCCAACAATAGCAAAACTTATGCACAAACTATTAAGGTTAGGGACTAAATACAAGCCTTGTACGGCAGTTTAGCCTCCATTTTGAGCCTATGGGACTGTAAAAACATTTCTTTGATTCCAAACAGCATTTCTAGCCTCCTTCACTAGGATTTTCTAGGAGACAAGGTTTGGGGCAAGAAATGTCCAAGATCTCAGCATTTCTTTGATTCCAAACAGCAATGATGAACACCTCCATGAGGTGTGGCCTGTGGAAATGAGAACGGCCGAGGCGAAGGACTGCTCCAGGTCACTGACACCATCCAAGGGTTGTGCTGGCCAATGTTAATGGCTACTGTTACATGCGCGCATTTAAATAAATCTTTACGCAACATGCAACACGGTTAGCAATATATTATATCCATCCATATTAGAGTTCATTTCTATCAGGAAAAGAAGGTAAGATCAAGTTCAGTCAGCATCAGGTAGTTAGACTTTATAAACCTAATAGATAGGAGTGTTGTATCTTCTGAATCTGTCTCCTTTGTGTATCCCTGCATCCCTAGATCTTCAGCCATCTGATCTAATCATGATTCCTGACTCAGTCCCATGCAATTTTGCACAGAACCGCCCGCGTACAGATTGTTTATTTTTGCAAATTTACCCTGAACATCGGAACATATCAATCTGAAACACATCCCAACCCCTCCCTCTTATCCCTAAACAAAACACGTGTTGGTTATCCAGACGGCGGCGGCGATGAGCTCCGCAACCCCCAATCAAAATCCATCCAAGCTCGCCATCGCCGGAAACGAGATGCAAGTCGACGGCCTCGACGCAATCTGACATGCCCCATACAGATCATAGGCCGCCTCCATGCACATCCTACCCACTGGTCCCTGACGCCGAGGCTGCCGGTGTCTGCACTGTCAGCTTACCCTACACGCTCGTCCTGTGGGTGCTCCTCTTGGCCTACTCCTCACGGTGTCTATCTGCTTATGCTGCTCACTCTCAGCAGATGCCTCTGTCTGCTGTTGGAATTAAGCACGCCCTAGATACTCCAAGTAGAATAGGGAATTCTAATCTAGCCTTTGACAATCCAAAGAGATGCCGCGTGTGTGTTTGCATGTTGCAAATCCAGATCAATAAGCTGCCCATAGCTAGCCAGCTAGCTTTTGCTATTCGCTAGGTAAGCTAGCTTTTGACGTGGATATAATTCACCGGTTTTGCATCAGAAGTTCAGAACGAGAAGCGAGTCAGCTTGACGTGCCTACCTCGGGCGAGTCATGCTGGAAGAACGGGCTGAAGCCAACTGCCGGAATTCTGTGTCCGTTGAAGTTCCGGGCACACTTCGCCTCTCTAACTACGAGTCGCCGCCATGGTGATTGAAACCTGCAACTGCTGCAATCGACCACGGGGAAGAACGTGGGGTTTGGGCATCTGGTTCGATCAACAGGGGTGCCTGTGCAAATTCGCAGGACAATTAGGGAGGAAGCGGGCGTGTTTTTGTAATATTATAATGGAAGCATCTCTAACGCTGCGATTTAGATCAACTGGTCATAAACATTTTGGATGCAGGGATACACAAAGGAGACGGATTCATAGGATACGACGCCATAGATAGGTATCAGGTAGTTTTGTACAGATAGACACAACTGAGTTACGGGGGAAAAATTGCTGCGCTAAAAGAAAAAAAAATCTAGCAGCGATATAATCAATGCAATGGTAGGCAGAACCCCAGTAGAGACATTCGGACTATACATGGTTGGCCAATTAATGGCAGCGCAGAACAGAACAAAAGCTGGTGGTAAAAATGTGCTACAACCACAATGTTAAACAGAAGTGATGTATCCCTTATTGAAATTTGTAGGATGAACAGCTGATGACACATTAAGACACATGGGAACATGTCACTAAACTAAGTTGGATTTATAGTAGAACAAACGTGATGCTGTTAGAGCTCATCTTCTTCCCCCTCAGGCTGAAGAGAGCCTCATGGATCATTTATCATGGAGCAAAGAAAGCATGATATTTGTACTGCTTACTGTTAACTACTTGAACTACAATCAAACATAAAACCATGTTATTGCACACCAATAAATCACCAGATTAATACAATTGCGAAAGAACCAAGCACGCATTGAACCCTGGAATTCATCATCCATTTTAGCCTAGCAAGATTCCTGAAGATCACAACCACTTACTTACATGGAGTCTCAATTCTACAATAACATGTCTAAATACTTCCTCTGCCAAACATAAAAACATTTGCACACCAATCAATCACCAGATAATTAATTGGCAAACAACCTAAGCAAACATTGAACCCTGGAACTCATCGTCCATTTTAGCCGAGCAAGATTCCTGAAGATCAGGACTAACAGTTACTTATACGGAGTTTCAATTATACAATATGATTTGTAATTACTTACTCTGCCAAACATAGGAAGCGACATAAAAAACCTAGATTTAGTGATAAATAAACTACATTAGCCCTAGACCCCTTTTTTTTCAATATCATGGAAACAGAACAGGAAGCAAGGTGTGCCAACTGGCGCCGGGACAATCACGCGACAAGCAGATGATGGTACTTGGTCTAAAAAAAACAGATGATGGTAGAAGAAAGGAAGGGGAGGGTAGGGTAGGGTAGGAAGAGAGAGACGGGCGAGGGGGGCGTTACTCACTTTGGGGGCGACCTGACAGGAGATCCGAGGGCGTCGCAGGACGCGGTGGCGGCGAGGGACAGAAATTTGGGGCGGCGGACGGGGTCAGGGGCGACGGCCTGGCCGGTGGCGACTTTTCGTGAGTAGAGACTAGAGAGGGAGTTCGCCTGGCGATGGATTCGGGGGAGACGAGGGAGGAAGACGAAGCTTGACGGGGCTCAATCCATTTGAGCTCGAACCGGGCCGCGCCAGCCCGGGCACTAGCGGCTGCAGACCGTTCAGACCCACCAGACCAACCGAGATCGCCACAACCATCCGAGTCCAAACCAGGTGTTCTCGTTTTTCTTCGTATTGGCCTGCCACGACCACGACCATGGCTTCAAAGAAAACATGAATAAAAAAAAGGCAGTTTTTTTCTCAAAAATTTCACCCGATCTATATTTTTTAAAAATTATCTTGTATTATCATATTACTTAAAACATTAGATATTACAATCTCTATAGACAGAGGACAATGCATGGACGCGATGACCCACTCACTTCCTGTTCATGGTGAAACCACCTCGGGCTCCGTCCATGGCGGAGGCCCCGCCCAAGGATCCTCCCGACCATTTCACTATTCTCTCCCTTGCCCCACCCCACACACAGCTGGGATAGGCCAGGACGATGAGCGGCTTCTAGTTCCTCCTAGATCAAACACTGTACTGGTTTCCGATCAAGCGACTGACGATGCGACGACACCGATTGTTGCAGTACGAGACACTGTTGGCAAATGGTCTGTTTCTGCATGCTCGGGATCTTCCGTGAAAACGATGAATAACGGTATGGCTGTGATTTTAGAATGTGATTCTAATGTGTACGAGTATGATTAAGAGAAACTTTTCAGGAGCTAATTTAGTTACAACAGATATGACCGTGGACAAACCATATGTTGTGAAGGGAAGTAGCAAAATGAATGATGGGGACCAGGTGATGTGTGTTGACCCCTACGACTGGTATGAACTCTTCTGATTCTACTAATTTACAATTTATGGGTCTAAATGGATTTAATGATATTAATTATGTTAAGTCGGTAGAACTTTTAGGTACACCTCCCAAATATATACCAACTATGGAGGAGGTTATATCTTTTGGAGGTATTCCGATGTCAACCGGTAGCATAAGGACGAGCTCATATATTCAAGCTCAGCCAAATGCAGACGAGACACAAATGGAGAGAGCTCTATGTAATATACAGAACCGTTATAACTACTCTGGTTCAGGTAATAATTCAGTACCTATTCTTTCTATGTTGTCAATTGATGATAACGAAATTGTGGAAAAGGCAAATCGAATAGGTGTTTCGCTAGGGAATTCAATGTGCAGTCTATAGAATCTGTTAGGGGAATTAAGAGTTTGGAACATGATAGAACTTTGTTCTTTTTGCAAAAATATATTTCCGACTCAATGGATGGGGATATTGGCCCCTCCAATTTAGTCATGTCAAAAGTGTCCAATTTATGTGAGGATTTGATTGAGGACGAGGAGGATGAACAAGTGTCCGATGATCAACTGGATCTTCCAACACTGAACGATAATCCAAAAAAACTCGACAGAGAAAGGTGTATGATGTGTCCAATATGCGAAGGAGTAGTAGGAAAAGAACTAAAAAAACATTCTCTTAATGCAGAACATAAAAGGTATGACATGGAATAGTGAGGGGTCCGAGACCCTGTGAAACATAATTTTGTTAAAGAGGCTATTAGGGAGCATCGTTTAGACTTTATTGCCTTGTTGGAGACAGGAAGATCTAACTTTGCGGTACCGTTTTTAAATCAACTCGCGGCTGGTTTCGATTTTATATGGTTTTGTCTACCACCTCATGGTAGGTCGGGTGGAATTCTGGCTGGCGTTAACACCGCTACTCTTCAGGTTCTAAAGGTGAGCACTGGAGATTACTGTGTTAAGCTGCACTTTAAATACAAGAATGATGGTTTTGAGTGGACTTTTGTGCCTGTATATGGGGCTGCCCAAGATAATCATAAAGCGTATTTCTTGGCTGAAATGGTTCGTGTATGTGAGTCTGAACCTCTTTGTAACACCCTCAGAATCGGACCTATGCAAGTTTTAGCGAAATCCGCCAGACCCGCATAGAAACGATTCAAAGGTGCCCACCAGGCACTTTCGTGCGGGTGGAAAACGAAGTAATAACATTACACAGCAGTCCTCGATGGGACCCACGAGCAGATATATCTGGCGACTCAAAGAGTCAAGAATACGAATATCGATACAAAGATCCAAATCACTTGTAACGATACAGCGTCAGACTACGGACAAGGCGAAATGGGGCTAAGAGCCACAAGAATAACCAATGGCGTCCATAACCACCTGAGCCAAGCGGAAGGGTAACCACGCTAACGGCGTCGATCTCAAACACGCTTAAACAAAAGGGTGCCGACAAAGGGCAAGGGAAAAGAAGGAGGCGTCGATCTTGAGGCGATGCAGCGAGGCTAGAATTCGGCGGTCCTCGCCTACATAGGTATGGTGGATCAAGCGGCAGCATGCACTAAACAACCTATAGAGACTCGATACGACTGGCGGTTATCAGAGAGGGATAAGAATGACCTAACCGGATCCAACCTGAAGCTAACACCAAACAAACCCATCCTGGTGTTTCCCCCTCGAGACCAAACGAGGAAGTCAACCGAGGAACTCACACAGTTGGCAGTTTTATTTATTCAGTTATTGTTGAGAAATTACTAGTCAGGTATAGATAGTCGTCCTGATAAAATAAGCAGTGGGCACTTTTAGTTAACCATTCCATTATAGTGGCAACACTTACTAGTCAGATACACGTAGCATGAGATATCCCAAAACCCAGCAGTTGTTGGTACTTTTATTTAGCCATTCCGTTGTAGTTGCCATATTTACTAGTCAGGTACAATGGTCGCAAGCGACACTCCAAACAAGCAATTGTGGCCAGTATTAATAAGCCATTCCATTATAGTGAAGCTGATTACTAGTCATTATAAAGTCAAATTTATAGCAATAAACTTTAGTTATGCTTGTCTATGGTCGAGATACTGTGCTCCAAGTCGTCCATAACCGCGGACACGGCTTTCAGAAAGTTTTACCGGCGGGTGCACCAATAGCAACACACGCTCGATCAACCTCGGAAAAACCAAATCAAAACCAACGAGGCTTTCACGACTAAGCAATCACAGATTCGAGAATATTTTTGGGGCCACCCCATTGAGTAGACCATAGCGAAGTAAGCAAGCTCGAGACGGACTCAAGGTTTGCGACAATGGTCGTAACATTTGGGAACCCGAAAGTGTGGCTGGGCTTGTCGATACCGCAAAAATACTCCGCTTACCTAAAGCGATAGTGCTCCTCGCACAATCGTAAATCTGATAGCATGGCATAAGTACAGGATCGTAAATAAAACCTCAAACTAGTTTGTGGCCCCAAGAAATAAGACTGAATCAAGCTCTGGCTCAAGGGGGTCCCATATACCTCCCGGATGTGGATAGCGCGATAAATCAAGGAACAGGTATCAAGTACTCGGGGTCCTACGGGACACAAGTGGGCGTTCGGAAACCAAATATTATCTATCACCCACCGATGCCTCTGCTTACTTCAATTTTAGTTGTTAAACAGGAATTAAAGTGAACGATAAGTAAAACCATGATCAGCTCCAACATCAACATGCGACAGTACTCCAACAACTGTGGTATATGGCGACACGCAACAGCACTTGAGCAAGCGACTACGACGCGCAAGTCCAACTTTCTACCAAGCAACAGGTAATAGGGGTGTCCAGGGCAATATAGGGCTGCAAGGGATATCACGGGTACGAAAACTAGAGCATCGCAACACAGATAGCAATAGATCAACAGGAGGGAATAAATACTATAAAAGTAAGATAGGTAGAAAGGGGAAGATGCTGCTTTGAAAACATTGTCGAAGGTTCAACCGAAGATCGGGGCGAAGCTCACATCAACTCAACGGCCTTATCCGCGAAGAAGCAAAACACTAGAATAAACACCGGATGCAATATTTAATACAACGGCAGAAGATCGGCATGATGCATGGATGATGAATGACATGGCAAAGGTGCGATGCAATTAGGTTATATTAAGCGGAACCGGGGTCCCGACAATTAATCAAATGGTTCAAGTTGTTTAACTACCCCGCAATTTAAATGTTGTATTAACATGGCAAGAGATAGCACCGGTTCGCTACATCAATTTAAATGAGGCCGATATGAGACTAGATTTGCCCGCATATGGGCCCCATATTTAATTATTAGGTGAATCGGCATAAGGCCCCCAAACCACACAAATATGCATGCGAGTATGACAATTCAATATGCATCAATTTGTTATTACATTTATAAAATAGGGCTCGAGAAAGGGGCACACATTAGGGTTCGACAGATCTTGGGGTTCCGGGGTTCGGGGTCGGTCTCAGGGTCCAGGGTTCGACGGAAACGTTCTCGGCTCCGGGATCGTTCTCGGATATCGGGGGTAGTTCTTGTCGCTTCCGGGAAGCAGGACTTGGGTCGGTGTCGGGGCGCGTCGGATTCTTCTGGGCCGATGTCGTTCTTGTCGTCGCGAAGGTCTTGTCGGGTCCCACGGGGTCGGTCTTGCCGTTCAGAAGTAGAACTTGTCGTCCTTGTGGCTATCTTGGCGTCCCTCCGGTTCGGGTGTGGGCGTCCGAGGGTGGTACTTGGCGTTCCGGGTCGGGTCGATCCTGTCGTTCTGTAGCGTAGATCTTGGGGAGGTTCGGGGTTCCACGGGTTCGGCTCGACAACCGGACTCCGGGAACGGTTCTTGGTGAACTTGGCGTGTCGGGTTCGGCCTTCGGGGTCCGCGATCGATGGTCATGGCGTCGGGGTTTCCGGCGTCGGTAGATCTTGACGGTCTTCGGGTTTGGTATCGGTTCCAAGCGCAATGACCTTGAAGTTCCGGGATGAAGATCTTGGTGCTCCATCTCTAACATCGGTCGCAGGCATCGGTTAACGCTTACAGAGAAGATCTTGTTGATGGGGACGTGCGGTGTTGAACAACACATGAAACCAACTTAGGCCAACAGGTGCACCAGGAAAAACACATTAGCTGCAGGAAGCGACACACGCGGATGTTGGGCGGTGGCAGCGTTCATGCTAAGCGCAACCGGGACATGCTCGGAAGAAAGGCAGAGGCGGGCCGAGCTCAGCGACAGGGGAGGCCCGAAGATGAGGTGCCAGGGAGGGTGGAGGCGTGTGGAACCGCGCGACCCTGGAGCAGCGGACGTCGGTCGACGGCGGAGGACAAGGCGGGTACCGAGGCAGCAGGAGACGCGGCCGGAGACGGGCTTGCCGGCGGCGGCTCGGGCTGGGGGCGGTGGTCGGCGCCGGAGATGGAGGAGGGCGGGAAGCTTCAGGCGAGGCGGGCGGCGGGTGGCCGAGGCGGGAGCTCGGCTGAGGCGGAGAGGAGCGGCGGAGGAGCGGGAAGGCGTGTCGGTGGGCGGGAGGTGTGGCAGCGGCGCGCAGCTGAGGTGGGCGGGCTAGACGGCGGGAGGTGGCGTGGTCAGCCAGGCTGGCGCGGAGACGGCGGCGGGAGGCGGAGGGACGGAGGCCAGCGAGCTCGGGAGAGGGTCGCGCGAGAGAGGCAGGAGGGATCATGGCAAGGCGGGGAGTCATGCGTTCCGAGGAGAGGAGGCGGGTGGGCGGCTGGGAGAGAGGAGGAGGAAGGAGGAGCAGGCGGAAGGGAAGGTTCCAGGAGGTGGGGACGTCTTGAGGAGGAGGAGGTGGGGCGCGCCGGTGGGGCAGGGGTGGGGTGGGTCAGGCGCAGGTCCACAGGAACGGGGAGAGAGGAAGAGGGACGGCGGGTGGGTCGGGCGTGGGACCTGGTGGCAGTGAGAGGGTAGGGAGTGTCGAGGTGGGAGTTGGTGTGGGGTGATGGTGAGAGGAGAGGAATAGGTGGGGATGTGGTGAGCTGATGTGGCGGGTGGTGATTGGTGGGAGGGGGAGGGATAGCTGAGGTGGCGAGCACCGATTGGGTGGGGTGAGGTGGCTGGAGGGGTGGGTAGAGTTTTAGGTGGTTTAGGATTATGGGTGGGCCGTTTTATTTTCCTGGGGGTGGTCGTTCGGGTCGATTCGGCCCGTTCGACTGCCCCCACTAAAAATAATTTAATATTTTATTTGCGTTAAACGGACCGTTTGCAAAACATATTTAGTCAAAACAAAATATTCCGGCGACCCGGGTTTGCGTTTGAATAAAGACGGGGCGTTTAGAAAACATGAACCGGTTTTTCCGCAAATAGTTTTATACAAGCAACTGCAAGATGATGACGATGCTCAAATGCAATGTGGCATGATGACATGAGCATGCGGTCATGCTGATGCAATGCACAAAAACAACGCGTTTTTCTAGTAGTGGTTTTGCGGGATGCCACACTCTTCCTATGCTAGTAGGTGGAGATTTCAATCTCGAGAGGAAAAGAATAACAATAATTTTAATGCATATTGGCCTTTTGTTTTTAATGCTATAATTGAGAGCCTTAATTTACGTGAAATTGTTCTCTCGGGGAGGCAATTCACATGGGCTAATCGTAGGAAAACGCCCACGTACGAGAAGTTTGATCGTATTTTGGCTAGTGTCGAATGGAAGCAAAAGTTTCTCCCGTTATCAGTACGGGCTTTGACCCGCACTGGATCAGATCATACTCCGCTCCTTATTGATTCTGGAGTTAAAGCTCATTTAGGGAATAATCCATCTTTATCCTTCGAGTTGTATTGGTTACGACAAGAAGGTTTTTTTAGATGGTGACAGCAGAATGGAATGTTGTTTCTAAAGGGCGAACTCCTATCGAGATATGGCAGAATAAAATACGACATCTGAGACGATTCTTAAAAGGGTGGGCCAAAAATATGAGTGGGAAATACAAGAAGAAAAAAAGAAAGGCTAATTTCAATTATTGATGATCTCGACTTAAAGGCTGAAAGAAATACATTAAGTATTGTTGAGCGTGATTCACTAAGGAAAGCGAATGAACGGCTAACAACACTGAGGAGATAGGAGGAAACAAAATGGGCTCAACGAGATAAAGTAAAACATATACATGAGGGGGTAATAATACTAAGTACTTCCATTTGATTGCAAATGGAAAGCACGGAAAAAAGATTTTTCAACTCGAACAGGATGAAGAAACGATTGTGCGAGAAGAGAATCTAAAAGTTTACATAACTGATTTTTATAAAAAACTTTTTGGGGAGTCAAACCAAACAAATATTATGTTGATGGAGGGGGTCACTCAAGATATACCACAACTCACGCAAGAGGAAAACAGTATTCTTACAACACCTTTTACTGAAAAGGAAGTGTATGAGGCTATCTTCCAAATGGAACACAATAAGGCACCTGGTCCAAATGGTTTTCCAGCGGAGTTTTATCAAAAGTTTTGGGAAGTAATTAAGGTGGACCTATTGACACTATTTAATCAATTACATGCAGGGGAATTGCCTCTCTTTAAATTGAATTTTGGTGTTATCACTTTACTTCCTAAAAAAGAAAATGTGATACAAATACAACAATATAGACCTATTTGTTTGTTAAATGTCAGTTTTAAAATATTTACTAAGGTGGGTACTAATCACATCACGGGGATTTCCCCAAAATTAATTAGACCCACTCAATCTGCTTTTATGCCCGGAAGACACATACTCGAGGGGGTGGTTGTCCTTCATGAAACCATCCATGAGCTTCACCGGAAGAAGATGGATGTAGTTTTGTTCAAAATATATTTTGAGAAGGCATATGACAAAGTGAAATGGCCTTTCCTTCAACAAAAGCTGCGCATGAAGGGATTTGCACAAGAGTGGTGCAAATTAATTGAGCAATTTGTTCAAGGAGTGAGTGTTGGGATTCGGGTTAATAATGATATTGTTCATTACTTCCAAACTAGAAAGAGGATGAACAAGGGTCTAAGATAGGGTGATCCTTTATCTCTGATGCTTTTCAACATAATCGTAGATATGTTGGCCATTCTAATTGCATGAGCAAAAGAGGATGAACAAGTCGGAGGCCTCATTCCACATATTGTTGATGGAGGGGTCTCAATTCTACAATACGCGGATGATACTATATTATTTATGGAACACGACCTACAGAAAGCCGTGAATATGAAGCTAATATTATGTATCTTTGAACAACTATCGGGTTTAAAAATTAACTTCCATAAAAGCGAGATATTCTTTTTTGGTAAAGCAAAGGATGAAGAACACCAGTATAAACAAATTTTTGGTTGTGAGGCTGGTGCTTTGCCTTTTCGGTACCTTGGGTTACCTATCCATCATAGAATACTTAAAAATTCAGATTGGTATCTAGTGGAAACTCGATGTGAAGGTAAATTGGGTTGCTGGAAGGGCAGGTTATTATCATATGGTGATCACTTAGTCCTAATCAATTCTGTTTTGACAAGTTTACCTATGTTTATGCTATCTTTTTTGGAATTTCCTAAAGGGGTAAGGAAACGTTTGGATTTTTATAGGTCTTTCTTTTTCTGGCAAAGTGATGAAAATAAAAGAAAATATAGATTAACTAAATGGAATATCATTTGTAGACCAAAAGATCAGGGAGGTCTAGGAATTGAGGTCTTGGAGATTAAAAATAAATGTTTACTAAGCAAATGGCTTTTTAAACTTTTGTCTGAAGAAGGGGTGTGGCAAGAATTACTGCATAACAAATATCTTAGTCAAAAAACCTTGTCTGAAGCCCAAGCAAAATCGACTGATTCTCCGTTTCGGAAGGGACTTATGAAGGTGAAGAATGAGTTCTTCGCCAGAGGCCATTTCAAAGTAGGGGATAGTTCATGTACTGGGTTTTGGGAGGACACATGGTTGGGAGATACTCCCTTAACACATCAATATCCATCATTGTACAATATTGTGCAACGGAAGAACGTGACGATTGCATAAGTACTATCTCAAATACCCCTAAACATTGGTTTTAGAAGGGTACTTGTTGGTAATAAGTGGGATGATTGGTTATACTTATGCCAAAGGCTCATGATGGTTCAGCTATCAGATGACCATGATAAGTTTGTATGAAACTTGACATCATCCGGGGTGTTCTTAGTTAAATCCATGTATGAAGACCTTATGAATGATCATACTGTCTTTCTTCGGAAATACCTTTGGAAATTAAAAATTTCTCTCAAAATCAAAAAAATTATGTGATTTCTTAATAATAAGGTTTTGCTCACAAAAGATAATCTGGTTAAAAGAAATTGGGTAGGATGTACGAAGTGTTGTTTTTGTGGGTCACAGGAAATCATAGAACACTTATTTATATCTTGCCCTTTTGCTCGCCTTTTGTGGCGAATTATCCATTTTGCTTATGATTACCCCCTCCGACTGATATTGCGAACATGTTTGGTAATTGGTTACATAGTTTTGATCAGTCATCTAAGGCTAGGATTCACATCGGTGCTTTAGCCTTATGTTGGTCTATTTGGAGATGCAGGAATGATATTATCTTAAAGAAATCCAAAAGAATTAATTTTATGCAGGTTATCCACATGGTGGCACATTGGGTGTAGCTTTGGGCATTCCTATCTACACCCGACCAGCATGATATTATGGCTACTGGGTGCAGCCGTCTCCTGATGGTCGCTGGACACATATTCAACCAGTCTGCTTGGATGCATTCTGATAGATTGGATTATGATGTTTAGTCGCTCTTTTATTATTTTTTGTTGGTTGATTTTGGTGTCGACCTTAAGCGATCGGTGATTTGTAATACATTTGAAATTTTAATTTTTAATAAAAGGTTGTGTGCATCGACCGATGTTGTAGAGGTCCCAACCTGATAAGGTAGAGATCCCTGTGTTTACAATGCTAGTCCTTGGATCAATAACTATCATCCACAGTTTAAGATGTAATATCAAGAAACAAATGTCATAATACAACTTTATAACCAGGAATAAAATAATTCATTACATCTTACATAGCTCATTTGGCTATCATATTACAATGCAGCAAAATATCTATATAGCATGGAGTCCTTCATCTTCAAAGTGCCACAGACAACCATGTTGGTTGTAGACTGTAATCCTATTCAACACACTTCACTAACATCAAATAAACCTGCAACATAATAAGTTACAGCCACAAGGGTCAATACATTTGAATTGTATTATCAAGTGATACTATGGTAGAATAGTGGTATCTATCATCTATATGCATTTGGCTAAGTGGAGCTTAGGCTTGCTTTGCTCAAAATAGATTTTCCTTATCATTTGAAAACACTAAGTTTTTGTTTGTCAAAATCACCCAAGGCATCTACCAATGAAAATTGGTGATCCTTTACCCTTGTTCAACCACAAGCTTTTAACTTAGAAATTTGGATGAGGAGATCCTTGATAGCTTCCATGTCTTGATGCTCAAATTGTCCATTGTCGGGGACACGGCTAAGTACTTAGATTTTACTCTCTCGAGAGGTGGTGCACTTTCTCCACAAGACTCGACATGCATAGAGACAAGATCTTTCAGAAGCCTTCACTTAGACCAAATGGACGCGTTCCAAACCTATCACCCCCTACCACCTTTTGTCCATATGGCTAAGTTATTGCAACCTATATGGCCATTTAAATCATTTTTGTCTTTGCTAGAAATGATTTTATTTAAAGGAATAATTTCTAGTGTTAGCTAAATATGTTTTTTAAACACAATGTTAGTGTTTTATGGTCAAAGTGTTTAAAATAAATCCATTTACAAAAGGTTTCACCCAAAAATCATTTTTAAATAATAGCAACATTTTGTTTTACTAGAAATGCCTTTATACAAAGTAATAATTTTCTAGGGTTAATGAAATACATTTTTAAATCCAAAACTTAGTGTTTAGGGTCAGAGAGTTTAAATCAAACCATTTGCAAAAGGTTTTACTCAAAAATTATTTTTAAAACATAATCAACATTTTTATTTTACTAGAAATGCTTTTATTCAAGGAATAATTCCTTAGTGTCACAAAATATACTTTTAAATCCAAAAGTTGGTTTTTATGGTCAGTAGGTTAAGAAAACCATTTGCAAAAGATTTTACCCTAAAAACATTTTTAGAATAAATTTTATACTCAAAATAGGCCTAGATAAGTTTCTGCAAAAACACCTAAGTTTACAGAAGCAAAATACTAAACTAAGGGCATGGTTGCAAAGTTTGCATTTTTATGAATCCATTGATATAAAATTTGTAAAATTTGGCCAAGCAGAACAATAGTTATGGATTTTACAAAATCATACATCTAATAGAAAAGTTTCTGTCTTTAAAACAAACTACAGGCCATGTGGTGTGTTCCTATTGGCCGGTACTGGTTCACATGGATCGATCATCGTGGGGCGTCAGATTTAAGTGGCAACCAACGGATCTGATCAATAGATACCCCTACGTCTAAATCTAATCCTAGCCAACAGATCTGCATCCTACGGTTCAAAACATAGCGACCATAGATGGGCGGCGCTGGCGACGGCTCCGCGGCGGCGACGCTCGGGTGGTGGAATTCCGGCGAGTACATGAAGCAAGGAGGAGGGAGAAGGGGCTCACCAGGTTTGCAAAGTCGCTGCGGATCTCAAGGTGGCAGTAGCTGGCTAAGGAGCGCACGGACGCGACGGGAATTCCTCGCCGAAGATGCTCTTGGCGTCGGCACGTTCGGGAGTCGTCGGAGGCGAGGTTGTAGGTCACGCGCGAGTGATTGGCGAGCACCTGGAGATTCATAAGACACAGGCGAACAAAATGGCATGAGTCACTGGTCGAGGCGCACACGGGGTCGAGTTCTAGGGCTCATCGGAGTTGCGAGGTCATCGGTGGCGCACGGCTGAAGACGTTGTCGACGTTATGGGACGCGCGCGGGCGAGAGGGAGGTACTGGTGGATGCATAAGGAGATGGGGAGTGTGCTCGTGGAAACCAGGGGCAGTGGGGGTGGATGTTCTCACCGGAATCGATGTTTAAGGCTCGCAAGAGGCAATGGAGTGCAGCGAGCAATTCAGGCAGCCTAGGGGCAAAGAGGGTGTGACGTCTGGGGGAAAGGTAGAGGGGAGACATGCGTTTAAGAGGGCAAGGTCATGGGCGAGAATCATGCGTCCATTAAAGCGAATTTACGCGAGGAATTAACGGCAGAGAACGACAGTGCGAGAGAGGGGGAACGGGTCGCGGGGTAGACGACGATGGCGTGTTCGGTGGGGTCCCGCGGTCAGCGAGGTGAGAGGTTACGCGTGGCGTTGTTTTGTCAGTGACAGAGGGGGGTACTAGGCGCGGTGAGAAAAGTAACGGTTCGGGGGAGAGAGGTGGGCTGCGCTAGGATAGTTGGGCCTGCTTAGTTGGGCTGGGGTTTCTAGGCTGGGTCTGTTTCATTTTTTTCTTTTCTGTTTCTTTTTCCTTTTTCTATTTTATGTTTTTCAAATCAAACACTCTTTTGATTTCCAATTTCTTTTTCAAATCTTTTACAAATATTTAGTAGGTTTTTAATCTGTTTATTTATGTATTTTAAAGTCCATTTTAGAATAATTTCTTTTTATCTTTTATGGTTTATTATTTATTTAAAAATAGACATTTTGTCTTTATTTAAACAAGAGTTTAAATATGGTTTCAATCCATATTATTTTATTTAATTAATCCTTTATTTTTTTAGGTTAATTGGATAACTTTAATCCACTTGGGCAATTTCAATTATTTATTTTCTCATGATTTAATTAATCATTTTTATTAGGGATTTGTCTCCATTTAAATATAGTTGAATTTGGTTAATGCCCATATAATTTTTATTTGAATATTCTTTATCTCTTTATTTTATTTGGATTATCTTTATTCCATTTGCTTATGGATTTAATTCAAGATTTAAATTGTCTTCTAAATTTTCTTGGGATTTATTATTTATTTAGTTTAGGAAATTTTTCTTTATTTAAATAAAATTGGATATTGTTTAATCCTTATGATTTTATTTAAATAATATTTTGTTCCTTTTTATTAATCAATAAACTTTCATTTGTTTATGGTTTTGGCCAAGATTTAATTTGGCTTTTAAATATTCCTTCTTTCTTTCTTTCTTTGCCTTATAAAAACCATATCTTTTTATATATAGATCCAAAATTGGTGATTCCAATTTGTATATTTTTATTTGATATTTGTTTATCTTTTTAAATCCTTTTAGGATTATTTTTCTCAAGATTTTGGTGTGGATTTTAGTTAGGAGCTTTATTAGCTTTGGAAATTATTTCCTTCAACCTTATTAAATTCATAAGTTTTTATCCATGGCTCCAAATTAAATGAAACCAATTTCTATGGTTTTATAATATTTTTATTTATCATTTTTGATCAGTTAAAAGTGTTTGTTGATGAATTTTTATATGGATCAAATCCATAGTCCTAGAGAGATCTTGGAAATGACTTTCTTCCATTAGGGTTATAGGGTTTTGGTTTAACCTTTCCAAATGTTTAAATTTCAAGATATTCATTGATGAATGCATTTCACTTGATTGAAATTTTGTTGGATTCCCTTTGTATTCAGATTTTGTTGAAGTAGGGTTTTGATGTTTCCATTTAGAAACAAAAAGTTTCTTTTCACCCTAAATTTCAACAATTATTTCTTTTGTTTATTTATTTTTTGACATTTAAAAATTTGGAAAATTTTGGGATGTGACAGATGTAGAGGTCGGGGTACATCCCCTTTTCAAAAAACAACAAACCCTTCTTCCGTCCTACGCAACACTTGCCCTCTCCATCACTTCGCAACATCAACTCACCCCGATCTGAGATCAGAAGGAACCGTGCTGGATCAGGAAGGGGGAGCGGATGGACGGCTTGGCGGATGAGGAGATCAGTCAGCGAGACAGGGAGAGCGCGGTGGCGCTGTTGGGGTTGGTGGAGGTGATCCCATGAGAATATTTGGAAGCAGCGAGCGAACAATTCCAGGATTTGACATCAGCATTCCTTTGTGCGCTGGCGGAATCACGTCATAGGAGATTCAAAGCAGTAGCAGAGGTATTTCACAGATGCAGATCTCGAGGGTGGTTGCTTCTGGTCCAGAGGAATACACGAGGAGAAGTGAGAAGAGCACTTGCAGTACGAGAAAGAACTGTTGCTGTCATGAGAGCATCAGCTGTGGGAGAGGTTTCACCAGTCAGGACTGTGATGGAGCGGGCGTTAGACAAAAGAATAAGGGAACACTGTTTTGTGGCGATGACTCCGTCGCAGTACATGAGTGCGATGGGGCAGGACCCGGCGACAATCCTATCTCTAAGGCCTCCTTCCCTGAGTGAAATGGCGAAGAGGATGGAGTTAGAGCAGGAGATCGAAGAAATGGGGGCATCCCTCCAACTTTTGGCCACACCTGTGCAGAATCGGCGGTGAAGACGGCTCAGGAGCAGCCTCCTACTCCTCCGCAACTTGTAGAATCTCGCCCCAGGAAAGGACGTATTCTGGTCAGGGAGCGGAATTTGGGCACGATTGCACAGCGGAAACTGCCAATCTGCCGTTCATATTTTTCGGGAGCCAGTTCAGGACAGGATGGGCTTGCGCCTTTGAGGAATACGCCATCGAGAAATAATACATAGGTTTTCACAGTTGGTACCCTGGAGGTCCCGATTTGCAAGTCCAACTCCAGGGTTTCCTTGGCCCCGCCACTGTTGGCCTGGGTTGGGAAAGATAAGGTCGCTTCATCCAGTTTAACTGCCCTCGATCTTCATCCTGCCCCTCCTTCCTGTGCCCACTTCCGACAATCTGTCAAGCTTGACATGTCTAGTAGAGGGAGAGGCAGGGTCAATCAGGGTGGGAGGCCGGATCCTTCCCTTCTACCTCACCCGATGATGCCGCAACAACAAGGGGGGGGATTGGCAGCAACAACCGCACATGCAACAGTTCCTTCAGTAGATGCAACAACAATTCCCTCAATAGATGGGATTCGGGTATGGTTTTCCCCCTCAGTGGAATTTTCAGCAACAGTTCCATGCCCTTTTCTTGGCATAAATCAGTGGGTGCCGCCACAAAACAACTGGCAGGCTCAATCCCAACCTCCACCCCTCCTTCCCTCCCCTACTCCTAGTAATCCTCAACAGAACTCTGTGAATGGGACACAATAGAGTCAGGGAGTGGTGCTGGCACAGGGGAATCAAAAAAATTCCCAGCAACTTCAGCAGCAAGGGCTGTAGCAACAATCGCAGCCGGTAGCTACTGTCCAAATCATTCCACCTCCTGCACCCAAAACCCAGAGCGGAAATCAGAGGAAGAACAAGAGTAATGTGGAGAGTGCTAAAGAGAGTGGTACCAAAGAGAAGGAGATGCATAAAGGAAAGGACTGCTATGAGAACTGTATCTATTACAATTGTGGCGCCCCGGGACATCAACTATATGGCTGCTCTAGGACTGTGGTCCGTTTCATCAGCAACTAATCAACTCACAAGGTGGAATATTGCTATTCTAGAAAGCAACCGTTGCCAAGTGCCAAACTAGTTGGAGGTGCACACCCCAATCTTGAATTCTTCCATATAGAAGGACAAGACTCACCTGGTACTGAAGTGTCCAATGTAGGAATTATGTACATTGATGGTGGAGAGATCAACAAGGAGGAACTAGCTAAGGAATTCTCAATAATCTACAAGACAAATTGGCCTTGGTTGATTAGAGGAATTGACAGCTAGACCTACCTGGTCAAATTTCCTCCACATATGAAAGTAGAAGATGTAGCTAGCTATCCTTGCTTTGGCCTAGTCAAAGAGGGTGTCACTATCAATGTTGAAGTCTGGAATGGTGAACTAGAGGCGGAATTTGATGCTCAGGAAATATGGTTGTAGCTCAGAGGATTAAACCCAAAGTGGTGCAAGTGGAAGACATTAGCTCAATTTGCTTCAGCGTTTGGTATCATGAATGATGTTGATTAGCAAGGTGCATTCCCATCCTTCTATGAGGTGGTTAGGGTTAAAATCCTGTGCAAATATCCTAGTAGTATACCTCAAGAACACTTGTTTGAAAAAGGTTCCAAGTTTTATAAGATTGGCATCGCTGCTGAATTACCTGTGGATATTATTGAGGTTGGGAATGATCATGAAGATCCTGCTGATCTTAGCAATGGGGGTGATGGCACTGGAGGGAAATGATGACCCACAAGTGTAGGGTATCACAACAGTCTTCGCGGGTAGTATTACCCAATTTATTGATTCGACACAAGGTGAGCCAAAGAATACTTGCAAGCCTTAACAACTGAGTTGTCAGTTCAGCTGCACCTGTAAATAGTTCTTGCTCACAGAAGTTTATCAGTAGCAATAGTTTGTATTAGCAACATCAATAGCAACAATGAAACAACAACAATAGTAACAGTAGCGGTAACAGTAGGATTCGAGTGCGGTAGGCATAAGGATGAATGCACGGGCGTTGCATGGACGAGTCTAAACATGTAACTTCAAGATCTAGGGCATTACATATAAATAATAACAAGCATCCAAGTACTAAACAATCCTAGGCATGTGCTCCAAATATAGTCATACGTGCTCGCAATGAGAACTTGCACAACATCTTCTGTCTAGCCAGCCCGTGGCAGCGGGGCCTCTAGGGAACTACTGGAAATTAAGGTGCTCCTTTTAATAGAGCACCGGAGCAAAGAATTAACACTCCGTGAACACATGTGATCCTCACACACAGCCATCCCCTCCAGTTGTCCCAATTATTGTCACTTTGGGGCCTTTGGATCCGGACAATGATATGTGTACACAACTTGAAGATAAGATCACAAACAATACTATCATAATGATTCAATAATAAGTTTAGATCTAATATCATGGCACTCGGGCCCTAGTGACAAGCATTAAGCATAACAAGTTAAGTCAAATAGAACAAGAGATACTAGGCACTATGACCTAACAAATCTTATTCGATTACATGATAGAACTCATCCAATCCCTACCATCCCCAAGCCTACAGCGGAGGATTACTCACTCATGGATGAGGGAAACATCGGTGGTTGATGGAGATGCGTTGGTGATGACGATGGCGATGATCCTCTCCAAATTTCCCGTCCCGGCAGGGTGCCGAACAGTTTCGGATTGAATCTTGGTTTCGTGGCGTGGCGGGCGGAACTCTTTCTGGAAAACTATCGAACCCCTCTCTGTTTTTAGGTCAGAAGGCAACTTATAGACGCGGAGGGAGGCCGAGAAGCTGCCTAGGGTGGCCAAACCTCCCCAGGCCTCCCCTCTGTCTCCCCTTCTGGCTCCGTGGATCTTCTGGTGAGAAATAGTTTTTGGCATATTTTTCGGGATTTTTCCTGATAGTTCATTTTCTGCACAAAAACAAGACACCAAGGTAATTGTGCTGAAAACAGCGTCAGTCCGTGTTAGTTGTATCCAAATCACACAAGTATAGAGGACAAACAATAGCATAGTGTTCGAGAAAGTAGATACGTTTTGGACGTATCAACTCCCCCCAAGCTTAGCTTATTGCTTGTCCTCAAGCAATTCAGTTGAAAACTAAGTGCGATAAAAGAACTTTCACGAACACTTTGCTTCATATGATGTATATATTCTCAGCGCAGGAGTAGATGCTTAGACAATTCGTAATAAGGAGTATGCAAGTAAGTCTACTCAATAGTCATTGCAAGCTATGAAGAGGAACCAACTCAATAATAATAAGTAGCATGAAACATAAACATAAGCAACATTGCAATGCTCATAATAAGGTATGATAGAGTGGTATCTCGCTTGCCTTTGTTTGAAGAGCACAATATAAATGCTGAGGCACCTCTGAAGTTCACATGAATACTAGAGATAAAGATATCAGAAATACAAGCATCAAAGTCATGACATAATTAACCAAGTTTTTGAACAAACACAAGAATGACAACTATGCTCTCAATAAGGTGCTCATAGAATAAGTGGTGACTCAACAAAATTGTGAAAACGGTGTTTTTGTGAAGGTTTGAAAGGCTTCCAAATGCTGAAAGGAAGGCAGTCATTAGCTTTGAGCTCTTATTGCCTCTATCATAGGCATCTTCATGTGGTTAAGGTGAAAGTGGGGTCCACTCTGATTCATATGCTTGACAGACCATAGACTAGAAATCCCAAGTCCCTTGAGTACGAGGGTCGCTCCGCAAGCTACTCAACTTTGGTCACCTGAAAGTTCTTGTCATTGTAAATATATGCGTATCATCGAGAACCGCCAAAAGGGTACCCCTTGCACATGGTACATGAGCTTTCCCATAACCAAAATGACAAGGCAGGCAGACAATGAGAATCTCAGCAATCTTTTTATTTACCATATGCATAGTGACATGGTTATACCCTACGGGTACACGATCTTAGCATACCTAGTCCAGCCCAAGGAAGGTCCACGAGAACATGCGCCAGCCAATGAAGACTTTCGGGTGGCCAGGGCCCATGACGCCTTCGGATCCTTGGAGAACAAGACTAGGGTATATAGAATATTCAAAGGGGCAAACCCTAAAACCCTGTAACCGACTCGATCTGTGCCTGGGACCTGCCTATCTCTATATAAAGTCTAGGAGGGCACAACGAGGAGGGCACTTTACATACCACCGCATACACACCTCCACGCCAGATTGCATCTACGCACGCCTGTACTTTTCGGTTCCGCCGTAATCAAGAGCAGACAAGCAGGAGTAGGGTTTTCCCTCCGGGGGCCTGAACTTGGGTAAACCTCGTGTCCCTGTGTTGCTTGTTTGCTAACCGTTCCGTGATCTCCAGCATCCCCATCTTCTCCAAAACCCAAGCTCATAACAATGGGCATTGACGAGATTAAACCTCGTCAATTGGCGCCGTCTGTGGGAACTGGGGATGCTGATTGTGCGATCGTGACGGTCCCAAACAAAGCGATCTACAACTCCACGGTGATGGAGAGTCATCTCCTCTTTGGCGCTTTCGACTTCACCGCCCACTCGCCAGCCACCCTGAAGGACTTCGAGCCCGTTGGCGACGGGCTCGAGATCCTGTTCGGGAGCTTATGCTTCCAGGTGGGGCAGACCGGCACCCTCCGTCTCACAGAGCGGTTGCCCCTGCCATCGATCAGGCCCGCTTCGTGGGCTCCACACACCGTGCTACACACATCGCCATCAACAGATGAGTCCTATGACAGCAGTAGCCGCAACTCAGATCTATGTGATCCACCATCAGAGGAAGGGACCTACGGTTCCGGATCCGAAAGCTGCGACAACAGTGATCCAATCTACGAGCGCTACCAATGTGCCGCTGTCATCCAGAGCAACGTGGATCAGGAGCACAACCTGCCACCCAACCCGCAGGGTAGAAACGGCGAGAACAGGAGAAACCAGTCCCCCGCCCAACGAGGATGACACCGATCCCAATCGGATCATCTGCCTCAACAATGAAGGATGGGCTCAAGCACGCGAAGCTGTGGCAGGCAACAAGATCCTGCCCGTGGGTGCCTCACGGGACCTACTGATGGCGTACCACCTGCTCCTAGTCGAAGAGCACAAGAAGCAGGTGAAGATGCAAGAAGTGCTTGACAAGCGCAAGCAAGCGGCCTCGGAGTCCAGTGCGCGGCGAGCTGCGCTCTCCGCCATGGGCGGCTCCAGCTCGCACGACAACCATGGCAACAAGCACCGTTCTCGCACGGAGAACATGGACCCCAAGGCACGTCGCGAGGTGACTCGGACCCTCAACACGTCCTTCATGGAGATGGATGTCGACGACAACGTCATCCCGAAGACACCGCAAGCTGCGATCATGGCAGCCACCACATACCTCGTATCCCATCCACCTCCGGTGGGGGACCCAAAAAGGGCCATGCACAAGTCCGCACTTGCCAGACTTGGACTCATTGGAGCTGCGCTCCACGGAGAAGCTCCTGCGGAGCCAAAGAAGAAGGCTGCGGTCAGGTTCAACCATAGCCCCACGCCTTCATCCGACGAGGAAGAGCACGATCTACCTCGAAGGCACAAGAGTTCGCGCCATCGCAACCGCGATTACGACGCTCGAAGCGAGCTCACCCAATGCAAGATCGACAAAGCGCACGCCAAGCGCATATGCTCGTCCGAATCCGAGGAGGATGACGACGAAGGAGAACTCTGCGGAGCCCGATGCTTCAGCAGATCCGTCCGGCGGACACGGATGCCATGGAACTTCAAGCTTCCTTCAGACACTCCGAAGTTTGATGGTACACATGACCCAAAGGCGCGGCTCAGCGAACACCTGTCGTCCATCAAGCTACACAGAGGAAACAAGGACACTGCCCTGCAATGCCTTCAGCTGCAGCTGATAGGCGCAGCCCGGATCTGGCTCAGCAGCCTATCCTCGGGATCCATTCGAAGCTGGGAGGAACTGGCATACAATTTCATCCGAAACTTCAAAGGCACCAGCAGGAGGCCAGCCTCGATCGAGGAGCTGCGGGCCTGCATCCAACGAACGGGCGAATCCATTCGCTCGTACATATTACGTTGGTCCAACACCAAGAACTCCGCGGCGCACATCTATGAGGAGAGAGCGATCGACGCCTTCAAGGATGGCGTCAAACGCCAGGACTTCAAGGAAGAACTTGGGCGCGTCAAGCCCAAGACACTCGACCACCTCATGGACATCGCCAATAGGTGGGCAGATGGCGAGGACTCCGTCCACCAAGCGCACTCGGAGGAGGAAGGTGACTACGGCCGGCAACATGGACGTCGTAGCAAGAGAAGATCGCGCGTCTATGAAGATCACGACGGACTCGACATGGTCGTGGATGGCTACGCCGACCGCCGCAGCGGCGGATACCGCGGAAACAACTTCCGCGACGGAGGACGCCCAACACAGTCATGGCAACGTCGCGGCCGCGATGATGGACTCTTAGCATACGACAAACTGTCGGGTCCATGCACCATCCACTTCTATATCGACAAGCAGGATGGTAAAAAGAAGGCAAGCCACATACTCAAGGACTGCCGCAAGTTCCATAAACTCAGCGAGAGCATGTCTCAGATGAGGCAACAAGCCCCGAACCCTGGGTACGGGAACGCACCCGCACCAGGTGAGATCGCACACGGAGCTCCCCCACCACCACCTGCGGGACCTTCGAACCACCCAATCGCACCCGCGCAGAATATCGGTGGGCACGGGTACCCCGCCCCGAAAGGATCACTGATGATCCAAAAAGGGTGCCCGACGAACAGGGTGCAAAAGAAAATCACCCGTCAGATCAATATGTCTGCGACCGCTCCACCCGCCATCCCTGAGTACCTCAGTGGATCGGAGTCCTGCATCACGTTCAGCCGTTCGGATCACCCTTGCCAGGTCCCTCGCCCAGGCCATGCTGCCCTGGTGCTTGAGGCGCAGATCAGAGGGTTCGAAATGAGCCGCGTCTTCATGGACGGCGGCATCGACATCAATCTGATGTTCGCCAGTACCTTAGCAACAATGCGGATCCCGCTGTGCAGCCTGGAACAATCCGACACAACGTTCCACGACATCGTCCCAGGGAAGGGCGTATTCCCCCTGGGAAAGATATGGCTCGACGTCATATTCGGCAAGCCCGATAACTTCCGGTGCGAGCATCTCGAGTTCGAAGTGGTGGACTGGCCATCACAATACCATGCCATCCTCGGGCGTGTGGCATTTGCACGATTCCTGGCAGTACCGCACTACGCGTACCTGCTACTCAAGATGCCAGGACCCAAGGGCGTAATCACGGTCCACGGGAGCTTCACCCGATCGGACCACTGCGACAGGGACTTCAACAGAATCTCCCAGTCATTCAGCATGCAGGAGGAGCTCATAAGGCTCCGCGAGGTGACAGACAATGGGGCACCCCCAATCGCAAGACAGAACACACCAGACATGTCCTTCGACTCCACAGTCAACACAAAAAAGGTGCAGGTCCACCCGACGGACGCCTCCAAGACGGCGCTGATCGCCAACGACCTCAGCTCCGTATAGGAAGGCATGCTCATCGAATTCCTCCGTGAGCGCTGGGAAATCTTCGCCTGGTGTCCTACGGACATGCCAGGAGTTCCCAGGGAATTCACGGAGCACGCACTCAACGTCTTTCCAGACGCCAAGCCCATAAAACATTCCATCCGGCGACTGTCCGAACCACGGGCTGAAGCCATCAGAGTCGAAGTCAACAGACTACTCGACGCAAACTTCATCAGGGAGATCAAGGAAAGCGAGTGGCTCGCCAACACCGTGATGGTCCCCAAAAAGGACACGGACATCCTGCAGATGTGCGTGGACTTCACATCGCTGAACAAGCACTTCCCGAAGGATCACTTTCCTCTCCCTCGGATCAATCAGATCATTGATTTGACTGCAGGATGCGAGAAGCTCTCCTTCCTCGACGCCTACTCAGGCTACAATCAGATTCGACTGAAGGTCGAAGATCAGGAGAAAACGGCGTTCATCACGCTGTTCGGAGTATTCTGCTACAACACAATGCTCTTCGGGCTGAAGAACGCAGGCGCCACATACCAACGATGCATGCAGGCATGCCTGAAGGACCAGATTGGCCGCAATATCCAAGTCTATGTCGACGACATAGTAATAAAAGCAAGGGAGGCCAAGACATTGATCGATGATCTCCGCGAGAAGTTCGACAACCTTAATCGATACAAGATCAAGCTAAACCCAGAAAAGTGCGCCTTTGGCGTCCCATCTGGTCAACTGCTAGGCTACTTCATCTCCCAGCGAGGGATCAAAGCGAACCCAAAGAAAATCCAGGCCATAATGGCCATGGAGAAGCCGAAGAACCTCAAGGGCGTCCAACAGCTTGCTGGGCGAATCGCGGCGTTTAGCAGGTTGATCAGCCGCATGGGTGAAAAGGCCCTGCCCTTCTTTCAGCTGCTACGCAAGGCAGACAAATTCGAGTGGACACCCGAAGCGGACGACGCATTCGAAGATCTAAAGCGGCTGCTCTCTACCTCGCCCGTCTTGGTCACGCCAAAAGAGCGCGAGCCTCTACTGCTATACATAGCAGCTACACACCAGGTGGTAAGAACCATGCCTGTGGTCGAAAGACCCGAAGATGGCAATACCCACGGGGTCCAACGTCCAATCTACTACCTCAGCGAAGTACTGACGCCGACCAAGCAGAGGTACCCTCACTACCAGAAACTCGCCTACGGCGTATCATGATGGCTCGTCGGTTGAGCCACTACTTCTAGGAGCATCAGGTGATGGTTGTCAATGAAGCACCCCTGAACAGCATCCTGAACAACCCGGAGGCCACATGACGTGTGGCCCTGTGGGGCATCGAGCTGTCACCTCTAGACATCGTCTATGAGAAGCGCCACGCGATCAAGTCTCAGGTCCTTCCGGACTTCCTCGTCCACTAGATGGAACTGCAGCTACCAGACACACCGGACATGACACAGTCATGGACGATGCACTTCGACAGCTCCAAGCGCGAGGCCGGAGCAGGAGCCGGGGTCATACTGACCTCCCCTCAGGGCGAGAAGATGAAGTACGTCCTCCGGATGAAATTTCGAGCTTCCAACAATGAGGCCGAGTACGAGGCCCTCATCCGTGGCATGAGGATGGCCAAGATCTGCGACGCGACGCGCCTGGTCATCTATGGAGACTCGAACCTCGTCGTCCAGCAGACGATGAACGAGTGCGACGCACACGCCACCAACATGATTGCGTACCGCACACTCTACAGTGCACTCGAAGGAGACTTTGACGGCTGCGAGCTTCGACACGTTGGGAGAAAAAGCAACAAAGAGGCCGACAGACTCGCCAACATCGGCTCCACCTGCGCACGGGTGCCACCTGGTGTGTTCCTCGAACAAATCTGCGTGCCATCCATCAAAAGGAAATTCCCAAAGGGATCACCCGAAGAAGCAGAACACTCGGGGGCTGCGCTACCCGAAGGACAGGAAGGACCAGAAAATCTCGACACAGAGGTTGCAGTGGTCAACCTGATTCAGGTCATGGCAGTCGAAGAAACATGGACACAACCATACCTCCGATGTCTAATATACGGGGAGCTGCTTGACAGCCCGATAGATGCCCGACGCATATCTCGTCGGTCCAAGGCCTTCACCATCATCAATGGCGAGCTGTACAAGCGCAACATTTCGGGTGTACTCCAAAGGTGCGTCAGCATCGGTGACGGCAAAACCATCCTCCAAGACATCCATGAGGGCATCTGCGGCCATCACGCGGGCAGCCGCGCCCTTGTCGCCAAAGCTCTACGAGCTGGGTTCTACTGGCCAACGGCCATGAACGACGCCAAGGACATCGTACGAAGGTGCAACGGATGCCAGAGGTTCGCAGATAAACCACACGCACCAGGATCGGAGCTCAGGCCCATACCCCTGGCCTGGCCCTTCGCCCAATGGGGCCTCGACATGATAGGCAAACTGCCCAAGTCCTCGAAAGGAGGCCACATTTACCTCCTGGTCGCAGTCTACAAATTCACCAAGTGGATCGAGGACATGCCCGTTACTAACCAAAAGGGCAAAACGGCCGTCAAGTTCTTCTAATCCATTGTTTATAGGTTCGGCGTGCCGCACAACATCATCACCGACAATGGGTCGAACTTCATCTCCAAGGAATTCCAGGACTTCTGTGAAGACCTCGGAATCAACATCACATACGCCTCAGTGGCGCACCCGCAAACAAACGGGCAGGTCGAAAAGGCCAACGGCCTCGTCGGTGGCAGCATCAAAAAGCGCCTAATGAGCCCACTCCAGCGACTCGCAGGAGCCTGGACACAAGAGCAATCCTCCGTCCTCTGGAGCTTGCGCACGACGCCAAACAGCTCAACTGGCTAACGCCCTACTTCATGGTGCACGGAGCCAAAGCCGTGCTGCCTGCAGAGGTACGCCACAAGGCCCCACGGGTCGTCGCCTACAGCAAAGCCGAATCAACGGCCACACTCGAAGACACCATCGACACACTCGACGAGGCATGCGACATCGCCGCGGCTCGATTAGAGGTCTATCAACAGAGCCTCCGCAACTATGGCTGCGCCCAAGGTCCTTCGTCAAAGGATACCTAGTCTTACGACTCAAGCAAGAGCGACCGAAGAAGCTCGAGTCGCCCTGGAAAGGACCCTACATCGTCACCGAAGTCATCCCAGGTGGCGCCTATCGCCTCAAGCACGTGGAGTCTGGAGTAGCATACTCCAACCCATGGAACGTCTCACAACTGCGACGCTTCTACCCCTAGCTATCCTCCTCCTTTTACTTTCAATAAGGCTATTCAGCCAAGGCTACTCAGCTGAATAATGTACCTCATACTTACGATATGAATAAAGCTAAGTGTCTCGCCCCAAAAATTTGTCTATTATTCGCATTTTCTTCATGTTACAACACACTCGGGGGCTCCCCTCACCTCACGACTTCGTCGACTGAGGATAACGCATGTACACCTGAGTAGCTGACCACGTCAGGCTAACGAAAAGGCACGCATACAAACAAAGGACCACGTGCTAACAACAATCAACCTTTACAACAAAGGGCACAACACGCCCAGTCGAACACATACAAATTTTACATCTATCTTTTTACAGGTCCTACCTATTCTAAAGAATCACCTGCGCACACTGCTCAAAGAGATCTACAATTTTTTCGGCATACTGCCTTACAAACGCATAATGTGGACGCATGTCCCACATGCCACCATCCGGCCTAAGAAGCGGCCTAGCCGCCACAGCAGCAAGATCTACATCAGGGCGATGCAACCGCACGAGGGAAAGCGCAGCCTTCACCCCTGCAACCAGCTGATGCCGCACCAGCTCCCTGACATGAGGCACATCCCGAAACTTCGCCAGCAGGCCCCATAGAGTTGATGGTGCCTCATCCAGGGGAAACATCACATGCAGAATTGATGCCAAGGAAGTCTTCGCTTGCCGCAGCACCCGCGACAACTGGTGAACACGATCCTGCACAGTTGCAAGGACCATAGCACGATCACGATCCATCCAGAAAAAGCCACCGGCCTTCATGTCCTGCTAAGTCAGGCAATTGATCCGAACAACAACACACTCTTTTTCCTCCCTGGGAACAAGGTTGACATCTGCAACAAACTGCAAAGATGACAAGCTAACATGCGCATCCGAAAACTGAGCAGCAGCTCGAGGAAACTCACATTGAAGCTGTTCGGCCAAACTCCGCAACTCCCCCATCAGATACTCCTCCCTAGCGGCGCCCTGCTCCGCCTTCGACTTCCAAACATCCGCGTGGCCTCGAACGCCAAGCAACTCTTTCTCAAGACTACGAATGTGGTCACGAAGAAATACAAGTTGCGACGCATTATCCAAGGATGGTCCCAGCTGCGGCGCAGGAGAAGTATCGACGGGATCATCACCCGAAGGTCCCTAGAGGAAAAAAGGAAAGGATATGAACAAACGCACAAATAAAGCAAACAACTCAGAGATTCATTATATACAGCAAAAGCCACCGCGTGGCACAAGGAGTGTTCATAGATACATCACACCAAAAGAAACAAAAGCTATCCTACAACTACAAGGCCTAATAAGCTGCATCCTGAGTAGCCTCGGAGCCGGACTGCCTGCTCTTGGCCTCTCCCTGCTGCCTCGCCGTGTACTCCGCCAACAAGTCAATCAGCTTCGGCCCATAGCGTTTACATCGGGCAGCATAGAGGGCAAAGGATACCTTGGATCCATCGGCAGCTGTCGGCATCTGGGAGGTGACCTGATGAAGATCCAGCTCCGCTCCAGACGCCATGGCCATCTCCAGCCCCATGGACACGCCGATACCCTTCTGCTTTCACTTGTACGCCGTGGGAGCCCTGATTGACAGCGCGTACGCCAACAATTTGACATCCTCGAGGGCGACACCCTTGGGGACGAGCTCCTTGTAGAAGCGCCCGAGAACCACCTTGGCCTTGGCAAGCGAGTCGACCACGGTACTACAGCGGTCTTCGACCGCCGCAGTGGCGTCATCCAGAGCACTTCCGTGCTCCAGGGCACCACGGTCAAACTCGATGCCCGCGACATCTAGATAAATGGAAGAAGCAAGGTGAAAACCAAAACGAAGCTAGAAAGACAAGGAAGGCAAAAAGGAATAGATGAAACTACTCACCCAAAATAGCCTTCACGGCGGCCATCAGCTTACTGGCTACCTCCTTCTCGTGCGAGGCCGCAACGGTGGCAAGCTTCTCCTCGTGATCCGTGGCCTCCTGCTATAGGCGCTCCTTGGCCGAAGCCGCGTCGGCTAACTCCTGCTCAAGGCGCTCCTTTGCGCCAACGACATCTTCAGCTTTTTTCTCCGCTCGCCCGAGGCTCTTTTTGAGAGCATCAAGCTCGCGGAGGGCAGTGTTGTTCTCCTCTACAACAAATAACTAGCATGAGATTCGTGAGCAAGCAAGCAGCCAAATAAGGAGAAGATTGATAAAAAACACACGAACCTTGGAGCTATTGAAGGCTGGCCTTCAATGCCAGATGCTGCTTCACCAGCTGGTTGGCACCTTGAAGAAAAGGCTGCGAGAAGATGCAACTTGTCAGGGAAAAGGCTCGGGGGCTGCACCCAAGAAAACGAGCAAAGCAAATCACACATACGAAAATGCTCGGGGGCTCCCCCGAGACATAAAATAAAAACGATCAGCAGATCATCCGAAAAATGCTCGGGGGCTCCCCCCGCGGAAAGAACAAAAACACTTACATGGTCAGACGGCGACTCCGAAGGTCCGGCTGTAGTCTGCTGGGGGACAACCACCCGAGCCTCCTGTGGAGAAGGGTTCGGAGCAGCACCCTCAGAGGTGGCCACCGTCTGAGGAGGAGGAGGAGCAACCTTCGACTCCCCCACCATTTCCCGAGCGCCATCGCTGAAGGAGCCATCGGAGGAGTGGCTACAAAAGAAAAAAAATTAGACAAGTACGAGCAAGAAGACGAGAAAGAGCAAAAGCAATGGTAGATACTTACGAGTCAAAATCGCTCAAGTCGAAGAGAGGAGGGGCCCTCCTGCCTTTCTTCTCTTCCTTCTTCCGCTTCACCGGCGGCTGCGGCGCTACAGCCCGCACGGGCACAATCGAAATTGGAGAGGAAGAGCCACCATGACCCCCACTATGACGCTCAAGGCATGACGGATTCCTAGGGGTCGGCAAAGTCGAAGCATCCGATGCTTCACTCGAGCTCCATGTCTGCTTTCGAGTTTGCTCCTCGCTAGACTCAAAAGTTTCTTCCGCTGGTGATCGTGTAGAGGGAAGATCAGACATGGAATCCACTACCTCATTGTCCGGTGCATCCGGAAACAGTTCGGGTAGTGGAGGAGACATGCCCGATACCTTGAATTCCTGCGCAAAAGAAACAAACTTTCAGAACACAAGCATGTGCAAGAAAAACACAGTCGAAAAAAGCGCTACGCGCATGCCCCAGATCTACACCTGTGGAACCAGACGAGAGGCGGCGAACGGAGGAGTCAGCGACTTCCCCGGGAGATCCTCTTCACCTTTGAACTTCAGCAGCGGCCGAAGAATCCTATCGAGATCCCCCTTGGAGAGCTCTTCAGTCGAAACCCTAGTCGGATTGTGGCGACCAGAATAAAGGAACATCGGGTGCGCCCTAGCCTGGAGCGGCTGCACCCGACGTTTGAGGAAGGTGCGGATGATATCCACATTGTTCACCCCTTTATCTGGAATCAACTGGAGATCCTTCACCCGACGGTAGAGCCCCTCTATCTCCGCCACCTCACATTCCAAGATGTGGTTCTTCCAGGACCTCTTTGGCTGGATTTTCTAGGAAGGGTCGAAAGGAGCAAGGCTAAAGTCCTGCCGAGCCACTGTGGAGTCGCGGATGTAAAACCATCGCCTCCGCCACTACTGGACAGATTTAGACATATAAAAAGAGAAGAAGAGAAAGTTGGATTTAAGGGAAATGATGCAGCCGCCGATGGGATAAACGCCATCGGAGCCAGATTGCCTCTTCACGGAATAGAGCTTCCGGAAGAGGCCAAAGTGCGGCTCGACACCGAGCCAGCACTCGCAGAATGTGATGAAGCAAACGATATGAAGAAGAGAGTTCGGTGAAAGATGATGGAGTTGGATGCCATAAAATAAAAGCAATCCACGGAGAAAATCGTGGATCGGGATAGAAAGGCCCCGAAGGACAAAAGCGATGAACATGACCCGAAACCCAGTGGGAGGACGGGGAATTACCTCGTCACCGGGAACCCTGACGGCCTCCCTATCCTGCCAGATCAGACCCCGCTCGCGGAGCTTGCGGAGATCGCCCTCGCGCGTCTCCGATCGTCGCCAACCACCATTGGTGACGCGAGTAGCGGCGGAACCCTTCTTGCCGCCGGCGGCAGCACTGGTACCAACTGCGGTGGAGGCCTTCTTGGACTTCCCCATCGCAGTGCGGCAACGACGACGATGTAAACACAGAAACAAAGATGGAAAGGTTCGAAGAAATTCCAGCGCGCAGCGAGAAAAGCTCAAAGAAGATGGGAGTAGTAAAACGAGAATGGCTGCGGTGAAAAACAAACTAACTTTTCCCCAGTGATTATAAGGACGAAGACGATGCACGAGGACCGTTCATCGGGAAGACCTAAAGCCAACATCCAAATCCAACCGTCCACGTGTCGGCACAGTAGCGAACCGTCGCTCACACGCCGTCCACTACACATGGAAATCGAGGCGACGCCGTAATTATCTCCACGCCGCGCGTGACCAGTCAACTCAAAGTCAGAAGGTGGGACCCATGTTCGTCCAGTCACGTCATCTTTGCCTCCACAGACGCTTGAGGTCACCGATCGTCAGCACTGACGTCATCAAAGCTATACTAGCAACGGTTACAATTCTTCGGCTACACAGCTAAAAGTACTCACTCGAATCTACGATTCAACTAACTAATCGGGGGCCACTCCTATCAGGAGCACTGGCCGTGCACCCGAAAAATAATCAACATACTACACCATGGAACTATTCTTCGAGTCCTACGTCGAGTCTACGACTCCAATACGGACTCGGGGGCTACTCCCATAGGGAGGTTGGATTCAAGCATCTGAAAAATTTGTGTCCTACGGGCCTAAAAGTCAACAAAGACTGAATTAAAGTCTTTGCTTGAGTCTACGACTCGAACAGACACTCGGGGGCTACTCCCATATGGAGCACTAGTTGCGCACCCTATGAATTCTTCGACTGCGATCCTTCGAATCAGCATGCAAAAACTTTTCGCAACTCTGCCCCAGTTAACACTAAGTGAGAAACATCCTACTTGGCCACCCGAAACACCTCCGCGGTGATAAACATTCGGATGCTATGTCTGCGACATAAAGATAAGACCTACAGATATCATCTGATGGCCTGGAAACGCACACGACTGCGCTCTGCTAGTGAGAATCCGTGCCAGCAGGCGCGATGAAAAATCCTGACGGACACGTTGGGTACATCATTTAAAATTCACTGGAATTCCACTCCGGTAAGTCCTCCGCGGCCTGAGTCGAATTACGCCAGCATAATTTCCGGGTTCGAGTCGAGGGACTCGAATCTGAAGAAGATCGTGTTGTTTTGTCCTAAGACAGTTAACTGATCCTGATCCGTCGGGAGAGTCAGGCACACGCATCAACAATCCCTACACACTCAAATCATTCTCTAAACGAACAAAGATAGCCGCACCTGAAAAAATGAAGAGTACTCAGCCGAATCTACGATTCGACTGAACACTCGGGGGCTACTGACATGTTTATACCCTACGGGTACACGATCTTAGCATACATAGTCCAGCCCAAGGAAGGCTCACGAGAACATGCGCCAGCCCATGAAGACTTTCGGGTGGCCAGGGCCCATGACGCCTTCGGATCCTTGGAGAACAAGACTAGGGTAGATAGAATATTCAAAGGGGCAAATCCTAAAACCTGTAACCGACTCGATCTATGCTTGGGACCTGCCTATCTCTATATAAAGGCTAGGAGGGCACGATGAGGAGGGCACTTCGCATACCACCGCATACACACCTCCACACCAGATTGCATCTGCGCACCCCTGTACTTTTCGGTTTCGCCGTAATCAAGAGCAGACAAGCAGGAGTAGGGTTTTCCCTCCGGGGGCCTAAACCTGGGTAAACCTCATGTCCCCGTGTTGCTTGTTTGCTAACCATTCCGTGATCTCCAGCATCCCATCTTCTCCAAAACCCAAGCTCATAACAATGGGCATTGACGAGATTAAACCTCGTCACATAGCTTTTGATTGAGGAAGCTTCATAGATGCTCAGTATAGTGATGCTGCAAGTTTCCACCATGATTAAGCATGGCTTAGGCTAGCGGCCCAGGCGTTTCTCTAACACAATGTATAAACTCCATGAACTAACAACTTCCCCTTTTATTTCACATCGTCGACATCCATAAACAAAAAGAGCAAAGAATTAACTGGATGAGATATCCAACAGGTGTTGAAAGCGTTCCCCGTGACAGCACGGTTCTGCTGACTCCCAGCATATAATAAGCAAGCATATAACTTCCACGGACCAGTCACAATGGTTCAGAATTATTAAGTGCAAGGAATAAAGTGTGCCATCAAGTTCGTGAGAGCTTTACTAACTAACTTTCTCAAAACAGACAAACATTTTATTTTGGAAGAAAACACGGCACATAGATATGCACTGAAATAGCAAACGATGCTAATAGGTAGGTATGGTGTACACAACTGGAAATATTGGTTTTGGGGAGTTGGAAGCACAAGTAGAGCACATACTCAGTGCAGGTGAAGGCTAGCAATAGAGAGAGCGACAAACGAGAGAGCAATAACTGTCATAATCATGCTTGCAACAAAACATGACTAATTATAGCATGAAAGTGATACAAGAACTCTGAGGCAAAATAAATCATCGAGGCTTACTGACTATTGATTAGTCATATGCATGCGTGAGCATGTGCCAAGTTGATTCACATGAACAGTCAGAGGAGGATACCACAATGTCATACCAAAGTATGAATAAAACAATGCAAGCAAACATTCATATGACATGCTACAAACTATTAGCAAGCTGGAGCTAATCATAGACAAGCAAGAACTACTGAGCATCCATAATGACATACACTTTACACAAACAAGCTAAGCATGCTCACAATGATGAGTATATGTACAAAAATGAAAAAATAGAGTTCGTTACCAGCCTCTTACCACACCTCGAGTTGTCTTAATCTTCATTATTGCCCTTCACTTGTGTGACTTGAATAATTAACATGAAAACCAATATCCACTGAGGACGGCTGAACCCTGCGAAGAACTCACAAAACCAAAGAAGAACAACAAATATTTTTGGTGTTTTCATTTTTTTTGAAACAAGCAAACAAAGAAAAACCAAAAAAAACAAAGCAAACCAATCAAAGCAAAATCTTTTTGGATTTTTCTTTTAAGGCAAACCAAAGCAAAGAAACAAACCAAGAGAAATAACGAAAATATTTTTGGTATTTTTGTGTTTTTGAGAAAGCAGCAACAAGAACCAAAAAGAAAGCGAAACAATGGATATACAAAGAACCGACTAAACATGATATATATATATATATATATGTATATGAGTGTGATGTCGGTGTACCTCCCCCCAAGCTTAGGATTTTGGCCTAAGTGGGGCTCAATAACGCGAATAGTAACCCCATGCTGGTGGGTCATCATAGGAATGATCATAGTCAGGCACCTGTGATGAAGAAGAAGACGCGCCCCAATCAAATGAGGGCTGCTGGTATGAAGACTCTCCCAAGTTGGAGGGCTGAACCGAATTGTATTTGGCATCCTCTTTAGCATTCTCCTCTTGCTGGGTGAGTTCCCCCACATAAGTGTCAACCTCCTCCTCCATAAGTGACCATCCTTGCCTGTTATCAAAGTTAAACAAAGCAGGCGCAGGCAAATAAACTATTTTCTCACTCCTACCTTTTCTTCGACCTTGCTGGACAAAAGATAGTTCATATGGCAAACTTCTCACATTAGACCCCAAAGAAACAAAACCATGCTGAATCATGGATTCAATATCAAGCCTCTCTATGGAAAACTGAAAATCTGAATAATGAGGCTCTAAACCATGGAAAGATAGCAACCTAGAAGCAATGAGACCTCCACAAATTCCACCCTTAACATGGTTGGTGGTGAGACGGTGAGCTATCAAAGTACCCAAACTGTAAGAACTATTCCTATTCAGAGCAGCTGTAATAAAAGCTAGATCAAAATAAGACAACTTTCTAGCAGTCTTTCTAGCAAGAACACACTTGGTAATGAAATAAGCAAAGTATCTAATAGCTAGGAGTTGGATGTTCCGAATTTTACCACTTTCCTTTGAGAAGTCGAAACCTTGGAAAATCTCAGCATACAAATAAATAAGTGACTTGGGCCTCTCCTTGATCTTCTCACAAGATCCCCACTAAGGTACTCTAATTGTTGCACAGAAATCAGCAAATGGCAGGTTGTCGGGCATATTATATATTTTGTAATGGACCATGGGATTAGAGGTAGACCAAGTGAACCGGAAGTCCTGCACAAAATCCATGGTTAGCTTAACATATTGGATTGGTTCACATTCAACAAAGTGCTCCAACCCTGCACTTGTAACCAAAGTTTGGAAATCTTGGAGGATTCCCGCAGCTCTCATAAATTCATGGCATGGGTATATGGAGGGAAAAACTGCCTCCTCACGATGAACCTTCATTGTATCATGCACCATCAAGTCATATTGATTCAGTGAATAAGCACTCATCTTCTTTGCTGAAAATTTTAGACAACCATCAAACCAAGTGATTTCTAAGTTGATAAATGATGAGCAACTACTATAGGAACTTGCTAGAGGACTACACATGCATCAAAACAAATTTTATAAACATAGAACAATCATGCAAGCTCAAACAACCTATCACCTATAGTAGCAAAATACTCAAGATACAATCTACCAATCACAAATCTAATTGGACAAGTGGAGGAGGCACATACCAAGGAACAATCCCTCCAAAAATCAGCACTTGAGATGGGTTGAACAAGGAGATCGAAAATTGCGAGCAAGAACAACAAGAACTCGATCTTGAGCAAGTTTCTCGGTGTTTTTCGGGAGAGAGAAAGAAGGTATCTTTAAGGAGGCAGCCTGGAGGGCCCCAGGTGGGCCAGACCCTCCTAGACGCCACTAGTGGTGGGCCCACGCCAACCATAGGTGTGGGGCCTAGGGGTGCCCCCTGGGTCATCTTAGGTGCCACTCTGCCCCTTTTTTCGAGGAAGAAGTTATTTTGAATTTTCTGGGATTTTTTGGGAAACTTTATTTTTGGCCAATTTTCAGGGTATGAAAATTGATTTTCTCGCAGAAACAGTTTTTTCAGAAGAAGCAAAAGCAAACCAAAAGCCAAACTACATGATCTCTAAGAAACTCAAACAAGCAAACAACTAGCAAAACTAAAGCTAAAGCAAAGACTAGGAAGGAGAAAAGAGAAAGAAAGCAAGTATAACCACAATGGAAACATTGTTTTGTTCATTAAAATCCTTTTGTTAACAAGGTTGATCAAGTCTTGTTACCAAAACAATCTTAAATGAGACAAAACTTTGTATTCCACAAGGTGCTTATGTTACCTCATACTTGATAGCAATGTTCCCAATCATAATAGTTTCAAAATTTTCTTGTGGAATGGGACAATATATTTCTCCAACCTTGATGCCTTCAATATTTTCAATAGAATTCAGGCAATAGCTCTTAACAACCTTCTTGGGGAAATAGACAGTGTGCTATTTTTCATTAATATTGAATGTTACTTTTCCTTGATTACAATTGATGACAACACCTGCAGTATTAAGAAAATGTCTCCCAAGAATAATAGACATATTATCATCTTTAGGCATTTCAAGCACAACAAAATCAGTTAGGACCATGCAATTATGAGAAACTAGAACAGGAACATCCTCACATATACCAACAGGAACAGTAGTTGACTTATCGGCCATTTGCAAAGATATATCAGTTGGTATTTTCTAGCTGGAGTCTCTTATAGAGATAAAAAGGCATAACACTAACTCCACCTCCCAAATCACATAAAGCAGTCCTAACATGATTATTCTTAATGGAGCAAGGAATAGTTGGTATACCTGGATCACCAAGTTTCTTTGGAACCTTACCATTGAAGGAGTAATTAGCAAGTAGAGTAGAAATCTCTTCATTAGGAATCTTCCTTTTATTAGAGACAATATCCTTCATATACTTTGAATAAGGAGGCAACTCAATAGCATCAGTCAAAGGAATTTGCAAAAATAAAGGTTTCATGAACAAAACTTGTTGTAGTGTTCTTACTCCTTTGACTTGTGTTTCTTACCTGGAAAAGGCATAGGTTTCTGCACCCAAGGTTCTTTCTCTTTACCATGTTTATTAGCAATAAAATCTTCCTTTGTGTACCTATTGTTCTTAGTGTGTTTTTTAGGTTCTTCCTCAATTTCCTCCTTATCAGGAGGCTCATCATTATTACCACGCTCAGTTTCGGCATCAGAGATAGATATACTATTAGGATCTACAATAGGTTCAAGTGGTTCCTCAACTTTCTTATGTTTCTTTTTATTTGTAACACCCTCAGAATCGGACCTATGCAAGTTTCAGCGATTCCCGCCAAACCCGCATAGAAACGATTCAAAGGTGCCCACCAGCACTTTAAATGCGGGTGGAAAGCAAGTAATAACATTACACAACAGTCCTCGATGGGACCCACGTAACGATATATATACAACACGACTCCATGAGTCAAGAATACGATATAATATACAAAGATCCGAATCACCTTGAAAGCGAGAGCGCCCACCACGGACAATGCGATGGGGCTAAGAGCCTCAAGAATAACCAATGGCGTCCATAACCCTGCCAAGCCGGAAGGGTAACCCTGCTAACGATGTCGCATCTCAAAACCTGCTAAAACAAAAGGGGTGCCGACAAAGGGCAAAGGAAAAAGAGGAGCGTCGATCGAGGCCAAGACAGCAAGGCTAGAATTCGGCGGTCCTCGCCTACATAGGTATGGTGGACTGAAGCGGCAGCGGCAGCATGCACTAAACACCTATAGAGACTCGATATAACTGTCGGATATCATAGAGGGGTAAGAAAGACCTATTCGGAACCAACCTGATTCTAACACCAAACAAACCATCCTGGTATTCCCCCTCGAGACCAAACGAGGAAGTCAACCGAGGAACTCACACAGTGGGCAGTTTTACTTATTCGGTTATCGTTGCAGCAATTACTAGTCAGGTATACATAGCCATCCTGATAAAAATAAGCAGTGGGCACTTTTAGTTAACCATTCCGTTGTAGTTGCAACACTTACTAGTCAGATACAATTAGCATGAGATAACCCAAAACCCAACAGTTGTTGGTACTTTTATCTAGCCATTCCGTTGTAGTTGCAATACTTACTAGTCAGATACAATGGTCGCAAGCGACAACCCAAACAAGCAATTGTTGGCAGTTTTATTTAGCCATTCCATTATAGTGGAGCTGATTACTAGTCATTATATAGTCAGATTTATAGCACTACTTTAGTTATAGTTGTCTATGATCGAGATACTGTGTCCAAGTCGTCCATAACCGCGGACACGGCTTTCAGAAAGTTTTACCCGGCCGGGGTGCACCAATAGCAACACACGCTCGATCAACCTCGGAAAAACCAAATCAAAACCCAACGAGGCCTTCACGACAAAGCAATCACAGGATTCAGAAATATTTCAGGGGGCCACCCCATTGAGTAGACCCGCAACGAAGCCAGCTGACTCCGAGACGGACTCAAGGTTTGCAACAATGGTTGTAAACGACTGGGAACCCAAAACTGGGCTTGTCGATACCGCGAAAACATTCCGCTTACCTAAACAGTACAGTGTGCTCCTCGCACAATCGTAAATAATACAGTAAAACATGGCATAGGTACATGATAGTAAATAAAACCTCAAACTAGTTTGTGGCCCCAAGAAATAAGAATGAATCAAGCTCTGGCTCAGGGGGGTCCCATAATCCTCCCGGATGTGGATAGCGCGATAAATCAAGGAACATGTATCAAGCACTCGGGGTCCTACGGGACACAAGTGGACGGTTAACAACCAAATAACATCTATTGTCCACCTGTGCCTCTGCTTACTTACTTCAATTTTAGTTGTTAAACAGTAATTAAAGTATTGATCAACTCCAACAATAAACACATGGCAAAACTCCAACAACTGTGGCACTTGGCGACACGCAACAGCAAAAGAGCAAGCGACTACGACGCGCAAGTCCAACTATCTACCAAACAACAGGTAATAGGACGTGTCCAAGGCAATATAAGGCTGCAGGGGATATCACGGATACGGAAAACTAGAGCATCGCAACACAGATAGCAATAGATCAACAAGGGGGAAATAAATACTATAAAAGTAAGATAGGTCGAAAGGGGGAGATGCTCACCTGAAAACATTGCCGAGGGTTCATCCGAAGATCGGGGCGACGCTCACATCAACTCAACGGCCTTATCCGCGAAGAAGCAAAACACTAGAAGAAACACCGGATGCAATATTTAATACTACGGCAAAAGATCGGGCATGATGCATGTATGATGCATGACATGGCAAAGATGCGATGCAACTAGGTCATATTAAGCGGAACCGGGGTCCCGACATTTAAATATATGGTTCAAGTTGTTTAGCTACCCCACAATTTAAATGTTGTATTAACATGGCCAAAATATAGCACCGGTTCGCTACATCAATTTAAATGAGGCCGATATGAGACTAGATTTGCCCGCATATGGGCCCCATATTTAATTATAAGGTGAATCGGCATAAGGCCCCCAAACCACAGACAAGTATGCATGCATGAACAATTTATATGCAACAATTATATAGGTGGCATTTATAAAATAGGGTTCGGGAAAAGGTTCACACATTAGGGTTCGGACGATCTTGGGGTTCCGAGGTTCGAGGTTCGGTCTCAGGGTTCAGGGTTCGTCGGAAACATTCTCGAACAACAGGGCAGATCTTGTCGCATCCGGGAAGAAGGACTTCGCGTTCGATGGCGATCTTGGCGATCTTCGGGTTCGGGCCTTGGCGTCCGAGAGGAAGAACTTGGCGTACGACGTCGGGATCAGTCTCGGTTTTGGTCTTCGGATCCGTGTGGGTGACCTTGGCATGCCGACTCCAATGTCGAGGACGTACTTGACACGACGTCGATCTTGTCGCCCCAAAGATTTGAGAGCTTCTAGGTACATGGTTGCGGCACCGATTGTGAAGACCTTGGGGTTTGAGGGGTTCGGGGTCGGTCTTGGCTTGCACCTCTTGGATAACGCCAGTTCTAGCTCATACACGCCCCACGAGCACACACCGTGACAGAGGACACGCGGCTCGCGACGACGCCATGACGCGGAGGCGGCTTGGGACAAGACACGGCTCGGCATCCTTGGGAGGCCGAGGCCAATGATGCAGCAGAGCCTCAGGACGATGCCGACGAGGCGGCGACGAGGCGGTTGACGGGATGAGGGCGCGACGCGGACGACACCGACAGGAGGAGATCAGGACGGCGAGGAAGACAGAGGGCGGCCGACGCAAGGCGGGGCAGACGGGAGAGGCGGGCGACGGCGCGGGACCGAGGAGGCCTCATGGGCTCGGGGAGGATGATGACGAGGCGAGGCGGGAGGAGGAGGAGGTCGGGTCACGGTGGCGGGCGGGGCGACGCTGAGGCGGCCCGGCACGACAGGCGGTTGGAGCAGAGGCGGGAGGCCGCTGTGGGCGGAGGCGCGGGAGGCGCCAGGGCGGAGGCCGATGACGGCGAGGGCGGTGTGCGGCCCCGGAGGCCGGGCGCCTGGCCTGAGCGCTGGGCGAGGAGGAGAGAGGCGGGCGGAGCTCACGGAAGGGCGAGGCGCGGAGGGAGAGGAGGCGGCGGTGGGAGACGTGGCGGCCGGAAAGAGCCGTGAGGGGGCTGCAAGGCGAGGAAGGTGGGGAGCGGGTGAGGGAGGAGGAGGAGGTGGCGTGAGCGGGGCGTCGGTGGGGAGCAGAGAGAGGTGGGGGAGAGAGAGGAGGATCGGGAGAGGACGGGAGTGGGACCGGGTGGGGCTGGGGGACGGGCCATGAGGTGGGAGAGGTGGCTGGGGCGGTGGGGCCGAGGGAGTGGGTCCAGGCGCGGGGTGGGGGTTGAGTGGTGGGTGGCGTGTGAGGAGGGAGTGGGCTGTGGGTTGGGGCCCAGGTGTAAGGGAGAGGGGTAGATGAGGGCTAGGTGAGAGAGGGAGAAAGGAGGAAAAAGTCTGGGATTGATGAGGTGGCGGGATGGGTAGGAAATTGGGGGAGAGGGTGAGGTGGCGAGCTGTGAGTGGTGGGTAGAATAGGATTGGGCAGGTATAGGATTTAGAGTTTATGTTTTATTAGTTTTGTAAATATGTGTTTGTTTTGTTTTGTTTATTTTAAAACAAGGCTACTTTGCAATTAGTTTATAGGTAAATAAAATATCCGATACGATCGGGGTTTTGCATTTGAAATAAAGAGGGGTATTTGTATAAAGCAAAACTAGGCTTTTCGAAATAGTTCAGACAAGCAATGCATGATGATGACGATGCAATGCACAAAAACAACGCGATTTTCTAGTAGTGGTTTTGCGGGATGCCACATTATTCCTCTTACGAGGACTACCACTATATTCACCTTGTTGGGAATCATGCTCTATTCTTTTAGGGTGTCCTTCAGGATATAAAGGATCTTGAGTAGCTGCACCACTCCTAGTTTTAATTCCATAAGCTTGTTTATCTCCTGAGGCATTAACTACCATATCCTTTTGTACTTTAGCAAGTTGATCAAGTTGGGTTTGGACCATTTGAAAGTGTTTACAAAGCATTTTAATATGATTCGAAGTTCTTTCCACAATATCTTTCAACTCATGAATAGCTCTAGAGTTTTCCAATAAATGATTCTGAACTTGTTTATTAAAATGACCTTGCTTAACAATAAAAATGTCAAGTTCCTCTAAGCATTGATCAGGAGGCTTACCATAAGGAATATCACCTTCATCAAAGTGTTGGAGAGAGTGTACCTCAATAGTAGATGAGTGGGGAATTGGCTTACATAATTCTTCTATAGGAGGTAGATTCTTCACATCTTCAGCTCTAATACCTTTCTCCTTTAGACACTTCTTAGCTTCCTTCATCACTTCATCATTTAATGCAATAACTCCCCTCTTCTTTGTTGTTTTTGGTGGAACCGGTTCAAGAAAAACTGGTTCAAAAGTAATAGGCTCAGGTGTATTCAGCTCAGTTGAAGTCCAATCATCATAATTCTTGCTTATCTTGTTCATTAATTCTTCAGCATCTGTAGGAGTCCTTTTCTTGAAAACACAATCAGCAAAGCTATCTAGGTAGGTCCTAGAATCATCAGTTAGTCCATTATAATAAATATCAAGCAACTCATTCTTAGGTAATGGACATCCAGGATATGCATGAATCAAGGAACAAAATCTTTTCCATGATTCAGGAAATTTCTCTTCTTCTTCCTATTTAAAATCAAAAAGTCTTTGCAAAGCAGGATGTCTAAAACTGGGAGGAAAATATTTATGGAAGAAAGAAGCAATTAAGCAATCAGGGCTATCAATGGAACCAGGAGCAAAATGATGTTCTTAGGGGGCGGATTATCCGCTCCTGCAAAGGGCCAGATAATTTGTCCCTACCCCAAGTCCAAGCGCAGGCAAGGCAAGTCACACTGCATGGGGGGCGGATTTCCCCCTGGATTGTCTGGCTAGGCCGGATAATCCGCCCCTCAGGGGGTCGGATAATCCACCCCACCCTAGGATTTCACCAAGGAGGGCCAAGGCGTGTCGTACTGTATGGGGGGGGGGGGCGCATAATCCCCTGGATTTTCCAGCCAGGGCTGGAGTTTTTGCCCGGGCCGGATAATCCGCCCCTTGAGGATTTTTGAGAAGGAGAACTTGGCGTGGTGTATTATATGGGGGCGGAAAATCCCCCGGATTTTCGGGCTCTAGGGCGGACTTGAAGGGAATATGCCCGAGAGGTAATAATAAAGTGGTTATTATCTTATTCCTTATTTATGATAAATGTTTATTTTTCATGTTATAATTGTATTAATACGGAAACATTAACACATGATTGTTTAATAAAAAAAAGGAAGTTCCTAGTTATGCCTCTCTTATAAACTAGCTTGTTGATTAACAAGATGATCAAAGATTTCCTGATCATGGACATTGGATGTTGTTAATAATGAGGTCACAACATTATTGGAATGATGTGATGAACATTCATCCGAAGTATAGCATTACGATCAAGGTCATTGTGTTTATATTGCTATAGCATCATACGAAGTAATCTTAGTCCTTAGACCATGAGATCATGTTAATCACTAACACCGGAAGAGTATCTTGATAACATCAAACATCACACAGTAACAGTGTGACTATAAAGATGGGTTCAGTGCTACGAAGGTGTTATGTTGAGGCTCATGGATAAAGAGTGTAATTTGTCCATCCCAATGACAGAGAGATATACTCTGGGCCCTCTCGGTGATATCACATTAGTTAGCTTGCAAGCAAGTGATTTGATCACTAGAATGTTATATCACGGGAACGAGAAAACAGTACATGTCGGTAACGAGATCAAACTAGGTATGGAGATACCGATGATAGAATCTAGGACATGTAATATATCGCGAGACAAAGGGATTGAGTTACATGCGTATAAGGTTCACACGATCACATAAGTCATCATTGAATGTGTGGGAGTCAGTACAGATCTCCAGGCTCCGCTGCTGATTATTGATCGGAGAGGGTCTCGATCATGTCTACATTATTCGCGAACCGTAGGGTGACACACTTAAGGGATACCGACACCATTTGGAGCAAATAATATGCCAGAGAAAGAAAAAGGAAAGCGCGAGAATTTATTTCACTAGACACCGGAACTGTTTCGGTTGAAATTGCTGAAACTGGTTATGCATGTGAAATTGAAATGTTGTAAGGGGTTTTATGTGAATGTTTGTTAATTATAGTAATTAAAAAAATTATGAATAAATAAATAAAAGAGTTTTATTTAAATGTGAGCTTGCATTAAATTTTGTGGAAATTTAATGCATGTGAGTGGATTTTTGAGTGGAGGCATTTTTATGGGAGTGGAGGCTTTTCATTTTGAGTGGGAGCTCCACCCACATGAATGTGGAAGAGGTGGGGTCAGCCACCATGGCTGGGATCCATGCCCCTTGGGGTGCCCCCTCTTCCTATAAAAGGCCCCCTCTCCTCCTCTCACATCACACCTCCTCGTGAAGGATTTCTCTCCCCCCTTTAAAATTTTCCCATGGTATCGGATGAACAAGATACATGTTCCCGGTGGCTTTTTCTGGAAGGATTTGTTGCTTCCACTGCTTCGCTGGAGCGAGGGCACAGAGGTTGTCGGGGTACCCGAACGTGTGTGCGATCACGGATGCACCACTGCTTTGCGGTGCTGGACTGGATGGTGTTGGACCTGCTGGACCAGATGAACTTCTTCTCGATCTTGAGATCGGCAAGCATTCAACTACATCATCCACGAGTATAACCTCATTAACGCTATTCGGTCTTCGAGGGTATGTATTCTATGGATGTATATCCACCCGTTGCTTGTATCTAGTCGATAGATATTGGTACATAGTTGTTCCCATCGTAGTAAAATTTTTGTTTTCTATCCTGTGAACCCTTCAGTTGTATCAGTGCCGGATCTATGCGTAGATGCTTTGCACGGGTAGTACACATATGAATATGTGGGCGCTGATGGTCATGTTATTAATTCTTCCTTTTACTTTGGATATTGGTGGCATAGTGGGATGAAGCGGCCCGAACACACTTTACATGTCCTCGCATATGAGACCTGTTCCACGCTTGACATGCAACTAGTTTTGCATAAGTGGCTTGCGGGTGTCTGTCTCTCCTACTATAGTCAATATCTGATTTACAACGAGTTGTTAATAATTTGATTATCATCGTTGTGGTTCCATGTTCGTAGGTAAGAATGGTTCTATCTTTGAAACCTCTAAGCCACGTAAAACTTGCAATGGATAAATTAGAAGAGTCTAGTTTAGATTGTTGCTGGGCTAGTGTCATGATATGGTGATGTTGTAAGTAAAAGTATAAGTCGATACTCTTACAACACACATAACGTGTAAGTTCCATTGACCTTGGCCTTACACATAAAGGAATGATGAAGATCATATCACGATGCAAATGATGGAGATCAAGTGCAAGAACCGTATCATTTCATTTTTTCACATGTGATGTTTGTTGCATCTTATATTGCTTGTTTGGCCTTTTATTAGCATAATAATATGATCCTTCATTTAGATATCAAGATAAACATGTGTTCTTCCTTAAGTATGCACCGACAATGTTTCGCCGCTTCATGTGACATGTGATGATCATCATGTTCCGAGGCCATGTTCTTCCTTAAGTATGACTCAAAAATGACATCATGTGATGATCGGGTGTACTTGAATCCATGAGCATATCTCGGGTGTAAGACATTTTTATACACGCGAATACTAAGGTTCTTACTTGGCGAGCCTAGCATGTGCAGACATGGCCTCGGAACACGGACCGAAAGGTTAAGCATGAGTCATATGTTTTAATATGATGACCATATGGATGCTCGCCTTTGAAGCTACATTGACTCACGTGATGATCGGACTTGGTGTAGTGGATTTGGTTCATGTAATTACCAAAGAGACACGAGGGATGTCATTTTTTAGTGGGATTTCATTTCTAATTTGGATTAGTAGAACTCAATTTATCATAAATTAAATCAAAGTGAATTTGCATAATTTGTTGTAGTCATTGGCATTCGTTCACCACCTTATGCTTAGTTATAATTGAGATAATAGAACTATATAATTCTAGATATTTACTTTACGAACTGGTACCGTATTGTGTTGAGTGTCAATCTAAAGTTTAAAGTCCTATTGCAAACTTTCAGCAAACTCTGTTTACTCCGTGAAGTTTAATAATTAGTATTAAATCGAGAGTGACAATTCTAGTGTTAGTATCTAAAATTATCATGTTTGCCTCCATGTTTCTTGATTTAAATATCGAGATTATCTAGGAGCTAAAAGAATTGTTTCAGAAACCATCTTGTGTGGCAGATATAACGATATCTGAAACAATGTTTTGGTTGCAATATGATAGAGTATAATATATGCTCTCATATTGGATGAGAATTTGCAAAGGTTGGAGATTCTAGACATCCTAATCATCCAAAAGGGTTTTGGAAAGTAACATTATACTCACGATTCGCCTTTATAAGCTACATTAGCTTGATCATGAAAGTCGTCATGATAAGGATGAATAGAAGATGTATGTAAAGTGTTTACTACACTAAAAGATTACTAAAGAATTGATTTTGAAAGAACGCCATTCATTTGATGATGGTGATCTACTTCAAATTGCAAGTCCAAAGGTATTAGTATTTTAATATACACGCTTTGGACTAGTGTCTTGTATATGGCGCCACTTTTGATATTGATAGATTCTTTTAAAAGAAAAGGAAATGATGAAAGCGAGTATAAAATATATTTGGCAGAAAAGAAAAGATTGGAAACATCCAGTTTAGGTATATAGATGATATACATGTTATGGTTGTATTCTTTGCTTGTTAAACAATGTGGTTCTTGGGTATTGAATACCGAATTGGTTGGTATGAAATTTCATACAGAACGACGCAATTCATGAACCACAATGGCCTAAGTAACTAGCAAGAGAATATGTGATGATGTTCATCAAAAACAAACAAATTGTTGTTTGTATTTCTCGTTGACATTAAATCTTGCCTTCAAGATTTGCTTTAATAATAGTTATTTAAATCAGGTATTATGAGAACAAAGATTTTTCAAATAATTACCATATTCCATGTAAGATGGATGATTTACAAATCTAGTTGGAGAAATCACATCCATAAAACTAATGCTAAAATGTCGCATGACAAATGATTGGAAGATCACTTACGAAGTGACATCGCCGTTTAAATTATATTGGAAAGAAAACATGAAGAAACTCCATTTTCATGGATTTTTGGAGTCTTTGATTTGATCAAATGACGCTTGTGATACTTTCCTCGGGATAATTAAAACTTCGTTCAAAGGCCAAAGAAGAACGGACGACTAAAATATTAGAATTTATACATATCGATGTATGTAGTCCATTATGTATAGTTGTAAGCGATGGACTTCAACTTCATTTGCTTTCTCCGGAAATTTGAATGAATATTCACTTAATGAGAAAGAAGTATGAAATATTTGAAAACATTCAAAGACTTTCAAGATGAAGTGGAAAATCATTGTAACAGGAAAATAAATGATTTATGATTTTATCATAAAGGGATTTATTTGAGTTGCAAGTTTAGCAAAACACCTAGATTTACATCTCCCGAAACACCATAGTAATATGGAGTGTTTGAGATTTGAAATGAAACCTTATTTGATATGGTTGGATCAAAGGTGTTATTTATAAAACTGCCATTATGTTTTAAAATATTAAATCTTTAGAGACTACCGCTTTTACACTGAAAAGAGCTCCATCTTGATCCATTGAAATGACACCATGTAAGGTATGGTTTGGGGTAAAACCCAAGTTGTCATTTCTTAAATTTTGCCATGCTAAGCATAAGTAAGATGTTTACAACCAAAGTCGTATGAGTATGTCTTTGTAGTTTATTTGGAATAACCATTGGGTATTCCTCTATAACACCGAAGACAAAAGCGTTTGTCGCTTAGAACGTCAAATTTCTTGAAAAATAATTTTTTCACAAGAAGTTAAGTGGGAGGACACTAGAACTTTGATAAGGCTAACGGACCTTAGCTATATGTGCTGAGTTGCGCAGCGCCGGAAAACGTTCCAGAGGCAGCCACAATGCTCATGGCTCATGTGCCTCAAAGGTTGCAGTCACGGAGTTCTAAGTTCCTATTGAACCAAGTAGGTCGGATAAATAATCAAATGTTGAGATTTGAGAGTAAATCATTGTTGTTTGACAATGATGAACCGACTACATGCAAATAAGCGATTATGGACCCTGACTCTGTTAAATGGATTGAAGCCATAAAATCCGTGATAGTTTCATACACGAGAAATCAAGTTTTTTAAACTTGGAAGACCCTCCAGAAAGGTGTAAAAACCAATCGGTCGTATTTGGATCTATAAAGAAACAGACATGAATGTTTCACATCTATGAAATAGTCGACGTGTCGTAAATTATTTTACGACAATGTTTAAGGAGTTGACTATGACAAGATTTGATCTTTCATAAGCGATATTTAGTCTGGACGGATTAAAGTAGCAACCAATACATATAATTTGGTATATGGTAGATGAATAAACAAAACAAAATTCTTCTAATAGAATTGTTACCTAGGACGTGTGGATGACACGATCCAAAGGTTTTTGTTAATTCAAAGGATGCTAAAAGGGCATGCAAACTTCAATGGTTGAAGTAAGCATTGCGGAGTTGGAATCTTCACCATGATGAAATTGTTAAAGGAGTTTTCATCAGGAGATGATGAAGATGCTTGCATTTGCAAGAAATTAAGTGGGAGTGCTGAGACATATTTCTAATACATTATGTGGAGGACATCTTGTTGATTGGAAATGATGTATCTTTTATTGACAAAGGCTAAGAATTTCATTTCGATGAAATACTTAGGCAAAACCCGAATATTTAGCATGAATGTATACATGGATATATTAAAGGGGTTCAATATAGAAACAACGAGAAAAGGATCTTGTCGCATGGAAAAAGAATTAAATCAAGATTCAAGTGTATCGACACTTGATAAGTGAAACAAGATTCAAGTGCATTGACACTTGATGAGTAAAATCACAAGAATATTTTGATCAATCATACCATGATATGTACACATCCAAATATGTCCTATGCTCTAAGTGTTATGAGCATATACCAGAATCAATCACAAGATGATCATTGGACGATAGTGATGTCTACACACTTCTATTCTTGTAGACAATTGTTGGGCCTCCAAGTGCAGAGGTTTGTAGAACAGCAGCAAGTTTCCCTTAAGTGGATTACCCAAGGTTTATCAAACTCAGGGAGGAAGTGGTCAAAGGTATTCCCTCTCAAGAAACCATGCAATCAAGATACAAGAAGTCTCTTGTGTCCCCAACACACCCAATATAGGTGCACTAGTTCGGCGAAGAGATAGTGAAATACAAGTGGTAACGGTGCTAGAAAAGAGCTTGACGGTGAGGCAAAGACTAAAGGCAACAAGAAGGAAGCAAGCAAACATGGAACAAATCTAGTAGCAAACTGTGTTTCAATGCTTAGAAACAAGGACTAGGGGATCATACTTTCACTAGTGAACACCCTCTCATATAAATAACCTTTCTTCATGATACTACTCTTAACTACTCTCCAGTTGGACACTCTAATCCAACGTAGGGCTATAACAGCACAACTCAAAGTTTGCCTTCCCCAATCTAAATAACCCCACACAGTCATCTTGAGAGCTAGATGCTTCCAACAAACACCACAATTTCATAGAGACATTGATGACCCACAAGTGTAGGGGATTGCAACAGTCTTCACGGGTAGTATTACCCAATTTATTGATTCGACTGTAGGGGTCTCAACCTAAAAAGGTAGATTCCTCCTGTGTTTACAATGCTAGTCCCTGGATCAATAGCTAGCATCCACAGTTAAGATGTAATATCAAGATACAAAGGTCATAATATAAATTTATAACCAGGAATAACATAGTTTTATTACATCATACATAGCTCATTTGGCTATTACATTACATTGCAGCGGAATAACTATAAGCATGGGTCCTTCATCTTCTAAGTGCCACAGGCAGATGTTGGTTGTAGACTTTGTAATCCTAATCAAACAATCTTCATTCAAATCAATCAAACCTGCAACATTACAAGTTACAGCCACAAGGGTCAATACATTTTGAATTGTATTGGCAAGCTTCACTTCTATGTATAATAAGAGTGGATCCTATCATTACATGCATATTTGGCTAAGTAGAGTTTAAGGCTTGTTTGCACAAAGCAATATTTTATCCTATCTTTTCGAAAATGGTTTTGGTCCTTTTGTCAAATCTCTTTTCCAAGAATCCCTTGAACTCCTTGGTAGAAACTCAAGTGTTCAAGTCCTTGTCAAAATCTCTTGAGCCACTTGGTAACCCCAAGTGCAACAAGCTTTAAAATCTCATGAGTTCCTTGGTAATTCCCCAAGTACAACATGCTTTAACAAAATCTCTTTGAATTCCTTGGTAGACACACAAGGGCATCAAGTTTTTATTTTAGAAGTTAGAATGTCGAGATCTCCCATAGTTCAAACTTTAGTTGCTCAGTATTGTCCATAACCGGGGACACGGCTAAGTACTTAGATTTTATTAACTTCTGCAAAAGGAGTACACTTTACCCACATGTCACAATCCCATCTTGTTGCCACCAGTGGCCTACTGGATTAGTGCTCACCAAGATGGAGTCTTGGCATCGAGAGTGTGTGAAGTCTTTCCAAAAGGTCCTCCCATACATCATTGCTAGCTTGTCTTCAGACCCCATGAAGCATTCCAGATCCCCATGTCCGGTAACTAAAGACAATGTATGGGTCTTCCTAATGTAGTTGACTAAGCCAGAGCCATAATAGCATGTGGTTGCACACGAAAGCCACAATTGGAGAAACATGTTCAATCTCTAAGTTTCCTAGGTGGTTTTCTTTTGGAGCACAACACAAAGTGAATCCCATAGACATGGTTCCTTTTGTTGCCACCTTCTCCAAAACTTAAAGTATCCACCACCTAGGTGGTTCATTGAGTCCTTGTTTTATTATGTAAAACATAAGTCCTTTTCTCAACCTTTGTAAAGTCTCAACATGTATCTCTTTTCAAAATAAAGCATGGCTAAGCATGTACAACTACAATATTTTCACTAAGGAGTGTATAGGGAATCCTATTAGGATTTAGCATAGCATAAGTATAAAAATATCCTTTTTCATGCATGTTTTCATAATCCACTAAGTATAATGAAAATAGTAGGGCTTTTGTATGATAGTGTAACTTGCCTTTTTGGTAGGGAATGAGGGTTCACTCTTTGATCTTGCTAGTCTCACACTTTGCAAATTTCACTACAAGTCAATCAAGCAAACACCAAATCAACTAACATTCCAAACCACCATTACTCAAACAAAATCACACACACAAGACAAAAAGGAAACTAAGTCATGCATAAGTATGCAAAGGATGGTTCTATTGCAAGGATGGTCTCCACTAGGTTTATAAACTTTGTAAGGTCCACATTGGTCATTTACCAAAATGGCAAAGTCATTTGCAAAAGGCTTTAGTCGATAAACCATTTTTAAAATCCAATCATCATTTCATGTGGTGAAAATTATTTTTATCAAAGCAAAACTTTATGTTTTTCACCAAGTGAGTTTCCATTTGCAAAGCTTGGTGTTTTGGGTCAGTAGGTTTGGTCCAAAACATTTTCCCAAAGTTTTCTTTGCAAAAACATTTCCATAATAAAATCAATAATTTTATTTGGCTAGAAAATGTCTAAGTCAAATAATTCAACCCAAAATTTACCAAAATCATTTTTAACACCAAGGGTTGGTTCCTAGGGTCAGTAAGGTCACAACAAACCATTTTGCAAAAGTTTTAATCCTAAATTCATTTTTAAACAATTTTTCTACTCTAAACAAGCAATCAAATGTTTCTGCATAATCAACCAATCTAACAAATACTATTTGCTAAACTAAAGGCAGGGTTGGTTAGGTCTTGCTCTCCTGAATCCAATGACATAAAATTTGTAATTTTTGGACGTGTGGATCCAAAGATACAAGGGTTTGAAATTCACAAACAAATCTGTTTTCAAATCTGATTTTAGATCTAATATAGGCCACGCGTCGCGTCGTGATTGGCCGATACCGGTTCGTCTGGATCGCGTGCTGCGGACCGCAGGATCTAGTTTGATCGCACGACACAGGGCGCGTACCCTTTCGCTGTTAAGTGAGACTATCGTGAGTGTCAGATCTTGATCGGACGGCTATGGGGTGCTCGACCATAGACCAACGGCACTGCGGCGGCTGCTGGCGGCGGAGCGACCAGACGGTGGCGGCGCCGGTGAAATAGGAAGCGCGGTAGAATAAGGAGATGCTCACCAGAATCGCGGGATCGTGGTGAAGCTCAAGGTACCCGCGAGAAGGCAAGGCGCCGGTGTCATGGAATTCCTCATGGGAGATCCTCGGTTCTCGGTTGCGGTCGACGCTGTCGGCGAGGCTACGAGTTCGCGAAGCAAGGCGGAGGGTGTTAGACGCAGACGGAGCTGGAGATGATGTGAGCATCCATGGAAAAGCTAGGCGATCGAGGCTTACGGGAAGTTTGAGCGGACGAGACGGTAGCTGCAGTCGTCGTCAAGTCGAGGTTGAGGCACCCGCGGTTGAACGGAAGGCACGGGAAGAAGCTCCAGGGGCTGGGGAGTGTGTGTGCTTGGTCAATGAGGCAAGGGGAGGTCTGGTTTCGCCGGAATCGTCACCGGAACATCATCGACGAGAGGGTGTGCTGGTCGTCGGCCTGGGGCGAGAGAGGAGTGGTGCAGGGAAATGGAGGAGAAGGCGCGCTTAAATGGGCGTGATCGCTCGAGGTTTAAGGGCAGATTACTGAATTGATCGCGGGATTGAAGAAAGAACGGCAGCTAGGAGAGGCGTGGTCATCGCGGGTTGAAGGCGATGAAATTTGGCTGCGTGGGGTCGTCTCGTCAGCGAAAGAGAAGGAAAGGGGGTTGGGTCCACCAGTCAGCTGCTTAGCGGGTGCGAGACTGAGTGAGAAAAACGGTTCGGGAAATAAGAGGAGGTGGGCTGTTGGCTGGGCCTTGTTGGGCTGCTGTTTTTTTCTTTTTTGTACAGAAACTTTTTCCTTTTCTATATCTATTTACTGATTTGAATTTCAATCAATTAATCAAGCAATCAAACCATTCAAACAATTCAAACAAACAACTTTACGCTTTGAATTTGGTTCTGTTTGTCAACATAATCCAAATCCAAAATAAAATTATATTTTTATTCATTTTTAAGATTTATTTAATAATTAAATAAAATAGCCCTTTAGTTATTTAAAATAGGGTTTGATTTATTTAATAAAATCTTCATTTGAAATCCAAACACTTTCAAAACCAATTCAGTAGGTTTTATTTGGGAAATATAGAATATTTGGAAAACTTGTTTAAAACAAAATAACCTTTTATTTTAGAGTCCATTATTAATTAAAATATAATAGACTTTCATTATTAAATCAAATAGGATTTGTTTTATTGAAATATTTATTTTGAAATCTAAAATAAAGCCAAAACACTTTAGTAGGTTTTATTTGTGAATATCAAATATTTGGGAAAACTAATTTTAAATAAATTAATAAGTGTTGATGTTTCAATTTAAATTGGTAAAACCTTTTATTTAAATAAAGTTGGATATTAAATCCTTATTAATTTATTTAAATAAAACCTTTGTTATTTTTATTCAAAACAAAAATGTTTAATTCAAAAGCTTGGCCAAGGTTTTAATTTAGCTTTATTCTTTATTTATAAACTTCTATTCCATTTGAAAACAATCCTTTCATTTAATTGTTTCAAAATAGCATTTCCAAATGTTTTTATTTTTCCTTTTATTAAATGTTTATCTTTTTAAATACCTTTAGGTTTTATTTAATTCAAATGGGTTTGGAGTTCCAATTGAATTCACAAAGTTTCTTCTCGCTCTGAAAATCAAACAAAGTTTTATTTTATTCATCTGTTTTCACATTACAAGATTTGGAAAATCTTGGGATGTGACATCGACACAAGGGGATCCAAAGAATACTTGCAAGCCTTAACAACTGAGTTGTCAATTCAGGCGCACCTGGAAATAATTCTTGCTCACAGAAGTTTATCAGTAGAAACCGTTTGGTAGTAGCAATGAAGATAACAACAACGATGAGCAGTAGCAATATTAACGAAGAATGATATGATGGGATTCGAGTGCAGTAGGCATAGGGATGGATGGACGGGCGTTGCATGGACGAGTCTAAACATGTAACTTCAAGATCTAGGGCATTGCAGAGAAATAATAACAAGCATCCAAGTACTAAACAATCCTAGGCATGTGCTCCAAATATAGTCATATGTGCTCGCAGTGAGAACTTGCACAACATCTTCTATCCAGCCAACCCGTGGCAGCGGGGCCTCTAGGGAACTACTGGAAATTAAGGTGATCCTTTCAATAGAGCACCAGAGCAAAGCATTAACACTCCGTGAACACATGTGATCCTCACACCACAACCATCCCCTCTGGTTGTACCAATTATTGTCACTTTGGGGCCTTTGGATCCGGACAATGATATGTGTAGACAACTTGTAGATAAGATCACAAACAATACTATCATAATGATTCAATAATAAGTTCAGATCTGAGATCATGGCACTTGGTCCCTAGTGACAAGCATTAAGCACAACAAGTTGCAACAAAGTCAAATAGCACTAATAGAGATACTAGGCACTATGCCCTAACAATCATATTCGATTACATGATAGAACTCATCCAATCCCTATCACCCCAAGCCTACAATGGGGGATTACTCACTCATGGATGAGGGAAACATCGGTGGTTGATGGAGATGCGTTGGTGATGACGATGGCGATGATCCTATCCAAATTTCCTGTCCTGGCAGGGTGCCAGAACGGAGTTTCTGGATCCGAATCTTGGTTTCTGGTGGCGGCGGCGGAGCGGAACTCTTTCTGGAAAACTATCGAACCCCCCTCTGTTTAGGTCAGAAGGCAACATATAGACGCGGAGGGAGGCCGAGAAGCTGCCTGGGGTGGCTGCACCCCCTCCAGTCGCGACCAGTGGTGGGCCCGCTCCTGGGGTGGGTGTGGGACCCCAGGCCTCCTCTCCGTCTCTCCTTTTGGCTCCGTGGATCTTCTGGTGAAATATAGTTTTTGGCATATTTTCCGGATTTTTCCTGATAGTTCATTTTCTGCACAAAAACAAGACACCAAGGTAATTCTGCTGAAAACAACGTCAGTCCATGTTAGTTGCATCCAAATCATACAAGTTGAGAGGAGAAATAATAGAAAAGTGTTCGAGAAAGTAGATAAGTTTTGGACGTATCAACTCCCCCAAGCTTAGCTTATTGCTTGTCCTCAAGAAATTCAGTTGAAAACTGAGTGCGATAAAAGAACTTTCACGAACACATTACTTCATATGATGTAAATATTCTCAGCACAGGAGTAGATGCTTAGACAATTCATAATAAAGAGTATGCAACTAAGTCTACTCAATAGTCATTGCAAGCTATGAAGAGAAACCAACTCAAGAATAATAAGTAGCATGGAACATAAACTTAAGTAACATTGCAATGCTCATAATAAGGTATGATAGAGTGGTATCTCGCTTGCCTTTCTTTTAAAAGCACAATACAAATGCCAAGGCACCTCTGAAGTTCACATGAAGACTAGATATAAATATATCAGAGATACAAGCATCAAAATCATGACATAATTAACCAAGTTTTGAGACAAACACAAGAATGCCAACTATGCTCTCAAGAAGGTGCTCATAGAATAAGTGGTGACTCAACAAGGTGGTGAAAACGGTTTTTGAAAGGTTTGAAAGGCTTCCAAATGCTGAAAGGATGGTACTCATTAGCTTGGAGCTCTCATTGCCCCTATCATAAGCATCTTTATGTGGTTAAGGTGAAAGTGAGGTCCACTCTGAATTATATGGTTGGCAGACCATAGACTGGAAATCCCAAGTCCCTTGAGTGCGAGGGCCACTCCGCATACTACTCAACTCTGGGTCCAGGCAAGTTCTTGTCATTGTAAGTATTTTCATATCATTGAGAACCTCCAATGGGGTACCCCTTGCATATGGTACAAGAGCTTTCCCATAACCAAAATGACAAGGCAAGCAGACAATGAGTATCTCAGCAATCTTTTTTTACTATATGCATAGTTTTTTTATTGAGGATGCTTCATAGATGACTCACTATGGTGATGTTGCAAGTTTCCACCATGATTAGGCATGGCTTAGGATAGTGGCCCAGGCTTTTCTCTAACATATAATACAAACTCCATGGACTCACAAGACCCCCTTTCATTTCGCATCGTTGACATCCGCAAATAAAAGAGCAAGGTATCAACTAGATATAAATATATCTAAAAGATGTTGAAAGCGTTCCCCGTGACAGCACGGTTTTGCTGACTCCCAGCATATAATTTGCAACCATATAACTTTCATGGACTAGTCACAATGGTTCAGGATTATTAAGTGCACAGAATAAAGTGTGCCATCAAGTTCGTGAGAGCTTTACTAACTAACTTTCTCAAAATAGACAAACATTTTATTTTGGAAGAAAATACGGCATATAGAATATGCACTGAAGTAGCAAATGATGCTAATAGGTAGGTATGATGGACACATCTGGCAATATTGGTTTTGGGGAGTTGGAAGCACAGGTAGAGCACATACTCGGTGCAAGTGAAGGCTAGCAATAGAGAGGGAGCGACAAACGAGAGAGCAATAGCTATCATAATCATGCTTGCATCAAAACAGGACTAATTATGGCATGAAAGTGATACAAGAACTCTGAGGCAAAATAAATCATCGAGGCTTACTGACTATTGATTAGTCATATGCATGCGTGAGCATGTGCCAAGTTGATTCACATGAACAGTCAGAGGAGGATACCACAATATCATACCAAAGTATGAATAAAACAATGCAAGCAAACATTCATGTGACATGCTACAAACTATTAGCAAGATGGAGCTAATCATAGACAAGCAAGAACTACTAAGCATCCATAATGACATATACCTTACACAAACAGGCTAAGCATGCTCACAATGATGAGTATATGTACAAAAATGAAACAAATAGAATTCGTTACCAGCCTCTTACCACTCCTCGAGTTGTCTTAATCTTCATTATTTCTCTTCACTTGTGTGACTTGAATGATAACATGAAACCAAAATCCACTGAGAACAGCTGAACCATGCAAATAACTCACAAAACCAAAGAAGAACAACAAATATTTTTGGTGTTTTGAATTTTTTTGAAACAAGCAAACAAAGAAAAACAAACCAAACAAGAAGAAAACAAAGCAAAATCTTTTTGTATTTTATCTTCTTTTAAGGCAAACCAAAGCAAAGAAACAAACCAAGAGAAACAACAAAAATATTTTTGGTATTTTGTGTTTTTGAGAAAGAAACAACAAGAACCAAAAAGAAAGCGAAAACAATGGATATACAAAGAACCGACCAAACATGATATATAAATGAGTGTGATGTCGGTATACCTCCCCCAAGCTTAGTCTTTTGGCCTAAGTGGGGCTCAATCCCATGGTGTCCAAGAGGATGAACCTCCGTAGTATGTTGAGGAAGCTCCCTCGTCCTGGTATGAGCTCGAGGCCTCCTCCGTGTAATACATGGAAGGGATGTGCTGATGGTGCTTGTTCTGTGTAGTGGAGTAGAAGAGAAAGAGTCATCATCATCTCATCCATCAGGTGTGAAAAAAGTGACAAAAAAAAGAAAAAAAGCAAAGTGAGGTGGTTTGATCTCTCTCTTTCTCTTCTCAAACATCATTCTATCACCAAGTTCTCAAAGGAGGTGAAGCTGTGGTGAAAGTGGTGTTCCTTTTTTTGGGGCAAAGATCAAGCCTTTGCGGAGCCAAAACTGTATCATGTGGATCAACAACAATATTCAAGGCAACAACAATACGAGTAGCAATAATTCCCCTATAAATGGGTCCCTTAGCAGCTAAACAACGAGCAATGAGAGAACCAAGATTATACTTATCCTCATTGTTTAGCACAGTAGCTAAGAAGGCTAAATGATAGTTGGAAATTTTACTAGTGTTCTCCCTACCAAGAACACTGGTGGCAAGATAGTAGGCAAAGTACCTGATGGCTGAAGTTGAATGTTCTAACAAATCAGCGGGTAGAGCTGTAATCTTCTTTGATGACCCAGTTGTACCAAGTCCCAGGACCTTGCAAAATTGCTTCAAAGTCATAGAATGGGCCCTGCCATAAATTTTGAAAGACACATAAGGCTTGAACATACTATTAGTAAAGGAGAAACTCTCCACAAATGTTTTAGTAAGCAAAGCATATTGCGCGCTCTCATCCTGCATGTAACTTGTTAGTCCAGCCCTCTGTACCAAGGTCATGAAATCATTAAGAATCCTAGCAGCTCGCAAGAAAGTTTGGCAAGGAAAGGCAGAGGGGTGCGCATCCCCTTCATCTCCCTCGTCACCAAATCGCGGAGTGATGAGATCCTCATTGTATGAGGGTCTAGTTCTGGTAGATTACCTTGGAAGTCTTGCCCTTCTAGGTGTATCACTCTCAAATATATCACCAAATGTGTGGTGGTCCATGACTTCCCTATTTCTGAAATTTTAAACAACCATCAAACCAAGTGATTTCTAAGTTGATAAATGATGACTAACCACTATAGGAACTTGCTAGAGGACTAAACATGCATCAAAATAAAGTTTTATAAGCATAGAACAAGCATGCAAGCTCAGCCAACCTGACACCTATAGCAGAAAAATACTCAAGATACAATCTACTAATCACAAATCTAATTGGATAAGTGGAGGAGGCACATACCAAGGAGCAATCCCTCCAAAAATCAGCATTTGAGATGGGATGAACAGGGAGATCGAAAATCGCGAGCAAGAACAACAAGAACTCGAGCTTGAGCAAGTTTTCCGGTGTTTTTCGGGAGAGAGAAAGAAGATGGCTTTGAGGAGGCAGACTGGAGGGCCCTAGGTGGGCCAGACCCCCCTAGGCGCCACCTCCTGGTAGGCCGCGCCTACCAGGGGTGTGGTGGCCTGGGGTGGCCCCCTGGGTCACTTAAGGTACCTCTCTGCCCCTTTTTTCGAGGAAAAATTTATTTTGAATTTTCTAGGATTTTTTCAGGAAACTTTATTTTTGGCCAATTTCCAGGGTATGAAAATTGATTTTCTCGCAGAAACAGTTTTTTCAGAAGAAGCAAAAGAAAACCAAAAGCCAAACTATAGGAGCTCTAAGAAACACAAACAAACAAACAACTAGCAAAACTAAAACTAAAGCAAAGTCTAGGAAGGAGAAAAGTAAAAGAAAGAAAGAATAACCATAGTGAAAACATTATTTTGTTCATTAAAATACTTTTGTTACCAAGGTTGATCAAGCCTTATTACCAAAAACAATCTGATATAAAGCAAAACTTTGTATTCCACCAAGTGATTATGTTACCTCAAGCTTGATAGCAATGGTCCCAATCATAATAGTTTCAAAATTTTCTTGTGGAATGGGACAATATATTTCTCCAACCTTGATGCTCTCAATATTTTCAATGGAGTTTAGGCAATAGCTTTTGGCAATCTTCTTGGGGAAATAGACAGTGTGCTCTTTGTCATTAATATTGAATGTTACTTTTCCTTGATTACAATTGATGACGGCACCTGCAGTATTAAGAAAAGGTCTGCCAAGAATAATAGACATATTATCATCTTCAGGCATTTCAAGCACAAAAAAATCAGTTAAAACATGAAATTATGAGATAATTGAACAGGAAGATCCTCACATATACCAATAGGAACAGTAGTTGACTTATCAGCCATTTGCAAAGATATATCAGTTGGTATCAACTTTTCTAGGTGGAGTCTCTTGTAGAGAGAAAAAGGCATAACACTAACTCCAGCTCCCAAATCACATAAAGTAGTTCTAACATAATTATTCTTAATAGAGCAAGGAATAGTTGGTATACCTGGATCACCAAGTTTCTTTGGAACCTTACCATTGAAGGAGTAATTAACAAGCAAAGTAGAAATCTCCTCATTAGGAATCTTCCTTTTATTAGAGGCAATATCCTTCATATACTTTGAATAAGGAGGCAACTTAATAGCATCAATCAAAGGAATTTGCAAAAAATAAAGTTTTCATCCACTCACAAAACTTGTTGTAGTGTTCTTCCTCCTTTGACTTGTGTTTCTTACCTGGAAAAGGCATAGGTTTCTGCACCCAAGGTTCTCTCTCTTTACCATGTTTATTAGCAATAAAATCTTCCTTAGTGTACCTAGTGTTCTTAGTGTGCTTCTCGGGTTCTTCCTTAACTTCCTCATTATCAAGAGCATCTTTTTTATAATTACCATTCTCAGTTTCAGCATCAGAGACAGATATAATATTAGGATCTATAACAGGTTCAAGTGGTTCCTCAATTATCTTATGTTTCTTTTTTCTTTCTCTTACGAGGACTACCACTATCTACTTGTTGGGAATCCTGCTCAATTCTTTTAGGGTGTCCTTCAGGATATAAAGGATCTTGAGTAGCCATACCACTCCTAGTTCTAATTCCATAAGCATGTTTATCTCCTGAGGCATTAACTAGCATATCCTTTTGTACCTTAGCAAGTTGATCAAGTTGGGTTCGAACCATTTGAAAGTGTTTACAAAGCATTTTAATATCATTAGAAGTTCTTTCCACAATATCTTTCAACTCATTGATAGCTCTAGAGTTTTCCAATAAATGATTCCGAACTTGTTTATTAAAATTACCTTGTTTAACAATAAAAATGTCAAGTTCCTCTAAGCATTGATCAGGAGGCTTACCATAAGGAATATCACCTTCATCAAAGTGTTGGAGAGAGTGTACCTCAATAGTAGATGAGTGGGGAATTGGCTTACATAATTCTTCTATAGGAGGTAGATTCTTCACATCTTCAGCTCTAATACCTTTCTCCTTTAGACACTTCTTAGCTTCCTTCATCACTTCATCATTTAATGCAATAATTCCTCTCCTCTTTGGTGTTGGTGTTGGTGTTGGAACTGGTTCAGGAACATCTAGTTCAGGAGTAATAGGCTCAGGTGTATTCATCTGAGTCGAAGTCCAATCATCATAATTCTTGCTTATCTTAGCCATTAATTCTTCAGCATCTGTAGGAGTTCTTTTCCTGAAAACACAATCAGCAAAGCTATCTAGGTAGGTCCCAGAATCATCAGTTAGTCCATTATAATAAATATCAAGCAACTCATTCTTAGGTAATGGACATCCAGGATATGCATGAATCAAGGCACAGAACCTTGTCCATGAATCAGGCAATTTCTCTTCTTCTCCCTATTTATAATCAAAAAGTCTCTGCAAAGCAACATGTCTAGCACTGGGAGGAAAATATTTCTGGAAGAAAGAAGCAATCAGGACTATCAATGGAACCAGGAGGTAATCTATTAAACTAAGCCCTATCTTCTCCTTTTAGTGAAAAAGGGAAGATCTTAGCAATAAAGTACTTGCGCATTTTAAAATCATCAGAGAATAAAGCACTCATAGTAGAAAGCTCATTCATATGAGCCACAACACTCTCATTTCAGTCCCACAGAAAGGTTCTTTCTCAACAATATCTAAATAAGATAAATCAAGAGAGAAATCATAATCTTTAATATCTATGGGAGAAGTAGCAAACTTAGGATCAGAGGACATCTTAGGCATAATAGTACGTCTAACAAGGAGACTCTTAATATCACTAGTACCATGTGTGTTTCGGCACTCTTCAACAAATTCATCAGTGAGCTCAATGTAACCATCATTAATATCATAACTCTCACTAGCCTCAGGTGAGCTAAGAGGTGTAACAGTCTCTTCCTAGGAGTTTTGGTATTTCCTAGACTAGCCGTAGTAGCATCTAGAAAAGGACCTAACAAACCACTCGCATCAAGCACAGTAGAAGTAACATCATGAGTATCAAAAGAAGTTTCAGATTCAGCAGTAGTAGCAGTGTGTGTAGCATGAACATGTGGTGGTAGTGTGACAAGCTTACTTATAACAGACGGTGAATCAAGAGCAGCAGAGGTGTTTAGGACAGTACCTCTTCTTGTAGTGGATGGTAAAATAGGGAACTTTACATCATGAGTCTTCCCCATGATGAAAGGAGTAGAAGTGAACAATAATAGATCCAAGTGAACTTACAAATAAAGCTATGCTCCCTGGCAATGACGCTAGAAAATAGTCTTGATGACCCACAAGTGTAGGGGATCACAACAGTCTTCGCGGGTAGTATTACCCAATTTATTGATTCGACACAAGGGGAGCCAAAGAATACTTGCAAGCCTTAACAACTGAGTTGTCAATTCAGATGCACCTGGAAATAGTTCTTGCTCACAGAAGTTTATTAGTAGCAACATCAGCAGTAACAACAACAGTGAAAAATAGCAATAGTAATAGTAACGTTAATAGTAGGATTCGAGTGCGATAGGCATAGGGATGGATGGACGGGCGTTGCATGGACGAGTCTAAACATGTAACTTCAAGATCTAGGGCATTGCAGATAAATAATAACAAGCATCCAAGTACTAAACAATCCTAGGCATGTGCTCCAAATATATTCATACGTGCTCGCAATGAGAACTTGCACAACATCTTACATCCGACCCGGCAAGTGGCGGCCTCTAGGGAACTACTGGCAATTAAGGTGCTCCTTTTAATAGAGCACCGGATCAAAGCATTAACACTCCATGAACACATGTGATACTCACACCACAACCATCCCCTCCAGTTGTACCAATTATTGTCACTTTGGGGCCTTTGGATCCGGACAATGATATGTGTACACAACTTGCAGATAAGATCACAAACAATACTATCATAATGATTCAATAATAAGTTTTGATCTGAGATCATGGAACTCGGGCCCTAGTGACAAGCATTAAGCACAACAAGTTGCAACAAAGTCAAATAGCACTAATAGAGATACTAGGCACTATGTCCTAACAATCATATTCGATTACATGATAGAACTCATCCAATCCCTACCATCCCCAAGCCTACAGCGGGGGATTACTCACTCATGGATGAGGGAAACATCGGTGGTTGATGGAGATGCGTTGGTGATGATGATGTCGAAGATCCTCTCCAAATTCCCCGTCCCGGCAGGGTGCCAGAACGGAGTTTCTGGATCTGAATCTTGGTTTCTGGTGGCGACGGCAGAGCGGAACTCTTTCTGGAAAACTATCGACCCCCTCGTCGGTTTTTAGGTCGAAAGGAAAATTATAGGCGCAGAGGGAGGCCGAGGGGGTGCCTGGGGTGGCTACACCCCCTCCAGGCGCGACCAGTGGTGGGACCGCGCTTGGGGTGGGTGTGGCCCCCCCAGGCCTCCTCTCCGTCTCTCCTTTAGGCTCCGTGGATCTTCTGATGAAATATAGTTTTTAGCATAATTTCCGGGATTTTTCCTGATAGTTCATTTTCTGCACAAAAACAAGACACCACGGTAATTCTGCTGAAAACGGAGCCAGTCCGTGTTAGTTGCATCTAAATCACACAAGTTTAGAGGAGAAACAATAGCAAAGTGTTCGAGAAAGTAGATACATTTTGGACGTATCTGACATCCAACTCCAAATATAACTCATAACAAATATTCAATCTAGCCAAAGTGCCACACACGGTATGCCCGCTGTCACTTTCACACACGTGGGGAAAAGCATAGATCTATTAAAGCACAAATAGTATTTATGTAGACTCAATCCTAAGTGCCACCATGGCATGCACGCTATCACTTTCACACACATGGGTAGCAAGGTAGATCTACTTGATTACAAAGCTCATGACCACAAGATCATGCATAGAGAGAGACATGAACACATAGCTACCGGTAGAGCCCTTAGCATTGAGGAAGAACTACTCCCTCCTCATCATGGGAATCAACAATTGATGAATATGTTGGTGGAGATAGATGGAGATGGCTCCGGGGGCACTTCCCCGTCTTGGCAGGGTGCTGGAACAAATACTTTCTGTCCCCCGAATCTCCCCTTCGGCGGTGGCAGCGCTACAGAGGTTTTCATGGATTTCTTCTGGATCCTTTAGGGTTTTCTCATCGAGGGGCTCTTATAGGCGAAGGGGGAGGCCGAGGGGGTGGACAGGGGGCCCACACCCCCTGTGGGCGTGGCCTAGGGTGGGCCCGCACCCACCTAGGGTGTGTCCACCCTGTGGCCCCCCTCCGACTCTGCTTCGTGGTTCCGTGTTGCTCCGGGTAAAATAATGACTTTGTCTTTTGTCCCGTACAATTCCGAGAATATTGATTTTCTGCCTTTCTAGAACCAAAAACAGAAGAAAACATGCAACTGGCACTGTGGCAACTTGTTAATAGGTTAGTTCCAGAAAAGATATAAAACATCTCAAAGAAATACAAAGCAAAGCAAAGTAGATACTAAACAAGCATGGAACATCAAAAATTATAGATACGTTTCTGACATATCAAGCATCCCCAAGCTTAACTCCTGCTTGTCCTCGAGTAGGTAAGTGATAAAAAGAATAATTTTTGAGGTGGCATGCACCATCAAAACCAAGATCAAACCATTTGCAAGCATTGAAACTGGGATCAAAGAACTCTAAACATGAGCATGAAAGATGGAGTTCTAACAGTAAGAAAAAGTAACTATGCATGCAACATGAAAGGCTACAAACAAAGATCATGAATAACATGCATTGAAAAACGTTTGTTTCACATACAGAAAACATAGCATAGTGGCAATCAGCTTGTCCCTCATAGAGTAGCAAATAGATGCATATGACACCTTCAAAGTTCACAAGGGTGACTAGAAACAAATAGCAAAAGAACAAGTAATCTCACAATATGCATCAATTAATAAGCTTTGGAACACTACACACAAAATGACAACTATGATCTCTTAATGGTGCCTAAAGGTAGAAGGTGGAGACTCAATAATGGTGGAAGAAAGGCCCTTTTTATAAAGGAAGCAGGGATTACAAGTTTCAAAATGAGCTTCCAAAAATTATGGTACTTGTTAGCTTTCAGCCCTCATTGCCCCTATGATAAGCATCTTGAAGTGATTAAGGTTAAAGTGGCAAAGATGGAGTATATGCTTGATGAAGTATAAGTTGGCAATCTCAAGTCCCTTGAATACGAGGGCCACACCTCATGCATACTCAACTTCAGGCCCATGCAAGTTGTTATCATTGTAAGTATTTGCATATCATTGAGAACTGCCAACGGGGTACCCCTCGCACATGGTACATGAGCTTTCCCATAACCAAAATGACAAGGCAAGAAGACAATGAGCATCTCAACAATCTTTTTATTACCATATGCATAGCTTTTTATTGATGATGCTTCATAGATAGCTCACTATGGTGATGCTGCAAGTTTCCACCATGATTAGGCATGGCTTAGGCTAGCAGCCCAGTCATTTCTCTAACACAGAGTACAAACTCCATGGACTTACAAGTTCCCTCTTTATTTCACACCGGTTACATCCAAAGACAAAAGAGCATGATATCAACTAAGTACAGAGTACAAGTGCAATGTTGAAAACGTTCCCCATGACAGCACAATTCTGCTAATTCCAACTTAAAAGTGCAAGCATATACAACAAATTTGTCACAATGTTTCAATTTTATTAGGGGAAAGGAATATAAAGTGTGCCATCAAGTTCGTGAGGGCTTTAATCACTAAGTTTTCACATAACAAAATAGTTTTTAATTAGAAGATAGATGAAAACAAGAATATACCTGGAATGGTGTAACACACCATGCATAGGAGTTTATAGTGTATACTTTGGAATAACTTGGTTTCTTGGGAGTTGGAAGCATGAGTAGAGCTTACTCATACAAGTGGAGGCTAGCAAAAGACTGTGAGCAACCAACTAAGAGAGCAATAATGACCATAATCTTGCAGAGCAAAAAAACATTACTAATCAAAGCATAAAGTGGTACCACAAGTCAAGGAGTAAATGATCATAGAGGCTATGGTGACTTGTTCATAGTCATAACATGGTGTGAGCATGTGCCAAGTCAACCCAAACAAAGCATCAAAGGAGAATACCACAATACTATGCTTTTGTATGCTAAAACAATGCATGATTATTTCAAGGCACACTAAACACTCTCAATGATTTGGAGCAAGTCATGCTACATCAATAATCACTAAGTACAAGGTCAAAACAATATCTAGCATGACATGATAAAGTCTAAGCCACCGTCAAAGCAAGCTCACTTTTGTACCACTTAAGCATGAAGCTTCCTACTCTTTTCCAACACCAAGCAACTTATTTGAAACAAATCACAAAGATAATAATCAATAAAGATCAGTGAGATTGTCTCACAAATCCACAAATAAGAACTAAAAATTTCTTAGCTAAAAGCACAAGAAAACTAAGGCTAAACGCAGTGCTAGCAAAAGTGAACACTCATAAAACAATAAGAGTGAAAACTAGAGTGTTCTAGGCAATGAAAAAAGAGTGTGTCTCTATCCAAAAGAAGTGTGGTGTAACCAAACAACTTACTCAAGAAAACTAAGCAAAAAAAAACCTAAAACGAAAACTAAGACGCTCCAAGAACAACACAACAATGCATGAAACAAGAAAAACGAAGTGTCTAGAAAGACCTGAGATTTTTATTGATGAAGAAGGGGATGCCTTGGGAATCCCCAAGCTTTGACGCTTGTACCTCTTGAATATTTCTTGGGGTGACACGGGGTGGCATTCCTAGTCTTGAGCTTTTTTCCATTCTTTATCTTATTACATCATTCTCTCTCTACACCTGAAATTTTTTCCTTCATACAAAACTTCACAAATCTTTATTAGCAACATTAGTGTATTCAAAAGATAATAGACCTTTAGGTTTAACTTTATAATAGCAAAACTTTCACTAACAACACAATATACTGTAGCATTTCCTTCAAAAATCTCAATTCACCTAAAGAGAACTAAAAAAGGAATCAATAAGAAGCAAATGCAAATAATGGCAGAAATCTGTCAAAACAGACCAGCAGGTAGAAACCAATTTTTTTGAAAATCTTCTGTTGGTCAAATCAAAAAGTGCTGAACTAACGTAAGTTAGCTAACATACTGGGGGATTTATTCGTAAATTTTCATCTCAATCCGAGTTATAGATACTCCTCACGAATTTGATTGGTGGAGGACAGAAATCTGTTTTGGGACAGCAACTCCCCAAATCTTACTTCCCTCTCATTAGAGGTCATTCTTGGCACAAAAAGAAAACAAAAAGGATAAGGACAGGTCATTAATGAAGTAATAACTTCCAATACTCAATAAAAATCTTGGGTTATCTCCCAACAAGTACTTTTCTTTAGCGCCTTTAAGTTAGGCATGATACCTTGAGAAGATGCTCACATAAGAACTATGAGTTGAAGTAAGAGAGAACATCAAGAAGAAAATTCAAAACACATTTAAGTCTAACCCACTTCCTATGCATAGGAATCTTTTAAATAAACAAATCATGAAAGCACAAAGCAACAAGCATAGAAAAGCAAAACAAGTGCAACTTCAAAATTTTCAACATAAAGAGGGGAAACTTAATATTTTTGAGGTGCATAAGACCATGTTTCCCTCTATCATAATAACTTTCAGTAGCATCATGAATAAAATTAACAATATAACTATCACATAAAACATTCTTATCATGAGCCACATGTATAAAATAATTATTACTCTCCACATAAGCATAGTCATTCTTATTAATTCTAGTGGGAGCAAATTATTACTCTCCAAATAGCTATCGTTATCATTCTCATTCTCATCACCATAATAATAAAATATAGGAGGCATATTGTAATCATAACTAATTTTCTCCTCAATAGTAGGTGGACTAAAAATATCATATGCATCATTGTAATCATCATATATTGGAGGTACAATATCATCAAAGAAAACTTTCTCCTCTAAAGCCGGGGGACTAAAAAGATCATTTTCATAAAAACTAGCTTCCCCAAGCTTAGACTTTTCCAAAGCATTAGCAACAATTGTGTCCAAAGAATTCATACTAATAACATTTCTATTAGCATGCAAATAAAGCTCCATAGGTTTTTTAATTTTCTCTTCAAACACTTCATGTCCTAACTCAAGATAACCACTATAAAGATCTCTAATTTTGTTGTTGTTTTCCATTAAGCCTAACTAGTTAAAACAAGAAACAAAAAGACAAAATTGCAGAATCTATAGGAAATAACTTCGAGCACTCACACACCAAGAGGATGTGAGTACCTTTTACCTTACCTCCCCGGCAACGGCGCCAGAAAAGAGCTTTCTGGCTTACTGTTGCCGTGGGGTAAGGTGTGTGAGTGCTTTTTACCTTTACTCCCTGGAAACAGCGCCAAAAAAGAGCTTGACATGGAGGAAATGTAACCTCCCTGGCAACGGCGCCAAAAAAGATCTTGATGTCTACGCACTTCTATTTTTGTAGACAGTTGTTGGGCCTCCAAGTGCAGAGGTTTGTAGAACAGCAGCAAGTTTCCCTTAAGTGGATTACCCAAGGTTTATCGAACTCAGGGAGGAAGTATTCAAAGGTATTCCCCCTCAAGCAACCCTGTAATCAAGATACAAGAAGTCTCTTGTGTCCCCAACACACCCAATATAGGTGCACTAGTTCGGCGAAGAGATAGTGAAATACAAGTGGTAACGGTGCCAGAAAAGAGTTTGACGGTGAGGCAAAGACTAAAGGCAACAAGAAGGAAGCAAGCAAACATGCAACATATTAGTAGCAAATGGTGTTTCAATGCTTAGAAACAAGGCCTAGGGATCATACTTTCACTAGTGAACACCCTCTCATATAAATATCCTCTCTTCATGATACAACTCTGAACTACTCTCCGGTTGGACACTCTAATCCAAGGTAGGGCTATAACAGCATACCGCAAAGTTCGCCTTCCCCAATCTAGATAACCCCACACTGTCACCTTGAGCGCTAGATGGTTCCAACAAACGCTACAATTTCATAGAGACATCCAACTCCAACTATAACTCATAACAAATATTTAATCTAGCCAAAGTGCCACACATGGTATGCCCGCTGTCACTTTAACACACGTGGGGAAAAGCATAGATCTATTAAAGCACAAAGAGTATTTATGTAGACTCAAGCCTAAGTGCCACCATGGCATGCACGCTGTCACTTTCACACACATGGGGAGAGCAGAGATATAATGAATCACTTGAGTAGCAAGGTAAATCTACTTGATTACAAAGCTCATGACCACAAGATCATGCATAGAGAGAGATGAACACATAGCTACTGGTAGATACCTTAGCCTCGAGGAAGAACTACTCCCTCCTCATCATGGGAATCAGCAACAGTGATGAAGATGGTGGTGGAGATCGATGGAGATGGCTCCGGGGCACTTCCGCCCGATAGGTCTTTGGAACAAATACTACGTCCCGAATCTCCCTTGACAGCGGCTCTACGGAGGTTTTCGTGGATTTCTTCTGGATCCTTTAGGGTTTTCTCATCGAGGGGCTCTTATAGGCGAAGGGGGAGGCCGAGGGGGTGGCCAGGGGGCACACACCCCCTGTGGGCGCGGCCTAGGGTGGGCCCGCGCCCACCTAGGGTGTCGCCACCCTGTGGCCCCTCTCCGGCTCTGCTTCGTGGTTCCGTGTTGCTCCGGGAAAAATAATGACTTTGGCTTTTGTCCCGTCCAATTCCGAGAATATTGATTTTCTGCCTTTCTAGAACCAAAAATACAAGAAAACAGACAACTGGCACTGTGGCAACTTGTTAATAGGTTATTTCTAGAAAAGATATAAAACATCTCAAAGAAAGACAAAGCAAAGCAAAGTAGATACTAAACAAGCATGGAACATCAAAAATTATAGATACATTTCCGACGTATCAGATAGTAAGGAAATTCTTATGATCTTTTGGAAGAACTAAGAATATATTTGTGTAGAGGTGACAAAAAATTACAAATAGTTCATTGTAAAGCGTTATATTGATACTAGTTTTGTCACAAGATACAAATTAAGTTTATCTCAATTTAAACTATGGGTGGCACAATGAAGTGGAAAGAAGTTTCCATGAAGGATTTGGATGAATTCCAAAGTTAAGACATTGTGACAGATACTACAACAAAAGGCTAAGTATATGACTGCTATAGTAGCAGCAAAGGAGGGAATTTGTGTCAAGTAGTTTGTTATCAAACTAAGGTGTGGTTCGCAACGGGATAACACTAAAGATATATTGTACGACAATAATATCGACATGATTTAACCCTAAGGAACTAAAGGTCTCACCAAAAGACCAAATTTATACAATGCCATCTCATTAGAGAATGAATGATATGTGAAGATGCAAATACATGCAAATACACACGGACCTGAAAGCGTCAGATCCATAGATTATGTTAACCACTTGCAATCGCATATATGGAACACCATAAAGCCATAGGTTTTCAATACACAAAGTTTCTAAACTAGATTATTGTCTCTAGTGCAAGTGGGAGACTGAAGGGAATATGCCCGAGAGGCAATAATAAAGTGGTTATTATCGTATTCCTTATTTATGATAACTGTTTATTTTGTATGCTATAATTGTATTAGTAGGGAAACGTTAATAGATGTGTGTTTAGCAAACAAAAATAAAGTTCCTAGTTACGCCTCTCTTATAAACTAGCTAGTTGATTAACAAGATGATCAAAGGTTTCCTGATCATGGACATTTGGATGTTGTTAATAACGAGGTCACAACATTATTGGAATGATGTGATGAACATTCATCTGAAGTATAGCATTACGATCAAGGTCATTGTGTTTATATTGCTATAACATCATACGAAGTAATCTTAGTCCTTAGACCATGGGACCATGTTAATCACTAACACCGGAAGAGTATCTTGATAACATCAAATGTCACACCATAACAAGGTGACTATAAAGATGGGTTCAGTGCTATGAAGGTGTTATGTTGAGGCTCATGGATCAAGAGTGGAATTTGTCCATCCTGATGACAGAGAGATATACTCTAGGCCCTCTCGGTGATATCACATTAGTTAGCTTGCAAGCAAGTGATTTGATCACTAGAATGTTATATCACGGGAACGAGAAAAGAGTACATGTTAGTAACGAGATCAAACTAGGTATGGAGATACCGATGATCAAACTCGGACATGTAATATATCGCGAGACAAAGGGATTGATTTACATGCGTATAAGGTTCACACGATCATAGAAGTCATCGTTGAATGTGTGGGAGTCAGTACGGATCTCCAGGTACCGCTGCTTATTATTGATCAGAGAGGGTCTCGATCATGTCTACATTATTAGTGAACTATAGGGTGACACACTTAAGGGATACCGACACCATTTGGAGCAAATAATATGCCAGAGAAAGAAAAAGGAAAGCGCAGGAATTTATTTCACTAGACACCGGAACTGTTTCGGTTGAAATTGCTGGCCCAGTTACGCATGTGAAATTGAAATGTTGTAAGGGGTTTTATGTGAATGTTTGTTAATTATATTAATTAACAAAATTCTGAATAAATAAATAAAAGAGTCTTATTTAAATGAGAGCTTGCATTAAATTTGTTGGAAATTTAATGCATGTGAGTGGATTTTTGAGTGGAGGCATTTTTATGGGAGTGGAGGCTTTTCATTTTGAGTGGGAGCTCCACCCACATGAATGTGGAAGATGTGGGGGAAGCCACCATGGCTGGGCGCCATGCCCCTTAGGGTGCCCCCTCTCCCTATAAAAGGCCCCCCTCTCCTCCTCTGACATCACACCTCCTCGTGAAGGATCTCTCTCCCCCCTTTAGAATTTCCCCATGGTATCGGATCAGCGAGATACATGTTCCCGGTGGCTTTTTCTGGAAGGATTTGTTGCTTCCGCTGCTTCTCTGGAGCGAGGGCATGGAGGTTGTCGGGGTACCTGAACATGTGTGCGATCATGGATGCACCACTGCTTTGTGGTGCTGGACTGGATGGTGCTGGACCTGCTGGACCAGATGGACTTCTTCTCGATCTTGAGATCGGCAAGCGTTCGACTACACCATCCACGAGTACAACCTCGTTAATGCTATTCGGTCTTCGAGGGTATGTATTCTATGGATGTATATCCACCCATTGCTTGTATCTAGTAGATAGATCTTGGTACATAGTTGTTCCCATCATAGGAATTTTTTTGTTTTCTATGCTGCGAACCCTTCAGGACTTCCCCCCAGGGCGGATAATCCGGCCCTAGTGGGGCCCGAATAATCCACCCCCAAATTTCTCCAACTGCCAGTTTTGGAAGGGTTATTTAATCCCCATCACCCCTCCTGCCAGAACTCTTGATTCATTTCAAAAAAGTCCAGACCTATTCTTCAAGTTCTAACAAGAGATCTCCACCTTCACCCACCCAAAGGCTTTGATATTTGGGGAATCTATGGAGGAGGCCTTGATCTTCGTCAACATCAATCAAGCACTTCACTTCCCCTCCATTTACTTGGAGGATTCTCGATCTAGTATTCCTTGCAAATATCTAGATCCTTATTTCGGTTATTTGATAATCCTTCTTCTTATTGCGTTGGAGTTGTAGATGTGTGCCTCACTAGTGTTGCAAAGGCACCGGTTCCTGCCTCGAAGGGCACCAATAGTGGAAAGGTGGATCAGGCCTTTGGTGGCGAGATCCATCAGAGAATAGGGTGAGGCCTATTGTGGCGTGGTGGTCTTAGAACTGTCCACTACTCCAACGCAGACGTACTTCCCTTAACTAGGAAGGAACTACGGTCAAACAAATCCCCATGTCTCCGCATGCTCCACTACAGTTTCCTCGCTCCTCTTTACTCGCTTAGTAGTTAGGTTTGCATATAGGGAAATTCTCGTAATTGCATATCTAGATAATTTACTTTATGTCAAGCCTAAAATTTAAAAAGAACTAAAATTTGAAGTAGCACCTATTCACCCCCTCTAGGTGCCCATACGATCCATTTCAATTGGTATTAGAGCTGCGACTCTTTATTCGGGTTAACCGCCTAAGAGAAATATTGGTACCAAGGGATATGGGAGTGAGGCTGCGGACATAGTCACCATGAACGATATCAAGACGTTGGAAATAACCTTGATTAGTTCAATGGAGACTAAGATGGAAGGGATGCATCAAATGATTATGCGTCTCTCCGCATCCACAACCCCACCTCCATCTGCCTCTAAGGCCGCCACACCGCAATCTAAGGAAAAGGGTAACACCGATTCCAAAGAAGACGATGTGGTAGGTGATGGCACTAGTAAGAGCCCCTCCTCGAAAAAGGGAAGTGGTAAGGAAGAATATAGTGAGGTCCCTCATGTATATTCACCTGATCCACCTATCCCTCACCTTCATATAAACAATAGGGGTGACCCACCCAAGCTTTCTGCATCTTCTTCTAATCAATGGAAATTTTTGATGAAGTCTCATGTGTGCAGCTCGTCCATTGAGTTATGGAAAATTATCGAGAATGGTATTCATGTTGGAGATCCAAACAACCTAACAAGAAGAGAGGTTGTGGATAGACAACTCAATGCAACAACTCTACACATGATCCAGCTTGGTGTGATTCCCAAGGACATGCCCCACATAAAACATCTCAACACAGCAAACGAAGCTTGGGATGCCCTCACCGAGCTCTTCATTGGCAATGAAAGCATGAGAAGGAATAGGTATGATGCTTTGAGTAACCAAGATGAAGGGTTTTATATGATGGATCGCGAGGATCACGAGGATATGTATAGAAGGCTCAAGTCAATAGCCACCACATTCAGAAATCATGGTGCTTCCCACGTTGATGACACGTGGATCAAAACAAAATATGTTAGTGCTCTTATGCCATTTGAGCCTACAAATTTGAAGAGCCTCCAAGGTAGACACAATTACCACCAAATGACTTCCAATGAGGTAATGCAAGAAATTGCAGCTTTCAAGATGGCCGCTAAGAATGACTAAGACGCTCGTGCTCAAGCCATTAGAATGCAGGTGGGGGTCAATGTGGCCTTGAAGGCAAATGTCGCTGAACAAGACGATTATGATAGTGAAGATATGGACTGCCCGGAGGATGTCAAGAGGGCTCATGGTGAGTACATGGCCTTCTATGCCAGAAACTTTTATAAGGACCCCTAAAAAGCCAAATCTGAACTTAAACGCAAGAGTGGGTCAAATGGAAGAAGGGAAAATGGTCCTAAGTTGAGAACATGTTTTAACTATGGAGACCAGTTGCACTTTCTAGCTGAGTGTCCATATCAAAGTAGAGAATAAAATGTAGGTAGGGTCATCCTCAAAGAAAAGTCAAAGGCTCCACAGAAGAAGCAATTTGTGAAGAAGAATACTCCATTCAAAAAGCAACCTAAAATTGTTTTAGTGGCTCAAGAGGAGTATTCATCCGGAAGTGAAGATGAAGAAGATGATGATAGATCACGAGAGGTGGCAGCCATAGCCACCACATCAACACCGGCATCTCTCTTCAGGTCACCTAATGAAAACACCGTCAATGAGTATGTCACTTGTCTCATGGCAAGAGGTTCCGAGGTATCATCTTCTACCAATTCCTTTCCTAAGAGTATGATTTACATGGATGACTCTACTAGTCTTAAGGTTAAGGAAGAAATTGTTGCTTTGGGATATTTTATCACTAACCTGCAAGGTGAGCATAAAATACATTTTGAGGCTCTCATGGACCAACTTGCTCAAAACGAAGTACTCCTTGAAGAAAAAGGGAAAATTGAAAGGGAGGATGCAATGGAAATCGCATCTCTAAAAAATGCTCTAGAGGAAGAAGAAGAAGAGGCTCGAGTCTCTTTGGAATAGAGACTTGAGTCAATCGAGGAGCCACATGAAGAAGTTGTGATCAAGCTTACAAAATAATGTGACAATGCAGTAGCCAAAGCAAAGAAATTAAAAAAGGAGAAAGTTGAATTTGAGGCTGCTCATGCGACTCTCCGTGGAATTGGAGAAACTTGACATTGCTCACAAGGCTTTGGAAAGTGAATACTCTATTCTCAGTGAGTCTCATGATTAGCTTCAAACTCGACTGAGCAAATATGATATTCCTAGCACTTCTACATCAATATATGCACATTTAGAAGTTTTTGAAGAAAATGCTAGGCTGAAGGATGAGCTTGCCAAGGCATCTACTTCCAAAGGTAAGGAAGCTCTTGATGATATCCTTGACAAGCAAAGGTCTAGCTATGGAAAAGAGGGACCTGGTTATGTCTCGAAGTGCAAGAAGAATAAGAACAATAAAAAGAATACCAAGAAGACAAAAGGCAAGACAAGCACCACAAAAAAGAACATCGCAAAGGACAAAACTAATCATATTGGTTTTACAGGGACTAACAATCCTAATTACGTGTTATTTTGTGATTATAATGGTGATGTCTATGCTAGTTTTGTAGGTCCTTATGATAGTTATATCTCTTGGTATATTTGCGTCCCAAAGACCCTTGTTACTAACATGAGAGGACCCATTGAAAAGTGGGTACCTAAAACCAAGAAGTAACTTTTGTGCAGGGCTATGCTTCCGGTGGATCTAAATGGGTGCTGGATAGTAGATGCACTAGTCATATGACCAGAAGTAAAGAGATCATCACAGAGATGAGGCATAATCATGATCACATAACTATCTCCTATGGTGATAAGTCAACTTCTGAGGTATTAGGTCTTGGCAAGGTTGTGGTTGCCCACGATATCTCTCTCGTGGACATTATGCTTATTGAGATTCTCGGTTACAATTTACTTTCTATTCGTGCCCTTGGTAAGATGGGCTTTGCTATTTTTATTGATGGTGATTTAGTGGTACTCTTGTGGAGCAAGTATCTAAAGGTCGCTTTCATTGGGTATGTTGAAAATGACCTGTATGTGGTGGACTTCTCAGGGAAAACTACTGCAGGTCCGATGTGCTTATTCGTAAAGGCCAACACGGGCTGTGTTGGGGATATGCTATATGGGTATACTCATAGCATGTCACCTATCCGGATAACCTGGGTGGCCCACAGTTGGTAGCATGGCCTATGGCCTGCTGGGCGGCCCAGTTAGATGGATCCAGAAGGGAGGCCCATGCCGGATAAAGGAAGGCTACGGTTGGAGTCACCGACGTACCCGGAGCCTTGGAGTGCAAGATACACAAGACTAGTAATAGACGGTGTAGGACTCTGTGACCTGTCCGGCTAGGACTTTTCCCTGTAACCCTAGGACCTGGCGACTATATAAGTCGGGCCTATGGGAGCCTTTAGGGCACAACTTCAGACAACCTAGTATCGATTCATACAACCTCGCACAGCGAACCTATCTCTGTAACTCGGCGTATTGCCCTTATAGTGATTTATAGCAGGAGTAGGATTCCGCCACCGTCGTGGGATCTGAACCTGGGTAAGCTGTGTTACCTCGTACACGTCAACCGTCCGCCTTCCCCCACATCTCTAAACACGCACTGTGAGGACCCCTCCATGGCGTACTCGTCGGCAATACCACGACAGGCTGGTTATGGCATCGCCGTCTAGTCCACGTCAACATGAGAAATTTGAAAAGTATTCACAAGGGTGGCCACATCCTTGGACTAAAAGTCAATGTTTCCTTTGACAAAGATCGTTTTTGCAGGAAGACTATTATATCATCAAAGAGGATCTTGGAGTTACTTCATGTGGATCTTCTTGGTCCTCCATCTCATGCAAGTCTTGGTGGGAAGAAGTATTGCTTGGTCATAGTTGATGACTATTCAAGATACACATGGTGTACGTTTTCAAGCTGAAAAGTGAGACTCAACAAACTGTTATTGACTTCGCCAATGAGGTTCAACGTCAACATAGTGTCCTAATTTTGGCAATAAGAAGTGACAATAGCTCTGAGTTCAAGAACTACACTCTGAATGAATTTCTGAGTGAAGAGGGGATAAGACATCAATACTCTGCTGCGTACACCCCTCAACAAAATGGTGTATTCGAGAGGAAAACCGGACTTTAATGGATATGGCAAGGTCTATGTTGGCTGAATTCAAGTCACCATACAACTTTTGGGCTAAAGCTATATCCACCGCATTTCATTCGTCAAATCGGCTTTACCCCCGCAAAATCTTGGACAAGACTCCATATGAGATACTTACGGGTAACAAGCCCAACATATCATATTTCCGGGTGTTCAGTTGTAAGTGTTTCTTTCTCATTAAATGAGTTTGTTCGTATAAATTTGAGTCAAAGGCTTTAGAAGGTATTTTTGTTGGTTATGGTGCGGAATCCCACACTTATAGAGTCTACAATAAGGTCTCCAGAACTGTTGTAGAATCTTGTAGTGTGGAGTTCGAGGAAAATGATAGATCCCATGCGGGGCAAGTTGATGTTTGTGATGTAGATGCTGAAATACCCCAAGATTCCATAAGAAGAATGGGCGTGGGATTTTTCTGCCCCATTGAGGAACCCCTTGTGGCAGATCGAGAAGTACAATGCTCTACTCAAGTAGAGCCCTCATCTACACAAGATCAACGAGCTCTACATGCTGAGGAAACCACTACACCAACACCACAACCCTCTGAAGATCAACCATCTGCTGAAGCTCCTGAAAGCCCCAGGCCGGATTTTCTGGGCGAGGCCGGATTATACGGCCCGACCTCATCTTATGCCAAAAACGAAGAAGAAGACCTGAACTCTACTGAAACTCCTAGGCGGGATTATCTGGCCCCTCCAATGGGCGGATTATCCAGCCCTGAAGCTCCAGAACTGCAGCAGCCTCCTGTTACGACTGTTGATCAAAATCAAGAGCAAAGTTCTTCGTATCCTGTCCACACTAAACAAGTTGTGTGTCAAGACAAGGACTTAAATGATGAAGCAATCCCTACAGTAAACAATAAGGAGATTGAAACTCATCGCAAATCTCGGGCTAAAAGGAACCTTGAATTAAGAGATCATACTCTTGACAAAGTTGTAGGTGATCTAAGCACAAGGGTGTCCACAAGAAGGGATTTCATGGTGGTGGCACGATAGATGCCATGGGTAGGCTTAAGTTGGGGGCCAATGTGTGCTAGTGGGATCCATGGAGGGAAGATGTAGTGATTTCTACATATAGAATGCAAGAACTTGATCTTTATTCAACACTAGTGAAGCTACACTTTCTCCTTGAGATGTTTGAGAGAGAGGAAGAAGAAGCTACTACAAGTGCTAAGTAAGAAAATGAATCGATCCCCTTCTCTGGAGGAACTGCCCCTTCTTATAAAGGAGTGGCCTGGTTCCATCTAGGGCTAACGTGGACAAGCATATTCGTGGAATATGCTTGTCCCTAAATAGTAACTCGGCGAGCTCCTTTCTGTGTCGCCCTTCTATCAGTGGCAATAACCCAGAGCCCACGACATGTGAGACCATGTAACATCCCAGTATCAGAGCTTAGAAATAAGATGAACACAGATGTGTGCCTTGCATTCATGCATAGAAAATCCGAATAATTTTTGCACTTTTGAACAAAACTTGTCAAAGTGATTGAAGCTTCTCTCAACTTGATGGGACTAAAGTAGATCATCAAGTTAACTACGATAAGTTTCAATATGACCTTTTCTAAAACCTTATTTTGGGTAAAGGAGATTTGATCTAAGGGTAGATCAAATGTAATAGAAGTTAAACCCTAATACATTACTTAATGATTTATATTTGATCCTTAATTAATCATATCCTAGTATTCATTACACAAGTCATGAATACCAAGATATAAATATAAAGTAATAGGAATGTAACAACTAAACCTTGATCTATCTTAATCTCATCTGCTTGTACCATGAATATCATGGTAATACCTAACCCTAACTCTTTAGTGGGATTGAGTAGGAAAGACACCAAATCAAGATCATTCACCACATATCTTTCTTTCCATATCAATCCTTATCATCTCTACTGAACCATATTCTAATATCTGTTGTTCATCAATGTTGAGTAACCAACTATTGATTCACCAATTCTTAAACTATCAATTTTTGACCTAGCAACTCTTGTCCTTATCATAGAATTCACTTAAGTATTTTAGAGATATTCAGAAGATAATTATAATACAACTGTAATGTTGTATTGGTAAAGCCTTGATTAGTCAATTGGAAACCTAAGCCATAAATGATCAAAGGATTATAATGATCATGCTCAAGCCACTAAGAGTGAATGATTATATCATGTATAAGTGACATTGGTGGATAGAACTGATTAAACTCTAGTATAGATATGTTATCCTAGGTTAGCCATGACAAGTCACCATGATATAATGTGAAGTTTGAATATAAGATACTGGAGTAATGTAGATATAAGATAGTATGACTAAGCTGAAGCTAGAGTAGCATGGAGTTAATGAAGTAGTGTTATTCCTCTTAAAGGATAGTAAGCTTTTGATGAAAGTAGTTTGATATATATGCATCTACTAGAGGAGTATTAGTGATGAGGATAAAGGAAGTATATGAAAGGAGTTAGAAGTAACTAGTTAATGGATTAGAGGTTATCATTAGTGGAGTAGATGATATAACCAAGTATAGATATAAGAAGATTATGAAAAGCTTCAGTGGAAAGCTTCCGAGATCTATAAGTGAGATTACAAAGTAATCTGAGAAGTAAGAAGGTAATCATTCAATTGGAATTAGATTCAAAAGAAGTACTCTAGAGATGAGAGTTATATTTATGAGGAGATTATATAGAGCTTTAGTTTCAAGCTCACTGGATTTTACAAATGGATTAAGAAGAAGAAAGTATTGATAAGAATATTCTTGTGAAATAAAGCTCATCATGTTAACATATGATGATGTATGTGAAGTAGTAGTATATCTAGAAAAGGGATTCCTTAATTATATGTCAAGAATTATGAAGTAAGGAAGATAGGAATTCCTGGGAAGCTATTAACCAAAACTATATCACTCCATATCAAAATCATTATCTTTATCACTTTTTCAAAACCTAAACAACTTCTACAAGGTAAATGAATTACCTTTATCATATAATTAATGTTCATTAGCAACCATTATATTTATCATAGGAGCCACTCACATTAGTAAGGAAGAGATTATTTAAGATAATAAGGTAATCCTTGGTTGCTAGTAGATCAAGTAGTTTTGTTCCTGCTTAATATCATTGCAGAAATGTATATAGATAAAGCCTGATCTTATTTCTTATTTATTATAATATTAGTAGTGAAGTCACTTATCATCCTTAAGGAACCACAAGGGAAATTGCAGGATAGTCTAAAACCCTAAAGTAATAAGGATTCAAGAAGAAGGAGCATTGCACACTAAGAGGCAACACGGTCTGTGATATCTGAGCCCCTCCGTCGCAGGAAGGTAGCCTTCGGCGATCATCTCTTGGATATCACGGTCTGTGATATCTGAGCCCACCAGTCGCCTTTGTTCGATTCTGGTTCCTCCTCCAACGGCTCCAGCGCCGCCAGATTAAGGTCGCCGCCGGTGGACTCGATAACCGCCGATGCGGGGATGACTAGGCCCTATGGAGGCACGACGATGGAGCTCGCCGGCTTCGCCGCGGCTTCGTTCGGCACCGCCATGGAGGGATAAGCGCTGCTGATGGCCATGGAGTGAGGCTCGGTGTGATTGGTGCAGATTGGAGGCTAGGGTTTTTTCGCGAGTAAGGCGCAGAGAGCTCGAGGGGGCACACACTAGAGGAAGAAGACGATGCGAGGAGAATGAGGTAAAAGGTGAAAATTCCACCGCGGTTACTATTTATCATCTCCAAGCATCAAGATTCGTGCAGCTTGATCGAACGGTTGGTAGCGTGAGCGTGTTCGCGAACGCAGCGGAAATTTTGCCACGTCTCCAACCGTCGCAGCCAACGGTTCGTATTGCTCGCGCGGGAAAATAGGACATGATTGCATTCTCTGCATGTGGGAGTTATGAGGCATCGCTGAACTAAGCCTACGTCGTCCTAGCTGACATGGGTAGATGAGCCGTCACATCGAAGATTCGGACATGGACGGATCCAGTCCAGCTACGGAAGAGTACGACGGAAGATTCAACATTTCTCCGGCTTACAAGTTGAAGACGGAGAAAGCTTTGCAGGGTTCATTGGGAGGACTACAAGATATTGCTTAACGATTTGCCGACATCCAACTAGACGGAACATTCATCTGAAGAGGCAAGATGGTATAAGATCTCAGAGTTCTCTGGGGGCTACTGTTGGGGATATGCTATATCCATATCCTCATAGCATGTCACCTATCCGGATAACCCGGGTGGCCCACAGTTGGTAGCATGGCCTATGGCCTGCTGGGAGGCCCAGTTAGATGGATCCAGAAGGGAGGCCCATGCCGGATAAAGGAAGGCTACGGTTGGAGTCACCGACGTACCCGGAGCCTTGGAGTGCGAGATACACAAGACTAGTAATAGACCGTGTAGGACTCTGTGACCTGTCTGGCTAGGACTTTTCCCTGTAACCCTAGGACCTGGCGACTATATAAGTCGGGCCTATGGGAGCCTTTAGGGCACAACTTCAGACAACCTAGTATCGATTCATACAACCTCGCACAACGAACCTATCTCTGTAACTCGGCGTATTGCCCTTATAGTGATTTATAGCAGGAGTAGGATTCCACCACCGTCGTGTGATCTGAACCTGGGTAAGCTGTGTTACCTCATACCCGTCAACCGTCCGCCTTCCCCCACGTCTCTAAACACGCACTGTGAGGACCCCTCCATGGCGTAATCGTCGGCAATACCACGACAGTTGGCGCCCACCGTGGGGCAAGAGGCGCTTCAGGCTCTTCGGCAGGAGATGACCAAGATCTTCGCGGGAATCAGAAAAACCGTAGCCATCGGTCGTGTTCTCTTCTCCGGCGATGTTCCGATCATCCCTCCTGACGAGTTCTGGATCCCGGCGAAGACGAACCCTACGCGGTGTTCGATCGTTCCTATCAGAGACATCCACCTCTTCATCGGCGAAACCGACTCGGGCACTAGTTCCCTGGGAGTCGGAGGAGCATCAAGGCCCGCACGGACCTCCTACGGGCAGGATACGTTCGCGAAAGGATCAATGTCGGATCACTCTTCGGAGTTTGCCGACAAAGATCGGAAAAATTCAAGGCCCACCCAAACCACCCCTGTGCAGGATATAAAGGTGGAATATCACTTCAAATCCGCCGGCTTCGCCCGCGCATCTGGACAGCAGAGATCCAAGTTCGTCGGAGTGGTTACCATCTTCGATCTGGCGCGTTGCGTTTAGAGAGAGGGCGAAAACCCCCGCGATTACCTGGCCAGGTGGCTCCGTATACGAGCCGATCTGGCCCACTACCCCGATGATAACGCTTTGTATCACTTCGTGGAAGGACTGGACCATGGCATGCTTCTCCGACATTCTTTAAGATGGTAGCAGGCAACAGGACGCCTTACCCTTGAATAGATGGTGAGCACCGTCAACAACTACGCAGAGGCTGACGCAGAAGCCCAGAAAGCACTTGTGCTCATCGACGGAGAACCTCTGATTCAGCCACCTCCACCACTGCCTCCGGCCGCCATCGTCGCAGCTGCACCACCACCTCCAGTCATCGTCGCTGCCGTTGCACCTCCACCGCCCGTCATCGAGGAAGTCCTGGCACCCTCCGACTCTGTCATTGACGTGCTTTATGCTGATTTCAGTGCAGATTCAAAGGAGATAGATTTTAGTCCAGAAGAGCTAGACTCCGCTATGCAGGAGATGGAGGAGGAGTACACGCGCGACGAGCAAGCTAACAATGCCGTCACGTCTCGAGGGGTGTTCGTCACCATTGGGATGGCGATGGATGAAGATCAACCCGTACGAGCTCCGCCTACAGCGCTGGAAAAGGGGAAGGGCCACTTCTTGCTGCTGACGATGATCGCGCAAAGGTCATGCCTCCTCCGCCTAACCTAGTGCAGCAGCCGCAGGAAATCGGCACCGGCCCGAGCAACAACAACACCACAAACCTACCGCCTCCGGCATCTACGTCTGCAGCAGCCCAAGTTACTCCAGCTGATAGAGTAATGTACGGCAACCTCCTCGTCGAGCCACTGACCGTCGCTCATATCCGGAAGGTGACCCAGCTTGACGAGAAGCGCCAGCAGCTGCTGGAGGAAGCGCAGGCCATCGCGGAGCAAGGAGCTAAGCTAGATCGAGACCTGGTCAATGCGCACAAGTCCATAGAGAAATCTAGAGCAATGGAGGCCGAGTACAAGACTTTGCTGCAGCAGCAGAAGGCTAAGAAAGCTCCGGCACGCGTCATCAATGATCCTGGTGTACGGCACAACCTAGGATGGCTCCCTCGAAGCCGGAACAAGCCAAACCATAAATTGTCAGTGAAGGCAAGCAAGTGATGCCCACCCCACTCCTTAACCTCGCCGTCGCCAAGACCCTTCTGGAGCAGGATAGATCGCCCGAGGCAGTGGAACATGTCTATGACCTAGTGGCCAAGGCGGTAAAGCAGCAGGAAAATGCCACCTCTCAGAGTCTTGAGTCCGACCCAGCACTTTGCCAGTCTAGCCAGTATAAGCCGCCAAGGGACAGATCTCCTCTTGATGTCGGGTCCCAGACGGGTTCATCGGAACAAAGACGGAGGGATGCGCGCAACAGGAAGGATGCTATCTCCATATCCTCCGACCACGGAGAAAAGGCCCGACCTCGTCGCCCATCGCCACCGCCCCGGTCCCCCCGACATCGTGAAGATTACAAGGCTCACCATCGTACGGATATGCCCCCACCAAAGCAGTGCGGCATCGTCATCCGCGACAACGCAGAGCAGACCCGTCATGACGGAGAGCGCAACCAAGGACACAGGAGCAGGTCACACCATGACCCTCCGTGTCCGACAAGCAACCATGATAGGCGTGAGGCATCGCATGAGGGTAACAACAAGAAGGCTAATCCACCGCCACCTCCGCCTCCGTCACCACCAAGCAGTGACCATGGCGGAGGAGGCCCGCATCGTTCACGCAGCCCATCCCCTATTGACAAGAAGAAGAACCCGGAGCCGTGCGATGCACGTTCGTGAATCGATAAGATCCACGAGGCCCGGGAAGGACCATACCTGGGACCACGTTGCTTTGGACCCGCAATACGGTCCGCAACTTACCCCAAAGGTTTCCGGATTGACAAGACCATCAATCCCTATGACGGCACCGCCAAGCCAGCCACATGGTTGCAGGACTACGACAACACAGTGGAGATTGCCGGAGGCAACCCCAACGTCGCCGTCAAGTACCTCCCATTAATGTTGGCGGGCACGACCCGTCAATGGATCGACGACTTGCCGGAGAAATCTATCTACAACTGGTTGGACATGCAAGAAGCGTTCACCAAGAACTTTGAGGGTACGTACAAGCGTCCCTGCACTGTGGGCGATCTACAACGGTGCATGCAAGAGAAAGACGAGACATCTCGCGCCTACCTCTCCGGCTGGCTGGACATGAAGAATTCCTGCGCAGGAGTGCACGCTCAAACCGCCATGGCCGCCTTCATCGATGGGTTAGAAAGGGGCACGTTGCTCCGACATAAGCTGAAACGCTTGCAGGACAATCACCAGCTTGACTTGAACCAGATGATTCAGTTGGCTAGTAAGTTCGCAACCGCCGCCGCCGATGCTCGCGGCTCCTTGCCAGCAAAAGCCATTCCAACTCAAGCTCAGAGGAACAACAATACAAAGGAGAAAACCGCTCCATAAGAAAAGCAATCTACAGACATGGTCGCTATGACTTTTGCAGGACGAGGTGATGGCGGACAACGTGGCCGAGGAAGGGGATCTACTCGTGGGCAGCAACGAGGAAGTGAAACCACCTCGGCGCCACTCCGCGTTCCCCAAACCTACAAGGAGTACCGCGATATGCCATGCCTCGTACACCTTGACGTCAACGGCAAGGCCACCCATACCAATCGACACTGCAAGTTCATCAACGACCTCAAGGAAGACCCAGAGTCCGGCTATAAGCAAAGTTGGAAGAACAGACCGCGAGACAAGGGCAAGGGGAAGAAGAAGGAGGAGGATTCCAAGGATTCAAGTGACATGGACGAGGACATTGACCCCAAGCGAGCCGCCAAGAGCGACGACAAGGGCAAGAACCCCTTCACGAAGAAGGCTCCAGTCTACCACACTTTCCTTGGCACCCCCACCGTCCGACAACAGAAGACCTCTCTGAGGATCCTGATGGCTACTCTCCCCCCAGTTCCCCAGTACCTGCGCTGGTCGGAGGTTCCAATCACTTGGGACAGGACGGACCACCCAGACCTTATACCTACGGAGAACTAGTACGCCATGTTCATCAACCCCTTGATTGATGGCGTGGAGTTCACCAAGTGTATGGTGGATAGTGGAAGCAGCATCAACATCATGTACCTGGATACACTGCAGAAGATGAACTTGACGGAGGCAAACCTAAGGCAGACCAACACCATCTTCCACGGTGTAGTTCCTGGTCGGGAGGCTCGGCCCCTTGGGTGCATTACACTTCAGGTTGCCTTTGGCGATGTTAACAATTACCGCCAAGAGCGCATGACCTTCGAGGTGTTCCCGTTCAAGAGCGTGTACCACGTCATATTTGGCCACGGCATTTTCCACACATTCATGGCCAAGCCATGCTTCGTCTACAACAAACTCAAGATACCCGGACCAAAAGGTGTCATCACTGTATCCGGAAGCTTTACCAAGGCAAGGGACTGTGAGATCAATGAAGCAGCCGTTGCAAAAGCTGTCCTCTACAACGAAGAATTCAAAGAGATCCAGAGCAAGGTCGATGACTCAGAGATGCCCGCGTCGAAGAAGCAGATCTCCGACTCCGCTCCTGCATTCAAGGCCGCCATCGAGACCAAGCCGGTGGAACTTGTGGTAGGCGATGCCTCCAAGGTCACCGCCATTGGGACGAACCTGGATCCCAAATAGGAAAGCGCGCTCGTTGAGTTCCTCCGTGAGAATAGGGACATCTTTGCCTGGCAACCTGCCGACATGAAAGGTGTACCTAAGGAACTTGCCGAGCACAACTTAAACATTGATTCAAAATCCAAACCAGTGAAACAACCTCTATGACGCTTTGGAGATGAGAAGAAACGCGCCATTGGTGAAGAGATAGCTAGGTTACTTAAGGCTAGATTTATCCGAGAATTCCTTCACACCCGATGGGTGTCCATTCCTGTACTTGTCCCCAAAAAGGGAACCAATGAATTAAGAATGTGCGTTGATTACACCGGCTTGAACAAAGCATGTCCCAAAGATCCGTTTGCTTTGCCTCGCATTGACCAAGTCATTGAATCGACGGCTGGCTCAGAGCTTTTGTGTTTTCTCGATGCATACTTAGGATACCACCAGATCAAGATGAGGAAGTCGGACCAATTGGCCACTTCGTTCACTACCCCATACGACACGTTTTGCTATGTTACGATGCCCTTTGGGCTGAAAAAGGCAGGTGCTACGTACCAGCAGACAATGCAACGTTGCCTCCACGACTAAATTGGTCGGAACGTTCACGCCTATGTGGACGATATCGCGGTGATGTCTAAAAAGTCAAACGACTTAATCTATGACTTAAAAAGAAACCTTTGATAATCTCCGGAAGTACAACATGATGCTTAACCCTAAGAAGTGCGTCTTCGGGGTTCCAGCTAACAAATTGTTGGGGTTCATCGTTTCCCAACGCGGAATCGAGGTCAACCCGGAGAAAATCAAGGCCATCTTAAACATAAACCATCCGACATTCCTAAAGGACATTCAACGACTAACAGGTTGTGTTGTAGCAGTTAGTCAGTTCATCAGTCGACTTGGAGAGAAGGGTCCGCTGTTGTACAAGTTGCTGAAGAAGGCGGACAAATTCACGTGGACAGACGAGGCAGATGCAACATTGAAGCAGGTCAAGGAGATCCTTTCCTCAGCGCCTATCCTTGCAGCACTCGAGCCTGGAGAGCCCCGTTAATCTACATGGCGGCAACCAACCGGGTAATTAGCATCATTGTCGTGGTAGAGCGGAAGGAACCAGGCTATGAGCACGGAGTTCAACGACCAGTTTACTATGTGAGCGAGGTCTTGACGGAGTCCAAGAAGCATTACCCGCACTACCAGAAGATAGCTTATGGAGTATTCCTTGCTTCTCGGAAGCTGAGGCATTACTTTCAGGAGCACCCAATCACAGCGGTGAGCAAGACTCCACTGTCCGACATAATCAACAACAGCGACGCTACAGGAAGGGTTGCGAAGTGGGGCATTGAACTTGCCGCCTTCGAGATCACTTACAAGAGACGCGACGCTATCAATTCACAAGCCTTGGCGGATTTTGTTGCAGATTGGACGGAGATGCCAGATGCTACTCCACTGCCGGAACCAGAGCACTGGGTGATGCACTTTGACGGATCAAAGCTGCTCAACGGCTCGGGGGCTGGTATGTTGCTACAGTCACCAGCAGGAGACAAGCTACACTACGTTCTGCAGATCCACTTCGAGGCTACAAACAACATGGCGGAGTATGAATCACTCATTCACGGACTTCGTGTACCCAAGTATATTGGCATCAAGCGCATAGTTTGTTGTGGAGATTCCGACTTGGTTGCCCAGCAGGTGGCTGGCACCTGGAATGCGCGGAACCCTATGATGGCGGCATATCGAGACGAAGTGGACGAGATAGCCAAGAGCTTCTTGGGCTACGAAGTCAAGTATGTACCTAGGGAGCAAAACGAGGCGGCTGATCTGCTGTCTAAGCTTGGATCAGGGCGCAAGCAAATTCCACCTGGAGTTTTCCTAGAGCACCTGCGCACACCATCTGTAAAGGGAGCCGACATCGACAACCCGGATAGAGCTGACTCTTTCGTCAACATGGTGGCTAAGGTCCCTCCGGCTTGGACAAAAACGTTCATGGAATATCTTGAACACGGAACTTTGCCCGACGATGAAGTCGAAAGACGGCAAATAGTACGACGAGCAAAGGGTTATACCATAATCAACGGGCAACTCTACAAAAGGAGCACTACTGGTGTATACCTAAAGTGTGTTTCCCAGTTAGAAGGTATGGAAATCCTACGCGAAATCCATCTCGGAGACTGCGGGCATCACGCAGCTCCTCGATCGTTGGTCGCGAAAGCCTTCCGACAAGGGTTCTACTGGCTGACCGCGAAGGCGGACGCCGACAAGCTGGTTGAGACGTGCATGGGATGCCAGTATTATGCCCGACAACCACATGTTCCTGCTGAAGAATTGCGAACAATACCAATAACTTGGCCGTTTGCAGTCTGGGGGCTAGACATGGTGGGAACGTTACAGACGACACCTTGTGGGTTTACGCATCTGCTTGTAGCAGTTGATAAATTCACCAAATGGATAGAAGCTAAACCCATTAGAAAGCTTGATGGGGCAACTGCCCTCAGGTTTGTCCGGGTTCTAGTGGTGAGATTTGGTCTCCCACACAGCATTATCACCGACAACGGCAGAAATTTGTCACTCGGAGAAGTGGAGGCTTATTGTTGGGAGAAAGGCATCTGACTTGACCTTGCATCTGTGGCACATCCACAGTCCAACGGTCAGGTTGAGCGAGCCAATGGATTAATTCTGCAGGGAATCAAGCCACGTCTTGAGGCACCGCTACATAGAGCAGCTGGAGCCTGGGCAGAAGAATTACCGTCTGTGTTGTGGAGTTTACGAACTACACCCAATAGATCCATCGGCTACACCCCTTACTTCATGGTATATGGAGCAGAAGCCATCCTGCCTTCTGACATCCTTCACGATGCACCAAGAGTTGCCGCCTACGGCGAAGATGACGCTGAAGAATCCAGACGCCTAGATGTGGACCTTCTCGAGGAGGAGCGCGTTTTGGCATGCCAAAGATCCGCCATCTACCAGCAGAAGATACGCAACTACCATAGTCGCCGCATTCGGCATCGCTCGTTTAAAGAGGGGGATTTGGTGCTCCGACTTAAGCAAAAGAAGTCACACAAATTATCCCCGCCATGGGAAGGACCGTTCATCATAAGCAAGGCGCTACTCAATGGGTCTTACTACCTGTTGACAATCGTGAACTGAAGAATAGACCCAACGGGGATCATAAGCGTAAGCGACGTGACCCGGATGATGACTACCCGGAGCTTGATCGGCCATGGAACATAGCACAGCTACGTCCTTTTAACACTTAGCATTTTTTATCTAATTGTGTACCTCTTATATGATCAATGAAATAAAGCTCTCTGGTTCACTCATATTTTTGAGTCTTTTACCTCCTTTAGTGTTCATTTTTGGATCATATAAAACCTTTATGCACAAGCTTTGCGATTACACTTGTGAAAATTCCGCCTACGGGCGTTAGCTTAAGTTTTCTGGTCTACATGTTCTTTGTCATTTTTATGTGGATTCTGGAGTAGTGACTTTCGACACTTATTGTCGGCGATTTTGTGCTTGGGTTATTGACAATGCCATTGGGCATCATCACCTAAGCACATGGTTCCGACAACGAGTCTTCTGACTCACGAAACGTCAAGCATAAGAACCAAAGTAATGGATAAGCCAACACTTGCTTAAAATAATATATACATTCTGGAAACTAGTTCTTGAGCAGCAGGAAATAACAACCATTGTTTTCCGCCTTAAGATTACATAAACAAGTTTTTCCCGCGTATGCACCAAAGGTGAAACAGATATTACAAAGTTGTTCTTTACTCCTTTGGCGCAGGTGACTTGGAAGCAGCATCATAACCAGCCGGAGAACCACCCTCGAAGTCGGCGCTGTGGTGCGACTCAGAGGAACCTTGGTTGCCGCTGTCGATGGTGTTCATGGGAACGAAGACATCGACGTCTACCAACTCGGCAACTCTGGTGTCATAGCCCGCGAGCGACGACAAGATGGCTTCATGGTTAATCTCTTTGCCATCATCGTCTACGTCGGGAATGCCAGAGGTCACCGTGTCGATGTCGGCATCTTCATAGTGTGCCTTCACCATTGACAGCGCCATCCTTGCGCCAGCCCGCGCACATGAAGCTTTCCAGCTTGTGATACGCTCGGTGGCTCGGTGCAGAATCTCTGAGGACTTCACCACGGAGTCCGATGCCTTGATGTTTTTCTGGAGGGGCTTGGTGATCTCCTTGGCTTGCGTGATGGCGGTGTTGATGAAGTTGCCGGCAAGAACCATGCATTCCTTGGCTGGAGGAGGCGATCGGGTTAAACCCATGGGAGCTACAAATTCCGACAAGGAGCGCATGAGTTCAACAATTCCAAGTACCCAGACTATAGAAATCCAAGACGGAGAAAACTTACTGAAGATGCTGGCCTCAGCTTGCCAGAGGGTGTCCGCCAAGAATTCTTTCTCTTGTTGGAGGAGCTTATACGCCTCGCTATGGCGTTGATTTTGCTCATCGGCAGCTTGCTTCTGATCTTTTAAGATCGCAATCTCCTCCTTCAAGCGATTGATTTCCTCAGTGGCGGAGTCCTGCAGGGCTTTCATCGATTCCTCATGCATTTTCAGCATATCATTCCTCTCCTGCTTAAGAATCTTGTTCTCGCTATCCAGCTCTTGAATGTGCTTGGATTGCTTGACAATATTCTTGGCCTTGCCGATGGTTTCTGCAAAGTCGGAGAAAGTAAAAAGTACACAGTGAGTACTCGGAGAATATGGGCACAAAACCAAGTCGGAATGCGAAAAATAAAACAGACGCTTGCTCTTAGTGATCCGTTCCTTCAAGAAGGCAGTTTTACCCTTTTTAGCTTCCAGTTCTGCGCGCATCTTCTAGTACTTGTCATTGGCCATGCCCCTCCAAGCACTCTCGTTCTATGGAAAAAAGGTCAAAGTTAAAATGTTGTTTGGTCTGCTTGGAGCATCTAGCCGGAAAATTTCCACCTAGACGCTCGAGGGCTACAGCGAGAGTTTTTGACTTAGTAATATGCTTAGATTTTCTTTAAAGCATCTAGTCAGAACTAATTCAGTTCTCAATTAGAAGCTTGGGGGATACAGTATAAAGTTTTTAACTCGGATATATGCTTAGCTTTTCTTTAAGCATCTAGTTGGAACTAATTCAGTTACAACTAGAGGCTTGGGGGCTACAGTATGGAAAATTATGAACACTGCGTATGCTACTCTTAAAGCATCTAGTCAGAATATTTCATTACATCTATATGCTTGCGGGCTACAGTGAGAGTTTTTCTAACTTAGTCACTCTTAGAGCATATAGATGCAAAAACCTATGGTTTTTCCATCTACATCCTTGGGGGCTATAGTGGGATACTCATACGAAATGCAAAAGGCAAACAAAACTTACAAGTGCGATGATCTTGAGGTTTGTAGCACTCTCGGCCAGCAGCTTGCCAAAGGATTCGCTGTTTCCTTGCAAGATTTCTGCTTGCCGGCGGAGCTTCTCTAGACCGCACATAGGAGATGTCAAGATCAGGACCAAAGCGGCTACCGTGTAAGTACGGATAGACTATCTTTGGATAGGCTATGGTTTTCTTGGGTGCGCATGCCAACGTAGCACTGCTTCCACCACCGCCTTACCGCCACCGATGTCATCCTTAGTCGGAGCTTCAGCCATTTGATGGGTGGCACTCTCCTGCGTCGCCTGCTCGCCGACGACTGCAACCTCGGTAGAAGCACCTGAGTCCACTTCCATGGCAGAAGGGCCAGATGCCTCCTTAGCTTGTGAGCTTGTCGGGCATTTAAGGCTTGATGGAGGGAGTGGTAGGGCGATGGCGGGAGATGCGATGATGCAAAGCATGTCCTTGATAGTTCTAGCCCCCAATTTGGAGGTCTTCTTGAGGCTGGTCGTGGCTTTCTTCTGAAACGTGCAAAATGCATAAATGCAGGAGCAAGACAGATAAATTGACAATGTCGGAGAGAAGCTTACACAAGTGGGGTGCTTTGGCAAAGGGATCCCAAGAATTTTTCTTTTTCCGCCTGTGGCGGTAGTCTTCTTGGAGGCTCCACCCTCTGTCTTCTTCTTCTTGCCTCCGTCGGCAGCGTAAGAGGTGGAGCTCTTCTGCTTTCGCGCCAACGGATCTTCATCGTCGGACACGACCGTGACTTCCTTCATCTTTGGATCGTAGATTTGGGCAGCCAGGTTGCCTTCCTCTAGATCGCTAAGCTGTTAAGTGAGAAGTTACCGTGTTAGATGAGATGAAATTTGCAAGACGGAAGAACTGGAGTATACGTCATACACGAAAAGTAAATACCTACCATTGGGAACTTTCCGTCTACGAACATGTCGTAGGTGATGGTGAAGCCATGCTTCTTATCCTTCACCTTGACAATGTCCTTAAGGCGGAGCTTGACGGAGTCGCTCGAGAAGTTGTCAACAGAGATGCGGAGGCTATCCCTTCTATCGCTAGTATGCTCATGCATGAGCTTCACGCGGTGCTGCAGAGGTTGGATTCGCCTGATGAACCAGCACATGGCTAGGTCCAAGCCGGTCAAACCCGTCTCTACGAACCATTCTATCCGCCTTATGGCGCGGGAAGCATCGAGGTCGGAGGGAAGGGAGGCCTAGGATCTCCATGACGAGGCTTCAGCGGCGGCTCCGTCAACAAAGTCCGGGTACATTACTTGTCGGCCAGCCAGAGGGATGTCTGGGCCGTAGAAGTACGTCCGTTGCCAATTTTTGCAGGACTCGTGGCCGACGATGTCGGGGAACCGCCGGCCAGGTCGAATCTTGAAGCCTATGGTGCCGCAGTTCCTGAGTTCTTCCTTACTAGCTCCGGCTTCACGTTTGACGGTGAAGAAGTACACAAAGAGGTCTCAACTAGGCCTTATCCCTAAGTATCCCTCGCAGAGCGCCGCGTAGTTGCTAAGCACTAAGATACTATTGGGGGAAAGATTCTGGGGCTAGACTCTATAGTGATTCAAGACGGAGAGGAAGAAGTTGGAGATGGGCAGGGAGACGCCGCGTACCAGTTGGGATTTGAGGTACACCTTTTCTCCGGCTTGGGGAGAAGGTGTCACCTCGCCGGCCGGCACCGCCCGCCAGGCGAGCCCCTCCGTCGCAGGGAGGTAGCCCTCAGCGATCAGCTCTTGGATATCATGGTCCGTGATATCTGAGCCGCGCCAGTTGCCCTTGTGCGAATCTAGCTCCTCCTCCAATGGCTCCAGCGCTGCCAGATTAAGGTCGCCGCCGGTGGACTCGATCACCGCCGATGCGGGGATGACCAGGCCCTCTGGGGGCACGACAATGGAGCTCGCCGGCTTCACCGCGGCTCCGTTTGACGCTGCCATGGAGGGAGAGGTGCTTCTGCTGGCCATGGAGCGAGGTTGGATGTGACTGGTGTGGATTGGAGGATAGGGTTTTTTCGCGAGTTAGACGCGGAGAGCTCGAGGGGGCACGCACTGGAGGAAGAAGATGATGCGAGGAGAATGAGGTAAAAAGTGGAAATTCCACCATGGTTACTATTTATCATCCCCAACATGAAGATTCGTGCAGCTTGATCGGACGGTTTCCGCGTAGACGACGTGTTCGCGGACATGCACGGAAATTTTGCCACGTCTCCAACCGTTGCCGCCAACAGTTGGTATCGCTCGCGCGGGAAAATCGGACATGATTGCGTTCTCTGCATGTGTGAGTTACGAGGCGTCGCTGACCTAAGCCTACGTCGTCCTAACTGGCATAGGCAGATGAGCCGTCACATCGGAAGATTCTGGCATGGACGGATCTAGTCCGGCTATGGAAGAGTATGATGGAAGATTCAGCATTTCTCCGACTTACATATTGAAGATGGATAAAGCCTGCAGGGTTATTTGGGAGGACTACAAGATATTGCTTGACGATTTGCCGACATCCATCTAGACGGAGCATTGCACACTAAGAGGCAACACGGTCTATGATATCTGAGCCCCTCCGTCGCAGGAAGGTAGCCTTCGGCGATCATCTCTTGGATATCACGGTCTGTGATATCTGAGCCCGCCAGTCGCCTTTGTGCGATTCTGGTTCCTCCTCCAACGGCTCAAGCGCCGCCAGATTAAGGTCGCCGCCGGTGGACTCGATAACCGCCGATGCGGGGATGACTAGGCCCTATGGAGGCATGACGATGGAGCTCGCCGGCTTCGACGCGGCTTCGTTCGGCACCGCCATGGAGGGATAAGCGCTGCTGATGGCCATGGAGTGAGGCTGGGTGTGATTGGTGCAGATTGGAGGCTAGGGGTTTTTCGCGAGTAAGGCGCGGAGAGCTCGAGGGGGCACGCACTAGAGGAAGAAGACGATGCGAGGAGAATGAGGTAAAAGGTGAAAATTCCACCGCGGTTACTATTTATCATCTCCAAGCATCAAGATTCGTGCAGCTTGATCGAACGGTTGGCGCGTAGACGACGTGTTCGCGAACGTGTGCGGAAATTTTGCCACGTCTCCAACCGTCGCAGCCAACGGTTCGTATTGCTCGCGCGGGAAAATCGGACATGATTGCGTTCTCTTCATGTGGGAGTTATGAGGCATCGCTGACCTAAGCCTACGTCGTCCTAGCTGACATGGGCAGATGAGCCGTCACATCGAAGATTCGGACATGGACGGATCCAGTCCAGCTACGGAAGAGTACGACGAAAGATTCAGCATTTCTCCGGCTTACAAGTTGAACACGGAGAAAGCTTTGCAGGGTTCGTTGGGAGGACTACAAGATATTGCTTAACGATTTGCCGACATCCAACTAGACAGAACATTCATCTGAAGAGGCAAGATGGTATAAGATCTCGGAGTTCTCCGGGGCCACTGTCGGGGATATGCTATATCGATATCCTCATAGCATGTCACCTATCCGGATAACCCGGGTGGCCCACAGTTGGTAGCATGGCCTATGGCCTGCTGGGCGGCCCATATAGATGGATCTAGAAGGGAGGCCCAAGCCGGATAAAGGAAGGCTACGGTTGGAGTCACCAACGTACCCGGAGCCTTGGAGTGCAAGATACACAAGACTAGTAATAGACGGTGTAGGACTCTGTGACCTGTCCGGCTAGGACTTTTCCCTGTAACCCTAGGACCTGGCGACTATATAAGTCGGGCCTATGGGAGCCTTTAGGGCACAACTTCAAACAACCTAATACCGATTCATACAACCTCGCACATCGAACCTATCTCTGTAACTCGGCCTATTGCCCTTATAGTGATTTATAGCAGGAGTAGGATTCCGCCACCGTCGTGGGATCTGAACCTGGGTAAGCTGTGTTACCTCGTACGCGTCAACCGTCCGCCTTCCCCCACATCTCTAAACACGCATTGTGAGGACCCCTCCATGGCGTACTCGTCGGCAATACCACGATAGGCTGGTTATGGCATCGCCGTCTAGCCCACGTCAACATGAGAAATTTGAAAAGTATTCACAAGGGTGGCCACGTCCTTGGACTAAAAGTCAATGTTTCCTTTGCCAAAGATCGTTTTTGTAGGGCTTGTGTTGAAGGAAAAATGCACGACTCTCCCCATAAGAGGAAGACTATTATATCATCAAAGAGGATCTTGGAGTTACTTCATGTGGATCTTCTTGGTCCTCCATCTCATGCAAGTCTTGGTGGGAAGAAGTATTGCTTGGTCATAGTTGATGACTATTCAAGATACACATGGTGTACGTTTTCAAGCTGAAAAGTGAGACTCAACAAACTGTTATTGACTTCGCCAATGAGGTTCAACGTCAACATAGTGTCCTAATTTTGGCAATAAGAAGTGACAATGGCTCTGAGTTCAAGAACTACACTCTGAATGAATTTCTAAGTGAAGAGGGGATAAGACATCAATACTCCGCTGCGTACACCCCTCAAAAAAATGGTGTATCCGAGAGGAAAACCGGACTTTAATGGATATGGAAAGGTCTATGTTGGCTGAATTCAAGTCACCATACAACTTTTGGGCTAAAGCTATATCCACCGCATTTCATTTGTCAAATCGGCTTTACCTCCGCAAAATCTTGGACAAGACTCCATATGAGATACTTACCGGTAACAAGCCCAACATATCATATTTCCGTTGTAAGTTTTCATTAAATGAGTTTGTATATAAATTTGAGTCAAAGGCTTTAGAAGGTATTTTTTGTTGGTTATGCGGAATCCCACTTATAGAGTCTACAATAAGGTCTGTCTTGTAGAATCTTGTAGTGTGGAGTCGAGGAAAATGATAGATCCCATCTTGCAAGTTGATGTTTGTGATGTGAAAATACCCCAAGATTCCATAAGAAGAATGGGCGTGGGATTTTTACGCCCATTGAGAACCCCTTGTGGAAGATCGAGAAGTACAATGCTCTACTCAAGAGCCCCTCATCACAAGATCAACGAGCTCTACATCTTGAGGAAACCACCGCTTGCAACACCACAACCCTCTGAAGATCAACCATCTGCTGAAGCTCCTGAAAGCCCCAGGCCGGATTTTCTGGGCGAGGCCGGATTATACGGCCCGACCTCATCTTATGCCAAAAACAAAGAAGAAGACCTGAACTCTACTGAAACTCCTAGGCCGTATTATCTGGCCCCTCCAATGGGCGGATTATCCACCTCAAGCTCCGTAATCGCAGCCTCTGTTACATTGCTGATCAAAATCAAGAGCAAAGTTCTTCGTATCCTGTACACACTAAACAAGTTGTGTGTCAAGACGAGGACTTAAATGATGAAGCAATCCCTGCAGTAAACAATAAGGAGATTGAAACTCATCGCAAATCTCGGGCTAAATGGAACCTTGAATTAAGAGATCATACTCTTAACAAAGTTGTAGGTGATCTAAGCAGAAGGGTGTCCACAAGAAGGGATTTCATGGTGGTGGCACGATAGATGCCATGGGTAGGCTTAAGTTGGGGGACAATGTGTGCTAGTGGGATCCATGGAGGGAAGATGTAGTGATTTCTACATACAGAATGCAAGAACTTGATATTTATTCAACACCAGTGAAGCTACACTTTCTCCTTGAGATGTTTGAGCTTTGTCCTTGAGATGTTTGAGCGAGAGGAAGAAGAAGCTACTACAAGTGCTAAGTAAGAAAATGAATCGATCCCCTTCTCTGGAGGACCTGCCCCTTCTTATAAAGGAGTGGCCTGGTTCCATCTAGGGCTAACGTGGACAAGCATATTCGTGGAATATGCTTGTCCCTAAATAGTAACTCGGCGAGCTCCTTTCCGTGTCGCCCTTCTATCAGTGGAAATAACCCAGAGCCCATGACATGTGAGACCATGTAACATCCCAGTATTAGAGCTTAGAAATAAGATGAACACAGATGTGTGCCTTGCATTCATGCATAGAAAATCCGAATAATTTTCGCACTTTTGAACAAAACTTGTCAAAGTGATTGAAGCTTCTCTCAACTTGATGGGACTAAAGTAGATCATCAAGTTAACTACAATAAGTTTCAATATGACCTTTTCTAAAACCTTATTTTGGGTAAAGGAGATTTGATCTAAGGGTAGATCAAATGTAATAGAAGTTAAACCCTAATACATTACTTAATGATTTATATTTGATCCTTAAGTAATCATATCCTAGTATTCATTACACAAGTCATGAATACCAAGATATAAATATAAAGTAATAGGAATGTAACAACTAAATCTTGATCTATCTTAATCTCATCTGCTTGTACCATGAATATCATGGTAATACCTAACCCTAACTCTTTAGTGGGATTGAGTAGGAAAGACACCAAATCAAGATCATTCACCACATATCTTTCTTTCCATATCAATCCTTATCATCTCTACTGAACCATATTCTAATATCTGTTGTTCATCAATGTTGAGTAACCAACTATTGATTCACCAATTCTTAAACTATCAATTTTTGACCTAGCAACTCTTGTCCTTATCATAGAATTCACTTAAGTATTTTAGAGATATTCAGAAGATAATTATAATACAACTGTAATGTTGTATTGATAAAGCCTTGATTAGTCAATTGGAAACCTAAGCCATAAATGATCAAAGGATTATAATGATCATGCTCAAGCCACTAAGAGTGAATGATTATATCATGTATAAGTGACATTGGTGGATAGAACTGATTAAACTCTAGTTGTTTTAATGAATCTATCCTAGCCAACGGATCTGCATCTAACGGTTGCTACGTGTTTGACCTAAAATGGGCGGCGCTGACGGCGGCTGTGCGGAGGCGGCGCTCTGGCGGCGAGGCTGCCGACTATGCAGAATGCAAGAAAGAGGGAGGGGGAGCTCACCGAGTTCGTAGCACACTGCTGATGCTCCTCGTGGTCTTTGTGGGCCAAGGGGCGCACGGGTTCCTGGGGAATTGCTCACCGGAGTTGAGTCGTGCCTCGGGTGTGGTCAGTCGTCGACGGGGGCGAGGTTGCAGGCCACGCGCGAGTGTTTGGCGAGCACCTAGAGATACGGAAGACGCAGACTAATCAAATGTCATGATTTACTGATCAAGGCGCGCACGGAGTCGAGTGCTAGAGCTCACCGGAGTTGCGGGGTCGTCGGTGGCGTACAGGTGGAGACGTTGCCGACACTCTGGGGCGCTCGGGGGCGAGCTGGCGCTACGGGGATGATCGCCAGGAGGTGGGGATCACGAGAGCATGGTCGAGGAGGCAAGGGGCGGTGAGGGACTGCCGGAATCGGCCGGGGAAGTCGTCGGAGACAGAGCGGCTCGGGGAGAAATTGGAGCGGCCTGGGGGCGTGCTTGGGGGAGGAGACAAAGGGGAAATGGAGAGGAGGCCAGGGAGTTTAAGCGTGTGTGGTCAGGGGGCGTTGATCACGCGGCATTGATGCGAATTGACGAGGCGCAATCAATCGGCAAGAACAGCTGGCGAGGTCGTGTTGAAGATGATGAATAGGAGGTGGGAATCGGGTCAGCGAGTGAGTGAGAGGGAGAAGAGGGGCCACCGGTCATTGGTTCTGCGGGTCAATTACCAGGTGAAAAACGATTCGCCGAGGGAGAGGAGAACTGGGCTGTTTTGCTGGGCCTTGTGGGCTTGGCCAGTTTGGGCTAGGTCCGAATCCATTTTTTTATTCTGTAACCTTTTCTTTTTCTAATTCTGATTTCTGTTTTGAAATTCCAAACAAGCAAATCACATTCAAATTAATTCAAACAATCAACAAACTTTGCAACTATGAATTTGGTTCTGTTTATCAACATAAACCAAATCCTAAAATAAAATAATATTTTTATTCTTTTTAGGATCCATTTGTAAATAAAATAAAATGGATCATTAGTTATTTAATATGGTTTGATTTATTTAATAAAATATTCATTTTAAATCCAAACACTTTCAAAACCAAATCAGTAGGTTTTATTTGAAAATATAAGATACTGGAAATACTTGTTTAAAAGAAAAATAACATTTTTGTTATAGGGTCCATTAATAATTAAATAAATATACCTTATTTATTTAATTCAACTAGGATTTATTTTATTTAAAGTTTTTATTTTGAAATCTAAAATAAAGACAAAACACTTCAGTAGGTTTTATTTGAGAATATAAAATATTTGGAAAACTTATTTAAAGTAAATAAATAAGTTTTTGTGTTTTATTTAAAATGGGATAAGCTTTTACTTTAATAAAATTTGGATATTAAATCCTTATTATTTTATTTAAATAAACCTTTGCTATTTTTATTCAAAACAAAATGTTTTAATTCCAAAGTTTGGCCAAGGTTTCATTTGGCTTTATAAAATAATCTTTTATCTATAAACTTTTATTTCTATTGAATACCAAATCCTTTTTATTTTAAAGATCCAAAATAGTATTTCCAAAATATTTTGTTTTCCTTTATTTAAATTGCTTATCTTTTTAAATCCTTTTAGGATTTTATTTAATTCAAATTGGGTTGAAGTTCCAATTAAATTCAAAAAGTTTCTTCTGGCCCTGAAAATCAAACAAAGTTTTATTTTATTCATTTATTTTCACATTACAAGATTTGGAAAATCTTGGGATGTGACAGGCTACCACCCTTAAAATAAATCTCGTCCCGAGATTTGGGGAGGCTAGGGTTACAAGCAGGCTCAAAACAACTAGGGTACTACCACCCTTAAAATTTTTCAAACAAAAATTACATATTGTCCTTCTTGGTATCCTGAAAAAAACTTTCTCTAAGCAAACAGTTGCGTTTATGTCCTTAATTTCCATGCTTGACTCATGGGCTAAAGTTGAGATCCCTCATAGACTTGTTTAACTTGTTCTCCATCCTTTCTGGACAATTGTTTGCATAGTGGCCTAGTTCCCTGCATTTGAAACATGTGACAAGGCTGAGATCCCTCATAGGCTGGTTTATCTTATGCTTCATCTTTTCTGGACAGTTGCTTGCATAATGTCCCAACTCTTTGCAGTGTTTGCACATCACTTGGCTGATATCTTTCTTTTCCTTTGGCATCATTGCCTTTTGTTTGTTTCTTTGGTTCTTCTTCTTTTCTGGGCATTCACTGGCATAGTGTCCCATCTCTTTGCAATTGTAACACTGCAATTGGCTTATGTCCCTTTTCTTCTTTTTGGGTCTCTCCAAAGCTAGGAGTTCTTCTAGTTCATGTTCTTCATAGGTGGAAGATCTTTCTCTCTTCTTGGGGCATTGATCTTCATGCTCCTTGGATGCATGCTCCTTGTCTCCACAAGTATTGCTAACTTGGGTTCCTTCTAGATTAACATCTTTGTCATCCTTGTTGTCATTAGCTCTTTGGGAAAAGTTTTCTCCCATGTTGATCATTTGAGTAACCAATCCTTGCAACAATTGGGATTGAAGTTTCAAAATCCTTTGTATGGCTGGGTCTAGTCCATTGTTGTTGTTGGCTAAAAGCTGAGTTGTCTCTTGGCTCAACTGGTTTTGGGTTGTTATAAGTTCTCTCATGTTGTTCTCTTGGTTGTTGTTGTCATCAACCTTGATGTTGGTGTTTCTTGGAGTAGTCATCTGTTTGGGTTGGATTGGGATTAGAACCGGCAACAAAATTTCTAAGGGAATAATTCTATTCACACACATCACAAATCACACAAGCAATGTGCATGTAATCACAAACCAGACAATTCACTCAAACAACAAAGTTCAAGCACATACTTAGGCAATAAAATATTTTTGTTACACCACATAAGTTGGTGGTTTTGTCTTAACTAAATTATGGTGGTCCATCTATATGGTTCACTTGTGATCTTTCCTTCCTTCATGATTCTTCTTGTATGGGATCATGGTTTCCTTGAGAAAACTCTTGGTTGCAATACTTCAAAGTTGTTGATGGCTCCTTCTTATTTTGCATTCCCTCAGTCTCTAAATCTTGTGCAAGATTTCCTTGTCTTACTTGTAGTCCTTAGTGGTATCCAAGTTGGAGGTCCTTGGTGAACATGCTGAAGATGTTGAAGTCATTAGAGTTGAAGAAGTTGAAGTCATTAGAGTTGAATAAGTTGAAGAAGTCCTTTGCACATAGTGTAGTCCTTGGCCATGGGTAGGTTTTTCCATCAAGTTGAAGTAGAAGAGAAGTAGAGTTGAAACCAAAATGGTTAAGGAAAGAGTTTACAAGTGTTTTTGTAAATAAGTTTTGGGTCAAAATATAACTCCTATTTTTCTAAGGGGGTTTGTCCAATCCTAGGTTTACAAATCCTACAGGCAACACAATGCTCTGATACCATCTGTAGGGGGAGTGTCCCAACCTTACAACAATATAAGGTGGAGTCCCCTGTGTTTACAATGCTAGTCCCTGGATCAATAGCTAGCATCCACAGTTAAGATGTAATATCAAGAAACAAAGGTTATAATATAACTTTATAACCAGGAATAACATAATTTTATTACATCATACATAGCTCATTTGGCTATTACATTACATTGCAGCGGAATAACTATAAGCATGGGGTCCTTCATCTTCAAAGTGCCACAGGCAGATGTTGGTTGTAGACTTTGTAATCCTAATCAATCAATCTTCACTAAAATCAATCAAACCCGCAACATTACAAGTTACAGCCACAAGGGTCAATACATTTGAATTGTATTGGCAAGTGATACTTTGGTAGTATAGTGGAATCTATCATCTATATGCATTGGGCTAAGTGGAGTTGAGGCTTGCATTGCTCAAAATAGATTTTCCTTATCATTTTGAAAATACTAAGTTTTTGTTTTGACAAAATCTTTTCCAAGGCTTCTCTCAATCAAAGATTGAAGATTTTAAACAACCCTTGTTCAAACCACAAGTTTTATCTTAGAAATTTGAATGATGAGATTCTTGATTGCTTCCATGTCTTGATGCTCAAATTGTCCTTTACCAGGGACATGGCTAAGTACTTAGATTTTACACTCTGCAGAGGTGGTGCACTTTCCCCACAAGACTTGGTTTCCCAAGACAAGATCTTTCAGAAGCCTTCCCTTAGACCAAAATGGACGCGCTCCAACCTATCAAACACTACCACCCACTGTCCATATGGCTAAGTTCTTGCAACCTATATGATCATGGCAGAGCCCATATTGACAAGTGGTTGCACTTGAAGCTTCTCAACATTTGACATCTCCAATCTCTTTGTGCCTGGGTGGCATACCACAAGTGAGATACACAAGCCAAGTCCATGGCCTTGTGAACCACTGAACCAAAAACCACCAAGCAAGCCCATTCCACCCATGTGATTCATTAACTTAGTTGTTTTATTACACAAAAACATAAGTCCTCAGACTTAGAGATTTTTCCATAGTGTGAATATATTTTCCACCCATGTTTTCTATTAGCCAGGCTAAGCTTGATAGTAGTAGGAATATTTAACTTAGGAAAATCCTACTAAGGATTCATCTACTAGGTTTTCTTATAGCAAGGTCTATACTTAGCAAAGTCCATGCAGGTTTTACTTAGCAAAATCACTAATGCATAGAGAAAGTAATGGGACAAAAAGTATGAAGCATCACTTGCCTTTTTGGTAGAGGGTATAGGTTCACTCCTTGTCCTTGCAACAATCACACTCTTCAAGTCACTACAAATCAATCAAGCAAGGCACAAACTCAATCTACCAATCAAGCAAAACAACACATAAAATGACAAAGTCAAAGAAATGCATGCAAGCATGCCAAGCTTTGTTTTGTTTTGTTTGAAAAGTGGTTCCTTATGGGTCATAAACATTTGAAAACTCCTAATGGTAATTTTGTCAAGTGGCAAAGTCATTAGCAAAAGGGTTTTGTCCATGAACCATTTTTTTAAATCCATTCATCATTTTATGTGGTGAAAAATATTTTGATCAAAGCAAAACTTTATGTTTTTCACCAAATGAGATGCTATTGCAAAACTTGGTGTTTTGGGTCAGTAGGTTTGGTCTAAACCATTTTCCCAAAGTTTTTACTCAAAATCATTTTCATAACAAAAATCATTATTCTCTTTTGGCTAGAAATGACTAAATCAAGTTTTCCATCCTAAACTTTACCAAATCCATTTTCCAAACTATGGGTTGGTTCCTAGGGTCAGTGAGTTTACAACAAACCATTTCCCAAAGGTTTTCCTTCAAAATCATTTTCAATAAATAAATCACATTTCTATTTGACTAGAAATGGTTTTAAATCAAAGAATCATTATTTTATTCCACCAAATACATTTTTGAGTCCACAATGTGTTTCCTAGGGTCAGTAGGTTCAAATCAATCCAATTTCCAAAGATTTTAACCCAAAATTCATTTTTAAACAATTTTTACATCCTTAACAAGCATACAAATGTTTCTGCAAATTCAAACAAGCTAACAGATACTATTTGCTAAACCAAGGGCATGGTTGGCTATGTCTTGCTCTCCTGAATCCAACGACATAAAATTTGTAATTTTAGGACGTGTGGATCCAAAGTTATAAGGGTTTGAAGTTTGCAAATAAATCTGATTCAAATCTGTTTTTAGATTTAATACTGGCCACGCGTCGCTGTTTCATTGGCCGATACCGGTTCGGCCAGATCGGGTGACACAGACCACAGGATTAAAAGGGGCATGTGCGGCTCAGATCAAACGTACCCCTTTGTTTTAATGAATCTATCCTAGCCAACGGATCTGCATCTAACGGTTGCTACGTGTTTGACCTAAAATGGGCGGCGCTGACGGCGGCTGTGCGGAGGCGGCGCTCTGGCGGCGAGGCTGCCGACTATGCAGAATGCAAGAAAGAGGGAGGGGGAGCTCACCGAGTTCGTAGCACACTGCTTATGCTCCTCGTGGTCTTTGTGGGCCAAGGGGCGCACGGGTTCCTGGGGAATTGCTCACCGGAGTTGAGTCGTGCCTCGGGTGTGGTCAGTCGTCGACGGGGGCGAGGTTGCAGGCCACGCGCGAGTGTTCGGCGAGCACCTGGAGATACGGAAGACGCAGACTAATCAAATGGCATGATTTACTGATCAAGGCGCGCACGGAGTCGAGTGCTAGAGCTCACCGGAGTTGCGGGTGGCGTCTGGTGGAGACGTTGCGACACTGGGGCTGGGCGAGCTGGCGCTACGGGGATGATCGCCAGGAGGTGGGGATCACGAGAGCATGGTCGAGGAGGCAAGGGGCGGTGAGGGACTGCCGGAATCGGCCGGGGAAGTCGTCGGAGACAGAGCGGCTCGGGGACAAATTGGAGCGGCCTGGGGGCGTGCTTGGGGGAGGAGACAAAGGGGAAATGGAGAGGAGGCCAGGGCGTTTAAGCGTGTGTGGTCAGGGGGCGTTGATCACGCGGCATTGATGCGAATTGACGAGGCGCAATCAATCGGCAGTAAACAGCCAGGGCGACGAGGTCGTGTTGAAGATGATGAATAGGAGGGGGTGGGGTCGGCTGGTCAGCGAGTGAGTGAGAGGGAGAAGAGGGGCCACCGGTCATTGGTTCTGCGGGTCAATTACCAGGTGAAAAACGATTCGCCGAGGGAGAGGAGAACTGGGCTGTTTTGCTGGGCCTTGTGGGCTTGGCGATTTGGGCTAGGTCCGAATCCATTTTTTATTCTGTAACCTTTTCTTTTCTAATTATTTCATTGTTTTGAAATTCCAAACAAGCAAATCACATTCAAATTAATTCAAACAATCAACAAACTTTGCAACTATGAATTTGGTTCTGTTTATCAACATAAACCAAATCCTAAAATAAAATAATATTTTTATTCTTTTTAGGATCCATTTGTAAATAAAATAAAATGGATCATTAGTTATTTAATATGGTTTGATTTATTTAATAAAATATTCATTTTAAATCCAAACACTTTCAAAACCAAATCAGTAGGTTTTATTTGAAAATATAAGATACTGGAAATACTTGTTTAAAAGAACAATAACATTTTTGTTATAGGGTCCATTAATAATTAAATAAATATACCTTATTTATTTAATTCAACTAGGATTTATTTTATTTAAAGTTTTTATTTTGAAATCTAAAATAAAGACAAAACACTTCAGTAGGTTTTATTTGAGAATATAAAATATTTGGAAAACTTATTTAAAGTAAATAAATAAGTTTTAGTGTTTTATTTAAAATGGGATAAGCTTTTACTTTAATAAAATTTGGATATTAAATCCTTATTATTTTATTTAAATAAACCTTTGCTATTTTTATTCAAAACAAAATGTTTTAATTCCAAAGTTTGGCCAAGGTTTCATTTGGCTTTATAAAATAATCTTTTATCTATAAACTTTTATTTCTATTGAATACCAAATCCTTTTTATTTTAAAGATCCAAAATAGTATTTCCAAAATATTTTGTTTTCCTTTATTTAAATTGCTTATCTTTTTAAATCCTTTTAGGATTTTATTTAATTCAAATTGGGTTGAAGTTCCAATTAAATTCAAAAAGTTTCTTCTGGCCCTGAAAATCAAACAAAGTTTTATTTTATTCATTTATTTTCACATTACAAGATTTGGAAAATCTTGGGATGTGACACTAGCATTGTGAACACAGGGATCTGTACCTTATTAAAGGTTGGGACCTCTTACACAGTCCAACCCCATGTTCATAACAATTGTCCATATCATTGGTTTGACATCTCCATGTCTATGACTTGTGAAACATAGTCATCAACCAATCAATGTGCTAGTCTAATATTCACGTGTGTCCTCACATGAACTCCGACTAGGGACAACTATTAAATAACCTTACAAGTAAAGAGTTTCACAAACAATTCACATAATTGCCAATCAATACAAGTTGCCTGATATGGATATTCAAGGAACATTACAATGACTCATGGATACATAATAAATATAATCATCTCTATGATTGCCTCTAGGGCATATTTCCTTCAGTCTCCCACTTGCACTAGAGTCAATCTAGATTGTATCTAATACCTGTTGCTCTTGCGTGCGCCTCATGCGCAGGCTGCGGGAGTGGCTTTGTAAAAGGATCAGCAACATTTGAGTCCGTATGTATTTTGCATATCATGACACTACCATCCTCAACGAACTCTCGAATTTGATGGTAATGCATGCGAATATGTTTGTTCTTCTGGTGCTGTCTAGGTTCCTTGGCTTGTGCAATAGCACCATTGTTGTCACAATAAACATCCATGGGATTGGACGCGCCCTGAACCACACCAAGAGCAATTAGGAAATTCCTAATCCAAACAGCTTCCTTTGCATCCTCCGAGGCGGCAATATATTCAGTTTCTATTGAAGAGGAGGCCAATATATCTTGCTTGGAACTTTTCCAACTCACAGCACCACCATTCATGACAAACACATAACCAGATTGCGATCTGGAGTCATCTGAGTCGTTAAGGTAACTCGCATCTGTGTAACCCCTTACACTGAGTTCATCCTCACCTCCATAAACTAGGAACACATCCTTAGTCCTTCTCAAGTACTTAAGGATATTGTTTACCGCTGTCCAGTGACCTTCACCTGGATCAGCCTGATATGTGCTCGTAACACTTAGAGCATAGGAAACATCCGGGCGAGTACATATCATTGCATACATTTTGGATCCAATAGACGAAGCATACGGAATCCTGCTCATGCGCTCACGCTCATTAGTAGTCGAAGGACACTAGGTCTTGCTGAGTTTAATGTCGTGAGACATCGGCAAGAACCCCTTCTTAGCCTTTTCCATCCTGAACTGTTTCAACACTTTGTCAATGTATGTACTTTGGCTTAATCCAATTAGCCTCCTTGATCTATCTCTATAGATCTTGATGCCTAGAATATATGCCGCTTCTCCTAAGTCCTTCATCGAAAAACTATTTTTCAATGAGGACTTAACAGACTTGAGCAAAGGAATGTCATTTCCAATCAGTAATATGTCATCTACATATAAGATTAGAAATACCAGTGCTCTCCCACGTTCCTTCTTGTAAACATAAGGTTCTTGTTCGTTTTTGATGAAGCCAAACTCCTTTACAACTTCATCAAATCAAATGTTCCAACTCCGAGATGCTTGCTTCATCCCATAAATAGACTTTAGAAGTTTGCATACCTTTCCAGCATTGTTTGGATCGACAAAACCTTCGGGCTGCATCATATACACGTCCTCAGTTAGGATTCCATTTAGGAAACCGTCTTGACATCCATCTTCTATATTTCATAGTCAAAATGTGTAGTAATGGCTAGAATAATACGTATAGATTTAAGCATCGCTACGGGCGAGAAAGTCTCGTCATAGTCAACTCCTTGAACTTGTCGAAAACCTTTTTCAACAAGTCGAGCTTTAGGGATGTGAACATTTCCATCCATATCAATCTTCTTCTTATAGATCCATTTGCACTCGATGGCTTTAAAACCATCAGGCATGAAAAACCAAGTTCCAAACTTGATTGTCTCCCATGGACTCTATTTTGGATCTCATGGCGATCAGCCATTTCTCAGAGTCTGGGTCCACCATCGCTTCTGCATAGTTCGCAGGCTCATCATTGTCTAACAATAATAATTCCTGCGCTTCGCGGAGCCTCGCCGACCTTCATGGTTGTGGTGCTTCTGTTGTCATGGGTTGCTCAACTTGTTCTGCTACAATAGCATCACTTGTAGAAGCATCCCCGACTGGCTCATCTTTAACTTCTTCAAGTCGTACCGACCTTCCACTCATTCCTTTTGTGAGAAACTCTTTTTGTAGGAAAACACCGCTATGAGCGACAAACACTTTGCCCTCTTCTCGGTTGTAGAAGTAATACCCTAAGGTTTCCCTTGGATATCCCACAGAAATGCACTTATCCGATTTGGGTGTTAGCTTGTCCGACTGAAGTCGCTTGACAAATGCATGACAACCCCAAATCTTTAGAAAAGACAAACTGGAATTCTTTCCAGTCCACATATCATATGGTGTCTTAACTACAAATTTAGATGGTACCCTGTTAAGTGTGAAAGCTGCCGTTTGTAGAGCGTAACCCCAAAATGATAATGGTAAATCTGACTGGCTCATCATCGATAGAACCATGTCCAACAAAGTTCGATTGCAGCGTTCGGAGACCCCGTTTCTTTGAGGCGTTCCGGGCGGCATGAGCTATGTAACAATTCTGCAACTCTTAAGATGATTGCTAAATTCATGACTCAAATATTCACCTCCTCAATCAAATCACAAGGCCTTTATTTTCTTGCCACGTTGATTCTCTACCTCATTATGAAACTCCTTGAACTTTTCAAAAGTTTCAGACTTATGCTTCATCAAATAGACATAACCATATCTACTGAAATCATCAGTGAAAGTAATGTAGTAGTGATATCCTCCTCTGGCTATCGTGCTCATTGGTCCACATACATCAGTATGTATGAGTTATAACAAGTCTGTCGCTCTCTCAAGAAAACCCGAAAAAGGCGACTTGGTCATCTTTCCAAGTAAGCAAGCCTGACATGTCTCATATGATTCAAAATCAAACGAATTTAGAAGACCATCACCATGGAGCTTCTTCATGCGCTTTTCACTTATATGCCCCAAACGACAATGCCATAAATAGGTAGGACTCAAATCATTAGGCTGAAGCCTTTTAGCACTAACATTGTAAACAGATGCATCATCAAGATTTAAAATAAATAACCCATTCACAATGGGAGCATCAACCATAAACATATCATTCTTAGAGATTGCACAACCATTGTTTGCACTCACAAATGAATAACCATCCCTCATCAAACATGAAGGTGATAAAATGTTTCGACCCATACTTGGAATGTAATAAAAATTATTCAACTCCATAATAAATCTTGACGGAAGGTGAAGTTGCATGATGCCGACAAACAATGCAGTAATCCTTGCTTTATTTCTGACGCGAAAATCCACTTCGCCTTTCTGCACTTCTCTAGTCCTTATTAGCCCCTGCATTGAATTGCAAATATGAGAAATCGATCCGGTATCAAATACCAAAGATTTAACATAGGAATCAGCGAGAAGAATGTCCACAACATTTACAACAATCGTACCTGAGTGGGAAGTACTCTTACTTCCACTCTTCTTCAAAGAAGCCTGGTACTTGCTGTAGTTTCTCTTCCAGTGGCCATGTTCATGACAAAATAAGCACTCAGTGTCTTCTACAGGTCCAGCCTTTTGCTTGGGTGCAGGCTTAGGGATCGTATCCTTAGCCTTTCCCTTCTTCTTCCAAGAAGTACCCTTTTTCTTAAAGCTAGGCTTGTTCCGCACAGCCATCACATGGCTATGCCCTGCACACTTCTTCATGTCACTTTTTTCTGTTTTTAGCATCCCACATAACTCATTAAGGCCCTTCTCCACCCCATGCATATGGTAGTTCAAAATGAACTGCCCATAGTTGGATGGAAGAGACGCCAAAATAAAATCAGTAGCCAACTCTTGGCCTAGTGGAAAACCAAGCTTTTCCAAAGTCTGACTATAACCAACCATTTTAATCACATGGGGGCCTATAGTTGCTCCCTCTGCCAGCTTGCATTCCACAAAGGACTTGGCAACATTGTACCTCTCAGTCCTTGCCTGATCTTGGAACATGTCCTTAATCGCGACGATCATATCGTACGCATCCTGATCCTGAAACTTCTTTTGGAGTTCAGGTTCCATGCATGCAAGCATAAGATAGCTAATCTCAAGAGAATCATCACATGCTCTCTTGTAGGCATTCTTAAGGGTAGCAGTTGCATTATCAGCAGGTTCATCGGGGATTGGGGTATCTAGAACCATTTCCTTTTTATCAGACCTGAGAATAATTCCCAGGTTATGGACCTAGTCCATATAGTTTGTTACATTTAGTTTATCTTTGTCAAGAATCGAACGCAAAGAAAAAGGTGATGCAGTTTTTGGTGCCATTGATATAAAACAGAAAACATGCAAAATACTAAGCCATGCATGTAACCATGAAAGAGTAAAACATATTAAAAAATTTAATAGCATATACTCCCACTTAAATCAATATCCCTCTATTGATACTAAGTGATTCAAGATCCACAATTAACAAGTCGACTAGTGAGCTTTAGCATCACTTCTAGAAGACAAGGTAAATCGGTAAGCAACCCTTGCTAATCATATCACATGTGACTCTTGTTGTTGGGTGACATGTCCATGTCTAAACTAGGCGCCCAACCTTTATGCCCCAAGGTCCTTAACTGTTAAGATGACCTTGTCAAGCTCACCAACCCTTATGCGTGTAGGTATCCGATACAAAGCCATCCAGCCAAGGAAAACCGCGGCACCCTAATTCCATAGGCCCACCAATGATTGTACATGGCATAGGATGGTGCAAGGTTTGGTTGGGAGGGATGGTTTAACTTAAACTTTGTGAGGGATCGTTCTACTTCTATCATCTAAGCATGCATAGTAGTAAAATGCATAAGAATAACATTCACATATGATGTGACACAGTATGGCCCATTTTCTCATGGTGATCTCCATCGCCATAGAACCTATCCACCATGATGATCTCCATCTTCATGTTCCATGTGAGCCATATTCCAAGTGACGAGCCCTCTAAGAACTAATACAAGCTATTACTCCTAATAGCTAGTAATCAAAATTACATAGTATTGGGATCATCACAAGTTGGCACACATGCCATTACAATAATTGACAACACATATAGCTCCAACCGTGTTTCCCTACTCACGACACGTAGGTCATGATAAAATTTATACATGCATCACATACACATATGGGCCATACTGATCACATACATCCTGCAAAAACAAGTTATGCATAGAATCACATTCTACGGGATCATGTGAAGTCCCAGCACCTAGTTACCTTAACGAGATACAAAAGGGCTATGACTAAGGGGGTCTCCCCCTGCGGGGTTAGAAGGGGCAGCTTTCTTTAAGGATTTTGATCGGCAAATCAAATTTACCATAAACCGACTATTGTTCCTATTCAATCAAACTCCTTTGATCATGGTACATCGATTTTAAATCTAGGTTCCGATTCAATCAATCATATTGATCTTCGCGTGATTCAACATGATTTATGTGTCAATGTCTACCCCGATGGCGGAAACCGACCGATAGGGGTAAGTGGTTCAACAACCTCAGAATCACGATCACAGAAAGCAAGATCATAGATCAATCCTGAACCACCGCAATACAAATGATCACATCATTCATATCAATCTGCATATCACCATATGCAAACATCCCGAACCTATAACTGAACAACATCGGCTCTGATACCACTGAAGGGATACGGGTAGGCTACACTAGCGGAAATCAAAAATTTCTACCGCGTAAACCAGGATTACAGTTGTCATAAATCACATGATTACCACTAGACGCGTAGTTGCGGAACTTGATGAAGCGCGTCGAGGCAGTGTAGATGATCTACGTCTCCTCCTCGTTCTCATCCCATGAGCAGCTCCCCTTTGCGTGGCTCGTCCAAGTGATACAGATACAGCACCTCCGAGGTATCCACACGTACAGGGTGGAAGCGTCAAACGCCAGACTGCTAGGTCCGCGCGTGCAACACAGGCGTGAGGGGTGGCGGCTGGGTGGAATGGTCTAACCCTGGTTAGCTTGCCTCACCCTCTCTTATATAGGAATCCCTAGTGGTCTTCTACATTAGCAGCCCATTAGTAGCCTAAGCCTGGTCTAATTCGGATCTAATCCTCATTAGGCTTCCAGCCCCTTAAGTGTGTGACCCTATAGGTTCATATACGTATAGACATGACACGAATACACTTATTCTATCAATTGTTGGTAGCAGCCTCTAGCAAGACGTGCCAACTCCTAAACGCATACAAAGATCATGGAAAACAAAAAATTTCTACCGGATGCACACAAACAAGCCAAGATCTATCTACTAGATTGTAGCAACAAGTTGATTAGAGTACTCACCCTTGAAGATTCCAAAGCGTTTAACAAGAGCATATTCTCGTGGGTGATGTAATCGTACACTTGCCGATCTCAAGATCGCATAGAAGATCCTTCCAGCGCTGCGTTTCGACAGCACTTCCGCAGTCGGTCACACGTTAGGTACTCGATGAAGACCTTCCTCTCCCTTGTTCCAGCAGGTAGCGGAGGTTGTAGTTCTCCCCTCGCGATTCCGGCAGCACGACGACGTGGTGTCGGAAGTAGAGGGAAGATCTTGCAAGGCTTCACCTAAGCCGGTGCGAGTTATGGTGGATCTAGGGTTTTTCGGCGATCTAGGTTTAGAAGGCAGGGAGGAGGAGGACGTGTCGGCGGCGGCTGGGGCGATGGCGACGAGGCGGCGGGGCGGGGAGGGCTGGCTCTTGTGGTGTTTGGGGTAGCCCTCCCCCTCTATTTATGAGAGGGGGGGGAGGGGGCAGCCTTGGGAACGGAGAGTTTGAATCCAAACCCAAACCCAAGTTGGATTAAAGGAAGGACTCTTTCCTTCTTCCACTAGGAAACCATTGTTCCAATTTGACTTTTCAAACCTCCCGTTTGACTTTCAATTTAGAGCTTTAACTCTCTCTTGCAAATGCTCAAACCAAGTGACCTAGGATATGATACAATCATTCCACTTACCCATGACATATTCATGGACTATTCCCCTTCCGGTCCGGTGAACCTTCTAGAACCTTCTAGAACCTCTCCGATGAAAACATCGAAATCATTCCCGAACTCTGGAATCGGACTTTCCTTATATGAATCTTATTCTCCGGACCATTCCAGATCTCCTCGTGATATCCCGGATCCCATCCAAGACTCCGAACAACATTCGGTATCCCTACTTACATTCCATATCTACTAAACAACATCGAATCCTTAAGTGTGTCTCCCTACGGTTCGTGAATTATGCGGACATGACCGAGACACTTCTCCGATCAATAACCAATAGAGGAATCTGGAAATTCATATGGCTCCCACATATTTCAACGATTACTTTGCGATCAAATGAACCACTTACATACGATACCAATTTCCCTTTGTCTCGCGATAGTTTACTTATCCGAGGTTTGATCGTCGGTATCTCTGCATACCTATTTCAACCTCGTTACCGATAAGTACTCTTTTATCATTCCCGTGATATGTGATCCCTTGTGAGCCAGTCACATGCTTGGAAGCCAATTGGATGACATTCCACCGAGAGGGCCCAGAGTATATCTATCCGTCATATGGATGGAAAAATACCACTCTTGATCCATGTGCCTCAACACATACTTTCCGAACACTCAATGCCACCTTTATAGCCACCTAGTTACGGTGTGGTGTTTGATGTCATCAAAGCATCCTTCCGGTGATGGTGATTAGCATGATCTGATGGTCGAACGAATTAGTTTACTATGTATCAAAAAGCTTATAGCAAATGAACTATTGAAATGACTTGATCTTAATGCTACGCTTATCTATAGGAGTATGTCCATCATACCATTCTCCTAATGATATGATCTTGTTGTTAATAATATCTCAATGTTCATGATCGAGAAACCACGATCATCTATTAACCAACAAGCTAGTATTATAAAGATGCTTTACCAGGGACTCTAATTTAGTTTACAAATCACACAAGTATTAATGTTTTCGGTTAATACTATTATAGCATGAATGTAAACATTTATCATAAACACAAAGATATAATAATAACCACTTTTATTATTGCCTCTAGGGCATATCTCCAACAGTATCCCACTTGCACTAGAGTCAACTAATCTAGATTACATGGTAATATACTGAACACCCATAGCGGTTTGGTGTTGGTCATGTTTTGCCCTCGGGAGAGGTTAAGTCAACAGATCCACCAAATTCAGATCTGTGTGTACTTTGCAAATCTTTATGTCACCATCTTGGACATGCTATCTAATAGCGTGGAAACGTCGCTTGATGTGCTTCAATTTCTTGTGTGACCTTGGTTCTTGCGCATTGGCTATGGCACCCATGTTATCGCAGTAGATAGACATTGGGTCCAACGCACTTGGAACCACACCGAGCTCTGTAATGAACTCCTTCATCCATATCGCCTCTTGTGAAGCCTCCGAAGCAGCTATGTATTCCGATTCAGTTGAAGATCTCGCCACAACGCTTTGCTTTGCACTCCTCCAGCTAATTGCTGCACCATTCAAAGTAAATACGTATCCAGATTGAGATTTAGAATCATCTGGATCGGTGTTCCAACTAGCATCGGTGTAACCATTAACAACGAGCTGTTCATAACCTCCATAAGAAAGAACCATATCCTTATTTTTTTATCAAGTACTTAAGGATGTTTTTGACCGCTGTCGAATGACCCACTCCTGGATCACTTTGATATCTGCTAGTCAAACTAACAACATATGCATTGTCGGGTCTAGTACATAGCATGGCATACATAAGAGATCCTATGGATGAGGTATAGGGAGTCTTACTCATCCTTTCTCAATCTCTTGTCGTTGCAGGACTTTGAGTTTTACTCAAGGTCGTATTGGGCAACATGGGCAAGAACCTCTTTAGAACTTTGTCCAAATATGTACTCTGTGACAATGATATTAGGCGTCTCGATCTATCTCTATAAATCTTTATGCCTAATATGTAAGCTGCTTCGCCAAGATCTTTCATTGAAAAATTATTATTCAAATAATCCTTGACACTATTAAGAAGGTCTACATCATTCCCAATCAACAATATGTCATCTACATATAGTATTAAGAATGCTACAGAGATCCCACTCACTTTCTTGTAAATACAAGCTTCTCCATAAGTTTGTATAAAACCAAAGTTTTTGATTACCTTATCAAAACATTGATTCCAACTTCGTGATGCTTGCTTCAATCCATAAATGGACCGTTGAAGTTTTCATACCTTGTTAGCATCTTTAGGATCGACAAAACCTTTGGGTTGCATCATATACAACTCTTCATCAATGTCTCCATTGAGGAATGCTGTTTTGACATCCATCTGCCATATCTCATAATCATAATATGCAGCGATTTCTAACAAAATCCTCACAGACTTTAGCTTCGCTACCGGTGAGAAAGTCTCATCGTAGTCAACTCCTTGAATTTGTCGAAACCCTTTTGCGACAAGTCGAGCTTTATAGATAGTAACATTACCATCAGCATCTGTTTTCTTCTTTAAAATTCATTTGTTCTCGACAGCCTTCCGGCCATCCGGTAAGTCCACCAAAGTCCATACTTGGTTTTCGTACATGGATCCAATCTCGGATTTCATGTCTTCTTGCCATTTAATGGAATCTGGGCTCATCATATCTTCCTCATATGTTGCAGGGTCATCGGTGTTGTCCACCAACATGACACTCATAACGGGATCATACCAATCAGGAGTGGTACGAGTTCTTGTTGACCTGCTAGGTTCTGTAGTAACTTCAACCGAAGTTTCATGATCAACATCATAAGCTTCCTCTCTTATTGGTGTAGGCGCCACATGAACTACTTCCGGTGTTGCGCTACTCTCAAGGTCGAGAGAAGGTTCAATAACCTCGTCGAGTTCTACTTTCCTTCCAGTCACTTCTTTCGAGAGAAACTCCTTCTCTAGAAAGGATCCATTCTTGGCAACGAAGATTTTTCCCTCGGATCTATGATAGAAGGTATACCCAATAGTTTCCTTCGGATATCCTACGAATACGCATTTTTCCGCTTTGGGTTCAAGCTTGTCGGGCTGTAACTTCTTTACATAAGCTTCGCAACCCCAAACTTTAAGGAACGACAATTTAGGTTTCTTCCCAAACCATAATTCATATGGTGTCGTTTCAACGGATTTAGATGGTGCCCTATTTAAAGTGAATGCGGCTGTTTCTAATGCATAACCCCAAAACGATAACGGTAAATCTGTAAGTGACATCATAGAACGAACCATATCTAAGAGAGTTCGATTACGACGTTCGGACACACCATTACGTTGTGGTGTTCCCGGCGGTGTCAATTGTGAAAGTATTCCGTATTTATTCAAATGCTCGCCAAACTCGTAACTTAGATATTCACCTCCACGATCAGATCGTAGAAATTTAATCTTCTTGTTACGTTGATTTTGTACCTCACTTTGAATTTCCTTAAACCTCTCGAAAGTCTCGGACTTATGTTTCATGAAATAGATATACCCATATCTACTCAAATCATCCATGAAGGTAAGAACATAACGATAACCACCGCACGATGCTACACTCATTGGGCCAAACACATCGGTATGTATGATTTCCAATAAGTCCGTAGCTCGCTCCATCATACCAGAAAATGGAGTCTTAGTCATTTTACCCATCAGACATGCTTCGCATATTATCAAGTGATTCGAAATCAAGTGATTCAAGAAGTCCATCATAATGGAATTTCTTCATATGCTTCACTCAAATATGACCAAGACGACAATGCCACGTATAGATCGAGTTATCGCTCAATTTCAAATGTTTAGATTCAGTGTTATTAATGTGTGTATTTCTACAATCGAGATTCAATAAGAATAGACCATCTATCAAAGGTGCATGTGCATAAAACATATTACTCATATAAATCGAACAACCATTATTCTCGGACTTAAACAAGTAACCGTCTCGCAATAAACATGATCCGTATATAATGTTCATGCTCAACGTAGGCACCAAATAACAATTATTTAAGTATAAAACTAATCCTGATGGTAGATGAAGAGGTAGCGTGCCGACCGCGATCACATCAACCTTTGATCCATTTCCAACGCGCATCTTCACCTTGTTCTTCGCTAGTTTCTGTCTATTCTGCAGCACCTGTTTCGAGTTACAAATGTGAGCAACCGAACCAAGATTCAAATACCGTGCACTACTACGAGTACTAGTGAGATACACATCAGTAACATGTATATCGGATATACCTTTCTTCTTGATGTTGCCGTTCTTCAAATCCGCCAAGTACTTAGGGCAATTCCGCTTCCAGTGACCTTCTCCCTTGCAGTAAAAGCACTCAATATCAGGCTTAGGCCCAGCCTTGGTTTTCTTCGCTGGCGCGGTAACTTTCTTACCGCCCTTGTTGAAGTTTCCCTTTTTCTTAGACTTGACTTGCTTCTTGAATTTGGTTGTCTTATTGACCAACAACACTTGGTGCTCTTTCTTGATCTCCACTTCCGCAGACTTTAACATGGAGAAGAGTTCAGGCAACGACTTGTCCATGTTTTGTATATTGTAGTTTATCACAAAGTTCTTGTAACTTGGTGGTAGTGATTGGAGGACACGGTGAATCCCCAAAGCATTAGGAATCACTATACCCAAGATTTGAAGCTTTCTTGCGTGCCCAGATATCTTAAGCACGTGCTCACTGACGGAGCTTCCCTCTTCCATCTTGCAGTTAAAGAACTTTTCAGAAGCCTCATAACTCTCAACTGTCGCGTGAGCCTCAAATATCATTTTGAGTTCACGGACAATATCATGTGGGTCATGTTTCTCAAACCTTTTCTGAAGTTACCATTCCAAACCATACAAAATAGCACACTGAAATGTGGAGTACTGATTCTTCCGAGCGAGGAAAACATTCTTTACCTCATCGGTAGCATCAGCTGTAGGTGGGTCACCCAGCGGTGCATCCATCACATAGGTCAAATTACCAGCATTGAGGACAATCCTCAAATTGCGGAACCAATCCGCGAAGTTGCTTCCATTGTTTTTCAACTTTTCTTTCTCTAGGAACGCATTAAAATTAATGGTAGGGGCCGCCATTGATCTACAACATATTTGCAATAGTTCAGACTAAGTTTATGACAAATTGAGTTCTAATTAATAGTTAAATTAATCTAGGTGAACTCCCACTCAAAATGATATCCCTCACATTGTTTTAGTGATCACACGAACCAAATCAACCACATCAAAACCGATCATCATGAGAGTTGATGTAGCTTAAATGGCGAACAATCAACATGTTCATCATATCTACTATATGACTCATGCTTTACCTTTCGGTGATCCGTGTCCCGAGACCATGTCTGTACATGATAGGCTCATCAAGATCAAACCTTAGCTTCCGCATGATCAAATCTGGCTTGCTCACGTTGTATACACTCGCAGAATCTAACACACCCGATCATCACGCGGTGCTTCGAAACAACGATCTTTAGCAACAGTGCTTACTAAGGATGAACACTTTATAACTTGAAAATTTTGTGCTTGAGGGATCATCTTATAATGCTACCGTCGCGAACTAAGCAATACAAGATGCATAAAAGGATTAACATCACATGCAATTCATAATATGTGATATGATATGGCCTTTCTTCTTGTTCTTCCGATCTCCATATTCAAGCACGAACATGATCTCCATCATCACCGGCATGGCGTCAAGGTCAATGGCGCGCTTCATGGTTGTCGTCCACCAGCATCAACTATTACAACTACTTTGAATAATAGACACGCATGTCTTAACGGAATTAAAGGACAACCATATTGGTCCTGCCGGTTGCAAACTTACAATAAGGAACATTGCATACATAATATATAATCACAATCATGGCCATATCACATTACATCACACCCCTACAAAACAAAGTTAGACGCCTCTAATTTTCTTTGCATGTTTTACGTGGTTTGGGGCTTTCAATAAGTGTCATTCTACTTACGAACAAGAACCACAACGTTGATACTAGTATTGTTAATCACCCGTTGTAAACTGAATCTTAACTATGTTGGGAGAAACAGGCACCCGCAAAGCCAGTTATGCAATACAAGTTGCATGTCAAGCGTGGAGCAAGTCTCATGAACAATGTCATGTAAGGTTAGCCCGGGCCGCTTCATCCCACCATCCCGCAAGATGCAAAGTACACAAGAAGCAATCGGCAACAAAAGCATCAATGCCCATAATGACCATTGTGATCTACTCGTGCAATAGATCTACATATAGACACGGCTCTGATACCACTGTAGGGGTTCATAGCATGGAAAACAAAAAAAATCTACCGCATGCACACAAACAAGCCAAGATCTATCTACTAGATTGTAGCAATGAGTTGATTAGAGTACTCACCCTTAAAGATTCCAGAGCGGTTAATGAGAGCAGATTCTCGTGGGTGATGTAGTCGTACACTTGTCGATCTCAAGATCGCGTCGATCTTCCGTAGGCTGCTCGGCAGCTTCCACAATCGGTCACACGTTCGACACTGATGAAGACCTTCCTCTCCTTGTTCCAAAGAAAATGGAGGTTGTAGTTCTCCCCTCGTGATTCCGGCAGCACGACGACATGGTGTCGGAAGTAGAGGGAAGATCTCGCGGGGCTTCGCCTAAGACGGTGTGAGTTATGGTGGATCTAGGGTTTTCCGGCGATCTAGGTTTAGAAGGCCAGGAGGAGGAGGAGGTGTCGGCGACGGCTAGGGCGACGGCGACGAGGCGGCGCTAGGCGGAGGCGTGCGACAGCGAGGTGGGGAGGCTGGCTCTTGTGGTGTTTGGGGCAGCCCTCCCCCTCTATTTATGAAAGTGGGGGTGGCAGCCTTAGGAAGAGAGAGTTTGAATCCAAACCCAAACCCAAGTTGGATTGAAGGAAGGACTCTTTCCTTCTTCCACTAGGAAACTATTGTTCCAGTTTGACTTTTCAAACCTCCCGTTTGACTTTCAATTTAGAGCTTTAATTCTCTCTTGCAAATGCCCAAACCAAGTGACCTAGGATATGATCCAATCATTCCACTTACCCATGACATATTCATGGACCATTTCCCTTCCGGTCTGGTGAACCTTCTAGAACCTCTCTAATGAAAACATCGAAATCATTCCCAAACTCCGGAATCGGACTTTCCTTATATGAATCTTATTCTCCGGACCATTCCGGATCTCCTCATGATATCCCGGATCCCATCCAAGACTCTGAACAACATTCGGTATCCCTACTTACATTCCATATCTACTAAACAACATCGAATCCTTAAGTGTGTCTCCCTACGGTTCGTGAATTATGCGGACATGACCGAGACACTTCTCCGATCAATAACCAATAGAGGAATCTGGAGATTCATATGGCTCCCACATATTTCAACGATTACTTTGAGATCGAATGAACCACTTACATACGATACCAATTTCCCTTTGTCTCGCGATAGTTTACTTATCCGAGGTTTGATCGTCGGTATCTCTGCATACCTAGTTCAACCTCGTTACTGATAAGTACTCTTTTCTCGTTCCCGTGATATGTGATCTCTTGTGAGCCAGTCACATGCCTGCAAGCCAATTGGATGACATTCCACTAAGAGGGCCCAGAGTATATCTATCCATCATATGTATGGACAAATCCCACTTTTGATCCATGTGCCTAAACACATACTTTACGAACACTCAATGCCACCTTTATAGCCACCCAGTTACAGTGTGGTGTTTGATGTCATCAAAGCACCTTCCAGTGATGGTGATTAGCATGATCTCATGGTCGAAGGAATTAGGTTACTATGTATCATAAAGCTTATAGCAATTGAACTATTGAAATGACTTGATCTTAATGCTACGCTTATCTATAGGAGTATGTCCATCATACCATTCTCCTAATGATATGATCTTGTTGTTAATAACATCTCAATGTTCATGATCGAGAAACCATGATCATCTATTAACCAACAAGATAGTATTATAAAGAGGCTTTACCAGGTACTCTAATTTAGTTTACAAATCACACAAGTATTAATGTTTCCGGTTAATACTATTATAGCATGAATGTAAACATTTATCATAAACACAAAGATATAATAATAACCACTTTTATTATTGCCTCTAGGGCATATCTCCAACAGACGAACCATCACAAGGTTTAGTACATGTCTTTTCCTTTGCCTCACGATATTTGGTCTAGCTCCAAGATGACCTCCCTTTCTCGATACTGTGATTCAGAATCCCTTTACTAGGTTAACTCTTAACCATATGTAGCATGGACATGCATTTCTGGATCCGATCACTCGAGGGCCCCAGAGATATCTCTCTCAAGTAGAGAGGGGCAAATCCCATAGTGATTGACCATGCCTTGCAGCATGCTTTAGGACTAACCCGAAAGCTACCTTTATAACTACCCAGTTATGGAGTAGCGTCTGATAGCCCCAAAGTAGGTCGATCCACATATCAAGTATATGCGACAATCTCAGGTCTAAGGACAAAACGTACACGATGTGTAGAGAGAGGTGCAACTAATTGCCAGTCTCAAGTTGGGTCAGTCCAACCCCATGTTCATAACATATGTCCACATCATTGGTTTGACATCTCCATGTCTATGACTTGCGAAACATAGTCATCAACCAATCGATGTGCTAGTCTAATATTCACGTGTGTCCTCGCATGAACTCCGACTAGGGACAACTATTAAATAACCATACAAGTAAAGAGTTTCACAAACAATTCACATAATTTCCAATCAATACAAGTTGCCTGATATGGATATTCAAGGAACATTACAATGACTCATGGATACATAAGAAATATAATCATATCTATGATTGCCTCTAGGGCATATTTCCTTCATCCGGGCCATCTTACAAATGAACATGGCCGATGGTAGGACGTGGGGTATGAAGCCCTAATCTCGTGATAACCCCCTCCTAAGGTGATTTTGTGCCGAACCTTGTCTTATTTTATTTCCGCCATGTTTTGTTCTATTCATAACCTAATCGCTTCATTTTGTGAATTTCCTCTTCAGAAATTTGATGAGCAGGCCGCGGAGGATGATTATATCCTCTCTCTTCCCTGGAGAGAGGATCGCAATGACATGGACATGGGTGAGCCCGATTCAGAAGAGTTTATTCTGAAACCTGACTCGGCACCCTCCGAACTTGGTGTAAGGTTTCCAAAACGACCGAGGATGATGACTCTGATGACGTCCAAGTTCTTGAGGTAGCCGAGATGGTGCCTATTTCTTACGCATATCCAACTCATATTTCCTGAGCTAACCTGGCCGGTCAGGTGCACGAGGTTGATCCCCTTTCCACCAAAGCTCCTCCCGCGTCGAAGAAACGTGCTTCTTTGAATGATCCCTCTGATGCAATTCCCTAAGAAACGAATCAAGAGATCCGCCCAGAAGCATCCGAACGGAAAGTCATGCTCGGGGTTTCCGCGTAAGTCAACTTACTCAGACTAAATTTGTATTTCTTGTTTCTCTCTTTCTGTTTCTGATTTTGCTATCTTTTTACCTCGGCAGTGCCCCTCTCTCTGCTAACCCGAGTGGTCCGAGTATGACCTCTCAGGCTACTCGGAAAGCTTCGCCACCACCCCAAGATGATGTTCCATCTTCTAGCCCTATTCGCGATGATCTTCCTCCCTTGCCGACCTACAGTCCACCTCGGCGGGAGGAGGTCGAGATTGCATCTGGTGGTGATGCTGATGTTGCTATGCCGGATCATCCGGCAAATCCGGTTATTTACACCGATGCTCCCAAGGCTACTCCTGCCGAACCAATTCCTGGCGAGGCTCCTGCTACCTAGGCACCTGCTAAAGGTGCTGTTGTTCCTGTTCCAGAAACTGCTGCCCCGAGCTTGGCTCAACCCGCCAAATTGCAATTTGTCGCTGAGGTTGTATCCAAGGCCAAGAAGGACGGAGCCACCAAGCGTAAGCCGGCCCAGAAAGTCAAGCCGATCTCCTCTCAACCTAGTGTGGCTGATATGCTGCACAAGGGTGCCACTATTTCTAAAACTGGTTCTGCCCCTGCCGCAGGCACACAAATTGTGCTTCATAAGAGCTCGACGACCGAAGTAGCTGCCAAGAAAGCGCGAGAGGCCAGAGGCAAGGTGTTGACGCGTACAGAGAGTGGTAGGAGTCTTGGGTCTTTGTTAGAATATGCCAACAACTGGAATTCTGCTGATCGGGTCGAGGGCAACCTGAGTAATAAGGCTTTCCATATGTCCGATGTCAGTGATCGCTTGCATCTGGCCACCAAGGTTATTCTTGAGAGCGATATGATGAATGAGGTAAGTACTTTCGTCTACACTTTATTCTTTTCATCAAATGTATCGCATACCCACTAGTTCCCAAGCTTTCGACCGAGTGACTTGTTATTCGGCCAGAAGCTTCTGTTGGTAAATTTTAGTTATGCGTATAGCAAATGATATGTAATTTGAGACAACTTTAGTTGATTCATATGTTTAGTTTTAGCTTCGAATATCCAGCCACCTAGATCCAAGTCAAGTTTTACTTGATTTAGATCTTGTAGGTTTAGCTTCAAATATCTAGCCACCTAGATCCGAGATCTTGTAGGTTTAGCTTCAAATATCCAGCCATCTAGATCCGAGGAAAGTTTTACTTGGCTCAGATCTTGTAGGTTTAGCTTCAAATATCCAGCCACCTAGATCTGAGTAAAGTTTTACTTGGATTGGATCTTATAGGTTTAGCTTCAAATACTCAGTCACCTAGATCCGAGTCAAGTTTTACTTGGCTTGGATCTTGTAGGTTTAGCTTCAAATATTCAGCCACCTAGATCCGAGTCAAGTTTTACTTGATTCGGATCTTCTAGGTTTAGCTTCAAATATCCAGCCACCTAGATCCGAATCAAGTTTTACTTAGCTTGGATCTTGTAGGTTTAGCTTCAAATATCCAGCCACCTAGATCCAAGTAAAGTTTTACTTGGCTTGGACCTTGTAGGTTTAGCTTCAAATATCTAGCCACCTAGATCTGAGTCAAGTTTTACTTGGCTTGGATCTTGTAGGTTTAGCTTCAAATATCCAGCCACCTAGATCCGAATCAAGTTTTACTTGGCTTGGATCTTGTAGGTTTAGCTTCAAATATCCAGCCACCTAGATCCGAGTCAAGTTTTACTTAGCTTGGATCTTGTAGGGTTAGCTTCAAATACTTAGCCACCTAGATCCGAGTCAAGTTTTACTTGGCTTGGATCTTGTAGGTTTAGCTTCAAATATTCAGCCACCTAGATCCGAGTCAAGTTTTGCTTGGCTCAAATCTTGTAGGTTTAGCTTCAAATATCCAGCCACCTAGATCCGAGTCAAGTTTTACTTGGCTTGGATCTTGTAGGTTTAGCTTCAAATACTCAATCACCTAGATCCGAGTCAAGTTTTACTTGATTTGGATTTTTCTATTTTGAATATTTTTCTCATGTATAATACTCTATGATTCTAGTTTGCTCATAATCGGCGCACTGCCGAGTTCCAAAAACTACTCTTTGCTCATAGGAAGCTGCAGGTCAAGTATGAGAAATTGGTGCCTATTCTGAAGAAAACAGGTGAGTTAGTTATTGTTCACTTTGATTTTTTGTACAGGTATTTGTTTCTTATGATTCGTCTTTGTACAGGCAATATGGATACCCAAAACACTGCACTTAAGAAGAAGGTTGCCGATTTGCATGGTGAGTCGACAGTGTTATTTGCACTCATTTTCCTCCTCTCCTAAACCTTTGCGGAATATCTTATAACATTTTTCACTCGGCTCAGCCGAATTACAAAGCCTTGCAGCATCACATCGAGAGTGCATTCCTATGCATGATCTGATGCTGCATTTTCTAGAACAAGCAGGAGCTCATTCGATGCAGCTGAAGGAGAAAAACGATGAGATAGCTCGGATTTGTGCCGAGGTTGACTCCTTGAAGCTGGGCCAAAAAACCGAGTTGGAGAAGATTCACCAAGAATTCTCCAAAGATAAAAATCGTCTAACTCTCTAGCTCCAGAAGAATAAGGAGCTCCTCGATGCGACCGAGTCAAATAATAAGTCCATGACGAATGAGATTACTCATTTTGAGAAGAAAAGAGTTAGCTGGTCTGACGATCTTCAAAAGATGTTATGATATATCCACCGTAAGTTCTCTTTTTATCGTGTGGCCAGTGGCCGAATTATTCTTGACCATTGCTTGTATTGACTCATGTTATGCCCTATATTATATATCATTTTCTGGAATCGGAACCTGTGAGTACCAAGGCTGTGATTAATGCCCGTGCTTGCCGAGGTGTCCCCAATAATCGCTGTTGCTGCCGCCATCCAACTGATGAAAATCATGGGCAAAGATTTGGTGAAAGCGGCCATCCGAGCATTCCATGTACTCTAGACGAATGAACCGAAGATCACCAAGGTCGAAGTGCTTATGTAAAAACTAATGGATTGCCAAACTCAGCCGAGTCTTTGGAGAGAATCTACAGGGCGAGCCAAGGATGATATGGCGCTCACAGCTGTTCTGTCATGGTATGAGAACATCTCTCTCGATGTCCTGATGAACTTGCGCACTGGCTCCCCTTTGATCATTGATCCAGACCATATCGCTCGCTGACAAGCCCGTGCTTACCAGTTTATTGAGTATGCGAATGTGCATCAATGGTATGAAGGGCCGAGGTTCCTTCAAGATGAGGCCGAAGAGAATGCCAAAGCAGCGTAAGACGATGAATCCGAGGAAGATTCTGGTGATGAAGAGGATAGGAGTCCGGAAGTTCGGATGGACCAGGAGATGAATCAGAGAGAGATGCTGAGACCCGATCTTCCTCCAAGGGGACCGGGGCTTCTCAAGCTCAATCTGAGGTTTCGCGTAAAGCAACCAATGTTCAAAATGTCACGGCAGCTTCGGTCGAAGCCGAGGTAACTTCTGCGGAGGTCCAGGTGGCATCGGAGACCTCTGCTCCTATAGTTATTTCATCTATGGAGGCCGAGGTTCCTCCGGTGGTGACTGACGCACCCACCTCGGAGACCCCTGCTCCTACAGTTACTGTTTCTCCATCTGCCGATGACCCGGCGATAGTCTGCTTGAACTCAAAAAACTTCATATTCGTTAAGTCCCCGGTATGTCGGGCGCATGCTGTGTAAAACAATTTGGTCCTTTTGGTAGTATGTGGTTTTTATAACTCGGCAATTTTCAAGCGTTGTGCTTAATCTTATGTTGTTTACTTTTCTAAGTCAACTATTCAGGATGTGTTCATCATTTGCGACTTTTACCTAATGGGTTTGAAATGAAAGGATTCAACTTATTTATGTTTAGCAATTATGGATGATAGTTTAATATGATGCGTCTGGATCAATACACTACGACAATCACATGGGTTAGAAAAAATTGTAAATCTTGAGTCAGCTCGCGTACCATCCATTCCTTAGTCGTTTTTCGTGTGTTTGATTTCTGCTGACTCTCATCTTGCTTATCATGAAGTCCTTTTATGGACAACGATAAGTCAGAGATTCCGCCTTTTTGTCAACACATTACTAACTCGGCTTTGAGTATTACACATATAAGCCAGCCGACTTATCGAAGATATGAAAAATAAGGACATATAATATGAGGCAGTCCCTGAGTCACTGCTCGAGTCACCGAAGTTTCATTCATTAATTCATTTTTGATATACAAAGCTGACATATGATAGTACGTGATACAACACACTTACTCTAATTGTAAAAAACACGAAGTAAATCTACATTCCATGGACTTTTTGATTCTTCTCATGACTTTTCCGCCTTATTATTCTCTGGTGCTTGAGCATCTATGAGATAGTATGCATCATTATGCAGTGCTTTGCTCACAATGAACGGGCCCTCCCATGGAGGTGACAATTTATGCATGCCGGCTATGCGTTGCACAAGTTGAAGCACCGGGTCTCCCTCCCGAAAGAATCAGGTATTCACTTTCTTGCTATGGTAGCGTCTGAGATCTTGTTGATATATAGCTAATCTGGACAATGCCAATTCTCTTGCTTCTTCTAATAAATCAACATCATCTTGCCAAGATGTTTCGTTCACCTCGGCGTTTGTGTATTGGGTGACTCTAGGCGAGTCATGCACTATGTCGGCTGGTAATACAGCTTTTGTGCCATATACAAGAAAGAATGGCGTGTAGCCCGTTGATCTATTCGGAGTGGTTATCAGGCTCCACAATACGGACGGGAGTTCCTCAATCCAACACCCCGCTGACCTCTGTAGTGGTTCTATGAGTCAGGGTTTTATCCCGGACAAGAGGAGTCCATTTGATCTTTCTACTTGTCCGTTCGACGTGGGATGTGATACTGACGCAACATCAAGCCTTATGTGCTTATCTTGGCAGAAGCGAGCAAAAGCTCCCTTGGCGAAATTTATGTCGTTATCTGTAATGACACTGTGTGGATTTGTCCACCATGAAATCTCAAGATGATATCCTTAAGAAATTTCACAGCCGTGGGCCCATCACATTTTCTTATAGGCTTTACCTCTATCCATTTTGTGAATTTGTCCACCATGACCAATATGTGAGTCATGCAACCGCGAGCCGGCTTAAACGACCCAACCATATCAAGGCACCATACGGAAAATGGCCAAGTAATGGGTATTGTTTTTAATTCGGATGAAGGCATATGAAACTTGCTGGCATATCTCTGGCAACCATTACATTTTTTTCACTAATTCTTTTGCCTCTCTTAGTGCACATGGCCAGTAAAACCCATGTCGGAATGCTTTGGCCACTAGGGATCTGGATGAAGCATGATGTCTACATTCTCCTTGATGTATATCTAAGATGATTTCTTGTCCTTCTGCCGGGGTAACACACCTTTGCAGTACATTTGTTACACTTATCTTATAGAGTTCCCTGTTTATTATCATGTAGGCCTTTTCCCTTCTCACTATCTTCCTAGCAAGGACGTTATCACTCGGTAAAACCTCATCTTTGAGGAATAGAAATATTGGCCGTGCCAATTCTGGCACCTCGTGCACCGGGGTAGCTGTTTCATCAATTTCCATTGCTTCTCCCATCATAATTTTTGCCGAATTACCTCTATCAATCCCTGAGTTCTGCAAATCAGTCCCCGGGTCTGCCGAGTCAGTCCCCGGGTTACTCGGCTTATTCCGCTTATCTATCTCCATCGGGACTATCTCAGACCCTCGATCTGCCGAGAGATGGATTGATTTGGACTCAGGGGAAGGTATGATTGATGGTTTTCTTAGATGCTCCAAAGCAATACTAGGTGGAATCGACTGCCTGGTCGATCCGAGCTTAGACAAGGTATCTGCAACATCATTTTCTACCCGAGGTATATGATGAAATTCGCATCCATCAAAATAACCACTAATTTTTTGCACATGAAATCTATATAAGGCCATGTTTGCATCCAATGCATCCCAATTGCCCGATACTTGTTGGACTACGAGGCCCGAATCACCGAAGCATAGAATACGACGTATGCCAATTTCTTTCGCCAGTTTTAGGCCGTGGACAAGTGCCTCATATTCGGCTATATTATTCGATGCAACAAAGTGTATCTGCAACACATATTTCGGTTGGTCTTTCTTGGGCGAGGTTAGCACTATCACAGCTCCTAACCCATTTCTCAGTTTGGATCCATCAAAATGCATTGTCCAATAGTCTGAATCAGGTAGTGGGGGTTCATATTGCATTTCGGTACAATCGACAAAAAAGTCGGCCACTGCCTGAGATTTGATTGCATCTCGTCTATCAAATTGTGGTGCATGAGGGGATAACTCTATTGCCCATTTTGCTATCCGGCCAATTGCATCCTTTTTGCTCATTATCTTGGCTATTGGCGCCTCGCAAATTACCTTGATAGTATGTTCTTCAAAATAATGCTTCAGCTTTTCAGCCGACATATGTACACCATAGGCCATTTTTTGGTAATGCGGATAATTTTGCTTTGAGCCAGAGAGCACCTCACTTAGGTAATAGACCTGCCTTTGTACTGACTTACCTTGCTCATCACGCTCAACCACTATTACTACACTTTCGACTCGGTTAGTCACTGCTATATAGAGCAACATCGAGTCTTTTGATAGTGGTGAGGCCAAGACCGGGGTAGTGGCTAGCATTTTCTTTAATTCATGAAAAGAATTATCGGCCTAAGGTGTCCAGATAAACTTATCTGACTTTTTCATCAATTGATATAAAGGTAATGCCTTTTCCCCTAGCCGACTGATGAACCTACTTAAGGATGCCAAGCATCCGGTAAATTTTTGTACATCATTAAGACACTTTGGTTATTCCATTCTCTCCGCTGCCTGAATCTTAGTCAGATTTTCTTCTATACCTCGGCTAGATACGAGGAAACCGAGTAACTTGCCGGCTGGTACTCCAAAAGTACATTTTTCTAGATTAAGCTTCATTCGGAATCTCCTCAGATCCGCGAATGTTTGCCGGATATCATCTAGGAGTGTATGGCTATCTTTGGTTTTTATCACCACATCATCAACATATACTTGGACATTTTGCAAATTTTATCATGTAAGCAATTTTGCATGCACCTTTTATAGGTGTCCCCTGCATTGCACAGGCCGAATGGCATGGTACGATAAAAATAAGCCCCATACGGGGTGATAAACGCAGTTTTTATTTGATCAGTCGGTTTTAACGTTATCTGGTGGAAACCGGAATACACATTGGCAAATGATAACAGTTCATAGCCTGCAGTCGAATCAATAACCTGGTCTATCCTAGGCAACGGAAAAGGATCTTTGGGACATGCCTTGTTAAGGTTCATGTAGTCGATACACATACGCCAAACGACAGCTACATTCAGATCATCCTTATTTTTCTCGACCAACACCGGATTAGATATCCAGTCTGGATGAAGTACTTCCATAATAAATCCGGTTGCAAGGAGCCGAGCTATTTCATCACCAATTATTTTTCTCCTGTCTTCAGCGAAGCGGCGGAGAGGTTGCTTCACCGGCCTTGCTCCTGGCCTTACATGCAAAGAGTGCTCAACCAACTCCCTCGGTACACCCTGCAGATCTTGAGTGGATCATGCAAATATATCCCGATTCTCATGGATGAAGTTGGTGAGATCGCTTTCCTATTTATCATTAAAACGGGCACCAATCGTGATGGTGCGCTCTGGGAACTGATCATCAATCTGGATTTTCTTCGTCTCCTTAGTTGGCTGGAAGGACACACTTCCATGTGGGTTAGCAAGTGCCGGCATATTAAGCTGTGCCGACTGAGCTAGGGCTGCAACCTCCTAAATTCTCCTTTTCCCTCGCAATTACCAAAGACTCGGCCAGATTTGATCCGACCGAGGCACATTCCATCGATCTCATGTAGTATCCTGCAATTGTGATTATACCCTATGGTCCAGGCATCTTCATCTTCAAATAGCTAATGTGACAACTAGTCATGAATTTTGACAAAGTTGGCCGTCCGAATAATGCATGGTAACAAATTTCTAGATCCACCACTTCAAACTCCAAATTCTCTGCCCTGCAATTCTCCCTTGTGCCAAATAACACATCTACCCGGATCTTTCCGATTGGCTCGCAAGACAAACCTGGCATAATGCCATGGAAAGTTGTCTTGGTCGACTAAAGTATATTCTGAGAAATGTCGAGCTTATGCATTGTGTCCTTGTACATGATGTTGATGCTGCTTCCATTATCTATTAGTACCTTTGATAATTTTACGTTAATGCTTGGCCCGACAAACATCGGGTCAAGCACTAAAGAATATGACCCGGGATTCGACATGATCTTGGGATAATCCCTAACACTCCAAGTTATTTATTGATCTGACCAGTACATATATCTCAGAACTGCCGGCATAACCGCATTCACTTCCATATGTCGGCACTGGACGTATGGTGAACACACAGTATGACTGATGGTGCTCTCTATACTCATTGCAGCTGTTACTGCCAAGATTTTCTCTGTTATCTTGACTTTGATTAGCCACATGGTGAATTGTATCCATTCGATCATGGTTCTCATACTTCGGAGGCGGTGGATGCAACATCAATTGCTGTGCGTTTCCTCCAATAAGTTGTGGCTGCTATGGATGATGCTGCTTCTGCTGTGGTGCATGTGATGCCGCCGAGTTTCCCACCGCATTCTTCATCCATGCACACTGACGAGTTGTGTGGTTAGCCGGTTTTGCGCGTGAAATTTGCATGAATGATCCAGCATCGGCTCAAACATGTACTTTAGTCTCTCTTTCCATTGCTTCTTTTGTTCCGGAGTCCACTGCTTTTTACCATCATTCCTCGGTGTCCACTGCTAAGAACTATTTTTCTGGCATTGGTTGCTTCCTGCGTCTGGCTGATCTTGAGTTACTGCTGCTACCTGATTTCAGTTGTACCTGTAATCCGACATGTTCTCTCTTCTTATACCCCGGAACTCATTACTCCTGGATGAGCCGGCACCATCACGAGCATAATGCTCATGTTGTTCATGTTGTTCTACCGACATAAGTTCGGGCTGAATCGGATCACCCATAGCATATGAGTCGGCTATCCTGATTATCTCAGCCAATGTAGTTGGCATGTCTCTTTGCACCCTTTTCCATAACACACTCCCATATCTGTATCCTTGTGCGAACTAGGATATTGCTTGTGATTCTATTACTCCTTCGTAGGAGTTTCTGATGTTGCACCACCGGGTCAGGAATTCTCTGTCGGTCTCATTTGGCCTTTGCTTTCACATTGCCAGTTGTTGAGGTCTATTCGGCCTCTTATACGTGCTAGTGAAGTTGCTGACAAACATCTCCTCAAAGTCCAACCGGCAGTTGATACTGCCTGCTGGTAAGTTATTCAGCCTTACCCTGGCTGGTCCTTCCAACATCTGGGGCACATATCTCACAGCCCATCTCAAGTTACCCTCTGCAATTTTCACTGCTGTTGCATAATCGATCAACCAAGCTTGCGGCTTGGTACTGCCGTTATATGTTTTTGTGCCTCTAGGCAACTCGAAGTTTGGAACAGGTGGTTCCCTCATGATTAGGGGTCCAAAACACGCCAGACCAGGAGGACCTTGCTCCTCTAGTAACTCGGACCTGTACAACCTGTCAAGCTTTAGACTCACATCATTCGGCTGCAGGTCTCTATATGCAGCTCTTTCTTCCACCACATGGTGATTGTGCCTAGCAAATCCAGCATTCTCCATCTCCGAATAACCATCATTGTATCTATTTTATATCGGTTTATGCGGAACGTGTCCTACATCCCTTCCTTGCCGATGTTCATGCCTCGGCTAATGATCTTGCAGGGGATAATGCCTCCCTCCCGCCGGGTTATTATCATCGGGGTTTCCTCTCCCGAGATTTCCCTGTCCTCTATTACCGCGATCGATATTTATCTCCCCACTGTTACCTCGGCTACCATTGAATCGGTTTTCACTTGCTTTACCGGCCATAGCCGGATCATATGGGACCATCTGTTTGTTCCTTTTTCCCGAGGTTACTGCTTTATATTTTCGTGATCCATTTCCATGTGAAGATGCCGCGGTAGCTGATTATGCTGGGGTAGCTGATAATGCTGGGGTAGCTCCAGCCGAATGAACCAAATGTCAAGCTCCAGGCTTTGTCGGGTTAGCCCTGAGTATCTCCTCATTTTGCTGGTTCACTATGTGTACCAGCTCATTCACTCTTTCCTGTTGCTTTTGCCGGGCTTCACCAGTCAAACCCTCCAATTCCGAGGCTGCAGCATTCGCCTCTCCGAGGTTCTTTGCTGGGGTACTATACCTCGGCAGCCCCAGGTTAGCTGAATCACCTTTGCTAATACTCATGCTCTTTGTTAATATCACTAATGAGGTTCTTTCCCTTCATTATTACACCATCTAGCCGATTCGGACTGGTGTCTAACTTGTTTGCCCTATCATATTCACGCAAGGTCCGGTTAAAAGACTCATGCAGTGCAGATACCTTCTTAGCCTCTTCTAAAATTTTTAATCGAGTCTCTTCTAACTCGGCCTGTGCATTTGTCGGGTTTACAATGGGTACTACTGGTGTTGTTATGTTGTCTATAGATGCCTGCAATATATTCTCCGGCCTTTCCAGAGGAGGCCACCTAACTCTAGCTTCCTTGGGGGTTACCTTATGCTCGGATGCGTCTACCGCTGGAGGATCTACCGCTGCCTGCTTTGCTGCTGCCGGACTAGCTGTTGTTGGATCTGCTGTTGCCGGGTTCTTGCTTGGTCTGGCTCATGTTCCCGCTGCTGGTGCTGGCGCAGTCATCATCACCTCGACGCTGCCTGCAGGGGGAGTGGTACGCGGACTGCTAGCAGCGCTGAGGGGAGGATCTCCCACGAGGATGACTTGGTGCTGGTAGACGCGGGACGTGTCGACGCTGACATAGATCTTGTGGGCGCCAAGATTGATGAAGACGCCATTGCGTGGGGGTGATCATGCTCTAAAGCTGCCCGCGTTATCACTGACGTAGTCCCAGAGGTCGAATCTCTGGACTAAGCCAGAGATGATGCGCTCGCCAGTGTCGATGAAGTTTCCCATCCGGATCTTGACTCCAGCTAGCACCACTGCTGGCCCCATGGTCGGCGCCAACTGTCGTGGTGGTGGCACGGAAAATGCCATGGGTAGGCTAAAGTTGGGGGCCAATGTGTGCTAGTGGGATCCAGGGAGGGAAGATGTAGTGATTTCTACACAGAGAATGCAAGAACTTGATCTTTATTCAACATCAGTGAAGCTACACTTGCTCCTCGAGCTGTTTGAGCGAGAGTAAGAAGAAGCTACTACAAGTGCTAAGTAAGAAAATGAATCGATCCCCTTCTCTGGAGGCCCTTCCCCTCCTTATAAAGGAGTGTCCTGGTTCCATCTAGGGCTAACGTGGACAAGCATATTCGTGGAATATGCTTGTCCCAAAATAGTAACTCGGCAAGCTCCTTTCCGTGTCGCCCTTCTATAAGTGGCAATAACCCAGAGCCCACGACATGTGAGCCTCGGGCTCGGGGACTGTCACCTCCGTGACCTTCTTCTGCTCCTCTGCCCCTCTTCCTCTTGTCTGTAGTGCTTGTCATTGTACATATTCCTAAGGAGGGACAACGTGTAGTGTTGACTTAGGGGTCGGCCTTCTCCTTCTCGAGTAATCTTTCCCATCACTTGGCCTTTCCTTGTGTGACTCAGCCAAGCCCTAACCTGCAGATACAAAGAGTAGTGCTTGTAGGTCGACATAACCCATATGTAGGCCGAGTCAGGTTTTAGTCACCTGACTCGGGTGAAGCCAGGCCTTATTCAGCCAACCTCCTTACAACTCCACCGGGTCACTCTTTGACCCGGTTCAGATCCTCGAGGGTTTTCCCCTTTTACCTTAGCTTGACCCTACCTAGGGTCATCCCCCTGATAAGGGAGCTTGCAAGCTTCAGTGATCATCAAGCTCATATTTCTATGGTGGAACCCAAGAAAGTTTTCGAATCTATTGAAGATCCATATTGGGTTGTTACAATGCATGAAGAACTGAATAATTTCGAGCGCAACAAAGTATGGAAGCTAGTTGAGAATCCCAAAGAGTGTCGTAATGTTATCGGCACAAAGTGGATTTTCAAGAACAGGCAAGATGAGAATGGAATTGTTGTAAGGAACAAAGCAAGATTGGTGGCTCAAGGCTTCTCTCAAGTGGAAGGCATTGACTTTGGTGAAAATTATGCTCTAGTGGATCGCCTTGAGTCCATTCGTATCCTCCTTGCTTATGCTGCTCATCATAATTTTAAATTACAGCAAATGGACGTTAAGAGTGCTTTTCTTAATGGTACTCTACATGAGTTGGTATATGTCAAGCAACCCCCAGGTTTTGAGGATCCCAATTTTCTGAACCATGTCTATAAGCTTGATAAGGCACTCTATGGCCTTAAACAACCCCCACGTGCGTGGTATGAGCACCTTAAATACCTTTTGTTAGACCGTGGATTCGAAGTTGGGCAAATCGATCCCACTCTTTTTACTAAGAAGGTTAATGGGGAGCTTTTTGTATGCCAAATATATGTAGACGACATTATCTTTGGATCTACTAATCAAGCTTTTAATGATGAACTTTCAAAGATTATGACCGATATGTTTGAGATGTCTATGATGGGAGAATTAAGGTTCTTTCTTGGATTCGAGATCAAGCAACTAAGATAGGGAACCTTCATTAATCAAGCAAAATACATCCAAGACATGCTCAAGAGGTTCAAGATGATGGACTTAATGGTGTTTCTAGACCAATGCAAACTAAATGTCATCTCGAGCTTAATCCAAAGGGTAAAGATGTGGACCAAAAGGTATACTGATCCATGATCGGCTCTGTCCTTTACCTCTGTGCATCTAGACCAGATATTGTGTTGAGTGTAGGAGTGTGTTCAAGGTATCAAGATGCTCCTAAAGCCACCTAGTGGCGGTCAAGAGAATCTTCCGATATTTGGTTCATTCCCCAAACTCTGGTCTATGGTATCCCAAGGGCTCTAATTTCTCTCTATGTGGATATACAGACTCATATTGGGCTAGCGACACGGATGATAGAAAATCAACTTCTGGTGCATGTCAATTCTTTGGCAGGTCTCTAGTATGTTGGTCTTCGGAGAAGCAGAATCGTCTCAACCGCCGAAGTTGAATATGTGGATGTTGCAAGTGCGTGGATGCAATTATTATGGATGAGGCAAACTTTAAAGGAATACAATTTCAACTGTGAGAAAGTGCCTCTTTTATGTGATAATGAAAGTGCTATTAAAATTCCATACAATCCGGTGCAGCACACAAGGACAAAGCATATTGAGATTCGCAATGATTTTATTTGGGATCATTTTGCTCGTGGTGATATTGCCTTATCTTTTGTGAGCACGAAGAATAAACTTGTTGATATTTTCACAAAGACACGTGATGAAGCAAGGTTTTGTTACTTGAGGAATGAGCTAAATATCATGGATTCAAGGAGCTTAGCTTGATTACCTTTGCATACTCACTTACATCTCTTCCTTTGTTTGGTTTAGATGCATCATAGACATAGGGGGAGTGTGGTCCTAATTCATTGGGCTAACCCTCCCCCCATAATCTCGAAAGCAAGACAAATAATTTCCCTTAATATCATTATGTGATATGTGGGTTATTGATGAGCATTGGTTTTGAACTCAAGATACATCTTCGCTGTGTCATGCCATGCGCTCCAACATGGTGGCTTCGGCCACCACCCTCTTCTTTGTGAAGAGTTGGTTTCTTGTGGATATTTTTGGATTTTATTTTTTATCTTGTGTTCTTATGGAAAACACACCCAATCTTGGCTTTTATTTGATTTGTTTTTGCAATTATTGGATGTGTAGTACCATCTCAGTTTGGTGGTGTAAACCCAAGCCTTTTCTCATCCCGATCCCTCTATTCTTTCACACAAGTACTTTGTTACCTTGCGAGGGTGTTTATTTGAGTTGCACTGGCCTGAACCTCTATCAAACAGACAGTTCAGAGTGGCCGGATTATCCGCCCCTAGTGAGGACCGGATTAGGGTGTCTAGACACCGTCGGATGCTCCGCCCATCCCCGGAGTCTATTCGACCATCGGATTCTCTGGGCCTTCTCCGGATCTTCTTCCCAGCACCTCCGGGTACCCTTTCCTCTGAGCTCTTCCTCCAATGAGTGAGGGTAACTCCCCCCATTCTTCTCTTGTGTATGGAAGCTGTTGTTCTTGGTGAAAACTCAGTTTAGAGGATATTATTTGACTCCATTGCATGATAGGAACCGTAGTCTAGCAACCCTAGTGCCCGATCTACATCGATACCTTGAATCTGTAGCAGATCTGACAAAAATCGCGAGGGCAGGATTTTCCGCCCCTGGCACTGCCGAATTTTCCGGCCTAGGAGGTTCACCCCTTTTCAGATTTTCATAGTTCTCGTATCGTGTGTGTTTTGACCATGGATTGTTTTACTACTATTTCTAACATTCCTCCTGGACTCATGTGTGTGCTTAACCCCGTGCTACCTATCTTTTCAATTCACAGCTGATTCGAGTGCTCCCAATACCTACAAGCACCATCCCCGTGCCCGTTACTTCAGGACCAACAAAGAAGGTGTGCTCGTGGACGAGGTTGAACATAGAAGGCAGCAAAGAGAGGTTGATAAAATGGCTGAATGGGCTAAGTCTTTGAAGAGGACCAATCAGAGGAAGGGCAAGGGAAAGCAGGCCTGTGTCAATTACAAGAATGTGGATATCCTTGAGTACTCTGTGATTCGCCACCATGACTTGTATGCTGAGGATGATAGTGATGAGACGCAGGAGGACAATCTGTTTTGGTGTTCGCACTTCAGGTATATTCATGATGAAATTTATGCATCTCTCAAGATTCTACCCATGCACCCTCTGGATTTGACTAAGGCACAATCCAAGCCAAGACATACTGAGGCTTTGGCTATGGTTGGAAGAATGGGGCTGCACCATCTCATGACTTTGTAGTGAAGCTATGACTCGTCTGTGGTGAAGCAATTCTTTTCTACACTTGTGATCTGCGGAGATGAGCTCCGCACTATGAAGTGAATGATAGGGGCACTATGATTCAGTCTGATTTCCGTACCTTTGGTCAGGTCCTTGGTTACTCTTTCCATGGTAATGACACTCCCTCTAGCCATCGCATTATCTCTCTGATCAAGCCCATCAAGGATACTACTCTCGCTCCATGCCTAGCTCCCAATGGGGTGGTTGGTAATTTCTCTAGACTCTCACCGTTGTATGCAGCTCTTGTTGGTTTGTTCCGGGACATCATTGCTCTGAGTGGGGGCAACAATGACAGGATTCGTGGTTACCTTGAGCCGCTACTCCCCTTTTCTCATGAATGTGCTACCAATGCTGAGAAACTGTAGGGTACAAGATGGACGTCATGGATTTCATCTACCATGAGATGACAGATGCAATGTTCAACATGCTCTCTATCCCGTTTGCTCCGTATATCATGATTCTTATCAAGTATATGCTTCCCCACGAGGAGTTCAGTGGTAATTTGGATGGTGTTCACATGACCAAGAAGATTTACAACAAGGATTAGAAGATCTCCCATCCTTCCTCAGCCCTAGAATACTTCATGCGTGATGCTCGGGCTAGTGGATGTAGGCCCCCAGTGCCTTCTATGGCCCGTGAGGTCAAGCAGCTTAACTGGTTCCAATGGAACATCTTGTGCATGGGGGTTGATACTCATAAGGGCTAGTATGAGGCTTACAGGCAGCGCCAAGAGATGGCCCACACCCAGCAGCTGATCCTTCATCATGTGTCAGGGGCGTGAGGCCTCCCTCCTTCTCCTACTTCTCTAGCTCCGTATGCTAGTGGAACACTTCCGGTATCAACTATGGAAAGCTTGAGCGTCACTTGTTTCATGCAGTGGCATGGGAGCCTACTCCTCCAGCTAATATTGATGACGAGTATCATGATGAGGAAGAGGAAGAGGAAGGGGACAAGGACGATGATGAGGAGGACTACGAGGAGTGATCTCTTGGGGCGTTAGCATCGCTGTTCTTCCTTTTTGGCATTTTGATGCCAAAGGAGAGAAGTAGTTCTATTTAGGTCTCCGTGGTTTTGCATGGGTCGGGCACAAGCACTTGCATTTTATTCGTTTTCCTATCACGTTGCTTGTGCCCATTTAGTGTTGAACTCTATTTGTGTTTGTTTTTCTGTATGAGACTATGTCGTGTGGTACTTGTGTGGATTTTTATCTATGTAGATGCTATCTATGGTCTTATGGATTTCTGGAATTTTATCTATGGGTGCATCATATTCGTGAAGTGGTGGGATTTTCACGACCTAATATTATTGCTTATCATTTTGGCTAGTTAATTTCCCGGTCGTATGATATTCTGCTCTAATTTATCATTTTCATGTAGCCGTTTTTCCAATGAGAAAGGCTTGTACCTTCGTGTGATAATTTGTATTCAAATGCAAATTATCTATATTGAAACACTTAGGGGGAGCCTATTTTACTTTTGGAATAATGTGTTAGTAGGGATTTATTGCAAATCCTAGTATTGTCATCTAACACCAAAAAGGGGGATATTGAAAGAGCATTTCATGATCTCTAGTGTTTTGTGTGTTAGATGACAATGCCAATGATTATTTAATGTGTTTTGAAGTTCTGTAGGTCTTAGCATATTCAAAATAAGAAAAACGATGTTCTTGGGGTGGATTATCCACCCCTACCAAGGGCTGGATAATCCGACTCGGCCCCAAGTCCAAGCGCAGGCAAGGCGCATCACATTGCATGGGGGGCGGATTTCCGCCCGGATTGTCCGACTAGGCTAGATAAACTGTCCCCATTATTTCACCAAGGAGGGACAATGCGCGTCGTAATGTATGGGGAGGGGGTGAAGAATCCCCCGGATTGTCCTACCAGGGCCGGAGTTTTTGTCAGGGCCAGATAATGCGCCCCTTGGGGGGGGGGCGCGGATAATCGGCCCCTCGAGGATTTTTCAGAAGGAGAACTTGGCGCGGCATATTATATGGGGGGCGGAAAATCCCCCGGATTTCCCATCTCTGGGCGGACTTTTCCCCTAGGGCGGATAATCCGCCCCTAGTGGGGGGGGGGGGGGGGGGATAATCTGCCCCCAAATTTCTCCAATGGATAGTTTTAGCAGGGGTATTTAATCCCCATCACCCCTGCTGCCAGAACTCTTGATTCATTTCAAAAAAGTCCAGACCTGTTCTTCAAGCTCCAAAAAGAGATCTCCACCTTTACCCACCCAAAGGCTTTGATCTTTGGGGAATCAAAGGAGGAGGCCTTGATCTTCATCAACAACAATCAAGCGCTTCACTTCTTCTCTATTCACTTAGAGGATTCTCGATCTAGTATTTCTTGTAAATATCTAGATCCTTATTTCGGTTATTTGATAATCCTTGTTCTTGTGGCATCTTGTTGTCACCATGGGAGCCTACAATTCAGTTGTGGATGTGTGCCCACTAGCGTTGTAAAGGCACCGGTTCCCGCCTCGAAGGGTACGAATAGTGGAAAGGTGCATCAGGCCTTTGGTGGCGAGATCCAACGAAGAATAGTGTGAGGCCTATTGTGGTGTGCTGGTCTTATAACCGCCCACCCCTCCAACGCATACGTACTTCCCTTAACATTGAAGGAACTGCGGCCAAAAAAATCCCTGTGTCTCCGCGTGCTCCACTATGTTTCCTCGCTCCTCTTTACTCGCTTAGTAATTAGGTTTGCATATTGGGAAATTCTCGTAATTGCATATCTAGAGAATTTACTTTGTGTCAAGCCTAAAATTTAAAAAGAATTAAAATTTGAAGTAGGACCTATTCACCCCCTCTAGGTTCCCATACGATCCATTTCACTTGCGCAAATTCAGTATGAGATGATCTCTTGGCTGACAACTGAAAAACCTAAAGAGGAACGTTGTTACAACTTGCTGAGAGAGATGGAATTGGTAAACGAAGATGGAAACTTTGTGTATGATCAAGAAGCAACTTTTAACAATCAGGTTAGTGAGGAGATGCTACCCCTGTCGTGGTATTGCCGACGAGTACGCCATGGAGGGGTCCTCACAGTGCGTGTTTAGAGACGTGGGGGGAAGGCGGACGGTTGACGGGTACGAGGTAACACAGCTTACCCAGGTTCAGATCCCACGACGGTGGCGGAATCCTACTCCTGCTATAAATCACTATAAGGGCAATACGCCGAGTTACAGGGATTGGTTCGCTGTGCGAGGTGACTAGAAAGTCTAAGTTGTCGTCCGAAGTTGTGCCCTAAAGGCTCCCATAGGCCCGACTTATATAGTCGCCGGGTCCTGGGGTTACAGGGAAAAGTCCTAGCCGGACAGGTTACAGAGTCCTACACCGTCTATTACTAGTCTTGTGTATCTTGCACTCCAAGGCTCCGGGTACACTGGTGACTCCATCGTAGCCTTCCTTTATCCGGCATGGGCCTCCCTTCTGGATCCATCTAACTGGGCCGCCCAGCAGGACATAGGCCATGCTACCAACTATGGGCCACCCGGGTTATCCGGATAGGTGACATGCTATGAGGATACCCATATAGCATATCCCCAACAGTTACCCCCAGAGAACTCTGAGATCTTGCGCCGTCTTGACTCTTCAGATGAATGTTCCGTCTAGTTGGATGTCGGCAAATCGTTAAGCAATATCTTGTAGTCCTCCCAAAGAACCCTGCAAAGCTTTCTTCGTCTTCAACTTGTAAGACGGAGAAATGCTGAATCTTCCATCGTACTCTTCCGTAGCTGGACTGGATCCGTCCATGTCGGAATCTTCGATGTGACGGCTCATCTGCCCATGTCAGCTAGGACGACGTAGGCTTAGGTCAGCGACGCCTCATAACTCACACATGCAGAGAACGCAATCATGTCCGATTTTCCCGCACGAGCAATACGAACCGTTGGCGGTGACGGTTGGAGACGTGGCAAAATTTCCGCACACGTTCGCGAACACGTCATCTACGCGCCAACCGTTCGATCAAGCTGCACGAATCTTGATGCTTGGAGATGATAAATAGTAACCGCGGTGGAATTTTCACCTTTTACCTCATTCTCCTCGCATCGTCTTCTTCCTCTAGTGCGTGCCCCCTCGAGCTCTCCGCGCCTTACTCGCGAAAAAACCCTAGCCTCCAATATGCACCAATCACACCCAGCCTCACTCCATGGCCAGCAGCAGCACTTCTCCCTCCATGGTGGCGCCGAACGAAGCCGTGGCAAAGCCGGCGAGCTCCATCGCCGTGCCTCCATAGGGCCTAGTCATCCCCGCATCGGCGGTTATCGAGTCCACTAGCGGTGACCTTAATCTGGCGGCGCTGGAGCCGTTGGAGGAGGAACCAGAATCGCACAAAGGCGACTGGCGGGCTCAGATATCACAGACCGTGATATCCAAGAGATGATCGCCGAAGGCTACCTTCCTGCGACGGAGGGGCTCGCCTGGCGGGCGGCGCCGGCCGGCGAGGTGACACCTTCTCCCCAAGTCGGAGAAAAGGTGTACCTCAAAGCTCAACTGGTACAAGGCGTCTCCCTGCCCATCTCCAACTTCTTCCTCTACGTCTTGAATCACTATAGAGTCCAGCCCGAGAACCTTTCTCCCAATAGTATCTTAGTGCTTAGCAACTACGCGGCGCTCTACGAGGGATACTTAGGGATAAGGCCTAGGTTAGACCTCTTTGTGCACTTCTTCACCATCAAACGTGAAGCCGTACATATCAAGCAAGAGCTTAGGAACTGTGGCACCATAAGCTTCAAGATTCGACCTGGCCGGCGGTTCCCCGACATCGTCGGCCACAAGTCCTGCAAAAATTGGCAACGAACGTACTTTTACGGCCCAGACATTCCTCTGGCTGGCCGAAAAGTTACGTACCCGGACTTTGTTGACGGAGCCGCCGCTGAAGCCTCGTCATGGAGATCCCAGGCCTCCCTTCCCTCCGACCTCGACGCTTCTCGCGCTATAAGGCGGATCGAATCGTTTGTAGAGACGGGTTTGACCGGCTTGGACCTAGCCATGTGCCGGTTCATCAGGCGAATCTAACCTCTGCAGCACCGCGCGAAGCTCATGCACGAGTATACCAGTGACATAAGGGATAGTCTCCGCATCTCTGTGGACAACTTCTCGAGCGACTCCGTCAAGCTCCTCCTTAAGGACATCGTCAAGGTGAAGGATAAGAAGCGTGACTTCACCATCACCTACGACATGTTCATAGACGGCACGTTCCCAAAGGTAGGTTTTTATTTTCCGTATATGACATATACTCCAGTTCTTCCGTCTTGCAAATGTCATCTTATCTAACATGGTGATTTCTCACTTAACAGCTTAGAGATCTAGAGGAGGGCAACCTGGCCGCCCAAATATACGATCCAAAGATGAAGGAAGTCACGGTCGTGTCCGACGACGAAGCTCCTTTGGCGCGAAAGCGGAAGAGCTCCACCTCTGATGTTGCCGATGGAGGAAAGAAGAAGAAGACGGAGGGTGGAGCCTCTAAAAAGACTACCGCCGCCCTGGAGGCGGAAAAGAGAAAAGTTACCGGGATCCCCTTTGCCAAAGCACCCCCACTTGTGTAAGATTCTCATTCTCCGACATTGTCTATTTATCTGTCTTGCTCCTGTACTTATGCATTTCGCACGTTTCAGGGGATTCTCCAAAATATTAAGGACATGCTGCATCGCGACGCCTCCCCCGCCATCGCCCCTGCCACTCCTGCCGTCAAGCCCTCATCCGCCCCGACAAGCTCACAAGCTAAGGAGGCATCTAGCCCTTCTGCCATGTAAGTGGTCTCAGGTGCTTCTACTGAGGTTGCAGTCGTCGGCGAGCAGGCGACGCAAGAGAGTACCACCCAACAAATGGCTGAAGCTCCGGCTAAGGATGCCATCGGTGGAGGCAAGGCGGTGGTGGAAGCTGGTACTTCTGTCGAAGGCGGCGCCCTTGCTCCCCAGAAACCTTTTGAGTTCCCAAAGATAGTCTACCCGACGCTTATGCCGAGTAGCACAACTCTGGTTCCTGGAGCAGCACCGACATCTCCGATGTGCGTTCTTGAGGAGCTCCTCCGACAAGCAGAAATATTGCGAGGAAATATCATCTCCTTTGGCAAGCTGCTAGCCGAGAGCGCTATAAACCTCAAGATCATTTCACTTGTAAGTTTTATTTGCCTTTTGCATTTCATATGAGTATCCCACTGTAGCCCCCGAGGAGGTAGACGGAAAACCATAGGCTTTTGTGTCTAGATGCTCTAAGAGTGACTAAGCTAGAAAACTTCTCACTGTAGCCCCCAATCATGTAGATGGAATGAATTATTCCGACTAGATGCTTTAAGAGTAGCATACGCAGTGTTTATAAATTTCAGTACTGTAACCCCCAAACTTCTAGTTGTAACTGAATTAGTTCCGACTAGATGCTTAAAGAAAGCTAAGCACATAGCTGAGTTAAAAACTTTATACTGTAGCCCCCCAAGCTTCTAATCGAAAACTGAATTAGTTCTGACTAGATGCTTAATGAAAAGCTAAGCATGTTGCTAGGTCAAAAACTCTCGCTGTAGCCCCCGAGCGTCTAGGTGGAGGATTTCCGGCTAGATGCTCCAAGCAGACTAAACAACGTTTTAACTTTGTCCTTTTTTCCACAGAACGAGAATGCTCGGAGGGGCATGGCCAATGAAAAGTACCAGAAGATGCACGTAGATCTTGAAGCCAAAAAGGGTAAAACTGCCATCTTGAAGGAACAGATCATCAAAAACAAGAGTCTGTTTCTTTTTGCGCATTCCATCTTGGTTTTGTGCCTATATTCTCCGAGTACTTATTGTGTACTTTGTTTTCTCCGACTTTGCAGAACATGTTGCCAAGGCCAAGGACATTGTCGAGCAACCCAAGCACATTCAGCAGCTGGATAGCGAGAACAAGATCCTTAAGGAGGAGAGGAAAGACATGCTGAAAATGCATGAGGATTCAATGAAGGCCCTGCAGGACTCCGCCACCAAGGAAATCAATCGCTTGAAGGAGGAGATTGCGATCTTAAAAGATCAGAAGCAAGCTGCCGATGAGCAAAATCAACACCATAGCGAGGAGTATAAGCTCCTCCAACAAGATAAATAATCCTTGGCGGACACCCTCTGGCAAGCTAAGGCCAGCATCTTCAGTAAGTTTTCTCCGTCTTGGATTTCTATAATCTGGATACTTTTGAATTGTTGCACTCATGCGCTCCTTGTCGGAATTTGCAGCTCCTATGGGTTTAACCCGATCGCCTCCTCCATCCAAGGAATGCATGGTTCTTGCCGATAACTTTATCAACACCGCCATCAAGCAAGCCAAGGAGATTGCCAAGCCCCTCCAGATAAACATCAAGGCATCAGACTCCGTGGCGAAGTACTCGGAGATTTTGCACCGAGCCCCCGAGCGTATCACAAGCTGGAAAGCTTCATGTGCATGGGCTGGCGCAAGGATGGCGCTGTCAATGGTGAAGGCACACTATGAAGATGCCGACATCGACACAGTGACCTCTGGCATTCCTGACGTAGACGATGATGGCAAAGAGATTAATCATGAAGCCATCTTGTCATCGCTCGCAGCTATGACACTAGAGTTGCCGAGTTGGTGGACGTTGACGTCTTAGTGCCTATGAACATCATCGACATTGGCGACCAAGGTTCCTCTGAGTCCCACCACAGCGCCGACTTCGAGGGTGCCTTTCCGGCTGGTGATGATGTTGCCTCCAAGTCACCTACGCCAAAGGAGTGAAAGAACAACTTTGTAATATTTGTTTCACCTTTGGTGTACATGTGGAAAAAACTTTGTTTATGTAACTTAAGGCGGAAAACAATGGTTGTTATTTCCTTCTACTCAAGAACTAGTTTCCAGCTTGTATATATTTTTAAGCAAGTGCTGGCTTATCCATTACTTTGGTTCTTATGCTTGACTTTTTATGAGTCGGAAGACTTGTTGTCGGAACCATGCGCTTAGGTGATGATGCCCAATGGCACCGTCAATAACCTGAGCACAAAATCGCCGATAATAAGTGCCAAAAGTCACTACTCCAGAATCCACATAAAAACGACAAAGAATGTGTAGACCAGAAAACTTAAGCTAACGCCCGTAAGCGGAATTTTCACAAGTGCAAACGCAAATCTTGTGCATAAAGGTTTTACATGATCCAAAAATGAACACTAAAGGAGGTAAAAGACTCAGAAATATGAGTGAACCAAAGAGCTTTATTTCATTGATCATATAAGAGGTACATAATTAGATAAAAAATGCTAAGTGTAAAAAGGACGTAGCTGTGCTAAGTGTAAATTCAATGCTTGGATAGATCTTTGGGGGATGTTAGAAGTTAAAATTTGTAACGGGAAATTCACCTAGGCCAATAATCAGGAAAACTTGATTATGTATACAATAGATAGAGTGTTTTGTAATAATGTATTAGATGCTCTCTTCCCTCTGGCAACTACACACGCCTGCACCAGGATAGGTAGTGACCGTGCACCACTTCTTTGGGACTCGGGCATGGGGCTTACCCCTAGAAACCTTAGTTACAAATTTGGGAACTGGTGTCCACTGAGGGAAGATTTCTGTGCTCTGGTCACAAAAATCTGCAACTCCTACAAAAGGAAGGACATCCCTGGATAGATGGCAAGAAAAAATCAGAAGATTTAGGAAGAACACTAAAGGGTGGAGTAGAAATATTGAGGCTGATGTTAGACAACTTAAAAAAGAGATGATGGAGGAATATGACAGCTGATGACCCATAAGTATAGGGGATTGCAACAATCTTCGAGGGTAGTATAACCCAATTTATTGATTCGACACAAGGGAGCCAAAGAATACTTATAAGCCTTACCAACTGAGTTGTCAATTCAGCTGCACCTGGAAATAGTCTTGCTGAAGTAGTTTATCAGTAGCAATAGTTTTGTAGTAGCAATAGCAAAGTAACAACAGCAGTAAAACACGAGCAATAGTAACAATAGTAGGAAACAGTAGGATATAAGTGCGATAGGCATAGGGATGGATGGACGGGCGTTGCATGGATGAGACTATTCATGTAACTTCAAGATCTAGGGCATTTGCAGATAAATAAGATAAAGCATCCTAGTACTAAACAATGATAGGAATGTGTTCCATATATAGTTATACGTGCTTGCAATGAGAACTTGCACACCATATTTTGTCCTGCCAGCCCATTGCAGTGGGGCCTTAAGGGAATCTACTGGCAATTAAGATACTCCTTTTAATAGAGCACCAGCGCAAAGAACTAACACTCTGTGAACACATGTGATCCTCACATCACGGCAATCCCCTCCGGCTGTCCCAATTTCTGTCACTTCGGGGCCTTTGGTTCCGGATAATGATATGTGTAAACAACTTGCAGATAATATCACAAACAATACTATCATCATGAATAATTACCATGTTCAGATCTGATATCATGGCACTCGGGCCCTAGTGACAAGCATTAAGCACAACAAGTTGCAACAAAGTCAAATAACACTAATAAAGATACTAGGCGCCATGCCCTAACAATCTTATTCGATTACATGATAGATCTCATCCAATCCCTACCATCCCCATAGCCTACATTGGGGGATTACTCACTCATGGATGGGGGAAACATGGATGGTTGATGGAGAGGCGTCGGTGATGATGATGGGGATGATCTCCTCTAATTCCCCGTCCCGGCATGGTGCCAGAATGGAGTTTCTGATTCCGAATCACGGTTTCTGGTGTTGGCGGTGCAGCGGAAGTCTTTATGGAAAAACATTGACCCCCTCCCCCCGAGTTTTTAGGTCAGAAGGATTTAAGTAGGCGAAGAGGGAGGTCGAGGGGGTGACCGAGGTGGCCACACCCCTCCAGGTGCGGCCAAGCCCAGCCCGGGCGGCCAGGGGGTGGGGGCCCCTCGTGGCCCTCCTCTGTCTCGTCTTCTGGCTCCGTGAGTCTTCTGGTAAAATAGGATTTTTGGCATATTTTCCGGGATTTTTCCTGAAAGTTGATTCTCTACACAAAAACTAGACACCAAGGCAATTCTGCTGAAAACAACATTAGTCCGTGTTAGTTGTATCCAAATCACACAAGTTAGAGGAGAAACAATAGCAAAAGGGTTCGGGAAAGTAGATACGTTTTGGACGTATCAACTCTCCCCAAGCTTAGCTTATTGCTTGTCCTCAAGCAATTCAGTTGAAAACTGCGTGCGATAAAAGAAACTTTCACGAACACATTTGCTTCATGTAATGTAAATATTCTCAGGATATGATCGGTACTTAGACAATTCATAGTAAGGAGTATGCAACTAAGTCTACTTAATAGTCATTGCAAGCTATGAAGAGATTCCAAAATAAGTAGCATGAAACATAAACATAAGTGATACGTCCAATTGGCATCACCATTCTATATCATAATTTGCCTCTATTTATTGATATATTTCATATTAAGAGGTGTTACTTATGTCTTTTCATCTGTTTTCGCATGTTGGATGATTCTTGGAGGATGAACTACCGGAGTATGGATTCTGATGGAAAAAGCGGTGTTTTGACGCAATTTCGCGAAGATCAGAAAAATACCAGAAAAACTACAGAAAATTATATTTTCCCAGAAGACAAAGGAAGCCAGAAGGGGAGGCGGAGTTTGGCCACAGGGGCCCAGACCCCCCAGGCGCGGGCCACCCTAGGCCGCGCCTACAGGGGGGGTGGCCACCCTGGCCCACCTCTGGCTCAGCCCTCTCGCCTATATCTTCTCCTCAAAACCCTAAAGTCGGGGGAGGACCATAGAAAAGATTCCGCCTCCTCCGCGGGGTGGAAAACACCGAGAGAGAAAGAGCTCTCCGGCAAACAGATTTCTGCCAGAAAGTTCCTTCCTGGAGAGGGGAGATCGTCGCCATCAACACCATCATCAAGCTAGAATTCATCGGGATCATCATCATCATCCACACCATCATCTCCACCAGCACCACCACCACCACTCCATCCCAGTGTAACAATTGTGTTGAATCTTGCATAGTTCTTAGGGGAAACTTTCCCGGTGTTGATTACTATTGTAGTTGATGCTTGTGAGTGGAACCATCGAATTATTGTTTATGTTCAGATTTTTATTCATCATCATATCATCTCTGATCTTGATCCATATGATGTCTCTGAGTAGTTCGTTTAGTTCTTGAGGACATGGGAGAAGTCATGTTGTTAGTAGTGGAATTGCGATGCGATATTATTCGATGGTTTGATTTTTAAGTTGTGGTGCTATTCTTCTAGTGGTGTCATGTGAACGTCGACTACATGATACTTCACCATTTATGGGCCTAGGGGAATGCATTGTGTATTTGGATACTAATTGTGGGGTTGCCAGAGTGATAGAAACCTGAACCCCCGTTAGGAAACCATTGCACAAGGGAGTGTAGGATCTCAGAGTTTAAGGATGTGGTTAGGTTTATATCATAATTGCTTTCTTGTAGTTGCAGATGCTTGCAAGGGGTTTAATAACAAGTATGTATTAGTCCAAGTAAGGTCGGTACATTAGCACAGGTTCACCCACACAACACTTTTAAAACCAAAGAAGACTACTCAGCTATATGAAGCGAAAGCACTTGACAATATTCCCATGTGTCCTCGAGAACGTTTGGTCCTCATAAGTATTTCCACCGGCTTGTCCTTTGCTAAGAAAGGATTGGGCCACTTACTGCAATTATTTGCTATCTCTATTACTTGCACTTTATTTCCTTGCTTTATCAGAAAACCCCTAAAAATCTGTTTGCTAAGTATTTACAGAGATTTCCTGCTCCATACCACTAGTCAACACCTTCTGCTCCTCGTTGGGATAGACACTCCTATTTATCTAAAGTACTATGATACATCCCCTATACTAGTGGGTCATCAATAAGCAACATTGCAATGCTCATAAAAAGGTATGATAGAGTGGTATCTCGCTTGCCTTTGATGGTACAGCAAAACATAAATGCCAAGGCACCTCTGAAGTTCAAGTGAAGACTAGAAGTAAAGATATCAAAGATACAAGCATCAAAGTTATGAAATAATTAACCAAGTTTTGAGACAAGCACATTACACTAAGAATGACAACTATGCTCTCAAGAAGGTGCTCATAGAATAGGTGGTGACTCAACAAGTAAGTGAAAAGGTTTTGAAAAGTTTGAAAGGATTCCAAATGCTGAAAGTATGGTACTCATTAGCTTTGAGCTCTCATTGCCCCTATCATAGGCATCTTTAGATGGTTAAGTTTAAAGTGAGGTCCAATATGAGTTATATGCTTGACAGACCATAAACTGGAAATCTCATGTCCCTTGAGTACGAGGGCTGCTACTCAACTTTAGTTATCGGTAAGTTCTTGTAATAGTAAATACATGTGTATCATAGAGAACCGCCAACAGGGTACCCCTTGCCTAATGGTACAGGATCTATCCCATATCAAAATGACAAGGCAAGCTGATGACTCCTTGATGGCGCGAGAAAACTTGTTGGCTGATGTGGAGTCTTGTTGGGAACCCCAAGAGCAAGGTGTGAAGAGTACAGCAGCAAGTCTTCCCTCAGTTGAGACCGAGGTTATCGAACCAGTAGGAGGAAGTAAACATCACACAGGTGTTGCAAGCAACGCGGAGACCTGCACAACACAAACTCAAGACTTTGCCCCAACGAATCAGTGAGGTTGTCAAGCTCACCGGTTTGTTGTAACAAAGGATTAAACGTATGGTGTGTAAGGTAATGGTTTGCAGCAAGTAAACAAGTAACAGTGGAATATGTATCAATGGTAAAGATTGGACCGGGGTCCATAGTTCACTAGAGGTGCTCTCCTTAAATAAACAACATGGCATGAAGGGTAAACAAATTACAGCGAGGCAATTGACAGGAACTGAGCAAGGCATCACAATCCAATTACTAGCCAGAAAGATCCTATGAAGTTGATTGGGCAATACAACAATATACATAGACCATAATCCAACTGCATGTATGACTAGAAGTCCACCTTCAGGTTATCATCCAAACCCCCTCCAGTATTAAGTTGCAAGCAACAGACAACTGCTTTAAGCAAAGTGTGTAAGGTAAACAATCCACATGTTATATGAACAAGAGACCGTTGTTTTCTCCCTAGTAGCAACAACACATCTACAACCGAAGAGATTTCTCTCACTTCCCTTGGAAACTAGAGGCATGAACCCACTATCGAGCATAAATACTCCCTCTTGGAGTCACTAGCAACTACTTGGCCAAGATAACCACTAGCAACGGAGAGCATGCAAGATCACAATAAACACAGACTTGATAGAATCATTAATCAAACCAACATAATAATCTCAATATCCATCGTATCCCTACAAACACAACATGCATGATTACAAATAGATTAGATCTTGATCATGAACAGAGCTCACAAGATCTATACATGAAAGCACAAAGGAGGAGATACAACCATCTAGCTACGACATGGAACCGTAGTCCAAGGTGGAACTACTCACAAATCATACCGGGGAGAAGGCCTCCGGGATGATCTCCCCTCCGGTAGGGTGCCGGGAAGAACTTCAGATCCCCCCGATCTAGGGACGATGGTGGCGGCGGCTACAGAAGGTTTCGTGGATTTCTGATCGGGTACCGAGAGTTTCTGTATCGAGGGCTTCTTATAGGCGAAGGGGCTAGTCCGGGAGGTGACCAGGGTCGCCAGACCCTACCCAGGCGCGGGTCCACCTGACCCCGCACCTGGGGTGGGTCTGGCCCCCTTGGCCAGCCCCTCCTGCTCTCCTCTAGACTTCTTGTTCCCCACGTAAATTTATTGACTTTGGCTTTTGTCCCGTCCAATTCCGAGAATATTTCTTTACTAACTTTTCTGAAACCAAAAACAGCAGAACACAGGCATCTCGCAATGTTGCAACTTGTTAATAGGTTAGTACCAGAAAACATGTAAAAAGCACCTCAAAGTGTGGACAAGTAAAGCAAAGTAGATACAAAACAAGCATGGATCATCAAAAATTATAAATACGTTTCCAACATATCAGCATCCCCAAGCTTAACTCCTGCTCGTCCTCGAGTAGGTAAGTGATAAAAGAATAATTTTTGAGGTGACATGCACCCTCACAATAAAGATCCAACCATTTGCAAGCATTGAAAGCTGGGATTAAAGAACTCTAAACATGTGCATGAAAGATGGAGTTCTAATAATAGGACATAGTAACTATGCATGCAACATGGCAAGCTACAAACAAAGATCACAAATAATATGCATTGAAAAACGTTTGTTTGTTTCATATGCAGAAAACATAGCATAGTGGCAATCAGCTTGTCCCTCATAGAGTAGCAATATAATGCATAGGACACCTGCAACGTTCACAAGGGTGACTAGAAACAAATAGCACATGAACAAGTAATAACACAATATGCATCAATTAATAAGCTTTGGAACATTGCACACAGAATGACAACTATGCTCTCTTAATGGTGCCTAAAGGTATAAGGTGGAGACTCAAATAATGGTGGAAGAAATGACTTTTGTAAAGGAAGCAGGGATTACAAGTTTCAAAAAGAGCTTCCAAAAATTATGGTACTTATTAGCTTTCAGCCCTCATTGCCCCTATCATAAGCATCTTGAAGTGGTTAAGGTTAAAGTGGCAAAGCTGGAGTATATGATTGACAAAGTATAAGTTGGCAATCTCAAGTCTCTTGACTATGAGGCCACACCTCATGGATACTCAACTTAGGGTCCAGGAAAGTTCTTGTCACTGTAAGTATTTGCATATCATTGAGAACCGCCAACGGGGTACCCCTTGCACATGGTACATGAGCTTTCCCATAACCAAAATGACAAGGCAAGCAAACAATGAGCATCTCAGCAATCTTTTTATTTACCATATGCATAGCTTTTTATTGAGGATGCTTCATAGATAGCTCACTATGGTGATGCTGCAAGTTTCCACCATGATTAGGCATGGCTTAGGCTAGTGGCCCAGGCGTTTCTCTAACACAGAATACAAACTCCATGGACTTACAAGTTCCCACTTCATTTCACACCGGTAACATCCATAGACAAAAGATCATGATATCAACGGAGTACAAAAAGTACAAGTGCAATGTTGAAAACTTTCCCCGTGACAGCACGGTTCTGCTAATCCCAACTTATAAGTGCAAGCATATACAACAACGTTGCCTCAATGTTTCAAGTTTATTAGGGGCAAAGAATAAAATGTGCCATCAAGTTCGTGAGGGCTTTAATCACAAAGTTTTCACATAAAAAAATAGTTTTTAATTGGAAGATAGTTGAAAACAAGAATGTACTTGGAATGGTGTAACACACCATGCATAGGAGTTTATAGTGGACACTTTGGGATAACTTGGTTTCTTGGGAGTTGGAAGCATGAGTAGAACTTGCTCATACAAGTGGAGGCTAGCAAAAGACTGGTAGCAACCAACTAAGAGAGCAATAATGGCCATAATTATGCAATGCAACAAAGCAAACTAATCAAATCAAAGAGTGGTACTACAAGTCAAGGAATAAACGATCATAGAGGCTAATGTTGACTTTTCATAGTCATAACATGGTGTGAGCATGTGCCAAGTCAACCCAAGCAAAACATCAAAGGAGAATACCACAATACTATGCTTTTGCATGCTAAAACAATGCATAATTTCTTCAAGGCAGAGTAAGCAATCCAAATTGTTTGGAACAAGACATGCTACAACAATAATCACTAAGCATAATGCAAAAACAACACCTAGCATGTTATGCTAAAGTCTTAGTCACAGTCAATGCAAGCTCCTCTTGCACTTCAAGCAAGAACTTACTACTCCTTTCCAAACACCAAGCAAACTTATTTGTAAAACAACACAGCGAGAGCGGGGGTCCAAAGTAATAAATAAAACTAAACAAACTAAGCAAAGCAAATGAAAACTAAGACGCTCCAAGAACAACACAACTGTGCATGAAACAATAAAGTGAAGTGTCTAAACAGACCTGAGCTTTTTATTGATGAAGAAGGGGATGCCTTGAGCATCCCCAAGCTTTGTCGCTTGTACCTCTTGGATATTTATTGGGGTGACACCATGGTGGCATCCCCAAGCTTGAGCTTTTGTCCATTCTTCATCTCATTGCATCATTCTCTCTCTACACCTGAAATTTTTCCTTCATACAAAACTTCACACAATCTTCATTAGCAACATTAGCTTATTCAAAAGATATTAGACCACTGGTAAATCTTTGGAACAGCATGCCTTTTCACTAAAACACAAGCTACTGAAGTAACTCCTTCAAAGAAACTCAATTTATCTGAAGAGAGCTCAAAAAGGAATCAATAAGAAGCAAATGCAAATAATGGCAGAAATCTGTCAAAACAGACCAGAAGGTAGAAACGAATTTTTTTGAACATCTTCTGTTGCTCAAATAAAAAAGTCTTGAACTAACTAAAGTTATCCAACATACTGGGGGATTTATTCATAAATTTTGAGCTCAATCCGAGTTACAAAGCCTCCTCACGAATTTCTTTGGTGGAGGACAGAAATCTGTTTCGGGACAGCAACTCCCCAAATCTTAGTTCCCTCTCATTAGAGGTCATTCTTGGCACAAAAAGCAAACAAAAATGATAAGGAGAGGTCATTACAGAAGTAATAACTTCCAAAACTCAAGGAAACTCTTGGGTTATCTCCCAACAAGTACTTTTATTTAACGCCTTTAAGTTAGGCTTGATAGCTTGAGAAGATGCTCACATAAGAATTATGAATTGAAGTCAAAGAGAGAATCAAGAAGAAAATAAAAAACACATTTAAGTCTAACCCAGTTCCTATGCATAGGAATCTTGTACACAAATAAGTTCACAAAGAACAAAGTGACATGCATAGGAATAGAAAACAAGAGTAACTTCAAAACTTTCAGCACAAAGAGAGGTATTTTAGTATCATGAAAACTTCTACAACCATATTTTCCTCTCTCATAATAATTTTCATTAGCCTCATGAATAAACTTAACAATATAGCTATCACATAAATCATGATTTTCATGATCTACAAACTCATAATTTTTATCAAACTCAAAAACAGTGGGATTAGAACCTCCACATGTTTTATCCAAAGTAGATATTTCAAAAGGATCCACAGGAACATAACATTCATCCTCCTTTGGTAAGCATGGGGGACAATCAAATAATGTAATAATGTAAGGGATAAAGAGTTAATCTCATTAGAAGGTAGGCATGGGTAGATCCATTCTTCCTCCTTTTGTTCATCACTCTCATCCTCTTTTTCATCTAATGAGCTTCCGGTTTCAAAAATTTCTTCTTCCATAGGCTCCTGCAAGGCATTAGTCTCTTCCATTTGTGGAAAACACTTATTAAAATATTCAAGAATATAGCCATTGTCTTCCTTGTAATTTTCAAAGCAAAATTTAAGTATCTCATAAACCTCACATTCATAAGGTGCATCATGAGTATTTTCAAGCAAATTAGCAAGTTCAAATGCACCCTTGAAAGCAATAAATTCTTCAATTTGTTCCACATCATAAAAGTCATAATTTCCCTTAACATAAGAAGATATGGTAACATTATCATTATACTCACATTGAAAGGGTAGGTGTTTATACCTCCTGCAGCAACAAGCTTTATCAAAGCAATAAGTAACATTATAAGTGGAGCACACCTCCCTAGCAATAGTATTCAACTTATCAATTTGTTCCCATAAGTGTTTCCCTTTTTGTGACAAATAGTGTTCCTTATAATAATATTTTTGTTCTTCCGTGAACCCACCTTGCCAATAAGAACTAGTTTCAAATAAACCATCCATTGATAGAAAGCATGACCAAGCAAGGAAATAACAGACCACCAACTAGAGTAGGAACTAATTTTTTTATGTTTTTGAATAAGGCAAACAAATCAAACTAGACTATTTTTTTGGGTTTTTTTAAAAACAGGCAAACAAAACCAAGCAAAATAAACAAAGCAAACTAAAAACAAAGTAAAAAGAAAGGAAGTGAAGGACTCCACTAGTGAAGACGTCCTTATCCTCCCTAGCAACAGCGCCAGAAAACTTGTTGATGACTCCTTGATGGCGCCAGAAAACTTGTTGGCTGATGTGGAGCCTTGTTGGGAACCCCAAGAGCAAGGTGTGAAGAGTACAACAACAAGTCTTCCCTCAGTTGAGACCGAGGTTATCGAACCATTAGGAGGAAGGAAACGTCACACAGCTGTTGCAAGCAACACAGAGACCTATACAACACAAACTCAAGACTTGGCCCCGACGAATCAGTGAGGTTGTCAAGCTCACCGGTTTGCTGTAACAAAGGATTAAACGTATGGTGTGGAAGGTAATGGTTTGCAGCAAGTAAACAAGTAACAGTGGAAGATGTATCAATGGTAAAGATTGGACCGGGGTCCATAGTTCACTAGAGGTGCTCTCCTTAAATAAACAACATGGCATGAAGGGTAAACAAATTACAGCGGGGCAATTGACATGAACTGAGCAAGGCATAACAATGCAATTACTAGCCAGAAAGATCCTATGAAGTTGATTGGGCAATACAACAATATACATAGACCGTAATCCAACTGCATCTATGACTAGAAGTCTACCTTCAGGTTATCATCCAAACCCCCTCTAGTATTAAGTTGCAAGCAACAGACAACTGATTTAAGCAAAGTGTGTAAGGTAAACAATCCACATGTTCTATGAACAAGAGACCATTGTTTTCTCCCTAGTAGCAACATCACATCTACAACCGAAGAGATTTCCGTCACTTCCCTTGGAAACTAGAGGCATGACCCCACTATCGAGCATAAATACTCCCTCTTGGAGTCCCTAGCAACTACTTGGACAAGATAACCACTAGCAACGGAGAGCATGCAAGATCACAAACAACACAGACATGATAGAATCATTAATCAAACCAACATAATAATCTCAATATCCATCGGATCCCCGCAAACTCAACATGCATGATTACAAATAGATTAGATCTTGATCATGAACGGAGCTCACAAGATCTATACATGAAAGCACGTAGGAGATACAACCATCTAGCTATGACATGGACCCGTAGTCCAAGGTGGAACTACTCACAAATCATACCGGAGAGAAGGCCTCCGGGATGATCTCCCCTCCGGCAGGGTGCCGGTAAGAACTTCAGACCCCCCCCCCCCCGATCTAGGGACGATGGTGGTGACGGCTACGGACGGTTTCGTGGATTTCTGATCGGGTACCAAGAGTTTCTGTATTGGGGGCTTATTATAGGTGAAGGGGCGAGTCCGGGAGGAGACCAGGGTCGCCAAACCCTACCTAGGCGCAGGTCCACCTGACCCCGTTCCTAGGGTGGGTCTGGCCCCCTGGCCAGCCCCTCCGGCTCTCCTCTGGACTTCTTGTTTCCCACGGAAAGTTATTGACTTTGGCGTTCGTCCCATCCAATTCCGAGAATATTTCATCACTAACTTTTCTAAAACCAAAAACAGCAGAAAACAGGCATCTGGCACTGTTGCAACTTGTTAATAGGTTAGTACCAGAAAACATGTAAAAAGCACCTCAAAGTGTGGACAAGTAAATCAAAGTAGATACAAACCAATCATGGAGCATCTAAAATTATAGATACGTTTCCAACGATTCACAAGCAGACAGTGAGCATCTCAACAATATTCTTACCATGGAAAAATGGTGCTTTTTTCTCTATTTACTCTTTTCAATATGTCTCTTTTTTTATAAGAAGAAAGCTTCATAGATTGCCCGCTATGGTTATGCTGCAAGTTTCCACCATGATTAGGCATGGCTTAGGCTAGCGGCCCAGGCGTTTCTCTAACACATATACATAACTCCATGGACTTACAAGCTCCCCTTTTATTTCACACAGACGACATACATAAACAAAAGAGCATGATATGAACTGGATAGATATCCATAAGTGTTGAAAGTGTTTCCCGTGACAGCACGGTTCTGCTAACTCCCAGCCTATAATTTGCAAGCATATAACTTTCATGGACAGTCATAATGGTTTAGGTTTGTTAAGTGCAAGAAAATAAAGTGTGCCATCAAGTTCGTGAGAGCTTTACTAACTAACTTTCTCATCACAATCAAACATTTTATTTGGAAGAAAACAAGGCACAATAAATATGCCCGGAATAGCAAATGATGCTAGTAGGTAGGTATGGTGGACACTTTTGACAATATTGGTTTTGGGGAGTTAGAAGAACGAGTAGAGATCATACTCAGTGCAAGTGAAGACTAGCAATAGAAAGGGAGCGACCAACGAGAGAGCAATAACTGTCATAATCATGCTTGCAACAAAACAAAATTAATTATGGCATAAAAGTGATACAATAACTCTGAGGAAAAACAAATCATTGAGACTGAAATGATTTTGGTTCAGTCATATGCATGCATGAGCATGTGCCAAGTCGATTCAAATGAAACATTCAGAAGAGGATACCACAATATCATACCAAGTTATGAATAGAACAATGCAAGAAAACATTCATATGACATGCTACAAACTATTAGCAAGCTGGAGCTAATCATAAGAGAGCAAGAACTACTAAGCATCCATGAATAACATACACCTTACATGAACAGACTAAGCATGCCCACAATGATGAGTATATGTACAAAAATGAAGACAAATAGAGTTCATTACCAGCCCCTTACCACACCTCAAGTTATCATTAATATTTATTATTGCCCTTCACTTGTGTGGCTTGAATAATAACATGAAACCAAAAATCCACCGAGGACTGATAAACCATGCAACGAACTTCACAAAACTAAAGAAGAACAACAAATATTCCCGGGTTTTCGATTTTTAAAGAAAGCACACAAAGCAAAAACAAACAAAGCAAAATCTTTTTGGATTTTTCTCGTAAGGCAAACCAAGGCTAAGAAGCAAAGAAACAAACCAAGAGAAACAATGAAAATATTTTTGGTCTTTTTGTGTTTTGGGAATCAAAAAACAAAAACGAAAAAGAAAGCAAAACATGGATATACAAAGTACTGACGAAACATGATATATTAATTAGTGTGATGTCGGTATACCTCCCCCCAAGCTTAGGCTTTTGGACTAAGTGGGGCTCAATCCCAGCCTGGCCAGGAAGGTGCACCTCCGTAATGTGATGAAGAGGCCCCTTCGTCCTGGTACATGCTCGAGGAAGCCCATGTGTAGTGCACAGAGTGGTCGTATGATGACGCGTCCCCCTGGTAGTGTTCGTGGAAACCACGAATGCGCAACTGCTCGTCCATCTCCTCATTGGAGCGTGACCAAGGCCCCTGCAAATACTAAACAAAGTAGTATGTGGCAAATGAATTTCCCTCTCTTCCCCATCAGTAAACATCATCATGTATACCAAACTCTCAAGGGTAGAGCTAGCAGTAACAAAATGATGTGCTTTCATGGCAGCAAGATCAAGCCTCCGAGGAGCCAAAATTGTATCATTTGGATCAACAGAAAGTTCTAAGGAAGCAACTACACGTGCATCAATAATACCCCCATAAATGGGTCCTCTAGCAGCAGGCGACGAGCAATGAGAGAACCAAGATTATACCTGGTTTCATTGTTGAGTGCAGCAGCTAGAAAGGCCAAATGATAGTTGGAAATATTGATAGTGTTCTCCCTACCAAGAATACTAGTGGCAAGATAATAAGCAAAATATCTGATAGCCGGGAGTTGAATATTTATTATCTTTCCGTGCTGGGCTATGCGGTCATCATCATTAGTTATCCCGCATTAGAGCTCCAACAAATCAGCGGGTCGAGCTTGAATCTTCTTCGCTGTCCTAGCCATGCCAATACCTATGATGTCGCAAAATTTCTTCAATGCCATGGTGACAGGCCTATCATAGATTTTGAATGAAACATGTAACATCCCTAAAATCATGTTTCAAAACTTTGCATATCATCCATGCATCCATGATCATTTAGGGTTCCTTTTCAAAGCCATTTCAAAAATAGGAGCATCTGATGCTCACTATTTCATGTAAGCAAGGCCATGGTCATATTGCCACCTTCTAATAGAAAGATACTATTTTAATCAGTAATGTTGAGCTTGATCTTGAGTGATGCTTCTAAGGTTTGGTCAAGGTTTCAAAAACAAATTATGATTTAAAAATTCTTCACTATTTATAAATATTTAACTAAGGCTTGTATTAAATTCTTTTCCAAACCCTTTTTTATTTCCTTCATGTGTGAACAGTTGTGTTACACCTCCTAGGAGACAAGAATCTGCAAACTTTTGTTTGGAGAAAGTTTCATTTAAAATAGATTTGATGTGAGCTTTCAAATTCAAACCAGAAATCCAATCAGAAAAAGAAAAAGGAATAAAGGAGAAAAAAATAGAGCAGACCAGCTAATCTGGCCCAACCCAGCCACTTAGCCCATTTTGCCCAGCAGCTCTCTCCCGCGAGGAAAAGTTTCGCACTCAGAAACCCACTCCCTCAGTCACTAACTGCTTGGACCCACTCCCCCTCTCTCTCTCTCTCTCGCTGGCAACCACGTCCCACTCATCAGTCGTCACTTCAACCCGCCGCAATCAACTCCGGCCGTTTCCTTCCCAATCACTGCCGATGAATTCGCATGTTTAATTCCGTTGATTCGTCCAGTAACTCCCCTTCCAGCCTTGGCTACTTAAACCCCTCCCCCTCGCGGCCATTTCCGACAACAGAGCTAGCCAGAAGCGCCACCAGGCTTCCCAAATTTGCTCTCACTCCGCCGCTGCACAGTCGAACTCCGGCGGTAAATTCCGGCCAACCACCGTCGCCCCTTGCCTTCCAGACACCAAGAGCAAGTTCCCCATCTTCCTCTGCACCTACCAGCATCACCCACTCGTCCGCGCGCGCCCCCATTCGTCGACAACTTCAACGTCAAGTGAACGCCGCCGTCTGTCTCAACTCCGGTGACGTCTCCTGGTAATTTCTGACCGCCCCCGTCCTTCTTATTGATGCTCACGTTTTTGCCAGACTCGTGCGCATCTAAACCAGCGCTTGTTTCACTCTGGCATGGTCTACAACTTCGGCAACGACGACGAACAGCCGTACCCGACGTCTACCTCCACTCTGACGAGGAATCCCCACTGTGTTCATACGCCCCTTGACAAGCCACTGCCGCGTTGAGCTCCAGCACGCCTCTGCGAGTCTGGTAAGCCTCTCCGCTGACCCCAGCCCCCTCTGTAGACACCGCGACACCGTAGACCAAGTGCGCTGCCGCTCACCGTCGCCGCGCGCCGCCAGGCTTTGGTCGTATGATCGGCAGTCGTTAGATCTAGAACTAACGCGCCAGATAGAATCACTTAACGAAGCGGTATGTTTAGATCTGGACCATGCGCAGTCACTTTAATCCAACGGCTCTTGTCGATCCGTGCGAACCGGTACGGGCCAATCAGAAGCTGCCGCGTGTCCTGAGTTTAGATTTAAAACATAAATTTGATCTATTAGTTAATCAAACTTGCAAAATTCATAACTTTTGATCCACACGTTCAAATTTTACAAATTTTATATCATTGGAATCAGGAGAGAAAATCCTTTCTGTTTATGAAATGTGTTTAATGTTTTGCCTCTGTAAAAATGGTTGTTTTTACATAAACATTTGTAGGCATAATTTGTGTATAGTAATTATTTGAAAAAAGGTGTTGATCAAATAAAGTTTATTTGGTGTATTTTGGACTTGTTTAGGATTCAGTACTGTATACTTGTCTTGTTTGGTGTAGAAAAATCATCAGATGGCATTTCCATGCATTCATATATTTTTGTTTGTATATCTTTGATATGTGATCTTTGTGCCATTATTTTATGTGTAGATTTTGGTGCAAATAGTGATTATGATTGTGAAGATTGTTGCTACTCCCCAAACTACCAAGGCAAGTGTGCTTCATGATTTTATTCCTATATTTTTCAACTATGCACTAGAAATATTTTGTATAGGACTTGCATGAATATTTTGATCTATATGCTATGCTTGGGAAATCCTAGTAGTTGTAGAATTGCTAGAAATTTCTAAGTTAAGATGCTTACCATTGCCATGCTTAGCCTAGCTAGTAGCAACCAAGGGTGGTTATATATTCATGCTATGTAAAAATATTTCTAAGTCTTTGGACTTGTGTTTTTGCTTAATAAAACAACTAAGTGAATGAAACACCTGGGTGGAATGGAAAGAATGGTTTATGTTGAGTGGTTACACAAGGCCCATTTATATGATTTACCTTGTGTATATCACTTGTGGAAAGCCACCCAGGAACAAAGGGATTTGAGATGCCAAATGTTAAGAAGCTTCTAGTGCAGCCGCATGGCATTATGGGCTCTCCCTGGATCATATAGATTGCAATAACTTACCCATTTGGATAGTTGGTGGTAGTGGTATGATAGGTTTGGAGCGCGTCCATTTGGTCTAAGGAAAGGCTTCTGAAAGGTCCTGTCTTGGTGAAAATCAAGTCTTGTGGGGAAAGTGCACAACCTCTGCAAATGGAAGAATATAAGTACTTAGCCTGTCCCTAGTATTGGACAACTTGAGCATCAAGACATGGAAGCTATCAAGAATCTCCTCATCCCAATTTCTAAGTTAAAACTTGTGGTTGAACAAGGGTAAAGGTTCACCAATGTCTATTGGTGGTTCCTTGCGAAAGTTTTGTCAAAAGAAAAACTTAGTATTTTCAACTGATAGGTAAAACCTATTTTGAGCAAAGCAAGCCTAAGCTACACTTAGCCAAATTCATGTAGTATCTAGATGCTAATATACTACTAAGGTATCACTTGCCAATACTATTCCAATGTATTGACCCACTGTGGTTGTAACTTGTGATGTTGCAGGTTATTCTGATGATGATTAGGGTTTATGAGTTTACACTCAACATGCTTGCATGTGGAACATGAAGATGAAGACCTATTTATCTTATTCTATATTTGAACTCTTGTATTGGGCCTGTGGCCATGGAGTTTCTAAAAGACTATGTTTGTCTCTAGAATGATATGTAATAATGACCTTTATTTCTGTGTACTTCATCTTAAACTGTGGATGCTAGCATTGATCCAGGGACTAGCATTGCAATCACAGGGATCCTTACCTTTATAAAGGGAGGGATCTTACAAAACATTTGTCCTGAAAGGGTATTTAGTAAAAGAGAAACTCTCCACAAAAGTTTTGGTGTGAATAGCATATTTCTCACTCTCATACTGCATATAATCAGTTAGACCAACGCTCCTAACAAGAGTTAGGAAATCATTGAGAATCCCTGCAGCTTGCAAAAATGTAAAACAAGGGAAGGTAGAAGGGTGCGCATCCCCCTCATCTCCCTCGTTACCAAAGCGCGGCGTAATAAGACCCTCATTGTATGATGGCCTAGCTCGGGAGGATGATCTCGAAGGCCTTGCCCTTCTAGGTGCATCACTCTCAAATATTTCACCAAATGTGTGGTTGTCCATGTCCTTTCTTTAATTCTGAAATTTTAAGACAAACATCAAACTAAGTGATTCCCAAGTTGATAAATGATGAGGAACTACTATAAGAACTTGCTAGAGGGCTAAACATGCATCAAAATGAAATCTCTAAGCATAGAACAAGCATGCAATCTCACACAACCTGTCACCTACAGTAGCAAAATACTCAAGATACAATCCACCAATCAAGAATCTAATTCGACAAGCATAGGAGGCACATACCGGAGAGCATTCCCTCCAAAAATCAGCAACAAAGATGGGCTGAGCAAGGAGATCGAAATTCGGGAGCAAGAATAGCAGGAACTCGAGCTTGAGAAAGTTTTCCGGTGTTTTTTGAGAGAGAGAGAGAGAAGTGGCTGGAAGGAGACAACTTGGAGGGCCACATGTGGGCCCCACCTAGTCCAGGCGCGCCCTGGGGCTCGCCGCGCCACCAGGGGTGTGCTGGCCTGGTGGGTCCCCCTGGGCCAATCCAGGTGCCCCTCTACCCCTTTTTTTGAGGAAAAGTTTAATATGAATTTTCTGGAATATTTTGGGAAACTTTATTTCTGAAAATTGATTTTCTCGCAGAAAAAGATTTTTTTTGAAAGAGATAAAAAGCAAACAAAACCAAAACTACAGAGGTTCTAAGACACTCAAAAAAGCAAGCAACTAGCAAAACTAAAACTAACAAGACGAAGAGCAAAGATTGGAAAGGAGAAAAATAAAAGTGAGCAAGTATAACCATTGTGAAAGCATTGTTTTGTTCATTAAAATCCCTTTGTTAACAAGGTTGATCAAGTCTTGTTACCAAAACAATTTAAAATGAATCAAAACTTTGAATTTCACAAAATGATTATGTTACCTCAAACTTGATAGCAATAGTCCAAATCATAATAGTTTCAAAACTCTCTTGTGGAATGGGACAATATATTTCTCCAACTTTGATGCTCTCAATATTTTCAATTGAACCATAGATCTTATCAATCTTCTTGGGGAAATAGACAGTATGCTCTTTGTCATTAATATTAAAAGTTACATTTCCTTGATTACAATTGATGACAGCGCCTTCAGTATTAAGAAAAGGTCTCCCAAGAATAATAGATATATTATCATCTTCAGGCATCTCAATCACAACAAAATCAGTTAAAACCAAGCAATTATGAGCCACTTGAACAGGAACATCCTCACATATACCAACAGGAATAGTAGTAGACTTATCAGCCATTTGCAAAGACATATCAGTTGCTATAAATTTTTCTAGCTGAAGTCTCTTGTAGAGAGAAAAAGGCATAACACTAACTCCAGCTCCCAAATCACACAAAGAAGTTCTAACATATTAATTTTTAATGGAGCAAGGAATAGTTGGAATATCTGTATCACCAAGTTTATTTGGAACCTTACCATTGAAGGAATAATTAGAAAGAAAAGTAGAAATTTCCTCATTGGGAATCTTCCTTTTATTAGAGAAAATATCCTTCATATACTTTGAATAAGGAGGCAACTTAATAGCATCAGTCAAAGGAATTTGCAAAAATAAAGGTTTCATCCACTCACAAAACTTGTTATAGTGTTCTTCCTCCTTTGACTTGTGTTTCTTATTAATTGGTTTTTACACCCAAGGTTCTCTTTCACTACCATGTTTATTAGTAATAAAATCTTCCTTAGTGTACCTAGTGTTCTTCGTGTGCTTCTCAGGTTCTTCTTCAACGTCTTCCTTATCAGAGCATCATTTTTATCATTACCACTTTCAGTTTCAGCATCAGAGACATATATAATATTAGGATCTATAGCAGGTTCAGAAGGTTCCTCAATAGTTTTATGTTTTTTTTCTTTCTCTTGTGAGAACTACCACTATTTTCAGCTTGTTGAGAATCCTGCTCAATTCATTTAGGATGTCCCTCAGGATATAAGGGATCTTGAGTGGCCGCACCACTCCTAGTTCTAATTCCATAAGCATGTTTATCTCTTGAAGCATTAACTGGCATATCTTTTTGTACCTTAGCAAGTTGATCAATTTGAGTTTGAACCATTTGGAAGTGTTTAACAAGCATTATAACATCATTATCAATTCTTTCCATAATATCTTTCAACTCATTAATAGCTCTAGAGTTTTCCAATAAATGATCATGAACTTGTTTATTAAAATTACCTTGTTTAAAAATAAAAATGTCAAGTTCATCTAAGCATTGATCAAGAGGTTTACCATAAGGAATATCACCTTCATCAAAGTGTTGGAGAGACCTCAATAGTAGATGAGTGGGGAATGGGCTTACATAATTCTTCTATAGGAGGTAAATTCTTCACATCTTCAGATCTAATACCTTTCTCCTTAAGACATCTCTTAGCTTCTTTCATCACTTCATCATTTAATTCAGTCACTCCCCTCTTCTTTGGTGTTGGTGCTGGACCAGGCACAATTGGTTCAGGTGTAGTAGGCTCAAGTGTAATTAGCTCAGTTGAAGTCCAATCATCATAATTCTTGCTTATTTTAGCCATTAATTCCTCAGCTTCTGCAGGAGTTCTTTTCCTAAAAACACAATCAGCAAAACTATCCAGGTATGTCCTAGATTCACCAGTTAGTCCATTATAATATATATCAAGAAGCTCATTTTTAGGCAATGGACATCCAGGATGTGCATGAATCAAGGCACAGAACCTTGTCCATGACTCAGGCAATTTCTCCACTTCTTCCTGTTTAAAATCAAAAAGTTTCTGCAAAGCAGCATGTCTAGCACTAGGAGGAAAATATTTCTGAAAGAAAGTAGCAATCAAGCAATCAGGACTATCAATGGATGTAGGAGGTAATCTACTAAACAAATCTTTATCTTCTCCTTTTAGTGAAAAGGGGAAGATCTTTGTAACAAATTACTTGTGCATCTTAACATCATCAGAGAATAAGGCACTCATAGTGGAGAGCTCATTCATATGTGCCACAGCACTTGCATTCTCAGTACCACAAAAAGGTGCTTTCTCAACAATGTTTATATAGGATAAATCAAGAGAGAAATCATAATCTTTATATTTAATGTCTATGGGAGAAGTAGCAAACTTAGCATCAGGAGACAGTTTAGGTATAATAGTACGTCTCTCAAGGAGACTCCTAATAGATACTCTTCAATAAATTCATCACTCATTTCAATGTAACAATCATTAATATCATATCTCTCTCTAGACTCAGGTGAGCTAACAGGTGTAATAGTGTCTTCACTAGGAGTTTTAGTGTTTCCCAATATAGATCTAGCAATAGTAGAATCTAGGAAAGGACCTAATGAACCATTGTCATCAAGCACAGTAGAAGTAACATCATGAGTATCCGAAGAAATTTTAGATTCAGAAGTAGTAGCAGTGTGTGTAACATGTGTATGTGGTGGTGGTGTAACAAGCTTACTTATAACAGACGGTGAATCAAGAGCAGCAGAGGTTTTTAGGACTGTACCTCTTCTTGTAGTGGATGGTAAAATAGGAAACTTTCCATCATGAGACTTCCCCATGATGAAAGGAATAGCAGTGAACAACAATAGATCTAAGTGAACTTACAAATAAAGCTATGCTCCCCAGCAACAACACCAGAAAATAGTCTTGATGACCCACAAGTATAGGGATCGCAACAATCTTCGAGGGTAGTATAACCAAATTTATTGATTCGACACAAGGGGAGCCAAAGAATACTTATAAGCCTTAACAACTGAGTTGTTAATTCAGCTGCACCTGGAAATAGTCTTGCTCACAGTAGTTTATCAGTAGCAACAGTTTTGTAGTAGCAATAGCAAAGTAACAGCAGCAGTAAAACACGAGCAATAGTAACAATAGTAGGAAACAGTAGGATATGAGTGCGGTAGGCATAGGATGGATGGACGGGTGTTGCATGGACGAGACTATTCATGTAACTTCAAGATCTAGGGAATTTGCAGATAAATAAGATAAAGTATCCCAGTACTAAACAATCATATGCATGTGTTCCATATATAGTCATACATGCTCGCAATGAGAACTTGCACACCATCTTTTGTCCTGTCAGCCCATTGCAGCGGGGCCTCAAGGGAATCTACTAGAAATTAAGGTACTCCTTTTAATAGAGCACCGGAGTAAAGCATTAACACTCCGTGAACACATGTGATCCTCACATAACAGCCATCCCCTCCGGCTGTACCAATTTCTGTAACTTCTTGCAGATAAGATCACAAAAAATACTATCATAATGAATCAATAACATGTTCAGATCTGAGATCATGGCACTCAGGCCCTAGTGACAAACATTAAGCACAACAAGTTGCAACAAAGTCAAATAGAACTAATAAAGATACTAGGCACCATGCGCTAATAATCTTATTCGATTACATGATAGATCTCATCCAATTCCTACCATCCCCATAGCCTACAGCGGGGGATTACTCACTGATGGATGGGGGAAACATGGATGTTTGATGGAGAGGCGTCGGTGATGATCTCCTCCAATTCGCCGCCCCGACAAGGTGCTAGAACGGTGTTTCTGATTCTGAATCGCGGTTTCTGGCGGTGGCGGCGCAACAGAAGTCTTTCTGGAAAAATGTCAAACCCCCTGAGGTTTTAGGTCAGAAGGTTTAAGTAGGCGAAGAGGGAGGCGCGTAGACGATCCTTCCGGCGCCGCGTTCCGACAGGGCTCCCGCAGTCGGTCACACGTACGTTACTCGATCAAGACCTTCTTTTCCCTTGTTCTAGTAGGCAACTGAGGTTGTAGCTCTCTCCTCGTGATTCTGGCAGCACGACGGTGTGGTGTCGGAAGTAGAGGGGAGATCCCGCAGGGCTTCGGCTAGGCCAGAGCGAGTATGGTGGAGTAGAAGAGGGCCTCGGCGATCTAGGTTTTAGATGCCGAGGGAAGAGGGCAGCCGGTGGCTAGGGTTTAGGCTAGACGGCAGCGGCGGTTTAATGGGGATCTAGGGCGCTGTCGGCTTGGGGGGCAGTGGCGGCCTAAGGATTGGGTCTTGGGCGCCTAGGGCAAGGGGGATACCTTGGGGTGCGCCCCCACCCCTCCTTATATAGGTGGGGGTGTCCAAGGGTGTTCCCAACCCAGGTGGAAACCCTCCTTAACTCAGAAACCCTCCCTAACTCGGAAACCATGTTGGGATTTGACTTTTTCAAACTGCCTTGACTTTCAAATTAGAGTTGGATTTATCTCTTCCAAGTGTATAGCCAAGTGACCTAAGACATGATGCAACCATTCCACTTTGTCATGACACATCCATGTACCCTTGCCCTTCCGGTTCGGTGGACCTTCTAGACCCTTCTAGAACATTCCGGTGAAAACACTAAAACCATTCCCGAACTCCAGAATTGGACTTTCCTTATATGAATCTTATTCCCCGGACCATTCTGGAACTCCTCGTGATATCCCGGATCTCATCCGAGACTCCGAACAACATTCGGTCTTCTTACTCACATTCCATATCCACTAAACAACATCGAATCCTTAAGTGTGTCTCCCTACGGTTCGTGAATTATGCGGACATGACCGAGACTCTTCTCCGATCAATAACCAATAGAGGAATCTAGAAATTCATATGGATCCCACATATTTCTATGATTACTATGTGATCGAATGAACCATTTACATACGATACCAATTTCCCTTTGTCTCGCGATACTTTACTTATCCGAGGTTTCATCGTCGGTATCATTGCATACCTAGTTCAACCTCGTTACCGATAAGTAATCTTTACTCGTTCCGGTGACATGTGATCCCTTATGAGCCAGTCACATGCTTGCAAGCCAATTGGATGACATTCCACCGAGAGGGCCCAGAGAATATCTATCCGTCATATGGATGGACAAATTCGACTTTTGATCCATGTGCCTCAACACATACTTTCTGAACACTCAATTCCACCTTTATAACCACCCAGTTACGAAGTGGTGTTTGATGTCATCAAAAGCATCCATCCAGTGATGGTGATTAACATGATCTCATGGTCGAAGGATTTAGGTTACTATGTATTTGAAAGCTTATAGCAAGTGAACTATTTAAATTACTTGATATTATGCTACGGTTAACTATATGAGTATGTCCATCACATCATTCTCCTAATGATATGACCTTGTTGTTAATAACATCTTAATGTTCATGATCGAGAAACCATGATCATATATTAACCAACAAGATAGTTTAACAAGAGGCTTTACTAGGGACTCTTTTATGTTTACAAACCACACAAGTATTAATGTTTCCAGTTAATACAATTATAACATGGTATGTAAACATTTATCATAAGTACGAAGATATGATAATAACCACTTTATTATTGACTCTTGGGTATATCTCCAACAGTCTCCCACTTTTACTAGAGACAATAATCTAGTTTCAAAACTTTGTGTATTCAACACCTATGGATTTCCGGTGTTGTATTTACACGATTGCTAGTGGTTAACTAATCTTCGGATCCGACTCTTTCAGGTCCATGTGTAATTGCATGTCTTTGCGTCTCTATGCATCACTCATTCTCTATTGAGATGGCTTTCACTGGTGGAGAAAGGGCCTGTAGTCCCGGGCTGCAACTGGCTTTAGTCCCGGTTTTGGGCCCGGGACTGCGAAAACGGGACTAGAGGCCCCCCTCTAGTCCCGGCTCGCTACGACCCGTGACTGATAACAGCCACGTGGTTGTTTCAGCCATGTGAAACCCTCTAGTCCCGGCCGTAACACCCGGGACTATAAGGTTTCTGCCGGCAGAAGAATTGTGTGTTTCTCCGTCATGCGAGTAGATTGTGTATTCCTTTTTTGCCATTTCGTTTTTTTTCGTTTCACACTATAATTCAAACATATATTTCAGTATACATATTATACGCTACTACATACACACTACACGTCGATGCATTTATATAATTAATCGATCTCTTGCAAGCATACATATAATCAATCATATCAAAAGGAAGAAATGTTTTGAAATTACATGGTCATTGATGAATATATATATCATATCAGCTACATGGAGACGTCATCCGCATAATTCTCTCCATGTACATCAAGGACTTCCTTCATCATAAATCCCGCCAGCTCCTCTTGAATTGCTCTTATGCGCTGGTCTGGCTCTAGTTTCTCCCGCAAATCATAAATATAATGTGTGTCAACTTTCAGCTCACTGGTAAACTCGCGGATGTACTTGCAGACGTAGTATCCACATAAATGAGTTCACGGTGGCTGCTGTAAACTCTTCACCATTGTATAAGTTAACTCCTCTTTGAATGGACCTGGTATTTTCTGTCTGAACCGTGTCCAACACCTGCTTGGCAAAGAAAATGAACGAAGGAGTTATTAGTTACTTGATATCAGGAAATTAATGAAAGAGGACGATATAATGCGATAATGATTGAAATTACTTATGGAGCATTGCTTTCATGTCGCTCCACTGCTCTTGGTCCCAAGTTAATGAGTCGTGGACTTCAACTAGGGAGTTGTCAACTTGAATGTTTAGCAACATCAAGTGTACTGCGGACGTTTACATAAGCATACATGCATAGCTCATCCAGTAAGCAAAAATAAAATGTGTACAAGATATAAACAGTCACTTGAAGTTGTAAGGAAATAGTATTTCCTGAACAAAATTATTCTCGGTTAAGAACCTGCACAAGTCTTCATCCACGTCCTTGGGGTGATTCTTTAATGTACATTCATTAACGATATATGGGTCAATGAACCCAACGTCGTATCTTCTAGCTCTTTTGCATTCAAGCATCTTCATTCTACAGAATATAATATCATCATACAAAAGTATATATAGTTAGGATAATATATTAAATGCAATGAACGAGCTGAGCTAGAAACTTAATTATAGAAATAAATCACTTACAGATAGTAGAAATCAATGATAGATTTATCGAGGGCGCGCTGGTTTTATAACTAAAACAGTTCGGTCATTTGAACCTGTATCGAGTATTGTTTGAAGTGATGCTCCTTTCTAACGTCCACCAGAAACCAATCTTTCTGATGCTTTTTTCTGCTTGCGACATTTACCATTCGTGCAGATTTCATATGTGTGGATAGACGTGCGAGCTCCTCATTACTGACTAGAGGCTCCACTTGGACATACTGCCGTACTATCTGACCCACTGGTGTATCTTCTGTAACATCCCAGATTTTATATTAGGATGTTATTAGTGGCATGCATCATCCTTGCATCATTGCATTCTACAAATGAAGTTTTACAACAAAATCCTAAACACCTAAACCTATCAAAGCCCTAATAGTGATTACCATGTAAGCATTATTGTTGTAACAAGCTTGAACCTTCTAAAAAAAACTTTGTGAAACATCAAACCATGGTCCTATGCTGACCACCTTACTTTTATAAAAATTTAGAAACAAATTTCATCAAATTTGGAGTTAGTTTGCAAAAGTTATTTGGGTTTGACTAAAACAGAAATTGATAATTGATAAAAGGAAAAAAAAGGGGCAACCTAACCTAACTGGTCATAGCCCACCACGGCCACAAAGATCTAACTACCAGCGCCGCGCCAGCACCTTCTCCCTCCACTGGCGACGGGACCCACGGGGTCATCCCCTACCTCGAGCTGGAGTCTGGCTGCTGCACGAGTTCGATCCGATTCTGGTAAGATTCGCGATGGTTTGTGCCCCCTCTCCCAAGTCTCCATCCCCATATAAACCCCGCCACCCTCGCGTCACCCCCGCTCGATTCTTTTTCTTGCACAAACCCTAGCCAGCGACGTACTACATCGCCTCCGTCGGGTCAACCTCACCGAGACGGTTTGAAGCACCCTCCCTTGCTCCTTCCTCCCTCTAGAGCTTCTCCATCCACCACTGATTCTAGCCGCGTGCCTTTCCCCTTCTCTCTTGCAGGAACTCGCCCGCGATTGCTCGCTGGAGCACCGCCGGGGAAGGAGGAGATCAGCGGGACGCTGCCGACAGTTGAGGAAGCAAGGGGAGATGACGAGGACGCGAGCGTGACCGCGAGGGCCAGGCGAACCTCGTCGACCTCGCCGCTGTTCCAGGGAACCACCGGAGTGCCGCCACCCGTCGACCACTGACGCCGCCGCCGCTCGCCACCGCCTGTAAGCCGCGCTGCCTCCTAACTGTTCGATCTTCCATCTGTGGCTAGGATTAGAAGAAGACCCGAAGGGGTACGCGCCTATCACACGCCGCCACGTCAGCTCGCCGCATTAGCGCACCGCGTCACCCCCGCCCCCTCCCCCGTTGCCAGCTGGGCCGATCAGAAGCCGCCACTTGGCAATGTTTTAAGTTAGGGGGTCAGATATGTTTGCAGATTCAATTTAAAACTTGAGAAATTTGTATAAAATAGAATATTTGGCCAAATTTAGCTTATAATATATCGTTGGATTAATAATTTTATGTAGAACCCAGATCTGCAATAATATTCCAAGTTTACAGTAATGTTTTAGGTGTAGATTTTAATCATTAGATTAGAGTGTTTATTCTATAAAAAAATAATTAAAATTCGGTTTTAATTGATTCTTGTTGCAATAACTTTCTTTCCACAATGCCTACTGGACAAAATTATAAAACCTTGCTTAAGATCATTAGATCTAGTTTGGGGCTAATTAGATGGTTTGATCTCCTTTTAACCCTAGGAATTGTTTTAGTGACTCAATTAGATCTAAACCTTTGGGGAATCAATCCTAGTGACACCCTTACACTATTACAACACAATCTTGCTACCTTGGTCAATTTAGAAGAACCAACCTTGCATAAAATACCATGTGCATGCATGCATGATTACCTCTATGATATGTTTTGAACAAGTTGTGATCAGATCTATGTTTGTGATTCGTTAGATTGTTCGGAGTGCGCTAAGGAGTGCTATTGTGTAGAGTGCTGCTCGGATCAAGGCAAGTTACACCACTTGTTCATAATTTTTGTCCCAGTTTTGATTCGATGCATGTGATCTTCAAATTCTATAGTATGCATGTGTAGGATGCTCTAGTAGAATTTTTCCTTAGTATTATTTTGCAAGTGCGATGATTTTGTAGTATGCCATGAGTAGCTCTATACTTAGGATTTACCCTCCTAATAGGTTACCCCTGTTTTTGCTAAGTATTGCTTGCTATGCTATATATATACAAAGTACCGTTGGGGGGTTTGAAAGACAAAGAATTTTCTAAGTATAAAGGCTCTCTCGAGAAAACTTTTCTCCTCAAATCCACTTCAAAAATAAAACTATGTTTTCTTCTGGGCGGAATGGTTGTCGGGACAACGAGTGAGATTTTGGTGGAGGACGGCCGCCCAGGAATCAAAGAAGTCTGCTATGTTTTAGAATTCAGAAGCTTCCAGTGCAACCACAATACATTATGGGCTCTGTCTTGGCCTAGTACTTAGTGGGAAACCTCACCTGGGTACCAACATTTGGAGGTTCTTGGCACGGTTGGATCCGGAAGGTAGAGGGGCTACTAAGGGAAAGCCTCGCCATGGTCTTATCTGTAAAAGGACTTGATCATGGATTGTGGGTAAAGTGCACAAACTCTCGAGAGTATTGCAATCTGATTGATCAGTCGTGTTCACGGTAACAGAACAACAATGAGCGTCTGAATGATGGAACCTCTGAAGGATCTTCCTCTCTCTTTACTAAAAACAAAGTTTTAAAACCCAAGGCGTGAGTAATATCGCCAAAGGGTGGGAATTTGGGAACTTGGTGTGTAATATCCAAGTGTTTGGTTGTTTGGACACTTGGTGCTTAATATCCTCGTGTGCCACTCGACCTTATTTTATCTAAGTAAATGTTTACAAAGTAGGACAATCTTCTCTTCTTCTCTCTACTTAAGAAAACTAGCTTTGAGCAAATGAACTCTACAGCCTATACCAGCCTTGCATGTAGAGATAGTCTTTTCTCTCCTTGGTGTAATTTGCCAATACATTCAAAGTATTGACCCAACTTGTTGGCTGCATGTTTTATGTGCAGAGTCCGAAGAATGAAAGATGCGTAGGGATCGCGAGTCTACACTCGACAAGCCTGGGGCGTTGATGGACTCAAGCTGCTTTTATGTTTCCGCTGTTATTTGAGCTAGCCTTATGCTAAGCAAATTTTGTAATAAATTCATACTCTGGATTCTCCGTGTAATAAAGACTTTGTGTTTTACATGATATTTCATCGATTGTGAGTGCTAGCTATTGATCCAGGGACTAGCATGTTAATCACAGGGACTTAGGATCCTTATCGATCCGAGGTCACTACAGATGGTATCAGAGCACATCGTTGCCTGTAGGACGTGACCCTAGGATTGGAACCACCTCTAACTTATGTGCCTTACTTGTTTTTCTACTAAGTTATTTCCCGCACTTCTAGTATCTGTTTTCCTCTACTTGTTTTAGTATCTAACTTTCATTCTTCTAACTTAAAGATGACAAGCTTCCTCTACGACATCATCGCGGACATCGAGCCCCTTCGCTTTGGTGGATGCCTCATGGATCTACTCACACGTTTGGACCCTCCTCTCCCAACAATCCAGGGGAGCACAATGAAGAAACTCCACAAGGACGGCTGTTGGGGAGTCAAGGTCATCCAGCCAGGAAAAGAGCGAGGCAAGAACCCGGAGGAAGACATAGCAATCCACATTGTTAGCGATTCCAAGGAGAAGGCCCTTAGCATTAGCTTGCAGTAACTCATTGGTCGCCTATGTGGACGTCATCATGAAGCTCTCCAAGGACATTGCGGCGGCCTCTTTGGAATACGAGATGAGGAAGGAATTCCGATGGAGTTAACCTTTGAGGAAAGAACTTCTACCAAGCACCGAAGAACACAATATCAAGACTTGGAGTGCCACATCCATGACCTTGAAAAGGGTACCTTCCTCGAGATGTTGAAGAACGATGAGCTATGCGCCCTCATCAAGGAGAAGGAAGAAATGATCAAGCAGCAGGAGGAGGCAATGAAGTTCCAAGAGATAAAATTCCAGGACCAAGAGAAGAAGTTCGCTAACCAAGAGAAGAGAGTGATAAATAAAAACAAGAGAATTAGGGATCTCAAACAGCAGATCGATGGAGATGAAGTGCAAACTGAAGGCCTTTGCAAGATAATCAATGATGTGCGTGCTTCCAAGAGGGACTTGGCAAAGCAACTCGAAGCCGCAAAGAAGTCAAGTTTAGTGGAGGATCTACAAAGCGAGAAGGAGGGACTTCGGAAGCAGCTGGAAGCCACTACCAAGAAGCTGCAGGATGAGATAAAGGACCTCCAAGAGAATCTTGAAGCCACCACAAAGGAGATGGAGTTTTACAACATAACTCTAGAGCAGGAAGGCTAATCGTTCGAGGAAGAGGAAGGCATGGAAGATGTGTAATAGTTGGACCACCTTTAAATTCTATAGTAGAACGTTATTCGCGATTGTAATAAATACCAAGACAAATCTGGTTTAGTAAAACTTGGTTGTTTTCTGTGTTAAGCTGTGTTGTTATGCCTTGTGTGCCTTGTGTGCTTGGTGTGTTTTCATAAGGGTAGGAGTTTACTACTTAGTATTTCTGTCTATTACTTAACTATTCTCTTAAACCCCACTGATGCCGCCAAGACGTGCGAACTCTGAAATTCCGCCAGAAATATCACAACTTTTGGCCACACAGAACCAGCTGATCCAACTGCTCACTCAGAACATGCAAAACAACAACCCGCCACCACCACCACCTCCGCCACCTCCTCAACAGGATCACTTGACTCGGTTTTTGAGGCTGAACCCACCTACCTTCACTAGCAGCACTGAACCAATCATCGCTGATGACTGGCTGCGTACGATCAACAAGAAGCTAGACACCGTGCAAGCTGTCGGAGCCGACAGGGTGCGTTATGCCGCACACCAGCTTGAAGGACCTGCTGCAGAATGGTGGGATAACTACCAAGTCACCCACCCGGATATTGATGCTATCACTTGGGATCAGTTTGAGTTAGCTTTTCGCACTCATCATGTGGCTGCTGGTGTCATGACTCTGAAGAGGCGCGAGTTTCGCGACCTACACCAGCTGCACCGTTCTGTCACCGAGTATGGTGAGCTTTTCAATAAGCTAGCCCGTTATGCACCCGACGATGTTTCCACTGATGCCAAGAGACAGGAGGAGTTCCTAAGTGTAACATCCCTAAATTCATATTCCAAAACTCATTCATATCATCTAAGCATTCCTCATCATTTAGGGTTCTTCTCAAAAATAGAAGTTGTGCTATGATTTCATGTGAGTAAATTTCACTCATTAGGCCATCACCCTTTGAAACTTAAATGTTTAGAAACTTGTTTGCTTGCCCCACTATTGGAAAGATTAGGTGTAAAGGTTTAACCAAAATTTTCAAATTAGAAATAATTTCAAAACCTCTATTTCAAACATTTGCAAAAAAGTGCAAAATCTCTGTTTGTTTGAAATCCAAGTCTGATCAAGCCTTTGCAAGGTAACCCCATGAGCTTGACTTATTTCTGAGACCAATTCACCCTTGCAAAACCTCAGAAAGATTTGAATTCAAATTTATTTTGAAACTATTTGAAAACCTAATCAGAAAATCGAATTAGAAAAGAAAAAGGACTAAACAAAGGAAAAGGGCCGAGCGCCAGGTATCTGGCCCAGCAGAGGATCGAGCCCAACTAGCCCACCCGGGGATTTCTTTTTCTTATCTCACGCGCAAGAGCACGCGTTCGGTCGCTGACAGACAGACCCCACCTCCAACTCGCACTCTTCACTGACGAGCGGGCCCAGTCCACGCTGTCATCGTCTTCCCCAAACCACGCCCGCGACCACGTCGCAGCGGCAGTCACTGCCGGTAATGGCGCGACTTAATTGGGCATTAAAACTCGGGCGTTTCCTGTCGAGGCACCGGCTATAAGATCCCCACCTCCCCACGATCATTTTCCCCCTGCCAATTCTGCACTCACGCCCCCAGGCTGCCCACGACTCGCTCAAAACCGCCGCAGGCAGAGCAACTCCGGCGATCGATTCAGGTGAGCTCCGTGCGCCCCTTCCCCTCTGGATTGTTCGAGACATTTCGTAATCCTCTTATGCACCTCCTAACCACAACAGAGCATCCTGTACTGCCCCAGGTCGCCATGTTCGCTTGACACCGTAAGCACCCGACGACCACCCCAACTCCGGCGACCAATCTCAGTAAGTCCCGTGCGCCCCTTGCTTTCTTATTCACCCGAGCGTGTTCGCAATTGTCCTGCGCATCTCCTAAACCCGCTGGTTCGTGTTAGGGCGACGCGGAACCTCGGCAACGACTCCGACAACATCCACCCGACGCCAGACGCAACTCCGACGAGATCCAGAGCCCATCTCCGAGCGCCCCTCCGCAAGCCAGTACCACGTCGAGCTTCAGCAGCCTCCGGCGAACCTGGTAAGCCCCTTCTCCCCCTTGCGGACGATCTAGAACGCCGGCGCCACCGTAGTCTGACGCGCCGCCGCCAGTCAACACCGCCAGCATCGCCCGTTCGTGGCTCGACGGTTTAGTCCGTTGGATCTACATCGTAGGGCTAGGATAGATCTAGGCCAAAGAGGTACGCGCGCGTCTGGATCGTTAGATCTAGGTTAGATCCTACGGTCTGCGACCGCCGATCCGCGCGAAGCGGTACGCACCAGTAAGGTTGCGACGCGTGGCAAGATTTAATTCAAAAACAGAATTTAAAACCAGATTTAGATCCAAACTTCAAACTGCTATAACTTTTGAATGCCACGTTAGAATTTTACAAACTTTATACCGTTGGATTCAGTGAAACAAGACCTTTCTGAATGTCCAATTTGTTTAACAAATAGTAACAGTTAAAATGACTTTATTTATGGAAACATGTTTAAGGCTATTTTGAGTATAGTTTTAGTATAGTAATTTGTTTTGGGGTCAAATTAAGTTTAGTTGGCAAACTTGTGATTGGTTAAGTTTCTGTAAACATGTGCATGATTGGTAGAATTTTCAAAATTCATGACTTAGTAAAATCTTGCATACATGCATTCATGTTATTTTTGATTGTATATAATTGTGTGTAATTGTATGCTATAATTTTTGTGTAGATTTTGCTAGTGATTGTGATTGTGAAGAGTGCAGCTCTCCCCATTACCAAGGCAAGTGATATTTTCATGAACATTTCTACCCTATGTTTTGTACTAGCATTAGAAATTTTGCTAAGTCTTGCATGCTACTTTTGTCAAATGATATGTTGGGAAATCCTATGTAGTTAGAATAGTAGAATTGCTAAGGAATTTCCCTTATGATAAGTTGCCATGCCTAGCTTAGCCTAGCTATATAGCAAACAAGGGTTGGTGAAAATCTACACTTACCATGATGGAAATATTTCTAAGTCATGAGACTTATATTTTTCTAATAAAACCACTAAGTCAAATAAACCTCCTGGGTGGAATGGGAAGAATGGGTTATGTTGAGTGGTTACACAAGGCCATGGACTTGGCTTGTGTATCTCACTTGTGGTAAGCCACCCAGGCACAAAGGGATTTGGAGGCCAAGTGTTGAGAAAGCTTACAGTGCAACCACTTGGCAATATGGGCTCTGCCTTGATCATATAGGTTGCTAGAACTTAGTCATTTGGACAGTTGGTGGTAGATGGGATGATAGGTTGGAGTGCGTCCATTTGACTAAGGAAAGGCTTCTGAAAGGTCCTGTCTTGGGAAACCAAGTATGGTGGGGAAAGTGCACAACCTCTGCAGATGGAAAACCTAAGTACTTAGCCTAGTCCAAGGCAATGGACAATTTGAGCATCAAGACATGGAAGCTACAAGAATCTCATCACTCCAACTTCTAAGTAAAATTTGGTGGGTGAACAAGGGTGAAGGACCCCAATGTCTATTGGTGGTTTCTTGGGAATGTTTTGACAAAGAAAAACTTAGTGATTTCAACTAATAGGTAAAACCTATTTTCAAGCAAAGCAAGCCAAGCTACACTTAGCCAAAATGCATATAGTAATATAGTCCACTTAAAATACACTAAGGTATCACTTGCTAATACTATTCCAAAGTATTGACCCTCTGTGGCTGTAACTTGTGATGTTGCAGGTTACTCCGATGATGAATAGGAGTCATGAGTCTACACTCAACATGCTTGCCTGTGGCACATGAAGATGAAGACTTATATTTATTTACTTATTCCATAAACTCTTGTATTAGGCCTTTTGGCCCTGAGTTGTAAATGACTATGTTTTATCTCTGGAATGAATGTAATAAACGACCTTTGTATCTGTGTACTTCATCTTAAACTGTGGATGCTAGCATTGATCCAGGGACTAGCATTGCAATCACAGGGATCCTTTCCTTTATAAAGGAGGGGTCTAACACTAAGAGGACTAAATGATGAGATATCCATTCAGCTTGTGGCTCAGAAATTTGACAACTTTCAGGAACTCCTGGACAGAGCCATTGTGGTTGATTCAAAGAGGAAGATCATAGAAAACCGCAAGAGGAAGTATAACCCTCACAAGCATTATGTTCCGTACCAGAAGCAGCGCAATTCCTCACCACCACCTTATAACAATAATGGCCACAACCATAACGGTCATAACCATGGTGGCCACAAACACAATGGGCATAAAAACCGCAATGGGAATGGCAGCAATGGAAAGGATCTAGTGAGGTGACATGCTTTAAGTGCAACAGGACAGGGCACTATGCAACATCTTGCCCCGAGAAGAAGAATGGCAATGGCAATGGGAATGGAAATGGACACAACCATGGCAATGGAAACGGGAAGAAGCCAAATCCGTTTGTCAAAGCCACGGTAAATCATGTTTCCATGGAGGATGCTTGTGATGCGCCAGACTCTGTGATTGCTAAGTTCAAACTCAATTCTATTCCCGCAGTTGTTCTTTTTGATACTGGTGCATCGCATTCATTCATATCAAGGGTATTTGTGGATAGAGGCAAGATACCAACGGAGACTATAAACTTTCCTCTAAGGGTAAGTTCTCCTGGGGGAGAAATAGTGGCAAACTCCGGTTGCCAGGAATTAGAACTAAGGATTGGGACACACATCTTTCCCACAAGTCTAGTAGTTCTAGAATCACAAGGATTAGACATCATCTTGGGCATGAATTGGATGACCGAGTATGAGGGAGTCATAGATTGTGCCAAGAGAACTGTCATGCTAACAACACCGGAAGGGAAGAGAATTCGTATCAAGTCGAATTTCGCACTTAAAGAAGCTATGGTGAACTCTCTTAAGGGGGTTAGCTTGGAGGAGGTACCTATTGTAAAGGAATACCCAGATGTCTTCCCGGAGGAACTACCAGGAATGCCCCCCGACCGTGATATCGAGTTTCTTATTGACTTAATGCCAGGAATGGGGCCGATAGCTAAGAGACCATACAAGATGGATGTGGACGAGTTAAAGGAACTCAAGAAATAGCTTAGGGAACAATTGGACAAGGGGTTCATCCAACCCAGCGCGTCATCTTGGGGAGCACCCGTCCTATTTGTGGAAAAGAAGGATAAGACCAAGAGGCTGGTTGTGGACTACCGCTCGCTGAACGAAGTGACGATCAAAAATAAGTATCCTCTACCCAACATCAATGACTTGTTTGACCAGTTAAAGGGAGCCAGTGTGTTCTCAAAGATTGATCTGCGATCAGGCTACTTTCAGCTAAAGATTCGAGAACAGGATGTGCCCAAAACAGCATTCACCACAAGATACGGATTGTATGAGTACACCGTAATGTCATTTGGTCTAACCAATGCCCCGGCATACTTCATGACCATGATGAACAAAGTGTTCATGGAATATTTGGATAAATTTATCGTGGTATTCATAGATGACATACTCATATACTCTAAGGATGAGAAGGAACATGAGAAACATTTGCGCTTATTATGGAGAAACTAAGGGAACACAAGTTGTATGCCAAATTCAGCAAGTGCGAGTTCTGGTTAAAGGAAGTGGGTTTTCTTGGTCATTTTGTGTCAGCAAAAGTAGTTGCCGTAGATCCTAGTAAGGTAGCTTCCGTGACGGAATGGGAGTCACCCAAGAATGTGGGAGATATTAGGAGTTTCTTGGGCCTCGCAGGATATTACCGGAGGTTCATTGAAAACTTTTCCAAAATAGCAAAACCCATGACGGAACTATTGAAGAAGGAAAAGAAATTCCCTGGACCGAGAGGCATGTGAAGCAAGTTTCAAGAGTTGAAGAAACGCCTTGTAACGGCACCGATACGTATGCACGATATCCAGAAGGATTTTCAAGTCTATTGTGACGCTTCTCGACAAGGACTTGGAAGTGTATTGATGCAGGATGGGAAAGTGGTATCCCATGCCTCCCGACAACTTAAGAACCACAAACACAATTACCCCACACATGATTTGGAACTTGCGTCTGTGGTTCATGCACTCAAGGTATGGAGACACTACCTCATGGGCAAACATTGTGATGTATTCACAGATCATAAAAGTTTGAAGTACATCTTCACCCAAAAGGAATTGAATATGAGACAAAGAAGATGGCTTGAACTAATTAAAGATTATGACTTGGATTTACGGTACCATCTCGGAAAGGCAAACGTGGTGGCTGATGCCTTAAGTCGTAAGGTGTATGTGAATGGACTTACTGCAGGGGAACTTCCAGAGGATTTATGCAAGCAATTCAGGGATCTCAGGCTAGAGATAGTTCCGAAAGGACACGTAGCAACTATGGAAATAGTTTCCACCTTCCAAGAGAGAATCAAGGAAGCACAAAAGGGAGATAAGGAGTTGGAAGAAATAAGAGTCAGGATAAGTGAAGGAAAGACTAAAGAATTTCGTCTAGACGAACAAGCAACCCTCTGGTATGGGAAGCGTTTGTGCATTCCCAATGACCCCGATATCAGGAAGATGATTTTACAAGAAGCTCATGACTCGCCATACTCAATTCATCCAGGTAACACGAAGATGTACATGGATGTGAAGGATAGATTCTGGTGGAATAACCTAAAGAGAGATACTGCGGAATATATTTCTCTGTGTGATGTATGCAATAGAGTTAAAGCCGAGCATCAGAAACTGGCAGGACTACTTCAACCACTACCTATACCCGACTGGAAGTGGGATAAGGTAGGCATGGATTTCATCACGGGATTGCCCCGGACTCGTTCTGGATTTGATTCTATCTGGATAGTGGTGGACCACTTCACCAAGGTGGCTCAATTCATCCCCGTAAAGACCACATATACAAGTGCTAAGCTTGCTAAGATATACATGTCAAGGATTGTAAGTCTACATGGTGTTCCCAAGGGAATTGTGTCAGACAGAGGCACCTAGTTTACTTCAAAGTTTTGGCGACAACTACATGAGTCTCTTGGGACCCGACTAGAATTCAGTACTGCCTTCCACCCTCAGACAGATGGCCAAACAGAAAGGGTGAATCAAATTTTGGAAGATATGTTGAGAGCTTGCGCACTAGACTATGGGTCTAGTTGGGATGATAACCTGCCACATGCTGATTTCTCATACAACAACAGCTACTAGACAAGTATCAAGATGGCTTCGTTTGAAGTTCTATATGGCAGAAAGTGTAGGACTCCGCTGCTATGGAATGGAGTTGGTGAACGCAGTCTTTTTGGACCTGAATTGATAAAGGATGCCGAAGAAAAGGTACGACAGATTCAGGATAGGCTAAAGATAGCCCAATCCCGACAGAAGAGTTAAGCTGATTCCAAGCGCAGAGATGTGGCTTATGAAATAGGGGACCGTGCGTATCTCCGAGTTTCACCCCTACGAGGAGTTAAGAGGTTCGGAATCAAGGGAAAGTTAGCCCCACGATTCATAGGACCATATAAGGTTCTGGCCCGTAAAGGGGAAGTTGCTTATCAGTTGGATTTGCCGGAAGGACTGACTGTTCATGATGTGTTTCATGTGTCGCAACTAAAGAAGTGTCACCCGGAGATGGCCGAAACACCTCTAAGAGACACCGTTCCCCTAGATGAGGTTCAATTGGAGAATGACCTTACCTATGAGGAAAAACCCATCAAAATACTGGAAACAGCTGAAAGGGTTACCTGCACCAAGACTATAAGATTCTGCAAGGTACAATGGAACCACCACTCCGAGGAAGAAGCTACGTGGGAGCGTGAAGAAGACTTGAAGGCAGAACACCCACACCTATTTGCTAGCCAACCCGAATCTCGGGGACGAGATTCTTCTTAAGGGGGGTAGGTTTGTAACATCCCATATTTTATATTAGGATGTTATTAGTGGCATGCATCATCCTTGCATCATTGCATTCTACAAATGAAGTTTTACAACAAAATCCTAAACACCTAAACCTATCAAAGCCTTAATAGTGATTACCATGTAAGCATTATTGTTGTAACAAGCTTGACCCTTCTAAAAAACTTTGTGAAACATCAAACCATGGTCCTATGCTGACCACCTTACTTTTATAAAAATTTAGAAACAAATTTCATCAAATTTGGAGTTAGTTTGAAAAAGTTATTTGGGTTTGACTAAAACAGAAATTGATAATTGATAAAAGGAAAAAAAAGGGGCAACCTAACCTAACTGGGCCGCAGCGCCAGCCCACCAGCGCCCGCGCAGCATCTAACTACCCGCGCCCGCGCCAGCCCACCTTCTCCCCTCCGCCGCTGACAGCCGGGACCCACGGGGTCATCCCCTACCTCGAGCTGGAGTCTGGCTGCTGCACGAGTTCGATCCGATTCCGGTAAGATTCGTGACGGTTTGCACCCCCTCGCCCAAGTATCCATCCCCATATAAACCCCGCCACCCTCGCGTCACCCCCGCTCGATTCTTTTCCTTGCACAAACCCTAGCCAGCGACGAACTACATCGCCGCCGTCGGGTCAACCTCGCCGAGACGGTTCGAAGCCCCCTCCCTTGCTCCTTCCTCCCTCTAGAGCTTCTCCATCCACCACTGATTCTAGCCGCGTGCCTTTCCCCTTCTCTCTCGCAGGAACTCGCCCGCAATTGCTCGCCGGAGCACCGCCGGGGACGGAGGAGATCAGCGGGACGCTGCCGACAGTTGAGGAAGCAAGGGGAGACGACGAGGACGCGAGCGTGACCGCGAGGGCCAGGCGAACCTCGTCGACCTCGCCGCTGTTCCAGGGAACCGCCAGAGCGCCGCCACCCGTCGACCACTGACGTCGCCGCCGCTCGCCACCATCGTCGCCACCGCCTGTAAGCCGCGCTGCCTCCTAACCGTTCGATCTTCCATCTATGGCTAGGATTAGAAGAAGACCCGAAGGGGTACGCACCTATCACACGCCGCCGCGTGGCCGCCATGTCAGCTCGCCGCATCAGCGCACTGCGCCGCGCCGTGTCACCCCCCCCCTCGTTGCCAGCTGGGCCGATCAGAAGCCGCCACTTGGCAATGTTTTAAGTTAGGGGGTCAGATATGTTTGCAGATTCAATTTAAAACTTGAGAAATTTGTATAAAATAGAATATTTGGCCAAATTTAGCTTATAATATATCGTAGGATTCATAATTTTATGTAGAACCCAGATCTGCAATAATATTCCAAGTTTACAGTAATGTTTTAGGTGTAGATTTTAATCATTAGATTAGAGTGTTTATTCTATAGAAAAATAATTAAAATTCGGTTTTAATTGATTCTTGTTGCAATAACTTTGTTTCCACAATGCCTACTGGACAAAATTATAAAACCTTGCTTAAGATCATTAGATCTAGTTTGGGGCTAATTAGATGGTTTGATCTCCTTTTAACCCTAGGAATTGTTTTAGTGACTCAATTAGATCTAAACCTTTGGGGAATAAATCCTAGTGACACCCTTACACTATTACAACACAATCTTGCTACCTTGGTCAATTTAGAAGAACCAACCTTGCATAAAATACCATGTGCATGCATGCATGATTACCTCTGTGATATGTTTTGAACAAGTTGTGATCAGATCTATGTTTGTGATTCGTTAGATTGTTCGGAGTGCGCTAAGGAGTGCTATTGTGTAGAGTGCTGCTAGGATCAAGGCAAGTTACACCACTTAATTTTTGTCCCAGTTTTGATTCGATGCATGTGATCTTCAAATTCTATAGTATGCATGTGTAGGATGCTCTAGTAGAATTTTTCCTTAGTATTATTTTGCAAGTGCGATGATTTTGTAGTATGCCATGAGTAGCTCTATACTTAGGATTTACCCTCCTAATAGGTTACCCCTGTTTTTGCTAAGTATTGCTTGCTATGCTATATATATACAAAGTACCGTTGGGGGGTTTGAAAGACAAAGAATTTTCTAAGTATAAAGGCTCTCTAGAGCAAACTTTTCTCCTCAAATCCACTTCAAAAATAAAACTAAGTTTTCTTCTGGGCGGAATGGTTGTCGGGACAACGAGTGAGATTTTGTGGAGGACGGCCGCCCAGGAATCAAAGAAGTCTGCCATGTTTCAGAATTCAGAAACTTCCAGTGCAACCACAATACATTATGGGCTCTGTCTTGGCCTAGTACTTAGTGGGAAACCTCACCTGGGTACCAACATTTGGAGGTTCTTGGCACGGTTGGATCCGGAAGGTAGAGGGGCTACTAAGGGAAAGCCTCGCCATGGTCTTATCTGTAAAAGGACTTGATCGTGGATTGTGGGTAAAGTGCACAAACTCTCGAGAGTATTGCAATCTGATCGATCAGCCGTGTTCACGGTAACAGAACAACAATGAGCGTCTGAAGGATGGAGCCTCTGAAGGATCTTCCTCTCTCTTTACTAAAAACAAAGTTTTAAAACCCCAAGGCGTGAGTAATATCGCCAAAGGGTGGGAATTTGGGAACTTGGTGTGTAATATCCAAGTGTTTGGTTGTTTGGACACTTGGTGCGTAATATCCTCGTGTGCCACTCGACCTTATTTTATCTAAGTAAATGTTTACAAAGTAGGACAATCTTCTCTTCTTCTCCCTACTTAAGAAAACTAGCTTTGAGCAAATGAACTCTACAGCCTATACCAGCATTGCATGTAGAGATAGTCTTTTCTCTCCTTGGTGTAATTTGCCAATACATTCAAAGTATTGACCCAACTTGTTGGCTGCACGTTTTATGTGCAGAGTCCGAAGAATGAAAGGTGTGTAGGGATCGCGAGTCTACACTCGACAAGCCTGGGGCGTTGATGGACTCAAGCTGCTTTTATGTTTCCGCTGTTATTTGAGCTAGCCTTATGCTAAGCAAATTTTGTAATAAATTTATACTCTGGATTATCCGTGTAATAAAGACTTTGTGTTTTACATGATATTTCATCGACTGTGAGTGCTAGCTATTGATCCAGGTACTAGCATGTTAATCACAGGGACTTAGGATCCTTATCGATCCGAGGTCACTACATCTTCATAGCCTAAATATTGACCAAGAGACATATTTGCTTCAGTAGCAAGTGCTTTGTCTTGCGATACAGTGATTCCCATAAGTGCAGCATTATTACGGGCTCTAGGGTCCATTATTTGCATGTCCATATCCATTTCATCTCTGAAGGCCTTGTCGAGGTCTGAAATAACTTTGAGCAGGGCGACCGGTTGATTCTTTTGTGCTCCGAGCTGGGCAACTTGCTTCCCGCTTTTTGCACTTGTGATTTTTTTCTGTGCTTGCTTAATAATCTCCTGGTCATAGTCTGATTCCAGATTCATCGATATCTAGGATGGTTGCTCAAGAAAGGACTTAGCCCACTTTTTGGTTTTTTCATTATATACCGGCTTTGGCTCAGGCTTTTTGGGTGCAAAATGCGCCTTAACTTGGACAACCACATCCGCGTTAGTTTCCTCACCGGTCTTGTCATAAGGTCTCTTTGGAAGAGCCGGCGGGATGTCGACTATCTTCGCCGTTTGACCTTTCTTCGATGTGGGGCGCGGGGGACCGTCGAACTTCTGTTTCTTCGACGAGGTAGTAGTATTGCACGGAGGTGGCGGCGGAGATCGAGTATTGCGCGGAGGCGGAGATCGAGTTGATGTACTCCTGCTGCTGCGATCGTCAGCGGGGTGGGGTGGACTTGGAGGTTGGCGATAATCGGGTTGGGGTGGACTTGGAGGTTGACGATATTCGATGCGGGGTGGACTTGGATTCCTCGGAGTCGGTGGCCTTGGCGCCGAGCCTGGAAACTTGATGTACTTCTTATTCCATAGAATGATGTTGCGCTTGACATCTCCTAGTTTCGTAAGGCCTTCAGGCGTAGCGATTTCAATCTCTAGGTCCGCAAAATCCTCCACTATGTCATCCACCGTGACACGAGCATAGCCTGGTGGAATTAGAAGTGAATGGTGGAGTGCTCCAGGTAGACAAGGTAAAGCAGTGCCGATCGCCACCTTGAAGGACAGGTTGTTCATTGGCTGATGTAGCTCACATTGTGCCATCTCTCTGACATCATCCACGGGGTAGTGAGGAACCGGTGCATCATCCAGCAGTGCTTGATCATCAGCACGGACCTCCGTGGAAGCCACGCTGCTTCTCCGCTGGTTAAGATCCAATGTAGGATCATCAGCCCGCGGGTGAGTTGATGACGGCGGCCTTTAGCTAATTTCATGCATGATGTTCTTCAGATCAGCTAGGTCCTGCTCTACCACGAGATCCGTGCGCCTCCGGTCCTTCTTTCTCCGACGGCTTCATGGCGGCATCGTACTGAGGAAACCCTTTCTTCCACGAGACACCGGTGCCTTTGCCTCGTGTTCGTCCTCCCTTTTCAGGATTCCCTAGGGCGCGTGTCAGCTCGTCGTTCTCTCCCTAGGGACGGAACAATCCCAATTGAGCATCGTTCATTGCTTGAATAAGGTCTTCGGAGGGTTTTAGAATTTTATCATGAAATAATGTCTTCCCTGTTTCTGGGTCCAAGGATCCCTCGTGCCCATACCACCAGTGCTTTGACCTCTCGGGCCATCCATCTGTACCAGGAGTGACGCCTCTAGCCCTCATGTTCTTTTCTATAGTTTCCCACTTAGGGACGACACTCTTGTAGCCACCTGTCCCCATTTTATGATGGTATTTCTTTTTGGCAGCATTTAACGTGTTCTTTTCCGACTTTGCCTTTGCTTTATCAGATTTATTGTACTGTACAAAATCGGGCCACTGTTCTCTCAACTTCTCGTTTACTCCTTTGAAGTCTGGAGTTTTCTTTTTCACGACATATTTCGCGTATAAACTTTTCTTGTGGTTCCGGTACAGTTCAGCCATCTTGCTCAGAGCCCACTCCTTCACTTTCGCTCTATTTTCAAGCCCACCCGGCCTTGGGGTAATACCATCTACCTCAAATTCTTCATACTCTGGAGGTAGTATGAAATGCGCTATGAGCTTCTGCCAAAGGTCATCTTTAGCATCATCGGTGACATAGCTATTGGATTCTTCACCGGGTTTCTTTGACTGATTCCATTCTTGGATGGTAATCGGCAGGTTGTCCCTAACAAGCACCCCGCATTGATTTATAAACATCCTCCGATGCTTCTCTAGAGCAATCGGTTCACCATCATCATCTATTTCTTTGATGGTGAACCTCTAATTACCATCCAACTTTTTGTTCGGCCCTCGTTTCGTTCGAGCTGTCGATTGCTTCGATCCGGTGGGCTAAAATAAGAAGAGAGAGTGATTAATATATATCTAGATCAGTTAATGAATAGAGGTAACACGAGACTTTATATATATATATGTACCTCGCCGGATCCTGTCGAGGGGCCATCATTATTGTTGTTATTTGTTTGCCCTTCGTCCATCCGGTCTTCCCCTTGGTACATTAGGTTTACCTCTAGTCCATTACCGGATGGATTCAGATATGAGGATATCTCTTCCTCGAGCAAAATATTTTCACCGGTATTAATATTAAGAGGAATTTCACCTCTTATCATGCCCTGAAGAAAACCTTCACCAATGCGACCAGGATCTTCGGATGGATCCATGACTTAATTAACTATAACAAAAAGAGAGTTAAACAGGTTAGAAAAAACAATAACCCTAATAATTAAAACAAAAAATAACCCTAATAACACAAATTTATAACCCTAATAATTATATAATTAATAACCCTAATAACACTAATTAATAATCCTAAAAAACAACTAAAAACAATTATATATTCCTAAAAACAACTAAAAACAATTAATATTCCTAATAAACCTAATAAACAATTATGTATTCCTAAAAAACAATTATATATTCCTAAAAAAACAACTAAAAACAATTATATAAACAATTATATATTCCTAAAAACAATTATATAAAAAATAAAAAGAAACTAAAAAACAATTATATATTCCTAAATAATAAACTAAATGCTAAGATACTAAAAAAAGAAACTAAAAATTCCTAAAAACGCACGTCGAGGCGACGACGTTGTGGGCGGCGGGACGGCGCGCGGCGGCACGGAGAGGCGGCGGCGCGTGTTGCGTGGCGGCATGCGGCGGCACGTCTGGCGTGGCGGCAGGCGGCTGACGTGGCGGCCTGAAAGAGGCGGTCGGAGACGAGGGAGGCGGCGCGATGGAATCCGGCAACACCTCCCCTGCGTCGATCGAGCTCTCGCCGTCATCTGTTCGTCTCCTTGTCGATTTCGCCAAGTGCTGGGTGGGGAGGCCAGGGGCGGGCGCAGGTTAATTATACCCCCACCCCTTTAGTCCCGGGCTAAGCCATGGGACGGGACTAGAGGGTCATTAGTCCCGGGTCGTGGATTAACCCGCGACTAAAGACCCACCCTTTAGTAGCCGCTTGGCTTTTGCGCGCGCACGCACCCTCTAGTCCCGGGTCCAGCCACGACCCACAACTAGTTTACTTTTTGTAAATTTTCTTTTTTTAATTCAAATCAAATATGAAACTTTGGAAAATCATATCTTTTATTGTAAAAATACCAATAAAACAAATAATATGTCTATTATTATCAGAAAATATAAAGAATCTTAATGTAATATCTATTTATCTGTTTGCATCATTTATGAAATTTCATTTGTAAATTTCTTTTTTTAATTCAAATGAAACATAAAACTTTGGAAAATCATATCTTTTATTGTATAAATCCAAATAAAACAAATAATATGTCTATTATTATCAGAAAAATATAAAGAATCTTAATATAATATCCATTTATCTGTTTGCATCATTTATTAATTATTTCATTTGTAAATTTCTTTTTTTGATTCAAATCAAACATAAAACTTTGGAAAATCATATATTTTATTGTAAAAATCCAAATAAAACAAATAATATGTTTATTATTATCATAAAAATATAAATAATCTTAATATAATATCCATTTATCTGTTTGCATAATTTATAAATTATTTCATTTGTAAATTTCTTTTTTTAATTCAAATCAAATATAAAACTTTGGAAAATCATATCTTTTATTGTAAAAATCCAAATAAAACAAATAATATGTCTATTATTATCAGACAAATATAAATAATCCTAATATAATATCCATTTAGTCCTAGTTGTAGTCACAAACCGGGACTAAAGATATTTCCCGCCATTTCCCACCACTTCCCGCCAACTTTTCCCGTCCTTTCCTTTCTACGAGAGCTTTTAGTCCCGGTTGTAGTCACTAACCGGGACTAAAGATATTTCTCGCCATTTCCCAAAGCTTCACGCCAAGTTTTCCCGCCCTTTCCCTCTATATCTAGGGTGATCGCGCCATGGCTATCCACACATCCACACCTTCCTCTCTTAGAACAATGGACAACGCCTACTGGGCCATTCTAACCCTCGAGGAGACCGAGGCTCTGTGCGCCTCCAACTACCCTTGTTCGCCGGGATACTGGCCGCCCATCGGCTGGATGCTGAGCGCTGGAGGGGTTCCTGTCCCTCCTGTCCCTCAAGGTTCCGCATGCCAGGTGGCCTTCACGAACCACTTCTACCACGAGCTCACGCCGGAGCAGCGGATGAATCCCTAGTGGGATCCCGACAACTACGACAACTATTATGCCTTCTTCGCTAATAGGCGGGAAAGGGAGCTCACCAGGTACGAGGGTCATGGCCCGCCCCCGGTGAACCACAACGAAGCCGGCCGTCGTCTGTGGTGGGCGAACCGTACTATCATCGGAGTGATGTGCTACATCGCCGGGGGAGACCATCCTCGCCTGCGGTTCCCACAAGTCCACCCGCCACAGAGCCACAAAGAGGCCCCACCCCCGCCCGGCGGTAGCGTCATCGTCTTCCAGGAGACCCCTCCCCCGTCCGCCGTGAAACAGAGGCCGGAATGGCCCCTGGTATATGCCATGGCTGGGCTGAGGATCCCCGGAGTGGCAGGTGACGATGACGATGATGATGACGATGACGAAGAAGACCCTGAAGTTGCGTACTATAGGACTAGGCATGATTATGACTAAAGGGGGCGGCATTAGTCCTGAGTGTTAGCTAGTCCCTGTTTGTCCCGTTTTTTAATATTAATAAATGTCTTGAGTGTTACCTAAATATGAAGATGTTGTATTTAGAGGAAAAGGCCTATAAATAGAGCAGGCTGGATCGAGCAGCCTATAAATAGAGGGAAATGCCTATAAAGAGAGGGTTCATCTTTAACCCCGGTTGGAGAAACCAACCGCGACTGAAGGGATTGCGGCAGACTGGGCCAGGCAGCACTAAAAATAGGGGTGAGTGTCGACATTATGTCGTGCGGCTTGTACCTTGTCCCGGATGGTGTCACCAACCGGGACTAAAGATGAACCTTTAGTCCCGGTTGGAGACACCAACAGGGACAAAACATGAGTCAACACTAATAATAGGGGTGTGTCGACATTATGTCGTGAGTGTCGACATTATGCCGAGCTGCTTGTACTATAAATAGACATCCTTGTGAGTCCAGTCCTCCAGCCAGTTTGAGGCATCTCCAAGATGGTTATCGAGAGCAGGGATACCACTACGCCCAGTTTCAGGGAGATGCCGCCGGAGCCCAGACCTCCGGCATCTCCAAGAAACTGGTCATAGAGGCACTCCCTAATATGTGAAATTAGTTAGCTCCCAGGCGTATTGATCTAGTTAGAGAAGATACAAGCCGCAAGATGGTTTTCGAGAGCAGGGACACCACTACAGCCAGTTTCAGGGAGATGCCGCAGGAGCCCAGTCCTCTGGCATCTCCAAGAAACTGGTCATAGAGGCACTCCCTAATATGTGACCTCACGCGTTTGGAGATCAGATCTTAATGGTAAGTATGAATCGAGACTAAAGGCCCTCCTTTAGTCCCAGTCCAGCCACAAAACGGGACTAACACACTCAAGATTGTTTGCAGACAACACAATAAAAATGGACACATGGAGCATCTTCACTCATAAAATGTTATAATTATTACACATCATTTCTTCGCGTGTGTTCCTTTCTGATCCCGCCGTATCCATGGAGCATATTCATTCATTAACATGATGCCTGGGTCATCCTTCACCGCGAAGGGCGGAATTTCATGAAACTTATCACAATCTTCTAACATGTCTGTCTTGTCCTCCACTCCCACGATGTTTCTTTTTCCTGAAAGAACTATGTGGCGCTTTGGCTCATCGTCTGATGTATTCTTTTTCTTATTTTTTCTTTTTCTAGGTTTGGTAGACATGTCCTTCACATAGAAAACCTGAGCCACGTCATTGGCTAGGACAAATGGTTCGTCTAAGTACCCAAGATTGTTGAGATCCAACGATGTCATTCCGTATTTCTTGTCTGCCTCAACCCCTCCTCCTGTCAGCTTGACCCATTTGCACCGAAACAAGGGGACCTTAAAATTAGGTCCATAGTCAAGTTCCCATATCTCCTCTATGTAACCATAATATGTGGTCTTTGACCCATTGTTGTCTGTTGCATCAAAGCGGACACCACTGTTTTGGTTGGTGCTCTTTTTATCTTGGGCTATCGTGTAAAATGTATACCCATTTATCTCGTACACTTGGAAAGTCGATATAGTCGAAGATGGCGACCTAGACAACAAGTATAGTTGATCTCCAAGAGTGTTGGTTTTGATGAGATGTTGCAACCAACCGCCGAAACTCTTCATGTGTTCATCTCTAATCCAAGAGTCATGCTTTCCAGGGTTGTTAGAGCATAAGATTTTCTTGTGTTCCTCGATATATGGGGCTGCCAAGATAGAATTCTGTAGAACGGTGTAATGTGTTTCGGTGTAAGAATTTCTGTCCCTACATATTATTGATTTCCTTCCTAGAGTACCCTTTCCACTCAGTCTCCCCTCATACCGCGATTGGGGAAGACCAATCGGCCTAAGGTCAGGAACGAAGTCAACACAAAATTCAATGACCTCCTCTGTTCCATAGCCCTTGGAGATGCTTCCTTCTAGCCTAGCACGGTTACGAACATATTTCTTTAAGATTCCCATGAACATCTCAAAGGGAAACATATTGTGTAGAAATACAGGACCGGGAATGGAAATCTCTTCGACTAGGTGAACTAGCAGGTGCGTCATAATATTGAAAAACGATGGTGGGAACACCAACTCAAAACAGATAAGACATTGGACCACATCATTCTGTAACCGTGGTAGATCTTCAGGATTGATTATCTTCTGAGAGATTGCATTGAGAAATGCACATAGCTTCACAATGGGTACTAGAACATTATCTGGTAGAAGCCCCCTCAATGCAATCTGAAGCATTTGCGTCATAATCACGTGGCAGTCATGAGACTTTAGGTTTTGGAACTCTTTTTCTGCCATATTTATTATTCCCTTTATATTCGATTTAGCGACGGGACCTTAATACTGCTTAGGCATTCAAATAATATTTCCTTCTCTTGTTTGGTAAGAGCGTAGCTGGCATTACCTTGAAACCATTCTGGATGCAGGCCATCTGGGTCTTTCATATGTTGATGGTCCTTTCGTGCTTTCGGTGTATCTTTTGTCTTCCCATACATGCCCAAGAAGCCTAGCAGGTTCACGCAAAGATTCTTCATCACATGCATCACATCGATTGCAGAGCGGACCTCTAAGAATTTCCAATATGGTAGCTCCCAAAATATAGATTTCTTCTTCCACATGGGTGCATGTCCTTCAGCGTCCTTCAGAACAGATTTTTCGCCAGGACCCTTTCTAAAGGTTACCATTTGATCCAAATCTTTGACCATATCAAATATATCAGCACCAGTACGCTCCTTAGGCTTTGTCTAGTGACATGCTAGACCGTTGAAATGCTTGCCTTTCTTTCTTAAGGGATGCTTGGCCAAAATAAATTGACGATGCTCATTGTATACATTCTTCTTACAATATTTCAAATATATACTTTCAGTCTCATCTAAACAATGTGTGCATGCATTGTATCCCTTGTTTGACTGTCCTGAAAGGTTACTAAGAGCAGGCCAATCATTGATTGTTACGAAAATCAATGCTCGGAGGTTAAATTCTTCCTGCTTGTGCTCATCCCACACGTGTATCCCGGGTTCGTGCCACAACTGTAAAAGTTCTTCCACTAATGGCCTTAGGTACACATCAATGTCGCTGCCGGGTTGCTTCGGACCTTGGATCAACACTGGCATCATAATGAACTTCCGCTTCATGCATAACCAAGGAGGAAGGTTATAGATGCATAGAGTCACGGGCCAGGTGCTGTGACTAGAGCTCTGCTCCCCAAAGGGATTCATGCCATCTGTACTTAGACCAAACCTTAAACTCCTTGCGTCATCTGCAAAGCCCGGGTACTTTCTATCGATTTTTCTCCATTGCGACCCATCAGCGGGGTGTCTCAACATCCCGTCTGACTTTCGTTCCTCTTTATGCCATCGCAACAACTTGGCGTGCTCTTTGTTTCTGAATAAGCGTTTCAACCGTGGTATTATAGGAGCATACCACATCACCTTGGTAGGAACCCTCTTCCGGGGGGGCTCTCCCTCAACGTCACCAGGGTCATCTCGTCTAATCTTATACCGAAGTGGAGTGCATACCAGGCATGCATCCAAATTCTCATACTCCTCACCGCGGTAGAGGATGCTGTCAGTAGGGCATGCATGTAGCTTATGAACCTCTAAACCTAGAGGGAAGACAACCTTCTTTGCTTCGTACGTACTGGAGGGCAATACGTTATCTTTTGGAAGCATATTCTTCATCATTTTCAGCAACTTTTCAAATGAGGAGTCAGGTATAGCACACTCAGCCTTCCATCGCAGCAATTCCAGTGTGTTGCACAACTTTTTCAGACCATTTTCGAAATTTGGGTACAACAACTTTTTGTGATCGTCTAACATGTGATTGAACTTCTCCCTATCCTTTTCAGTTTCACAATCTCTTCGTGCATCGGCAATGGTCCGACCAAGATCATCAGCGGGTTCATCATGTGTCTCTTCTTCATCCTCCCCTTCAGCATCCCCCATGGAAGTATCTTCATACTCAGGGAAACCATGATAGTTGTCATCCTCCTCCTCTTCTTCATTGTCTTCCATTATAACCCCTCTCTCTCCGTGCTTGGTCCAACAATTATAACTGGGCATGAAGCCGAACTTCAATAGGTGGCTGTGAAGGGTTTTTCAGTCAGAGTAATCCTTCTGATTCCTACATCCATTACATGGACAGAATACAAAACCATTGCGCTTGTTTGCATTAGCAACACTAATGAATTCATGCACGCCATTAATGAACTCGCTAGAGCGTCGGTCAGTACCGTACATCCATTCCCAGACCACCTGCATTATAGTAAAAGTATATCAAAAACCATTACACAACATGATAAAATTATTACAAGTTATATTGAGAGCTTCTAGAGCATTAATTTTGAATTTTGAAAAATTTACATGCACCAATTTGTGAATTGGAGAAAACAATCAACATGATAAATGTGGAGTTTTTCATTATTGTTCTATAAGTGAAAACCTCATTCCATTCTAAGCTCTGAAACTCTAAAATTACACATTTAAATTTTCAGTAACTATGTGCCTAATCAAAATTTGTTACACATATATATCAAAATCCTTCTAACTACTTCTAGAGCATGCATGCATTGATCCATATCTCTATACTTCTAGAGCATTTAGAGCTAAAGTAGCAATAAGAGATGAAAGAATGAAGTTCTAACCTTTTAAAGCTTTGGATTTAGGTGTTGCAAACTAAATCTTGACAAATCTTGAGAAAAAAATGGCATGAACTCTCTTGCTTCTTTGAGAAAAATGGCCACCATATGCTTTAGGGCAGCAGGAAAGGAAGCAAAATATATAGTGGTGGACAACTAGTCCCAAGCCGTGATACGACCCGGGACTAATGGTCCATGAAAAGACCAGCTGGCCTGCTCCAGGTCATTAGTCCCGGTCTGTATTACGGACCGGGACTAATGACCTGGTCCGGCCCAGGACTAGTGACTACGGCCGTTTCTATCCGTTAGAGGCCTCACGGCCCAGGACTAGTGCTCCCACTAGTCGCGGGCTGTGCCACGCCGGGACTGCTGGCCTTGTTCACATCGAACCAAAGATGGTGTTTCCAGTAGTGTTTGTATAAATTTGGTCCTTTGGTGAGACCTTTAGTTCCTTGGGGTTAAAAACTAGTATCCATTATGGAACTTACTTTCCATTATATTGTGCCACCCTTAGTTTAGATTGAGATAAACTTAATGTGTACTTTGTGACAAAACTAGTATCAATGTAGTACTTTTACAATGAACTAACCATCTATTTGTCACCTCTACAAATATATTCTTAGTTCTTCCAAAAGATCATAAGAATATCTTTATTATCGTCCAATGATCATCTTATGAATTATTCTGGTATATGCTCACAACATTTAGAGCATAGGACATATATGGATGTGTACATATCACAATATGATTAATATGCTATTTTTGATTTTATTCATCAAGTATAAAAAATACTCGAATCTTTGTTTCACTTATCAAGCGTCGATACAGTTGAATTTTGATTTAATCCTTTCTATGTGGCAATAACCTTTCTTGTCATTTCCAAACCGAACACTTTCAATATCTCATCTATGTACATTTGGCACAACCATATTAGCGCCTCAACCTATCCTTATAGACATTGATGCCTAATATTCGGGTTTTGCCTAAGTCTTTCATCGAGATGAAATTCTTAACCTGTGTCAATAAAAGATACATCATTTCCAACCAACAATATGTCTTCCACATAATGTATTATAAATATGTCTTAGCGCTCCCACTTAATTTCTTGCAAATGCAAGCATCATCTCTGATGAAATTAAACTCTTTAACAATTTCATCACGGTGATGATTCCAACTCCTCGATACTTATTTCAACCATTGAAGTTTGCATACACCTTTAGCATCCCTTTGAATTAACAAAACCCTCTAGATCGTGTTATGTACATGTCATAGATAATAATTCTAATAAAAGAACTTTGTTTTGTTTGTTCAACTAGCATATAACAGAATTATATGTAGTGGTTGCTACATTAATCCGTCTAGACTAAATATCGCTATGAAAGATCAAATCTTGTCATAGTTAACCTTTGAACATTGTTGTGAACTCTTTCCGAACATGTCGACTATTTCATAGATGTGAAACATCCATGTATATTTCTTTATAATCCTAACACGACTGTAAGATCTTGCACCTTTCCAAAGAGTCTTTCAAGTTCAAAGCTTGATTTCTCGTGTATGGAACTATCACAGATGTTATGACTTCAAGCCATTTGATGGAGTCAGCACCCATCATCGCTTCTTTGCATGTAGTCGGTTCATTATTGTCAAATAATGATTCAACCCTCAAATCTTGGTATTTGATTGTTTACCCAACCTACTTCTGACATGGTTATACCCCACATGTACACAACATTGGTATACCTGGTCTAGCCCAAGGGAAGTCCCATGCCAAGATACGCGGCCTGTGGAGATTTTGGGTGGCCCAAGCCCATGATGTCTTTGGATCCTTGGAGAACAAGACTAGAGTAGACATAATTTCAAAGGGAACAAACCTTAATCTGTAACCGACTCGACCTACACGCGGGACCTGCCTATCTATATAACGGCTAGGAGGGCACGACGAGGAGGGCCTGAACTCACCTCATACGCACCTCATGCCAGATTGCATCTGTGCACCCATGTAACCTTCGGTTCCACCATAATCAAGAGCATAGCAGGAGTAGGGTTTTCCCTTTCGGGGTACTGAACCTGGGTAAACCTCATGTCCCCGCGTTTCTTGTCTGTTATTCGTTCCGCGATCTCCAGCATCCCCATCTTCTCCAAAACCCAAGTCCATAACAATGGGCATTGACGAGATCGAACCTCGCCAATTGGCGCCGTCTGTGGGAACTGGGGACACTGATTGTGCGATCGTGACAGTCCCATCCAGAGCGATCTATAACTCGTTGGCAACAGAGAATCACCTCCTCTTCAACACCTTCGACTTCACTGCCCACTTTCCAACCACCCTGAAGGATTTCAAGTCCATCAGCGACGGGCTCGAGATGCTATTCGGGAGCTTATGCTTCCAGGTAGGGTAGACCGTCACCCTCCGCCTCCCAGAGCAGGTGCCACCACCGTCCATCAGGCCCACTTCATGGGTCCCACCCATCGGCGCATGTCGACACTGACAGACGAGTCATATGACAGCAGAAGCTGCAACTCAGATCTTTGTGGCCCTCCCTCAGACGAAGGAACCTACGGTTCTGGATCCGAAAGCTACGGCAACAGCGATCCAACTCATGGACGCTACCTATGCACCGTGGTCATCCAGAGCAAAGTAGAACTGCCTCCAGGTTCGAGTGCGCCTAACCCACCTCCCAACCCACAAGGTGAGAATTGAGGGAACGGAGGAGCCCCATCGCTCAGGCCCAACGAAGTCGACGCCAACGCCTACCAGAAGATCAACCTTAGAAAGGAAGGATGGCGCCAAGCACGCGAGACCGTGGCAGGCAATGTCATCCTACCTGTGAATGCTTCACAGGATCTGTTGATGGCCTACCACCTCCTCCTCATCAGCAAGCATAATCGGGAGGTGAAACTGCAGGAGGAGCTCGACAAACGCAATCAGGCGGCTTCGGAGTCTAGCGCGCGGCGAGCTGTGCTCTCCGCCGCTGGCGGCTCCGGCTCACACGGCAACCACGCCAACAAGCATCGCTCCCGCACAGAGCAAATGGACCCCGCCGCACGACGTGATGTCACCAGGGCCCTCAACACGCCCTTCATGTAAATGGACGTGAACGTTAACGTCATGCCGAAGACACTGCCGGCTGCGATCATGGCTGCCACCACGTACTTCGCTTCCCATCCACCTCCGGTGGGTGACCCGAAGAGCGCCATGCAAAAGTCCACGCTAGCTGGTCTCGGACTCGTTGGAGCTGCGTTCCACGAAGAGGCTCCTATAGAGCCAAAGAAAAAAGCCGCGGTCAAGTTCACCCGCAACCCTACACCCTCATCCGACGAGGACGAGCACGATCTGTCTCGACGTCATAAGAGCCCACAGCGCCACAGCAGCAATTACGACGCTCGAAATGATCTCACCCTGTGCAAGATCGACAAAGCACACACTAAATGCACATGTTCAACCGAATCCGACAAGGATGAGGATGGAGAGCTATGGGGAGCCAGATGCTTTAGCAGATCCGTTCGGTGAACGCGGATGCCAAAAAAATTCAAGCTCCCTTTGGACACTCTGAAGTTCGATGGTACGCAGGACCCGAAGGCCTGGCTCAGCGACCACCTCTCATCCGTCAAGCTGCACGGCAGAAACAGGAACACCGCCCTACAGTGCCTTCAGCTACAGCTGACAGGCACAGCTCGGATCTGGCTCAGCAGCCTATCTTTCGGATCCATCCAAAGCTTGGAGGAGATGGCATACAACTTCATCCGCAACTTGAAGGGCACCAGCAAGAGGCCAGCCTCGATCGAGGAACTGCGGTCCTGCACCCAACATACTGGCGAATCCATTCGCTCATACATCCTACGCTGGTCCCACATCAAGAACTCCGCCGCGCACATCTCCGAGGAAAGGACAATCGATGCCTTCAAGGACGCTGTCAAGCGCCCGGACTTCAAGGAAGAACTTGGGCGCGTCAAGCCCAATAGGCTCGACCACCTCATGGACATCGCTAACCGATGGGCAGATGGCGAGGATTCCCTCCACCGAACGCATTCGGATGACGAGGACGACTACGGCCGCAGGCAAGAATGCCACAGCAAGCGAAGATCGCGCGTCTACGATGATCGCGATGGAGTCGACATGGTTGTGGTTGGCTACGCCGACCGACGCAACGACGGCAACCGCAGTAGCGGATACGGCGGAGGCAACTTCCGCGACGGAGGGCGACCCACACAAACATGGCAACGTCGTAGCCGTGACGACGAACCCTCGGCATATGACAAATTATCTGGTCCTTGCACCATCCACTTCTACATCGACAAGCAGGATGGCAAGAAGAAGGCCAGCCACATGCTAAAGGATTGTCGCGAGTTCCAGAAGCTCAGTGAGAGTGTCACTCAGATGCGACGCCAGATCCTAAACCCTGTATTTGTGCCCGTACCTGCACCAGGTGACATCACCCATGTAGCTCCTCCACCACCACCCGTTGGACCGTCTAATCCAGCGATCGCGCCCGTCCCAAACAACAGCACAGGAAGATATCTGCCGCCAAAAGGGTCCCTGATGATCCAGAAGGGGCGCCCAACCAACAGGGTGCAAAATAAGATCACCCGCAAAGTGAGCCTAGCGGTAGCCTCCCCGCTAGCCATCCCTGTGGCTCAGAGTCCTGCATCATGTTCGACCGTTCAGATCACCCACACTAAATCCCTCGCACAGGTCATGTTGCCCTGGTGCTCGAGGCACAGATAGGAGGATTCGAGATGAGCCGCGTCTTCATGACGGCAATAGCGGCATCAATCTGATGTTCGCCTGCACCCTCACAACGATGCGGATCCCTCTATGCAGCCTGGAACAATCAGACACGACGTTCCACGACATAGTCCCAGGGAAGGGCATATACCCACTGGGCAAGATATGGCTCGACGTCATCTTCGCCAACCCGAAAACTTCAGGCGCAAGCGGTTGGTGTTCGAAGTGGTTGACTGTCCATCACAGTACCACGCCACCCTCGGGCGCGTGGCATTCGCAAGATTCCTGGCAGTACCGCAGTACGCGTACCTGCTACTGAAGATGCTAGGACCTAGGGGCATCATCACCGTCCAAGGAAGCTTCACCCGATCGGACCACTGTGATAGAGACTTCAACAGAATCTCCAAATCGTTCAGTATGCAGGAGGAGATCACGAGGCTTCGAGAGGTGTCAGACAATGGAGCACCCCCAGTCTCTAGGCAAAACGCACCTGATATGTCTTTCGACTCCACGGTCAACACGAAAAAGGTGCAAGTCCACCCGACGGACGCCTCCAAGATGGCGCTGATCGCGAACGACCTCAGCCCCGCATAGTAAAGCGCGCTCATCGAATTCCTCCGTGAGCGCTAGGAAATCTTCGCCTGGTGTCCTGCGGACATGCCTGGAGTTCCCAGGGAATTCGCCGAGAACGCACTCAATGTGTTCCCCGACGCAAAGCCAGTCAAGTAGCTGATCCAACGACTGTCCGAACTAAGAGCTGAAGCTGTTGGAATCAGAGTCAACAAACTACTCGATGCCAACTTTCATCCGAGAAATCAAAGAGAGCAAGTGGCTGGCCAATACTATGCTGGTCCCCAAGAAGGACACGGACATCCTGCGGATGTGCGTGCACTTTACGTCACTCAACAAATATTGTCCCAAGGACCACTTCCCTCTACCGTGGATCGATTAGATCCTCGATTCGACTACAGGATACGAGAAACTCTCCTTCCTCGACGCCTACGCAGGCTATAACCAGATTTGGCTGAAGGTCAAAGATCAGGAGAAAACAGCGTTCATCACGCCGTTCGGAGTGTTCTGCTACAACACCATGCCCTGCGGGATGAAGAACGCAGGCGCCACGTAACAGAGGTGCATGCATGCGTGCCTAAAAATCCAGATCGGTCGAAACATTCAAGTCTATGTCGACGACATAGTAATCAAGACCAGGGAGGCCAATACGGTAATCGACGATCTTGGTGAGACGTTCAATAACCTTGATCACTATAAGATCAAGCTGAACCCAAAAAAGTGCGCCTTCGGCATCCCATCTGGCCAACTACTCGGTTATTTCATCTCCCAACATGGGATTGAGGCGAATCGGAAGAAAATCAGGGCCATACTGTCCATGGAGAAGCCAAAAAACCTCAAAGGTGTCCAGCAGCTAGCTGGGAGGATCGTAGCGCTAAGCAGATTCATCAGCCGCATGGGTGAGAAGGCCCTGCCCTTTTATCAGCTGTTGCGCAAGGCAGACAAGTTCGAATGGACACCCGAAGAAGACGACACATTCGAGGATCTCAAGCGGATGCTCTCCACCTCGCTTGTCCCGGTCAGACCAAAGGAGCGAGAGCCTCTACTGCTATACATCGCAGCTACGCACCAGGTGGTAAGCACCGTACTAGTGGCCAAACGACCCGAAGATGGCAAGACCCATGGGGTTGAATTCACAATCTACCACCTCAGCGAGATAGTGACTCCAACGAATCAGAGGTACCTTCACTACCAGAAGCTCTCCTATGGCGTATTCATGATGGCTCGTCGGCTGAGCCACTACTTCCAGGAGCATCAGATCATGGTCGTCAACGAGGCGCCACTATCCAACATCCTGAACAACCCCGAAGCCACGGGACACGTAGCCCTGTGTGGCATTGATCTATCTCCTCTAGACATAGTCTATGAGAGGTGTAAGGCAATCAAATATTAGGTCCTCCCTGACTTCCTTGTCCACTGGATGGAACTCTAGCTGCCGGACACTCCGGACATGAGGCAATCATGGACGATGCACTTCGATGGCTCCAAGCGTTAGGCTGGAGCAGGAGCTGGCGTCATACTGACGTCCCCTCAGGGCAACAAGATGAAATACGTCCTTCGAATGAAATTTAGCGCCTCCAACAATGAGGCCGAATACGAGGCCCTCATCCATGCCATACGGATGGCCAAGATCTGCGGCGCAACACTCCTAGTCATCTATAATGACTTGAACCTTGTCGTCCAACAGACAATGAACAAGTGTGATGCTCACAGCGCCAACATGATCACGTACCGCGTGCTCTACAACTCACTCAAAGGAGACTTCGACAGCCGCGAGCTTCGGCACGTCGGAAGGGAAAGCAGCGAGGAAGCCGATAGACTCGCCAACATCGGCTCCACCTGTGCACGGGTGCCACCAGGTATGTTCCTCGAACAAATCTGCGTACCCTCTATCAAGAGGAAATTCCCAAGGGATCACCCGAAGAAGCAGAGCACTCGGGGGCTGCGCCACCCGAAGGACAGGAAGGACCTGAAAAGCTTGACACCGAGGCCGAGCTTGTCAGCCTGATGCAGGTCATGGCGGTCGAAGAAACATGGACACAGCCATACCTCCGGTACCTGATAAACAACAAACTACCCGATGACCCAACAAATGCCCGACGCATATCTCGCCGGTCAAAAGCTTTCACCATCATCAATGGCGAGTTGTACAAGCGCAACATTTCAGGTGTACTCTAAAGGTGCGTCACCATCGGTGACGGCAAAACCATCCTCCAAGACATCCATGAGGGCATATGCGGCCATCACGCAGGCAGCCGCGCCCTAGTCATCAAAGCTCTACGAGCTAGATTCTACTGGTCAACAGCCATGAATGACGCCAAGGACATCGTCCAAAGGTGCAATGCCTGTCAGAGGTACACGAACAAGCCACACGCACTAGGATCTGAGATAAGGCCCATACCATTGGTCTGGCCCTTCGCCCAATGGGGCCTCGATTTGATCGACAAACTGCCCAAATCATCGAAAGGAAGCCACGTCTACCTCCTGGTCGCAGTCGACAAGTTCACCAACTGGATCAAGTCCATGCTCGTCACCAACCAAAGCGGCAAAATTGCCGCCAAGTTCTTCGAGTCTATAGTCTACAGGTTCGGTGTGCCATACATCATCATCACTAACAACGGCTCGAACTTCATCTCGAAGGAATTCCAGGACTTTTGTGAGGCATCAACATATCATACGCCTCCGTGGCGCACCCACAGACCAATGAACAGGTCGAAAATGCCAACAGCCTCATAGGCAACGGTATCAAGAAACGCCTGCTATGCCCACTCGAAAGGCTTGCGGGAGCCTAGGTTGAGGATCTACCCTCCTTCCTCTGGAGCCTGCGTACAACGCCGAACAACTCAACTGGCAACACACCCTTTTTCATGGTGCACGGAGCCGAAGCCGTACTACCTACAGAGGTACTCCACAAGGTCCCACGGGTCGTTGCCTACAGCGAAGCCGAATCATCGGCCGCACTCAAAGACGCCGTTGACACACTAGACAAAGCACACGACATTGCAGCAGCCCGCTCAGCGGTCTACCAGCAAAGCCTCCGCAACTACCATAGCCACAGGCTGCGCCCAAGGTCCTTCATCGAAGGAGACCTCGTCCTACGACTCAATCAAGAGCGGCCGAAAAATCTCGAGTCACCCTGAGAAGGACCCTGCATCGTCACCAAAGTCATCCTAGGTGGCGCCTATCGCCTCATGGACGTCGCATCAGGATTCGAATACTCCAACCCTTGGAACGTCGCACAACTACGACGCTTCTACCCCTAGCTACTCCTTTACTTTCAATAAGGCTACTCAGCCGAACAATGTACCGCCTTGTTACGCTATGAATAAAGCTAAGTCCCACGGCCGAAAATTTCTTTTTTTTGCATTACCTTTCTCTATAACACGTTCGGGGGGCTACGCCTCACCTCACGACCTCATCGACTGAGAATAATGCATACAACCTGAGTAGATGACTACGTCAGGCTAACGAAAAGGACATGCACATAGCAAAGCACAACGTGCTAATACAAATAAACTTTACAAAGGGCACTACGAGCCCACTCGAAATATACAAATTTTACATTAAGTTTTCTTTGCAGGATCTACCTATTCTGAAGAATCACATTTGCCCGTTGCTCGAACAAGTCTACGATCTCTTCGGCATACTGCCTCACAGCCGCATAATGCGGGCGCATATCCAAAAGACTACCATCCAGTCGAAGGGGCGGCCCAGCCGCCACCTCCGCAAGATTGACATCGCGGTGATGCAACCGAACAAGCGAAAGAGAAGCTTTCACCCCATCAACCAGTTGATGCCGCACCAACTCCCTAACGCAGCCCACGTCTCGAAACTTCGACAGAAGACCCCAAAGGGTGGAAGGTGCCTCATCCAATGGTAACATGACGAACAAAATGGACGCCAGAGAAGTCCTAGCCTGCTTCAGCACTCGAGAAACCTGGTGCACACGATCTTGCACCGTCGCAGGGACGATGGTCCGATCACGATCCATCGAGAAGTAGCCAACAGCCTCCATGTCCTGTTGTGTTAGGCAATTCATCCGAACTGCAACACGCTCTTTTTCTTCCCTCGGAACGAGATTAACACCTGCACCAAGAACAGAATAAGACGACACACAAGCAAGGCGCATTCAAAAAGAACAGTAGATCGCGAAGACTCACATTGCAGTTGCTCGCTCATCTGCCACATCTCCCCCATCAAGAACTCCTCCCTGGCAGTGGCTCGCTCAGGCTTCGACTTCCACACTCAGCGTGGCCTCGAATGCCAAGGATATCCTTCTCCAAGCTGCGGACGCGGTCGCAAAGAAAAACCAGGAGCGGCGCATCATCCAGAGATGGTCGCGGCTCAGGAGCAGTCGAAGTAACAACGGGAGTCTCACCCGAAGGGCCCTAATGGCAAACAAGTCAAGACATGAACATCACCAAACATCTCTAGCAACAGCTCGAAACATAATTTATATACATCAAGGACACCTCGTGGCATAAGTTGGGTTGTTCATCAGTAAAAGATTACATTACAAAATAAAAAGGATAAACTATCCTAACTACAACACTTGGGCCTAGGCACCCGCATTCGCAGTGGCCTCAGAACCAGACTGCCTGCTCTTGGCCTCCTCCTGCTGCTTCGCGGCATACTCCGCCAATAGATCAATAAGTTTCGGCTCATAACGCTTACAGCGAGAGGCAAAGAGGGCGAATGCTACCTCTAAGCCATCTGCAACTGTTGGCATCTAGGGCGTCATGTGCGGCAGGTCCAGCTCCGCTCCGTACACCATCACCATCGCCAACCCCAAGGAGGAATCGATGGCCTTCTGCTTGCGCTTGTACGTTGTAGCGCGTCCTCCGACAGAGCATCCTCCAGGGCATTGACATCCTCAAGGGCAACGCCCTTGGGGACGACCACCTTGTGGAAGCGCCTGAGCACTTCCTTGGCCTTCGCCAAGGAGCTAGAAGCAGTGCTGCAGCGATCTTCGACCGCCGCGGTGGCATCATCCAGGGCATCTCCATGCTCCAGCAAACCACGATCAAACGTGATGCCTGAAGCATCTAAAACAAAGAAGAAAAGATACTCGAATAAGAACATGGCAAGACTCAGTCGAGAAAAAGAGACCCAAAGAGTCAAGGGAAACTCACTAGAGAAGGCTTTGGCTGTAGCCATAAGCCTATCCGCCATCTCTTTCTCGTGAGCAGCCGCCGCCGAAGCGAGCTGCTCCTCGCGATCAGCAGCCTCCTTCCGCAGGCACTCCCGGGCTTCAGCAGCATCAGCTACCTCCTTCTGCAGGCGCTCCTTCGCCTGCGCAGCATCTGCAGCCTTCTACTCTGCTCGAACAAGGCTCTTCTCGAGAGCTTCCATCCATCGGAGAGCTGCATTGTTTTCATCTACAAACATCCAGAACCATCTGGTCAACACACGCAAGATGTACGTGACATACGAGGTATAGAAAAGGTGAGGTAACTGCGCACCTTGAAGTTGCTGCATGCTGGCCTCCAGCACCAGGTGCTGTTGGATAAGGAGGTTGGTTCCACGCACAAAGGTCTACAACAAAAACCATCAAAAAAGGCTCGGGGATTACACCCCATAAGAGGAAACGACCAATAGGTCACCCGACCAGGGCTCGGGGGCTCCCCCAAAGAGATAAAGCAGAAAAACTTACATGTTCAGGCGGGGACCCCGAAGTTCCACATGCGTTCTTCTGAGTTACGACTGCCCGAGCTTCTCGCTTGGAGGGGTTCAGGGCATCTCCTCAGAGTCGGCCACCACCTTAGGGGGAGGAGCTGTCGGCTTCGACTCCCCTACAGCCTCCTGAGTGCCCTCACTGAGAGGCTCCTCCGAAGAACTGCAAGAAATAAGTCTAATCAAGACAACAACCTACATTTTCGAGAAAGGTAACAGAAAAAATTCAGGCAGAGTCACTTACGAATCAATATCTGACAAATTGAACACAGACGCCACCTTCTCCTTCTTCTTCTTGGCCGGCAGCTGCGGCGCCATCTCTCGAATGGGCACGATAGGGATAGCTGCGGAAGAAGAACCATCATCCTCACCATGGCGCTCGAGGAAGGGCGGACCCCTTGGAGTTGGCTGGGTAGACGCATCCGAAGACTCGTTCTGAGAGTGCTTTCGGGCCTACCCCTCACTCGCCTCAGGAGCATCCGCAGTAGGCGACTGAGATGGAGAAAGCTCATAATCGGAGTCCACCTCCTCATTGTATGGCGCCTCCCTAAAATTCTCAGGCAGAGGAGGCATGGACCCCGTAACCTGGAGGCGCTGCAAAGCAAAAGGAAAAGACAAACAACATAAGTAACCGCAGTAAACAGCAAACACCCGCAAAAGCGCTATGCGCACGAACATGCATCACCTGAGAAACTCCTTTATTTGTGTTAAGAGGAGGGTCAACGATTTCCTCGGAAGGTCCTCACCGGCCTTGAACTTCAACCGGGGACGAAGGGCCCTATCGAGGTTACCCGAAGATAGCTCTTCGGATGAAACCCTCACCGGATCACTAGAGCCGGCGTAGAGGAACATCGGGTGCGCCCTAGCCTGGAGCGGCTGCACCCGGTGCTAGAGGAAGGTGCGGATGATGTCGACACCATTGAAATCCTTGCCTGGCACCAGCTGAAGATCCTCCACCCGCTGGTAGAGCCTCTCCACCTCCGCAGCTTCACCCTCCAAGATGTGGTTCTTCCACGATCTCTTCAGGACGATCTTATGCTTGGAGTCAAAGGGGGCAAGCCCATATTGCTGACCGTCTAGCTTAGCATCACGTAGGGTGTCAAGTGGGATCCCACCTAACTCCCACCTTTAGTTCATTTGTCAAAATCTAGTGTAAATTTTGAACAAAAATTTGAACTATATTTTAGCAAATGAACTAGAGGTGGGATTTAGGTGGGATCCCACTTGACACCCTAGCATCACGGATGTAAAACCGCTTCCGGTGCCACTGCTAGAGGGACTCGCAAATAGAAAAGGAGAAGAATTGGACGAAAGGACGAACAGAGATGATATAGCCGCCAAGCGGATAGACTCCGTCGGTGCCGGACTGCCTCTTCAGGATATAGAGCTTCCGGAAGAGGCCAAAGTGTGTCTCGATACCGAGCCAGCACTTGCAAAGGGTTATGAAGCAAGCAACATGGAGAAGACAATTGGGAGACAGGTGATGTATCTGAATCCCATAGAAGAAAAGGAGTCCACGAAGAAAATCGTGAACAGGAAGCGACAGACCGCGAAGGACAAAGGCAACGAACATCACCCAAAACCCTACGGGTGGGCAGGGGATTACCTCATCGCTAGGGAGCTGGACGTCCTCCTTGTCCTGCAGGATCAACCCCACGTCGTGCAGCTTGCGCAAATCGGTATCGCGCACATTCGTGCGCCTCCACCCGTCGTCGGTGATATGAGTGGCAGCAACAACCTTTTTGCCGCTGGCGGCGGCGCTCGAGCCAACTCCAGCAGTGGTCTTCTTCCACTTTCCCATTGTGTGGCATCAAGGGCGGAGGTGCGCGTGAAGAAAATAAGAAGGAAACAAACGGAGAACTTCTAGTGTGCAGTGTGAGAGAGGCCGTGGTCGTGAAAATGCAGGCAATGGAGAGAAAGCAAATGGCAAAGGGTAAAACGAGATCACCGTTTAATCATGGTATTAAAGGATGAAGACAATGAACACGAGCTGTTGATCCAGAAGCCCTAGCACGCAAGAAATATCCAACCCTACACGTGTCGGCACAGCAACGAACCGTCGCCAGCAGGCCATCCACTATGCGCGGAAACCGAGGAGGCGCCGTAATTTTCGCCACGCCTATGCATGACTAGTCAACTTCATGTCAGCTGGTGGGACCCACGGTCGTCCCGTCGCATCATCTCTGCCGCTGCAGACGGTTGATATCACCAATCGTCATCACTGACATCATCAAGACCAATTTAGCAACGGTTGGAAATCTTTGGCTGACAAATCAAGTACTCACTCGAATCTACGATTCGAGCAACTACTCGGGGGCTACTCCTATCAGGAGCATTGGTCGCGCACCTGAGACATGATTAAGGTACTACAACTCGCACTTGTCTTCGAGTCCTATGTCGAGTATTCGACTCCACTACAGACTCGGGGGCTACTCCCATAGGAAGGATGATTTCGGACCTAAGCTGAAAATAACTGAACTAAAGTCTTTGCTCGAGTCTACGACTCGAACAGACACTTGGGGGCTATTCCCATAGGGATCGCTGGCCGCACAACCTATGAATTCTTCTACTGAGATCCTTCAGATCAAATACGACAAAACTTTCTAGCAACTTTGCCCAAACCGACGCTAAGTGAGAAGCATTCTCCTTGGCCACCCGAAACGCCTCCGCGGTGATAAAATTTCAGATGCCGTGTCTGCAACACAAAGATAATCCCTATAGATATCATCTGATGGCATGGTAACGCACCTGACTGCGCTCTCCCAGTAAAATCCCGTGTCAACAGGGACAACGAAAAATCTCGACGGACGCATTAGGTACATCATTTGAAAACCACGGGGATTCGGCTCCTATAAGATCGCAACAGCCTGAGTCGAATTACACCAGCATTCGTTCTGGATTTGATTATAGGGATTCGAGTCTGAAAAATATCGTGTTGTTTTGTCCTATGACAGTTAACTGGCCCTGGTCTGTTGGGATATTCAGGAACACGCATCAACAATCCCTACAAACTAAAACATTTTCTCTTAAACAGGTCCAACTGCACCCGAAAGATTAAAGATCCCTCAGCCGAATCTACTATTCGACTGAACACTCGGGGGCTACTGACATGGTTATACCCCACGGGTACACAACATTGGTATACCTGGTCCAGCCCAAGGTAAGGCCCACGCCAAGATACGTGTCCTGTGGAGATTTTGGGTGGCCCAATCCCATGATGTCTTCGGATCCTTGGAGAACAAGACTAGAGTAGTAAAATTTCAAAGTGAAGAAACCCTAATCTATAACCGACTCGACCAACACCCGGGACCTGCCTATCTATATAAAGGCTAGGAGGGAACCACGAGGAGGGCCTGAACTCACCTCATACGCACCTCAAGCCAGATTGCATCTGCGCACCCGTGTAACGTTCGGTTCTGCCATAATCAAGAGCAGACAAGCAGGAGTAGGGTTTTCCCTCCGAGGGCCTGAACCTGGGTAAACCTCGTGTCCCCGTGTTGTTTGTCTATTAACAGTTCTACGATCTCCAGCATCCCCATCTTCTCCAAAATCCAAGTCCATAAAAATGGGCATTAACGAGATCGAACCTCGTCAACTTCGTTCAATAGGAACTTATACCTCCGTGACCACAACCTTTGAGGCACATGAGCCATGAGCATTGTTGCTGCCTCCGGAACACTTTTCGGCGCTTCACAACTTTGCACATATAGCTAAGGTCCATTTAACCTTATCAAAGTTCTATTGTCCTCCCACTTAACTTTTCATAAAAAATTTCCTTCTCAAAGAAACTTGACGTTCTAAGCGACAAACATTTTTGTCTTCGGTGTTATGGAGAAATACTCAACGATTATTCTAAATAACATACAAAGCCATGTTCATCCGACTTTGGTAGTAAACATCTCACTTATGCATAGCATACCAATGTTTCAACAATGACAACTTGGGTTTTATCCCAAACCATAACTTTATATGGTGTCATATCGACGGATCATGATGAAGATCTTTTCAGTGAAAAAGCGGTAGTCTCTAAAGCTTTTAATCTTTAAAATATAATGGCAGTTTTATGAATTACACCTTTGATCTTACCATGTCAAACAAGTTTTATTGCATATCTCGGTTATTCCATACTAATATGGTGTTTCGGGAAACGCAAATCCATGGAATGATTCCTTAAATCTTAGGTGTTATGCTAAACTTGTAACTCAAATATTTTTCTTTATGATCCTATCATAAATTCTTTATTTTCTTGATATATCGATTTTGCACTTCATCTTGAAAGTCTTTGAACTTTTCAAATGTTTCACACTTCATCCTCATTAAGTAAATATTCATATATTCACTCAAATTTTCGGACAAAGCATATGAAGTTTCAAATCCATCGCTCTTGACTACACATAATGGGCTTCATACATCTATATGTATAAGTTCCAATAATCTAGTCATCCGTTCACTTTTGTCCTATGAACGAAGTTTTAATTATCTCTAAGAAAGTTTCACAAGCGTCATTTGATCAAAATCAAAATACTCCAAAATTCCATCCACGTGGATTTTATTCATGTTTTCTTTCCAATATAATTCAAATGGTGATGTCACTTCCTAAGTGATCTTTCAATCAATTTGTCTTTCGACATTTTTAGCACTAGTTTTATGGATGTGATTTCTCCAACGAGATTTTTAAATCATCCATCTTTTATGGCTTGCGGCAATTATTTGAACAACCCTTTTGTTCTCATAATACCTGATCGAAATAACAATTATTGAAACAAATATTGAAGGAATTTTTTATTTCAACGAGAAACATAATAACTCTTTATTTTTTTGATGAATATCATCACATATTCTTTTGCTAGTTACTTAGGCCATTGTAGTTCATGAATTGTGTTGTTTCGTATGACGATTCATACCAACAAATTCAGTATCAAATTCTTAAGAACCACATTGTTTAACAAGCAAAGAATATAGCCATAATATGTATATCATCTATATACCTAAGCTGAACAATTCTAGTATTTTCTCTTCTGCCAAATATTTGTTAGATTGATCTTTCAGTATTTCTTTATCCTTTCAAAAGAAGCTATCAACATCAACAGTGGCGCCATACTCATGACACATAGTCTAAATCGTGTATAGTTAAATACCAATGTCTTTGGACTTGCCCTTTGAAGTAGATCACCATCATCAAATTTTGGTGTTCTTTCAAATTCCATTCTCTAGTAATCTTTTAGTGTAGTAAACATTTTACATAAATCAAATATTCATCCTTATCATGGAACTATTGATGATCAAGCTACTTTAGCTTATAACGGTCAACCGCGAGTATAATGTTGTTCTCCAATAACTTTTGGAGGATTAGGACAACTAGTGTCTCTAACCTTTTGTAAATTTTCATCAAATATGAGAACATAAATTTTGTCATATTACACTCCATGTTGCAACCAAAACTTTGTTTCAGATATCGCAATATCTTCCACACATGATGGTTTCTAAAAAATACTTTCAGCTCCCTGATAACCTTGATATTAAAACAATCTTTTGAATATCAAGAATCATGGAGAAAAACATGATACTTATATACTAACATTGGAATTGTTACTCTTGATTTAATACCAATTATTAAACTTCACAGATTAACCGAAAAGTTTGCAATATGACTTTTAATCTTTAGATTAACACTTCAAAACAATAAAATACCAGTTTGTAAAGTAACTAACCAAAATTCTATAGTTCTATTATCTCAATTATAACTAAGCGCAAGGTGGTAAACGGATGCCAATGACTACAACAACTATGCAAATTCATTTTGATTTAATTTATGATAAATAGTGTTCAACTTTTAATCATATTACTGTTGAACTCCCACTCAAAACAATATCCCTCACATTGTTTTAGTGATCACACGAACCAAATCCACTACATCAAGTCTGATCATCACGTGACATGATGTAGTTTCAAAGGCAAACAATCATCATGTTAATCATATCATCTATATGACTCATGCTTTACCTTTTGGTAATCCGTGTTCCGAGACCATGTATGTACATTCTAGGATCGTCAATATGTAACCTTAGTTTCTGCATGAGCAAATCTGGCTTGCTCCCATTGTATACACTCACATAATATAACACACCCGATCATCACGTGGTGCTTCGAAACAACGAGCTTTGGCAACGGTGCCTACTAAGGACGAACACTCTATACCTTGATATTTTGTGAGAGGGATCACCTTATAATGCTACTATTGCAATCTAAGCAATACAAGATGCATAAAAGGATTAACATCACATGAAATTCATAATATGTGATATGATATGGCCTTTCTTATTATGCTTATGATCTCCATCTTCAAGCATGAACATGATCTCCATCATCACCGGCATGGCGTCAAGGTCAATGGCACCACTCCATGGTTGTCGTCCACCTGCATCAACTGTTACAAATACTTTGAATAATAGACACACGGGTCTTAACGAAATTAAAAGACAACCATTAGGCTCCTGCCGGTTGTCGACTTACAATAAGGATCATTTCATACATCACATATAATCACAATCATGGCCATATCACATCATAGCACACCCTTGCAAAAAAAAGGTAGATTCCTCTAATTTTCTTTGCATATTTTACGTGGTTTGGGGCTTTCAATAAGTACCGTTCTAACTTACGAACAAGAACCACAATGTTTATTCTTGAACTATCAAGTGCCTGTTGTAAATTGAATCTTTACTATGATGGGAGAGACAGACACCCGCAAAGCCACTTATGCAATACAAGTTGCATGTTGAGCGTGGAGAAAGTCTCATGAACGATGTCATGTAAGGTTATCCCGGGACACTTCATCCCACCATACCGCAAGATGCAAAATACACAAGAAGCAATTGATAATAAAAGCACCACCGCCCATAATGACCATTGTGTTCTAGTCATGCAACAGATCTACATATAAACATGGCTCTGATACCACTGTAGGGGTTCGTAGCATGGAAAACAAAAAAATTCTATCGCGTGAACACACACAAGCCAAGATCTATCTACTAGATTGTAGCAATGAGTCGATAGAGTACTAACCATCAAAGATCCAAAGCGGTTAATGAGAGCAGATTCTTGTGGGTGATGTAGTCGTTCAGTTGCCGATCTCAAGATCGCGTAGACGATCCTTCTGGCATTGCGTCCCGACAGCGCTCCCGTAGTCAGTCACATGTACGGTACTCGATGAAGACCTTCCTCTCCCTTGTTCCAGCAGGCAGCAGATGTTGTAGCTCTCTCCTCGTGATTCTGGCAGCACGACGGCGTGGTGTCGGAAGTAGAGGGGAGATCCCGCAGGGCTTCGGCTAAGCCAGAGAGAGTATGGTGGAGTAGAAGAGGGCCTCGGCGATCTAGGTTTTAGATGCTGAGGGAAGAGGGCAGCCGGTGGCTAGGGTTTAGGCTAGACAGAAAAGGTGGTTTAGAGGGGATCTAGGGCGTCGGCGGCTTGGGGTGCAGCGGCGGCCTAGGGATTGGGTCTTGGGCGCCTATGGCAAGGGGGAAACCTTGGGGTGTGCCCCCACCCCTCCTTATATAGGTGGGGGCGTCCAAGGGTGTTCCCAGCCCAGGTGGAAACCTCCCTAACTCAGAAACCCTCCCTAACTCAGAAACCCTCCCTAACTCAGAAACAATGTTGGGATTTGACTTTTTCAAACTACTTTGACTTTCAAAATAGAGTTTGATTTCTCTCTTCCAAGTGTCCAACCAAGTGATCTAGGACATGATGCAACCATTCCACTTTATCATGACACATCCATGTACCCTTTCCCTTTCGGTTCGGTGGACCTTCTAGACCCTTCTAGAACATTTTGGTGAAAACACTGAAACCATTCCAGAACTCTAGAATTGGACTTTACTTATATGAATCTTATTCTCCGGACCATTCTGGATCTCCTCGTGATATACCGGATCTCATCCGAGACTCCAAACAACATTCGGTCTTCTTACTCACATTCCATATCTACTAAACAACATCGAATCCTTAAGTGTGTCTCCCTATGGTTCGTGAATTATATAGAAATGACCGAGACTTTTCTCCAATCAATAACCAATAGAGGAATCTAGAAATTCATATGGCTCCCACATATTTCTATGATTACTCCGTGATCGAATGAACCATTTACATACAATACCAATTTCCCTTTGTCTCGCAATACTTTACTTATCCGAGGTTTGATCGTCGGTATCTCTGCATACCTAGTTCAACCTTGTTACCGATAAGTACTCTTTACTCGTTCTTGTGATATGTGATCCCTTGTGAGCCAGTAACATGCTTGCAAGACAATTGGATGACATTCCATAGAGAGGGCCCATAGTATATCTATATGTCATATGGATGGACAAATCCCACTCTTGATCCATGTGCCTCAACACATACTTTCCGAACACTCAATGCCACCTTTATAACCACCCAGTTATGAAGTGGTGTTTGATGTCATCAAAGCATCCATCCGGTGATGGTGATTACCATGATCTCATGGTCGAAGGATTTAGGTTACTATGTATTTGAAAGCTTATAGCAAGTGAACTATTTAAATGAATTGATCTTATGCTATGCTTAACTATAGGAGTATGTCCATCACATCATTCTCCTAATGATATGACCTTGTTGGTAATAACATCTCAATGTTCATGATTAGTAAACCATGATCATATATTAACCAACAAGCTAGTTTAATAAGAGGCTTCACTAGGGACTCTTTTATGTTTACATACCACACAAGTATTACTATTTCCGGTTAATACAATTATAGCATGGTATGTAAACATTTTTCATAAGTATGAAGATATGATAATAACCACTTTATTATTGCCTCTTTGGCATATCTCCAATAACTCTTTCATTTGGGAATATACTACAAATGGGGTTTACTCTGCTAGCTCACTCTATAACATCATAACTTGCACATTTTCATCACATCGGTTTGGGAGTTGGTGGTTCCTCCTAGAGTTCACAATTTTGTGTGGCTTTTTTCTCATAACAAACTAATGACAAGAGATAACTTGCAGAAGAGAGGCTTAATGAAACCATTAGACTGTGTTTTATGCATGGAAAATGAGTCATTGAATCGCCTATTTTTTGATTGTGTTGTTGCTAAAGTGATATGTCGTAAACGTATCTATAATTTTTTATGTTCCATGCTTGTTTAGTATCAACTTTGCTTTTATTTTTCTACACTTTGAGGTATTCTTATACGTTTTCCAGAACTAACCTATTAATAATATGCCATAGTGACAGTTGCCTGTTTTCTGTTGTTTTTTGTTCCAGAAAGGCCGGAGAATAACTATTCTCGGAATTGGACGGGACAAAAGCCGAAGTCAATATTTCACCGAGGAGAACACGGAGCTAGAAGACGATATAGGGGAGGGCCACGAGGGGCCCACATCCCCTAGCTGTGCGGCCAGGACTGGCCCGCGCCTAGCGGGTGCGGCCGCCTCAGACACCCCCTCGGTCTCCCCCTTTGCCTATAAGAAGCCCCCAATACCTAAACCCTAAGTACCCGATCCCATCTCCATGACACAGTCTATAGCCACCGCCACCATCGTCCCTAGATCGGGGGGATCTGAAGCTCTTCCCGGCACCCTGCCGGAGGGGAGAGATCATCCGGGAGGCCTTCTTCATCACCATGCCAGCCTCCGGTATGATGCGTGATTAGTTCCACCTTGGCCTATGGGTCCATACAGTAGCTAGATGGTTGTTTCTCCTCCTTTGTGCTACCATGTTTAGATCTTGTGAGCTCCGTTCATGATCAATATCATCTATTTGTAATCATGCATGTTGTGTTTGCAGGGATCCGATGGATATTGAGATTACTATGTCATATTGATTAATGATTCTATCTTATTGATTCTATCATGTTTGTGTTGTTTTATATCTTGCGTGCTCTTTTGTTTCTAGTAGGTATCTTGGACAAGTAGATGCTAGTGACTCCAAAAGGGAGTATTTATGCTCGATAGTGGGTTCATGCCTTTATTTAATCTAAGGGAAGTGAAAGAAATCTCTAAGGTTGTAGATGTGTTGTTGCTACTAGGGAGAAAACAATGGTATTTTGTTCATGGAACAATTGTATTGTTTACTTTACACACATTGCTTAAAGCAGTTATCCGTTGCTTGCAACTTAATACTGGAGGGAGTTCGGATGATAACCTAAAGGTGGATTACTAGTCATAGATGCAGTTGGATGGCGGTCTATGTATATTGTTTTAATGCCCAATAAAATCTCATAGGATCATGAATGTCTAGTATTGCATTATTATGCCTTGCTCTATCCTGTCAATTGCCCCGCTGTAATTTGTTTACCCAGCATGTTTTGTTATTTATCTTAAGGAGAACACCTCTAGTGAACTGTGGACCCCGGTCCAATCTTTACCATTGATACATCTTCCATTGTTATTATTTAATTTCTTCAAGCTACCATTACCTTCCATACCATACGGTTAATCCTTTGTTTTCAGCAAACCGATGAGATTGACAACCTCACTGTTCATTGGGGCAAAGTCTTGAGTTTGTGTTGTGCAGGTTTCCAAGTTTTTAGCAACACCTTTGAGTCGTTTGCTTCCTCCTACTGGTTCGATAACCTTGGTTTCTTACCGAGGGAAAACTTATTGCTGTACTCATCATACCTTCCTCTTGGGGTTTCCCAACGAATCTCTATAGTGATCTAAGCCGCATCAAGACGTTTTCTGGCACCGTTGCCAGGGAGGCTAAGGACATCTTTACAAGGGGAGTCCTTCACAACCTTTCTCTTTACTTTGTTTTTGTTTTGCTTAGTTTACTTTGCTTTGTTTTGTTTGCTTCTTTTTATCAATAATTACAAAAAAATTAGTTTTATTTGGTTTGCCTTCTCTTTTAAAAAAACATAAGAAAATTTAGTTCTTCCTCCAGTTATAACCTTTCCCTTTCTCACCATGTTGATCCCTAAGTTCACCCTGAAAGACCTTTCAATAGGTAGTGTCTCTATAATTGGGAAAGAAAATATTGAAGAATTCTTTAATCATATTAGCAAACATGAGGATATTGAGGATAGAACCTTAGCATAACTTGCTCCTAATTATGAAATTGCTGCAGCTTCTTTAGTTCACATGTTGGAAGCTAGGTTTGTTAACCTTAATCCCATGATGAAAATAATATTTCTTAAACTAAAAGAAATTGAGGATGCTGAAAAGAGAGATTTTATTCTAGAAACTTTGCTAAAAGAGTTCAATGATGTTGCTAAGGAAGCCAAATAGGCCTTTGATTGTTTTAATATGCTAGGATCATGTGTAGATGTTATGGGTACATTAGAAAAGTTGGATAAAACGAAACCCAATGGATAGGAAATTAAAATACACATACTTTTTAAACTTGTAGGAATGCATGAGGCCATAGAAAATAATTTTGATTGGATTGTTCCTGAAAACCCGTTTGATGAAAGTAGTAAGCCCAAGAGTGCCGAGAGAGGATCCTCTACAACTCATCTGGATGAGATACCTTTCCTAGTTGAAGAGATTTCAAGTATTGATCTTAATGCTTCTTCAGTTGAAAACACTTGATTCTTGATTCTTGTGCCTAACTTAAAGGCGTTAAGGAAAGGTACTTCTTGGGAGATAACCCAATAGTTTTATTGAGTATTGGAAGTTATTACTTCTGTAATAATCTCTCCTTATCCTTTTTGTTTGCTTTTTGTGCCAAGAATAACCTCTAATGAGAGGGAAGTAAGATTTGGGGAAGTGCTGTCCCGAAACATATTTTTGTGCTCCACTGTAAACATTATTGAAAAATCTCTGTAAGTCGGTTTGAGCTGTAATTTTATGAATAAATCCCCCAGGTTGTTAGATAACTTTTGTTGGTTCAACACTTTTTTATTTGGGCAACAGAAGATCTTCTAGACAATCGGTTTTCACCTGCTGGTATGTTTTGACAGATTTCTGCCATTATTTGCATTTGACTCTTTATCGATTTGTTTTTGGGTTCTCTTTGGTATATTGAGATTTTTGAGGGAATTGCTACAGTATATTGTCTGTTTAATTAAAGTTTTGCTGTTTTGAAACTAAACCCAATGGTAAATTATCTTTTGAATGCACTAATGTTGCTAATGAAGATTGTGTGAAGTTTTATATCAAGGAAAAATTTTAGGTGTAAGGGAAGAATGATGTAATGAGATGAAGAATGGACAAAAGCTCAAGCTTGGGTATGACACCCCGTGTCACCCCAAGAAATATTCAAGTGGTACAAGCGTCAAAGCTTGGGGATGCCCAATGCATCCCCTTCTTCATCAATAAAAATCTCAGGTCTTTCTAGACACTTCGTTTTTTTATAGTGTCATGCACTTTTGTGTTGTTCTTGGAGCGTATTATTTTTCATTTTTGGTTTTCTCTTTCTTAGTTTTCTTGAATAAAGTAGTTGGACCCCCTTTTTCACTGTGTTGTTACAAATAAGTTGATTGGTTTTGGAAAGGAGTAGAAAGTTCTTGCATTAGTAGTACAAGAAGGAGCTTGCTTTAATTGTGACTTGGAATTTATCATGTGATGCTAGATGTTGTTTTGACCTTATGCTTAGTGATTATTGTTCTAGCATGACTTGTTCCAAACAATTAGGATTGCTTAATGTGCCTTTACAGAATCATGCATTGTTTTAGCATACAAAAGCATAGTATTGTGGTATTCTCCTTTGATTCTTTGTTTGGGTTGAGTTGGCACATGCTCACACCATGTTATGAATATGAACCAGTCACCTTAGCCTCTATGATCATTTAGTTTTTGACTTGTGGTGCCACTTTATTCTTTGATTAGTAATTTTTTGTCGCTCTGCATGATTATGGCCATTATTGCTCTCTTAGTTGGTCGCTCACAGTCTTTTGCTAACCTCCACTTGTATTGAGTAAGCTCTACTCATGCATCCAACTCCCAAGAAACCAAGTTATTCCAAAGTGTCCACTATAAATTCCTATGCATGGTGTGTTACACCATTCCAAGTATATTCTTGTTTTATCTACCTTCCAATTAAAAATTCACTTTCTTATGTGAAAATTAGTGATTAAAGCTCTCACAAACTTGAAGGCACACTTTATTTTTCTTGCCCCTAATAAACTTGAACCATTTTGTCATCTATGTTGCATATGCTTGCACTTATAAGTTGGGATTAGTAGAACCGTGCTGTCACAGGGAACGCTTTCAACACTTGTAAATATCTGCCCAGTTGATATCATGCTCTTTTGTTTATGGATGTCATCGATGTGAAATAAAAGGGGAGCTTGTAAGTCCATGGAGTTATGTATGTGTGTTAGTGAAACGCATGGGCCGCTATCCTAAGCCATGCCTAATCATGGTGGAAACATGCAGCATCACCATAGTGAGCAATCTACGAAGCATTCTTATTATAAAAAAAAGAGAAAGAAAAAAGAGATTGAGAAAAAAAGAGATGAGAAAAGAGGAAAGAGAGAAAAAAGCACCATTTTCCCATGGTAAATAAGAAGATTGCTGAGATGCTCATTGTCTACTTGCCTTGTCCTTTTGATATGGGATAGCTCCTGTATCATGGGGCAAGGGGTACCCCGTTGGCCGTTCTCTATGATACACATGTACTTACTATGACAAGAACTTACCGGTAACTAAAGTTGAGTAGCATGAGGAGTGGCTCTCATACTCAAGGGACATCGGATTGCTAAATTATACTTTGTCCAGCATATACTCCATATTTTGTTCACTTTAACCTTAATCACTTCAAGATCCTTATGTTAGGGGCAATGAGAGCTGAAATCTAACAAGTACCATAATGTTTGGAAGCTCTTTATGAAATTGAAATCCCTTCTTCCCTTTGAAGGGACTTTCTTCCACTATTATATTGAGTCTCCACCTTCTACCTTAGGCACCAATTAAGAGAGCATAGTTGCCATTCTTAGTTCTATGTGCATTGTCCCAAAACTTATTGATTGATTCATATTGTTGATATTGCTTGTTCTTGAACTATTTGTATCTAGTCACCCTTATGAACTTTGAAGGTGTCCTATGCATTTATGTTTTGCTACTCCATGAGGTACAAGTTGAATGCCACTATGCTATGTTTTCTATATGTGAAACAAACAAACGTCTTTCAATGCACTGTTTTTCATGAATCTTTGTTTGCATCCTTTCATGTTGCAGCATAGTTAATTTGTCTTACTGTTAGAACTTCATCTTTCATGCTCATGTTTAGAGTACTTTGATCCCAGCTTTCATTGCATGTAAATGGTTTGATCTTGATTGTGATGGTGCATGTCACCTCAAAAATTATTCTTTTTATCACTTACCTACTCGAGGACGAGCAGGAGTTAAGCTTGGGGATACTTGATATGTCATAAACGTATCTATAATTTTTGATGTTCCATGCTTGTTTAGTATCAACTTTGCTTTTCTTTGTGTACATTTTGAGATATTTGTCATGGTATTGCCGACGAATACGCCATGGAGGTGTCCTCACAGTGCGTGTTTAGAGATGTGGGGTAAGGCGGAAGGTTGGCGGGTACGAGGTAACACAGCTTACCCACGTTCAGATCCCATGACGGTGGCGGAATCCTACTCCTGCTATAAATCACTATAATGGCAATACGCCGACTTACAGGGATTGGTTTGCTGTGCGCGGTATGAGTTGATTGGTGCCCTAAAGGCTCCCATAGGTCCGTCTTATATAGTCGCCAAAATCCTAGGGTTACAGGTGAAGTCCTAGCCGGACATGTTACAGAGTCCTACACAATACAGAACTAGTCTAACGTGTCTTGCACTCCAAGGCTCCGGGTACATCGGTGACTCCTCTGTAGCCTTCCTTTATCCGGCATGGGCCTCCCTTCTAGATCCATCTCACTGGGCCGCCTAGCAGGCCATGGGCCTTGCTACCAACTGTGGGCCACCCTGGTTTTCCGGATAAGAGACATGCTATGAGGTTACCCATATAGAATATCCCCAACAGTAGCCCCCGGAGAACTCCGAGATCTTGCGCCGTCTTGCCTCTTCAGGTTGAATGCTCCGTCTATGTGAATGTCGGCAAATCGCTAAGAAATATCTCGTAGTCCTACCAAGAACCCTGCAATATTCTCCGTCTTCAAATTGTAAGTCGGAGACCTGCTGAATCTTCCATCGTTCTCTTCTCGTTGCCGTACTGGATCCGTCCATGCCGGAATCTTCCGATGGATGGTTCACCTGTCCGTGTTAGCTAGAGCAACGTAGACCATAGGCCAACGACGTCTCGTAACTCACACATGCAGAGAACACAATCATGTCCGTTTTCCCACACAAAGGATACAAACCATTGGCGGCGGCGGTGGGAACATGGCAAAATTTCCGCGCACGCACTGTCCACGCAGCAACCATTCGATCACTTTGCATGAATCTTGACGTTGGGAGTTATAAATTGTAATCGTGGTGGATTTTATATTTTTCACCTCATTCTCCCCTGCGTAATCGTCTTCCTCCTGTGAGCACCTCCTTGAGCTCTCCGCGCGCACGCGAAAACCCTAGCTTCTCCCAATCTCCCAGTCGCCTCTCTCTTCCACCAATGGAGAGCAGCAGCTCCGCCTCTTCCATGGCAGCGACAAACGAGACCGCGGCCAAGCCGGTAGGCTCCATCCATGTGCCCCCAGAGGGTTTGGTCCTACCACGGTCTGTGGTGGTGGAAGCCACCGGTTACGACCATATCCCAGCGGGGAAGGAACCGCTGGAGGAGGAGGGTGACTCCCATAAGGGGGAGTGGCATGACTCTGACATCACCAACAGCGATATCAAAGAGCTGCTCGTCGAAGGTTACCTCCCCGCGACAGAGGGGCTGGTCTGGCGGGTGGTGCCGGCCGGCGAGGTCACTCCTTCTCCCCAAGACGGAGATAAGGTGTACCTCAAAGTGCAATTGTTACGCGGCGTCTCCACCCGATCTCCGACTTCTTACTTTCTGTCCTCAACCATTACTGGGTTCAACCTCAGAACCTGTCCCCCAATAGCATCCTAGCGCCTAGCAACTATGCGGCGCTTTGTGAGGGTTACCTAGGGATTAGGCCTAGGTTAGATCTGTTCATCTACTTCTTCACCGTTAAGAGGGAAGCCGGAGCGAGCAAGGACGAGCTTAGGAACTGTGGAAATATTAGCTTCAAGATCCGGCCTGGCCAGCGGTTCCCCGACATCATCGGCCATGAGTCTTGCAAGAACTGGAAGGGGACATACTTCTATGACCCAGATATCCTTCTGGCCGGCCGAGAAGAAACGTACCCGGAATTCGTCGATGGGGCCACCGTTGAAGCTCCAGCATGGAGATCCCAGGCCACCCTTCCCTCCGACAACGACGCTTCCCGCTCTATAAGGCGGATCGAGTGGTTCGTAGAGACGGGTCTGATCGGATTGGACCTGGCCATGTGCTGGTTCGTCGGGCGGATCCATCCTCTGCAGCACCGCGCAAAGCTGATGCACCAGTACACCAAGGATAGGAAGGATAGCTTCCGCATCTCCGAGGATAACTTCTCGAGTGACTCCATCAAGCTCCATCTCAAGGACATCGTCAAGGTAAAGGACAGGAAGCATGGCTTCACCATCACCTACGACATGTTCATTGACGGCACGTGCCCAGAGGTATGTATTTATTTTCCGTGTATGACATATACTCCAGTTCTTCCGTCTAGCCATCACCATCTCATATAACACTTTGGGATTTCACTTAACAACTCAAAAGTGTAGAGGAGGATTGCATGGTTGCCCAAATCTACGACCCTAAGATGAAGGAAGTCACTGTCGTGTCCGACGATGATGTGTCGTTGGCGCGTAAGCGGAAGAGCTCCACCTCGGACGCTGCCGACGGAGGTAAGAAGAAGAAGAAGACAGAGGGTGGATCCTCCAAGAAGTCCACTTCTGCCCATGAGGCGGTGAAAAGAAGAATTACCGGCATCCCTTTCACCAAGGCCCCCACCATTGTGTAAGCTTCTTTATCCTCCGACATTGTCTCTTTCTCGTCTTCTTCCTGTACTTATACTTTTGCATGTTTCAGGAAGAAAGCCAGTTTAAGTTTGAAGAAGACCTCCAAAACATTGGGGGCTTCTAAAACTTCAAGGATATGTTGCACCAAGCATCTCCCGCCATCGCCCCTACCACTCCCAGCATCCAGCCTGTTGCTGCGCCGAAAAGATCTCTGGCTAACGAAGCATTAGCGCTTTCGCCATGGAAGTGGACCCAGGTGTCTCCGCGGATCTCGTCATTGCTGGCGAGTAGGCGACACAAGAAAGCATCGTGACAAAAATGGCTGAAGCTCCGGCTAAGGATGCCATCGGTAGCGGTAAGGCGATAGTGGAAGGTGGAACGTCTGCCGTAGGAGGCGCCACTGCACCCAGGACGTCCACAGAGCTCCCAAAGATTTTCTACCCGGCTCTTATGCCGAGTAGCTCAACTCTGGCTCCTGGTGCAGCGCCGACTTCTCCTACTTGCGGCCTTGAGGATCTTCTCAAGCAAGAGGATATCCTGTGAGGAAATAGCCTTTCCTTTAGCAAGATATTTGCCGAGAGCGCCACCAACCTCAAGATCATCGCACTTGTAAGTTTTGTTTTCCTTTTGATTTTCATAAGTAGTATCCCACTATATCCCCCGAGGATTTAGACGAAAAACCGTAGGTCTTTGCATCTGAATGATCTAAGAGTGACTAATCTAGAAAACTTCTCACTGTAGGCCCCAAGTATGTAGTTTGAATGAATTATTCCGACTAGATACTATTAGAGTAGCATACGCAGTGTTTGTAAACTTCAATACTGTAGCCCCCAAGCCTCTAGATGAAACTGAATTAGTTCCTACTAGATTCTTAAAGAAAGACTAAGTATTTGGCTTAGTTAGAAACTCTCATTGTATCCCCCAAGCCTCTAGGTGGATATTTATCCGGCTAGATGCTCCAAGTAGACTAAGTAATTTTGATCTTCTTTCCACAGAACGAGAATGCTCGGAGAGGCGTCATTAATAAGAAGTTGCACAAGATGTGCGCTGAGCTGGAAGCCAAAAAGGGTAAAACTTCCTTCTTGATGGAACAAATCACCAAGAGCAAGAGTCTGTTTTTCCTTTCTTTTTCATACTAAAACTTGGTCTTGTGCCATCACATTCCAACTACTCATTCTGTGTTGTTTTTCTCCGACTTGTAGAGGCTATCGCAAAGGCCAAGGATATCGTCGAGCAATCCAAGAACATTGAGTTGCTGGATAGCGAATACAAAATCCTCAAGAAGGAGAGAGCTGATACCTTGAAGATGCACGAGGAATCCATGAAGGACCTGTAAGAGTCCGCCAATACGGAGATGAACCGCTTGAAGGAGGATATTGCAATCCTAAAGGAGCAGAAGAAAGCTGCCGATGAGCAGAATCAGTGCAACCATGAGGCTTACAAGATTCTCCGACAAGAGCGGGATTCCATGGCGGAGACACTCCGGCAAGATGAGGCGAGCATATTTGGTAAGCGATGTTCGTCTTGTACTTCTGTAAGCCAGGTACTCTGAACTTTTTGTGTTGTTGAACTCATGTGCTCCATTACTTGTCGGAAATGCAGCTCCTATTGGTTTGACCAAGTCGCCTCCTCCGCCAAAGGAATGCATGGTTCTCACTGACAACTTCATCAGCACCACCGTCAAGCAAGCCAAGGATATTGCCAAGCCCCTCAACATCAACATCAAGGTGGTGGACTCTGTGATGAAGTACTCGGAGATCTTGCGCCAAGCCCCCGAGCGTATCGTAAGCGAGAAAGCTTCATGTACCCGGGCTGGTGCAAGGATGTCGCTGGCAATGGTCAAGGCCCATTATGAGAACGCCAACATCGACACGGTAACCTCAGGCCTGCCCGATGTAGACAACGAAGGCCAGAAGATATACCACAAAGCTATCTGGGGGTCGCTCACGGGTTTTGACTCCAGGGTTGCCGAGTTGGTCGACCACAATGTCTTTGTGCCTTTGGATATCATTGACGGCTACCACCAAAGATCCTCCGAGTCCCTCAAGATCATCGACTTTGAAGATAAACAAGATGGCTCTCCTGCCGCCGATGATGCTGCTTCAAATTCTCCTACGCTAGAGGAATAAAAAATATTTTGTAATATTTTTTCCTCTGGATTGGTGTATGCAGAAAAACTACTGTGTTAACTTAAGGTGGAAAAACAATAGCTGTAATTTCCTCCTACTCAAGTACTAGTTCTAGCATGTAAATATTTCTTTAAGCAAGTGCTAGCTTATCCATTAATTTGGTTCTTATGCTTGACTTTTCGTGAGTCGGAAGACTCGTAGTCGGAACCATGCGCTCAAGTGATGATGCCTAATGGAACCATCAAAACCTAAGCACAAAATCGCCTACTTCAAGTGCCGAAAATCACTACTCCAGAATCCACATAAAAACAACAAAGAACGTGTAGACCAGAAAACTTAAGCTAACGCCCGTAGGCGGAATTTTCACAAGTGCAAAAGCAAATCTTGCACATAAAGGTTTTTATATCATCCAAAAATGAACACTAAAGGAGGTAAAATACTCAGGAATATGAGTGAACTAGAGAGTTTTATTTCATTGATCATATAAGAGGTACAAAGTAGATAAAAAATATGCTAAGTGTAAAAAAAGATGTAGCTGTGCTATGTTCCATGGCCGGTCAAGCTCCGGGTAGTCATCATCCGGGTCCCGTCGCTTACGCTTATGATCCTCATTTGGTCTATCCTCAAGTGCACGATTGTCAACGAGGTAGTAAGACCCATTTAGTAGCGCCTTGATAATGATGAACAGTCCTTCCCATGGAGGGGATAATTTGTGTGAATTCTTCTTCTTAAGTCGTAGCACCATATCCCCCTCTTTAAACAAGCGATGCCGAACACGGCGACTATGGTAGCTGCGTAGCTTCTGTTGGTAGATGGCTGATCTTTGGCATGCCAATACACACTCCTCCTCGAGAAGGTCCACATCTAGGCGCCTGGATTCTTCAGCGTCATATTTGTCATAGGCGGCAACTCTTGGTAAATCGTGAAGGATGTCGGAATGCAGGGTGGCTTCTGCTCCATACACAATGAAATAAGGGGTGTAGCCAGTAGATCTGTTGGATGTAGTTCGTAACTCCATAGCACATATGGTAATTCCTCCGCCCAGGCTCCAGCTGCTCTATGTAGCGGTGCCTCAGGACGTGGCTTGATTCCCTGCAGAATCAATCCATTGGCTTGCTCAACTTGGCCATTGGACTGTGGATGTGCCACAGATGCTAGGTCAAGTCGGATGTCCTTCTCCCAATAATAAGCTTCCACTTCTCTGAGTGACAAGTTGCTTCCGTTGTCGGTGATAATGCCATGTGGGAGACCAAATCTCACCACTAGATCCCGGAAAAACCTAAGGGCAGTTGCCCCATCAAGCTTTCTAATGGGTTTAGCTTCTATCCATTTGGTGAATTTATCAACTACTACTAGAAGATGCATAAACCCACATGGTTCCATCCGCAACGGACCAACCATGTATAGCCCCCAGACTACAAACGGCCAAGTTATTGGTATTGTTCGCAATTCTTCAGCTGGAACATGTGGTTGCCAGGCATAGTACTAGCATCCCATGCATGTCTCAACCAGCTGGTCGGCGTCCTCCTTCGCGGTCCACTAGTAGAATCCTTGCCGGAATGATTTGGAGACCAAAGATCGAGGAGCTGCGTGATGCCCGCAATCTCCGAGATGGATCTCACGAAGGATTTCAATACCCTCTTGCTGGGAAACACACTTGAGGTATACACTAGTGGTGCTTCTTTTGTATAGTTGTCCATTGATTATGGTATAGCCCTTTGCTCGACATACTATTTGCCGTCTTTCGACCGCGTCGTCGGGCAAAGTTCCGTGTACGAGATATTCCATGAACGGTTTTGTCCAAGCTGGAGGGACCTTTGTCACTGTGTGAACGAAAGAGTCAACTCTATCCGGGTTCTCGGGGTCCGCCCCTTCACGGATCGTGTCCGTAGATGCTCTAGAAAAACGCCAGGCAGAATTTGTTTGCGCCATGATCCAAGCTTTGATAGTAGATCAGCCGCCTCATTTTGCTCCCTTGGGACATACTTGACTTCGTAGCCTAAGAAGCTTTTGGCTATCTCGTCCACTTCGTCTCGAAATGCCGCCATCATAGGGTTCCGTGAGTTCCAGGTGCCAGCCACCTGCTGGGAACCAAGTCAGAATCTCCACAGCAAACTATGCGTTGGATGCCAATATCTTTGGCTACGCGTAGTCCGTGAATGAGTGATTCATACGCCGCCATGTTATTTGTAGCCTCGAAGTGGATCTGCAGAACGTAGTGTAGCTTTTCCCCGGTTGGTGACTGTAACAGTACACCAGCCCCGATCCATTGAGTAGCTTTCATCCGTCAAAGTGCATCACCTAGTATTCTGTCTCTGGCATAGGGGTAGCATCTGTCATCTCCGTCCAATCTGCGATAAAATCCGCCAAGGCTTGTGACTTGATAGCGCCACGCCTCTTGTAGGTGATCTCGAAGGCGGCAAGTTCAATGCCCCATTTCGCGACCCTTCCTGTAGTGTCGTTGTTGTTGATGATGTCGGACAGTGGAGCTTTGCTCACAACTGTGATAGGGTGCTCCTGGAAATAGTGCCTTAGCTTCCAAGAAGCAAGGAACACTCCATAAGCTAGCTTTTGGTAGTGCGGGTAATGCTGCTTGGACTCCATCAAGACCTCACTTACATAGTACACTGGTCATTGAACCCCGTACTCATGCCCTGGTTCTTTCTTCTCTACCACAACGATGATGTTGATTACCCGGTTGGTGGCCCATGTAAATCAACATAGGCTCCATAGGCTCGGGTGCTGCAAGGATAGGCGCCGAGGAGAGTATGTCCTTTAGCTGCTTCAGTGTTGCATCTGCTTCGTCCGTCCGGGTAAATTTGTCCGCCTTCTTCAGCAACTTGTACAGCGACACATCCTTCTCTCCAACTCGGCTGATGAACTGGCTAACTGCTAAAATGCAGCCTGTAAGCCGTTGTATGTCCTTCGGGCAGGTCAGACGGTTTATGTTTAGGATGGCCTTGATTTTCTTCGGGTTGACCTTGATTCCACGCTGGGAAACGATGAAGCCCAACAATTTTCCGGTTGGATCCCCGAAGACGCACTTCTTAGGGTTAAGCATCATGTTGTATTTCCGGAGATTATCGAAGGTTTCTTTCAAGTCAGAGATTAAGTCGTTTCACTTTTTAGACATCACCGCTATATCGTCCACATAGGCATGAACGTTCCGACCAATTTGATTGTGTAGGCAACATTGCATTGTCCGCTGGTACATAGCACCTGCGTTTTTCAGCCCAAAGGGCATCGTGACATAGAAAAACGTGCCGTAAGGTGTGGTGAACGAGTGGCCAATTGGTCCGACTTCCTCATCTTTATCTGGTGGTATCCTGAGTATGCATCGAGAAAACACAAAATTTCCGAGCTAGCCATCGAGTCAATGACTTGGTCAATGCGAGGCAAAGCAAACGAATCTTTGGGACACGCTTTGTTCAAGCCGGTGTAATCAACGCACATTCTTAATTCTTTGGTTCCCTTTTTGGGGACAAGTACAGGATTGGCCACACATAGGGTGTGAAGGAATTCTCGGATAAAACTAGCCTTAAGTAACCTAGCTATCTCTTTGCCTATGGCGCTTCTGTTCTCGTGTCCAAAGTGTCGTAGAGGTTGTTTCACCGATTTGCATTTTGGGTCAATATTCAAGCTGTGCTTGGCAAGTTCCCTAGGTACACCTTTCATGTCGGCAGGTTGCCAGGCAAAGATGTCCCTATTCTCATGAAGGAACTCGACGAGCGCGCTTTCCTATTTAGGGTCCAGGTTTATCCCAATGGCAGTGCTCTTGGAGGCATCGCCTACCACAAGTTCCACCAGCTTGGTTTCGATGGCGGCCTTGAATGCTGGGGCAGAGTCAGAAATCTGCTTCTTCGACGCCGGCATCTCCGTGGCATCGACCTTGCTCTGGATCTCCTTGAATTCTTCGCTATAGAGGACAGCTTCTGCAAAGGCTGCTGTTCCTCCTAGCTTGAGTTGGAACGGCCGTTGTCGGTAGGGATACGCGAGCATCATCGTCGGCAGCCGCGAACTCACTAGCCAGCTGGATCATCTGGTTGAGATCTAGCCGGTGATTGTCCTGCAGGCACTTTAACTTATGTCGGAGCAACGTACCTTTCTCCAACCCATCTATGAAGGCGGACATGGCGGTCTGAACATGCACTCCTGCGCAGGAATTCTTCATATCCAGCTAGCAAGAGAGGTAGGCGCGAGATGACTCGTCTTTCTCATGCACGCACCGCTGTAGATCGCCCACAGTGTAGGGACGCTTATACGTACCCTCGAAATTCTTGGTGAATGCTTCTTGCATGCCCAACCAGTTGCAGATTGACTTCTCCGGCAAATCATCGATCCATTGTCGGGCCATGCCCGCCAGCATCAGTGGGAGGTACTTGACGGAGATGTTGGGGTTACCCCCAGTGATCTCCACTGTGTTGTCGTAATCCTGCAACCACGTAGCTGGTTTGGCGGTGCCGTCATAGAGCTTGATGGTCTTGTCAATCTGCAAACCCTTGGGGTAAGTTGCGGTCCGTATTAAAGGTCCAAAGCAACATGGTCCCAGGTATTGTCCTTCCCGGGCCTCGTGAATCTTGTCCAGGCGTGAACGTGTGTCGTATGGCCCTGGCTTGCTCTTTTCTTCTTGCCACCAGGGGAAGGTCTGCGTGAACGACGCGGGCCTCTTCTGCCATGGTGGCTGCTAGGGGGGGACAGAGCCGCAGGTGGCGATGGGTTGGCCTTCTTGATGTTACCCTCCTGCGATGCCTCACGCTTGTCTCGGTTGCTTGTCGGACGCGGAGGGTCATGGCGCGACCTGCTCTTGTGTCCTTGGTTGCGCTCTCCCTCATGACGGGTCTGCTCCGCGTTGTCGCGGATGATGATGCCACTCTGCCTTGGTGGAGGCATGTCCGTGCGATGATGAGCCTTGGGGTCTTCGCGATGCTGGGGAGATCGGGGCGGTGGAGATGGGCGATGAGGATGAGCCTTGCCTCCCTGGTCAGAGGATATGGGGATAGCGTCTTTCCTGTTGCATGCATCCCTCCATCTTCGTTCTAATGAACCGTTGGAGGCTTAGGAATGCTAGACTGGCAAAACGTTGGGTCAGACTCCAGCCTCTAAGAGGTGGCCTTTTCCTGCTGCTTTACCGCCTTTGCCACAAGGTCATGGACCTGTTCCACAGCTGCGGGTGATCTATCCTTCTCCAGAAGGGTCTTGGCGATGGCTAAGTTGAGAAGAGGAGTGGACATCACTTGTCTGCCTTCACTGTCAATATGTATGGCTTTGTTTACGGCAGCTTCGAGGGAGCCCATCCTAGGTTTCGCCGTACACCAGGATCGTTGATGATGTGAGCCGGAGCTTTCTTAGCCTTCTGTTTCTTGAGAAGAGTCTTGTACTCGGCCTCCATGGCTCTAGCTTTCTCTATTGACTTCTGTGCATTGGCCAGATCTCGATCCAGCTTTGCGCCTTGCTCCGTGATGGAATGCGCTTCCTCCAGCAGCTGCTGGCGCTTCTCATCAAGCTGGACTACGTTCCGAATATGAGCTACAGTCATTGGCTCAACGAGAAGATTGTCGTACATCACTATATCAACTGGAGTGATCTGGGCAGCAGAACATGTAGATGCCGGAGGCGGCGGTTTTGCGGTGTTGTTGTTACTCGGACCGATGTTGAGTTCATGCGGTTGTTGCACTGGGTTAAGCGGAGGGGGCATGGCCTTTGCGCGATCATTGTCGGCAAACACAGGTGGTCCCTTCCCCATGTCCAGCGCTATAGGCGGAGCTTTTCGAGGTTGATCTTCCTCCATCACGGTCCCAATGGCGACGAACACCTCTCGGGATGTGACGACATTGTTGGCCTTCTCATCACATTTGAAATCCTCCTCCATCTCCTGCATAGTAGAGTCTAGCTCCTCCGGGCTGAAGTCTATCTCCTCTAAGTTAGCGCTGATGTCGGCGTAGAGCACGTCAAGAATGGATTCAGAGGGTGCCAGGGCTTCCTCGACGATGGGCGGTAGTGGTACGGTAGCAGCGATGATGACTGGAGGCGGTGGTGCGGGTGCAAAGACAACGACCGGAGGCAGTGGTGGTGGTGGATGAGGAGGAGGGGCTCCGTCTAAGAGCACGAGTGCTGTCTGAGCTGCCTCCTCAGCTTTTGCGTAGTTGTTGACGGTGTTCACCATGCCTTCAAAAGTGAGGCGTCCTGAAGCCTCCTGTCGCCTTAGCGTATGCTGGAGAAGTGTTATGTGGTCCAGTCCTTCCATAGAGTGATACATGGCATCATCATTGGGGTAATGTGCCACGTCGGCCCATATACAGAGCCACCTGGCTAGGTAATCGCGGGGGTTTTCACCCTCTCTCTCTGAACGCGACGCGCCAGATCAAAGATAGTCACCACGCCGATGAACTTGGATCTCTGCTGTCCAGACGCACGGACGAAGCCGGCGGACTTGCAGTGATCTTCCACCATTATATCCTGCGCAGGGTCGGTTTGAGTGGGCCTTGAACTTTTCCGATCTTTGCCGGCAAACTCCAAAGAGAGATCCGACTTCGATCTTCCGCGAACATATCCTGCCTATAGGCGGTCCGTGCGGGTCTTGACGCTGCTCCGACTTCCAGGGAACTAGTGCCCGAGTCGGTTTCGCTGATGAAGAGGTGGATGTCCCCGATTTGGACGATCGAGCAGCGGGTGGGGTTCGTCTTCGCCGGGATCCAGAACTCGTCGGGAGGGACGATCGGAATGTTGTTGGAGAAGAGACCATGGCTGATGGCTACGGTTTTGCTGATTCCCGTGAAGAGCTTGGTCCTCGCCCGTTGTAGAGCCTGAAGCGCCTCTTGCCCCACGGTGGGCGCCAACTGTCGTGGTATTGCCGACAAGTACGCCATGGAGGGGTCCTCACAGTGCGTGTTTAGAGATGTGGGGTAAGGAGGAAGGTTGGCGGGTACGAGGTAACACAGCTTACCCAGGTTCAGATCCCACGACGGTGGCGGAGTCCTACTCCTGCTATAAATCACTATAATGGAAATATAACGAGTTACATGGATTGGTTTGCTGTGCGCGGTATGAGTTGATTGGTGCCCTAAAGGCTCCCATAGGTCCGGCTTATATAGTCGCCAAATCCTAGGGTTACAGGCGAAGTCCTAGCCGGACAGGTTACGGAGTCCTACACAATATTGAACTAGTCTAGCGTGTCTTGCACTCCAAGGCTCCGGGTACGTCGGTGACTCCTCCGTAGCCTTCCTTTATCCGGCATAGGCCTCCCTTCTGGATACATCTAACTGGGCCGCCCAGCAGGCCATGGGCCTTCCTACCAACTGTGGGCCACTCGGGTGATCCAGATAAGAGACATGTTATGAGGATACCCATATAGCATATCCCCAATAGTATTTTTATACGTTTTCCGGAACTAACCTATTAACAAGATGCCATAGTGCCAGTTGCCCGTTTTCTGCTATTTTTGGTTCCAGAAAGGCCAGAAAATAAATATTCTCGGAATTGGACGGAACAAAAGCCGAAGTCAATATTTCACTGAGGAGAACATGGAGCCAGAAGACGAGGCGGAGGAGGGCCACGAGAGGACCACACCCCCTGTCCGCGCGGCCAGGCCTGGCCCGCGCCTGGGGGTTGCGGCCGCCTCGAGCACCCCCTCGGTCTCACCCTTCGCCTATAAGAAGCCCCCGATACCTAAACCCTAAGTACCCGATCACATCTCCATGAAACTGTCTGTATCCACCGCCACCATCGTCCCTAGATCGGGGGGGTCTAAAGCTCTTCACGGCACCCTGCTAGAGGGGAGAGATCATCCCGGAGTCCTTCTTCATCACCATGCCAGCCTCCGGTATGATGCATGAGTAGTTCCACCTTGGACTATGGGTCCACACAGTAGCTCTATGGTTGTTTCTCCTCCTTTGTGCTACCATGTTTGGATCTTTTGAGCTCCGTTCACGATCAAGATCATATATTTGTAATCATACATGTTGTGTTTGTGGGGATCCGATGGATATTGAGATTACTATGTCATATTGATTAATAATTCTATCTTATTGATTCTATCATGCCTGCGTTGTTTGAGATCTTGCATGCTCTCCGTTTCTAGTAGCTATCTTGGCCAAGTAGATGCTAGTGACTCCAAGAGGAAGTATTTATGCTCGATAGTGGGTTCATGCCTCTATTGAATTTGGGGAAGTGACAGAAATATCTAAGGTTGTAGATGTGTTGTTTCTACTAGGGAGAAAACAACGATCTTTTGTTCATGGAACAATTGTATTGTTTACTTTACACACATTGCTTAAAGCAGTTATCTGTTGCTTGCAATTTAATACTAGAGGGGGTTCGGATGATAACCTGAAGGTGGATTACTAGTCATAGATGCAGTTTGATGGCAGACTATGTATATTGTTGTAATGCCCAATCAAATCTCATAGGATCATGAATGTCTAGTATTTCATTGTTATGCCTTGCTCTATCCTGTCAATTGCCCCGTTGTAATTTGTTTACCCAGCATGTTTAGTTAGTTATCTTAAGGAGAACACCTCTAGTGAACTGTGGACCCTGGTCCAATCCTTAACATTGATACATCTTCCACTATTACTATTTACTTTCTACAGCCTACCATTACCTTCCACACCGTACGGTTAATCCTTTGTTTTCAGCAAACCGGTGAGATTGACAACCTCACTGTTCATTGGGGCATAGTCTTGAGTTTGTGTTGTGTAGGTTTCCAAGTTGTTAGCAACACCTTTGAGTCATTTCCTTCCTCCTACTGGTTCGATAACCTTGGTTTCTTACTGAGGGAAAACTTATTGTTGTACTCATCATACCTTTCTCTTGCGGTTTCCCAATGATGCTCTACAGTTATCTAAGCCGCATCATAAAGAAAATATAGAGATTTACCTCAGATTTCTTTCGCTGCTGATTATCTGGAGTATCTGGAAATCAAGGAATTCTCTTATATTTGACAACCTAAATTGGTTATGCATCAAACAGGTATGGTGTCTTGTTCTAAAAACAATCAAGAAATGGAGGTTGTTGTACAAAGAACACATATTGGAGAGAATGGACCAATTCTCTGCCTAGGTCCCTACTCTCCTTCGAGCACCAAGCCTCCTCGCATGGGAATGATGTCTGGAGCCATTTCTATGGCGTCCTTGGTGGAGTCACTTCATTCAGCGATCTCTCTAGGCCTCTTGACACCCCTAGCATCGACAGAGCGACAACTCCCGCACCTCTCACGCCTTTCTGGCATGGAGAATGGTCGACGCCTTCAGGACTACTTCCTGCGGAGAAGACGAGGAAGAATCTCAAGAGGATCTGTTAGAGTTATGGTGCCTGAAGATAATCTCGCCAAAAAGTTGTTTCTTTCATGCGTAGTTTGTCCTTTGCATGTAAGCTTTTCCCCTAATCGGTGTATCTGTTCTCAGGCTTAGGCTCTTTTTCTTCCTTTTCGTTTTTACTTTCGATGCGGAAGACACTTTATGTAGACAGAAAACTCTGGTTTCGTTTTTTATAAAATGGGACGGGGATCCCCCTATAGGGGCCTTCTTTCTCTACAAAAGTTACAATATCTATGGCAAGTTCTCAGTAAATCGGGCAGAGATGAGCCATACTACCGTTCTAGAGCTAGTTCTAGCACATAGTTTGCTAAAAAGCGACCTTCCGTTCTAAAATAAGTGACGTGACTCTGTCTAAATTCGCATGTATTCAGACATGTTTTAGTGTCTACATCATATGTATTTAGACAAAGCCAAGCCAAGCCAAGCCACGCCATGTTCTAGAGCTAGTTCTCGCATAGTTTGCTAGAAAACGACTACCGTAAACATCGCTTAACCTGAGTTATACGAGATTGGGAACTTTCATCAAAGTTTTAATCTCTTCAACTATCATTGCATTGGCCGAGTGATCTAAATACTTATTGCTGATTAGGCTGATAATATTCAAATGGTTTGTCTTAGTGAACAATAGCCTTATGCACGAGTGCAAAGCCAACGATACATACACCCTCCAAGACAAAAGCTAGTTCATCACCAAGTGGATCCCTGCATGAGAACAATTCTCGACAAGATGATAGTACAATCTCCCCCTTTCATCACAGATGATCATTCCGCACCATCATCTTCGAATAATCCAAACGATCCATCGGTGTTTAGCTTATCCCATCCAACGGGAGAGGCACCCAAATAGGTAGAGAATCAAAGGATTGCTCGGTACGGCTGCTCACCCCAATGGCACCCAGCATACATTTTTTCTTTTGAAATATTTTCTCTTGGATGGTATTCAGGGACTCAACATAAGGTATGCGAAGCTTCTTGTGGGTTGGGAGAGCATAAGCTAAGGGTGTAAACTTCCACGTTAATTGGGATAAGGTGTGCAGGACGAAGTTCTTTGGCGGCTTAGGGGTGCTTGATCTGGCTAGGATGGCAATCAGCCTCCGGACCCGCTGGATCTGGAGGATGCACACGGATCACGCGCGGCCCTGGCGGGGGATGGACATGCGCTTCTCTTAGACAAAGATGCAGGTGTTTGAGGCTTCCACTTTGATGACAGTGGGTGATGGAGCTACAGCTCTGTTTTGGACGAACCGTTGGCTCGACGGGACGACCATCGAGGGGTGGACACCGGCGCTCTTCGTGCTGATTCCCAAGCGTGCTAAGAAGCACCGCATGGTGAGAGAGGCGCTGCTGGAGCGCCATTGGATTACAGACATTCAGGGCACGCTAAGTCTGCTTGCCCTATGGTAGTATGTCCAACTGTGGGATAGATTATAGGTCATCGAGCTTGTGGAGGAACCGGATGTTATATGTTGATCCAAATTCTACAAAGTATAGGCCAACTTCTGACGAGTGGAGCGAGGCCCGTCGCCGGGAGGCTTGGTACGGTACGGATCGTCGAAGACCTAGGTTTCCACCAATATATAAATCCCTTGTAAGCCGCCGGTTGGGAGAGTTGCATCTGTGAAATCCCCGGCGTTTGTAAACACTCCTCGATATAGTGAAGTTTCATGGTGGCGCCCGTGGTTTTTCCTCTCTTTGTTGGAGAGGTTTTCCACGTTAAATCTGTGTCCCCTTGTGTTTTTCATTCTCGTTCTTCGTTATCTTCTTGTCGCAATTGTAACAAGTGGTATGAGCCCAGGTTCTAATCTAGGGTTTTGCGACATGTCGTCATTGAAGTTCGATCTACCACAATGGACTACACCACAAGATTCTCCTTGTGGCGGTGAAGATCTGGCGATTCTCGCCCAAACTTCGATCTGGATGAAGCGCTGGATGGATTCGCTGAAAAGGATGCTAAGACCTGGTCCGCCAAGAGAAGCGGAAGGACCGTAAGGCTTTGTCTTTGATTCAACTTCATCATCCAATAATATTTTGCGGGAAATCTTGGAGATGAAATCTGCTGCCCTATGGGAAAAACTGGAAACGATCTGTGTGTCAAAGGATCTAACCAAGAAGATGAACGTGAAGATGAAGTTGTTCTCGCCTGCAAGAAGGTGGATCGGTAATGAATCACATATCTGCTTTTAAAGAGATTGTTTGGACTTGCGTCTATGGAGGTAAAATATGATGATGAGGATTTAGCTCTTCTACTCTTATGCTCGTTGCCTAGTTCCTATACACACTTTCGTGATACAATATTGTTGAGCCGTGATGAACTAACCCTTGCCGAAGTACATGACGCCCTCAAACAGAGGGAAAAGATGAAAACTATGGTAGGGTCAGATGGGACGTCATCCAAGGCTGAGGCTCTGCAGGTTCGTGGCAGGACCGAGCAGAAGTACAACAACTATGGCAACAGAGATAAGAGCAAGGATGGTAGAAGTCGTTCAAAGTCCAAGGGAAAGGATAAATTCTGCAGGTATTGTAAGAAATCTAATCATGTTATTGATGATTGTTGGAAGTTGCAGAATAAGGAGAAAAGAAACGGAACTTACCAACCGAAAGATAGGACTGAAGGTTCTGGTAAGGCTGCTGTTGTTTCTGATAGTTCTGATGGTGAATGCTTAGCCGTTTTTGCTGCTTGTGCTTCTCGTGATGATGAATGGATACTTGATACTGCATGTTCGTTTCATATTTGTTGTAACAAAGATTGGTTCAGTTCATATGAGTCTGTGCAGACTGGAGATTTTGTGCGTGTGGGGAATGACAACCCATGCCATATCGTTGGTGTTGGATCTGTTAAGATTAGGACACATGATGGCGTGACACGCACGTTGAGTGAGGTGAAGCACATACCAAGCATGGCCAGAAATTTGATCTCCCTGAGTACCATGGACGTTGATGGATACAAGTATGCGGTGGGCATCGAGTTCAAGGTATCAAAGGTTCTCTTATTCACATGATAGGTGATATGAATTCGCTAAATTATATGTTCTTAGAGGTAGCACTTTGCCCGGTATTGTTGCTGCTTACTTCTAATGATTCGATGATTGTGGTAAAACACATCTTTGGCATATGCGTCTTGGGCATATGAGCGAACAAGGCATGGCAGAGTTGGTCAAGAGAGCTGATTGATGGTTGCAACTTGAGTAAGTTTGAGTTCGTGAGCACCTTGCATCTTTGGTAAGCATAAAAGAGTTAAATTCAATGCTTCCGTTCATACCACCAAAGGCATATTAGATTATGTGCATGCTGATGTATGGGGTCCGTCCGTAAGACTTCTATTGGTGGTGCTAATTATATGCTTACTATTATTGATGATTACTCAAGAAAGGTGTGGCCTTATTTTACGAGCATAAATCTGATGTTTTGATGCTTTTAAGAAGTGGAAAGTTATGGTTGAAAAACATCGAGAAGAAGGTAAAGGTACTACGTCGATAATGGTATGGAATTCGTTCTAATGAGTTTGAGGAGTTTTGCGATGCGATGGCATGATCAGGCATCACACCATCCCATATACTCCTCAGGAGAATGGCGTGGCAGAGCGCATGAACAGAACCATCATCTCGAGGGCTCGTTGTATGTTGTCTAATGCAGGTATGCATAGGCGTTTCTAGGCTGAAGAAGCCAACACAAAGATGTTACCTCATCAACAGGTCACCTTCTATTCCACTTGAGAAGAAAACTCCCATTGAGGTATGGTCGTTCGCTGCGATTATTCACGATTGAGAGTTTTTGGCTGCCGCATATGCTCATGTTGATAATGGAAAGTTAGAGCCTAGGGCTATTAAGTGCATATTCTTGGTTATGGTTCGGAGTTAAAGCATATAAACTATGGAATCCACGAAACTAAAAAGATTTTGCTAAGTAAACGTTGTTTTCAATGAGTCTGTATGTATCATGATAGCTTGCCATCGGATACCTCTCTCTTTGTTGGAGAGGAGAGAGTTAATGTGCAGGTGGAGAACCCAGAAAACTGTTGATAATGATGCTATCGTTGAAGATACACATGAGGAAAACATTGATGATATTGTTGTTCAGCACTCACCTCTTGTTTTTGCAGCAGCCACATGAGTCCATTGTGCTGATAGACCGAGGCGAATCGTGGTCCTCGTCCTCGTTTAATTGAAGAGTGTAATCTTGTACATTATGCTTTGAGTTGTCTTTGAGCAGTGGAGAACGATTCTGAACTGCTACATATAATGAAGCCATTGCATCCGTTGACCGCGAGAAGTGGGTTTATGCTATGCAAGAAGAGATGCAATCGCTTGAGAAAAATGGCACATGGGATGTTGTGCGCTTGCCTAAACAAAAGAAGGCGGTCCGCTGCAAGTGGATCTTCAAGAAAAAGGGAGGTCTATCTCCCAAAGAGCCTTCAAGGTACAAGGCAAGGTTAGTAGCAAAAGGGTTCAGCAGATTCGGTATTGATTACAATGATGTGTTCTCCCCAGTTGTGAAACATAGTTCGATTCGAGCTTTGCTTGGTATTCTGGCCATGCATGATTTGGAGCTTGAGCAGTTAGATGTCAAGACTGCTTTTCTGCATGGAGAGCTTGATAAGGAAATATACATGGACCAACGGAAGGGTTCATAGTGCACAGTAAAGAGGATTTTGTGTGCAAATTAAAGAAGTCTCTTTATGGCTTAAAGCAATCTCCAAGACAGTGGTATAAAAGGTTTGATTCATTTATGATCTCACATGGTTTTGAGAGGTCTAAATATGATAGTTGTGTTTATATCAAGTTTGTTGATGGGTCACCTATATACTTGCTGCTATATGTTGATGATATGTTAATTGCTGCCAAGGGCATGAAAGAAATCACTACTTTGAAGGCACACCTAAGTAGTGAGTTTGAGATGAAGGATCTTGGTCTTGCTAAGAAGATCTTAGGTATGGAGATTACCCGAGATAGAAAATCTGGTTTGTTATTTCTTAGTCGACAAAGTTACATTAAGAAAGTTCTTCATCGCTTTAATATGGATGGTGCCAATTCAGTTAGTACTCCTATTGCTCCTCATTTTAAATTGTCGGTTCTCAATGTCCTACTACTTGATGAAGAGTTTGAGTACATGTCGAAGGTGCCATATTCTAGTGTGTTGGTTCTTTGATGTATGCCATGGTTTGTTCTCGTCCCGATTTATCATATGCTATGAGTTTGATAAGTAGATACATGGCTAATCTGGTAAAGAACATTGGAAGGCTGTTCGATGGGTTTTCGTACCTTCTTGGCACTTCCAATGCTTGTTTGAAGTTTGGCAGACCGGTGAGGGACTCGTTGGCTATGTGGATTCATTTTCTTTGCCGATTTGGATAAGAGAAGATCCCTCACAGGTTATGTGTTTAATGTTGGAGGTTGTCTTTGTTAGTGGAAGGCTACATTGCAGTGTTGTTGCACAATCCACTCTGAAGCTGAATACATGGCTATTCTTTGAAGCTTGCAAAGAATCTGTTTGGTTGAAAGGTTTGTTTGCTGAGCTTTGTGGAGATGATTCTTGCATTACTTTGTTTTGTGACAGTCAAAGTGCCATATACCTTACAAAAGATCGATGTTCCATGAGAGAACTAAGCACATTGATGTCAAGTACCATTTTGTTAGAGACATTGTTGCTCAAGGTAAATTAAAGGTATGCAAGATCAGCACTCATGATAATCCTGCTGATATGATGACTAAACCTGTTTCTGTTGCTAAGTTTGAGCTTTGCTCGAACTTAGTTGGTTTAACTGATTAGCCCAAGTGGCTATTGGCGCCGAAAGTATTTGCTTTGTTTGTTCAGGGAGATGGTTGCTGTTGATGCTACAAGGAGGAATTTGTCTCAAGGTGGAGTTTGTTATATGTTGATCCAAATTCTACAAAGTATAGGCCAACTTCTGACGAGTGGAGCGAGGCCCGTCGCCGGGAGGCTTGGTACGGTACGGATCGTCGAAGACCTAGGTTTCCACCAATATATAAATCCCTTGTAAGCCGCCGGTTGGGAGAGTTGCATCTGTGAAATCCCCGGCGTTTGTAAACACTCCTCGATATAGTGAAGTTTCGCTGGCTGGCGCCCGTGGTTTTTTCCTCTCTTTGTTGGAGAGGTTTTCCACGTTAAATCTGTGTCCCCTTGCTGTGTTTTTCATTCTCGTTCTTCGTTATCTTCTTGTCGCAATTGTAACACCGGACACCTTGCGCTGGAGGTGGACGACGGATGCCTTCTACTCTGCGAAGTCTTGTTATGAGTTTCTCTTCCAGGGATCCATCACCTCCAGATCCTAGAAGCTGAACTAGCATGTGTGGGAATCACGCCGTGTCAAGTTCTTTGAGTGGCTTGCCTGCCAAGACCGTTGTTGGACGGCTGAGCGGCTTGCGAGACGGGGTGTAGCACACCCCCCACGCTGCGCCCTTTGTGACCAAACGGCTGAGACCATGACTCACCTCTTGGTAGGTTGTCCCTTCTCCTGGGCGACCTGGCACGAGGTGATTCCATGGATTCGATCGACCACCACACCACCGAATGGAGAAGACGACTTCGTGGATTAGTGGTTGCAGTATTCCTTAGCTACCCCCGGGCTTTGCGGAAGGGGATGTCCTCACTCATTATGCTCACAGCTTGGTGGATTTAGAAGCATCACAACACGGTTGTATTTGACAATGCGTCACCCAATCTAGGTAGTCTTCTCGACATGATTCGCTTCGAGGCTCGATCGTGGGCGGCTACAGGTGTGCTCGGACTACGCGCCTTTCTACCCGCAGCCCCGTAGGTCTAGTGGGTTGAGTTGTGAGGGGTGTTGGCTCAATAGATCTTGTATATGATGTACATTAACTCTCTTTTCTATCAATGAATTGAAACACAATGCTTTTTGCGTTTCCATGAAAAAGGGACTCAACATATCTTATCAAAATACTACATTTTGGGACTTCCATCGGCAGTGGCTTCTTCTGATGCACTATATCATTATGCATGGATATATATACCATGCATGCCATAGAGTCATCAACACTTTGCATATAACATCACACATAACTTTGACAGTAGATTCAATAGCCATTCAGTCCATGTATTCTCCGCCCATTCCAGGGATGGTAGCTACCATACATTGGCCATACTTCTGCATACCTCCCTCACTAAAGTGCATCCAAATAATGAGTGAAAATCATTCTCTGATTCTATGCCACAAATTGGGCATTGGTTGGTTACTTCTAAATTTATCTTGAGCTTATTACGCCATGTGGGGAGCAAGTCCGTTGCAAGTCGCTCGGCGAAGTGTTGGACTTTAGGAGGGGCGTCAGAATTCCAAATTAAATCCCATGTATTTCTCGTCCCATTAGGTGTTGCACTAGAAGATACATGAGAACGAATCTCACAACAACTCTTCCATGGTCAAAATATATACACTCTTCATAGTAAATGGACCATGCTTAGTAGGAGTCCAAGCCAGATGATCCTCGGTTAGCCTATTAGAGGGCTCAGTGGCATCTCTAACTGATCCCCAATCGGTTAGAGGAGTAAATGGAGGACTAATCTTTAGAGGAGTACAACGGTTAGATTATATTGTTTACATGTAATGCAAGTTAGGGTTTATGGTAGTCGGCCGACCCCTCTTGCTCTATATAAACCCTTGTACCCCTTTACTGAATAATTAAGCGTCATATTATCAAAAAAAATTCATGGTATCAGATTTACGATCTTAGGTCATGGGTTCGCCGCCCACCCCCCACCGTTGTCGCTGCCCGGCTACTTCGAACAGAAGGCCGCCGCCATGCTCTTTGCCGCCACCATGTCCTCTTCTTCCTCCCCCACCCACCTATCTCTATCCCAAAACCTACCACCCTCACAAGAACCAACAATTTCCATTACCGATGCAATTATCGACGTCTCCAATGTTATTCCTCTTGTTTTAGATCTAGCTGCCCACAATTACTATCACTAGTGTCACTTGTTCAATGTGCACCTCGTGAGATGCAATCTTTGTGCTCACGTCGCCACCAATGTCATCCCCAATCCCGCCAAACCTAACTGGGAAAAGGACGATCTAGCCACGTACAATGGATCTACACTCGAGTTTCTACCAATATCTTCAACCTCGTGTATCACGAGGCCACCACAGCTGCCACGCTCTGGGTTGATCTTCGTCAATTATTCCAGGACATTGTCGATGCCCATCTCACAACTCTACATACTGAGTTTCACAGCACGATCCAAGGAGATTCCCCAGTCGGCGTCTACTATCAACGACTCAAAGCCATCGCTGACGAGCTTTGGGAGCTCGGCGATCCCGTAGACGATTGGCATCTTATCACCACCCTCCTTGTTGGGCTCCGTGACTGCTTTGAGAAACATGCGTCCTTCATCCCCCTGATGCGCCCACACATGAACTCTATCGAGGTGCAGTCTCTACTCCAATGGGCCAATCGGTCGCAAGAAAACAAGGACGCCCTCCCCCAGGTCTTCGCTGCCTCTCCACGACCACCGCCACCAGCTCCACCGAATGCTCCTGCTCCAATGTCCGATGCGCCTCTAGGATGGCGCCCTAGCCCCAACTACCGAGGAAAAAACCCTACGTATTGGCCTCCACAGCCTCGTCATGCACCACTGCTATCGTCTCTGATTGGCGCCTCTTCCTCAACACCGCATTCTCCAGCAGTGCCCGCTTGGCGGCCCCCTCATGATCTGTGGACGGGCTTGGTCCAGGCATGGCTGATGCCCTAGATTGTGGCCTCTCCGCTCGGTGCTCCACCCGCCTACTCTGGCGCATGCCAAACTGGTGTTCTTCCCCACATCGGCATGCCCGGGCTGCTCGGCACCCGCCCACCCGTGGAAGCCTACTATGCTGCCCCGACTGTGGCCCCATATGCTCCACCGGCCCGTTCACTGTATGGTGCTCTAGCTCCTCTCTACTATGCTGATCTAGGAGGCTCCTTCTCGCCATACATCATGCCCATGGAGGTACCCGCAGCACCTGCCCATGGCGGTACCCACACCACCTGTGCCAGCTCCTGCACAACCAACAACACCATCCTACAACGCTCTGAGCTGGGATCAAGCTATGTTTCTTCAGGACATGAACAACTTTTCTTCCAAAGGTAACACAGGTACTAAATGGATCTTCGATTCTAGTGCTTCTAGTCGTATGTCTTCATCAAATATTATGTTGTCCTCTTGCACCCCATATGTTGGGTATATGCTAAATGGGTATCACCATAGCATGTATCCAATTCGGATAACCCGGGTGGCCCACAGTTGGTAGCAAGGCCCATAGCCTACTGGGCGGCCTAGTTAGATGGATCCAGAAGGGAGGCCCATGCCGGATAAAGGAAGGCCACAGAGGAGTTACCAGCATACCCGGAGCATTGGCGAGCAAGACACGTTAGACTAGTTGTGTATTGTGTAGGACTCTGTGACCTTTCCGGCTAGGACTTTGCCTGTAACCCTAGGATCTAGCGACTATATAAGTCGGACCTACGGGAGCCTTTAGGGCACGATACAACTCCTACCTCGCACAGCGAACCAATCCCTGTAACTCGGCGTATTGCCATTATAGTGATTTATAGCAGGAGTAGAATTCCGCCACCGTCGTGGGATCTGAACCTGGGTAATCTGTGTTACCTCGTACCCGCCAACCTTCTGCCTTACCCCACATCTCTAAACACGCACTGTGAGGACCCCCCCATGTGTACTCGTCGGAAATACCACGACAGTTGGCGCCCACCGTGGGGCAAGAGGCGCTTCAGGCTCTACAACGGGCGAGGTCCAAGATCTTCGTGGGAATCGGCGAAACCATAGCCATTGGCCATGTTCTCTTCTCCGGCAATGTTCCAATCGTCCCTCCCGACGAGTTCTGGATCTGAAGACGAACCCCACCCTCTGCTCGATCGTCCCAATCGGGGACATCCACCTATTCATTGGCAAAACCGACTCGGGCACTAGTTCCCTCCAAGTCGGAGGAGCATCAAGGCCCGCACGGACCACCTATAGGCAGGATACATTCACGGAAGGATCAAAGTCGGATCTCTTGTAGAGGTCCCAACCTTTAGTAAGGTAGATTCCTCCTGTGTTTACAATGCTAGTCCCTGGATCAATAGCTAGCATCCACAGTTAAGATGTAATATCAAGATACAAAGGTTATAATATAAATTTATAACCAGGAATAACATAAGTTTATTATATCAAACATAGCTCATTTGGCTATTACATTACATTGCAGCGGAATATTTATAATCATGGGGTCCTTCATCTTCAAAGTGCCACAGACAGATGTTGGTTGTAGACTTTGTAGTCCTAGTCAATCAAACAATCTTCACTTAAAAACAATCAACCTGCAACATTACAAGTTACATCCACATGGGTCAATACATTTGAATTGTATTGGCAAGCTTCACTTCTATGTATAATAAGAGTGGATCCTATCATTACATGCTTATTTGGCTAAGTAGAGTTTAAGGCTTATTTGCATAAAGCAATATTTTATCCTATCTTTTCAAAAAGGTTTTGGTCCTTTGTCAAATTTCTTTTCCAAGTTCCTTGAACTCCTTGGTAGAAACACAAGTGTTCAATTCCTTGTCAAAATCTCTTGAGCCACTTGGTAACCCCAAGTGCAACAAGTCTTATCAAATCTCATGAGTTACTTGGTCACTCCAAGTACATCAAGTCTTTAAACAAAATCCCTTGAGCACCTTGGTAACCCCAAGTGCATCAAGCTTAATAAAATCTCTTTGAATTCCTTGGTAGACACACAAGGGCATCAAGTTTTATTTTACTTTAGAAGTTGGAATGTCGAGATCTCCCATAGTTCAAACTTTAGTCGCTCAGTATTGTCCATAACCGGGGACACGGCTAAGTACTTAGATTTTGTTAACTTCTGCAGAAGGAGTACACTTTACCCACATGTCACAATCCCATCTTGTTGCCACCAGTGGCCTACTGGATTAGTGCTCACCAAGATGGAGTACCGGTGAGAGTGTGTGAAGTCTTTCCAAAAGGTCCTCCCATACATCATTGCTAGCTTGTCTTCAGCCCCCATGAAGCATTCCAGATCCCCATGTCTGGTAACTAAAGACAATGTATGGGTCTTCCTAATGTAGTTGACTAAGCCAGAGCCATAATAGCATGTGGTTGCACACGAAAGCCACAATTGGAGAAACATGTTCAATCTCTAAGTTTCCTAGGTGGTTTTCTTTTGGAGCACAACACAAAGTGATTCCCATATACATGGTTCCTTTTGTTGCCACCTTCTCCAAAACTTAAAGTATCCACCACCTAGGTGGTTCATTGGGTCCTTGTTTTATTATGTAAAACATAAGTCCTTTTCTCAACCTTTGTAAAATCTCATCATGTATCTCTTTTCAAAAAGAAGCATGGCTAAGCATGTACAACTACAATATTTCACTAAGGAGTGTATAGGGAATCCTATTAGGATTTAGCATAGCATAAGTATAAAATTGTTTTCATGCATGTTTTTCATAATCCACTAAGTATAATGAAAATAATAGGACATTTGTATGATAGTGTAACTTGCCTTTTGATAGAGAATGGTGGTTCACTCCTTGACCTTGCTAGTCTCACACTTTGCTAAATTTACTACAAGTCAATCAAACAAGCATAGTATCAAATAGCATTCCAAACCAATATTCAAACAACATTTCACACACACAAAGCAATGGATTCTAAGTCATGCATGGAAACATGCTTAAGATGGTTTTATTCACAAGGGAGGTCTCCACTAGGCTTATAACCTTGTAAGGTCCACATTGGTCATTTACCAAAATGGCAAAGTCATTTGCAAAAGATCTTAGTCTATAAACCATTTTTTAAAATCCAACCATCATTTCATGTGGTGAAAAGTATTCTTATCAAAGCAAAACTTTATGTTTTTCACCAAGTGAGTTGCCATTTGCATAGCTTGGTGTTTTGGGTCAGTAGGTTTGGTCCAAAACATTTTCCCAAAGTTTTCTTTGCAAAAACATTTCCATAATAAAAATTAATAATTTTATTTGGCTAGAAAATGGCTAAGACAAATAATTCAACCCAAGTTTTACCAAAATCATTTTTAACACCAAGCGTTGGTTCCTAGGGTCAGTAAGGTCACAACAAACCATTTTGCAAAAGTTTTAACTCTAAATTCAATTTTAAACAATTTTTCTACTCTAAATAAGCATACAAATGAACCTGCAAAATCAAGCAAACCAACATATACTATTTGCTAAACTAATTCCAAAGTTGGCTAGGTCTTGCTCTCCTGAATCCATTGATATAAAATTTGTAATTTTTGGACGTGTGGTTTGAAAGTTACAAGGGTTTGAAGTTTGCAAATAAATCTGTTTTCAAATTTCTTTTAAAACGAAATAGGTGACACGCGGCACTTTCTAACTGGGTGATACCGGTTCGGCCGGATCACGCGTGGTAGCCCTTGGATCTAGTTAGATCGTGCGGTGCTGAGCGCATACCTCTTCGCGACTAAATGATCTAATCCTGCCCGTTAAAACTAAATCCTACGGTACTAGTTCTCTGGACCAAAAGTGAGCGGCGCTGACGGCGGCTAGCGGCGGCGTACGTCCAGGCGAGGTGTTCGCGGTGGTTCTAGGAAGCAAAGATCGAGGTGGAAATGCTCACCGTGGTCGCGAGGATGAGGTGATGCTCGGGGCGTGGTCGTTTGGTCGAGGGGCGTCCTGGAATAGCAGGGATTGCTCGTCGGAGTTGAAGACAACGTCGGGCGGCTCTGTCCACGGTCGAAGTCGATGTTACAGATCATGCGGAGGCAAACAGAGGGCATAGTTAGGTGCAGAAGAGTGAGGCGAATGTGGGAGTGTGAACGAGAAAGCGCGGGGCGGTCGGATTCTACCTGGAAAACTCGCCGGAGTAGAAGGCAGACGCGGCGGCGCTCTGAGTTTGTCGAAGGCGACTTTCTGGGGCGCCCGCGGTTGAGCAATGGTGCAGAATGCGTCGAGTGGTGAGCCTTCGTGTGCTCAGGGCGGCAGGAGGAGGTGTGGCTCGGCCGGAATTGAAGGTGGAAGCTCGTCGGAGCAGCGGCGGTTTGGAGCTGATTCCGAGCAGCCTGGTGGCCAGGAGGATTTGGCGTTTGAGGGGAATGACAGAGGGAGAAGAGGTGTTTAAGAATGCGCGGTCGCAGGAGAGATTAAATGCCGCGTTAACGCCAATTGATGCTCGTAATTTTCGCCAGAAACGGTCGAGGAGAGGGGGCGCTATCACCGCGAGTGAAGACGATGAACAGGAGGAGGTGGGGTCTACCTGGCAGTGGGAAAAGAAAGGAGGGTAGGGTCCACTGGTCATTCTCTTTGCGGGTCAGAAACGTAGTGTGAAACGTTTTTTCCTCGGGAAGGAGAGTTGGGCTGGTTGATGGGCTTCCTGGGCTTGGCCGGCTGGGTCAGGTCCATTTCATATTTTTTTCTGTTTCTAAATCTTTTTCCTTTTTCTAATTTTCATTTCCTGTTTTGAATTTCCAAACAATCAAACAAGGTTAAAATCAATTCAAACAACAACCAAATTTTGTAATATTGAAATTAATTCTGTTTAGTAACATGAACCAAAATTCAAATTCAATTTAATAATTTTGATAATAGGGCTATTACTTATTTAATTAAATGGATGTACCAATTATTAAATCCATAGGTTTTTTTTAATTCAAAGCTCCACTTGAAAACTAAATAATTTTAAACCATTCAGTAGGTTGTATTTTGAAATTAAGGAATATTTGGAAAGCTTGTTTTAAAATAACATTATATAGGGTCCATTAATAATTGAATAAAAATGGGTCTTAGTTATTAAATCAAATAGAGTTTGATTTTATTAATAAAATCTTTATTTGAAACCTAAATATTTTCAAAACCAAATCAGTAGATTTTATTTGGAAAATCAAATATTTGGAAAACTTATTTTTAAATAATTTAATAAGTTTTGATGTTTCAGTTTAGAATGGTAAAACCCTTTTATTTAAATAAAATTGGATATTAATTCCTTATTATTTATTTTAAATAAACCTTTGTTATTTTTATTCAAAACTAAATGTTTTAATTCCAAAGTTTGGTCAAGGTTTAATTTGGCTTTATAAAATAATCCTTATTTATAAAACTTTTATTTCAATGGAAAACTAAATCCTTTTATTAAAAAGACTCAAAATAGTATTTCCAAAATATTTTAATTTCCTTTATTTAAAATGTTTATCTTTTTAAATTCCTTTAGGATTTTATTTAATTCAAATGGGTTTTGAAGTTCCAATGGAATTCAAAAAGTTTCTTCTGGCCCTGAAAATTAAACAAAGTTTTATTTTATTCATTTATTTTCACACTACAAGATTTGGAAAATCTTAGGATGTGACAGGCTACCACCCTTAAAATAAATCTCGTCCCGAGATTTGGGGAGGCTAGGGTTACAAGCAAGTTCAAAACAATTAGGGTACTACCACCCTTAAAAATTTCAAAACAAAAATTACATATTGTCCTTCTTGGGATCCTGGGAAAAATTTCTCATAGCAAAAATTTGCATGGTTTCCTTGGTTTCCATACTTGACTCATGGGCCAAGGTTGAGCTTCTCCATAGGCTTGTTCAACTTGTTCTTCATCTTTTCTGGACAGTTGCTTGCATAGTGTCCTGGATTCTTGCAGTTGAAGCAATGAATGTCCTTGAGTTCTTTACGTGGCTCTTGTGGACAAGTTGCTACATACTGGCCCAATTCTTTGCAGTTGTTACACCACACTTGGTCAATCTCTTTATTCTTCTTGTTCTCTGGGCATCCACTGGATTAGTGTCCCATTTCCTTACATTTACGACATTGTGCAAGGCTCATGTCTTGCTTTTGTTTCTTAAGTTTCTTTAGTCCTTTGAATTGGGTTGTCTTGTTTGGAGGTATGAGTGGTCCTTTCCCTTTGGTAGACTTGGATCCTTCTTGTTTCCTTTGTTCCACCATGGCATAGATGGGACATTGGTTAGGAGTATGATCACTTCCTTCACAAAGGTAACAAGTAGCTTGAGAGGTGGGGCATTGTCCAATAGGATGTTCTTCTTCACAATTGGGGCATTGTCCTTCATGCTCCTTGGAAGTATGATCCTTGTCTCCACAAATAATGCAAGTTGGGGCTCCATCTAGAATAACATTCTTGTCATCGTTGTTATCATAAACTCCTTTGGGATAGCTTTCTTCCAAGCTAATCATTTGATTAGTCACCTTAAGCATCAGTTGAGATTGTTCCTCCAAAAACTTTTGGAGTGCTGGATCTTTATCGCTATTGTTGGCTATGAACTGAGCTATCAGTTGGTTCAACTGGTGTTGGGTTGCTATGAGCTCCTTCATGCTATCATCTTGGTTGGTGTTGGTGTCATCAACCTTGATGTTGGAGTCCTTTGGAGTAGTCATCTGTTTGGGTTGAAGGAAGATTAGAATAGGCAAGATATTTCTAAGGACTTAATTCTAATCACACACATCACAATTCACACAAGCAATGTGCATGCAATCACAAACCAAACTTTTCACTCAAACAAGGTTCAAGTACATACTTAGTCAACAAAATATTTTTGTTACACCACATAGGTTGGTGTGTTTTTGACTTATCTAAATAGGGTGGTCCATCCATATGGTTCACTTGTGATCTTTCCTTCCTTTATGATTCTTCTTGTATGATATCATGGTTTCCTTGAGATAAACTCTTGGTTACAATACTTCAAAGTTGTTGATGGTTCCTTCTTATTTTGCATTCCCTTAGTCTCTAAATCTTGAGTAAGATTTTCCTTGTTTCACTTGTGGTCCTTAGTGATATCCAAGTTGGAAGTCTTTGGGAAATATGCTGAAGATGTTGAAGTCATTAGAGTTGAAGATGTTGAAGTCATTAGAGTTGAAAATGTTGAAGAAGTCCTTTGCACATGGTGTAGTCTTTGGCCATGGGTAGGTTTTTCCATCCAGTTGAAGTAGAAGAGAAGTAGAGTTGGAAACAAGATGGTTAAGGAAAGAGTTTACAAGTATTTTTGTAAATAAGTTTTGGATCAAAATGCAACTCCTATTTTTCTAAGGGTTTTTGTCCAATCCTAGGGTTTACAAATCCTACAGGCAACACAATGCTCTGATACCATCTGTAGAGGTCCTAACCTTTAGTAAGGTAGATTCCTCCTGTGTTTACAATGCTAGTCCCTGGATCAATAGCTAGCATCCACAGTTAAGATGTAATATCAAGATACAAAGGTTATAATATAAATTTATAACCAGGAATAACATAAGTTTATTATATCAAACATAGCTCATTTGGCTATTACATTACATTGCAGCGGAATATTTATAATCATGGGGTCCTTCATCTTCAAAGTGCCACAGGCAGATGTTGGTTGTAGACTTTGTAGTCCTAGTCAATCAAACAATCTTCACTTAAAAACAATCAACCTGCAACATTACAAGTTACATCCACATGGGTCAATACATTTGAATTGTATTGGCAAGCTTCACTTCTATGTATAATAAGAGTGGATCCTATCATTACATGCTTATTTGGCTAAGTAGAGTTTAAGGCTTATTTGCATAAAGCAATATTTTATCCTATCTTTTCAAAAAGGTTTTGGTCCTTTGTCAAATTTCTTTTCCAAGTTCCTTGAACTCCTTGGTAGAAACACAAGTGTTCAATTCCTTGTCAAAATCTCTTGAGCCACTTGGTAACCCCAAGTGCAACAAGTCTTATCAAATCTCATGAGTTACTTGGTCACTCCAAGTACATCAAGTGTTTAAACAAAATCCCTTGAGCACCTTGGTAACCCCAAGTGCATCAAGCTTAATAAAATCTCTTTGAATTCCTTGGTAGACACACAAGGGCATCAAGTTTTATTTTACTTTAGAAGTTGGAATGTCGAGATCTCCCATAGTTCAAACTTTAGTCGCTCAGTATTGTCCATAACCGGGGACACGGCTAAGTACTTAGATTTTGTTAACTTCTGCAGAAGGAGTACACTTTACCCACATGTCACAATCCCATCTTGTTGCCACCAGTGGCCTACTGGATTAGTGCTCACCAAGATGGAGTACCGGCAGACTGAGAGTGTGACGAAGTCTTTCCAAAAGGTCCTCCCATACATCATTGCTAGCTTGTCTTCAGCTCCCATGAAGCATTCCAGATCCCCATGTCCGGTAACTAAAGACAATGTATGGGTCTTCCTAATGTAGTTGACTAAGCCAGAGCCATAATAGCATGTGGTTGCACACGAAAGCCACAATTGGAGAAACATGTTCAATCTCTAAGTTTCCTAGGTGGTTTTCTTTTGGAGCACAACACAAAGTGATTCCCATAGACATGGTTCCTTTTGTTGCCACCTTCTCCAAAACTTAAAGTATCCACCACCTAGGTGGTTCATTGGGTCCTTGTTTTATTATGTAAAACATAAGTCCTTTTCTCAACCTTTGTAAAATCTCATCATGTATCTCTTTTCAAAAAGAAGCATGGCTAAGCATGTACAACTACAATATTTCACTAAGGAGTGTATAGGGAATCCTATTAGGATTTAGCATAGCATAAGTATAAAATTGTTTTCATGCATGTTTTTCATAATCCACTAAGTATAATGAAAATAATAGGACATTTGTATGATAGTGTAACTTGCCTTTTGATAGAGAATGGTGGTTCACTCCTTGACCTTGCTAGTCTCACACTTTGCTAAATTTACTACAAGTCAATCAAACAAGCATAGTATCAAATAGCATTCCAAACCAATATTCAAACAACATTTCACACACACAAAGCAATGGATTCTAAGTCATGCATGGAAACATGCTTAAGATGGTTTTATTCACAAGGGAGGTCTCCACTAGGCTTATAACCTTGTAAGGTCCACATTGGTCATTTACCAAAATGGCAAAGTCATTTGCAAAAGGCCTTAGTCTATAAACCATTTTTTAAAATCCAACCATCATTTCATGTGGTGAAAAGTATTCTTATCAAAGCAAAACTTTATGTTTTTCACCAAGTGAGTTGCCATTTGCATAGCTTGGTGTTTTGGGTCAGTAGGTTTGGTCCAAAACATTTTCCCAAATTTTTCTTTGCAAAAACATTTCCATAATAAAATTAATAATTTTATTTGGCTAGAAAATGGCTAAGACAAATAATTCAACCCAAGTTTTACCAAAATCATTTTTAACACCAAGGGTTGGTTCCTAGGGTCAGTAAGGTCACAACAAACCATTTTGCAAAAGTTTTAACTCTAAATTCAATTTTAAACAATTTTTCTACTCTAAATAAGCATACAAATGAACCTGCAAAATCAAGCAAACCAACATATACTATTTTCTAAACTAATTCCACAGTTGGCTAGGTCTTTCTCTCCTGAATCCATTGATATAAAATTTGTAATTTTTGGACGTGTGGTTTGAAAGTTACAAGGGTTTGAAGTTTGCAAATAAATCTGTTTCAAATTTCTTTTAAAACGAAATAGGTGACACGCAGCACTTTCTAACTGGGCGATACCGGTTCGGCCGGATCACGCGAGGTAGCCCTTGGATCTAGTTAGATCGTGCGGTGCTGAGCGCATACCTCTTCGCGACTAAATGATCTAATCCTGCCCGTTAAAACTAAATCCTATGGTACTAGTTCTCTCGACCAAAAGTGAGCGGCGCCGACGGCGGCTAGCGGCGGCGTACGGCCAGGCGAGGTGTTTGCGGTGGTTCTAGGAAGCAAAGATCGAGGTGGAAATGCTCACCGTGGTCGCGAGGATGAGGTGATGCTCGGGGCGTGGTCGTTTGGTCGAGGGGCGTCCTGGAATAGCAGGGATTGCTCGCTGGAGTTGAAGACAACGTCGGGCGGCTTTGTCCATGGTCGAAGTCGATGTTACAGATCATGCGGAGGCAAACAGAGGGCATAGTTAGGTTCAGAAGAGTGAGGCGAATGTGGGAGTGTGAATGAGAAAGAGCGGGGCGGTCGGATTCTACCTGGAAAACTCGCCGGAGTAGAAGGCAGACGCGGCGGCGCTCTGAGTTTGTCGAAGGCGACTTTCTGGGGCGCCCGCGGTTGAACGGCGGGTACAGGGGAATGCGTCTGAGAGTGGTGAGCGCGCTCGTGTGCTCAGGGCGGCAGGAGGTGGTGTGGCTCGGCCGGAATTGAAGGTGGAAGCTCGTCGGAGCAGCGGCGGTTTGGAGCTGATTCCGAGCAGCCTGGTGGCAAGGAGGATTTGGCGTTTGAGGGGAATGACAGAGGGAGAAGAGGTGTTTAAGAATGCGCGGTTGCAGGAGCGATTAACTGCCGCGTTAACGCCAATTGATGCTCGTAATTTTCGCCAGAAACGGTCAAGGAGAGGGGGCGCTATCACCGCGAGTGAAGACGATGAACAGGAGGAGGTGGGGTCTACCTGGCAGTGGGAAAAGAAAGGAGGGTAGGGTCCACTGGTCATTCTCTTTGCGGGTCAGAAACGTAGTGTGAAACGTTTTTCCTCGGGAAGGAGAGTTGGGCTGGTTGATGGGCTTCCTGGGCTTGGCCGGCTGGGTCAGGTCCATTTCATATTTTTTTCTGTTTCTAAATCTTTTTCCTTTTTCTAATTTTCATTTCCTGTTTTGAATTTCCAAACAATCAAACAAGGTTCAAATCAATTCAAACAACAACCAAATTTTGTAATATTGAAATTAATTCTGTTTAGTAACATGAACCAAAATTCAAATTCAATTTAATAATTTTGATAATAGGGCTATTACTTATTTAATTAAATGGATGTACCAATTATTAAATCCATAGGTTTGTTTTAATTCAAAGCTCCACTTGAGAACTAAATAATTTTAAACCATTCAGTAGGTTGTATTTTGAAATTAAGGAATATTTGGAAAGCTTGTTTTAAAATAACATTTTTGTTATATAGGGTCCATTAATAATTGAATAAAAATGGGTCTTAGTTATTAAATCAAATAGAGTTTGATTTTATCAATAAAATCTTTATTTGAAACCTAAATATTTTCAAAACCAAATCAGTAGATTTTATTTGGAAAATCAAATATTTGGAAAACTTATTTTTAAATAATTTAATAAGTTTTGATGTTTCAGTTTAGAATGGTAAAACCCTTTTATTTAAATAAAATTGGATATTAATTCCTTATTATTTTATTTTAAATAAACCTTTGTTATTTTTATTCAAAACTAAATGTTTTAATTCCAAAGTTTGGTCAAGGTTTAATTTGGCTTTATAAAATAATCCTTATTTATAAAACTTTTATTTCAATGGAAAACCAAATCCTTTTATTAAAAAGACTCAAAATAGTATTTCCAAAATATTTTAATTTCCTTTATTTAAAATGTTTATCTTTTTAAATTCCTTTAGGACTTTATTTAATTCAAATGGGTTTTGAAGTTCCAATTGAATTCAAAAAGTTTCTTCTGGCCCTGAAAATTAAACAAAGTTTTATTTTATTCATTTATTTTCACATTACAAGATTTGGAAAATCTTGGGATGTGACATCTCTCTTCAGAGTTTTCCGGCATAGATCAGAAAAATTCAAGGCCCACCCAAACCGCCCTTGTGCAGGATATAATGGTGGAAGATCGCTGTAAATCCGTCGGCTTCGCCCGTGCATCTGAAAAGCAGAGATCCAAGTTTTTCAGCGTGGTAACTATCTTCGATCTGGAGCGTTGCGTTCAGAGAGAGGGTGAGAACCCCCACGATTACTTAGCCAGGTGGCTCTATATACGGGCCGACCTAGAGCATTACCCCAATGATGATGCCATGTATCACTTTGTGGAAGGACTGCACCGCGGTACACTTCTCCGGCATACTCTAAGGCGGATGCAGGCTTCGGGGCGCCTCACTTTCGAAGGCATGGTGAACACCGTCAACAACTTCACAGCCGCCGATGCAGAAGTTCAGGCAGCGCTAGTAGTCATACCCGGCACCCCTCCACCTAAGCCGCTGCCACCGCTGCCTCCACTCGTCGTCGCTGCGGCCGCACCTCCGCCTCCAGTCGTTATCGTCACACCACCACAAACCCATCATCGAGGAAGCCCTGGCACCCTCCGACTCCGTCTTGGACGCGCTCTACGGCGACGTCAACATGGACTCGGAGGAGATAGACTTCAGCTTGGAGGAACTCGACTCTGCTATGCAGGAGATGGAGGAGGACTTCAGGCGCGACGAGCAGGCCAACAACGCCATCACATCCCGAGAGGTGTTCGTCGCTTTGGGACCGTGATGGAGGAAGATCAACCCGGAAAGGCTCCGCCTAAAGCGCTGGAGAAGGGGAAGGGACCACCTATTGCTACCGAAAATGATCGCGCAAAGGCCATGCCCCCTCTGCCAATCCCAGTGCAGCAGTCATAGGAACTTAACGTCGGTCCGAGTAACAACAACACCGCAAACCTGTCGCCTCCGACATCTACGTCTGCGACTGCCCAAATCGCTCCAGCTGATAGAGTGATGTACGGCAACCTGCTTGTCGATCCCATGACTGTGGATCACATAAGGAACGTAGTCCATCTTGACGAGAAGCGCCAGCAGCTGCTAGAGGAAGCGCAGGCCATCGCAGAGCAAGGCGCAATGCTAGATCAAGATCTGGCCAAGGCGCAGAAGTCAATAGTGAAAGCTAGAGACATGGAGGCCGAGTACAAGACTCTGCTCAAGCAGCAGAAGGCTAATAAAGCTCTATCTCACATCATCAATGATCCTGGCATACGACGAAACCTAGGATGGGCCCCACCGAAGCCGCCACAAGCCAAGCCATACATTGACAGCGAGGGTAGGCAGGTCATGCCCACTCCTATTCTTAACCTAGCCGTCGCCAAGACCCTTCTGGAGCAGGATAGATCACCTGCAGATGTGGAACAGGTCTATGACTTTGTAGCAAAGGCGGTCAAGCAGCAGGAAAAGGCCACCTCTTAGAGGCTCGAGTCTGACCCAGCATATTGCCAATCTAGCAATCTTAAGCCGCCAAGGGACAAATCTCCTCAGGATGTCGGGTCTCAGAACGGTTCATCAGAGCGAAGACAGAGGGATGCGCGCAACAGGAAGGACGCTATCCCCATATCCCCCGATCACATAGGCAAGGCTCATCCTCATCGCTCATCTCCATCGCCCCGATCTCCCCAACATCACAAAGAACCAAGGGCTCACCATCATACGAGCATGCCTTCGCCAAGGCAAGGCAGCATCGTCATTCGCGACAACATGGAGCAGCCCCATCACGATGGAGAGGGAAACCAAGGACATAAGAGCAGGTCTCGCCATGACCCTTCGCATCCGACAAGCAACCGCGACAAGCGTGAGGCGTCGCAGGAGGGTAACAGCAAGAAGGCTAACCCACCGCCACTTCCGCCTCCGTCACCACCTAGCTGCCATCATGGAGGAGGAGGCCCGCATCGTTCACGCAGCCCATCCCCTGATGGCAAGAAGAAAAGATCAATCCCAGAGCCATACAACGCACGTTCACGCCTGGACAAGATTCACGAGGCCCAAGGACCATACCTGGGAGCATGTTGCTTTGGACCTGTGATACGGACCGCAACTTACCCCAAGGGTTTCCAGATTGACAAGACCATTAAGCCCTATGACGGCACCGCCAAACCAGCTACGTGGTTTCAGGATTACGACAACGCGGTGGATATTGCCGGGGGTAACCCCAACATTGTCGTCAAGTACCTCCCACTGTTGTTGACGGACACGGCCCGCCAATGGATCGATGACTTGCTGGAGAAGTCCATCTGCAACTATTTGTACATGCAATAATCGTTCACCAAAAACTTCGAGGGTACGTATAAGCGTCCCTGCACTGTTGGCGATCTATAGCGGCATGTGCCAGAGAAAGACGAGTCATCTCGCGCCTACCTCTCCCGCTAGCTGGATATGAAGAATTCCTACACAGGAGTGCACAATCAGACCGCCATGGCCACCTTCATCGATGGGTTGGAGAAAGGTACGTTGCTCCGACATAAGTTGAAGCGCCTGTAGGAAAATCACAGGCTTGATCTCAACCAGATCATCCAGTTGGCTAGTGAGTTCGTGACTGCCGATGATAATGCTCGCGGATCCTTGCCGGCAGTAGCCATTCCAACCCAGGATAAGAGGAACAACAGCACCAAGCGGAATAACCCGCCAGAAGAAAAGCAAACCTCCAACATGGTCACCATGACGTTTGCAGGACGAGGTCATGGCGGACAGCGTGGCCGAGGACGGGGGGCTGGTCGTGGGCAGAAGCGAGGTAGTGAAACTACCTCGGCAGCCCTCCGCATTCCCCAAACGTACGAGGAATACCGTGATATGCCATGCCTTGTACACCTCGAGGCTAACGACAAAGCCACTCACACCAATCCCCATTGCAAGTTCGTCAACGACCTCAAGGAGGACCCGGAGTCCGGTTACAAGCGAAGTCGGAAGAACAGACCGCGCGTCAAGGGCAAAGGGACGAAGAAGGAAGAGGAGTCCAAGGATTCAAGTGACATGGACTAGGATGTTTACCCCAAGCACGTTGACAGGAGCGATGGCAAGGGCAAGAACCCCTTCGAGAAGAAGGCTTCCGTCTACCACACTTTCATGGGCACCCCTACTGTCCGGCAACATAAAACCTCCATGAGGATACTGATGGCCACCCTACCCCCAGTTCCCCAGTACCTCAGCTGTTCGGAGATTCCAATCACTTGGGACAGGAAGGATCACCCAGACCTCATCCCTAAGGAGAACCAATACGCCATGTTCATCAACCCTTTGATTGACAACAACAAGTTCACCAAATGGATACACTGCACAAGATGAACTTGACGGAGGCCAACCTAAGAAGGACCAGCATCGTGTTCCATGGCGTAATCCCTGGCCAGGAGGCTTGGTCCCTTGGACGCATCACACTTCAGGTCGCTTTTGGTGATGTTAATAATTACCGTCAAGAACACGTGACCTTTGAGGTGGTCCCCTTCAAGAGTGTGTACCATGTCATCTTCGGACGCGACATCTTCCACACCTTCATGGCCAAACCATGCTTTGTCTACAACAAGCTCAAGATACCCGGACCAAACGGCGTCATCACCGTATCTAGAAGCTTCACCAAGGCAAGGGACTGCGAGATTGGAGAAGCAGCCTTTGCAGAAGTTGTCCTCTACATCAAAGAATTCAAGGAGATCCAGAGCAAGGTCGATGCCACGGAGATGCCGGCATCAAAGAAACATATTTCTGACTCCGATCCCGCCTTCAAGGCCGCCATCGAGACCAAGACGATGGAACTCGTGGTAGGCGATGCCTCCAAGACCACCGCCATTGGGACGAACCTGGACCCTAAATAGGAAAGCGCGCTCGTCGAGTTCCTCCGTGAGAATAGGGACATATTTGCCTGGCAACCTACCGACATGAAAGGTGTACCTAGGGAACTTGCCGAGCATAGCTTGAATATTGATCCAAAATGCAAACCGGTGAAACAACCTCTACGACGCTTCGGAGATGAGAAGTGACGCGCCATAGGCAAAGAGATATCTAGGTTACTTAAGGCTAGTTTTATCCGATAAGTCCTTCACCCCCGATGGGTGGCCAATCATGTACTTGTCGCCAAAAAGGGAACCAAAGAATTAAGAACGTGTGTTGATTACACCGGCTAGAACAAAGTGTGTCCCAAAGATCCATTTGCTTTGCCTCGCATTGACCAAGTCATTGACTCGACGGCTGGCTCGGAACTTTTGTGTTTTCTCGATGCATACTCAGGATACCACCAGATAAAGATGAGGAAGTCGGACCAATTAACACCTTACGACACGTTTTGCTATGTCACGATGACCTTTGGGCTGAAAAATGCAGGTGCTACGTACCAGTGGACTCTGCAGCGCTGCCTCCACGATCAAATTGGTCGGTACATTCACGCCTATGTGGATGATATAGCGGTGATGTCTAAAAAGTCAAAACAACTTAATCTCCGACTTAAAAGAAACCTTTGATAATCTCCGGAAATACAACATGATGCTTAACCCTCAGACATGTGTCTTCGGGGTCCCAGCTGGCAAATTGTTGGGCTTCATCGTTTCCCAGCGCGGAATCGAGGTCAACCCGGAGAATATCAAGGCCATCCTAAACATAAACCATCTGACATGCCTGAAGGACATCCAACGACTTACAGGTTGCATTCCACCAGTTAGCCGGTTCGTCAACCGACTTGGAGAAAAGGCTCTGCCGCTGTACAAGTTGCTGAAGAAGGCGGACAAATTTACATGGACGGACGAAGCAGATGCTGCACTCAAGAAGCTAAAGTAGATACTTTCCTCGACACCTATACTCGCAGCACCCGAGCCTATGTATCCTATGTTAATCTACATGGCAGCCACTAACCGGGTAATCAGCATCGTTATCGTGGTAGAGAGGAAAGAACCAGGGCATGAGTACGGAGTTCAATGACCAGTTTACTATGTAAGCGAGGTCTTCATGGAGTCCAAGCAGCATTATCCGCACTACCAGAAGCTAGCTTATGGAGTGTTCCTTGCTTCTCGAAAGCTAAGGCACTATTTCCAGGATCACCCTATCACAGTTGTGAGCAAAGCTCCACTGTCCGACATTATCAACAATAGCGATGCTACAGGAAGGGTTATGAAGTGGGGCATTGAGCTTGCCGCCTTCGAGATCACCTACAAGAGATGTGACACTATCAAATCACAGGTCTTGGCAGATTTCATCATAGATTGGACGGAGATGCCAGATGCTACCCCTATACCAGAGCCGGAATACTGGGTGATGCACTTTGACGGATCAAAACTACTCAATGGCTCGGGGGCTGGTGTACTACTACAGTCACCAATAGGGGAAAGTTACACTATGTTCTGTAGATCCACTTCGAGGCTACAAATAACATGAAGGAATATGAAGCACTCATTCACGGACTTCGCGTAGCCAAGGATATTGGCATCAAGCTCATAGTTTGTTGTGGAGATTCCGACTTGGTTGCCTAGTAGTAGGCTGGCACCTGGAACGCGCGGAACCCTATGATGGCGGCATTCGAGACGAAGTGGACGAGATAGCCAAGAGCTTCTTGGGCTACGAAGTCAAGTATGCCCCAAGGGAGGAAAATGAGGCGGCTGATCTGCTCTCAAAGCTTGGATCAGGGTGCAAGCTAATTCCACCTGGTGTTTTTCTGGAACATCTACGGACACCATCCATGAAGGAGCAAACCCCGAGAACCCGGATAGAGTCAACTCTTTTGTTCATACAGTAACAAAGGTCCCTTCGGCTTGGACAAAACCGTTCATGGAATATCTCATACACGGAACTTTGCCCATCGACGAGGTCGAAAGTCGACAAATAGTACGTCGAGCAAAGGGCTATACCATAATCAATGGACAACTCTACAAAATAAGCACCACTGGTGTATACCTCAAGTGTGTTTCCCAGCAAGAGGGTATTGAAATCCTTCATGAGATCCATCTCGGGTATTGCGGGCATCACGCCGCTCCTTGATCGTTGGTCTCCAAAGCCTTCCGGCAAGGATTCTACTGGCTTACTACGAACGCGGACGCCGACAAGCTGGTTGATACATGCATGGGATGCCAGTACTATGCCCGACAACCACATGTTCCAGCTCAAAAATTGTGAACAATACCAATAACTTAGCCATTTGCAGTCTCGGGGCTAGACATGGTTGGTCCATTACATACGTCACCATGTGGGTTTACGCATCTGCTAGTAGCAGTTGATAAATTCACCAAATGGATCGAAGCTAAACCCATTAGAAAGCTTGATGGGGAAACTGCCCTTAAGTTTGTCCGGGATCTAGTGGTGATATTTTGTCTCCCACATATCATTATCACCGACAATGGCAGCAACCTATCACTCGGAGAAGTGGAAGCTTATTGTTGGGAGAAGGGAATCCGACTTGACTTAGTGTTTGTGGCACATCCATAGTCCAATGGTCAAGTTGAGATAGCCAATGGATTAATTCTGCAGGTAATCAAGCCATGTCTTGAGGCACCGCTACATAGAGCAGTTGGAGCGTAGGCGGAGGAGTTACCATCTGTTATGTGGTGTTTACGAACTACACCCAACAGATCTACCGGCTACACCCCTTATTTTATGGTATATGGAGCAGAAGCCATCCTGCTGATACGTCCAAAATGTAATTACTTTCTCGAATACTTTGCTATTCTTTCTCCTCTAAACTTATGTGATTTGGATACAACTAACACGGACTGACGCTGTTTTCAGCAGAATTACCTTGGTGCCTAGTTTTTGTGCAGAAAATCAACTATCAGGAAAAATCCCGGAAAATATGCCAAAAATCCTATTTCACCAGAAGATCCACGGAGCCAGAAGACGATACGGAGAAGGGGCTTGGGGGGCCCACACCCCTTCCAGGCGGGGGCCCACCACTGGCCACGCCTAGGGGTGCAATCACCCTAGGCACCCCCTCGGCCTCCCTCTGCGCCTATAAGTTGCCTCTCGACTAAAAACCGCGGAGGTTCGATAGATTTCCAGAAAGAGTTCCGCTATGCCTCCGCCATTAGAAATCAAGATTCATATCCAGAAACTCCATTCTGGCACCCTGCTGGGACGGGGAATTTGGAGAGGATCATCGCCATCGTCATCACAAACGCATCTCCATCAACCATCCATGTTTTCCTCATCCATGAGTGAGTAATCTCCTGATGTAGGCGTGGGGATGGTAGGGATTGGATGAGTTCTATCATGTAATCGAATAAGATTGTTAGGGCATAGTGCCTAGTACCTCTATTAGTGCTATTTGACTTTGTTGCAACTTGTTGTGCTTAATGCTTATCACTAGGGCCCGAGTGCCATGATCTCAGATCTGAACTTATTATTGAATCATTATGATAGTATTGTTTTTGATCTTATCTGCAAGTTCTGTACACATATCATTGTCCGGATCCAAAGGCCCCAAAGTGACAATAATTAGGACAACCGGAGGGGATGGCTGTGGTGTGAGGATCACATGTGTTCATGGAGTGTTAATACTTTTCTCCGGTTCTCTATTAAAAGGAGCACCTTAATTGACAGTAGTCCCCTAGAGGCGCCGCTGCCAGGGGCTGGCTGGACAGAAGATGTTGTGCAAGTTCTCATTGCGAGAACGTATGAATATATTTGGATCACATGCCTAGAATTGTTTAGTACTTGGATGCTTATTCTTATTTATCTGCAATGCCCTAGATCTCGAAGTTACATGTTTAGACTCGTGCATGCAACGCCCGTCCATCCACCCCTATGCCCACCGCACTCGATTCCACTGTTACCGTTATTGTTACTATTGCTCTTGTTCCACTGTTGTTGTTGCTTTGCTGTTGCTACTACCAAACTGTTTCTACTAATAAACTTCTGTGAGAAAGAACTATTTCCAGGTGCAGCTGAACTGACAACTCGGTTGTTAAGGCTTGCAAGTATTCTTTGGCTCCCCTTGTGTCGAATCAATAAATTGGGTAATACTACCCGCGAAGACTATTGCGATCCCCTACACTTGTGGGTCATCAAGACTATTTTCTAGCGCCGTTGCCGGGGAGCATAGCTTTATTTGTAAGTTCACTTGGATATATTATTTTTCACAGCTACTCCTTTCATCATGGTGAAGACTCGTGATCGAAACTTCCCTATTTTACCATCCACTACAAGATAAGGTACAGTCCTAAACACCTTTGATGCTCTCTATTCACCGTCTGATATAAGTAAGATTGTTACACCACCACCACATACTCATGCTACACACACTGCTACTACTGCTGAGTCTGAAACTTCTTTTGATACTCATGATGTTACTTCTAATGTGCTTGATGCGAGTGGTTCATTAGGTCCTTTTCTAGATGCTACTATGGCTAGTCTAGGGAATACCTAAACTCCTAGTGAAGACACTGTTACACCTATTATCTCACCTGAGTCTAGAGAGAGTTATGATATTAATGATGGTTACATTGAGTTCACTGATGAATTTGTTGAAGAGTGTCGAAACACACATGGTACTAGTGCTATTAAGAGTCTCCTTGCTATACACACCATTATTCCTAAGTCATCCTCTGATCCTAAGTTTGCCACCTCTCCCATAGATATTAAAGATAAAGATTATGATTTCTCTCTTGATTTATCCTACTTGGATATTGTTGAGAAAGAGCCTTTTTGTGGGACTGAAAATGAGAGTGTTGTGGCTCATATGAATGAGCTTTCTACTATGAGTGCTTTATTCTCTGATGATTTTAAGATGTGCAAGTACTTTGTTACTAAGATCTTCCCTTTTTCACTAAAAGGAGAAGTTAGGGATTGGTTTAATAGATTACCTCCTAGTTCCATTGATAGTCCTGATTGTTTGATTGCTTCTTTCTTCCAGAAATATTTTCCTCCTAGTGCTAGACATGCTGCTTTGTAGAGACTTTTTGATTTTAAACAGGGAGAAGAAGAGAAATTGCTTGAGTCATGGACAAGGTTCTGTGCCTTGATTCATGCACATCCTAGATGTCCATTACCTAAGAATTAGCTTCTTGATATTTATTATAATGGACTAACTGATGATTCTAGGACATACCTAGATAGCTTTGCTGATTGTGTTTTCAGGAAAAGAACTCCTACAGATGCTGAAGAATTAATGACTAAGATAAGCAAGAATTATGATGATTGGACTTCAACTGAGCTAAATACACCTGAACCTATTACTCCTGAACCATATGTTCATGAACCAGTTCCAATACCAACACCAAAGAAAAGAGGAGTGATTGCATTAAATGATGAAGTGATGAAGGAAGCTAAGAAGTGTCTAAAGGAGAGAGGTATTAGAGCTGAAGATGTGAAGAATCTACCTCCTATAGAAGAATTATGTAAGCCAATTCACCACTCATCTACTATTGAGGTACACTCTCTCCACTTTGATGAAGGTGATATTCCCTATAGTAAGCCTCCTGATCAATGCTTAGAGGAACTTGACACTTTTATTATTAAGCAAGGTAATTTTAATAAAAAAATTCAGAATAACTAATTGGAAAAATCTAGAGCTATTAAAGAGTTGAAAGATATTGTGGAAAGAACTTCTAATGATATTAAAATGCTTTGTAAACACTTTAAAATGGTTCAAACCCAACTTGATCAACTTGCTAAGGTACAAAAGGATATGCTAGTTAATGCCTCAGGAGATAAACATGCTTATGGAATTAGAACTAGGAGTGGTCTAGCTACTGCAGATCCTTTATATCCTGAAGGACACCCTAAAATAATTGAGCAGGATTCCAACAAGTTGATAGTGGTAGTCCCCATAAGAGAAAGAAAAAGAAACATAGAATAGTTGAGGAACCACTTGAACCTGCTATAGATCCTAATAGTATATATGTCTCTGATGCTGAAACTGGGAGTGGTAATGGTAAAAATGATGCTCCTGAGGAGGAAGTTGAGGAAGAGCCTGAGAAGCACACTAAGAACACTAGGTACACTAAGGAAGATTTTATTGCTAATAAACATGGTAAAGAGAGAGAACCTTGGGTGCAGAAACCCATGCCTTTTCCAGGTAAGAAACACAGGTCAAAGGAGGAAGAATACTACAACAAGTTTTGTGAGTGGATGAAGCCTTTATTTTTGCAAATTCCTTTGACTGATGCTATTAAGTTGCCTCCTTATTCAAAGTATATGAAGGATATTGTCTCTAATAAAAGGAAGATTCCTAATGAGGAGATTTGTACTTTGCTTGCTAATTACTCCTTCAATGGTAAGGTTCCAAAGAAACTTGGTGATCCAGGTATACCAACTATTCCTTGCTCTATTAAGAATAATTATGTTAGAACTACTTTATGTGATTTGGGAGCTGGAGTTAGTGTTATGCCTTTTTTCTCTATAAGAGACTTCAGCTAGAAAAGCTGATACCAACTGATATATCTTTGCAAATGGCTGATAAGTAAACTACTATTCCTATAGGTATATGTGAGGATGTTCCTGTTCAAGTTGCTCATAATTGCTTGGTTCTAACTGATTTTGTTGTGCTTGAAATGCCTGAAGATGATAATATGTCTATTATTCTTGGGAGATCTTTTCTTAATACTGTAGGTGTTGTCATTACTTGTAATCAGGGGAAAGTAACTTTCAATATTAATGACAAAGAGCACCCTGTCTATTTCCCCAAGAATGTTGCCAAAATCTATTGCCTGAACTACATTGAAAATGTTGAGAGCATTAAGGTTGGAGAAATATATTGTCCCATTCCACAAGAAAATTTTGAAACTATTATGATTGGGACTATTGCTATCAAGCTTGAGGTAACATAATCACTTGGTGGAATACAAAGTTTTGTTTCATCTAAGATTGTTTTGGTAACAAGACTTGATCAATCTTGTTAACAAAAGGATTTTAATGAACAAAATAATGTTTTCATTGTGGTTATACTTGCTTTCTTTTACTTTTCTCCTTCCTAGTCTTTGTTTTATCTTTAGTTTTTCTAGTTGTTTGCTTGTTAGAGTGTCTTAGAACATCTGTAGTTTGGTTTTTGTTTGCTTTTGCTTCTTCTGAAAAAACTGTATCTGCGAGAAAATCAATTTTCATACCCTGAAAATTGGCCAAAAATAAAGTTTTCAGAAAAATCCCAGAAAATTCAAAATAAATTTTTCCTCGAAAAAAGGGGCAGAGGAACACCTGGAGTGACCCAGGGGTCCACCCCAGGCCACCACACTCATGGTAGGCGCGGCCTACCTAGGGGTGGCGCCTAGTGGGGTTTGGCCCACCTGGTCCCCTCTAGGATGCCTCCTCAAAGCCACCTTCTTTCTCTCTCCCGAAAGACACCGGAAAACTTTCTCTAGCTCGAGTTCTTGATGTTCTTTCTCGCGATTTTCGATCTCCTTGTTTAGCCCATCTCAAGTGCTGATTTTTAAGGGTTTGCTCCTTGGTATGTGCCTCCTCCACTTGTCCAATTAGATTTGTGATTGGTAGATTGTATCTTGAGTATTTTGCTGCTATAGGTGTCAGGTTGTTTGAGCTTGCATGCTTGTTTGAGCTTGCATGCTTGTTCTATGATTAGAAATTTCATTTTGATGCATGTGTAGCCCTCTAGCAAGTTCCTATAGTAGTTTCTCATCGTTTATAAACATACAAATCACTTGGTTTGATGTTTGTCTAAAAATTTCAGAAAAAGAGAAGTAATGGACAACCACACATTTGGTGAAATATTTGAGAGTGATGCGCCTAGAAGGGCTAGGATTCGAAGATTATCCACCAGTGCTAGACCCTCATATAATGAAGATCTCATTACTCCGCGGTTTGGTGACGAGGGAGATGAGGGGGATGCGGATCCCTCCACCTTTCCTTGCCAAACTTTCTTGCGGACTGCTGGGATTCTTGATGATTTTATGACCTTGGTTCGGAGGGCTGGACTAACAAGTTACATGCAAGATGAGAGCGCGCAATATGCTATGCTCACTAAAACATTTGTGTAGAGCTTTTCTTTTACTAACAGTGTGTTCAAGCCAGATGTGTCTTTCAAAATTTATGGCAAGGCTTATTCAATGACTTTGAAGCAATTGTGTAAGGCCCTGGGACTTGGTACAGTTAGGTCAGCAAAGAATATTCCAACTCAACCCGCTGATTTGTTGGAGCTTTACCGAGGGATAACCAATGATGATGACCATAGAGCTCAATGGGGAAAGATAAAGAATATTCAACTCCCAGACATTAGGTACTTTGCTTACTATCTTGCCACAAGTGTTCTTGGTAGGGAGAACACTAGTAATATTTCCAACTATCAATTGGCCTTCTTAGCTGCTGCGCTCAACAATGAAACTAAGTATAATCTTGGTTCTCTCATTGCTCGTCGCTTTACTGCTAAGGGACCCATTTATGGGGGAATTATTGCTACTCGTGTTGCTGCTACCTTAGACATTGTTGTTGACCCAAATGATACAGTTTTGGCTCCTCGGAGGATTGATCTTGCCGCCATGAAGGCACATCACTTTGTCACCACTAACTCTACCCTTGATAGCTTGGTTTATAGAATGATGTTTATTGACGGGGAAGAGAGAGAGAGAGATCCCTCTACCCCAAACCACTTTGTTCAGTATTTCTCAGGGACCTTTGTCACGCTCCAAGGGGGAGATGGATGACAAGCTGCGCTCTCTTAACTTCCACGGGCACTACCAGGCGGAAGCACCATCATACGACCCCTTTGTGTACTACACAGCGGAGGCCTCGAGCTCATACCAGGACGAGGGAGCTTCCTCGACGTACTAAGGGGGTGCATCTTCTTGGGCACCATGGGATTGAGCCCCACTTAGGCCAAAAGCCTAAGCTTGGGGGAGGTATACCAACATCACACTCATATATATATCATGTTTTGTCGGTTCTTTGTATATCCATTGTTTCGCTTTCTTTTTGGTTCTTGTTGCTGCTTTCTCAAAAACACAAAAATACCAAAAATATTTTCATTGTTTCTCTTGGTTTGTTTCTTTGCTTTTCAGTTTCGGTTTGCCTTAAAAGAAAAATCCAAAAAGATTTTGCTTTGTTTGGTTTGCTTTTGTTTTGTTGTTTTTCTTTGTTTGCTTTCTTTAAAAAATCAAAAACACCAAAAATATTTGTTCTTGTTCTTTGGTTTTGTGAGTTCTTTGCAGGGTTCAGCCGTCCTCAGTGGATATTGGTTTCATGTTATTATTCAAGTCACACAAGTGAAGGGCAATAATGAAGATTAAGACAACTTGAGGAGTGGTAAGAGGCTGGTTACGAACTCTACTTGTTTTCATTTTTGTACATATACTCATCATTGTGAGCATGCTTAGCCTGTTTATGTAAGGTGTATGTCATTATGGATGCTTAGTAATTCTTGCTTGCCTGTGATTACCTCCAGCTTGCTAATAGTTTCTAGCATGTCATATGAATGTTTGCTTGCATTGTTTTATTCATACTCATTATGTTTCGTTGCAAGCATGATTATGACAGTTATTGCTCTCTCGTTTGTCGCTCCCTTTCTATTTCTAGCCTTCACTTGCACTGAGTAAGCTCTACCTGTGCTTCCAACTCCCCAAAACTAATATTGCCAGCTGTGTCCACCTTACCTACCTATTAGCATCATTTGCTATTTCAGTGCATATTCTATATGCCATGTTTTCTTCCAAAATAAAATGTTTGTCTGTTTTGAGAAAGTTAGTTAGTAAAGCTCTCACAAACTTGATGGCACACTTTATTCCGTGCACTTAATAATTCTGAACCATTGTGACCTGTCCATGAAAGTTATATGCTTGCAAATTATATGCTGGGAGTCAGCGGAACCGTGATGTCACGGGGAACGCTTTCAACACTTTTTTGATATTTATATCCGGTTGATACCTTGTTCTTTTGTTTGCGGATGTCGTCGATGTGAAATAAAAGTGGGACTTGTGAGTTCATGGAGTTTATATATTGTTTTAGAGAAACGCCTGGGCCGCTAGCCTAAGCCATGCCTAATCATGGTGGAAACTTGCAGCATCACCATAATGAGCATTTATGAAGCATCCTCAACAAAAACCTATACACATAGTAAATAAAAAGATCACTGAGATGCTCATTGTCTGCTTGGCTTGTCATTTTGATCACGGGATAGCTCATGTATCATGTGCAAGGGGTACCTCGTTGGCGGTTCTCTATGATATGCGTGTATTTACAATGACATGAACTTTCAGGTAACCAAAGTTGAGTAGCATGCGGTGCAGCCCTCGTACTCAAGGGACTTGGGATTTCCAGTTTATGGTCTTTCAAGCATATGATTCATAGTGGACCTCACTTTCACCTTAAACATATAAAGATGCCTATGATAGGGGCAATGAGAGCTCAAAGCTAACAAGTACCTTACTTTCAGCATTTGGAAGCCTTTCAAACTTTTCAAAACCATTTCACTTCCTTGTTGAGTCACCACCTATTCTTTGAGCACCTTCTTGAGAGCATAGTTGTCATTTTTGTGTTTGTTTCAAAACTTGGTTAATTATGTCATGACTTTGATGCTTGTGTCTCTGATATATTTATCTCTAGTCTTCACTTGAACTTCAGAGGTGCCTTGGCATTTATATTGTGCTCTTCAAACAAAGGCAAGCGAGATACCACTCTATCATACCTTATTATGAGCATTGCAATGTTGCTTATGTTTATGTTTCTTGCTACTTATTATTATTGAGTTGGTTTCTCTTCATAGCTTGCAATGACTATTCAGTAGACTTAGTTGCATACTCTTTATTATGCATAGTTTAAGCATCTAATCCTGTGCTGAGAATATATACATCATATGAAGCAAATGTGTTCATGAAAGTTCTTTTATCGCACTCAGTTTTCAACTGAATTGCTTTAGGACAAGCAATAAGCTAAGCTTGGGGGGGAGTTGATACGTACAAAATGTATGTACTTTCTCGAACACTTCGCTATAGTTTCTCCTCTAAACTTAGGTGATTTGGATACAACTAACACAGACTGACGCTGTTTTCAGCAGAATTACCTTGGTGTCTAGTTTTTGGGCAAAAAATCAACTATCAGGAAAAATCCCGGAAAATATGCTAAAAATCCTATTTCACCAGAAGATCCACGGAGCCAGAAGACGAGACGGAGAAGGGGACTGGGGGCCCACACCCCTGCCAGGCGCGGACCCACCACTTGCCGCGCCTAGGGGGTGTAGCCGCCCTAGGCACCTCCTCGGCCTCCCTCTGCGCCTATAAGTTGCCTCTTGACCTAAAAACCGGTGGGGGTCGATAGTTTTCCAGAAAGAGTTCCGCTACTCCGCCACCATCAGCAACCAAGATTCAGATATAGAAACTCCGTTCTGGCACTCTGCCGGGATGGGAAATTTGGAGAGGATCATCGCCATCGTCATCACCAACGCATCTCCATCAACCATCCATGTTTCCCTCACCCATGAGTGAGTAATCCCTCGCTGTAGGCTTGGTGATGGTAGGTATTGGATGAGTTCTAGCATGTAATCAAATAAGATTGTTAGGGCATAGTGCCTAGTACCTCTATTAGTGCTATTTGACTTTGTTGCAACTTTTTGTGCTTAATGCTTGTCACTAGGGCCCGAGTGCCATGATCTCAGATCTGAACTTATTATTGAATCACTATGATAGTATTGTTTGTGTTCTTATCTGCAAGTTGTGTACACATATCATTGTACGGATCCAAAGGCCCCAAAGTGACAATAATTGGGACAACCGGAGGGGATGGCTATGGTGTAAGGATCACATGTGATCACGAAGTGTTAATGCTTTGCTCCGGTGCTCTATTAAAAGGAGCACCTTAATTGCCAGTAGTTCCCTAGAGGCCCCGCTGCCACGGGATGGCTGGGCAGAAGATGTTGTGCAAGTTCTCATTGCGAACATGTATGACTATATTTGGAGCACATGCCTAGGATTGGTTAGTACTTGGATGCTTATTCTTATTTATCTGCAATGCCCTAGATCTCGAAGTTACATGTTTAGACTCGTCCATGCAATGCTCGTCCATCCATCCCTATGCCTACCGCACTCGAATCCCACTATTACCGTTACTGTTACTATTGCTCTTGTTCCAATGTTGTTGTTGCTTTGCTGTTGCTACTACCAAACTGTTGCTACTGATAAACTTCTGTGAGCAAGAACTATTTCCAGGTGCAGCTGAAGTGACAACTCAGTTGTTAAGGCTTGCAAGTATTCTTTGGCTCCCCTTGTGTCGAATCAATAAATTGGGTAATATTATCTGCGAAGACTGTTGCGATCCCCTACACTTGTAGGTCATCACCTGCCTTCCGACATCCTTCACGATTCACAAAGAGTTGCCGCCTACGACGAAGATGAGGCTGAAGAATCCAGGCGCCTAGATGTGGACCTTCTCGAGGAAGAGCGCATATTGGCATGCCAAAGATCCGCCATCTATCAGCAGAAGCTACATAGCTACCATAATCGTCGCGTTCGTCATCGCTCGTTTAAAGAGGGGGATCTGGTGCTACGACTTAAGCAGAAGAATTCACAAAAATTATCCCCGCCATGGGAAGGACCGTTCATCATTATCAAGGCGCTACTCAATGGGTCTTACTACCTCATTGACAATCGTGAACTTGACGATAGACCCAGCAATGATCATAAGTGTAAGCGACGTGACCCGGATGATGACTACCCGAAGTTTGATCGGCCATGGAACATAACACATCTATGTCCTTTCTACACTTAGCATATTTTTTATCTACTGTGTACCTCTTATATGATCAATGAAATAAAGCTCTTTGGTTCACTCATATGCTTGAGTCTTTTACCTCCTTTAGTGTTCATTTTTGGATCATATAAAACATTTATGCACAAGCTTTGCATTTGCACTTGTAAAAATTCCACCTACGGGCATGAGCTTAAGTTTTCTGGTCTGTACCTTCTTTGTTGTTTTTATGTGGATACTGGAGTAGTGACTTTCGGCACTTGAAGTCGGCGATTTTGTGCTTAGGTTTTGACGGTGCCATTGGGCATCATAGGTTGAGCGCATGGTTCCGAATATGAGTCTTCCGACTCATGAAAAGTCAAGCATAAAAACCAAAGTAATGGATAAGCCAGCACTTGCTTAAAAATATTTACATGCTGCAACTAGTACTTAAGTAGCAGGAAACATATAGCTATTGTTTTCCGCCTTAAGATTAAAACTGCAGTTTTTTTATACATACATAGGAAACAAATATTATAAAGTGTTTTTTCATTCCTCTGGCGCAGGAGACTTTGAGGTAGCATCGTCGGAAGCAGGAGAGTCATCCTGATCATCTTCAAAGTCGGTGGTCTTGAGAGAGTCGGAGGATCTAGGCTGGTCGCCATCGATGATCTGGAGAGGCACAAAGGAGTTTGGGTCGACCAACTCGACAACCCTGGTGTCATAGCTGACGAGCGATGCCCAGATAGCTTTATGATCAATCTTCTAGCCGTCATCTTCTACGTCGGGCATACCTGAGGTCACCGTGTCGATGTCAGCATTCTCGTAGTGGGCCTTGACCATCGGCAGCGAGATTCTAGCACCAGCCTAGGTACATGAAGCTTTCCAGCTTACGATACGCTCGAGGGCTTGGCGCAGAATTTACGAGTACTTCATGATGAAATCCACCGCCTTGATGTTGATGTTCAGGGGCTTGGCAATTTCCTTGGCTTGCTTGATGGCGGTACTGATGAAGTTGCCGGCAAGGACCATGCATTCCTTTGGCGGAGGAGGCGTATTGGTTAAACCAATAGGAGCTGCATTTCCGACAAAGGAAAGGAGTACATGAGTTCAAATAACATAAAAGTCTAGAGTACCTGGCCTACAGAAGTACGAGACATAGATCTCTTACCAAAGATGCTCGCTTCGGCTTGCTGCCGTTCTTGTCGGAGGACCTTGTAAGCTTCAAGGTTGCGTTGATTCTGCTCATCGGCAGCTTTCTTCTACTCCTTGAGGATTGCAATTTCCTCCTTCAGTCAGTTGATCTCCGTGTTGGAAGACTCCTGCATGGCCTTCATTGACGCTTCATGCATCTTCAGGGTATCAGCCCTCTCCTACTTAAGGATCTTGTTTTTGCTATCCAGCAGTTCTATGTGCTTGGATTGCTCAACAATGTCCTTCGCCTTGGCAATAGCTTCTGCAGGTCGGAGAAATGACAGCGCACGATGAGTAGTTGGAGAGTGATGTCACAAGACCAAGTTTGAATGTGAAATTGAAAAGAAAAACAGACTCTTGCTCTTGGTGATTTGATCCTTCAAGAAGGCAGTTTTACCCTTTTTAGCTTCCAGATCAACACGCAGCTTGTGGAACTTCTCGTTGACGACGCCTCTCCGAGCATTCTCATTTTGCGGAAAAATATCAAAGTTACTTAGTCTACTTGGAGAATCTAGCCGGATAAATATCCACCTAGAGGCTTGGGGGCTACAGTGAGAGTTTTTTACTCGGCAATATGCTTAGTCTTTCTTTAAGCATCTTGTCGGAACTAATTCTGTTTCAACTAGAGGCTTGGGGGCTACAGTATTGAAATTTACAAACACTGCGTATGCTACTCTAAAAGTATCTAGTTGGATTAGTTCATTCATACTACATACTTGGGGGCTACAGTGCGAAGTTTTCTAGCTTAGTCACTCTTAGATCATTCAGACACAAAACCTATGGTTTTCCGTCTAAATCCTCAGGGGCTATAGTGGGATACTTCATAAGAAATGCAAAAGGCATACAAAACTTACAAGTGCAATGATCTTGAGGTTGGTGGCTCTCTCGGCAAATATCTTGTTGAAGGAAAGACTATTTCCGCGCAGGATATCCGCTTGCTTGAGCAGCTCCTCAAGACCACATGTCGGAGAAGTCGGTGCTGCACCAGGAACCAGAGTGGAGCTACTCGGTGTAAGCACCAGGTAGACGATCTTCAGGAATTCTGCTAGTGTCTTGGGTGTAGTGGCGCCGCCTGCGGCAGAAGTTCCGCCTTCTATCATCGCCTCACCGCTACCAGTGGCATCCTTAGCCAGAGTGTAACACCCTCAGAATCGGCCCTATGCAAGTTTCAGCGATTCCCGCCAAACCCGCATAGAAACGATTCAAAGGTGCCCATCAGGCACTTTCGTGCGGGTGGAAAACGAAGTAATAACATTACACAACAGTCCTCGATGGGACCCACAGAACAGATATATATAACAGCGACTCAATGAGTCAAGAATATAGATATACAATACAAAGATCCAAATCACCTTGAGAACAATACGGCGTCCGAGTACGGACAAGATGCAAATTGAGCTAAGAGCCCTGAAGAATAACCAATGGCGTCCATAACCCTGCCCAGGCCAAGCCGGAAGGGTAACCCTGCTAACGACGTCGATCTCAAAACCTGCTTAAACAAAGGGGTGCCGACAAAGGGCAAAGGAAAAGAAAGAGAGCGGTCAGTACTGAGGCCAGTACACGGCGAGGCTAGAATTCGGCGGTCCTCGCCTACATAGGTATGGTGGACTGAAGCGGCAGCGGCAGCATGCACTAAACAACCTATAGAGACTCGACGCAACTGTCGGCTATTAGAGAGGGATAAGAAAGACCTATTCGGTACCAACCTGATGCTACCATCAAACAAACCCATCCTGGTGTTTCCCCCTCGAGACCAAACGAGGAAGTCAACCGAGGAACTCACACCGTTGGCAGTTTTATTTATTCAGTTATCGTTGCAGCAATTACTAGTCAGGTATAGATAATCATCCTGATAAAATAAGCAGTGGGCCATTTTAGATAACCATTCCGTTGTAGTTGCGACACTTACTAGTCAAATACAATTAGCATGAGATATCCCAAAAACCCAGCAGTTGTTGGTACTTTTATTTAGCCATTCCGTTATAGTTGCAATACTTACTAGTCAGATACAATGGTCGCAAGCGACAATCCAAACAAGCAATTGTTGGCAGTTTTATTTAGCCATTCCATTATAGTGAAGCTGATTACTAGTCATTATAAAGTCAAATTTATAGCACTACTTTAGTTATAGTTGTCTACGATCGAGATACTGTGCTCCAAGTCGTCCATAACCGCGGACACGGCTTTCAGAAAGTTTTACCCTGCAGGGGTGCACAAATAGCAACACGCACTCGATCGACCTTGGAAAAACCAAATCAAAACCCAACGAGGCCTTCACGACAAAGCAATCACAAGATTCAGAAATATTTCAGGGGGCCACCCCATAAGTATACCCGCAACAAAGTTAGCTGACTTCGAGACGGACTCAAGGTTTGTGGGGCCGGTCAGAACGATGGGAACCCAAAAGCGGGCTTGTCGATACAGCAAACGGTCACGATCCTAAATAAAGAGGTGCTCTCGCACAATCGTAATAAAGCGAAGAAGCATGGCATAAGTACAGGATAGTAAATAAAACCTCAAACTAGTTTGTGGCCCCAAGAAATAAGAATGAATCAAGCTCTGGCTTAGGGGGGTCCCATAATCCTCCCGGATGTGGATAGCGCGAATATTCAAGGAACAGGTATCAAGTACTCGGGGTCCTACGGGACACAAGTGGACGGTTAACAACCAAATAACATCTATTTCCCACTTGTGCCTCTGCTTACCTACTTCAATTTTAGTTGTTAAACAGTAATTAAAGTAAATGATAATGAAAGCCATGATCATCTCCAACCTTAAACATACGGCAACACTCCAAAAACTGTGGTACTGGACGACACGCAACAGCACTTGAGCAAGCGACTACGACGCGCAGGTCCAACTATCTACCAAGCAACAGGTAATAGGAGGTGTCCAAGGCAATATAAGGCTGCAAGGAAAACACGGGTACGAAAACTAGAGCAACGCAACACAGATAGCAATAGATCAACAGGAGGGAATAAATACTATAAAAGTAAGATAGGTAGAAAGGGGGAGATGCTCGCCTGAAAACATTGCCGAAGGTTCATCCGAAGATCGGGGCGAAGCTCACATCAACTCAACGACCTTATCCGCGAAGAAGCAAAACACTAGAATAAACACCGGATGCACTATTTAATACTACGGCAAAAGATCGGCATGCTTATGATATGATGCATGGCATGGCAAAGGTGCGATGCAATTAGGCCGTATTAAGCGGAATCGGGGTCCCGACAATTAATTAAACGGTTCAAGTTATTTAGAACCCCCGCAATTTTAAATGTTGTATTAACAAGGCAAAACATAGTATCGGTTCGCTACACAAATTTAAATGGAACCAATATGAGACTAGATTTGCCCGCATATGGACCCCATATTTAATTATAAGGTGAATCGGCATAGTGCCCCCAACCACATGACATGCATGCGAGATGAACAATTAATATGCAACAGGTTTACATATAGCATTTATAAAATAGGGGCTCGGGAAAAGGTTCACACATGGGTTCGGAAGATCTTGGTTCAGGGGGTTCGGGGTTCAGACTCAGGGTTCGGATCTGGGGTGATCGCTATTCGAAGGTCGGATACAAGATGAGGAGCTTGGCGTTCCGGGAAGAAGGGCTTGGTTCGGTGTGGGAGCGCATCGGATTCGCCCTGGTCGGTGTCGATCTTGTCGGGCCCGCGTATCAGGCCGGTCTTGGCGTCCGGGATGAAGAACTTGGCGTTCGGCGTCGGCGTCCTTACCGTCCGTGTTCTCGAGCATCGCATCCGGGAAGGAGTTCTTGTCGCACATGTGGTCTTCGGGTCCGTGTAGATGGTCATGGTGTGCCGAGGGTTCGGTCTCGGGGATCGGTCTTCGGGGTGGAGAACTTTACGTCCGTGTAGACGATCTTCTCGGATCCTTGCCGAAGGTCATGGCGTTGGTGACGGACTCGGATCCACTGCCGATGGTTCGTCGGATTCTGGAAGGAGATCTTGTGGTTTCCGTGAAGGAGGACTTGACACTCCACGAAAGGGATCCTCACGTTCAATTCTTGCGGGCTCCAACTTGTATCCTTTGACAGTAGTCTTCCTGTTCAACTTATGTGTGGAGACATCCACGCACAGCACGTTGTCTTGAAGAAGGGCGGCGAGGTGGTATGCGCCCAGGCAGGAGGGAGGCGAGCTCCAAAGGGAGGGCGCGGCAGCCCTGTAAGGACTAGGAGAGGCGAGGCCGGCGCGGGTTCTGGGAGGCGGGGAAGCACCAGCAGCAAGCGCGACGCGTCGGCCAGCGGATGGAGGCGAGCCGGGCGATGGTGGGGTCGGTGACTAGGGGCACGGGGTCGGCCGAAGATGCGGGGCTCGGGCAACCGACGGAGAGGGGCCTGGCGACAGAGAGGGCCCTTGAGGCAGCGCTCGGGATGGCCAAGGCCGGGCAGGGACCCGCGAGGAGGCGAACCGAGGCCTGGGTGGCGGGGGCCCCTGGCAACGGCGCTTGGAAGACGGGGTCCGGGGGCGCGGCGAGGCCGGCGCGACGAAGGCGGAGGCTGGCCGGAGGAGGAGATGCCCGGGGGAGGCAGGGAGAACGGAGGCGACGCACGGGGGCCGAGCTCCAGCCATCGCGAGCTTGCGGGCTCGGCGGGGGTCGGTCCAGGGGCGGCGCTCGGCGACGAAGAGGTGCGGGGCCGACGGCTCCGGCGAGGCCGAACAGACGGGGAGCGGCGCTCGGCGGCCATGGAGGCGAGCAGAGAGGCAGCACGAGCTGCGGGGAGGACGAGGGAGAGGCGAGCGGAGGGAAGAGGCCGGCGGGGAAGGAGGCATGTGGCGGCCGACGCTGGGGATGAAGGAGGGAAGGGCGGCGGCGGAAGGATGAGGGGAAGGCGGCGGCGTCGGGTTGGGGAACGACGGGAGGAGAGGAGCGTCTCGAGGGAGGTGGGAAGGGTCGGTCATGGGGTTGGTGGGCGAGCGACAGGAGGTGGGAGGTGGGGCCCGGTCAACAGCGGTGGGGCCAGAGGGAGGGTACCGGGCGCGGGGTGGGTGTGTCGCATGCAGGAAGTGGGGCTGTGGGGTGGCCAGCGGGTGGAGGTGGGGTGCGTGATAGGGTGGGGACAGGCTGGCGGGTGCGCTGTGTTGTGTGTGTGAGAGGGGTGGAGAGGAGGTGGGGCCATGGCTGATGTGGCGATATGGGAGTGGAGGGGGTTGGGAAAAAGGGGAGGTGGCAGTTTGCGATTGGCCGGGGTGAGGTGGAGGGGGTTTGGGTAGACTAGGATTGGGTAGGAAAAGATTAGGAATTAGACAGGCCGGGTTTGTACTGGGGGTGGCCAACTGGGTCGGATCGGCCCGGTTCGGCTGCCCCCTAAAAATAATATAAATTTTTATGTATTGTTTTAAAGGACTTGTGCAATTTATTTTTTTAGACAAACAAAATATCCGGAAGGGTCCGGGGATTATTTTGAAATAGAGAGGGGTCTTTGTAGAAAGCAAAAGTAGGTTTGAACAAAATAGTTTTAGTCAATGATGATGTCATGACGATGCAATGCACAAAATCAACGTGATTTTCTAGTAGTGGTTTTTGCGGGATGCCACACAGAGCTTCAGCCACTTTTGGTGCGGTGCTTTCTTGTGTCGCCTGCTCACCGACCACAGCAAGTTCCGCAGCAACGCCTTGGTCCACTTCCATAGCGGAAGGTTCAGACGTTACCTTTGCTGGAGAGCTTGTCCGTGCGGTAGCAGGCTAGATGCTGGGAGTTGTGGGGGCAATGGCGGGAGACGCTTGGTGAAACATATCCTTGATGTTTTAGAAGCCCCCAATGTTTTGGAGGTCTTCTTCAAACTCAAGCTGGCCTTCTTCCTGAAACATGCAAAAGTATAAGTACAGGAACAAGACGGGCAAGGGACAATGTCGGATGTTAAGAAGCATACACAAAAGTTGGTGCCTTGGTAAACGGGATACTGGTGATTCTTCTTTTCTCCACCTCCAGGGCGGAGGTGGACTTCTTGGAGGCTCCACCATCCGTCTTCTTCTTCTTGCCTCTATCGGCAGCGTTAGAGGTGGAGATCTTCCGCTTACGCACCAACGAAACATCGTCATCGGACATGACGGTGACTTCCTTCATCTTGGGGTCATAGACTTGGATAGCCATGCTATCCTCCTCTAGACTCTTTAGTTGTTAAGTGAATCCCGAAGTGTTAGATGTAATGGTAATGGCTAGACGGAAGAAATGGAGTATATGTCATACACGGAAAATAAACAAATACCTCTAGGCGCGTGCCACCCTTGAACATGTCATAGGTGATGGTGAAGCCATGCTTCCTGTCCTTCACCTTGACGATGTCCTTGAGGCGGAGCTTGATGGAGTCACTCGAGAAGTTGTCCTCGGAGATGCGGAGGCTATCCTTCCTATCCTTGGTATACTGGTGCATCAGCTTCGCACGGTGCTGCAGAGGCTGGATCCGCCTGATGAACCAGCACATGGCTAGGTCCAACCCGGTCATACCCGTGTCTATGAACCACTCGATCCGCCTTACGGCGTGGGAGGCTTTGTCGTCGGAGGGTAGGAGGGCTTGGGATCTCCATGTGGTGGCTTCAGCAGCGGCCCCGTTGACAAAGTCCGAGTATGATGCTTCTCAGCCAGTCAGAGGGATATCTAGTCCCTAGAAGTACGTCCTCTGCTAATTTTTGCAGTACTCGTGGCCTACAATGTCGGGGAACCGCAGACCAGGGCGGATCTTGAAGCTAATGGTTCCACAATTTCTGATCTTATCCTTGCTCACTCTGGCTTCCCTCTTGACGCTGAAGTAATATATAAATAGATCTAACCTAGGCCTGATTCCTAGGTAACCCTCACAAAGCGCCGCGTAGTTGCTAAGCATGGGGATGCTATTTAGAGACAGGTTCTAAGGTTGAACCCAGTAGTGGCTAAGGACCTCTATGAAGAAGTCGGAAATTGGGAGGGAGACGCCGTGTACCAGTTGGGCTTTGAGGTACACCTTTTCTCTAGCTTGGGGAGAAGGGATGACCTCGCCGGCCGGTGCCGCCCGCCAGATCAGACCCTCCGTCCTGGGGAGGTACCCCTCGGCGAGCATCTCCTTGAGATTGCCATAGGTGATGTCCGAGCCGCGCCACTCTCCCTTGTGAGAGTCGCCCTCCTCCTCCAGCGGTTCCAGCCCCGCTGGAATATGGTCACCACCGATGGTTTCCACGACCGCGGTGCATGGCAGCACCAAGCCTTCTGGGGGCACATGAAAGGAGCCCGCCGGCTTAGCCGCGGCGTTGCTCGTTGCCGCTATGGATGGGGTTGCACTGCTGCTCGCCATTAGGGAAAGGAGGAAGGTGACTATGGGATTGGGGAAAGCTAGGGTTTTTCTCGGTGTGCGTGGAGAGATAGAGGAGACGCTCGCTGGAGGAAGAAGATGACGCGAGGAAGAATGCGGTGAAAGGATAGAAATTACCACGGTTATACTTTATAGTACTATGCGCCGAGATTCATGCAAGTTGATCAAATGGTTGCTGCATGGACAGCGCGTGCGTGTGCGTGCACGGAAATTTTGCCACATTCCCACCGCCACCGCCAATGTTTCGCATCCTTCGCGCGGGAAAAATGGCTATGATTGCGTTCTCTGCATGTGTGAGTTAAGAGGCGTCGCTGACCTATGGTTGCATTCGCGCGGGAAGGCTACGGAGGAGTCACCAGCATACCCGGAGCCTAGGAGTGCAATACACGTTAGACTAGTTGTGTACCGTGTAGGACTCTGTGACCTGTCCGGCTAGGACTTTGCCTGTAACCCTAGGATCTGGCGACTATATAAGCCGGACCTATGGGAGCCTTTAGGGCACGATACAACTCATACCTCGTACATCGAACCATGTAAACTCGATGTATTGCCATTATAGTGATTTATAGCAGGAGTAGGATTCCTCCACCGTCGTAGGATCTGAACCTAGGTAAGCTGTGTTACCTCATACCCGCCAACCTTCCACCTTACCCCACGTATCTAAACACGCACTGTGAGGACCCCTCCATGGCGTACTCGTCGGTAATACCATGACACCATCCTACTTTTCCTCCGCAACTCTCGGTGATGGTTCCTCCACCCCAATTTCTGGTGTCGGTCACACACAATTATCTTCAACTACTCAACCTCTAATCCTTCCAGATGTCCTAGACGCACCAGCCTTAATCAAAAAATTTAATCTCTATCCATAAATTCACTCATGCAATAACGTTTCTGTTGAATTTGACCAGTTTGGCTTGTCTGTGAAGGATTTAATCACCAAGGCGAAGAGATCGCACGCTTCGATAGTTTTGGTGTTCTCTACTCCATCCATGGTGCTCTTGCCGCGTCTCCACCATCATCCATGCTTGCTCCTATAAATATTTGGCATCAACGTCTAGGCCATCCCAATAAAGCTTCAATGTCATCCTTGCTTAGTGAATTTGCAATCCCTTGTAATAAAGATTCTCATAACACTTCTACCTATGAGTCTTGTCAACAAGCAAAATATGTCCGTCTACCCTTTAGTTCATCTAGTTCTTTTAGTACTTTTCCGTTTGAGCTTCTTCATTGTGATTTATGGACCTCCCCAATCTTGAGAATTTCTAGATTCAAATATTATCTTGTCATATTGGATGATTTTACTCATTATACTTGGAATTTCCCTCTTTGAAACAAATCAGATGTTCCCACCATTTTTCTCAACTTTCAGCGCTATGTTGCCACTCATTTTTGTTTACCCATTAGATTCATCTAATGTGATAATGCTCGCGAGTTTAACAACTTCACAAACCAAAATTTCTTTCTCCACCATGGCATTCTCCTATGATTTCTCCTGTCTATATAATTCACCACAAAATGGCAAGGCCGAACATGCCCTTCGAACAATTAACGATATGATTCGCACTCTCCTCATCCATTGTTACATGCCACCAAAATTCTGGCCCAAAGCACTCCGTACTGCCACCTATCTCTTAAATATTCTCCCATCCAGAGTCAACCCAAAAACCACACCTTACTTCTCCCTTTTTCTCTCCCATCCTAATTATTACGAGCTTCGTGTTTTTGCTATCTCTGTTTCCCAACATCTCTGCGACTTCCCCTAATAAACTCTCCCCTCGTTCTATCCCATGTGTGTTTCTCGGATACTCCGATGTACATAAAGGATACCGCTGTCCTGATCTTGTTTCTGTTCATGTCCACATCTCTCGCCATGTCACCTTTGACAAAACTGTTTTTCCCTTCTCTCATCGCCAACCTAATCAACCAACCCCTCTAGCACCTATTTCGTCACCTACCCAATCCCAAGTTCATTTCCTTTTCCCTGTCACGTCGCCCACCCCTCTGCCGTCTCTAAAGAAATATTTGCCACGGCAGACAACCAAGCAGCAAACGCTGCCCCAGCAGAAAACTCTGCCGCAGCAGCCGATCCACCCTACACCGCTTCACATTCACCAATCACGACCCCCATTACCTCTGATGCTTCCCCCCCAATCAACCCCACGTCTGCCACATCCGTTGTGCTGAACGCCTCTTCCTCACCATCACCTTTAGCTCCTCCACCTCATGTTATTCCTACCACTGCTCCTACTAATGATCATGTCATGCACACATGAGCTAAATATGGATTCCGTCTTCCGACCAAATGTCTAAACTTTACTGTCACCCCATCTCTTTCACCTATTCCCAAATCCTATAAATTTGCTCTTCTCGATTCCCACTGGGTTACTGCCATGCGTGATGAGTTTCAAGCCCTTCTGTCCAACAACACTTGGCAGCTCGTTCCCCGACCCCCTAACGCTAATATAGTCTCTAGCAAATGGGTGTTGCGCCAAAAGTTTCACTCTGACGGTTCTCTCTCTCGGTATAAATCTCGTTGGGTCTATCGTGGCTTCTCTCAACAACACGACATCGACTATGATGAAACCTTCTCTCTTGTAGTTAAACCTAGTACCATCCACGTTGTTCTCAGCATTGGTGTTTCCTCTTCATGGACCATTCACCAATTAGATGTTAAAATGCCTTTCTTCATGGTTCCTTGGATGAAACTGTCTATTTTCAACAACCTATAGGTTTCGAAGATTCCACCTCCCCTAATCATGTGTGTCTCCTTAGAAAATCCCTCTACGGTTTCAAACAAGCTCCACGTGCATGTTTCCAACGTTTCTTCACTTTCATCCAATCAATAGGATTCTCTCCCTCTCAGTCTGACTACTCTCTGTTTGTTTATAATTCCAACAATGACATTGCGTACCTTCTTCTCTATGTAGATGATATTGTCCTCACATATTCCTCTACATCCTTCCTTAATCACATCATTTCTCTTCTCCAAACTGAATTTTCTATGAATGATCTTGGGTCACTCCACCACTTCTTAGGTATTGCTGTCACTCGTGATCTCAACGATCTCTGTTTCTCTTAGCGTCAATATTCCCTTGATCTCCTTAACAAAGTTGGCAGGCTATATTGTCAACCCTCTCGAACTCATGTTGATACCACCACCAAACTTATCTCTGACGGTGAACAATTTTCTAATCCAACTCTTTATCGTAGCCTCATAGGATCTCTCAAGTACCTTACTCTTACACGACCTAAACTATCTTATGTTGTTCAACAAGATTTTTTATTTATGCACGATCCTCGCCTTCCTCACTTTAATCATGTCAAACGCATTCTTCGTTACCTCAAAGGTACTATTGATCATGATTTACACATAAATTACTCATCACCCACTTCATTGACAGCATATTCTGATGCAGACTGGGCTGGTTGTCTAGATACTTGTCGCTCTACTTTGGGATACTGTGTTTTTCTAGGTAACAATTTGATTTCTTGGTCCTCGAAACGCCAGCTTACGGTCTCACGCTTGTCAGCTGAGGAAGAGTATCGTGATTTTGCTCATGCAGTTGTTGAAACAATTTGGTTGCGCCAGTTGCTTGAAGAACTTCACCGTCCAATTTTGCAGGCCACAGTTGTTTATTGTGACAACATTTCAGCGGTTTATATGCTGGGCAATCCAATTCAACATCGGCGCACCAAGCACATTGAAATTTAAATCCATTTTATACGTGAGAAGGTTGCTTTGGGACAAGTCCGTGTTCTACATGTCCCGTCTACAGCTCAGTTCGCCGACGTATTCACCAAAGGGCTTGCTACAATGCCTTTCAATGACATCTGATTCAGTCTCAACGTTGTTGATCCCACCGTTGACACTGCGGGGGGTGTTAGATTATATTGTTTACTTGTAATGCAAGTTAGGGTTTAGGGTAGCCGACCGACCCCTCTTTCTCTATATAAACCCTTGTACCCCTTTATTGAATAATTAAGAGTCATATTATTAAAACTCTTCAAAAACTACTCCTCTAAAGGAGGTTGGCGTCGAACTGATCTCCTAAATTTAGAGGAGTAAACCTTTTTTGCCCCATTTTTTCCCACCACTCCACATATACATTCAAACATCTTACATATAGTTTAAACGAACAATTCAAACATACGGAAAATTCAAACACAAGCAATACACCACTTAAATAACATACATAGACATAGTTCATCAAATCGAACACATCAAAAAAAACATGCATAGAGTTCATTCAAAAGTAGACTCTACCACCAACATCGATCAAGGTCACCAAAAATAAGCTATAGACCTTGTTTGATCCAAAATACCACCAACATATCACCTTATATGTTGGGGACCACCATCGAAGAGCTCAAAGACCATCTCCGAAGAACTCATCATCATCACCTCCTCCTCCTCGACCACCACCATCCTCACCATGACTATGACCACCACCACCATCTCCTCCTCCTCGGCCACAATCACCTCCTTGGCCATGAGCATCTCCACCAAAAGATATTTGAAGGATCTTTGCTCGAGTGAGCTCCCAATACTTCCTAGCCATGGAATCCATGTTGCTTGGATCCATGAACATGATAGAACACTCATCGATCTCCTTCTCTTTTGCTATCCTCTCCTCCTCAAGTGCAACCCTCCTCTCCTCAGCAAGGGCCCTCCTCTCCTCGGTAGCCATCTTATTCTTCCACTTCTCCTCCTCCATTGCCTTGAGCTCGGCCCACCTTGCCGGCTTCTCATCCCTCCTCTCGGCCGCCAATGCTTTCTTGGTCTCAACCATGGCACATATTTCTTATTTGTAGCCTCCAACTTGGGCACCTCTCCTTTTCCTCTACTTTGCAAGCTTTTGTCCCTCGCGCCTCTTGTGCGGGTCTTCGTCTTCCTCATCATTAGCATCGATGGAGATGCTCACCCGGACCTTTTTGGAGTGGTCTCCCAATTCCTCCGCACCCACTTTGCATTGCCAACAAACTCATTGTAGCAATGGTGCAGGGTGAAATCTTTGCCCCCATTCTTATTGTTGTGTATCTTGTAGAGGTCTTGGATGAGTGGCCCAAACTTTTCTTTTCCCCCATATTTTCCCACCCTAGGCCGCGGCGGAGATCTCCGATTGCGGCAGTGTTGGGGCGTCTCCGGCGCCAGGGATGGTCAGAGAAGGTGCGTCGGAGAGCTACGCGTTGATTGTAGACGGATTCGGCGACATCGACGCTGGTGGGGAGGTAGGTGGGAAAGAACGGCGGAGGACGGGAAGAGGAGGTCGGGAGGCGGTAGTTTTTCTCAGAAGTGGCCTCGGAGAAGTAAATTTAGGAGTCGGCCGCCACTTTTACTCCTCCGATGAGTATAATTTTACTCCTCTAACCGTTTAGGAATTCGGTTAGGTGTCGCCGCTGTGTAATTGTACTCCTCTAACCGATTTTAAGGGATCGGTTAGAGATGCCCTAATCTTTATTATTTCGAAAACATCAGCATAAACGAAGTACTGGTTTAGAATATCCACTCTCCACGCGCCAAATTGATTTATCATATCTAAGACAAACCATAGCCTACATCTCCTTTTCACTGAAACTGGTCTACGGCAAATTGATTTATCATATCTAAGACAAACTGCAGCCTACATCTCATTTTTATTGAAACTAGTCTACGAGAAAATTTCCTAGGAATCCCTCCAAATTCCTATCTATTATCCATCCAAACTCGCCTAATCAGTGCCTTTTAATAATTCCATGTCACGAAAAATATCTTGCCTCGTAGATGATGCATTACACGAGAAACACTGTGTCCTCCAAGTTCCCACTAGGATAATATTTTTTAGCTCTCTTGCACATAGACCGTCAGATTTTGTAATAAGCCTCTACTCTTGGGGTGCTAGAAGAGCTTGGATAAAGACAAGAAAGTCACGAAAGCCAAGACCACATTGCATTTCCAGTCTGCAATTTTTCTCAAAAACACTAATGAGCCTTCTATTCTCATCCTTAGCTCCCCAAAAGAATTCTCTTACTAGCTTAGTAAGAAACAGACAAAGAAGGGAAATTAAAACACCCTCATTAAGTATGTGGGCAATGCTTGGGCGACCGCTTTGATAAAAACCTCTATTTGTTCTTGAGCTAAAAGGCCAACTACCAATATAAGCAATCTTTTAGTTGACTAAGCTTGGATATTTTGTAATTTAACCCTTGACATGCGTCCATCTGGGGTAGGCAGGTCTAAATATTTCTCCTCAAAAAACCAAGCTAGTCACTACAAGAAAGCTATGGATATCCTCGTGGTCTGTATTGTTGAAGTGTGTAAGTGGATTGCACTAGCCCTTTTTATAAGTTCGGACTTTTGATTGCGTTCGCTAGTGCATGAAGCTTGACATGGTATCAGATCCTAAGGTCTCGAGTTTGAGTCCTGACTTTCGCAATTTATCCTAAAAATTTTGTTGACCCCTCTGTGTCCACGTATAGGCCTCTTCAGTCATACGTGAGTTCGCGCGCCGTCGCTCTCTTCCGGTTGCATGTGCTGACTTCTCCCCGTCACACGTGAGAGGGGGTGTTAAAGTGTATAAGTGGATTGCACTAACCCTTTCCATCAGTTCGGACTTTTGGTTGCGTTGACTAGTGCATGAAGTTTGACACGTACTAATACACTAGTACATGCCTCTCCAAAAATCAAAGAGCATTTCGAGGGGGTTAATTTTCTGGCCCGTGCAAGAGGCATAAGTGTCCAACATTAATTTAACATGATCATATTGTTCCTTAGATGTTTTGAAAAAAATATTTTTTGAGGAGAAACATTGGGAAGGGCACCCACTACAATTTTTATATTAATAAGAAGAGATTATATATGTACAAACATGTTACAGGATCCAAAGGAGCACAAAGAAAAGCTAAAAATCTAAGTTTGGGACTGCAACCATTACTTGAATGTTTCAGCATGTTTTTCTTCATTCTATGACTCAACATTTTAAGCTCATCTAAGTAAATTATTTTCCAATTATGGAAGGAAATCCTCTGGTTCTTGAATATCTTGTTGTTCCTTACAATCCATATACTTTAGGCTGCTAGAATTATAATGTCTGTCGTCGCAAAAGACAAATGCAGTTTTGTTTTGATATCCTCGATGGCTTCCATCGTAGATAAATGACTTGGTCTTGCAAGGAATATGAAGTTCCAACATTGTTCAGCAAAGGGACAGGTCCAGAAGAGGTGATCCAACATTTCTTCTTGAAGACGATTTAGTGTAGCACAATTATAGTATGGAAGTTGGAAAAATTTTCTTCTCAAGAGATTCCTAGTATTTAGCCGGTCCAACAACAATAGACAAAAGATTTTTTTTTGCTTGGACTAACATGAGGTTTGCCAAAGCCATGAGAACTGGGGTGGGGATATCTGAACTCCAATGAGTGCTTTGTAAGCTTTTTTGATGAAAATTTATTATCCCCCATATATATGACCATTCATCCACTTCACCCTCTTGGAATCTGTTATTGGCCTATTGACAAATATGTTCAAGAGTTTGAAATTCTGAATATGCCTGTTGTGAAAGAGGCAAATGAAACATGTCATCCAGATATTCTGTATGAATCAATTTTAGTATGGTGATGCCTTGAAAAATAATAGAGTGTGATCGGCGAATAAAAATTATATACTCTAGAGAACGCTGCCAAACTTTAATAGGAGAGATCATATTATCAGCAATACCTTTATTAAAAAGAGTCGAAAGACCGCCAGTCACAGAAAAGAATAAGAACAGAGATAAAGGGTCACCTTGTCGAAGCCCACATGACTGTGCAAATGAATCCAAGAAAGTTCCATTGAATTTTACTGAATATCTCACCCAGTTACACACATCATTATCCAATCAACAAAACGGTGAGATAAATCTAACTTTTGCATCACTTGCTTTAGGAATGACCAACGAACCCGATCATATGCCTTAGACAAATCTAGATTATAAGTATAAAACTTTTTGTCGAATCCCTCTCTGCTTAGTATGGTGAATGCATTCAAAGGCCAACAAAGCAGTATGCGTTATGTTATCATTCTCCTTGGAATGCACTCTATGATGGTGAAATAATATCATCAACTAAGGGCCACAATCTATTCACCAGGCATTTAAACACAACTTTGTAAACTAGATTACGGAGATTTATTGGGAAAAAATATGATAATTTGTAGGGATTGTTAACTTTTCGGATGAGCACAATGGAAGTAGTGTTTGCCCCCTCAGGAATAATACCATCCCTAAAAAAATACCTGCACCACAGCAATTATCTTCTCCTTCAATGTCCCCCAATTTCACTAAAAAGGTAGCCCTAACTCCATCTGGTCCTAGGGCTTTTAGAGGCCCAATTTGAAAAGAGCATCCTAATTCTCTTTCTTAGTAAACTCACCACATAACCGATCATTATCAGCTGGGGTAATGCTCTCTTCAAGGAGATCAATAACCTGCTTCTGAGTGCTCTTTCCGCATCTCCTAGATCATGCACATCCCCTACTGAATTCCAAGCATTTTCATCACCACGGGTAGTGTATGATCACATTCCCACATAATCTCAAATTATTTGGACCTTATTGCATCTAGTTTTGGTGTTTCCACTTCCCCTCTCACGATAAGGGCTACATGATCAGAGCATGGTGTCACAATGTGTTGAACCGAATAGAAAAGGGTATAGGTTACGCCAGTTATTTGTTGCCACAACCCTGCCAAGCCTAATCTTGACATTGGCATTGCCACTACTTTTTTATTGTATGTGTGGATGACGCTGAAAAAACCCAAATCAACCAGGCAACACACATCCAAAGCATCTCGGAAGGCCACCATCTATCCCTAAGAATGAGGTGTTGCTGAAAAATGTGCAAAGCTCCATAAGCACGCGTTGAAGTCACCAACAACTAACCAAGGAAGATGTGGCTAGACCATAATGCGCGGATTTTTGACCACATTAAGTGTCAGTGTTCTACCCATGGCTCTCCATTAACACAAGTCTCCACTGTGGACTATCATCCGAGCTACTGATTATGGCATCAATATACCTGTGACATCCTCGGGATCAGGTCTAAGCAAATCCCAGACCTCCGTCTAACATAAGCTTAACCTTGAGCTCGATAATATACAGTGAAGAATCGATAACACAGTAGTGACCCTATGACACAAAAATTATTACAGCAAGCTCATAACTGAGAAGAGAACCAAATTATTACAAGCAGAGGTCACTGACCACAAACATAAACAATGGAAGGCAAATTATGCCATTAAGTATAGCAAACTTAACAAATGGCCTAAGAGGCCTGAAGAATAACGATGACGTCTCAGCCCATAGATTCCAGGCTGCCGGCCGGGAACCCCAAGGTACTCATCGATGTCAATGTCGTACCGAACTCATCTTCAGGTGAACACTTACTCTGCCAAAAGTATCAAAAAAGCAAGGGTGAGTACAGGGTGTACTCCGCAAGACTTATGGCTGGTGGAGTTGTTTTGCATAAAGCCATCTTTGTTTGTAAAAACAAGAGGGGGAAGAATCTCGTCTATTCAGAGTATTTTAAAAGGGGATAAGAGAGCGACATCTCCGAAATATTGATCATCATATCTTTTGATATCCACCAAATCATCATCATCTACCAACTAGGATCACCCCCTCGTACCCGTGAGGAAGCATCCTTAAGCACATGTTGATCTGCCAAGTTTTACAATTAGGTTATAGTTCTATATGATCTTAGAATCTGGTCACCAAGCGTTCATAACCGTGAACACAGCTTTTCGAAAAGATTTAACCCTGCAGGGGTGTACAACTTTACCCACACGTACCAACCGACTTTTAATGCCAGTACATTAGCCCTCTTCCTTGGAAGGCCGGCAGAGGGTGGTTGGCCACGACCTTTACCTTGCTTTCGCCGAGACTATGAGTAATGCAATAAGGATGGTTCCGACGTAACGGGTCAAGTCCCGAAGCCAGTCCTTAAAAATGTGAGGCGATGTTGGTTTACCAGGGGTGCTATCTACCCCAAGCAACCCCGGCCACGCTTACCTACCTGTTATGAATGCACCTCCTTCGAGAAGATCCAGAATGCATGTCAAATGGAAGGCCCAAACTATGTGACTCATGGAATCTACTAGGAAAGTTAATCAGGCGAGGGGTTCCCAAGCCCCGTGTGGTTGTACGCTCATCTTGGTTCCAAAGGCAAGAACTCAGGTCCTAGTGGTGGCGAGCATGGGACTAGAAAAACCACATCCCACCGTGGCCTCCCATACAAGCCTTAGCATGTTTAATCTCATATCACCTCTGATGTCATCTCATCATGTTCTCCTATCATACTAGATTCTCTGCATCTCATACATCATCTGGATGGACCAGACTCAACAGCTATGCATGGCTAAGCAGGACACGGTATAAGCTCTAGCAGTGCACACAAGCCAAACCTAGTTATGCTAGGAGTAGTGGATCAGGTAATATAAGTGTAGGGGTTCGTAGCATGGAAAACAAAAAAATTCTATCGCATACAAACAAACAAGCCAAGATCTATCTACTAGATTGTAGCAACGAGTCGATAGAGGAACTCACCCTCGAAGATTCCAAAGCGGTTTAACGAGAGCAGATTCTCGTGGGTGATGTAGTCGTACACTTGCCGATCTCAAGATCGCGTAGACGATCCTTCCGGCCATGCTCCGCAGCGCTCCCTTGATCGGTCACACGTTGTACTCGACGAAGACCTTCCTCTCCCTTGTTCCAGCAGGCGGAGGTTGTAGCACTTCTCGCGATTCGGCAAAGACAACGTGGTACCGGAAGTAGAGGGGAGATCCCGCAGGGCTTCGCCTTAAGCCGGAGCGAGTATGGTGGAGTATGAGAGAGAGCTATTAGTGGTCTAGGGATTAGACACACCAATTAGAAGGCTCTAAACCATAGGCTAGAGCAATTAGAAGCTCTAAACCAAAACGGCTCTAAACCGGAGATTAGAGGATAGGAACTTGTGTGTCTAGAGGAGGAGGCCCTGCCCCTCCTTTTATAGGTGGGAGGGGCGGCCAAGGGGAGGGGAGTCCCTCCCCAAGTCGGCCTTGGTTGGCGCGCCGGCTTGGAGGGACTCCTCCCCCAAGTCGGTTCCAACCACCTCTTGCTTGTTTCCCACAGTTTCCTGTTTTCCACAGTTTCCTGTTTTAGCCGTTTGACTTTCAAACTGGCAGTTTGACTTTTCAGTTTTGGAACAGCAAGAACACTTAGTACATGATGCAATCATTCAATATGTAATGACACATTCATGTACCCTCCCCCCCCCCCCCGGAGTGCCGGACAATCCGGAACCTTCTAGAACATTCCCGATGAAAACACCGGAATCATTCCCGAACTCCGAAACGGGACTTTCCTTATATGAATCTTATTCTCCGGACCATTCCGGATCACCTCGTGATATCCCGGATCCCATCCGAGACTCCGAACAACATTCAGTCTCTTTCTCATAATACCATAACTACTCAAACAACATCGAATCCTTAAGTGTGTCTCCCTACGGTTCGTGAATTATGCGGACATGATCGAGACACTTCTCCGAACAATAACCAATAGAGGAATCTGGAAATTCATATGGCTCCCACATATTTATACGATTACTTTGCGATCGAATGAACCACTTACATACGATACCAATTTCCCTTTGTCTCACGATAGTTTACTTATCCGAGGTTATGATCGTCGGTATCTCTGCATACCTAGTTCAACCTCGTTACTGATAAGTACTCTTTTCTCGTTCCCGTGATATGTGATCCCTTGTGAGCCAGTCACATGCTTGCAAGCTAATTGGATGACATTTCACCGAGAGGGCCCAGAGTATATCTATCCGTCATATGGATGGACAAATCCCACTCTTGATCCATGTGTTTCAACCAATGCTTTCCGAACACTCAATGCCACCTTTATAGCCACCCAGTTACGGTGTGGTGTTTGATGTCATCAAAGCATCCATACGGTAAAGGTGATATGCATGATCTCATGGTCGAAGGAATTAGGTTACTATGTATCAGAAAGCATATAGCAATTGAACTATTGAAATGACTTGATCTTTATGCTACGCTTATCTATAGGAGTATGTCCATCACATCATTCTCCTAATGATATGATCCTGTTGTTAATAACATCTCTATGTTCATGATCAGGAAACCATGATCATATATTAACCAACAAGCTAGTTTAACAAGAGGCTTTACTAGGGACTCTTATTTTAGTTTACAAATCACACAAGTATTAATGTTTCCGGTTAATACAATTATAGCATCTCTACTATCTAAAAAATACAAAGGTGTTCCGTTTTCTGCCAATCCCGCGCTACGTCGACTTCTTCGTCGCTCCCTTCGTCCATCGCTCCATCGCTGCTCCGCCCCGCACGCCCAAATGGGCCAAGCCCAACACAAAACAGCGACCCCTGTCGGCGCCCCCTCTCCCTCGTCGATCCCTTCCTCAACCCCCTCTCTCTCCCGGCCGCCGCCCGGGGTCAAACACGCGAGCGCCCTGCCCTCGCCGGTCTCCCCACTTCCACCTCGGTCCTCTCCCGCCTCCTCGCCCCGGTCACCATCCCGTCCCTCAGTCCCAGTGTCTACTACCGCAGAGAGAGCTGGAAAGAAGATGCACTGCGGCGTGCGGCAACAGCAGTGGGGCGAGCGCGCCATCCTCCATGAAGAAAGCGGGAGAGAAGTCAAGTTCAGTTCGTGGGTTGGTGCTTCCTCAGCCCTCAGGTTCTTCAGTCTCTCTCTCATCTGATTCAGTAATTAAGTGCTATATCCCGTCTCTCAATGTATGCGCGTATGCTTCGATCTGTTTTTTAGACCCTATTCTCAATTGGAAACTAATCGAGCATTGGCCAGTAGTTCTTGATTTGTCGGTCTTCAGATCGGCTCTGCTCGATTCCTATTTTTCTGGATGCTCGTCGCCATCCTCCTTGGAATCCAAAATATTCTTTAGCAAATATAAGGCGCCTTTGGTGCTGGTCTTGGTCAGATAGTGCTCAGATCTTCATGTGCGTTCTAGAGTTCCACTTGTTCTTTTCCTAGATCTGACGATATATCATTTGTGATTCGTCCTAACATGCTTTGAATTGCCTAGCCACGGTGATATTGTCCTTTTTCTGCCAATCCCGCGCTACGTCGACTTCTTCGTCGCTCCCTTCGTCCATCGCTCCATCGCTGCTCCGCCCCGCACGCCCAAATGGGCCAAGCCCAACACAAAACAGCGACCCCTGTCGGCGCCCCCTCTCCCTCGTCGATCCCTTCCTCAACCCCCTCTCTCTCCCGGCCGCCGCCCGGGGTCAAACACGCGAGCGCCCTTCCCTCACCGGTCTCCCCACTTCCACCTCGGTCCTCTCCCGCCTCCTCGCCCCGGTCACCATCCCGTCCCTCAGTCCCAGTGTCTACTACCGCAGAGAGAGCTGGAAAGAAGATGCACTGCGGCGTGCGGCAACAGTGAAGGGGGCGAGCGCCATCCTCCATGAAGAAAGCGGAGAGAAGTCAAGTTCAGTTCAGGTTGGTGCTTCCTCAGCCCTCAGGTTCTTCAGTCTCTCTCTCATCTGATTCAGTAATTAAGTGCTATATCCCGTCTCTCAATGTATGCGCGTATGCTTCGATCTGTTTTTTAGACCCTATTCTCAATTGGAAACTAATCGAGCATTGGCCAGTAGTTCTTGATTTGTCGGTCTTCAGATCGGCTCTGCTCGATTCCTATTTTTATGGATGCTCGTCGCCATCCTCCTTGGAATCCAAAATATTCTTTAGCAAATATAAGGCGCCTTTGGTGCTGGTCTTGGTCAGATAGTGCTCAGATCTTCATGTGCGTTCTAGAGTTCCACTTGTTCTTTTCCTAGATCTGACGATATATCATTTGTGATTCGTCCTAACATGCTTTGAATTGCCTAGCCACGGTGATATTGTCCTGTTGTTAGACGAAGCACAAGAAGATGTTTGACACAACTTTCCCGGTACACAAAGTTACCTGAATATTGCCTCTTATCTGCCTCTTCAACCGATCTGCTCTACATAGATGGTGGCCATAGCCCTGATTTCACTTCTCTGCCTCAGACTCCATGCAAGTGCAGTGCAGTGCAGCTTGGTCCTCCGGTAAGCTGTTATGGAGCAAATTCTAATGCATCTTTTTGTTCCTCTTTTAACTATTTTGGTATTTTCCTTTAAAGGTGAATTTCACTTGCTAACCTTTATTTTAATGAAATGTGTGATTGTGCAAATGTTCATGTATTTGGATACTCCAAGCCATTTTTAGTGAAATTAGTCATAAAAATATTATATTAACTTACAATCGGGATCTTAGATCTTCGCGAAATTAACATTGCATTTTGTTCACCTATCATATATCTCCGAGCATCCAAAGTTGACTGGCAGAATGTGCTCTCCCATTCTTTGTATGTTTGAACTTCTAATTATTTTTGTTTGGTTGAATTTTCTAACTCCTTTTTTTTTGTTTTCTGAGATGTTCAATTCATGGAGATTTTTTATATTACACTGTACTTACATTATACTACGGCTGATATGTGTTTTTGCATCCTAGCATTGCACATCATCCAATATTCTGGACTACATGGTCTCGGTGCCTTCTCATGGAGTTGTGATAGGAGCAAGGCTTGGTGCCTGGCCTATGCCTCATGACTAGCTATGAGAGAACATGACATGTAAATATATTGATTGCAACTTCATGTAGTATGTTCTTAACATCCTATGTGATCAGCATCATGAAAGAACACCTGGCTTAAAAACAATGGATAGTTAAGAGGGTTAAGCTACTGAAATATTAACACCTGGCTTAAAAAGGAACGGTTCAGAGGAAATGGCCATGTGAAATGTTAATTTCTTAGGCTGCTTGTAGCTTCATTGGCTTCAAAAATGCATTTGGTCACTATGGTTTCACTATTGCTTTCAGATTCAGATTAAGTGAGAACTAGCATTATGAGATACTACTTCGATTTTATTCATCTTTAGGTAGATTGTGTTTCTGGCTATACCAGCTCATTTACCATACTTAACTTCCATTTTGTATCTCTCTATGAAAAGCAACCGATAATACTCTTAATTCTCAAATATTTAGTGTTGATGTTTATTGCTTATATTTTTAATGAAAGACTTGAAGGCCTCCCTTCCTATAGGCCCCAAGGAAAAATAATGTAAATTGCTTATTTTTTGAAACATAGAGCGTGTAGATCTAATGGTGTACTGTTGGTAATATGATTTCTTTATATATAGCATTGAAAAAAAATCTAACCAAAACGCTTTTGTTGTGTAGCAGGTTTCTTCTTCTTGGATTGGGTGAAATACATGTTGGATGTTGTCAAGCTATTCAAGTCACTCCTCACAATTACCCTGACATGTGTGACAAGTGTTGGTACCCTTGTTCTTGATTAGTACTGCATCATGTTACAGATCCTCTTGGGCACAGTTTTATTCTATGCTTGATCCGACTTATGTGAAAGACCACATACCATCAAAAGTTCAATGAAAAACCATCTTCTCAATGATGGTTAGGACTGAGATTTTTATTTGTGGGGAAATATGAGTCTTAGTATGTGATTCGTGATACTGTCGATGTGAATGGATTGCGCAATGGCTCATTCTTGATCCCTCGGCTACGAGAAGGATGCCAAAACCTTCGCTTTGTGGGTAAGGATAAATGCGATCTTTGATAAATTGTTCCCCCACCGAATTCCTGATATGTTTTGCTAAACTCCAATGGAATTGATAGGTTTCTATTTTAGGTCATGGAATACGTGAAGTATGACAACTGACAACTGCAACAACGGCCACCTGAAACAGCTGTAAAGGTACGCTGAGATGATTAAGGCTCTGATAAAGGTTGACCGACTGATCGATTTGCTTTTCACTCTGAATGGTACGGTGTCATCTGTATATGCACAAAGGGTCACCAATTTGAACTCGACAACATTCCATATGGGCCGATGTTTATGTCCTTGCCGGCGGTGGTGAACAGGGGCGACATGCACTCGGCGTGGTGGGGCGCGGCGTACAACAACAGTGGGAGATGATTGACGACATATACGACACGTGGGAGAGCTTACCAGCTTTACTCCTGTTTCAACAGTGACAATCCATCCTAGATTCAACTCTGGAGTAGCATTCTTTGAGATTGTTCAGAAACTGATATTTGTTTTTGGCGTTTCAGCATGAGGTAGAGGACGGACCAAAATGAGGTTTGGGCAGAGTACGTGGGCCTTGGTGGCCTGAAAGTTTAGCCCCTGAAACAAAACGAGTTGGTTGACACGATACCTCTGTTTTTGGCTTGTTTTCCTCTGATCTATTATAGAGAGTTTAGATGTCAGACAGCGAGTAATTTTGATTTATTTTCTTATACCAATGAGTTGTTGCATCGCATATTAAGTTAGCCAGCGATCAACAAAGAAACGGAGAGATGTGCAAAGCAGCAATGATATGCTACTGAATATACTCCAATTCTTTCAACCATGTAGCTTAAATACTTTGTCTGGTTGTCTCCATTGCAGAACCATGTTGTGCTCTTATGTGTGGTAATGCTTTGACTCATCCTTAATGAAGGTGAGTTTCATTGCTAGGATTTTGCTCTATTGTATTTTCATGTGTAAAGTGTTATTTCTCAAGTAAATAATTAGTACATGGTATGCTTTGGTCGCTGAGAATACTCAAGAAAATATCTTTTGTAGCATCCTTTGCGAGTATAATTAGTATTACACGGCATAGGCCATAAAAGGAAATGGCATAATTTATTTTTCGTTCTAGGGTCAACTTTTGTTATACACATAAGTCTCGCACATCTCATGAAAAACACTAACTTTTATCAGCAAGCAATTTTTTGTATGTTTATTCATGTCTTTTTATTCTTGGTGATCCTTCCATGGCTGGGCAGGCGTCCTCCTACTCCCATCTTCGCGGCTGGGAGAACGCACGCCACACTTCTGCCAGCACGGCCTGTAGTGACAACATGAAGACCGTCATGGTGGTGGTCGTCATGTTGGAGGCGGACATATCGGCGGACGCACGGCTTGCAGCGACAAGATCGAAACACCCACCGCCGCCTCTATTGAAGATGCCAGTGAGGGTGGTCGACACCGCCGCACCTTCACAGCCCGCCTCAGGTTCCGCCCTCTCCTAACCTCCCCTCCCATCTCTGTCATGCGCGAGAAATTTGGTACTACTTGCTTAGGATTGGAAGGATTCAGATGTTGTGGTGAGACCGCTCCAGTGGTAGCTGATAGTATTAGGATACATTAAAAGAAAGTCTCCTACATAAACAAGTACTCTGAACGTTTGTCTGAATTTGATCATTCGTAAGTGCGAATTTGCATTACCGTGTGAGGTTCTGAATATATGTGGTCATGCATTATTCTCCTCTACTCCAATAAACTGCTGAGGACAGCTGAGAGAATTCTCGCCGAATAAAGCGATAGCTTGATTGTTGTCTAGCAACCTCAGAAGCCCAAGATACCGTTCACTTAAAAGATGAGGAATATGTAGCCTATATTCTTTGTCTACGGCAGGACAAGTACATTGATTACATGATATTGTCACTAGGTGCAAAGAACTTGGCATTCAGTATATGTGAAGACCTGTTCTGCCGACAACAAAAATCAATCACTGTTGTCCTGAATGCTTATTCTTCTGAACATATATAACAAAGAAACAAACTCAAGTAACAAACATGATGCTGGACCTTATATTGATTTGTTGAGAATTCTCTCAGATCTTCTATTTTTACCCATCATGCACTATTTCATTCACACGGTCAAATATTGGGCCATTGATGAGCCTACAAACCAATCTCCAATCATTTAATTTTTAAAATACTCCCTCCGTCCCATATTAATTGACTCACATTTGTCTAGATTTGGATGAATCTACACACTATTTAGTATATAGATTCATTCAAATTTTGACAAATCCAAGTCAATTAATATGGATTGGAAGGAGTAAGCTAAAGTTAAAAAGTAGTGGTCATTTTTCTTTTGCATATGTGATCCCGTCCTAGCGGCGGCTAGAGACGGAACTCGTCGGTAGGAGGGGGGGGGTCCACGGACCCACTTTCCATCTCCAGGGCTCTACTCTGCTCAACGCTGCCCGAGCTTCCGACGCCTCGCAGTTCTGGTCATTTAGGCTGACCTTCTGGAAAGGCATGGCGCCATCGCCATGGCCTGCGTCAACGCCACCTCCCTGTGGGCTGCTATGGAGCTCAAGGTTGATGTTCTATTGCGGTGCAGGTCGATCTGCACCAGCGAGATGCACATGGCAGGGGAGGTGGGTGCCCAACTTCCTGTCGCATTTTCTTGCTTGGTCGCTTCCTCTATTTTCTCGACATGGACTTTTACATCAACTAAAGAAGACATGCTAACATTTAGCACACTAATATCTCTACCTGGTAACCAATATTATCAAAATGCAGGGATGATGCATCTGCATATGCAGACAATCTTCTTGTTGCTGCATCTTTAGGCCTACTGGACTATAGGCATGCTTCTTTTGTTTTAGGTTAGTCTGACTGTGCTCTACTTTTAGACCATTTGTTTGAGTTATAGCTGAACACATATTGTTGGAGTATTTTCTAGCTTATAGAGAATGTAACTATTATCACAGTTCTCAAAAACTACGATGCTACACAATCTGCAAAGAACTACTATACTATGTGGTTGAACTTGGTATGTGTTTTTGGTTAAACATTGTTGATTGACAACTAAGCTAAAGCTGCTTAGTACTAGATGATGGATAAAAAATGAAATGAATTTGGAGATATACTGAAATAAATTTGTGAAGTTGACATTTTACTGTTTCTCATGCAGGAAAACGTGAAGACAAAACATCCACAATTGCTCTATGATTCTAAGATTCATAGGATTTTGCGAGGAGGGGGTATGGAAGCTATGCATGGTAATATTTCTTTAGGAACTGTGATAGAACAAGCATGGTTTCACAATCTTTGTTGTGGCTGCTAGAATACCAAATACCATATGGTTTGGTATAGGAGACTACAACATCTTGGTTATGGATTTGTTGGGGCCAACCCTGGATGATCAATTTATTTTTCACAACAGAAAATATCTTTCAATGCTATACTTGTGCTTGCCGATCAGATGGTACATATAATCCGTTTGTTTGATGCTTTTCCCTCACAAAGAATTCGTGCTTTTTTGTTTATAGCAACGAATTAAATCTATAGCACTAAATTCTGTAGACCTCATTTTGTGTACAAACACATTTTGACTGGTCTTTTCATTTTTTGTCATATAACAAAACTTTTAAGATCTCCATCCTTTGTCGCCAGGAGTGTGCTGAGCTTTATGTTAGAGGAATTTTACATTTATCTACAAAGAAAACCCTTTATTGTCTTCATGGCATAAAAAATTTAATAAAAAAGAAGGGGAGATGATTATGTGTTTTTCGTGTTAGGGGATTTCTCTCTCCCGTTGCAACGCACGGGCATGTTTCCTAGTGGTATGTAAACATTTATCATAAGTGTGAAGATATGATAATAACCACTTTATTATTGCCTCTTGGGCATATCTCCAACAATAAGCTCAAAGGGAGTAATGCAATAGATAGGATACTCTATTTATAGATAAAAGACCATAGTAGAATCATATGTATAATGGCAAGAATTGAAATGCTTTCGAAATGATAGGATTATATCATGGTGGGCTATGCTTGCCTTTGCCTGTTGATAACCAATAAGCAGAGCTTCGGACATCTGGTACTTGACTTGATTACAGTTGGTCAAGTATTTGTCTTTGATATTTGATCTTCGATATCGATATCGTATTCTAACGGAAAGAAGCAAACACCAGAAAGAGAGGGAAACAATCAACACATGGCATCGATGCAATGCTCAATCAAGTATGATGATAGGACAAGTTAAATTGTATTGAATTGAAACCCTAAAACATGTTTGACAGTTTAATCGGGGTTACGAGGGGCGCAAACCCTAACTGAGAGAAACTCTGAATGTATATGAGAGGGGTTGGTTTGTTCTTCTAATCAAACTTGTCTTGAAAGTTGTTGAATAATGCATGATTATAGATCTAACTGACAGATCTTATTTTTCTGAATATTTTGATATATTATACATATTTTTCTGACTTATAAATAATAAGTTATTGAATTTACAATATTTATTCAATTTCTAGAATTATTTAAATCCATTTAAATTGATTTATTACATCACACTGATGTCAGCACGGGGTCAGGAATTTCTCACCGGGGAAGAACCTAGCCCCAGAGGCTGACTGGTGGGGCCTGGGCCACGCAGGCACCACGTGGACGCCACGCAGGAGCCACGTCGTGGCCACGTAGGCTCGACGGCGGCGGCGGCCCAGGTGCGCGCGGTTACGGCGACTAGGGGCTCGCGGGACGGCAGGGTTACACGGGTTTGCTATAGCGCGGCAAGGGGAACCAAAACAGGGCGGCGCCGCTGTTTATTGGCAACCGGAGGAGCTCGTACGGCGACGGCCAGCGGTGGCGGCGACAGATGCACGGCGTCAGAGTGATACAGAGCAAGTGGGAGCGAAAGGAGGGGTCCACAGGGACCACGGGCTCACCGTGATTCGATTGGCGAGTTCGGCTTGGCAAGAGGAGGTCTAGGTCGGCAGTAATGGCACTGGCGATGGTCGTCGGTGGCGGAGAAGAAACCGTTCGTGACGTTGATTGGGGTCTCCCCTTCCCGATTCCTTCCATGGGATGGATGAGGGAGACAAGACGGAGCTCTTGGCGCTGTCAGATGGACGAGGGAGGCCAGGAAGGGAGACGACTGGCAGCACCTGCGGCTCTAGGGTTCGATCGCAAATGGGGAACGAGAGAGGGAGGTCGGAAGAGAGGGACTATGAGGGCGAGGAAGAGAAAGGGGAACACGGTGCGGCTCTTATCCATCTCCAGAGGCGGCGGACGGCAGAGAGCGGGCGGCGGGGATCGACGGTCGGCAGCGCTCCAGGCAGCTGCTTGCCGCTGATGGAAAAGACGACAGGGGAAAATACCGAAGGGGTATGGGCCACGCTTGGGCCACTCGTTCATTGGTTATGGAGTCTTTGCAAGGCGGAGAGGAGACAGGGAGAGGAATGGGCTGGCCTAGCTAACTGTTGCTCTATTTTTTTATCAGAAACATTTTTCTATTTCCTGTTTTTGATTTCTCTCTTTTGTAAATGATTTGAAATCTGTTTTGCTATATTTCAAAAATACCAGAGGCCTTTTTAGAATACACAAAATACTGAGGATCCCCTTTAATCAATTTGGGCTCCTTTAATTTTGTGATTTCAAAATACAAAACCATTTTAGAAGGTTTTAAAGAGAGAGGGGAAACTAGGGTTTTAGGGTTTGCATTTTATTTTCTTTGCATGCATTTTTAAGAGATGATGCTAATGAATGCACAATCAAACCCTAAATAATGATTTACTAAAACTGGGGTGTTACAGCTCTATCCCCCTTACGAGAATCTCGACCCGAGATTCCAAAGGTAGGAAAAGAGACGAGAGAGAAAGAGACGGGGTCACTCTAAAGATAAGAGGGAAAAACACTAACCAACTCATAGAGTATCTCATGGTCAACTCATGAGGGGATGTTCAAAAACAACTCTGAGATGACAAACATGAAACACGCCAAGGTAACTGAGGGAACAAGAGGAGATGTTTTCAAGTTGTTAGATAGATGGTCTTCATAAGGATTGAGACCATGGAGCTTACAGGAGAGTTTAAGCTTCTGCAAAAGAGAGCTTACAACAGGAAGAACATGACTATAGACTTCGATAAGGAACCTCTACTAAACGACTTAAGTAGAGATTTCAGGTTGCAGAGATATAGATCAACAAAACCAAGTTGTTGAATTACTTTTGACACAGAAGGGTCACTTTTTCATTCAATAGAAGGCCAAGATAGAAAGGTGTTTTGGTGGAGAGGACTCATAAGAGTCGCAAGGGACATGTAGCAAGAGTAACTTCTGATTACCAAAATCATGGTCACTCTTAAAACATGGCTAAGAAAACGAAGGAAACTCTTTATTCATCTAGGTATACCAGAATCTTTGCCAAAGATCATGATATCACCTTACACCACTAAGATGAATAGGTTAGAAGATTCCTGATTACACGAGAAGAAAGAAACTTCATTCTTAGACTTCAAGTACTTGGCACAACAAAGTGATTGCCAACATAAATGGTCTGGAGGATCGACCGAGAGACATTTAGCAACACTACTTTAAATGTTCTCCTTTATGTTCGAGAAAGCAACCATTGAGTGAAAGGTCGGACTTCGGATACAAAGGAGACCATAAGCACAACTCCTATAATAAATCATAGAAGAAGCCTTATGAAGAGTGGTTGTTATTGCTGATTCAAGAGAATATGACGAAAGGTCTTTCCGGCTAAGTGTGGGTCAACCATTACAACAATCTTGCCAGATTATAGAGAGACCTATGTCAAAACCTTGAGGAACACTAACCATCGTTACTTCTTGAGATTCAGCTTTGGTTAGGAGAGAGGATACTTCAGACTCAGCATGTCTGAATAGAAAGTTTGCAACATTTATCACAAAGGTAAAGTCATTAGATTCTCAAGATATGGACTAGAGTGTAAAGCTCCAAAAGATGAGCTAAATTTCTAGACCCACGTATCTGCAACTTGTCGGAGGACAGCTGCACACACATAAGGTACTGACAATCAAACACACATGTGTCCTTAAGGAGGGAGAGATAACTCTGCTCGAGTTCACGACGACATCTTTCAACAATTGCACATGAATTGGAGAAGGTCACTTCTAACATCCAGAACTCATACTTCGAGATGACTCGAAGGCGGTTCTTGAAAGTTTCCAATATTAATGCCAATTGTTCCATATGAATCCAGTCTAACATGGAAAGAATAAGGATATTGTTGATGGGCTCAACAATAAACTTATCGAAACACTCCAAGAAGATGGACTCATATGTTTCCTGAACGAGGAAAACATATTGGTCAAACCAAAGGACATGAAGATGTACTAAAGTGAAACATCACAAGTGGCAACACCATCAAGGTAGTCCTTGGAACTGAGTTTGATTTGACGATAACCCAAATCAAATCAAAGGTGGGGGAAGATAACATATCCTCATAGGAGATACTATCTTTCTTCAGCACAAACAAAACTTGACATCCCTTTACAAAGGAATAGAGTTGGATAGAACTTTTGTCTTACAACTCTCCAAGTTGTTGTTTAAGCTCAACCAACTAGTTCAGGGGTATCCAGTACAGATCCTTGGAGAAAAGAGCAGTTCAGAGAACTTGCTTGCTCAAGAACTTGACAAGACGGTCATGTGGAAACATGGCGATATTTCTAGGAAGACATCCAGAATATCAGTAACCACATGTATGTCACTTAGTTCGAGAGGAAACTTGCTTGGTAAGGCAAGAAGACATAGTCTCAGAGTTTCGGCACAAGCCTAACTCTTTGACCGAGAAGAGTGCACCAGAATAACGGACTTGGTAGCACAATCATTCTTTGCTTAATCGTAGGGTTAACCAATCACGCTAAGAATGACACAAATGTCCTTAGAGTTCAAAACAATAAAAATTGTTAAGAATCTCAGATAGCCACATTATTAAACACACGCATCATTCACGAGCACGAAAGCTCGAGGAAGGGTGGGTAAAAATGTGTAGAATCATCACTTGATTAAGGGGTCATGGAAATCAGCACGACTTCTTAGTATAAAAGAGTGTGATACTCTATGGTAGAACAGAACAAAAGCTGATAAACGCCTCTTGTTCTGCAGATTACAACACTTTGACCTGGTCCTAGATATGATTAGGTACTGGAGTTTGTTTCTCCTAACATCCCAAAATGGTTTGTCTCGATGTACCACAAGAGTATCTTGCATCGGAAGACACCAATGCATATTTACTACTTGGCTACCAACTGGTAAACAAAGCTCGGAAAACAACAAGGGGAAAGGAACATGCTCAGGATAGGATCCCGAGATGTGGATGCATAAGTTAAAAATCTTCCGAAAACCAATGCAGAGAAGGGGAAAGGTGTGGCAGAGTCACAAGGGTAGATGTGAGAATTTCGAGGAGTACTCTTGTCGTGATCTATTTGGTTTCATTAAAGAACATATGCCATAGCTAGTGGTAGGGGAAGTCCTTTGTTGTCGAGATTCAATCGCGACAAAGACCACAAGCTTGAAGGCTAGAATTGTAGTACGAGCCATCCTGAGTTAATGTGTGAACATTAACAACAGGGGTCAAAAGAATGGATCTTGGATTAAAGGTCATCTTCACGTACAAGATTCACAACACCAGAATCCAGCACAATTAGGGATCTTAGGTTCAATTCCATGGGTTAAAACCCAAAGAAAGGAGTAACTACTACTTGAGTGACACAACGTACACTGCAAGATAATAATCACAAGGTACATTCCAAAAGAAGGAACACCTTCTGAAGTACCCAAACAAACAAAAAGGAGGCACACGAGGCAAAATGAAACCTCAAAGCCTAAAGTAGAACACTGTGGAACCAATAATTTGGATAGAGAGATCATGATAGAAAGGAATCTCTCAGATGAACAAGAGGAAAGGGGAACAAGGAATTCACAACACACACACACAACTCTAGAGAGCTAAACACTAGGTCAACTGGCTGAGAAACGACATGCCCAAAAGGCACCTAAACTTTGAAGGACTAGAAGAGATGTCAAAACTTTTCCAAAAAAAATTTAGATAAGATAACCCAGAGTTAGAACGATACCAGATAAGGAGTAAAAGAAGCATACTAGAGTTTTCGCAAATACTTTTCGGCTTTGAAGTAGTTTTCACAAACACTAGACTCAACATCGACCAATAGAAAGGTTTTGCTACGGTCGGTACTGCTCTGATACCAAAAACTGTGACACCCCCAGGATCAGGGCTAAGCAAATCCCAGACCTTCGTCTGACATAAGATTAACCTTGAGCTCGAGAATATCAAGTGAAGAATCGATAACACAGCAGTGACCCTACGACACAAAATTTATTACAACAAGCTCATAATTGAGCAGAGAACCAAATTATTACAAGCAGAGGTCACTGACCATAAACATCAAACAACAGAAGGAAAATTATGCTATTCAGTATAACAAACTTAACAAATGGCCTAAGAGGCTTGAAGCATAATGATGACATCCCAGCCCATCGATTCCAGGATGTTGGTCGGGAACCCCAAGCTACTCGTCGATGTCGATGTCGTACCGAACTCATCTTCAGGTGAACACTTACTCTTCCAAAAGTATCAACAAAGCAAGGGTGAGTACAAGGTGGACTCCGCAAGACTTATGGCTGGTGGAGTTGTTTTTCATAAAGCCATCTTTGTTTGTAAAAACAAGAGGGGGAAGAATCTCGTCTATTCAAAGTATTTTAAAAGGGGATAAGAGAGCGACATATCCGAAATATTGATCATCACATCTTTTGATATCCACCGAATCATCATCATCTACCAACTAGGATCACCCCTCGTACCCATAAGGAAGCATCCTTAAGAACACGTTGATCTGCCAAGTTTTACAATTAGGTTATAGTTCTCTATGATCTTATAATCTGGTCACCAAGCGTTCATAACCGTGAACACGGCTTTTCAAAAAGATTTAACCCTGCAGGGGTGTACAACTTTACCCACACGTACCAACCGACTCTTAATGCTAGTACATTAGCCCTCTTCCTTGGAAGGCCGGCAGAGGGTGGTTGGACACGACCTTTACCTTGCTTTCACCGAGACCATGAGTCACGCAATAAGGATGGTTCCACCGTAACGGGTCAAGTCCTGAAGCTGGTCCTTAAAGATGTGAGGCGAGGTTGGTTTACCAGGGGCGCTATCTACCCCAAGCAACCCCGTCCACGCTTACCTACCTGTTATGAATGCACCTCCTTCACCGCCTTTGAGAAGATCCAGAATGCATGTCAAATGGAAGGCCCGAACTATCTGACTCATGGAATCTACTAGGCAAGTTAATCAGGCGAGGGGTTCCCAAGCCCCGTGTGGTTGTACGCTCATCTTGGTTCTAAAGGCAAGAACTCAGGTCCTAGTGCTGGCGAGCATGGGACTAGAAAAACCACATCCCACCATGGCCTCCCATACAAGCCTTAGCATGTTTAATCTCATATCACCTGTGATGTCATCTCATCACGTTCTCCTATCATACTAGATTCTCTGCATCTCATAAATCATCTGGATGGACCAGAGACAATAGCTATGCATGGCTAAGCAGGACACGGGATAAGCTCTAGCAGTGCACACAAGCCAAACCTAGTTATGCTAGGAGCAGTGGATCAGGTAATATAAGCTCAAAGGGAGTAATGCAATAGATAGGATACTCTATTTGTCGATAAAAGACCATAGTAGAATCGTATGTATAATGGCAAGAATTGAAATGCTTTCGAAATCATAGGATTATATCATGATGGGGCTATGCTTGCCTTTTCCTGTTGATAACTAATAAGCAGAGCTTCGGACATCTGGTACTTGACTTGATTACAGTTGGTCACGTATTTGGCTTCGATCTTCGACCTTCGATCTCGATATTGTATTCTACTAGAAAGAAGCAAACACCGGAAAGAGAGGGAAACAATCAACACATGGCATCGATGCAATGCTCAAGCAAGGATGATGATATGACAAGTTAAATTGTATTGAATTGAAACCCTAAAACATGCTTGACGGTTTAATCGGGGTTCCGAGGAGCGCAAACCCTAACTCGGAGAAACTCCGGATGAATATGAGAGGATTTGGTTTGTTCTTCTAATTAAACTTGTCTTGAAAGTTGTTGAACAATGCATGATTATAGCTCTAATAGAAATATCTCATTTTTCTGAACATTTTGATATATTATACATATTTTCTAACTTATAAATAATAAGTTATTGAATTTACAATATTTATTCAATTTCTAGAATTATTTAACACCATTTAAATTGATTTATTGCATCACACTGATGTCAGCACAGGGTCAGGCATTTCTCATCGGGGCGGAACCTAGCCCCAGAGGCTGACTGGTGGGGCCTGGGCCACGCAGGCACCACGTGGACGCCACGCAGGGGCCACATCGTGGCCACGTAGGCTTGACGGCGGCGGCGGCTCAGGTGCGCGTGGTTACAGCGACTAGGGGCTCGCGGGACGGCAGGGTTACGCGGGTTCGCTACAGCGCGGCAAGGGGAACCAAAACAGGGCGGCGCCGCTATTTATTGGCAACCGGAGGAGCTCGTATGGCGACGGCCAACTGCGGCGGCGACAGATGCACGACTACAGAGCGATATAGAGCAAGAGGGAGCAAAAGGAGGGATCCACAGGGACCATGGGCTCACCGTGATTCGATTGTCAAGGTTGGCTTGGCCACAGGAGGTCTAGGTTGGCAGTAATGGCACCGGCGGTGGTCGTCGGTGGCGGAGAAGAAACCGTTCGTGACGTCGATTGGGGTCTCCCCTTCCTGATTCCTTCCGTGGGATGGATGAGGGAGACGAGAAGGGGCTCTTGGCGCTGTCGGATGGACGAGGGGAGGCGGGGAACGGCGACGACTGGCAGCACTTGCGGCTATAGGGTTCGGTCGCAAATGGGGAACGAGAGAGGGAGGTCGGAAGAGAGGGACTATGAGGGTGAGGAAGAGCAAGGGGGACATGGCGTGGCTCTTATCCATCTCCAGAGGCGGCGGACGGTGGAGAGTGAGCGGCGGGGATCGACGGTCGGCGGCGCTCCAGGCAGCTGCTTGCCGCCGATGGAGAAGACGACAGGGGAAAAGACCGAAGGGGTATGGGCGATGCTTGGGCCGGCTACGGGCTGCTGCTGGGCGGCTGGAGTGCTGCGTGGGCGGCAGGAGAGGAGACAGGGAGAGGAATGGGCCGGTCTGGCTAACTGCTGCTCTATTTTTTTTATCAGAAACATTTTTCTATTTCCTGTTTTTGATTTCTCTCTTTTGTAAATGATTTGAAATCTGTTTTGGTATATTTCAAAAATACCAGAGGCCTTTTTAGAATACACAAAATACTGAGGGGCCCTTTTAATCAATTTGGGCTCCTTTAGTTTTGTGATTTCAAAATACCAAACCATTTTAGAAGGTTTTAAAGAGAGAGGGGAAACTAGGGTTTTAGGGTTTGCATTTTATTTTCTTTGCATGCATTTTTAAGAGATGATGCTAATGAATGCACAATCAAACTCTAAATAATGATTTACTAAAACTGGGGTGTTACAATACCTCTTGGTATCCTCTTCAACATTTAATTGCATATTTCCATGCCAATATAGTGCAAAACCACCACTAAAACCTTCATTATCAATAGAAACAATCTCTTAAACCAAATCACACTTTAAGCCTCTTCATCTTCTCAGCCATTTGTCTAGTTTCACATAGTAGTACCAAGCTAGGGGAATCCGACTGAATGACCATCGCAACATCACGAACTATATGATGGTTCCCCCTCCTTAATAGTTCATGCTTAAAATATTAATTTGTCCTGGTGGCACTCCTCCGCAGAGGCCGCCAATTTTTTGTCAAATACAACTTCTTCACTCCTTACTCTTTTTGGGTCCCTCTTCGGAGGAGGGCTCACAGGGATAGTAGAAACTGGTTTTCCTGATGAAACTGATTTACAAGAGCGTTAACTACAGTAGTTTGGACATTATCACATGCTTCTATAATAGCAAGCACAATCTCATTACCACACTTACATGAAGGGTCAGCAAGCATTTGATCATCCTCATCCTCCACCTCGTGCGCATGTTGAGTATATAGATCATATACATTATACTATCCATCTCAATAGGCCTTGCCACGACCCTGTCCAGTACCTCTTCCATGGCCCCTTCCTCACCTAGCCGAATGAGTGACCCAAGTGGCCTTGAGATCTTAAAAAATAAATACGATGGAGGATTCAAACCATTTCCATGCTCATTATACATATGGCCTATCATACCACAAAAGGCACACAAATCTATAAGTCTCATATTTCAGAAGTAACAACTGTTTCTTCCCCTAAAGGATCATTGAGATAACACTCTTCAACTGTTTCCAAACATAAAAATTAAATTTAACTCTAAATAAATTCCCTTCAAAATCTCCATTAGCATATTCAATGTCCATGATGATCTCACCCACTTTTGCAACCATGACTCCAATTATAGACTTGTAACCATTGGGTAGACCATGGATTTGGATCCAAATTTTGAACATATTTAGCTCAATCTCTAATGGTTTAGTGAATCCATCATAAACTACCATCAAAATAGGGTGCCCTCATAAGGTCCAAGGACCACCTCCCATGAATTTGTACCGATCACCAAGACAAGAAAAATGCATCGTGTACATATTGTTCTCTAAAGATCTAAACTTTACCTCCCGCTCCAAATCTCAAGAAGTTCTCATGTTTCTGAAGAACCAGTAATTTCTAAATTCATGATGCATACAAACCCTAGCAATTGCAAGCCACTGTATCTCCTCTACCACCAGCGGTTTTGTTCCTCGAACAACACATCGTCCAAGTCATCCTCCCGAAGTCCTAGCTTCTCCATCATTTTCTCCAGATCAGTCTTTCCTGATCTTGTTGATTTAGAGACGTTCGGATCCATCAGCAAACCCTAGACGATTCAAGAACTACGAGAAGAAACCCCAAGATACCGACCTCCGATGACTAACCAAGCCGGGAGAGCAAACCCAAGGACGAGACAGAGATGGGGATGGTCAAGTCTTGATGCTGCCTATGACCGGTGCGAGGAAATAAACCCTAGCGGGAGGGGAAGCTATTGTAACCCAATTTCACCGATCTATTAATAAGCATCAACAACAATGAAAATAGGTCTAAACTAATAAAAATTACAAATAGGTCCATGGACCACCTAGCAAAGACTAGAGACACTAGCATGAGCCCAATGTGCCCCACCATCACCCCTCTAGTCAGACAAAAATGTCATAATAGAACTTGTTGTCATAGAAAGACTGTAAGTTGCCGTGCTAAGGTGATGCATGTAAGATGCATACATGGACTTATAGTTTATTGACACATATTACCACATATCTACAACATTTATAATATAATAAACATGTTTTATATTGATTTGGGGGGATTTACCAATGACCCCCTTTATTCTGGTTATAACTCTGTAGGACAGGAAAACCCTATTTTGTGTATTTTGATCTTTCAAGGACCTAAACGAAGTCCAATGGTGCTGAGATTCTGGGAAGACAATATTTCAGGAAGAGAAGGATATGGAGTGCTTGTGCCTCACGAGGGAGGCCCGCAGGCCTAAAAGAGGTGTGGTGGCGCGGCCTGGCCCACTTCACGTGCCGCCCACACTCTTTCCCACCTCGGTCGTCTGATTCTCTTCAATCTTGCATGTACCGACTTGGTTTGACCTAAAACTGCTATAAAAAGGGTCACCAGGGCATCCTCGAGGAGAGCGACGCAGAAACATAGAAACACCAAAAAGGAGTCAGAACCAGCGAAGATTGGAGGGAGAAACTTCGCTCGAGGGATCTCTACCTTCTCCAACATCTCCAACTTCATCACCATGATGAAGAGGGAGTAGTCCACCTCTAGACTATGGTTTTGTGGCAATATCTTGATCTCTCTCTCTCTCTCTCTCTCTCTTGTTCTTCATAGATCTAGTAGCATATAAGCTGCCCTATATGATTATGGTCATATATGTAATTCCTATGTGGTGGATATTTATTCTATGATTTGATATTTGAGATTGGAATCTATCTATGTGTAAGATGTATTGATAGGTGCATATGATATACCCTGTTTTTAATTGCTTGTTTTGATCCAACTTGTATGCAAGAATGTGTGTGTGGGGGGAAGTGTGTGATGATTGAATAGTGATAACAAATTCAAGATCTACTATGGTATTTACCTTTCTTATATTACCTCACTAGGGATTAAGTGAATTCATGTGCTATGATTATCTTGTGACTAGTTTCTAATCTTGTTTGGTCAAGGTAGCATCTTTGTTATTAAAACATCATGTAAAAGTACTTAAGGCTATATTCTGTTAATTCTTATTAATTCTAGATTTCTTGGAGTTTTCCCTTTCCAGAGGAGGATAAGAGAGATGTGTTGCATCATCTCTATGTTAGGACGTGATGCCCATGTAAATGCTTACCAAACAAATAGTGATGTTCAACCAATATAATATTGATGATGAATTGTTTTATGTCCATTGCAACTTAAAAGAGAGTAGAAAAGTGAATCCATGAACCCCGGTCCAACTTTTATCATAAGAAACAACCTTTAAACAATAATGCTATCATTTACCTTTGCTGCAATTTATTATCTAAAAACACAAAAATACTTTCTTCCTTGCAAAAACAAAAAAAAAACAAAATACCTTTCTTTACTGCATTTACTTTACTTGTATTTATGTTTTTACTTTACTTAGTTTTTATTACTTAATATTACTAATACAAAACCTTGTGCTTGACAACCACACGATGGAGTTAGGGACACAAGGCAAAAACTTTGCTTCGTAGGTTGCTTGAGAAGAGTAGAAAAACATACTCTTTGCCAATTCCCTGAGAGTTCAATATAAACCCTCGAGTCACCCTTGTGGGGAAAAGACGCCTTCTACAACACTCTGCACTTGGAGTCCCAACGAGTTGGTACACATGGAGTTATTGCAATCAAGAAAATTTTCTAGCGCCGTTGTCAGGGAATTGCAAGATATCTCATAGTGGTTTCAAGTGTGGTTAAACTCCACTACAACTGCTAGAACACTTTCTAGGAAGTATCCTCATCAACTTTGTGCAAACACCTAAGCTTGGGGAGGTTGCACCACTATATGCTTTTCCTTCTATTTTAGATTTTCAAAGAAATTTTCTTTTGTCTTTTAGTCTTTTATTTGTTTTTTTTTCATTAAAACATAAAAACCATGAAAATTGGTATAACTTTTTCTTACAAACATGGTAGAAATAAATACAAAACTTTGTGACTATACCACCACTCCTAATGATCAATTCCTTGCTACGCCCATTACAACTCCTGAAATAACACCTAAAAGTTTTGAAGTTAGTCCTGGGTTATTTAATCTTATTGCTAAAGAACAATTTGGGGGAAGTTCTAGTGAATATGATTCCATGCACCTACATGAATTTTGTGAAATATGTGACATGCAAAAAATTAGAAATGTGGAAAATGATATTGTTAAACTCAAACTATTCCCATTTTCACTTAGAGGCAAAGCTAAAGAATGGCTATTATCACTACCAACTGATAGCATAAACTGTTGGAATGATCTTAAATAAGATTTCATAAATAAATATTACCCACCTGTTAAAATCTTGCAACATAGGAATATTATTCTATCCTTTAAGAAAAATGATAATGAACATGTAGCAACATCTTGGGAAAGAATTAAAAACATGCTAAGAACCTACCCATCACATGGAGTAAATGAATGGACTATTTTACACTCTTTTTATAATGGGTTAACTATATGTCAATAAGCATGTTAGAATTCGTTGAAAGGGGTGCTTTCATGAGTAAAACTGTTTCAGAAGCTAAAGCCATCTTAGAAAACATGTTGGATAACCATAGTCAATGGCACACTAAAAGAGCACCAAACCCATCATCTAGGAAATATATTGAAGAAGTGGATTCCTTGTCTAGCAAAATGGATGGCATACTTGCCCACATATGTAAGCAAAATGTTGACAATGTGTAACACCCTTGGATCGGCCCTATGCAACTTTCAGCGAGTCCCGCCAAACCAGCATAGAAACGATTCAAAGGTGCCCACCAGGCACTTGCGTGCGGGTGGAAAACAAAGTATGGAGATATCGATGATCGACTCTCAGACATGTAATATATCGCGAGACAAAGGGATTAAGTTACTAGCTTAAAAGGTTATCACGATCACAAGAATTCATCGTTGAGTGTGTGGGAGTCAATATGGATCTCCAGGTCCCGCTTCTGATTATTAATCCGAGAGGGGTATCGATCATGTCCATATTCACGAACCATAGGGTGACACACTTAAAAGACACCGACACCATTTGGAACAAATATGTTCTAGACGAAAAGAATTACAAAGCGCAAGAATTATTTCACTAGACACCAGGACTGTTTCGGGTGAAATTGCTGAAATTGTTTTTGCATGTGAAATTGAATACTAGCAAGGGGTTTTATGTGAATGTTTGTTAATTAATGTAATTGAAAAAATTCTGAATAAATAAATAAAAGGAGTTTTATTTAAAGAGAGATTACATTAAATTTGGTGGAAATTTAATGGGAACTTAAGTGGGGTTTTGAGTGGAGAATATGGAGGTACTTTTGGTGAGTGGGAGGTCCACCCACATGAATGGAGGAAGGGGTGGGGCAGCCCCCATGGCGTCGGTCATGCCCCTTGGGATGCCCCCCTCCTCCTATAAAATCCACCTACTCCCTCTCTAACACTCACACCTCCTCATGAAGGATCACTCTCCCTCTCTAGTTTATCCCCATGGTCTTGGACTAGCGAGATACATGTTCCCGGTGGATTTTCATTTGGAAAGAGTTGTTTCTTCTGCTGCATCGCTGGAGCGAGGAGGCGGAGGTTGTTTGGTGGCTTGAACGTGTGTGTGAGAATGGATGCGCTGCTGATTTGCGGTGCTGGACTTCTTATCGATCTTGAGATTTACAAGCGTTCGTCTACATCATCCATGAGTACAACCTCGTTAAACTTTGTCGGTCTACAAGGGTATGTTCTCTATGTATGTATATCCATCCGTTGCTTGTATCTAGTAGATATATCTTGGTATTTAGTTGTTCCCATCATAGGAAATTTTTTTTTATGCTACGAACCCTACCAGGTGTGGGCCCCTCGGGTGCCCACCGACCTTGCCCCTTCGCCTATAAAGTCACCCCGATGAAGAAACCCTAAGCACCCGATCAAATCTCCATGAAGCAGTCCTTAGCTAGCGCCACCATCGTCCTTAGATCGGGGGGATCTGAAGATCTTCCCGGCACCCTGCCAGAGTATCATCCCGGAGGCCTTATTCATCACCATGCCAGCCTCCGGTATGATGCGTGAGTAGTTCACCCTTGGACTATTGGTCCATACAGTAGCTAGATGGTTGTTTCTCCGCCTTTGTGCTGTCATGTTTAGATCTTGTGAGCTCCGTTCATGATCAAGATCATCTATTTGTAATCATACATGTTGTGTTTGCGGGAATCCGATGGATATTGAGATACTATGTCAGATTGATTATTGATTCTATCATGTCTATGCTATTTGTGATCTTGCATGCTCTCCGTTGCTAGTAGCTATCTTGGCCAAGTAGATGCTTGTGACTCCAAGAGGGAGTATTTATGCGCGATAGTAGGTTCATGCCTCTAGTAATCTGGGTAAGTGACAGAAATCTCGAAGATTGTAGATGTGATGTTGCTACTAGGGAGAAAACAACAATATTTTGTTCATGGAAAAATTGTATTGTTTACTTTACACACATTGCTTAATGCAATTATTCGTTGCTTACAACTTAATACTGAAAGGGGCTCGGATGATAACCTGAAGGTGGATTGTTAGTCATAGATGCAGTTGGATTACGGTCTATGTATATTGTTGTAATGCCCAATCAAATATCATATGAGTCATGATGTCTAGTATATGCATTGTTATGCTTTCTCAATCTGTCAATTTCCCCGGTGTAATTTGTTCACCCAGCATGTTATCTATCTTAAGGAGAACACCTCGAGTGAACTGTGAACCCCGGTCCACTCTTTATCATTGATACATCATCTACTGTTACCGTTTACTTTCTACAAGAAACTACTATCTTCCACGCTATATGTTTAGTCCTTTGTTTTCAGCAAACCGATTAGATTGACAACATCACTGTATGTTGGGGCAAAGTTTTGAGTTTGTGTTGTGCAGGTTCCAAGTTGTTAGCAACACCTTGGAGTTATTTCCTTCCTCCTACTGGTTCGAGAACCTTGGTTTCATAACTGAGGGAAAAGTTACTGCTGTGAGCGTTCAGTATCAGGCTTAGGGCCTCCCCTAGTTTTCTTCTCAGGCATAGAAAAATATTTGTCGTCCTTCTTGAAGTTACTTTTGGGATTGTCTTTTTATTCAGAGGTGGTGATCTTATCATCCATCAACTCCTGGTGCCTTTTCTTTATGTCTATGTAACACCCTCAGAATCGGCCCTATGCAAGTTTTAGCGAAACCCGCCAAACCCGCATAGAAACGATTCGAAGGTGCCCACCAGGCACTTGCGTGCGGGTGGAAAACGAAGTAATAACATTACACAACAGTCCTCTATGGGACCCACAGAACAGATATATACAGCAGCGACTCAAAGAGTCAAGAATACAGATATAATATACAAAGATCCAAATCACCTTGAAAACGGTAGAGCGTCCGACTACGGACAAGAAGCAAATGGGGCTAAGAGCCCTGAAGAATAACCAATGGCGTCCATAACCCTGCCTGTGCCAAGCCGGAAGGGTAACCCCGCTAACGGCGTCGATCTCAAAACCTGCTTAAACAAAAGGTGCCGACAAGGGCAAAGGAAAAGAGGAGCGTCAAGATCGAGGCCAAGACAGCGAGGCTAGACCGCGGTCCTCGCCTACATAGGTATGGTGGATCAAGCGGCAAAGATGCACTAAACAACCTATAGAGACTCGATACAACTGGCGGATATCAGAGAGGGATAAGAATGACCTAACCGGACCCAACCTGAAGCTATCACCAAACAAACCCATCCTGGTGTTTCCCCCTCGAGACCGCAGGAAGTCAACCGAGGAACTCACACGGTTGGCAGTTTTAATTATTCGGTTATAGTTGCGGAACTTTACTAGTCAGGTTTAGATAATCGTCCTGATAAAGTAAGCAGTGGGCACTTTTAGTTAATCATGTCGTTATAGTGGCATCACTTACTAGTCAGATACATTTAGCATGAGATAAACCCAAAACCCAAAGCTTGTTGGTACTTTTACTTAGCCATTCCGTTGTAGTGAAGCTGATTACTAATCATATCGGAAACAAGTCAATTTAAAACAATAAACTTTAGTTATAGTTGTCTATGATCAAGCTTTGTGCTCCAAGTCGTCCATAACCGCGGACACGGCTTCGAAAAGATTTAACCTGCAGGTGCACCAAAGTATCCACAGCACTTGACCCTTTTGCGGATCGTTAACATACACCCATCGGTATGTCGGCGGGCCTAAGTCACGACGTTCCTGCACCAAAGCAAGCACGGGGCCACCCCACTAAGTACACCATAGCAACGGTCCGGTCTCCGAGACGGACTTAGGGTTTGCCAATGGTCAGAACATACAGATCCCCAATCGGGGACTGTCGATACCGCGAAAACATTCCGCTTCCTAAACAGTACAGCGTGCTCCTCGCACAAACGTAAATACATAAGTAGCATGGCATAAGTACAGGATAGTAAAAACACCTCAAACTAGTTGTGGCCCCCAGTACAATACTTTGAAATCAGGTAATTATCAATGGGGGGCCCATATCTCCCCACCTGTGGTTAGCGCGCTCGATCTCGGAACAGGTGTCAAGAACTCGGGTCCTACGGGACACAAGTGGGCGGTCGGAAACCAAATCTTACCTATCACCCACCGATGCCTCTGCTTAGCTCAATTTTAGTTGTTAAACAGGAATTAAAGTGAAGCAATGATTAAAGCCATGATCATCTCCAACATCAACATGCGGCAATTCTCCAACAATTGTGGTACTTGACGACACACACAACACTTGAGCAAGCGACTACGACACGCGGGCCCAACTATCTACCAAACAACAGGTGATAGGATGTGTCCAGGGCTATATATGGCTGCAAGGGATATCACGGGTACGAAACTAGAGCATCGCAACACAGATAGAAAAGATCAACAGGAGGGAATAAATACTAGAAAAGTAAGATAGGTAGAAAGGGGGAGATGCTCGCCTGAAAACATTGTCGAAGGGTTCATCCGAAGATCGGGGCGAAGCTCACATCAACTCAACGGCCTTATCCGCGAAGAAGCAAAACACTAGAAGAAACACCGGATGCAATATTTAATACACGGCAGAAGATCGGCATGATGCATGTATGATGTATGGCATGGCAAGGTGCGATGCAATTAGATCAAGATTAAGCGGAACCGGGGTCCCGACATTTAATTAGATGGTTCAAGTTGTTTACATTCCCCGCAATTTAAATGTTGTGTTAGCATGGCAAGAGGTAGTATCGGTTCGCTACACAAATTTAAATGAGGCCAACATGAGACTAGATTTGCCCGCATATGGGCCCCATATTTAATTATTAGGTGAATCGGCAAAAGGCCCCCAAACCACAGATATGCATGCGAGTATGACAATTCAATATGCAATCAAGTTGTTATTATGTTATAAAATAGGGTTTCGGGAAGGGGTTCACACATTTAGGGTTTGGCGAACTTGGGTTTCCGGGGTTCGGGGTTCGGGCTCAGGGTCCAGGGTTAGGGTCTTCGGATCGGGGAAGTACTTGTCGCATCTACCGTCTTCGGGTTTGCTTCAACCGGGTCCATGTTGGAGTACTTGTCGTCCCATGTGGCCTTCGGGTCCGGGGCCCCAGTCATGGCGTCCCAGGGAAGTACATGTCGTGTCCGTGACGGAGATCTTGAGGGTCCCTGAACTCGACGAGCTTGGCGTTCAGGGGAGCTCCCGGTCTCGAGGAGAAGATCTTGTCGGTCCCACCTCGAAGGCCTTGTTGTTCTGCCGTGGGGATCATGGTCATCGGGGTCCGGGTCTTGGTCATGTTGCCGGTAGCTCTTGGTGTCCAGGGGTCGTCGCTCTGGGAGGTGGATCTTGTCGTATTGGCGTCATCGCCCCCTAGTTTCCGCGGCGAAGTACTCGGGGTTCCCCTCGGTTGTCGGTGTCGAGCCTGTCGCAATTAACTTGAAGGGTTCCTCCTCAACGGAACGGTCTTGTGTGGACTTGGTTCTCATCCCGTGTCGGCTTTGGCATCTTGAACGGCACCACGCGATCAAGGCGCGGCGGCGTGAGGCGAAGCGACCCGGGACGCGGGCGGAACTTGGCACCAAGGCGAGGTGGTGGCGCTGCAGGCGAGGGATCATGGGCAGGCCTCGCCACACGGCGGACCGGCGGACCGAGCGCGGGGCTTCAGCGGGCGAGGCGGACGGGCTGCGGCGCTCGCGCAGGAGGGCGGCGGAGGGCGGCTGGCGCGCTGGGACGGACGGCTGCAGCGACGGAGGGCGGCGGTGATCGCGGAACTTGGCGGGCGAAGGGACGCAGCGGATGCGCGGCCTGGCGGGTCGACGGAGGCGGCTGGGTCGACCGGGCAGCACAGAGCGGCGAGGACGCGGCCGACGCCGGGCTGGGAGAGAGGCCGGGAGGCGAGCAGAAGGGCGGGCGCGAGCGGTGGCAAGGGAGGCCGGAGCGAGGGGTAGTGGCATGGCGGCGCCGGCGAGAGGCGAGGCGGAGAGGCGGTGAGGGGAGGTGGTAAGCGGCGGGGAGAGGGAGGAGCGGCGAGGCGGGCAGAGAGGCGCGAGGATGCGGGCGAGGGAGGCGGTTGCGGGAGGTGGGAGAAACGCAGAAGAGAGAGAGGAGAGTCGCGGGGCTGGTGGGGGTGGGTCCCGCGGTGGGGCCCAGGGGCTGTGCGCGTGGGTGAGTTGGTGGGAGTGGGTTGGGCTGTGAGGTTGTGAGGGAGAGAGAGAAGAGAGAGGGGGGGCTGAGGTGGATGTGCATGGTTGGCTGGGGGGTTGGGCGGGGTGACATGGCGGCCTAGGATAGGTGGGAGTGAGGTGGCCAGGGGGTGTGGGTAGGTTTCCGGGTAGCCTTAGGATTTAGAGGTTGGACCGATCTGTTTTACACGGGGGTGGTCGTTCGGGTCGGGTTGGCCCGTTCGACTGCCCCCACTAAAATAATTAAACTTTTTTATTTATTTTAACGGGCCATATGCAAACCGATAGCGGCCAAAACAAAATATTCCGGGGACCCGGTTTTGATGTTTGAATAAAGAGGGGCGTTTAGAAAACAACACAGGCTTTGCAAACATAGTTTTATGCAAACAATGCATGATGATGACGATGCAATGCACAAATTCAACGCAATTTTCTAGTAGTGGTTTTGCGGGATGCCACAGTCTACTTCGGTATCCATCAGCTTGGAAGCAAGTTCAGTGAGCGATCTAATCGCATCACTCACCTTGTAATTCAGTACAAACTTTTTGTAACTGGGTGGAAGCGAATGCAGAACTCTATCTGTCATAATATCAGCTGGGATATCACATCCTAGTGCCTTAAGATGTAGAACATAACCCGTCATCATCATGATTCGCTTGTTCATAGAGTTGTGTTCCTTCATCTTTTGCACTAAAGAACTTTCTGGAGTCCATATATCTCTCAACAAGGACTTGGCTCTCAAACATGTTTTTTAGGTCCTTCACCATAGCATCATCATTGCTAAGTTCAAAGCGCCTTTGGAGTTCGGGCTTCAGCGACTGAAGGATCTCATACTATACAAGAGTGTAGTCATCATGCTTTGTGTCATACACATTGCGCTCATCCTTAGACGCAGTACTTGTAGTAGCGTCACCTAGCGGACCTTCCATCACATAGGACATCTTTATGCCCATGAGGAAAATCCTCAAGTTGTGGTGCCAGTTGGTAAAGTTAGACCCATTGTCTTGTAGTTTCTTTCTCAAGGAATGCATTAAAATTGAATGAGGGTGCCATGATCTACAATGTATTTGCATAGACTATTTAGACTAGGTTTAAAACAGATAGAGTTCAAGCTAATTCAAAACTTACTTATGCGAACTCCCACTCAAAACGACATCCCTCTAGTCATTTTAGTTATTACACGAACCAAATTCACTACGCCACGACCGATCATCACGAGTGGTGACACAGCTCCAATTAATGGCGAGCATTGTATGGGCATCATATCATCCATATGACTTGTGCTTTACCTTTCAGTTCATGTTCCGAGGTCATGTCTATACATGCTAGGCCACGTCAAGTAAGAAACTTAGTATTCGCGTGTGTAAAAATGTCTTACACCCATTGTATGCGAACGTAGAATCTATCACACCCGATCATCATGTGGTGCTTTGAGACGACGATCTTTCTTAACGGTGCATACCAAGAAAGAACATATTATTATCTTGATATTTAGTGGAAGGGATCATCTTATAATGCTACCAAGGCAATCAAATACTTCAAAGGATAACATCACATGCATATATAATGTGATATGATATGGTCCTTCTCGAATTCGATCTCCATCTTGTGCGTCATGGCATGATCTCCATCATTCCACCGGCATGCCACCAAGGTCCATGGCGCCACCATCAAGGTTGTTCTCCACTAATATAATTGCATGGATTTCCATTTTCTGGCACGCATGCCATAAAATAAAATACCAACCATATGGCTCCTTTCGGTTGTTTTAACTTATAATAAAACATATTCCATACAACAATCTTTGCATCATAGACCATATCACATCACTTGCCCTATAAAAACAAGTTAGATGCCTCTAATTTATTTTTCTATATTTTACGTGGTTGTGGGATTTCTAGGAAAGAACCGTTCTACCTACTAACTTCAGCCACAACGGTGATAACCAAGTTATTAAGCAGACCGTTGCAAATCGGATATTAACTATAGTGGGAGAGACATGCACCCTCTAGCCACTTATGGAAAAATAGTTGCATGTCAAGTGTGAAACAGGTCTCATGTGCAAGGACATGTAAGTTTGTCCGGGCCACTTCATCCCACTATGCCACTAATATCTGAAGTACAAAAATTTGCAATAACATGATCATCAACTCCCACATATCCATGTGTTCTAATCATACAAAGCATATACGCAGCTCTGATACCTCTGATGGGGTTTGTTGCATAGAAAACAAAAAATTCTTACGGTTGCAACTGCCAAGATCGAATCATGGCGATACTATGTAACGGTTTCAGATGGACTCGAAGACCATTAGTAGGATAACGTTCCTACAAACAAACGTGGTTTATGTAGATGTACACTACCGTATTCAAGGACATGCAGACGATCAGCTCCACAAGAGGGTAGCGCCTCCGTAATCGGTCACATGTGTGGTGTGCTGACGACTCCTGAACCCTTGCTCCAGCCGGGAAGCGGAACTAGTGGATCTCGGGGAACTCCAACAGCACTACACCATGGTAGAGGTGGTGGAGGGGAAGATCTCGAGCAGGGCTTCGTCTAAGCACCTTTTCTTATGGCAATGGACAAGGCTAGCCAGAGGGAGAAGATGCCAACCAAAGGGCATATGAGAGGAGTGGGAAAGTGTGTATGACATGGGTATGACCTATCGGGTCCCTATGTTTACTTACCCTATGCACATAAAATCTTATGGCCCATGAAGGCCCAATGAAGTCCAAGAAGCACCCGACGGAATAAATACTTTCCTTTATAGCTAAGGAATATCCAGGAACCGACATAGTTTGTATTAACTTGTAACCTCCTCGGCTACGGATCCAGGACCCATCCTCTCATATAAAGGCTAGGAGGACCCGACAGAGAGGGCACCTTAGTTTTCCAGCAATCCGCCATAATCTAGATCGCAACTAGCGAACCGATGACTTTGTAATCGAGCTTTATCAACAATCAGAATACATTGACTTCCTTGTTTGTCTGATCTGCCGACGAAATCCCCAACGCTCTCTTTTCCATGAAACTCTAAGTCCATAACAATGGGCATTGTCGAGGTTACCCCTCGTCAATTAGCGCCATCTGTGGGAAACTTGAGCGTTGGAGCCATGGATTTGGAAGCTTCCCCTTCATCAAGCAACAATCCGACGATCGAGGTTGGTGAGGTCCATTACGATCTCGCTGAACCACACCCGCCCACCCCTTTATCGGCTCTCATAGAGTTTGACCAGGAGACCGATCTCATGATTGGAAATTTTCACTTTCGCGTGGGAGCACCTAAGAACCTCTGCCTTTTGGCTCTGCTCAGCCCGAATCTCTCGGTCACACCAGCATCGCCTACGGTGACTCCAACATCATCTATTGGCTCAACAGGAAAAGTTGTCTCTAATTCGAGAAACATTGAAGAAATCAGCGGAGTCCCTGCAGATCTAGGAGATCTGGCTGATGCATATGACAACCTCTCTTTTGGCTCGATCTCTAAGTCAACACTACAGCGTAGCCTAAGTTCATCTTGCTCAATTCCTAACGTAGCTGAAGAAAGCGTCGACTCTGGAATCAAGAAGGGGGAATCATACCTAGATCAAGATCCATGGGAATTTTCTAGGTCACAAATCTGTGTCTCCTATGGGTTTAGCGGCAATGAAAAACCACTCAAGCATGAGCCACCGCCAAGTGTGTGTGATCCAGGACGAAGGAACTCGACGCCCCCTGATTCTAATGGTAACCCGATAATTAACCCTGATCATATTTTGTTAGATGATGCGCTAGGAGGTCGCAAGGAGAGGTAGAACCCGCCAGAATGAGAATGTTGAGTCGTGAGTAGAGAAGGAGGACGCATCGGCGAATGCCTAACATTCTAGTTTTCACCCGCGGTCTGGCAGAAGGCTCACGATGCAATATCGGGTGCGGTACCTATGATGGAAGATGCCACAAGAGAGGAGCTAATGGCTTACCAATAGTTGCTGCACCACAAGAGGAAAGGTCTACTGCGACTATAGTGGTCCCTGGATGAAAGAAAAATACTAGCAGACGAATCTAGTTTGCGATGGGCGCAACTTAGCTCCACCCGACATTCTGGCAGCGTCAATAGAGGACCACCCCCCAGACCCCGGGTAAAACCGCTACCAGTAAATCGCCCGTTGTTGTGTATCATCATGACGACATTCTCATGTCATCATGCCATATTGCATTTGACCATTCTCATGGTTGCACGCATCTTTTAACCAAAAACTATTTTATAAAATCCCATTTTTGTTTCCAAATTATTCCTCTCTTTATTTGAAATCAAAACCATCGGTCCGCTCGGATCCTTTATTTGCCTAAAATTATTTACAAAGGAAATTTTAAAACTAAATAAAAACATAAACTATTTTTGTTCCGGGGGAGGCCACCACCGGCCAGGCCCAAAGGGCCCAGTTGGCAGCAGCCTACCATCCCGGCTAATCCTGGCCCTAGATCTAACTCTAGACCAAATCCTAGCCCCACCTATAATCCCAAACCCTAACCCTAGCAACACACCACACATACCCCGGTCCACCCGCTGCCGCCACCCACCCTGCATGCAACACACACCACACGTTCATGCAACACATACCGCACGCACCCGCGGTTGCACTGAACCATCCGACCCACACCAAGACATCAGAGAACACCAAACACGCACTCAGGAAACCCCTCACTCCTCAACCTCACGTCGCTCTCAACCCCCGGCCCCACCCCCGACATGTTCCGCTCACGAGTCACAACCGACCCTGCTCTCCTTGTACGCGTCCCTCTCTCCCTCGATGCTCCCCCACCTACTTCCTGCTTCTCCCAAACCCATCTCCTCCCTCCTCTCTAACCACCGCCACCATCTCTGCTCGCCCTTGAAAATACCCGTTAGCCCCAGCATCTGGTCGATGCCGCCTCGCTCCTGACCCTCTGCCTCACTGTGCTCCCTATCCCCCACCTTCCTCGCATCTATGCTCCCCTCGACCGTCGTGGATCCCCCACCAACCGCACCTGCCGTCACCCCTTCCCAACACAACGCCGATGCGCATCTCCTGCCTTCCCCGGCAGCCACTTCACGAGCACCTCCTCTGCACCACCTCCTAGCCTCGTCTCCAGCATGCGGTCCCCATCTTTGGCCTACCTCACGACGCTGCCTAGAGTTCTTGCCTCTGCCTTGCCGCATAGCACGTTGCCGCCCACCACCGCCAGCATCGCAGTCCTCCTCGGCCATCTCCTGGCGTCGCCCTAAGATCCGGAGCCATGTCGCCCTCCCGCGGTTCTCCGGCAGGCTGCCTCTGCTCCTTCTTGTTGCTGCATGCACTTTTGCCTCTAGGCCGCCCTCGTATCATGCCTTGGGACCAGTTTGTCGTCAGCATGTGGTTTCCCTCGACCCCGCATCACGTATGTCCCCTGTTGCGGTGCTTGATGACCCACAAGTGTAGAGGATCGCAACAGTCTTCGCGGGTAGTATTACCCTATTTATTGATTCGACACAAGGGGATCCAAAGAATACTTGCAAGCCTTAACAACTAAGTTATCAGTTCAGCTGCACCTGGAAATAGTTCTTTCTCACAGAAGTTTATCAGTAGCAACAACAAAGCAACAGCAATAGTGAACAGGAGTAATAGTAACACTAACGGTAAACAGTGGGATTCGAGTGCGGTAGGCATAGGGATGGATGGACGAGCGTTGCATGGACGAGTCTAAACATATAACTTCAAGATCTAGGGCATTGCAGATAAATAATAACAAGCATCCAAGTACTAAACAATCCTAGGCATGTGCTCCAAATATAGTCATACGTGCTCGCAATGAGAACTTGCATAACATCTTCTGTCCAGCCAGCCCGTGGCAGCGGGGCCTCTAGGGAACTACTAGAAATTAAGGTGCTCCTTTTAATAGAGCACCAGAGCAAAGCATTAACACTCCGTGAACACATGTAATCCTCACACCACATCCATCCCCTCCGGTTGTCCCAATTATTGTCACTTTGGGGCCTTTGGATCCGAACAGTGATATGTGTACACAACTTGCAGATAAGATCACAAACTACTATCATAATGATTCAATAATAAGTTTAGATCTAAGATCATGGCACTCGGGCCCTAGTGACAAGCATTAAGCACAACAAGTTGCAATAAACTAAAATAGCACTAATAGAGATACTAGGCACTATGACCTAACAAATCTTATTCGATTACATGATAGAACTCATCCAATCCCTACCATCCCCAAGCCTACAACGGGGGATTACTCACTCATAGATGAGGGAAACATGGATGGTTGATGGAGATGTGTTGGTGATGACGATGGCGATGATCCTCTCCAAATTCCCCGTCCCGACAGGGTGCCAGAATGGAGTTTCTGGATCCGGATCTTGGTTTCTGGTGGCGGCGGTGTAGCGGAACTCTTTCTGGAAAACTATCGAACCCCCCTCGGTTTTTAGGTCGAAAGGCAACTTATAGGAGTAGAGGGAGGCAGAGGGGGTGCCTAGGGTGGCTGCAATCCCCCTAGGCACAGCCTGTGGTGGGCCCGTGCCTGGCAGGGGTGTGGGCCCCCTAGGCCCCTTCTCCGTCTCGTCTTCTGGCTAAGTGGATCTTCTGGTGAAATATAATTTTTGGCATATTTTCTGGGATTTTTCCTGATAGTTGATTTTCTGCACAAAAACTAGACACCAAGGTAATTCTGCTAAAAACAGCGTCGGTCTATGTTAGTTGTATCAAAATCACATAAGTTTAGAGGAGAAACAATATCAAAGTGTTCGCGAAAGTAGATACGTTTTGGACGTATCAACTCCCCCCAAGCTTAGCTTATTGTTTGTCCTCAAGAAATTCAGTTGAAAACTAAGTGCGATAAAAGAATTTTCACGAACACTTTGCTTCATAAGATGTATATATTCTCAGCACAGGAGTAGATGCTTAGAGAATTCATAATAAGAAGCATGCAACGAAGTCTACTCAATATTCATTGCAAGCTATGAAGAGAAACCAACTCAATAATAATAAGTAGCAAGAAACATAAACATAAGCAACATTGCAATGCTCATAATAAGGTATGATAGAGTGGTATCTCGCTTGCCTTTGTTTGAAGAGCACAATGTAAATGCCAAGGCACCTTTGAAGTTCAAGTGAAGACTAGAGATAAAGATATCAAAGATAGAAGCATCAAAGTCATGACATAATTAACCAAGTTTTGAAACAAACACAAGAATGACAACTATGCTCTCAAGAAGGTGCTCATAGAATAAGTGGTGACTCAACAAGGTGGTGAAAACGGTTTTTAAAGGTTTGAAAGGCTTCCCAATGCTGAAAGGAAGGTACTCATTATCTTTGAGCTCTCATTGCCCCTATCATATGCATCTTTATGTGGTTAAGGTGAAAGTAAGGTCCACTCTGAATCATATGCTTGATAGACCATAAACTGGAAATCCCAAGTCCCTTAAGTACGAGGTCCGCTCTACATGCTACTCAACTTTGGTTATTTGTAAGTTCTTGTCATTGTAAGTACATTCATATCATAGAGAACCGCCAATGGGGTACCCCTTTCACATGATACAGGAGCTATCCCATGATCAAAATGACAAGGCAAGCAGACAATGAGGATCTCAGCGATCTTTTTATTTACTACGTGTCTAGCTTTTTATTGAGGATGCTTCATAAATTCTCATTATGGTGATGCTGCAAGTTTCCACCATGATTAGGCATGGTTTAGGCTAGCGGCCCAGGCGTTTCTCTAACACAATGTATAGACTCCATGAACTCACAAGCTCCCCTTTTATTTCACATCGTCGACATCCGCAAACAAAATAGCAAGGTATCAACTGGATGAGATATCCAAAAAAGTGTCGAAAGCGTTCCCCGTGACAGCACAGTTCTGCTGACTCCCATCATATAATTTGCAAGCATATAACTTTCATGGACAGGTCACAATGGATCAGGATTATTAAGCGCAAGGAATAAAGTGTGCCATCAAGTTCGTGAGAGCTTTACTAACTAAATTTCTCAAAACAGTCAAACATTTTATTTTGGAAGAAAACATGGCATAAAGAATATGCACTAAAATAGAAAATGATGCTAATAGGTAGGTATGGTGGACACAACTGGCAATATTGGTTTTGGGGAGTTGGAAGAACAGGTAGAGCTTACTCAGTGCAAGTGAAGGCTAGCAATAGAAAGGGAGCGACAAACGAGAGAGCAATAACTGTCATAATCATGGTTGCAACAAAACAATACTAATTATGGCATGAAAGTGATACAAGAACTCTAAGGCAAAATAAATCAGCGAGGCTTACTGACTATTGATTAGTCATATGCATGCGTGAGCATGTGCCAAGTCGATTCACATGAACAGTCAGAGGAGGATACCACAATGTCATACCAAAGTATGAATAAAACAATGCAAGCAAACATTCATATGACATGCTACAAACTATTAGGAAGCTGGAGCTAATCACAAGCAAGCAAGAACTACTAAGCATCTATAATTACATACACCTTACACAACAGGCTAAGTGTGCTCATAGTGATGAGTATATGTACAAAAATGAAAACAAATAGAGTTCGTTACCAGCCTCTTACCACTCCTCGAGTTGTCTTAATCTTCATTATTGCTCTTCACTTGTATGACTTGAATGATAACATGAAATCAAAATCCACTGAGGACGGCTGAACCCTGCAAAGAACTCACAAAACCAAAGAAGAACAACAAATATTTTTGGTGTTTTTGATTATTTTAGAAACAAGCAAACAAAGAAAAACCAAACAAGAGGCAAACAAAGCAAAAGAAACACACAAAGCAAAATCTTTTTGGATTTTTTATTTTAAGGCAAACCAAAACCAAAAGGCAAAGAAACAAACCAAGAGAAACAACGAAATATTTTTGGTATTTTTGTGTTTTTGAGAAAGAAGCAACAAAAACCAAAAATAAAGTGAAACAAAGGATATACAAAGAACCGACCGAACATGATATATATATATATATGAGTGTGATGTCGGTATACCTCCCCCCAAGTTTAGGATTTTGGCCTAAGTGGGGCTCAATCCCATGGTGTCCAACAAGATGCACCTTCGTAGTATGTCGAGGAAGCTCCCTCGTCCTGGTATGAGCTCGAGGCCTCCCCTATGTAATACACAAAGGGGTCGTATGATGGTGCTTCCTCCTGATAGTGCCCGTGGAAGTTAAGAGAGCGCAGATTGTCATCCATCTCCCCCTTTGAGCGCGACAAAGGTCCCTGAGAAATACTTAACAAAGTGGTTTGGGGTAGAGGGACCTCTCTCTCTTCCCCGTCAATAAACATCATTCTATAAACCAAGTTCTCAAGGGTAGAGCCAGTGGTGACAAAGTGGTGCGCCTTCATGGCAGCAAGATCAAGCCTCTGAGGAGCCAAAACTGTATCATGTGGATCAACAGCAATGTTCAAGGAAGCAGCAATATGAGTAGCAATAATTCCCCCATAAATGGGTCCCTTAGCAGCTAAGCGACGAGCAATGAGAGAACCAATATTATACTTAGCTTCAGTGTTGAGCGCAGTAGCTAAGAAGGCCAATTGATAGTTGGAAATATTACTAGTGTTCTCCCTACCAAGAACACCAGTGGCAAGATAGTAGGCAAAGTACCTGATGGCTGGGAGTTGAATATTCTTAATCTTTTCTCGTTGATCTCTACGGTCATCATCATTGGTTATCCCTCGATAAAGCTCCAACAAATCAGCGGGTTGAGCTGGAATCTTCTTTGCTGACCCAGCTGTACCAAGTCCCAGGGCCTTACAAAATTGCTTCAAAGTCATAGAATGAGCTCTGCCATAAATTTTGAAAGACACATCTGGCTTGAACACGCTGTTAGTAAAAGAAAAGCTCTGCACAAATGTTTTAGTGAGCAAAGCATATTGCACGCTCTCATCCTACATGTAACTTGTTAGTCCAGCCCTCCGAACCAAGGTCATAAAATCATCAAGAATCCCAGCAGCCCGCAAGAAAGTTTGGCAAAGAAAGGTGGAGGGGTGCGCATCCCCTTCATATCCCTCGTCACCAAATCGCGGAGTAATGAGATCCTCATTGTATGAGGGTCTAGTATTGGTAGATGACCTTGGAAGCCTTGCCCTTCTAGGTGCATCACTCTCAAATATTTCACCAAATGTGTGGTTTTCCATGACCTTTCTTTAATTCTGAAATTTTTAGACAAACATCAAACCAAGTGATTTCCAAGTTGATAAATGATGAGAAACTACTATAGGAACTTGCTAGAGGGCTACACATGCATCAAAATGAAATTTCTACGCATAGAACAAGCATGCAAGCTCAAACAACCTGACACCTATAGTAGCAAAATACTCAAGATACAATCTACCAATCACAAATCTAATTGGACAAGTCGAGGAGGCACATACCAAGGAGCAATCCCTCCAAAAATCAGCACTTGAGATGGGCTGAACAAGGAGATCGAAAATCGCGAGCAAGAACAGCAAGAACTCGAGCTTGAGAAAGTTTTCCGGTGTTTTTCGGGAGAGAGAAAGAAGGTGGCTTTGAGGAGGCAGCCTAGAGGGGCCCAGGTGGGCCAGACCCCCCCCCCTAGGCGCCACCCTTAGGTAGGCCGTGCCTACCATGGGTGTGGTGGCCAGGGGTGGCCCCCTGGGTCACTCTAGGTGTCCCTCTGCCCCTTTTTCGAGGAAAAATTTATTTTGAATTTTCTGGGATTTTTTGGGAAACTTTATTTTTGGCCAATTTTTAGGGTATGAAAATTGATTTTCTTGTAGAAACAGTTTTTTTAGAAGAAGCAAAAGCAAACAAGAACCAAACTACAGTAGCTCTAAGACACTCTAACAAGCAAACAACTAACTAACAAGAGCAAAATCAAATACTAGGAAGGAGAAAAGTAAAAGAAAGCAAGAATTACTACAGTGAAAACATTATTTTGTTCATTAAAATCCTTTTGTTAACAAGGTTGATCAAGTCTTGTTACCAAAATAATCTTATACAAGACAAAACTTTGTATTTCACCAAGTGATTATGTTACCTCAAGCTTGATAGCAATAGTCCCAATCATAATAGTTTCAAAATTTTCTTGTGGAATGGGACAATATATTTCTCCAACCTTGATGCTCTCAATATTTTCAATGGAATTCAAGCAATAGCTCTTAGCAACCATCTTGGAGAAATAGATAGTGTGATCTTTGTCATTATTATTAAATGTTACTTTTCCTTTATTACAATTGATGACAACACCTGCAGTATTAAGAAAAGGTCTTCCAAGAATAATAGACATATTATCATCTTCAGGCATTTCAAGCTCAACAAAATCAGTTAGAACCAAGCAATTATGAGCTACTTGAACAGGAACATCCTCACACATACCAACAGGAATAGTAGTTGACTTATCAGCCATTTGGGAAGAGATATCAGTTGGTATCAACTTTTCTAGATGGAGTCTCTTATAGAGAGAAAAAAGCATAACACTAACTCCATCTCCCAAATCACATAAAGCAGTTCTAACATAATTATTCTTAATGGAGCAAGGAATAGTTGGTATACCTGGATCACCAAGTTTCTTTGGAACCTTAACATTGAAGGAGTAATTAGCAAGCAAAGTAGAAATCTCCTCATTAGGAATCTTCCTTTTATTAGAGACAATATCCTTCATATACTTTGAATAAGGAGGCAACTTAATAGCATCAGTCAAAGGAATTGGCAAAAATAAAGGCTTCATCCACTCACAAAACTTGTTGTAGTGTTCTTCCTTCTTTGACTTGTGTTTCTTAACTGGAAAAGGCATAGGTTTCTGCACCCAAGGTTGTCTCTCTTTACCATGTTTATTAGCAATAAAATCTTCCTTAGTTTACCTAGTGTTCTTAGTGTGCTTCTTAGGTTCTTCCTCAACTTCCTCCTTAGGAGCATCATTTTTATCATAACCACTCTCAGTTTCAGCATTAGAGACAGATATACTATTAGTATCTATAGCAAGTTCAAGTCGTTCCTCAATTATTCTATGTTTCTTTTTCTTTCTCTTACGGGGACTACCACTATCAACTTGTTGGGAATCCTGCTCAATTCTTTTAGGGTGTCCTTGGATATAAAGGATCTTGAGTGGCCATACCACTCCTAGTTCTAATTCCATAAGCATGTTTATCTCTTAAGGCATTAACTAGCATATCCTTTTGTACCTAAGCAAGTTGGAGCATGGAAAGATGGCTCGTCTCTCTCCTCTCCTCTCTCCCATGTCGGTGGCGGGTGTCTCCGGTGATCACCTTGCTTTGGCAGGGAGATGGAGGGCCATAATCAGGGAAGTAGATGGTGAAACAATCAGCTTATGTCAGCGGAGTTCGATCTCGCGGGATGGCTCAGGACAGGTGTCGCTGCGTGATGAATCGGGCCAGGATTTGGCGAGTTGGAGCTCGACTTTGGATATTACGTTTGGGTCGCGGTTGGTACACAGGGGTTGGCACGTTCTCGTGGGACCGGCGGTTGTGTTGCTGGGCGCACGTTCTCGCGGTATCACCGGTGCGTCGCCCGATGCGCGTACGTGTCGGGTGATACGGCTGGGAGGTTCCAGGAGGCGTACGGGCGCTGACAGTGGGTCGTCGGTGGAGGAGGGCCACTTGCCAGTCGAGGGGAGGGTTACTAGTACACCGGAGCGTGCAATCCAGCCAGTCCCCCCCCCCCCACCTCCCATCTCCATTAAGCCTAGATCGAGACTCAGTTCCACTTCGTCTCTCGTGAATCCCAGATCGCGTGAGGTGTGCAAAGTGGTTTTCGTTTGGGGTTTGTCAATTCCTCGTCCTTCGTCGCCGCAAGCTATTTCTCCGGTGAGGTGGAGTGGTGTTGGTTCGGGTGATTGCAGATCTTTTGCTCAGGTTGTGGCGGCGGATTCCATTATGGATCGTTGTTTTCATGGTGGGCGCGGATCCCTTTCTCGTCCTCCAGTCCGATTTGGTCCCTATGCAAACAGATCTGGATCTGGGTATGGACAAGGGCGCCATCCTGTTGATCGCAGAATGGTGGAGGAGAATCCCAGGGAGAGTGAGTGGATCCGGGAGCAGGATCGCCTTCGTGATGAAGTGCGGCGGTGGGATGTGAGGCGCAGGGTTGATATGTTGTGGCAGACGGAGAGCAAGGCCAGATTGGAGGATAAGCGTCGTGAAGCCATGGCGCGGGATAGGGCTCTGGCAGAAGCGCGCCATCGTGAAGCAGATCAGGCCTGCAATCGAGGCCGGTGGAGTCATCGTCCTGAGATGCAGCAAGGTTCTGGGTCAGATGCTAAGGCTTCTTCGTTTCCGGGCAGATCAGGTAACTCCGATGCAAACCCTAGAAGAGGAGAGCCAGTTTTTGCTCGCACTATGGAGCAGGTTACCATTCCTAGGCCTGCGGTGAATCCTTCCATTCCTGTGAGCCATCGTGGACACGCTGCCCTGCCGCTCCCTGCTGCGCCGCCTAGACCGTCGCGCGCCGTCCATAGTTGCCACATGTTGTTCCCCAAGCTCCTTCGGTGAATCAATTCGGCCAGAATCAATTGTACTCTGCGAATTTTGGCGGAGGTCCGGCGATAGAAAGGTTGTTCTGAGCCCAAAGTTTCCTCCTACCAAAGGAATTAAGAAACAGTAAAATGGAACTACCTAAAGCCTTGCACAGTGATTTGAGTTTGTCAGTCATTCGATAATTTGTACGGACGCATAGGATCGTTTACCTTTTTTAGGGAATATGATCGTTTACCTTGTTCCGAATATTGTCTGGGCCCGTTCGCTACGGTAACTACGTATTTTGGGTGCTACCGTTAAACTTGTTAAATGGGCAAATAAATTTAAAAAATAGTAAAATAGAACTACCTACAACATCGTACAGTGATTTGAGTTCGTCGGCGGTTCGATAATATGTATGGACCATAAGATTGTTTACCTTTTTTTAGGGGAACATGATTGTTTACCTTGTTCCGGAATATTGCTTAGGCCCGTTCGCTACGTTAACTACATATTTTGGGCTGCTACTCCAAGAATCTATCTGGGCGCCTCGAAATGAAGTAGGATAACTATCGGTTAAACTTGTTAAATCGACAAATGAATTTAAGAAACATTAAAATAGAACTACCTATAGCCTTATAGTGATTTGAGTTCGTCAGCCGTTCGATAATATGTACGGAGGATCGTTTAATTTTTTTTAGAGGAATAGGACCGTTTACCTTGTTTCGGACCATTTCTTGACCCGTTCGCTATGTTAACTACGTATTTTGGGCTGCTACTCCATGGATCTATCTGAGCGCCCTGAAATGAACTGGGCTAATTATATCTATTAAATTTGTTAAATGGGAAAATGAATTAGGAACGCAAGGCTAGCCATGTTCTTTTCTTGTCTCTCTCGGCACGAAGAGCTAGGGAGAGCCATCGTAGAGCTGCCACCATTTAATTGTGTGATTAATAGCGTATATAATAAGTCACCTTCCGTTTCCATTTCTTCAGGTGGTGATGGACTTACGTTTTATGCCTGCCCGACTCTTCTATTCCATACCCGATGGCATAATATTTATTTTCTTGTATATTTAACCATGTTCCTCACATAGACACATGGTGAGCGGGAGGAGTGCGTCCATCCATAGAAGACTTTGTAAGAGATGTGGGGCCATCCTATACACCACAGTCGGCGGCCAATGTGTTAGAGGGAGGACGACCTGGTTGACGTTGGGGCGACGACATAACTATATCTCCAACTTCGTCCTATTCAGTGGTCCAAGATATATGTCTGTTTGGGCCTACCATTGGGATTGGAGTAACAACATGTGTTCATGTTCATCTTTTATTTTTTAGCTTCTATTACTTTTCATTGTAAATTCTATATTATATACTATAGCGCTCAACTCAAGTTGTAATGCATAATATTGATTAGTGCCCTATTTTATGCTCAAAGGACTTTTATGTTTTCTATTCCGATAAATCAGGTCAAATAATAAAAAATCTACTATTTCTTCAGATGAAGCACTCGGGTGATTCTCTTTGAAGACTGATGATTATGTCGACTCTGAACACACACAATGCATCTTCGCCTTCCCATGGCGCTAGACAACCTCGGACAGCCTCTTTCACTCCCTTCCATGATGAGAGCCGCTGGTGAGCTTATTCCTAATTAATCCAGAATTTCACGGGAATGAATGGAGATCAATATCACAATACACAGGTAAACGGTTTGACATCCTGAATTTTGACAGATAACATATTTCCATAGCTTTGTACAAAATCATGGTAAATTTTGGGCATTGAGAGTGAAATTTGGTGATTAGAACCTCTACAGTGTATTGTACACAATTATTTACAAATATTGTCTCTAACTTTATTTTTACTGACATTTTTATACGGACATGGTTTTGGAGCTTGCTATTCAGATCGTTAAGTACTTGGAGGTTGCTATGTTGTTGTCTTGAACAAAGCAAACTTGCCAGGTTGGATGCATCATGAGAGTTGCTGAAGCTTGTTTGTTGATCTCATTATTGGTTTACTTCGTTGCATATATTTCTTATTTTCATCGCTGCTAGGTATTAGAGTTCTTTTTGTGAACGTGGGTATTAGAGCTTTTGACATGGTAGTTTTATTTCCTTCCTAACTATCTCAAGCATAGGGTTGCAATGTCTATGTTGTGTTCTATACCTATTCCCAGTATTACTATTGTACATTTTCATTACTTTATTTTTATCCATGAAGATACGTATATATGCTTTAATCATGGAGCTGAATAACATACAAAAAAATTCTAGAACTGAATTCCCCCTCACTGTCGGCAATTGTAAGAGTTTCCTTTTATGCATCTTTAGTGATCAATTTAATAAAAATGAGAGGCTTGTTCCAGAAATAGTAACATAACGCACGCTTGCACTATATTGTTGCAGTATTCAGATGAATACGGCTTGTTCTGAAGCAAGTAAAACAAAAGTTATGTATGAGCTTTAGTGCTATTTATAATGCATAAAAATATTTGTATCATTCTAGAATGTTACAATGATTTGTATAAATATGTATAGTTCTCTTTTTTTTCACATATGGGGTTGGAGAATGTGGATGAGTGTTTAAAAGTAAGAAAAATAAAACAAGTGAAAAAATACATTAAGTTATTTCATTGGATTATGTATTCTAAACATTAAAGAAATTTCATTTTGAGTTTAAATAGAGTAAAGCGATGCAATTAAATGTCTACTTTGTTGGAGCTATGCATGTGTTTTATTATCATCATTTCAAATGGCAATATCAACAAAATTATATTTATATGTCATTGGCCAATTTGATATTTATGTTGTCAACATGTACTGCTTCAAGTCAGAAATATCTAGAGTTGATGGTAAATATAAATCTGGTAGCTTGAATTTGTAAAAAAATATGCCCACCATTACATCTAGGCATCATAGCTTAAACATGCAAATTCTATGATGCATCTTAATTATTCTCAAATTTGTATAATTATATTAGTATATATAGACGGGCGCGGCAACGCACGCTTTTATGATCCAGCATGCATATAAAGGCCAACATTGGGTCGGCGTCCGAACCCATGTATATATGGAGGGGTGTTTTTGTGTGTCCGTTAAAAATTTTTAAGGAAAAGGATAGAGATTCCCCGGGTCCTATCCTCTGGGTCAAGCGGACGGGCGCGTCGCTCTCCTGTGTGTGTCTTACCGCATGTCCCACCAGCGATGGCTTCCTTATCTTCCTCCTTTGCCCACCTACCGTGAGTCTTCTGCCGCACCAAACACTGCCATGGGAGAGCAGAGAGCTCCCTGCTCGATGTCGCCGCTGCTAGAGACAGGTGCCACCACCTCCCAATCCACGCGCTGTCGGCTCGCCCCAGCCACGGACCGTCATTGTTGGCCTGCCTGTCCCCTTCCTGCCTTCTCTAGCAACGCGCGCCGGCCCAGGCCTTCTTCCTCGGCCGGGATGCTTCCCTTCTGCCCCGTCGGCCGGCGCCGAGGACGACAGGCTCATCTTTTTTGCAGGGGCCTCGCTGGACCGCACCTTCCCATCCTCGAACTGCTCCCTTTGATCGCTGCTCCTCCCCCACTGACTTGTCGTCAGGCCCTCGACTGAGGAGATGCTGCAACGATGAACGGGCAGTGCACCTGCGAGGGTTGCTACATGGGGCCGATGGCGCTGCTATGTCTAGCGTCAAGGGTTGCTACGCGGAGTCCGCTGGTGGCGCAAGCCGTGTCTTTTTTTTGCTATATGCGGCCGGTGTCAGTGCTACAATCAGGCGCGTTGAGTTGTTATATGCGGCTGACGGCGGCGCTACTAGACCTCAAGCGGGTGCTATGTGCATCGTCAGATTGATTTTGGTACGGTTCTTTTTGCTACAAACGTTTTGTTGTTTTTCTATAATAGTACATGTGTTTTGCTACGAGATCTCTGGCGAGGTCGGATTTGTCAAATAAGGATATGTTATTTGCTACAACTGTTTTATAGTTTTGCTACATTAGCGTAAAGTTTTTGCTACAAGGTCTCCCGGCGAAAGTCTCCGGCTAGTCCGGCGAGGTCGGGTTTGCTATATTAGAACAACTCTTTTTCTATAAAGTCTCCGACGACGTCTTCGGCAAGGCCAATCTTTTTATTTTTTTTATTTCATAGATAAACCGTTTTTTGCTACGTGTAGCAAAAGCGGGACTATATTTTTATTACTTATAGCAAAAAAGGGACGCACAAGATCTGAATGTTGATCTGATTTGATCCAATGGTTGGGGACCCGGGGTAGAACTTACCAAAATTTAAGGACCGGCCTAGTTTGAGGTGTCTGATCTAACTTTTTTTTAGACCAAAACCATAAACGGAGGTTATTTTGGATTATTTTGCTAGAGATGGTGTAAGTTCCACTACCTCTCGGAAATTCACAACTCACAAGGAATGTATTTCCTAGAATTAAACCCACAAATTCCTCGTGATGCATCTTATTGTATTAATTTGTACACGACGTTAGGTAATATTTTTTAGAACATAGGGGACTGAAACAGAAGCAGATTAATTATTCCATCTCGCACTGTTATATCGTGATCGGCCTCAAGAGTTAATCAGATCTACACCAAGAATTATTACAGTAGAAAGAAAAGCACTCATCTGTTGATCTTAAAATGTTGTACAATCTGATGGACACGAAATTTTCAACATGCATATGTTTGAGATCGACTTTCCACTAGGATGATGGAGGGATGAGTCCGGCGGCCTCGGCGATGGCGAGGCAGTCGCTGGCGAGTTTCTTGAGCTCGGCGTCCTGCGTGGCCATGAGGTTCTTGAGCTCCTCGCGTTCCTGGAAGCCCGTATCGCAGGTGTCGACGTCGGTGTAGCAGGTGCTGAGCATGGTGTTGGTGGTGTACGTGTCGCCGGCGGCAATGGCCTTCTCCGTGCTGTCCAGGCTGTAGGACACGTCGTCGAACGAATCGACGCAGTCCTTGAGCGGGCCCACCGCCAGCTTGGGCGTCTTGGGGTCGGCGGCGAGCGCCGTGGCCGTCTTCATGGCCTCCGCCGCCTTGGCCCGCACCGCGTTCATGGCCAGCTGTAGCACGCCGCGGCCGTCCAGCTTCTTCCCGCCCGGCAGCGGGGGCTGCTTCGCGATGGAATCCTGGCAGGATTTCGGGTTGTCCGCCTTGGCGCACATGGCCTTCACGATGTCGCCGACGGGGGCGACGGGCGTGGGCGTGGGCGTGGGCTTCGGCGGCGCGGGCGTCGGCACCTTCGCGGGAGCCGGGACCTTGCCCGCCGCTCCGGACGCGCGCGGTACGCACACGGCCCCGGCAGGAGGTGCCACCGCGGCGGCGGCGGCGGCGAGGAGGACGGCGAAGCAGGCGACGAGCGGTGGCCTCATGGAGGGCGTGCGTGCGCGGGTGCGAAGGGACGGGGAGAGGAGGAAAATAGAGATCGGGATTAGGTGGTCGCGGGTTAATAGAGGGGCGGGTGGTTAATTTGGAGGTTATTTGTCGGTTGCTACTACGATGGAACGGGGGGGAAGAAAAGGAGGTGATTTGGTGGCTGCGTTTGCGCCGGAAAAGATGGAGCCGGACAATCATGGACAACCGCAGCAAGGAACCGCCATTTTTGGGATGTTGTATCATAATAATCTTTACTATTAAAAGCAAAGAGATGCAAAAAAAACATGCATGTGTAGACTCGCAGTACTTATCGATAAAACTGATTTCCACGTTATATGCGTAGACGTTTCAGTTTCGATGCAATCGATAACAAACTCTGAAATCACATTCTCTTTATACCTGCCTAGCATGCCCTTGGCTGGCTGCCCCGTGATCGACTTCGTCATCGACGGCAGGTGCAATGATGCAGAGCCGCCAGGCCGTGGATCCTCGCGATCGTCAATCTGGTACGCCGCCAACACATCTTCGGTGTTAGACTATATATTTGTAACATAATTGTAACTGTATCTGTATTGTATCATTTGGTATCCATATATATGTGATAGGCCACGCACCAGATGCGTTGAGTCAGTTTCCACCAAACCACTGTTTAACATGGTATCAGACTAGGTTTCGAAACCCTAGCCGCCGCCCCCTGTCCTTGGCCGCCGCCGCCGCCAAGATCGCCATCATGAGCTCCTCCGGCTCGTCCTCGGCCTCTTCCGCTGCCCGGCCTCGCCGCCCCGCCATGATTCCTCGCTCGCGGCGATCCTCGCCGCCAAGACCACAAGCCGATGGCTTGCCTCAACCTCGCGCCCTCAGTACTCGGCGCCTCGCAGTCGCCGGTTCCTTCCGCCGTCTATGTGTCGCCACCGGTGCCGGTTAGTGCGATCACCGCCCATCGGTGCCACGGTGCATCGGCCTCGCCGTCGATCGGCCTCTCCTCGCGGTCGAGTTTGCGCCGCCGCCTCTACCGGGCCGATGTCGCCGCCTCGCTGATCCCCGGTCACCAAGGTCCGAGCCGGTCCCTACCAACTCACGCACCTCATCACGGCGCCTCGCAGATATCTTCCGTATTGATGGGCGCAGATCCTCCCTCCTTCGCAGCCGTCACCTTGAGGGCTTCGCCGATGGAGTCACCGTGCCCGCCCGCCACGCCTCCGCCACGACCACCGCGCCGAGTCTCGCTGAGAACCCGCGTATCGCACTGGGTTGCGCAGATCGTGCCATCCTTTCGCGCCCAATCGTCACGACCGAAGGTGTTGCGGCTTAGTCGTTTGCTGCCACGTCTCACGACGTCTGGGCGACGATGGCGGACAGCTTCTCCGCCAACTCCTCGGCTCGTGCGTCGGCCCTTCGCCAACAACTCCTCGAGTGCAAAAAGCTCGACTCCTCGGCACATGTCTACTTCAACAAGATCAAGACAATTGCCGACACTCTGTCCGCCATCGGGCAGCCGCTTCGCCATGAGGAGTTCACGGACTTTGTTCTCCGCGGCCTCGACCACGACTACGACAACCTGGTTGAGGAGGTCCGGGGCCGTGACACGCCCATGTCCCCATGGGACTTGTACTCGCGACTCCTCTTCACCGAGCAGCACGTCGCCGCCCGTCACGCTGAGCTGCAAGGCGACCCCCATGCTAACGCGGTCTACCGTGGGGCCGCTCCTGGTGGCTACAAACAGCCGCGCCTCCTACTGGCCCGCCCACGGGAGGTGGTGGTCGCCCGCCTCCTCCGCCGCCGCAGCCCCGTGGTCCTCCTGTGTCCACCGATCGTCGTGGCCGCCCCAATGTCGACTGCCAGCTCCGTGGCATCCACGGGCACTACGCCTCTCATTGTCACCGTCGCTTCAAAAAGGACTTCCTTGGCATCGGCAACGACGGGCGCGGCAACGAGAAAGAGGCCGCCATCGCCGAGCAGAGTGGCTACTCCGGCGGAGGAGGGTACACCCCGTCGTACCCGATCAACCCCGCCTGGTACTTCGACACGGGTGCCACGGAGCACATGACCAACGCGGCTGGTCATCTTCAGGCGCAGGAGCCCTACCGCGGCCACGACCACGTCCGCACCGCTGACGGCTCAGGTATGCCCATCACTCATGTTGGTCAGGCCTCCCTTCTGTCTAGTTCATCTCGTCGGCTTCGCCTTCGTAATGTTCTTCGTGTCCCACTTGTCACTCGTCCTTTACTATTTGTTCGTAAGTTTACTCGTGATAATGACGTGTTTTGTGAATTTCGCCCGTCTTATCTCCTTGTTAAGGATCGGGTCACACGGGAGGTTCTGCTTAGCGGTCGCATACATCAAGGCTTGTATGCGTTGGAGGCGCCGTCTATGCCGGAGGTCTTCAACTCTGTCCGCACGTCGGTGTCCCATTGGCATGCTCGGCTTGGTCATCCTGCGTCTCGCATAGTCAGCCATGTTTTGCATCGACATGAGCTCCCTACTTCGTCTAGTAATAAAAGTTTAGCCGTTTGTGATGCATGTCAACAAGGAAAGAGTCATGCCACTGCTTGTGTCTTCCTCTCGAGTTGTTACTATACCTTTAAAGCTTGTGTTTTCAGATGTATGGGGCCTGCCCAAACCTCCGCTGCTGGTCATAAATTTTATGTCAGTTTCATTGATGCCTACAGTCGCTTTACGTGGCTTTATCTCCTCAAAAGCAAAGCTGATGTGTTTAATGTGTTCTTATAATTTCAATTGCATGTTGAGAGACTCCTAAAGCATAAAATCATTCATGTTCAGTCGGATTGGGGGGGTGAATACCGCAACCTTAATTCTTTCTTTAATAAGTTTGGTATATCTCATCGTGTATCATGCCCACACACACATCAGCAAAACGGTGCTGTCGAACGCAAGCACCGACACATAGTTGAAACTGGCCTTACACTTCTTGCTCATGCCTCCGTGCCTTTTCAATTTTGGAGTGATGCTTTTACCACTGCTTGTTTCTTGATTAATCGTACTCCCACTCGAGTGTTAAAAATGAAGGCACCGCTTGAACTGTTGTTTAATGAACTCCCTGACTACACTTTCTTTAAAGTTTTTGGCTATGCTTGTTGGCCCCATCTTCGCCCCTACAACAGTCGTAAGCTTGAGTTTCGCTCCAAAAAGTGTGTCTTCCTTGGGTATAGTTCTCTTCATAAAGGGTACAAGTGTCTCCATGTTCCAACAAATAGAGTATATATTTCTCGTGATGTCGTGTTTGACGAAACTTTGTTTCCTTTTTCGAATATGCCATCGTCTCCGTCGTTGTCTACCTCCACTCATAACTCCATTGTCTCGCCTGACCAACTTGAGGATGTTGCATATTCGCCTGTGTTATTGCCTAACCACGGTGCAGGTACCGGACGTGGCGCTCGCCTCGAGCTCCTTCATGAACCTGAGTCGCCAGACTCGCCTGCTGGCTGCGACGTCGATCGCTGCATGGATCATGCAGCGAAACGCGCCGAGGCCGCCTCGCCTGCTCGCCCAGCCGCTCGCTGCTGCGGACTGGCCGTGGCCGCCGCCTTCGCCGCCTGTCTTCACCGCGTCGCCGCCACCGCCTCTTTGGGCCGACGTCACCACCGCCTGGGTCGCCCCCGCCTGCCTCACCTGGGCCGGCCTCTTCCCCGACCGCGTCGCCAACGCCTCCTGGGCCGGCCTCGCCACCGTCCGTGCCTCCGCCTGGGAGCTCGTCTCCTGCAGCATCGCCCCCCTCTACCGATGAGGTCGTCGATGAGCCGCCCCCCGCCCCTGTTGCGCCTCGTCCGCATACACGCAGTCGAAGTGGTATTCATCGGCCCAAGGAACGCACCGACGACACTGTTGCATGGATCGCTGCCTGCTTAGCTCAAGCGCAGTCCGATCCTACTGCTGAACCCCGACACTATCAAGCAGCGATGAGTATTCCTCACTGGCGTGCTGCTATGGACCTCGAGATTCAGGCTCTTCGTCAGAATGGCACCTGGCAGTTGGTCTCTCCTCACCCAGGTATTAATGTCATTGATTCCAAATGGGTCTTCAAGGTCAAACGGCATGCAGATGGCTCTATCGAGCGGTACAAGGCTCGGCTGGTTGCTAAAGGCTTCAAGCAACGGTACGGTCTTGACTATGAGGATACTTTCAGTCCTGTTGTCAAGCCAACCATGATTCGCCGCTTTCACTTTCACTTGTTACTCGAGGTTGGTCCCTTCGTCAGTTGGATGTTCAGAATGCGTTTCTGCATGGTGTTCTTGAGGAGGAGGTCTACATGCGTCAGCCTCCTGGGTTTGTTGATCCCGATCGCCCTCAACACCTCTGTCGCTTGGTGAAAGCGCCGTATGGTCTCAAACAGGCTCCTCGAGCTTGGCATGCTCGCCTGGGTTCTCGCGCTCGCTCATGGGTTTGTTCCATCCACCGCCGATACTTCATTGTTCATCCTTCATGCCGAAGTCACCATGTACATTCGGTATATGTTGATGATATCATCCTTATCGCCTCCGCTATGGCGATCGATCGCTTGGTTCTCGCTCTCGCCTGATTTTGCTGTCAAGGATCCGGGCAAACTTCATTATTTTCTTGGCTTGGAGGTCACTTATCCACATGATGGTCTTGCCCTTTCTCAGAGAAGTATTCTCAGATCTGCGCTGCGGTCGCATGCTGGATTGTAAGGCTGCTACTACTCCCATGTCTTCCATCGCCTCTCTCTCACGATGATGGTACTCTGCTCTCTGCTGATGGTGCTACTGAGTACAGAAGTCTTGTTGGGGCTCTTCAGTATCTTACGATCACACGACCTGATGTTTCATATGCAGTTAATCGTGTCTGTCAGTATCTTCATGCCCCTCGAGAGCCTCACTTGACTGTTGTCAAGTGTATTCTCCGCTATGTTCGGTCCACTGTTTCATATGGACTGCATCTCCGGCCGGCACCCTCTGGTGTGCTCTCGGCTTTCAGTGATGCGGACTGGGCTGGTAATCCAGACGACAGGCGATCCACGGGGGGATATGCAGTATTCTTTGGTCCTAATTTGATCGCCTGGAGTGCTCGGAAATAGGCTACGGTTTCTCGTAGTAGCACTGAAGCTGAGTACAAGGCAGTTGTTGATGCTACTGCTGAGCTTATTTGGGTCCAGTCCCTTCTTTGAGAGTTGAAGATTTCTCACAGTCAGCCTCTTGTCCTTTGGTGTGATAACATCGGTGCTACATACCTCGCATCGAATCCGGTATTTCATGCCCAAACGAAACACATCAAAGTTGACTATCATTTTGTGAGAGAACGTGTTGCAAAGAAGTTCCTGCAGATCAAGTTCATCTCCTCCAAATATCAACTTGCTGATATCTTCACCAAACAGTTGGCTCTCTCGTTGTTCATAGGCTGTAGACGCAATCTTAACTTACTGACTACTTCAGGCCACAGTTAAGATTGAGGAAGGGTGTTAGACTGTATATTTGTAACACAATTGTAACTGTATCTGTATTGTACCCTTTGGTACCCATATATATGTGATAGGCCACGCACCAGATGCGTTGAGTCAGTTTCCACCAAACCACTGTTTAACATCCGGCAACCGGATCCCTAAACGGCGTCTGTTTTGGCTGCCAGGGTTGCCGGGGCCGACCTCTTCTTAATTTTATTCTTGGTGCTTGATCGTTCTTTGTTGGCTCCTCCGTTCTTTCAGCTGCTCTGGCCGGCGGCCTTGTTCTTTTGGTGTGAGAGCTGCGTGGGTTGGTTTGTTCTCTTGTGACTCAGCAAATGGAGAGGACACATCAGCTTGAGAGACGGCACGAATCAACTTCCTCGAGGGGAGTACTTGAGTTGATCTACCCGATCTGATGATACACGTAAATAGCATCTTCAATCCAACTACTTCACGACAACAACTGTTTTGTTTGAAAATCTATAACGTATAATATGTCCTGAAATTTGTCCCAAAATACAACAATTTGATTGATGCATGTATAACTTGTTCGATCCATCAGCTAAAACAAAACTTGTTTATTCCAATTCTTCTCATAGTGTGTAATTTTACTTACGTGGCATGTTTTTTTATTATTAGTAAGACTTCATTGCGTTATGGCATATCAATGCGATATGGGTTGTTAGGCTCGATCCTACTGTCGAGATCTGTTTTACTACTCCAATTTTTTAGTACTCCCTCCGTTTTAAAATAGATGTCAGAATTTATCTAAATTTAGATGTACCTATATACTATAGTGTCTAGATACATCAAATTTAAATGAATTTGCAACATCTATTTTAAGACAGAGGGAGTAGCATATCTCGGTCTATATACTCATTTTGAATTTTGTTAAATTTATGAATGTTCGGATAAAAAGGCAAATCAGCCATCCGTATTGTCCTTGCTCCCCTCCTAACATGATATTGCCACTTGAGAAACAACAAAGCATCGGGGCAGTAGGGCAACATGATACCTGCTCCTGGATCTGCTGGTTTGACGGCGACATCAAAGTTCTTCACAGACCAAGAACTACGAGATCGCCCCTTTCATTCTAGGGTGACAGAGGCATCGTACCATTCGAGCCTTTTTTCATTCTTTTCCCGGTGGTCTTGAGAAAACAACAATCAATAGGACTTTCCTAATCCTCCCTTCCTTTCAGGAAGAATGTGAAATTATTTTTCCTTAAATGGAAGAAGAGCAGGTTTGAAAAAGAATCTTAGAGTGTCTAGGGTTGGGCCAGAAGGGTCTCTTAACGCGTTCTTTTTTCTGCCCGTCGGAGTTATTTCCCAAGGACTTGCCATGGTAAGAGGGGAAAAGGGGAAAGAAGCACTTATCCTGGACCTGCTGGTTCACTAATTGATCACTTAAAGCACGAGAAAAAGGGCGGTAGCTTATCCTTGCTAAAGTTTTAGCACTACCTCCGTCCCAGTGTATTAGTCCTGCTCGTAGCCCTATGTTGTAAATTTGACCACTTAAGATGAGACATACAAGTTAAAAAATATATTATTAGAATTCTTAGATGTTGTACTTTCTAATAGTATAATTTATGTTATAGGATTTATTTTATATAGGTTAAAATAAAAACCGAGGGACACATGCAGGACTAATACACCGGAATGGAGGGAGTACAATGCATGGGGAGCAGGACATGGGCTGTCCAGAAATTTTTTGGTGTTCGTCCGCGGAAAGAATCGTCATGCAGTGGCGAGTCACAGGTGACACCATTCTAGGTCATGTGATCAAAAAGGGCGTACCCTATGTGCTCTAAATTTTACTCAATTGTTTATATATATGTATCTATCTAGCCACTAAATGTCTAGATTCAGTATATAGCCATTTGATTCAAAGTAAAACAAATTTTAATCGTGAATTTTTACCAAAAAATACCGAATTAATTAACGACCCAAAATTTCCCAATTAGTTTTGACAGTCCGATCAGAAAATATACTACCAACTAAATGTGTAGTAAAATGTACTGTAAAATCTCCCTATAACAAATATATTTTTATTTTCTTGAATAAGACTATGTATGTATTTAGCATTGAAAAATCCAACAATGGTGTTTCATGAATTGTTCAATGGAGGTAAAGTTTATACCATAGCCATTTTACTTGATATTTGTACAAATATATACACGGAAAAAATGCCATGTTCAAATGTGGTCTCCCATGATCAGGGTTTCAACAAGCGGTGGACAAGCAAGTTCGCGTCGGATGATGTTCACAACCATGAAACCGAATTCTTACATTCACAAAATTCTGTAGGTTGATCCTAGGATTGCCGAAGTACTTTTTGTATATATAATCATGCCAAATGTTTCACTTTTGTCGGGCTCCGAGGATTATCTCTTTTGTAACAGGGATTTATGGAAAACTCTTTAATTGATGAATCGCTATCACAGAGGAATGTCTAGACCAGATCTTAGTGAGTGGTGAGTTTGCGACTTTCACGGAGTTATTCTGGGCATCGTTTTTCAAATGTGAGTTGAGATGATGCAATAATTTCAGAAGTGTATAGGCGAAAGTGCGCAGTGTCGGTGCTTGAGACTCAACTGTTCTTCATGGATCCGATAATGAGGTCTCGGTAGCTTCGTTGTACCTTGGTTAGCAAGTCAATAGAGACGACGACATGCTTGAGAAATAGAGCGGGGAACATAAGGGGGCTCCACTCCTCTTCCAACGAACTCACCTCCGCGTGTGAACCGCTCAAATTGAACACAACACTCAAGGTAATTATGCTTTCGTTGCAGCATATTCAAGTTCGGATTGAACTCTTGTTATTGTTAAGTTGTCATTTTGGGAAGACTGGAGCTAATTAAGGAGGAAACATTGTAGTGGTAACTGTAAGTATAAGTCACCGGCAGATTCTTCTTTTCAGTCGAAATGTAAAGCTATGCACTATTATACACTTAGGTCCAATTATTGCATTATAGATGATTTTTCTATGGTCAAGTTGAGTTTGTACATTGTCTGCAATTTTAATTATGCTTTAGGTTGCGCATGTTTACATTGTTATCCAGTCCCCTCTTGTGCTATTCATATCAGACTCCAAAATAAATTTGTATAATTCAATTTTTCATGTCAGGTTTCCTTTGGCGAAACTAAGTGTCGAAAGGTTCCAATGAATTGCATGGCCACACTTAGAAATTTCTAGAATGATCATAGGTTCTCACGTACCCAGTTTCTTAAAATTAGCGAATAAAGGTATTGTAAATTTTGAAAAATGCACACGAGCTAGATATTTATGCTTCTAGGTTATTGATTATTTCACCGTGTAAACTGTTTTTAAGTTAAAAGTCATACAATTAAAGGGAGAAAGATGACACCTCGTCTTCTTAAGATTTGAGGGGTGAAGATGTATGACATAGAAAAAAAGTCAAATGAGAATAGTAAAAGAGAAATATTCTCGTGGATATATAAATATGTTCTATATATATATTAGTCTGTTGTACCGTAGCAACACACAGGCATTCACCTAGTAATAATAATGATCATCATCGGCCAAAATTTACTTTTTCCCATTTTGGTGTCGATCACATGGATGGGAATATGAGACGAAATCAGAAGATGCAGTACGGCACGCCAAGGCCTGTTTCTGTGATATATAATTTGGAGTAACGAAATTTGGTGAAGGGTATACGTCTTCGTTTCATGCTCTACATCTCCATGACCATGACACCTAAAGATGGAAACAAGATCATGTGACGCAATGGTAGTCGATCCTTTTTTGTGTTTTCTACTAATATCTTTGGTATTGTTGCCTAGGGTGTCTATCATTAATTTTAGGAGGTCTTGAATAATTAGGTATTGAATTTGGTTTATTCCCTTCCTGCAACGAAGCAATTATTTTCTGTCGAGAAGGTCTTAAATAATTATTATTTTTCTATATTTTTTATACTAGCACAAGTGCCCGTGCATTGCATCAAGAGAAACAAATTCTTCATATAAGATGCTAACATTCAAATTATATAAGTAGGATCACAATCTACTATAGCACATTTGTCGTGCTTCACTGCAAAATCAGAACAAATGTTAGTACTCTCTCCGTCCCCAATCTACTATAGAACAAATGTGCTCACCACAACCGGGGCTGTTGACACCGATTCGTTTCATCCCCAAATTCTCTGTTGTTGCACTTCACGAGCATCGCACATCAGTATGCAACTTTCTTGTTGCTTGTACCATAAGACAGAGGTGATATTTAAGGTGATAGATTTCTTACTCTCTCAGTTCTAAAATAGATGTCTCAAATTTGTTAAAATTTAGATGAATTTAGACACTATTTAGTATATAGATTTATTCAAAATTTAAAAAACCTAAAACATCTATTTTTAAACGGAGAAAGTACTAAATTTTTAATGTGGAACTAAACACCGAAGCTGAACCTGTCCAACACACGGGCGCTGGCCAGCCTTTCACAATTTTACATGCGACCAACTATCCGAGCTTACCGGGCTTACAAATGTGATGTACCAGTTGGGTGTAGAATAACTATTCTCATTTAATGGATAGTAACGCCGTTACTTCACGAAAACCGAGAAAACAAAGCTTATCTGATTTCACACGTTTTTTAGTCAAACCCTAATGTACTACAGAAGCAGACCCCTAACCCAAATAAGCCTTATTTTCGTTTTATAACTCTAACCCAAATAAGCCTTATTCCTTTTAGGTAGCTATTCCTTTTTGAGTCAAACCTTATTTCGTGTTGTAACCCTAACCCAAATAAGCCTTATTCCTTTTAGGTAGCTATTGCATGCAGAACTTAACATTTTTTTACTTTATGTATTGTTTTACGAGCTGCTGGCCAAGCCTCACTTATTTATTCTCTCTTTTATAGAGTAGCATAGTACCATGTGGTGGGAAAACACAAAAACTTTCACCCAGGTGCCGCGCGAGAAGTAGCTCTCTCCCGCCAAAAATATAAGACACTAAACCACTTAGATGAAAAGTTAGGGTTTGCATACTATCACAAACTTTCACTAGGGTTTGCATAGTACGAAGAGTTTTCCATGCACCTGCTCCCCTATATTTAGCTACACACAGGCGTAGCTGTGCATAGGCTTAGGTCCGTCGGATAAAAAGATCACATGCAATGCTATTTTAGATGGTAGTGGCTGGCTTTTAAAAGGACTAACGGTTTCGCGGTTGTACCACACCGTTTGTATCCATACATGCAATGCCTAGGTTCCTGAGTAAACCCTAATTTTTTAGCACGCTGTTTGGCAAAAAAAAATTAGCATCTAAAATGAAAAGATAAAGTAAACAAGGCTTAAATTGAGTTCTGCATGCAAACACTTCGTACTATGCAAACCCTAGTGAAAGCTTGTGGTAGTATGCAAACCCTAACTTTTCATGTAAGTGGTTTAGTGCCTTATATTTTTGGCATAAAAAATTTCCTTGTGCTTAGGGAAAGCAATGGTACGTACCAAAAAAATGTGCCGACGGCAGCGCCGTGCACGACGAGGGATGAGGTAGAACGAAGAGAACAATCGCCTATTCCGCCTTGTTTATCAAATGAGCAAGAAATTTTAAAGAGAGAATAAATAAGTGAGGCTTGGGCCGGTAGCTGGTAAAACAATACATAAAGTAAAAAAATGTTAAGTTATGCATCCAATAGCTACCTAAAATGAATAAGGCTTATCTAAGGCTTATTTGAGTTAGGGTTACAACACGAAATAAGTTTTGACTAAAAAAGGAATAGCTACCTAAAAGGAATAAGGCTTGTTTAGGTTAGTGTTACAAAACGAAAATAAGGCTTATTTGGGTTAGGGTTTTGCTTCTGTCATACATTAGGGTTTGACTCAAAAAGGCATGAAATCAGATAAGCTTAGTTTGCTCGGTTTTCGTGCAAGTCATGAAGTAACGGCGTTACTTAGCATCAAATGAGAATCTAACGTTTTGGGTCAGGAAACATGTGCTCCATATATCAAAAGGGAGAGAATCAACGGTGGATAGGCTATGCGCAACTATGCCTGTGTTTAGAGGGGCACCTTGGTGCCTGGGCACCCAAATCGGGTATGCTCTAGATCGACCCTTTAGTGTATATGTTAAAACTGATTTTTTGAAATCATGGTCAGATCAAGTCATTAATAAGGGTCAATTTGTGATTTGCATTCATGTGTGGCAATTAAGCTGCCAATCTCTTTCCAAATGAGTTGACCGTCATTAATTTTAACAAATCCCCTTGATTTGGCGTGCTATCAATGCCATGCCTTATTCGATTTCTCTTGAAGGCATACCTGATCACCTATTTAGAGGAGCAGAAATCAGGGGGCAAGCAAGCTAGCTGGCATGTCGGACCTCTGCCTGGCCGGACCTTGGGCATTGACCTGCTAATCAAGGAGTGCTCTTCATTTTTTATGTGATATTCATGATTTTATATCTCCCGTCTCTGCCGTTGATCAATGGCCACCACCGTCGGCGGCGGCGCAATCTCCGCCATCGTACATGGTTATTGTCGTTGCTCAATGAGGCATGATGATGGCCACCGGCACCATCATCAGGGCCATTGTCATCGGATGTTTGTGCATACGATCTGCTCTATAGATATCATTAGCATCCATTTTTTCTAATGCAGGTATATTAATGCCGAGACTGCAGAAGTTTGCTAGATCTAGAAGACAACGTTCACATTTAGAGGGTTGAAAGTGGTGTCTACACGTTAGAGTTGATGAAGAACTGGAATGGGACTGAATGTACCAAAGTGCTCAACCCGGTAAGCCCAACAAACCTTACCATACAAGCACGTATACCAGAATTATACGACCACTCCTTGCTTAATCATACATTACCCGTTTTGAACACAGGGTTGCATTGATGCGGTTAGAACAGATATTGTGATGGACATTCTTTCTATCAAGGAGAATGCTGCGGAACTACCCTCGTTTGTGCAAGAATTGATGAAGCAATACATATGAGGCAACAAAGATTCTAAGGATGTTAGCACCGAGATGAGTTGTCTTCAAATATCTTCCATACTTAAAAAAGTGTCAACGAAAATTGTTGTCATTTCCGAGAACAAGAATCCTTTGTAATAATTACATTTTAGTTTGTTTTTGCGCAAATTGCTTCTTATATTTACTACGAGATTCTTATATATGTAATAAGTAAAATGTATTGGCTTCTGGTAATTCTATGGTTCTGATCTTGGTACTAAGTTCTATTTCTATTTAGGTATCCCTTAAGATATCCAATATAGCATAACCTTTTTTGCGAGGTATACATCTCACACTCTTCAAAATATTCAATAACCGTATCGACTATATGTCTGGCACGACTAAGAGTGGCGTTGTCTTAGGAAATCATACTAGTAATATCATTATCATATACCCGGATAAGCGGATACCAAACTCAATCATCGGGTATCACATACCCACATCATCCTCTACAATTTTGTCAAATATATTTTGTTTGGTATTACAATTCTGATCATTCTACCTCCTTTCCAAAAACAAACTTCCCATAATAATCAAGGTATACATCAGGTATCAAATACCTGCATACCCGTATCCGGTATCACATTCCTACTAACTAGGTATATATTGGGTATCACATACCCAAAACCAAATTCCACATACTTGTACACCTACATTCCTGATAGCGGGCACCAATCTCATTCATCGGGTATCACATACCCACATAATGCTCTACCATTTCGTCAGAAATATTTGTCCGGTATGTCAATTCTGATCATTTTACCTTCTTTCCAAAAAACTATCCATAATAGCCAATGTATAAATCCGGTATCAAATACCTGTATACCCTTATCCGGTATCACATTCCTACTTACTAGGTATACATTAGGTATCCCATACCCAATACCTATTCAGATGGAGGAGGGCGCGACGGCGCGCGGGAAGGAGGTTGACCGTCGAGCGCGCGGGTAGGAGGTTGCCCCCTAAAGAAATTCCTAAATAACCTTATTCTGGAACCCCCTCACCTAACTACCTTCTTCCTCGTCATTCTTGACCCACTCGCGTCGTAAGGTCATCTCCCCGCCCCCGCGCACCCCCACCCTCGTGCGCCGCCGGCGCCCCCGTGCCCCCGCATGCTACCGTCCTTCCCGCGCGTCGCCGCGCCCTCCTCTGCCCCCTGTGCCGCCAACCATCTCCTTCGCGCGCCGTCTATGCCCCCGTACCCGGCGGCCAACCTCCTGTAGGGATACGGGTAGGCTACACTAGCGCAAATCAAAATTTTCTACCTCGTAAACCAGGATTATTGTTGTCATAGATCACGGGATTACCACTAGACGCGCAGTTGCGGAATTGATGAAGCACATCGAGGCAGTGCAGACGTTCCACATCTCCTTCTTGTCCTCGTCCCACGAGAAGCTCCCCTTGTGTGGCTCGTCCAAGTGCCACAGATGCAGCACCTCCGAGGTATCCACATGTGCGGGGTGGAAGCGTCAGACGCCAGACTGCTAGGTCTGCGCGTGCAACACAGACGTGAGTTGTGGCGGCTGGGTGGAATGGTCTGAGGTCTAACCCTAATCAGCTCGCCCCACCCTCTCTTATATAGGCGTCCCTAGTGGGCTTCTACATTAGCAGCCCATTAGTAGCCTAAGCCTGGTCTAATTCGGATCCAATCCTCATTAGGCTTCCAACCCCTTAAGTGTTTGACCCTATAGGTTCATATACGTGTACACATGACACGAATACACTTATTCTGTCAATAGTTGGTAGCGGCCTCTAGCAAGACGTGCCAACTCCTAAACGCATACAAAGATCATATCGGACGAACCATCACAAGGTTTAGTACATGTCTTTCCCTTTGCCTCACGATATTTGGTCTAGCTCCAAGCTGACCTCTCTTTCTCGATACCGTAACTCGGAATCCCTTTACTAGGTTAACTCTTAACCTTATGTAGCACGACCATGCATTTCTGGATCCGATCACTCGAGGGGCCCAGAGATATCTCTCTCAAGTAGAGAGGGGCAAATCCCATCTTGATTGATCATGCCTTGCAACATGTTTTAGGACAAACCTGAAAGCTACCTTTATAACTACCCAGTTACGGAGTAGCGTCTGATAGCCCCAAAGTAGGTCGATCCACATCTCAAGTACATGTGACAACCTCTGGTCTAAGGACAAAACGTACACGATGTGTAGAGAGCTGCAAGTCTAATTACCAGTCTCAAGTTGGGTCAGTCCAACCACATGTTCATAACATGTGTCCACATCATTGGTTTGACATCTCTATGTCTATGACTTGCGAAACATAGTCATCAACCAATCGATGTGCTAGTCTAATATTCACGTGTGTCCTCACATGAATTTCGACTAGGGACAACTATTAAATAACCATACAAGTAAAGAGTTTCACAAACAATTCACATAATTGCCAAGCAATACAAGTTGCCTGATATGAATATTTAAGGAACATTACAATAACTCATGGATACATATGAAATATAATCATCTCTATGATTGCCTCTAGGGGCATATTTCCTTCACCTCCTCCCCGCGCCCGCCAGCCACACTCTTCCCCCACCGCGCGCCGCCTCGTCATCGATCCAGCACCGCCACTGCCTGAAACTACATCCAGGCGAGCACCACCAATGCCTCCTCTCTAGAAGTTAACTTGCATTTACAAGGAAGTTAATAAGGGCCGCATAAGTTCACATACCCAATACCAATTTCGTCCAGCATCACATACTTGTATACCTATATACCTGATAGCGGGCACCAATCTCATTCATCGGGTATCACATACCCACATAATCCTCTACCATTTCGTTAGAAATATTTGTTCGGTATGACAATTCTGATCACTATACCCTCTTTCCAAAAAAAAAACTTTCCCTAATAGCCGAAATATACATCCGGTATCAAATACCTGTATCCGGTGTCACATTCCTACTTACTAGGTAACAATTTCGTCCATCATCACATACTTGTATACCTACATACCTGATCAGGATTAATATACCATTTCTAGTCTCCATTGGACTAGCATACCTGGTCGCACTCATCTTCAAATATACTAGCATACCTAGACGTCCACATACGCTGACGTAATTTTAGTTTATAGTAGTAAACAAAGCCTACGAATCATAAATGATACATACATAGAATAACACATTTAATTATGCTTCTTTCCTACAACACCCTCGAGCCCATTTGTTTTACGTATCCGGCATGTTGGGCAAATACATATACCTAGGATTAGAAAATAAAAGCCTAAACTGAAAACAGTTTTCAGCAATAATTACGGGCCATTTAATTGTCCTATCCGGTCCTACGGATCTATAAATAAAAACGGAGGGAATAATTCTTGGTTATAAAAGCTTTGCTAAACATTAATTCGCAAGATCTATGGACGTCTAGGTATGCTAGTCGCATGCATGATTTAATTTTAGCATTTCGCATGCATAATTTTTGGCCTGATCAATTTCTTAATTACTAGTAATAATGGCCCACTAAAAACGCAAGAGCTGTGGACGTCTAGGTATGCTAGTTGCATGCATGATTTAGTTTTAGCATGTTCGCATGCATGATTTTTAGCCTGGTTAATTTCTTAATTACTAATAATAATGATCCACTAAAAACAGATGGTACATACAAAAAAATATGGGTATGGCATACCTGGTGAGTAATCATAACTGGAAACCATAAAATCAAAAATTAATAACAATATTCAATACTAGCAATGCGCATGCATGCAATTTTTTTGGGTTAAAACACACTAATAGGTCAAACCCGATAATCAAACTCCATCAAGTTCGCAAGATCTGCATACATGATCGTACGGTTCTCATGCTTGGTGCCAGACACATTGGTGCCCCAAACGGGCATATAGGAAACCCATATGAGACACCATGGTGTCCGGGCACCATACATGTATTTCATTCAAATTCTTATATACATGATGGTGTATGTACGTAAATTTCACATACCTAACTTATACATACCTAAGTTATATGTGTCCTAGTTACATATACTCAAGGTATTACATACCTAAAGCATACATACCCAAGTTACATTTATATATTCACGTATGCAGGGTACGTATATACTACCTCCATTTCAGGGCTTAAGGCGCACACGCTTTCCAAAGCAAAGTTTGACCGAAAGAATTGAGCAACAAAATCTTAATTATATTGTACATAATTAGTACCGTTGGATTCGTATTGAAAAATACTTTTCAGTAATACTAGTTTTATACCAAAACTTTTTACGTATTTAGAGTAATTCTTGGTCAAAGAAAAAACACGCAAAACGATGACGCCTTAAAGCCCTGAAACGGACGGAGTATTAGGTATGTGATACCTAGATATATGTAACTTAGATATCTAAATCCTAGGTATGTGATACCTAGGTATGTGTAACTTAGGTATGTCTTCAGCTATGTCTAGTTTAAAAATAATTTATGTGTATCATGCTGGGCACCAAGATGCACCAGTTATTTTACCTATATATATTATGGATTGTTGTAGAATTCAATTTCAGTTGGAGCGGACGAAGCACGTACACGAATCAGACCAACTATATCTCACATGATTCTGACCCATCTGTAACATCCCAAAAATATTAAACATGGATCATTAAAATCTAGGGTTAATAAAAACTTTTCCAACTAAAAATAAGAAAGCATTCATAGTGTGTATATTCAAAATTTGGATTTTTTTGAATTGCCATGGTCCTGTGTTTCTTTACTTGTAAAATGATTCTTAGGTAAAATAAACATCATCTAAACAATTCTCAAACTTTTCCCAAAGACAAACAACCCAAAATAAACAAATAAAGTGAATGGTCACTTTGGCCAAATTAACTCTCATGCCTACTTTGGCTATCTCTAGTTTTCAAAACTCAACAGAAACATTTGTGGATCTTTGCACCCCTTGTTAGTACTCATAATAAGATACCAAGTCCCACTTTGTGATCATCCAAAAACATTCAAATGCTCAGTTTAATGACAATTTAAAATTGAATCTATCTCATATGGGAAGATCCCACTATTTCAAAAACCACTCAAACAAGTTCAATTTTCAAAACCCAAGCACCCACAGAATCCTCAACACATGCCTAGCACACCCACCAAAAATCTCTTCAAAATTCAAAACTCAAGTTCTTGTGGCCATTTCATCAAACAGCTTGCAGATTCAAATCAAACAAATCACAAACACTATTTTGAGCAGTGATTTGGCCAACCTTGTCCCCTCTCTAGCTCACAGCAAACATCTAGTAGATCATCTAGCTTAGTTATTAACCTCTAGCATCATGTGAGCTTGCCATTGCCATCAATGGTGAGCAGGCCGAGCCTCACCATGTCACCCCAGTGTGGACAACAAGCTACAGAAAGAACTAGTTGTGCCAACCTTGTCTGGAATGTAGCCCCTTCCTCACCGCCCCCTCTCGACCAGCCCTAGCTCAAGGACAGAGACAAGAACCGCCAGGAACGCCGTGCCTGCGCCACTGTTGACCATGCCGACGCGCACCACCGTGAACGCATCGTTCCCACTCAACCCGACCACCTCGAGCCCTTACCGCCCACCAGCATGAACCCCACCGTCCCGGGAGACCACTAGACATGATCGTTTCATCGTCCGTACCCCATAGCCACCGCACGCCGTGGAGTTCGCCGCCTCTGCCTTGCAGAGCACCGCACATTCCCGACCAATTGACACCGCCCCTAAGCTCGCATTCAAGTCTTAGAGCATCGCCACGAGACCGCCCGTCGATCGCCAACCTCAGCCATGCCTCTAGCCGCCCGTAGCCATGTAGCCACCGTCGCCTGCCCATCCCTTGCGGTCTCGCCGTCGAGCCTATAAAAGGAGGCGACTGTTGGAGATATGCCCTAGAGGCAATAATAAATGTAGTTATTATTATATCTTTGTGTTTATGATAAATGTTTACATTCATGCTATAATAGTATTAACAAGGAAACCATTAATACTTGTGTGATTTGTAAACTTAATTTGAAGTCCCTAGTATAGCCTCTATACTTCACTAGCTTGTTGGTTGATTAATGATTGTGGTTTCCCTATCATGAACATTGAGATGTTATCAACAAACAAGATCATATCGTTAGGAGAATGATATGGTGGACATACTCCTATAGATAAGCGTAGCATAAAGATCAAGTCATTTCAATAGTTCAATTGCTATATGCTTTCTGATACATAGTAACCTAATTCCTTCGACCATGAGATCATGCATATCACCTTTACCAGATGGATGCTTTGATGACATCAAACACCACACCGTAACTGGGTGGCTATAAAGGTGGCATTAAGTGTTCGGAAAGTATTGGTTGAAACACATGGATCAAGAGTGGGATTTGTCCATCCACATGACGGATAGATATACTCTGGGCCCTCTCGGTGGAATGTCATCCAATTGGCTTGCAAGCATGTGACTTGGTCACAAGGGATCACATATCACGGGAACGAGAAAAGAGTACTTATCGGTAACGAGGTTGAACTAGGTATGCAGATATACCGATGATCATAACCTCGGATAAGTAACATATCGTGAGACAAAGGGAAATTGGTATCGTATGTAAGTGGTTCATTCGATCGCAAAGTAATCGTAGAAATATGTGGGAGCCAGATGAATTTCCAGATTCCTCTATTGGTTATTGTTCGGAGAAGTGTCTCGATCATGTCCACATAATTCACGAACCGTAGGGAGACACACTTAAGGATTCGACGTTGTTTGAGTAGTTATGGTATTATGAGAAAGAGACCGAATGTTGTTCGGAGTCTCGGATGGGATCCGGGATATCACGAGGTATTCCGGAATGGTCCGGAGAATAAGATTCATATAAGGAAAGTCCCGTTTCGGAGTTCGGGAATGATTCCGGTGTTTTCATCGGGAATGTTCTAGAAGGTTCGGATTGTCCCAAGACTGGGGAGGGAGGTACATGAATGTCATTACTTATTGGAATGATTGCATCATGTACTAAGTGTTCTTGCTGTCCCAAATAAAGGATTAAATTGAATCCTAAAACAGAAAAGTCAAATGTCCAGTTTGAAAGTCAAACTGCCAAAACAAGAAACTGTGGGAAACAAGCAAGAGGAGTTGGAACCAACCTGGAGGAGGAGTTGACTCCTCCAGCCGCCAGCCCTAGGCCGAGTTGGGGAGGGACTCCCTCCCTCCCCTGGCGCGCCAAGACCCCCTCCCATAAAAGGAGGGGCAGGGCTCCTCCTAGAGATACACAAGTTTCACCTCTAGATCTCCGATTTAGAGCCGTTTTGGTTTAGAGCTTCTAATTGCTTTAGCCAGCGGTTTAGAGCCTTCTAATTGGTGTGTCTAATTACTAGACCACTAATAGCCTCTCTCATAAGCTCCACCATACTCGCACCGGCTTAAGGCGAAGCCCTGCGGGATCTCCCCTCTACTTCCGGTACCACACCGTTGTCAGCCGAATCGCGAGGAGAGTGCTACAACCTCCGCACCTTTGGAACAAGGAGAGGAAGGTCTTCGAAAACGAACGGTGACCGACTACGGAGCGCCGCTTAACGTGGCGCCGAAGGATCGTCTACACGATCTTGAGATCGAAAGAGTACGACTACATCACCCACGAGAATCCGCCTCGTTAAACACTTTGGAATCTTCGAGGTAAGTTATTCCATCGACTCGCTGCTACAATCTAGTAGATAGATCTTGGCTTGTTTGTTTGTATGCGATAGAAAATTTTTGTTTTCCATGCTACGAACCCCACAAAGGGTATCGAGCCGTGTCTATATGTAGATCTCATTGACGAGTAGAACACAATGGTCATTGTGGGCGTTGATGCTTTTATTGTCGATTGCTTCTTGTGTACTTTGCATCTTGCGTATGTTGGGATGAAGCGCCCGGCTAACCTTACATGACATCGTTCATGAGACTTGCTCCACGCTTGACATGCAACTTGTATTGCATAAGTGGCTTTATGGGTGCCTGCTTTCTCCTAGCATAGTTAAGATCCAATTTACAACGGGTGATCAACAATGCTAGTATCAATGTTGTGGTTCTTGTTCGTAAGTTAGAACGACACTTATTGAAAGCCCCAAACCACGTAAAATATGCAAAGAAAGTAGAGGCGTCTAACTTTGTTTTGCAGGGGTGTGCAGTGATGTGATATGGCCATGATTGTGATTATATTTGATGTATGCAATGTTCCTTATTGTAAGTCGGCAACCGGTAGGAGCCATATGGTTGTCTTTAATTTATGTTAAGACCCGTGTCTATTCAAAGTAGTTGTAATAGTTGAAGCCGGTGGACGACAACCATGGAGAAGCGTCATTGACCTTGATGCAATGCCGGTGATGATGGAGATCATGTTCGTGCTTGAAGATGGAGATCGGAGGCACAAAGAAGAAAGGCCATATCATATCACATATATATTGAATTGCATGTGATGTTAATCCTTTATGCATCTTGTATTGCTTAGTAGACGACGGTAGCATTATAAGATGATCCCTCATGCACATCAATTTCAAATCATAAAGTGTTCACCCTTAGTTAGCACTTGCTATAAAGCTTGTTGTTTCAAGCACCACGTGATGATCGGGTGTTAGATTCTCGCAAGTGTATACAACGTGAGCAAGCCAGATTTGCTCATGCGTAAACTAAGGTTTGATCTTGACGAGCCTATGTACATGCACATGGTCTCGGAACACGGATCACCGAAAGGTAAAGCATGAATCATATAGTAGATGTGATGAACATGTCGATTGTTCGCCATTGAAACTATGTCAACTCTCGTGATGATCGGTGTTGATATGGTGGATTTGGTTCGTGTGATCACTAAAACAATGTGAGGGATATTGTTTTGAGTGGGAGTTCACCTAGTTTAATTTTATTATTAATTTGAACTCAATTTGTCATAAACTTAGTCTAAACTATTGCAACTATGTTGTGGATCAATGGCAGCCCCTACCATCAATTTTAATGCGTTCCTAGAGAAAGAAAAGTTGAAAAACAATGGAAGAAACTTCGCGGATTGGTTCCGCAATTTGAGGATTGTCCTCACAGCTGGTAATTTGACCTATGTGCTGGATGCACATTGGTGACCCACTGCACCAATGCTTCCGATGAAGTAAAGAATGTTTACCTCGCTCGGAAGAATCAAGACTCCATAGTTCAGTGTGCTATCTTGTATGGTTTAGAATCGAGCTTGTAAAAGGTTTGAGGATTCAGACCCATATGATATTGTCGAGGATCTCAAATTGATTTTGAGACTCATGCGCAATTGAAAGCTATGAGGCTTCAAAAGTTCTTTACTTGCAAGATGGAAGAGGGCAGCTCACTGGTGAGCATGTGCTTAAGATGTGCGGGCACGCAAACAAACTTCAAAGCTTGGGTATAGTGATTCCTAATGCTTTGGGATTTACCGTGTCCTCCAATCACTACCACCAAGTTACAAGAACTTTGTGATGAACTACAACATGCGTAACATGAACAAGACGTTGCGTAACTCTTTGCCATGTTGAAATCTGCAGAAGTGGAGATCAAGAAAGAGCACCAAGTGTTGTTGGTCAATAAGACCACCAAATTCAAGAAAGGAAAGTCTAAGCAAAAGGGACACTTCAAGAAGGGTGGTAAGAAAGCTACCACACCGACGAAGAAGACCAGGGCTGGACCTAAGCCTGATACTGAGTGCTTTTACTGCAAGGGAGAAGGTCACTAGAAGCGGAATTGCCCAAAGTACTTGGCGGATTTGAAGAACGGCAACATCAAGAAGAAAGGTATATCTGATATACATGTTATTGATGTGTATCTCACTAGTACTCATAGTAGTGCTCGGTATTTGATCTTGGTTCGGTTGCTCATATTTGTAACTCAAACAAATCTGCAGAATAAACGGAAGCTAGCGAAGAACGAGGTGACGATGCGCTGGGAAACGGATCAAAGGTTGATGTGATCGCGTCGGCACGCTACCCCTTCATCTACCATCGGGATTAGTTTTATACTTAAATAATTGTTATTTGGTGCTGCGTTGAGCATGAACATTATATCGGGATCTTGTTTATTAAGTAGACGTTACTTGTTTAAATCGAGAATAATGGTTGTTCTATTTATATGAGTAATATGTTTTATGCACATGCACCTTTGATAGATGGTCTATTCTTATTGAATCTCGATAGTGGAAATACACATATCAACAACATTGAGGCTAAACGCTTGAAATCAGCGATAATTCGACCTATATGTGGCAATCGCTGCCTTGGTCACATCGGAGTGAAACGTATGAAGAAACTCCATTCCGATGGACTTCTTGAATCACTTGATTTTGAATCACTTGAAAGATGCGAAGCATGTCTGATGGGTAAAATGACTAAGACTCCATTTTCTGGTATGATGGAGCGAGCTACGGACTTATTGGAAATCATACATACCGATGTGTGTGGTCCAATGAGTGTAGCATCGCACGGTGGTTATCGTTATGTTCTTACCTTCACGGATGACTTGAGTAGATATGGGTATATCTATTTCATGAAACATAAGTCCGAAACTTTCGAGAAGTTTAAGGAGTTTCAAAGTGAGGTAGAGAATCAACGTAACAAGAAGATTAAATTTCTACGTTCTGATCGTGGAGGTGAATATCTAAGTTACGAGTTTGGCGAGCATTTAAAGAAGTGCGGAATACTTTCACAATTGACACCGCCGGGAACACCACAGCGTAATGGTGTGTCCGAACGTCGTAATCGAACTCTCTTATATATGGTTCGTTCTATGATGTCACTTACAGATTTACCGCTATCATTTTGGGGTTATGCATTAGAAACAGCCGCATTCACTTTAAATAGGGCACCGTCTAAATCCGTTGAAACGACACCGTATGAATTATGGTTTGGGAAGAAACCTAAATTGTCGTTCCTTAAAGTTTGGGGATGCGAAGCCTATGTAAAGAAGTTACAGACGGACAAGCTTGAACCCAAAGCGGAAAAATGCGTCTTCATAGGATACCCGAAGGAAACTATTGGGTATACCTTCTATCATAGATCCGAAGGCAAAACATTCGTTGCTAAGAATGGATCCTTTCTAGAGAAGGAATTTCTCTCGAAAGAAGTGACTGGAAGGAAAGTAGAACTCGACGAGGTTGTCGAACCTTCTCTCGAAATTGCGAGTAGCGCAACACCGGAAGAAGTTCCTGTGGTGCCTGCACCAATAAGAGAGGAAGCTAATGATGATGATCATGAAACTTCGGTTGAAGTTGCTACAGAGCCTCGGAGGTCAACGAGAACTCGTACCACTGCATTGGTATGATTTCGTTATGAATGTCATGGTGGTGGACAACACCGATGACCCCGAGACATATGAGGAAGCGATGATGAGCCCAGATTCCAATAAATGGCAAGAAGCCATGAAATCCGAGATTGGATCCATGTACGAAAACCAAGTATGGACTTTGGTGGACTTACCGGATGGCGGGCTGTCGAGAACAAATGGATTTTCAAGAAGAAACAGATCGATGGTAATGTTACTGTCTATAAAGCTCGACTTGTCGCAAAAGGGTTTCGACAAATTCAAGGAGTTGACTACGATGAGACTTTCTCACCAGTAGCGAAGCTAAAGTCTGAGGATTATGTTAGCAATCGCTGCATATTATGATTATGAGATATGGCAGATGGATGTCAAAACAACATTCCTCAATGGAGACATTGATGAAGAGTTGTATATGATGCAACCCAAAGGTTTTGTCGATCCTAAAGATGCTAACAAGGTATGCAAACTTCAACGGTCCATCTATGGATTGAAGCAGGCATCCCGAAGTTGGAATCAACGTTTTGATAAGGTAATCAAAAGTTTTGGTTTTATACAAACTTATGGAGAAGCTTGTATTTACAAGAAAGTGAGTGGGAGCTCTGTAGCATTCTTAATACTGTATGTGGATGACATATTGTTGATTGGGAATGATGTAGACCTTCTTAATAGTGTCAAGGAATATTTGAATAATAGTTTTTCAATGAAGGATCTTGGCGAAGAAGCTTACATATTAGGCATAAAGATTTATAGAGATAGATCAAAACGCCAAATATCATTGTCACAGAGTACATATTTGGACAAAGTTCTAAAGAGATTTGGAATGGAAGAAAGCAAGAAAGGGTTCTTGCCCATGTTGCTATACGACCTTAAGTAAAACTCAAAGTCCGACATCGGCAGAAGATAGAGAAAGGATGAGTAAGACTCCCTATGCCTCAGCCATAGGATCTCTAATGTATGCCATGCTATGTACTAGACCCGACATTGCATATGCTGTTAGTTTAACTAGCAGATATCAAAGTGATCCAGAGTGGATCATTGGACATGATCAAAAACATCCTTAAGTACTTGAGAAGAACTAAGGATATGGTTCTTTCTTATGGAGGTGATGAACAGCTCGTTGTTAATGGTTACACCGATGCTAGTTGGAACACCGATCCGATGATTCTAAATCACAATCCGGATCGTATTTATTTTGAATGGTGCAGCGATTATTGGAGGAGTGCAAAGCAAAGCGTTGTGGCGAGATCTTCAACTGAATCGGAATACATGGTCGCTTGGAGGCTTCACAAGAAGCGATATGGATGAAAGAGTTCATTACAGGCTGGGTGTGGTTCCAAGTGCTGGACCCAATGTCTATCTCTTGTGATAACATGGGCGCCATAGCCAATGCGCAAGAACCAAGGTCACACAAGAATCAAGCATATCAAGCGTTTTCACGCTTATTCGAGAACATATCCAGGATGGGGATATAAAGATTTGCAAAGTACACAGATCCGAATGTGGCGGATCCATTGACTAAACCTCTCCGAGGGCAAAACATGACCAACACCAAACTGCCATGGGTGTTCGGTATATTACCATGTAATCTAGATTAGATGACTCTAGTGCAAGTGGGAGACTGTTGGAGATATGCCCTAGAGGCAATAATAAATGTAGTTATTATTATATCTTTGTGTTTATGATAAATGTTTACATTCATGCTATAATAGTATTAACAAGGAAACCATTAATACTTGTGTGATTTGTAAACTTAATTTGAAGTCCCTAGTATAGCCTCTATACTTCACTAGCTTGTTGGTTGATTAATGATTGTGGTTTCCCTATCATGAACATTGAGATGTTATCAACAAACAAGATCATATCGTTAGGAGAATGATATGGTGGACATACTCCTATAGATAAGCGTAGCATAAAGATCAAGTCATTTCAATAGTTCAATTGCTATATGCTTTCTGATACATAGTAACCTAATTCCTTCGACCATGAGATCATGCATATCACCTTTACCAGATGGATGCTTTGATGACATCAAACACCACACCGTAACTGGGTGGCTATAAAGGTGGCATTAAGTGTTCGGAAAGTATTGGTTGAAACACATGGATCAAGAGTGGGATTTGTCCATCCACATGACGGATAGATATACTCTGGGCCCTCTCGGTGGAATGTCATCCAATTGGCTTGCAAGCATGTGACTTGGTCACAAGGGATCACATATCACGGGAACGAGAAAAGAGTACTTATCAGTGCGAGGTTGAACTAGGTATGCGGATATACCGATCATCATAACCTCGGATAAGTAACATATCGTGAGACAAAGGGAAATTGGTATCGTATGTAAGTGGTTCATTCGATCGCAAAGTAATCGTAGAAATGTGGGAGCCATATGAATTTCCAGATTCCTCTATTGGTTATTGTTCGGAGCAGTGTCTTGATCATGTCCACATAATTCACGAACCGTAGGGAGACACACTTAAGGATTGACGTTGTTTGAGTAGTTATGGTATTATGAGAAAGAGACCGAATGTTGTTGAGTCTCGGATGGGATCCGGGATATCACGAGGTGATCCGGAATGGTCCGGAGAATAAGATTCATATAAGGAAAGTCCCGTTTCGGAGTTCGGGAATGATTCCGGTGTTTTCATCGGGAATGTTCTAGAAGGTTCCGGATTGTCCGGCACTCCGGGGGGGAGGGGTACATGAATGTGTCATTACTTATTGGAATGATTGCATCATGTACTAAGTGTTCTTGCTGTCCCAAATAAAGGATTAAATTGAATCCTAAAACAGAAAAGTCAAATGTCCAGTTTGAAAGTCAAACTGCCAAAACAAGAAACTGTGGGAAACAAGCAAGAGGAGTTGGAACCAACCTGGAGGAGGAGTTGGACTCCTCCAGGCCGGCGCCCAGCCCTAGGCCGAGTTGGGGAGGGACTCCCTCCCTCCCCTGGCGCGCCAAGACCCCCCTCCCATAAAAGGAGGGGCAGGGCTCCTCCTAGAGACACACAAGTTTCACCTCTAGATCTCCGGTTTAGAGCCGTTTTGGTTTAGAGCTTCTAATTGCTTTAGCCAGCGGTTTAGAGCCTTCTAATTGGTTTAGAGCCTTCTAATTGGTGTGTCTAATTACTAGACCACTAATAGCCTCTCTCATAAGCTCCACCATACTCGCACCGGCTTAAGGCGAAGCCTGGATCTCCCTCTACTTAGGTACCACACGTTGTCAGCCGGAATCGCGAGAGTGCTACAACCTCCGCTTTCTTTGGAACAAGGAGAGGAAGGTCTTCGTCGAATCGAACGTGTGACCGATTGAGGCGCTGCCGGAACGTGGCGCCGGAAGGATCGTCTACACGATCTTGAGATCGGAAAGAGTACGACTACATCACCCACGAGAATCCGCTCTCGTTAAACACTTTGGAATCTTCGAGGGTAAGTTATTCCATCGACTCGTTGCTACAATCTAGTAGATAGATCTTGGCTTGTTTGTTTGTATGCGATAGAAATTTTTTGTTTTCCATGCTACGAACCCCTACAGCGACCCCCAGCTGTTTGAAGCACACCATTCCACTCCCCTCACCTCACTGATCATTCCACCCTCTAGCCGGAGCACGAGGAGCAGCAGCTCGCCTGAATTGCGCCAGAGCAGGCCACCTCTGGAGAAGAAGGGAGTCGTTGATTTCGACCACCCCTGGAGCTGCCTCGACCGTCCCTGAGCTCGTCGTCGACCACTCGTTCATTTGCCCGTCTCGCCGTCGTTGCTGGAGCCCTGGTATGCCCCCTATGCACCCCCACTGAGCCGCTAGGGTTCGATCTCACCGGTGACATGTTCATCATCGACGATGAACCTCAGCCGTCGATCTTCATTCTAATCCAACGAACCACACCGCCAGTACCGCTTCGCGTGTTATGAGCCACTGACTGGTGGAACCCCCTTGTCAGTTGAGCCCCGCGCTGCGGAGTGACACTGGGCCGGCCCATTAACCTTTCCCGCGCAGCCCAACCGTTTGAATTTAGATTTTTCTATTTTAATTCAAACTAAGTTCTGTACCTAGATTCAAAATTCGACCCAGCTCGATTTAGTGAACCAAATTTCATGAAACCAATTTTGTTAGAAAGGTACCGAAATGATTAATCCAAGCCTGTTCGATTCAAATCATTTGGATCTGTAGATCTCCCTTGGTAAAAATAACAATTTAGAAGCTTTTCTGCATTCAAACAATTTTCAAAATTCAACCATAATAGCTTTTGAGTTGATTCCAACTCTCAAAAATCACATTTGATCATACCTTTTAGAATATATAAAAACAGATGGGTTGACTTACAGAAATAATGTTCAAGTAATAAAATAATGGCACATAGGCATTTCTAGTCCCTTTATTTAAATAAAATAAAAAGGTTAAACCTTATTAAATTGTGACACCACTTTATATCACATTCCCATGTACTGAAATATGTGGTGATGACATGTGTCAACATGATCCCATGTTTGAGTTAGAGAATATTAAATCTCAAGTAGTTTTTCAATGAGTAGAAATTACTTTTCTAAAAATAAAATAAATAAGACAGAAGCTTTAATCTTGTAATGTTGGTGATGATGCTAGATCATCTATAGAACACCTTTGTGTGATGATTGAAACTAGTTAAGTATTGTTTGGTGATTGTGTACCTCGTATTTATTTATAGACGCTAGTACCAACCAAGGATACGAGGAGGAAGGAGGATACTATGAGGAAGAAGCCGAGGAGAACTTCAACCACTGCTCTGCACAAGGCAAGCTAACACTTGCAATTGTGAAAGTTAGATAACCTATGCAATGCACTAAGAATGCTTGATTGGACACATTTGATGATACCCAATCCTAGTTTTACTTGCAAGCTTTATACTTTATTTCTTTATCAAAGCTATTTCTTAGAGTTTACTTAAGTGACTTGTAGATTCTAGGAGGATAATTTAAGGTTGCATAAAGAGCATTAAATTTGGCCTAAGCTAGATAATCTTGATGTCATCCTAAGGCATGAGATTAAACTTAATTAATCTCCACTTGTTTACCACCCCTCATTAGTACTCACCCCACTTGTAGAGGCTAGTGCTAAGCATAAAACTTGATCAACTTTAGATGGGAATACTTGATGAAAATGGTTATGAAAACCTTAGAATCATGAGTCATTCTACTGAGATGTTTTGACATGTGTTTCCGAACACCAAATGATTTTGATGATGAAAATGTTGAGGCATGAGCCTTAGCCCTTTATAAAACTGATGGTTGTCTGGATGTGATACCATTCCAATTTTACCATATAACCACAATACCCGAAAATTGGGTAGGGCTTGAATGGAAACTTATATACCTTGGTATCGTTTCCCTCACGACCAAGGTCTGAGCTGAGGCTACCTTGTGAAGATTGTCCACCTGTGCAGTACCCAAGATGACAGTTGGTCATGGTTGGGAGGCCAAACTCACAGGAGAGGTGCCTATACTAGGGCGTATAATCGAAAGGTTAGGATTGAGTATCCGCATACTGAGTATGGTGAATTCAGGATTTGTTCCTGACGGATGTATTGAATATTGTGGCGAAAGTGTACAATCTCTGCAGAGTGTCAAACTATTCGAATAGCCGCGTTCGCGGTTATGGACAGTTGGAGTGGCTATACTGTTCCCCCGTCAGATGTTTTCAAAATGAATTGAGACTTTGACTTGACCACACCAGAGTTGTGATATGAAATTCAAGTTCCCACTTAGGTGTTATAAAACTTCAACTAGCTTTCTTTGCTTCTGAACTTAGTAGAGGTAAATCTGGATTTTAGCAAAATAACCCTAGAGCTTAGTGTCCTACTACAAAAACCTCCTTAACTTGTTAGTATTAGTTTGCGAGTACTTAAGAGTACTCATGGCTTTGTCCTTGGCTATTCCCGTGGCCAGACTATGAAGAGGAGTACCAGGATGATGGACCCCAGGAAGGTTATGACAACTAGGATCATCTCCCATCGTCAGCATTGCCTGTGACCCCAAAGATGGAGCTTCTCGTACGCTACATTTATTATTACGTTATTCCGCTGCTTGAGTTGTATTAAGAACTGGATCATGATATCCTTATTTGTGTAAGACCTTATGTATGGTTTGTAATGGATGATGTACTGTGATATCCAAATCTGTTATGTCTCACAAAAATGGTAATCCTGGGATTGCGATGTATGACATAACAGGCATCTGGGATTAAAAATCCGGGTGTTGACAAGTTGGTATCAGAGCCATCCTGACCATAGGAGACCCTAGTTAGACTGGACGTTTGAATCAAAAACTTAGTTTCAAAACCAAAGGAAGTAAATATTTACAAAAACTTAATCCCATTCTTATCACTTTGTTTCTTTCATAAAAATTCATGTTCCTCAAAAACTCTTGCAAAAATACATAAAATTTGACACACCTGATCACTCTACTAACTTACTCATCCTATATTCTTATAGATGGACGTGAAGTATAACAAGTTTTATCAGTTGGGGAATGGAGGAGAGCTCATCTTTGAGCGGGATTTGGACCAGCTCTCGGAGCTTGTGGAGCATCCGCACCCCGAGTTCTTCGGAGCTCACCTCAATGATCAGGAAGGAGAAGATCGGCAGTGGCTAGTTGTTGCAAGTCTCCGAGGAAAGATTGAACCTCCCACTGCCGAGGGAATTCAGTTCACCTTAAAAGAGAACAACTGGCTCGATGGACTTGCCAGGGCAATGCAGGAAGCTCTTGCCCGTCTGTGTGGGCAGAGTATCAACCAGATCAAGGGTACCCGCTTTGAGTTTTGTCCAAGGCGTGATGCTATGGGACAGCCACTAGAAGCCCCATACCACCACGAGCTAAAGACTCAGTTGGACCACCTTAGCTTCATGATGTATGATTGTCAGCTGGAACTGGACAATGCCCGTGACTACTCCAACCACAAGTCCGCCATCATCAGGACGAAGGATCAGACCATCGCCATGCTAGCGAAGGACCGCAAGTCTCGCCGCCGTCAGCTTGACAAGAAGGAGCGCATCATTGCCCGTCTTCGCCACCGTATCTCGGATTTGGAGGAGACCATCTACGAGAGAGACATGCAGTTGTAGGAAAGGGAGAATGCCGAAAAAGATCTTCGTGGAGACCCCTACTCCTATCTCAGCGATGGGGATGATTTTCTGGAAGATTAGGACATGGACTTTTTCACTGATGAGGAGGATTTTGCCTTCATCGATGAGGATGACAATTACACCGACTCCGAAGAGTAGTAGCACTTGAGCACTAGCGTAGGGAGTTATATCTGATCCCACTGTATCGTAGTTTCCAGAATGGTTCTTAAAACCATCTGTTTTCCTTTGTTGTGGTGTGTGTTGTATCGTGTGCTATGAATGAATGAAAAGCATGTTGCTAGAAAATCTGAGCCAAACTTTAAAAACTTTTCAAAGTCCCTGGACCTTAGAAATTTCCCTCTTTTCTCATGATCTATCTCAATCTTCAGATGCCTCGCGGAGGAAGTGGTTCATCCCCGGACCCGATGTTGCAGATCCTGCAAATGTTGGTTTCTGACCGCGAAGCTGAAAGAGCCAAACGTCAAGCCAACTTAGCCACCCTTCAGCAGATAGCTCAGCTGGCCCACAACAATCAAGACCAAGGAAATCAGGACAACCATGGATCTAAGCTCAAGAATTTCCAGAACACCAACCCACTTGTTTTCACCAAGTCAGAAGAGCCCTTAGATGCAGATGATTGGCTGTAAACTATGGAGAACAACCTGGAAGTCGCCGGAGTAGAAGCTAACGAGAAAGTTCTGTTCGCCACCCACTATCTAGCCGGAGATGCAAGAGCATGGTGGAACAGCTTTCGTGCAATGACCGAAGGACAGATGATGACCTGGGAGGAATTTAAGGTCAAGTTCAGCAGAACCCATGTGCCACCGGGTTTGATCAAGATAATGAGAGATGAATTCAGAGAACTGAAGCAAGGAAGGATGACCGTAGTGGAATACCGTGATAAATTTTTGTCATTCGCTAGGTATGCCACGGACGAGATCGACACCGAAGCCAAGAAGAAAGAAAGATTCCTGAATGGTCTGCACGATGAGATGAAGACAATGTTGGTCAATATCCCCTTTGATGATATTGAAGCCCTTGTCGACCCTGCCATCCAGATGGAAGGAAATATCAACCAAGCCAATGAGAACCGCAAGCGCCACATGATGCATCAGACAGGAACCCATCATACCACAAAGTATCGCCCCAACCCATCTCCAGGATTTGCCCCGAGAACCAACCGATCCCCGATGAACCGTCTGACCTATCCCAACCGTGGAAACCCAAGTCCCGGAGGAACTCACAACAACCCCGGCAACTCTGGCAATTTCAACCGTGCACCACCCCCGAGGACTGGAAGCAATGTTGTGCCTGTTGCAGCAAAGGATAAGTCGCAAGTGACTTGTTATGACTGTGGAAATAAGGGTCACTACTCCAATGAGTTCCCCAAGAAGAATGCCGCAGCCCCCAATGCAAATTCCCCAGCTCAGCAGCAGCGTCGTGTTCAGCTCGGAAGAAGGTTTGCCCCAGGGAATTCGCTCAACCGCAATGGCCGTCTTTTTCTCATGCATGTTGAAGAAGCCCAGGAAGCGCCAGATGTCGTGCTGGGTATGTATTCTGTTAATTCAGTACTTGCTAGAGTGTTGTTTGATTCTGGTGCATTGCACTCATTTGTCACCGAAGAATTTGCATGCACTAGTAAGATTCAACCAACCAAACTGAAGCATGTTATGATTGTTCAAATCCTCGGTTCAACCACCAAAGCTAGGCAAATTTGCAAGGCCGTCCCTATCCGAATCCATGGCATAGATTTTTATGCTAATTCGATAGTACTTAGAACTAAAGGTTTGGAAGTAGTACTAGGAATGGATTGGATGTCCAAACATAAAGGATTAATTGACTGTTCCAAGAAAGCCATAACCATGACCAGTACAGCTGGAATATCAGTCGAGCATGTATCTGAAACCTTACCTCGTCAATTCAAGTGCAACAAGAGTATATCCCAACTTACCATTGACCAAGTCCGGATAGTCTGTGAATACCCTGATGTATTTCCAGATGTTTTGCCCGGTATGCCCCCAGATCAGGATATCGAGTTTATCATTGAACTAATCCCTGGAACCGGACCCATAGCCCAGAGACCATATAGTATGAACCCGTCGGAACTAGCAGAACTGAAGAAGCAACTGGATGCCATGTTGGAAATTGGATTGATTCAACCAAGTGCGTCATCATGGAGATCACATGTCTTGTTTATGGACAAGAAAGATGGAGGTAACCGTTTGTGACATGGTTATACCCCGCGGGTACATGATCTCAGCATACCTGGTCCAGCCCAAGGAAGGCCCACGGCAAATATACGTCGGCCCATGAAGACTTTCGGGTGCCCAAGGCCCATGACGCCTTCGGATCCTTGGAGAGCAAGACTATAGTAGATAGGAAATTCAAAGGGGTAAAACCCTAGAACCTGTAACCGACTAGGTCTATGCCCGGGACCTGCCTAAGTCTATATAAAGGCCAGGAGGGCACAACCTAGATCTCTCTCTCATACTCTCGCATACACACCTCCACGCTAGATCGCATCTCATAAGACCTCAGAACCTTCGGTTCACCGTAATCAAGAGCGCAAGCAGAGTTGGGTTTTCCTCGGGGCTGAACCAGGTAAACCTCGTGTCCCGTGTTGCTTGTTTGCTAACCGTTCCGCGATCTCCAGCATCCCCATCTTCTCCAAAACCCAAGTCCATAACAATGGGCATTGACGAGATTAAACCTCGTCAGTTTGTGTACGGATTATCGGAAGTTGAATGATGTCACTATCAAGAACAAATACCCATTGCCCAAGATAGAAGATTTGTTTGATCAGTTGACCGGTGCCAAAGTGTTTTCTAAGATTGATCTTAGAACTGGCTATCATCAACTCAAGATTCACGCAGAGGATATCCCCAAGACTGCCTTTACCACCAGATATGGATTATACGAGTATACCGTCATGTCTTTTGGATTAACCAATTCCCCCTCTTATTTCATGAATCTCATGAATAAGATTTTTATGGACTTCCTGGATAAGTTTGTCGTTGTTTTCATCGATGAAATTCTGATTTATTCCAAATCGGAAGAAGAACATGAGCTACACCTAAGGACCATTCTTGGAACCCTTAGAGAGCATCAGTTGTATGCCAAGTTTAGCAAATGTGAATTCTGGTTACAGGAGGTAGGATTCCTTGGCCACATTGTATCAGCCGGAGGAATTGTCGTTGACCCTGTAAAGGTGAAAGATGTCGAAGATTGGCAAGCCCGAACCACTCAAACCCTAGTTCGTGCATTTCTCGGATTGGCGGGATACTACCGCAAGTTCGTAGAAGGATTCTCGAGTATCGCCAGACCCATGACCCAATTGCTGAAGAAGGACAAGAAGTTTTAATGGACGGACAAATGTGAAGCGAGTTTTCAAGAACTCAAGAGGAGATTGATTTCAGCCCCAATCTTAATCATGCTGGATATCACGAAGCCCTTTGACGTGTATTGTGATGCATCCCAGATCGGTCTCGGATGTGTGCTAATGCAAGAAGGAAAAGTTATATCTTATCTATCCCGACAACTGAAACAACATGAGCAGAACTATCCAACCCATGACCTCGAGCTCGCAGCTGTAGTTCTAGCTCTGAAGACATGGTGGCATTACCTGATGGGAAACCGTTGTGAGATTTACTCGGATCACAAGAGCCTGAAGTATATATTTACTCAGAAGGAGCTGAATATGAGACAGAGAAGATGAATTGAGCTAATCAAGGATTACGACCCGGACATTCACTATCACCCCGGTAAAGCCAATGTGGTAGCAGATGCCCTTAGCAGATTGTCGTGCCGCTTGAACTCCATGATTTTGAATGAGCAACCAAGCCTGCACAAAGAGATGGAAGATTTCCGAATGGAATTAGTGAGTGAAGGATTTTTGGCTAGCATAGAACTTCAACCCACTTTGATCAGCCAGATCAAGGAGGCACGAAAAGGAAATGCTAGTATCGACGGAATCAAGCGTCGTATCGGTACAGGCAAAGTACCCAGATTCACCGAAGACGAAGAAGGAGTTCTGTGGTACAAAGGACGTCTTTGTGTACCAGCAGATTCAGAGTTGAAAGAAGTGATTCTGAAGGAAGCTCATGATACTCTTTATTCTATCCACCCCGGAGGAACGAATATGTATCAAGATTTGAAAGAGCAATTTTGGTGGCATAAGATGAAGAGAGAAATCAGAAGCTATATCGCCAAGTGTGATATATGTCAGAGAGTCAAGGCGGGACATCAAAGACCCGCTGGATTGTTGCAACCATTGCAGATCCAGGAATGGAAATGGGATTCCATTGGAATGGACTTTATCACCGGATTTCCTACTTCTAGTAGGGGAAATGACTCTATCTGGGTCATAGTTGACAGATTGTCCAAAGTCGCCCATTTCCTACCAGTCAAGACCACGTATCAGAGTTCGAAGCTAGCGGAGTTATACATCGCTAGAATCGTTAGTTTGCATGGAGTCCCCAAGAACATTGTATCTGATCGAGGAACTCAGTTTACCTCGAGATTCTGGAAGAAAGTCCAAGAAGGTTTAGGAACCCGACTAGATTTCAGCACAGCTTATTACCCTCAGACCGACGGACAAACGGAGCGAGTAAATCAAATACTCGAAGATATGTTGAGAGCATGTGTGTTAGAGTATGGATCTAAATGGGAAGACCGTCTGTCGTTTGCAGAATTTTCATACAACAACAATTATCAAGCTAGTTTGCAAATGGCCCCATTTAAATTCATGTACGGAAGGAAGTGTCGCACCCCTTTGAACTGGTCGGAAGTAGGAGAGAGCCAGATTTTTGGACCCGACATCCTACGCGAAGTAGAAGAAAAGGTTCACAAGATTCGTGAGCACCTCAAGACAGCCTAGTCAAGACAGAAGAGTTACACTGACAAAAGACGTCGAGACCTCGCTTTCAACATCGGAGATTTTGTGTATCTGAAAGTGTCGCCATTGAAAGGAATGCAACGTTTCCAGCTCAAGGGAAAGTTAGCCCCCAGATATATCAGACCCTTCAAGATTCTGAACCGTCGAGGAGAAGTGTCGTATCAATTGGAACTGCTCGAAGAGATGTCAGCCGTGCACAATGTGTTCCATATCTCATTTCTTCGCAAGTGCCTCGAAGTTCCGGAGAAGACGGAAGTGTTCAAGAATATTGATCACCGGACCATAGAGATCAACGATGACCTGACCTATCCCGAAGTACCCATCCGTATTTTTGAAGAATCTTTCAGAACTACCAGAACCTGAAGCATCAATTTCCTCAAGATTCAATGGAGCAACCACACAGAAGAAGAAGCTACCTGGGAGCGCGAAGATCACATTAGGACGGAGTTTACCGATCTCTTCAAACCCTAGGTAATCCTTTTTCGTCCTTTTTCAAATCTTGGTATGAGATTTTGTTTAAGAGGGGAAGGTTTGTAACATCCCAAAAATATTAAACATGGATCATCAAAATCTAGGGTTAACAAAAACTTTTCCAACTAAAAATAAGAAAGCATTCATATGTGTGTATATTCAAAATTTGGATTCTTTTGAATTGCCATGGTTCTGTGTTTATTTGCTTGTAAAATGATTCTTAGGTGAAATAAACATCATCTAAACAATCCCCAAACTTTTCCCAAAGACAAACAACCCAAAATAAACAAATAAAGTGAATGGTCACTTTGGCCAAATTAGCTCTCATGCCTACTTTGGCTATCTCTAGTTTTCAAAACTCAACAGAAACATTTGTGGATCTTTGCACCCCTTGTTAGTACTCATAATAAGGTTCCAAGGAACACTTTGTGATGATCCAAAAACATTCAAATGCTCAGTTTAAATGACAGTTTAAAATTGAATCTATCTCATATGGGAAGATCCCACTATTTCAAAAACCAGTCAAACAAGTTCAATTTTCAAAACCCAACCACCGACAGAATACTCAACACATGCCTAGCACACCCACCAAAAATCTTTTCAAAATTCAAAACTCAAGTTCTTGCGGCCATTTCATCAAATAGCTTGCAGATTCAAATCAAACAAATCACAAACACTATTTTGAGCAGTTATTTGGCCAACCTTGTCCCCTCTCTAGCTCACAGCAAACATCTAGTAGATCATCTAGCTTAGTTATTAACCTCTAGCATCACCGTGAGCTTACCATTGCCATCAATGGTGAGCAGGCCGAGCCACACCATGTCACCCCAGTGTGGACAGCAAGCTAGAGGAAGAACTAGCTGTGCCAACCTTGTCTAGGAGGTAGCCCATTCCTCACCGCCCCTCTTGACCAGCCCTAGCTCAAGGATAGAGACAAGAACCGCCAGGAACGCCGTGCCCGCGCCACTATCGACCATGCCGACACGGACCACCGTGCACGCACCGTTCCCACTCAACCCGACCACCTTGATCCCTTGCCACCCGCCAGCATGCACCCCACCGTTCCAGGAGACCACTAGACATGATCGTTTCATCGCCCGTACCCCATAGCCAACGCACGCCGCGGAGTTCGCCGCCTTTGCCTCGCAGAGCACCGCACGTTCCCGACGAATTGCCACTGCCCCTAAGCTCGCATTCAAGTCTTAGAGCATCGCTAGGAGACCACCCGTCGATCGCCAACCTCAGCCATGCCTCTAGCCGCCCGTAGCCATGTCGCCACCGTCGTCTGCCCATCCCTCTCGGTCTCGCCTTCGAGCCTATAAAAGGAGGCGACCCCTAGCCGTTTGAAGCACACCATTCCACTGCCTTCACCTCACTGATCATTCCACCCTCTAGCCGGATCACGAGGAGCAGCAGCTCGCAAGAATTACGCCGGATCAGGCCGCCTCTGGAGAAGAAGGGAGCCGTTGATTTCGACCACCCCCGGAGCTGCCTCGACCGTCCCTGAGCTCGCCGTCAACCACTCGTTCGTTTGCCCGCCTCGCCGTTGTCACTGGAGCCCTGATATGCCCCCTATGCACCCCCACTGAGCCGCTAGGGTTCGAGCTCGCCGGTGACATGTTCATCGTCGACGACGACCCTTAGCCGTCGATCTTCATTCTAATCCAACGAACTAGACCGCACTGTACCGCTTCGCGTGTTATGAGCCACTAACTGGTGGAACCCCCCTCTCAGCTGAGCCCCACGCTGAGGAGTGACACTGGGCCGGCCCATTAACCTTTCCCGTGCAGCCCAACCGTTTGAATTTAGATTTTTCTATTTTAATTCAAACTCAGTTCTCTACCTAGATTCAAAAATTAACCCAGCTCGATTCAGTAAACCAAATTGCATGAAACCAATTTTGTTAGAAAGGTACCGAAATGCTTAATCCAAGCCCGTTGGATTCAAATCATTTGGATCTGTAGGTCACCCTTGGTAGAAATAACAAGTCAGAAGCTTTTCTGCATTCAAACATTTTTCAAAATTCAACCATAATAGCTTTTGAGTTGATTCCAACTCTCAAAAATCACATTTGATCATACCTTTCAGAATATATAAAAACATATGGGTTTACTTACAGAAATAATGTTCAAGTAATAAAAGAATACCACATAGGCATTTCTAGTCCCTTTATTTAAATAAAATAAAAAGGTTAAACCTTATTAAATTGTGACACCACTTTAAATCACATTCCCATGTACTGAAATATGTGGTGATGACATGTGTCAACATGATCCCATGTTTGAGTTAGAGGATATTAAATCTTAAGTAGTTTTTCAATGAGTAGAAATTACTTTTCTAAAAATAAAATAAATAAGACAAAAGCTTTAATCTTGTAATGTTGGTGATGATGCTAGATCATCTATAGAACACCTTTGTGTGATGATTGAAACTAGTTAAGTATTGTTTGGTGATTATGTACCTTCTATTTATTTATAGACGCTAGTATCGACCAAGGATACGAGGAGGAAGGAGGATACTACGAGGAAGAAGCCGAGGAGAACTTCAACCACTGCTCTGCACATGGCAAGCTAACACTTGCAATTGTGAAAGTTAGATAACCTATGCAATGCACTAAGAATGCTTGATTGGACACATTTGATGATACCCAATCCTAGTTTTACTTGTAAGCTTTATACTTTATTTCTTTATCAAAGCTATTTCTCAGAGTTTACTTAAGTGACTTGTAGATTCTAGGAGGATAATTGAAGGTTGCATAAAGAGCATTAAATTTGGCCTAAGCTAGATAATCTTGATGTCATCCTAAGGCATGAGACTGAACTTAATTAATCTCCACTTGTTTACCACCCCTCATTAGTACTCACCCCACTTGTAGAGGCTAGTGCTAAGCATAAAACTTGATCAACTTTAGATGGGAATACTTGGTGAAAATGGTTATGAAAACCTTAGAATGATGAGTCATTCTACTGAGATGTTTTGACATGTGTTTCCGAACACCAGATGATTTTGATGATGAAAATATTGAGGCATTAGCCTTAGCCCTTTATAAAACTGATGGTTGTCTGGATGCGATACCATTCCAATTTTACCGTACAACCACAATACCCGAAAATTGGGTAGGGCTTGAATGGAAACTTATATACCTTAGTATGGGTTCCCTCATGGCCAAGGTCTGAGCTGAGGCTACCTTGTGAAGATTGCCTACCTGTGCAGTACCCAAGATGACAGTTGGTCATGGTTGGGAGGCAAAACTCACAGGAAAGGTGCATATACTAGGGCGTATAATCGAAAGGTTAGGATTGATTATCCGCATACTGAGTATGGTGAATTCAGGTTTTGTTCCTGACATATGTATCGAATATTGTGGCGAAAGTGTACAATCTCTGCAGAGTGTCAAACTATTCGAATAGCCGCGTCCGCGATTATGGACAGTTGGAGTGGCCATACTGTTCCCCCGTCAGATGTTTTCAAAATGAATTGAGACTTTGACTTGACCACAACAGAGTTGTGATATGAAATTCAAGTTCCCACTTAGGTGTTATAAAACTTCAACTAGCTTTCTTTGCTTCTGAACTTAGTAGAGGTAAATCTGGCTTTTTGCAAAACAACCCTAGAGCTTAGTGTCCTACTACAAAAACCCCCCTTAACTTGTTAGTATTAGTTTGCGAGTACTTAAGAGTACTCATGGCTTTGTCCCTGGCTATTCTCGTGGCCAGACTATGAAGAGGAGTACCAGGATGATGGATCCCAGGAAGGTTACGACAACTAGGATCATCTCTCATCGTCAGCATTGCCTGTGACCTCGAAGATGGAGCTTCGCCTACGCTACATTTATTATTACGTTATTCCGCTGCTTGAGTTGTATTAAGAACTGGATCATGAGACCCTTATTTGTGTAAGACCTTATGTATGGTTTGTAATGGATGATGTACTGTGATATCCAAATCTGTTATGTCTCGCAGAAATGGTAATCCTGGGATTGCGATGTATGGCATAACAGGCATCTGGGATTAAAAATCCGGGTATTGACACCATCAGATCCTTTTTTTAGGTATTGACCCATCGAATCTTTATCGTTTACCGGTAGGTTGGCTGAACTCTCTCGCCAAGCGTTTTTTTTGGACAAAGAATTTTCTTTTAACTTACACTTGGTTTAGCAATAATAAGTGGTTTGGTGGGAAGGTAAATCTGTCCAAAAAAATGTTGGACTGCAAGAAACACTTCGTGCTTTATTATTACTAGCAAATGTGCCCATGCGTTGCAACGGGTCTAAAATAAATTAAAAATTTCAGGTTTAAAGTATACACCGATTCCAGCTGTATTATTCTTTATAAGCATGTTGGTTTTCACTAATATTTCAATTCTTTTAGATGTCCACAATAAAACAATCCTCAAAAAAGTAAAAAAGTAAAGTAAAAACTCACCACTTAGTTCCTAATTTTGTTTGTAAATGTTATGTGTATCCAAAATTATGAAATCATCATATAGAAACTCACTTGTTAAATTATATCAAGAAACAATAAATTAAATGTTGTTAAATTGCATATTGTCTTCTTCAAAAACAAAGAAAATACATAGTTCTATGAGAGAAACATTACTAAACAAAACCTATCTACCAAGAAACATCTAAGTTGATCATGTCAAATGAATAATAAAATTTATGAAGGTATGCTATTTTAAAAGGATCTAATTTCAAAGTGAACCGAATACCACTTGTTCATTAAATACTGAAAGTTAAAGAGATACCTAGCCATACTTGGAGATGATGACAGGAGCACCTGTAAGGCCGAAGGCACTGGACAGATCCATCATGCAATGCAAGCCCATGTTTATGAAGAAGCAGCTGGCTTGCTTGGCTTGACTGCGCCACTCTCAGCGTCGATCGATTTGTCCCATCTATGTCACTATGTGTATATATGTTGTGATGCGGCAACAGCAGGTCAGTGTCGCCAATCGATCTAATGTCCATTAGCAGTGTTTCCGCAATGTAGTCTCATCTAGTTTGGCGCAGTTGTTCCGCCGGACTACACGGCGAAGATGGAGTCGTGGAGCACCTCCCAGATCTATCACCGATCTGGTTTGCCGCAATTGCCCGATTGCCAATTTGATAGCTAACTGGTTTAGTGCGATCAGCTATTCTCCTAGACAAAATAATAACCGACGCATGCATGCATATATAGAACCTCATTGTGTAGCAATACATCAGTCTAGACTCCTAGCTTGAGCGAATGATAATGTGTGGAGATTACAACGATGCGGGCAGGCCTTGCTTGTAGCCACCGGCGCATCAGATCTTGCCCTTTTCTATGGCGGACAGGAAAAAAAAGCGACGGCCGAGCGGGCGGAAATAAAAAAGGTTCTAGGTTTTGACTTGCGATAGAGAAGATCGCTCTGTGGGTTTATTCGTGGGAAGCAAGGGCCGGGAAGAGGCGTCTGTTTGGCTCTGGTGTTTTTTTGAACGGTTTTTTCGGGAATAGGTGTACCTTTTCTTTTGACCAGGTGGCATAGTGGCTAGATGTGGCAGTTGTGGGTAATATATGGTTGTGTGGGAGGATAAAAGAGTCTAAAAAAATATTGGACCGGGAGAAACACTTCATACTTTATTATTACTAGCTGAATGGTTGTCACGGCCCTATAACTTTTGTGTTCCACATGATTAGATTGTTGATCTTGTCCATCAAGTTTGATGTCTTGTCAATGTTTATCACGATTAGATGAGTACTTAGATATTTGAGTGGGAACAACTTGTTTATAATAAAAAATATGTATAAAAAGGATTGTCTCCTTATCTCTCATGTGATTGGAACGGAATGAGTTCATTACGGTAACTATTTTTAGGCAAGAGAGCTAGATCTCACACACATGTTGTCTGACGATAGTTTCTGATCAGTTGGCTAAGTTGAGTTCAGGCTCTTATACAGTAAGGCCCCTCATCCCCCATGTCTCTGTTAGCAAGGTGGAATCAAGGAATCTAACGAGGCCATGGTAAGTGGGAGGCATGTAGCAGTCGGTGTATGAATTTCGTGAGAAAAAAATTGTATTTTTATTCTCCAAACCCCTTTTTTCGAGGCCTCATCAGACCATGTCTAAATTGAAGTAGCGATCGCTCCCATCATTAGAAGAAAAGAAAGATCTGTGGATTCGGTCAATTCATCAATCTCCCTCCTCTTATAATGAAATCCGGAGAGAAATTAATCCACCTCTTATCCCAAAACCCGGTATAGATCCGATCACCCCGGTCTGAATGAAAATAAATTCCTCGGCCAGAATTATCTATTGAATGAACTTGGAGGCTTCCCATCCGATATACTCAAACTGCCAAGCATCGGGAGCACCGATTACTCAAACCAGCATCATATAAATTCAATGAATCAGCATGTGGAATTTAAATCTTGAATACTGATAACGACATCACACCGTATATGATGGTCAGTGAAAGATTTTTCAATCAAGTAGTGAGTCATCTATGCTGACATAATTCAACGCATCTAAAGGATTAAGACTACATGACAGTAGAATGCCTCTCCGAGTAAGAAAACGAAATAACACTAAAAATGCAATCTAGCTAACCCCTACGACATGCAGAACCAGTCTTGAATTCACACGTGAACATGACACAACAACTTGCATGAGTTCATATACTGCTTAGGTATCTAGCAGTATAACAAACTTCGTAACAAAAAAAAAGAAGAAAGAAACTGGGGCATCGGTAGCCAGAACGAACACACCATGTCCCGTTTTACCATCCAAGTGCAAAATGGGACATGGAAGAGGCAACCCGAAGGAAAAAACTCAACTGAGCACGCAATTTCGGGTTGTTGTCGGCCTCACACCCATGAGTAGGTAAAGTCACCCATGGTTATCAAACAAACCTACACTCTCTCTGTTCAGAAATAAGTGTCTTAAGTTGCCTAGATTTAGATGAATCTAGACAATTTTAATATATAAATATATGTCAATCTAAATAAATATATGTCGGATGGAGTATAAGAACAGAGTAACACGTGTAACAACAAATGTCTGTTAGTCTGCTTTCACTACTAAGGGCATATCCACCAGGGAGACCCAAACGAACGATCTAAACGGTCTGTTTTAGTCCGTTTGGTTGAGCCACCGGTGCTTTTGGGTCGTGGTCTGGCATGTCCAGCCAGGCGCGCACAGCAGCGCGACCAAAAAGGAAATCGAACATGCCAGTCCGAGAGAAGAAGATCCATTGCGTCACTGCAACTGGATCAGTAGGCTTCTGCGTCTGTCCGGACAGACCCATCCGGGCATTAGATTTGGGTCACGAATAGATCGGTCCAGCCTAACTTAGTGCAAATGGATCCTCCCGCTAGGACGCCGCGTCGGTCCGGCGCGTTCGTGTGGACTGATTATGACACGCTGGGACAGGTTGGGTCTCCGCGGTGAAGATGTCCTAAAGTAGCATCAGAGTCCCCATCCTAGTCCCCATAAAAAAATCCCCCACCCTAACCCCGACTGCTCAATCAGTTACTCAGGCTGGTCATAGTAGGGAGTAACTTAGAGTAGTAACATGCGTATGTTACTAGTCTAAGTTACTACCTCCATAGTGGCAAATAACATAGTTGTGGTGTCATGCAAATGCTTATTTATTATAATGTAGACTCATTTTATCTTGAAATGTGTGATGTTATGGTAACATAGCTAGTTACCATAAGTCTCTCTCATCATTTAATTGCATGCTATATAAATGCTTAGTTGACAATACATGTACCGTATGACTAGCCTCACTTACAAGGTACCTGGAACTCTAACCATCATTGATCACTAATCGCTAGCATGTAAACATTAACAACCGGCAGCAGCAGCCGCAGACTCGCGGTCGCGGACGTGGATGGCTGGAGGTGGGTTTCAAGTTGGCTGGCTGGAGCCGCTCACCGCGGCAGCTGGAGGTGGGACCGCTACAAGAGCTGAGGGATGAGGTTGCCGCTGCCCTGGATGACCGGCTAGAGGAAGGCGCTTCCGACCGGATCTTGAGCAGCGGCAGCATCAGGACGAAGACCACAGAAACCCCGGCACTGTCGACCGCCTGTGGCCGCAACACCCAGTTGTGCGTGAAGGCACGGTCCCATAGCCCGTCAAAGCAATTTCGGTGATCCAACGCCGCTCTGGACCAATTCTTCGTGGTAGGTCCTTCCATCCGCTTCCCCAGACCAATTCTTTGCGGCCAGGTCCTTCCATCCGTTTTCTGTGTCGATTCCCGGCCGAGACCGGCTCGATTCCGGCCAAGAACGCCCACACATTGCGGCCCTTCCACCTGAACACGCAGCCGGCGGACGCGTTGGTGCTTGAGATCGAATCAGAGGAGCGGGAGAGGGGCTAGCGGCCATTGCGCCATGGACGCATCGGGGCTCGAGATCGACGCGGAGCCACGGAGTAGTCAGGGAGAGATCGAGAGGGGGGAGGGGATCGACTATGGTCACGTATGCTCGAGTGGATAGGGTTATGCCGCTGTGGTAATTGGCGGGCGGTGGCAGTGGTGTTATTTCTCCAAACTATTAAGGGCAAAGTTGTCCAAAGAAAATCGTCCGTCTCGTGCGAAAATCACCTCTAGACAAATTATATAGTAGAGATTATTATTATTATAGATTATAGACTAGTTGAATGTCCGTACGTTGCCACAACTTTTCTAGATTAAATAGGATAACTATGCAATGCCATCGTCGCCTGTGGCTTCCCGTGCATGTGGCTTCAGCCATACCAACTCGATACATGCATGCCAGTGCTAGTAAAACCATGCAATGCCATCGCCGCCTCACCCCGTTCCACCAATGTATTCCCCTCCCTCGAGTTCGAGGAGTAGAGGAATACGTAGGTGGATAAATTATGGGGAAGGAGTCAAAATGTGGATTGACCGTATCCAACGGAATTGTCGGGTTCGGTTTAGTTCCTATTTTGTTCTTGCTAGATTGTCGGGTCTATAGTCGGGTTTCACTCCTCACTACTTGAATAGACCATACAACCTGAATAGTTTGAAGAGGACCACCTTAAATGAGCTCCCATATTTAAAGCATAAATGTCGAAGCTCCCATAGTATTGCATCAAGTGTAACCCTAGATTTTTTAACTCAACAATGCAAAGATCAGATTAAAGGTCGGTTTAAATGGCTCAATCTCTACTATCTAAAAAGAACTTCATGTTCCGTTTTCTGCCGGACGCACTACGTCGTTACTTTCGTCGCGTCTCCAGCTCCGCTCACCCCGGCCCCTTGGTCCATCGCATATTTTGCAATGAAGCCGCAGTCATCTCTACTATCTAAAAAAACTTCATGTTCTGTTTTCTGCCGGACGCACTACGTCGTTACTTTCGTCGCGTCTCCAGCTCCGCTCACCCCGGCCCCTTGGTCCATCGCATATTTTGCAATGAAGCCGCAGTCAACAATTCAACATCCCGTAAATCAAGCCGAAATCCACACCCCGCGGCCTGATGGCATCACGCAGTCGTGCCTCAACGCATATCCTCTCGATCAAATCGCGTCGCCGCCGCCTCTGCCACCCACCTCGTCGGCCACCCAACGCGCCTGCCGGCCGGCCGACTTGCTTGCCCTCCCTCCCGTGGACGCCCGTGCTATGGCGAGCAATCGAGGGCAAGGGGAGAACGAGCCAAGGGTTGGCCGGCGTGGCCCTGGTGGCCGACGGGGACTACTAAGCCTGTCCCGCGTCCTCACGGTCGATTCCCTTCGCCGGTACTTGGGAATTGAGCTCCTGGTCGTCCTCCACAAGAGAGGCGGCTGGCCGCCCGAGGCGCCCAACGGCAGCGACGCTGACCAAGAGCAAGGAGAAGGTCGGCGGCGGAGCGGACGCCGATGTGGCAGGGCCTGCAGCTGGTGCTGTTATTGCTCGCGGCCAAGGAGATGCAGGCGTTCAGCAACCACCGATACAACTCCACCTACGGAAGGACGGGATGAAGATCAGGGGGCACTCAAAACATCGCCTAAATCGGCGGGAGGTGACGGGATAATTATTCACGACAGTGTGTTACCTTAGCTGGTGGGCATCATGACATGGATGGTTGCTTCATACATTGCACTGTAGGGTTCTAGGTTTCGCGTAGACTCAGAACCATCAGTTATCATAAGGTTGTATTCTGCATTTATCTTTGTTTTATGTTGTTTATACAGTTAACTAGCTCGTTGATTATATCAGAACTGACAAGGTGTTGAATGAATTTAGGAAAATAAGGCGGACTCAAGGATACCTTCCCAAAAGCGGTGGATTCAGGATCGTTGGCATTATTTGCTTTCCTCCCTTGATCATATATGTATATCTTTGGCTATTCCTACTCTTAAGGTTTATCGTCTTACCCCTAACCTACAGTTAATTACACTGGAAACAGAAGGTGTCCTTGTGAACACGAGAATAGCCTTAGTTTTGTTCATGCTTTTTTTCGATAATGAATTTGTGATATAGTATGTTCCACACCATCTTGATATTTTGGAAATCCCTTTGCCTGTACCACTTCACCAAATGCAGTATTTTCTTGGCAAATGCCGAGCTCCTTGCTTATTTAATTCAGGAGCCTGTGTGGTTAACAATGTCTAAAAGTGCGATTTCTCTCTATAGATTTCAAACTCTTGATTTCTTGGATTCCTTATAGAGGCACTTTAAATGGGCACGTTTAGTATACACTGATATATGAAGAAGCTTATCTGAATTTATCATCACTATCCCTGATGTTAATTTGGTTTGATAATATGCTTGTGATTGGTTGATCAAGGATATCAGTAATCTAGATTTTTCTTCGCAAATAGATCTTCACACAATTTGTAGTTCATAGCCCATGTTAGGATCTAGAGTTATGTAACTCTCTGCTCCAAGCACGAGAACAATGGAAGATTGCAAGTTCTTAAGACGTATAGTTTTTTTTTCATTCATGTTAGAAGCTGTATAATATGAGCAACCTTGCAAGGCAGTAGTGGTTATGGAAGAGATGAACCTGCAGTAATATGCTCGTTGGGAATAGCTAAAGCCATTGCTTGAACTTGGCATGCCTAAGGATGGATTACAGCATCCTCAGCGGTGGATTGATGTTTGATGTATTGTGCAGTAGTCAGAAAGACTTTAGCTCTAGCTGCTATTTAATAATATGGGTTTTTGACAGTATCACATTTACAAAACTTGTGTTCTTGCAGGTACCAGTGCAACCTTCCTCTCCATGATCGTTTGATGTGCTTGTCGGCCTCACCCATCAAACAAATTAATCGAAATATGAGTGCATACCTAAACTTGACACTTGTGCGGTGGCCCTGGACCTACGCACCTGGACCTCACTCGCTGATTGATGTCGACTAACAGGCGGAGCCAATGAACCTTGTGCAGCAACCACACGACATGCCGACTACAATGTTATCGACAGGCTGCAGGTGATCTATCAAGTCAACATTGTAATTTGTAAGTATGAAATTGCCATAAGATTTGACACCTTTTCCATACTCACACGTCTAATAGGTGTTTCAATCCAACGCTTAAATAGCAGGTTAATAGGTGCACGGGCCAGGAACAACAATATTGATTATTTTGGTGTGTATTGGTAAAAGTGATTCATTGTGTTAGTTTTCTTTCAAAATTGCCAAGTCGTAGATATTAGATTCTACACCCTTCAAAGAAGTATAAATGGCTATTATTTACTTTCCTGTTCATTTAATTTGTTAAAGTACACTTATTGTAAGTATGCTATGATTATTGGTTAGTACCTATAGATGAAGTGGGAGCTGCGTGTGCTCATGTTGTTGTGGACAAGGCTTGATCCAACAAACTGAAGAACTTGATCCATGATCCTTGTAAATTGGGTACTTCACCTAATAAAAGCCTGAGGTATGTAAGCGAAACTATCTTCATAAGTCAATTTACATGTTCTCGGTCTTGATGAAGCTGCCATACCTACATGTAAGGTTCATATTCATATCTTGTAAAGCACTTGTAATGAAAATAGTGCCTGAGCTTCAATTACCGCAGGTTCAAAATTCCACACTTTTTGACAAATTTGTAAGGTTAAATGATAAACTTCTGCAAATGTTTCCACTTTTGCAAGAGACGGATTTGGATCACTTTCCATAATATGCGCTGGTGGTAAATTTCTCGTCTGTTTACTGTACCAAGAAATGAATTCTTCTGGCAACATCAATTCACGTAATTTGGCATAGCTACACATGCTCAAGAAGCTTGATAAAGCTAAAGTTGAGCTTGAGGAATTAGTTCATTCCTACTAGATCCCAAGGTGAAGTTTTATCAAATTAGCTTCAATCTACATCTATGCTACCTATACTCTGTAGTTGTTACTTAACTTGGGTTGATTACAAACTGGACATCATGTCTCATTAGTGTTTTTTTGGAATGATTATGCCACAGAAGGAGAAGTCACCACAGGGCTCGACCAACCATGACACCAGCTTCTCCCGCCTGCAGCGGTCCTGGAACATCTGTCTTCTCCACCATGCAGCCATGGCACCGTTCATCCTGGCTTAAGATCAGGAGGGGCGGCACGAGTGCGTAGAATTCCTACCATAGGAGCAACCAATTGAGATGTAAGCATTGAAGCCTCAATCGTGCTTCATCTTTCTTCCTTGTGCTTGAATTTTGGTCTCTGTGCTTAGAATTTCAGGATCCATTGACCACGAGTGTTGTTTCTGGACCCTCGCCCCAACCTCATGTTACTATTTGTTTTTTCTACCCATGAAAAAAAGGATGCAGGAAACCCCAACAATGTCGATTCAGATTCCCTCAGGTAAAGTCTTCATGAAACATGGTAGACTGGATCACCGCCCTCATATCATTTATCTTGCAAGGTATTTTAACCAACATTTTCTTCTTGGATCTTTAATTGCTAGCTTATGTATCACAAATAAATTGTGAATTTTAAATATGGTTGTACATCAATAAATGATGGAGAGCTCCTGGTGTGAGATGGATTAAACTTAACACTGATGCAAGTGCTAACCCTTTCTATGGAGAAGTTGGCTCTGGGAGTGATATCAAGAAGCAACAATGGCACTTTGGCCTTTTTTGCTTGGAAGCATATTCACAATTGCCCTGACTTTGATACAACTAAAGCCTTGGTGACTGAATTTGGTATGCTCCTACTGGATCAAACCGAGTCCTTGCCGGCAGTGGTGTAATCGGGTATGCCTTTAAGGAAAAAAGGAGTAATTATTTTGTTCATATTTTTATAAATACAGATAAAATACTTGCTGCATTAGATTTCCTACTGATGCTAATCATCCAAGCGTAATCCTCTTAAAATTGTTTATTTTCTTTGTAAAGGCTAGAATTTCAATATCTATCCACAAGATTTGGTTGGAAAAACCAACGATTACTGATCCATCCTAAAATTTACTGTTTTCAAAATAATTAAAGAATATATGATGCATGTCGGATGTAGTTTTAATCTAAATTTAAATTTCTTTATTTTCAGTGATATATATTTCTGATGAATAACTCAATTCATGGGCTATCCAATTTCGTCATAGTTTTTGGACTGATGGCAAAGATGGAATTTCCGTTAAATTGAAGTTGCTTTTGAAATATTTTTGGTGGCTACTAATATATATTATTCTGCTTGCACTGTAATTTCTCCAAAGTTACTGAATTTTCATTGTACTAAAATCTCCTACATATATTTCACAGAAATGAGGGTTTTCAAATTTAAATAGAGCAAGGGAAGAAGGCAGTTCGGTAGGAAGACGAAAATGAGGGAGTAGAGATCAGTGGTTTGATACGATTGCCGTGTCTGCTAAGGTAAGTTACTAAGTTGACAAAAATTGTCGCTCCTACTTGCCATGTCTGCTGAGGTAAATTGATTGATGTTATCACTACTTCCTGCCATTGAGATATGGCTTAGATGTTAACAAGGTACAATATTGTTTCAGTTATTGTGCAACTGTAAGTTATCATGTTTATATGAAGTTCAACATTAGGTGGATGCAGATGCAATTTTACTGGTGCAAAGTTTGTGAATATGATATTCATAGATATTCGATATAGAAGTTTGTTTTCAATATCATCTACTTTTCCTTTTACACTACTTCTATTTATTTCTTATTTAATGCCTAAGTAGTTATTATCTCTCAGTGAGGTATTTGCGGTTATGGATATCATAACTGGGGAGAGCCGCACTTAAGAAAATTTAAATGACGTGGAAAATAAGGGGTAAGCCTTATTTTCTCATCAAAGTAGATGCAACTGTTTTATAATGAGCAAACCTTGCTCGAAATTAAACTATTAAAAAACCCCGATCATGAGAACATCATCAGGTTAAATAAGTGCACATGCCAATGATGTTTAAATACTCAGGTTCTCTGCATGGAACAGGAAGATCAGGTATGTTGGTTTATACGAGGTCTTGCCTATATGATTCATTTACATGACACATGGTTATAAATTTTCGCTTATTGAATCTAACAAGTCGAATTCTGAAGGTCATTTATTAAACTACGCTAGATTACATGTACTGCGGATATATACATGGTCTCTTAACTACTTGAACCATGATATGAAGAAAGTCTTGCTCCATATACTAGGGTGATGTCCAGATCCAGCCAAAGTTAGCAAGTAGCCTCTCTAAAGTCTTGCTACATATAATAGGGTGATGTCTAGGTCCAACGAAAGTTAGAAAGTAGCCTCTTTACCTCCTGGGGTAATTTAAGTTGTCCATGTATTAATTTTTCCATGTGAAGTAAAACGGGAAAATACAATTTATGATTTTTTAAAGATAGTTTGCTCTACTGTCTGTTTAGGGTGTTGTCCAGGTCCAGCCAAAGTTAGCAAGTAACTTCTCTACCTCTTGGGTTAATTCAAGGTGCACATGTATTACCTTTTCTACGTGAAGTAAAATTGGAAATACAATTTATGCTTTTCTGAAAGATAGTTTGCTCTATGGTTTTTTCTTCTTGAAAGATGCATATTTTGTGTTTCAGACTTACGTTTGATGTCATTTTCTTGATGAACACTGTTGTTGCGTTATATGTTGGGTGATAGGTTTTTTTAATTTTCATACTCGTCTTCAAAGGAAAGAGAATCATGAATGATCGGACTGAAAGTTACTAACTAGATCGATCCGTCTTATATTACTATTTGGGTGAGTGCTTAATTGTGTAGATGTTTGTTTGTTTTGGACAAGACCTATACTTACATACATGAAGAACATGACCTAAAAGAAGTCTTGATAACATATATGAATCAGTAGACATTTGAATACTTGATTACAGGACTCTAAATATAGAATGTCTTGACTCATTTCTGGACCAATTTTCATTTATATTCTGATCACTATGTTGTTTTGGATTTTTGCTAGGGACGAGGAAAACAATTATTGACTGGTATTCAAAGCTTTGATCATGGAAGATTTTGAACGTATTTCATTCTAATATTTGATTGAAACACAAGTCATGATGGTGTATGCAATGTGAAATAAGAAATTAATCGTAATTTTTGTTAGGGAGAATATTGTATACAAAGATGTACTTGCATCATAGTTGTGTTTGTACCGTGGAATAAGAAATTGCTTGCAGTTTGTGCTTATGTTTGGCAAGAATCGGTATTTTTTTTTATCTATGTAACACATAATATATATAAACCAGGATTCTGTTTTTGTGTATGTCTGCCTGTTGCAACGCACGGGCATTTTACTAGTCAATATAACAAAGGAATAAAAGTTAGCACTTACAATTGTCAGTGTGTTTATTAAGATACATTATAATATTTTGGCAGTCGCATCAAGTCCTTAGTGTAAAAATCATACGTTTGAAGAACCTTCTATATAGCTTAATGTAAAAAAGGTACATAGCTGCTAACAATTATCCTTCACTTGATTCCGTATATGTAGGTAATCTTATATATCATAGTAGCATATCACAATCGACCAGTTCTATATTTTGGTGTCAATTTTTTTCTTTTTTCTCTTCTACCTTCCCTCGGGTCTAAAATCTGAAATTTGCTGGATAGTGTATGTCCACAAGAAGTGTGAAATATATTGATTGCTACAGAGTTGATAATGTACTGGTGAGTAAATATTTTATTTGCAAAACCTCTTATGGAACTTGCTATCCTTTTTAATCTTTCATTCTATTAAGACTGGTACATGGCCCATGTGGATCCAACATTCCTACGATATTTTGTTAACAAGGTGTATCTGCTGCTGCAAAGCTTCTGTTAAATAGGCCACTCCTTCCAATCCTTGAGTACACAAGCTATCATGGAAGATCACATTGTGACTAAAGTGATGTTCTACCGATCTAGAAATTGCAAACTTAACCCCATCCAAACTCGTTGTTCAACTACCCAGCATTAACCTTGGAAGAAGCAATAGATGATGCTGCACATCAAGCAATCAAGTACATGGAAACTGTCCAGAAGAAGGTCGCCACAGATTTCAAAATTTTCAGCTAGAGAAAGTCCAACCAGCTGATTAAAACCATGCTGGCCTGCGATATCTATATTCAAGATGTATATAACTACGCACGTTGCATCAAGAAGCCTTGTACAACTTAACTCCAAATCCTGCTATTCTGCATGGAAACTAACAAGCTGGACTCCTTGACATTCAGGCCATTGCTATTTTTCTATCACTGTACTGCTAAAACACTTGTCTTGCTCAAGTCTGCATGACCATCTCCATATCGAAAAGAAATTACTAATGATGGCCGGTCATCCTATGACTCGAGTGAAGTTCACAGAGCGAGCAACGTGGACGACTTCAATTCAGATGGTTCTGCTAATAACGACTGATTACGACTTCTCCTATTTCATTATGGGCACTGAACTTTCTATTTGGTATTTCTTCTTAGGCTATATGTAAAACATGGTGAAGAACTCTGCTACTATTCCTAACAGGGTCTCACTACCTGCTTAACTACGCTCAAGAACTAATAATGGAAGCGGATTAGTGACTGACCGTACAAGCATTATCAAGCTTCCACCATATGGCGACCCTTGCCAATTCTTCGTGTATACTCCCTCCATTTCAAAATATAAGATGTTTTAGGTTTGTGAGTAAAATGTATCTAGACTTGTTTTAGTGTTTAGATTCACTCTAAATCTGAGTGAACCTACATACTAAAATAAGCCTAGATACATTTGCTTCACATAGCTAAAACATCTTATATTTTGGAACAGTGGGGGTACTTTGCATTGCCGATAAGTATTTAATACGAGCAATTGAAAATATAAGGCACAAAAACTTGCAAACTATTACTCTGTTATTTCTACCGTGAAGAAGGAAAAGAAACCGTAAGAAAAATTGTTGAGTTTCTTCGGAGGATTCAATCCAAGCAACCATGCGGGACATGCATGGAAGTGATACATGTCGTAGTTGGTTGGACAAATGGTTAGGGTTACAAGAGTCATAAGAGCCTTCTAGCTTTCAAGAAGCTGTATCCAAGTCTTGATCAGTACCTAGTGATAACATACACCTTAGGTTAATACAAGTCCCGATTTAAACAAATTGTGTACTGAAGTAGACACACATCGGTGCTCGTACAGGTGGGATGGAAGGACCCACGACTGACTGACTGCCTGCAACACTCATCTGCATCACCAGCTGAAGGAAATATGCCCTAGAGGCAATCATAGAGATGATTATATTTCATATATATCCATGAGTTATTGTAATGTTCCTTAAATATCCATATCAGGCAACTTGTATTGATTGACAATTATGTGAATTGTTTGTGAAACTCTTTACTTGTATGGTTATTTAATAGTTGTCCCTAGTCGGAGTTCATGTGAGGACACATGTGAATATTAAACTAGCACATCGATTGGCTGATGACTATGTTTCGCAAGTCATAGACATGGAGATGTCAAACCAATGATGTGGACACATGTTATGAACATGGGGTTGGACTGACCCAACTTGAGACTGGCAATTATTTGCACCTCTCTCTTTACACATCGTGTACGTTTTGTCCTTAGACCTGATATTGTCGCATGTACTTGAGATGTGGATCGACCTACTTTGGGGCTATCAAACACTGCACCGTAACAGGGTAGTCATAAAGGTAGGTTTCGGGTTTGTCCTGAAGCATGCTGCAAGGCATGGTCAATCAAGATGGGATTTGCCCCTCTCTACTTGAGAGAGATATCTCTGGGCCCCTCGAGTGATCGGATCCAGAATGCATGGCCGTGCTACATATGGTTAAGAGTTAACCTAGTAAAGGGATTCCGAATCACGGTATCGAGAAAGGGAGGTCAACTTGGAGCTAGACCAAATATCGTGAGGCAAAGGAAAAGACATGTACTAAACCTTGTGATGGTTCGTCCAATATGATCTTTGTATGCGTTTAGGAGTTGGCACGTCTTGCTAGAGGCCGCTACCAACTATTGGCAGAATAAGTGTATTCGTGTCATGTCTATACGTATATGAACATATAGGGTCACACACTTAAGGGCCTGGAAGCCTAATGATGATTGGATCCGAATTATACCAGGCTTAGGCTGCTAATGGGCTGCTAACGTAGAAGCCCACTAGGGACGCCTATATAAGAGATCATTCCACCCAGCCGCCACTCCTCACGCCTGTGTCGCGCGCGCGGACCTAGCAGTCCGGCGTCTGACGCTTCCACCCTGTACGTGTGGATACCTCGGAGGCGCTGCATCTGTAGCGCTTGGACGAGCCGCGCAAGGGGAGCTGCTCGTGGGACGAGGACAAGGAGGAGACGTGGAACGTCTGCACTACCTCGACGCGCTTCATCAATTCCGCAACTACGATAGTGGTAATCCCGTGATCTATGACAACAATAATCCTGGTATACGCGGTAGAAATTTTTTGATTTGCGCTAGTGTAGCCTACCCGTATCCCTTCAGTGGTATCAGAGCCGATGCTGTTCAGTTATAGGTTCAAGATGTTTGCATATGGTGATATGCATATTGATATGAATGATGTGATCGTTTATATGGCGGTGGTTTAGGATTGATCTATGATCTTGCTTTCCGTGATCGTAGTTCTGAGGTTGTCGAATGACTTACCCCTACCGGTCGGTTTCCGCCATCGGGGTAGACAGTGACACATAAATCATGTTGAATCACGCGAAGATCAATATGATTGATCGAATCAGAACCTAGATCTAAAATCGATGTACCGTGATCAAAGGAGTTTGATTGAATCGGGACAGGAGTCGGTTTATGGTAAATTTGATTTGCCGATCAAAATCCTTAAAGAAAATTATGTAGATACCGCGAGGGGCGCTGCCCCTTCGAACCCCGCAGGGGGAGACCCCCTAGACCCCCCCCCTTAATTGTAGCCCCTTTTGTATCTCGTTAAGGTAACTAGGTGCTGTGATGTCACATGATCCGGTAGAATGCGATTCTATGCATAAGTTGTTTTTGCAGGATGTATGCGATCGGTATGGCCCATATATGTATGTGATGCATGTATCAAATTTTGCATGACCTGCGTGTCGTGAGTAGGGCAACACGGCTGGAGCCATATGTGTTGTCATTTATTGTAATGGTCTGTGAAAGGATACGGATGTCGCCTAGAGGGGGGATGAATAGGCGATAAAAACTTTTCCTAGAGTGGCTCAACAAAGGCGGAATAAAACTAGCGTTTTACTTTGTCAAGCACAACCTAGAACAACTAGGGTTCACCTATGTGCACCAACAACTTATGCTAAGCAATACAAGCAACAAAGTGATAGCAAGATATATATTACTTCAAGCACGAAGGCTATCACAATATAAAGTGCATAAGTAAAAGCTCGGGTATAGAGATAACCGAGGCACGCGGAGACGATGATATTTTACCGAGTTCCTCCCAACATGGAGTACGTCTCGTTTGGAGAGGGGGTGGTATCAAACCACCAACGCCACAAAATGCCTCCCTTATTCTCCGGTGAATCTCACCCCAATGGGATCGATTCACGCTTCCACTATCGGTGCACTTGTCGGTGGCAACCGGAACCTCTCACAAGGTTGGGGCACAACTCCACAACTTAATTGGAGGCTCCCAACAAACGCCACAAAAGGCCTCAACAAATGCCACCAAGGCCACAATGCCACCAAGGCCACAAAACCGTCTAGGGTTCCAAGAACCCAAGAGGGACAAGCTCCAATGAGCAACTCAAACCAAATCCTCCGAGGAGAACTCAAACCGATGCACCAAATGCAAATGGCAAGAACACCACAAAGGTGCTCAAATCCCTCACTCTCAAGTTCCAACAAAGCTACTAAAGCTATTGGGGGAACAAGAGAGGAGGAATCAAAGAGAGACACAAAATCCCCCAAAATCTAAATCCCCAAAGATGCACTCACAAAGAGATGAATCAGTTAGGTCAAAACGTGGGGCTAGATCTCCTCTCTCTTCCACTCAAATATGGGCAAGAATCATCGGAGGGAAGAGATTAGTCAAGCTTCAAGATCTAGAGAAAGTGTGGACAAAGTTTAGCCTAATAGATAAGAGAGGAGTTGTCCAAACTGAAAAAGGGCAAAGTCTTAAATAGGGGCCCAGAAAAACTAGCCGTTTAGGGCGTTTTTCAGTCAGGACCGGTAGTACCGATTTTGACCGGTACTACCGCCCGAAAACCAGCGCAAGGCGAAAGTCAAGAGAGAGAGAAGCAGCAGCAGCCAGCAACGATGCATGCGCGGGCGCGGGAGACGCCAAGCCGGCAAGCAGGAAGCACCCAGCGGCCACGCCACACGGGCAGCAAAGCAGCTTGCAGTCAACTTCAGCAGCACGCGCCAGCAGGGCAGCTGTGGCATCCCGCAAAACCACTACTAGAAAATCGCGTTAAATTTGTGCATTGCATCATCATCATCATATGTTGTTTGTCTAAAATTATTTTCGCAAAGCCTGTTTTGTTTTCTAAAACGCCCCATCTTTAATCAAATATCAAACCCCGGGTCTCTAGATTATTTTGTTTTGTTGCTATCGGTTTGCAAACGGTCCAATTAAAGCAAATAAAATTATTATATTATTTTTGCGGGGCAGTCGAACGGGCCGGATAGACCCGAACGACCACCCCATTATTATTGATACCACTCTGTAACACCCTCAGAATCGGACCTATGCAAGTTTTAGCGAAATCCGCCAAACCTACATAGAAACGATTCAAAGGTGCCCACCAGGCACTTTCGTGCGGGTGGAAAACGAAGTAATAACATTACACAACAGTCCTCGATGGGACCCACAGAACAGATTTATATAACAGCGACTCAAAGAGTCAAGAATACAGATATACGGTACAAAGATCCAAATCACCTTGAAATGATAGAGCGTCCGACTACGGACAAGATGCAAATGGGGCTAAGAGCCCTGAAGAATAACCAATGGCGTCCATAACCCTGCCAAGCCGGAAGGGTAACCCTGCTAACGACGTCGATCTCAAAACCTGCTTAAACAAAAGGGGTGCCGACAAAGGCAAAGGAAAAAGAGGAGCGTCAGTACTGAGGCCAGTACACGGCGAGACTAGAATTCGGCGGTCCTCGCCTACATAGGTATGGTGGACTGAGCGGCAGCGGCAGCATGCACTAAACGACCTACAGAGACTCGATACAGCTGACGGTTATCAGAGAGGGATAAGAAGGACCTATCCGGAACCAACCTGATGCTACCACCAAACAAACCCATCATGGTGTTTCCCCCTCGAGACCAAACGAGGAAGTCAACCGAGGAACCCACACAGTTGGCAGTTTTACTTATTCAGTTATCGTTGCAGCAATTACTAGTCAGGTTTAGTTAATCGTCCCGATAAAATAAGCAGTGGGCACTTTTAGTTAACCATTCCGTTGTAGTTGCAACAATTACTAATCAGATACAGATAGCATGAGATAAACCCAAAACCCAGCAGTTGTTGGTACTTTCATTTAGCCATTCCATTGTAGTTGCCATACTTACTAGTCAGGTACAAGGGTCGCAAGCGACACTCCAAACAACCAATTGTGGGCAGTATTAATTAGCCATTCCATTATAGTGAAGCTGATTACTAGTCATTATAAGTCAAATTTATAGCAATAAACTTTAGTTATGCTTGTCTATGGTCGAGATACTGTGCTTCAAGTCGTCCATATCCATGACACGGCCGAAAAGTTTTACCCGCCGGGTGCACCAATAGCAACACACGCCGATCAACCTCTAAAAACCAACTCAAAACCCAACGAGGCTTTCACGACTGAACAATCACAGGATTCAGAAATATTTCAGGGGGCCACCCCTTGTAGTCTACCCGCAACGAAGTAAGCTAGCTCCGAGACGGACTCAAGGTTTGTGGGGCCGGCTGTAAGCGACTGGGAACCCAAAACTGGGCTTGTCGATACCGCATAAATGGGTCACAATTCCTAAACAGTACAGTGTGCTCCTTGCACAATCATAAATATAGAAGTAGCATGGCATAAGTACAGGATCATAAATAAAACCTCAAACTAGTTTGTGGCCCCAAGAAATAAGACTGAATCAAGATCTGGCTCAGGGGGTCCCATATACCTCCCGGATGTGGATAGCGCGATAAATCAAGGAACAGGTATCAAGTACTCGGGGTCCTACGGGACACAAGTGGGCGTTCGGAACCCAAATATTTTCTATCACCCACCGATGCCTCTGCTTATTTCAATTTTAGTTGTTAAACAGGAATTAAAGTGAACGGTAAGTAAAGCTATGATCAACTCCAACATCAACATGCGGCAATACATCAACAACTGTGGCACTTGACGACACGCAACAACACTTGAGCAAGCGACTACGACGCGCAAGTCCAACTATCTACCAAACAACAGGTAATAGGATGTGTCCAAGGCAATATAAGGCTGCGAGGGATATCACGGGTACGAGAACTAGAGCATCGCAACACAGATAGCAATAGATCAACAGGAGGGAATAAATACTATAAAAGTAAGATAGGTAGAAAGGGGGAGATGCTCGCCTGAAAACATTGTCGAAGGGTTCAACCGAAGATCGGGGCGAAGCTCACATCAACTCAACGGCCTTATCCGCGAAGAAGCAAATCACTAGAAGAAACACCGGATGTACTATTTAATACAACGGCAGAAGATCGGCATGATGCATGTGTGATGTATGGCATGGCAAAGGTGCGATGCAATTAGGTCATATTAAGCGGGGCCGGGGTCCCGACAATTAATTAGGTGGTTCATGTTGTTTAACTACCCCGCAATTTAGATGTTGTTTAACAAGGCAAGAATATATCACCGGTTCGCTACACAAATTTATATGAGGCCAATATAAGGCTAGATTTGCCCGCATATGGGCCCCATATTTAATTATTAGGTGAATCGGCATAAGGCCCCCAAACCACATGATTATGCATGCGAGTATGACAATGTAATTATGCAACAAGTTGTTATTATATTATAAAATAGGGTTCTCGGATAAGAGGTTCACACTTTAGGGGTCTCGACGATCTTGGGGTTCCGGGGTTCGGGGTCGGTCTCAGGGTCCAGGGTTCGACGGGCCTTGGTCCGGGGGTTCAACGGGATCGGTCTCGACGGGAATATTCTCGGATATCAGAGGTAGGTCTTGTCACGTCCGGGAAGCAGAACTTGGGTCGGTGTCGGGGGCGCATTGGTCCGCTCTGGTCGATGTCGATCTTGTCGTTGCGACGAACTTGCCGGGTCCGTGTATCGGGTCGGTCTTGGCGTTCGGGAAGAAGAACTTGTCGTTCTCGCGGCGATCTTGGCGTGCTTCCGGTCCAGGTTTTGGCGTTCGAGGGAATTGCTTGGCATTCCCGGAGGAAGTACTTGTCGTTTCCGTGTAGGCGTCCTCGGTGTTCCGCAAGAGAACTTGGTGTTCTAGCTTTATTGCCTTCGGTTCCCATGCGGAAAGTCTTGTAGTTCCGGTGCCGATGGTTCATCGAAGTTGACACTTGGATCGGCATCCGAGACCTTCGGGCATTGATGTCTTGAACGTCAATCGATATCTTCCCCGAGGCATCGGCAACAACATGGATTCTCACATCCGGTCATCAATCCTTGCAGGAGTTCTTGTCGAGCATCCGAGTGTCCCTGCAGGATTTCCGGGTCTTCTATGGTACACCACACAACCTCACGCGGCAACGTTGCGGCAAGGCAGCGGCAGCGGGCAGAGGCACGCTGACTGGGCGGCCAAGCTCGATAGGAGGGGCTGGCAAGGCAGAGGCAGGAGGGCCGCGCAGCGACGCGGGGAGGCGGCCTGGCAGCGGACGGAGGAACGAGGCGGACGGGACAGCCGGCCGAGGTGAGCTCCAGGACGAAGGGCGCGGAGGTGGGGTCCGCGAGGCTCGCTGGGCCCGCAAGGCGAGGGAAGCTTGCAGAGCTGGGCCGGGGCGGTGGACGAGGGAGGCGTCTGGGCGAGGTCGAGGAGGAGGAGGCGAGGCGGCGCCAGCCGGGCTTGGCTAAGCGCGGGTGGAGGCGGGCAGCTCGGTCGGAGGCAAGGGTCGGGAGGCGGCTGGCATGAAGCGGCAGTGGCGGACAGACGCCTGCGGCTGCGGTGAGGGAGAAGGGACCGCGGTGGGAGGCGCTTAGCGAGAGGCGGGCCATGGTCTCGAAGGGCGAGGCGGGCGCCGTGGCCGGCGGGGTGGAGCTCAAGGGACCCGAGGAGGAGGATCATGGGCGAGAGGGAGGTCGCTGGCGCGCGTGGATGGCCTGGGCGAGAGAGAGGGGCATGAGGCGCCGGGCCACTGGGGCGGAGGAGATCGGCATGACAGGAGGCTAGGAGGAGGAGCCGGGAGAAGGGTGGCTGGCCTGGCGGTGGGAGGAGATGAACAGGGGCGGCAGGTGGTGGACCGGGGGACGGTGGGACCCAGGCGGGCCCAGGGGCAGATCTTTGGTGTGTGCGTGCGTGGTTGTGTGGTGGGGGTGTGGGGCAGTGTTGTGTGTGTGGAGAGAGAGGGGGGGTTTGGGGTGATGTGGCAGGGGGGGATTGGGTGAGGGAGAGAGAGGGGTGAGGTGGCGAGAGATGATAGGCTGGGGTGAGGTGGAGGGGAGGGCTGGGTAGGTTAGTTGGTAGGTTTAGGAATTAGGTGGACCGATTTAAAAATGGGGTGGTCGTTCGGGTCTATCCGGCCCGTTCGACTGCCCCGCAAAAATAATATAATAATTTTATTTGCTTTAATTGGACCGTTTGCAAACCGATAGCAACAAAACAAAATAATCCGGAGACCCGGGGTTTGATATTTGATTAAAGATGGGGCGTTTTAGAAAACAAAACGGGCTTTGCGAAAATAATTTTAGACAAACAACATATGATGATGATGATGCAATGCACAAATTCAACGCGATTTTCTAGTAGTGGTTTTGCGGGATGCCACAACAATGACGGCATGCTGAGGATGCAGGCGAGTGTGTGGGCGGCTGCATCGCGCAGTACACGCAGGCAGGGCAGGCGAGCAAGAGCGCCAGGTCGCATGCGGGGTGGGGCTAGCAAGGCGGCGCCAGCACGCCAGATCCAGCAAACGCGCGGGCGCAGCGCTATGCGGGAGCAAGCTGGGCTGGAGATGCAGATCTACCTGGGCGGCCGGTAGTACCGGCCCACCCGGGCGGTACTACCGGGCCGGTCCGGTAAAACCGGTTGTGGGTGCCGGGACACGCAGGAATGGGCAGCGCGCAGCCAGGCACGACTGGTACTGGGCCCGGTACTACCGGACGGCCCAGAAACACGGTTTTTCTTTTTCCTTTTAGAATTAAAACGACAAATATTCAAATGGTCATAACTTTTAAACGGTAGCTCCGATTGACCCGATTCCAATTGCGTTGGATAAAGGACGACAAGGGCTTATCAATAAAAAGTGGAAATATTGATTATCACCAAGTGAGAAAGTATCAAGTAGAATAATGTGAGATATCTCACTTGGTGAGAAACCAAAAAGCCGCATAAATCAAAATCGCAACAAGATATAAAAGAGAGATCCGATTTTGATGAACAAGAGCTTGTTATGGAGATTACCACAAGCTCTAAATCCTCACATGAATAAAACCAAATAACAACCAAATACGATGATGCAAGTATGCAAAGGTTTGAGCTCTCTCCGAACGATGTGACCGAATTACTCATACGAGAGCCCCTCTTGATAGTACGGTTATCTATCCTAAACCCGGTCTCACACACACAACGTGAAACCGGCAAAAGGGAAAACCTATCAAGATTATACCTTTGCCTTGAGCAATCCACTTGAGCTCGATGTAGACGGTCTTGCCCTTCTCAAGATGGAACGCCTTTCTTAATTCCTCATCATCGACCTCGCATATTGAGCTTGCCCAACATATCTTCTTTGCATTTCATCGACCTTGAAGCCAACACATGCTCCAAGCGATGCCAATGGAAAAATCCTACAAGTATAACTTAGTACACACATTAGTCCATAAAGATTGTTATTAATTACCAAAACCACACATGGGGGCCCAACATGTTCTTTCAGCCTGCGTGCCAACTGGTGATGATCCCAATACTATGTAATTTTGATTACTAGTTGTTAGGAGTAATAGATTGTATTAGTTCATGGAGGACTCATCACTTGGAAGATGGCTCACATGGAACATGAAGATGGAGATCATCATGGTGGACAGGTTCTATAGCGATGGAGATCACCATGAGAAAATGGGTCATACTGTGTCACATCTATGTGAATGCTATTATTATGTGTTTTACTACTATGCATGCTTAGATGATAGAAGTAGAACGATCCCTAAGAAAGTTTAAGTTAAACCATGCCCTCCCAACCAAACCTTGCACCATCCTATGTCCTGTACAATCGTTGGTGGGCCTATGAAATTAGGGTGCCGTGGTTTTCCTTGGCTGGATGGGTTTGTATCGGATACCTACACGCATAAGGGTTGGTGAGCTTGACAAGGTCATCTTAACAGTTAAGGACCTTGGGGCATAAAGGTTGGGCGCCTAGTTTTGACATAGAGATGTCACCCAACAACAAGAGTCATATGTGATATGATTAGCAAGTGTTGCTTACTGATTTACCTTGTCTTCTAACAGTGATGCTAAAGCTCACTAGTCGACTTGTTAATTGTGGATCTTGAATCACTTAGTATCAATAGAGGGATATTGATTTAAGTGGGAGTATATGCTATTAAATTGTTAAATATGTTTTACTCTTTCATGGTTACATGGCTTAGTATTTTCCATGTTTTTGGTTGTAGATCAATGGCACCAAACACTACATCACCTTTTTCTTTGCGTTCGATTCTTGACAAAGATAAACTAAATGGAACAAACTATTCGGACTGGGTCCGTAACCTGAGAATTGTTCTCAGGTCTGATAAAAAGGAAACAGTTCTGGATACTCCAATCCCCGATGAACCTGCTGATAATGCATCTGCTGCCCTAAAGAACGCCTACAAGAGAGCATGTGATGATTCTCTTGAGGTTAGCTGTCTTATGCTTGCATGCATGGAACCTGAACTCCAAAAGAAGTTTGAGGATCAGGAAGCATACGATATGATCATAGCGCTTAAGGACATGTTCCAAGTGTTGGAATTATGCCCTAAAGGCAATAATAAAGATGTTATTATTATAATTCTTGTTCATGATAAAGTTTATATTCCATGCTAGAATTGTATTAAGCGGAACCGTTGATACTTGTGTGGTTTATGAACAACACCGTGTCCCTAGTACGCCTCTATGGACTAGCTCATTGATTGATGATGGTTAAGGTTTCCTAACCATATACATGAGTTGTCGATTAATAATGAGATCATGTCATTAGGAGAATGATATGATGGACAGTCCCAAATCAAGCAGTGCAATTAGATCGTGTCATCGAGTTCATCTTGTAGGGGTTCGTAGCATGGAAAACAAAAATTTTCTATCGCAAACAAACAAACAAGCCAAGATCTATCTACTAGATTGTAGCAACGAGTCGATGGAATAAATTACCCTCGAAGATTCCAAAGCGGTTAACGAGAGCAGATTCTCGTGGGTGATGTAGTCGTACTCTTCCCGATCTCAAGATCGTGTAGACGATCCTTCCGGCGCTGCTCGGCAGCGCTTCATGATCGGTCACACGCGTTCGATGAAGACCTTCCTCTCCTTGTTCCAAAGCAGCGGAGGTTGTATCACTCTCTCGCGATTCCCAAAGACAACGGCGTGGTACCGGAAGTAGAGGGAGATCCCAGGCTTCGCCTTTGCCGAGCGAGTATGGTGGAGTATGAGAGAGAGCTATTAGTGGTATAGGGATTAGACACACCAATTAGAAGGCTCTAAACCGAAGGCTAGAGCAATTAGAAGCTCTAAACCAAAACGGCTCTAAACCGGAGATTAGAGGATAGGAACTTGTGTGTCTAGAGGAGGAGGCCCTGCCCCTCCTTTTATAGGTGGGAGGGGCGGCCAAGGGGAGGGGAGTCCCTCCCCAAGTCGGCCTTGGTTGGCGCGCCAGCTTGGAGGGACTCCTCCTCCAAGTTGGTTTCAACCTCCTCTTGCTTGTTTCCCACAGTTTCCTGTTTTAGCCGTTTGACTTTCAAACTGGCCATTTGACTTTTCAGTTTTAGGATTCAATTTAATCCTTTATTTGGAACAGCAAGAACACTTAGTACATGATGCAATCATTCCAATATGTAATGACACATTCATGTACCCTTCCCCGGAGTTGGGCATTCCGAACCTTCTAGAACATTCCCGATGAAAACACCGGAATCATTCCCGAACTCCGAAACGGGACTTTCCTTATATGAATCTTATTCTCCGGACCATTCCGGATCACCTCGTGATATCCCGGATCCCATCCGAGACTCCGAACAACATTTGGTCTCTTTCTCATAATACCATAACTACTCAAAACAACGTTGAATCCTTAAGTGTGTCTCCCTACGGTTCGTGAATTATGCGGACATGATCGAGACACTTCTCCGAACAATAACCAATAGAGGAATCTGGAAATTCATATGGCTCCCACATATTTCTACGATTACTTTGCGATCGAATGAACCACTTACATACGATACCAATTTCCCTTTGTCTCACGATAGTTTACTCATCCGAGGTTATGATCGCTTGTATCTCGCATACCTAGTTCAACCTCACCGATAAGTACTCTTTTCTCGTTCCTGGTATGTGATCCCTTGTGACCCAGTCACATGCTTGCAAGCTAATTGGATGACATTCCACCGAGAGGTCCCAGAGTATATCTATCCGTCATATGGATGGACAAATCCCACTTGATCCATGTGTTTCAACCAATACTTTCCAACACTCAATGCCACCTTTATAGCCACCCGCCACGGTGTGGTGTTTGATGTCATCAAAGCATCCATCCGTAAAGGTGATATGCATGATCTCATGGTCAAGGAATTAGGTTACTATGTATCAGAAAGCATATAGCAATTGAACTATTAAAATGACTTGATCTTTATGCTACGCTTATCTATAGGAGTATGTCCATCACATCATTCTCCTAATGATATGATCATGTTGTTAATAACATCTCTATGTGCATGATCAGGAAACCATGATCATATATTAACCAACAAGCTAGTTTAACAAGAGGCTTTACTAGGGACTCTTATTTTAGTTTACAAATCACACAAGTATTAATGTTTCCGGTTAATACAATTATAGCATGGTATGTAAACATTTATCATAAGTGTGAAGATATGATAATAACCACTTTATTATTGCCTCTTGGGCATATCTCCAACAGTCTCCCACTTGCACTAGAGTCAATAATCTAGTTTCAAACCTTTGTGTATTCAACACCTACGGCTTTCCGGTGTTGTATGTACACGATTGCTAGTGGTCAACTGATCTCCGGATCTGACACTTCCAGGTCCGTGTGTAATTGCATGTCTTTGCGTCTCTACGCATCAATCATTCTCTAATGAGATGGCTTTGTATAAATTTGGTCTTTCGTTGTGACCTTTAGTTCTTTGGGGTTAAAACATGTTGATAATATTGTCGCACAATATATCTTCATAGTATTATCCCTCTCTGAACTACACCTAGTTTGATAAAAAACTACTTGACACAAATGCCCTCTTTTGCTGCTATAATAGCAGTCATATACTTAGCCTTTTGTTGTAGTATCTGTCACAATGTCTTAACTTTGGAACTCATCCAAATCCATTATGGAACTCACTTTCCATTATATTGTGCCACCCTTAGTTTAGATTGAGATAAACTTAATTTGTACTTTGTGACAAAACTAGTATCAATGTAGTACTTTTACAATGAACTAACCATCTATTTGTCACTTCTACAAATAATATACTCTTAGTTCTTCCAAAAGATCATAAGAATATCCTTACTATTGTCCAATGATCATCTTACGAATCATTATGGTATATGCTCACAACATTTAGAGCATAGGACATATCTGGATTTGTACATATCACAGTATGATTGATATAAATACTCTTTGTGATTTCATACATCAAGTATCAATCTATACTTGATTATTTGTTTCACTTTACCAAATGTCAATACACTTGAATATATCATCAACATTGAACTCTTTCAATCCTTTCTGTGCGACAAGAACCTTTTCTTGTAGTTTCTATATTGAACTCATTCAATATCTCGTCTATGTACTTCTGGCACAACCATATTAGCGTCTATTGATGCCAAATATTTGGGTTTTGCCTAAGTCTTTCATCGGGATGAAATTCTTAATATGTGTTAATAAAAGATACATTATTTCCAATCAACAATATGTCTTCCACATAATGTATTAGAAACATGTCCTAGCGCTCCCTCTTAATTTCTTGCAAATGCAAGCATCTTCATTGTCTCTAATGAACTTTTAAACTCCTTTAATAGTTTCATCATAGTGAAGATTCCAACTCCGCGATGCTCACTTCAACCATTGAAGTTTGCATATGATTTTAGCATCCTATGAATTAACAAAACCCTATGGACCGTGTTATGCACATGTCCTAGGTAACGATTCTATTAGAAGAACTTGTTTTGTTTATTCAACTATCATATAACAAAATTATATGTAGTGGTTGCTACATTAATCCGTCTAGACTAAATATCACTATGAAAGATCAAATCTTGTCATAGTCAACCTTTGAACATTGTTGTGAACTCTTTCCCAATATGTCGATTATGGATGTGAAACATCCATGTCTATTTCTTTATAGATCCAGACACAACTGTAAGGTCTTACACCTTTCTCGAGGGTCCTTCAAGTTCAAAACTTGATTTCTCATGTATGGAACTATCACGGACTTTATGGCTTCAAGCCATTTGATGGAGTCCGGGCCCATCATCGCTTCTTTGCATGTAGTTGGTTCATTATTCTCAAATAATGATTCAACCCTCAAATCTTGGTATTTGATTGTTCATCCGACCTACTTGTTTCAATAGGAACTTGGATCTCCGTGACCACAACCTTTGAGGTACGTGAGCCATGAGCTTTGTTGCTGCCCGAACACTTTTCTACAAGCGCAACTCTGCACATATAGCTAAGGTTCTTTTAACCTTATCAAAGTTCTATTGTCCTCCCACTTAACTTTTCACGAAAAAATACTTCTCAAAGAAACTTGATGTTTTAAGTGACAAACACTTTTGTCTCTGATGTTATGGAGGATTACTTAACAGTTATTAGAAATAACATACAAAGACAGGTTCATCCGACTTTGGTTGCAAACATATTTCTTATGCATAGCATACCAATGTTTAAGAAAGGACAACTTGGGTTTTATCCCAAACCATAACTTTATATGGTGTCATTGCAACGGATTATGATGGAGCTCTTTTCAGTGGAAAAACGGTAATCTCTAAAGCTTTTAATCTTTAAAATATAATGGCAGTTTTATGAATTATACCTTTGATCTTACCATGTCAAACAAGATTTAATTACATATCTCGAATGCTCCATACTCTTATGGTGTTTCGGGAAATGCAAATCCACGGAACGATTCCATAAATCTTAGGTATTATGCTAAACTTTGTAACTCAAATATCTTCCTTTATGATCTTTATCATAAACTGTTTATATTCTTGTTACAATGATTTTGCACTTCATCTTGAAAGTCTTTGAACTTTTCAAATGTTTCATACTTCATCCATATTAAGTAAATATTCATATATTCACTCAAATTTTTGGAGAAAGCATATGAAGTTGAAATCCATCGCTCTTGACTACACATAATGGATTTCGTACAACAATATGTACAAGTTCCAATAAGCTAGTCATTCGTTCCCTTTTGGCCTATGAACGAAGTTTTAATTATCTCTAGGAAAGTTTCACAAGCGTCATTTGATCAAAATCAAATAGACTCCAAAATTCCATCCATATGGAGTTTCTTCATCTTTTCTTTCCATTATAATTTAAACTGCGATGTCACTTCCTAACCGATCTTTCAATCAATTTGTCTTTCGACATTTTTAGCACTAATTTTATGGATGTGATTTCTCCAACGAGATTTGTGAATCATCCATCTTTTATGGATTACGGCAATTATTTGAACAACCCTTTTGTTCTCGTAATACCTGATAAAACAAATCTTGAAGGCAAGCTTTGATGTTTTAATGAGCAACACAATAACCCTTTATTTGTTCTCGATGAACATCATCACATATTCTTTTGCTAGTTACTTAGGCCATTGTAGTTCATGAATTCTGTTGTTTCGTATGATGATTCACACCAACAAATTCAGTATCAAATACTTAAGAACCACATTGTTTAATAAGCAAAGAATATAGCCATAACATGTATATCATCTATATACTTAAACTGAACAATTCTAGTCTTTTCTTTTCTGCCATATATTTATGAGATTCTCTTCAAGATTTCCTTTTACATTTGAAAGAATCTATCAACATCAATAGTGGAGTCATACATATGACACATAATCCAAAGCGTGTATAATTAAATACCAATGTCTTTGGACTTGCACTTTGAAGTAGATCACCATCATCAAATGTTTGGTGTTCTTTCAAATTCCTTTCTTTAGTAATCTCTTGGTGTAGTAAACATTTCACCTACATCAAAAATTCACCATCATCATGGATTTATCCATGATCAAGCTACTTTTAGCTTGCAACGATGAATCGCAAGTATAATGTTGTGTAACACCCCCGGCCACTCCGGACCGACGGCTGTCACTTCTGGCAGCTCAATAGGATCTCTAGACTAGTCCCACAGACCAACACTAGTCTTTTCTGCGCACTTTGTCCTCACTCATGCGCACCCGGTTACCCACTTCCCGGTCGGTCACCCATCCTAGAATTGCTCTAGGCCAAGCACGCTTAACCTTAGAGTTCTTTTCGAATGAGCTTCCGGAAAAGAAGTTGCAACTTGTTGGTATGGGTTTTCCTATCAATCCTATTGAGCCATGCGCCAGGGTCTCACATACACCCACCCTTAGAAGATCGACGTCCTCGTCGATCAACCACAAGCCAGGAACGTCCCCTCTTGGCACACGTCAGGCCAAAGGCCTGCAGACATGTGCCATGCCGTGTCCACTCCGGGCCACACGCGCCATGCGCCACATGTCCGCCACTAACCCGCACACGCCCGTTTAACCGCGAGGGTCGGCTCTGATACCAACTTGTAACACCCCCGGCCACTCCGGACCGACGGCTGTCACTTCTGGCAGCTCAATAGGATCTCTAGACTAGTCCCACAGACCAACACTAGTCTTTTCTGCGCACTTTGTCCTCACTCATGCGCACCCGGTTACCCACTTCCCGGTCGGTCACCCATCCTAGAATTGCTCTAGGCCAAGCACGCTTAACCTTAGAGTTCTTTTCGAATGAGCTTCCGGAAAAGAAGTTGCAACTTGTTGGTATGGGTTTTCCTATCAATCCTATTGAGCCATGCGCCAGGGTCTCACATGTTGCTCTCCAAAACCTTTTGGAGGATTAGGACAACTAGTGTCTCCAACCTTTTGCAAATTCTCATCAAATATGAGAACATGACTTTTGCCATATTATACTCCATCATGTTGTAACCAAAACTTCGTTTCAGATATCACAATATCTTCCACACATCATGGTTTCTGAAACAACTCTTTCAGATCCTAGATAACTTTGATGTTAAGACAATCCTTTGAATATCAAGAATCATGGAAACAAACATGATACTTATACACTAACACTTGGAATTGTTACTCTTGATTTAATACTAATTATTAAACTTCATGGAGTAACCGGAACTTACTGAAAGTTTGCAATAGGACTTTTAAACTTTAGATTAACACTTCAAAACAATACAATACCAGTTCGTAAAGTAACTAACCAGAATTCTACAGTTCTATCATCTCAATTATAACTAAGTGCAAGGTGGTAAACGGATGCCAATGACTACAACAACTATGCAAATTCACTTTGATTTAGTTTATGATAAATTGAGTTCTAATTAATAATTAAATTAATCTAGGTGAACTCCCACTCAAAACAATATCCCTCACATTGTTTTAGTGATCACACAACCAAATCCAGCACATCAAAACCGATCATCACGAGAATTGATATAGCTTCAATGGCGAACAATCAACATGTTCATCATATCTACTATATGACTCATGCTCTACCTTTCGGTAATCCGTGTTCCTGAGGCCATGTCTGTACATGCTAGGCTCGTCAAGATCAAACCTTAGTTTCCGCATGAGCAAATCTGGCTTGCTCACATTGTATACACTTGTAGAATATAACACACCCGATCATCACGTGGTGCTTCGAAACAACAAGCTTTAGCAATGGTGCTAACTAAGGGTGAACACTTTATGACTTGAAATTCGTGTGCATGAGGGATCATCTTATAATGCTACCGTCGTCTACTAAGCAATACAAGATGCATAAAGGATTAACATCACATGCAATTCATAATATGTGATATGATATGGCCTTTCTTCTTTGTGCTTCCGATCTCCATCTTCAAGCACGAACATGATCTCCATCATTACCGGCATTGCATCAAGGTCAATGACGCTACTCCATGGTTGTCGTCCACCGGCTTAAACTATTACAACTACTTTGAATAGACATGCGGGTCTTAACAGAAATTAAAGACAACCATATGGCTCCTGCCGGTTGCCAACTTACAATAAGGAACATTGCATACATCAAATATAATCGCAATCATGGCCATATCACATCACTGCACACCCCTGCAAAACAAAGTTTGACGCTTCTACTTTCTTTGCATATTTTACGTGGTTTGGGGCTTTCAATAAGTGTCGTTCTAACTTACGAACAAGAACCACAACATTGATACTAGTATTGTTAATCACCCGTTGTAAATTGGATCTTAACTATGCTAGGAGAAACAGGCACCCGCAAAGCCACTTATGCAATACAAGTTGCATGTCAAGCGTGGAGCAAGTCTCATGAACGATGTCATGTAAGGTTAGCCCGGGCCGCTTCATCCCAACATACCGCAAGATGCAAAGTACACAAGAAGCAATCGACAATAAAAGCATCAACGCCCACAATGACCATTGTGTTCTACAGGCAATGTGAGATCTACATATAGACACGGCTCGATACCTTTGTAGGGGTTCGTAGCATGGAAAACGAAAATTTTCTATCGCAAACAAACAAACAAGCCAAGATCTATCTACTAGATTGTAGCAACGAGTCGATGGAATAACTTACCTCGAAGATTCCAAAGCGGTTAACGAGCAGATTCTCGTGGGTGATGTAGTCGTACTCTTCCCGATCTCAAGATCGTGTAGACGATCCTTCCCAGGCTGCGTTCGGCGCTTCTCTGATCGGTCACACGTTCGGTACTCGACGAAGACCTTCCTCTCCTTGTTCCAGAAAATGGAGGTTGTAGCACTCTCCTCGCGATTCCGGCAGCAAAACGGCGTGGTACCGGAAGTAGAGGGGAGATCCCGCAGGGCTTCGCCTTAAGCCGGAGCGAGTATGGTGGAGTATGAGAGAGGGCTATTAGTGGTCTAGGATTAGACACACCAATTAGAAGGCTCTAAACCGAAGGCTAGAGCAATTAGAGGCTCTAAACAAAAACGGCTCTAAACCGGAGATTAGAGGATAGGAACTTGTGTTTCTAGAGGAGGAGTCCCTGCCCCTCCTTTTATAGGTGGGAGGGGAGGCCAAGGGGAGGGGAGTCCCTCCCCAAGTCGGCCTTGGTTGGCGCGCCGGCTTGGAGGGACTCCTCCCCCAAGTCGGTTCCAACCACCTCTTGCTTGTTTCCCCAGTTTCTGTTTTTAGCCGTTTGACTTTCAAACCGGCCATTTGACTTTTCAGTTTAGGATTCAATTTAATCCTTTATTTGGAACAGCAAGAACACTTAGTACATGATGCAATCATTCCAATATGTAATGACACATTCATGTACCCCTTCCCCTAAGTCTGGGACATTCCGGAACCTTCTAGAACATTCGATGAAAACACGGAATCATTCCCGAACTCAAACGGGACTTTCCTTATATGAATCTTATTCTCCGGACCATTCGGATCACCTCGTGATATCCGGATCCTATCCGAGACTCCAAACAACATTGGTCTCTTTATCATAATACCATAACTATTCAAAACGTCGAATCCTTAAGTGTGTCTCCCTACGGTTCGTGAATTATGCGGACATGATCGAGACACTTCTCCGAACAATAACCAATAGAGGAATCTGAAAATTCATATGGCTCTACATATTTCTACGATTACTTTGCGATCAAATGAACCACTTACATACGATACCAATTTCCCTTTGTCTCACGATAGTTTACTTATCCGAGGTTATGATCGTCGGTATCTCTGCATACCTAGTTCAACCTTGTTCCTGCTCAGTACTCTTTTCTCGTTCGTGGTATGTGATCCCTTGACCCAGTCACATGCTTGCAAGCTAATTGGATGACATTCCACCGAGAGGTCCCAGTATATCTATCCGTCATATGGATGGACAAATCCCACTCTTGATCCATGTGTTTCAACCAATACTTTCCGAACACTCAATGCCACCTTTATAGCCACCCAGTTACGGTGTGGTGTTTGATGTCATCAAAGCATCCATCCGGTAAAGGTGATATGCATGATCTCATGGTCGAAGGAATTAGGTTACTATGTATCAGAAAGCATATAGCAATTGAACTATTAAAATGACTTGATCTTTATGCTACGCTTATCTATAGGAGTATGTCCATCACATCATTCTCCTAATGATATGATCCTGTTGTTAATAACATCTCTATGTTCATGATCAGGAAACCATGATCATATATTAACCAACAAGCTAGTTTAAAAAGAGGCTTTACTAGGGACTCTTATTTTAGTTTACAAATCACACAAGTATTAATGTTTCCGGTTAATACAATTATAGCATGGTATGTAAACATTTATCATAAGTGTGAAGATATGATAATAACCACTTTATTATTGCCTCTTGGGCATATCTCCAACACATCTTTGCGAAGCTTTTTCTTATGTCAAATATTGTATTCCTTAGACCATGAGATAATGAAAATCCCTGGTATCGGAAGAAAGCTTTGAAGTCATCAAACGTCATTCTATGAGAGGGTGATCATAAAGGTGTCTCTCAGGTGATCGGAAAGTACTTGTTGGGTTGTATGTATCGAGATGGGATTTGTCCCTCCCGAGTCGGAGAGATATACTTCGGGCCCACTCGGTAATCGATATCAACACCGCTTGCAAGCACGTGGTTAAGGAGTTAATCACAAAGTGATATCGGATTACGGAACGAGTAAAGTACTTACTGTGAACGAGATTGAACTAGGTATGCCGATATCAACGATCGAATCTCGGGCAAGTAAAATATCGCGTGACGAAGGGAATATATACATGGGATTAATTGAATCCTGGAATCGTGGTTCATCCGATATGATCATCGATGAATATGTGGGAGTCAATATGGGTTTCCAGATCCCGCTGTTGATTATTGATAGAAGATCATGTCTGCATATTCTCGAACCCGTAGGGTCACACACTTAACGTGTCTCGACGCTAGGATAGAATGGATAATTAGTTTATGAGTTTTTATTCAGAGTCTCGGATTAGATCTAGGACATCACGAGAGGTTCCAGAATGGTCCGGAGAATAAGATTCATATAAAGGAAAGCAGTTTTTGGATTTCGAAATTGTTTCGGAATGTTCGGTATTGTACCGGAAGGTTCTAGAAGCTTCCGGAGTGTGACCAACGTGGCCCCACTTGTCGGAGGGGTACGTGGGCCCATGAGGGAGTGCCCTGGCCGCACTGGTCTAGGGGCACAAGGCCCCATAGGCCCAGCCGGCCAAAACCCTAGGGGACCTTCTAGAAGGGGGGGAAGACTTGCCCCCAACTCCAACCCTTGGGGCCGCCGTCCTAGGGCTTGGAGGAGGGGCCAAGGGGGCCGTCCAGCCCTCTATATAAATAGGGCAGGGGCGAACCCTCCTCCCCCCACTCCTCCAACCCTAGTCGCCTACCTGTTACCCTCTAGATCTCTCTCTCGCGCGCGACTACGCGTAGGCGAAGCCCTGCCGCAGAAACTCTCCACCATTGCACCACGCCATCGTGTTGTAGATCCAATCTATCTCTCCACCCCACTTGCTGGACCGAGGAAGGAGGAGACATCGTGGTGCCGTACGTGTGCATCTCTCGGAGGCGTCGCCACTTGCGGCGTTGGATCGGATCGGATCGCGAGGAGGAGAAGGCTAGTTCGACTACATCACCCACGTTCTGTTGAACGTTTCTGCTATGCGATTTCTTCAAGGGTATGAAGATCTCATCTATCCCTCTCGTTGATTGCATCTCCTAGATTAGATCTTGGCTTTCCCGTTCGCATCTGTAGAATTTTTTTGATTTACTATGTTGCGAAACCCTTCAGTGGTATCAGAGCTAGATCTATGCGTAGATGTGTTTCATGAGTAGAACGCAACATGCTTGTTGCGGGCGTTGATGCTTTCTGTTGCAAGCCTCTTGTTGTGTACTTCTTATGACGCGGGATAGTGAGATCGAAGCGGTCCAGGACAACTTTACGCGACCTCGTTCGCGAGACCGGCTCCGCACTTGACGTGTGGCTTGTTCCACACATGCGGCTGGTGGATGCCAGTTTCTCTCACTATATTTATCATGGGATTTACACCGGATGTTGGCAACCATAATATCACCATTGTGGCTTTTCGTAGGTAAGAATCATTCTTAGCTTGTTACTCCCATAAGCCACGTAAAACATGCAACAACAAAGAAGAGGCGTCTAACTTGTTTTTGCAGGGAGTGTTTCTATGATATGGTATGGCCCAAGATATGATGTGTATGTTGTATGCACTGATCATGTTTTGTAATATTTCACGACTTGCATGTCGATGGGTACACAACCGTCATGAGCCATATGGTTGTCTTTATAATTGTGTATGACCTGTGTGTCAACTTCTTATATGCCATGTAATAGCTTTACTTTATCACTGAGTAGTTAGCAATAGTTGTAGTTGCTATTCGTGGTGGAGGCAATCATGGTGGAGTGATGGAGATCATGCTGGCACGCACAAGATGGAGATAATTGCACGGAGATTGGCTATACCATGTCACATAAAATTATATGCATGTGATGTTTATCCTTTTATGTATCTTATTATGCTTAGATCGCGACGGTAGCATTATAAGATGATTCCTCACTTAAAGATCAAGATAAAATTGTGTTCACCCCATGTATGCACCGTTGCGAAAGTACATCGTGTTCAAGCACCACGTGATAATCGGGTGCTATAAACTCTACGTTCACATACAACGGGTGCAAGCCAGTTTTGCACACGCGGAAATACTTGGGTTTGACTTGATGAGCCTAGCATGTACAGACATGGCCTCGGAACACACGAACCGAAAGGTTAAGCATGAGTCATATGAATGATATGATCGAAACTTTGTTGTCCACCATTGAAACCACATCTCTTCTCGTGAAGATCGGATTAGGTGTGGTGAATTTGGATCATGTTCACTAAACAACTTGAGGGATGTTGAATTTAGTGGGAGTTCATCTAGTAATTTGATTAAGTTGAACTAGTTATCATGAACATAGTCTAAATTGTACTTGCAAATTTTGTAGATCAAATGTCTAAGTCCAACTTCAACTTCAACGTTTTTGCTGAGAGAGAAAAGCTTAAGAACAATGGGTCTAACTTCACCAACTGGTTTTGCAATCTGAGAATCATTCTTGCTGGCGGACAAAAGGACTATGTCCTTGAGAAAGCGCTAGGTGACGCCCCTGCTATAGATACGCCGGCTGATGAAAAAGCGGTTTATCAGTCGTGCAAAGATGATTATGGTGTGATTAAGAGCACCATGTTGTTTGCTATGGAATCAGACCTTCAAAATCGTTTTGAGGAGTTCGCCGGGCCCTTTGAGATTGTTGAGGAACTGAAAACCATGTTTTAGACTCAGGCCCGTTCTGAGAGATATGAGATCTCTGAGAAATTCTTTAACTGCAAGATGGAGGAAGGGAGTTCCGTTAGTGAGCACGCCATTAAGATGTCGGGCTACACTGAACGTCTTGAGCAACTGGACTGCAAGATTCTAGAAGATCTCAAGATTGACAGAGTTCTGCAATCACTCCCTCCTAGCTACAAAGGTTTTGTAGATACTCACAATCATATTGGTTCCACCGATATGATCACTGAGCTCTTCGCTAAGCTGAAAGCTAAGGAGGTGGATATCAATAAAGATAATCATGTGTTGATGGTCAACAAGCCCCCTAGCTTTAAGAAAGGTAAGGGTGCAAAGAAGTCCTTCAAGAAAGGCAGCGGCAAGCGCGTTGCCCCTGCTGAGAAGAAGCTCAAGTCTGGACCTAAGCCAGACACTGAGTGCTTCTATTGCAAGGACAAGGGTCACTGGAAGCGCAACTGACCGAAGTACTTAGTGGACAAGAAGGCTGGCACCATTAAAGGTATATTTGATATACATGTTATTGATATTTACCTTACTAGCGCTCATTATAGTGCCTGGTTATTTGATACTGGTTCAGTTGCTAATATTTGTAACTCGAAACAGGAGCTATGGAATAGACGGAGGCTAGCAAGGGATGAGGTGACGATGCGCGTTGGCAACGGATCAAGAGTTGATGTGATGGCCATCGGCACGCTCTCCTTAGTTTTACCTTCGGGATTAGTTTTAAACCTTAATAAATGTTATTATGTGTCTGCGTTGAGCATGAACATTATATCTGGATCGTGTTTATTGCAAGACGGTTATTCATTTAAATAGGAGAATAATGGTTGTTCTACTTATATGAATAACATCTTTTATGGTCATGCACCTGCCTTGAATGGTTTATTTCTTCTGAATCTCGAAATCAATGAAACACACATCCATAACATTGAGGCTAAGAGATGCAAAGTAGATAGTGATAATTCAACTTATTTGTGGCGCTGCCGTCTAGGTCATATTGGTGTAAAACGCATGAAGAAACTCCATTCTGATGGACTTTTGGAGTCTCTTGTTTTTGAATCATTTGACACGTGCGAGCCGTGCCTCATGGGCAAGATGATCAAAACCCCGTTCTCCGGAATGATGGAGCGAGCAACGGACTTGTTAGAAATCATACATACCGATGTATGCGGACCAATGAGTGTTTCGACGCGCGGTGGATATCGCTATTTTCTCACTTTATTGATGACTTAAGTAGATATGGGTATATCTATTTAATGAAACATAAATCTGAAACGTTTGAAAAGTTCAAAGAATTTCAGAACGAAGTGGAAAACCATCGTAATAGGAAAATTAAATTTCTACGATCCGATCGTGGAGGTGAATATTTGAGTTATGATTTTCTCATGCATCTTAAAGCAAGCGGAATCATTTTGCAACTCACGCCACCCGGAACACCACAGCGCAATGGTGTGTCTGAACGCCGGAATCGAACTCTATTAGATATGGTGCGAACAATGATGTCTCTTACAGATTTGCCGTTATCATTTTGGGGTTATTCATTAGAAACCGCTGCATTCACTTTAAATAGGGCACCATCTAAATCCGTTGAGATGACACCGTATGAACTATGGTTTGGTGCCAAACCTAAGTTGTCATTTCTTAAAGTTTGGGGATGCGAAGCTTACGTCAAGAAGTTGATGTCGGACAAGCTCGAACGCAAAGCGGAGAAATGCGTCTTCATAGGATACCCTAAGGAAACGATTGGGTATACCTTCTACCACAGATCCGAAGGAAAAGTGTTTGTTGCAAAGAAAGGATCCTTTCTTGAGAAGGAGTTTCTCTCGAAAGAAGTGAGTGGGAGGAAGGTAGAGCTAGACGAGGTTACTGAACCTTCTCTCGAGTTGGAGAGTAGCGCAGCACCTGAAATTGTTCCAGTGCCGCCTGCACCAACAAGAGAGGAAGCTAATGATGAGGATCATGAAACTTTGGACGATGCTACTGCTGAACGTCGTAGGTCGACAAGGTCACGTGCCCCTCCTGAGTGGTACGGCAACCCTGTATTAACTGTCTTGTTGGTAGACAATAGTGAACCTGCGAACTATGAGGAAGCGATGATGAGCCCAGACTCCGAGAAATGGCTAGAGGCCATGAAATCCGAATTGGGATCCATGAGCGAAAACCAAGTATGCACTTTGGTGGACCCTCCTAGCGACCGAAAGGCCGTTGAGTGCAAATGGATTTTCAAGAAGAAAACGGACGCGGATGGTAATGTTACTGTCTATAAATCTCGACTTATCGCAAAAGGTATTCGACAAGTTCAAGGTGTTGACTACGATGAGACTTTCTCTCCCGTAGTGATGTTTAAGTCCATTTGGATTTTATTAGCAATTGTTGCGTTTCATGATTATGAAATATGGCAGATGGATGTCAAGACTACGTTCCTCAATGGCAACATTGATGAAGAGTTGTATATGATGCAGCCCGAAGGTTTTGTCGATCCTAAGGATGCTGATAAGGTGTGCAAACTTCAGCGTTCCATTTATGGACTAAAGCAAGCATCTCGGAGTTCGAACCTCCATTTTGATCAAGTGATCAAGAGCTTTGGATTTGTTCCAAATTGCTACGAAGCTTGTATCTATAAGAAAGTGAGTGGGAGCTCAGTGACATTTTTAGTACTATATGTGGGTGACATATTGATTATTGGAAATGACATTGATATGCTTAACGATGTGAAGAGTTATTTGAACAAATGTTTTTCAATGAAAGACCTAGGAGAAGCTGCTTATATATTAGGCATCAAAATCTATAGAGATAGACAAAGACGGCTAATAGCTTTAAGCCAAAGTACATACCTAGACAAAGTTCTGAAGAGGTTCAGAATGGATAAGGCAAAGAAAGGTTCAGTGCCCATGTTGTTAGGTAAGATATTGAGCAAGGATCAGTGTCTAGCTACGGTAAACGATAGAGAAACTATGAGCAAAGTGCCATATGCCTCGGCCATAGGTTCTATCATGCATGCCATGTTGTGTACTAGACCGGATGTGTCCAATGCTCTTAGTTTGACGAGCAGATACCAAAGTGATCCAGGAGTGGAACACTGTACAGCCGTAAAGAACATCCTAAATTATTTAAATAGGACTAAAGAAATGTTCTTGGTCTATGGAGGTGATGAGCAGCTCGTCGTAAAAGGTTACGTCGATGCTAGTTTCGACACCGACATGGATGATTCTAAATCTCAGATAGGATAGTTTATATTTTGAATGGAGGAGCTGTGAGCTGGAGAAGCTGCAAGCAAAGCGTGATCGCGGTATTTACAGTAGAAGCGGAATACATGGCTGCTGTAGAAGCGTCAAGTGAAGGAGTTTGGATCAGGAACTTCATCACTAAGCTTGGTGTGGTTCCAAGTGCCTTGGACCCACTGGAGATATTGTGTGACAACATTGGCGCCATAGCACTGGCTAAGGAACCAAGATATCATCCAAAGACCAAGCACATCAATCGCAAGTTTCATATAATTCGAGATTATATATCAGATGGAGATCTGAAGATTAGCAAAGTACATACGGATCTGAATGTCGCAGATCCGTTGACTAAACCTCTTCCACGAGCAAAACATGATCATCACCTTAGTGCCATGGGTATTAGATTGTTGCCAGATGTAAACTAGATTATTGACTCTAGTGCAAGTAGGAGACTGTTAGAATTATGCCCTAGAGGCAATAATAAAGATGTTATTATTATAATTCTTGTTCATGATAAAGTTTATATTCCATGCTAGAATTGTATTAAGCGGAAACTTTGATACTTGTGTGGTTTATGAACAACACCGTGTCCCTAGTACGCCTCTATGGACTAGTTCATTGATTGATGATGGTTAAGGTTTCCTAACCATGGACATGAGTTGTCGATTAATAATGAGATCATGTCATTAGGAGAATGATATGATGGACATACCCAAATCAAGCAGAGCAATTAGATCGTGTCATCATGTTCATCTTTGCGAAGCTTTTTCTTATGTCAAATATTGTATTCCTTGGACCATGAGATAATGCAACTCCCTGGTATCGGAAGAAAGCTTTGAGGTCATCAAACGTCATCCTATGAGAGGGTGATCATAAAGGTGTCTCTCAGGTGATCGGAAAGTACTTGTTGGGTTGTATGTATCGAGATGGGATTTGTCCCTCCCGAGTCGGAGAGATATACTTGGGCCACTCGTGTCGATATCAACACCGCTTGCAAGCACGTGGTTAAGGAGTTAATCACAAAGTGATATTGGATTACGGAACGAGTAAAGTGCTTGCTATGAACGAGATTGAACTAGGTATGCCGATACCAACGATCGAATCTCGGGCAAGTAAAATATCGTGTGACGAAGGGAATATATATATGGGATTAATTGAATCCTGGCATCGTGGTTCATCCGATATGATCATCAATGAATATGTGGGAGTCAATATGGGTTTACAGATCCCGCTGTTGATTATTGATAGAAGATCATGTCTGCATATTCTCGAACCCGTAGGGTCACACACTTAACATGTCTCGACGCTAGGATAGATGGATAATTGGTTTATGAGTTTTTGTTCGGAGTCTCTGATGAGATCTAGGACATCATGAGAGGTTCTGGAATGGTCCGGAGAATAAGATTCACATAAAGGAAAGCAGTTTTTGGATTTCGGAATTGTTTCGGAACGTTCGGTATTGTACCGGAAGGTTCTAGAAGCTTCCGGAGTGGGACCAATGTGGCCCCACTTGTTGGAGGGGTACGTGGGCCCATGAGGGAGTGCCCTGGCCGCATTGGGCCAGGGGCACAAGGCCCCATAGGCCCAGCCGGCCAAAACCCTAGGGGACCTTCTAGAAGGGGGGGAAGACTTGCCCCCCACTCCAATCCTTGGGGCCGCCGCCCTAGGGCTTGGAGGAGGGGCCAAGGGGGCCGGCCAGCCATCTATATAAAGAGGGCAGGGGCGCACCCTCCTCCCCCCACTCCTCCAACCCTAGCCGCCTACCTGCTGCCCTCTAGATCTCTCTCTCTCTCCCGACTGCGCGTAGGCGAAGCCCTGCCGCAGAAACTCTCCACCATTGCACCACGCCGTCGTGCTATAGATCCAATCTATCTCTCCACCCCCACTTGATGGACCGAGGAAGGAGGAGACGTCGCGGTGTCGTACGTGTGCATCTCTCGGAGGCGTCGCCACTTGCGGCGTTGGATCGGATCGGATCACGAGGAGGAGAAGGCTAGTTCGACTACATCACCCACGTTCTGTTGAACGTTTACGCTGTGCGATTTGTTCAAGGGTATGAAGATCTCATCTATCCCTCTCGTTGATTTCATCTCCTAGATTAGATCTTGGCTTTCCCGTGCGCATCCGTAGAATTTTTTTGATTTACTATGATGCGAAACCCTTCACCAAGATCAGGCAAGGACTGAGAGGTACAATGTTGCCAAGTCCTTTGTCGAATGCAAGCTGGCAGAGGGAGCAGTTGTAGGCCCCCATGTGATCAAAATGGTTGGTTACAGTCAGACTTTGGAAAAGCTTGGTTTTCCACTAGGCCAAGAGTTGGCCACTGACTTCATTTTGGCGTCTCTTCCATCCAGCTATGGGGCAGTTCATTTCGAACTACCATATGCATGGGGTGGAGAAGGGCCTTAATGAGTTATGCGCGATGCTAAAAATAGCAGAAAGTGACATGACGAAATGTGCAGGGCATAGCCATGTGATGGATGTGCAGAACAAGCCTAGCTTCAATAAAAAGGGTACTTCTTGGAAGAAGAAGGGCAAGGCTAAGGATACGATCCCTAAGCCTGCACCCACGCAAAAGGCTAGACCTGTAGAAGACACTGAGTGCTTATTTTTTCATGAACATGGCCACTGGAAGAGAAACTGCAGCAAGTACTAGGCTTCTTTGAAGAAGAGTGGAAGTAAGAGTACTTCCCACTCAGGTACGCTTGTTGTAAATGTTGTGGACATTATTCTCGCTGATTCCTATGTTAACTCTTGGGTATTTGATACCGGATCGGTTGCTCATATTTGTAATTCGATGCAGGGGCTAATAAGGACTAGAGAAGTGCAGAAAGGCGAAGTGGATTTTTGCGTCGAAAATAAAGCAAGGGTTGCTGCATTGTTCGTTGGCGTCATGCAACTTCACCTTCCGTCAGGATTTATTATGGAGTTGAATAATTGTTATTACATTCCAAGTATGGGTCGAAACATTTTATCACCTTCATGTTTGATGAGGGATGGTTATTCATTCGCGAGTGCAAACAATGGTTGTGTAATCTCTAAGAATGCTATGTTTATGGCTAATGCTCCCATTGTGAATGGGTTATTTATTTTAAATCTTGATGATGCATCTGTTTATAATTTTAGTGCTAAAAGGCTTCGGCCTAATGATTTGAGTCCTACCTATTTATGGCATTGTCGTTTGGGGCATATAAGTGAAAAGCGCATGAAAAAGCTCCATGGTGATGGTCTTCTAACTTCGTTTGATTTTGAATCATACGAGACATGTCAGGCTTGTTTACTTGGAAAGATGACCAAATCACCTTTTCCGGATTTACCCGAGAGAGCGACAAACTTGTTGGAACTCATACATACTGATGTATGTGGACCAATGAGCACGACAGCCAGAGGAGGATATCACTACTTCATTACCTTCACTGATGATTTCAGTAGATATGGTTATGTCTACTTGATGAGGCATAAGTCTGAAACTTTTGAAAAGTTCAAGGAGTTTCAGAGGGAAGTAGAGAATCAACATGGCAAGAAAATAAAGTCCTTGCGATCTGATCGTGGAGGTGAATATTTGAGTCACGAATTTAGCGATCATCTCAAGAGTTGCGGAATTGTTCCACAACTTACGCCGCCCAGAACGCCTCAAAGAAACGGGGTCTCCGAACGGTGTAATCGAACTTTGTTGGACATGGTTCGATCTATGATGAGCCAGTCGGATTTACCATTATCATTTTGGGGTTACACTCTAGAAACGGCAGCTTTCACACTTAATAGGGTACCATCTAAATCCGTAGTTAAGACACCATATGAGATGTGCACTGGAAAGAATCCCAGTTTGTCTTTTCTAAAGATTTGGGATTGTGATGCATTTGTCAAGCGACTTCAGTCGGACAAGATAACACCCAAATCGGATAAATGCATTTTCGTGGGATATCCGAGGGAAACCTTAGGGTATTACTTCTACAACCGAGAGGAGGGCAAAGTGTTTGTCGCTCGTAGCGGTGTTTTCCTAGAGAAAGAGTTTCTCACAAAGGGAACAAGTGGAAGGTCGGTGCGACTTGAAGAAGTTCAAGATGAGCCAGTTGGGGATGCTTCTACGAGTGATCCTATGGTAGCAGAACAAGTTGAGGAACCCGTGGAAACAGAAGCACCACAACCACGAAGGTCGGCGAGGCTCCGCGAAGCGCGAGAATTATTATTGTTAGACAATAATGAGCCTGCGACCTATGCAGAAGCGATGGTGGACCCAGACTCTGAGAAATGGCTGATCGCCATGAGATCCGAGATAGAGTCCATGGGAGACAATCAAGTTTGGAACTTGGTTGACCTGCCTGATGGTTTTAAAGCCATCGAGTGCAAATGGATCCATAAGAAGAAGATTGATATGGATGGAAATGTTCACATCCATAAAGCTCGACTTGTTGCAAAAGGTTTTTGACAAGTTTAAGGAGTTGACTACGACGAGACTTTCTCGCCCGTAGCGATGCTTAAATCTATACGGATAATTCTAGCCATTGCTGCACATTTCGACTATGAAATATGGAATATGGATGTCAAGACGGCTTTCCTAAATGGAATCCTAACTGAGGACGTGTATATGATGCAGCCCGAAGGTTTTGTCGATCCAAACAATGCAGGAAAGGTATGCAAACTTCTGAAGTCCATTTATGGGATGAAGCAAGCATCTCGGAGTTGGAATATTCGATTTGATGAAGTTGTAAAGGAGTTTGGCTTCATCAAAAACGAACAAGAACCTTGTGTTTACAAGAAGGAAAGTAGGAGAGCGCTGGTATTTCTAATCTTATATGTAGATGACATATTGCTGATTGGAATTGACATTCCTATGCTCGAGTCTGTTAAGACCTCATTGAAAAATAGTTCTTCGATGAAGGACTTGGGAGAAGCGGCATATATTCTGGGCATCAAGATCTATGGAGATAGATCAAGGAGGCTAATTGGATTAAGCCAGAGTACATACATTGACAAAGTGTTGAAACGGTTCAGCATGGAAGAGGCTAAGAAGGGGTTCTTGCCCATGTCTCACGGCATTAAACTCAGCAAGACTCAGTGTCCTTCGACTACTGATGAGCGTGAGCGCATGAGCAGAGTTCCATATGCTTCGGCTATTGGATCCATCATGTATGCAATGATATGTACTCACCCAGATGTTTCCTATGCTCTAAGTGTTACGAGAAGATACCAGGCTGATCCAGGTGAAGGTCACTGGACAGCGGTAAAGAACATCCTTAAGTACTTGAAAAGGACTAAGGATGTGTTCCTAAATTATGGAGGTGAGGATGAACTCAGTGTAAAGGGTTACACAGATGCGAGTTACCTTAACGACTCAGATGATTCAAAATCGTAATCAGGTTATGTGTTTTTCTTGAATGGTGGTGCTGTGAGCTAGAAAAGTTCCAAGCAAGATACAGTGACCTCCTCTTCAACAGAAGCTGAATATATTGCTGCCTCGGAGGCAGTAAAGGAAGCTGTTTGGATTAGGAATTTCCTGATCGCTCTCGATGTGGTTCAGGGCGCGTCCAATCCCTTGGACGTTTATTGTGACAACAATGGTGCTATTGCACAGGCCAAGGAACCTAGACAGCACTAGAAGAACAAACATATTCGCATGCGTTACCATCAGATTCGAGAGTTCGTTGAGGATGGTAGTGTCATGATATGAAAAATACATACGGACTCAAATGTTGTTGATCCCTTGACTAAGGGTGTGTTTGGTAGCCTGGTTGGACTATCTCACCTCATACAAGCTGAGTCCAGCTATGCCCACTTCATACAAGTTGATTTTATTTGCTATGTTTGGTAGGTTGTATAAGCTGAGATATGCTCAATTCAGATTGTGTTTGGTTGTCCCGTATGACATGAGCTAGGCCACACATTATTGAACAACAATCAGGTCCCTGTCTATATATATGAAAAGCAATCGGGTCCCTGGCTGTAAATATGAAAAGCAATCGGGTCCCTGGGATGTTGCATGCGCCGCTGCCGGCGTGGAGCTGTCGCTGCCGGTGTGGTTCCGCCGCTGCGCGCTGCTTCCCCGCCGCCAGGAGACCAAGCTCCGATGGGGACGCACGCCGCCAGGAGAGCGATGGGGCTACAGCGGACGAGGCAGGGAGAGGCGGCAGGTGGCCATGCGCACCGCCAGGAGCTCGACGGGGGCGAGAGCAAGTGCGGTGGAGCTCGTTGGGGATAGTGACGAGGGCGGTGGAGCTCGATGGAGACGGTGGATCTCGAGCTCGGACGAGGTATGGATAGCAAGTTGAGGATTTGAGTCGCCAGAGAACAGAATCGGCCCTATGCAAGTTTCAGCGCTTCCCGCCAAACCCGCATAGAAACGATTCAAAGGTGCCCACCAGGCACTTTCGTGCGGGTGGAAAACGAAGTAATAACATTACACAACAGTCCTCGATGGGACCCACAGAACAGATATATATATATATACAACACGACTCCATGAGTCAAGAATACAGATATTCAATACGAAGGTCCAAATCACCTTGAAAACGGTAGAGCGTCCAACTACGAAAAGATGCAAATGGGGCTAAGAGCCCTGAAGAATAACCAATGGCGTCCATAACCCTGCCCAGGCCAAGCCGGAAGGGTAACCCTGCTAACGACGTCGATCTCAAAACCTGCTTAAAAAAAGGGGTGCCGACAAAGGGCAAAGGAAAAAGAGAGAGCGGTCGGATCGAGGCCAAGACACGGCGAGGCTAGAATTCGCGGTCCTCGCCTACATAGGTATGGTGGATCGAGCGGCAAATGCATGCTGTGAACAACCTATAGAGACTCGATACAACTGGCGGCTATCAGAGAGGGGCAAGAATGACCTATCCGGAACCAACCTGATGCTACCATCAAACAAACCCATCCTGGTGTTTCCCCCTCGAGACCAAACGAGGAAGTCAACCGAGGAACTCACACAGTTGGCAGTTTTATTTATTCAGTTATCGTTGCAGCAATTACTAGTCAGGTATAGATAATCATCCTGATAAAATAAGCAGTGGGCACTTTTAGTTAACCATTCCATTGTAGTTGCGGCACTTACTAGTCAAATACAATTAGCATGAGATAACCCAAAACCCAGCAGTTGTTGGTACTTTTATTTAGCCATTCCGTTGTAGTTGCAATACTTACTAGTCAGGTACAATGGTCGCAAGCGACAACCCAAACAAGCAATTGTTGGCAGTTTTATTTAGCCATTCCATTATAGTGAAGCTGATTACTAGTCATTATAAAGTCAAGTTTATAGCACTACTTTAGTTATAGTTGTCTATGATCGAGATACTGTGCTCCAAGTCGTCCATAACCGCGGACACGGCTTTCAGAAAGTTTTACCCTGCAGGGGTGCACAAATAGCAACACACACTCGATCAACCTCGGAAAAACCAAATCAAAACCCAACGAGGTCTTCACGACAAAGCAATCACAGGATTCAGAAATATTTCAGGGGTCCACCCCATTGAGTACACCCGCAACGAAGTTAGCTGACTCCGAGACGGACCCAAGGTTTGGGTGGACGGCTGTGAACGACTGGGAACCCAAAACTGGGCTTGTCGACACCGCGAAAACGTGTCCCGAGCCTAAACAGTACAGGTGCTATCCATCGCACAATTTAAATAAAGCAGTAAAGCATGGCATAAGTACAGGATAGTAAATAAAACCTCAAACTAGTTTGTGGCCCCAAGAAATAAGAATGAATCAAGCTCTGGCTCAGGGGGGTCCCATAATCCTCCCGGATGTGGATAGCGCGAATAATCAAGGAACATGTATCAAGTACTCGGGGTCCTACGGGACACAAGTGAACGGTTAACAACCAAATAACATCTATTGCCCACCTGTGCCTCTGCTTACCTACTTCAATTTTAGTTGTTAAACAATAATTAAAGTTATGATCATCTCCAACAATAGACACACGGCAATACTCCAACAACTGTGGCACTTGACGACACGCAACAGCACTTAAGCAAGCGACTACGACGCGCAAGTCCGACTAGCTACCAAACAACAGGTAATAGGATGTGTCCAAGGCAATATAAGGCTGCAAGGGATATCACGGGTACGAAAGCTAGAGCAACGCAACACAGATAGCAATAGATCAACAGGAGGGAATAAATAGTATAAAAGTAAGATAGGTAGAAAGGGGGAGATGCTCGCCTGAAAACATTATCGAAGATTCATCCAAAGATCGGGTCGACACTCGCATCAACTCATCGGCCTAGTCCGTGAACAAGCAAAACACTAGAATAAACACCGGATGCAATATTTAATACTACGGCAAAAGATCGGGCATGATGCATGTATGATGTATGGCATGGTAAAGATGCGATGCAATTGGGCAATATTAAGTGGAACCGGGGTCCCGACAATTAATTAATAGGTTCAAGTTGTTTAGCTACCCCACAATTTAAATGTTGTCTTAACATGGCAAAAGATAGCACCGGTTCGCTACCCAAATTAAATGAGACCAATATAAGGCTAGATTTGCCCGCGTATGGGCCCCATATTTAATTATGAAGTGAATCGGCATAAGGCCCCCAAACCACATGACAATATGTATGCAAGCATGAACAATTAAATATTTGACAATTTATATAGTTGGCAATTTATAAAATAGGGGCTCGGAAAAAGGGTTCACACATTAGGGTTCGGCAGATCTTGGGGTTCCGGGGTTCGACAGGGTTCGACGGGAAGGTAGGGTTCGGCGGAAACGAGGTTAGGACTCCAGGATTTAGGGTCTTAGGATCTATGAAGGAGATCATGGCGTTCCGAGGAGAAGATCTTGGCGTGCCGAGGGTTCGGCCTTCGGATCCATGTCGGTGCACTCGGTGTTCCGGGTTGGAGATCATGGTGTTCCGTGAGGTAGATCTTGTCGCATCCGTGGTCTTCGGGCCCGCAGGATCGAGGCGTCGAATTCCGGGAAGGAGATCTTGGGGTATCATCCCGATCATCGGTGGCGAACTTGGGGGTCGACACCGGGGTCTTCAGGGTTCCATGTCGACGGTCATGGCGATTCCTGGAAGAAGGCTTTGGCGTTCCATGACGACGATCTTGGATCTTGTTATCCGCCTCTTTTTCTGGTGTTGAACCTCGTGGATCATCGCCAATTGTTTGTCAAGGTCGGTCTTGTCAGTACAGGAGATCGGAAGAAGTCGATGTGTGCGTACGATATCCCACATTAACTTAAACATACGAGCAGACGGTTTGGTTACTGTGCAGCCTTATATGGAAATAGCGGTGCTACACGGGCTCAACCGATCGGCGAGCACGAGCAGAGATAGCTGGGAGGTCGAGAAGGCAACACAAAAACAAGGCCAGGGCGCGCGTGAGCCCGTGGCGGCTAATAGCGGAGGATAAAGCGAGACATCGGAGAGGCGGAGGGCGCGGCGACTCGAGCGAGGTGGCTGCAACAAGAGCTTGTAGAGGGGAGGGCGGCTCGAGGCAGAGAAGGGTCCGAGCTGAAGGCCGGCTTGACGGAGGACGAGTGGCGCCGACGAGGCGCAGGGCGGCGTCAGGGTGAGGACGGGGGCGCGGGGCCGGGCTCGCGCGGGACGGGTGAGCAGGCCGGGCTCGGCTGGCAGGCTGGGCCTGGGGACGGGAGCGAGCGGGCGAGGAGGAGGCCGAGCTCGGAAGGCGGGCGGGCGAGGAGGAGGCCGGAGCTCGGGAAAGGGCGCTCGGCGAGCCCGAGCGGCGGGAGAAGGAGGGTCGGGCGAGCTGGGGTCAGGCGTCCGGCGGCGTTCGAGGGCGAGGAGGGTCGCGGGAGGAGGGGCCTCAGGTTCCGGCGAGGCGGAGGCGGCTCCTGGCGGCGAGGAGCTTGGGGCGGGGAGGCGGCGACCTGAGAGGAGGGAGGCGAGGAAGGGCGTCGCGGCGGCGGAGGGCGGTGCTCCCGCGCAGAGGCGAGGGAGGGCGGCGGCTCGATGGGCGGACGGTGAGGGGGAGCCAGGCGGGGACGGAGGAGGTTGGCGCGGTGCTCTGCAGAGGCCGACGGAGAGGAGAGGGAGGGACGACGCGGGGTGGGGAGAGAAGGAGGTGGGGGACATGCGGCAGGGTGGGGCCAGGGTGTGGGTCGGGGCCACGGGGTATGGCGTGCGTGTGTTGTGTGTGTGGGCGGTTCAGGGCAGGTGTGGTGTGTGGGTGGGGTTGGGAGAGGAGGTTAGGTGAGGTGGCAGCGTGTGAGTGGTGGGGGGAGGGAGAGAGGTGAGGTGGCGAGAGAGGATTGGGTGGGGTGAGGTGGCTGGAGGGGTGGGTAGATTAGGACTAGGTAGGAATAGATTTTGGGTGGACCGTTTTGAACTGGGGGGTGGTCGACTGGGTCGGATCGGCCCGTTCGACTGCCCCCTAAAAATAATATAGGTTTTTATTTAATTTAAAATAACTTTTGTAATTAGTTTTAGACAAACAAAATATCCGGAAACATCCGGGGGTTTAATTTGAAATAGAAGGAGGGCTAGTTTCAGAAAACAATAGTCTTTCGCAACATAGTTTCAAGTAAAAATAATATGCATGATGATGTCATGATGATGCAATGCACAAAATCAACGCGATTTTTTCTAGTAGTGGTTTTGCGGGATGCCACAATTCGACACCACTAACAATGGATCTCGCCCTCGAGATCCGCCTCATGGTACCGGAAGGGAGGTCGGTGATCTGCATCTTCTCGCTTCGTGTAGATCCTCGCGACACCACTAACAAGAGGTCGTTGTCCGTGATCATCGAGGGAACACTCCGGGAACAAAAGGTCGAAGGTAGAGGTATCAACAAATAAAGCCACCTCTAGCTTCGATGGAAAGAGGGAACCGATGCATTCTCATCCACTTCAATGTACACAAGCGAATAGAGTGAGTAGTCGGCATGGGGGTATGAAGCAGAGGGAGTATGCATGTAGGGGATGTGATGTGATCTGGAAATTTGTTGTATATTTTCCCTTGCTTCATGGTAAAGAATAATTTTGATTTTCTTCATCTTAATACAATTGTGGATGATTTCATAACTCTGATATTGTATACAATCGAAAAAACAATACCCCAATAAATACCATTAAAGAACTTGTGGATGTTTTCTAAATTCTGAATAAATAACTTGGTGTGTTGTTCCTGAGTATTGTACTGAATAGGTAGCTGGTTTTCCTTGATCTACCTTCACCTACTGTATATAACATCCGTGTAGGTAAAGCTGCATGATATATTAGTCTAGGAGCACAAGTAAAGAAATGTAGCCTGCAAGTGAAACGATCACTATGCTAAAAAGGCTTAACATGTAAGATATGCGGCAAAGATGTATTAGAGAATAACTAGCAAAAATTTATTCGCCGTTGGTAGTCTCGCATACACGGGTTGGGATGAAAGAAACCACCGATGAGAGTAGTAATAACGATTAATAGTTTAACACCGAGGATGCCATCTATTTCGAGAACGGGAGAGCTGCTACGGACAAATTGTTCGTAATCCATATGGCCAGTTTATTGCTAGACCTATAGACCGTGGCAACACACGAACATTCAGCTGTGTGAGACGCGTCATAAATATACAAATTTCGTTTAATATATCTGAATCTATATTTTGTTGGACCGTGGCAACGCACGAACATTCAACTAGTTATATAGTAGAGATTATCAGATATATATATATACTAGCATAAAACCCGTGCGTTGCTACGGTGCCACATTGCATCAAACCAGTATTTTTTTAGTTTTTCATGAGCTTTGCAGGGTCGTGTGTCTCGTTCTCCAATATTTGTATGGAAAAGAAATTCGTAGTTATATTTGAAAGAAATGAAAAAGCAAACAAGTCAATTAAAAAAACTGAAGTTTTTGGAACCTTGAATGGCATCTTCATTTAAATAGGAGACAGGGAGCAGATGCTCCCTTCCAAGCTCGCAACATACCCAAATAACTTCAGCAAACTTCATGTGGTAAGAAATACTATATTGTTTGTTTAATAGCGACGATCATAAAGTTAAACATGCACACACTAATTAGGATTGACTACAATTTTGACCCGTAAGAGTAGATCGTTGTATAAGATGATTTTTGGTCATCTTCAGAACCCAGCAATTGCGCATGAGAAAAGCAAAGCAGAACGGGCGTGCCTGTCTGCACCCATGAACGGAACCTTGAATCATAAACCAGGTGTATGGGGAATAATCATAAAACAAACAAATCTAAATTGCTCATATCGTGTATGATTCACTAAACCGCTTAACTTCTCATTACACATACGTGGACAACATGTTGACATAGCGCAAAATCTGACGAGAAAATGACACCAAAACAAGTGAATTGAACTGAAACCCCTTTTGCCCCCTCTTCTTGATGGCTGGCAAAAATTTCAGAAACTACTTGAAGTAATCAAACATGTTTAAGCTTTTTATGAAATGGATATATCTAGACCCTTTTATGTGTAGATTCACCCAGTTTCCTCCGAACATACAAAATAAAACGTGGCTAGATACATGCTATTTAGAAAAAGACTATTTACACACATGAAGAAGGCATTTTTCTTTCTCTGGGTTGAAGAAACGTAGGGGGATAAAGGCATGATGTGCAATTAGTAACAAGTAAGCCTCGTAATGTTCTTTTCAGCAATTGACGGCGGTTAATGCTCTTATTCTCTACTGTACCAGTGCCTTTGAAGATGATGGCGAGGGATCGGACCACGCCGTCAGCTGTGATGAAGGTTTCTTGCGATCCCGTGTTGCCTCGAACTCAGTGGTGACGAACACGACCTATATGTACTGGCATCCGCAGGCCTGCACTTCCTCCAACTTAGTATGCACCGCTGCCTGCATTACTATGTGCAAATTTCAGTATAAGATGAGCTTTTCCCGAGAGTCTTCATGGTGGCCACCAACCACAAAACAAATCAAGAAGGAGGCGGCTCTCTGGCTTCCGCTCGCTTCAACTCTGCTGCCGTGTCCGGCCTGCACACGACGGAGATAAAGATATGTACCTATCGGTAACGGGTTTTTATAGCGATCGGATTGCAGTGTTTTTAGCGATGTATTGAAGGGCGGACGACGGACTAAGGTCTATCGCGAACGAAAACCACCTCAACGAAAATTATATAGTAGACAAAAGACAGATAATAACTTGTATTGATTTGAACAATAATATAAAAATTATATAGGAAAAAAGAGGGAGCGGGTAGAGTCCAAACCTAAAGTCCTAATCTAAATCAAACACAACTCTAATAGAGACCACCTTCTGTAGAAGATACCGTCTCTTCATTGGAGCCTGGTTTGGACCATCCAAACCAAAGGTAGACCTGCGAGGTAGCACCCCTAGAGCAACGCGTTGGCCATGCCCTAAACAGTTTAAGTATGTGTTATCTTATCCACGGATGAAAGTAAAAAAACCATCACAATATTTTTCACTATACTTTTTGTTGTGATAAGAATAAGATAACTAGCATTGTTGCAGTGGCAAACTTGATAGATACTGATGCAAGAACCAGCAACCCTTGACTTTGGCAAGGCTTTTGAACCTTTGATTAGAAAATGATACTGTCTGCGAGGCATCCCGGTCTTCGGATCAGATTCAAAGTGAAATCCACCCTTTGGGTGTGCAGTTACAGTATAGACAATATGAAACTAGACGCTTGCCAAGAAAGCACGGTTGACACTAAGCCTAGAAATCATGTTGCTGCTGAGAGAACTAAATTATAATCAAACAGTTGAGATATCAAGTTACAAAAAAATTAAAAGCTTAGAGCATGTCTAACAGACCCCTTAAAAGGGCCAAACCCGTATAATAACCGCCGGAATACGGGTTTGAACTCCACCCGGCCGTCTAGCAGGCCCCGTAAAAACGGCCCCCGCTCCGATTTTTGCTGTTTTCGATTACGGGGCGGGCCTTCGCCCCCTACTTGTGCGGGGTGGGAGCGGGAATAGAGGGTCAAACCAGTATCCTCCCATCCACTACGCATGAACGGTTTCAGCGAAACCCAACCGCCGCCGCCACTCGATCTCCTTCGCCCCGCCCTTCCCGGCAACGTCGCGGCCGGATCCCGCTGCCATGGATCCTCCGCAAGGGCCGCCTACCGCTGGCGGTGCATCTCCAACGGCCGCGGTGGTTGATGTCCCCGTCGGAGGTCCGCCCAACGTCGGCGACGTGTCGGCCATGATCTCTGCCACCATCCCGTCGAAGAGGAAGAGGATTCCAAAGCAATTCTTCGAAGCCCCTTCGGCGGCCGCAGCTCCGCCGGCCGCAGCCCCGCCGTCTGCCAAGAAAGGGGGCAGGATGAAGACGAAGGCGGCCGGGCCGAGGGGTGCTCCGCATCCCAAGGTGAAGACAAAGCAGGTCAGCCGCATCGGCCTCGTGCCTCCACCGTCTTCCAAGGCCACGACCCCTCCTCCCTCCGTTCCGTCCGATGCCCGCGCCGCCGCCACCCACCATGGACGTAGACAAGGTGTTCGATGTTGAGTCCACAACATCGTACATGGACATGCTCAATGAATCCGCGGTGGATTTGGACGCCGGCATCGATGCGTTCGATGGGGAGTGCAACGTCGAAGAGATTGATGACGAGGAGGAGGATGAGGGTGACGGGGAGGAGGTGGTTGAGGTTGATCCGGCTGCCGCCGGTTCTTCGTCGACGTCGAAGCCACGCACGGCGAACTATAGCGAGATCGAAGACGCCATCTTGGTCCGTGCTTGGAGCAAGGTGGGGATGGATGCGTGCACCGGAGTGGACCAAGGCGGCAAGCGCTATTGGCAGCGCATTGAGGATCTCTACCACCAGCTAAAGCCTCGCACCAAGAGCATGGCCGACAGATCCTACCGCTCCCTTGAAGGCCGATGGAACATCATCAAACCAGCTTGTTCTCGTTGGAGTGTTGCCATGGATCAAGTGGCCCACAGCCCCCCTAGTGGATGCGTGTCGGAGGACTATGTAAGTTTTCCTTGTTTGTTGCTATCCATATGTGTTGATCATGTGCAAACATCACATAATATTGTTGTGCATCCCAAGTATGCTCAAGCCCGGTACAAGGACATGGCCGACTCCAAGAATTTCAATTTCAACATTGCTTTTCCATTCTTCAACATCTTGCTAAGTGGAAGTTGAGGGACAACGAACCAAAGTGCAAGAAGGAGGCACTGCTCACCATGGATGATGAAGCGGAGGACATGAGTGCGAGAAACACCGGCAAGCCCGAGGGCAACAAGAAAGCCAAGGAGAGGGTGAAGGTGGAAGGCGAAGCAGCTAGCTTCCGGGAGAAGTTGGATCAACTCATGAAGTCCAAGGAGGCATTGACGATGAAGACATTGGAGACCAAGCTCCTCATCACCGAGAAGAAGAAGGAGGTCAAGCTTGCCAAGGTGGAAGCAAGGCGGGAAGATGCCAAGTTGAAGGTCGAGCTTGACTTGAGGATGATCGCACTCAAAGAAGCCAAGGCCATGAAGGAGCTCTTGGCCGAGGAGAGGGATATCATGATGATGCGCACCGACGGCATGGACGAGGATCAGCTGGCGTGGTGGAAGGAGACCAAGGCGGACATCATGGCGAGGAAGAAGGCTACGCGTGAAGCTCGTGCTGCAAGTGCTCAAGGTGAGTCTCCGGCGAGTGGTGGCGCCGCTGGCGATGGACTCGTTGATGGTTGATCACATTTGAGAACTTCTGTGGCTTGAACATTGCCTATGATCGCGTTGTGATGTTAAAAACTATGAATTATGCATCACATATTTTGGATGTGCTATGTTTGATCTGAAATTGTCGTGCAAATTGTTGTCTAAAATCCTGTTTTGAGGGGTCAAAAACTCGGACGAGCTAGCAGAACCCGTATCCCCACCCTGTAAAACAGAATATTCTGTTAAAATAGAATATGGAGATACGGGTTCTGCTAGCTCGTCCGAGTTTTCGGTCGGCGAAAAGTAAATACAGGGCTCTCTACTCGCGTTTTAAGGGGCGAAAATATACGGGACCTATTAGACATGCTCTTACTATACTACTACTACTAGAACTGAGAGAGACAAAATGTCCACAATTCCAAGTTTCTAGTGCATGTGTTCATGCAAACTGTTTTAAAAAAATCAGGGGCATTTCTTTGTGATGCAGGACGTTGTGTCAGAAAGCTAGAGAAGTGAACAAAATACAGCTAACTGCGTAGTACAGTATCTGAAGATGTGAACAAAATTAAAAAGAAGTTAGAGGTCGTTTGGTATCTATCATTTGAGCCTAGAATTCTGGAATTCATTTTGCAATTCTATCCCTGTGCTGTTTGGTTGGCACGAAATTAGCCGTCATTTTATTTGGCAAATCCATCCAAATATTCCTATGTGTAAACTCAATTCCTATCTCAGACCTGTCATTTCCAAATTCCGGTGGCAGCCAAACATATGGGTATTTTTGGAATCATAATATAAATGAAATGAATCCGAAATGAATACCTGGATACCAAACGACTTCTTGGGGATATGTATTATGGTGCTGCCCAAGATCGAACTGGGGACCTTTGAAGATGTGAACAAAATTAAAAAGAAGTTATTAGGGATATGTATTATGGTGCTGCCCAGGCTCGAACTGGGGACCTTTTGCGTGTAAAGCAAACGTGATAACCGACTACACCACAGCACCTTAACCCTGTTTGTTACTATACTCGAGTGAAATATATTTACCGTAATCTCTCTAGCCTATGCAAACAACCGAGAACAAAGACAAAGGAAACATCACAGACCCTTCATACTAGTACTAGTAATTAAGATTAGAAGCCCAGCAAGAGTAAGCATTTCGTTCGAGTACAGAAAAAAAACTCGCAGTTGTGCCATGATCCATTCCGAAGTGTTTATACCGAGATGGCGCTGGAATAGTCTGCCAAAACATCGATCCACCGTCATCTTTTTTGAATATTTACATCCGAAAGCTTAGAGGAACCTGGAAAGAACGTCACTAAAAAAGAGAAATGTTGATGTGAAGCACGGAAGAAAGAAGAGAGGATCTTTCAAAAAAGAAGAAAGAAGAGAGAAAAGCATGGCACAGGATGACAAGGGTGTCAGGGTCCCGGGGAATTGAGACGAGCCCTATGCGGAGCAGAAACCGTGGAAGCCTGCCGACCATCTGTGTTGTTCCCAATTTGGTCGTTTACTGTTGCGGTCTGCATGCTAATCATCTTTGTCCATCCGTGTAAGCATGAAATCCTCATCCACCTAGAGCTAGAGCTAGAGGCTAGAACGAAGAATCCTCCAACGAATATCTGTTTGAGTTAAATCCATCAGAGGTCACTGTAGTTGCTTAGCAAGTTTAATACGGTAACTGTACAACGCTAATACGAGTTTACGGTGACTGAACTTGCGCGAGAGCTTCACACGCGGTCACCGCTCGATACGGCGCGATGTATCGCACGACGTGGCGGCTAGAGGGTCCCACTGGCAGATAAATAGACTGGAATATATGGAGAAGGAAGTAGTTTGGAGGGTTTTTTTGCAAAATCCCCTACCTGGTACTAACCCCCCCTGGTCCGAGCGGACCCGTTCAGTCCGACCGTGCCCGCGTCGTTCCCCTCTGCTTACCCTAAATCGGCGGCGCCGCCGCAGTGGAGTGACCGCCGCCGCAGGAAGGGACCGCCACCGCCGACCAAGGGAGCTGCTCCGCCATGTCCAGCGCAAGCTCATCCCGTTGTGCGCTCCGCCGTGCTGCTCCTCCATTTCCTCTGATAGGTTGCCCCGATTGCGGCCGTCAGGTGAAGCAGGCGAGGTCGGGGACGTCAGATCACCCAGGATGGATGTACTACAAGTGCAAAAATCACGGGGTAAGCTTTTCCGCTCTTAGGATTTAGCTCGAGTTTCTTATTTAGCTCGCGAATGTCGATTTAGTTCGAGGTTCTTCTGATTCAGTCGTTTTCTCTGTAGTCTGGGTGCAATTTTTGGCACTGGGAGCTCGAGTATGTCAGCTATTTGATCGAGAAGAATCACATTCGAGGGGATGATTGCATTGAAGCTTATGGCTGGGCAGAAGAAAGAAGAGAAGAACTTGAGCTTAGGAAGCAGGAGGCAAAAGTTACACGTGTGCAAGGCCAAGAGAAGCAATTGATCCTGATTTTGCTGGAACTTAGGCAATTCAATCTTTTTCTGAAGATTGCAGTTGGTGTCATCTGTCTGCTTTGTGCTATGCTGGCTGTTCTTCTGGTGAAGCAGTGAGGTCTGATGGTTATAGGCTAGTGGATGATGTACTAGTGTGTGGTATGATAAGCTAGTGTGATGTAGTGATGCTTTTGTTGTAGTACTCAGTGAACCTGATGAAATGGTGTAGTGTGATGATGGTGTGATGCTTTTGTTGATGTAGTACTCAGTGAACCTGATGAATGTGATGCATTTTGGCATGATGTAATATGAGCCTGAAGTAATGGAGTTAAATGTAATGTGTTGTCCTCACATATCTTGAATATTCTGGTTAACATTGGTAGATAAGATACTTGCAGCTGAATTAACATTGGTAGATAAGATACTCTGACAACATACTTGCAGCTGGATTAACATTGGTAGATAATACATAAGTTCCAGAACACATAATCAATGCCACTTAAGTGTGCTTGGATTACAGAAAGCATTCAGTGACCAAAATGGTTGCATATACTAGCTACTGGAAACACACTTGCTATCGGAAACATTAGCTATCGGAAACAATAGCAACTAGTACATAGTCTTGTGAATTGAAACACTAGCAACTAGGTTGCCCTTCTCCACCCTTCTTCAAACCCGATACCACTCCATCCTCCTGCACTTTGGCACCGGGTTCAGAACCACCGGACATGAGAATTGTCTCACTTCTTGTCTGAGGAACAAGAGGAACATCGGTATCTTGCAGTTCAGCTTGATCTGATGCATTTGCTGACAAAAGAGCTCTGTTAACTATCAGTTCAGCTTGATGAGTTTCACTCCGTGCTGCTTCTGCTGCAACCTTTGCATCTCTCTTAGCCTTCCTCTTTTGTTCAGCTGCAAGTATCTTGTCAAGCTCCTTCTTCTCTGCAGCTTCTTTCTTTTTCTTTTGAGCCACCTCTTTCCTAACCTCTGCTATGATTTGTTTGGTTTCTTGCTTAGCCAGCTTGGCAAGCTCTGCTTCTTGTCTTCTCTTCTCTCTATTCTCTGCAGCAAGTGCTGCCTTGGCTTCCATAAGTTCAGCCTTCTTCTTTTCCTTCTCCAACTTCTTTCTACCTTTATCATCTATCTTCTTTAACTCAGCTTGATACTTGGCCTCAAGTACAGCCAGTTTTCTTTCTTCATTGGCCTTATTCTTCTCTTGCTCCATCTGCAACAACTTCTCAGCAAGTTCACCTTGCCTAACAGTGCTAGTTCCAGCTGGTTGGTTCAGCAAGCTTTGTGCTTCTATGATGAATGTAGACTCTGGCACTGGCCCTGTCTCCAAATGTCTCTGTAATGGCATCTGTACATGCAAAAATTCATAAGTACAAAGGACTGGAATGTAGACTCTGTGATGAATGTTTAACAGAAATTTATAAGTACAAAGGAGTAAGCTATACCTGCTCCATCAAGTGGTTCACAAGCATATCTTCATGGGTCTCACCAACAGGAATGGACCTGTTGTTAACATCTATGTTCTGGTCCTATGATACAAATGCAAACACACCAAGTTATATACCACATCACCATACAAGATTCAGAGGAAAATCAAAACAAGTGAGGAACTACCTGTGTAGGTGTTTCAGAAGTATCGGGAAGAGGTTGATCAGCTGTAGTTGGTGGTGGTAGTCCAGCTTTTAACCATTTGCAGCCTGCTTTGTTGTGATCAGGGAAACCACAGTATGTGCAATGCATTATGACACCATGCCTTGTCATTTTCTTGCCTCCTCCTCTAGCATCTATCACATATGGTGCTTTTCTTCTGCTTTTTTGTAACTACCTCGGTGAACTACGCTCCTAGATACAAGCCTGGATGAGTGGTAGTGGTTGAAATAGTACGGTGGGGCCCCAAAAGCCACTCACTGGTAGTCCTTTCAGACGTCCCAACCACTACCCTCTCAACGGGACCTGTACGGGCGGCGTAGTCGGCAGGCGAAGGGATCAACTACGTACACAAGTGGGTATGTACGCAAGCCACCATACAAGAGTACATCAGAGCCATACCATCTAGAAAGAAAGGAAATATAGCAACGCCATACGGCAAGATTCAAATGACCTAGATAGATCTATATTTTAGGATAACTCCTCATACAACACACATCAGAGTATCATGCGGAAGCGGCAAACAGAATCCGAGTACGGATAAGAAGCAAATCGGCATAAGATGCCATGGAAATAAGCACATCCCAACTACAGGTCTCACGGATCCCCGTTCCCGGAATCTCTACACCGAACGATCGTTGCCCACATCTTCGGCTTCTTCCACCCAGTATCCGTCCTGTGAAGGTACCTGTTCATCTGAATCAAGAATTTATCGTGTGAGACCCTAAGGGTACCCAGCAAGTCTTAATGCCTCTAAAGGGGACATAACCTGGGGTGACGCAATTGCAGCGAAAGATAAACCTTAGCAATTCTACAGATAAACGCTAACCATCCGCCTAACCAATGATAGACGGATGTCCGTGAATTAAGAACAACAGTTACAATGGTAATCTCATCCGATCCATCCTCCTCCCTGCTTACCAACAAGGAAGCGGACAACCCCCATCCGCTGGCAATTTTATTAACCATTCCATGAGTGTTGCTCTATTTACTAGTCATGTTACTTAGTCGATTAAAGCGGTACTTTAGTTATGCTTGTCTATGATCAAGAAACTGCTCCAAGTCGTCCATATCCGCGACACGGCTTTGAGAAAGTTTTACCCGGCCGGGTGCACCAATAGCAACACACGCCGATCAACCTCGAAAACCAAATCAAAACCCAACGAGGCTTTCACGGTGAACAATCACAAGATTCAGAAATATTTGGGGCCACCCTCAAGTAGATCCATAACGGAGATAGTCGACTCAGACGGACTCAAGGTTTGCGCCAATGGCTATAAGCGGGAACCCGAAAGTGTGGCTGGGCTTGTCGATACCGCGTAATCACTCCGCTTACCTAAGCGTACAAAGTGTGCTCCCGACAATTTAAATACTGTAAAGTAGCATGGCATAGGTACAGGATAGTAAATAAAACCTCAAACTAGTTTGTGGCCCCAAGAAATAAGAGTAATCAAGCTCGCCTGTGGGGGGTCCCATATACCTCCCGGATGTGGATAGCGCGATAAATCAAGGAACAGGAATCAAGTACTCGGGGTCTTACGGGACACAAGTGAGCAGGAAAAACCAAATAGCAGATGTTGCTCACCGGTGCCACTTTCTTTAGTTATCCCAGAACTACTCAGGTTAAGTTGTTTAGGTACCTCATTATTCAACAGACTCTCACATACCCTACACATGCTGTTCTACGACTCGCATGGCTCAAACAACTCCTATAGTAGTGGCTCATGGGGTGGAGGAACGAGCTTGGTGGGGTTTTAAAAGTAAAGGCTATGCATACTTGGGATTCAATTTAATGCAATCACGACTCAATGATGCAAGAATAAGATAGAGGCAATAGGTACTGTATGTATGCAAGCATGTGGAAGTGCTTGCCTGGTATCTCAGTTGAAGCAAGGGACGGATCTGGGTAGTGCTCCTGGTTCTCTTGATACAACCCCGCCAAAGGTCTATCCGAGAAAAACCAAACAAACAAGGCCAGCATGAATATAGAGCACAAGCATATGAATAAGATGCGTCAAGCAAACAATCATGCCATGATGAATGGTGCACAATTTACATGGCAAGAAAGGTAACATGGCATGGTGAGGTGTGGAGAACAAGTAGCAACATTTTAGTGGAGTTTTGGTTCACATTTTGTTGTCATAACACTTTCTGTACCCTATATTTTTACATGATGCATGCTGCAATTGAAGTCAAGGATAGCATAAACAGAAAGGTCTCGTCGAGATGATCAATTTAGACACATCATTTGCTAAATTTGGATTTAGGAAACAAAAGTTATGAATTATTTAAATTCTAGTGGCAATTGGGTAATTTAAATAAACTTGGAATTTTATTTGTGCAAAAGGCAAAATGGATGGCATATTTGGAATCCTCTCATTTTTCTGATATCCAAACATATATTATTTGTCAAATTTGGAGTTACCATTGAAAAGTTATTTGAATTCTGGTTTTGAATTTGAATTTGAATATGCAGAAAAAGATTTGAATAAAACAAACAGTCGCAGCCAAACTTTTCACACACAGACACAGATACCCAGCCACTTACAGGTGGACCTGAGCTGACCCACGCGCGCAGGAGAACAGTGGCACCGCGGCTGGTCCTAACTACCGACGCTGACAGGTGGGGCCGGCCACAGCGGGCCACGCACACGCGTCACGCAGCGGAGACGCGACACGGTGGCGATCCGAGGACCGCGGGTTGAAACACAAGAAGCGGGGGATCCTTTTTGCATAAAACCAACAGACGCTGGGAGGTGGGGTCAAGGATCGGGTTTTAGGCGGAAAAGAGGGTCGACGGTAAAGTGGTCACATTGTCGGACAGCGGCAGCCGCGGCCGGGCGGCGTCGCCGGAACTTTGGCCATCGATGGCGAAGCGAACTGGTTGAATCGCCATGCCAAAACGTAAAAGGTAGAGGGTGCAACGGCAACTATGGTTTGGGTCGCGCTGGCAAGGAAGGCCGTAGCGCGTGGGCAAGGCTCGAACTCGCCAGATCTCCCCGCCGTGGCCGCTCTGTCGCACAAGGCTGCAAGACGCACGCAGAGCGTTCGACGGAGCGCGGCGAGGCTACGGTGCGCGAGAGGAGAGGGGAGCTTGTCTGGGGAGAAGAGGGACTCACCAGCAGCTCGACGGCGCGGTTGGCGAGGATCGGGGAGGTCCGGATCCGCCGGCGAGCTCGGGTTGAGAAGTGGTGGTTCACTCCGGGCACGGCGACGGCGTGGTCGCTCCGGCGAGGCTACGGCGGGGTCCTCGTGTCCTGGGCGAAGCAGGGGAGGTCGTCGCTGCTCCTGGTACTCTGGGCTGCCCTGGCGCGCTCGGGATCGAAGGGTCTGCAGAGGTGGCCGCCGATCTAGGGTTGGGGAGACATGGTTGAAGAGTTCGCTTGTCTGGGGAGGGAGAAGGAAGGCAGGGGGAGCAGAGGGGCCTGGGGACTACCTGGGGATCTGGGGGCGAGGGGAAGGATAAGAGCAGCGGGGCAGGTGGATGGCGTGGCTAGCGTGGGGGAGGGGCAGGGCGTGCACTTCACGTGCATGGCTGCTGAATGGGCATGCTCGGGCTGCTGTGGGGCCAGGGGAGCTCAGGTGTAGGGTTAGAGGGGGCAGAGAGAGAGAGGGAGAGGAAAGAAAAAGAGAGGGAGAGGGGGTGGTTCGGTCTAGGTTAGATGAGGGGTAGGTTAGCTAGGGCATGATGCCCATGTGAGCATGCAAGATAGATTTTAGGGGTGGAAAGCTAGAGTGGAGAGGAGAGGGGAGGGGTGCTTTGGTTTGGGATTAGCAAGGTGTGGTGTAGGCATTTAGCTAGGATGGGTATGGCATGGGATGATCATGCTAGGTAGAAGGGAAGGAGAGGGGTAGCTAGGGTTTTGCTTAGGGAGAAGGTGTAGATTAGGGTTTTGTTTAGGGTAGAAAGGAGAGATAGCATGGGGGAGGTTTTAGAGTTTGCTAAGATGGGTAAGAATGGGGTGGTACTTAACTTGGTCATGCAAGCTTCTTATACAACCCACAAAACCAAGAAAAAGGAGAAAAGGGGGGGAAGGTAGGGAGAGATGTTCATGTGGTGATGGGGTTATTCTTTGGTCCATGCATGTTCCAAATAATGACCAAGCACGATCCAAGAAAAGAGATAGAGAGAGGAAGGTGGTTTAAGGTTTGTGAATGCCACATTAGCACATGTGTGTGCATGGAGCATGGGGATAGGGTTAAGCTAAAGGGAAAAGAGAGATAGAGGATATGGTGAAGAAACTACAAGGCAAAACATGATTTGAACAAAGGGAAGATGATCCACTTAGAAAGCAAGCAAAAACAAATACTAGAAAAGGTGGCACTTGCATGGCCCATGCAAAAATAATTAATGCCAAAAGGTTATATTGTGAAAACAACATTATTTCATGTGGCTTTAATCCTTGCATTCCCAAAAAGTGGGCAAAGGCCAAGCAAAAGATGATGGGTGGATCCAACCAACAACATGAGCTAGAGATACTCAAAACTAAAATGCCAAGCTCATATTGATTGGATGGTGGAATATAAGGTGGTGAAAGAAAAGGTGGTGGAGTCAATAAGAGAGATGCCCTCAACTCAAATTGGGCATTTAACAATATATCAAGAGCCAAATACAATACCAAGAGGCAACTACAATTAATCATGCACATGAGATAAGAACCAAACAAGAAAAGGGTTTTATATGATGCTCAAATGCAAGGTGACATGATGACATGAGCATGATAAGATGATGATGCAACAATTATATGTTGGAAGTAGCCCTTTTATTATTATTATAACATGTAGCATTACAGGGGTTAGACAACTGGGATGCTACAACTCTCCTGACTAAACAGAATCTCGCCGAGATTCTAGGAAGAAGAAGAAGATACAAAGAGAGAAGGATGGTTGGCACGGAGTTCATCTTCACGCTCCCATGTGGCTTCATCAATGAATGGTGTGACCACTGCACCTTGCAAAACCTGATGGACTTGTTGCAGTCCTTCTGCTCATGTCTCAAGGATTTTGGTGGGGTGTTCTTGATAAGACAGATCTTCTTGGAGGTCGATTAGCTCATGATCCACGGTCTTGCCGGTCTTTGAAGCACTTCTTGAGCTGAGAGATGTGGAAAACATCATGGACTTTGAGTTTTTCCTAAGCTCCGTGCATAAGCAACTTCTCCTCTTCTACCACGTATCTTGAAAGGACCGATGTATCTAGGAGCCAACTTTCCTTTGATACCAAGCGGTGTGTTCCTCTCATGGGAGTGACACGAAGGTAGAGATCACCAGGCATATACCATATCTGTGCTTCTGTCATAGTTGCTCTTATGATGACTCGAGCAATCTTCGTGTTCTCCGAATGATATGCACCTTCTCCTCGCTTGGGTTACAATGTCGGCCAAACCAGATTCTTTCTCCCGCACTGACCAACCAATTGGAGTTCGCACTTGCGACCATAGAGAGCCTCGAATGGTGCCATCTTCGACTCTTCCGAAGCTGTTGTTGTAGGAGAATTCAGCATATGGAAGACACTCCTCCCACTTCATGCCAAAAGAGATGACGCAAGCTCTAAGCATGTCCTCGAATCTGATTGATTCTTTCCACTTGTCCTTGAGATCGAGGGTGGTAAGCAGTCTTTGAAGTTCAACTTTGTTCCCAAAGCTTTTTGGAAACTTTCCTTAACTTTGAGGTGAAGATGCTCCCACGGTCGAACTGATTTCAAGGAACCCCATACAAAGAGACAATCCTATTGATATAGAGCTCACCAATCAATTCCGTAAATTGTTTCTTTGATCGGGAAGAAATGAGCCACTTTAGAAAGCCTGTCGATGACAACAAAATTGCATTGTTGCCCTTCGCGACCTTGGAAAGCCAGTGATGAAGTCCATCTCAACTTTCTCCCATTTCCATTCCGGAGGTTTCAATGGCTGTAGAAGACCAAATGGTTTCGATGGACATCCTTGACTCTGATGCACATCACATTCGAGACATACTTGGCACAATACCGCTTCAACCTGTGCCACCAAGATTGTGTTTTCAAGTCCATGTACATCTTTGTGCTGCAGGATGGATAGAAAGAACCAATCATGTGCCTCCTTGAGAACTTGGTCTCTCGGACCGGGTAGTTTGGAACAAACATCCGTGTTCCAAGAAGAGCGTGCCTTGATCATCAACATGAAAGGACTCAGATTGAAGGTCAAGCTTAGCGATGAGCTTTTGGTGCGGATCACCAAGTCGACGAGCGAATCTGTTCTTCCAAGAGAGGAGTGGCGGAAGGTTCGTGGAGATGCCCTTGTTCCACAATTTCTGTGTTGAGCCGACGGAATTCCTCGCACAAGAGAGGTCGCTTCTTCTACCATGAGGTTGTTGACATAAGCTTTACGGCTAAGCGCATCCGCCATGACATTTGCTTTGCGGAGTGTAGTTGATGGTCACATCAAAGTCATTGATTGCTTCAATCCATCTCCTCTGCCAAGGTTGAGATCCGGTTGAGTGAAGATATACTTCAAACTCTTGTGGTCCGAGAAGATCTCACAACGGTTACCAAGCAAGTAGTGCCTCCATAGCTTCAACGCAAAGACAATCTTTGCTAGCTCGAGGTCATGTGTGGATAGTTGATCTCATGCGTCTTCAATCGACGAGAGGCATAAGCAACCACTGCTTCTCTTGCATAAGGACCGCACCCAATCCTTGCAAAGAGGCGTCCGCAGAATATCCGGAATGGCTTAGATGTATCCGGAGGAACCAAGACTGGTGTGGAAGTGAGCTTCTTTGAGTGTCTCAAAACTTTCTTGGCAAGGTGAGTCCATGGTACTTCTTGCCTTTCTTGAGGAGATCGGTAAGAGGCTTTGCTATCTTTGAGAAGTTCTGAACAAAACGACGACAATAGCTAGCCAAGCCGAGAAAACTCCACACTTCCTTGACATTAGCAGGAGGAAGCCATTCAACTATTGTCTTCACGGTTTCCGGGTTGACTGCAATGCCCTTGGCAGAGATAACATGACCCAAGTATGTTACTTCAGGCAGCCAAAACTCACACTTTGAGAACTTTGCATACAAGCGGTTCTCACGGAGCTTGTTTAAGACACACCGCAGGTGTTCCTCATGCTCCTCCTTAGACTTGGAATAAACCAGAATGTCATCCAGATATACCACAACAAACTTGTCCAGGTACTCCATGAAAATTGAGTTCATCAGCCTCGAGAAGGTAGCAGGTGCGTTGGTGAGGCCGAAAGACATGACCGTGTACTCATACAGGCCATAGCGAGTGGTGAAAGCTGTTTTGGGCACATCCTCTTTGCGAATTTTGATTTGGTGATAACCACTTCTCAAGTCCAGCTTAGAGAACACCACAGCTCCTGCCAGCTGATCAAACAGATCATTTATCCGAGGGAGAGGATATTTGTTCTTGATGGTTTTAGCATTTAGAGCCCGGTAGTCAACACATAGCCTATCGGTTCTGTCAAGCTTCTTCACAAAGATTGTTGGACTACCCCAATAAGAAGTGCTGTGTTGAATGAAACCCAATTTCTCTTGTTCATCAAGTTGTCGTTTGAGTTCAGCCAACTCAGAAGGACCCATTTTATATGGCCTCTTGGAGATAGGAGCCGTTCCAGGTTCAAGCTCTATCACGAATTCAACCTCGCGATCCGGAGGCATACCTGGCAACTCTTCAGGAAAGACATCCGGAACTCACAGACATCGGTACACTCAATAGCTTCCATAGCATCATTATTCAGAGCAGCCAAGGAATAGAGCTGGACAGCAGGAGTCAGACTTGGAGAAAAGACTACATGGCCTTCAGGAATCTTCAGAGACACTGAGCGTTCAGCACAATCGATCACAGCTGCATTTGCTGTCAACCAATCCATGCCCAAAATGACATCAATATCAGAGTCGCCCAGAACGATCAAAGAAGCCGTGAATGAAGAATCACCAATCTCAACTTTATTGCCATGACTGATTTTAGAAGCTGCCATTGTTGCTCCAGGAGAAAGAACCATTAACTTCTTTGGAAGAGGATCCATGACTAACTCATTCTCACTTGCAAACTTTATAGAGACAAAAGAATGCGATGCACCAGAATCAAAGAGAACTCGTGCAGGAACTGAGTTAACGGATAGCATACCCATTACAACTCCAGGTGCGAGCTCAGCTTGAGAGGCGTTGACGCAGTTGGCACGCACAACCGCAGACCCGGGCTTAGTGTTGATGTTGAGAGCCCGAGGCGGTGGTGCACGAACCGAAGGAGAGCTTGTTGCAGATCTTGGCGGGGGTTGAGGGAGAGCTTTGTTCTTCATTGGGCAGTTCCAGTTGGGATGTCCATGATCTCCACATGTGTAACAAGCACCGTGAGGACGTGGAGCAGAGTAGCCAGGGACTCCGCCAGGCGCTCCAGGGTAAGGGTTGTTGTAGCCCCTAGGAGCCGCAGTGGTGAAGTTTGGTGGCCTTGACGTGAAACTCGCAAGTCTTGGTGGAGCCGGGAGCGACGGTGGGGTGTTAGGAACCCAGACACGCCGCTTAGAAGGAGCTGCCATAACTGCAGAGCTTGATGCATCCCTGTTGTGTTTCTTGGACTCCTCGAACATTTGCCTGCTTGCCTCCTCTTGCAAAGGTTGCAGTCAGTAGTTCCAGGAAGGTTGCCGGTCTTGCATGCGTGATTGCATACTTGATCGACGCATTGAGCCCTTGCCTGAACCTTTTCTGCTTCTTCTTGTCATCAGATACCTCATCACCACCATAGCGGGACAGATTCATGAAGTTCCTGATATAGGTGTTGACGTTATCATTTCCCTGCTTCAGGTTGAGGAAGGCCTCCTTCATCCTTTCCATCACAATCTCTGAGAGAAACTGTTCTTTGAAAGCTGCAGTGAACCTCTCCCAAGTAGGCTGGAACCCAGTGCAGCTTGCCTTCAAGTAGTTCTCCCACCAAAGAGCTGCATCTCCCTTGAGAAGGTGGGTAGCACACTTGACCCACTCCTGCTCGAACATCAGCCTCGAGCAACCTTGAGATCTCGCGCAGCCAATCATCCGGCCCGCAGGTCGGTCGGACACATCAAACCGGCGAGGTTGAACTTGAGGAAGCTCTTGATGTCACCACGCTTGGGAGGTGGAGGAAGTGGAGCAAACTCATTCCTTCCGACGCTCTCCTCAAAGCTGCTGGTTCTCTTGCATTGCCGCCAAAGCATTAGCTATGCTTGATGGCGAGCCCATTCGGAGGATGTCCTCTTCAGTCCCGTGGGGAGCCATCCTGTCATTGATATAAAACTCAAGTCGGTACTATAATGGAGAATGATAATAATCCAAAATAGTACCAAGATGGAATTAACCAAGATTAAAGGATACAATTCTTGAGATGATATGAAAATATCAACAAAGTTCATAGCACCTAAAAGATATTAAGCATATCGCACACGTGAAAAAGGAGTGTGGTACACAAATATATCAAAGAAAAATTTTCCACAAATTTGGCATTAAAATACCAATAGATGCATAAATTACTTAACGAATCAAGATTAGTGACTCTACCGATTCAATATACAAAAGCGAATGATACAAGTAGTGGTATGGTCGCGACTCCATCCCGCACTCAAATCATTACTCCGCACATGAACGAGTGGAACACATATCCTAACCCCTTCTTCTCACGACGAAACCTAAAGATTGGTAACTACGGAGACGAACACCCCAAACAAGATAGCGTCGGATACAACGAGGAAGATAGATTGCGTCGGTTTGCAAAAGCCTGTCGGTATGGAATGTACCAACAGTTGATAACCAAAGACAAATAAGATAACAACTTGGATGCAACAGATAGACAAGGGATTACACACACACACACACACACAACCTATGGTACTACGGAAACCCAGAACACGTGAATCCTAGTTTGAACTTTGAGAAGAGGATTGAAAACGTTACACTTCCTTACCAGAAAAGGGTGGGTGGGAGGGTAAGAAGAAAAATGGAAGCAGTCCTACTCTCGCGTTTTGTTTTTCCCTAATATACATAACTACCAAAATATTTGCTAGACTGACAACGACCGTTTGGCTGAAACCCTGAAGGTCGGGATGGCTCTGATACCAATTGTAACTACCTCGGTGAACTACGCTCCTAGATACAAGCCTGGATGAGTGGTAGCGGTTGAAATAGTACGGTGGGGCCCCAAAAGCCACTCACTGGTAGTCCTTTCAGACGTACCAACCACTACCCTCTCAACGGGACCTGTACGGGCGGCGTAGTCGGCGAAGGATCAACTACATTACACAAGTGGGTATGTACGCAAGCCACCATACAAGAGTACATCGAGCCATACCATCTAGAAAGAAAGGAAATATAGCATACGGCAAGATTCAAATGACCTAGATAGATCTATATTTTAGGATAACTCCTCATACAACACACATCGAGTATCATGCAGGCGGCAAGCAGAATCCAGTACGGATAAGAAGCAAATCGGCATAAGATGCCATGGAAATAAGCACATCCCAACTACAGGTCTCACGGATCCCGTTCGAAATCTCTACACGAACGATTGTTGCCCACATCTTGGCTTCTTCCACCCAAGATCCGTCCCGTGAAGGTACATTCATCTGAATCAAGAATTTATCGTGTGAGACCCTAAGGGTACCCAGCAAGTCTTAATGCCTCTAAAGGGGACACAACCTGGGTGACGCAATTGCGTGAAAGATAAACCTTAGCAATTCTCAGATAACGCTAACCATCCGCCTAACCAATGATAGGCGGATGTCCGTGAATTAAGAACAACGATTACAATGGTAATCTCATCCGATCCATCATCCTCCACAACACCAACAAGGCGGACGAACAACCCCCCATCCGTTGGCAATTTTATTAACCATTCCATGAGTGTTGCTCTATTTACTAGTCATGTTACTTAGTCAGATTAAAGCGGTACTTTAGTTATGCTTGTCTATGATCAAGAAACTGTGCTCCAAGTCGTCCATATCCGCGGACACGGCTTTGAGAAAGTTTTACCGGCCGGGTGCACCAATAGCAACACACGCCGATCAACCTCGGAAAAACCAAATCAAAACCAACGAGGCTTTCACGGTGAACAATCACAAGATTCAGAAATATTTCAGGGGCCACCCTCAAGTAGATCCATAGCGGAGATAGTGACTCGAGACGGACTCAAGGTTTGCGTCAATGGTCAGAAGCGGGAACCCAAGTGTGGCTGGGCTTGTCGATACTGCGTAATCACTCCGCTTACCTAACAGACAAAGGTGCTCGCACAATTTAAATACGAAGTAGCATGGCATAGGTACAGATAGTAAATAAAACCTCAAACTAGTTTGTGGCCCCAAGAAATAAGACGGAATCAAGCTCGCCTGGGGGTCCCATATACCTCCGGATGTGGATAGCGCGATAAATCAAGGAACAGGAATCAAGTACTCGGGGTCTTACGGACACAAGTGAGCAGGAAAACCAAATAGCGATGTTGCTCACCGTGCCACTTTCTTTAGTTATCCCGAACTACTCGGTTAAGTTGTTTAGGTACCTCATTATTCAACAGACTCACATACCCTACACATGTTGTTCACGACTCGCATGGCTCAAACAACTCCTATAGTAGTGGCTCATGGGGTGGAGGAACGAGCTTGGTGGGTTTAAAAGTAAAGGCTATGCATACTTGGGATTCAATTTAATGCAATCGCGACTCAATGATGCAAGAATAAGATAGAGGCAATAGGTCGTATGTATGCAAGCATGTGGAAGTGCTTGCAGTATCTCGATTGAAGCAAGGGACGGATCCAGGTAGTGCTCACGGTTCTCTTGATACAACCCACTCGCAAATGTCTATCCGAGAAAAACCAAACAAACAAGGCCAGCATGAATATAGAGCACAAGCATATGAATAAGATGCGTCAAGCAAACAATCATGCCATGATGAATGGTGCACAATTTACATGGCAAGAAAGGTAACATGGCATGGTGAGGTGTGGAGAACAAGTAGCAACATTTTAGTGGAGTTTTGGTTCACATTTTGTTGTCATAACACTTGCTGTACCCTATATTTTTACATGATGCATGCTGCAATTGAAGTCAAGGATAGCATAAACAGAAAGGTCTCGTCGAGCTGATCAATTTAGACACATCATTTGCTAAATTTGGATTTAGGAAACAAAAGTTATGAATTATTTAAATTCTAGTGGCAATTGGGTAATTTAAATAAACTTGGAATTTTATTTGTGCAAAAGGCAAAATGGATGGCATATTTGGAATCCTCTCATTTTTCTGATATCCAAACATATATTATTTGTCAAATTTGGAGTTACCATTGAAAAGTTATTTGAATTCTGGTTTTGAATTTGAATTTGAATATTCAGAAAAAGATTTGAATAAAACAAACAGTCGCAGCCAAACTTTTCACACACAGACACAGATACCCAGCCACTTACAGGTGGACCTGAGCTGACCCAGGCCCACGCGCGCAGGAGAACAGTGGCACATGACAGGTGGGCCACGGGCCGCCACGCACACGCAGCTGGAGACGCGACACGTGGCGATCCGAGGACCGCGGGTTGAAACACAAGAAGCGGGATCCTTTTGCATAAAACCAACAGACTGGGAGGTGGGGTCAAGGACTGCGGGTTTAGGCGGGAAAAAGGGAGGGTCGATTGCAAAGTGGCCATTTGTCGGACAGCGTGGCAGCTTGGCAGCTGCGTCTGGCCGAACTTTGGCCGTCGATGGCGAACCGCGCTGGTTGAATCGCCTCGCCAAAACGAAAAAGGTAGATGGTGCACGGGCTGCAACTATGGTTTGGGTCGTGCACGCGAAGGAAGGCCGTGGCGCTGGGCAAGGCTCGAACTGGCGGATCTCCTGCTGCCGCTGCTGCTGTCGGCCTTGCAGACGCACGCAGAAGCGTTCGAGAGCCGGGCGAGGCTACGGTCTTGCGAGAGGGGAGCTTGTCTGGGGAGAAGAGGGACTCACCAGCAGCTCGACGACGCGGTTGGCGAGGATCGGGGAGGTCCGGATCCGCCGGCGGGCTCGGGTCGAGAAGCGGCGGTTCACTCCGGGCACGGCGACGGCGTGGTCGCTCCGGCGAGGCTACGGCGGGGTCCTCGTGTCCTGGGCGAAGCAGGGGAGGTCGTCGCTGCTCCTGGTACTCTGGGCTGCCCTGGCGCGCTCGGGATCGAAGGGTCTGCAGAGGTGGCCGTCGATCTAGGGTTGGGGAGACATGGTTGAAGAGGTCGCTTGTCTGGGGAGGGAGAAGGAAGGCAGGGGGAGCAGAGGGGCCTGGGGACTACCTGGGGATCTGGGGGCGAGGGGAAGGATAAGAGCAGCGGGGCAGGTGGATGGCGTGGCTAGCGTGGGGGAGGGGCAGGGCGTGCACTTCACGTGCATGGATGTGGAGCATGCGTCTCGGCTGCCAGGGGGCAGGGGGCTGGTGGGCAGGGGAGCTCGGCGGAGTAGGGTTAGAGGGGGGGCGGTAGGCAGAGAGAGAGGGGAGAGAGGAAAGAAAAAGAGAGGGAGAGGGGGTGGTTCGGTCTAGGTTAGATGAGGGGTAGGTTAGCTAGGGCATGATGCCCATGTGAGCATGCAAGATAGATTTTAGGGGTGGAAAGCTAGAGTGGAGAGGAGAGGGGAGGGGTGCTTTGGTTTGGGATTAGCAAGGTGTGGTGTAGGCATTTAGCTAGGATGGGTATGGCATGGGATGATCATGCTAGGTAGAAGGGAAGGAGAGGGGTAGCTAGGGTTTTGCTTAGGGAGAAGGTGTAGATTAGGGTTTTGTTTAGGGTAGAAAGGAGAGATAGCATGGGGGAGGTTTTAGAGTTTGCTAAGATGGGTAAGAATGGGGTGGTACTTAACTTGGTCATGCAAGCTTCTTATACAACCCACAAAACCAAGAAAAAGGAGAAAGGGGGGGGGGAGGTAGGGAGAGATGTTCATGTGGTGATGGGGTTATTCTTTGGTCCATGCATGTTCCAAATAATGACCAAGCACGATCCAAGAAAAGAGATAGAGAGAGGAAGGTGGTTTAAGGTTTGTGAATGCCACATTAGCACATGTGTGTGCATGGAGCATGGGGATAGGGTTAAGCTAAAGGGAAAAGAGAGATAGAGGATATGGTGAAGAAACTACAAGGCAAAACATGATTTGAACAAAGGGAAGATGATCCACTTAGAAAGCAAGCAAAAACAAATACTAGAAAAGGTGGCACTTGCATGGCCCATGCAAAAATAATTAATGCCAAAAGGTTATATTGTGAAAACAACATTATTTCATGTGGCTTTAATCCTTGCATTCCCAAAAAGTGGGCAAAGGCCAAGCAAAAGATGATGGGTGGATCCAACCAACAACATGAGCTAGAGATACTCAAAACTAAAATGCCAAGCTCATATTGATTGGATGGTGGAATATAAGGTGGTGAAAGAAAAGGTGGTGGCGTCAATAAGAGAGATGCCCTCAACTCAAATTGGGCATTTAACAATATATCAAGAGCCAAATACAATACCAAGAGGCAACTACAATTAATCATGCACATGAGATAAGAACCAAACAAGAAAAGGGTTTTATATGATGCTCAAATGCAAGGTGACATGATGACATGAGCATGATAAGATGATGATGCAACAATTATATGTTGGAAGTGGCCCTTTTTATTATTATAACATGTAGCATTACAGGGGTTAGACAACTGGGATGCTACATTTTTGTAGGCCTACCAACATGTTTTTGGTAGAGAGGTTCCAGTACTGTAGGTCCATTCATCCTTTCCCACTCACTCTTGTCCTTGCATGGGTAAACAATGTTCCCATATGCCTTGTCATGCATTTCTACTGAGTAGCAAGGGTCAACAACAGTTACAGGATCAATGTCATCATGCCTTAAACAGGATATAACATGTGAACAAGGGATTCCATTCTTCTGCCACCTCATGCAAGTGCATGTCTTATGCTTCAAGTCAACCACATAGTCAACAGGTTGAGAGGACACAAGTTCTCCCACTTTGAACAGTCCATCCCCTGCCCCTTCTGCAAACACATTGTTTGCAAACTCAATGTTCTTCTACAGCTTCTTCATTATTTTGAGACATATAGGACTAGTCCAAGTACTTCTCTCTTGATTTTTGGTGTAGTGCCTACTCATAAGTTGACACTTTACTGTTTCTAACATTGAAAGCACTGGTAGCTCTCTAGCTTCCAAGATGTACCTGCCAAGCATGTAACATAGATGAAAATAACCAAGATGAAAATAATCAGAGATGAACATAGACATGGACCATTTGAAGTATGCATTTGGCAACTTACTTGTTGAAAACCTCACAGTTGTTGTTCAATAGAATATCACATTTTGGTAAGTCACTCTGGAAAGCTCTCACCCATGTTTTTGGATCCAAGTTCTGCAACCAGGCATGAGCATTTGAATTAAGCACTTCCATCTGTGCCATGTGCTTCTCATAGAGTCTAACTGTGTTGCTCCTAGCTATCTTCCAAAGCTGGTTCTTCAGTACATCTCCCTTGAATAATTGCTGAAAATTCTGCCACATGTGTCTTACACAGAACCTATGCTCTGAATCTGGGAACACGACTTTTAACAGCATTAATCAGTCCCTGCAACCAATGTGTAAGAAATGATTAGTACAATGATGGGAAGAACAGATGGTCCAATGGTTTCAGCAATAACAAGTTACAACTAGTAGTTACCTTTTGTTTGTCTGACATGATGGTCCAAGGTGTTGTGTTGATTATTCCCAAATCAGCTTTCAGAGTTTCTAGGAACCATGTCCAGGAAGCAGTATCTTCCACTTCTACAGCAGCCATAGCAATAGGGTAAATGCAATCATTAGGATCCATCCCAACAGCTGTGAGCAGCTGTCCTCTATGCCTTGTTTTAATGTGGCATCCATCAATGAATATAACTGGCCTGCAACCTTGTAGGAACCCCCTCTTGCATGCTGCAAGACTCATGTAGCATTTCTTGAATCTTGCATTCTCATCAACTGACAGATAGAAAGTACTGCCTGGATTACTCCTCCTGATCTCATTAGCATAATCCCAGAGCATCTTGTATTGCTCTTCTTCATCTCCATATATCACAGTCATTGCAATCCTTTTGGCTCTTTGTAGCTTGCTCCTAGATGGGGTCATGTTCCACCCTTTCTGGACCACTCTTGAGAAATTTTGAAGACTCATTTGTTGATCAGCTCTAAAGCTCTCCAAATACTTCTCTGCAATGAATTGTGCTGTGAAAGCACTAACCTTCCACTTTCCTCTACAGGTGTGCTCAGGTGTGTACCTCTTTATCTGGAATGCTTTTGTACTTGAGTCAACAGATGCCCATAGGTACCAACTGCAATTCTTCTCACATACTGCCCTTACCCTCTTCTTGTCATTTATAGGTAGGTTTATACCCTTTCTATGAATGCAACTATATGCCCTGATTGCTTTCCTAAGCAACTCCACAGTAGAAAACACTTGACCAAAAACAAATTTTGGATCATTCAAATCATCATCTCTGAATGTTCTGAATTTCATCCTCATTGTATCATCATCAGAGTCAGGTCCCCATAGATCATCTTCCTCAGAATCCTCCTCTTTGATTTCACAATTCTCTTTGCCTTTGTCTGTTGCATTTGGAAAGCATTTGGTTGATCTTTTCCTTCTCTTCTTTATAATGCTACTCTTGCCTTTGTCAGATCCTTCCTCACCAACTAGATCAGCATCATCTTCACTTAGAGCAAAATCAGAGTCCTGCAGCTCAAAGTCTGAATCTGAAACATCCTCACTGTCAGCCATTGCATCATTCTGTTCCCAATCACTTGCTTCTTCACTTTCATCACTTTCTTCATTATATGCAGCTGCAGTATTGCCTCTATTCCTCTTCCTTGACCTTACTCTACCAGCAACAGTTCCTTCATCATGTTCCTGAACTGAATCTTCTACTGAAGTTGTGGGATAGACAATTTGAATTGGTACTGGAGGTCCCTCTGCACTTGGATATTCAGGTTGGGTACTCTTTCCTGGCTTTACAGGGCTAATAACAGTAGGCAAAGGAGCAATTGGAAACTACTACATCATCATAAGCTTTAAAGCTCAAGCTCGTCATGGTCCAAGTATATCTTTGAAGAAATGATGCCCTATGTCAACTAAATTAACCATAGCCATGAATGAATGGTCATCACATAGCTCCCTCGAGACCATTCTGGAAATTGTAAGCATTGGAATCTGAGTGAATCTTCATTCTACCTGCCATCTCATAGCCAATTTCTTCAATTATCCTTTCAAGCATCACTTCTGACCAACTTAGGGTAGCAACTTCATCATAATGAATGATGTGGCCATCAACATAACTTCTGTTCTTGCCAGTGCCCACAAAAAACCCACCATGATTTATCTCCAATGTAAAGTATGCACTTCTTTCTCCTACAAATGAACAATGACATGCTTAATTACCTACTGCAAGCTTCAATTTTGGCATGCACAATAAACAGGGCACAATAAGCAGAAATATGGGCATGCCATCCTCAACCTCAACACTGTAAACAATTTTTCTACCATAAAAATGACATTTTTCTTAAACCCTAAGCCCCAATCACACCAAAATCATCTATGAAAACCCTATCGAATGCTGAGCCACAAACTTGCAAAACAGAGACAGAGGATAGACAGAGGAGAGTCAGAGCACCAACATCTAACATGCTGAGCCACAAATCTGCTCAAAATCAAAGTCGGCGGTTCAGGGATTACCATAGACAGGAGGGGGAGCGCCTTCCGGCCGCCGGAAGGGAAACATCGCCGCGGCTCCTGGCCGCAACATCTGCGCGGAACCACCGCACCGCCTCTCACCCCGCCATTGTTGACGAAGAAAACCGCAGCAACCTCGATTGCCGCCGAGCTCACTCCCCTTCACAGTGGCCTCGCGCCGTTCCCGCTCCCACTCTCCCTCTTCTCCTCGACAGCTCCGCAAAAGTTGATGAGAGTGGAGGGGCTAGTTCATGATTTCGGAGTTGTCTGAAGGGGCCAATGGGATAATTACTCCTCCCTTCCGACACCATCAATGCTCGCGTGAGACTGCCAGTGGGACCCTCTGTGGCATCCCGCAAAACCACTACTAGAAAATCGCGTTGTTTTTGTGCATTGCATCATCATGACCGCATGCTCATGTCATCATGCCACATTGCATTTGAGCATCGTCATCATCTTGCATTTGCTTGCATAAAACTAATTTCGGAAAAACCTGTTTGTGTTTTCTAAACGCCCCGTCTTTGTTCAAACGCAAAACCCCGGGTCACCGGATTATTTTGTTTTGTTTGCTATAGGTTTGCAAAAGTCTGTTTGAAATAAATAAAACATTCAATTATTTTTTGTGGGGGCAGTCGAACGGGCCGAATCGACCCAGTCGACCACCCCAGTATTAAAAACGGTCCATCTAAACCAGCCCCCCTATAAATCCTATTTACACCCAGACCTAATCTACCCTCCAACCACCGGCCGCCACCTCACCCTCTCCCCAAACTCCTACCCACCCTGCCACCTCATCAATCCACCAGCCCCACTTCCCCCTCTACCTCTTTCTCACCCAGCCTCCTCCTACCCTTCTCCCTTACAGGCCGACCCCACCCTCCTGGCCCACATCCTCTCTCTCTCTCCCTCTCTCTCTCTCCTCCCCCTGGCCCACGTGTTAGCCACACACAGCCCCACACCTGCCCCTTCCACCCCGGGCCCCACGCCCCAACCTGGCCCATGAGACCCTGCCCACGCCTGTGTCCCCATCCTCTCTTCCACCTCCACGCGCCTTCCCTGTCGCCTCCCCAGCCCGCGCGCCCTCAACTGCCAGCAAGTCGCCTCTCCGGCCCGGCCTCCTCGCCCCTCGGCCCGCCTCCTCAGTGGCCCTCCTCTCAGCCGCCTCACCCCGCCCGTCCTCCTAGCCTGGCACCGCCATCATGGGACCTCCACTGCCGGCAGCGCCGCCCTCCTCCGCGCCCCGCTCTCCCTCCTCCTCCTCCCGCCCGCTCCCTCCTCCGGCCGCGGCCGCCGCCCTCCTCGCCGCTGCCCCTCTCTCCTCCGCCATAGCCGCGCCTCGCCACTTGAGCCCGCCTCTGCCGCCGCTCCCTCCGCCACCGCCCACTCGCCTCCATCCCTCGCCGCCTACTCGCTCACTGAGCCGCCTCGCCGCGCCACCTCCCCTCAGTGCGGCGCCTGCCGCCCGCCGACCTTCCGTCTCCCCAGAGCAGCGCCCGTCGCCGCCCGCCCCTCCCGTCCATGAGCCTCGCCACCGTCTCCTCTGCGCGTCCAGGAGACGAGCTGCTCGCCCGACCTCCGCCACGGCCGCCCGGCCGGCTCGTCCTGCCAGCGCGGACCGTCCCCAAGCGAACCCCTGCCCTCGCGGTGGACCACTGCGCCGTCGTCCCGAGCCGGTCGCGTCGCGTGGCGCCCGTAGGCCGCTTTGCTGCTCATTGCTGTTCGAGTTGGTGTCATGTGCTGCATACATGGTACTGCAAGTTGGTAACTCGGCATACAAACCTTCCGGTGAACAAGAGCTGCAATTCGGACTAGCACCCCGATAATCCACCCGAACATGCGCTTCAAAGTCCAAGTTCGCCATCGACAATTGAAGCCTCGGAACCCCAAGTTCCTCCTCGACCATTGGAACGGGCACCCAAGATCTGCCTGTAGACCCAGCCGAAAACCGTCAAACCCTCGGAACCGCCAAGGTCGCCGAGATCCCCGTACCCGAAGGCCGTGGATGCGACAAAATCATCTCTCGGACGCCCAGGTCGCCACCCGGAACGCCAAGTACTCCCTTCCGGACGCCGAGTCCGCCGAGAACCCGGATGCGCCAAGATCTACCTCCGTCATCAGAGGACGAACCTGCCACGGCCGAACCCCAGATCCGAACCCCGAGACCAACCCCGAACCCCGGAACCAAGATCGCCGAACCCTAATGTGTGAACCCCTTACCGAAACCCTATTTTATAATATAATACAACTTGTCGCATATTAATCATTCATCTTGCATGCATATTTGTGTGGTTTGGGGGCCTTATGCCAATTCACCTCTAATTAAATATGGGGCCCATATGCGGGCAAATCCAGTCTCATATCGGCCTCATTTAAATTTGTCTAGCGAACCGGTGCTATCTTTTGCCATGCTAAAACAACATTTAATTTGCGGGGTAGATAAACAACTTGAACCATCTAACTAATTGTCGGGACCCCGGTTCCGCTTAATCTTGTCTAATTGCATCGCACCTTTGCCATGTCATGCATCATACATGCATCATGCCGATCTTCTACCGTTGTATTAAATATTGCATCCGGTGTTTATTCTAGTGTTTTGCTTCTTCGCGGATAAGGTCGTTGAGTTGATGTGAGCCGCGATCTTCGGTTGAACCTTCGGCAATGTTTTCATGCGAGCATCTCCCCCTTTCTACCTATCTTACTTTTATAGTATCTATTCCCTCCTGTTGATCTATTGCTATCTGTGTTGCGATGCTCTAGTTTTCGTATCCGTGTTATCCCTTGCAGCCTTATATTGCCTTGGACACATCCTATTACCTGTTGTTTGGTAGATAGTTGGACTTGCGCGTCGTGATAAGCTTGCTCAAGTGTGCGTGTAAATCGATTACCACAGTTGTTGGAGTATTGTCGCATGTTTGACGTTGGAGATGATCATGGCTTTACTTATCGTTCACTTTAAATCCTGTATAACAACTAAAATTGAAGTAAGTAAGCAGAGGCACATGTGGGCAATAGATGTTATTTTGTTGTTAACCGTCCACTTGTGTCCCGTAGGACCCCGAGTGCTTGGTACCTGTTCCTTGATTTATCGCGCTATCCACATCCGGGAGGATTATGGGACCCCCTGAGCCAGAGCTTGATTCAGTCTTATTTCTTGGGGCCACAAACTAGTTTGAGGTTTTATTTACTATCATGTACTTATGCCATGCTATTGCTTTATTTACGATTGTGAGAGCACCTTTATCTTGTTAGGATCGGGACACGTTTTGGTGTCGACAAGCCCAGATTTTGGGTTCCCGACGTTCACAACCGTCCACCCAAACCTCGGGTCCGTCTCGAGTCGACTAACCGTTGGGTGTACTCAAGGGTGGCCCCCTGAAATATTTCTGAATCCTGTGATTGCTTTGTCGTGAAGGCCTCGTTGGGTTTTGATTTGGTTTTTCCGAGGTTGATCGAGCGTGTGTTGCTATTGGTGCACCCCGGCCGGGTAAAACTTTCTGAAAGCCGTGTCCGTGGTTATGGACGACTTGGAGCACAGTATCTCGATCATAGACAACTATAACTAAAGTAGTGCTATAAATTTGACTTTATAATGACTAGTAATCAGCTTCACTATAATGGAATGGCTACATAAAACTGCCCACAATTGCTTGTTTGGTTTGTCGCTTGCGACAATTGTATCTGACTAGTAAGTACTGCAACTACAACGGAATGGCTAAATAAAAGTACCAACAACTGCTGGGTTTTGGGTTATCTCATGCTATTGTATCTGATTAGTAATTGTCGCAACTACAATGGAATGGTTAACTAAAAGTGACCACTGCTTATTTTATCAGGATGACTATCTATACCTGACTAGTAATTGTTGCAACGATAACTGAATAAGTAAAACTGCCAACTGTGTGAGTTCCTCGGTTGACTTCCTCGTTTGGTCTCGAGGGGGAAACGCCAGGATGGTTTTGTTTGATGGTAGAATCAGGTTGGTTCCGGATAGGTCTTTCTTACCCCTCTCTGATAGCCGCCTGTTTTATCGAGTCTCTATAGGTTGTTTAGTGCATGTTGCCGCTGCCGCTTCAGTCCACCATACCTATGTAGGCGAGGACCGCCGAATTCTAGTCTCGCTGTCTTGGCCTCGATCTTGACGCTCCTCTTTTTCCTTTGCCCTTTGTCGGCACCCCTTTTGTTTAAGCAGGTTTCGAGATCGACGTCGTTAGCAGGGTTACCCTTCCGGCTTGGCCTGGGCAGGGTTATGGACGCCATTGGTTATTCTTCAGGGCTCTTAGCCCCATTTGCCTCTTGTCCGTAGTCGGACGCTCTACCATTTTCAAGGCGATTTGGATCTTTGTCCTGTATATCTGTATTCTTGACTCATGGAGTCGTGTTGTATATATATCTGTTCTATGGGTCCCATCGAGGACTGTTGTGTAATATTATTACTTCGTTTTCCACCCGCACGAAAGTGCCTGGTGGGCACCTTTAAATCGTTTCTATGCGGGTTTGGCGGGTTTCGCTAAAACTTGCATAGGACCGATTCTGAGTGTTCTGAGTGGTATCGAGCTCAGTTGCGATACCCCACAAGTACAGCCTGTAGGATAACCTAGCTAACGGCCGAAGTAGAGTGTCAAAACTATTTTTGAAAAATCGGTTGGATAGATCTGATTAGGTCTGATTTTACTCCTTACCCCTCTGCTGCTCTCCTCTCACCTATGCGTGTTTTGAATCCGCTCTCTTCTCTCTCTTCGAGTCCAGGATTTCTCGTGGTTGGGTTCCATCGTACCTTCAGGGTTTCGCTCCCTCCTTTGGTAACGGTGTTGCTACATTTGGTCTTCGTGCTATCCGAGGAACCCTTCGTCTGGTGGAATTCTCTTTGATCCTCCTCGTGCCTTCCGGTGTTTTCCGACGCGACGACATCATCTACGCTAGATCCGATGCAGAGTCTGCATCACTCCTTTGTTCCGAACCTCGCTTGTCGAGATCTTCAGTCTAATTCCGAGAGTTGGTTGCATAATCCGCCTATTCGTGTGCAGAGTAATGGTTTGGGTGCGCGATGGACTGGTCACCATCCGACTACTCTTATCATTCGCTCTTGTGCATCGAATCAGTGGATCCAGCAGTTTTACTCCGTCCACGGAAGCTAGAGGTGGCTTTATTGTTGATACCTCTACCTCCGACCTTTTGTCCCCGGAGTGTTCCCTCGACGATCACAGACAACGACCTCTTGTTAGTGGTGTCGCGAGGATCTACACGAAGCGAGAAGATGCAGATCACCGCCTTCCTTCCGGTACCATGAGGCGGATCTCGAGGGCGAGATCCATTGTTAGTGGTGTCGAATTGTGGCATCCCGCAAAACCACTACTAGAAAATCGCGTTGTTTTTGTTCATTGCATCATCATGACCGCATGCTCATGTCATCATGCCACATTGCATTTGAGCATCGTCATCATCTTGCATTTGCTTGCATCAAACTAATTTCGGAAAAACCTGTTTGTGTTTTCTAAACGCCCCGTCTTTGTTCAAACGCAAAACCCCGGGTCACCGGATTATTTTGTTTTGTTTGCTATCGGTTTGCAAAAGTCTGTTTGAAATAAATAAAACATTCAATTATTTTTTGTGGGGGCGATCGAGCGGGCGAATCGACCGATCGACCACCCAAAGATTAAAACGTCCATCTAAACCAGCCCCCCTATAAATCCTATTTACACCCAGACCTAATCTACCCTCCAACCACCGGCCGCCACCTCACCCTCTCCCCAAACTCCTACCCACCCTGCCACCTCATTAATCCACCAGCCCCACTTCCCCCTCTACCTCTTTCTCACCCATCCTCCTCCTACCCCTCTCCCTTACAGGCCGACCCCACCCTTGTAACACCCTCAGAATCGGCCCTATGCAAGTTTTAGCGAAACCCGCCAAACCCGCATAGAAACGATTCAAAGGTGCCCACCAGGCACTTTCGTGCGGGTGGAAAACGAAGTAATAACATTACACAATAGTCCTCGATGGGACCCACAGAACATATATATATATACAACAGCGACTCGACGAGTCAAGAATACAGATATACAATTCAAAGATCCAAATCACCTTTAGAACGATAGGGCGTCCGACTACGGACAAGATTCAAATGGGGCTAAGAGCCCTGAAGAATAACCAATGGCGTCCATAACCCTGCCCAGGCCAAGCCGGAAGGGTAACCCTGCTAACGACGTCGACCTCAAAACCTGCTTAAACAAAAGGGGTGCCGACAAAGGGCAAAGGAAAAAGAGGAGCGTCGATCTTGAGGCGATGCAGCGAGGCTAGAATTCGGCGGTCCTCGCCTACATAGGTATGGTGGACTGAAGCGGCAGCGGCAACATGCACTAAACAACCTATAGAGACTCGATACAACTGGCGGCTATCAGAGAGGGTAAGAAAGACCTATTCGGAGATAACCTGATACTACCATCAAACAAACCCATCCTGGTGTTTCCCCCTCGAGACCAAACGAGGAAGTCAACCGAGGAACTCACACAGTTGGCAGTTTTATTTATTCAGTTATCGTTGCAGCAATTACTAGTCAAATATAGATAATCATCCTAATAAAATAAGCAGTGGGCCGTTTTAGTTAACCATTCCATTGTAGTTGCGACACTTACTAGTCAAATACAATTGGCATGAGATAACCCAAAACCCAGCAGTTATTGGTACTTTTATTTAGCCATTCCGTTGTAGTTGCAATACTTACTAGTCAGATACAATCGTCGCAAGCGACAAACCAAACAAGCAATTGTGGGCAGTTTTATGTAACCATTCCATTATAGTGAAGCTGATTACTAGTCATTATAAAGTCAAATTTATAGCACTAATTTAGTTATAGTTATCTATGATCGAGATATTGTGCTCCAAGTCGTCCATAACATGAGACACGGCTTTGAAAGTTTTACCCGGGGTGCACAAATAGCAACACACACTCGATCAACCTCGGAAAAACCAAATCAAAACCCAACGAGGCCTTCACGACAAAGCAATCACAGGATTCAGAAATATTTCTGGGGGCCACTCCATTGAGTAGACCATAGCGAAGTTAGGCGACTCGAGACGGACTCAAGGTTTGCGTCAATGGTGTAGCATGGGAACCCAAAACTGGGCTTGTCGATACATGAAAACACTCCGCTTACCTAAACGATGCAGTGCTATCCATCGCACAATTTAAATAAAGCAGTAAAGCATGGCATAAGTACAGGATCGTAAATAAAACCTCAAACTAGTTTGTGTCCCCAAGAAATAAGAATGAATCAAGCTCTGGCTCAGGGTGGTCCCATAATCCTCCCGGATGTGGATAGCGCGATAAATCAAGGAACAGGTATCAAGCACTCGGGGTCCTACGGGACACAAGTGGACGGTTAACAACCAAATAACATCTATTGCCCACCTGTGCCTCTGCTTACTTACTTCAATTTTAGTTGTTAAACAGTAATTAAAGTGAACGATAATTAAAGCCATGACCATCTCCAACATCAAACATGCGGCAAGGCTCCAACAACTGTGGCACTTGACGACACGCAACAGCACTTGAGCAAGCGACTACGACGCGCAAGTCCAACTATCTACCAAACAACAGGTAATAGGATGTGTCCAAGGCAATATAGGGCTGCAAGGGATATCACGGGTACGAAAACTAGAGCATCGCAACACCGATAGCAATAGATCAACAGGAGGGAATAAATGCTATAAAAGTAAGATAGGTAGAAAGAGGGAGATGCTCGCCTGAAAACATTGCCGAAGATTCAACCGAAGATCGAGGCGAAGCTCACATCAACTCAACGGCCTTATCCGCGAAGAAGCAAAACGCTAGAATAAACATCGGATGCAATATTTAATACTACGGCAAAAGATCGGGCATGATGCATGCATGATGTATGACATGGCAAAGGTGTGATGCAATTAGGTCATATTAGGTGGAACCGGGGTCCCGACAATTAATTAAACGGTTCAAGTTATTTATATACCCCGCAAATTAAATGTTGTCTTAACATGGCAGAAGAGAGTACCGGGTTCGCTACACAAATTTAAATGAGGCCAATATGAGACTAGATTTGCCCGCATATGGGCCTCATATTTAATTATTAAGTGAATCGGCATAAGGCCCCCAAACCACACAATATGCATGCGAGATGAACAATTTAATATGCACGAGTTTATATCATTTATAAAAAGAGGGGCTTAGGATCACACATTAGGTTCGGCGATCTTGGGGCTCGATGGGGTTCGGGGTTCGACAGGGTTCGGTCTCGGCGGGATCGTTCTCGGACAATGGGGTAGATCTTGGCGTTCCGGGAGGAGGTCTTGGTTCGGCGTCGGGGGCGCATCGGACTCGCCCTGGTCGGTGTCGATCTTGTCGTTGCGGAGATCTTGTCGGTCCGCGTACCGGGAAGTAGTACTTGTCTCATCTGGGGTGAAGTACTTGGCATGTTGCGTCAGCGACCTTGGCGTCTTCGGGTTCGGATCTTCGGGATTCATGAGGCGAACTTGGCGTCCGAGGGTTTCTCCGAGTCCGTGGGGCGTCCGAGTGGAAGTACTTGGTGCTCGGCGTCCTTCGGTATCCATGTCGACGGTCTTGGCATCCGGGGATCCTCTGGGTTTCCACCGACAACCTTGAAGGCTCCGGCTTTGGTTGCCCGTAGTGAACTTGGTTCCGCGTCGGAGTTCATGAGGATCCATGAATCCGCGCATGGCGTTTGATACCCTTGTCGGTGGTTCATCGAGGGTCATCGATGGTTCATCGGGCTCGCTCGGGTCTCTGTCGGGTCGGTGTCGATCTTGGCGGTTACTATGCTCCTACACGAGCATTGGCGACGCATGGGGTGGCCATCAGAGTACCGCGAGGCGGGCGCGAACGGCACGCTGGCCGAGGACGAGCACCGGGCGGCGAGCTCCTCGGCGGAGGTTGGAGACGAGGCTCGCTGTCCCTGGCGGCGGCGCTGCAAGGCCCGTGGGGGCCGCGGCCGTGGGCGGGTGGCGTTGGAGGAGAGCTCATGACGGGGAAGGAAGGCCAGCAGCGCGCAGCGAGGGCGGCCAGCGGAGCGGCTTCGGGCAGCGAAACGGGGTCGGCAGCGAGTTGAGAGAGGGCAGCTTCGGTGGCGGTTGGTGGAGGGAGACGCGGAGGGGAAGCGGCGGCGCAGCGTGACGGAGGCCGCGGGCGTCGGTGTGGCGCCGGAGGCGCAGGGCATGGCCAGCGGCGAGGCAGGGGCTGGAGGGCAGGTGGGGATCGGGCTTCGAGGACGCGCATGGCGGAGGCGGAGGCGGCGGGAGGCGCGAGGCGCGAGGAGGAGCTTCGGGCGAGAGAGAGAGAGCGGGCTGGTGGGGAGGCGGTGGCGGCCGGGGCAAGGGTCATGGAGAAGAGAGGGCAGGCGGTAGCGGGCGGGAGGAGGAAGAGAGCGGGGGCGGGAGGGGCGATGGGGAGGGCCAGCGAGCGGCGGTGGGAGAAGGGGAGGGAGGTGGCCGGACGGGTGAGAGGGAGGTGTCGGGAGAGGAACAGGGAGCGCGTCGGGTGCTGGTGGGGGCGGGTCCAGTGGGGACAGGTGGGTCAGAGAGTGGGGCCACGAGGGGAGAGAGAGAGGGTGGGGGGGGCAAGTGGGGCCAGGGGGATGTGGGGCCTTGGTGGGGTCAGTGGGGTGAGGGAGAAAAGAGTGGGTAGGTGGGCTGGTGAGAGAAAGCTGGGGGAGAGAGGGTGGATTGATGAGGTGGCAGGTGGGTAGGGAATTGGGGGAGGGGTGAGGTGGCGAGCTGTGAGAGGTGGGTAGGATAGATTTGGGTGGGAATAGGTTTAGGGTTTGGGGCTTTGTGTTAGTTTGTAAATATGTGTTTGTTTGGTTTTGTTTATTTTAAAACAAGGCCACTTTGCAATTAGTTTATAGGTAAATAAAATATCCGATACGATCGGGGTTTTGCATTTGAAATAAAGAGGGGTATTAGTACAAAGCAAAAACTAGGTTTTTCGAAGTAGTTCAGACAAACAATGCATGATGATGACGATGCAATGCACAAAAATAACGCGATTTTCTAGTAGTGGTTTTGCGGGATGCCACAATTCGACACCACTAACAATGGATCTCGCCCTCGAGATCCGCCTCATGGTACCGGAAAGAAGGGCGGCGATCTGATCTTTCGCGCTTCGTGTAGATCCTCGCGACACCACTAACAAGAGGTCGTTGTCCGTGATCGTCGAGGGAAACACTCCGGAAACAAAAGGTCGAAGGTAGAGGTATCAACAAATAAAGCCACCTCTAGCTTCCGTGGACGGAGTAAAACTGCTGGATCCACTGATTCGGTGTACAAGAGCGAATGATAAGAGTAGTCGGATGGTGATCAGTCCATCGCGCACCCAAACCATTACTCTGCACACGAATAGGCGGATTATGCAACCAACTCTCGGAATTCAGACTGAAGATATCGACAATCGAGGTGCAGAACAAAGGAGTGATGCAGACTCTGCATCGGATCTGGCGTAGATGATGTCGTCGCGTCGGAAAACGCCGGAAGGCACAAACAAGGCACAAGGAATGATACCACAGTAGACGGATTCCTCAGACAGCATGAACACCGGAGGGTAGAACACCGTTATCAAAGAAGGAAGCGAAACCCTGAAGGTACGACGGAATCCCAACCACGAGAAATCCTGGACTCGAAGAAAAAGACGAGAGCGGATTCAAAACAAGTAGAGGTAAGAGGAGAATAGCAGAGGGGTAAGGAATAAAAATCAGACCTAATCAGAACTATCCAACCGATTTTCAAAAATAGTTTTGACACTCTACTTCGGCCGTTAGCTAGGTTATCCTACAGGCTGGACTTGTGGGGTATCGCAACTGCTGAGCTCTGATACCACTCTGTAACACCCTCAGAATCGGCCCTATGCAAGTTTTAGCGAAACCCGCCAAACCCGCATAGAAACGATTCAAAGGTGCCCACCAGGCACTTTCGTGCGGGTGGAAAACGAAGTAATAACATTACACAACAGTCCTCGATGGGACCCACAGAACATATATATATACAACAACGACTCGACGAGTCAAGAATACAGATATACAATTCAAAGATCCAAATCACCTTTAAAACGATAGGGCGTCCGACTACGGACAAGATGCAAATGGGGCTAAGAGCCCTGAAGAATAACCAATGGCGTCCATAACCCTGCCCAGGCCAAGCCGGAAGGGTAACCACTATGACGCCGACCTCAAAACACCTTAAACAAAAGGGTGTCGACAAAGGGCAAAGGAAAAGAGGCGTCGATCGAGGCCGAGACAGCGAGGCTAGAATTCGGTCCTCGCCTACATAGGTATGGTGGATCAGCGGCGCGGCAGCATGCACTAAACAACCTATAGAGACTCGATACAACTGGCGGCTATCAGAGAGGGTAAGAAAGACCTATTCGGAGATAACCTGATACTACCATCAAACAAACCCATCCTGGTGTTTCCCCCTCGAGACCAAACGAGGAAGTCAACCGAGGAACTCACACAGTTGGCAGTTTTATTTATTCAGTTATCGTTGCAGCAATTACTAGTCAGGTATAGATAATCATCCTGATAAAATAAGCAGTGGGCCGTTTTAGTTAACCATTCCGTTGTAGTTGCGACACTTACTAGTCAAATACAATTGGCATGAGATAACCCAAAACCCAGCAGTTGTTGGTACTTTTATTTAGCCATTCCGTTGTAGTTGCAATACTTACTAGTCAGATACAATCGTCGCAAGCGACAAACCAAACAAGCAATTGTGGGCAGTTTTATGTAGCCATTCCATTATAGTGAAGCTGATTACTAGTCATTATAAAGTCAAATTTATAGCACTACTTTAGTTATAGTTGTCTATGATCGAGATACTGTGCTCCAAGTCGTCCATAACCGCGGACACGGCTTTCAGAAAGTTTTACCCAGCAGGGGTGCACAAATAGCAACACACACTCGATCAACCTCGGAAAAACCAAATCAAAACCCAACGAGACCTTCACGACAAAGCAATCACAGGATTCAGAAATATTTCAGGGGGCCACCCCATTGAGTAGACCCGCAACGAAGTTAGATGACTCCGAGACGGACTCAAGATTTGCGTCAATGGCTGTAAACGACTGGGAACCCAAAACTGGGCTTGTCGATACCGCGAAAACACTCCGCTTACCTAAACAGTACAGGTGCTATCCATCGCACAATTTAAATAAAGCAGTAAAGCATGGCATAAGTACAGGATCGTAAATAAAACCTCAAACTAGTTTGTGTCCCCAAGAAATAAGAATGAATCAAGCTCTGGCTCAGGGTGGTCCCATAATCCTCCCGGATGTGGATAGCGCGATAAATCAAGGAACAGGTATCAAGCACTCGGGGTCCTACGGGACACAAGTGGACGGTTAACAACCAAATAACATCTATTGCCCACCTGTGCCTCTGCTTACTTACTTCAATTTTAGTTGTTAAACAGTAATTAAAGTGAACGATAATTAAAGCCATGACCATCTCCAACATCAAACATGCGGCAAGGCTCCAACAAGCGTGGCACGCGACACGCAACACTTGAGCAAGCGACTACGGCATAAGTCCAACTATCTACCAAACAACAGGTAATAGGATGTGTCCAAGGCAATATAGGGCTGCAAGGGATATCACGAATTAAAACTAGAGCATCGCAACACCGATAGCAATAGATCAACAGGAGGAATAAATGCTATAAAAGTAAGATAGGTAGAAAGGGAGATGCTACTTTGAAAACATTGTCAAGATTCAACCAAGATCGTGAAGCTCACATCAACTCAACGGCCTTATCCGCGAAGAAGCAAAACGCTAGAATAAACACCGGATGCAATATTTAATACTACGGCAAAAGATCGGGCATGATGCATGCATGATGTATGACATGGCAAAGGTGTGATGCAATTAGGTCATATTAGGTGGAACCGGGGTCCCGACAATTAATTAAACGGTTCAAGTTATTTATCTACCCCACAAATTAAATGTTGTCTTAACATTGCAGAAGAGAGTACCGGGTTCGCTACACAAATTTAAATGAGGCCAATATGAGACTAGATTTTCCCGCATATGGGCCTCATATTTAATTATTAAGTGAATCAGCATATGGCCCCCAAACCACACAATATGCATGCGAGATGAACAATTTAATATGCACGAGTTTATATCATTTATAAAAATAGGGGCTTAGGGTCACACATTAGGTTCGGCGATCTTGGGGCTCGATGGGGTTCGGGGTTCGACAGGGTTCGGTCTCGGCGGGATCGTTCTCGGACAACGGGGTAGATCTTGGCGTTCCGGGAGGAGGTCTTGGTTCGGCGTCGGGGGCGCATCGGACTCGCCCTGGTCGTTGTCGATCTTGTCGTTGCGAAGATCTTGTCGGTCCGTGTACCGGGAAGTAGTACTTGTCTCATCTGGGGTGAAGTACTTGGCATGTTGCGTCGGCGACCTTGGCGTCTTCGGGTTCGGATCTTCGGGATTCATGAGGCGAACTTGGCGTCCGAGGGTTTCTCCGAGTCCGTGGGGCGTCCGAGTGGAAGTACTTGGCGCTCGGCGTCCTTCGGTATCCATGTGGTCTTGGCGTCCGGGGATCCTCTGGGTTTCCACCGACAACCTTGAAGGCTCCGGCTTTGGTTGCCCGTAGTGAACTTGGTTCCGCGTCGGAGTTCATGAGGATCCATGAAGCCGCGCATGGCGTTTGATACCCTTGTCGGTGGTTCATCGAGGGTCATCGATGGTTCATCGGGCTCGCTCGGGTCTCTGTCGGGTCGGTGTCGATCTTGGCGGTTACTATGCTCCTACACGAGCATTGGCGACGCACGGGGTGGCCATCAGGGTACCGCGAGGCGGGCGCGAACGGCACGCTGGCCGAGGACGAGCACCGGGCGGCGAGCTCCTCGGCGGAGGTTGGAGACGAGGCTCGCTGTCCCTGGCGGCGCTGCAAGGCCCGTGGCCGCCATGCGGCCGTGGGGCGAGGTGGCGGTTGGAGGAGAGCTCATGACGGGAAGGAAGGCCAGCGGCAGCGAAAAGCCAGCGGGCGAGCACGGGCAGCGGCAGCGAGTTGAGGAAGGGCAGCTCGGCGGTTGGTGGAGGAAAGCAGCGGCGGAGAGCGCGGTGGCATGAGGCCAGGCGCGTGGCGGCGCCGAGGCAGTGGGAGGGAGCGGAGGCGCTTCGAGAGAGGCCGTGAGGCGGGAAGGCGGCCGAGCGGCGTCAGGGAGAAGCGAGGAGGCAGCCGGCAGTGGCGGGCTGGGAGGAGGAAAGAGGCGGGAGGGGGCGATGGGGAGGGCCGTGAGGTGGAGAAGGGAGGAGGTGGCGGACGGGAGAGGGATGTCGGGGAGGAGAGCAGGGCGTCGGGAGTGGGGTGGGGCGTGGGGGCGTGTGGGGGGTCAGCGGGGTGGGGTGGGTCCAGGAGAGTGGGGCCCACGAGGGGGGGAGAGAGAGAGGGTCTGGGGAGTGGGGGGCTGGCAAGTGGGGCCAGGGGGATGTGGGGCCGCGGGTGGGGTCGGGCTGGCAGTGAGGGAGAAAGAGAGTGGGTAGGTGGGGCTGTGGTGAGAGAAAGCTGGGGGAGAGAGGGTGGATTGATGAGGTGGCAGGTGGGTAGGGAATTGGGGGAGGGGTGAGGTGGCGAGCTGTGAGAGGTGGGTAGGATAGATTTGGGTGGGAATAGGTTTAGGGTTTGGGGCTTTGTGTTAGTTTGTAAATATGTGTTTGTTTGGTTTTGTTTATTTAAAACAAGGCCACTTTGCAATTAGTTTATAGGTAAATAAAATATCCGATACGATCGGGGTTTTGCATTTGAAATAAAGAGGGGTATTTGTACAAAGCAAAAACTAGGTTTTTCGAAGTAGTTCAGACAAACAATGCATGATGATGACAATGCAATGCACAAAAACAACGCGATTTTCTAGTAGTGGTTTTGCGGGATGCCACAACCCTCCTGGCCCACATCCTCCCTCTCTCTCTCTCCTCCCCCTGGCCCATGCGTCAGCCACACACAGCCCCACACCTGCCCCTTCCACCCCGGGCCCCACGCCCCCGACCCCACCCTGGCCCCGCAGACCCCCCCGGCCCACGCGCCCCGTCCCCATCCTCTCTTCCACCTCCCGCACGCGCCTTCCCCGCGTCGCCTCCCCTGGCCCCTGGCCGCGCGTCCCCTCAACCGCGCGCCTTCCCTCTCGGCGCCGCGCCTCCCTCTGGCCCGGCGCCCCGCGCTCCCGTCGCCTCCGGCCCCTCACCGCCACTCGGCCTCGGCCCCCCTCAGTGACCGCCTCCCGCCTGTGGCCTCCTCTCCGACCTGCCGCCTTGTCCTCTGCGTCTGTGGCATGCCGCCACCGCCAGGACCTCCACAGCGGCCGCCCGCCTCCGCGCCCGCTCTCCCTCCTCCTCCTCCCGCTCCCTCCTCTGGCCGCCGCCTCCGCCCGCCCTCTCCTCCGGCCATAGCCGCCTCGACCCCGAGCCCGCCCTCACGCCGCCCGCTCCTCCGCCACCGCTGCCCACTCGCCTCCATCCTCGCCGCCTCCTCGCTCCACAGCTGAGCCCGCCTCCGCCCGCCTCCCTCCTCGGTGGCGCCTCCCGCCCCGCTCGACCTTCCGTCTCCCGCCGAGCGCCGACGCCCGTCGAGCCCGCCCCTCCGTCATGAGCCTCCGCCACGTCTCTCTGCGCATCCTCGAGCCGAGCGTCTGCCCGACCTCCGCCGCGCTCCCGACCGGCTCGTCCTGCCTGGGACCGTCCCAGGCGAACCGTCCCTCGCGGTGGCCCCGCTGTGCCGTCGTCCTGAGCCGGCCGCGTCGCGCGTGAGGCCGCTCCTGTGTAGCTGCTGCTCCGCTGTTCGAGTTGGTGTCATGTGCTGCATACATGGTACTGCAAGTTGGTAACTCGGCATACAAACCTTCCGGTGAACAAGAGCTGCAAGTAAGACTAGCACCCCGATAATCCACCCGAACATGCGCTTCAAAGTCCAAGTTCGCCATCGACAATTGAAGCCTCGGAACCCCAAGTTCCTCCTCGACCATTGGAACGGGCACCCAAGATCTGCCTGTAGACCCAGCCGAAAACCGTCAAACCCTCGGAACCGCCAAGGTCGCCGAGATCCCCGTACCCGAAGGCCGTGGATGCGACAAGATCATCTCTCGGACGCCCAGGTCGCCACCCGGAACGCCAAGTACTCCCTTCCGGACGACGAGTCCGCCGAGAACAAGGATGCGCCAAGATCTACCTCCGTCATCAGAGGACGAACCTGCCGCGGCCGAACCCCAGATCCGAACCCTGAGACCAACCCCGAACCCCGGAACCAAGATCGCCGAACCCTAATGTGTGAACCCCTTCCCGAAACCCTATTTTATAATATAATACAACTTGTCGCATATTAATCATTCATCTTGCATGCATATTTGTGTGGTTTGGGGGCCTTATGCCGATTCACCTCTAATTAAATATGGGGCCCATATGCGGGCAAATCCAGTCTCATATCGGCCTCATTTAAATTTGTGTAGCGAACCGGTGCTATCTTTTGCCATGCTAAAACAACATTTAATTTGCGGGGTAGATAAACAACTTGAACCATCTAACTAATTGTCGGGACCCCGGTTCCGCTTAATCTTGTCTAATTGCATCGCACCTTTGCCATGTCATGCATCATACATGCATCATGCCGATCTTCTGCCGTTGTATTAAATATTGCATCCGGTGTTTATTCTAGTGTTTTGCTTCTTCGCGGATAAGGTCGTTGAGTTGATGTGAGCTTCGCCCGATCTTCGGTTGAACCTTCGGCAATGTTTTCAGGCGAGCATCTCCCCCTTTCTACCTATCTTACTTTTATAGTATCTATTCCCTCCTGTTGATCTATTGCTATCTGTGTTGCGATGCTCTAGTTTTCGTATCCGTGTTATCCCTTGCAGCCTTATATTGCCTTGGACACATCCTATTACCTGTTGTTTGGTAGATAGTTGGACTTGCGCGTCATAGTCGCTTGCTCAAGTGCTGTTGCGTGTCGTCCAGTACAACAGTTGTTGGAGTATTGCCGCATGTTTGACGTTGGAGATGATCATGGCTTTACTTATCGTTCACTTTAAATCATGTATAACAACTAAAATTGAAGTAAGTAAGCAGAGGCACAGGTGGGCAATAGATGTTATTTGGTTGTTAACCGTCCACTTGTGTCCCGTAGGACCCCGAGTGCTTGGTACCTGTTCCTTGATTTATCGCGCTATCCACATCCGGGAGGATTATGGGACCCCCCTGAGCCAGAGCTTGATTCAGTCTTATTTCTTGGGACCACAAACTAGTTTGAGGTTTTATTTACTATCCTGTACTTATGCCATGCTATCGCTTTATTTACGACAGCGAGGAGCACACGCATCGCTTAGGATCGGGACACGTTTTAGCGGTGTCGACAAGCCGTCTCGAGTCGCCTAACTTCGCTATGGTGTACTCCAAGGTGGCCCCCAAATATTTCAACTCTGTGATTGCTTTGTCGTGAAGGACTCGTTGGGTTTTGATTTGGTTTTTCCGAGGTTGATCGAGCGTGTGTTGCTATTGGTGCACCCCGGCCGGGTAAAACTTTCTGAAAGCCGTGTCCGCGGTTATGGACAACTTGGAGCACAGTATCTCGATCATAGACAACTATAACTAAAGTAGTGCTATAAATTTGACTTTATAATGACTAGTAATCAGCTTCACTATAATGGAATGGCTACATAAAACTGCCCACAATTGCTTGTTTGGTTTGTCGCTTGCGACAATTGTATCTGACTAGTAAGTACTGCAACTACAACGGAATGGCTAAATAAAAGTACCAACAACTGCTGGGTTTTGGGTTATCTCATGCTATTGTATATAATTAGTAATTGTCGCAACTACAATGGAATGGTTAACTAAAAGTGACCACTGCTTATTTTATCAGGATGACTATCTATACCTGACTAGTAATTGCTGTAACGATAACTGAATAAGTAAAACTGCCAACTGTGTGAGTTCCTCGGTTGACTTCCTCGTTTGGTCTCGAGGGGGAAACGCCAGGATGGTTTTGTTTGATGGTAGAATCAGGTTGGTTCCGGATAGGTCTTTCTTACCCCTCTCTGATAGCCGCCTGTTTTATCAAATATCTATAGGTTGTTTAGTGCATGCTGCCGCTTCAGTCCACCATACCTATGTAGGCGAGGACCGCCGAATTCTAGTCTCGATGTCTTGGCCTCGACGCTCCTCTTTTCCTTTGCCCTTTGTCGGCACCCTTTTGTTTAAGTTTCGAGATCGACGTTAGCGGGTTACCCTTCCGGCTTGGCACAGGTTATGGACGCCATTGGTTATTCTTCAGGGCTCTTAGCCCCATTTGCCTCTTGTCCGTAGTCGGACGCTCTACCATTTTCAAGGTGATTTGGATCTTTGTCCTGTATATCTGTATTCTTGACTCATGGAGTCGTGTTGTATATATATCTGTTCTGTGGGTCCCATCGAGGACTGTTGTGTAATGTTATTACTTCGTTTTTCACCCGCACGGAAGTGCCTGGTGGGCACCTTTGAATCGTTTCTATGCGGGTTTGGCGGGTTTCGCTAAAACTTGCATAGGACCGATTCTGAGGGTGTTACACCCTCTAACCACCACGTCGTGTGATACATCGCGCCGTATCGAGCGGTGACCGCGTGTGAAGCTCGCGAAGTTCGTCACCAAACTCAGATTAGCGCTGCAGGCCATCAGTATTAAACTTGCTAAGCAACTACAGTGACCTCTGATGGATTTAACTCTATCTGTTTCATAGCCGGGAGGGGAGGTTGGGGTGTCGATCGGGAAACACGACGACACCCTGAACGCGTGTGTGCGATACCTTCGATATTGGAGGCACTGCATCTGCATGCACACATAAATCATGCCCATAAGACCATCTTCGCTCGCCTACCCGGGACGCCAATCTGGACGTCGAAATTAGGTTCAGACGCAAAAATCGGTCCAGTCGTGTATCCAGGGACATGTTTTCGTCCGGATTTCGGCGTGTTTTGATCCGGCCTATCCAGGCCGTATCCAAGATCCCGGATACGCACTGGAAACGCCGGACTCAGCGAAAAACGGGCGTGAGCTAGCTCTGTCGGCGAGAGAAGGCGCCACTCCCGCCACTTCGCCGAGCTCCCGCCCTTTTCTTCCCTGTAACACCCTCAGAATCGGCCCTATGCAAGTTTTAGCAAAATTCGCCAAACCCGCATAGAAACGATTCGACGGTGCCCACCAGGCACTTTCGTGCGGGTGGAAAACAAAGTAATAACATTACACAACAGTCCTCGATGGGACCCATGTAATATATATATATGATGACTCAGAGAGTCAAGAATACGTATATAAGATACAAGATCCAAATCACCTTAAAATGGTAGAGCGTCCGACTACGGACAAGAAGCAAATGGGGCTAAGAGCCCAAGAATAACCAATGGCGCCCACAACCCTGCCTGTGCCAAGCCGGAAGGGTAACCCCGCTAACGGCGTCGATCTCAAAACCTGCTAACAAAAGGGGTGCCGACAAGGGCAAAGCGAAACAAAGAAGGAGCCAAGATCGAGGCCAAGACACGGCGAGGCTAGAATGCGGTCTCGCCACATAGGTATGGTGGATCAAGCGCAGCAAAGAATGCACTAAACAACCTATAGAGACTCGATACAACCGGGCGGTTATCGAGGAGGGTGAGAATGACCTATCCGGATCCCACTGGCTAACACCAAACAAACCCATCTCGGCGCTTCTCGAGACCAAACGAGGAAGTCAACCGAGGAACGCACACAGTTGGCAGTTTTAGTTATTCATTTATAGTTGTGGCACTTTACTAGTCAGGGTTAGATAATCGCCGATAAAGTAAGCAATGGCACTTTTAGTTAACCATTCCGTTAAGGTGGCGTAACTTACTAGTCGATACAATTATCATGAGATAACCCCAAAACCCAGCAATTGTTGATACTTTTACTTAGCCATTCATTGTAGTGAAGCGATTACTAATCATATCGGAAACAAGTCAATTTAAAACAAGAACTTTAGTTATAGTTGTCTATGATCGACAATGTGCTCCAAGTCGTCCATAACCGCGACACGGCTTCTCGAAAAGATTAAACCTGCAGGGTGCACCAAAGTATCCACAAGCACTGACCCTTTTGCCGATCGCTTAACATACACCCATCGGTATGTCGGCGGGGCCTAAGTCACGACGCTCCTGCACTCCAAAGCAAGCGGGGCCACCCCACTAAGTACACCCGCAACGAAGTCGGCCGGTCTCCGAGACGGACTCGTGGTTTGTCGATGGTCAGAACGACAGCAGATCCCCAATCGGGACCTGCCGATATCACAAAACATCCCGCCTAAAAAGACAAGCAGGTGCGACGCACAATCGTAGAATAAAGCGGTAAAGCATGGCATAAGTACAGATAGTAATAAAGCCCCAAACTAGTTTGTGGCCCCAAGACAATACTTTGAAATCAGGTAATTATCAATGGGGCCCATATCTCCCCACCGTGGTTAGCGCTCGATCTCTAACAGTGTCAAGAACTCGGGTCCCACGGGACACAAGTGGGCGCTCGAAACCAAATCTTACCTATCACCCACCGATGCCTCTGCTTAATTCAATTTTAGTTGTTAAACAGAATTTAAAGTGAAACAATAAGTAAACCATGATCATCTTCAACGTCAACATGCGGCAATTCCTCCAACAAAGGTGGTACTTGACGACAAGCAAAACACTTGAGCAAGCGACTACGACACGCGGGTTCAACTATCTACCAAACAACAGTTAATAGGATGTGTCCAAGGCTATATATGGCTGCAAGGGATATCACGGGTACGAAAACTAGAGCATCGCAACACAGATAGCAAGGATCAACAGGAGGGAAGTAAATACTATAAAAGTAAGATAGGTAGAAAGGGGGAGATGCTCGCCTGAAAACATTGTCGAAGGTTTTAACCGAAGATCGGGGCGAAGCTCACATCAACTCAACGGCCTTATCCGCGAAGGAGCAAAACACTAGAAGAAACACCGGGTGCAATATTTAATACAACGGCAGAAGATCGGCATGATGCATGTATGATGGATGGCATGGCAAAGTGCGATGCAATTAGGTCAAGATTAAGCGGAACCGGGGTCCCGACAATTAATTAGATGGTTCAAGTTGTTGAAACCCCCGCATATTAAATGTTATATAGCAAGACAATAGGTGGCAACGGTTCGCTATACATGTTTAAATGAGGCCAATATGAGACTAGATTTGCCCGCATATGGGCCCCATATTTAATTATTAGGTGAATCGGCAAAAGGCCCCCAAACCACACAAGATGCATGCGAGATGACAATTAAATGTGCAACAAGTTGTTATGTTATAAAATAGGGTTCGAGGAAAAGGGGTCACACATCGAGGGGCTCGACGATCTTGTTAGGGTTCCGGGTTCGGGTCCCGGTCGGTCAGGTCCGTGGTCCGACGGAGTGGCCTCGCGAAACATTCTCGAATAACGGGCAGATCTTGAGTTCCGGGAGAAGGCCTTGGTTCGCCATCGGGCGCATGGACCCGCCTCGTCGGTGTCGCTCTGTTGTTGCGGGATCTTGCCGCACGCTGAAGTCGGTCGAATCTGCATCCGGTGCAGAACTTGGTGTCCGGGCGGAGTACTTGTCGCATCGGTGGCCGTCGGGTCGAAGAACTTGACACTCCAGGGTTCGATCTTGGCGTCCGAGGTTACTCCGAGTCCGTGGGGCGTCCGAGAAGGAGACCTTGGCGGGGAATCTTGGGGGTGGTTCTTGGCGTGTCGAGGGTTCGGTCCTCGTGTGGAGATCTTGGGGGGGTACCGGTGTCCTTGGTTTCCACGACGGCGGACTTGTCCTTCGTGATGGCGAACTCGATGTCCCGAGACGACCTTGGGGTGCCCACCTTGTTCATCCGTGGCCGGCATTGGTTGGTCTTGTCCGGGAGGAGACCTTGGCGATGGGATCGAAGATCTTGCTGCGGGTCGGGATTCGGGCCGAACTCGGCCTCTCGAACGGCTTCGGCTGGGTGACTGCGGTCGGTCTCAGACGGCACACGCGGCAGACAGCGAACGAAAAAGGCTCCCGGGGGGCTTCACGGCGACGGAGGTGGTCAGGGCCCGCGTGCAGGTTAGAGGAGGGCCACCGGACTGAACGGAGGAAGGCCGGCGCTAGGAGGAGGTCGCCAGGTGGCGGCGACGGGAGACGACGGGGAGGCGGAGGAGGCGGCCCGACGGCGAGGAGAAGGAGGCCGCGAGGGCGCGGACGCCGAGACGGTGGACGGGTCGGCTCGGGCGGAGGGGGTCGCCGCGGTGGCGTGCCCGGCGAAGGGGTCGTCGCGGTGGCATCGGGGAAGGCCGGCGGAGCTCCTGGGCGACGCGGGAAAACCGGGGGGCGGCGGCGAGCTTGAGCGAGGCGGGCGGCGAGGCAAGGCGCTGCTGCCGCGAGGGGTGGCGCGTGAGGCGGAGGCGAGCGCGCGGCGAGGTTGCGGGCGTGGGGAACCCGAGCGGCGCGCTGGGCTGAGGGGAGAAGGCACGGCGCGGCGCTGGGGCGAGCAGCAGGGAGCGGAGGCGGGGAGGGCGGCGGTGAGCATGTGGCGAGGAGGCGCCGGGCGGTGAGGCGAAGCGGCGGAGCGCCGAGAGAGAGGGAGGAGGCGCGAGGTGGAGATGGCAGGGCGTCGGGGCGAGGGACGGAAGGGGGCGGCCAGCCGGCGGCGAGGAAGACCGCCGGTGAGAGGAGAGAGGACGGAAGGAGCTGGGGAGGGGGAGAGGACGCGTGCGGGGGAAGGTGGAGCGGGTGGGTCCCGCGGGGACGGGTGGGGGTGTGGGACTGGGGCGCGTGCGGGGGAGGTTGGACCTGGGGGAGAGGTTTCTGGGGAGGTGGGGGTCGACCGGTGTGGGGCCCACGGGGCAGGGAGAGGGTGAGAGATGAGGGGTGAGTTGGCAGAGGGGGATTGGTCAGAGGGAAGGATGGGGATGAGGTGGCAAGAGGTGATTGGGGGGAGTGAGGTGGAGGGTGGATAGGGTAGATTCCTGGGTAGACTTAGGATTTAGATGGGCGGGCAGTTTTGGACCGATTTATATTCCAGGGGGTGGTCGTTCGGCCTGAACGCTGCTCAATCGCCTCAAAAAAAAAATAATTAAATATTTTATTTAATTGAATTGGGCCGTTGAAACCCGATAGCAACAAACAAAATAGTCCGAGATCCGGTTCGGCGTTTAATACAAGATGGGGCGTTTGGAAAACAAATCGGGGTTTGCAAAATAGTTTTTGACAAACAACATGCGACGATGACGATGCAATGCACAAATTCAACGCGATTTTCTAGTAGTGGTTTTGCGAGATGCCACAATTCGACACCACTAACAATGGATCTCGCCCTCGAGATCCGCCTCATGGTACCGGAAGGAAGGTCGGCGATCTGCGTCTTCTCGCTTCGTGTAGAGCCTCGCGACACCACTAACAAGAGGTCGTTGTCCACGTTCGTCAAGAGAGCACTCCGGATAAACAACGGTCGAAGTTAAAGGTAAGGACACCTCTAACTTCAGCGGAAGGAGTAAAATTGCATCGATCCATCATTCAATGTACATAAGCGAATGATAAGAGTAGTGGTATGGTCGCGACTCCATCCCGCACTCAAAGCATTACCATGTACACGAATAGATAGATTATGCAACCAACTCTCAGGATTCAGACTGAAGATCTCGACAAGCGAGGTTCGGAAACAAAGGAGTGATGCGATCTGATCGGACCTGGCGTAGATGATGTCGTCGCGTCGGAAAACACCGTAAGGCACGAGGAGGAACAAGGAGAAGTCCATCAGACGAAGGATTCCTCGGATAGCTTGAAGACCAGGTGTAGCAACACCGTTATCTGAAGAGGAAGCGAAACCCTGAAGGTACGACGGAAAACCAACCACGAGAATTCCTGGACTCGAAGAAAAAGATGAGAGCGGATTCAAAACACGTCGAGATGAGAGGGGAATAGCAGAGGGGTAAGGAGTAAAATCAGACCTACTCAGAACTATCCAACCGATTTTTAAAAATAGTTTTGACACTCTACTTTGGCCGTTAGCTAGGTTATCCTACAGGCTGGACTTCAGGGTATCGCAATCGCCGAGCTCGATACACTCAGAACACCCTCGAATCGGCCCTATGCAAGTTTTAGCAAAATTCGCCAAACCCGCATAGAAACGATTCGACGGTGCTCACCAGCACTTTCGCATGGGTGGAAAACAAAGTAATAACATTACACAACAGTCCTCGATGGGACCCACAACAGTATATATATATGACAAATGACTCAGAGTCAAGAATACGATATAAGATACAAGATCCAAATCACCTTAAAATGGTAGAGTCCGACTACGGACAAGAAGCAAATGGGGCTAAGAGCCCCAAGAATAACCAATGGCGCCCACAACCCCGCCCAGGCCAAGCCGGAAGGGTAACCCCGCTAACGGCCGATCTCAAAACCTGCTTAACAAAGGGGTGCCGACAAGGGCAAAGGAAAACAAAGAAGGAGCGCCAAGATCGAGGCCAAGACACGGCGAGGCTAGAATTGCGGTCCTCGCCACATAGGTATGGTGGATCAAGCGCAGCGGCAGCAATGCACTAAACAACCTATAGAGACTCGATACAACTGGCGGTTATCAGAGGAGGGTGAGAATGACCTATCCGGATCCTACCTGAAGCTAACACCAAACAAACCCATCCGGCGCTTCCCTCGAGACCAAACGAGGAAGTCAACCGAGGAACGCACGCTGGCGCTTTTAGTTATTCGCTTATAGTTGTGGCACTTTACTAGTCGTGTTTAGATAATCGTCCGATAAAGTAAGTGGGCACTTTTAGTTAACCATTCCGTTAAGGTGGTAACTTACTAGTCGATACAATTATCATGAGATAACCCCAAAACCCAAAGAATTGTTGATACTTTTACTTAGCCATTCTGTTGTAGTGAAGCTGATTACTAATCATATCGAAACAAGTCAATTTAAAACAAGAAACTTTAGTTATAGTTGTCTATGATCGACATCGTGCTCCAAGTCGTCCATAACCGCGACACGGCTTCTCGAAAAGATTAAACCGCAGGGTGCACCAAAGTATCCACAAGCACTTCGACCCTTTTGCCGATCGTTAACATACACCCATCGGTATGTCGGCGGGCCTAAGTCACGACGCTCCTGCACTCCAAAAGCAAGCGCTGGGGGGCCACCCCACTAAGTACACCCGCAACGAAGTCGGCCGGTCTCCGAGACGGACTCAGGGTTTGCGATGGTCAGAACGATGCAGATCCCCAATCGGGACTGCCGACATACAAAACATCCCGCCTAAAATAAGACATGCAGTGCAAGACCGCACAATCGTAAATAAAGCGGTAAAGCATGGCATAAGTACAGATAGTAATAAAGCCCCAAACTAGTTTGTGGCCCCAAGACAATACTTTGAAATCGTAATTATCAATGGGGCCCATATCTCCCCACCTGTGGTTAGCGCGCTCGATCTCGGAACAGGTGTCAAGAACTCGGGTCCTACGGGACACAAGTGGGCGTTCGGAAAACCAAATCTTACCTATCACCCACCGATGCCTCTGCTTAATTCAATTTTAGTTGTTAAACAGAATTTAAAGTGAAACAATAAGTAAACCATGATCATCTTCAATGTCAACATGCGGCAATTCCTCCAACAAAGGTGGTACTTGACGACAAGCAAAACACTTGAGCAAGCGACTACGACACGCGGGTTCAACTATCTACCAAACAACAGTTAATAGGATGTGTCCAAGGCTATATATGGCTGCAAGGGATATCACGGGTACGAAAACTAGAGCATCGCAACACAGATAGCAAGGACCAACAGGAGGGAAGTAAATACTATAAAAGTAAGATAGGTAGAAAGGGGGAGATGCTCGCCTGAAAACATTGTCGAAGGTTTTAACCGAAGATCGGGGCGAAGCTCACATCAACTCAACGGCCTTATCCGCGAAGGAGCAAAACACTAGAAGAAACACCGGGTGCAATATTTAATACAACGCGTAAGATCGGCATGATGCATGTATGATGGATGGCATGGCAAAAGCGGCAATTAGGTCAAGATTAAGCGGAACCGGGGTCCCGACAATTAATTAGATGGTTCAAGTTGTTGAAACCCCCGCATATTAAATGTTATATAGCAAGACAATAGGTGGCAACGGTTCGCTATACATGTTTAAATGAGGCCAATATGAGACTAGATTTGCCCGCATATGGGCCCCATATTTAATTATTAGGTGAATCGGCAAAAGGCCCCCAAACCACACAAGATGCATGCGAGATGACAATTAAATGTGCAACAAGTTGTTATGTTATAAAATAGGGTTCGAGGAAAAGGGGTCACACATCAGAGGGGGGCTCGACGATCTTGTTAGGGTTCCGGGGTTCGGGGTCCGGGGTCGGTCTCAGGGTCCAGGGTCCGACGGAGTGGCCTCGGCGGAAACATTCTCGAATAACGGGGCAGATCTTGAGTTCCGGGGAGAAGGCCTTGGTTCGCCATCGGGGCGCAGCGACCCGCCTGGTCGGTGTCGCCTCGTTGTTGGGGATCTTGCCGCACGCGAGTCGGTCGAATCTGCATCCGGGTGCAGAACTTGGTGTCCGGGCGAGTACTTGTCGATCGGTGGCCGGGTCAAGAACTTGACACCTGTGGTTCGATCTTGGCCCCGAGGTTACTCCGAGTCCGTGGGGCCCGAGAAGGAGACCTTGCGGGAATCTTGGGGTGGTTCTTGGCGGTCGAGGGTTCGGTCCTCGTGGAGATCTTGGGGTACGGTGTCCTTGATTTCCACGACGGCGGACTTGTCCTTCGTGATGGCGAACTCGATGTCCCGAGACGACCTTGGGGTGCCCACCTTGTTCATCCGTGGCCGGCATTGGTTGGTCTTGTCCGGAGGAGACCTTGGCGATGGGATCAAGATCTTGCTGCGGTCGGGATTCGCCGAACTCGCCTCTCGAACGGCTTCGCTGGGTGATCGCGGTCGGTCTCGACACACACGCGCATAAATGAACGAAAAAGGCTCCCGGGGGGCTTCACGGCGACGGAGGTGGTCAGGGCCCGCGTGCAGGTTAGAGGAGGGCCACCGGCCTGACGCGGAACGGAGGACGGCCGGCGCTAGGAGGAGGTCGCTCGTGGTGGCGGCGCACTGGGAGACGACGGGGAGGCGGAGTGGGAGGCGGCCCGACGGCGAGGAGAAGGAGGCCGGCGAGGGGGCGCGGGACGGCGCCGGAGACGGTGGACGGGGTCGGCTCGGCGGAGGGGGGTCGTCGCGGTGGCAGGCTCCGGCGAAGGGGTCGTCGCGGTGGCATCGGGGAAGGCCGGCGGAGCTCCTGGGCGACGCGGGAAAACCGGGGGGCGGCGGCGAGCTTGAGCGAGGCGGGCGGCGAGGCGCGGCTGGCCGCGAGGGGGTGGCGTGAGGCGGAGGCGGAGCGGGCGGCGAGGCGGGTGGGGGCGGGGAACCCGAGCGCGCGCTCCCTGGGGGAGAAGGGGCACGGCGGGCTGGGCGAGCGAGGAGCGCGGGAGGGCGGCGTGAGGCGAGCATGGCGAGGAGGCGCCGGGCGGGTGAGCGAAGGCGTGAGCTCGGCCTGAGAGAGAGGGAGGAGGCGCGAGGTGGAGATGGCAGGGCGTCGGGGCGAGGGACGGAAGGGGGCGGCCAGCCGGCGGCGAGGAAGACCGCCGGTGAGAGGAGAGAGGACGGAAGGAGCTGGGGAGGGGGAGAGGACGCAAGGGGAAGGTGGAGGGTGGGTCTCAGGGGACGGTGTGGGGTGGGGCGGCAAGGGGGAGGTTGGACCAGGGAGAGGTTTCGGGAGGTGGGGTCGACCGTGGGGCCCACGGGAGAGGGGGGGAGAGATGAGGGGTGAGTTGGCAGAGGGGGATTGGTCAGAGGGAAGGATGGGGATGAGGTGGCAAGAGGTGATTGGGGGGAGTGAGGTGGAGGGTGGATAGGGTAGATTCCTGGGTAGACTTAGGATTTAGATGGGCGGGCAGTTTTGGACCGATTTATATTCCAGGGGGTGGTCGTTCGGGTCGGAACGGCCCGTTCAACTGCCCCCGCAAAAAAAAATAATTAAATATTTTATTTAATTGAATTGGGCCGTTTGAAACCCGATAGCAACAAAACAAAATAGTCCGGAGATCCGGGGTTCGGCGTTTTAATACAAGATGGGGCGTTTGGAAAACAAATCGGGGTTTGCAAAATAGTTTTTGACAAACAACATGCGACGATGACGATGCAATGCACAAATTCAACGCGATTTTCTAGTAGTGGTTTTGCGAGATGCCACATTCCCCCTCCCGCCTTTCTTCCCCATTCTCCCACTCCCGCCGCTCCGCCGAGCCCGACGCCCGACATGCCGCCCAAGAGCTTCGTCCAACCCAGATCGATCCTCGGCGAGGGTCCGGCGGAGAAGAAGGCGAGGAAGCCGAGAGCGCCACCGACGAAGCCGGAGGGCATGTCCTCGACCGAGTGGGAGAAGAGGGAGCACACCAGGAAGATCTCGTCGGCCGAGCGGAAGGACAGGAAGGAGAGGGCGAAGCTCCGGCCACAACAGGCGACAGAAGAGCAGGCGATGGTGAAGATGCTCGGACAGAAGAAGGCGAAGATGCTCAAGGCCGTCGGACCTCCCGCCGAGCGTCTGCAGACTTCGATCGAGAAATGCATCGCCGACACGAGTGCGCATGCCGAGAAGAGGGCTGAGAAGAGCGAGGAGCGCTGGAAGCAACTGATCGAGACACAAGGGGAAAAGATGACACTCATCAAGGCCAACCTCGTCGAGAAGAAGGCCAACTACGCCGTCAAGAAGCGCAACACGGGCCTCAAGTTCCTGATGGGCGGCGAGGACACGTCGAAGATGAGCTCGCCGGTCAAGGTCTGGTACATGGCGCAGCGTCAGGCCATCCTGCAGGGCGTGATCACGGCTTCCCCTTCCTCTGCGCCGAACGTGCCTGCGCCGAACGCTTCCACGCCGAGCTCTGCCTCTACTCCTCCAACGTGGCGGACATCAACGGCGAGACGGACGACAACGCCGTGTCGGCCACGCCGCAAGAGCCCATCTCCATCGACGACTGAGAGTCATTTCCCCTGTTTTGTAATAAAAATTAGCCGCCGAATTCATGGGCGTACCTGTCGAACATCTTGTGGCCGAGCACTCGCCGGCGGGAACGATAAAGATTCAAATATATCACCGTTTTGTGTTCGACTGGGTACTCGGCCTGGGTATACGAGTGGGAAACTAGACGTACCCAGACCGAAAACTTGCGCGGTCCAACCAAAAAAAGACCGGATTTCGGGTTCGACGTGGAGACGCTCTAAAGCTCAAGAAAATGTCAAAGGGAGAAAGGCCAGCAGTGACATGTACCCAGACCGTGAGCAGGCGAAAAGGTTATCTGAGATTTCTTCCGGTCCGGGCTCCATTTACCAAATTCCAGAATCGCGCGATTAGCCTTAAGGCGCAGCTCAATGTTTACCTTCCACCCTCTACAGGACAGTTTTGGAGGGAAAAGACACAGGATAAGAATTGTCGGTATTTGCATTTCAGTGGTATCTGAACCTGAACAATCCTGCTATGATTGCGCTAGTACTGTTTCTGACACCGCCTTCTTCAACCTGGGACTGAGCTTTTGTGCAGCATGGAAGGGGGGCAGTCGACATACATGTTTCGTACCCCTGTTTTGATCCAATCCCTCTCTCTCAAAATCCTCTTTCTTAATATTATACGGTACTAGGAAACGTGTCCGTGCGTGCATAGGGGAGAGAAAAAATTATACGACACACAAAGTAGATTGTTATAGGTAAAGTTATGGCGTGTGGAAAAAAATCACAATATTAAGGACGTTCACCGCTCTACGATCAGGTAGGCCACCCGTTGCTCCCTTTGCCCGTTGTTTAAGTGAGGCCACTCAAACGGGTGCTAGAGCCATGCATCGCCACCGCCACCTCACGTATGAACGCCTTTGCTTATTACCTTCTGTCCCCGAAGTAGAGCAAGATTAGAAAGCCTTATAAACTATAGGAGGACCCCATCTACCACAGGCGTGTCTCCGGGGTGGAGCACGTAAGATGACGAGGCACAGTTAGGAGGCGGGTCGACAAGCAATAATAAAGGTAAAAATGTTTTGGCATTAAGATTTATTTGATGTTGTGTTTTCTAGGTTTTATTTTCAGAGAATACAACAATATTACGTGGATAAGCAATATTTTAATACCCACAACAGAATATAACCTGCAACTAAAATTCGGCGGGGTCACATTTGCTAGCTGGTGCTACCAATAGAAACTTAGACTAACATATTATGGATGATTGAAGCGAAACTAAGCTCTGAAGTAAACATGAAAAATCTTCGCTACAAAGGTGTACAAAGTAAATTCTTGTTACGGGGATTTAGAAAAAAATGACTACAACTAACATTCATAGACAATCTTCGCAGAAGACATGTCTAGAACGCAAAAGAATGGGGCATGCATCTTCTCTAAAAAGTATCACACGTAGTGTAAGTGGTTTATTTATTGAAAATCTCTCCGGATGTGTCAAAAAGCCAAGTTCTTATATGGAAAGAGGTAATTACATGATCTTATCTAAATTTTTGGTACTTACCGTTGATGTCAGCGCAGTCGCCACAACACCCAGTTCAGACACTCCATGCCGTGAAAGCTAATGCCGATCACGTTCATTCGAAGCTCTGGAGTATGGACACATTTTCTTCTGAACTTCTGCCATGGAAGATCAGACGCAAAACTCGCTATGGAAGACCAGACGCAAAACGCCTCTATTGAAAGAGAAACCAATCAACAATAAGTCACATACAAATGCTTACCATCGCTTTCTATGTAAAAAAAATCAGACGATATGTATCTATCTGATTACAGAAACCTGATTTTCTGAGGTAGGGAACGCGTCCCGGCCAGCCGGTGGAGCCATACGATTTCTCCTGAAGCACCCGTGCATTGGTTCCGATCCCGGCGATGATGTGTCTGTCGTCCACCATGGCTTTGAAATGCGGCCCATCACGATCTGCGTGTGACCCAAACAGTTCGACATACACTCAAGCGCTGCATTTTTTTTGTGGGTCGTTCCGATCAGGTAGACTGGAGCCTTCCTGTCCTACGCAAGTGCGCCATGGCGTAGATGAGGAAGGTCATGTGGTTTCTTTGGGTAGGATCTGAGCTCCACGATCGCGATCGAGATGCTGATGGCAATCTTGTAGAGCGCAAAACTTCGCCAAGAACCTCGACCGGGTGCGGCTGGACGTCACAGAGGCCGGTAAGCGCGCGCGCAGCGACTCTGAAGACCACAAGGGCCACGATGCTGCAGGACACGATGGACGTGACGGCATCGGATCTACGCTAGGCGGCCTGTCCTAGTTCGTTCATCTGGTTCGAGAGGACGCGGTATGTGGATCTGGTTCGAGAGGACAAGGTACGTGGGGGAGAGGAAGGAGTCCCGTTGAGTCTAGCGAGGCCCGATCATGATTCGAATTTCCGCGCACGTAGAAAAATACAATTTTTTTCTTTTTTACTTATCGGTGGCTTTAGTGGTAATATAAGGTTTAGTGGAAGGGCAAATCCACCAAAAATGCCGGACAAGAAACACTTCGCTTTATTATTGTGATTAAAGAAATGCCTGCACAGACCTAAAAAAGTAATTCTTCATATACATTCATATACTTAATTTCACTATAGTTTTTATTTAGTCTACTACAACATATTTCCCGTGCTTCGCAATAGAATAACAAATGTTACTACTAAAAAGCTAATTTGGAGAATTGCTTTTTTTAAAATTACATGATTGCTCAAAAATGCACATGCTCTATTGAATTGTTTTTTATTGGAACATTTTACAATGGGTCACTAAAGCGCCAACCAAGAATAGATACCCCAAGCTGCAAATGTAAAATTCAGTTGTTAAGGAAATTGTGAATATATTGAATGTATTGACAATTGACTCAGAGATTCAGAGACTGGAGCATATTTTTGTATAACTTCTTGGCTCGTGGCATTGAGAGATGGATAGAAAGATTTAATTCCATTCTTCATTTTGTCTTCCACAGAGAAGGTGGTCCTTGATCTCCTTGCAGCTCGTTGTTTTTTGTTTACAGTTTTCCATCTCACCTCAGGATCTATAGGTCTTGGGAGCTCCACGATCCCGGTATTAGCCTTGCTGTCACATGACGGTCTATCTCGGTCCACTATTGATTCACCAGCAGGTCATCAAAATATCCGTGTTATTAGGCTTATATGAAGCCAGGACGACCATCTGGTACAACTGCACACTCAAATCTGCCAAGAAAACCATACATCAGAAGTTAGAGATCAAGTATGAGGCAGAACCCCAATATGTAGAAAACTGAAGACATGTACAAGCTATTAGCATGGCAAGACACAAGCCCGAGTGTTGGAAAATCATGTAAATACCATCAAATCAGATCGTCTTTCCCTACTTAAGCACAAACATGAGATGGATTCACAACAACCGTATGATCAGACCCAATAGATCCCTAATATCCTTTGGAAAACAAAAACACAAGGTTGTTGTGTTGAGCGCCCAGCCGGGAACACAATCTCTATGCCAGGCATACATGGTTGCAGGATTAGACTTGATTGTCTTAGCGTAATATGAAGAACTCTAATAAGAATAAGAGTTGGCTGCTCCGGTCGGAGGCGCACAATTATACACAAAAATCAATCTGCCCGATGGATATACATGGCTGCCGGACCAGTCCAATAATCCCCGCCAGATCGTATGATCGTATGCGCTGGTCTGCGAATCAATCTCTGTCGCAGGCATGGCTGCAAGATTAGACTGGATAGCTCTGTAATCCAGCAGAACTTTTAATCGAGCAGGAGACATGAACTTTTTAGACTTTGGCCAAGCGTGAAGAAGGCCTCCCGTCGGGATCCATGGAGGCGATTAGTAGGACGTCACGAACTATTATTTTCTTAGGCCCAGTGGCCGTACGTTTTATTACTCGCCGGTGGCACAGTGGTTATTTTGTAATTTCGTAAAAGGGCAAACTTGTCTAAAAAAGAGTTGGACCGAAAGAAACACTTCGTCCTTTATTTGACTACTACTAGAAAAAAAGCCCGTTCGTTGCACCGGGAGAGAAAATAATTCAGTTACAAAGACAAAAAAAAGTAAATTCTTAATAATTTTTCTTCAATCATTTTTCAATTCATATACAGAGACAACAAACATCAAGAAAACAACTATAATAATTATTTCAAAAATCCAAACAAAAAAGCAATAATCCTTCTTTGAGTTCAACTTTGCAAGTATCTACCTCTATTTCAAAATATTGTATGTTTTGGGAGGCTATTAAGCTTGTCAAAGCATATTATATTTTGAGTGGAAGCATACAAAGTAAGATGATATCAAGTGTGACCGTTTACAATTCCCTCAAAAACAAAAGCTTGGACGTTTGCAATGTTAATATTTCTTTAAACTAAATCATGGCACCCATGGGTAGCATGATGTTGTATGTTTAAATGGAATTATCAAAAAAAAGACATGTAGGTTAATCTACAGATTGCCCAGATTAATTAGCTTCGATAAAAGAGAGGAACCTATCTGGTTGTTCCACCAAGACAATTCCTTATCCACGAGCGTGCATTCTTTGGCAGCTGCATTATTGCAGTGAGGGGACGACGTCTTGGCCTCGCTGTAACACCCTCAGAATCGACCCTATGCAAGTTTCAGCGATTCCCGCCAAACCCGCATAGAAACGATTCAAAGGTGCCCACCAGGCACTTTCGTGCGGGTGGAAAACGAAGTAATAACATTACACAACAGTCCTCGATGGGACCCACAGAACAGATGTATATACAGCAGCGACTCAATGAGTCAAGAATACAGATATAATATACAAAGATCCAAATTACCTTGAAAATGATAGAGCGTCCGACTACGGACAAGATGCAAATGGGGCTAAGAGCCCTGAAGAATAACCAATGGCGTCCATAACCCTGCCCAGGCCAAGCCGGAAGGGTAACCCTGCTAACGACGTCGATCTCAAAACCTGCTTAAACAAAAGGGGTGCCGACAAAGGGCAAAGGAAAAAGAGAGAGCGTCAAGATCGAGGCCAAGACGGCGAGGCTAGAATTGCGGTCCTCGCCACATAGGTATGGTGTATCAAGCAGCGGCAAAGATGCACTAAACAACCTATAGAGACTCGATATAAATGTCGGCTATCGGAGAGGGATAAGAAAAACCTATTCGGCTCCAACCTGGTACTACCATCAAACAAACCCATCCTGGTGTTTCCCCCTCGAGACCAAACGAGGAAGTCAACCGAGGAAACTCACACAGTTGGCAGTTTTATTTATTCAGTTATCGTTGCGACAATTACTAGTCAGGTATAGATAGTCATCCTGTTAAAATAAGCAGTGAGCACTTTTAGTTAACCATTCCGTTGTAGTTGCGACACTTACTAGTCAAATACAATTAGCATGAGATATCCCAAACCCAACAGTTGTTGGTACTTTTATTTAGCCATTACGTTGTAGTTGCAATACTTACTAGTCAGGTACAATGGTCGCAAGCGACAACCCAAACAAGCAATTGTTGACAGTTTTATTTAGCCATTCCATTATAGTGAAGCTGATTACTAGTCATTATAAAGTCAAATTTATAACACTACTTTAGTTATAGTTGTCTATGATCGAGATACTGTGCTCCAAGTCGTCCATAACCGCGGACACGGCTTTCAGAAAGTTTTACCTGCAGGTGCACAAATAGCAACACACACTCGATCAACCTCGAAAACCAAATCAAAACCCAACGAGGCTTTCACGACAAAGCAATCACAGATTCAGAAATATTTCAGGGGCCACCCCATTGAGTACACCAAGAAGCTAGCCGACTCGAGATGACTCAAGGTTTGCGTCAGTGGCTGTAAACGACTGGGAACCCAAAACTGGGCTTGTCGATACCGCGAAAACACTCCGCTTACCTAAACAGTACAGGTGCTCCTCGCACAATCGTAATAAAGCAGTAAAACATGGCATAAGTACAGGATAGTAAATAAAATCTCAAACTAGTTTGTGGCCCCAAGAAATAAGAATGAATCAAGCTCTGGCTCAGGGGGGTCCCATAATCCTCCCGGATGTGGATAGCGCGAATATTCAAGGAACAGGTATCAAGTACTCGGGGTTCTACGGGACACAAGTGGACGGTTAACAACCAAATAAATCTATTGCCCACATGTGCCTCTGCTTACCTACTTCAATTTTAGTTGTTAAACAGTAATTAAAGTTATGATCAACTCCGACATAAACATGCGGCAAATACTCTAACAACTGTGGTACTTGGCGACACGCAACAACACTCGAGCAAGCGACTATGACGCGCAAGTCCAGCTATCTACCAAACAACAGGTAATAGGATGTGTCCAAGGCAATATAAGGCTGCAAGGAAATCACGGGTACGAAAACTAGAGCAACGCAACACAGATAGCAATAGATCAACAGGAGGGAATAAATACTATAAAAGTAAGATAGGTAGAAAGGGGGAGATGCTCGCCTCAAAACATTGCCGAAGGTTCAACCGAAGATCGTTCGGCACTCGCATCAACTCAACGGCCTTATCCGCGAAGAAGCAAAACACTAGAATAAACACCAGATGCACTATTTAATACAACGGCAGAAGATCGGGCATGATGCATGTATGATGCATGACATGGCAAAGATGCGATGCAATTGGGCAATATTAAGCGGAACCGGGGTCCCGACATTTATTCAAACGGTTCAAGTTATTTAGAACCCCCGCAATTTAAATGTTGTCTTAACAAGGCAAAATTATATCACCGGTTCTCTACACAAATTTTAAATGAGGCCAATATAAGACTAGATTTGCCCGTATATGGGCCCCTTATTTAATTATATGGTGAATCGGCATAAGGCCCCCAAACCACATGACAATATGCATGCGAGTATGACAATTTAATATGCAACAAGTATATATTATTATAAAAAATAGGGGCTTAGGGTCACACATTAGGGTTCGGCGAACTTGGTTCCGGGGGGTTCGGGGTTTGACGGGATCGGTGAAGTTCGGATACAAGATGGGGAACTTGGGTGCCAAGCGGTCGATCTTGCCTCTCTCGACGAACTTGAGCGGATCGGGTACCGGGGGTCTTGGGGTCCGTGGAGTAGATCTTGTCGCACGGTGTTCGCTAAGCAGTCCTTATTGTTCTGCGCGAATCTTTTCGTCACGAAGATCTTGTCGGGTCCTCGAATCAGATCGGTCTTGGCGTACGGGATGAAGATCTTGGCGTCCGCGAGGAAGTACTTGGCGAACCCGTGTCGGAGATCATGTCGGTCCACGGGGTTCGGTCTTCGGGGAGGAAGGAGAATGCGCCGGATTCGATCTTCGGGTCCCACGTAGTGGTCTTGTCAGTCTTGGTGAGGTGCTCGTCTAACTCGTACGACCGAGGGTTGTCAGGAGCGATGCATCATCATGGATCCATCTTCACACGGTCTTCACCGTTACAACACCGAACCGCCACAAACATCACCACCATAACACACATGCGCACACTACCAAACACATGGCGTGCGGACAGGACGGCTCACAAGGGGGTGGTTGGAGAGCTCGCTGAGGTGGCTCGGCGGGTCCGCGCAGAGAAGACGGTGGCGGAGGGCTCGCTGGCGGGATGGGCGACGCCAAAGGGAGGATTCGCAGGGGTCGAAGAGGACGACGACGCCCACGCAGGCGACACGGAGCTGCAGGGCAGCGGTCGCGAGAGGGCGGCAGGGAGGGCCCCTGGCGGATGGCGGCGGCTTGCGGCGGTGGCAGCGGGGAGCACCATGGAGGCGACGAGGCCATGCGAGGGGGCCGGGTGGCCGAGGGCAGCGGAGGAGGTGCGGCCGGCGAGGCGTGCAGAGAGGGCGACGCGGCCGGAGCACGGCCATGCCGCGAGCGGAAGGCCGACGCGGGGCGATGGAGCGCTGGGAGGAGGCGGACGTCATGGAGGGAGGGGCGGCGCACGGGAAGAGGCCGGGGAGGCGGAGGAGGTGGTCGACGACGGGCGGCGGTGAGGCAGAGAGGCGAGCGGGAGGATGGGGGGCGCGGTGCGGGGCCGGCGAGGTGCAGAGGAGGCGAGGCAGAGGGCGCGCCGGCGACGGGGAGAGGAGAGGCTCGGGGCGAGCGGGGAAGAGGAAGGAGAGGAGGAAGCCGGCGCCGATGAGGGGAGGAGAGGCGGGAGGAGGCGGTGGAGCGGAGCCCGGCGGCCGGAGGGGAGGAAGAGGACAGAGGGGAGGTGGCCGGCGGGGTCGCACGCTAGAGGCGGGGCGAGGGCGGTGGTTGGCGAGGGAAGGAGAGAGCCAGGGAGAGCGGGTCGGGGAGAGGTCGCGGGTGGGTGGACGCGGTCGGTGGGAGGTGGGTCAGGAAGTGGGACCAGGGGTGGGGTCGGCTGGAGAGTGGGGTCAGGGTGGCCATGTGTGAGGGCAGGTGGGGAGAGAGAGGGAGCGGGACCCGTAGGGGGGGTCGGCGGCTGGTGGATTGATGAGGTGGCGGTGAGGAGTGCTGAGGTGGAGGGACGGTGAGGTGGCAAGCTGGGGTTGGTGGGTAGACTAGGTTTGGGTAGGAATAGATTGGGGTTTGGGTTTTATTAGTTTGTAAAATATTTATGGTGTTGTCTTGTTTTAAATCTTTTTAGCAAAATAATTTTTAGACAATTAATTTAACAGATAATTATAAGACTTGTTTTGAAATAAGAGAAGAGGTATTGTATCAGACAAAATAGTTTTTAGCTACAATATTCTGAGAGCCAAAGATGCATGATGATGTCATGGTGATGCAATGCACAAAAACAACGCGATTTTCTAGTAGTGGTTTTGCGGGATGCCACACTCGCGCACGCTAGCGATTTCGTTGCTTCAGGGGTCTAGGATCAGCAGCCCAATGTTTAGTTCCGTGGTGAGGATCTTTGTCCATATGTCTTTGGTGATGGCTTGTGCGACTCATTCGTAATCTTACTGTAGACGGTGTCCCCATCGGTGGTCCGGTCCAAGATGTCCTCGACAGGTTCACCACCGTTGCGCTAAGTGTGTTTACATCCGAGCGGCATCACGCCCACGACGACGGACATGACGACCACACCGTCCTCTAAACCGTGGCCTCGTCCAAACCTAGCACCGACCACATGAACTGCAGGTATTTCATGTGCAAACATGTGCTCAACATTGATGGCCCACGCCCCCATGCCTGAACAGCGTTGCGGCACCACGGCGCACACATACCGCCACGCCATCAGCGCCCTCTTTGTCACCGACATGATCATTGTCGAGCTCTATTTGGGTGTTGATGATTGATCAGCGCGACCGCAACACGGACACACTCGTGCCGGAAGATATGTTGTACTCCCTCCGTCTATAAATAAGTAACTTGGCTTTGTCTAGATTCATATACTAAAATATGTCTAGATAATATGAATTTAGACAAATCTAAGTCGCTTACCTTTGAAAGGAGAAAGTAGTAATTCTTTCCTTGTATCTTAGACATCCGCTAGAAATTGCACAAACCATGTCACTTTTCGGGGAAGGACCGCTCCGTCCAATCTCTTTTCGACATAGAAAAAGACTACTACTACTCTTTAATCTTAAGCGGAATCATCCGCTTGCATGGATACCTGCTGCTGCATACAAAGAGCAGCGGCAATCGATCGTCATACCGGGGACTGTGTGCCGGCTTGGCGATTTTTCTCTTCTATACATGGAACATGAACATGGGCGTTGTTTGATCACCAGAAAAAGGTGCGGTAGATCATGAGGAGGAGCACAAAAATCAATCTGCCCGATGGATATACATGGCTGCCGGACCAGTTCAATAATCCTCGCCAGATCATATGATTGTATGCGCTGGTCTGCGAATCAATCTCTGTCGCAGGCATGGCTGCAAGATTAGACTGGATAGCTCTGTAATCCAGCAGAACTTTTAATTGAGCAGGAGACATGAACTTTTTAGACTTTGGCCAAGCGTGAAGAAGGCCTCCCGTCGGGATCCATGCAGGCGATTAGTAGGACGTCACGAACTATTATTTTCTTAGTCCCAGTGGCAGTACGTTTTATTACTCGCCGGTGGCACGGTGGTTATTATGTAATTTCGTAAAAGGGCAAACTTGTCTAAAAAAGAGTTGGACCGAAAGAAACACTTCGTCCTTTATTTGACTATTAGCAAAATGCCCGCGCGTTGCGACGGAAGAAGTTAGTCTTCGTTGTGCCGGTAGTGAGTTTTTTACTCCCTCTGTCTAGAAATAACTGACTTGGGTTTGTCTATATTCTATTGTATCTATACACTAAAATACGTCTATATATATTTAAATTTAGACAAATTCAAATTAGTTATTTCTAGACTGAGGGAGTAAAAATAGGGACACATGTGTAGCATATACAATTTTTTTAAACTTGCCCCAAGCTCACATCCAAAGTACTTAGTTGTGTATGAAGCAGGCCTCGCAAGTGTTTTTACTATATCAACCATGTTGACGATATTTGTCTTGATCCCATTACCACGGCCTTTTATCTTGGTCAACATTCTGGGCATCTTGTACCTGTAGAAGGCATCATCCTTGTTGGAAGCATCAATGTTCTGAAGCGCCATCTTGACTCAAGCTTTATGCAGCAGATGCTATCAGATGTGAAAAAATTCAGAAGCAAGAGCAGCTGCTGGTCCCTGAAGAAAACTGAGCCGACTCTCAGAACCAGATAACCCAGCAGTCTCTTGATGTACCAAACTTGTGCCTTTTTCTCGTTGTACCAGAATACTCTCCAAGCAATCCCAACTGATCTGTTCAGACAAAGAAGCTTCACCTTCAACCGCAGGCCTCGTCGCCCCGGCCGCCGCAAGCTCTTCCCCGCCTCCTCGCCTCTATGCTCGACCGCCCGGCACCCTCCTCACGGTCCCCCGCCGCCAGCACCAAGAACCGCCGTCCGCCGCCCCTCCTTGAGCTCAAGCTCGCGGCTCCCCTTGCCCTCCCGTGAGCCTTCTCCCCTCCTTGACATCTCCCTCTTCCGACGCCGCCGCGTCACTCTGTCCGCCCGACTCCCAACGCGCCGCTCAGCCCCAGCTTTATTCTGCTCCACCCAAGTCTCCAGCGCCTGCTCGTCTCTGCTGCTCCACCATCTCCGCTGCTCCGCCATCTCTGCTAAATCCATTCATTAGATCTCAAACTGGTGCTTGTGCTAGCTGATTTCTGAGGCAACTGATTCCTATCAATCTAGGACGTATATAAATTGGTGGAACTGCTTATAAAAGAGCAAGGTGGTACTATTTAGTACTACAAAATATATCCATCCGTCTCTGTTTACCCTGTTTACCTGTATCGCGGCCCATAAGAAAAAGGCCAGCAGCCTGGCGCTGGATTGAGTCGATGGTTGCAATTCATTACTGGTGGCGGTCAGGACAATTACTATGTTGGTGGGAGGGTAATTTTGTCCAAAAAAGTGTTGGACCGGAAGAAACACTTCGTGCTTTATTATTACTAGCAAAAGTGCCCGTGCGTTGCACCGGGAAAATAAATGACAACCATATTATCAAGCTAAAAATACTTACTACACCAGCATAAACCGACTCGACCTCCCTCGTGCAGGGTCGTTTCCTGCCCGACCTTCCTCCTGCAAGGCCGTCTCTTGCCTGACCTGCTCAGTTCCCGCCTCAGCGACACAACTTGAGCTTCCAAGTCTCCCTGACCCCTCACACCCGTCATGCTCTTCAAACCTGCTTGATTAATATAAATTACATTTATCTAGAAATTCATTAATGATCCAATCTTACTATTGGATCTATGATGTAATATGAAGCATACGCACCACCCAACTGATCTCAGTCTTGCATTACATCTGTGTTAGAGCATGAGAGTACATTGCAGGGAATTGAATGTAGATAGGACCATTAGTTGCATACTTATCCATCCAAAAAGTGCTCAAACGATTATCAAGTTGTACTGTCGTAGATGCACATTTGCTACCCATTCAGCTTAGCATGTGTTTCCAAGAAAAAAGTTTCACCACTGAAACTTTTGGATCCAGATAAACGAATAGGAATGGATGTATAATATGTGCAAGTAGATATACATGGAGAAGCAGTAGTCAGTAGAAGTACTGTCTCGCGACTAAGCGTGTATAGAAACTTCGGCACCTTGTAGCGATATGAACGACACACATACATGGTTGATTCCCGTTATCATATTTTGGCTATGCCTGAAAGAAATAGCATAACGAATCAGAACATATGAGAGGAAATAATGCATCAAATCTGCTAGTTTCAAATGGCTGGAGCATGTTGAGCTGAATAATGCAAATAGAAGTGACTCCAGCAATACGCAGCCAGCCGGTCGGCCCATCCATCCACCCCTTCATATCCTGCTAGATGCACGTGTGTAGGGAGGATGATGGAGATGATTTGGCGGCAGGCGGGGGCAACGGAGGAGCAGGACTGTATCTTGGACCTTCCCGTCACTCTGCGCCTGCAGATTCTCAGCCTGATACCACTCAAGTCCGCCATCCGCACCGGCACGTTCTCCTCGCAGTGGCGTGGTCTCTGGGAGCAGTGCTGACCCGTGTCCTCCCCGCTCCGCTTCCCCTTCCCGGGCGAGTGGGACCAGATGGACGGCATCGACATGCAAGAGAAGCGGCGGGTGGACGTCTTCTCGCTCACGTTCCACGCGGGGCAGCTCGTGTAGCCCGACCTCAGATACGATCTTCCGTCGGCTCCGTTGTTCCTCTAGCATGATGTTACGATCGACGGGGAAGGGGATTGGCGAGGCAGCGCGACGGGATTGAACCAAAACTGGGACACGACGGTGGTACAAACGGTTACTTTTCCTCAGCGGTGGCATTACCCTGTAAATAGCTATAAGTAGAGAGGCAAAACGGTCCAAAAAAATGTAGGTACTATAAGAAACACTTCTTCCTTTATTATTATTATTATATATATATATACTAGCATAAATGCCCGTGCGTTGCATCGGAATAAAAGACAACATGCAGGTTCTCATTCATTTTCTTTCTCTAGCACATCGTGTAGACAAGCCCATCACGCCGTCGTTGCCTTGTTGTCTTTGGGGCCACTTGAGAGGCCGGAGTTTTCACTCAGGGCTATTCATACGCTACTCTCCTCGTTTCAGTAGTTAGTGCTCTTGTTGCTCCGCTATTCATGCGTTGCTCGATGGTATGTCATGAATCAACTTAAGAAAAAAATGTAGCACGTACGCATGATTGGTCATGCATTCACATCCATCATAACCAACGCTTCTAAAAAAACACTTGTCGCCACTCTCACTCCATCCTGCCGCCAATGCTTCACTCCTCCGTCGGCGTCAAGCGTCGTGTCCCCTACCTGGCGCCAAGGACCAATCGTCGATAACACCAGTGTTCCTCTGCTCCGTCCGCCGCCTCCTGCCACCTCGCTGGCGGTAGCTTGTTCAGCTCCTCCGCTCGCCAGTGCGTCCTGCTGCCTTAGCCGCCCGTGCTCTGCCTCATCCGCGCTCGTCAAAGACCAATCCTCGACGACACCGGCATTCCCCTGCTCCGTCCGGCCGCCTGCTGCTACCTTGCTGCTAGAAGCTTTAGTGAACACGGTTTTAAAAATATTCAATTGTTTTGTAATGCCGAGAATTTTTTTTCAAATAAAAATTGCCTGTTATTTAATTTTGTGCATCATCATGACATCATGCATATTTTTCTCTAAAATATTTTAACCAAAAGCCTATTTTTTATAATAACTTCCCTCCTTTAATTACAAATTAAAATCTTGGCCTTTTTAGATATTTTGTTTGTCTAAAAAGTATATACAAATGTTTTCAAATAAGACAGTAATAAAAATAGTTTTTAAGGGAGGCAGCCACCAGACAGGGCCCAAGCAGCCGGCCTACTACCCAGTAACGCCCCAAATCCTAATCCTAAGCACCACACACGGCTTCTAAAAAGAAAAGCACCACAACCTGGCCGCGACACACCCGCCCTCAATCTGACCCGACCGTGACAACTGACAAACACGCACACTCAACAACACAGCTATCGAACCCAACACGACCACGCGCACATCCATCCCCTCCTCCTCACGTCGCTCTTCCTCGCTCTACATGTCACCTCATTTAATATAATTATTCAAAGCATGCCACGATCCAATTCAGCAAACCTGCAATCCCATCTTTAATCATGCCCACATTCCAGCCAACTTGCTAAGTATATCCCTCCATTAGCTAGTCTAATTAGACTGCAATCTCATCTTTAATCATGCCCCATGTTCCCTCGTTTAATCAGGATACCGCTTGTTTCTGATTTGGCTTGCCGATACTAAAGCTCACTTGTCCAGATATATAAATCGGTGGGGTTTGGTCTAATTGCACGGTGTGGGACTAGATTTGAGATGTACCATGTCTTAGTTATACCTGACGGTTGAAACAACTGGAACGTGTACAATTGACGTTGGGCCTTGGCCCAAGTGCACGTGTGACGATGGTTGAGGGTTTCGCCAATGCATGCATGCCTTTTTTCATATCCAAGCTGAGAATTAAAAAGCCACTGATGCAAAAGCCAATCAATTTCCACGTGGAGGAGCTAACCTAGACACGTCTGTATGTCTGAAACCAGCGGCATGTTTCTTATGCTGCTTCACGTGGGCGTGGTCGAGATGACCAGAGAGAGGCCGGTGGTCCAAGTCCAACTACTCGTCCTCACCAGCTTCTTTCAAAGCGCATGCGCACATTGTCGCCGCCGCCGGAGAATGACGAGGGTAAAAGATCGAACACCCCGATCTGGATTAAAATGCTAGCGGGAACAACATGCCTCCAAGCTAGGGATGACCGCCTCCAGGCAAGTCGAAGCAGCCATGGGGCGGCGGAGCTTCTCAAGATGCGACGCGGAGGTGGATGCGTCCAGTCAAATCGGACCAGGAAGGGGACGGCAGAGCTTCTCAAGATGCGGCGCGGAGGTGGAGCTGGGAGCCGCTGCTGCCCACGCCGGAGCTGCTCAAGGCACGGCGGCCGACTCGTGGACATGCCGCAACCGCATCAGACGATGGGAGCCGCTGCTGCCCACGCGGAGGTGGATATGTTCAAGGCGCGGCGGCCGACTCATGGACATGCCGCAATCGCATCGGATGGGAGCCGCTGCTGCCCTAGTGGGCTTGGGCACGCTCTACGGCATGCTGACGGCGAGCAAGCACGCGCAACACATCGCTCTATGACATTCTGACGGCGAGCAAGCATGCGCGACACAGTGACGGCAGAGGACGCGGAGACTTTGCGAGCAAGTAGCGCTGGTCTGTTTCTTATGACCAGCGACGTCCAAACAAAGCACAAATTCTTTTTTGAGAAAAAAACAAAGCACAACTTGGCAGTCGTGCGATGGCAGGACTCCCGTGTTTGAGAGAGGCCAGGGCTCGCCGGATGCATAAGGGCGTATCGGACGATTCTTACTTGCAGGTGGCGTTGGTGGTAATATGTGATTTAGTGGGAGGACAAAACGGTCTAAAAAAGTGTTGGACCGGGAGAAACACTTCGTCCTTTATTATTAATACTAGCAAAATTGCCCGTGCGTTGCATCGGGGGAGAAATAAATTCTTCATATACAATCATTTATTCGATTTCACTAAATTTTATTTAGTCTATTATAGCACATTTTCCATGCTGCATTATAGAAGCAGAACAAATATTTGTACTAAAAAGGTAATTTGGTGTATTACTTTTTAAAAATTACGCGAATGCTTAAAAGTGCACATGCTTTATTGAATGTCTGATACTTACAATGAGATGTTTGGTTGGTATAAATAGCATCTCAATGTTATCTAAATAAACAATCCAGAATAAAGTCCTATTAGCATCGTGCTCATGCTGGTATTGTGCTGCTGCCGTTCATGAACGATATAATTAAGTTGTTGCATCATGTATCGCACCTTAAATATATTGGACACGTTGTTCACGGTTATTTTACTGGTACTATTTTACTTGAAAATAAAAAGGAGAAAATCCCATTCCAGCGGCCTAGACGAGCTAGCCCAGCTACACCTATGTCTACCCCAAAACCACGAGCCAAAACCCCAACTCCTGGCCCAAGATAGGCCCAAGGTGAGCCAGGCGTCACTCACGACCTCCCTCCTGCCTCGTTCGAGTTCCTCCCTAGGCGTCGCCACACCCAGCACGCGCTCTCCCGTTGGCCCTCTCCTTCTTCCTCTTTTGTTACTCCGGCCGCGGCCCATGACCGCTACCTCAGGTCGCCCCCCGCAGCCCCACCGCCAATCCAAGCACCGTTGGTTTGCTGCCTCCGCCCACAGCGCAGGCGACAATAGCCACCACACGTCCCTGCCTCTACTCTCTTCAGTTACCTGATGGTGGCGCATGGGATGGGACCGGAACGTCGGAGGGTCAGTGACGCTTCCGTTCTACGCACAGCCGACCGTGAGGCGGCGGTTAACATGCTCTGGTTTCTTTCGGATGAGTGCGTGGTCCGGGCAGAGGAGGAAAAAAGAATAAAACGGTTCAGTGTGGCAGTCTGTCGTATTATGTGAATTAGTGGAAGGGTAAAGTCGTCTAAAAAAGTGTAGGTACTACAAGAAACACTCCTTCCTTTATTATTAGGTATAGATATATAATATATATATAGATATAGATATAGATATATAGGTATAGATATATATAGATAATATATAGATATATAATTTGTCTAGAGGTGGTTTTCGTCTGTCGTCCGTCATTTTTTCTTTTTGGTTTTACCCCTGGCTGTTAGTAGCTATTACACCACCTGCCACCGCCGAGTTTATCGACATAAACCGAACACTCCGTTCTTGCCCGATCCCTCCGCCCCTGTTCGTTCTCCTCTCCTTACTCTCCCACGGAAACTACCACCCGCCTCGGCCTCGATCTTCGGCGAGTGGCGCCGCCTCGACCTCCCTGTCCTCCCGCCTCTAGATTTTACACCGCTGTAAGATCTTCACCGCGCCAAACTGCTGGCACCCAATCAAATCCGCCACGACCCATGAGATCATGTCGTAGACGCCGCCACAAACTACGCCCCAGATCCCCTCATGCCCTGACCTACTCTGCCTCTCTTCGACAACTGAGCAGACGCCGCCTCGACCACGTGCTCTACGCCGCCACCATCTCCACCCAGACCCCGTCCTGCCCCAACCAGATTAGCCTCTCTGCTACGTCCGAGATGATGCCGCCCCGAGCACCTGCTCTCTGAACGGAGCCGTCCACTGTCGTCGCCTAGATCCCAAATCCTACTTCTTCGGCCGCCCGAGCACACGCGACTTGGCCAATGCAGCTCTGCACTAGATTCTCTCTTGCACTACCTCGGTGTGGCATCCCGCAAAACCACTACTAGAAAATCGCGTTGTTTTGTGCATTGCATCGTCATCATCATGCATTGTTTGTCTGCATTATTTGAAAAGCCTAGTTTTGATTTATACAAATACCCCTCTTATTTTTTAAACACAATACCCCAATCGCATCGGAGATTTCATTTGTCTAAAAACTATTTTGCAAAGTGGCTTTGTTTTAAATTATACAGAACCAAACAAACACAAAAACTAAAACAGCCCCCTCTAAAACCTATCCCCACCCAATCCTAATCTACCCACCAACCAAATCGTGCCACCTCACCCTCCCCCAAACTTCCTACCCATCCTGCCACCTCACCAATCCCTCTCTTTTCCCCCCTCTCTCTCTTTTCTCACCTAGTTCCCTCTACCCTCTCTCTCTTACACCCCTGTCCCACTCTCCCTGGGACCCACCCATCTCTCAGCTCTCTCTCTCTCCCATCCCACCGACAGCCCCACACACCCCCGGACCCACCCGTCACACCCCACTCCCCTAGGCTCGTGGCCCACCTCCCTCCTGGCCCCACCCCGTCCCCAGCCGGCCCCTTCCTCTCTCCCCTCCCCACCATCTCTCCCTCACCGCCGGCTTCCCTCCCGCTTTCCCCTGGCGCCCGACGCCGCCCCGCTACCCCCCCTCTTCCCCGACGCCGGCGCTCGCCTGCCCCAGTCGCCGCCGCCTCCCTCAAGCCACCGCCACCGCCCAGTCCCTCTCTCCCTTCCTCCCTCCACGCTCGCCCGCCCTCCGCCTGGCTCGCCGCCGCTCTCCTCCTCTCCGCGGCCTTCCCCCTCTCCTCATCTCGCCTCACCTCCGCCCGAGCCGCCTCCTCCGCCGCCGCTCCCATCCTCTCCACCGCCGCTCGCCGCTCCCTGCCCTCCCTCTGCACCGCGCCCAACCAACCTCCGCTCGCCCTTTGCACCTCTCACCGGCCAGCCTCCAGTCCCTCCCCGCACTTGTGCCCGGCCCAAAGACGCTGGCTCCTCCCGCGCCCTCTCCTCTCTGCACGCTGCAGCCTCCAGCGCCGACCCCATGAGCTCCTGCCGCTTTCTTCCCGGCGGCGTCGCGTCCTTCCGCTTGTCCTCCTAGCGCCTGCTGGGTCCCCGCCCGCCTCCTCTCCTCCCTCTCGCGGCCTCCCGAGCTCCCCGTTGCCTCGCCGCCGCCGACGCCGGCCGGGCGCTCGCCACGCTGGTGCTTCCGCCTGCTCATAGCCGGCCGCCTCCGTCTGCGTCGCTGCGTCGACCGCTGAAGCTACTCCGGTGCGTTGCCCGCCCGCCTCCGCTTCGCGACGCCACCGACAAGCTCTGCGCCGCCGCCGTGACCTCACCGATGCTGCCGCCGTCCCCCTATCCGCCTCCCCGCCGTTGACCTGCGGCTGTTGCTGCCTAGGTGCGTGCGTGTCCAAGAGCACACGCATCAGGCTTGTGCCCACGTGTGTCAGCTGCTTCTATGCCTGATGCTCCCAAGCACGATCGTGCCTCTCTTCGGGTGTAGCCTCGCCATATTGTTTCCATCGGTACCGATGCCAAGTTCTACGAACACGTAGGAACCCAAAGTGATGGACGCGAGGACTATATCAGTCAAGGTCATCCGGTGGCTCTGGGACTCCAAGTACTTCTACACGGAACCAAAGGCCGCGAACACCAAGTTCCGAGATTCAAAGGCGTCGAGACCCGAACCTCTGGGAACCTCAAGATCTTCACCACTCGAAGTGTGCCGCCAAGTTCGCCACCTTGAACGCCATGACCGTCTACGCGGACCCGACAAGGTCTCCACGAATGCAACAAGAACGACAGCGGTCAGGACGAGTCCGATGCCCCGACGCCAGACCAAGTACTTCCTCCCGGAACGCCAAGATCTCCGCGTGAGACAACAAGACCGACAACATGACCCGAAGACCCCGGAGGCGCCAAGATCTACCCCAGTAATCCGAGAACGCTTCCGCCGAGACCGAACCCGTCGAACCCTGAGACCGACCCCGAACCCCGGAACCCCAAGTTCGTCGAACCCTAATGTGTGAATCCCTTCCCGAAAACCCTATTTTATAATATAATCCACCTTGTCGCATTTTAATTGTTCATGCATGCATATTTTCATGTGGTTTGGGGGCCTTACGCCGATTCACCCTATAATTAAATATGGGGCCCATATGCGGGCAAATCTAGTCTCATATCGGCCTCATTTAAACTTGTGTAGCGAACCCGGTGCTATCTTTTGCCATGTTAATACAACATTTAAATTGCGGGATAGATAAATAACTTGAACCGTCTAATTAATTGTCGGGACCCCGGTTCCGCTTAATATGACCTAATTGCATCGCACCTTTGCCATGCCATGCATCATACATGCATCATGCCCGATCTTTTGCCGTAGTATTAAATATTGCATCCGGTGTTTCTTCTAGTGTTTTGCTTCTTCGCGGATAAGACCGTTGAGTTGATGCGAGTGTCGACCCGATCATCGGTTGAACCCGTCGGCAATGTTTTCAGGCGAGCATCTCCCCCTTTCTACCTATCTTACTTTTATAGTATTTATTCCCTCCTGTTGATCTATTGCTATCTGTGTTGCGTTGCTTTAGTTTTCGTACCCGTGATATCCCCTGCAGCCTTATATTGCCTTGGACACATCCTATTACCTGTTGTTTGGTAGATAGTTGGACCTGCGCGTCTTAGTCGCTTGCTCAAGTGCTGATGCGTGTCGTCAAATGCCACAGTTGTTGGAGCCTTGCCGCATGTTTGATGTTGGAGATGATCATAGTTTTACTTATCGTTCACTTTAATTCCTGTTTAACAACTAAAATTGAAGTAAGCAGAGGCATCGGTGGGTGATAGATAATATTTGGTTTCCGAACGCCCACTTGTGTCCCGTAGGACCCCGAGTACTTGGTAATTCCTTGATTTATCGCTATCCACATCCGGGAGGTATATGGGACCCCCCTGAGCCAGAGCTTGATTCAGTCTTATTTCTTGGGGCGACTAAATAGTTTGAGGTGTTATTTACGATCCCGTACTTATGCCATGCTGCTTATTTATTTAAATTGTGCGTGATAGCACCTAATCTTGTTTAGGTAAGCGGAGTGATTACGCGGAATCGACACCCCGAGTTTTCGGGTTCCCAGTCGCTTACAGCCATTGACGTAAACCTTGAGGCCGTCTCGAAGCTAGCTTACTTCATTGCGGGTCTACTCAATGGGGTGGCCCCCTGAAATATTTCTGAATCCTGTGATTGTTCAGTCGTGAAAGCCTCGTTGGGTTTTGATTTGGTTTTTCCGAGGTTGATCGAGCGTGTGTTGCTATTGGTGCACCCCGGCCGGGTTAAACTTTCTGAAAGCCGTGTCCGCGGATATGGACGACTTGGAGCACAGTATCTCGATCATAGACAAGCATAACTAAAGTTTATTGCTGTAAATTTGACTTTATAATGACTAGTAATCAGCTTCACTATAATGGAATGGCTAAATAATACTGCCCACAATTGCTTGTTTGGTTTGTCGCTTGCGACAATGGTATCTGACTAGTAAGTATTGCAACTACAACGGAATGGCTTAATAAAAGTATCAACAACTGCTGGGTTTTGGGTTTACATCATGCTATCTGTATCTGACTAGTAAGTGTTGTAACTATAACGGAATGGTTAACTAAAAGTGCCCACTGCTTATTTTATCAGGATGATTATCTATACCTGACTAGTAATTGCTGCAACGATAACCGAATAAATAAAACTGCCAACTGTGTGAGTTCCTCGGTTGACTTTCCTCGTTTGGTCTCGAGGGGGAAACACCAGGATGTGTATGTTTGGTGTTAGCTTCAGGTTGGATCCGGATAGATCATTCTTACCCCTCTCTGATAACCGCTAGTTGTATCGAGTCTCTATGGGTTGTTTAGTGCATGCTGCCGCTGCCGCTTCAGTCCACCATACCTATGTAGGCGAGGACCGCCGAATTCTAGCCTCGCCGCATCTTGGCCTCGATCGACGCTCCTTTTTCCTTTGCCTTTGTCGGCACCTTTTGTTTAAGCAGGTTTTGAGATCGACGTCGTTAGGTGGTTACCCTTCCGCTTGGCCCGCAGGGTTATATACGCCATTGGTTATTCTTCAGGGCTCTTAGCCCCATTTGCATCTTGTCCGTAGTCGGACGCTCCATCGTTTTCAAGGTGATTTGGATCTTTGTATATTATATCTGTATTCTTGACTCATTGAGTCGTGTCATATATATCTGTTCTGTGGGTCCCATCGAGGACTGTTGTGTAATGTTATTACTTCGTTTTCCATCCGCACGAAAGTGCCTGGTGGGCACCTTTGAATCGTTTCTATGCGGGTTTGGCGGGTTTCGCTAAAACTTGCATAGGTCCGATTCTGAGGGTGTTACACTCGGTGAAGGGCTGCTACTCCGTCCGCGTTGTTTACTTGTTTGCTCCAGCTTATCCTTGTGCAGACGTTGTATACATGCCATTTGTACTTGGTGTATTTTCCTATTCTTCTTCTCTTTTGTGATGGATTCGGTTATTGTGATCGATAGATTCCAATTGGAAGATGGGAATCACAAAACTCAAGAGGAGGCTTATTACTCCTTGGATGAAGTGGATGAACAAGGCGAATTAGGGAATCACATCAGGTCGTTAATCAGTGGCGAATCGAGCTGATGGAATGGAGCTTCTACCTGCTACAGGTGTGTTTCTACTGCTATGCGTGTGGAGCAAACTGTCAGGCTAGGTGTTGGGTGCGTCGTATGTATGGTTCTGTAGTGTGAATAGGTGTATTCTGTTAGTATAGCACACACATGTGTCAATGGGTGTGTTTTTCATTTTATGGAATAAACAAGACCCAGATGGATGAAAACGTTTTGCTCTAAAATATAACTGATGTAGTGTATATGAAAAGTTAAACAACGCAGTCATAAGGTTCATGATGCAATTGCGAAAAGAAACCCATCTTTAATCTATTCTTGTACCCTGATTGTTTATAAATTACTTTTGAACTAAAGCTCTTGTGGTTGTTCAGTAAACATGTAAAAGGCCTACTTTGAAAACATAGCAGAAAAATGCAGCAAAAATAATATCTGTTCTGTTTTTTTTTTTTTTTTTAACAAAAGTGCGTTATTTATTTTTATTTTGATTTATTGTAATTTATAAATGAACATCAACTAAGCTCTTGACTACGCTTTTTTTTTTTTACTGCGTCTACTTTGTTGTCATGTGTATCAATACAAAAAAATGTTTATGACTTATACTTTTTTAGACAAAAACTTAGGCGCACTTAGCCTGTTTGAGATTGGTCAATGAACGTCTTTGTACTTTCTAGACGGTCTTAACTGGAACTTTAATTGACACTATAACATTTAACATCTTATCAGGTCCATCTGTTCGCAATTGAGTAACGATAAATTTAGCCAAATACATGCAAATAGTATGCAACTTCTTCATGGGCGATGACCATTTTCGTCTACACTAAGGTCTGCCAGTGTTTGCACCAACATAAAAAAGACGTAGCAACGCACGGGTATTCAGCTAGTTAGGTACTAGTTGAATGCCCGTGCGTTGCCACGGTCGTTTAAATTTTTTCGTTGTACATGGATCACCTTTTAATATAAAACACACTTAAATGATAGTCTGTTTAGAAAAGGTAGGCATAATATTTAAAAAGCTCTAATCGGTTCGTGATCATTCAATGTTTAAAGATGCAACTAATCAAGGAATCTGCTAAAATTTGGTCAAGCTAGTGCTAAGGTCTACAAGGAAGTCTTTAGCCTAAGGACTTCTTTGATGGTGATAAACATAATGTTGCTCTTTGTGGTTTTTCCGGACAGTGAAACATAGAGCTAACCAACAACAAGAATGGTCTGCCCTTGCGCCTTGTTTATTGACATGGAAATGTTGTGCCTGGAAGGAATTTGAAAGGGAACATGTCATCGTCGGAGGTGCAAAGATGCATCGAGAAAGAAACATTCTCCGCACGGCGTGTTGCCTTAGCACGATCTATGTGTCGGTGGTGTTTCTCATAAATCCACCGAGCATACCAATTTGTATGGGATAGATTGATACCGGATTTTTTTTAATCTTTAACTCTATACGGGACCATATTTCTTCTTCCTTTTTTTGTTGCTTGGCTTAGTCAGTATATACAACCCTTTTTCTGAAGGAATACAACTTTTTTATTAATCTAGTGCCTCCTAACATATAATATTTATCTCATCTGGGCAAAGGTAGCATATATAATCTTTTTATAAAATTTAATACCCCTAATTTTTTATACACTGGAGACAAAAAAAAAAGACGCACACCAACCATGCATGTCGGATGTGTGTATGAGTTTGCGCCATGTTTTGTATTCGTTGTAGTTCAGTAAGTACATCACATTTCCTCATTCCTCGTCTTACTTTTCAGCGGGTCCAACAAACGGTGCTTGTTGAATTAACGGCTTTGCAAAACTGCCTGCTGGACTGAGACGTGGCTCTCCTGGCCTGCCTCATCACCATCGTGCTGATGCTCGGGCTCGCGATCATCGTACTGAATCTACGAAAGTTTTGATGCCCTGTCTGAAATATGGTTCAGACAAAGTGTAGAGTGGTGTTCAATTCAGTTATTTCTTGACGGAAAAAAATAGCGCAACTCCTTGTCGCCGCGCAATCCTCGACAATCCATAGTTGCAGGGTTCGGGAACGGTGGCGCGTTCCGCGACCCTGGATCGATCGACCCGGATCGTGGGTCGGGAACGGGAGCGGATCGACGCGATTCGTTTTTGGATCGCGACCCCTGTTCGGCGACCGTTCGTGCGCTTCCTGTAACCGTTCTCAAATTAGCGATTGTAATATGGTAGGGTCATTAAAATTAAAGCGTAAAAAATGGAAATTCCAAGCGTCATATTTGGGCTAATTAATACCCTTGATTCCGCGGTCTTTTCCCTTGTCTCTTCGTTTCTCGCCTCTTCGCCACACGTTCGTCACTTCGTCTCTTGTCTCTGGAAATCTGGATCCAAGGATTTCATCAGTCCAAGACTTCAAGTCTCCAAGATCATCAGGTAACCGTGTCATCGACCCAAACCAGAGTGGATCGCGACCCGGGATCGTCATTAGCGTACCAGAGATGTGTACCCCTGACCGATCCTTGTTCGCTGGCATGTCGAACCTCGTTCCCCGATCCCGTTCCTCGATCCGGGCGATCCGGTTCGCCGGCAACTATGCGACAATCCTCCTCGCCGCGCAGGCCAAGGTCGTCGACCGCCTCTTGGCCATCCTGCTCTGGCCACCAGCGACCAGCAGAAGCTAGGCTCGCCGCCCGCTGCAGCACTTCATCGTCCGCATCCATGTCGCCCCGTGCCACTCCGGCCGGCAAGCTCGTCGCTCCGTATTGATCCGGCCGCCAAGCTCGTCGCTAGCCCCGTCCGTCTACAAAGACCACGCCGACCAGCATGCCTCGCCGCCTCATGCACGAGGCCATTCTCCTCCATTCAAGTTGGAATTGACTTGCGGTGGACTACTGCTTCTCGTCAGGTAGGAGGTTTCAGGAAATACGGAGGCACGAGAGACTTCTTTCTTTGGCGTTTTCTTGAACTGATCAGCTACGACCGGATCCGTTTCTCTATAGGAACGGATAGCTACGGAACGGGTGAGCTACGGACGACGGACGAAACCACTTGACGTGCGATGAAAACCACCTTAACGTAAATTATAGAATATAGATAGATAGATAGATATATGCTAGCGCCCTAACAGGATTGTAATGGTATATCTATTGTATGCTACAATGCTCAGATAGGTAAAAATATCAATTTCCAAAAACAAAACTGAATCGATCCTCCTCTAGCTTCACTCCTAACTCCAGTTTCCCAAATCCCAGATAGTGCTCACTTTTCCCAGCTGCCTTTTGTGATAGACATTTCAAGTTTAGAGATAAAAGAAACAATTAATTCCATCCCTGAATAAAAGAAACAATTAATTCCATCCCTGAAGAATTTCTCTGCAATCCCATGTCCGAGTGAACTAATATCCATGGAGAAACCACATCGACAAGAAACACCAAAACGACGACAAGAAAATGGTTCTAATCGTCTCACAGAGGTTTGCATTCTGCATCAAAAGAATAGAACTATTCTACTTGATGACCTCAAAAAATAGAACTTCAGGCTTGAGCTTGCTGTCCTTGAAACGTTCTAGCAAATGCTCCCAAGTATCTTCTTTCTGCATGGAGGATGTTCACATCAACAAATCGACAAGTTAGAATTATTAAATGGCTAAAAGAAAGAATTGTAGCCTAAATCAAGACCTACGATCCATGAGTCACTTACCTCGACAGTTTCAAAGCCATATATGAGCCACTTGTCCTCAACGTCGCGAGCAAAGCAGACGTAGCGCTCATCAGCATAGCAGATCTGTAAGGGTTTAGATTGCAAGCTAGCATAAGATGAATGCTAAATTGCACCGTTTTTGCAAGGAATGGCTATATTGGTAAACGTAAGCAGGCAAATTAAGTGACTAGAGCATCAAACCAACTTTGCAATAGGACTATAGTAAAACTCTAAGCCGCTGGAGAGTGACTAGTAAAACATAAAGAGAGAAAAAAAAGTGTACAGATAAAAGGTTACTCCAGCTTATGTTCTGCAACCACTCACTGTGATTTCATGAGACCATTTCCCATTAGATATGAATGGATGGGAAATAATGCAAGATAGGCTTGCGACAGCAGAAGAGGTTACAAGGTCCAACCAGGTTACCTAGATATGATATTTCTCCGATGCACAATCAGTACAATGTTTAATGAAAACGCTTAGCAACTGAAATTCCTCTGTTCAATCTTCCAAATATTTTGATAGTGGGCTTAGAACGGTAGAACATGTTCCACAGATAACGTAGAACATATGCCACAGATAAGACCATGTTACAATTTGAAAATATCTCCTGAATATACAATATGACCAACTCAGATACGATGTAGTATCATAGTTTAACCCGTTATCCACCTATTTAGATAGAGCAGAAAATGCCTTATCAAGGTAACCTAGTCAGTCAGGCTGAACCCAGTGACAGTGCAATTTACTGAAAAATGCCTGAATATACAATATGACCAACTCAGATACGATGTATCATGGTTTAACCCGTTATCCACCTGTTCATATAAAGCAGAAAAATGCCTTACAAGGTAACCTAGTCAGGCTGAACCAGTGACAGTGCAATTTACTACCCTGGTCCACTATTACAGAAAACAGAAACTTGCTTAATTCTTAGTGTAATACTCCCTCCGACCCATATTAGTTCACTCAAATTTGTCTAGGTACGGATGTATCTAGCACTAAAACTTGACTAGATACATTCATATCTAGATGAATCTAAGTCAACTAATATGGGTAGGAGGGAGTACTAACTATGCCTCTCTCAGATTGAGAGTATGATACAACATCGACCTTTATAATTACGATGCATCAGGCACATCTCAAAGTTAACAAAGAATCCAGCACCAGTTATGGAATAGCAACAAAGCTTATAAACTCTCAGGTCATTGTTTTCTCCTCCTTTTTGGATTCAGTTCCATTAATAATTTAATTTAGGAAAATAGAATACTCTGGTGTGGGCGTACCAAGGAGGTGACAGTATACATAGCTGAACAATTGGCACTTTTGCAAAAGAATCCAGTGTCAAAGGGAGACGTGATGCCAGCCAGGACTTCAGAGACTGTGTCCTGGCTTTCACTGTCACCCAGCCAGTTCAAAACTGCAAAATGAGCAAAAGAAGGCAACATGATGAATATTTTTGGTATAAACTTCTGCAAGCTATGACGATTTTTACATCCAGCAAACTCTTGAACCAGAGCAGACGGAAATTTCCAGTGACCATAACACAAAGACACACATCTTTCTCATGTTTCATTCTGAAGGGAACCACACTAATTAATTTCTAGGATAAGAAGTCATACCACACTAATTATTGTACGCATGTAAGTAATGTTGTACTTGGGTTCCAATATATGTTGTATTGCAGAAATTGGTACGAGTTATAATGTCATTTTATGTCTTGCAGAAGGGCCACAGAAAATACAACTTATTATTTGGGACAAGTTTACCTATTGTAAAGAAATGTGGTGTGTTCGAAAGAAACAGATCAATATTCTGCAGAGTTCCACAATCCTTGCAGTTGTTGTCCTTATAGAACTGTTCATCCAATATAACAGGAAGCTCTGCAAAGGACTGGATCTGCACAAGAACAATGATAACCTCTGGTAAAAAATTCTTACTTTCGAGGATCAGATATCCACGAGTAAATTACAAAAAACCACCACAATTGGGACGAGGGTAACAACCCTTCACAAAAAAACCACCGAAAAACATGCATTTTGGTGGGTGTTTGTTACCCTGTCCCCAATTGTGGTGGTTTTTTGTAATTTACTCGATATCCACGTATACAAGCTTTGCTTGACAGAAAATGTACTCCCTCCGTCTGAAAAATGATGTCCCAGATTTGTCCAGATTCACATGTATCTATACACAAAAACGCGTCTAGATACATTGCGTATCTAGACAAATCTGTGACATCCTTTTCCGGACGGAGGGAGTACTGCATACGGCATACCGTTGTTGTTTGAGTTGAACCAACATCAAGTTTATGGAAAAGTGCGGTATATACGTATTCACCAGAAGAATTCCCACACTGACAGCTCATTTGCGCATTGAATTTGATCCCAAAAAGGGTATCTGTTGGGCATATGCAATCTCCGCACATGATTAGGTTCACCACATGTTTCTCAGTCTCCTTGTTTAGACTACAACGTGAACAACTTTCTGACATATGCAATCCAATGAGAATTGTGGCCACAATCTCAGAAGCAAAATTTGTCCCAGCCTGCAACTGGAAATTGATTAACAAGGTTGCTTTGTGAAGACACAAAATGTCCATGCATAATTAAACAGAACTGAAGCAAAATGCAGATGCTTTTAGTTCAATATTTCATACATACCCTAACAAACAGCAACATTGATTGTCAGAGCTTACACACCAAGAATATAACAACATACATAATATATTTGGTGTCAATGTTCAGCATGCATACAGAACAAAAACAGATATACCTAATTAATTCTGCTATGAACTATGAGTGTTTCTGATAAGGTATAAACCTTTTCATAAAAAGTGGTGCAATTTGCAATCCCACAGAGAAGGGTCTTCATGTAAGTCAGTACACCATCCGTTAATTGGTGGTCGTTTGTCTCCCATGAAGAGAAGATTTCATAAAATTTCTGGGCAATGCAGGGATTGTCAAAAGACGGAATCCATACAAGTGGCGCTGTTAGAACCTTATCGCTGAAATGCCTCAGGTTGCACAATGACTGCACGCAAACACAGGAAATTATAAGCCGGTAGATGAAAAATCACATAGCCACATGCATGTTTTGCTTACCCGAATGATTAGACTCAAGATAGACAGTTCTTTATCAGCATTGTTCTTGTCGAAATCATTAAGACTTTGTTGGGAGCTGGAGGTGCTTGCAATTTCCTTAACAGATTGGCCAGAAGTTCCTGCAGCATGAAATCATAGGTATTTGTGACATTACGGAACATATTTTATATTGGTAAAAGGACAACATGCATTTGGAAAACAGAAACATATTAGAATTATTCTAACAAGTATTTTCCAAGAGGTTTAGACTGAAATCCGATATATAAAACAACCTCGAATATAAATTTCCTAAGGATTGAAATCCTACCTAATTCCTTAGAAGTTCCTCTGAATCAAAGAGGGATTAGATACTCATACTAAGGCTAATACTAGATCTTTTCCAAGATCTAGGTAGGTGAAATATTATCTTTTAGTTATGACACCAAATGAATGAAGCTCTTGAAAGATTCAATGTGACATGAGTTCAAGAATTCATCATTCTATCAGTAAATGGGAATAAATATAGCAAAGTGCTAATACTAGAAAATCATGCAATTTCTGAACAGATATCGACACCATAGGGGCAGCAGGAACTTTACCGAATATAGTGTCGATATTGGCATGGCCAATGATCCTACCAAGATTCTTTGCACTAAGAGAAATCGATTCTTTCATTTGTATCTGCAAAGATGGTATCAGTTAGCACACGATATGCGCAATTGAGCAAACAAATCGATAACACTAGAGAAACCAAGCATTCCAATGTTAACAAACCCATTGGAATGATCTCGCAAGGGGAAGGATGGCTTCACGATGATCCAGAGCAGAAGTTTGAAGGAACTTAAGACACAAGTCCTGTATTGCAAAACAAGACTCCTGAAACCACAATTTACAACCAATTCAAGCATTAGTCTGATATACATTATTATCAGCAGAACAGTGAAATAAGGAAGAATCATAAACTGAAACCATGTCATGTAGAAGTGCTAGACCTCAGTACTAAGTGCATCATCAGGCAACATCTTCAGCTTCTCCTTAATGTCCTCAAGGATCTCAGCTCCTTCTCTGCATTTCCTCTGTCGCATTTCAGCAAGGGGTTCTGCTCTTATTCCAATAGATGGTGAAAGGAGCAAGGATTCAAACATAGGTTGCACCCCTGGTAATTGGAAGATGTCATGCTGGCCAGAATCTTGACAGAGAGTTATCCCATTCAACGAGTGATCATCCTTTAATGCATATCCATTAATATATTGACCTATAACTGACTGCAGCTTCTCCCAGAGGTCATCCCAGTGCTTGCTGCACGTGTGTTGCCAGAGCGATTTAGCGTCCACAAACTTCTTGCCATGACAGCGGGAATTGGGGCACATCAAGAAACTCCATGAACCCTGATTCTTGAGAAAGCGCAGTGCATCAGATATGGTCTTTGCTGCCGCCTGGTCGATTCCAGCATAGTGCTCCTGCAGCGTGTCAACCCTCACAGATATGACCATGTCAACCCTCTCGCCGTCTTGCGTGCTTTTGATAGAGCTCCAGCATACGGCAGCCACAACTATGATCCGCTTGAGCAAGACACGGAGCTGCTTCTTGACAGAAGATACTCTGGATTCATAATCTGCTCCAGGAACAGATATAGCAGGAGGTATGTCGTCGAAATTGGGGTCAGTCGGCTCCTCGATGCGAAGTGCTCGGCGGCACTCACTCTCCGATTTATCAAACTGATTCAGGGCGAACAAGACCTTGGCGTGGAACAACGCAACCAGGAGCGAGGTTTCGAAGTTACCTGCCGTGTGAGAAGTCAGGGCGAGAATGCGGCGCAGAAGCCCCTTCCTGCGAACTGCCTGATCGACGGCACGGACTTGTTCCAGGTCGATGTGTACGCGGAGCAACTGGGCGCGCACCGAGTAAGGATACATCTCGGAGAGAAGCTTTGCACGCGCTTGCACTTGATCAACAGCGGCATCCCCGTCGAGCAACTTCACGACCTCTGGGGGCACAATCTCGTTGTTGATCCTGGACGCTAAGTCCTCCATGAGGACGCTGGCCTTGTACACAGCGTCGTCCTTCCTCGCCTTCGCGTTGGTGGCGACGAGCAGGTCGTACGCCACGTGGTGCACCATCGGGTCGTCTTGTTTGGTCTCGGGTATCGAGGTGACGCGGAATAGTTCCAGCATGGCGTCGGAGAACCGTCGGTCGGCGGCGAGCGCCTCGGCGTGCAAGAAGCCGCTCATGACGCAGTTGGGCGCGATCCGGGCAGCGGCGGAGAAGGAGTCGACGGCGGCGCGGCGGTGACGCGACACGACTGCGGACGCATCCCCTTCGTCACCGAGGGGCCCTTCGGCCGCGGTGGAGGTGCGGACGTGGAAGTTGCCGGCGAGGTTGTGAGCGAGCGCGGAGCCCGGGTTGGCGCGGGCGAGCTCCGTGGCGCGGATGAGCGCCTCCGCGTACTTCCTCTCGCTCTGGAGTCGTATAGCCTCCAAGGCCTCGAGGCGGATGAGGCGATCGGCCATCGCAAGGGCGCGCGGAGAAGGGGAGAGGCGCGCAAGGTGCTCGTGGAAATGCCGCAAAGCAGGAGAGGGCGGCGGTGGGTGCGAGATGGGCGGCGACCTAGGGTTTGGGCGGAGGAGGAGGAGGCGAGGTTCTGGTTGAAGCGGGAGACTGGAATTGAGGATTCGGCGGGGCGGGGCTTGGTTGGTGAGGCGTGCAGGAGAAGGTGGAGGAGGAGGTACTTATAGCGGCCGAGTCAGGGAGGAGGGGCGGAACTTGGAAGACCAGGAAGAGACAAGCGTGCGATGCTCGGGGGGAACGCAACGACTCTGCCCAAATTTCTGAACGTAACCGGTCCTAAATTTCTGAACGTAATAAGTCCCAAATTTCTCTACGTTGGATATTTTTTAAGGGAATTTCTCTGCGACAGATTTGTTTTCACCATCTCTACTGTACACCCCCAAATGATATTTGAAACAGAATCTAAGAAAGTACTTGACACGTAATCTGCCCAAATTTCTAAACGTAACCAGTCCCAAATTTATGAATGTTAGATATTTTTTAAGGGAATTTCTCTACGACAAATTTGTTTTCACCATCTCTACTGTACACCGCCAAATGATATTTGAAACAGAATCTAAGGAAGTACTTGACACGTAAGACATCTTACGTTTCAAGACATTTGTGTCAATTGATATACACATCTGATAGCTTTTCTAAATAAAACTGTAATGTGTAAACGATGAATCTATGGTCAAGTTTGGTAGCTTGCAGCCGATTCTCAGCCCGGTCTAAGTGCCAAGGGAGCAAGGCCAGCCTAAAACAGCGTCATGTGCATCCCATTTAAGTATGTTTTCTTTGCACATATGCTTCTGTTTGATAGCGTGGATGCATGTATAAACACAAGGCTAGTGCAGTTTGCGAAATATTTATTTGCATGTACCATTGCTGCTACGGCAACCTTTTTTGAAGAGATGTGAGGTTACCAACCACAGTATAGGACATAAGCAGTAGACCAGGCTATGAAGTAGGTCAGATTACTAGTTCAACACATTGACGACACAATTTCATGACGGGACATGACAGTACTATAATAAGCAGTACTTACTAACAACGACATTGCCTAAAAACAACAGGCCAGCAGACATAACTCACTCCTGATCAATGATGACCAACTTGACCATCTCAACTTGATTGTATTCATAGACGAACATAGACGAACACCTTGTACACCTTTTGGTATATATCTTCTTGAAGGTCAGCACCCAATCTCTAGGTCATGAGAGTTCGCAAATGCTGGCCACCGATGACCGAAGCATCGAAGCAAGCTTTCACATTAACGTCATTGATCATGATGTTCCATGCATCTAGTTACCATCTTGAGGGAGATCTTGTCTGGGAAATTGTCCAGGTAAGGCCTGAATGCATCTGGGTTAGGAAGTGAGATGCCGGTTTTGGTTGAAGCGGGAGATTTGGATTGAGGATGCGGCGGTTTTGGTTGGTGAGGCGTGCAGGGGAGGGAGTACTTATAGGGATAAAGAATGTGGAAATGGGGTGGGTGGTGGAACTTGGAAGGCGTGCGATAAACCAAGATTAGGAAGTAAAACACGGCCGAATATTTTTTTTCAACTCCCAGGGTAGAGTAAGTTTGTTATAGCAGTCGAGTTAAATTCTTTGGCCTCTCCAATGGATAGATTTTTTTTAAAGTAGCATATATTAATATCGTGGAGATAACAATTACATCCAGCCTCTGCAACAAAGTTCTAGCGGCCTACGGATGCACACAACCCAGAAAAAACAAGAAGAATTGCAAAAAATAAAAGTCTCGCTATAGCGATCAATTTCTTGCAGCAGCAACACTAACACCACTAGAACAACATCAGAAGTCCACCCTCTCCAACAACGATGCCTTTAAGAATGAAACAGTGCACATGTGTCATCGTCTCCCGATCAGAGATCATAGGTTTTTACCCTAGAGAAAGTCATCACTCATAAAACAATGCCTTCAACAAGGCCATTGCCAGGCACAACCAATTAAGGTCAGACCTTAGGTTTTCACCTTGCAAGATAAGACTGTGAACTTCTCCTGTGATGTTGCCCCCACTTTTTGATGCTGCCTCTACAAGTCATGAATCACCAAGCCAATTCCACATCGCCACTGGTACTCAAACCACCATTGGTATTCCTCTGATCTCGGCCTCCATGGCATTCACCGCATACTGACGTCACCATGGAACTAAATACATATTCCATGATGGCAACCGACTAGAGAGCTTCGCCTCACTCCCTCTGAAACCAAATGATCATAAAAACATGGTTGCACGCGACCGAATCCCTCCAATCCGGCAATCTCCAGGCATTATTTGTCCATGTGAGTTTGTTGGCGAAGCCTTCCGAAACTCCCCACTCTAACCAGATCAAAGAGGGCAAGCAACAAGTAGTCTTTGTCTTGGCGCGAGAGGGATCCTAGGACTGCCGCCTTTATTCAACGAAGCGGACGAGCAGGCCCCCACGCCACCATCCGCCACCCAACAACGACGAAGGACGAAGAAACTCCACCACAGAAGGAAATAGGTGCACAAGGTTGCAACAGTCGTGGCCCTCGCAGATCGGTCGTCGGCAAATGCCGCGCCGCTGTTCTGCCGCGGACCAGACCGCCGCATCCGGCCGCCCATCTTCAGTGTCGTCCATCGAGGGTGCAGCCACCGTTCCTCCAACAGGCTTCGCCTCCGTGTGGGGGAGAGTCCACCCGAGGCGCCTCCTTTCCCCCAGCCTTTGGCGGCCAGGCACCGCCACCATCACCGGCGATGGCAGCGGCCAGGGAAGCCACGGGGGGATAGACCTGGGACGGGGCGGTGGGGACCCTCCGGAGTCGTCGCCATGCAAGCGACTCGGGAGGGGTTAGGGTTTCCTTCGCAAAACTTGACCCGGGTGTGTAGCAGTACCAAACAGGCCAGATCTCAGTTTATTGGGTCCTAGCCTACCTCCAATGGATAGACGTGTTCCCCGAATCAAAATGCTAAAAAATTCTATCCAAATGTTTCTTAAGCGAAGATGTCACAAGTGGGACACCCGTCCTCGGTTGAAGTGCTGGTACACACAAACTGCCAGATCATGACAAGGGGTAATTCGTTAGCCTACTTGGCCATTGAGGCGTGTCTAGGTTAGATTTAACGTTGGTTCAGTCCGCCCGAGGGAGAAGAGACATTTCAAGCATGTTTAGTAAGTTGGGCCAATTTAGGGCCTGCGAGAGGCTAGGCCTTGCGGGGCATGTCCACTAGCGGAGCTTTGTTGGATTTGAACTGGGACATGGCCCACCTATGTTTTTTTCTAAAGAAATGTTTACTCATATGCAATCGAGGACCACCCCATCAGCACATAATGCCCTGCCAATTACTTTTCTCGTATCCTTCGGTTGACTCTCCTAGTCTGTTTCTCTCGACAAAACACATAAACTAGGACCATGGGGATGTGGGACACCTTGTTATCGCTAGGTCTAGTGCTTTATAGACATAAAAAGGGGGGATAAAGGGGAATTGGTGGAGCAGGAGCGACACAAGAAATGGGAGCATCGCGTTGCGCTCGCAACCGGGGGCGGCTAGGGGATTGATGCAAATGCAGGTGCATGCCCGATCGCACCACACGAGAATGACAACTAGTCGGAGGTCAACAATCAGTAAGTGAGGTGATAGCGGTTAACCTCGAGGGGTGGTCTGATCTTCATAGATTCATGGTAGAAATCATGTGAATAACGTGGGAAAAGAGGGAGATAGCAGAAACAAACACACATCGTGTAGAGAACACGATAAACTCTACAAAAACACAACATGATACATAGACTATTGTTCTCATCGGCAGCCACCAATCCTATAGAATCCTTGCGGCGACCCAACAAATCACTACATGATGTAGTACACTATAGTCATTAATATAACACCAATGAAACACCATTCCACTAGTATTACATCCCTCAAAGTGGTACAACAAAAATATAGCAGGTCCAAAACATGACTATAGGTTACGACTTGAGTCTTTATAAAAGATTTAGAGAACATTCTAGGTTATAGAGAGAGAAAGAAACTTCTTACAAAGAAGAACCAAAATTAACATCTCAGAACTATCATACTTATAAGACTAGTATCTAAACTATTTGGCTTGAATTGCTGATATTGCAATATTTACAGAAGTAGGTTCTAGGGCTAGAGATTATGCTTCTATCTAATCAGGAACTTCGTCTTCACTTTAGTTGATGTATATAGACTTTATTGTCTTCATTGAAGAACTTAGAATTCTGGCGTATCCTCTTTAGCAGCACTTGATGTTGATGACGTCTTCCATGGCTTTAGAATCTAGCAAGGGTTAAGAAGGCATGGTTGAGTACGAGTGTACTCAGCTAGTTCACTAAAAAGGAGTGTCTGATGCACTATCTACAGCCATAAACCAAAGGTCCTAGGCTATGCAGGTTTTCATAAAAAATCTTCAAAGGTTGCTTTTATTCTGAAAAGCTATGTCCGTCATCCTTCATAGGTTTACTAGAACTTCGTGGAGTTCCTTTCCTTCCGCATTCGTAGCTCGTTCCCGGAATAGGGAGTAATATGTCACATTTCTTAAACTCTGCAGAGGTGCATCACTTTCCCATAAGAGATCTTAAGCCTTGTTGCACAGCCAGTAGTATATCCCTATTCAAACTTTCGTGGTTTAAGACCCAACCTAAGATCCAAGCCGATCACTACCCTTCTCCACGACCCCACATACCCGTCGGATTGCACTCCAGACACATGATAAATCTTGTTTCCAATTACAGCCTGAAACACATAACCTTCATAGATACCAGATGTCGTGGGACGTTGAGGGATCCCAACCTTATGCTGTCAATCCTCTCCGAGAACTACATCCATGACCCAGTCATCTGTTGACATGCGAAAGGAAGAAGATCCAGCTGACATCTCCATCCCACTCCAAATCTCATGGTTAACACATATTATATGGCGCAAGAATCACTGGTGATATTAGTTGTTAAGTCTTAGGTATTATGTTCCTTTAGCGTTGGAACTTTCATAGTAGGTTATTACCATTTGGTAAATAACCTATAATCATATAATTAAGAAAATAGAGTTTTCTAACCTTTTTGAAATGCAGGTGATGATAACATTAGATTTGCAACTATTTGATAAAAAATAACCAAAGGACATGAGCAAGTGTGAACTTTCCTTTGTCATTACAATATTATGTAATCACGGTCTTCGAGACAATAGAAGATCCAATATCTGAAAACATCATCATTGGTCTGGTGAGGACTAATGTTTAAAGAAGCAAAATGCTATTATACATAAGTAATGTTGTGCATTTTATAAAACTCCTGTGGCATCCCGCAAAACCACTACTAGAAAATCGCGTTGTTTTTGTGCATTGCATCATCATAACCGCATGCTCATGTCATCAAGCCACATTGCATTTGAGCATCGTCATCATCTTGCATAAAACTATTTTCGGAAAAACCTATTTTTGTTTTCTAAACGCCCCGTCTTTGTTCAAACACAAAACCCGGGTCTCCGGATTATTTTGTTTTGTCTGCCAACGGATTTCCAACGCCCTGCTTTAAGTAAATAAATTGTTTAATTATTTTAGGGGGCAGCCAAACCGGGCCGTTCCGACCCAGTCGGCCACCCCCAGTACAAAACCAGCATGTCCTCAAACCCTAGTCTACCCAATCCTAGTCTACCCAGCCCCCCTTCCACATCACCCTGACCAATACCCTCTCGCCACCTCACCTCTCCTCTCTCCACCCACCCAATCACCCCCTGCCACATCAGCCACCCCCACTCCCTCCCTCTCCCCCTGACCACACAACCCACACACTCAACACACGCACGCACACAACAACGCAGCCGACCCACTCCCTCACCTCCTCCCCCTTACACCCCGGTCCCACCGACCCCACCGCCCAAGCCACTCACCCGGTCAACCCCACCACCCCACTCGCCATCCCCTGGCCCCACTCCGATCCCCACCCCGCCTCCTCTTCGCCACCAACTCCCGAGCCGCCTCCTGTGTTCTCCGCTCACTTCTTCTCTCGCTCAGGTCGCCTCTCTCCCTGTTCCAAGATGCCCTCGTTGCCTCCCTATGCACGCTGACAGCCCGCGCTCAAGCCACCAGGACCCCGACGCCGGCCACCACCTCGCCATGGACCCCATCGCACCATGCTCGCCCTGGCGCCTTCCAGCCTGCCGTCGCCTTTTCCTACCCCGCGCTGCGTCTCCCTCGAGCTCGCTCGGCCCCGCTCACCCACCTAGTCGCCGCCAGAGCCCGTCGCCTCGCCTGCCGCTCACGACCGCCGCCCATGGCCCTCTCCACTGCGCCAGCCCAGCGAGCTCCGCCTCGCCCGAGCCCGCATGAGCTCGCGGCCGTCCCTCCTCCTCTCGCTGCCGCCGTCGGCGTCTGCGCCGCCCGAGCTCCACCCGCATCGGCCCTCTCGCCTCCCACCGGCGCGACCAGCGTCGCTGGCGTCGTCCTCGCCGGCCTCCCCTTCCTCCTGTGTCGACCGCCGCCGTCTGCCGCCCGCCTCCTCTCGCCCTGGCGTCCTCGCCGGCTCTTTTGCCGGCCTCACAAGACGGCCACATCGTCGCTCCGTCCGTCACCGTCACCACCGCAGGAGCTTCCTCCCGGCAGCCATGGCCTCCCCTGCGCCAAGCCAGCCCCGCCTCCGCCTCTGTGTCCCACGAGTCGCAGTCAGGGACGGGCCTTTGGACCCGATGGCCCTCTAGCATTCTCTCTGTTGTGGACATCGATAAGTTCTCCGTCGCAAGATGATGCCACCCGAAGACGGTGCCATGCCTGAAGAACCACGGGCGAGAACCGTCCCCTTTACAAGATCTTCGTCTCGGAACACCAAGACCCGTTCCTGGAGTCCGATTGTCGAGCCCCCCAAGACCTACGCCGCGGAACAACAAGGCCTTCGGGGTGGAACCGACAAGATCTACCGCCTAACGCCAAGCTCTCCTCCACGGAACACCAAGTTCGCCACCTTGAACGCCATGACCGTCTACACGGACCCGAAGACCACGGATGCGACAAGATCGACACCGACCAGGGCGAGTCCGATGCACCCCGATGCCACACCAAGTCCTTTTCCCCGGAACGCCAAGCTATTCATCTTGTATCCGACCTTCGAAGATCGATCCCGTCGAACCCTGAACCCTGAGACCAACCCTGAACCCCTCGGAGCCCAAGATCGTCGATACCCTCTAATGTGTGAACCTTTTCCCGAGCCCTATTTTATAAATGCTTTATATAAAACTTGTCGCATATTAAATTGATCATGCATGCACATTTGTCATGTGGTTTGGGGGCATTATGCCGATTCACCTCATAATTAAATATGGGGCCCATATGCGGACAATCTAGTCTTATATTGGCCTCATTTAAATTTGTGTAGCGAACCGGTGCTATCTTTTGCCTTGTTAAGACAACATTTAAATTGCGGGGTATCTAAACAACTAGAACCATATATTTAATTGTCGGGACCCCGGTTCCGCTTAATATGGCCTAATTGCACCGCATATTTACCATGCCATGCATCATGCCCGATCTTTTGCCGTAGTATTAAATATTGCATCCGGTGTTTATTCTAGTGTTTTGCTTCTTCGCGGATAAGGCCGTAGAGTTGATGCGAGTGTTGACCCGATCTTCGGTTGAACCTTCAGCAATGGTTTCAGGCGAGCATCTCCCCTTTCTACCTATCATACTTTTATAGTATTTATTCCCTCCTGTTGATCTATTGCTATCTGTGTTGCGATGCTCTAGTTTTCGTACCCGTGATATCCCATGCAGCCTTATATTGCCTTGGACACCTCCTATTACCTGTTGTTTGGTAGATAGTTGGACCTGCGCGTCGTAGTCGCTTGCTCAAGTGCTGTTGCGTGTCGTCAAGTACCACAGTTGTTGGAGTATTGCCGCATGTTTAATGTTGGAGATGATCATGGCTTTAATTACCGTTTACTGTAATTACTGTTTAATAACTAAAAGTGAAGTAGGTAAATGCAGAGGCACCGGTGGGTGATAGATAATATTTGGTTTCCGACCGCTCACTGGTGTCCCGTAGGACCCCGAGTTCTTGACACCTGTTCAGAGATCGAGCGCACTAACCATATGTGGGATGTATGGGCACCCCATCGATTTAGTACCTGATTTCAAAGTACTGTACTGGGGGCCACAAGTAGTTTGGGGCTTTATTACTATTCTGTACTTATGCCATGCTTTACTGCTTTATTTAAATTGTGCGAGGTACTGCACATCGCTTAGGAACGCGGAGTGTTTTCATGGTATCGACAAGCCCAGCTTTTGGGTTCCCCGTCGTTCTGACCTTTGGCGCAAACCGAGTCCGTCCCGGAGACCGGCCGACTTCGCTTGGGTAGACTTAGTGGGGTGGCCCCGTGCTTGCTTTGGTGCGGGAAACGCGTCATGACTTAGGCCCCGCCGACATACCGATGGGTGTATGTTAATTGATCTGGCAAAAAGGGTCGAAGTGCGTGTGGATACTTTGGTGCACCCCTGCAGGGTTAAATCTTTTCGAGAATCCGTGTCCGCGGTTATGGACGACTTGGAGCACAGTGCTTGATCATAGACAACTATAACTAAAGTTTACTGTTATAATTTGACTTGTATCCGATATGACTAGTAATCTGCTGCACTACAACGGAATGGCTAAATAAAAGTACCAACAACTGCTGGGTTTCGGGTTATCTCATGCTAATTGTATCTGACTAGTAAGTGTTGCAACTACAATGGAATGGTTAACTAAAAGTGCCCACTGCTTATTTTATCAGGATGACTATCTATACCTGACTAGTAATTGCCGCAACGATAACTGAATAACTAAAACTGCCAACTGTGTGAGTTCCTCGGTTGACTTCCTCGTTTGGTCTCGAGGGGAAAATACCAGGATGGGTATGTTTGGTGGTAGTATCAGGTTGGTTCCGAATAGGTTTTTCTTACCCCTCTCTGATAGCCGCTAGTTGTATCGAGTCTCTATAGGATGTCTAGTGCATGTTGCGCTGCCGCTTCAGTCCACCATACCTATGTAGGCGAGGACCGCCGAATTCTAGCCTCGCCGTGTACTGGCCTCAGTACTGACGCTCCTCTTTTTCCTTTGCCCTTTGTCGGCACCCCTTTTGTTTAAGCAGGTTTTGAGATCGACGTCGTTAGAAGGGTTACCCTTCCGGCTTGGCCTGGGCAGGGTTATGGACGCCATTGGTTATTCTTCAGGGCTCTTATCCCCATTTGCATCTTGTCCGTAGCTGGACGCTCTTTCGTTCTCAAGGTGATTTGGATCTTTGTACTGTATATCTGTATTCTTGACTCTTGGAGTCGTATTGTATATATATCTGTTCTGTGGGTCCCATCGAGGACTGTTGTGTAATGTTATTAGTTCGTTTTCCACCCGCACGCAAGTGCCTGGTGGGCACCTTTGAATCGTTTCTATGCGGGTTTGGCGGGAATCGCTGAAACTTGCATAGGGCCGATTCTGAGGGTGTTACAACTCCTGAAGTGAATCCCCAATGTTAGAAGTGAGTTAAGATTAGGTGCTTTCTTTAAGATTTGGTTTATCTTCAAGTTTAGTTTACAAGTAAATATATCTATAAGGAACTTAAGTCTTAACATACACGATATAAAAATAGAGTACAATAACAATCTATGATTTAGGTTAATTGCTATTTGGTAACTATGATGAAAGTCCATGTGTTGGGTTGTTAAGAGTTGAAGGAGCTATTATAGAGTTGTTGTTTGAAGTGGAAAAAAGAATAACCGTCAAATAAAATGTTGTTTAGGTTAATTTTATTAATTTGGAATATTTATAGGATTTAAGTTATGGTTTTTAATAAGGTACAAATGATGTTGAGTCGTTATATTTTTGGGTGACTGTATAATAGACCAAAGTTAACTATAAAAACAAGAATAAACTTAAGTTATAATGTTTATGGTATTTTATGTTTTATGGCATCACTAAGGTCTAGGGTTTTCTTAATCAATGTTACAAGATTATTTGTCCCTAGTATGAAGATGTGCTAGATTTTATCTTCTAAGTGAATACCTTTATGTGTAAATGTGGGAACTAGCTTATAAGAAAGTTTAATAACTTAGATATTAATTTTATATAGCTAAGGATTCAAAGATATGTTGCTTGAGTTTATATTTGTAAATAACTCAATATTTTTATTTTGGTATAACAAATTTTAATTTGTATGATAAACAAATAAATGTATAAAGGTGATTTTGTTGAACATAATAATTATTACTATGGATTTATATAAGTAGAATGTATACTTTAGTTTTCCTTGCATGTTTTATCCAAGTTGTAAAGGTAAAAGTAATTTTTTAAAGTACTTAAACTTCACCTTTATAATTATTAATGAAAGAGTATCAATTATTCTAGGCAATAAATTCTAAAGACCTAAGTAAAGTTAAAAGGAATTTATAGGTGATAAAAGGAAATACATTTCAATATTTTTAATAAATCTAAGTAGTCAAGTAAAGCTAATCTAGATTTATTTTGATTTATAAATGATAAGAAAAAATACATCTCCTTTATTTTAATTTTATTCATTTTTAAGACCTCTCCTTATTTTGTTATAGGGATTTATATTTTCGTGTCCTTGGTTAATTAGTTCTACTCAGTTTTCCCCAACCGCTTAACTTTTCCTCACTTTTTCACTCGCTATGTTACGAAAAGCTCGCAGGAGCTCGCATGCGCTCGGACGGAGGGATGCTGTCAGATAAAAGGCTTGACCATTACATGCTAACTGGTGGGACCGTGTTGGGCCGGGTCGTGCGTTGAGCTTTATGTTACGTGACCTCGACTGTTACATGCTGACGGGTGGGACCATGTTGGGGCGGGTCCTGCATACGTGGTTAAGGGTGGGGCCATGTTGGGACGGGTCTTGCATACGTGGTGAAGGGTGGGGCCGCATGGAGACACGTCGGACCGTCCATTCTCGTTCACCCAAAGCAATCGCTTCCCCCGAGCCTGGAACAACTCCCACACCACCCTCCGCTGACCCGCTGTCGTGACCTCCTACCTTATGTCGCCCTCGTCCCTAGAGCCACCCCTCCCCCTAGCCGTGGAGCCCACTCCACCTCCGGCTCCGCTCTCGCCCCCGCTAGATCTACCCCTTTCACGGAACAGTATGCAACACCGACTGGTGTATCGACCATCCGCGTCAAGCAGGGAGAAGATAGGGTGGAATCGCAGGGATCTAACGCATGGATTCCATCTTGGTAAGCATCATTTACCTTTGTGGATTGATTATTGGCAGTATTTGAGCGCGAATCGCTGGTGCTCAACTAACTGTCTTGCTTTTCGAATAGGATTGATCCAGTGCTTGCATTTCGGCTGGCGGTTAGACTGGATACTAGCGTAATTCATGGTTGTGAACAATATCTCTCTGGATTTTACATCCCAACGGTGGTTGCAACCTCCATAACTCTCAAAAATTTGATAGATAAAATCTATTGTAAATTCCCGTGGAGAAGTGGCGATTCAGTTGATTTGCCATATTTCAACATTAGCGAGCAAACATTGCTCCCACTAACTAGTGAAGATGATCTGGCAATGGTTTTCTCTTTGAATGCTGTCGAACGTTTTGGTCGAATTCGTTTCCATGTGAATCCTAAAGTTGAGCACACGGGAAAGAGTGTTAAATTATCATCTTGTGGTCACGCATCATCAGGTGGTCGGGCATCATGTGTCTCTGCTGTCTTTGCTAATAGTGTGCGCCCCGACGATCCTTGTAGGTCCACAGCAGTACCATCTGTTCGCATTGTGAGTGTAAGACAAACCGCTCGTGTGGCCGATGTGGAGGACAAGGCAGAGCCTGATGAGGGAGAGCCTCCACTAGATGATGAGGATAAGTTGATGTTTCTTGAATTTGTAGATAGATTCAGTAAACAGGTACTAGAGGATCAATATACTGATGAAATTTCCTAGGGTGCCAGATTTGATGACACTGATGACGAAGAGAACAAGGAGAACAATGACAACCTCGTTTTAGACGAGTACGATGATGAGGACTTTCCAGTAATTGAGTGGAACAAGGACGATCCTAAGATTTCAGAAGGCAACATATTTGAAACGATGCGGGACTGTGATAACCCACAAGTATAGGGGATCGCAACAGTCTTTGCAGGTAGTATTACCCAATTTATTGATTCGACACAAGGGGATCCAAAGAATACTTGCAAGCCTTAACAACTGAGTTATCAATTCAGCTGCACCTGGAAATAGTTCTTGCTCACAGAAGTTTATCAGTAGCAATAGTTTGTAGTAGCAACATCAAAGCAACAACATCAGTAAAACAAGAGCAACAGTAACAGTAACAGTACTAGCAAACAATAGGATATGAGTGTGGTAGGCATAGGGATGGATGGACGGGCGTTGCATGGACGAGTCTAAACATGTAACTTCAAGATCTAGGGCAGTTGCAGATAAATAAGATAAAGCATCCAAGTACTAAACAATCATAGGCATGTACTCCATATATAGTCATGCATGCTCGCAATGAGAACTTGCACAACATCTTTTGACCTGCCAGCCCGTTGCAGCGGGGCCTCAAGGGAACTACTGGAAATTAAGGTGCTCCTTTTAATAGAGCACCGGAGCAAAGCATTAACACTCCATGAACACATGTGATCCTCACATCACAGCCATCTCCTCCGGTTGTCCCAATTTCTATCACTTCGGGGACTTTGGATCCAGACAATGATATGTGTACACAAGTTGCAGATAAGATCACAAACATTACTATCATAATGATTCAATAATAAGTTCAGATCTGAGATCATGGCACTCGGGCCCTAGTGACAAGCATTAAGCACAACAAGTTGCAAGAAAGTCAAATAGCACTAATAGAGATACTAGGCACCATGCCCTAACAATCTTATTCGATTACATGATAGAACTCATCCAATCCCTACCATCCCCATAGCCTACAGCGGGGGATTACTCACTCATGGATGAGGGAAACATTGATGGTTGATGGAGAGGAGTTGGTGATGACGATGGCGATGATCCTCCCCAAATTCCCCGTCCCGGTTGGTTGCCAGAACGGAGTTTCTGGTTCCGAATCGCGGCTTCTGGTTGTGGCGGCGCAGCAGAACTCTTTTTGGAAAATCGATGAACCCCCCGTGGTTTTTAGGTCAGGAGGCTTCTTATGGGCGAAGAGGGAGGCTGAGGGGGTGCCTGAGGCGGCCGCACCCCCTAGGCGCAGGTTAGGCCCACCCGCGCGGCAGGGGGTGTGGGCCCCTCAGGCCTCCACTCTGTCTCGTACTCTGGCTCCGTGGATCTTCTGGTTAAATAGGATTTTTGGCATATTTTCTGGGATATTTCCTGATAGTTGATTTTTTGCACAAAAACTAGACACCAAGGTAATTCTGCTAAAAACAGCGTCAGTCCATGTTAGTTGTATCCAAATCACACAAGTTTAGATGAGAAACAATAGCAAAAGTGTTCGGGAAAGTAGATATGTTTTGGACGTATCAACTCCCCCCAAGCTTAGCTTATTGCTTGTCCTCAAGCAATTCAGTTGAAAACTGAGTGTGATAAAAGAACTTTCACGAACACATTTGCTTCATAAGATGTATATACAACACATGAGTAGATACTTAAACCATTCATAATAAGAAGTATGCAACTAAGTCTACTCAATAGTCATTGCAAACTATGAAGAGAAACCAACTAAATAATAATAAGTAGCATGAAACATAAACATAAGCAACATTGCAATGCTCATAATAAGGTATAATAGAGTGGTATCTCGCTTGCCTTTGTTTGTAGAGAACAATATAAATGCCAAGGCACCTCTGAAGTTCAAGTGAAGACTAGAAGTAAAGATATCAGAGATACAAGCATCAAAGTCATGACATAACTAACAAAGTTTTGAGACAAACACAAGAATGACAACTATGCTCTCAAGAAGGTGCTCATAGAATAAGTGGTGACTCAACAAGGAAATGAAAAGGTTTTGAAAAGTTTGAAAGGCTTCCAAATGCTGAAAGTAAGGTACTCATTAGCTTTGATCTCTCATTACCCCTATCATAGGCATCTTTATATGGTTAAGGTAAAAGTGAGGTCCAATATGAGTTATATGCTTGATAGACCATAAACTAGAAATCCCATGTCCCTTGAGTACGAGGGCCGCTCCTCATGCTACTCAACTTTAGTTACCTGTAAGTTCTTGTCATCGTAAATACATGCATATCATAGAGAACCGCCAATGGGGTACCCCTTGCACATGATACATGAGCTATCCCATAATCAAAATGACAAGGCAAGTAGACAATGAGCATCTCAGCGATCTTTTTATTTGCTATTTGAATAGGTTTTTATTGAGGATGCTTCACGGATGCTCCTTATGGTAGTGCTACAAGTTTCCACCATGATTAGGCATGGCTTAGGCTAGCAGCCCAGGCGTTTCTCTAACACACACACACACACACACATATATATATAACTCCATGAACTCACAAGCTCCCTTTTTATTTCACACCAACGACATCCGCCAATAAAAGAGCATGGTATCAAATGGATATTTATCCATAAGTGTTGAAAGCATTCTCCATGACAACACGGTTCTGCTAACTCCCAGCCTATAATTTGCAAGCATATAACTTTCATGGACAGTCACAATGGTTCAGGTTTATTAAGTGCAAGGAATAAATTGTGCCATCAAGTTTGTGAGAGCTTTACTAACTAACTTTCTCAAAATAGTCAAAAAAAATATTTGGAAGAAAACAAGGCATAATGAAGATGCACTGGAATAGAAAATGATGCTAATGGGTAGGTATGGTGGACACTGTTGGCAATATTGGTTTTGGGGAGTTGGATGCACAAGTAGATCTCATACTCAGTGCAAATAAAGGCTAGCAATAGAGAGGGAGCGACAAACGAGAGAGCAATAACTGTCATAATCATGCTTGCAACAAAACAAGACTAATTATGGCATGAAAGTGATACAAGAACTCTAAGGCAGAATAAATCATCGATCCTTACTGACTATTGTTTAGTCATATGCATGCGTGAGCATGTGCCAAGTTGATTCACATGCAACATTCAGAGGAGGATACCACAATATCATACCAAGTTATGAATAGAACAATGCAAGCAAACATTCATATGACATGCTACAAACTATTAGCAAGCTGGATCTAATCACAAGAAAGAACTACTAAGCATCCATAAATAACATACACCTTACATGAACAGACTAAGCATGCTCACAATAATGAGTATATGTACAAAAATGAAAACAAATAGAGTTCTTTACCAGCCTCTTACCACACCTCAAGTTGTCTTAATCTTCATTATTTCCGTTCACTTGTGTGACTTGAATAATAACATGAAACCAAATCCACTGAGGACGGCTGAACCCTGCAAAGAACTCACAAAACCAAAGAAGAACAACAAATATTTTTGGTGTTTTTTATTTTTTTAAAGAAAACAAAGAAAAAGCAAACAAAGCAAAATGTTTTTGGATTTTTCTTTAAAGCAAACCAAAACTAAAAAGCAAAGAAACAAACCAAGAGAAACAACGAAAATATTTTTGGTATTTTTGTGTTTTGAGAAAGCAGAAAAAAAAACCAAAATGAAAGTGAAACATGGATATTCAAAGAACCGACGAACATGATATATAGATGAGTGTGATGTCGGTATACCTCCCCCCCCAAGCTTAGGCTTTTGGACTAAGTGGGGCTCAATGTAACACCCCAGTTTTAGATAATCATTATTTAGGGTTTTTTTGTGCATTGCATTAGCATCATATCCTAAAAATGCATGCAAAAGGAAATAAAGAAAACCCTAAAACCCTAATCTTCCCTCTCTATTTGAAAATACATTCAAATGGTTTTGAATTTTGAAAAACTACCAAAATAATGGAGCCCAAATTGTTTAAAAGGGCCCCACAGTATCTTAAATGTTTTATAAACCCCTTTGGTATTTTTGAAATACTTAAAACAGATTTGAATTGAAAATACAAAAGGGAAAGTGAAAACAGAAAATAAAAAGCTTCTGATAAAAAAGTACAGCCAGCTAACCCTATATGGACCGAGCCCACCCTGTTCCTCTCTTCCCCGTCGCCAGCACGCAGCAGTCAGAGCCAGCCGCGGCCCACCTCGGCCCATCCGGCCCATAACGCTTTGCCGCCTATCTTCTTCGTCCCCGATGACGGAGCACAAGCTCCTACATGTCGCTGGCGCCACCGTCCTTCGCCCCAGCCATGTCGAGATACCCACCGCCGCCCTCAGCACCTATAAAGCCTAGACGACACCGTCGAGGATCCCTAGCCGTGCCCCAGTTCTCCTCTACCTCCCTATTTCTTCCATTTCCAGTGGAGCCCGAAACCCTAGCCCATCGTCCCCGTCGACTCCGGCCTCCCCTCAGCTATCCGAGACCACCATCATGACCACCGTCGTCGACTCTGTCTTCTGCCCCCGACCGCTTGAGTAGGCGCGCTCCCAGAAGCTCCAATCGAGGCCTCTTCCCTGACTCCAACCGTGCTCGCCGTCGCCGATTCCGGCCGTGTCCGACCTCGCCTCGCCTCGCCAACCGTCTCTTCACGCTGTTGGTGAGCATGCGGTGCTCCAGCACCATCTCACGTCTCCCCACTCTCTCTAGTTTCCTCTGTCGTCGAGATCCGTCGTCGTCCGTCGTGGTATCTTGTCGAGGAGGTTTCTCCGGCAACCATTTCTGGGCGGCGCCACCTCTGTCTCGTTCACCTTGCTCGACTGGTTCGAACGAGACCAGCCTCGCTTCCCAGCTACCTCGTATCGCCGCCAGTCGCCGCCGTCTGCAGGCTCTCCGGCAAGTCCTGCGTGGCGCCAAGGTGGCACCCGCGTGTTCCAGGTCCCACCTGCCAGCCTCAGAGGTTAGATGCCTCTGCGGTGCAAAAAGTCTAGGTTAGGGTCTGACCCAGTCAAACCCGAGGTGGGTTCCACCCTGCCCACGTGGAGGCTGAGGTCAGCCACAGAGGCTAGATCCAGTATCGATGTAAAAAGAATAACCCCCCCCAGCTGATGTCATAATGATGCAATAAATGTTTTAATAATTCCAGAAAATGATTTTAAACTTGTAAATTCAATATCTAATTATTTATAAGTCAGAAAAATATAAATAATATATCAAAAAATGTTCAGAAAAATGAGAACTACCTCTTTAAGCTATCATCATGCATTGTTGAACAACTTTCCAGACAAGTTTAATTAGGAGAACATAGTAACCCCTCATAGGTGAATTCGGAGTTCCCCCGAGTTAGGGTTTTAACCCCTCAGAACCCCGATTAAATTGTCGAGCATGCCTTAGGGTTATATTTCAATACATTTTAACTTGTCATATCATCATACTTGCTTGAGCATTGCATCGATGCCATGTGTTGATTGTTTCCCCTTTATTTCCGGTGTTTGGTTCTTCCTCGGTAGAATACGAGATCGAGATCGAGATCAAAGACCGAGATCAAGACAGTCGAAGATCGAAGATCAATACTTGACCAACTATAATCAAGTCAAGTACCAGATGCTGAAGTTCTGCTTATCTGTTATCAAGTAGCAAAGGCAAGCATAGCCCCACCATGATATACTCCTATGATTTCGAAAGCATTTCAATTCTTGCCATGATGCATACGATTCTTTTGTGGTCTTTTATCAATAGATAGAGTATCCTATCTATTGCATTACTCCCTTGAGATTATATTATCTGATCCACTGCTCCTAGCATAACTATGTTTGGCGTGTGTGCACTGCTAGAGCTATATCTGTGTCCTTCTTAGCCATGCTTAGCTATTGAGTCTGGTTCATCCAGATGATGTATCAGATGCAGAGAATCTAATATGACAGGAGAACGTGATAAGATGAGATCAGTGATATGAGATTAAACATGCTAAGGATTGTATGGGAGGCCACAGTGGGATGTGGTTTTTCTAGTCCCATGCTCGCCACCCTTAGGACCCTAGGTTCTTACCTCTTCAACCAAGACGTGCGTACAACAACACGGGGTAAATGGGGACCCCATGATTGACTAACTTGCCTAGTAGATTCCATGAGTCACATAGTTCGGGCGTTCCATTCGAAATACGCATTAAAACCGTTTTTGAAAGAAGGAGGTGAAGGAGGTGCATTCATAACAGGTAGGGAAGCGTGGACGCGGTTGCTTGGGGTTGATGGAGCCCCTGGTAAACCAACCTCGCCTCACATATTTAAGTACCGGCTTCAGGATTTGACCCATTACGGTGGAACCATACTTATTGGGCGACTCATGGTCTCGGTGAAAGCAAGGTAAAGGTCATGTCCAACCACACCCTCTGTCAGCACACCAAGGAAGTGTGTCAAGTGGCATTAAGAGTCGGTTGGTACGTGTGGGTAAAGTTGTACACCCCTGCAGGGTAATAATATTTCGGAAAGTTGTGTCCACGGTTATGGATGACTTGGGAACGGACGGGAGATCATAGAGAACATGAACCTAGTCGTAAAACTTGGCAACTAATGTTTGTTAAGGATGCTTCCTCATGGGTACGAGGGGGTGATCCTAGTTGGTAGATGATGATGACTTGGTGGATATAAAAGATGATGATCAATACTTTGGAGATGTCAGTCTCTTATCCCCTTTTAAAATATTCTGAATAGACGAGCTTCTTCTCCCTCTTTTTTTATAAACAAAAGATGGCTTTATGCAAAACAACTCCACCAGCCATAAGTCTTGCAGAGTACACCCTGTACTCACCCTTGCTTTGTTGATACTTTTGGCAGAGTAAGTGTTACTTGAAGATCAGTTTGGTACTACATAGACATCGACAAGTAGCTTAGGGTTCCCGGCCGGCAGCCTGGAATCTATGGGCTGGGACGTCATCGTTATGCTTCAGGCCTCTTAGGACATTTGTTAAGTTTGCTATACTTAATAGCATAATTTGCCTTCCATTGTTTGATGTTTGTGGTCAATGACCTTTGCTTGTAATAATTTGGTTCACTGCTCAGTTATGAGCTTGCTGTAATAAATTTTTGTGTCGTAGGGTCACTGCCGTGTTACCGATTCTTCACTGGATATTCTTGAGCTCAAGGTTAAGCTTATTTGAGATGGAGGTCTGGGATTTTTTTAACCCTGATCCCGGGGGTGTCATAGTTTTTGGTATCAGAGCAGTACCGACCATAGGAAAACCTTGCTATTGGTCGATGTTGAGTCTAGTGCTTGTGAAAACTATTTCAAAGATGAAAAGTATTTGCGAAAACTGTAGTATGCTTCTTTTTCTCCTTATCCAGTTCCGCTCTAACTCTGGGTTATCTTATCTTGTGTTGATTTGGAAAATTTTTGCTATCTCGTCTCTTTTAGTCTTTCAAAGCTTAGGTGCCTTCTTGGCATGTCGTTTCTAAGCCAGTTGACCTAGTGTTGAGTTCTCTAGAGTTTTGTGTGTTGGGAATTCCTTGTTCCCCTTGCTCTTGTTCATCCGAGAGATTCCTTTCCATCATGATCTCTCTATATTTTGGACCCAGAATATTATATTGTTGGATCTGTAGTGTTCTGTTCTAGGCTTCTAGGTTTCCTTTTGCCTTGTGTGCCTCCTTTTTGTTTGTTGAGTACTTCAGAAGTCATTTCTTCTCTTAGAAGCTACCTTGTGATTACTAACCTGCAGTGTACGCCATGTCACTCAAGTAGTAGTTACTCCTTTCTTTGAGTTTTAACCCTTGGACTTGAACCTAAGATCCATGATTGTGCTGGATTCTGGTGTAGTGAATCTTGTACATGAAGCTGACCTTTAAACCAAGATCCATTCCTTTGACCCCTGTCGTTAATGTTCATACATTACCTCAGGATTGCTGGTACTACAATTCTAGTCTTCAAGCTTGTGGTCTTTGTCACGATTGAATTGTGACAATGAAGGACTTCCCCTACCACTAGCTATGGCAGATGTTCTTTAATGGAACCAAATAGATCACGACAAAAGTACTCCTCGTGAGTCTTGCATTTATACTCGTGACTCCGCCACACCTTACCCTTTCTTTGCATTGGTTTTCGGAAGGTTGTTGACTTATGCATCCACATCTCGGGGTTCCATCCTGAGCATGTTCTTTTCCTCTTGTTGTTTTCCGACCTTTGTCTGCCAGTTGGAAGCCAAGTAGTACATGTGCATTGGTGTCCTCGGATGCAAGATACTCTTGTGGTCTATCAAGACAAACCATCTCAGGATGTCTAGGAGAAACAAACACCAGTACCTTGTCATATCTAGGACCAGGTCAATGTGTTGTAATCCACAAATTAAGAGGCATTGATTAGCTTCTGTCTGTTCTACCTTAAAGTGTCACACTCTTTTTATACTAAGAGGTCGTGCTGAGTTTTATGACCCCTTAAAGAAGTGATGCTTTTACACATTGTTACCCACCCTTACTCGAGATTTCGCGCTTGTGAGTGATGCATGTGTGTAATAATGTGGCCACTCGAGATTCTTAGCAATTATTATTGTTTTGAACTCTAAGGACATTTGTGTCATTCTTAGCATGATTGGTTAACCCTATCACTAAGCGAAGTTTGATCGTGCTACCAAGTCCATTATTCTGTTGCACTCTCTTCGGTCAAAGAGTAAGGCTTGTGTCGAAACTCTAAGACTATGCCTTCTTGCCTTACCAAGCAAGTTTCCTCTCGAACTAAGTGACATATCGGTGGTTCGTGATATTCTGGATGTCTTTCTAGAAGTATCGCCATGTTGCCACATGACCGTGATGCCAAGTTCTTGAGCAAGCAAGTTCTCTGAACTGCACCTTTCTCCAAGGATCCGTACTGGATACCCCTGAACTAGTTGGTTGAGCTTAAACAACAACTTGGAGAGTTGTAAGACAAAAGTTCTACACAACTTTGTTCCTTCTTAAAAGGATGTCTAGTTTTGTTCGTGTTGAAGCAAGGTAGTATTTCCTTCATGGATATATTATCTTCCCCCATCTTTGATTTGATTTGGGTTATCGTCAAATCAAACTCAGTTCCAAGGACTATCTTTATAATGTTTCTTCTTGTGATGTTTCATTTGAGTACATCTTCATGTCTTTGGTCTGACCAATATTTTTGCTTTGTTCAAGAACATGTGAGTCCATATTCTTGGAGTGTCTCGATAAGTTTGTTGTTGAGTCCATCAACAATATCCTTATCCTTTCCATGTTAGACTGGATTTATATGGAACAATTGGCATTAATGTTGGAAATTTTCTAGAACCATCTTTGGTTCATCTCGAAGTATGAGTTCTGGATGCTAGAAGTAAACTTCTCTGGTTCATGTGCAATTGTTGAAAGATGTCGCCGTGAATTCGAGAAGAGTTATCCCTTTTCTCTAAGGACACATGTGTGTTTTGTTGTTAGCACCTTATGTGTGTGTAGTTGTCTCTCGACAAGTTGCTAATACATGGGTCTAACAATTTAGCTCACTCTTTTGGAGATTTACACTGTAGTCCATATCTTGAGAATCTAGTAACTTTACCTTTGTGGTAAATGTTGCAAATTCTCTATTCGGACATGCTGAGTCTGAAGTATCATTCCACCTAACCAAAGCTGAATCTCAAGCAACAATGATGGTTGGTGTTCCTCAAGGTTTTGACATAGGTATCTTTGTAAATCTGGAAAGAATGATGTAATGGTTGACACACTTATCCGGAAAGACCTTTTGCCATATTCTCTTGACTCAGCAATATCAACCACTCTTCATGAGGCATATTCTATGATTTATTATAGGAGTTGTGCTCATGGTTTCCTTTGTATCCGAAGTCCGACCTTTACTTGATGTTTGATTTCTCGAACATCAAGGAGAACATTTAAAGTAGTGTTGCTAAATGTCTCTCGGTCGATCCTCCAGACCTTTTTATGTTGGTAAATGTTTTGTTATGCCAAGTAATTGAAGTCTGAGAATGAAGTTTCTTTCTTCTCGTGTCATCAGGAATCTTCTTAACTATTCATCCTAGTGGTGTAAAGTAATATCATGATCTTGGCAAAGATTTTGGTAAATCTAGATGAATAAAGAGTTTCCTTCCTATTATCAACCATGTTTTAAGAGTGACTATGATTTTGGTAATCATAAGTTCCTGTTGCTACATGTTCCTTGCGACTCTTATGAGTCCTGTCCACCAAAAACTTTCTGTCTTGGCATTCTGTTGAATGAAAAAGTAACCCTTCTGTGTCAAAAGTAGTTCCACAGCTTGGTTTTGTTGATCCACATCTCTGCAACCTGAAATCTCTACTTAATTTATCTAGTAGAGGTTCCTTATTGAAGTCTGTGGTCTTGTTCTTTCTGTTGGACGCTTTCCTTTTCAGAAGCTTAAACTCTTCTAAAGCTCCATGGTCTCAGTACTTATGAAGACCATGTATCTAACAAATTGAAACCATCTCCTCTTGTTTCCTCTGTTACCTTGACGTGTTTCATGTTTGTCATCTCAGAGTTGTTTCTAAACACGTCATCCAAGAGTTGACCATGAGATACTCTGTGTTGTTTGGTGTGTTTCCCTCTTATCTTTAGAGTGGCCCTGTTTCTTTCTCTCTCTGTCTCTGTCCCTACCTTTGGAATCTTGGGTCGAGATTCTCGTAAGGGGGATAGAGCTGTAACACCCCAGTTTTAGATAATCATTATTTAGGGTTTGTTTGTGAATTGCATGAGCATCATATCCTAATAATGCATGCAAAAGGAAATAAAGAAAATCCTAAAACCCTAATCTTCCCCCTCTATTTGAAAATACATTCAAATGGTTTTGAATTTTGAAAAACTACCAAAATAATGGAGCCCAAATTGTTTTAAAGGGCCCCATAGTATCTTAAATTTTTTATGAACCCCTTTGGTATTTTTGAAATACTTAAAACAGATTTGAATTGAAAATACAAAAGGGAAAGTGAAAACAGAAAAGAAAAAGCTTCTGATAAAAAAATACAGCCAGCTAACCCTATCTGGGCCGAGCCCACCCTGTTCCTCTCTTCCCTGTTGCCAGCACGCAGCAGTCAGAGCCAACCGCAGCCCACCTCGGCCCATCTGGCCCATACCTCTTTGTCGCGTGTCTTCTTCGTCCCCGACAATGGAGAACAAGCTCCTGCGTGTCGCCGACGCCACCGTCCTTCGCCCCGGCCACGTCGAGATGCCCGCCACTGCCCTCAGCGCCTATAAGGCCTAGAAGACGCCACCGAGGATCCCTAGTCGTGCCCTAGTTCTCCTCTCCCTCCCTGTTTCTTCCATTTATAGCCGAGCCCGAAACCCTAACCCGCCGTTCACCGTCGTCCCCGTCGACTCCGGCCTCCTCTCAGCTATCCGAGACCACCAACCGCTTGAGCAGGCGCTCTCCCAGAAGCTCCAATCGAGGCTTCTTCCCTGACTCCGACCGTGCTCGCCGTCGCCGATTCCGGCCGCGTTCGACCTCGCCTCGCCTCGCCGACCGTCTCTTCATGCTGCTGGTGAGCATGCGGTGCTCCAGCACCATCTCATGTCTCCCCTCTATCTCTAGTTTGCTCTGTCGAGATCCGCCATCGGTCATCATGGTCTCTTATCGAGGAGGTTGCTCCGGCATCCATTTCTAGGCGGCGCAACCTCTGTCTCGTTCACCTTGCTCGGCTGATTCGAATGAGACCAGCCCCGCTTCCTAGCTTGCCTCGTATCGCCGCCAGTCGCCGCCGTCTGCAGGCTCTCCAGCGAGTCCTGCATGGCACCAAGGTGGCACCCGCGTGGCCCGGGTCCTACCTGCCAGCCTCAGAGGCTAGATGCCTCTGCGGTGCAAAAATGTCTAGGTTAGGGTCTGACCCAGTCAAACCCGAGGTGGGTTCCACCCTGCCCACGTGGAGGCTGAGGTGGCCAGTGGCCCACCTGTCAGCCACAGAGGCTATATCCAGTATCGGTGTAAAAAGAATAACCCCCCAGTTGATGTCATAATGATGCAATAAATGTTTTAATAATTCCAGAGAATGATTTTAAACTTGTAAATTCAATATCTAATTATTTATAAGTCAGAAAAATATAAATAATATATAAAAATGTTTAGAAAAATGAGAACTACCTCTTTAAGCTATCAACATACATTGTTGAACAACTTTCAAGACAAGTTTAATTAGGAGAACATAGTAACCCCTCACTGGTGAATCCGGAGTTCCCCCGAGTTAGGGTTTTCACCCCTTAGAACCCCGATTAAATTGTCGAGCATGCCTTAGGGTTATATTTCAATACATTTTAACTTATCATATCATCATCTTGCTTGAGCATTGCATCAATGCCATGTGTTGATTGTTTCCCCTTTATTTCCGGTGTTTGGTTCTTCCTCGGTAGAATACGAGATCGAGATCGAGATCAAGATCAAGATCGAAGACCGAGATCAAGACCGTCGAAGATCGAAGATCAATACTTGACTAACTATAATCAAGTCAAGTACCAGATGCCAAAGCTCTGCTTATCTGTTATCAACTAGCAAAGGAAAGCATAGCCCCACCATGATATACTCCTATGATTTCGAAAGCATTTCAATTCTTGCCATGATGCATACGATTCTTCTGTGGTCTTTTATCGATAGATAGAGTATCCTATCTATTGAATTACTCTCTTGAGCTTACGGTGCTAACTAAGGGCGAACACTTTATGACTTGAAATTGATGTGCATGAGGGATCATCTTATAATGCTACCGTCGTCTACCAAGCAATACAAGATGCATAAAGGATTAACATCACATGCAATTCAATAATATGTGATATGATATGGCCTTTCTTCTTTGTGCTTCCGATCTCCATCTTCAAGCACGAACATGATCTCCATCATCACCGGCATTGCATCAAGGTCAATGACGCTTCACCATGGTTGTAGCCCACCGCTTCAACTATTACAACTACTTTGAATAGACACGGGTCTTAACATAAATTAAAGACAACCATATGGCTCACGGTTGCCAACTTACAATAAGGAACATTGCATACATCAAATATAATCACAATCATGGCCATATCACATCATCGCACACCCTCGCAAAACAAAGTTAGACGCCTCTACTTTCTTTGCATATTTTACGTGGTTTGGGGCTTTCAATAAGTGTCGTTCTAACTTACGAACAAGAACCACAACATTGATACTAGCATTGTTGATCACCAGTTGTAAATTGGATCTTAACTATGCTAGGAGAAACAGCACCATAAAGCCACTTATGCAATACAAGTTGCATGTCAAGCGTGGAGCAAGTCTCATGAATGATGTCATGTAAGGTTAGCCCGCTTCATCCCAACATACCGCAAGATGCAAAGTACACAAGAAGCAATCGACAATAAAAGCATCAACGCCCACAATGACCATTGTGTTCTACTGCTGCAATGATCTACATATAGACACGGCTCGATACCATCGTAGGGGTTCGTAGCATGGAAAACAAAATTTTCTATCGCATACAAACAAACAAGCCAAGATCTATCTACTAGATTGTAGCAACGAGTCGATGGAATAACTTACCCTCGAAGATTCCAAAGTGTTTAACGAGAGCGATTCATGGGTGATGTAGTCGTACTCTTCCGATCTCAAGATCGTGTAGACGATCCTTCCTACATGCTCCAAGAGCGCCCGCAATGGTCACACGCCTGTACTCGACGAAGACCTTCCTCTCCCTTGTTCCAGCAGGCAGTTGTAGCACTCTCGCGATTCCGCAAAGACAACGGCGTGGTACCTGGAAGTAGAGGGAAATCCCAGGCTTCGCCTTAAGCCGGAGCGAGTATGGTGGAGTATGAGAGAGGCTATTAGTGGTCTAGAGATTAGACACACCAATTAGAAGGCTCTAAACCGAGGCTAAAGCAATTAGAAGCTCTAAACCAAAACGGCTCTAAGCCGGAGATTAGAGGATAGGAACTTGTGTCTAGAGGAGGAGGCCCCGCCTCCTTTTATAGGTGGAGGGCTGGCCAGGAAGGGAGGAGTCCCTCCCCAACTCGGCCTAGGCTGGCCCGGCTTGGAGGAGAGGGACTCCTCCTCCAAGTTGGTTTCAACCTCCTCTTGCTTGTTTCCCAGCTTCCTGTTTCCCACAGTTTCGCTTTTCCACAGTTTCTGTTTAGCCGTTTGACTTTCAAGCTGGCAGTTTGACTTTTCAGTTTTGGAACAGCATGAACACTTAGTACATGATGCAATCATTCAATGACACATTCATGTACCCTCCCCCCCGGAGTGCCGGACAATCCGGAACCTTCTAGAACATTCCCGATGAAAACATCGGAATCATTCCCGAACTCCGAAACGGGACTTTCCTTATATGAATCTTATTCTCCGGACCATTCCGGACCACCTCGTGATATCCCGGCTCCCATCCGAGACTCCGAACAACATTCGGTCTCTTTCTCATAATACCATAACTACTCAAAACAACGTCGAATCCTTAAGTGTGTCTCCCTACGGTTCGTGAATTATGCGGACATGATCGAGACACTTCTCCGAACAATAACCAATAGAGGAACTGAAATTCATATGGCTCCCACATATTTCTACGATTACTTTGCGATCGAATGAACCACTTACATACGATACCAATTTCCCTTTATCTCACGATAGTTTACTTATCCGAGGTTATGATCGTCGGTATCTCTGCATACCTAGTTCAACCTCATTACCGATAAGTACTCTTTTCTCGTTCCCGTGATATGTGATCCCTTGTGACCTAGTCACATGCTTGCAAGCTAATTGGATGACATTCCACCGAGAGGGCCCAGAGTATATCTATCCGTCATATGGATGGACAAATCCCACTCTTGATCCATGTGTTTCAACCAATACTTTCCGAACACTCAATGCCACCTTTATAGCCACCCAGTTACGGTGTGGTGTTTGATGTCATCAAAGCATCCATCCGGTAAAGGTGATATGCATGATCTCATGGTCGAAGGAATTAGGTTACTATGTATCAGAAAGCATATAGCAATTGAACTATTGAAATGACTTGATATTTATGCTACGCTTATCTATAGGAGTATGTCCACCATATCATTCTCCTAACGATATGATCTTGTTGTTGATAACATCTCAATGTTCATGATAGGGAAACCACAATCATTAATCAACCAACAAGCTAGTGAAGTATAGAGGCTATACTAGGGACTTCAAATTAAGTTTACAAATCACACAAGTATTAATGTTTCCTTGTTAATACTATTATAGCATGAATGTAAACATTTATCATAAACACAAAGATATAATAATAACTATATTTATTATTGCCTCTAGGGCATATCTCCAACAGTCTCCCACTTGCACTAGAGTCATCTAATCTAGATTACATGGTAATATACCGAACACCCATGGCAGTTTGGTGTTGGTCATGTTTTGCCCTCGGGAGAGGTTTAGTCAACGGATCCGCCACATTCGATCTGTGTGTACTTTGCAAATATTTATATCCCCATCCCGGATATGTTCTCGAATAGCGTGAAAACGCAGCTTGATGTCTTGACTTCTTGTGTGACCTTGGTTCTTGCGCATTGGCTATGGCGCCCATGTTATCACAGAGATAGACATTGGGTCCAGCACACTAGGAACCACACCCAGCTCTGTAATGAACTCTTTCATCCATATCGCTTCTTGTGAAGCCTCCGAAGCAGCCATGTATTCCGATTCAGTTGAAGATCTCGCCACAACGCTTTGCTTTGCACTCCTCCAGCTAACTGCTGCACCATTCAAAATAAATACGTATCCAGATTGTGATTTAGAATCATCCGGATCGGTGTTCCAACTAGCATCGGTGTAACCATTAACAACGAGCTGTTCATCACCTCCATAAGAAAGAACCATATCCTTAGTTCTTCTCAAGTACTTAAGGATGTTTTTGACCGCTTGTTACCACCGTATTTTGGCTAGAGACGGAGATGGGCCGTGATCAAGATGGGCTTGGAAGATATGTATATTCAACGAGTTGTTGGATCGGCCTAGTGTGTGGATTTGGGCTAAATTGCCCGTGTATCTTGTATCATAGTAGGTTTCGTGTTTGTTTAGGTTCCGTTGATGTTTAGGTAAAGATAGAGTTGTAGAGTTATTCCAAAAGTAGAGAGTCTCCGGACTATAAATATGTACCTAGGGTTATTGAGAGAAAACAACAACCACGTTCACAACAAACACAATCTCGGCGCATCGCCACCCCTTGTTTCTAGGGTTTCTTTCGGGTAAGTGCCATGTTGCCTAGATCGCATCTCGCGATCTAGGCAGTATCTACTTATTCGTTACCTGGTTTTACTCGTACTGAAGCGTTGTTGATGGCGAGTAATTGTGGCATCCCGCAAAACCACTACTAGAAAATCGCGTTGAATTTGTGCATTGCATCGTCATCATCATGCATTGTTTGCCAAAACTATTTTCACTAAGCCCGTTTTGTTTCTAAAACGCCACCCGGGGCTCCGGAGTATTTTGTTTTGTTGCTATCGGTTTGCAAATGGTCCAATTAAAACAAATAAAATTTATATTTATTTTAGTAGGGGCAGTCGAACGGGCCAACCCGACCCGAACGACCACCCCCGTATACAACAATTCGGTCCAACCAGCTCCATCTAAATCCTAAACCCACCAACTATCCTACCCACACCCCTGGCCACCTCACTCCCTCCAATCGCATCTCGCCAACCCCAGCGACCACCGCCCCCACCCTCGTCCCCGACGCCGGCGCCGTCGCCACCGAACCCCGCCTCCACCTGCGGCCGCAGCTGCCACAGCTCGCCTCAAGCCTCCTCCTCCTCCACCGCCTCCTCCCCGACGAGCCCAGGGCCTCGCCCCCACCTCCGAGCTCACCCGCCGCTCTGCTGGAGCCGCACCCGACGCTGCCGCTGCAGCACCTCGCCTCGGGCCCTCTCCTCCGCCCGGCGCCCGCCCGCCGTCGCCTGCACGCCTCCCCGCGCCCGCGTCCCAGCCGCCTGCCCGAGCCAACCTCGCCGTCCGTTACCCCGAGCCAGCGGCGCCGCCCTCTTCCGCCCGCCGGCCAGGCTCCGCCAGCCTTGATCCCGCCACGCCGCCAGCTGACGCTGTCGCCCGCCGTCGCCCGCTTGATTCCAGACGCCGCCTGCCGCGGCGTCGCCTTCCTTCCGCCTCTGCGCCATTTCTGCGCCTCCGTCCCTGGCCCCACGCGCTTCCCGACGCGAGCCCGCAGTCGGCAAGTCCGGCCCCGCAAACCCCAAGACCCCCTCGCCAAGATCGCCCCGGAGACCGGGCCCCAAGATCTTCGTCCCGGGAACCCCGTTGCCTTCGCCACGGCGATGATGCCATCGTGGACCCGATGGTCGAGATTGGACCGAACCACGGACGCCAAGAACTGCCTCGGACGCCAAGACCGACCCTCAAAGCTGGAACCTCAAGGCCTTCGAGGTGAGATCGGCAAGATCGCCATGGAGCGGAACAAGTACCACAACGCCAACGACAAGAGGCCGAACAAGACCTTCGACACGGAACGCCATGATCGCCAACCCGGAACACCGAGAGCGCCGACACGAACCCTAAGACCACACCTCGACCCGCCAAGTTCACCAAGAACCGTTCCCGGAGTCCGGTTGTCGAGTCGAACCAGTGGAACCCCGAACCTCCCCAAGATCTACGCTAAGGCACGACAAGGTCTACCTCACGGACACCGAGAACCCCCCCTGAACGCCACGACCGTCGACATGATCGAGACCCCGATGCGACAAGATCTGCCCCGATACCGAGAACGACCCCGGAGTCCGAGAACGCTTCCGTCGAACCTCGTCGATCCCGTCGAACCCTGGACCCCGAGACCGGACCCTGGACCCTGTCGAACCCCGAACCCCGGAACCCAAGATCGTCGATCCCCCTCTGATGTGTGACCCCTTTTCCTCGAACCCTATTTTATAACATAATAACAACTTGTTGCATATTGAATTGTCATTCATCTCGCATGCATATCTGTGGTTTGGGGGCCTTATGCCGATTCGCCTAATAATTAAATATGGGGCCCATATGCGGGCAAATCTAGTCTCATATTGGCCTCATTTAAACTTGTGTAGCGAACCGGTACTATCTTTTGTCTTGATAATACAACATTTAAATTGCGGGGTAGCTAAACAACTTGAACCATTTAAGTAATTGTCGGGACCCCGGTTCCGCCTAATCTGACCTAATTGCATCGCACCTTGCCATGTCATTCATCATACATGCATCATGCCGATCTTCTGCCGTTGTAATAAATAGTGCATCCGGTGTGTCTTCTAGTGTTTTGCTTCTTCGCGGATAAGGCCGTTGAGTTGATGTGAGCTTCGCCCCGATATTCGGTTGAACCTTCGACAATGTTTTCAGGCGAGCATCTCCCCCTTTCTACCTATCTTACTTTTATAGTATTTACTTCCCTCCTGTTGATCTTTTGCTATCGGTGTTGCGATGCTTTAGTACCGTACCTGGAATATACCGTGCAGCCCTATATTGCCTTGGACACATCCTATTACCTGTTGATTGGTAGATAGTTGGACTTGCGCGTCGTAGTTGCTTGCTCAAGTGCTGATGTGTGTCGTCATATGCCCACGATTCTTGATGTATTGCCGCATGTTGATGTTGGAGATGATTCTAGTTTTACTTATCGTCACTTTAATTTCTGTTTAACAACTAAAATTGAAATAAGGAGGCATCGGTGGGTGATAGAAAATATTTGGTTTCGAACGCCCACTTGTGTCCCGTAAGACCCAGTACTTGATACTGTTCCTTGATTTATCGCGCTATCCACATCCGGGAGGTATATGGGACCCCACGAGCGAGCTTGATTCATCTTATTTCTTGGGGCCACAAACTAGTTTGAGGTTTTATTTACGATCCTGTACTTATGCCATGCTACTTTACGTATTTAAATTGTGCGAGGTCTGCACACTGCATGCTTAGGTTGGCGGAGTGATTACGCTGTATCGACACCCCGAGTTTTGGGTTCCCATCGCTTCTGACCATTGGCGCTAACCTTGAGGCCGTCTCGAAGCTAGCTTACTCGTTGCGGGATCTACTTAAGGGTGGCCTGAAATATTTCGAATCTGTGATTGTTCGGTCGTGAAAGCCTCGTTGGGTTTTGATTTGGTTTTCCGAGGTTGATCGAGTGTGTTGCTATTGGTGCACCCCGGCCGGGTAAAACTTTCTGAAAGCCGTGTCCGCGGATATGGACGACTTGGAGCACAGTATCTCGATCATAGACAAGCATAACTAAAGTTTACTGCTATAAATTTGACTTATAATGACTAGTAATCAGCTTCACTATAATGGAATGGCTAATTAATACTGCCCACAATTGCTTGTTTGGTTGTCGCTTGCGACAATTGTACCTGACTAGTAAATCTTGCAACTACAACGGAATGGCTGAATAAAAGTACCAACAACTGCTGGGTTTTTGGGTTATCTCATGATAAATGTATCTGACTAGTAAGTGTGCCACTATCACGGAATGGTCAACTAAAAGTGCCCACTGCTTACTTTATCAGGACGATTATCTAAACCTGACTAGTAAAGTGCCACAACTATAACTGAATGATTAAAACTGCCAACCGTGTGAGTTCCTCGGTTGACTTCCTCGTTTGGTCTCGAGGGGGAGACGCCAGGATGGGTTTGTTTGATGACAGTATCAGGTTGGATCCGAATAGGTTTTTCTCACCCCTCTCTGATAACCGCCAGTTGTATCGAGTCTCTATAGGATGTTTAGTGCATGCTGCCGCTCGATCCACCACACCTATGTAGAGGACCGCCGAATTCTAGCCTCGCCGTGTCTTGGCCTCGATCGACGCTCCTTCTTTTCCTTTGCCCTTGTCGGCACCCTTTTGTTAAGCAGGTTTTGAGATCGGCGTCGTTAGCGGTTACCCTTCGGCTTGGCCAGGCGGGGTTATGGACGCCATTGGTTATTCTTGAGGCTCTTAGCCTCATTTGCATCTTGTCCGTAGTGGACGCACTCGCTTTTCAAGGTGATTTGGATCTTTGTAAATAATATCGTATTCTTGACTCATTGAGTCGCCGTATATATATATCTGCTCATGGGTCCCATCGAGGACTGTTGTGTAATGTTATTACTTCGTTTTCCACCCGCACGAAAGTGCCTGGTGGGCACCTTTGAATCGTTTCTATGCGGGTTTGGCGAGTTTCGCTAAAACTTGCATAGGGCCGATTCTGAGGGTGTTACAGTAATACCATTATCATAGATTGTTTGAGGCTAGCATCGGTACTTTTTCATTACTATCGTCGAAGTTATGCTACCTCTAGCTATCCCGCTACCCTTGCACCTTTTCCCAAAGTGCAAGGGTAGCATCTTGCTTGATCTTTATTTAGTCGATTCGATCTGTTATAGTTGTACCTTGTTCACCAAGGTTTAGTTTAATATCTACGTAATCAGGCCTTACAAACGGGTTGAACGATCCGGTAATGCATAAGGACGTGGCTTATTCGTTCTAGAGAAGATGTTCCGGTAATTGGCTTTATGTTGGTTATTAGGCCTCCTCTAGGGTTGATATTCTTCATCTTTTGTACGTACTAGGCTCAATTACGCGTAGGACGTTTCAGTTACGTAGTGAAAACATTAAAATATCGTAGATCAATTTAACTTGTAGTGATCAAGCAAAACCCCATGTTATTATAAATCTAACGCAGAACCATGGGGCAATCGGCTTTAGGAGCCGATTTACAGGGAAACCTGGGAGCCGATTACGGCTCGAATTTTACGTATACTTGTTTATCATGCAGGAAACCAATCGGAGCAATCCTTCACCTTCTGATCGGTATAGGTGTGGCACGCCTCGAACCAAGCCGGGACGTGTGCGGAGCTTTATGGGCCGTCGCCCGAGGGACCAGGCCCACCAAGTCCTGGGAGCCTCCCGGCTCTCCGTGTGGTCAGTCGCTGCTCGCCGGTGGGTTTTGGCAGGCAACACATTCTGGCACACCCGGTGGGACATTCAACAACGTCTACATCAACACCCGACGCGGCGATGGAGAATGCATCACCACTTACAACGACCGGCGAGAGCACAAGGCCAAGCACGACGAGATCAAGGCCCTCTTCGAGGAAGACCTCATCAGCTCTTTTGAGAGGACCCGTACGCATGGCATCAGATGGAAAGGGTTCTCCCCCGAGGGCGCTCTTAATGAGGTGGATCTGTCTGTTCCTTCGGAGGAGCGCACCAGGGCTCTACGACAGGAAGTCAACTATATGGTGGCTCATTCTCCGCACCGCCATTCTGAGAGCCTGGTGAACGCTTTCGAGCGAGTCGTGGTTCGCGTAGTTCAAGAGATCATGAAGCATCGATTCGCCGGGACCTACTTTGGGGACTCACCAGGAGAAAGACCGCTCAAACCAGGCCACAACTCCCGTTCGCACTTGCGCCCGTAACGCCAGGCAGCGGCCACGTCGTCTACAAGGCTGGAGGCGACCAGGCGATGCCAATTCCTGTTTGAGCCACCTAAGGAGATCCCACACGGATATATATGCGCCTACGTGGGCCGCAATAACTCGACACGCACAAAGATTGCAACCGCAGGAGTTTCTGGCAGAGCCCTTGGGGCAGGATCTTCCGGGCAAAGCGTGTCCGAGCAGCGATGGCTGGGATGGACGCCGACAAACAGCGTGGCTAGCCAAGTATGCCCTGGAGCAAGTCATGAGAATCTAGCCCCCAGCTCAAGCGATGGAGCAAATCGGTACCATCTGAGGGACCGGTTCGACAGGTCAAGAGAAGGACAATCGGCTATTCAAAGCCGTACCCCAACGAGTTTGATCTGATTCCGCTGCCACCCAAGTATAAGCTCCCTGAGTTCTCAAGATTCAGCGGGTCAGAAGGGTCAAGCTCGATCGAGCACATAAGCCGATACCTGGCACAACTAGGCATGATTTCGGCATCGGATCAGATGCGCGTAAGATTCTTTGCGCAATCTCTGACAGGACCAGCCTTTGGGTGGTACACTGTGGCATCCCGCAAAACCACTACTAGAAAATCGCGTTGAATTTGTGCATAGCATCGTCATCATCATGCATTGTTTGACCGCATTATTTGCAAAGCCTAGTTTTGAATTGTATAAAACCCCTCTTAGTTTCAAACACAAAAACCCGATAGCATCGGATATTTTATTTGCCTAAAAACCGTTGTGCAAAGTGTCTGTGTTTTAATTTGAACGGAAGCAAACAAACACAAAAACAAAATCAGCCCCCCCTCTAAATCCTAGTCTCACCCAATCTATCTCTACCCTCCAACCAAAACGTGACACCTCCCCCTCTCACCTAAAATATACCCACCCTGCCACCTCACCTATCCACCCTTTTTCCCCTCCCCCTTTTCTCACCTAAACCTCTCCACCCCTCTCTCTCCTTAACTGGGCCCATCCGCCAACTGGCTCACCACCCGGCCCCCACTCCTGCCCACTAACCTCACACACCCGCCCCCAGAACACCCACCCACCGACAGGCCCCTCTTGTCCACAGGCCCACGTGGCCCCCCCAACCACCTGCCGCCTCCCGGGTAACCTCCCAGGTCGACGCCTCCCCCGGTCCCACCTGCCCCTGTCCCCACCACTCCCGCTCACCCTCCCTCACGCCTCTCCCCGCGTCCCTCTCTCTCATCGCGCCGCACGCGAGCAGCCGCCTCTCTCCCCCAGACCCGCGTCGGTCGCCGCCCCGCACCTGTCCTCTCCGTCGCCGGCCCCTCCCTCCGCAGTCTCTCGCCTCGCCGCCGCTCTCCCTTCTCCCCGCCTCGTCGCTCTACGCCGCGCCTGGCGCCACCGCCAGGTCTCCAGAACGGCCAGCTCGCCGTCCCAGCCCTCGCATCCGCCCCGCAACCCGGCCGTCTCACGCAACCACCGCCCCGGCGCTCCGCCGCCCAGCGACCTCCACCCCGGCAGCCACGCCTTGCAGGCCCGCCAAGGCCAGCAGCCTGGCCGCGCCGGCTGCCTCCCGCTGCCGCAGATGCCGCTCCACCGCATCACGCGCCCTCACCGCCACGCTGACCACCACAGCGGCGCGCGCCGAGCCGCTCGCCGCTTCCCGCCCGCCGCCCGGACCCGCCACCAACGCCGGAGTCGACGCCGCCATCGACCGACCGCCCGAGCCACCCCGCCACCGCCCGCCCCACGCCCTGCCCGCCACCGCGGGCCCTCAGGCCGCTGCACACGCGTGTATGTGTGCTCGTGTATGTGTGTGCTCGTGTATGCGTGTGCTCGTGTATGCGTGTGCTCGTGTATGCGTGTGCGCGTGTATGTGTCATGGTAACCGCGTATGAACCACAGAAAATCCCGAGGCTCCGAAGATCTGCTGAAGCCCGGCGTCAAGTTCGTCTACTCGGACCACAAGACCGTTCCCGGAGCGGAAACTTCGAACCCCGATGCCCGGATCCGAATAACCGCCAAGTTCGCCAAGACCCGTTCACGGATTCCGTTTGTCAAGCCGAACCCGTGGAACCCGAACCCCCCAAGATCTACGCAGCGGACCGACTTGATCTTCTACTCGGTCGCCAAGGTTCGTCGAGAGTCCGGAACGCCAAGTACTCCCCCGGACGACAAGTTCTCCATCCCGGAACGGCAATATCGACCCCTTGGGGCCCGGCAAGATCTGGCCGACGACAAGAACGACACCGACCCGAAAGCAACCGTTGCGCCCTCGACGCCAAACCAAGTCCTGCTTCCCGGATGCCGAGGTCACCGACACAGGACAACAAGATCTACCCCCGATATCCGAGCACGACCCCGGGGCCGAGAACGGACCGTCGAACCCTGGACCCTGAGACCGACCTCGAACCCCGAACCCCAAGATCGTCGAGCCCCCTCTAATGTGTGACCCCTTTTCCTCGAACCCTATTTTTACAACATAATAACAATTGTTGCATATTTAATTGTCATCTCGCATGCATATCATTGGTTTGGGGGCCTTTTGCCGATTCACCTAATAATTAAATATGGGGCCCATATGCGGGCAAATCTGGTCTCATATTGGCCTCATTTAAACATGTGTAGCGAACCGTTGCCATCCATTGTCCTGCTATATAACATTTGAATTGCGGGGTAGCTAAATAACTTGAACCACCCAACTAATTGTCGGGACCCCGGTTCCGCTTAATATTGACCTAATTGCATCGCACCTTTGTCGTGCCATCCATCATGCATGCATCATGCCGATCTTCTGCCGTGTATTAAATGTTGCATCCGTGTTTCTTCTAGTGTTTTGCTTCTTCGGATAAGACCGTTGAGTTGATGTGAGCTCCCGATCTTGAATGAACCTTTCGACAATGTTTTCAGTGAGCATCTCCTCCTTCTACCTATCTTACTTTTATAGTCTTTATTCCTCCTCTGATCTATTGCTATCTGTGTTGCGATGCTCTAGTTTCCGTACCCGATATATCCCCTGCAGCCTTATATTGCCTTGGACACACCCTATTACCTGTTGTTTGGTAGATAGTTGGACTTGCGCGCCGTAGTTGCTTGCTCAAGTGCTGATGTGTGTCGCCATATGCCACAGTTGCTGATGTTTTGCCGCATGTTGATGTTGGAGATGATCCTAGTTTTACTTATTGTTCACTTTAATTTCTGTTTAACAACTAAAATTGAATAAGCAGAGGCATCGGTGGGTGATAGATAATATTTGGTTTCCGAACGCCCACTTGTGTCCCGTAAGACCCCGAGTACTTGATACCTGTTCCTTGATTTTGCGCGCTATCCACATCCGGGAGGTATATGGGACCCCCCTGAGCCAGAGCTTGATTCAGTCTTATTTCTTGGGGCCACAACTAGTTTGAGGTTTTATTTACGATCCTGTACTTATGCCATGTTTTACTGCTTTATTTACGATTGTGCGGTCGCTTTGCATCGCTTAGGTTCGAATGTTTACGGTATCGACAAGCCCAGCCACACTTCGGGTTCCCAACCATGACCATTGTCGCAAACCTTGAGGCCGCCTCGAGCTTGCTTACTCGTTATGGATTCTACTCAAAGGGTGGCCCTGAAATATTTCGAATCTGTGATTGTTCATCGTGAAAGCCTCGTTGGGTTTTGATTTGGTTTTTCCGAGGTTGATCGGCGTGTGTTGCTATTGGTGCACCCCGGGTAAAAACTTTCTCAAAGCCGTGTCGCGGATATGGGCGACTTGGAGCTGATCTCGATCATAGACAAGCATAACTAAAGTTTATTGTTATAAATTTGACTTATAATGACTAGTAATCAGCTCCACTATAACGGAATGGCTAATTAATACTGCCCACAATTGCTTGTTTGGTTGTCGCTTGCGACAATTGTATATGACTAGTAAGTATTGCAACTACAACGAATTGGCTGAATAAAAGTACCAACAACTGCTGGGTTTTGGGTTTATCTCATGCTATCTGTATCTGATTAGTAAGAGTTACAACTTAAACGGAATGGTTAACTAAAAGTGCCCACTGCTTACTTTATCAGGACGATTATCTAAACCTGACTAGTAAAGTGCCGCAACTATAAGCGAACAAGTAAAGCGCCAGCTGCGTGAGTTCCTCGGTTGACTTCCTCGTTTGGTCTCGAGGAAACACCAGGATGGGTTTGTTTGGTGTTAGCTTCGTTGGAACCGTTAGGCCATTCTTACCTCTCTCGATAAACGCCATTGTATCGAGTCTCTATAGGTTGTTTAGTGCATGCCGCCTTGCCGCTTGATCCACCATACCTATGTGGCGAGGACCGCCAATTCTAGCCTCGCTGTGTCTTGGCCTCGATCGACGCTCCTTCTTTTCCTTTGCCCTTTCGGCACCCCTTTGTTTAAGCAGTTTTGAGACCGGCGTCGTTAGCGGTTACCCTTCCGCTTGGCACGGGCAGGTTATGGGCGCCATTGGTTATTCTTGAGGCTCTTAGCCCCTTTGCTTCTTGTCCGTAGTCGGACGCTCTCTCTTTTCAAGGTGATTTGGATCTTGTATATTATATCTCGTATTCTTGACTCTTTGAGTCGCTATCTACATATCTGCTACGTGGGTCCCATCGAGGACTGTTGTGTAATGTTATTACTTCGTTTTCCACCCGCACGAAAGTGCTGGTAGCACCTTTGAATCGTTTCTATGCGGGTTTGGTGAATTTTGCCCAAACTTGCATAGGTCCGATTCGAGGGTGTTACAGTGGTATCGAGCTCGGTTGCGATACCCCTGAAGTCCAGCTGTGGGATAACCTAGCTAACGGCGAAGTAGAGTGTCAAAACTATTTTGCAAAATCGGTTGGATAGTTACGATTAGGTGATTTTACTCCTTACCCTCTCGCTGTTCCTCTTACCCCTCGTGTTTTGAGTCCGCTCTCGTCTCTTTCTTGAGTCCGAATTCGTGGTTGGGTCTCCGTGTACCTTTAGGGTTTCACTTCCTTCTTCAATAACGGTGTTGCTACATCCGGTCTTCATGCTATCAGGAATCCTCCGTCGTGGTGCCGTCCTTTGTTCTTTGTTTGTGCCTTCCGGTGTTTTCCGACGACATCATCTACGCCAGATCCGATGCGAGTTTGCATCCTCCTTTGTTCGAACCTCGCTTGTCGAGATCTTGATCGATTCGAGAATGGTTGCACGCTTCCACCGATTGTGCAAAGTAATAGTTTGGGTGCGTGATGGATTGGCCCCATGCCGACTACCCTTTCTATTCGCTTTTGTACATTGAAGTGGGCGAATGCATCGGTTCCTCCTTCCATCGAAGCTAAAGGTGGCTTTATTTGTTGATACCTCTACCTTGACCTTTTTGTTCCGAGTGTTCCCTCGACAATCACGGACAACAACTCTTGTTAGTGGTGTCGCGAGGATTTACCTAAGCGAGAAGGCGAATCGCCGACCTTCCTTCCGGTACCATGAGGCGGATCTCGAGGGCGAGATCCATTGTTAGTGGTGTCGAATTGTGGCATCCCGCAAAACCACTACTAGAAAATCGCGTTGAATTTGTGCATAGCATCGTCATCATCATGCATTGTTTGACCGCATTATTTGCAAAGCCTAGTTTTGAATTGTATAAAACCCCTCTTAGTTTCAAACACAAAAACCCGATAGCATCGGATATTTTATTTGCCTAAAAACCGTTGTGCAAAGTGTCTGTGTTTTAATTTGAACGGAAGCAAACAAACACAAAAACAAAATCAGCCCCCCTCTAAATCCTAGTCTCACCCAATCTATCTCTACCCTCCAACCAAAACGTGACACCTCCCCCTCTCACCTAAAATATACCCACCCTGCCACCTCACCTATCCACCCTTTTTCCCCTCCCCCTTTTCTCACCTAAACCTCTCCACCCCTCTCTCTCTGCCAACCGGGGCCCATCCGCTCGCCAACCTGGCTCAGCCAGCCGGCCCCACTCCCTGCCCCACTAACCCTCACACACGCGCCCAGCCCCCCCAGAAACACCCACCCACTGACCGTGGGCCCCCTCTTGTCCCTGGGCCCACGTGGCAGCCCCCAACCACCTGGCCGCCTCCCCCGGGTAACCCTCCCCCAGGTCGACCGCTCCCCCCGGTCCCACCTGCCCCTGTCCCCACCACTCCCGCTCACCCTCCCTCACGCCTCTCTCCCCGCGTCCCTCTCTCTCATCGCGCCCGCTGAGCGCCGCCTCTCTCCCAGACCAGCGTCGCCGCGCCCTTTGTCCTCTCCGTCGCCCCCTCCTCCGCTCTCGCCTCGCCGCGCTCTCCCTTCTCCCGCCTCGTCGCTCTCGCGCGCCGCAGCGCCGCCACCGCCAGTCCTCCGCAGCCCAGCTCCGCCGTCAGCCTCCCTCGCATCCGCCCCGCTAACCCGGCCGTCTCCGCGCAACCACCGCCCGCCTCGGCGCGCTCCGCGCCCCGGCGACCTCCACCCGCAGCCACGCCCCTGCAGGCCGCCGCTCGCTGAGCCGCGCCGCCAGCTGCCAGCCTCGCCAGCGCCGCTCCCGCTGCCGAATCGCTCCGCTCGTCTGCGCCCCTCACCGCCACGCTCGCGACCACCACGGCGCCAGCGCGCGCCCGCCGCCCGTTCGCGCTTCCGCCCAGCGTCGCCCGGACCCGCCACCAAGCCGGGTCGGCGCCATCGACCGCCGACCGCCCCGGAGCCACCCCGCCTCACCGGCCCGGCCCCTCCACGTCTGGCCCGCCACCGTGGCCCTGTGGGCCGCTGCACACGTGCGTGTATGTGTGTGCTCGTGTATGTGTGTGCTCGTGTATGCGTGTGCTCGTGTATGCGTGTGCTCGTGTATGCGTGTGCGCGTGTATGTGTCATGGTAACCGCGTATGAACCACAGAAAATCCCGAGGCTCCGAAGATCTGCTGAAGCCCGGCGTCAAGTTCGTCTACTCGGACCACAAGACCGTTCCCGGCGAAACTTGAACCCGATGCGGATCCGAATAACCGCCAAGTTCGCCAAGACCCGTTCACGGATTCCGTTTGTCAAGCGAACCCGTGGAACCCGAACCCCCAAGATCTCGCGGACCGACTTGATCTTCTACTCGGTCGCCAAGGTTCGAGAGTCCGGGCGCCAAGTACTCCCGGACGACAAGTTCTCCATCCGGGCAATATCGACCCCTTGGGGCCCGGCAGATCGGCCGGCGACAAGACGACACCGACCGAAAGCAACCGTTCGCCCTCGGCGCCAACCAAGTCTGCTTCCGGATGCCGGTCACCACGGGACAACAAGATCTACCCCCGATATCCGAGCACGACCCCGGGGCCGAGAACGGACCGTCGAACCCTGGACCCTGAGACCGACCTCGAACCCCGAACCCCGGAACCCCAAGATCGTCGAGCCCCCTCTAATGTGTGACCCCTTTTCCTCGAACCCTATTTTTACAACATAATAACAATTGTTGCATATTTAATTGTCATCTCGCATGCATATCATTGGTTTGGGGGCCTTTTGCCGATTCACCTAATAATTAAATATGGGGCCCATATGCGGGCAAATCTGGTCTCATATTGGCCTCATTTAAACATGTGTAGCGAACCGTTGCCATCCATTGTCCTGCTATATAACATTTGAATTGCGGGGTAGCTAAATAACTTGAACCACCCAACTAATTGTCGGGACCCCGGTTCCGCTTAATATTGACCTAATTGCATCGCACCTTTGTCGTGCCATCCATCATGCATGCATCATGCCGATCTTCTGCCGTGTATTAAATGTTGCATCCGGTGTTTCTTCTAGTGTTTTGCTTCTTCGCGGATAAGACCGTTGAGTTGATGTGAGCTTCGCCCCGATCTTCGAATGAACCTTTCGACAATGTTTTCAGGCGAGCATCTCCCTCCTTCTACCTATCTTACTTTTATAGTCTTTATTCCCTCCTGTTGATCTATTGCTATCTGTGTTGCGATGCTCTAGTTTCCGTACCCGATATATCCCCTGCAGCCTTATATTGCCTTGGACACACCCTATTACCTGTTGTTTGGTAGATAGTTGGACTTAGCTTCGTAGTTGCTTGCTCAAGTCTTGATGTGTGCGCCATATGCCACGATTCTTGATGTTTTGCCGCATGTTGATGTTGGAGATGATCCTAGTTTTACTTATTGTTCACTTTAATTTCTGTTTAACAACTAAAATTGAATAAGCGAGGCATCGGTGGGTGATAGATAATATTTGGTTTCGAGCGCCCACTTGTGTCCGTAAGACCCAGTACTTGATACTGTTCCTTGATTTTGCGCTATCCACATCCGGAGGTATATGGGACCCCTGAGCGAGCTTGATTCGGTCTTATTTCTTGGGGCCACAACTAGTTTGAGGTTTTATTTACGATCTGTACTTATGCCATGTTTCTTTGCTTTATTTACGATTGTGCGAGTCTTGCTGTCTTTGTTAGGTTCGGAATGTTTACTGTGTCGACAAGCCCAGCCACACTTTCGGGTTCCCGTCGCTTCTGACCATTGTCGCAACCTTGAGGCCTCGGAGCTTGCTTACTCCGTTGCGGATTCTACTCAAAGGTGGCCCCTGAAATATTGAATCTGTGATTGTTCGATCGTGAAAGCCTCGTTGGGTTTTGATTTGGTTTTCGAGGTTGATCGGCGTGTGTTGCTATTGGTGCACCCGGCCGGTAAAACTTTACGAAAGCCGTGTCGCGGATATGGGCGACTTGGAGCACTGTATCTCGATCATAGACAAGCATAACTAAAGTTTATTGTTATAAATTTGACTTATAATGACTAGTAATCAGCTCCACTATAACGGAATGGCTAATTAATCGCCCACAATTGCTTGTTTGGTTGTCGCTTGCGACAATTGTATATGACTAGTAAGTATTGCAACTTCTAGCGAATTGGCTGAATAAAAGTACCAACAAGCTGCTGGGTTTTGGGTTTATCTCATGCTATCTTTTGATTAGTAAGAGTTACAACTATAACGGAATGGTTAACTAAAAGTGCCTTGCTTACCTTATCGGGACGATTATTTAAACGACTAGTAAAGTGCATAACTATAACTGAACAAGTAAAACTGCCAACTGCGTGAGTTCCTCGGTTGACTTCCTCGTTTGGTCTCGAGGGGGAAACACCAGGATGGGTTTGTTTGGTGTTAGCTTCAGGTTGGAACCGGTTAGGCCATTCTTACCTCTCTCTGATAAACGCCAGTTGTATCGAGTCTCTATAGGTTGTTTAGTGCATCTTTGCCTGCCGCTTGATCCACCATACCTATGTGGCGAGGACCGCGAATTCTAGCCTCGCTGTAATCGGCCTCGATCGACGCCTTCTTTTTCCTTTGCCCTTTGTCGGCACCCCTTTGTTTAAGGTTTTGAGACCGACGTCGTTAGCGAGGTTACCCTTCCGCTTGGCAGGGTTATGGACGCCATTGGTTATTCTTCAGGGCTCTTAGCCCCCTTTGCTTCTTGTCCGTAGTCGGACGCTCTACTGTTTTCAAGGTGATTTGGATCTTGTATATTATATCTGTATTCTTGACTCTTTGAGTCGCTGCTATCTACATATCTGTTCTGTGGGTCCCATCGAGGACTGTTGTGTAATGTTATTACTTCGTTTTCCACCCGCACGAAAGTGCCTGGTGGGCACCTTTGAATCGTTTCTATGCGGGTTTGGTGAATTTTGCCCAAACTTGCATAGGTCCGATTCTGAGGGTGTTACATACACCTCACTACCACCTGATTCAATTCATACCTGGAAGCAACTGGAAGAGCAGTTCCACATCCAGTACCATTCAGAGGCTACTGAGGCGGGCATTGCGCACTGCACAGTGCGTGAAGCGAGAAACTATAGCCGAGTACATCCAGCTTCAGGTATCCAAGAACCGATGTTACTCGGCTCGTTTAAGCGAGAAGGAAGCGGTCGGTGGCGGTGTTGGGTCTCTCGGCACCCATCAAGGATTTGGCGTTCGGTAGAATACAACTCATTGGCGCACATGGCCCGGCCCGGCGATGTATGAGCAGCGCCACCACGAGTTGTACCAAGACAAATTCAAGCGTCCGATAAGCCTGGTCGATGCAGAAGAAGATCCTACGCAGACGGGAGGTGGCCGAGCTGAATGGGCTCGGGGCGATCCTGTGGCTTGCAAATGGGTGAAAGCAAGGGCCTGCGAAAGGGTTCGACTTGATGTGAGCAAAGCGAGCAGATATTCGACCTCTTCTTTGAAGGAGAAGCGGTGAGGTTACCGAAGGCCACAAAATCCCTATGGCTCGGAGATGAGCGGAGACCATACTGCAAGTGGCATCATTCGTTCACTCACACCACCAACGAGTGCAAAGAGTCACGCCAAATCCAAATGGCTATAGAACAAGGCCGTCTGATCCTTGGGCAGTTCGCCATGAAAGTGGACACAAACCCATTTCCCGGCGTCAACATGGTAGGACTCAGTCGCTCCGCAAGACGTAAGCTGGATTTCTCGTTCGGCGTTAACACGGCAGGGTCTGGATACCACCCTGACACGTCCAAGGAGGACGGTGGTCGCTCTCGGGGCAAGGAAAGAAAGGAGGCTAGTCCATGCGACCGGCCCAGCCACAGTGACAGGCGGTACTTAACAGAGGAACAAGTGAGGAGAGTGCGATATCAGAAGCCACATTCCACGCATCTCCTTAACAAGTATGAGCACCAGTACGACCAACGTCGCCAGCGCGACAGAGACGACGGAAGATATGAGCACCTTGCTAGGGGACCGTCGAAAGAGAAGGAAGGCGCAGATAGGCATTGGGATTGTCCTTTCTTCAAGTATTGCTGGGGCACAGGAATGAGCCGATTGCCTACAGTCGACAACTGCCCGGAATGCAATCAGCAGAAGGAGGACACGAGGCCAGTGTCAGTATTCAAACGCCTAGGGCCTCTTCCGTCCGTAGCCACAGGAGTCCGCTCGGCGGAGACCTCGAGAAGCCAAAGGATGACAAGGTCGAAGATAGGTATCACCGTCCAAGGTGGTGCCCCGACGGACTCAAACACACCCAGAAGCGTAGAGTGCAGCGGCTGCGTAACTTAGAGGAAGCTGAAGCGCAGTATCTCCACGCTTTGAAGAAAGCACGGCCGATCAACGTCGCGAAAGCGAGGCTGTGGAAGCGGAAGACCGCCCGACTAGGAAAGAGTGGCGCCCCAAACCGGTAAGAGCCGATGCAAAGACATCGGCTAGCACAAACATGGTGTTCGTACTCCCGTCAGAATTCTGCGCGCCAAGAACCGATGAGCTACCCGTACGCGGTTTGATGCGGCCACGGCGGTTATCTTTGAAGCCACGTGAGAAGGGTTACAAACATCGAAAGCCACTACTGCGAGGTTACATCAATGGGCAACCTGTCGGCAAGATGTTGGTGGACCTTTGGAGCGATCAATATCATGCCATACTCCATGCTACGACGTTTGGGGCGCTCCACTGCAGATCGATCAAAACCAACGTCACGTTGAGCGACTTCAGCTCGGTCTTGAGGCATAAGGCGTCTTGAGCGTGGACTTGACGGTGGGCAGGAAAACCGTACCACGTCATTCTTTCGTGACAGCAAGAGCACTTACCTTTGTCTTGCTAGGAAGGGATTGGATTCACGCTAATTGCATCCCATCCACAATGCATCGATGCACGATCCGATGGGATGGAGCGAAGTGGAGGTCATCCACGAGACGATTCTATCGAGATCTCCATAGCTGGCATGAACATCGGAAGCGAGACCAAGAGCCGATCTGGAATCAATCTAGGCGGCTGCGGCGTGTGAAGCTACAAAAAGCGGGTGAGGCTGGTCTTATCCATCGGCCTTCTGAGTAGAAAAGCCCACGATCATCAGGTATGCGGCGATCCTGCGATCGGCCACAAAAAAAAAGCGATCATCGACAAAGCTCGGTAGTCGTAGCGAGAGAGATGCTCGCTTGTAAAATAATAAGGTGTAAACCGTCCTTGGTGATCTGGCGAAAGGGCTGATTCAGCGATCGGCCCAAATTATTTTGTCGTCCTCACCCCATTTGCCTGTGTTTAGCGTCGATTTGATAGGTGACGGAAAGCTAAGTGCGGGTTTACATCGGTGATGAGCTAGAAGAGATCGACATTGGTCACGGGATAAGCCGACCAACATTTATCGGCGAAAGTTAGATCCGTCTGCGGGGCCCGATGATAGCCTGTTAAAACAATATCCAGATCGCCGCTTTGGGACTACACAGAGATGCTGGTTTGGACAGAGCATCATCGAGCATCGACTCCGCTCAAAAAGGATTTCGACCGTTTTGAGCGAGCACGACAAATGAAGGCGAAATTGGAAGAAGTCAAGAAAGAGGTCGAAAATGTTGGCCAAGTTGATCGACCATGCGGTATCTTGAGTGGATTTCTAGTATCGCACAGAGAAGAAGGGTGGCCAATGGCGTGTTGCTATAGATTTTCGAGATCTCAGAGAGATACCCCAAAGGATGAGTATCCGATGCGTGGCGAAACATTAATCAATGCAGATTTGGTCATAAAATTTTGAGCTTCATGGGCGGCAATGCCGGTACAACCAGATCTTCTGGCTCGGAAGACATACACAAGACTGCATTCGAGTCCTGAGTGCGTGGGGTTATTTGAGTATGTAGTCATGACGTTTGGACTGAAAAATGCGCCACACGTGCGAGGGCCATGAATTATATTTTCCATGATCGATCGGCAAACTGGTTGAAATCTACATCGATGACGTGGTGGTCAAGTCTGCTTCAGCGCCTGACACTTGACGATGCGCAGCGTCTGGACCGAACAAGAAAATTGACCCTACGGATGAATCAAAGAAGTGTGCTTCGGGTGTGACGGTCGGTTCTTGGGTTTTTGGTCCATGAGCGCGGAATTGAGATCGGCTGAAAAGTCGGGAGGCGATCACGGACAATGAAGCCGCCCCACGAAGAAGAACTACGATCCCTTATCGGCAAGATCAACCGTCGGACGATTCATCTCAATCTATCGGAAGGATTGAGCCGTTCATGGGACTAGTAAAAATCAAATCGACGAGGAATTCGGCGGAGAACAACAACGAGCCTTTGGCGAGATCAAAGAATATTTGAAGCCGATATTAATCCCACCTCGGCTGACGGGCCATTCTACATTTACTTGTCGATGGTGACCGTCCATCGCCTCGGTAGTGGTGCAAGTTTATGATGGGAAGCGGGTCGTCTTTTACATAAGCGGAGGATCTTTGGGCCTTGACGAGGTACCGATATCGATAAGTTGTGCCTCTGCTGTTTTCAATGCACCAAGTTGCGACATTTTGCTATCGGCAGAGATCATCATCATATGCAAATCGGGCGTCATAAAGCACATCTTTGTCGGCTCCTATGTTAAAAGGCCGGTGGGCAAATGGATGTTTACCTTTGTCGATTGACATCCGGTATCAACCGAAAACAGTTAAGGGACGGCTGGCTGATCTTATCGCTGAAAGGATCAACACTAACATAGCCGCTGTCCATAGGCGTGGGCTATGTTTTCGACGGATCGGTTTGTGACGATGGCTGCGGCATCGGCATTTTACTCGTGTCGCCCGGGGCAACATTTTCCTTCTCCATCAGATTGTCTACCTCTCGCACCAACAATGTGGCCGAGTGCGGCGATATCAAGGGATGGAGTTACTCCTCGAAGCGGGCCGAGCGATGGAAATTTTGGAGACTCCAAGTTGGTGATTTCCAGCTCACGGAGGACTACAAGTGCGAGGCAGTCCCTCTTCCCATTATGGCTGCCTTTGCGAGCTGATGACGCAATTCGAGACGTCAACTTCACTTGGATCCCACGGCGAGAACACCGGGCGAGCGATCTTGCGCAGATAGCCGGGATACAAGGATGTGGTAGAAGGAGCCGGCGTTGAGTCTCAGTTCACAGGCGGACGGAGAGCGATATCTTCAATTACTTGAAGGATTCGGGGGCACCTAAGCGGATAAGGTACAAAGCCATGAAATGCGTGCTTATTGGGGATGACATGTTTTACGGGACTGCGGAAGGACTATTGCTCAAATGCACAGGGACGGCCGAGGCCAACCAGCTCCTACACGAGGTACACGAAGCGCTGTGGAACTCACCAATCGTCTCATAAGATGAAATGGTTGATCGGCGATCGGGGTTTTATTGGCCCACCATGCTTGAGGACTGTTTCAACTACTACAAAGGGTGTCAAGCATGTCGAAATTTGGAAAAATCCAGATGGTACCCGTCGATAATGAACCCCATCATCAAGCCTTGGCCATTCCGAGGTTGGGGCATGGACATGATCGGCAAGATCAATCCTCCATCAAGCAAAGGCAACATGTGGATTACGGCTATCATGACTACTTCACTAAATGGGTAGAGGCTGTCGATGAAGTCGATAAACTCGAAGGATGTTATCAATTTTGTGAAAGAACATGTCATCCATAGATTCGGATTCCCCAAACTATCACGGTGATGGAGGTTCGGTCTTTATTTCTCAAGAGTTTAGGAAATTCTGCGAGGACACGGGATCAAGCTGATTAGATCATCTCCATACTATGCTCAAGCAAATGGACAAGCTGAGCGTCCAACGAGCCTCATCAAGCTGATCAAGAGGAAAGTCGATGAGCACCCAAGGCGTTGTACACGAGGTTTTGTCGAGGCGTTATGGGCTTATCGCATGTCATGTCATGGAGCAATAAAAACCTCACCCTACCATCTAGTATATGGACAAGCCGTCCTACCATGGGAAATTACGGCTGGATCGAGACGCAGCGTCACTTTTAGACGATCTAACAAGCGAAGTATGCAACCCTGATGAGTGACCGTGTGGAGGATTTAACCGAGCTCAGGTTATGGTCACTGGAGAAAATCAAAGAAAACAAGGGCAAGGTAGCTCGTGCATACAACAAGAAAGTGAAGCCAAAGGAGTTCCACGTTGGTGATCTAGTATGGGAAGTCATGTTGCCCTTGGGGACTAAGGATGCAACATATGGTAAATGGTCTCCAAATTGGCACGGTCAAATGAAGTCGACCAAGTTTTAAGAGAAGCATACATGCTCGGCAGTTGGATGGAGTAAAATTCGATGGCGATTAACGGACAACATCTCAAGAAATATTTTCCAAGCATGTGGGATGTTGGACAGTAAAACTGGAGGGGCCGATGCATGAAATCGGCTAGGTAAAGGCACGAGAAACGATGGACAGTAAAAATATGGGGGCCAATGCTGAAAATCGGCCGAGTAAAACAAAAAAATATATATATAGCCGATGCACGGTCATCGACTCTAGAGGTTCACGCATGTTACAAAAAGGGCCACCTCGGCGATTTCAGCTTCGTCATCTTCATCTTTGCTTGTCACTAGTCGTCTGTGCGGGGCACATTTTTCGGTGGGCAATTGGAGATTTGGGTCCTCCGTGTTTGAATCCACCGTGTTGAGGAAGGTCGCAGGTCATCATTTGAAACCAAGAAGTGGCCGTTGTAATGTGTCTAAGGATGCGACCGAAGGTTGACCCCGTCAACGTTTTTTGGGAGAAGCCGATGGGTAGTCATCGGCTCTGTGCGAGTTGACCTGTTTGGTGTAAATGCGGCATGATGAAAGCCGTCTGATGTCATCGACTTCAAGCATCGACCTATTTCGGTTATCGGCAAAATTGAAGCAAAAAGGAACAATATTTGGGAAGCGATGTTCATTCATTCAAAAGATCGGTGCTTACAGGACGATCGGTTACAAAAGGGGCCTACTACTGCTACGGCTATTACTACTGATTCCTAATCTAAGCCGAGGTCGTCGTCGCCGCTGTCGTCACCGCCATCCTCTTATTTGTCTTGGTAGCTTGCCGGCATCGTCCTCGCTGCTGCTGCTGAAGAAACCAGCGGTGACCTCTTCGTCCTCGTCGTCATCTTCAGTATCTTCGCTGGACCCGTAGCGGAAGCGCTTCGTCGGCGGATACTCGTCGGAGGAGGTGTCCTCCTCCTCGGCGGAAGAGTCGACGCCGTCCCACGACCAGTTGTCGTCGCTGCTCGCCTCGTTCCCGTCGGCGAGGCTGTAGGCTCTCTTCGCCGTCGATCGGGGCGCGTCGTCCTCGACCAGACGGCGAAATCATCCTTCGTCCCACCATCGTGGGCGAAAGTATCTGCCGCCGTGGTAGTGCTCGCGTCGGCTCTCGGTCGCTAATCGAGTTGGGCGTGGGAGGACACACGGAGGAAGCGAGAGGAGGCCATGGCGAAAGAGGTTTTCTGAAGGGAAGGGTTTTCGCAACTGGAGGAAGATGGGGACTGTGAACTGTTCAGCTGATTTAAATAAGGGAATAGTGGATGACGGTTCAATGCCATGGCGGTTTCCAGTTACTTTGCCAAAATCGTCAAATCACGCTTTGAGAGTTGAGAAGAGGCATCATGATGAAGGGGTAGCGTGGCGGTTACATTACGCCCGCGTGCAGCCGACGCGACCGATAAAAAAAAAAGGAGAAGAGGAAAAAACACAGTGGTTTTGGAATTATCATTGCCAAAACCAGGGGCATGTTACCACCGTATTTTGGCTAGAGGCGGAGATGGGCCGTGATCAAGATGGGCTTGGAAGATATGTATATTCAACGAGTTGTTGGATCGGCCTAGTGTGTGGATTTGGGCTAAATTGCCCGTGTATCTTGTATCATAGTAGGTTTCGTGTTTGTTTAGGTTCCGTGATGTTTAGGTAAAGATAGAGTTGTAGAGTTATTCCAAAAGTAGAGAGTCTCCGGACTATAAATATGTACCTAGGGTTATTGAGAGAAAACAACAACCACGTTCACAACAAACACAATCTCGGTATAGCGCCACCCCTTGTTTCTAGGGTTTCTTTCGGGTAAGTGCCATGTTGCCTAGATCGCATCTCGCGATCTAGGCGATATCTATTCGTTACTGGTTTTACTCGTCTTTGAAGCGTTGTTGATGGCGGTAATACCATTATCATAGATTGTTTGAGGCTAGCATCGGTACTTTTCATTACTCTCGTCGAAGTATGCTACCTCTAGCTATCCGCTACCCTTGCACCTTTCCCAAAGTGCAAGGGTAGCATCTTCTTGATCTTTATTTAGTCGATTCGATCATATGGTTGTTGTACCTTGTTCACCAAGGTTTAGTTTAATATCTACGTAATCAGGCCTTACAAGCGGGTTGAGCGATCCGGTAATGCATAAGGGCGTGGCTTATTCGTTCTAGAAGATGTTAGGTAATTGGCTTTATGTTGGTTATTAGGCCTCCTCTAGGGTTGATATTCTTCATCTTTTTGCGTACTAGGCTCAATTACGTGGGGCGTTCGATTACGTAGTGAAAACATTAAACTATCGTAGATCGATTTAACTTGTAGTGATCAAGCAAAACCCCATGTTATTATAAATCTAACGCAGAACCATGGGGCAATCGGCTTTAGGAGCCGATTCTGAAACACAGGAGCCGATTACGGCTCGAATTTTTACGTATACTTGTTTATCATGCGAAACCAATCGGAGCAATCCTTCACCTTCCGATCGGTATAGGTCGTGGCACGCCTCGAACCAAGCCGGGCGTGTCGGGAGCTTTTATGGCCGTCGCCCAGAGGCCACCAGCGATCCTGGAGCCTCCGGCTCTCCGTGTTGTCGATCATTGCTGCCACGGTGGGTTTTGGCGAGCAGTAACACCGCTGTCAATGATCCACTCTGGATCACTTTGATATCTGCTAGTTAAACTAACAGCATATGCAATGTCGGGTCTAGTACATAGCATGGCATACATTAGAGATCCTATGGCTGAGGCATAGGGAGTCTTACTCATCCTTTCTCTATCTTCTGCCGATGTCGGACTTTGAGTTTTACTCAAGGTCGTATTAGGCAACATGGGCAAGAACCCTTTCTTGCTTTCTTCCATTCCAAACCTCTTTAGAACTTTGTCCAAATATGTACTCTGTGACAATGATATTTGGTGTTTCGATCTATCTCTATAAATCTTTATGCCTAATATGTAAGCTGCTTCGCCAAGATCCTTCATTGAAAAACTATTATTCAAATATTCCTTGACACTATTAAGAAGGTCTACATCATTCCCAATCAACAATATGTCATCTACATATAGTATTAAGAATGCTCTGAGCTCCCACTCACTTTCTTGTAAATACAAGCTTCTCCATAAGTTTGTATAAAACCAAAACTTTTGATCACCTTATCAAAATGTTGATTCCAACTTCGGGATGCTTGCTTCAATCCATAGATGGACCGTTGAAGTTTGCATACCTTGTTAGCATCTTTAGGATCGACAAAACCTTTGGGTTGCATCATATACAACTCTTCATCAATATCTCCATTGAGGAATGCTGTTTTGACATCCATCGCCATATCTCATAATCATAATATGCACGGTGATTGCTAACATAATCCTCACAGACTTCAACCGCTACCGGTGAGAAAGTCTCATCGTAGTCAACTCCTTGAATTTGTCGAAACCCTTTTGCGACAAGTCGAGCTTTATAGACGATAACATTACCATCGACATCTGTTTTCTTCTTGAAAATCCATTTGTTCTCGTGACCTTCCGGCCATCCGGTAAGTCCACCAAAGTCCATACTTGGTTTTCGTACATGGATCCAATCTCGGATTTCATGGCTTCTTGCCATTTATTGGAATCTGGGCTCATCATCGCTTCCTCATATGTCTCGGGGTCATCGGTGTTGTCCACCAACATGACACTCATAACGGGATCATACCAATCTGTAGTGGTACGAGTTCTCGTTGACCTCCGAGACTCTGTAGCAACTTCAACCGAAGTTTCATGATCATCATCATTAGCTTCCTCTCTAATTGGTGCAGGCACCACAGGAACTTCTTCCGGTGCTGCGCTACTCACAATTTCGAGAGAAGGTTCGACAACCTCGTCGAGTTCTACTTTCCTTCCAGTCACTTCTTTCGAGAGAAATTCCTTCTCTAGAAAGGATCCATTCTTAACCTTGAAGATTTTGCCTTGGATCTATGATAGAAAGTATACCCAATAGTTTCCTTCGGTATCCTATGAAGACGCATTTTCGCTTTGGGTTCAAGCTTGTCCATTTGTAACTTCTTTACATAGGCTTCGCATCCCCAAACTTTAAGGAGCGACAATTTAAGTTTCTTCCCAAACCATAATTCATACGGTGTCGTTTCAATGGATTTAGGCGGTGCCCTATTTAAAGTGAATGCGGCTGTTTCTAATGCATAACCCCAAAATGATAGCGGTAAATCTGTAAGTGACATCATAGAGCGAACCATATCTAATAGAGTTCGATTGACGTTCGGACACACCATTCTGTTGTGGTGTTCCGGTGTCAAGCAGTGAAAGTATTCCGCATTTCTTCAAATGCTCGCCAAACTCGTAACTTAGATATTCACCTCCACGATCAGAACGCAGAAATTTAATCTTCTTGTTACGTTGATTCTCTACCTCACTTTGAAACTCCTTAAACTTCTCGAAAGTTTCGGACTTATGTTTCATGAAATAGATATACCCATATCTACTCAAGTCATCCGTGAAGGTAAGAACATAACGATAACCACTGCGCGATGCTACACTCATTGGACCACACACATCGGTATGTATGATTTCCAATAAGTCCGTAGCTCGCTCCATCATACAAGAAAATGGAGTCTTAGTCATTTTTCCCATCAGACATGCTTCGCATCTTTCAAGTGATTCAAAATCAAGTGATTCAAGAAGTCCATCGAATGGAGTTTCTTCATACGCTTCACTCCAATGTGACCAAGGCAGCGATTGCCACATATAGGTCAAATTATCGCTTGATTTTAAACGTTTAGCCTCAATGTTGTTGATATGTGTATTTCCACTATCGAGATTCAATAAGAATAGACCATCTATCAAAGGTGCATGTGCAAAAAACATATTACTCATATAAATCGAACAACCATTATTCTACGATTTAAACAAGTAACCGTCTTGCAATAAACAAGATCCCGATATAATGTTCATGCTCAACACGGGCACTAAATAACAATTATTTAAGTATAAAACTAATCCCGATGGTAGATGAAGGGGTAGCGTGCGACCGCGATCACATCAACCTTTGATCCGTTTCCCAGCGCATCGTCACCTCGTTCTTCGCTAGCTTCCGTTTACTGCGGCTTTTGAGTTACAAATATGAGCAACGAACCAAGATCAAATACCGAGCACTACTACGAGTACTAGTGAGATACACATCAATAACATGTATATCAGATATACCTTTCTTCTTGATGTTGCCGTTCTTCAGATCCGCCAAGTACTTTGGGCAATTCCGCTTCCAGTGACCTTCTCCCTTGCAGTAAAAGCACTCAGTTTCAGGCTTGGGTCCAGCCTTGGTATTCTTCGCCGGCGTGGTAACTTTCTTACCACCCTTCTTGAAGTGTCCCTTTTTCTTAGACTTGCCTTTCTTGAGTTTGGTGGTCTTATTGACCAACAACACTTGGTGCTCTTTCTTGATCTCCACTTCTGCAGATTTTAACATAGCAAACAGTTCTGGCAACTCTTTGTTCATGTTCTGCATGTTGTAGTTCATCACAAAGTTCCTGTAACTTGGTGGCAGTGACTGGAGGACACGATAAATCCCCAAAGCATTAGGAATCACTATACCCAAGCTTTGAAGTTTGTTTGCGTGCCTAGACATCTTAAGCACATGCTCACTGACGGAGCTGCCCTCTTCCATCTTGCAGTTAAATAACTTTTCAGAAGCCTCATAGCTTTCAATTGCCGCATGAGTCTCAAAAATCAATTTGAGATCCTCGACAATATCATATGGGTCTGACTCTTCAAACCTTTTCTGAAGCTCCGATTCTAAACCATACAAGATAGCACACTGAACTATGGAGTACTGATTCTTAGGCGAGGTAAAATTCTTTACTTCATCGGAAGCATCATGCAGTGGGTCACCCATGGTGCATCCGGCACATAGGTCAAATTACCAGCTGTGAGGACAATCCTCAAATTGCGGAACCAATCCGAAGTTGCTTCCATTGTTTTTCAACTTTTCTTTCTCTAGGGCATTAAAATTGATGGTAGGGCTGCCATTCATCTACAACATATTTGCAATAGTTTAGACTAAGTTTATGACAAATTGAGTTCAAATTAATTAATGAAATTAAACTAGGTGAACTCCCACTCAAAACAACATCCCTCACATTGTTTTAGTGATCACACGAACCAAATCCACTACATCAACATCGATCATCACGAGAGTTGATATAGTTTCAATGGCGAACAATCGTCATGTTCATCATATCTACTATATGATTCATGCTTTACCTTTCGGTGATCCATGTTCGAGACCATGTCCGTACATGCTAGGCTCGTCAAGATCAAACCTTAGTTTCGCATGAGCAAATCTGGCTTGCTCACGTTGTATACACTTGCGAATCTAACACACCCGATCATCACGTGGTGCTTGAAACAACAAGCTTTAGCGGTGCTAACTAAGGCGAACACTTTATGACTTGAAATTGATGTGCATGAGGGATCATCTTATAATGCTACCGTCGTCTACCAAGCAATACAAGATGCATAAAGGATTAACATCACATGCAATTCAATAATATGTGATATGATATGGCCTTTCTTCTTTGTGCTTCGATCTCCATCTTCAAGCACGAACATGATCTCCATCATCACCGGCATTGCATCAAGGTCAATGACGCTTCACCATGGTTGTCGTCCACGGCTTCAACTATTACAACTACTTTGAATAGACACGGTCTTAACATAAATTAAAGACAGCCATATGGCTCACCGGTTGCCAACTTACAATAAGGAACATTGCATACATCAAATATAATCAAAATCATGGCCATATCACATCACGCACCCCCGCAAAACAAAGTTAGACGCCTCTACTTTCTTTGCATATTTTACGTGGTTTGGGGCTTTCAATAAGTGTCGTTCTAACTTACGAACAAGAACCACAACATTGATACTAGCATTGTTGATCACCCGTTGTAAATTGGATCTTAACTATGCCAGGAGAAACAGGCACCATAAAGCCACTTATGCAATACAAGTTGCATGTCAAGCGTGGAGCAAGTCTCATGAACGATGTCATGTAAGGTTAGCCGGCCGCTTCATCCCAACATACCGCAAGATGCAAAGTACACAAGAAGCAATCGACAATAAAGCATCAACGCCCACAATGACCATTGTGTTCTACTGCAGCTGTGATCTACATATAGACACGACACGATACCCTGTAGGGGTTCGTAGCATGGAAAACAAAATTTTCTATCGCATACAAACAAACAAGCCAAGATCTATCTACTAGATTGTAGCAACGAGTCGATGGAATAACTTACCCTCAAAGATTCCAAAGTGTTTAACGAGGCGGATTCTCGCGGGTGATGTAGTCGTACTCTTTCCGATCTCAAGATCGTGTGAGCGATCCTTCGGCGCTGCGTTCAAAGCTTCCATGATCGGTCACACGTTCGATTTTCGAAGACCTTCCTCTCCCTTGTTCCAGCAGGCGGAGGTTGTAGCACTCTCCTCGCGATTCGGCAAGACAACGACGTGGTACCGGAAGTAGAGGAATCATGAGCTTCGCCTTAAGCCGGAGCGAGTATGGTGGAGTATTAGAGAGGGCTATTAGTGGTCTAGAGATTAGACACACCAATTAGAAGGCTCTAAACCGCAGGCTAAAGCAATTAGAAGCTCTAAACTAAAACGGCTCTAAACCGGAGATTAGAGGATAGGAACTTGTGTCTAGGAGGAGGCCCCTCCTTTTTATAGGTGGAGGGCTGGCGCCAGGAAGGGAGGAGTCCCTCCCCAACTCGGCCTAGGCTGGCCGGCTTGGAGGAGAGGACTCCTCCTCCAAGTTGGTTTCAACCTCCTCTTGCTTGTTTCCCACAGTTTCTGTTCCCACTTTTCTTTCCACAGTTTCTGTTTTAGCCGTTTGACTTTCAAACTGCAATTTGACTTTTCAGTTTTGGAACAGCAAGAACACTTAGTACATGATGCAATCATTCAATGACACATTCATGTACCCTCCCGAGTCTTGGACAATCCGGAACCTTCTAGAACATTCCGATGAAAACACGGAATCATTCCCGAACTCAAAGCAGGACTTTCCTTATATGAATCTTATTCTCCGGACCATTCCGGATCACCTCGTGATATCCCGGATCCCATACGAGACTCCGAACAACATTCGGTCTCTTTCTCATAATACCATAACTACTCAAAACAACGTCGAATCCTTAAGTGTGTCTTCCTACGGTTCGTGAATTATGCGGACATGATCGAGACACTTCTCCGAACAATAACCAATAGAGGAATCTAGAAATTCATATGGCTCCCACATATTTCTACGATTACTTTGCGATCGAATGAACCACTTACATACGATACCAATTTCCCTTTGTCTCACGATAGTTTACTTATCTGAGGTTATGATCGTCGGTATCTCTGCATACCTAGTTCAACCTCGTTACCGATAAGTACTCTTTTCTCGTTCCCGTGATATGTGATCCCTTGTGACCTAGTCACATGCTTGCAAGCTAATTGGATGACATTCCACCGAGAGGGCCCAGAGTATATCTATCCGTCATATGGATGGACAAATCCCACTCTTGATCCATGTGTTTCAACCAATACTTTCCGAACACTCAATGCCACCTTTATAGCCACCGCCACGGTATGGTGTTTGATGTCATCAAAGCATCCATCCGGTAAAGGTGATATGCATGATCTCATGGTCGAAGGAATTAGGTTACTATGTATCAGAAAGCATATAGCAATTGAACTATTGAAATGACTTGATCTTTATGCTACGCTTATCTATAGGAGTATGTCCACCATATCATTCTCCTAACGATATGATCTTGTTGTTGATAACATCTCAATGTTCATGATAGGGAAACCACAATCATTAATCAACCAACAAGCTAGTGAAGTATAGAGGCTATACTAGGGAATTCAAATTAAGTTTACAAATCACACAAGTATTAATGTTTCCTTGTTAATACTATTATAGCATGAATGTAAACATTTATCATAAACACAAAGATATAATAATAACTATATTTATTATTGCCTCTAGGGCATATCTCCAACAGGAGGTGCATTCATAACAGGTAGGGAAGCGCGGACGCGGTTGCTTGGGGTTGATGGCGCCCCTGGTAAACCAACCTCGCCTCACATCTTTAAGTATCGGCTTTGGGATTTGACCCGTTACGGCGGAACCATACTTATTGCGCAACTCATGGTCTCGGCGAAAGCAAGGTAAAGGTTGTGTCCAACCACACCCTCCGTCGGCACACCAAGGAAGTGTGTCAAGTGGCATTAAGAGTCGGTTGGTACGTGTGGCTAAAGTTGTACACCCCTGCAGGGTAATAATCTTTTGGAAAGCCGTGTCCACGGTTATGGACGAATTGGGAATGGAACATGAACCTAGTAGTAAAACTTGGCAACTAATGTTTGTTAAGGATGCTTCCTCATGGGTACGTGGGGGTGATAATAGTTGGTAGATGATGATTACTTGGTGGATATAAAAGATGATGATCAATACTTTGGATATGTCGCTCTCTTATCCCCTTTTAAAATATTCTAAATAGACGAGCTTCTTCTTCCTCTTGTTTTATAAACAAAAGATGGATTTATGCAAAACAACTCCACCAGCCATAAGTCTTGCGGAGTACACCCTGTACTCACCCTTGATTTGTTGATACTTTTGGCAGAGTAAGTGTTCCTTGAAGATCAGTTTGGTACTACATTTACATCGACGAGTAGCTTGGGGTTCTCGGCCGGCAGCCTGGAATCTATGGGCTGGGACTCCATCGTTATGCTTCAGGCCTCTTAGGCCATTTGTTAAGTTTTCTATACTTAATAGCATAATTTGCCTTCTGTTGTTTGATGTTTGTGGTCAGTGACCTCTGCTTGTAATAATTTGGTTTTCTGCTCACTAATGAGCTTGCTGCAATAAATTTTTGTGTCATAGGGTCACTGCTGTGTTACCGATTCTTTAGTGGATATTGTCGAGATCAAGGTTAAGCTTATTTCAGACGGAGGTCTGGGATTTGTTTAACCCTGATCCCGGGGGTGTCACACTCAACCCCATGGTGACCAAGAAGGTGCACCTTCGTAGTACGACGAGGAGGCCCCCTCGTCCTGGTAAGAGCTCGAGGACTCTCCTGTGTAGTGCATAGAGGGGTCGTATGAGGGCGCATCCCCCTGATAGTGTCCATGGAAGCCAAGAATGCGCAGCTTCTCGTCCATCTCCTCCTTGGAGCGAGACAAAGGTCCCTGGGAAATACTGAACAAAGTGGTTTGGAGGAGAATGATCTCTCTCTCTCTCTCTTCCCCGTCAGTAAACAACATTCTATAAACTAGGCTCTCAAGGGTAAACCAAGCCGTGAAAAAGTGATGTGCTTTCATGGCAGCAAGGTCACGCCTCTGAGGAGCCAAAACTGTATCATTTGGATCAACAACATGGTCTAAGGCAGCAACAACACGTGCAACAATAATTCCCCCATAAATGGGTCCCTTAGCGGCTAGGCGACGAGCAATAAGAGAACCAAGATTATACCTAGTTTCGTTGTTAAGTGCGACATCTTGGAAGGTCAAACGATAGTTGGAAATATTTCTAGTGTTCTCCCTACCAAGAACACTAGTGGCAAGATAATAAGCAAAGTATCTGATTGCTGGGATTTAAATATTTCTTATCTTTCCCCGTTGGGCTCTACGGTTATCATCATTAGTTATCCCGTGGTAGAGCTACAAAAAATTAGTGGGTTGAGCTGGAATCTTCTTCACCGTCCCATCTGTACCAATGAAATGATACGGGCAGGCTACACTAGCGCAAATCAAAAATTTCTACCGCATAAACTAGGATTACTATTGTCATAGATCACGGTATTACCACTAGATGCGCGGTTGCGGAACTTGATGAAGTGTGTCGAGGCAGTGTAGATGTTCTACGTCTCCTCCTTGTCCTCATCCCATGAGCATCTCCCTTGCGTGGCTCGTCCAAGTGCTATAGTTGCAACACCTCTGAGGTATCCACACGTGCGGGGTGGAAGCGTCAGACGCCGGACTGCTAGGTCCGCGCATGCAACACATGCGTGAGGAGTGGCGGATGGGTGGAATGGTCTAACCCTGGTCAGCTCGCCCCACCCTCTCTTATATAGGTGTCCCTAGTGGGCTTCTACATTAGCAGCCCATTAGTAGCCTAAGACTGGTCTAATTCGGATCTAATCCTTATTAGGCTTCCAGCCCCTTAAGTGTGTGACCCTATAGGTTCATATACGTATAGACATGACACCGATACACTTATTCTGTCAATAGTTGGTAGCGGCCTCTAGCAACACGTGCCAACTCCTAAACGCATATAACGATCATATCAGACGAACCATCACAAAGTTTAGTACATGTTTTTCCCTTTGCCTCACGATATTTGGTCTAGCTCCAAGCCGACCTCCCTTTCTCGATACTGTGATTAGGAATCCCTTTACTAGGTTAACTCTTAACCTTATGTAGCATGGCCATGCATTCCTGGATCTGATCACTCGAGGGGCCAAGAGATATCTCTCTCAAGTAGAGACGGGCAAATTCCATCTTGATCGACCATGCCTTGCAGCATGCTTCAGGACAAAACCGAAAGCTACCTTTATAGCTACCCAGTTACAGAGTAGTGTCTGATAGCCCCAAAGTAGGTCGATCCACATCTCAAGTACATGCGACAATCTCAGGTCTAAGGACAAAACGTACACAATGTGTAGAGAGAGCTGCAACTAATTGCCAGTCTCATGTTGCGTCAGTCCAACCCCATGTTCATAACATGTGTCCACATCATTGGTTTGACATATCCATGTCTATGACGTGTTAAACATAGTCATCAACCAATCGATGTGCTAGTCTAATATTCACGTGTGTCCTCACGTGAACTTGAACTAGGGACAACTATTAAATAACCATACAAGTAAATAGTTTGACAAACAATTCACATAATTTCCAATCAATACAAGTTGCCCGATATGGATATTCAAGGAACATTACAATAACTCATGGATACATAAGAAATATAATCATCTCTATAATTGCCTTAAGGGCATATTTCCTTCAGTCTCCCACTTGCACTAGAGTCAATCTAGATTGTATCTAATACCTATTGCTCTTGCGTGCGCCTCATGCGCAGGCTGCGGGAGTGGCTTTGTAAAAGTATCAGCAACATTTGAGTCTGTATGTATTTTTCATATCATGACACTACCATCCTCAACGAACTCTCGAATCTTATGGTAACACATGCGAATATGTTTGTTCTTCTGGTGCTGTCTAGGCTCCTTGGCTTGTGCAATAGCACCATTGTTGTCACAATAAACGTCCATGGGATTAGACGCGCCCTGAACCACACCAAGAGCGATCAGGAAATTCCTAATCCAAACAACTTACTTTGCAGCCTCCGAGGCGGCAATATATTCAGCTTCTGTTGAAGAGGAGGCCACCGTATCCTGCTTGGAACTTTTCCAACTCACAACACCACCATTCATGACAAACACATAACTAGATTGCGATCTGGAGTCATCTGAGTCGTTAAGGTAACTCGCATCTGTGTAACCCCTTACATTGAGTTAATCCTCACCTCCATAAACTAGGAACACATCCTTAGTCCTTCTCAAGTACTTAAGGATGTTCTTTACCGCTGTCTAGTGACCATCACCTGTATTAGCCTGGTATACGCTCGTAACACTTAGAGCATAGGAAACATCTGGGCGAGTACATATCATTGCATACATGATGGATCCAATAGCCAAAGCATATGGAACCCTGCTCATGCGCTCACACTCATCAGGAGTCGAAGGACACTGAGTCTTGCTGAGTTTTATGCCGTGAGACATGGGCAAGAACCCCTTCTTAGCCTCTTCCATGCTGAACCGTTTCAACACTTTGTCAATGTATGTACTCTGGCTTAATCAAATTAGCCTCCTTGATCTATCTCTATAGATATTGATGCCTAGAATATATGCCGCTTCTCCCAAGTCCTTCATCGAAAAACTATTTTTCAACGAGGTTTTAACATACTCGAGCATAGGAATGTCATTTCCAATCAGCAATATGTCATCTACATATAAGATTAGAAATACCAGCGCTCTCGCACTTTCCTTCTTGTAAAAAAAGGTTCTTGTTCGTTTTTGATGAAGCCAAACTCCTTCACAACTCCATCAAATCGAATGTTCCAACTCCGAGATGCTTGCTTCAACCCATAAATAGACTTTAGAAGTTTGCATACCTTTCCAGCATTGTTTGGATCGACAAAACCTTCGGGTTGCATCATATACACGCCCTCGGTTAGGATTCCATTTAGGAAAGCCGTCTTGACATCCATCTGCCATATTTCATAGTCGAAATGTGCATCAATGGCTAGAATAATCCGTATAGATTTAAGCATCGCTACGGGCGAGAAAGTCTTGTCGTAGTCAACTCCTTGAACTTGTTGAAAACCTTTTGCAACAAGTCGAGCTTTTTGGATGTGAACATTTCCATCCATATCAATCTTCTTCTTATAGATCCATTTTCACTCGATGGATTTTAAACCATCAGGCAGGTCAACCAAGTTGCAAACTTGATTGTCTCCCATGGACTCTATTGAAGGGTTTCGCAGCATAGTAAATCAAAAAAAATCTACGTATGAGAATGGGAAAGCCAAGATCTAATCTAGAAGATGCAAACAACGAGGGGGGGATAGATGAGATCTTCATACCCTTGAAGATTCGCACATCAGAACGTTCAACGGAACGTGGTTGATGTAGTCGTACTAGCTTCTCCTCCTCGAGATTCGATCCGATCCAACACCGCAAGTGGCGATGCCTCCGAGAGATGCACACATATGGCACCTTGATGTCTCCTCCTTCCTCGGTCCAGCAAGTGGGGTGGAGAGATACATTGGATCTACAACACGACGGCGTGGTGCAAAGGTGGAGAGTTTCTGCGGCAGGGCTTCGCCTACTCGCAGTCGGGAGAGAGAGAGATCTGGAGGGCAGCAGGTAGGCGGCTAGGGTTCAAGGAGGGGTGGTGGAGGGCTGCGCCCCTGCCCTCTATATATAGGGGGCTGGCCGGCCCCCTTGGCCCCTCCTCCAAGCCCTAGGGTGGCGGCCCCAAGGGTTGGAGTGGGGGGCAAGTTTTCCCCCTCCTTCTGGAAGGTTTCCCTAGGGTTTCCCCTAGGGTTTCGCCGGCTGGGCCAATGGGGCCTTGTTCCCCTGGCCCAATGCGGCCAGGGCACTCCCTCGTAGGCCCACGCCCCCTCCCGACAAGTGGGGCCACGTTGGTCCCACTCCGGAAGTTTCTAGAAGCTTCCCGTACAATACCGAACAATCCGAAACAATTCCGAAATCCAAAAACTGCTTTCCCTTATATGAATCTTATTCTCCGGACCATTCCGGAACCTCTCGTGATGTCTTGGATCTCATCCGAGACTCCGAACAAAAACTCATAAACCAATTATCCATTCTATCCTAGCGTCAAGACACGTTAAGTGTGTGACCCTACGGGTTCGAGAATATGCAGACATGATCTTCTATCAATAATCAACGGGTGCCTGAAACCCATATTGACTCCCACATACTCATCGATGATCATATCGGATGAACCACGATGCCAGGATTCAATTAATCCCATATATATATTCCCTTCGTCACGCGATATTTTACTTGCCCGAGATTCGATCGTCGGTATCGGCATACCTAGTTCAATCTCGTTCACATCAAGTACTTTACTCGTTCCGTAATCCGATATCACATTGTGATTAACTCCTTAACCATGTGCTTGCAAGAGGTGTTGATATCGATTACCGAGTGGGCCCGAAGTATATCTCTCCGACTTGGGAGGGACAAATCCCATCTCGATACATACAACCCAACAAGTACTTTCCGATCACCTGAGAGACACCTTTAGGATCACCCTCGCATAGGATGACGTTTGATGACCTCAAAGCTTTCTTCCGATACCAGGGAGTTGCATTATCTCATGGTCTAAGGAATACAATATTTGTCATAAGAAAAAGCTTCGCAAAGATGAACACGATGACACGATCTAATTGCTCTACTTGATTTGGGTCTGTCCATCATATCATTCTCCCAATGATATGATCTCATTATTAATCGACAACTCATGTCTATGGTTAGGAAACCTTAACCATCATTAATCAATGAGCTAGCCCATAGAGGCGTACTAGGGACACATCATTGTTCATAAACCACACAAGTATCAAAGTTTCCGCTTAATACAATTCTAGCATGGAATATAAACTTTATCATGAACAAGAATTATAATAATAACATCTTTATTATTGCCTCTAGGGCATAATTCCAACAGTCTCCCACTTGCACTAGAGTCAAAAATCTAGTTTACATCTGGCAACAATCTAACACCCATGGCACTAAGGTGCTGATCATGTTTTGCTCGTGGAAGAGGTTTAGTCAACGGATATGCGAAATTCAGATCCGTATGTACTTTGCTAATCTTTAGATCTCCATCTATTATATAATATCGAATTATATGAAACTTGCGGTTGATATGCTTGGTATTTGGATGATATCTTGGTTCCTTAGCCAGTGCTATGGCGCCAGTGTTGTCACACAATATCTCCAGTGGGTCCAAGGCACTTGGAACCACACCAAGCTCAGTGATGAAGTTCCTGATCCAAACTCCTTCACTTGACACTTCTGCAGCAGCCATGTATTCCGCTTCTATTGTATATCCCGCAATCACGCTTTGCTTGCAGCTTCTCCAGCTCACAGCTCCTCCATTCAAAATATAAACGTATCTTGTCTGAGATTTAGAATCATCCTTGTCGGTGTCGAAACTAGCATTGACGTAACCTTTTACGACGAGCTGTTCATCACCTCCATAGACTAAGAACATTTCTTTAGTTCTATTTAAATACTTTAGGATGTTCTTCACAGCTGTCCAGTGTTCCACTCCTGGATCACTTTGGTATCTGCTCATCAAACTAAGAGCATTGGACACATCCGGTCTAGTACATAGCATGGCATACATGATAGATCCTATGGCCGAGGCATAAGGCACTTTGCTCATAGCTTCTCTATCGTTTACCGTAGTGGACCGAGCCTGCTCAATATCTTACCTGACAACATAGGCACTGAACCTTTCTTTGCCTTATCCATTCTGAACCTTTTCAGAACTTTGTCTAGGTATGTACTTTGGCTTAAAGCTATCAGGCGTCTTTGTCTATCTCTATAGATTTTGATGCCCAATATATAAGCAGCTTCCCCTAGGTATTTCATTGAAAAACATTTGTTCAAATAACTCTTCACATCGTTACGCATGTCGATGTCATTTCCGATAATCAATATGTCATCCACATATAGTACCAAAAATGTCACTGAGCTCCCACTCACTTTCTTTTAGATACAAGCTTCGTAGCAATTTGGAACACATCCAAAGCTCTTGATCACTTGATCAAAACGAAGGTTCCAACTCCGAGATGCTTGCTTCAGTCCATAAATGGAACGCTGAAGTTTGCACACCTTATCATCATCCTTAGGATCGACAAAACCTTCGGGTTGCATCATATACAACTCTTCATAAATGTTGCCATTGAGGAACACAGTCTTGACATCCATCTGCCATATTTCATAATCATGAAACACAACAATTGCTAATAAAATCCGAATGGACTTAAACATCGCTACGGGAGAGAAAGTCTCATCGTAGTCAATACCTTGAACTTGTCGAAAACCTTTTGCAACAAGCCATGCTTTATAGACAGTAACATTACCATCCGCGTCCGTTTTCTTCTTGAAAATTCATTTGCACTCAACGGCCTTTCGGTCGCTAGGAGGGTCCACCAAAGTCCATACTTGGTTTTCGCTCATGGATCCTAATTCGGATTTCATGGCCTCTAGCCATTTCTCAGAGTCTGGGCTCATCATTGCTTCCTCATAGTTCGCAGGTTCACTGTTGTTTACTAACTAGACAGTTAAGACAGGGTTGCCGTACCACTCAGGAGGGACACGTGACCTTATCGACCTGCGACGTTCAGTAGTAGCATCGTCCGAAGCTTCATGATCCTTGTCATTAGCTTCCTCTATTGTTGGTGCAGACGGCACTGGAACAATTTCAGGTGCTGCGCTGCTCTCCAACTCAAGAGAAGGTTCAATAACCTCGTCTAGCTCTACTTTCCTCCCACTCACTTCTTTCGATAGAAACTCCTTCTCAAGAAAGGATCCGTTCTTTGCGACAAACACTTTGCATTCGGATCTATGATAGAAGGTATACCCAATAGTTTCCTTAGGGTATCCTATGAAGACGTTTCTCCGCTTTGGGTTCGAGCTTGTCTGGCATCAACTTCTTGACGTAAGCTTCGCATCCCCAAACTTTAAGAAACGACAACTTAGGTTTAGCACCAAACCACAGTTCATACGGTGTCGTCTCAACGGATTTAGATGGTGCCCTATTTAAAGTGAATGCAGTGGTTTCTAATGCATAACCCCAAAATGATAACGGCAAATCTGTAAGAGACATCATTGATCGCACCATATCTAATAGAGTCCGATTCCGGTGTTCAGACACACCATTGCGCTGTGGTGTTCCGGGTGGCGTGAGTTGCGAAACGGTTCCGCTTGTTTTAAGATGCGTGAGAAAATCATAACTCAAATATTCACCTCCACGATCGGATCGTAGAAATTTAATTTCCCTGTTACGATGGTTTTCCACTTCGTTCTGAAATTCTTTGAACTTTTCAAATGTTTCAGATTTATGTTTCATTAAATAGATATACCCATATCTACTTAAGTCATCAGTAAAAGTGAGAAAATAGCGATAATCACCGCGCGTCGAAACACTCATTGGTCCGCATACATCGGTATGTATGATTTACAACAAGTCCGTTGCTCGCTCCATTATTCCGGAAAACGGGGTCTTGATCATCTTGCCCATGAGGCATGGCTCGCATGTGTCAAATGATTCAAAATCAAGAGACTCCAAAAGTCCATCAGAATGGAGTTTCTTCATGCGTTTTAAACCAATATGACCTAGAGGACAGTGCCACAAATAAGTAGAATTATCACTATCTACTTTGCATCTCTTAGCCTCAATGTTATGGATGTGTGTTTCATTGCTTTCGAGATTCAGAAGAAATAAACCATTCATAGCAGGTGCATGACCATAAAATATGTTACTCATATAAATAGAACAACCATTATTCTCCGATTTAAATGAATAACCGTCTTGCAATAAACACGATCCAGATATGATGTTCATGCTCAACGCAGGCACATAATAACATTTATTGAGGTTTAAAACTAATCCCGAAGGTAAAACTAAGGAGAGCGTGCCGACAGCCATCACATCAACTCTTGATTCGTTGCCAACGCGCATCGTCACCTCATCCCTTGCTAGCCGCCGTCTATTCCATAGCTCCTGTTTCGAGTTACAAATATTAGCAACTGAACCAGTATCAAATACCCAGGCACTACAATGAGGGCTAGTAAGGAAAACATCAATAACATGTATATCAAATATACCTTTGATGGTGCCAGCCTTCTTGTCCGCTAAGTACTTCAGACAGTTGCGCTTCCAGTGACCCTGTCCTTGCAATAGAAGCACTCAGTGTCCGGCTTAGGTCCAGACGTGAGCTTCTTCTCTGTAGGGGCAACGCGCTTGCCGCTGCCCTTCTTGAAGGGCTTCTTTGCACCCTTACCTTTCTTAAAGCTAGGGGGCTTGTTGACCATCAACACATGATTATCTTTCTTGATGTCCACCTCCGCAGCTTTCAGCTTAGAGAAGAGATCAGTGATCGTATCAGTGGAACCAATCTGATTATGAGTAACTACAAAACCTTTGTAGCTAGGAGGGAGTGATTGCAGAACTCTGTCAATATTGATCTCCTCTGGAATCTTGCAGTCTGGTTGCTCAAGGCGTTGAGTGTAGCCCGACATCTTAATGGTGTGCTCACTAACGGAACTCCCTTCCTCCATCTTGCAGTTAAAGAATTTCTCAGAGATCTCATATGTCTCAGAACGGTCCTGAGTCTGAAACATAGTTTTCAGTTCCTCAAGAATCTCAAAGGGCCCGGGGAACTCCTCAAAACGATTTTGAAGGTCCGATTCCATAGCAAACAACATGGTGCTCTTAATCACACCATAATCATCCTTGCGCGACTGATAAACAGCTTTATCATCAGCCGGCGCATCTACAGCAGGGGCGTCACCTAGCGCTTTCTCAAGGACATAGTCCTTTTGTCCGCCAGAGAGAATGCTTCTCAGATTGCGGAACCAGTTGGTGAAGTTAGACCCATTGTTCTTAAGCTTTTATTTCTCAGCAAAAACGTTGAAGTTGAAGTTGGACTTAGCCATTTGATCTACAAAATTTGCAAGTACAATTTAGACTATGTTCATGATAACTAGTTCAACTTAATCAAATTACTAGATGAACTCCCACTAAATTCAACATCCCTCAAGTTGTTTAGTGAACATGATCCAAATTCACCACACCTAATCCGATCTTCACGAGAAGAGATGTGGTTTTAATGGTGGACAACAAAGTGTCGATCATATCATTCATATGACTCATGCTTAACCTTTCGGTTCGTGTGTTCCGAGGCCATGTCTGTACATGCTAGGCTCGTCAAGTCAAACCCAAGTATTTCTGCGTGTGCAAAACTGGCTTGCACCCGTTGTATGTGAACGTAGAGTTTATAGCACCCGATCATCACGTGATGCTTGAACACGACAAGCTTTCGCAACGGTGCATACATGGGGAGAACACAGTTTTATCTTGATCTTTAAGTGAGGAATCATCTTATAATTCTACCGTCGCGATCTAAGCATAATAAGATACATAAAAGGATAAACATCACATGCATATAATTTTATGTGACATGGTATAGCCAATCTCCGCGCAATGATCTCCATCTTGTGCGTGCCAGCATGATCTCCATCACTCCACCATGATTGCCTCCACCACGAATAGCAACTACAACTATTGCTAACTACTTAGCGATAAAGTAAAGCTATTACATGGCGTATAAGAAGTTGACACACAGGTCATACACAATTATAAAGACAACCATATGGCTCCTGCCGGTTGTGTACTCATCGACATGCAAGTCGTGAAATATTACAAAACATGATCATCGCATACAACATACACATCACATCTTGGGCCATACCATATCATAGAAACACTCCCTGCAAAAACAAGTTAGACGCCTCTACTTTTTTGTTGCATGTTTTACATGGCTTATGGGAGTAACAAGCTAAGAACAATTCTTACCTATGGAAAGCCACAACGGTGATATTATGGTTACCAACATCCGGTGTATATCCCATGACAACTATAGTGAGAGAAACTGGCATCCACCAGCCGCATGTGTGGAACAAGCCACACATCAAGTGCGGAGCCGGTCTCGTGAACAAGGTCGCGTAAAGTTGGCCTGGACCGCTTCGATCTCACTATCCCGCATCATAAGAAGTACACAAACAAGAGTCTTGCAATAGAAAACATCAACTCCCGCAACAAGCATGTTGCATTCTACTCGTGAAACACATCTACGCATAGATCTATCTCTAATACCACTGAAGGGTTTCGCAGCATAGTAAATCAAAAAAATTCTAAGGATGCGAACGGGAAAGCCAAGATCTAATCTAGGAGATGCAAACAACGAGGGGGGATAGATGATATCTTCACACCCTTGAAGATTCGCACAGCGGAACGTTCAACGGGACGTGGTTGATGTAGTCATACTAGCTTCTCCTCCTCGAGATCCGATCCGATCCAACACCGCAAGTGGCGATGCCTCCGACAGATGCACACATACGGCACCTCGACGTCTCCTCCTTCCTCGGTCTAGCAAGTGGGGTGGAGAGATAGATTGGATCTACAATACGACGGCGTGGTGCAAAGGTGGAGAGTTTCTGCGGCAGGGCTTCGCCTACGCGCAGTCGGGAGAGAGAGAGATCTGGAGTGCAGCAGGTAGGCGGCTAGGGTTCAAGGAGGGGTGGTGGAGGACTGCGCCCCTGACCTCTATATATAGGGGGCTTGACGGCCCCCTTGGCCCCTCCTCCAAGCCCTAGGGCGGCGGCCCCAAGGGTTGGAGTGGGGGGCAAGTTTTCCCCCTCCTTCTAGAAGGTTTCCCTAGGGTTTCCCCTAGGGTTTGGCCGGCTGGGCCTATGGGGCCTTGTGTCCCTGGCCCAATGCGGCTAGGGCACTCCCTCGTAGGCCCCCTCCCCCTCCCGACAAGTGGGGCCACATTGGTCCCACTCTGGAAGGTTCTAGAAGCTTCCGGTACAATACCGAACAATCCGAAACAATTCCGAAATCCAAAAACTGCTTTCCCTTATATGAATCTTATTCTCCGGACCATTCCGGAACCTCTCGTGATGTCCTGGATATCATCCAAGACTCCGAACAAAAACTCATAAACCAATTATCCATTCTATCCTAGCGTCGAGACACGTTAAGTGTGTGACCCTACGGGTTCGAGAATATGCAGACATGATCTTCTATCAATAATCAACAACGGGGCCTGGAAACCCATATTGACTACCACATACTCATCGATTATCATATCGGATGAACCACGATGCCATGATTCAATTAATCCCATATATATATATATTCCCTTCGTCACGCGATATTTTACTTGCCCGAGATTCGATTGTCGGTATCAGCATACCTAGTTCAATCTCGTTCACAGCAAGTACTTTACACGTTCCGTAATCCGATATCACTTTGTGATTAACTCCTTAACCACGTGCTTGCAAGCGGTGTTGATATCGATTACCGAGTGGGCCCGAAGTATATCTCTCCGACTTGGGAGGGACAAATCCCATCTCGATACATACAACCCAACAAGTACTTTCCGATCACCTGAGAGACACCTTTAGGATCACCCTCGCATAGGATGACGTTTGATGACCTCAAAGCTTTCTTCCGATACCAGGGAGTTGCATTATCTCATGGTCTAAGGAATACAATATTTGTCATAAGAAAAATCTTCGCAAAGATGAACACGATGACACGATCTAATTGCTCTGCTTGATTTGGGTCTGTCCATCATATCATTCTCCCAATGATATGATCTCATTATTAATCGACAACTCATGTCTATGGTTAGGAAACCTTAACCATCATTAATCAATGAGCTAGCCCATAGAGGCGTACTAGGGACACATCGTTGTTCATAAACCACACAAGTATCAAAGTTTTCGCTTAATACAATTCTAGCATGGAATATAAACTTTATCATGAACAAGAATTATAATAATAACATCTTTATTATTGCCTCTAGGGCATAATTCCAACATCTATCTCGGATCTCATGGCAATCAGCCATTTCCCAGAGTCTGGGTCCACCATTGCTTCTGCATAGGTCGCAGGCTCATCATTGTCTAACAATAATAATTCTCGTGTTTCACGGAGCCTCTCCGACCTTCGTGGTTGTGGTGCTTCTATTGCCACGGGTTCCTCAACTTGTTCTGCTACAATAGCATCACTTGCAGAAACATCCCCGAATGGCTCATCTTGAACTTCTTCAAGTCACACCGACCTTCCGCTTGTTCCCTTTGTGAGGAACTCTTTCTCTAGGAAAACACCGCTACGATAAACAAACACTTTGCCCTCTTCTAGGTTGTAGAAGTAATACCCTAAGGTTTCCCTTGGATATCCCATGAAAATACACTTATCTGATTTGGGTGTTAGCTTGTCCGACTGAAGTCGCTTGACAAATGCATCACAACCCCAAATCTTTAGAAAAGACAAACTGGGATTCTTTCCAGTCCACATCTCATATGGTGTCTTAACTACGGATTTAGATGGTACCCTATGAAGTGTGAAAGCTGCCGTTTCTAGAGCGTATCCCCAAAATGATGATGGTAAATCCGACTGGCTCATCATCGATCGAACCATGTCCAACAAAGTTTGATTGCACCGTTCGGAGACCCCATTGCTTTGAGGTGTTCCGGGCGGCGTGAGCTATGGAACAATTCTGCAACTCTTAAGATGATCGCTAAATTCGTGCTCAAATATTCACCTCCACGATTAGATCGCAAGGCCTTTATTTTCTTGCCACGTTGATTCTCTACCTCACTCTGAAACTCCTTGAACTTTTCAAAAGTTTCAGAATTATGCTTCATCAAGTAGACATATCCACATCCACTAAAATCATCAGTGAAAGTAATGAAGTACTGATATCATCCTCTGGTCGTCATGCTCATTGGTCCACATACATCAGTATGTATGAGTTCCAACAAGTATGTCGCTCTCTCGGGTAAACCCGAAAAAGGCGGCTTGGTCATCTTTCCAAGTAAACAAGCCTGATATGTCTCGTATGATTCAAAATCAAACGAATTTAGAAGACCATCACCATGGAGCTTCTTCATGCGCTTTTCACTTATATGCCCCAAACGACAATGCCATAAATAGGTAGGACTCAAATCATTAGTCCGAAGCCTTTTAGTACTCAAATTGTAAACAGATGCATCATCAAGATTTAAAACAAATAACCCATTCACAATGGGAGCATTAGCCATAAACATATCATTCTTTGAGATTACACAACCATTGTCCATACTCGCAAATGAATATCCTTCCCTCATCAAACATGAATGTGATAAAAAATTTCGACCCACACTAGGAATGTAATAACAATTATTCAACTCCATAATAAATCCTGACGAAAGGTGAAGTTGCATGACGCCAACGAACAATGCAGCAACCCTTGATTTATTTCCGATGCAAAAATCCACTTCGCCTTTCTGCACTTCTCTAGTCCTTATTAGCCCCTGCATAGAATTGCAAATATGAGCAACCGATCCGGTATCAAATAACCAAGAGTTAACATAGGAATTAGAGAGAAGAATGTTCACAACATTTACAACAAGCGTACCTGAGTGAGAAGTACGCTTACTTCCACTCTTCTTCAAAGAAGCATGGTACTTGCTGCAGTTTCTCTTCCAGTGGCCATGTTCATGACAAAAGAAGCACTCTGTGTCTTCTACAGGTCTAGCCTTTTGCTTGGGTGCAGGCTTAGGGATCGTATCCTTAGCCTTGCCCTTCTTCTTCGACTAAGAAGTACCCATTTTCTTAAAGATAGACTTGTTCGGCACAGCCATCACATGGCTATGCCCTGCACACTTCTTCATGTCACTTTCTGCTGTTTTTAGCATCCCACATAACTCATTAAGGCCCTTCTCCACCCCATGCATATGGAAGTTCGAAATGAACTTCCCATAGCTAGATGGAAGAGACACCAAAATGAAATCAGTAGCCAACTCTTGGCGTAGTGGAAAACCAAGTTTTTCCAAAGTCTGACTGTAACCAACCATTTTGATCATATGGGGGCCTACACCTGCTCCCTCTGCCAGCTTACATTCCACAAAGGACTTGGCGACATTGTACCTCTCAGTCTTGGCCTGAGTCTGGAACATGTCCCTAAGCGTGACGATCATATCGTACGCTTCGTGATCCTCAAACTTCTTTTGGAGTTCAGGTTCCATGCATGCAAGCATAAGACAGCTAACCTCAAGAGAATCATCACATGCTCTCTTGTAGGCATTCTTGAGGGCAGCAGATGCATTATCAGCAGGTTCATCGGGGATTGGGGTATCCAGAACCATTTCCTTTTTATCAGACCCGAGAACAATTCTTAGGTTACGGACCTAGTCCGAATAGTTTGTTCCATTTAGTTTATCTTTGTCAAGAATTGAACGCAAAGAAAAAGGTGATGCAGTGTTCGGTGCCATTGATCTACAAAATAAAACATGCAAAATACTAATCCATGTAACCATGAAAGAGTAAAACATATTAAACAATTTAATAACATATACTCCCACTTAAATCAATATCCCTCTATTGATACTAAGTGATTCAAGATCCACAATTAACAAGTCGACTAGTGATCTTTAGCATCACTGCTAAAAGACAAGGTAAATCGGTAAGCAACACTTGCTAATCATATCACATATGACTCTTGTTGTTGGGTGACATCTCTATGTCAAAACTAGGTGCCCAACCTTTATGCCCCAAGGTCCTTAACTGTTAATATGACCTTGTCAAGTTCACCAACACTTATGCATGTAGGTATCTGATACAAACCCATCCAGCCAAGGAAAACCGTGGCACCCTAATTTCATAGGCCCACCAACGATTGTACAGGGCATAGGATGGTGCAAGGTTTGGTTGGGAGGGCACGGTTTAACTTAAACTTTGTGAGGGATCATTCTACTTATATCATCCAAGCATGCATAGTAGTAAAACGTATAAGAATATCATACACATAGATGTGACACAGTATGGCCCTTTTTCTCATGGTGATCTCCATCGCCATAGAAACTGTCCACCATGATGATCTCCATCTTCATGTTCCATGCGAGCCATCCTCCAAGTGATGAGTCCTCCAAGAACTAATAGAAGCTATTACTCCTAACATCTAGTAATCAAAATTACATAGTATTGGGATCATCACAAGTTGGCACGCAGGCCATTACAATAAATGACAACACATATGGCTCTAGCCGTGTTGCCCTACTCACGACACGCGGGTCATGATAAATTTTATACATGCATCACATACATATATGGGCCATACAGATCACATACATCCTGCAAAAAAAAATTATGCATGGAATCACATTCTACCGGATCATGTGACATCGCAGCACCTAGTTACCTTAACGAGATACGAAATGGGATACGACTAAGGGGGGTCTAGGGGGTCTCCCCTTGCGGGGTTCGAAGGGGCAGTGCCCCTCGCGGTATCTCCGGGCGTTCGGAAAACTGTGAAAAATTAGAGATCGAATCTACACAATTTTCTTTAAGGATTTTGATCGGCAAATCAAATTTACCATAAACTGACTATTGTTCCGTTTCAATCAAACTCCTTTGATCACGGTACATAGATTTTAGATCTAGTTCCGATTCGATAAATCATATTGATCTTCACGTGATTCAACAGGATTGATGTGTCACTGTCTACCCCCCATGGAGGAAACCGACCGGTAGGGGTAAGTCGTTCGACGACCTCAGAATCACGATCATGGAAAGCAAGATCATAGATCAATCCTAAACCACCACAATACAAACAATCACATCATTCATATCAATCTGCATATCATCATATGCAAACATCCCGAACCTATAACTGAACAGCATCGGCTATGATACCACTGAAGTGATACGGGTAGGCTACACTAGCGCAAATCAAAATTTTCTACCGCGTAAACCAGGATTACTGTTGTCATAGATCACGGGATTACCACTAGACGCGCGGTTGCGAAACTTAATGAAGCGCGTCGAGGCAGTGTAGATGTTCTATGTCTCCTCCTTGTCCTTGTCCCACGAGAAGCTCCCTTTGCGCGACTCATCCAAGTGCTACAACTGCAACATCTCTGAGGTATCCACACGTGCAGGATGGAAGCGTAAGATGCCGGACTGCTAGGTCCGCGCCTACAACACAGGCGTGAGGAGTGGCGGCTGGGTGGAATGGTCTAACCCTGATCAGCTCGCCCCACCCTCTCTTATATAGGCATCCCTAGTGGGATTCTACATTAGCAGCCCATTAGTAGCCTAAGCCTGGTCTAATTCGGATCTAATCCTTATTAGGCTTCCAGCCCCTTAAGTGTGTGACCCTATAGGTTCATATACGTATAGACATGATACGAATACACTTATTCTATCAATAGTTGGTAGCGGCCTCTAGCAAGACGTGCCAACTCCTAAACGCATACAAAGATCATATCGGATGAACCATCACAAGGTTTAGTACATGTATTTCCCTTTGCCTCACGATATTTGGTATAGCTCCAAGTTGACCTCCCTTTCTCGATACTGTGATTAGGAATCCCTTTACTAGGTTAACTCTTAACCTTATGTAGCATGGCCATGCATTCCTGGATCCGATCACTCGAGGGTCCCAGAGATATCTCTCTCAAGTAGAGAGGGGCAAATCCCATCTTGATCGACCATGCCTTGCAGCATGCTTCAAGACAAACCCGAAAGCTACCTTTATAACTACCCAGTTACGGAGTAGCGTTTGATAGCCCCAAAGTAGGTCGATCCACATCTCAAGTACATGCGACAATCTCAGTTCTAAGGACAAAACGTACATAATGTGTAGAGAGAGAGATGTAACTAATTGCCAGTTCATGTTGGGTCAGTCCAACCCCATGTTCATAACATGTGTCCACATCATTGGTTTGACATCTCCATGTCTATGACTTGCGAAACATAGTCATCAACCAATCAATGTGCTAGTATAATATTCACGTGTGTCCTCACATGAACTCCGACTAGGGACAACTATTAAATAACCATACAAGTAAAGAGTTTCACAAACAATTCACATAATTTCCAATCAATACAAGTTGCCTGATATGGATATTCAAGGAACATCACAATAACTCATGGATACATAAGAAATATAATAATCTCTATGATTGCCTCTAGGGCATATTTCCTTCAACCAAGACCCAGGATCTCACAAAATTTCTTCAATGTCATAGTGTAAGGCCTGCAATAAATTTTGAAAGACGCATCTGGTTTGAACAGGCTGTTAGAAAAAGAGAAACTCTCTACAAAGGTTTTAGTGAGCATAGCATACTGCACACTCTCATCCTGCATATAACTCATTAGTCCAACCCTCTGAACCAAAGTTAGGAAATCATTGAGAATCCCAGCAGCCCGCAAAAACGTTGGACAAGGAAAGGTGGAAGGGTGCGCATCCCCCTCATCTGCCTCGTCGCCAAATCATGGTGTAATGATATCCTCATTTTATGAAGGCCTAGCCCGGGAGGATGATTTTGAAGGCCTTGTCCTTACAGGTGCATCACTCTCAAATATTTCACCATAGGTGTGGTTGTCCATGATGACTTTTTTTCTGAAATTTTTAGACAAACATCAAACCAAGTGATTTCCAAGTTGATAATTGATGAGAAACTACTATAGGAACTTGCTACAGGGCTACACATGCATCAAAATGAAATCTCTAAGCATAGAACAAGCATGCAAGCTCACACAACCTGACACCTATAGTATCAAAATACTCAAGATACAATCTACCAATCACAAATCTAATTGGACAAGCGGAGGAGGCACATACCAAGGAGAAATCCCTCCAAAAATCAGCAGCAAAGATGGGCCGAGCAAGGAGATCGAAATCGGGAGCAAGAATAGCAAGAACTCGATCTTGAGTAAGTTTCCCGGTGTTTTTCGGGAGAGAGAAAGAAGATGGCTGGGAGGAGGCACTTTGGAGGGCCACAGGTGGGCCACACCCTAGCCAGGCGCCACCTGGGGGCTGGCCGTGCCACCATGGGTGTGCTGGCCTGGGGGGCCTCCTGGGCCACTCCAGGTGTCCCTCTGCCCCTTTCTTCGAGGAAAATATTATTTTGAATTTTTTGGGATTTTTTGGAAAACTTTATTTTGGCCAATTTTCAGGGTATGAAAATTGATTTTCTCGCAGAAAAGATTTTTAGAAGAAGCAAAAGCAAACCAAAAACCAAACTACAGAAGTTCTAAGACAAGCAAACAACTAGCAAAACTAGAGCTAACAAGAGAAAAAGCAAAGACTAGGAAGGAGAAAAGTAAAAGTAAACAAGTATAACCATAGTGAAAACATTGTTTTGTTCATTAAAATCCTTTTGTTAACAAGGTAGATCAAGTCTTGTTACCAAAACAATATTATATGAAACAAAACTTTGCATTCCGTAAAATGATTATGTTACCTCAAACCTGATAGCAATGGTCCCAATCATAATAGTTTCAAAACTTTCTTGTGGAATGGGACAATATATTTCTCCAACCTTGGTGCTCTCAATATTTTCAATGGAGTTCAGGCAATAGCTCTTAGCAACCTTCTTGGGGAAATAAACAGTATGTTGTTTGTCATTAATATTGAATGTTACTTTTCCTTGATTACAATTGATGACAGCACCTACAATATTAAGAAAAGGTCTCCCAAGAATAATAGACATATTATCATCTTCAGGCATTTCAAGCACAACAAAATCAGTTAAAACCAAGAAATTATGAGCCACTTGAACAAGAACATCCTCACATATACCAACATGAATAGTAGTTGACTTATCAGCCATTTGCAAAGATATATCAGTTGGTATCAACTTTTCTAGCTGGAGTCTCTTGTAGAGAGAAAAAGGCATAACACTAACTCCAGCTCCCAAATCACATAAAGCAGTTCTAACATAATTGTTCTTAATAGAGAAAGGAATAGTTGGTATACCTGGATCACCAAGTTTCCTTGGAACCTTACCATTGAAGGAATAATTAGCAAGCAAAGTAGAAATCTCCTCATTAGGAATCTTCCTTTTATTAGAGACAATATCCTTCATATACTTTGAATAAGGAGGCAACTTAATAGCATCAGTCAAAGGAATTTGCAAAAATAAAGGTTTCATCCACTAAAAAAACTTGTTGTAGTGTTCTTCCTGCTTTGACTTGTGTTTCTTACCTGGAAAAGGCATATGTTTCTGCACCCAAGGTTCTCTCTCACTACCATGTTTATTAGCAATAAAATCTTCCTTAGTGTACCTAGTATTCTTAGTGTGCTTCTCAGGTTCTTCCTCAACTTCCTCCTTATCAGGAGCATCATTTTTATCATTACCACTCTCGCCAAAGCATCGAGAGATATACTATTAGGATCTACAGCGGGTTCAAGTGGTTCCTCAACTATTTTATGTTTCTTTTTCTTTCTTTTACGAGGACTGCCACTACTTTCACCTTGCTGAGAGTCATGCACAATTATTTTAGGGTGTCCTTCAGGATATAAAGGATCTTGAGTAGCTATATCCTAGTTCTGATTCCATAAGCATGTTTATCTCCTGAGGCATTAACTAGCATATCTTTTTGTACCTTAGCAAGTTGATAAATTTGGGTTTGAACCATTTGAAAGTGTTCACAAAGCATTTTAATATCATTAGAAGTTCTTTACACAATATCTTTCAACTCTTTAATAGCTCTAGAGTTTTCCAATAAATGATTCTAAACTTGTTTATTAAAATTACCTTGTTTAACAATAAATGTGTCAAGTTCCTCTAAGCCTTGATCAGGAGGCTTACCATAGGGAATATCACCTTCATCAAAGTGGAGAGAATGTACCTCAATAGTAGATGAGTGGGGAATTGGCTTGCATAATTCTTCAATAGGAGGTAGATTCTTCACATCTTCAGCTCTAATACCTTTCTCCTTTAGACTTTTCTTAGCTTCCTTCATCACTTCATCATTTAATGCAATAACTCCCCTCTTCTTTGGTGTTGGTGTTGGAACAGGTTCAGGCACAACTGGTTCAGGAGTAATAGGCTCAGGTGTATTTAGCTCAGTTGAAGTCCAATCATCATAATTCTTGCTTATTTTAGCCATTAATTCTTAAGCATATGTAGGATTTATTTTCCTAAAAACACAATCAGCAAAGCTATCTAGGTATGTGCTAAAATCATCAGTTAGTGCATTATAATAAATATCAAGAAGCTCATTTTTAGGTAATGGACATCCATGATGTGCATGAATCAAGGCACAGAACCTTGTCCATGACTCAGACAATTTCTCTTCTTCTCCCTGTTTAAAATCAAAAAATTCTGCAAAGCAGCATGTCTAGCACTGGGAGGAAAATATTTCTAGAAGAAAGAAGGAATCAAACAATCAGGGCTATCAATGGAACCAGGAGGTAATCTATTAAACCAAACCCTAGCTTCTACTTTTAGTGAAAAAGGGAAAATCTTTGTAACAAAGTACTTGTGCATCTTAAAATCATCAGAGAATAAAGCACTCATAGTGGAAAGCTCATTCATATGAGCTACAGCACTCTCGTTTTCAGTCCCACAAAAAGTTTCTTTCTCAACAATGTCTAAATAGGATAAATCAAGAGAGAAATCATAATCTTTATCTTTAATATCTATGGGAGAGGTGGCATACTTAGGATCATAGGACAATTTAGGAATAATGGTAAGTCTTACAAGGAGACTCTTAATAGCGTTAGCACCATGTGTGTTTTGGCACTCTTCAATAAAATCATCAGTAAACTCAATGTAACCATCATTAATATAGTCCCTCTCTCTAGACTCAGGTAAGCTAACAGGTGTAACGGTGTCTTCACTAGGAGTTTCAGTATTTCCTATACTAGCCATAGTAGCATCTAGGAAAGGACGTAATGAACCACTCGCATCAAGCACAGTAGAAGTAACATCATGAGTATCAAAAGCAGTTTCGGATGCAGCAGTAGTACCAGTTTGTGTAGCATGAGTATGTGGTGGTGGTGTAACAAGCTTACTTATAATAGACGGTGAATCAAGAACAACAGAGGTGTTTAGGACTGTACCTCTTCTTGTAGAGGATGGTAAAATAGGAAACTTTCCATCACGAGACTTCTCCATGATGAAAGGAATAGTAGTGAACAATAGTAGATCCAAGTGAACTTACAAATAAAGCTATGCTCCTCGGAAACGGCGCCAGAAAATAGTCTTGATGAACCACAAGTATAGGGTATCGCAATAGTCTTCGCGGGTAGTATTACCCAATTTATTGATTTGACACAAGGGGAGCCAAAGAATACTTGCAAGCCTTAAAAACTGAGTTGTCAATTCAACTGCACCTGGAAATAGTTCTTGCCCACAGAAGTTTATTAGTAGCAACAGTTTGTAGTAGCAACAGCAAAGCAACAACAGCAGTAAAACAAGATCAATAGTAACAACAGTAGCAAACAGGAGGATATGAGTGCAGTAGGCATAGGGATGGATGGACGGGCGTTCCATGCACGAGTATAAACATGTAACTTCAAGATCTAGGGCAATTGCAGATAAATAAGATAAAGCATCCAAGTACTAAATAATCATAGGCATGTACTCCATATATAGTCATGCGTGCTCGCAATGAGAACTTGCACAACATCTTTTTTCCTGCCAGCCAATGGGCCTCAAGGGAACTACTGGCAATTAAGATGCTCCTTTTAATAGAGAACCGGAGCAAAACATTAACACTCCATGAACACATGTGATCCTCACATCACAGCCATCCCCTCCGGTTGTCCCAATTTCTGTCACTTCGGGGCCTTTGGATCCGGACAATGATATGTGTACACAACTTGCAGATAAGATCACAAACAATACTATCATAATTATTCAATAACAAGTTCAGATCTGAGATCATGGCACTCAGGCCCTAGTAACAAGCATTAAGCACAACAAGTTGCAACAAAGTCAAATAGCACTAATAGAGATACTAGGCACCATGCCCCAACAATCTTATCCGATTACATGATAGAACTCATCCAATCCCTACCATCCCCACAGCCTACATGGGATATTACTTACTCATGGATGAGGGAAACATTGATGGTTGATGGAGAGGTGTTGGTGATGACAATGGCGATGATCCTCCCAAATTCCCGTCTGTGGTGCGAACGGAGTTTCGGTTCCGAATCGCGGCTTCGTGGTGGCGGCAATGAACTCTTTCGAAAAAGACGGCCTCCGTGGTTTTAGGTCGAGGCTTCTTATAGGCAAAGAGGAGGCCAAGGGGTGCTGAGGCGGCCGCACCCCGAAGGCATTTGGGCCCACCTGCTGTAGGGGTGTGGGCCTCAGACTCCACTCCATCTTGTACTCTAGCTCCGTGGATCTTCTTGTGAAATAGGATTTTTGTCATATTTTCCGAGATTTTTCCTGATAGTTGGTTTTCTGCACAAAAACAAGACACCAAGGTAATTCTGCTGAAAACAGCGTCAGTCCGTGTCAGTTGTATCCAAATCACATAAGTTTAGAGGAGAAACAATAGCAAAAGTGTTCGATAAAATAGATACATTTTGGATGTATCAGACTATCATAATGCCCTTACTACATATTGCATTCGCACCAATAATAATTATGATGTTATTAAGAGTGAGCCAACAAGGTTCACAGTGAACTGCCCATACAAGAGGTGTAGGTGGAGGATGCATGCATCCACTATGCTCAGGTGCAGTTTGGTTCAGGTATTACAACCAGTTGTGTATTTTAGATCATTGTGTAGTTTTGTTAGCAGTACTTGACATTTTCATTATGTTTCAGATAAAAGTTAACCGGTTCGAACATTCTTGCCCACCTCAAGGGGACATCCAAAGGACAAAACAAAACTAGCAAGGACTAGGTGGTTGGAAGATGCAATCATGGATTGGATGAGAGCGAACCCATCACTTGGTGCAACAACGCTCATAATAGAAGTTTCTAAAAAGTTTACTATTACAGTACCTACATGAGGATGTTCTATGCAAAGGAAATGACTCTTGATAGGATCAATGGTCCATGGAATGAAAGTTTTTAGTTGCTTTACAGCTTCAAAGCTGAAGTGGAGATGGCTAGTCCAGGTAGTGTTATACAGATAGACAGGCATAAAGTTCAGTACAAAATAAGAGGGAAGACAATGGAGGAGTGCTTTAGAAGGGCTTTTGTTTGTTTCAAAGCTTGCTAGGAAGGGTTTCTGGATGAATGCAGGCCTTATTTGGCCATGGATGAAACAACTCTTCATTGTAGATTTAAAGGACATCTAGTAGCTGCTACTGCAGTTGATGGCCACAATTGGATGTTCCCTGTTGCTTATGGATTTTTGGAGATTGAGTCAGAGGAAAGTTGGACTTGGTTTCTAGAGAATTTGCGGGACCTTATAGGCCATCCACTGGACTTAATATCCACATGGACGCTTGCAAAGGTTTGGAGAAAGTTGTAGAAGTAGTATTCCCCAGAGTGGAGCATAGGGAATGTATGCGACACTTAGTGCAGAATTTTACAAAGAAATTCAAGGGTAAATTTTATACTGACAACCTATGGACAGCTTCATACACATACAGTTTGAGGAAGCATTTGTATCATTTATAAGTGTTGTATAAACAAGAACCTGCGGTGAAGGAGTACTTGGATGCACATCATGTAATGGTGTGGTCAAGAAGCCGATTCAATGAAATTTGCAAGGTAGACTATGTAACAAGTAACCTTGCAGAGAGTTTTAATGCAAATGTCAAGTCATTGAAAGGACTTATGTTGTGGCAAATATTTGATAAGATTAGGTAGATGATCATGATAAAGATCAATTTGCGTCAAAGAATTGCATCAACAGTATATGCTAGCCATCTCATCCTCCCAAATTTGATTAAGGCTTTGCATGCCAGGGCAAAACAATTGAAGATGAAATGCATTATAAGAGGAATGGAGGCTGAGGTAACATACACTGATAGTAAAGATAGGCAATGGAGGTATCTAGTGAGTTTGGTTGATAGGACATGCCATTGCAGGCAATGGAAGCTCCGTGGGCAACCCTGCATACATGCATTGTTTTTCATGGGTGTTCTAGGAGGTGAAGAGGGTGAAGTTGATCAGTACATGTTGGAGTATTTCTCCATTGCCAAATTTAGGGAAACATATGCTCAAAATGTTCCAGCCTTGTTGGGAAAATACCAATGGATGGAAGTGGATCCAGGCTTCAAGCTATACCCTCCAATTTTTACTAGACCAGCAGGTAGGACAAGGAAGAATAGGATAAGAGCTAGTGCAGAGGGTGGTGCACCACCTCGACGACGTAAGTGCAAACATTGTGGGATCCTATGGCACTCTTCAATAAAATCATCAGTAAACTCAATGTAACCATCATTAATATCGTCTCTCTCTCTAGACCTAGGTAAGCTAACAGGTGTAACGGTGTCTTCACTAGGAGTTTCAGTATTTCCTATACTAGCCATAGTAGCATCTAGGAAAGGACGTAATGAACCACTCGCATCAAGCACAGTAGAAGTAACATCATGAGTATCAAAAGCAGTTTCGGATGCAGCAGTAGTACCAGTTTGTGTAGCATGAGTATGTGGTGGTGGTGTAACAAGCTTACTTATAATAGACGGTGAATCAAGAACAACAGAGGTGTTTAGGACTGTACCTCTTCTTGTAGAGGATGGTAAAATAGGAAACTTTCCATCACGAGACTTCTTCATGATGAAAGGAATAGTAGTGAACAATAGTAGATTCAAGTGAACTTACAAATAAAGCTATGCTCCTCGGAAACGGCGCCAGAAAATAGTCTTGATGAACCACAAGTATAGGGTATCGCAATAGTCTTCGCGGGTAGTATTACCCAATTTATTGATTTGACACAAGGGGAGCCAAAGAATACTTGCAAGCCTTAAAAACTTAGTTGTCAATTCAACTGCACCTGGAAATAGTTCTTGCTCACAGAAGTTTATTACTAGCAACAGTTTGTAGTAGCAACAGCAAAGCAACAACAGTAGTAAAACAAGATCAATAGTAACAACAGTAGCAAACAGGAGGATATGAGTGCAGTAGGCATAGGGATGGATGGACGGGCGTTCCATGCACGAGTATAAACATGTAACTTCAAGATCTAGGGCAATTGCAGATAAATAAGATAAAGCATCCAAGTACTAAATAATCATAGGCATGTACTCCATATATAGTCATGCGTGCTCGCAATGAGAACTTGCACAACATCTTTTTTCCTGTCAGCCCGTTGCAGCGGGGCCTCAAGGGAACTACTGGCAATTAAGATGCTCCTTTTAATAGAGCACCGGAGCAAAACATTAACACTCCATGAACACATGTGATCCTCACATCACAGCCATCCCCTCCGGTTGTCCCAATTTCTGTCACTTCGGGGCCTTTGGATCCGGACAATGATATGTGTACACAACTTGCAGATAAGATCACAAACAATACTATCATAATTATTCAATAACAAGTTCAGATCTGAGATCATGGCACTCAGGCCCTAGTAACAAGCATTAAGCACAACAAGTTGCAACAAAGTCAAATAGCACTAATAGAGATACTAGGCACCATGCCCTAACAATCTTATCCGATTACATGATAGAACTCATCCAATCCCTACCATCCCCACAGCCTACAGTGGGATATTACTTACTCATGGATGAGGGAAACATTGATGGTTGATGGAGAGGTGTTGGTGATGACAATGGCGATGATCCTCCCCAAATTCCCCGTCCCGACAGGGTGCCAGAACGGAGTTTCTGGTTCCGAATCGCGGCTTCTGGTGGTGGCGGCGCAGCGGAACTCTTTCTGAAAAAAGACGGCCTCCCGTGGTTTTTAGGTCACGAGGCTTCTTATAGGCAAAGAGGGAGGCCAAGGGGGTGCCTAAGGCGGCCGCACCCCCAGGCACGGGCTGGGCCCACCCGCGCGGTAGGGGGTGTGGGCCCCTCAGGACTCCACTCCATCTTGTACTCTAGCTCCGTGGATCTTCTTGTGAAATAGGATTTTTGTCATATTTTCCGAGATTTTTCCTGATAGTTGGTTTTCTGCACAAAAACAAGACACCAAGGTAATTCTGCTGAAAACAGCGTCAGTCCGTGTTAGTTGTATCCAAATCACATAAGTTTAGAGGAGAAACAATAGCAAAAGTGTTCGATAAAATAGATACATTTTGGACGTATCAGACTATCATAATGCCCTTACTACATATTGCATTCGCACCAATAATAATTATGATGTTATTAAGAGTGAGCCAACAAGGTTCACAGTGAACTGCCCATACAAGAGGTGTAGGTGGAGGATGCATGCATCCACTATGCTCAGGAGCAGTTTGGTTCAGGTATTACAACCAGTTGTGTATTTTAGATCATTGTGTAGTTTTGTTAGCAGTACTTGACATTTTCATTATGTTTCAGATAAAAGTTAACCGGTTCGAACATTCTTGCCCACCTCAAGGGGACATCCAAAGGACAAAACAAAACTAGCAAGGACTAGGTGGTTGGAAGATGCAATCATGGATTGGATGAGAGCGAACCCATCACTTGGTGCAACAACGCTCATAATAGAAGTTTCTAAAAAGTTTACTATTACAGTACCTACATGAGGATGTTCTATGCAAAGGAAATGACTCTTGATAGGATCAATGGTCCATGGAATGAAAGTTTTTAGTTGCTTTACAGCTTCAAAGCTGAAGTGGAGATGGCTAGTCCAGGTAGTGTTATACAGATAGACAGGCATAAAGTTCAGTACAAAATAAGAGGGAAGACAATGGAGGAGTGCTTTAGAAGGGCTTTTGTTTGTTTCAAAGCTTGCTAGGAAGGGTTTCTGGATGAATGCAGGCCTTATTTGGCCATGGATGAAACAACTCTTCATTGTAGATTTAAAGGACATCTAGTAGCTGCTACTGCAGTTGATGGCCACAATTGGATGTTCCCTGTTGCTTATGGATTTTTGGAGATTGAGTCAGAGGAAAGTTGGACTTGGTTTCTAGAGAATTTGCGCGACCTTATAGGTCATCCACCAGGACTTAATATCCACATGGACGCTTGCAAAGGTTTGGAGAAAGTTGTAGAAGTAGTATTCCCCAGAGTGGAGCATAGGGAATGTATGCGACACTTAGTGCAGAATTTTACAAAGAAATTCAAGGGTAAATTTTATACTGACAACCTATGGACAGCTTCATACACATACAGTTTGAGGAAGCATTTGTATCATTTATAAGTGTTGTATAAACAAGAACCTGCGGTGAAGGAGTACTTGGATGCACATCATGTAATGGTGTGGTCAAGAAGCCGATTCAATGAAATTTGCAAGGTAGACTATGTAACAAGTAACCTTGCAGAGAGTTTTAATGCAAATGTCAAGTCATTGAAAGGACTTATGTTGTGGCAAATATTTGATAAGATTAGGCAGATTATCATGATAAAGATCAATTTGCGTCAAAGAATTGCATCAACAGTATATGCTAGCCATCTCATCCTCCCATATTTGATTAAGGCTTTGCATGCCAGGGCAAAACAATTGAAGATGAAATGCATTATAAGAGGAATGGAGGCTGAGGTAACGTACACTGATAGTAAAGATAGGCAATGGAGGTATCTAGTGAGTTTGGTTGATAGGACATGCCATTGCAGGCAATGGAAGCTCCGTGGGCAACCCTGCATACATGCATTGTTTTTCATGGGTGTTCTAGGAGGTGAAGAGGGTGAAGTTGATCAGTACATGTTGGAGTATTTCTCCATTGCCAAATTTAGGGAAACATATGCTCAAAATGTTCCAGCCTTGTTGGGAAAATACCAATGGATGGAAGTGGATCCAGGCTTCAAGCTATACCCTCCAATTTTTACTAGACCAGCAGGTAGGCCAAGGAAGAATAGGATAAGAGCTAGTGCAGAGGGTGGTGCACCACCTCGACGACGTAAGTGCAAACATTGTGGGATCCTATGGCACATTGCTAGGCTTTGTAAAAATGCAGTGGACCCAACTTATGGAATGGATGATCAGGCGGCAGCAGAAAATGCATATGAGAATGAGGTGTTTGAACGAGAGGAGAATGAAGCAATGGATACATTGCAGATTGAACCAATAGATCAAGAGCAGATTCGACCAAATGCAGAGCAGATTGAACCAAATGCAAGGGGATTGAACCAAATGGAGATCAAATTGAACCAAATACAGGGGATATTCAACCAAATGCAGAGGAGATTGAACCAAATGGAGGGGAGATTGAACTAGTCGATCGAGAGGAGATTGAACCAATGGATCTAGAGGAGATTGAACCAAATGCAGAGGAGATTGTACCAAATGCAGGGGAGATTGAACCAGTAGATCGAGAGGAGATTATATCAACTACGTCGGAGATTGAAACAGAGTTCAAGCGTAAAGGAATTACACGAGCGGATATTGAAAAATGGAGACAAAGCTTTTTGAACCGTATGAACTAGATGATCGAAACGTGATTGAACCAATTGTACAACAGACTGAAGCAGTTGATTTATTGGATGCAAAGAAAAAGAACAAAGGTAAAAAACGGAAGAAGCTGATGGTGGACTCCGAGAATATTCCAGCTAGGATCACAAGGAGCAAGGCGCTGAACCCAGCGAAAAACACTAGGAGCAAGAAAAATGGATTTGAATTTGTATGATAAATTTGAACTACTTTCAATGTTTGCATTGAATTTGAACTAGTGTGACGCTCCCAAGTTTGTATGTTGGATAACCCCATAATGTATGTGTTATTGCAAGTTTCTATGGTCATGCACCTAGTTGCTTAGCACTGCTCAGTTTTGCCCTCGACATGTGGTCAACACATGGGGTTTAGCTAGTTCATGGCTTAAACATTGTCTAATTGATCCAAAATTTGGCACACTTGTGTATCTTGGATTGATTTACCATTTAAAATTGGAAATTTTGGATTAACTTGTAATCAGCCACATTTTTCTTTTTCTAAGTGATTAAATTCAAAAAATGGTTTTAGGGTTAGTTTAATTCAAAAAAAAGTCAAAACATAGTGCAACCTTCAAATGGAGTCTTGTTATGTTGCCTACAACCTAGCATGAATAATAAAGTAAAAGGGAATAAAGAGAAATGGACTTATCCCCTAAACCACTTCTTAAACCCTTCTTGGAATGATCTACTAGCTATGAAGATGCATGGCTTTCTACCCCATCGACCTCCAAAATAACCCATCCCAAAACATACTTTGTCTAAATGAAGCCAAGTTTGGAAAACTTGTGTATCTTTGAGTTGCAAACAATATAATGTTGGCCAGGATGAATTATTTTGTTCAAATAACACATTTTCCATTTTTTATGCCAAAAGCTTGAATTTCCCTTACTCATTTTTTTATCTGACTGACCTTGTTTTCCTTAGCTCTACTCAGTTTTCCCCTCCCTCTAAAGTTTTCCTCACTTTTTCCCTCCCGCTAAAGTTTTCCTCACTTTTCCCCTCTCTCCTGACTCAAACCCTCACAACAGCTCAACTTGCACTCAATTTGGCTGCTGCACTCTGATTGGTCAAGATGTATGTCACATAGATCTTGTCCAACCACCGTTGGTTACATCATGATCCGATGGGCTGGAGGTCTCTCTCCCGATGGGCGCACCTACCTTGTATGAAGAGGAGAGCTCGACAGGCTGGATGTCTCTCCCTTCCTTTCCCTGCCGCACGTATACCGGCCGCATCAGTTTGGCTGCGCTCTGATTGGTCGAGATGTATGTCACACGGATCTTGGTCAACCACCGTTGGATACATCATGATCTGACGAGCTGGAGGTCTCTCTCTCCCGATGGGCGCACCTATCATGTACACACAGGAGAGCCTGACAGGATGGATGTCTCTCCCTCCCCTTCCTTGTCGCACGTATACCAGCCGCATCTTCCTCCCCGCATATCGACGTACGACGGTGTGGCAATCTGAACGGCATGCGGCGGTGCGGTTATAAGCATGGCGATACGAACGGCGTGCAGCAGCGTGGACCTAAGCCTGGCGGTCCGAATGGCGTGCGCCGGCACGGACCTAAGCGTGGGGGTCGGAATAGCGTGCGACAGCGCGGATCTAAGCCTGGCGGTCAGAACGGTGTGCGACGGCGGGGACCTAAGTGTGGGGGTAAAAATGGCTTGTGGCGGTGCGGATCCAAGCGTGGCGGCTGGAATGGCGTGCGGTGGTGAGGATCTAAGCGTCTAAAATTTTGGTCTCTGTCTGTATCACTCCTATTCACCTCCTCAGATCCGTTGCTGGTGAAAGACACCGAGGCCGCGGCGGTGCCAACAGTGGTCATCGATGCGACGATGATTGAAGCCATCATCCGCAACATCACCGCGATGGCACATACCAAGCCCTTGTGAACCGATGCCGTGGGAGGCAGGCCGCGGCCACAGATGGCACGTCGAGGTGCAGTTGGATGGTGAAGGACGGATGTACCTCTTGGACGGATGGATGCGACAGGAAGGGAGACTCACCAACCACTTAGTATTGGGGAAAATTTTAGCCCATATTAGTTAACTTAGCTTCATCTAGATATGAACGTATCTAGTCAAGTTTTAGTGCTAACATGGGTCGGAGGGAGTATGCTTTGAAAATCTCCGGTGGGCTTGTATAAATTTGATCGAAATATGTATCATTTGAATAAAAATTGATACTCCCTCCAATTCATACTACTTGTCATTGAAATGGATATATCTAGCACTAAAACATGTCTAGATACATCCATTTCAGTGACAAGTAGTAATATGGATTAGAGGGATATGCTCTAAAACAGTTCATAAGTAGTAATATGGATTGGGCATATAGATCCAATGGCAAGCCACTCGGGCCCCCATAATACATTTGTAAGATCCCTCCTTTATAAAGGAAAAGGATCCCTGTGATTGCAATGCTAGTCCTTGGATCAATGCTAGCATCCACAGTTTAAGATGAAGTACACAGATACAAAGGTCATTATTATAGCCATTCCAGAGATAAACATAGTCTTTACAACTCCAAGGCCATAGGCCTAATACAAGAGTATGAATAAGTAAGTAAATAAAAGTCTTCATCTTCATGTGCCACAGGCAAACATGTTGATTTTAGACTCATGACACCTAATCCTCATCAGAGTAACCTGCAACATCACAAGTTACAGCCACAGTGGGTCAATACATTGGAATACTATTGGCAAGTGATACCTTATTATAATTTAGGTGGACTAAATACTATATGCAATTTGGCTAAGTGTAGCTTGGCTTGCTTTGCTCAAAATAGATTTTGCCTATTAGTTGAAATCACTAAGTTTTTCTTTGTCAAAACTTTTCCCAAGGAACCACCAATAGACATTGAGGTCCTTCACCCTTGTTCACCCACAAGTTTTACTTAGAAATTGGGATGAGGAGATTCTTGATAGCTTCCATGTCTTGATGCTCAAGTTATCCATTACCATGGACTTGGCTAAGTACTTAGATTTTTCCATCTGCAGAGGTTGTGCACTTTCCCCACAAGCCTTGATTTTCACCAAGACAGGACCTTTCAGAAGCCTTCCCTTAGACCAAATGGACGCGTTCCAACCTATCATCCCACTACCACCAACTGTCCAAATGACTAAGTTCTAGCAACTTATATGATCCAGGCAGAGCCCATATTGCCAAGTGGCTGCACTAGAAGCTTCTCAACACTTGGCCTCTAAAATCTCTTTGTTCCTGGGTGGCTTTCCACAAGTGAGATACACAAGGTTCACGGTCCCTGGCCTTGTGTAACCACTCAACACAAACCATTCCTTCCATTCCACCCAGGTGTTTCATTTACTTAGTTGTTTTATTAGGCAAAACACAAGTCCAAAGACTTAGAAATATTTTCATCATAGCATGTATATATTTCACCAACCCTTGGTTGCTACTAGCTAGTCTAAGCATGGCATAGATAGTATCTTAACTTAGAAATTTTCTAGCAATTCTACAACTACTAGGATTTCCCAACATGGCATTTAAGCAAAATATAACATGCAAGTCTAACAAAAAAATTCTAATGCTTAGTAAAAACATAGGGATAAAAATATTCATGAAGTACCACTTGCCTTGGTAGTTTGGAGAGTAGTTACACTCTTCACAATCACAATCACTAGCACCAAAATCTACACAAAGAATTATAACAACAAATTACATACAAAACATATACAACCAAAAATATATGCATGCATGCAAAATGGTATGAGATGATTTTTAAAACTCAACCAAGCAAGTAAACAGTACTGGTTCATTAACAAGTTAAAAACTTGCCAAACAACATTTATTTAAACCCTAAATCATTTCCTAAACATATCATATACTCAAATTAGCCCTACACAAGTTTCTGCCAATAAAGTCATTTTAACAGAAGAAAAACATTAAACACATTTCATATTTAGAAAGAGCTTGCTCTCTTGATTCCAACGGTATAAAATTTGTCAAATTCTAACGTGGCGATCAAAAGTTATAGCCAAAACAAATTTAAACATCTAATAGATTCAAATTCTGTTTTTAAACTCTAACAGATGCCACGCGTCTTATTCTAATTGGACCGTACCGCTTCGCGTAGGATCACGCTTCTGAGCCGTTAGATCTACTTAAACCGCACAGCTCAGATCTACTCGTATCGATTCGTTAAGTGATCTAATCCTGCACGCTGGATCCAGATCTGACGGCTCTGGATCAAATGACCAAAGCTGGGCGGCGCTGGCGGCGGCTACTGGCGGCGGCGAGCTCGGCCTACGGAGGCGCGGCGCTACAGGTGGTCCTAGGGTCGTCGGAGGGGCTTACCAGAACCGTGGCGACGCACTGATGCTCAACCTGGCAGCGGCTTGGCAAGGGGCGCACGGAGTGGGTTGCTGGAGCTCGTCGAAGTTGCGGGCGGCGTCGGGCTTGGGTGGACGGCGATGTTGGCGATGCTCCTGGTATCCCTAGCACGAACAAGCGGCATCAGGTGATGCACAAGACAGTGGCGAACAACATCGTGTGAGTCAGAGGCGAAGGGGAACAAAGGGCTTACGGAATTTGGTCGCCGGAGTTGAGGGTGTCGTCGGGAGCTTGCGGTGTTGAACGGAATCGATGACCTGAGGCAATATAAAAGGAACCAGCGGTGTCAGTAGATGCGCAAGAAGGTGGCGAGGCTGTCTGCAAGAACCAGAGGGAGAGGGGCGCACGGGGCTCACCGGAATTGGTCGCCGGAGAGCTCTCTGTCTGCGGCGGTGCGAGGATGAATGCGGGCAGCCTGGGGGCGCTCTGGGCACGGAGTTTGGGGGGAAATGGAGAGGGGGCAGAGTGGGTTTAAGTAGGCAAGGCGAGGGCGTGAATTACTCCTGCAATCAACGCAAATTGACGAGCGAATCATCCAGGTAACGCACGGCGTGATTTTGGGGAAGAACACGTCGCGGTGGGGTGGAGACGACGACGTCGTGTGGGCTTTGGCTGTCAGCGAGAGAAAAAGAAGGGGAGTGGGTCCTGCCTGTCAGTCACTCAGCGGGTGCGGGGGCGAGTGAAGGAAAACGGTTCACGGGTGGGTGTCTTTGAGCTTGGGCTGGGCCATGATTCGGCCGGAAAGCTTATTTTTTTTCTCTTTTAAGCTTTTTCTTTTTCTGTTTGTTTTTCTAAAATGGTTTTTCAAACTTCAATTCAAATCTGTTTGATTCCAAAACTTTCCAGGGTTTTTGCACAATAAATCTTGTACTCAAATAAGTGTCAAACACATCTGTTACACTCAAACACACTTGGGTCTTTTGAAAATTAAAATAAAACCATGCCTTTATGAGGTGTGATAATAGGCATAGAATTGGTTTTATTTCATATTTTGCTTTGAGACTTTGCTCAAGTTTTTGAAAGCACTTGAGTTTGGATTCTAAGCAATACTGAATGATTAACAGTACCTTTCTCAAAAACAAGTAACACAAGGGGTTGAGTAAACTTACATAAAATATTGAGCAACAAATCTTATGTTTTGTAATGTTTTGTTTGAAATGAAACTCATATGATCATGGATGCATGGATGATATGCATGAGTTTGAAACATGATTTTAGGGATGTTACAAATCTAACCCCCTTAAGGTGAATCTCGCCCTCGAGATTCGGATTGGCTAGCAAATAGGTAAGGGTGGTCTTTCCGAAGATCATCTTCTCTTTCCCATGTTGCTTTTTCTTCGGAATGATGGTTCCACTGCACTTTGGAAAACTTGATAGTCTTAGTCCGTGTGACTCATTCTGCAGTCTCAAGAATCTTTATAGGCTTCTCTTCATAGGTGACATCACTCTCCAACTGAACCTCTTCCAAAGGTATAGTATCCTTCAAAGAAGTTTCTTCCATTTCTGGGTGACATTTCTTAAGCTGGCTCACATGAAACACATTATGGACAACTGACAAAGACTCTGGCAATTCAATTTCATAAGCAACTTATCCTTTGCGACTCAGAATCTTGAATGGTCCAACATATATTGGGGCCAACTTTCCTTTGACTCCGAACCTCTTCACTCCATGAAGTGGTGACACTCTAAGATAGGCTCTATCACCCACTTCATAGGTGACTTCTCTACGCTTAGGATCTGCGTAGCTTTTCTGTCGGGACTGTGCTATCTTCAATCTGTCTTTAACCAACTTGACTTTCTCTTCGGCTTCTTTGATAAGTTCCGGTCCGAACAAACTTCTTTCTCCCACACCATTCCATAACAATGGGGTGGTACACTTTCTCCCGTAGAGAAACTCAAATGGTGCCATCTCAATGCTGGCTTGATAGCTATTGTTATAAGAAAATTCTGCGTAGGGCAGACTTTCGTCCCAACTGGCTCCATAGTCTAGGGCACATGCCCTCAACATGTCTTCAAGAATCTGATTAGTTCTTTCCGTCTATCCATCAGTTTGAGGATGAAAAGCAGTGCTGAATTCCAACCTCGTTCCCAATGACTCATGTAACTGTCTCCAAAAATGGGAAGTGAATTGAGTTCCCCTATCAGACACAATACTCTTGGGCACTCCATGTAGACATACAATTCTGCTCATGTAGATATTTGCCAACTTAGCACTTTTATAGGTTGTCTTCACGGGTATGAAATGAGCCACTTTAGTTAGGCGATCCACTACTACCCAAATAGAATCATATCCTGAATTCACTATCATTTCTCCGCCAGGAGAACTTACTTTTATAGGACACCCAATAGTTTCTACTGGCAGTTCATTTCTTTCAACAAATGCTATTGATATGAATGAATGAGATGCACCAGTATCAAAGAGTACAAATGCTGGAAAAGAATTGAGTTTGAACTTACCAGCAACAGCATCAGGCTCCTCATAGATTTCCTCCACATTGATGTGGTTAACTTGTCCCTTCTAAAAAGGGTTGGGCTTGTTGGATCCTTCAACTTTCTTTTCTGGGCATTCATTTGCATAATGCCCCATCTTCTTGCACTTGAAGCATTCCACCTGACTGATGTCCTTCTTGACAGGCTGGCTTCCACTGCCACTTCCATTTCCACTGTGGTGGCTCTTATATCCACCCTTGTGGTTCTTGTACTTGTCATTGTCATGACTACGGTGATGCTTGTTGTCATGACGGTTGTGGTTGTGGTGCTTGTTGAATTTCCCATACTTGTGGGATCCTGAGCTTCCACTATCATCATAATGGGAATGTTTGTGAGACGATCCCGAGCCGTGCTTGTCCGAGTGCTTTCTCTTCCTGCTCTCAACTTGCTTCATTTTGTTCTCCAAAATAGCAGCCTTATCACAAAGAGACTGGTATGTGGGAACATATGCCACAGCCAACTGCAGGTTCAGCTCACCATTCAAGCCCTCAAGAAATTTTTCCTTTCTCTTAGCATCGGTGTCAACTTCATCCGGTGCATAACGCGCCAGATTGTTGAACTCCTCAATATATTCAGCCACGCTGCGGTGGCGCTGCTTCAGATTATGGAACTCTTTATTTTTCAGACTCATTACTCCATATGAGATATGAGCAGTGCGAAAGCCATCCTCAAATATAGCCCATGTCACATCTTCTATGGGAGTGGTGATCTGGAAGTTATCCCACCAAGTGGCGGCTGGTCCTTCTAGCAAATGTGCTGCAAATCTGACCTTTTCTGCATCAGTACAGCCCACAGTTACCAAGTCCTTGTTCACAAAGCGTAGCCAATCATTGGCCACCAAGGGATTAGTTGTTCCCGAGAACTTTGCTGGCCTCAATCTCAAGAACCTGGTAAGCATGTCAAAACCCGGTGGGTTGTTGTTATTGTTGTTGTTGTTGTTGTTGTTGTTGTTGTTATTGTTATTGTTGTTGTTGTTTTGGTTCTGGATGAGCGTTGTCATCATTTGCATCAGCTGAGTTTGAGCGGTCATCATTTGCTGCATTTCTGGAGTGATGTTGTTGTTGTTGGGGTTGGGGTTTGCACGACGGGGAGGCATCTGTGGTTTGTTCAATAGAGATAAGAATGAGATACCCATAGATGCTTTCATGCACAGTACATCACATAAACAATCACAAAGCATGCAACATAATGATAAAGATTCAACAACCAGATAACAAGTTCGCAAAGTAAAACACACACAAATAACAAGCCATCCACATGTTGGATGGTCACATAACAAGTTCTCAACGACAAGTATGATAATAAACGATAAATGAGTAGTCAAATCTACTCCTCGGCATCAACCTCCTCCTCGACAAAGGTAAGACCTGCGTTCTCCATCGCGGTCTTGTATTCCTCGACACTGGTGGTCAAGGTCTCTATCTTGGCTTTGAGAGCCCTCTTCTGAGAACGAAACCTCTCAATCACCGTCTGCTGATGCTCGAGCTCGAAGTCCTTGGCCTGCAGTTCTTCAGTCATGTCCCGGATCTTCTTGTTCCTATCCTGGACTCGCTTCTCCTGACTCTTGAACTTTCTGTCCTGGCTCTCGAACTTCGCCTCCATCTCCTTGACTATCTCGTCTTGCTCCGCGAAGAGCTTGTCCTTCTCGAAAGCTGCACTGAGTTCACACATTCGAGCATGACGTTGGTCCTATCGAGTCCATGTGCCTAATGAGAGCCTCTAAGTCCCGGAGGTATACGAATCGGCTCCTTGTGTCCCTCGAATCGTCCTCAAGTCGATGGACTCTCCATCCTCATCACGTCTCCGAAGAAGTGGAAGTGAGTACCTCTAACCTGTCGGAGTGTCTCCCTAGCGACGCCCTATCGATCCTGCATGACTACCTCAAGGCCTCTCCTTGTCATCGTGCATGAGCTTGAAGACGATGGCCTCCGTGGTAGGCTCACCGGGCGTCCGGGCTGGTTGACCTTGAAACCCCAAAGGTCTTTCCTCTCAAACTTGGTGAGGGGAAGCACCATGATGGTAGGAAGAGGGAGATTGAGCAAAGTAGTAAGCTCAACAATACGAGGACCAAAGCGAGTTCCCTGTAACTCCTCAATAGTGCTGATGGTAACAGTAGGCATCTATTTATAAGATAGAAAAGTTAGAACAACACAATTTAAGATGAAAACACAAGGCAAAACATCACATAAATATCCTTGGAAATCAAACACACAAGTCATGGCACACATGGATCCATTACAACAACCAAGGTTCAACTTATTTTAAAGCAACATTTGGAAAATAAGGTGATAAGTGGTGGTCCAACTAACGAAGTACGCTTACAATCCTATCTCACTGGATCCATTGGCTAACACAATGTTTCTAGAAGCAATCAGTCTATCTTGTTCACATGACTCCATCACTAAGTCTATAATATATCCTCTTAAGGTTTGGTTGGTAGCTTCCAACTCTTGGGTATGTTTCTTCTCTTCCTTTAGGTCATTTTGGAGGTTGAGCATTCTGCACTTGACTCTATCACCAAGTTCTTTGATGGTCTTCCAAGCTGCATCCCTTGCTGATTCAAAGAATGTAGTGTGCACCACTGAATTGGTGAACATGCAGAATCCTTTTTCCTGGTAAACAGGAAAAACAGTATTCAACTCCTTCATCCATCACAGGAAAACCTTTGTACACAGCTGCTCCTTGTATTTCTAATGCAGCCATGAGGTCCTTGAGAGCCTTGGGAAATTCTGTCTCACATTCCAAGGTCATTGTCATGAGTGGTCCTTTCCTTACGGCTTCGTTGATGGAGTTCATATACAAATAGAGATGAGAAGAAGATTATAAAAGTTTACGAGAAGAATAGACAAGTGTAGAAGTTGCTGAAAATTTTTCCTTAGTGGTTTCCAATCCTAGGGTCATAATCCTACAGGCAACACAGTGCTCTGATACCATCTGTAAGATCCCTCCTTTATAAAGGAAAAGGATCCCTGTGATTGCAATGCTAGTCCCTAGATCAATGCTAGCATCCACAGTTTAAGATGAAGTACACAGATACAAAGGTCATTATTATAGCCATTCCAGAGATAAACATAGTCTTTACAACTCCAAGGCCACAGGCCTAATACAAGAGTATGAATAAGTAAGTAAATAAAAGTCTTCATCTTCATGTGCCACAGGCAAACATGTTGATTTTAGACTCATGACACCTAATCCTCATCAGAGTAACCTGCAACATCACAAGTTACAGCCACAGTGGGTCAATACATTGGAATAGTATTGGCAAGTGATACCTTAGTATAATTTAGGTGGACTAAATACTATATGCAATTTGGCTAAGTGTAGCTTGGCTTGCTTTGCTCAAAATAGATTTTGCCTATTAGTTGAAATCACTAAGTTTTTCTTTGTCAAAACTTTCCCAAGGAACCACCAATAGACATTGAGGTCCTTCACCCTTGTTCACCCACAAGTTTTACTTAGAAATTGGGATGAGGAGATTCTTGATAGATTCCATGTCTTGATGCTCAAGTTATCCATTACCATGGACTTGGCTAAGTACTTAGATTTTTCCATCTGCAGAGGTTGTGCACTTTCCCCACAAGCCTTGATTTTCACCAAGACAGGACCTTTCAGAAGCCTTCCCTTAGACCAAATATACGCGTTCCATCCTATCATCCCACTACCACCAACTGTCCAAATGACTAAGTTCTAGCAACTTATATGATCCAGGCAGAGCCCATATTTCCAAGTGGCTGCACTAGAAGCTTCTCAACACTTGGCCTCTAAAATCTCTTTGTTCCTGGGTGGCTTTCCACAAGTGAGATACACAAGGTTCACACCCCCGGCCTTGTGTAACCACTCAACACAAACCATTCCTTCCATTCCACCCAGGTGTTTCATTTACTTAGTTGTTTTATTAGGCAAAACACAAGTCCAAAGACTTAGAAATATTTTCATCATAGCATGTATATATTTCACCAACCCTTGGTTTCTACTAGCTAGGCTAAGCATGGCATAGATAGTATCTTAACTTAGAAATTTTCTAGCAATTCTACAACTACTAGGATTTCCCAACATGTCATTTAAGCAAAATATAACATGCAAGTCTAACAAAATAATTCTAACGCTTAGTAAAAACATAGGGATAAAAATATTCATGAAGTACCACTTGCCTTGGTAGTTTGGAGAGTAGTTACACTCTTCAAAATCACAATCACTAGCACCAAAATCTACACAAAGAACTATAGCAACAAATTACATACAAAACATATACAACCAAAAATATATGCATGCATGCAAAATGGTATGAGATGATTTTTAAAACTCAATCAAGAAAGTAAACAGTACTGGTTCATTAACAAGTTAAAAACTTGCCAAATAATATTTATTTAAACCCTAAATCATTTCCTAAACATTTCATATACTCAAATTAGCCCTACACAAGTTTCTGCCAATAAAGTCATTTTAACAGAAGCAAAACATTAAACACATTGCATATTTAGAAAGAGCTTGCTCTCCTGATTCCAACGGTATAAAATTTGTCAAATTCTAACGTGGGGATCAAAAGTTATAGCCAAAACAAATTTAAACATCTAATAGATTCAAATTCTGTTTTTAAACTCTAACAGATGCCACACGTCTTATTCTAATTGGCCCGTACCACTTCGCGTAGGAGCACGCTTCTGAGCCGTTAGATCTACTTAAACCGCACGGCTCAGATCTACTCGTACCGATTCGTTAATTGATCTAATCCTGCACGCTGGATCCAGATCTGACGGCTCTGGATCAAACGACCAAAGCTGGCTACCGGCGAGCTCGGCCTATGTATGGCGGCGCTATAGGTGGTCCTGGGTCGCTTGAGGGCTTACCGTAACAGTGGCGATGCATCGATGCCCAACCCGACGGCGGCTTGGTAAGGCGACGGAGTGGATTCTCGAGCTCGTCGGTTAAGGCGTCGGGCTTGGGTGGACGGCGACGTTGGCAATGCTCCTGGTCTCCCTAGCACGAACAAGCGGCATCAGGTGATGCACAAGACAGTGGCGAACAACATCGTGTGAGCCAGAGGCGAAGGGGAACAAAGGGCTTACGGAATTTGGTCGCCGGAGTTGAGGGTGTCGTCGGGAGCTTGCGGTGTTGAACGGAATCGACGACCTGGGGCAGTATAAAAGGAACCAGCGGTGTCAGTAGATGCGCAAGAAGGTGGCGAGGCTATCTGCAAGAACCAGAGGGATAGGGGCGCACGGGGCTCACCGGAATTGGTCGCCGGGGAGCTCTCTATCTACGGCGGTGCGAGGATGAATGCGGGCAGCCTGGGGGCGCTCTGGGCTTGGAGTTTGGGGGGAAATGAAGAGGGGGCAGAGGGGGTTTAAGTAGGCAAGGCGAGGGCATGAATTACTCCTGCAATCAACGCGAATTGACAAGCGAATCAACCAGGTAACGCACGGCGTGATTTTGGGGAAGAACACGTCGCGGTGGGGTGGAGACGACGACGTCGTGTGGGCTTTGTCACAACGAGAAACAGAAGGGAGTGGGTCCTCACCGTCACCACTGCAAAGGGGCGAGTGAAGGAAAACGCAGTTCATGGGTGGGGTGCTGGGCTTAGCTGGGCCAGATTCGACTGGAAGCTTATTTTTTTCTCTTTTAAGCTTTTTCTTTTTCTGTTTGTTTTTCTAAAATGGTTTTTCAAACTTCAATTCAAATCTGTTTGATTCCAAAACTTTCCAGGGTTTTTCCACAATAAATCTTGTACTCAAATAAGTGTCAAACACATCTGTTACACTCAAACACACTTGGGTCTTTTGAAAATTAAAATAAAACCATGCCTTTATGAGGTGTGATAATAGGCATAGAATTGGTTTTATTTCATATTTTGCTTTGAGACTTTGCTCAAGTTTTTGAAAGAACTTGAGTTTGGATTCTAAGCAATACTGAATGATTAACAGTATCTTTCTCAAAAACAAGTAACACAAGGGCTTGAGTAAACTTACATAAAATATTGAGCAACAAAGCTTCTATTTTGTAATGTTTTGTTTGAAATGAAACTCATATGATCATGGATGCATGGATGATATGCATGAGTTTGAAACCTGATTTTAGGGATGTTACAACATTCTCTTGAAAACTTTGGGACCACAAAGTGACTAAATTAGCAGGAACTCACAACCATCCATTGAATAACAATTTTACTCTCTAAATTAGCTATCAATTCAAGTAATCATTAGACGTGCCACCTTCACCACAGCCCCATAGTGTAACTATTAGGACAGGGATGACAACTACTAAAACTGCCCACATGAATCTACTATTCTCCTCCCCTTCACTTGAAGTTCATGTTTTAGATTTTCTACCACTCGATCAGATACGACAAGATTAGCCTCAAGTGTCAACTTCTCTTTGCGAATAAGCTCCGAGTTCTTCTTTTATTCCTCGACAGTACGCTTCAGCTCTAATATCAACAGGTTTTTACAGGCCAATTCATCACCTAAATTGGCAACCATCTCCTCCAAATCCATCCTCTGGCTATTCCTCAACAGTACGCTTCGGCTCTAATATCAACATGTTTTTACGGGCCAATTCATTACCTAAATTGGCAACCATCTCCTCCAAATCCATCCTCTGGCTATACCATTGGGTTGATTCATCTTGGTATGCAATGTACCAAGGATCATCGGCCTGCATAGCACACTGTAAAAATGCCAAAACAAACCCAATTAAAATCAGTCCGATAGGCCATGGCAGCACTTCAAATTAAACAGTAGTACAAAGAGAAGGAGCTACCTGCACTTCCTACATGGTTGGAGAAGGAGAATGTGGCCACGACATGATCGAATCCCCACCATCGCCGGTGTATCCGCTATGACCAAACATTGAAGACTAATTTACTCCTGCAATATCGAGGAAATTATGGGAAACGAATCGATTAGGATGGGCGGAGCAGGAGCGAAGGTCTTACCAAGCACTACTAGCAATTGTTGCGACCGTGCATTGAGCTATGGCGGCGAAACAAAATCTCGGTCATCATGGGCGGCGGACCTTCCTGCGGTCGGTACTGCCTCAACATACAATGCATGCGGACGAAACATGTGTTGGAGCCGTGGTTGAGGTATAGTGCGGTAGTCCGTCCGACGCCACCATAGGATGGAGCCTCCGACGCGCCGACGATGGATGGTCTGTCCATAGGTGGGGTAGGAGCTGCTCGGGGCTGGGGGCTGGGAGCGGATGAGAGAGACAACCTCACGTGTGTCATACACGACCCCACCTGTCAATGTTTGGGGGAGTATCTGCTCTGGGATTTTTGCATATTTGCCAATTTTGCATATCTGCAAACTTTTTTCTTTGAAATTTGTGTATTTTCCACATGGCCACCACATGCCAGTGACACACAAAATGGCAAATATGCAAGTTGCAATCTAAAACGTGGCAAATATGCAAATCCCCCTTCTAGCCCCACATCACGACCCCATCGGTCATTGACTTTGATAGCCCCACATGACGGCCCCATCGTTCATTTGCTTCGATGGCTCCACATAACGAACTTTTTCTTTAAAATTTGCATATTTGCCACATGACCACCACATGTCAGTGAAACACAAAATGACAAATATGCAAGTTGCAACATAAAACATGGCAAATATGCAAATCCCCCTCCAGCCCCACATCATGGCCCCATTGGTCATTAGCTTTGACGGCCCCACATGACGGCCCCATTGTTCATTAGCTTTGATGGCCCCACAGAACGAACTTTTTCTTTGCAATTTGCATATTTTCCACATGACCACCACATGTTAGTGAAACACAAAATGGAAAATATGCAAGTTGCAACGTGAAACGTGGCAAATATGCAAATCCCCCCTCCATCCCCACATCATGGCCCCATTGGTAATTGGCTTCGACGGACCCACATGATGGCCCCATCATTCATTGGCTTCGATGGCCCCACAAAACAAACCTTTTCTTTGAAATGTGCATATTTGCCTCATGACCACCACATGTCAGTGACACACAAAATGGCAAATATGCAAGTTGCAACGTAAAACGTGGCAAATATGCAAATCCTCCTCCAGCCCCACATCACGGCCACATCGGTCATTGGCTTCGACGGCCCCACATGATGACCCCATTGTTCATTGGCTTCGATGGCCCCACATAACGGCCCCATTTGTCATTGCCTACACCAGCCACCCAATCAGGAAAAAAGCGTCCACAAGTCAGCGAGAGATGGATGGCTAGTCCGACGTGTATCCTGCCCCCACCCGTCAGCACGTATCGGCCACGGCAGGACCCGCCCCAACACGGTCCCACTGGCCGGCATGTAACGGTCGAGGCCACGTAACGTAATGATCAACGCACAATCCGGCCCAACGCGGTCCCACCAGTCAGCATGTAATGGTCAAGTCTTTGACCTGACAGCATCCCTCCATCCGAGCGCTTGCGAGCTCCTGCGAGGATTTCATAACATAGCAACAGGAAAAGTGAGGAAAAGTTAAGCGGCCGGGGAAAACTAAGTACAACTAACGAACCAAGGGCACGGAAATAGAAATCCCTTTGTTATATTTCATTAAGGATTTAATGGTGTTAATATTTAGTTGATTATTTAACTTAAATAAGTAGTTTTATATTTTTCTTAGGTAGATATTATTTTTGTGAAAATTTTGATATATCATGCATATTTTTAGGATTTTTCGATATTTTCTCTAGAACATAAAATTATCATAGGGGTATTTTGGTAATTTATATTTATTTTATGCTTTCCTTTTCTAACTGAGCCTGGCCCACTAGGCCCACATCAAAGTCATGTGGTTGGGCTCAACCCAACCATGGCCCTATGCTCGTCCACCCTAGCCTCTCACTCTCTCGCTCTCATACTTGACCTCGGGCCTCTTCCTATCTAGTGATTATGGCGTCGCCGCCGCTGTCGCCCCTTTTCCCTAGTTATCTCTGGATGCACCGGCTGCTGCGATTCATGGTTAAAGAACCGCCACTCTCCACCCTTGCACCCTTCCCAGTTCGATCAAGAGATTGAGTTTTTATGCAGGCGCCCCCTTATTTACAACGGTGCTAGGGTTTCGGACGCCGCAGTTTCGCCGTGCTCCGGTGGAGTCCTGGTGGTGGTGTGTCTTGGGTGAGACTACGGTGACCTACTTCCGCTTGATTCGTTGGCGCTACGGTGCTGTAGGTGCGGCTCGATGCAAGTTGCAACACCGGCGGTGCTCCTTGTGCCACCGCACCATGGTCGCCATTGATGGCCTGCTTTGCTTCCTCTTATCAACTTAAGCAAGTACCACTGTGTATGTTTCTCTTTCCCCCTTTGTCTATCTATCTTTGCTTCTCCCTTCCTCTCTACTCTGTATGAACCCTAACTAGGTTCCCCCCTCTGTTGTTATAGCAATGGCTTGCTGAGATTTGTTCAACATGTTTTGCTCAGCAAGATTTATGTCCAATGCCTTCCAGAATTACATTGGTCAGATGCTATGATGTTAGTTTAATTTGAGTTCACATTATGCTCATGCAATCTATGACTTTTCTTCTAAATTGGTTATAGTAGAAATGCTTGAATTCAACCATGTGTTTGAATTCAATTAAGTGAGCTCTTTGTGTATCCTAATGAATTGATACTTGAGTGTGATGTAAATATGCCCTAGAAGCAATAATAAATTATATTATTCTATATTTCCTCTTCATGATTAAGTTAATTATTCCATGCTATAATTGTATTAGTTCTGGATAATGAGTATTTGGAGGAAAACCCTAATACATGTGTGGAATCATAAACACCATTTAGATATCCTTAGTCTCGCATCTAAGACTAGTTCATATAGCATTAATAGTCCCAGTTTCCTGACTATGTCAAAACTGACGATGTGTTGTGGAGTTGCCGGTGATATATGAGATCAGATTTGTTGGGAGAACAACGGCGATGGATATACCCAACATGATATACCGTGAAACACATCGTCAATATTGTTATTGGTAGTTTCTCATTAATAATGTATTCCCTTCACTAAAGATTGTTTGACCGCGATACACATGTGAACTTGGGTACAATATGGATGTTGCAAGATTCTTCAAACATTGCTCTTAATGGAGTAATCATAAAGTTGATAATTGATCTTACCGGATGGTATGCAAATATTCACAATGGGTGCTTGCGGGAATTGCTACTCCTGACGATGGACAGATACACTCTGGCCCACTCATGCACCATGATATTCATCATCATCTGGACAGACACGTGATCAAGTTATTGAACACATGGACATCGATAGTGCGGTATGAGTAAAGAGTACATACCGGGTAACGATAATAACCTAGTGTTTCATTTTGGGAAATGTAAAGTATCAATGGACCACTACAATATGTATCGTACATAATACAATAGGTTCACATGATAAAAATCTTCGTGTTATTTGCAGGGGTTACTACTTGTATCAAGACGCCAATATTAATCATTGTCATGGAATGAGTTCCAGACATGTCCAAAAATATCCGAACCCGTAGGGTCACACACTTAAGAGATCAATGGCAGTTAGAATATGAGTGTGTATGAACATTTAGTAGAGAAGTAATTCCGAAAGTGTTTGGAGTGTCTCAGAATATATCGGAGGTGTCCGAAATATTGGCGAGAGTGTTAAAAATAATTTTTTAGCATAATGATATGGAATAAGGGTCCCGAGAGTGTCTCAGATTGTCTTGGAATGGTTCCGAGAGGCCCCGGATGATCCCGGAAGTGTCCGTAATGGTTTCGGATATATATGGAAGGTTTTGGAAGGTTCTAGAATGTTATGGAAGGTTCCGGGAAGTACCGTGGTAACCCGGGTCATCTTATGATGTACTTAAGGTTCCATAATAGGTGCATACACATTGCCGTAACGGGCAAGGAAAGATAGACTAGTCAATTTCAGACTTGCAAAAGGAAGCCGTTTTTGACTAGGATTGGACTGACCTACACCTACCAGAACTCGTCCAAACTTTGGGGCTTGGTCAAGGAAGACCCAAGGGGCCTTTACACCCATAAAAGGGAACCAAGGGGCACCCCAAGTGGCACCCAAGACATGGCCTTAGCCTCCCAATCTGCCATCGCCTCCTCCTGGCCAAAACCCTAGCCGCCGCCCTGCGCCCGCCACCGCCGCGCACCCTAGGCGCGTCGTCGCCCGGCGCACCGCCATCGTCTCCCTACTCTCTTCTCCACCTACATGATGTGGTGCTAAACCCTAGTGCAGGTGTGACCTAGTTATTTCATCTTCTACTACAACGCCAGAACACTACCGAGTTCTACCTCCATTTAGGTTTGATCTAGACGGGACTGCGGAAGCGCTGCCGGATCTTCATCGACATGCTCCCACTTTTCCTATTTGTTCTTGATCACACCTCTATGTGGTGCCGCTGATCATGTCTGTAACACCCTCAGAATCGGCCCTATGCAAGTTTTAGCAAAACTCGCCAAACCCGCATAGAAACGATTCGAAGGTGCCCACCAGGCACTTTCGTGCGGGTGGAAAGCAAAGTAATAACATTACACAACAGTCCTCGATGGGACCCACAGAACAGATATATATACAACAACGACTCAAAGAGTCAAGAATACAAATACACGGTACAAAGATTCAAATAACCTTGAAAAAGATGGGGCGTCCGACTACGGACAAGATGCAAATGGGGCTAAGAGCCCTGAAGAATAACCAATGGCGTCCATAACCCTGCCCAGGCCAAGCCGGAAGGTTAACCCTGCTAACGGCGTCGATCTCAAAACCTGCTTAAACAAAAGGGGTGCCGACAAAGGGCAAAGGAAAAGGAGGCGTCGATCGAGGCCGACACAGCGAGGCTAGAATCGGCGGTCCTCGCCTACATAGGTATGGTGGGTGGCGGCAGCATGCACTAAACAACCTATAGAGACTCGATACAATGGCGACTATCGAGAGAGGGTAAGAAAGACCTATTCGGATCCAACCGATACTAGCATCAAACAAACCCATCTGGCGTTTCCCCTCGAGACCAAACGAGGAAGTCAACCGAGGAACTCACCACGGTTGGCAACTTTACTTATTCATGATAGTTGCGGTACTTTACTAGTCAGGTTTAGATAATCGTCCTGATAAAGTAAGCAGTGGGCACTTTTAGTTAATCATTCCGTTATAGTGGCAACACTTACTAGTCAGATACAATTATCATGAGATAACCCAAAACCCAGCAGTTGTTGGTACTTTTACTTAGCCATTCCGTTGTAGTGAAGCTGATTACTAATCATATCGGAAACAAGTCAATTTTAAAACAGTAAACTTTAGTTATAGTTGTCTATGATCAGACACTGTGCTCCAAGTCGTCCATAACCGCGGACACGGCTTCTCGAAAAGATTAAACCCTGCAGGGGTGCACCAAAGTATCCACAAGCACTTCGACCCTTTTTGCCAGATCAGTTAACATACACCCATCGGTATGTCGGCGGGGCCTAAGTCACGACGTTCCCAGACCCAAAGCAAGCACTGGGGGGCCACCCCACTAAGTACACACCATGAAGTCGGCCGGTCTCCGAGACGGACTTAGGGTTTGCGACAATGGTAACGACAAAGGGTCCCCAATCGGGACTGCCGATCGATATAAAACATTCCGCTTCCAAAAGCGATGCATGTGCGACCTCGCAATCGTAAATAAAGCGGTAAAACATGGCATAAGCAGGATAGTAATAAAGCCCCAAACTACTTGTGGCCCCAGACAATACTTTGAAATCAGGTAATTATAAATGGGGGCCCATATCTCCCCACCTGTGGTTAGCGCTCGATCTCGAACAGTGTCAAGAACTCGGGTCCCACGGACACAAGTGGGATCGAAACCAAATCTTACCTATCACCCACGATGCCTCCGCTTAATTCAATTTTAGTTGTTAAACAGGAATTAAAGTGATACAATAATTAAAACCATGATCATCTCCAACGTCAACATGCGGCAATTCTCCAACAACTGTGATACTTGGTGACAAGCAAAACACTTGAGCAAGCGACTACGACACGGGTCCAACTACCTACCAAACAACGGTAATAGGATGTGTCCAAGGCTATATATGGCTGCAAGGGATATCACGGTACGAAAACTAGAGCATCGCAAACACGGATAGCAAAGATCAACAGAGGGAAGTAAATACTAGCAAAATAAGATAGGTAGAAAGGGAGATGCTTTGAAAACATTGTCGAAGGGTTCATCCGAAGATCGGGCGAAGCTCACATCAACTCAACGGCCTTATCCGAAGAAGCAAAACACTAGAAGAAACACCGGATGCAATATTTAATACACGGCGAAGATCGGCATGATGCATGTATGATGTATGGCATGGCAAGGTCGATGCAATTAGGTCAAGATTAAGCGGAACGGGTCCCGACAATTGATTATATTGTTCAAGTTATTTAATTACCCATAAATTAAATGTTGTTTTAGCAAGACAGAATATATCACCGGTTCGCTACACAAGTTTAAATGAGGCCGATATGAGACTAGATTTGCCCGCATATGGGCCCCATATTTAATTATTAGGTGAATCGGCATAAGGCCCCCAAACCACAGACATGCATGCGAGTATGACAATTCAATATGCATCAAGTTGTTACTATGTTATAAAAATAGGGTTCTCGGAAAGGGGTTCACACATTAGGGGGGGGCTCGACGATCTTGGGGTTCCGGGGTTCGGGGGTTCGGTCTCAGGGGTCCAGGATTCGACGGGTTCGGCCTCGGCGGGACGTTCTCGGATTAAAGAGGTAGATCTTGGCGTTCCGGAAGCAGGACTTGGTCCGGTGTCGTTCTTGTCGCATGCAGATCTCGTCGGATTCCACGGGGTCGAGCTTGCAGTGGCGAGGGCCTTATCGTCTCACGGCGGAGATCTTGGTGTCTCGGGTCTCGGCGTCCTCGGATCCGAGAGGGAGAACTTGGCGTGCCGGGGCGACCTTGGCGTTCGGCAACCAACGAAGTAGTCCTTGGGGCTCCGCGATGATCTTGTCGGTTCCCTGTCGGAGGCCTTCGGGTCTTGGTCGGATCGTCGGCAGTTCTTGGTGTCCGGGGAAACTCCGGTCCCGATGAAGATCTTGGCGAGAGGGAACTCGGGGTTTGCGGGGTCCGATTATCGGTGTCGAACTTGTCGTCTCCACACCAATTTCACATCAGCACAAGCAGCAGCACACTCGAGGCAGCAGCTCGCGCAGCCACTGAACACACTTGCAGCTTGCCCCGGGGGAGATGCTCGCACCGGAGTGGGTCTTGCAGCAGGCTCGCACCCGGGGAACGCCGGCAACCAGAGCTAGCAGAAGAGAGGCGGCAGGAGGTCTCGGGTCGCGTCCAGCGGCCAGCAGATGGGAAGGGGAACCGCGCGAGGACGGACGGCCGGCGGCGGAACCGGGGCGGCTGCACGGCGAGGAGGCTCGCCGTAGGCCAGCGGCGAGTGGAGGGCCTGGGCTAGCGCGGTGGGCGGCGGGCGCGGAAGCTTGCGGGCGGGGGCTGGCGGGCTGGCGACGGGAAGGCTCATGCAGGAACGGAGGAGGCCAAGGGTCAAGGGCGGGCGGAGGGAAGCGGCGAGTCGGCCAGCGGGGCGGCGGCGGGCTCCCGGCTGGGGCAGGCGCGGCGGAGAGGGGTGCGGTCCGACGGCCAGTGTGGCGAGCGGGTGGTGGCGCGGGGCCGGGAGGTTTGCTAGCACGGGGGGCTAGCGGGGCGAGGTGGGGTTCTGGCGAGGTGAGAGGAGGGGTGGGGCGGTGTCTTTGGAGGGATGGGCGGCCAGTGGGCAGTCGCCGAGGCGAGGAAAAGGGAGGAGAGGAGCGGGGACGCACGCGTGAGGGAGGCGAGCGCGTGCGGTGGGGTCGTGGCGGGGCCGGGGAGGTGAGTGGACAGGGTGGGTGCGTTAGTGCGTGTGGGTTGGCCGAGGAGGAGGAAGAGAAAAATAGGGTTAGGCCAGGTGGCGGTTTGGTTGGGTGAGGGATAGGGGTTAGCTGAGGTGGCGCATGGGGATAGGCCAGGGTGAGGTGGCTGGGGAGAGAGGGTAGAGAACTGGGTAGTTTTAGGATTAATAGGGCAGATTAGTTGGAGCGATTTAGTTTTTCTGGGGTGGTCGTTCGGGCTAAAACGGCCCGTTCGACTGCCCCGCTAAAATAATTTAATATTTTTATTTGATTAAAACATGTCCTTTGCAAACCAATGCAAGACAAAATAAAATAATCCGGACAAGCCCGGTTTTGCATTTGAATTAAGATGGGGCGTTGGGAAAACAAAACGGCTTTGCAGACATGGTTTTGGCAAACAATGCATGATGATGACGATGCAATGCACAAATTCAACGCGATTTTCTAGTAGTGGTTTTGCGGGATGCCACAATTCGACACCACTAACAAGGGATCTCGCCCTCGAGATCCGCCTCATGGTACCGGAAGGAAGGTCGGCGATCTGCATCTTCTCGCTTCGTGTAGATCTTCGCGACACCACTAACAAGGGGTCGTTGTCCCTGTTCTTCAAGAGAACACTCCGGATAAACAACGGACGAAGTTAAAGGTAAGGCCACCTCTAACTTCCATGGAAGGAGTAAATTGCATCGATCCACCATTCAATGTACATAAGCGAATGATAAGAGTAGTGGTATGGTCGCGACTCCATCCCGCACTCAAAGCATTACTCTGTACACGAATAGACAGATTATGCAATCCACCCTCGGATCAGACTGAAGATCTCGACAAGCGAGGTTCGGATCAAAGGAGTGATGCAGACTCTGCATCGGATTTGGCGAAGAGGATGTCGTCGCGTCGGAAAACACCGGAAGGCATAAACAAGGAACACAGAACGGTAACACCGTAGACGGATTCATCAGGCAGCTTGAACACCGGGCGGTAGAACACCGTTATCAAGGAGGAAGCGAAACCCTAAAGGTACGACGGAAACCCAACCACGAGAGTTCCTGGACTCGAAGCAAGAAGGAGAGAGCAGATTCAAAACACGTCGAGGTGAGAGGGGAATAGCAGAGGGGTAAGGAGTAAAATCAGACCTAATCAGAACTATCCAACCGATTTTCAAAAATAGTTTTGACACTCTACTTCGGCCGTTAGCTAGGTTATCCTACAGGCTGGACTTGTGGGGTATCGTAACTGCTGAGCTCTGATACCACTCTGTAACACCCTCAGAATCGGCCCTATGCAAGTTTTAGCAAAACTCGCCAAACCCGCATAGAAACGATTCGAAGGTGCCCACCAGGCACTTTCGTGCGGGTGGAAAGCAAAGTAATAACATTACACAACAGTCCTCGATGGGACCCACAGAACAGATATATATACAACAGCGACTCAAAGAGTCAAGAATACAAATACACGGTACAAAGATCCAAATCACCTTGAAAACGATGGGGCGTCCGACTACGGACAAGATGCAAATGGGGCTAAGAGCCCTGAAGAATAACCAATGGCGTCCATAACCCTGCCCAGCCGGAAGGTTAACCTCGCTAACGGCGTCGATCTCAAAACCTGCTTAAACAAAAGGGTGCCGACAAAGGGCAAAGGAAAAGAGGAGCGACGATCGAGGCCAAGCAGCGAGGCTAGAATTGGCGGTCCTCGCCTACATAGGTATGGTGGGTGGCGGCAGCGGCAAAGATGCACTAAACAACCTATAGAGACTCGATACAACCGCGACTATCAGAGAGGGGTAAGAAAGACCTATTCGGATCCAACCTGATACTAGCATCAAACAAACCCATCCTGGCGTTTCCCCCTCGAGACCAAACGAGGAAGTTAACCGAGGAACTCACACAGTTGGCAACTTTACTTATTCAGTGATAGTTGCGGCACTTTACTAGTCAGGTTTAGATAATCATCCTGATAAAGTAAGCAGTGGGCACTTTTAGTTAGTCATTCCGTTATAGTGGCAACACTTACTAGTCAGATACAATTATCATGAGATAACCCAAAACCCAGCAGTTGTTGGTACTTTTATTAGCCATTCCGTTGTAGTGAAGCTGATTACTAATCATATCGGAAACAAGTCAATTTTAAAACAGTAAACTTTAGTTATAGTTGTCTATGATCAGACACTGTGCTCCAAGTCGTCCATAACCGCGGACACGGCTTCTCGAAAAGATTAAACCCTGCAGGGGTGCACCAAAGTATCCACAAGCACTTCGACCCTTTTTGCCAGATCAGTTAACATACACCCATCGGTATGTCGGCGGGGCCTAAGTCACGACGTTCCCAGACCCAAAGCAAGCACGGGGGGCCACCCCACTAAGTACACATAGCGAAGTCGGCCGGTCTCGAGACGGACTTAGGGTTTGCGACAATGGCTGAACGACAAGCAGTCCCCAATCGGGATCGTCTGATGAAAACATTCCGCTTCAAAAGCGATGCAGTGCGTTACCTCGCTGTCGTAAATAAAGCGGTAAAGCATGGCATAAGTACAGGATAGTAATAAAGCCCCAAACTACTTGTGGCCCCCAAGACAATACTTTGAAATCAGGTAATTATCAATGGGGGCCCATATCTCCCCACCGTGGTTAGCGCTCGATCTCGGAACAGGTGTCAAGAACTCGGGTCCTACGGGACACAAGTGGGCGGTCGGAAACCAAATCTTACCTATCACCCACCGATGCCTCTGCTTAATTCAATTTTAGTTGTTAAACAGGAATTAAAGTGATACAATAATTAAAACCATGATCATCTCCAACGTCAACATGCGGCAATTCTCCAACAACTGTGATACTTGGTGACAAGCAAAACACTTGAGCAAGCGACTACGACACGCGGGTCCAACTACCTACCAAACAACAGGTAATAGGATGTGTCCAAGGCTATATATGGCTGCAAGGGATATCACGGGTACGAAAACTAGAGCATCGCAACACAGATAGCAAAGATCAACAGGAGGGAAGTAAATACTAGCAAAATAAGATAGGTAGAAAGGGGGAGATGCTCGCCTGAAAACATTGTCGAAGGGTTCATCCGAAGATCGGGGCGAAGCTCACATCAACTCAACGGCCTTATCCGCGAAGAAGCAAAACACTAGAAGAAACACCGGATGCAATATTTAATACACGGCAGAAGATCGGCATGATGCATGTATGATGTATGGCATGGCAAGGTGCGATGCAATTAGGTCAAGATTAAGCGGAACCGGGGTCCCGACAATTGATTATATTGTTCAAGTTATTTAATTACCCCGCAAATTAAATGTTGTTTTAGCAAGACAGAATATATCACCGGTTCGCTACACAAGTTTAAATGAGGCCGATATGAGACTAGATTTGCCCGCATATGGGCCCCATATTTAATTATTAGGTGAATCGGCATAAGGCCCCCAAACCACAGACATGCATGCGAGTATGACAATTCAATATGCATCAAGTTGTTACTATGTTATAAAAATAGGGTTCTCGGAAAGGGTTCACACATTAGGGGGCTCGATGATCTTGGGGTTCGGGGTTGGGGTTCGGTCTCGGGGTCCGAGATTCGACGGGTTCGGCCTCGGGGGCGTTCTCGGATTAAAGAGGTAGATCTTGGCGTTCGGAAGCGTGACTTGGTCCGTGTCGTTCTTGTCGCATGCAGATCTCGTCGGATTCCACGGGTCGAGCTTGCGATGGCGAGCCTTATCGTCTCCGGCGGAGATCTTGGTGTCTCGGTCTCGGCGTCCTCGGATCCGAGAGGAGAACTTGGCGTCGGGCGACCTTGGCGTTCGGCAACCAACGAAGTAGTCCTTGGGGCTCGCGATGATCTTGTCGGTTCCTGTCGGAGGCCTTGGTCTTGGTCGGATCGTCGGCGTTCTTGGTGTCCGGGAAACTCCGGTCCGATGAAGATCTTGGCTAGAGGGAACTCGGGGTTTGGGGGTCCGATTATCGGTGTCGAACTTGTCGTCTCCACACCATTTTCACATCAGCACAAGCAACAGCACACTCGAGGCAGCAGCTCGCGCAGCCACTGAACACACTTGCAGCTTGCCCCGGGGGGAGATGCTCGCACCGGAGTGGGTCTTGCAGCAGGCTCGCACCGGGAACGCCGGCCAGAGCTAGCGAGAGAGGCGGGAGGTCTCGGGTCGCGTCCGGCGGGCGAGAGGAAGGAACCGCGAGACGGACGGCCGGCGGCGGAACCGGGGCGGCACGGCGAGGCAGGGATCGCCGTAGGCCACGGCGGCGAGGTGGAGGGCCTGGGGCTAGCGCGGTGGGGCGGCGGGGCGCGCGCGGAAGCTTGCAGGGGCGGGCCGAGCTGGCGCGGGACGGGAAGGCTCGCGTTCGACGGAGGAGGCCAGCGGGGTCCGGCGGAGGAAGCTTGCAGGAAAAGCGCGGCGAGGTCGACCCGGGCGGCGCGGGCTCCCTCTTGGGACGCCGGCGGAGAGGGGTCCGACGGCGAGGCGCAGTCTGGGTGGCGGTGGTGAGCGCCGGGGCCGGGGAGGGATGCTAGCACGGCGGCGGGGGGGGGCTAGCGGGGCGAGGAGGTGGGGTTCCTGGCGAGGTGAGAGGAGGGCCGCGGGGGGGTGGGGCGGTGTGCTGGAGGGGATGGGCGGCCGCGCCGGTGGGCCGGTCGCCGGAGGCGAGAGGGAAAAGGGGAGGGAGAGGAGAGCGGGGACGCACGCGTGAGGGAGGCGAGCGCGTGCGGTGAGCGGTTGGGGTCGTGAGCGGGGCCAGGGGAGGTGAGTGGACAGGGTGGGTGCGCGCGTTAGTGCGTGTGTGGGTTGACTGGCCAGGGAGGGGAGGGAAGAGAGAAAAAGAGGGTTAGGCCAGGTGGCGGTTTGGTTGGGTGAGGGATAGGGGTTAGCTGAGGTGGCGCATGGGGATAGGCCAGGGTGAGGTGGCTGGGGAGAGAGGGTAGAGAACTGGGTAGTTTTAGGATTAATAGGGCAGATTAGTTGGAGCGATTTAGTTTTTCTGGGGTGGTCGTTCGGGCTAAAACGGCCCGTTCGACTGCCCCGCTAAAATAATTTAATATTTTTATTTGATTAAAACATGTCCTTTGCAAACCAATGCAAGACAAAATAAAATAATCCGGACAAGCCCGGTTTTGCATTTGAATTAAGATGGGGCGTTGGGAAAACAAAACGGCTTTGCAGACATGGTTTTGGCAAACAATGCATGATGATGACGATGCAATGCACAAATTCAACGCGATTTTCTAGTAGTGGTTTTGCGGGATGCCACAATTCGACACCACTAACAAGGGATCTCGCCCTCGAGATCCGCCTCATGGTACCGGAAGGAAGGTCGGCGATCTGCATCTTCTCGCTTCGTGTAGATCTTCGCGACACCACTAACAAGGGGTCGTTGTCCCTGTTCTTCAAGAGAACACTCCGGATAAACAACGGACGAAGTTAAAGGTAAGGCCACCTCTAACTTCCATGGAAGGAGTAAATTGCATCGATCCACCATTCAATGTACATAAGCGAATGATAAGAGTAGTGGTATGGTCGCGACTCCATCCCGCACTCAAAGCATTACTCTGTACACGAATAGACAGATTAGGCAATCCACCCTCAGATCAGACTAAAGATCTCGACAAGCGAGGTTCGGATCAAAGGAGTGATGCAGACTCTGCATCGGATCTGGCGAAGAGGATGTCGTCGCGTCGGAAAACACCGGAAGGCACAAACAAGGAACACAGAACGGTAACACCGTAGACGGATTCATCAGGCAGCTTGAACACCGGGCGGTAGAACACCGTTATCAAGGAGGAAGCGAAACCCTAAAGGTACGACGGAAACCCAACCACGAGAGTTCCTGGACTCGAAGCAAGAAGGAGAGAGCAGATTCAAAACACGTCGAGGTGAGAGGGGAATAGCAGAGGGGTAAGGAGTAAAATCAGACCTAATCAGAACTATCCAACCGATTTTCAAAAATAGTTTTGACACTCTACTTCGGCCGTTAGCTAGGTTATCCTACAGGCTGGACTTGTGGGGTATCGTAACTGCTGAGCTCTGATACCACTCTGTAACACCCTCAGAATCGGCCCTATGCAAGTTTTAGCAAAACTCGCCAAACCCGCATAGAAACGATTCGAAGGTGCCCACCAGGCACTTTCGTGCGGGTGGAAAGCAAAGTAATAACATTACACAACAGTCCTCGATGGGACCCACAGAACAGATATATATACAACAGCGACTCAAAGAGTCAAGAATACAAATATAATATGCAAGATCCAAATCACCTTGAAAACGATAGAGCGTCCAGCTACGGACAAGATGCAAATGGGGCTAAGAGCCCTGAAGAATAACCAATGGCGTCCATAACCCCCAGCCAAGCGGAAGGTTAACCCCGCTAACGGCGTCGATCTCAAAACCTGCTTAAACAAAGGGGTGCCGACAAAGGGCAAAGGAAAAAGAGGCGTCAAGATCGAGGCCAGTACAGCGAGGCTAGAATTCGGTCCTCGCCTACATAGGTATGGTGGATGGCAGCGGCAGCATGCACTAAACAACCTATAGAGACTCGATACAACTGGCGACTATCAGAGAGGGGTAAGAAAGACCTATTCGGATCCAACCTGATACTAGCATCAAACAAACCCATCCTGGCGTTTCCCCCTCGAGACCAAACGAGGAAGTCAACCGAGGAACTCACACAGTTGGCAACTTTACTTATTCAGTGATAGTTGCGGCACTTTACTAGTCAGGTTTAGATAATCATCCTGATAAAGTAAGCAGTGGGCACTTTTAGTTAGTCATTCCGTTATAGTGGCAACACTTACTAGTCAGATACAATTATCATGAGATAACCCAAAACCCAGCAGTTGTTGGTACTTTTACTTAGCCATTCCGTTGTAGTGAAGCTGATTACTAATCATATCGGAAACAAGTCAATTTTAAAACAGTAAACTTTAGTTATAGTTGTCTATGATCGAATCGTGCTCCAAGTCGTCCATAACCGCGGACACGGCTTCCGAAAAGATTAAACCTGCAGGGTGCACCAAAGTATCCACAAGCACTTGACCCTTTTGCGGATCGGTTAACATACACCCATCGGTATGTCGGGGCCTAAGTCACGACGTTCCTGCACCCAAAGCAAGCACGGGGCCACCCACTAAGTACACCATAGCGAAGTCGGCGGTCTCGAGACGGACTTAGGGTTTGCGACAATGGTCAGAACGACAGCAGGTCCCCAATCGGGTATCGTCTGGCGAAATAAAACATTCCGCTTCAAATAGCGATGCGTGCTACCTGCACAATCGTAAATAAAGCGGTAAAGCATGGCATAAGTACAGGATAGTAATAAAGCCCCAAACTACTTGTGGCCCCAGACAATACTTTGAAATCAGGTAATTATCAATGGGGGCCCATATCTCCCCACGTGGTTAGCGCTCGATCTCGGAACAGGTGTCAAGAACTCGGGTCCTACGGGACACAAGTGGGTGGTCGGAAACCAAATCTTACCTATCACCCACCGATGCCTCTGCTTAATTCAATTTTAGTTGTTAAACAGGAATTAAAGTGATACAATAATTAAAACCATGATCATCTCCAACGTCAACATGCGGCAATTCTCCAACAACTGTGATACTTGGTGACAAGCAAAACACTTGAGCAAGCGACTACGACACGCGGGTCCAACTACCTACCAAACAACAGGTAATAGGATGTGTCCAAGGCTATATATGGCTGCAAGGGATATCACGGGTACGAAAACTAGAGCATCGCAACACAGATAGCAAAGATCAACAGGAGGGAAGTAAATACTAGCAAAATAAGATAGGTAGAAAGGGGAGATGCTCACGAAAACATTGTCGAAGGTTCATCCGAAGATCGGTAAAGCTCACATCAACTCAACGGCCTTATCCGCGAAGAAGCAAAACACTAGAAGAAACACCGGATGCAATATTTAATACACGGCAGAAGATCGGCATGATGCATGTATGATGTATGGCATGGCAAGGTGCGATGCAATTAGGTCAAGATTAAGCGGAACCGGGGTCCCGACAATTGATTATATTGTTCAAGTTATTTAATTACCCCGCAAATTAAATGTTGTTTTAGCAAGACAGAATATATCACCGGTTCGCTACACAAGTTTAAATGAGGCCGATATGAGACTAGATTTGCCCGCATATGGGCCCCATATTTAATTATTAGGTGAATCGGCATAAGGCCCCCAAACCACAGACATGCATGCGAGTATGACAATTCAATATGCATCAAGTTGTTACTATGTTATAAAAATAGGGTTCTCGGAAAGGGGTTCACACATTAGGGGGGGGCTCGACGATCTTGGGGTTCCGGGGTTCGGGGGTTCGGTCTCAGGGGTCCAGGATTCGACGGGTTCGGCCTCGGCGGGACGTTCTCGGATTAAAGAGGTAGATCTTGGCATCCCGGAAGCAGGACTTGGTCCGGTGTCGTTCTTGTCGCATGCAGATCTCGTCGGATTCCACGGGGTCGAGCTTGCAGTGGCGAGGGCCTTATCGTCTCACGGCGGAGATCTTGGTGTCTCGGGTCTCGGCGTCCTCGGATCCGAGAGGGAGAACTTGGCGTGCCGGGGCGACCTTGGCGTTCGGCAACCAACGAAGTAGTCCTTGGGGCTCCGCGATGATCTTGTCGGTTCCCTGTCGGAGGCCTTCGGGTCTTGGTCGGATCGTCGGCAGTTCTTGGTGTCCGGGGAAACTCCGGTCCCGATGAAGATCTTGGCGAGAGGGAACTCGGGGTTTGCGGGGTCCGATTATCGGTGTCGAACTTGTCGTCTCCACACCATTTTCACATCAGCACAAGCAGCAGCACACTCGAGGCAGCAGCTCGCGCAGCCACTGAACACACTTGCAGCTTGCCCCGGGGGAGATGCTCGCACCGGAGTGGGTCTTGCAGCAGGCTCGCACCCGGGGAACGCCGGCAACCAGAGCTAGCAGAAGAGAGGCGGCAGGAGGTCTCGGGTCGCGTCCAGCGGCCGGCAGAGGGGAAGGGGAACCGCGCGAGGACGGACGGCCGGCGGCGGAACCGGGGCGGCACGGCGAGGCAGGGCTCGCCGTAGGCCACGGCCAGCGAGTGGAGGCACTGGGCTAGCGGTGGGCGGGCGCGGAAGCTTCGCAGGGCGGGCTGGCGGCGCGGACGGGAAGGCTCGCGGCTGGAACGGAGGAGGCCAGCGGGGGTCAAGCGGCGGAAGCTTGCGGAAAGCGGCGGAGGTCGACGAGCGGGCGGCAGCGGGCTCCCTGCTGGGCAGGCGCCGGAGGAGAGGGTCTTGGCGGGCCAGGCGAGTCTGGGTGGCGGTGGTGAGCGCCGGGGCCGGGGAGGGATGCTAGCACGGCGGCGGGGGGGGCTAGCGGGGCGAGAAGGTGGGGTTCCTGGCGAGGTGAGAGGAGGGCCATGGGGGGGCGGTGTCTTTGGAGGGATGGGCGGCCAGTGGGCAGTCGCCCGAGGCGAGAAAAGGGAGGAGAGGAGGCGGGGGACGCAGCGTGAGGGAGGCGGGCGCGTGCGGTGAGCGGTGGGGGTCGTGGGGGGGGCCAGGGGAGGTGAGTGGACAGGGTGGGTGCGCGCGTTAGTGCGTGTGTGGGTTGGCCGGGGAGGGAGGAAGAGAAAGAGGTTAGGCCAGGTGGCGGTTTGGTTGGGTGAGGATAGGGGTTAGCGAGGTGGCGCATGGGGATAGGCAGGTGAGGTGGTGGGAGAGAGGGTAGAGAACTGGGTAGTTTTAGGATTAATAGGGCAGATTAGTTGGAGCGATTTAGTTTTTCTGGGGTGGTCGTTCGGGCTAAAACGGCCCGTTCGACTGCCCCGCTAAAATAATTTAATATTTTTATTTGATTAAAACATGTCCTTTGCAAACCAATTCAAGACAAAATAAAATAATCCGGACAAGCCCGGTTTTGCATTTGAATTAAGATGGGGCGTTGGGAAAACAAAACGGCTTTGCAGACATGGTTTTGGCAAACAATGCAATGCACAAATTCAACGCGATTTTCTAGTAGTGGTTTTGCGGGATGCCACAATGTCCATGTGGATACTGGTGGAGGTGAGACACTTGGAGCACTTGATCATGGGGATCTTCACAAGGAGAAATCTTCTCGCGGCTAATCAACTAGCCGCAGGAATCGATGTACCGACTACTTTGACAACGATGTCTTCATCGGTGCATGTTCATGGGAGCCATATGTGGGATAATACATATCCTCGCGACTAACTAAGGCTTGGTGTGGGGATCGACGCACGACCAACCTCTTCATCGACAAACTTCCGCAAGATCGATCTTTGAGGGTATGATATGTTGCCTCTCCCCTTGCATATGATCCTGGTTATGCGCTAGAGAATTTTTTGTTTTGCGCAGCGCATTCCCCAATAGCGTACCAGAGCGGTCTATGCATATAAGATTCATTAAGAATTTCTCTAAAACTGCTAGACCTCTAACTAACCTTCTACAGAAGGAAGTTGCTTTTAATTTTGATGAAAGTTCTCTTACTGCTTTTAACATATTAAAGCAAGATCTTCTTAAATCTGCTGTTATAAATCCCCCTAATTGGAAGAAACCCTCTGAACTTTTGTATGAGGCTATCCATGAAGTTGTTGGATAAATTCTTGCCAGTATGATGGTGATGAACTTAATATCATTTATCATGCTAGTCGCACCTTAAATGGCGCTCAAACGAATTACCCCATGGCAGAGAAAGAATTTTTCATTGTGGTTTTATCTTGTGATAAGTTTACATGTTATATTATTGACTCTAAAGTAAGGGCTCATACGGATCATATTGGCTTAAAATAAATTCTTGAAAGAACTGATGTTAAGCCAAGGATGATCTGTTGGACTCTACTTTTGCAATAATTTGATTTGTGGATCCTCCAAAGGAAAGAAGACCTAGAGGACGAGCCCATTGACATTGATAAAATCAAACCACCCAAATAAGTGTCGTTCATATGCATACCCTCTAGGACTTTAATTTCTAAAGGAAAATTTTCAATTTCACTTTGCAATGGTATTAGAAATTTCTTGTTACCAGCCTTGTTTAAAGGGAAAAATAAAAGGTTAATTTAGGAAAAGGAAGAGAAATCTACTCGAGTAAACTCATTGTATTTGGACGAATAATATGGTTGAAACATTAATTTATTTTCATTCTAGTCATTATTTTGCTTTTCTACTTGCATTTTTTGGTTTCCTTGTGTTCTTTTGAGGTTACTGTCAGTCTTGCGAGACTGGTACTAGTGGACGGTATGACCGGACCCGCCTGTACTAGTGCTCGTTATGCTGCCAGTACTCCCGTTGCATTTTCAAGGGTATTGGTACGACCGCGCCATATGGGCACATCTACCTATACGACAGGTCGTTATATTTCATGTCTTCTTTCTTTCGTTCGGTTTACTTGTATGAGACAAAATAAAGGTGGTAACCATCGGTACAACCGGGTCGTACGGGCAGGACCCGCCTGTACTTCTTGGTCGGTTGATTTCTTACTGACTCCAGGGAGAAGGATTTTGGGAAAGAACCCTGGTACGGGCGTGCCGTACGGGCGTCCTCCCGTACCAATAATCGTTACGGTTTCTTTTCCTCATTTTTCTCCGATTTCCTTCCTTATTTGTTGGGATTCTTTTCTTGGTCGGCCCTTTTTCTTCCGGTAAGATTTTTTACCTATTTCTAACCCTTCTTAAGCCTCCCTAGTTCCTTCGTCTTATATCAATAGATCCAATCTCCTTTATGCGCTACCCAGTTCTAGGCAAAGGCAAACCTATTGACCTCATGGATCCTTCATGGGATAGCTTCCAGACTTCCTCCATTGAAGCCGATGATCCCGAAGCTCAAGGTCTAAGCCCGAAGAACAAGAGGTATGCTTATGACTCCGATGATGAGGAATTTGATATCTTCATGGAGCAAACAAAGATAGGATGGAAGAAGCCGGAATATCTAGCTATGGTGAGGCCTGAAGATGAAGAATAAGCAAAGAAACCCCATGGGAAGGAGTGCACGGAGTCGCTCAAGTTCATCTCCACCAACTAGTCTTCACCCAAGCGTAAGAATGCTAACCAAGCTGATACATGAACTTATGAGGAGACCACGACGCACACTTCCACAACAAATAAGATCACTATGAATGTACGCATGAGCATGAAGCCCCAAGAAGATTGGGAGTTCAAACTTCTAGATGTGCCTATCTTGCCGCACGTCCCAGAAACTTAACATCATCTTTGCAAGATCGAGAAGGATCAAAAGGAAGAACTCATGCATAGGGAGATCATTCACAAACTTCTCTTAGATCTTGAAAGCAAGAAGGAACTCAATGACATGATAAACGTGGTTGCTAAAGGTATGTTCCGCTTGCGTTCAAATCTACAGAAGAGCCTTCATCGCATATCTGCCTTGGAGGAAATAAACAAGAAACTTTGTGCGGTTGTCTCCAACAACACTCCTTCGACGTGAAGAATGCCACGATATTGAATAATCGTAAGGGTTTATTTGATCCCACAGGCTTGATCCCAAGCTTGGGGGAGATCTATAACACCTTGTAATCTATCTTCCAGTTTTAGCATGTTTAATTTACTGCACGCATGTTAGGTTTTTATTCAAGATCTTTGCATTAGTTGCATCATCTTCAAATTCCCTTTGTTTAAGAGAAGAATTATATCCTTTGAGTTTCGAGACTTTATGATATTTGAAGTTATCTTTTGAATCATGATTATTATATTAGATGATTGAACTAGGTTAAGTGTTATGATACTTGTACAACTATTATGATTTTAGGGTCTTCCACACCAATAAAAGTACTGATTGAATTATGAGAAGTAAAATCTTGGTAGCACATTATAGTCACATGTTTGGGTTATAAAAGCCATAGTAGACAGCATGATCACATAGCTGTGCTAAAAAAAGAGAAGAAGGAAGAGAAGAAAGAAGAAGAAACAAAAGATTCCGCTATCAAGAAAAATTTCAAGACAAAAAGAGAAAGGTACAAGCTTGAAAAAAAAGAGAAAGAGAAAAAAGAGATGATCATGAATCTTCATTACTAAATGAAGTGCTCAACCATTTTAACTTTATGATTATATAATATGTTCAATCACTAATAGATTCTTATAATTGCATTAATGCAAAAAGGTGTGGAAGCCTCTAAGTCATGCGATGTGTAAAGGTGTGATAAAGCTCCCGATGTAACTCTACATTTGATATTGTACTCATGTTTCAATTTTTGCCTCATTTATTATAACGACTCGTACCTCATAAGCACATGATGATCTTGTTCATAAGCCACCATATTTCTCGGGGAGAGCAAGAGTCTAGCTTGGGGGAGTTGATGAGTATAAAATTGGAGCATTTTTACTTATTGTTTTTGCATAACTAGAGTAGGGTTCTTAGTACTTTATCGTGTTTGCGTGCACCTTTTTTCCTTGTTTCAACTGGATCCAAGTTATTAAGTATATAGTGAACATATTAATTGAGACTATCATATCATACTGTAATATGATATTTTTAAGTGATAAAAGTCATTTTATTGATTTATCTTTGCACCTGGGGAATTGCTTGCGTCCAAGAGGTTACAAGCCATGTAAAGACCAGTGGTACGGGCAGAGCCCGCCCGTACCGTCCGCCCGTACGACCCTGCTGTTGGAGATATGCCCAAGAGGCAATAATAAAGTGGTTATTATTATATCTTTGTGTTTATGATAAATGTTTACATTCCATGCTATAATTGTATTAACATGAAACATTAATACTTGTGTATTTTGTAAACATAAAAGAGTCCCTAGTAAGCCTCTTGTTAAGCAAGCTTGTGTGATTAATAGATGATAGTTTCCTGATCATGGACATTGGATGTTATTAATAACAAGGTCATATCATTAGGAGAATGATATGATGGACACACACCCATAGTAAGCATAGCCTTAGATCAAGTCATTAAGTTCGTTTTTATATAATCTTTCAAATACATAGTAACCTAATCCTTTGACCATGAGATGATGTTAATCATCGTCACCGGATGAGTACTTTGATGACATCAAACACTACTTCCATAACTAGGTGGTTATAAAGGTGGCGTTAGGTATTCTGAAAGTATGTGTTGAAGCACATGGATCAAGAGTGGGATTTGTCCATCCATATGACAGATAGATATAATCTAGACCCTATCAGTGGAATGTCATCCAATTGTCTTGCTAGCATGTGACTAGGTCACAAGGGATGTCATATGACGGAATGAGTAAAGAGTACTTATCGGTAATGAGGTTGAACTAGGTATAGAGATACTGACGATCGAACCTTGGATAAGTAAAGTATCACGCGACAAAGGGAATTGGTATCGTATGTAAATGGTTCATTCAATCATGAAGTCATCGTTGAAATATGTGGGATCCATATGGTTTCCAGATCCCTCTGTTGGTTATTGACTGGAGAGGTTTCTCGATCATGTCTGCGTAGTTCGTGAACCGTAGGGAGACACGCTTAAGGAATCAATATTGTTTATGTAGATATGGAATATGAGTTGGAGACCAAATTTTGTTCGGAGTCTCGGATTGGATCCAGGACATCACGAGGAGATCCAGAATGGTCCGGAGAATAAGATTCATATAAGAAAAGTGGTTTTCCGGGGTTCGAAAAAGTTTTGGTGTTTTGACCGGATACTTCTAGAATGTTCTAGAGGAACCACCACCCTGGGAGGGGTCACTTGGGATGCGGCATGCCCTAGGGGCTAGCCGCACCAAGCCTAAGGGCAACTCGGCCAAGGACTAGGAAATTGGGGTCAAACCCTAGTTCGAAAAGTCAAATCCTAGTTTGAAAAGTCAAATCCTAGTTTGGGAAGGAAAGGGAAAACTTGCAAGGCAAGTTACCACCTCCCCTTGCTAGCCGAGTTGGGGAGGGAGTCTCCCCTTGCTAGCCGAGTTGGGGAGTGAGTCTCCCCTTGCTAGCCGAGTTGGGGGGGACACAACTAGGGCTGGGAACCCTTGGTCGAGTGTCCCCCACCTATATAAGGAAGGGTGGGGGCGCACCCCCCACACACCCTTGGTCCTTGGCGCCTAACCCTATCCGCCTCTTCCCCTCTATCTTATCCATCGTCCTGCTCCGGCTTAGGCGAAGCCCTGCAGAAATCGCTCCTCCACCACCACCACACCGTCGTGTTGTTGGGATTCCGAGGAGATCTACTACCTCTAATGCCCTGCTGGAACCGGGAGAGGAAGGTATTCATCGATTCCATACATGTGATTGACTGCGGAAGCGCTGCCAGAACGCGACGCCAAAAGGATCATCTACACGATCTTGAGTTCGACAAGTGATCGACTACATCAACCACGAGATCCAAATCTCGATAAACGCTTTGGATCTACCAGGGTTAGTTCTCTATAACCTCGTTACACCGATCTCATAGATTAGATCTTGCCTTTTCCATAGATTAGATCTTGGTTTTGTGTGTTCACGCGATAGATTTTTTTGTTTTCCATGCAACGAACCCTACAATGGTAGCAAAGCCGACTCTATGCGTAGATCTGTTGCACGAGTAGAACACGATGGTTTTGTGGGAGTTGATGCTTTTGTTGTCGCTTGTGTTTCGTGTACTTTGCATCTAGAAGGATCGTGGGATGAAGCGGCTTGGGCTAACCTTACATGCCGTCGCACATGAGACTTGCTCCACGCTCAACGTGCAACTTGTATTGCACAAGTGGCTTTGCGGTTGTCTGTCTCTCCCACCATAGTTAAGATTCAATTTATAATGGTCACTTGACAACACTTGTATCAGCGTCGTGGTTCTTGTTCGTAGGTAAGAACGGTTCTTGTTCGAAAGCCCTAAGCCACATAAAACATGCAAAGAAAATTAGAGGCGTATAACTTGTTTTTGCAGGGGCATGTGATGTGATATGGCCTTGATGTGATTGTAATTATATTTGATGTATGTAATGATCCTTATTATAAGTTGGAAACCGGCATGAGCCTAATGGTTGTTTTTACATTCGTTAAGACATGCGTGTCGAGTCATCATATAATAGCTTTATTCCAACTAGTTGTAATAGTTGTTGTTGGTGATGGACAACCATGAAGCGGCGCCACGGACCTTGACGCAATGTTGGCGATGATGGAGACCATGTCTGTGCTTTGGAGATGGATATCAAAGTCACAAGGAGAAAGGCCATATCATATCACATATTATAAATTGCATGTGATGTTAATCCTTTTTATGCATCTTGTATTGCTTAAATAGCGATGATGGCACTATAAGATGATCCCTCTCACTAAATATCAAGTAATAAAGTATTCGTACTTAGTAGGCACCATTGCTAAGACTCGTCATTTCAAAGCATCACGTGATGATCGGGTGTGGTAGATTCTACGTGTGCATACACCATGTGCAAGCTAGATTTTCACATGCGTATACTAAGGTTGACCTTGACGAGCCTAGAATGTACAACATGGCCTCGGAACACGGAATACCAAAAGGTAAAGCATGAGTCATATGGATGATATGATGAACATGTTGATTGTTCTCCTCTGAAGCTACATCATATCTCATGAATCAGACTTAGTGTAGTGGATTTGGTTCGTGTAATCACAAAAATGACTCGAGGGATGTTTTTTTGAGTGGGAGTTCAAATATTAATATGATTAAAGTTGAACACAATTTATCATAAATTAAATCAATGTGAATTTGCATAACTTTTTGTAGTCATTGGCATACGTTCACCACCTTATACTTAATTATAATTGAAATAATTGAACTATAGAATTCTGGATAGTTACTTTATGAAATGCTATCGTTTTGTTTTGAGTGTCAATCTAAAGTTTAAAATCCCTATTGCAAACTTTCAAGAAACTCCATTTACTCCATGAAGTTTAATAATTAGTATTAAATCAAGAGTAACATTCTAGTGTTAGTATCTAAAGTACCATGTTTGCCTTCATGATTCTTGATATTCAAAAGATTGTTTTAATATCAAGGTTATCTAGGAGCTAAAAGAGTTGTTTCAGAAACCATCATATGTGGAATATATTGCGATATCTAAAACAATGTTTTGGTTGCAACATGATAGAGTATAATTTGGCAAAATATATGTTCTCATATTTGATGAGAATTTTCAAATGTTGGAGACGCTAGACGTCCTAATCCTCCAAAAGATTTTGGAAAGCAACATTATACTCACGATTCTCCTTTATAAGCTATGTAGATTGATCATGAAAGTTGTCATTATAAGGACAAATAGAAGATGTAGGTAAAATGTTTACTACACTAAAAGTACTAAAGAATGGATTTTGAAAGAATGCCAAACATTTGATGATGGTGATCAAATTCAAAGTGCAAGTCCAAATGTATTAGTATTTGACTATACAGGCTTTAGACTATGTGTCATGTGTATGGCGCCACTGTTGATGTTGATAGATTTTTTTGAAAGGATAGGAAATGTTGAAAGAGAATCTAAAAAATAGCTTAAGTATATAGATAATATACATGTTATGGATGTATTCTTTGCTTGTTAAACAATGTGGTTTTTGGGTATTGGATACCGAATTGGTTGGTGTGAATTGTGATACAGGACAACACAATTCATGAACCGTAACGACATAAGTAACTAGCAAGAGAATATGTGATGATGTTCATAAAAAAAGTGTCGTTGTGTTTCTCGTTGACATCAAAGCTTACCTTCAAGATTAGTTTCAATAGTTGTTATTTTGATCAGGTATTATGAGAACAAAAGGGTTGTTCAAATAATTGTCGTAATCCATAAAAGATGGATGATTTACAAATCTAGTTGGAGAAATCACATCCACAAAACTAAAATGCTAAAAATGTCGTAAGTCAAATGATTGAAAGATCACATAAGAAGTGGCATCGCCGTTTAAATTATATTGGAAAGAAAACATGTAGAAACTCCATGTTGATGGAATTTTGGAGTCTTTTGATCTTGATCAAATGAAACTTGTGAGACTTTCCTAGAGATGCTGAAGAAGCCCAAGAAGCACCAGATGTCATGATGGGTATGTTTTCTGTTAACTCAGTACTTGCAAGAGTGTTGTTTGATTCTAGAGCATCGCACTCGTTTTTTACTGAAGAATTTGCATGCACTAGTAAGATTCAACCAACCAAAATGAAGCATGTTATGATAGTTCAAATACCTGGTTCAACCACCAAAGCTAGACAAATTTGCAAAGCCGTACCTATCCGAATCCATGGCATAGATTTTTATTCTAATTTAATAGTACTCGGAACTAAAGGTTTGGAAGTAGTACTAGGAATGGATTGGATGTCCAAACATAAAGGATTAATTGACTGTGCCAAGAAAGCCATAACAATGACCAGTACAACCGGAATATTAGTCGAGCATATATCTGAAACCTTGCCCCGTCAATTCAAGCGCAACAAGAGTGTAGCCCAGCCAACCATTGACCAAGTCCGGATAGTCTGTGAATACCCCGATGTATTTCCAGATGTTTTGCCCGGTATGCCCCCTGATCGGGATATCGAGTTTATCATTGAACTAATCCCTGGAACCGGACCCATAGCCCAGAGACCATATAGTATGAACCCGTCTGAACTAGTAGAACTGAAGAAACAACTGAATGCTATGCTGGAAATAGGATTGATCCAACCAAGTATGTCGCCATGGAGATTACCTGTCTTGTTTGTGGACAAGAAGGATGGAGGTAACCGTTTGTGTACGGATTATCGGAAGTTGAATGTTGTCACCATCAAGAACAAGTACCCATTGCCAAATATAGAAGACATGTTTGACCAGTTGACTGGTGCCAAAGTGTTTTCTAAGATTGATCTTAGAACTGGCTATCACCAACTCAAGATTCCCGCAGAGGATATTCCAAAGACAACCTTTACCACCAGATATGGATTATATGAGTATACTTTCATTTATTTTCGATTAACCAATGCCCCCGCTTATTTCATGAACCTCGTGAATAAGATTTTTATGGACTTCCTGGATAATTTTGTCGTTGTTTTCATTGATGACATTCTGATTTATTCCAAATCAGAAGAAGAACATGAGCTACACCTAAGGACCATCCTTGGAACCCTTAGAGAGCATTATATGTATGCCAAGTTTAGCAAATGTGAATTCTGGTTATAGGAGGTAGGATTCCTTGGACATATTGTATCAGCCGGAGGAATTGCCGTTGACCCTGCAAAGGTGAAGGATTTTGAAGATGGCAAGCCCCAACCACCCAAACCCAAGTTCGTGCATTTCTCGGATTAGCGGGATACACCACAAGTTCGTAGAAGGATTCTCGAGTATCGCAAGACCCATGACCCAATTGTTGAAGAAGGACAAGAAATTTGAATGGACAGACAAATGTGAAGCGAGTTTTCAAGAACTCAAGAGGAGATTGATTTCAGCCCCAATCTTGATCATGCCGGATATCACGAAGCCTTTTGATGTGTATTGTGACGCATCCAAGATCGGTCTCGGATGTGTGTTGATGCAAGAAGGAAAAGTAATATCTTATCTATCTCGACAACTGAAACAGCATGAACAGAATTATCCTACCCATGACCTTGAACTAGCAGTTGTAGTTCTAGCCTTGAAGACATGGAGGTATTATCTGATGGGAAACCGTTGTGATATTTATTTGGATCACAAGATCCTGAAGTATATATTCACTCATAAGGAGCTAAATATGAGGCAGAGAAGATGGATTGAGCTAATCAAGGACTATGACCTAGACATTCACTATCACCCCAGTAAAGCCAATGTGGTAGCAGATGCCCTTAACAGATTGTCGTGCCACTTGAAATCCATGATTCTAAAGGAGTAACCAAGTTTGCACAAAGAAATGGAAGATTTCCGAATGGAATTAGTAAGTGAAGGATTTTTGGCTAGCATCGAACTTCAACCCACTTTGATCAGTCAGATCAAGGAGGCGCAGAAAGGAAATGCTAGTATCGACGGAATCAAACGTCGTATCAGTACAGGCAAAGTACCCGGATTCAATGAGGATGAATAAGGAGTTCTGTGGTACAAAGGACATCTCTGTGTACCAGCAGATTCAGAGTTGAAAGAAGTTATTCTGAAAGAGTCCCATGATACTCTTTATTCTATCCACCCCAGAGGAATGAAGATGTATCAGGATTTGAAGGAGCAATTTTGGTGGCATAAGATGAAGAGATAAATCGGAAGCTACATAGCCAAGTGTGACATTTGTCAAAGAGTCAAGGCGGGACATCAAAGACCCGCAGGACTGTTGCAACCATTGCAGATTCCAGAATGGAAATGGGATTCAGTTGGAATGGACTTTATCACCAGATTGCCTACTTCTAGTAGAGGGAATGACTCTATTTGGGTCATAGTTGACAGATTGTCCAAGGTAGCCCATTTCTTACCAGTCAAGACCACCTACCAAAGCTCGAAATTAGCAGAGTTGTACATCGCTAGAATCGTCAGTCTGCACGGAGTCCCCAAGAACATCGTATCAGATCGAGGAACTTAGTTTACCTCGAGATTCTGGAAGAAAATCCAAGAAGGACTAGGAACAAGACTAGATTTCAGCACATCGTATCACCCTCAGACCGATGGACAAACGGAGCGAGTAAATCAAATACTCGAAGATATGTTGAGAGCATGTGTGCTAGATTATGGATCTAAATGGGAAGACTGTCTGCCATTCGCAGAATTTTCTTACAACAACAGTTATCAAGCTAGTTTGCAAATCACCCCATTTGAATTCATGTATGGAAGGAAGTGTCGTACCCCTTTGAACTAGTCGGAAGTAGGAGAGAGTCATATTTTCGGACCCGACATCCTATGAGAAGTAGAAGAGAAAGTTCACAAGATTCGTGAGCACCTCAAGACTGCCCAGTCAAGACAGAAGAGTTACACCGACAAGAGACGTCGAGACCTCGCTTTCAATATAGGATATTTTGTGTATCTCAAAGTGTCGCCTTTGAAGGGAATGCAGCGTTTCCAGCTCAAAGGAAATTTAGCCCCCAGATATATCGGACCTTTTAAGATTCTGAATCGTCGAGGAGAAGTATCGTATCAATTGGAACCGCTAGAGGAGATGTCAGCAGTACATAATGTGTTCCATATATCGCTACTTCGCAAATGCCTTGAAGTTCCGGAGAAGACCGAAGTTTTCAAGAACATTGATCACCGGACCATAGAGATCAACGATGACCTGACGTATCCTGAAGTACCCATCCGTATTTTGGAGGAAGCCTTCAGAACCACCAGAACCTGAAGCATCAAGTTTCTTAATATTCAGTGGAGCAACCACACTGAATAAGAAGCTACATGGGAGCGAGAAGATCACATCAGGACGTAGTTTCCTGATCTCTTTAAATCCTAGGTAATCTTTTTTCTTCTTTTTCAAATCTCGGGACGAGATTTTGTTTAAGGAGGGAAGGTTTGTAACATCCCAAAAATATTGATCATGATTATCAAATTCTAATCACTAAACTTAGGGTTAACAAAAACTTTTGTTAATTCAAGTCATTATGAATGCATGTGTGTATGTGATGATTGTGTGAATGCATGAATGGACTTGTGTGATTGATCTAAATAGCAAGGAATGGTTTAAAGATGAAAATAACATCATCTAAAACATTTCCAAGGAGAAACAAATCAAGAGAAAATAAAAAACAAATCAAATAAAGCAAATGGTCATTTTTGCCAATCTTGCTCACTAGGTCACTTTGAGTGTTTCTAGTACAAGATTTCAAACAGAAACTTTTCCATTTCTTTTCACCCCTTGCAATACCAAGTAAAAGTGAATCAAATCCCACCTTTCAAACTTACAGAAACATTTGGCAACCCCATTCAAATGACAATTTAAAATTGAATCTATAACATATGTGAAGATCACACATTTTCAAAACCCAACCAAACCAGTGCCCCTTGACCAATCCAACTAACCCAAGACTCCCTAGTATGAAACTAACAAACCCACCAAGTTTGAATCCAAAATTCAAATTTGAATTTCTTTCGGCCATTTCATCAAACACCTTGTAATCAGCAAACAAACAAACATCAAACACTATTAGTAGCAGTAATTTTGGCCAACCTTGTCCCCTCTCTAGCTCACTCTACCCTCTTAGTAGATGATCAAACTAATCTAACTATCCTTAGCACCATTGTGAGCATCCATAGCCATCAATGTTGACCATGCCGAGAGCACCCTTGCCACCCCCATGTCGCTAGCGAGCTAGGAGAAGCTCTAGCCTCGCCAACCTTCTCTGGAGCACTAACCACCGTCCACCGCCACCCCCTGTCCAACGCTCGAGCCTTGCTAACCACTGGACCACACGACCAGCTCGCGCCCAGTTTCTCTACGTGTCTGCCGAGAGCGCGTCAGTGCGCCATCAGCAACACGAGCCCACAGACCGCGCGCCGCCCTTGCCGCTTGCGTGCGTGATCACCAGCGCCCCAACAACCCGCCAGACAACCTCGTTCGCCGCCGAGCGGACCATGGACGTTGTGCACCATTAAAATCACCGTCAGACCCGCTCAGAGCGCCGTGACGTTCCGACCGTTCCTCACCGCCCCACGTCACTCCATCAAGCCATTAAGCTTCGCCAGGAGGCAACGCACCGCCCCCTATTGTCGCCCATGCCATTAGCACGCTGTGCCGATGACCACGACGAGCTCCACCTGCGCCCGTCGGTCCCCTTCATGCACTATAAAAGGAGGCCTCCCCCGTTCGATTTGAGTACACCATCTCACTCCCCACCTCTCACTGATAACACCCACTCACCCCCGGAGCAAGGTGAGCACCAGGTGGCCGTAATTTCACTAGAGTTCGCTGCTCCAGAGGAGGAGAAGCGCCGCCGATTGGAGCCGCCCCAGGAGGAGCTGTCGGTACCAGGAGGATCGCCTTCGTCGACTTCGTCGTCCGCCCCCATCGCCTACCATCGCCGGATCCCCGATGAGCCCCCATCGACCCTCACTGGCCGCGCTAGGGTTCAGCCTTGCCACGTCCTGTTCAGGCGTGGACGATGAACCACAGCCGTAGGATTAGAACTAGATCGCACGACCTAGATCGCCTCGTACCCCTTCACCACTCGCTGTCTCACTAACGAGTGGGGTCATTCACTTAACTAGCCCGCACGCGCGTTGTGCATAGTGGACCGGCCCAGTTAAACCTCCCGCGCGACCTAGCAATTCAAACTTAGGTTTATTCATTTAGTTTCAAAATCAGTTATGTACCTAGATTCAAAAATCAACCTAGCTCAATTCACTGAACCAAAATGCATGAAACCAATTTTGTTAGAAAGGTACTGGAATTCTTAATCCAAGCCCGTTGGATTCAAACCAATTAGAATTGTAGATCACCCATAGTAAAAATAACAAGGCAGAAGCTTTTCTGCATTCAAACATTTTTCAAAATTCAACCATGAAATCTTTTGAGTTGATTCCAACTCTAAAAAAATCATATTTAACCATACCTTTCTGAATATATAAAAATATATAGGATTACTTGCAGAAATAATGATCAAGTAATAAAAGAATGCCTCATAGGTCATTCTAGTCACTTTATTTAATTAAAATAAAAAGGTTAAACCTTATTAAATTGTGACACCACTTTAAATCACATTCCCATGTACTGAAATATGTGGTGATGACATGTGTCAACATGATCCCATGTTTCAGTTGGAGAATATTAAATCTTAAGTAGTTTTTCAATGAGTAGAAATTACTTTTCTAAAATAAAATAAATAAGACAAGTGTTTTAATCTTTGTGATGATAGTGATGATGCTAGATCATCTAGTGTAAACCTTGGTGTGATAAATAGAGTAGTTAAGAATTGTGTGGTGATTGTGTACCTCGTATTTATTTATAGACGCTAGTACCGACCAAGGATACGAGGAGGAAGTAGGATACTACGAGGAAGAAGCCGAGGAGAAGTTCAACCACTGCTCTGCACAAGGCAAGCTAACACTCGCAACTCATCAAGCTTATACTAATATCTTAGCAAGCCTAATACTACCAGATGACTTGGCAAGCTAATACTTGCATGATACTAGATGCTTTAAGTATATGTGATTATACACCCTTGATGACACACCATCCTAGTTTTACTTGCAAGCTTAGTATTTTATTTCTTTATCAAAGCTTCTATCAAAAGTTTACTTAGTGGCTTGTAGATTTCAGAAAGATATTTAAAGGTAGCATAAAGAGCATAAAACTTGGCCCAAGTTAGATAATCTTGATGTCATCCTAAGGCATGAGATTGAACTTAGATAAGATACACTTGCTTATCACCCTTCATTAGTGTTTATCCCTCACTTGTAGATGCTAGTGCTAAGCATAAAACTTGATCAACTTTAGATGGGAATACTTGGTGAAAATGGTTATGAAAACCTTAGAATGATGAGTCATTCTACTGAAATGTTTTGCCATGTGTTCTTGAACACCAGATGATTTTGATGATGAAAATTTTAAGGCATGAGCCTTATCCCTTTATAAAACTGATGGTTGTGTGGATGCGATACCATTCCAATTTTACCATACAACCACAATACCCGAAATTTGGTAGGGCTTGACTGGAAATTTATATACCTTAGTATGGGTTCCCTTGCGGCCAAGGTTTGAGCTGAGGATACCTTGTGAAGATTGTCCACCTATGCAGTACCCAAGATGACAGTTGGTCATGGTTGGGAGGCCAAACTCATAGGAGAGGTGCCTATACTAGGGCGTGTAACTAAAAGGTTTGGATCGATTATCCGCATACTGAGTATGGTGAATTCAGGATTTGTTCCTGACGGATGTATCGAATGTTGTGGTGAAAGTGTACAATCTCTGCAGAGTGTCAAACTATTCGAATAGCCGCTTCCGCGGTTATGGACAATTGGAGTGGCCATATTGTTCCGTCGTCAGATGTTTTGAAAATGACTTATGAAATGATTCGTGACTTGACTTGACCACAACAGGGTTGTGATATGAAATTCAAGTTCCCACTTAGGTGTTATACAACTGTCAATTAGTTTTATTTGCTTCTGAACTTAGTTAAGGTAAATCTGGCTTTTTGCAAAACAACCTAGAGCTTAGTACTTCATATCTCAAAACCACCACACTTGTTAGTATTAGTTTGCGATTACTTAAAGATTACTCATGGCTTTGTCTCTGGCTATTCCCGTGGCCAGACTATGAAGAGGAGTATCAGGAAGACGGACAACAGGAAGGTTACGACAACTAGGATCATCTCCCATCGTCAGCATTGCCTGTGATCACGAAGATGGAGCTTCGCCTATGCTATCGTTATTATTACGTTATTTCGCTGCTTGAATTATATTAAGACTGGATCATGAGATCCTTATTTGTGTAAGACCTTATGTATGTTTTGTAATGGATGATGTACTGTGATATCCAATCTGTTATGTCTCGCAAAAATGGTAATTCTGGGATTGCGATGTATGGCATAACAGACATCTGGAATTGAAAATCCGGGTGTTGACAGGTCCTTGCCTCCTCTGCTTGCCACCCCGGTAGCGGAAGGGGGTGGGGACCTCGGACCTGCGCTCGGCATTGTAGAAGGTCCCTAAAGTTAGAGTTCGGTCAACCAACATCGACGTTATGGTGGCTATGACGCCGTTGAGCGGGACAAGAATAAGGTATACCCGCCTCCTCTTCCACCTCGTCTACGACGATCTGGCCGCTGGCGTTGAGGACGGGGGAGGAGGGATTCGTCTAGCTACCGCTTCCATGGAATGGTGGATCTCGTATAGTTTACGTGTGTTTTAGGTTTGGTGTTACAAGTTTAATATCAATTGAAGGGTTCAATGGCGATAGCTACAACTCCGGGGCGTCGATCCTTAGGGGCACGTGCACGAAGACTTCCCGATTGTCATCAACAACGTTAGGCGGCTCCGGTAAGGGAGCGGCGACAACGGCTCACTCTGGCGGCAGTAGTGGTCGTTAGGTGGTTCAAGGAGCTCGATATAATTTTATTATGTTTGGAGATCCAAAACTTCTCCTACAAAAAAATTGTCTATAATCCCAATTTTCTAGTGCATGTGTTCATGCAAACCTTTAAATCAGGAATATTGGAATATTTCTTTTGTGACACAGGATGTGTCTGGAACTTAAAAGTGTGTCATTAGTTTAGTACTTCGATGGGAGTAAGTACAACAAATTATATAGTGTTGGGCTGTTTGGTTGTACTTATTTATGGCTTTTCGTTTTTAGCTTATAAGCTATAAAAACGTCTAAATATGTGCTTTTAATTTTGGCTTTTGGCTTATACCATCGTACTACCATATTCGGTTAAACGTCAAAAGCCAAAGCCAAAAACACTTATTTCGGTGCTATTATCTCTACTACTTATAAGGAACAAACATGATCTTTTTAAAGCCACCTGGTAAGTGTCCCCAGCCTGATTAATACCACCAGATTATCACATTAAGTTGCATCTAACGGTCCAAGTTGATAGCCGTGTGCATGTAGCAATTACCTTTGACGGACTGTGCTCATCCGAGCGGACGGAACTTTCCGCCGAGAAAATAACTCCCTCGCACACGATGCTCCACCGTCCCCCTCATCTCCTCGGTAATTTTCTCATCCCCTGCCATTAAGCCCATCATCGCGCCGCCTGTCGTCCTCGCCGCTCTCGCGAAGTCTCAGGAAAGCTCCTTGTCAACGCGGCCGACGCGGACGCAGAAGACCGCACACGCCGCAGGCACTGAGGACCGCCGTTCGACGACCCTCGCCGGGGCGTGATCCAGCACCACCTCGGTCACGCATCCATCCTCACCCCATCGTCGTGAGCCCCCGCCCGTCCTCCACCGCGTCCTCGCCGCCGGCAGCCCGCACACGCGTATTCCCATCATGGAAGATGACGAGAACCTCAGCCACGCCGCCATCATCGCGCGACACCGCCCGTCGTTCCTCCGCAGCTTATCCAGTCCTGGCCGCTGGAGAGACTCTCCGCTGGGCACAAGCACGGGGCCTCGCAGTCGTACAGGCATCCTGCAAGTACGTGGCCGTCAATCCAATTGTATATGTCAAACAGGTCATCCAATTAATCATGGGTATTTCAAATACTTTGAACAAGCCGTGACTACAAAGCAGAGAAGTTTCTTTTTGAATTAATATTTAGCAGCTAACAACATACATGAGGCCAGTTGAGTTATATTCACAATCTCTAATTTTGATCCGGTCAGTCAAAAAAGGATTTGCGGAGTGTCTAATGGAGGTTCTTCCGTTTATCATCATGGAATCGTTTGCTTTGCTGATTAAAAGAAAAGGCATATTCTGATTGGCTGTTCTGATAGTATCTTTTGAGTTAGCTTGCATTGCATCCGACAGTTAAGTGCTCCCGGATTAGGCAACTAAAACTTATGACAATATGCGTATGTGAAAAACTTTTAATATCTCTTGTTTGATTAATCTCTGGATTGACTGGAAATGATATTCTTTGAATTTTTTTTTCAACATAGTAATTGAAATGGCTAATTATGCAGGTTTGTGTAGAACCCGGCATAAGTTTACTGGCGAGCATCAGGTAATTAATCCTGACACATTCATATGTACTATTGGGTGCTAATGTACTGTCGCTGAGTTCACATTCACATCTGAAATTTGTTGTCATACCATATACAGTGGTGGCAAAGGCACATTTTCTGAGCAAGTGTAACAACTGTAGCATTGGACATGGAGACTGTAGCTTACCTATCCTCTTTTGATGAGATCTTTTCCATTCCAATACCAATGTTAAAGAGTTACAATGGTGGTTAGGTTGATCGTGGCATTCATGTGAGTCTAAGAGTGACATGATTTCTCGCTTTTATTTGCTAATGATTGCCTAATCTTTGTGAAAGCTGATGGAAGGAGTGCACCTAGATTGAATTCCATCCTTGATGCTTATAGTTCTTTGTTTTTCATCAGTTCGAACAACACAAATCAAATTCTTCTGAGGTGAGGACTGAAGTGCAAATAGAGTGGGAGGGTGTTCATAGAGATACTAGGCCTGCCAAGATCTTCAGGGCGCTAATTATATAACACTCTGAGCGTGAGCTCAATCTAAACTACAGGGGTGGTGTGTAAATAAGTTTTTCTGTGTAGCAAAAAAGTTATTCTGAAATCAGTAACCTGTCCTCGAAGTGCATCGCTAACTTGGTGTGCTATTGTGAAAGGGAGGGACGCTCTATGGTTGGGTTTGATTCGTAGGGTTGGCAATGGTCAAACTACTGAAATATAACAAGCCAAATGGATTTCTGAAGCAAAATTCCATGCAGCGGAGAGGGAGAATAGTCGATACACCAGTATAGTAAGTTTTAAGTTTAATTTACGATGCTGATTTGGGGCAATTAAACGGGCTTTTAATCATGGAGTCGTTTATACCTCCCGATGTGCACGCATTCTTCGCAATGTGAATACCCCATAATAATGAAAATGGCTTCTGATCTTGATATCGAGTGGTTTTACAGAAAAAGGTAATAAGATGAGATGCAGGAAAGGGTATCTTCAGGTGCAGAAAATATGGAAAATGCACTGTCGAGTTAAAGATGATGCCTAACATCAGAGGTTTTGGTGCCGCGTGTTAAAAGAATTTTTTACCAAGTTTCAGTTAGCTGAGAATGAGACACATAAATAACGTCAACATATGCCCTGTGTGTGCTCACCAAGAGAAAAATCTGTACTACCATGCTTTAGTTACTTGCCATCATGCAAATTTACTCTGGAATGCAACCGTGGACATTTTAGATCTTAAACTGCCCAGGTTACATCCAGTGACATGGTCGGCTGATGTGTTGGAGCATGCTAATTAGTAAGAAAGATGCCCCTATTTCCAATTAAGTTATGTGGGGCAATATGGAGCAGTCCGAATTAGTACACATGGGAAAATTCAGTGCAGCCCACTATAATCCACGGAGCTTTAATAAGCTTGTGCGCGCATTGTAATTCCCTACCAAGAGTGCCCCTAGTGAAGAGCAAGTGAAGGCTAAGTAGAGTCCACCATTTGAAAGCAGATGAAAATAAACCGTGATGGTGCTCTCGATTTCGCCTTGGGAGTTTCTGGTGCAGTCTGGTTGAGCATGACCATGATGGAAGATTTCAAACAGGGCCCGCAAAAGGTATGGTAACATAACATGTCTATTCACCATTGAGCTCCTGACATGATATATGCCATGTTGTTCGCCCAGGGCAGATATTCCATGTTCGCCCAGGATAGAGGCTATCACATGGTGGTGATTGAAAACTACCGTCAATCAGTTGTTTATCTTTGGCTAGATAGTCAGGAGCAACGAACAATGAGTGCTCAGCTATTTTGTTAGTTGCAGACGTACAATTCTGCGTTCGAGTTTTTGGAGCTTCTCTTTGCAAAATGTGAGGGAAATGAAGCAGTACATGTACAAGCCGTCGTTCCAATAGTGATCCACACTTTGTAGCAATGTCCTCTGACAAATTGGTTTTTTCTTGCATGAAACACCCTAGCTAAATTTTATGTATCAAGATGTGCATTGCACGTGTAACTTTACTAGTGACTTATAAATCAAACTCTAAAAACTGGGTTTAAGCCCAAACAAACAGACTCTCAAGGTGTGAACAGAACTAAAAAAAAAAGGAAATCAATGTGAAATGTGTCACTAGTTTAGTACTTCGATGGGAGTAAGTACAAAAAATTATATAGTGTCGGGCTGTTTGGTTGTGCTTATTTACGGCTTTTCGCCTTTTAGCTTATAAGCTACAAAACGTTTAAAAATATGCTTTTTAATTTTGGCTTTTGGCTTATACCATCGTACGCCAAAGCCCAAAACACTTATTTCGGTGTTTTTATGTCTTATAAGACTAACTCTAAAGCTGGGTTTAAGCCTAAACAAACAGGCTCTCTGAAGGTGTGAACAGAACTAAATAAAAAGAGGAAATTAATGTGAAGTGTGTCACTAGTTTAGTACTTCGACGGGAGGAAGTATAACAAATTATAAGGTATGAACAGAACAAAAAAAGAATGTGATGCTGCCCAGGTTCGAACTGAGGACCTTTTGCGTGTAAAGCAAACGTGATAACCGACTACACCACAGCACCATATTACTGTTGGTTAACTACCGGAACTAAACAGTATTTATCCTAACCACTCGGTCCTGTTCGGCGACACTCCACTCGAACACATGCCTAGGGAACTCCCGGCAGCAGCACAAGGTCGTGGCTGTGAGCTCCAGGCGGAGAATCAAGGTCCTGGCGGCGGAGCAAGTTGAACCGGAGGAGGCGGCAAATGTTCTCTGTTCATCGGCGGGAACACTTGAATCGGTGGAATATGAGCCGACGGCAGCCTCGATTCGTCGGCGGCGCAACCGATTCGACCAGCCGACAGGATTTGAGCGCAGACGGCACGTTTGTTCGTCTCTACATTTCGGGCTGTTGGCGATAGAGAGGATGAGAGGGAAAAAAATACTCTGTTCGGTGGTGGCACTTGGCGGTGTTTCTTGTGCTAATTTCGACCAGATCTCGCTTTTGCTGAAACGAGGAACGAGTCCCAGGCTGCTTCGCAAAATTGCACTACGCGCTGCTCCGCTCCGCAGTATCGGATTTGCGGAGTTGATATTGTTTTTAGTAGATTTCTCATCATATATACCATGTGGTAGCATTTACTTCCTTCGTTTTAAAATATAAGATGTGATGTTTTTTCTTTATAAAATGAGTGCGATCAAGAGAACAATTGAGTGACAAAGAGAAAACATAGGTGACCCTTTAAGAGAAATACTACTATCTCTGTTTCAAATATAAAATATTTTAATAACTTGATTTAAGCTACCAAAGCATCTTATTTTTTAGAACAAAAGTAAGATTAGAATCCTAGCAAAAACAAGCATTTTGTCCAATGAAAAAAAGTTGTATTTGTGTGATTGATCCATGTTCACATAAACCACGGGTAACACAAATCATTAAATGGACTGTCCGATAGACAAAGAAATGTCCACGAGAGAAAGGCTATCAATAACATGTACCTGAGCATGTGAACAGGTTGGCGAGATTTCTTCCGGGCTTTATTCACCAAATTACTACATATATGAAAGTGGTGCACTTTATTGATTGATTCGTACGTCCACGTCATCCATGAAACCGTAGAAACACAAGTTTGAAACTTCTACAGTGCTACACGTTTGTTCGGCGATGACCCACCTCCACTATTTCCCTCTCGGTTCTTCTCCTTCCTTCTCTCGCCGCCCGCGGCCTCCCCTAGGTCCCAAATCCCCGACGCCTCTTCCTCCACGTGGCCCTGGAGGTAAATGGGGGAGATCCTCCCTCCACCGCTTGCCATTTATTCTCCTTCTTCTTCGCCTACCATCAACTCCTCCACGCCTCTACCCATCCTCTCGGAAGCAAGTCAACAAGTGGTGTCGCGCCTCGACGACCTGATCAACCAGTCCATCAAGGTTGTCAAGAAGGGTTTTGGACGTGCGCTGGTCCGCTGCTCCCAAGCTGGCCACCGCGCCACCGACGAGGAGGAGGTCCTCCTGCAGCCCGCCGCCTCCACCGGCGTCCTCAATATCTAGCTCTCGCCGATTCTCCTCCTCATTAGTCTGCAACCCCCACCGGACCTGATGCGGATGATGTTCCCCGCGCTCGGCTGCCACAGGCGGTTTGGTCATGCTCGCCTTGGAGATGGAGAATGTCATGGTGGCTCTCTATGATGGCACCGGCGACCACACGCTGTTTGGTGGCGTGCCCCAGGTGTTCCACCGTCAGGAGGAGCCTGTGGAGCGCCACCGATGGCACCATCTTAAGCGGCCATGTCGCAGGACCTCCTCCCCTACCCCTCTTCGTTGCACGTACGGCGGCTTGCCCTTCCCTATTTCCCATCGCTCGCATTGATGCTTCTATTGCTTTAGTCGCCTTCCCTTCAATCTTTCCAAGCGCGAGTTCACCATCCGCAAGGCGTGACGACTCAGTTTGGGGGCTGGGAAGACGTCCAGCAGGTAACAGCCTGTCGGCCGGGTACCCTGGCCACCTCATCCTATTCTCTATCCGCTGACAAGGATGGCTCCCAGTGACATCAAGCGTACAACGCGCAGGTGAGCTTCTTTCTATTTATTCTATTTCCCCTTTAGTTATTTGTTCTCCTCTCTTTCTACTTCATATTTCCCGTCATTTGTTTGCATATGGGGTCAGTTGCGTTTGGTGTACTTGAAATTAACAATCTGGCTTTGGGCTACAATTTATGATTACTTCAAACCTTTGCACTTAGCTTTTCTTGCGGAGTTGACGAGAAGGCGCGGACCTAGGATAATACTAATCCATGTGGCGAAGTGTGGCGGTTGGGGAGTATTTTTGATGTGGCCACAGAGCTGAGCATCGGTAACATGGTGACGAGTAGTATGCCGGGAAGAGGAGATCAAGGCAGCCACTAGCCATATCTGTTTTGTATCTTCACCCTCAGGTGATGGGTCATCTCCCTTCTTATCACTCCTAAAATTCAATATTTATGCAGGTGGATGGAATCTAATTTATTAATTTTGCTACGTGGTTTATATTTGAGGAGCCCAGAAATATGGAGCATAGATTTTTTTTCAGTATTGCGCTTGATGAAATTACCAAATGATTTTTATTTTTGTTGTAGGTCCTTGTGATTGAAAAGTGTACTGGCTTAGGCAGGACATGTTCGGTTACTGGCGCCTTCTTTCTTTTTTAAAGGCGATGTTTACTGACCTTTAAAGGGTGTCTTATAGAAATTGTTAATTTCTCCTCCCCTTACGACATGGTCAACTGGAAAATGTTATACATATCAATCCTTTTGCTTAGTATAATTTTCATGTTAAGGTAACTAGTTAGGTGGTCCGCGCACTTGCATGGGCAGCATCTGTAAGTACATTTAAAACTTTTATATTATGTAGGATACTTATGATCAATATCTTGATGACTACTTCCTCTAGCAAGGAAAAATTCTTAAATCTACTAAACTTAGTTCTGAATTGAACCAAGGAAAAGTTAGTTTCATGTGTAGAAATCCAAAAAAAAATTCCTCTAGCAAATGGGATGATGATAATTTAGCGCATTTTTAAATTTAGCACTAATAACACAACATAACATATACTTACTTTGTTTTCCTTCTATGTATTGTATTCCATTTTACGTTGTCACACACTATTTCAATTTAGGTGTCATAATTGATATAGTATTTTACATACTTTCTCAGTTTATATTTGCATGACAAAAGTAAAAGGTTAAAAAATGCATATTTGTTTCCTTGGCTTTCATGTTAACTCCGGTTTTAGAAGTAAAAGGATTTTTGTCTTCGACAAAATACATAACATGCATGAATTTTTTAATGAGTTTTATATCCATTTTATCTATCCTCAAACTTGGTAAACGACGTTCAAAAAGTGACTAAATAAAGTGTCATAATTACCAAAGAAATAGTACGATAATACATTTGTATTATATATTTCATAGTCACACCATACATTTAATATATACGTTCACATGAAAAATCTACTATCTAAAGTCATGTGTTGAAGTTTAATTAGGGTACACACACCTAAATAGAACATATGTCACAACAATTAACCAAAGGCTCATAGAGCTAGACGGTGCAAAATAGTATACTTATATTTGGAAGGAAAATCTTGAAATTATATCAATAAAAAATCTATGAAATGTTTAGTATACCAAATCATTCCTTGGTTTATCTGTGCGTGTGGTTCAGAATCGATACTTTATATCAAACAAAATGAAACATATGTCAATCAAATATATGCTACATTTGAAGATAAGTAGAACGGTCAGTGATATTGCATATTACCAAATGGAACATGGAAAGGGAAAACGGGGGAAAGTTGTTCACACACCATTTAATGTATGTGAATTTAGTAAAATTAGAAGTTAAAATAGCTAAATCCATAATTAATTTTATGTATATCGATATACAATTCTTCATATCTAATGCATTTGTACATAATTTATAAATGTACCAAGTAAAGAGGTAAACATCTATGCTAAAGTACCAAAACCATGGGTGCATATAAGCTTTAGGCCTTCAGTGCTAGCATCACACTAAGATAAGCTTCAGTATGATGTCTATACAAAATTTGAAAAAGTGGAAATCATAAGAGGGGAGAGCGATCCCTATTTAATAAAAAAATACATTATTTTTGGAATTTTACCAAGTCTAAGGAAACATCATGAATAAAAAATTATTTACAAATTAACAATAGTGTAACATCCTCACCTGATAAGGCTGAGTTCCTGTGTATAGTGCTAATCCCTGGATCTGTTCATTAGCTCACACAGTACACAATGATACAAAATATAATCATGTATCATAAATATAACGAATTTGATATAGAATTGACATTATTTATTCAAGCACACAGCGGAAAATGAATACAAGTTAGATGTCCATCCTTTAAATGTGCCACATGCGAATAATTGTTGAGTGGAGTCTCACGACCTATGAACGATCACTCAGAAACGTAACAACCTGTAACATGAAACATTAAAACCATGAATGGTCAATACTTTGAATGTATTGGAAAGTAGAACTAATGAGTAAAAAAGGTCTAGCAACTACATGCATATTTGGCTAGGTAGAGTTCAGACTAATTTGCTAAAAGCAATATAACTTTTCTCTACTTTTAAATTAGTTTTTTTCTTAAAAACAATCTTTCTAAGTACATACCAGCATAAACCCATGTAGAAACAAAACAATTCAGCTTTCGTATGCTCCTAAACCCATGTTCACCCATCAAGTTTTAGTAATTAAGAAATTGGAATGAGTGAGATCTTCCACACAGTTTCAGGTCTAGTTGCTCATAGTTGTCCATAACCGGGCACAAGGCTAAGTACTTAGTTTAGACACACCCTGCAGGGGTTGTACACTTTACCCGCACGACCTAGTCAACCCGCTCTTACCATTACACTCATTTTGTGCCATGGTAGAAAGAAAACCAAGATGAAACATTTTAGAAGCAGAACCCCGAGCCCTTAGGACGGACCCATACCAACTTACATCCCCTACATCTGCTAGTCACGTCGGGTCAGGTTCCTACAACTTACTTAGTCAAGACTAAAAATGACATGCGGCTGTACTGGAAGCTACTACACAAGAAACCTATTCAATCTCTGAAGCCTAGGTGTGATTTCCGCAATAAACCATCCAAAAACATCAATCCATCACACCAAGGATATTCAATAAATTCCAGTTGTTTTCATTATAGCAAAACATAACTTTCCATAACATAATTAATCATGAATTTCCTTTTTGTATGTAATAAGAATGGCTAAGCAACTACAATACGATGGCTCAATGGAAATCAAGTCATGGAGATATGACAATCATGTCTGGATGTCATAGCATAACATAGTAGTAAAAATAACTACACATACATCACTACTGAAAATCATACTACATGCATAGGATATCTCTACTTTCCTTTGTTGTAGATGTAGTCGTTCATATAATCCTCACAATAGAGAAGACTGCACTCATCACAATCATAAACGTTGCACTCCTTGCAATCTATTGATAAAAACAAGTGCACAACAAACACACTATTCAAAACATAACAATTATGCACAATACAATAAAACAATGAAACAAATGCATGCATGATGATTTAATATATCACAATGGTTTCATTTAGTTCTGTAAGTAGTATTAGGATACATGATGCATGCAAGAGATCATTTAATGCAATAGGGTGTTGATTATTGATTCTTGGTTGCCAAATAAGAGGTTTTTAATAGTTCTGCTGAAACTTCTACTCTAGTTGTCGTATTAAATTTCATTCTGGGCTGTACTGGATATAGGACATTAAACCAGTAGAAATTGGATTCACCTTAATAGGAGTTGTAGATATTTTCTTATGATTTAATTACTATTTAATAGAGTTTAAATTATCTAAACAGTTTACCATGACCAAAAATAAAGCTAAGAACAGATCTAGAATCTACATGGAATTGTGAATCCAAGGACAAATTATTTATATTTTTAGATCTATGAATAATTTACTATGAATTTATTACTCCAAAAGGCTACTAAAACTATTTAACTAATTACCAGTTAACTGTACCACAAAATTTATATATAATCTGATATTAATAAAGCACATTAAATTAGCTTCAATTTGATATATTATTCATAATTTTATGACCTATAAATAATTTATTATAGTTTTAATACTCAAAAAGGCTATTAAAAATAATAAAATTGTTACAGTAATTGTACACAGTAAAAATTGAATCGAACAGCGTATTCATCTTGTATATGAAATTTCTAATCCATAGATATCTTATTTGTATTTTTCTAATCTATAGATAATTTATAATGATTTATTTAGTTTAAAATGTCCATTAAATCATTTAAATAACTACATTAAATTTGGTTTGACAACCTCACTGTTTGTTGGGGCAAAGTCTTGAGTTTGTGTTGTGCAGGTTTACAAGTTGCTAGCAACACCTTTGAATCGTTTCCTTCCTCCTACTAGTTCGATAACCTTGGTTTCTTACTGAGGAAAAAATTATTGTTGTGCTCATCATACCTTCCTCTTGGGGTCTCCCAACGAAGCTCTACAGTGATCTGAGCTACACATCATCAAGTTATTTCTGGCGCCGTTGCCAGGGAGGCTAAGGACGGCTTCAAAGGGGAGTCCTTCACAACCTTTCTCTTTACTTTGTTTTTGTTTTGCTTAGTTTCTTTTATTTTGTTTTGATTGCTTATTTTTATCAAAAATCACAAAAAACTTAGCTCCTACTATAGTTGTTGGTCTGTTATTGCCTTGCTTTGTCATGCTTTCTATCAATGGATAGTTTCTTTGAAACTAGTTCTTATTGGAAAGGTGGGTTCACAGAAGAACAAAAGTATTATTATAAGGAACACCTGAAAGTATACAGATGTCGCCTAGAGGGGGGTGAATAGGCGATTTTAAAAACTTTTCCGAGAGATGCTCAACAAAGGCGGAATTAAACTAGCGTTTGCTTTGTCGAGCACAAAACCTAGAATAACTAGGGTTCACCTATATGCACCAACAACTTATGCTAAGCAATACAAGCAACAAAGTGATAGCAAGATATAGATTACTTGAAGCACGAAAGCTATCACAATGTAAAGTGCATAAGTAAAAACCCGGGTATAGAGATAACCAAGGCACGCGGGGACGACGATATTTTACCGAGTTCCTCCCAACATGGAGTATGTCTTGTTTGGATAGGGGGTGGTATCAAACCACCAATGCCACAAAAGGCCTCCCTTATTCTCCTGTGAATCTCACCCCAACGGGATCGATCCATGCTTCCACTATCGGTGCACTTGTCGGTGGCAATCCGGAACCTCTCACAAGGTTGGGGCACTTCTCCACAACTCAATTGGAGGCTCCCAACAAACAAGCTTGAGGAAAGCTCCACAAATTAATTGGAGGCCCAAGTAATCCAAGAACCTGAAAAACCACCAAACCGTCTAGGGTTCCAAGAACCCAAGAGTAAAAAGCTTCTCACCTTTCCCTCAATCGAATCCTCATAGAGAACTCAAACCGATGCACCAAATGCAATTGCAAGAACACAAGTAGTGCTCAAATCCTTTCCCAAATTCCACCAAAGCAACAAAAGCTTGTGGGCGAATAAGAGAGGAAGAATAATGGAGGAAATCCACAAAAGACTCCAAGATATAGATCCCAAGATGTTCCCCTCACTTAGAGGAAAGATGGATTGGTGGGATTGTAGATCTAGATCTCCTCTTTGAAATCCCTAAAGTATATGCAAGAATCAAGGGAGGGATTGAAGGGGGAGAAAGCTCAAGAGGATCAATAATGGAGGAGAAAGCCTATAAAACTCGAGCAGGGACATTGGGGAAGAAGGGCCCCTTTTTATAGGCCCATGATACGTTGGAAACGTATCTATAATTTTTGATGCTCCATGCTTGTTTAGTATCTACTTTGCTTTGCTTGTATACACTTTGAGGTGATTTTTTACATGTTTTCTGGTACTAACCTACTAACAAGTTGCAACAGTTCCAGATGCCTATTTTCTGCTGTTTTTGGTTTCAGAAAATTTAGTAAAGAAATATTCTCGGAATTGGATGGGACAAACGTCAAAGTCAATTACTTTCCGTGGGGAAGATGTCCAGAGGGGAGACGAGGAGGCATGCCAGGGTGGCTAAACCCCCCTAGGCGCGGGTGGGACCTACCCCGCGCCTGGGTAGGGTTTGCCCCCTCTAGACGCTGCCTCGGCCTTCCCCTTCGCCTATAAGAAGCCCCCGATGCAGAAACCCTAAGCACCCGATCAAATATCCACGAAACCATCTGTAGCCGCCGCCACCATCGTCCCTAGATCGGGGGGATCTGAAGTTCTTCCTGGCACCCTGCCGGAGGGGAGATCATCCCGGAGGCCTTTTCTCCGGTATGATGCGTGAGTAGTTCCACCTTGGACTCTGGGTCCATGTAGTATCTAGATGGTTGTATCTCCTCCTTTGTGCTTTCATGTATAGATCTTGTGAGCTCCGTTCATGATCTAGATCTAATCTATTTGTAATCATGCATGTTGTGTTTGCGGGGATCCGATGGATATTGAGATTATTATGTTGGTTTGATTAATGGTTTTGTCGTTATGATTCTATCATGCATGTGTTGTTTGTGATCTTGAATGCTCTCCATTGTTAGTAGCTATCTTGTCCAAGTAGTTTCTAGTGACTCCAAGAGGGGGTATTTATGCTCGATAGTGGGTTCATGCCTCTAGTTTCCAAGGGAAGTGACAGAAATCTCTTCGGTTGTAGGTGTGTTGTTGCTACTAGGGAGAAAACATCAGTCTCTTGTTCATGGAACATGTGGACTATTTACCTTACACACTTTGCTTAAAGCAGTTTTCTGTCGCTTGCAACTTAATACTAGAGGGGGTTCGGATGATAACCTGAAGATGGACTTCTAGTCATAGATGAAGTTGGATGGCGGTCTATGTTTCTTGTTGTATTGCCCAATCGAATCTCATAGGATCTTTCTGACTAGTAATTGCATTGTTATGCCTTGCTCAGTTCTTGTCAATTGCCCTGCTGTAATTTGTTTACCCTTCATGGCATGTTGTTTATCTAAGGAGAGCACCTCTAGTGAACTATGGACCCCGGTCCAATCTTTACCATTGATACATCTTCCACTATTACTTGTTTACTTGCTGCAAACCATTACCTTCCACACCATATGTTTAATCCTTTGTTACAGAAACCGGTGAGCTTGACAACCTCACTGATTCGTTGGGGAAAAGTCTTGAGTTTGTTTTGTGCAGGTCTCCGCGTTGCTTGCAACACCTGTATGACGTTTCCTTCCTCCTACTGGTTCGATAACCTCGGTTTCTTACTGAGGGAAGACTTGCTGTTGTACTGCTTCGACCCTGCTCTTGGGGTTCCCAACAGGCTCACATAAGCTGTGCAAGCCATCAGCCCACAGATTTCTGACCGTTTTCTGCCCGTTGGGGAAAAGTCAGACCGGAGACTCCGGTGTGCAGACCGGAGACTCCGGTCTACACCAGAGATTCCGGCCAACCTTCGGACCACCTATCAGACTGTTCCAGCGCCTCTGTGAACCAAGTGGACCGGAGACTCCGGTCCAGCCACACCGGAGACTCCGGTCTGAGGCATGGACCGGAGAATCCGGCCAGTCTCCGTACATTCCTCCGGACCACCTATTAGACTGCCCCAGGCTGAATTCTGGAGCCCCCTTCGGGGACTCCAGGGGACACTCCGGTCCGCGCGGACCGGAGACTCCGGTCTGGACCAAATAAGAGGCAAACTTCAAATGGCGATATCTAGAGTTTGGAAACTTCGATTGACCCGAAACCAATTTTGTTGGAAAGAGGACAACAAGAGTTATCCAACAAAACGCAATGTATTTTGCTGAAAATATTGGATACCACCAAGATAGAACATTTCATGTTTTATAATGTGACATACCTCTCTTGGTGATAAACCGGAAAAACCTCAAAGATCGAAAACGCAATATGATATAAAAGGGAAATCCGTTTTTGATGAACTAGAGCTTGTTATGAATATTAGCACAAGATCTAGAACCTCGCATGGATAATATCCAAATAACAACCAAGAAAGTATGATGCTAAGTATGCAAAGGTTTGAGCTCTCTCTGAAAGATATGATCGAGTTACTCACTTGAGAGCCCCTCTTGATAGTACGGTTGTCTATCCTATAAACTAGTCTCCTCAACTAACACCACGAGACCGGTAAGAAAGAAACCCTATCAAGATCATACCTTTGCCTTGCGCATATTCCACTTGATCTTGATGTATGCGATCTTGTCCTTCTCAAGATGGAACACCTTTCTAGATTGCTCTTGCACGCACTCGCTTGATGAAGACTTGCAAGTTGCTCCCCCATACGAAATGGGGAAACCTTTACTTTGACCTTGTCTTCATTGATCCATGATCACCGAGGATGGAAAGCTTCAAGCATGATATCTTCTAGATATGGCACATCTTTAGCTTGCACATCATTACTTCTAACACCATTTGGATTATGTCTTAAGATACATATGATGAACTCTATCTTCTTATTCAAGACACCCTTGCAAAAGGCTCAACTCTCACATGACCAATCTGTGGATCACTCTTTGAACACCTTGGTCACCACTTGATCCTCTTCACTTTCTTCTTCTCCAAACCTTGAAGCCAACATATGGTTCAAGCATTGCCTATGGACAATTCCACTTGATCCTCTTCACTTTCTTCTTCTCCAAACCTTGAAGCCAACATATGGTTCAAGAATTGCATACGGAAAATTCCTACAAGTACAACTTGATACACGCATTGGTCCATAGAGATTGTCATTAATTACCAAAACCACACATGGGAGCCCACATGTTCTTTCAATCTCCCCAATTTTGGTAATTGATGACAATCCCTTTGAGAGGGTTTATATAAGGAATTTAACAAATAAAATGGTGGCACCAATATCAAATACTACACAAGTATGTGATATTGGTACCATCACCATATATAGAGCAAACTCCCCCACAATCTATGCATGTGTGATGAACTTGAATTTCATTGCATATATTTCCAATCATTATCATTGGTGGAGTTTCCTCTATATATACCACATGCTAAGCAACAACAGAGACGCAAGAGCATGAAATGAAAATGCTTAGAAAAAATCTCAAGGCATAAACCATTTCCCTTAAACCCTCTAAAACTTCTCCCCCATTGGCATCGATTGCCGAAATGGGTGACAAGTACTAGAAGGCCAATATAGTGATAAATCCCCCAAAGGTGTGTGTTCGCACATATCCAATGATGAATACTTGGGAGGAAGTAGAACTACATCGACGACCCAAAGATTGCCTAAAGAAATAAAATAAAAGAAGCATCAACCAATGATGTAAGCAATCACAAGATTCAACTATGTGCTGATGATGCTCGACATGCGGCGAGTCCTGATTGGTTGGCACTGGTTCAGGAGGTCGATCAAATCTGGAGTTTTCAATAGATATCGAATGGGTCTAGGAGGCGTTCATCCTCACCTCATCGGCGATGACTGTGACATATGATGGCGTACAGCTTGGAGGTCAAGGTCGGCGGTGTTCCCGTGGTTGTCGGTGACGGGAGAGTGGTGGATGAGGTTCTGCGCGTCACGTTAGTTCTTCTTGTCACCTCTTTGTCGGCCTTTGGCTCCTGTTGTGGTAGCAGCGAACGGATGGAGGCGACAGACGACAGTGGAGCTCCGGCAAGCTCGCGTGCTCGCTGTGGTGCGTCTGCAAGGGGGGGAAACAGGGTGAGGAGACGCGGCGATGATGGAGAAGAGGATCATAGGGAGAAGGAGGGTCGCTGGGTGACGGAAACGATGGGTTTGAGCCTGATGATGGCTCATATATGTAGAGCTCGTTGGGAACCCCAAGAGGAAGCTATGATGAGCACAACAGCAAGTTTCCCTCAGTTATGAAACCAAGGTTATTGAACCAGTAGGAGTAAGGTAACAACTCCAAGGTGTTGCTAACAACTTGGAACCTGCACAACACAACAACGGAACTTTTCACCAACTTACAGTGAGGTTGTCAATATCACCGGTTCGCTGAAAACAAAGGATTAAACGTATAGTGTGGAAGATAGTGATTTGCTTGTAGAAAGTAAACAATAAACGGTAAAGAGTAGATGATATATCAATGATAAAGAATGGACCAGGGTCCACAGTTCACTAGAGGTGTTCTCCATAAGATAAATAGCGTGTTGGGTGAACAAATTACAACGAGGCATTTGATAGATTGATAAACTATAAAAATGCATATACTAGACATCCCGACTCCTGTTAGATTTGATTGGGCATTACAACATAATACATTGACCGTAATCCAACTGCATCTATGACTAATAATCCACCTTTAGGTTATCATCCAAACCCCTTACAGTATTAAGTTGCAAGCAACAGATAATTGCATTAAGGAATGCGTGTAAAGTAAATAATACAATTGCCCCATGGACAAAGGATTGTTGTTTTCTCCCTAGTAGCAACAGCACATCTAAACCCTTAGATATTTCTGTCACTCTCCCAGATTACTAGAGGCATGAACCTACTATCGAGCATAAATACTCCCTCTTGGAGTTACAAGCATCTACGTGGCCAAGATAGCTACTAGCAATGGAGAGCATGCAAGACCACAAATAACATATACATGATAGGATCAATAATCAATCTGACATAGTATCTCAATATCCATCGGATCGCCGCAGACACAACATGTATGATTATAAATAGATGATCTTGATCATGAACGAAGCTCACAAGATCTAAACATGATAGCACAGAGGAGGAGAAACAACCATCTAGCTACTTTATGGACCCATAGTCCAAGGGTGAACTACTCACACATCACTCCGGAGACTAGCATGGTGATGAAGAAGGCCTCCGGGATGATCTCTTCCCTCTGACAGGGTGCCGAGGAGAGCTTAGAATCCCCCTGATCTAGGGATAGAGATGGCGGCGGCTATAGAATGTTTCGTGGAGATCTGATCGGGTACTTAGGGTTTCTACATCGGGGTGCTTTTACAGGCGAAGGGGCAAGGTCAATGGGCGCTCGAGGGGCCCACACCTATGGCTGGCATGCCCCTTGGGCCGCATCGCCACATGGTGTGGCCGCATTGTGGCCCCAGTTCGTCTCCCCTCCGGACTCTATGCTCCTTCTGGTAAAATATTGACTTTGGATTTTGTCCCGTCCAATTCCAAGAATATTTTATTACTAGCTTTTATGAAACCAAAAACAGCAGAAAATAGGCAACTGGCACTGCGACATCTTGTCAATAGGTTAGCTCAGGAAAATGTATAAAAATACATCAAAGTGTAGACAAAACATAATTAAGTTGATATAAAACAAGCATGGAGCATAAAAAATTATAGATCTGTTTACGATGTATCAAGCATCCCCAAGCATAACTCCTTCTCGCCCTCGAGTAGGTAAGTGATAAAAAGAATAATTTTTGAGGTGTATCACAATTGATCAAGGTATTGCAAAGCATTGATAGTTGGGATCAAAGTACTATAAACATGGGCATGAAAGATGTAATTCTAACAATAAGACATAGCAACTATGTTGTAACATGAAAAGGTACGAACAAAAGATCATGATAACAATGCATTGAAATATGTTTGTTTGTTTCACATATAGAAAACATAGCAAGAGTGGTATTCAGCTTGTCCTTCATGGTCACTACTAGGAAACTAGATATAGATAGACATACCTTCTGTGGCGCATGGTTCTGACCATGCGCCACAAAAGTTATCCAGTGGCGCATCCGGAGCAATGCGCCACAAAACCATGAAACTTCTATGGCGCATCTTCCACAGCCATGCGCCACAGAAGTTTGGTGGGACCCACACCAGCCGTTGGACCATGAATCTTCTGTGGTGCATCCTTCCATATGCGCCACAGAAGTTTGGTGGGACCCACAGCAGGCGGGGTCTGACCGTGCTCTGACCAAACTTCTGTGGTGCATACAAGGAGATGCGCCACAGAAGTTTATATCTTCTGTGGCGCATATCACCATATGCGCCACAGAACAATTATGTGGGCCCCACACTCTTGACACCTATGTACAAGCTTCTATGGCGCATTTGTGCATATGCGCCACAGAAGAACAAACTTTTGTGGCGCATGACATGGTTATACCCCGCGGGTACACGACCTCAGCATACCTAGTCCGTCCCAAGGAAGGCCCACGGCAAATATATGCCGGCCCACGAAGATTTTCGGGTGGCCAAGGCCCATGACGCCTTCGGATCCTTGGAGAGCAAGACTAGAGTAAATAGGAAATTCAAAGGGGTAAACCCTAAAACCTATAACCGACTCGATCTGTGCCTAGGACCTTCCTATCTCTATATAAAGGACGGGAGGGCTTGATGAGGAGGACACCTTACAATCTCTCGCACACCACCGCATACACACCTCCACGCCAGATTGCATCTGCGCACCTTGTAATCTTCGGTTCCGCCGTAATCAAGAGCAGACAAGCAGGAGTAGGGTTTTCCTCGGGCCGAACACAGGTAAACCTCGTGTCCCCGTGTTGCTTGTTTGCTAACCGTTCCGCGATCTCCAGCATCCCCATATTCTCCAAAACCCAAGTCCATAACAATGGGCATTGACGAGATTAAACCTCGTCAGACGCTGATTGTGCGATCGTGACAGTCCCAACCCGAGCGATCTACAACTCCGCGGAGACGGAGAGTCATCTCCTCTTCGGCGCCTTCGACTTCACCGCCCACTCACCGGCCACCATGAAGGACTTCGAGCTCGTTGGCGATGGACTCGAGATCCTATTCGGGAGCTTCCGCTTCCAGGTGGGGCAGACTGGCACTCTCCGCCTCCCAGAGCAGGTGCCCCTACCATCGATCAGGCCCGCTCCATGGGCTCTACACCCTGTGCTATGCACCTCATCATCAACAAACGAGTTCTATGACAGCAGCAGCTGCAACTCCGATCTGTGCGATCCGCCATCGGACGAAGGGACCTACGGTTCTGGATCCAAAAGTTGCGGCAGCAACAGACCGATCTATGAGCGCTACCAGTGCGCCGCGGTCATCCAGGATCAGGAACACAATCCGCCACCCATCCCACAGGGTAGAAACGGTGGAAACAGGAGAAGCAAATCCCCCCCACCCAATGGGGAAAACAACAATCTGGTCATCCACCTCGACGAGGAGGGATGGGCTCAAGCACGCGAGGCCGTGGCAGGCAAAAAGATCCTGCCCGCTGATGCCTCACGAGATCTACTGATGGCATACCACATGCTCCTCATCGAGGAGCACAAGAAGCAGATCAAGATGCAGGAAGTGCTTGACAAGCGCAAGCAGGCAGCTTCGGAGTCCAGTGCGCGACGAGCTGCGCTCTCCGCCATGGGCATCGGCTCCATCTCACACGGCAACAACGGGAACAAGCACCATTCTCGGATGGAGAACATGGACCCCAAAGAGCGTTGCGAGGTGACCCGAGCCCTCAACGCGTCCTTCATGGAGATGGACACCGACGGCAACGTCATCCCAAAAACGCCGCAAGCTGCGATCATGGCAGCCACCGCGTACCTCGCGTACCACCCACCTCCGTAGGGGGACCCTAAGAGGGCCATGCACAAGTCCGCGCTTACCGGGCTCGGACTCGTTGGAGCTGCACTCCACGGAGAAGCTCCCGCGGAGCCGAAAAAGAAGGCTGCGGTCAGATTCAACCGCAGCACCACACCCTCATCCAAGGACGAAGAGCATGACCTTCCTCGAAGGCATAAGAGCTCACGCCATCGCAGCCGTGACTAAAACACTCGAAACGAGCTAACGCAGCGCAAGATCGACAAAGCACGTGCCAAGCGCGTATGCTCGTCTGAATCTGAGATGGATGAAGACGAAGGAGAAATCTGCGGAGCTTGATGCTTCAGCAGATCTGTCCGACGGACAAGGATGCCGCGAAACTTTAAGCTCCCTTCGGACACTCCGAAATTCGACGGCACACAGGACCCCAAGAGGTGGCTCAGTGACCACTTCTCGTCCTTCAAGCTGCACAGCCGAAGCAGGGAAACCGCCATGCAATGCCTTCAGCTGCAGTTGACAGGCGCAGCTCGGATCTGGCTAAGCAGCCTATCCTCAGGATCCATCCGAAGTTGGGAGGAGCTGGCGTACAGTTTCGTCCGAAACTTCAAGGGCACCAGTAAGAGGTCTGCCTTGATCGAGGAGTTGCGAGCCTGCACTCAACGAACGGGCGAATCCATTCGCTTGTACATACTGCGCTAGTCCAACACCAAAAACTCCGCGGCGCACATCTCCGAATAAAGGGCTATCGACGCCTTCAAGGACGGCGTCAAGAGCCAGGACTTCAAAGAAGAACTTGGATGCGTCAAGCCCAAGACACTCGACCACCTCATGGACATTGCCAACAGGTGGGCCGACGGTGAGGACTTCTTCCATCGAGCGCACTCAAAGGAAGAGGACGACTACGGCCGACGGCGAGAACGCCGTAGCAAGAGGAGATCGTGCGTCTACGATGATCGCGATGGACCCGACATGGTCGCGGCTGGCTACGCCGATGGCAACCGCAACAGCGGCGGATACCGCGGAGGCAATTTCCGCGATGGAGGACGCCCAGCACAGTCGTGGCAGCGCCGCGGTCGCGACGACGGACCCTCAGCATACGAAAAACTGTCGGGTCCATGCACCATCCACTTCTACATCGACAAGCAGGATGGTAAGAAGAAGGCAAGCCACATGCTCAAGGACTACCGCGAGTTCCAGAAGCTCAGCGAAAGCATGGCTCAGATGAGGCAGCAAGCCCCAAACCCTAGATTTGGGAACGCGCCCGCACCAGGAGAGATAGCGCATGGAGCTCCTCCACCGCCACCTGTAGGAGGCCCGAACCACCCAATCGCACCCGCACAGAATAACGGTGGGCACGGGTATCCCCCGCCGAAAGGAGTGACGATGATCCAAAAACGGCGCCCAACGAATAGGGTGCAGAAGAAAATCACCCGTCAGATCAACCTGGCCGTGACAGCTCCACTCACCATCCCTGAGTACCTCAGCTGATCAGAGTCCTGCATCATGTTCAGCCATTCGGATCACCCTTGCCAGGTCCCTCGCCCAGGTCATGCTGCCCTGGTGCTTGAGGCGCAGATCGAAGGTTTCGAGATGAGTCGCGTCTTCATGGATGGTGGCAGCATCATCAACCTGATGTTCGCAAGCACCCTAGCAGCAATGCGGATCCCGCTGTGCAGCCTGGAACAGTCAGACACAACGTTCCATGGCATCGTCCCAGGAAAGGGCGTATTCTCCCTGGGAAAGATATGGCTCGACGTCATCTTCGGCAATCCGGATAACTTCCGATGCGAGCGGATCGAGTTCGAAGTGGTGGACTGGCCATCACAATATCACGCCATCCTCGGGCGTGTAGCATTCGCAAGGTTCTTGGCAGTACCACACTACGCGTACCTGCTACTCAAGATGCCAGGACCCAGGGGCGTCATCACGGTCCACGGGAGCTTCACCCGATCGGACCACTGCGACAGGGATTTCAATAGAATCTCCCAGTCATTCGGCATGCAAGAGCAGCTCGTAAGACTCCGCGAGGTGATGGACAATGGGGCACCCCCAGTCGCACGGCAAAACGCACCTGATATGTCTTTAGACTCCACCGTCAACACAAAGAAGGTGCAGATCCACCCAATGGATGCCTCCAACACGGCGCTGATCGCCAACGATCTCAGCCCCGCATAGGAAAGCGCGCTCGTCGAATTCCTCCGTGAGCGCTGGGAAATCTCCGCCTGGTGTCCTGCGGACATGCCAGGAGTTCCCAGGGAATTCGCCGAGCACGCACTCAACGTCTTTCCAGACGCCAAGCCCGTCAAGCAGTCCACCCGGAGACTGTCCAAGCCCAGGGCCGAAGCCATAGGGATTGAAGTCGACAGACTACTCGCTGCAAACTTCATCAGGGAGATTAAGGAAAGCGAGTGGCTCGCCAATACAGTGATGGTCCCCAAAAAGGACACGGACATCCTGCGGATGTGCGTGGACTTCACGTCGCTGAACAAGCACTGCTTGAAGGACCACTTCCCTTTCCCTCAGATCGATCAGATCATCGATTCGACTGTAGGATGGGAGAAACTCTCCTTCCTCGACGCCTACTCAGGCTACAACCAGATTCGACTCAAAGTCGAAGATCAGGAGAAAACGGCGCTCATCACATCGTTCGGAGTGTTCTTCTACAACACAATGCCCTTCGGGCTAAAGAACGCAGGTGCCACGTACCAGCGGTGCATGCAGGCATGCCTAAAGGACCAGATCGGTTGCAATGTCCAAGTCTATGTCGACGACATAGTCATCAAAACCAGGGAGGCAAGAACGCTCATCGACGATCTCCGTGAGACGTTCAATAATCTCGACCGCTAAAGGATCAAGCTTAACCCTAAAAAGTGTGCCTTCGGCGTCCCATCGGGTTAGCTGCTTTGTTACTTCATCTCCCAGTGAGTGATTGAGGCAAACCCAAAGAAAATACGGGCCATCATGGCCATGGAGAAGCCGAAAAACCTCAAGGGCGTTGTTACCACCGTATTTTGGCTAGAGACGGAGATGGGCCGTGATCAAGATGGGCTTGGAAGATATGTATATTCAACGAGTTGTTGGATCGGCCTAGTGTGTGGATTTGGGCTAAATTGCCCGTGTATCTTGTATCATAGTAGGTTTCGTGTTTGTTTAGGTTCCGTTGATGTTTAGGTAAAGATAGAGTTGTAGAGTTATTCCAAAAGTAGAGAGTCTCCGGACTATAAATATGTACCTAGGGTTATTGAGAGAAAACAACAACCACGTTCACAACAAACACAATCTCGGCGCCACCCTTGTTTCTAGGGTTTCTTTCGGGTAAGTGCCATGTTGCCTAGATCGCATCTCGCGATCTAGGCAGTATCTACTTATTCGTTACCTGGTTTTACTCGTACTGAAGCGTTGTTGATGGCGAGTAATACCATTATCATAGATTGTTTGAGGCTAGCATCGGTACTTTTTCATTACTATCGTCGAAGTTATGCTACCTCTAGCTATCCCGCTACCCTTGCACCTTTTCCCAAAGTGCAAGGGTAGCATCTTGCTTGATCTTTATTTAGTCGATTCGATCTGTTATAGTTGTACCTTGTTCACCAAGGTTTAGTTTAATATCTACGTAATCAGGCCTTACAAACGGGTTGAACGATCCGGTAATGCATAAGGACGTGGCTTATTCGTTCTAGAGAAGATGTTCCGGTAATTGGCTTTATGTTGGTTATTAGGCCTCCTCTAGGGTTGATATTCTTCATCTTTTGTACGTACTAGGCTCAATTACGCGTAGGACGTTCCAGTTACGTAGTGAAAACATTAAACTATCGTAGATCGATTTAACTTGTAGTGATCAAAAAAACCCATGTTATTATAAATCTAACGCAGAACCATGGGGCAATCGGCTTTAGGAGCCGATTCTGAAACACAGGAGCCGATTACGGCTCGAATTTTACGATACTTGTTTATCATGCAGAAACCAATCGAGCAATCCTTCACCTTCACGATCAGGTATAGGTCGGTGCACGCCCTCGAACCAAGCCGGGGCGTGTCGGAGCTTTGCGCCGTCGCCCGAGGGACCAGGCCCACCAGATCTGGGAGCCTCCGGCTCTCCGTGTTGTCGATCGCTGCTCGCCGGTGGGTTTTGGCAGGCAACACATTACTCGCACGGTGGGACCTTCAACAACGTCTACATCAACACCGACGCAGCGATGGAACAGACCGATCACTTACAACGATCTGCCTGACGAGCACAAGGCCAAGTACGACGAGATCAAGGCCCTCTTCGAGGAAGACCTCATCAGCTCTTTTGAGAGGACCCGTACGCATGGCATCAGATGGAAAGGGTTCTCCCCCGAGGGCGCTCTTAATGAGGTGGATCTGTCTGTTCCTTCGGAGGAGCGCACCAGGGCTCTACGACAGGAAGTCAACTATATGGTGGCTCATTCTCTGCACCGCCATTCTGAGAGCCTGGTGAACGCTTTCGAGCGAGTTGCGGTTCGCGTAGTTCAAGAGATCATGAAGCATCAGTACTCTCCGTCGGGACCTACTTTGGGGACTCACCAGGGAGAAAGACCGCTCCAAACCAGGCCACAGCTCCCGTTCGCACTTGCCGCTCCAGAACCGCCAGGGGCAGCGGCTTACGTCGTCTACAAGGCTGGAGGCGACCCAGGCGATTGCCAATTCCTGTTTGAGCCACCTAAGGAGATCCCACACGGATATATATGCGCCTACGTGCCGGACTGCAATAACCTGACACGCACCAAACAGATTGCAACCGCAGGAGTTTCTGCGGCAGGAGCCCTTGGGGCAGGATCTTCCGGGGCAGGCGTGTCCGGAGCAGCGATGGCTGGGATGGACGCTGACAAACAGGCGTGGCTAGCCAAGTATGCCACTGGAGCAAGTCATGAGAATCTAGCCCCTACAGCTCAAACAGTGGAGCAAATCGGTACCATCCTGAGGGACCAGTTCGGCTTCGTGCCGAAGAGAAGGACAATCGGCTATTCAAAGCCGTACCCCAACGAGTTTGATCTGATTCGCGCCACCCAAGTATAAGCTCCACGAGTTCTCAAGATTCTGGTCGGAAGGGTCAAGCTCGATCGAGCACATAAGCCGATACGGCACAACTAGGCATGATTTGGCATCGGATCGGATCGCGTAAGATTCTTTGCGCAATCTGACAGGACCAGCCTTTGGGTGGTACACCTCACTACCACGATTCAATTCATACCGGAAGCAATGGAAGAGCGGTTCCACATCCAGTACCATTCGAGGCTCTCGAGGCGGGCATTGCGGACACAGCGCAGTGCGGAGAAGCGAGCTGTGGCGAGTACATCCGGTAACCAGGACTGTCAAGAACCGATGTTACTCGGCTCGTTTAACTGAGAAGGAAGCAGTCGAGCTGGCAGTGTTGGGTCTCTCAGCACCCATCAAGGATTTGGCGTTCCAGGTAGAATACAACTCATTGGCGCACATGGCCCAGAAACTGACGATGTATGAGCAGCGCCACCCTGAGTTGTACCAAGACAAATTCAAACGTCCGATAAGCCTGGTCGATGCAGAAGAAGAAGATCCTACGCAGGACCAGGAGGTGGCCGTAGCTGAATGGGCTCGGGGGGCAGATCCTGTGGCCTGCAAATGGGTGAAACAGCAAGGGCCTGCGAAAGGGTTCGACTTTGATGTGAGCAAAGCTGAGCAGATATTCGACCTGCTGCTGAAGGAGAAGCAGCTGAGGTTACCCGAAGGCCACAAAATCCCTACGGCTCAGGAGATGAACGGGAGACCATACTGCAAGTGGCATCATTCGTTCACTCACACCAACGAGTGCAAAGAGCTTCGCCGCCAAGCCCAGATGGCTATAGAACAAGGCCGTCTGATCCTTGGGCAGTTCGCCATGAAAGTGGACACAAACCCATTTCCCGGCGTCAACATGGTAGGACTCAGTCGGTCCGCAAGACGTAAGCTGGATTTCTCGTTAGCGTTAACACAGGTGTCTGGATACCACCCTGACACGTCCAAGGAGGACGGTGGTCGCTCTCGGGGCAAGGAAAGAAAGGAGGCTAGTCCATGCGACCGGCCTAGCCACAGTGACAAGCGGTACTTAACAGAGGAACAAGTGAGGAGAGTGCGATATCAGAAGCCACATTCCACGCATCTCCTTAACAAGTATGAGCACCAGTACGACCAACGTCGCCAGCGCGACAGAGACGACGGAAGATATGAGCACCTTGCTAGGGGACCGTCGAAAGAGAAGGAAGGCGCAGATAGGCATTGGGATTGTCCTTTCTTCAAGTATTGCTGGGGCACAGGAATGAGCCGATTGCCTACAGTCGACAACTGCCCGGAATGCAATCAGCAGAAGGAGGACACGAGGCCAGTGTCAGTATTCAAACGCCTAGGGCCTCTTCCGCCCCAGAGCCGTCACAAGGAGTCCGCTCGAGCAGGAGACCTCGAGAAGCCAAAGGATGACAAGGTCGAAGACAGGTATCACCGTCCAAGGTGGTGCCCCGACGGACTCAGACACACCCAGAAGCGTAGAGTGCAGCGGCTGCGTAACTTAGAGGAAGCTGAAGCGCAGTATCTCCACGCTTTGAAGAAAGCACGGCCTGATCTGGCCGTCAAAGCGAGGCAGGCTGTGGAAACGGAAGACCGCCCGACCAGGAAAGAGTGGCGCCCCAAACCGGTAAGAGCCGATGCAAAGACATCGGCTAGCACAAACATGGTGTTCGTACTCCCGTCAGAATTCTGCGCGCCAAGAACCGATGAGCTACCCGCACGGTTTGATCGCGCCCACGGCGGTTATCTTTGAGAAGCCACGTGAGAAGGGTTACAAACATCCGAAAGCCACTGCACTGCGAGGTTACATCAATGGGCAACCTGTCCAAGATGTTGGTGGACACCGAGCGATCAATATCATGCCATACTCCATGCTACGACGTTTGGGATGCTCCACCGCAGATCCGATCAAAACCAACGCCACGTTGAGCGACTTCAACGCCGGGTCTTCGAACGCAAGGCGTACTGAACGTGGACTTGACAGTGGGCAGGAAAACCGTACCCACGTCATTCTTCGTCGTGGACAGCAAGAGCACTTACACTGTCTTGCTAGGAAGGGATTGGATTCACGCTAATTGCTGCATCCCATCCACAATGCATCAGTGCCTGATCCAGTGGGATGGAGACGAAGTGGAGGTCATTCACGCAGACGATTCTATCGAGATCTCCATAGCTGGCATGAACATCTGGGAAGCAGAAGACCAAGAGCCGATCTCTGGAATCAATCTAGACGGCTGCGAGCGTATTGAAGCTACAAAAAACGGGGTGAGGCTGGTCTTATCCACTGGCCTTACAGAGTAGAAAAGCCCACGATCATCCGTGCTACGGCCGATCCCTGCGATCGGCCACAAAAAATAAAAAGTAGCGATCATACGACAAGCAGCTCAGGTAGTCGTAGCAGAGAGATGCTCTGCCACTGTAAAATAATAAGGTGTAAACCTTCCTTGACTGATGCAAGCGAAAAGGGGGCCGATTCAGGCGATCGGCCCAAATTATTTTTGTCGTCCTCACCCACCGTTTGCCCTGTGTTTAGCGTCGATTCGATAAGCCCATAACGCCTCTGACAAAACCTCGTGCCAAACCTAGAGGTGGCTTATCCCTAGAACCACAGGTGACGGAAAGCTAGGGTACGGGTTTACATCAGCTGATGAGCTAGAAGAGATCGACATTGGTCCTGGGGATAAGCCACGACCAACATTTATCAGCAGAAAGTTAGATCCGAGTCTGCGGGGCCCGATGATAGCCCTGTTAAAACAATATCCAGACTGCTTCGCCTGGGACTACACAGAGATGCCTGGGTTGGACAGGAGCATCATCGAGCATCGACCCCCGCTCAAAAAAGGATTTCGACCGTTTCAGAATGAGCACGACAAATGAAGGCAAATTCGGAAGAAGTCAAGAAAGAGGTCGAGAAAATGTTGACGGCCAAGTTGATCAGACCATGCAGGTATGCTGAGTGGATTTCTAGTATCGTACCTGTAGAGAAGAAGGGTGGCCAATGGCGTGTTGCTATAGATTTTCAAGATCTCAACAGAGCTACCCCAAAGGATGAGTATCCGATGCCGGTGGCAGAAACATTAATCAATGCAGCAGCTGGTCATAAAATTTTGAGCTTCATGGACGGCAATGCCGGGTACAACCAGATCTTCATGGCTCCAGAAGACATACACAAGACTGCATTCCGAGTCCCAGGGTCTGTGGGGTTATTTGAGTATGTAGTCATGACGTTTGGACTGAAAAATTCCGGCGCCACGTACCAGAGGGCCATGAATTATATTTTCCATGATCTGATCGGCAAACTGGTTGAAATCTACATCGATGACGTGGTGGTCAAGTCTGCTTCAAGACGGACACTTGGACGATGCAACGCTGGCCCCGGACCGAACAAGAAAATTCGCCTACGGATGAATCCAAAGAAGTGTGCTTCGGGGTGACGGTCACGGTTCTTGGGTTTTGGTCCATGAACACGGAATTGAGATCGGCTGAAAAGTCGAGGCGACGGACAATGAAGCCGCCCACCACGACGAAGAAAGAACTACGGTCCCTTATCGGCAAGATCAACTTCAGACGATTCATCTCCAATCTATCGGGAAGGATTGAGCCGTTCATGGGACTAGTAAAATCAAATCGACGAGGAATTCCGGGGCGTAACAACAACGAGCCTTTGACGAGATCAAAGAATATTTGACGCCAAAGATTAATCCCACCTCACCGACAGCCATTCTACATTTACTTGTCGTGGTCGACACGTCCATCGCCTCGTAGTGGTGCAAGTTTATGATGGGCTGGAGAGGGTCGTTTTTACATAAGCGGAAGATCTTTGACGCAGAGACGAGGTACCACGATATCGATAAGTTGTGCCTCTGCTGTTTTCACCCGCACCAAGTTGCGACACATTTGCTATCGCGAGATCATCATCATATGCAACCGACGTCATAAAGCACATGCGTCGGCTCCTATGTTAAAAGGCCGTGGGCAAATGGATGTTTGCCTTGTCGAGTTTGACATCCGTATCAACCCGCCGAAAGTTAAGGGACAAAGGCTGATCTTATCGCTGAAAGGATCAACACTAACATAGCCGCGCTGTCCATAAGAGCGTGGGCTATGTTTTTCGACGGATCAGTTTGTGACGATGGCTGCGGCATCGGCATTTTACTCGTGTCGCCCCGGGGGGCAACATTTTCCTTCTCCATCAGATTGTCTACCTCTCGCACCAACAATTTAGCCGAGTACGAGGCGATATCCAAGGGGATGGAGTTACTCCTCGAAGCCGGAGCGGAAGCAGTGGAAATTTTTGGAGACTCCAAGTTGGTGATTTCCCAGCTCACGGAGGACTACAAGTGAGAGAGCGAGTCCCTCTTCCCATTATGGCTGCACTGCCGCGAGCTGATGACGCAATTCCGGTACGTCAACTTCACTTGGATCCCACGAGCGCAGAACACCGAGGCGAACGATCTTGCGCAGATAGCTTCAGGATACAAGGATGTGGTAGAAGGAGTCGCTCGTGCATGCCTCACGGAAGACGATCGAGAGCCGATATCTTCAATTACTTGAAGGATTCGGCTCGGGGGGCACCTAAACGGATAAGGTACAAAGCCATGAAGTACGTGCTTATTGGGGATGACATGTTTTACAGACTGGAAGGACTATTGCTCAAATGCACGGGGAGCCGAGGCCAACCAGCTCCTACACGAGGTACGAAGGCGCTGTGGAACTCACCAATCGGCTCATAAGATGAAATGGTTGATCAGCGATCGGTTTTATTGGCCCACCATGCTTGAGGACTATTTCAACTACTACAAAGGGTGTCAAGCATGTCGAAATTTGGAAAATCCAGATGGTACCCGTCAAGAATGAACCCCATCATCAAGCCTTGGCCATTCCGAGGTTGGGGCATGGACATGATTGGCAAGATCAATCCTCCATCAAGCAAAGGCCACATGTGGATTCCGGCTATCACGACTACTTCACTAAATGGGTAGAGGCTGTCCCGATGAAGTCGAGAACTCGAAGGATGTTATCAATTTTGTGAAAGAACATGTCATCCATAGATTCGGATTCCCCAAACTATCACGATCGATGGAGGTTCGGTCTTTATTTCTCAAGAGTTTAGGAAATTCTGCGAGGACACGGGATCAAGCTGATTAGATCATCTCCATACTATGCTCAAGCAAATGGACAAGTGAAGCGCCCAACGAGCCTCATCAAGTTGATCAAGAGGAAAGTCGATGAGCACCCAAGACGTTGTACGAGGTTTTGTCGAGGCGTTATGGGCTTATCGCATGTCATGTCATGGAGCAATAAAACCTCACCCTACCATCTAGTATATGGACAAGAAGCCGCCCTACCATGGGAAATTACGGCTGGATCGAGACGCGTCACTTTTCAGGACGATCTAACAACTGAAGAGTATGCAACCCTGATGAGTGACAGTGTGGAGGATTTAACCGAGCTCAGGTTATGGTCGCTGGAGAAAATCAAAGAAAACAAGGCCAAGGTAGCTCGTGCATACAACAAGAAAGTGAAGCCAAAGGAGTTCCACGTTGGTGATCTAGTATGGGAAGTCATGTTGCCCTTGGGGACTAAGGATGCAACATATGGTAAATGGTCTCCAAATTGGCACGGTCCGCATGTGGTCGACCAAGTTTTAAGAGGAAACGCATACATGCTCGAGCTTGGATGGAGTAAAATTCGATGGCGATTAACGGACAACATCTCAAGAAATATTTTCCAAGCATGTGGGATGTTGGACAGTAAAACTGGAGGGGCCGATGCATGAAATCGGCTAGATAAAGGCACGAGAAACGATGGACAGTAAAAATATGGGGGCCGATGCTGAAAATCGGCCGAGTAATATATAGCCGATGCACGGTCATCGACTCTAGAGGTTCACACATGTTACAAAAAGGGCCACCTCGGCGATTTCAGCTTCGTCATCTTCATCTTTGCTTGTCACTAGTCGTCTGTGCGGGGCACGTTTTTCGGTGGGCAATTGGAGATTTGGGTCGTCCGTGTTTGAATCCACCGTGTTGAGGAAGGTCGCAGGTCATCATTTGAAACCAAGAAGTGGCCGTTGTAATGTGTCTAAGGATGCGACCGAAGGTTGACCCCGTCAACGTTTTTTGGGAGAAGCCGATGGGTAGTCATCGGCTCTGTGCGATTTGACCTGTTTGACTGTGTGCGTGCAGCATGATGAAAGCCGATACAGTGTCATCGACTTCTGAAGCATCGACCTATTTCGGTTATCGGCAAAATTGAAGCAAAAAGGAACAATATTTGGGAAACAGATGTTCATTCATTCAAAAGATCAGTGCTTACAGGACGATCGGTTACAAAAGGGGCCTACTACTGCTACGGCTATTACTACTGATTCCTAATCTAAGCCGAGGTCGTCGTCGCCGCTGTCGTCGCCGCCGTCCTCTTCGCTGTCTTCAGCGCTGCTGCCGGCATCGTCCTCGCTGCTCTTTGAAGAAACCAGCGGGACCTCTTCGTCCTCGTCATCTTGATATCTTCGCTGGACCCGAGCGAAGCGCTCGTCGCGGATACTGCCGAGGAGGTGTCCTCCTCGATTCCTCCTCCTCGGCGGAAGAGTCGACGCCGCCCCACGACCAGGCGTCGCTGCTCTTCGCCTCAGCCCCGTCGACGAGGAATGAGGCTCTTCGCCGTCGATCGAGGACGATCGTCCTCGACCAGGAAAATCGATCCCTTTCGTCCCACCATCGTGGGGCGAAGTATCAGACCGCCGTGGCGGTGCTCGCGTCGGCTCGGTCGCTAATCGAGTTGGAGGCGGGAGGACACACCGGAGGAAGCAGAGGAGGCCATGGCGAAAGAGGGTTTTTCCGAAGGGAGAGGGTTTTCGAAACCGGAGGAAGATGGGGACTGTGAACTGTTCAGCTGATTTAAATAAGGGAATAGTGGAGACGGTTCAATGCCATAGCGGTTTCCCAGTTACCGCCAAAATCGTCAAATCACGCACGCGCAGGAGTTGAGAAGACAGGCATCATGATGAAGGGGTAGCGTGGCCTGTTTACGCCACGCATTCTGTCGACGCAGCCCGATAAAAAAAAGGAGGAGAAGAGGAAAAAAACACACAGAGTGGTTTTGGAATTATCATTGCCAAAACCAGGGGGGCATGTGTTACCACCGTATTTTGGCTAGAGACGGAGATGGGCCGTGATCAAGATGGGCTTGGAAGATATGTATATTCAACGAGTTGTTGGATCGGCCTAGTGTGTGGATTTGGGCTAAATTGCCCGTGTATCTTGTATCATAGTAGGTTTCGTGTTTGTTTAGGTTCCGTTGATGTTTAGGTAAAGATAGAGTTGTAGAGTTATTCCAAAAGTAGAGAGTCTCCGGACTATAAATATGTACCTAGGGTTATTGAGAGAAAACAACAACCACGTTCACAACAAACACAATCTCGGCGCATCGCCACCCCTTGTTTCTAGGGTTTCTTTCGGGTAAGTGCCATGTTGCCTAGATCGCATCTCGCGATCTAGGCAGTATCTACTTATTCGTTACCTGGTTTTACTCGTACTGAAGCGTTGTTGATGGCGAGTAATACCATTATCATAGATTGTTTGAGGCTAGCATCGGTACTTTTTCATTACTATCGTCGAAGTTATGCTACCTCTAGCTATCCCGCTACCCTTGCACCTTTTCCCAAAGTGCAAGGGTAGCATCTTGCTTGATCTTTATTTAGTCGATTCGATCTGTTATAGTTGTACCTTGTTCACCAAGGTTTAGTTTAATATCTACGTAATCAGGCCTTACAAACGGGTTGAACGATCCGGTAATGCATAAGGACGTGGCTTATTCGTTCTAGAGAAGATGTTCCGGTAATTGGCTTTATGTTGGTTATTAGGCCTCCTCTAGGGTTGATATTCTTCATCTTTTGTACGTACTAGGCTCAATTACGCGGGGGCTCCGTTATTCGTAGTGAAAACATTAAACTATCGTAGATCGATTTAACTTGTAGTGATCCAAAACCCCATGTTATTATAAATCTAACGCAGAACCATGGGGCAATCGGCTTTAGGAGCCGATTTATTGTGAAACACAGGAGCCGATTACGGCTCGAATTTTACGTATACTTGTTTATCATGCAGGAAACCAATCGGAGCAATCCTTCACCTTCCTGATCAGGTATAGGTCAGGTGGCACGCCCTCGAACCAAGCCAGGACGTGTGCCAGAGCTTTTGCGGGCCGTCGCCCGAGGGACCAGGGCCCACCAGCAGTCCTGGGAGCCTCCCGGCTCTCCGTGTTGTCAGTCGCTGCTCGCCGGTGGGTTTTGGCAGGCAACAGGCGTACAGAAGCTTGCAGGAAGAATAGCGGCATTAAGCAGGTTCATCAACCGCATGGGCGAGAAAGCACTGTCATTCTACCAGCTGCTGCGCAAGGCAGACAAATTCGAGTGGATGCCCGAGGCGAATGACGCATTCGAAGATCTAAAGCGGCTACTCTCTACCTCGCCCGTCTTGGTCACGCCAAAGGAGCGTGAGCCCCTACTCCTGTACATAGTAGCTACACACCAGGTGGTGAGCACCGTATTGGTGGCCAAGCGACCCAAAGAGGGAAAGACCCATGGGGTCCAACGCCCAATCTACTACCTCAGCGAGGTATTGACGCCAACAAAGCAGAGGTACCCTCACTACCAAAAACTCGCCTACGGCGTGTTCATGATGGCTCGTCAATTGAGCCACTACTTCCAGGAGCACCAGGTAATGGTCGTCAACGAGGCACCCCTGAACAGCATCCTGAACAACCAAGAGGCCATAGGACGTGTGGCCCTGTGGGGCATCGAGCTGTCACCTCTCGACATCATCTATGAGAAACGCCACACGATCAAGTCTCAAGTCCTCCCGTACTTCCTTGTACACTGGATGGAGCTGCAGCTGCCAGACACTCCAGACATGACGCAGTCATGGACGATGCACTTCGACGGCTCCAAGCGTGAAGCTGGAGCGGGAGCCGGAGTCATACTGACCTCCCCGCAGGGCGATAAGATGAAGTACGTCCTCCGGATGAAGTTTCGAGCTTCCAACAATGAAGCAGAATACGAGGCCCTCATCGACGGCATGCGGATGGCAAAGATCTGCGGCGCAACGCGCCTAGTTATCTACGGTGACTCCAACCTCGTCGTTCAACAAACGATGAACGAGTGCGACGCGCACACCGCCAACATGATTGCGTACCGCGCACTCTACAACGCACTCGAAGGAGATTTTGACGGCTGCGAGCTTCGGCACGTTGGAAGAGAAAGCAACGAGGAGGCCGACAGACTCGCCAACATCGGCTCCACCTGCGCACGGGTGCCGCCAGGTGTGTTCCTGGAACAGATCTGCGTGCCATCCATCAAGCGGAAATTCCCCAAGGGATCACCCAAAGAAGCAGAACACTCGAGGGCCGCGCTACCCGATGGTCAGGAAGGACCCGAAAAGCTGGACACAGATGTCGCCATGGTCAACCTAATGCAGGTCATGGCAGTCAAAGAAACTTGGACACGACCATACCTCCGGTACTTAATAGACGGAGAACTGGCTGATAGCCCGACGGATGCCCGACACATATCTCGTCGGTCCAAAGCCTTCACCATCATCAATGGCGATCTTTACAAGCGCAACATTTCGGGTGTACTACAAAGGTGCGTCACCATCGGCAACGGAAAAACCATCCTCCAAGACATCAACGAGGGCATCTGCGGCCATCATGCGGGCAGCCGCTCCCTTGCCGCCATGAACGACGCCAAGGACATCGTCCGAAGATGCAACGGGTGCCAAAGGTTCGCTGATAAACCGCACGCACCCGGGTCAGAGCTCAGGCCCATACCTTTGGCCTGGCCTTTCGCCCAATGGGGCCTTGACATGATTGGCAAACTGCCAAGGTCCTCGAAAGGGGGACACGTCTACCTCCTGGTCGCAGTTGACAAATTCACCAAGTGGATTGAGGCCATGCCGGTCACTAACCAAAAGGGCAAGACTGCCGTCAAGTTCTTTGAATCCATTGTCTATAGGTTTGGCGTACCACATAGCATCATCACCGACAATGGATCGAACTTCATCTCTAAAGAATTCCAGGACTTCTGTGAAGGCCTCGGAATCAATATCACATACGCCTCAGTGGCGCACCCGCAAACGAACGGGCAGGTGGAGAAGGCCAACGGCCTAATAGGCGCTAGCATCAAGAAGCGCCTCATGAGCCCACTCGAGCAACTCGCCGGAGCCTGGACGAAAGAGCTACCCTCCGTCCTATGGAGCCTGCGTACAACGCCAAATAGCTCAACTGGCTACACGCCGTTCTTCATGGTGCATGGAGCCTAAGCCGTGCTACCGGCCGAAGTACGCCACCAGGCCCCATGGGTCATCGCTTATAGCGAAGCCGAATCAAAGGATGCACTCGAAGACGCCGTCAACACACTCGACGAAGCGCGAGACATAGAAGCAGCTCGATCAGCGGTGTACCAACAGAGTCTCCGCAACTACCACAACCGACGGCGGCGCCCAAGGTCCTTCGTCGAAGGAGACCTAGTCTTGCGACTCAAGCAAGAGCGACCGAAGAAATTCGAGTCACCATGGGAAGGACCTTACATCGTCACCGAAGTCATCCCAGGTGGCGCCTATCGCCTCAAGCACGTGGAGTCTGGAGTCGCATACTCCAACCCATGGAACGTCGCACAACTGCGACGGTTCTACCCCTAGCTACCTCCCTCTTTTACTTTTCAATAAGGCTATTCAGCCAAGGCTACTCAGCCGAATAATGTACATCCTCCATTACGATAAGAATAAAGCTAAGTGTCTCGCCCCAAAATTTTGTTTACTATTCACACTTCACTCCATGCTACAAACGCACTCGGGGGCTCCCCCCACCTCACGACTTCGTCGACTGAGGATAACACATGTACACCTGAGTAGCTGACCACGTCAGGCTAACGAAAAGGGAACGTATACGAGAAGAGCACTACGTGCTAAAACAACAACCAAACTTTTATAACAAAGGGCAAAACACGCCCAGTTAAATATATACAAATTTTACATCTATATTTTTTACAGGTACTACCTATTCTGAAGAATAACCTGAGCACGCTGCTCAAAAAGATCTACGATCTGTTCGGCATATTGCCTTACAGCCGCATAATGCAGACGCATATCCCACTCGCCACCATCTGGCCGAAGGGGCAGCCCAACCGCCACAACAGATAGATCTAAATTAGGACGATGTAACCGCACAAGGGAGAGCGCATCCTTCACCCCTGCTACGAGCTGATGCCGTACCAATTCCCTGACATGATGCACATTCTGAAACTTCGACAGCAGACCAGAGAGAGTCGACGGCGCATCATCCAGCGGAAACATTACATGCACAACCGACACGAGCGAAGACTTCACCTGACGAAGCACCCGCGATACCTTATGAACGCGATCCTGCACCGTCGCAAGGACCATGGCACGATCACGGTCCATCCAGAAGAACCCGTCGGCCTCCATGTCCTGCTGAGTCAAGCAGTTGATCCGAATAGCAACACGCTCCTTCTCCTCCCTTGGAGCAATGTTAGCACCTGCAATACTTGCAAAAGAGTAAGATGAAAGGCCAGCAGGAGCATCCGAAGTAACGAGCAACAGCTCGAAAAACTCACACTGAAGCTGTTCGGACAAGCGAAGCAACTCCGCCATCAAGTACTCCTCTCTGGCAGCGCCTCGATCCGCCTTGGATTTCCAAACGTCAGCGTGGCCACGCACCCCAAGAAACTCTCTCTCAAGGCTACGGATATGGTCTCGAAGAAACACAAGCTGCGACGCATCATCCAGGGATGGACGCAGCTGCGCTGCAGACGAAGTGTCAACGGGATCATCACCCGAAGGACCCTATATTAACAGAAAGACAAAGACATGAACAAGCAGTTGAAGGAGCATGAAACTCAGCAAATTCATTAAGTGCAGCAAAAGCCACTACGTGGCACAAGGATTGTTCATCAAAATATTTACAACAAAAGAAGCTACAACTATCCTATAACTACAGCGCCTACAAAGCTGCACCCTGAGTAGCCTCGGAGCCGGATTGCCTCGCCTTGTCTTCCCCCTGCTGCCTTAGCGCATACTCGACCAGCAGATCAATCAGCTTCGGCCCGTAACGCTTACATCGAGCAGCATAGGTGGCGAAGGCTACCTCAGATCCATTAGCGATCGGCATCCGGAAGTGACACAGGGGCAGGTCGGCTCCGGCCCGCCAAGGCCATTGCCAGCCCGACGGATGCGCCAATGCCCTTCTGCTTGTGCTTGTATACTGCAGGTGCTTCGGCTAACAGTGCCTCCGCCAGGGCATCAACATCTTCGAGGGCCACGCCCTTGGGGATAAGCTCCTTGTAGAAGCGCCCAAGGACCTCTTTGGCCTTGGCAAGAGAGTTGACAACGGTACTGCAACGGTCTTCGACCGCCGCAGTAGCATCATACAGAGAGCTCCCATGCTCCAGAGCATTGCGATCAAATTCGATGCCCGCGGCATCTACGACAACAAAGGAAGCAGAATGAATAAAAGGACTGCAAAAAAGACCATGAAAACAAAAAGAGGAAGGCAGAGATACTCACCCGAAACAGTCTTGGCAGCCGCCATAAGCTTGTCGGCCCCCTCTCTCTTGCGTGAAGCCGTGGCAGTGGCGAGCTGCTCCTCGCGATCCGTAGCCTCCTGCTGCAGGCGCTCCTTCGCCTCGGCCGCATTGGCCAACTCCAGCTCGAGGCACTCCCTTGCACCAACGGCGACCTCGACCTTTTTCTCCGCTTGACCAAGGCTCTTTTTGAGAGCATCAATCTCACAAAGAGAGGTGTTGTGATCATCTGCAGCAAGCAATACAAATGTCGGATCGAAGGACAAAAATGCAAGAAGAAACAAAGACCAAGGCATAAAAATACCTTGAAGTTGTTTGAGGCTGGCCTCCAACGCCAGGTGCTGCTGCACCAGTTGGTTGGCACCTTGCACAAAAGGCTGCAAAAAAACAACTACCAGTCAAAAGAATGGCTCGGGGGCTACACCCAAAAGAACGAGCAGAAGCAAGTCACACATACGAAAAATGCTCGGGGGCTCCCCCCGTGACTCGAAGAAAAAACGAACAACAAAATACCCTACAGATGCTCGGGGGCTCCCCCCCGAGGAAAATCAACAGATCATTCGAATAAGACTCGGGGCTTCCCCCGTGGCAGAAAGAAGAATTACTTACATGATTTGACGGTGACTCCGAAGGTCTGCTCGCAGCCTTCTGAGGCGCAACCACCCGAATCTCCTGCGGAGAAGGGTCTGGAGCAGCGCCTTCAGAGGTGGCCACCGTCTGAGGAGGAGGAAGCACGACCTTCGACTCCCCCCATCATCTCCCGAGCACCATCACTGGAGGAGTTGTTGGAGGAGTGGCTACACAAGGACAAATTAGCTAAGCGCAAGGTAAACAGACAAGAAAAAGCAATGCAGGTCTAAGGAAACTTACGAGTCAAGGTCGCTCAAGTCGAAGACGGGAGGGGTCTTCTGGACCTTCTTCTCCTCTTTCTTCTCTTCTTTTCTTCCTTCTTCCGCTTCGCCGGCGGGTGCGGTGCCACAGCCCGCACGGGAACAACAAGAATTGGAGAGGAAGAGCCCCCATGCCCATCACTATGACGTTCAAGGCACAACGGGTTCTTGGGGGTCGGTGGAGTTGAAGCATCCGACGACTCGCTGGAGCTCCTCGTGCGCTTGCGAGTGTGATCCTCGCTCGACTCGTTGGCTTCTTCAGCCGGAGACCGCGTCGATGGCAGCTCGGGCATGGAGTCCACCACCTCATTATCCGGAGCATCCAGGAATACTTCGGGCAATGGAGGCGACATGCCCGGCACCTTGAACTCCTACACAAAAGAAGCAAATATGTTAGTAGGAAAATAAATACAAATAAAACACAGACGAAAATAGCGCCACGCGCATGTCCCGGATCTACACCTGAGGAACCAGACGAGAAGCGGAGAATAGAGAAGTCAGCGACTTCCCCGGGATATCCTCTCCAGCCTTGAACTTCAGCAGCGGGCGAAGGACCCCGTCGAGATCTCCCTTGGAGAATCCTTCAGCCGAAACCCTAGTTGGGTCACGACGACCATCATAAAGGAACATCGGGTGCGCCCTAGCCTGGAGCGGCTGCACCCGACGTTTGAGAAAAGTGCGGATGATATCCACATCGTTCACCTCCTTATCCGGAATCAACTAGAGATCCTCCACTCGACGATAGAGAGTCTCTATCTCCGCTACCTCACCATCCAAGATCTGGTTCTTCCAGGACCTCTTTGGCTCGATCTTTTGGGAGGGGTCGAAAGGAGCAAGACCAAAATCTTGCCCAGTCACCGTGGAGTCGCGGATGTAAAACCATCGCCTCCACAAGTACTGGAGAGATTCGGACATGGAAAAAGAGAAGTAAAGAAGATTGGATCGAAGGGAGATGATGCAACCCCCAATGGGATAAACACCATCAGAACCAGATTGCCTCTTCACGGAATAGAGTTTTCGGAAGAGGCCAAAGTGCGGCTCGATAGCGAGCCAGCACTCGCAAAAGTGATGAAACAGGCGACGTGAAGAAGAGAGTTGGGGGATAGGTGATGCAGCTAGATGTCGTAAAGAAAAATCAATCCACGAAGGAAGTTGTGGACTGGGAAGGAAAAGCCCCGAAGAACAAAAGCGAGGAATATAACCCGAAACCTAGCGGGGGGACGGGGAATTACCTTGTTGCCAGGGAGTTTGACGGCCTCCCTATCCTGCGGGATCAAGCCCCGCTCACGAAGCTTGCGGAGATCACTCTCTCGCGTCTCCGATCGCCGCCAGCCACCATCGGTGACACGGGCAGCGGCAGCACTTTTCTTGCCCCCAGCAGCGCTGGTGCCAACCGCAGAAGAGGACTTCTTCGGCTTCCCCATTGCGGTGCGGCGGCGCCGGCGACGAGAACATAGAATCAAAGAAGGAAATTCCTGAGGATATTCCAGCGTGCAGCAAGAAATCTCAGAGAAGATTGGAGCAGTGAAACAAGAATGGCTGCGGTGAAAACAGACTAACTTTTTCCCCAATGATTATAAGGACGAAGACGATGCATGACAACCGTCCATCGAGAAGACCTAACGCCAATGACAAGATCTGATCATACACGTGTCAGCATAGCAGCGAACCGTCGCTCACACGCCGTCCACTACGCGTGGAAATCGAGGCGACGCCGTAATTATCTCCACGCCGCACGTGACCGGTCAATTCAAGGTCAGAAGGTGGGACCCATATTCGTCCAGTCACGTCATCTCTGGCGCAGCAGACGCTTGAGGTCACCAATCGTCAGTACTGACGTCATCAAATTCTATACTAGAAAAAGCCACAATTCTTCGGCTACACAACTAAGAGTACTCACTCGAATCTACGATTCGCTTAACTACTCGGGGGCTACTCCTATCAGGAGCGCTGGCCGCGCACCCAAAAATGAACAAAAAACTACAGCACTAAACTATTTTTCTTCGAGTCCTACGTCGAGTCTGCGACTCCACTACGGACTCGGGGGCTACTCCCATAGGGAGCATGGATCCAAGCATCCGAAAAATTTGTGTCCTACGGACCTGAAGCTGAACAACGGCTGAATTAAAGTCTCTGCTCGAGTCTACGATTCGAACAGACACTTGGGGGCTACCCCCATAGGGAGCGCTGGTCGCGCACCCTATGAATTCTTCGACTGCGATCCTTCGGATCAGTATGCAAAACTTTTTCGGCAACTCTTCCCTAATTAAACGCTAAGTGAGCAACTTCCTCCTTGTCCACCCGAAGTACCTCCGCGGTGATAAACATTCGGATGTTGTGTCTGCGACACAAAGATAACACCTACAGATATCATCTGATGGTCTGGTAACGCACATGACTGCGCTCTGCTAGTAAGAATATGTGCCAACAGGCGCGATACGCGTTGGGTATATCATTTAAATTCACTGGAATTCCACTTCTGTAAGTCCTCCGCGGCCTGAGTCGAATTACGCCAGCATATGTTCTGGGTTCGAGTCGAGGGACTCGAACCTGAAGAAGATCGTGCTGTTTTGTCCTAAGACAGTTAACTAACCCTAATCCGTCGGGAGAGTCAGGCACACGCATCAACAATTCCTACACATTCTCTTTAAAGACAGAGTTGCACCCGAAGGATTAAAGAGTCCTCAGCCGAATCTGCGACTCGACTGAACACTCGGGGGCTACTGACATTGTTATACCCCGCGGGTACACGACGTCAGCATACCTAGTCCGGCCCAAGAAAGGACCACGACAAATATATGCCAGCCCACGAAGATTTTCGGGTGGCCAAGGCCCATGACGCCTTCGGATCCTTGGAGAGCAAGACTAGAGTAGATAGGAAATTCAAAGGGGTAAACCCTAAAACCTCTAACCGACTCGATCTGTGCCTGGGACCTTCCTATCTCTATATAAAGGCCGGGAGGGCACAACAAGGAGGACACCTTACAATCTCTCGCACACCACCGCATACACACCTCCACGCCAGATTGCATCTGCGCACCTTGTAATCTTCGGTTCTGCCGTAATCAAGAGCAGACAAGCAGGAGTAGGGTTTTCCCTCCGGGGGCCTGAACCTAGGTAAACCTCGTGTCCCCGTGTTGCTTGTTTGCTAACCGTTCGGTGATCTCCAGCATCCCCATCTTCTCCAAAACCCAAGTCCATAACAATAGGCATTGACGAGATTAAACCTCGTCAGCGCAAGTGTGCAGTATGCGCCACAGAATGCTTAATGCTACTCAGATTATTTATATTGAGTGTTTCCTAGTACACACATTTTCCTCTTGTGCTTTTCCCAACTAAACAAGTACCAGTGGAATAGGTAGAATATACTAGACAATCTAGTAGATAGACATGTGCAGTGGCATACATCGTTGCAAAATGCACATGCGCATAGCCTTGAACATCAAAACAACAATGCCATACATCATTGCAAATACACAAACTACAACATTGCAAATCCCTTCACAGAGCGGGGGCGATGACGGTGGAAGATGCCAAACCTCACTGTTCACGCACACCTGCAGCCTGCGGACGTGGTCCTCCATGGACACATTGGGGTCAAGCACCGGCCGCCACCCGATTGGTTGCGCTATGCGCGCCCTCTCCTCCGGGGACGCGAGCACGGCATACAACCTCATGGCCTTGTTATAGAAGGCCTCGTGCTGCAGTCTGGCCTCCTCCTCGATTAGGTTGACCTTCGAATCCCGCGGCGGCTGACTCCGAGCACTGCCCCTCGACCTCGCCCCTCCACTACGAGTAGGCTGCAGGGAACGCGAGCGGGTTGTGCTCTCTAGCGAGTCTTCCGACGAGTTGTGGGAAGAAGACATCAGGGGTAGGTATGTTGCTTTGGACATGGAGTGTGGTATATATATAGAGGAGTGTCATTAAAGCAGCTATATCTGCCACCTTTATTTTGTGTAGATCTGCACTCAGTGTTCTGTGGCGCATATAGCTGATATGCGCCACAGAAGTTCAATCTTCTGTGGAGCATATCAACAATATGCGCCACAGAACACTGAGTGTAGGGGCCCACAGTGTCTGGCCACTGCACCCTATGGCCGACAGTGTCTAGCCACTGGACCCTATGGCCAAGGTTCTGTGGCGCATACACGCAATATATGCCATAGAAGATTGAACTTCTGTGGCGCATATTGCCTGTATGCTCCACAGAATCCTTTGACCAGATCTGCACAAAAAAGGTGGCAGCTTTGCACCCCCTCTATCTACCACCATCCATTTCACATCCTTCTTCCCCCTCCTCCCAGCTCGTCTTCCTCCTCTCTCCCACCCCATTGTGTCTTTAATTTTCTACATTTTGTTGTATTAAACCTACTATAGTTGATAGATTGGTTAGGGAAAGCCTTTCTCCAACTAGTAGATCTAAAACACACCTACTTTTCTCCTCCACATCTCTATTTGTGTACTATTATCTCTCTATAGATCTATTGATCCACACTCTCTCACATCGCGCTCTAGACTCGGTATTCAATCTACCCGGTGAGTAATTGGCCATGAATATGCATGTTTTGTAGGTGTAAAGCTTGTCGCGCGGGAGGTGTGTATATGTGATGCATGCATGGCGCGAAGATGATGTTTGTGCATGAAGCTTGTGTGGTGCATGAATGCTTGCATGGGAAGAAGTTTCTTGTTTTTGCTTGTCTGTCCTGGTGTGGTGCATGGATGTTTGCCAAAATGTTGATTCATTCCCATTTCAGCAAATTTTTGCACCACCCATATGTCCTACTTTTAGGAAAGGTCATGCCGAATTTTTCCGGCGACGACCATGCATGTGTGTTTTGTGTGTGGATAAGGTGTTGTTTCTAATTAACCTACTCTCTGTCTTTTGCTCTATATGTGCATACCGCGCAGGCTACCATGGTCGTCAGCATGAGCGAAGGTCGAGTTACTAGGTATAAGAAATACGCCAAGGCGGACATGATTCTGAACAACAAGACCCAGATAAGATGTCCATGTCGAAAATGCAAACTCCAGCGCTGGATCGACCCTGATTCTGGACAATTGGAGGATCACCTGCTCAGGCGCGGTTTCATGCCCGATGACTTCGATGAGGAGCTAGCAGTAAATGGTGTTGGTAATCATGAAGACTTGGGCGGACGAGAAGACGAAGAGTCTCCCGACGGGCATGGTCATGATGACGAAGAATATACCGGCGGCGGGCATGATCATCATGACGAAGAAGGAGATGTCGACGGGCATGACCATCATGAAGAAGGAGAAGAAGCGAACTCCCAGACGCTACTAACTTTGGTGTTAAGGGACCCGTATGTTCAGGAACTGCTTCTCAAGGAGACGAGCAACGCCAAAGCTGCAGCCAGAGAGAAAGCCAAGCTGGCGCAAATGGATTTAGATGGGATGACTCCATTGTATCCTGGGTGTTGGCCCGAGGATACACGCCTGAGTGTAACGCTCAAGGCTCTAGAGATGAAGGCGGAACACAAATGGAATGATGTGAGCTTCAATGCTAACATGGAATTCTGGCATGATCGTCTTCCTAAAGGGAACACATTGCCAACAAGTATAGAGGAGGCCAAGAAAATCGTGTGCCCTCTCGAACTACCGCACGTTAAATACCACACATGCATCATTGATTGCGCACTTTATCATAATGAGTACACGGAGTGAACCACATGTCCGGTGTGCGGCCATGGACGGTACAAGAGAGGGAACAAGAAAATTCCTCGAAAAGTGGTATGGTACTTTCCTATCACTCCACGTCTACAGAGATATTTCATAGACCCTAAGAAAGCAAAGCTAATGCAATGGCACCCAGAAAGGGAGAAACCCAAAGATGATCCAGAGAAGGGCAAGATCCTAACACACCCTTCAGACGCTAGCCAGTGGAATGCATTGGACATCGAGTTCGAAGAGTTCGGGGGCGATGCAAGGAACGTCAGGCTGGGTATGAGCACCGATGGACTCAATCCTTTTGGCAAACAGAGTAACACGCATAGCACCTGGCCCGTGTTTGTATAGCCGTACAACACCCCCCCGTGGCTCTGCACAAAGCAAAGGTACGTACACATGAGCATTCTTATTCAGGGGCCAAAACAGCCAGGTGTCGATATGCATCTTTATCTCGGGATGTTGAAAGAGGAGTTAGCCACGTTGTGGGAGACGCCAACCCATACGTGGGACGCCTACACTAACGAATATTTCCCTCTAAGAGTCGCGTTGCTCACGACGGTGCAGGACTATCCTGGTTATGCATATGTATCAGCCGAGGTGAACCACGGACACAATGCATGTGTCAAGTGCATGGATAAGACCCCGCATCTCCAGCTACCCAAGGATCCCGGGTATTCGAAAACCGTGTTCCAACGGACTCGAAAGTGGCTTCGCATGGATCACCCGTGGAGAAAACGCGATGACCTGTTCAATGGTAAAGACGAGCTCGAAAGAGCCCCACGTACGAGGAGCGGCGAAGAAATCGAGGAGCTTCTGAATAATTGGTATGAGTGCCCAACGCCAAGAAAGAAGCGACCAAGTACAAAGCCGCTTCTGGGTGTATGGAAAGCGAGGTCTGTTTTCTGGGACCTGCCATACTGGAAGGTCCTCCACACGCCCCATAGCCTCGATGTAATGCACATCATGAAGAACGTTACCGAGAGTCTGCTTGGCACTCTCCTCAACATGGCGGAGAGGACCAAGTATGGGCCGAAAGCAAGAAACGACCTGAAATTTCTTGGCATCAAGAAGGAGCTTCAGTACCCTGATAGTGATGATGATGACGATCAAACGGAAGGGACTCAGGGTCGCCGCAAAAGGGTTAAGAAGAATGAGGTGGTTATGCTTCACGCTGCCTGCTTCACTCTGTGTCAGGAGGAGATCGAGCAGTTTTTCAGGTGCCTCCTAGGAGTCAAAGTTCCTCACGGTTACTTGGACAAGATAAGCAGGTATCTAGACATAGCGAAGAAGATGTTCAGCGGTATGAAGTCCCACGACTGTCACGTGATGATGACACAGATACTTCCAGTTTCCATACGAGGGATAATGGACGAGCACGTCCGTGAGATGCTGTTTGGCTTGTGCAACTTTTTCGACATCATCTCTAGGAAGTCGATCGGCATGAAGAAGCTTGACAGGCTACAGGAAGATATCGTGGTGATGCTATGCGAGCTTGAGATTTAATTTCCTCCCGCATTCTTCGACATCATGGTGCATCTACTTGTCCATGTCGTGGATGACATCATCCAGCTCGGGCCGACATTCCTGCACAACATGATGCCGTTTGAAAGGCTGAATGGTGTCATCAAAGGGTTCGTTCGCTACAGGTCCCGTCCAGATGGAAGCATAGCCGAGGGCTTTCTGATCTACGAGTGCATCTCTTTTTGCCAGAACTATCTAACCACCGAGAACGAGGATGTTGGAATACTCACCAAGAAGCACCCGACAGGCTCGCTGGGTATGGTCACCGCGAGGGCCACCGCTCACTGCATGTCGGCATTGCTAATCGACACGCCGACTTTGGCAGGGCACACCGAGTCGCACTGCAACACATTGAATTGGTCAGCCCTTGGGTGGAAGAGCACAAAAGCTTGATCGAGCAGGAGTACGTGGACCGAGCCCGCCTGAGGAAGAAAGGAGACGTAATAAGAGAACACAACTCCAGCTTCACGTGTTGGTTCAAGAAAAGGCTGATGGACAATTCCCCGTAGACGCCTTCTACGGAGGATCAACAACTCATATTCTCCTTGTCACGGGGCCCAGCGCATAACGTAAAGACCTATCAGTCATACGACATCAATGGTTACAGATTCTACACCGAGGAAAAGGACATGAATAGCGAATATCAAAACTCAGGAGTAACTATGATGTCCTTCGTCGATGATGAGACTACTGTCATGGAAAGATTCTACGGAAGGATCGAGGAGATATGGGAGCTCGACTACTGTGGAGAGACGGTACCGATGTTCCGTGTTAGATGGGCCAAGAACGTCGAAAAAGAAGGCCGATATTTCACCACCAGTGTTATACTAGATGCCAAGTCGGCAAAGAAGGCCTCCACGAAAAATGAGTCGTGGATACTCGCTAGCCAAGTTTATCAATGTTTCTTTATTACAGACCCGTCAAAGCCCAGTTGTGTTGTAGTGAGGAGGGGAAATAGGAGCATCATCGGAATGCAATGGATCCGCCAACGATCAAGACTTCGATAAGAACGGCGATCCGAAGATCGAAGAGGAGTTCGACAAGTCCTTCAACATGCCTACTACTACTATAGTAAGAAGAAAGACCACACTACGTACTACATGTTGTCCGTTAACGAGAAGAAATCTCATAGTGCCTGGGATAAAGTATTCAACCGTGAAGAAAAAAGGCAAGAAGATTGTGAAGAGAGGCTAGCTCGACACATCACATGACGACGTGCGACCTTTTTTGTGTATTAGTTAGAGACTAAAATATATATCTGATATTCGTATATATATGCATGTGTATGTTCTTGGTTTAAAATATATTTGTAACATATATATATTTGTTCTTGCTTGTTTTAATATAACATAATTAAATATATTTGTATCATATAATTAAAAATATTTTTTAATTAAGAAAAAAGTCTGAAACAGCCAGGATTCGAACCCGGGCTGCCCAGATTTAGAGCCCCAAGACTGACCACTAGGCTAGATTGTTGTTTGATGCAAACTACAACGCCACACTGCTTTTGGACCAAGCACACATGTTCTATGGCGCATTCCTCCAATATGCTTACAAGTTGAAACACGTGGCGCATCGGAGAATGCATCTAACTTCACACTTAGCCAAAATAACGGTTCGGCCTTCCCCTTCCCCCCCACTTGCCAACTTCCCCCCACACGAGCCCGCACGCACTTGTAGATGTTGGAATTATGCCCTAGAGGCAATAATAAAGATGTTATTATTATAATTCTTGTTCATGATAAAGTTTATATTCCATGCTAGAATTGTATTAAGCAGAAACTTTGATACTTGTGTGGTTTATGAACAACGCCGTGTCCCTAGTACGCCTCTATGGACTAGCTCATTGATTAATGATGGTTAAGGTTTCCTAACCATAGACATGAGTTGTCGATTAATAATGAGATCGTATCATTGGGAGAATGATACGATGGACAAACCCAAATCAAGCAGAGCAATTAGATTGTGTCATCGTGTTCATCTTTGCGGAGCTTTTTCTTATGTCAAATATTGTATTCCTTAGACCATGAGACAATGCAACTCCCTGGTATTGGAAGAAAGCTATGAGGTCATCAAACGTCATCCTATGAGAGGGTGATCATAAAGGTGTCTCTCAGGTGATCGGAAAGTACTTGTTGGGTTTTATGTATTGAGATGGGATTTGTCCCTCCCAAGTCGGAGTGATATACTTCGGGCCCACTCGGTAATCGATATCAACACCGCTTGCAAGAACGTAGTTAAGGAGTTAATCACAAAGTGATATAGGATTACGGAACGAGTAAAGTACTTGCTGTGAACGAGATTGAACTAGGTATGCCGATACCGACAATCGAATCTCGGGCAAGTAAAATATCGCGTGACGAAGGGAATATATATATGGGATTAATTGAATCCTAGCATCGTGGTTCATCCGATATGATCATCGATGAATGTGTCGGAGTCAATATGGGTTTCCAGACCCCGCTGTTGATTATTGATAGAAGATCATGTCTGCATATTCTCGAACCCGTAGGGTCACACACTTAACGTGTCTCGACGCTAGGATAGAATGGATAATTGGTTTATGAGTTTTTGTTAGGAGTATCGGATGAGATCCAGGATGTCACGAGAGGTTCCGGAATGGTCCGAAGAATAAGATTCATATAAGGGAAAGCAGTTTTTGGATTTCGGAATTGTTTCGGATTGTTCGGTATTGTACCGGAAGCTTCTAGAACCTTCCGGAGTCGGACCAACGTGGCCCCACTTGTCGGGAGGGGGCATGGGTCTACGAGGGACTGCCCTGGACGCATTGGGCCAGGGGCACAAGGCCCCATAGGCCCAGCCGGCCAAGCCCTAGGGGAAACCGTAGGGCGAGCTTCTAGAAGGGGGGGAACTTGCCCCCCACTCCTCCCATGTGGCCGCCGGCCCTAGGCTTGGAGGAGGGGCAAGGGGGCAGCCGGCCAGCCCTCTATATAAAGAGGGCAGGGGCGCACCCTCCCCCCACACCTCCTCAACCCTAGCCGCCTACCTGCTGCCCTCCTCTCTCTCTCTCTCTCTCTCTCTCTCTCTCTCTCTCTCTCTCTCTCTCTCTCTCTCTCCCGACTGCGCGTAGGCGAAGCCCTGCCGCAGAAACTCTCCACCTTTGCACCACGCCGTCGTGTTGTAGATCCAATCTATCTCTCCACCCCACTTGCTGGACCGAGGAAGGAGGAGACGTCGAGGTGCCGTACGTGTGCATCTCTCGGAGGCATCGCCACTTGCGGTGTTGGATCGGATCGGATCGCGAGGAGGAGAAGCTAGTACGACTACATCAACCACGTTCCGTTGAACGTTCCGCTGTGCGAATCTTCAAGGGTATGAAGATCTCATCTATCCCCCCTCGTTGTTTGCATCTCCTAGATTAGATCTTGGCTTTCCCGTTCGCATCCGTAGAATTTTTTTGATTTACTATGCTGCGAAACCCTTCAGTGGTATCAGAGCTAGATCTATGCGTAGATGTGTTTCACGAGTAGAACATAACATGCTTGTTGCGGGCGTTGATGTTTTCTGTTGCAAGCCTCTTGTTTGTGTACTTCTTATGACGCGGGATAGTGAGATCGAAGCGGTCCAGGCCAACTTTACATGACCTCGTTCGCGAGACCGGCTCCGCACTTGACGTGTGTCTTGTTCCACACATGCGGCTGGTGGATACCAGTTTCTCTCACTATAGTTTTCATGGGATTTACACCAGATGTTGGCAACCATAATATCACCGTTGTGGCTTTCCGTAGGTAAGAATCGTTCTTAGCTTGTTACTCCCATAAGCCACGTAAAACATGCAACAACAAAGTAGAGGCATCTAACTTGTTTTTGCAGGGAGTGTTTCTGTGATATGGTATGACCCAAGATGTGATGTGTATGTTGTATGCAATGATCATGTTTTGTAATGTTTCACGACTTGCATGTCTATGAGTACACAACCGGCAGGAGCCATATGGTTGTCTTTATAATTGTGTATGACCTGTGTGTCAACTTCTTATACACCATGTAATAGCTTTACTTTATCGCTAAGTAGTTAGCAATAGTTGTAGTTGCTATTCGTGGTGGAGGCAATCATGGTGGAGTGATGGAGATCATGCTGGCACGCACAAGATGGAGATCATTACACGGAGATTGGCTATACCATGTCACATAAAATTATATGCATGTGATGTTTATCTTTTTTATGTATCTTATTATGCTTAGATCGCGACAGTAGCATTATAAGATGATTCCTCACTTAAAGATCAAGATAAAACTGTGTTCTCCCCATGTATGCACCGTTGCGAAAGTTCGTCGTGTTCAAGCATCACGTGATGATCGGGTGCTATAAACTCTACGTTCACATACAACGGGTGGAAGCCAGTTTTGCAAACGCAGAAATACTTGGGTTTGACTTGACGAGCCTAGCATGTACAGACATGGCCTCGGAACACACGAACCGAAAGGTTAAGCATGAGTCATATGAATGATATGATCGACACTTTGTTGTCCACCATTGAAACCACATCTCTTCTCATGAAGATCGGATTAGGTGTGGTGAATTTGGATCATGTTCACTAAACAACTTGATGGATGTTGAATTTAGTGGGAGTTCATCTAGTAATTTGATTAAGTTGAACTAGTTATCATGAACATAGTCTAAATTGTACTTGCAAATTTTGTAGATCAAATGGCTAAGTCCAACTCCAACTTCAATGTTTTTGCTGAGAAAGAAAAGCTTAAGAACAATGGGTCTAACTTCACCAACGGTTCCAAATAACCGAGAATCATTCTCTCTGGCGGACAAAAGGACTATGTCCTTGAGAAAGCGCTAGGTGACGCCCCTGCTGTAGATGCGTCGGCTGATGAGAAAGCTGTTTATTAGTCGCGCAAGGATGATTATGGTGTGATTAAGAGCAACATGTTGTTTTCTATAGAATCGGACCTTCAAAATCGTTTTGAGGAGTTCCCCGGGCCCTTTGAGATTCTTGAGGAACTGAAAACTATGTTTTAGACTCAGGCCCGTTCTGAGAGATATGAGATCTCTGAGAAATTCTTTAACTACAAGATGGAGGAAGGGAGTTCCATTAGTGAGCACGCCATTAAGATGCCGGGCTACACTCAACGCCTTGAGCAACTGGACTGCAAGATTCCAGAGGAGCTCAAGGTTGACAGAGTTCTGCAATCACTCCCTCCTAGCTACAAAGGTTTTGTAGTTACTCATAATCAGATTGGTTCCACTGATACGATCAGAGCTTTAGCTCTTGAAAGCTGCGGAGGTGGACATCAAGAAAGATAATCATGTGTTGATGGTCAACAAGCCCCCAGCTTTAAGAAAGGTAAGGGTGCAAAGAAGCCCTTCAAGAAGGGCAGCGGCAAGCGCGTTGCCCCTGCAGAGAAGAAGCTCAAGTCTGGACCTAAGCCAGACACTGAGTGCTTCTATTGCAAGGACAAGGGTCACTGGAAGCGCAACTGTCTGAAGTACTTAGCGGACAAGAAGGTTGGCACCATCAAAGGTATATTTGATATATATGTTATTGATGTTTTCCTTACTAGCCCTCGTTGTAGTGCCTGGGTATTTGATACTGGTTCAGTTGCTAATATTTGTAACTCGAAACAGGAGCTACAGAATAGATGGCGGCTAGCGAGGGATGAGGTGACGATGCGCGTTGGCAACAGATCAAGAGTTGATGTGATGGCCGTCGGCACGCTCTCCTTAGTTTTACCTTCGGTATTAGTTTTAAACCTCAATAAATGTTATTATGTGCCTGCGTTGAGCATGAACATCATATCTGGATCGTGTTTATTGCAAGACGGTTATTCATTTAAATCGGAGAATAATGGTTGTTCTATTTATATGAGTAACATCTTTAATGGTCATGCACCTGCTATGAATGTTTTATTTCTTCTGAATCTCGAAAACAATGAAACACACATCCATAACATTGAGGCTAAGAGATGCAAGGTAGATAGTGATAATACGACTTATTTGTGGAACTGTCGTCTATGTCATATTGGTGTAAAACGCATGAAGAAACTCCATTCTGATGGACTTTTGGAGTCTCTTGATTTTGAATCATTTGACACGTGCGAGCCATGCCTCATGGGCAAGATGATCAAAACCCCGTTCTCCCGAATAATGGAGCGAGCAACAGACTTGTTGGAAATCATACATACCGATGTATGCGGACCAATGAGTGTTTCGACGAGCGGTGGTTATCGCTATTTTCTCACTTTATTAATGACTTAAGTAGATATGGGTATATCTATTTAATGAAACATAAATCTGAAACATTTGAAAAGTTCAAAGAATTTCAGAACGAAGTGGAAAACCATCATAATAGGAAAATTAAATTTCTACGATCCGATCGTGGAGGTGAATATTTGAGTTATGATTTTCTCACGCATCTTAAATCAAGCGGAATCATTTCGCAACTCACACCACCCGGAACACCACAGCGCAATGGTGTGTCTGAACGCCGGAATTGAACTTTATTGGATATGGTGCGATCGATGATGTCTCTTACAGATTTGTCGTTATCATTTTGGGGTTATGCATTAGAAACCGCTGCATTCACTTTAAATAGGGCACCATCTAAATCTGTTGAGATGACACCGTATGAACTGTGGTTTGGTGCTAAACCTAAGTTGTCGTTTCTTAAAGTTTGGGGGTGCGAAGCTTGCGTCAAGCTCGAACCCAAAGCGGAGAAATGCGTCTTCATAGGATACCCTAAGGAAACGATTGGGTATACCTTCTATCACAGATCCGAAGGCAAAGTGTTTGTCGCAAAGAACGGATCCTTTCTTGAGAAGGAGTTTCTCTCGAAAGAAGTGAGTGGGAGGAAAGTAGAGCTAGACGAGGTTATTGAACCTTCTCTTGAGTTGGAGAGTAGCGCAGCACCTGAAATTGTTCCAGTGCCGTCTGCACCAACAATAGAGGAAGCTAATGACAAGGATCATGAAGCTTCGGACGATGCTACTACTGAACGTCGCAGGTCGACAAGGTCGCGTGCCCCTCCTGAGTGGTACGGCAACCCTGTCTTAACTGTCTTGTTAGTAGACAACAGTGAACCTGCGAACTATGAGGAAGCAATGATGAGCCCAGACTCTGAGAAATGGCTAGAGGCCATGAAATCCGAATTGGGATCCATGAGCGAAAACCAAGTATGGACTTTGGTGGACCCTCCTAGCGACCGAAAGGCCGTTGAGTGCAAATGGATTTTCAAGAAGAAAACGGACGCGGATGGTAATGTTACTGTCTATAAAGCACGGCTTGTCGCGAAAGGTTTTCGACAAGTTCAAGGTGTTGACTACGATGAGACTTTCTCTCCCGTAGCGATGTTTAAGTCCATTCGGATTTTATTAGCAATTGCTGCGTTTCATGATTATGAAATATGGCAGATGGATGTCAAGACTGCGTTCCTCAATGGCAACATTGATGAAGAGTTGTATATGATGCAACCCGAAGGTTTTGTCGATCCTAAGGATACTGATAAGGTGTGCAGACTTCAGCGTTCCATTTATGGACTGAAGCAAGCATCTCGGAGTTGGAACCTTCGTTTTGATCAAGTGGTCAAGAGCTTTGGATTTGTTCCAAATTGCTACGAAGCTTGTATCTACAAGAAAGTGAGTGGGAGCTCAATGACATTTTTGGTACTATATGTGGATGACATATTGATTATCAAAAATGACATTGACATGCTTAACGATGTGAAGAGTTATTTGAACAAATGTTTTTCAATGAAAGACCTAGGGGAAGCTGCTTATATATTGGGCATCGAAATCTATAGAGATAGACAAAGACGTCTGATAGCTTTAAGCCAAAGTACATACCTAGACAAAGTTCTGAAAAGGTTCAGAATGGATAAGGCAAAGAAAGGTTCAGTGCCTATGTTGTCAGGTAAGATATTGAGCAGGGCTCAGTGTCCAGCTACGGTACACGATAGAGAAGCTATGAGCAAAGTGCCTTATGCCTCGACCATAGGATCTATCATGTATGCCATGCTATGTACTAGACCAGATGTGTCCAATGCTCTTAGTTTGACGAGCAGATACCAAAGTGATCAAGGAGTGGAACACTGGACAGCCGTGAAGGACATCCTAAAGTATTTAAATAGAACTAAAGAAATGTTCTTAGTCTATGGAGGTGATGAACAGCTCGTCGTAAAAGGTTACGTCGATGCTAGTTTTAACACCGACAAGGATGATTCTAAATCTCAGACATGATACGTTTATATTTTGAATGGAGGAGCTGTGAGCAGGAGAAGCTGCAAGCAAAGCGTGATCGCGGGATCTACAGTAGAAGCGGAATACATGGCTGCTGCAGAAGCGTCAAGTGAAGGAGTTTGGATCAGGAACTCCATCACTGAGCTTGGTGTGGTTCCAAGTGCCTTGGACCCACTGGAGATATTGTGTGACAACACTGGCGCCATAGCACTGGCTAAGGAACCAAGATATCATCCAAAGACCAAGCATATCAACCGCAAGTTTCATATAATTCGAGATTATATTGCAGATGGAGATCTCAAGATTAGCAAAGTACATACGGATCTGAATGTCGCAGATCCGTTGACTAAACCTCTTCCACGAGCAAAACATGATCAGCACCTTAGTTCCATGGGTGCTAGATTGTTGCCAGATGTAAACTAGATTATTGACTCTAGTGCAAGTGGGAGACTGTTGGAATTATGCCCTAGAGGCAATAATAAAGATGTTATTATTATAATTCTTGTTCATGATAAAGTTTATATTCCATGCTAGAATTGTATTAAGCGGAAACTTTGATACTTGTGTGGTTTATGAACAACGCCGTGTCCCTAGTACGCCTCTATGGACTAGCTCATTGATTAATTATGGTTAAGGTTTTCTAACCATAGACATGAGTTGTCGATTAATAATGAGATCATATCATTGGGAGAATGATATGATGGACAGACCCAAATCAAGTAGAGCAATTAGATCGTGTCATCGTGTTCATCTTTGCGAAGCTTTTTCTTATGTCAAATATTGTATTCCTTAGACCATGAGATAATGCAACTCCCTGGTATCGGAAGAAAGCTTTGAGGTCATCAAACGTCATCCTATGAGAGGGTGATCATAAAGGTGTCTCTCAGGTGATCGGAAAGTACTTGTTGGGTTGTATGTATCGAGATGGGATTTGTCCCTCCCAAGTCGGAGAGATATACTTCGGGCCCACTCGAAAAGTACTTGTTGGGTTGTATGCAGCTGTGGTAAAGGTGCGCGCATGACAATCTCCTGGTTCCCTCCCCTGCCTCGATCTCGTCCTTGTCTAGTGTGGACCATGTCGCCTTCCACGATCACCACTGTCAGGAGGCCCTTCATGGCGGCCTTCGCCGCTGCCCACCCGCCTTTGTCCGAATGCTCGTGCTCCGCCTCAGCAGAGAGCTCCCCGAACAACATGTCGTCCCCATTTGAGTAATGAAGGAACTACATCTGGATGCCGCCGTTATTGCACCACCATCATCAATCATGAGGTTTCCCAAGATGTAGACGGCAAGGGTCACCTCCGACTCGAGTTTCTGTACCACTGATGGTAACAGTCAACGGGCTCAAACTTAGGCAATTAATACAATAAGCAATTCTCTCTACAACGAATTACTTTGTCTAGTATAAATAATTTTGATAAGCACAAGCATTTATTGGTTGCTCTTAGCATCATTGGTGACACCTACTCCCTCTGTTTCAAAATATAAGATGTTTTAGGTTTGTAAAGCAAATGTATCTAGGTTCACTGAACTTATGGGTGAATCTACACACTAAAAGAAGTCTAGATTCATTTTCTTCACAAACCTAAAACATCTTATATTTTAAAACGGAGGGAGTAGAAAACAAATGCTAGATCATCCAAAAAATGTTACGTGGGGCATCATGGGTTGTGCCTAGAAGACTCCACTAACCCCAAAAGAACTTATTGTGAATATAAACTTGGTCGATTGGCTAGTAAAAATATGTCTAAATAAACAGGAGTATACTCAAGGCAATCAACATAGTGTTTTCTTGCAAAATAAAATGGATTTCAACCAAGGAAATAAATAAATAAGATTTAAAGATGATAAAATGCAAATTGTCACATAATAGAACTATAACCATATATTCTTTACCAACAGTCTATATATTATTGACTATCCTTCTCGAGAAACATGAAGCAAGTGCTAATGTACAAAAATGGCCAGCACGGGAGATAACAGAGTTGCATGTCAGATCATGTAAGAACCGTGGAAGAATTATTCTCTTCAAGCATAGTCTTCACTCTTCAGATCTGATTATGCAATATTTGCGCCAATCATATATCACAAAGTAGATCTGAATACACCCAAAAATCTAGAATAAAACATACTCGTACAAGGAAACCAATTTGTTTTCTAAAAACCAATTTGTTTATGTTCATATATCTACACGGGACGCAATATATGCAACTCCTTGGTGGCAGCTGCGATGATTTCTTCTCTGATGCTGCAAGTATTCGTCTGCTCCAACATTTGTGAGCCAAACCAACTGTAGTGGTTCGGTACTGCTCCTGTCCTAATCGTCGGTCCTTCTCCTTCCTCAAACACCTGCATTGGACAACCAAAGAAATTCAACTGTAGTGGTTAGGAGGGTACAAAGCAGAAGGAAAGGGGAAAGGCGCGTTGTTGGGAGGGGTTCTAACCACTCCCTGAATCAATCTGGGCATGTAACTAATTTTGTGTGGTGGGACTAGGGATAAGGGCGGACATATCTGGGCATGAATCAATCTCAGTCATGAAGGAGAGACATAAGACTGAGTAGTCGGCATCAGGAACCAGAATCTGGTGGCGCCCGCGTCATCCTCCACGCGGTGGATGAAACCGCCACAATTGAGCACGTCCCGGCACCGGTGTGAGGCAAGGCTGCCCTGCTACAGGTGGAGACTCAGATTTGTGTCGTGATAGGGGCTGGAATCTCTAGCCGGGAAAGATATGGATGTGTGTGGAAGCACCAAAGCAGATGGGATATTGGGGTGTTCTGGTGGTAGAAGATGGAAGTGAAGGTAGAGAGGAAGGTGGAGGAATGAGTTGAGTAATTACCGGGACCATCATGGTAATGATTCCGGTTTTCGCGGCATGCAGTTCGGTAGACCAGGGCGGGATGGGTAGGAGTCCGTCAAACTAAAACGCTAAGTGCACCCGAGTAAACAGTTCTGGTTAAGGCTAGCGGTTAGATTGAGTTTAGTGGGCTAATCCTACGGTGGTAATGGGTTTGTGTATAGATCCTAGGTGCGTGTAGCAAAGTTAATGTTTGCTCCTTTATAAGTAGTATATAGATATATATTAGAGGTTATTCTTAGCACAAAAACTACATAAAAAGGATAAGGAGAGGTTATTACAGAGGCAATAACTTTCAAGACTCAATAAAAGAAAAACTCACTGAAATAAAACAACGGGTTGTCTCCCATAAGCGCTTTTATTTAATGTCTTTTTGCTAGGATTGATAGTTTGACAAGATGCTTACATAAGAAATATGAATTGAAGTAAAAAAGAGCATCAAGAAGCAAATTCAAAACACATTTAAGTCGAATCCACTTCCTATGCATAGTAATCTTGTATGCAAATAAATTCACAAAGAACAAAGTGATAGTCATAGGAAGACAAAACAAGAGTAACTTTAAAACTATCAGCACATAGAGATGTGCTTCAGTACCATGAAAACTTCTACAACCATATTTTCCTTTCTAATAATAATTTTTAGTAGCCTCATGAATAAACTCAACAATATAACTATCACATACAGCGTGCTTTTCATGATCTATAAACACATAATTTTTATCAAGCTCAAAAATAGTGGGATTAAAACCTTCAAACCCACTTTTACAATTTTATAACAAGATGACTGATCATTCTCAACAGGTATGAGGTTCCAAGATAAAGTCAAGGCCCCGCCAATCTCATTTTTAATAGCAGTACAATTAATATTATCAACCAATATAGGACCATCATCTAGAGCTTCATCATAAACATTTCCTAAGAAAAACTCTTTAGTACCATGCATTTCGAAGTTAGGCACAAATAAAGGATTATCATAGATAATAGGAGCATAATTATTATCACAAGTTTTACCCATAGTAGATATTTCAAAAGAATCCACAGGAACATAACATTCATCCTTCTTTGGTAAGCATGGGGACAATCAAATAATGTAAGGAATAAATAATTACTCTCATTAGAAGGTAGGCATGGGTAGCTAATCCATTCTTCCTCCTTTTGTTCATCACTCTTCTCCTCTTTTTTTTTATCTAATGAGCTTCTAGTTTCAGCAATTTCTTCTTCCATATGCTCCTGCAAGGCGTTAGTATCTTCTGTTGGTGGAGAGCATCTATTAAGATATTCAAGAATATAGCCATTTTCTTCCTTGTAATTATCAAAGAAAAATTTAAGTATATCATAAACCTCATATCTATAAGGTGCATCATCAGTATTTTCAAGCAAATTAGCAAGTTCGAATGCACCCTTCCAAGCAATAAATTCTTCAATTTGTTCCACATCATAAAAGTCATAATTTACCTTAACATAAGAAGATATGGTAACATTATCATTATACTCACATTGAAAAGGGAGCTGTTTATACCTCCTACAGCAATAAGATTTATCAAAGCAATAAGTAACATTATAAGTAGATCACACGTTTCTAGCAATGGTATGCAATTTATTAATTTGTTCACATAAGTGTTTCCCTTTTTGTGACAAGCGGTGTTCCTCATAATAATATTTTTGTTCTTCCGTGAACCCATCTTGCCAATAAGATCTAGTTTCAAAGAAACCAACCATTGATAGAAAGCATGATAAAGCAAGACAACAACATAGCAACAAAAATAACAACTATAGTAGGAACTTTTTTTTTGTGTTTGATAAAAAGAAGTAAACCAAACAAAGAAAAATAAACTAAGCAAAACAAAAACAAAGTAAAGAGATTGGTTTTGAGAGACTCCCTTGCAGGAATCTTCTTTCTCCCAGAAAAGTGATTGACGGGGAGGAAGAGATTGAAGCTGTCCTTATCTCTCCGGCAACGGCGCCAGAAAAGTGCTTGATGGATCAGATATGTAGAGCTCGTTGGGAACCCCAAGAGGAAGGTATGACGAGCACAACTGCAAGTTTCCCTCAGTTATGAAACCAAGGTTATCTAACCAGTAGGTGTAAGGAAACAACTCCAAGGTGTTGCTAACAACTTGGAACCTGCACAACACAACCACAGAACTTTGCCACAACTTATAGTGAGGTTGTCAATCTCACCGATTTGCTGAAAACAAAGAACTAACGTATAGTATGGAAGATAGTGATTTGCTTGTAGAAATTAAATAGTAAACGGTAAATAGTAGATGATATATCAATGATAAAGAATGGACTGGGATCCAAAGTTCACTAGAGGTGTTCTCCATAAGATAAATAGCATGTTGGGTGAACAAATTACAACAAGGCAATTGACAGAATGAGAAAGCATAACAATGCATATACTAGACATCTTGACTCCTATGAGATTTGATTGGGCATTACAACATAATACATAGACCGTAATCCAACTGCATCTATGACTAATTATCCACCTTCAGGTTATCATCCGAACCCCTTCCAGTATTAAGTTGCAAGCAACAGATAATTTCATTAAGCAATGTGTGTAAAGTAAACAATACAATTGCCCCATGAACAAAGGATTGTTGTTTTATCCCTAGTAGCAACAACACATCTACAACCTTAGAGATTTCTGTCACTCTCCCAGATTACTAGAGGCATGAACCTACTATCGAGCATAAATACTCCCTCTTGGAGTTACAAACATCTACTTGGCCAAGATAGCTACTAGCAACGAAGAGAATGCAAGATCAAAAATAACATATAAATGATAGAATCAATAATCAATCTGACATAGTATCTCAATATCCATCGGATCCCCGTAAACACAACATGTATGATTACAAATAGATGATCTTGATCATGAATGGAGCTCACAAGATCTAAACATGATAGCATAAATGAGGAGAAACAACCATCTAGCTACTGTATGGACCCATAGTCCAAGGGTGAACTACTTACGCATCACTCTGGAGACTGGCATGCTGATGAAGAAGGCCTCCAGGGTGATCTCTCCCCTCCGGCAGGGTGCCGGGAAAAGCTTCGGATACCCCCCGATCTAGGTATGGAGACGGCGGCGGCTACAGACTGTTTCGTGGAAATCTTATCGGGTACTTAGGGTTTTTGCATCAGGGTGCTTTTATAGATGAAGGGGCAAGGTCGGTGGGCGCCCGAGGGGCCCACACCTAGGGCTGGCGCGCCCCCTGGGCCGTGCCGCCACATGGTGTGGCCGTCTTGTGGCCCCACTTCATCTCCCCTCTGGACTCCGTGTTTCTTCTGGTAAAATATTGACTTTGACTTTTGTCCTATCCAATTTCGAGAATATTTCCTTACTAGCTTTTCTGAAACCAAAAATAGCAGAAAACAGGAAACTAGCACTGCGGCATCTTGTCAATAGGTTAGTTCTGGAAAATGTATAAAAATACCTCAAAGTGTAGACAAAACATAAGAAAGTTGAAATAAAACAAGCATGGAGCATCAAAAATTATAGATACATTTACGACGTATCACCTGACCTGGGCTAAGTAATGGCAATGGCAGCGGTGTAGATCGGGTCGAACTCGAACGCCAGCTAGGGTTTCAAAATTTGCGAAAAGAATCGACGAGGAGGGTTTCGGGGTTTATAAGAGGATGGATGTGTCCACATGGGGAAAGAAATCCAACTGAATCCGTCTAATTTCCTGGATTTTCGTTCGGGATCGAGGAGTTGTGTGCGAGGAAGGTATCTATCGCGAGGAGGGGGATGCTAGATGGGACCCATCCGTCAGTGACAGAGGGGAGAGGTACCGGGCTGGTGCTCTCTCTGCCGCGGGACGGCCTTGGGCCGCTGGCTGCGCTGCTTGCGGCGTTGCCGCTGCGCCAATGTGGGGCGGGTGGCGGGATTGCTAGGCGTCAGGGGTGGTTGGTGGGCTGGGCCGCGCGACTTGGTAGGCCGGGCTGGCTCGCGGTTTAGGGTAGGTTTATTTCTTTATTCTTTTCTTTTTTCTATTTACTATTTTAGTAATTATTTTCTAGTTTGAGTTTTAGGAATCCAAATGAGTCCAAATCAATTTTTAAAAATTTATAAATTCAAAATACACCTTTTAGTATGTATATAGAATATTTTTGTGCAATGTTTATAATGCGAATAATGCCATTTGCAATAGATGCTTGTATGGCATTGTGGAAATGCCAATTAGGGTTTGGATTCTTCTAGTTCTATGCTTGCAAAATTTGAATGGATGCAGTGCAATGCTCATGAATGACATGTAAAAACAATTTTTTTAATCCCAATTTCTAAAATCTTGGGATGTGACAAATAGGTTAACAAAATACTCTAAGGTTGACAAAATCACAATTACTAAGAAAAACTATCATGCTATTGAAGCAATAATTTTACACATACAATAAATATGTTGAAATAATTAGAAACGACTTCACGATTGCATGCTAGATGTGTCTCGTAAACACTAATAACTATATATCTGTATTTTGAAAATAAATAAGTAAACATAAATATATGTTTTTGTGACTTTCATTGTACCGTTTGAATCTTGTGGTTTTGTTTCTCCTTTCTGCTAGCCTCTTCGGGAAACTTGGTTCATGGCTCGTCTTAAAGAAAGATAACATAAATTTATTATAAAATTTAGGAACTTTGCAACTGAAATTTGGATAGTAATATTTTTCTTGCATCCCATACTAATAATGGTACTGTCAGACGGGCATGGTTGGGCTCAGAGACTAATGTTCTGTCATTCAAGGCATGTGAGAACTGTGCTGAAGACTGCATTAGCCTTTGAGCTACTCTCTGTTTCATAACATAAGCATTTTTAGCAACCTGTTTTAGTTTGCTAAAAACACTTATTTTATAGAACGAAGGTAGTAATAATTTAAAACCAAATTAGTCCAGGAGATTATATTCTGTTCAGGACAAATAGCTGAAGCAGTAAAAGAAAATCTCACTTTTGTATTACCTGGATTTTGGCTGTCCGACGATTGGATGCATGAGGAAATTCAAATTGTATTGATTGATCCACGTTGCATGGCTACAAGGATGCATGGTGTATGTATGAGGCAGCGGTTGAAACCTGGCGACCATTCATGTTCATGAGGAAAGTTGACCGGCTAAAGAAACTGACGCAGGCGGTAGCAGCATGCTTGAGACATGCACATGCCCAAGGGATCGGAATAAGGTGGCAGCAGCGGCGTGCACGAAATACATGCTAGAGTACAGTGGCGTCGGGCTGCTATCATACTGCAGAGAAAATAGCTGAATCCCTTTGAGCTAATAATCTAGAACTAAATTGGTCTCAGAAATTTCTGATTTCTGTGGTATGTAAAGAAATACTCCTTCCTGATAGAACCGGTGCTATCTTTCGGTAGATGCTTTGCTAGGTATTGGATCTAGGAAGACAGAGATAGAGGAAGGAAGAAGAGGGGAACCGAACCTTCTCCGGTACTGGACGAGCTCGAGGACCAGTTGGCCATGGGGTGACGGCGTGAGCGACGCTAGGATGGCTAAGCGGCGGCGGCGGTGGCTTTCCGTGGCTCGCGCTAGGAACCCTAGATCGGTAGGGAATATCGATGGGGGGTGTGTCGGCCCGTCGAACCTCGTGACCTGTGCCTCAGTCCCCACCTTGTCTTTATAGTGCTGCCACAGGGGCCCACCAACCATGAGAGGGTTGGGCGCCCCCGATCAGGGTGCGGTTAAGGGTCAATCGATCCGTTGGGATCGATCGTGGAGAGACCAACCTAACATCCTCCCCCTTGATCTCGACTTTACTTCTTACTTTATACTCTACTCGTTTCATCACTATTGGTACATAGAGCATGTTTCATCGTCACAGCTCAATGCCAATAGAATCAGACAGCTACAATATACCTCTTGTTTTGAAACAATAAACTCTTTACTTTTGGGCCTCTTATGATCCAGGAATCATAGGATTTTTCTTAAACCCATGCCGGCTAAGTGCTCCTTCGTTAGCGGATCTGCAAGCATTTCATTTGTCCTTAAATGCTTGAGTCTTATAGTGTGATCTTGGATCTTATCTTTCACAATATAATACTTTATCTTTATTGGTTTGGAAGCATTACTTGACTCGTTGTTGTGAGCATAAAAATACTGCGAGCTCGTTGTCACAGTATATTTTTAGTGGTTTGCTAATGCAATCTACCACTTTCAAGTCGGCTATAAATTTCTTTAACCATATCACTTTCCTCGTGGCCTCATAACATGTTATAAATTCTGCATACATCCTGGATGATGCAACAATTGATTATTTGGAGATTCTCCATGAAATAGCCCCTCCTGCGAGAGTGAAGACGTATCCTGTCGTGGACTTTTGATCGTCTTTGTCTCCCGCAAAATCAGCATCTGAATACCCTCTTATCTCTGGGGAATCAGACGTTCTATATTTTAGCATGAGGTCTTTTAAGCCTTGCGCATAACGCAAAGCTTTCTTTACCATTTTCCAGTGCGCTATGCCTAGATTCTCTTGATATCTACCGAGTAACCCGGTGATAAAAGCTAAGTCAGGGCGAGTGCGCACCTGTGCATACTGTAATCTTCCAACTGCCAAAGCATATTGTACTTACTTCATTTGATCGATCTCATATTGACTTTTGGGACATTGAAACTTCTCAGAACTATCTCCCTTGAGTATAGGAGCAGGTGTGGTATTGCACATATGCATACTATATTTCTTTAGGATCTTCTCTAGGTAAGCCTTTTGTGACAGCCCTAGAACCCATTCGCTCTATCTTGGTGAATTTTCTATGCCCAAAACATATGAATCTTCACCAAGATCTTTTATGTCGAAGTTTGAGGATAAAAACTTCTTTGTTTTTAGTAGTAGACTGACATCGCTGCTAGCAAGCAAGATACCATCCACATACAGAATTAGGAAGATATATCTCCCATTTTTGAACTTTGCATAAACACAGTTTTCCTCAACATTATCTTTAAATCCAAATTTCTTAATGGTATCATTGAATTTTAGATACCACTGTAGCGAAGCTTGCTTTAATCCATAAATGGATTTCCTTAGGCGGCATCCCATATTTTCCTTGCCTTCCATGACAAAACCCTTAGGTTGTTTAAAAATGTCGTCTTTACATCCATTTGATGCAGCTCTAAATCAAAATGTGCAACTAGTGCCATTATGATTCTGAAGGAATCCTTACATGAGACTAGAGAAAAAGTCTCATTGTAATCTACTCCTTCTCTTTGTGTGAATCTTTTTGCCACAAGTCGTGCTTTGTATTTCCCCACATTCCCTCTAGAGTCATACTTTGTTTTGTAGATCCATCACAGCCTACTGTTTTGACTCCTTTGGGAATTTCCTCTAAGTCCCAAACTTCATTGGTACTCATCGACCTCATTTCATCTTCCATGGCTTCTAGCCACTTCGATGAGTGAGGGCTACTCATGGATTCTTCAAATGAAGTGGGATCATTCTCCATTTGAACCCATTCTGTGTTATAAACTTTATAATATTTAGAAATTGCTTATTTTCTAGCTCTTTGAGACCTTCTAGGGGCCTCATGAACTAGCTCATCATGTGTCTAAACATGTGGCATATCCTCTGGAGGTGGCTGTTGCTGCTCCCTTTCATGCTCAACAGTGGGTTCGGTCGGCTCCTGACGGACAGGTTCCGAATCCTCACTCATTGTTGTCATGGGTGGAATTGCAACAGGTGCTTGCACCACATCCTCTAGGGTTTTCGATGTAGGAACAATAGGTAGCGAGAAGAAAGGATCTTGAATCATCGGATTAGGTTCATGCACCCTCTTCTCCTCAAGATTAGTTTTCCGAGCTACCATGCCCCCCTCATCATTTCGTCCTCTAAGAAGACAGCATGTCTCGTTTCTACAAACTTTGTGTATTTATCTGGACAGTAGAAATGAAAACCTTTTGACTTTTTAGGATAGCCAATGAAATAGAAAATGACTGTTTTAGGGTCAATCTGTGCAATATTTGGATTGAACACTTTAGCCTCAGCCGGGCTCCCCTACACCGTTAGGTGTTGTAGCGAGGCAACTCTTCCTGTCCATAACTCATACAGTGTTTTGAGTATCGACTTTCTTGGTACTCTATTGAGAATATGGATGGAAGTTTTTAACGCCTCATCCACAATTCCAATGGAAATGTTCAGTAACTCAGCATGATGCGCATCATATCCATAAGGGTACGACTGTGCCTTTCAGCTACTCCATTTTGCTGAGGCTCGCCCAGCATATAATACTAGGCTACTATGCCAGTCTCCTGTAAGAACCTTTCAAAAGGTCCAGGGACTTGGCCATATGGGGTGTGTCGACCGTAGTACTTTCCTCCATGGTTAGAGCTTACTATCTTTATTGTTTTATTGTGTTGGTTCTCAACTTCGGCTTTGAATATCTTAAATGTATCCAACGCTTCCGATCTTTATTTAATTGGATACACATAACCATAGCGGGAGTAATCATCTGTGAATATTATGAACGAGTCATAACCATCCACACTTCTTACTGGAAACGGTCCACAAATGTCAGCGTGAATAATTTCTAGTGTTTCGGCTCTTCGATTTGCACCCTTTTTTATTTGCTTTACATACTTTTCTTTAATGCAATCGATGCATTGCTCTATATTAGAGAACTCTAATGGAGGAATAATATCGTTTTTAACTAGTCTTTCTATTCCCCCACTTGAAATATGGCCTAAATGACAGTTCCATAATTTCGACGAGTCTTGAGTTCTCTTTCTTTTCTTTGGATCTTTATCCGACAAGGAAACATTCTCTTTCACTTTACACGCAGAATTAACTTTTCGCGAGTAGATAATAAATAAAGCTCATTGTGAAGGAAAGCAACACCCACACAATCTTTATTACAATAAATGGCACACTGGCCATGTCCAAAATGACACAGATAGTTTACTTTGTCCAAACTCTACACACTTATTAAATCTCTATGCAAAGAAGGAACATAGAGAACATCTATAAGCAAGATCATTGATCCATCAGCAAGCTCCAAGGAGATGTCACCAATGGCCTCAACGGCTGCTTGGACTCCATTTGAAACTTCAACACATCCTTCATTTCTTTTCATAGTCCTCGTCGAATGGAATTCCTGTAAATAATTTGCAACATGAACTGTTTCCCTTGAGAATCAACCAAGTAGATTTTGAAAACTGTGTATATAGTGATTCATTTACAAAATAAACAATATTGTTACCTTTCCTTGCCATGATTTCCTTTATAAAAACCGAGCAATCTTTCTTGAAGTGCCCTTTCTTGCCACAGTGGAGATAATCATCTTTGTCCACTAGGAGTGCAGGCCTGTGATGATGCTGGTAGTGCATAGGAGCTTTACCGTGTGGCTTAGAAGGGGAGCCATGGTTTCTCTGAGTGAAGTTTCTTTTCTTATTGTTGTCCTTCACTAGGTTCAATGAACCACCATTCTGGGATTTGAGCCTCTCCTCTTCTTGAGCACACATGGCGATGATCTTTTCTATGTCCCATTTTTTAGGAGCCATGTTGTAATTGACAACGAAGTTGTCAAACTGTTGGGGCAGTGATGCCATGACCAAGTGAACAAGCAGAGCATGCTTTAGCTCTAGATCAGCATCCATGGGCTTTAGTTTGGCAGCCATGTTGCTCATCTGGAGGATATGCTCCCTGATGTCGTGTCCACCGCCGGTGTACTTTTCTGTCACTAGTTGCTTCAGCAGCTGGGTTGCATATGTTTGTTCACTGTCTCTTTATCTTTTCCAAGTACTCCGCAACGGAAGTACACTCTATGATGGAGCCAACAATGGCTTGCTCGATCGTGTTCTTTATAAATGTCATGCATTTCTTGTTGGCATTCTGCCACTTTCTGTTCTCTAATGTGTAGGACAGCTCCAGCGGAGCATAGTCCTTTTTATTTCTTTCCCATTCTGCATCATCACCAGCCTCTCGGATTGGCTCTGTTGGCTAGGAAGGTGGCTTGGTCTCAAGGACCTAATCCACCTCAGCACATATGAAGGCCAAATCCATCTTCTTTCTCCACTCGGAGTAATTGTCACCACTCAGTGTGGAGACAACCTTGATGCAACTCATCAAATAATACCCTCCTAAAAACCACAAAGAAGTGAGAACAGTAACAATTGCATGTATTAATCCAACATTGGTCAAAATTAAGATATACAAATGTTTATGCAAATAATTCTACATCACCATTGGGTAGGACATAGAACCAAAAGAATATAACTTTAAATAATTTAGAACAAGATACTAATCATAATCATGCTATTTACAATGTTGGTTAGAAAAATAACATGAATATGACCAGAATAAATCTTAAATATGCTCCCAAAAATTTAGTACTCTCTTTATCTTTATTAAAATTTAAAATAGCCCTTTAAATATTTGCAGCGGAAAACATAAATTAAAAAATTCATTAACTTACATTTCTATAGAAACTTTAATGTTACTTTTGTATTTTCTAGAAAAAAATTCGTTGGATAATTTTGTGTAAAAAAACTATGCAAAAATATCAAAAACAGATAATTTAAACTATCTAAAAAGCCTTTGTAAAAGATTAAACAGGAAATTGGGCGGCACTTAGCAGTGAGAAACGACCCAAGCTCTCTATGCGGCGCGTCATGCGCTCGCCTGTGCAGCTCTTGCATCAAGAAAACGGCTCACATCCCAGCGCCTCCTCAACGCTCGCTGTGCGTCGCCAAAAACGGCCTAGCGGCCTGTTGAGGAACATGTCGCCCGCCCAACGCCGTCGAATCAACCCTCTATGCATCGGACGGCCGCGAGCAAGCCTCGCTTGGTCAAAACCAGCGCACCCCCCAGCCATCGTGTAACATCCCAAAAATATTAAACTAGAATCACCAAACTCTATGCATGAAAATTAGGGTTAACAAAAACTTTTCTAAATAAAAATATGAAAGCATGCATGTGTGTATGCATCCCATTTTGAATTCTTTTGAATTGCCTTGTTTATGTGTTTCTTTGCTTGTAAAAGGATTCTTAGGTGAAATAAACATCATCTAAACAATCCCCACACTTTTTTTCAAAGACAAATAAATCAAAACAAACAAAATGAGTGAATGGTCACTTTGGCTAAATTAACTCCCATGCCTACTTTGGCTGTCTCTAACTTTCAAAACTTAACAGAAACTTGTTTGGATCTTTGCACCCCTTGATAGTACTCATAACAAAGTATCAAGGCCCACTTTGTGATCATCCAGAAACATTCAAACGCATAGTTTAAAGGACAATTTAAAATTGAATCTATATCATATGGAAAGATCCCACTTTTTCAAAAACCACTCAAACAAGCTCAACTTTCAAAACCCAAGCATCTACAGACACATCAGCACCAACCTAGCACACCCACCAAAAATCTTTTCAAAATTCAAAACTTGAATTCATGCGGCCATTTCATCAAACACCTTGCAGATGCAAATCAAATAAAATCCAAACACTATTTGGAGCAGTGATTTGAGCCTAACGTGTTCCCTCTCTGGTAGCAACTAGGCTTTAGTAGATCATCTAGCTCATTTGTAAACGTCTAGCACCACTATAAGCTTGGCAATATCATCAATGGTGAACAACCGAAGCCACCCATGCCACCCCAGTGTAGACAGCAAGCTAGGAGAGGAACTAGCCGTGCCAACCTTGTCTGGGAGATCACCCATGCCTCACCGCCCCCTCTCGAACAGCCCTGCCTCGAAGACATCGACCAGAGCACCCAGGAACGCCGCGCCCGTGCCTCTGTCAACCATGCCAAGCGTGCGCCAGAGCGCCACCCTCGACAGACGCCCACAGACCGCGCGCCGCCCTCGCCGTGTGCATACGCAATCACCACCGTCCCAGGAGACCGCCAGACATCCCCGTTCGCCGTCCCATGCCTCACAGCCACCGCTCGCCGTCTAAGACGCCGCCTCTGCCGCGCAGAGCATCACATGTTCCAGACCGTTTGCCACCGCCCCTACACGCGCATTAAAGCCATAGAGCATCGCCAGGAGACCACCAATCGATCGTCACCACTGGCCATGCCTCTAGCAGCCCGTAGCCATGTCGCCACCGTCGCCTGCCAATTCCGCTTGGTCTCGTCGTCGAGACTATAAATAGAGGCCTCCCTCGCTCAAACTCTTCACACCATCTCACTCCCCTCTCCTCACTAATCGTTCCACCCCGTTCCTGGAGCAAGGCGAGCAACGCATCGCCGGAATTTGGCCGGAGCAGGCCGCCTCTGGAGAAAAAGGGCGCCGTCGATTTCGTCCACCCTAGGAGAAGCTGCCGGTACCAGGAGGTTCACCGTCGTCGACTTCGTCGTTCGCCCGCCTCACCGACCCTCGCCTGAGCCCCGGTGAGCCCCCGACGACCCCCACCTTCCGCGTTAGGTTTATGTCTTGCCGGCGCAGCCCGACGTGGATGATGAGTAGCAGCCGTTCAATTAGACTTAGATCGTGCGGATGAGATTGCCCCGTACCGCTCCGCGTTTAAAGAGCCACTGACTGGTGGAACCCCCTGTCAGTTGAGTCCCACGACGCGGAGTGACACCGGGCCGGCCTAGTATCGTTTCCCGCACAGCCCAGTCGTTTGAATTTAACTTTTTCCATTTTAATTCAAACACAGTTCTATACCTAGTTTCAAAAATCAACCCAGCTCGATTCAGTAAACCAAATTGAATGAAACCAATTTTGTTAGAAAGGTCTTGAAATGCTGAATCCAAGCCCATTTAAACATAACAAGGCAGCACCTTTTCTGCATTTAAATTTTTTTCAAATTTAAACCATAAAAGCTTTTGAGTTGATTCCAACTCTCAAAAATCATATTTGATCATACCTTTCAGAATATATAAAAACATTTGGGTTTACTTATAGAAATATTGTTCAAGTAATAAAAGAATGCCACAGAGGCATTTCTAGTCACTTTATTTAAGTAAAATAAAAGGTTAAACCTTATTAAATTGTGACACCACTTTAAATCACATTCCCATGGACTAAAATGTGTGGTGATGACATGTGTCAACACGATCCCATGTTTGGTTTGGAGAATATTAAATCTTAAGTAGTTTTTCAATGAGTAGAAATTACTTTTCTAAAAATAAAAGAAATTAAACCAAGGTTTAATCTTGGAATGTTAGTGATGATGCTAGATCATCTATAGGACCCTTTTGTGTGATGATTGAAATTAGTTAAGTATTTTTTGGTGATTGTGTACCTCGTATTTATTTATAGACGCTAGTACCGACCAAGGATACGAGGAAGAAGGAGGATACTACAAAGAAGAAGCCGAGGAGAACTTCAACCACTGCTCTGCACAAGGCAAGATAACACTTGCAAGATACTCTACTTTAGCAAGCCTTACTAATCAAGTTGACCTATGCAAGCCAATACTTGCAAGCTATTAACTTAGCAAGCTTATACTGATACTTGTGCAAGCTAACACTTGCAAGATACTATACCTATGCAAGAAAATACTTGCTTGTTACCATGCCAACTATATGCCTTAAGCATATATGATCATAACCACTTGATAAACCAATCCTAGTTTTACTTACAAGCTTTATACTTTATTTCTTTATCAAAGCTATTACTTAGAGTTTACTTAAGTGAATTGTAGATACTAGAAAGATAATTGAAGGTTGCATAAAGAACATAAAATTTGGCCTAAGCTAGATAATCTTTATGTCATCCTAAGGCATGAGATTGAACTTAGTTAAAATCCACTAGTTTACCACCCCTCATTAGTACTTACCCCCACTTGTAGATGCTAGTGCTAAGCATAAAACCTGATCAACTTTGATGAGAATACTTGGTGGGAAAATGGTTATGAAAACCTTGGAATGATGGATCATTCTATTGAAATGTTCTGGACATGTGTTTCCGAACACCAGATGATTTATGGTGATGAAAATGTTGAGGCATGAGCCTTAGCCCTTTATAAAACCGATGGTTGTCTGGATGTGATACCATTCCAATTTTATCGTACAACCACAATACCCGAGAATTGGGTAGGGCTTGACTGGAAACTTATATACCTTAGTATTAGTTACCTCACGGCCATGGTCTGAGCTGAGGCTACCTTGTGAAGATTGTCCACCTGTGCAGTACCCAAGATGACAGTTGGTCATGGTTGGGAGGCCAAACTCACAGGAGAGGTGCTTATACTAGGGCGTGTAATTGAAAGGTTAGGATTGATTATCCGCATACTGAGTCTGGTGAATTCAGGATTTGTTCCTGACGGATGTATCGAATGTTGTCGTGAAAGTGTACAATCTCTATAGAGTGTCAAACTATTCGAATAGCCGCGTCCGTGGTTATAGATAGTTGGAGTGGCCATACTGTTCCCCCGTCAGATGTTTTCAAAATGACTTATGAAATGAATTGAGACTTTGACTTGACCACAATAGAGTTGTGATATGAAATACAAGTTCCCACTTAGGTGTTATAAAATTTCAGTTAGCTTTTCTTGCTTCTGAACCTAGTAGATGTAAATCTGGCTTTTTGCAAAAAAAACCTAGAGCTTAGTGTCCTACTATAAAACCCCCCTTCACTTGTTAGTATTAGTTTGCGAGTACTTAAAGAGTACTCATGGCTTTGTCCCTGGCTATTCCCGTGGCCAGACTATGAATAGGAGTACCTGGAGGATGGATCCCAGGAAGGTTACGACAACTAGGATCATCTCTCATCGTCAGCATTGCCTGTGACCCCGAAGATGGAGCTTCGCCTACGCTACCGTTATTATTATGTATTTCCGCTGCTTGAGTTGTATTAAGAACTGGATCATGAGATCCTTATTTGTGTAAGACCTTATGTATGGTTTGTAATGGATGATGTACTGTGATATCCAATTCTGTTATGTATCGCAAAAATGGTAATCCTGGGATTGCGATGTATGGCATAACAGGCATCTGGGATTAAAAATCCGGGTGTTGACAAGTTGGTATCAGAGCCATCCTGACCATAGGAGACCCTAGTTAGACTGGACGTTTGAAATCAAAAACTTAGTTTCAAAACCAAAGAAAGCAAATATTTACAAAAATTTATTCCCATTCTTATCACTTTGATTCTTTCATGAAAATTCATGTTCCGCAAAAACTCTTGCAAAATACATAAAATTTGACACACTTGATCACTCTACTAACTTACTCATCTTATATTCTTTTAGATGGACGTGAAGTACAGCAAGTTTTACCAGTTGGGAAATGGAGGAGACCTTATCTTTGAGAGCGATTTGGACCAACTTTCGGAACTTCTAGAGCATTCGCACCCCGAGTTCTTCGGAGCTCAGCTCAATGATCAAGGAGGAGAAGATCTGCAGTGGCTAATTGTTGCAAGTCTCCGAGGAAAGATTGAACCTCCCACTGCTAAGGGAATTCAGTTTACCTTAAGAGAGAACAACTGGCTCGATGGACTTGCCAGGGCCATGCGGGAAGCTCTTGCCCGTCTGTGTGGGCAGAGTATCAACCAGATCAAGGGTACCCGCTTTGAGGTTTGCCCAAGGCGTGATTCTAATGGACAACCACTGGAAGCCCCATACCACCACGAGCTGAAGATCCAATTGGACCACCTTAGCTTCAAGATGTACGATCGTCAGCAGGAGTTGGATAATTTCCGTGACCACTCCAACCACAAGTCCGCCATTGTCAAGACGAAGGATCAGACCATCGCCATGTTAGCAAAGGATCACAAGTCTCTCCGCCGTCAGCTCGACAAGAAGGAGCACATCATTGCCCGTCTTCGCCACCGTATCTTGTCTTTGGAGGAGATCATCCACGAGAGAGACATGCAGTTGGAAGAAAGGGAGAATGTCGGAGAGGATCTTCGTGGAGACCCCTACTCCTATCTCAGCGATGATGATGATTTTCTGGAGGATCAGGCTATGGATTTCTTCACCGATGAGGAGGATTTCGCCTTCATCAATGACGACGAGGAGGACGACTACACCGACTCCGAGGAGTAGTAGCACTTGAGCACTAGCGTAGTGAGTAGTATTCGTTCCCACTGTATCGTAGTTTCCAGCATGGTTCCTAAAACCATCTGTTTACCTTGTTGTGGTGCGTGTTTGTATCGTGTGCTATGAATGAATGAATGAATGAATGAAAAGCAAGTTGCTAGAAAAATCTGAGTCAAACTTTAAAAACTTTTCAAAATCCCAAAAACTTAGAAATTACCCTCTTTTCTCATGATCTATCTCAATCTTCAGATGCCACGCGGAGGAAGTGGATCATCCCCGGACCCGATGTTGCAGATCCTGCAAATGTTGGTTTCTGACCGCGAAGCTGAAAGAGCGGAACGTCAAGCCAACCTAGCCACCCTTCAACAGATAGCTCGGCTAGCCCACAACAATCAAGGCCACGGAAACCAGGACAACCATGGATCTAAGCTCAAGAATTTCTGGAACACCAACCCACCTATTTTCACTAAGTCGGAAGAGCCCTTAGACGCTGATGATTGGCTGCAAACCATGGAAAATAACCTAGAAGTCGCCGGAGTGGAAGCCAACGAGAAAGTTATGTTCGCCACCCACTATCTAGCCGGAGATGCCAGAGCATGGTGGAACAGTGTTCGTGCCATGACCGGAGGACAGATGATGACCTGGGAGGAATTCAAAGTCAAGTTCAGCAGAACCCATGTGCCACCAGGTTTGATCAAGAGGATGAGAGATGAGTTCAGAGAACTGAAGCAAGGAAGGATGACCGTAGTGGAATACCGTGACAAATTCTTGTCATTAGCTAGGTATGCCTCGGATGAGATCGACACCGAAGCCAAGAAGAAAGAAAGATTCCTGAATGGTCTGCACGATGAGATGCAAACTGTGTTAGTCAATATCCCTTTTGCTGATATTGAAGCCCTGGTCGACTCTGCCATCCAGATGGAAGGAAAGATCAACCAAGCCAATGAGAACCGTAAGCGTCGCATGATGCAGCAACTAGGAACCCATCAGACCCCAAAGTACCACCCTAACCCATCTCCAAGATTTGCCCCGAGAACCAACAGACCCCTGATGAACCGTCCGACCTATCCCAACCGTGGAAACCCAAGGCCCGGAGGAAATCACAACAACCCCGGCAACTCTAACAATTTCAGCCGTGCCCCACCTAAGTTCAACAACAACAATGCTACCGCCAACACCAACACTGCCCCGAGGACTGGAAGCAATGCTGTGCCTGTTGCAACAAAGGAAAAGTCGCAAGTAACTTGTTATGACTATGGAAATAAGGGTCACTACTCCAACGAGTGCCCCAACAAGAAGAATGCCGCAGCCCCCAATGCAAATGCCCCAGCTCAGCAGCAGCGTCGTGTTCCACCAGGAAGAAGGTTTGCCCCAGGGAATTCACTCAACCGCAACGGCCATCTTTTTCTCATGCATGCTGAAGAAGCTCAGGAAGCGCCAGACGTCGTGCTGGGTATGTTTTCTGTTAATCAGTACTTGCAAGAGTGTTGTTTGATTCTGGTGCATCGCATCCATTTGTCACCGAAGAATTTGCCTGCACTAGTAAGATTCAACCGACAAAACTGAAGCATGTTATGATCGTCCAAATTCCCGGTTCAACCACCAAGGCTAGGCAAATTTGCAAAGCCGTCCCTATCCGAATCCATGGTATAGATTTTTATGCTAACCTGATAGTACTCGGAACTAAAGGTTTGGAAGTAGTACTAGGAATGGATTGGATGTCCAAACATAAAGGATTGATTGACTGTGCCAAGAAAGCCATCACCATGACCAGTACAGCCGAAATATCAGTCGAGCATATATCTGAAACCTTACCTCGTCAATTCAAGTGCAACAAGAGTATAGCCCAACCTACCACTAACCAAGTCCGGATAGCCTGTGAATACCTCGATGTATTTCCAGATGTTTTGCCCGGTATGCCCCCAGATCGGGATATCGAGTTTATCATCGAACTAATCCCCGGAACAGGACCCATAGCCCAGAGACCATATAGTATGAACCCGTGTGAACTAGAAGAACTGAAGAAGCAACTAGATGCCATGCTGGAAATTGGATTGATTCAACCAAGTGCGTCACCAGATCCTTTTGTGCAGAAGCACTAAGAACATGGACAAATTTGAAAATCAAATTCGTATCAAAATACTATTCAGAAAGCAAAGCTCACAGGATGAGAGGTATTATTATTAGTTTCAAAAATAATCCCGATGAGAGTTTATATGAAGGTTATCTAAGGTATAAGAGCTATCTAGACAATTGCCCCCATCACTGTTTGCCTGATTGGTTAATCACCAATACTTTCTATGGAGGGCCTAGTAACAGGAAGTCTTAAAAATGAGGAGATAAATATGAATAGTTCTTCTAAATATGCTTGTGTTAACGACTTTCTTACAGATGAAAGGACTTGTGCGATGATTAAAACCCTTGGTATTGATTCTTATTCACCAAAGAAATTTTTTGAGAATTATGCAGGGCATCTACAAGTACCTACAGGATGGGAACCTTATAAACCCCTTGAAGAAAAGAAACAAGCAAGAGAGAACGCGTCATTGGTAGAATTTTCCTCTGATACTATTCAAGAGAATATTAAGAAAAAGTACAGGGAGGAAGAGCATATAAGGAGAAGATCAAAAAACTAGAGAAGAACCCCGATGCTACCAATGCAAATATTGTTATATTTAAGGATCTTATGGAAGCACGAATCATGGAGAATGAAGTGGTTATGCTAGAATTTGAAACTTCAGACTTCATCACAGGTAGGATACGAGGTAGAGAAACTTCTAAACCTATGACCCCTATATATTGTGCAAAAACTTTCTTATACGGAGTTTGTGAGCTGATTTCCACTATAAATATTATTCCTTCATCACTTTATGAGGAACTTCGCTACAATTTAAATAATCCAGATGTGGAACCGGTAGACACTAACATTAATTTGTCTAATAGAACTAATATAAAACCGGAAGGTGTTATTCACAATGTCTATGTCTTTATTGGATCACTCATGTACCCTCTTGATTTTCGTATTGTTGATATGCCTCGAGGTACTTTTTGTCCTGTTCTTTTAGGCAGGCCTTTTGTATCTATAACCAAAGCTCGAATTGATAATAAGGAGGAGACTATTTCAATGATGTTTGGAGAAGAGGAAATGACATTCCACTTTGCCAAACTAAAGAAGAGGCCATATGAGATAGAAGATATCAAGGAAGAGAAAACAATTGCCGAGCTAGCCGCAATTCACTTTGGTGAAGATATGCTTAGGAGGCAATAATAAAGTGTTTATTATCATATCTTAATTCTTATGATAAATGTTTACATAACATCCTATAATTGTATTAACCAGAAACATTAATACTTGTGTGGTTTGTAAACATAAAAAAGTCCCTAGTAAAGCCTCTTGTTACACTAGTTTGTTGGTTAATATATGTAACATCCTGATTTTTTTACTAGTCGATTTTTTACACGAATGTTACAACGCGGTCAATTTAAAAAAAAAACTTTTTGTTTGGTGCTGTTTAAATCAATTCCTAATATTTTGAAAATTCATTTGACATATAAAAGAAGGAGATTAATTCTCAAAGTTCTATCAATCTTCTTTTAAATTGCAAATTTTATTCTTATTTGGTTCTTTACAAAATAACGTTGGATTTGGTTCTTTGTGTTAACACATGCACGTGCATGCATCCATGCATGGGTGCACCAGCACGTCGTATTCTCTGTCACCTCATTATGTCTTTCCTGAACTAGCTAGCATAGGCAGCCAAGCTGAGCTAGGCCTGCCGATCGACTCACATGCACGCGCGCGCATGGAAGAGTATCAACACCACACACTAGTAGAAAACATGACATCCGTTCGCGCCCCCTCAGAGCATTAGTCCCGGTTGCACCACCAACCGAGACTAATGCTGGCACGCGTCCCGGTTCGAGCGGGCACGGGCCCGGAGGCATGCGTCCCGGTTGGTAAGGGGCCATGCGTCCCGGTTTGTAACACAAACCGGGACAAAAGGTTGGGCATCGGCCACGTGGCGTGGCACACACCTTTAGTCCCGGTTTGTGTTACAAACTGGGACGTATGCTCACGCCCTCTATAAATGCAACGTCCCAGCCCTTTTTCTCCACTCTGTTTTTCTCTTGGTGGAAGGTGTGAAGGCTGTGCTAGTTTTTTCCCCTATGCATGCATTCTAGGTGTTTGATGAAATGTTTGAGTGAATAATCTCGTTCAATTTCTCATAGAACAAAAATATAGAAGGTGTCCGAGACGCACTTGAGCTTTCTCCTCTTTATTTCCCTCGATCGAGGTTAGCAATCTTATCTTTTCTCTATCATTGATACAATGCATGTGTCGATGTGAATTGGTCATTTCACTATTTATGATGTCCTGTTTTTTGATAAAATTACTTATATGATGCAGATGAACGGTCGGGAATGGATGTACGGTGACCGGCGCGTAGCCGGGTATATGAAAGGCGTGGATAAATTTATCGATGTGGCTATGGCAAACAAAGAGAATGGTTTTATACGTTATCCATGTGTTCAATGTCGGAACAACAAGGAGTACTCTTCCTCGAAAATCATTCGCGGCCACCTGATTATGAAAGGTTTGATGTCCAACTATAATTGCTGGACCAAGAACGGGGAAAGAGGGGTTATGATGGAATATGGTGAAGAAGAAGATGATGATAACAACTATCATCATATGTTTCCTGAATACATTGATACTGCTATGGAATACAATGGAGAGGAAGGAGGTGAAGAATGGGCATCAGATGAGCCGGCTGATGAACTTGGTAGGGTCATTTCTGATGCAAAGCGAGACTGTGAAATAGAAAATGAGAAGTTGAAGTTAGAGGGCATGTTAGAATATCACAAGAAATTGTTGTACCCAAATTGTGAAGATGGCAGCACAAAGCTCAGTACCACACTGGAATTGTTGCGATGGAAGGCAGAGTCAGGTCTAACTGACTCCTCATTTGAAAAGATGCTGAAAATAATGAAGCCGAAGTTTCCAAAACATAACGAACTTACCGAGAGTACCTACGAAGCAAAGAAGACTCTTTGTCCTCTAGGATTAGATGTGCAAAAGATACATGCATGCATTAATGACCGCATCCTCTACCGCGTTAAGGAGTATGAGAATTTAGATAAATGCCCGGTATGCAATGCATTGCGGTATAAAATCAGACGAGATGACCCTGGTGATGTTGAGGGAGAGCCCCTCCGGAAGTGGGTTCCTGCTAAGGTTATGTGGTATGCTCCTATAATACCAAGGTTATAACGCATGTTCAGAAACAAAGAGCATGCCAGGTTGTTGAGATGGCACAAAGAAGACCGTAAGAAAGACGGGAAGTTGAAACACCCTGCTGATGGGTCACAGTGGAGAAAAATCGAGAGAGACTTCCCAGACTTTGCAGGTGACGCAAGGAACTTATGGTTTGGTCTAAGTACGGATGGCATGAATCCTTTTGGGGAGCAGAGCTGCAGTCACAGCACCTGGCCCGTGACTCTGTGTATCTACAACCTGTCTCCTTGGTTATGCATAAAGTAAGTTCATTATGATGCCAGTGCTTATCCAAGGCCCGAAGCAACCGGGAAACGACATTGATGTGTACCTTAGGCCATTAGTTGAAGAACTCTTACAGTTGTGGGGCAAACTAGGTGTATGTGTGTGGGATGAGAACAAACAGGAGCCATTTGATCTATGAGGGTTGTTATTCGTAACCATAAATGATTGGCCTGCTCTTAGTAACCTTTCAGGACAGACAAACTAGGGATATAAGGCATGCACACACTGTTTAGATAAGACTGAAGGTACATATTTGCATAAATGCAAGAAGGTTGTGTACCTGGCGAATCGACGATTTCTTCTGACCAATCATCCCGTAAGAAAGAAAGGCAAGCATTTCAAAGGTGAGGCAGATCACCGGAAGAAGCCTGAACTCCCTGCTGGTGATGATGTATTTGGTATGGTCAAGGACATAGAAGTAATCTTTGGAAACGGTCCCGGAGGTCAATAAGTTCCGAACGACGTCGCTTCAGGACACGCACCCATGTGGAAGAAGAAATCTATATTTTGGGAGTTGCCATATTGGAAAGTCCTGCGTGTCCGCTCTTCAATCGACGTGATGCACATGACGAAGAATCTTTGCGTGAACCTGCTAGGATTCCTAGGCGTGTATGGGAAGACAAAAGATACACCAGAAGCACGGGAGGACCAACAAATTATGAAAGACCCAAAGAACATGCATACACAGAACACGACGGATAAAGGGCGTCACTTAAGTCGTGCCAGCTATGCTCTTACCAAAGCAGAGAAGGAAATATTTTTTGAAGTCCTTTACAGTATCAAGGTGCCGCTGGGCTTCTCATCTAATATAAAGGGGTTAATAAATATGGCAGAGAAAAAGTTCCAAAACCTGAAGTCTCATGACTGTCACGTGATTATGACGCAGTTGCTTCCGATTGCATTGAGGGGGCTTCTACCGGAAAATGTTCGTGTACCCATTGTGAAGCTGTGTGCATTTCTCAATGCAATATCTCAGAAGGTAATCAATCCAGATATTCTGCCAAGGTTACAGAAGGATGTGGTACAATGTCTTGTTAGTTTTGAATTGGTGTTCCCACCATCCTTCTTCAATATTATGACGCATCTCCTGGTTCACCTAGTGGAAGAGATTGCCATTCTCGGTCTGGTATTTCTGCACAATATGTTCCCCTTTGAGAGGTTCATGGGAGTCTTAAATAAATATGTTCATAACCATGATAGACCAGAAGGAAGCATCTCCAAGGGATATGGAACAGAGGAGGTCATTGAGTTTTGTGTTGACTTTATTCCTGACCTTAAGCCGATTGGTGTTTCTGACTCGCGGAATGAGGGAAGACTAAGTGGAAAAGCCACACTGGGAAAGAAAGCAAGGATATGTAGGGACGGGGATTCTTTCACTAAAGCACACTACATAGTTCTACATAATTCCACCTTGGCAGCTCCATATATCGAGGAACACAAGAATATTCTACGCCCAAAAAACCCGGGGAAGCCTAAGTGGAACAGAACCATGATATACCAGATAGACCAGAAGGAAGCATCTCCAAGGGATATGGAACAGAGGAGGTCATTGAGTTTTGTGTTGACTTTATTCCTGAGCTTAAGCCGATTGGTGTTTCTGACTCGCAGCATGAGGGAAGACTAAGTGGAAAAGCCACACTGGGAAAGAAAGCAAGGATATGTAGGGACGGTGATTCTTTCCCTAAAGCACACTACATAGTTCTACATAATTCCACCTTGGCAGCTCCGTATATAGAGGAACACAAGAATATTATACGCTCAAAAAACCCGGGGAAGCCTGAATCACTGATTACAGATGAACACATGAAATCTTTTGGTGCTTGGATGCGGACACATCTCTTGAATGACACCACTGTTGGAGATCATCTATACTTGTTGGCCGCGTCACCATCTTCTACTGTATTGAATTTCCAAGGGTACAAAATAAATGGGAATACATTCTACACGATCGCCCAAGATAAAAAGAGCACCAACCAAAATAGTGGTGTCCGCTTTGATGCAATAGACGAGAATGGACAAAAGGACGCATACTATGGTTACATAGAGGAGATATGGGAACTAGACTATGGAGTCTCTTTTAAAGTGGATCTCAACAATCTTGGTTATAGAGATGAACCATTCGTCCTAGCCAATGATGTATCTCAGGTTTTCTATGTGAAGGACATGTCCTCCAGACCGAAAAAAAAGAAAAAATATGCAAACGAATACATCATATGATGAGCCAAAGAATCACATAGTTCTTTCAGGGAAAAGAAACATCATGGGAATCGAGGACAAGACAGACATGTCAGAAGATTATAATAAGTTAATTCCGCCCTTCACAGTGAAAACTGACCCAAGCATTCCGTTAAGTAAAGAAGATGCTCCATGGTTATGTCTGAAGCTATCATAAGGAAGGACATATGCCAAGAAGTTCATGCTCATATTATGTAACTCTAGTTCATGTCTTTCGCGGTTTGTGGCTTCACCGAAGGATATCTTTCACGGTTTGTGGCTTGACCGGGACTATATATAGGGGGTCCTTTAGTCTCGGTTTTGTAGTCTCAGTTTTTAATATTAATAAATGTCTTGAGTGTTAGTCCCATTTTGTGGCTGGACCGGGACTATGAAGAAGTTGTCCCGATTCGTACTTACCATTAAGATCCGATCTCCAAACACTCGCGGTCACATATTAGGGAGTGCCTCTATGACCAGTTTCTTGGAGATGCTGGAGGACTGGGATCCGGAGGCATCTCTCTAAAAATGGTTGTAGTGGTGTCCCTGCTCTCGAAAACCATCTTGCAGCTTGTAACTTATCTAACTAGATCAATACACCTGGGAGCTAACTAATTTCACATATTAGGGAGTGCCTCTATGACCAGTTTCTCGGAGATGCCGGAGGACTGGGCTCCGTCGGCATCTCCTTGAAACTGGCCGTAGTGGTGTCCCTGCTCTCGAAAACCTTCTTACAACTTGTAACTTCTCTAACTAGATCAATACGCCTGGGAGATAACTAATTTCACATATTAGGGAGTGCCTCTATGACCAGTTTCTCGGAGATGCCGGAGGACTGGGCTCCGTCGGCATCTCCCTGAAACTGGCCATAGTGGTGTCCCTGCTCTCGAAAACCATCTTGGAGATGCCTCAAACTGGATGGAGGACTGGAGTCACAAGGATGCCTATTTATAGTACAAGCAGCTCGGCATAGTGTCGACACTTACGAAATAATGTCGACACTCACCCCTATTATTAGCGCTGACTCGTATTTTGTCCCGGTTGGTGTCTCCAACCGGGACTAAAGGTTCATCTTTAGTCCCGGTTGGTGACACCATCCGGGACAAGGTACACGCCGCAGTACATAATGTCAACACTCACCCCTATCATTAGTGCTTCCTGGCCCAGCCTGCCGAAATCCCTCCAACCGGGACTAAATATGAACCTTTAGTATTTTGAAAATCCGAACAATGAAAATCCTTCACGTGGTGTCATATTGTGTGACATAGTTGAAAGGAAAAATACCAGACATGGTATATTGATCATGTCTCGAAAAAACCTTCACAAAATGACCTATCATGTTCGAGGTTTCATGGCTTTCGGTCCAAATGACCGATGTTATGTGCTGAATCACGGCATAGTTTGTGATGCTGTGCCCATATTATGCATGCATGTGTAAATTGGTATGGAGAACAATGTTGCATGAGGAAGTTTTCCTTTTTGTCGCACGGAAAATCCCTTTTCCATTTTCTGAGCGCAAAAAACGGGTCGTTTTGTGAAGTAACCACCAAAATGCCGTTTCAGAATGCTACCGTCCCATTTTCCTAAAATACTAGACCACCTTACATGGAGTATCTCCCAACCGGGACATCTCAAACCTTTTCGTCCATCCCAGGTAAAAACGACAAATGTCTGCCGAATCAGTAGGAAGTGGGTCCGGTTTGTACTACAAGTACATGATCTATCGCCCGTGATTTTTTGAAAAACTCATTTTTAGACTCGCAATATGTGGTTTCTTCAGAGATCCAATGAAAGATCTAACGATGCTCGTCCCCTATCTTCATGCACGCCGGTTCGACCACAGTTAGAAATTCAGAAAATTCAAAATGGGCATAATAAATTCAAAAAAAATCCGAACAATGAAAATCCTTCGCGTGGTGTCATGTTATGTGACATATTTGAAAGGAAAAATACCAGACTTGGTATATTGATCATGTATCGAAAAAACCTTCACAAAATGACCTATCATGTTCGAGGTGGTCATGGCTTTCGGTCCAAATGACCGATGTTATGTGCTGAATCACGGCATAGTTTGTGATGATGTGCCCATATTATGCATGCATGTGTACATTGGTATGGAGAACAATGTTGCGGGAGGAAGTTTTCCTTTTTGTTGCACGGAAAAGCCCTTTTCCATTTTCCGAGCGCAAAAAACGGGTCGTTTTGTGAAGTAACAACCAAAATGCCGTTTCAGAAAGCTACCGTCCCATTTTCCTAAAATACTAGACCACCTTACATGGACTATCTCCCAACCGGGACATCTCAAACCTTTTCGTCCATCCCGGGTAAAAAGGACAAATGTCTGCCGAATCGGTAGGAAGTGGGTCCGGTTTGTACTACAGGTACATGATCTATCGCCCGTGATTTTTTGAAAAAATCATTTTTAGACTCCCAATATGTGGTTTCTTGAGAGATCCAATTCAAGATCTAACGATGCTCGTCCCCTATCTTCATGCACGCCGGTTCGACCATAGTTAGAACTTCAGAAAATTCAAAACGGGCATAATAAATTCAAAAAAAATCCGAACAATGAAAATCCTTCGCGTGGTGTCATATTATGTGACATAGTTGAAAGGAAAAATACCAGACTTGGTATATTGATCATGTCTCTAAAAAACCTTCACAAAATGACCTATCATGTTCGAGGTTTCATGGCTTTCAGTCCAAATGACCGATGTTATGTGCTGAATCACGACATAGTTTGTGATGTGGTGCCCATATTATGCATGCATGTGGACATTGGAGAACAAGTTGCAGGAGGAAGTTTTCCTTTTTGTCGCACAGAAAAGCCCTTTTCCATTTTCCGAGCGCAAAAAAGGGTCGTTTTATGAAGTAACCACCAAAATGCCGTTTCAGAATGCTACCGTCCCATTTTTCTAAAATACTAGACCACCTTACATGGACTATCTCCCAACCGGGACATCTCAAACCTATTCGTCCATCCCGGGTAAAAAGGACAAATGTCTGCCGAATCGGTAGGAAGTGGGTCCGGTTTGTACTACAGGTACATGATCTATCGCCCGTGATTTTTTGAAAAAATCATTTTTAGACTCGCAATATGTGGTTTCTTCAGAGATCCAATGAAAGATCTAAATGAGCCATTTTTCTTCCCGCCATTTTTTTCCGGCATTTCTCCTGCCATTTCTTCCCGCTAGTTTTTCCTGCCAGTTCTTCCCTTTAGTTATCTTCCTGCCATTTCTAACTATATATATATATATATATGTAGGGTTGGCCTCCATTGTCATTGCACATCTGTAGACTCATATCTGCAACCTCATCACTCTTTCCCATGACTTCCACCGTAGCACTAACTCCCAGGGAGGCGGAGGCGCTTTGCGCCTCGAATTACCCCTATCCGCAAGACTCTGTGTCCCGTCGGCTGGATCTTTGGCCGGAGGCGTGCCGGTTCTTCCTGTCCCTCTAGGTGTGGCGCGTCGGATGGCCATCACGAACCACTACTACTTTGAGCTCACGCCGGAGCAGTGGAGGAATCCCAGATGGCATCCCGACTATTTCCCGACTTGGGAAGCCTTCTTCGTGGATCGGCGTGAGAGGGCGCTCGCTAGGCACGAGGAGGATGGCCCACCTCCTCTGAACTTCAACGAGGCCGGCAGTCGGTTGTGGTGGCGCGGTCGGACTCTCTAGAGCGTCATGGCCTTTGACATGGCCGCCGACTCTAGCCCCCGCCTGCGCTACCCTCAAGTCCAGCCCACTTGTACTCAGCCTTCAAGGTTCAACTTCACGACCCCGGCGGCGGCTGTAATGCGGCGACTACTGATGGCGAGTATTACAGTGTGGCGGAGCATGACTGAATCACTCCAACATTGCAAAACAAGTTCGCCGATTGTGGCTTAATCAAGCCATGTATCTTAATTCTGATTCTTCTATGTAACTTTGTGTTAGTTGCGTTATGTACTTTAATTCCAGTTCTATCCTAATAAAATTTTCTTTCCGCCCATTATTTCCCGTCCTTTTTTTCCCGCCCATTAATATATAAAAATATAAGTTAATTCAAATCCAAATTAAAACACAGAAAATGGTTTTTAATTATTTATTCAAATCCAGACACTTTTATGTTTAAATTTTTTCTAAATTCCTAATTAATATTCAAAAAATATAAGTTAATTCATTTTTAATTTTAAATGGTTCATAGTTTAAATGGTTACATTAATTATTTTTAAAAACAGAAAATGGTTTTGAATTAGTTATTCAAATTCAAACACTTTTTATGTTTAAAGTTTTTCTAAATTCCAAATAAATATTCAAAAAATGTAAGTTAATTAATTTTTAATTTTAAATGGTTGATAGTTTAAATGGTTACATTAATTATTTTTTAAAAATAGAAAATGGTTTTGAATTAGTTATTCAAATCCAGACACTTTTTATGTTTAAAGTTTTTCTAAATTCCAAATTAATATTCAAAAAATATAAGTTAATTCATTTATAATTTTAAATGGTTACATTAATTATTTTTAAAAACAGAAAATGGTTTTGCATTAGTTATTCAAATTCAGACACTTTTTATGTTTAAAGTTTTTCTAAATTCCAAATTAATATTCAAAAAATATAATTTAATTCATTTTTAATTTTAAATGGTTACATAAATTATTTTTTAAAAACAGAAAATGGTTTTGAATTAGTTATTCAAATTCAAAAACTTTTTATGTTTAAAGTTTTTCTAAATTCCAAATTAATATTCAAAAAATATAAGTTAATTCATTTTTAATTTTAAATGGTTCATATTTTAAATGGTTACATTAATTATTTTTAAAAAATAGAAAATGGTTTTGAATTAGTTATTCAAATTCAAACACTTTTTATGTTTAAAGTTTTTCTAAATTCCAAATTAATATTCAAAAAATATAAGTTAATTCATTTTTAAATTTAAATGGTTCATAGTTTAAATGGTTACATTAATTATTTTAAAAAACAGTAAATGGTTTCGAATTAGTTATTCAAATGCAAACACTTCTTATGTTTAAAGTTTTTCTAAATTCCAATGTAATTATCATTTAAAAAACATTACAAATTTAAACCCCAAAATAAAAAATAAGGCAGAAACAGAGAGTAAATTCCTGAATTTTTTTGAAAACAGGGTCATATGTCCCGGTTGGAGCCACCAACCGGGACTAAAGACTTCTAGCCCCTTGGTGTCTTTGAAAAATTGGAGTATACGTCCTAGTTGGTGGCTCCAATCGGGACGTATGACCCTTTAGTACCGGTTGGAGCCACCAACCGGGACGTATTCTCCCTCCCCTTTATACACGACGCCCCTTCTCCTTCTTCCCCGTTCCTCATCAACCGCAACAGATCATCGTCGCCATGAGACAAGCGCCGGACGCCGTCAGTTGCCCAACCACCATTGTCGGCCTCACGCCGCCCTTCAGTCGAACTCCACCTTGCCTCATTGTCGCGCCACCACGTGCTCCTCGCTGGCGCTCCAAGCCTCGCCGACTCCGGCCACCTCCTCCACCGCTGATTCCGGCCACCCCGAACCCCTCCGTCAAGTTTTTCGAGCTCCTGGTGAGTTTCTGAAGCTCAAGGAGAGCTCTGTTTGCCTGCTTGCTTGCTGTAGCCGCCGCGCGTCGTGTCCGAGCAAGCTCCGCCGCTCGCCGCCATCGTGACCACAGTTCCGATGACCACAAGCGGGCGGCGCTACCACAACTAGGTCCGCCTCGATCTCCTCTTTCCAACTAGCCTACCCACTAGCCCATGCGTGCAGCGAATCGACGGATTCGAGCCGAGGATCCCCATTGCTGATGTCATGCTGACATCAGCATGAGGCAATATATCCTCTTTTCTTTTTATTAAAATCATTCCTGTAATTTTTTTTTGGAAATAATTATAATAACCCATGGGGCCCAGACATCAGTGACTGTGAGTAGCCCCAGATCGAGTGAGAAATGTTTCCCAGCCTATGGTGACACTTCTTTACAGTAGGCTCATTTATTTTTATATGTTTATTTTTTGAGGTATTATTTTTATATGTTTAAATATCACTATGGATCAGTTAAGGTCTTATAAAAAAACGATGACTTGTTCCTTTTTTCAAAAAAAGAAGAAGTTCTGACCTTATTATGTTCACCCAGGCCAACATTCTCAAATTTGATTAAAATTCCATGATAATTAAATAACTCAATAATCAGATTGTTGAAAATAATGTTCAGAAGTGAATGAATACCCAAAGAGTGTTATACTTTTACCGGTCTACGTTAATCGTTCATATCAATAAAAACAGTGCTTCACTAATTGTTCAGAAACATATGCATCTAACTACTACCTCCATTCTGGTTTATTATTCAAATATGTACATCGAGAAAATAGTTTGACTATAAATTTAGCCAATAAAATACATACTATATTTAACAAAAATTATACCAATAGATTCATATTTAAAATACGCTTTCGATGGTATAATTTCTACGACATATGATTCATATATTGTTGACCAAATTTACGGTCAAACTATTTTCTCGAAATACGTGTATTTGCCTTATAATCCGGAATGGAGGGAGTAATTCTTTTAACAAGAAGAGCATGTAAATCCAAAGTTAGAAGTAATAAACAACTCAGAGGTAGACATGGACCATTATTTACGTATCAATAAAATTGAAGTTTACACCACAGGCCAACCGAGAGATCTCAATTTTTTGTATTGTAGAAGCGAATCTGGCCTCTCTCATCTCCTCCTCACGTGCTCGTTCAGTTCATGCCTCTGAATTTACCGCTGACACTTATTTACATGTCAGTGATTTGTGCACGTCGGCCCATGACTATGGCGTGGTCCTGTACTGCGGAGATTGGGCCGTCGCCGGTAGGACGTGGTCGTCCTGCACCAGGGTACTGGCCATCCAGCTCACCACCATGGTAATCTATTGTATTCCCATCAGTTGTTTCTTGTACTGATGCGATAGCACCACCAGCGTCAGCGCAGGCGTTACTTGACCGCCATCCCAGGCTGCCATGCCCCCGCCTACCGCCGCCACGCTTGGGCGGGTCTCCCCCGCGAGGAGCTCCTCCGCAGCGCCTCCCATCTCTGATCCTCGCCCCCTGAAGGGCTAATCCACCTCCCTCAAATCTTTCCTCGCCTCCCTCGACCGCTCAACAACCACCCACCAGGGGGATCATAAGGAGGCCGTGCACCTTCTCCTCTTCTGCAGCCAGCAAGGAGGCCCGAGGCCGCGGACCTGCTCCTCTTCAGCGCCGCCGCCTCCACGGATTGACTCCCTCCCTCTCTCAACAACCACCCACGAGAGGGGAGGCCTTGGACCTTCTCGTATTCAGAGCCACTGCCCGCACAACCTCCGCGGATCGACCGAGGTGTCTGACCTCTGATTCCCTGCGACCGCGAGCCGTTCCTCTATTTTACGGTGGAGAGAAGCCTTGTGGAAGGGGAAAAAACTAAGAACGAATGGGCCGGTATAGGATTTTACTGGACGGTGGCATTGTGGGTAATATCCAAGTCGACGGAAAACTCCTCATTGGGGCGGCATCAGACGATTAGATTTAGGCATGTGAAGGGTGTAGGTTGTTTGGATCAGACCCTCTGGGTCTTTTAATCTTACTAGTTGAATGCCCGTGCGTTGCTACGGCTCTTAAAAACACCTTCGTGCATGTCGCAAGTGTAATATAAAATATATACAAATATTAAGTTGAGCTGCTTTGGTTCTTCTTTCCTGTGTCGCCTTCGCCTCGACAGATCGCACTTTCTCCAGTATCCTAGTTGAATGCATCTACTGTTTTTCTCCCATGTGTCGTCTCCGCCTCTAGAACCACCTTTTCTCCTGCGCCTGAACTGAATGCATACCTCATGTTTCTGTCATTGTCACGCAACAGACTTGCAAGGCGTGGACTGTTTAGCTATGGGTATCCATCCGGTCCTCATCTTGTCGACACAAGATGTTTGGTGGCGGGCGGGTGCATAGGGGGTCGGGATGTTCGGCGCGCAGGAGCAAGGGAGCCGATGCAATGGAGACCATTTTTGTAGCGTTTTGAACAAGGAGACGTGGACATTATAATTGCATGGTTTGTTTATTCAACCCTAAACTTATATTTTGCTAACCCTAAGTTTTTTAAATAATGCCCTCCTTTTGTTTTAAATTAAGTCCCTTTTTTTAGCTTTATTTTATACTCCCTCCGATCCTAAATAAGTGTCACGGTTTTGAACTAACTCTAGTTTAAAATGGCGACACTTATTTAGGATCGGAGGGAGTATCTTTTTTATAAAAACTTTGTAAAAGAAATAAATAAGTTAGAAAATACATCTACCGACCCAAATGCACCAAAGTGGCCTACGCATGGGAGCACCACGGAAGACACGCACGAACGCCTATCTGTTGCTCCCAGCCCTGCCGCCAAATCCCTTCACGACTTTGTCTATCGGAAGACTGAATGAACTGAATCATGTACTATGTCTGTCAAAAACAAACAAATCAAGAGCAGATTAAAAAATTACTACCTCCATTTTATAAAACGTTTTAGCAAACTAATTTAGGAAGTACTCCCTCTGTTTCAAAATATAAGATGTTTTAGGTTTGTAAAGAGAATGTATCTAGACTTATTTTAGTGTGTAGGTTCACTCTAAATCTCAATAAACCTACATACTAAAAGTAGTCTAGATACATTCTTTTCACAAACCTAAAACATCTTATATTTTAAAACGAAGGGAGTACTTGATAGCAGCCGCTAGTTTCAGCCCCGCTCTTGACTGCTACCCATCAAACACGCACATGTAATCAACATTTTTTTTTTTGAACGGATGAGGCCCGAAGGCCCTAGAAGCAAATATTATAAAAAGCGGCAGTACAAGATTACATTGAGGCCCTTATCAAACCGGGAAATAAAAAAGTAAGCCTCAACTTTTGCAAAAAGGACCCTAGAACAAAGAAATAAAAAGCAATCAGGTCCCGGGTCGCCTCCGCCGCAGCCAAAGATCCGACGAGACTGGGCACCTGCGCCGCCACCGGGGAACTTGCCACTTGGGGCGTCGCCGGCGATGGATCCCATCTTTCGGACAATGAAAATCCTTCACAGCTGAAGGAAGAAGATGCCTGAGCCTTCACGCCCGTGCGGGAGGCGCTCCATCGCCAAGGATAGCGCCGGCAAAAGTTGCCGCCTTGGGAGCTCAAGAACGCTTCCGGCGTGCACCGCAAAGACGTAACGTCCACGGAGAGAAACCGACCGGCCACCATCCTCTTCTTCCCTTCTATCGCCACCACGGCCAAGGAAGGCCATCGAGGGTCACCCACCAACTTCCTCGGCGAGCTCATCCTCCATCCGAGCAGCGTGGGGCAACCAGCGCCACTCCTTCTCCTCCTCGCCTCCACGGGCCGGAGAAGCAAGCCCATCGTAGCTCCGCCGCGCCGGTCCTCCCCGCCACCACGGCCGGACAGAGCACCAACGCCTCGAGCCACCCCACACCCGGCGGACCCGACCACTACCTTATTAACGGAGACAGTGTTCTCCTCTTGCATGAGCTCCAACCAGAGAAGCGGCAGCAAAAGGCAGAGGAACCCTAGAGCTTGGGTGAGGTCGCATCGACGCCAAGCTCTGCTCCAAACCGCCCAAGCAGGGCAAGACCCTAATCTACTCCTATCAACTACGCCGGCACCTCCCCTCCGCCATCTCCGGCCGGCAGCGCCGCCAGAGAGGGCTCGGGTTCGGCCCGGAAGGGAGAAGAAAGCTCTCGAGCTTTTCAGGGACTGTAGCAGAGGGGAAAGGGAAAGGGCCGTTGCCCCGCGACCATCCACATGTAATCAACATGCACTTTTGTTTCTGCATAACAATATCCATTTATGTTCGCGCTGATTCTTGTAGGAGGTAGATCGAGCATTACATGCATTGCAGCCTGATTTCCCGATAGACACGCCAAGACGCTGCCCAGAGTCTTGAGAGGATATGTGGAGACCGGCTAAGCGACGAAGTTAAGAACATCCAATCAACTGTATACAACTTCATGAAGGTAGAATCATCCAAGTAGGCAATATTATTACTCCCTCCGTCTCAAAATATATAAATAGATATCTTAGATTTTTCAAAATTTAGATAAATCTACTATTTTGAGACGGAGATAGTATAAGAGAATAGCTCGCAATCAACAAAATTACAAAAAAAAAAAGCAAAGCAGCAGCTATGCACTCAGCAGCAACGACAATCATCAGCAAAACAAACAAACATAGAGCTAGCAATCAGCTATAGCAGCAAACCACACAGAACCGTACCAATTTTTGTGTCTGATCTCTCTAAATCTCTCACAAACTTGATTTGGACACGGTCGCACAAATCTGCGTGCTGCAGAACAGTACCACACTTCATCCAAGTTCAGAAGTAATTATCTGCTGGCGCAATCTTTTTTCTGAGGAAACGCAATCTCTTGTTTTTGAACAACCCAAACGTTTTAATTGAATAATATTTTTTCACCATATCCCTTAATTAAATAAAAGAATTTTGCATCCTAATTTCTTCCTCTCCATTCATCTCCATCGGATGTACTCTGACAAAGTCTTTGTTGTCACATGCACACCTTTTCCTACTGCAAACAATTTGGAATCACCTCTCACACCATACTGACCAAAGTCCTATACGTTTATTTGAGTTGCGATTCGTTTCTCTCTGAAAACTTAACATTTATTTATGTTTACACATGTTTAAACATAAAACACACACCTATATAGAAAAGATAACTCGTAGGATACTCCACAAAACTCAGATATGTTAGTAACCATTACATTTTGGACTACGCCACTAATGAAAATCATTCCATATTCCTATCCTCATCAGCCCCACCGTGTCGATACATATCCAAATGGGGCCGCACCACGACATGCAAGACAATCTCGGGGCAAGGTGCTACGCTTGAAAGGGAATTCAACGACGTGCCATATAATCTTAGGCGAGATGCCATAATCAATATTTGAGGAGGAAACTATGCGATCATATTTTGAATCTGAGAATAACTTCCGTAAACAAAACTTTAATTATTCAAGTGGCTTAGTTAGTTGTAGAAGTTGAGTTGGCATAATCTAGCCACTAATAAATAGACTTTTTTTCCCGAAGTATACTTGTATACATACAAGTTTCTTCACTGTATGTTCTGGGATGCAGCCATGGACCGCAACATGACATCAATTCTAGCGCCCAACATTGCATGTTCTTGTAAAGCTTGGTCGTTCCGACGATTCCATCGCCCAACATTGCTCCATCAGTGATCTTCACTTTGGGCACCTGCGGTCGGTGGGTGTTTCTCACAATGCCACCTTCCAACAAAAGAACAATTTACATCATACTTTAGCGATTTAATGCACATATACTTTCAATGATGGTATCACAGTCATTACTGACTTCTATCCACACCATTGATAACACCATAATGTAACTCTGCATATGTAGTTTCCACAAAACAATCCCAAAAGAAATAACACATCCATAGTGTATATGTGAAACTGGATACAGAGACCTAAATAACAGAGGCAGAAGAAATATAAATGGATTAGCAGACCTTTTCAGAGACCAAGCTGCTACTTATTATTTTTTAAATTTCTAGCGCCATCCACGAAAGCGTTCCCCTGACACCACCATAGAGGAAGGTCTAACAATTCAGTTTAGAAAGCCCAAGATCACCAACCTGTACCATCCAAGACTTACATTGCAAATTTATAGAAAATAAATTATGCTAACTACTTACGTATGGTGAAAATATTTCGATTGCCACAGGTTAATTTAAATTGAATATAATTATTATGCCATGGAGAATTTCACTAATAAATAACAGACTTTTGACGGCATGAATTCAGGTCAACATTCTTGTCGTGGTGTGTTACCGTCGAGAATGTAGCTCTTTCTTGATTCTTTTTTCCTTGATATGCATTTCTAATCTCATTTTTCAAAGGTTTCAACGATGACAATTTAATACTTTGTATTAATAATTAATGCAAGGCTGAATAAATCATGACAATCTATAGAATTAGGAGATTAAAAAACGAGATTTAGTAATTACCTATCTTGTATTGCCTGTCCTATAAAAAACCATTAGAGAACATGATCATACCAATTAGCTTTTACACTAACTCCAAGTATGTGCTAATGGGTGAAAAATACATTGCTTTATGTAGGCATTAATATGCGAGAGGCAAGCGAATATGATACTTAAGCTAATAAAAGACCGTGTCACTTTCTAAGTCTTTGTTGAAAAGATTCTCTATATTGGAACCTTTAAAAAGTATAGTTTGCTTTTCTTGCAGACAAATGAAACTAATACTCCTTGATTTCTCTTTTAAACAATAAATTATAGATCCTCTCTAGGAAACGCATGAGTGAACTGATCATAAGAAGACGTTACCTCATTTTCAACTGCACAATGAACTGCATCTCAATCTTGTATAATGACAATGAGGTGAAATGTCTATCTATATTTTGAACCGCTCGCTGTTTCTCCCTTTCTGTTCACTGAAAAATTGCACTGAAACACTAAACAAAAGGATTGCCATTTTTTCTCTAATAAATTCAAACCAACACTATAGGAATGAGCCAGGCAATGTTCATAAATCCTTATCTTCCAGCTTCTGTGTGACACCCTTTGTATAGCCACTTCAGTCACTCACCCACAAATCTAAATGCATAAGCAGAAACCAGCAGAGGTAAGAGTTTGGTACGTTGAGTCTTCTAATTGAGAACCTAAGTATCTTAAATACATAGCACAATACCCATGATGCTACGGAGAGCCCAAGTATTCAACATATTTTTTAGCAAAACATTTAGAATTAACACAAATGATCAATTAAAACAAGCCATTCTTACACATGCATGCTAAAACATGTAGCTATTCAGTTCATACTTCATAGTGGTTCACTCTATTGATATTTTTAGATAAAACAACCTCTCGAAATCATCATAGGAGAGAACATAGAGGATTTGTTTCACTGTATCTCGCTCTGTCCACTCAATTTTCAATTATTTGTTGTGACTAATTTGTTTAGAGAATATAAAATTGCATAGTAGCTTCGCACAAGACAACATTGATACAACCATCGTTGTGCATACCTCAATGATCGTTCGCCTTGTCATAACACCAAGTGTACATTTGACAGATTTTGACATCATTTCTCATTTCTCACCTACTGTTTGGTTTCACTTCTTTCATCATTGACATGTTATGCTTCATAGTCATTCTCTCTAATCAGACAACTTTTTCTCTCTCCCTGGAATGGCGAGGAATGCAGCTGTGAGTCATTTTTTTAATATAGCATGTGAGCCGAGTTCCACTCATAAACTCAGGGAGCAACAAATAAATGTATGTATACGGTAATAAAAAAACCCGCTTTCTTTAATAAAACTGAGCTGGTGACGTGCTACCCCATGCACTGATTTCTTTAATATTTCATTAATCGCCTTATTTTATAGTGTCGATGGCTAGATGCATGTAAACAAAAGATTGCATATGAAAAATAATCTTGCCACATTTGAATAGTTCTCCATAGTATGCTTCAGCGCATTCTACAGAAAGAGGCGCAGAACGTCACCTCGTACATATTATATGTTTTATTGTAACAATAAGAAAGATGGTGTTGTGACAGTATTTTCACCTAGACATCTTATCACATAAGGTCTGCTTTATCCAGTATAGTAAGGCACCATGTATGATCACTGAAATCCATAAAAATAACAAGTAACTTAGAAGTTAGAAATACATTATGAGCCAAAGAGAAGTTCATATTTCAGCTCCAGAAAGTAAACATCAAGAAATCAACTGTTATATTAATTGAAGAATTACATGGTAACTCCAAATTTTAGGTGAGACATGTTATTATAACATTGTCTTGTTCTTGGAGTGTAGAACACACGTCCTCTGGTAGGAAAACTGCCATCTTACACTGAGGTTGTGAAATAAAAAATAAGCGCATGGTCCTGAATCTAGTTTATGAGATTTATCCTTAGTAAATAGCTTTTTATGATTGCGAGAAAAGAAAACTACAAGTTCATATACCCCTCGTCCCCTCCTCAATGTACTCCTTACTTTGCATGCTGAAAGTCCTCCAACTCCACAATAATATACAGAAGCACCCTCAGTACCTCTTATCAGTTAGTATTAAGAAGTGAAGAGCCAGCATTAGCACACATAGCCATCGAACGCAGGACAATGTTTTGCGAGGGACTTGGGTCATCCTGGGTAATTTGGAGAGGAGGAGGTCGCTGCATAACGAGAATTCATAGAACCTGCAACATAAATGTCAGATTCTACTTGCACACACTTCAACAAATATCTGACGGCCAAAACATTGCCAGGCAAGAGACTCATGTGCGATCCACCTAAACGCTTCATGAGCCACATAACAGATGTTATAGTTAGTTCATATTTCAGCTAGGTTCCACAAACTGAAAATCTCTACTAATATACATTCTTTGAACAAGGACACGATTGTCAGGCAAGAGACTGATGTGCGATCCACCCAAACACTTAATCTGACCTGATCTGATGGGATGATCCATCCATGCCCATCCGGCTCCATCAGCGTGATCGGCAGTTGCAGCAGAAAGCGGTGTCGCGTACCAGCAGGCAGCAACAGAGTCCCATGGAGAGCATTGGCAAGTGACTGAGGATTCGGAGGACCGAGTGTGCCAGATCTTGTGATGGAGTCAGATCAAAGGCGAGCAAGCCAAGAACACGGAGAAGCACCACACGACCAGAGTCATCTAGGTCCGAGTTTGTCAAGCGCCCTTGGTCATGGCGGGTGTGCTAGATGTGGGGCAAAAAATTCTCAGTGAACTGGCAGGGAAGAAACTTACCATGGTGGGGGGTGGCGCCGCTGACATTGGTCGAGATGAAACATGAGTTGCTCGCCGTCCGTCCGTCGCAGTGCATTCAGGCGATGCGCTAGGTGGCCGCCATGGCGGACGCGGGGGCATATGTGTTTGTAGGCGCGGAGAAGGTGCGGAAAGGGATGGTGGATCCGGATCCGTGGACGGCGTGCCGGTGGGGGAGGGAGAGAGAAGGGATGGTCTGTTCGATATAATGGCCGAGGGGCGGTTTTAGCGGGCGCTGTTAGCGGTACGAGCGAGGGACGGGGAAACGGATGCGCGAGCACGACGAAGCGAACGACGTATCGCAAGGCGGTCGACGACGGAACACAATATTTTTTTTAGGTAGTAGAGATTAGTGTAGATTATATTACTTCATTTTCCAGCCGCACGAAAGTGTCTGGTGGACACCTTTCAATCGTTTCTATGCGGGTTTCGCGGGAATCCCTGAAACTTGCATAGGGCCGATCTGAGGGTGTTATAGAGAGGTATCAGAGCTCAGCAGTTGCGATACCCCACTGGTCCAGCCTGTAGGATAACCTAGCTAACGGACGTTGTGGAATGTCAAAACTATTTTAAAAAATCGGTTGGATAGATCTTATTAGGTCTGCTTTTACTCCTTACCCCACTGCTATTCTCTTCTTACCTTCGCGTGTTTTGAATCTGCTCTCTTATCTTTTCTGCGAGTCCAGGATTTCTTGTGGTTGGGTTTTCGTCGTACCTTCAGGGTTTCTCTTCCTTCCTCTTGTAACGGTGCTTCGACATCCGGTCTTCATGATATCCGATGAAGTTTTCATCTGTTGTACCTTCAGTGAACCAAAAATTCCCTAAATTTTTTCTTTGTATCTTCCGGTGTTTTTCAATGCGACGACCTCATCTCCATCAGATCCGATAAAGAATCTGCATCACTCCTTTGCTTCCGTACCTTATTTGTCGAGATCTTCAGTATGAATTCCGAGGGTTGGTTGCAAAATCCATTTGTTCGTGTATAGAGTAACGCTTTGAGTGCGGGATGGAGTCGCGACCATACCACTACTCTTATCATTCGCTTTTGTGCATTGAATGGTGGATCGATGCAATTCTTACTCCTTCCACGGAAGTTAGAGGTGGCTTTACCTTTTGAGACCTCTTCCTTCGTCTGTGTTTCATCTGAGTGTTCTCTTGACGAACGTGAGCAATAATCCTTGTTGGTGGTGTCGCCGATTTCAAGATGGAGCAAGAATCCTTGTTAGTGGTCTTGTGAAGATCTACATGAAGCAATAAGATTCAGACCGTCGGCCTTCTTCCCGTACCAGGAGGCAGATCTCGAGGGCGAGATCCATTGTTAGTGGTGTCAAATTGTAGCACCCCGAATAAAACGACTACTAGAAAATTGCTCGTTGTTTTGTTTGGTGCATCATCATGACCATATGCTCATGTCATCATGCCATATTGCATTTAAGCATCTTCATGTTTGTATGCATATGTTGCCTAAGAACTATTTTCTAAAATCCTACCTTTGTTATCTAATAACCCCCTCTCTATTTCAAATAAAAACCCTAGGTCCGTCAGGATCTTCTGTTTGTCTAAAACCTATTTACAAAATAGTTTATTTCAAAAGAAATAAAAAAATGTTTTGTTGGGGGACGCAGTCCATTCGGTCAGGCCCAAATGGCCCAACTAGATAGACCACCTACTACCCCCAAACCCTTACCCTAGATCTATCTAGACTAAACCCTAATCTTAGAAACCCTAACCCTAGACCCACCTCTGTGCGAGCCGAACAAACCCACGCACCCTGTGCACCCAAACGCACACACCTACCAACCCACCCTGACGCGTCGTTGCACCCTACCTAACCGACCCGGTACACCACATACACACAGCACACGCCTTCATGTCATGCAACACACTCGGCCGCCAAACCACCCACGCACACCCGAACCTCTCCCTGACCCTACTCCCCCGCGAGACCCAACCATCGCGACGCAAACCCAGCGACTCACCTCGACCGCGACCCACTCCTCCGCTCGGTCCCACTCGTCTCCTCGTGAGGCCGCTCCCCGCACCCCTTCCTCCCCGATTTAGCCTCTACGCTCCCTCTCACGTGCGACCGCCGTAGCCACGGGGTCCCTATGTCGCTCGCCCCCGCATGGTCCTTGCTCCGCCGGCCGCCTTGTCGCCGGTCTCCTCCCTCGTCTTCCGCGCCACCTCGAGCCGTCTGTCCCCGCTCGCCAGAGGCCGCACCTCCACCGCCTCACCTCCCGCGTCTCCGGCCGTGACCCCACAAGGGCCGCTGTGATTCACCTCGCGCCGCCCCGTGGAGCTCCCTGGCCTCCCTCTCGTGTTGGTCGCGGCCTCGCCGTCGGAGCCCCTCCGTCCAGACGTCGCCCGCGTGATGCTCGTCGTCCCTGCCTCTAGGCCTCCTTGTCAAATCCCTTGTTCGACCCAGTCACCGCCTCTGCGCGCCCGGCCGCCGACCCCTCCTCTACTGCAAGCCGCGAGCGCATCTCCTCGTTGTCGGTCGCCATCCTTCCTAACCGCTGTAGTCCAGCACCGACGCTCGCCCACCTTCCAGACCCGGCCTCCATGAGTACCTTCTCCCGCGCGTATCCCTGCTGTAGTGCTCATGCATTGTTGGTTCTCTGTTTTCCTATGGTTTTGCGATATATGTTGACGAATGGCACTATTTGTGAACCTAAATGAGGTGGCAGTGTGATGATCTTGGCTACATCGGCTATGACAGCCTCGTTTTGTAATCCCAAGAATCGATGATGTTTTCTGAAGAACACGCAACCATGTGTAGGTCCTTGTTGCCACCGAAGATGCAAGGCCGAATCCTTGGCACACAGGTCTCCTTCCTGGAATGCCAAGAGCCTGCTTCCGGAAACCAAAGCCCTCACTCCATGATCCGAAGACTGATCCCGACGTCTCAACCCAAACCCCTCTGAGCCCCAAGATTGCCAAACCGCCATGTATGACCCCTATCCAAGGCCCCTATATTTTTAATATATGACATTGTCACTTGTTGCATATAAATTGATCATATCGCATACATCTTCATGTGGTTTAGGAGCTTTTAGTCGAATCACCTCATAATTAAATATGGAGACTATATGCGGGATTTCCTAGTCTTATATTGGTCCCATTTAAATTTGTGTAGTGAACCGCCATGTTTTGCCTTGTTAAGCCAATATTTAAATTACGTGGTAACTGAACAACATGAACCTATTAAATAATTGTCGGGACCCCGGTTCCGCTTAATATTGCCAAATTGCATCGCACCTTTGCCATGTCATACATCATCATGCATCACGCCTGGTTTTCTACCGTAGTAATAAGTAGTGCATCCGGTGTTTCTTCTAGTGCTTTGATTCTTCACGGATTAGGCCGATGAGTTGCTGCGAGTGTCGACCCGATCTTCGGTGTATCTTCGACAATGTTATCAGGCGAGCGTTCTCCCCCTTTCTCCCTATTTTACATTTATAGTCTTTACTTCCTCCTGTTGATCTATTGCTATCTGTGTTGCGATGCTATAGAATCTGTACCCCTTTATATATCCCTACAGCCTTTATATTGCCTTGGACACCTCCTAATGCCTGTTGTTAGGGTAGACAGTTGGAATCGCGAGTCGTAGTCGGTTGCTCAGGTGTCGCTTCGTGTCGTCGATGTTCCAACGTTTTTGGCGGTTGTCATATTCATAAAGGTGGAGATGATCGTGGGTTTATTTACAGTTGGTTAATTAAATATTAAAATGGAAATAATTAATGAAGAGGCTCCGGTGGGTAATAGTTGACATTTGGTTGTTAATCGCCCACTTGTGTCGACCTAGGACCCGAGTTCTTGACACCTGTTTCGAGACTAAGCATGCTAACGACATGTGGGGTGTCTGGGCACCCATACCGGCTTAGTATCTGATTTCAAAGTATTGTACTGGGGGCCACAAACTAGTTTGAAGTTTTCATGCCATGTGATGCCATGTTTATTACCTATTGCTCGATGAACGTTTATTACTGTTGCGTAGGTGTGGCACTCTGTCACGGGAATATTTTGTCCATGACCTCTGCTCTCGTGCAAGTGTACGCAATCCTAGAGTCCGTACGAGGAGTATTAGCTATACCTCGTACAGGTAGCTCTTTCGGTGGACCTCATGTACTTGCTTTGGGTTTGAGAAAGCGGCGTGTCCTTGGTCCCGCCGACATACCTATGGAAGTATGTTAATTGATCTGGCAACAAGGGTCGAAGTGCGTGTGGAAACTTTGGTGCACCCCTGCATGGTTAAATCTTTTTGAAAAGTCGTGTCCGCGGTTATGGACGACTTGGAGCATTGTATCTCGATCATAGATAACTATAACTAAAGTTTACTGTTATAAATTTGACTTGTATATGATATGGATAGTAAGTTGGATAACCACCATGTAAAGGAATGAATAAAATTGGCAACCGTGTGAGTTTCCTCGGCAGGACTTCCTCATTTGGTATTGAGGGGGAAATACCAGGAATGGTATGATTGGTGGTAGTATCAGGTTGGTTCCGAATAGGTCCTTCTCATATTTCTCTTATAGCCGATAGTTGTATTGGGTCTCTATAGGTTGTTTAGTGCATTCTACGTTACCGCTTCGATCCACCATACCTATGTAGGCAAGGACCACTGAATTCTAAGACTCGCTGTGTACTGACCTCAGTGCTGACCACTCCCTTTTTCCTTTGCCCTTTGTCGACAACCCTTTTTGTTTAGCAGGTTTGATATCGACGTCGTTAACAGGGTTACCCTTTCGGCTTGGCCTGGGAAGGGTTATGGACGCCATTGGTTATTCTTCAGGGCTCTTAGCTCAATTTGCATCTTGTCCTTAGTCGGATGCTGTATCGTTTTCAAGGTGATTTGGATTTTTGTACTGTATATTTGTATTCTTGACTCTTTGAGTCGTTGTTGTATATATCTGTTATGTGGGTTTCATCATGGACTATTGTGTAATGATATTACTTTGTTTCCACCCGCACGAAAGTGTCTGGTGGGCACCTTTGAATCGTTTCTATGCGGGTTTGGCGGGAATCGCTGAAACTTGCATAAGGCCGATCCGAGGGTGTTACAAATGAACTTCGTCGACACCATCCTAAGGCACCTTCAACTATTAGTGACACCACAGAAATGGCACCAAGAGAAATCCTTCCTCCATGCCATCAAGCTTCAATGACTATGATTGCATTCCAATACCTCATTAACGAGGAAAATGAAGACCTCTACTTCACCAAGTTGGACAAGTAAACCAAGAGGATGTCTAAAGAAGCCAAGATGGCCACGAGGACGGATGATTAAGCTCCAAGTAAAGAGCCTACATTACAAGATGTTGATAAGAAGGTAAAGAATGGTGAGCATGGGATTTCCCTTCACCAAAGGAGGCACATGAAGTTGAGAAAATCGAGCCTATACCTATATGCTTGAGTGATGATGTGGTATCAATCCCATGTGAGTAAGAGAGCCACTTAGCCCACTTGAGTGACAACAATAGTGAGATGAGTGACTCCACCTTATGTGAGATTGAGTGCTTCCACTTTGAGGGCATGGGTGATACACATAGTGAGTTGAGAGTGGTAGTTGATAGGTCAAGTGAGACCATTTCTATTTCTAACAAACTACCCTCTACCTCTAGAATGTTCTCTTATGTTGTACTAGGTTCCATGGATGAAGATGCGCCGAGCGATGAAGCAATGATGCCTCAATTGTAGAAGATGTACATGGTGCATGAACATGATGCTACACCATGGATACATCAAGAAGACGAAGTCGTCCACAAGGAGGCCGGTACTACCACAACACCCACTTTATATGAGAGGTATGAACAAGATAATAATAAGGGTGTTGATGATGCCATGATCCCACTAGTGGACATGATGACTTGTGATGATTGGCATGCTATGGATGCTACTTGTGACATTTCATATGATTCTTTCATGTTTCCATGTGATACTTTGCCTTTGTATAATGTTGATCATGTGAAATTATTTGATTGTGATGATGTTGCCATACACATTCCATGCTATAAATGTTTTGTGTATCCATCCATTGCTAGCAATATGATGAAAAATTGCTCTTTCAAATGTTTTGCTTGGAATAATGATAAAATTGCTTGTAGTATTGCGACAAACTTGATGAACAATTTCTCTTTCCCTATGTTTGTCAGCAACCATAATATTGCTTTGGACATGCTTTTCCATGGTAGTTATCCAATTTTTCCGTTGCTTGCAATAAGTTGAATAATTTGTCTATCAATTGTTTTTATTGCAACATACATATCACATGGGTTATAATGAGATGCCTCCATAGATTTCTCAATTTTTGGAGATTTTGATGATTTCCATGATAAGCATGTTCCTCACTTTCATACTCATCATGCACTATTTTACACTTTATTGACATTAATGGTGATGTGCACAAGAAGAGATACGTCATGATGGATGATGTGTTTCTCTAACATGCACACACGTTCTTACTTTTGTGTATGATGTGTATAGGTACCCGCACTATATTGTCAACCTCGGTTGAGCATGAGTTGACAAAAAGAGCTCTCAAGAGCATCCCACCAGTGAGTTCAAGATCGAACCCAACTCTGGTACCTTTTGCATGCTTTGCATCTTTCACGTTGAAAAATTGCTCTTTCCTATGGTTTGCTTGCAAGCATGTTGATAGTATTATCTCACCTTGTGACATTCATGTTTCTTTGATATTGGATATTTATGCTTTGTGTGTTGCAACAAAAATGTTGAACAATTTCTCTTTCCGTTGTTTTGTGTGCAACCATAATGCCTTTATGAGCATGTATTGTCATGAGAGCTTCCAAGTATCTTGTATCGTTGGTGCAACAAACATACAGGCCACTTGCTCTTTTATATGGTTTGTTTGCAAACATGTTGTTTTTGTTTCCGCTTGGGATACTCATATTCCCATGGTATTTTCTTTCAATGATATGTATATGGCATCCAACATTTTCAACAATTTCTCTTTCCAATGGTTGGTTTGCACACATAATTATGTTATTTTGGATATTCTTCCTCATGTGTTTTTGCCAAATTCTCCTAGTCTTGCATCAAAAATGCTGATCAAAATTTTAGTCAATTGCTTTGAGTGCCACATTAGTACATTATATGGAGTTCTTGAGTTCCCACATTTGGATGATGTTCAAACAATTTCCATGTACATTGACCTTGCATATGCATTCCATTTGCTATCCTTGTATTGTGCTAATAGTGTTTTGAACAATAATGGACATGCCACAAATGACATGCTCCTATATCATGCACGGAAATATTTTGCTTGGTCTTTGTTGTGTTAAGGTACAAATGCATACACGTCAACCTCTACCAACCATGTGTTGACAAGAAGAACCAAAGAGAGTTACATATGGCTACCCGCCATCGAGCTATATCTATAAGCTAAGGTGACTTCCTTCTACTTGAGGACTCATGCTATAATCTAAATGAATTGTATACTCTTTGAGTGTTGCTTCGCTTTTCTTGTGAGCTTTGTAGGCTTCATGGAAAGTGAAGGAACATTGAAGTGTTGTCAAGTCAATCTTCCCGAGGACGACTATATGGTGAACCCCAGAATCAAGAATGTATTTTGACCTCTTCTACTTTGTGATGAGCATGTAGAGTCGAGGACGACTCTTTTTGAAAGGGGAAGCTGATGTAGCCTGCCCTATGGTCGTTACAACATCAAGGTCTCCAACTTATACTAAGTCGTCATGGACTCCAAAGGTGAATCCTATCCTCTAAGCGATACCACTTCCTACCCTATTGAATGATATACTACTTCATACTCCATCCTATGACCATGATAGGTTCACACCGAAAAGCACGGAGATAAGGGAGGAATCCGGGAGCATCAATACTGACAAGACGGAGGCTTGGAAGACGAGATGAAAGAAGCAACAGCTGAAGCACCGAAGTCTCCATCCTTAACGCCTGGAGTCTCAGGCCTCTAACACCGGAGTATTTGCCTAGTACTCTGGACCGGACTCCAGACCTCTTCCCGAAGCTCCTAGTGCACCTCCCCGAAGACAATCTCGAAGAGCGATGACCACACCGTAATCTGCATCCGCCCTCGAGTCTTCGGCCCTCTATATCGGAGTCTCCAGCCAAACGCACTGGAGTCTCCACCTCAGGACTCCGATAAGGAATCTGCCCCCACTTCCAGAAGCTACAACGGGGACCCCGAAGTCAACCTCAAAGACTAACCCAGAATCTTCGTCCACCCCAGAGTCTCCGACCTAAGTGATGGGCCTGCGTGCCAACAGATGGGCCCTTGGCCCATGTATCCCCTTATTCCGATCCAAACCCTAGTTTTATCCTCAAAATACCCCTTGTTTAGTGGCTGGCCTATAATAGAACCCCCACCCGTTCATGTATCCCTTTGACATAGATGATAGACTAGAAACCCCCAAGATGGATCACTTCTAGTTATGTCTCCTTCCCTTCATGAGGAACCCTATAATCACCCACCTCTATGGATTGTGCCTTTGAGCATACTTAGTTGTACAAGGTCTTTACTTTGAGTTGGCTCTAGTAAAGTTATCAAGATCCTCTCCAAGGTGTTCTTCCCTCTACGATGTGGATTTGATGGGGGCACGTTGAATGATCTTTCCTTGCGAGGATTCTATCGGACTGGTGAGAACCAGAGGGAGCAATCGGCCTTGTATCATGTGAGTTTTGCGTGTGTTTATCGTGTTATTCATGAGGTGTGTGTTTGCTTCTGCTACCTTCTCCCTTTCCCTTTCTTTCCCATGTAGTTCCATGGAGATTCGTGAAAGATCAGGCAACCCTAAGGGGTCACCTCTAACAATGATTCTATTGTTTTTTCCTGGATTTACAAATTGACATTTGTTGTGATATTGCCGATGAGTGCACCATGGAAGGTTCCTCATAGAGCATGTTTAGAGAGGTGGAGGAAGGCAGCGAGTTGGCGGGTATGAGGTAACACATCTTACACAGGTTCAGATCCCACGACAGTGGCAGACTCTTACTCCTGCTATAAATCATTGTAATGGCAATATGCCGAGTTAGAGGGATCGGTTCGCTATGAGAGGTGATATGAGATGTGCCCTAAAGGCTCTGAGAGGTCCGACTTATAAAGCGCAAGAACCTAGGGTTACAAGGAAGAGTCCTAGCCGGACAGGTTACAAAGTCCTACACTAGCACTAACTAGTCTTCTGGTCTTGCACTCAAAGGATCCAAATTGGTGTTTGACTATAGCATAGCCTTCGTTTATCCGGCATGGGCCTCCTTTCTTGATCCGTATAACTGGGTCACCCAGAAGGTGATGAGTGCATATTTGCATCATGTTTTAGATTATTATTTTGCATTGTAGTTGTAGGATCTTGGTATTTTACAGCGTTCGCATACACCTTTTATGTTTATTTTCACCAAGATTAGGACAAATGATGGATCCGATGGACAAAATTCTTGGACCAGTCATATTGGAGTGAAAAGGAGCCAAGAACTATGTAAATTTCTTATTTGGGGAATATCAATAATACTAGAAGAAACCCCAAAGCGATTGGAGGATACAGAAGAGTTAAGACCAACTATACGGCGGGAAAACTTTTCTATCCATATAGTTCCCGCCGTATAGTTGGCGCCGACACCGCCTTCTCAAATAGTTTCATCCCATGAAACTAGATCAGGGAGACGACATACAGAACACCTAGAAATTGCCGAAAACCTCACCTCCGGAAGGGATCTGGGGGGAACTTGCCCTAGGGATCCATCTTAGCCCTAAGCAAATCTGGGAGGCCAAGGCATCGATCTCCATCTTCAACAACCGCTGCATCTTCATCACCACCATCATCTCCATCCATCCCATCTATATCTTGTTGTAATTCTTGCACTAGTTGTGGATTTATACAAGTACTATTCATCAATAATCGTTTCCATTACCATTTCCATGATGTTGTTTGCCTCCATGTTTGAGTAGATCATAAGTTATTGGGGAGATGGAGAAACCCTAGTATATGATTGGTATGAAATAGAGATTATTACGTTATACATAATCATATATATGTGTTAATTTTCTTCATCTTGATGTTGGGAATTGTGCACCTCCTTAATATTTGCCTCTTGTGGGGACTTGATGAAGGGGATTACTTGTTGGTAGACGGAGGGATGGTAGAACTTACTGTGACTATAAAGTCGTTGTCATCCTTTACGTACTAACTTGGGGAAGCAAGGAGAACTCATTAAGGCATGTCCATGCCGCGGGAGAAATCCCTTAATAGCGGGATAATATGATTGATGTCGTTTATCTGTCAGCTGTGGTTATGAAGGATGGTGTGAGCGGAGGTTGCTTCCTAATCGTCCATATATGGAGCTCCTCCCACATACATGCATATCATGAGAATATTCTTTATAATAATCTTGATTACTTAGTATAAATTGCTAGTGATGTATCCGCCACTCCCCGAGAACGCCTTTTCCCCTATTGCAGTTTCAATCTTTCTTACACACGCGATTACTACTTTATGCATTAACTTTTACTTCACTTTACTTTACTGTTTTACTCAACCAAAACCCCAAAAACAATTCTACTTTTCTTGCATCTTAGAATTATTCCTTAAGTTCTTCATTTAGTTTTAGTTAAAAGCATTTTAGTATTTTGCCTACTGCTCTTTGTGGGGTCGATATCTTTATTTCAAAACTAGCTACAAACGATCTGTGCACTTGCAGTCATCAAGCTATTTTCTGGCGTCGTTGCCGGGGAGCTTAGCGCTATAAGTCACTTTACTTTTAGTAATTTACTTTCGTTGTACTAATATTTTATTTGAGTTGCTAGACCATAACAATGGACAACACTCAGCATTTAATGCAGTAAGGAATATGGTTTCGCCCATGGACGCTTTTATAACTGTCAATAAAAGCATAAACCCCGATGGTATTGAGATCCATCCCCTATTATTTGAATTACTTAACTCTAAGAAGTTTGCAGGAACCAATGAAGAAAGTCCATATGGACACTTACAATTCTTTGAAGATGTTTTTGGTTCCTTTATATTTGATGATTGTGACCTTGATAAAGTCAAAATCAGTTGTTTAGACAAACTCTCTCTAATAATGTTTACAAATGGTATAGATCCTTTTGTGCAGAAGCACTAAGGACATGGACAAATTTGAAAATCAATTTCCTATCAAAATACTATTCAGAAAGCAAAGCTCACAGGATGGGAGGTATTATTATTAGTTTCAAAATAATCCCGATGAGAGTTTATATGAAGGTTATCTAAGGTATAAGAGCTATCTAGACAATTACCCCCATCACTGTTTGCCTGATTGGTTAATCACCAATACTTTATATGGAGGTCTTAGTAACAGGAAGTCTTAAAAATGAGGAGAGAAATATGAATAGTTCTTCTAAATATGCTTGTGTTAACGACTTTCTTATAGATGAAAGGACTTGTGCGATGATTAAAACCCTTGGTATTGATTCTTATTCAGCAAAGAAAATTATTGAGAATTATGCAGGGCATCTACAAGTACCTACATGATGGGAACCTTATAAATCCCTTGAAGAAAAGAAACAAGCAAGAGAGAACGCGTCATTGGTAGAATTTTCCTCTGATACTATTGAAGAGAATATTAAGAAAAAGTACAGGGAGGAAGAGCATATAAGGAGAAGATCAAAAAACTAGAGAAGAACCCCGATGCTACCAATGCAAATATTGTTATATTTAAGGATCTTATGGAAGCACGAATCATGGAGAATGAAGTGGTTATGCTAGAATTTGAAACTTCAGACTTCATCACAGGTAGGATACGAGGTAGAGAAACTTCTAAACCTATGACCCCTATATATTGTGCAAAAACTTTCTTATACGGAGTTTGTGAGACGATTTCCACTATAAATATTATTCGTTCATCACTTTATGAGGAACTTCGCTACAATTTAAATAATCCAGATGTGGAACCGGTAGACACTAACATTAATTTGTCTAATAGAACTAATATAAAACCGGAAGGTGTTATTCACAATATCTATGTCTTTATTGGATCACTCATGTACCCTCTTAATTTTCATATTGTTGATATGCCTCGAGATAATTTTTGTCCTGTTCTTTTAGGCAGGACTTTTGTCTCTATAACCAAAGCTCGAATTGATAATAAGGAGGAGACTATTTCAATGATGTTTGGAGAAGAGGAAATGACATTCCAATTCGCCAAACTAAAGAAGAGGCCATATGAGATAGAAGATATCAAGGAAGAGAAAACAATTGCCGAGCTAGCCGCAATTCATTTTGTTGAAGATATGCTCAGGAGGCAATAATAAAGTGTTTATTATCATATATTAATTCTTATGATAAATGTTTACATAACATGCTATAATTGTATTAGCCAGAAACATTAATACTTGTGTGGTTTGTAAACATAAAAAAGTCCCTAGTAAAGCCTCTTGTTAAACTAGTTTGTTGGTTAATATATGTAACATCCTGATTTTTTTTACTAGTCGATTTTTTTACAAGGAATGTTACAACGCGGTCAATTTAAAAAAAAAACTTTTTGTTTGGTGCTGTTTAAATCAATTCCTAATATTTTGAAAATTCATTTGACATATAAAAGAAGGAGATTAATTTCTCAAAGTTCTATCAATCTTCTTTTAAATTGCAAATTTTATTCTTATTTGGTTCTTTACAAAATAACGTTGGATTTGGTTCTTTGTGTTAACACATGCACGTGCATGCATCCATGCATGGGTGCACCAGCATGTCGTACGTTTATTCCTATTTTTTTCTTGTACATGCTCATAGTATTCTCTGTTACCTCATTATGTCTTTGCTGAACTAGCTAGCATAGGCAGCCAAGCTGAGCTAGGCCTGCCGATCGACTCACATGCACGCGCGCGCACGGAAGAGTATCAACACCACATACTAGTAAAAAAATGCCATCCGTTCGCGCTCCCTCAGAGCATTAGTCCCGGTTGCGCCACCAACCGGGACTAATGCTGGCACGCGTCCCGGTTCGAGCGGGAACGGGGCCCGGAGTCATGCGTCCCGGTTGGTAAGGGGCCATGCGTCCTGGTTTTTAACACAAACCGGGACTAAAAGTTGGACGTCAGCCACGTGGCGTGGCACACACCTTTAGTACCGGTTTGTGTTATAAACCGGGACGTATGCTCCCGCCCTCTATAAATGCAACCCTCTGCCTCCATTCTGTTTTTTCTCTTGGTGGAAGGTGTGAGGGGTGTGCTAGTTTTTTTCCCCTATGCATGCATTCAAGGTGTTTGATAAAATGTTTGAGTGAATAATCCCGTTCAATTTCGCATAGAACAAAAATATAGAAGGTGTCCGAGACGCACTTGAGCTTTCTCCTCTTTATTTCCCTCGATCGAGGTTAGCAATCTTATCTTTTCTCTGTCATTGATACAATGCATGTGTCGATATGAATTGGTCATTTCACTATTTATGATGTCCTGTTTTTTGATAAACTTACTTATATGATGCAGATGAACGGTCGGGAATGGATGTACGGTGACCGGCGCGTAGCCGGGTATATGAAAGGCGTGGATAAATTCATCGATGTGGCTACGGCAAACAAAGAGAATGGTTTTATACGTTGTCCATGTGTCCAATGTCGGAACAACAAGGAGTACTCTTCCTCGAAAATCATTCGCGGCCACCTGATTATGAACGGTTTCATGCCCAACTTTAATTGCTGGACCAAGCACGGGGAAAGAGGGGTTATGATGGAAGATGGTGAAGACGAATATCATGATAACAACTATCATCATATGTTTCCTGAATACAGTGATACTGCAATGGAAGACAATGGAGAGGAAGGAGGTGAAGAACGGGCATTTGAAAATATGCTGAAAATAATGAAGCCGAAGTTTCCAAAACATAACGAACTTCCCGAGAGTACCTACGAAGCAAAGAAGACTCTTTTTCCTCTAGGATTAGATGTGCAAAACATACATGCATGCATTAATGACTACATCCTCTACCGCGGTAAGGAGTATGAGAATTTAGATAAATGCCCGGTATGCAATGCATTGCAGTATAAAATCAGAAGAGATGACCCTGGTGATGTTGAGGGAGAGCCCCTTCGGAAGAGGGTTCCTGCAAAGGTTATGTGGTATGCTCCTATAATACCAAGGTTGAAACGCATGTTTAGAAACAAAGAGCATGCCAGGTTGTTGCGATGGCACAAAGAAGACCGTAAGAAAGACGGAAAGTTGAGACACCCTGCTAATGGGTCACAGTGGAGACTTCCCAGACTTTGCAGGTGACGCAAGGAACTTATGGTTTGGTCTAAGTATGGATGACATGAATCCTTTTGGGGAGCAGAGCTGCAGTCACAGCACCTGGCCCGTGACTCTATGTATCTACAACCTGCCTCCTTGGTTGTGCATGAAGCGTAAGTTCATTATGATGCCAGTGCTCATCCAAGGCCCGAAGCAACCGGGCAACGACATTGATGTGTACCTTAGGCCATTAGTTGAAGAACTCTTACAGTTGTGGGGCGAACCAGGTGTACGTGCATGGGATGAGAACAAACAGGAGACATTTGATCTACGAGGGTTGTTATTCGTAACCATCAATGATTGGCCTGCTCTTAGTAACCTTTCAGGACAGACAAACAAGGAATATAAGGCATGCACACACTGTTTAGATAAGACTGAAGGTACATATTTGCACAAATGCAAGAAGGTTGTGTACCTGGCGAATCAACGATTTCTTGCGACCAATCATCCCGTAAGAAAGAAAGGCAAGCATTTCAAAGGTGAGGCAGATCACCGGAAGAAGCCTGAACTCCCTGCTAGTGATGATGTATTTGGTATGGTCAAGGACATAGAAGTAATATTTGGAAAGGGTCCCGGCGGTCAATCAGTTCCGAACGACGTCGCTACAGGACACACACCCATGTGGAAGAAGAAATCTATATTTTGGGAGTTGCCATATTGGAAAGTCCTGCGTGTCCGCTTTTCAATCGACGTGATACACGTGACGAAGAATCTTTGCGTGAACCTGTTAGGATTCCTAGGCGTGTATGGGAAGACAAAAGATACACCAGAAGCACGGGAGGACCAACAAATTATGAAAGACCCAAAGAACATGCATACACAGAACAAGACGGATAAAGGGCGTCACTTAAGTCGTGCCAGCTATGCTCTTACCAAAGCAGAGAAGGAAATATTTTTTGAAGTCCTTTACAGTATCAAGGTGCCGTCAGGCTTCTCATCTAATATAAAGGGGATACTAAATATGGCAGAGAAAAAGTTCCAAAACCTGAAGTCTCATGACTGTCACGTGATTATGACGCAGTTGCTTCCGATTGCATTGAGGGGGCTTCTACCGGAAAATGTTCGAGTACCCATTGTGAAGCTGTGTGCATTCCTCAATGCAATATCTCAGAAGGTAATCAATCCAGATATTCTGCCAAGGTTACAGAAGGATGTGGTACAATGTCTTGTTAGTTTTGAATTGGTGTTCCCACCATCCTTCTTCAATATTATGACGCATCTCCTGGTTCACCTAGTGGAAGAGATTGGCATTCTCGGTCCGGTATTTCTGCACAATATGTTCCCCTTTGAGAGATTCATGGGAGTCTTAAAGAAATATGTTCATAACCGTGCTAGACCAGAAGGACACATCTCCAAGGGATATGGAACATAGGAGGTCATTGAGTTTTGTGTTGACTTTATTCCTGACCTTAAGCCGATTGGTGTTTCTGACTCGCGGCATGAGGGAAGACTAAGTGGAAAAGGCACGCTGGGAAAGAAACAATGATATGTAGGGACGGGGATTCTTTCACTAAAGCACACTACATAGTTCTACATAATTCCACCTTGGCAGCTCCGTATATCGAGGAACACAAGAATATTCTACGCTTCAAAAACCCGGGGAAGCCTGAATCACTGATTACACATGAACACATTAAGTCTTTCGGTGGTTGGATGCGGACACATCTCTTGAATGACACCACTGTTGGAGATCATCTATACTTGTTAGCCGCGTCACCATCTTCTACTGTATTGAATTTCCGAGGGTACGAAATAAATGGGAATACATTATACACGATCGCCCAAGATAAAAAGAGCACCAACCAAAATAGTGGTGTCCGCTTTGATGCAATAGACGAGAATGGACAAAAGGACACATACTATGGTTACATAAAGGAGATATGGGAACTAGACTATGGAGTCTCTTTTAAGGTCCCTTTGTTTCGCTGCAAATGGGTCAACCTGAATGGGGAAGGGGTAAAGATAGACCAGTTGTACGGAATGACAACAGTGGATCTCAACAATCTTGGTTATAGAGATGAACCATTCGTCCTAGCCAATGATGTGTCTCAGGTTTTCTATGTGAAGGACATGTCCTCCAGACCGAAAAAAGAAAAAATATGCAAACGAATACATCATATGATGAGCCAAAGCGTCACATAGTTCTTTCAGGGAAAAGAAACATCGTGGGAATCGAGGACAAGACAGACATGTCAGAAGATTATAATAAGTTTGATGAAATTCCGCCCTTCACAGTGAAAACTGACCCAAGCATTCCGTTAAGTAAAGAAGATGCTCCATGGTTACGTCTGAAGCGATCATAAGGAAGGACATATGCCAAGAAGTTCATGCTCATATTATGTAACTCTAGTTCATGTCTTTCGCGGTTTGTGGCTTCACCGAAGGATATCTTTCACAGTTTGTGGCTTGACCGGGGCTATGTATAGGGGGGCCTTTAGTCCCGGTTTTGTAGTCTTAGTTTTTAATATTAATAAATGTCTTTAGTGTTAGTCCAGTTTTGTGGCTGGACCGGGACTATGAAGAAGTTGTCCCGATTCGTACTTACCATTAAGATCTGATCTCCAAACGCGCGCGGTCACATATTAGGGAGTGCCTCTATGACCAGTTTCTTGGAGATGCCGGAGGACTGGGATCCGGCATCTCCTGAGACGGTCGAGTGGTGTCCTCTCTCGAAAAAACATCTTGCAGGTTGTAACTTCTCTAACTAGATCAATACACCTGGGAGATAACTAATTTCACATATTAGGGAGTGCCTCTATGACCAGTTTCTCGGAGATGCCGGAGGACTGGGCTCCGTCGGCATCTCCCTGAAACTGTCCGTAGTGGTGTCCCTACTCTCGAAAACCATCTTGCAGCTTGTAACTTCTCTAACTAGATCAATACGCCTGGGAGCTAACTAATTTCACATACTAGGGAGTGCCTCTATGACCAGTTTCTCGGAGATGCCGGAGGACTGGGCTCCATCGGCATCTCCTTGAAACTGGCCATAGTGGTGTCCCTGCTCTCGAAAACCATCTTGCAGCTCGTAACTTCTCTAACTAGATCAATACGCCTGGGAGCTAAATAATTTCACATATTAGGGAGTGCCTCTATGACCAGTTTCTCGGAGATGCCGGAGGCTGGGCTCGTCGGCATCTCCGAACCGCCATAGTGGTGTCCCTGCTCTCGAAAACCATCTTGGAGATGCCTCAAACTGGCTGGAGGACTGGAGTCACAAGGATGCCTATTTATAGTACAAGCAGCTCGGCATAGTGTCGACACTTACGAAATAATGTCGACACTCACCCCTATTATTAGTGCTGACTCGTGTTTTGTCCCGGTTGGTGTCTCCAACCGGGACTAAAGGTTTATCTTTAGTCCCGGTTGGTGACACCATCCGGGACAAGGTACACGCCGCAGGACATAATGTCGACACTCACCCCTATCATTAGTGCTGCCTGGCCCAGCCTGCCGAAATCCCTCCAACCGGGACTAAAGATGAACCTCTAGTATATTGAAAATCCGAACAATGAAAATCCTTCGCGTGGTGTCATATTATGTAACATAGTTGAAAGGAAAAATACCAGACTTGGTATATTGATCATCTCGAAAAAACCTTCACAAAATGACCTATCATGTTCGAGGTTTCATGGCTTTCGGTCCAAATGACTGATGCTATGTGCTGAATCACGGCATAGTTTGTGATGTTGTGCCCATATTATGCATGCATGTGGACATTGGTATGGAGAACAATGTTGCAGGAGGAAGTTTTCCTTTTTGTCGCACGGAAAATCCCTTTTCCATTTTCCGAGCGCAAAATACGGGTCGTTTTGTGAAGTAACCACCAAAATGCCGTTTCAGAATGCTACCGTCCCATTTTACTAAAATACTAGACCACCTTACATGGACTATCTCCCAACCGTGACATCTCAAACCTTTTCGTCCATCCCGGGTAAAAAGGACAAATGTCTGCTGAATCGGTAGGAAGTGGGTCCGGTTTGTACTACAGGTACATGATCTATCGCCCGTGATTTTTTGAAAAAAAATCATTTTTAGACACGCAATATGTGGTTTCTTCGGAGATCCAATGCAAGATCTAATGATGCTCTTCCCCTATCTACAGAAAATTCAAAACGAGCATAATAAATTCAGAAAATTCAAAACGGGCATAATAAATTCAAAAAAATCCGAACAATGAAAATCCTTCGCGTGGTGTCATATTATGTGACATAGTTGAAAGGAAAAATACCAGACTTGGTATATTGATCATGTCTCGAAAAAACCTTCACAAAATGACCTATCATGTTTGAAGTTTCATGGCTTTCGGTCCAAATGACCGATGTTATGTGCTGAATCACGGCATAGTTTGTGATGATGTGCCCATATTATGCATTCATGTGTACATTGGTATGGAGAACAATGTTGCAGGAGGAAGTTTTCCTTTTTGTTGCATGGAAAAGCCCTTTTCCATTTTCCGAGCGCAAAAAACGGGTCGTTTTGTGAAGTAACCACCAAAATGCCGTTTCAGAAAGCTACCGTCCCATTTTCCTAAAATACTAGACCACCTTACATGGACTATCTCCCAACCGGGACATCTCAAACCTTTTCGTCCATCCCGGGTAAAAAGGACAAATGTCTGCCGAATCGGTAGGAAGTGGGTCCGGTTTGTACTACAGGTACATGATCTATCGCCCGTGATTTTTTGAAAAAATCATTTTTAGACTCGCAATATGTGGTTTCTAGAGAGATCCAATGCAAGATCTAACGATGCTCGTCCCCTATCTTCATGCACGCCGGTTCGACCATAGTTAGAACTTCAGAAAATTCAAAACGGGCATAATAAATTCAAAAAAAATCCGAACAATGAAAATCCTTCGCGTGGTGTCATATTATGTGACATAGTTGAAAGGAAAAATACCAGACTTGGTATATTGATCATGTATCGAAAAAACCTTCACAAAATGACCTATCATGTTCGAGGTTTCATGGCTTTCGGTCCAAATGACCGATGTTATGTGCTGAATCACGACATAATTTGTGATGTTGTGCCCATATTATGCATGCATGTGGACATTGGTATGGAGAACAATGTTGCAGGAGGAAGTTTTCCTTTTTGTCGCCCGGAAAAGCCCTTTTCCATTTTCCGAGCGCAAAAAAGGGTCGTTTTGTGAAGTAACCACCAAAATGCCGTTTCAGAATGCTACCGTCCCATTTTTCTAAAATACTAGACCACCTTACATGGACTATCTCCCAACCGGGACATCTCAAACCTATTCGTCCATCCCGGGTAAAAAGGACAAATGTCTGCCGAATCGGTAGGAAGTGGGTCTGGTTTGTACTACATGTACTTGATCTATCGCCCGTGATTTTTTGAAAAAATCATTTTTAGACTCGCAATATGTGGTTTCTTTAGAGATCCAATGAAAGATCTAAATGAGCCATTTTTCTTCCCGCCTTTTTTTTCCGGCATTTCTCCCGCCATTTCTTCCCGCTAGTTTTTCCCGCCAGTTGTTCACTTCAGTTATCTTCCTGCCATTTCTAACTATATATATGTAGGGTTGGCCTCCATTGTCATTGCACATCTGTAGACTCATATCTGCAACCTCATCACTCTTTCCCATGACTTCCACCGTAGCACTAACTCCCAGGGAGGCGGAGGCGCTTTGCGCCTCGAACTACCCCTGCCCGCCGGGCTACTATGTCCCCGTCGGCTGGATGCTGAGCGCCGGAGGCGTGCCGGTTCCTCCTGTCCCTATAGGTGTGGCGCGTCGGATGGCCATCACGAACCACTACTACTTCGAGCTCATGACGGAGCAGCGGAGGAATCCCAGATGGCATCCCGACTATTTCCCGACTTGGGAAGCCTTCTTCGTGGATCGGCGTGAGAGGGCGCTCGCTAGGCACGAGGAGGATGGCCCACCTCCTCCAAACTTCAACGAGGCCGGCCGTCGGTTGTGGTGGCGCGTTCGGACTCTCTAGAGCGTCATGGCCTTTGACACGGCCGCCGACTCTAGCCCCCGCCTGCGCTACCCTCAAGTCCAGCCCACTCGTACTCAGCCTTCAAGGTTTAACTACGACGACGGCGACGGCAATGACGACGGCAATCTGGTACGACTTCTGATGGCGAGTATTACAGGTGTAGGCAGGAGCATGACTGAATCACTCCAACATTGCAAAACAAGTTCGGCCGATTGTGGCTTAATCTGGCCATGTATCTTAATTTCCAGTTCTTCTATGTAACTTTGTGTTAGTTGCATTATGTACTTTAATTCCAGTTCTATCCTAATAAAATTTTCTTTCCGCCCATTATTTTCCGTCCTTTTTTTCTCGCCTATTAATATATAAAAAATATAAGTTAATTCAAATCCAAATTAAAACCCAGAAAATGGTTTTGAATTATTTATTCAAATCCAGACACTTTTTATGTTTAAAGTTTTTCTAAATTCCAAATTAATATTCAAAAAATATAAGTTAATTCATTTTTAATTTTAAATGGTTCATAGTTTAAATGGTTACATTAATTATTTTGAAAAACAGAAAATGGTTTTTAATTAGTTATTCAAATCCAGACACTTTTTATGTTTAAAGTTTTTCTAAATTCCAAATAAATATTCAAAAAATATAAGTTAATTAATTTTTAATTTTAAATGGTTCATAGTTTAAATGGTTACATTAATTATTTTTTAAAAATAGAAAATTGTTTTGAATTAGTTATTCAAATCCAAACACTTTTTATGTTTAAAGTTTTTCTAAATTCCAAATTAATATTCAAAAAATATAGGTTAATTCATTTTTAATTTTAAATGGTTCATAGTTTAAATGGTTACATTAATTATTTTTAAAAACAGAAAATGGTTTTGAATTAGTTATTCAAATTCAGACACTTTTTATTTTTAAAGTTTTTCTAAATTCCAAATTAATATTCAAAAACTATAAGTTAATTCATTTTTAATTTTAAATGGTCCATATTTGAAATGGTTACATTAATTATTTTTTAAAAACAGAAAATGGTTTTGAATTAGTTATTCAAATTCAAACACTTTTTATGTTTAGAGTTTTTCTAAATTCCAAATTTTAATATTCAAAAAATATAAGTTAATTTATTTTTAATTTTAAATGGATCATATTTTAAATGGTTACATTAATTATTTTTAAAAATATAAAATGGTTTTGAATTATTTATTCAAATTCAAGCACTTTTTATGTTTAAAGTTTTTCTAAATTCCAAATTAATATTCAAAATATATAAGTTAATTCATTTTTAAATTTAAATGGTTCATAGTTTAAATGGTTACATTAATTATTTTTAAAAACTGTAAATGGTTTCGAATTAGTTATTCAAATTCAAACACTTCTTATGATTAAAGTTTTTCTAAATTCCAATGTAATTATCATTTAATAAACATTACAAATTTAAACCCCAAATTAAAAAATAAGGCGGGAACTGAGAGAAAATTCCTGAAAAAATTTGAAAACAGGGTCATATGTCCCGGTTGGAGCCACCAACCGGGACTAAAGACCCTCTGCGCACGCACCTTGGTCTGCTGAACAAATTGGAGTATAGGTCCCGGTTGGTGGCTCAAACCGGGACGTATGACCCTTTAGTCCCGGTTGGAGCCACCAACCGGGACGTATTCTCCCTCCCCTTTATACACGACGCCCCTTCTCCTTCTCCTTCTTCCCCGTTCCTCATCAATCGCAACAGTTCATCGCCGCCGCCGCGAGGACAAGCGCTCGGACGCCGTTAGGCTGCCCAACCACCGCCCCGTTGTCGGCCTCCACAAGCTGCCCCGCTGTCGCGCCTCCACGTGCTCCTCGCCGGCGCTCCAAGCCTCACCGACTCCGGCCACCGCCTCCACCGCTGATTCCGGCCACCCCGAACCCCTCCGTCAAGTTTTTCTAGCTCCTGGTGAGTTTCTAAAGCTCAAGGAGAGCTCCATTTGCGTGCTTGCTTGCTGTATCCACAGCGCGTCGTGTCCGAGGAAGCTCCGTCGCTCTCCGCCATCGTGACCACTGTTCCGATGACCACAAGCGGGCGGCGCTGCCACCACTAGATCCGCCTCGATATCCTCTTTCTAACTAGCCTACCCACTAGCCCGCGCATGCAGCGAATCGACGGATTCGAGCCCAACCCGAGGATCCCCATTGCTGATGTCATGCTAACATCAGCATGAGGCAATATATCCTCTTTTCTTTTTATTAAAATCATTCCTATAATTATTGTTTGAAAATAATTATAATAACCCATGGGGCCCAGACATCAGTGACTGTGAGTAGCCCCAGATCGAGTGAGAAATGTTTCCCAGCCTATGGTGACATCAGCCTGAGGTCATAAATGTTTTAAAATTGATTAAATAAATTTCAGATAATGATTTAATATTGTAAAATCAATAACTTATTATTTATAAGTCAGAAAAATATGTATAGTATACCAAAATGTTCAGAAAAATGAAACCTACCTCTTTAAGATATAATCATGCATTGTTAAGCAACTTAAATGACAAGTTTGATTATAAGAACATAGTAACCCCTCATAGGTGATTCCGGAGTTTCCTCGAGTTAGGGTTTGCGCCCCTCGGAACCCCGTTTAATTTGTCGAGCACGCTTTAGGGTTACTTTTCAATACAATTTCTCACTCAATATTAGATTATAAGACCGAGGTCAACACCATCGAAGATCGAAGATTTCTTGATAGCCATCGTATTGTAGATGCTTAGCCATGATATTAGTTTTCATAGACCCCAGTTAAATCGATGTTGCACCTAGGGTTAGACGGTGTATCCTCGCCAGGGCATCCCGAACCCGAGGGTTGATTGATTGCCGCTTTTATTTTCGGTATTGGTTCTTCGCTTTATACACGACGCTCCTGATGTAATAAATTGTTTTATAATTCCAGAAAATGATTAAATATTGTAAAATTCATATCTTATTATTTATAAGTCAGAAAAATACAAATAATATATCAAAATGTTCAGAAAAATGAGTTCTACCTTTTGAAGCTATAATCATGCATTTCTAATCAACTTGAATGACAAGTTTAATTAGAGAAATAAATCAACCCCTCTCATGTGTTTCCGGAGTTTCCCGAGTTAGGGTTTTCAACCCTCGGAACCCCGTTTAAATTGTCGAGAAAGTTTTAGGGTTTCATTTCAATGCAATTCAACTTGTCATATCATCATAATTGTTTGAGCATTAGGCCTATCCCTCCTCCCCGACCGCCATAGCGCCTCCGTCTCCGTCCATCGCCACGAGCTCCAGCCGCCCCTTCCCTTTTAGTGTGTATGTATATATTGTGTATGTATATATAGTGTGTATGTATATATTTTTATTATTGTGTATGTATATATTAGGGTTTCTATGAATTAGGGTTTATCCGTTTTGACTTATCCGTTTTTCCACCTATGCAGAAAATATGGACCCACACGTCAGAGACGAAGAAAAGGAAGAGTTGATCCAAGGTGTGATCCGCGGGGAAGAAAATTTAGATGTATCGACGTTTCTGAACAACTCCGGTGAGGGTGATCCTCTTTTTGCCGGAATAGACGACTTGTTTGAGGTTGAAGGTGTTGCCTTCCGCGAGGGAGAAGGCGATGCCTTGTGTAATCGAGAAGACGACCGCGCTAGCGAGGTGCATGTAATATAATTAATTCATTAATTAATCATCTGCTATCTATATAGAAATAGTAACAACGATCTTTATTCTTTTAGCACTCCGTATCGAACAAATCTACTGAAAAGAGAGGACGAGGCCCAACCAAAAAGTTGGAAGACCATGAGAGGTTCAGGATCGAAGATATCTCTGAAGACGACAAACCGACGGCTCCCGAAGTTGTCCCAATCAAATTTGTGGCACAATGCGGAGTAATCGTTAGAAACTTAATCCCGATCACCATTCAAAATTGGAATAGGCCTGCTGATGCTAAAGAAGAGGGAACATGTTAGTTTGTCCCTAACAAGGCCAAAGATTTACTATGGAAGAGGCTCTTGGTTAATTTCAAACTACCGAAGATAGAGCTGGATCCAAATGCGGAGGATCCAGTTGAGGACTCCTTAGAACATGGGAGAGCCATGGAGGCTAGGGTCAGGGAGTGGGCTATGAAGAAGATGGCCCAGTGTTTCACCTACTGGAAGAAAAGATTGCACCTTGACTATGTCGTGAAAGAGAAGACTCCGGATTTCAAGAAGACTCAGTTTGAGAAGATAAAACCATTCTGGTCTGACTTTGTAAATTACAAGACATCAGAAAAAGATAAGAAAATGTCTGCAACGAATAAGATGAATGCTGCTAACAAGAAGTATCACCATACTATGGGGCAAGGTGGCTATAGGGCTGGCATTCCTAAGTGGGAGGAACTTGAGAATGAACTGCATGCTAAAAAGATCACCCCAAAGACAGACGATTGGGTAACACATGCAAGGAATTGGTTTTACGGGCATGGGGGCACGTTGGACTCGGAAGGGATGTGTATATATAACATACGACATAAAGAAGACCCCTTGCCAATCGAGAGGATAAGAAAAGCAGTAAAGGCTGTTAAAGATGGGGACTTCATTCCCGATAGAGAGAATGATGTGCTCACACTCGCCTTTGTAAATAAGGAACATGATGGACGAACACGAGGCACAAGAGGCTCCCAACCATGGAGGAATGGGTTTCCCGAAGAGAGGAAGAAATATCCTGATAGAAGCCGTCAGAGGAGAAAGGACAGGGCGGAAGTTGAAGCAGATATTCAGAAAGAGCGAACGCGTATAATTGAAGAACGAATAAAGAAACAACAAGATTAAATTAACGCACTTAAAGAGAAAAGTACTACCGGCCCATCTCAACAGCACACTACATTCGATGCTACCGGCCTATCGAATAATCGAAAAAGCAGTGTGGCTTCCACCGAGGTCCCGGGTGATGACAATGGCGATGATGATGGTGCACCGACGATGGCTCCTGTTGGCTACCCAGTGGATGATATCACAGAGATGACACACTGCGAGCTACATGTCAAAGTTGTGAAAATATCAATGAAGGTGGCGGTCGGCTATGCCTTACCAATTGGACCCACACTAACTTACCATTGTCGTCCGGTTACAGAGGGCTACGCTGTTGTCGGGGTGGATGAAATCATGCCCACCTTTGAAGTTTTGGATCTTCACTACCCCGCAGGTGAAGGAGATGTGACTGTACTGGGAGACGCAACAAACTTCACCATTCTATGGCCGAAGGAATGTATCGTGCTTCGAAATCACACGCCAAGGCCATCTTCGCCGCCACCTCACCCGTCTCCAGCGAGGTCGTCGCCGCCGGGGCAGCCGTCTTCGTCGCCTCACCCGGCTCCGTCGCCTCACCAATCTCCGGCGCAGCCATCGCCGCGGGAGCCATCGTCGGCGCCTCAGGATAAAATGCGTAAGCGTACCTCTACTCTCCGTGGTGGTAAGCGATCGCCGAAACGTAAACAAGAGCCTCTTCCAAAAGTACCAAAGGTTCCTCCCAAGAGATCTTATGACTGTACTGAAGAGGAGACTAGGGCGATCGTTGATGCGGAAACGATAGCGTTTTTCGCTAAGGTGAGGCGGCCGAAAGAGCCAGAGTTCCCCAGCACCAAAGAAGAAAACGCCAAAGTGTTGAAAATACTAAAGACTCTTCATAAACCCAAGCCAAAGCTGTCATCAGACTATGAGCGTTCTATTCTCAAGTCACATGCGGCACAAAAAGCCTCGAAGAGCAGTACTGATGCAAGCGATAAATCTGTTGCCCAGCTCGGAGAACAAGCAAAACAGTCTTGCGACCCTCTCAAGGTGATTTCCCAAACCAATGTGGGGTCGAGCAAATATGGGGCCGAAGAGCAGTATGATCTAGAGGTAGTTGCACAATACGGAGAAGCTGCCGCTGCTCAAGGTATGAGTATTGCCCAGTACTTATCCCAGTTAGAGTACTTCCCCGTGAGTGAAGTATCATACAAATACCAGTACGGCAAAACTCTCGTCAAACCTGAGGAGATAAACAATCTTCCAACAAAATGCGAAGATTGCATAACTGGTACATGCATGCCACAAAGGCCGGGGCTAACTGGATAGTGATGAGGGTTACAAAAAAGTATCATGGGAAACAAAATGATGACATGATATCAATTGAATTTGATGAACTATTTCAATTATTCAATCAAGACGCCTTGGACAAATCGATCATCAGTGCCTATTGTCTGTAAGTACTAATTCTGTAATTAATTTAGTCTCCAGCTATCTCACCTTGTTTATTGCATGTATATAATCATACTGTAATATGCAGAATGAAGATTCTCGAATGCAGCAGAGGACAAATCTAGGACATTGGCTTCATTGACCCATATTGGGTTCATGAAGCTAATCTCAAAACAAGCCCCCAGGATACGGAGGATAATATAGTACACGCGTTAAGGTTTCAAGAAACCAGAAGGGAAATACTTTTTCCTTACAACTTCGAGTGAGTGTTATTGTCTTCTATACACTTTCTATTTCGCTTACTCGATGTTAAGTATATAATTGATTAGTTATGCATTCGCAGCTTCCACTATATTCTGTTAATCATTCAACTTGACAAAGGGCATGTACTAGTCATGGGATCGAAACATAAACCCCTTGAGCAGTGGAAGGACATGCAGATGCTTCTCCAGTGGTAATTCTAATCATTACGACACTATATCGGCAACGTTCGTGAATTTTATGATATCAAGTAATTAATAGCTTATTTTATTTGTTTTCTTCGCCGGGCAGCGCTTGGAAACGGTTCACCAACAAGGCTAGGGGTGTTTGGAAACCGAAGCTTACATTTGAAGCACTAGATGTAAGCACCACTAGCTATATCCGCGCATCTCTTTGATTCTAGTTTTGATACAGTTATTATCATGCTTGATTATTATTTTGATTGAACTATGTTCTCGTAAAGTGCCTGACACAGGAACCAGGTAACAATCTATGTGGATACTATGTTTGCGAGTTCATCCGGCAGACGTGCGATGAGAAGAGCAGAAATTTAGAGCAACTTGACGTACGTAAACAATTTCTATAGTTTTTAATTACAATCAAATTGTGTTTAGTTTCATTCATATATGCTGACTCCTTTTTTAAATCAGATCGAATGTCTATGGGACAGTCTTCTGTCAAAGGATTGCGTACGAGCAATTCAGGAGGAATTGGCGAGATTCTTGGATGCAGAAGTCCTAAACCCAAAAAGGGAATACTATTCGGCTGTGTATAGACAATAGGGATTGTAAAAAGAGCAAATTTTGTATGTAGTGCATGAACTCGATCCGTGTATCGAATATAATATTGTCATGATGATCTTGTGTAATATAGCGGTTTCTTCATTGATAAGTGCAAAACACTAAATAAACAATAAAACAACCTAAATGAATTCTCTGCCGTGGCACAAAAAGTGAAGAAAATGCTGCCGCGAAAAAGTGGCGAAAATGTGCCAAAATGAATTCTCTGCCGCGGCAGAGAAATGTGCCAAATATTTGCCGCGGCAGAAGGTTATTTATCCCGGTTCGTGTTACGAACCGGGACTAATGCTCCAACCCCCCTCGCCCTCTAACGCCGCCACGTGTACCCCCATTTGTCCCGGTTGGTGGGGCAACCGGGACTAAAGGTTGGGGCTTTAGTCCCGATTGCCCCGTCCCGGTTGGGTAACCGGGACTAATGCCCCTTACCCACCAGGACCAATGGGGCGTTTTCTACCAGTGTACACGGACGACCATGTGCAGGGGTGTACGTGATGTTCTGAAATCAATGATTCTAAAAACAAATCAACTAGAAACCTGCATCAACTACAGCGACATAATCATATGCTCACAGCAATGCACCAAATTCAAATCTATCCTCAAATCAGTTTGATAAACATCGAAAATAATCATCTCTACAAACACCGGTGGGTTCCTAGAATTAACCGGCACGTTTTCTGTGTGAAGCTTCATCAAATCGAAGGTGTAAAAAGTGGTCTGCACGCCCATGCCATCGATGGACATTCGGTTCAACGGCACCGCCGTAAACTACAAAACTACGGCGGGAAAACATGTCTAGGAGGTAGGCATATGTGCCGATAGGATTTGCGTGGAAGGATTTGTGCCGAAGCTCACCGAGTGCGACACGATTGTCGGATAAAGATGATGAACTGAGATGAATGGAGGCGAAGTGCGTCTCCGGCGATCCGCGTCTCGTCCTTCTAGTCCACGAGTCGGCTCTCTACGTCCTCGTGCTTCCGGTGGCGCAGCAGCTCGTCCCGCTCTCGCCCTCTCCTTGCCAGAAGTGTGTCTTGCGTCTCGTGCGGCAACCAACGAGCTCTCCGAAATGAACTAGGATAGGATCCGGCCAATGCTCCGGTGGTGGTGTGGAATGGCAGGAGAGAGACACCGAGAGATATATGGGGCTTAAAATACGGTGATGTAATGGCGGCTGTTTCTAGTAATCAAGGCCTTCATTGCTAGGCATTTTTAGTCTGGTTGTTGACGCGTTGTTCGTGCGGGAATACGAAGAATGGTATGGTTCTTTGGCTGCTGTACGTGCGTATGGGAGACGAAGGAGCTTGGGTGATTTGGCTCGTAGCTGGAAAGAAATGTGTCATTCGATCTAGCCCAGGTGTGCGTGTCACTGGTAGAAAATGCCCCATTGGTCCCGGTTGGTAAGGGGCATTAGTCCCGGTTACCCAACTGGGACGGGGCAATCGGGACTAAAGCCCCAACCTTTAGTCCCGGTTGCCCCACCAACCGGGACAAATGGGGGTACACGTGGCGGCGTCACAGGGCGAGGGGGACGGAGAATTAGTCCCGGTTCGTAACACGAACCGGGACAAATAACCTTCTGCCGCGGCAGATATTTGGCACATTTCTCTGTCATGGCAGAGAATTCATTTTGGCACATTTTCGCCACTTTTTCGCGGCAGCATTTTCGCCACTTTTTGTGCCGCGACAGAGAACTCATTTAGGTTGTTTTATTGTTTATTTAGTGTTTTGCACTTATCAATGAAGGAACCGTTATATTACACAAGATCATCATGACAATATTACATTCGATACACATATCGAGTTCGTGCACTACATACAAAAGTTGCTCTTTTTACAATCCTTATTGTCTATACACAGCCGAATAGTATTCTCCTTTTGGGTTTAGGACTTCTGCATCCAAAAATCCCACCAATTCCTTCTGAATTGCTCGTACGCGATCCTTTGGCAGAAGACCGCCCCGTAGACGTTCGATCTGATTTAAAAAAGGAGTCAGCCTATATGAATGAAACTAAACACAATTTTATTGTAATTAAAAACTATAGAAATTGTTTACGTAGGTGGAGTTGCTCTAAATTTCTGCCCTTCTCATCGCACGTCTGCCGGATGAACTCGCAAACATAGTATCCACATAGGTTGTTACCTGGTCCCTGTGTCAGGCACTTTACGAGAACATAGTTCAATCAAAATAATAATCAAGCATGATAATAACTGTATCAAAACTAGAATCAAAGAGATGCGCAGATATAGCTAGTGGTGCTTACATCTAGTGCTTCAAATGTAAGCTCCGGTTTCCAAACACCCCTAGCCTTATTGGTGAACCGTTTCTAAGTGCTGCCCGGTGAAGAAAACAAATAAAATAAGTTATTAATTACTTGATATCATAAAATTCACGAACGTTACCGATATAGTGTCGTAATGATTAGAATTACCGTTGGAGAAGCATCTGCATGTCCTTCCACTGCTCAAGGGGTTTATGTTTCGAGTCCATGACTAGTACACGCCCTTTGTCAAGTTGAATGATTAACAAAATATAGTGGAAGCTGCGAATGCATAACTAATCAATTATATACTTAACATCGAGTAAGTGAAATAGAAAGTGTATAGAAGACAATAACACTCAGTGAAGTTGTAATTAAAAAATATTTCCCTTCTGGTTTCTTGAAACCTTAACGCGTGTACTATATTATCCTCCGTATCCCGGGGGCTTGTTTTGAGATTAGCTTCATGAACCCAATATGGGTCAATGAAGCCAATGTCATAGATTTTTCCTCTGCTGCATTCGAGAATCTTCATTCTGCATATTACAGTATGATTATATACATGCAATAAACAAGGTGAGATAGCTGGAGAGTAAATTAATTACAGAATTAGTACTTACAGACAATAGGCACTGATGATCGATTTGTCCAAGGCGTCTTGATTGAATAATTGAAATAGTTTATCAAATTCAATGGATATCATGTGATCATTTTCTTTCCCATGATGCTTTTTTGTAACCCTCAGCACTATCCAGTTAGCCCCGTCCTTTGTGGCATGCATGTACTAGTTATGCAATCTTCGCATTTTTGTTGGAAGATTGTTTACCTCCTTAGGTTTGACGAGAGGTTTGCTATACTGGTATTTGTATGCTACTTCACTCACGGGGAAGTACTCTAACTGCGATAAGTACTGGGCAATACTCATACCTTGAGCAGCGGCAGCTTCTCCGTATTGTGCAACTACCTTTGGATCATACTGCTCTTCGGCCCCATATTTGCTCGACCCCACATTGGTTTGGGAAATCACCTTGAGAGGGGCGCAAGACTGTTTTTCTTGTTCTTCGAGCTGGGCAACAGATTTCTCGCTTACATCAGTACTGCTCTTCGCGGCTTTTTGTGCCGCATGTGACTTGAGAATAGAACGCTCATAGTCTGATGACAACTTTGGCTCGGGTTGATGAAGAGTCTTTAGCATTTTCAACACTTTGGCGTTTTCTTCTTTGGTGCTGGGGAACTCTGGCTCTTTCGGCCGCCTCAGCTTAGCGAAAAACACTATCGTTTCCGCAACAACGATCGCTGCAGTCTCCTCTTCAGTACAGTCATAAGCTATCTTGGGAGGAACCTTTGGTACTTTTGGAAGAGGCTCTTGTTTACGTTTCGGTGATCGCTTACCACGACGGTGAGTAGCGGTACGCTTACGCTTTTTATCCTGAGGCGCCGACGATGGCTCCCGCGGCGCTGGCTGCGCCGGAGATTGGTGAGGCGACGGTGGCGGCGAAAAGACGGCTGCCGCGGCGACGACCTCGCTGGAGACGGGTGAGGCGGCGGCGAAGATGGCCTTAGCGTGTGATTTCGAAGCACGATACATTCCTTCGGCCATAGAATGGTGACGTTTGTTGCGTCTCCCAGTACAGTCACATCCCCTTCACATACATGGTAGTGAAGATCCAAAACTTCAAAGGTGGGCATGATTTCATCCACCCCGACAACAGTGTAGCCCTCTGGAACCGGACGACAGTGGTAAGTTGGTGTGGATCCAATTGGTAAGGCATAGCCTACTGCCACCTTCATTGAAATGTTCACAAGTTTGACATGTAGCTCGCAGTGTGTCATCTCTGTGATATCATCCACTGGGTAGCCAACAGGAGCCATCGTCGGTGCACCATCGTCATTGCCATTGTCATCACCCGGGACCTCGGTGGAAGCCACACTGCTTTTTTGATTATTCGATAGGTCGGTAGAATCGAATGCAGTGTGCTGCTGAGATGGGCCGGTAGTACTTTGCTCTTTAAGTGCGTTAATTTCATCTTGTTGTTGCTTTATTCGTTCTTCAATTATACGCATTCGCTCTTTCTGAATATCTGCTTCAACTTCCGCCCTGTCCTTTCTCCTCTGACGGCTTCTATCAGGATATTTCTTCCTCTCTCCGGGAAACCCAGTCCTCCATGGTTGGGAGACTCTTGTGCCTCGTGTTCGTCCATCATGTTCCTTATTTCCAAGGGCGAGTGTGAGATCATCATTCTCTCTATCGGGAATGAAGTCCCCATCTTTAACAGCCTTTACTGCTTTTCTCATCCTCTCGATTGGCAAGGGGTCTTCTTTATGTCATATGTTATATATACACATCCCTTCCGAGTCCAACATGCCCCATGCCCGTAAAACCAATTCCTTGCACGTTCTACCCAATCGTCTGTCTCTGGGGTGATCTTTTTAGCACGTAGTTCATTCTCAAGTTTCTCCCACTTAGGAATGCCAGCCCTGGAGCCACCTTGCCCCATAGTATGGTGATACTTCTTGTTAGCAGAATTCAGCTTATTCGTTGCAGACATTTTCTTAGCTTTTTCTGATGTCTTGTAATTTACAAACTCAGCCCAGAATGGTTTTATCTTCTCAAACTGAGTCTTCTTGAAATCCGGAGTCTTCTCTTTCATGACATAGTTAAGGTGCAATATTTTCTTCCAGTTGGTGAAACACTGGGCCATCTTCTTCATAGCCCACTCCCTGACCTTAGCCTCCATGGCTCTCCCATGTTCTAAGGCGTCCTCAACTGGATCCTCCGCATTTGGATCCAGCTCTATCTTCGGTAGTTTGAAATTAATCATGAGCCTCTTCCACAGTAAATCTTTGGCCTTGTTAGGGACAAACAAACATGTTCCCTCTTCTTTAGCATCAGCAGGCCTATTCCAATTTTGAATGGTGATCGGGATTAAGTCCCTAACGATTACTCCGCATTGTGCCACAAATTTGATTCGACAACCGGAGCGTCGGTTTGCCGTCTTCAGCGATATCTTCGATCCTGAACCTCTCATGGTCTTCCAACTTTTTGGTTGGGCCTCGTCCGCTCTTTTCAGTAGATTTGTTCGATCTTGAGGGCTAAAAGAAGAAAGATCATCGTTACTATTTCTATATAGATAGCAGATGATTAATTAATGAATTAATTATATTACATGCACCTCGCCAGAGCGGTCGTCTTCTCGATTACACAAGGCATCGCCTTCTCCCTCGCGGAAGGCAACACCAAACAAGTCGTCTATTCCGGCAAAAAGAGGATCACCCTCACCGGAGTTGTTCAGAAACGTCGATACATCTAAATTTTCTTCCCCGCGGATCACACCTTGGATCAACTCTTCCTTTTCTTTTTCTCTGACGTCTGGGTCCATATTTTCTGCATAGGTGGAAAAACGGATAAACCCTAATTCAGAGAAACCCTAATATATACATACACAATAATAAAAATATATGCATACACACTATATATACATACACAATATATACATACACACTAAAAGGGAATGGGCGGCTGGAGCGTGTGGCGATGGACGGAGACGGAGGCGCTGTGGCGGTCGGGGAGGAGGGATAGGACGAATGCTCAAACAAGGATGATGATATGAAAAGTTGAATTGCATTGAAATGAAACCCTAAAACTTGCTCGGCAATTTAAACGGGGTTCCGAGGGTTGACAACCCTAACTCGGGAAACTCCGAAACACATGAGAGGGGTTGATTTAGTTCTCTAATTAAACTTGTCATTAAAGTTGATTAGAAATGCATGATTATAGCTTAAAAAGGTAGAACTCATTTTTCTGAACATTTTGATATATTATTTGTATTTTTCTGACTTATAAATAATAAGATATGAATTTTACAATATTTAATCATTTTCTGGAATTATAAAACAATTTATTACATCAGGCGCGTCGTGTATAAAGCGAAGAACCAATACCGGAATGAAAGGAGGCAATCAATCAACCCTCGGGTTCGGGATGCCCTGAAGAGGACACACCGTCTAACCCTAGGTGCAACATCGATTCAACTGGGGTCTATGAAAACTAATATCATGGCTAAGCATCTATAATACGATGGCTATCAAGAAATCTTTGATCTTCGATGGTGTTGACCTCGGTCTTTGATCTCGATCTCGTATTCTACCGCAAAGAACCGAAAGCCAGAAATAGAGGGGAACAATCAACACATGGCATCGATGCAATGATCAAGCAAGTATGATGATATGAAAAGTTAAATTGTATTGAAAAGTACCCGTAAAGCATGCTCGACAAATTAAACGGGGTTCCGAGGGGCGTAAACCCTAACTCGGGGAAACTCCGGAATCACCTGTGAGGGGTTACTATGTTCTTCTAATCAAACTTGTCATTTAAGTTGCTTAACAATGAATTATTATAGCTTAAAGAGGTAGGTTTCATTTTTCTAAACATTTTGGGATCGAATCCGTCGATTCGCTGCACGCGCGGGCTAGTGGGTAGGCTAGTTGGAAAGAGGAGATTGAGGCAGACCTAGTGGTGGCAGCGCCACCCGCTTGTGGTCATCGGAACAGGTGGTCACGATGGCGACGAGCGGCGAAGCTTGCTCGGACACAACGCGCGGTGGCTACAACAAGCAAGCAGGCAAACTGAGCTCTCCTTGAGCTTCAGAAACTCACCAGGAGCTCAAAAAACTTGACGGAGGGGTTCGGGGTGGCCGGAATCAGCGGTGGAGGAGGTGGCCGGAGTCGGCGAGGCTTGGAGCGCCGGCGAGGAGCACGTGGAGGCGCGACAGCGGAGCAGCGCGTGGAGTTCGACGGCAGGGCATCGCGTGGAGGCCGGCCAAAGGCGGTGGTTGGGCGGCGTCCGGCGGCTGTCCTCTGGCGGCGGCGATCTGTAAGGTTGATGAGGAACGCGGAAGAAGGAGAAGGAGAAGGGGCGTCGTGTATAAAGGGGAGGGAGAATACGTCCTGGTTGGTGGCTCCAACCGGGACTAAAGGGTCATACGTCCCAGTTGGAGCCACCAACCGGGACGTATACTCCAATTTTTTCAGCAGACCAAGGGGCGCGCGCAGGGGGTCTTTAGTCCCGGTTGGTGGCTCCAACCGGGACATATGACCCTGTTTTTAATTTTTTCAGGAATTTTCTCTCTGTTCCCGCCTTATTTTTTATTTTGGGGGTTAAATTTGTAATGTTTATTAAATGATAATTACATTGGAATTTAGAAAAACTATAAAAATAAGAAGTGTTTGAATTTGAATAACTAATTCGAAACCATTTACTGTTTTTAAAAATAATTAATGTAACCATTTAAACTTAAAAATGAATTAACTTACATTTTTTGAATATTAATTTGGAATTTAGAAAAACTTTAAACATAAAAAGTGTTTGAATTTGAATAACTAATTCAAAACCATTTTCTATTTTTAAAAAATAATTAATGTAACCATTTAAAATATGAACCATTTAAAATAAAAAATGAATTAACTTATATTTTTTGAATATTAATTTGGAATTTAGAAAAACTTTAAACATAAAAAGTGTTTGAATTTGAATAAATAATTCAAAACAATTTTCTGTTTGAAAAAAATAATTAATGTAACCATTTAAAATATGAACCATTTAAAATTAAAAATGAATTAACTTATATTTTTTGAATATTAATTTGGAATTTAGAAAAACTTTAAACATAAAAAGTGTCTGAATTTGAATAACTAATTCAAAAACATTTTCTGTTTTTAAAAATAATTAATGTAACCATTTAAACTATGAACCATTTAAAATTAAAAATGAATTAACTTATATTTTTTGAATATTAATTTGGAATTTAGAAAAAATTTAAACATAAAAAGTGTCTGGATTTGAATAACTAATTCAAAACCATTTTCTATTTTTAAAAAATAATTAATGTAACCATTTAAACTATGAACCATTTAAAATTAAAAATTAATTAACTTATATTTTTTGAATATTTATTTGGAATTTAGAAAAACTTTAAACATAAAAAGTGTTTGAATTTGAATAACTAATTCAAAACCATTTTCTTTTTTTAAAAATAATTAATGTAACAATTTAAACTATGAACCATTTAAAATTTAAAATGAATTAACTTATATTTTTTGAATATTAATATGGAATTTAGAAAAACTTTAAACATAAAAAGTGTCTGGATTTGAATAAATAATTCAAAACCATTTTCTGTGTTTTAATTTGGATTTGAATTAACTTATATTTTTTTATATATTAATGGGCGGGAAAAAAGGACGGGAAATAATGGGCGGAAATAAAATTTTATTAGGATAAAACTGGAATTAAAGTACATAACACAACTAACACAAAGTTACATAGAAGAACTGGAAATTAAGATACATGGCCAGATTAAGCCACAATCGGACGAACTTGTTTTGCAATGTTGGAGTGATTCAGTCATGCTCCTGCCTACACCTGTAATACTTGCCACTGTAGTCGTCGCCGATGTCGTTGCTTGCTGCCGTCGCCGTAGTAGTTGAACCTTGAAGGCTGAGTACGAGTGGTTGGACTTGAGGGTAGCGTAGGCGGGGGCTAGAGTCGGCGGCCGTGTCATAGGTCATGACGCTCTAGAGAGTTCGACCAAGCCACCACAACCGACGACCGGCCTCGTTGAAGTTCGGAGGAGGTGGGCCATCCTCCTCATGCCTGGCGAGCGCCCTATCACGTCGATCCACGAAGAAGGCTTCCCAAGTCGGGAAATAGTCGGGATGCCATATGGGATTCCTCCGTTGCTCCGGCGTGAGCTCGAAGTAGTAGTGGTTCGTGATGGCCATCCGACGCGCCACACCTAGAGGGACATGAGTTCGAACTGCATGCAAGCGCCTCCCTAGGAGTTAGTGCTACGGTGGAAGTCATGGGAACGAGAGATGAGCTTGCAGATATGAGTCTAGAGATGTGCAATGAAAATCGAGGCCAACCCTACATATATATAGTGAGAAATGGCAGGAAGATAAATGAAGGGAAGAACTGGCGGCAAAAACTCGCGAAAAGAAATGGCGGGAGAAATTCCGGGAAAAAATGGCGGGAAGAAAAATGGCTCATTTAGATCTTTCATTGGATCTCTGAAGAAACCACATATTGCGAGTCTAAAAATGATTTTTTCAAAAAATCACGGGCGATAGATCATGTACCTGTAGTACAAACCGGACCCACTTCCTACCGATTTGGCAGACATTTGTCCTTTTTACCCGGGATGGACGAAAAGGTTTGAGATGTCCCGGTTGGGAGATAGTCCATGTAAGGTGGTCTAGTATTTTAGGAAAATGGGACGTTAGCATTCTGAAACGGCATTTTGGTGGTTACTTCACAAAACGACCCGTTTTTTGCGCTCAGAAAATAGAAGAGGGATTTTCTGTGCGACAAAAAGGAAAGCTTCCTCCTGCAACATTGTTCTCCATACCAATGTCCACATGCATTCATAATATGGGCACATCATCACAAACTATGCCGTGATTCAGCACATAACATCGGTCATGAAACCTCGAACATGATAGGTCATTTTGTGAAGGTTTTTTCGAGACATGATCAATATACCAAGTCTAGTATTTTTCCTTTCAACTATGTCACATAATATGACATCACGCGAAGGATTTTCATTGTTCGGATTTTTTTTGAATTTATTATGACCGTTTTGAATTTTTTGAATTTCTAACTATGGTCGAACTGGCGTGCATGAAGATAGGGGACGAGCATCGTTAGATCTTGCATTGGATCTCTGAAGAAACCACATATTGCGAGTCTAAAAATGATTTTTTCAAAAAATCACGGGCGATAGATCATGTACCTGTAGTACAAACCGGACCCACTTCCTACCGATTCGGCAAACATTTGTCCTTTTTACCCAGGATGGACGAAAAGGTTTGAGATGTCCCGGTTGGGAGATAGTCCATGTAAGGTGGTCTAGTATTTTAGGAAAATGGGACGGTAGCATTCTGAAACGGCATTTTGGTGGTTACTTCACAAAACGACCCGTTTTTTGCGCTCGGAAAATGGAAAAGGGCTTTTCCGTGCGACAAAAAAGAAAACTTCCTCCTGCAACATTGTTCTCCATACCAATGTCCACATGCATGCATAATATGGGCACATCATCACAAACTATGCCGTGATTCAGCATATCACATCGGTCATTTGGACCGAAAGCCATGAAACCTCGGACATGATAGGTCATTTTGTGATGGTTTTTTCGAGACATTATCAATATACCAAGTCTGGTATTTTTCCTTTCCACTGTGTCACATAATATGACACCATGCGAAGGATTTTCATTGTTCGGATTTTTTTTTGAATTTGTTATGCCCGTTCTGAATTTTCTGAATTTCTAACTATGGTCGAACCGGCGTGCATGAAGATAGGGGACGAGCATCGTTAGATCTTGCATTGGATATCTGAAAAAACCAGATATTGCGAGTCTAAAAATGATTTTTTTCAAAAAATCACGGGCGATAAATCATGTACCTGTAGTACAAACCGGACCCACTTCCCGCCGATTCGGTAGACATTTGTCCTTTTTACCCGGGATGGATGAAAAGGTTTGAGATGTCCCGGTTGGGAGATAGTCCATGTAAGGTGGTCTAGTATTTTAGGAAAATGGGACGGTAGCATTCTGAAATGGCATTTTGGTGGTTACTTCACAAAACGACCCGTTTTTTGCGCTCGGAAAATGGAAAAGGGATTTTCCGTGCGACAAAAAGGAAAACTTCCTCCTGCAACATTGTTCTCCATACCAATGTCCACATGCATGCATAATATAGGCACAACATCACAAACTATGCCGTGATTCATCACATAACATCGGTCATTTGGACCGAAAGCCATGAAACCTCGAACATGATAGGTCATTTTGTGAAGGTTTTTTCGAGACATGATCAATATACCAAGTATGGTATTTTTCCTTTAAACTATGTCACATAATATGACACCACGCGAAGGATTTTCATTGTTCGGATTTTCAATATACTAAAGGTTCATCTTTAGTCCCGGTTGGAGGGATTTCTTTGAGTCAGCGGCACTAATGATAGGGGTGAGTGTTGACATTATGTCCTGCGGCGTGTACCTTGTCCCGGATGGTGTCACCAACCGGGACTAAAGATGAACCTTTAGTCCCGGTTGGAGACACCAACCGGGACAAAACACGAGTCAAGACACTAATAATATGGGTGAGTGTCGACATTATTTCGTAAGTGTCGACACTATGCCGAGCTGCTTGTCCTATAAATAGGCATCCTTGTGAGTCCATCCTCGGCCAGTTGAGGCATCTCCAAGATGGTTTTAGAGCAGGACACCACTATCGCCAGTTTAGGGAGATGCCGTGAGCCCAGTCCTCGGCATCTCCGAGAAAGCTGGTCATAGAGGCACCTAATATGTGAAATTAGTTAGCTCAGGCCTATTGATCTAGTTAGAGAAGTTACAAGCTGCAAGATGGTTTTCGAGAAGGGACACCACTACTGAGTTTGGGGAGATGCCGATGGAGCCAGTCCTCGGCATCTCCAAGAAACTGGTCATAGAGGCACTCCTAATATGTGACTGCGTTTGGAGATCAGATCTTAATGGTAAGTGAATCGGACAACTTCTTCATAGTCCCGTCCAGCCACAAAGCAGGACTAACACTCAAGACATTTATTAATATTAAAAGCGAGACTACAAAACCGGGACTAAAGGCCCCCTATATATAGTCGGTCCAAGCCACAAAACCATGAAAAGATATCCTTGGTGAAGCCACAAACATGAAAGACATGAACTAGAGTTATATAATATGAGAATGAACTTCTTGGCATATGTCCTTCCTTATGATCGCTTGACGTAACCATGGAGCATCTTCTTTACTTAACTGAATGCTTGGGTCAGTTTTCACTGTGAAGGGCGGAATTTCAGCAAAATTATTATAATCTTCTGACATGTCTGTCTTGTCCTTGATTCCCACGATGTTTCTTTTCCCTGAAAGAACTATGTGACGCTTTGGCTCATCATATGATGTATTCGTTTGCATATTTTTTCTTTTTTTCGGTCTGGAGGACATGTCCTTCACATAGAAAACCTGAGATACATCATTGGATAGGACGAATGGTTCATCTCTATAACCAAGATTGTTGAGATCCACTGTTGTCATTCCGTACAGCTGGTATATCTTTACCCCTTCCCCATTCAGGTTGACCCATTTGCAGTGAAACAAAGGGACCTTAAAAGAGACTCCATAGTCTAGTTCCCATATCTCCTTTATGTAACCATAGTATGTGTCCTTTTGTCCATTCTCGTCTATTGCATCAAAGCGGACACCACTATTTTGGTTGGTGCTCTTTTTATCTTGGGCGATCGTGTAGAATGTATTCCCATTTATTTCGTACCCTTGGAAATTCAATACAGTAGAAGATGGTGACGCGGCCAACAAGTATATCTGATCTCCAACAGTGGTGTCATTCAAGATATGTGTCCGCATCCAACCACCGAAAGACTTCATGTGTTCATCTGTAATCAGTGATTCAGGCTTCCCCGGGTTTCTGGAGCGTAGAATATTCTTGTGTTCCTCGATATACGGAGCTGCCAAGGTGTAATTATGTAGAACTATGTAGTGTGCTTTAGTGAAAGAATCCCCGTCCCTACATATCATTGCTTTCTTTCCCAGCATGCCTCTTCCACTTAGTCTTCCCTCATGCCGCGAGTCAGAAACACCAATCGGCTTAAGGTCAGGAATAAAGTCAACACAAAACTCAATGACCTCCTCTATTCCATATCCCTTGGAGATGCGTCCTTCTGGTCTAGCATGGTTATGAACATATTTCTTTAAGACTCCCATGAACCTCTCAAAGGGGAACATATTGTGCAGAAATACCGGACCGAGAATGGCAATCTCTTCCACTAAGTGAACCAGGAGATGCGTCATAATATTGAAGAAGGATGGTGGGAACACCAATTCAAAACTAACAAGACATTGTACCACATCCTTTTGTAACCTTGGCAGAATATCTGGATTGATTACCTTCTGAGATATTGCATTGAGGAATGCACACAGCTTCACAATGGGTACTCGAACATTTTTTGGTAGAAGCCCCCTCAATGCAATCGGAAGCAACTGCGTCATAATCACGTGACAGTCATGAGACTTCAGGTTTTGGAACTTTTTCTCTGCCATATTTATTATCCCCTTTATATTATATGAGAAGCCCGATGGCACCTTGATACTGTAAAGGACTTCAAAAAAGATTTCCTTCTCTGCTTTGGTAAGAGCATAGCTGGCACGACTTAAGTGACGCCCTTTATCCGTCTTGTTCTGTGTATGCATGTTCTTTGGGTCTTTCATAATTTGTTGGTCCTCCCGAGCTTCTGGTGTATCTTTTGTCTTCCCATACACGTCTAGGAATCCTAGCAGGTTCACGCAAAGATTCTTCGTCACGTGCATCACGTCGATTGAAGAGCAGACACGCAGGACTTTCCAATATGGCAACTCCCAAAATATAGATTTCTTCTTCCACATGGGTGCGTGTCATGTAGCGACATCGTTCGGAACTGTTTGACCGCCGGGACCCTTTACAAAGATTACTTCTATGTCCTTGACCATACCAAATACATCATCACCAGCAGGGAGTTCAGGCTTCTTCCGGTGATCTGCCTCACCTTTGAAATGCTTGCCTTTCTTTCTTACAGGATGATTGGTCAGAAGAAATCGTCGATTCGCCAGGTACACAACCTTCTTGCATTTATGCAAACATGTACCTTCAGTCTTATCTAAACAGTGTGTGCATGCCTTATATCCCTTGTTTGTCTGTCCTGAAAGGTTACTAAGAGCAGGCCAATCATTGATGGTTACGAATAACAACCCTCGTAGATCAAATGGCTCCTGTTTGTTCTCATCCCACGCACGTACACTTGGTTTGCCCCACAACTGTAAGAGTTCTTCAACTAATGGCCTAAGGTACACATCAATGTCCTTGCCCGGTTGCTTCGGGCCTTGGATGAGCACTGGCATCATAATGAACTTACGCTTCATGCACAACCAAGGAGGCAGGTTGTAGATACATAGAGTCACAGGCCAGGTGTTGTGACTGCAGCTCTGCTCCCCAAAAGGATTCATGCCATCCATACATAGACAAAACCATAAGTTCCTTGTGTCACCTGCAAAGTCTGGGAAGTCTCTCTCGATTTCTGTCCACTGTGACCCATCAGCAGGGTGTCTCAACTTCCCGTCTTTCTTACGGTCTTCTTTGTGCCATCGCAACAACCTGGCATGCTCTTTGCTTTTGAACATGCGTTTCAACCTTGGTATTATAGGAGCATACCACATAACCTTAGCAGGAACCCTCTTCCGGAGGGGCTCTCCCTCAACATCACCAGGGTCATCTCGTCTGATTTTATACCGCAATGCATTGCATACCGGGCATTTATCTAAATTCTCATACTCCTTACCGCGGTAGAGGATGCAGTCATTAATGCATGCATGTATCTTTTGCACATCTAATCCTAGAGGATAAAGAGGCTTCTTTGCTTCATAGGTACTCTCGGGAAGTTCGTTATGTTTTGGAAACTTCGGCTTCATTATTTTCAGCATCTTTTCAAATGAGGAGTCAGTTAGATCACACTCTGCCTTCCATCGCAACAATTCCAGTGTGGTATCGAGCTTTGTGCTGCCATCTTCACAATTTGGGTACAACAATTTCTTGTGATCTTCTAACATGCCCTCTAACTTCAACTTCTCATTTTCTGTTTCACAGTCTCGCTTTGCATCAGAAATGACCCTACCAAGTTCATCAACCGGCTCATTTGATGCCCGTTCTTCACCTCCTTCCTCTCCATTGTCTTCCATTGCAGTATCACTGTATTCAGGAAACATATGATGATAGTTTATATCATCATCTTCTTCTTCACCATCTTCCATCATAACCCATCTTTCCCCGTGCTTGGTCCAGCAATTATAGTTGGGCATGAAACCTTTCATAATCAGGTGGCCGCGAATGATTTTCGAGGAAGAGTACTCCTTGTTGTTCCGACATTGTACACATGGACAACGTATAAAACCATTCTCTTTGTTTGCCGTAGCCACATCGATAAATTTATCCACGCCTTTCATATACCCGGCTATGCGACGGTCACCGTACATCCATTCCCGACCGTTCATCTACATCATATAAGTAAGTTTATCAAAAAACAGGACATCATAAATAGTGAAATGACCAATTCACATCGACACATGCATTGTATCAATGACAGAGAAAAGATAAGATTGCTAACCTCGATCGAGGGAAATAAAGAGGAGAAAGCTCAAGTGCGTCTCGGACACCTTCTATATTTTTTTTCTATGAGAAATTGAACGGGATTATTCACTCAACCATTTCATCAAACACCTTGAATGCATGCATAGGGGAAAAAAAACTAGCACACCCCTTACACCTTCCACCAAGAGAAAAACAGAGTGGAGGCAGAGGGCTGGGGCGTTGCATTTATAGAGGGCGGGAGCATATGTCCCGGTTTGTAACACAAACCGGGACTAAAGGTGTGTGCCACGCCACATGGCTGACGGCCAACCTTTAGTCCCAGTTTGTGTTATAAACCGGGACGCATGGCCCCTTACCAACCGGGACGCATGCCTCCGGGCCCCGTGCCCGCTCGAACCGGGACACGTGCCAGCATTAGTCCCGGTTGGTGGCGCAACCGGGACTAATGCTCTGAGGGGACGTGAACGGATGGCATGTTTTCTACTAGTGATAGTTATAGATTGCCTAGTGTATTCCTGCGAGCTAGCTAGTTATATAATCTGATAGTTACTTTTACAAATAGACTACACATATTCAGTTACAAATTGATTTGGCCAGTTTAGATGATAATTTATCAGAATTATCTTGCACTGTTTACACATGCCTAGCTATAGCAGTATATGCCTAACTATTAATTTGATTACTACTGTATGATCTGTCATATTGTGTTAATTAGCTGGTTCGAGTATTAGCAGTATAGCATGTCAGCTTGTTTGTATCCTTAAACTATGTTATTGCTCATCATGATTGTAGACTAGTCGTGATAGGATTTAGTTTCATACATGTTGCTTCTCATGCTGGTTATTAATTTAACAAATAGTTTTTTGGTTAGCATAAACCTTCTAATTATTTTATAGTGCATTGCTACTGCCGTTGAATTTTAGAAGTGATCATTATTGGTAACTAGTAGCACATAAATTGTTTGTAACTAGTAGCACATAAACAATTTTAGAAGTGATCAGTATAGAATATTATGGCACTATAGTATTTATGTATGCATATCGGCATGTATGGAATATTATAGCACTATAGTATTTATGTATGCATATCGGTAACTAGTAGCACATAAATTGTTTGTGTATTTCGTATCAAGGCTATGTAATCTATATATTTTGGCTACAAATGTTTTTCTAAAATATTTTACTAGACAAAACGGAACGATCGCCATGTTATATATCTTAGTAACCAAATCCCCGTTCGTGTAACCCCGATCTCTTTTCTTTTATGCTATATTTGTCGAACAACTAACGTACACTTCTTGTTTGGGTCTTTTTATTGGGTCTTTATATTTGGATATTATTTGTGGTTATTTTCAAATGTGTATTTATCGGTGGTTCATCCTAATGACGCGTAGGGAGTGACGGGTTTTAGCACGATCAAGATTTTGGAAAAGAACACTTTCACGACAATAAAGGCATGCCCCTTATCATGTCTTATCCTAGCTTTATAAAGTGCATTATGTTTTATTGTTTTACAAATATATGATATTTTGGTTACACACATACCTTGATACACCTGTCGCCATACAATACCCTGAGTAGATACTATATAGTAGTGTTATTAGAGTAGAATTGCTTAGCCATTCTCAATAATAAATAGGATCCTTGATCTCCCCGCTTCGGAGGAATTGGATGACCCTCGGGTCATATATACCCTTTTGAAACTTGATGAGCTCACTGAGCTAGCCGTTGTTGCTTCCATTACTTTATTCTACTCTAGGTGAAACTTACCATCTAAACACTAGCGCGGGCGATAGCTGGATCAAAGGAAGGAGCGATTGGCCGCCCTTCACTATATGAAGGGGGCAATCCGTTGTCTGTGCCGTATGAGGTCCTAATAACTCTTGGATTTGAAGATTGTGACCAACCGTACAACCACATGCTATAATAGGCACTGGCATGGTCAAGTAAGTTAGTCAGCCTTAGGTGTTGATGTCGCCGTACCGCTGCTAAGGTGTCTACCTGCGGGGGAACCTTCGGCATAGATGGGGGGACTGGTTTGGGGATGTACTCTCAGTTCCGCGCACCATACCCGGTGGGCATGTCACATCTTTGGGGGACCTAGCTAAAATACCCCGTCACAATCCATCTACCGGTACACCAATTGGTGTGTATTAAACCAGCGATGGCTGGTGGGCGTCAAGACAGGATTGTGTCGTGTGGGAAAAGTGTACAACCTCCACGGAGTTTAAACTATTCGAATAGCCGTGTCGACGGTCATGGACGACACATGAATCTTTCTTGACATACGGGAACCTGTCTTGCTACTTCCCTCTTTGCCCCTATCCTTATCCCAGATTCTATGAACCGTGTGAGTTTTCATGGACAATCACACTATTGAGAATTACCACATTAATGATAAACATGTTTTTGTCAAAAACTGCTTTCATCAAAACTATTACCATATTGCAAATAAAATTGGTTTTATGCAAAAGAACCATATAACCTTCCTTGAAGCCACATGTAGATATTATAGATTTTGCATAAGGGGTATGTTGAGTACGTCATGTACTCATGGCAATACTTTTGTTAATACTTTATAGTACTATGGAGAAGGAGATGACTATGACTATTATGATGACGCCGATGAGTGAGGCCTCGTGGACTACATCGACTACTTGTGGCTGAGATAGAGTCGCTACGCATTTTATATTTACGCTGTGTTTTCTGGATGTAATAAATGTCACTACACATTTCACTATGTTGTTATTCAGACTTTGTAATAAATTACTATTTTATACTTCTGCAATGATATACATTTCGTTGTGTCGTCAACGTTGATCTTGGGATTGATGAATAAACACAGGGGGTCTGGAAGTTAAGTTCCGGTCCTCACAATATATATGATTATGGTTTCCTGATCATGAACATTGAGATGTTATTAACAACAAGGTCATATCATTAGGAGAATGATGTGATGGACATACTCCTATAGTTAAGCATAGCATAAGATCAAGTCATTCAAATAGTTCACTTGCTATAATCTTTGAAATACATAGTAACCTAAATACTTCGACCATGAGATCATGTTAATCACCATCACCGGATGGATGCTTTGATGACATCAAACACCACTTCGTAACTGGGTGGCTATAAAGGTGGCATTGAGTGTTCGGAAAGTATGTGTTGAGGCACATGGATCAAGAGTGGGATTTATCCATCCATATGACGGATAGATATACTCTGGGCCCTCTCGGTGGAATGTCATCGAATTAGCTTGCAAGCATGTGACTGACTTACAAGGTATCACATATCACGGGAACGAGAAAAGAGTACTTATCAGTAACAAGGTTGAACTAGGTATGCAGAGATTCCGACGATAAAACCTCGTATAATTAAAGTATCGCGAGACAAAGGGAAATTGGTATTGTATATGAATGGTTCATTCGATTACGAAGTAATCGTAGAAATATGCGGGAGCCATATAAATTTCCAGATTCCTCTATTGGTTATTGATCGTAAAAGAGTCTCGATCATGTCTGCATAATTCACGAACCGTAGGGAGACACACATAAGGAAAGTGAGTAAAGAGACCGAATATAGTTCTGAGTCTCGGATGGGATCCGGGATATCACGAGGAGATCCAGAATGGTCTAGAGAATAAGATTCATATAAGGAAAGTCCAATTCCGGAGTTCGGGAATGGTTTCGATGTTTTCACCATAATGTTCTAGAAGGGTCTTGAAGGTCCACCGTACCGGAAGGGGAAGGTTACATGGATGTGTCATGACAAAGTGGAATGGTTGCATCATGTCCTAGGTCACTTGGCTGGACACTTGGAAGAGAGAAATCAAACCCTATTTTGAAAGTCAAAAAGGTTGTTTGAAAAAGTCAAATCCCAACATGGTTTCCGAGATAGGGAGGGTTTCCACCTGGGCTGGGAACACCCTTGGACGCCCCACCTATATAAGGAGCGGTGGGGGTGCACCCCAAGGTATCCCCCTTGCCCTAGGAGCCCAAGACCCAATCCCTAGGCCGCCACTGCCCCCTAAGCCGCCGGTGCCCTAGATCCCCTCTAAACCGCCGCTATCGTCTAGCCTAATCCCTAGACGCCGGCTGCCCTCTTCCCTCGACATCTAAACCCTAGCCCCGAGGCTCCCTATACTCCACCATACCTGCTCTGGCTTAGCCGAAGCCCTGCGGGATTTCCCCTCTACTTCCGTCACCACGCCGTCGTGCTGCCAGAATCACGAGGAGAGTGCTACAACCTCCACTGCATGTTGGAACAAGGTAGAGGAAGTGTAACACCACGGTTCTGAAAAGACCGTAGCTTCTATGTGACATGCCAATCCCTGGATCGGTTCATTGGCCCACAATAGAATAAGATGAATAACATAGCAAAATATCCGTGTATCATAAATAACGAAGATCCAGAGTACCATTATTACAATAAAAGCTTAGCTCAAGGCTAGCTCAAATTATTCAGGTAGCAGCATAAATAAAGTAAATCCTCCATTCTTCAAATTGCCCACAAGTGAACAAGTGCCGAGTGGAGTACCGTGGCCTATATCGATTACTCAGAATCGTAATACCCTGCAACATGAAACGTAGCAACCCCGAAGGGTCAATACATGGAATGTATGGCAAGTAGAGCTAGTAAAGGAGACAATAGTGCTAACATCTACATGCATATTTGGCAAGTGGAGCTGTGTCTAGCTTGCATTTGCAAATACCTTTGTCCTACTTTCATAAACAGTTTTTGATTTTCTTTGAACGGATCCCAATTAAGTTAACCCAACAATATTAAAGCAATTATGAAATTAGAATGAGTGAGAAACATGTCATGGAATCAATATCAAGCAACTCAGTTGTCCATAACCGGGGACACGACTAATCGATTAGATTATACACCCTGTAGGGGTTAGTACACTTTACCCATGTGACTTGGCCAACCCAGCTCGTACCATCACTCTCATTTTTGGGTGACGATAGGGAGAAGACCAAGAAGAGACCGTTCGGGAAGTAGCTCCCCAATCCCGACGCGCACCGGTCCAACCTACCAAAATTCTACATCTCTGGATACGCGGGTTCGAGTTACCACAACCTACTAAGTCCAATCAATTGCCCATTTCATTATTGGCACATGGTTGTACACGTAAGCTACAAAATAAAGAAGCCAATCATTTTCTCTCGATGCCTGGGTGCCTTTCCGCAATGAAACCACCAAAATTTATCAATCCCGTCACACCCAGGAGATTCATTGATTAAGTTGTTTTAATTTTCACAAACCAATACTTTTAGAAACAAGTTTCAGTGATGTAACCCAGCCCTCGTTCATCATAGCATGGCTAAGCACATCTATCAACGGTGGTTCATCTACAAGGAAAGCCCTACCACATAATAGGACATAGCATAGCGATAGTATCATCCTACACATGCGTCTACAAAATACACGACAATGCATTGAAAATAGTAGGACAATATCATGAACAAAATAGCATCTACTTGCCTTGGTTGTAGCGGTTGGAAGAACAATCCACACACGAGCAAGCGTTGTACTCGTCACAATCTACACGATACAATTGCAATCATAAACAAACAATTCACAAACATATGCAACAGAGATGATGCATGAATGCATGCATGACAAGTGGATTGATGCTACAGCAGCACCACATAATCCTATTTAGTAAAGCTACTGATTGCATGCATGGAAAATAGTTTTAGCGCAAGGAAAACTATTATGCAAAATATAGTGCTCAAAACTAGAGCTAGAACACAAATAAATCACTACCGGTAGTATACTGTTTGTAAAATCTTGGGAAAAGTATAATGCATATGCATTGCTATTTAGGAAGAGTACCAACTGGAATTACTCAAAAAGGAATTATAAAACTCCCTGAATAATTAAAACACTGCAGAAAGCAACTAGACAGTTTCTGCAGAAGTTTTTACTGTACGCCTATCCTTTTAATTCACTTTGAGATTCCCCTCGTTCTACTGAATCCAGGGACATATGACACGCAATTTTTGGATTTACAGATCTTTTTCTACGAATTAATTACTCCAAAAAGGCCATTAACTCCTTTAATTAATCTGGGCAAAATATTGCAGCAAAAGTGTAAAACAATGGTACAGAAAGATTCTACACGACTTACTGAATCTACACATATTTTATTTGCAATTTTTGGCCCAGCGGATTAATTTCTACGCAATTTACAAGTTTCTACGAAAATCTGCCAAGTTAATCGATTAAAGAAATTACCAAGTCAACTTTGACTGCTGACTGGGCGTTGACTGGGCGTTTGACTAGTCAGCGCCTAGGGCTGACCGGTCAACGGCCGATTTGGGCCGTTGGCCACAGATCGAGCGGCAGAGGGAGGGCAGCGGCGGCGGCTTACCGGCGGGCGACGGCGGCTCGGCGGCGGCATGGGTGGCGATCCGGCGCGGGTGGCGCTGGGCGGCGGCGGCGCCGGGTCCAAGGGAAGTGGCGCGGCGGCCGGCGCGGTGAGTGGGCGCGTCGGCGAGCGGTCGGGAGGCGGGTCGGCTCGGCCCGGGCGGCGGCTTCTGAGGGAGGAGGCGGCGCGAGGCGAAAGGCGGAGGAGAGAGGGAGGCGCGCCACGGCAGCGGAGGAGTGCGGGCGGCGGCGGCGGCGGCAAGGGGAGGCGGTTGGAGGCGGACACGGGCGGCGATGGCGGCCGGCCGACAGCGGGCCCACCTGCTTGCGGTGAGGCGGCGGATATTATCCGCTGGGCGTGGGCGCAAGCGCAGCGCTGGCCGGGCGCTGGCGCAGCAGGGCAGCCCAGCGGCGCTTTTTTTTGATCTTTTCTTTTTCCCTTTTTCCAATCTAGTAAAACCTACGTAACTCCTTCATACGATCTCCGAATTGGGCGATTCTTGTTCCTAAATTTTTGTAGAATCAAGGGGATCAACCTAGGGTCAAGGGGTGAGTGAAACCACTAGTCTACAAGGGTGGAAAACACTATTCCTAGTAAAACCTCCCGCAGGAGCACTTTAGTAAAGTAAAATAGGATTTTGATAATAGCGTTTTGTCGAATACTTCGATCGAAGGTTTTGCATGAAAGAACATGATGCAATGATTTGAATGATATGCAGAACCAAATATAAAATTTGGGATGTGATAAGACTAATCCCCTTAAGATGAATATCGTCCCCGAGATTCGGCGCGGCTAGCAAATATGTGTGGGTAGTCCTCTCGGATGTCATCCTCATGCTCCCAAGTGGCTTCCTCTTCGGTGTGGTAGATCCACTGCACCTTGCAAAACCTGATCGTCTTGGTACGGGTAATCCTCTCCGCTGTCTCCAGAATCTTGACCGGCTTCTCCTCATAGGTCAAGTCATTCTCAAGCTGAACCTCCTCTAGTGGCACAGTGTCTCTCAATGGTGTATACACCATCTCCGGATGGCACTTCTTTAGCTGGGACACGTGGAACACATTGTGAACAGCGGACAAAGCCTCTGGCAACTCCAACTGATAAGCAACCTCTCCCTTGCGTGCTAAGACTCGATATGGTCCAATAAACCGAGGTGCCAACTTACCCTTAATTCCAAATCTCTTGATTCCACGAAGTGGCGACACTCTGAGGTATGCTCTATCACCTATCTCATACACCACTTCCTTGCGCTTGGCGTCAGCGTAGCTCTTCTGCCTTGATTGTGCTACCTTCAGCCTGTCCCTAATCAAGGCGACCTTCTCCTCAACATCCTTGATCAAATCAGGCCCGAACAACTGACGTTCTCCTACTCCATCCCATAGCAATGGCGTCCGGCACCGTTTCCCATACAGTACATCAAACGGTGACGTCTTGATGCTGGTTTGATAGCTGTTGTTGTAGGAAAACTCAGCATATGGCAAATTCGCATCCCAACTGGAACCATGAGCCAAAGCGCAAGCTCTCAGCATGTCCTCCAGAATCTGATTCACCCTCTCGGTCTGTCCGTCAGTATGTGGGTGAAACGTTGTGCTAAACTCCAATCTAGTACCAAGTGACTCGTGCAGCTGGCGCCAGAAGTGTGAGGTAAATTGGGTGCCTCTATCAGATACAATACTGTTGGGAACTCCATGTAGGCACACAATTCTGTCCATATAAATCTTGGCCAACTTTGCACTCGTATAGGTCGTCTTTACCGGTATAAAGTGGGCTACCTTGGTCAAATGTTCGACCACTACCCAAATGGAGTCATATCCTAACCTGGTCCTGGGTAATCCTGTGATAAAATCCATTCCCACTCTATCCCACTTCCAATCCGGCACGGGCAATGGCTGTAGCAGTCCTGCTAGCTTCTGGTGTTCCGCCTTCACCCGGCTACATACATCACATAGGGCAATATGCTCCGCGATGTCTCCCTTCATGTTGTTCCACCAGAATCTGTCCTTTAGGTCCATATACATCTTCGTATTGCCCGGATGTATGGAATACGGCGAGTCATGAGCTTCCTGCAGAATCAACTTCCTCATCTCCGGATCGTTGGGTACGCACAAATGATCTCCATACCACAAGGTTCCTTGCTCATCCTCGCGGAATTCCCTTGCTCGATCCTCCTTCATCGTTTCCTTTACTTCATCAATCTCTTTGTCTCCCACTTGAGCCTTCCTGATTCTGTCCTGTAGTGTTGGTTGGACTTCCATTGTTGCCAAGTATCCTTCAGATACTACCTCCAGTCTAAGGTCCTTGAATTGCTTGCAAAAATCCTCGGGAAATTCCCCAATTGTCAATCCATTGGCATAAACCTTCCAGCTCAGAGCATCTGCTACTACATTGGCCTTTCCCGGGTGGTATTGCAGATTCATATCATAGTCCTTGATAAGTTCCAACCATCTCCTTTGACTCATGTTCACTTCCTTCTGTGTAAATATGTACTTCAGGCTCTTGTGGTCGGTGTACACATCATAGTGTTTTCCCATTAAGTAATGCCTCCATACCTTGAGCGCATGAACCACTGACGCTAACTCCAAGTCGTGTGTGGGGTAATTCCGCTCATGGTGCTTGAGTTGCCGCGAGGCATATGACACTACTCTCCCATCTTGCATCAGCACTCTCCCAAGTCCCTGTCGAGAAGCATCGCAGTACACTTGGAAATCCTTCTGAAGGTCTAGTAAACACAGAACGGGTGCGATCACTAGTCGACGCTTCAGTTCCTGAAAGCTGGCTTCACACACATCCGTCCATTCGAACTTCCTCTCCTTCTTCAGAAGTTCAGTCATTGGCTTAGCAATCTTGGAGAAGTTTTCAATGAATCTCCTGTAATATCCAGCAAGTCCCAAAAATCTTCGAATCTCCCCCGCATTCTTGGGCGCTTCCCACTCAGTTACTGCAGTCACTTTTCTTGGATCAACAGCGACTCCTTCTCCTGACACTACGTGTCCAATAAATCCAACAGTGTTAAGCCAGAATTCACACTTGCTGAATTTGGCATACAGCTTGTGTTCCCTCAGCTTCTCCATAATCAGTCGCAGATGTTTCTCATGTTCAGCATCATCCTTGGAATATATCAGTATGTCATCAATAAACACCACCACGAACTTGTCCAAGTACTCCATGAATACCTTGTTCATCATGGTCATGAAGTATGCCGGGGCATTCGTTAGTCCAAAAGACATAATTATATACTCGTATAAGCCATACCTAGTGGTGAAAGCGGATTTTGGTATGTCCTCCTCCCAGATCTTCAATTGGAAGTAGCCTGATCGCATATCAATCTTGCTGAACACCTTCGCTCCTTCCAGTTGATCAAACAAATCATTTATGTTCGGCATGGGGTATTTGTTCTTGATGGTCACCTCATTCAGCGAGCGATAGTCCACCACTAATCTCTTGCTACTGTCTTTCTTCTCCACAAACAGAACAGGTGCACCCCATGACGACGAACTAGGCTGAATGAATCCCTTGTCCAACTGCTCTTTCAGCTGCTTCTTCAATTCCTTCAGCTCATCCACATCCATCTTATATGGTCTCTTTGCTTTAGGTCCTGTTCCCGGCATCAGGTCGATGAGAAACTCCACTTCCCTGTCAGGTGGCATTCCTAGCAGCTCCTCCGGAAACACGTCGGGGTAATCCCTAATCACAGGCACAGTATCCATGCTAACCCCTTAAGAGAATTCAGCTTACACCTTCCCGGTCGCACTGCCGACTTGAATCTAATTCTCTTACCATCCGGGGTTTTGAGTGAAACAGCTCGCTGTGCACAATCTATGTGTCCCCCATGCATAGACATCCAATCCATACCCAGAATAACATCTAAACCTTGTGATTCCAACACTACCAGATGTGCAATGAAGTTGTGCGTTCCAATCCTCACAGTTAAACCGCGGCATCCCGCGCTAGCTATCATATCTCCTCTAGGTGAACTCACTCTAATAGACTCTTTCATAGACTCAGTACGTATCTTATACTTTTCCACAAATGCCCTTGATATGAATGAATGCGATGCACCAGTATCGAAAAGTATGAAAGTTGGGTGAGTGTTGATTGGGAACTTACCAATCACAAGGTGAGGCTCATCTGGGATCTCCTCCACATTCATGTGGTTCACTGTGGCCTTCTGGTTGTTGGTTGGCTTCAGTCCCTTCCTCTCCGGACAGTTGTCAGCATAGTGTCCCTTCTGGCCACACTTGAAGCATATCACCTCACTCAGATCCTTCTTCACAAAGCTGCGATCACGGTTGCGGTCATGTCCACCGTGTCCTCCAGAATGGTGAGAGTGTCCTCCCTTGTGGTTGTGGTGGGTGCTCTTGTGGTTGTCATGGCGATGTCCATCGCCTCCATGGTGGTGGCGGTCATGGCTCCCATGGTCACTCCCTCCATGCTTGGAGTACCCATCATATGAAGTGCGAGACTTGTGATGTGAACCAGAGTGGTGATTGTTACTCTTTCTCTTGCGGTTCTCCACCTGCTTGTGCTTCCCTTCCAAGATCCTGGCCTTGTCCATAAGCTCCTGGAAAGTGGGGCAATAAACCACCAAGAGCTGCCGAAAGCTCATCACCGAGGCCATCCAGAATCTCTCCTCCTTTTGCATCGTGTCAACATCCTCAGTGCATAACGGACAGGTTGTTGAACTCCTCAATGTACTCAGCCACGGTGCGGTTGGTTTGGCGCAAGTTGCGGAACTCCTTCCTCTTCAGGCTTAGAACTCCTGAAGACACGTGGTTGGTCCTGAAACCTTCCTCAAACATTGCCCAAGTCACAGTGTCCAGCGGATGGGTGATCTGAAAAGTGTCCCACCAAGAAGCGGCTGGTCCCTCCAGTAGGTGAGCGGCAAACCTCACCTTCTCAGCATCAGTGCATCCAACAGTTACTAGATCCTTGTTGACTGAACGCAACCAGTCGAGAGCAACCATTGGTTCCGTTGCAGTAGAGAACTTAGCTGGTCTTAGCCTCAGAAATCTGGTGAGAGCATCTCCCTGAGGCTGGTTGCTCCCATTGTTGTTGTTGTTCTGAGCTTCCATGAACTGAGTTATAACTTGGGTCAGCTGTGCTTGAGCTGCCATGAGCTGCTCCAACTCAGTGGGTTGACGGCGGGGAGGCATCTGCGGTTCAGCACAGGTAAGCTTAGAAAGAATCAACTACGATAATAGGATTCTACCCATGCATAGGATCAAACAACAACAAACAATAGCAGACAATCTCAAGCAAGCAACACATCAACAAACAAGTGATCCAGCAACATCCCAGGGGTTATCCTAGCAATATATACCTACTGAAATAGTTTTACAAGAGTTAGCAATGGTTAACTAAACATTTGATCAACTAAGCAACAAAAACAACAATCTGCCAGAACAGTCCAGCAGCGTTCACGAATTTTTCTACCTGACTTGGACTCGTCATAAAAATATGCTGATTTTTGCACATACAGTACAGAGAGTTTCGCACCAGCCCTATTTTTTCCGATTTTTCCCAGTTACCAGAAAAATATGAAAAATCGTACAGTACTGCTGTTTCAGCAGAAAACTGCAGCGACAATAACACAGATGGTAACCAAACTTGCCATAACTCTTTCATAAAATTCGCACAAATAATTCCTGGGATATTGGAGTACACAAATAAGAAACTAAACACTCTTGAACTAACATTAATTAAGTTTCACATCGATCGATACTAATCCTAACGATTTTACCTAACGAGGACTAATTGGTGGACTTCTATCTACTCCTTGAAGAGGTTGCGATAGGTCCTTGCACTCATGCGTTGGCGCTTCGGTCTACGGTTCAACCATGGCGGCGGAGTGTACACCTCTTCTGAATCATCACTTGATATCTCAAACTCCACCTCTTCTGGATCCTCCTCTTCTTCTTCACTCTCATCTGCAACTGCAACAGCTTCATCTCCTCCACCATCATCGTCTCCATCATCATCATCCTCGTCCTCATCATCATCATCATTCCCGCTGTCATCATCATCCCCATTGTTTCCATCACCTCCATTGTCATCATCAGAGGGTGGATTCAGCTGTGCTTGGTGAGCGACAATCTGGGCTGTCATAGCTTCAATAGTTTGATCCCTTTCCTGGACGGTCCCTTGCAACTGTTGTATGTTCTGGGTGTTTTCCTGCACAGTACCATGAAGATGAGCTATGGTTGCATCTCTGGCTATCAGGACATTCTCCAGGACTCCCACAACTTCATGCAAGGTGTCAATCTCCTGTCCTTGGACCACCATACCATTGCTAGCAAAATCTGCAATCTCATTTATCTTCATCACCTTCTTAGCTAGAGCTCCATTATCCCTTTCCATGTCCTCTATGTGCCTCCGATGGGGCGGCATGTTGTTCCTATCGCCAGGGGTAACCATAATGTGCCCATCTTCATCACGCCTCCCATAGTCACGGTAGGGTGAATCTGCTGGCAGTAGGTGTCGGACATGATGGCACTGGCGAGACAGGGCTTCATGTATGGCCAAGTTGATTCCAAGTCCCCAGTTGCAGTATGTCTTGGTGTATATCAGATGGACAGGGTTTGGCAAGGCGGCATCCCTGAAGATGAAGGTGGTGATCTCCCATGCATCCTCACCATATCCATAGGTGTACAGCCTTCTTCCCTTGAACATGGGCAGTGGCAATCCCAATGACTGCGAGAGCTGTGCTAACTGTCTTGCAAAGGGCCTTGGTGACTCCATGGTTGCATACTCAGTCCTGACCTCTCCCATCTATCAATTAAAAGAGGAAAGTGTGAGAATAGCATATGATAAGGATTTACGAGAGTGAAAGGCATAAGATAAAAGACATAGTTAACATAAGTTTTAATAATTCTATGGCTTCCTAATCCAATCCTAGGTCACGATCCTACAGTCGACACACGGGCTCTAATACCATCTTGTAACACCACGGTTCTGAAAAGACCGTAGCTTCTATGTGACATGCCAATCCCTGGATCGGTTCATTGGCCCACAATAGAATAAGATGAATAACAAAGGAAAATATCCGTGTATCATAAATAACGAAGATCCAGAGTACCATTATTACAATAAAAGCTTAGCTCAAGGCTAGCTCAAATTATTCAGGTAGCAGCATAAATAAAGTAAATCCTCCATTCTTCAAATTGCCCACAAGTGAACAAGTGTCGAGTGGAGTACCGTGGCCTATATCGATTACTCAGAATCGGAATACCCTGCAACATGAAACGTAGCATCCCCAAAGGGTCAATACATGGAATGTATGGCAAGTAGAGCTAGTAAAGGAGACAATAGTGCTAACATCTACATGCATATTTGGCAAGTGGAGCTGTGTCTAGCTTGCATTTGCAAATACCTTTGTCCTACTTTCATAACAGTTTTTGATTTTCTTTGAAAGGATCCCAATTAAGTTAACCCAACAATATTAAAGCAATTATGAAATTAGAATGAGCGAGAAACATGTCATGGAATCAATATCAAGCAACTCAGTTGTCCATAACCGGGGACACGGCTAATTGATTATATTATACACCCTGTAGGGGTTAGTACACTTTAGCCATGTGACTTGGCTAGCCCAGCTCGTACCATCACTCTCATTTTTGGGTGACGATAGGGAGAAGAACAAGAAGAGACCGTTCGGGAAGTAGCTCCCCAATCCCGACGCGCACCGGTCCAACCTATCAAAATTCTACATCTCTGGATACGCGGGTTCGAGTTACCACAACCCACTAAGTCCAACCAACCGCCCATTTCATTATTGGCACATGGTTGTACACGTAAGCTACAAAATAAAGAAGCCAATCATTTTCTCTCGATGCCTGGGTGTCTTTCCGCAATGAAACCACCAAAATTTATCAATCCCGTCACACCCAGGAGATTCATTGATTAAGTTGTTTTAATTTTCACAAACCAATACTTTTAGAAACAAGTTTCAGTGATGTAACCCAGCCCTCGTTCATCATAGCATGGCTAAGCACATCTATCAACGGTGGTTCATCTACAAGGAAAGCCCTACCACATAATAGGACATAGCATAGCGATAGTATCATCCTACACATGCGTCTACAAAATACACGACAATGCACTGAAAATAGTAGGACAATATCATGAACAAAATAGCATCTACTTGCCTTGGTTGTAGCGGTAGGAAGAACAATCCACGCACGAGCAAGTGTTGCACTCGTCACAATCTACACGATACAATTGCAATCATAAACAAACAATTCACAAGCGTATGCAACAGAGATGATGCATGAATGCATGCATGACAAGTGGATTGATGCTACAGCAGCACCACATAATCCTATTTAGTAAAGCTACTGATTTCATGCATGGAAAATAGTTTTAGCGCAAGGAAAACTATTATGCAAAATATAGTGCAAAAAACCAGAGCTAGAATACAAATAAATCACTACCGGTAGTATACTATTTGTAAAATCTTGGGAAAAGTCTACTGCATAGGCATTGCTATTTTGGAACAGTACCAACTGGAATTACTCAAAAAGGAATTATAAAACTCCCTGAATAATTAAAACACTGCAGAAAGCCACTATAAGTTTTTACTGTACGCCTATCCTTTTAATTCACTTTGAGATTCCCCTCGTTCTACTGAATCCAGGGACATATTACACGCAATTTTTGGATTTACAGATCTTTCTCTACGAATTAATTACTCCAAAAAGGCCATTAACTCCTTTAATTAATCTGGGCAAAATCTTGCTGCAAAAGTGTAAAACAATAGTACAGCAAGATTCTACATGACTTACTGAATCTACACATATTTTATTTGCAATATTTGTCCCAGCGGATTAATTTCTACGCAATTTACAAGTTTTTACGAAAATCTGCCAAGTTAATCGATTAAAGAAATTACCCAGTCAACTTTGATCACGATCGGCGTTTGACTAGTCATCACTGGGCTGATCAACGGGCCGATCACAGGCCACAGATCGAAGCGGTAGAGGGAGGCGACGGCGGCTTACCGGGCGACGGCGGTCCACGGCGTGGCAACAAGGTATGGCGCGGCGTGAGCGGCGAATGGGCGGCGGGCGGTCGGGCGGCGCGGGCGAGGTGGCGCCAGCTGAGCGGGTCGGGCGGCGGGTCGGCGGCCGTCGGCGCGGCGTCGGCCTACAGGAGGAGGCGCCGGTCATGGCGGCGGTGTGAGGAGAGAGGCGCTTGTGATGGCCACGCTGGCGCGGAAGGGCGCTGAGCGCTGGCGGCGGCGCGGCGCGAGGCGGGCGAGATAGAAAGGGGTCACGCGGGTGGCGGTTAAGAGGAGAGAGGAGCCCGGGAGTTGGAGGCGACACGGCGACGGCGAAGTCGGTGCCGACAGTGGGGCCCACCTGTGGGTCGACGCGGGTGGTGGCGGATATTATCCGCCGCATGGCTGCAGTGTGGCGCGGCTGGACGCTAGCTGGGCCGGGCGCTGCCTGGCGGTGCAATGGCCGATTTTTTTTTGATCTTTTCTTTTTCCCTTTTTCCAATCTAGTAAAACCTCCGTAACTCCTTCATACGAACTCCGAATTTGGCGATTCTTGTTCCTAAATTTTTGTATAATCAAGGGGATCAACCTAGGGTCAAGGGGTGAGTGAAACCACTAGTATACAAGGGTGGAAAACACTAGTCCTAGTAAAACCTCCCGCAGGAGCACTTTAGTAAAGTAAAATAGGATTTTGATAATAGCGTTTTGTCGAATACTTCGATCGAAGGTTTTGCATGAAAGAACATGATGCAATGATTTGAATGATATGCAGAACCAAATCTAAATTTTGGGATGTGACAGGAAGGTCTTCATCGAGTACCGTACATGTGACTGACTGCGGGAGTGCTTCCGGAACACTGCGTCGGAAGGATCGTCTATGCGATCTTGAGATCGGCAAGTGACCGACTACATCACCGACGATAATACGATCTCTTTAACCGCTTTGGATCTTCGAGGGTTAGTACTCTATCGACTTGTTGCTACAATCTAGTAGATATATCTTGGCTAGTGTGCATTCATGCGATAGAATTTTTTTGTTTTCCATGCTACGAACCCCTACAGTGGTATCAGAGTCGTGTCTATATGTAGATATTTTGCACGAGTAGAACACAATGGTCATTGTGGGCGGTGGTGCTTTTATTATCAATTGCTTCTTATGTACTTTGCATCTTGCGGGATGGTGGGATGAAGCGGCCCGAGCTAATCTTACATGACATCGTTCATGATACTTGCTCCACGCTCGACATGCAACTTGTAGTGCATAAGTGTCTTTGCGGGTGTCTGTCTCTCCCATCATAGTGAAGATTCAATTTACAATGGGCACTTGATAGTTTATGCATCAATGTTGTGGTTCTTGTTCGTAAGTTAGAACGGTACTTATTGAAAGCCCCAAACCACATAAAATATGCAAAGAAAATTAGAGGCGTCTAACTTCGGTTTGCATGGGTGTGCTGTGATATGATATGGCCATGATTGTGATTATATATGATGTATGCAATGATCCTTATTGTAAGTTGGAAACCGGCAGGAGCCTTATGGTTATCTTTTAAATTTTTTTAAGACCTGCGTGGCTATTATTCAAAGTAGTTGTAATAGTTGATGATGGTGGACGACAACCATGGTCGGTGCCATTGACCTTGACGCCACACTGGTGATGATGGAGATCATGTTCGTGCTTGAAGATGGAGATCTGAACCACAAGAAGAAAGGCCATATCATATCACATATTTTAAATTGCATGTGATGTTAATACTTTTATGCATCTTGTATTGCTTAGATTGCAACGATAGAATTATTAGATGATCCCTCTCTCAAAATATCAAGTTATAGAGTGTTCGTCCTTAGTAGGCGCCGTTGCCAAAGCTCATTGTCTTGAAGCACCACGTGATGATCGGGTGTGTTAGATTCTGTGAGTGTATACAACGGGAGCAAGCCAAATTTGCTCATGCGGAAACTAAGGTTACATCTTGACGAGCCTAGCATGTACAGACATGGTCTCGAAACATGGATTACCGAAAGGTAAAGCATGAGTCATATAGATGATATGATGAACATGATGATTGTTCGCCTTTGAAACTACATCATGTCACATGATGATCGGACTTGGTGTAGTGGATTTGGTTCGTGTGATCACTAAAACAATGTGAGGGATATTGTTTTGAGTGGGAATTCAATAGTAATATGATTAAAAGTTGAACACTATTTATCATAAATTAAATCAAAGTGAATTTGCATATTTGTTGTAGTCATTGGCATCCGTTTGCCACCTTGCGCTTAGTTATAATTGAGATAATAGAACTATAGAATTATTGTTAGTTACTTTACGAACTAGTATCGTATTGGTTTGAAGTGTTAATCTAAAGTTTAAAAGTCATATTGCAAACTTTTAGTAAGTTCTGGTTACTCCATGAAGTTTAATAATTGGTATTAAATCAAGAGTAACAATTCCAATGTTAGTATATAAGTATCATGTTTGTCTCCATGATTCTTGATATTTCAAAGATTGTTTTAATATCAAGGTTATCGAGGAGCTGAAAGAATTGTTTCAGAAACCATCATGTGTGGAAGATAATGCGATATCTGAAACAAAGTTTTGGTTGCAACATGATGGAGTATAATATGAAAAAAGTATATGTTCTCATATTTGATGAGAGTTTTCAAAAGGTTGGAGACACTAGTTATCCTAATACTCCAAAAGGTATTAGAGAGCAACATTATACTCGCGATTCACCCTTATAAGCTAAAGTAGCTTGATCATGAATAGTTCCATGACAAGGATGAATATTTGATGTAGGTAAAATTTTTACTACACTAAAAGATTACTAAAGAATAGAATTTGAAAGAACACCAAGCATTTGCTGATTGTGATATACTTGAAAGTGCAAGTCCAAAGACATTGGTATTTAACTATACACGCTTTGGACTATGTGTCATGAGTATGGCGCCACTGTTGATGTTCCTAGATTCTTTTGAAATGAAAAATAAATGCTAAAAGAGAAATCTTAGAAATATATGGCAGAAAATAAAAGACTAGAATTGTGCAGCTTAGGTATATAAAGGATATATGTGTTATGGTTGTATTCTTTGCTTGTTAAACAATGTAGTTCTTGAGTATTCGATACTGAATTTGTTGGTGTGAATCATCATACGAAACAACACAATTCATGAACTACAATGGCCTAAGTAACTAGACAAATAATATGTGATGATGTTCATCGATGTGGCATCCCGCAAAACCACTACTAGAAAATCGCGTTGAATTTGTGCATTGCATCGTCATCATCATGCGTTGGTTGCATAAAACTATTGTCGCAAACCCCGTTTTATTTATCTAAACGCCCCTCTTTGTTTTCAAACATCAAAACCGGGTCCCCGGAATATTTTGTTTTGGCCGCTATCGGTTTGCCAACGGCCCGTTTAACACAAATAAAATTTATATTATTTTCAGCGTGAAGGTCAAGCCGTTTCGACCAAACGACCACCCCTGCATTAAAATATCGGTCCAACCTGCCTACCCCATCTAATCCTAAACCCACCCAGTTATCTACCCACCCCTAGTGGCCACCTCACCCCACCCAATGGCAGCATGCCACCTCACCCCTCCCCTTCCCTCTAGCCTATCCCTGCCTGCCACCTAGTCCACCCTCTCTCTCCCTGGGCCACACACAAAACCCACACAGCCACTAGCACACACGCACGCGTCCACACCCCACCCACTGACCGTGGGCCCCCTCCTGTCCCTGGACCCACGTGACAGCCTTCCTGGCCACTTCCCACCAACCCCCCTGGGCCCCCCGCGGGCCCCGCCTCCACCTGCCTGTTCCCCGTCCCTCTCTCTCTTCTCCCTGGCTCTCTTTTCCCCCACGCAACCGCAGCACCCACCGCCGCCGTCGCACCCTCTTCCGTCTCCCTCTGCGCCGGCCAAGCCCCGCCCTGGGTCGCCATGCCATGCCTCCTCCCCTCCTGCCGCCACCGCCTGCCGTCCCTCCTGTCAGACCACACCGCCTGCCGCTTCCGCCGGGCGACAGCCTTGTCAGGCTGCTGCCACGGGCCAGGCCCCCGCCGCAGCCCGCCTCCCCGACCCGCTCCTCCCCTGCTCACAGGCCACGCCGCCACCGCTGACTCACAGCGCCAGCCAGCCGCCTCCACCCGCCTCCCAGCCAGAGCTGCCAACTCGGCCAGCTCCAGCTCGCCCACCTCCTCGCGACCCTCGCATCAAGGCTGCCCCACTCGCTGCTCCCGACAAGCTCCGCCGCCCCACGCCCTGCGCCACCGCCGCTCCCCGCCCGCCACTGCCAGGCCGCTGCGCCTCCTGCCGTCACGCGACCTCCGCCGCTGGCCCGCCGCCGCCGCCAGGCGCCTCGCCACCGCCTGCCCCAGCTAGCCGAGCCGCTTCCGCCGGTGCTGCCTCCCAGAGCCTCCGTCGCCAGCGCCTGCTGGGCCCCACGCCGAGCCCGCGCTGCCGCCAGACGCCTTGCGTCGAAGGCAATCAAGCTGCCCGCGCAGACCCGCCCTGTCCCAAGCCGAGCCCCGGCCGCTGGCAAGGAACCCGAAGGCGATGACTCGGGAACGATAAGATCTTCTTAGACGTCGAGGACCCACGGTACCCGAAGACCGAGCCCGGCGCCGCTCCAAGATCCCCTTCCCGGAGTTAATGACCCGATGACGCCAAGATCTACATCACGGATCCGCCGGGCGAGACCTCGAAGGCCATCGACGCGTGAAGATGTAACCTCGGAATTCCGAGGAGGTCGGCAAGAATTCATACACGGGACGCCATGATCTTCCACATGGATGACAAGTACTCGTACTCGGACCCGAAGCCCCGATCCGAAGGCCGATTCGAAGCGCCAAGGCCTCCGCCATGGAATCAACAAGATCATCACGAAACGCCGAGTCCTTCTTTCAGGACGCCATGGACATCGACATAGATCCCGAAGGCCACATGTGCGACAAGCACTCCAACCCGGAACCAAGTTCGCCACCGACTACAGACGGACGACGAGTTCTACTTCACGGATGTCAAGCGACAAGATCCACTACCCCGGAATCCGAGAACGCTTCCGCCGAACCCCGAACCCCAGATCCGTCGGACCCTGGACCCTGAGACCGACCCCGAACCCAAGATCGTCGAGCCCCCTCTGATGTGTGACCCCTTTTCCTCGAACCCTATTTTTATAACATAATAACAACTTGTTGCATATTGAATTGTCATTCATCTCGCATGCATATCTGTGGTTTGGGGGCCTTATGCCGATTCACCTAATAAATAAATATGGGGCCCATATGCGGGCAAATCTAGTCTCATATCGGCCTCATTTAAACTTGTGTAGCAAACCAATACTATAATCGTGCCCTGTTAAAACAACATTTAAATTGCGGGGCTTCTAAATAACATGAATCACCTAAATAGTTGTCGGAACCCGGTTCCGCTTAACTTGACCTAATTGCATCGCACCTTTGCCATGTCATCCATCATGCATACATCATGCCGATCTTCTGCCGTTGTATTAAATATCGCATCCGGTGTTCCTTCTAGTGTTTTGCTTCTTCGCGGATAAGGCCGTTGAGTTGATGTGAGCTTCGCCCCGATCTTCGGATGAACCCTTCGACAATGTTTTCAGGCGAGCATCTCCCCCCTTTCTACCTATCTTACTTTTATAGTATTTACTTCCCTCCTGTTGATCTTTGCTATCTGTGTTGCGATGCTCTAGATTTCATACCCGTGATATCCCTTGCAGCCGTATATAGCCTTGGACACATCCTATTACCTGTTGTTTGGTAGATAGCTGGACCCGCGTGTCGTAGTCGCTTGCTCAAGTGTTTTGCTTGTCGTCATGTACCACCCTTGTTGGAGAATTGCCGCATGTTGACGTTGGAGATGATCATGGCTTTAATTATTGTTCACTTTAATTCCTGTTTAACAACTAAAATTGAATTAAGCAGGCATCGGTGGGTGATAGGTAAGATTTGGTTTCGATCACCACTTGTGTCCGTGGGACCCGAGTTCTTGACACTGCTCCGAGATCGAGCGCTAACCACAGGTGGGGAGATATGGGTCCCCATTGATAATTACCTGATTTCAAAGTATTGTCTGGGGCCACAAGTAGTTTGGGGCTTTATTACTATCCTGTACCTATGCCATGCTTTTATCGCTTTATTTACGACAGCGAGGTAATCAATCGCATCGTTTTGAAGCGGAATGTTTCGCTGGTGTCGACATTAGCCCCGATTGGGGACTGTCATGCTCACAGCCATTGTCGAAAACCCCGAGTCCGTCTCGAGACCGGCCGTTTGCTATGGGGTGTACTTAGTGGGGTGGCCCCCTGCTTGCTTGCTTCCGGTGGAGGCGTGACCCGCCCATACCCGCCGACATACCGGTGTATATTATCCGCCCGCAAAGCAAAAAGGGGTGGTGGCTTTTGGATACGCAGGTGCAGGGGTTTAATCTTTTTCGAACCCCCGTGTATGGACGCATTTGGAGCACACAACTTCCATCTGCATATAGAACTAACTATAAAGTTCGCTTTTTTAAAAAGACTTGTTTCCAAAATGATATTAGTAATTCGGCTCACAACAATGTAATGCTAAAGTAAAAAGTATCAACAATTTTTTGGTGGGGTTTCATGATAATTGTATATCATATTCGACTAGTAAGTGTTGCCACGATGATTAACTAAATTAACTAATCGCTTACTTTATCGGGGCGATTACCTAAACCCGACTAGTAAGTGCCACAACTATAACGAATAATTAAAACCGCCAACCTGTGAGTTCCTCGGTTGACTTCCTCGCTTGGTCTCGAGGGGGAAACGCCAGATGGGTTTGTTTGATGATAGTCTCAGTTGGATCCGACTAGGTCTTTTCTCACCTCTCCGATTACCGCGCTTGTATCGAGTCTCTATAGGTTGTTTAGTGCTTGCCACGCTGCCGCGCACCACCATACCTATGTAGGCGAGGACCGAATTCTAGCCTCGCCGCAATCGCCTCAAGATCGACGCCCTTCTTTTTCCTTTGCCCGTTGTCGGCACCCCTTTGTTTAAGCAGGTTTTGAGATCGACGCCGTTAGCAGGGTTACCCTTCCGCTTGGCTCAGGGTTATGGACGCCATTGGTTATTCTTCGTGGCTCTTAGCCCCATTTGCATCTTGTCCGTAGTCGGACGCTCCCTCTTTCAAGGTGATTTGGATCTTTGTACCGTATATCTGTATTCTTGACCCTTTGAGTCGCTGTTGTATATATCTGTTCTGTGGGTCCCATCGAGGACTGTTGTGTATTGTGATTACTTTGTTTTTCCACCCGCATTTAAAGTGTTCGGTGGGCACCTTCGAATCGTTTCTATGCGGGTTTGGCGAGTTTTGCTAAAACTTGCATAGAGCCGATTCTGAGGGTGTTACAGAGTGGTATCAGAGCTCAGCAGTTGCGATACCCCACAAGTCCAGCCTGTAGGATAACCTAGCTAACGACCGCAGTAGAGTGTCAAAACTATTTTTGCAAAATTGGTTGGATAGTTCTGATTAGGTCTGAATTTACTCCTTACCCCTCTGCTAATCTCCTCTTATCTCGACGTGTTTTGAATCCGCTATCTTCTCTTTCTTCGAGTCCAGGAATTCTCGTGGTTGGGTTTCCGTCGTACCTTTAGGGTTTCGCTTCCTCCTTTGGTAACGGTGTTCTGCCATCCGGTGTTCAAGTTGCCAGATGAATCCGTCTACGGTGTTACCATCCTGTATTCCTTGCTTGTGCCATCCGGTGTTTTCCGACGCGACGATATCCTCTACGCCAGCTCCGATGCAGAGTCTGCATCACTCCTTTAATCCGAACCTCGCTTGTCGAGATCTTCAGTCGGAATCCGAGGGTTGGTTGCATAATCTATCTGTTCGTGTACAGGGTAATGTTTTGAGTGCGGGATGGAGTCGCGACCATACCACTACTCTTATCATTCGCTTGTGTACATTGAATGGTGGACCGATGCAATTTTACTCCTTCCGCTGAAGTTAGAGGTGGCCTTACCTTTAACTTCGACCGTTGTTTATCCGGAGTGCTCTCTTGATGAACGTGGACAACGACCTCTTGTTAGTGGTGTCGCGAAGATCTACACGAAGCGAGAAGACGCAGTTCGCCGATCTTCCTTCCGGTACCATGAGGCGGATCTCGAGGGCGAGATCCCTTGTTAGTGGTGTCGAATTGTGGCATCCCGCAAAACCACTACTAGAAAATCGCGTTGAATTTGTGCATTGCATCGTCATCATCATGCGTTGGTTGCATAAAACTATTGTCGCAAACCCCGTTTTATTTATCTAAACGCCCCTCTTTGTTTTCAAACATCAAAACCGGGTCCCCGGAATATTTTGTTTTGGCCGCTATCGGTTTGCCAACGGCCCGTTTAACACAAATAAAATTTATATTATTTTCAGCGGGGGCAGTCGAACGGGCCGTTTCGACCCGAACGACCACCCCCAGATTAAAATATCGGTCCAACCTGCCTACCCCATCTAATCCTAAACCCACCCAGTTATCTACCCACCCCTAGTGGCCACCTCACCCCACCCAATGGCAGCATGCCACCTCACCCTCCCTTCCTCTAGCCTATCCCTGCGCCACCTAGTCCACCCTCTCTCTCCTCGGCCACACACAAACCCACACAGCCACTAGCACACACGCGCTGCCCACACCCCACCCATCGATCAGGCCCCTCCTGCCCTGGACCCACGTGATGCCTTTCCTGCCACTTCCCACCAACCCCCTGCCTGCTGCCCCGCCCACCTGCCTGTTCCCGCCCCTCTCTCTCTTCTCCTCGGCTCTTTTTCCCCACGCAACCGCAGCACTCCACCGCTGCCGCACCTCTTCCGTCTCCTCTCACCGGCCAAGCCCGCCGCCTGGGCCATGGCCATGCCTCCTCGCTCGGGCCACCGCCTGCTGCCCCTCCCTGTCGCACCACACCGCCTGCCCGCCTTCGCTGGCGAAGCCGCGACTTTCGGGCTGCCAGGCTGCGACGGCCAGCCCCGCCGCCTGCAGCCCGCCTCCCCGCCTCCCTGCAGGCCGCTGGCTTCGCCCACCGCTGCCGCCCACACCTCCTGGCCGCCACTCAGCCGGGCGCCCCGCCCAAGGCGGCCGCTTCACCCCGCCCGCGCTCGCCGCTGCCCGACCGCCGCCAGGCGCCGCCACCGCCCGCCCCAGCTAGCCGAGCCTCGCCCGCCGTGCCCGCTCCTCCCAGCAGCCCTCCGTCGCCAGCGCCCGGCCCATCGCCGAGCCTCGCGCCGCCAGACGCCCTTGCGCCCTCGAAGGCCAACCGCCGGCCTCGCAGACCTTCGCCCCAAGCCGAGCCCGGCCACCGGGCAAGGAACCCGAAGGCGATGACTCGGGAACGATAAGATCTTCTTAGACGTCGAGGACCCACGGTACCCGAAGACCGAGCCCGGCGCCGCTCCAAGATCCCCTTCCCGGAGTTAATGACCCGATGACGCCAAGATCTACATCACGGATCCGCCGGGCGAGACCTCGAAGGCCATCGACGCGTGAAGATGTAACCTCGGAATTCCGAGGAGGTCGGCAAGAATTCATACACGGGACGCCATGATCTTCCACATGGATGACAAGTACAGACTGGACCAAGCCCCGATCCGAAGGCCGATTCTAAGCGCCAAGGCCTCCGCCATGGAATCAACAAGATCATCACGAAACGCCGAGTCCTTCTTTCAGGACGCCATGGACATCGACATAGATCCCGAAGGCCACATGTGCGACAAGCACTCCAACCCGGAACCAAGTTCGCCACCGACTACAGACGGACGACGAGTTCTACTTCACGGATGTCAAGCGACAAGATCCACTACCCCGGAATCCGAGAACGCTTCCGCCGAACCCCGAACCCCAGATCCGTCGGACCCTGGACCCTGAGACCGACCCCGAACCCCGGAACCCAAGATCGTCGAGCCCCCTCTGATGTGTGACCCCTTTTCCTCGAACCCTATTTTTATAACATAATAACAACTTGTTGCATATTGAATTGTCATTCATCTCGCATGCATATCTGTGGTTTGGGGGCCTTATGCCGATTCACCTAATAAATAAATATGGGGCCCATATGCGGGCAAATCTAGTCTCATATCGGCCTCATTTAAACTTGTGTAGCAAACCAATACTATAATCGTGCCCTGTTAAAACAACATTTAAATTGCGGGGCTTCTAAATAACATGAATCACCTAAATAGTTGTCGGAACCCGGTTCCGCTTAACTTGACCTAATTGCATCGCACCTTTGCCATGTCATCCATCATGCATACATCATGCCGATCTTCTGCCGTTGTATTAAATATCGCATCCGGTGTTCCTTCTAGTGTTTTGCTTCTTCGCGGATAAGGCCGTTGAGTTGATGTGAGTCACCGATCTTCGGATGAACCTTCGACAATGTTTTCAAAGTAGCATCTCCCCTTTCTACCTATCTTACTTTTATAGTATTTACTTCCTCCCCTGATCTTTGCTATCCGTGGTTATGATGCTCTAGATTTCGTACCCGTGATATCCCTTGCAGCCGTATATAGCCTTGGACACATCCTATTACCTGTTGTTTGGTAGATAGCTGGACCCGCGTGTCGTAGTCGCTTGCTCAAGTGTTTTGCTTGTCGTCATGTACCACCCTTGTTGGAGAATTGCCGCATGTTGACGTTGGAGATGATCATGGCTTTAATTATTGTTCACTTTAATTCCTGTTTAACAACTAAAATTGAATTAAGCAGAGGCATCGGTGGGTGATAGGTAAGATTTGGTTTCCGACCGCCCACTTGTGTCCCGTAGGACCCGAGTTCTTGACACCTGTTCCGAGATCGAGCGCGCTAACCACAGGTGGGGAGATATGGGCCCCCCATTGATAATTACCTGATTTCAAAGTATTGTACTGGGGGCCACAAGTAGTTTGGGGCTTTATTACTATCCTGTACCTATGCCATGCTTTACTGCTTTATTTACGATTGTGCGAGGTAACGCATAATCGCATCGCTTTTGAAGCGGAATGTTTTCGCTGGTGTCGGCAGCCCCCGATTGGGGACCCGCCGTCGCTCACACCATTGTCGCAAACCCCGAGTCCGTCTCGAGACCGCCGACTTCGCTATGGTGTACTTAGTGGGTGGCCCCAGTGCTTGCTTTGTCCGGGAACGCCGTGACCTAGGCCCCGCCGACATACCGATGGGTGTATGTTAACCGATCCGCAAAAAGGGTCAAGTCGTGGATACTTTGGTGCACCGCAGGTTTAATCTTTCGAGAAGCCATGTCCATGTTATGGACGACTTGGAGCACAGTGTCTGATCATAGACAACTATAACTAAAGTTTACTGTTTTAAATTGACTTGTTTCCGAAATGATTAGTAATCAGCTTCACTACAACAGAATGGCTAAGTAAAAGTATCAACAATTGCTGGGTTTTGGGGTTACCTCATGATAATTGTATCTGACTAGTAAGTGTTGCCACGATAACGGAATGATTAACTAAAACTGCCCACTGCTTACTTTATCAGGACGATTACCTAAACCTGACTAGTAAGTGCCACAACTATAACTGAATAATTAAAACTGCCAACTGTGTGAGTTCCTCGGTTGACTTCCTCGTTTGGTCTCGAGGGGGAAACGCCAGGATGGGTTTGTTTGATGATAGTCTCAGGTTGGATCCGACTAGGTCTTTCTCACCCCTCTCTGATTACCGCCAGTTGTATCGAGTCTCTATAGGTTGTTTAGTGCTTGCTGCCGCTGCCGCTCAGACCACCATACCTATGTAGGCGAGGACCGCCGAATTCTAGCCTCGCTGCATCGGCCTCAAGATCGACGCCCTTCTTTTTCCTTTGCCCGTTGTCGGCACCCCTTTTGTTTAAGCAGGTTTTGAGATCGACGCCGTTAGCAGGGTTACCCTTCCGGCTTGGCCTGGGCAGGGTTATGGACGCCATTGGTTATTCTTCAGGGCTCTTAGCCCCATTTGCATCTTGTCCGTATAGGACAAAGTTGTAACCCTTGCAGGAACCGACGAGCCGAGTCGACCGAGGAAGGGCCGAGTCAAGAAGGACGCGTGGCACCTTTCCGAGTAAGGTTCAGGAGGGACCATGGTAAAGCATGGTCAAAAGAGAAGGGCGACGCCGGGTGACACAAAAGGAGCCGGGTGACGCCCAAAGCATACGCTGACGTACAAAGTAACAGCATGACGCCAAAAGGAACAAGAAGCAGCGTACCAGAAGACCGTTAGCTGTCAAGCTTTATGGACCGGGCCTCTGGGCTTAGGGCAACCCCATGACCCGGCCCACATTGTAGGGACCAAGATCCAAACAGTAAACCCTAGAACCCAAAGGGGTATTAGCTAGCTAGCACTGCCTATATAAGGGAGGGAATAGCAGTAGTAGAAGAAGGTTGGAAAAATTAGTGAACTAGTGCTGAGAACTCTAGCTTATACAGCTCAAGGAGCACTTGTAATCTTTGGGGTATCAATCGAATTGCTAAGTCCGGAGAGTTCTTCTTGTTCTTCGTGCATGGCTCGACCGTGCACTCCCTCCCCGGTGACCACAAGCACCCATTCGCCCCCAACTTATGCCTACCCATGGCATCTGCCATGCCACCACCACGACAGTTGGCGCCCACCGTGGGGCAGAAGCAGGTGCTTGATGGAGTCTTCATCCCGACGGGCAACATCATCACCAAGACCGGCAAGCGCGTCTACTTCGGCATCATCCAGAGGTTTGGAGCGCTCAACTTCGTCAGCAACAACGCGGGCTGCTTTGGGACCAAGCCGTTCCCTAGAGGTGGTCGCTTCATCAATTTCGGTGAGCACCAGGTCTACGTCGTGGTGCGCGTGGAGCGCGCATATCCTGAGCGCGTCATCCTGGCGCCGGATCCTCCAACGGCTCCTGTCGCTGGGAAACCACACCAACTCGTCTCCATGGAGGTAATGATGACAGCCCCAAACCCCGCAGCTCCCCCAGTAGTTCCAGTAGTGAATGAGAACGCAGAGGGAGGAAATCATGAGGAAATGCCAAGGGCTACAAGAACAGCAAAGGCTCCGCTGGAAAAACCAAAGAACATAGCTAGGAGCAAGAGGGCTAAGGAGCTGCAGGAAGCGATAGACAAGTTGGCAGAGCTAGTGGCACATGCAACTGACCCGGCACATGTGCAAGCCGAGTTGGAGGAAGCCAGGATAAAAGTCCTAGAGAAAGCCAAGGAGCTAGTACAGTTATAGTAGGACGTGGATATCACCATCCGAGAGCTTAACTCGGCAAATCGAGTCAAGGGCGCAAAGACCCGGCTTGATGCAACGAGATTGAGAGGAAGGAACCTCAACGAAGAGCTGGCAGATGCGACATCGAAGATAACACCGGAGAGCAGCAATGAGATAGCCATGCGTCCAACATATAACACAGCAGCAGCTAATCTGCGAGCAGCAGAAGCAGCAATTTCATAATTACCCCACTTGGAGGGGGAAGCAAAGAAAAGGCAACAAGAACGAGTCAATGAACTAGTAAAAGCAGCCAGCATGCTGAATGAGGCGTATTACAGAGCGAATCTGGGTATAGCCGGGAGGTCACAGCTGGTTCACTCGGCAACTCCTGTCTCGGCGAGATCGGTTGGGCACACAACATCCTCACCCGGAATGGCGCCTAGGCCGAGAAAAGAAAAAAGTGTGGATTCTGGAAGAAACAAGCAGATGGTCGCCTATGATCCGGCAGTGGTTCAAGGAAACCCGGTGCATGCGCAAGGGGAAAAAAGAAATAATCCCTAAGGAAATGAAAACCAGGAAAAAGCAGGGCAAAGAAATGACATCGGAGGGAAAAAATTTGCGCCTCATCCTAGGCGCGGAACTCACTCGGCAGGAGGAGGAAATCTAGCTCTGAATAACGCACCAGCTCAGCCAGAAAGAAGACAGCAAAGCGAGGGAAAAGCAGTTAAACAGACTGCTGACCCGAATGCGAATAAGTATAATGATGGTTACTCAGCTATGGTAAATGACGGTTATGAACTGCCAGATCATGCATATCAAGCAATGGGAGCAAGATTCGGAGGCAGGAACCTTCAGCCGGATGATGCAAGGCTAAGGCTTGACCGAATAAAAATGGCAGGGATAATTGAATTGCAAGGTCCGCAGGGTCCACCGTGCTTTGGCCCAAGGATCATGTAGGATCCACTGGTGCCAAAATTTCAGCTGGCCAGAGGGACAAAAACATATGATGGAATCACAAACCCAGAGGACTGGCTCATAGATTATGGAACCACTGTGAAGATCGCGCAGGGAAACTTGAGATGGGCAGTACGTTATGTGCCGCAGATGCTGGAAGGACCAGGTCGGTTATGGTTGAACAATTTGCCACCCGGAAGCATCAATAGTTGGATCGATTTTCACGATGCTTTCGTGAGAAATTTCACGAGCACTTACAAGATGCCGAATCGCCCACAACAACTGGCAATGTGCAAGCAAAGACCGAATGAAATAGATAGGGAATTCCTCACAAGGTGGTGTATGATGCGTAACTCTTGTGAAGGGGTAATCGAGTCACAAGCAATCGCATGGTTTGCACAAGGATGTAGACATGGAAGTGTGATGTGGCAAAGGTTGCAAAGAGATATGTGTAACACCCTCAGAATCGTCCCTATGCAAGTATCAGCTATTCCCGCCAAACCCGCATAGAAACGATTCAAAGGTGCCCACCAGGCACTTGCGTGCGGGTGGAAAACGAAGTAATAACATTACACAATAGTCCTCGATGGGACCCACAGAACAGATATATATACAACACGACTCCATGAGTCAAGAATACAGATATACAGATCAAAGATCCAAATCACCTTGAAAACGATAGAGCGTCTAACTACGGACAAGATGCAAATGGGGCTAAGAAGCCTGAAGAATAACCAATGGCGTCCATAACCCTGCCCAGGCCAAGCCGGAAGGGTAACCCTGCTAACGACGTCGATCTCAAAAACCTGCTTAAACAAAAGGGGTGCCAACAAAGGGCAAAGGAAAAGAGAGAGCAATCAGTACTGAGGCCAGTACACGGCGAGACTAGAATTCGGCGGTCCTCGCCTACATAGGTATGGTGGATCAAGCGCAGCAAGAAAGATGCACTAAACAACCTATAGAGACTCGATATAACTGTCGGCTACCAGAGAGGGATAAGAAAGACCTATCCGAATCCAACCTGATACTACCACCAAACATACCCATCCTGGTATTCCCCCTCGAGACCAAACGAGGAAGTCAACCGAGGAACTCACAGCTGGCGCTTTATTTATTCGCTTTTGCAGCAATTACTAGTCAAGTATAGATAATCATCCTGATATAATAAGAAGTGGGAAATTTTAGTTAACCATTCCGTTGTAGTTGCGTCACTTACTAGTCAGATACAATTAGCATGAGATATCCCAAAACCCAGCAGTTGTTGGTACTTTTATATAGCCATTCCGTTGCAGTGAAGCTGATTACTAGTCATATCCGATACAAGTCAAATTATAACAGTAAACTTTAGTTATAGTTGTCTATGATCAAGCACTGTGCTCCAAGTCGTCCATAACTCTTGAAAAGATTTAACCCTACAGGGGTGCACCAAAGTATCCACACGCACTTCGACCCTTTTTGCCAGATCAATTAAGATACACCCATCAGTATGTCGGCGGGTCCTAAGTCATGACGTTTCCCAGACCCAAAGTAAGTACATGGGGGCCACCCCACCAAGTCTACTCAAGAACGGTCGGCCGGCTCCGAGACGGACTCGTGGTTTAGGAGCCTCAGAAACGACTGGGAACCCAAAACTCGGGCTTGTCGATACACAAAAACGGGTCACGATCCTAACAAGACAGTTCCTCGCACAATCGTAAATAAAGCAAGAAGCATGGCATAGGTACAGATAGTAAATAAAACCTCAAACTAGTTGTGGCCCCCAAAGACAAAGATTTGAAATCAGTACTAAATCGATGGGTGCCCATACATCCCACATGTGGTTAGCGCCGATCTCGAACAGGTGTCAAGAACTCGGGTCCCACGGACACCAAAGGAGGTCGGAAACCAAATATTAGCTATCACCCACCGGTGCCTCTCATTTACCTACTTCAATTTTAGTTATTAAACAATAATTGAATTAAACGATAATTAAAGCCATGATCCTCTACAACATTAAACATGCGGCAAGACTCCAACAACCGTGGTACTTGACGACACACAACAGCACCTGAGCAAGCGACTACGACGCGCAGGTCCAACTATCTACCAAACAACAGGTAATAGGAGGTGTCCAAGGCAATATAAGGCTGCAAAGGATATCACGGGTACGACAACTAGAGCATCGCAACACAGATAGCAATAGATCAACCGGAGGGAATAAATACTATAAAAGTAAGATAGGTAGAAAGGGGGAGATGCTCGCCTGAAAACATTGCCGTAGGTTCAACCGAAGATCGGTTCGACACTCGCATCAACTCAACGGTCTTATCCGCAAAGAAGCAAAACACTAAAAGAAACACCGGATGCACTATTTAATACTACGGCAAAAGATCGGGCATGATGCATGTATGATGTATGACATGGCAAAGGTGCAATGCAATTAGGCAATATTAAGCGGAACCGGGGTCCCGACAATTAATTAATAGGTTCAAGTTGTTTAGCTACCCCACAATTTAAGTGTTGTCTTAACATGGCAAAATATAGCACCGGTTCGATGCACAAATTTAAATGGGACCAATATACGACTAGATTTGCCCGCATATGAGTCCCATATTTATTTTAGATGAATCGGCATAAGGTCCCCAAACCACACCAATATGCATGCATGAACAATTAATATGCGACAGGTGATCAATATCATATTATAAAAATAGGGGTCTCGGATAAAGGGTCACACATTAGAGGGGGCTCGACGAACTTGGGCTCCGAGGGGTTCGGGACCGGTCTCGGGGTTGGACGGGGAAGGCGAGTTTTCGGATACATGATGGAGAACTTGGGTTCGGACGGAGGTCTTGACGTCCCGATGGATCGATCTCCGGGGTCGAAGAACTTGGCGTCCGAGAGACGATCTTGTCGCATCCGCGGTCGTCGGGTTGTGTAGACGGTCATGGCGTTCAAGGGGAAGAACTTGGCGTTCCGGGTAGGCGACCTTGGCGTCCGGTCCTTGGGCATCGGTACGGAAGGAGTTCTTGTCGTACCGGGGTCTCGGTGTCCTTGTGTCCCAATTGGAGATCTTGGCGTTGTCGACCGGTCTCAGGCTCGGGTAGAAGTACTTGTCGCACCCTGTCGGAGTCCTTGAATCCGGGAAGGAGAACAAGACGCGCCAGGGTTTGGTCTTCGGGGTTCGACGAGGGATCGGGCTTTCGGGTTTGACACGATCAGTCTTCGGTTCCTCTCATTGACGGTTTTTGGCGCGGTTGTCAGGGGTGAACCCATCCACATGTTGGCCTTGTCGCGGAGACGTGTCGAAACAGCCGAGTCGCACGGTTGGACGAAGCGCCCATGCGGATGTGGCCGAAGGCGAGACGCGGCAGGGGTGGCTGCGGGGCGAGGTACCGCGCAGAGTGGTGGCTCGACGGTGGAGGGAGACTGGCGAAGCGGGGTCCGCTGGCCCGACGGCCGGAGGCAAGCACAGAGGCAGCGGTGGCACAAGATGCGGGGTAGGAGGGTATGCGGCGAGGCTGACGGAAGAACGGTGGCCGGCTCGGGCTCGACGAAAGGCGCGCGGGCAACGGGCGAGTTCACGGGGCCGCGGGCCGCAGGACGGAGAAACGGGCCTAGGCCAGAGCTCCGGGACGCAGTCGAGATGGCGGCTGCGCGCAGAGGGAGGATACGGGGAGGAGCTCGAGCGGCGCAGCGAGACTCGCGGGGCTGGGAAGGAGGCGAAGGCGACAACGGGAAGAAGGGGAGGGTGGTGCTCGCAGAGGAGAGGGAGGCGGGACCTCTAACGGCGGCGGACGGAAGCCGAGAGGGCAGCGGCGGGGGAGGGAGCGGCGAGTGGAGGCGGAAGGAGGCGGGGCGAGCCGGCAGAGGGAAGGAGCGGCTGAGAGGGGGCACCGATGGCGGCGAACGGAGCACGGGGTGGTGGCTCGGGTCCGGCGGGGAAAGCTTGCAGGGGCCAGAGGCGGCGAGGACGGAGGCTGGTCGCAGCGGGGGTGGGCGGAGGAGATTGGCTCTGGCGACGCGATTCGCGGGCCGGCGATGACGCGGTGGGGGGCGGTGGCGAGGCCGCCGGCGGCTGCGAGCAGAGCGGAGGGGAGAGGAGGAGAGGCGGGCGAGCGGGTGGGGCCAGGAGCTGGGTTGAGGGCGGGGCCTGCAGGAGCGTGGAGGTGGAGAGAGAGGGATCGGTGGTGGAAGTGGGAGGGGAGGGGTCCAGGGGAGGGAGTGAGGGTAGGATGAGGTGGCAGGACGTGAATGGATAGGGGAAAGGAAGAGGTGAGGTGGAGGAGGAGATTGGCGGTGAGGTGGAAGGGGGGCTGGGTAGGATTAGAGTGGTTAGAAAAAGGGTTGGGTAGTTTTAGGATTAGATATTTTGACTAGGTTTTCTTTTATTTTAAAAATAAATTTTGTAATTGGTTTTAGATAAATAAAAGATCCGGTTGGACCGACGATTTGGATTTGAAATTAGAGGAGGGCTAGTTTAGAAAATAACATAGTCTTTCGCAAATAGTTTTAGGCAAAAAAATAATATGCATGATGATGACGATGCTCAAATGCAATGTGGCATGATGACATGAGCATGCGACCATGATGATGCAATGCACAAAAACAACGCGATTTTCTAGTAGTGGTTTTGCGGGATGCCACAATTCGACACCACTAACAATGGATCTCGCCCTCGAGATCCGCCTCATGGTACCGGAAAGAGGGTCGGTGATCTGCATCTTCTCGCTTCGTGTAGATCTTCGCGACACCACTAACAATGGTTCATTCTCCATCTTGAAATCAGCGACACCACCAACAAAGGGTCGTTGTTCTCGTTCGTCAAGAGAGCACTCCGGATAAACAACTGACGAAGTTAAAGGTAAGGCCACCTCTAACTTTCATGGAATGAGTAAGAGTTGCATCGATCCACCATCCAATATACAAAAGCAAATGATAAGAGTAGTGGTATGGTCGCGACTCCATCCCGCACTCAAAGCATTATTATGTACACGAATAGACAGATTATGCAACCAACCCTCAGGATTCAGACTGAAGATCTCGACAAGCGAGGTTCAGAAACAAAGGAGTGATGCACACCCTGCATCGGATCTGGCGTAGATGATGTCGTCGCGTCGGAAAATACCGGAAGGCACAAACAAGGAACAAATAATGGTACCACAGTAGACGGATTCCTCAGACAGCATGAACACCGGATGGTAGAACACCGTTATCAAAGGAGGAAGCGAAACCCTGAAGGTACGACGGAACCCAACCACGAGAAATCCTGGACTTGAAGAAAGGTAAGAGAGTGGATTAAAAACACGCAGAGGTAAGAGGAGAATAGCAGAGGGGTAAGGAGTAAAATCAGACCTAATCAGAACTATCCAACCGATTTTGCAAAAATAGTTTTGACACTCTACTTCGGCCGTTAGCTAGGTTATCCTACAGGCTGGACTTGTGGTATCGCAACGCCGAGCTCGATACCACTCAGAACACCCTCGATCGGCCCTATGCAAGTTTCAGCGATTCCCGCCAAACCCGCATAGAAATGATTCAAAGGTGCCCACCAGCACTGCGGCAAGGGTGGAAAACGAGTAATAACATTACACAACAGTCCTCGATGGGACCCATATGTATATATATACAACACGACTCCATGAGTCAAGAATATGATATAGATCAAAGATCCAAATCACCTTGAAAACGATAGAGCGTCCAACTACGGACAAGATGCAAATGGGGCTAAGAGCCTCAAGAATAACCAATGGCGCCCATAACCCTGCCTGTGCCAAAGCCGGAAGGGTAACCTGCTAACGACGCCGATCTCAAAAACCGCTTAAACAAAAGGGGTGCCACAAAGGGCAAAGGAAAAGAGAGAGCGGTCAAGATCGAGGCCAAGACACGGCGAGACTAGAATTGTGGTCCTCGCCACATAGGTATGGTGGATCAAGCGCAGCAAAAGATGCACTAAACAACCTATAGAGACTCGATATAACCGCGGCTACGAGAGGGATAAGAAAGACCTATCCGAATCCAACTCGATACTACCACCAAACATACCCATCCCGGTATTCCCTCGAGACCAAACGAGGAAGTCAACCGAGGAACTCACACACTGGCGCTTTATTTATTCGCTTATCGCTGCAGCAATTACTAGTCAAGTATAGATAATCATCCCGATATAATAAGTGGGCAATTTTAGTTAACCATTCCGCTAGAAGTTGCGCACTTACTAGTCGACATAATTAGCATGAGATATCCCAAAACCCAGCAGTTGTTGGTACTTTTATATAGCCATTCACAGTAGTGAAGCTTATTACTAGTCATATCCGATACAAGTCAAATTATAACAAGAACTTTAGTTATAGTTGTCTATGATCAAGCAATCGTGCTCCAAGTCGTCCATAACCGCGACACGGCTTCTAAAATATTTAACCCTGAGGTGCACCAAAGTATCCACACGCACTTGACCCTTTTTGCCGATCAATTAACATACACCCATCGGTATGTCGGGCCTAAGTCATGACGCTTCCTGCACCCAAAGTAAGTACATGGGGCCACCCCACCAAGTCTACCCAACAAAGTCGGCCGGCTCGAGACGGACTCGGTTTGTGGAGCCGGCTATAACGACTGGGAACCCAAACTCTCGGGCTTGTCGACAAATAAAACGGGTCACGATCCTAAACAGTACAGGTGCTCCTCGCACAATCGTAAATAAAGCAGTAAAACATGGCATAGGTACAGGATAGTAAATAAAACCTCAAACTAGTTGTGGATCCCAGTACAGTACTTTGAAATCAGGTACTAAATCGATGGGGTGCCCATACATCCCACATGTGGTTAGCGCGCTCGATCTAACAGTGTCAAGAACTCGGGTCCCACAGACACCAAAGGAGCTCGGAAACCAAATATTAGCTATCACCCACCGGTGCCTCTGCATTTACCTACTTCAATTTTAGTTATTAAACAATAATTGAATTAAACGATAATTAAAGCCATGATCCTCTACAACATTAAACATGCGGCAAGACTCCAACAACCGTGGTACTTGACGACACACAACAGCACCTGAGCAAGCTTATCACGACGCCAGGTCCAACTATCTACCAAACAATGTAATAGGAGGTGTCCAAGGCAATATAAGGCTGCAAAGGATATCACAGTACGATAACCAGAGCATCGCAACACGTATAGCAATAGATCAACAGAGGGAATAAATACTATAAAAGTAAGATAGGTAGAAAGGGGAGATGCTCGCCGAAAACATTGCCGAAGGTTCAACCGAAGATCGGTTCGACACTCGCATCAACTCAACGGTCTTATCCGCAAAGAAGCAAAACACTAAAAGAAACACCGGATGCACTATTTAATACTACGGCAAAAGATCGGGCATGATGCATGTATGATGTATGACATGGCAAAGGTGCAATGCAATTAGGCAATATTAAGCGGAACCGGGGTCCCGACAATTAATTAATAGGTTCAAGTTGTTTAGCTACCCCACAATTTAAGTGTTGTCTTAACATGGCAAAATATAGCACCGGTTCGATGCACAAATTTAAATGGGACCAATATAAGACTAGATTTGCCCGCATATGAGTCCCATATTTATTTTAGATGAATCGGCATAAGGTCCCCAAACCACACCAATATGCATGCATGAACAATTAATATGCAACAGGTGATCAATATCATATTATAAAAATAGGGGTCTCGGATAAAGGGTCACACATTAGAGGGGGCTCGACGAACTTGGGCTCCGAGGGGTTCGGGACCGGTCTCGGGGTTGGACGGGGAAGGCGAGTTTTCGGATACATGATGGAGAACTTGGGTTCGGACGGAGGTCTTGACGTCCCGATGGATCGATCTCCGGGGTCGAAGAACTTGGCGTCCGAGAGACGATCTTGTCGCATCCGCGGTCGTCGGGTTGTGTAGACGGTCATGGCGTTCAAGGGGAAGAACTTGGCGTTCCGGGTAGGCGACCTTGGCGTCCGGTCCTTGGGCATCGGTGCGGAAGGAGTTCTTGTCGTACCGGGGTCTCGGTGTCCTTGTGTCCCAATTGGAGATCTTGGCGTTGTCGACCGGTCTCAGGCTCGGGTAGAAGTACTTGTCGCACCCTGTCGGAGTCCTTGAATCCGGGAAGGAGAACTGGACGCGCCAGGGCTCGGTCTTCGGGGTTCGATGAGGGATCGGGCTTTCGGGTTTGACAGGATCAGTCTTCGGTTCCTCTCATTGACGGGTTTTGGCGCGGTTGTCAGGGGTGAACCCATCCACATGTTGGCCTTGTCGCGGAGACGTGTCGAAATAGCCGAGTCGCACGGTTGGACGGAGCGCCCATGCGGATGTGGCCGAAGGCGAGACGCGGCAGGGGTGGCTGCGGGGCGAGGTACCGCGCAGAGCGGTGGCTCGACGGTGGAGGGAGACTGGCGAAGCGGGGGCCGCTGGCCCGGCGGCCGGAGGCGAGCACAGAGGCAGCGGTGGCACAAGATGCGGGGCAGGAGGGGACGCGGTGAGGCTGATGGAAGAACGGTGGCCGGCTCGGGCTCGACGAAAGGTGCGCGGGCGACGGGCGAGTTCACGGGGCCGCGGGCCGCAGGACGGAGAAACGGGCCTAGGCCAGAGCTCTGGGACGCAGTCGAGATGGCGGCTGCGCGCAGAGGGAGGATACGGGGAGGAGATCGAGCGGCGCAGCGAGACTCGCGGGGCTGGGAAGGAGGCGAAGGCGACGACGGGAAGAAGGGGAGGGTGGCGCTCGCAGAGGAGAGGGAGGCGGGACCTCTCGACGGCGGTGGACGGAAGTAGAGAGGGCGGCGGCGGGGGAGGGAGCGGCGAGCGGAGGCGGAAGGAGGAAGGGCGAGCCGTCAGAGGGAAGGAGCGGCCGAGAGGGGGGCACCGATGGCGGCGGACGGAGGACGGGGTGGTGGCTCGGGTCCGGCGGGGAAAGCTTGCAGGGGCCAGAGGGGGCGAGGACGGAGGCTGGTCGCAGCGGGGGTGGGCGGAGGAGATTGGCTCTAGCGACGCGAGTCGCGGGCCGGCGATGACGCGGTGGGGAGCAGTGGTGGAGCTCCGGGCGGTGGCGAGGCCGCCGGCGGCTGCGAGCAGAGCGGAGGGGAGAGGAGGAGAGGTGCGGGGCGAGCGGGGTCGGGGCCAGGGAGCTGTCGGTTGAGGGCGGTGGGGCCTGCAGGGAGCGTGCGGACAGGGAGAGAGAGGGGCGGATCGGTGGTGGAAGTGGGGCAGTGGGGAGTGGGTCCAGGAGGTGGAGGGAGTGGGGAGGGTAGGATGAGATGGCAGGACGTGAATGGATAGGGGAAAGGAAGAGGTGAGGTGGAGGGAGGAGATTGGCCAGGGTGAGGTGGAAGGGGGGCTGGGTAGGATTAGAGTGGTTAGAAAAAGGGTTGGGTAGTTTTAGGATTAGATATTTTGACTAGGTTTTCTTTTATTTTAAAAATAAATTTTGTAATTGGTTTTAGATAAATAAAAGATCCGGCTGGACCGACGATTTGGATTTGAAATTAGAGGAGGGCTAGTTTAGAAAATAACATAGTCTTTCGCAAATAGTTTTAGGCAAAAAAATAATATGCATGATGATGACGATGCTCAAATGTAATGTGGCATGATGACATGAGCATGAGACCATGATGATGCAATGCACAAAAACAACGCGATTTTCTAGTAGTGGTTTTGCGGGATGCCACAATATGCTAGCAAGTCTAGCAGAGACGATAAGAATCGCTGACTCGTATGCGTTAGGAGATCCGACCCAGCCGCTGCTCATGTCGGCAGACGGGATGACTGAGACTCAGATCTATGACGCTGCCGGGTCGCAAAGGCGCTAGGAAAGATCCGAATACAAAAGCAAGAGAAGAGACGAAAGACCAGATTACAGGTATGGTTCGACTCAGGTTGCGGCTGTGAGTCAGGATCATCCAAATGCTGGAAGCAGTCAGCGTTAAAGAACAAATGGACAACAGCAATGGGTGCAAAGAATGACGGCAAAAGGCCATACGATCAGAGGAAGCAGTATCAGGACCGACAAAAATATACCTATGAGATGATGCTGGATCAGCCGTGTAAGATTCACACGACTAGTCCGAGTAAACCAGCCAATCACACGACGAGGCAATGCACTTGGTTTCAGAAAGGAGATAGAGTGGACTCGCCGAATAAGCAGCTTCCACCACCTCCCCCTCCACCACTTACAGGAGGAAATGCTCAGATAATGGGAGCAGACAACAGATGAAAACATGCAGCCTAGGTATCAGAATCAAGAAAGAAGAGAAGCTGTGCACCAGGTGCATAATCCAAGAGGTGATGACGCTCATGTCGGTCATGGAACTAGAAATGAGTAGAGAGAACATCACCATAGTTATGTTGTTTTTGTCACAGAGCCAAATGACAAAAAGAGCCAGCAACGACGAATGATGGAGGTGAATACCGCGATGCCTGCAATCCCCAAGTACATGCATTGGTCTGAGCAAAAGATAACTTGGAGTATAAAAGATCACCCCAAGATCATGCCAACCCCAGGAGGATATGCTCTGGTTTTGGATCCAACATTCATGGGCCCAAATATCAATGTCAAGTTTTCAAAAGTGCTAATTGACGGTGGCAGTAGCATCAACATCATGTATAAGGATACAATGCTCAAGTTAGGCATTACCATGAACATGCTGGAGCCGACTAAGACCACTTTCCATGGTATTGTGCCGGGATTGTCCTGTGAGCCAATTGGCAAGATCTGGGTCGACGTATTATTCGGCAACAGAGAGAACTGTCGCACTGAGGCCATAGAGTTTGAGGTAGTGGATTTGGTCAGCTCATATCACACCTTACTCCGCAGGCTGGATATGGGAAGATTCATGGCTACTGCCCATATGGCTTACTTAAAGATGAAGCTGCCAGGCCCATGTGGGGTGATCACAGTTGAAGGGGACTACAAAAGATCTATTGCTTCTGCCTCAGCCGGATCTTCACTGGCCGAGTCACTCATCATAGCACAAGAGAAAAGTCAGATGTTGGAAGTGGCAGCATTGGCCAAAGCAGCACAAATGTCCATGCCGGCACTCACCAACCCGCATGGCAATGTGTCATTTCAAGCTACAAAGGAAACCAAGAAGGTGCAAGTGGATGAAACTTTCCCAGAGCGCACAGTTACCATTGGGGCTGGCCTTATAGACAAATAGGAAAGCGAGCTCACCAGCTTCCTCCGTGAGAATCGGGATATCTTTGCATGGGCCACTCAAGATCTGCAAGGAGTTCCGAGGGAGCTGGCTGAGCACTCTCTTCATGTAAGACCAGATGCCAAGCCGGTGAAGCAACCCCTCCGCCACTTCGTCGAAGATAGGAGGAAAGTAATAGCTGCCGAGGTTGCAAGACTTTTAGCTGTTGGATTCATCATGGAAGTACTGCACCCGGACTGGTTGTCAAATCCAGTCTTGGTCGAGAAGAAAAAAGATGACCCGAACGTAGAAGTGGTATGGCGCATGTGTATTGATTACACGAACCTGAATAAGGCGTGTCCAAAAGATCCATTTCCCCTGCCTCGGATCGATCAAGTCATAGATTCTACTGTTGGGTGTGAGTTGTTGTCGTTTGTGGATGCGTATTCAGGATTCCATCAGATACCACTGAATCCAAATGATCAAATAAAGACAGCCTTATCACCCGGTACGGCGCTTATTGCTATCGCACCATGCCATTCAGATTGAGAAATGCAGGCACAACATATCAAAGATGCATGCAAAAATGCTTGCAAGATCAATTGGACAAAAATGTTCAAGTATACGTCGATGACGTGGTAATAAAAACCAAACAAAGTCATACTCTAATTGAGGACTTGCGTCAAACATTCACAAACTTGAGAAGATTCCGGATTAAGCTTAACTCGAAAAAATGTAGGGCGAGGTGAAAAAGCCCTACCACTATATCAGCTGATGAAGAAATCAGACAAATTCACATGGACACAGCAAACTGATAGCGCTTTCCATGACTTAAATAAAATGTTGGCAACAACACCAATATTAGCATCACCATTATCCAAGGAGCCAATGTTGCTCTATGTCGCCGCAACCAACAGAGTTGTAAGTGCAGTAATAGTGGTTGAACGTGAAGAAGGGGGCAAATCAGTCCAAAGACCGGTGTATTACTTGAGCGAAGTGCTCTCTGTCTCGAAACAGAATTACCTGCATTATCAGAATATGACATATGGGGTATATATGGCAACAAAGAAGCTGAAACATTATTTTCAAGAACACCCAATCCAGGTAATACGCGAGGCACCTATCTCGGATATATTGGGCAGCAAAGATGCTAGCGGCCGAGTCGCCAAATGGGCCATCGAACTGGCACCATACACTCTACAATATGATCGGCGAGATGCAATAAAATCTCAAGCTGTTGCAGATTTGTTTGTAGAATGGATGGAAATGCAGTACGAACCACCACTGCCAGATCCGAATTACTGGAAAATGCATTTTGACAGGTCCAAGAAGAAAATGGGTCTGGGCGCCGGGATAGTGCTCACATCTCCAAAGAGGGATCAACTGAGGTACGTTTTGCAGATTCATTTTGCTGCTTCTAACAACGTTGCCGAGTATGAAGCACTTGTCCATCGCATTAAAGTAGCCAAGGAAATTAATATCAAAATGATCATGTGTTTTGGCGATTCGGATTTGGTGATTCAGCAAGTGTCTGGACATTGGGATGCGCTGGACGCAAACATGGCATTATATCGTTTCCACGTGCAACAAATTTCGGGATATTTTGACGATTGTGAATTTTATCACATTCCTAGAGAAGAAAATGAGGCAGGAGACGTACTATCCAAACTAGGATCATCTTGGCAAGCAATACCACCAGGGGTAGCACCGGAGCATCTCAGGAAGCCATCGATCAAGCCGTCACCAGAGTCCGAATCAATCAGGGTCATCTCGGCGATTCAGGAATCAGATGCAGTGCCAATAGACATCGACTCAGGGGTAGGTTCGAGTCACTCGGGGACTGATCCGTTCAATTCAGAGATTGCTGAATCACACTCGGGGACTCCTTAGGTCATGTCGGCAGAGCATATGTCGGCGGAACCAATGGATATTGATGTTGAAGCAGACCCGAAACCACTAATACCAACGTGGGCACAACCAATATTCAGCTATTTGAAAGATGGGACCTTGTCGAGTGATGAAACACTGGCATGGCAAATGGCACGAAGAGCAAAAGCGTACACCATAATCAACAAGGAACTATACAAGTGAAGTGTGACAAGTGTACTGCAGCGTTGTATCAGCCCAGAGAAAGGCCAGGAGATCTTATTGGATATCCATCAAGGAGAGTGGGGGAACCTTCAATAGCTCTATTTCACTGGCCTTTTCTGCACCATTGTCGTGGGAATAGTCACGGCAGATGCTGCAATCGGCAGCGAGTAGTAGAACGAGGGGCAAGGGCGGCCAGCCATCTGCGGTGCGAGATGAGGGCAAAGACACAGGGTTTTACCCAGGTTCGGCCCCCCAGAGGGTAAAGACCTACTCCTGCTAGATTGTATTATGGAGGTGTTACAATAGGCGAGCTTGGCGGCTAGGCAGCGAGTCTCTTGGGTGTATCCGGGAACGTATCTCTACTCGCCCTATAGGGAGGTTTATATAGTCTCACCTCCCCTAGGGTTTACATATCTCAACCGATTTAGTTAAAGCTTCGGTAGTCGTTTAACCTAATCCGACTGGGCCTATCTACTCGCCTGGGCCTTCAGCTTCCATTCGCTCGGTGCCTTGCTGGGCTTTAATCCACTCGCCGTTATGCAGGCCCACTCGCCAGCTCACGGGCCCGGAACGCCCCGCCGGGTATACCCCAAGAGGCATATCCCCATCGAGTCCCCGAGGCCATCGCCGATTAGGCGAGGTGGTTCCGCGCCGAGTACGGCTTCAGAGTAGGCATCCAGTCGAATCGTCGGCGGGCTCCTGTACAAAGGAGAAAACCAGTGATCCAAGTCGCGGCTTTGGCGAGTCGAGCCGGCAAAACACTGTCATAGTGATTGGGTCGGCGAGCCGAGTGGCCGGAGTTGGACCGTTAGGCGTGGTCAAACTAGCCGTTGGGGTAATCCAACGGTTACTTTTGGCGTAATCATCACGCGGTAACGGCTTCCTGATTTGGCGGGTACCATCCATTATATAAGGGGAATGGCAGGCGATCAGAGAGCCAACTTCTCACCACCTCTTCCGACTGCGCTCATTTTCCTTCCCTCGCATCGCGATCCAGCCGACCCAAAATCCTCCGACCCCCAACCAACCCCTCGGCCATGGCCCTCTCCACCGAACCGTGGGGTAGATCCAAATGCACGAGGGCGCAGCTGGCCTCTTTCGAGGAGGCCGGGATCCTGCGAGCCGGCTGTTGGCGTATTCCCGCAGCCGGAGAAACGACCCCAAACCCGCGAGAGAGGGAATTCATCTGTTTCACCAGTCAACTCGAGCGGGGTCTAGGGTTTCCTACGTCCCTGTTCTTCCGGCGCTTCTGCGCCTACTACGGGATCCAGCCTTCAGATCTGGGTCCCCACAGCATCGAGCAGCTCGCCATTTTCGTGGCGTTCTGCGAATGCTACTTGGGCTGCCGGCCCTACTTCCCCTTGTGGCAAGATCTGTTCCACGGACGGATCAGCCGCGAGGAAGCAGGCGGCCCAATGCTAGCCGTGGGCGGCCTGACATTCCAACTCAAGTCCAAAGCCTCATTCTTCGATCTGATGCTGCCCGCCAAGGCAGCGAGCGACTGGAAGAAGTCGTGGTTCTACGTGGCCGAGGCGACTCCGGAGGACGAGGCGGTGATCCCGCGGTACTCTGCCAATCGGTCCGAGCCACGCCATCTCCAAGTCGGCAAGCTCCCCAACGACCAGCGGATGGTCGTCGACGAGATGCTCCAGACCATCCGCGGTCTGAAAAAGAAGGGCCTCCAGACGATAAATCTGTACAACTGCTGGCTCGGGCGGCGGCTCGTCCCGCTCGCCCAGCGTGACCACTACATGTACCAGTACACGGGCTGGGGAGACTCGACGAAGTCCTGCCTCGACGAATGGAAACTGGAGGACTACCTCCGGGCGCTGAAGAAGATTATCCAGGCGGTGTACCTGGATGCACAGGCTGGGGTCGCCCCCTATACCGTGAAGCGTCCAGCTCCAACGGTAACCACCTTACTTTGCTCGCAGTCGCAGTCTATGCAGTCGCGGTAATTCTGATTCATTCTGTATTCGTTGCAGCTATTCCAAGTGGTGGAAGGGTGGCTCCCTCCTTCGGACGACGAGAGCTCAGGCTCATCCGCACAGGACGTCGGCGAGTCGCCGCCCGCGAAGGGCGACGAGGACGACAACGACGAGTCCGAGGAGGAGGTCGCCCCGCTGGTCCGAAATACCCGCGGACAACGACAGCGCGAGATCGAGGCGAGCAGAATCCTCGAGCGTCACGATGACGACGACGAGCTCCCAGAGACCACCTCGCGCCGTCAAGCCACTCCGTCGAAGAAGAAGAAGAAGGAAAGGGAGGCGAGGGCTCCCCCGAAGAAGAAGACGAAGCCATCCAAGCCGGCCTCGCCGCCGCACTCGGCGAGCAGCTCCGATTCTCCCAGCCCGGCCGGTGAGGACGCGCCGCCAGTGGCAGCCGAACTGGACGCGGCGACCGAGGAAGTTCCGCTGGCTTCAATGCCTCCGCCATTCGCCCTAGTCTCTGGGCTAGGGGAGGCTCCAGCTGCAGCGGCTTCGCCTCGCAAGGAGGCTCCGGCTAAAGCAGCTTCGCCACGCAAGGAGGCTCTTGCCGAGGATGTCCCAGAGGCCCCGGCTGCGGCCTCAACGATGAAGAAGCCATCCGTGTCTTGGGCACGCGACGTCCTGGAAATGGGGCTCCGCCGATCGGCCCCGAACTGAAAACCGCCGCCTTCAGACGGGCTACGTTTCATCCCAGTCGCCAAGTGAGTGCACTCACCCTTCCTTGCCTTTCGTAACTATCTCGCTTGTTTTTGCTTATTCGATTGATGCACATGACTGGAGTGAAGAGGATGGGCCATCCAACCGTGGCTAAGGTGCCACCCGTCGTTAGCGAGGAGGACCCCTCCCGCAAGAGGAAGGCGGACGAGGTCGTCGCCTCGGCGGATGGCAGCAAGAAGGCCAAGGGTGATGACGTCGTCACGATTTCTGACGATACGGCGGTCGCGCCGGCCGGGCCCGCGATGGAGGCAGCCGCGTCTACGAAGGAGGGTGCTTCCTTGCCTGGATCGGCGGAGGCGACCTCCCTTGGGGCGGGTGCCTCTATCGCTACCTTCCCACGCTTCGAGACCAAAGTGGCCACGGCGAGTGGAGCTGCGCCCTCGAGCCACGCTCCTAGGACCACCGATGCTGAAGTTGACCAACGTCGTGGACACACGCCGGCGTTACTCGTGTCCGTGGACGCGATACAACTCCATGGCATGCTTGGCGCAGCCATCCAGGTACATCCAGTCCCCGAGGATCAGGTCGGTGCTTTGCAGCGGCCTGATTCTTATAATTTCTCATCTTTTTTTTTATTTTGCGCATCCAGTCCCCGAGTGCGCACGCGCTAAATTTTAGCGGATGGGCACTTAGGAATTTCTTGATCGCCAGTCCCCTCGAAAGCATCGCTGAATTTCAGCGGTGGGCACTTAGGAATTTCTTGATCGCCAGTCCCGAGTGCGCACGCTGAATTTCAGCGGTGGGCACTTAGGAATTTTGCTTGACTAACTTTTTCGGTGATGTGCGTGCAGCTTGAGTCGGGACGATTGGCCGCGAAGCAGCGCCGGAGAAGGAGGTGGCCATCGCCCGTGAAGCGAACAAAGGGCTTCAGGCTTTTTGCGAAGGCGAGGAAGCTCGCCAGGCTTGTCCGCTACCGGTGAATTAGCGGGCGTTAATCGGCCTTGAGTGACGCTGAATGCGATCGCCAACCTCGAGCGCGAGCTGCGGAAGCGAAGCGAGATCGGCCGACAAGCGAGCTAAGGCCGCCATTGCAGCCGCCGAGGAGGATCGCAAGGTGTCGAAAGTCCTCATTCTTGGGCTTCGTGACGACCATACGCCGCTTCAATGCTTCATCACGGAACTCGCCCGTCGCTGCTTGGTGAGTACCCTTCCTTTCCGATGGTTGTCTCTTTGTAGTGTCCATCGTATTCATTGTTGTCTTCTACTCGCAGGTCGCATCATCGATAGCGAAGAGGCGAGCTCGCCGACGCCGTGAGGCGTGAGTATGCTCGTTGACTCGGCGACATTGTCGGCGACGTGCATCCGTGCCTATCTCCAAGAGATATCGCCCACGGAGGTGATTCCCAGCGACCTCGTTGAGGTGTGGAAATATTTGGAGAAGGCGCCCGCGGTCGTTGAATACATGACGCGGTCAGCGTTTCGGCGTGGAGCGTCGACGGCCCTGAGCCTTGGACTCGCCCACTTCCCCGAGGATTTCGACATCGATGATGTGACGAGTGGATATCCATCGTCGACTGGCGCGGTGGACCTGTCCGAGGTCCTCAAGTTGTAGGACCGTGCCGCCACGTACTCAGAACGTGTCTGGGCGATGGGCGACCTCCTTCCATACCAGGAGAAGGTCGTCGCGCCGAACGACCCCGAGCCTCCGCATCCTGACTTCAAGGTCGAGCAACCTTTTCGCGCGGCGATGGCGGGTGAACTGACGACGTATCCGTCAAACCCGTACACGGCGTTCATCCGCAATCGCCGGGATGTTGGCGAGTCGTCATCGAAGCCTTTAGAGTAGGATAGTTTGCCTTGTGGCGTTAGAAGCAGGTCTGCCACGCGGGCATATTTTGTAACATGAAACAATGCATTATGCGAATGAATGAGACGTTGTGTCTATTTTGGTATTTTTTGTGTGTTTGTGATTGATTTTTCAACGAGTCCCCGAGCGCGTCCGCCCATTTTTGTGGTCATGTGTTTTGATGTTTTGGTCGACTCGCCCGAGCTCGAAGAGCCAGTCGCTAGGCGACTCCCTTGAGTGCTCTGTACTTTACCGTTTTCCCGTGCGCGAACGAGGTCGGGTGGCCGAGTCCCCGAGCGTGGTACTTGGTAGTTCTAGGCGCGACTCGAGGGTGGTTGAGGACTTGGCGCGTTGGTGAGAGCGCGTCACTCCTGCCTGGCCCGTGGGGTCAGTCGCGTGGCGAGTCCTGGGCATGCTCTCTTACTTGGCGTTTTCCCTGACCGCTCGCGACGAACTGGTCTTCAGTCCCCGAGCGTGGTACTTAGCTGTTCGAGTCGCTATGCCGAGGATGCGGAGGACCAAGGTCGCTGTGAGAAGCGAGGGCAGTTGTCTTGGCTCGTAGAACCAGTCGAGCTAGGCGACTCCAATGGGGCTCCGGGTGGGCGTTTTCCGTGGACGATGCAAGACCTGAGGTGATTCAAAGGTTTTACACCGCACAACTTAGCTGCTCCGATCGCTGTACCAAAGGTTGACTTCTGCAGTTAGCTTAACGTTATTACGAAAAGCGAGTGGCACAAGTCATGGAGAGTAGGCGCAATTTGCGGTAACCGTTTCTTTTTATTTCATAGCGACTGGAGAGTACATGTGTGGGGTTCTAGGAGTAGAACTTCCGTAGGAGGTTTACATTCCATGGTCGCTTGACATCGTGTTTGCCGTCCCCGCGGACGTCGATGAGGTAGTAGGCGTCGTTGCCGAGTACGCGCCCGATAGCGAATGGGCCTTCCCACGGAGGGGAGAGCTTGTGCATGCCCTTCTTGTCCTGGATGAGGCGTAACACCAGGTCGCCTTCCTGGAAGGTGCGAACTTTCACCCGCCGGCTGTGGTAGCGCCGGAGTCCTTGCTGGTAGATGGCAGTGCGTGACCGAGCGAGGTCGCGTGCTTCATCTATTTGGTCTATCCCGTCTTGGCTGGCAAGCTCGTTTGCAGCCTCCGTATAGTGGACGACCCGTGGCGAGTCATGTTCGAGGTCGGTGGGCATGACTGCTTCGGCACCGTAGACCATGAATAAGGGAGTGAATCCCATCGATCTGTTGACTGAGGTGCGGATCCCCCAGATGACAGAGGGCAGCTCCTCGACCCAGCATCCGGCGGTGCGCTCGAGTGGTACTTGGAGTCGCGGCTTCAGGCCGTGGAGGATGCTTTGGTTGTCCCGTTCCGCCTGGCCATTGGATTCCGGGTGGGCGACTGACGCGAGGTCGAGCCGGATATGATGCTCTTCGCAGAATTCGGCCATGGCTCCCTTGGCGAAGTTGGTGCCTTTGTCCGTGATGATGCTGTTTGGGAACCCGTAGCGATATATGAGCTCGCGTAGGAATTTAGTGGCGGTCTTCCCGTCGCATTTCCGGACTGGCTTGGCCTCCACCCACTTCATGAATTTGTCGACGGCGACTAGCAGGTGGGTGTAGCCAGAGGGGCCCTTCTTGAAGGGGCCTACCATGTCCATGCCCCACACAGCGTATGGCCAAGTGATGGGGATTGTTTTGAGCGCCGAGCTCGGTACGTGCGTCTGATTGGCGTACTTCTGGCACCCGGCGCATCGCTGGACGATATCGACAACGTCGGCGTGGGCGGTGGGCCAGTAGAAGCCATGTCGCATAGCCTTGGCGACCAGGGAGCGGCGATGGCGTGGCCGCGATCACCGAGTGAATGTCGTGGAGGATTTTGCGCCTTCACCTGGTTGGACGCAGTTGAACACGCCGGTGACGCTGCGCTTATGGAGCTCGCCATCGACGATGGTGTAGGACTTGCATCGACGAGCGATCATTCGAAGCTGTCTCGCCTGCCGGCAGGTGCCGGCCTGTGTAGGGCGATGTAGGGCTTGGTCCGTCGTCGCTTGTTGACGAGTGCGACCAAGGCTGCCTCTGGTTGGAGTGGGACTCGATGTCGATCTCCTCGGGAGACCGATGGCTTGGTGATCGTGTCGAGGAAGACGCCGCTGGTGGTGCGAGTCGAGCCGACCGATGCGAGAGAGCGCGCCGCCTCGCTTTTCCGCCTGTCGATCCACTCGACGAAGCCGTGAAGTGGCTACCCAACTTGTCCACCGCTTGCACGCCGCCATGGTAGGGGAGACGGAGTCACAGGTGCCGGCGACTTGCCCCGCGACAAGGTCGGAATCTCCGTAGCAGCGGAGGCAATTGACGTTCATCTCCTTCGCGGCTCGCATGCCATGGAGTAGGGACTCGTACTCAGCCATGTTGTTGGTGCAGGCGTGAAGTCGAGGCGAGGATGTAGCGGAGCTTGTCGCCTTTGGTGAAGTCGGCACTATCCTCGCTACCGCACCGTCGCGTTCTTGGAGCCGCGGCAGGCTCCAAAGAATGGAGGTACGCAACTTCCGGTTGCTGGGCCTCTTCGATCGGCGATGAAGTTTGCTGCGTGTGACTTGGTCGCCTTCGTGGCTCGTATTTGATGTTGTGGACGCTGATCTCGAGCCCACTTGGCGACCCGCCGCTCGCGATGCGGATGATGTCTTAATGGTGCCTTGAGGAGACCATGATCGGTGCTCGAAGTAGTGCGGCGGCGCTGAGCTCAAGACCGCGATACTAGCTTTTGGTATCATGGGTACCGCTGGCGCGACTCGGTGAGGACCTCGCTGATGTAGTACACCGCCTCTGGACCGGCGCCTTTTCTTCCTCTCGTCGCCGACGACCATCACGGCGCCGACGACGCTGGCCGCCGCGACGTAAACCAGCATGGGTTCTTTGTCGGGCGGCGAGTAGTGGTGCGGCGAGTAGCATTTTTGAGGTCGCGAGCGTTGTCCGCCTCCTTGTCCCACCTGGAAGGTGGGGTTCTGCGCATCAGAGGTATAGGGGCATCGCCGCCAGCGGGAATGAAGCGATCGAGGGCCGCTAATCGCCCGCCAGCTCAACGTCGCGCAGAACTCGGTTTGCCGAGCCGGGCGATCGTGTCGATCTTCGTGGGTTCGCCTCAATCCCCGCTTGGAGACGACATACCCAAGAGTTGTCCGTGGGTACACAAGGTGCATTTGCTCGGGTTGAGCTTTATCTTGTACCGTCGCAGTTGGCGAATGTTTCCGCCAGTCGTGAGTAGGTCGCCTTGGCGAGCGGATTTCACGACCACGTCGTCGATGTAAACGTGGATGTTGCGGCCAATTTGGCTCGCGAGGCATTCTTGCATGCACCGCTGGTAGGTCGCCCCGGCGTTCTTGAGGCCGAAGGTCATGGCGGTGTAGCAGAAAGCTCCGAATGGCGTGATGAACGCCGTCTTCTCCTCGTCTTCGACAGCCATTTTGATCTGGTTGTACCCAGAGTAGGCGTCGAGGAAACATAGCGACTCCGAGCCCGCGGTTGAATCGATTATCTGGTCGATCCGCGGGAGGACGAACTGCTCTTTTGGGCAGGCGCTGTTCAGGTTTGTGTAGTCGATACACATTCTCCAGGTCCCGTTTTTCTTCTCGACCAGGACTGGGTTTGCCAGCCACTTGGAGTACTTGATTGGCCGGATGAAGCCGGCAGCGAGTAGGCGCTGCACTTCCTCGGCGATTGCTCGACGGCGTTCTTCATTGAAGGGCCGCAGCGACTGCTTGACAGGTCGCACTTTGGGGTCGGCGTTTAGCTTGTGCTCAGCGAGCTCCCTAGGGACACCGGGCATGTCAGAGGGTTTCCATGCGAAGATGTCCCTGTTCTCACGGAGGAACTCGATGAGCGCGCCTTCCTATGCTGGGCTCATGCCCGTCCCGATCGTCACCGCCCGCCGAGTCGCTGGGACCAGCTCGACGGTGCGGTGCGCCGTGGCCTCAAAGATTGAGGTGTTTGTGCCCTCCGAGTTGGGCTTCTTGAGTATGGTGGGTCGTCGTTGTTGACCCGCCGCGCATTTGGCGAGCTCGTCGGTGGTTGGTCTCCGCCGATGACGGCGCGCCGAAGCTCGGCCTTTGGCTCGCACTCGGCGGCCATGTCGGGGTCGCCGTGGATGGTGATGACGCCGCACGGCCCGGGGAGCTTCATCGCGTTATACGCGTAGTGGGGCGCTGCCATAAATTTGGCGAACGCCGCGCCTGACGCAGCGGTAGGCTGTCAAGGGCACCAGCTCAAGACGATCCGCCGTGCGGAAGTTTGCCGTGTGCAGAGGTGACTGGCAGCATGACCTTGCCGATCGGGTACGCCTTCCGACCGGGGAAGATGACGTGGAATGTGGTGTGGGTCGTCTCGATCATCGACTGCGGGAGCCGCAGCCGCCTGAAGGTGTCGAGGTACAGGATGTTGATGGAGCTGCCGCCGTCCATCAGTGTCTTGGGGAGCCAGTAGTCGCCGACCTTGGGCGTGACCACCGGGCGACGCCCCGGGTACTGGCGCGTGGCGAGTGATCTTGGCGTCTCCAGGTGATGGGCTGCTCCGACCAGTTTAGGAACTGGGGGACGTCTATCTGGGCCACCGCGTTGACGGCGACAGCGCGGGCGATGACCTTCTTCTCGCGCTTCGTGTTGAAGCCTGTGAAGGTGTGGAGCGAGCCGGCTACTTTGCCAAATTTTCTGCCGTTTGGCGGGTCGTTGTCGGGGTCCTCCCGCGCTTGCCGTGCCTTCTCGATTTCCCTGAGGGTGTGGCAGTCGGCGGTGGTGTGCTTTGCGGGCTTCCATTCCCTGCTATGGAACGCACATGGTTGGTTAAGGAGGGCCGCAGGGTCGAACCTTGGTTTGTTCTTGTAGTTGTCGCTGTCGCGGCGTTGTCCTTCGTCGCGGCGGAAGCTCTTGGGGCTCGCCGCGCGGCGTTAGGGCAAGTCGACTCGCCATCGCGCGCTTGCGGTGAGGCGAAGTGCCGTGAAGAGGTCGGATCGGCGTCGCCGTCGTTGCCGCCCGTGCGGCGTTGACCTCTGACTCGCCGCTTCCTGGTTTGGATCTTCCTCGGCGTATCGCTTGGCGATCTCGAGGAGGTCGGGATGTTGTCGAGTGTGCGGAGTGTTGCTTGAGCTTGGCGACTAGGGGCTCGAAGCGGCACGAGGTCTTGAAGCAATGGATCGCGGTGTCCGGGTGGATGCCGACCGCGTACCAAAGCTCTTGCCACCGTTGGACCCAGCCAGTGGGTCGACTCGGGTCCCCGGACGCACCGCCTGTGTCCTCGATAGTGGTGGCGCGGGTGTAGGAGCACTCAAGTGCTGACGGCGTCGTGCATTTCCTCCCGTGAGTCGATACGCCCGGGAGGGTGTTGATCCACCGCACGCCCCTCCATCATCGGGGGAGGTAACGGCGTGGCAGGTCGTGTGGCCCGCGATCCCCATCGCCATGAGGTATGTGTCGAGCCATACGGCGGGTCATACGAGGAGTCGATTTTTCTATTTCTTTTGGCGCCTTGAAGTTTGGCGGATACTTCTCGCCGGATCATTGGTCCGAAGCACTTGGGCGAGTCGAGCGACCCCATGGGCTCGGCGTCGCGGCGATTGGGGTATGTCGCAGGTCGTCGCCGGGCGTGGCGCGCCACTTTGGTTGTTGATGATGTGGGTGCGCGTCGATGGGTTGCCCGTTGGCGGCGACAAGGTTGGTTGCCGCCTGGGTCGTTGGTGGAGAGGCCGCGCATGGGTCGGTATTGGAGCTGCGGTGGCTCTGGTGGCGGGCAGTTGAGGGTGTTTGCCGCCGCTGGAGGCCGCTCCGCTTCCCGAGGAACACGAGTATACTCGACCTGCCGAGTCGGCGCCCGCTCTTTGCTGCTCGACGGCCTTCGCGAGCAGGGCCCTGACGTATTGTATCTGTAGGGCGCCGTCGCTGGTGGCTGTGATGTTGTCGGCTGCTCGCCTGCCACGAGGTTGTCCATTGGGGTGGAGAACATGGGAGGCCGCTTGCTCTCGCCCCGTGAGGAGACTACTATCCGCGCTGGTCCTCGAGGTGCGCGGTGGAGGTGGGGCGCCGCTGATCTGGCGGCGGCGCTTCCTCGTGGCGCGTTTCGCAGATCGCGCCGCCACGCGGGCCGGTCATTTTGCCGTCGGGTTCAGGGCGCCTGAACGGTGGGTTAAGGCGTGACCTGATCCGCTGCTGGTGGTAGCGTGACAGCTCCTGCACCGCTCGAGGCGAAATTTTCGCGGCCGCTTGTTTCTTCGTACCGCCTCCGCCAGCGGAGTTCTCGACCTCCGCTGCCGTGGCGTTAGGAGGGATTGGGGTGGAGAACGGGTCCTCCGGCGGATCGGTGCCGGTCGCCATGTAGGTCGCGGTGTGGCGACCGGTTCCGTCGCGGGGGTCGCCGGAGATCTCCGATCCGGAGTCGAACTCGAGGATCCCGAGGATGGAGGATCCTCGAAGTCTCCGCTGGAGACCTGGCGATGGAGCCCGGACGGGCCGGTGATGGATCCGGCGAGTGACGCTGGGGTCGCCGAGTCGGCGTCGTCGGTGAGGGCCGCATCCTCTGCGGCCGCTGAATTCCCGGCCACGTTGTTGTGGGACGAGTTGTACTCGGAGGCGAGGCGATGGATCGTGCGGATCTGGCTCTCGGAGATTCGATCGCGCGGCGGCGACTCGCGGATGCGAGCCGAATCCTCCGAGACGATGACGTCGGTGAGACCGACGAAGAGGCTGAGCGTGCCGATCGGCAGGATCACGCTGTGCGTGACGGGTCGCGCCGCCGGGACGTAGCTGCTCGGCAGGATTTGGAGCATCTCGCCGATCGCTATCATGCGGCCGGTGGCGACCTTCTCGTTGATGGGCAGATTGGATCTCGCTGCAGAACACCAGCCGGACCGGCCAGGCCCCACGGTGGGCGCCACTATCGTGGGAATAGTCACGGCAGATGCTGCAATCGGCGGCGAGTAGTAGAACGAGGGGCAAGGGCGGCCAGCCATCTGCGGTGCGAGATGAGGGCAAAGACACAGGGTTTTACCCAGGTTCGGCCCCCGGAGGGTAAAGACCTACTCCTGCTAGATTGTATTATGGAGGTGTTACAATGGGCGAGCTCGGCGGCTAGGCAGTGAGTCGCTTGGGTGTATCCGGGAACGTATCTCTACTCGCCCTATAGGGAGGTTTATATAGGCTCACCTCCCCTAGGGTTTACATATCTCAACCAATTTAGTTAAAGCTTCGGTAGTCGTTTAACCTAATCCGACTGGGCCTATCTACTCGCCTGGGCCTTCAGCTTCCAGTCGCTCGGTGCCTTGCTGGGCTTTAATCCACTCGCCGTTATGCAGGCCCACTCGCTAGCTCACGGTCCAGTCGGAAACGTCCTGCTGGGTATACCCCAGTAGGCATATCCCCATCAACCATGCGTCATCAAGAGCATTGGTAGCCAAGGCATTCCGACATGGATTCTACTGGCCAAGCGCATTGGCACAAGCGCAAGAGTTAGTCGGAAGATGCAGTGGTTGTCAACATTATTCATCCAAGTCACATTTACCAGCGTCTGAATTGAAGACTATACCAATCACTTGGACTTTTGCAGTATGGTGCCTAGATATGGTAGGACCATTCAAACCAGCAAGGAGAGGCATGAATCATATCTTGGTCATGATTGATAAGTTCACCAAGTGGATGGAAGTGAAACCAATCAAGAAATTGACGGTAAAACATCTGTCACATTCTTAAGGGATATAATTCTTAGATACGGTTACCCACACAGTGTGATCACTGACAATGGCACGAACTTTGCCGAAGGAGCTTTTGCTCGCTTCTGTGAGAAACAACGAATAAGACTCGATGTAGCATCAGTCGTCCATCCAGAATCAAATGGACAAGTTGAATGGGATAATGGCTTAGTTCTGTCAGGGATAAAACCCCGCTTAATGGAACCACTCCAGAGATCACCTAGTTGTTGGATAGAGGAACTACCCTCAGTACTGTGGAGCCTAAGAACAACTCCGAATCGGTCAACTGGTTATACGCCATTTTTCCTCATATATGGGGCTGAAGCAGTTTTGCCTGCCGACATAGAATATGACTCGCCAAGGATGAGGCAATACTCGGAAGCCAAGGTAAAAGAGGCTCGAGAATATGGAGTAGACTTACTCGAAGAAGCAAGGGAACTGGCATTATCCAGATCTGCTATATATCAACAAAATCTCCGACACTACCATAGCCGGAAAGTGCAACCTCGTGTTTTTCGAGAAGGGGATTTGGTGCTCAGGCTGGTGCAGCGCACATCAGGAATGCATAAGTTATCACCCCCATGGGAAGGTCCGTTCATTGTAAGCAAAGCATTCCACAATGATTCTTATTATCTCAAAGACGCTCGTGAAGCACAAAAGAACAAGGCGGATAGGTCAGGAGATGAGACCAAAAGGCCATGGAATGTGGCACTACTTTGTCCCTTCTATACTTAGGAGAAGCAATGCATGTATCACTCAAACTCTCATATGTTGGACGTGTGTGCCGGCTATGTGCTGATAATAAAATGGTATGGTTTGAAAAACTGACTCGGGGACTACCCCTTAAATTTTCCATCTCAATTATTTTATGTCGGCTGGCGTGATACCCGAAATTTATCTCGTAACAAGTACTGTTTACTCAGAAGAAATCAACTCTTCGACTATGCTGTTGTCCGTAAACACGGCTTCATGGCAAGCAAGAGAAAAAGATGTAAGACGGGTAAACACGAACGACGGATAAGTACAAAGGAAATGTGAGTCGGCTTTAGTTTTTTTCCTAACTCTCTGTAGGTCGCGTTATACTACGTGTCGAGTAATCTCGGCCAAGTGATCCAAGTTTCATACCCGTTAACTATATCCTTAGTACTTTGAGACTCTAATGTCGAACACCGAAAAAGGTAGACAGGGGCCAAAGTCAAGGAAAGGTGACACGGCAAAATGAAACTCGGGGACTTGCCCTTGAATAATTCACACTTAGAACATAACGCAAATATATAAAGCCCGTTAACAGTTACAAAATCAAACTTAAAAGTGCAATGTATGCTACATATGTACCTGGCATACTGGGGATCTGATCAAAGTTCGAGTGTTTGTTAGCCTAAGGAGCAGAAGAACTCGAAGGAGCACTCTCGGAGCCAGGAGTAGTGCTTGGAGCATCGACCGGGTGAGGGGCATTTGTGGCCGGGTCCCCAAGATCAAGGAAGATGGGCCCGTCGCACCAAGTGTGCACCATGGTGTACTTGATCATGGCATAAGCTCGCTCCTAGCACTTCTTGATCAGCTCCGGATCGTTCATCCATTTGCCATCCCCCCTTATGCGAGCGAGAACATCAAGGTTGATGTCCTCGTACCATTTGCCATCCCCCCTTATGCGAGCCCGAAGGAGAGAGCCTTGTCCGCTGCAGCTCGGCCGGCCGACTCGTGCCATTGATCCAGCCGGTCTTCAGTAAGGAGCAATCTATCGGCAAGGGGCTCAATGAGATTGGGTGCATCTTCATCTAGCCAGAGCATGCGAAAGACTTGGATAGCCAACTTGAGCAGATCAACACCGCAATACCTGAGGGTCTTGACCCGTTCAGACACTGCTTCGAGAATCTCCTCCATAGACACCTCGCCGTCAGCAGGAGCACCAGCTTCGACTCTCACTTTCTTCATGGCTCGGATGGCAAACATATAGGCCTCAGGAAAATTCTCTGCAAGCAAAAAGAGAAAGTTAGTAAATAACAATGGCAGATGGAAGAAGTCCAGAAGGACTCATACAGTGCGCAAAGAGTAAGAACTCACTACCGAGAAAGAAGTTGATGGCGGCGAGTTTCCTATGCCAAGTCTTGGCCTTGGCTTGAAGGGCGTCAAAGTTCAGATTTGCTGACTCAACCGATGGTTCGGCCTCATCGAGCAGCCTCTTGGTCTTCTTGGCGCTGGCGGCCTGCTGTTCATTCTTCTCAGCAAGTTCCTCCCTCAACCATTTCACCTTGGCCAAGTGCTTCTACTCCGACTCGGCAATCAGCTTCTTCAACCGAGTCACCTCGTCTCGCTCCTTCTGGAGCTCGGTTTGGTGCTTCTCTGCTTATTCGAAAAGATTACTTGTCAGCACCAGCAGAAAATTTCAGCTATGACATCAATAAAGCAAGAAACTTACTCTCGGCCTCACTGATCTGCGAGTGAAGAGAATTTATTGTGGACTGAGCGGAGGCTGCGAAAAAAGAACAAGAAAGGATTGAGATAATGAACCAAAGAAAAGAACGCCGAAAAGAAAAAGGATGGGTAAGGATATTACCTTGGCCGTGGGTGTCAGTGTGCAGCTTCTCATACGCAAGTTCGAGCTTGCGATGCGCCAGGACAAGAGCTTGGTGCGCTCGTTATGCGTGAGCTGAACAAAGAGTATATACAATAAAGAAAGGTCAAGTCAAGCAGCCGGCTGAATCAAAAAAAAGCTCTTAAGAGAGCTTACAAGTAAAGAACTCTTACGACGTAAACCTCGAGGGGGGGGGGATGAAGCTCTAACATGAGTTTGGCATAAAGAAATCAAAGAGCTTAAGAGCTTGCAGCCGAGTAAGTTCCTTACTCGACAGTAACCTCGAGGGCTAGGGATTGAAGCTCTAACATGAGTTTGGCATAAAGGAATTAAAAGATCTTAAGAGCTTGCAGCCGAGTAAATTCCTTACTCGACAGTAACCTCGAGGGCTAGGGATCTAAGCTCTAACATGCAAGCTTGGTATTCAAAGATTAAAGTGATTAGTGAGAGCTTACGGCCGAGTAAGTGCCTTACTCAATCGTAACCTCGGGGACTAGGTGATATGCATAAAGGAAATAATCAATAGTACAAAAGAGAAGAAGTTATTTTACCTCGTTCACTTCGTCGGCACGGGCCATCAAAGAAATGGCCTACTGGGTCATGTTAGAGACGGCCTTGGGACCTAGCTTCAGTTTCTTGCCGGCACGGGTACTGACCTCCTTCTCGCCAGCTGCATTCCATGCCACGGCGTAAGGCTCAGCCGAACCTAGGCCCTTGCCAATGAGCGTCCGAGTGAGAACCTGACCCGTTTTCAGGGTGGTTCCCACATTGGCACGAGTTACTGCGGTACTAGCATGGAGGGTAACAGCCATAGAGCCATCACCTGACCCAGCAGCCATGGATTCACCCCCTTACCCGTTGAAGAGATCATGGTCGCCAACGTCGGAGCCCAGATTTGGGGAGAAGAACCCGGAGCGCAGACCAGCGTTGTCTGCTTAGAGGAGGTGGACTTTCCGGATGTAGGGCGAGCAGAGCTAGAAGCATTGGGATGGGTCTGGCCCTTTGACAGAATTGAAGAGGGAGTAGGGGGATTTGGATAAGATCGTGGAGCCGGTTGACTGGGCTCAGCGGTTTTGCTGGCTCCAAGATCAGGAAGTTGTTCATTCACACCAGCCTGAGGGCCGATGCCAGAGGAACTGGTGGCGGAAGGTTTCTCGGCTCCAGAGTCACGGGCACCAAGATCAGGAAGTTTCTCCTGGCCAGCGCCAGGGGCGTTAGCCGTATGACCCACCAGGTCTGACTGACACTGAGAGGCTTGAGCCTCAACAGTGGGAGCTTTAACCCGGACGGGACTCGGCACTGCCAAGTCGGTTGGAGGAGGCGCAAGCCTTAGCGGCGAGGCAATGCTAGATGCAGCCTGGCTTGCCGACAAAGGTGCGGCGCTGAAAACAACGAGACATATATAAGAAAACGTCAGTGACGAAAAAGAAAAGAACAGAGAAGGCAGAGTGCAAAAACATACCCGGTGACAACCGGGTCACGGACGACTCGGCGTGTGACTCGGCGCCCGGCAGCTTGATGAGTCTCAACCAGGCTGGCAGCAGCAGAGGCAGCAGGAGCTGCCGGAGTGAGCTTGCTCTTCTTGGCTGGCTGGGTGCTGGAGGAAGCTCCGCGTCGCTTCGGGCTGGCGACGGAGACCTTGCCGACTCCACCCATGGCGAGAGGAGGAGTCTCATGTACCTGGCCAGCTGCATAAGTAAATAACGGGCTTACTCGGATAAGCTGGGAGATTAAGGTCACAAGGCATATACCTCCAAAAGCGTACAATCATCATCCTCCTCATCGTCAGACCAATCTTGTAAGGGATTGCGAGATTGACTCTTACCCGAAGCTGAAGCAGCCGCAGTGTGCAGGATAGGCATGAAACACTCCAGGTCATACTCGACCTCATCCGAGTCGGAGCGATCCCCGTTATAACCAGCAGGAGGGACAGTACTGTCATCAACCTGGTGAAGGAGATTCTATGGAGGACAAACATAATGAGAAACTAAAAAAACTAAACTAAGAGTGGCAAAAGAGCTAAAGCCTACTCGGCGAGAAAGTGATTCGGAAAACTTACCCAGGGGAGAGGCCTGACCCGGCTAAACGGTGGGCAACTCCAAGCCCAGTCATCCGCCAAGTTCAGTTTGAAGATTGAGCTTACTCGGCGGGCGATGGAGTCATGGGTGAGCTCCTTAGTGGAGTGCCGAGTGGGATCGTGAGAGCCACTCATGAAACACATCTTGTGGCTCCTCGCTTGGATGGGGCTTACCCGGCGTGAGACGAAGGTGCACATGAGGTCAGAGTTGGCAAGATGAAAGTTTTCATCCGGCGACAGCAACCTTTCCAAGATCGCATTAGCCTCGTTTACCGCAACATCTTGGTCATGCGGGTCAAGCTGCCAGTGCTTCTTGTTGGGAACCTCATCCGAGAAAGGGGGAAGCCGGATGTTATTGGTAGACCCGCTGTTTTTGACATAGAAGAAAGTCCTATGCCATTTTTTGCAGGAGTCAATACCAGTAACCCAAGGAAAGATGGAATCTCTCCTGGGCATGATACTAGCAGCACCACACCGAGTCGGCCTCTTCTCGGATCAAGGAGCGCCAGGCTGGGGAACAACCTGAACCTTAAATCCAAAATATTTGGCCGATAAAGGAACTGTGGGCCAAATTCCAAGGTAGGCCTCACAAGCAGAGATGAAGCAAGAAAGAGAGCCAATCGCATTGGTAGGAAGATGGTGGGTCTGCAGATGGAAGGTGGAAAGGAACAAGGAGAAGAAGGTGCTCAGAGGAAGAGCGAAACCTCATTCAAAATGAGAAAGGAAAACCACCCGCTCGTTAGCTTGGGGTTTGGGAGAAATCTCACCGGTGGGAAGACGGCAATCCACTTGCAGTGGAATGCGTCTGGTGGAGCGGAGCCAGTCCACTTGTTTGGTGGATACCTCCGAGCCTTCCCAGCCACCGCGCTCGCCGGCGGGAATCTCCTACTCCTCAGCACCATCGGCACCGTCGCGAGCATCCATGAGATCAGAAAATTCAGTCTCCTCTGCGGTTGGAAGAGGCTTGGAACAGCGTGGACCCGTAGTGGAATGGAAAGAAGAAAGGGGCGATTGCAACACAAGGATAGGAGGAAGAGGAAAACGCAAAGGGGGCAGTTTGATTTTGCGGGCGCAAGGAAGAAGAAAGGGCAAGGGAAAACTGAACGGGCGTGGGGGAAGTGGAAACTCCCAACCCCTACTTAAGGACAGTAAAAACCCCAGTCGTGGGATCTATATGTGTCGTGCGTCCAGCGTGTGCCCGTGTACCAGGTAGGGAAAGCCAATCAGCAAGCGCCACGTAGCCAAGGATACACGAAAAATCCCATGCCACGTCATGACTAGAAGGACAAGAGGTGCAGGTCGATGGGACTACCACAGTGACGAGGAATAACTGTGCAGCCGTCACTGTGCCGCCAGAGCTTGGAACAAAAATTGAGGCAAGTAATCAGGATTACCAGCTATCAGAGACTGAAGCGCGCCTAAAAATGACTCGGAATTGGCCAAAATAACTCGGCTCGAGGCAAGAATGAGCCAAGAAGTCAAAGAGTCGACCCGGAAATTGTCAGACTGACCCGGCAAGGTGCGAAATTGTGACAGATAAAGACAAAAACTAAGTTCCACTCACACAAAAGGAACCTGGAGACGCCTAACAGCTTGAACTGCTAGACCTCACCAGCTTTGGGGACTAATGTCGGGTGGATAACCCCCGGTAGGGTCACGAGAGGGGAAACATAGAGCAACTGGGTTGGCTCCGAGTAAAGAAAGAACCAGGCCGGGTAAGAACGGTCGGTTAAGATAAGCATGAAAGCTGACATACAAACTATGTCGGCCCGCATAGGACAAAGTTGTAACCCTTGCAGGAATCGACGAGCCGAGTCGACCGAGGAAGGGCCGACTCAAGAAGGACGCGTGTCACCTTTCCGAGTAAGGTTGAGGAGGGACCATGGTAAATCATGGTCAAAAGAGAAGGGCGATGCCGAGTGACACAAAAGGAGCCGGGTGACGCCCAAAGCATACGCTGACGTACAAAGTAACAACATGACGCCAAAAGCAACAAGAAGCAGCGTACCAGAAGACCATTAGTTGTCAAGCTTTATGGACCGGGCCTCTGGGCTTAGGGCAAGCCCATGACCCGGCCCACATTGTAGGGACCAAGATCCAAACAGTAAACCCTAGAACCCAAAGGGGTATTAGCTAGCTAGCACTGCCTATATAAGGGAGGGCATAGCAGTAGTAGAAGAAGGTTGGACAAAGTAGTGAACTAGTCCTGATAACTCTATCTTATACAGCTCAAGGAGCACTTGTAATCTTTGGGGTATCAATCAAACTGCAAAGTGTGGAGAGTTCTTCTTGTTCTTCGTGCATGGATCGACCGTGCACTCCCTCCCCGGTGACCACAAGCACCCCTTTGGCACCCAACTTAAGCCTACCAATGGCATCTGCCGTGCCACCACCACGACAGAAAACAACTTTCTCATGTCCTTATGGTACTTATGCTTATAGATTAATCTCATTTGGCTTATGTAATGAAGTTGCAACCTTTCAAGAATCATTTTAAAAATATTTGATGATCTTGTTGAGAAGACTATGAAAGTCCTAAAGAATGATTTTGTTGTTTGTGGAACAACATTTGATAATTGTCTCTACAATTTAACCAAGGTTTTGCAGAGATGTAGATAATCAAATTTAGTTTTGAATTGGGAGCAATGTCGATTCATGGAAAGAGAAGGTAAAGTTTTTGGACAGAAGGTTTCAAAAAAGGTATAGAAATAGATAAGACCAATATAAGTGCTATAGAAAATGTTCCCACACCTCAAGACATTAAAAACTTAAAAATGTTTCTGGGACATGCATGTTTTACAAGCGTTTTATACAGGATTTTGCTAAAATAGCTATGGTTCTTACTAACCTTCTTGAGAAAGAAACTCTGTTCTACTTAGACCATGATTGCATTGCATCCTTTGAAAATCTTAAAAACAAATTAGTTTCAGCACCTATCATGCAATCCCCAAAATGGGATGAACCTTCTGAAATCATGTGTGATGCTAGTGACTATGCTTTAGGAGTTATATTAGTACAGCGAGACGGGAAGAATTTAAATGTTATTCATTACGCTAGTAGAAGTCTTAATAAGATTCAGAAAAATTATGCTACTACGGAGAAAGAGTTTCTGGATATAATTTTTGCTTGTGATAAATTTAGATCTTACATTATTAATTCTAATGTAATAATCCATACAGATCACCAAGCTTTGTGTCACCTTCTTGTTAAAAAGGATTCAAAGCCCAGGTTGATTAGGTGTGTGTTATTACTACAAGAATATAATTTGCAAATAGTAGATAGGAGGGGTAAGGATAATCCAGTAGCAGATCATCTCTCTAGGATGGAAGGAATAATTACCAACCCCGTACCTATAAATGAGTCATTTCCGGGAGAATACTTAGCAAATGTTGAAGTCGCTGATCCTTGGTTTGAAGATTATGCTAATTATCTTGCAGTAAAATTTGTACCTCCTGGTATAACAAGAAATAAAAGAATGAAATTCTTTAATGATCTCAAATATTACTTTCGGGATGATCCGTTTATTTATCGTCATGGACCTGACGAAATGATTCAAAAGTGTGTTCCTAATCATGAAATGATGCAGTTTTGCAAGCTTGCCATGACAGCCCGTATGGAGGACATCATGCAGGCAAGCGCACTACATAAAATGTACTTCAATCCAGATTCTATTGTCCCACCTTGTTCAAGGATGCACATAGGTATGTGGAATATTGTGATGCTTGCTAGAAAAGAGGTAATATAGGCATAAGACAAGAGATGGCAATGAATTATAGTCTTATAATTTAACCATTTGATGTGTGGGGAATGGATTACATGGGACCCTTTATAGAATCAAATGGCTACACTCATATTATTGTTGCTATTGATTATGTTACTAAATGGGTTGAAGGCTATTCCAACTAACCATGCAGATGCAGCTAGTTTCGTGAAAATGATCAAGGATGTCATATTTCCCAGGTTTGGAGTTCCTAGATTTTTAATTACTGACGGTGGTTCTCATTTTATGAAAGGAACTTTCAGGAAAATCATTTGAAAGTATGGAGTAACTCACCGTGTTGCTTCACCATATCATCCTCAAACGAGTGGTCAAGTGGAACTCTCTAATAGGGAACTAAAGACCATACTCGAGAAGACGGTGGATAAATCAAGAAATATTATTCATACAAGCAAAATTACACTCTTTGGGCATACCAAACTACATTTAAAAATCTGATGGGTATGACACCATATAAGATGGTGTATGGTAAGGCGTGCCACCTACCTTTAGAATTGGAACATAGAGCATTTTGGGCAATCAAGAACTTAAACTATGATCTTAAAGCAGTAGGAGAAAAACGTTTATTAGACATACATGCTTTAGATGAGTTTAGGAGTGAGGCTTATGAAAATGCTAGATTGTTTAAGGAAAAAGTAAAAAGATGGCATGATAGAAAAATATAGAATAAGGTCTTTAAAAGTGGAGATAAGGTTTTGCTCTATAATTCTCATCTTAAGTTGTTTCCAGGAAAGCTCAAATCAATGTGGGAGGGCCCCTATATAGTTGACGAAGCTTATGCATCGGGAGCAGTGAAGCTCCAGTTATGATAAAAATCGCGTTCAACGAATGTTAATGTTGGTCGAAAATTTAAGCTGTCATTTTTCTGTCAAATCTTGGTATTTCATTAAGTCTCGTATTAATTAATAATTCCCAAAGAAAAACATAAAATTTGATGTGTACAGTAGCCTTAACGACCAACTATACAACGGTAATTAAATTTCTAGTCGTATAGTTGTGGCCGTATAGTTATTTCAGCGCATCTCCAATTTTTATGCCAACATACAGAAGGTTTAACGACCAATTATACAGCGGAAAGAAATTTCCTGACCATATAGTTGCGGACATATAGTTGGTACCACTATAGCTAAAAAAAATCTATAGTCGGTTCATAACTATACGGCGGGATCTATACGGGTTGCTCCCATATAGTCGCTCGTTATGAAAGGCGGGTAGGGTTTTTGACCTCCCCTTATAAAGTTGATTGAATCTAACCTTTTTCATTAAGTTTTCGTAGAGCTACAGCCTCCAGCCTCGAAAAACCATCTCCATCTCCATACAAGCCCCTTCTAACAACATCCGTGCAGCGAAGCCATGCAACCTTTCCATGTCAACAAGATTTGGAGGAAGAAGGAAGAGAAGCCCGTGAAGAGGATTGAGGTAATAGAACCAAACAAAGCATCATTATCATCCAGCTAAATGATCAAGCCTCTCTCGAATTGGGAGGACATGTTCCCGCAAAGGATGGAGATGACGAGGCAATCATATCAGAGAAGGAGCAAGGATGAGTATCTCCCTAATCCTTACCGTCACAACATGAGATATTATTATAAACCTCTTCTTAGTCCGCCACCTCTTAAACCCAAGAATGTGTTGAAACTATTGGAGAAGGGATTGACTCCTACTGGATGATGAACAAATTCCTCGAGAAAAAGGTTAATGACATCTATGGTAGAGTTGGTTTCTTAATTAAAACTGTTTTTGAGTTGACAGATGATAATAAATTCCTCTAGATAAATTTTTTGAAGCTTCAATACGACATGGCCGAGCTCAGCATCCGCCTCGCAAGCATAGCTAAAGTTAGCAACCAAGGAGAAGAAGGCAATACTCTTCCAACCCAGGAGGAAGAATAGGTACCGACAAGGAGTTATTCATCCTTCCTAGCTTGATTAGAAGTTTACTATTTTAGTTTCGCATTAGTTCGATCTCATAAATAAAGCTTGCATCATTAGAATTCCCTTCAGGAATAGTCGGTCCCTCTTATGAAATTCTGAGTTTATTATAATATATGAAGCATTATTGAGTTTGAGTTTGTCTTATTGGATATATGAATGGATCGAGTATGATTTTACTTGCACTCTGAAAGGGCATGTATGCCCCCATGTGTGGTTTTGGTAATTAATGACAATCTCTATGGACTAATGTATAAATTGAGTATCACTTGTAGGTTTGTCCATTGAAATTGCTTGGGCCATGTGTTGGTCTCAAGGTTGAAATATGAAGAAATGTCCAAGGGCTTTGTGCCATTGGAATCATGAAGAAATAAGGAGCTTGAAGGTTGATCAAGACAAGTGCAAAGAGTTGCATCAAGATGGATCAACCTCAAGAAGGGATGAAGAAGGGCAAGGTCAAGATGCACCATCTCTAGAAGACCTCATGCTTGAAGCTTTCCATCCTCGTGATCATGGAGTGATGAAGACAAGTTCAAAGAAGAATTTTCCCCATGGAGTATGGGGGAGCAATTTGCAAGTCCTCATCTTCATCAAGCAAGAGCAATCAAGAAAGGTGTTCCCACTTGAGAAGGACAAGATGGTCTACATCAAGTTCAAGTGGATTGCTCAAGGCAAAGGAATGATCTTGATATGGCTTCCCTTTTATCGGTATCGTGTTGTTGGGATACCGGGTTTAGGATAGATAGCCATACTATCAAGAGGGGCTCTCAAGCGGGTGTCTCGATCACATCGTTCGGAGAGAGCTCAAACCTTTGCATTCATAGCATCATATTTCTTAGTTGTTATTTGGTTCTTCTCCATGAGAGGATCTAGAGACTGTGGTTATCATCATAACAATCTCTAGCTCATCAAATAAGGATTTTGCTTGCATATCTTATTGTATTCTTGATCGTGCGGGTTTTTCTGGCTTCACACCTTAGGAGAAATCTCACATATATATACTTGATATTTTCTCCCTTGGTGGTATCCAATATTTAACATTTTATTGGGTTCTACTTGGTTTTATCTTCCCATCAAAATTTGTTTCATCCCAATAGGAGTTTCCAAGCTCAACTTCTTATGTTTTGGGTATGGAGGTTTTACCGGTTCATCGGTTCTAGAGAGTTTATACCTTTATCAAGCTGGACTATGATGTTTATTTGCATAATCTTGTAGAGATTTTTGTTCTATTCGGAACGAGCCCAAGATCATCAAAAAAGGAGTCCAAAATCAAAAGTTATTGAAGTTTTCATGCAATGCTATCCTGCGTTTTTGCTTGAGCGGAAGTTCCGGCCCAAGTTCCGACCCAAGTTCAGGTCAGGTTCAGTAACTTGTGTTTCTATTTTCCGGAAGTTCTGGTGGGGGCGCCGGAAGTTCCGGTGGTGTGCGAATCTGGCCCAAACGGTCAGTTTTTCTTTGTCCTATTTAAGGGGGATTTCTTCCCCAATGGTTCCCCATCTTTTGAGCTCGTTTTTGCCCACAATTGTTAACCTATTTGAGCTTTCTTACTCCCTCCCATGATTCTTACATCTTTTTGAGGGAAAAGTGAGAGGATATTTAGATCTACAATCGTCCCAAGTCAAATCCCTTCTTTGTGAAGGAATCATTGGGATCTAGATCTTGGAGAGTTTTGTGTTCTCCTCTTGTGTTCTTCCTCCCTTATTTCCCCAATAGCTTTTATAGCTTTATTGGAATTTGGGAGAGAAGGACTTTCCCTTGAATTTTGTGCATAGGTTTGATTTCTCCTCGAAGATTGTCAACATCCGGATTTTTAATCCCAGATGTCTGTTATGCCATACATCGCAATCCCAGGATTACCATTTTTGCGAGACATAACAGATTTGGATACCACAGTACATCATCCATTACAAACCATACATAAGGTCTTACATAAATAAGGATCTCATGATCCAGTTCTTAATACAACTCAAGCAGCGGAAATACGTAATAATAACGGTAGCGTAGGCGAAGCTCCATCTTCGGGGTCACATGCAATGCTGACGATGGGAGATGATCCTAGTTGTCGTAACCTTCCTGGGGTCCTTCGTCCTGGTACTCCTCTTCATAGTCTAGCCACGGGAATAGCCAGGGACAAAGCCATGAGTACTCTTTAAGTACTCGCAAACTAATACTAACAAGTGAAGGGGGTTTTTATAATAGGACACTAAGCTCTAGGGTTGTTTTGCAAAAAGCCAGATTTACCTCTACTAAGTTCAGAAGCAAGAAAATCTAGTTGAAATTTTATAACACCTAAGCGGGAACTTGAATTTCATATCACAACTCTGTTGTGGTCAAGTCAAATTCTCAATTCATTTCACAAATCATTTTGAAAACATCTGACGGGGGAACAGTATGGCCACTCCAACTGTCCATAACCGCGGACGCAGCGATTCGAATAGTTTGACACTCTGCAGAGATTGTACACTTTCACCACAACATTCGATACATCCGTCAAGAACAAATCCTGAATTCACCATACTCAGTATGCGGAGAATCAATCCTAACCTTTCAATTACACGCCCTAGTATAGGCACCTCTCCTGTGAGTTTGGCCTCCCAACCATGACCAACTGTCATCTTGGGTACTGCACAGGTGGACAATCTTCACAAGGTAGCCTCAGCTTAGACCTTGGCCGTGAGGGAACCCATACTAAAGTATATAAGTTTCCAGTCAAGCCCTACCCAATTTTCGGGTATTGTGGTTGTACAGTAAAATTGGAATGGTATCGCATCCAGACAACCATCAGTTTTATAAAGGGCTAAGGCTCATGCCTTCAAATTTTCATCATCAAAATCATCTGGTGTTCGGAAACACATGTCAAAACATCTCAGTAGAATGACTCCTCATTCTAAGGTTTTCATAACCATTTTCCACCAAGTATTCCCATCTAAAGTTGATCAGGTTTCATGCTTAGCACTAGCATTTACAAGTGAGGGTGAGTACTAATGAGGGGTGGTAAACAAGTGGAGTTTTAACTAAGTATAATCTCATGCCTTAGGGTGACATCAAGATTATCTAGCTTAGGCCAAATTTAATGCTCTTTATGCAACCTTCAATTATCTTCCTAGAATCTACAAGTCACTTAAGTAAACTCTAAGAAATATCTTTGATAATGAAATAAAGTAGAAAGCTTACAAGTAAAACTAGGAGGGGGTATCATCAAATATGTCTAACCAAGCATGCTTAGTGCATTGCATAGGTTATCTAACTTTCATAATTGCAAGTGTTAGCTTGCTCAATCAACTAGTAGTATTAGGCTTGCAAGTATTGGCTTGCATAAGTATCAGTATAAGCTTTCCTTGAGAAGAGCAGTGATTGAAGTTCTCCTCGGCTTCTTCTTAATAGTATCCTCCCTCCTCCTCGTATCCTTGGTCGGTACTAGCATCTATGAATAAATACGAGGTACACAATCACCAAACAATACTTAACTATTTTCAATCATCACACAAAGATATTCTATAGATGATCTAGTATCATCACTAACATTACAAGATTAAAGCATTTGTCTTATTTATTTTATTTTTAGAAAAGCAATTTCTACTCATTGAAAAACTACTTAAGATTTACTATTCTCCCAACCAAACATGGGATCATGTTGACACATGTCATCACCACATATTTTAGTACATGAGAATGTGATTTAAAGTGGTGTCACAATTTAATAAGGTTTAACCTTTTTATTTTAAATAATTAAAGTGACTAGAAATGCCTATGTGGCATTCTTTTATTACTTGAACATTGTTTCTGTAAGTAAACCCATATGTTTTTATATATTCTGAAAGGTATGGTCAAATGTGATTTTGGGAAGTTGGAATCAACTCAAAAGCTATTATGGTTGAAATTTGAAAAATGTTTAAATGTAGAAAAGCTTCTGACTTGTTATTTTTTACCAAGGTTGATCTATAGATCCAAATTATTTGAATCCAACGGGCTTGGATTAAGCATTTCAATACCTTTCTAACAAAATTGGTTTCATGCAATTTGGTTCACTGCATCGAGCTGGGTTGATTTTTGAAACTAGGTACAAAACTAAGTTTTAATTAAATAGAAAAATATAAATTCAAATGATTGGGCTGCGCGGGAAGGGTTATTGGGCCTGCCCAGTGTCACTCCGCAGCGCGGGGCTTAGCTGACAGGGGGGGTCTACTAGTCAGTGGCTCATAAAATGTGAAGCGGTAAGGGGCGATGCGGTGAGTTCTATTAGAAGTGAGATCAACGGCTGAGGGTCGTCGTCGACGATGAACATGTCACCGGCGAGCTCGAACCCTAGAGGTTCGGTGGGAGTGCATAGGGGGCATACCGGGGCTCCAGTGGCGATGGAGAGGCGGGCAAACGACGAAGTCGACGACGGTGAACTCAGGGGTGGTCGCGGCAGGTCCGGGGGTGGTCGAAATTAACGGCCCCCTTCTTCTCTAGAGGCGGCCTGCTCTGGCGCAATTCCGACGAAGTGCTGCTCCTCGTGCTCCGGCTAAGGGGTGGAATGATCAGTGAGATGAGGGGAGTCAGATGGTGTGAAGAAATCGAGCGGGGGTTGTCTCCTTTTATAGGCTTGACGGCGAGACCGAGAGGGATGGGCAGGCGATGGTGGCGACACAGCTACGGGAGGCTAGAAGCATGGCCGAGGTTGGCGATCGACGGGCGGTTTCCTGGCGATGCTAAAGGCTTAAATGCGCATGTGGGGCGGTGGCAAATGGCCGGGAACGCGCGGTGCTCTGTGAGACAGAGGCGGCGAACTCCGCGGCGAGCGGTGGCTACGGGGTACGGGCGGTGAAATGATCATGTCTGGTGGTCCCCTGGGACGGTGGGGTGCATGCTGGAGGGCGGCGAGGGCTCGAGGTGGTCGGGTTGCGTGGGAACGACGCGTGCTCTGCGGTGCGCGTCGGCATGGTTGACAGTGGCGCGGGCGCGGCGTTCCTGGCGGTTATGGTCGCTGTATTCGAGCTAGGGCTGGCGAGAGGGGGTGGTGAGGCATGGGCTGCATGCTAGACAAGGTTGGCACAGCTAGTTCTTCTCCTAGCTTGCTGTCCACACTAGGGTGACATGGATGCTCTCGGCCTGCTCACCGTTGATGAAAATGGCCAGCTTACAGTGGTGCTAGAGGCTTGTTAAGGTTGCTAGATGATCTACTAAGGCTAGTTGTAACCAGAGAGGGAACAAGGTTGGACCAAAACACTGCTCAACATAGTGTTTTTGATTTTGTTGATTTGAATGTGCAACCTGTTTGATGAAATGGCTGCATGAACTTAAGTTTTCAATTTTGAAAAGATTTTTGGTGGGTGTGCTAGACATGTGTTGAGGGTTTTGAAAATTGAGCTTGTTTGAGTGGTTTTTGAAATAGTGGGATCTTCCCATATGAAATAGATTCAATTTTAAACTGTCATTTAAACTAAGCATTTGAATGTTTTTGGATGATCACAAAGTGGGCCTTGGTACCTTATTATGGGTACTATCAAGGGGTGCAAAGATCCATACATGTTTCTGTTAAGTTTTGAAAATTAGAGATAGCCAAAGTAGGCATGGGAGTTAATTTGGCCAAAGTGACCATTCACTTCATTTGCTTAGTTTGAGTTGTTTGTCTATGGGAAAAGTTTGGGGATTGTTTAGATGATGTTTATTTCACCTAAGAATCATTTTTCAAGCAAAGAAACACAGAACCATGGCAATTCAAAAGAATCCAAATTTTAATACACACACATATGAATGCTTTCATACTTTTAATTGGAAAGGTTTTTGTTAACCCTAATTTTGATGATTAGAGTTTTATGATCCAAGTTTAGTATTTTTGGGATGTTACAAACCTTCCCCCCTTAAACAAAATCTCGTCTCGAGATTTGAAAAAGGACGAAAAAGATTACCTAGGATTTGAAGAGATCGGGAAACTCCGTCCTGGTATGATCTTCGCGCTCCCAGGTAGCTTCTTCTTATGTGTGGTTGCTCCATTGAATCTTGAGAAACTTGATGCTTCGGGTTCTGGTAGTTCTGAAAGATTCTTCCAAAATATGGATGGGTACTTCGGGATAGGTCAGGTCATCGTTGATCTCTATGGTCCGGTGATCAATATTCTTGAACACTTCAGTCTTCTCCGGAACTTCGAGGCACTTGCGAAGTAATGAGATATGGAACACATTGTGCATGGCTGACATCTCTTCGGGTAGTTCAATTGATACGACACTTCTCCTCGACGGTTCAGGATCTTGAAGGGGCCTATATATCTGGGGGCTAACTTTCCCATGAGTTGGAAACGCTGCATTCCCTTTAACGACGACACTTTCAGATACACAAAATCTCCTATGTTAAAGGAGAGGTATCGACGTCTCTTGTCGGCGTAACTCTTCTGCCTGGATCGGGAGGTCTTGAGGTGCTCACGAATCTTGTGAACTTTCTCTTCTGCTTCTCCTAGGATATCGGGTCCGAAAATCTGACTCTCTCCTACTTCCGACCAGTTCAAAGGGGTGCGACACTTCCTTCCATACATGAATTAAAATGGGGCCATTTGCAAACTAGCTTGATAACTGTTGTTGTATTAAAATTCTGCGAATGGCAGACAGTCTTCCCATTTAGATCCATACTCTAACACACATGCTCTCAACATGTCTTCAAGTATCTGATTTACTCGCTCCATTTGTCCGTCGGTCTGAGGGTGATAAGCGGTTCTGAAATCTAGTCGGGTTCCTAAACCTTCTTGGACTTTCTTTCAGAATCTCGAGGTAAACTGAATTCCTCGATCTGATACGATGTTCTTGGGGACTCCGTGCAAACTGACGATTCTAGCGATGTATAAATCCGCTAGCTTCGAACTCTGATATGTGGTCTTGACTGGTAAGAAATGGGCGACTTTGGACAATCTGTCCACTATGACCCAGATAGAGTCATTTCCCCTACTAGAAGTAGGCAATCCAGTGATAAAGTCCATTCCATCGGAATCCCATTTCCATTCCGGAATATGTAGGGGTTGCAACAATCCAGCGGGTCTTTGATGTCCCGCCTTGACTCACTGACATATATCACACTTGGCAATATAGCTTCTGATTTCTCTCTTCATCTTATGCCACCAAAATTGTTCTTTAAAATCTTGATACATCTTCGTTCCTCTGGGTGGATAGAATAAAGAGTATCATGAGCTTCCTTCAGAATCACTTCTTTCAACTCAGAATCTGCTGGTACACAAAGACGTCCTTTGTACCACAGAACTCCTGCTTCGTCCTCGGTGAATCCGGGTACCTTGCTTGTACCGATACGACAATTTATTCCGTCGATACTAGCATTTCCTTTCTGCGCCTCTTTGATCTGGCTGATAAAAAGTGGGTTGAAGTTCTATGCTAGCCAAAAATCCTTCTCTCACTAATTCCATTCGAAATTCTTCCATCTCTTTGTGCAAGCTTGGTTGCTCCTCCAAAATCATGGAGTTCAAGCGGCACGGCAATCTGCTAAGGGAATCTGCTACCACGTTGGCTTTACCGGGGTGATAGTGAATGTCCAGATCGTAATCCTTGATTAGCTCAATCCATCTTGTCTGTCTCATATTTAGCTCCTTCTGAGTGAATATATACTTCAGGCTCTTGTGATCGAATAAATCTCACAACGGTTTCCCATCAGGTAGTGCCTCCATGTCTTCAGGGCTAGAACTACGGCGGCGAGTTCGAGGTCATGGGTTGGGTAATTTTGCTCATGTTGTTTCAGTTGTCGAGATAGATAAGATATAACTTTGCCTTCTTGCATTAGCACACATTTGAGACCGATCTTGGATGCGTCACAATACACGTCGAAGGGCTTCGTGATATCCGGCATGATTAAGATTGGGGCTGAAGTCAATCTTCTCTTGAGTTCTTGAAAACTTGCTTCACATTTGTCCGTCCATTCAAACTTCTTGTCCTTCTCCAGCAATTGGGTCATGGGTCTGGCGATACTCGAGAATCCTTCTACGAACTTGCGGTAGTATCCCGCCAATCCAAGAAATGCACGAACTTGGGTTTGAGTGGTTGGGGCTTGCCAATCTTCGACATCTTTCACCTTTGCAGGGTCAACGGCAATTCCTCCGGCTGATACAATGTGGCCAAGGAATCCTACCTCTTGTAACCAGAATTCACATTTGCTAAACTTGGCATACAACTGATGCTCTCTAAGGTTTCCAAGAATGGTCCTAAGATGTAGCTCATGTTTTTCTTCTGATTTGGAATAAATCAGTATGTCATCGATGAAAACAACGACAAACTTATCCAGGAAGTCCATAAAAATCTTATTCATGAGATTCATGAAATAAGCGGGGGCATTGGTTAATCCAAAAGACATGACAGTATACTCATATAATCCAAATCTGGTGGTAAAGCCAGTCTTTGGAATATCCTCTTAGCGAATCATGAGTTGATGATAGCCTGTTCTAAGATCAATCTTATAAAACACTTTGGCACCGGTCAACTGATCAAACAAATCTTCTATCTTGGGAAATGGGTACTTGTTCTTTATAGTGACATCATTCTGTAGGGTTTCGTAGCATGGAAAACAAAAAATTTCTATCGCATACAAACAAACAAGCCAAGATCTATCTACTAGATTGTAGCAACGAGTCGATGGAATAACTTACCCTCGAAGATTCCAAAGTGTTTAACGAGAGCGGATTCTCGTGGGTGATGTAGTCGTACTCTTCCCGATCTCAAGATCGTGTAGACGGAGCGAGTATGGTGGAGTATGAAAGAGCTATTAGTGGTCTAGGGTTTAGACACACCAATTAGAAGGCTCTAATCCGAAGGCTAGGGCAATTATAAGCTCTAAACCAAAGCGGCTCTAAACCGGATTCTAGGGCTAGGGTTTAGATTTAGAGGATAGGAACTTTGTGTGTCTAGAGGAGGAGGCCCTGCCCCTCCTTTTATAGGTGGAGGGGCCGGCGCGCCAAGGGGGAGGGAGGGGAGTCCCTCCCCAACTCGGCTTGGAGGTGGGCCGCCGGTTGGAGGAGGGATTCCCTCCCCAACTCGGTTTGCCCCCTTCTTTCCTCTTTCCCTCACTTTCCTGTTTTAGCCGTTTGACTTTAAAACTGGCCGTTTGAATTTTCAGTTTGGGATTCAATTTAATCCTTTATTTGGAACAGTGAGAACACTTAGTACATGATGCAATCATTCCAATATGCAATGACACATTCATGTACCCCTTCCCCTCCGGAGTGCCGGACATTCCGGAACCTTCTAGAACATCCCCGATGAAAACACCGGAATCATTCCCGAACTCCGAAACGGGACTTTCCTTATATGAATCTTATTCTCCGGACCATTCCGGATCACCTCGTGATATCCCGGATCCCATCCGAGACTCCGAACAACATTCAGTCTCTTTCTCATAATATCATAACTACTCAAACAACGTCGAATCCTTAAGTGTGTCTCCCTACGGTTCGTGAATTATGCGTACATGATCGAGACACTTCTCCGAACAATAACCAATAGAGGAATCTGGAAATTCATATGGCTCCCACATATTTCTACGATTACTTTGCGATCGAATGAACCACTTACATACTATACCAATTTCCCTTTGTCTCACGATAGTTTACTTATCCGAGGTTATGATCGTCGGTATCTCTGTATACCTAGTTCAACCTCGTTATCGACAAGTACTATTTTCTCGTTCCCGTGATATGTGATCCCTTGTGACCCAGTCACATGCTTGCAAGCTAATTGGATGACATTCCACCGAGAGGGCCCAGAGTATATCTATCCGTCATATGGATGGACAAATCCCACTCTTGATCCATGTGTTTCAACCAATACTTTCCGAACACTCAATGCCACCTTTATAGCCACCCGATTCACGGTGTGGTGTTTGATGTCATCAAAGCATCCATCCGGTAAAGGTGATATGCATGATCTCATGGTCAAAGGAATTAGGTTACTATGTATCAGAAAGCATATAGCAATTGAACTAATGAAATGACTTGATCTTTATGCTACGCTTATCTATAGGAGTATGTCCACCATATCATTCTCCTAACGATATGATCTTTTTGTTGATAACATCTCAATGTTCATGATAGGGAAACCACAATCATTAATCAACCAACAAGCTAGTGAAGTATAGAGGCTATACTAGGGACTTCAAATTAAGTTTACAAATCACACAAGTATCAATGTTTCCTTGTTAATACTATTATAGCATGAATGTAAACATTTATCATAAACACAAAGATATAATAATAACTACATTTATTATTGCCTCTAGGGCATATCTCCAGATCTCCCACTTGCACTAGAGTCATCTAATCTAGATTACATGGTAATATACGAACACCCATGGCAGTTTGGTGTTGGTCATGTTTTGCCCTTGGGAGAGGTTTAGTCAACGGATCCGCCATATTCAGATCTGTGTACTTTGCAAATCTTTATATCCCCATCCCGGATATGTTCTCGAATAGCGTGAAAACGCAGTTTGATGTCTTGACTTCTTGTGTGACCTTGGTTCTTGCGCATTGGCTATGGCGCATGTTATCACAGAGATAGACATTGGGTCCAGCGCACTAGGAACCACACCCAGCTGTAATGAACTCTTTCATCCATATCGCTTCTTGTGAAGCCTCCGGCAGCCATGTATTCCGATTCAGTTGAAGATCTCGCCACAACGCTTTGCTTTGCACCTCCAGCTAAGCTGCACCATTCAAAATAAATACGTATCCAGATTGTGATTTAGAATCATCCGGATCGGTGTTCCAACTAGCATCGGTGTAACCATTAACAACGAGCTGTTCATCACCTCCATAAGAAAGAACCATATCCTTAGTTCTTCTCAAGTACTTAAGGATGTTTTTGACCACTGTCCAATGATCCACTCCTGGATCACTTTGATATCTGCTAGTTAAACTAACAGCATATGCAATGTCGGGTCTGGTACATAGCATGGCATACATTAGAGATCCTATGGCTGAAGCATAGGGAGTCTTACTCATCCTTTCTCTATCTTCTGCCGATGTCGGACTTTCAGTTTTACTCAAGGTCGTATTGGGCAACATGGGCAAGAACCCTTTCTTGCTTTCTTCCATTCCAAATCTCTTTAGAACTTTGTCCAAATATGTACTCTGTGACAATGATATTTTGCGTTTCGATCTATCTCTATAAATCTTTATGCCTAATATGTAAGCTGCTTCGCCAAGATCCTTCATTGAAAAACTATTATTCAAATATTCCTTGACACTATTAAGAAGGTCTACATCATTCCCAATCAACAATATGTCATCCACATATAGTATTAAGAATGCTACAGAGCTCCCACTCACTTTCTTGTAAATACAAGCTTCTCCATAAGTTTGTATAAAACCAAAACTTTTGATCACCTTATCAAACGTTGATTCCAACCGGATGCTTGCTTCAATCCATAGATGGACCGTTGAAGTTTGCATACCTTGTTAGCATCTTTAGGATTGACAAAAACTTTGGGTTGCATCATATACAACTCTTCATCAATATCTCCATTGAGGAATGCTGTTTTGACATCCATCTGCCATATCTCATAATCATAATATGCAGCGATTGCTAACATAATCCTCACAGACTTTAGCTCGCTCTTGGAGAAAGTCTCATCGTAGTCAACTCCTTGAATTTGTCGAAACCCTTTTGCGACAAGTCGAGCTTTATAGACGAACATTACCATCAGCATCTATTTTCTTCTTGAAAATCCATTTGTTCTCGACAGCCTTCGCCATCCGTAAGTCCACCAAAGTCCATACTTGGTTTTCGTACATGGATCCAATCTCGATTTCATGGCTTCTTGCCATTTATTGGAATCTGGGCTCATCATCGCTTCCTCATATGTCTCGGGTCATCGGTGTTGTCCACCAACATGACACTCATAACGGATCATACCAATGGAGTGGTACGAGTTCTCGTTGACCTCCGAGGCTCTGCGATAACTTCAACCGAAGTTTCATGATCACCATCATTAGCTTCCTCTCTTATTGGTGTAGGCACCAGGCACTTCTTAGGTCTTTGTGCTACTCGCAATTCGAGAGAAGGTTCGACAACCTCGTCGACTTCTACTTTCCTTCCAGTCACTTCTTTCGAGAGAAATTCCTTCTCTAGAAAGGATCCATTCTTAGCAACGAAGATTTTGCCTTCGGATCTATGATAGAAGGTATACCCAATAGTTTCCTTCGGGTATCCTATGAAGACGCATTTTTCCGCTTTGGGTTCAAGCTTGTCCGGCTGTAACTTCTTTACATAGGCTTCGCATCCCCAAACTTTAAGGAACGACAATCTAGGTTTCTTCCCAAACCATAATTCATACGGTGTCGTTTCAACGGATTTAGACGGTGCCCTATTTAAAGTGAATGCGGCTGTTTCTAATGCATAACCCCAAAATGATAGCGTAAATCTGTAAGTGACATCATAGAACAAACCATATCTAAGAGAGTTCGATTATGACGTTCGGACACACCATTTCGCTGTGGTGTTCCCGGCGGTGTCAATTGTGAAAGTATTCCGCATTTCTTCAAATGCTCGCCAAACTCGTAACTTAGATATTCACCTCCACGATCAGAACGTAGAAATTTAATCTTCCTGTTACGTTGATTCTCTACCTCACTTTGAAACTCCTTAAACTTCTCGAAAGTTTCGGACTTATGTTTCATGAAATAGATATACCCATATCTACTCAAGTCATCCATGAAGGTAAGAACATAACGATAACCATCAGCGATGCTACACTCATTGGACCACACATCGGTATGTATGATTTCCAATAAGTCCGTAGCTCGCTCCATCATACCGTAAAATGGAGTCTTATTCATTTTTCCCATCGACATGCTTCGCATCTTTCAAGTGATTCAAAATCAAGTGATTCAAGAAGTCCATCGAATGGAGTTTCTTCATACGCTTCACTCCAATGTGACCAAGACGACGATTGCCACATATAGGTCGAATTATCGCTGATTTCAAGCGTTTAGCCTCAATGTTGTTGATATGTGTATTTCCACTATCGAGATTCAATAAGAATAGACCATCTATCAAAGGTGCATGTGCATAAAACATATTACTCATATAAATCGAACAACCATTATTCTCGACTTACACAAGTAACCGTCTCGCCAGAAACAGGATGCCGATATAATGTTCATTCTCAACACGGGCACTAAATAACAATTATTTAAGTATAAAACTAATCCCGAGGGTAGATGAAGGGGTAGCGTGCCGACCGCGATCACATCAACCTTTGATCCGCTTCCACGCCGCATCGTCACCTCGTTCTTCGCTAGCTTCCGTTTATTCGCGCAAAGACTGTTTGAGTTACAAATATGAGCAACAACCAAGATTCAAATACCGAGCACTACTACGAGTACTAGTGAGATACACATCAATAACATGTATATCAGATATACCTTTCTTCTTGATGTTGCCGTTCTTCAGATCCGCCAAGTACTTTGGGCAATTCCTCTTCCAGTGACCTTCTCCCTTGCAGTAAAAGCACTCAGTATCAGGCTTGGGTCCAGCCTTGGTCTTCTTCGCCGGCGTGGCAACTTTCTTACCACCCTTCTTGAAGTGTCCCTTCTGCTTAGACCTGCCTTTCTTGAATTTGGTGGTCTTATTGACCAACAACACTTGGTGCTCTTTCTTTATCTCCACTTCTGCAGATTTCAACATGGCAAATAGTTCTGGCAACATCTTGTTCATGTTCTGCATGTTGTAGTTCATCACAAAGTTCTTGTAACTTGGTGGTAGTGATTGGAGGACACGGTAAATCCCCAAAGCATTAGGAATCACTATACCCAAGCTTTGAAGTTTGTTTATGCCCAGACATCTTAAGCACATGCTCACCGACGAGCTGCCTTCTTCCATCTTGCGGTTAAAGAACTTTTGAAGCCTCATAGCTTTCAATTGCCGCATGAGTCTCAAAATCAATTTGAGATCCTCGACAATATCATATGGGTCGACTCTTCAAACCTTTTCAAGCTCGATTCTAAACCATACAAGATAGCACACTGAACTATGGAGTACCGATTCTTCCGAGCGAGGTAAACATTCTTTACTTCATCGGGAGCATCACCGCAGTGGGTCACCAATGTGCATCCAAAGACATAGGTCAAATTACCAGCTGTGAGGACAATCCTCAAATTGCGGAACCAATCCGCGAAGTTGCTTCCATTGTTTTTCAAGTTTTCTTTCTCTAGGAACACATTAAAATTGATGGTAGGGGCTGCCATTGATCTACAACATATTTGCAATAGTTTAGACTAAGTTTATGACAAATTGAGTTCAAATTAATGATGAAATTAAACTAGGTGAACTCCCACTCAAAACAATATCCCTCACATTGTTTTAGTGATCACACGAACCAAATCCACTACATCAACACCGATCATCACGAGAGTTGATATAGCTTCAATGGCGAACAATCGTCATGTTCATCATATCTACTATATGATTCATGCTTTACCTTTCGGTGATCCGTGTTCCGAGACCATGTCTGTACATGCTAGGCTCGTCAAGATAAAACCTCAGTTTCTGCATGAGCAAATCTGGCTTGCTCACGTTGTATACACTTGCAGAATCTAACACACCTGATCATCACGTGGTGCTTCGAAACAACAAGCTTTAGCAACGGTGCTAACTAAGGGTGAACACTTTATGACTTGAAATTGATGTGCATGAGTGATCATCTTATAATGCTACCGTCGTCTACTAAGCAATACAAGATGCATAAAGGATTAACATCACATGCAATTCAATAATATGTGATATGATATGGCCTTTCTTCTTTGTTCTTCCGATTCCCATCTTCAAGCACGAAGATGATCTCCATCATCACCGGCATTGCATCAAGGTCAATGACGCTTCTCCATGGTTGTCGTCCACCGGCTTCAACTATTACAACTACTTTGAATAGACACGCGGGTCTTAACATAAATTAAAGACAACCATATGGCTCCAGCCGGTTGCCAACTTACAATAAGGAACATTGCATACATCAAATATAATCACAATCATGGCCATATCACATCATCTGACACCCCGGCAAAACAAAGTTAGACGCCTCTACTTTCTTTGCATATTTTACGTGGTTTGGGGCTTTCAATAAGTGTCGTTCTAACTTACGAACAAGAACCACAACATTGATACTAGCATTGTTGATCACCCGTTGTAAATTGGATCTTAACTATGCTAGGAGAAACAGCACCCATAAAGCCACTTATGCAATACAAGTTGCATGTCAAGCGTGGAGCAAGTCTCATGAACGATGTCATGTAAGGTTAGCCCGGGCCGCTTCATCCCAACATACCGCAAGATGCAAAGTACACAAGAAGCAATTGACAATAAAAGCATAAACGCCCACAATAACCATTGTGTTCTACTCGTGCAACAGATCTACATATAGACACGGCTCTGATACCACTGTAGGGTTTCGTAGCATGGAAAACAAAAATTTTCTATCGCATACAAACAAACAAGCCAAGATCTATCTACTAGATTGTAGCAACGAGTCGATGGCATAACTTACCCTCGAAGATTCCAAAGTGTTTAACGAGAGCGGATTCTCGTGGGTGATGTAGTCGTATTCTTCCCGATCTCAAGATCGTGTAGACGATCCTTCCGGCGCTGCGTTCCGGCAGCGCTTCCGCAGTCGATCACACGTTCGGTACTCGACGAAGACCTTCCTCTCCCTTGTTCCAGCAGGCAGCGGAGGTTGTAGCACTCTCCTCGCGATTCCGGCATCACAACGGCGTGGTACCGGAAGTAGAGGGGAGATCCCGCAGGGCTTCGCCTTAAGCCGGAGCGAGTATGGTGGAGTATGAGAGAGCTATTAGTGGTCTAGGGTTTAGAGACACCAATTAGAAGGCTCTAATCCGAAGGCTAGGGCAATTAGAAGCTCTAAACCAAAGCGGCTCTAAACCGGAGTCTAGGGCTAGCGTTTAGATTTAGAGGATAGGAACTTGTGTGTCTAGAGGAGGAGGCCCTGCCCCTCCTTTTATAGGTGGATGGGCCGGCGCGCCAAGGGGGAGGGAGGGGAGTCCCTCCCCAAATCGGCTTGGAGGTGGGCCGCCGGTTGGAGGAGGGATTCCCTCCCCAAATCGGGGTGCCCCCTTCTTTCCTCTTTCCCTCACTTTCCTGTTTTAGCCGTTTGACTTTAAAACTGGCCGTTTGACTTTTCAGTTTGGGATTCAATTTAATCCTTTATTTGGAACAGTGAGAACACTTAGTACATGATGCAATCATTCCAATATGCAATGACACATTCATGTACCCCTTCCCCTCCGGAGTGCCGGACCTTCCGGAACCTTCTAGAACATTCCCGATGAAAACACCGGAATCATTCCCGAACTCCGAAACGGGACTTTCCTTATATGAATCTTATTCTCCGGACCATTCCGGATCACCTCATGATATCCCGGATCCCATCCGAGACTCCGAACAACATTCGGTCTCTTTCTCATAATACCATAACTACTCAAACAACGTCGAATCCTTAAGTGTGTCTCCCTACGGTTCGTGAATTATGCGGACATGATCGAGACACTTCTCCGAACAATAACCAATAGAGGAATCTGGAAATTCATATGGCTCCCACATATTTCTATGATTACTTTGCGATCTAATGAACCACTTACATACGATACCAATTTCCCTTTGTCTCACGATAGTTTACTTATCCGAGGTTATGATCGTCGGTATCTCTGTATACCTAGTTCAACCTCGTTACCGACAAGTACTCTTTTCTTGTTCCCGTGATATGTGATCCCTTGTGACCCAGTCACATGCTTGCAAGCTAATTGGATGACATTCCACCGAGAGGGCCCAGAGTATATCTATCCGTCATATGGATGGACAAATCCCACTCTTGATCCATGTGTTTCAACCAATACTTTCCGAACACTCAATGCCACCTTTATAGCCACCCAGTTACGGTGTGGTGTTTGATGTCATCAAAGCATCCATCCGGTAAAGGTGATATGCATGATATCATGGTCGAAGGAATTAGGTTACTATGTATCAGAAAGCATATAGCAATTGAACTAATGAAATGACTTGATCTTTATGCTACGCTTATCTATAGGAGTATTTCCACCATATCATTCTCCTAAAGATATGATCTTGTTGTTGATAACATCTCAATGTTCATGATAGGGAAACCACAATCATTAATAAACCAACAAGCTAGTGAAGTATAGAGGCTATACTAGGGACTTCAAATTAAGTTTACAAATCACACAAGTATCAATGTTTCCTTGTTAATACTATTATAGCATGAATGTAAACATTTATCATAAACACAAAGATATAATAATAACTACATTTATTATTGCCTCTAGGGCATATCTCCAACACATTCAACTTTCGATAATCCGTACACAAACGGTTACCTCCATCTTTCTTGTCCACGAACAAACCAGGTGATCTCCATGGTGACGCACTTGGTTGAATTAGTCCAATTTCCAACATGGCATCCAGTTGCATCTTCAGTTCCGCTAGTTCAGACGGGTTCATACTATAGGGTCTCTCGGCTATGGGTCATGTTCCGGGGATTAGTTCAATGATAAACTTGATATCCCGATCTGGGGGCATACCAGGCAGAACATCTGGAAATACATCGGGGTATTCATAGACTATCCGGACTTGGTCAATGGTAGGTTGGGCTATACTCTTGTTGCACTTGAATTGACGAGGTAAGATTTTAGATACATGGTCGACTGATATTCCGGCTGTACTGGTCATGGTTATGGCTTTCTTGGCACAGTCAATTAATCCTTTATGTTTGGACATCCAATCCATTCCTAGTACTACTTCCAAACCTTTAGTTCCAAGTACTATCAAATTAGCATAAAAATCTATGCCATGGATTAAGATGGGGACGGCTTTGCAAATTTGCCTAGCTTTGGTGGTTGAACCGGGGATTTGAACAATCATAACGTGCTTTAGTTTGGTGGGTTGAATCTTACTAGTGCATGCAAATTCTTCGGTGACAAATGAGTGCGATGCACCAGAATCAAACAACACTCTAGCGAGTATTGAATTAACAGAAAAGATACCCAGCACGACGTCTGGCGCTTCCCGGGCTTCTTCAGCATGCATGAGAAAAAGACGGCCGTTGCGGTTGAGCGAATTCCCTGGGGAAAACCTTCTTCTGGGTTGAACACGACGCTGTTGTTGAGCTAGGGCATTTGCATTGGGGGCTGCGGCATTATTCTTGGGGCACTCATCGGAGTAGTGACCTTTATTTCCACAGTCATAACAAGTCACTTGCGACGTGTCCTTTGCTGCAACATGCACATCATTGCTTCCAGTCCTCGGGGCAGTGTTGGTGTTGGCGGCGGCATTGTTATTGTTGAACTTGGGTGGGTCACGGTTGAAATTGCCAGAGTTGTCGGGGTTGTTGTGATTTCCTCCGGGCCTTGGGTTTCCACGGTTGGGATAGGTCGGACGGTTCATCAGGGGTCTGTTGGTTCTCGGGGCAAATCCTGGAGATGGGTTGGGGCGATACTTTGGGGTCTGATGGGTTCCTGGCTGATGCATCATGCGACGCTGCGGTTCTCGTTGGCTTGGTTGATCTTTCCTTCCATCTGGATGGCAGAGTCGACAAGGGATTCAATATAATCAAAGGGGGTATTGACCAACACTGTCTGCATCTCATCATGCAGACCATTCAAGAATCTTTATTTCTTCTTGGCTTGAGTGCCGATCTCATCCGGGGCATACCTAGCTAATCACAATAATTTGTCACGGTATTCACTACGGTCATCCTTCCTTGCTTCAGTTCTCTGAATTCATCTCTCATTCTCTTGATCAAACTCGGTGGCACATGGGTTCTGCTGAACTTGACTTTGAATTCCTCCCAGGTCATCATCTGTCCTCCGGTCATTGCACGAACCCTGTTCCACCATGCTCTTGCATATCTGGCTAGATAGTAGGTGGCGAACAATACTTTCTCGTTAGCTTCCACTCCAGCCACTTCTAGGTTGTTCTCCATGGTTTGCAGCCAATCATCCGCGTCTAAGGGATCTTCTAACTTAGTGAAAACAGGTGGGTTGGTGTTCTGGAAATTTTTGAGCTTAGATCCATGGTTGTCCTGATTTCCTTGGCCTTGATTGTTATTGGCCATCTGAGATATGTGCTGAAGGGTGGCTAGGTTGGCTTGACGTTCTGCTCTTTCAGCTTCGCGGTCAGAAACCAACATTTGCAGGATCTGCAACATCGGGTCCGGGGATGAACCACTTCCTCCGCGAGGCATCTGAAGATTGAGATAGATCATGAGAAAAGAGGGAAATTTCTAAGGTTCAGGGACTTTGAAATTTTTTTAAAGTTTGACTCAGATTTCCTAGCAACTTGATTTTCATCCATTCATTCATTCATAACACACGATACAACACACACCACAAAACAAGAAAAAAAACAGATGGTTTTAAGAACCATTCTGTAAACTACGATACAGTGGGACCGAATACAACTCACTATGATAGTGCTCAAGTGCTACTACTCCTCGGAGTCGGTGTAGTCGTCATCCTCATCATCATCGTCATTGATGAAGGCGAAATCATCCTCATCGGTGAAGAAGTCCATAGCCTGATCCTCCAGAAAATCATCATCATCGCTGATATAGGAGTAGGGGTCTCCACGAAGATCCTCTCCGGCATTCTATCTTTCCTCCAACTGCATGTCCCTCTCGTGGATGGTCTCCTCCAAATTCGAGATACGGTGGCGAAGACGGGCAATGATGCGCTCCTTCTTGTCGAGCTGACGGCGGCGAGACTTGCGATCCTTCGCTCGCATGGCGATGGTCTGATCCTTTATCTTAATGATGGCGGACTTGTGGTTGGAGTAGTCACGGCAATTGTCTAATTCCTGCTGACGATCATACATCATGAAGCTAAGGTGGTCTAACTGAGTCTTCAGCTCGTGGTGGTATGGGGCTTCCAGTGGCTGTCCCATAGCATCAGGCCTTGGGCAAAACTCAAAGCGGGTACCCTTGATCTGGTTGATACACTGCCCACACAGACGGGCAAGAGCTTCCTGCATGGCTCTGGCAAGTCCATCTAGCCAGTTGTTCTCTCTTAAGGTGAACTGAATTCCCTCAGCAATGGGAGGTTCAATCTTTCCTCGGAGACTTGCAACAATTAGCCACTGCAGATCTTCTCCTCCTTGATCATTGAGCCGAGCTCCAAAGAACTTGGGGTGTGGATGCTCCAGAAGTTCCGAAAGCTGGTCCAAATCCCGCTTAAAGATGAGGTCTCCTCCATTCCCCAACTGATAAAATTTGCTGTACTTCACGTCCATCTATAAGAATATAGGATGAGTAAGTTAGTAGAGTGATCAGGTGCGTCAAATTTTATGTATTTTGCAAGAGTTTTTGAGGAACATGAATTTTCATGAAAGAATCAAGGTGATAAGAATGGGAATAAGTTTTTATAAATATCTGCTTCCTTTGGTTTCGAAAAGAAGTTTTTGATTCAATAAGAACGGTCAGTTTTTCTTTGTCCTATTTAAGGGGGGCTTCTTCCCCAATGGTTCCCCATCTTTTGAGCTTGTTTTTGCCCACCATTGTTGACCTATTTGAGCTTTCTTACTCCCTCCCATGATTCTTACATATTTTTGAGGGAAAAGTGAGAGGATATTTAGATCTACAATCCTCCCAAGTCAAATCCCTTCTTTGTGAAGGAATCATTGGGATCTTGATCTTGGAGAGTTTTGTGTTCTCCTCTTGTGTTCTTCCTCCCTTATTTCCCCAATAGCTTTTATAGCTTTGTTGGAATTTTGGAGAGAAGGACTTGCCCTTGCATTTGGTGCATAGGTTTGATTTCTCCTCGGAGATTGTCAACACCCGGATATTTAATCCCAGATGTCTGTTATGCCATACATCACAATCCAAGGATTACCATTTTTGTGAGACATAACAGATTTGGATACCACAGTACATCATCCATTACAAACCATACATAAGGTCTTACACAAATAAGGATCTCATGATCCAGTTCTTAATACAACTCAAGAAGCAGAAATACGTAATAATAACGGTAGCGTAGGCAAAGCTCCATCTTCGGGGTCACATGCAATGCTGACGATGGGATATGATCCTAGTTGTCGTAACCTTCCTGGGGTCCTTCGTCCTGGTACTCCTCTTCATAGTCTGGCCACGGGAATAGCCAGGGACAAAGCCATGATTACTCTTTAAGTACTCGCAAACTAATACTAACAAGTGAAGGGGGTTTTTGTAATAGGACACTAAGCTCTAGGGTTGTTTTGCAAAAATCCATATTTACCTCTACTAAGTTCAGAAGCAAGAAAAGCTAGTTGATATTTTATAAGACCTAAGCGTGAACTTGAATTTCATATCACAACTCTATTGTGGTCAAGTCAAATTCTCAATTCATTTCACAAATCATTTTGAAAACATCTGACGGGGAAACATTATGGCCACTCCAACTGTCCATAACCGCGGACGCGGCTATTCGAAAAGTTTGACACTCTGTAGAGATTGTACACTTTCAGCACAACATTCGATACATCCGTCAGGAACAAATCCTGAATTCACCATACTCAGTATGCGGATAATCAATCCTAACCTTTCAATTACACGCCCTAGTATAGGCACCTCTCCTATGAGTTTGGCCTCCCAACCATGACCAACTGTCATCTTGCGTACTGCACAGGTGGACAATCTTCACAAGGTAGCCTCAGCTCAGACCTTGGCCGTGAGGGAACCCATACTAAAGTATATAAGTTTCTAGTCAAGCCCTACCCAATTTTATGGTATTGTGGTTGTACAGTAAAATTGGAATGGTATCGCATCTAGACAACCATCAGTTTTATAAAGGGCTAAGGCTCATGCCTTAACATTTTCATCATCAAAATCATCTGGTGTTCGGAAACACATGTCAAAACATCTCAGTAGAATGACTCCTCATTCTAAGGTTTTCATAACCATTTTCCACCAAGTATTCCCATCTAAAGTTGATCAGGTTTTATGCTTAGCACTAGCATCTACATGTGAGGGTGAGTACTAATGAGGGGTGGTAAAAAAGTGGAGTTTTAACTAAGTACAATCTCATGCCTTAGGGTGACATCAAGATTATCTAGCTTAGGCCAAATTTAATGCTCTTTATGCAACCTTCAATTATCTTCCTAGAATCTACAAGTCACTTAAGTAAACTCTAAGAAATATCTTTGATAAAGAAATAAAGTAGAAAGCTTGCAAGTAAAACTAGGAGGGGGTATCATCAAATATGTCTAACCAAGCATGCTTAGTGCATTGCATAGGTTATCTAACTTTCATAATTGCAAGTGTTAGCTTGCTCAATCAACTAGTAGTATTAGGCTTGCAAGTATTGTCTTGCATAACTATCAGTATAAGCTTGCCTTGAGCAGAGTAGTGGTTGAGGTTCTCCTCGGCTTCTTCTTCGTAGTATCCTCCCTCCTCCTCGTATCCTTGGTCGGTACTAGCGTCTATGAATAAATACGAGGTACACAATCACCAAACAATACTTAACTATTTTCAATCATCACACAAAGATGTTCTATAGATGATCTAGTACCATCACTAACATTACAAGATTAAAACATTTGTCTTATTTATTTTATTTTTAGAAAAGTAATTTCTACTCATTGAAAAACTACTTAAGATTTAATATTATCCCAACCAAACATGGGATCATGTTGACACATGTCATCACCACATATTTCAGTACATGAGAATGTGATTTAAAGTGGTGTCACAATTTAATAAGGTTTAACCTTTTTATTTTAAATAATTAAAGTGACTAGAAATGCCTATGTGGCATTCTTTTATTACTTGAACATTGTTTTTGTAAGTAAACCCATATGTTTTTATATATTCTGAAAGGTATGGTAAAATGTGATTTTTGGGAGTTGGAATCAACTCAAAAGCCATTATGGTTGAAATTTGAAAAATGTTTAAATGTAGAAAAGCTTCTGACTTGTTATATTTACCAAGGTTGATCTATAGATCCAAATGATTTGAATCCAACGGGCTTGGATTAAGCATTTCAGTACCTTTCTAACAAAATTGGTTTCATGCAATTTGGTTCACTGAATCGAGCTGGGTTGATTTTTGAAACTAGGTACAGAACTAAGTTTGAATTAAATAGAAAAATCTAAATTCAAATGATTGGGCTACGCGGGAAGGGTTATTGGGCCAGCCCAGTGTCACTCCGCAGCGCGGGGATTAGCTGACAGGGGGGTCTACTGGTCAGTGGCTCATAAAACGCGAAGCGGTACGGGGCGATCTGGTGCGTTGGATTAGAAGTGAGATCAACGACTGAGGGTCGTCGTCGACGATGAACATGTCACCGGCGAGCTCGAACCCTAGAGGATCGGTGGGGGTGCGTAGGGGGCATATCGGGGTTCCAGTGGCAACAGCGAGGCAGGCAAACGACGAAGTCGACAACGGTGAACTCAGGGGTGTTCGCGGCAGCTCCGGGGGTGGTCAAAATCAACGGCCCCCTTCTTCTCCAGAGGCGGCCTGCTCCGGTGCAATACCGGCGAACTGCTGCTCCTCGTGCTCCGGCTAAGGGGTGGAATGATCAGTGAGATGAGGGGAGTGAGATGGTGTGAAGAAATCGAGCGGGGGTCGTCTCCTTTTATAGGCTCGACGGCGAGACCGAGAGGGATGGGCAGGCGACGGTGGAAACACGGCTATGGGCGGCTAGAGGCATGGCCGATGTGGCAAATGGTCAGGAACGCGTGGTGCTCTGCGAGACAGAGGCGGCGAACTCTGCGGCGAGCGGTGGCTACGGGGTACGGGCGGTGAAACGAGCATGTCTGGTGGTCTCCTGGGATGGGGAGGGCTCGAGGTGGTCGGGTTGCATGGGAACGGCACGTGCTCTGCGGTGCGCATCGGCATGGTTGACAGCGGCGCGGGCGTGGTGTTCCTGGCGGTTCTGGTCGCTGTCTTCGAGCTAGGTCTGGTCGAGAGGGGGCGGTGAGGCATGGGCTGCATGCTAGACAAGGTTGGCACGGCTAGTTCTTCTCCTAGCTTGTTGTCCACACTGGGGTGACATGGGTGCTCTCGTCCTGCTCACCATTGATGACAATGGCCATCTTACAGTGGTGCTAGAGGTTAGTTAAGGTTGCTAGATGATCTACTAAGGCTAGTTGTAACCAGAGAGGGAACAAGGTTGGCCCAAAACACTTCTCAACATAGTGTTTTTGATTTTGTTGATTTGAATGTGCAACCTGTTTGATGAAATGGCCGCATGAACTTAAGTTTTGAATTTTGAAAAGATTTTTGGTGGGTGTGCTAGGCATGTGTTGAGGGTTCTGTGGATGATTGGGTTTTGAAAATTGAGCTTGTTTGGGAGGTTTTTTAAATAGTGGGATCTTCCCATATGAAATAGTTTCAATTTTAAACTGTCATTTAAAGTAAGCATTTGAATGTTTTTGGATGATCACAAAGTGGGCCTTGGTACCTTATTATGGGTACTATCAAGGGGTGCAAAGATCCATACATGTTTCTGTTAAGTTTTGAAAATTAGAGATAGCCAAAGTAGGCATGGGAGTTAATTTGGCCAAAATGACCATTCACTTCATTTGCTTAGTTTGAGTTGTTTGTCTTTGGGAAAAGTTTGGGGATTATTTAGATGATGTTTATTTCACCTAAGAATCATTTTGCAAGCAAAGAAACACAGAACCATGGCAATTAAAAAGAATCCAAATTTTAATACACACACATATGAATGCTTTCATACTTTTAATTGGAAAAGTTTTTGTTAACCCTAATTTTGATGATTAGAGTTTTATGATCCAAGTTTAGTATTTTTGGGATGTTACATAGATTCACCTTTTGTGGCTTTGTTGGCCTTTTTGTGGCGTTGTAGCCTTTTGTGGCTTTGTTGTTGGGAGCCTCCAATTGAGTTGTGGAGATAGCCTCAATCTTGTACGGGTTCGGTGACCACCCTCAAGAGTCCCATAGTGGAGCAAGTGCCCGCCTTTTTTGGTGCGCACTCGGGAGAATAGGGTGAGCCTTTTGTGGCGTCGGTGAGTTGGGTGCTTCCGCATCCAGGGTGAGGCCTTGTGTGGTGTTGGGTGAGCATCAAGCCACCACACCTCGAGGTGAGCCATTTGTGGCGTTCGGAGCGCATTGCGCCATCACACCTATCCAACAGAGACGTAGCTTCTTTGGAAGTGAACTTCGGGAAACAAATCTTCGTCTCCGCGTCCCTCGCTTATCTCTCAACCGAGCCCTTTACTTATGCACTTTACTTTGTGATAGCCATCGTTCTTGAAGTATTTATCTTGCTATCACCTTGTTTATTGTATTGCTTAGCATAGGTTGTTGGTGCACTTAGGTGAACCTGGTAGTTAGGTTTTGTTCTCAATAAATTAAACGTTAGTTTTATTTCGCATTTATTTGAGCCTAAACCGTAATATTTTTAAAATCCTATTCACCCCCTCTAGGCGACGTCCTTTGCACTTTTATTTGGTATCAGAGCGAGGTCTCTTGATTGTAGGCTTCACCGCCTCGAGAGTAAAGATGTCTCCTAGGGGTTTAGTGCACTATCACACATTTACATTTGTTGGCACTCATTATGATGTTTGGCGTACTCGCATGCTTAGTCATTTCCGGGCTATTGACCCAAATATTGAGCAAATTCTAGATATGGGCTTGTCTCCTCCTAAGGATCCCCAAAATCTATCTTTGGAGGAGGAGACAAACTCTTATATTGAAGCTCAAGCATCTAATGTGCTTGTTAATGTTGTGAGCTTTGTAGTTCTTTCCTCAATCATGCCTTTCCGGAACACTCATGATATATGTACCAAGCTTCAAGCAAAATATGATGTGTCCAAGATTAATGAGGATGATTATGCTCCCTCCACCTCTGGCTGCGATGAGTTCTCATCTTCTTCCACTACACCAACATGTGAGTTGTCACAAGGTAATGATATGGTGAGTGGTGATATAACTTGCAATGTAGATAGTGAGATTTCCATTCATGATCCTTTGTCTCTATCTCATTGCAATGTTGTATCTTTCGGCATGAACACGTGTAGGACCATATGTGATTCACATCCTAGTGTTGATTGCCCTTGCATATCATGTATAAATGCCTTGAATATGTCTCATGATGATATGCTTGCTTTGCCTGGTTGCCATGATAAATGTGCTTCTATTTCCTCTAGTACTTGTGTTGTTATCCATGTAAATGAAATTGAAGAATGTGTGGGCCAAGGCAAGGTTGCGATTGGATCTTCATGTGTTCCCCCATCATCAAATTCTCCCAATGTTCACTTGTGCCTCATGGCTAAGGGTTCAAAGGTAACCTATCCTTTGGATCCTAATATATATCATGATGATGTGAATGTTGATCATGTAGAAGTAGATGATCATGTTGCTTCTTTAAAATAGAAGGGGGGCTAGTCTTTGTGCTCTTCATCCAAATAAAAATGCTTTCTCTACTTTCATTGAAATCTTTACTTGTGCTATTGAAAGTAAGAAACTAATATATGAGCATGAGGACACAATAGATAAAATAAGTAGTCTTGAGCGTGAGTAATCTAATGAAATTCCAAATCTAAATGAAGCTCTTGAAGAGGAACAAACCACTAAGGAGTCTCTTGAGGAGACCTTTGCTCTAGAACTATCTAGAGTAAATAAATCTCATGATAGAGAGTTTGAGGTGGCAAGTGACCTTCAAATTAAAAATGATGAACTTGAAGTTGCTTATGCTAAACTCCTTGAGGATTTTGAGCACCTAAAAAATGGCTCTAGGGTCATCAGGGGGAGCTCATCAAACTCACCGAGTCACATGAGCAACTTAAAGCTTCATATTCTAAAGAGCTTTCCAAGTTGCCCTCACCTCTTGCATTAAATGATGATGCTTTTGCTACTAACTCTATTTCTTGTGAAGCATATATCTTGAAGGAGAATGTTGAGCTAAAGGCTCAACTTGCTTTGCTAACTAGCAACTATGGGAAATTAGAAGAAAGTCATGCCAAGATCTCAAGCTTACATGAGGATCTTCTAGTCTCCCATGGTAGGCTAAGGTTAGCTCATGAGGCCATTGTGTCAAAGGTAACATATAGTGGGCCTCATGTGGACATTAGCACTATATCTACTCCAAATTTTATATTGCCATGTGCTAGTCCTTGTAATTCATCCTCTCACAACCATGCTATATCTTGTGATGAATTTCATTCCTTGCCTTGTTGCTCTAACAATGAAGCATCTACTTCCTCTAGTATTGTTGTTGATACTAACCATGTAGAGGAAATCAAAGAGCTCAAGGCTCAAGTCACTTCTTTGAAGAATGACTTGAAAAGGTGTCATGAAGGGAAGACCACACTCAAGAACATGTGGAGTGTGCGACGACCCCCAAGTGACAAGAGTGGGCTTGGATTCAACTCAAACATCAAGAACAAGCCCACTAATGTGTTGAAGCACAAGGGAAACAAGAAGAAGGGCCAAGGACAAGTGAAGAATTCGGACAACATTGTGTGCTTCAAGTGCAAGGAAGAAGGGCATCATGTGAGGGATTGCCCATTGAAGAAGAAGCCTCTTAGTGAGAAGCAACGAGCTAAGAGGCCTCAAGATCCTCCACAAGCTGAAGATGGTCCACTTCCCAAGAAGCCTCAAGCTCTTCTTCATGGTGCAGCTCCTCCCAAGAAGAAAGATGTCAAGACAAGAACTTGGTACATATTCCGTGAGAAGGGGCACCTTTCTTCCCCATGCACCATGGGTAACTGCTCATCCCATCCTATCTTGATTGATGATGCTTATTCACTTCGTAAGGATGAGGGTGTCAATGTGTTTGCCAAAATTGTTGGTGCCAAAAGTGGTGTCAAGAAAAGAACCATTTGGGTGGCCAAGCCTATTGTGACTAACTTCTTAGGACCCAACTTGGTTGGGGACCAAAAAGCTAAAACTTGATCAATAGGTGTTTTTGGAGGGCATTGAAGACTTGGCTACCTTGTGAAGAATTGAGGGATATTCATCATATTCTTGTTATCAAAGTCAAGTCATTGGTTATCATGCTTCCATTCCTTATCCAATGTTCCTCCTTCCGGTAACTTGTGATAAACTCCTTTACATTTATAGTTACTTGCACCCTTGTGCATGTGTTGGTTTTGTACCTTGCATGTGTTTGTACATGTTGTGCTTCCCACTTGCTTATTGACCTATGATGTATATTTGTGTATGTTCGTTGGCACACCATGTATTTGTGTTTCTTGATTTGGAGCCTTTATTGTTTCTAGTAGGTATCTTATTTGTCTCTTCTGAGGGATTAATGGGCTATTCCTTTTTGGGGGAGTGTCATTCTTGGGCATTCCACAATCCTAAAATGTGTGTACATGAGGAAAACCACTTAGTAGTTTTATTGCATGTTTATATAGTCTCTATGTGCACTAGTAGAGAAAACCTTATAGCAGCAATCCTTATCACCGGCGAAGTGGGACCTTCCTCGCCGGCGGTAAGCGCTTCCAGGCCTGCATAACATTACCACCGGCGAAACGAAAACTACATGCCGGCGATAGAAGAAGTACCACCGGCGAAAGGGGCTCCCGCACGCCAGGGATAGGGTGGGCCGCGTGCCTTGGATGGGCTGCAACTTACCGCTGGCGAAAGAGCCCGTGCTCGCCGGGTCTAGAAAAATTAGCGTTGGCGAAAACATTGCGCGCACGCCAGGGATACGGTGAGCCTCGTGTCCCTAGATTGGGCCGCCACTTACCACTGGCGGGAGGACACCTGCTCGCCGGGGATAGGTACTTATACCGCCGGCAAAACAGGCAGCGCTCGCCGGGGATGCATGGCGGGGTACGGGTGGGCCACTGGGCCGTGTTGTTACCGCCGGCGAGTTGTCTCTTTTTGCTGGTGGTAAAGGACTACCACCGGCGTTTAGGGCTTGCTTCGCCGTTAACCTGGCACTTATTACAAGGTCTTGAACCAGCCACTAGAAACACCTCCTCACTCACCACTAGCTCTCCCTTTCTTTGAAACTCAAGCCTAAGCTTTGCTAGCTCATTCCCCCACTTCTCCCAACCTATTTTAGCTAATTCAATCAACAAAGTTTAATATATTTGTGGAGATGTCGCTCCCCTCGCATGCATTAGTAGATCTAGCTAACAAGATCTAGATCTAGATCCATCTCCCCCACCACCTTTATTTCCCACTTCTCTCTACATGTTATCTCCCTCCACTTCTCTCTACTGGTGCTCTTGGACCTCTCGTCAACTAATAGGTATAATATATATGGTGGAATATGCATGAGTGTTGGCGTGGTTGCACGCATATGTGGACCTTTTTGTGTTGTTTTGCCGGTGGAATGTGTGCATGTACAATTAGTTTCCAATGTTTTGCCGGAATGTCGATTAACTTCCGTTCTGGCGAATTTCTGGCACTCCGACGAGACCATTTTTAGCAAAGTTCATGCCAATTTTTTCCGTGAAAGCAGCCAAGCAAGGCGACGGTAACGTTCTAATTTATTCTCTTATTGTGCAGGCAACGATGGTCATTGAGATGAAGGAAAGCATGGTGGATAGATACGTGGAACGCGCGACTACCAACATGTATCGAAATAACCTCTTGGAAATAAGATGTTTGTGTTGCAAATGCAAACTATCGTCATTGTTTGATCCCTTGTCATGCACGGTGAATGAGCACCTCCTCAGGTATAGTTTCATGGATGACTACACTACTCCGTGGATGGATGATGAAGATGATGTTGATGACTTTGACCATAATAAGGAAGAGGATGCCGTTCAACACGAAAATGAACATGATGAGGAGGGAGAAGAATGGGATGTAGCACACGACGATGACGGTCATGATGAACAACGTCGGGAAGAAGAAGAACATGCAGACGACAAGGACAGGAGTAGGAATACCCCGCTAACCGCTGCCGTGCATGACCCTCATGTTCAGGAAATTATTCTCGGTAACCCATCGACTGACCCTAGATTCGCTGGTAGACGGAAGTCTAAGCTGGATCAACTGGAGGTAGACTCGAGAACTCTATTGTACGACCAAGGTCGCGGGCCGGAGGATACCCGCTTGAGAGTAACTCTCGATCTTCTAGAGATGAAGGCAAGATATGGATGGAATGATGCAAGCACAGACGAACTCTTCCGATACTTGAAGAAGCAATTACCTATAGATAACACGTGGGCAGGTAGCCTACAAGAGGCCAAGAAAGTGGTGTGCCCTCTCGATTTACCGCATGAAAAATACCACTCCTGCATCAGTGACTGCATGATTTATCGGAACGAGCACAAGGACTTGACCACATGCCCAAGGTGCGGCGAGCCTCGATACAAGAGAGGGACGAGAAAAGCTCCTCGAAAAGTTGTGTGGTACTTCCCGCTCAGGCCCCGTCTCCAGCGGTACTTCGTGGACCCCAAGGAAGCGAAGCTCATGCGCTAGCATGCAGAAAGGAAGGAGGCGGTGATGAAGGATCCACTGAGGGTTGAAAACCTAGTGCTGAAGCACCCTTCGGATGCAAGCCAGTGGAAAGCATTAGACGATGAGTACGAACATTTAGGGAAAGAACCAAGGAACATCAGACTGGGTGCAAGCACCGACGGACTCAATCCGTTCGACAACCAGAGCAGCAAGCACAACACCTGGCCCGTGTTTGTATGGATGTACAACCTCCCCCCATGGCTATGCCTAAAGAAGAAGTACATACACATGAGCATGCTAATCCAAGGGCTGACGTAGCCAAGGAGCAATATCAACCTGTATCTTGAGCTATTGAAGGAGGAGCTAGCCATCTTGTGGGACGAAGGGGTAGAAACATGGGATGCTCACCTCCAACAAACATTCCATCTGAAAGTAGCGCTGATCACGACAGTGCAAGACTATCTCGGATACGGATATATCGCGTGCCAGGTGTGCCACGGACACAAGGCTTGTGTGAGGTGCATGGAAAGGACGTCGTTTCTTCGGCTTCGTAAGGATCCTGGGTCTTCGAAAACCGTCTACATGAGGACTCGGATGTGGCTACCCGAGAATGACCCGTGGAGGAAGTGTGGAGATCTGTTCAACGGCAAGGATGAGCTCGAAGTACCTACGCCTAAGCGCAGCAGCGAGGAGATCGATGCTTTTTTGAAAATATGGAAACACTGCCCTCTGCCAGGTAAGATAAACAAGCATAAGCGGAAGCGATGAGATAAGAAGAAGGAAAAGGAACACGGTTCGCTCATGGGGGTATGGAAAAGGAGGTCCGTGTTTTGGGACTTGCCGTACTGGAAGATCCTCGGTACGCCTCATAGCCTTGATGTCATGCATATCACGAAGAACGTGTGCGAAAGCTTGCTTGGCACTCTGCTCAACATGCCGGATAGGACCAAAGATGGGCCGAAAGCAAGACACAACCTAAAGCCCCTGAATATCAGAGAAGAGCTTCACCCCCTGCCGTCTTCTTCTATGGTTGAGGAGGAGAAAAACTATCGCAAGCGCAAAAGGGCAGGGAAGTAGCCGATTGAGGAGGAGACGGAAGATCCTAAGGGAAAAAGGTTGAAGAAGAGTGAAACCCCGCGCCCCTCCTGCTTCACTCTATATCCTAGCGAGCTCGAACAGATGATCGGTTGCCTCCTCAGAACCAATTATCCCTTAGGCTACGCGGGGCTGATACGTAGATGGTTGGACCCGACGAAAGGAATCTTCAGCGGGATGAAGTCTCATGACTGTCACATCATGATGATGTAGATACTTATGGTTGCAATGCGAGGGATCATAGAACCGCATGTCCGTGCAACGCTGACTAGCCTCTGTAACTTCTTCAACACATCACTCGGAAGTCGATAACCGTCAAGAAACTCGGGCGGCTACAGGAAGAGATCGTCACCATCATATCCGAGATGGAGATGTACTTCCCGCCTGCATTCTTCAACATCATGGTCCACCTGCTGTTGCATATAGTGGACGATATCGAGGATCTCGGGCCTCCGTTCCTTTACAACATGATGGTGTTAGAAAGAATGAACGGAATCATCAAAAGATACGTCCATAACAAGGCACATCCGGATGGAAGCATCGTCCATGGCTTTCTCACCGAGGAGTGCGTCTCTTTCTGTAAGAATTATCTTAACGAGGAAAACCCACGTCCGATTGGTTTGCCCACGAACAAGCACCTCAGCAGGTTCGAGGGAGTAGGCCACCGCACTGGCAAGAAGGAAATGGACGTTGATCAGTGTGATAGGAGACCCGACTTAGATAGGGCCCACTTAGTAGCGCTACAGCACATGGACGATGCCATGCCTTGTGTGGAAAAGCACAAAACCACGATCGAGAACAATGCTAACATGCCGATGACGGAAGAAGAGGTATTTAGAGCGCACAACTCCTCTTTCGTGCGTTGGTTCAAAGACCAGATTGATGCCACTCCCCCGCCAATGACAAGCATCGCGGACAGAATCACAGTGGCTTTGTCTTACGGGCCCGCGCCAAACCTCATGACTTATCAAGCATACGACATCAGCGGTTACATATTCTACATGGATGAGAGAGACAAAAGAAGCGACTATCAGAACTCGGGTGTGATGATGGAACCTTACACGGGTGTGTAGGGTTTCGTAGCATGGAAAACAAAAATTTTCTACCGCATACAAACAAACAAACCAAGATCTATCTACTAGATTGTAGCAACGAGTCGATGGAATAACTTACCCTCGAAGATTCCAAAGTGTTTAACGAGAGCAGATTCTCGTGGATGATGTAGTCGTACTCTTCCCGATCTCAAGATCGCGTAGACGATCCTTCCGGCGTTCGGCAGCGCTCCAGCAATCGTCACGTTCGGTTTTCGATGAAGACCTTCCTGTCCCTTGTTCCAGGAAGCGGAGGTTGTAGCACTCTCCTCGCGATTCCGCAAAGACGAATGCAGGTACCTAAGTAGAGGAGATCTCGCAGGCTTCGCCTTAAGCGGAGCAGTATGGTGGAGTATGAGAGCTCCTCGGTGTTCTAGGGTTTAGACACACCAAGGAGGGATGCTAGAGCCATGGCTAGGGTTAGGGGACCCCAACTCGGCTAGGGCAAAACCCTAGGGGGGCGGCGGCGTCTATGGTGGTGGCGCCAAGCTAGGGTTTGAGGAGAGGGACCTGTGTGTGCTAGGAGGGAGCACTGCCCCTCCTTATATAGGTGGAGGGGCTGGCGGCCAAGGTGGAGGGAGGGGAGTCCCTCCCCAACTCGGCTTGGAGGGGGCGCCGGTTGGAGGAGGGAACTCCTCCCCAACTCGGACTCCCCCTTTCCTCCTCTTTTCCACCTTCCAAATTTTAGCCGTTTGACTTTTCAATTTAGCTATTTGACTTTTCAAACTAGGATTCAATTTAATCCTTTATTTGGAACAGCGATGACACTTAGTACATGATGCAATCATTCCAACTTGCAATGACACATTCATGTACCCCTTCCCCTCCGGAGTGCCGGACATTCCGGAACCTTCTAGAACATTCCCGATGAAAACACCGGAATCATTCCCGAACTTCGAAACGGGACTTTCCTTATATGAATCTTATTCTCCGGACCATTCCGGATCTCCTCGTGATATCCCGGATACCATCCGAGACTCCGAACAACATTCGGTCTCTTTCTCATCATACCATAACTACTCAAACAACATCGAATCCTTAAGTGTGTCTCCCTACGGTTCGTGAATTATGCGGACATGATCGAGACACTTCTACGAACAATAACCAATAGAGGAATCTGTAAATTCATATGGCTCCCACATATTTCTACGATTACTTTGCGATCGAATGAACCACTTACATATGATACCAATTTCCCTTTGTCTCACGATAGTTTACTTATCCGAGGTTATGATCGTCGGTATCTCTGCATACCTAGTTCAACCTCGTTACCGATAAGTACTCTTTTCTCGTTCCCGTGATATGTGATCCCTTGTGAGCCAGTCACATGCTTGCAAGCTAATTGGATGACATTCCACCGAGAGGGCCCAGAGTATATCTATCCATCATATGGATGGACAAATCCCACTCTTGATCCATGTGTCTCAACCAATACTTTCCGAACACTCAATGCCACCTTTATAGACACCCAGTTACGGTGTGGTGTTTGATTTCATCAAAGCATCCATCCGGTAAAGGTGATATGCATGATCTCATGCTCGAAGGAATTAGGTTACTATGTATCAGAAAGCTTATAGCAAATGAACTATATTAAATGACTTGATCTTTATGCTACGCTTAACTATAGGAGTATGTCCATCACATCATTCTCCTAATGATATGACCCTGTTGTTAATAACATCTCTATGTTCATGATCAGGAAACCATGATCATATATTAACCAACAAGCTAGTTTAACAAGAGGCTTTACTAGGGACTCTTTTATGTTTACAAATCACACAAGTATTAATGTTTCCTTTTAATACAATTATAGCATGGTATGTAAACATTTATCATAAGTATGAAGATATGATAATAACCACTTTATTATTGCCTCTTGGGCATATCTCCAACAGTCTCCCACTTGCACTAGAGTCAATAATCTAGTTTCAAACCTTTGTGTATTCAACACCTATGGCTTTTCGGTGTTGTAAGTACACGTTCTCTAGTGGTCAACTGATCTCCGGATCTTACACTTCCAGGTCCGTGTGTAATTGCATGTCTTTGCGTCTCTACGCATAACTCATTCTCTAATGAGATGGCTTCATACAAATTTGGTCCTTTGGTGTGACCTTTAGTTCTTTGGGGTTAAAAACATGTTGATAATATTGCCGTACAATATATCTTCATAGTATTATCCCACTGTGAACTACACCTAGTTTGATAACAAACTACTTGACACAAATGCCCTCTTTTGCTGCTAAAATAGCAGTCATACACTTAGCCTTTTGTTGTAGTATCTGTCACAATGTATTTAACTTTGGAACTCATCCAAATCCATTATGGAACTCACTTTCCATTATATTGTGCCACCCTTGGTTTAGATCGAGATAAACTTAATTTGTACTTTGTGACAAAACTAGTATCAATGTAGTACTTTTACAATGAACTAACCATCTATTTGTCACTTCTACAAATAATATACTCTTAGTTCTTCCAAAAGATCATAAGAATATTCTTACTATTTTCCAATGATCATCTTATGAATCATTATGGTATATGCTCACAACATTTAGAGCATAGGACATATCTGTATTTGTACATATCACAGTATGATTGATATAAATACTCTTTGTGATTTCATACATCAAGTATCAATCTATACTTGAATCTTTGTTTCACTTACCAAGTGTCAATACACTTGAATATATCATCAATATTGAACTCATTCAATCCTTTCTATGCAACAAGAACCTTTCTTGTAGTTTCTATATTGAACTTATTCAATATCTCATCTATGTACTTCTGGCACAACCATATTGGTGTCTATTGATGCCAAATATTTGGGTTTTGCCTAAGTCTTTCATCAGGATGAAATTCTTAATATGTGTTAATAAAATATACATCTTTTCCAATCAACAATATGTCCTCCACATAATGTATTATAAATATGTCTTAGCGCTCCCACTTAATTTCTTGCAAATGCAAGCATCTTCATTGTCTCTGATGAAATTAAACTCTTTTAATAGTTTCATCATAGTGAAGATTCTAACTCCGTTATGCTTACTTCAACCATTGAAGTTTGCATACGCTTTTAGCATCCTTTGAATTAACAAAACCCTATGGACCGTGTTATGCACATGTCCTAGGTAACAATTCTATTAGAAGAACTTGTTTTGTTTATTCAACTACCACATAACAAAATTATATGTAGTGGTTGCTATATTAATCCGTCTAGACTAAATATCGCTATGAAAGATCAAATCTTGTCATAGTCAACCTTTGAACATTGTTGTGAACTCTTTCCCAACATGTCGACTATTTCATAGATGTGCAACATCCATGTCTATTTATTTATAGATCCAAACACAACTGTAAGGTCTTACACCTTTCTTGAGGGTCCTTCAAGTTCAAAACTTGATTTTTCGTGTATGGAACTATCACGGATTTTATGGCTTCAAGCCATTAGACGGAGTCAGGGCCCATCATCGCTTCTTTGCATGTAGTCGGATCATTATTGTCAAATAATGATTTAACTCTCAAATCTTGGTATTTGATTGTTTACCCGACCTACTTGTTTCAATAGGAACTTGGATCTCCGTGACCACAACCTTTGAGGTACGTGAGCCATGAGCATTGTTGCTACCTCCGGAACACTTTTCGGCGCTGCGCAACTTTGATCATATAGCTAAGGTTCTTTTAACCTTATCAAAGTTCTATTGTCCTCCCACTTAACTTTTCACGAAAAATTCCTTCTCAAAGAAACTTGACGTTCTAAGCAACAAACACTTTTGTCTCCGGTGTTTATGGAGGAATACTTAACAATTATACAAAGACAGGTTCATCCGACTTTGGTTGCACACATCTTTCTTATGCATAGCATACCAATGTTTTAAGAAAGGACTACTTGGGTTTTATCCCAAACCATAACTTTATATGGTGTCATTTCAACGGATTATGATGGAGCTCTTTTCAGTGGAAAACGGTAGTCTCTAAAGCTTTTAATCTTTAAAACATAATGGCAGTTTTATGAATTATACCTTTGATCTTACCATGTCAAACAAGGTTTTAATCACATATCTCGAACGCTCCATACTCTTATGGTGTTTCGGGAAATGAAAATCCACAGAACGATTCCTTAAATCTTAGGTATTATGCTAAACTTGTAACTCAAATATCTTCCTTTATGATCTTATCATAAACTATTTATATTCTTGTTACAATGATTTTGCACTTCATCTTGAAAGTCTTTGAACTTTTCAAATGTTTCATACTTCATCCTTATTAAGTAAATATTCATATATTCACTCAAATTTTCGGAGAAAGCATATGAAGTTGAAATCCATCGCTCTTGACTACACATAATGGACTTCGTCCAACAATATGTACAAGTTCCAATAAGCTAGTCATTCGTTCCCTTTTGGCCTATGAACGAAGTTTTAATTATTTCTAGGAAAGTTTCACAAGCGTCATTTGATCAAAAATCAAAAAGACTCTAAAATTCCATCCACGTGGAGTTTCTTCATGTTTTCTTTCAATATAATTTAAACAGCGATGTCACTTCCTAAGTGATCTTTCAATCAATGTCTTCCGACATCTTTAGCACTAGTTTTATGGATGTGATTTCTCCAACGAGATTTGCGAATCCATCTTTTATGGATTACGGCAATTATTTGAACAACCCTTTTGTTCTCATAATACCTGATAAAACAAATCTTTGAAGGCAAGCTTTGATGTTTAACGATCAACACAATAACCCTTTATTTGTTCTCGATGAACATCATCACATATTCTTTTGCTAGTTACTTAGGCCACTGTAGTTCATGAATTCTGTTGTTTCGTATGACGATTCACACCAACAAATTCAGTATCAAATACTTAAGAACCACATTGTTTAATAAGCAAAGAATATAGCCATAACATGTATATCATCTATATACTTAAACTGAACAATTCTAGTCTTTTCTTTTCTGCCATATATTTATGAGATTCTCTTTCAGTATTTCCTTTTCTGTTTGGAAGAATCTATCAACATCAATAGTGGAGTCATACATATGACACATAGTCCAAAGCGTGTATAGTTAAATACCAATGTCTTTGGACTTGCACTTTGAAGTAGATCCCCATCATCAAATGTTTGGTGTTCTTTCAAATTCCTTTCTTTAGTAATCTCTTGGTGTAGTAAACATTTTACCTACATCAAATATTCACCTTTATCATGGAATCGTCCATGATCAAGCTACTTTTAGCTTATAACAATGAATTACGAGTATAATGTTGCTATCCAAAACCTTTTGGAGGATTAGGACAACAAGTGTCTCCAACCCTTTGCAAATTCTCATCAAAATATGAGAATATGAACTTTGCCATATTATACTCTATCATGGTGTAACCAAAACTTCGTTTCAGATATCACAATATCTTCCACACATCATGGTTTCTGAAACAACTCTTTCAGATCCTAGATAACCTTGATATTAAGACAATCCTTTGAATATCAAGAATCATGGAGACAAACATGATACTCATACACTAACTCTTGGAATTGTCACTCTTGATTTAATACCAATTATTAAACTTCATAGAGTAACCGGAATTTACTGAAAGTTTGCAATAGGACTTTTAAACTTTAGATTAACACTTCAAAACAATACGATACCAGTTCGTAAAGTAACTAACCAGAATTCTATAGTTCTATCATCTCAATTATAACTAAGCGCAAGGTGGTAAACGGATGCCAATGACTACAACAATTATGCAAATTCACTTTGAGTTAATTTATGATAAATAAAGTTCAACTTTTAATCATATTGTTGTTAAACTCCCACTCAAAACAATATCCCTCACATTGTTTTAGTGATCACACGAACCAAATCCACCATCTCAAAACCGATCATCACGAGAGTTGATATAGCTTCAATGGCGAACAATCAACATGTTCATCATATCTACTATATGACTCATGCTTTACCTTTCGGTGATCCGTGTTCCTGAGACCATGTTTGTACATGCTAGGCTCGTCAAGATCAAACCTTAGCTTCCGCATGAGCAAATCTGGCTTGCCCACGTTGTATACACTTGCGGAATCTAACACACCCGATCATCACGTGGTGCTTCGAAACAACAAGCTTTAGCAACGGTGCTAACTAAGGGTGAACACTTCATGACTTGAAATTCATGTGCATGAGGGATCATCTTATAATGCTACCGTCGTGAACTAAGCAATACAAGATGCATAAAGGATTAACATCACATGCAATTCATAATATGTGATATGATATGGCCTTTCTTCTTTGTGCTTCCGATCTCCATCTTCTAGCACGAACATGATCTCCATCATCACCGACATTGCATCAAGGTCAATGATGCTTCTCCATGGTTGTCGTCCACCGGCTTCAACTATTACAACTACTTTGAATAGACATGCGGGTCTTAACAGAAATTAAAGACAACCATATGGCTCCTGCCGGTTGCCGACTTACAATAAGGAACTTCATACATCATATATAATCACAATCATGGCCATATCACATCACTACACACCCCTACAAAACAAAGTTAGACGCCTCTACTTTCTTTGCATATTTTACGTGGTTTGGGGCTTTCAATAAGTGTCATTCTAACTTACGAACAAGAACCACAACATTGATACTAGTATTGTTAATCACCCGTTGTAAATTGGATCTTAACTATGCTAGGAGAAACAGGCACCCGCAAAGCCACTTATGCAATACAAGTTGCATGTCAAGCGTGGAGCAAGTCTCATGAACGATGTCATGTAAGGTTAGCCCGGGCCGCTTCATTCCAACATACCGCAAGATGCGAAGTACACAAGAAGCAATCGGAAATAAAAGCATCAACGCCCACAATGACCATTGTGTTCTACTCGTGCAAACAGATCTACATATAGACACGGCTCTGATACCACTGTAGGGTTTCGTAGCATGGAAAACAAAAAATTTCTATCGCATACAAACAAACAAGCCAAGATCTATCTACTAGATTGTAGCAACGAGTCGATGGAATAACTTACCCTCGAAGATTCCAAAGTGTTTAACGAGAGCAGATTCTCGTGGATGATGTAGTCGTACTCTTCCCGATCTCAAGATCGCGTAGACGATCCTTCCGGCGCTGCGTTCCGGCAGCGCTCCCGCAGTCGGTCACACGTTCGGTACTCGATGAAGACCTTCCTCTCCCTTGTTCCAAAGAAATGGAGGTTGTAGCACTCTCGCGATTCCAAGAAGACTGACGGCGTGGTACCGGAAGTAGAGGGGAGATCTCGCAGGGCTTCGCCTTAAGCCGGAGCGAGTATGGTGGAGTATGAGAGAACTCCTCGGTGTTCTAGGGTTTAGACACACCAAGGAGCGGATGCTAGAGCCGGCGGCTAGGGTTCCGGGGACCCCCAAGTCGGCGGCTAGGGCAAAACCCTAGGGGGGCGGCGACGGCTATGCTGGTGGCGCCAAGCTAGGGTTTGAGGAGAGGGACTTGTGTGTGCTAGGAGGGAGCCCTGCCCCTCCTTATATAGGTGGAGGGGCCGGCGGCCAAGGGGGAGGGAGGGGAGTCCCTCCCCAACTCGGCTTGGAGGGGGCGCCGGTTGGAGGAGGGAACTCCTCCCCAACTCGGACTCCCCCTTTCCTCCTCTTTTCCACCTTCCAAATTTTAGCCGTTTGACTTTTCAGTTTAGCTATTTGACTTTTCAAACTAGGATTCAATTTAATCCTTTATTTGGAATAGCGATGACACTTAGTACATGATGCAATCATTCCAACTTGCAATGACACATTCATGTACCCCTTCACCTCCGGAGTGCCGGACATTCCGGAACCTTCTAGAACATTCCCGATGAAAACACCGGAATCATTCCCGAACTCCGAAACGGGACTTTCCTTATATGAATCTTATTCTCCGGACCATTTGGATCTCCGAACAACATTCGGTCTCTTTCTCATCATACCATAACTACTCAAACAACGTCGAATCCTTAAGTGTGTCTCCCTACGGTTCGTGAATTATGCGGACATGATCGAGACACTTCTCCGAACAATAACCAATAGAGGAATCTGGAAATTCATATGGCTCCCACATATTTCTACGATTACTTTTCGATCGAATGAACCACTTACATACGATACCAATTTCCCTTTGTCTCACGATAGTTTACTTATCCGAGGTTATGATCGTCGGTATCTCTGCATACCTAGTTCAACCTCGTTACCGATAAGTACTCTTTTCTCGTTCTCGTGATATGTGATCCCTTGTGAGCCAGTCACATGCTTGCAAGCTAATTGGATGACATTCCACCGAGAGGGCCCAGAGTATATCTATCCATCATATGGATTGACAAATCCCACTCTTGATCCATGTGTCTCAACCAATACTTTCCGAACACTCAATGCCACCTTTATAGCCACCCAGTTACGGTGTGGTGTTTGATGTCATCAAAGCATCCATCCGGTAAAGGTGATATGCATGATCTCATGGTCAAAGGAATTAGGTTACTATGTATCAGAAAGCTTATAGCAAATGAACTATATTAAATGAATTGATCTTTATGCTACGCTTAACTATAGGAGTATGTCCATCACATCATTCTCCTAATGATATGACCCTGTTGTTAATAACATCTCTATGTTCATGATCAGGAAACCATGATCATATATTAACCAACAAGCTAGTTTAACAAGAGGCTTTACTAGGGACTATTTTATGTTTACAAATCACACAAGCATTAATGTTTCCTTTTAATACAATTATAGCATGGTATGTAAACATTTATCATAAGTATGAAGATATGATAATAAACACTTTATTATTGCCTCTTGGGCATATCTCCAACAGGGTGAAGACAAGAAAATATACTACATAAGGATCGAGGAAATTTGGGAGCTCGACTACGTCGGGGAGAAGCTACCGATGTTCCGTGTCAGATGGTCTACAGATGTCAGAAAAGAAGACGGGTATTTTACCACCATGCGTATGCCCAACGAATCCAAGACCAAGAAACCCACCGCACAAAATGAGCCATGGGTGCTGGCTAAGCACGTCGACCAATGCTTCTTCATTACCGACCCGTCAAGGCCTAGCCGTGTCATCGTGAGGAGAGGCAAAGGGGACCTCATCGGAATGGATGGAGTCGCCAACGAGAAAGACTTTGACGGACTTGTCGGAGACCCGATGATGGAATAACCCGATGAAGATGATGCAACATACACAAAAATAAGAAGAAGGACCACATTGCCTATGTCGTCAGCTACAACAACTCCGTACACAAGGAGTCACGATGATAAGACTGGCGGGGTCGTCAAGTAAAAAAATACCAAGCAGAAGTGCAAGAAGAAGAATAAGAGTGCGAAGAAGAAACAGTAGGATTTTGGTGTGGTGTATCACTTATTAATGATTTTATGTATAAGTGTGTACTATATATATAATATCAAACTCCTACGGAGGTGACGGATCATTTGCAACTAACTTAATTAACCGACAGAATTGCGTTATATATCATTTTATGTGTGTTTATTGCCTCCGACGAAATTGTGCTATCATTTTATGTGTGCTATTTGTTTCCTGTTCCGACGGAATTGCGTTATCATTTTATCTGTGTGTTTGTTGCCTCCGAAGAAATTGCGCTATCATTTTATGTGTGTTATTTGTTGCTTCCGACAGAATTGCGCTATCATTTTATAGATGTGAGTGTTTGTTGCCTCCGAAGAAATTGCGCTATCATTTTATGTGTGTTTGTTGCCTCTGACCAAATTGCTCTATCATTTTATGTGTGTTTTTGACTCTCCGATGGAATTGCGCTATCATTTCATGCGTGTTATTAATTGTTCCCTCCGACGGAATTGAGCTATATATATATATCATTTTATGTGTGTTTGTTTTTGCCTCCGACGAAATTGCGCTATCATTTTATGTGTGTTATTTGTTGCCTCTGACGGAATTGCCCTATCATTTTATGTGTGTGTTTTTTGCCTCCAAAGAAATTGCGCTATCATTTTATGTGTGTTTGTTGCCTCCGAAGAAATTGCGCTATCATTTTATGTGTGTTTTTGCCTCTCCGATGGAATTGCGCTATCATTTCATGCGTGTTATGAATTGTTGCCTCCGATGGAATTGCGCTATATATATGTCATTTTATGTGTGTTTATTAACTCCGACGAAATTGCGCTATCATTTTATGTGTGTTATTTGTTGCCTCCGACGGAATTGCACTATCATTTCATGCGTGTGTTTGTTGCCTCCGAAGAAATTGCACTATCATTTTATGTGTGTTTGTTGCCTCCGACGAAATTGCGCTATCATTTTATGTGTGTTTTTGCCTCTCTGATGGAATTTCACTATCATTTTATGTGTGTTATTAATTGTTGCCTCCGACAGAATTGCGCTATATATCATTTTATGTGTGTTTATTGCCTCCAAAGAAATTGCGCTATCATTTTATGTGTGTTATTTGTTTCCTCCGATGGAATTGTGCTATCATTTTATATATGTGTATGTTTGTTGCCTTTGAAGAAATTGCGCTATCATTTTATCTGTGTTTGTTGCCTCCGACGAAATAGCGCTATCATTTTATGTGTGTTTTTGCCACTCCGATGGAATTGTGCTATCATTTCATGTGTGTTATTAACTTTTGCCTCCGACGGAATTGCGCTATATATATATATATATATCATTTTATGTGTTTTTGTTGTTGCCTCCAACGAAATTGCGCTATAATTTTATGTGTGTTATTTGTTGCCTCTGACGGAATTGCGCTATCATTTTATGTGTGTGTTTGTTGCCTCCGAAGAAATTGCGCTATCATTTTATGTGTGTTTGTTGCCTTCGACGAAATTGCTCTATCATTTTATGTGTGTTTTTGCCTCTTCGATGGAATTGCGCTATCATTTCATGCGTGTTATTAATTGTTGCCTCCGATGGAATTGTGCTATATATATTATTTTATGTGTGTTTATTGCCTTCGACGAAATTGCGCTATCATTTTATGTGTGTTATTTGTTGCCTCTGACGGAATTGCGCAATATATATCATTTTATGTGTGTTTGTTGCCTCCGACGAAATTGCGCTATCATTTTACATGTGTTTTTGCCTCTCCAATGGAATTGCGCTATCATTTTATGTGTGTTATTAATTGTTGCCTCCGACGGAATTGCGCTATATATATATATATATATATATATCATTTTATGTGTGTTTATTGCCTCTGACGAAATTGCGCTATCATTTTATGTGTGTTATTTGTTGCCTCCGACGGAATTGCGCTATCATTTCATGGGTGTGTTTGTTGCCTCCGAAGAAATTGCGCTATCATTTTATGTGTGTTTGTTGCCTCTGACGAAATTATGTTATCATTTTATGTGTGTTATTTGTTGCCTCCGACGAAATTGCGCTATCATTTCATGTGTGTGTGTTTGTTGCCTCCGAAGAAATTCCATGCGCTAACATTTTATGTGTGTTAACGTTATTTGTTGCCTCATGGAATTCGCCCCAAACCGCCGGGGTAGCACGGCCTGGCAGTGATCAGTGACCCTGGCCCCACCTAAATATACTTGGAAGCAGTGATCATTGACTCTGGCCCCACCTAAATATACCACCTAAATAAACCTGGCAGCAGTGATCAGTGACCCTGGCCCCACCTAAATATACCACCTAAATAAACCTGGAAGCAGTGATCAGTGACCCTGGCCCCACCTAAATATACCACCGGCGAATTCGTCCCAAACCGCCGGGGGTAGCACGGTATGGCCCGCCTGCCAGTGACCCTAGCTTTTTCACCGGCGTCTTTGCGGAAACGCCGGGGTAATGTTGTGGGTCCCACCCGTCAGATCGATCCCCACCCTATTCAGTGAGACCCGTCCCCGTCTCAGATCAGATCAACGATCACTGTCGATCCGCCGCCGATCCCCGTCTCAGATCAGATCGTCGTCGATCCCCGTCGATCCGCCGCCGTGCGCCCGTTGGCGTCCCCGTCGATCCGCCGCTGTCCGCCATCAGCGTCCCGTCCGTCGGCCGCGCGCAGGTACCCCCTTCCTCTCCCCCTCTCCCATTCTCCCCCTCTGTCAGGCTCTCCTCCCTCTCCCTCTCTCCCATCCTTCTAAAACTTCCCAAGTTCCTAGCCCCGAAACCCTAGCGCCTCCATTCTTTTCCTACACCGCCGCCACTTCCTCCTCTTGTTCTCCACAGAAATCAATCGAGAGCATCAGGTTCCCAAAGATCACCACCGAAGAAGACGAGTTCGCGCCATCGATCCTTGCCTCCACAAACGAAGCTGGGCATGGGAATGGATCCGCCATGACCACCAGCGCTTCCTTGTTGAAGCCAGGAGCTGGGTCCGTCCAAGAGCGAGCTCAACGCTGCGTTCTTGCAGTGACCGTCCACCTCTTGTCGTCACTGTCTACCTCACTCCAGGCTATCTCCGTCAACCCTGGGGATTGATCTACCCGCCAGTACCCTCCTAGTGAGCTCCATCTCCCCCTCCTCGCCCTTGTACCAATGTCATAGCTGCCGCAACACCTGCGAGCCAGCAGCCGCCTCCCTCGCTGCCGCTTGCTAGCACCGCTTGCCGCTCTGCATCACGCGCGCATCTGCAGACAACCACAACAGTAGAGACGCCTTCCACATCCCCTTTGTCCCCACATGTTTTCCGGACACTTCGGGTCTTCTCTGGCACCGACCAGTAATCTACTTCATAGAGGGAACATCAAGTATCACCTATCTTCAAACGGCACGCCAATCCATCGCTTATACAACTCGGAATCTTCCGTGAAAGATCGACAGAAATCACCGCTGATGCGATGTCTGTCAGATCGATTTTCCGAGAGTTAACAACAGAGTTTCCTCTATGTTGCCACCCTGGACCCATCTTCTGTGGTTGAAATACGGCGCAACACTTCATGGTTTACTCTTCTAGGCAGATCCACCTTTCTGTATAATCAAACTTCGCCCAAAATGGAGCACTGAGCTGATCGCATACCTCCTCTAAAGATCGTCGTACTTCGCTGACTACCGCTGTCGATCCAGTTTTAGAAAAATTCAGTCTCAGCCGCGACGTCTACCTCAGCTATCTCCTTCCGAACGTCGACTCCGTGTTTGTTTTCTGCCGGATCAAATCACTATCCAGGCCCAAGTAAATATCTCGCGCCTTACTTCCACTAGTGGAAACGAGGTCTTTTGTTGATCCTGAAAAAGGGCTTTAACACCGGTTCTTCTACGAACCAGTGTTAAAGAAGCGCCGCTTCATGTGGGTGAGCCTTTAACACCGGTTCGTGCCACTTAACCGGTGTTAAAGGTCCCTGCAGTGGCAAGATTTCTTTAACACTGGTTCGTGGCATGAACCGTGTTAAAGGGGCTATATAAGACACCACTCCAGCCCACACACACCCCACTCTTCCATTCTTTCACATTTTGGAGCCTAGCACGAGGGTGTGAAGAGTGCTAGTTTGTGTTTTTTTCATATGCACTAGAGGTGTTCGGTGAAATGCCCGAGAGCTCAAAATAAGCTTTCTTGTTGCTCTTTCCGTCTCGATCGAGGTCGGCAACTATAGTTTCATGTGTCATTGATGTACTATATATATAAATGGTCATCTCCCTATTATTTTTTGATATATACTACATATTAATGCAGATGAGTCAGCAATGAATGTACGATGACCGCCGCACTTCCAAGTACATTACGAGCCTCCAAAATTTCATCGTTGTGGCTAATGCAAACCATGGTCATAATGGTTTTATGTGCTGTCCGTGTGTTCACTGTCAGAACAAGAAAGACTACTCAAATACCAGAACCATTCACGCCCACCTGCTTCGATCCGGTTTCATGCCCAGCTATAATTGTTAGACCAAGCACGGAGAAAAAGGAGTTGTGATGGAAGACAACGAAGAAGAAGAGGATGATGACAACTATCATAATATGTATCCTGAACATGATGATAATGCAACAGAGGTAGATAATGAAGATCAAGAGGAGCAGATGGGCCCGCTGATGACGATCTTGGTCGGGCCATTACTGATGCAAAGGAAGAATGTGAAACTGAAAAGGAGAAGGAGAAGCTGGAGCAGATGTTAAAGGATCACAAAACATTGTTGTATCCAACTTGCGAAGATGGCCACAAAAAGCTAGGTGCCACACTGGATTTGCTGCAATGGAAGGCAGAATGGTGTGTTGACAAGCATTTTCAAAGTTGTTGGTAAAAATGAAGAATCTTCTTCCAAGAAATAATGAGTTGCCCGACAGTACATACCAAGCAAAGAAGATTGTCTGCCCTCTAGGATTAAACGTGCAGAAGATACATGCCTGCATCCTCTACCGCGGTGAGAAGTACGAGAATTTGGATGCATGCCCGGTATGCACTGCACTGCGGTATAAGATCAGACGAGACGATCCTGGCGATATTGAGGGCGAGGCCCCTAGGAAGAAGGTTCCCGCCAAGGTTATGTGGTATGTTCCTATAATACCACGGTTAAAACGTCTCTTCAGAAATAAAGAGGATGCCAAGTTGTTGCGATGGCACATGGAAGACCGTAAGAAAGACGCGATGTTGAGACACCCCGCTGATGGGTCACAGTGGAGAAAAGTCGAGCGAGAGTACCCGGACTTCGCACATGACGCAAGGAACTTAAGATTTGGTCTAAGTACAGACGGCATGAATCCTTTTGGTGAGCAGAGCTGCAGTCACAGCACCTGGCCTGTGACCCTATGTATCTATAACCTTCCTCCTTGGTTGTGTATGAAGAGGAAATTCATTATGATGCCAGTTCTCATCTAAGGCCCGAGGCAACCCGGCAACGACATTGATGTGTACCTAAGGCCATTAGTTGAAGAACTTTTACAGGTGTGGGCCAAACCAGGTGTACGTATGTGCGATGAGCACAAAGGGGAGCCATTTGACCTATGAGCATTGCTTTTCGTAACCATCAATGATTGTCCTGCTCTTAGTAACATTTCAGGACAGACAAACAAGGGATACAATGCATGCACACACTGTTTAGATGATACTGAAAGTGTATATTTGGATAAATGTAAGAAGGTTGTGTACCTAGGGTGTCGCCGATTTCTTCCGAACCTGCATCCAGTAAGAAAGAAAGGCAAGCATTTCAAACGTCTGGCGTAACCGGAGGAAGCTTTGTCCTCCGTACCGGTGAGGAGGTATTTGGTATGGTCAAGGACCTAAAAGTAATCTTTGGAAAAGGTCCTGGCAGTCTAACTGTTCCGAATGACGATGCCGGACACGCGCCCATGTGGAAGAAGCAATGTATATTTTGGGACCTACCCTATTGGAAAGTCTTAGAGGTCCGCTCTTCAATCGACGTGATGCATGTGACGAAGAATGTTTGCGTGAACCTGCTAGGCTTTCTAGGAGTGTATGGGAAGACAAAAGATACACCGGAAGCACGGCAGGACCAGCAACGTCTGAAGGCCCCTGAAGAGCCTATGCATCCTGAGAACGAGAAGGGTAAACGATGCCACTTAACTCCCCGCTACCACGCTCTTACCAAAGGAGAAGGAAATCTTTTTGAATGTCCGAGCAGATCAAGGTCCCGTCGGCTTCTCATCGAATATAAAGGGAATAATAAATATGGCAGAGAAAATTCCAAAACCTGAAGTCTCATGATCGCCACGTGATTATGACACAATTTCTTCCGATTGCATTGAGGGGCTTCTACCGAAAATGTTCAGTACCCATTGTGATGCTATGTGCATTCCTCAATGCAATATCTCGAAGGTAATCGGTCCGAAATCCTACCAGGTTACAAACAGATGTGGCCCAATGTCTTGTCACTTTGAGTTGGTGTTCCCACCATCCTTCTTCAATATTATGACGCATCTCTGGTTCACCTAGTAGAAGAGATTGCCATTCTCGGTCCTGTATTTCTACACAATATTTTCCCTTTGAGAGGTACATGGAGTCTTAAAGAAATATGTTCATAACCGTGCTAGGCGAAGGAAGCATCTCCAAGGGCTATGTAATGAGGAGGTCATTGAGTTCTGTTGATTTTATTCGACCTTAAGGCGATTGGTGTTCCAATCACAACATGAGGGAATACTGCGTGAAAAGGCACCCTAGGATGTAAAGCAATGATATGTAGGGACGGCATTCTCTCAATCAAGCACACTACACGGTTTTACAAAGATCTATCTTGGTTGCCCGTATATCAATGAACACAAGAATTTAATACGCCAAACACCCGGGGTCGATGAATGGATTATAAGTGAACACATGGCGAAGTTTTGGCGGTGGCTGCAAAGACTTCTCACGAATAACACCTTGCTAGATCAATTTGTACTTGTTGGCCAGGACACCTTCTTCGACTGTATGTACTTTCCAAGGGTACGAGATAAATGGGAATACATTTTACACGATAGGCCAAGATAAAAAGAGCACCAACCAAAACAGTGGTGTCCGCTTCGATGCAGCAGAAGACAATGGGCAAAAGACCACGTATTATGGGTTCATAGAGGAGATATGGGAACTTGACTATGGACCTAATTTTAAGGTCCCCTTGTTTCGATGCAAATGGGTCAAGATAACAGGAGAGGGGTTGAGGTAGATAAGAAGTATGGAATGACAACGGTGGATCTCAACAATCTTATGAAGAACTTAGAAACATTCGTCCTAGCCAATGATGTGGCTCAGGTTTTCTATGTGAAGGACATGTCCTCCAGACCAAAAAAAGAAAAAATATGCAAACGAATACATCATATGATGAGCCAAAGCGTCACATAGTTCTTTCAGGGAAAAGAAACATCGTGGGAATCGAGGACAAGACAGACATGTCAGAAGATTATAATAAGTTTGATGAAATTCGCCTTCACAAAGGAAAACCCACCCAAGCATTCCGTAAAGTAAAGAAAAGGCTCCATGTGTACGTCTGAAGCGATCATAAGGAAGGACATATGCCAAGAAGTTCATGCTTATATTATGTAACTCTAGTTCATGTTTTTAATATTAATACATGTCTTGAGTGTTAGTCATGTTTTGTGGATGGACCGGGACTATGAGAAGAAGTTGTCCCGATTCGTACTTACCATTAAGATCTGATCTCCAAACGCGCGCAGTCACATATTAGGGAGTGCCTCTATGACCAGTTTCTCGGAGATGCCAGAGGACTAGGCTCCATCGGCATCTCCCTGAAACTGGCCGTAGTGGTGTCCCTACTCTCGAAAACCATCTTGCAGCTTGGTGAGATTCAAGTGTATACAAAAGATGCGACATTTAAATATCCAATCAATTCAAAAATGTTAATACAAAATATGCGACATTAAAATATGATTTGATCTAATAAAAATCATTTTTTAGATGCTTAATATTTCTTATGTTCAAAGTTTTAGGATTTAACAATTTATTTTTGTTTGAATTGAATAATCAAAATTTATATGTAAGTGTTTTAATTATTTTGAAAATTTTCATGTAAACTAAATATAAAATGATTTACATGAATGGATAGATATTATTTTTTTTGAAAATTATGATATATTATTCATATTTTTCTGAGTTGAAATGAAAAAGATATGAATTTTCTAAATTCATATCATATTTTTTGAATTAAAAATGCCCCTTTAATGCATGAAATAAATGCCCCCCCTTTAACACCGGTTCGAACCTGTTAAAGGAGGGGGGGCATTTATTTCGAGCTTATTATCTTTCTTTCTCTTTAACACCCGGTTCACACGAACCCGGTGGGGGTATTTAATTCACCTTTCTTCCTTTCTCCCCAGAGCGATCGATCGAAAGAACACCGCCGCCACAGAGAGAAGCGCCACACGCCCGCCATGAGCTGCCTCGCCGCCGCCTTGGAGTTTCTCCGCCGAGTCCGCTGCCAACGCCGACGCCGCCCGAGCCGCTTCGCACCGCCGCCCGACGCCACCCAACGAACACCGCCGCCCGACGCCGCCCAACGAACACCGCCGCCCGACGAGCACCGCCGCCCGACGAATAGCGCCGCCCCACCGGTGAGCGCCACGTGTCTGCCACGTCAGCCTAAAAATAGAAGAAAAGATAAAAATTGCAGAAAATTGTATAATCTTGCAAAAATCATATAAAAAGATTCGTCGATCCAAAAATAGCAAATTATATATCAATGAATTCAGAAAATTGAGTAGATTATTAATATCAAGTTGGATTTAACTTTTACAGTAAGTGTTTACTGTAATAATTTAATTAGTTTTAATGGTCTTTTAGGTTAATAAATTCATAGTAAAATATCTCAGGGTCCAAAAATCACAAATAATATACCTATGGATTCACAATTGTGTGTAGATCATCAATATGCAAATGGTTAAGCCAAATAATATAAGGTTTTTCAGCAATTAAACAAATGGTAGAATGGCTTATTTAGAGTAATAAATTCATAAGAAAATAAATAATGTTCAGAAAATTACAAATAATATGTCCCTGGAATCACAATCCCGTGGGGATTATATATCTGATTTTAGTTTGATTTTTAGACAACAGAAACTATTTAAATGATTTAAAAACCATTAAACACTATTTAAATCATAAGAAAAAGATTTGTAACTCTGATTAGGGTGAATCCAACGCCTACTGGTTCGTATTAATGTCCTCTATCCATTGTGACTTATTAAATTGCCATGCATGCATTTGTTTGATCTCTATGTGCTATTGTTTATGTTGTATGAAATTGTTTGCTCGATAGATTGCGAGGAGTGCAACGTGTGTGATTGCTGACTCATCCTGATTAAAACTTGTTTGATCGATAAATTGTACTACATGCATAGATTAAAACTTGTATACAAATTGGACCTCTGACTCATTTGTGTATTTATTTGTGTATTTTTGTCTGAATAATATGTATATTTGTGTATGAATCCAAGTCCACTTGAATGTTTACACTCTTACTCTAGATAATATTATTGTATTAGAAACTATGGATCCACTTAGTAGAAACCTTGAAGAAAAAGAAATAATGGAGAACATTATTGATGAGGACACCTCACAATATCTGAACTTGGAGGGACATGATGACGACAGCTCAAGTACTAGTCATGGAGAAGATGAAGACTCCGATGAACGCAATTTAATGGTTACAAAGTCCGGCGAGGTATATGCATTGATTAAGCCTCTGCTGACTTCCACCAACAATCTTCTTCTACATGTATTAATTAACGCTTCTTTCTTCTTTTAGCCCTCTGGATCTACCAGCTAGCAACCATCTTCTTCTACGAAAAAGAGCAAGCGAGGCGCGAGCCAGCGGTTGAAAGATCGTGTCAAGTTCACGATCGAAGTAGTCCGTGTTGATGGCAGGCCGATGGAGCCCAAAAAGGCCGCAGACAAATTTGTACGTCAGGCTAGAGTTCTTGTTAGGGACCAAATCCCAATCATAATTGAAAATTGGAATAAGCCAAAGAAGGGCGACGGTACCTTTGTCGATGACAGATCCAAAGAAACGCTTTGGAATTCGTTGTTGGTAAATTTCACCCTTCCGCCAGAGGAGGATGAAAACAACCCGGTTATAAAGGAAAAGGTCAAAGAGTGGACTCTAAAGAAGATGGGTGACACTTTCCTGAATCGAAGACAAAATTGAACAAATTTGTCAACCGCAAGACTCAAATTTCAAGACGATATTATGCGAAGATAAGACCTCAACGCCCGAATTTGAGACATATAAAAAAGTGCTATAGCTAAAAGAGGTCGAAACCAATACGCTTAATGCCCTCAAGAAGGAATATCACCAGAGGATGGGGTCGGTGGCTACATATCTCGAGGCCTAAGTGGGAGGAAGCTGAAGGCCTCATGAGAGAGGGATCACACCCCAGACAGATGGGTGGGACCTACGTGCAAAGACTTGGTTCTATGGAATCGGGGCAAGGTTGGACCCAGAAATAGGATTGTGTATCTTCCCAACACTCCTTGCCAAACCCGTCACTGAACTCATCACGGCATACGAGGAAACAGCCGCCAGGACCTTCCATCCAGACAGAGAGAATGACCAGCTCACATGCGCCATCGGTAAAAAAGAACACGCTAGACATGCACGAGGCACAGGGGGTATGACGTGGAAGGATGGGTTTTTCGACTGGAGCGACTCTTACAGATGGCGCGGCAGAAAAGAAAAAGAGCATACAGAGCGGATGACACAGATAGAACATGCACTTGCGGCGCTGCAGGCGCAAGTGAATGCACAACAGAGCCATCAAGCTACCGGCCCATCTCAGCGGCACGAAGAGCCTGCATTGGAAGCTGCCGGTGGCCCAGACTCTACGCGGAAAAGCAGCGTGGCTTCCACAGAGAACGTGCAGCCCACGCTTGAAATGGCGGGTCCTCGATACCCCGTGGATGAGATCACGAAGAGCGAACACGCTGCGCTGCATGTGAGATTAATGGGCTTATCCATTAAGGTGGCTGTCGGCTATGCCTTACCTCCTGTAGCTGGTGGAACTTACCACTGCCGACCGATTCCAGATGGCTATGCTATTGTCGGGGTGGATGAGGTTGTGAAGGAATATGAGGAAGCACAGCTTGACCATGCTACAGGTGAAGGGGAAACTCAACTCAAATTTGCAGTGAAAACAACCATTCTTTGGAAGAAGGAACACATTGTGCTTCCAAATTGAGGTCACTGCACCCCGCTGCCTCTCCGCAGCGTCGGCTGAGCCGCTCAGCTATCTCTGTGGCAGCCATCTCCGGCTCAGCCATCTCTGCTGACAGCCATCTCCGGCCCGTCAGCCATCTCCGGTGCTTCAGCCATCTCCTCAGCGTAAGCGGAAGAGCACTGCTATGTAGAGCATCAGTAGCACTGCCACAAAGAAATCCGCAGGAAACCGTACGCCAAAGAGTTCAAAAAACTACGTCCCGCAGCCTTCCGCCAAGCCATTGCCGGTTTTACCGTGGAATCGCAGCGACGAGGAGACCAATAGGATCTCGGAAGAACAGGTCAAGAAATTCTTTGCACCTAGACGGGCCGAGCCAAAGGAGAAAATAGATCCGGTGGTGGTGGAGAAGTTTTACAAAAATCTTTTGAAAACTAAAACCCCACTTGTGCCGGACTACGAGCGCCAGATTTTGAAGGCGGATGCAAGGCGCCGTAGGGAGACTGAAAGTAGCAGTCGTGAGGCACCCCAGAAAACAGTTCCCATGCTAGGAGAGCAGGAAAACCAATCATGTGCCCCGCTCCAAATGTTCGACACACGGGACGCTCCTCCCGTAAATGATTACGAGGCAGAGCTACAAAGAAAGGCCAATGAGATGGGGATGACTTACATTGCATACTTGAACGTCATGGGAGACAACTTGCCCAAATGCGATGCCAACCCCATACAGCCATGGAAGTATGGGAAGAATCTCGTCAAGAAAGAGGAGCTCAAGAATCTACCAACAAAGATGCGAAAATTGCACAAGTGGTACCTTCATTTCTGCAAGACGAGAAAGGTAGAATGGATCACGGCGCATATAAGAGATGATATTTTCTTCTACGGAGATGACGCGATCGACTTCAACATTCAAGAGTTGCATTTTCTATTCAATCAAAAGTAACTCGACAAAGCTGCCATCAGCCTTTATTGTGTGTAAGTACTATTTCTATAATTTATATCTCATCTCATTCACTTTATTAATTGCATGTATATATATATGCTCACCATATATGTATATACTATTATGCAGGAAAAAGGTTATGGAATGCAGGAAAGGAGGCCCTTTTGACATTGGGTTCGTTGACCCAAATAGAGTTCATGAAGGAGTGGTAGAAACCAAACCCGGGCAAATAGAAGATTACTTGCTAACGTCTTTACTGAGAGAACAAACCAAAAAGGAAATACTATTGCCTTACAACTTCTGGTGAGTACTGTTACCCTCTCTCTTGTACACATTCTATTTCAGCTTACTCGATGTTAAGTGTAACTGATGATGAGTTATGCGTGCGTAGGTTCCACTTTATTCTGCTAGTCATTCATCCCGACTCAGGAAAAGTCCTTGTCATGGACTCGTTACGAAAAGAAAAAGAGATATGGAAAAACTTTAGAGAGATGCTCCAAAGATAATTTCAATCATATTATCGCACTAGATCGGCAACTTTCGTGACAATAAGTAATTAATTACTCCTTTATCCATTTTCTTTGCCGGACAGGGTTTGGAAAAGGTTCATGGGCAGGGCCGTGGGTGAATGGTCAGAAGAACTAAAATTTGTAGACCAAAATGTAAGTAATACTATCTAGCTTCCAATTCCATTATATCATTCTTTATTGATTATTATTTTGATTGAACTCTCTATTCTCGTAAAGTGCGCGCATCAGGGACACGGCAATAACTTATGTGGGTACTATGTTTGCGAGTTCATTCGCAACACGATATGTGCGACGGGCCAAGCCACACTAGAACAACTTAGAGTAAGTAAACAAAGTCCACATCATTATTTTATTACCATCAATTGTGTTGAGTTTTATTCTTATATATATATTGACGGCCCATTCTTCATATATATTCAGATCGAACGGATGCGGGACCAACTCCTACCATTTGAACGCATTCGAGCCATTCAAGAGGAATTGGCGGGGTTCATACTTCATGAGGTCGTCACGCCTGGCGGAGAACTCTTTAGATATCCACCAAAATGAACGATGACGATGTATGTGCCGATGACGATGTTTCTGTATAATAATAGTTGCTTAATTATTCATGTACTCGTATGTACCGATGACGATTTATGTGTATACCGCTCCCGCTCGATTCCCCCTCGGTCCCCCTCCCAGAAAATACGCCTTAACGGGCAGAGAGTTGGTAGGCCGTTTTCCGCCGCGCAGAAAACGTCCTAAATCTCTGCCAGTAACCTTTAACACCGGTTCCATACGAACCGGTGTTAAAGGGAACTGAGCCTCGGCAGCCCCATCGCGCCACCCTTTAACACCGGTTCGTATAAGAACCGGTGTTAAAGGGCCCCCCCTCTAACACCGAACCCTCAACAGCGGTTAGGGAACCGCTGTTAGAGGGCCCTCCCAACCGGAGTTAAAGGGGGGGCCTGCACTAGTGTTCAATCATCCATTAGTTACACACCTGATCTGGTCATGTCCCTCGTCCATCGTCTAGCAGTTCCTCGGGTTCTCTTTATAGAGGGAGTAGTATGTTCTCTTTAATCTGCATTAATTTATTATGATATTGTCATGATGCTGTCTTGATGTTGCTGTTCTTTCCTCTTTAATCATACAACATTTTGCCTAAATCTTACAACATGCTGCTTGATGAGAATGATGGTATGAAAATGGTGTACACATTATTTTTCTATTTTTGTTGACAATTTTATTGAAGTATAGTACATTATAAATTAACCATTTCTTATTAGTATCTTTGTTGAAGTACATTACATTGTACTAAGCAATGTAAATCAGCCCACAAATCTTTGGACACGGGAAGATTTGACCCTGCGCTTTCCTTAATAAAATATATAATAAAAATACTCCCTTCCTAATCCGTTTTGGATATTGTCAATCATTCTTGGTCTGTTATGGCACATGGTTACTAGTAGTATTCTATAAACCAATATGGTTACCCCGTGGAGATGCTCCTGTTTTGTTCAAATCACATGCACATGCGATAATTAATGTTGCTGTCAAATGAGATGCTCCTGTTTTCATATGAGATGTTGTATGTAGTTAGTTAACTAATTTTCCTAATATGTTCTCTTTTTGCAGAAGAACGTGGAGGAGGAGGCCCATGCACCACCACATCCACTTCGTCCGCAACCGCGCGCTACGTCAAGCCTACGCTCTAGGTGCTCGGAACCCTCGGTGAGAACCTTTTTATTTGGTGATGTTGTGAGATGGATTCTGGTGGCTTAAGATATGGTTGCCCCTATTTTTGTGATATGGTCGTCTAATTCTGGTGGTTTAGCTACGGCTGCCCCTTGTTTTGGTGCCATGGTGGTTGAATTCTAGTGGTTTAGCTATGGTTGCCCCTGTTTTTGTGCCAAATATGGTGGCTTTAGCTGTGTTGCTGCAGCTGTGAATGTTGTGCAGGTACATTGAGTGTCAATGTTTCACCGGAATGTCGATTAATTTCTATTCCAGCGAATTTCTGGCACTCAGGCATGACCATTTTTAGCAAAGGTCATGCCGGATTTTCCCCGTGAATTTGTGTATCTAAAATCCTTTCTTTTTGCTTGTGTAGTGCTCGGTATAGCCATGTCGTCTTGTGGAAACCGCAACAAAGACGATCGGGGCCAGCGAGACTTAGAGGAGCACTACAGGCTCATGTCCCAGGAGATAGAGATGGAGGAGGTAGGGGGCCGGGGCAAATAAGATGACGAGACCACCGATGATGGCAGTGAGGAGATGGGCGTCGATGACCGCCTTGATGGCGGTCATGAGAGGGGCGACGAGACCACCGACAGTGGCGTCGTCGGGGGTGGCTCGCAGACAACAATGTCGACCAACAGGGAACGGAAGAAGCGGCGAACGAACACGGTCGGCACCACGAAGGCGACATTCACAACGGTGGACCCCAAGACCGGTACCCCTACGAAGCCGAAGCATATCGCGAGGGGGTATGGCCTCCAGCTGGGAGCTATAATTCGAGACGTCGTCAATGTCAACGATATGAATCTCCGAACGAAGAAGAAGAAGCATATCCAGGACCAACTCCTCTTGCGGCTGCTTGTGCGGTACCTGTTCCCCGAGGGCTTCACGAGCCTGGATCCCAAGGAGAACATCCTGAACAAGTTCGCCCTCGGCAGGTTCACTAGGAACCTCAGCGGATATAAAACCATGCTAAGGGGGATGATTGCTGGCGACGAGCCATGGGAAGAGATCAAGCGCCACTTCCCACGGCTTACGCCTGAGGACTACACGTGCTTCCTGGAAAATGAGGAGCTAGCCTACACCAAGTATCAGTCGGCCTGGGGAAAGGAGCTGGCGGAGAAGAATGTCGGTCACCACCGTCTCGTCTGCCGTGACTACGACGTCAAGGAGGACTAGTGGTAGAAGGAGGACCAGAGCTACGCAGAGAAGGGCATCAAGAACCCTTGGGCCAAGTACAAGAACCCGCTCTTCAGGGCATTTGTTAGGTCCCGGTACCATAAAGCGATGGATGGGAAACTTGTCACGAGCCCTACAGTGGTGGAGGGTGTTGTCTTGGTCACCGACCTGAAGGTGGTGCAAAGTGTTCCTTGCACCATGCTCATGTATGTGGACAACAAGCTCAAGGATGTTGCGAGGGGACGCATCATGAACCCAACACACCGGACGTTCCACTACAAGCCTATGGCCGATAGCATGCACCGGGTTGAGGTGGATCTGTCATACCTGGGATGCGCACAATTGGTTCCTCCTCATCAACCCCTGGGTACCGAAGACGAGCTGAAGGTAGGGCAACTAAAGAATCATGTCCTTATATGGCCGAAAGCCCTACTTCGGCTGAAGACCGCCAAAGAAATTGTCACTCCAACATCAGTGCCTATGGCGGCAAGCCAAGAAAGGGTCACTCCAGCGTCTGTGCCTACGGCGGAAAGCCAAAGGGTCACTCCTCCACCTGCCAATGATCCTCTCGAGCCCGAGACACATGAGCACGACAACGCAGTGGACATCGATAAGGCTCCCATCAATTCGTTCATCGCTGATTTGGAGGCTCCCATCGATGTTGCTCCTTCCGAGGCACTTGCCTAAGATACCATGATGAAGAAGAAGCTCTTCCCCTCTCAATAAACGCCCGAGAAGGAAGATGCTACCGCCTTCACCGCTCCGCCGCATGCTAAGGTTACCCCGAGGACACTCCGTGATATGACCATCGAGGTGATAAGACAAACTGGCACCCCGAAGAAAGTGGTTCTCGACAAGCTGCCGTCCAAGTGGAGGACGATGCATTATCTTGGTGAACCGATCCTACCGGACCACATTGTCAAGACGCTCTCTCTGGACCTGAGTAGCCTGCATGATACTATTAGGTATCTGGAGCAGCAGATTCTCCAAGATAAAAATCCCTCCTACCCGTTCTTCACGTCAGGGTCCCCACTAACTGTGGCTTTGTCACCACCACCCCGGCGAGTTGTTCTTCATCATGTATGAAGGCATCTTCAAGTTCTTCCACATCTTATGGCTGAATCGAAACGTGGTCCGACTGGTATCGCTAAAAATGGCGCACGATATGATCGTGGATAAGACCCCGCACCTCGCTATCATGGACCCCTACATGACCATAGGCACCGTCGCCAAGGAACAAGCGTTTGTCGTGAAGTATATCAAGGATTTTTTGGTGGCGAATAAGGACAAGTCTTGCTTTCTCCTTCCATACTTTCCTGAGTAAGTAGTCGGTCGCTAAACTTCCCGCTATTACATTCTTTCATGAATTTCCTTAATAGTCGAGGATGATGGTTTATTCCAACTGTTTTGCACAGAGAGAATGGGTGTGTCCTCATCTCCTTTCAACCGTATTATTCCCATGTCATCTAGCTCGACTCCGGGAGAGACATGCAAAAAGACTACACCGACGTCAAGTCTACTCTTGATAAATCCCTCAACGGTTCCAGAGCCGCGGTTGGCCCACTCAAGTATGAGAAAAGATCCAAAGTCATCTATGTGAAATCCCATGTAACCAATTTCCCCTGCCTTAGGCAATCGTCGACTAACAATGGGATGGATCCCTGGTTCGCCATCCTACAGATGAGGGAGTACGCAAAGGATGAGGAGAAACTCTTGATGCCATCCGGTCTTGAGAAAAGGTGCAGAGACATGACGGAAACGACTGATGCAAACATCAGAGCCGAGTTCCGTGCTATCTAGCGGGAGATTGGAAAGATACTCAAGAGGGATGTCTTGACTAGGGGTGCCACATTTAACTACATCGGTATCCCGCTGACTAATGCAGAGATCGAGGACCGCTTAGCTGCGGTCGCCGATGGGAGGACATTCACCACATTAGGTGGCATCCATCCCTTCCCGCCAAAGCCGAAGAAAACCTGATTGAGTCACAAACTTGTCTCCTACAAATGTTAGTCACAGAATTACGATTAGTTTATTTTATGCTTTTCTTTTTGCATACCTATCTTTCCATGCAAATGTTAGTTATAGAATTACTTAGCTATATCCGATGCCTTTTCTTTTTCGCATACCTATATTTATATCTCTATTATGAATATGTGGTGACAACACTAACATTTCTTTCTTGTGTGTGTGCGCGCACAGATGTTGTGGTATGTCGTGTATGAGGGCAGGGTTCCCGGAGTCTACGACGACTAGGAGGATTGTAGGAGGCAGGTCCACCATTTCTGCGGGAATAGTTACAAGGGCTATGCCACTTTGGAAGAGGCGGAAACTCGCTACGCGAGGTTTCTAGATGGGCGGAGGATGGAGATGTGGAGGAGCCGGTGGACCCCCTTCGTCGTGATGATGCTCGCGTATCAATATGCTATGCTCGTCGTGATGATGTCTCTAGCGGGGCGGGGACGGAGATGTGGAGGAGTCTATTTGCTAGTTGGAGTCCAGTAGGTATCTATTGTATGAACTATGAACTGTTTGAATGTGTGAAACTGTTTGAATGTGTCATACAACTCTGGAGACTTATAATATTATGTCATATATGGTCACTTTTTACACTTGTGTGAATTGTTTGAATGTTATTGATGCATGGTTTGAACATATGTGTATTTCCTATATCTGCTGTGTATTCTGTCATTATCATATGTATTCTATCAAGATTACAGTGTATTCTATGTGTATATTGATTTTCTTTTTTTAACTCCTGGTAATATTACCCCTGCGAAACAGTTGGTCTATCCCTGGTGAAATAGATTTTGCCTGTACGAAACTACCACCAGCGATATAAGTAGGCGCCGACAAGCGTATTTACCCCCTGCGTTTATTGCTACTCGCTGTCGCTGGCGTAGATTACCACCAGCAATATAGCAAAGCACCGGCGATATAGGTGTACACCCGGCGTTCGCTGCTGCTCGCCGGCGGTAGATGTATATTATCACCCGCGAAACTCAGAGCCGCCGGCGATGAGGACTTATCACCGGCGAGGAGGTCGCCAGCGAGCACGGAGACGCCGGCGATGAGACTTTTCTGTTTGCCGGTGGTAGGGTTTTCTCTACTAGTGGTGGTATGTCTCTCTCATGAGAAACTCAAGTTCCATAATGTCCATTAATACCCTATTTTGATATTTTTTCCTCTTGTTGAGATTTCTTGGTTTATCACATTATGGGGGAGTTGTATACTTTGTGCATATTACAATCCTAGAAAATGTGGACATTTGAGGTAGTGCCACTTAGAATTGATATTGAGAATTCTATAGCTCCTATGTGGCACATTTGCTCATACAAGTTCCAATTTTCTTGGATGTTTTATTGCTCATCTCTTGGATCTTGTGTGTGAGAGTGATTCTTGGTATGTGTTTCCTCATATTTGGATCTATATATCCTCATGGGAACCACTTGCTTCTATTTAATCTAATCACTAGTTATTGTGTGACCATTTGAAGCAATCAAGAATCTCTCTCGAAGTATCAAGCTCATTTCTCTTGCTTTGTTATATGCTTCTTGGTTTCAATATGATCGTGATATCCTTGCAAACCACCTCGGGAAAATTTCCCTTATATTTCATTTCTTTGGAAAATTAGTACTCCATATATGGTAGATTTTATTGATCATATTCACTTTGGCCTTTTCTTATTTTCCTATCCTTTGTCAAGAAAATGTTTTTATTTTTGCTCCCAAGCTTTCTTTGCATCTTGTGGATCTTCTTTTTTTGGTATCCCCTTGTATTTTATTTAGTGTAGGTAGTAGTGATGATCTCATTTGTGGGCATCTTGCATTCAAAGTAAAAAAATTATAATGCTCTACTTATGGGGGAGATCTCCTATATTATCTAGGACATTGTTTTACGCTTCTTGTTTTGATCCATTTTTTGCTTCGAAGCTCGATCCTTTTTGTGTTGGTACTTTGTGTGTCATCATGTAAATTGTGAAGAGTTTGTTTTGGTTGTTGGAACCTTGCTCTCTTTAGGTGTTTGTTTTATATCATTCTTTGTCACTTGTTTTGATATTTTAGGATGAGATAAATCCTTGAGCATTGGTATTTTTGTCTATCTTTTATCTCTTTTGATCTTTAGAGTTCATTTGTTGAACTTGTGTTCTTTCATGTGTTGATTTGGTTCTTTGATACAATTTGGACACCTTTTGTCGAGTCACACCTTGTTGTATATCTTATTGGTTTACTTGGTGTTTTTGTTCAAATTGTATCTACTTTTGGTTCTTGAAAGTCTTATGCATGCATATTTACTTCTTGTATATATTATGGCATGCTTGCTTTCTTTGATCCAATATATAGGGGAAACTCCACCAAATCCTAAAGGGCTAAGATGTGCCTGAAATTCAATTTCATATCAATATGCACATATTTGTGTGGAGGCTCTCTTATGTATTGTAGTTGCACTAACTACTTTGGACCCAATTTGTTTGGGGACCATAGTGTACTTATTTGTGTTTTAGGTACATTGGGGATATATATTGGGTGCTTGTATCTTGAACAAGGAAGAAGTGGCGTCTACATGTCAATTGGATGCAAGCTAGGATGATCAAGGAATTCATATCTTCTTCATCATACCAATTATATCTCGATAACAAGTATCTCTCTCATGCATACATATCTTGTTCCCAACCTTCTTTGTTGGCATGAATTTGTGTACTTACATATGTTGGATTTCTTGCTTTGCCTTTGAAAAAGTTCTCTCTATTGCAAATGTATGTACACTAAGATGAGTGCATATAATGTGGACTATACTAAATCATGCTCATGATTCACCAATCCCAAATATGACAATCTATAAATTTTATTGCATATCGTTTCCTCAATATCTCTCATGTGCAATAGTGAGTATTTTTACAAAGTTGATTTTTTATACTTGTTCCCTTTCTCCATATATTCCTTCTATCCCTTCTTCCCTTGGTTATAGTAGTAATGTATGGAGTTTGTTGGTGTTTGAAGCTCATCTATGTACAATAAGATATAGTTGAGCCCTTGGGAATGCTTTCAAGCAAAACATCTTATTGGTATATTCTATGACTTTTTTTTTGCCTTTCATATGCTTTCTCGTGTATCTATTTTGTTTATTCATATTTCTTTATGGACATTTGTCTTTGTGATATTTTCCACCTAAAAATTTACACACACAAGAGAAGATCATTCTTTGGTTGTTTTTGCATTTCTTGGAACCACCTCTTTTTCCTTTGTGATTCTTCGGTGGCTTCCAAATTTATTAAACTTTGAGTGCATTGTTAGATGAGTTTGGAGGATTGAGGAGTCCATGGTTTTGCACGTTGTTTCCAAATACAATTACTATAATTGGTGCACAATCTTTAGGGAGCTTATCTAATTCATTTAATAGTGCACATTTTCCTTCTTTCTCATTTCTTTTGGTTTAAATGCTTATGGGGGAGTGAGGATTCCATATTTCTGCATATTGTATTCAAATACAAGTATTCTAATATTTTCACAAAGTTTGGGGAGCTTCTCTATTTTCATTTAAACACTCTTTTTGTTGGTGTTTCCATTTAATATCATTTGTTGGTTTCTCAATTGGTCCTTTTGGATCTTTTGGTTGCTCGCTTCATTTGTTGAAGTTTATTTACTTTTATTGTCTTTTTGCAATCTTTGGGTCCTCAATATAGTTTTACTTCCTCCCAAGTACTCATCATTTGACTTGTGCATACGCACACCTTTGGAGGAATTCTCACTATATTGGTCGTCTAGAACTTTTCACCCATTTTGGCAATCGATGCCAATGGGGGAGAAGTTTTGGAGGGTTTAAGGGAAGTTGTCCTTTGCTTTGATTGTGTTCTTAAGAATTTTCCTCTCATACACTTGCATCTTTGTGGCTGCTTTGCATGTTGAATATATAGAGGAAACTCAACCAACGGTGACGGTTGGCAATCGATGCAATGAAATTCAAGTTCATCACACATGCATAGATTGTGGGGGAGTTTGCTCTATATATTTTGGTTGTACCAACATCACATACTTGTGTAATATTTGATTTTGGGGAACCGCTTTGGTTGCCAATTGTCATATTTAAACCCTCGCTAAGGGATTGTCATCAATTACCAAACCGGGGGAGATTGAAAGGGCATGTATGCCCCCATGTGTGGTTTTCATAATTAATGAAAATCTCTATGGACTAATGTGTAAATTGAGTTTCGGTTCTAGGTTTGTCCATTGGCATCGCTTCGGCCATGTGTTGGTCTCAAGGTTGAAATATGAAGAAATGTCCAAGGGCTTTGTGCCATTGGAATCATGAAGAAAGATGGATCTTGAAGGTTGATCAAGACAAGTGCAAAGAGTTGCATCAAGATGGATCAACCTCAAGAAGGGATGAAGAAGGGAAAGCTCAAGATGCTCCATCTCTAGAAGACCTCATGCTTTAAGCTTGCCATCCTCGTGATCATGGAGTGATGAAGAGAAGTTCAAAGAAGAGGTTTCCATGGAGTATGGGGGAGCAATTCCTCATCTTCATCAAGCAAGAGCAATCAAGAAAGGTGTTCCCACTTGAAAAGAACAAGACGGTCTACATAAAGTTCAAGTGGATTGCTCAAGGCAAAGGTATGATCTTGATAGGGCCTCTCTCTTGTCGGTCTCGTGTTGTTGGAAGACTGGGTTTAGGATAGATAGCCGTACTATCAAGAGGGGCTCTCAAGAGGGTGTATCGATCGCATCGTTCAGAGAGAGCTCAAACATTTGCATTCATAGCATCCTATTTCTTAGTTTTTATTTGGTTCTTCTCCATGAGAGGATATAGATATTGTGGTTATCATCATAATAATCTCTACTTCATCAAATAAGGATTTTCCTTGCATATCTTATTGTATTCTTGATTGTGCGGCTTTTTCCGGATTCACACCTTAGGAGATATCTCACATATATATACTTGATATTTTCTCCCTTGGTGGTATCCAATATTTAACATTTTGTTGGGTTCTACTTGGTTTTATCTTCCTAACAAAATTGGTTTCATCCCAATAGGAGTTTCCAAGCTCAACTTCTTGTGTTTTGGATTTTGGAGGTTTTACTGGTTCATCGCTTCTAGAGAGGTCATACCTTTCTCAATTTGGTTTTATCCTTCCATGCTGGACTATGATGTTTCTTTGAATAATCTTGTAGAGCTTTTCGTTCTCTTCAAAATGATCCCAAGATCATCAAAAACGAAGTCCGGAATTAAAAGTTATTGAAGTTTTCGTGCAATGCTATCCTGCATTTTTGCTTGAGCGGATGTTCCGGCCCATGTTCCGACCCAAATTCCGGTCAGGTTCAATAACTTGTGTTTCTATTTGCCAGAAGTTTCGGTGGTACGCGAATCTGGCCCAAACAGTCAGTTTTTCCTTGTCCATTTAAGGGGGCTTCTTCCCCAATGGTTCCCCATCTTTTGATCTTGTTTTTGCCCACCATTGTTGACCTATTTGAGATTTCTTACTCCCTCTCCCTCCCATGATTCTTACATCTTTTTGAGGAAAAAATGAGAGGAGATCTAGATTTACAACCCCCCAAGTCAAATCCCTTCTTTGTGAAGGAATCATTGGGATCTAGATCTTGGAGAGTTTTGTGTTCTCCTCTTGTGTTCTTCCTCCCTTATCCCCCAATAGCTTTTGTAGCTTTGTTGGAATTTGGGAGCGAAGGACTTGCCCTTGCATTGGGTGCATAGGTTTGAGTTCTCCTCGGAGATTCACCTTTTGTGGCGTTGTTGGCCTTTTGTGGTGTTATAGCCTTTTGTGGCTTTGTTGTTGGGAGCCTCCAATTGAGTTGTGGAGATAGCCTTAATCTTGTACGGGTTCGGTGACCGCCCTCAAGAGTCCCATAATGGGGCGAGTGCCCGCCTTTTGTGGTGCGCACTCAGGAGAATAGGGTGAGACTTTTGTGGCGTCGGTGAGTTGCGTGCTTCCGCATCCGGGGTGAGGCCTTGTGTGGCGTTGGGTGAGCATCGAGCCACCACACCTCGAGGTGATCCATTTATGGCATTTGGAGCGCATTGCGCCATCGCACCTCTCCAACGAATACGTAGCTTCTTTGTAAGTGAACTCGGGAAACAAATCTTTGTGATAGCTATCGTGCTTAAAGTATCTCCGCGTCCATCGGTTATCTCTCAACCGAGCCCTTTACTTATGCACTTTTCTTTGTGATAGCCATCATGCTTAAAGTATTTATCTTGCTATCACCTTGTTGCTTGTATTGCTTAGCATAGGTTTTTGGTGCACTTAGTTGAACCTAGTAGTTAGGTTTTGTGCTCAATAAATTAAACATTAGTTTTATTCCGCATTTATATGAGCCTAAACCGTAATATTTTTAAAAAGCCTATTCACCCCCTCTAGGCGACGTCCTTTGTACTTTCACACTCGATGATAGCAATAGGAGTCCTCCACACAATTGGCATTAACGGAACATACAAAGTTAATTTGATCAATGTGTTGTAGGTCAATGGTCTGATTTACAAAAAGGAGAGATTATCTAACTAATTAAGATGAAAAATAAAAAACTTGAACAAAGGAGAAATTATAAGTGCTATAAAATAGAGTGAGAACAAGATGAGGTAGAATATTCAAGTTATAAAGATGCTTCATATACATTTGGAATTTGATAATTGAGATCGTTGAACTTTGGAACCACTACATGAAGTGGAATGTATGTCTAGCTCCTTTGCACATCACTTAAACAAAAGTGCGAGCATGAATATATATAGAGAAAGAAGAAAGATAAAGATGAAGAAAAAGAGCGAATGTTCAAAGACCAAATAGGCATATACCACTATATTGTAGTAAGACAAAGAGACGTTTGAGATTTTGAACGCAAGTGAATATGTTAATTCTAAAAACACATGGGACTACCTCACTAACTCATTCGGTTGAACTACATCATGTTGATAATAATCTTTTGTGAACTGTTAATTGCTAAGGTGTGGAAGCCTTATAATATTATTCGGATGGTTCGAAGTAAGTTACTATTCATGAACTTATTTATATTTATCCTTTATGATAAACACATACTACAGCTGCCTCATTTATTTTATTGACTCAACTTCATGAATATGAGGATCACATCCATTAAGCTAAACTTGCTCGGAACGAGCAAGAGTCTAAGCTTGGGGAAGTTGATGAGTGCATATTTGTGTCATGTTTTAGATTATTATTTTGCATTGTAGTTGTAGGATCTTGGTATTTTACGTCATTCGCACACACCTTTTATGTTTATTTTCACCAGGATCAAGACAGATGATGGATCTGATGGACACAATTCTTGGACCAGTTATATTGGAGTGAAAAGGAGCCAAAAACTACGTAAATTTCTTATTTGGGGAATATCAATAATAGCAGAAGAAACCCCGAAGCTATTGGAGGATACAGAAGAGGTAACGACCAACTATATGGCAGGAAAACATTTCCGTCCGTATAGTTCTCGCCGTATAGTTGGCGTCGACACCGCCTCCTCAAATAGTTTCACCCTATGAAACTAGATCAGGGAGACGACATACAGAACACCCATAAATCGCTGAAAACCTCACCTTCAGAAGGGATCTGGAGGGGGAACTTGCCCTAGGGATCCATCTTCGCCCTAAGCAGATCTGGGAGGCCAAGGCATCAATCTCCATCTTCATCAACCGCTGCATCTTCATCACCACCATCATCTCCATCCATCCCATCTAGATCTTATTGTAATTCTTAAAATAGTTGTGGATTTATACAAGTACTATTCATCGATAATCGTTTCCATTACCATTGCCATGGTGTTGTTTGGCTCCAGGTCTGAGTAGATCATTAGTTCTTGGGGATATGGAGAAATCCAAGTATATGATTGAGATGAAATAGAGATTATATGTTATACATAATTTATATGTATGTGTTAATTGTCTTCATATTGATGTTGGGAGTTGTGCACCTCCTTAATATTTGCCTCTTGCGGGGACTTGATGAAGGGGATTACTTGTTGGTAGACGGAGGGATGGTAGCACTTACTGTGACTATAAATTCGTTGTCATCCTTTACGTAATAACTTGGGGAAGTAAGGAGAACTCATTAAGCCATGTCCATGCCACGGGAGATATCTCTTAATAGCGGGATAATATGATTGATGCCGTTTATCTGTCAACTGTGGTTATGAAGGATGATGTGAGCAGTGGTTGTTGCCTAATCGTCCATATATGGATCTCCTCTCACATACATGCATATTTTGATAATATTTCGTTATAATAATCTTGATTACTTAGTCTAAATTGCTAGCGGTGTATCCACCACTCCCCGAGAACGCTTTTTTCCCTATTGCAGTTTCAATCTTTCTTACACACGCGATTACTACTTTCTGCATTAAGTTTTATTTCACTTTACTTTAGTGTTTTACTCAACCAAAAACCCAAAAACAATTCTACCTTTTCTTGCATCTTAGAATTATTCCTTAAGTACTTCCTTTAGTTTTAGTTAAAAGCATTTTAGCCTTTCGCCTACTGCTCCCTGTGGGATCGATATATTTATTTCGAAACTAGCTACAAACGATCTGTGCACTTGAAGTCATCAGCATGCCATAGGCCTTGCCAACTGTGGGCCACCCCGGTTATCCATATTATAGATGTGCTATGGTGATACCCATTTAGCATATCCCTAAAAGTAGCCCCCATAGAACTTTGACATCCTTCGCCGTCTTGCCCTTTAGTCTTGAATGCTCCGTCTAGGTGATGTCGGAAATTCGTCAAGCAATATCTTGAATTACTCCAAATAACCCTACAATCTTATGTGTGTTCAACATGTAACTCATAGAATCATCGAGTCCTTACTCTTCTAGTAGTCGTATAGGATCCGTCCATGCCGGAATCTTTAGATAGGAATTTTCTCTGCTGTTGTAAGTAGGATGATGTAGGATACAACCTATGCTACCTCGAAAATCACATATGGAAGCAGTTAATCATAAAGATTTTACTGTGTAAAATACAAAACGTCAAGCGGCAACAGAGGGATGTCGCAAAATTTCCACGCACGCTCGCACACACGTTGTCGACACGTCGACCGTCAGATTGTTTGCGCACAAATCTTGACGCCAGGGTTATAAATATTTACTGCGGAGGAGAATTCCTTTTACTCAAATTTCCCCTTATGCGTCTTTTTCATCCTCTCGCCAAGATACTCCTCGATCTCCACGCACGGAAAAGCCCTAGCGGCCGTTCCACCTTCCATCATCTTCCTAGTCCCAATGGCTAGTTGCATTAGCATCACGTACATGGTGGCGCCGTCTGAAGCCTCGAAGAAGCCGTCGTCAGACGTGCAAATACCGTCAGAGGTAGTAGTGGTGCCGGTGTCTATGGTGGTGGAATCCACCGACGGTGACCAAAGAACAGCGGCATTTGAGCCATTGGAGGACGAATCCGACTCCCACAAGGGAGTCTGGAGAGGATTGTATGTCACCACCATGGACCTGAAGGAGCTAGTATCTGAAGGGTACCCTCCCTTAGCGGAGGGCCTGGTCTGGCGGCCGGTGCCGGCTGACGAGGTGGTCCCTTCTCCCCAATCCGGAGAGAAGGTCTACCTCAAAGCACAGCTGGTGTGTGGCGTCTCTGTCCCAGTCTCCGACTTCTATCTCCAAGTCCTCCAGCATTTTCGGGTTCTCCCTCGTAACCTTTCTCCCAATAGCATTCTTGCACTTAACAACTTTGTAGTCTTGTGAGGGATACTTAGGATTAGACTTAGGTTAGACTTGTTCATATACTTTTTTACCGTCAAGAGATAATCTGGAGACTCGAAGGATGAGCTTAGGAATTTTGGAACCATAAGCTTCAAGATCCATCCTGGCCGGCGGTTCCTCGACATCGTGGGGCATGAATCCTGCAAGAATTGGTAGAGGATCTACTTCTCAGACCTAGATATCCCTCTGACTGGACGAGAAGGCTATTACTACGACTTTGTCGATGGGGAAGCCGCTGAAGCCTCCACCTGGAGGTCCAAGACCTCCTTCTCTCTAACGACGAAGCCTCTCACACTGTAAGGCGAATCGAGTGTCTCATTGTCGAATGTATAATCGGCTTGGACTTAGCCATGTGCTACTTTGACAGGTGGATCCAACCCCTACAACATCGTGCCAAGCTGATGCATGAGTACACTAAGGAGAGGAAGGATCCCATTCAAATCTTCGATGAAAACTTATCTAGTGACTCCATCAAGATCCGTCTTAAGGACATTATGAATGTGAAGGACATGAAGAATGGCTTCGCCATCACCTACGACATGTTTGAAAATAGCGAATACCCAAAGGTAGTTTGATTCCGGCATTATTTTGCATATAGTCCACTTAATCCGTCTTCGGCGCACCAATTTCTCTAACACTTTTTCCACTTAACAGCTGGGGGGACTTGGAGGACACCGACATGGCCGCCCATGTTTATGATCCAAAGATGAAGGATGTTACAGTTGTGTCCGACGATGATACCTCGAAGGATCATCAAGCTCCGGTAGTGTGAAAATGGAAGAGCTCAACCTATGACACTATTGGCGCGGGAAGAAGAATAAAGTGGAGAGTGGAATCTCCAAGAAATCCACTGCCTCCCTGGAGGCGGAGAAAATAAAATCTACCAACATCCCCTTAACCAAGGCACCTGTCGTTGTGTAAGTATCTTTTTCTCTGACTTTGTAGTTTTGTTACTCCTTTCTGTACTTATACCTGCCAATCTTTTGTGTGTTTTAGATAGAGAACCAATTAGAGTCTAAAGAAGACCTCCAAAACTTCTGGAGGATCCAATAATATACGTGACATGCTGGACTAGTCTTCCCCCGCCATTTCTCCCCCTACCCCTGCCGCCAAGCCTTCTACAAGCATTGCCGGAGCGCCATCTACCACTGCACCCAAAGCCTTCGTCATGGAGGTAGACAATAATCCTTCTCGGGATGTCTCGGGCGCTGCCGTCTTGGACGTCGTTCCCGGCGGCTAGGCGACACAGGAAAGTAGATCCTCCCAAGTGGCTAAAGCTCCGGCTAAGGAGCCACCGAGAAAGGGAAGTAGCTGATGGTGGGAGCTAATGCAATAGTGACCACGAGCCAGGCAGAGCCCCCTAATCCTATGGACGCAAAAACCGTCTCAAGGCAGACTACAGCTACTTCTGCACCAGCAAGTGGTTTTCCTGGTGCACCCCTAACTCCTACGACATTGGGTCTTGAGGAATTGCTCAAGCAAGCGGAGATCATCCAACATAATACAACATTTTTCAGCAACTTGTATTTGGAATCCGCCAACAATCTCAAGATCATTGACTTTGTAAGACTTCGATACTTTGCATCTCACTTTATATATCCCACTGTAGACACCGAGTACTAAGAAGAAATGAGTGCTCTAAGAGGGACCAAGTGAAGAAACTTGATAGTGTAGCCCCCCGAGTATCTAGGTTGAATGAACAATTCCAACTAGATACTCTCAGAGTAGCATACATAGTGTTTATAAATTTTGATACTGTAGCCCCAAGCTTCAAGGTCAAACTGAACTAGTTCCAACTAGATGCTTTAAAAAGGACTAAGCATATTTTAGAGTAAAAACTCATACTGTAGCCCCCGAGCCTCTTGGTGAAACTGACAAAGTTCCGGCTAGATGCTCTAAGGAAACTAAGCATTTTATTTGTGCATAATGAGAATGTTCATAAAATCACCGCCAATGAAAAATTTTCCAAGATCCACAAGGAGTTGGAATCTGAAAAGGGTAAAACCGCCTATCTAAAGGAGCAGATAACCAACAACAAGAGTCTATTTTTTAGTTCCTTACTAATCCATTTTTGGGCTTGTTTTCTCCGAGTACTCATAGTGTTGTTATTTCTCCGACTTGCAGAAGCTGTTGCCAAGGCAAAAAGCATCGTCGAGCAATCCAAGCATATCGGACTATTGGCAATAGGGGTGCCCCATCCTGTCAAGATGCCGGTGCCACAAGTCATTCCCTAGCAGGGCTTGAAGGAGCACAGCCCTCGCGAGGGCACACGAATAATGCGAAGCCCCGAGAATTAACCACAGCGACAGCCGAGACCTCTGGACGGAGGCCTCGCGAGGGTGAGGCTCCGTGGTTTCTGAAGGGAATATGCCCGAGAGGCAATAATAAAGTGGTTATTATCGTATTCCTTATTTATGGTAAATGTTTATTTTGCATGCTATAATTATATTAATACAAAAACGTTAATACATGTGTGTTTAATAAACAAATACAAAATTCCTAGTTATGCCTCCCTTATAAACTAGCTCGTTGATTAACAAGATGATCAATGGTTTCCTGATCATGGACATTGGATGTTGTTAATAACGAGGTCACACCATTGTTGGAATGATGTGATGAACATTCATCCGAAGTATACCATTACGATCAAAGTCATTCTGTTTATACTGCTATAACATCATATGAAGTAATCTTAATCCTTAGACCATGAGATCATGTCAATCATTAATACCAAAAGAGTATATTGATAACATCAAACGTCATACCGTAACAGGGTGATTATAAAGATGGGTTCAGTGCTAGGAAGGTATTATGTTGAGGCTCATGGATCAAGAGTGGAATTTGTCCATCCCGATGATGGAGAGATATACTTTGGACCCTCTCGGTGATATCACATTAGTTAGCTTGCAAGAAAGTGATTTTATCACTAGAATGTTATATCACAGGAACGAGAAAAGAGTACATGTCAGTAACGAGATCAAACTAGGTATGGAGATACCGATGATCGAATCTCGGACATGTAATATATCGCGAGACAAAGGGATTGAGTTACATGCGTATAAGGTTCACATGATCACAGAAGTCATCGTTGAATATGTGGGAGTCAGTATGGATCTCCAGGGCCCGCTGCTGATTATTGATCAAAGAGGGTCTCGGTCATGTCTACATTATTCGTTAACTGTAGGGTGACACACTTAAGGGATACCGACACCATTTGGAGCAAATAATATGCTAGAGTAAGAAAAAGGAAAGCGCGGGAATTTATTTCACTAGACACCGAAACTGTTTCGGCTGAAATTGCTAAAACTGGTTCTGCATCTGAAATTGAAATGTTGTAAGGGGTTTTATGTGAATGTTTGTTAATTAGAGTAATTAAAAAAATTCTGAATAAATAAATAAAAGAGTTTTATTTAAATGATAGCTTGCATTAAATTTGGTGGAAATTTAATGCATGTGAGTGGAATTTTGAGTGGAGGCATTTTTATGGGACTGGAGGCTTTTCATTTTGAGTGGGAGCTCCACCCACATGAATGTGGAAGAGGTGGGGGCAGCCACCATGGCTGGGCGCCATGTCCCTTGGGGTGCCCCCCTCTCCCTACAAAAGGCCTCCCTGTCCTCCTCTCATATCACACCTCCTCGCGAAGTATCTCTCTCCCCCTTTTAGAATATCCCCATGGTCTCAGATCAGTGAGATACATGTTCCGGTGGATTTTTATGGAAGGATTTTTTGCTTCCACTGCTTCGCTGGAGCGAGGGCACGAAGGTTGTCGTGGTACCCGGACATGTGTGCGATCACGGATGCACCACTGCTTTGCGGTGCTGGACTAGATGGTGCTGGACCGGCTGGACCAGATGGACTTCTTCTCGATCTAGAGATCAACAAGCGTTCGACTACATCATCCACGAGTACAACCTCGTTAACACTATTCGGTCTTCGAGGGTATGTATTCTATGGATGTATATCCACCCGTTGCTTGTATCTAGTAGATAGATCTTGGTACTTAGTTGTTCCCATCATAGGAATTTTTTTGTTTTCTATGTTGCGAACCCTACAGTTTGGACCCCAGTGTGCAAGACGGCATGCCAACGGGCATTCCATGCGAGGACTGGAACACCTCGGAAAATCAAGATGCTCCACTCCCCCTTTGGTGCAAAGAAGGGGGATGATGCAAGGGCCTGGCAGGGTCTGGAAGGCAGCTTTGGCGCAAAGGGGCAGCAACACAGTACACCGACCGTCCACAACACCGATACCACAGCTGGCAGGCGTCCATAAGAGGACAAGACGAAGCCATACCCCCTAGCACGGGAATGTGGAGACCCTTCCCTCCCAATGTTTGGGGGGAAGAGGCCTGGCGCCACCCTATATAAAGGCCCCTTCTCCTACTGTAGATAGGATGGATCCCCTACAATATAAACCCTAGACATTGAACCTCCATTGTACCCTCGCGAAGCCAAGCGAGCAATACAACAAAGCAGGAGTAGGGGCTTTACCTCCTCATGAGGGTCCCAAACCTGGGTAAAAAACCCTATGTCATCTCTTTGTCGTGGCTCTTGATCCGCTGTCACCGTCGTCACCGAGGTTCCTTGGTAACATGTGTTTAGCCCCCTCTCGAACCAAGGATCATTGGACCCTAGTTCCTTCATGGGAAAAATCTCCGACATTTGGCGCGCCAGGTAGGGGTCTGAGGGGCACCAAGGGACTTCAGCGGGAGGCATCAGCATGGTCGCTTGCAGCAAGCCTCGTGACAACCTCTCACGATGGGAGCAGGAAGAAAGGCCCGGGGGCTCGCGCCGTTCCACCACCGCTCGCGCCCTGTTTTGGGGCCTTGTTACTTTGTGGCCCTAAAGTTTGTAGGCAAAGGAATTGCAGGGTCCGAGTTGCGTGGAATCACCGCGATTCGAAAAGTTGGGGGGGCATAATTACCGAGAGGGGTATTTTGAGTGAATGGTGGACAAACCAAATATTTTCAAATCTTAGTCGTTATGTCAGGATATTCTGTCACATTAGTACATGTCGTACCCTTGCCATACCACTTCTAAGTCATGCCGCACGTGTCGCACAGGAAAATCCATTTCTGTACTTTCCTAACCCCTGACACTGAATCTGGTGGCGGCGGTCCTTTTTCTCCCTCTCCCCACACCGAATCCGGTTTGGCGGTGACGGCGGTCGTTTTTCTCCCTACCCCTCCACCTCCCACACATCCCCACCCCTTCCCACCCAAACACACAGACTGAATCTGGCGGCGGTCCCTTTTCTCCCTGTCCTGCCATATCCATGCCCAGCATGTCTAGCGAGGCCAAGGTGGTAGCTACATCAACGACTGATTCGGCTCCATCAGAGCTAGCGTCTCGGGCACAACACCAGACAAGCGAAGCAGCGGCGGGGTCTGCAACCCAGGTTAGCGAGGAGGTCAGCCAGAAGTCTGCTATCAGGGTACCTACAAGCAATGGGTTGAATAGAAAAGCTAGGCCGGCGGCAGAGTGTTCGGCTGCAGTGCATGGTTGTGCAACCCAGATCTCGAAGAAAGCAACTGGAGAGAAGAGTGAGAGGTGAATTTTTCTTTTATGTGCCTTGTCTTGCAAGTAGTTTAGTTACTGAAAAGTAGAGTCGAATCAACTGAAACGTCCCCTTTTTAATCGAATTAGGAACAACTTCAATGCAACGGACCTATATGAGTTTACGGTTCATGTCCGCCAGTACACTACAAAACTACATTTTGGTTGCGAGAGGGTTGTGTTCGGGCAGGATGTGCGTCTGCTTGTCAACTGCAAAGAGGTTGTCTCTGTTTTGCAGCTAATAGATATTCTTCATGCTAGGATTCCTTGGGGATCCAGACAGAGGAAAAAATTGGTGTGGAGTAACATGAGTGATACCTATATGCAAATTGAGCACTCCCATGAGCTTCAGATGCTTTGGGAGTGTTGTGTAGCTAATTCTTAGGTGAAAGTTGAAGCTATAATTGATGATATGTATGCAGATACTGAAGATATTGCTGCCAAAGCTTCTGCTTCTCGAGTTTATGGACCATCAGATGTTGATCAAGCTAAGTTCAATATACACCTAGAGGTGGATTCATATACAGCAAAACTTGATGGCAGAGTTAATAAGCCAGTTTTGATGTACTGTGGAGATAGCCGTCGATTCCAAAAACATAACTCTTATTGAACTAAGAGAGATGATTGGTAAGGAAATCATTATTTTCCCTAAGGAGATGGCACGACTCTGGTGGTGGCATCATAAGAAGCATGAATTCATAGAGGTTTTGGATACCGATGATCTGATGTAGATTATGCGACGAAAGAAGCAAACCAGGAAGGTGTTCTTCCTGGCTGCCATTTCTGATGTTGTTGGACAGGTTGTAGTGGATGCAGAGGCCCCTGTTGTGGCTGAACAGAATGAGGTGATAGACATTGATCAGATCTGATGAGAGTTTCTACACAGGGTTTGTCATATAGACTGTAGGGTTCCCCTGTGATACGCCCAATTTGCATCACCTTTCTATATCATAATTTACCTCTACTCATTGATATTTGTCTTATTATGAGGTATTACTTATGGATTTTCATTTGTTTATGCATGTTGGATGATTCTTGGAGGATGGACTGCCGGAGTCTGGATTCTGATGGAAAAGGAGTTTCGGTGCAATTTCGCAAATATCAGAAAAATACCAGAAAAATATGGAAACATATTATTTCACCAGAAGACGAAGGAAGCCAGAAGGAGGTACGAAGAGGGGCCTCAGGGGGCCCACACCCCATAGGCGCAGGCCCACCTGACCCCGCGCCTAGGGCAGGTGTGGCCCATCTGCCCGGCCTTCGACTCTGCCCCTTCGCCTATATCTTCCCTACGAAACCCTAAGGCTTGGGGAGCAACCACAGATAGATTTCCGCCGCCTCTAGGGGGGGGGGCGGAAAACACTGAGAGAGAAAGATATCTCTGGCAGACAGATTTCTACCGAGGGAATTCCTTACCAGAGAGGGGAGACTGTCGCCATCCACACCGTCATCAAGCTAGGCTTCATCGGGATCATAATTATCATCCACACTATCATCTCCACCAGCACCATCATCAGCACTCCGTCCTGTTGTAATCATTGTGTTGGATATTGCTTTAGTTCTTAGGGGAAACTTTCTCGGTGTCAATTACTATTGTAGTTGATGCTTTTGAGTGGAACCATTGGATTATTGTTTATGTTTATATTGTTATCCATTGCCATATCATCTTTGATCTTGATCCATATGATGTCTTGTGAGTAGTTCGTTTAGTTCTTGAGGACATGGGAGAAGACATGCTGTTAGTAGTGAATATGTGATGAGTTATTATTCAATGGTTTAGTATTTAAGTTATGGTGGTATTCTTCTAGTGGTTTGATGTGAACGTCGACTACATGATACTTCACCATTTATGGGCCTAGGGGAATGCATTGTGTATTTGGATACTAATTGTGGGGTTTCCGGAGTGACAGAAACCTGAACCCCCGTTAGGACACCTTTGCACAAGGGAGCGTAGGATCTCAGAGTTTAAGGCTATGGTTAGATTTATATCTTAATTACTTTCCTATAGTTACGGATGTTTGCAGGGGGTTTAATCACAAGTATGTATTAGTCCTAGGAAGGGCAGTATTTAGCACACGTTCACCCACACAACACTTACAAACACCAAAGAAGAGTACTCGGCTATTTGAAGCAAAAGCACTTGACAGAATTCCCATGTGTCCTCGAGAACGTTTGGTCCTTATAAGTATTTCCACCGGTTTGTCCTTTGCTAAGAAAGGATTGTGCCACTTGCTCCGTTTGTTCGTTACTTTTGTTACTTGCTCTTTGTTTTGTTGCCTTGTCAGAAAACCACTAAAAATTCGTTTGCTAAGTATTCATGGGGATTTCCTGCTTCATACCACTGTCCAGCACCTTCTACTCCTCTTTGGGATCGACACTCCTATTTATCAAAAGTACTACGATACACCCCCTATACTTGTGGGTCATCAAGACTATTTTCTGGCGCCGTTGCCGGGGAGTGAAGCGCTATTGAAGAGTGGAACTGGTAAAGGAAAGTTTTACTGTGAGTATTGTTTTTGTTACTGCTTGTTAATTTGTTTCCAATATGGATAACCCACTTGGTTTTCTATTTGGGAGAACTACTACCACTTCTAGCGTAGTAGATGAACCACCTCCTGTTGAGATAGATACTTTTAAGATACCTACAAGTATTGTTAATCGTGTTATGGATAATTATTATTTTGGGGATGGAAATGTCCATCCCGGTGATCACTTGCTTTTTATCCATGAATTATGCGAGTTGTTTAAGTGTGCAGGTATCACAACTTAATAGGTGAAGAAGAAGTTACTCTCCATATACTTGAAAGGGAGAGCTGAAGAATGGTATAAGCTGTTGAAGAATGGACAATCCATGGAATGGGAGGAGATGGCATCTCTCTTTTACTCTAAATTTTATCCTCCCAGTGAGATTCATAAGGATAGAAATCTTATATATAACTTTTTCCCTCGTGATTGAGAGAGTACAGCTCAAGCTTGGGGGAGATTGAAGTTACTAATGCTTAAATGTCCTATTCATGAACTCCCTAACAATATTATTCTCAATAACTTTTATGCTAGGTTTTCTCTTCATGATAAAGATTTACTAGATGCTTCTTGTGTTGGATCATTCACACGTATGAAGGAAGAAGCTAAATGGGATCTTCTAGACCGTATTCAAGAGAACACTGAAGCTTGGGAAAATGACAAAGGAAGAAAGTCAGGTATAAACTATGATTATGATTGCATTAAATCTTTTATGGGAACTGATGACTTCCGTGATATTAGTAATGAGTTTGGTATTGATTCCCAAAGTATTGCCAACTATTTTAAGGCCTTTGCCTCTTACATTGAAATTCCCAAAAAGAAGTGGAATAAGTACCATGCTCCGTATAAAGATGTTGTTAGTCATGTTCATGTTAGAAGTACTCAAGTTTGTACTACTAATCATGTTGTGCCTGAACCTCATGTTGAGAAAATGCCTTTCCCAGCTAAGGTAAAGGAGTATTCTATGATTATTAGTGCAAATAACAAAGGTACAATGAAAACTATGGAGCCTGGTAAGCATTTGAGTGATGAACCTGTGGTAGCTATTGTGAAAGACACTGTCACTAGAAATATAGAGGATGAGCACATTGTCTTCTGTGAAGACGCTTCTAATATTATCTCTCATCATAGTAAGGATATAAAAGCTAGTTTTCTTGTGCTTTCTGTTAAAATTGGTGATCATTGCTAATATGGTTTATGTGATATTGGTGCTAATTCTAGTGCTATTCCTTATGAGCTTTAGAGGGAAATTATGCATGAGATTGGTCCTTGTGAGCTAGAGGACATTGATGTGGTTATCCACCTTGATAATAAGGAAACCATTTGCCCCATTGGCATTGTAAGAGATGTGGAGGTTCTCTATGGTAAGATCAAATATCCTGCTGATTTTCTAGTGCTTAATTCAACAGCTAACAAAATTTGTCTTATCATTTCTGGTAGACCTTTCTTGAACACTTGTGGAGCCATTATTGATTGTAAGAAGGAAAAGTTTTAACTAAGTTTGATGGATATTCTTATGAGTTCAACTTTTCCAAATTAGCTAAAGCTCCTTGTGAAAATAGCTTGCCTAATAAAGATTTTAGGATGGAACAACTTGCTTCTATTGATCCAGTCTATGCCCTTGGGCCTCTTTTTGATGACTGTAAGTATGCTTATTCTGATGATAAAGTTGTTGCCAGTGATAGTTATATTGTCAACTTTATTCAAAGTGATACTGAAGTATATTATGAGAGAGGGAAACATGGTTTTATGCATCTCAATGATGTTAAGTTTTCCCGTTTTATGTTGAAAGCTTTGAAGTTGCATCTGTTTTGTCTTCCTGTGCTTGTGGCTTTTTGTTTCAACAATTCGTTTTCTCATGATACCCCCATGAACATGAAGTGGGTTAGACTCAAGTGTGTTGGTTATTTGCTTCTTGATGCTCTTTTTCACTTCAAATATATATATATATATATACTTTGTGAGCATCTTTAAAAGTTTCAAGCCTAACTTAAAGGCTTTAAAGAAAAGTACTTGTTGGGAGATAACCCAAGAGTTTCGTCGAGTCTTGTAAGTTATTACTTCAGAAGTAACCACTCTTTATCCTTTTTGTTTTGGTTTTTGTGTCAAGTTCAACTACTTTTGTGAAGTAGAGGAATTGTGAAAAGTGGTTGTCCTAGGACAGATTTTTGTGCTGCGTTGTAAAATTTGTGAGGAATATCAGTAATTTGGATGGAGCTGCATTTTTCTGAGCTTGTTCTCCAAGTTGTTAACCAACTTTCATCAGTTCTACACTTTTTTATTTGAGCAACAAAAGGTCTTTGAAAAAAATCAATCTTTACCTGCTAGTCTGTTTTAACAGATTTCTGCCATCATTTGCATTTGCCTCTTACGGAAGCTTTTGTTTTGATGGGTTTTCAGTTGAAGTGTTTACCAAAGGTTTATTGTTTTTGCTTACACTAATGTTTTCATTGAGTTTGTGCAAAAGTTTTGTATGAAGGAAATTCTCAGGAGAAAGATCTGCGGAGTTCGTCTTTGAATATGTAAAAGTGGTGAAAACAGAAGGTTCGTGAAACCCCAATCTTTTTATATTTTTGATGTTTTTAATACATAAGGGAAGTTACGAGATGAAACTGAAGAGGAAACGGAGCCCGGGGTGGACAATCCCACCCCAGGCGCGGGCCTAGCCTGGCCACGCCTGATGGGGGTGTTCCCCCTCGAACTCCGTCTCCACCTCGTTTCCGTGTCAAAACCTTCCTTATGCATTGAAACTTAGTAATATATAACCCCCAGATCCCCCGAGGTTCGTGCATCGTGTTCTCGTCGTATTTTCGTTTCAATCTGTTTCTGTCAGGAAATGTTCTCAAGTTTAGAGCACCATCGCCAACGAAAAAGGCAAGGAGGCCGAGAAAGAAGAACCTCAAGTCCCCAAGGAGGAGGAGATTTCGATAGGGTATGAAGGTGACATGGAGGAGGACAAGCAACCGGACACTCGCGCTACCGTCGCAAGCATTGGTTCGGTGGCATGACCTACCAAGCTTAAGAGGACAGCACGGATGTCTACAGGAGGAAGAACTCCGCGTCATATCCTTGCTCCACGCACACTTCCTCCTAGTACCCCTTGATCTAACCGTTCAGGGAAGAAACACTCTAATTTGGAAGAATGGAGAAACAATAACAAGGACTAGGATCCTCGGTCCAAATTGAGGAGCTTATCAAGAGAACACCACCACCACCATCGAAGGAGTAATTCGTCATCAGGTTTGGCATCCCGTTGGCTTGTTCCAAGCTTGGGGGAGTGTCGCGGTATCACCACCATTATCTTTTATCTTTTACCTTTTTAGTGGATTCATATTTGTGGTATAGAGGTTATCTTATAGTTTGGTTCGCATGTGGAAGTATATCTCCTTTAGTTGATTATGTATGTATCCCTTGGTGTGAGTGTCTTTATTGAATATTAATGAGAAGTCTCATCTTCTACTTTTTGCACTTCTTATTTAGTTTGCAATCTCTATTATATGATGGATCTTGTTGATCAGTATTGGCACCACCTTGGGATCATCAAGTGGATATAAATTGGTTTTGGAAATCCGAGTTCTAGTCAGTGGCATTAGTTTGAAAGAAAAAGAAAGAAAGAAAAAGCTTTAAGGTATTTTGTATCATTTGTTTTAATCATGGTGGAACCCTGCAGCATCACCTTAGTGAGTCATCTATGAAGCATCCTCAACAAAAAGCTATGCACATAGTAAATAAAAAGATTGCTGAGCTGCTCATTGTCTGCTTGCCTTGTCATTTTGGTTATGGGAAAGCTCCTGTACCATGTGCAAGGGGTACCCCGTTGGCGGTTCTCAATGATATGCAAATACTTACAATGACAAGAACTTACCTGTGACCAAAGTTGAGTAGCATGAGGAGTGGCCCTCATATTCAAGGGACATGCAATTGCCAACTTATATTTCGTCAAGCATATACTCCATATGTGTTCACTTTAACATTAATCATATCAAGATGCTTATGATAGGGGCAATGAGAGCTGAACGCTAAAAAGTACCATAATTTTTGGAAGCTCTTTATGACCTGTAATCCCTGCTTCCCTCTATAAAGGGACCTTTCTCCCACTTAGAAAGTTGAGTCAGTAAACCTACTTCCTCTCTATCTCCAGCAAGCTTTTGAGTTGTTGTGTTTCAAGCATTCATATGGTGATTTATTCAATCATGTTCTTCATCCTCCTTGTTTGCATAAAACTCCTATCTATTGAGTATTACTTTGAAAGCCTTCACTTGTGAAAAACCTTTTTGAGCCAGGAGTGCTCCTGTTTTGAAACTTCTACAAAAAGCTTTTGTGAAACTGTTTGCCAGGTGTTCTCTGACCAAAAACAAGTTTGCCAATTCCAATTATGATTTATATTTATGCATCTCTATTGTGACTGATGTACTTGGTTGCAAGATAAGTTATATAATGGTGAGTTGCTCTCTTCTATGAGTTGTGCAATGGTAAGTGTGATGCTTCTTGTTCGTATTCTTTTATAGACACTTCACTCCATAAACCTGTGGACATGTTTACTGAGCTCAGTTTTCGCTTGGGGACAAACAAAGTCTAAGCTTGGGGGAGTTGATACGCCCAATTTGCATCACCTTTCTATATCATAATTTACCTATATTCATTGATATTTGTCTTATTATGAGGTATTACTTATGGCTTTTCATCTATTTATGCATGTTGGATGATTCTTAGAGGATGGACTGCCGGAGTCTGGATTCTGATGGAAAAGAAGGCGTTTCGGTGCAATTTCGCAAAGATCAGAAAAATACCAGAAAAACATGGAAACATATTATTTTACCAGAAGACGAAGGAAGCTAGAAGGAGGGATGAAGAGGGGCCTCAGGGGGCCCACACCCCTAGGCGCGGGCTCACCTGACCCCGCGCCTAGGGCAGGTGTGGCCCACCTGCTCGGCCTCCGACTCTGCCCCTTCGCCTATATCTTCCCTACGAAACCCTAAGGCTCGGGGAGAAACCACAGATAGATTTCCGCTGCCTCTAGGGGCGGAAAACACCGAGAGAGAAAGATCTCCCCGGGAGATAGATTTATGTTGTGGAATTCCTTCCCGGAGAGGGGAGATTGTCTCCATCAACACCGTCATCAAGCTAGGCTTCATCGGGATCATCTTCATCATCCACACAATCATCTCCACCAGCACCATCATCACCACTCCGTCCTGCTGTAACAATTGTGTTGGATATTGCTTTAGTTCTTAGGGGAAACTTTCCTGGTGTTAATTACTATTGTAGTTGATGCTTGTGAGTGGAACCATTGGATTATTGTTTATGTTCAGATTGTTATCCATTACCATATGATCTTTGATCTTGATCCATATGATGTCTTGTGAGTAGTTCGTTTAGTTCTTGAGGACATGGGAGAATTCATGTTGTTAGTAGTGAATCTTTGATGAGTTATTATTCAATGGTTTAGTATTTAAGTTGCGGTGCTATTCTACTAGTGGTGTCATGTGAACGTCGACTACATGATACTTCACCATTTATGGTCCTAGGGGAATGCATTGTGTATTTGGCTACTAATTGTGGGGTTGCCTGAGTGACAAAAACCTGAACCCCCGTTAGGAAACCTTTGCACAAGGGAGCATAGGATCTCAGAGTTTAAGGCTGTGGCTAGATTTAAATCTTAATGACTTTCATGTAGTTACGGATGTTTGCAGGGGGTTTAATCACACGTATGTATTAGTCCTAGGAAGGGCGGTATGTTAGCACAGGTTCGCCCACACAACACTTACAAACACCAAAGAAGATTACTCAACTATTTGAAGCGAAAGAACTTGATAGAATTCACATGTGTCATCGAGAACGTTTGGTCCTTATAAGTATTTCCACCAACTTGTCCTTTGCTAAGAAAGGATTGGGCCACTTGCTCCCTATGTTCGTTACTTCTGTTACTTGCTCTTTGTTTTGTTGCCTTGTCAAAAAACCACTAAAAATCCGTTTGCTAAGTATTCACAGGGATTTCCTGCTCCATACCACTGTTCAGCACCTTCTGCTCCTCGTTGGGATCGACACTCCTATTTATCGAAAGTACTACGATACACCCCCTATACTTGTGGGTCATCACCCTGCATGTATTTATAACGAAGATTGTCGTTTCTTTGAAACTGTGTTGTTGTGGTCGTGTTTGTTTAGAGATTGCAATCCGATGTTCTGTGAGCTGTTGAGATTTTTGTACATATCACTCGATGAAAGCATTGTTGTTGTAATAAGACATAATTACATTGTAGTTGAAATGATTATGTTTGCTGAGATGATGTGATATACTTGTTTTTGAGATTATGATTGTTGAGAGATTGTAATATAATCTTCTATGAACTTTTGGGATTTTTGGACATATCATTCATTGACAAAATCAATGGGAGTTTGGTGGTGGGAGCTGCATGGAATCTTCAAAAGGTAGAAAAGGAGAGGGATCAGCTCATGGAAGAGAATAAGAAGCTAGAGTACTGCATTGCGGATCTGTTGAAGGATCTGAATAAGGAGAACGAGGTGAACAAGGACAAGCTACAGAGGATGAAGGAAATTTTAGATGAATAATTTGTGTTGTGGCAGTATATGAAACTAGTTAACTGTAAGACTTGCAATTGTGATATCTTAACTAATCCAGACTCAATCCTTGAGCAAAATAACCTTTAAGAAGAAAGCATAGTTTGCATAGAGATAAGTCCACGTTTACAAAATCACTACTACATGGATAAAACATGATTTGGTCTGTCAGAACACATAGTTTGCAAACAAATTTCAAAATAACTTATAGTTTGCACTAAGACTGGAACGGAGATGCTCGTTTTCCATCTTGAGAACCTCCAGTTGGAGGGTTCCTTCGATCTATTTTTACATACTCCCTCTGTACTTGGACATGCGCCTCCTGCAGGTTCAAGCACTCCGTCTGGGATGCGATAAGCTTATTAGTAAGCTTAAGATTATCCCCCATGAGCTCCTTGACGATATCCTCCTTCATCCACGCCGAGGCGAGACCTTTCTTGTGAAGTTCCTTCCAGCTGGTGATGTCTACCTTCAGATTGTGGAACTTGTCATAAAGGATCTTGACTTCTTCTCTTAGGCGGTCATAAGCCAGTTTCTAAAAATTCCGCTTCTCCATTTGGATGGCCATCTTGTCCTTTATCTAGGTCGGCAGTTCTGCGTTGATATTTCGCCTCTTCTGCTGCAACAAAAATATTTGGTTAGTTTCCATAATTTAAAAAACTAAGTAGTGTCAAAGTCATAATTTGAAGGACAAAGCAATCTAGGATTGTTCAAAATTTAATAGAATCAACTAGTGGCATAGTCCTAATTCCAATGTCAGATCAATACATGCTTTTTCCCAATTCAATACGATAAACTAGTGGTACAGTCCTAATTTCAATGTTAGAGCAATATTGTCTTTGTCCTAATTCAATAGGATAAAGTAGTGGCACAGTCTTAATTTCAATTTCAAAGCAACCTAGGGCTATCTCCAACTAAGGGTATTGTGGGTTTTTCCAATGTAACCAAATAGTAGTGGCATAGTCATAATCTAATTCCAAGCTCAGATACATAATGGAAAGAAAGGATGATGTCCATTCATGAGAACACAAACCCATAATTTAGTTGACATGCAAGTAAGATAAATAGATAAATAAGGAGTTGCTCCAAGATTCCTTCATTGCACGACATATATAAATTACAAAAGCAGTGGAGCATGAACTACGATTCATGTCCCCTCTACTCGGAATCTGACTTGGGCATTGCCTGATACGCCTCCATCTTGGTCGTTAGCTCCTAGTTCTCCTTGTTTAGACCCTTGAGCATGGTGAGACCTTGGTCCATGTCCTCCTTCATCTGTCTCACTTCATCCATGCAATGGTCCCTGTCATTGTAGGCTTCGATGGAAGCCTTTGCTTCATTGATGTGTTCTCTGAGTGCCTTGGTGGCTTCCTCCTGCAGGAGGATGCATCTATTCTGGAGATTCTTCTTGTCACACATGAGCTTCGTAATTAACTTGATGGCCAGGTATTGTTTGTACAAGCTATGTGTAATCAAATTATGAAGCTCGTCAATCACCCTCTGCAACTCGTCGTGCTCTGCTTCGAGCCTCTTGATGTCAAGTGAAAAATCAAACGTGATATTCTTCTGCAGAGACAAACGCCTTTGAATGCGTTCATTAGCCTAGGTTAAGGAGCGTGCACCCTGCAGTTGGTTGTCAATCTTGGCATTGATTGCGGCCACCTTGTCACGACAATCGCCCTTCTCTTGTTTCATCGTTAATGTTATTTAAAATAGGTACTCTATAATTGTATTGCATGTTCTAGGGAAGGACAATATTCAAACTACAAAAACCCCAATGTGTCTACGAAGAACAATATTGAATAAAAGGATTGAGCGTGGTCCCTACATGGAGGCTACTTGCCGGTAGACACGATCTAATATTTCCACATTTAGAATCTCAAAAATAAAACCAAAGGCATGTCAGCGGCATTATGAGTGGTAAAAAGTGTGGGCATTTCGTACCTCACTGCACCGAGGAACGGGGCCGAACAGGTTCTGTGACGCCACCGCCATCGTGCTGGTTTTAGGGTCCACGGCCGACCTAGAATATGTAGCAGAGTAACAAGAAGAAGAATAAGAAGTAGACATAGAAGAAGAAAACAGAGAAGAAGAAGCAGACTATATCGGGAGGAACCCTCGCCTGCTGGAACATTCAGCACCATTGCTAGGATAGATTAGGACACTGTGCGAGTGGGGATTGAGTAGCTGGTCGAGAAATAATTCTATAGCGGCGAGCTCTATCGTTTCTCTCTGCATGCATGGTCGATCCGCCTCTCATCTGTGGAGCCATGGCTAATGCAGATGGAGGAAGGTGGGGGCAGGAAGAAGAAGAAAGTGATGGGTGGGGGTGAATGGTCAAAGAGTCTAGTCCATGGTACAGTCTTATACAAGACCACCATTTACTCCGGTGCTATCTCAACCTATATCCACCATTTGTTTGTTAATCGATGGCCTATGTTGCTTCCTTCTCAAAGAAGGGAGACTGGTAGAACCAGGGAATAAAACCCCACAGTACGCACGATGGGACTCGATTGGACTAGATTTAATAACATGGACGGTTCAGTGGGCTTTGACGCGTGGTTCCTAATATCCCATGGATAAAGGGGCCGGGGTGGGACTATGAGGAAGTAATTGCGGCCTGCACGTCCAGCGTACGTGCTTACGAGCATCATTCACATGTTCAAGGGGTTGGCATTATGCGCGCAACTGCTGCACGGACACAACATGCTAAAATTTTGAACTCCACGTCGACAGGCACGCACTGGACATTTCCCAACGCTGCCAGAGGGCGCATTTTGTGATTTGTTATGTCTAGACTCCCAGTACATATATATTTTGCAATGTAGTACAATTTTTTTACGTGACTAGACTATGAGTATGCTCCTCGCACCCCTTATATAGGATTGGCACCCAAATCTGCATACCTTCCATCGCGCATTCTGAACAACTTCCTCGTACAAGATGGAATCGCGCCATGGCAGTGGCAGATCCTTGCCAGTAGCTGACTGTCATGCATCACCGGCTCGTCGCGTCATCGTTCGTGCCCGCCGACAGCATATCTGAGGGACCATGACATGTCCAACCATGCCTAGATCAATTGACATCGACGCTCGAGGACACATGTCCAACCATGTCGAAGCTTTTCGTACCCGTCGCGCCTGAGAAGCGCAGTGCACCGGCAGAGATGGAGGAGTGCCAAGCAGCATCCAATATGGAGGAGCGCCGAAGGAAGGACCGCGAGACCACCACGAAGAAGGCCAGGAGGAATAGAGGAGCCAGCTATGAGGATGACTCTGACTTGGGCAACGAGGAGGTGTTCATGGATCAGTTGGAGGCAGAAGCGGATGAAAGTGACATCGACCCGTGGGACTATGAGGAGGAGGAGGACTCCAACGAGGAGATGGCACGTATCTACGAGGAGGGAGTTGCCGACAAGTCATTAGAGGACACCGGCGATGATGATGAGTAATGTTCTGTTGTTAGTATTGTTATATATATAACTGCCATGTCTTGCATTGTGATTGTTGTAACTACCATCTCGTGCTATAATATTGGGTTATTGGTACTGTAACAATTTCATGTGGTCGTAGATCAAAGAGGATCAATGGTTGCCGAACACGATCCGCGTGACAACTGCCTTAATAATCAGGATGTGATGGTTTTTGGGTGAGCTATAGTAAGGGCTTTTCTGAGTATTCGTGACTAGCATAGATGTCGTGGTATTGCCGACTAGTATGCCATGGAGGGGTCCTCACAATGCGTGTTTAGAGACATGGGGGAAGGCAGTCGGTTGACGGGTACGAAGTAACACAGCTTACCCAGGTTCAGATCCCACGGTGGTGGCGGGATCCTACTCCTGCTATAAATCACTATAAGGGCAATACGCTGAGTTACAGGGATTGGTTCGCTGTGCGAGGTGACTAGAAAGTCTAAGTTATCGTCTGAGATTGTGCCCTAAAGGCTCCCATAGGCCCGACTTATATAGTCTCCAGGTCCTTCGGTTACAGGGAAAAGTCCTAGACGGACAGATTACACAGTCCTACACCGTCTATTACTAGTCTTGTGTGTCTTGTACTCCAAGTCTCCGGGTACGTCGGTGACTCCAACTGTAGCCTTCCTTTATCCGGCATGGGCTTCCCTTCTGGATCCATCTAACTGGGCCACCCAGTAGTCCATGGGCCATGCTACCAACTGTGGGCCACTCGGGTTATCCGGATAGGAGACATGCTATGAGGATACCCATATAGCATATCCCCAACACTAGCCCCCGGAGAACTCTGAGATCTTGCGCCGTCTTGCCTCTTCACGTGAAACGCTCCGTCTAGATGGATGTCGGAAAATCGTCAAGAAACATCTTGTAGTCCTCCCAAAGAACCCTGCAAGGTTTTCTCCGTCTTCAATATGTAAGTCAGAAAAATGCTGAATCTTCCATCGTACTTTTCCGTAGCCGGACTGGATCCGTCCATTGTAGAATATTCCGATGTGACGGCTCATCTGGCTATGTCATCTAGGGATACGTAGGCGTAGGTCAGCGACGCCTCGTAAGTCACACATGCAGAGAACGCAATCATGTCCGATTTTCCTGCGCGAGCGATACGAACCGTTTGGCGGCGACGGTTGGGACGTGAGGAAATTTCTGCGCACGTTCATGCACACATCATCTATGCGGCAACCGTCCGATCAAGATGTACGAATCTTGATGCTGGAGATCATAAATAGTAACTGCGGTGGAACTTTTTTACTTTTCACCTCATTCTCTCCTCACATCGTCTTCTTCCTCCAACAAGCGCCCCCTCGAGGTCTCCGCGCAATCTCGCAAAAAACCCTAGCTCCAATTCTTTCCAGTCACCTCCAAACTCACTCAATGGCCAGTAGCAGCTCTACTCCTTCCATGGCGGTGTCAGGCGAAGCCGGCGAGCTTCGTCGTCGTGCCCCCAGAGGGTCTGGTCATCCCCGTCTCGGCGGTGGTTGATTCCACCGGCAGTGACCATAATCCAGCGGCGTTGGAGCCGCTGGAGGAGGAGCTTAACTCCCACAAAGGCGATTGGCGCGGTTCGGACATCACGGACCGCGATATCAAGGAGCTGATCGCCGAGGGCTACCTCCCTGCGATGGAGGGGCTCGCCTGGCGGGCGGCGCCGGCCAGCAAGGTGACACCTTCTCCCCAAGCCGGAGAAAAGGTGCACCTCAAAGCCCAATTGGTACGCGGCATCTCCCTGCCCATCTCTAACTTCTTCCTTTCCGTCTTGAACCACTATCGAGTCTAGCCCCAAAACCTCTCTCCCAATAGCATCCTAGCGCTTAGCAATTACGTGGTGCTCTGCGAGGGTTACTTAGGGATTAAGCCTATGCTAGATCTCTTCGTGTATTTCTTCACCGTTAAGCGTGAAGCCGGAGCCAGTAAGGACGAAGTTAGAAATTGCGGCACCATAAGCTTCAAGATTCATCCTGGCCGGCGGTTCCCCGACATTGTCGGCCACGAGTCCTGCAAGAACCGGCAGCATACTTACTTCTACGGCCCAGATATCCCTCTGACCGGTCAAGAAGTAACGTACCCGGACTTTGTCGATGGAGCCCCCGCCGAAACTTCGACATGGAGATCCCAAGCCTCCCTTCCCTCCGACATCGACGCTTCCCGCGCCATCAGGCGGATAGAGTGGTTTGTAGAAACGGGTTTGACCGGCTTGGATCTATCCATGTGCTGGTTCATCAGGCGAATCCAACCTCTGCAGTACCACGCGAAGCTAATGCACGAGTATACCAGCGATAGAAGGGATAGCCTCCGCATCTCTGTGGACAATTTCTCGAGCGACTCCGTCAAGCTCCGCCTCAAAGACATCGTCAAGGTGAAGGACAAGAAGCGTGGCTTCACCATCACCTATGACATGTTCGTAGATGGCAAGTGGCCAAAGATAATTGTTTATTTTCCGTGTATGACATATACTCCAGTTCTTCCGTCTAGCAAATGGCATCCCGTCTAACACGATGGTTCTTCACCTTGCAGCTTAGCAACATAGATGAGGACAGCATGGATCCTCAAATCTATGTTCCAAAGATGAAGGAAGTCACCGTTGTGTCCGACGACGATGCTCCATTGGCGCGAAAGCGGAAGAGCTCCACCTCTAATGCCGCCGATGGAGGCAAGAAGAAGAAGACGGAGGGTGGAGCCTCCAAGAAGACTACTGCCGCCCTGGAGGCGGAGAAGAGAAAAGTTACCGGGATCCCCTTTGCCAAAGCACCCCCACTTGTGTAAGCTTATTTTCCTCCGACATTGTCTATTTATCTGTCTTGCTCCTATACTTATGCATTTTGCATGTTTCAGGAAGAAAGCCACGACCAGCTTGAAGAAGACCTCCAAAACATTGGGGGCTTCTAGAACCATTAAGGACATGCTGCATCACGACGCATATCCCGCCATCGCCCCTGTCACTCCCTCCGTCAAGCCCTCGTCTGCCCCGACAAGCTCACAAGCTAAGGAGGCATCTGGCCCTTCCGCCATGGAAGTGGACTCAGGTGCCTCTACTGAGGTCGCTGTTGTAGGCGAGCAGGCGACGCAGGAGAGTGCCTCCCACCAAATGGCTGAAGCTCCGGCTAAGGATGCCATCGGTGGAGGTAAGGCGGTGGTGGAAGCAGGTACTTCTACCGTAGGCGACGCCCCCGCACCCAAGAAAGCCATAGAGTATCCAAAGATAGTCTATCTGGTACTTACGCCGGATAGAACTGCTCTGGTTCCTGGTGCGGCGCCGACATCTCCGACGTGCGGTCTAGAGGAGCTCCTCCGACAAGAAGAGATCTTGCAAGGAAACAGCGTATCCTTTGGCAAGCTACTGGGCGAGTGTGCTACTAACCTCAAGATCATTGCACTTGTAAGTTTTATTTGCCTTCTACATTTCATATGAGTATCCCACTATAGCCCACGAGGATGTAGACGGAAAACCATAGGTATGCGTCTAGATGCTCTAAGAGTGACTAAGCTAGAAAACCTCTCATTGTAGTCCCCAGGCATATAGGTGGAATGAATTATTCCGACTATATGCTCTAAGAGAAGAATACACAGTGTTTATAAATTTCAATACTGTAGCCCCCAAGCCTATAGTTGTAACTGAATTAGTTCCGAATAGATGCTTAAAGAAAAGCTAAGCATATATCCGATTTAAAAACTTTATACTGTGGCCCCCAAGCTTCTAATCGAAAACTAAATTAGTTCTGACTAGATGCTTAAAGAAAGACTAAGCATATTGCTAAATTAAAAACTCTCGCTATAGCCCCCGAGCATCTAGGTGGAATTTTTCCGGATAGATGCTCCAAGCAGACCAAACATCGTTTAACCTTTTTTCTTTTTTCCATAGAACGAGAATGCTCAGAGGGGCATGGCCAATGACAAGTATCAGAAGATGCGCACAGACTTGGAAGCTGAAAAGGGTAAAACTGCCTTCTTGAAGGAATAGATCACCCAGAGCAAGCATATGTTTTCTTTTTCGCATTCCGACTTGGTTTTGTGCCCACATTATCTGAGTACTCACTGTGTACTTTGCTTTCTCCGACTTGCAGAAACCATTGACAAGGCTAAGGACATTGTCGAGCAATCCAAGCACATTCAGGAGCAGGATAACGAGAACAAGATCCTTAAGTAGGAGAGGAAGGACATGCTGAAGATGCATGAAGAATCGATGAAAGCCCTGCAGGACTCCTCCACCGAGGAGATGAACCGCTTGAAGGAGGAGGTATCGATCTTAAGGGATCAGAAGAAAGCTGCCGACAAGCAGAATCAACGCCACCATGAGGCATACAAGCTCCTCCAACAAGAAAAGGACTCCTTGGCGGATACCCTCTGGCAAGCTAAGGCTAGCATCTTCAGTAAGTGATTCTCCAGCTTGGATTTCTTTAGTCTAGATACTCTTAAGTTTTGAACTCATGTGCTCCTTTTCGGAATTTGCAGCTCCTATGGGTTTAACCCGTTCGCCTCCTCCGGCAAAGGAATGCATGGTTCTTGCCGGCAACTTCATCAACACCGCCATCGCACAAGCCAAAGAGATTTCCAAGCCCCTCCAAATCAACATCAAGGCATCAGACTCTATGACGAAGTACTCGGAGATCCTGCGCCGAGCCCCCGAGCGTATCACAAGCTGGAAAGCTTCATGTGCACGGGCTGGCACAAGGATGGTGCTATCCATGGTGAAGTCACACTACGAATATGCCGACATCGACACAGTGACCTCTGGCATTCCCGACGTAGATGACGATGGCAACGAGATTAATCACGAATCCATATTGTCATCACTCGCGGGCTATGATACCAGAGTTTCCGAGTTAGTCGACGTCAATGTCTTCGTGCCGATGAAAACCATCGATAGCGGCAACCAAAGCTCCTCTGAGTCCCTTCACACCGCAGACTTCGAGAGTGGTTCTCCTGCTTCTGATGACGCTGCTTCCAAGTCGCCTGCGCCAAAGGAATGAAAAACAACCTTGTAACATTTGTTTCACCTTTGATGCGTATGTGGAAAAAACTATGTATTTAACTTAAGGCGGAAAACAATGTTGTATGTCCTGCTACTTAAGAACCAGTTTCCAGCATGCATATATTTTTTAAGCAAGTGCTGGCTTATCCATTACTTTGGTTCTTATGCTTGACCTTTCGTGAGTCGGAAGACTCGTTGTCGGAACCATGCGCTCAGGTGATGATGCCTAATGGCACCGTCAATAACATAATCACAAAACCGCCGACAATAAGTGCCAAAAGTCACTACTCCAGAATCCACATAAAAACGACAAAGAACGTGTAGACCAGAAAACTTAAGCTAACGCCCGTAGGCGGAATTTTCACAAGTGCAATCGCAAAACTTGTGCATAAAGGTTTTATATGGTCCAAAATGAACACTAAAGGAGGTAATAGACTTAGAAATATGAGTGAACCAGAGGGCTTTGTTTCATTGATCATATAAGAGGTACACAATTAGATAAAAAATGCTAAGTGTAAAAAGGACGTAGCTGTGCTATGTTCCATGGCCGATCAAGCTCCGGGTAGTCATCATCCGGGTCACGTCGCTTACGCTTATGATCCTCGATGGGTCTATCCTTCAGTTCAGGATTGTCAACGAGGTAGTAAGACCCATTGAGCAACGCCTTGCTTATGATGAACGGTCCTTCCCATGGCGGGGATAGTTTCTGTGACTTCTTCTGCTTAAGTCGGAGCACCAAATCCCCCTCTTTAAACGAGCAATGCCGAACGCGGCGACTATGGTAGCTGCTTAGCTTCTGTTGGTAGATGGCGGATCTTTGGCATGCCAAAACGCGCTCCTCCTCGAGAAGTTCCACATCTAGGCGTCTGGATTCTTCAGCGTAATCTTCGTCGTAGGCGGCAACTCTTGGTGCGTCGTGAAGTATGTCGGAAGGTAGGATGGCTTCTGCTCCATATACCATGAAGTAAGAGGTGTAGCCGGTGGATCTGTTGGGCGTAGTTCGTAAACTCCACAGCACAGATGACAATTCTTCCGCCCAGGCTCCATCTGCTCTATGTAGCGGTGCTTCAAGACGGGGCTTGATTCCCTGCAGAATTAATCCATTTGCTCGCTCAACCTGACCATTGGATTGTGGGTGTGCCACAGATGCAAGGTCAAGTCGGATGCCCTTCTCCCAACAATAATCCTCCACTTCTCCGAGTGACAAGTTGCTACCATTGTTGGTGATAATGCTATGTGGGAGACCAAATCTCACCACTAGATCCCGGACAAACCTGAGGGCAGTTTCCCCATCAAGCTTTCTAATGGGTTTAGCTTCTATCCATTTAGTGAATTTATCAACTGCTACAAGCAGATGTGTAAACCCACATGGTGCCGTCTGTAACGGTCCCACCATGTCTAGCCCCCAGACTGCAAACGGACAAGTTATTGGTATTGTTCGCAATTCTTCAGCAGGAACATGTGGTTGTCGGGCATAATACTAGCATCCCATGCATGTCTCAACCAGCTTGTTGGCGTCCGCCTTCGCGGCCAGCTAGTAGAATCCTTGCCGGAAGGCTTTCGCGACCAACGATCGAGGAGCGGCGTGATGCTCGCAATCTCCTAGATGGATTTCGTGTAGGATTTCAATACCTTCTAGCTGGGAAACACACTTTAGGTATACACCAGTAGTGCTCCTTTTGTATAGTTGTCCATTGATTATGGTATAACCCTTTGCTCGTCGTACTATTTGCCGTCTTTCGACCTCGTCGTCGGGCATAGTTCCGTGTTTGAGATATTCCATGAACGGTTTTGTCCAAGCCGGAGGAACCTTTGTCACCATGTTGACGAAAGTGTGAGCTCTATCCGGTTTGTCGATGTCGGCTCCCTTCACGGATGGTGTATGTAGATGCTCTAGGAAGAATCCTAGCGGAATTCTTTTGCACCCAGATCCAAACTTAGATAGCAGATCAGCTGCCTCGTTTTGCTCCCTAGGTACATACTTGACTTCGTAGACCAAGAAGCCCTTGGCTATCTCGTCCACTTCGTCTCGATATGCCTCCATCATATGGTTTCGTGCATTCCAGGTGCCAGCCACCTGCTGGGCAACCAAGTCGGAATCTCCATAGAAAACAATGTGATTGATGCCAATATTCTTGGCTACATGTAGTCCGTGAATGAGTGCTTCATACTCCGCCATGTTGTTTGTAGCCTCAAAGTGGATCTATAGAACGTAGTGTAGCTTGTCTCCTGTTGGTGACTGTAGCAATACACCAGCCCCCGCTCCGTTGAGTAACTTGGATTTGTCAAAGTGCATCACCCAGTACTCTGGTTCCGGCAACGGAGTAGCATCTGGCATCTCCGTCCAATCTGCAACAAAATCCGCCAAGGCTTGTGACTTGATAGCGTCGCGTCTCTTGTAGGTGATCTCAAAGGCGGCAAGTTCAATGCCCCACTTCGTGACCCTTCCCGTAGCGTCGCTATTGTTGATAATGTCGGACAGTGGAGTCCTGCTCACCACTGTGATTGGGTGCTCCTGAAAGTAATGCCTCAGCTTCCGAGAAGCAAGGAATACTCCATAAGCGATCTTCTGTAAGTGCGGGTAACGCTGCTTGGACTCCGTCAAGACCTCGCTCACATATTAAACTGGTTGTTGAACTCCGTGCTCATAGCCTGGTTCCTTCCGCTCTACCACGACGACGATGCTGATTACCCGGTTGGTTGCCTCCATGTAGATTAACAAGGATTCTCCGGGTTCGGGTGCTGCAAGGATGGGCACTGAGGAAAGAATCTCCTTGAGCTGCTTCAATGATGCATCTGCTTCGTCCGTCCATGTGAATTTGTCTGCCTTCTTCAGCAACTTGTACAGCGGCAGAGCCTTCTCTCCAAGTCGACTGACGAACCGACTAACTGCTGCAATACAACCTATTAGTTGTTGAATGTCCTTTAGGCATGTCGGACGGTTTATGTTTAAAATGTCCTTGATTTTCTCCGGGTTGACCTCGATTCCGCGCTGGGAAACGATGAAACCCATCAATTTGCCGGCTGGAACCCCGAAGACGCACTTCTTAGGGTTAAGCATCATGTTGTATTTCCGGAGATTATCAAAGGTTTCTTTTAAGTCCGAGATTAAGTCATTTGACTTTTTAGACATCACCGCGATATCGTCTACATAGGCGTGAACGTTCCGACCAATTTGGTCGTGAAGGCAACGTTGCATTGTCCGCTAGTACGTAGCACCTGCGTTTTTCAGCCCAAAGGGCATCGTAACATAGCAAAACGTGTCGTATGGAGTAGTGAACGAAGTGGCCAATTGGTCCGACTTCCTCATCTTGATCTGGTGGTATCCTGAGTATGCATCGAGAAAACACAAAAGTTCCGAGCCAGCCGTCGAGTCAATGACTTGGTCAATGCGAGGAAAAGCAAACGGACCTTTGGGACATGCTTTGTTCAAGCCGGTGTAATCAACGCACATTCTTAATTCTTTGTTTCCCTTTTTGGGGACAAGTACAGGATTGGTGTAACACCCTCAGAATCGGCCCTATGAAAGTTTCAGCGCTTCCCGCCAAACCCACATAGAAACGATTCAAAGGTGCCCACCAGGCACTTGCGTGCGGGTGGAAAACGAAGTAATATCATTACACAATAGTCCTTGATGGAACCCACAAAACATATATATACAACAGCGACTCAAAGAGTCAAGAATACAGATATACAATACAAAGATCCAAATCACCTTTAAAACGATATAGCGTCCGAGTACGGACAAGATGCAAATTGAGCTAAGAGCCACAAGAATAACCAATGGCGTCCATAACCGCCAAAGCAAGCCGGAAGGGTAACCACGCTAACGACGCCGATCTCAAAACCTGCTTAAACAAAAGGGTGCCGACAAAGGCAAAGGAAAAGAGAGAGCGGTCGATCGAGGCCAAGACACGGCGAGGCTAGAATTCGGCGGTCCTCGCCTACATAGGTATGGTGGATCAAGCGGCGCAAAGCATGCACTAAACAACCTATAGAGACTCGATATAACTGTCGGCTATCAGAGAGGGGTAAGAAAGACCTATTCGGAAACAACCTGATACTACCACCAAACATACCCATCCTGGTATTTCCCCCTCGAGACCAAACGAGGAAGTCAACCGAGGAACTCACACAGTTGGCAGTTTTATTCATTCCGTTATAGTGGCGGCAATTACTAGTCAAATATAGATAGCATGAGTCATCCTGATATAATAAGCAGTGGGCAATTTTAGTTAACCATTCCGTTGTAGTTGCAACACTTACTAGTCAAATACAATTAGCATGAGATATCCCAAACCCAGCAGTTGTTGGTACTTTTAATTAGCCATTCCATTGCAGTGAAGCTGATTACTAGTCATATCGGATTTAAGTCAAATTATAATAGTAAACTTTAGTTATAGTTGTCTATGATCGAAACCTGTGCTCCAAGTCGTCCATAACCGCGGACACGGCTTCTCGAAAAGATTTAACCCTGCAGGGGTGCACCAAAGTTTCCACACGCACCTACACCCTTGTTGTCGGATCAGGTAGGTACAAGATCACAAAAAATACACCCAACGGTATGTCGACGGGGTTCGGACACGACGCTTCCTGCCCAAAGCAAGCACGGGGCCACCCCACTAAGCTACCCGAACGAAGTTGGCTTCAACGGACCTGTGGTTTGCGCTGGTCAGTAAACGACTGGGAACCCGAAAGTGTGACTGGTCTTGTCGATACCGCGAAAACACTCCGCTTCCCTAAACAGTACAGGTGCATTCCTCGCACAATTTAAATTAAGCAGTAAAGCATGGCATAAGTACAGGATAGTAATAAAGCTCCAAACTACTTTTTGGCCCCCAGTACAGTACTTGGAATCAGGTACTAAATCGATGGGGGTGCCCATACACCCCACATGTGGTTAGCGCGCTCGATCTCGGAACAGGTGTCAAGAACTCGGGGTCCTACGGGACACAAGTTGACGGTTAACAACCAAATATCATCTATTGCCCACCTGTGCCTCTGCATTATTTACCTACTTCAATTTTTAGTTATTAAACAATAATTAAAGTCTTGATCATCTCCAACAATAAACATGCGGCAATACTCCAACAACTGTGGTACTTGACGACACGCAACCGCACTTGAGCAAGCGACTACGACGTGCATGTCCAACTATCTACCAAACAACAGGTAATAGGATGTGTCCAAGGCAATATATGGCCGCAAGTGATATCACGGGTACGGAAACTAGAGCATCACAACACAGATAGCAATAGATCAACAGGAGGAAATAAAGACTATAAATGCAAAATAGGTAGAAGGGGAAGGGATGCTCGCCTGAAAAACATTACCGAAGGTTCATCCGAAGGTCGGGTCGACACTCGCATCAACTCATCGGCCTAGTCCGTGAAGAAGAAAACACTAGCACAAACACCGGATGCACTATTTAATACTATGACAGAAGATCAGCCATGATGCATGTATGATGTATGACATGGCAAAGGTGCAATGCAATTAGATCATATTAAGCGGAACCGGGGTCCCGACATTTAATTAAACGGTTCAAGTTATTTATCTACCCCGCAAATTAAATGTTGGATTAGCAAGACCAAACATGGTTTCGGTTCGCTATGCCAATTTAAATGAAGTCCGGAATAAGACAAAGATATCCCGCATATAGACTCCATATTTAATTATAAGGTGAATCGGCATAAGGCCCCCCAACCCACTTGACAATATGTATGCAAGCATGGAAATTTTATAGGCAACAAGTAATATCATTTATAAAAATATGGGCTTAGGGTCACACATCGGATGGCGATCTTGGGGTTCCGAGGGTTCGGGGGATCGGTCTCGAGCTGGGATTGGTCTCGGACAACGGAAGTAGATCTTGTCGCATCCGGGAAGCAGGAGTTGGTGTTCCTTATTGGAGATCTTGGGGTGTGGCGCCACATGTCCGTGATGGCGAACTCGGGGTTCCGTGTCGACGGCATCAGGGTTCCGCGGGCTTATGCTCCGGTAGAAGTACATGTCGCACCATGCTGGAGGCCTAGGGGTACCGTTCGTCCGCGCCGTTGGCACTCGGAAGATCTTGTCGGGGTTCTCGGCTTCGGTTGTCCGTGAAGGTGATCATGGCGTTCCGAGATGAATACCCTGGCGGTTAACTTCAATTATCGGTGTCGAGGATGGACTTGTATTTTCACTAGGTTCAGTGTGGTGAAGACTTGTTCAACACCGATGGTCTTGTCCGACTTGTCGCGCTTGTCAAACGGAAGAACTTGGCCTTGGTCTGGATGGGTCATCGACACAAGTACACCTGAGCAGTGTCACTAGTACAACACGATACCCATCAAACAGCAACAACGTGGTAACCACATGGTCAACCGATCACGCGCAGAGGTCGCAGGCGCGCATGGAAACCTACAGGAAGGCGACAACGCCAGAGAGACAGGGAGCGCGAACTCCAGCCCACGGTCGAGGCTCCAAGGGGGTGTCGTCCTTGATGGGAGCTGCCGGTGCCGCAGGGGATCGTGGGGTCGAGGGCGAGGGGCATGCAGAAGGCAACGAGGAGGCCGGCAGAGGAGGAGGTCGCTCGCGGGGACGGGCGAGCCGGAGAGGTGGCGGTCGGAGGCGCCATGGCGAGGCCGCCGGTCGCCGGGCAGAGGCCCATGCGCTAGGGCGCTCGCAGGGTTGGGGCAGCGGGGCCGGCTGGAGGTGGGTGAAGGCGAGGAGGCCGCGGGCCGGAGCTTGGCGGCGGCGACCCGTTGGTGAGGGAGGCCCGAAGGCGGGCGACTGGTGCTGTGGAAGGGAGGAGGACGGTCGGTGATCACGGGAGACCGCGGTGGCGGCGCTTTGGCTGGCGGTCGGCGTCGCGTGGTGGAGGCGACCGGAGATGGTGGAGGAGGGAGGCGGCGAGCGCCGGGCGCGGCCGGAGCTTAGAAGGCCGGAGGCAGCGAGGGCCTCGAGGAGGTCGGGGCAGCAGGGAGAGGAAGCTCCCGGGGCGGCAGGAAGGGCCCCTGGCGGCGCACGACCGAGGAAGGATGGGGACGGGGGTGCCGAGGTTTGCAGGGGCGAGCGGCGGCGCTCGCCTGGGACGCGAGGAAGAGGGGAGGAGGCGGTCGATGGGATTGGGGAGAGGAGCATCGAGGGCTGGGTGGTTGGGAACACGAGATCCAGGGAGACCGAGTCCAGGTCGACGCTGAGGACGTGGGGCCACGCGGGAGTGGGGCCCGGTGGTTGGCAGAGTGAGCGTGTGTGGCGTGGGTAGCATGTGTGTGTGTTGCGCGCTGGGTAGGGCAGGTGGCAGCGGGTGATTGGGTGGGGTTTGGGCCAGGGAGGATGTGGCGTGATAGGATAGGTTGGGGTGAGGTGGAGGGAACTGGGTAGGATAAGGTGGGGTAGGAAAAGGGTTTGGGTAGTCTGCTTTTTGTACTGGGGGTGGTCGACTGGGTCGGATCGGCCCGGTACGGCTGCCCCTAAAAATAAAGTAAATATTTTATTATTTTAAAACGGGGCTTTTGAAATCCATTGGTAGACGAAACAAAATAATCCGGAGACCCGGGTTTTGGATTTTGAAATAAAGGCGGGGTATTTAGAAAACCAAATATGTTTTTTCGGAAATAGTTTCAAACAAACAAATGCATGATGATGACGATGCTCAAATGCAATGTGGCATGATGACATGAGCATGCGGTCATGATGATGCAATGCACAAAAACAACGCGATTTTCTAGTAGCGGTTTTGCGGGATGCCACAATTCGACACCACTAACAATGGATCTCGCCCTCGAGATCCGCCTCATGGTACCGCGAAGAAGGGCGGCGATCTGAATCTTCTCGTATCGTGTAGATCCTCGCGACACCACTAACAAGAGGTCGTTGTCCGTGATCGTCGAGAGAACACTCCGGGAACAAAAAGGTCGAAGGTAGAGGTATCAACAAGTAAAGCCACCTCTAGCTTCGATAGAAAGAGGGAACCGATGCATTCTCATCCACTTCAATGTACACAAGCGAATAGAGTGAGTAGTCGGCATGGGGGCCAATCCATCACGCACCCAAACTATTACTCCGCACAATCAGTAGAAAAGCGTGCAACCATTCTCGAAATCAGACTAAAGATCTCGACAATCGAGGTTCAGGAACATAGGAGTGATGCAGACTCTGCATCGGATCTGGCGTAGATGATGTCGCCGTAAAGCACGGAAGGCACAAGAAGGAACAAAGAGAAGTCCACCATACGAAGGATTCCTCGGATAGCATGAAGACCAGATGTAGCAACACTACCAAAGGAGGAAGCGAAACCTCAAGGTACGATGGAACCCAACCACGAGAAATCACGGACTCAAGAGAGAGAAGAGAGCGGATTCAAAACACGCAGAGGTGAGAGGAGAGCAGCAGAGGGTAAGGAGTAAAATCAGACCTAATCGTAACTATCCAACCGATTTTGCAAAAATAGTTTTGACACTCTACTTACCGTTAGCTAGGTTATCCTACAGTCTGGACTTGGGGTATCGAATCGCCGAGCTCGATACCACTCAGAACACCCTCGAATCGCCCTATGCAAGTTTCAGGCTTCCCGCCAAACACGCATAGAAACGATTCAAAGGTGCCCACCAGCACTTGCGCGGGTGGAAAACGTAATATCATTACACAATAGTCCTCGATGGAACCCACAAAACATATATATACAACAGACTCAAAGAGTCAAGAATACAGATATACAATACAAAGATCCAAATCACCTTTAAACGATATAGCCCCAGTACGGACAAGATGCAAATTGAGCTAAGAGCCGTGAAGAATAACCAATGGCGCCCATAACCCTGCCTGTGCCAAGCCGAAGGGTAACCCTGCTAACGACGTCGATCTCAAAACCTGCTTAAACAAAAGGGGTGCCGACAAAGGGCAAAGGAAAAAGAGAGAGCGGTCAGTACTGAGGCCAGTACACGGCGAGGCTAGAATTCGGCGGTACTCGCCTACATAGGTATGGTGGACTGAAGCGGCATCGCAGCATGCACTAAACAACCTATAGAGACTCGATATAACTGTCGGCTATCAGAGAGGGGTATGAAATACCTATTCAGAACCAACCTGATACTACCACCAAACATACCCATCCTGGTATTTCCCCCTCAAGACCAAACGAGGAAGTCAACCGAGGAACTCACACAGTTGGCAGTTTTATTCATTCCGTTATAGTGGCGGCAATTACTAGTCAAATATAGATAGCATGAGTCATCCTGATATAATAAGCAGTGGGCAATTTTAGTTAACCATTCCGTTGTAGTTGCAACACTTACTAGTCAAATACAATTAGCATGAGATATCCCAAACCCAGCAGTTGTTGGTACTTTTATTTAGCCATTCCGTAAAGAAGCGATTACTAGTCATATCGGATACAAGTCAAATTATAACAAGAACTTTAGTTATAGTTGTCTATGATCGAGACCTGCTCCAAGTCGTCCATAACCATGACACGGCTTCGAAAAGATTTAACCGCAGGGTGCACCAAAGTTTCCACACGCACCTACACCCTTGTTGTCGGATCAGGTAGGTACAAGATCACAAAACATACACCCAACGGTATGTCGACGGGGTTTCGGACACGACGTTTCCCAGACCCAAAGAAAGCACGGGGGGCCACCCCACTAAGCTACCCGCAACGAAGTTGGCCGGCTCCGAAACGGACCCAGGGTTTGCGTCAGTGGCTGTAAACGACTGGGAACCCGAAAGTGTGACTAGGCTTGTCGATACCGTGAAAACACTCCGCTTCCCTAAACAGTACAGGTGCATTCCTCGCACAATTTAAATTAAGTAGTAAAGCATGGCATAAGTACAGGATAGTAATAAAGCTCCAAACTACTTTTTGGCCCCCAAGACAAAGATTTGGAATCAGGTACTAAATCGATGGGGGTGCCCATACACCCCACCTGTGGTTAGCGCGCTCGATCTCGGAACAGGTGTCAAGAACTCGGGGTCCTACGGGACACAAGTGGACGGTTAACAACCAAATATCATCTATTGCCCACCTGTGCCTCTGCATTATTTACCTACTTCAATTTTTAGTTATTAAACAATAATTAAAGTCTTGATCATCTCCAACATTAAACATGCGGCAATACTCCAACAACTGTGGTACTTGACGACACGCAACCGCACTTGAGCAAGCGACTACGAAGCGCAGGTCCAACTATCTACCAAACAACAGGTAATAGGATGTGTCCAAGGCAATATAAGGCCGCAAGGGATATCACAGGTACGGAAACTAGAGCATCGCAACACAGATAGCAATAGATCAACAGGAGGAAATAAAGACTATAAATGCAAAATAGGTAGAAGGGGAAGGGATGCTCGCCTGAAAAACATTGCCGAAGGTTCATCCGAAGGTCGGGTCGACACTCGCATCAACTCATCGGCCTAGTCCGTGAAGAAGCAAAACACTAGCACAAACACCGGATGCACTATTTAATACTATGACAGAAGATCGGGCATGATGCATGTATGATGTATGACATGGCAAAGGTGCAATGCAATTAGATCATATTAAGCGGAACCGAGGTCCCGACATTTAATTAAACGGTTCAAGTTATTTATCTACCCCGCAAATTAAATGTTGGATTAGCAAGACCAAACATGGTTTCGGTTCGCTATGCCAATTTAAATGAAGTCCGGAATAAGACAAAGATATCCCGCATATAGACTCCATATTTAATTATAAGTTGAATCGGCATAAGGCCCCCCAACCCACTTGACAATATGTATGCAAGCACGTCAATTTTATAGGCAACAATTAATATCATTTATAAAAATATGGGCTTAGGGTCACACATCGGATGGCGATCTTGGGGTTCCGAGGGTTCGGGGGATCGGTCTCGAGCTGGGATTGGTCTCGGACAACGGAAGTAGATCTTGTCACATCCGGGAAGCAGGACTTGGTGTTCCTTATTGGAGATCTTGGGGTTTGGCGCCACATGTCCGTGATGGCGAACTCGGGGTTCCGTGTCGACGGCATCAGGGTTCCGCGGGCTTATGCTCCGGTAGAAGTACATGTCGCACCATGCTGGAGGCTTAGGGTACTGTCATTCCGCGCCGTTGGCACTCGGAAGATCTTGTCGGGGTTCTCGGCTTCGGTTGTCCGTGAAGGTGATCATGGCGTTCCGAGATGAAGACCCTGGCGGTTAACTTCAATTATCGGTGTCGAGGATGGACTTGTATTTTCACTAGGTTCAGTGTGGTGAAGACTTGTTCAACACCGATGGTCTTGTTCGACTTGTCGCGCTTGTCAAACGGAAGAACTTGGCCTTGGTCTGGACGGGTCATCGACACAAGTACACCTGAGCAGGGTCACTAGTACAACACGATACCCATCAAACAGCAACAACGTGGTAACCACATGGTCAACCGATCATGCGCAGAGGTCGCAGGCGCGCATGGAGACTGCAGAAGGCGAAGCGGCCAGAGACAGGGAGCGCGAACTCCAGCCCACGGTCGAGGCTCCAAGGGGGTGTCGTCCTTGACGGGAGCTGCCGGTGCCGCAGGGGATCGTGGGGTCGAGGGCGAGGGGCAGGCAGAAGGCAACGAGGAGGCCGGCAGAGGAGGAGGTCACTCGCGGGGACGGGCGAGCCGGAGAGGTGGCGGTCGGAGGCGCCATGGAGAGGCCGCCGGTCACCGGGCAGAGGCCCATGCGCTAGGGCGCTCGCAGGGTTGGGGCAGCGGGGCCGGATGGAGGTGGGTGAAGGCGAGGAGGCCGCGGGACGGAGCTTGGAGGCGGCGGCGACCCGTTGGTGAGGGGAGGGCCCGAGCGCGGCGGGGCGCACTGGGGTGCTGTGGAAGGGGGAGGAGGATGGGTCGGTGATGCGGGAGACCGCGGTGGCGCAAGCTTGCGCGGGCAGCGGTCTGGGCGCGTGAGGAGGCGATCGGAGATGGTGGAGGAGGGAGGCGGCGAGCGCCGGGCGCGGCCAGAGCTGAGAAGGCCGGAGGCAGCGAGGGCCTCGAGGAGGTTGGAGCAGCAGGGAGAGGAAGCTCCCGGGGCGGCAGGAAGGGCCCCTGGCGGCGCACGGCCGAGGAAGGATGGGGACGGGGGTGCCGAGGTTTGCAGGGGCGAGCGGCGGCGCTCGCCTGGGACGCGAGGAAGAGGGGAGGAGGCGGTCGATGGGATTGGGGAGAGGAGCATGGAGGGCTGGGTGGTTGGGAACACGGGATCCAGGGAGACCGAGTCCAGGTCGACGCTGAGGACGTGGGGCCATGCGGGAGTGGGGCCCGGTGGTTGGCAGAGTGAGCGTGTGTGGCGTGGGTAGCATGTGTGTGTGCTGCGCGCTGGGTAGGGCAGGTGGCAGCGGGTGATTGGGTGGGGTTTGGGCCAGGGAGGATGTGGCGTGATAGGATAGGTTGGGGTGAGGTGGAGGGAACTGGGTAGGATAGGGTGGGGTAGGAAAAGGGTTTGGGTAGTCTGGTTTTTGTACTGGGGGTGGTCGACTGGGTCGGATCGGCCCGGTAAGGCTGACCCTAAAAATAAAGTAAATATTTTATTATTTTAAAACGGGGCTTTTGAAATCCATTGGTAGACGAAACAAAATAATCCGGAGACCCGGGTTTTGGATTTTGAAATAAAGGCGGGGTATTTAGAAAACCAAATATGTTTTTTCGGAAATAGTTTCAGACAAACAAATGCATGATGATGACGATGCTCAAATGCAATGTGGCATGATGACATGAGCATGCGGTCATGATGATGCAATGCACAAAAACAACACGATTTTCTAGTAGCGGTTTTGCGGGATGCCACAATTGGCCACCCATAGGGTGTGAAGGACTTCTCGGATAAATCTAGCCTGAAGTAACCTAGCTATATCTTTGCCAATGGCGCGTCTCTTCTCGTCTCTGAAACGTCGTAGAGGTTGTTTCACTGGTTTGCATTTTGGATCAATGTTTAAGCTGTGCTCGGCAAAGTTCCCTAGATACACCTTTCATGTTGGAAGGCTACCAGGCAAAGATGTTCCTATTCTCACGGAGGAACTCGACGAGCGCGCTTTCCTATTTGGGATCCAGGTTCGTCCCAATGGCGGTGACCTTGGAGGCATCGCCTACCACAAGTTCCACCGGCTTGGTCTCGATGGCGGCCTTGAATGCAGGAGCGGAGTCGGAGATCTGTTTCTTCGACGCGGGCATCTCTGAGTCATCGACCTTGCTCTCGATCTCTTTGAATTCTTAGCTGTAGAGGATAGCTTCCGTGAAGTCTGCTTCATTAATCTCGCAGTCCCTTGCCTTGGTAAAGCTTCCGGATATGGTGATGACACCGTTTGGTCCGGGTATCTTGAGTTTGTTGTAGACGAAGCATGGCTTGGCCATGAACGTGTGGAATATGTCGCGGCCGAATATGACGTGGTACGTGCTCTTGAAGGGGACCACCTCAAAGGTCATGCGCTCTTGGCGGTAATTATGAACATCGCCAAAGGCAACCTGAAATGTAATGCACCCAAGGGACCGAGCCTCCTGACCAGGAACTACGCCGTGGAAGACGATGTTGGTCCGCCTTAGGTTTGCCTCCGTCAAGTTCATCTTCTGCAGTGTATCCAGGTACATGATGTTGATGCTGCTTCCACTATCCACCATACACTTGGTGATCCACGCCGCCAATCAAGGGGTTGATGACCATGGCGTATTGGTTCTCCGTAGGAATAAGGTCTGGGTGGTCCGTCATGTCCCAAGTAATTGGAACCTCCGACCAGCGCAGGTACTAGGTAACTGGGGGTAGAGTAGCCATCAGGATCCTTATAGAGGTCTTCTGTTGTAGGACAGTGGGGGTGCCAAGAAAAGTGTGGTAGACTGGCGCCTTCTTCACGAAGGGGTTCTTGCCCTTGGCGGCGTGCTTGGGGTCAACATCCTCATCCTTGTCGCTTGAATACTTGGACTCCTCCTCCTTGTTCATCCCCTTGCCCTTGCCTCATGGTCTGTTCTTCCGACTCCGCTTGTAGCCGGACTCCGGGTCTTCCTTGAGGACGTTGACGAACTTGCAGTGTCGATTGGTATGGGTGGCCTTCTCGTTGACATCGAGGTGTACGAGGCACGGAATATTGCGGTACTCCTCGTAGGTTTGGGGAACACGGAGTGGCACCGAGGTAGTTTCACTTCCTCGTTGCTACCCACGACCAGCTCCCCGTCCTCGGCCACGCTGTCCGCCATCACCTCGTCCTGCAAAAGTCATAGCGACCATGTCGGTAGATTGCTTTTCTTCTGGAGCAGTTTTTCGCTTTGTACTGTTGTTCCTCCGAGCTTGAGTTGGAACGGCCGTTGCCGGCAAGGAGCCGCGAGCATCGTCATCAGCGGCTGCGAACTCACTGGCCAACTGAATCATCTGGTTCAAGTCAAGCTGGTGGTTGTCCTATAAGCACTTCAGCTTATGTCGGAGCAACGTGCCCCTTTCCAACCCATCGATGAAGGCGGCCATGGCGGTCTGAGCGTGCACTCCTGCGCAGGAATTCTTCATGTCCAGCCAGCAGGAGAGGTAGGCGCGAGATGTCTCGTCTTTCTCTTGCACGCACCGCTGTAGATCGCCAACAGCGCAGGGACGCTTTTATGTACCCTCAAAGTTCTTGGTGAACGCTTCTTGCATGCCCAACCAATTGCAGATGGATTTCTCCGGCAAGTCGTCGATCCATTGACGGGCCATGCTCGCCAACATTAATGGGAGGTACTTGACGGCGATGTTGGGGTTGCCTCCGGCAATCTCCACCGCATTTCCGTAGTCCTGTAACCATGTGGCTGGCTTGGCGGTGCCATCATAGGGCTTGATGGTCTTGTCAATCCAGAAACCTTTGGGGTAAGTTGCGGACCGTATTGCAGGTCCAAACCAACGTGGTCCTAGGTATGGTCCTTCCCGGGCCTCGTGGATCTTATCGATCCGCGAACGTGCATCGTATGGCTCCGGGTTCTTCTTCTTCTTGTCAACAGGGGATGGGCCGCGTGAATGACGCGGGCCTCCTCCGCCATGGTGACTGCTAGGTGGTGACGGAGGCGGAGGTGGCGGTGGGTTAGCCTTCTTGCTGTTACCCTCCTGCGACGCCTCACGCCTGTCACGGTTGCTTGTCGGACACGGAGGGTCATGGCGTGACCTGCTCTTGTGTCCTTGGTTGCGCTCTCCGTCATGACGGTTCTTCTCCGTGTTGTCGCGGATGACAATGCCGCACTGCCTTGGCGGGGGCATATCCGTACGATGGTGAGCCTTGGGATCTTCGTGATGTCGGGTGGATCGGAGCGGTGGTGATGGGCGACGAGGTCGGGCCTTTTCTCCGTGGTCGGAGGATATGGGGATAGCATCCTTCCGTTTGCGCGCATCCCTCTGTCTTTGCTCTGATGAACCCGACATCAAGAGGAGATCTGTCCCTTGGCGGCTTATACTAGCTAGACTGGCAAAGCGCTGGGTCGGACTCAAGCCCCTAAGAGGTGGCCTTTTCCTGCTGCTTCACCGCCTTGGCCACTAGGTCATAGACCTGTTCCACTGCGTCGGGCGATCTATCCTTCTCCAGAAGGGTCTTGGCGACGGCGAGGTTAAGGAGTGGGGTGGGAATCACATGTTTGCCTTCACTGCCAATGTATGGCTTGGCCTGTGCCGGCCTCGAGGGAGCCCATCCTAGGTTTCGCCATACACCAGGATCATTGATGACGCGAGCCGGAGCTTTCTTGGCCTTCTGCTGCTGCAGCAGAGTCTTGTACTCGGCCTCCATTGCTCTAGATTTCTCTATGGACTTCTACGAATTGACTAGATCTCGATCCAGCTTAGCGCCTTGCTCCTCGATGGCCTGCGCATCCTCCAGCAGCTGCTGGCGCTTCTCATCGAGCTGAGTCACGTTTCGGATATGAGCTACGATCAGTGGCTCGACGAGGAGATTGTCGTACATTACTATATCAGCTGGAGTAACTTGGGAAGCTGCAGACATAGATGCTGGAGGAGGCAAGTTTGCGGTGTTGTTGTTCGGGCCGGTGCCGAGTTCCTGCGGCTGCTGCGCTGGGTTAGGCGGAGGAGGCATGACCTTTGCACGATCATCTTCAACAGCAATAAGTGGCCCCTTCCCCTTGTCGAGTGCTGTAGGCGGAGCTCGTCCGGGTTGATCTTCATCCAACGTCGTCCTGATGGTGAAGAACACCTCTCGAGACGTGACGGTGTTGTTGGCTTGTTCCTCTGTACTGAAATCTATCTCCTTCGAATCTGCACTGAAGTTGGCATAGAGCACGTCAATCATAGAGTCGGAGGGTGCCAGGACTTCCTCGATGATGGGCGGTGGAGGTGCAACAGCAGCGACGATGACTGGAGGTGGCGGCGCAGCTGCGACGATGGCGGCCTGAGGTGGTGGTGGCGGTGGCTGAATCAGAGGGGCTCCGTCAATGAGCGCAAGCGCCGCTCGAGCCGCCGCCTCCGCGTAGTTGTTGACGGTGTTCACCATGCCTTCGAAAGTAAGGCGTCCTGACGCCTGCTGCCGTCTTGGAGAATGCCGGCGAAGCGTGCCATGGTCCAGTCCTTACACAAAGTGATACATAGCATCATCATTGGGGGTAGTGGGCCAGATCGGCTCGTATGCGGAGCCACATGGCCAGGTAATCATGGGGGTTTTCGCCCTCTCTCTGAACGCAACGCGCCAGATCGAAGATGGTAACCACGCCGACGAACTTGGATCTCTGTTGTCTAGACGCACGGGCGAAGCCGGCGGACTTGCAGCGATCTTCCACCGTTATATCCTGCACAGGGGCGATTTGGGTGGGCCTTGAATTTTTTCGATCTTTGCTGGCAAACTCCGAAGAGAGATCCGACATTGATCCTTCCGCGAACGTATCCTGCCCGTAGGCGGACCGTGCGGGCCTTGATACTCCTCCGACTCCCAGGGAACTAGTGCTCGAGTCGGTTTCGCCAATGAAGAGGTGGATATCTCCGATAGGAACGATCGAACACCATGTAGGGTTCGTCTTTGCCGGGATCCAGAACTCGTCGGGGGGGGGGGAATCGGAATGTTGCTAGAGAAGAGAACGCGACCGATGGCCACGGTTTCGCCGATTCCCATGAATATCTTGGTCCTCGCCCGTTGAAGAGCCTGAAGCGCCTCTTGCCCCATGGTGGGCGCCAACTGTCATGGTATTGTCGACGAGTACGCCATGGAGGGGTCCTCACAATGCATGTTTAGAGACGTGGGGGAAGGTGGTCGGTTGACGGGTACGAGGTAACACAGCTTACCCAGGTTCAGATCCCATGACGGTGGCGGAATCCTACTCCTGCTACAAATCACTATAAGGGCAATACGCTGAGTTACAGGGATTGGTTCGCTGTGCGAGGTAACTAGAAAGTCTAAGTTATCGTCTGGGACCTAAAGGCTCCCATAGGCCCGACTTATATAGTCGCTAGGTCCTAGGGTTACAGGGAAAAAGTCCTAGCCGGACAGATTATAGAGTCCTACACCGTCTATTACTAGTCTTGTGTTTCTTGTACTCCAAGGCTCCGGGTACGTCGGTGACTCCAACCGTAGCCTTCCTTTATACGGCATGGGCCTCCTTTCTGGATCCATCTAATTGGGCCGCCCAGCAAGCCATGGGCCATGCTACCAACTGTGGGTGACCCGGGTTTTCCGGATGGGAGACATGCTATGAGGATACCCATATAGCATATCCCCAATAATAGAGGGAAAAACTGAGATAACATGGATTTCACCCCTATATTCCCCCCTCATTGCCCAGAACATGGAACCACTCCATGGATTGATCCCAAATCCGGCACATAGCTCCCTCTCGGCATCGCAAGTAACTTCTGCAACTAGAGATTTCCTGGACATTTGGAGAAATCTTGACTTTCCATTTTCTGAACTCGAAAAACCGGTGTTTTCCCAAAGAAGGTGCAAGATTAGGGCGCGGCCAGGGGTCTGAGGAAATTTTCACACATGCTACACCATGGTGCATGGCCATTCCAAGGAGGTGGGAATTTATCTCATGGTGCAAGCATATAATGTATTTTTTAGAGTTATGTCCATGTAAATGCGGTTTCTAACTGTAGGTACTCTATAAGACACTCAATTTTTAGGGAAAATGGTTTGGGGTGACCCATGGGGTACCTAGGATGGATGCATGCCTGGGTCCAATACAAGACACTCTCAATTCAAGAAACAACGTTACTGTGCCAAATTCTCTTTGCTCCTCTTATTACTATTCAACCCCGTGCTGCACTAAACAATAGTTGATGAGGACTGAAACAAAAATGATCAAAATGGAAAGTAAAACAAGTTTCAAAATTACCTTTTGTACAGAGAATTGTACAAAGACAAAATTGACAGGGTTTTATTGTTTCTCCTGCAGTTAGACGAAAGATCCTCAAGAACATCCTCAATCACCCCAGCAACTTCTTCATATTCAAATTCAACTCCATTATTATCGTTTCCCTTCCCCTTCTGCTCCCGCTTACCCTTTTGTTTCTTTTTGCCCCTATCCCCGCCGACATGTCCACAACCTCAACTAATTGTTGCTTACCGATGTTTCCCTCCACATGCGCATCACTGTTTTCCTTCACATGCAACACTTCCTCTACGTCATCTCATTGCGCTTCTTCTAGTTCTTCCTGAGAAGCCTCATCTTGTGCCTCCGTGATGTGAACGGGGACATGGTCAGCATCTTCAAAATCACGTGGAACTAGGTTTTTGCATAGCCTCTTGATATGGCCCAACCATCCACACGGTTTGCACTTCCGCTTCCTTGCTCCTAGTCTCAAACCTTTTTTCGTGAAGGCTTCAGTACTTTGATTTCAAGGCCTCCCTGGTGTCCTCCTAAGAACTGGTGGTTCGATTTTGAATCCTGGATCAACCATCTCCCAATTATTTTCATCAGCCATAGGTGGTATGTTTTCTGCATAAGTTGCAGCAAAATTGTCCACAGAGAAATAGTTATGAACATATTTCTCTATTTTAGCACCTCTACCTCTTAGATTTAAGATGAAGTGCAATGCATGGTGGCATGGCAGACCAGTAACCTACCACTTCTTGCATGAACAAGTCTTGTTTTCAATGTCTATAGTATACCTCCGTTCAGTTCCATGCTTGTCTTGTGCATAAACCTCAGCCAATGTACTGGAACTTCTAACCATTCCCGTCTTTATCATTCTCATTGAACTGGTTCTTGCATTCAGTAACAAAACCACCTTTGGAACTATTTTATGGCCTACAAATTTTCTCGCATAAATTCTTTGCCTAAAATCTATCTTCACCATTATACACCATCTTATTGCATCTAACAAAATAACAGTTGCAAGTGACTTCATGCTCCTAATCTTAGCATTGAACCTTTCTGTCAGATTATTGCAAACATAATCCACTTTTCTTAACTCACCAAACTTGGTTCTGTCCCATAACTTGCTATGATGTTTTTCGAGGTATTCTTTTAGCTTTGGCACGGTATACAAGTTTTGCATGTAAGTAGCATGCGTGCTTGGGGTGTACGTGTATGCTGATCTCCACAAGTGTGTTCAAAGGTCTTTCCTTTGAACTTCTTCGTGAATCTAGTAGCGAGGTGACGCATGCATTCCCTATGCTCAACCCTAGGAAATACAGCATCAAAATCATTCTGAAGCCCCTTGTATGCACTAGTGTGTATCACCAAGCCTTGAGGGTCACCAAATACTGCACGTAGTCTTTGCATGAACCATGTCCAGCTTTTCGTCGATTCACCCTAAAGAACAACATAGGCTATGGGAAAAAGCCAATTATACGCGTCCATAGCACAAGCGGTAGCAAGTTGTCCCCTGAACTTCCCTATTAAAGATGTTGCGTCTATGGCCATGTATGGCCTGCAGCCGTCTAGTAACCCCTTCCAGCATGCCTTTAGGCAGACAAAACATCTCCTGAAGAATTTCTTATTTTCCTTCTTATACTTGACCCCCCTTGAGACCTTTTCTCTTCGTTTCACAACCTCGTAATCAATGTCAACAATACTACCAGGTGATGTCTTCTCTACCTCAGCTTTGAAACTATACAACATGTAAAAACTATCAGTCCACTTGCCCAGAATGAAGTCTATAGCCATCTCCTTCCCATCAAATAATATGTGGTAAGGAATCAGAATGTTAAACTTTTCGCTAAGCTTAGTTATGAGTTCAGCAGGTCCAATGCTACGATCCTGCCTCACCCACTCAAGTACCATAGCAGCAATCCACTTGGTTGTCGCCGGTCTAATTTTATCACTTAAAGAAGTATTAGGTAAGTTGTGTTTCTTCATGTTTAACTTGATCTGCATTTGATGGGAATAAAAATAAATAAGAGGAATCATCAACAGAAAAAATATGAGAAAGACTGAAACTAAATGTAGCTATTGCAACCTGAAATGGGTGTCCACCACGCATTGGAGATGCATGCAATCTCCATTTACACACCTTACTTTCCCTATAATGCACCCTAAATCTCTTTTGGTTTCTCTTTTCAATGATAAATTTGAACCCAACTCTTATGGAATAGGTAGCAACAACATATATGCATTCCTCCACAATATCAAAGACAGTCCCATCATAAATTGTAGGGTTGTCCATATCAAAGTGTATCACTAGCATGTCCTCTTCTTCGTCATTTTATTTGCATCCCATTTCCGCATCCTCACATTCCTCTTCCTCATCAGTCCCATAGTCAGGCTCATAGTTTGAATCAACCAAATATTCCCTACTCTCCATCCTATCAGGGTCAGCAACCACATCTGGATATGCTTTCTCATCATCATCATCTTTGACCACAAAATCATCCTGACTGCCACACATTTCGATGTCTTCATGCTTGCTTGAGAAGGCATCGTGCTCAAAGATAGGCTGGGTGTTTGTTAATGGCGTGTTAACACCTTGTTGGGAGACCCCAAGAGCAAGGTGTGATGATCACAGCAGCAAGTTTTCCCTCAGTAAGAAACCGAGGTTATCAAACCAGTAGGAGGGAGGAAACGACTCAAAGATGTTGCAAGCAACTTGGAGACCTGCACCACACAAACTCAAGATTTTTCCCCAACGAACAGTGATGTTGTCAATCTCATCGGTTTGCTGTCACAAAGGATTAACTGTATGGTATGGAAGGTAATAGTGGTTTGCAGAAAGTAATAGTAACAGTGGAAGATGTATCAATGGTAAAGATTGGATCGGGGTTCATAGTTCACTAGAGGTGTTCTCCTTAGATAAACAAACATGGCATTCTAGGTAAACAAATTACAGCAGGGCAATTGACAGGACTGAGCAAGGCATAACAATGCAATACTAGACATTCATGATCCTCTGAGATTCGATTTGGCAATACAAAAAGATACATAGACCGCCATCCAACTGCATCTACGACTAGAAATCCACCTTCAGGTTATCATCTGAACCCCCTCTAGTATTAAGTTGCAAGCAATAGACAACTTTTTTAAGCAAAGTGTGTAAGGTAAACAATCCACTTGTTCCATGAAGAAGAGACCGTTGTTTTCTCCCTAGTGTCAACATCACATCTACAACCTTGATTTTTGTCACTTCCCTTAGATTAAATAGAGGCATTAACCCACTATCGAGCATAAATACCCCCTCTTGGAGTCACTAGCAACTACTTGGCCAAGATAGATACTAACAATAGAGAGCATGCAAGATCACAAACAACATAGACATGATGAATCAATAAGACAAAACCATTAATCAATCTAACATAGTAATCTCTATATCCATCGGATCCCCACAAACACAACATGCATGATTACAAATAGATGAGATCTTGATCATGAACGTAGCTCACAAGATCTAAACATGATATCACAAAGGAGGAGATACAACCATCTAGCTACTACATGGACCCGTAGTCCAAGGTGCAACTACTCACGCTTCATACCGGAGGCTGGCATGATGAAGAAGAAGGCCTCTGTGATGATCTCCTTCGCAGTTAGGGAAGAGCCAGATCACCCCCGATCTAGGGACGATGGTGGCGGCGGCTATAGACAGTTTCATGGAATATTGATCGGGTACTTAGGGTTTAGGCATCGGGGGGTCTTTATAGGCGAAGAGGCGAGGCAGGGGGTCTCCAGGGCGGCCGCACCCCCTAGGCGCAGGCCCACCTTGGCCGCGTGGCCAGGGGGTGTGGCCCCCTGGTGACTCTCGTCCGTCTTGTATTCAGGCTTCGTGTTCCCCACGGTAAAATATTGACTTTGGCTTTTTTCCCATCCAATTCCGAGAATATTGATTTTCTGCCTTTATGGAACCAACAACAGAAGAAAACAAGTAACTAGCACTGTGGTATCTTGTTAATAGGTTAGTACTAGAAAACATATAAAAACACCTCAAAGTGTAGACAAAGCAAATCAAAGTAGATACTAAACAAGCATGGAACATCAAAAATTATAGATATGTTTCGGACGTATCAAGCATCCCCAAGCTTAACTCCTGCTCGTCCTCGAGTAGGTAAGTGATAAAAATAATAATTTTTTAGGTGACATGCACCATCAAAATCAAGATCAAACCATGTGAAAGCATTGAAAGCTGGGATCAAAAAACTCTAAACATGAGCATGAAAGATGGAGCTCTAACAGTAAGACAAAGTAACTATGCATGCAACATGAAAGGTTACAAACAAAGATCTTGAATAACATGCATTAAAAAATGTTTGTTTGTTTCACATACAGAAAACATGGCATAATGGCATTCAGCTTGTCCCTCATGGAGTAGCAAATAAATGCATAGGACACCTTCAAAGTTCATAAGAGTGACTAGATACAAATAGCACAAGAACAAGTAATATCAACAATATGCATCAATCAATAAGTTTTGGGACAATGCACATAGAACTAAGAATGGCAACTATGCTCTCTTAACTGGTGCCTAAGGATAGAAGGTGGAGACTCAATATAATGGTGGAAGAAAGGCCCTACATAAGGGAAGCAGGGATTTCAAGTTTCAAAAAGAGCTTCCAAAAATTATGGTACTTGTTAGCTTTTAGCCCTCATTGCCCCTATTATAAGAATCTTGAAGTGATTAAGGTTAAAGTGATAAAACTACGGAGTATATGCTTGACAAAGTATAAGCTGGCAATCTCATGTCCCTTGAATACGAGAGCCGCTCATCATGCTACTCAAGTTTAGTTACTTGCAAGTTCTTGTCATAGTAAGTACATGTGTACCATAGAGAACTGCCAACGGGGTACCCATTGCACATGGTACAGGAGCTATCCCATAACCAAAATGACAAGGCAAGCAGACAATGAGCATCTCAGCATTCTTCTTATTTACCATGGTAATATGGTGTTTTTTCTCTCTTTACTCTTTTCTCATTTTTTTTATTTTTCTCAATCTCATTTTTTTCTCTATCTCTTTTTTATAAGAAGAATGCTTCATAGATGTCACTATGGTGATGCTACAAATTTCCACCATGATTAGGCATCGCTTAGGCTAGCGGCCCATGCGTTTCTATAACACACATACATAACTCCATGGACTTACAAGCTCCCCTTTCATTTCACATCGACGACATCCATAGACAAAAGAGCATGATATCAACTGTGTACAAAGTACAAGTGCAATGTTGAAAGCGCTCCCCGTGACATCACGGTTCTGCTAATTCCAATGTATAAGTGCAAGCATATACAACATAGATGACACAATGGTTCATTTTTATTAGGGGCAAGAAAAATAAAGTGTGCCATCAAGTTCGTGAGAGCTTTAATCACTAAGTTTTCACATAACAAAATACTTTTTAATTGGAAGATAGATGAAAACAAGAATATACTTGGAATGGTGTAACACACCATGCATAGGAATTTATAGTGGACACTTTGGAATAACTTGGTTTCTTGGGAGTTGGATGCATGAGTAGAGCTTACTCATACAAGTGGAGGCTAGCAAAATACAGGAACGACCAACTAAGAGAGCAATAATGGCCATAATTGTCACATCCCAAAATTCTCCAAATTTTGAAATGTGAAAAATAAACAAACAAAATAAACAATTGTTGAAATTTAGGGTGAAAAGAAACGTTTTTCTTCTAAATGGAAACATCAAACCTTACTTGAACAAAATTTGAATAACAAAGCAACAAACAAATATTCAAAAGATAAAATGCAATCTTGCATGGAAAGAATCTTGAAATTAAAACACTTGGAAAATTTAAACCAAAACCCTAAAACCCTAATGGAATAAATCAGCTCCAAGATCACCCTAAGACTATGGCTTTGATCCATATGAAAATTTAGCAACAAACATTTCTAAATGATAAAAATTGATAAACAAAAATATTATAAAACCATAGAAATTGGTTTCATTCAATTTGGAGCCATGGATAAAAACTTATGAATTTAATAAGATAAAAGAAAATAATTCCAAGGCAAATAAAATCTCCTAACCAAAATCAATACCAAATTGTGAGAAAAGTAATCCTAAACGGATTTAAAAGGATAAATAAATATTAAATAAAGTTATTAAAATTGGAATCACCAATTTTGGAACTATAAATAAAAAGATATGGATTTTATAAGATAAAGAAAGAAATAATTAAATAAGAAATAATTGCAAAGACAAATTAAATCTTGAATTTTATCCATAAGCAAATGGAATAAAAGTTTACTGAATAATATAAAAGAATAAAAGTTTATTTGAATAAAATTATATGGTTTTGAACCATATTTAATTTTATTTAAATAAAGACAAATGCCTAATTTAAATAAATAATAAATCATAAGAGAATATTTGAAAATATTCCAAAGTGAGTTAATTAATCAACACATAATTTGATTAAAACCTACTGAAGAGTTTTGGAACTAATCTGAATTCAAATTAGTTTGAAATCAAATTGGTTTGAATGAAAACAGAAATTAAAAATGGAAAAAGAAAAGGAATTCAAAAAAAATAGAAACAGACCTGCCTAACTAACCTAGGCCCAATCGAGCAAACCCCTAGCCCAACTACTGCACCACCACACCCCCTCTCCCCATGAGCCCCTTTCTCACTGTGACCAAGACTTAATCGACGATCGGACCCACCTCCGCCATGTCATCTTCGTCCTCACCGCGGTGACCACGCCCTCTCTCCCCTGATCGTTTTTGCCTGATTGTAATCCTCGTAAATTTGTGTAAATGCCGTAGCAATTCTCTCCCTGGACCACGCGTACTTACTCCCCTCCCTCTCCTCTCTCCCCTCACTCGCCACACTCAGTGAGCCACCAGGCTACGCTAATTTCCGCTTGAAACACCGCGGCCTCCGACAGACTCTGGAGTCAAATTCGGTGAGTACACGCCGCCCCTTGCTCTCTAATTCAAGCTCGTTTGTTTGTCACCACTGTGCGCATCCATTGACCCTATCCGCATGCTTTCTCGTGACCCAATGCGTTGACACCGTCCTTTCCCGTGCGCCACCGACGACCCCTGCAACTCCGGTGAGCCATAGCCGTCGACCTCGTGCGCCCCTTGACCTCTAGTGAGTTTCCTCGCAACATCTGCAACCTTGCGCATCTTCCTGACACATTTCCTTTCTCGCTTGCATCCCAGATACTCACCTCCGATGAAGCCCGTGTGTGCCCGATGCTAGTGACATCTCCGACATGAAATACACGGCGATTCTGAGCGCCCCTTCGCCAGCTACGACCACCTTGAGCATCACAAAGTATCTGCGATCTCAGTAAGCATCTCCCTCACCCCCTTACACCCTGAGTTGTCGGAACGTCACCGCCTGAACACGCCTCCGCTGTAGTCGCTAGCTAGCGACGCCCATCTTAGGTCATTACGCCTGAGCCGTTAGATGCAGATCCAGTGGTAGAGATAGATGATTTAACGAAGCGGTATTGTTTGATCTGAGCCGCACAGATCTACTTAAATCCAACGCCCCACGTGGCTCAATCTAAATGAAATGGTACCGGAAATTAGATTATGAAACGTAGCCAGGCTGTTGATTTAGAAACAGAATTTGATCTATTAGATGATTGAATTTTCAAAATTCATAACTTTTAATCTGTATGTCCAAAAATTACAAATTTTATATCAATCGAATCATGAAAATGTATACTTTGCAACTATGGCCTTAGTTTGGTATTTTGCTTCGGTAAAATTAGGTGTTTTGCAGAAACATTTGTAGGACTATTTTGAGTATAAAAATTATTCTAAAAATAATTTTTGAGTAAAACCTTTTGCAAATGGTTTGTTTTGAACCCTCTCACAATAAACATAAACTTTTGAATTTAAAATTATATTTTGATAACACTAGAAAATATTCCTTTGATTAAAAGAATTTCTAGCAAAACAAAAATGAGTTAAAAAGGCTATTTTCACTAACATGGTTTCAAATGATTTTCCACATTTTACAAATGACCAGTAGGTGTTTTGAAATGTTTAGAGCCTTGTTAGAAAACACTTTTAAAATAAAACAACCTGCTGCATGCTTTCATGCATTTCCTTGGTTTTATCTTTTTATGTGGTGAATTGTTTGAATGCTACTTTTGAATGTGTTCCTTGCTTAATTGAATTGTAGTGAACTTTGAGTGTACCTAGTTTCTCTACCAAAAAGGAAAGTGATACCTTGTTCATCAAAAGTCCTATCTTTTCAATAATGCATTAGTGATATTTATGTAGTATGCCTGATAGGACTATTTTACATATATTGCTATGCTACTGTAGATCCTATAGTGTATATCTTGGTAGGAATTTTCCTAAGTCAAGAGACAAGTTTTCCTAGTATGCTTAGCCTAGCTAAAAGATTTCAAGGGTGGAATATTCATGCTATGATATTATGCAAAGTCAATGACTATGTTTTTGATTAATAAAACAACTAAGTGAATGAAACACCTGGGTGGAATGGTAATTGCTTGGACGGATTTGTGTTGAGTAGTTACACAAGGCCCATTTCTATGGTTCACCTTGTGTATCACACTTGAGGATGGCCACCCAGGAACAAAGAGATTTGAGATGTTTTGTGCTGCGAAGCTTCTAGTGCAGCCACATGGCATATGAGCTCTACCTTGATCATATAGGTTGCAATAACTTAGCCAGATGGACAGAAGGTGGTAGTGATGATATGATGGAACGCGTTTATTTGGTCAAAGGGAAGGCTTCTGAAAGATCTCGTCTCGATGCATGTCGAGTCTTGTGGGGAAAGTGCACCACCTATCGAGAGAGTAAAACCTAAGTACTTAGCTGTGTCCCTGACAATGGATAATTTGAGCATCAAAGGCATTGAAGCAATCAAGGATCTCCTCATCCCAATTTCTCTAAGTTGAAAATTGTTGGGTAAACAAGGGAAGCACCTAGAGGGTATCTAGTGTGCCATTGTGTGATGAAAGGTTTTTTCAAAGAGAAAAACTATTTTCAAAGGATAGGGAAAACTTGTTTTATGCAAAGGCAAGCCAAAACTCCACTTATCCAAATATTCATGTAGATGATAGATTCTCCATGTCAATATAAAATAACTTTCCAATACAATTCAAATGTATTGACCCTTGTGGCTGTAACTTAATATGTTGCAGGTTTGTTTGGTGTTAGTGAAGTTGTTGAGTAGGGATTACAAGTCTACAACCAACATGATTGCCTGTGGCATATGAAGATGAAGGACTCCATGCAATATAGTTATATCTGCTGCATTCTAATGAGTTAGCCAAATGAGCTATGTAAGATGTAATGAATTATTTTATTCCTGGTTACAAGTTGTAATATGATCTTTGTTTATTGATATTACATCTTAAACTGTGGATGCTAGTTATTCGATCCAAGGACTAGCATTGTAAACACAGGGATCTCTACCTTATCAGGTTGGGACCTCTACAGATGGTATCAGAGCACTGTGTTGCATGTAGGATTATAACCCTAGGATTGGACAAAACCCCTTAGAAAAATAGGAGTTGAATTTGTTCCAAACTTATTTACAAAAAATCTTGTAAACTCTTTCCTCAACCTTTTTGGTTTTGATTCTACATCTCTTCCTTTTCAACTTGATGGACAAAAACTTCAACATGAGCAAAGACTTCAACATCACCAATGACTTCAACTTCAGTTTCACCAAGGACCTCTACTGGAACATCACTAAGGAATACAAGTGAGACAAGAAATATTACTCAAAACTTGGAGACTAAGGAAACTCAACTCATGAGGAAACATTGAAGACATAACCTTAGAGCCTTGTGACCAAGATGCAAGAATTTCTTCCAAAGAAACCATAATCTTGTTCAAGAAGAAACAACTAAGAAGAATGGAATGATCTCAAGTGAACCCCATAGTTGGACCACCATACTAGTTTTTAGTTTAAATTGATTAATTGATCACACCAACTTATGTGGTGTAGCAAAAATATTTTGTTTCCTAAGATTGCTTGAATCTTATTGTTTGAGTGGACTGCATGATTGTGATTGCTTGCACATTGCTTTGCATGATTTGTTGTGTGTGAGTAGAATTCTTCCTGTAGAAATCTTTTGCCTAACCTAATCCCAATCCAACTCAAACAGATGACTTCTTCGAGAGACCACAACATCAAGGATGGTGACAACAACAACCAAGAGATACACATGAGAGAGCAACTACTAGCAACCCAAGCCTAGTTGAATCAAGTGACGAGCCAATTTTTAGCCAACAACATTGAGTTAGACCCAGCCATGCTAAAGTTCTTGGAAACCCAATCTCAATTGTTGCAAAGGATGACCAATCAGATGATCAACATGAGGAGCAACCTTTCACAAGGAGATTGTGACAACAATGATATCAAGGATGATATTATAGAAGGAACACAAGCTTGCAAAATTTGTGGAGACATGGGATACACTTAGAAAGAACATAAGGACCAATGCCCTAATTGTGAAGAGAAACATCCAACTAAACAATGCCCCACATCTCAAGTTACATGCTTCCTGTGTGAAGGAAATGATCATGTTCCTATCCAATGCCCCATATATCCTATAGTTCAACTGATGAAACAATATGGAATGCATCAAGTGTTTGGAAACCTCCATGAAAGAAAAACTTCCACCAAGAATGATGAAGACAAAGTCAAAACTCAGTTTGCACCTCCATACATTGTGACCCACTATGGTGGACAAAAGAGGAAACATGGATGTTATCCTAGGAACCATTCAAAGAACCGAGGAAGTTTTCCCACCTTTGAGGTGAAGTATGAAGAAATGAACTAATAGAACTCCTAGCCTTGGAGAAACCCAAGAACAAGAAGAAGTGCCCCAACCCCAGTAAGCAAGACATTAGACAGGTGCAATGTTACAATTGAAAGGAGGTGGGACACTATGCCAATGAATGACATTCATCAGAAAAGAAGAAGGACAAAGAAAACAAACAAGAGGTAGTGATACCAAAGATAAAAGAAGACATTAGCCAAGTGATGTGCAACAAATGCAAAAAAGCGAGGCCATTATGCATCACATTGTCCAGAAAAGAAGAAGAACAAGACAAGAAAGCCTGTGAAGGATCTCAACCTTGTCACATTCTTCAAGTGTGAAAATGAGGGACACTATGCAAACAACTGTCCAGCGAAATTACATAAAGATCACCAAGTAAGCCAAGATGTAATCTAGTTAAAAACCTTTTAAGGGTGGTAGTACCCTAGTTGCCTTGAAGCCAACTTGTAACTCTAGCCTTCCCGAATCTCGGGACGAGATTCCTTTTAAGGGTGGTAGTCTGTCACATCGCAAAATTCTCCAAATTTTGAAATGTAAAAAATAAACAAACAAAATAAACAATTGTTGAAATTTAGGGTGAAAAGAAACTTTTTGCTTCTAAGTGGAAACATCAAACCTTACTTGAACAAAATTTGAATAAGAAAGCAACAAACAAATATTAAAAAGATCAAATGCAATCTTGCATGGAAAGAATCTTGAAATTAAAACACTTGGAAAAGTTAAACCAAAACCCTAAAACCCTAATGGAATAAATCAGCTCCAATATCACCCTAAGACTATGGATTTGATCCATATAAAAATTTAGCAACAAATATTTCTAAATGATAAAAATTGATAAACAAAAATATTATAAAACCATAGAAATTGGTTTCATTCAATTTGGAGCCATGGATAAAAACTTATGAATTTAATATGATAAACAAAATAATTCCAAGGCTAATAAAAGATCCTAACCAAAACCAATACCAAATTGCGAGCAAAGTAATCCTAAAATGATAAATAAATATTAAATAAAATTATACAAATTGGAATCACCAATTTTGGAACTATAAATAAAAATATATGGATTTTATAATATAAAGAAAGAAATAATTAAATAAGAAATAATTGCAAAGACAAATTAAATCTTGAATTTAATCCATAAGCAAATGGAACAAAATTTTACTGAATAATATAAAGGAATAAAATTTTATTTGAATAAAATTACATGGGTTTAAACCATATTTAATTTTATTTAAATAAAGACAAATGCCTAATTTAAATAAATAATAAATCATAAGAGAATATTTGGAAATATTCCAAAGTGAGTTAATTAATCAAAACATAATTTGATTAAAACCTACTGAAGAGTTTTGGAATTAATTTAAATTCAAATTATTTTGAGATCAAATTGGTTTGAATGAAAACAGAAATTAAAAATGGAAAAAGAAAAGGAATTCAAAAAAATAGAAACTGACCTGCCCAACTAACCTAAGAACAACCCAGCAAACCCCTGGCCCAACTACCATCCCACCCGGCAGCCCCTCTCTCCCCGCGAGCCCCCTTTCTCACTTGCACCCACACCCGCACCCGCACCCCCACTGACGCATCGGACCCACCTCTGCCATGTCATCGTCGTCCTCACCGCGGTGACCACGCCCTATCTCCCCTGACCATTTCTACCTGATTTTAATCCTCGTAAATTCGTGTAAATGCCACAGCAATTCGCTCCCTCGACCATGCGTACTTACTCCCTGGCTCTCCTCTCTCTTTCCCTCTCACACGCTGCACTCAGTGAGCCACCAGGCTACGCTAATTTCCTCTTGCAACACCGTGGCCTCTGACAGACCCGGCGTCAATTCCGGTGAGTACACATCGCCCCTTGCTCTCTAGTTCAAGTCCTTTTGTTTTTCACCATTGTGTGCATCCATTGACCCGAGTCGCATGCTTTCTCGTGACCCAGAGCGTCGACACCGTCCTTGCCCGTGCGCCACCGATTGCAACTCCGTTGAGCCATAGTCGTCGACCTCGTGCGCCCCTTGAACTCTGGTGAGTTTCCTCGCAACCTCTGCAACCTTGCTCATCTTCCTTATGTGTTGCCTTGCTCGCTTGCATCCCAGATACTCGCCTCCAACGAAGCCCGTGAGTTCCCGACGCAAGTGACATCTCCGACAAGAAATACACGGCGATTCCGAGCGCCCCTTCGCCAGCTGCGACCACCTTGAGGATCACAACATATCTGCGATCTCAGTAAGCATCTCCCCCACCCCCTTACCCCCTAGAGTCTCCGGGACTTCACCGCCCGAACGCGCCGCCGCCACAGTCGCCAGCTAGCGCCACCCATCTTAGGTCATTACGCCTGAGTTGTTAGATGCAGATCCAGTGGTAGAGATAGATGATTTAATGAAGCGGTATTATTTGATTTGAGCCACACAGATCTACTTAAATCCAATGCCCCATGTGGCTCAATCCACAAGAAACGATATCGGCCAATTATATTATGACACGTAGCCAAGCTGTTGATTTCAAAACAGAATTTGATCTACTAGATGATTGATTTTGTAAAATTCATAAATTTTAATATGTATGTCCAAAAATTCGAAATTTTATATCAATGGAATAAGGAAAATGTATAATTTGCAACTATGGCCTTAGTTTGGTATTTTTCTTCGGTAAAATTAGGTGTTTCTGCAGAAACATTTGTAGGACTATTTTGAGTTTAAAAATTATTGTAAAAATGATTTTTGAGTAAAACCTTTTCCAAATGGTTTGATTTGAACCCTCTGACCATGAACACAAACTTTTTATTTTAAAAGTATATTTTGATAACACTAGGAAATATTCCTTTGAATAAAAGCATTTCTAGCAAAACAAAAATGATTTAAAAAGGCTATTTTCACTAACTTGGTTTCAAATGATTTTCCACATTTTATAAATGACCAGTAGGTGTTTTGAAATGTTTAGAGCCTTGTTAGAAAAATACTTTTAAAATAAAACAACCTCTTGAATGCTTGCATGCACTTCCTTGTTTTTATCTTTTTATGTGGTGAATTGTTTGAATGCTAGTTTTGAATGCGTGCCTTGCTTGATTGAATTGTAGTGAACTTTGAAGAGTATGACAATTGCAAGATCAAGAAGTGTACCTAGTTTATCTACCAAAAAGGCAAGTGATACTTTGTTCATCAAAAGTCCTATCTTGTCAATAATGCATTAGTGATATTTTTGTAGTATGCATGATAGGACTATTTTACATATATTGCTATGCTATAGTAGATCCTATAGTGTATATCTTGGTAGGAATTTTCCTAAGTCAAGAGACAAGTTTTCCTAGTATGCTTAGCCTAGCTAAAAGATGTCAAGGGTGGAATATTCATGATATGATATTATGCAAAGTCAATGACTATGTTTTTGATTAATAAAACAACTAAGTGAATGAAACACCTGGGTGGAATGGTAATTGCTTGGATGGATTTGTGTTGAGTGGTTACACAAGACCCATTTCTATGGTTCACCTTGTGTATCACACTTGTGGATGGCCACCTAGAAACAAAGAGATTTGAGATGTTTTGTGTTGAGAAGCTTCTAGTGTAGCCACATGGCATATGGGCTGCCTTGATCATATAGGTTGCAATAACTTAGCCAGATGGACAGAAGGTGGTAGTGATGATAGGATGGAACGCATCCATTTGGTCTAAGGGAAGGCTTCTGAAAGATCTCGTCTCGATGCATGTCGAGTCTTGTGGGGAAAGTGCACCACCTCTAGAGAGAGTAAAACCTAAGTACTTAGTCGTGTCCCCGACAATGGACAATTTGAGCATCAAAGGCATTGAAGCAATAAAGGATCTCCTCATCCCAATTTCTCTAAGTTAAAACTTGTTGGGTAAACAAGGGAAGCGCCTAGAGGGTATCTAGTGTGCCATTGTGTGATGAAAGGTTTTGTCAAAGAGAAAAACTATTTTCAAAGGATAGGGAAAACTTGTTTTATGCAAATCCAAGCCAAAACTCCACTTAGCCAAATATTCATGTAGATGATAGATTCTCCATGTCAATATAAAATCACTTGCCAATACAATTCTAATGTATTGACCCTTCTGTAACTTAATATGTTGCAGGTTTGTTTGATGTTAGTGAACTTTGTTGAGTAGGGATTACAAGTCTACAACCAACATGATAGCCTGTGGCATATGAAGATGAAGGACTCCATGCAATATAGTTATATCTGCTGCATTGTAATGAGTTAGCCAAATGAGCTATGTAAGATGTAATGAATTATTTTATTCCTGGTTATAACTTGTAATATGACCTTTGTTTTTTGATATTACATCTTAAACTATGGATGCTAGCTATTCGATCCAGGGACTAGCATTGTAAACACAGGGATCTCTACCTTATCAGGTTGGGACCTCTACAGGGACAAAACATTACTAATCAAAGCATACAGTGGTACTACAAGTCAAGGAATAAATGATCATAGAGGCTATGGTGACTTGTTCGTAGTCATAACATGGTGTGATCATGTGCCAAGTCAACCCAAACAAAGCATCAAAGGAGAATACCACAATATGATGCTTTTGTATGCTAAAACAACGCATGATTCCTTCAAGGCACACTAAGCAATCACAATTGATTGGAACAAGTAATGATACATCAATAATCACTAAGCATAAGGTCAAAACAACACCTAACCTGACATGCTGAAGTCTATCTCACAGTCAAAGCAAACTCCTCTTGTACTATTCAAGCAAGAACTTTCTACTCATTTCCAACACCAATTAACTTATTTGAAACAACACAGCAAGAACGGGGGTCCAAACTACTTTATTCAATCAAACTAATCAAAGCAAACAAAAACTAAGACTTCATGAAGGGTCTAGAAAAAATAAAACTGAAGTGTCTAGAAAGACCTGAGCTTTTTATTGATGAAGAAGGGGATTCCTTGGGTATCCCCAAGCTTTGACGCTTGTACCTCTTGAATATTTCTTGGGGTGACATGGGGTGGCATCCCCAAGCTTTAGCTTTTGTCCATTCTTCATCTCATTACATCATTCTCTCTCTTCACCTGAAATTTTACCTTCACACAAAACTTCACACAATCTTCATTAGCAACATTAGTGTATTCAAAAGATAATAGACCCTTGGGTTTAGCTTTAGAACAGCAAAACTTTCACTAAAAAGATGTTCAAAAAACTTTCACTAAAAACACAATCTATTGTAGCAATTCCCTCAAAAATCTCAATTTCCCAAAAAGAACCCAAAAAGGAATCAATAAGAAGCAAATGCAAATAATGGCAGAAATCTGTCAAAACAGACCAGCAGGTAGAAATTGATTTTTCCGAAGACCTAATGTTTCTCAAATCAAAAAGTGTTGAACTAACGAAAGTTAGCCAACATACTGGGGGAATTATTCGCAAAATTTAAGCTCAATCCGACTTACAACGATTTCTCACGAATTTTTACAGTGGAGCACAAAAATGTGTTTCAGGACAGCAACTCCCCAAATCTTACTTCCCTCTCATTAGAGGTTATTATTGGCACAAAAAGCAAACAAAAAGGATAAGTAGAGGTCATTACTGAAGTAATAACTTCCAAGACTCAAGAAAACTCTTGGATTATCTCCCAACAAGTACTTTTATTTAACGCCTTTAAGTTAGGCACAAGAAGCAAGAATCAAGTATTTTCAAACGAAGAATTAAGATCAATACTTGCAATCTCTTCAAGTAGGAAAGGTATCTCATCCAAATGAGTTTTGGAGGATCCCTTCTCATCTCTCCTTGGTTCACTACTTTCATCAAAATGATTTTTAGGAACAATCCAATCAAAATTCTTTTCTAAGGCTTCATGCATTCCTACCAGTTTAAAAGGTATGGGTATCTTAATTTCCTCTCTAGGTTCGGTTTTATCTAAAGTACCCATAACATCTACACATGAGCCTAGCATATTAAAATGTTCAAAGACCTTTTTAGCTTCCTTGGCAACATCATTGAACTTTTTTAGTAAAGTTTCTAGGATAAAATATCTCTTTTCAGGATCCTTTTCTTCTTTTATTTTAAGGAACAAAATTGTATCATGGGGTTAAGGTTAACAAACCTAGACTCCAACCTATGAACTAAAGAAGCTGCAGCAATTTCATAATTAGGAGCAAGTTCTGCTATAGATCTATCCTCAATATCCTCATGTTTGCTAACATGATTAAAGAATTCTTCAATATTTTCTTTCCCAATTATGGAGCCACTACCTAATGAAAGGTCTTTCAGGGTGAACTTGGGGATCAATATGGTGAGCTAGAGCAAGGTGACCACTAGAGTAGGAGCTAATTTTTTGTGTTTTTTATAAGAGAAAGCAAAACAAACTAAACTAAATTTTTTTTGGAGTTTTTGATAAAAAGAGGCAAACAAAACCAAGCAAAAGAAACTAAGAAAAACAAAAACAAAGTAAAGAGAAAGGTTGGGAAGGACTCTCCTTGTGAAGACGTCCTTAGCCTCCCCGGCAACAGCGCCAGAAAACCTTGTTGATGGCGTGTTAATGCCTCGTTGGGAGACCCCAAGAGCAAGGTGTGATGAGCACAACAACAAGTTTTCCCTCAGTAAGAAACCGATGTTATCGAACCTGTAGCAGGAAGGAAATGACTCAACGGTGTTGCAAGCAACTTGGAGACCTGCACAACACAAACTCAAGACTTTGCCCCAACAAACAGTGAGGTTGTCAATCTCACCAGCTTGTTGTAACAAAGGATTAACTGTATGGTGTGGAAGGTAATAGTGGTTTGCAGAAAGTAATAGTAACAGTGGAAGATGTATCAATGGTAAAGATTGGACCGGGATCCATAGTTCACTAGAGGTGTTCTCCTTAGATAAACAAACATGGCATGATGGGTAAACAAATTACAGCGGGGCAATTGACAGGACTGAGTAAGGCATAACAATGCAATACTAGACATTCATGATCCATTGAGATTCGATTGGGCAATACAACAAGATACATAGACCACCATCCAACTGCATCTATGACTATAAATCCACCTTCAGGTTATCATCCGAACCCCCTCCAGTATTAAGTTGCAAGCAACAAACAACTGCTTTAAGCAAAGTGTGTAAGGTAAACAATCCACTTGTTCCATGAACAAGAGACCATTGTTTCCTCCCTAGTGGCAACAACACATCTACAACCTTAGAGATTTCTGTCACTTCCCTTAGATTAAATAGAGGCATGAACCCACTATCGAGCATAAATACCCCCTCTTGGAGTCACTAGAAACTACTTGGCCAAGATAGCTACTAACAACTAAGAGCTTGCAATATCACAAACAACACAGAAACGATAGAATCAATGAGACAAAACCATTAATCATTCTGACATATTAATCTCAATATCCATCGGATCCCCGCAAACACATGCATGATTACAAATAGATGAGATCTTGATCATGAACGGAGCTCACAAGATCTAAATATGATAGCACAAAGGAGGAGATACAACCATCTAGCTACTACATGGACCCGTGGTCCAAGGTGGAACTACTCACGCTTCATACTGGAGGCTGGCATGATGAAGAAGAAGGCCTCCGGGATAATATCCCCTCTGTTAGGGTGCCGGGAAGAGCTTCAGACCCCTCCAATCTAGGGACGATGGTGGCGGCGACTACAGATGGTTTCGTGGAATATTGTTTATGTACTTAGGGTTTAGGCATCGGGGGGTCTTTATAGGCGAAGAGGCGAGGGAGGGGGGGTCTCCAGGGCGGCCGCACCCCCAGGCGCGGGCCCACCTTGGTCGTGCGGCCATGTGGTGTGGCCCCCTGGTGACTCTCCTCCGTCTCGTATTCAGGCTTCGTGTTCCCCACGGTAAAATATTGACTTTGGATTTTGTCCCATCCAATTCCGAAAATATTGATTTTCTGCCTTTCTGGAACTAAAAACAGAAGAAAACAGGCAACTGGCACTGTGGAATCTTGTTAATAGGTTAGTACCAGAAAACATATAAAAACACCTCAAAGTGTAGAAAAAGCAAAGCAAAGTAGATACTAAACAAGCATGGAACATCAAAAATTATAGATACGTTTCCGACGTATCAGTGGTCGCGCTCGATATCGCAAACAGAGACTTCTCTGTTTGCATTCCACACAGGCCGGTATCATTCAGGACAATCTCTTCCCCAGTATCTTTGTTAACGATGTGCACAAACATCATCACAGTCCTCGTGCTGAGGTGTTTACCCCACATCATGGATAGAGCCTCCTCAGTTCTAACGTCGCTGAAAGTCTACGAATTTGTGTCGTAGTACCTGCTTACAAATTCATCATGCTGGCCAATTGGAAACTTGCAAAATTGCATGTGGAAGTCACTTAGAGTTATGTCCTCCACGTCTACTGTCTGCTGATAATCAAATCCATTGGTAACTGTGATTCTACCATCAGACAAGGTTTCAGTCTGACACTCATGCCGAATCTTCAAAATAAATATGGATGCAGCAGATGTCCTACGATCACCAGCACAGATCCGATCCATCACCATTGGACTAGAAACGCTGATTGGGAGATGCAGAGATGAATTGCAGTTCTTACCCTTCAGGGAGGATGTACGACACGTTCAATGGGATCCAGAGCACCAAAGCTTTGCACCCCGCATGCTCTTCGCTTGTTTTGTGGTCCTCCATGTTCTCCAGCCTTGAAGGGTCCATCTCCTCGCTCTCCGACCGGGAAGGACCCATCTCTGTGTTCTCTGTCCACGCATGATCCATTTCCGTGCGGGATCCAGATTAAAGCCACCGTCATTGTGCGAGAACCTAGATCCCACCTCATGATTTTCGTTACCAGACGCACCTGGGTTGGGACGGAGGCAAGGAGACAGGGAAAGGGGGCAAGGTAGGGCGGGTAGGGGATGATGGGAAGACGATAGTCTAGGGGGAGGACGAGAGTGTTCCATGGTGGGAAGGAGTGGCAACTTGCAAGACCAGAGTAGTGGAGCAGAGAGGAGCGGAGCTACGAGCGACATAATATGGAAAACCACACAATAATGGGGAGCACTAATCCTCGAACCTAGGATGCGCGCCATCAACGATCGAGGTGACGGGGCCCACCAGTTAGTAAAACGCCACGTCCTCTTCCCCTATTTCTGATGGTGTTGCTACAATTCTATGATCATAGTGGCATAGGCATAATTTGTGGACACAACTAAGGACACCGTCATAAATATACTTAAAATGGAACCCTGACCTGGTACATTTCCCGATCTGGTTGCTAGCCACGACCTTTATTTTTAATATCTTGGCACTCTTATGATGAGAAGGGAAATAAAGATTCAGCAGTTAGTCGAACTAGTTTCCAATAAATAAGATACACTCTTAGGAAGCTTAGATATGGCTCCGCCTTAGCAGAATCCACCACTGTGGCCGCCACTAAAGCTTGGATATTTGGCCCCTCTGAGATAGGCCATGTAGCAGTACTACAAGGCCGGACTCCCATTGCTATCGGGGATGGTTGATTTTGCAGAATGTGTTGCATCTACAGCGCCGCGGAAATGGCGATGGCGAAGGCCGCGACGACTTCGAGCACGACCAAGCGAGCGTCATGGAGAAAGCGCATGGTGGCATTTTCGTGTGCTCTGCGCACGAGAAAGAAGGTATGTTCCAAAGCATTCCTGTGAGCTTGCCTATTTGGAATATACTTTCGAGGTATACCCACAGGACTCGCTGACTAGGGTGGCCCACCGACGGGTTATAGCTTTGCTTCAAGGGAGGTCTAGTCAGAGAAAGAGGAGGAGTCACTTCTGGATACCACAAGGCCCAGAAGAGTTACCGACTTAGGCCTATAGTATTACTTGTAGTCCAAGTTGTATCTAGTTACCGACTCTATAACGTAGCTGGATAGGTCTCTCCTGTAACACTAGGCCCCGATGATTATATAAACCGGACCAATGGGAGTCTTTAGGGCACCAGATCATAGATCAACCACAACCTACTCGCACAGGTGAACTTCTCTTGTAATCCGCTGTAACATCCGGCTCTCGCTGATATATTACTGGGTTGCTAGCAGGAGTAGGATCCGATCACTGCACTTGGATATGAACCTGGGTAAACTTGTGCTCACCGCTTCCAGAATACCATATGCTCACACCCCATCTTCTAAACCCCTTCAGGACCCCTATGGCGTACTTGTCGACAATTCAACGATAGTTGGTGCCCACCATGGGGCATGTGACCTTCAGAGCTTCATTCCAGGTGGAATCTGCGCAGGAGTCGGAAAAACAATCGCCATGGGTCACGTGGTTTACGCTAGTGATGTCCCTCTCTTCCTTCTCGACGAGACCTAGATTCTGGCTAAGGGGCCCATGATGACCTACACATCATGCCTATCGGTGAGATCGACATCTATCTCGGTTTTGCTGATCCCGCCCAACCCACCCCGGAGGTGATGACCATGGCGGAAGAAAAGTCCAGATCTTCCCTGTCTGTAGAGGCGGAAGAGTTCAAGATCCTAGAAAAACCTGGACCCACGCAGCCCACTCTTGTAGTGGAAGAAGTGGTGGAAGAAAAATCTGAATCTGATCTCCCCATCAAGATAGGGTACACGAATGAGGAGTATATCCGCTTCGGATCCAGTTCTACTGATGCTAGAGCAGAAAAAACACTCTTGAGGAACATGACAAACCAGATGATGAAGTGCCCCTACATCGATTACAAAGAAATCGCCGAGATCAAACAGATTTTTGAGATGGCCTAGGCGGAAAACCAACTGCATTACTACCTCGAGTCTATGAAGAAAAATAAGCATTGCTTCGTGCGCTACGTGGGCTCTGAATCTGACTTTGTCGATGCTAGAGCCGCTAACGGCTCTGTTCGCTATCAGAGAAAATACTGACTTGCCTACTTCCCTCAGGAATCACTGATGTCATAGGAACTCCAAGACTTCGAGAAGGAGATGGCAGCGTACAGAGAAAAATACACCTCCAAGAAAGCGCAGGGTGAGCCGGAGAACCCTCTGAGTCCGTATGATAGCATGGATGAAGACTACACCTCGCAAGATGACGTGGACACCGGAGATTCGCCCGAGGTCCAAAAGCCAACCATTACGGAAAGTACCGATGGAAGTTTATGTCTCGCTACCGAACCAAAACCCGTCTTTTCCATTAGTACGCACGTTTGGGCTATCGGGCGGTCAAAGAAGAAGAAAAAGAACAAGAACCCGACACCGGCAGAGCCGGCTGAGGAATCCAACAAAGAATAAGTTGATCAAGATATCGAGATGGAGAAGCAGGACGGAGATCTGGTTAATCCCACGCCGATTGACCCTCCCGTGGATGGACATGTGGTCACCAAGGGTGCACGTGAAATCTACGGATATGCACTTACGATACAAATCCCAACTACTTCGGATCTTACTCTGGGGGAGCTGGAGAAAAGGGATGAGGACCTAGAAAAGCATCGCTTGTTTTTGCTCAAGGAAGCTGCCCGCATCGTCGAGCATAGAAATCAGATCGATGACAATCCTGCCCAGTACCAGTTAGAATTCAAGCGTCTGCAAAACAAGACAAGGGGAGGTCCGGTTCTTGCTAATAGGAACCCGGATGTCCACAGAGATCTATTTGACGATAAACCGGAGAGAATATCCGAGTCTACATCATGCTAGTGGAGAATGTTGTAGCTGCTCGGGCCATCCTATGCAATAATCCATCTCCAGAATAGGTCCGGCAGTGCGTACCATTTCTCGACAAAGGATTGAAACAACAAAAGACAGCCGCATCATTTATTGGAAAGCTGTCCTCAAGTTTGGATTTTTTTTCACACTGACGCAGGCCAAAACACTGATGAAGGACCTCACAGGGATACGTATCAACGTCATCATCCCTGGGATGAAGAAAACTCAAGGACCGGATCAAATGGTCATCCTCGCAGGGCCGCACGGGACTGGTCGGGAGTTATTCCGGCTGCATCTCAAGATGCCATCAGGGCATTTGTACCTCACCTGACCCATCGTCGGCAGAATAATAGCCATAGGGAACACCCAGAGGTGCGCCACCAGCGACAACAAGATCGGCTAAGGATGCCACCCCCAGACATCCGGCTGGCAACGCTAGACGAAGAAACGACATGGATCACCCTGAGTGAAGCATGGATGGAGCCCGAAAAAATCAACCTTGGAGTCAGCATAATGAGGCTCCGGGACTGTGATATGTCGTAAACCTATCTGTAATTTTTGATGCTCCATGCTTGTTTTGTATCGACTTTCTTATGTTCTGTCTACACTTTGAGGTATTTTTATACATTTTCCGGAACTAGCCTATTGTCAAGATGCCGCAGTGCCAGTTACCTGTTTTATGTTGTTTTTAGTTTCAAAAAAGCTAGTAAGGAAATATTCTTTGAATTGGATAGGACAAAATCCAAAGTCAATATTTTACCAGAAGGAACACAGAGTCCGAAGGGAAGCCGATGTGGGGCCTCGAGGTGGTCAGACCTGGTGGCGGTGCGGCCTAGGGGGCGCTAGCCCTAAGTGTGGGCCCCTCGGGCGCCCACCGACCTTGCCCTTTCGCCTATAAAAGCACCCCTATGCAGAAACCCTAAGTACCCGATCAAATCTCCACGAAATAATCTGTAGCCACCACCACCATCGTCCCTAGATCGGGGGGATCTGAAGCTCTTCCCGGTACCCTGCCAGAGGGGAGAGATCATCCCAAAGGCCTTCTTCATCACCATGCCAGCCTCCGGTATGATGCGTGAGTATTTCACCCTTGGACTATGGGTCCATACAGTAGTTAGATGGTTGTTTCTCGTCCTTTGTAAAATCATGTTACATCTTGTGAGCGTCGTTCATGATCAAGATCATCTATTTGTAATCTTACATGTTGTGTTTGCGGGGATCCGATGGATATTGAGATACTATGTCAGATTGATTATTGATTCTATCATGTCTATGTTATTTGTGATCTTGCATGCTATCCGCTGTTATTATCTATCTTGGCCAAGTAGATGCTTGCAACTCCAAGAGGGAGTATTTATGCTCAATAGTAGGTTCATGCCTCTAGTAATCTGGGGAAGTGATAGAAATCTCTAAGGTTATAGATGTGCTATTGCTACTAGGGAGAAAACAACAATCGTTTGTCCATGGGGAAATTGTATTGTTTACTTTACACACATTGCTTAATGCAATTATCTATTGCTTGCAACTTAATACTGGAAGGGGTTCGGATGATAACCTGAAGGTGGATTATTAGTCATGCAGTTGGATTACGGTCTATGTATTATGTTGTAATGCCCAATCAAATATCGTAGAAGTCAAGATGTCTAGTATATGCATTTTTATGCTTCTCAATCTGTCAATTGCCCCGCTGTAATTTGTTCACCCAACATGCTATCTATCTTAAGGAGAACACCTCTAGTGAATTGTGGACCCCGGTCCATTTCTTTATCATTGATACATCATCTACTGTTACCATTTACTTTATACAAGCAACTACTATCTTCCACACTATACGTTTAATCCTTTGTTTTCAGCAAACCGGTGAGATTGATAACCTCACTGTAAGTTGTGGCAAAGTTTTGAGTTTGTGTTGTGCAGGTTCCAAGTTGTTAGCAACACCTTCGAGTTGTTTCCTTACTCCTACTAGTCCGATGACCTTGGTTTCAGAAATGAGGGAGAACTTGCTGCTGTGCTCATCACACCTTGCTCTTGGGGTCTCCCAACAAGCTCTACGTCAACCGAGCCACATCAAGATTTTCTGGTGCCATTTCCGGGGAGTTAAGGACAGCTTCAATCTCTTCCTCCTCGTCAATCACCTTGCAAGGAGAAAGAAGATTATTGCAAGGGGAGTGTCTCACAACCACTCTCTTTACTTTGTTTTTGTTTTGCTTAGTTTCTTTTGATTTGTTTTGCTTGTTCATTTTTATCAAAATTACAAAAAAATAGTTTTGTTTGGTTTGCTTTTTCCTATCAAAAACACACAAAAATTAGTTCCTACTTCAAGTTTCTTCCATGTCTAGTGTTGCTCCAATCATTGTGTCACCTATGGAAATGATCTTTACTTTCAAACAAGTAAGTGAAGAGAGTTTCAAAGAAGCTTGGTCTAGAATTTCTGTTTCACATGAAAAGACTGAGTCTAAAATGACTTTAGGCTTGTTTCTTAGCAGTTTCTACTATGGTCTTTCTCTTTTTTATAGATATGCTTTGGATGTTGTAGTAGGAGGAGATTTTCTCCAGTCTAATGAGGATGAAGCTTTTAATGCCATAAATAAATTGATTCCAACATATAATTTTCCTAGCAAATCTGATTCTTCCTTTATAAACATTTATGCTAGATTAAACACTCTTGATACCAATACAGCTAGTTTAAAAGAATGCTATAACATGCTTAGAGAGCATCATGATTATGTTCCAATAAATTCTGAACCTTCAAAATGGTTTCCTATAATAAAAGTTGTTATAAATAATGAAACTTTTGATGCTCTTTGTGATATCATGTCTGAATTTTGTCTTATGCCTAAAGATATCTATAAATCTTTGAATCTTTGGGGACTTCCTAAAGGAGGAGAAGAAATATCTCTTACCAATAATGCCACTATATTACCCATTGGAATCGCTGAAGGAGTGTTTACAAAGATCTTAGGGAAAGTGGTGTCTATGATTATCTTGTTATTGAATGTGTAGGAAAATGACAAATTACACTTGGAAGATCCCTACTAAAACTCCTTGGTGCAATAATAAATGTGGGAAAAGGCATTATGAATTTTGCTTCTCCAACAAGAAATCATACGTTCCCTACAGATAAGAGTAAAGGTAAGAAAGGTAGGGGCAAGAAATTTGATGTTAATGCTTTTTCATTTGAAAATACTTGATTCTTGCTTCCTATGCCTAACTTAAAGGCATTAAAGAAAAATACTAATTGGGAGATAACCCAAATTTTAGTAGGTTTTTCTTTGGTTGAGTCTTGGAAGTTATTTCTTCTTTAATAACCTCTCCTTAACCTTTTTGTGTGGTTTTTGTGCCAAGAATAACCTCTAATGAGAGAGAAGTAAGATTTGGGGAAGTTCCTCTTCCCGAAACAGATTTTTGTGCTTCACTGTAAAAATTAGTGAAAAATCCATGTACATAATATTGAGCTGTAATTTTCTGAGCATATGACCCTGGTTGTTATCTAACTTTAGTTAGTTCAACACTTTTCCATTTGAGCAATAGAAGGTCTTCTAAAAAAATCGGTTTTTACCTGCTGGTTTGTTTTGACAGATTTCTGCCATTATTTTCATTTGCCTCTTAATTGGTTTCTTTTTTAGTTCTCTTTGATCACTTGAGATTTTAAAAGGAATTGCTGCTTAGATTGTATTCTAATGGAAGTTTTACTTGTCTTGAAACTAAACCCAAAGGCTTATTATCTTCAATACACTAGTGTTGCTAATAAAGAATTGTGTGAAGTTTTGTATGAAGGAATTTTCAAGTGTAGGGAAAGAACGATGTGATGAGATGAAGAATGGACAAAAGCTCAAGCTTGGGAATGCCACCAATGACACCCCAAGAAATATTCAAGATGTACAAGCGTCAAAGCTTGGGGATACCCAAGGCATCCCCTTCTTCATCAATAAAAGTCTCAGGTCTCTTTCTAGACACTTCATTTTTATTGTTTCATGCACTTTTGTGTTGTTCTTGGAGCGTCTTACTTTTCGTTTTTAGTTTTCTTTTGTGTGATTTTCTAAATAAATTAGTTGGACCCCCGCATTCACGTTTTGTTTCAAATAAGTTGGTTGGTGTTGGAAAAGAGTAGGAAGCTTCATGCTTATAGTGGTACAAAAGAGAGCTTGTTTTGACTGTCGCTTAGACTTTATCATGTCATGCTAGATGTTACTTTGACCTTATGCTTAGTGATTATTGTTGTATAATTACTTGTTGCAAACAATTGAGATTGCTTAATGTTCCTTGAAAGAATCATCCGTTGTTTTAGCATACAAAAGCATAATATTGTGGTATTCTCTTTTGATGCTTTATTTGGGTTGACTTGGCGCATGCTTACACCATGTTAAGACCATGAACCAGTCACCTTAGCCTCTATGATCATTTAGTTTTTGACTTGTGATACCAATTTATGCTTTAGTTTATAATGTTTTGTCGCTCTGCATGATTATGGCCATTATTGCTCTCTTAGTTGGTCGCTCCCAGTCTTTTGCTAGCCTCCACTTGCACTGAGTAAGCTCTACTCGTGCATAAAACTCCCAAGAAACCAAGTTATTCCAAAGAGTCCACTATTGTAACATCCCTAAAATCATGTTTCAAACTCATGCATATCATCCATGTATCCATCATCATATAAGTTTTATTTCAAACAGAAGCATATATGCTTATTATTTCATGTAAGTTTGCTCTAGCCTTAGTGCTATCTTCCAATGAGAAGAGTACTTGTTTTGGTTCAGTAAGGTTTGAAATTCAAACTTAGGCACCATCAAAAGTTTGAACAAAGTTTTCAAAACAAAATGAGTAAATATAACCAATATTATGCCTATTGAATATATATCATAAAGGCTTGGTTTTATTTTTATTTTCATTTGATCAAAGTGTTTTCAGTAAACAGTAGTGTTTGACACACATTTGAGTGAAAGTTTTGCTAAATAAAAACCTAGAGAAGTTTTGAATTCAAACTCATTTGATTTGAAGTTGAAAATCATTTCAGAAAATCAAAACAGAAAAAGAAAAGGAGAAAAGAAATAGAAAAGGGCCGGCGCCACCTATCTGGCCCAACTAGCCCATCTAAGCCCAGCAAACCCCACCCCGCGAACCATTTTCTTCACTCGAACCCGCACCCGCCGAGTGACTGACAGACAGGACCCACTCCTCCTCTGTTTCTCTCGCTGACAGCCGCGGCCCACACGGCGTCGTCGTCTCCACACCCCCCCCCCTCGCGACGTGTTCTTCCCTAAATCGCGCCGTGCGTTTCCTTTTTGATTCGCTCGTCAATTCGCGTTGATTGCAGGAGTAAATCACGCCCCCACCTGTCCTACTTAAACCCCCTCTGCCCCCTCTCCATTTCTCCCCAGACTCCGAGCACAGAGCGCCCCCAGGCTGCCCGCAATCATCCTCGCGCCGCCGCAGACAGAGCTCACTCCGGCGACCAATCCCGGTGAGCCCCGTGCGCCCCTTCTTCTCTGGTTCTTGCAAACATCATCACCACTTCTTTGCGCACCTACTGACACCGTTGGTTCCTTCTGTACCGCCCCAAGTCATCGTCTTCGACGAGCACAGCAAGCTCCCGACGACATCCTCAACTCCGGCGATCAAATTCGGTGAGCCCCTTGTTCCCCTCTGCCTCTGATTCACACGATCATGTTCGCCGTAGTCTTGTGCATATCCTGATGTTGTTTGTGCATGCTAGGGTGACCAGGAGCGTCGCAAACATCGTCGTCCACCCAAGCCCGACGCCGCCAGCAACTCCGACGAGCTCCCTCGGCCACTACAGAGCGCCCCTTGACCAGCCGTCGCCAGGTTGAGCATCAGTGCATCGCTATGAGCCCGGTAAGCACATCTGACGACCCTAGAACCCCCTGTAGCCGACGTGCCGCCGTAGTCAGAGTCGCCGCCGCCAGTAGCCACCGCCAGCGCCGCCCATCTGTGGTCGTTTGATCCAGGACCGTTGGATCTGGATCCAGCGCGTGAAATTAGATCACTTATCGAAGCGGTAAGATTGGATCTGGGCCACGCGATTAAGTTAGATCCAGCGGCTCAGAAACGTGATCCAACGCGAAGCGGTACCGGCCAATCAGATTAAGACGCGTGGCAATAGTTTAGTTTTAAAAACAGGAATTGAATCTATTAGATGTTTGAGTTTGTTTTAGCTATAACTTTTGATTCCCATGTTCAAATTTGACAAATTTTATATCAATGGAATCAGGAGAACAAGCCCTTTCTAAATATGCAATGTGTTTAATGTTTTGCTTCTGTTAAAATGGTTTTATTTACAGAAACATGTGTAGGGCTATTTTGAGTATATGAATTGTTTGAAAAATGTTTTAAGGTTTAAATAAATGTTGTTTGGTAAGATTTGAAATTGTTTATGAACCAGTACTGTACACTTGCTTTGTTGAGTTTTAAAAATCATCACATATCATATTGCATGCATGCATATATATTTTTTTTTTGTATATGTTTTGTATGTGATTTGTTGTTATGATTTTATGTGTAGATTTTGGTGCCAATAGTGATTGTGATTGTGAGGAGTGTAGATACTCTCCAAACTACCAAGGCAAGTGGTGCTTCATGATATTTTTATCCCTATGTTTTCTACTAAGCATTATAAATATTTTGTTAGACTTGCATGTTATATTTTGCTTATATGCCATGTTGGGAAATCCTAGTAGTTGTAGAATTGCTAGGAAATTTCTAAGTTAAGATGCTTATCTATGCCATGCTTAGCCTAGCTAGTAGCAACCAAGGGTGGTGAAATATACATGCTATGATGAAAATATTTCTAAGTCTTTGGACTTGTGTTTTTCCTAATAAAACAACTAAGTAAATGAAAAACCTGGGTGGAATGGAAGGAATGGTTTATGTTGAGTGGTTACACAAGGCCCATTTCTATGGTTTACCTTGTGTATCTCACTTGTGGAAAGCCACCCAGGAACAAAGAGATTTTAGAGGCCAAATGTTAAGAAGCTTCTAGTGCAGCCACTTGGCAATATGGGCTCTGCCAGGATCACATAGGTTGCTAGAACTTAGCCATTTGGACAGTTGGTGGTAGTGGGATGATAGGTTGGAACGTCCATTTGGTCTAAGGAAGGCTTCGAAAATCTTGTCTTGGTGAAAATCAAGGCTTGTGGGGAAAGTGCACCACCTCTGCAGATGGAAGAATCTAAGTACTTAGCCATGTCTCTGGAAAAGGACAACTTGAGCATCAAGACATGGAAGCTATCAAGAATCTCCTCATCCCAAATTCTAAGTAAAAACTTGCGGGTGAACAAGGGTGAAGGACCTCAATGTCTATTGGTGGTTCCTTGGGAAAAGTTTTGATAAAGAAAAACTTAGTGATTTCAACTAATAGGCAAAACCTATTTTGAGCAAAGCAAGCCAAGCTACACTTAACCAAATTGCATATAGTATCTAGTCAACCTAAATTATTCTAAGGTATCACTTGCCAATACTATTTCAATGTATTGACCCACTGTGGCTGTAACTTGTGATGTTGCAGGTTACTCTGATGAGGATTAGGAGTCATGAGTCTACACTCAACATGTTTGCCTGTGGCACATGAAGATGAAGACTTTTATCTATTTACTTATTTAAACTCTTATAATAGGCCTGTGGCCATGGAGTTGTAAAGACTATGTTGTCTCTGGAATGACTGTAATAATGACCTTTGTTTCTGTGTACTTCATCTTAAACTGTGGATGCTAGCATTGATCCAGGGACTAGCACTGCAATCACAGGGATCCTTTTCCTTTATAAAGGAGGGATCTTACAACTATAAATTCCTATGCATGGTGTGTTACACCATTCCAAGTATATTCATGTTTTATCTATCTTCCAAATTAAACTTGTTATGTGAAAATTAGTGATTAAATCTCTCACAAACTTGATGGCACACTTTACTTTCTTGCACCTAATAATCTTGAACCATTGTGTCATCTATGTTGTCTATATGATTGCACTCATAAGTTGGGATTTAGCAGAACCATGATGTCATGGGGAATGCTTTCAACACTTGTACATATTACCCAGTTGATATCATGATCTTTTGTTTATGGATGTTGGTGGTGTGAAATATAAGGGGAGATTGTAAGTCTATGGAGTATTATATATGTGTTACAGAAGCGCCTAGGTGGCTATCCTAAGCCATGCCTAATCATGGTGGAAACTTTCATCATAACCATAGAGAACAATCTATGAAGCAACTTTAGAAAAAAATTATAGAAAAAATCACCATACTCATGGTAAATAAAAAGATCGCTGGATGCTCATTGTCTGTTGCCTTGTCATTTTGATATGGGATAGCTCTTGTGTCATGGGGCAAGGGGTACCCCGTTGGCGGTTCTCTATGATACACATATACTTACAATGACAAGAACTTGCTTGTGACTAAAGTTGAGTAGCATGAGGAACGGCCCTCGTACTCAAGGGACATGAGATTGCCAACTTATGATCTATCAAGCATATACTTCATATTTGTTTCACTTTAACCTTAATCACTTCAAGATGCTTATGTTAGGGGCAATGAGAGCTGAAAGCTAATAAGTACCAAAATATTTGGAAGATCTTTATGAAACTTGAAATCCCTGCTTCCCTCTATGAAGGGCCTTTCTTCTTACTTTTATGTTGAGTCTGCACCTTCTATCTTTATGCACCAATTAAGAGAGCATAGTTGTCATTCTTAGTTTTATGTGCATTTTCCCAAAACTTATTGATTGATTCATAATGTTGATATTGCTTATTCTTGAACTATTTGTATTTAGTCACTCTTATGAACTTTGAAGGTGTCCTATGCATTTATGTTTTGCTACTCCATGAGGGACAAGCTGAATACCTCACATACTATGTTTTCTATATGTGAAACAAACAAACGTCTCTCAATGCATTGTTATTCATGATCTTTGTTTATACCTTTTCATGTTACAACATAGTTACTATTTCTTATTGTTAGAACTACATCTTTCATGCTCATGTTTAGATTACTTTGATCCCAGCTATCAATGCTTTGCAAATGGTTTGATCAATATTGTGATGGTGCATGTCACCTCAAAAATTATTCCTTTTATCACTTACGTACTCAAGGACAAGCAGGAGTTAAGCTTGGCGATGCTTGATACGTCGTAAACGTATCTATAATTTTTGATGCTTCATGCTTGTTTAGTATCAACTTTGTTATGTTTTGTCTACACTTTCAGGTATTTTTATACATTTTCTGGGACTAACCTATTAACAAGATGCCGCAGTGCCAGTTTCCTATTTTCTATTGTTTTTGGTTTCAAAAAAGCTAGTAAGGAAATATTCTCGGAATTGGACGGGACAAAAGCCGAAGTCAATATTTTACCGGAGAGAACGCAGAGTCCGAAGGGAAGCCGAACGGTGACCATGAGGTGGCCACACCCTAGGGCCGCGCCGCCCAGGGGAGCCGCCACTAGGTGCGGTCCCCTCAGGCTCCCACCGACCTTGACCTTTCGCCTATAAAAGCATCCTGATGCAGAAACCGTAAGTACCTGATCAAATCTCCACGAAATAGTCTGTAGCCGCCGCCACCATCGTCCCTAGATCGGGGGGATCTGAAGCTATTCCTAGCACCCTGCCAGAGGGGAGAGATCATCCCGGAGGCCTTCTTCATCACCATGCCAGCCTCCGGTATGATGCGTGAGTAGTTCACCCTTGGACTATGGTTCCATACAATAGCTAGATGGTTGTTTCTCCTCCTTTGTGATTTCATGTTTATATCTTGTGAGCTCCATTCATGATCAAGATCATCTATTTGTAATCATACATGTTGTGTTTTCGGGGATCCGATGGATATTGATATACTATGTCAGATTGATTATTGATTATATCATGTCTATGTTATTTGTGATCTTGCATGCTCTCCGTTGCTAGTAGCTATCTTGGCCAAAATAGATGCTTGCAACTCCAAGAGGGAGTATTTATGCTCGATAGTTGGTTCATGCCTCTAGTAATCTGGGGAAGTGAAAGAAATCTCTAAGGTTGTAGATATGTTGTTGCTACTAGCAAGAAAACAACAATCCTTTGTCCATGGGGAAATTGTGTTGCTTACTTTACACACATTGCTTAATGCAATTATCTGTTGCTTGCAACTTAATACTAGACGGGGGTTCGGATGATAACCTGAAGGTGGATTATTAGTCATAGATGCAGTTGCATTACGGTCTATGTATTATGTTGTAATGCCCAATCAAATATCATAGAAGTCAAGATGTCTAGTATATGAATTGTTATGCTTTCTCAATCTATCAATTGCCCCGCTGTAATTTGTTCACCCAACATGCTATCTCTCTTAAGGAGAACACCTCTAGTGAACTGTGGACCCCGGTCCATTCCTTTATCATTGATACATCATCTACTATTACCATTTACTTTCTACAAGCAACTACTATATTCCACACTATACATTTAATCCTTTGTTTTCAGCAAACCGTTGAGATTGACAACCTCAGTGTACGTTGGGGCGAAGTTTTGAGTTTGTGTTGTGAACGTTCCAAGTTGTTAGCAACACCTTGTAGTTGTTTCCTTACTCCTGCTGGTTCGATAACCTTGGTTTCATAACTGAGGGAAAACTTACTACTGTGCTCATCACACATTCCTCTTGGGGTATTCCAATGAAGCTCTATAGTAAACTGAGCCGCATCAATGAGCACTAAGCTCAAGCAAGGAGTTAGGGGGAAGATTATGAAGTTGCACACCGTAGTATTGTAGAACTTCAGTGAAGAAATCCGACGTGGTAGGATGAGGCCGCGGTCGACTTGCGTACCGAAGAGGACTCGTTCGCCTTTGCGTGGTGCAGGGACGGCCTCTCCAGCACCGCTCCGCCAAGCACCAGCGATGATGTAGTCATCGTCCTCCATAAATTGGAGCTCGGCATTATCCATAGCGCTGGAAACCCAAAGGCCCCATATTTTCCTCTCCTCCGCCATCACGCCCATCGCTGCTGCCTCTCCGGAACTGGATGGCGCCTCCATCTCGCCGGGGAAGGTTTAAAGATTGGCGATGTTTGTGGTTTTTTCTCGATGTGTATATGTGAATGGTTGTGCAGGGCTCAAGGAGTACGAGGAGGCAATGAATGAAATGGCGAGGGATGAATCTGGTAGAGAAGGGTTTCGTCTCTCTTATTTATCTTTGCACCAAGATTCGCGTTCAAACCACGTGATTTGCGCCACGCGTATAGGAGAGAGGGAGGTGGATTCCTCGCTACTCCTCCGACCCCTTGATTCTCGTGCGGGCATTAAAACGGTGTTATGTTCCGTAAAATACGGGCCCCCAACGGTCGTGCTGATGGGACTCTTGTCAGTGATAAGACCTGGTCTGAAAAATTGTCAGACAACACGACCGATGTTTAAAATCCGACTCATGTTTTGAATCGATATAGGAAAATATTAAAGTAAAAGAAAACATATCTGAATCAGATGACTCGGAATCCTACACTATTGAAAGAATTTTTCAGGAACCCTTCAAGATTCTCAACACGAAGAAACCATCAAGCTAGGAGATTTATCCGACTTTGGATCTTGGAGACTTCCAGGGGCTACTATTGGGGATATACTTTCCGGATATACCCACAGGACTCACTGACCAGGGTGGCCCACCAACGGGTTAGATATTTTCTTCACGGGTGGTCCAGTCAGAGAAAGAGGAGGAGCCACTTCCGGCTACAACAAGTCCTATAAGAGTTACCGACTTAGGCCTGTAGTATAACTTGTAGTCCAAGCTATATCTAGTTACCGACTCTGTAATGTAGCTCGATAGGTCTCTCATGTAACCCTATGTATCGATGACTATATAAACTGGCCCTATGGGAGCCTTTAGGGCAGAGATCATAGATCAACCACAACCTACTCGCACAAGCGAACCTCTCTTGTAATCTGCTTTAACATCCGGCTCTTGCCGATATATTACTGGGTTGCTAGCAGGAATAGGATCTGATCACCGCAATCGGATCTGAACCTGGGTAAACTTGTGCTCACCATTCCCGGAACGACGTCTCAAACCCCATCTTCTCAACACTGTTAGGACCCCCTATGGCGTACTTGTCGACAATCCCATGACAACAATTGAATCTAAAATTACAACAAGATTTAGAGGATGAAGAATGAGAATAGTGGAGGTGATGTAGATGCAGTGGTTGATGATGAAGGGGATGATGCATTGTCCTCCAATGATCCGTGTATCAGCAGGGATTTCTCCCCAGCCAAGTTCCTCCTTCAGATCCCTTTCATATGTGGTTTTTCGAGGTTTTTGGTGGCTCTGAATGTCGGATCCCCCTGTCGTCTTCGCCAGGAGAAAGTATTTGATGAGGCAGACCTAGCGACACATTGCACGGTCGGGCGGTACGGGCAGGCCCCGCCCATACCACTAGTCGTTTAGGGCACTGGTTGCCTCTCCTCTCTTGGTATTTTCCTAGGTGCAAAGGTAATTCCTTAAAATGACTTTGATCACTTAAAAATATCATATTATTGTATAATATGACAGATTTAATTTATAAGTTCATAATAGCCTGAGTGATTTGGGATCCTGTTGAAATAATGAAAAAAGGTGCGTGCAAACGTAGTGAAATACAAAGACCCTACTCTATTTATGCAAAAAAAAATTAAAAATGCTTAAATTTTGGACTCATCAGGGACCCACGGCTCAACAAGCCCCATGATCCCACATGGTGCGGGGGCATTCAGAGCGTCCGAAGAAGAAGACTTCCAACAACACCATGAAAGGGAGGAGCACATATCTAGATTGTCCCAAGGGTGGAGCCCCATTCCAATTCCTAGATGCCCCACGGATAGCTACCTTTGATCCCATAAGAAGAAGATCCGCTATGTGCATTAGGGGTTATTAATTCATTATCAAACTCGTTGCAAGACAGATTTGGGACACGACGGTTCTAACATACCGGAGAAGATGAGATCACCATGCAGATAATAGATAAGATTGTACACACATAAAAAGATAAAGTATGAAGACATATCTCTAGGTAGATCCATATCTGAACAAACGTCTACTCTCATACACAATGTTAGCAGTGCATAGTGTAAACTGTGCTCTAAAAGTGCGATAAAAAGCCATGGAAAAGGGGCTTCTTAGAAAGATTCTAGATAATATCACTCCACCTTCACTAGTAAGTAATATGCACTTTGATATTTTCATGGTTTCCCAGGTAAATATATCACTACTACCCCACCGCTGGCACCTTCAAGCCCTAAACCGTGACGTGATCCTCACCAACCATCGTCCGATCATGGAGCCATTTGTGTTTCCTCGATAGAAAACCTCTAAGTTGGGCAACCACCACTAGTAGAACACATGCCTCTGGTTTGGAGCTTTACAGGGCTCTAGTCCAGGCCGGGTCTGGAATCGGGACTAGTGTGAGCACTAGTCCTGATTCGTCCTCGTTGCAACGGCTAGGAGGTAGCATTCACCTAGTCCCGATTCATTGGGGACCTCTAGTACAAACCGTGACTAAAGGAGTGACAGCAATGACTAGAATCCAGGGGACCCATAGTCCCGACCTATATTACAAACCGGGACTAGTTCGTGGCCTCTAATCCTGGTTTGTAATATAGGTCAGGACTACATTTTTTCCTATATATTCACTGCTCTGTCCAGCTCATGGCCATTTGTTGAGTCCGAGTTATCTCAAGTTCATCCCCAGTTTTTGTCCAAGATTTGTCAAGATTTGGTGGCATCCATCAATCCAAGGTTCTAAAAGTTTAGCAACTTCATTCTTTCATCTCTCATTGTTAGTTTAGCTCAATTCTCTAGAAGTAGAGCGAGATTTCAGGCTTTAGAAGTAGAGGGAATTTTAGATGTGTAATTTTAGGCAAATTTTGATTATGCAAAAAGTTATTGAAAGTTGAGATGTGTAATTTTAGAGTTTCGGAGCTCAAAATTGAGCAAGGTTTTCACTGCTAGATAAATAATTAAAAAGTTAACATTTTTTATGTTTACAGTTTTGTCCAATTCAAAAACTGGTGCATTTAAAATTATATATATGTTGTTAGTACACACTAAATTTTTAGATTTCAACAAGTAAATGTAGTGAAAATGATCCAAACTTTTTATATGATCCAAAATTTTAATTATAATATAGATGAGCTGGCAATGGATGTACGATGCTCCCCGAATGTCTGAAGCATTCATTAAAGGCATGCATTCTTTCCTCGAATTGGTTGAGCCAAACAAGCGAAATGGTTTTATGTGTTGTTTGTGTCGTGTCTGTCGAAATGAGAAGGATTACTCTTCCTCAAAAACCATTCACATCCACCTGATTTAGTCATGTTTCATGTCCGGATATCATTGTTGGACAAAGCACGAAGAAAGAGGTGTTACGATGGAGGACAACAAAGAAGAAGAGAACGATGACAACTATCCAATGTTCCCTAAATATAGTGGTACTGCAATGGAAGGCAATGAACAAGAAGAAGGTGAAGAACGGGCATCAGATGAGACCGCTGATGATCTTTGTCAGGCCATTCTTGATGCATAGAGAGAATGTGAAAATGAAAAATAGAAGAAGTTGGAGCGCATGTTAGAGGATCACAAAAAATTGTTGTACCCAAATTGCAAAGATGGCAACACAAAGCTCGGTACCACAATGGAATTGCTGCAATGGAAGGTAGAGAATGGTTTATCTGAGAACGGATTTGAGAAGCTACTGAAAATAATAAACAAGAAGCTTCCAAAGGATAACGAATTTCCTATCAGTACATTCAAGGCAAAGAAGGTTGCCTGCCCTCTAGGACTAGAGGTAAAGAAGATACATGCATGCATTAATGACAGCATCATCTACCACGGTGAGGAGTGCGATAATTTGGATGCATGCCTGGTATGCGGTGCATTGCAGTATAAGATCAGACGAGATGACCCTGATGACATTGAGGGCGAGCAGCGCCCCAGGAAGAGGGTTCCTGCAAAGGTGATGTAGTATGCACCTATAATACCATGGTTGAAACATTTGTTCAGAAACAAAGAGGATGCCAAGTTGTTCCGATGGCACAAAGAAGACCGCAAGAAAGACTCGATGTTGAGACACCATGTTGATGGGTCGCAGTAGAGAAAAATCGATAGAGAGTACCTGGGCTTTGCATATGAAGCAAGGAACTTAAGGTTTGGTCTCAATACAGATGGCATTAATCCTTTTGTGGAGCAGGTCTATAGTCATAGCACCTGTCATGTAACTCTATGTATCTATAACCTTCCTCCTTGGTTGTGCATGAAGCGGAAGTTCATTATGATGATAGTGCTCATCCAAGGCTTGAAGCAACCCGAAAACAACATTGATGTGTACCTAAGGCCATTAGTTGAAAAACTACTACAGTTGTGGCGCGACGAAGGTGTACGTAAGTGCGATGAGCACAAACAGGAGACATTTTACCTACGAGCATTGTTGTTTGTAACCATCAATGATTGGCCTACTCTTAGTAACCTTTCAGGATAGTCAAACAAGGGATACAATGCATGCATGTATTGTTTAGATGATACTGAAAGTATATATTTGGATAAAGGTAGGAAGAATCTATACCAGGGGCGTCATCGATTTATTTCGGCCAGGCATCCCGCAAGAAAGAAAGGAAAGCAGTTCAATGGTGAGGCAGATCACCAGAAGAAGCCTATCAAGCTAACAGGAGGCAGGGTAAATATAGACCAGAAGTACGGAATGACAACAATGCATCTTTGTAGGGGTTCGTAGCATGGAAAAATAATTCTTTCGCATGAACACACACAAGCCAAGATCTAATCTACTAGATTGGTGCAATGAGTTGATAGAGTAATAAATTCTAAAGCAGTTAATGAGATCGGATTCCCGTGGGTGACGTAGTCGTTCACTTGCCTATCTCAAGATCGCAAAGACGATCCTTCCGGCGCCACGTTCCGGCCGCGCTTCCGCGGTCATTCACATGTTCGGTACTCGATGAATACCTTCCTCTCCCTTGTTCCAGCAGGCAGTGGAGGTTGTAGATCTCTCCTCGCGATTCCAGCAACACGACAGCGTGGTGGTGGAAGTAGAGGGGAAATCCCACAGGGCTTCGCCTAAGCCAGAGCGGGTATGGTGAAGTAGAAGAGGGCCTCGGCGATATAGGGTTTAGAGGGCCGAGGGTTTAGAGGTGGTGGCCGGCGGCTAGGGTTATCTACGCGGCAGTTTAGAGGGGCTTCTAGGCGGTGGCGACTTAAGAGGGAAAGGGGCCGACGGCTATGGTTTCAACTGAGGAGCAAGGGGGCACCCCCTCCCCGATATTTATGAGAGGGAGAGGCGGTTTGGGTGGAGAGGATTCCTCCCCCAACTCCTCCTTGTGGCTGGCGACAAGGGGAGGGAGGAATCCTTCCCCAGGTGGGATTCCTTTCCTCCCTCCACTAGGCAACCATGTTGGGATTTAACTTCTTCAAACTGGTGTTTGACTTTCAAACTAGAGTTTGATTTCTCTCTTCCCATTGCCCATCCAAGTGACCTTGGACATGATGCAACCATTCCACTTTGGTATGACTCATCCATGTACCCTTCCCACTCCAGATCGGTGGACCTTCTAGACCCTTCTAGAACATTCTGGTGAAAACACCGAAACCATTCCTGAAACTCCATAATTGGACTTTCCTTATATGAATCTTATTCTCCAAAACATTCTGTATCTCCTCGTGATATCCTGAATCCAATCCGAGACTCTGAACAACATTCAGTCTCTTTCTCACATTCCATATCTACTAAACAACATTGAATCCTTAAGTGTGTCTCCCTACAGTTCGTGAATTATGCAGACATGATCGAGACTCTTCTCTGATCAATAACCAATAGAGGAATCTAGAAATTCATATGGATCCCACATATTTCTATGATTACTTCATGATTGAATGAACCATTTACATACGATACCAATTTCCCTTTGTCTCGCGATACTTTACTTATCTGAGGTTTGATCGTCGGTACCTCTACATACCTAGTTCAACCTTGTTACCGATAAGTACTCTTTACTCTTTCATGTGATATGTGATCCCTTGTGAACTAGTCACATGCTTGCAAGACAATTGGATGAAATTCCACCAAGAGGGCCTAGAGTATATCTATCCGTCATATGGATGGACAAATCCCACTCTTGATCCATGTGCCTCAACACATACTTTCTAAACACTTAATTCCACCTTAATAACCACCTAGTTACGAAGTGGTGTTTCATGTAATCAAAGAATACATCCAGTGATGGTGATTAACATAATCTCATGGTCGAAGGATTTGGGTTACTATGTATCGGAAAGCTTATAGCAAACGAACTATTGAAATGACTTGATCTTATGCTACGCTTAACTATAGGAGTATGTTCATCATACCATTCTCCTAATGATATGATATTGTTATTAATAACATACAATGTTCATGATTAGGAAACCATAATCATCTATTAATAACAAGGTAGTATTACAAACAGGCTTTACTAGGGACTCTTACATGTTTACAAATCACACAAGTATTAATGTTTCCGGTTAATACAATTATAGCATGGTATGTAAACATTTATCATAAGCATGAAGATATGATAATAACCACTTTATTATTGCCTCTTGGGAATATCTCCAACAGCAACAACACATCTACAACCGAAGAGATTTCCGTCACTTCCCTTGGAAACTAGAGGCATGAACCCACTATCGAGCATAAATACCCCCTCTGGGAGTCACTAGCAACTACTTGGCCAAGATAGCTACTAACAACGGAGAGCATGCAAGATCACAAAAAACACAGATATGATAGAATCATAAAGACAAAACCATTAATCAAACCAACATAATAATCTCAATATCCATCGGATCCCCACAAACCAAATCTTGTAATGTGAAAAATAAATAAACAAAATAAAAGATTGTTGAATTTTTAGGGTGAAAAGAAACTTTTGTTTCTAAATGGAAACTTAAAATCCCATATTGAAAAAACTTTAGTTAATGTTTGAATCCAACTAAATTCAAATCAAGAGAAATGCATTTCTCATTAAATGCATCTGGAAATTTAAACACTTGGAAAATAAAAGCAAACCTAAAACCTTAATGGTGGAAAATCATTTTCAAGTTATCTCGAAGCCTATGGATTTGATCCATATAAAAATTTGTCAACAAACATTTATAAATGATCAAGAATTATAAATAGAAATATTAAAACCATATAAATTGATTTCATTCAATTAGGAGCCATAAATAAAATCTTATGAATTTAGTAAGATAAGGAAAAGTAAATTCCAAAGCTAATAAAGAACCTATCTAAAAATCCATACCAAATGGAGAGCAAATAATCCTAAAGATATTTAAAAGGATAAAAAAATATTAAATAAGATTTTACAAATTGGAATCACCAAGTTTGGATCTCTAAATAAAAAGATATGGATTTTATAAGATGAAGAAAGAAATATTAAATAAAGAATATTTAAAGACCAAATTAAATCTTGGCAAAGACCATAAGCAAATGGAATGAATATAATCCAAATACAAATAAAATAAAAAGATAAAGAGTTTCCAAAAATAAAATAAAATGACATTAACCATTCTACCCCTATTTTAATAAAGACAAATCTCTAATAAGAATAACTATATGCTTCATGAGAAAATAGTATTTTGGAATTTACCCAAGTGGAATAAAAGTTGTTTAATTAACTTTAATAAAATAAATCTTCCAAGTAAAATTTAGAGAATTAAAACTATATTTAATTCCATGGGAAATAAAACTATATTTAATTCCATGGGAATTAAAACAAATACCCAATTCAAATGATTTATGAATCATATCAAATACTTTCCAAATATTCAAGATGAATTATTTGACACCCAAATGATCAAATAAAAACCTATGGAAAAGATTTAGAAGGTTTTATAAATTTAAATGGTGTTTGAAATTATTAATAAACCTTATTTGATTTAAAACAAGGGCCTAATTAAATAATTAAAAGACCCAAAAAGGAATAAAATTTTATTCCAAAATTGACTTCAGATTATATTACTAATCAATATTTAAACCTACACAAATTTTGTTTGAGGTTTGAATTCAAATTGAGGTTTGAATTAATTAAAAAAAACCAAAATAGAATATTAGAAAAATAAAAAGGAAAAACAACGAGATAAAAAAAAATGAAAAGGTGCAGCCCAGCCCAGCTAGCCCACCTGGCCCATCAGTAGGCCATCTCCCTCCTCCCGCAGTGAAACGTTTTCCACTCGCAAACTTACCCCCATCGCCGCTGACGACCAAACCCCACCTCCTCCCTCTCTCTCACGCTGCCATGCGACCCCACAGCCCCGTCAGCATCGTCTTCACCCGCCGCTGACCGCGCCCCCTCTTTCCTCCCCGGCCGTTCCGTCGTCGTTTCCTCGCGTTAATACACAGTAACTACACCATTTAACAGTCCTAAGACCAAGCTGTCTTAAGCGCCTGCGTTCCCTCCCTATTTCCCCTCTCTCGCCCGGCCCTCTCTGCCCCAGGGTTGTTTCAATTCGGAGCCACACCGCCTCTGTCTCCAGCGAGCTCCGCGAGAAATTCCGGCAGCACCGCGTCGCCCCTCGCCTTATCAACCACCCGAACAAACTCCCCACCCCCTGGTGAACCTCCCCGTAACTCCAGCTCGCCCGCGCGTGCTCTGCAGCATCGACAACGACGTCAACCAACAACACCGTCGTCTGCAAACAACTCCGGTGAGCCTCATCGCTTGAACCCGTGCGCGCCTCGACCAGAGTTTCATGCCAACTTGTTCGCTTGTGCCTTGTGAACATCCAGGTGCTCGCCATTCAATCGCGCAGGACCCGTAGGCTCGCCTTCGACGTTGACAGCAAGTGCCAGACGCAGACGACAACTCCGGCGAGGAATCGCCATCATCTCTGTGCGCCCCTTCGCCAACCACGAGCACGTTGAGCTCCAGCACATCCCGGCGAACACGGTGAGCATACCATCCCTTCCCCTAGCTTCCTGGAATAGCCAGAGAGCCGCCGCCCGAGCGTTGCCGCCGCCAGGCACCGCTGAGCACCGCCAGAGTATGGTCAGATCGTCTCCAACCGTTAGATGCAGATCGTAGGGATACGATAGATCACTTAACTGAACCGTAACGGATAGATCTGTGCCGCTCGATCTAACTTAGATCCAATGCCTCACAGTGCTTGATCCGCACGAAGCGGTACCGGCAAATAAGAACACGACACGTGGCCTCTGTCTGTTTTAAAAACCAGAAACTTTCCTATTATATGTTTAATTTTGTAAAATTCATAACTTTCAAACCACACGTCCAAATTTTGCTAATTTTATATCAATGGAATCATAAAGACAAGCACTTTCTAACCATGCACCTTTTTTATTAAATTGCTTCTATTAAAATGTTTGTTTTTACAGAAACTTGTGTATGCACGTTTAGAATATAAAAATTGTTCTAAAATGATTTTGGGGATAAAATCTTTGGCAAATGGTTTGTTTTGAACCTCTGACCATAGAAATCAATTTGTGGTTTCAAAAGTATATTTGGTGAAGGAAAAGAATGAATCTTTGATTTAAACCATTTCTAGTCAAATAAAAATAATGCTTATTTATTAAAAATGCTTTTGGGAGAAAATCGTTGGGAAATGTTTTGGAATAAACTCTCTGACCCCAAACACCAAGTTTTATGATTTTAAAATGTATTTGGTGAACCCTATAAAAATTATTACTTTGCTAAAGACAATTTCAACCACATAAAATAATGACTTAGTTTAAAAATGGTTTATAGGAAGAATCTTTTGCAAATGGTTTTGCCACTTTATAAAATGACCAATAAGTGTTTTAGAATGATTATAACCTATTATATAACAATTTTGTAAATAAAACAAAGTTTGGCATGCTTGCATGCATTGTTTTGTTTCTATCATTTTATGTGATGTTTTGCTTGAATGGTAGATTGAAATATTGCTTGCTTGATTGAATTGTAGTGATTTGAAGAGTGTGAATATTGCAAAGATCAAGGAGTGAACTTATACTCTCTACCAAAAAGGCAAGTGATGCTTCATACTTTTGTCCCATTATTTTCACTATGCATTAGTGATATTTCTAAGTAGGACTTGCATGGAATTTTTGCCAAGTATAAACCATGCCATGGGAAATCCTAGTAGATGAAACCTTAGTAGAAATTTTCTAAGTTAAGATTCCTACTACTATCATGCTTAGCTTAGATAATAGGAAACAAGGGTGGAATATATATTCATACTATGGAAAATTTCTAAGTCTGTGGACTTGTGTTTTGTTTAATAAAACAACTAAGTAAATGAATCACGTGGGTGGAATGGAAGGAATGGTTTGTGTTGAGCGGTCATGCAAGTCCAGTATGCTGGGGAAAACTTGGGTATCACCAAGTCCAGTATGCTAGGGAAACTTGGTGTCTCACTTGTGGATGGCCATCCAGGAACAAAGAGATTTGAGATGTCAAATGTTGAGAAGCTTCAAGTGCAGCCACTTGGCAATATGGGCTCTGCCTAGATCATATAGGTTGCAATAACTTATCCAAATGGACAGTTGGTGGTAGGGGAATGATAGGTTGGAACGCGTCCATTCTGGTCTAAGGGAAGGCTTCTGAAAGATCTTGTCTTGGTGAAACCAAGTCTTGTGGGGAAAGTGCACCACCTCTGTAGAGTGTAAAATCTAAGTACTTAGCTATGTCCCTGGAAAAGGACAATTTGAGCATCAAGACATGGAATCTATCAAGAATCTCCTCATCCCAATTTCTAAGTTAAAATCTTGTGGGTGAACAAGGGATTGAAGGATCCCCAATTTCTATTGGGAGATGCCTTGGGAAAGATTTTGTCAAGCAAAAACTTAGAGTTTTCAAATGATAAGGAAAATCTATTTTGAGCAATGCAAGCCTAAGGTCCACTTAGCCAAATGCATATAGATGATAGACTCCACTATACTACCATAGTATCACTTGCCAATACAATTCAAATGTATTGACCCTTGTGGCTGTAACTTGTTATGTTGCAGGTTTGTTTGATGTTAGTAAAGTTTGTTGATTAGGATTACAAGTCTACAACCAACATGTCTGCCAGTGGCACTTTGAAGATGAAGGACCCCATGCTATTGTTATATCCTGCTGCATTGTAATGAGATAGCCAAATGAGCTATGTAAGATGTAATAAATTATTTTATTCCTGGTTATAAAGTTGTATTATGACCTTTGTTTCTTGATATTACATCTTAACTGTGGATGCTAGCTATTGATCCAGGGACTAGCATTGTAAACACAGGGATATCTACCTTATTAAAGGTTGGGAACCTTACAGATGGTATCAGAGCATTGTGTTGCCTGTAGGATTGTAACCCTAGGATTGGACAAAAACCCCTTAGAAAAATAGGAGTTGTATTTGTTCCAAAACTTATTTACAAACAATCTTGTAAACTATTTCCTCAACCTTTTTGGTTTTGATTCTACATCTCTTCTATTTCAAACTTGATGGACAAAGCCTACCCCATGGCCAAAGACTTCACCATGAGCAAAGGACTTCATCAACTCTAATGACTTCAACATCTTCAAATGATCTCAACCTTATTCTCAACAAGGACTTCAACCTTGGATATCACTAAGGAATACAAGTGAGACAAGAAAAGTTACTCAAGACTTGAAGACTAAGGAGACACAACTTAGAGGGAATCATCATCACCTTTGGAGTTTTGTGACCAAGATTCAAGAAATTCTCTAAGGATACAAACCTCTTGTTCAAGAATAATCAACCAAGAAGGATGTAAAGATCACAAGTGAACCATATAGTTGGACCACCATGTTTAGTTTAAAATTAAACACACCAACTTATGTGGTATAACAAAATATTTGATTGCTTAAAAATGTGCTTGAACTTGTTGTTTGAGTGGAATGTTTGTTTGTGATTGCTTGCACATTACTTGAGTGAATTGTGATATGTGTGATTAGAATTGATTCCTTAGAACTATTTTACCTATTCTAATCCCAACCCAACCCAAACAAATGACTACTCCAGGAAATTCCAACATCAAGGTTAGTGACAACAACAACAACCAAGAGGACAACATGAGAGAACTCATAGTAACCCAAACCCAGTTGAACCAAGTGACAGCTCAATTTATAGCCAACACCAGTGAGGTAGATCCAACCATGCAAAGGTTTTTGGAAACCCAAACCCAATTGTCGCATAAGGTGACAGATCAAATGATCAACATGGGAAACAACTCTTCCAAAGGAGTTGGTGACAACAAGGATGACAAAGATGATATTTTAGAAGGAACCCAAGCTTGCAATATTTGTGGAGACAAGGATCACACTTCCAAAGAGCATGAAGATCAATGCCCAAATTGTGAAGAGAAACATCCAACCAATCAATGCCCCACATCCCAAGCTACTTGTTACTTATGTGAAGGAAATAATCATGTCCCTATCCAATGCCCCATCTATTCCATAGTTCAACAAAGGAAACAAGGTGGAGTGCAACAACTGATTGCAGACTACCATGAGAGAGCCAAGTCTACCAAGAAGGATGAAGACAAAGGAAAATCTCAGCTTGTATCTCCCAGCAATATGACCCAATTTAAAGGACCAAAGAGGAGACATATGTATTATACAAGGAATAAGAAAAGGTCAAGGAGACCAGGAAACATTCCTACCTTTGAGATAACATATGAAGAACATGAACTAGAAGCACTCCTAGCTTTGGAGAAACCCAAGAAGAATAAGTATAAGGAAATTAGCCAAGTGTGGTGCAACAACTGCAAAGAGTTAGGCCATTATGTGTCAACTTGTCCACAGAAGATACGTGAAGAACTCAATCTTATCACATGTTACAATTGTGGTAACCAAGGACATTATGCAAGCAATTGTCCAGAAAAGATGAAGAACAAGATAAACAAGCCTATGAAGGATCTGAGCCTAGTCACATGTTTCAAGTGTGGAAACAAAGGACACGATGCAGATGTTTGTCCAGAGAGATTTCAACAAGATCCCAAGCAAACCAAGATGTAATCTAGTTGGAAAATTTTTAAGGGTGGTAGTACCCTAGATGCTTTGAGACAACTTGTAACCCTAGCCTCCCTAAATCTCGGGACGATATTTATTTTAAGGGTGGTAGCCTGTCACATCCCAAGATTTTCCAAATCTTGTAATGTGAAAAATAAATAAACAAAATAAAAGATTGTTGAATTTTAGGGTGAAAAGAAACTTTTGTTTCTAAATGGAAACTTAAAATCCCATATTGAACAAACTTTAGTTAATGTTTGAATCCAACTAAATTCAAATCAAGAGAAATGACTTTCTCATTAAATGCATCTGGAAATTTAAACACTTGGAAAATAAAACCAAACCTAAAACCCTAATGGTGGAAAATCATTTTCAAGTTATCTCCAAGCCTATGGATTTGATCCATATAAAAATTTGTCAACAAACATTTATAAATGATCAAGAATGACAAATATAAATATTAAAACCATATAAATTGATTTCATTCAATTAGGAGCCATAAATAAAATCTTATGAATTTAGTAAGATAAGGAAAAGTAAATTCCAAAGCTAATAAAGAACCTATCTAAAAATCCATACCAAATGGAGAGACAATAATCCTAAAGATATTTAAAAGGATAAACAAATATTAAATAAGATTTTACAAATTGGAATCACCAAGTTTGGATCTCTAAATAAAAAGATATGGATTTTATAAGATGAAGAAAGAAATATTAAATAAAGAATATTTAAAGACCAAATTAAATCTTGGCAAATACCATAAGCAAATGGAATGAATATAATCCAAATACAAATAAAATAAAAAGATAAAGAGTTTCCAAAAATAAAATAAAATGACATTAACCATTCTACCCCTATTTTAATAAAGACAAATCTCTAATAAGAATAACTATATGCTTCATGAGAAAATAGTATTTTGGAATTTGCCCAAGTGGAATAAAAGTTGTTTAATTAACTTAAATAAAATAAATCTTCCAAGTAAAATTTAGGGAATTAAAAATATATTTAATTCCATGGGAAATAAAACTATATTTAATTCCATGGGAATTAAAACAAATACCCAATTCAAATGATTTATGAATCATATCAAATACTTTCCAAATATTCAAGATGAATTATTTGACACCCAAATGATCAAATAAAAACCTATTGAAATTATTAATAAACCTTATTTGATTTAAAACAAGGGCCTAATTAAATAACTAAAAGACCTAAAAAGGAATAAAAATTTATTCCAAAATTGACTTCAGATTATATTACTAATCAATATTTAAACCTACACAAATTTTGGTTGAGGTTTGAATTCAAATTGAGGTTTGAATTAATTAAAAAAATCCAAAACAGAATATTAGAAAAATAAAAAGAAAAAACAACCAGATCAAAAAAATGAAAAGGTGCAGCCCAGCCCAGCTAGCCCACCTGGCCCATTAGTAGCCCATATCCCCCCTCCCGTAGTGAAACGTTTTCCACTCGCAAAATTACCCCCATCGCCGCTGACGACCAGACCCCACCTCCTCCCTCTCTCTCACGCTGACATGCGACCCCACATCCCCGTCAGCATCGTCTTCACCCGCCGCTGACCGCGCCCCCTCTTTCCTCCCCGGCCGTTCTATCGCCGTTTCCTCGCGTTAATACACAGTAACTATGCCATTTAACAGCCCCGCGACCAAGCTGTCTTAAGCGCCTGCGTTCCCTCCCCATTTCCACTTTCTCGCCCGGCCCTCTCTGCCCCAGGGCTGTTTCAATTCGGAGCCACACCGCCTTTGTCTCCGGCGAGCTCCGCGAGAAATTCCGGCAGCACGGCGTCGCCCCTCGCCTTCTCAACCACCCGAACAAACTCCCCACCCCCTGGCAAACCTCCCCATAAATCCAGCTCGCCCGCGCGTGCTGTGCAGCATCGGGAACGACGTTAACCAACAGCACCGCCGTCTGCAAACAACTCCGGTGAGCCTCATCGCTTGAACCCGTGCGCGCCTCGACAGGAGTTTCATGCCAACTTGTTCGCATGTGCCTTGTGAACATCCAGGTGCTCGCCATTCACTCGCGTAGGACCCGTAGGCTTGCCTTCGACGTCGATAGCAAGTGCCAGACGCAGACGACTGTAGGGTTCGCAGCATAGAAAACAAAAATTTCCTACGATGGGAACATCTATGTACCAAGATTTATCTACTAGATACAAGCAACGGGTGGATATACATCCATAGAATACATACCCTCAAAGACCGAATAGAGTTAACGAGGTTGTACTCGTGGATGATGTAGACGAACGCTTGCCGATCTCAAGATCGTGATGAAGTCCGTCTGGTCCAGCCTGTCTAGCACGATCAAGTGCTGCACCTCAAAGCAGTGGTGCATCCGTGATCGCAAACACGTACGGGTACCCCGACAACCTCCGCGCCCTCGCTCCAGCGAAGCAGCGGAAGCAACAAATCCTTCCAGAAAAAGCCACCGGAAACATGTATCTCGCTGATCCGAGACCATGGGGGAATTCTAAAGGGGGGAGAGAGATCCTTCGCGAGGAGGTGTGCTTTGAGAGGAGGAGAGGGGGCCTTTTATAGGGGAGAGGGAGGAACCCAAGGGGCATGGCGCCCAGCCATGGGGGATGCCCCCACCTCTTCCACATTCATGTGGGTGGAGCTCCCACTCAAAATGAAAAGCCTCCACTCCCATTAAAAAGCCTCCACTCAAAAATCTACTCACATGCATTAAATTTCCACCAAATTTAATGCAAGCTCTCATTTAAATAAAACTCTTTTATTTATTTATTTAGAATTTTGTTAATTAATTTAATTAACAAACATTCACATAAAACCCCTTGCTAGTATTCCATTTCACATGCAGAACCAGTTTCAGCAATTTCAACCGAAACAGTTTCGGTGTCTAGTGAAATAAATTCCTGCGCTTTACTTTCTTTTTCTGGCATATCATTTGCTCCGAATGGTGTCGGTATCCCTTAAGTGTGTCACCCTACGGTTCGCGAATAATGCAGACATGATAGAGACCCTTCTCCGATCAATAATCGATGGACCGAGATCCATACTGACTCCCACACATTCAACGATGACTTCTATGATCGTGTGAACCTTTTACGCTAGTATCTTAATCCCTTTGTTTCATGATATATTACATGTCCGAGATTCGATCATCGGTATCTCCATACCTAGTTTGATCTCGTTACCGACATGCACTCTTTTCTTGTTCCCGTGATATAACATTCTAGTGATCAAATCACTTGCTTGCAAGCTAATCAATGTGATATCACCGAGAGGGCCCAAAGCATATCTATCCGTCATCGGGATGAAAAATTTCACTCTCGATCCATGGGCCTCAACATAACACTTTATTAGTTCTGAATCCATCTTTATAATCACCCAGTTACGGTGTGACGTTTGATGTTATCAAGAAACTCTTCCGGTGTTAGTGATTGACATGATCTCATGGTCTAAGTATTAGGATCACTTCGTAAGTTTTTATAGCAATATAAACTCAATGACTTTGATCGTAATGCTATACTTCAGATGAATGTTCATCACACCAATACACTAATGTTGTGACCTTGTTATTAACAACATCCAATATCCATGATCAGGAAACCTATGATCATCTTATTAATCAACGAGCTAGTTTATAAGAGAGGCATAACTAGGAACTACCTTTTGTTTATTAAACACACATGTATTAACGTTTCCGTATTAATACAATTATAGCATGCAAAATAAACATTTATCATAAATAAGGAATACGATAATAACCACTTTATTACTGCCTCTCGGGCATATTCCCTTCAGTCTCCCACTTGCACTAGAGACAATAATTTAGTTTGAAAACTTTGCGTATTGAACACCTATGGCTTTCTGGTGTTCCATATATAATCGCAAGTGGTTAACATAATCTACGGATCTGATGCTTTCAGGTCCGTGTGTATTTGCATGTCTTTGCGTCTCCATGCATCACTCATTCTCTAATGAGATGGCATTGTATAAATTTGGTCTTTTGGTGAGACCTTTAGTTCCTTGGGGTTAAAACACGTCGATACTATTGTCACACAATATATCTTTAGTGTTATCCCGTTGCGAGCCACACCTTAGTTTGATAACAAACTACTTGACACAAATTCCCTCCTTTGCCGCTACTAGTCATATACTTAGCCGTTTGTTGTAGTATTCGTCACAATGTCTTAACTTTGGAACTCTTCCAAATCCATCATGGAATCTCCTTTCCATTACATTGTGCCACCCATAGTTTAAATTGAGATAAACTTAATTTGTATCTTGTGACAAAACTAGTATCAATGTAACTCTTTACAATGAACTATTTGTAATTGTTTGTCACCTCTACACAAATATATTCTTAGTTCTTCCAAAAGATCCTAAGAATATCCTTACTATCGTCCAATGATCATTTTATGATTCATTCTGGTATATGCTCATAACACTTAGAGCATAGGACATATCTGGATGTGTACATATCATGGTATGATTGATCAAAACATTCTCGTGATTTCACTCATCAAGTGTCAAAGCACTTGAATCTTGTTTCACTTATCAAGTGTCGATACACTTGAATCTTGATTCAATTCTTTTCATGCGACAAGAACCGTTTCTTGTTGTTTCTATATAGAACTCCTTCAATATCTCATATATGTACGTTTGGCACAACCATATTAGCGTCACAGTCTATCCACTATAGACATTCACGCTAAATATTCGGGTTTTGCCTAAGTATTTCATCGAAATGAAATTCTTAACCTTTGTCAATAAAATATACATCATTTCTAATCAACAAGATGTCCTCCACATAATGTATTAGAAATATGTCTTAGATCTCCCACTTAATTTCTTGCAAATGCAAGTATCTTCATCGTCTCCTGATGAAAACTCTTTTTCATCACGGTGAAGATTCCAACTCCGTGATGCTTACTTCAACAATTGAAGTTTGCATGCCCCTTTTTAGCATCCTTTGAATTAACAAAACCCTTTGGATCGTGTCATGTACACGTCCTAGGTAACCATTCTATTAAAAGAACTTTGTTTTGTTTATTCATCTACCATATACCAAATTATATGTAGTGGTTGCTATTTTAATCCGTCCAGACTAAATATCGCTATGAAAGATAAAATCTTGTCATAGTCAACTCCTTGAACATTGTCATAAAATACTTTACGACATGTCGACTATTTCATAGATGTGAAACATCCATGTCTGTTTCTTTATAGATCCAAATACGACCGATAGGTTTTTACACCTTTCCGGAGGGTCTTCCAAGTTCAAAACTTGATTTATCGTGTATGGACTTATCACGGATTTTATGGCTTTCAAGCCATTTGACGGAGTCAAGGACCATCATCGTTTCTTTGCATATAGTTGGTTCATCATTGTCAAACAATAATGATTTACTCTCAAATCTTAGTATTTGATTGTTTATCCGACCTACTTGGTTCAATAGGAACTTAGATCTCCGTGACCACAACCTTTGAGGCACATAAACCATGAGCATTATGGCTGCCTTCGGAACGATTTCCGGCGCTGCGCAACTCATCACATTTAGCTAAGGTTCGTTAACCTTATCAAAGTTCTATTGTCATCCCACTTAACATTTATGAAAAAATCCTTCTTCAAGAAACTTCACGTTTCACGCGATAAACCCTTTTGTCCTTGGTGTTATGGAGGAATAACCAATTGTTATTTGAAATAACCTACAAAGACATGCTCATCCGACTTCGGTTGTAAACATCTTACTTATGTTTAGCATACCAAAATTTAAGAAATGACAATTTAGGTTTTACCCCAAACCATAACTTCCATGGTGTCATTTCAACGGATCTAGATGGAGCTCTTTTCAGTGTAAAGCAGAAGTCTCTAAAGCTTTAATCTTTTAAAACATAATGGCAGTTTTATAAATAACACCTTTGATCCAACCATGTCAAACAAGGTTTCATTACAAATCTCAAACACTCCATACTCCTATGGTGTTTCGGGAGATGTAAATCTAGGTGTTTTGCTAAACTTGCAACTCAAATAAATCCCTTTATGATAAAATCATAATTCATTTATTTTCTTGTTACACTTGTAACTCAAATAAATCCCTTATGATAAAATCATAAACCATTTATTTTCTTGTTACAATGATTTTCACTTCATCTTGAAAGTCTTTGAACATTTTCAAATATTTCACACTTCTTTCTCATTAAGTGAATATTCACTCAAATTTCCGGAGAAAGTATATGAAGTTGAAACTCATCGCTTACGACTACACATAATGAACTACATACATCGATATGTATAAATTCCTATATTTTAGTCGTTCGTTCTTCTTTGGCCTTTGAACGAAGTTTTAATTATCCCGAGGAAAGTCTCACAAGTGTCACTTGATCAAATCAAAGACTCCAAAAATCCATGAATATGGTGATTCTTCATGTTTTCTTTCCAATATAATTTAAACGGCGATGTCACTTCATAAGTGATCTTTCAATCATTTGTCTTGCGACATTTTAGCATTAGGTTTTATGGATGTGATTTCTCCAACTAGATTTGTAAATCATCCATCTTATATGGAATACGGTAATTATTTGAACAACCGTTGTTCTCATAATACCTTATTCAACTAACAATTATTAATACAAATCTTGAAGTCAAGCTTTGATGTCAACGAGAAATACAAACAACGGTTTGTTTGTTTTCGATGAACATCATCACATATTCTCTTGTTAGTTACTTTGGCCATTGTGGTTCATGAATTGCGTTGTTCCGTATGCAATTTCATACCAACCAATTCGGTATCCAATACCCAAGAACCACATTGTTTAACAAGCAAAGAATACAACCATAACATGTATATCATCCATATACCTAAATTGGATATTTCCAATCTTTTCTTTTCTGCCAAATATATTTTATAGATTCTCTTTCAGCATTTCCTTTTCCTTTTTAAAAGAATTTATCAACATCAACAGTGGCACCATATACATGACACATAGTCCAAAGCGTGTATATTCAAATAATAATACCTTTGGACTTGCACTTTGAAGTAGATCACCATCATCAAAATGATAGGTATTCTTTCAAAATCCATTCTTTAGTAATATTTTAGTATAGTAAACACTTTACATACATCTTATATTCATCCTTATCATGACGACTTTCATGATCAAGCTACTGTAGCTTATAAAGGTGAATCGTGAGTATAACATTACTTTCCAAAACCCTTTTGGATGATTAGGATGTCTAGCATCTCCAACCTTTGTAAATTCTCATCCAATATGAGATCATATATTATACTCTATCATATTGCAACCAAAACATTTGGATGATTAGATTGACACTCAACACAATACGATACCAGTTCGTAAAGTATATATATCCAGAATTCTATAGTTCTCTTATCTCAATTACAACTATGCATAAGGTGGTGAACGAATGCCAATGACTACAACAAATTATGCAAATTCACTTTGATTTAATTTATGATAAATTGAGTTCTACTAATCCAAATTAGAAATGAACTCCCACTCAAAAACAACATCCCTCGTGTCTTTTTGGTGATTACATGAACCAAATCCACTACACCAAGTCCGATCATCACGTGAGTCGGTGTAGCTTCAAAGGCGAGCATCAAATGGGCATCATATCTACTATATGACTCATGCTTAACCTTTCGGTCCGTGTTCCGAGGCCATGTCTGTACATGCTAGGCTCGCCAAGTAAGAACCTTAGTATTCGCGTGTGTAACTGTCTTACACCCGAGATATGCTCGTGGATTCAAGTACACCCGATCATCACGTGATGTCTTGAAGCGACGAAACATTGTCGGTGCATACTTAAGGAAGAACACATTTTTATCTTGATATCTAAATGAGGGATCATCTTATTATGCTAATAAAACGCCAAACAAGCAATATAAGATGCTATCAAACATCACATGTTTATTAGTGGAATGATATGGTTCCCGCATATGATCTCCATCACGTGCACCGTGGTATGATCAATATGATACCTCTATGTGTAAGGCCAAGGTCTATGGAACCTACACGTTATGCGTGTTGTAAGAGTATCATCTCATAATTCTACTTACAACATCACCATATCATAACACTAGCCCAACAACAATCTAAACTAGACGCCTCTAATTTATCCATTGCAAGTTTTACGTGGCTTAGGGCTTTCGAAGATAGAACCATTCTTACCTACGAACATGAACCACAACGAGGATAACCAAATTGTTGACAACTCGTTGCAAATTAGATATTGACTATAGTAGGAGAGACAGACACCCGCTAGCCACTTATGCAAAACTAGTTGAATGTCAAGCGTGGAACAGGTCTCATGTGCGAGGACATGTAAAGTTTGTCCGGGCCGTTTCATCCCACTATGCCACCAATATCCAAAGTACAACTAAGAAGCAATAAAATGATCATCATCGCCCACATACTCATATGTGTACTACCCGTGCAAAGTATCTACGCATAGATCTGGCTCTAATACCACTGTAGGGTTCGCAGCATAGAAAACAAAAAATTTCCTACGATGGGAACATCTATGTACCAAGATCTATCTACTAGATACAAGCAACGGGTGGATATACATCCATAGAATACATACCCTCGAAGACCGAATAGCGTTAACGAGGTTGTACTCGTGGATGATGTAGACGAACGCTTGCCGATCTCAAGATCGTGATGAAGTCCGTCCAGCCGTCTAGCACGATCAAGTCCAGCACCTCAAAGCGGTGGTGCATCCGTGATCGCACACACGGGTACCCGACAACCTCCGCACCCTCGCTCCAGCGGAAGCAACAAATCCTTCCAGAAAAAGCCACCGGGAATATGTATCTCGCTGATCCGAGACCATGGGGGAATTCTAAAGGGGGAGAGAGATCCTTCGCGAGGAGGTGTGCTTTGAGAGGAGGAGAGGGGGGCCTTTTATAGGGGAGAGGGGGGAACCCAAGGGGCATGGCGCCCAGACATGGGGGCTTCCCCCACCTCTTACACATTCATGTGGGTGGAGCTCCCACTCAAAATGAAAAGCCTCCACTCCCATTAAAAAGCCTCCACTCAAAAATCCACTCACATGCATTAAATTTCCACCAAATTTAATGCAAGCTCTCATTTAAATAAAACTCTTTTATTTATTTATTCAGAATTTTGTTAATTACTTTAATTAACAAACATTCACATAAAACCCCTTGCTAGTATTCCATTTCACATGCAGAACCAGTTTCAGCAATTTCAACCGAAACAGTTTCGGTGTCTAGTGAAATAAATTTCTGCGCTTTCCTTTTCTTTTTCTGGCATATCATTTGCTCCGAATGGTGTCGGTATCCCTTAAGTGTGTCACCCTACGGTTTGCGAGTCGGGACCTGGAGATCCATACTGACTCCCACACATTCAACTATGACTTCTGTGATCGTGTGAACCTTTTACGCTAGTATCTTAATCCCGTTGTTTCATGATATATTACATGTCCGAGATTCGATCATCGGTATCTCCATACCTAGTTTGATCTATTTACCGACATGCACTGTTTTCTCGTTCCCGTGATATAACATTCTAGTGATCAAATCACTTGCTTGCAAGCTAATCAATGTGATATCACCGAGAGGGCCCAGAGCATATCTATCTGTCATCGAGGTGAACAAATTCCACTCTCGATCCATGGGCCTCAACATAACACTTTATTAGTTCTGAATCCATATTTATAATCACCCAGTTACGGTGTGACGTTTGATGTTATCAAGAAACTCTTCCGGTGTTAGTGATTGACATGATCTCATGGTCTAAGGATTAGGATCAGTTCGTAAGTTGTTATAGCAATATAAACTCAATGACTTTGATCGTAATGCTATACTTCAAATGAATGTTCATCACACCATTACACTAATGTTGTGACCTCGTTATTAACAATATCCAATGTTCATGATCAGGAAACCTATGATCATCTTGTTAATCAACGAGCTAGTTTATAAGAGAGGCATAACTAGGAACTACCTTTTCTTTATTAAACACACATGTATTAACGTTTCCGTATTAATACAATTATAGCATGTAAAATAAACATTTATCATATAATTACCACTTTATTATTGCCTCTTGGGCATATTCCCTTCAACGACAACTTCGGCAAGGAATCGCCATCATCTCTGTGCGCCCCTTTGCTAACCACGAGCACGTTGAGCTCCAGCACGTCCCGGCGAACACGGTGAGCATACCCTCCCTTCCCCTAGCTTCTTGGAATAGCCAGAGCGCCGCCGCCCGAGCGTCTCCGCCGCCAGCCACCGCTGAGCGCCGCCAGAGTATGGTCAGATCGTCTCCAGCCGTTAGATGCAGATCGTAGGGATACGATAGATCACTTAACTGAACCGTTACGGATAGATCTGTGCTGCTCGATCTAACTTATATCCAACGCCTCACAGTACTCTATCCGCACGAAGCGGTACCGGCGAATAAGAACACGACACGTGGCCTCTGTCTATTTTAAAAACCAAAAACTTTCCTATTAAATGTTTAATTTTGTAAAATTCACAACTTTCAAACCACACGTCCAAATTTTGCAAATTTTATATCAGCAAGACAAGCACTTTCTAAACATGCACCTTGTTTAGTAAATTGCTTCTGTTAAAATGTTTGTTTTTATAGAAACTTGTGTATGCACGTTTAGAATATAAAAATTGTTCTAAAATGATTTTGGGGATAAAATCTTTGGAAAATGGTTTGTTTTGAACCTACTGACCATAGAAATAAATTTGTGGTTTCAAAAATATATTTGTTGAAGCAAAAGAATGAATCTTTGATTTAAACCATTTCTAGTCAAATAAAAATAATGCTTATTTATGAAAAATGCTTTTGGGAGAAAATCTTTGGGAAATGTTTTGGAATAAACTCTCTGACCCCAAACACCAAGTTTTATGATTTGAAAATGTATTTGGTGAACCCTATAAAAATTATTACTTTGCTAAAGACAATTTCAACCACATAAAATAATGACTTAGTTTAAAAATGGTTTATAGGAAGAATCTTTTGCAAATGGTTTTGCCACTTTATAAAATGACCAATAAGTGTTTTAGAATGATTATAACCTATTATATAACACTTTTGTAAATAAAACAAAGTTTGGCATGCTTGCATGCATTGTTTTGTTTCTATCATTTTATGTGATGTTTTGCTTGAATGGTAGATTGAAATATTGCTTGCTTGATTGAATTGTAGTGATTTTAAGAGTGTGAATATTGCAAAGATCAAGGAGTGAAATTATACTCTCTACCAAAAAGGCAAGTGATGCTTCATAATTTTGTCCCATTATTTTCACTCTGCATTAGTGATATTTCTACGTAGGACTTGCATGGAATTTTTGCCAAGTATAAACCATGCCATGGGAAATCCTAGTAGATGAAACCTTAGTAGAAATTTCCTAAGTTAAGATTCCTACTACTATCATGCTTAGCTTAGCTAATAGGAAACAAGGGTGGAATATATATTCATACTATGGAAAATTTCTAAGTCTGTGGACTTGTGTTTTGTTTAATAAAACAACTAAGTAAATGAATCACGTGGGTGGAATGGAAGGAATGGTTTGTGTTGAGTGGTCATGCAAGTCCAATATGCTGGGGAAAACTTGGGAATCACCAAGTCCAGTATGTTGGGGAAAACTTGGTGTCTCACTTGTGGATGGCCACCCAGGAACAAAGAGATTTGAGATGTCAAATGTTGAGAAGCTTCAAGTGCAGCCACTTGGAAATATGGGCTCTGCCTAGATCATATAGGTTGCAATAACTTAGCCAAATGGACAGTTGGTGGTAGGGGAATGATAGGTTGGAACGCGTCCATTCTGGTCTAAGGGAAGGCTTCTGAAAGATCTTGTCTTGGTGAAACCAAGTCTTGTGGGGAAAGTGCACCACCTCTGTAGAGTGTAAAATCTAAGTACTTAGCCATGTCCCTGGCAAAGGACAATTTGAGCATCAAGACATGGAAGCTATCAAGAATCTCCTCATCCCAATTTCTAAGTTAAAATCTTGTGGGTGAACAAGGGATTGAAGGATCACCAATTTCTATTGGGAGATGCCTTGGGAAAGATTTTGTCAAGCAAAAACTTAGAGTTTTCAAATGATAAGGAAAATCTATTTTGAGCAATGCAAGCCTAAGATCCACTTAGCCAAATGCATATAGATGATAGACTCCACTATACTACCATAGTATCACTTGCCAATTCAATTCAAATGTATTGACCCTTGTGGCTGTAACTTGTTATGTTGCAGGTTTGTTTGATGTTAGTAAAGTTTGTTGATTAGGATTACAAGTCTACAACCAACATGTCTGCCTGTGGCACTTTGAAGATGAAGGACCCCATGCTATTGTTATATTCTGCTTTATTGTAATAAGATAGCCAAATGAGATATGTAAGATGTAATAAATTATTTTATTCCTGGTTATAAAGTTGTATTATGACCTTTGTTTCTTGATATTACATCTTAACTGTGGATGCTAGCTATTGATCCAGGGACTAGCATTGTAAACACAGGGATCTCTACCTTATTAAAGGTTGGGAACCTTACAGATGTAGGTAAAATGTTTACTACACCAAGAGATTACTAAAGAAAGGAATTTGAAAGAACACCAAACATTTGATGATGGTTATCTACTTCAAAGTGCAAGTACAAAGACATTGGTATTTAACTGTACACTCTTTGGACTATGTGTCATGTGTATGGATCCACTATTGATGATAGATTATTTCAAACAGAAAAGGAAATACTGAAAGAGAATCTCATAAATATATGGCAGAAAAGAAAAGACTAGAATTTTTCAGCTTAGTTATATAGAGGATATACATGTTATGGTTGTATTCTTTGCTTGTTAAACAATGTAGTTCTTGAGTATTGGATACTGAATTTGTTGGTATGAATCGTCATACGAAACAACACAATTCATGAACTACAATGGCCTAGGTAACTAGCAAATTAATAAGTGATGATGTTCATCGAGAACAAATAAAGGGTTATTGTGTTGCTCGTTAAACATCAAAGCTTGCCTTCAAGATTTGTTTTACCAGGTATTATGAGAACAAAAGGGTTGTTCAAATAATTGTCGTAATCCATAAAATATGGATGATTTACAAATCTCGTTGGAGAAATCACATCCATAAAACTAGTGCTAAAAATGTCGAAAGACAAATTGATTGAAAGATCACTTAGGAAGTGACATTGCCATTTAAATTATATTGGAAATAAAACATGAAGAAACTCCATGTGGATGGAATTTTGGAGTCTTTTGATTTTTGATCAAATGACGCTTGTGAAACTTTCCTAGAGATAATTAAAACTTCGTTCATAGGACAAAAGGGAACAGATGACTAGCTTATTGGAACTTGTACATATAGTTGTATGAAGTCCATTATGTGTAGTCAAGAGCGATGAATTTCAACTTCATAAACTTTCTCCGAAAATTTGAGTGAATATATAATTATTTACTTAATAAGGATGAAGTATGAAACATTTGAAAAGTTCAAAGACTATTCAAGATAAAGTGCAAAATAATTGCAACAAGAATATAAATAGTTTATGATAAGATCATAAAGGAAGATATTTGAGTTACAAGTTTAGCATAATACCTAAGATTTAAGGAATTGTTCTGTGGATTTGCATGTCTCGAAACACCTTAAGAGTATGGAGCATTCGAGATATGTAATTAAACCTTGTTTGACATGGTAAGATCGAAGGTGTAATTCATAAAACTGCCATTATATTTTAAAGATTAAAAGCTTTAGAGACTATCGTTTTTCTGCTGAAAAGAGCTCCATCATAATCCGTTGAAATGAAACCATATAAAGTTATGGTTTGGGATAAAACCCAAGTTGTCCTTTCTTAAACATTGGTATGCTATGCATAAGAAAGATGTTTGCAACCAAAGTCGGATGAACCTGTATTTGTATGTTATTTCGAATAACTGTTAAGTATTCCTCCATAACATCGGAGACAAAAGTGTTTGTCACTTAGAACGTCAAGTTTCTTTGAGAAGGAATTTTTCGTGAAAAGATAAGTGGGAGGACAATAGAACTTTGATAAGGTTAAAATAATCTTAGCTATAGGTGCAAAGTTGCGCAGCGCCGAAAAGTGTCCGGGAGGCAGCAACAATGCTCATGGCTCATGTGCCTCAAAGGTTGTGGTTACGGAGGTCAAAGTTTCTATTGAACCAAGTAGGTCGAGTAAACAATCAAATACGAAGATTTGAGGGTTGAATCATTATTTGAGAATAATGAACGGACTACATGCAAAGAAGCGATGATGGGCCCTAACTCCATAAAATGGCTTGAAGCCATAAAATCTGTGATAGTTCCATACACGAGAAATCATGTTTTGAACTTGAAGGACCCTCGAGAAAGGTGTAAGACCTTACATTTGTGTTTGGATCTATAAAGAAATAGACATGGATGTTTCACATCTATGAAATAGTAGACATGTTGGGAAAGATTTCACAACAATGTTCAAAGTTTGACTATGACAAGATTTGATCTTTCATAGCAATATTTAGTTTAGACGGATTAATGTAGCAACCACTACATATAATTTTGTTATGTGGTAGTTTAATAAGCAAAACAAGTTCTTCTAATAGAATTGTTACCTAGGACATGTGCATAACACGGTCCATAGGTTTTTGTTAATTCAAAGTATGCTAAAAGCATATGCAAACTTCAATTGTTGAAGTAAGCATTGCGGAGTTGGAATCTTCACTATGATGAAACTGTTAAAGGAGTTTAAATTCGTCAGAGACGATGAAGATGCTTGCATTTACAAGAAATTAAGTGGGAGCGCTAAGACATGTTTCTAATACATTATGTGGAAGACATATTGTTGATTGGAAATTATGTATATTTTATTAACACATATTAAGAATTTCATCCTGATGAAAGACTTAGGCAAAACCCAAATATTTGGCATCAATAAACGCTAATATGGTTGTGCCGAAAGTACATAGATGATATATTGAAAGAGTTCAATATAGAAACTACAAGAAAGGTTCTTTTCGCACAGAAAGGATTGAATGAGTTCAATATTGATGATATATTCAAATGTATTGACACTTGATAAGTGAAACAAAGATTCAAGTATAGATTGATACTTGATGCATGAAATCACAAAGAGTATTTATATCAATCATATTGTGGTATGTACAAATCCAGATATGTCCTATGCTCTAAATATTATGAGCATATACCAGAATGATTCATAAGATGATCATTGGACGATAGTAAGGATATTCTTATGATCTTTTGGAAGAACTAAGAGTATATTATTTTGTATAAGTGGCAAATAGATGGTTAGTTCATTGTAAAAGTACTACATTGATACTAGTTTTGTCACAAAGTACAAATTAAGTTTATATCAATCTAAACTAAGGGTGGCACAATATAATGGAAAGTAAGTTCCATAATGGATTTGGATGAGTTTCAAAGTTAAGACATTGTGACGGATACTACAACAAAAGGCTAAGTATATGACTGCTATTATAGCAGCTAAAGAGGGCATTTGTGTCAAGTAGTCTGTTATCAAACTAGGTGTAGTTCACAGCGGGATAATACTATGAAGATATATTGTACGACAATATTATCAACATGTTTTAACTCCAAAGAACTAAAGGTCTCACCAAAGGACCAAATTTATACAAAGCCATCTCATTATAGAATGAGTGATGCGTAGAGACGCAGAGACATGCAATTACACACGGACCTGGAAGTGTCAGATCCGAATATTAGTTGACCACTAGCAATCGTGTACATGCAACACTGGAAAGCCATAGGTGTTGAATACACAAAGGTTTGAAACTAGATTATTGACTCTAGTGCAAGTGGGAGACTGTTGGAGATATGCCCAAGAGGCAATAATAAAGTGGTTATTATCATATCTTCATGCTTATGATAAATGTTTACATACCATGCTATAATTGTATTAACCGGAAACATTAATACTTGTGTGATTTGTAAACATAAAAGAGTCCCTAGTAAAGCCTCTTGTTAAACTAGCTTGTTGGTTAATATATGATCATGGTTTCCTGATCATGAACATAGAAGATGTTATTAACAATAGGGTCATATCATTAGGAGAATGATGTGATGGACATAATCCTATAGTTAAGCGTAGCATAAACATCAAGTCATTTAATATAGTTCATTTTCTATATGCTTTCTGGTACATAGTAACATAATTCCTTTGACCATGAGATCATGCTAATCACCATCACCGGAAGGATTCTTTGATGACATCAAACACCACACCGTAACTGGGTGGCTATAAAGGTGGCATTGAGTGTTCGGAAAGTATGTGTTGAGGCACATGGATCAAGAGTGGGATTTGTCCATCCATATGATGAATAGATATACTCTGGGCCCTCTCGGTGGAATGTCATCCAATTAGCTTGCAAGCATGTGACTGGTTCACAAGGGATCATATATCACGGGAACGAGAAAAGAGTACTTATCAGTAACGAGGTTGAACTAGGTATGCAGAGATACCGACGATCAAAACCTCGGATAAGTAAACTATCGTGAGACAAAGGAAATTGGTATCGTATGTAAGTGGTTCATTCGATCGCAAAGTAATCATAGAAATATGTGGGAGACATATGAATTTCCAGATTCCTCTATTGGTTATTGATCGGAGAAGTGTCTCGGTCATGTCCGCATAATTCACGAACCGTAGGGAGGCACACTTAAGGATTCGATGTTGTTGAGTAGTTATGGAATGATGAGTAAGAGACCAAATGTTGTTCGGAGTCTCGGATGGGATCCGGGATATCACGAGGAGATCTGAAATGGTCCGGAGAATAAAATTCATGTAAGGAAAGTCCTGTTTCGGAGTTCAGAAATGATTCCGGTGATTTCACCAGGAATGTTCTAGAAGGGTCTGGAAGGTCCGGCACTCCGGAGGGGGAAGGGTACATGGATGTGTCATGACAATGTGGAATGGTTGAATCATGTACTAGGTCACTTGACTGGGCAATATGATGAGAGAAATCAAATCCATGTTTGAAAGTTAAACGCCAATTAGAAAAGTCAAATCTGAAGTTTGCTTGGTGGAGGGAGAGTAGGAAACCTACTTAGGGAGGAAGTCCTACTCCCTCCACCCGCCGGACAAGGAGGAGGAGTTGGAGGACGACTCCCTCCTCCCAACCGCCTCCCTCCCACCTATATAAGGAGGGGTAGGGCGCCCCCCTCCCCTCACACCTAAACCCTAGCCCTTGGCGCCACCACCTCCAAGTGTTGCCGCCGCCTAGGTCTCCTCTTCTAGCCAACTTGGGGCAAACCCTAGCTTTCCCTAGCCGCTGGCCAAGCCCACCCCTTGGTTCCTCTAAACCCTAGATCGCCAAGGCCCTCACTCATACTCCACCATACTCGCTTCGGCTTAAGGCGAAGCCCTGCGAGATCTCCCCTCTACTTCCGACACCACGCCGTCGTGTTGCCGGATTCACAAGGAGAGTGCTACAACCTCCGCTGCCTGCTGGAACAAGGGAGAGGAAGGTCTTCATCGAGTATCATACATGTGACCGACTGCGTAAGCGCTGCCGGAACGCAGCGCCGGAAGGATCGTCTACGCGATCTTGAGATCGGAAGTGTACGACTACATCATCCACGAGAATCTGCTCTCGTTAACCGCTTTGGATCTTCGAGGGTTAGTACTCTATTGACTCGTTGCTGCAATCTAGTAGATAGATCTTGGCTTATGTGTGTTCATGCGATAGAAAATTTTTGTTTTCCATGCTACGAACCCCTACAGTTGCTACTAGGGATAAAACAATGGTCTTTTGTTCATGGAACATGTGGACTGTTTACCTTACACACTATTTTTAAATCAGTTGTGTGTTGCTTGCAACTTGATACTAGAGGGGGTCGGATGATAACCTGAAGGTGGACTTCTAGTCATAGATGCAGTTGGATGGCGGTCTATGTATCTTGTTGTATTCACCAATCGAATCTCATAGGATCTTTCTGACTAGTAATTGCATTGTTATTCCTTGCTCAGTTCCTGTCAATTGCCCTGCTGTAATTTGTTTACCCTTCATGCCATGTTGTTTATCTAAGGAGAGCACCTCTAGTGAACTATGGACCCCGGTCCAATCTTAACCATTGATACATCTTCCACTGTTACATGTTTATTGCCGCAAACCATTACCCTCCACACCATACGTTTAATCCTTTGTTATAGCAAACCGGTGAGCTTGACAACCTCACTGATTCGTTGGGCCAAAGTCTTGAGTTTTTGTTGTGCAGGTCTCCACGTTTCTTGTAACACCTGTGTGACGTTTCCTGCCTCCTACTAGTTCGATAACATCGGTTTCTTACTGAGGGAAGACTTGCTGATGTACTGCTTCACACCTTGCTCTTGGGGTTCCCAACAAGCTCACATAAATTGTGCAATCCATCAAGCTTTTTGGCGTCGTTGCCGGGGAGGCTAAGGATGTCTTCACAAGGGGAGTCCTTCACTTCCTTTCTCTTTACTTTTTTTAGTTTGCTTTGTTTTTTTTGCTTGGTTTTGTTTGCCTCTTTTAAAAAAAACCCAAAAAATAGTCTAGTTTGGTTTGCTTGCTTTATTCAAAAACACAAAAAAATTTAGTTCCTTCTCTAGCTGCCACCTTGCTCTAGCTCACCATGTTTCTGCCCAAGTTCACCCTGAAAGATGTTGCAATAGGTAGTGGCTCCATAATTGGGAAAGATAATATTGAAGAATTCTTTAATTATGTTAGAAAGCATGAGGATATTGAGGATAAATCTATAGCAGAGCTTGCTCCTAATTATGAGATTGCTGCAGCTTCTTTAGTTCATATGCTAGAGGCTAGGTTTGTTAGCCTTAACCCCTTCATACAATTTTTGTTCCTAAAACTAAAAGAAGAGAAGAATGTTGAAAAGAGGGAATTCATCCTTGAAACTTTATCAAAAGAATTCCATGATGTTTCTAGGGAAGCCAAAAAGGTCTTTGAGCGTTTTAATATGCTAGGCTCAAGTGTAGATGTTGTGGGTATTTCTGATAAAACTAAGCCTAGATAAGAATTTAAGATACCCATACCCTTTAAGCTTGTTGGAATGCATGAAGCCTTTGAAAAAAAATTGATTGGGTTGCTCCTGAAAATCTTTTTGATGAAAGTAGTAGACCAAAGAGAGATGATAAGGGATCCTCCAAAAACCATTTGGATGAGATACCTTTCATAGTTGAAGACTTTGCAAGTATGTATGTTAATGCATCTTCATTTGAAAATACTTGATTCTTCTTGCTTCTTGTGTCTAAATTAAAGGCATTAAAGAAAAGTACTTATTGGGAGATAACCCAAGAGTTTCCTTGAGTCTTGGAAGTTATTACTCTAGTAATGACCTCTCATTATCCTTTTTGTTTGCTTTTTGTGCCAAGAATGACCTTCAATGAGAGGGAAGTAAGATTTGGAGAGTTACTGTCCCGAAACAGATTTTTCTGTCCTCCACCAAAAATAATCGTGAGGAGTCTCTGTAACTCCGATTGAGCTCAAAATTTACGAATAAATCCCCCACTATGATATATAAATTTAGTTAGTTCAAAACTTTTTGATTTGAGCAACATAAGATATTCGAAAAAATCGGTTTCTACCTGCTGGTCTGTTTTGACAGATTTCTACCATTATTTGCATTTGCTTCTTATTGATTCATTTTTGAGTTCTCTTTAGGTGAATTGAGCTTTTTTAAGGAGTTACTACAGTAGCTTGTGTTTTTAGTGAAAAGCTTTGTTGTTCCAAAACTTTGCCAAAGGTCTAATATCTTTTGAATACACTAATGTTGCTAATGAAGATAGTGTGAAGTTTTGTATGAAGGAAAAAAATTAAGGTGTAAAGAGAGAATGATGCAATGAGATGAACAATGGAGAAAAGCTCGATTGGGGATGCCACCTTAGTATCACCCCAAGAAATATCCAAGAGGTACAAGCGTCAAAGCTTGGGGATGCCTAAGGCATCCCCTTCTTCATCAATAAAAGCTTAGGTCTGTGTAGACACTTCGTTTTTATTGTTTCATGCACAGTTGTGTTGTTCTTGGAGCGTCTTAGTTTTTGTTTGCTTTGCTTAGCTTGTTTAGTTTGCTTGAATGAAGTAGTTTGTACCCTCGTTCTCACTGTGTTGTTTTGCAAATAAGTTGCTTGGTGTTGGAAAGGAGTAGTAACTTCTTTCTTATAAGTGCAAGAGGAGCTTGCATTGACTGTGACTTATACTTTAGCATGACATGCTATGTGTTTTTTTGACCTTATGCTTAGTGATTATTGGTGTAGCATGTCTTGTTCCAAATAATTGGGATTGCTTAGTGTGCCTTGAAGAAATTATGAGTTGTTTTAGCATGCAAAAGCATAGTATTGTGGTATTCTCCTTTGATGCTTTGCTTGGGTTGACTTGGCACATGCTCACACCATGTTATGACTATGACAAGTCACCATAGTCTCTATGATAATTTAGTCCTTGACTTGTAGTACCACTCTTTGCTTTGATTAGTATGCATTGTTGCTCTGCATGATTATGCTCTCTTAGTTGGTTGCTCCCAGTCTTTTGCTAGCCTCCACTTGTGTGAGTAAGTTCTACTCATGCTTCCAACTCCCAAAAAACCAAGTTATTCCAAAGTGTCCACTATAAACTCCTATGCATGGTGTGTTACACCATTCCAAGTATATTCTTGTTTTCATCTATCTTCCAATTAAAAACTATTTTGTTATGTGAAAACTTAGTGATTAAAGCCCTCACTAACTTTATGGCACACTTTATATTCTTTTCCCCTAATAAACTTGAACCATTGTGACAACTTTGTTGTATATGCTTGCACTTATAAGTTGGAATTAGCAGAACTGTGCTGTCATGGGGAACGTTTTCAACATTGCACTTGTACTTTGTACTTAGTTGATATCATGTTATTTTGTCTATGGATGTCACTGGTGTGAAATAAAGAGGGAACTTGTAAGTCCATTGAGTTTGTATCCTGTGTTAGAGAAACACCTGGGCCGCTAGCCTAAGACATGCCTAATCATGGTGGAAACTTGTAGAATCACCATAATGAGCTATCTATGAAGCATCCTCAATAAAAAAACTATGCATATGGTAAATAAAAAGATTGCTGAGATGCTAATTGTCTGCTTTCCTTGTCATTTTGGTTATGGGAAATCTCCTGTACCATGTGCAAGGGGTACCCCGTTGGTGGTTCTCAATGATATGCAAATACTTACAATGACAAGAACTTACCTGGTCCCAAAGTTGAGTATGCATGAGGTGTGGCCCTCGTATTCAAGGGACTTGAGATTGCCAACTTATACTTTGTCAATCATATACTCCATCTTTGCCACTTTAACCTCAACCACTTCAAGATGCTTATGATATGCACAATGAGGGCTGAAAGCTAACAACTACCATAATTTTTGGAAGCTCTTTTTGAAACTTGTAATCCCTGCTTCCTTTACAAAAAAGCCTTTCATCCACCATTATTTGAGTCTCCACCTTCTACCTTTAGGAACCATTAAGAGAGCATAGTTGTCATTTTGTGTGCAGTGTTCCAAAGCTTATTAGTTGATGCATATTGTGATATTACTTATTCTTGTGCTATTTGTTTCTAATCACCCTTGTGAACTTTGAAGGTGTCCTATGCATTTATTTACTACTCTATGAGGGACAAGCTGATTGCCACTATGCTATGTTTTCTGTATGTGAAACAAACAAACGTTTTTCAATGCATATTATTCATGATCTTTGTTTGTAGCTTGTCATGTTGCATGCATAGTTACTATGTCCTATTGTTAGAACTCCATCTTTCATGCACATGTTTAGAGTTCTTTGATCCCAGCTTTCAATGCTTGCAAATGGTTGGATCTTTATTGAGAGGATGCATGTCACCTCAAAAATTATTCTTTTTATCACTTACCTACTCGAGGACGAGCAGGAGTTAAGCTTGGGGATGTTGATAAGTTGGAAACGTATCTATAATTTTTTATGCTCCATGCTTGTTTAATATCTACTTTGCTTTGCTTGTCTACACTTTGAGGTGTTTTTACATGTTTTCTGGTACTAACCTACTAACAAGTTACAACAGTGCCAGATGCCTATTTTCTGCTATTTTTGGTTTCAGAAAAGTTATTAAAGAAATATTCTCGGAATTGGACGGGACAAACGTCAAAGTCAATTACTTTCCATGGGGAACAAGAAGTCTAGAGGGGAGACGAGGAGGCGTGCCAGGGAGGCTAAACCCCCCTAGGAGCGGGTGGGCCCTACCCCGCGCCTGGGTAGGGTTTGCCCCTGGCCTCCGCCTCGGCCTCCCCCTTCGCCTATAAGAATCCCCCGATGCATAAACCCTAAGTACCCGATCAAATCTCCACGAAACTGTCTATAGCCGCCGCCACCATTGTCCCTAGATCGAGGGGATCTAAAGTTCTTCCCGGCACCCTGCCGGAGGGGAGATCATCCGGAGTTCTTCCCGGTAACAAATAAGCATTCAGAAATTAAGTATTGCCATGTAAATAATCAAAGGTTAAATAGTATTTTGCCGCAGAACACACTGACCTAGAGGGGTTGGAACGACTAATCGATTTGGTCAGATAACAAATATAAACAGAGATAAAAGAAACACCGAGTGACATTATTCATCAGGATGTGTAATGGTGCCTAGAAATCGTACAAGGTTATTGCTGGATATCGTGCACACAAACATGAAGTGACAAAAAACTTTTTATAATTCACACCGCAGTGTCACTCCATATTGAATCATGTTTCGCCACCAAGGTGGAGATGGCAGATGGGAGCGTAAAGTGAACCTGGATTCACGTTCCTTGTTCAAATATCGATGATGGATGACCTGGGCCGGCCTATCGATGGTGAACGCCCTGGATCCCAGCTGTAGACGCATATGACGGCGGATGGTTGTCGTCACGGACGGAGCTTCACTTTAGCAGGGGAAGCAGCAATCTGACTACAGAAAGATTCACAGAACTAATCTGATTCACGACGACCACTAGTGGAAACGAGGCCTCTAACACCGGTTCGTAGAGGCCTCTAACACCGGTTACAGAATCGCTGTTGGGGGTTCGGTGTTAGAAGCCTCCCCCTTTAACAGTGGTTCTTATACGAATCGCTATTAAAGGGTGGCGCACGTGAGCCTGCCGCAGCGCTTAGCCCCCCCCCCCCCTTTAACACCGGTTCGGAAGGTTCTTTGCCACGGCAGAAAAACTGCATAAATCTCTCCCACGGCAGAGTTCTGGTTATCGAGTTCTGCTGCCGCCCCATTCTGGGCGGATTTCTGCGGCTCAGCGGGGAAGGGGAGTGGGGGGATCGATCGGGAGAGAAATACACATACATCGTTGGTACATACGAGTATATGAATAATTAAGAAACTATTATTATACACAAACATCGTTATTGTGGTATTTTCCGTACACGTTGAAGCATCAAGTACAAGACAAACGCGTTCAAGCATATATACAATATAACATCTCTATACACGTTCATTTTGGTGGATATCTAAAGAGTTCTCCGCCAGGCATGACGACCTCATCAAGTATGAACCTCGCCAGTTCCTCTTGAATGGCTCGTATGCGGTCAAATGGTAGGAGTTGGTCCCGCATCCGTTCGATCTAAATATATATGAAGAATGAGGTCAATATATATAAGAATAAAACTCAACACAATTGATGCTAATAAAATAATGTTGTGTACTTTGTTTACTTACTCTAAGTTGCGGCTTGGCCCGTGGCAGATATCGTGTTGCGAATGAACTCGCAAACATAGTATCCACATAAGTTATTATCGGGTCCCTAATGCGCGCACTTTACGAGAATAGAGAGTTTAATCAAAATAATAATCAATAAAGCATGATATAATGGAATTGGAAGCAGAATCAAAGAGATATGCAGACCCAGCTGGCTAGTATTACTTACATTTTGGTCTATAAATTTTAGTTCTTCTAACCATTCACCCACGGCCCTGCCCGTGAACCTTTTCCAAACCCTGTCCGGCAAAGAAAAGGGATAAAGGAGTAATTAATTACTTGTTGTCATGAAAGTTCCGATCTAGTGCGATAATATGATTGAAATTACCTCTAGAGCATCTCTTTAAAGTCTGCCCATAGCTCTTGGTATTTTCGTAACGAGTCCATGACAAGGATTTTTCCTGAGTCAACTTGAATGACTAGCAGAATAAAGTGGAACCTACGCACGCATAACTCATAATCAGTTACAATTAACATCGAGTAAGCCGAAACAGAATGTGTACAAGAGAGGGTAACACTCACGAGAAGTTGTAAGGCAATAGTATTTCCCTTTTGGTTTTTTGTCTTGGTAAAGACGTTAGCAAGAAATCTTCTATTTGCCTAGGTTTGTATTTTACCACTTGTTCATGAACTCTATTTGGGTCAACGAACCCAATGTCAAAAGGGCCTCCTTTCATGCATTCCATAACATTTTTCCTGCATAATAATATATACATATATGGTGAGCATATGTATATATGAATTGAATGAGCTGAGATAGAAATTACAGAAATAGTACTTACACACAATAAAGGTTGATGGCAGCTTTGTCGAGTTCCTTCTGATTGAATAAAAATGCAAGTCTTGAATATTGAAGGTGATTGCGTCGTCTCCGCACAATAAAATCTGATCTCTTATATGCGTCGTGATGCATTCTTCCTTTCTCGTCTTACAGAAATCAAGGTACCACTTATGCAATCTTCGCATTTTTATTGATAGATTCTTGAGCTCCTCTTTCTTGACGAGATTCTTCCCATACTTCCATGGCTGTATGGGGTTGACATCGCCTTTGGGCAAGTGGTCTCCCATGATGTTCAAGTATGCAATGTAGGTCATCCCCATCTCATTGGCCTTTTTTTGTAGCTCTTCCTCGTAATCATTTATAGGAGGAGCTATCCGTGTGTCGAACACTTGGAGCGGGGCGCACGATTTGTTTTCCTTCTCTCCGAGCATGGGAACTGTTTTCCGGTGTGCCGCATGACTGCTACTTTCAGACTCCCTCCGCCTTGCATCCCCCTTCATAATCTGGCACTCGTAGTCTGGCACAAGTGAGGTTTCAGGTTTTAAAAGATTATTGTAAAACTTCTCCACCACCGCCGGATCTAGTTTCTCCTTTGGCTCGGCCCGTCTAGGTGCAAAGAATTTCTTGACCTCTTCTTCCTAGATCCTCCTGTTCTCCTCGTCGCTGCGATTCCACAGTAATACCAGCAATGGCTTGGAGGAAGGCTGCAGGACGTAGTTTCTTGCACTCTTTGGCGTACGGTTTCCTGTGGATTTCTTCGTGGCAGTGCTAGTGATGCTCTTCGTGGAAGTGCTCTTCCGATTACGCCGACGCGCAGGAGATGGCTGAAGCGCCGGAGATGGCTGATGCGCAGGAGATGATTGGCGCGCCGAAGATGGCTGACACGCAGGAGATGGCTGGCGCGCTAGAGATGGCTGTCGCGCAGGAGATGGCTGAAGCGCCGGAGACGATAGGGGAATATTCTGATGACTTGGAGACGGCTGAGGCGGCTCAGACTGCTGACACTGCGGAGACGGCGGGGGTGCCAGTGGCCTCCAATTTGGAAGCACGATGTGTTCCTTCTTCCAAAGACTAGTTGTTTTCACTGCAAATTTGAGTTGAGTTTCCCCTTCACCTGTAGCATGGTCAAGTTATGCTTCCTAATATTCCTTCACAACCTCCGACAATAGCATAGCCATCTGGAATCGGTCGGCAGTGGTAAGTTCCACCAGCTACAGGAGGTAAGGCATAGCCGACCGCCACCTTAATGGATAAGCCCATTAATCTCACATGCAGCTCAGCGTGTTCGCTCTCCGTGATCTCATCCACGGGGTATCGAGGACCCGCCATTTCAAGCGTGGGCTGCACGTTCTCCGTGGAAGCCATGCTGCTTTTCCGTGCAGAGTCTGGGCCGCCGGCAGCTTCCAATGCAGGCTCTTCGTGCCGCTGAGATGGGCTGGTAGCTTGCTGGCTCTTTTGTGCATTCACTTGCGCCTGCAGCGCCACAAGTGCATGTTCTATATGTGTCATCCGGTCTGTACGCTCTTTTTCTTTTCTGCCGCGCCATCTGTAAGAGTCGCCCCACTAGGCAAACCCATCCTTCCACGTCATACCCCCTGTGCCTCGTGCAAGTCCATGGTGTTCTTTTTTTATCGATGGCGCGTGTGAGCTGGTCATTCTCTCTGTCGGGATGGAAGGTCCTGGCGGCTGTTTCCTCGTATGCCGTGATGAGTTCAGTGATAGGTTTGGCAAGAATTGTTGGGAAGATACACAATCCCGTTTCTGGGCCCAACCTTGCCCCGATTCCGCAGAACCAAGTCTTTGCATGTAGGTCCCACCCCTATGTCTGGGGTGTGATCCCTCTAGCGCGCAGGGCCTTCTCAGCTTCCTCCCACTTAGGCCTCTGAGATATGTAGCCACCTGACCCCGTCCTCTGGTGATATTCCTTCTTCTGGGCATTTAGCGTATTGGTTTCTGACCTCTTTGTAGCTATAGCACCTTCCTTGTACGCCACAAATTCGGGCCAGTGAGGTCTTATCTTCGCATAATATGCGTCTTCGAAATCTGGAGTCTTGCGAGCTTTCACAAATTTGTTCAATTTTGTCTTCCAGTTGTGGAAAGCGTCAGTAATCTTCTTTAGAGTCCACTCTTTTACCTTTTCCTTTATAACCGGTTTATTTTCATCCTCCTCTGGCGATAGGGTGAAATTTACCAATAGCGAAGTCCAAAGCGTTTCTTTGGATCTTTCATCGACAAAGGTACCGTAGCCCTTCTTTGGCTTATTCCAATATTCAATTATGATTGGGATTGTTCCTAACAAGAACTCCAGCCTGACGTATAAATTTGTATACGTCCTTCTTGGGCTCCATCGGCTTGTCATCAACACGGACTGCTTCGATCGTGAACTTTGCATGATCTTTCAACCGATGGCTCGCGTCTCGCTTGCTCTTTTTCGTAGAAGAAGATTGTTGCTAGCTGGTCGATCCGGAGGGCTAAAAGAAGAAAGAAGCATTAATTAATACATGTACATATATATACAAATCAATCGGTGCAAATCAGCACAGGCTTAATCCATGCATATACCTCGACGGACTTTGTAATCACTAAAGTGCGTTCACCGGAGTCGTAATCTTCTCCATGACTACTTGAGCTATCCTCATGTCCCTCCAAGTTCAAATATTATGAGTTGACCTCGTGGATCATGTTCTCCATTATTTCTTCCTCTTAAAGGTTTCTACTGAGTGGATCCATAGTTTCTAAAACAATAATACTATCTAGAGTAAGAGAGTAAACATTCAAGTGGACTTGGATTCATACACAAATATATATATTATTCATACAAAAATACACAAATGAAATTAAAACCCTAAACATGCTTGATCATTTTAAACGAGGTCTGAGGGGTCCAAACCCTAATTCGAAGAAATCTTGGACATATGAGAGGGTTCATTATGTTCTTCTAATTAAACTTGTCATGTAAGTTGATTAACAATGCATGATTATAGCTTAAATAGATAGTTCTCATTTTTTGAACATTTTGATATATTATTTGTATTTTTCTGAAATATAAATAATTAGTTGTTGAATTTACAATATTTAAACATTTTCTGGAATTATTAAACCACTTATTACCTTAGCCTGACGTCAGCACACCCTGACCCTAACCCTTTTCTCACCAAAACAGGGGCTAGCCACAGTACGACTATGGAGACCACGTCACAGCCACACAGGCGCCACACGGGCTCGCCGGAGGGGCTGCAGACGGCGGCGGCTGGCGGCGCTGGAGAGCGACCTAGGGCGTGCGAGCAAGCGCGTTCGACTCAGCACGATGCGGCCTACCTAAAACGGGTGGCGCCGCTACCAAGGGGTCACCGGAGCGATGGCAACGACGACGACCAGCGGCGGCGCTTGCAGAGCAGCGAGGCAACGACGGATCCGAGCTAGAGGGAGTGAGCGGAGGGGTGGGTGAGAACCGTGGGTTTACCGTGGGTCTACCAGAGGGGTCCGCGAGGCCGGGCGGGGTCGGAAACGGCGATGATGGCGACGGTGGTGGTCGTCGGGCTCGGAGAAGAAGCGCTGATGGGGGGTCGATTGCGGACGCGAAAGAAGAGCACGACGAGGCGGCGGTAACAGCGTGGGTGGGCGTGACGGCGTGGGTGGGCGTGGCGGCGACGGCTCCTCTCTCTGTGCTTCTCTGCTCCTCGATCTGGCTAGGGGAAGAGGAAGAGGAGGTGCGCGCGTTATAACCGCCCCCCCCCCCTTTAACACCGGTTCTAGCCACGAACAGGTGTTAAAGTGGGGGGTGGGGGATTTTCGTTTCGCGCGCACACCCCTCCCCCCTTTAACACCGGTTCGTGGCTGGAACCGGTGTTAAAGGGGGGCATTTATTTCGTACATTAAAGGGGGGCATTTTTAATTAAAAAAACAGGATAAAATTTATAAAATTCATATCTTTTTCATTTCAACTCAGAAAAATATGAATAATATATCATAATTTTCAGAAAAATAAGATCTATCCATTCATATAAAAATATTTTATAGTTACTGTAAATGAAAATTTTCAAAATGATTAAAACACTTACATATAAATTTTTATTATTCAATTAAGACAACAATAAAATAGTCAAACCCTAAAACTTTGAACTTAAGAAATATTAAGCATCTGAAAAGGAATCTAATCCTATTTTATTAGAGCAAATCATATTTTATTTTGTATTAACATTTTTGAATTGTTTGGATATTTAAATTTAGCATCTTTTGTATACTTTGGAATCTGACAAAACTTTCAACATGAAAATTGTTTGCATTTGAATAATTAATCCTAAAACATTTTTTGTTTTTAAAAAATAAAATTCTAACTATTCAAACTAGTAACAAATGAGAAAGGGCGGGCAGAATGTGTCGGAGGAAAAGGGTGGGAAGAAAATTTTATTACGATAGAACTAGAATTAAAGTACATAACGCAACTAACAAAGCACGACTGAAAATTAAGATACATAGAAGAACTGAAAATTAAGATACATGGCCAGATTAAGTCACAATCGTCCGAACTATTTTTGGAATATTGGAGTGATTCAGTCATGTTCCAGCCTACACCTGTAATACTCGCCACTGTACTCGTCGTACTCTCCGCGGCCGTCGTCAGGGTCACCGTAGTTGAACCTTGAAGGCTGAGTACACGTGGACTGGACTTGAGGGTAGCGCAAATGGGGTTAGAGTTGGCGGCCGTGTTGTAGGCCATGACGCTCTAGAGAGTCCGACCACGCCACCACAGCCGACGGCCGGCCTCGTTGAAGTTCGGAGGAGGTGGGCCGTCCTCCTCGTGCCTGGCGAGCGTCCTCTCACGCCGATCCCCGAAAAAGGCTTCCCAAGTCGGAAAATAGTCGGGATGCCAGTTGGGATTCCTCCGCTGCTCCGGCGTGAGCTCGAAGTAGTAGTGGTTCATGATGGCCATCCGACGCGTCGGACCTAGAGGGACAGGAGGAACTGGCACGCCTCCGGTGCTCAGCATCCAGCCGACGGAGACGTAGTAGCCCGGCGGGCAGGGGTAGTTCGAGGCGCAAAGCGCCTCCGCCTCCCTGGGGGTTAGTGGTATGGTGGAAGCCATGGGTGCCTTTTGTGTTCATTGATATACGGGGCAACCAAGATAGATCTTTATAAAACCGTGTAGTGTGCTTGATTGAGAGAATGCCCGTCCCTACATATAATTTCTTTATATCCTATAGTGCCTCAGTCTCCCCTCATGTCGTGATTTTGGAACACCAATTGCCTTGAGGTCAGGAATAAAGTCAACACAGAAGTCAATGACCTCCTCTGTTACATAGCCCTTGGAGATGCTTCCTTCTGACCTAGCACGGTTATTAACATATTTCTTTAAGACTCCAACGAGAGAGAGTGAAAAACTTAATTCGAGCTCTCGGACATTTCACCGAACACCTCTTGTGCATAGGAAAAAACACAAACTAGCACATCTCTCACCCTCTTGCTAAGCTCCAAAATAAAAGAGAGGGGTGTGGGCTTCGGTGTGTTATATAGGCGCACCCCCTTTAACACCGGTTCAAGCCACGAACCGGTGTTAAGGGGAGGGGCTGCACAGAGCGGTGGTGCAGGCCTTTAACACCGGTTCGTGGCTCGAACCGGTGTTAAAGCCTATTTCCGACCTAAACCAAAGGCCTCGTTTTCACTAGTGGACCCACGTCGCGCTCATATTAACTTCATTGATCTTCCTTCGGAGACGGGCGTTGTGCATGCAGGATTGGTATCCATCCACGCGCAACGGGCTGCGACTGAAGATAAGAGATGGTAATTTCTTCTCCGGCGCCGGTGTCAGCGCTGGAGCAATCATGCACATGTACAAGAGATACTTCTTTGGAAAATCCTTGTCAGGGTCGGTTTTCTCCTCGGGGCCGCCGCCGATATCACCTCGGATCTTGTCCTTGCTTCCTTGTGCGTCTACAGATTGATCTCTCCACACCGATCGTGTATCTCTCCGGATTGAAAAGGACTCCACGAACAAGCAATAGATGAGTGTATTCACCTTTTTTGGCGATGCATGCAATCGTAATTGCTTCACATGCATCCATGATTGCTTCGCCTCCATCATGGCATAGAGAAACACATCTTGAGTGGTTGAGGCTCTTAGGTTTTCTTGTAACGTCGGTGGCACCTTGGGATAAAAAGAAAACTAAAATAAGACGGTGAGGAGATACCAGATATGATAACAATAGTTATTCACGTTGTAATGGCAATGGTGGGCAATTTTTTACTTAAGTCTAATCTAATGGTTATAGATTTTTAGTTTATCAAATATAAATGGTCGGATCTTTCTGATTTTTATGGGATTTTCTAGACTAATTCTCTTTTTTCCTGATAGCTCATCATGTACTTTTAATATATAATAGTATCAACTGGAATAAGCCAGCAAAGGAAGATGGAAACCCTAATAGTTTTGTCGAGGACAAATATAAGACATACTATGGTAGAATCTCATTTTACATTTTACCCTACCAGTCTTGGAGTCTGAGCAGTCCATAGATGCTATGAGTTCCAAAGTCAACCATTTCGCTCTTAAAACGATGGCCGAATAGTTCAATAACTACACGAAAATATTATACAATGAATATCTTAAGGAAAAACAAGTTCCAGAATTCACTGGCACACCAGAGAAGCAGCGGACTCACCGGGAAAGCTTTCTGTACTGCAAGAAATTAGAAGTAGCAAAAAAATGGTCTGAAAAGAATAAAGAAAATTCTACAAAAAAGAAATATCATCGTAAGATGGGGACAAGTGGCTACAGGACTTCCGTGCCTAAGTGGGAGGAATCCGAGCGAGCCTTGCGTGAAGAAGGGATCACTCCAGCTATAGAGGACTGGCCCATCAGAGTAAGGAATTGGTTACTTGTGCATGGGGCGAAGTATGACATGGAAATAGGGGAGTTAATATTGGATGGAAAGACATAAATTGCTACACCCATGAAGCAAGTGTTAAAACAATCGAGGAGGTTCGAGAGAGTAAGTTCAAACCCGATAGAGAGAATGACGAGTTGACAAAGGTCATCGGGAATCCTGAAAAAATAGGACAAACACAAGGCTTTGGACCTTCCGTGTCGTGGAAGGTTGGGTTTCCAGTGGACAATGAATATTATAGAAGTCGAGCGAGAGCAAAGAAGTGGAAGGAGCAGGAGGAGGCAGACCGGTTGCATAGTGTAGAAAGAAAGAACGAGGAAATATATGCTATTCTAAAGGAGCAACAAAAGAAAATGGACAAAATGCGCCAGCAATGGCCAACTCATCAGCCGCTGCAAGAAAGTACTGGAGGACCATCTTAGTGGAGAAGCAGCATGGCTTCCACGGCCGCCGACCCGATAGATCGCTACCCCGTGGATAATATCACTGAGAAGACAAGTTGTGAGCTACATGTGCGAGTGATGAACTTATTGACATGGATATACCTTATGGGTGCACAACGGCATACCCGGTCCATCCCAAGGAAGACTCATGCAAGGACACACATCCCATGAAGATTTCGGGTGGCCCAAGCCCGTGGCGATTTCGACTGTTTGGAGGACAAGTTTAGACTAGATATAATTTTAAAGGGTATCAACCCTAATTTGTAACCGACTCAACCTATCCCCGGGACCTAACCTATCTATATAAAGGTCAGGAGGGTACGGCGAGAAGGATCCTCAACTCACCTCATACACACATCACGCCAGATTGCATCTGCGCACCCTTGTAACCTTTGGTTCCGCCGTAATCAAGAGCAGACAAGCAGGAGTAGGATTTTCCCTCCGGGGTCCTGAACCTGGGTAAACCGCGTGTCCCCGTGTTGCTTGCCTGTTAACCATTCCACGCCTTCCAGCATCCCCATATTCTCCAAATCCATGTCCATAATAATGGGCATTGACGAGTCGAACCCTCGTCAATTGGCGCCTTCTGTGGGAAACAGGGAAGCTGATCGTGCGGTCGTGACGGTTCCATCCGAAGAGATCTACGATTCATCGGCAACGGAGAGCCACCTCCTCTTTGGCGCCTTCGACTTCACCGCCCACTCACTGGCCACCCTGAAGGATTTCGAGTCCGTTGGCGACGGGCTCGAGATTCTGTTTGGGAGCTTCTGCTTCGAGGTGGGGTAGACAGGCACCCTCCGCCTCCCAGAGCGGGTGCCACTTCCATCCATCAGGCCCGCTTCGTGGGTCCCACCCATCGATGCCCTGCGCACATCGACGATGATGGGCGTTTCGGATGATAGCAGCAGCTGCAACTCCGATCTGTGTGATCCTCCCTTGGATGAAGGAACCTACGGTTCCAGATCTGAGAGTTGCCGCAGCAGCGAACCACCCCATGAGCGCTACATGTGCGCCATCATCCACGACGACAACGTCAACAACGGAGCGGATCCGGCGCTGGGTTCGGGTGCCATACCTCCCAACCCGCAGGTTGAGAATGAGGGAAACAGAGGAAACCCAGCCAACAAAGCCACTGAGGGAAGCAATCGCGGCTATGACTAGATCAACCTCAACGAGGAAGGCTGGCGCCAAGCACGCGAAGCTGTGCAAGGCAACAAAATCCTACATGTGGATGCCTCCCGGGACCTGCTGATTGTCGTGGTATTGCCGACGAGTACGCCATGGAGGGTTCCTCACAATGCGTGTTTAGAGACGTGGGGGAAGGCGGACGGTTGACGGGTACAAGGTTACACATCTTACCCAGGTTCAGATCCCACAACGGTGGCGGAATCCTACTCCTGCTATAAATCACTATAAGGGCAATACGTCGAGTTATAGGGATTGGTTCGCTATGCGAGGTGACTAGAGAGTCTAAGTTATCGTTGCCCTAAAGGCTCCCATAGGCCCGACTTATATAGTCGCCAGGTCCTAGGGTTACAGGGAAAAGTCCTAGCCGGATAGGTTATAGAGTCCTACACTACTTACAACTAGTCTATCGTGTCTTGCACTCCAAGGCTCCGGGTACGTCGGTGACTCCTCCGTAGCCTTCCTTTATCCGGCATGGGCCTCCCTTCTGGATCCATCTAACTGGGCCTCCCAGCAGGCCATGGGCCATGCTACCAACTGTGGGCTACCCGGGTTATCCATATAAGAGACATGCTATGAGGATACCCATATAGCATATCCCCAACAGTAGCCCCCGAAGAACTCCAAGATCTTGAGACGTCTTGCCTCTTCAGGATGAATGCTCCATCTAGATGGATGTCGGCAAATCGTCAAGCAATATCTTGTAGTCCTCCCAAGAACCCTGCAAGGTTTTCTCCGTCTTCAACTTGTAAGTCGGAGAATTGCTGAATCTTCTATCGTACTCTTCCGTAGCCGGACTGGATCCGTCCATGCTGGAATATTCCGATGTGATGGTTCACTTGCAAATGACAGCTAGGGCATTTTACAGCCCAGATATCCCTCTGGCAACAGACGTACTTCTACGGCCCAGATATCCCTCTGGCTGGCCGAGAAGAAACGTATCCGGACTTTGTCGACGGAGCCGCTGCTGAAGCCCCGACATGGAGGTCCCAAGCCACCCTTCCCTCCGACGATGAAGCCTCCCGCGCCATAAGGCGGATAGAGTGGTTCATAGACACTGGTTTGACCGGGTTGGACCTAGCCATGTGCTGGTTCATCAGACGGATCCAGCCTCTGCAGCACCGCTCGAAGTTGATGCATGAGTACACCAAGGATAGGAAGGATAGCCTCCGCATCTCCGAGGACAATTTCTCGATTGACTCCATCAAGCTTCGACTCAAGGACATCGTCAAGGTGAAGGATAGGAAGCGAGGCTTCACCATCACCTATGACATGTTCGTTGACGGCACGTGCCCAAAGGTATGATGTTTATTTTCGTATACGACATATACTCCAGTTCTTCCGTGTAACCATTACCATCTTCATCTAACACTTGTGGGATTTCAAAACAGCTCAGCAGTCTAGATGAGGATAGCATGGATGTCCAAATCTATGACCCAAAGATGAAGGAAGTCACCGTCGTGTCCGACGATGATGTCCCACTGGAGCGAAAGCGGAAGAGCTCCATATTTGACGCTGCCGACGGGGGCAAGAAGAAGAAGACGGAGAGTGGAGTCTCCAAGAAGTCCACTGCTTCCCTAGAGGCGGAGAAAAGAAAGATTACCGGAATCACCTTTGCCAAAGCATCCCCTATTGTGTAAGCTTATTTCTCTCCGACATTTGTCCATTGCTCGTCTTATTCATGTACTTATACTTTTTTGCACGTTTCAGGAAGAAGGCCACTACTAGTTTGAAGAAGACCTCCAAAACTTTGGGGGCTTATAGAAATATTAAAGATATGTTGCATCATGACGTGTCTCCCCACGCATCTCCCTCCATCGCCCCTATTACTCCCAGCGTCCAGCCTACGTCTGCTCCGACAAGCTCACAAGTCAAGGATGCATCTGGCCCTTCCGCCATGGAAGTGGACTCAGGTGCCTCCGTGGAGCTAGTCGTTGCCGGCGAACAGGCGACGCAAGAAAGTACCACTACTCAAATGGCTGAAGATCCGGCTAAGGATGCCATCGATAGCGGTAAGGTGGTGGTAGTGAGTGGAACGTCTGCCGAAGGCGGCACCTCCGCACCCAGGACAAATGTAGGATTCCCGAAGATAGTCTACCCGGCACTTACGCCGAGTAGCTTTGCTTTGGTTCCTGGTGCAGCGCCGACATCTCCAACTTGTGGTGTTGAGGAGCTTCTCCGACAAGCAGATAGCTTGCGAGGAAATAGCCTTTCCTTCGGCAAGTTGCTTGCTAAGAGCGCTACCAACCTCAAGATCATTGCACTTGTAAGTTTCATTTGCCTTTTGCATTTTATATGAGTATCCCACTGTAGCCCCCGAGGATTTAGACGGAAAACCATAGGTCTTTGCATCTAAAAGCTCTAAGAGTGACTAAGCTTGAAAATCTCTCACTGTAGCCCCCAAGTATTTAGTTTGAATGAATTATTCTGACTAGATACTTTCAGAGTAGCATACGCAGTGTTTGTCAATTTCGATACTGTAGCCCCCAAGTCTCTAGTTGTAACTGAATTAGTTCCGACTAGATACTGAAAGAGAGACTAATCATATGACTGAGTTAAAAAACTTTATACTGTAGTCCCCAAACTTCTAGTTGAAAACTGAATCAGTTCCGACTAGATGCTTAAAGAAAGACTAAGCATATTGCCAAGTTAAAAAACTGTCACTGTAGCCCCCAAGCCTCTAGGTGGATAGTTATCCGGCTAGATGCTCCAAGTAGACTAAACAGCATTAAATTTTCTTTCCACAGAATGAGAATGCTCGGAGAGGCGTGGCCAACGAGAAGTTTCAGAAGATGCGTGCGGACTTGGAAGCCAAAAAGGGTAAAACTGCCTTCTTGAAGGAACAAATCATCAAGAGCAAGAGTCTGTTTTTCCTTTCTTTTTCGTATTCCGACTTGGTCTTGTGCCAACATTCTCCGAGTACTCATTGTGTACTGTTCTTTCTCCGACTTGCAGAAGCCATTGACAAAGCCAAGGACATTGTGGAGAAATCCAAGCATATTCAGCAGCTGGATAGCTAAAACAAGATCCTTAAGCTGGAGAGGAAGGATATGCTGAAGATGCACGAGAACTCCATGAAAGTCTTGAAAGAGTCCACCAACACGGAGATGAACCGCTTGAAGGAGGAGATCGCGATGCTAAAAGAGCAGAAGAAAGCTGCCGATGAGCAAAATTAGCGCAATCTCGAAGCATACAAGATCCTCCGACAAGTACGGGACTCCATAGCAGAAACTCTCCAGCAGGCTGAGATTAGCATCTTCGGTAAGTGATTCTCCGCCTTGTACTTCTGTAAGCTAGATACTCTGAACTTTTTGTGTTACTAAAATCATGTGTTCCTTTTTCAGAATTTGTAGCTCCTATTGGGTTGACCCAGTCGCCTCCTCCATCAAAAGAATGCATGGTCCTTGCTGGCAACTTTATCAACACCGCCATCAAGCAGACCAAGGAGATAGCCAAGCCCCTACAGATTAACATCAAAGCGGTGGATTCCGTGACGAAGTTCTCGGAGATCTTGCGCCGAGCCCCCCGAGCGTATTGTAAGCTGGAAAGCTTCATGTACCCGGGCCGGCGCGAGGATGGCGCTGTCAATGGACAAGGCGCACTACTAAAACGCCGACATCGACACGGTGACCTCCGGTATCCCGACGTGGACAACGATGGCCAGAAAATAGATCATAAAGCTATCTTGGCGTCGCTCGCGGGTTTTGATACCAGAGCCGCCGAGTTGGTCGACCCTAACGTATTCGTGCCCATGGAGACTATTGACGGTGACAACCAAAGCTCCTCCGGACCCCTCAACACCGCTGACTTCGAGGAGGATGACTCTCCTGCTGCTGACGATGCCACATCCAAGTCACGTGTGCCAAAGGAATGAAAAACAATATGTAATATTTGCTTCCTATGGAATTTGTATGCGGAAAAAACTACTTGTTAACTTAAGGCGAAAAACAATGGTTGTTATTTCCTGCTACTCAAGAACTTGTTCCAGCATGTATATATTTTTAAGCAAGTGCTGGCTTATCCGTTACTCTGGTTGTTATGCTTGACTTTTCGTGAGTCGGAAGACTCGTTGTCGGAACTATGCGCTTAGGCGATGATGCCCAATGGCACCGTCAGTAACCTAAGCACAAAACCGCCGAAAATAAGTGTCAAAAGTCACTACTCCAAAATCCACATAAAAACAACAAAGAACATGTAGACCAGAAAACTTAAGCTAACACCCATAGGCAGAATTTTCACAAGTGCAATCGCAAAACTTGTGCATAAAGGTTTTATATGATCCAAAAATGAACACTAAAGGAGGTAAAAGACTCAGAAATATGAGTGAACCAGAGAGATTTATTTCATTGATCGATCATATAAGAGGTACACAATAGATAAAAAATGCTAAGTGTAGAAAGGACGTAGCTGTGCTATGTTCTATGGACGATCAAACTTCAGGTAGTCATCATCCGGGTCACGTCTCTTACGCTTATGATCCTTGTTGGGTCTATCCTTCAGTTCACGATTGTCAACTAGGTAGTAAGACCCATTGAGCAGCGCCTTGCTGATGATGAACGATCCTTCCCATGGCGGGGATAATTTGTGTGACTTCTTCTACTTAAGTCAGAGCACCAGGTCCCCCTCTTTAAATGAGTGATGCCGAACGCGGTGACTATGGTAGCTGCGTAGCTTCTGCTGGTAGATGGCATATCTTGGGCATGCCAATACGCGCTCCTCCTCGAGAAGGTCCACATCTAGGCATCTGGATTCTTCAGCGTCATCTTCATCGTAGGCGGCAACTCTTGGTGAATCGTGAAGGATGACGTCTGCTCCATATACCATGAAGTAAGGGGTGTAGTCGGTGGATCTGTTGGGTGTAGTTCGTAAACTCCACGGCATAGATGGTAATTACTCCGCCCAAGCTCCAGCTGCTCTATGCAACGGTGCTTCTAGACATAGCTTGATTCCCTGCAGAATTAATCCATTGGCTCTCTCAACCTAACCATTGGACTGTGGATGTGCCACAGATGCAAGGTCAAGTCGGATGCCCTTATCCCAACAATAACCTTCCACTTCTCCAAGTGACAAGTTGCTGCCGTTGTCGGCGATAATGCTATGTGGGAGACCAAATCTCACCACTAGATCCCAGACAAATCTAAGGGCAGATGCCCCATTGAGCTTTCTAATGGGTTTAGCTTCTATACATTTGGTGAATTTATCAACTGCTACTAGCAGATGCGTAAACCCACATGGTTCTGCTGCAACGGACCAACCATGTCCAGCCCCCAGACTGCAAAAGGCCAATTTATTGGTATTGTTCGCAATTCTTCAGCAGGAACATGTGGTTGACGGGCATAATACTGGCATCTCATGCATGTCTCAACCAGCTTGTCGTCGTCCGCCTTCGCGGTCAGCTAGTAGAATCCTTGACGAAAGGCTTTAGCTACCAACAATCGAGGAGCGTCATGATGCCCGCAATCTACGAGATGGATTTCACTGAAGATTTGAATACGTTCTTGCTGGGAAACACACTTAAGGTATACACCATAAGTTCTTCTTTTGTAGAGCTGTCCATTAATTATGGTATAGCCCTTTGCTCGACGTACTATTTGTCGTCTTTTGACTTCGTCGTCGGGCAAATTTCCGTGTACGAGATATTCCATGAACGGTTTTGTCCAAGCCGGAGGGACCTTTGTCAACATGTGAACAAAAGAGTCAACTATGTCCGGGTTGTCCACATGCGCTCCCTTCACTGATGGTGTCCATAGATGTTCCAAGAGAACGCCAGGAGGAATTCGTTTGCGCCCTGATCCAAGCTTAGACAGCAGATCAGCCGCCTCGTTTTGCTCCCTAGGTAGATACTTGACCTCGTATCCCAATAAGCTCTTGGCTATCTTGTCCACTTCGTCTGGATATGCCGCCATCATAGGGTTCCGCACGTTCTAGGTTCCAGCCACCTGCTGGGCAACCAAATCGGAATCTCCACAACATACTATGCGCTTGATGCCAATATCCTTGGCTACGCGTAGTCCGTGAATGAGTGCTTCATACTATGCCATGTTGTTCGTAGCCTCGAAGTGGATCTGCTGAACGTAGTGTAGCTTTTTCCCAGTTGGTGACTGTAGTAGTACACCAGACCCCAACCATTGAGTAGATTTGATCCGTCAAAGTGCATCACCCAATATTCTGGCTCCGGCATTGGGGTAGAATCTGGCATCTCCGTCCAATCTGCGATAAAATCTGCCAAGGCTTGTGATTTGATAGCGTCGCGTCTCTTGTAGGTGATCTCGAAGGCGCCAAGTTCAATGCCCCACTTCGCGACCCTTCTTGTAGCGTCACTGTTGTTGATGATGTCGGACAGTGGAGTTTTGCTCACAACTGTGATAGGGTGCTCCTAGAAGTAGTACCTCAGCTTCCTAGAAGCAAGGAAAACTCTGTAGGCTATCTTCTGGTAGTGCGGGTAACGCTGCTTGGACTCCCTCAAGACCTCGTTTATATAGTAAATTGGTCTTTGAACTCCGTGCTCATAGCCTGGTTCTTTCCACTCTACCACGACGGTGATGCTGATTACCCGGTTGGTGGCTGCCATGTAAATTAACATGGGTTCTTCGGGCTCGGGTGCTGCAAGGATAGGTGCTGAGGAAAGTGTCTCCTTGAGCTGCTTCAATGATGCATCTTCCTCGTCCGTCGACGTGAATTTGTCTACCTTCTTCAGCAACTTGTATAGCGGCAGAGCCTTCTCTCCAAGTCGCCTGACGAACCGACTAACTGCTGCAACGCAACCTATTAGCCATCGTATGTCCTTTAGGCATGTCGGACGGTTTATGTTTAAGATGGCCTTGATTTTCTCCGGGTTGACCTCGATTCCGCGCTGGGAAACGATAAAGCCCAACAATTTTCCGGCTGGAACCCCGAAGACGCACTTCTTAGGGTTAAGCATCATGTTGTATTTTTGGAGATTATAAAAGGTTTCTTTTAAGTCGGAGATTAATTCGTTTTACTTTTGAGACATCATAGCTATATCGTCCACATAGGTGTGAACGTTCCGACCAATTTGATCGTGCAGGCAATGCTGCATTGTCCGCTGGTACGTAGCACCTGCGTTTTTCAACCCAAAGGGCATCGTGACATAGCAAAACGTGTCGTAAGGGGTAGTGAATGAAGTGGCCAATTGGTCTGACTTCCTCATCTTGATCTGGTGGTATCCTGAGTATGCATCGAGAAAACACAAAAGTTCCAAGCCAGCCATTGAGTCAATGACTTGGTCAATGCGAGGCAAAGCAAACGGATCTTTGGGACATGCTTTGATCAAGCCGGTGTAATCAATGCACATTCTTAATTCTTTGGTTCCCTTTTTGGGGACAAGTACAGGATTGGCCACCCATCGGGTATGAAGGACTTCTCGGATAAAACTAGCCTTAAGTAACCTAGCTATCTCTTTGCCTATGGCACGTCTCTTCTCGTCTCCCAAGTGTCGTAGTGGTTGTTTCACTGGTTTACAATTTGGATCAATATTCAAGTTGTGCTCGGCAAGTTCCCTAGGTACACCTTTCATGTCGGTAGGTTGCCAGGCAAAGATGTCTTTGTTCTCACGGAGGAACTCGACGAGCGCACTTTCCTATTTAGGGTCCAGGTTTGTCCCAATGGCGGTGGTCTTGGAGGCATCGCCTACCACAAGTTCCACCGACTTGGTCCCAATGGCGGCCTTGAATGCTGGGGCGGAGTCAGAAAGCTGTTTCTTCGACGCGGGCATCTCCGAGGCATCGACCTTGCTCTGGATCTCCTTGAATTCTTCGTTGTAGAGGATAGCTTCCGCAAAGGCTGCTTCTCCAATCTCGCAGTCCCTTGCCTTGGTAAAGCTTCCGGATACGGTGATGACACCATTTGGTCTGGGTATCTTGAGCTTGTTGTAGACGAAGCATGGCTTGGACATGAAGGTGTGGAAGATGTCGCGGCCGAATATGACATGGTACACGCTCTTGAAGGGGACCACCTCAAAGGTCATGCGTTCTTGGTGGTAATTATTGACATTGCCAAAAGCGACCTGAAGTGTGATGCACCCAAGGGACCGAGCCTCCCGACCAGGAACTACACCATGGAAGATGGTGCTGGTCCGCCTTAGGTTTGCCTCTGTCAAGTTCATATTGTACAGTGTATCCAGGTACATGAAGTTGATGCTGCTTCCACTATCCACCATACATTTGGTGAAATCATTGCCGTCAATTAGGGGGTTGATGATCATGGCGTATTGGTTCTCCGTAGGGATGAGGTCTGGGTGATCCTTCCTGTCCCAAGTAATTGGAATCTCTGACCAGCGAGGTATTAGGGAACTGGGGGTAGAGTTTCCATCAGTATCCTCATGGAGGTCTTGTGTTGTCGGACGGTGGGGGTGCCAAGGAAAGTGTGGAAAACTGTCGCCTTCTTCTTGAAGGGGTTTTTGCCCTTGTCATCGCTCTTGGCAGCGTTCTTGGGGTCAACGTCCTCGTCCATGTCACTTGAATCCTTGGACTCCTCCTCCTTCTTTTTCCCCTTCCCTTGCCTCGTGGTCTGTTCTTCCGACTTCACTTGTATCCGGACTCCGGGTCCTCCTTAAGGTCGTTGAAGAACTTGCAGTGGCAGTTGGTGTGGGTGGCCTTGCCGCTGGCATCGACGTGTACGAGGCATGGCATATTGCGGTACTCCTCGTAGGTTTGGGAACGCGGAGCGCTGCCGAGGTAGTTTCACCTCCTCACTGTTGCCCACGACCAGCTCCCCGTCTTGGGGCCACGTTGCCCGCCATCACCTCGTCCTGCAAAGGTCATAGCGACCATGTCGGAGGTTTGCTTTTCTTCTGGCGGGGTCTTCCGCTTTGTGTTGCTATTCCTTCGAGCCTTAGTTGGAACGGTCGTTGCCAGCAGGAAGCCGCGAGCGTCGTCGGCGGCAGCCGCGAACTCACTGGTCAACTGAATCATCTGGTTCAAATCTAGCTGGTGATTATCCTGGAGGCGCTTCAGCTTATGTCGGAGCAACGTGCCCCTTTCCAACCCACCGATGAAGGCGGCCATGGAGGTCTAAGCATGCACTCCTGCGCAGAAATTCTTCATATCTAGTCAGCGAGAGAGGTAGCCGCGAGATTTCTCGTCTTTCTCTTACACGCACCACTGTAGATCGCCAACGGTGCAGGGACGTTTGTACATACCCTCGAAGTTCTTGGTGAATGCTTCTTGCATGTCCAACCAATTGTAGATGGATCTTTCCGGCAAGTCATCAATCCATTAGCGGGCCGTGCCTGCCAACATCAATGGGAGGTACTTGACGGTGACGTTGGGGTTACCCCCGGCAATCTCCACCGTGTTGCCGTAGTCCTGAAACCATGTAGCTGTCTTGGCGGTGCCGTCATAGGTCTTGATGGTCTTGTCAATCCGGAAACCTTTGGGGTAAGTTGTGGACCGTATCACAGGTCCAAATCAAGATGGTCCCATGTATGGTCCTTCCCGGGCCTCGTGGATCTTGTCCAGACGTGAACGTGCATCGAATGGCTCCGGGCTTCTTTTTTCTTCTTCTTGCCATCAGGGGATGGGCTGCGGGAATGACACGGGCCTCCTCCGCCATGGTGGCTACTTGGTGGCGATGGAGGCGGAGGTGGCGGTGGGTTAGCCTTTTTGCTGTTACCCTCATGCGATGCCTCATGCTTGTCGCGGTTGCTTGTCGGACGTGGAGGATCGTGGAGCGACCTGCTCTTGTGTCCTTGGTTGCGCTCTTCGTCATGACGGGTCTGCTCCGCATTGTCGCGGATGACGATGCCGCTCTGCCTTGGTGGAGGCATATCCGTACGACGGTGAGCCTTGGTATCTTCGCAATGTTGGGGGGAGTGGGGCAGTGGAGATGGGAGACGAGGTTGGGCCTTTCCTCCATGGTCAGAGGATATGGGGATAGCATCCTTCCTATTGCGCGCATCCCTCCGTTTTTGTTCTGACGAACCCGTCTGGGACCCGACATCAAGAGGAGACCTGTCCCTTGGTGGTTTATGCTGGCTAGGCTGGCAAAACGCTGGGTCAGACTCAAGCCTCTGAGAGGTGGCCTTTTCCTGCTGTTTCACCGCCTTGGCCACTAGGTCATAGACCTGGTTCACCGCTTCGGGTGATCTATCCTGCTCTAGAAGGGTCTTGGCGACGGCGAGGTTGAGGAGAGGAGTGGGCATCACCTGCCTGCCTTCATTTTCAATGTATGGCTTGGCCTGTGCCGGCTTCGAGGGATCCCATACTAGGTTTCGACATACACCAGGATCGTTGATGACACGAGCCAGAGCTTTCTTAGCCTTCTGCTGCTACAGCAGAGTCTTGTACTCAGCCCCCATTGCTCTAGCTTTCTATATTGACTTATGTGCGTTGGCCAGATCTCGATCTATCTTTGCGCCTTATTCCGCGATGGCCTACGCTTCCTCCAGCAGTTGCTGGCGCTTCTCGTCAAGCTAGACTACATTGCGAATATGAGCCACGGTCATAGGCTCGACGAGGAGATTGCCGTACATCACTCTATCGGCTGGAGTAACTTGGGCAACAGCAGACGTAGATGCCGGAGGCGGCGGGTTTGCGGTGTCGTTGTTGCTCGGACCGGTGCTGAGTTCCTGCGGCTGCTGTACTGGGTTAGGCGGAGGGGCATGACCTTTGCACGATCATTGTCGACAGCAACAGGTGGTCCCTTCCCTTTGTCCAGCACTGTAGGCGGAGCTCGTCCGGGTTGATCTTCATCCATCGCCATCCCAATGGCGATGAACACCTCTCAGGATGTGACGGTGTTGTTGGCCTTCTCGTCGCGTTTATAATCCTCCTCCATCTCCTGCATGGCGGAGTCTAGCTCCTCCGGGCTGAAGTCTATCTCCTCCGAATCTGCGCTGATGTCCGTGTACAGCGCGTCAAGTACGGAGTTGGAGGGTGTCGGGGCTTCCCCGATGATGGGTGGTGGAGGTGCAACAGCAGCGACGATGACTGGGGGTGATGGCGCAGCTGCGGCGATGACGACCAGAGGCGGTGGTGGCGGTGGCTGAGGCGGAGGGGCTCCGTCAAGGAGCGCAAGGGCTGTCTGAGCTGCCTCCTCAGCCTCCACGTAGTTGTTGATGGTGTTCACCATGCTTTCGAAGGTGAGGCGTCCTGAAGCCTGCCGCCGCCTTAGCGTATGCCGGAGAAGCGTACCTTGGTTCAGTCCTTCCACAAAGTGATACATAGAATCATCATTGGGGTAATGTGCCAGATCGGCACGTATACAGAGCCACCTGGTGATACGTTGGAAACGTATCTATAATTTTTGATGTTCCATGCTTGTTTAGTATCTACTTTGCTTCACTTTTCCACACTTTGAGGTGCTTTTTACATGTTTTCTGGTACTAACCTATTAACAAGTTTCCATAGTGCCAGTTGCCTGTTTTCTGCTATTTTTGGTTTCAGAAAATTTACTAAAGAAATATTCTCGGAATTGGACAGGACGAAGGTCAAAGTCAATTACTTTCTGTGGGGAACAAGAAGTCCAGAGGAGAGCCGGAGGGGGCGGCCAGAGGGGCCACCCCCCCCCCCTCCTAGGCGCCGCCATAGGTGGGCCCGTGCCTGGCTAGGGTTTTGTAGCATCCCAGTTGTCTAACATCTGTAATGCTACTTGATCTAGTAATAAAATGGCCACTTCCTACATATAATTGTTGCATCATCATCATATCATGCTCATGTCATCATGCCACCTTGCATTTGAGCATCATACAAAAACCCTTGTGTTTTGGTTCTTACCTCATATGCATCATTAATTGTATTTGCCTCTTGTTATTGTATTTGGTTGTTGATATATTGTTTAAATGCCCAAGTTGAGTTGGGGGCATATCTTTTATTAAACTCCACCACCTTTTCTTCACCACCTTATGATTCCACCATCCAATTAATATGAGCTGGCAATTATTTGAGTTTACCTAGCTCATGTGGGTTGGGTGGATCCAATACTGGTTCCTTTTTGCTTGGCCTTATTCCACCTTTTGGGAATGCATGGAATCATGCCATGTGATGTTATGTTGTTTTCACAAGATGAATACATGGCATTTATTATTTTGAATGGGCCATGCAAGAGCACCATCAACTTTAGCTATTTGCTTTTCTCTTGGTTCTTTTGAGGTTTACTCTTTATGAGGCCATTACCATCCATCACCTTTATCCCTCTCTGCACTCCTTCTGGTGAGTTTTTGTTGGAGCTTGCTAAACCCTAAGCCCCCTCTCTCACCTCCCCCTCTGGCTCTTTGTCCTTGTCATGTGCATCAATCCATACCCTCTTTAAGCCATCACCTCATATATGCTTGATCATGTGGGCTTGCTTAAGACCCTAAACCTCCCCCTAACCTCTCTCCTCTCACTTGGCACCTCCTGGGGATCATAATTCCAAAAACCCTAACCACCATACCACCTCCTCTCTCTTATCCTCCTCCCTAAACCCTACCCCCTAATCACCTATTCATCTAACCTACCCCATCTAACCCTACCCCCTAATCACCATCCCCTCTTACCTAAACCCTAATTCTACCCTCTCTCGGCCTCTCTCTCTCTCTAACCATGCAGGCCCCACCTGGTCCCCCTCTCTCTCCCCAACCCTAATGCTAACCCTACCCAAGCCTACCCAAACCATCTAACCCTAGCCGAACCCACCCCCTCTCCTTTCTTTCTCTCCCTCTTCCTCACCCCAAGCTCCCTCCTCCTGGCCCACCCGGCCTCCATCTCCCTCCCCGCCTTGCCGAGCCCCAGGCCGATCACGTGAGGGAGAGGACAAAGGTGGCCGAGGCCACCTTTATCACCTTCCCCTCCCCCACGCCAACCACCTCACCCTCCCCCCGTCCTTATCTACACCCCACGGCCCCCTCTGCCCTCCCCAGATCCGCCCAGGGCAACGCCCTCTTCTCTCCTTCCTCCCCACCACCGATCACCACCGTCGCCGGCCAAACCTCTCTGCCTCCACCATCCCCGGCGATCCAGGAGGCGCAGGCGGGAGGAAGCTTGTCGGCAAGGTCGAGGAGGCCCTCCGCACCGCCCCGCTACCCGCCGACGTGGAGGAAGAGGACCAGCAGCCCCAGGCCGACGCCGCCCCGACGCGAAACCCTAGCTCTCCGGCCGCCAGCATCGTCGCTGATCCTCTGCGCCCCGGCCTGTACCGACCACACCAACACAACCGCGGTAAGCTTAGCTTCCTCCCAGACATCCTTGCCATCGTCGTCGTTGTCTGGTCGCGCCGCGCGTTTCGTCGAGCGCCCTCGGGGTGCTGCCAGACGCTGGTGTTTGCCGGTGTACGCGCCGCATAGCGCTCATCTAGCCGCCTACCCACTCACAAGAACCCCACCCCAGCGGTAGCCGCCGGCCGTAAGCGCAAGGTCGCGGGTTCGACTCTCGCCCGCGCCGCGCACGCTGCTGCGTCAGTTTTGTCAGAGAAGAGAGGAAGAGAAACAGATGGCCTTGCCGCTGCGTAAACCCCCCCCTATCTTTTAATTCCTCAACCCGCGCTGCTCTAGGCCCACCTGTCTGTCCCCGTGGCGCTTTTGCAAAAAGGCCCCCGCCGTTGCGAACACTCAACCCGCAGTCCCCCAGACTTTCGAAGGCGTGTGGGTCTGCGTGTGCCATGGTCCCACCCGTCATTCGCTGGGGCTAGGCTAGCTGCGGTGTAAAAGGCTTTTCGGAGCGTTGCGTTTCCCAGTCAGCCTGGCCCCACTTGTCACTGACTGTGGCTAGAGTATGGCTAGGTAACAAAAGTTTTTCTGTTTTTCTGTTTTTAATTCAAATCTTTTAAAATTTAATTCAAATTCAAATTCAAATCAGATTTTAATAACTTTCAAAATATAAATCCAAATAATGCAAATGATATATGTTTTTGAATCAGAAAAATGTGAGGAATTCAAATATGCCATTCAAAATATTATTTGAACACTTTAAATTTCAAGTTGAATTAAATTACAATAAAATGCCCCTGGACCTTAATTAATTAATAACTTTAGCTTTATAACTCCAAATTTAACAAATGATATGTCTAAAATGATCAGCTCAACGAGACCTTTCTGTTTATGCTATCCATGACTTCAATTGCAGCATGCATCATATAAATATATAGTATACAGCAACTAATATGACAATAGAATGTGACCAAAACTCAATAAAAATGTTATTTCTTGTATTCTACACCTCACCCATGCCTTGCTACATTATTGCCATGCAACTTGTGCATCATTCATCATGGCATGATTGTTTGCTTGACGCATTTATTCCTATGCTTGTGCACTTTATTTATGTTGGCCCTTGTTTGTTTGGTTCTTCTTCGAATAGACACTGAGCAGGGGATATATCAAGAGAACCAGGAGCACTACCCAGATCCTTCTCTCGCTTCAGCTGAGCTGCCAGGCAAGCAATACCACATGCTTGCATACATACAGTACCTATTGCCTCTATCTTATTCTTGCATCATTGAGTCGCGATTGCATTAAATTGAATCCCAAGTATTGCATAGCTTTTACTCTTAAACCCCACCAAGCTTGTCCTCTATCCCATGAGCCATTACTACGGAGTTGTTTGAGCCATGCGAGTCGAGAACAACATGTGTAGGGTATGTGAGTGTCTGTTGGATAACGAGGTACCTAAACAACTTAACTTTGAGTAGTAATGGGATAACTAATGAAAGTGGCACCGTGAGCAATATCTGCTATTTGGTTTTTCCTGCTCACTTGTGTCCGTGGGACCCCGAGTACTTGATTCCTGTTCCTTGATTATTCGCTATCCACATCCGGGAGGCTTATGGGACCCCCACGAGCGAGCTTGATTCCTCTTATTTCTTGGGGCCACAAACTAGTTTGAGGTTTTGTTACTATCTGTACTTATGCCATGCTTCTTGCTTTATTAAGATTGTGCGAGGAGCACACTGTTTATTTAGGAAAGCGGGTTTTGCGGTATCGACAAGCCCTCACATTTTGGGTTCCCGGTTGTTTACAGCCATTGTCGAAACCTTGAGTCCGTCTCGAGTCGCTAACTCCGCTATGGTCTACTCAATGGGGTGGCCCCCTGAAATATTTCTGAATCCTGTGATTGCTTTGTCGTGAAGGCCTCGTTGGGTTTTGATTTGGTTTTTCCGAGGTTGATCGAGTGTGTGTTGCTATTTGTGCACCCCTGCAGGGTAAAACTTTCTGAAAGCCGTGTCCGCGGTTATGGACGACTTGGAGCACAGTTTCTCGATCATAGACAAGCATAACTAAAGTACCGCTTTTAATTTGACTAAGTAATTGACTATTAAATAGTGCCACACTCATGGAATGGTTAATAAAATTGCCAACGGATGGGGGTTGTTCGTCCGCTTCCTCGTTGGTAAGCGAGGAGGAGGATGGATCTGTGGATATTACTGTTCTAACTGTTGACATTAATTCACGGACATCCGTCTATCTTTGGTTAGGCGGATGGTTAGCGAGTATCTATAGAACTGTTAGGGTTTATCTTTTGCTGCAATTGCGTCACCCCAGGTTGTGTCCCCTTTAGAGGCATAAAGACTTGCTGAGTACCCCTAGGGTCTCACACGATAAATTATTGGTTCAGATGAACAGGTACCCGCGCAAGACGGATACTAGGTGGAGGAGGCCGATGATGTGGGCAACGATCGTTCGGTGTAGAGATTCCGGGAACGGGGATACGTGAGATTTGTGGGCGGGATGTGCTTAGTTCCGGGCATCTTATGCCGATTTGCTTCTTATCCGTACTCGGATCTTGTTTGCCGCTTCCGCCTGATACTATGATGTGTGATGTATGAGGAAATATCCTAAACTATTAAATCTATCTAGGACATTTGAATCTTGCCGTATGGCGTTGCTATATTTCCTTTTTTTTAGATGGTATGGCTCTGATGTACTATTGTATGGTGGCTTGCATACATACTCATTTGTGTATGTAGTTGATCCCTTCGCCTGCCGATTACGCCGCCCGTACTTGTCCCGATGACTGGAAATGGTTGGGATGGCCGAAAGGTCTACCCGTGAGTGGCTTTTGGGCCCCACCGTACTATTTCAACCATTTCCGCTCATCCAGGCTTGTATCTAGGAGCGTAATTCACCGAGGTAGTTACAATTGGTATTAGAGCCATCCCGCCCTTCAGGGTCTTAGCCAAATGGTCGTTGTCAGTCTAGCAAATATTTTTGGTAGTTATGTATACTAGGGAAAAACAAAACGCGAGAGTAGGACTGCTTCCACTTTTCTTCTTACCCACCCACCCACCCTTTTCTGGTAAGGAAGTGTAACGTTTTCAATCCTCTTCTTAAAAGTTCAAACTAGGATTCACGTGTTCTGGGTTTCCGTAGTACCATAGGTTTTGTGTGTGTGTGTGTGTAATTCCTTGTCTACCTGTTGCATCCAAGTTGTTATCTAATCGGCCTTTTGGTTATCAACTGTTGGTACATTCCATACCGACAGGCTTTGCAATCCGACGCGATCTATCTGATTCGTTGTATACCGACGCGATCTGTCTTACTCTTTGTTATCCGATGTTATCTTGCTTGGGGTGTTCGTTTTCGTAGTTACCAATCTTTAGGTTCAACGTGAGAAGAAGGGGTTAAGATATGTGTTCCACTCATTCATGTGCGGAGTAATGATTTGAGTGCGGGATGGAGTCGCGACCATACCACTACTCTTATCATTCGCTTTTGTATATTGAATTGGTAGAGTCACTAATCTTGATTTGTTAAGTAATTTTTCGCATCTATTGGTATTTTAATGCCGAAATTTGTGGAAAAATTTTCTTTGATATATTTGTGTACCACACTCCTTTTCAGTCGTGTGCGATATGCTTAATATCTTCTAGGTGCTTTGAACTTTGTTGATATTTTAATATCATCTTAGTAATTTGTATCCTTTAATCTTGGTTAATTCCATCTTGGTACTATTTTGGATTATTATTATTCTCCATTATAGTACTGACTTGTGTTTTATATCAATCACAGGATGGCTCCACCACGCCGTTCGGATGAGGACATACCACCTGAACTGGGATCTGCGCTGTCAAACATCGCCAATGCCTTGGCAGCAATGCAGCAGAACCAGCAGCGCTTTGAGGAAAGTGTTCGGAGGAATGAGTTTGCTCCACTACCTCCACCTCCCAAGCGAGGAGACATCAAAAGCTTCCTGAAATTCAACCCTCGCCAATTTGGTGTTTCGGATCGACCACTGGATGCGGATGATTGGTTGCGTGAGATGTCAAGGCTACTCGAGACTGCTGATGTTCCTGAGCAAGAGTGGGTAAAGTGTGCTACTCACCTTCTGAAGGGGGATGCAGCTCTCTGGTGGGAGAATTACCTGAAGGCAAACTGTGCTGGTTTTCAGCCTACTTGGGAACGGTTCACTGGAGCGTTCAAAGAGCAGTATCTGTCAGAAATTGTCATGGAGAGGATGAAGGAAGCTTTTCTCAACCTCAAGCAGGGAAATGATAATGTCAACACCTACATCAGGAACTTCATGAATCTTTCTCGTTATGGTGGCGATGAGATATCTGATGACAAGAAGAAGCAGAAGAGGTTCCGGCAAGGGCTCAATGCATCGATTAAATATGCAATCACACATGCAAGGCCGGCGTCTTTTCTGGAACTTCAGCACACAGCTCTGCGGGAGGAAGCAAGTAGGCAAGTGTTTGAGGAGACAAAGAAACACAACCGTGATGCACCAAGCTCTTCCGCTATGTCAGCTCCTTCTAAGCGGCGTGTCTGGGTTCCTAACACCCCACCATCGCTCCCGGCTCCACCAAGACCTGCAAGCTACGCGTCAAGGCCACCAAACATCATCACTGCTGCTCCCAGGGGCTACAACCACCACTACCCTGGAGCGCCTGGCGGAGTCCCTGGCTACGTTGCTCCACGTCCACCTGGTGCTTGCTTCACGTTTGGAGACCCTGGACATCTAAACTGGAACTGTCCGTTGAAAAACAAAGCTCTTCCTCCACCCCCTCCAAGATCTGCGGCAGGCTCTCCTTTGGTTCGTGCACCACCACCTCGGGCTCTCAACATCAACACCAAGCCCGGGTCTACTGTTGCTCGTGCCAACTGTGTCAACGCCGCTCAAGCTGAGCATGCACCTGGAGTTGTGATGGGTATGCTTTCCGTTAACTCAGTCCCTGCACGAGTTTTGTTTTATTCTGGTGCATCGCATTCTTTTGTTTCTATCAAGTTTGCAAGTGAGAATGGGTTAGCGTCGGATCCTCTTCTCAAGCGGTTAATGGTTCTTTCTCCTGGAGCAACAATGGCAGCTTCTAAAATCAGCCATGGCAATCAAATTGAGATTGGTGGCTCTTCGTTCTCGGCATCCTTAATTGTTCTGGGAAATTCTGACATTGATGTCATCTTGGGCATGGATTGGTTGACAGCAAACGCAGCTGTGATTGATTGTGCTGAACGCTCGGTTTCTCTGAAGATTCCTGATGGCCATATAGTCTTTTCTCCAAGTATGACTCCTGCTATCCAGCTTTTCTCTTTGGCGGCTCTGAATGATGATGCTATGGAAGCTATTCAGAGTGTTCCGGTGGTCTGTGAGTTCCCAGATGTCTTTCCTGAAGAGTTGTCGGGTATGCCTCCGGATCGTGAGGTTGAGTTTGTAATTGAGCTTGAACCTGGAACGGCTCCTATCTCCAAGCGGCCTTATAAAATGGGTCCTTCCGAGTTGGCTGAACTCAAACGACAGCTTGATGAACAAGAGAAGTTGGGTTTCATTCAACACAGTACTTCTTCTTGGGGTAGCCCAACAATCTTTGTGAAGAAGCGAGACAAGACTGATAGACTTTGTGTTGACTATCGGGCTCTCAATGCTAAAACCATCAAGAACAAATATCCCCTTCCGCGGATTAATGATCTCTTCGATCAGCTAGCTGGAGCTATGGTGTTCTCTAAGCTTGACTTGAGAAGTGGTTATCACCAAATCAAGATTCGCAAGGAAGATGTTCCTAAAACAGCTTTCACCACCCGCTATGGCCTGTATGAGTACACGGTCATGTCTTTCGGTCTCACCAACGCACCTTCTCGAGGCTTATGAACTCGGTTTTCATGGAGTACCTTGATAAGTTCGTTGTGGTCTATCTGGATGACATCCTAGTCTATTCTAAGTCAAAGGAAGAGCATGAAGAACACCTTCGGTGTGTCCTAAACAAGCTTCGTGAGAACCGCTTGTATGCAAAGTTCTCAAAGTGCGAGTTTTGGCTGCCTCAAGTTACCTATCTTGGTCATGTCATCTCTGCCAAGGGCATTGCAGTCAACCCGGAAACTGTGAAGACGATTGTTGAATGGCTTCCTCCTGTTAATGTCAAAGAAGTGCGGAGTTTCCTTGGTTTGGCTAGTTATTGCCGTCGCTTCGTTCAGAACTTTTCGAAGATAGCGAAGCCTCTTACCGATCTCCTCAAGAAAGGCAAGAAATACCTTTGGACTCCTGCATGTCAAGCAAGCTTTGAGACACTCAAAGAGAAGCTCACTTCCACACCAGTCTTGGTCCCTCCGGATACATCTAAGCCTTTCCATATATTCTGTGACGCCTCTTTGCAAGGATTGGGTGCGGTCCTGATGCAAGAGAAACAGGTGGTTGCTTATGCCTCTCGACAGTTGAAGACGCATGAGATCAACTATCCCACACATGACCTCGAGCTCGCAGCAGTTGTCTTTGCTTTGAAGCTATGGAGACACTACTTGCTTGGCAACCGTTGTGAGATCTTTTCTGACCACAAGAGTTTGAAGTATATCTTCACTCAGCCTGATCTCAACCTTCGGCAGAGGAGATGGATTGAAGCAATCAATGATTTTGATTTGACCATCAACTACACTCCGGGCAAAGCTAATGTCATGGCCGATGCTCTCAGCCGCAAAGCTTATGTCAATAACCTCATGATGGAAGAACAACAGCCTCTCTTGTGCGAGGAATTCAGTCATCTCAACCTGGAAATTGTGGAACAAGGGCATCTCCTGAACCTTCTGGCTACTCCTCTCTTGGAAGAAAAGATTCGCTCTCGTCAGCTTGGTGATCCGCACACCAAAAAGATCATCTCCAAACTTCAGCTTCCGAAGTATGAGTCCTTCCACGTCGATGATCAAGGCACGCTTTTCTTTGAACACCGGATGTTTGTTCCGAACTACCCGGGTTTGAGAGAGCAAGTTCTCAAGGAGGCGCACGATTTTGTCCTTTCTATCCATCCTGGCAGCACAAAGATGTACATGGACTTGAAAACACAATATTGGTGGCCTGGTTTGAAACGATATTGTGCTAAGTATGTCTCGGAGTGTGATGTCTTCCGTAGAGTGAAAGCTGTCCATCAGAAACCTTTCGGTCTTCTACAGCCATTGAAACCCCCGGAATGGAAATGGGAGAAAGTAGAGATGGACTTTATCACTGGTTTTCCAAGGTCGCAGAAGGGCAACAATGCAATCTTTGTTGTCATCGACAGGCTCTCTAAAGTGGCTCACTTCTTCCCCATCAAGGAAACAATTTCTGGAATTCAGTTGGCTGAGCTCTATATCAACAGAATTGTCTCTCTGTATGGGGTTCCGCTTGAGATCAGTTCAGACCGTGGAAGCATCTTCACTTCCAAGTTCTGGGAAAGTTTCCAAAATGCTTTGGGAACAAAGTTGAACTTCAGCACAGCTTACCACCCTCAGTCGCAAGGACAAGTTGAAAGGATCAATCAGATTCTGGAGGATATGCTTCGTGCTTGCGTCATCTCTTTTGGCATGAAGTGGGAAGAATGCCTTCCTTATGTTGAATTCTCTTACAAGAACAGCTTCCAAAAAAGTCTAAAGATGGCACCATTTGAGGCTCTCTATGGTCGCAAGTGCAGAACTCCGATTGGTTGGTCAGGTGCAGGAGAAAGAATATGGTTTGGCCCTGACATTGTAACTCAAGCGGAGGAGAAGGTGCATATCATTCTTGAGAATCTGAAGATTGCTCAAAGTCGCCAGAAGAGCAATTATGACAGGAAGCACACGGACATGGTGTATGCCCCTGGTGATCTCGTTTACCTTCGTGTCACTCCCATGAGAGGACCACACCGCTTTGGTATCAAAGGAAAGATGGCTCCTAGATACATCGGTCCTTTCAAAATTCGTGGTAGAAGAGGAGAAGTTGCTTATGCTCTTGAGCTCCCGGAAAAACTCAAAGTCCATGATGTTTTCCACATCTCTCAACTCAAGAAGTGCTTCAAAGATCCCGGCAGGACCGTGGATCATGAGCTTATCGATCTCAAAGAAGACCTGTCTTATCAAGAACACCCCACAAAAATCCTTGAGACCGCAGAAAGAAGGACTCGCAACAAGTCCATCAAGTTCTGCAAGGTGCAGTGGTCGCCATATTCGCTGATGAAGCCACTTGGGAGCGTGAAGATGAACTCCGTGCCAACTATCCTACCCTCTTTGTGTCTTCTTCTTCTTCCTAGAATCTCGGTGATTCCTGTTTAGTGGGGGAGAGTTGTAGCATCCCAGTTGTCTAACATCTGTAATGCTACTTGATCTAGTAATAAAATGGCCACTTCCTACATATAATTGTTGCATCATCATCATATCATGCTCATGTCATCATGCCACCTTGAATTTGAGCATCATACAAAAACCCTTGTGTTTTGGTTCTTACCTCATATGCATCATTAATTGTATTTGCCTCTTGTTATTGTATTTGGTTGTTGATATATTGTTTAAATGCCCAAGTTGAGTTGGGGGCATATCTTTTATTAAACTCCACCACCTTTTCTTCACCACCTTATGATTCCACCATCCAATTAATATGAGCTGGCAATTATTTGAGTTTACCTAGCTCATGTGGGTTGGGTGGATCCAATACTAGTTCCTTTTTGCTTGGCCTTATTCCACCTTTTGGGAATGCATGGAATCATGCCATGTGATGTTATGTTGTTTTCACAAGATGAATACATGGCATTTATTATTTTGCATGGGCCATGCAAGAGCACCATCAACTTTAGCTATTTGCTTTTCTCTTGGTTCTTTTGGGGTTTACTCTTTATGAGGCCATTACCATCCATCACCTTTATCCCTCTGCACTCCTTCCGTGAGTTTTGTTGGAGCTTGCTAAACCCTAAGCCCCTCTCACCTCCCCCTCTGGCTCTTTGTCCTTGTCATGTGCATCAATCCATACCCTCTTTAAGCCATCACCTCATATATGCTTGATCATGTGGGCTTGCTTAAGACCCTAAACCTCCCCCTAACCTCTCTCCTCTCACTTGGCACCTCCTGGGGATCATAATTCCAAAAACCCTAACCACCATACCACCTCCTCTCTCTTATCCTCCTCCCTAAACCCTACCCCCTAATCACCTATTCATCTAACCTACCCCATCTAACCCTACCCCCTAATCACCATCCCCTCTTACCTAAACCCTAATTCTACCCTCTCTCGGCCTCTCTCTCTCTCTAACCATGCAGGCCCCACCTGGTCCCCCTCTCTCTCTCCCCAACCCTAATGCTAACCCTACCCGAGCCTACCCAAACCATCTAACCCTAGCCGAACCCACCCCCCTCTCCTTTCTTGCTCTCCCTCTGCCTGACCTGCCCCACCCCGAGCTCCCTCCTCCCTGGCCCACCTGGCAGCCTCCATCTCCCCCTCCCCCTGCCCTTGCCGAGCCCCATGCCGATCACGTGAGGGAGAGGACAAAGGTGGCCGAGGCCACCTTTATCACCTTCCCCTCCCCCACGCCAACCACCTCACCCCCCGTCCTTATCTACACCCCACGGCCCCCTCTGCCCTCCCCAGATCCGCCCAGGGCAACGCCCTCTTCTCTCCTTCCTCCCCACCACCGATCACCACCGTCGCCGGCCAAACCTCTCTGCCTCCACCATCCCCGGCGATCCAGGAGGCGCAGGCGGGAGGAAGCTTGTCGGCAAGGTCGAGGAGGCCCTCCGCACCGCCCCGCTACCCGCCGACGTGGAGGAAGAGGACCAAGATGGCCCAGCCCCCGACGCGAAACCCTAGCTCTCCGGCCGCCAGCATCGTCGCTGATCCTCTGCGCCCCGGCCTGTACCGACCACACCAACACAACCGCGGTAAGCTTAGCTTCCTCCCAGACATCCTTGCCATCGTCGTCGTTGTCTGGTCGCGCCGCGCGTTTCGTCGAGCGCCCTCGGGGTGCTGCCAGACGCTGGTGTTTGCCGGTGTACGCGCCGCATAGCGCTCATCTAGCCGCCTACCCACTCCCTGTCAGCAACCCCACCCCACCGCAACGGTAGCCGCCGACGCGCGCAAGCGCAAGGTCGCGGGTTCGACCCTCGCCCGCGCCGCGCGCGCTGCTGCGTCAGTTTTGTCAGAGAAGAGAGGAAGAGCGATGGCCGCCGCTGTTTTGCGTAACCCCCTATCTTTTAATTCCTCAACCCGCGCTGCTCTAGGCCCACCTGTCTGTCCCCGTGGCGCTTTTGCAAAAAGGCTCCCACCGTTGCGAACCCTCAACCCGCAGTCCCTTTCTCGGCCGTTGGCGTGTGGGTGCAAGGTGCCATGGTCCCACCCGTCATTCGCTGGGGCTAGGCTAGCTGCGGTGTAAAAGGCTTTCGGAGCGCTGCGTTGCCCAGTCATCCTGGCCCCACTTGTCACTGACTGTGGCTAGAGTATGGCTAGGTAACAAAAGTTTTTCTTTTTTTCTGTTTTTAATTCAAATCTTTTAAAATTTAATTCAAATTCAAATTCAAATCAGATTTTAATAACTTTCAAAATATAAATCCAAATAATGCAAATGATATATGTTTTTTAATAAGAAAAATGTGAGGAATTCAAATATGCCATTCAAAATATTATTTGAACACTTTAAATTTCAAGTTGAATTAAATTACAATAAAATGCCCCTGGACCTTAATTAATTAATAACTTTAGCTTTATAACTCCAAATTTAACAAATGATATGTCTAAAATGATCAGCTCGACGAGACCTTTCTGTTTATGCCATCCATGACTTAAATTGCAGCATGCATCATATAAATATATAGTATACAGCAACTAATATGACAATAGAATGTGACCAAAACTCAATAAAAATGTTATTTCTTGTATTCTACACCTCACCCATGCCTTGAGCAAGTATTGCCATGCAACTTGTGCATCATTCATCATGGCATGATTGTTTGCTTGACGCATTTATTCCTATGCTTGTGCACTTTATTTATGTTGGCCCTTGTTTGTTTGGTTCTTCTTCGAATAGACACTAAGCAGGGGATATATCAAGAGAACCAGGAGCACTACCCAGATCCTTCTCTCTCTTCAGCTGAGCTGCCAGGCAAGCACTACCACATGCTTGCATACATACAGTACCTATTGCCTCTATCTTATTCTTGCATCATTGAGTCGCGATTGCATTAAATTGAATCCCAAGTATTGCATATCTTTTACTCTTAAACCCCAGCAAGCTTGTCCCTCTATCCCATGAGCCATTACTATAGGAGTTGTTTGAGCCATGCGAGTCGTAGAACAGCATGTGTAGGGTATGTGAGTGTCTGTTGGATAACGAGGTACCTAAACAACTTAACCTGAGTAGTAATGGGATAACTAATGAAAGTGGCACCGGTGAGCAATATCTGCTATTTGGTTTTTCCTGCTCACTTGTGTCCCGTAGGACCCCGAGTACTTGATTCCTGTTCCTTGATTATTCGCGCTATCCACATCCGGGAGGCTTATGGGACCCCCCTGAGCCAGAGCTTGATTCCGTCTTATTTCTTGGGGCCACAAACTAGTTTGAGGTTTTGTTACTATCCTGTACTTATGCCATGCTTTACTGCTTTATTAAGATTGTGCGAGGAGCACACTGTACTGTTTAGGTAAGCGGAGTGTTTTCGCGGTATCGACAAGCCCAGTCACATTTTCGGGTTCCCGGTCGTTTACAGCCATTGTCGCAAACCTTGAGTCCGTCTCGGAGTCAGCTAACTCCGTTGCGGGTCTACTCAATGGGGTGGCCCCCTGAAATATTTCTGAATCCTGTGATTGCTTTGTCGTGAAGGCCTCGTTGGGTTTTGATTTGGTTTTTCCGAGGTTGATCGAGTGTGTGTTGCTATTTGTGCACCCCTGCAGGGTAAAACTTTCTGAAAGCCGTGTTCGCGGTTATGGACGACTTGGAGCACAGTTTCTCGATCATAGACAAGCATAACTAAAGTACCGCTTTTAATTTGACTAAGTAATTGACTAGTAAATAGTGCCACACTCATGGAATGGTTAATAAAATTGCCAACGGATGGGGGTTGTTCGTCCGCTTCCTCGTTGGTAAGCGAGGAGGAGGATGGATCTGTGGATATTACTGTTATATTTGTTGACATTAATTCACGGACATCCGTCTATCTTTGGTTAGGCGGATGGTTAGCGAGTATCTATAGAACTGTTAGGGTTTATCTTTTGCTGCAATTGCGTCACCCCAGGTTGTGTCCCCTTTAGAGGCATAAAGACTTGCTGAGTACCCCTAGGGTCTCACACGATAAATTATTGGTTCAGATGAACAGGTACCCGCGCAAGACGGATACTGGGTGGAGGAGGCCGATGATGTGGGCAACGATCGTTCGGTGTAGAGATTCCGGGAATGGGGATCCGTGAGATCTGTGAGCGGGATGTGCTTAGTTCTGGGCATCTTATGCCGATTTGCTTCTTATCCGTACTCGGATCTTGTTTGCTGCTTCCGCCTGATACTATGATGTGTGATGTATGAGGAAATATCCTAAACTATTAAATCTATCTAGGACATTTGAATCTTGCCGTATGGCGTTGCTATATTTCCTTTCTTTTTAGATGGTATGGCTCTGATGTACTATTGTATGGTGGCTTGCATACATACTCATTTGTGTATGTAGTTGATCCTTCCTTTGCCGATTACGCCGCCCGTACTTGTCCCGATGACTGGAAATGGTTGGGACAGCCGAAAGGTCTACCCGTGAGTGGCTTTTGGGCCCCACCGTACTATTTCAACCATTTCCGCTCATCCAGGCTTGTATCTAGGAGCGTAATTCACCGAGGTAGTTACAGGTTTGGTGGCCCTGGCCGCATCCCGGTCTTGCCACTTCGCCTATAAGAAGACCCCGATGCAGAAACCCTGAGTACCTGATCAGAAAACCACAAAACCCTTTATAGCCGCCGCCACCATCGTCCCTAGATCGGGGGGATCTGAAGATCTTCCCGGCACCCTGCCAGGGGGGAGATCATCCCGGAGGCCTTCTCTCCGGTATGATTTGTGAGTAGTTCCACCTTGTACTATGGGTCCATGTAGTAGCTAGATGGTTGTATCTCCTCCTTTGTGCTTTCATGTATAGATCCTGTGAGCTCCGTTCATGATCAAAATCTAATATATTTGTAATCATGCATGTTGTGTTTGCGGGGATTCCATGGATATTGAGATTATTATGTTGGTTTGATTAATGGTTTTATATTTATGATTCTATCATGTCTGTGTTGTTTGTGATCTTGCATGCTCTCCGTTGCTAGTGGTTATCTTGGCCAAGTAGTTGCTAGTGACTCCAAGAGGGGGTATTTATGCTCGATAGTGGGTTCATTCCTCTAGTTTCCAAGGGAAGTGATAGAAATATCTTCGGTTGTAGATGTATTGTGGCTACTAGGGAGAAAACAACGGTCTCTTGTTCATGGAACATGTGGACTGTTTACCTTACACACTTTGCTTAAAGCAGTTGTCTATTGCTTGCAACTTAATATTGGAGGGGGTTCGGATGATAACCTAAAGGTGGACTTCTAGACATAGATGCAGTTGGATGACGGTCTATGTATATTGTTGTATTGCCCAATCAACTTCATAGGATCGTTCTAGCTAGTAATTGCATTGTTATGCCTTGCTCAGTTCCTATCAATTGCCCCGCTGTAATTTGTTTACCCTTCATGCCATGTTGTTTATTTAAGGAGAGCACCTCTAGTGAACTATGGACCCCGGTCCAATCTTTACCATTGATACATCTTCCACTGTTACCTGTTTACTTGCTGCAAAACATTACCTTCCACACCATACGTTTAATCCTTTGTTATAGCAAACCGGTGAGCTTGACAACCTCACTGATTCGTTGGGGCAAAGTCTTGAGTTTGTGTTGTGCAGGTCTCCGCGTTGCTTGCAACACCTCTGTGATGATTCCTTCCTCCTACTGGTTTGATAACCTCAGTCTCAACTGAGGGAAGACTTGCTGATGTAGTCTTCACACCTTGCTCTTGGGGTTCCCAACAAGACTCCACATCAAGCACCAAGTTCTCTAGCGCCATCAAGGAGTAATCAACAAGTTTTCTGGCGCCGTTACCGGGGAGGCTAAGGACGTCTTCACTAGGGGAGTCCTTCACTTCCTTTCTCTTTACTTTGTTTTTAGTTTGCTTTGTTTCTTTTGTTTGGTTTTGTTTGCCTCTTTTCAAAAAAACCCAAAAAAATAGTCTAGTTTGGTTTGCTTGCTTTATTCAAAAACACAAAAAAATTAGTTCCTGCTCTAGTTGCTGCCATGTTGGGGTCTGCCTTTATTTCCCCTATGGTAGAAATCTCCACTTTTAAGCAAAAAAGTGAAGAAAGTTTTAAGGAAGCTTGGTCTAGAATCTCTGCTTTCCAGAGGGAAACTGAGCCTAAGGTAAGCCTCAGCTTGGTTATTGATAGTTTCTACCACGGTATTGCTCTTAGTTATAGATATGCTTTGGATGTTGTGGCTGAGAAAGATTTTTTTCTTTGTACTGAGGATGAAGCTTATGATGCCATAAGGAAATTAATCATGATCTATGGTACACCTGGCAAGTCAGATTCCTCTTTCACAAGTATTTTTGCTAGGTTGAACCATCTTGAGACTAGTATTGCTGCCATGAATAGTTGCTATCACACTCTTAGGGCTTACCATGATTATGTTTCCATAAATTCTGAGCCTTCAAAATGGTTTCCCACAATCAAAGTCTCAATAAACACTACACTTTTTGATGCTCGCTGTGATATCATGTCTGAATTTTGTCTCATGCCTAAAAATATTTTTGATTAGTTGAGTCTTTGGGGGATTATTGAAGGAGGAGAGGAAATCTCTCTTACCAACAATACCACTATATCACCCATTGGAATAGTTGAAGGTGTGTTTACAAAAATATCAGGAAAAATGGTGACTACGGATTATCTTGTTATTGAGTGTGTAGGCCAGGGACAAATCACACTTGGAAGGTCTATACTTAAACACCTTGGGGCAGTGATAGATGTTGGGAAAGGTATCATGCACTTTGCTCCTCCGGTAAGCAATCATATCTTCCCTAAAGAGAAAAAGAAAGGTAAGAAAGGAAGGAACAAGAAGGGAAATTCTTCATTTGAAAATACTTGATTCTTCTTGCTTCTTGTGCCTAAATTAAAGGTGTTAAAGATAAGTACTTGTTGGGAGATAACCCAAGAGTTTACTTGAGTCTTGGCAGTTATTTCTTCTGTAATAACCTCTCCTTATCCTTTTTGTTTGCTTTTTGTGCCAAGAGTGACCTCTGATGAGAGGGAAGTAAGATTTGGGGAGTTGCCGTCCCGAAACAGATTTCTGTCCTCCACCCAAAAAAATCGTGAGGAGGCTCTGTAACTCGGATTGAGCTCAAAGTTTACGAATAAATCCCCCAGTATGTTAGCTCACTTTCATTAGTTCAACACTTTTTGATTTGAGCAATATAAGATGTTCAAAAAAATTCGTTTCTACCTGCTGGTCTGTTTTGACAGATTTCTGCCATTATTTGTATTTGCTTCTTATTGATTCCTTTTTTAGCTCTCTTCAGGTAAATTGAGTTTCTTTGAAGGAGTTACTACAGTATCTTGTTTTTAGTGAAAAGCCTTGCTGTTCCAAAGCTTTGCCAGTGGTCTAATATCTTTTGAATAAGCTAATGTTGCTAATGAAGATTGTGTGAAGTTTTGTATGAAGGAAAAATTTCAGGTGTAGAGAGAGAATGATGCAATGAGATGAAGAATGGACAAAATCTCAAGCTTGGAGATGCCACCATGGTGTCACCCCAAGAATTATCCAAGAGGTACAAGCGTCAAAGCTTTGGGATGCCCAAGGCATCCCCTTCTTAATTAATAAAAAGCTCAGGTCTGTCTAGACACTTCGTTTTTATTGTTTCATGCACAGTTGTGTTGTTCTTGGAGCGTCTTAGTTTTCGTTTGCTTTGATTAGTTTGTTTAGTTTGGACCCCCGTTCTCACTGTGTTTGCTTGGTGTTTCGAAAGGAGTAGTAAGTTCTTGCTTGAAGTGCAAGAGGAGCTTGCATTGACTGTGACTTAGACTTAGACTTTAGCATGACATGATAGGTGTTGTTTTGGCATTATGCTTAGTGATTATTGTTGTAGCATGTATTGTTCCAAACAATTGGGATTGCTTAGTGTGCCTTGAAGAAATTATATGTTGTTTTAGCATGCAAAAGCATAGTATTGTGGTATTCTCCTTTAATGTTTTGCTTGGGTTGACTTAGCACATGCTCACACCATGTTATGACTATGACAAGTCACCATTAGCCTATATGATTGTTTAGTCCTTGACTTGTAGTACCACTCTTTGCTTTGATTCGTTTGCTTTGTTGCATTGCATGATTTTGGCCATTATTGCTCTCTTAGTTGGTTGCTCCCAGTCTTTTCCAAGCCTCCACTTGTATGAGTAAGTTGTACTCATGCCTCCAACTCCCAAGAAACCAAGTTATTCCAAAGTGTCCTAAATATATCCATATGCATGGTGTATTACACCATACCAAAGTATATTCTTGTTTTAATCTATCTTCCAATTAAAACTATTTTGTTATGTGAAAACTTAGTGATTAAAGCCCTCACAAACTTGATGGCACACTTTATTCTTTGCCCCTAATAAACTTGAACCATTGTGACAACTTTGTTGTATATTTCTTGCACTTATAAGTTGGAATTAGTAGAACCGTGCTGTCATAGGGAACGTTTTCAACATTGCACGTGTACCTTGTTGTACTCAGTTGATATCATGTTCTTTTTTCTATGGATCTCACCGGTGTGAAATAAAGAGGTAACTTGTAAGTCCATGGAGTTTGTATCCTGTGTTAGAGAAACGTCTGGGCCGCTAGCCTAAGCCATGCCTAATCATGGTGGAAACTTGCAGCATCACCATAGTGACATCTATGAAGCATTATTCTTATAAAAAAGAGACACATTGAGAAAAGAGGAAAGAGAGAAAAAACATCATATTCACATGGTACATAAGAAGAATTGCTGAGATGCTCATTGTCTGCTTGCCTTGTCATTTTGGCTATGGGAAAGCTCCTGTACCATGTGCAAAGGGTACCCCGTTGGCGGTTCTCAATGATATGCAAATACTTACAGTGACAAGAACTTACCTGGACCCAAAGTTGAGTATGCATGGGGTGTGGCCCTTGTATTTAAGGGGCATGAGATTGCCAACTTATACTTCATCAAGCATATACTCCAGCTTTGCCACTTTAACCTTAACCACTTCAAGATGCTTATGATAGGGGCAATGAGGGCTGAAAGCTAACAAGTAGCATAATTTTTGGAAGCTCTTTTTGAAACTCATAATCCCTACTTCCTTTAAAAAGGCCTTTCTTCCACCACTATTGAGTCTCCACCTTCTACCTTTAGGCACCATTAAGAGAGCATAGTTGTCATTCTGTGTGCAATGTTCCAAAGCTTATTAATTGATGCATATTGTGTTATTACTTGTTCTTGTTCTACTTGTTTCTAGTCACCCTTGTGCACTTTGCAGGTGTCCTATGCATTATATTGCTACTCTATGAGGGACAAGTTGATTGCCACTATGCTATGTTTTCTGCATATGAAACAAACAAACATTTTTCAATCCATGTTATTCATGATCTTTGTTTGTAGATTGTCATGTTGCATGCATAGTTACTATGTCCTATTGTTAGAACTCCATCTTTCATGCACATGTTTAGAGTTCTTTAATCCCAGCTTTCAATGCTTGCAAATGGTTGGATCTTTATTGTGAGGGTGCATGTCACCTCAAAAATTATTATGTTTATCACTTACCTACTCGAGGACAAACAGGAGTTAAGCTTGGGGATGCTGATACGTTGGAAACATATCTATAATTTTTGATGTTCCATGCTTGTTTAGTATCTACTTTGCTTCAGTTGTCCACACTTTGAGGTGCTTTTTACATGTTTTCTGGTACTAACCTATTAACAAGTTTCCATAGTGCCAGTTGCCTGTTTTCTGCTGTATTTGGTTTCAGAAAAGTTAGTAAAGAAATATTCTCGGAATTGGACGGGACGAAGGACAAAGTCAATTACTTTTCGTAGGGAACAATAAGTCCAGAGGAAAGCCGGAGGGGCCGGCTAGAGGGGCCAAACGCCTCCCAGACGCGGCCATAGGTGGGCCCTTGCCTGGCTAGGGTTTGGTGGCCCTGGCCACCTCCCGGTCTCGCCCCTTCGCCTATAAGAAGCACCCGATGCAGAAACCCTGAGTACCCGATCAGAAATCCACGAAACCGTCTGTAGCTGCTGCCACCATTGTCCCTAGATCGGGGGATCTGAAGCTCTTCCCGGCACCCTGCCGGAGGGGAGATCATCCTGGAGGCCTTCTCTCCGGTATGATTCGTGAGTAGTTCCACCTTGGACCATGGGTCCATGTAGTAGCTAGATGGTTGTATGTCCTTCTTTGTGCTTTCATGTATAGATCTTGTGAGCTCCGTTCATGATTAAGATCTAATCTATTTGTAATCATGCATGTTGTATTTTCGGGGATCCGATTGATATTGAGATTACTATGTTGGTTTGATTAATGGTTTTATCTTTGTAATTCTATCATGTCTGTGTTGTTTGTGATCTTGCATGCTCTCCGTTGCTAGTGGTTATCTTGTCCAAGTACTTGCTAGTGACTCCAAGAGGGGGTATTTATGCTCGATAGTGGGTTCATGCCTCTAGTTTCCGAGGGAAGTGACAGAAATATCTTCGGTTGTAGATGTGTTGTTGCTACTAGGGAGAAAACAACGGACTCTTGTTCACGGAACATGTGGACTGTTTACCTTACACACTTTGCTTAAAGCAGTTGTCTATTGCTTGCAACTTAATATTGGAGGGGGTTCGGATGATAACCTAAAGGTGGACTTCTAGCCATAGATGCAGTTGGATGACGGTCTATGTATATTGTTGTATTGCCCAATCAACTTCATAGGATCGTTCTAGCTAGTAATTGCATTGTTATGCCTTGCTCAGTTCCTGTCAATTGCTCCGCTGTAATTTGTTTACCATTCATGCCATGTTGTTTATCTAAGGAGAGCACCTCTAGTGAACTATGGACCCCGTTCCAATCTTTACCATTGATACATCTTCCACTGTTACCTGTTTACTTGCTGCAAACCATTACCTTCCACACCATACGTTTAATCCTTCGTTACAGCAAACTGCTGAGCTTGACAACCTCACTGATTCGTTGGGGCAAAGTCTTGAGTTTGTGTTGTGCAGGTCTCCGCGTTGCTTGCAACACCTATGTGACGATTCCTTCCTCCTACTGGTTCGATAACCTCGGTCTCAACTGAGGGAAGACTTTCTGCTGTAGTCTTCAAACCTTGCTCTTGGGGTTCCCAACAAGACTCCACATCAAGCTCCAAGTTCTCTGGCGCCATCAAGGAGTCATCACCTGGCAGGGTAATCGCGGGTGTTTTCACCCTCTCTCTAAACGCAAAGCGCCATATCGAAGATGGTCACCACGCCGACGAACTTGGATCTCTGTTGTCCAGACGCACGGGCAAAGCCGGCGGACTTACAGCGATCTTCCACCGTTATATCCTGCACAGGGGCGGTTTGGGTGGGCCTTGAATTTTTCCGATATTTGCCGGCAAACTCCGAGGAGAGATCCGACATCGATCCTTCCGCGAACATTCCTGCCCGTAGGCGGTCCGTGCGGGTCTTGATGCTCCTCCGACTCCTAGGGAACTAGTGCCCGAGTCGGTTTCGCCGATGAAGAGGTGGATATCTCCGATGGGGACGATCGAGCATCACGTAGGGTTCGTCTTCGCCAGGATCCAGAACTCGTCGGGAGGGACGATTGGAACGTTGCCAGAGAAGAGAACGCGACCGATGGCTACGGTTTCGCCGATTACCACGAAGATCTTGGTCCTTGCCTGTTGAAGATCCTGAAGCGCCTCTGGCCCCATGGTGGGCGCCAACTGTCGTGGTACTGCTGAGGAGTACGCCATGGAGGGGTTCTCACAGTGTGTGTTTAGATATGTGGGGGAAGGCGGACGGTTGACGGGTACGAGGTTACACAGCTTACCCAAGTTCAGATCCCACAACGATGGCGGAATCCTACTCCTGCTATAAATCACTATAAGGGCAATACGCCGAGTTACAGGGATTGGTTCGTTGTGCGAGGTGACTAGAGAGTCTAAGTTATCGTTTCCCTAAAGGTTTCCATAGGCCCGACTTATATAGTCGTCAGGTCCTAGGGTTACAGGGAAAAGTCCTAGCCGGACAGGTTACAGAGTCCTACACTGCTTACAACAAGTCTAGCGTGTCGTGCACTCCAAGGCTCCGGGTACTTCGGTGACTCCTCCGTAGCCTTCCTTTATCCGACATGGGCCTCCCTTCTGGGTCCATCTAATTGGGCCGCCCAACAGGCCATGGGACATGATACCAACTATGGGCCACCCGGGTTATCCGGATAAGAGACATGCTATGAGGATACCCATATAGCATATCCCCAACACTGATGGCCTACCACTGGCACCTGATCGATGAGCACAATCGGCAGGTGAAGCTGTAGGAGGATCTCAAAAAGCGTAAGCAGGCAGCCGCAAAGTCAAGCGCACGGCGAGCTGCGCTCTCCACCGCTAGCGGCTCCACTTTGGATGGAAACAATGCCAACAAGTACTGCTCCCGCATGGAGCGCATGGACCCCGCCGCGCGGCACGAGGTCACTAGGGCCCTTAACACGTCCTTCATGACGATGGACTCACATGGCAACGTCATGCCAAAACGCCACGGGATGCGATCATGGCGGCAACTACCTATCTCGCGTCCAATCCGCCTCCGGTGGGTGACCCGAAGAATGCAATGCACAAGTCTGCACTAGCAGGCCTTGGACTCGTCGGAGTTTTGCTCCACGACGAAACTCCTTCGAAGCCGAAGAAAAAAGCTGCGATCAAGTTCACTCGAAGCCGCACACTTTCATCTGACGAGGAGGAGCATGACCTGCCCCGGCGCCATCGGAGCCTACGACGCCAACTACAATGCTCGTAGTGAGCTCACCCAACGCAAGATCGACAAATCACGTGCCAAACGAGCGTGTTCAACTGAGTCTGAAGAGGAAGACGACAGAGAGCTATGCGGAGCCAGATGCTTCAGCAGACCCGTTCGGCAATCGCGGATGCCGAAAAATTTCAAGCTCCCTTCGGACAACCCGAAATTCGACGGCACACAGGAGCCAAAGGCTTGGCTCGAAGATCACCTGTCATCCGTTAAGCTCCATGGTGGAAAGAAGAACACCGCCTTACAGTGTCTTCAACTGCAAATGACAGGTGCCGCCAGGGTCTGGCTCAGCATCCTATACTCCGGCTCCATCCGAAGCTGGGAAGAGCTGGCGTATAGCTTCATCCGCCACTTCAAGGGAACCAGCAAGAGGTCAGCCTCAATTGAAGAGCTACGGGCCTGCACCCAGCGGACCAACGAGTCCATCCGCTCATACATACTACACTGGTCCCACATCAAGAACTCCGCCGCACACATCTCCGAAGAAAGATCAATCGATGCCTTCAAGGACGGTGCCAGGCGCCCAGATTTCAAGGAGGAGATTAGGCGCGTCAAGCCCAAAACCCTTGACCACCTCATGGACATTGCCAACCGCTAGGCAGATGTCGAGGATTCCATCAACCGAACGCATTCGGATGATGAAGACGACTTCGGCCGCAGACGTGAGCGCCGCAACAAGAGAAGATCGCGCGTCTATGATGATCGCGATGGATTCGACATGGTTGCGGCTGGATATTCCGATCGACGCGATGACGGCAACCGCAATAGCGGATACCGCAGCAGCAATTACCGCGATGGCGGATGACCCACGCAAATGTGGCAACGTTGCAACCGCGACAACGAGACTTCGACATACGACAAGCTGTCTGGTCCCTGCACCATCCACTTCTACATCGACAAACAAGATGGTAAGAAGAAGGCCAGTCACATGCCTAAGGACTGCCGAGAATTTCAGAAGCTCGGCGAGGGCCTCACCCAAATGTGGCGCCATACGGTGAACCCTGGATTCGCACCTGCGCCAGGTGCCATCGCCCACGGAGCTCATCCTCCACCACCAGGCGGACCGTCGCAACCACCGGTCGCACCAGCACCAAACTACGGTGCAGATGGGTACCCCCAACCGAAAGGATCCCTGATGATCCATAAGGGGCGTCCAACCAACATGGTGCAGAAGAAGAAGATAATGCACCAAGTCATCCTGGCCGTGACCTCTCCACTAGCCATACCTGAGTACCTCAGCGGCTCGGAGTCCTGCATCACATTCGACCATTCGGATCACCCATGCCATATCCCTTGCCCAGGTCACTCTTCCCTGGTGCTCAAGGCCCAGATCGTAGCATTTGAGATGAGCCACGTCTTCATGGACGGTGGCAGCAGCATCAACCTGATGTTCGCCAGCACACTTGCAGCGATGTGGATCCCGCTGTGCACCCTGGAGCAATCGGACATGACGTTCCATGGCATAGTACCAGGGAAGGGCATATACCCCCTGGGCAAGATATGGCTCGACGTCATCTTCGGTAATCCCGATAACTTCAGGCATGAGCAGCTAGAGTTCGAAGTGGTGGACTGGCCATCACAATACCACGCCATCCTCGGGCACGTGGCGTTTGCAAGATTCTTGGCAGTACCGTATTATGTGTACCTGCTACTGAAGATGCTAGGACCTAGGGGCATCATCACCGTCCCAGGAAGCTTCACAAGGTCCGACAGCTACGACCGAGACTTCAACAGAATCTATCAGTCGTTCGGCATGCAGGAGGAGCTCACGAGACTCAGAGAGGTGGCAGACAACGGGGCACCCCTAGTCACCAGGCAAAACGCACCTGACATGTCGTTCGATTCCACAGTCAACACAAAGAAGGTGCAGGTCCACCCGACGAATGCCTCTAAGACGACATTAATCGCCAAATGACCCGAGTCCCGCATAGGAAGGCGCTCTCATCGAAATCCTCCATGAGCGCTGCGAAATTTTCGCCTGGTGTCCTGCGGACATGCCAGGAGTTCCCAGGGAATTCACCGAGCACGCACTTAATGTGTTTCCAGATGCGAAGCCAGTCAATCAGTCAATGCGTCGACTATCCGAGCCAAGAGCCGAAGCCGTTGGAATCTAAGTCAATAGACTGCTCGATGCCAACTTCATCAGGGAAATCAAAGAAGGCGAGTGGCTGGCCAACACCGTGTTGGTCCCCAAAAAAGACACGGACATCCTGTGGATGTGCGTGGACTTCACATCGCTCAACAAGAACTATCCCAAGGACCAATTCCCTCTACCAAGGATCGACCAAATCATCGACTCCACTACAGGATGCGAGAAGCTCTCCTTCCTCGATGCCTACTCAGGCTACAACCAAATTCGGCTGAAGGTCGAAGACCAGGAGAAAACGGTGTTCATCACACCGTTCAGGGTATTCTGCTACAACACCATGCCCTTCGGGCTAAGGAACGCAGGTGCCACATACTAGAGGTGCATGCAAGCATGTCTGAAGGACCAGATCAGCCACAACATCCAGGTCTATGTCGGCGACATAGTAATCAAGACCAGGGAGGCTAGGACGCTAATCGACGATCTCCACGAGACGTTTGATAACCTTGATCGCTACAATATCAAGCTGAACCCAGACAAGTGTGCCTTCGGAGTCCCTTTTGGTCAGTTACTCGGGTACTTCATCTCCCAACGGGGCATCGAGGCGAACTCGAAGAAAATCAGGGCCATACTGGCCATGGAGAAGCCAAAGAACCTCAAGGGCGTCCAGCAGCTAGCTGGGAGAATCGCGGCGCTGAGCAGATTCACCAGCCGAATGGGTGAGAAGGCCCTTCCCTTTTATCAGCTTCTACGCAAGATGGACAAATTCGGGTGGACACCCAAAGCAGACGATGCGTTCGAAGACCTCAAGCAGCTTCTCTCCACATCACCTTCCTGGTCACGCCGAAGGAACGGGAACCTTTGCTGCTATACATCGCAGCCACACATCAGGTGGTCAGCACCATACTCGTGGTTGAGGGACATGAAGATGGCAAGACCCATGGGGTCCAACGCCCAATCTACTACCTCAGCGAGGTAGTGACCCCGACAAAGCAGAGGTACCCTCACTACCAGAAGCTCGCCTACAGCGTACTCATGACGGTGCATCGGCTAAGCCACTACTTCCAGGAGCACCAAATCGTGGTTGTCAATGACGCCCCACTGTCGAACATCCTAAACAACCCCGAAGCCACGGGGCGCGTGGCCCTATGGGGCATCGAGTTATCTCCACGGAACATCATCTACGAGCGGCGCACCGCCATCAAATCCTAGATCCTCCCTGACTTCATCGTCCACTAGATGGAGCTCCAGCTACCGGATACTCCGGACGTGTCGCAGTCCTGGACAATACATTTTGACGGCTCCAAGCGCGAGGCTAGGGCAGGGGTCGATGTCATACTGACGTCCCCTCAAGGCGACAAGATGAAGTATGTCCTTCAAATGAAATTTCGCGCCTCCAACAACGAAGCCGAATACAAGACCCTCATCCACGGCATGAGTATGGCTAAGGTGTGCGGTGCAACACACCTAGTCATCTATGATGATCCAAACCTCGTAGTTCAACAGACGATGAATGAGTGTGACGCTCACAGCGCCAACATGATATCATACCGTGCGCTCTACAACTCACTAGAAGGACATTTCGACGGCTGTGAGCTCCGGCACGTCGGCAGGGAAAGCAACAAGGAGGCCGACAAACTCGCCAACATTGGCTCAACCTGTGCTCGAGTGCCACCAGGAGTGTTCCTCGAACAAATCTGTATACCCTCCATCAAGAGGAAATTCCCAAAAGGCTCCGCCAAGGAATCAGAGCACTCAGGGGCTATGCTATCTGAAGGATAAAAAGGACTTGAAAAGCTCGACACGAAGTTCGAATTGGTCAGCCTGATGCAGGTCATGGCAGTTGAAGAAATGTGGAGGCAACCTTACCTTTGGTACCTGCTAAATAATCAGCTGCCTGAGGAACCGATAGATGCCCGGTGCATATCTTGGCGGTCAAAGGATTTCACCAACATCAATGGCGAGCTGTACAAGCACAGCATTTCGGGTGTTCTCTAGCGACGGCAAAAACATCCTCAAAGACATCCATGAGGGTATCTGTGGACATCACGCAGGTAGTCGCGCCCTAGTCGACAAAGCTCTACGAGCTGGTTTATACTGGCCAACCGCAATGAACGACGCCAAGGACATAGTCCAGAGGTGCAATGCCTATCAGAGGTACGCGGACAAGCCACACACGCCAGGATCCGATATGAGGCCTATACCAGTGGCCTGGTCATTCGCCCAATGGGGCCTCGACATGACCGGCAAACTGCCAAAGTCCTCGCTAGGAGGCCACGTATTCCTCCTGGTCGCAGCCGACAAATTCTCCAAGTGTATCGAGGCCATACCCGTCACCAACCAAAGCGGCAAAACTGCCGTCAAATTTTTGGAGTCCATTGTCTATAGGTTCGGTGTGCCCCATAGCATCATAACGGACAACGGCTCAAACTTCATCTCGAAGGAATTTCAAGACTTCTGCGGGAACCTCGGCATCAACATATCATACGCTTCCCTGGCGCACCCACAGACCAACGGACAGGTCGAAAAGTCCAACGGCCTCATAGGCAATGGCATCAAAAAGCGCCTGCTATGCCCACTTGAAAGACTTGCGGGAGCCTAGGCAGACGAGCTATCCTCCGTCCTCTGGAGCCTACGCACAATGCCAAACAGCTCAACTGGCTATACGCCCTTCTCATGGTGCACAGAGCCAAAGCCGTGCTACCCGCTGAGATACTCCACAAGGCCCCATGGGTCGTTGCTTACAGCAAGGCCGAATCATCGGCCGCACTCGAAGACGCCGTCAACACATTCGATGAGGCACACGAAATTGCCGCGGCCCGCTCAGCGGTGTACCAGCAGAGCCTCCGCAACTACCACAGCCGTCGGCTGCGCCCAAGGTCCTTCGTCGAAGGAGACCTCGTCCTGTGACTCAAGCAAGAAGGCTACAAGAAGCTCGAGTCACCCTGGGAAGGACCCTACATCATCATCGAAGTCATCCCAGGTGGCGCCTACCGCCTCAAGGACATCAAATCAGGAGTCGAATACTCCAACCCTTGGAACGTCGCACGATTGCGATGCTTCTACCCCTAGTTACCCTTTTACTTTCAATAAGGCTATTCAGCCAAGGCTACTCAGCCGAACAGTGTACCTCCCCATTTGCAATAAATAAAGCTAAGTTCCTTGGCCCGAAAATCTTTTCCTTTACATTACGGATCGCTAAAACACACTCGGGGGCTACGCCTCACCTTACGACTTCGTCGACTGACAAACAAACGCATACAACGTGAGTAGCTGACCACGTCAGGCTAAAAAAGGATATGCACATGCAATGCACTACGTGCCAATACATACAAAATTTACAAAGGGCATTACAAGCCCACTCGAATAAATACAAACTTTACATTATCTCATGTTTTTACAGGACCTAATTGTTCTGGAGTATAACATTCGTTTGTTCCTCAAACAAATCTACAATCTCTTCGGCATACTGCGCCACGGCTACGTAATGAGGGCGCATATCCCATACATTGCCACCTGGAGGAGGAGGAGGCGGTCCAACCGCTATCTCCGCAAGATTGACATCGCGACGATGCAGTTGAATGAGAGACAGGGTTGCCTTCACCCCCATAACCAACTGATGGCGCACCAACTCCTTGACGTGGCCTACATCCCGAAACTTCCCTAGAAGACCCAAAAGGATAGATGTTGCAGCGTCTAGGGGAAACATGGTGGCCCAAATGGCTGCAATTGACGACCTCGCCTGCTTCATCACCCGAAGAACCTGATGTACGCGATCTTGCACTGTCGCAAGGACGAACGCCCGATCGCGGTCCATCCAGAAGAAGCCACCGGCCTCAAGCTCTTGGTGTGTCAGGCAGTTCATACGAATTGCGACGCGCTCCTTCTCTTCCTTTGGAATCAGATTCACAACTGCACAAACATTGGGTGAGCCAACATAAAATATGGAGCACTCGAAAAAAGCGTCGGTTCACGAGGACTCACATTGGAGTTGCTCACCCATCTGCCGAAATTCACTAAGCAAGAACTCTTTCCTGGCAATGGCTCGCTCAGCCTTCGAATTCCACACATCCGCATGACCGCAGATGCTGAGTATGTCTTTCTCCAAACTTCGGACGCGATCACGCAGGAAGGGAAACTACGACGCCTCATCCAACGACGGGCGACGATTAGGCACAGGAAGAGTGATCACTGGAGCCTCACCGGGAGGACCCTAGGGTAAAAAGGAAAATACGAACATCACAAACAGTTTCGACAACAGTTGAAAGGCAAATTCAAACATATACATAATCAAAAGGCCATTTCATGGTAAAGTTGAACTCGTTCATCCAAAATGAGTTACAGCAAAAGGAGGAAAGCTAGCCTAACTACAAGACAGACATGCCTAAGCGCCAGCACCCGTAGCAGCTTCGAAGCCAGATTGCCTACTCTTGGCCGCTCGTTGCTTCTCTGTCGAATAATTGGCCAGGAGATCGATGAGCTTAGGCCCTAAATGCTTACATCGGGAGGCAAAGGTGGCAAAAGCTACCTCTGAGCCATCCGCCGCCATCGACATCCTGGATGTGACCTGGGTCAGATCCATCTCGGCTCTGGACGCCATCGCCATGGCCAACCCCATGGAGGCACCAATTCCCTTCTGCTTGCGTTTGTACTCTGCCGGAGCGTCGTCCGACAGAGCATCCTCCAGTGAGTCGATGTCCTCAAAGGCAACGCCCTTGGGGTTGACATCCTTGTAGAAGCGCGCAAGCACCTTCTTGGACTTGTCAAGGGAGCTCACGGAAGAAGAGCAGTGATCCTCGATTGCTAGGGCGGCATCTGCCAGGAGATCTCCATGCTCTAACATGCCACGGTCAAATGTGACGCCCGAAGCATCTGGTATAAATAGTATCAGGAAAAAATTCTAATGAGGAACAAGAGGAGACACCACAAGATATGTAAGACCCAAAAAGGAGACAAGGGCAGCTTACCAGAGATAGCCTTGGCAGCAGCTATGAGCTTGTCAGCCATGGCCTTCTCTCGAGCTGCTGCAGCGGCTGCGAGCGGCTTCTCACGATCTTTGGCGTCCTTCTGCTGCCGCTCAAGGGCCTCTGCAACATTAGCTTCCTTCTTCTCCACTTGGCCGAGGCTCTTTTCAAGAGCGTTCAGCCTACGGAGAGCAGCATTGTTCTCATCTGCAGCATGAAAAAACATGGGTTAAATACAAAACCAAACTTGGCAAACTCAACAAATATTCAAGAAGAAACCTACGCACCTTGGAGATGCTTGAGTTCACCCTCCAGCGACAGATGCTGCTAGATGAGGAGGTTGGCGCCGCGGACAAAGGGCTGCAAAAAGGTCCAGCAGGTCTGATGAGTACAAGGACTCGGGGGCTCCCCCTGTGCAACGAAAGAAGTACACTTACATGGTCTGGAATGGACTCCGAAGGTTTGGATGTCGTCTTTCGAGTCACGAGTGCATGAGCCTCCCGCCTCGCGGAGCTCGAACCCTCGTCCTCAGAGTTGGCCACTATCTTGGGAAAGAAAGCCATCGGCTTCGATTCCGTGATCATTTCTTCGGTGTCCTCATCAGGGGACTCTTCTGAATGATTACTGCTAGCACTTGCAAGAAACCAAATCAACATCAGAATAATACTCAGCTAATCAGCATAACTACAAAAGTTGGTGAATCACAACTTACGACGGTATGTCTGACAAATCGAATGTAGGAGGTTCCTTCTCCTTCTTCTTCTTCTTCTTGGCTGGCGGTTGTGGGGCCACCGCCCGAATAGGCACGACAGGAAAGGGTGCGGACGTTGCACCCTCATCCCCACCGTGTTGCTCGAGGAAGGACGGAACCTTCGGAGTTGGCGGTGTCGCCTCACCCAAAGTTTCACTTCGAGACCGCTTTCGGGTCTGCCCTTCGCTCGGCTCAGGGGCTTGCAGGGAAGGAGAATGTGGTGGGGGAAGCTCGGATTCGGACTCCGCCTCCTCGTTGTCTAGCGGATCCGTGTACTTCTTAGGTAGAGGGGGCATCATCCCCGCTACCTTGAGACTCTGCAAACAAAGGACCAAAGAAGATAATATAAGCAAGTTGGCAAGCAAAAGGCATTCGAAAAGCGCTACACGCACATAACAGATTTCACCTAGGAGACTACTTTCTTGGCGCTGAAAGGGGTGGTCAAAGATTTCCCCGGGAGGTCCTTGTTGGCCTTGTACTTCATCAGAGGCCGAAGCGCTTTATCAAGGTCACATGAAGATAATTCCTCAGACGAAACCCTTGTGGGACCGCTGCGGCCAGCATAAAGAAACATCGAGTGCGCCCTCGCTTGGAGATGTTGCACCCGACGTTTGAGGAATGTGCGGATGATGTCGACACCATTGACCTCCTTGCCGGCCAATAGCTAAAGAGATTCCACCCGCTGGTAGATCTTCTCCACCTCCGCAGATTCACCCTCTAAGATGTTGTTATTCCACGACCTCTTTCGGGTGATCTTCTGTGTAGAATTGGAAGGGGAGAGACCAAAATGTTGCCTATCCATCTTGGTGTCGTAGATGTAGAACCACTTCCGGCGCCAGTACTGGACGGACTCGCAAATGGAAAAAGAAAAGAATTGGACGGAGGAGCGGATAGAGATGATGCAGCCGCCGAGCGGATAAACACCGATGGTGCCAGATTGCCTCTTCACGAACTAGAGTCTTTGGAAAAGGCCAAAGTGCGGATCGATACCGAGTCAGCACTCGTAGAGAGTGATGAAACAAGCAATGTGAAGGAGAGAATTGGGAGAAAGATGATGCAACTGAATCCTGTAAAAGAAAAGAAGCCCACGAAGATATTCATGGGCGGGCAGAGAAAGACCTCGAACGATAAAAGCATAAAACATCACCCAAATCCTTTGGGTAGGCGAGGAATTACCTCCTGATCGGGGAGGATGGATGTGTCCTTGCCCTTGGATATCAGGCCAGATTCACGCCGTTTGCGCAAATCCGCCTCGCGCATCTCCGTGCGCTTCCACCCGTCGTCAGTGATACGGGCCAGGGTAGCGGCCTTCTTGTCAGTGTCGGCGGCGCTGGTCCCAGCTGCAGCAGATGACGCCTTCTTCGGCTTGCCCATCCTGGTGCAGCGAGTGCGGCAACGCGAGCGGAGGAAATAGGAAGGAAAAGTACGGATAACATCCAGTGCTCGATGCGAAGCAGAGAACTCACGAAAATGGTGGCAATAGAGATGAGGCAGGAGCAAATGACGAAGGATAAAACCACTATTTTCCCCATCGTATAAAAGGAAGAAGACGATGAAATAGAGCCGTCGATCGGGAAGCCCTAGCGCGTGCCTCAGATCTCATAGTCCACATGTCATCATCAAACTGAACCATCCCCAGCACGCCATCCACTTCGCGCAGAAACCGAGGAGACGCTGTAACTTCCACCACTCCTACGCGTGACTAGTCAACGTCAAGTCAGATAGTGGGACCCACGATCGTCCCATTGCATCGTCTCTGCTGCCACAGACGGTTGAGATCATCAATCGTCATCAATGACATCATCAAAGAAAAGGCTAGCAACGGCTCGCAGATTTTGACTGATCATAATAAGTACTTACTCGAGTCTATGACTCAATCAACTACTCAGGGGCTACTCCTCTCAGGAGCGCTGCCTGCGCACCCGAAAAATTACAAAATGAAACACTACCTCGAAAATATCTTCGAGTCCTACATCGAGTCTGTGACTCCATTACAGACTCGGGGGCTACTCCCATAGGGTGCGCTGGTCGCCCATTCGAAAAAATGTGTCCTTCGGACTAATAATGCAAACTGGTGAGAACGACTGAACTAATATCTCTTCTCGAGTCTACGACTCGAACGGACACTCGGGGGGGCTAGTCCCATAGGGAGCGCTGGTCGTGCACCGTATGAATTATACGACTGAGATCCTTCGAATTAAATATGACAAAATATTTTGGCAACTTTTCCAAAATTAATGCTAAGTGAGAAATAGTCTCATTGGCCACCTGAAACACCTCCGCGGTGATAAAAGTTTGGATGTTGTATCTGCGACGCAAAGATAATCCCTACAGATACCATCTGATGGCCTGGTAACGCACCCGACTGCGCTCTGCCAGTACAAACCCGTGTCAACAGGCACGATGAAAATCTTGATGGACGCGTTGGGTACACCATTCGAAAAGCACTGGGATTCGGCTCCTGTAAGACCACAATGGCCTGAGTCGAATCACACCAGCGACCGTTCTGGATTCGAGTCCAGGGACTCGAGTCTGATGAAGATCGTGTTGTTTTGTCCTATGACATTTAATTGGCCTTGATCCGTCGGATGAGCCAGGCGCACGCATAAACAATCCCTATGAACTAAACATTTCTTCCTGAAAAACAGGTGCAACTACAAAGCACCCGAAAGATTGAAGAGTCTCCAGTCAAATCTATGATTCGAATGAACACTCGGGGGCTACTGAAATGGATATACCTTATGGGTGCACAACATTGGCATACCCGGTCCAGCCCAAGGAAGTCCCACGCAAGGACACGTGGCCCATGAAGATTTCAGGTGGCCCAAGCCCGTGGCGATTTCGACTCCTTGGATGTAGCATCCCAATTGTCTAACAATTGCAATGCTACTAGCCTAGTCTATATAAATGCTACTTCCTATATAAAATTGTTGCATCATAATTATATCATGCTCATGTCATCACGCCACCTTGCATTTGAGCATCATATAAAACCCTTTTGATTTGGTTCTTCTCTCATATGCATTGTAAATTGTATTTGCCTCTTGATATTGTATTTGGTTCTTGATATATTGTTTAAATGCCCAAGTTGAGTTGGGGGCATATCTTTTATTCAACTCCATCACCTTTCTCTGCCACCACCTTATAATTCCACCATCCAACTAAATATGAGCTTTGCACTTTATTGGGTTTTACCTCTAGCTCATGTGGGTTGGGATGGATCCAATTCCATTTCCACATGCTCTCATCTTGGCATCATGTTGTTTTCACATTATTGATATGTGGAGCCACCTTTGCATGCATTATGAGTAGTGCTCCTTTTTCCTAGCTTTCATATGGATTATCATGGATAAATGCTCATGTTGGGATATTTTTGGGACTATTAAACATCTAGTGGAATATACACACTAGCAAGTCCCAATTATAATAAAATGTGATCATCTCCATCTACTCCATCTGGAATTTTCCTTTAAATTCTTTTGCTTGTCTTAATTCCACTTTTGGGAATGCATAGGAATAATGCCATGTAAATATTATTGTTTTCACAAGAATAAGCATGGCATTAATTGTTTTGCATGGGCCATGCAAGTACCACCACATTCTAGTCTTTTGGGTTTTTATTTGAATCTTTGAGTGGATCATCTCCCATCCCTCTCTCTACTCCTCTTCATGCTTGATCTTGTTTGGTTCATGTCAAAACCCTACACCATCCCCCATCCATGCAAGCCATGTGTGGGCCTTTCCACCTTTATCTCTAAAAACCCTAATCCCTCTCCCTATCCCTCTCTCCTCTCTTTTGCCACCTCTTGTTTTGGTCATGTTTCAAACCATAGCTACCACCACATCTCTCTCTCTCTAATCCCTCATCTCTATCCAAACCCCACACCCGAGCCCTACCTGCCCTGCACTCCCCTGGACCCCCCCAGGCCGAGCCTGCCTAGCACGTGAAGGAGGAGGAGAAAAAGTGGCCGACGCCACGTTTCCCCTCCACCACGCCATCTACCCCTCTCCCCGTTCCTATCTACTCCCCCTCTCTGCCTGTCGACGCCAGATCCCCCAAGGCCTAGCCTTGCTACTCCTTCTTCCCCACCTTCCCCTGCATCCACCTCTCCACCACCGATCAACAACCTTCCCGTCGGCCTCCTCTCGGCTACACCGTACCAGGAGGCGGGCGCGGCGTCCAGGTGTCGAGGAAGACCGAGACATCCACCGGCATCACCCTGCACACGCCGCCGCGGAGGAGGAGCCGGACTGCTGCGATGCCGCGATGCGGCGAAACCCTAGCTCGGCGCGTCTGCGTCGCCGTCGCCTCTGGCCCGATCAAGCCCTCCGGCGACTTGGCGGTGAGACTTTATCCTCCACGACATGATCGCCTCATTGCCGTCGCTGTGCTGCCCGGTCAAATCGTCGAGCGGCCTCGGTCTTGGCGGCAGCGACGTCGTTCCCTCGTTGCTACGCCAGCCGGCCTAGCTAACTGCGTCCCGCTCCTCACCCTGGAAGCCACCGCACTGGTACCGCTTCTCTGCGCGCGCCCCGCGTCGCGGGTTCGATCCCCGTGCGCCGCTCCCTGGCGAGCACCGATCGATCGTCGCAGAGAAGATCCACAGTGGCCGTGTCCTTTTTGGCTTGAGCCCCTGCCCTTTTTCCCGCCTGAACCCGCGGTCCAGCCTACCCCGCATGTCAGCCGCCCTAGCGTTTTGCAGAAAAGCCCCTCTGTTTCCTCGGGCCGTAACCCGCACTCCCTCACCGAGCCGCGTGGCCGACCCTCCCCTCTCGCTGTCACGTGGGCCCGCAACCACTGGGCCCGCTTGTCATCCGTGTGGGCTAGCCAGAGCCACGGTAGCGAAAGCTTTTCCCTGTGCGCGTGTGCCCTGTCAGCAGTGGCCCACCCGTCAGTGGCTTGGGTCCAATTCACCTGGGTGTAAGAAGTCCTGGCAAATTTCTGTTAAATAAAAATGTTTTCAGTAAATGTTTAAATTTCAAATTCAAATCTATTTTTAAATAACTTTTGAAAATATAATTCCAAATTAAACATGTAATATATGTTTTGAGATCAGAAAAATGTGAGGAATTCAAATCTGGCCCTCAAAATATATATTGAACACTTTAAATTTCAAGTTGACTAAAATTACAATAAAATGCCCTTTTTCCTTATTTATTTAATAACTTTTGTTTTATAACTCCAAATTTGACAAATGATATGTCTAAAATGATTAGCTCGACGAGACCTTTCCGTTTATGCATTTCATGTTCTGTTTTGCAGCATGCATCATATAAATATAAAGTATACAGCAACTTATTGAAGTATAAAATGTGACCAAAACTCAATAAAATGCTTATTTCTTGTATTCCACACCTCACCCATGCCATGCTACTTTATTGCCATGCAAATTGTGCATCATTCATCATGGCATGATTGTTTGCTTGTCGCATTTTATTCATATGCTTGTGCACTTTATTTATGTTGGCCCTTGTTTGTTTGGTTCTTCTTCGAATAGATGCTGAGCAGGGGATATATCAAGAAACCCAGGAGCACTACCCAGATCTTTCTCTCGCTTCAATCGAGCCGCTGTGCAAGCACTACCACATGCTTGCATACATATAGTACCTATTGCCTATATCTTATTCTTGCATCATTGAGTCGCGATCGCATTAATCGAATCCCACCTTGCATAGCCTTTACTTTTAAACCCCAGAAGCTTGTTCCTCCATCCCATGAGCCATTACTAGGGAGTTGTTTGAGCCATGCGGGTCGTAGAACAGCATGTGTAGGGTATGTGAGTGTCGATGGATAACGAGGTACCTATACAACTTAACCCGAGTAGTAATGGGATAACTAATGAAAGTGGCACCGGTGAGCAATATCTCGCTATTTGGTTTTCATGCTCACTTGTGTCCGAGGACCCCGAGTACTTGATTCTTGTTCCTTGAATATTCGCTATCCACATCCGGGAGGCTTATGGGACCCCGAGCCAGGCGAGCTTGATTCATTCTTATTTCTTGGGGCCACAAAGTAGTTTGGGGCTTTATTACTATCTGTACTTATGCCATGCTTCTTGCTTTATTTACGATTGTGCGAGGAGCACTGTCTGTTAGGATCGTGACATGTTTTCGTTGTATCGACAAGCCCAGTCACACTTTCGGGTTCGATCGTTCTGACCGTCCACACAAAACCTTGAGTCCGTCTGAGCCGGGCCGGGCCATTCGTTGCGGGTAGCTTAATGGGGTGGCCCCTGAAATATTTCTGAATCTCGTGATCGCTTTGTCGTGAATGCCTCGTTGGGTTTTGATTTGGTTTTTCCGAGGTTGATCGAGTGTGTGTTATTTGTGCACCTGCAGGTAAAACTTTCTAAAGGCCGTGTCCGCGGTTATGGACGACTTGGAGCACGTTTCGATCATAGACAAGTATAACTAAAGTACCGCTTTTAATTTGACTAAATGTTGACTAGTAAATAGTGCAACACTCATGGAATGGATAATAAAACTGCCAACGGATGGGGGGTGTTCGTCCGCTTCCTCGTTGGTAAGCGAGGAGGAGGATGGATCTGTTAATATTACTGTTATAACTGTTGTTATTAATTCACGGACATCCGTCTATCTTGGTTAGGCGGATGGTTAGCGAGTATCTATAGAATTGATAGGTATTATCTTTTGCTGCAATTGCATCACCCGAGGTTGTGTCCCCTTTAGAGGCATAAAGACTTGCTGAGTACCCCTAGGGTCTCACATGATAAATTATTTGATTCAGATGAACAGGTACACTCACAAGATGGATACTGGGTGGAGGAGACGGACGATGTGGGCAACGATCATTCGGTGTAGAGATTCCGAGAACGGGGATCCGTGAGATCTGTGGGCGGGATGTGTTTATTTATGGGGCATCTTATGCCGATTTGCTTCTTATCCGTACTCGGATCTTGTTTTCCGCTTCCGCCTGATACTCTGATGTTTGATGTATGAGGAGATATCCTAAACTATTATATCTATCTAGGATATTTGGATCTTGCCGTATGGCGTTGCAATATTTCTATTTCTTTTAGAAGGAATGGCTCTGAGGACTGTTGTATGGTGGCTTGCATACATACTCATTTGTGTATGTATTTGATCCCTTCGCCTGCCGATTACGCCGCCCGTTCTTGTCCCGATGTTTGGAAATGGTTAGGACGGCCGAAAGGTCTACCTGTGAGTGGCATTTGGGCCCCACCGTACTATTTTAACCATTTTCGCTCGTCCAGGCTTGTAACTAAGAGCGTAATTCACCGAGGTAGTTACAATTGGTATCAGAGCTATCCCGCCCTTCAGGGTCTTAGCCAAATGGTCGTTGTCAGTCTAGCAAATATTTTTGGTAGCTATGTATACTAGGGAAAAACAAAACGTGAGAGTAGGACTGCTTCCACTTTTCTTCTTACCCACCCACCACCCTTTTCTGGTAAGGAAGTGTAACGTTTTCAATCCTCTTCTTAAAATTCAAACTAGGATTCACGTGTTCTGGGTTTCCGTAGTACCATAGAATGTGTGTGTGTGTGTGTAATTCCTTGTCTATCTGTTGTATCCAACATGTTATCTTTATCTGCCTTTGGTTATCAACTGTTGGTACATTCCATACTGATAGGCTTTCGAATACCGGCGCGATCTATCTGACTCCTTGTTAACCGGTGCCATCTTCTTAAGGGTGTCCTTCCTTCTAGCAACTCCACATTCTGTGAAACCATCAGTTGCTAATCGCTACCTGATAAGTGTTTTTGCGCATCTATTGGTATTTTAATGCCGAAAATGCGAAAAAAAATTCTTTGATACATTTGTGCTTCCACACTCCTTTTCAGTCGTGTGTGAAACATTATCTATCTCCCTTTTATCAGCATGTCCATGCTAACTCATTCTTTTGTCACCGGCGCTTAATCCTAGAGTTTCATTTCATCTCCAATTCTCTTGGGCTAATTACATAACATGTGTCGATCCGATGCTGGTGATTGTAATTTGGTTCTCGGCATAGCTATATGACACTTATCTTGAGTGGAATATGGAAAATGCAATCACCACTATCCTCCAAATGGGGACGGTTATCTCCTGTGATTTTGAGTACACCGCGATCATATCTATGCATATTCAAGCATCTTTGGCAATCCAGAGTTTCTCCAAGCACTACGGCGGTCTATCATCTGTCCATCATACTGCACATCCTTTTGAACCCCATATCTGCACAATTCTCCTGGATACGAGGGAATTGCATCTTTTCGTCTCTGATAGCTTTGCTTAAGGTATGAGTTATCATCGGTTCTTATCCAAGATCTCTTTATCTTTGTAACCGGTGATCCGATCGACAATGTGAACCAGGTGACATCTCTTTTTCTTCCGAAGGACCAGTTAACCTATTCTGTCAGCGCATCTTCTTCAACAGGAATCCTCACTCGTAACGTTGATCTTTCAAAGAGTGTTGAGCTCAGAAAGTGTTTCGAGCATTTGTTCGTTTCTCCCGCCTTTTCGAACTTGGTATTCTGGGAATATCTTGTTAATCCATGGTGGTATATGTTGATAATATGCTTGCCTATTCCATATCAATGGAAGAACATGGAAGATCATCTGTGTCCCTTTCTCTCAAGCTTTGTTAACACTGCCGTGTGCAAAGTTACCAAAGTGGAATTCTGACTTTTTCAAGTCACATATCTCGACCACGTCCTTCTGCTAAATACATTACTTCAACTCTGGAATCAGCAAGTCCATTGTTAATTCCATCTTCCATCTTCAATCAAACCCGGAGTTTTCCTTGTGGGCGAGTTATCATCGTCGTTCCGCTGAAGATTTCCTCAAGGCTGCTAAATCTCTCTCAATCTTTTCAAGAAGAACATGGAGTTATTTCACCTCAATCTCGTTAAGTAATCTCTTGAAACCCTCTCGCTCTATCGTCTATGCTCAATCCACCGGAGGCCATGAAGACCTTCCAGATCTTGTATTCATACATTCAAGTGGTGCTATCTTTTCTATATCGTGAAATTTTGCGTTGTCTCCGTGATCTTCCTTTATATCTTTCCGGTGGCTTGGTACTTCCGACATGACGACAACATCATCATCTTTATCTATCTATGAATCCGGCGAATCGTTTGCATCTATCCTTGTTTTCTAACGGAGTTCTATGAGTTTTTGCCAACACCTTCAGTTTGTTTCGGTAGTTGGGTTGCATGATTTTCTTATTCATGTGCGGAGTAATGCTTTGAGTGCGGGGTGGAGCAGCTACCATACCACTACTCTTATCATTCGCTCTTGTACATTGAATTGGTGAATTAATGTGATTTCACTCATTCCACGAAAGTTAGAAGTGGCCTTTATCCCTTGGTACTTTTACTTCCGTCCTTGTTTTTCCGGAGTGCTCTTTCGAAGAAAGTAATCAATAATCTCTTGTTGGTGATCTCACCCTTTCTACACGGAGAAAAATCCTCAATTATTTGGTGGAAACAAACGCAAACCTTTTTCTATCCTCGTCTTTCTACCGATGCTCGATATCCCCAAACAAGATGAAAGGAAACTATCTCTCTTTGTTTCATCAATTCTTTTTCTGTGGTAAAGCCAATTATGGTTGATGCCATCACCAAAATCTATTGCGTTAGCCTCAAGGCTAAAGAAAGCAATAAGTATCTCTACAATAAACTCGGATCCTCCATATTCTTTGCTTCTGGATTCCACCATGATCGGCTTCACATCCATCTCTGGAAGTTATATCTGCGCACCTAAATTGCGTGATCCTTGGTTCTTACCGGCGCAACAAGAATCTAATCCGACGATGTCTAACTAAATCTTTCTGTTGTTATCAAGGGACTCTATTGTTTGAAGGCAATATTGTTTCCGAACTTCTTTTCTCAAATCCGAGAGAAGATACGATGCTATTGTCATAGTGGTTCAAACCTCTCCAATCTAGCTCTTTTCCTTCCGGCGAGATAAAGATTCATCCTCTCTCGTATCGGTAAATCTTTAATCTTAATGGTGTGTCTTTCTTTATCCATGATACATCATCTTCTCCTTTTCTTTCACAAGTGGTTATATTCTTTTATCATGATTCTTGGGAAAAACCGGAGCGATGTCCATCCTATCCTTCTTGTCTCGCGACAATCCTTCAACTCTTCTAACCCGTTGTTTCTCAAGCAAAACGCAAGACTCGCAACAAGTCTAGCAAGTTTTGCAAGGTGTAGTGGTCGCACCATTCCGTTGTTCATCAACTTGGGAACGTGAGGGTCACCTTCGTTCGAACACCCGCCTCTCCTTGTGTTGCTTTCTTTTTTCTAGGAATCTCGGGGCGAGATTCTTGTTTAGTGGGGGAGAGTTATAGCATCCCAATTGTCTAACAATTGCAATGCTACTAGCCTAGTCTATATAAATGCTACTTCCTATATAAAATTGTTGCATCATAATTATATCATGCTCATGTCATCATGCCACATTGCATTTGAGCATCATATAAAACCCTTTTGATTTGGTTCTTCTCTCATATGCATTGTAAATTGTATTTGCCTCTTGATATTGTATTTGGTTCTTGATATATTGTTTAAATGCCCAAGTTGAGTTGGGGGCATATCTTTTATTCAACTCCATCACCTTTCTCTGCCCAGGTCGAGCTTCTACCAATACAAATGCGAAGACTGCATGAGTGGTATAAACATGTCACTAAGTGCGAGGTAATAAGGGATTAATTAATAATGCTTCTTGTGAAAGTTACAAATGGGCATTTCATAGGTGAATAAGAGATCCAAATTTATTTTGAGGAATTTTATATGTTATTCAAACTCGACGCCCTCGACTTGAGTCTTGTCAGTTCCTGTTATCTGTAAGTGGTTCATTTATTTCTATGATAAAGTCTCTAACTCATCTTATTTATTGCCTGTAATTATTCTCACTATGCTATTATGCAGAATGAAGAGCGAGGAATGTGACCGAAGGGGAATCTTTGACACTGTGTTCATCGACCCACGCAGAGTTAATGAACCATTACTACGGCAGTACCCCAAGGACACGAAGCGTAACTTTCTAAGGTTCATAAAGAGGCAACACTACAAAAAGAGAATACTATTTCCTTGAAAATTTAGGTGAGAGTGTTACTGTCTTACACACATTCACTTTTTCTTACTCTATGTTAAGTATAATTGATGAGTTACTAACGTATATAACATGCGCAGCTTCTATTACATTCTTCTAATCATTAAAGTTGACACTGAAAGTGTTAAAATCAAGAACCCACTAAAGAAAGACGAAGCAAAGTATGCAAGCATTAAAGATATGGTCCAGAGGTAATTTCAGTCATTATTGGTCTCTTTCGTTCATTTCTTGAGATATCAAGTAAGTACTGACTCTTTTTCTTTGTCGGGTAGGGTTTGAAAAGAATTCACCAAGAGTACGATAGGTGAATTTAAAGATCAGCTTAGTTTTTATCCGGTCGAGGTAAGTAGTACGAGCTACGTCCGCGCATCTCTTCAATTCTAGTTTCAATACCATTATATCATGCTTGATTATTATTTGATTAAATTATATTCTCGTAAAATGTGACCAGCAGCCACGAGGGACTAATTGATGTGGATACTTCATATGTAAGTACATTCGCTCGGAGGTTAGTGAGCGCGACGGAGCGACAATTCTAGATGTATCTGAACAATATATTCACAATTATTACCTTCAATAGTGTTGAGTGTTATTCATAATATTTGTTATGACTATTGATATTCATATTGATATCCTTCTTTCATATATAGTTGTTAAAATTGCGGGAGAAACTCCAACGGAAGGAGCGCCTGGTAACAATTTAAGAGGAATTGGAGGGATTTTTGGTTAACCATGCCATAGACCCAAGGGGAAAATTCCATACCACGGGACTCCCGTGATTTAATGATCTCCATGTAATCGAATAGACATGCTCTAGTCCTAGTTGTGATCTCCATGTAACCAAATTGTATATATATGTATCAACATATAATATATTCGAACGAAGCGCAAAGAAAGAGGTCACTGTAATCTATATAATCAGGATGATGTTGTGTGTAATGGATTCCTTCGTTGCACGTCAGTTACGCCAACCTGCATGACAAATCCCCCCAAAAACTCTGTCGCGGTAGAACCTGCTGCCTCACCGCCACCGGCTACCACGGTAGCCAAATCGCTAAGTGCTACCGCGATAGAGATCGCGTAGTCCCGGTTCATAGCACGAACTGGTACTAAAAATTCTTCACCCCCGCTCTCCATCGCCGCCACATGGTGCGAGTTTAGTCCCGGTTCGTGAGTGACCCGGGACTAAAGATTGGAACCTCTAGTCTCGACTCCACAGTCCCGGCTGCACAACCGGAACTAGAGGCTGTCTGAAACCGGAACTAGAGCCACGTTCTCCACTAGTGCACCGCTATGTCTCGCGTGCACGTCTATGTTAGTCGGCCACTTCTACATCCCGCGATTATCCCTACGTACAAAGGTGAGTCTTCATTGGCCCGGACCACTATTATTGCCTAAGAAAACTCATAAATGGGTCACTATTGTTTTCTCTAAATGTTGGATCACATCGGTTGCCTTGTTGCCTCTGATATATTGGATCACATCAGGCATCGGAATGTACAAGGATTCAGAACGAAACAAATGCAGAATCATGTGATGTTGCATGGAGTACATACTGATTCTGATACACCAGGACAAAACAGAACTTCTTGCAACCAAATGAACGCCGTAGTGGGTTCTGCGTAACTGAATGAAGAACGTTGGGCTTGGGCAGCTTGTGTGATCAGCCGTATCGTGATCGCTCTTGTGTGATCAGGACAACTTTTAGCACCCCTGTTTGGTTCAGTCCTCTCTTAATGTTCTCTTTTAAGTTCATCTTCTACGCTAAGAGCTAGTAGTATCTATTTTCATGCTCAGATGCTTAGATATGCAAAATGACTACATTTTAATAAACAAAAACCTTAACAAAAATGAGCTGACAATTCCAGTTTTTTGCATCCCTGAAAATGATACATCAAAATGTTCTCACTTTGACAGCTCCCTTTTGTCAATTTAATGGCTAAGATAAAATGCCATTACACGTGGAACAAATCACAAATCCCTTTGTTCCGAGTTTATATGCTAACAAAAGAACAAATTTATAGCATCCCTGGAGAATTTATATCCAATTCGATGTGAGTGACTAATCCATGGAGAAATCACATCTACGAGAAACAACACCAAAATGGTGACAAGTAAAATTTGGGTCCAATCACCGGAAAGGTTTGCATTCTGCAAAGATATACGCCAGTCTACTTGATGACCTCAAAAAACAGAACTTCAGGCTGGAGCTTGCTGTCCTTGAAACGTTCTAGCAAATGCTCCCAAGTATCTTCTTTCTGAATGGAGGATGTTCACATCAACAAATCGGTAAGTTCAGAATCAAATGGCTAAAGAGATTTAATACAGTGCATACCTCGACAGTCTCAGAGTCATATATGAGCCACTTGTCCTCATCGTCGCGAGCAAAGCAGACATAGCGCTCATCAGCATAGCAAATCTATAAGAGTTTGGATTGCAGGGTGGCATAAGATGAAAGCTAAGTTGTATAGTACTTGCAAGGAATGAATATCATCGAATATATAAGCAGACAAGTTTAGTAACTAGAGCATCACACCAACCTTGTAATAGGCCTGTAGTAAAACTCAAAGCAGCAGGAGAGTGACACTAGTAAAACATAGAGAGAAAAAACTGTGCAGATAAAAGGTCACTCCAGCTTATGGTCTGCAACCACTCCATGTTATATCTTGAGAGACCATTTCGTATTAGATATGAAGGGAAGGAAAATAATGCAAAATATACAAGGTCCAGACAGGTCACTTACATATGATAGTTCTCCAATGTATAGAACGTTTTAACAAAAAAAAAAGAACCTTAGCGACACAAGGATTGCATACATGTTGATTGTTGCCGAAATTCTTCTCTTGAATCTCTCATATATTTTGATATCAATGAAGTAGACGAGAGGATATTTGCCACAGAAAGGACCAATTGAAAAACTTGCAAATATCTCCTAAAGTACTACTCCGTATATGATATCACCAACTCAGATATGATGTATCATAGTCAAACTCGTTATCCACCTCTTTAGATATAGCACAAAAGCCTTCACAAGCTAACCTAGTCAGTTTGAAACTGGTGACAGTGCAATTTATTACCGTGCTCCATTTTAATCCACAAAAACAGGAACCTTGCTTCAGCCTTAGACTAATAACAACTTGGTCTCTCTCGTCTTCTGAGTATAATACTCCCTCCGATTCATAATAAGTGTCGCCGTTTTGAACTGAGGTTGGTTCAAAATGACGACACTTATTATGGATCGGAGGTAGTACACCATTTATGCTGATAATGAGAAGCAATCATGCATATCTCAAAATTGACACAGCATCCAACACCAATCAAGGAAGAAATAGCAAAATCAACATAACTTAGAAAGTCTCAGGTCAATGAATATATCAACCAGTACCAAATAGCTGATTACTTTCTTGTCTTGCTTGGATTACCTTAATTTGAGAATTACATGATAAAAGTATTTGTTCAGTTCTATCACAATCCAATTTAGGAGAAAGAATAGTTTTTCTTGTCTGGACATACCATGGAGGTGACAGTGTACATAGTTGAAGAATTGGCACTTTTGCAAAAGTATGCGATGTCAAGGGGAGACGTGATGCCAGACAGGAGTTCAGAGAGTGTGTCCTGGCTTTCACTGCCACCCAGCCAGTTCAAAACTGCAAAATAATTCAAAAGAAGTCAACGTGATGAATATTTTTTGTGTAAACTACTGCAAGCTATGACGATTTATAAATTAAGCAGCGGCCTCTTGAGCCAGCACAGCAGGAAATTTCCAGTTACCTTAAACACGAAGACACATATATCTTTCTCCCAGAACATGTTCATACTGAAGGAACATGGTTATGATTTTATGAAAATGAACTTTGAGGATAACAATCATATCACACTCATTATTGTTGAGGTGTCAAGTGGGATCCCACCAAAATCCCACTTACATCTCTAATTATTGTACAGATGCAGTAATGTTGGACTTGGTTTGCAAGATATGTTGTATTGCAGAAATTGGTAAGAGTTATAAATCTTGAACATCTTTTCTGTCTTGGCAGAAAAAGGGCCACGGAAATACCAACTTAGTATTTGATACATTTCAGTTTACCTATTGTAAAGAAATGTGGTGTGTTTGAAAGAACCAGATCATTGTTCTGCAGAGTTCCACAATCCTCGCAGTTGTTGTCCTTATAGAACTGTTCATCCAATAAAACTGGAAGATCTGCAAAGGACTTGATCTGCACAAGAACAATGATAACCTCTGGTGAAAGTTTCCTACTTTATGGTGTCATATATCCATGTATACAAGCTTGGCTAGACAGAAAATATACTGCATACAGCATACCTTTGTTGTTTGAGGTGAACCAGCATCAAGTTTATGGAAAAGTGCAGTATATAGGTATTCACCAGAACACTTCCCACACTGGCAGCTCATTTGTGCATTGAAACTGATCCCAAAAAGATTATGTGTTGGGCAAATGCAATATCCACACGTGGTTGGGTTCACAACATGTTTCTGGATCTCCTTGTTTAATCTACAACGTGAAAAAGTTTCTGACATATGCAATCCAATGAGAATTGTGGCCACAATCTCAGAAGCAAAATTTGTACCAGCCTGCAACTGGAAGTTGATTAACAAGGTTACGTTGAGAAGACACAAAATGTGCATAATCAAACAGGAGTGAAGCAGAATGCAGATGTTTTTAGTTCAATACTTCACACACACCACAACAAATAACATTGAGTGGCAGAGTTTACACACCAAGCATATAACAACATACATAAATTTGCCTCATTCTGGTGCATATATTTGGTGTCAATGTTCAGCATGGATACAGAACAAAAATATAACTAGGAGTATTTCCTTCTGTTAAGTGTAGAAGTACCCCATCTATGTTACGCCAAAAACAGTCAAAAAGATCCAAATCACCGCAGACTAAAAAATGAACGCATGCAAATAAAAGAAAATTGAAGGTAGCATCAGCATTACACCAGATTATAGCCTCTGCTTTCAAGTGGTAAACTAACTTCTAATCATTTTTGGTTTCAATAAAACGATCTTACAAATATATACGATGGAGATTAAGGTACAAACCTTTTCAAAGAAAGTAGTGCAATTTACGATTCCGCATAGAAGGGTCTTCATGTAAGTCAGCACAACATCTGTTAAGTTGTGGTCGTTTTTCTCCCAAGAAGAGAAGATTTCATAAAATTTCTGAGTAATGCAGGGATTGTCAACTGACGGAATCCATGCAAGTGGCTCCGTTAGAAGCATATCTCTGAAATGCCTCAGGTTGCACAATGACTGCACGCATACTTAGGAAATTATAAGTCGGCAGATGAAAAATCACATGACCACATGCGAGTTTTTCTTACCCGTATAGTTAAACTCAAGATAGACAGGTCTTTATCAGCATTGTTCTTGCTGAAAACATTAAGACTTTGTTGGTAGCTGGAGGTGCTTCCAATTTCCTTGACAGATTGGCCAGAAGTTCCTGTATTATGAAACCATAAGCTTTTGTGACATTACCAAACATATTTTATAATTGTAAAAGGGGGAGCATGTATTTGGAAAACAGGAAAATAGTAGTATTAGATTATTCCAACAAGTATTTTCCAAGAGGTTTAGAATGAAATCCTACATATAAAATAACCTCTAATATAAATTTCCTAAGGATTGAAATAGAGGGCTAAGACAACTAGACTAAGGCAATATCCTTTCACGTTTCTTCCAAGATTTAGGTGGGTGAAATATAATCTTTTAGTTATGACACCAAACGTACGAAGCTCTTGAAAGATTCAATGTCATGTGAGTTCAAGAATTCATTATTCTAGCAGTAAACGGGAATAAATACAGCAAAGTGCTAGTACTAGAAAATCATGCAATTTCTTAACAGATATTGACACCATAGGGGCACAGCAGGAACTTTACCGGATATAGTGTCGATATTGGCATGGCCAATGATCCTACCAAGATTCTTTGCACTAAGAGAAATCGATTCTTTCATTTGTATCTGCAAAGATGGTATCAGTTAGCACACTATATGAGCAATTGAGCAAACAAATTGATAACACTAGAGAAACCAAGCATTCCAATGTTAACAAACCCATTGGAATGATCTCGCAAGGGGAAGGATGACTTCACGATAATCCAGAAGAGAAACTTTGAGGAACATAAGCCACAAGTTCTGTATTCCAAAACAAAACTCCTCAAACTGCAATTTACAACCAGTTCAAGCATTAGTCTGATAAACATTATCATCAGCAGAACACTGAAATAAGGAAGAATGCTAAACTGAAACCATGTCATGTAAAAGTGCTAGACCTCAATGCTAGGTGCATCATCAGGCAACATCTTCAGCTTCTCCTTAATGTCCTCAAGGATCTCAGACCCATCTCTGCATTTCCTTTGTCGCATTTCAGCAAGCGGCTCTGCTCTTATTCCAATAGATGGTGAAAGGAGCAAGGATTCAAACATGTCTTGCACCCTTGGTAATTGGAAGATGTCATGCTGGCCTGAATCTTGACAGAGAGTTATCCCATCCAACGAGTGATCATCCTTTGATGCATTTTCACTAAAATGTGGATCTAAAACTGACTGCAGCTTCTCCCAGAGTTCATCCCTGTGCTTGTTGCTCATGTGTTGCCAGAGAGATTCAGTGTTCACAAACTTCTTGCCATCGCAGCGGGAATTGGGGCAAATGAAGAAACTCCATGAACCCTGATTCTTCAGAAAGCGCAGTGCATCAGATATGGTCTTCGCTGCCGCCTGGTCGATTCCAGCATAGTGCCCCTGCAGCGTGTCAACCCTCACAGATATGACCCTGTCAACCCTCTCGCCGTGTTGCGTGCTTTTGATAGAGCTCCAGCATACGGCAGCCACAACTATGATCCGCTTGAGCAAGACACGGATCTGCTTCTTGACAGAAGATACTCTGGATTCATAATCTGCTCCAGGAACAGATATAGCAGGAGGTATGTCTTCGAAATTGGGGTCCATCGGCTCCTCCATGCGAAGTGCTCGGCGGCACTCACTCTCCGATTTATCAAACTGATCCAGGGCGAACAAGACCTTGGCTTGGAACAACGCAACCAGGAGCGAGGTTTCGAAGTTACCTGCCGCGTGAGAAGTCAGAGCGAGAATGCGGCGCAGAAGCCCCTTCCTGCGAACTGCCTGATCGACGGCACGGGCTTGTTCCAGGTCGATGTGTACGCGGAGCAACTGGGCGCGCACCGAGTAAGGATACATCTCGGAGAGAAGCTTTGCACGCGCTTGCACTTGATCAACAGCGGCAGTCCCGTCGAGCAACTTCACGGCCTCTAGGGGCACAATCTCGTTGTTGATCCTGGACGCTAAGTCCTCCATGAGGACGGTGGCATTGTGTACAGCGTCGGTCTTCCTCGCCTTCGCGTTGGTGGCGACGAGAAAGTCGTACGCCACGTGGTGCACCATCGGGTCGACTTGTTTGGTCTCGGGCGTCGATGTGACGCGGAATAGTTCCAGCATCGCGTCGGAGAACCGTTGGTCGGCGGCGAGCGCCTCGGCGTGCAAGAAGCCGCTCATGACGCAGTTGGGCGCGATCCGGGCAGCGGCGGCGAAGGAGTCGACGGCGGCGCGGCGGTGACGCGACACGAATGCGGACGCATCCTCTTCGTCTCCGGAGGGGCCTTCGGCCGCGGTGGAGGTGCGGACGTGGAAGTTGCCGGCGAGATTGTGAGCGAGCGCGGAGCCCGGGTTCGCGCGGGCGAGCGCCGTGGCGCGGGTGAGCGCCTCCGCGTACTTCCTCTCGCCCTGGAGTCGTACAGCCTCCAAGGCCTCGAGGCGGATGCGGCGATCGGTCATCGCAAGGGCGCGCGGAGAAGGGGAGAGGCGCGCAAGGTGCTCGTGGAAATGCCGCAAAGCAGGAGAGGGCGGCGGTGGGTGTGGGACGGGGACCTAGGGTTTGGGTGGAGGAGGAGGAGGAGGAGGAAGCGAGGTGCTGGTTCTGGTCGAAGCGGGAGATTTGGATTGAGGATGCGGCGGTTTTGGTTAGTGAGGCGTGCAGGGGAGGAAGGAGTACTTATAGGAAGGAAGAAGGTGGAAATGGGGTGGGTGGTGGAACTTTATTTTGCGATGAAACTTGAGGGCTTTCATTCATATAAAAATGAGTAAAATTCACCGTACTTAAACTTGACACCCTTTTTCGATACGGTCATCGACCTTAGAAATACGCGATTTACGGTCACTAAATACGACAGGTGTGTCATGACGGTCTGGGGTTTATACTAGTTTCTGTATATGATGTATTTGCTTACGTGGCACCGACTGGACCCAGTTTGTCAGCCTCTATCACACATGCATGAAACTATTTTACAATATAAAAAATCAAAAGGGCTCAAGTGCAAAATGCTAAAGGGATAAGGTAGTCTTCTCCACTCCCGGCGCCGCCCTCCTCTTCCTGGTCCCGCTCCGGCGCATGGCCATGGGCACGTTCCCCTTCCAGTGGCCCATGGACCTTGCGGCCTCGGCGTCCACCGGCGTCGGCGGCAGCCTATTGCCCTCTCTTCTCCCGCCTCCTCCGGCGGGAATGCCCGACGACAGGTTTGCCTACTACGAGGCGCCGCAAATGCACTCTCTGCCCGAGCTCGCAGCGCCCTTCCCCTCACGCGATGTTGCGGCTGCTGAGCTCGCCATGCGGCGCGCGGAGGAGGAGGTCGCCGGCATCCGCCTGGTCCACCTCCTCATGAGCTGCGCGGGCGCCATCAAGGCGATCGAGCCGCCCTCGAGCGACCTCCGCTGCTGGAGCTGTTGGCGAGCGAGCAGCCGACGCTAGTGGTGTTCCTCACCGCCACGCCACGGGTCACCTCCCTACCATCTCGTGGCTCCTATGCCGCCCGATTCGTCACCGCCAGCGGCGGCCCGTCGCCCAATTCGTCGCCACCGGTTGCTCGCCCGCCTCTCGATTCATCGCATCTGGCCACTCGCTCGCTCCCCTGTCGCCCTATTCGTCGCCTCCGACCGCTCCCCCACTGCTTGATTCATCACTGCCGGCGGTTGCCCGTCGCCCAATTCATCGCATCCGGCAGGGACCAGGTGGAGGCTCACCGGAGAGGAGCAAGAGCAACCCGCGGTGACGGGGTGGAAGCAGCGGCGGGCATTCTCCCTGCACCGGGCCGGCGGCGGCGGAGAGGTGGGATCCTACGACGGGTTGCATGCGGCGGTGGGATGGCCCTTGTCGATTTGTCATTTTCTAATTTAGCCCTGTTGTTTTTATTAGTCCAAAATAGTCCCCATGCATGATTAGGGGGCTAAGTGGGTTGACCGTAAAATTCTCGTGGAGTCGAGCGGGGGAAAAGAGGAGGAACAATGGGCGTGACCTAGAGGACCCTACGTGTTAGTCTAGGCTTGCGCTTGATTTAGATTGGGGCTTTTTTGCAAAAAAAAATTACACTGTTTTTGTTTGGACTGGTCAACACGTGTCGAATACATTGCTATACATGGGCTCAGTGACCGTCATGACACACCTGTCGTATTTAGTGACCGTAAATCGCGTATTCTTAAGGTCGATGACCGTATCGAAAAAGGGTGTCAAGTTTAAGTACTAATGGTGAATTTTACTCTATAAAAATTTCCGGCGCTATCAGCTGAAACACCGCTAGACGAGGGAGTGAGTCCATCCAACAACTCGTCGTCTCCGTCGTGGAAGCTAACTTGGCACAGATGTGAACCATAGTATTGACGGATCTTATTACATGCTTATTAACATCAAATGATAAAAACAAAGAAGCTAACCCTTCAATTTCCACCGGAATAGGTGCAACTACTGATCGAGAAACCACGCCTGAGTCCTAGAGGTTCACTACGTCTAAACAGTCCACTTCCATCACTACTCGCGAAGATCCTTGGAGTTTAGCGAAGATCACCCCATCCCGAAGAGAAAGTGCATTGGCTATCAACGAATTAGTAGACGAAGGGAGTGAGGACCGATGAGAGGTAGACGGCGGAAGACGCTGGCCCCAGGAGATTTGTCGCCGTCGCCGTTTTCCTCGACGCCGGGCACTGCCGCTGGGTCTCGGTTCCCCTGCCTTGGATCCGATTCGGAGGGGGATGCGGAGGAAAGGCTGGCCGCCCGGAAGGCGCTCGTAGCTCTTGACGACGACACCGGCGAGCTTGGCTGGACAACTGTGTCCCGGCGGCGGCGTACGGATGCAGAGATCCGCCAAGAATTTTGGGAAGACATGGGGTTCCCAACACCGGCTTCAAGGTTCTGGGAGAAGGAGTCGCCGGCATCGCGTGGCGCGGACGGGATGCAAGATTCATCGCCGCTGTTGGGAGGCCGGAGGTCGTCCGCTTCTCCACCGGGGTCGTCGGCTCACAGGAGATCTTCTTCTTCGCCGATGGGTCTGGCTCTCTCCAGGGGCCCCAAGATCATGCCTTGGAGGGGTCCTCTGCCATCGAGGCGGTCCTCGGCGCCGCCGATTCTCGGGATTTCCTGGATGCCGCCGTCGATAGCGCTAGCCAGGGGCGTCGGGAGAAGTTTGCGTCACGCTCGGAGGAATCCGTTTCGGTTAGCGAGGAGGTGGGTCCGACAGGTGGTCCCACCAGGGCTGGATCGGACGTGGAGTTTTGCCCGTGATTTACCTGGAACGGTATCGCTAATAGACTCATAGGAGTCTGGCGACGGGAATCCTTCCCATTTTCTACCGAGCCGCCAGAGCCTTCGCCCGTCTACTCTGCCTCAGATCGCATTGCTTCACCGTCGCCGGCTCCTGGCCCTCTGTTTTCACCCGGAGTTTCGTTTGCCGCGGTCGTCTGCTCTGCTAGGATGATGGGGCAGGGTCAAGGTGTTAACCCTAGGGGTTCGGCCTCTGCTTCTGGGCCGCGGGGAGCCCCTGTGTCTTTCGCCGTGGCTGTTCCTCCTGCCGCGATGAGGCCTCCTGGTCCTTCGTCGGCCTCTCCGGCACAGGCCGCTGCGCCCGGGCATGGTTCGATGCAAGCTCCCGTCGTGGCGAACGTGTACCAGCCGGCATCGGGTCACCCGCTCTTTCCCACTACTAGGAAAACGGCTATAGGTAATCCACACTTGTGTTGCGCACTTGCTAGTGGTGCCCCACGGGTAAAATAGGAGTGGCGCACTGCCCACAGGTGCCCTACGGCTAACTGTCATAAGCGTGGCACACATGGGGGTGGTGCGCCATGGCTATGTGTGGGCCAGGGCACATGTGGCCACAACACACATACTCGTAGCGCACTAGGTCAAGGTGCGCCACGGATGTGTCACTTATCCGTAGGACACCTTGACCAAGTGCGCTACGGTCATGTTTGCTGTAGCAGTTGGGTCAACTTAGCCGTAGGGCACTCTGCCCTAGTGCCCTACGGCTAAGTGGCATGCACCAACTCCACCACCCCCTCTCCCCACCCCCCGTGGATCGCCTTTTTAGGTTTGGCAGAAAATAAAAGAAAATAATAAACACTTCAAAAAATAAAATCCTTTTATCTTTAGGTAGGTAATGTGGTATAGTTTCTAGGAAAATTAACAAACATGAGTTTCCACTTTTTCTGAAAAAAAAGCCATGCCACGGTAAAATGGCCGTAACTTTTGCATAGGATGTCGAAAAAAATCATATAATATACCAAAATGACGAGAACGAGATTTCGCATCCGCTCGCAACCACCACCGGTCGTTTAGCGATTATTTAGATTTTCAAAATTCGAAAAGAGTAAAAAGTTACGGTCAAAAGACTGTTTTTTCCTGCAGAAAAAAAAGATGGCAACTTACCCGTAGCGCACCACTACCTAGTGCGGTACGAGTAAGTTGGGCGGGATTCAAAATTTGAATCTCCACCCCGCCCACCTACCCATTTTCTTTTCCCTCCCCTTCTCTCATTTTCCTTTTCCTCCCTTCTCCTTTCCTTCTTATTCTCCTCCTTCTCTTTTTCCTTCTCCTTCTCTTTCTCCTTCTCATTTTCCTCCTCCTCCTCCTTCTCTTTCTCCTTCTCCTTCTCCTCCTCTTCCTCCTCCTTGCAGTGAAGATGGTGACGGCGGCCTCCTCCTTGCAGTTCCGACGACGAGGCGGCGGGCTCCTTCTTATCCTCCTCTTCCTCCTCCTCCTTGTAGTTTCGACGACGCTGAGGCCTCCTCTTCTTCTTCTCCTCCTCCTCTTCTTCTCCTCCTCTTCCTCCTCCTCTTCCTCCTCCTCGTCTTCTTCTCCTCCTCTTCCTCCTCTTCTTCTCCTCCTCCTCCTTGCAGTTTCGACGACGACGACGAGGTGAAGACGAGGAGGCGACGACGATGACCTGCACCGACGTGCGACGGCACTGACGACGAGATCCAGATCTGTCACTTTTTTTTGAATTTTTAAATTTATATCTGTGGCACACAACACGTAGTGCGCCACGGTTATCGTTTCATACGCGTGGCGCACCTGGACTACTTTCCGTGGCACACTGGCATGTGCGCCATGCCTATCTCGACACAACCGTGGTGCACCAGGAAGTGCGCCACGGCTAGGAGATAGCCTTAGTGCGAGGCGCGTGGTGCACTGCTAGTGCGCCACGGATGGCCTTTTCAGGTGCGCCACGAACAGGCGTTTTCCTAGTAGTGTCCGCCGGGGGTCCAGTTCAGACCACCCGCGGCCTACTTCAATGCGCTCCAGGCTATTCCGACTCAGCCCCTGCAACGGCCATACCGCGGGGAGTTGCCTTCGTTCGCCAGTCAGCCGGCCGCGTCTTACGTGCCAGGGACGGTACCTGGACCTATGTTCCATGGAGGTTACACCGGAGATCAGTTGGGCGTGGTCTCGTCGTAGCCAGCGCAGTCGTTTTCCGTCGGAGTGGGGGCTGCGACGCCTGCTGTTCAGAAGAGGAAAAATAATAAGAAGCAGCCTCCGAATCGAGGGGTTCAGCCACAGGTAATTCAAGCCCAGTCGGATCAGCAGCTCCATCCTCAGCATCAGAGTTTCCAGCAGCATGGTATTCCACAGATGCAGGTGCCAGGGTCTTATGTACCTCCTGTCTCGCAGCAGTACACCCCGCAGGAGCAGCAGCTCTACCAGCCGACGGTTGTCACTTCACAGGTTTTAGAGGGACCGTCTGTGGCCGATGTCGGTAAGAAGAATAAGAAGTTTGTTCGGTGCTAGAAGTGTGTGGTCAATACTCATGCGACCAAGTATTGTAAGGCGGTCCACTATTGATACATCTGTGATTGCACTGCACATCCCACTTTGAGGTGCCCGGTGCTGAAGCAGCCGCGCTTGTCTCCGTATATGGCTGGTATTGGCAACGACCAGACTCTGTTCACCTAGATTCTGGATGTTGTGACTCGGGATCATCTTGCGCATAGTAAGACCCCTATTGCTCTGGTACGAGTGTCTGCCCGATGGTTTTAGCGGAGGTCGTTCAGAGGCAGATTGCCAGGCGGTGCCAGGTGCAGGTTCAGTGGAAGTGGGAGGCGGTGCCACATGGAGATTCAGCCTTCTTAGTGAGCTTCCCGACGTTTGAGGATTTGGACAGGGTGGATGGAATCCTGATGACTGTTCTGCTCAGTACTGCTCAGCTGACCTTCTCGGTTTACAGGATGGAGGAGGTGCCGCATAAGCTTGAGATGCAGCAGGTTTAGCTACATGTGGAGGGAGTACCCCATATTTTGCGATCCTTTCAGGGCTTATGGGCTGTTGGAGGACTCATGGGGAACACTCTTGATGTGGATCTGTTCAGCCTGCGGAAGCGGGGGTCGTCCGTATTCTCGTGGAGATGTTTGATACGAAGGTTTTTCTTAAGGCGAAGGATTCACTTGGTCACTTTATTGTGTCAGATGCCGTGGTCAAGCATAAGTTATTTGAGTTTCATTTCCGGATTGAACCTGAGGGTTATATTCCGGAACCAGAGTTTGTTCCTTTCTTGTGGAGAAAAGGAGATGATGATGCGGATGATGATGCCAATGGGAAGCATTTAGAGGATGCTATGGATACTTCTGAGGCTGCTAATGCCACTCAGGGGGTGGGTTCTGGATCTTCCTCGGCTGTGCAGGGTACTTTCGCGACTACATCTTCCAGTCAGGGAGTGCAGATGGTGTTTGCTGTCACCCCCTTTAATGCCAATCCGGTTACTCCACGAGGTCGACAACTTCTGGATGCTCTTCCTTTGGATTCCCCTCTTCGTGGGAAGGGTTCTACTTCGGCACCTCGCGTTTCTCTGGATCAGTTACAGGAGGCTCTTCATTTGGTTTCCATTCATGTACTGTGGTCTTGCTCAGCTTTGCCAGCGAGGTCCAGAACGCATATTTTGGGCAAATCTATTCCTGTTTCCACTCCTGTACTTGAGGAGGTTGTTCCTTTGGTGTGTTCGCGGAAGCTGACCCAGGAGGGGTCGGCTGACCGCGACGTTCGTCACCAGCTTCAGGATGATGTTGTGCTTGGTCCAACCCAGGTGGGGTTGGCAAACCATGACGAGGTGGATGATCGCGTCTCCCTGGTCAGGGAGGACCCGGGGACGCTTAGGGACGTCTCGCCTCCACTGGTGGGTCAGGAGACTTCGGTGGTCGATGGAAGGCACGGACCTGTGAGGGGTCCGGGTTGTCTCGGTCTCCAGCACGGGTTTCTTCTCCAGGTGATGCTTCGCCAGTCGTTGTGCAGGAGAGTGGTACTACCTTCAGGCGGAGTGCGCGCCATGGAGTTGATGACTTTGGGGCGTCCGCGACTGATGAGGACTCTATGCTCAAGGCCATGCGGCATCCTTTTTGTATTTTTCTACTCATGTTATTTCTTCTAAACTAGCCAATGTTGGCACTAGTTTGGGTAGCTCTATACAGGAAGTATCTTTTTCTTCTAATGTTTTGCGACACATGGAGGTTGACCGTCTAACGGTTACTCCTAAGGTCGGTGTTTTTCCTGATGCTTCACTAGCTAAGGAGAAGGAGTTGCATGCCACAGTAGATGGTCAATTCCTTTCTCACTTAGTCGGTGAAGTGTCAGAGGTGGACTTTGATGAGATCGGGCTTGCCTCTGTGTATGAGCTGAAAGCTTCTGGTCGAAAATCAAAGATCCAGCAGTCGCGAAAGAGATCCCGTGTATCCAAATCTCCTATAGTTTCTCAATGAATGGAATGTTTTCAAATAGCAGAGGTCTTCGGGACTTGGCTAAACATTTATTATTTGCTGATTGTGTGAGAGACCATAATTTGGATTTTCTGGGTATTTCTGAGACTGGTAGACGGGATTTTTCACAAGCTCTACTCAATCGTCTTTCTGGTGGAGTGGACTTTACGTGGATATCACGTCCGCCGCGTGGTCGATCTGGGGGGATCCTGTTAGGCGTTAGAGATGAGACTATGGAAGTTTTAGCTAGTTCGGTGGGAGATTTTTTTATAAAACTCCATATCCGTAACAAGGCTAACAATTTCACATGGTCTTTAGTCGCCGTATATGGGGCCGCTCAGGATGTTTATAAGGCTGACTTTTTACGTGAGCTTGTGAATTTGGCAAAGGACAATCCGTATCCTATTCTTATAGGAGGAGACTTTAATTTGCTCAGATTTCCTCACGAGAAAAGTCGGGGCCGGCTCGATGAACATTGGCCTTTTTTGTTCAATGCTGTTATAGACAGTCTAGACTTGAGAGAGGTTACAATGTTAGGAAGTCAATTTACATGGGCTAATAGTCTTCCGGATCCAACATATGAAAAACTAGATAGAGTGCTTATGGATACTGACTGGGAACAAAAGTTCCCTTTGGTAACTGTTCGCGCTCTAGAACGTATTGAGGCTTTGTCGGATCATGCTCCTTTACTTTTATCTTTTGGATCACCGCCACGGTAGTCTACGAATGAGTTTAAATTTGAACTCGGTTGGATGATCCGTGATGGTTTTTACGAGATGGTTAAGACTATTTGGGAGAAACCGGTCGGTGGCCAAACGCCTATCCTACGATGGAATAACAAAATGCGTACTTTACGCAAGTTCCTTCGGGGCTGGGCCAGGCGCACAGCTGGTATCCTTAAAAACGAAAAATTATGCCTAACGTCTATAATTGATGATTAGAGGCTTCCGCGGAAGGCAGGCCATTAACTGCACAAGAAATTGAGCTTAAGAGCCAATCGAATACGGAGATAGCCCGACTTCTGCGCGAGGAGGAACTCAAATGGTACCAACGCTCTAAAGCAAAATTCATTCAGGAAGGAGATGCGAATACTAGGTACTTCCATGTTGTTGCCAATGGCAAGCATAAGAAGAAACTTATTCACTCTCTGATTCAGGATGAAAGTATGATTGAGGGACAGGAGCATCTGAAGTCATATATCACTAAATATTATAAATCCTTGTTTGGGGCCCCAGAGGAAAATTCTTTCTCTATGGATGAGTCCCAAACGTACGATATACCCCAGGTTTCTGATAAAGAAAATAGCTTTCTAACTACCTCATATACCGAGGAAGAGGTCAAGAAAGCAGTTTTTCAAATGGAACATAACAAAGCACTAGGACCCGATGGCTTCCCAGCGGAATTTTACCAAAAATTCTGGGACGTTATCAAGGAGGACCTGATGAATTTGTTTGGGTTTTTACAAGTCGGACAATTGGATCTCTTTAGACTTAACTTTTACAATATAATTTTACTGCCTAAGGTTAAAATATCCTAGATGCAGAACGTATACAACAGTATCATCCAATCTGCTTGCTTAACGTTAGCTTTAAGATTTTTACTAAAGTTGACACAATTAGACTAAACTAGGTCGCTGACAATGTTGTTAGCCCGTCTCAAACTGCGTTCATGCAAGGAATAAATATCCTAGATGGTGTTGTAATTCGGCATGAAACAATCCATGAACTACACTCAAAAAATTAAATGGTGTATTGTTCAAGATTGACTTTGAGAAAGCATACGACAAAGTTAATTGGGCTTTCCTCCAGCAAACCACTACTAGAGAAAAGGCTATAGGAGACATGTTTATAGGAGGCACATTTAGACCATATGTGCCTCCTATAAAATAGGCAAGGCACACACCTTCTCCATGCACCTCTAGTATAAAAATAGGCGAGGCGCATATGTTAAAAATGCGCCTCCTATAATCCCTGTACGGGCAAAATCAAGCAGCCCCATATTATGCGAGGCGCATTCTAGCATACGCGCCTCCTATATATCAGATAGGCGAGGCCCATATGGGCAGAATGCGTCTCGCATAATCTTTGTGGGCCCGCTTGTTGGTAGGTGCTCGAATATGCGAGGCACATATAGTCATATGCGCCTCCTATATTTGATAATATGCGAGGCGCATATGGTCATATGTGCCTCAAGTAACTCCTGCGGGCTCGGGTGGAGGTAGGTGGCCGCATAGGCGATATGCGCCTCCTATAGTTTGAATTATAGGAGGCACATATTGTGCAATATGCGCCTCCTATAACCTGGCACCACTTTTTTCTAGATTTTTGCCCATGGAGCCAACTACCACCCCACTCACTTGTCTCACTTCTTCCTCCTCCACTAAGACAAATATGGTCGCCCCCTCCTCCTCCCCACCTCATTTCCCCCATTGATTCACCATAGAAGCTCGCTCAACCTCCATTGGTTGACACTCATATGTAAGTGAAGTCTCTTGCTCCTCTAGAGTGCTCCTCAAGTAACTCATGCAAGCCCGGGTGGAGGTAGGTGGCCGCATATGTTGGGGTTCGTAGCATGGAAAACAAAAAATTTCTACCGCATACAAACAAACAAGCCAAGATCTATCTACTAGATTGTAGCAACGAGTCAATGGAATAACTCACCCTCGAAGATTCCAAAGTGTTTAACGAGAGTGGATTCTTGTGGGTGATGTAGTCGTACTCTTCCCGATCTCAAGATCGCGTAGACGATCCTTCCGGCGCTGCGTTCCGGCGCTTCATGATCGGTCACACGTTCGGTACTCGACGAAGACCTTCCTCTCCCTTGTTCCAGCAGGCAGCGGAGTTTGTAGTACTCTCCTCGCGATTCCGGCAGCACGACGGCATGGTACCGGAAGTAGAGGGGAGATCTCGCAGGGCTTCGCCTTAAGCCAGAGCGAGTATGGTGGACAATGAGAGAGCCTCGGTGATCTAGGGTTTAGACACACCAAGGAGAGAGGGCTAGGCCAACAATTAGGGCTTGGGGAAGCCCAAGTCGGCGGCTAGGGTTTTCCCTAGGCGGCGGTGGCAGCAGGAGGTGGCGGCGCCGGCGGCTTGGAGCTAGGGTTTGTGGGGGGAAACTTGTGTGCTTGGAGGGGCAGCCCTGCCCCTCCTTATATAGGTGGGAGGCGCCGGCCAAGGGGAGGGGAGTCCCTCCCCAACTCGGCTTCCAAGGCCGGCGGGTGGAGGGAGAGGAACTCCTCCTCAAGTAGGTTTCCTACTCTCCCTCCACCAAGCAAAATAGCCGTTTGACTTTTTCAAATTGGCGTTTGACTTTTCAAACTAGGATTTGATTTATCCCTTTATTTCGCTCAGCGATGACACCTAGTACATGATGCAACCATTCCAACTTGTTATGACACATTCATGTACCCTTCCCCTCCGGAGTGTCGGACCTTCCGGAACCTTCTAGAACATTCCCGATGAAAACACCGGAACCATTCTCCAACCCCGAAACAGGACTTTCCTTATATGAATCTTATTCTCCGGACCATTCCGGATCTCCTCATAATATCCCAGATCCCATCTGAGACTCCGAACAACATTCGGTCTCTTACTCATCATTCCATAACTACTCAAACAACGTCGAATCCTTAAGTGTGTCTTCCTACGGTTCGTGAATTATGCGGACATGATCGAGACACTTCTCCGAACAATAACCAATAGAGGAATCTGGAAATTCATATGTCTCCCACATATTTCTACGGTTACTTTGCGATCGAATGAACCACTTACATACGATACCAATTTCCCTTTGTCTCACGATAGTTTACTTATCCGAGGTTTTGATCGTCGGTATCTCTGCATACCTAGTTCAACCTCGTTACTAATAAGTACTCTTTTCTCGTTCCCGTGATATGTGATCCCTTGTGAGCCAGTCACATGCTTGCAAGCTAATTGGATGACATTCCACCGAGAGGGCCCAGAGTATATCTATCCGTCATATGGATGGACAAATCCCACTCTTGATCCATGTGTCTCAACCAATACTTTCCGAACACTCAATGCAACCTTTATAGCCACCCAATTACGATGTGGTGTTTGATGTCATCAAAGCATCCTTCCGGTGAAGGTGATATGCATGATCTCATGGTCGAAGGAATCAGGTTACTATGTATCAGAAAGCATATAGCAATTGAACTATTAAAATGACTTGATCTTTATGCTACGCTTATCTATAGGAGTATGTCCATCATACCATTCTCCTAACGATATGATCTTGTTGTTAATAACATCTCAATGTTCATGATAGGGAAACCACAATCATTTATTAACCAACAAGCTAGTATTATGAAGAGGCTTTACTAGGGACTTCAATTGAAGTTTACAAATCACACAAGTATTAATGTTTCCTTGTTAATACTATTATAGCATGAATGTAAACATTTATCATAAACACAAAGATATAATAATAACTACATTTATTATTGCCTCTAGGGCATATCTCCAACAGTCTCCCACTTGCACTAGAGTCAACTAATCTAGATTACATGGTAATATACTGAACACCCATGGCAGTTTGGTGTTGGTCATGTTTTGCCCTCAGGAGAGGTTTAGTCAACGGATCCGCCACATTCAGATCTGTGTGTACTTTGCAAATCTTTATGTCACCATCTTGGACATGTTCTCGAATAGCGTGAAAACGTAGCTTGATATGCTTCAGCTTCTTGTGTGACCTTGGTTCTTTCACATTGGCTATGGCGCCCATGTTATCACAGTAGATAGACATTGGGTCCAGCGCACTTGGAACCACACCCAGCTCTGTAATGAACTCTTTCATCCATATCGCTTCTTGTAAAGCCTCCGAAGCAGCCATGTATTCCGATTCAGTTGAAGATCTCGCCACAACGCTTTGCTTTGCACTCCTCCAGCTAATTGCTGCACCATTCAAAGTAAATATGTATCCAGATTGTGATTTAGAATCATCTGGATCGGTGTTCCAAATAGCATCGGTGTAACCATTAACAACGAGCTGTTCATCACCTCCATAAGAAAGAACCATATCCTTAGTTCTTCTCAAGTACTTAAGGATGTTTTTGACCGCTGTCCAATGATCCGCTCCTGGATCACTTTGATATCTGCTAGTCAAACTAATAGCATATGCAATGTCGGGTCTAGTACATAGCATGGCATACATTAGAGATCCTATGGCTGAGGCATAGGGAGTTTTACTCATCCTTTCTCTATCTTCTGCCGTTGTCGGACTTTGAGTTTTACTCAACGTCGTATTGGGCAACATGGGCAAGAACCCTTTCTTGCTATCTTCCATTCCAAACCTCTTTAGAACTTTGTCCAAATATGTACTTTGTGACAATGATATTAGGAGTCTCGATCTATCTCTATGTAACACCCTCAGAATCAGACCTATGCAACTTTTAGCGAAATCCGCCAAACCCGCATAGAAACGATTCAAAGGTGCCCACCAGGCACTTTCGTGCGGGTGGAAAACGAAGTAATAACATTACACAACAGTCCTCGATGGGACCCACAGAACAGATATATATACAACAGCGACTCGATGAGTCAAGAATGCAGATATAATATACAAAGATCCAAATCACCTTGAAAATGATAGAGCGTCCAGCTACGGACAAGATGCAAATGGGGCTAAGAGCCCTGAAGAATAACCGATGGCGTCCATAACCCTGCCCAGGCCAAGCCGGGAGGGTAACCCTGCTAACGGCGTCGATCTCAAAACCTGCTTAAACAAAAGGGGTGCAGACAAAGGGCAAAGGAAAAAGAGGAGCGTCAAGATCGAGGCCAAGACACGGCGAGACTAGAATTGGCGTTCCTCGCCTACAGTATGGTGGATCAAGCGGCGGCAAAGATGCACTAAACCACCTATAGAGACTCGATACAACTGGCGGCTATCAGAGAGGGGTAAGGAAGACCTATTCGGATCCAACCTGATACTATCATCAAACAAACCCATCCTAGCGTTTCCCCCTCGAGACCAACGAGGAAGTCAACCGAGGAACTCACACAGTTGGCAGTTTTACTTATTCAGTTATAGTTGCGGCACTTTACTAGTCAGGTTTAGATAATCGTCCTGATAAAGTAAGCAGTGGGTACTTTTAGTTAACCATTCCGTTATAGTGGCAACACTTACTAGTCAGATACAATTAGCATGAGAAACCCAAAAACCCAGCAGTTGTTGGTACTTTTACTTAGCCATTCCGTTGTAGTTGCAATACTTACTAGTCAGGCACAATGGTCGCAAGCGACACTCCAAACAAGCAATTGTGGGTAGTATTATTTAGCCATTCCGTTATAGTGAAGCTGATTACTAGTCATTATAAAGTCAAATTTATAGTACTACTTTAGTTATGCTTGTCTATGGTCGAGATACTGTGCTCCAAGTCGTCCATAACTGCGGACACGGCTTTCAGAAAGTTTTACCCGGCCGGGGTGCACCAATAGCAACACACGCTCGATCAACCTCGGAAAAACCAAATCAAAACCCAACGAGGCCTTCACGACAAAGCAATCACAGGATTCAGAAATATTTCAGGGGGCCACCCCATTGAGTAGACCATAGCGAAGCCGGTGACTCGAGATGGACTCAAGGTTTGCGACAATGGTCAGTAACGACTGGGAACCCGAAAGTGTGGCTGGGCTTGTCGATACCGCGAAAACATTCCGCTTACCTAAACAGTACAGTGTGCTCCTCGCACAATCGTAAATAAAGCAGTAGCATGGCATAAGTACAGGATAGTAAATAAAACCTCAAACTAGTTTGTGGCCCCAAGAAATAAGAATGAATCATGCTCTGGCTCAGGGGGGTCCCATAATCCTCCCGGATGTGGATAGCGCGATAAATCAAGGAACAGGTATCAAGTACTCGGGGTCCTACGGGACACAAGTGGGCGTTCGGAAACCAAATATTATCTATCACCCACCGATGCCTCTGCTTACTTCAATTTTAGTTGTTAAACAGGAATTAAAATGAGCGATAAGTAAAACCATGATTATCTGCAACAACAAACATGCGGCAAAGCTCCAGCAACTGTGGCACTTGACGACACGCAACAACACTTGAGCAAGCGACTACGACGCGCAAGTCCAACTATCTACCAAACAACAGTTAATAGGATGTGTCCAAGGCAATATAGGGCTGCAAGGGCTAATACGGGTACGAAAACTAGAGCAACGCAACACAGATAGCAATAGATCAACAGGAGGGAATAAATACTGTAAAAGTAAGATAGGTAGAAAGGGGGAGATGCTCGCCTGAAAACATTGCCGACGGTTCAACCGAAGATCGGGGCGAAGCTCACATCAACTCAACGGCCTTATCCGCGAAGAACCAAAACACTAGAATAAACACCGGATGCAATATTTAATACAACGGCAGAAGATCGGCATGATGCATGTATGATGTATGACATGGCAAAGGCGCATGCGATTAATCAAGGTTAAGCGGAACCGGGGTCCCGACAATTAACTAAACGGTTTAAGTTATTTATCTACCCCGCAAATTAAATGTGGTATTAACAGGGCAAGATAAGTTACCGGTTCGCTACACAAGTTTAAATGAGGCCAATATGAGACTGGATTTGCCCGCATATGGGCCCCATATTTAATTATTAAGTGAATCGGCATAAGGCCCCCAAACCACATGACAAGGATGCATGCATGAATAATGGATATGCGACAAGTTGTATTATGTTATAAAATAGGGTTTCGGGAAGGGGTTCACACATTAGAGTTCGGCAGATCTTGGGGTTCCGGGGTTCGGGGTCCGGTCTCAGGGTTCGAAGGGGAACGGTTTGACGGGATCGGCGGGATCGGACACAAGATGGAGAACTTGTCGCATCCGGGAGCAGGACTTGGGTCGGTGTCGGGGCGCATCGGATTCTTCCGGGTCGGTGTCGTTCTTGACGTCGCGAAGATCTTGTCGGGTCCTCGTATCGGGTCGGTCTTGGCGTTCGAGATGCGGAACTTGGCATCCTCGAGGGAGTACTAGTCGCACTCGGTCGGAGTCCTTGAATCCGGGAAGGAGAACTTGACGCGCCAGGGTCTCGATGTCCCCGGTTCCAATTGAAGATCTTGGCGTCCCTGTCGTTGATCTTATGATTCCGGTTTTTCTTGCCGGTGGTCTCTGAGTCGCACAACTTTCCCTTGTCCATGAAGAAGATCATGTCGTTCCATTCCGCGTAGAGTCCTTGTAGATGCTTCTTCGAGTGTCTCCGGTCCGATGTAGTCTTCGGGCTTGAGGATCAGTGTCGATCTTAGGACCTGTCTCGATACTGTCTTGGTGAAGGCCTTGTTAAATTTTAACACGCACTCATGCTCGGTGCCGGTCATGTCGACGACCTCATCCACCAAACGAGGGGTTCATGTCCGAGGTATCCAAACACCCCGAAGGCACCACTCGGAGGCACGTCTGATGCTTCACAGGAGGGTACTTCGGCTCGCATTGGGGAAGGCCATCGGGGGCGTCGAGGTGCTTGGCGCCATCCAACCGCAGCAGGCGAGGGTCTCAGCGGCGGAAGGAGGAAGCCGGGCGGGCTGCGGTCGGACGCGAAGGAGGCAATGTGGAAGCAGGCAGGCGGTGGCGGGAGGCGAGCCGGCCAGTGAGGGCCGCTGGAGCCGGCCAGCGTCTTGGCGGTGGAGGCGGCCGGGCGCGGGGGAGGAGAGGAGGGGTGGGGGTGGGCTGGCGTCGGGAGCAAGAGGAGGGCAGGTGGAGGAAGGGGGGGAACCGTGACGGCGGTGGGGTTGAGGGAGACGGCGTCTTGCTACTGCAGGAGAGAGAGGCGCTGAGGAAGAGGAACAGGGGGTGGGCTCCGGGGCGGTGTGGGGCGCGAGTGGGGCCGGGGTTGGTGGCTGTCGGTGTGGGGTCTGGTAGGTGGGGCCAGGGTGGGTTGGCTGCGTGTGTGTGGTGGTGAGTGGGTCGGGTTTTGGGTGGTGCCGCGCGCGTGTGTGCACAGGGAGGCGGCAGGGTGAGGGAGTGGGGAGAGAGAGAAGGAGAGAAGGCCAGGTGGCTGCGTGGGGTTGGTTAGAGGGGAGGGAGAGGGTGAGGTGTCAGGTGGGGATTGGGTGGGGTGATGTGGAGGGGGTGTGGGTAGATTAGGTTGGGTAGACTAGGGATTTTGGGGTGGGCCGTTTTTATTTCTGGGGTGGTCGTTCGGGTCTATCCGGCCCGTTCGACTGCCCCACTAAAATAATATAATAATTTTATTTAATTCTAAATGCGCCGTTCGCAAACCGATAGCAGACAAACAAAAATATTCCGGAGACCCGGGGTTTGCGTTTGAATAAAGATGGGGCGTTTAGAAAAACAAATTAGGTTTTTCCGACAAATAGTTTTATGCAAGCAAATGCAAGATGATGACGATGCTAAGATGCAATGTGGCATGATGACATGAGCATGCGGTCATGATGATGCAATGCACAAAAACAACGCGATTTTCTAGTAGTGGTTTTGCGGGATGCCACACTCTATAAATCTTTATGCCTAATATGTAAGCGGCTTCGCCAAGATCTTTCATTGAAAAACTATTATTCAAATATTCCTTGACACTATTAAGAAGGTCTACATCATTCCCAATCAACAATATGTCATCTACATATAGTATTAAGAATGCTACAGAGCTCCCACTCACTTTCTTGTAAATACAAGCTTTTCCATAAGTTTGTATAAAACCAAAACTTTTGATAACCTTATCAAAACGTTGATTCAAACTTCGGGATGCTTGCTTCAATCCATATATGGACCGTTGAATTTTGCACACCTTGTTAGCATCTTTAGGATCGACAAAACCTTTGGATTGCATCATATACAACTCTTTATCAATGTCTCCATTGAGGAATGCTGTTTTGACATCCATCTGCCATATCTCATAATCATAATATGCAGCGATTGCTAACATAATCCTCACAGACTTTAGCTTTGCTACTAGTGAGAAAGTCTCATCGTAGTCAACTCCTTGAATTTGTCGAAACCCTTTTGCGACAAGTCGAGATTTATAGACAGTAACATTACCATCAGCATCTGTTTTCTTCTTGAAAATCCATTTGTTCTCGACAGCCTTCCGGCCATCCGATAAGTCCACCAAAGTCCATACTTGGTTTTCGTACATGGATCCAATCTCGGATTTCATGGCTTCTTGCCATTTATTGGAATCTGGACTCATCATCGCTTCCTCATATGTCGCAGGGTCATCGGTGTTGTCCACCAACATTGACACTCATAACGGGATCATACCAATCAGGAGTGGTACGAGTTATCGTTGACCTGCGAGGCTCTGTAGCAACTACAACCGAAGTTTCATGATCATCATCATTAGCTTCCTCTCTTATTGGTGCAGGCACCACAGGAACTTCTTCTGGTGCTGCGCTACTCGCAAGTTCGAGAGAAGGTTCAACAACCTCGTCGAGTTCTACTTTCCTTCCAGTCACTTCTTTCGAGAGAAATTCCTTCTCTAGAAAGGATCCATTCTTGGCAACGAAGATTTTGCCTTCGGATCTATGATAGAAAGTATACCCAATAGTTTCCTTTGGGTATCCTATGAAGACACATTTTTCCGCTTCGGGTTCAAGCTTGTCCGGATGTAACTTCTTTACATAGGCTTCGCAACCCCAAACTTTAAGGAACGACAATTTAGGTTTCTTCCCAAACCATAATTCATACGGTGTCGTTTCAACGGATTTAGATGGTGCCCTATTTAAAGTGAATGCGGCTGTTTATAATGCATAACCCCAAAATGATAGCGGTAAATCTGTAAGTGACATCATAGAACGAACCATATCTAAGAGAGTTTGATTACGACGTTCGGACACACCATTACACTGTGGTGTTCCCGGCGGTGTCAATTGTGAAAGTATTCCGCATTTCTTCAAATTCTCGCCAAACTCGTAACTTAGGTATTCACCTCCACGATCAGAACGTAGAAATTTAATATTCTTGTTACGTTGATTCTCAACCTTACTTTGAAATTCCTTAAACTTCTTGAAAGTTTCGGACTTATGTTTCATGAAATAGATATACCCATATCTACTCAAGTCATCCGTGAAGGTAAGAACATAACGATAACCACCGCGCGATGCTACACTCATTGGACCACACACATCGGTATGTATGATTTCCAATAAGTCCGTAGCTCGCTCCATCATACCAGAAAATGGAGTCTTAGTCATTTTACCCATCAGACATGCTTCGCATCTTTCAAGTTATTCGAAATCAAGTGATTCAAGAAGTCCATCGGAATGGAGTTTCTTCATACGCTTCACTCCAATGTGACCAAGACGACAGTGCCACATATAGGTCGAGTTATCGCTCGATTTCAAACGTTTAGCTTCAATGTTATTAATATGTGTATTTCCACTATCGAGATTCAATAAGAATAGACCATCTATCAAAGGTGCATGTGCATAAAACATATTACTCATATAAATCGACAACCATTATTCTCGGACTTAAACAAGTAACCGTCTCGCAATAAACAAGATCCCGATATAATGTTCATTCTTAACGCAGGCACCAAATAACAATTATTTAACTATAAAACTAATCCTGATGGTAGATGAAGAGGTAGTGTGCCGACCGCGATCACATCAACCTTTGATCCGTTTCCCACGCGCATCGTCACCTCGTTCTTCGCTAGCTTCCGTTTATTCTGCAGCACCTGTTTCGAGTTACAAATATGAGCAACCGAACCAGTATCAAATACCCAGGCACTACTATGAGTACTAGTGAGATACACATTAATAACATGTATATCGGATATACCATTCTTCTTGATGTTGCCGTTCTTCAAATCCGCCAAGTACTTTGGGCAATTCCACTTCCAGTGACCTTCACCCTTGCAGTAAAAGCACTCTGTATCAGGCTTGGGTCCAGCCTTGGTCTTCTTCGTCGGTGCGGTAACTTTCTTACCACCCTTCTTGAAGTGTCCCTTTTGCTTAGACTTGCCTTTCTTGAATTTGGTGGTCTTATTGGCCATCAACACTTGGTGCTCTTTCTTGATCTCCACTTCTGCAGATTTTAACATGGAGAAGAGTTCTGGCAACTTCTTGTTCATGCTTTGCATATTGTAGTTCATCACAAAGTTCTTGTAACTAGGTGGTAGTGATTGGAGGACACGGTGAATCCCCAAAGCATTAGGAATCACTATACCCAAGCTTTGAAGTTTGTTTGAGTGCCCAGACATCTTAAGCACATGCTCACTAACGGAGCTGCCCTCTTCCATCTTGCAGTTAAAGAACTTTTCAGAAGCCTCATAGCTCTCAACTGCCGCGTGAGTCTCAAAGATCAATTTGAGTTCACGGAGAATATCATGTGGGTCTGAATTCTCAAACCTTTTCTGAAGCTCCGATTCCAAACCATACAAGATAGCACACTGAACTTTGGAGTACTGATTCTTCCGAGCAAGGTAAACGTACTTTACTTCATCGGTAGCATCAGCTGCAGGCGGGTCACCCAGCGGTGCATCCAGCACATAGGTCAAACTACCAGCATTGAGGACAATCCTCAAATTGCGGAACCAATCCGCGAAGTTGCTTCCATTATTTTTCAACTTTTCTTTCTCTAGGAACGCATTAAAATTGATGGTAGGGGCCGCCATTGATCTACAACATATTTGCAATAGTTTAGACTAAGTTTATGACAAATTGAGTTTTAATTAATAGTTAAATTAATCTAGGTGAACTCCCACTCAAAACAATATCCCTCACATTGTTTTAGTGATCACACGAACCAAATCCACCACATCAACACCGATCATCACGAGAGTTGATGTTGCTTCAATGGCGAACAATCTACATGTTCATCATATCTACTATATGATTCATGCTTTACCTTTCGGTGATCCATGTTACGAGACCATGTATGTACATGCTAGGCTCGTCAAGATCAAACCTTAGCTTCCGCATGAGCAAATCTGGCTTGCTCACGTTGTATACACTTGCAGAATCTAACACACCCGATCATCACGTGGTGCTTCGAAACAACAAGCTTTAGCAACGGTGCTTACTAAGGGTGAACACTTTAGAACTTGAAACTCATGTGCATGATGGATCATCTTATAATGCTACCGTCGTTAACTAAGCAATACAAGATGCATAAAGGATTAACATCACATGCAATTCATAATATGTGATATGATATGGCCTTTCTTCTTTGTGCTTCCGATCTCCATCTTCAAGCACGAACATGATCTCCATCATCACCGGCATTGCATCAAGGTCAATGACGCTTCTCCATGGTTGTCGCCCACCAGCTTCAACTATTACAACTACTTTGAATAGACACGCGGGTCTTATAGAAATTAAAGACAACCATATGGCTCCTGCCGGTTGCCAACTTACAATAAGGAACATTGCATACATCAAATATAATCACAATCATGGCCATATCACATCACATCACACCCCTGCAAAACAAAGTTAGACGCCTCTAATTTCTTTGCATGTTTTACGTGGTTTGGGGCTTTCAATAAGTGTCGATCTAACTTACGAACAAAAACCACAATGTTGATGTTTGAACTATCAAGTGCCCGTTGTAAATTGGATCTATACTATAATGGGAGAGACAGACACCCGCAAAGCCACTTATGCAATACAAGTTGCATGTTGAGCATGGAGCAAGTCTCATGAACGATGTCATGTAAGGTTAGCCCGGGCCGCTTCATCCCATCATACCGCAAGATGCAAAGTACACAAGAAGCAATTGATAATAAAAGCACCACCGCCCACAATGACCATTGTGTTCTACTCGTGCAACAGATCTACATATAGACACGGCTCTCATACCACTGTTGGGGTTCGTAGCATGGTAAACAAAAATTTTCTACCACATACAAACAAACAAGCCAAGATCTATTGTGACACCCCGGTTCTGATAAGACCGTGGCCTCTATGTGACATGCCAATCCCTGGATCGGTTCATTGGCCCACAATAGAGTAAGATAGATAATCATAGCAAATAACCGTATATCATGATCTACAAAGATCCAGAGTACCATTATTACAATATAAAATCTTAGCATAAAGCTAGCTCAAATTGTTCAGGTAGCAACAAAAGCGAGTAAATCCTCCAATCTTCAGATTGCCCACAAGTGAACAAGTGCCGAGTGGAGTACCGTGGCCTATAATGATCAATCAGAATCGGAATAACCTGCAGCATAAAACGCAACAGCCCCGAAGGGTCAATACATGGAATGTATGGCAAGTAGAGCTAGTAATGGAGACAATAGTACTAACATCTACATGCGTATTTGGCAAGTGGAGCTGTGTCTGGCTTGCATTTGCAAATAACTTTGTCCTACTTTCATAAACAGTTTTGAATTTTCTTTGAAAAGATCCCAATTAAGTTAACCCAACAATATTAAAACAATTATGAAATTAGAATGAGAGAGAAACATGTCATGGAATCAATATCTAGCAACTCAGATGTCCATAACCGGGGACACGGCTAATCGATTAGATTATACACTCTGCAGAGGCTATTACACTTTACCCATGTGACTTGGCCAGCCCAACTCGTACCATCACTCTCATTTTGGGTGACGATAGGGAGAAGACCAAGAAGAGACTGTTCGGGAAGTAGCTCCTCAATCCCGACGCGCACCGGTCCAACCTACCAAAATTCTACATCTTTGGATACGCGGGTTCGAGTTACCACAACCTACTAAGTCCAACCAACCGCCCATTTCATTATTGGCACATGGTTGTACACGTAAGCTACACAATAAAGAAGCCAATCATTCTCTCTTGATACCTAGGTGCCTTTCCGCAATGAAACCACCAAAATTTATCAATACCATCACACCCAGGGGATTCATTGATTAAGTTGTTTTAGTTTTCACAAACCAAATACTTTGAGAAAACAAGTATCAATTATGTAACCCAGCCCTCGTTCAACATAGCATGGCTAAGCACATCTACAACGGTGGTTCATCTACAAGGAAAGCCCTACCACATAATAGGACATAGCATAGCGATAGTATCATCCTACACATGCATCTACAAAATACACGACAATGCATTGAAAATAGTAGGACGATATTCATGAACAAAGTAGCATCTACTTGCCTTGGTTGTAGCGGTCGGAGGAACAATCCACACACGAGCAAGGGTTGCACTCCACACAATCTACACGACACAATTGCATTCATAAACAAACAATTCACAAACATATGCAACAAATATGATGCATGAATGCAAGAACGGCAAGTGAATTGGTGCTACAGCTGCACCACATAATACTAATACATATTACTACCGAATACATGCATGGAAAATAGATTTGGCGCAAGGGAAACTATTAACCAAAAATAGTGATCACTACTAGAGCTAGAACTTAAATAATTCACTACCGGTAGTAAACAGTTCGTAAAATCCTGGAAAAATTCTACCGCATAGGCATCACTGATAAGAAACAGTACCAATTGTAATTACTCAAAAAGGAGTTATAAAACATCCCGAGTAATTAAAACACTACAGAAAGCCATTAGACAAATACTACAGAAGTTTTTGCTGTAAGCCTATCTTTTTATTTCACGATGAGATTCCCCTCGTTCATACGAGTTCAGGGACATATCACACGCGATTTTTGGAGCTACGAAACTTTTACTACGAATTTAGTACTCCGAAAAGGCCACTAACTAGTTTGATTAAACTGTACTAAACCTGTCGGTAAAAGTCTGAACCAAAGATACAGCGAGATTCTACACGACTCACTGAACACGTACATATTTCATTTGTAATTTTTGGCCAAGCGGTTTAATTTCTACGCAATTAAAAGATTTTACCGAAATCTGTCAACTAATAGGATTAACGAAATTGACCCAATCGTGGTTCTGCATTTGATGGTCAACTCGTGACTGGCGCTGATCGGGCGTCTGACTAGTCAACGCTGGGATGCTGACCAGTCAACGAACGATCTAAGCCGCTGATCCGAGATCCGACGGTGGCTGCCATCTTACCGGAATCGGATCGCGAACGAACTCCTGAGCTCCGGACGGCGGCGGTCGATTCCGTCGTGGTTCTAGGCCGTGGTTCTACACGACTCCCGAATAATCACGGTCAACTACGGCTCGAATAATCACGCCGCAGGGCGCAGATGGCGGCGGCAGATGGAGACGCGGAGCACGGGAACGGAAATAGGAGATCGAGGCGAACCCGGCAACAAACTGTTGGAGATATGCCCTAGAGGCAATAATAAATGTAGTTATTATTATATCTTTGTGTTTATGATAAATGTTTACATTCATGCTATAATAGTATTAACAAGGAAACATTGATACTTGTGTGATTTGTAAACTTAAAATTGAAGTCCCTAGTATAGCCACTAGCTTGTTGGTTGATAAATGATTGTGGTTTCCCTTTCATGGACATTGAGATGTTATCAACAACAAGATCATATCGTTAGGAGAATGATATGGTGGACATACTCATATAGATAAGCGTAGCATAAAGATCAAGTCATTTCATTAGTTCAATTGCTATATGTTTTCCTTCGATACATGAGATCATGCATATCACCTTTACGGATGGATGCTTTGATAACATCAAACACCAGGGTGGCTATAAAGGTGGCATTGAGTGTTGGAAAGTATTGGTTGAGACACATGAAGCATGTGCTCACAAGGGATCACATATCAGAAAAGAGTTGAACTAAGATACCGATCATAACCATAAGTAAACGTGAGAGACAAAGGGAAATTGGTATCGTATGTAAGTGGTTCATTCAATCGCATCGTAGAAATATGTGGAGCCATATGAATTTACAGATTCCTCTATTGGTTATTGTTTGGAGAAGTGTCTCGATCATGTCCACATAATTCACGATGAGGGAGACACACTTAAGGATTGACGTTGTTTGAGTAGTTATGGTATTATGAGAAAGAGACCGAATGTTGTTGAGTCTCGGATGGGATCCGGGATATCACGAGGTGATCCGAATAGTCCGAGAATGAGATTCATATAAGGAAAGTCCCGTTTGAGTTCGGGAATGATTCCGTGTTTTCATCGGAATGTTCTAGAAGGTTCCGGAATGTCCGGCACTCCGGAGGGGAAGGGGTACATGAATGTGTCATTGCATATTGGTATGATTGCATCATGTACTAAGTGTTCTCGCTGTTCCAAATAAAGTATTAAATTGAATCCTAAATTCAAAAGTCAAATAGCAAGTTTGAAAAGTCAAACGGCTAAAATTGGAAAGAGGGGAAGGAAGGTGTGGAAACCGAGTTGGGAGGAGTTCCTCCTCCAACCGGGCGGCCCACCTCCAAGCCGAGTTGGGAGGGACTCCTCTCCCCATGGCGCGGGCCCTCCACCTATATAAGGAGGGCAGGGCTCCTTCCTAGACACACAAGTTCCTATCCTCTAAATCTAAACCCTAGCCCTAGCCTCCGGTTTAGAGCCGTTTGGTTTAGAGCTTCTAATTGCCCTAGCCTCGGATTAGATCCTTCTAATTGGTGTGTCTAAACCCTAGACCGAGGAACTCTCTCTTACTCCACCATACTCGCCCGGCTTAAGCGAAGCCTCAGGGATCTCCCTCTACTTCTGGTACCACGCCGTTATGCTGCCGGAATCGCGAGGAGAGTGCTACAACCTCCACTGCCTGCTGGAACAAGGGAGAGGAAGGTCTTCGTCGAGTACCGAATGTGTGACCGATCATGAAGCGCCGTTTAACGCAATACGGAAGGATAGTCTACACGATCTTGAGATCGGGAAGAGGACGACTACATCACCCACGAGAATCCGCTCTCGTTGAACACTTTGGAATCTTCGAGGGTAAGTTATTCCATCGACTCGTTGCTACAATCTAGTAGATAGATCTTGGCTTGTTTGTTTGTATGCGATAGAAAATTTTTTTTTTCCATGCTACGAAACCCTACACAGACGCGGCGACGAACGGTGACGGAGGGATGGCCGGCGGCGGCGAGGAGAAGCGGCGGCGGCGGCGTGCTCGGCAGGAGGCGGCGCTAGGAGGAGGTCGCGTACGTGGGAGAGGTCTGGCGGCGGGGTAGGTAGGCACGGGAAACGAGGCAGCCTTTAAGAAGTCCCACGCGTGGAAAAAAAACAGCCTAAACTGAAAACGGTCCAGATTTGACTCCGATTCGGAAATCGGTCCGGATTTTCGGACCGTTTTCCGGCGGTTTACTAAAACGTCCGAGTCTTTTGCATACGAACTCCGATTGGAGCGATTCTCGCGCCTACGGGTTCGTATCGTCGAGGGGAACAACCTTCAGTCGAAGTTTGCGCGAAAACTCGAACCTACAGGGGTGGTTGTTGCAAGTCTCTTGGTTTACTAAAACGTCCGAGTCTTTTGCATACGAACTCCGATTGGAGCGATTTTCGCGCCTACGGGTTCGTATCGTCGAGGGGAACAACCTTCAGTAGAAGTTTGAGCGAAAACTCGAACCTACAGGGGTGGTTGTCGCAAGTCTTACTAGAGCTCCCCGCAGGAAACTTGGATCGAAACAAAATAGGGTTTTGAAGGTGGCGTTCCGCCGAAACTTTCTATTCGATGGTTGTGCATGGAAAGATATGATGCGATGCTATGAATGATATGCAAGACCAAATATAAAATTTGGGATGTGACAATACTAACCCCCTTAAGATTAATCTCGTCCTCGAGATTCGGCGCGGCTAGCAAATAGGTGTGGGTAGTCCTCTCGGATGTCATCTTCACGCTCCCAAGTGGATTCCTCTTCGGTGTGGTGACTCCATTGCACCTTGCAAAACTTGATTGTCTTGGTACGGGTAGTCCTTTCTGCTGTCTCCAGAATCTTGACCGGTTTCTCCTCATAGGTCAAATCATTCTCAAGCTGAACCTCCTCTAGCGGTACAGTGTCTCTCAATGGTGTATCCACCATCTCCGGATGGCACCTCTTCAGCTGGGACACGTGGAACACATTGTGAACAGCAGACAGAGCCTCTGGCAACTCCAACTGATAAGCAACCTCTCCTTTGCGTGCTAAGACTCGATACGGTCCAATAAATCGAGGTGCCAGCTTACCCTTAATTCCAAATCTCTTGATTCCACGAAGCGGCGATACTCTGAGGTACGCTCTATCACCTATCTCATACACCACTTCCTTGCGCTTGGCGTCAGCGTAGCTCTTCTGCCTAGATTGTGCTACTTTCAGCCTATCTCTAATCAAGGCGACCTTCTCCTCAATGTCCTTGATCAAATCAGGTCCAAACAACTGACGTTCTCCTACTCCATCCCACAGCAATGGTGTTCGACACCGTTTCCCATACAGTACGTCGAACGGTGACGTCTTGATGCTGGTTTGATAGCTGTTGTTGTAGGAAAACTCGGCATACGGCAAATTCTCATCCCAACTAGAACCATGAGCCAAGGCGCAAGCTCTTAGCATGTCCTCCAAAATCTGATTCACCCTCTTGGTCTGTCCATCAGTCTGTGGGTGAAACGCTGTGCTAAACTCCAATCTAGTACCAAGTGACTCGTGCAGCTGGCGCCAGAAGTGTGAGGTAAATTGGGTGCCTCTATCAGATACGATACTCTTGGGAACTCCATGTAGGCACACAATCTTGTCCATGTAAATCTTGGCCAACTTTGCACTCGTATAAGTCGTCTTCACCGGTATAAAGTGGGCTACCTTGGTCAAATGGTCGACCACTACCCAAATAGAGTCATATCCTGACCTGGTCCTGGGCAGTCCTGTGATAAAGTCCATTCCCACTCTATCCCATTTCCAATCCGGCACGGGCAAAGGCTGTAGCAATCCTGCTGGCTTCTGGTGTTCTGCCTTTACTCTACTACATACATCGCATAGGGCAATATGCTCCGCGATGTCTCCCTTCATGTTGTTCCACCAGAATCTGTCCTTTAGGTCCATGTACATCTTCGTATTGCCCGGGTGTATGGAATACGGCGAGTCATGAGCTTCCTGCAGAATCAACTTCCTTAACTCCGGATCGTTGGGCACACACAAACGATCTCCATACCACAAGGTACCTTGCTCATCCTCACGGAATTCCCTTGCTCGACCTTCCTTCATCTTTTCCTTAACTTCATCTATCTCTTTGTCTCCTATCTGAGCCTTTATGATCCTGTCCTGTAGCATCGGTTGGACTTCCATTGTTGCTAAGTACCCTTCAGATACTACCTCCAGTCTAAGGTCCTTGAATTGCTTGCACAAATCCTCAGGCAATTCACCAATTGTCAATCCATTGGCATAAACCTTCCGTCTCAGAGCATCAGCTACTACATTGGCCTTTACTGGGTGGTATTGTAGATTCATATCATAATCCTTGATAAGTTCCAACCATCTCCTTTGTCTCATGTTCAGTTCCTTCTGTGTAAATATGTACTTCAGGCTCTTGTGGTCGGTGTACACATCACAGTGTTTTCCCATTAAGTAATGCCTCCATACCTTGAGCGCATGAACCACTGACGCTAACTCCAAGTCGTGTGTGGGGTAATTCTGCTCACGGTGCTTGAGTTGTCGCGAGGCATATGACACTACTCTCCCATCTTGCATCAGCACACTACCAAGTCCCTATCGAGAAGCATCACAATACACTTGGAAATCCTTATGTAGATCTGGTAAACACAGAATAGGCGCGGTCACTAGTCGACGCTTCAGTTCCTAAAAGCTGGCTTCACATACGTCTGACCATTCAAACTTCCTCTCCTTCTTCAAAAGTTCAGTCATCGGCTTAGCAATCTTAGAAAAGTTTTCTATGAACCTCCGGTAATATCTAGCAAGTCCCAAAAAGCTTCGAATCTCTCCTGCATTCTTGGGTGCTTCCCACTCTGTTACTGCAGTCACTTTGTTTAGATCAACAGCAATTCCTTCTCCTGACACTACGTGTCCAAGAAATCCAACAGTGTTAAGCCAGAATTCACACTTACTGAATTTGGCATAGAGCTTGTGTTCCCTCAGCTTCTCCATAATCATCCTCAGATGTTTCTCATGCTCAGCATCATCCTTGGAATATATCAGTATGTAATCAATAAACACCACCACGAACTTGTCCAAATACTCCATAAATACCTTGTTCATCATGGTCATGAAGTATGCCGGGGCATTTGTTAGTCCAAAAGACATAACTGTATACTCATATAAACCATACCTAGTGGTGAAGGCGGTTTTTGGTACATCCTCATCTCGGATCTTCAATTGGAAATAGCCTGATCGCAGATCAATCTTGCTGAACACCTTTGCTCCTTCCAGTTGATCAAACAAGTCATTTATGTTCGGTAGAGGGTACTTGTTCTTAATGGTTACTTCATTCAGCGAGCGATAGTCCACCACTAATCTCTTGGTGTTGTCTTTCTTCTCCACAAATGTAAGGTGCTCCCCATGACGACGCACTAGGCTGAATGAATCCCTTTTCCATTGCTCCTTCAACTGCTTTCTTCAATTCCTTCAGCTCATCCACATCCATCTTATATGGTTTCTTTGCTATTGGTCCTGTTCGCATCGTCGATAAGAAACTCTACATCTCGCTGTGGCATCCTGGCAGCTCTTCCTAAACACGTCGGGGTAATCCCTAATCAGCACAAGATCCATGCTAACCCCTTAAGAGAATTCAACTTACATCTTCACCGGGTCGTGCCGACTTGAATCTAATCCTCTTACCATCCGGGTTTTGAGTGAAACAGCTTGTGCACAATCTATGTGTCCCCATGCATAGACATCCAATCCATACCGAATGACATCTAATCTGTGAATCCAACACTACTAGATGTGCGATGAAGTTGTGTGTTCCAATCCTCACAGTCAAGCGGCATCCCGCACTAGCTATCATATCTCCTCCAGGTGAACTCACTCTAATAGACCTTTTCATAGACTCAGTAGGTAACTTATACTTATCCACAAATGCCCTTGATATGAATGAATGCGATGCACCAGTATCGAAAAGTATAAGTGCAGGGTAAGTGTTGATTGGGAACTTACCAATCACAAGGTCAGGCTCATCTGGAATCTCCTCCACATTCATGTGGTTCACTGTGGCCTTCTCACCGTTGGTTGGCTTTAGTCCTTTCCTCTCCGGACAGTTGTCAGCATAGTGCCCCTTCTGCTTGCACTTGAAGCACGTCACCTCACTCAGATCCTTCTTCACGAAGTTGTGATCACGGTTGCGGTCATGTACACCGTGTCCTCCAGAGTGGTGAGAGTGTCCTCCCTTGTGGCTGTGGTGGCTGCTCCTATGGTTGTCATGACGATGTCCATCGCGGCGGTCATGGCTCCCATGGTCACTTCCTCCATGCTTGGAGTATCCATCGTATGAAGTGCGAGACTTGTGGTGTGAACCAGAGTGATGATTATTGCTCTTTCTCTTGCGGTTCTCCACCTGCTTGTTCTTCCCTTCCAAGATCCTAGCCTTGTCCATAAGCTCCTGGAAAGTGGGGCAATAAACCACAAGTAGCTGTACTGAAAGCTCATCACTGAGGCCATCCAGGAATCTCTCCCTCCTTTGGGCATCAGTGCCAACATCCTCAGGTGCATAACGGGACAGGTTGTTGAACTCCTCAATGTACTCGGCCACGGTGCGATTGGTTTGGCGCAAGTTGTGGAACTCCTTCCTCTTCAGGCTCAGAACTCCTGAAGATACGTGGTTGGTCCTGAAACCTTCCTCAAACATTGCCCAAGTCACGGTATCCAGCGGGTGGGTGATCTGAAATGTGTCCCACCAAGAAGCGGCTGGTCCCTCCAGTAGGTGAGCGGCGAACCTCACCTTCTCAGCATCAGTGCATCCGACAGTCACTAGATCCTTGTTGACTGAACGCAACCAGTCTAGAGCAACCATTGGTTCCATGCAGAGAGAACTTAGCTGGCCTTAACCTCAGAAATCTGGTGAGAGCATCTCCCTGAGGCTGATTGTTTCCATTGTTGTTGTTCTGATTCGCCATGAACTGGGTCATCACTTGGGTCAGCTGTGCCTGAGCTTCCATGAGCTGCTCCATCTCAGTGGGTTGGCGGCGGGGAGGCATCTACGGTTCAGCATAGGTAAGTTTAGAAAGAATCAACTACGACAATAGGATTCTACCCATGCATATGATCAAACAACAACAAACAATAGCATACAATCACAAGCAAGCAACACATCAACAAACAAGCGATCCAGCAACATCCTAGGTGTTATCCTAGCAGTATATAACTAATGAAATAGTTTTGCAAGAGTTGGCAATGGTTAACTAAACAATAGATCAACTAATCAACAAAACAACAATTCTGCCAGAACAGTCCAGCAGCTTTCACGAATTTTTCCGCCTGACTTAAACTCGTCAGAAAAATTAGCCAATTTTTTTGCATATGGCACGGAGAGTTTCGCATCAGCCCAATTTGTTTCAAAATTTTCCGAGTTACCAGAAAAATATGAAAAATCGTGCAGTACTGCTGTATCAGCAGAAAAACTGCAGCGAAAAACACACAGATGATAACCAAATTGCCATAACTCTTTCATTAAAATTCACACAAATAAATCCTGGGATATTGGAGTACACAAATAAGAAACTAAACACTTTTAATCTAACACGAACTAAGCTTCACAACGATCGAGACTAATCCTAACGAATTCGCCTAACGTGGACTAACTGGTGGACTTTTATCTACTTCTTGAAGAGATTGAGGTAGGTCCTTGCGGTCATGCGTTGGCGCTTCGGCTCGCGGTACAACCATGGCGGCGGAGTGTACACCTCTCCTGAACCATCACTTGAGACTTCAAACTCCACCTCTTCTGGATCCTCCTCTTCTTCTTCATCCTCACCGCTCAAAGAAGCCTTCATCCCTCCACCATCATCGTCTCCATCATCATCATCCTCGTCCTCATCATCATCATCTCCACTGTCATCATCATCCCCATTGTTGCCATCATCTCCATTGTCATCATCAGAGGGTGGATTCAGTTGTGCCTGGAGAGCGGCAACTGGGCTGTCATAGCTTCAATGGTTTGATCCCTTTCCTGGACTGTCCCTTGCAACCTGTATACTCTGGGTATTCTCTTGCATGCCATGAAGATGGGCTATGGTCTCATCTCGGCTATCGTGGGCCTTAACTCCCACAACTTTATGCAAAGTGTCAATCTCCTGTCCTTGGACCACCATTCCATTGCTAGTAAAGTCTGCTATCTCCTTCAACATCCTCACCTTCTCTGCTAGAGCTCCATTCTCCCTCTCCATGTCCTCTATGTGCCTCCGACGGGGCGGCATGTTGTTCCTGTCGCCCGGGGTAATCACAATGTTCCCTTCCTCATCACGCCTTCCATAATAACGGTAGGGTGAATCTGCAGGCAGTAGGTGTCGGACATAGTGGCGCTGGCGAGACAGGGCTTCATGTACAACCAAGTTGATTCCAAGTCCCCAGTTGCAGTATATCTTGGTGTAGACCAAGTGCGCGGGGTTTGGCAAGGCAGCATCTCTGAATATGAAGGTAGTGATCTCCCATGCATCCTCTCCATATCCATAGGTGTACATCCTTCTTCCCTTGAACATAGGCAGTGGCAATCCCAATGACTGAGAGAGCTGAGCTAACTGTCTTGCAAAGGGCCTTGGTGACTCCATGGTGACATACTCAGTCCTGACGTCTCCCATCTATCAAGTAAAAGAGGAAAGTGTGAGAATAGCATATGGTAAGAATTTACGAGGGTGAAAGGCATAAGAGAAAAGACAGTGTTAATATAGGCTTAATAATTCTATGGATTTCTAACCCAATCCTAGGTCACGATCCTACAGTCGATACACGGGCTCTGATACCATCCTGTGACACCCCGGTTCTGATAAGACCGTGGCCTCTATGTGACATGCCAATCCCTGGATCGGTTCATTGGCCCACAGTAGAGTAAGATAGATAATCATAGCAAATAACCGTGTATCATGATCTACAAAGATCCACAGTACCATTATTACAATATAAAAGCTTAGCATAAAGCTAGCTCAAATTGTTCAGGTAGCAACACAAGGGATTAAATCCTCCAATCTTCAAATTGCCCACAAGTGAACAAGTGTCGAGTGGAGTACCGTGGCCTATAACGATCAATCAGAATCGGAATAACCTGCAGCATAAAACGCAATAGACCCGAAGGGTCAATACATGGAATGTATGGCAAGTAGAGCTAGTAATGGAGACAATAGTACTAACATCTACATGCGTATTTGGCAAGTGGAGCTGTGTCTGGCTTGCATTTGCAAATAACTTTGTCCTACTTTCATAAACAGTTTTGAATTTTCTTTGAAAAGATCCCAATTAAGTTAACCCAACAATATTAAAACAATTATGAAATTAGAATGAGCGAGAAACATGTCATGGAATCAATATCTAGCAACTCAGATGTCCATAACCGGGGACACGGCTAATCGATTAGATTATACACTCTGCAGAGGCTAGTACACTTTACCCATGTGACTTGGCCAGCCCAGCTCGTACCATCACTCTCATTTTGGGTGACGATAGGGAAGACCAAGAAGAGACTGTCGAAGTAGCTCCTCAATCCCGACGCACCGGTCCAACCTACCAAAATTCTACATCTCGGATACGGGTTCGAGTTACCACAACCTACTAAGTCCAACCAACCGCCCATTTCATTATTGGCACATGGTTGTACACGTAAGCTACACAATAAAGAAGCCAATCATTCTCTCTTGATACCTGGGTGCCTTTCCGCAATGAAACCACCAAAATTTATCAATACCATCACACCCAGGGGATTCATTGATTAAGTTGTTTTAGTTTTCACAAACCAAATACTTTGAGAAAACAAGTATCAATGATGTAACCCAGCCCTCGTTCAACATAGCATGGCTAAACACATCTACAATGGTGGTTCATCTACAAGGAAAGCCCTACCACATAATAGGACATAGCATAGCGATAGTATCATCCTACACATGCATCTACAAAATACACGACAATGCATTGAAAATAGTAGGACGATATTCATGAACAAAGTAGCATCTACTTGCCTTGGTTGTAGCAGTCGGAGGAACAATCCACACACGAGCAAGGGTTGCACTCCACACAATCTACACGACACAATTGCATTCATAAACAAACAATTCACAAACATATGCAACAAAGATGATGCATGAATGCAAGAACGGCAAGTGAATTGGTGCTACAGCTGCACCACATAATACTAATACATATTACTACCGAATACATGCATGGAAAATAGATTTGGCGCAAGGGAAACTATTAACCAAAAGTAGTGATCACTACTAGAGCTAGAACTTAAATAATTCACTACCAGTAGTAAACAGTTCGTAAAATTCTGGAAAAATTCTACCGCATAGGCATCGCTGATAAGAAAAAGTACCAATTGGAATTACTCAAAAAGGAGTTATAAAACATTCCGAGTAATTAAAACACTGCAGAAAGACATTAGACAAATACTGCAGAAGTTTTTGATGTAAGCCTATCTTTTTATTTCACGATGAGATTCCCCTCGTTCATACGAGTTCAGGGACATATCACACGCGATTTTTGGAGCTACGAAACTTTTACTACGAATTTATTACTCCGAAAAGGCCACTAACTAGTTTGATTAAACTGTACTAAACCTGTCGGTAAAAGTCTGAACCAAAGGTACAGCGAGATTCTACACGACTCACTGAATACGTACATATTTTATTTGCAATTTTTGGCCAAGCGGTTTAATTTCTACGCAATTAAAAGATTCTATCGAAATCTGTCAACTAATAGGATTAACGAAATTGACCCAGCCAATCGTATGCATTTGATCGTCAACTCGTCGTGACTGGCTGACTGGCGACTAGTCAACGCCTGGGATGCTGACCAGTCAACGAACGATCTAAGCCGCTGATCTGAGATCTGACGGTGGCTGCTGTCTTATCGGAATCGGACTGCAAAACGAACTCCGGCGAGCTCCGGACGACGGCGACGGTCGGTTCCGGCGTCGTGGTTCTACTCGCACACACACGGTCAACTACGGCTCCGGAATAATCAACGCAGCAGACGTCTGGCGATCTGCGCAGATGGCGGTGGCGGATGGAGACGCGGAGCACGGGAACGGAAAGAGGAGATCGAGGCGAACCCGCAATGAGCGCGGCGATTTAACGGAGGCGGAGCGGCGGCGAGGAGAAGCGGCGGCGGCGGCGTGCTCGGCAGGAGGCGGTGCTAGGAGGAGGTCGCGTACGTGGGAGAGGTCTGGCGGCGGGGTAGGTGGGAACGGGAAACGAGGCAGCCTTTAAGAAGTCCCACGCGTGGAAAAAAAACAGCCCTAAACTGAAAACGGTCCAGATTTGACTTCGATTCAGAAATCGGTCCGGATTTTCGGACCGTTTTCCGGCGGTTTACTAAAACGTCTGAGTCTTTTGCATACGAACTCCGATTGGAGCGATTCTCGCGCCTACGGGTTCGTATCGTCGAGGGGAACAACCTTCAGTCGAAGTTTGCGCGAAAACTCGAACCTACAGGGGTGGTTGTTGCAAGTCTCTTGGTTTACTAAAACGTCCGAGTCTTTTGCATACGAACTTCGATTGGAGCGATTTTCGCGCCTACGGGTTCGTATCGTCGAGGGGAACAACCTTCAGTCGAAGTTTGAGCGAAAACTCGAACCTACAGGGGTGGTTGTCGCAAGTCTTACTAGAGCTCCCCGCAGGAAACTTGGATCGAAACAAAATAGGGTTTTGAAGGTGGCGTTCCGCCGAACCTTTCTATTCGATGGTTGTGCATGGAAAGATATGATGCGATGCAATGAATGATATGCAAGACCAAATCTAAAATTTGGGATGTGACATCTATCTACTAGATTGTAGCAACGAGTCAATGGAATAACTCACCCTCGAAGATTCCAAAGTGTTTAACGAGAGCGGATTCTCGTGGGTGATGTAGTCGTACTCTTCCCGATCTCAAGATCACGTAGACGATCCTTCTGGCGCTGCGTTCCTGCAGCGCTTCCGCAGTCGGTCACATGTTCGGTACTCGATGAAGACCTTCCTCTCCCTTGTTCCAGCAGGCAGTGGAGGTTGTAGCACTCTCCTCGCGATTCCGGCAGCATGACGGTGTGGTACCGGAAGTAGAGGGGAGATATCACAGGGCTTCGCCTTAAGCCGGAGCGAGTATGGTGGACTATGAGAGAGCCTCGGTGATCTAGGGTTTAGACACACCAAGGAGAGAGGGCTAGGCCAACAATTAGGGCTTGGGGAAGCCCAAGTCGGCGGCTAGGGTTTGCCCTAGGCGGCGGTGGCAGCAGGAGGTGGCGGCGCCGACGGCTTGGAGCTAGGGTTTGCGGGGGCAACTTGTGTGCTTGGAGGGGCAGCCCTACCCCTCCTTATATAGGTGGGAGGCGCCGGCCAAGGGGAGGGGAGTCCCTCCCCAACTCGGCTTCCAAGGCCGGCGGGTGGAGGGAGAGGAACTCCTCCCCAAGTAGGTTTCCTACTCTCCCTCCACCAAGCAAAATAGTCGTTTGACTTTTTCAAATTGGTGTTTGACTTTTTAAACTAGGATTTGATTTATCCCTTTATTTCGCTCAGCGATGACACCTAGTACATGATGCAACCATTCCAACTTGTTATGACACATTCATGTACCCTTCCCCTCCGGAGTGTCGGACCTTCCGGAACCTTCTAGAACATTCGATGAAACACGGAACCATTCTCCAACCCGAAACAGGACTTTCCTTATATGAATCTTATTCTCCGGACCATTCCGGATCTCCTCGTGATATCCGGATCCCATCCGAGACTCCGAACAACATTTGGTCTCTTACTCATCATTCCATAACTACTCAAACAACGTCGAATCCTTAAGTGTGTCTCCCTACGGTTCGTGAATTATGCGGACATGATCGAGACACTTCTCCGAACAATAACCAATAGAGGAATCTGGAAATTCATATGGCTCCCACATATTTCTACGATTACTTTGCGATCGAATGAACCACTTACATACGATACCAATTTCCCTTTGTCTCACGATAGTTTACTTATCCGAGGTTTTGATCGTCGATATCTCTGCATACCTAGTTCAACCTCGTTACTGATAAGTACTCTTTTCTCGTTCTCGTGATATGTGATCCCTTGTGAGCCAGTCACATGCTTGCAAGCTAATTGAATGACATTCCACCGAGAGGGCCCAGAGTATATCTATCCGTCATATGGATGGACAAATCCCACTCTTGATCCATGTGTCTCAACCAATACTTTCCGAACACTCAATGCCACCTTTATAGCCACCCAGTTATGGTGTGGTGTTTGATGTCATCAAAGCATCCTTCCGGTGAAGGTGATATGCATGATCTCATGGTCGAAGGAATCAGGTTACTATGTATCAGAAAGCATATAGCAATTGAACTATTAAAATGACTTGATATTTATGCTACGCTTATCTATAGGAGTATGTCCATCATACCATTCTCCTAATGATATGATCTTGTTGTTAATAACATCTCAATGTTCATGATAGGGAAACCACAATCATTTATTAACTAACAAGCTAGTATTATGAAGAGGCTTTACTAGGGACTTCAATTTAAGTTTACAAATCACACAAGTATTAATGTTTCCTTGTTAATACTATTATAGCATGAATGTAAACATTTATCATAAACACAAAGATATAATAACTACATTTATTATTGCCTCTAGGGCATATCTCCAACAGCATAGGAGAGGCGCATATGGTCATATGTGCCTCCTATAGTTCGAAGTATAGGAGGCACATATGGAGCAATATGTGCCTCCTATAGTTTGAAGTATAGGAGGCACATATGGAGCAATATGCGCCTCCTATAACCTGGATGGATTCAAATTCGAAACAGCCACCTACCACACCTTTATAACACCTACCACCTCTCCCTCTTCTACTTCTCCTTCTCCTCCACTTGTCCTCCTTATCCTCCTCCATCTCTCCTTCTCCTCCACCTCTCCTCCTTCTCCTCCACCTCTCCTCCTTCTCCTCCTCCATCTCTCCTTCTCCTCCATCTCTCCTTCTTCTCCCCTTCTCCTCCTCCTCCACTCTCCTCCTCCTCCTATTCCTCCGGCGACCTTCTCCTCCTCCGGCGACCTCCTCCTCCTCCGGCGACCACTTCGGCCATGGCCTCCACAACCACACCGACCATCTCCTCCTCCACCTCCGGCGACGACCTCCGGTGGCCTCATCCTCCTCCACCATCTCCGGTGATCCACATGGACATGGCCTCTCGCACATGCATGTGATAGTAGGTTGTGGCCACGAGCAAGGTCTCCCACAAGCTCCGACAATTTTTTTGCCAGATCTAGATCTAGATCTGGCCGCCTTTTTTTGAAAATAATATACCAGCTAACTTAACACTCCGCATGAAAGGCTTTTCTGAGGAGTGGCGCTCTCTTATTCAGTCTTTTGTGTCTGGGGAAAGTGTTGCCATTAAAGTAAATGAAGATACTGGCAAATACTTCCAAACCAAGAAAGGACCGAGACAAGGGGATCCATTATCGCCTTTACTATTTAATATAGTGGCTGATATGTTGGCTATCCTTATTGAGAGAGCAAAGGCTGATGGCCAAATTGAAGGAGTGGTTTTCCACATATTTTCGATGGTGGACTTTCTATTCTTCAACATGACGATGATACAATTCTTTTTATGGAACATGATCTGGAGAAGGCTAAGAATCTGAAATTAATATTATCAGCATTTGAGCAGCTATCTGGGCTTAAAATAAACTTCCATAAGAGTGATTTGTATTGTTTTGGCGAGGCCCAAAACGAGGCCCACCTATATGCTGAACTTTTCGGTTGTGGTCAGGGTCAATTTCCAATCAATTATTTAGGAATACCGATTCGTTATCAGCGTCTCACAATTGCTGAATGGAAACTTGTTAAGGAAAGGCTACAAAAACTTCTTAATAGTTGGAAAGGTAAATTGTTATCCCTTGGTGGAAGACTAGTACTCATAAATTCAGTACTTACTAATATGGTACTGTATATGATCTCTTTTTCCAATTACCAAAAGGGGTCTTGAACAAAGTGGATTATTTCCGTTCAAGATTCTTTTGGCAAGGGAATAGTGAAAAAAGGAAATATCGACTGGCCAGATGGAATGTGGTTTGCCGCCCGAAGGAGTTTGGTGGACTGGGCATACACGATTTTCAAGTCAAAAACACCGCACTTCTAGGCAAATGGCTTTTTAAACTACTTACGAAAGATGGTGTTTGGCAAACCATGTTATGGAGGAAATATGTGGGGTCCAAGGCTGTGTCTCAAGTGGTTTGGAAACCCGAAGATTCACATTATTGGGCGGGTCTTATGGCCACCAAGAAACATTTCTTTCATTTTGGTGCTTTCGAGATTAAGGATGGATCATAGATTAGGTTTTGGAAAGATAAGTGGTTTGGTCAAACTACTCTTCACGAACAATATCCAGCTTTATATTCGATTGTTAGACACAAAGGAGATACAATTTCCACGGTGATGGAAGACTATCCTCCTAATGTGTCTTTCAGAAGAAGTCTCATCGGTCCTAGATTAGTATCTTGGAACAATCTATTATTATGATTATCCATGATACAATTGTCGGACGGTGTTGACGTGTTCAAATGGAAATTACTAGAAAGTGGTAAATTTTCTGTTGGCTCACTATATGAAGCCTTGGTCCAACCTGATATCCCGGTCGATGATAATAGTAAAATTTGGAAAATGAAAATACCCCTTAAGACGAAGATATTTGCTTGGTATCTACGGAAAGAAGAGGAATTGGCATGGAAGTACACAATGTGATTTTTGTCATCAAGATGAGACAATTCGCCATTTATTCTTCCATTGCAAATTTGCTCGCTCTATATGGTCATTCATCCAAATAGCTTCTAGTTTATCTCCGCCACGTTCTGTAACCAATGTTTGTGGTAATTGGTTGCACGGAATTGTTGATAAGTACAGAACTTTGTTTAGGGTGGGAGAGATTGCCATTATATGGTCGCTATGGCTTTGTAGAAATGACAAGATTTTTAATACATTATGTCTTCTCCTCTGCAGGTTATCTATCGAGCCACGGCTATCCTCCGATCATGGAATATTCTCCAACGTATGGAGTTTCGCGACTTATTTATGGAGGGATGTACACGATTGTAGGACACGGCGAGGGATATTTTCTCCCGACATGGATGGCCGCGTGATGTGAGGATTGATCTATCTTAGATTCTAGACATTTATTTACATAGTACATTTCTGTAATGTTTGTCTACTTTTTACCTTACTTCTGTCGTTTGTGTGACTGTGTGCATCTTAGTTATGCAGAGGCCAGGTATAAACATTAAACAATTAATAAATGTGCCCATTTCCAAAAAAAAATCAACGAATTAGTATTGCTGATTGGTGCGTATATATATCACACCCGTCCAGCTCATTGACTGTGCCGCCGAAACCGAACTGTCTCTTGAAGACATAAAGCTTCTTAAAGAGGCCAAAGTGCGGCTCGATTCTGAGCTAGCACTCGCAGATGGTGATAAAACAGGCGATGTGGAGAATGGAATTGAGCGATAACTGATGCAGTTGAAGCCTATAGAGAAAGAGAAGCCCACGAACAAAATCGTGGACGCGAAGAGAAAGGCACTGAAGGACAAAGGCACGGAACATCAACCGAAAACCGACAGGAGGGTTAGGGGTTACCTCCGCACCAGGAATCTTGGCGTCGCCCTTCTCCTGCGAGATCAGGTGGGCTTCGCGTAGGTGGCGCAAGTCCACCTCCCTCATCTTCGATCGCTGCCAACTGCCGTTGGTGACGCGACCTGCGGTGGTCTTCTTGGCGGTGCCGGCGGCTCTCGTTCCCGCTCCAGCGACTTTCTTCGACTTGCCCATCCTCTTGATGCGATGCGCTTCGCCTGTGCTCGGATGATGGAAGAAGGAAACACGCGGAGGTTTTCCAACGCAAGGAGGAACGATGGATTCAAGAAATAGCGAAAGCAAAAAAAACAAGGAAACGAAGTGAGACAGTGAAGACGAAGGGGAAATTTTACCAGGGCCCCTGGCGGTATAAAACGAGGAAGAAGACGACGCACGGCCATTGATATGCTAAAACCTAACACGTATCACGCATCCCAGTGCACACGTGGAGGCTACCGCCTAAACCGTCACGAGCACGTCCTCCACTACGCGTGGAAATTGAGGAGACACGGTTAAATTTGGGTAAACTACGCGTGACTAGTCAAATCCTAGTAAGAATATGAGATCCATGACGTCTCGTCCCATCAATGCTACCGCCGCAGACGGTTGAGCTCACCAAGCGTCAGAAATGGCGTCATCAATCGCAAAAGCAAAGGCCTTGCAACGGCTCCAAACGTTTGAGCCAGGGGCAAAGTACTTACTCGATTCTATGACTCGACTAAATCTCGGAGCTACTCCTATCAGGAGCACTGGTCGCACACCTGAAGAATTTGTCAAGTCCTTGTTGCATTTGATGATAACTTGAAAAGGCTTTATTAGCTCCACTTTTCGCCTTGATTCATTCTTCGAGTCCATGGCTCGACCACGGACTTGGGGCTATTTCCATAGGAGGCGTCAGATCATTTCATTGAAGACATTCGCAAGATTAAAGTCTCTGCTCGAGCCTACTATTCGAAGAGACGCTCGGGAGCTACTTACATAGGGAATGCTGATTGCGTATCCTATGATTCAATTAATTATGATCCTTCGGATCCGCCTAACATTGATGCTAAGAGAGACAACGTCTTCTTAATCACCCGAAACGTTTCTGCGCCGATAAACTTTTGGATGATGCGTCTGCGACACAAAGATAAGACCTATATATACAATCTAATGGCATGATACCGCACCCAAATACGCTCTGTCAGTAATATTCTGTGTCAGCAGGCACGATGAAAAATCCTAATGGACGTGTTATGTATAACAATAACTAGCATGTAATATACTCTTTATGTTTTTGACAGATCCATACATATGTTGTGAGCTAAAAAAATTCACCATCAGAATCGAGAGTCTAAACACAAGAGAAGTGCATCTAATCATAGCTATGTGTACGCCAGGTCACATGCTATTTTACGATTAAAATTTGCTGATGCACTCTTCATCAAAAATTACTTTACGATTAATAGAGCAACTGACTACAACATGCGTGTCATCTATTCATGTCGCAGATGTGCGCTTGCTGCAAGCCTGCGCCGGTCATCGCGGCCTAAAGAAATGCAAGGAATTGAGATTGTGTAAACAGTGCGGTGGCCGCCGCGTGGAACAGCAGCGTTTTCGGCCTTACTGGATCTGTCTGAATATATATACTCGCCTTGTTTCTGTACTACTTATTAAAGGCAAGGATGACAATATGGTGGTACGTCGTTTGAAAATTACCCCTCAACTTAAAACTATTTACGGGGCTATGCCACCGCTGAGAAACCCTCCACGCTTCTCTTCCAGACCCCGGTTTAGTCCCGTCCCTTGTGTATTCCCCTCGCCTAGAAATCTCCTTGACGCCGACACCGACGATTCTCCTCGAGCCTCGCCACCAAGGTCTGCCGGCTAGCGCCTGCGGCACCGGCGAGGGTGCCGTCCATGGAATCGATGGAATAGTCCCATCGCATCGGGCCGGCGTGGGTCGACTTCCTAGGGCTCCTCGTCGTGTCGGATCAGATCAAGCCTGAGTAACCGCTTTGAGGTCGTGCAAGGGCGGGTGGCCATCGGCGAGGCGTTCGTGGACACCTTACACGATGGAAGAGGCTTTTGGAGATCGTCATCGGCTGAAGGACGTACACCAGTGACCAGGGGATGTGCGAGGTACGTTGTTTCTGTTCTGTCTGTAACCAGCAGCCCCAGATGTCCCCTGCCTGGAGCAGCTGTCATAGACTTCTAGCCGATGTCGTCGCGTCCGTCCCTGCTAGCCTGCCGCTGCCGTCTACTTTGAGCCGTATTTCTTATCTCTATCCGAACTCGATCATCGCCATAGCCGTGACGGCCTCGCTCCACATCAAGCAGTTGCTGACACGTCTCGGTCAGTCAACCATCCGCCGCTCATGACATCAGTTTACTTGCGTGATGGCAATCTGTAGGCTCCTTATGTACTCGTGAATCTGATTCTCTAGGATGCAAATCATGGAAATTTTCCATCAAGGTTCAGTTCATGGTGCTAGATGAAAAAAATTCCAGTTGTGGCCGTAAAAGCCTTCTATCCAATATTAGCATATTCAGATTGTTTTAGGATGCCTATTCAGATTGGTATCTAACTATTTTTTTGTATACGGTATTGCTCTTGACATGAAACTAGATAGTGTGCAACGAAATTGGTGCAGGAAAAAGACTAGAGTTGCATTGCAAAATGTCTTCTCAAGTCTGAAGTTGAACTATAGAAGTTTGTACTAGTAAGATGCCCGTGCGTTGCAACGGGATAATAAATATTTAAGTGGTTCAACACTAATTGTGTTAAACATGTAATTTTAGATTCTTGTGTACCTTAAATACCATTGTCAAGTTTTGAGTAAAGGCATACTATCATTTCACAACGTGCTTTTTGAGTAAGGCGTGCTCACAATTTGTGACCGCGTAAAAAAAAACTTGTATATCTACCATCTAGAAATTGCTCCAAATATGCCACTATACAACTAAAACAGGCATAGCAAAAAATTATCATACAAAATGCAAACTACAGCACATGGTCAAAGATTACAATTGTTTGAAATGTCAATTTTTATCAGAGGTTGCACACTACCTGGAAAATATTCCCAAAACCTTCTCCTTTGAAACCAATATAAAGTGAGGCCATCTCACAAGGTACCTCTGCCGTTCTCACGCACAATGAAATTCCTGGAAGGGGTCAAAAATATAATGATCACCTATCAGTTCATCTTTTCAGCTACTGCGTGTAGTAAAAAAGGTTAACAATTGTATAAGGGGTCAAAAAGCTAAGGCCATCTCACAAGGTATATCCGCCTCTCTCGCTCACACTAAAATTCTTAGAACTGGAACAGGTCAAGAAGCAAGTTGTGGAAGTTGTCAAGGCAATGAGCACTTGTTGGCATATCTCCTTAACCATTGAAAGTGGAGTCTGACGATAGTCCGTGTACATTATTAAGGTGAGCAAGTTATCACCATGAAACTCAAGCACCATGCACACATGGCTTCCATTAGGGTAGATAAATTTGAAAATTATGTGTATAGAAAAAATAGCTACATAATATTGTATGGACACATTCAACTCGCTTTAAAATGTATCTTGATAAAAGCTAATTCAACATCGTATAGAAAGCAAAGGCTAACAACTTATTTATTATTTACTAAGATCTATTTCACGATGTCCTTTAGATAATCTCCTATGTTAGGAATGTTGTCTTCTGCTTCATCAACGTCAACATCATATAACCGAGGCGAGCCTGTATTCTCAACTTACTGATTCACTTTCTACCATTCATATTGAAATAATTTTTCAAGATCATTCACATACCAGAACGTGTACATAGACTTTGATCATGAGACAATATACTTGTACTGTTGCAATTCATCCGAACATAACTAAGACATAATGATTTTTTTGTAAAATAATCTGAGGAATATAAAGATTTGTGTTGTGCAGACTCCAGGGGCACAAATATTGCAATTTTGTTATCTGTCTTCACTCATCGAATGGTTTACTGAAGTTAGGAAAAGTAATGATAAGCCTTGAATCTGAAAGTTGTCCACTCCAAGCTCCTGTAAAAGACGAAGTGAGGATAAGCTCAAACTAAATTTAAACTCCACTATGTCTCAAAAGTTCCATTTGTATCATGTTGATGCTTTCGCACCTTCCGGGAGATACCTTATCTAATTCAACGTAAATCTCATTATATGCCCTTTGAAACCTTGCAATCACCTTGTGTACTGCCCTACGGTTGTCTTGCCTGGATTTTAAGCATTCTTGGATTTGTTCCCTTTCTTCTGCCGCTTTTGTATGGCTATCATGCAACTCTACTGAGGATATGTAAAGACTGTTGTGCTCATTCATAGCTATTTTGTAGTATAAACTGCTCAGGGAGACTATAATCCAGTGAAAGAATGTCAGGAATAGCTATGCAAACTTAAAATGAGAACACCCATCCATCCCATATCCTTTCCCTTGAGGTGAAACGCCCAATAGAAAACAATAGTAACATTATAAAATGTATAATGGAGTAAAATAATCTAGTCTGAACTGACAACTCCAGTGGGTTAAACCATATCGTGAAGCTCCAGATGTAGCCGATATTTAGAAGCCCCGAATGCATTTTCATTCATGTCAGATTTTCCACCCTTGCTAAAAAAGCATCCTAGAACATTAGACGTGTTAGTTTTGTTAACGCTTGGTTGTCTTCTTCATAGCTTGCTAGAAGTAGGTAGATAGACGCGATGAGAATTGTTTGTGCTGTTCGGAGAGAAATGCTTCATGTGATACAGATATACCATGTTGAGTTACAATGACTTGTTTATCTGAAGAACATAAGATTGATGATTGTGTACCTCTTTTTCATTTGTTGATCTACAGACGCTGACCCGTGAGGAGACTTTGGCAGCTGAGGGGAGGGGAGAGGACAGGTTGGAGTCATGGATGGTGTTGGTCTCTAGTGCGCAGATACTGAAAGACAAAAAAGATGAAGAAATATAAAGATCACTCTCATCAATATCTCTTAAAGCACACCATATTAATATTGCCAATGGGCATGTGAAGGAAACATGATTGCTATTCACCGTCAGACTGCAATATTAAATATACGAAGACACCAGGGTCATGCATACATAGAAAAATGCTAAGAAATGAGCACTAAATAACATAGAAAAAATTATTTGGACCAAAATAATCTATAAAACTGCCTTTTTAATGTAAATATTTGGACCGAAATAATCTGTAGAAGTGCAAAATACTTGTGGGCGGGGTTCTAGGCTCAAGAAAACCTTTCTTAGAAAAAAATTGAATCACATAAATAAATCCAGAATTGCATTTCCAAAACAGAAAAAAATAAACCTAACGACGCAATTCTCTTACACATCAAATTACTGCACGCATGGGCTATTCTGAATTCCTTCTCCTACCTCCTTTAGTACTTGCACTTGCTGGTTGGGAGTGAGAAAGAATCTGAAGCTATGAAAGAATATGAGAAAGAGTCAGCATTGCCTTCCAATGAAACTAATTGCAAAGAGAAAACATAGTTGAAGAAAATGCCTTAGAATATCAGAACCCGTGGCATCTCAGTTGCGGAAGGATTTGAAGTACTCTAACTGAACATAGTTTTTATTGAAAAAATACATACGGGCAGGCTCCACCTGACGGGGCGTCGTCCACGTATGTCCTCCGCGCGGATAAACGGGCTTTTGCAGATTCTGTGCCTCCGCTTGGACCAACATCGGAGACCCTTGTGTCGTCGGTGTGGAGAAACAACAGCAGATGATTTTCCATCCATGGTGCAGGAAATAATAATAGTGACGGCAGGGAATTTTTCTTCCCCTGGCATGATAATCGATGACCGTGGCACTAAGTAATACATCCACTCTTTTCGCTTAATCAATAACTCAATACAGGAAAGCAGAGTTGGGGATGTGACTTCGATGGACTGGTGGTGCGATGGCTCACCTGTTCCACTCGAAAGACAAGTCACCCCGTATCTCAACTCTTGTGTTCTCCATCATGTTGAATTCATATATAAACACCTAATAAATCAGCTATGCCCATAAGATCTGATTAAGCAGAAATTGGTTCTATGCATGTCTATCTGTGTGCACTGCTGATTTTGACACTATTATGTCCTGTAGGGAGTGGAGGATAGCGACTTGGGGTGGTCTGAATCTGGCACTATTCTGTCAGTTTGCATTGATATATACCGGAAGCTAAATTTACATAATCTTTTTTAATTGGGTTAACTCGGCCGACCAGAGAATGTGGGTATACACCGAGAGAGAGTCAAGGAAGGCGAGAACGTCTGTGTTGTCCCCGGTGATGATCCTCTCGGCCTTGTAGACGGTGGCGACATTCTGCACACAATGCTCCAGCCTCTTGCTGATCTAGGTGGCGATTTCATAACATGAGGAGAAACAAATCCCCAATGATTGAACAGTACAGAAGTAGCTAACACATAGTGGAGAAGGCGGCTACATACTTGGTACGCTCACCGGTATAATCCTTGTGAACGCCGTCGACGAAGTAGAGGATGATGTATAAGCCTTGCATGCCACATGCCTCCGCGAGGTCAGCTCCCTCGGTGGCGTCAAACCTTGGCGAGCGCTATGTCGAGGTCCTGTTCGCCAAGGAGCAGAGGAGGAGGCGGCGGCATAGTCCGGCACGAGCGTCAAAGTAGCGTCGGCCCATGCCCACGACCTCCTAGCACTCCATGTAGGCCACGCCGCTGTGCTCATCCTCTCCAGCAAATCCAGCGCGTGCGAGCAAGCAGTAGAGGCGTGTGTCATCTAGGATACGGGGGCACCAGCAAGGAGCCCCTCGATGATCACGATGTGTACCTTGGCATGGGCGCTAGCCACGATTATCGGTGTCGGTTGCTCCTCTGGCCTTGATCTGCTACTTCTCTGGCGTCGGTGATGGCGGTCAATCCATCCTCGCGTGGTGATTGAGTAGCGGAGGCACCCATGAGGGTGGGCTTGGTCTTGGTCGTGGAGCAGCTTGAGTAGGTAGGGTTGGAGCTTGTGGGGGTAAGAAGCAAGATCCCCATGAGTCGCGATGGCGGTGGCTGGGGCGATTGCGGGCATCGGTCCTGCTCGTGGAGGAGCACGTCCGCAAGGGGGCTGAGCGCGAGGGACGCCGCGGTGCTTCGGCGGGGAGGCGTAGAGGGTGGAGTGCAGGCACGGAGATTGGTCGGGAGCCCTGCAGGCAGTGGCGGCGATTTGGTCAGTGGATGGCGAGGCGAGTGCGGTGTTGGCCGACCGCATAGGAGAGAATCACGCGTTGGGGGATGGGGATTGCCCTTGCGATAGATGTGATTAGAGTTAAGGGCAGCGACGTGGTTTGAGGAGAGATTCAAGCTTGGAGTTTGGGAGAAAAAACGTACCATCGACGAAGCCCAAACAACGCGATGAGCGGACGAAGGTGCGACGAAGGGATAGACGTATCGTCGACAACGGAACACAACTCTTTTTTTAGGTAGTAGAGATTTCGAGCATTTGGCGAAGATAAACCTTTTTTTATGTAGTAGATAATTTAATCCATAATAATGTAGTCTGTTCTCCCTCACGTGCGCCGCTTGTGCCCTTCTCCAATCTAGGCAGTGCTAACCAATCTAGACAACGTGCACGGGCAGATAGACACGGTGATGGCGACAATGCCAAAGGAGAGAAAGCCGTTGTGCCTCGGCATCAGCTGTAACCTCCTCGCCTATTTTAGTCAATGTTTACCAGTGAACCAGTCCCCTTCTTCCTCGCCCCAAGGTAATTAGTACGGGCCTTTTCTTCATATTGGATTATGGAATAGTTTGCATGTACTAATTGCTCGGAGCTTAGAAATTTTTCACCAATTGCGCCTACTAGAATAATTAGCCTTCAAAATTTAAGATGGGGAATATTATGCTATTTGAGTTGACCTCATGAATTGAATTGGCTCTGTTACAATATCGCATTGCAATATGATTATATTTGAAGGCATCTAATGGATATAACCGTTATGTGAAATTGCATGATGAGTAACAAGATTGGGCTCAAAGGCTAGAGTAGAAGCAACCATCCAATTCCTCATTGCGTTGCAAAAGCACTCCTTGTAGATACAAGTGGCTATGCCCATGCAATGATGCAATTCCTGATACGGTGATATTTTCTAACTAATGACTAAAATCTCCAGTAGTGTATTATGGGAACATGAAGTTGACTAAGGATTTCGTCCTGCTGGAATATTAGATTAGAGGTTGTCTTGTTTATTGACAAAAGCACATGAAAAACTTGTTCAAACTTTTGCAACACTTATACTGAGATATAACTTATTTTCCCATTTAAGCTATGTTAGTACTAACCTCTGTGCGAGAAGATGATGGAAGACTGAGCCGGAGTTGCAGCGAACTCTTTGTGCGGTGCCGCTGAGCCTGCCCTGCGAGTCTATGACCCGCTGCCATGCTCTTAAGGCGCGGTCTATTTTCTTTCCGGCATAAGATTGCTTATCTTCTCCTCCTTTGGATAATTCTAAGTGTTTTGTACAGTTTTGCACATACAACTCTTCAAGTTATTTGTGCCAATTTGTAGGTGCACATGGGTTGTTTGTTGATTCCTTATGGGCAATCCAATATCTGTACTTGCGAATTGAGAGATCAACTTTGAGTGATACATACAAATTGGCAAATTTGTGTTTCTATGCCAAGATCAAATGGATGTAAAGAAAGGTATTGGTGTCGGGTGCTGGGGATGATTGTCATGAAGAGCGCCATTGGTGACGGGTGCTGGGATTGCACGTGGCGTCACCTCACGAGGGTGGTGGTCATCACAATGGGCACTGTGAACTAACTCAGTATAAACTTCACCAGTGGCGAACTCCCCTTCCACTTGGCGGTGTGAAGGGGAGTGGTCAAGGGGCGCTGCTTCCTACACATCGACAAGAATCTTGAGTTGGTCCCCTATGGAGGGGACAGTCAGTATGGAGCGCGGGAGCTGGACTAGGAGGGGGACGCTATCTTGTTCATGCTGTAGCGACGACGGTGAGGCAAACAGCGACGCGTTTCCTTGGTCCTCTACTCCTGGTGCTCCTCAGGAAGATGGAGGGCATGGGTGTTTGCGCCCTCTCGAAGCTGTGCTTTCTGGAGAATCCAAGCTCCGGCGAGGTCGTCGGCGCTACCCGAAGGCCATAGAGGCCGCTCCTGACTCGGCGGTGGCCAAGTTTCCTCTTCCTAATGGTGATTGCGACACAGGCTGACGCGCATCAACCTAGAAGGAAGTCTTCTGACCCCTATCTGGGAGGCAGTGCAACCATAGCCCCAAGTGGCATGTTCCCGGCGATGGTGATACCCGGTGCTGGCAGACTCACAACGGCGGTGGAGGGGACCGGGGTATCGATTGCTTTTTAAGATTTTGTTCTAGGACCCTTCCTCTAATTTGTGCGGCCTTATCTTCAAAATGTAGGTTTCTTAGGGCAAGAGTTGTTAGGAGCCTCACTAAAAATTAAATTTTATACCCACCGCTTTCATTATACAGCTTCTAGGCCTCTCAAGGCCTTTCCCGTGCCAAAAAATACTACTTCTGAACAAGGTGTCTCATGCTTTAGAAGAGCTCCATAATTTCAGCATTTTATTGATCTATACATATCATGCATTTCGACTTTAGAGTATTATTATTGTCTGGCGATTATGTTTTTAATTTGATTATTGTAAAAATGTAGAGTTCCAGTCCAGAATATTAGTTTTTACATGCCCTGTGTTTATCAAGACGAGGGCCATGACAGGCCCTTCGCAATCAAATTGTTGTCGCCGACGGATACATCAGGCAATGCGGGCATGCACTGGTTTCCCTGATCTCGAGCGCCGCCACGAATCGCCCCTACCCGTCTCTATTTTACAGTTGAACTACATGTGCTCTTCTCTCCCACTTTCTCACAGCTAAACTGACTCAATTCGCTCGATCTAAAACAATTTTTAATTGGCTTATTCTGTAACCGCTCTAAAAGTCCTAATACAACGTAATTGAGACGGTGCTTATGATTAAACTATCCAATTCTATTATGCCATTGTGTATTTTAATCTTGTCCTTTCTTTATAAAACTATCCATTCTTGTCATTCTGTATTAATATAGGAAGTGGTTGTAATGCTCACTTATTGTGATTATGCGAACTTTAGGTATTGTCACTGCAAAATTTAAGCCTTTAACGACATGCTATTCAATTTGGGGTGGAACCATGCTAGGTGTGCTTTGTCTTAGCCCTTCGGGGGTTTTTTACTGTAATTTTCTTCACACGTGCGAATTTCCGGTAGCACCATCGTACCAAGATAATTGAAATTCAAAGAAGCATTTTAAAAGGTACAACTCAAACTCCAAGAGTGAAGCAACTAAAAAAATATTGGACTTTTCTGAAACTTCAGAATTAGTGCAATAGCTGACGAGAATAGTGTAGACCAGACGTTCTTTAGAAAAACCATACCTAATTTCTTTGCCATATTGTGACAGAAAAGGGACGATTTTAGCCACTTGCATGAAATTACAAAAATCACGTGCTTTGTTTCCTTCATGATTTGGAGATTTTTTTGTTAACAATTAATTTGCCGAGCGTTGGATCTGAAAGTGAAAGATAAATGTCTGGACAAAGAAGAGTCTGCTAGAAAAGTTAGGTTGATTGAGTTTGCAAGTCTTATTGGTTGATAGTCCAGCTTGCAGTCTATTACAAGCCAATTGTCATTCTGTTCATATATGTAAAAAGTTCAGTCTTCCTCTACAAAAAATTTCTTGTATTGGCTATATGGACATAGAGAATAATACTGTAAAGCATAATATGATGTACATGTGGGGTAGTTGTTGGTTATTGTATGATATCACAGGTTATGAAACTGTGTGATTTTACTATAAATCTTTTATAAAATTGAATTGATCTTATCGTGAATCGGTATGTGTTCTTGTCTATACTTGGTTTTGTGTGTATGCTGCAACCAGCAACCAGTTGTAAGAACATATCACTGGCCTACTCGTTAGTTACTGTGAATCGTGATTACATGACCTGCAACGGGAGGCTCTCAAAGCATGCGCCAACAATCTCACACCGAATTTTTGTTACACGTTCATGCAAGATGTCTAAAAAGTGCCCGCATGGTTAAAATCTTGTTCTTTTGTAGAACTTCTTTATGTAGGATTGAAATCTTTTACTCTTGTGGGACCTTAAAGGTCGTGTTTAGAAGTTTTTGATTCAATCGGATTGCACATTGTGTAGTCTCTACATCATAAAGTCCATGACAAAAATGATGATACATTCATATATGTAGTATCGTCCTTTTATTGCGCACAACACATTTCGTCGTAACATGATCTTTATTTCACCTTGCAACATTGATACATTTCATGTTTAACATTTTTATTTCCTTCAGTTGGAGTTTGAATTGTATTTTTTGCAGATAAAAATGCTTCTTTGAATTTCAATTATCAGCGGTTTATACTCGTGAATTTACATGTACGAGTTATTTACACCTAGGGCGAAAGAAAAGAAATTTAATATGCCGTAGCAATGCACGGACGTTCAACTTTAATATCACGGATTTATCTAAATTTATATATATCTAAACATATGTAGTTTATATATATATAAATATATATATATATGAATTTAAATAAATTTATGACATCTAATTCAAGAACGAAGGGAGTATGAATTTACAGCTCAGGTACGTTCTTCCCACTTGGATATATATATACGACCTGATCTCCTATTTTATCAGGTGTTAACTTACACATCGTATTCATACATCGGTTATCTGAAGAGAAAGTTGCAAGTGTGATGCAGAACGAAATGAGAACTCGTCATGTATATGAAATATATTCATCGTAGAACTCATAAATACTCCCTCCTTCCTATTTTAGGACGCCTATAGATCAACATCAGCAATATGAAATGCATATAATAAAAAAAAATATTTCATAATGATTCTAATAGCATTGAGATGACATTGTAGAGATTGATATTTTATTCAATAAACTTGGTCAAAGGTTATGAAGTTTAACTTTGATCAAAACTAATAGGCATTCTAATTTAGGAAGGAGGGAGTATTGTAACAATTGTTCAGTGGGACATGTGAAAGCACGGAGAAAATCGTCTAAATAAATTTGGATTAGATGCATGTTTAATTAATTCACGGTAAGTAACTTCTGCATGCACGAGGCATGTATTGAGAACATGTACAAAAGTGTGTAGTACTAGGCACCATACAAATTCTAGCAAGACTAAAATTCGTTGAAAATTTATAGATAACATGTCTTGGACACAAATTGACCACATGTGTCACCTTTGCGATGATGTAAAAAATATTGCCACTTCCGCTGAAAAAAATACATTTCTAAGAAAATAATTTCTCATATAGCACTTATAACATGAAATTGTTGTGTATGAGCTATGACGGCTAGCGATAGGGGTAATCGAACCCTATACTCTTCGATGTACATTGCAAGTTAAATCTTATGCTTCTGGATAAATAGGAGAAATTGTTTAATGCTCAAAAACCCGCAAATGCCCCTCACAAAAAAAACTTTAATGCTCACATGACTTATATTTTATAGGTTATTATGAATAGGTGGTAGATTTGTTCTCCACTCCACGTCTTCACCACTTTATTAATTTCTTACTCTACCGTACAACAATTTAATTATATTTCATGAAATACATGATAAAGCATTCTTTAGTTGAATATGGTTGTGCTAAGCAAATCTGGTGCCTCTCTGGTGCTAATGGGTTGCATAAGGGACAATTTTTTTGAATCTCCAACTATTTTTTTCCCACAGCTCGCAAATAGATACAAATTTAAAACTATTTATTAATTTAATTTGTCTCACCGAACCATTTAGAGATCTACTAAAAAGGTATAATATTATATTTGATTGTGTTAGCTCTTGCCATAATTCATATGAACTTACTTTTCAAAAGTTTGTTATCTATGACTTTTAATAAGGGGAAATGGCTAGCTACAAAATACCACCATTCAAATGAACAACTAAAATTACAAGAATGAAATGATTTAAAGTTTTGCTCAGTCCATCTCCAACATATTTTTATAAAAAAATTATGAACATGAGTTTTGTTTTTCTCCATTCCATGACTTCCCATTTATCTAATATGGTTATTCCATTCTATTGATTGAGTTTTTAGCAAAAGTTACTCTTTAGTTGTTAGATCTGTTGTGTAGACATTTAAAAATGAGCTGGTCACTCCACAACAAAGCATTATATTTCTTTACATGTAGGTGAGCTTGAGTTCTTCTTTAACATGACACAAATACCAACCTATGAGGTTGATATTTTACTTAGAATTTCCATAGTTAATTTTTATTATACATTTACACATACCATATAGTCTTCTAGACAACATGATTAATAAAAAAAATATAATATTTACTAACCAATGAAAATCCAGTTCCTTTCATACATATAGTTAAAACTTAATATTTTACAATATAGTCACAACACATTATTTCCAAAATGAGAAACGAGTTATTAGGCACAAATATGAGCATGGATGGAAAAGTTGGCAAATGAGCGCTTATCAATAGAAGGCTTAAGAGTTTTTGATGGCCATTGACAGTATGATCTTAGAAATGATGGATATAATTGTATATTCAAGCAAGCTCTAACCTCCTTCCCATCCGGAGAATAAGGATATGAAAACCGAGGTACTCTATAACCATACAAGTAATGACATATTGGTGTAGAGATGTAGAACTAAGGTAGTGAGCACTAAATAATCTTTAGGTGCACGGATTACCTGTTAATTTGATTATTTCCACTCACAGCTCCATTCTTGACTATATGAACAAATAAGTTGGAAACAGAATCAAAATTTAGATTATTCGTAAAACAATGTTACACGATTCATTCTTATTTATTAACAACATAATCAAACATCCATGATCCATATATGAAATAATTACTAATTTTAGTTATGTACTGCTATATAAAATGTTGTCTATTACTTGAGGAGGGGATACATATTAGGAAAATAGTGTCTACACAAGGTGATGTCCTCGTATTTGCGAGGGCCACCATGCTAGTTCGTCTTAAAAGTACAATACAAACGCCAAACATCCACACTTGTGTCAACAGATTCACCAAAGGGCCATGATTCTTCAAATGCCAGTTACATCGACATCTTCTTCTTCTTCTTCTTCTTCTTCTCCATTGTCCATTTAATTGTTGTTGCTCGCCTCACCATTTCGTGTACCTGGGTGTTAAAGAGCATGTGGGCCCCCATGTGTGGTTTTGGTAATTAATAACAATCTCTATGGACTAATGCTTGTATCAAGTTGTACTTATATGAATTGTCCATAGGCAATGCTTGAACCATATGTTGTCTTCAAGGTTGGGAGAAGAAGAAAGTGAAGAAGATCAAGTGTTGACCAAGGGTGTTCAAGGAGTGATCCAAAGATTGGTCATGTGAGAGTTGAGCCTACAGCAAGTGTGTCTTGAAGAATATATGGAGTGATACCTCTTGTGTACCTTCAAGACACAAACATAATAAAGAAAGAAGAAATGAAGGAGAAGAATAAAGAAAAGAAGATTAAGGGTGTCTTGAAGAAGAAGAAGAAGAAGAAGAAGAAGATAGAGTTCCTCATATGTATCTTCAAGACATCATCCAAATGGAGTTATAGAAATGTTGTGCAAGCTAAAGATGTGCCATATCTAGAAGATCTCATGCTTGAAGCTTTCCATCCTCGGTGATCATGGATCGATGAAGACAAGGTCAAAGTAAAGGTTCCCCATGTTGTATGGGGGAGCAACTTGAAAGTCTTCATCAAGCGAGTGCGTGCAAGAGCAATCAAGAAAGGTGTTCCATATTGAGAAGGACAAGATCGTCTACATCAATATCAAGTGGAATAAGCACAAGGCAAAGGTATGATCTTGATAGAGTTTCTTTCTTACCGGTCTCGTGGTGTTAGTTGGGGAGACCGGTTTATAGGATAGATAACCGTACTATAAAGAGGGGCTCTCAAGTGAGTAACTCGATCATATCTTTCAAAGAGAGATCAAACCTTTGCATACTTAGCATCATCCTTTCTTGGTTGTTATTTGGAGGTTCTAGAACTTGTGGTAATATTCATAACAAGCTCTAGTGCATCAAAAACGGATTTCTCTTTTATATCTTATTGCGTTTTTGATCTTGGAGGTTTTACCGGTTTGTATTTTAGAGATAGGTAAAACCTTCCATTATTTGGTTCTTACTCACGTGAGGATTTATAGCTTATTTTAATATCCATGATAAGCTCTAGTTCATCGAAAACGGATTTCATATGCATTATCTACTATGTTTTCGATGTTAGAGGTTTTACCGGTTTGTCTTTTTGAGAGAGGTTAAAACTTTCATCATTTGGTTCTATCCTCCCTTTATGTACTATTATGTTTTTTTGTATGATCTTTTAGAGCTTACTGTCCTCTTTAAAATGAGCCCAAGATCATCAAAATCGGAGTCCGGATGCAAAAGTTATGGCTGTTTTCGTATTGGTCTTTCTGCCAGTTTTTGCAAGGCCGGAGACTCCGGACTAAATCTCCGGACTATCTTTGGACCGCGTCCAGTACGTCCTCCATATTGTTCCCATTTGGCCTGGATACACCGGAGACTCTGGTCCCAGTCCAGAGACTCCGGACCGGGCGATTCCTGGGCATAACGGTTGGATTTTTAGGGACCTATTTAACGGCCCCTTCTTCCCCAATGGTTACCTAACCATTCTTGCAAGTTTTTCCCTCCATTGTTGACCTTCTTGAGCTTGCTTCCCCTTAATCCCTCCTATGATTCTTGCATATTTTTGAGGGATTTGAAATAAGATATCCAGATCTACAACCCCACCAATCAATCTCTTCTCTAAGTGAGGGGAACATCTTGGGATCTAGATCTTGAAGTCTTTTGTGGATTTCCTCCAGTGTTATTTCTCTCTTATTCTCCACAAGCTTTTGTAGCTTTGGTGAAATTTGGGAGAGAAGGATTTGAGCACTTCTTGTGTTCTTGTCATTTGCATTTGGTGCATCGGTTTGAGTTCTCGGTGAGGATTTGATTGAGTGAAAGGTGAGAAGCTTTTTACTCTTGGGTTCTTGGAACCCTAGACAGTTTGGTGGTTTTGCAGGTTCTTGGATTACTTGGGGCCTCCAATTAAGTTGTGGAGCTTTCCCCAAGATCGTTTGTTGGGAGCCTCCAATTAAGTTCTAGAGAAGTGCCCCAACCTTGTGAGAGGTTCCGGATTGCCACCGACAAGTGCACCGATAGTGGAAGTGTGGATCGATCCCATTGGGGTGAGATTCGCAGGAGAAAAAGGGAGGCCACTTGTGGCGTTTGTGGTTTGATATCACCCCCTCTTCAAACGAGATGTACTCCATGTTGGGAGAAACTTGGTAAAACATCATCGTCTTCGCGTGCCTCGGTTATCTCTATATCCGAGCTCTTACTTATGCACATTACTTTGTGATAGCCTTCGTGCTTAAAGTATATATCTTGCTATCACATAGTTGCTTGTCTTGCTTAACATAAGTTATTGGTGCACATAGGTGAACCCTAGTTGTTCTAGATTTTGTTCTTGACAAAGTAAGCAATAGTTTTATTCCGGCTTTGTTGAGCCAAGCTCGAAAAAATTTTAAACCGCGTATTCACCTTCCCTCTAGGCGGCATTTATATCCTTTCAGGGTGGATATCTGCTGAAGCCTATATTAAGTTATGTCTTTCTAGCCACCTGAATAATTATTCAGTTGGATGATTATAGCAGTTTAAAATACAGGAGAAAACGTCTTTTTTTCCACAACATGATATTGCGGTTGCGGTCCTGAACTCCGGCACCAATGTGGAGCTGCCCTGCCTTGCTTTGACGTCATGTCCTGATAACCTGATTTGGTTTTGCAAAAACCGATGAAGCTCGGGGCTACATTCAGACCGCACCATTAGATCTCATGGCGAATTATAATTCCTAAACAATCTTTGTGTTATTGCAAAAAAAATGTTTGCTTGGTGAATCACTAGTCATAAAATGGAAATATTTCTATTCTACTCTCTCCGTCTAGAAATAACTGACTTAAATTTGTTTAGATACGAATACATCTATACATAAAACATGTCTAGATATATTCGAATCTAGAAAACCTAAGTCAGTTATTTCTGGACGGGGTAGTATTAGAATTAAGAGTGACAAAATCTTCACAATCCCAATTTTCTAGTGCATGTGTTCATGCAAACTGTTAAAACAGGGATATTAGAATATTTATTTTGTGACACACGATGTGTCTGAAAACTATAGAAGTGAACAAAATATTCTGATCTACTCCCACCATTTTAAAATATAAGATGTTTTAAATTTGTAAAGAAAATGAATTTAGACTTCTTCTAATATGTATATTTACTTTAAACCCGAGTGAACCTTCATACTAAAATAAGTCTAGATATATTTTCTTCATAAATCTAACACATCTTATATTTTAAAACGGATGGACTATATTAAGTGTCACTAGTTTAGTATTCCAATGGAACCAAGTCAATGAGGTGAGGTATGAACATATAGAACTAAAAAAAGAAATCAATGTGATGCTGCCTAGGCTCGAACTGAGGACCTTTTGCGTGTAAAGCAAACGTAATAACCGACTACACCATAGGACCATAGAACTTCTGATTAACTATAGGGACTAAACAATATTTAGGCTGAGCACTCCACCATCGGCAATACTTAGGATCGACAAAACCCTTTGGTTGTATCATATACAACTATTATTCAATGTCGTTATTGAGGAACGCAGATTTAACATTCATCTTCCATATCTCATAATAGAAATATGTAGCAATTTCTAACATAATCCTAACCGACTTTAGTATCGCTACAGGAGAGAATGTCTCATCGGATTTCTAACAGGAGAGAAGTCAACTCCGTAAATTTGTCGAAACCCCTTTGCGACAAGTCGAGCTTTATAGATGATTACATTACCATCAACATCAGTTTTTATTTGAAAATCCATTTGTTCTGAATGGCCTTTCGGTCGTGAGGTAAGTCCACCAAGTTCCAAACCTGGTTTTTGTACATGGCTTCCATCTCGGATTTCATGGCTTCTAGCCATCCGTTGGAATCCGGACTCATCATCGCTTCTTTATACTTCACAGGGTCATCTATTTCATCAACCATGAAATTCATAACAGGATTTCCATACAGTTCAGGAGGTGCACATGTTCTGCTTGACCTGCGAGGTTCGATAGTATTATCTTTCAGAGTTTCATGATTATTATCATTAGTTCTATAGAGGGAGTGTCCCAACCTTTACACAATATAAGGTGGAAATCCTGTTATGAAATTCATAACAGGATTTCCATACAGTTCAGGAGGTGCACATGTTCTGCTTGACCTGCGAGGTTCGATAGTATTATCTTTCAGAGTTTCATGATTATTATCATTAGTTCTATAGAGGGAGTGTCCCAACCTTTACACAATATAAGGTGGTATTCCCTGTGTTTACAATGCTAGTCCCTGGATCAATAGATAGCATCCACAGTTAAGATGTAATATCGAGAAACAAAGGTCATAACATAACTTTATAACCAGGAATAACATAATTTTATTACATCATACATAGCTCATTTGGCTATTACATTACATTGCAGCGGAATAACTATAGTCATGGGGTCCTTCATCTTCAAAGTGCCACAGGCAGATGTTGGATGTAGACTTTGTAATCCTAATCAAACAATCTTCACTAAAATCAATCAAACCTACAATATTACAAGTTACAGCCACAAGGGTCAATACATTTGAATTGTATTGGCAAGCTTCACTACTATGTATAATATGAGTGGATCCTATCAATACATGCAAATTTGGCTAAGTAGAGTTTTAGGCTCATTTGCATAAAGCAATATTTTATCCTATCTTTTCAAAATGGTTGTGGTCCTTTGTCAAATCTCTTTACAAAAATCCCTTGAACTCCTTGGTAGAAACTCAAGTGTTCAAGTTCTTGTCAAAATTCCCTTGAGCTACTTGGTATCCCCAATTGCAACAAGTTTTATCAAAATCACATGAGTTCCTTGGTAACCCCAAGTGTTAATGTTTTCAACAAAATCTCTTGAGTTCCTTGGTAACCCCAAGTACATCAAGTTTTGTCAAAGTCTATTGAGCTCCTTGGTAACCCCAAGTGCATCAAGTCTTTAAAAGTTTTCTTTTAGGAATTAGAATGTCGAGATCTCCCATAGCTTCAAACTTTAGTTGCTCAGTATTGTCCATAACCGGGGACACGGCTAAGTACTTAGATTTTATTATCTTCTGCAGAAGGAGTACACTTTACCCACATGTCACAATCCCATCTTGTTGCCACCAGTGGCCACTGGATTAGTGCTCACCAAGATGGAGTACTGGCAGATTGAGAATGTGACGAATTCTTTCCAATGGGTCCTCCCATACACCATTGCTAGCTTGCCTTCAGCACCCATGTAGGATTCCAGGTCCCCATGTCCAGTTAACTGAAGCCAGTGCATGGATCTTCCCAATGTAGTTGACTAATCCAGAGCCATAATAGCATGTGGTTGCACACGAAAGCCACAATTGGAGAAACATGTTCAATCTCTAAGTTTCCTGGGTGGTTTCCTTTGGAGCACAACACAAAGAGATTTCCATACACATGGTTCCTTTTGTTGCCACCTTCTCCAAAACTCAAAGTATCCTTGGCCACCCAGGTGGTTCATTGAGTCCTTGTTTTATTATATAAAATCACAAGTCCGTTTCTCAACTTCATAAAAATCTCAACATGTATCTCTTTTCAAAATATAGCATGGCTAAGCATGTATCAACTACAATATTCTCACTAAGGAGTGTTTAGGGAATCCTATTAGGATTTAGCATAGCATAAGTATAAAATTCTTTTCATGCATGTTTCAAAAATCCACTAAGTATAATGAAAATAGTAGGACTTCAGATGATAGTGACACTTGCCTTTTTAGTAGGGAATGTGGGTTTACTCATTGATCTTGCTAGTCTCACACTTTTCTAACTTCACTACAATCCATCAAGCAAACACAATATCAACTAGCATTCCAAACCAATAATCATCAAACATTTTCACACACATAAAACAATGGGATCTAAGTTATGCATGTAAGCATGCAAGAGATGGTCCTAATTGCAAAGATGGTCTCCACTAGGCTTCCAAACTTTGTAAGGTCCAAAGTGGTCATTTACCAAAATGGCAAAGTCATTTGCAAAAAGGGTTTTGTCCATAAACCATTTTTAAATCCAATCATCATTTTATGTGGTGGAAAATATTTTTATCAAAGCAACAACTTTAAGTTGTTCACAAAATAAGTTGTTGTTTCTCAAAACTTGGTGATTAGGGTTAGTAGGTTTGATCCAAACATTTTCCCAAAGTTTTCTTTATAAAAACATTTTCATAACCAAAATCTTTATTTTCCTTTGGCTAGAAATGAGCTAAGTCAAATAATCCATCCTACACTTCACCAAATTCATTTTCAAAACCATGGGTTGGTTCCTAGGGTCAGTAAGTTCAACACAAACCAATTTTCCAAGGTTTCAACCTCAAAAACATTTTTGAATCATTTTTCTAAACTAAACAAGCATTCAAATGTTTCTGCAAAAACAACCAATCTAATAGATACTATTTGCTAAACAAATTCCATGGTTGGCTAGGGCTTGCTCCACTGATTCCAACGGTATCAAATTTGCTAATTTTGGACGTGTGGATCAAAAGTTACAACGGTTTGAAAATTGAATCTATAATAGATTCAAATCTGTTTTTAAAACGAAACCTGGCCACGCGGCGCGTTCTGGTTGGATGATACCGGTTCGGCCGGATCGGCAACGTGGACCGCAGGATCTGAAGCATATCATGCGGCACATGATCGATCTTACCCTTTCGATAAGTCATTCAATCGCGTGCTTCGGATCTGGATCGGACGGCTGCTAATGCCTGGCCAAGAACTGGCGGCGCGACAACGGTGGCGTGGCGTGCTCGCTCTGGCGAAACAGCGAAGCGAGAGTGGGAAAATGCTCACCAGATTCGCTGTGGAATGCTGGTGCTCAACGTGGTCGTCTCCGTCGAAGGGGCACTCAGGGTAGTCTTGAATCGCTCACCGGAGTTGCTCCTGGCGTCAGATGGTCCTGCTTGTGGTCGGGGTGGGTGCTATAGATCGCAAGGAAGCAAACCGAGGGTACGGTTAGACGCGCTAGGACATGGTGTAGGTGTGTACGTGAACGAGAGGAAGAGGGGCGGCCGGAAACTACCTGTGGGACTCGTCGGAGTTGGAGCGGACGGCGGCGTCGTTCAGAGCTTGTTGCAGACGTTGCTCTGGGGCGCCTGCGGTCGTATGGGTGGTACGGGAAGAAGCGTCTGTGAGTGGGGAGTCTCCTAGTGTGCTCAGGGAGGCACGGGGCGGTGTTGAGTTGCCAGAATCGGCACCGGACCTCGTCGGAGCAGAGGTTGGTGTTGAGCGCAATTCAGCAGCCTGGGGCGTGCAAATGCGGGGTGACAGAGGGGAAATGTAGAGGAGGCATGAGCGTTTAAGTCTGCGTGATCACAACGAGTAACGGTGGCCGCGTTAAGTCGAATTAAGGCCGCGGAATCACTGCAGGAAACGGCATCGAGGGGAGGAAGAACATGTCGCTGCGGTGAGGACGATGAATAGGAGGAGTAGGGTCGGCTGGTCAGCGAGAAAGAGAGTGAGGAAAGGGTCCACCGATCGGTCCTGCTGTTGGTTGCCCAGTCTGGCGTTTTCTTGAGAGGGAAGCTGGGCTGTTTCTAGGCTTGGGGCAGCTGGCTGGTCAGATCCTATTTTTTTCCTTTCCTGAAACCTTTTTCTTTTCTAATTCTAATTTCTGTTTTGAAATTCAAACAACACTCAAGCATTCAAATTGTTTCAAACAATCACCAAACTTTGAAACTTTGAATTTGGTTCTGTTCAGTAACATAAACCAAAATTCCAACCCAAAAATAATAATTTTATTTTAGGTCCACTATTAATTAAATAAACAGACCATTTTTATTAAATCAAATGGGTTTTGTTTTATTTAAAAACCTCTTTTGATATCTAAATATTTTTAAAACCAAATCAGTAGGTTTTATTTGAGAATATAAAATATTTGGAAAACTTATTTTAAATAAATAAATAAGTTTTGATGTTTTGGAAATAGTAAAAACCTTTATTAATAAAACTTGGATATTAAATCCTTATTAATTTATTTTTAAATAACCCATTACTATTTTTATCAAAACAAAGCATTTTATTTCATAAGCTTTGGCCAAGGTTGAATTTGGCTTTATAAAATAATCCTTATTTATAAAACTTCTATTTCATTTGAAAACCAAATGCTTTTATAGTAATTCCAAAATATTTTAATTTCCTTTATTAAATGTTTATCTTTTTTTTTAAATCTCTTTAGGATTTTATTTGATCCAAATTGGTTTGAAGTTCCAATTGAATTCAAAAAGTTTCTTCTGGCCCTGAAAATCAAACAAAGTTTTATTTTATTCATTTATTTTCACATTACAAGATTTGGAAAATCTTGGGAGGGACTAGCGGGGCAGCCCTTGGGAGGGACTGGCGGGGCAGCCCTTGGGAGGGACTGGCGGGGCAGCCGCCCCGGGCCCAAAAATATTAGGGCCCAAAAAATTATAAGCCTAGTATACATATAAAAAAAGATTTTTCATTCGGCTTGTGGGCAACGCTCGACTCCCAATGGCCAGTCCTAGACATTGATCGATTCATCGATTTTTGCCCCGTTCGCTTCTCGAGTCCCAAGAAACACACTAGCGAGCATTTCCTAGTACGGTTTCGCTAAAAGAAATCGGTAGTGGGTTGGGCATGTTTAGAGCTTGTAGCTTCAAGTGTTGTCAGACTATCGATCCCCGCATCCACACAAAAAGATATCGGCATACCGATCAGAGACATACGAGACGGGTTCTTTTTAACACATCAATGCATGTCTCTTTCCTTTATTTTTTTTTATTTTTCTTACATAAGTTTCATTACGTATTTTCTTTATGCTTCATTCCCTTTCATCATTTTTCCTGTCTTTTAGTTTGGTAAATTTCTTTCACGCCTTTTCCTTTCAATTTTATTTTTCTTTACCTTTTATCATGTTTAAATTAGATTTATATTTTTTTATGACTTTGTTCCTCATGTCTCTAAACATTGTTTCTTTTTATTCTAAATTATTTTTATATCTTGCGATTTTTCTTCCAAACTAAAATTGTGTTTCAGCAGTAATCGTGAGTGTTTTCTCATGTTTCTAAACTTTTTTCCGTTTAAGTTCCATTGTAATTTTCTGACTTTGCTTCTAGAAATGTTCGGAGGAAATTTTAAGGTATCATGTAAATATTGTTATTTATATATGAATATTATAGTTGAAGTATACTTATAATATTTATTTTTCATCATCTTATATATTCAAAAAAAATATAATAAGGGGCCCAAAATTTTAGTTTCGCCCCGGGCCACAAAATCTCAGGACCGGCCCTATCTGTATCTACTCAAATTATCCGTGAAAGTAACAAAATAAGGATATCCACCTCTCACCGACATACTCATTGGACCACATACATCAGTATGTATGATTTCCAATAAATCTGTCTTCTGTTTCATTGAACCGGAAAAAGTCGTTCTAGTCATCTTTCCCATAAGGCATGGCTCACATGTATCAAATGATTCAAAATCAAGTGATTAAAAAAGTCCATCTGAATGGAGTTTCTTCATGTGTTTAACGCCAATATGACCTAGACAGCAGTGCCACATATATGCAAATATATTATCATCAAGTTTAATCCTTTTAGCATCAACATTATGAATATGTGTAACACTATTATCGAGATCCAACCGAAATAAACCATTCATTACGGGTTCATGACCATAAAAGATATCATTCATATAAATCGAATAACCATTGTTTTTAGATTTAAATGAATAACCACTTTGCATCAAACACGATCCGGATACAATGTTCATGCTCAGTGAAAGCACCAAATAACAATTATTTAGAGTTATCACTAATCCCGACGGTAAGTGCAGAGGCAGCGTTCTGTAGCATCCCAATTGTCTAACAATTGCAATGCTACTTGCATAGTCTATATATTTCTACTTCTTACATATCATAATTGCATTGCATAATATCATGCTCATGTCACCATGCCACCATGCATTTGAGCATCACATTAAAACTCCCTTTTATTTGGTTCTTCCCTCATATGCATTTTATATTGTATTAGTTGTATTTGCCTCTTGATATATTATAGTTGGTTCTTGATATAATGCTTGATGCCCAAGTTGAGTTGGGGGCATCTCTATTATAATTCCACCACCTTTCTTTTGTCTCCATCTAGACTCTCCACCATCCCAAATAATATGAGCAATTGCATTTTACAATATTGTTTATGGGGTTCTACATGGTTCTTTATTGGATGTTGTGTAGAAGTAGAAACTCCAATTCAAACCATGGTTTATTCCAATAGGGAGTCTAATTGAATTCATATGGTCACAGTAAATCCTAGTTGGCCAATACACACTAGATTGACTATTGAATTCAATTAGTCTATTTTATTTAAGAAGTCATGATTTTGTTTTTCTCGGTTCCACATGAAGCATGGTAATATGCCTTCTTGATCTAGCTTGTTTTCACCAACTAGATCAAAGCATCTACCTTGCCTCGAACATGCAATATAAAGCCACCAATTTATTCCTAAGTTGAATAATAAACCATTTGGTTTTGCTTCTTTTAATTACTTTTCATAATTTTGCTATTTGAATTTGACTCAACCTTATCCAAGCTAAATACCTAGCCAACATCTCTAACTCCCCGTAATCAACCTTCTCTCCTAGCTAAAACCCAATCTCTCTCTCTCTCTCTTGTTTTCTAAGCTAGCTAAATGAACCTAGCTAGCTGAATCTCTAACACCCCTACCTAATCTATATACACCACACATACACCTAGACTACAATCTTGCACGTACATGTGCCTTTCCACTCCTCTCTTTTGATCAAACCACCACCCAGCTATACCTGATCAACCCCAGCTGGATCTGAACTTTTTCCCTAAAACTATCCTTGGTCCATCTAAACCCTAGCCCACAATGTTTCCTTCCTCCCCTTCTCTTCCTTGGCCCAAGTAGAGCTCGCATTTTCCTGTTTATCTTCATCGAGAGATAGAGAGCACGAGCTCTCCGTGCCCCCTTTCCAACATGCCCCTTTCCTCCTGTCCACAAAAAGCAGCACCAGATCAAGACCCCCTCAACCCTAGATGTTCTCCTTCCCATCCGCCGCCACCTAGCTTCCCCTGCTTCCCCTCTGTTTTTCCTTCACCGCAGCTTTGACCGCCAAATCCCATGGTTGGAGCTCGAAGGTTGTCCAAGTCGTCGCCTTAGACCACGCCAAGACTATCTGAGCACGGGAGAAGAATCATACCATCGTCCGGTACCTCTACTCGAGTTTCAGGAGCTGGAGCCGTCCCAGGTCGCCGACAAGAACCGCATCCGTCGTGTCCGAGTTCCTGGCGACATCTACACTGTCTACATCGCGCATGACCGACTCCGGTGCCCTCACAGTGAGCTGCCGTATCCGTCCGCCATCTTTGCATCTGTCCTTGTCTCATGCGTATGCTGCACCATCGTGTGACCGTGGCCTCCCTGTTGTGAGCGTCTTCAGCACGCACACATACATCTTGGCAAGTTCCTTTGTTTACCATCAGCTCCAGATCGTAAATACCGGCACTGAGTAGAGCACGCGCTAGTTCGTATTTAGCTGGCTCTTTTTGCATAGTTCCTTTCATTCAGCTAGGTGCTTGTGTGCTTATCTATGTACGCATGCGACCATGTCCTGATGTCCGTTTTGCTATTGATCTATGCACTCGCATGTCTGCTTCCTCTCCTCCGTCCAGCAACCTCCCTCGCCGCTGTCAACAAACGTCTCTGTAGTCGCCTCGCCGCTCGACGACCTGCTTCTCTGCCGCGCGCCACGCCACTCGCGCCCCGCAGCCACGCACGCCCGCGACAGCACCCGCCAATGACCCCCGTCTCTCTCTGTTTTCCGGCTGCCTCGTTTTCGTCTCCGGAGTCAACCTGCTCATGTACGCATAGAGGAACCTCCCAGATCTACGGAACATCTCTCGGCGCTCAAAACGGCAGAGTATCTCGCTCGGAATCGTCGAGCAAAGTTGGGCTCGAGCAACCTCCCGTTCTGACAGTTTCTTCAGTTTTGTGCACTTTGTGTTCTTCCTATGTTTGCCTCGATTTCTCCGTTTACACAGTATACACCTGGCTTTAATTCTTGCACTGTGTTAACCTTTGTTGTTCCATATATCTGAAGCATCAAACCAATCTCCAAACGGAGCTCTAACCCATCCGGAATCATCCTGCCAAGATTGGGCCGAGCTAGCTGTTTTGACTCTCCTCACCTGTTATGTGCGCAAACAGCCCCCTTGCATTTCTTTCTTCTCCACTCCCAGCCATCAAGCCAAGTTAACAGCCCAGGTCCACCGAGCAGTGTCAGTGGTTAAGGTTACAGAAGTATCAAAAGTTTTCCAGGATTTTTCTCTTTTAAACAGAAAACTTAAATAATGATTTTAAATAGATAAAATCATATATCTTTATTGACAAATGCAAATATAATGTTTTAATATATGTTTCTTGATCATAAAAATTCAAGGATCATGAATATGCTATCCAAAATAATTTTTGCATAAATAAAAATTTCAAAATAATTTAAATACTATTAAATAACTATTTCATAATAAATTCATAACTTTTATTTCGTAATTCTGAATTCGATAAATGATGTTTCTAAAATGATCAGCATGATGAGCCCGTTCTAAATATGCATTCCATGATATGAATTGAAGCATGCATCATATTGATACGTCATAAACATATCTATAATTTTTTATGTTCCATTCTTGTTTAGTATCTACTTTGCTATGCTTTGTCTACACTTTGAGGTATTTTTATACATTTTCAGGGACTAACCTATTAACAAGATGCCGCAGTGCCAGTTGCCTATTTTCTGCTGTTTTTGGTTTTAGAAAATCTAGTAAATAATTATTCTCGGAATTGGACGGGACAAAAGTCAAAGTCAATATTTCACCGAGGAGAACACGGATTCCAGAGGAGAGACGGAGGGGCGCCACAGGGCGGCCGCACCCCCAGGCGTGGGCCCACTCTAGGCCACGCCAAGGAAGGGTGTGGCCCCCCCTAACTTCCCTCCTGCCTTGCATCTTCGCCTATAAAAACCCTCCGATGCCTAAATCCTAAGTACCCGATCAATATTCCACGAAACCGTCTGTAGCCGGCGCCACCATCGTCCCTAGATTGTGGGGATCTGAAGCTCTTCACGGCACCCTGCCAGAGGGGAGAAATCATCCCGAAGGCCTTCTTCATCACCATGACAGCCTCCGGTATGATGCGTGAGTAGTTCACCCTTGGACTATGGGTCCATATAGTAGCTAGATGGTTGTTTCTCCTTATTTGTGCTATCATGTTTAGATCTTGTGAGCTCCGTTCATGATCAAGATCATCTATTTGTAATCATACATGTTGTGTTTGTGGGGATCCGATGGATATTGAGATACTATGTCTTATTGATTATTGATTCTATCATGTCTTATTGAGTATTGATTCTATCATGTCTGTGTTGTTTGAGATCTTGCATGCTCTCCGTTGCTAGTAGCTATCTTGGCCAAGTAGATGCTAGTGACTCCAAGAGGGAGTATTTATGCTCGATAGTGGGTTCATACCTCTATTGAATCTGGAGAAGTGACTGGAACCTCTAAGGTTATAGATGTGCTGTTGCTACTAGTGAGAAAACAATAATCTTTTGTTCATGGAACAATTGTATTGTTTACTTTACACACATTGCTTAATGCAATTATTCGTGGCTTGCAACTTAATACTAGAGGGGGTTCGGATGATAACCTGAAGGTGGATTATTAGTCATAGATGCAGTTGGATGGTGGTCTATGTATATTGTTGTAATGCCCAATCAAATCTCATAGGAATCATGAATGTCTAGTATTTGCATTGTTATGCCTTGCTCAGTTTCTGTCAATTGCCCCGCTGTAATTTGTTCATCCAACATGTTATTTATCTTAAGGAGAACACCTCTAGTGAACTGTGGACCCCGGTCCAATCTTTACCATTGTTATATCATCTACCGTTATCGTTTACTTTCTGCAAACAACCATTACCTTCCACACTATATGTTTAATATTTTATTTTCAGCAAACCAGTGAGATTGACAACCTCATTGTAAGTTGGGGCAAAGTCTTAAGTTTGTGTTGTGCAGGATTCCAAGTTGCTAGCAACATCTTGGATTTGTTTCCTTGCTCCTATTTGTTCGATAACCTTGGTTTCATAACTGAGGGAAGACTTGCTGCTGTGCTCATCACACCTTACTCTTGGGGTCTCCCAACGAAGCTCTGCAATTGACTGAGCCACGTCAAGATTTTTCTGGCGCCGTTGCTGGGGAGTTAAGGACAACTTCACAAGGGGAGTCCTTGACAACCATTCTTTTACTTTGTTTTGTTTGCTTCTTTTACCAAAAATTACAAAAAATATAGTTTTGTTTGGTTTGCTTTTTCTTATAAAAAACATAAAAAATTAGTTCCTACTATAGTTGTTGGTTTGTTATTGCCTTGCTTTGTCATGCTTTCTATCAATGGTTGGTTTCTTTGAAACTAGATCTTATTGGCAAGGTGGGTTCACGAAAGAACAAAAATATTATTATGAGTAACACCGTTTTTCACAAAAAGGGAAACACTTATGGGAACAAATTGATAAATTTAATACCATTTCTAGAAACGTGTGCTCTACTTATAATGTTACTTATTGCTTTGATAAATCGTGTTGTTGTAGGAGGTATAAACACCTCCTCTTTCAATGTGAGTATAATGATAATGTTACTATATCTTCTTATGTTAAAGGAAATTATGAATTTTATGATGTGGAAAAAATTGAAGAATTTATTGCTTAGAAGGGTGCATTTGAACTTGCTAGTTTGCTTGAAAATACTGATGATTCACCTTATGAAAATGAGGTTTATGATATACTTAATTTTTTTTTGATAATTACAAGGAATAAAATGGCTATATTCTTGAATATATTAATAGATGCTTTCCACAAACGGAAAAGATTAATGCCTTGCAGGAGCTTATGGAAGAAGAAATTGCTGAAACGGGAAGCTCATTAGATGAAAAATAGGAGGAGAGTGATGAACAAAAGGAGGAAGAATGGATTAGCTACCCATGTCTACCTTCTAATGAGAGTAACTCTTTATCCCTTACATTATTTGATTGTCCCCCATGGTTACCAAAGGAGGACGAATGTTATGTTCTTGTGGATTCTTTTGAAATATCTACTATGGGTAAAACTTGTGATAGTAATTATGCTCCTGTTATCTATTCTAATCCATGCTATTTTGATAAATCTTATGATAATCCTTTATTTGTGCCTAACTTCTTAATGCATGGTACTAAAGAGTTTTACTTAGAAAATGTTTATGATAAAGCTCTAGATGATGGTCCTATATTGGTTGATAAAATTACTAGTACTACTATTGAAAATGAGATTGGAGGGGTCTTGTCTTGGAACCCCATACCTCTTGAGAATGATCAGTCTTCTTGTTATAAAATTGTTAAAAGTGGGTTTGAAGGTTTTAATCCCACTATTTTTAAGCTTGATAAAAATTATGTGTTTGTAGATCATGAAAAGCATGCGTTATGTGATAGTTATATTGTTGAGTTTATTCATGAGGCTACTGAAAATTATTATGAGAGAGGAAAGTATGGTTGTAGAAGTTTTCATGGTACTGAAACACCTCTCTATGTGCTGAAAGTTTTGAAGTTACTCTTGTTTTATCTTCCTATGCCTGTCACTTTGTTCTTTGTGAATTTATTTGTGTATAATATTCCTATGCATAGGAAGTGGGTTAGACTTAAATGTGTTTTGAATTTGCTTCTTGATGCTCTCTTTTACTTCAATTCATATTTCTTATGTGAGCATCTTCTCAAACTATCATGCCTAACTTAAAGGTTAAATAAAAGTAATCATTGGGGGATAAACCCAAAAGTTTTATTGAGTCTTGGAAGTTATTACCTCTGTAATAACCTCTCCTTATACTTTTTGTTTGATTTTTTTTCCAAGAATAACCTCTAATGAGAGAGAAGTAAGATTTGGGGAAGTTGCTGTCCTGAAATAGATTTTTGTGCTTCACTGTAAAAATTCGTAAAAAATATTTGTATGTAGGATTAAGCTTTAATTTTCCGAGTAAATGGCCCAGGTTGTTATATAACTTTCCTTAGTTCAACACTTTTAGATTTGAGCAACATAATGTCTTCGAAAAAATCAGTTTTTACCTGCTATACTGTTTTGACAGATTTCTGCCATTATTTGCATTTGCCTCTTTATCGGTTTCTTTTGAGTTCTTCTTGATCGCTTGAGATTTTTAAAGGAATTACTACAGTATCTTGTGTTTTAATGAAAGTTTTTCTTCGTTGAAACTAAACCCAAGGGCTTATTATCTTGAATACAATAATGTTGCTAATGAAGATTATGTGAAGTTTTGTATGAAGGAAATTTTCAGGTGTAGCGGAAGAATGATTTGATGAGATGAAGAATGGACAAAATCTCAAGCTTGGGGATGCCACCCAGTGTCACACCAATAAATATTTAAGAGGTACAAGCGTCAAATCTTGGGGATACCCAAGGCATCCCCTTCTTCATCAATAAAAATCTCAGGTCTCTTTCTAGACACTTCGTTTTTATTGTCTCATGCACCGTTGTGTTGTTCTTGGAGCGTCATAGTTTTTGTTTTTGGTTTTCATTTATTTAGTTTGCTTGAATAAAGTAGTTGGACCCCCGCTTTCTCTGTGTTGTTGCAAATAAGTTGATTGGTGTTGAAAAAGAGTAGAAAGTTTCATGCTTATAGTGGTACAAAACGGAGCTTGTTTTGACTATGGCTTAAACTTTATCATGTCATGCTAGATGTTGTTTTGAACTTACGCTTAGTGATTATTGCTATAGCATGACTTGTTCCAAACAATTGAGATTGCTTAATGTTCCTTGAAAGAACCATGCGTTGTTTTCGCATACAAAAGCATAATATTGTGGTATTCTCCTTTGATGCTTTGTTTGGGTAGACTTGGTGCATGCTCACACCATGTTATGACTATGAACCAGTCACCTTAGCCTCTATGTTCATTTATTTTTTTGACTTGTGATACCACTTTATGCTTTGATTGATAATGTTTTGTCGCTTTGCATGATTATGGACATTATTGCTCTCTTAGTTGGTCGCTCCCAGTCTTTTGCTAACCTCCACTTGTATTGAGTAAGCTCTACTCATGCATTCGAACTCCCAAGAAACCAAGTTATTCCAAAGAGTCCACTATAAATTCCTATGCATGGTGTTTTACACCATTCCAAGTATATTCTTGTTTTATCTATCTTCCAAATTAAACTTGTTATGTGAAAATTAGTGATTAAAGCTCTCACAAACTTGATGTAACACTTTATTTTTCTTGCCCCTAATAAACTTGAACCATTGTGTCATATATGTTGTATATGCTTGCACTTATAAGTTGGGAATTAGTAGAACCGTGCTATCACGGGGAGCGCTTTCAACACCTATAATATATATCCAGTTGAAATCATGCTCTTTTGTTTATGGATGTCGGCGGTGTGAAATAAAAGGGAAACTTGTAAGTCCATGGATTTATGTATATGTGTTAGAGAAATGCCTGGGCTGCTAGCCTAAGCCATGCCTAATCATGGTGGAAACTTGCAGCATCACCATAGTGAGCAATCCATGAAGCATCCTCAGAAAAAAAAATATAGAAAAAGAGAGAGAAAACTATATGCACCATTCCCATGGATATTGAGATACTATGTCTTATTGATTATTGATTCTATCATATCTTATTGATTATTGATCCTATCATGTCTGTGTTGTTTGAGATCTTGCATCCTCTCCGTTGCTAGTAGCTATCTTAGCCAAGTAGATGCTAGTGACTCCAAGAGGGAGTATTTATGCTCGATAGTGGGTTCATGCCTCTATTGAATCTGGGGAAGTTACAGGAATCTCTAAGGTTATAAGTGTGTTGTTGCTACTAGGGAGAAAACAACAATCTTTTGTTCATGGAACAATTGTATTGTTTACTTTACACACATTTCTTAATGCAATTATCCGTTGCTTACAACTTAATACTAGAGGGGGTTCGGATGATAACCTAAAGGTGGATTATTAGTCATAGATGCAGTTGGATGGCAGTCTATGTATATTGTTGCAATGCCTAATCAAATATCATAGGAATCATGAATGTCTAGTATTTGCATTATTATGCCTTGCTCAGTTCCTGTCAATTGCCCCGCTGTAATTTGTTCACCCAGCATGTTATTTATCTTAAGGGAAATACCTCTAGTGAACTATGGACACCGGTCCAATCTTTACCCATTTTACATCAACTACTGTTACCGTTTACTTTCTGCAAGCAACAATTACCTTCCACACTATATGTTTAATCCTTTGTTTTTAGCAAACCAGTGAGATTGACGACCTCACTGTAAATTGGGGCAAAGTCTTGAGTTTGTGTTGTGCAGGATTCCAAGTTGCTAGCAACACCTTGGAGTTATTTCCTTGCTCCTACTGGTTAGATAACTGATGACCCACAAATATAGGGTTTGTATTGTAGTACTTTTGATAAATAGGAGTGTCGATCCCAACAAGGAGCAGAAGGTGTTGACTAGTGATTTGGATCAGGAATTCTCTGTAAATACTTAGCAAACAGATTTTTATGGGTTTTTGATAATGCAAAGAAATAAAGTGTAAGTAAATAAAGACAACAAATAATTTCAGCAAGTGTCCCAATCGTTTCTTAGCAAAGGACAAGCCGGTTGTATTACTTATGAGGAACAAACGTTCTCGAGGACACATGGGAATACTGTCAAGTGTTTTTGCTTCATATAGTTGATTAATATTCTTTGGTTGGATAAGTGTTGTGTGGGTGAACCTATGCTAATGTATCGACCATAATTGGACTAATACATACTTGTGATTAAACCCCTTGCAAGCATCCGCAACTACAAGAAAGTAATTAAGATAAAAACCTAACCATAACATTAAACTCTGAGATCCTACACTCCCTTGTGCAAAGGTTTCCTAACGGGGGTTCAGGTTTTTGTCACTCTAGCAACCCCACAATTAGTAGCCAAATAAACAATGCATTCCCCTAGGCCCATAAATGGTGAAGTATCATGTAGTCGATGTTCACATGACACCACTAGAAGAATAGCACCAAAACTTAAATATCAAACCATTGAATATTACTCAACACAATTCCACTACTAACAACATGACTTCTCCCATGTCCTCAAGAACTAAACGAACTACTCACGAGACATCATATGGATCAAGATCAGAATGATATAATGATGAATAACAATCTGAACATAAACAAAGATTCAAAGGTTCCACTCAAAAGCATCAACTACAAAAGTAATCAACACCGGGAAAGTTTCCACTAAGAACTATGCAAGATTCAACACAATTGTTACTGCGGGATGGAGTGGTGATGATGGTGCTGATGGAGATGGTGGTGTGGATGATGATGATCCCAATGAAGTCTAGCTTGATGAAAGTGTTGATGGTGATGATCTCCCCACTCAAGGAAGGAATTTCCCCGGCAGAAATATGTCTGCGGGAGAGCTCTTTATCTCTCTGTAGTTTCCGTCCCGTAGAGGCGGCGGAATCTTTCTGTGGTCGCTCACTGAACTTTAGGGTTTTGGGAGGAAGATATAGGCGAGAGGGAGGAGCCGGAGGTGGGCAAGGGTGGCCACACCCCCTGGTGGGGCGGCCCAGGGTGGCCCGCGCCTGGGATGGGGAGGCCCAGGGCGGCCCTGTGGCTCAAATCCTCCTCCCGTTCTAGCATCCTTCATCTTCTGGAAAAATATAATTTTCCTTATATTTTCTGGTATTTTTTTGATCTTCGCGAAAATTGCATCTAGACGCCGCTTTTCCATCAGAATCTGACTCCGGCAGTTCATCCTCCAAGAATCATCCAACATGCAAAAATAGATGAAATGACATAAGAATCACATCTTAATTTGAAATATATCAATGAATAACAACAAATTATGAAATAGAATAGTGATGCAAAATGGGCGTATCAACTCCCCCAAGCTTGGACCTCGCTTGTCCCCAAGCGAAAACTGAGCTTAGTAAACATGTCCACAGGTTTATGGAGTGAAGTGTCGATAAAAAGAATACGGACAAGAAGCATCACACTTACTAATACACAACTCATAAAAGAAAGCAACTCACCATTATATAACTTAACTTGTAATGAGTATGGGAGTCACAATAAATATGCATAAAGATAAATCATAATGGGGAATGGCAAACTTTGTTCTTGGTTAGAGAACATTTGACAAACAATTTTCAAGAAAATCTTTTGTAAAGAAGTTTATAACAGGAGTCCCTTTTCTCAAACATAAAGGCTTTTCACAATGATGGCTTTCAAAGTAATACTCGTTCAGATAAGAGTCTTGTGAAAAACAAGGAAGATAAGGAACATGATTGAATAAACCATCATATGAATGATTGAAACACAAAAACTCAAATGCTTGCTGGAGATAGAGATGAATAGGTTTACTTGACTCAACTAAGAAGTAAAAGAAAGGCCCTTCGCAGAGGGTAGCAGGGATTTCAAGTTCATAAAGAGCTTTCAAAAGATTATGGTACTTACTAGCTTTGAGCTCTCATTGCCCCTATCATAAGCATCTTGAGGTGATTAAGGTGAAAGTGAACAAAGATGGAGTATATTATTGACAAAATATAAGTTGGCAATCTCATGTCCCTTGAGTACGAGGGCCGCTCCTCATGCTACTCAACTTTAGTTACCGGTAAGTTCTTGTCATAGTAAATACATGTGCATCATAGAGAACCTCCAACGAGGTACCCCTTGCCACATGATACAGGAGCTATCCCATATCAAAATGACAAGGCAAGCAGACAATGAGCATCTCAGCAAACTTCTTATTTACCATGGGAAAATGGTGCTTTTTTCTCTCTTTCCCCTTTTTCTGTCTCTCCTTTTTTATATAAGATGAATGCTTCATGGATTGCTCACTATGGTGATGCTGCAAGTTTCCACCATGATTAGGCATGGCTTAGGCTAGCGGCCCAGGCATTTTTTAACACATATACATACCTGCATGGACTTACAAGCTCCCCTTTTATTTCACACCGACAACATCCGCAAACAAAAGAGCATGATATCAACTGGGTAGGTATTTACAGGTGTTGAAGGCGTTCCTCTTGATAGCACGGTTCTGCTAATCCCAACTTAGGGTGTGTTCGTTTTTATGATGAAGTAGAACGGAACGGAATGGTTCCATTCCACTCCATTCTAGTGGAAGGATGGTTCTGTCCTCATGTTCGGTTGGCATCAGAGTACTAGAATAGAATGGTTCGATTAATTTTTACTTAAACATTCTATCAATCTAATCACAAACTTAACATGGGCAAAACAAAGAAAGGGCAATAAATGTTCTTCTAGTTTTTCAAAATTGCAGTGGACAGAGAGCAAAATCGAAAGGGAAAGAGGCAAAATTTGGTCACCGCGCATGGCAACCGCCAACGCCGCCGTGGGATCGTATCGCCGCTCCCGGTCTGCCGCTGCGCCTGGCCCCTATCACCATGCATGGCTCCCGCTGACGCCATGCCTGGATCCCGTCGTCGCGCCTGGTCTGGCTCTCGTTGACGCCATGCCCGACTCTCGTAACGTCCAGTTCAGGATGCCACTGCCCCTGCACCTGCTCGCCGTCGCTGACCTGCTAAATGCTCGCCGCTTTTCAAGAGAGACGAGGAAAAGAAAGGTTCGCTCGTGATTAGATGCGGTGTCTTTTCTTTGACAGCTATGTTAGCGAGCCGTTCCTCGTGGTCCGGCCGATTTGGCCGCACGGGTTGGTTCCGTATCTACAAGGAATATTCCACTTCGAGGAATCGGTTCATTCTGTTCCACCTCTCAACCGAACACAAGAATCGCCTAAAATCATGGAACCGTCCCATTACGTTCCTCTCCATCCCGAAACCGAACACACCCTTATAGGTGCAAGCATATACAACATAGATGACACAATGGTTCAAGTTTATTAAGGGCAAGAAAATAAGGTGTGACATCAAGTTCGTGAGAGCTTTACTAACTAGTTTTTACAAAACAAAAGAATTTTTAATTTTAAAGATAGATGAAGCCTGAGAATTACATGGAATAGCAATAATGATAATAGGTAGATATGGTGGACACAGATGGCATAGGTTTTGGTTTAAGGGATTGGATGCACGAGAAGTATTCCCTCTTTATACAGGTTTTTAGCTAGCAAGGCTAGATAGCAAGAAAAAAGTTGAAGGAAACAAGCAAACACATACAAGTGATAAAGTCAAACATGCAATCTTCCTTGAAAACACAAAATATCTTAAATAAAGAATATTAAGCTTATGAGCCAATCAAGAAAGAAATAAAATGATATAAAATACCTATAAGTGTTTTTTCCTTTTCCTTTCAAACCTAAAAAAGTGTTGCTACTAACTAGAGCTCGGTTTGCCAAAACTAATTTAGATTTACTTGATGCTCTCAAAGTGATACCAATACTAATCAACAATATCAATCATATAATAGAGATTTCAAACTAAAATAAGAAGTGCAAAAAGTAAAAGATGAAGCTTCTCATTAATATTCCATAAAGGCACTCACACCAAGGGATACATAGATAACCAACTAAATGAGAGATACTTCCACAATGCAAACCATCCTATATGATAACTTCTCTATTCAATATATGAATCTACTAAAAAGGTAAAAAGATGAAAGATAATGATGTGATATCGCGGCACTCCCCCAAGCTTGGAACAAACCAAGGGGATGCCAAAACCTGATGACGAATTACTCCTTCGGTGGTGGTGGTCTTCCCTTGTTCAGGGTGAGTAAACCCTCTAGCAAGTTATAAAGCCTATTGTTCTCCTCTTGAAGCATATCCACCTTCCTCCTTAGCGCTTTGTACTTATCACAAAACTCATCAGTGGTTCGAAGGGCTTCCACTGCCTCAGGTGCGGTGACCCAGCATACCACTGCATGATGTAGTACACTATAGTCGTTGACATAACACCAATGGAACACCGTTCCATCTGCATTATATCCCTCAGAGTGGTACAACAGAAACATCGCTGGTCCAATACAACACTTTAGATTACATATAACATATTACAAAAGATCCAGAGAACTTCCTCGAACAGTGAAGAATATTATACAAAAAGAACCAAAAAGATCCATTTGGAGTTTACTTTAGAAGTACTACTATTAGTATATGGATAAGGCTTGAAAGTACTAATATAGTATTGTTCTATAGAAGTAGGTTTTAGATTCTAGGAGTTTTATTTAAGTTCTACGCTCCAGGTTGTCTTCGATAGCTTCCGATAAGGTCTTCGACTCCGTTGATCTCCATCAGGTATCTTCAACTCTTCAAGTAACTTATTTCCTGAGAATGCCATTGGTTTCTCCGAGATCTAGCAAGGGTTAAGAAGATACGTTGAGTACGAGCGTACTCAGCAAGTTCACTAAAGAGAAGTGTTTTATGCACTATTTATAGCCACAAACCATAGGTCGTAGGCAATGCAAGTTTTCGTAAATATTTCTTCAAAGGTTGCTTTTATTCTGAAAATCTATGTCCATCAGCCTTAACAGGTTTACCAGAACTTTCATGGAGTTCCTTTCCCGCAGCATTCGCAGCTCCTTCCCAGAACAGGGAGTAACAAGTTACAGTTCTTACACTCTGCAGAGGTGCGTCACTTTACCCATGAGAGATCTTAGCTTTGTTTCACATCCGAGTTATAGGCTCGTTCACACTTCCTTTGTGTGAGGACTAGACTAAGATCCAAGCCAATCATTGTCCTTCTCCGTGACCCCGCATACCCTACAGATTGCACATCAGGCATAGGATAAAACTTGTTTCCATTATTAGCCTAAGGTGTACAACCCTCATAGATACTAGAAGCCGTGGGGCGTTGAGGGATCCCACCCATAACCTGCTAACCCTCTACAAGAGGAGTTGCAACAACGGCCCAGACATCCTTTGGCATGTGAGAGAGAGCCGCTCCAGCTGACTTCTCCGTCCCATTCCAAATCTCATGGTTAACGCGTAATATACGGCGCAAGAATCACTGGCGACATTGGTTGTTAAGTCCTAGATAATATGTTCCTTTAATTGAACTTTCATATTAGGTTATTACCTCATGGTACATAATCTATAATCATATTATTATGAAAATAGTGTTTTCAGACCTTTTTCAAATGCATGTGGTGACAACACTGGATTTGCAAAATACTTTACAGAAAATAATCAAAGGACATGAGCAAGTGTGAACTTGCCTTTTGTGATTGCAAGATTATGCACTCACGGTCTTCGAGATAATAGAAGATCCAATATCTGAAATCAGCATCATTGGTCCGGTAAGGACTAATGTTTAAAGAAGCAAGATGCCATTATGCATAAATAATGCCATGCAATTTTAGAATTCCCATAGTGAAACCCTTAGCATTATAAATAAGTTGATCTTTGATATCTTCTTTAAAATTGGGTTTATATTTAAGTTTATTTCATAAGCAATGGCATTAATAATGAACTTAAGTGTTAAAAATCCAAAATATACAAGTACGGATAGAGTAATGTGATTATGATTAATTGTTATCTGGTGACTAGGATAAAAATCCTTGGATTGAGTTGTTAAGAGATGAAGGAACTATTATAGACTTGTTTATGTGAAGTGGCAAAAAGAATAACATTTGAAGAAACTAGTGTTTAGTTAAGGTTAATTAGTCTTGAGGTTTATTAGGTTTTACATTAGGGTTTGAGATGGTTACGAATGATGTTGAGTTATCATATTTTAGTTGATGGTACAAGTGACCAAAGTTAACTTTAAAAACATGAATAAACTTCAAATGAGATGTTTATGATTGTTTAGACCAAAGTTAACTATAAAAATAGAAATGGATTTTAAGATATAATGAGTTTTAGAATATCATCTAGTTTTAGGGTTTTGACAAATATGATTATGGATGATCCTTTTTAATGTAAGTGAAAGATGAATTTAATAACATGCATCTTATTAATGGGAGCATAATTAGATGATCTTATGAATTTATTAGAGTTTAGAGTCATTCTAAGAGTGGTTAAAAGATGAAGATTATTCACCATCTTATACCTGAGTGATATATAATATTTATTTAAACGGAGTTTTATTTGAATTTAAGATTTAATAAGAGTATTTAAAAGTTAATAGTTATACTTAAGTTTTATTATGAATTATGATTATGGAATTAGACTTAATAATTAAATTTAAAGTATTTAGTGTTTTTACTAAGAAATGTGATTATTTCTTTCTTAGTAAATAATTTTGGAGAATTAACAAAGTGGTTATTTTATTTTAGTAAAATAAGTAAATGAGTTTTATTATCTAAGGTTATTTAAATGTTTTTGAATAATATATATAGTATTTTTCTAGTAAAATATATTTATTCAAGATCTTAAAAATGAATTTTATTTATTTTAGGTATTACCTTTATTTTTATAAAATTCTTCAAAGTATTAAGTGTCTTTAAATATTTGCTTTATATTTTATTTGTAAAATTCTAAGTTAGTATTTTTATAAAATAGTAGAGTTATTTTTATACAGAAAAATGATTTTTATTTATTTTTAGGAGTTTTTCTTTTTTTATGAAATTTTACTCAGGTTTTAATGATGTTAAAATTTATGTGCTTTATATTTATTTTAAATAAATAAAGATATTTTTTATTAGATAGATCTTATTTTTATGATAATTTTAACATATGTGCTCTATAATTTATGTGCTCTATAATTTTCTATAGCTAATAATATTTAGAGGTTATTTTGGTAATTCATTTATTTTATTTTTATTTTATTTCTTATCCTAATCAACTTGGGCTGTTTGGTTGGGCACATGGGCCAGCCTGGCCCATTTAGAGCTGGCCTGGGTCATCTAGACCATGACCCACCCCCTCTCTTCCTCTCCTCTCACTCGCACACACGCGACATAATCCCCACTCTCCCTCTCTCGCTTTCGCCTCACCTCACAGTCTTGTTGCCGCCCTCGCTTGCTAACGCAAACTGACGCCACGGCCATCGACATATCTTGGCGCTGGCTATCCCCTCCTCTTCCTTTCTCCTAGTCGATTTGGTTCAATCGTGGCCTCGCACGCATCTGGCCGAAACCCTAGCTTTGCCTAGGCCGAACAGCTGTCGATCCAGGTGCCGCCGCTCGCTGTAGTCAACATCCTAGGCAGGTGTAGGATGCTGTGCCCCTCATGGGTGCTCCCTGTGCCGCCTTGGTGGTGAGGTTGATGCTGGGCTAGGTGGTGGTGGTCTCTGTACTTCTATGTCGCAAATGGTCTTGGTGATGGTGTACGGTGAAGCCTTCCCCGGGGTGTGCCACTGTAGGGTTCGCAGCATAGAAAACAAAAATTTTCCTACGATGGGAACTATGTACCAAGATCTATCTACTAGATAAAAACAATGGGTGGATGTACATCCATAGAGAACATACCCTTGAAGACCGACAAAGCTTAACGAGTTCAACTCGTGGTTGATGTAGCCGATCTCAAGATCAAGAGGAAGTCCTAGCGCCGCAAAGCAGAAGCGCATCCATGGTCGCACACACGTACAAGACACCGAGCAACCTCCGCCTCCTCGCTCCAGCGATGCAGCGGAAGCACAACCCTTTCTTGCCGAATAGACACTGGGAACATGTATCTCGCTAGTCCGAGACCATGGGGGATAAATTCTAGAGGGGGAGAGAGATCCTTCACGAGGAGGTGTGAGTGAGAAGTGAGAGGAGGGGCTCCTTATATAGGGGAGGGGAGAAGCCCAAGGGGGCATGGCCGCCAGCCATGGAGGGTGCCCCCACCTCTCCCTCATTCATGTGGGTGGACACTCCACTCACAAAATGGCCCTTCAATTTTCTCCACTCAAAAATCCACTCAAATTCCCATTAAATTTCCACCAAATTTAATGCAAACTCTTATTAAATAAAACTCCTTTTATTTATTCAGAATTTTGTCAATTACTTTAATGACAAACATTCACAAATAACCCCTTGCTAGAATTAAATTTCACATGCATAACCTCTTTATGAAATTTCACCCGAAAAACCTGTTTCGGTATCTAGTGAAATAAATTCCTGCGCTTGTTTATTATTTTGGCATGAAACATTTGCTCCAACTGGATGTCAGTGTCCCTTAAGTGTGTCACCCTACGGTTCACGAATAATGCTGACATGATCGAGACCCTTCTCCTATCAATAATCCGTAGCGGGACCTGGAGATCCATACTGACTCCCACACATTCAACGATGACTTTCCTATGATCGTCGGAACCTTTTATGATTGTATCTTAATCCCTTTGTTTCACGATATATTACATGTCCGAGATTAGATCATCGGTATCTCCATACCTAGTTTGATCTCGTTACTGACATGCACTCTTTTCTCGTTCCCGTGATATAACATTCTAGTGATCAAATCACTTGCTTGCAAGCTAACCAATGTGATATCACCGAGAGGGCCTAGAGTATATCTATCCGTCATCGGGATGAATAAATTCCACTCTTGATCCATGATTCTCACATAAAACTTTAGTAGCTTTGAAGCCATCTTTATAATCACCCAGTTACAGTGTGACGTTTGATGTCAACAAGAAACTCTTCCAGTGTTAGTGATTGGCATGATCTCATGGTCTAAGGATTAGGATCACTTCGTAAGTTGTTTATAGAAATATAAACTCAATAACTTTGATCGTAATGCTATACTTCGGATGAATGGAGATCACACCATTACACTAATGTTGTGATCTCGTTATTAACAACATCCAATGTCTATGATCAGGAAACTATGATCATCTTGTTAATCAACGAACTAGTTTATGAGAGAGGCATAACTAGGAACTTTCTGTTTGTTTATTAAGCACACATGTATTAAATTTTCTGTATTAATACAATTATAGCATGCAAAATAAACATCTATCATATACTTGGAATACACATAATAAACACTTTATTATTGCCTCTCAGGGCATATTCCCTTCAGTCTCCCACTTGCACTAGAGACAATAATCTAGTTACACAGTGATGCATTTAACACCCATGGAGTTCTGGTGTAGATCATGTTTTTCTCTAGGGAGAGTTTTAGTCAACGGATCTGCTACATTGAGATCCGTATGTACTTTACAAATCTTTATATCTCCATCCTTGACATGCTCGTGGATGGAGTGAAACCGGCGCTTAATATGCTTGGAATGCTTGTGAGACCTTGGCTCTTTGGCATTGGAAATGGCACCATTGTTGTCACAATAGATCACCATTGGGTCCAACGCGTTTGCAACCACTCCTAGTTCGGATATGAACTCCTTCATCCAAAGCGCTTCGAGCCGCTCAAGCAAAGCAACATATTCAGCCTCCGTCGTTGATCCCGCCACCACAGGTTGTTTGGAGCTCCTCCAACTAACCGCTCCGCCATTCATGAGAAATACGTATCCGGATTGAGACTTAGAGTCATATGGATCGGTGTCAAAGCTAGCGTCGACATAACACTTAGCGACGAGCTCTTCTTCACCTCCGTATACAAGAAACATATCCTTAGTTCTTCGCAAGTACTTAAGGATATTCTTGACCGCTATCCAGTGTTCCGAACCTGGATCCGATTGGTACCTACTAGTCAAACTAATAACATGTGCCACATATGGTCCTGTACATAGCATGGCGTACATTATAGAGCCTATGGCTGAAGCATAGGGGACTTTGTCCATTTTCTCTCTTTCTTCCGCCGTAGCCAGACTTTGAGTCTTACTCAATGTCGTGCCTTGTGTCATAGGTAAGAACCCCTTCTTACTATCTTCCATTTTAAACTTCTTTAAAATCTTATCAAGGTATGTACTTTGCGATAGCCCTATTACGTGCCTAGATCTATCTCTATAGATCTTTATGCCTAATATGTATGACGCTTCACCTAGGTCCTTCATTGAAAATTTGCTGTTTAGATAACTTTTAACAATGTTTAAAAGATCTATATCATTTACGATCAATAATATGTCATCCACATATAATATCAGAAATGCCACATTTCTCCCACTCACTTTCTTGTAAATACAAGCTTCTCCATAAGTTTGGACAAATCCAAACTCTTTGATCACCTCATCAAAGCGGAGATTCCAACTTCATGATGCTTGCTTCAATCCATAGATGGATCGCTGAAGCTTGCACACCTAGTTAGCATCCTTAGGATCGACAAAACCTTTTGGTTGTATCATATACAACTCTTCTTCAATATTACCATTGAGAAACGCGGTTTTGACATCCATCTGCCATATCTCATAATCGAAATATGCAGCAATTGCTAACATAATCCTAACTGACTTTAGCATCGCTACGGGAGAGAATGTCTCATCGTAGTCAACTCCTTGAATTTGTCAAAACCCCTTTGCGACAATTCGAGCTTTATAGACGGTTACATTACCATCAGCATCAGTTTTCCTTTTGAAAATCCATTTGTTCTCCACGGCCTTTCGGTCGTGAGGTAAGTCCACCAAGTTCCAAACTTGATTTTCATACATGGATTCCATCTCGGATTTCATGGCTTCTAACCATTTGTTGGAATCCGGGCTCATCATCGCTTCTTCATACGTCACAGGGTCATCATTTTCATCAACCATGAAATTCATGACAGGATTTTCGTACAGCTCGAGAGCTGCACGCGTCCTGCTAGACCTGCGAGGTTCGGTAGTACTCTCTTTCAGAGTTTCATGATCATTATCATTAGTTCCTTCTTCAACAGGTGAAGCCAACTCCAGAACAACTTCCGGCGCTGCGCTACTCGCCATACTTTGAAGAGAAGGTTCAATAACCTCTTCGAGTTCTACTTTTCGACTACTCACACCTTTCGCGAGAAACTCTTTCTCTAGAAAGGATCCATTCTTGGCAACATAAACCTTGCCTTCGGATCTGTGATAGAAGGAATACCCAATTGTTTCCTTAGGGAATCCTATGAAGACACATTTTTCCGCTTTGGGTTCGAGTTTATCCGGTTGAAGTTTCTTCACATAAAAATCGCATCCCCAAACTTTAAGAAATGACAGCTTAGGTTTGTTTCCAAACCATAATTCATACGGTGTCTTTTCAACGGATTTAGATGGTGCCCTATTTAAAGTGAATGCAGCAGTTTCTAGTGCATAACCCCAAAATGACAACGGCAAGTCCGTCAGAGACATCATAGATCGAACCATATCTAATAAAGTTCGATTACGACGTTCCGACACACCATTTCGCTGTGGTTTTCTGGCAGGTGTGAGTTGTGAAAAAATTCCACACTCTTTCATGTGAGTGCTAAACTCGTAACTTAGATACTCACCTCCACGGTTGGACCGTAGAAATTTGATCTTTCTATTACGATGATTTTCCACTTCATTCTGAAATTCCTTGAACTTTTCAAATGTTTCAGACTTGTGTTTCATCAAGTAGATATAACGGTATCTACTCAAATCATCCGTGAAAGTAACAAAATAACGATATCCACCTCGTGCCGACACACTCATTGGACCACAAACATCAGAATGTATGATTTCCAATAAATCTGTCGCCCGTTCCATTGAACCGGAAAACGGCGTTCTAGTCATCTTGCCCATAAGGCATGGCTCACATGTATGAAATGATTCAAAATAAAGTGATTCCAAAAGTCCATCTGAATGGAGTTTCTTCATGCGTTTAACGCCAATATGACCTAGACGGCAGTGCCACATATATGCGGATATATCATCATTAAGTTTAATCCTTTTAGCATCAACATTGTGAATATGTGTAACATTATTATCGAGATCCAAAAGAAATAAACCATTCATCATCGGTGCATGACTATAAAAGATTTCATTCATATAAATAGAACAACCATTGTTCTCAGATTTAAATGAATAACCACTTTGCATTAAACACGATCCAGATACAATGTTCATGCTAAGTGGTGGCACCAGATAACAATTATTCAAGTTTATTACTAATACCGACGGCAAATGGAGAGGTAGCGTTCCGACGGCGATCACATCAATGCTTGATCCATTGCTGACACACATCTTGACCTCACCCCTTGCTAGCGGTCGCTTGTTCCGCAGCCCCTGATTCGATTTACAAATATTAGCAACTGAACCGGTATCAAATACCCAGGTGCTACTGCGAGCACTAGTCAAGTACACATCAATAACATGTATATCATATATACCTTTGTTTGTCTTGGCGCCTTCTTGTCTGCCAATACTTGGGGCAGTTGCGCTATCAGTGGTCAGTACCCTTACAATAGTAGCACTCGGTATCACACTTAGGTCCAACTCGGGGTTTCTTTTCAGGCACGGAAACCGGCTTTCCGCCCTTACTTCCCTTCCGTTTTCCCTTCTTGTCTTTCTTGAAACCAGTGTTCCTATTGATCATCAACACTTGATGTTCCTTTTTGATCTCCACTTCTGCAGTTTTAAGCATTGACAGAAGCTCGGGGAGAGACTTCTTCATGCCTTGCATATTATAGTTCATCACAAAGCTCTTATAGCTAGGTGGCAGAGACTGCAGAACACGATGGATGCCTAAGTCAATGGGAATCGTTATTCCCAAGGACACAAGCTTATCGGCGTAACCCGACATCTTGAGTACATGCTCACTAACGGAGCTGTGCTCTTCCATCATGCAGCTAAAGAACTTTTCTGAAGCGTTGTAGCTCTCTACAACAGCATGTGTGTCGAAAATCATTTTCAACTCACCCATTGTATCAAATGCATTGCCGTTTTCGAAACGCTTTCGAAGTTCTGGCTCTAGCTCATACAATATGCCGCAATGAACTAAGTTGTGGTCCTCCTGACGAGTCTGATAGACATTCTTCTCCTTGTCAGGGGCATCCTCAAAAGGTGGGGGGCCTAGGGGTGCTTCTAGCACATATTGCTTTTGTGCAGCAGAGAGGAGAATCCTCAAATTCATGGCCCATTCGGTAAAGTTGCTACCGTTTGTTGCAAGTTTCTCTTTCTCCATGAACACATTGAAATTAAAAGCAGGTGGTGTCATCTACAACAGAATTTGTAAAGTTTAGACTAAGTTTATGATAGATTGGGTTCAACTAATCCACATTACAAATGAACTCCCACTCAAAAACGACATCCCTCGTGCCTTTTTGGTGATTACATGACCAAATCCACTACACTAAGTCCGATCATCACGTGAGTCGGTTTTGCTTCAAACGCGACCATCAAATGGGCATCATATCTACTATATGACTCATGCTTAACCTTTCGGTCTGTGTTCCGAGCCCATGTCTGTACATGCTAGGCTCGCCAAGTTAGAACCTTAGTATTCGCGTGTGTAACTGTTTTACACCCGATATATGGTCGTGGATCCAAGAACACCCAATCATCACGTGATGTCTTGGAGCGATGAAAACATAATCGATGCATACTAAAGGAAGAACACATTTTTATCTTGATATTTAAATGAGGGATCATCTTATTATGCTAATAAAGCGCTAAACAAGCAATATAAGATGCTATCAAACATCACATGTTTATTAGTGAAATGATATGGTTCCCGCATATGATCTCTATCATGTGCATCGTGGTATGATCACTATCATACCTTTATGTGTAAGTCCAAGGTCTATGGAGTTTACACGCTATGTGTGTTGTAAGAGTATCATCTCATACTTCTACTTACAACATCACCATATCATGACACTATCCCAGCAACAATCTAAACTAGACGCCTCTAATTTATCCATTGCAAATTTTACGTGGCTTAGGGCTTTCGAAGATAGAACCGTTCATACCTACGAACATGAACCACAACGAGGATAACCAAATTGTTGACAACTCGTTGCAAAATAGATATTGACTATAGTAGGAGAGACAGACACCCGCTAGCCACATATGCAAACTAGTTGCATGTCAAGCGTGGAACATGTCTCATGTGTGAGGACATGTAAAGTTTATCCGGGCCGCTTCATCCCACTATGCCACCAATATCCAAAATTACAACTAAGGAGCAACAACATGATCATCATCGCCCACATACTCATATGTGTACTACCCGTGTAAAGCATCTACACATAGAACCTGGCTCTGATACCACTATAGGGTTCGCAGCATAGAAAACAAAATTTTTCCTACGATGGGAGATATGTACCAAGATCTATCTACTAGATACAAACAACGGGTGGATGTATATTCGTAGACAACATACCCTTGAAGACCGACAAAGCTTAACGAGTTCAAGTCGTGGTTGATGTAGACGATCTCTTGCCGATCTCAAGATCGAGAGGAAGTCCAAGTGCCGCAAAGCAGCAGCGAATCCGTGCTCGCACACACGTACAAGACACCGAGCAACCTCCGCCTCCTCACTCCAGCGATGCAGTGGAAGCACAACCTTTTCTTGCCGAATAGCCACCGGAAACATGTATCTCGCTAGTCCGAGACCATGGGGGATAAATTCTAGAGGGGGAGAGAGATCCTTCACGAGGAGGTGTGAGTGAGAAGTGAGAGGAGGGGCTCCTTATATAGGGGAGGGGGGAAGCCCAAGGGGGCATGGCCTCCAGCCATGGAGGGTGCCCCCACCTCTCCCTCATTCATGTGGGTGGACACTCCACTCACAAAATGGCCCTTCAATTTTCTCCACTCAAAAATCCACTCAAATTCCCATTAAATTTCCACCAAATTTAATGCAAACTCTCATTAAAGAAAACTCATTTTATTTATTCAGAATTTTGTCAATTACTTTAATGACAAACATTCACAAATAACCCCTTGCTATAATTAAATTTCACATGCATAACCTCTTTATGCAATTTCACCCGAAAAACCTGTTTCGGTATCTAGTGAAATAAATTCCTGCGCTTGTTTATTCTTTCGGCATGAAACATTTGCTCCAACTGGATGTCAGTGTCCCTTAAGTGTGTCACCCTACGGTTCGCGAATAATGCGGACATGATCGAGACCCTTCTCCAATCAATAATCCGTAGCGGGACCTAGAGATCCATACTGACTCCCAAACATTCAATGATGACTTTCCTATGATCGTCGGAACCTTTTATGCTTGTATCTTAATCCCTTCGTTTCACGATATATTACATGTCCGAGATTCGATCATTGGTATCTCCATACCTAGTTTGATCTCGTTACTGACATGCACTCTTTTCTCGTTCCCGTGATATAACATTCTAGTGATCAAATCACTTGCTTGCAAGCTAACCAATGTGATATCACCAAGAGGGCCCAGAGTATATCTATCCGTCATCAGGATGAACAAATTCCACTCTTGATCCATGATTCTCAACATAACACTTTAGTAGATTTGAATCCATCTTTATAATCACCCAGTTACGGTGTGGCGTTTGATGTCAACAAGAAACTCTTCCGGTGTTAGTGATTGGCATGATCTCATGGTCTAAGGATTAGGATCACTTCGTAAGTTGTTTATAGCAATATAAACTCAATTACTTTGATCGTAATGCTATACTTCGGATGAATGTTCATCACACCATTACACTAATGTTGTGATCTTTTTATTAACAACATCCAATGTCTATGATCAGGAAACTGTGATCATCTTGTTAATCAACGAACTAGTTTATGAGAGAGGTATAACTAGGAACTTTCTGTTTGTTTATTAAACACACATGTATTAACGTTTCCGTATTAATACAACTATAGCATGCAAAATAAACATCTATCATATACTTGGAATACACATAATAAACACTTTATTATTGCCTCTCAGGGCATATTCCCTTCAGCCACCTCGTTCGTGCGGGATCTGCCTCGCCACACCGTTGTGGTTGTGCCATGGGTGTCAGGTACATGTGACAATCCTTCTTTCCCCTCCCTTCTCTGTGACCAGCCTTCGTGTTGATGGTTTTGGTTGATGATGAGTTGATTGCTAAATAGTTTTACTCAATTTGTTTTACTGGTCAAGGTTGAATTCATGGAACCCCTGGTTAATTTGTAAAAACTAAGTAGATTTTTTATGTTGTTGGGGTATTTGTCAGATGCCAGTATAGGTTGTTTGCATGATCATGTTAGAATTAGTCTAACTAATCTCCTATTAATTCTATGCTGAAATAGGAATGTCAATGTGGATGATGGTACTATCTGAATCTAGTTAAATGGTGAAACTATAATAGTGATAACAGTCCATTGACCATTTGATTTCTTGCAATACTAAAGATAAGATATGTTGCTATTCTTTGTGCTAATTGGACAGGTTTTGGTTAATCTCCCATGGATTTCTTATATGATTTTGCATAGCTATAGTGCTAACTATAGATAAAATTTGTATGGACAAAATAACTAGAACATGAACATAATGTTTTATAATAGGGTTATGTGTATGTGAGTTCTGGAGTAATTTGGCACATAGATTAATTGGTTTCTATGTTCCTAGGATTGGGCATGAACAATTTTTCATGTTTTATTTGTAAGTGGTCACACAATATAACATATTATCTTTTATTTAATAATCTGTCTAAAACACTTCCAAGATGCTATTGTAGATGGTATGCATTTGATAGGACTATTGGTTCATCAAATTAATGTGTATGTGAGGCACAACTGTGAGTACAATTTATCTTAGCAAGTTGAACATATATGCAATACTTATAAATGATTTCTTGATGGATAATGAAATAAACTGCAGTAAAGATCTTATTTTTACCTTGTTTTTGTTTATCAGTCAGGCATTCTTAGAAAGAATAGTTGTGCTCTTTTTCATTCTTTTAATTTAAAGAATTCATACTGTTTTCTTTATGTACAAATGAATAGAAGCATGTATATGGTTTTATTGTCTCTTGATCCTTGTTTGTGGATTGACAGTGGTTGAAATGTTGTCAAGTTAATAATTACCAGGATGTGGTATTGTTGTTGCAGATGGAACAGTTTGACAAATGTGTACTGGACACATGGCAGTGTGTTTGGCTTGGAATGATTTCTATTGGTTTACTCTAGAAAAATGATTTTATTAGTATATTGTGAGATTTCTTCTCTGATCTGCTGTTTATGTGTGGTATTTATAGATGATCTTGATGCCGTGGTACCTCCTTGGAGGATGCACAGTACCAAAGATCATCTACATGATATTTGTTTGAATCAATCATATACCTTAGCTAAACAAAAAGTGGTCCCTTGCCTATGGTTTGCTGATCTCTAGTTTATTCAGTCTCTATGGCTGCTGCTAACATAGATGTCACTGTGATGCCTCCCTCTGGAGTGTACACAGTGATAGCTATATTTTTGGTAGTTGTCTATTGAGATTTACTTTCTGGAGAACTCTTAATTGGCTGCCAAGGATGCTAAGACTGAGGCCAATTTCTATATAAGAACAGATACTAAAATGTGGCTACCAGATTCTCTATGATGACTCAACATAGCATTTCTATGTGGATCTGAGAGAAATACTTTTACCAATCTCCTGTTTTACTTTGGAGTTTCATATGCAGATATAAACAGATACTATATGATGATCTTGGTGTTGAGTAGTAACCTAATGCTGGACTTGAGGTTTCTATGCTGGTACTAGCACTTGATTAGTTAGCCTACTTTGTCCTTGTGATGTAGTTGCTGCCTGCTCCTCCTGATGTGGATCTTGATATTCTTGCTTGTGCTCCTGGATCTGTCTTCCCCTAATTCTAGCTCTTGGATGGCTCTTGGGAGTAACCAGTTGCTGGTTGATGGTGCTGGTCTAGAATGGTGATCTTGTGGTTGTTTATGTGTGGGCTTGGGAGCTCTTGTGCTAAGAAATGAGCTGGGGTGGAAGGAGTAGTTAGTAGTAGTGACTGCCATGGCTGGTTCCCTGGTGTGTTCCTGTGTTGATAGCAGATACCTGCATGTTGATGTGCAAGCTGCTTGCAAGTGGGACCTGTTGGTGTCGATGAGATCAAGTGAAAACTTGATATTTGTGGAATCTTTATCTTATTATTTTTTACTACCATAGTGAAACTTGCCCCTCTCCAAGCCTATGATGTTGTACTGAGGCCCTCACTAGATAAGAAGAGATGCTCAATTTGGTGAAACTTGCCCCTTACAGATTAGCTCAATGATGAATTTTTAACAGTGCATTTCATTGTTCACTTCTGAGAGCAAAACTAACCAACTAATCCTTCTTTTATTTTATCTTTGTTTTGTTTTCTTTTTCTTTTTGTTGTGTTTGAAGGAAATGAAGAGAAGAAAGAAAATATCAACTGTTGAAGGACATAAGAGAACAATAGATTAGGAATTTCTCTATAATAAATATTGTAATTTATTTTTCTGTTTGAATATTGTAAAAAAACATTGTATTGTTGTATTTATTCAATAAATTTTACTTATTTCATTTTTCTTTTACAATTATTTTTGTAAAACAATGTCATATATATTTTGTTGTAATAAAGAATTCTTTTAGTTATTTTAGTAATGTAATTCTCTTTTTCTACTTATTTGTTTCCTAACACTTTACTTTTATTTATCTATTGTAAAAGATCAATGTAATAAAGAATCCTTTTTATATCATTTCTGTAATCATTTTATTTCAAGTTATTAAATATTTCCAATTCCTATTTGTGAATTTAATAAATTCATGTGAATTTCATATTTGAAATTCAAATACATGTTTCAACAAATTTTCCCCGAAACAAAGAATTCTACAAAGGTCATGTCGAAATCTATCACACTTGCTCCGAAGTTTCCTTCAGTACAAGAGAGATCCCGATCCCTCTATAGCTCTTTTAGTTTTGCGCAAAAATTTCCCGGATTTTCGTATGCATGAATGCAAAGCACACACATGTGTCCTCTCTATTTCTATGTGCTAATCCTAGGATGTTACATCAGGGCAGGAACTGAGGTCTGGAACAGAGGTCATCATCCCCTGCATATTATGAGAAAACGCTCGTCCAGTGTTAATTGCCCCTACAAAAGTAGGTTTTCTTGCCCTTAATCCCGCGGCAGATTATCCCTTCACGCATGCTGACAAGTTCTTCACTTCCTCCTTGACGCACCAATCCATCTCTTCGTGCCTAGCTGCGATCCTTTCTTCTTCCACGGGCTTCTTGCCCTTGTCGTTGGAGGAGACCATGGTGCCTCCAAACTTGAGAAAATTTCCTGACAGAAACAGATCGAAATGCATACAATATACGATCCTCGCACTACTATGAAACTAGCTATAGATAGACAGACACTCTGTGGCGCATGGGTCTGACCATGCACCACAAAAGATTTCCAGTGGCGCATCTGGCACAATGCGCCACAGAACCCTAAATCTTCTGTGGCGCATGCCAATTGGCAATGCGCCACAGAAGAAAGGTGGGACCCACACCAGGCCTTGGTCTATGAAACATCCATGGCGCATATGGCGATATGCGCCACATAAGTTTTCACTTTTGTGGCGCATATAACCAGATGCGCCATAGAATAATCTGGTGGGACCCACAACAGGCAGGGTTTGACCGTGCTCTGACCAAGATTCTGTGGCGCACATCAACATATGCACCACAAAAGTTTATATCTTCTGTGGTGCATATGTCCATATGCGCCACAAAGCAGTAATATGGGCCCCATAGTCTGGCCACCCAGGATGAAACTTCTGTGGCGCATAAGTGGATATGCGCCATAGAAGATAAAACTTCTGTGGCGCATATCTACAATATGCGCCATAGAATGGTGTGTGATGCTACTTAGAATATGTATTTCTAGTAGACAATCTACGCAAAAGGATTGAGTCCATCGGTGCTCATACTTAGAATATGTTGAGTGTTTCTAGTAGTGACACATTTTTCTCTTGTTTTTCCCAAATAAACAAGTACCAGCGGCATACATCATTGCAAATGCATATGCGCATATCCCTTGAACATCAAAACAACAATGGCATACATCATTGCAAATGCACAAACTACAAACATTGCAAATTCCTTCACAAAGCTGGTGGGGGCGATGGCGGTGGAAGATGCCAAACCTCCCTGTTCACGCGCGCCTGCAGCCTGCAGATGTTAGGGTCGAGCACCGGCCACCACCGATGGACTCAATCTATTTGGCAACCAGAGTAGCACGCATAGCACCTGACCCGTGTTTGTATGGCCGTACAACATCCCCCTGTGGCTCTACACAAAGCAAAGGTACGTACACATGAGCATTCTTATTCAGGGGCCGAAACAGCCAGGTGTCGATATGCATCTTTATCTCGGGCTGTTGAAAGAGGAGTTACCCACATTGTGGGAGACGCCAGCCCGTACATGGGACGCCTACACTAAAGAATATTTCCCTCTGAGAGCCGTGTTTCTCACGACGGTGCAGGACTATCATGGTTACGCATATGTATCGGCCCAGGTGAAACACAGACATAATGCATATGTCAAGTGCATGGATAAGACCCCGCATCTCCAGCTACCCAAGGATCCCAGGTCTTTGAAAACCGTGTTCCAAGGGACTCGAAAGTAGCTTCGCATGGATCACCCATGGAGAAAACGCGGTGACCTGTTCAATGGTAAAGACGAGCTCGAAAGAGCCCCGCATACGAGGAGCGGCAAAGAAATCGAGGAGCTTCTGAATAATTGGGATGAGTGCCCTGCGCCAGGAAAGAATCGACCAAGGACAAAGCCGCTTCTGAGTGTATGGAAAGCGAGGTCTATTTTCTGGGACCTGCCGTACTGGAAGGTCCTCCACACGCCCCATAGCCTCGATGTAATGCACATCACGAAGAACGTTACCAAGAGTCTGCTTGGCACTCTCCTCAACATGCCGGAGAGGACCAAGGATGGGACGAAAGCAAGAAATGACCTGAAATTGCTTGGCATCAAGAAAGAGCTTCAGTACCCTGATAGTGATGATGATGACGATCAAACGAAAGGGACTCAGGGTCATCACAAAAGGGTTAATAAGAATGAGGTGCCTGTGCTTCGCGATGCCTGCTTCACTCTGGGTCAGGAGGAGATCGAGCAGTTTTTTAGGTGTATCCTAGGAGTCAAAGTTCCTCACGGTTACTCGGGCAAGATAAGTAGATATATCGACGTAGCGAAGAAGAGGTTCAGCGGTATGAAGTCCCACGACTGTCACGTGATGATGACATAGATACTTCCAGTTGCCATACAAGGGATAATGGACGAGCATGTCCATCAGACGCTGTTTGGCCTGTGCAACTTTTTTGACGTCATCTCTAGGAAGTCGATCGGCATGAAGCAGCTCGACAGGCTACAGGAAGAGATGGTGGTGATACTATGCGAGCTTGAGATTTACTTTCCGCCCGCATTCTTCGACATCATGGTGCATCTACTTGTCCATGTTGTGGATGACATCATCCAACTCGGGCCGACATTCCTACAAAACATGATGCCGTTTGAAAGGCTGAACGGTGTCATCAAAGGGTTCGTTCGCAATAGGTCCCGTCCAGATGGAAGCATAGACAAGGGTTTTCTGATCTATGAGTGCATCTCTTTCTGCCAGAACTATCTAACCATCGAGAACAAGGATGTTGGAATACCCACCAAGAAGCACATGGCAAGCTTGCTGGGTATGATCACCGCGAGGGCCACCGCTCACTGCATGTCGGCGTTGCTAATCGACATGCCGACTTTGGCAGGTCACACCGAGTCGCACTACAACACATTGAATTGGTCAGCCCTTGGGTGGAAGAGCACAAAAGCTTGATCGAGCAGGAGTACGTGAACCGGGCCTGCCCGAGGAAGAAAGGAGACGTGACAAGAGAACACAACTCCAGCTTCACGGGTTGGTTCAAGAAAAGGCTACTGGACAATCCCACGTAGATGCCTTCTACGGAAGATCAACAACTCATATTCTCCTTGTCACAGGGCCCAACGCATAACGTAAAGACCTATCAGTCGTACGACATCAACGGTTACAGATTCTACACCGAGGAAAAGGACATGAATAGCGAATATCAAAACTTAGGAGTAACTATGATGTCCTTCGCCGATGATGAGACTACTGTCATGGAAATATTCTACGGAAGGATCGAGGAGATATGGGAGCTCGACTACTGTGGAGAGACAGTACCGATGTTCCGTGTTAGATAGGCGAAGAACGTCGAAAAAGAAGGCCAATATTTCACCACCTGCGTTATACCCGATGCCAAGTCGGCAAAGAAGCCTCCACGAAAAATAAGCCATGGATACTCGCTAGCCAAGTTGATCAATGTTTCTTTATTACCGACTCGTCAAAGCCCAGTCGTGTTGTAGTAAGGAGGGGCAAGAGGAGCATCATCGGAATGGAAGGATCCACCAACGAGCAAGACTCCGACAAGAACGGCGATCCGAAGATCGAAGAGGAATTTGACAAGTACTTCAACATGCCTACTAGTACTATAGTAAGAAGAAAGCCACACTACCTACTAAAGGTTGTCCGTTCACGAGAAGAAATCTCATAGTGCCCGGGCTAAAGTATTCAACCGCGAAGAAAAAGTGCAAGAAGATTGTGAAGAGAGTCTAGCTAGCTCGAAACATCACACGGCGACGTGTGACCTTTTTTGTGTATTAGTTAGAGACTAATTAAACATATATCTTGATATTCATGTGGGTATACAAATTCACATGTGTTTGTGAGAAGCACAATATATACATATAATTCGGCGAGGTTTTTTGAATAAATATACATATGTGTATGTGATTGGTTTAAATATATTTGTAACATATAATTTTTAAATAAAGATTTTTTTTGATGCAGCCAGGAATTGAACCTGGCTGCCACAGGTTCATGTCCAACTACATGCCTCACAACCATTAAGCTAGTGTCTCTTTCGTGTCAAACTACAGCCGCACGCCGTTTTTGACCAAATGCCGAAGCTTCTATGGCGCATATCACTGGAATGCAACTTCTGTGGCAACTTTTGTGGCAACTTCTGTGGCGCATTCCAGTGATATGCGCCACAGAAGCTTGGCACTTAGCCAAATAACGGCGCGCGACCGCATGACCCTTTCCCCTAGCTTTTCCTTTTCCCCCTACGCGCCCGAAGTGAACCCTAGCCTAGCCGAACCGCCGCTGCCACTCGCCCGCGCCTCCATCGCTCGCCTGCCGCTCGCCCACATGTCTCCGCCATCGCACTCCTCCGTCGCTCACCTGCCGCTCGCCCGCACGCCTCCGCCGTCGGACGCCTCTGCCGCTCGCCCTAGCACCTGCACACCAGAGGTGGAGGAGGAGCCTGTGGAGGAGGAGGAGAGCCACTGTCGCCGGAGCCCGTGGAGGAGGAAGCCGTGCAGGAGAGCCGCCCTCGCCGCGCCGGAGCCCATGGAGGAGGATCACGTCAAGAGCGTGCAGGAGGAGAAGGGTAGTGCACCGGTGTCCCCGGCGACCTCACCGTGCGCCGGCGTCCCCGGCGACCTGCTACCCACCTAGGTAATGCTCTGATTAGGATTAGGGTGTTGAATAAAGCTTGTGCTAGTTCTAGCTATTAGGGTTTTAGTGTACGGTTGCTCGTCATGTTGTCGACAATAGATAGTTTCAATTTGTTTTTCAGTTAGTTTAGCGCTGTTAGTTTGACTAGGCTTTGGGATGGCATTGCTGATTTGGTCAGATGGTTAGCGAGATAGGATTAGCCACTCGTTTCACGTTCTGATCGTGGGATTGCGCGGTCGATAGGGATCATGAGCGAGATTTTCTCGGGCCGTTGGTGGCTCTCCTTGTAAGGCTAAATAAAATGAGAAATCAAAAAAGTTGCAGTGTTAGAACGTAACGTAAAAAAACTCTGTGTCTCCATGTCTCTATGTGATCTTGTGACTCTGTGATATCATAGGGTTAGGGTTCTTTGGTGGGTTTAATTAGTCTGATTAGGATTAGTTTGATTAGTCTGATTAGGATTAGTGTTAGGTTTCTGTGTTAGGATTAGTTTGAAAGCATGAGGTGCCTGCTCTTTTTTGCGCAGCTTCTGATGGTGGTTGTTGGTGCCTTCATCGAATTTCATCCAATTAAAATTCTTTCTTGCTACTATCTATGGGCCTAATCAGTATGTTAGTTGTCTCCTATAGTAGTGCCTGTTCTTTTTTTTTGGTTGACATGAGGTGCTACTCTTTTATGTGACTGCCATTTACCTTCTTTATGTACCATAAAATACTACCTGTTTCAGATGTCCATATATTTTGTCAGGTGGCAGTAGATTCAGTGCGGACTATAGAATTCCAACAGGCATTCAAAACCATAAAAAGGAAGCAGCAGATTACCTTTAGTTTAGAAGCCTTATCAAATTCAAAGTAGACAAAAAACCTAAATAATGCTCATTCTTTCCAGCTGGAGTTTTTCTTGCATCCCAGCACACCCCTTTCTCACTCCATCTGCTTTTACCGCATATTTCAGAAACACTTTGATTTGATTCATAGTTTAAATAATGATCAATCTGTTATTTATTTGTTGGGAAAAAGTGTTAGGTTTCTGTGTTGGGAAAAAGTGGCAGGTTCACACTCCTTCAGTATGGCTATATTTTTCTGTTGTTTCTTGCTACAGAGAATGAGCTGTCTATTGAGATGGTATACATAACATTTGTGTCTCCGTACTTTTAACCATCAGACAGAAATGCTAATAAACTGATTTGTAAATAAATCTGATTGTATACATAAATGCTTATTTATAAATAATGTAGCATGTGGTGACCTGTGACCAGTGCATAAATCTGATTGTATACATAAATACTTATTTGTAAATAAATCTGATTTTTACATAATGCTGAAATAAACTTACTCCTGTCATTCCTTCATTCCTATAAGAGTTTTGTATTATATACATTTCTGTGATCTGTGACCAGTGCATGGGCAGGTGATCTATAAGAGTTTTTTTATATAACCTGTGACCTATGATCTACATTTCTATAAGAGTTTTTCTGTGTGGTCATGCCTAACTGAGAAAAAGAGCACCTGGGTAGGTGATCTTCACCACTAAAGCATGTACTGGTTCCTATTCTATTGCTTTATATGTACTGCTATTGCTTTATATGTTATTAAATGGTGCTGCAGAGTTTGTTTATTTTGTGAATGAGATGGTGTTGGATGATGATGGATGGTGTCAATGGGGTTATCAATGGGGCTAGGGTGTTTTTTCTTGCAGGGATTTCAATTGAGTTGCCCATTTCTCCCGAAGTGTCGATTCACTTCCGTTTCGATTGAGAAATGGGCACTCGTAGGTCCAAAAATTAGCAAAGGTCATGCCGAATTTTTTGGTCGATATTTGTGCTAACTTTTTGCCTTTTTTAGTAATAAAGCGCAAACATGTCGACCAACGATGAGGCCTGTACTTCTAAACACATGAGCGTCGAGGATCTAGCCCGAGAGGCCAACAAGTCGTTCTGGGGGCCGTCCCAAGAGCATGAGGAGGCATAGGAGATGAGAATGACACCACCACCGGCGACCGTCATCGGAGGTGCTGGGGGCAACGAGGAAGATCCAGATTATGAGGGGGACGACGACTACGACAGAACTAGTGAAGGCAGGGAGGAGGGTAACACCACCACGGATGTCGGTGAGCGCATAGATGGCGGTAGCGGCAACCCGGCCGCTATACAGAAGAAGAAGAAGAAGAAGAAGAAGGAGATTAAGGATCGGAAGCCGCAAGTGATTGCCAACGTCTGTGATGAGTTCACCGAGGTCACAGAAGGTGGCCAAACCATTGCGCCTGCATCGATTGCCTGTGGGTACGACATGCAACTAAGGTGTATCATCCGGGAAAGCATGTCGATCAACACGAAGTACATCCGAAGTAATCAGGCTTTGGTCGAGAACCTCCTTAAGAAGCTTCACAAGCGATACACATTCCTAGATAAGTTCAGAAACCTGGAGAAAAATAACCCGGTGAACAAACTAGCACTGACAAAGATGAGCAACGCCTTGAGCAGCTGGAAAACCCGGGTAAAGAACATCATTGACAAAGGTGAAAGCTGGGAGATTATAAGTAGGAAAAATCCTATGCTCGACGAATAAGAGTTCAAGATATTCAAGGCGGACTTAGATACCGCTTACTCTAAAGCATGGACTGAGTGGGGAAGACTATGCGAGAGCAGAACATAGGTAACCACAGGCTTGGAAGCGACATATACAGAGGGAAACAACCCATTTGGGACAAGGAGGACGCCGAGCTTGAACGCCTGGGTAATGAGAACCCATGGCATAAAATCACAGACCTGCAAATCCGAAACTTTGTTCGGGCCCGCTACTACCTGGACCCTGTTACAGGGGAGTTCGTCACAGACGACCCAGATGCGAATGACTTTGAGGAGGAGCTAGTAAGGAATTTACCCCTGATCTCTCAAGAGTTTCTAATTAAAATAATTAAGCCAAGAATCTAAATGCATGGGTTCACCTCTCCTTGTCACTTTGCAGGAGAAGGAATTGAACGCTACCGGTGACTTGTCGTCCCAGGATTCGGCGGCGGAGCCATGGGACACTATTTTCAACAGGGCGACAAACACTTACAAGAAGAGGGACACGAATTTGCCGCCAAAATCAGCTGACCATGTGTCCGTCCTCGGTACGAGCATGAGGTTTACCGAGTACTACAAAGAGGAAGCAAAGAAGAGGAGGGAGAGGAAGAACCAGTCGGCGGCTAAAGATAAAGCCGAGGTTGAAGAGCTGAAGTTGAAGGTGAAGACATTAGAGGAAAAAGTGGACGAGAAAGCAATGGACAAGTTAGTGGACGAGATGCTTCACGTGATCATCCCTGTGGGTTGATGGAGGGACTAGCTGTTTGGAATGCGGCAGGTCGATAGAGGCCGATACACGTGCCCAGCTTTAGCGGCAGCAACTCGAGCATCAATGTTAACGCGTCGCCGGACTTGGTGACCCCGCCGGACACCATCGCCGCGGCGTAGCCGCAAGAGATGGTCGTCGCACAACTACCCCTTGCTGCTCCCGCCAAAAATACCAAGCCGCAGCCGGCAGTGGCACCAGTACCGCGGGAGAATGCTGATGATAGGCCTGCCGCCGGGACTGGCCATGTGTCGACATTATCCGAGCTCAACGCCCTCACCAAGGTAACTAATTAGTTACTCCGCTTCATCTTCTTTATGCGCCTTTGGTGACTGCCACCTCGATCATGATGCCCAACATATGTGTTTTTACTCAGGACGCTGCTTGCGTAGTACTCCACAAAGTTGCCGGCGGCGAGTTGATGGATGTTGCCAAGGGCATTATCATACAACCGGCGAACCGCATGATGCACAACAATGCAATGGACGATGCCGTGATGAGGGTTTGGATTGCTCGGGTGTTGCCAGGGTGCGACGACATGGACCCCCCTTTCAACCTCAGGGAGTCGACGAACACAATACCCTTGTAGAATGCCATGACTGGCCCTTGACATGGCCGAAGACTCAGATTCGTCTTACGGGGCACACCGACGCCTCCTCGATCGTCCGACCACCACCTCGGAAGCCAGCTGTCACCGGCACCACCTCGATTGTCCGACCACCACCTCGGAAACCACCTGTCGTCATCGCCACCCCAGTCGCCACAACGACTATTGGGAGCGTGTGGGCCGCCCTAAGGAAAAGCCATTGCAACGCAACCGCCTTCGCCCCTGCCACCACCATCACCACATGGTGGTAACAACGATGATGATGAAGAATTTGTCAACGTCGACGACTTCATCAACACCGGCGCCAACAAAGGATTGTACATGCATGCTGTGGATGAAGAACCCTTTGTCGCTTGCAACAGTCAAGGTGGTCGTCGCACTACATGCACACAACGACTGGTCTTCCATGGTTTATCTCAAGAGACGCCTCTGGCCGCCGATCAACATGAGAAACCTGTTGGATTCGTCTTTAGCCCTGGAACACTCCAAAAGGCGGCTGTTGAGAACTTAGCATCCCCAGTGGAGGAGCTTGCTCAGAAGACGAAGAAGCATATGAAGAGAGGTAGGAAAGCCGAGAGCCAACCTCCTCCGAAGAGGATCCATTCTAAGGATGACGTCGTACCAGCCCGCGAGGATGGCTTTACCAGGATACATATAGCCGGTGAAGCGATACTGACTCCGGAGCTGCTTCGCCTTGCTCGTGGACATATGCTCACTTTGAGTGATAGTATCAAGACACTAGAGGGCATACTTCTTAAAGACAAAGATCTAAATTACCCGGTTTTCACTGTCAAGGTGCCATCGAACGTGGACTTCGTCCATGAAGCCCCCACGGACGTTTTCTTCATAGCGTACAAGGACGTCTTCAAGCTGTTTCTCTCGAAACGGCTTGACTATAACATGGTCCACCTATTCGCGCTCAATATGGCGATGAATACCAAGAGAGAGCAAACTCCCTACATCACGATAGTGGATCCCTACTACATGCGTGATAGCCAATTGAGGAAAGGATCAGAGACGCGTGCCAAGGAGACAGCGTACCTCGAGAAGTTCATGGTGGACGACAAGAGGACGGACACACTTCTTTTGCCTTCCTTTCCCGAGTAAGTACACACACCCGCTAGAATTGGTAACTAGGCTTTCTTATAGCTTTATTCCTTTGCCTTTTCCAACATCCCATTTCAATAGTGTTGTGCAGAGACAAATACTGCACACTCATTGTCATTCGCATAAAGTACTCGATAACAACGTATTTCGACTCGGGGAGTAAGAAGAAGAAAGACTACACCGGAATAAGGGGTGCTCTGAATGAGGCTCTCGAGGGCTACGCTAGAAAGGGATGCCCGTTCGTCAGCAAGGGTGAATGTTTCAAGGATGATAAACACGTTTTCAAGCACGTGCTCGAGTTCCCCTACGTCAAGGAGCCGGCTATTGGCAGCGCCAAGGAGGCCTTCTACGTCATGCATCACCTTAAAGGGTTTGTCCGGGATTGACAGAACCTAACTCTGCCATCTAGTCTCCGAGCATGGGCCGAAAATTTGGCGCAAAGTGACAATGATGATCTTAGATAAGACTTCCATCACATCTATGTTAAGTTGTCGGAAATCATCATGGAAGATGTCAACACAAGGGGAGGGGTCCTAATACAAACCAGATGGTTGACTAAGAGGGAGATTGAAAATATTCTTCGTAAGCAGGGTGACAACAGGACGTGGATGATGAAGGATGGCTATCTACCGTTCCCAAAGCCGAGCGTTAGCAGTTCTCAACAATGATCGATGTGTGCGCCTAGAATTATCATAGATGTCTGTGTGTAGTGTTGTGTCACAAACTATACTGCTGTGGTCGTATGTTGTAAACTTCACTATTGTGGTCGTTGTCGTCGAAGTTCTATGATTGTGATCGATGTGCTATCTTTTATGTTTACTGATCTTTTGCTTTAGTTTATGTGAACATATATGCATGTGAACCAATTTAGTTCTTTATGTTGCATGATTTACTAATATGCCTTATCTATAGAGATGACGAAGTGGTACGTGGTGTACAAGGGTTGGGTTCCAGGAGTCTACGATGAGTGGGAGGACTGTTAGAAACAGGTGAACAAGTTTAGCGGAAACAACTACAAAGGATACACGACTCGAGAGGAGGCGGTAGCCAAGTGGAGGAACCACCTGTGGAAGGAGAACCGGGTGAAGATATTGCTAGTGCTCTTGCTCTTGCTCACCATCATCACAGTTGTATTCTATTTGATTCTAGTGTAGGCGGTGACCACTTTATTTGTAATGTGATGAGATGGTGAACTTTGTACCAAACACTTGTATAAATATTCGCCACCTTTGACTTTTATTGTGATGTGATGACCACTTGTCTACCTCGATCGGGCTCTAAGTAGTGTGATGGCATTATATTTGTGTTTGTATTATGCTTGTTTTCATATACTAAGTGAAATTTATTGTTTCTACTGCTATGTGTATAATACCTGTATAATACTGTATAACACCTGTACAACCACACTGATTATGGACCAGTACTACTTTTTTTTAATACCTGATATACACACCAGTGGCGCATCTGTTTTGATGTTCTATGGCGCATAGCACTTCAGTGGCGCATTTTCCAGAATGTGCCACTGAACACTGTCCTGTGGCGCATCTGGCACAATGCGCCACAGAAGTATCATGACTTCTGTGGCGCATTTTGAAATGCGCGACAGAAGTATTCATCATTGGCGACGTAACAGTGGCGTATCTGATATGCGCCACAGAAGGCCAAAATAGATGCGCCACTGATGAAGGTTTTCCTAGTAGTGTCGAGGGATCCGGGGGGTTATATATTACAAATTTTTACAACATAAGGAAGGTACTGTGCAAAAACGGGGCGAAGAAGGACTCCAGGGGGCTCACACCCCCTGGTGGCGCTGCCAGGTTGGGCCCGCGCCACTGGTGGGTGTGGCTCACCCGGGCTCCGTTTCCTCCTCTTTTTCGTCTCGTAACCTTCCATATGGAATAAAAACAGCAAAAATATAAAAAGATAAGTTTTTCGAGAACCTTCTGTTTTCAGCACTTTTACCTATTCAAAGACGTCTTCTGCAGATTCCATCTCTCCAACACTTGAAAGTTCCTTTCATACAAAGCCTCACACAAACCTCATTAGCAACATTAGTATAAGCAAGAACAATAAACCATGGGTTCACATTCCAACCGAAATCCAACAATACATAAGCTACTGTAGCAACTCCCAACAAAGGCCCAAAATAATATGAAAGGAAATCGATTAGAGAGGCAAATGCAAATGATGGCAAAAATCTATCAAAACATACCAGCAGTTAAAGATTAATTTTTTTCGAAAATCTTCTATTTCTCAAATCAAAAAGTGCAAAACTAAAGAAAGTTGGATAAAAACTTGGGTCACAAGCACAGAAAATTACAACTCCATCTGACGTACCGAGATCTTTCACGAATTTTTACAATGCAGCATAAAAATCTGTCCCAGGACAACAACTTTTCACAACTCACCTACTTCTCAAAAGAGATTGATCTTGACACAAAAACTCAAACAGAAAGGATAAAGAGTGGTTATTATAGGGGTAATAACTTCCAATACTCAAAGAAACAAAAACCAAAAGCAAACTAAAAAGGATTGTCTCCCAAAAGCTCTTTCTTTATAGCCATTAAGATGGGCATGATAATTTCAACGATGCTCCCATAGGAGATATGGATTTGAAGTGAAAGAGAGCATCAAGAATCAAATACCCAACACATTTGAGACTAACCCACTTCCTATGCAAGGGAGTTTCATGAGAAAACAAATTATAGAAATAAAAGGCTACTAGCATAGGAAGACAAAACAAGTGCAACTTCAAAGCTTCAACATAAAACGGGGAAACTTAATATTATTGAGATGCATAAAACCATGTTTCCCTCTCTCATAATAACTTTTAGTAGAACTTTGAATAAAGTTGACTATAACTGTCACAAGAAACAAATTTATCATCAGAATGAGCATACTTACAATCATCAAAAAGAGGTTTAAGGTCATAAACTGGATCAATTGAAGCAAGTTGTTCAACCCTAAAATCCTCATTAGGCAAGCCATTTTCATAAGGAACTTTAGCAAATTTGGAAAATTTAAACTCATAAGATTCTCCATCAAACTTAGTTAAAACTTTCTCCTTCCTACAATGTATAATAGCTCCACAAGTGTTCAAGAAAGGTCTACCAAAAATGATAGGACAAGTTTTACTAGCTTCTAAACCAAGCACTAGAAAATCAGCATGATATTTAATATTACCACAAAGAACTTACACATCTCTTATAATGCAAATTGGACAGACTGTCTCTCTATTAGCAAGGTGAATATCCACATCAATGTCCTCCAGTTTCACAAGGACCAATTTTATGCATAATGTCCTTGTAAAGCTCATAAGGAATAACATTATAACTAGCACCAATATCACATAAACCATAATAGCAATGATCACCAATTCTAACAGAAAGCACAATGACACTAGCTTTCCTAGCTTTACTAGGATGAGAGACAATATTAGAAGCATCTTCACAAAAGATAATGTGCCCATCTTGTACATTTTTAGTGACAAGGTCTTTCACGATGGCTACTACAGGTTCAATATTTATTTGTTCATCAGGTTCAATAGCTTTATTTATACTCTTGATAACCACATTAGCCATAATATAATGTTCCTTTACCTTGGCAGGAAAAGGTATTTTCTCAATATAGGGTTCGGGCAAAATAAGATCAACAGTACAAACTCCAGTGTTTCTAACATGATTAAAAATATATTTATAAGGAGCGTGGTACTTGTCCCACTTCTTTTTAGGAATTTCAATATAGGAGGCAAAGGCCTTAAAACAATTGGCAATGCTTTGAGAATCAAGACCATACTCAGTACTAATATCATGAAAGTCATCAGTTCCCATAAAAGATTTAATGCATTCATAATCATAATTTATACCTGACTTTCTTCCTTTGTCATTCTCACATGCTTCAGTGTTTTCTTGAATACAGTCCAGGAGATCCCATTTAGCTTCTTCTTTCATACGTGTGAATGATCCAGCACAATTAGCATCTAATAAATCTTTATCATGAAGAGAAAGCCTTGCATAAAAGTTATTGATAATAATATTATTAGGGAGTTCATGAATAAGATATTTAAGCATTAGTAACTTCAATCTCCCCCAAGCTTGGGTTGTACTCTCTCCATCACAAGGCCAAAAGTTATATATTTGGTTCCTATCCTTATGAATCTCACTGGGAGGATAGAATTTAGAATAAAAGAGAGGTACTATTTCCTCCCATTCCATAGATTGTCCATTCTTCAGCAGCTTATACCATTCTTCAACTCTTCCTTTCAATGATATAGAGAGTAACTTCTTCTTAAGATGTTCCGTTGTGATACCTGCACACTTAAACAACCCGCATAATTCATGGATAAAAAGCAAGTGATCACCAGGATGGACAGGTCCATCCCCAAAATAATAATTATCCATGACATGATCAACAATTCTTGTAGGTATCTTAAAAGGATCTATCTCAACAGGTGGTGGTTCATCTACTACCCTAGTAGTGGTAGTAGCTTTCCCAAATAGGAAACCAAGTGGGTTATCCATATTGGAAACAAAGTAGCAACCAGAAATAAACAGTAATACTCACATTAAAAGTTTCCTTTACCAGTTCCACTGTACAATAGTGCTTCACTCCCCAGCAACGGCACCAGAAAATAGTCTTGATGACCCACAAGTATAGGGGGTGTATCGTAGTACTTTCGGTAAATAGGAGTGTCGATCCCAACAAGGAGCAGAAGGTGTTGACTAGTGATTTGGAGCAGGAACTCTTTATAAATACTTAGCAAACGGATTTTTAGGGGTTTTTGATAAAGCAAGGAAATAGAGTGCAAGTAAATAAAGACAACAAATAATTGCAGCAAGTGGCCCAATACTTTCTTAGTAAAGGACAAGCTGGTGGTAATACTTATGAGGACCAAACGTTCTCGAGGACACATGGGAATACTATCAAGTGCTTTCGTTTTATATAGTTGATTAATCTTATTTGGTTTGATAAGTGTTGTGTGGGTGAACCTTTGCTAATGTTCTGACCGTACTTGGACTAATACATACTTGTGATTAATCCCCTTACAAGCATACTCAACTACAAGAAAGTATTTAAGATAAAAACCTAACCACATCCTTAAAATCTGTGATCCTACACTCCCTTGTGCAAAGGTTTCCTAACTGGGGTTCATGTTTTTGTCACTCTGGCAACCCCACAATTAGTAGCCAAATACACAATGCATTACCCTAGGCCCATAAATGGTAAAGTATCATGTAGTCGATGTTCACATGAAACCACTAGAAGAATAGCACCACAACTTAAATATTAAACCATTGAATAATACCTCAACAATGGATCCCACCCACCCCTCTCTGGCGACTCCCCTGGCGATCCATGGCGGCTCCCTCTAGGCGATCAAGCCATGGCGGCACAAGATCTGGCTTCCCTCCTGGATTTCTCTCCGGGGAAGCCCTTGCATCCAAGGTCCGTTCATCATTCTCTACTCCAGTTCACTACCCTACGGTGGACCATGCTTTCCTTCTCGTGGTCTCCTTTAGCCGCTCCCGTTTTCGCCTTGAGGTAGATCATGTTAACATCATTCTCAAATCCTGCCTTGGGGGCAATGGATCTACATTTCATGTCACTTATCTGAGAGATCGGGTCTTCAAATTCTCAGGATACTCCAAAACTATTGGTTTCATGGTTTATAACCTCAGATCATTCTCATGACCCATGTTTGAATGATTTTTTCATCTTTGGATTTCGGGTGGTCCGAATTGGTCACGGGAATATGATCTTTGGATCACTGAATCAGAGGCAGAATGGACACTCATATCTCGTCGTAAGACACCACTCAGCGGCGCCAATTCCACCCCGATCGCTGGCGGCCGGAGCTATGCTATCGTTGTATGATCTAGGGCCTCAGATCCGCCTGCCTCGGATCACGCGCGGATTTCCTGCCCATCTGGATTTGTTCAAACCCCTTCGGTCATCCCGGATCCGCTTCTTCTCCTAGGCCCTGTTCCCCCAACTAGCCCATCCAGCCAGCCTGCCAGCCATTCACCACACCGCCCTCTCAGCCATCCACCTGGCCCAACTTCTATTCCACCTCCCATCCGCTCGCCTTGTCCCCCACCAAACACCGCTTCTGACCTCCCACACAACCCACCACAGCCCAACCCATCAAACCAGACCGGCCCATCTTGCACCAAATGTCTCGGCCACGGCCACCTTCGCCCTGACCGCCCCTTCCGATTTTCGCTGTCGCGGTTGTTTCAGATATGGACACATGCACAAACATTGCCTCGATAAACGGAACAAGACAATGATCTATCGCATTAAACGCATTATAACTGGTCATAACGCCCCTATCCCACCCTTAGCCGTTCCATCTCCCTCCTCTGCATCACCTCCCTTGGCTGACACGCCCGAGGTGAGTTCTACCACCCCAGCCGCCACCCCTCCTCCATCCCCACTGCGATGGCTAACTACCCGTGCGATCCTGCTCCCCACCTGCCACCTAGATGTGAGATCATCCCTCCGTCACGCCATCGACGTCGTAGGTGCTTCCACTGCTTCAGCGGTCCTGCTCTGCTCAATGCCGATGACTAGGCCATCGTGCAACTTCAACCTCCTACTAATGCTAACCAGTTCATCGCTGACGCAGCACTGATTAGGGGATTCCTTGATGGACAAGGCCATCACGTGCATCAAATCACACGATCTGGTATGGGTGCAGCTCTAGTTCAGTTTTCTGACACTGTTCATCGTGACACTACTGTAGATCGTAGCCCTTTCCTAGTTGGTGATAGTATTCTCAGGGTTGTGCCCCAAAACAGAGGAATCAATCATAGGAACTATACCTTTACCCATGATGTTTGGCTTATGATGATGAATTTTACCCAAGAGGCATGGCATGTTGAAAAAATTAGGGAATCTATTAGTGAATTTGGCAGATTTCTTATGTGGAATAGAGATAGGTCAAACAGAGCTAGAATTCTTGTGAAAGTCAGAGTTCTTGATCCTTTGGAAATTCCTATCAGTCTAGTTTTGTGTGAGAATACAAGTGATGAGGGCAATGGACATTCATGGACTGTTGTCAATTATATGATCCAATGCAAGATGATTGGTGGTCTGGGAGGTGATGAGGACCTCTGCCACCTTATGGAGGCAATCCACACCCTCTACCAAACCTCCCCTTTGGTGGTATCTGGGTAGATGATATGGGAAACAATAATTTCCCTCCTGATGTTGCAGCTGAGATTAATGTTGCACCAAACAATGCTGTTGTTGGACATGATGCACCTATTGCGACTGATGATGTCCCTATGATACTGACACCTCCACAAAGCCCAGATCATGCCCAACCCAACTATGATAACATGCAACCTGCCATTCATGCTATGGAGGTATTTGATGCCATTCACAAGGTGCTACAAGATGCTATCAAGGATATGCCACAGATTATCAATCACATTGATATTGAACATGTCTCTGGTATTAGATTACAGCTATTTGATGTTGTTGATGAGGAAGCTGCTGAGAAGAAGGGCTTCTTCACTATCTACTCTGTCACTGAACCTGTCAAGCCAAATCACTGCTGTACTATCACTGAACTTACTAATGATACAAATGATGATGCAAATGATTATGATTCCACGTATGACAGCATTGAAGGATCCATCATTGCCTCTGCCTCTGATGGTATGTATGAGCAAGACAGCAACCTGGAGAACATGGAGAAAATAATCTCACTTGCTATCAAGAGAAAAAAAATACTTTTATCAGAGATGTCAATGATGTGAGGCACAACAAGCGTATTGATGATATTACTGTAGGTTTCAAAGACAAGGAAGCTGCTGACAGAGCTGCTTCTAAGGAGACTGAGGTGATCCTGGATTCAGCTAAGGGAAAATGCAAAAAGGGAGTAAAGGGCACAGCTAAATCATCCAAGAAAAATCTCAACCCATCATTTGTTACTGAAGTCAGAGACAGAAGTGCTCCTCCTCCACCAGAGCTTCCATTGGCCACTATCCAAGCTCTTGGAAACAAGCAGTGCCAGATTCCTCTTAAGGAGTTGTCTGAAGACAAGCTCAAGGGAAACAATGGTTAATGTTAGCCTTTAATCCTTCTTTCTATCATGGTTGGGAATGGATTTTCCCACCATTAAGTCTCTTTTATTTTCTGGATTATATCCAAACTACTAGGTATGTAATAATCTTCAAACTCACTCTCTGTTGTGAGCCCATGACTCTATTATGCTGCACTGTCCCTGTTTTTATCAACTGCAATCGATCCCTCTATGTCTTTGATTTGCTTGGCTCGTTTGCATAAAGCAAATCCCATTTTATGATCTTCCTTGTGAATCACAAAGTCAACATTCACTCAATAATTGCACTATATGAGTTGCAACACACCTCTCATTCTGGTTTTATCAATGAGTAGAAACTGAGATATTTTAGATTGGAATATTCGTGGGATTAACTCCCAAGAGAGATAGGATGACATTAGAACAAGATCAAATGAATGCAACTGCAGTATTATATGCCTTCAGGAAACTAAACGTGAATATTTCGACCATGCTTATATCAGAAATTTTGCTCCAAGGAAATTCTCACATTTTGCATACACACCCTCTGTTGGTAATTCTGGTGGAATTATAACTCTATGGAATGGCAGCCTATTTGATGGCACTATCATTAGTCAAAATAATTTCCAACTTACTATGGAATTTACTTGCAAAATAACAGGGAAGAAATGGTTTCTTTCAAACATCTATGGACCAGCTCATAGTGAAAACAGAGAGGATTTCTTGAATTGGTTTGTTGAGCTAGACTCATCAAATATGCAGCTCTGGTTACTTGCTGGTGATTTTAACCTTATTAGAGAACTAGATGATAGAAGCAGACTAGGTGGCAATACAAACAATACGATGCTGTTCAATTCTATAATTCAGATGCATGATCTTGAAGAAATACCTCTCAAAGGCAGGTCTTATACTTGGAGCAATATGCAATCCTCTCCACTCTTGGAAAAACTTGATTGGGTATTCACCTCTGCTGATTGGACTACTGAATTTCCCAATACACTATCATTTCCACTGGCTAGAATTAGTTCTGATCATATCCCAATTCATGTTCAAGTGGATATTCATGTCCCTAGATCAACCATCTTCAGGTTTGAAAATTACTGGTTTGACTTTGAAGGGTTTATGGATACTGTCAACAATTCTTGGTCTACTGCTACACATTATTCTGATGCAGCTAAAGGAATCAATGCTAAATTTAAAAATCTGAGATATGGGCTCAAGAAATGGAGCAAATCATTATCAAACCTCAACAACCTGATATCTAACTGCAACTTCACTCTTGCACTACTTGATGATATTGAGGATTAGAGAGAACTATTTGTCATGGAGAAAAATTTCAGAAAGATTCTGGAGAACCACACTAGGAAATTGATGGAAGCCAAGAGGATTTATTGGAAAATAGGGCTAAAATTAGATGGGCACGACTTGGAGATGAAAATTCAAAAAGTTTCCACACTATTGCCACCAAGAGCTACAGAAGAAACCTGATTACTTCTATTACAACAGTAGATGACAGAGTTATCTATAATCATGAACAAAAAGCTGCCATTATTTGGGAACCATATAAAGAGAGGATTGGACTATCTGATAATCCTATGATGTTATTTGATCTGCAACAAATTATTACTCCAGTTGATTTACACCATCTGGATGAGCCATTCTCTGATAAAGAAATTGAGGAAGTCATCAAGGAAATACCTACTGATAGAGCTCCAGGGCCTGATGGATAATGGTGCATTTCTCAAGAAATGCTGGCCAATGTTAAAAAATGATTTCACCAAGCTTGTTCATGACTTCTACAATGGTGACTTATCATTGGAATGCATCAATACTGCATTTATTACCCTGATCCCTAAAAAGAATGATCCCGAGAATATGAATGACTATAGGCCTATTTCTTTGGTCAACCTACCACTGAAATTCATCACTAAGCTTATGGCTAATAGACTTTAGAAAGAGATCATCCCTATTGTGCACAGAAATCAGTATGGTTTTATAAAAGGGAGGAATATTCAGGATTTTATCAGTTGGACATTTGAATATCTTCACCTCTGTCACCAATCAAAGAGGCCAATTATTCTTCTAAAAATTGATTTTGGAAAAGCATTTGACAAGGTTGAATATAATGCTATCTTGGCAATGTTACAAGCTAAAGGGTTTGCCCTAAATGGATAGCTCTGGTCAAATCTATACTATACTCTGTATCAACTTCTGTGCTCTTGAATGGAGTGGCTGGGAAGAAAATTATATGTAAAAGAGGTGTTAGGCAAGGAGATCCACTTTCACCATCGTTATTTGTGAACACAACTAAATTACTTCAATATATTATTAATGATGACTGGCAACATTGTCTATTGAGTCTGCCTATCCCTGAATTATATGGACAAAAATTCCCCATTGTTCAATATGCTGATGATACTATCATGATTATGCAAGCTGATCTTGCTCAGTTACATCACTTAAAAAGAATTCTCCAATTATTTAGTGCTTCTACTGGTCTCCAAGTAATTTTTCACAAGACCACCTTGGTACCTATCCATATTGATAATACACAAGCTATCAGTCTAGCTACTGCATTTGGATGTAAAGTTGAATCTCTGCCCTTCACCTATCTTGGACTTCCATTAGGCACCACCAAACCTTCTTTTGCTGATCTCATGCCTACTATCTCTAGTATGGACAAAAAACTGTCTGGTATCTCATCACTCATGTCCTACACTGGCAGACTGACTCTTTTAAACTCTGTGATTAACTCAATGCCAATGCACATTATGTGCTCCATCAAGGTTCATGTGACTATTTTTGTTCACTTTGAAAAGAGTGGGAGGCAATTCCTTTGGGAAGATAGATATAATACAAAGCATGGAAAATGTCTTGCTAGTTGGGAGATGATATGTAGACCCAAATATGAAGGAGGTCTTGGTGTACTGAATCTGAGATTACAAAACAAGGCACTGCTGATGAAAAATTTGCATAAATTTTATAATTGTATGGATATACCATGGGTGCAATTAATTTGGCAAGCCTATTACAGCAATGGTCAGACACCACACACTTCTAACCCCAAAGGATCTTTCTGGTGGAAGGATTGTTTGTCTCTTTTTGAGGAATACAGTGGTATGGTGCAGATGGAAATTAACAAAGGCAACACTGCTTTACTTTCTAAAGATGAATGGAATGAAGCTATCAGAGAGGATAAATTACCCCATTTATACTCTTTTTCTATCAATCAAATCCTATCTATCAGCCAAACAAAATAAATTGGAGATGATAATATCTATGATCTGTTCCACCTGTCACTTTCCACTCTGGCAATACAGCAGCTTCATGAACTCCAAGATGATTTGCAAGGAATACAACTCAATGATGACAATGATCAATGGGGATACAGCTGGGGCCCTTAATACTCTACTAAAAAAGCATACAGATCTCTTCTTGGTGAATTTGTTACTCATCAACCTATTCTGGATATTTGGAAGACATGCAACATACCTAGATAGAATTTTTTTGCATGGCTTCTTCTCAATAAGAGTCTCAACACGAAAGATCTGATGAATAAAAATAATTTCTATGTTGAATATTCAGATTGTATACTTTGTGAGACCTGCCCTGAGGTAACCCTTCAGCATCTGTTTTTCGAGTGCAGCTTCAGTCAGAGTTTTTGGTGGACACTAGGCTTGGAATGGAATTCTAATTATGACATCAATGATATAATTATGGAAGCAAAAAACAGACACTCAATATCCTTCATTATGGACATCGTCATCACAGGGTGCTGGAGCATATGGGACCAGAGAAATGATGCTATATTCAACTACAATTTACCAAATATTCAGAGATGTATTCAAAAATTTAGAGCTTTTATTGCTTTAAACCTTCATAGGGCTAAGCCTAGCTTGAAGGAAGGTTTACAATCTTGGTTAGACACTCTATGATTATGTAATAAGGACAACTGCTCCATCTATAAATATTCCATTTATTAATAGAAAATGACACAGTAGGGAGTCTTTCCCTACTGTATTTGTGTCAAAAAAATACATCAACATAATTCCACTACTAACAACATGACTTCTCCCATGTCCTCAAGAACTAAACGAACTACTCATGAGACATCATATGGATCAAGATCAGAGATGATATAATGATGAATAACAATCTGAACATAAACAATAATTCAATGGTTCCACTCACAAGCATCAACTACAAAAGTAATCAACACCGGGGAAAGTTTCCCTAAGAACTATGCAAGGTTCAAAACAATTGTTACAGCGGGATGGAGTGGTGATGATGGTGCTGGAGGAGATGGTGGTGTGGATGATGATGATCCCTATGAAGTCTAGCTTGATGATGGTGTTGATGGCGACGATATCCCCTCTCCGGGAAGGAATTTCCCCGACAGAAATCTGTCTGCCAGAGAGCTCTTTCTCTCTCTATAGTGAGAGATCTTTCTCTCTGTGTAGTTTCCATCCCGTAGAGGCGGCGAAATCTTTCTATGGTCGCTCCTTGAAATTTACGGTGTCAGGAGGAAGATATAAGCGAGAGGGCAGAGCAGGAGGTGGGCCAGGGTGGCCACACCCCCTGGTGGCGCGACCTAGGGTGGCCCGCGCCTGGGGGGTGTGGGCCCCCTATGTCCTAACTCCGCCTGCCCTTATGGCATCCTTCGTCTTCTAGAAAAATATAATTTTCCATATATTTTCTGGTATTTTTCTGATCTTCACGAAAATTGCATCTAGACACCTCTTTTTCCATCAGAATCCTGACTCCGGCAGTTCATTCTCCAAGATTCATCCAACATGCAAAAATAGATGAAATGACATAAGAATCACCTCTTAATATGAAATATATCAATAAATAATAGCAAATTATGAAATATAATAGTGATACAAAATGGACGTGTCAAATGTATTTATGTCGGCCCCTTGTGTGTTTGGTTTTTATCCAGATAGACGCTGAGCAAGGAGAATATCAGGAGCCACAGGAGTATTACCCGGATCCATCTTATTCTACAACTGAACTTCCAGGCAAGAATTTCCCCATACTTGCACTACATATAGTACCTACTGCATCTATCTTATTCTTGCATCATTGAGTCGCGACCCAAATAAAAATTGAATCCCAAGTACTACATAGCCTTTACTTTTAAACCCCACCAAAGCTTATTTCCTCCATCCTATGAGCCATTATTACATGAGTTGCTTGAGCCATGCGAGTCGTAGAATTACATGTGTAGGGTTTTGATGACCCAAAAGTATAGGGGGTGTATCGTAGTAATTTCGATAAATAGGAGTGTCGATCCCAACAAGGAGCAGAAGGTGCTGAACAGTGGTATGGAGCAGGAACTCTCTACAAATACTTAGCAAACAGATTTTTAGGGGTTTTCTGATAAGGCAACAAAACAAAGTGCAAGTAATAAAGAACAAATGCAACAATTGGCCCAATCCTTTCTTAGCAAAGGACAAGCTGGTGGAAATACTTATAAGGACCAAACGTTCTCGAGGATACATGGGAATTCTGTCAAGTGCTTTCTCTTCATATAGCTAAGTACTCTTATTTGGTGTTGTAAGTGTTGTGTGGGTGAACCTGTGCCAATGTACCGACCTTACTTGGACTAATACATACTTGTGATTAAACCCCTTGGAAACATCCGTAACTACAGGAAATTAATTAAGATATAAATCTAACCACAGCCTTAAACTCTGAGATCCTACACTCCCTTGTGCAAAGGCGTCCTAACGGGGGTTCAGGTTTCTGTCACTCCGGCAACCCCACAATTAGTAGCCAAATACACAATGCATTCCCCTAGGACCATAAATGGTGAAGTATCATGTAGTCGACGTTCACATGACACCACTAGAAGAATAGCACCACAACTTAAATACTAAACCATTGAATAATAACTCAACACAAATCCACTAATAACAACATGACTTCTCCCATGTCCTCAAGAACTAAATGAACTACTCATAAGACATCATATGGATCAAGATCAAAGATGATATGATAATGGATAACAATCTAAAAAAACAATAATCCAATGGTTCCACTCATAAGCATCAACTACAATAGTAATTAACACCGGGAAGTTTCCCCTAAGAACTAAAGCAATATCCAACACAATTGTTACAGCAGGACATAGTGGTGATGATGGTGCTGGTGGAGATGATGGTGTGGATGATAATGATGATGATCCCGATGAAGCCTAGCTTGACGATGGTGTTGATGGCGAAGGTCTTCCCTCTCTGGAAAGGAATTCCCCCGGCAGAAATCGGTCTGCCGGAGATATCTTTCTCTCTCGGTGTTTTCCGCCCCCCAGAGGTGGCGAAAATATATCTGTGGTCGCCCCCTAGCCTTAGGGTTCCGTAGGGAAGATATAGGCGAAGGGGCGGAGTCGGGAGCCGGGCAGGTGGGCCACACCTACCCTAGGCGCCGGCCCAGGGTGGGCCCGTGCCTAGGGGGTGGGGCCCCCCTGCGGCCCTTCTTCGCTCCTCCTCCTGGCTTCCTCAATCTTGTGGAAAAATATAATTTTCCCATATTTTTCTAGTATTTTTATGATCTTCGCGAAATTGCATCAAAACGCCTTCTTTTCCATCAAAATCCAGACTCCGGTAGTCCATCCTCCAAGAATCATCCAACATGCATAAACAGTGGAAAAGACATAAGTAATACCTCATAATAAGACAAATATCAATTAATAGAGGTAGATTATGATATAGAATGGTGATGCAAATTGGGCATATCAACTCCCCCAAGCTTAGACCTTCGCTTCTCCCCAAGCGAAAACTGAGCTCAGTAAACATGTCCAGAGGTTTATGGAGTGAAGTGTCGATAAAACAATACGAACAAGAAGCATCACACTTACCATTACACAACTCATAGAAGAAAGCAACTCACCATTATATAACTTAGCTTACAACCAAGTTCAGCAGTCACATTAGAGATGCATAAAGATAAATCATAATTGGAATTGGCGAACTTGTTCTTGGTCAAAGAACACCTGGCAAAAAGTTTCACAAAAAGCTTTTTGTAGTTATTTGGAACAAAGTTTTCACAACAGGAGCACTCTTTGCTCAAAAAGGTTTTTTCAATGAAGGCTTTCAAAGTAATAATCAATAGATAAGAGTTTGTGCAAACAAGGAAGATAAAGACCATGATTGAATAAATCACCATATGAATGCTTGAAACACAACAACTCAAATGCTTGCTAGAGATAGAGAGGAAATAGGTTTACTGACTCAACTTGGAAAATAGGAGAAGGGTCCCTTCATAAAGGGTAGAAGGGATTACAAGTCATAAAGAGCTTCCAAAAGATTATGGTACTTACTAGCTTTGAGCCCTCATTGCCCCTATCATAGGCATCTTGAGATGATTAAGGTTAAAGTGCACAAAGATGGAGTATATGCTTGACGAAATATAAGTTGGCAATATCATGTCCCTTGAATATGAGGGCCACTCCTCATGCTACTCAACTTTGGTCACTGGTAAGTTCTTGTCATTGTAAGTACATGCGTATCATAGAGAACCGCCAATGGGGTACCCCTTGCACATGGTACAGGAGCTATCCCATAACCAAAATGACAAGGCAAGCAGACAATGAGCATCTCAACAATATTTTTATACTATGTGCATAGCTTTTTATTGATGATGCTTCATAGATAGCTCACTATGGTGATGTTGCAAGTTTCCACCATGATTAGGCATGGCTTAGGCTAGCGGCCCAGGAGTTTCTCTAACACAAAATACAAACTACATGGACTTACAAGTTCCCTCTTTATTTCACATTGTTGACATCCATAGACAAAAGATCACGATATCAACTTAGTACAAAGTACAAGTGCAATGTTGAAAACGTTCCCCATGACAGCACGATTCTGCTAATTCCAACGTATAGATGCAAGCATATACAACTTCGATGGCACAATGGTTCAAGTCTATTAGGGGCAAAGAAATAAGGTATGCCATCAGCTTCGTGAGGGCTTTACTAACTAGTTTTCACATAACAAAGTACTTTTTAATTCGAAAGGTAGATGAAGCTTGAGAATTTGCTTGGAATAGCAAAAGCTACTAGGTAGATATGGTGGACACAAGTGGCAAAGGTTTTGGTTCAAAGGGATTGGAAAGATGAGAAGTATGCCTTCTCAAAATAGGTTTTTGGCTAGCAAGGCTGGGTAGCAAGCAAGAGAGTTGAAAGAAACAAGCAAACCTACAAGTGATACAGTCAAACATGCAATCTTCCTTGAAGACACAAAATATCTTAAATAAAGAATACTAAGCTCATGAGCCAACAAGAAATAAAATAAATGATACAAAATACCTGTAAGCTTTTTTCTTTCTCTTTTTCTTTCAAACTTCAAAAAGTATTGCTACTGACCAGAACTCGGTTTGACAAAACCAATTTAGATCCACTTGATGATCCCAAATTGTTGCCAATAATGATCAACAAGATCCATCATATAATAGAGATTGCAAACTAAAATAAGAAGTGCAAAAAGTAAAAGATGAGACTTCTCATTAATATTCCAATAAAGGCACTCACACCAAGGGATACATGGATATCAACTAAAGGAGAGATACTTCCACATGCAAACCAAACTATAAGATAACCTCTCTACCAAAGATACGAATCCACTAAATAGGTAAAAGATAGAAGATAATGGTGGTGATACCACAGCACTCCCCAAGCTTGGAACAAGCCAAGGGGATGCCAAACCTGATGACGAATTACTCCTTCGGCGGTGGTGGTGTTATCTTGATAAGATCCTCAATAAGTTTCTTCAAATCTTCCAAATCGAAGGTTAGAGTACAAATCAATTCCGAATTATGCAGCTCATGATCAATTCGGACCGAGGATCCCAGTCCTTATTATTCTTTCTCCACTCTTTCTTCTTAGAGTGTTCCTTCCCTACATGGTTAGAGTGATTGGTACGAGGAGGAGGTGACCGTGGAGAGAGGATATGACGTGGAGTCTTCCCTCCTATAGACATCCGTGATGTCCTCTTAATCTTGATAGGTTTTGCCACCACTCCAATGCTTGCGACGGTAGCGCGGGTGTCCGGTTGCTTGTCCTCCTCCATGTCTCCTTCATAACCTACCAAAATCTCCTCCTCCTTGGGTTTGTGAGGATCGTCTTCCTCGGGCTTCTTGCCTTTGTCGTTAGCGGAGACCATGGTGCTCTAAACTTGAGAAGTTTTCCTGACAGAAACAGATCAAAACGAAAACACAACGAGAACACAATGCATGAACCTTAGGGGGATCCGGGGGGTTATATATTACGAAGTTTCAATGCATAAGGAAGGTTCTGATACGGAAACGAGGCGGAGACGGAGTTCGAGGGGGGCACACCCCGCTTAGGCGCGGCCAGGCTGGGCCTGCGCCTAGGGTGGGTTTGTCCACCCCAGAGTCCGTTTCCTCTTCAGTTCCGTCTCGTATCTTCCCTTATGTATTAAAAACATAAAAAATATACAAGATTGGGGTTTCACGAACCTTCTGTTTTCACCACTTTTACCTATTCAAAGACAAACTCTACAAACTCCTTTTCTCGTTCTCTTAGAATTTTCCTATCCACGCAAGGAAATACACAAACTTCAATGGAAACATTAGTATAAGAGAAAACAATAACCTTTAGGTTCACAATTCAACTGAAATTTAACAAAACAAAGGCTTCTATAAGAAGCAAATGCAAATGATAACAAAAATCTGTCAAAACAGACCAGCAGGTAAATATTGATTCTTTTGAAACCCTTCTGTTGCTCAATGCTGAACTAATGAAAGTTGGTTAACAACTTGGAGAACAAGCTCAGAAAAATACAGCTCCATCCGACATACTGAGCTCCCTCACTAATTTTTACAGTGCAGCACAAAAATCTGTCCCAGGACAGCCACTTTTCACAACTCTTCTTCACAAAAGTAGTTGAACTTGACAAAAAAACCAAAACAAAAAGGATAAGGAGCGATTATTACTAAGGTAATAACTTCCAAGAGTCGACAAAACTCTTGGTTTATCTCCCAACAAGTACTTTTCTTTAATGCCTTTAAGTTAGGCTTGAAACTTTCAAACATGCTCACATAGGATATATATATTTGAAGTGAAAGAGAGCATCAAGAAGCAAATAACCAACACATTTGAGTCTAACCCACTTCCTATGCATGGGGTTATCATGAGAAAACGAATTGTTGAAACAAAAAGCCACCAGCATGGTAAGACAAAATAAATGCAACTTCAAAGCTTTCAACATAAAACGGGGAAACTTAACATCACTGAGATGCACCAAACCATGTTTCCCTCTTTCAAAATAACTTTCAGTAGCACTTTGAGTAAAGTTGACAATATAACTGTCACTGGTAACAACTTTATCATTAGAATGAGCATACTTATAATCACTAAAGAGAGGTCCAAGGTCATAAAATGGATCAATAGAAGCAAGTTGTTCCATCCTGAAATCTTTATTAGGCAAGCTATTTTCACAAGGAGCTTTAGAAAATTTGGAAAGTTAAACTCATAAGAATCTCCATCAAACTTAGTTAAAACTTTATCCTTACAATCTATAATAGCTCCATGTAGCATCCCAGTTGTATAACACCTGTAATGCTACTTGTTCTAGTAATAAAGGGCCACTTCCTACATGAAATTGTTGCATCATCATCATATCATGCTCATGTCATCATGTCACCTTGCATTGGAGCATCATACAAAAACCCTTTTGTTTTGGTTCTTATCTCATATGCATTAATATTTGTATTTGCCTCTTGATATTGTATTTGGTTCTTGATATATTGTTAGATGCCCAAGTTGATTTGGGGGCATATCTCTTATTGACTCCACCACCTTTTCTTCACCACCTTATAATTCCACCATCCAACTAAATATGAGCTTGGCATTTATGGGTTTTACTTCTAGCTCATGTGGGTTGGGATGGATCCAATTCTTTTCCACATGTTCTCATCTTGGCATCATTTTGTTTTCACATTATTGATACATGAGAGCCACATGGCCACCTTTGCATGCCTTGTGAGTGGGACCCCTTTTTCCTAGCTTCCATATGTGTGTTTTTGGGGTTATCATCATGTTGGGATATTTTTGTGGGCTTATTAAATACCTATTGGCATATACACACTAGCAAGTCCCCAAATATAATCCAATTTGATCATCTCCTTATACTCCACTTGGAATTCTTTCTAAATTCTTTTGCTTGGGCCTTACTCCACACTTTGGAATGCATAAGAAAATGCCATGTAAATAATCTGTTTTCACAAAGATAAACATGGTATTAATTAATTATGCATGGCCCATGCAAGTACCCTTTGGCTTGACATTTGTTTTCTTTTGATTTTAATATGGATCATCTCTCTCTACCCCTTAGGCTTGGTCTTGTTTGATCATGCCTAAACCTCATCACCATACCCATCCTTACCATCATCACCTTTTCCTCCCTTTTCTAGTCTTGGTCTTGTTGGGGTTTGGTTTGTGCTTGGTTTGATCTTGACAAAAGAACACCCTAGCATCTAACCTTCCCCCCCTCTCTAAACCTAAACCCTAAGCCACCCCCCTCTCTCCTTAAATCCCACCTAATTCTAACCCGAGCCCCCCTAGCTAACCCTAGCTTCTCCCCTCTCTTCCTCGACCTCTCTCCTCTCTACCATGCAGGCCCCACCCCAGCAACCTCCTACCCATCTAGCCCATGCCACACCGAGCCCCCCCAAACCTAAACCCTAGTCCAACCCTACAACCCGAGCGGCCCCTCTCCTCTCTTCTCTCCCGCCCTAGGGGCCCCTCTGAACACCTGCCCCCGAGCCTCCTCTACACCCTCGCCCTGGCCCAGCTGCAGCCTCACCTTCCCCCCATGTGCCTGCCCTGGCCGATCACGTGAAGGAGGAAAGGTGGCACCGAGGCCACCTTTTCCATCTCCCCTCCCCCACGCAACCTCACCTGCCCGCTCGTCCTTATCTACCACCACCACACGGCTCCTCTGCCTCCCAGATCCAGCCCCAGAGCCCTGCCTCTCCTCTCCTTCCTCCCCACCACCGGCCACCTCTCTCGCCGGCCACCATCAGTCTCCTCCGTTCCCCCCCTCATCCAGCCGGTGGCGTGACGCTCTGGGTGTCGAGGAAGCTCGGCAAGGTCCTCTGCGTCGCCCCCGTACCCAGCAGCGAGGAGGAGAAGCCCCCAGGCCCCTGCACGTCTACGACGCAGACGCCAAACCCTAGACGCCGGAGCGCCAGCAACGTCGCCGACCCGCTGCTCCCCGACCCGATCCAGGCCCTCCAACGACCCCGCGGTGAGCCACGCTACCTCCCAGACACCTCCCCTGTCGTGTTCGTTTCCTGGTTGAGCGGGTCATGGCGACGAGCGCCCTCGGTGCACGGCGTGGTCGTCGACGTCGTCTCGCTCCCGTGCGCGTCAAACCCTAGCTAGCCGTCTACCCTCCCTCCTAGCATCTACCCAAGCCCAGCGCAGCGGCAGCCACCCTCTGCGCGCCAGCCCGAGGCCCGCGTTCGACTCCCCGCCCCGCTCTGCACGCGCGCGTCGCACGCGTCTGTCCGCGAGCGGGCGGAGGAGAAAAACAGTGCCGCGGGCGTACGTTTTGCAATAACCCCCCTGCCCTTCTTTTCCTCAACCCGCGGTCCCTCGGAGCCCCACTGTCAGCGTCGGTGGACGATTTGTAAAAAGGCTCCCCATCTTTTCTCAAACCAACCCGCGGTCCCATGCCCCCCACCTGTCAGTCCCTGGCCGCGCGCCTCTGTCTCGTGGACCATGTGGCCCTGTGACCCCACCTGTCGGCCTCTGCGGCTGGGTCATCCCGCGGTAACAGAAGCTTCTGCGCGCGTGTGGCCCAGTCAGCCCTGTGACCCCACCTGTCTGCGACTAGGGCTAGGTTTAGCTGAGTGTTAAAATGTTTTCTGTTTCTGTTTTAATTTAAATCTGTTTCCAAATTAATTCAAATTCAAATATAAATCTGTTTTCAAATAACTTTCAAAATATAAATCCAAATTTGACAAATAATATATGTTTTTGAATCAGAAAAATGTGAGGATTTCAAATATGCTATTTAAATTACCTTTTGCACATTTAAAATTCCAAGTTGAGTTAAATTACAACAAATGCCATCCTTTCTTAAATATTTAATAACTTTTGATTTATAATTCCAAATTTAACAAATGATATGTCTAAAATGATCAGCTCGACGAGACCTTTCTGTTTATGCTATCCTTGACTTCAATTGCAGCATGCATCATGTAAATATATAATATACAGCAACTAATATGACAACAAAATGTGATCCAAAACCCTTTAAAATGTTATTTCTTGTCTTCCACACCTCACCCATGCCATGCTACATTAATGCCATGCAAATTGTGCATCATTCATCATGGCATGATTGTTTGCTTGACGCATCTTATTCATATGCTTGTGCACTATATTTATGTTGGCCCTTGTTTGTTTGGTTTTTCTCGGGTAGACTACGCGAGGAACATATCAAGAGAACCAGGAGCACTACCTGATCCGTCTCGCTTCAACTGAGTTGCCAGGCAAGCACTACCACATGCTTGCATACATACAGTACCTATTGCCTCTATCTTATTCTTGCATCATTGAGTCGCGATTGCATTAAATTGAATCCCAAGTATTGCATAGCCTTTACTTTCAAACCCCACCAAGCTTGTTCATCCATCCCATGAGCCGTTACTACAGGAGTTGTTTGAGCCATGCGAGTCGTAGAAAAGCATGTGTAGGGTATGTGAGAGTCTGATGGATAACGAGGTACCTAAACAACTTAACCTGAGTAGTAATGGGATAACTAATGAAAGTGGCACCGGTGAGCAACATCTGCTATTTGGTTTTTCCTGCTCACTTGTGTCCCGTAAGACCCCGAGTACTTGATTCCTGTTCCAAGATTATTCGCGCTATCCACATCCGGGAGGCTTATGGGACCCCCGAGCGAGCTTGATTCATCTTATTTCTTGGGGCCACAAACTAGTTTGAGGTTTTGTTTACTATCCTGTACTTATGCCATGCTTTATTCTTGTATTCGATTGTGCGAGGAGCACACTTATCTGTTAGGATCGGGACACGTTTTCGCGGTGTCGACAAGCCCAGTTTTGGGTTCCCAGTCACTCACAGCCGTCCACCCAAACCTCGGGTCCGTCTCGAAGTCAGCTAGCTTCGTTGCGGGTGTACTCCAAGGGGTGCCCCCCTGAAATATTTCTGAATCCTGTGATTGCTTTGTTGTGAAGGCCTCGTTGGGTTTTGATTTGGTTTTTCCGAGGTTGATCGAGTGTGTGTTGCTATTTGTGCACCCCTGCTGGGTAAAACTTTCTGAAAGCCGTGTCCGCGGTTATGGACGACTTGAGCAGTTCTCGATCATAGACAAGCATAACTAAAGTACCGTTTTAATCTGACTAAGTAATTGACTAGTAAATAGTGCAATACTCATGGAATGGTTAATAAAACTGCCAACGGATGGGGGGTTGTTCGTCCGCTTCCTCGTTGGTAAGCGAGGAGGAGGATGGATCTGATGAAATTACTGTTATAACTGTTGTCATTAATTCACGGACATCCGTCTATCATTGGTTAGGCGGATGGTTAGCGAGTATCTATAGAACTGCTAGGGTTTATCTTTTGCTGCAATTGCGTCACCCCAGGTTGTGTCCCCTTTAGAGGCATTAAGACTTGCTGAGTACCCTTAGGGTCTCACACGATAAATTATTGGTTCAGATGAACAGGTATCCTCGACGGATCTTTGGGTGGAAGAGGCGATGATGTGGGCAACGATCGTTCGGTGTAGAGATTCCGGAACGGGATCCGTGAGATCTGTGGGATGTGCTTAGTTCTATGGCATCTTATGCCGATTTGCTTCTTATCCGTACTCGGACTTTGTTTTGCCGCTTCCGCTTGATACTCTGATGTGTGATGTATGAGGAATTATCCTAAAATATTATATCTATCTAGGTCATTTGAATCTTGCCGTATGGCGTTGCTATATTTCCTTTCTTTCTAGATGGTATGGCTCTGATGTACTCTTGTATGGTGGCTTGCATACATACTCATTTGTGTATGTAGTTGATCCCTTCGCCGCCGATTCGCGCCGTCTGAGTCCCGTTGAGTTGGAAGTGGTTGGGACGGCCGAAGGTCTACCCGTGAGTGGCTTTTGGGGCCCCACCGTACTATTTCAACCACTACCGCTCATCCAGGATTGTATCTAGGAGCGTAATTCACCGAGGTAGTTACACTCCACAAGTTTTTAAGAAAGGTCTACCAAAAATGATAGGACAAATTTTGCTAGCTGCAGAATTAAGCACTAGAAAATCAGCAGGATACTTAGTCTTACCACAGAGAATCTCCACATCTCTTACAATACCAATAGGGAAATGGTCTCCTTGTTAGCAAGGTGAATAACCACATCAATGTCCTCAAGCTCACAAGGAACAATCTCATGCATAATTTCCCTATAAATCTCATAAAGAATAACACTAGAACTAGCACCAATATCACATAAACCATAGTAGCAATGATCACCAATTTTAACAGAAAGCACAGGAACACTAGATTTTCTAGCCTTACTAGTATGAGAGACAATATTAGTAGCGTCTTCACAGAGGACAATATGCTCATCCTCTATATTTCTGGCGTCAAGATCTTTCACAATAGTTACCACAGGTTCAACATTCAATTGCCCATCAGGCTCCATAGTTTTCTTTGTACCTTTGTTATTTGCACTAATAATCATAGAATACTCCTTTACCTTAGCTGGGAAAGGAACTTTATCAACATAAGGTTCAGGCACAATATGATTATTAGTACAAACTTTAGCACTTCTAACAGGAACATGTCTAACAACATATTTATAAGGTGCATGTTACTTGTTCCACTTCTTCTTGGGAATTTCTATGTAAGAGGCAAAGGCCTTAAAACAATTGGCAATACTTTGGGAATCAAGACCAAACTCATTACTAATATCACGGAAGTCATCAGTTCCCATAAAAGATTTAATCCATTCATAATCATAGTTTATACCTGACTTTCTTCCTTTGTCATTCTACCAAGCTTCAGTCTTCTCTTGAATACGGTCTAGTAGATCCCATTTAGCTTCTTCCTTCATACGTGTAAATGATCCAGCACAAGAAGAATCCAGTAAATCTTTATCATGAAGAGAAAGCCTAGCATAAAAGTTATTGATAATAATATTGTTAGGGAGTTCATGAATAGGACATTTAAGCATTATTAACTTCAATATCCCCCAAGCTTGAGCTGTACTCTCTCCATCACGAGGCCAAAAGTTATATATCCGATTTCTATCCTTATGAATCTCATTGGGAGGATAAAATTTTGAATAAAAGAGAGACACCATTTCTTCCCATTCCATGGATTGTCCATTCTTCAGCAGCTTATACCATTCTTCATTTCTCCCTTTCAAGGATATGGAGAGTAACTTCTTCTTCACCTGTTCAGTTGTGATACATGCACACTTAAACAACCCGCATAATTCATGGATAAAAAGAAAGTGATCACCAGGATGGACAGTTCCATTCCCTAAAAAATAATTATCCATAACACGATCAACAATACTTGTAGGTATCTTAAAAGGATCTATCTCAATAGGTGGTGGTTCATCTACTACCCTAGCAGTAGTAGTAGTTTTCCCAAACAGAAAACCAAGTGGGTTATCCATATTGGAAATAAAGTAACAAGAAGTATCAAAAGAAATGCTCACAGTAGAAGTTTCCTTTACCAGTTCCACTCATCAATAACGCTTCACTCCCCGGCAACGGTGCCAGAAAATAGTCTTGATGGCCCACAAGTATAGGGGGTGTATCGTAGTACTTTGGATAAATAGGAGTGTCGATCCCAATGGGCAACAGAAGGTGCTGAACAGTGGTATGGAGCAGGAACTCTCTACAAATACTTAGAAAACAGATTTTTAGGGGTTTTCTGATAAGGCAACAAAACAAAGTGCAAGTAATAAAGAACAAACGCATCAAGTGGCCCAATCCTTTCTTAGCAAAGGACAAGCCGGTGGAAATACTTATAAGTACAAAACGTTCTCAAGGACACATGGGAATTCTGTCAAGTGCTTTCGCTTCATATAGCTAAGTACTCTTCTTTGGTGTTGTAAGTGTTGTGTGGGTGAACCTGTGCCAATGTACCGACCTTACTTGGACTAATACATACTTGTGATTAAACCCCTGCAAAAATTCGTAACTATAGGAAAGTAAATAAGATATAAATCTAACCACAACCTTAAACTCTAAGATCCTACACTCCCTTGTACAAAGGTGTCCTAACAGGGGTTCAGGTTTCTGTCACTCCGGCAACCCCACAATTAGTAGCCAAATACACAATGCGTTCCCCTAGGCCCATAAATGGTGAAGTATCATGTAGTCAACGTTCACATGACACCACTAGAAGAATAGCACCACAACTTAAATACTAAACCGTTGAATAATAACTCAACACAAATCCACTAATAACAAAATGACTTCTCCCATGTCCTCAAGAACTAAATGAACCACTCACAAGACATCATATGGATCAAGATAAAAAATGATATGCTAATGGATAACAATCTGAACATCAACAATAATCCAATGGTTCCACTCACAAGCATCCACTATTATAGTAATTAACACCGGGAAAGTTTCCCCTAAGAACTAAAGAAATATCCAACACAATTGTTACAGCGGGACAGAGTGGTGATGATGGTGCTGGTGGAGATGATGGTGTGGATGATAATGATGATGATCCCGATGAAGCCTAGCTTGACGATGGTGTTGATGGCGAAGGTCTTCCCTCTCTGGAAAGGAATTCCCCCGGCAGAAATCGGTCTGCCGGAGATATCTTTCTCTCTCGGTGTTTTCTGCCCCCCAGAGGCGGCGGAAATCTACCTGTGGTCGCCCCTATCCTTAGGGTTCCGTAGGGAATATATAGGCGAAGGGGCGGAGTCGGGAGCCAGGAAGGTGGGCCACACCTTCCCTAGGCGTGGCCCAGGGTAGGCCCTCGCCTAGTGGGTATGGGCCCCCTGTGGCCCTTCTTCGCTCCTCCTTCTGGCTTCCTCAATCTTCTGGGAAAATATAATTTTCCTATATTTTTCTGGTATTTTTCTGATCTTCACGAAATTACATCAAAATGCCTTCTTTTCCATCAGAATCCAGACTCCGACAGTCCATGCTCCAAGAATCATCCAACATGCATAAATAGTGGAAAAGACATAAGTAATACCTCATAATAAGACAAATATCAATGAGTAGAGGTAGATTATGATATAGAATGATGATGCAAATTGGGCATGTGGGACTATGAATCCCCTTAGTCCAAGCTTGAGTCATATTTAATTTCTTGGGGACACAAACTAGTTTGGGGCGTTATTACTATCCTGTACTTATGTCATGTTTTACTGCTTATTTACTACTGTTGGTGGAGGTGCGTTTAATACTGTACTATTTAGGAATTGTGAAACGTTTATGCGGTATCAACAAGAAAGTCACACTTTCGGGGTCCCAGTCGTTTACAGGCATCGACACAAACCTCTGGGTCCGTTTCGGAGCCGGCCAACTTCGTCGCGGGTTGCTTAGTAGGGTGGCCCCCTGAAATCAACTATGAATCTTGTGAATGCTTTGTCGTGATGCCTCGTTGGGTTTTCATTTGGTTTTTTCAAGGTTGATCATGCATGTGTTGCTATTTGTGCACCCCTGCAGGGTAAATCTTTCTAAAAGCCGTGTCCGCGGTTATGGACGACTTGGAGCACAATTTCTCGATCATGGACAAGCATAACTAAAGTACTGCTTTTAAATTGACTAAAACATGACTAGTAATAGCGCAATATTCATGGAATGATTAATAAAACTACGAACTGATGGGATGTTATTCCGCCTTCTCATTTGGGAACGGGGAGGTGGGCGAGCGATGTTTATTTATGTTGATATATATTTGTTGGATAATTCACTGTTGTTTATTTAACGAGCGTCAGTCAATCATTGGTTAGACGGATGTTGTAGCGTGTCTCTATAGAACTGTTAGGTTTTATTTTAGCTGCAATTGCATCACCCTCAGGTTGTTCCCTTTAGATGCATAAAGACTTGCTGAGTCCTTTAGGTTCTCACACAATAAAATATTGGTTTAGATGGACGGGTATATGCACAGGAAGGCTACTGGGTCGAGGAGACCGATGATGGTGGCAACGACCGTCTGGTGTAGATATTCCGGGGATGGCGATCCGTGAGATCTGTGGGCGGTATGTGCTTATTTTTAGGGCGTGTTACGCCAATTTGCTTCAAGTCCGTACTCGGATCCTGTCTTTGGCTTCCGCTTGATACTCTGATGTGTGCTTTATGAGGATATATCCTAAACTATTAGAACTATTTACTATTTTGGATCTTGCCATATGGCGTTGAATATTTATATCTCTTTTAGATGGTTTGGCTTTGATATACTCTTGTATGTCGCTGACATACACATTTTTGTATGTTTTGTTCGCATGCCTTTCGACTATGCCGCTCGTACTTGTCCCGATGTTCTTGCAAAGTGGATAGGGTGTTGGCCGGTACCGTGCCTTGTTCCGCTCAGACGGGACCTACACGTGGGTGGCCCTTGGGCCTCCTCGGTAGGACACATTATGCACTTTGGGTTCATTCCAGGCTTGTTACTTAGAGCGTAGTGTCCGAGGGTCGTTGTCAGTCTAGCAAATATTTTTGGTAGTTATGTATATTAGGAAAAAACTAAGCGTGAGAGTAGGACTGCTTCCATTTTTCTTCTTACCCTCCCACCAACCCTTTTCTAGTAAGTACGTGTGACGTTTATCAATCCTCCTAAAATTTCAAACTAGGATTCACGCATTCTGGGTTTCCGTGGTATCATAAGATGTGTTAAATCCTTTGTCTATTTGTTGCATCCAACTTTGCTTCACAATATTCCTTTCATTATAAACTATTGGTACATTCCATACTGACATGATTTTGTCAAACCGACACGATCTATCCAATTCCTTGTAAACCGATGCAATCTTGTTAAGGGTGTTCGTCCTTCCTGCATGTTTTCACGTAATGTGGAGTTTCTAATCACTATACGTTAAGTTAAATCGACCCTATGCAAGTTTTAGCGGTCCTCGCCAAACCCGCATAGAAATGATTCAAAGGTGCCCACTAGGCACTTTCGTGTGGGTGGAAAACAAAGTAATACCATTAGAAAATAGTCCATGATGGAACCCACAAAACATATATATACAACATGACACCATGAGTCAAGAATATATATACACAGTACAAAGAGCCAAATCACCTTGAAAACGATGCACATCCAAGTACGAATAAGATGAAAATTGGGCTAAGAGCCCTGAAGAATAACCAATGGCGTCCATAACCCTGCCCAGGCCAAGCCGGAAGGGTAACACTACTAACGACGTCGATCTCAAAACAAGCTCAAACAAACAGGGTGCCGACAAAGGGCAAATGAAAAAGAAAGCGGTCAGTACTGAGGCCGGTACACGACGAGTCTTATAATTCGGCGGTCCTCGCCTACATAGGTATGGTGGACTGAAGCGGCAGCGCAACATGCACTAAACAACCATAGAGACTCGATACAACTGACGACTATTAGAAAAGGATAAGAAAGACCTATTCGGATCCAACCTGATACTAACACCAAACATACCCATCTTGGTATTTCCCCCTCGAGACCAAATGAGGAAGTCAAACCAAGGAACTCACACCATTGGCAGTTCTATTCATTCCATTGTAGTTGCAATACTTACTAGTCAGGTATAGATAGCACGAGTCATCCTGATATCATAAGCTGTGGGCACTTCTAGTTAACCATTCCGTTATAGTTGCAACACTTACTAGTCAGATATAAATAGCATGAGACATTCCAAACCAAGCTGTAGTTGGTACTTTTATTTAGCCAGTTTTTTGTAGTGAAGCTGATTACTAGTCATTTCAAAGTTAAATTTATAGCACTACTTTAGTTATAGTTGTCTATAATCGAGATAGTTTGCTCCAAGTTGTCCATAACGGGAGACACGGCTTTCAGAAAGTTTTACCCTACAGGGGGCACAAATAGCAACACACATACGATCAACCTCAGAAAACCCAAATGAAAACCCAACGAGGCATCATGACAAAGCAATCACAAGATTCATATAATATTTCAGGGGGGCACCCCACTAAGCTACCTGCTACAAAGTTAGCCGGCTCCGAGACGGACCCGGAGGTTTGTGACGACGGTTGTAAACGACTAGGAACCCGAAAGTGTGACTAGGCTTATCGATACCGCGAAAACGTCGCACAGGGTTCCAAAATAGTACAGGAACTCCACACGCAATAGTAAATAAAGCAGTAAAGCATGACATAACTACAAGATACTAATAAAGCCCCAAACTACTTTGCGGCCCCAAGAAATAAGATATGACTCAAGCTCTCGCTAAGGGGATTCATGGTCCCACATGCGGATAGTGTGAACAGTCAAGGAACAAGTATCAAGTACTCGGGTTCCTATGGTACACTAGTGGGCGGTTAAAAACAAAATCACATCTATTGCCCACCGGTGCCTCTGTATTAGTTATTACTATTCCCAACAATTTAATATCAAGTTGTAATTTGAGTCATGATCATCTCCAACATTAAGCATATGGAAACCTTCCAACAACTATGGCACTTGACGACACAAAACAGGACCTGAGCAAGCGACTATGACACTCAAGGCCAACTATATACCAAATAACAGGTAATAGGAGGTGTCCAAGGCAATATAGTGGCTCCAAGGGATATCACAAGTACAAAAACTAGAGCATCGCAACACAGATAGCAATAGATCAATAGGAGGAAATAAATACTATAAAAGTAAGATAGGTAGAAAGGGGGAGAATGCTCGCCTGAAAACATTGCCGAAGGTTCATATCCAAAGAACATATTGAATCTCGCACATCTCATCGTGCTATCCGGGAAGAAGCAAAACACTAAAAGAACAAGTGATGCATAATTATAACTAATGCGAAAGAATCGGCATGATCATGATATGATGCATAACATGGCAAGTTAATGATGCAAACTATGTTGAGAAGGTATCATGATCATAGCACATTGATGATGCATCATTAGTGAGGCATTACCAACGAGAATAATAATTTCTCAATTTTAATCATCATGTTTTCCTTACATAAACAATTCTGATTTTTTCAAGTTCTCTATGATGCATGATGCAACTACAAGTATGGAATACATAGTTGGAAAGGGCTCGTCACGCTGATCAATTTAGACATATAATTTGTCTAATTCGGAAATACAGATTTAAAATTATGCAATATTTAAGAAATGGGAATTTATTAACATTTATTAATTTCGTAAATTTTAAATTGCTCGAATGATCTTATAAATAGCATAGTCATATGCCTCACATTTTTTTGATTCAAAAGCATATGTTATTCATATTATGTGAATTAATAAATTTAAAACAATATTAAAGTCAAATTATATTAAAAGGGGTCAAAGTCAAAGGTTTGACTAGTTTGAATGAGTTTTGAAAATGTTTGAACTTACATATGAATTCATATACCAATTTAGAGCACATTTCATTCTAGGAAAATATTTGAATTCTAAATCATTTAGAATTTACAAGTGAATTCATATAAAATCAAATTCTGGTTTTTATTTCGAATTTAGAAAATATTAGAGACTTTTGTTACTCAGGTTAGTTCTACCCACAATCTATGACCAGTGGGGTCACGAGCTATGCGGGGCCACTGAGTGCACGGCCGGTGTTGGTCGACACGTGGCCAGGCTGAGGGTGGCGGGTTGAGGATCTGGGAACCACAAGGAGCTAGATGTAAAAGTGACATGAGGTATGTGCCGAAACTGAAGATTGAATCGAACGAATCTGCTAACTGACTCGAATCTACTAGTATTTTAATGCCAAAAACTGCGGAATTTTTCTTTGATACATCTGTGTTTCCACACTCCTTTTCGGTCGTGTGTGTTACACTATTCACCTTCTTTTGTCGGCATGTCCATGCTAATTCTATCTTTGGCTACCGACGCTTCAATCAGGATTTTTTTACTTCATCTTCAAATTCTTTAGGGCTAAATACATAACGGTGTCGATCCGATGCTCATGATGGTAATTTGGTCCTCGGTATAGCTATATGATGCTTATCATGAGTGTAATATGGTCAATGCTATTAATCTTATCCTCCAAATGACGGAGGTTATTCTCTTGTTATTTTGAGTTATATCGTGATCATGTCTTTATCATATTCAAGTATCTTTGGCAATCTGGAGGTTTCTTTAGGCACTATGGTTTATTATCATTCGTTTATCATGCTTCACATCTTTTCGTACTCCATATCTGCAAGGTTCCTTTTGATAGGGAGAATCTCATCCTTTCATCGCTGATAGCTTTGCGTAATGTATGAGTTATTATCAATTGTTATCCAAATCTTTCCTCTTTTCAACCGGTGATCCGATCAACCAGGTGAACAAGTCAGTATCTCTTTTCTTATCCGAAGGGCCAGATCATTTATTCTTTCAATGCATCCTTCTAAACACCAATCCTTGCTCGTTATGTTGATCTTTCGTGGTGGTATATCTTGAAGATATCCTCGCCTATTCTATATCAATAGAAGAACATGAAGAATAACTTATTCTTCCCTCTCAATCTTCGAGAACACTGCATCTGTGTAAAGTTCTCAAAGTGTAAATCCCGACTTTTTAAGTCACATATCTCGACCACGTCCTCCTGCTAATGATATCGCTACAATTCTAGAATCATCAAAATCAATTATTAATCTTAACCCATCATCAATTTCAACCAATTATGGATTTCTGCCTTGTTTGGCAAGTTATCATCATCGTTCTGCTAAAGATTTCCTCAAGACGGCTAAATCTTGCTCAATTCTTTTGGTCTTCCCCTCATCAAGAAACCTTTTGGAAACTCTCTTGCCTTATCCTCTATCCTCAATCCGCCGGATGGCACGAAGATTTTCCAGATCCTCCACAATTCCTCTATTCAAGTTTTGGGTGTTATCATTAATCTAGCTATGGAACCTCTTATGTGTCTCCATGGTTTTTGTTCATATCTCTTCCGATGGCTTGCGACTTCCGACACGATGACAATATCATCATCTTCATCTATTTTGGATCCGGCGAAGTGTTTACATCAATCTTTGTTTTCTTACGGAGCTTCATGAGTTCTTCTCAAGATCTTCAGTCTGAAATTCGAGAGTTAGATTGCATGATTTTCTTATACATGTGCGGATTAATGCAATGTGTGCGGGATGGAGTAGCTATCATACAACTACTCTTATCATTCGCCCTTGTACATTGAATGGGTGGCTTATTGTGATCTCTACTTATTCCATGGAAGTTACAAGTGGCCTTTATCCCTCGAGACTTTTACTTCCGTCCTTGTTTTCCATAGTGTACTCTCAAGAACGTATTCAATAATCTCTTGTTGGTTGTCTCATCTATTTCAACATGGAGCAAAATCTTCAATGATCTGTTGGAAACAAATGCAAAATCTTCTCCATCGTCTTCGGTCTACCGGCGTTCAACATCATCATACACGATGGAGGAAAGATATTTGTTACTTCAAGTTGCCAAATCCCTTTATCTTGGTAAGGCAAGTTATGGTCGATGTCATCAATCGCAAAATCTGTTACAATCACCTCCAGAACCGCAATATTCAACTTCTTCCTAAAGATTCCACGATAAACTTGTAGGGGTTCGTAGCATGGAAAACAAAATTTTTCTATCGCATACAAACAAACAAGCCAAGATATATCTACTAGATTGTAGCAACGAGTCGATGGTATAACTTACCCTCGAAGATTCCAAAGCGTTTAACGAGAGCGGATTCTCGTGGGTGATGTAGTCGTACTCTTTCCGATCTCAAGATCGTTTAGACGATCCTTCCGGCGTTCGCGGCGCTCCTTGATCGGTCACGTTCGTTACTCGGCGAAGACCTTCCTCTCCTTGTTCCACAGGTGGCGGAGGTTGTAGTACTCTCCTCGCGATTCCGCGGCCTGGCGGCGTGGTAGGAAGTAGAGGAAATCCGAGGCTTCGCCTTAAGCCGGTGCGAGTATGGTGGAGCTTATGAGAGAGGCTATTAGTGGTCTAGTAATTAGACACACCAATTAGAAGGCTCTAAACCAATTAGAAGGCTCTAAACCGCTGGCTAAAGCAATTAGAAGCTCTAAACCAAAACGGCTCTAAACCGGAGATTTAGAGGTAGAAAGTTGTGTGTCTAGGAGGGGAGCCCTGCCCCTCCTTTTATGGGTGGGGAGGCGCGGCCAGGGGAGGGGAGTCCCTCCCCAAGTCGGCCTTGGGTGGCGCGCCGGCTTGGGGAGGAGACTCCTCCCTCAAGTCGGTTCCCAACTCCTCTTTCTTGTTTCCCACAGTTTCTTGTTTTAGCCGTTTGACTTTCAAACTGGACATTTGACTTTTCTGTTTTAGGATTCAATTTAATCCTTTATTTGGGACAGCAAGAACACTTAGTACATGATGCAATCATTCCAATATGTAATGACACATTCATGTACCCCCCCCCCCCCCCCCGGAGTGCCGGACAATCCGGAACCTTCTAGAACATTCCCGATGAAAACACCGGAATCATTCCCGAACTCCGAAACGGGACTTTCCTTATATGAATCTTATTCTCCGGACCATTCCGGATCACCTCGTGATATCCCGGATCCCATCCGAGACTCCGAACAACATTCGGTCTCTTTCTCATAATACCATAACTACTCAAACAACGTCGAATCCTTAAGTGTGTCTCCCTACGGTTCGTGAATTATGCGGACATGATCGAGACACTTCTCCGAACAATAACCAATAGAGGAATCTGGAAATTCATATGGCTCCCACATATTTCTACGATTACTTTGCGATCGAATGAACCACTTACATACGATACCAATTTCCCTTTGTCTCACGATAGTTTACTTATCCGAGGTTATGATCGTTGGTATCTCTGCATACCTAGTTCAACCTCGTTACCGATAAGTACTCTTTTCTCGTTCCCGTGATATGTGATCCCTTGTGACCAAGTCACATGCTTGCAAGCCAATTGGATGACATTCCACCGAGAGGGCCCAGAGTATATCTATCCGTCATGTGGATGGACAAATCCCTCTTGATCCATGTGTTTCAACCAATACTTTCCGAACACTTAATGCCACCTTTATAGCCACCCAGTTACTGTGTGGTGTTTGATGTCATCAAAGCATCCATCCGGTAAAGGTGATATGCATGATCTCATGGTCGAAGGAATTAGGTTACTATGTATCAGAAAGCATATAGCAATTGAACTATTGAAATGACTTGATCTTTATGCTACGCTTATCTATAGGAGTATGTCCACCATATCATTCTCCTAACGATATGATCTTGTTGTTGATAACATCTCAATGTTCATGATAGGGAAACCACAATCATTAATCAACCAACAAGCTAGTGAAGTATAGAGGCTATACTAGGGACTTCAAATTAAGTTTACAAATCACACAAGTATTAATGGTTTCCTTGTTAATACTATTATAGCATGAATGTAAACATTTATCATAAACACAAAGATATAATAATAACTACATTTATTATTGCCTCTAGGGCATATCTCCAACAGTCTCCCACTTGCACTAGAGTCATCTAATCTAGATTACATGGTAATATACCGAACACCCATGGCAGTTTGGTGTTGGTCATGTTTTGCCCTCGGGAGAAGTTTAGTAAATGGATCCGCCACATTCAGATATGTGTGTACTTTGCAAATCTTTATATCCCCATCCCGGATATGTTCTCGAATAGCGTGAAAACGCAGCTTGATATGCTTGACTTCTTGTGTGACCTTGGTTCTTGCGCATTGGCTATGGCGCCCATGTTATCACAAGAGATAGACATTGGGTCCAGCGACTTGGAACCACACCCATCTGTAATGAACTCTTTCATCCATATCGCTTCTTGTGAAGCCTCCGGGCACCATGTATTCGATTCAGTTGAAGATCTCGCCACAACGCTTTGCTTTGCACTCCTCCATTAAGCTGCTGCACCATTCAAAATAAATACGTATCCGGATTGTGATTTAGAATCATCGATCGGTGTTCCAACTAGCATCGGTGTAACCATTAACAACGAGCATTCATCACCTCCATAAGAAAGAACCATATCCTTAGTTCTTCTCAAGTACTTAAGGATGTTTTTTGATCATTGTCCAATGATCCACTCTGGATCACTTTGATATCTCGCTAGTTAAACTAACAGCATATGCAATGTCGGGTCTAGTACATAGCATGGCATACATTAGAGATCCTATGGCTGAGGCATAGGGAGTCTTACTCATCCTTTCTCTATCTTACGCGATGTCGGACTTTGAGTTTTACTCAAGGTCGTATTAGCAACATGGGCAAGAACCCTTTCTTGCTTTCTTCCATTCCAAATCTCTTTAGAACTTTGTCCAAATATGTACTCTGTGACAATGATATTTGGCGTTTTGATCTATCTCTATAAATCTTTATGCCTAATATGTAAGCTTCGCCAAGATCCTTCATTGAAAAACTATTATTCAAATATTCCTTGACACTATTAAGAAGGTCTACATCATTCCCAATCAACAATATGTCATCCACATACGTATTAAGAATGCTCTGAGCTCCCACTCACTTTCTTGTAAATACAAGCTTCTCCATAAGTTTGTATAAAACCAAAACTTTGATTACCTTATCAAAACGTTGATTCCAACCGGGATGCCCGATTCAATCCATAGATGGACCGTTGAAGTTTGCATACCTTGTTAGCATCTTTAGGATCGACAAAACCTTTGGGTTGCATCATATACAACTCTTCATCAATGTCTCCATTGAGGAATGCTTTGTTTGACATCCATCTGCCATATCTCATAATCATAATATGCAGCGATTGCTAACATAATCCTCACAGACTTTAGCTTCACTACTGGTGAGAAAGTCTCATCGTAGTCAACTCCTTGAATTTGTCGAAACCCTTTTGCGACAAGTCGAGCTTTATAGACAGTAACATTACCATCAGCATCTGTTTTCTTCTTGAAAATCCATTTGTTCTCGACAGCCTTCCGGCCATCCGGTAAGTCCACCAAAGTCCATACTTGGTTTTCGTACATGGATCCAATCTCGGATTTCATGGCTTCTTGCCATTTATTGGAATCTGGGCTCATCATCGCTTCCTCATATGTCTCGGGGTCATCGGTGTTGTCCACCACCATGACATTCATAACGGAATCATACCAATCTAGAGTGGTACGAGTTCTTGTTGACCTCCGAGGCTCTGTAGCAACTTCAACCGAAGTTTCATGATCATCACCATTAGCTTCCTCTCTTATTGGTGCAGGCACCACAGGAACTTCTTCCGGTGCTGCGCTACTCGCAATTTCGAGAGAAGGTTCGACAACCTCGTCGAGTTCTACTTTCCTTCCAGTCACTTCTTTCGAGAGAAATTCCTTCTCTAGAAAGGATCCATTCTTGGCAACGAATGTTTTGCCTTTGGATCTATGATAGAAGGTATACCCAATAGTTTCCTTGGTATCCTATGAAGAGCATTTTTCGCTTTGGGTTCAAGCTTGTCCGTTGTAACTTCTTTACATAGGCCGCATCCCCAAACTTTAAGGAGCGACAATTTAGGTTTCTTCCCAAACCATAATTCATACGGTGTCGTTTAACGGATTTAACGGATTTAGACGGTGCCCTATTTAAAGTGAATCTGCGGCTGTTTCTAATGCATAACCCCAAAATGATAGCGGTAAATCAGAGTGACATCATAGAACGAACCATATCTAAGAGAGTTCGATTACGACGTTCGGACACACCATTACTGTGGTGTTCCGGGGTGTCAATTGTGAAAGTATTCGCACTTCTTTAAATGCTCGCCAAACTCGTAACTTAGATATTCACCTCCACGATCGAGAATGTAGAAATTTAATCTTCTTGTTACGTTGATTCTCTACCTCACTTTGAAACTCCTTAAACTTCGAAAGTTTCGGACTTATGTTTCATGAAATAGATATACCCATATCTACTCAAGTCATCCGTGAAGGTAAGAACATAACGATAACCATCAAGCGATGCTACACTCATTGGACCACACACATCGGTATGTATGATTTCCAATAAGTCCGTAGGTCGCTCCATCATACCAGAAAATGGAGTCTTAGTCATTTTACCCATCAGACATGCTTCGCATCTTTCAAGTGATTCAAAATCAAGTGATTCAAGAAGTCCATCGAATGGAGTTTCTTCATACGTTTCACTCGATGTGACCAAGACGATAAGGCCACATATAGGTCGAATTATCGCTGATTTCAAACATTTAGCCTCAATGTTGTTGATATGTGTATTTCCACTATCGAGATTCAATAAGAATAGACCATCTATCAAAGGTGCATGTGCATAAAACATATTATTCATATAAATAGAACAACCATTATTCTCAGATTTAAACAAGTAACCGTCTCACAATAAACAAGATCCCGATATAATGTTCATGCTCAACGCAGGCACCGAATAACAATTATTTAAGTATAAAACTAATCCCGATGGTAGATGAAGGGTAGCGTGTCACCGCAATCACATCAACCTTTGATCCGTTTCCCACGCGCATCGTCACCTCGTTCTTCGCTAGCTTCCGTTTATTCTGCAAAGGCTTTTTTTGAGTTACAAATATGAGCAACGAACCAAGATCAAATACCCAGCACTACTACAGTACTAGTGAGATACACATCAATAACATGTATATCGGATATACCTTTCTTCTTGATGTTGCCGTTCTTCAAATCCGCCAAGTACTTTGGGCAATTCCTTCGGTGACCTTCTCCCTTGCGTAAAAGCACTCAAGATGTCGGGCTTAGGTCCAGCCTGGTCTTCTTCGTCGGCGTGGTAGCTTTCTTACCACCCTTCTTGAAGTGTCCCTTTTGCTTAGACTTGCCTTTCTTGAATTTGGTGGTCTTATTGACCAACAACACTTGGTGCTCTTTCTTGATCTCCACTTCTGCAGATTTCAACATGGCAAAGAGTTCTGGCAACGTCTTGTTCATGTTCTGCATGTTGTAGTTCATCACAAAGTTCTTGTAACTTGGTGGTAGTGATTGGAGGACACGGTAAATCCCCAAAGCATTAGGAATCACTATACCCAAGCTTTGAAGTTTGTTTGCGTGCCCAGACATCTTAAGCACATGCTCACTGACGGAGCTGCCCTCTTCCATCTTGCAGTTAAAGAACTTTTCAGAAGCCTCATAGCTTTCAATTGCATGAGTCTCAAAATCAATTTGAGATCTTGACAATATCATATGGGTCGAATCCTCAAACCTTTTACAAGCTCGATTCCAAACCATACAAGATAGCACACTGAACTATGGAGTCTTGATTCTTAGGCGAGGTAAACATTCTTTACTTCATCGGAGCATTGGCTGCAGTGGGTCACCCAAGTGCATCCGCACATAGGTCAAATTACCAGCTGTGAGGACAATCCTCAAATTGCGGAACCAATCCGCGAAGTTTCTTCCATTGTTTTTCAACTTTTCTTTCTCTAGGAACGCATTAAAATTGATGGTAGGGGCTGCCATTGATCTACAACATATTTGCAATAGTTTAGACTAAGTTTATGACAAATTGAGTTCAAATTAATAATAAAATTAAACTAGGTGAACTCCCACTCAAAAAAATATCCCTCACATTGTTTTAGTGATCACACGAACCAAATCCACCATATCAACACCGATCATCACGAGAGTTGACATAGTTTCAATGGCGAACAATCGACATGTTCATCACATCTACTATATGATTCATGCTTTACCTTTCGGTGATCCGTGTTAGAGACCATGTCCGTACATGCTAGGCTCGTCAAGATCAAACCTTAGTTTCGCATGAGCAAATCTGGCTTGCTCACGTTGTATACACTTGCGTAATCTAACACACCGATCATCACGTGGTGCTTGAAACAACAAGCTTTAGCGGTGCTAACTAAGGGTGAACACTTTATGATTTGAAATTGATGTGCATGAGGGATCATCTTATAATGCTACCGTCGTCTACTAAGCAATACAAGATGCATAAAGGATTAACATCACATGCAATTCAATATATTTGTGATATGATATGGCCTTTCTTCTTTGTGCCTCCGATCTCCATCTTCAAGCACGAACATGATCTCCATCATCACCGGCATTGCATCAAGGTCAATGACGCTTCTCCATGGTTGTCGTCCACCGTCTTCAACTATTACAACTACTTTGAATAGACACGCGGGTCTTAACATAAATTAAAGACAACCATATGGCTCCTGCCGGTTGCCGACTTACAATAAGGAACATTGCATACATCAAATATAATCACAATCATGGCCATATCACATCATCAGACACCCCTGCAAAACAAAGTTAGACGCCTCTACTTTCTTTGCATATTTTGCGTGGTTTGGGGCTTTCAATAAGTGTCGTTCTAACTTACGAACAAGAACCACAACATTGATACTGGCATTGTTGATCACCCGTTGTAAATTGGATCTTAACTATGCTAGGAGAAACAGGCACCCGCAAAGCCACTTATGCAATACAAGTTGCATGTCAAGCGTGGAGCAAGTCTCATGAACGATGTCATGTAAGGTTAGCCCGGGCCGCTTCATCCCAACATACCGCAAGATGCAAAGTACACAAGAAGCAATCGACAATAAAAGCATCAACGCCCACAATGACCATTGTGTTCTACTCGTGCAACAGATCTACATATAGACACGGCTCGATACCCTTTGTAGGGGTTCGTAGCATGGAAAACAAAATTTTCTATCGCATACAAACAAACAAGCCAAGATCTATCTACTAGATTGTAGCAACGAGTCGATGGTATAACTTACCCTCGAAGATTCCAAAGCGTTTAACGAGAGCAGATTCGTGGGTGATGTAGTCGTACTCTTCCGATCTCAAGATCGTAGAGCGATCCTTCGGCGCCACGTTCCAACGGCGCTCCTTGATCGGTCACACGTTCGATACTCGGCGAAGACCTTCCTCTCCTTGTTCCAAAGCAGCGGAGGTTGTAGTACTCTCCTCGCGATTCGGCTGTGGCGTGGTGCAGGAAGTAGAGGGAATCATGAGGCTTCGCCTTAAGCCGGTGCGAGTATGGTGGAGCTTATGAGAGAGGCTATTAGTGGTCTAGTAATTAGACACACCAATTAGAAGGCTCTAAACCAATTAGAAGGCTCTAAACCGCTGGCTAAAGCAATTAGAAGCTCTAAACCAAAACGGCTCTAAACCGGAGATTTAGAGGTAGAAAGTTGTGTGTCTAGGAGGGGAGCCCTGCCCCTCCTTTTATGGGTGGGGAGGCGCGACCAGGGGAGGGGAGTCCCTCCCCAAGTCGGCCTTGGGTGGCGCGCCGGCTTGGGGAGGAGACTCCTCCCTCAAGTCGGTTCCCAACTCCTCTTTCTTGTTTCCCACAGTTTCTTGTTTTAGCCGTTTGACTTTCAAACTGGACATTTGACTTTTCTGTTTTAGGATTCAATTTAATCCTTTATTTGGGACAGCAAGAACACTTAGTACATGATGCGATCATTCCAATATGTAATGACACATTCATGTACCCCTCCCCCCGGTCTTGGGACAATCCGGAACCTTCTAGAACATTCCGATGAAAACAGGAATCATTCCCGAACTCAAAGCAGGACTTTCCTTATATGAATCTTATTCTCCGGACCATTCCGGATCACCTCGTGATATCCCGGATCCCATCCGAGACTTCGAACAACATTCGGTCTATTTCTCATAATACCATAACTACTCAAACAACGTCAAATCCTTAAGTGTGTCTCCCTACGATTCGTGAATTATGCGGACATGATCGAGACACTTCTCCGAACAATAACCAATAGAGGAATCTGGAAATTCATATGGCTCCCACATATTTCTACGATTACTTTGCGATCGAATGAACCACTTACATACGATACCAATTTCCCTTTGTCTCACGATAGTTTACTTATCCGAGGTTATGATCGTCGGTATCTCTGCATACCTAGTTCAACCTCGTTACTGATAAGTACTCTTTTCTCGTTCCCGTGATATGTGATCCCTTGTGACCAAGTCACATGCTTGCAAGCTAATTGGATGACATTCCACCGAGAGGGCCCAGAGTATATCTATCCGTCATGAGGATGGACGAATCCCACTCTTGATCCATGTGTTTCAACCAATACTTTCCGAACACTTAATGCCACCTTTATAGCCACCCAGTTACAGTGTGGTGTTTGATGTCATCAAAGCATCCATCCGGTAAAGGTGATATGCATGATCTCATGGTCGAAGGAATTAGGTTACTATGTATCAGAAAGCATATAGCAATTGAACTATTGAAATGACTTGATCTTTATGCTACGCTTATCTATAGGAGTATGTCCACCATATCATTCTCCTAACGATATGATCTTGTTGTTGATAACATCTCAATGTTCATGATAGGGAAACCACAATCATTAATCAACCAACAAGCTAGTGAAGTATAGAGGCTATACTAGGGACTTCAAATTAAGTTTACAAATCACACAAGTATTAATGGTTTCCTTGTTAATACTATTATAGCATGAATGTAAACATTTATCATAAACACAAAGATATAATAATAACTACATTTATTATTGCCTCTAGGGCATATCTCCAACAAAACTTGGGTCACCTCGTTCCCTTGAAGATAAATTGGCGTACTTCAATTGTGTGATCCTTTGGTTCTTACCGATGCAAGAATAATCTAATCCGAGAATTTCTTAACCCAAATCTTATTCCGTCGATATCAAGGAACTCTGTTGTTTGAGGGAAATATTGTTTCCAAATTTCATACCTTAAATATATGGGAATATATAATGCTATTTTCATAGTGGTTGATAACTTCTCCAAAGTCATTTGTTTCTTTCTGCGAAACAAAGAATCATCCTCACTTCGAGCTTTTGATCTCGAATCCTATTGGTGTGTCTCATCCTTTAGCTTAAGTCCTTTGTTTCCTATAGGGCTTTGAATCCCTTCAAGTCCTTTGTTTCCTATAAGAAAAACATAGACTCGCAAAAATTCTAGCAAGTTTTGTAAGTTGTAATGGTTGCACCATTCCGTTGTTCATCATCTTTGGAACATGAGGGTCACCTTCGTTCCGAACACCCGCTTTTCCTTGTTCGTTTTCTTTTCCTAGGAATCTCGGGGCAAGATTCATATTTAGTGGGGGAGAGTGGTAGCATCCTAATTGTCTAACAATTGCAATGCTACTTGCCTAGTCTATATATTGATACTTCCTACATATCCTAATTGCATTGCATAATATCATGCTCATGTCACCATGCCACCTTGCATTTGAACATCACATTAAAACACCCTTTTATTTGGTTCTTCCCTCATATGCATTTTATATTGTATTAGTTGTATTTGCCTCTTGATATATTATAGTTGGTTCTTGATATAATGCTTGATACCCAAGTTGAGTTGGGGGTATGTCTATTATAATTCCACTGATGGCTCAGTTGATGTGGAGCCTGTTGGGAACCCCAAGAGCAAGGTGTGAAGCAGCATAGCAGCAAGTCTTCCCTCAGTAAGAAACCGAGGTTATCAAACCAGTAGGAGGAAGGAAACATCACACAGGTGTTGCAAGCAACGCGGAAACCTGCACAACACAAACTCGAGACTTTGCCCCAACTAACAGTGAGGTTGTCAATCTCTCCGGTTGTTGTAACAAAGGATTAACTGTATGGTGTGGTAGGTGATGGTTGTTTGCAGCAAGTAAACAAGTAACAGTGAATATGTATCAATGATAAAATTTGGACTGGGGTCCATAGTTCACTAGAGGTGCTCTCCTTAGAGAAAAAACATGGCATGAAGGGTAAACAAATTATAGCAGGGCAATTGACAGGAAATGAGCAAGGCATAAAAATGCAATACCAGACAAAAAGATCCTATGAGATTCGATTGGGCAATACAACAATATACATAAACCGCCATCCAACTGCATCTATGACTAGAAGTCCACCTTCAAGTTATCATCCGAACTCCCTCCAGTATTAAGTTGCAAGCAACAGTCAACTACTTTAAGCAAAGTGTGTAAGGTAAACAATCCACTTGTTCCATGAACAAGAGACCATTGTTTTCTCCCTAGTGGCAACAACACATCTACAACCGAAGAGATTTTTGTCACTTCCCTTGGAAACTAGAGGCAAGAACCCACTATCGAGCATAAATCCCCCCTCTTGGAGTCACTAGCAACTACTTGGCCAAGATAGCTACTAACAACGGAGAGCATGCAAGATCACAAAAAACACAGACATGATAGAATCAAATAGACAAAACCATTAATCAATATGACATAGTAATCTCAATATCCATCGGATCCCCGCAAGCACAACATGCATGATTACATATAGATTAGATCTTGATCATGAACGGAGCTCACAAGATCTATACATGAAAGCACAAAGGAGGAGATACAACCATCTATCTACTACATGGACCCGTACTCCAAGGTGGAACTACTCACGCTTCGTACCGAAGAAGAAGTCCTCCGGGATGATCTTCCCTCCGGTAGGGTGCCGGGAAGAACTTCAGATCCCCCCGATCTAGGGACGATGGTGGCGGCTACAGAAGGTTTCGTGGATTTTTGATCGGGGTGCCTAGGATTTCTGTATCGGGGGCTTCTTATAGGCGAAGAGGCGATGCTGGGAGGCGACCAGGGGGCCACACCCTACCGAGGCGCGGGGTGGGCCCACCCACGCCTAGGGGGTCTGGCCGCCCTGTGGAGCCTCTCCGTCTCTCCTATGGACTTCGTGTCGCCCACGGTAAAATATTGACTTTGGATTTTGTCACGTCCAATTCCAAGAATATTGATTTTCATCCTTTCTGGAACCAAAAACAGAAGAAAACAGGCAACTGACACTATGGCAACTTGTTAATAGGTTAGTTCCAGAAAAGATATAAAAACACCTCAAAGTGTAGACAAAGCAAAGCAAAGTAGATACTAAACAAGCATGAAACATCAAAAATTATAGATACGCTTCCGACGTATCATCCACCACATTTGTTTTGTCTCCATCTAGACTCTCCACCATCCCAAATAATATGAGCAATTGCATTTCTCTTTTGGTATTTAATTCCAGCTCATATGAGTTGGGGTGGATCCAATTCTTGTCTACATGCTCCCATATATGGTTCTATATTGTTTTCACAATATTGTTTATGGGGTTCTACATGCTTAGTTATTGGATGCTGTGTAGAAGTAGAAACTCCAATTCAAACCATGGTTTATTCCAATAGGGAGTCTAATTGAATTCATATGGTCACATTAAATCCTAGTTGCCCAATACACACTAGATTGACTCTTGAATTCAATTAGTCTCTTTTTATTTAAGAAGTCATGATTTTGTTTTTCTCGGTTCCACATGAAGCATGGTAATATGCCTTCTTGATCTAGCTTGTTTTCACCAACAAGATCAAAGCATCTACCTTACCTCCAACATGCAATATAAAGCTAACAATGTATTCCGAATTTGAATAATAAACCATTTGGTTTTGCATCTTTTAAGTACTTTTCATAATTTTTCTATTTGAATTTGACTTAACCTTATCCAAGCTAAATACCTAGCCAATATCTCTAACTTCCTGTAGTTAACCTTCTCTCCTAGCTAAAACCCAATCTCTCTCTCTTGTTTTCTAAGCTAGCTAAATGAACCTAGCTAGCTGAATCTTTAACCCTCTACCTAATCTATATACACCACACATACACCTAGACTATCAACTTGCATGTATATGTGCCTTTCCACTCCTATCTTTTGATCAAACCACCACCCCAGCTATCCCTAATCAACCCTAGCTGGATCTGAACTTTTTCCCTAAAACTATCCTTGGTCCATCTAAACCACAGCCCACAAGGTTTCCTTCCTCCCCTTCTCTTCCTTGGTCCAAGTAGAGTTCCCATTTTCCTGTTTATCTTCATCGTGAGATAGAGATCACGAGCTCTCCGTGCTCCCTTTCCAACATACCCTTTCCTCCTATCCACAAAAAGAAGCACCAGATCAAGATCCCCTCAACCCTAGATGTTCTCCTTCCCTTCCACCGCCACCTAGCTTCCCCTGCTTCCCCTCTGTTTTTCCTACACCGCAGCTTTGACCGCAGAATCCCATGGTTGGAGCTCGAAGGTTGTCCAAGTCATCGCCTTAGACCACGCAAAGACTATCTGAGCACGGCTGCACGGGAGACGAATCAGACCATCGTCCGGTACCTAGGTCGCCGACAAGAACTGCATCCGTCGTGTCCGAGTTGCTGCGCACACCTTCCTGCCGACATCTACGCTATCTACATGACGCACGATCGACTCCGGTGCCCTCATGGTGAGCTGCCGTATCCGTCCACCATGTTTGCATCTGTCCTTGTCTCACGCGTATGCTGCACCGTCGTGTGATCATGGCCCCCGTGTTGCGAGCGTCTTCAGCATGCACACATACATCTTGGCGAGTTCCTTTGTTTACCATCAGCTCCAGATCGTAGATATCGGCACTGAGTAGAGCACGCGCCAGTTCATATTCAGCTGGCTCTTGTTGCATAGTTCCTTTGATTCATCTAGGTGCTTATGTATGTATGCATGCGACCATGTCCTTATGTCCGTTTTGTTGTTGATCTCTGCACTCGCACATCTGCTTCCTCTCCTCCGTCCAGCAACCTCTCTGGCCGCTCTCAACGAATGTATCTGCAGTCGCCTCTGCTGCGCGCCGTGCCGCTCACGCACGTAGCCGCGTGTAACATCCCAAAAATATAACAAAAGAATCATATGAATGCATGTGTGAATGAAATGATTTGACCAATACATGAATGGACTTGTGTGATTAACCTAAATAGCAAGAAATAGTTTAAATATGAAAATAACATCATATAAAACATTTCCATGCAGAAACAAATCAAAAACAAAGCAAATGGTCATTTTTGCCAATCTTACTCACTAGGTCACTTTGAGTGCTTCTAGTCCAAGATTTCAAACATAAACTTTCCCAATTTTTTTCACCCCTTGATAGAACTAGTAAAACTGAATCAAGGCCCACCTTTCAAACTTGCAGAAACATTTGGCAACCCCATTCAAATCACAATTCAAAATTGAATGTTATTCATATGTGAAGATCATCCATTTTCAAAACCCAACCAAACCAATGCCCCTTGACTAATCCAACTAACCAGACACTCCCTAGTATGTTCCTAGCAAACCCACAAAGTTTGAATCCAAAATTCAAATTTAAACTTCTTGCGGCCATTTCATCAAACACCTTGCAGATTCAAATCATACAAACATCAAACACTATAGTGTGCAGTAAAATTGGCCTAACTTGTTCCCTCTCTGGTTGCAACTAGCCCTTAGTAGATCATCTACCCTCTTTAACAATCTTTAACACCACTGTGAGCAAGCCTAGCCATTAATAACAAGCATGCCGAGAGCACCATTGCCACCCCAGTGTCGACAGCAAGCCAGAGGCCGCACTAAGCCTAGACAGAATGTCTAGCAAGCACCCCCACCATCCACCGCCACTTTCTGTCCCAGCCCCGAGCACTGCCAGCCCCTGGACCACACGTCACGCCCATGCCAAACCTCTCTACGCGAGCCGAGAGAGCGTCAGTCCGCCATGCTCGACCAGCACCCACAGACCGCGCGTCGCCCTCGCCGCTTGCAGGGATGATCACCAGCACCCCGCCAGACATGCCCGTTCGCTGCCGCGCGGACCATGCGGTTGTGCAACATTAAAACCGCCGTCGAACCCGCCCAGAGCATCAGCGTGTTCCGACCAATCAGCACTGCCTCACGCCGCAAGACCACACCGTTGAGCTTCGCCAGGGAGCACAACACCGTCCCCTACCGTCGCCCATGCCGGTAGCTTCCTGTGCCGTCGACCACGGCGAGCTCAGCCCGCGCCCGTCGATCCCCTTCCACCACTATAAATAGAGGCCTCCACCTCTCGTTTTCGCCACACCAGTTCACTCCCCTCTCACCATAATCACCCCACCTCACTCCCGGAGCAAGGTGAGCAGCGCATCGCCGGAATTTGGCTGGAGCCCGCCGCTGCTGGAGAAGAAGGGAGCCGTCGATTGGAGCCGCCCTAGGAGAAGTTTTCGGTACCAGGAGAACCGCCGTCGTCGACTTCATCGTTCGCCCCCGTCGCCGACCCTCGCCCGAGCCCCAGTGAGCTTCCTACGACCCCCACTTGCTGCGTTAGGGTTCTGTCTCGCCGGCGCTGCCCGACGTGGACGATGAACCGTAGCTGTTCGATTAGAGTTAGATCGTGCGGTTCACACTGCCCTGTACCGCTTCGCCCCTCCCCATCTCACTGACGCATGGGGACAGCCACTTAACCAGCCCGCGTACATGCTGTGTGTAGTGGGCCGACCCAGTAAAACATCCCGCGCGACCCAACAATTCAAATTAAGCTTTATTCATTTAATTTCAAACATAGTTTTGTACCTAGATTCAAAAATCAACCCAGCTCGATTCACTGAACCAAAATGCATGAAAACAATTTTGTTAGAAAGGTACTAAAAGCTTAATCCAAGCCCGTTGGATTCAGACCATTTAGATTTGTAGATCAACCATGGTAAAAATAACAAGGAAGAAGCTTTACTAAATTCAAACATTTTTCAAAATTCAACCATAAAAGCTTTTGAGTTGATTCCAACTCTCAAAAATCACATTTGATCATACCTTTCAGAATATATAAAAAACATATGGGTTTACTCACAGAAATAATGTTCAAGTAATAAAAGAATGCCCCATAGGCATTTCTAGTCACTTTATTTAATTAAAATAAAAAGGTTAAACCTTATTAAATTGTGACACCACTTTAAATCACATTCCCATGTACTGAAATATGTGGTGATGACATGTGTCAACATGATCCCATGTTTGAGTTGGAGAATATTAAATCTTAAGTAGTTTTTCAATGAGTAGAAATTACTTTTCTAAAAGTAAAACAAATAAGGAAATTGCTTAAATCTTGTAATATTAGTGATGATGCTAGATCATCTAGTGCGAAACATTATGTGATGATTGGAAATAGTTAAGTATTGTTTGGTGATTGTGTACCTCGTATTTATTTATAGACGCTAGTACCGACCAAGGATACGAGGAGGAAGGAGGATACTACAAGGAATAAGCTGAGGAGAACTTCAACCACTGCTCTGCACAAGACAAGCAAACACTTGCAAGATACCCTACCTATGCAAGCAATACTACACAAGTTGACCTATGCAAGCTAATACTTGCTTGTTGCCATGACAGCTATATGCCCTAAGCATATGTGATCATACCCACTTGATAACCCAATCCTAGTTTTACTTGCAAGCTTTATACTTTATTTCTTTATCAAAGCTTTCTCTTAGAGTTTACATAGTGAATTGTAGATACTAGAAGAATATTAGAAGGTAGCATAAAGAGCATAAAATTTGGCCTAAGTTAGATAATCTTGATGTCATCCTAAGGCATGAGATTGAACTTAGTTAATCCTCACTTGTCTATTACCCCTCATTAGTATTTACCACCACTTGCAGATGCTAGTTCTAAGTATAAAACTTGATCAACTTTAGATGGGAATACTTGGTGAAAATGGTTATGAAAACCTTAGAATGATGAGTCATTCTACTGAAATGTTTTGACATGTGTTTACGAACACTAGATGATTTTGATGAAGAAAATGTTGAGGCATGAGCCTTAGCCCTTTTTAAAACTGATGGTTGTCTGGATGCGATACCATTCCAAATTTTATCGTACAACCACAATACCCGAAATTTGGGTAGGGCTTGACTGGAAATTTATATGCCTTAGTATGGGTTCCCTCGCGGCCAAGGTCTCAGCTGAGGCTACCTTGTGAAGTTTTTCCACCTGTGCAGTAGCCAAGATGACAGTTGGTCATGGTTGGGAGGCCAAACTCACAGGATAGGTGCCTATACTAGGGCGTGTAACTAAAAGTTTAGGATTGATTATCCGCATACTGAGTATGGTGAATTAAGGATTTGTTCCTGACGGATGTATCGAATGTTGTGGTGAAAGTGTACAATCTCTACAGAGGGTCAAACTATTCGAATAGTCGCGTCCGCCGTTATGGACAGTTGGAGTGGCCATAGTGTTCCCCCGTCAGATGTTTTCAAAATGACTTGTGAAATGAATTGTGACTTTGAATTGACCACAACAGAGTTGTGATATGAAATTCAAGTTTAAATTTATTGCTTGTGAACTTAGTAGAGGTAAATCTGGCTTTTCAAAAAACAACCCTAGAGCTTAGTATATCCTTTTCAAAACCCCCCTTAACCTGTTAGTATTAGTTTGTGAGTACTTAAAGAGTACTCATGGCTTTGTCCTTGGCTATTCCCATGGACAGACTATGAAGAGGAGTACCAGGATGATGGACCGTAGGAAGGTTACGACAACTAGGATTATCTCCCATCGCCAGCATTGCCTGTGACCCTGAAGATGGAGTTTCGCCTATGCTATCGTTACTATTACGTTATTCCGCTGCTTGTATTGTATTAAGAACTGGATCATGAGATCCTTATTTGTGTAATACCTTATGTATGGTTTGTAATGGATGATGTACTGTGATATACAAATCTGTTATGTCTCACAAAAATGGTAATCCTGGGATTGCGATGTATGGAATAATAGGCATCTGGGATTAAAAATCCGGGTGTTGACAAGTTGGTATCAGAGCCATTATGACCATAGGATACCCTAGTTAGAATGGACGTTTGAATCAAAAACCTAGTTTTAAAACCAAAGAAAGTGAGTATTTACAAAAACTTATTCTCATTCTTATCACTTGGATTCTTTCATGAAAATTCATGTTCCTCAAAAATTCTTGAAAACTTACATAATATTTGACACACTTGATCACTCTACTAACTTACTCATCCTATATTCTTATAGATGGACGTGAAGTACAGCAAGTTTTATCAGTTGGGGAATGAAGGAGACCTCATCTTTGAGCATGACTTGGACCAGCTGTCGGAGTTGATGGAGAGTCCACACCTCGAGTTCTTTGGAGCTCAGCTCAATGATCAGGAAGGAGAAGACCTGCAATGGCTAGTTGTTGCAAGTCTCCGAGGAAAGATTGAACCTCCCACTGCAGAGGGAATTCAGTTCACCTTAAGAGAGAACAACTGGCTCGATGGACTGGCCAGGGAAGTGCAGGAAGCTCTTGCCCGTCTGTGTGGGAAGAGTATCAATCAGATTAAGGGTACCCGCTTTGAGTTCTACCCAAGGCGTGATGTTATGGGACAGCCACTGGAGGCCCCACATCATCCCGAGTTGAAGACTCAGTTGGACCACCTCACCTTCATGATGTACGACCGTCAGAAGGAGTTGGACAATGGTCGTGGCTACGCCAACCACAAGTACGCCATCGCCAATAAGAAGGATCAGACCCTCGCCATGCTAGTGCAGGATCGCAAGTCTCGTTGCCGTCAGCTCGACAAGAAGAAGCGCATCATTGCCCATCTTTGCCACCGGATCACGTATTTGGAGGAGACCATCCACGAGAGAGACATGCAGTTGGAGGAAAGGGAGAATGCCGGAGAAGACCTTCGTGGAGACCCCTACTCCTATCTCAGTGACGATGATGACTTTATGGAAGATCAGGCCATGGACTTCTTCACCGATGAAGATGATTTTGCCTTCATCGATGACGATGATGATGATGATGAGGATGATGAGTACACTGACTCCGAGGAGTAGTAGCACTTGAGAACTAGCGTTAGTGAGTTGTAGTCGGCCCCACTGTATCGTAGCTTCATAGAATGGTTCTTAAAACCATCAGTTTTTCTTTGTTGCGGTGTGTGTTGTATCGTGTGCTATGAATGAAAAACAAGTTGCTAGAAAAATCTGAATCAACACTTGAGAACTTTAAAAACTTTTCAAAATTCCCGAACCTTAGAAATTTCCCTCTTTTCTCATGATCTATCTCAATCTTCAGATGCCTCGCGGAGGAAGTGGCTCAACCCCGGACCCGATTTTGCAACTCTTGCAAATGATGGTTTCAGACCGTGAAGCCGAAAGAGTCGAATGTCAAGCCAACCTAGCCACCCTTCAACAGATAGCTCAAATGGCCAACAACAATCAAGGCCATGGAAATCAGGACAACCATGGATCTAAGCTCAAGAATTTCCAGAACAACAATCCACCTATTTTAACTAAGTCGGAAGAGCCCCGAGATGCAGATGATTGGCTGCAAACCATGGAGAACAACCTGGAAGTCGCATGAGTGGAAGCTAACGAGAAAGTTTTATTCGCCACCCACTATTTGGCCAGATATGCAAGAGCATGGTGGAATAGCGTTCGTGCAATGACCGGAGGTCAGATGATGACTTGGGAGGAATTCAAGATCAAGTTCAGCAGAACCCATGTGCCACCGGGTTTAATCAAGAGGATTGTGGCATCCCGCAAAAACCACTACTAGAAAATCGCGTTGATTTTGTGCATTGCATCGTCATCATCATGCATTGTTTGCATACAACTATTCTCGCAAAGCATGTTTTGTTTTCTAAAATGCCCCGTCTTGTTTGCAAACGCAAAACCCCGGGTCTCCGGATTATTTTGTTTTGTTGCTATCGGTTTGCAAACGGTCCAATTAAAGTAAATAAAATATTAAGTTATTTTAGTGGGGCAGTCGAACGGGCCGAACGACCCGAACGACCACCCCCGGAATTAAATCGGGCCACCTAAAACAGCCCCTCTAAATCCTAAAGCTACCAACAAACAAACCCACACCCCTTTGGCCACCTCACCCCGGCCAACCCCGTTGCGCCACCTCGCCCTCTCCCTATTCCCCAACCAACCAGGTGTTGCCACCTCACCCCCATCTCTCTCTCCTCTCCCAACCACACCCCACACAACACACTCACACACACCACACGACGCGAGCCCACACCTGATCCTCTCCTGAGTCACTCCCCGCCAGATCCCCACACCCCAGCCACCAACCGCGGCCCCGCCCTGGGTCCCACCATGCGCCCCACCCGTCCTCTCCTTCTCTCCCCTTCCTCACGCTCCCTGCCCGACGCCTCCTTCCCCAACCCCCGCACGCAACCTCCCTCACCGCGCGCGCTCCGCCCTCCCTGCGCCTCGCCCCGTCTGCGGCCTGCCTCCAACCTCCTCCGCGAGCAGCCCGCCTCGTCGCCGGCGACGACCTCCACGCCCAGCTCCTCCCCTCGGCCCACCGCCTCCATCTCCTTCTGCCCCGCCGCCAGTGCCGTCCCGCATGCGTCGACCTCCCCTCTCCGCGCCCCGCGAGCTCCCCGCCGTCCCCGTCGAGCTCGCCCTCACCGCCGCCGTTTCCCCCCCTCCGCTGCGCGGGTCCCTCCGCTCGGGCCGCCTCTTCCGCCCGGCCGCTGCCCGTGCTCGCCCCGGCCTCCGCCCTCCTCGGTCCCCGTCCGCGAGACGCCCTCTGCCCCGCCTCCGGCCGGCCAACTCCTAGCCCCTGCCCCGAGCTCACCCAGCTCTGCGAGTACGTTGACTCGTCTGTCGCCGTTCCTTCTACTCCTTGTTCCGGTCGCGCGCACTGCAGCTGTGATGGTGGTGTATGTGTGATGCGTTCGGTGTTAAGATGTGGCGATGCTCTTGCTGCAAAAGATGCATGGTGTTGGCACAATTGTTGGAGACTCGCGAGTGACAAGTTTGATGGGAACCGACAAGATCTTCTTAGCGGAACCGAAGACGAACCCGAAAAGCCAAGCTCGTCTCATCGACAAGATCTCTTTTCGGGCACCGAGGGACGACCCCACCGAGAACCTCGGCACGCCAAGTTCGCCAAGAACCGTTCCCGGAGTCCAGTTGTCGAGCCGAACCCGTGGAACCCGAACCTCCCCAAGATCTACGCTGCGGACCGACATGATCTTCTTCTCGGACGCCAGGTTCGCCGAGAGTCCGAACGCCAATTACTCCCCGGACGACAAGTTCTCCATCCGGAGCAGCGGGATCGACCGCATAGAACACCAAGATCTTCGATGCGGAGACCCGAGTCCGACACCGACAATCGAAACCGCTGAACCGACAAGACCGGCACCGACCCGGAAGCAACCGATGCGCCCCGACGCCACGCCAAGTTCATCTACCCGAACGCCAAGAACTACTTCCGACCGCCAAGACCAATAAGATCTACCCCGATCCGAAGACCCTAAACCCTGAGACTAACCCCGAACCCCGGAACCCCAAGATCTGCCGAACCCTAATGTGTGACCCCTTTCCGAAACCCTATTTTATAACTTAATACAATTTGTCGCATATTAAACATTCATCTTGCATGCATATTTGTGTGGTTTGGGGGCCCTATGCCGATTCACCTCTAATTAAATATGGGGCCCATATGCGGGCAAATCTAGCCTTATATTGGCCTCATTTAAATTGATGTAGCGAACCGGTACTATATCTTGGCCATGTTAATGCAACATTTAATTGCGGGGGTTCTAAACAATTTGAACCACTTAATTATTTGTCGGGACCCCGGTTCCACTTAATATGACCTAATCACATTGCACCCTTGCCATGTCATGCATCATGCCGATCTTCTGCCGTTGTATTAAATATTGCATCCGGTGTTTATTCTAGTGTTTTGCTTCTTCGCGGATAAGGCCGATGAGTTGATGTGAGCTTCGCCCCGATCTTCGGTTGAACCTTCGACAATGTTTTCAGGCGAGCATCTCCCCCTTTCTACCTATCTTACTTTTATAGTATTTATTCCCTCCTGTTAATCTATTGCTATCTGTGTTGCGTTGCTCTAGTTTTCGTACCCGTGTTATACCGTGCAGCCCTATATTGCCTTGGACACACCCTATTACCTGTTGTTTGGTAGACAGTTGGACCTGCGCGTCTTAGTCGCTTGCTCAAGTGCTGTTGCGTGTCGTCAAATGCCACAGTCGTTGGAGTAATGCCGCATGTGTGTTGTTGAAGATGATCATAGTTTTACTTATCGTTCACTTTAATTCCTGTTTAACAACTAAAATTGAAGTAAGCAGAGGCATCGGTGGGTGATAGGGAATATTTGGTTTCCGAACGCCCACTTGTGTCCCGTAGGACCCCGAGTACTTGATACCTGTTCCTTGTTTTATCGCGCTATCCACATCCGGGAGGTATATGGGACCCCCCTGAGCCAGAGCTTGATTCAGTCTTATTTCTTGGGGCCACAAACTAGTTTGAGGTTTTATTTACTATCCTGTACTTATGCCATGCTACTTATGTATTTACGATTGCGAGCACACCAGATCTTTAGGATCGTGGCACGATTCCGGTGTCGACAAGCCCAGCCACACTTTCGGGTTCCCAGTCGTTCACAGCCGTCCCCACAACCTTAAGTCCGTCCTGAGCGGCCGGCTGCTATGGGTTCTACTTGGGGTGGCCCTGAAATATTTGAATCCTGTGATTGTTCAGTCGTGAAAGCCTCGTTGGGTTTTGAGTTGGTTTTTCCGAGGTTGATCGAGCGTGTGTTGCTATTGGTGCACCCCGGCCGGGTAAAACTTTCTGAAAGCCGTGTCCGCGGATATGGACGACTTGGAGCACAGTATCTCGATCATAGACAAGCATAACTAAAGTTTATTGCCATAAATGTGACTTTATAATGACTAGTAATCAGCTTCACTATAATGGAATGGTTAAATAATACTGCCCACAATTGCTTGTTGAGTTGTCGCTTGCGACCATTGTACTTGACTAGTAAGTATTACAACTACAACGGAATGGCTAAATAAAAGTACCAACAACTGCTGGGTTTAAGGGTTATCTCATGCTAATTGTATCTGACTAGTAAGTGTTGCCACTATAACGAAATGGTTAACTAAAAGTGCCCACTGCTTACTTTATCAGGACGCTTATCTAAACCTGAGTAGTAAAGTGCCGCAACTATAACTGAATAAGTAAAACTGCCAACTGTGTGAGTTCCTCGGTTGACCTCCTCGATGGTCTCGAGGGGGAAACGCCAGGATGGGTTTGTTTGGTGTTAGTATCAGGTTGGTTCCGAATAGGTCTTTATTACCCCTCTCTGATTGCCGCCAGTTGTATCGAGTCTCTATAGGTTGTTTAGTGCATGCTGCCGCTGCCGCTCAGTCCACCATACCTATGTAGGCGAGGACCGCCGAATTCTAGCCTCGCCGTGTCGGCCTCGATCTTGACGCCTCTTTTTCCTTTGCCCTTTGTCGGCACCCCTTTTGTTTAAGGTTTTGAGATCGACGCGTTAGCGGGGTTACCCTTCCGCTTGGCACAGGCAGGGTTATGGACGCCATTGGTTATTCTTCAGGGCTCTTAGCCCCATTTGCCTCTTGTCCGTAGTCGGACGCTCCATCTTTTCAAGGTGATTTGGATCTTTGTATATTATATCTGTATTCTTGACTCTTTGAGTCGATGCTATATATATATCTGTTCTGTGGGTCCCATCGAGGACTGTTGTGTAATGTTATTACTTCCACCCGCACGAAAGTGCCTGGTGGGCACCTTTGAATCGTTTCTATGCGGGTTTGGCGGATTTCGCTCAAACTTGCATAGGGTCGATTCTGAGGGTGTTACAAGGATGATGGATGAATTCAGAGAACTGAAGCAAGGAAGGATGACCGTAGTGGAATACCGTGACAAGTTCTTGTCATTAGCTAGGTATGCCCCGGATGAGATCGACACTAAATCCAAGAAGAAATAGAGATTCCTGAATGGTCTGCATGATGAGATGCATACGGCGTTGGTCAATATCCCCTTTGTTGATATTAATGCCCTAGTCGACTCTGCCATTCAGATGGAAGGAAAGATCAACCAAGCCAATGAGAACCGCAAGCGCCGCATGATGCATCAACCAGGAACCCACCAGACACCAAAGTATCGCCCAACCCATCTCCAAGATTTGCCCCAAGAAACAACAGACCCCCTATGAACCGTCCGACCTATCCCAACCGTGGAAACCCAAGGCCCGGAGGAAACCACAACAACCCCGGCAACTCTAGCAATTTCAACCGTGCCCCACCCAAGTTCAACAACAACAATGCCGCCACCAACACCAACACTGCCCCAAGGACCGCAAGCAATGTTGTGCCTGTTGCAGCAAAGGACAAGTCGCAAGTGACTTGTTATGAATGTGGAACCAAGGGTCACTACTCCAATGAGTGCACCAAGAGGAATGCCGCAGCCCCCAATGCAAATGCCCCAGCTCAGCAGCAGTGTCGTGTTCAGCCCGGAAGAAGGTTTGCCCCAGGTAATTCGCTCAACCGCAACGGCCGCCTCTTTCTCATGCATGCTGAAGAAGCCAAGGAAGCGCCAGATGTTGTGTTGGGTATGTTTTCCGTTAACTCAGTACTTGCAAGAGTGTTGTTTGATTATGGAGCATCACACTCATTTGTTACTGAAGAATTTGCATGCACTAGTAAGATTCAACCAACCAAATTGAAGCATGTTATGATTGTGCAAATACCCGGTTCAACCACCAAAGCTAGGCAAATTTGCAAAGCCGTCCCAATCCGAATCCATGGCATATATTTTTATGCTAATCTAATAGTACTCGGAACTAAAGGTTTGGAAGTAGTACTAGGAATGGATTGGATGTCCAAACACAAAGGATTAATTGACTGTGCCAAGAAAGCCATAACCATAACTAGTACAGCCGGAGTATCAGTCGAGCATATATCTGAAACCTTGCCTCGTCAATTCAAGTGCAACAAGAGTATAGCCCAGCCCACCATTGACCAAGTCCGGATAGTCTGTGAATACCCCAATGTATTTCCAGATGTTTTGCCCGGTATGCCCCCAGATCAGGATATCGAGTTTATCAATGAACTAATACCTGGAATCGGACCCATCGCCCAGAGAACATATAGTATGAACCCGTCTGAACTAGCAGAACTAAAAAAGAAAATGGATGCCATGCTGGAAATTGGATTGATTCAACCAAGTGCATCACCATGGAGATCACCTGTTTTATTCGTGGACAAGAAGGATGGAGGTAACCGTCTGTGTACGGATTATCGGAAGTTAAATGATGTCACTATCAAAAACAAGTACCCGTTGCCGAAGATCGAAGATTTGTTTGACCAGTTGACTGGTGCCAAAGTGTTTTCTAAGATTGATCTTAGAACTGGCTATCGTCAACTCAAGATTCGCGTAGAGTATATTCCAAAGACTGCCTTTACTACCAGATATGGATTACACGAGTATACTGTCATGTCTTTTGGATTAACCAATGCCCCCGCTTATTTCATGAACCTCATGAATAAGATTTTTATGGACTTCCTGGATAAATTTGTCGTTGTTTTCATTGATGACATTTTGATTTATTCCAAATCAGAAGAAGAACATGAGCTACACCTAAGGACCATTCTTGGAACCCTTAGATAGCATCAGTTGTATCCCAAGTTTAGCAAATGTGAATTCTAGTTATAGGAGTTAGGATTCCTCGGACATATTGTATCAGCCAGAGGAATTTCCGTTGACCCTGCAAAGGTGAAAGATGTCGAAGATTGGCAAGCCCCAACCACTCAAACCCAAGTTCGTGCATTTCTCGGATTAGCGGGATACTACCGCAAGTTCGTAGAAGGATTCTCGAGTATCGCCAGACCCATGACCCAATTGCTAAAGAAGGACAAGAAGTTGGAATGGATAGACAAATGTGAAGCGAGTTTTCAAGAACTCAAGAGAAGATTGATTTTAGCCCCCATCTTGATCATGCCGGATATCACCAAGCCCTTTGATGTGTATTGTGAAGCATCCAATATCGGCCTAGGATGTGTGCTAATGCAAGAAGGAAAAGTTATATCTTATCTATCCCAACAACTGAGGCAGCATGAACAGAATTACCCAACCCATGACCTCGAACTCGCAGCCGTAGTTCTAGCCCTGAAGACATGGAGGCATTACCTGATGGGAAACCGTTGGGAGATTTATTCGGATCACAAGAGCCTGAAGTATATATTCACTCAGAAGGAGCGGAATATGAGGCAAAGAAGATGGATTGAGCTAATCAAGGACTATGATCTGGACATTCACTATCACCCCGATAAAGCCAATGTGGTAGCAGATGCCCTTAGCAGATTGCCGTGCCGCTTGAACTCCATGATTCTAAAGGAGCAACCAAGTTTGCACAAAGAGATGGAAGATTTCCGAATGGAATTAGTGAGTGAAGGATTTTTGGCTAGCATACAACTTCAACCCACTTTGATCAGCCAGATCAAAGAGGCGCAGAAAGGAAATGCTAATATCGACGGAATCAAGCGTCGTATCGGTACATGCAAACTACCCGGATTCACCAAAGACGAAGAAGGAGATATGTGGTACAAAGGACGCCTTTGTGTACCAGCAGATTCGGAATTAAAAGAAGTGATTTTGAAAGAGGCCCATGATACTCTTTATTCTATCCACCCCGGAGGAACGAAGATGTATCAGGATTTGAAGGAACAATTCTGGTGGCATAAGATGAAGAGAGAAATCGGAAGCTATATCGCCAAGTGTGATATATGTTAGAGATTCAAGGCGGGACATAAAAGACCCGCAGGGCTATTGCAACCTCTACATATTACAGAATGGAAATGGGATTCCGTTGGAATGGACTTTATCACCGGATTGCCTACTTCTAGTAGGGGAAATGATTCTATGTGGGTCATAGTTGACAGATTGTCCAAAGTAGCCCATTTCTTACCCGTTAAGACCACATACCAGAGTTCGAAGCTAGCGGAGTTATACATCGCTAGAATCGTTAGTTTGCATGGAGTCCCCAAGAACATCGTATCGGATCGAGGAACCTAGTTTACCTCGAGATTCTGGAAGAAAGTCCAAGAAGGTTTAGGAACCCGACTAGATTTCAGCACAACTTATCACCCCTAGACCGATGGACAAACGAAGTGAGTAAATCAAATACTCGAAGATATGTTGAGAGCATGTGTGCTAGAGTATGGATCTAAATGGGAAGACTGCCTGCCTTTCGCAGAATTTTCTTACAATAACAGTTATCAAGCTAGTCTGCAAATGGCCCCATTTGAGTTTATGTATGGAAGGAAGTGTCGCACCCCTTTGAATTGGTCGGAAGTAGGAGAGTCTCTGATTTTCGGACCCGACATCCTATGAGAAGCAGAAGAGAAAGTCCACAAGATTCGTGAACACCTTAAGACCGCCCAGTCAAGACAGAAGAGTTACACCGACAAGAGACGTCGAGACCTTGATTTAAATATCGGACATTTCGTGTATCTTAAAGTGTCGTCGTTGAAAGGGATGCAACGTTTCCAGCTGAAAGGAAAGTTATCCCCCAAATATATCGGACCCTTCAAGATTTTGAATCATCGAGGAGAAGTATCATATCAATTGGAAATGCCAGAGGAAATGTCCGTAGTGCACAATGTGTTCCATATATCGTTACTTCGCAAGTGCCTTGAAGTTCCAGAGAAGACTGAAGTGTTTAAGAACATTGATCACCAGACCATAGAGATCAATGATGAACTGACATACCCAGAAGTACCCATCCATATTTTGGAAGAAGCTTTCAGAACCACCAGGACCCGAGCATCAAGTTTCTCAAGATTCAGTGGAGCAACCACACTGAAGCTACCTGGGAGCGCGAAGATCACATCCGGACGGAGTTTCCCGATCTCTTTAAATCATAGGTAATCTTTTTTTTGTCCTTTTTCAAATCTCGGGACGAGATTTTTTTAAGGGGGGAAGGTTTGTAACATCCCAAAAATATAACAAAAGGATCATCACACTCTAATCACTAAAATTAGGGTTAACAAAAACTTTGATTAATTAAAATCATATGAATGCATGTGTGAATGAAATTATTTGACCAATGCATGAATGGACTTGTGTGATTAACCTAAATAGCAAGAAATAGTTTAAATATGAAAATAACATCATATAAAACATTTCCATGCAGAAACAAATCAAAAGAAAATAAAAAACAAAGCAAATAAAGCAAATGGTCATTTTTGCCAATCTTGCTCACTAGGTCACTTTGAGTGCTTCTAGTCCAATATTTCAAATAGAAACTTTCCCAATTCTTTTCACCCCTTGATAGAACTAGTAAAAGTGAATCAAGTCCCACCTTTCAAACTTGCAGAAACATTTGGCAACCCCATTCAAATCAGAATTCAAAACTGAATGTTATTCATATGTGAAGATCATCCATTTTCAAAACCCAACCAAACCAAGGCCCCTTGACTAATCCAACTAACCAGACACTCCCTAGTATGTGCCTAGAAAACCCACAAAGTTTGAATCCAAAATTCAAATTTAAACTTCTTGCGGCCATTTCATCAAACACCTTGCAGATTCAAATCAAACAAACGTCAAACACTATAGTGTGCAGTAAAATTGGCCTAACTTGTTCTCTCTCTTGTTGCAACTAGCCCTTAGTAGATCATCTAGCCTCTTTAACAATCTTTAGCACCATTGTGAGCAAGCCTAGCCACTAATGGCAAGCATGCCGAGAGCACCATTGCCACCCCAGTGTCGACAGTAAGCACCCCACCATCCACTGCCACTCTATGTCCCCGCCGCGAGCACTGCCAGCTCCTGGACCACACGACACGCCCATGCCAAACTTCTCTGCGCATGAGCCGAGAGCGCACCAGTGCGGCATGCTCGACCAGCACCCACAGACCGCGCGCCACTTGTAGGGAAGATCACCAGCACCCCAGCACCCCGCCAGACATGCCCGTTCGCTGCCGCACAGACCACGCGCGTTGTGCGACATTAAAACCGCCGTCAGACCCGCCCAGAGAATTAGCATGTTCCGACCGATCAGCACCGCCCCACGCCGCAAGACCATGCTGTTGAGCTTCGCCAGGGAGCACAGCACCGTCCCCTACCGTCGCCCATGCCGGTAGCTGCCTGTGCCGTCGACCAAGACGAGCTCAGCCCGCGCACGTCGGTCCCCTTCCTCCACTATAAATAGAGGCCTCCACCGCTCGTTTTCGCCACACCAGTTCACTCCCCTCTCACCCAGAATCACCCCACCTCACTCCCAGAGCAAGGCGAGCAGCGCATCGTCGGAATTTGGCCGGATCCCGCCGCTGCTGGAGAAGAAGGGAGCCGTCGATTGGAGCCGCCCCAGGAGAAGCTGCCGGTACCAGGAGAACTGCCGTCATCGACTTCGCTGCCGCCTAGCCGACTCGCCGAGCCCGGTGAGCCTCCCACGACCACCCACTTTGCGTTAGGGTTCTCTTCTTGGCCGCTCGACGTGGACGATGAATCGTAGCCGTTCGATTAGAGTTAGATCGTGCGGTTCACACTGCCCCATACCGCTTCGCCCCTCCCCGTCTCACTAACGCGTGGGGACAGCCATTTAACCAGCCCGCGTACGCGCTGTGTGTAGTGGGCCGGCCCAGTAAAACATCCCGCATGACACAACAATTCAAATTAAGCTTTATTCATTTAATTTCAAACAAAGTTATGTACCTAGATTCAAAAATCAACCCAGCTCGATTCACTGAACCAAAATGCATGAAACCAATTTTGTTAGAAAGGTACTGAAATGCTTAATCCAAGCCCGTTGGATTCAAACCATTTAGATTTGTAGAGCAACCACGGTAAAAATAACAAGGCAGAAGCTTTACTGAATTCAAACATTTTTCAAAATTCAACCATAAAAGCTTTTGAGTTGATTCCAACTCTCAAAAATCACATTTGATCATACCTTTCAGAATATATATAAAACATATGGGTTTACTTACAGAAATAATGTTCAAGTAATAAAATAATGCCCCATAGGAATTTCTAGTCACTTTATTTAATTAAAATAAAAAGGTTAAACCTTATTAAATTGTGAGACCACTTTAAATCACATTCCCATGTACTGAAATATGTGGTGATGACATGTGTCAACATGATCCCATGTTTGAGTTGGAGAAATCTTAAGTAGTTATTCAATGAGTAGAAATTACTTTTCTAAAAGTAAAACAAATAAGGCAATTGCTGAAATCTTGTAATATTAGTGATGATGCTAGATCATCTAGTGTGAACCATTGTGTGATGATTGGAAATAGTTAAGTATTGTTTGGTGATTGTGTACCTCGTATTTATTTATAGACGCTAGTACCAACCAAGGATACCAGAAGGAAGGAGGATACTACGAGGAAGAAGCCGACGAGAACTTGAACCACTTCTCTGCACAAGGCAAGCTAACACTTGCAAGATACCCTACCTATGCAAGCAATACTACACAAGTTGACCTATGTAAGCTAATACTTGCTTGTTGCCATGACAACTATATACCCTAAGCATATGTGATCATACGCACTTGATAACCCAATCCTAGTTTTACTTGCAATCTTTATACTTTATTTCTTTGTCAAAGCTTTTTCTTAGTGTTTACATAGTGAATTTTAGATACTAGAAGAATATTGGAAGGTAGCATAAAGAGCATAAATTTGGCCTAAGTTATATAATCTTGATGTCATCCTAAGGCATGAGATTGAACTTAGTTAATCCTCACTTGTCTATTACCCCTCATTAGTATTTACCACCACTTGTAGATGCTAGTTCTAAGTATAAAACTTGATCAACTTTAGATGGGAATACTTGGTGAAAATGGTTATGAAAACCTTAGAATGATGAGTCATTCTACTGAAATGTTTTGACATGTGTTTCCGAACACTAGATGATTTTGATGAAGAAAATGTTGAGGCATGAGCCTTAGCCCTTTTTAAAACTGATGGTTGTCTGGATGCGATACCATTCCAAATTTTATCGTACAACCACAAAACCCAAAATTTGGGTAGGGCTTGATTGGAAATTTATATACCTTAGTATGGGTTCCCTCGTGGCCAAAGTCTGAGCTGAGGCTACATTGTGAATATTGTCCACCTGTGATGACAGTTGGTCATGGTTGGGAGGCCAAACTCACAGGAGAGGTGCCTATACTAGGGCTTGTAACTGAAAGGTTAGGATTGATTGTCTGCATACTAAGTATGGTGAATTCAGGATTTCTTCCTGACGGATGTATCGAATGTTGTGGTGAAAGTGTACAATCTCTGCAGAGGGTCAAACTATTCGAATAGCCGCGTCCGCGGTTATGGACAGTTGGAGTGGCCATATTGTTCCCCCGTCAGATGTTTTTAAAATGACTTGTGAAATGAATTGTGACTTTAACTTGACCACAACAGAGTTGTGATATAAAATTCAAGTTCCCACTTAGGTGTTATAAAACTTTCAACTAAATTTCTTGCTTCTGAACTTCGTAGAGGTAAATCTGGATTTTTGCAAAACAACCCTAGAGCTTAGTATATCCTTTTCAAAACCCCATTAACCTGTTAGTATTAGTTTGCGAGTACTTAAAGAGTACTCATGGCTTTGGCCCTGGCTATTCCCGTGGCCAGACTATGAAGAGGAGTCCCAGGATGATGGGCCGCAAGAAGGTTACGACAACTAGGATCATCTCCCATCGTCAGCATTGCCTGTGACCCTGAAGATGGAGTTTCGCCTACGCTATCGTTACTATTCCGTTATTCCGTTGCTTGTATTGTATTAAGAACTGGATCATGAGATCCTTATTTGTGTAAGACCTTATGTATGGTTTGTAATGGATGATGTACCGTGATATCCAAATCTGTTATGTGTCGCAAAAATAGTAATCCTGGGATTGCGATGTATGGCATAACAGGCATCTGGGATTAAAAATCCGGGTGTTGGCACTGCGCTCGCCCGCGACAACACCTGCCAATGACCCCCGTCTCTATATGTTTTCCGTCTGCCTCATTTTCGTCTCCAGAGTCAACCTTCTCATGTATGCATAGAGGGACCTCCCATCTCTCCAGGACATCTCTCGGCGCTCAAAATGGCAGAGTATCTCGCTCAAAATCGTCGAGCAAAGTTTGCCTCGAGCAACCTCCTGTTCTGACCGTTTCTTCAGTTTTGTGCACTTGTGTTCTTCCTATGTTTGCCTCAATTTCTCCGTTTACATAGTATACACCTGGCCTTAATTCTTGCAATGTGTTAACCTTTGTTGTTCCATCTATCTGAAGCATCAAACCAATCTCCAAACGGAGCTCTAACCCATACGGAATCATCCTGCCAAGATTGGGCCGAGCTAGCTGTTTTGACTCTGAAACTTTCAGTTCGTCAGACCACTCCCCACCTGTTCTGTGCATTTGCAAATAGCCCCATGCATTTCTTTCTTCTCCACTCCCAGCCATCAAGCCAAGTTAATAGCCCAGGTCCACCGAGAAGTGTCAGTGGTTAAGGCTACAACAGTTTTCCAGGTCCACATAACTTTAAAAAAATCAGTTTTCCAGGATTTGTCTCTTTTAAACAGAAAATGTAACTAATGATGTTAAATGGATAAAATCATATATCTTTATTGAAAAATGGAAATATAACGTTTTATATATGTTTCTTGATCATAAAAATTCAAGGATCATGAATATGTTATCCAAAATAATTTTTGCATAATTAAAATTTTCAAAATAATTTAAATACTATTAAATAACTATTTCTTAATAAATTCATAAATTTTAGTTCGTAATTCCGAATTTGACAAATGATATTTCTAAAATGATCAGCACGATGAGCCCATTCTAAATATGCATTCCATGATATGAATTGAAGCATGCATCATAGAAATATTAATGGGGCAGCAATGTTTATGGGAGCAAAACATGACTAAAAACTTAATAAAATGATTTCATCTTGTACCCCACACCTCACCCATGCCATGCTATGTTATACTAGGTAAATTGTGCATCATATCATCATGAATAACTTGTTTGCTTGTTGCATATGATCTATATGATTGTGCAATGTATTTATGTCGGCCCCTTGTGTGTTTGGTTTTTATCCAGATAGACGCTGAGCAAGGAGAATATCAGGAGCCTCAGGAGTATTACCCGAATCCATCTTATTCTGCAACTGAACTTTCATGCAAGCATTTCCCCATGCTTGCACTACATATAGTACCTACCGCATCTATCTTATTCTTGCATCATTGAGTCGCGATCTGAATAAAAACTGAACCCCAAGTACTGCATAGCCTTTACTTTTAAACCCCATCAAAGCTTGTTTCCTACATTCTATGAGCCATTACTACGGGAGTTGCTTGAGCCATGCGAGTCATAGAATTGCATGTGTAGGGTATGTGAGTGTCTTGGAATAATGATGTACCTAAACAACTGAATTGAGTAGTAATGGGACAACTAATGAAAGAGGCACCGATGAGCAATATCTGCTATTTGGTTATTTATGCTCACTTGTGTCCCATATTACCCCGAGTACTTGATACTTATTCCTTGACTATTGCACTATCCGCATGTGGGACCATGAATCCCCTTAGTCCTAGCTTGAGTCATATTTAATTTCTTTGGGCCACAAACTAGTTTGGGGCATTATTACTATCTTGTACTTATGTCATGTTTTATTGCTTATTTACTACCATTGCTTGAGGAGTGTCTACTACTGTACTGTTTAGGAATTGTGATACGTTTATGCGGTATCGACAAGCCCAGTGACACTTTCGGGTTCCCAGTCATTTACAGTAATCGACACAAACCTATGGGTCTGTCTCGGAGCCGGCCAACTTCGTCGCGGGTTGCTTAGTGGGGTGGCCCCGTGAAGTCAACTATGAATCTTGCAAATGCTTTGTCGTGATGCCTCATTGGGTTTTCATTTGGTTTTTCCGAGTTTGATCGTGCGTGTGTTCTATTTGTGCACCCCTGCAGGGTAAATCTTTCTGAAAGCCATGTCCACGGTTATGGACGACTTGGAGCACAGTTTCTCGATCATAGACAAGCATAACTAAAGTACCGCTTTTAAATTGATTAAAACATGACTAGTAATAGCACAATATTCATGGAATGATTAATAAAACTGCCAACGGATGGTATGTTCTTTCGCCTTCTCGTTTGGGAACACGGAGGTGGGCGAGCGATGTTTATTTATATTGATATATATATCTGTTGGGTAATTCACTATTGTTTATTTAAGGAGCATTCGTCTATCATTGGTTAGGAGGATGTTGTAGCGTGTCTATAGAACTGCTAAGCTTTGTTTTTGCTGCAATTGCGTCACCCTCGGGTTGTTCCCTTTAAATGCATAAAGACTTGCTTAGTCCTTTAGGGTCTCACACGATGAAATATTGGTTCAGATGGACAGGTATATCCACGGGAAGGCTACTGGGTCAAGGAGACCAATGATGGTGGCAATGACCGTCTGGTGTAGAGATTCTGGGGATGGAGATCTGTGAGATCTGTGGGTGGGATGTTCTTATTTTTAGGGTGTCTTATGCCAATTTGCTTCTTGTCCATACTCGAATCTTGTCTTCTGATTCCGCTTGATACTCTGATGTGTGTTGTATGAGGATATATCCTAAACTATTAGAACTATCTAGTATTTTGAATCTTGTCGTATGGCGTTGAATATTTATATTTCTTTTATATGGTTTAGCTCTGATGTATTTTATGTCGCTGACATACACAATTGTGTATGTTTTGTTTGCATGCCTGTCGAATACGTCGCTCGTACCTGTCTTGATGTTCGTGTAAAGGTGATAGGGTGCTGGCCGGTACCGTGCCTTGTTCTGCTCAGACGAGACCTACACGTGGGTGACACTTGGGCCTCCTCGGTAGGACCCCTTATGAACTTTGGGTTCATTCCAGGCTTCTTACTTAGAGTGTAGTGTCCGATGTATTACACGTTCCGACGGAGATCACATCAACTCTTGATCCACTGCCGACACGCATCATGACCTCACCCCTTGCTAGTGGTCGCTTGTTCCGCAACCCCTGATTCGAGTTACATATATTAGCAACCGATCCAGTATCTAATACTCAGGTGCTACTGCGAGTACTAGTCAAGTACACATCAATAACATGTATATCATATATACCTTTGTTTGCCTTGCTGGCCTTCTTATCTGCCAAATACTTTGGGCGGTTGCGCTTCCAATGGCCAGTCCCCTTACAATAATAGCACGCAGTATCAGACTTAGGGCCATCTCGGGATTTATTTTTAGGTGCGGCAATATATTTGCCGCCCTTATTTCCCTTATGTTTACTCTTCTTGTATTTCTTGAAACCAGAGGTCTTATTGATCATCAACACTTGATGTTCTTTTTTGATCTCCACCTCTGCAGTTTTAAGCATTGACAGAAGCTTGGTGAGAGACTTCTTCATGCCATGTATGTTATAGTTCATCACGAAGCTCTTGTAGCTAGGTGAGAGAGATTGGAGAACATGATGTATGCCTAAGTAAATGGAAACATTATTACCATGGACACAAGCTTAGCCGCGTACTCAGACATTTTGAGTACGTGCACACTAACAGAGCTATTCTCTTCCATCATGCAGCTAAAGAAATTTTCATAAGCATTATAACTCTATGGCAGCATGGGTATCGAAATCATTTTCTATTCACCCATTGTATCAAATGCATTGCCATTTTCAAACGCTTTCGAAATTCTGGCTATAGCCCACACGGTAAGACGCAATGAACTAAGTTGTGGTCCTCCTGACGAGTCAAATAGACGTTCTTTTCCTCGTCAGGGGAATCAGGTGGGGGGCCTAGCGGCGCTTCTAGCACATATTGCTTTTGTGCAGCATTGAGGAGAATCCTCAAATTCATGGCCCATTGAAATTAAAAGCAGGTGGTGCCATCTACAATAGAATTTGTAAAGTTTAGGCTAAGTTTATGATAGATCAAGTTCAACTAATCCAAATTATGAATGAAATCCCACTCAAAAACAACATCCCTCGTGTCTTTTTGGTGATTACATGAACCAAATCCACTACACCAAGTCCGATCATCACGTGAGTCGGTGTAGTTTCAAAGGCGAGCATCTATATGTGCATCATATCAAATATATGACTCATGCTTAACCTTTCAGTCCGTGTTCTGAGGCCATGACTGTACATGCTAGGCTCGCCAAGTAACAACCTTAGTACTTGTGTGTGTAAAATTGTCTTACACCCGAAATATGATCGTGGATTCAAGTACACCCAATCATAACGTGATGTCTTGAAGCGGCGAAACAGAATCGGTGCGTACTTAAGGGAGAACACATTTTTATCTTGATATCTAAATTAGGGATCATCTTATAATGCTACTAAAATGCCAAACAAGCAATATAAGATGCAAAAACATCATATGTGAAAAGTGAAATGATATGGTTCTTGCACTTGATCACTATCATGTTCATCATGGTATGATCTTTATCATTCCTTTGTGTGTAAGGCCAAGGTATATGGAACTTACACGTTAGGTGTGTTGTAAGAGTATCAACTATACATCAACTTACAACATTACCATATCATGACACTAGCCCAGCAACAATCTAAACTAGACGCTTCTAATTTATCCATTGCAAGTTTTACATGGCTTAGGGATTTCGAAGATAGAACCGTTCTTACCTACGAACATGGAACCACAACAATGATAACTAAGTTATTAGCAACACGTTGTAATCATATATTGACTATAGTAGGAGAGACATACACTCGCTAGCCACTTATGCAAAACTAGTTGCATGTCAAGCGTGGAACTGGTCTCATGTGCGAGGACATGTAAAGTTAGTCCGGGACGCTTCATTCCACTATGCCACCAATATCTAAAATACAAATAAGAAGAAATAACATGATCATCATCACCCATATACTAATATGTGTACTACCCGTGCAAAGCATCTACGCATCAATCAGGCTCTAAGATCTATGGGAGCTACTAAGCACCATAGAAAACAATGGGATCTACTAAGCACCAAGATCTATCTACTAGATACAAGCTACGGGTGGATATACATCCATAGAGAACATACCCTTGTAGACCGACAAAGTTTAACAAGGTCGAACTCGTGGATGATGTAGTCAAACGCTTGTCGATCTCAAGATCGATAAAAAGTCCAGCGCTGCAAATCAGCAGCGCATCCGTGATCGCACACACATTCAGGCCACCGAACAACCTCCGCCTCCTCTCTCTAGTGATGTAGCGGAAGCAGCAACTCCTTCCATAAGAAAAGCCACCGGGAACATGTATCTCGCTAGTCCGAGGACATGGGGGAATAATTCTAGAGGGGGGAGAGATCCTTCACGAGGAGGTGTGAGTGAGAGAGAGGGAGAGGGGCCCTTTTATAGGAGGAGGGGCACCCTAAGGGGCATGGCCGGCGGTCATGGTGGCTGCCGCCACCCCTTCCTCCATTCATGTGAGTGGATCTCCCACTCAAATTTGACTCTCCATTTCCTCCACTCAAATCCCATTAAATTTCCACCAAATTTAATGTAATCTCTCATTAAATAGAACTCCTTTTATTTATTCAGAATTTTGTCAATTACATCAATGTGACACCCCCGAGATCGGGGCTAAACAAATCCCAGACCTCCGTCTGAAATAAGCTTAACCTTGAGCTCGAGAATATCCAGTAAAGAATCGGTAACACGACAGTGACCCTACGACACAAAAATTTATTACAACAAGCTCATAACTGAGCAGAGAACCAAATTATTACAAGAAGAGGTCACTGACCACAAACATCAAACAATGGAAATCAATTTATGTTATTAAGTATAGCAAACTTAACAAATGGCCTAAGAGGCCTAAAGAATAACGATGATGTCCCAGCCCATAGATTCCAGGCTGCCGGCCGGGAACCCCAAGCTACTCGTCGATGTAGATGTAGTACCAAACTCGTCTTCAGGGAACACTTACTCTGCCAAAAGCATCAACAAAGCAAGGGTGAGTACAGGGTGTACTCCGCAAGACTTCTGGCTGGTGGAGTTGTTTTGCGTAAAGCCGTCTTTCTTTATAAAACAAGAGAGGGAGAATAAGCTCGTCTATTTAGAGTATTTTAAAAGGGGACAAGAGAGCGACATCTCCAAAGTATTGATCATCATCTTTTGATATCCACAAATCATCATCATCTGAACTAGGATCACCCCTCGTACCCACGAGGAGGCATCCTTAACAAACATTAGTTGCCAAGTTTTACGATTAGGTTCATGTTCTCTATGATCTTAGAATCTGGTCACCAAGCGTTCATAACCGTGAACATAGCTTTTCGAAAAGATTTAACCCTGCAAGGTGTACAACTTTACCCACACATACCAACCGACTCTTAATGCCAACGTTATTAGCCCTCTTCCTTGGAAGGCCGGCAGAGGGTGGTTAGCCACGACTTTTACCTTGCTTTCGCCGAGACCATGAGTCACGCAATAAGTATGGTTCCGCCGTAACGGGTCAAATCCTGAAGCCGGTACTTAAAGATGTGAGGCAAGGTTGGTTAACAAGGGCTCTATCGACCCCAAGCAACCCCGACCACGCTTACCTACCTGTTATGAATGCACCAACTTCACCCGGCAAATCTTTCAAAAGATTTTCTATGCATATGTCGAATGGAACGCCTGAACTATGTGACTCATGGAATATACTAGGCAAGTTAATCAGGCGAGGGGTTCCCAAGCCCCGTGTGGATGTACGCTCATCTCAGTTCCAAAGGCAAGAACTCAGGTCTTAGTGGTGGCGAGCATGGGACAAGAAAAACCACATCCCACCGTGGCCTCCCATACAACCCTTAGCATGTTTAACTCATATCACTGATCTCATCTCATCACGTTCTCCTGTCATACTAGATTCTCTGCATATGATACATCATCTGGATGGACCAGAACGGACATCTATGCATGGCTAAGCTGACACATATAATATCTCTAGCAGTGCACACGAGCCAAACCTAGTTATGCTAGGAGTAGTGGATCAGGTAATATAGGCTCAAAGGAAGTATGCAATAGATAGGATAATCTATCTATCGATAAAAGACCACAGAAGAATCGTATGGATCATGGCAGGATTGAAATGCTTTCGAAATCATAGGATTATATCATGGTGGAGCTATGCTTGCCTTTGCCAGTTGATAGCAGATAAGCAGATCTTCGGGATCCTTGTACTTGACTTGATTACAGTTGGTCAAGTATTGTTCGTCGACCTTCGATCTTCGATGGTCTTGATCTCGGTCTTCAATCTCGATCTCGTATTCTACCGGGAAGAACCAAATACTGGAAAGAGATGTAAACAATCAACACATGGCATCGATGCAATGCTCAAACAAGGATGATGATATGACAGGTTAATTTGCATTGAATTGAAACCCTATAGCATGCTTGACAATTTAATCGGGGTTCCGAGGGGTAGAAACCCTAACTCGGCGAAACTCCGGATATATATGAGAGGGGTTGCGAAGTTCTTCTAATAAAACTTGTCATTTAAGTTGTTGAACAATGCATGATTATAGCTTAGATAGCTAGGTTTCATTTTTCTGAACACTTTGATATATTGTTTGTATTTTTCTGACTTATAAATAATTAGATATGAATTTTACAAGTTTTAAACAATTTCTAGAATTAATAAAAGGGTTTATTGCATCATTATGACGTCAACAAAGGGGTAGGTTCGTTGCATCGCCGGAGACACGCCAGATGCGGCGGGGGACGGCGGCAGAGGGCGAGCAGGGCTGCATAGCTTTGCTCGTTCGAATCAGCGCGTCAAGGCGGACCTAAAAGGGGCGGCTCCGCTGTGGGATGGTCACCAGAGCGGACTAGGCGACAAGCAAACGCGGCGGCCAACGGCGGCGCTTGGCAACAGAGCAAGCTAGAGGAAGAGGAGAGACGAGAGGGGGTGCTGGAGCACCGCGTGCTCACCCTGAGCACGTGAGGATGGTTGGAGAGGCCGCGTGAGGTCGAGATGGCGCGGATCGACGCTGCGAGCTTCATCGGGGACGAAGAAGATGACACCAGCAACGGGGATTAGGAGCGCGAGGCCTCGATTCCTTCGGCCAGGTGACCAAGTCCACCATGGCGGAGCTAATAGACACCTCTATGAGGCACGGGGAGGCCGGGAAAGGCGAGGCGACGGCGACGGCGAGCTTCATCGGCTAGGGTTCGGGTTTGAAGAACCAGAGAGAGGGAGATCGCTGGGAGGGGAAAGTGAGGGGCTAGGGTTAACCGCGACGGTGCAAGGGTTCTTGTGTAGGCGTCGGGGGCAGCGGCGTGCATCTTGGTGCCGGGCCGGCATCGCGACGCCGGCGAGCGGCGGTTGCTGCACCAGGCAGCTGCTTGGCTTCGCGAGGAAGACGACTAGCGAACCGGTATGCAGGCTGGGCCGATGCTAGGCTCTGGCTGGGCCGGCAGCGGCTGCTGCGAGCGGCAGGAAGAGAAGAGGGGAGGGAGAGAGTGGCTGCTGGGCTGGGCCTGGCTGCTCTCTGGTTATTTTTTTCTTTCCAAAAGCTTTTTCTTTTCTGTTTTGTTTTCTCTTTGTATTTGCATTTTCAAATTTGCTTTGAATCCATTTCAAAAATACCAAAAACTTTGTAAATATATATAAAATATCTCAGAGGCCCTTTTAGTCCATTTGGGCTTCACTATTTTGGTAACTTTTCAAAATTCAAAAACCATTTGAATGCTTCAAAGAGAGGGGAAAGATTAGGGTTTTTAGGGTTTTACTTGAATTTTATTTAATGCACAATGTAAGACATGATGCTCATGATGCACAAACAAACCCTAAATAAAGATTAGCTAAAACTAGGGTGTTACAGCTCTATCCCCCTTACGATAATCTCGACCCGAGATTCCAAAGGTAAGAAAAGAGACAGAGAGAGGAAGAAACAGGGCCACTATAAAGGCAAGAGGGAAACACACTAAACAACACACAGAGTATCTCATGGTCAACTCATGGATGGATTGTTCAGAAACAACTCTGAGATGACAACATGAAACACGTCAAGGTAACGGAGGAAACAAGAGGAGATGGTTTCAATTTGTTATATAACTAGTCTTCATAAGAATTGAGACCATTGAACTTAGAGGAGGTTTTGAAGCTTCTGAAAAACAAATCTTCCAACAGAAAGATCACAACACAGACTTCGATAGGGAACCTCTACTAAACAACTTAAATAGAGATTTCAGGTTGCAGAGATATGGATCAACAAAACCAAGCTGTTGAACTACTTTTGACACAGAAGGTTCACTCTTTCATCCAACAGAAGGTCAAGACAGAAATGTGTTTAGTGGAGAGGACTCATAAGAGCCACAGGGAGTATGTAAAGAGAGAAACTTTTGATTATCAAAACCATAGTCACTCTCAAAACATGGTTAGGATAACGAAGGAAACTCTTTATTCATCTATATTTATCAAAATCTTTGCCAAGATCATGATATTACTTTACACCACCAAATGAATAGGTAAGAAGATTCCTGATGACACGAGAAGAAAGAAACTTCATTCTCAGACTTCAATTACTTGGCACAACAAGATGATTGCCAATATAAAATGGTCTGGAGGATCGATCAAGAGAAATTTAGCAACACTACTTTAAATGTTCTCCTTGATGTTCAAGGAATCAAACATCAAGTAAAGGTCGGACTTCGTATACAAAGGAAACCATAAGCACAACTCCTATAATGAATCATAGAAGAAGCCTCATGAAGAGTGGGTGTTATTGTTGATTCAAGATAATATGACAAGAGGTCTTTCTGTCTAAGTGTGTCAACCATTACATCAATCTTGCCAGATTTACAAAGAGACCTATGTCAAAACCTTGAGGAACACCAACCATCGTATCTGCTTGATATTTAGATTTGGTTAGGTGAGATGATACTTCAGACTCAGCATGTCTAAATAGAAAGTTTGCAATATTTACCGCAAAGGTAAAGTTACTAGATTCTCAAGACAGGGACTATAGTGTAGAGCTCCAAAAGACTGAGCTAAATTGCTATACCCATGTATTGGCAACTTGTCGAAAGACAACTGCACACACATGAATTACAAACAATAAAACGCACATGCGTCCTTAAAGAAAAGGAGATAAATCTTCTCGAATCCACGACGACATCTTCCAACGTTTGCACGTGAACTAGAGAAGGTCACTTCTAACATCCAGAACACATACTTCGAGATGAATCAAAGACGGTTCTCAAAAGTTTCCAACATTAATGCCCCATGTTCCATATGTATTCAATCTAACATGGAGAAGATAAGGATGTCATTGATGGGCTCAACAACAAACTTATCGAAACGCTCCAAGAAGATGGACTCATATGTTGCCTGAACAAGGCAAAAATATTGGTCAGATAAAAAGACATGAAGATGTATCCCAGTGAAACATCACAAGAAGAAACGTTATCAAGATAGTCCTTAGAACTGAGTTTTATTTGATAATAACCCGAATCAAATCAAAGGTGGGGGAAATAATATATCCATAAGGAGATATTATCTTTCTTCAACACGAACAAAACTAGACATCCCATTACAAAGGAACTAGGTCGGCTAGAACTTTTATCTTACAACTCTCCAAGTTGTTGTTTAAGCTTAACCAACTAGTTCAGGGGTATCCAGTATAGATCCTTGGAGAAAAGAGCAATTCGGAGAACTTGCTTGCTCAAGAACTTGACAACACGGTCATGTGGCAACATGGAGATACTTCTAGGAAGACAACTAGAATATCACGAACCACCGATATGTCACTTAGTTCGAGAGGAAACTTGCTTAGTAAGGCAAGCAGATGTAGTCTTAGAGCTTCGGCATAAACCTAACTCTTTGACCGGAGAGAGTGCACCATAATAAAAAACTTGGTAGCACAGTCAAACTTCGCTTGGTGATAGGGTTAACCAATCACGCTAAGAATGACACAATTTTCCTTGGAGTTCAAAACAATAATAATTGCTAAGAATCTCAAATGACCACATCATTACGCACACACATCACTCACGAGCGTGATAGCTCGAGGAAGGGTGGTTAACATTGTGTAAAGTATCACTTCATTAAGGGGTCATGGAACTTAACACGACCTCTTAGTATAGAAGAGTGTGATACTTCAAGATAGAACAGACATAAACTAATTAATGCCTCTTGATCTGCGGATTACAACACTTTGACCTGGTCCTAGATATGACGAGGTACTGGAGTTTGTTTCTCCTGACATTCCGAAATGGTTTGTCATGATAGACCACAAGAGTATCTTGCTTCGGAAGACACCGATGCACATTTACTACTTGGCTACCAACTGGTAAACAAAGGTCGGAAAACAACAAGGGAAAGGAACATGCTCAGGATGGAATCCCAAGATGTGGATGCATAAGTCAACGATCTTCCGAAAACCAATGCAGAGAAGGGGTAAGCTGTGGCAGAGTCACGAATATGGATGCGAGACTCTCGAGGAGTACTCTTGCCGTGATCTATTTGGTTCCATTATAGAACATCTGCCATAGCTAGTGGTAGGGGAAGTCCTTAGTGGTCACGATTCAATCGCAACAAACACCACAAGCTTGAAGACTAGAACTGTAGTACCAGCCATCTTGACGTAATGTATAAACAGTAACAACAGGGGTCAAAGGAACGAATCTTGGGTTAAAGGTCAGCTTCATGTACAAGATTCACAACACCAGAATCCAGCACAATCAGGGATCTTAAGTTCAAGTCCAAGGGTTAAAACCCAAAGAAATAAGTAACTACTGCTTGAGTGACACAACATACACTGCAAGATAGTAACCACGAGGTAGCTTCGAAGAGAAGAAACGACTTCTGAAGTACCCGACAAACAAAAAGGAGGCACTCGAGGCAAAAGGAAACCTCGAAGCCTAGAATAGAACACTACAGATCCAACAATATAATATTGTGGGTCCCAAAAGATAGAGAGATCATGATAGAAAGGAATCTCTCATTTGAACAGGAGCAAAGGGAACAAGGAATTCACAACACACACAACTCTAGAGAACTCAACACTAGGTCAACTGGTTAAGAGACGACATGCCCAAAAGGCACCTAAGTTTTGAAAGACAAGAAGAGATATCAAAACTTTTCCAAAATCAACACCAGATAAGATGACCTAGAGTAAGAGCGGAACTGGATAAGGAGTAAAAGAAGCATACTAGAGTTTTCGCAAATACTTTTCAGCTTTTAAAATAGTTTTCACAAACACTAGACTCAACATCGACCAATAGCAAGGTTTTCCTACGGTCGGTACTACTCTGATACCAAGAACTGTGACACCCCCGAGATCGGGGCTAAACAAATCACAGACCTCCGTCTGAAATAAGCTTAACCTTGAGCTCGAGAATATCCAGTGAAGAATCGGTAACACGGCAGTGACCCTACGACACAAAAATTTATTACAGCAAGCTCATAACTGAGCAGAGAACCAAAGTATTACAAGCAGAGGTCACTGACCACAAACATCAAACAACGGAAATCAATTTATGCTATTAAGTATAGCAAACTTAACAAATGACCTAAGAGGCCTAAAGCATAACGATGACGTCCCAGCCCATAGATTCTAGGTTGCCGGCCGGGAACCCCAAGCTACTCGTCGATGTCGATGTAGTACCAAACTCGTCTTCAGGGAACACTTACTCTGCCAAAAGCATCAACAAAGCAAGGGTGAGTACAGTGTGTACTCCGCAAGACTTCTGGCTGGTGGAGTTGTTTTGCATAAAGCCATCTTTCTTTATAAAACAAGAGAGGGAGAATAAGCTCGTCTATTCATAGTATTTTAAAAGGGGGCAAGAGAGCGAAATCTCCAAAGTATTGATCATCATCTTTTGATATCCACCAATCATCATCATCTGAACTAGGATCACCCCCTCATACACATGAGGAAGCATCCTTAACAAACATTAGTTGCCAAGTTTTACGATTAGGTTCATGTTCTCTATGATCTTAGAATCTGGTCACCAAGCGTTCATAACCGTGAACACGGCTTTTCGAAACGATTTAACCCTGCAGGGGTGTATAACTTTACCCACACGTACCAACCGACTCTTAATGCCAACGTTATTATCTCTCTTCCTTGGAAGGCCGACAGAGGGTGACCAGGACCTTTACCTTGCTTTCGTCGAGACCATGAGTCACGCAATAAGTATGGTTCCGCCATAACGGGTCAAATCCCGAAGCCGGTACTTAAAGATGTGAGGCGAGGTTGGTTAACAAGGGCTCCATCGACCCCAAGCAACCCCGGCCACACTTACCTACCTGTTATGAATGCACCAACTTCACCCGATAAATCTTTCAAAAGATTTTCTATGCATATGTCAAATGGAACGCCCGAACTATGTGACTCATGGAATATACTAGGCAAGTTAATCAGGCGAGGGGTTCCCAAGCCCCGTGTGGCTATACGCTCATCTCGGTTCCAAAGGCAAGAACTCAGGTCCTAGTGGTGGCGAGCATGGGACTAGAAAAACCACATCCCACCGTGGCCTCCCATACAAGCCTTAACATGTTTAAATCATATCACTGGTCTCATCTCATCACGTTCTCCTATCATACTAGATTCTTTGCATATGATACATCATCTGGATGGACCAGTGGATCAGGTAATATAAGCTCAAAGGAAGTATGCAATAGATAGGATACTCTATCTGTCGATAAAAGACCACACTAGAATCATATGCATCATGGCAGAATTGAAATGCTTTCGAAATCATAGGATTATATCATGGTGGGGCTATGCTTGCCTTTGCCAGTTGATAGCAGATAAGCAGATCTTTGGGAGCCTTGTACTTGACTTGATTACAGTTGGTCAAGTATTGTTCGTTGACCTTCAATCTTTGATGGTCTTGATCTCGATCTCGTATTCTACCGGGAAGAACCAAATATTGGAAAGAGATGGAAATAATCAACACATGGCATCGATGCAATGCTCAAACAAGGATGATGATATGACAGGTTAATTTGCATTGAATTGATACCCTATAGCATGCTTGAAAATCTAATCGGGGTTCCGAGGGGTAGAAACCCTAACTCGGCGAAACTCCGGATATATATGAGAGGGGTTGCTAAGTTCTTCTAATTAAACTTGTCATTTAAGTTGTTGAACAATGCATGATTATAGCTTAGATAGCTAGGTTTCATTTTTCTGAACATTTTGATATATTATTTGTATTTTTCTGACTTATAAATAATTAGATATGAATTTTACAAGTTTTAAACAATTTCTAGAATTAATAAAAGGGTTTATTGCATCATTATGACGTCAGCAAAGGGGTAGGGTCATTTCTTAGTGGGGCTGGGTCTAGCCCCAGTCACAGACAGGTGGGGTCAAGACCACGTCACGGCCACGCGAGCACGACTTGGTCAGTGCCCACGTTAGGCACGCGCAGGCGCCACGTCGACGCCACGGTGGCGCCACGTGGGACTCGCCGGAGACACGCCAGATGCGGCGGGGGACGGCGGCAGAGGGCGAGCGGGGCTGCATAGCTTTGCTCGTTCGAATCAGCACATCAAGGCGGACCTAAAAGGAGCGGCGCCGCTGTGGGATGGTCACCGGAGCGGCCTAGGCGACAAGCAAACGCGGCGGCCAACGGCGGCGCTCGGCAATAGAGCAAGCTAGAGGAAGAGGAGAGACGAGAGGGGGTGCTGGAGCACCGCGTGCTCACCTTGAGCACGTGAGGATGGTCGGAGAGGCCGCGTGAGGTCGAGATGGCGCGGATCGACGCCAGCGAACTTCATCGGGGACGAGGAAGATGACACCAGCGGCGGTGATTAGGAGTGCGAGGCCTCGATTACTTCGGCCAGGTGACCAAGTCCACCATGGCGGAGCTAATATACACCTCTACGAGGCACGGGGAGGCTGGGAAAGGCGGGGCGACGACGAGCTTCATCGGCTAGGGTTCGGGTTTGAAGAACCAGAGAGAGGGAGATCGCTGGGAGGGGAAAGTGAGGGGATAGGGTTAACCGCGACGGCGTAAGGGTTCTTGTAGGCGTCAGGGGAGGCGGCGGGCATCTTGGTGCCGGGCGGGCATCGCGACGTCGGTGAGCGGCGGTTGCTGCGCCAGGCAGCTGCTTGGCCACGCGAGGAAGACGACAGGTGAATCGGTATGCGGGCTGGGCCGATGCTGGGCTCTGGCTGGGCCGGCGGCGGCTGCTGCGAGCGGCAGGAAGATAAGAGGGGAGGGAGAGAGTGGCTGCTGGGCTGGGCCTGGCTGCTCTCTGGTTATTTTTTTTATTTCCAAAAGCTTTTTCTTTTCTGTTTTCTTTTCTCTTTGTATTTGCATTTTCAAATTTGCTTTGAGTCCATTTCAAAAATACCAAAAACTTTGTAAATATATATAAAATATCTCAGAGGCCCTTTTAGTCCATTTGGGCTTCACTATTTTGGTAACTTTTCAAAATTCAAAAACCATTTGAATGCTTCAAAGAGAGGGGAAAGATTAGGGTTTTTAGGGTTTTACTTGAATTTTCTTTAATGCACAATGTAAGACATGATGCTCATGATGCACAAACAAACCCTAAATAAAGATTAGCTAAAACTGGGGTGTTACAATCAATTAACAAACATTCACATAAAACCACTTGCTACTTTTCAATTTCACATGCAGAACCAATTTTAGCAATTTCACCCGAAACAATTCTGGTGTCCATTGAAATAATTCCAGCGCTTTGCAATTCTTTTGTCTAGAACATATTTGCTCCAAACGGTGTTGGTATCCCTTAAGTGTCTCACCCTAAATTTCGCAAATAATGCAGACATGATCGATACCCCTCTCGGATCAATAATCAGAAGCGGAAGCTGGATATCCATACTGACTCCCACACATTCAACGATGACTTCTGTGATCATGAGAACCTTTTACGCTAGTAACTTAATCCCTTTGTCTCACGATATATTACATGTCTGAGATTGGATCATCGGTATCTCCATACCTAGTTTGATCTCATTAACGGCATACACTCTTTTTTCGTTCACGTGATATAACATTCTAGTGATCACATCACTTTCTTGGAAGCTAACTAATGTGATATCACCGAGAGGGCCTAGAGTATATCTATCCATCATCGGTATGGAAAAATTCCACTCTTGATCCATGAGCCTCTACATAACACCTTTGTAGCACTAAACCAACCTTTATAGTCACTCTGTCATGGTGTGACGTTTGATGTTACCAAGATACTTTTCCAGTGTTATTGATTGACATGATCTCATGGTATAAAGACTAGGATTACTTCGTATGATTTTATAGCAATGTAAACACAATGACTTTGAGCATAATTCTATACATCGGATGAATGTTCATCACATCATTCCAACAATGTTGTGACGTCGTTATTAACAATATCCAATGTCCATGATCAAGAAACCTTGATCATCTTGTTAATCAATGAGGTAGTTTATAAGAGAGGGATAACTAGGAAGTTTCTATTTGTTTATTAAACACACATCTATTAACGTTTACATATTATTAAAATTATAGGATGCAAAATAAACATATATCATATACTTGGAATACATATAATAACAACTTTATTATTGCCTCTCAGGGCATATTCCCTTCACCACCATCCCGGGAGGGGGTCACTTGGACAGTGGCATTCCCTAGGGCAAGCCGCATCAAACTCTAAAGGGATAATTCGGCCAAGACTATTAAAATGGTCAAACCCTAGGTTGAATAGTAAAATCCTAGTTTGAAAAGTCAAACTCTAGTTTTTGGTAAGAAGGAAGACTTGGTGGAAAAGGTTTCAAGCTCTTCCCTCGGTGGCCGAGTTGGGGGGGACACGGCCTGGGCTGGGAACCCTTGGCCGACATCCCCCCACCTATATAATGAGGGGTGGGGGCGCACCCCCTCCCCCCCACACACACCCTTATCCAAGGCGCCCCAAGTCCCTTGCCCCTCTAAACCCTAGGTGCCTCCCTCCTCCCTCCTCCATTGCCCTGCTCCGGCTTAGGCGAAGCCCTGCAGGAATTTCTCCTCCACCACCACCACCACACCGTCATGCTATTGGGATTCCGAGGGGATCTACTACCTCCTCTGCCTACTGGAACAAGGGAGAGGAAGGTATTCATCGACTTCGTATGTGTGACAGACTATGGAAGCGATGGCTGTGAAATACCACCTCTTTTAGCCATATAAAATGTGTCATTTATCTCACATATCATGATTCTTCTAAGCTATAGATATGCCTTATATGCATGACTTCTAGTTCTCATTTAATTTCATTTGAGATTTTCATATTTTGTAGTTTAGGTATAATTTTATCACTTTCCTTGTTTATCACATGTGTGTAGGTGTTGGTGAAGATTATGTATAAAAAGGAACAAAGAGAGCATAGTATGGAGGAGCTGTAGGGACCAGACTTAGCCATTTGAGAGGTTGGAAAAGTAAATTTTTGGAACTTCTCAAAAGAAATATCCAATATAATGGGGTTTTAGCCCTCGACAAGATGAATCCAACGAGCACAAGAACACCCAAAACGGAGTTCGTATGAATAAATGGAGGCCAAAACACTGCGGAGTACCGAACATTTGACGACCAACTATACGGCGGGAGCAATAATTCCGGCCGTATAGCTCCTGCCGTATAGTTGCCAAAAAGGTCGGAAACGATGGGACCCATAAAATCTCCAGAACCTTCCCTAAGTCATATGACGGTATTGTGGGTACCCTAGGGCACCCCCAAGGCCTATATAAAGAGGGGAGGAGCCAAGAGAGAGCCACCAAGCCATATCCTCCACCACGGCGGAGCCCTGTCGCCGTGCTACCGCCATAGCCTCCTCCAATCAGATCTACACCATCACCACCACATAAGATGATAAGGTACTAGTATCTTGAAGGCCTCCACATAGATCTACATCATCTTCTTCATCAACAACGTCTCCATCGCTAATCCCCTTTGGTAACTTGTTGTGATTCTAGAATGAATCTTGGATTTGCACTTGTTCCCAATCGTATCATCATACTTCATCCATATTTAATCCATAATGTTGATTTCCCTCATGTGTGAGTAGTTTCCTTTGTTCTTGGGGAGATGGAGAAACCCTAGTATGTGATTGAATTGAGATAAAGATTATTATGTGATATTGTTCATTGTGTCTGTGTTAATTTGTCTTCATCTTGATGTTGGGAGTTCTGCACATCCTTAATATTTGCCTCTTGCGGGGACTTGATGAAGGGGATTACTTGTTGGTATACGGAAGGATGATAGCACTTATTGTGACTATAAAGTAGTTTCATTCTTTATGTACTAACTTGGGGAATCAAGGAGAACTCATCAAGCCATGTCCATGCCACGAGAGAAATCCCTTAATAGCGCAGTAACACGATGGTTGTCGGTTATTGTCTGCTGTGGTTATGACGGATGATGTGAGCAGTGGTTGCTGCCTATTCGTCCATATATGGAGATCCTCCCACACATATCATAAATGGTCTTATTCATCATAATAATTTTGATCACTCTTTCTAATTACTAGCGGTGGATCCATTACTCCCTGAGAACTCTTTCCATCATCTTGCAAACCTTCGTAATCATAATCGCATACTCTTGTCTACTTAAAGCTTTAATTTACTTATTGTTCTCTTATTTGAAAACCCAAAAATATCTTTTACACAAAACTCGCATTTTATCTTGTTACTTAGAACGTTATTTAGCATTGCTATTTCAATATTTAGTTTAAGAGTTATTTAGACTTCAGACTCTTGCTCCCTGTGGGATCGATATCTTTATTTCGAAACTAGTTACAAATGATCTGTGCACTTGCAGTCATCAAGCTATTTTCCAGCGCCGTTGCTAGGGTGCTAAGCGATGTAGGTCTTTTAGATTTTGTTTATTTATTTTTGTTTTGCTAGATTTTTTTTAAGCTTTCTTTATTTGCTGCATCTATCTTTTTTTATTTTTTTACAAACCAAATACCCATAAAAATATTTGTTACTACTCATGTCATCCGAGATGACTACCTTTGAGAAGGAAAAGCTCACAAGGGAGGAGGGGAATCTATTAAGGAAGCAAGAAATACTGAATCAATGGCTGATAAGGGTGAATGATTATCCGTCCATACTATGTGCCTCATACAAGTTTGTCTGTAGATTTTGCGGATCCAAAGTTCATATCGCTTACCAATGTAAGTATAACATTGATATCGCATTAGAATCTTACAATATACATAAGTTTAAAAGCTTAGTTGATATGAATGTTCTAGAATTTGGGGTTTTTACTGGTTCTTTAAAGTTGCTTTCTTCTATGAAAAATATTCAAGAAAGATGCCAGGAGCTTGATGAGATCTATGAAGACGTTCATCTCATGTATTCACTTTTCTGTGAGAAATTTATGGATAATGATTTATTGATCACTGTTCATGATAGGATTTTAGCCCGCATGGAAAAGCCTAGCCTTTTGCAGGTTCAAAAAGCTAAAGAGAAGGCAACATGATATGAAGAACCTCCACCGAAACCACTTGAACATATGTCTAATAAAGAGGTGGCACTTGATGGTGCACCATCTCAACTAGTGGAAGGTAAGCCTGAAGGTAAGACTATCACTGAGCTACTCACAAATTAGCTTAGTAAGAATGAAGAGGAGCAACTTGATCAACCACTTGAATCTCCTAGTTCTAAAAATAACTTTCCACACACAAATAGTATGCATGCAAACGATATCTCATTATCTAGTAATGATTTCTATAAGTCCCAGACTTATGATGATTGTTTTGAGGAGGATTCGTGCCTAGACAGTGATTTTGGGGACTTTGGTGAGGAACTAGAAAATGAATCTTTCTATGAATATTGTGATGCTATTAACATGGGACAGGAATCCTCATTAGAAGAGGAGGATGAGTATTTTGAAGAACAAGTGAGCAATATGACGGTAAGAGAAATGTATTCCCAAATAGTGGAATAAGCTAATGCTCTATTTGGACGCACAGAATCGATGCGTGGAATTGAATTGAATGGGAATTCCAAATCCAAGCTAGAAAGGAAATGAATTTCAATTCAAATTATGTTGTTTGGGTGTCTTGAAACTTCTTGTTGGAATTGGACAGTAGTACCCAATTTCAATTGCTGTTTGTATGCAAAAACCATGAAATTAGATGTTTTGGGAATTAAGACACATTCCACATCTAGCTCTCATAATTTACAAAATATAGCAAGATAGAAACAAAGAACCACTAACTATTTAAATTAGCAAAGGAAGAAAATCATAAGAACACGCAAGAAATAATTCATACGAATGTCATACAGTAGTGCTAGGGCTATATACATACACATCAGCTAGCTTCTCCAGAGTCCATACATGCATTGCATATCTTGATCAGATCGTGGGTGTCAGTACTCGGTGTCCAGTACGCATCACTAGCGGTATACACACATCATCTAGCTTCTACAGACATTAATTGGATCATAGTCCAGCGGGAAGTAGCACTCAGCGTGATGGTTGGGGATGACCGGGTGGTTCAGCTACACTGGAGAAAAATATGGAGAAGAAGGGATATGCCTGGAACGTCGTCGCCCAATCGTCTGCCATCACCATTCACCATCCAGCCGTCGCTGTTCACCCTCTCGCCAATGTTCTGGTCCTGCCCATGAACTAGGGTTCGGACCAGGCAGGGAGGGGGTGACCAGGGGGAAGAGCGCAACGGATGGGCGGGGAGGAAGGCAGTCGTGGAAGAGGCTGGCCAGGGAAGGGAAGGGACGGGCGGGAAGGGGCTTACCTACGCCGCCATCACTGGAGTCCTCTGCAGGCGCAAGGTCGCGTGGTCAGGAGTTTTGTTCAAGCCTGGTACCGCTTTGCGTTTCCAGGACGTGTCCGAGGTAGCGACCTCCGAATAGAGCATGCCAGTTTCCTCACGTGAGTTAGCGTGGCCTGGAATTGGTCCTAGTTTCTAAGGCCCAATTCATAACGCACCCAAACTATTAAATTAAAAGCCTTCCAATTCTCCGATTCTGTGACTAATTTTGTGCATCCAAACACAGTGTAAAAAGTTAATTTCTTCGGATATGATAGACGATCCAATAATATGTCCTCAACGTATGAAACTTGGGCACTACTTTCGTTTTCAATGCTCTGATACCTTTAATCAATCTTTAGTGTCTTATAATAATGGTGATGTTACTAGTGAAGTATTAGAGTATATTATCTTTGAAGGTGCCCATGGGTTGATAATACCTGTCATATCACGTATTGATAGTGGAGATAGTGTTCTCATAAAAATAGCTTATGAAATCCTGCAACGTATTTCTTGGTATTCTCATGAACATTTTATTGAGAATACACTTATTATGAGGAGTAAGGCATAGAGAAAACCCGTAGTGCACAAAGTTACTTCGAAAATCTCATTGGAGAAGGACGAAGTTACTTCCCAAGAAGAGGATGAACACGAAGAAGAACTGCAAATCCCCTTGGAGGAGGATAAAGTTCCTTCCCAAGAAGAGGATGAACACGAAGAAGAACCACTAATCCTCGAGGATATGCAACTACTAGAAATGTGGGAGCAGGTGGATTACTGTTCTGGTAATTTGTTAAGTTTATTCAGAAACAAGCTTTATGATTATGAATACATTCCTCTCTTTAAAGAATTTTTATCAACCAATAATCACATAAACGGTAATAATGTAGAACTCTTGGAATACATAGTTTATGAAGGGTCTCGTGAGCTGCTTACAAAAATTGGTATTATTATGAAAAGTAGATATAATGAGGATTTAGCATGGTATCATAATATTATGGATTATATTGTCAATTATTGTCAAGAACATTTTAGTGGGAATGCACTTGTGATAAAGAGTAAGGAGCTATGTAAAACAATAGTTCTCGAAACTAACATTTTGTAGTAACCACTGGATAACGAGAAGGAACACCAAAACGGTGGGGTTGAAGATAAACATCATTCTAATAATAAGTTTGTTTACTATGCCTTGGTATCTAGTAATGATTCTTATTGTGTTAAAACTGAAGATAATTTATCTGCGGAGGCTTTATGCCTTGGTACTCATTTGGAGAACACTAATAATGATGAACTGGAGATAAATCGTTGTAGTATTAATGAGCAGGTTTTGGGAGAGGACATCTTTGATGAAATATTTGTTGATGATGCTTCTTTTTGTGAGTGGCTTGATAACTCTAGAACTGATGAACTTGTTAGTAAAGGTGATAAACTAGAGAATAGAGACACTTTTGAATTTTCCCTGCTGTTAATGATGAGTATTATGAACTGTTCCCTTGTGATAGTGTAGCCCAAGAAGAGTACTAAGAATTGTATCCCGATGATGCTATTAAAGGAAAAAGTTTTGAATTTACATGTAAATATCTAATCCTTTTGTTAAAGCTATCTAGGGAGGTATGCTCACCGCGCCGGAGGTATGCTCACCGCACATGGCGCATCAATCATCACTTGTGAGCAATAACACATTTATCTTCATGACTCCGATACACCGCAAGCGGTTGAGAGTTCGACTAGGATATAATAGTAAGTGCTCCAAACCTCTTTTGGAGGTAAGAATAAATATTCTCTCGCTCCTATTTATTGAAATAATAATGGATAAAAGTCTGGCTACTTGGTTATAAGAAAGTGCTTCCAAGGAGGCAACCTAGAAGTCATTAGGTGTCCTTCTTAGTTTTGTGTCTTGAGTCTAGATGCATTCATGTTGCATTGGCATTTTTATTCTTTGCATGATTTTCTATTAGAGTTATCTTGTTGTAGTTTTCAAAAGGTAGAATTTATTGTTACTATGTGTTGCATAACTTGGTTGTATTTAAATCCCATCCTATACATGTTAATGTTGGTAGAAAATTTAAGCTGTCATTTTTCTGTCAAAACATGGTGTTTCATTAATTTTAAGGTTAAGAAAGAATTATCAAAGAAACAGACTTTTTTTGGCTAGTATAGAAGGTTTAACGACCAAGTATACGGCGGAAATAAAAATTCCAGTCATATAGTTGCGGCCATATAATTATCGATGTCATCGTCAAAATTTTGTTTCCAAGGTATAGAAGGTTCAACAACCAACTATACGATGGGACCATTTTGATCCGGCCGCATAGTTGCAGCCGTATAGATATCGACACCTGTTTTGAATTTTTTATTTCAGTTTACTGCATGTTTGACGACCAACTATACGGCGGGAAATATTTTTTCGGCCGTATAGTTGCTACGAACACGATTCCAAGGTCTGCGTAAGGTAACTAATGGTCATAAATCCTTCTATTTTTATTTCCTCTTCCTCTAAAACCTCGGAACACCAAACCAATGTCTGGATGAAAAAACTTCGTTCGTACACCAAACTGATGTCTTTTATTTTGTGTGTTATTTTTGCAGGGACTTGAACCTTGTGTGATGACATGTACTGTAGTGTCAACCGTGCAAACACTCACATGAGCCACTGGTTGTTTCAATTCAACATGCCTACATATTAATGTATGGTAAAACTTTCAAACTCGAACCTCTTTTAATAAGAACATAGGGTTTGCACACTCGTGCTTCATATTTTGTCTCACTTGCACTTCAACAAAATCTCGGAGTATGTACAACTCTTGGAGCTAGTTTGTTGACTTAAGCGTGGTGTTTAGGTTGATGAACCGACTCAGTGGGACTTGTATTTTTATCACTTGTGAGCTAATCCCCGTGCCTTCAAAAATACAAAATGTTTTATTTTCTTCTTAGTTTCCAAGCAGGTTCTCAGGGAAGGCAGCCACCAGGCTATATCAAGAAATAAACATTAAAGAAAAGGTTCTTTGTCCATCAAAAGAGAGGTTACTTGTACTTCAACGATAAAGTGTGTCACCTTTGTTTTCAACTAAGCTTGGGGAGGTAACCACTTATCACACTCTCTTTTGGAAACTGTATTTTATCTTTTCTTTTCGTGATATACTCAAGTTTTTCTTGCAAAGTTCTAAGCTTGGGGATGTTACTTCTTCATGTGTAGAGTCTTGTGCAATGTTCATATTCGATGAAATTTTAATGCAATCATATATCCCGATATTTTTGAATGCTTGCTTAAGTGAGTATAGTTTTGTATTCATATGGGGATACACTTGCTCATGATAGGCACCATAGGAGTTGACTGAGAGGTTGTATGCATCTTGCCAAATTGTTTATCAATCTTGTGACACTATTTGTGATCCTCTAGAAAACATTGCCACAATCTCTACACTTGGAAAGAATGAATACTTGATCAAGATCTTTTGAAATTTGTTGGTTGTTACGAAATAGCTTTGTCTTAAATGAATAGGTTATGCTCGACCCCATAATGTCAAAACAATAGACTTGATAGTTTGCTTATGGAAGGACTTGTCAATTGGAAATGATATTTCTAAGTTTTGAGTTCTATGCTAAATAAAGTGTTGTTTAATTATCTTAAGAGTTTAGCCTTAAAGATACTCAACACCATAGATGTTATGATCGACTTGATAGTACTCTTTGAAAGGATTTGTTTGAAGAAACTAATGTTTAGAGGTAATTGAGATGCATGCCAAATCTGGACCTATAGATTAAAATATGATATTGCTTTATGCGTGTCTGCAACTATCGCACAACATGGGATGCTAACAACTCCGCTGGCCTTTGAACAATCCAAAAAGAGGAAACTATTGGAGTTTGGCTATGAGTTGCCCAACATATGTAGCAGAAATGCTATATTTGTGTATGCATTGGTATTCTCATGGGCCTGTGTTCAAATCAAAAGAGGAAATACTCATCCGACCGTTATGAGAAATCATTATACCAAAAAGGGAAACCTTGGTAATGGTCACGAGTATCCATTCTTAGCCTGTATAGTCTGATTAAACACACTAAGTTTTGGCATGATCTCATTACTGATGAACTGAAGTTTTAGAAACATAAAGAATAGAAAATGAGTGTTTGATAGCCATGATTCATAGATGTGGGTGACCAAATGAGACACTCTAATTCTATGCTTCTTTTGACATGTTCTCGCATTTCCTTTTGGCATAAATCTCATTACTAAGAGATAACTTTCTGAAAGTTCAGTAACTGATGTTTGCACTTGAGATCCTTAACCGAATGACATGATTGGGTAGAATCCATAAACTTTATTCCTATTTATGCTTGACATTTATTTGTGACTAAGTTTTGTCTCATAAAAATAATGATATGAAAAGTTATACAAAAGGTGCAATAAGAGGATCACAAGTTTGTTTGCAAGTTAGATTCACTATTGACATGGATCATATAAGTTTTGATGCATCTTTAATGGTCTTTATAACTGATCTTGTGTTGCCTTGTATGAAGACATGTTTTCTCTCTTCGAGCTTGTAGAAGAAATAAGGATGCAAGACATTAATTTCTAATGATAAGCTATTTCACAACCATTAATTTATTATCGACCCTTCCTGCTCGAGGACGAGCAAGGTCTAGATTGGGGAAGTTGATGGCTATGAAATACCACCTCTTTTATCCATATAAAATGTGCCACTTATCTCTCATATCATGATTCTTCTAAGCTATAGCTATGCCTTATATGCATGAATTCTAGTTCTCATTTACTTTCATATGATCTTTGCACATTTAGTAGTTTAGGTAGAAATTTATCACTTTCCTTCTCTATGACATGTGTGTAGGTGTTGGTGAAGATATGGATAAAAAGGAACAAAGAGAGCATAGTATGTAGGAGCTGTAGGGACCAGACTTAGCCATTTGAGAGGTTGGAAAAGTGAATTTTTCAAACTTCTCAAAATAAATATCCAAGAACATGAGTTTGTATCCCTCGACGATACGAACCCAACGAGCCCAAGAACACCCAAAACGGAGTTCGTATGAAGAAATGTCGTCCAAAACACTACAGAGTACCGAAGGTTTGATGACCAACTATACAGCGGGAGCAATAATTCCGGTCGTATAGCTCCCACCGTATAGTTGCCAAAAAGGTCGGAAACAATGGGATTTCACCCCAGAACAGCTTCAGAACCTTCCCTAAGTCATATGACGGTATTTTGGGTACCCTAGGGCACCCCCAAGGCCTATATAAATAGGGGAGGAGCCAAGAGAGAGCCACCAAGCCATATCCTCCACCACGGAGGAGCCTTGCCACCATGCTACCGCCATGGCCTCCTCCAATCAGATCTACACCATCACCACCACATACGAGAAGGTACTAGTATATTGAAAGCCTCCACATAGATCTACATCATCTTCTTCATCAACAACGTCTCCATCGCCGATCCCCTTTGGTTACTTGTTGTAATTCTAGATTGAACATTGTATTTGCACTTGTTCCCAATTGTATCATCATAATTCATCCATATTTAATCCATGATGTTGATTCCCTTCATGTGTGAGTAGTTTCCTATGTTCTTGGGGAGATGGAGAAACCCTAGTATGTGATTGAATTCAGATAAGATTATTATGTGATATTGTTCATTACGTGTGTGTGTTTATTGTCTTCATCTTGATGTTGGGAGTTGTGCACTTCCTTAATATTTGCCTCTTGCGGGAACTTGATGAAGGGGATTACTTGTTGGTTGTCACACCCCAAATTTTTCCAAATTTTGGAACGTGAAAAATAAATAAACAAAATAAATAATTGTTGAAATTTAGGGTGAAAAGAAACTTTTAATTTCTAAATGGAAACGTAAAATCCCATCTTGAACAAACTTGAGTAATGTTTTAATCCAACTAAATTCGAATCAAGTGGAATACATTCCTCATAAATGCATCTGGAAATTTAAACATTTGGAAATAAACCAAAACCCTCAAACCCTAATGGAAGAAAACATTTCCAAGTTATCCCAAAGCCTATGGATTTGATCCATATAAAAATTTGTCAACAAACATTTATAAATGATCAAGAATGACAAATAGAAAAATTATAAAACCATATGAATTGGTTTCACTTAATTTGGAGCCATAGATAAAATCTTATGAATTTAATAAGATAAGGAAATTGAATTTCGAAAGCTAATAAAGCACCTATCTAAAAATCCATACCAAATGGTGAGTAAATAATCCTAAATATAATTAAAAGGATAAACAAATACTATATAAAAATATACAAATTGGAATCGCCAAGTTTGGATCTATAAATAAAAAGATATGGATTTTATAAGATAAAGATAGAAATATTAAATGAGGAATATTTAAAAGGCCAAATTAAATCTTGACCTAATCCATAAGAAAATTGAATGAATGTAATCCAAATCCAAATAAAATAGATAGATAAATAATATTCAAATAAAATAATATGGCCTTAACCAAATTCTATTCCATTTGATGAAGAGAAAATCCTAATAAGAATGATTAATTAAATCATGTAAAAAATAATATTTGGAATATACCCAAGTGGTATAAAAGTTATTTAATTAACTTAAATGGAATCAAGGAAATCAACTAAATAAATTTATGGAATTAAACCCATATTTAATTTCATTGGAATAAAGACAAATACCCAATTTATATGATTAATAAATCATATTAAAAATATCCCAAATAATTCAAAGTGAGTGAATTATTTGGCACCCTAATAAATAAATAAAACCTACTGAAAGGATTTGGAAAGATTTAGATTTCAAATGGAATTTGAAAACATTATTAAATCTTATTTGAATTAATACAAGGGCCAAATTTTAAATAATTAATATACCCTAAAAAGAATAAAAAGATTATTCTAAATTTGACTCTAAAATGAACTAATAATCAGTATTTGAAAATACTCAAAGTTTGGTTGAAGTTTGAATTCAAATAGTTGTTTGAATTAATTAAACAAAATCAAAACAGAATAATGAATACAGAAAAAGAAAAGATTCAGAACAAAAAAAAAGGAGGAAACCAGCCCAACTAACCCCAGGCCCATCTAGCCCAACTAACCCCCTCCCCCGAAGCGTTTTATTTTACTCAGCAACGAACCCGTGCAGTCACTGACCGCTGGCCCCACCTCCTCTCTCTTTCTCTCGCTGACAACAACGGCCCACCCATTAGTCTTCTCTCCTACCCCGCGACGACCTCGCCCCTCACCTTGCCGGCCGTTTCTGCTCGTGTTAACTCGCTTCAATTCGCGTTAATCGCTCCGTTAATCCTCCCCGCAACCACGCGTACTAAATCGCCTGCTCCTCCTCCACTTTTCCCCCTGGATGTTGCACCCCCTCTGCCCCCAGGCCGAGCTAATTTCGACCTTAAACGCTCTTTGCTCCGACGAGCTGTCCGGCCAATTCCGACACCGTCTGACCACCTCTCGCCTCCTAGCGCACGCGAGCCTGCTCCCCATCCCCTGGCGCTTCTCTCTGCACCCTCAGCGCACTCGCGCGCGCCTCAGACACTCGGCAACAACTTCAACTGAACTCCGCCACCGTCTGCCTCGTCTCCGGCGACCTCTCCCCGGTAAACCCGACCGTCCCTCTCCCCCTCGTTGACACTCTCATACTCGCCTTCCTCTTGTGAACCTAACTGTACATTCTACTTGTCCTAGCGCGACCTCTAGCTTCGCCTTCGACAACATCTGAGCGTACCCGACGCCGACGCCGTCTCCGGCGAGCAATCGCCAACGCCTCCGTGCTCCCCTTGGCCAACCGAAGCAACGACAAGAATCAGTGCTTCACGGTGGTTCTGGTAAGCATCCTCACTCTTTACCGTGCATCCTAGTTCACTGGCAACCTCGCTTGCCGAGCGTGCCGCCGCCAGTCGCCACCGCCAGCGCCGCCAACTGGTGGTCAATCGATGTGAGCCGTAGAATTTAGATCCAATGCACGCGATAGAAACTTAAACGAAGAGGTATCCTGCGATCTGTGCCGTGTATTTTGCATTAGATCCAGCGGCCCACGTTAGTCGATCCACGCAAAACGGTACTGGCGAATAGGAAACATCCACGTGGCCCAGTCTGTTTTAATAAAAACTAGAAAATGTTCTATTAGTTATTCAAAGTTGCAAAATTCATAACTTTTGATCCACACGTCCAAATTTTGCAAATTTTATATCAATGGAATCAGCAAGACAAACCCTATCCAACCATGCACTTTGTTTAGTAAAATTCTTCTGTTAAATTGGTTGTTTTTTCAGAAACTTGTGTAGTCATATTTAGAATATAAAATTCATTCTAAAATTACTTTTGTGATAAAATCTTTGGCAAATGGATTTTTTTGAACCTACTGACCATATAAACCAACTTGTGGATTCAAAACATATTTTGTGAAGCAAAAGAATAAATATTTGATTTAGAACATTTCTAGTCAAATAAAATGTTGTTTATATGTTAAAATTACTTTTTGGAGAAAAACCTTTGGGAAATGTTTTGATTTAAACTCTCTGACCCTAAACACAAAGATTTATGTTTTGAAAACATATTTGGCGAACCCTATAGATTATTACTTTGCTAAAAAGCATTTTCATCCACATAAAATATTGATTTGGTTTAAACATGATTTATAAGTAAAATCTTTTGCAAATGATTTTACCACTTATATAAAATGACCAATAGGTGTTTTAGAATGTTTATAACCTATTAGAAACCACTTTTACAAATAAAACAATCTTTGGCATGCTTTCATGCATTGCTTTGTTTCTATTATTTTATGTGATGTTTGCTTGAATGGTAGATTGAATTATTTCTTGCTTGATTGAATTGTAGTGGAATTTGAAGAGTGTGAATATTGCAAGATCAAGGAGTGAACTTATACTCTCTACCAAAAAGTCAAGTGATGCTTCATACTTTTGTCCCATTATTTTCACTATGCACTAGTGATATTTCTAAGTAGGACTTGCATGGAATTTTTGCTAAGTGTAAACTATGCCATGGGAAATCCTAGTAGATGAAACCTTAGTAGAATTTCCTAAGTTAAGATTCCTACTACTATCATGCTTAGCTTAGCTGGTAGAAAACAAGGGTAGATTATATTCGTGCTATGGAATATTTCTAAGTCAAGGACTTGTGTTTTGTTTAATAAAACAACTAAGTGAATGAATCACCTGGGTGCAATGGAAGGAATGGTTTGTGTTGAGTGGTTACACAAGGACCATTTCTATGGTTTACCTTGTGTATCTCACTTGTGGATGGCCATCCAGGAACAAAGAGATTTGAGATGTCAAATGTTGAGAAGCTTCAAGTGCAGCCACTTGGCATTATGGGCTCTGCCTGGATCATATAGGTTGCAATAACTTAGCCAAATGGACAGTTGGTGGTAGGGGATGATAGATTGGAACGCGTCCATTCTGGTCTAAGGGAAGGCTTCTGAAAGATCTTTTCTTGGTGAAACCAAGTCTTGTGGGGAAAGTGCACCATCTCTGCAGAGTGTAAAATCTAAGTACTTAGCTATGTCCCTGGTAAAGGACAATTTGAGCATCAAGACATGGAAACTATCAAGAATCTCCTCATCCCAATTTCTAAGTTAAATTTTTTTGGTTGAACAAGGGTTGAAGGATCACCAATTTCTATTGGGAGATGCCTTGGATGATTTTGACAAGCAAAAGCTTAGTGTTTTCAAACGATAAGGAAAAATTTATTTTGAGCAAAGCAAGCCTAATCTCCACTTAGCCAAATGCATATAGATGATAGACTCCACTATACTACCATAGTATCACTTGCCAATACAATTCAAATGTATTGACCCTTATGGCTGTAACTTGTTATGTTACAGGTTTGTTTGATATTAGTGAAGTGTGTTGATTAGGATTACAAGTCTACAACCAACATGTTTGCCTGTGGCATTTTGAAGATGAAGGACTCCATGCTATAGTTATTTCTACTGCATTGTAATGAGATAGCCAAATGAGCTATGTAAGATGTAATGAATTATTTTATTCCTGGTTATAAAGTTGTATTATGACCTTTGTTTCTTGATATTACATCTTATCTGTGGATGCTAGCAATTGATTCAGGGACTAGCATTATAAACACAGGGATCTCTACCTTATTAAAGGTTGCGAGCTCTACATTGGTAGACGGAAGTATGATATCACTTATTATGACTATAAAGTATTTGTCATTCTTTACGTACTAACTTGGGGAATTTCAACACCAGTATTTTTAATCCCAGATGCCTGTTATGCCATACATCGCAATCCCAGGATTACCATTTTTGCGAGACATAACAGATTTGGATATCATAGTACATCATCCATTACAAACCATACCTAAGGTCTTACACAAATAAGGATCTCATGATCCAGTTCTTAATACAACTCAAGCAGCGGAATAACGTAATGATAAAGGTAGCATAGGCGAAGCTCCATCTTCGGGGTCACAGGCAATGCTAACGATGGGAGATGCTCCTAGTTGTCGTAACTTTCCTACGGTCCATCCTCCTGAGACTCTTCTTCATAGTCTGGCCACGGGAATAGCTAGGGACAAAGCCATGAGTACTCTTTAAGTACTCACAAAATAATACTAACAAGTTAAGGGGTTTTTGTAGTAGGACGCTAAGCTCAAGGGTTGTTTTGCAAAAAGCCAGATTTACCTCTACTAAGTACAGAAGCAACAAAACTAGTTGAAGTTTTATAACACCTAAGTGGGAACTTGAATTTCATATCACAACTCTATTGTTGTCAAGTCAAAGTCTCAATTTATTTCACAAGTTAATTTGAAAACATCTGACGGGGGAACAGTATGGCCACTCCAACTGTCCATAACCGCGGACGCTGCTATTCGAATAGTTTGACACTCTGCAGAGATTGTACACTTTCACCATAACAATCGATACATCCTTCAGGAACAAATCCTGAATTCACCATACTCAGTATGCGGATAATCAATCCTAACCTTTCAATTACATGCCCTAGTATAGGCACCTCTCCTGTGAGTTTGGCCTCCCAACCATGACCAACTGTCATCTTGGGTATTGCACAAGTGGACAATCTTCACAAGGTAGCCTCAGCTTAGACCATGTCCGTGAGGGTATCCATACTAAGGTATATAAGTTTCCAGTCAAGCCCTACCCAATCTTCGGGTATTGTGGTTGTACGGTAAAATTGGAATGGTATCACATCCAAACAACCATCAGTTTTATAAAGGGCTAAGGCTCATCCCTCAACATTTTCATCATCAAAATCATCTGGTGTTCGTAAACACATGTCAAAACATTTCAGTAGAATGATTCATCATTCCAAGGTTTTCATAACCATTTTCACCCAGTATTCCCATCTATAGTTAATCAAGTTTTATGCTTAGCACTAGCATCGACAAGTGGGGTTAAGTACTTAAGGAGGGGTGGTAAACAAGTGGAGATTAATGAAGTTCAATCTCATGCCTTAGGATGACATCAAGATTATCTAGCTTAGGCCAAATTTAATGCTCTTTATGCAACCGTCAATTATCTTCCTAGAATCTACAAATCAGTTAAGTAAACTCTAAGAAATAGTTTTGATAAAGAAATAAAGTAGAAAGCTTGCAAGTAAAACTAGGACTGGGTATCATCAATTGTGTCTAACCAAGCATGCTTAGTGCATTGCATAGGTTATCTAACTTTCATAACTGCAAGTGTTAACTTGCATAGGTCAACAGTTAGTAAGGCTTGCCTTGTCTTGAGCGATGGTTGAAGTTCTCCTCGGCTTCTTCTTCGTAGTATCCTCCTTCCTCCTCGTATCCTTCGTCAGTACTAGCGTCTATAAATAAATACGGGGTACACAATCACCAAACAATACTTAACTATTTTCAATCATCACACAAAGATGTTCTATAGATGATCTAGCATCATCACCTATCATTACAAGATTAAAGCATTTGTCTTATTTATTTAATTTGAGAAAAGTAATTTCTACTCGTTGAAAAACTACTTAAGATTTAATACTCTCCAACTCAAACATGGAATCATGTTGACACATGTCATCACCACATATTTCAGTACATGGGAATGTCTTTTAAAGTGGTGTCACAATTTAATAAGTTCTAACCTTTTTATTTTAAATAATTAAAGTGTCTAGAAATGCCTATGTGGCATTCTTTTATTCCTTGAACATTATTTCTGTAAGTAAACCCAAATGTTTTTCTATATTCTGAAAGGTATGATCAAATGTGATTTTTGAGAGTTGGAATCAACTCAAAAGCTATTATGGTTGAATTTTGAAAAAAATTTAAGTGTTGAAAAGCTTCTGACTTGATATTTTTACCAAGGTTGTTCTATAGATCCAAATGATTTGAATCCAACGGGCTTGGATTAAGCATTTCAGTACCTTTCTAACAAAATTGGTTTCATGCAATATGGTTTACTGAATCAAGGTGGGTTGATTTTTGAATCTAGGTACAGAACTGAGTTTGAATTAAATTAGAAAAATCTAAATTCAAATGGTTGGGCTGCGCGGGAAAGGTTAATGGGCCGGCCTAGTGTCACTCCATGCCTTGAGGCTCAATCGACAGGGGTTCCACCGGTCGGTGGCTCATAACACTGTGGCGATGCAGGCGATTTGGCCCTTACGATCTAAATCTAATCGGATGGCTACGGCTCATCGTCCACGTCGGGCAGCGCCGGCGAGACAGAACCCTAACGCAGCAGGTGGGGGTCGTGGGAGGCTCACCGGGGCTCAGGCGAGGGTCGGCGATGGGGGCGAACGATAAAGTCGACGACGGCGATTCTCCTGGTACCGGCAGCTCCTCCTGGGGCGGCTCCAATCGACGACGCCTCTTCTCCTGTGCAGCGGCGAACTCCGGTGCAATTGCGGCCACCTGGTGCTCTCCTTTCTCCGGGGGTGAGTGAGGGTGATCAGTGAGAGGTGGGGAGCGAACTGGTGTGAAGAAATAGAGCGGGGGAGGCTCTATTTATAGTGGCGAGAGGGGACCGACGAGCGCGAGCTGAGCTCGTCGTGGTCGATGGCACAGGCAGCTATCGGCGTGGGCGACGGTAGGGGCGGTTCTATGTTCCCTAGCGAAGCTCAACGGCGTGGTGGAGAGGCATGGGGCGACGCTGATCGGTCGAAACGCTTCGACGCTCTGGGCGGGTCCGACGGGGGTTTTGATGGCGCACAGCGAGTGTGGTCCGCGCGACGGCGAACGGGCATGTGTGGCAGGGTGCTAGGGTGCTGGAGATCACTTACGCACACGGTGAGGACGGCGCGCGGTCTGGGGGTGTTGGTCGAGCGTGGCGCACAGGGCGCGCTATCAGCATGGTTGCAGAGAGGGTTGGCATGGCCTGGGCGTGTGGTCCATTGGCTGGCATTGCTTGAGGTTGGGACAGGGAGTGGCGGTGGGGTGCTAGCTAGCTCCCAGGCAAGGTTGGCGAGGCTAGCGTGGCCTCTAGATCGTCGGCGACAACATGGTGGCAAGTTTGCTCTCGGACTGCTCACCATTGATGGAAATGGCAAGCTCACAGTGATGATAGAGGTTAAAAACTAAGCTAGATGATCTACTAGAGGTTTGCTGTGAGCTAGAGAGGGGACAAGGTTGGCTAATTCACTGCTCAAAATAGTGTTTGTGATTTGGTTGATTTGAATCTGCAAGCTGTTTGATGAAATGGCCGCAAGAACTTAAGTTTTGAATTTTGAAAAGATTTTTGGTGGGTATGATAGGCAGGTGTTGAGGATACTGTGGATGCTTGGGTTTTGAAAATTGAACTTGTTTGAGTGGTTTTTGAAATAGTGGGATCTTCTCATATGATATAGATTCAATTTTAAACTCTCATTTAAACTTAGTATTTGAATGTTTTTGGATGATCACAAAGTGGTCCTTGGTACCTTATTATGAATTCTAACAAGGGGTCCGAAGATCCACAAATGTTTCTGTTGAGTTTTGAAAACTAGAGATTGCCAAAGTAGGCATGAGAGTTAATTTGGCCAAAGTGACCATTCACTTTATTTGCTTATTTTGAGTTGTTTGTTTTTGGGAAAAGTTTGGAGATTGTTTAGATGATGTTTATTTCACCTAAGAATCATTTTACAAGCAAAGAAACACAGAACCATGGCAATTCAAAAGAATCCAAATTGTAATACACACACATATGAATGCTTTCATATTTTTAGTTGGAAAAGTTTTTGTTAACCCTAATTTTGATGAGTAGAGTTTGATAATCCATGTTTAGTATGTTTGGGATGTTACAAACCGTCCCCCTTAAACAAAATCTCCTCCCGAGATTTGAAAAAGGACGAAAAATATTACCTAGGATTTGAAGAGATCGGGAAACTCTGTCCTGATGTGATCTTCGCGCTCCCAGGTATCTTGTTCTTCTGTGTGGTTGCTCCACTGAATCTTGAGAAACTTGATGCTTCGGGTTCTGGTAGTTCTTAAAGATTCTTCCAAAATACGGATGGGTACTTCGGGATAGGTCAGGTCATCATTGATTTCTATGGTCCGGTGATCAATGTTCTCGAACACTTCCGTCTTCTCCGGAACATCGAGGCATTTGCGAAGTAATGAGATATGGAACACATTGTGCACGGCTGACATTTCTTTGGCAGTTCCAATTGATACGACACTTCTCCTCGACGGTTCAGAATCTTGAAGGGGCCGATATATCTGGGGGCTAACTTTCCTTTCAGTTGGAAATGCTGCATTCCCTTTAATGGCGACACTTTCAGATACACGAAATCTCCGATGTTGAAGCCGAGGTCTCGACGTCTCTTGTCGGCGTAACTCTTCTGTCCTGACTAGGCTGTCTTGAGGTGCTCATGAATCTTGTGAACCTTCTCTTCTATTTTTCGTGGGATGTCGGGTCCGAAAATCTGACTCTCTCCTACTTCCAACCAGTTCAAAGGGGTGCGACACTTCCTTCCATACATGAATTCAAATGGGGCCATTTGCAAACTAGCTTGATAACTGTTGTTGTATGAAAATTCTGCGAACGGCAGACAGTCTTCCCATTTAGATCCATACTCTAACACGCATGCTCTCAACATATCTTCGAGTATTTGATTTACACGCTTCGTTTGTCCGTCGCTCTGAGGGTGATAAGCTGTGCTGAAGTCTAGTCGGGTTCCTAACCCTTCTTGGACTTTCTTCCAGAATCTCGAGGTAAACTGAGTTCCTCGATCCGATACGATATTCTTGGGGACTCCATGCAAACTGACGATTCTAGCGATATATAACTCCGCTAGATTCGAACTCTAATATGTGGTCTTGACTGGTAATAAATGGGCGACTTTGGACAATCTGTCGAGTATGACCCATATAGAGTCATTTCCCCTACTAGAAGTAGGAAATCCGGTGATAAAGTCCATTCCAACGGAATCCCATTTCCATTCTGGAATCTGCAGGGGTTGCAACAATTCTGCGGGTCTTTGATGTCCCGCCTTGACTCTCTGGCATATATCACACTCGGCGATATAGCTTCCGATTTCTCTCTTCATCTTATGCCACCAAAATTGCTCTTTCAAATCTTAATACATCTTCGTTCCTCCAGGGTGGATAGAATAAAGAGTATCATCAGCTTCCTTCAGAATAACTTCTTTCAATTCAGAATCTGCTGGTACACAAAGACGTCCTTTGTACCACAGAACTCCCTCTTCGTCTTCGGTGAAACCGGGTACTTTGCCTATACCGATACGACGCTTGATTCCATCGATGCTAGCATTTCCTTTCTGCGCCTCCTTGATCTGGCTGATCAAAGTGGGTTGAAGTTCTATGCTAGCCAAAAATCCTTCACTCACTAATTCCATTCGGAAATCTTCCATCTCCTTGTGCAAGCTTGGTTGCTCCTTTAGAATCATAGAGTTCAAGCAGCACGGCAATCTGCTAAGGGCATCTGCTACCACATTGGCTTTACCGGGGTGATAGTGAATGTCCAGGTCGTAATCCTTGATTAGCTCAATCCATCTTCGCTGTCTCATATTCAGCTCCTTCTGAGTGAATATATTCTTTAGGCTCTTGTGATCCGAATAAATCTCACAACGGTTTCCCATCAGGTAGTGCCTCCATGTCTTCAGGGCTAGAACTACGGCTGCGAGCTCGAGGTCATGGGTTGGATAGTTCTGCTCATGTTGTTTCAGTTGTCGAGATAGATAAGATATAACTTTGTCTTCTTGCATTAGCACACATCCGAGACCGATCTTGGATGCATCACAATACACGTCAAAGGGCTTCGTGATATCCGGCATGATTAAGATTGGGGATGAAATCAATCTTCTCTTGAGTTCTTGAAAACTCGCTTCACATTTGTCCGTCCATTCAAACTTCTTGTCCTTCTTCAGCAATTGAGTCATGGGTCTGGCGATACTCGAGAATCCTTCTACGAACTTGCGGTAGTATCCCGTCAATCCGAGAAATGCACGAACTTAGGTTTGAGTGGTTGGGGCTTGCCAGTCTTCGACATCTTTCACCTTTGCAGGGTCAACGGCAATTCCTCCGGCTGATACAATGTGACCGAGGAATCCTACATCATGTAACCAGAATTCACATTTGCTAAACTTGGCATACAACTGATGCTCCCTAAGGGTTCCAAGAATGGTCCTTAGGTGTAGCTCATGTTCTTCTTCTGATTTGGAATAAATCAGAATGTCATCGATGAAAACAACGACAAACTTATCCAGGAAGTCCATAAAAATCTTATTGATGAGATTCATGAAATAAGCGGGGGCATTGGTTAATCCAAAAGACATGACAGTATACTCGTATAATCCATATCTGGTGGTAAAGGCAGTCTTTGGAATATCCTCTGCGCGAATCTTGAGTTGATGATAGCCAGTTCTAAGATCAATCTTAGAAAACACTTTGGCACCGGTCAACTGATCAAACTAATCCTCTATCTTGGGCAATGGGTACTTGTTCTTGATCCTGACATCATTCAACTTCCGATAATCCGTACACAAATGGTTACCTCCATCTTTCTTGTCCACAAACAAGATAGGTGATCTCCATGGTGACGCACTTGGTTGAATCAATCCAATTTCCACCATGGCATCCAGTTGCTTCTTCAGTTCTGATAGTTCAGACGGGTTCATACTATATGGTCTCTGGGCCATGGGTCCTGTTCCGGGGATTAGTTCAATGATAAACTCGATATCCTGTTCCGGGAAAAACATCTTGAAATACATCGGGTATTCACAGACTATCCGGACTTGGTCAATGGTAGGCTGGGCTATACTCTTGTTGCACTTGAATTGACGAGGTAATATTTCAGATACATGCTCGACTGATATTCCGGCTGTACTGGTCATGGTTATGGATTTCTTGGCACAATCAATATCATTTATGTTTGGACATCCAATCCATTCCTAGTACTACATCCAAACCTTTAGTTCCAAGTACTATCGGATTAGCATAAAAATCTATGCCAAGGATTCGGATAGGGACGGCTTTGCAAATTTTCCTAGCTTTGGTGGTTGAACCGAGAATTTGAACAATCATAACATTCTTTAGTTTGGTTGGTTGAATCTTACTAGTGCATGCAAATTCTTCGATGACAAATGAGTGCGATGCACCAGAATCAAACAACACTCTAGCAAGTACTGAATTAACAGAAAACATACCCAGCACGACATCTGGCGCTTCATGGGCTTCTTCAGCATGCATGAGAAAAAGACGGCCGTTGTAGTTGAGCGAATTCCCTGGGGCAAAACTTCTTCCAGGCTGAACACGACGATGTTGCTGAGCTGGGGCATTTGCATTGGGGGCTGTGGCATTCTTCTTCGGGCACTCATTGGAGTAGTGACCCTTATTTCCACAGTCATAACAAGTCACATGCGACTTATCCTTTGCTGCAATAGGCACATCATTGCTTCCAGTCCTCGGGGCAGTGTTGTGTTTGCGGCAGCATTATTGTTGTTGAACTTGGGTGGTGCACGGTTGAAATTGTTAGGGTTGCCGGGGTTGTTGTGATTTCCTCCGGGCCTTGGGTTTCCACGGTTGGGATAGGTCGGACGGTTCATCGGGGGTCTGTTGGTTCTCGGGGCAAATCCTGGAGATGGGTTGGGGTGATACTTTGGGGTATGATGGGTTCCTGTCTGATGCATCATGCGGCGCTTGCGGTTCTCATTGGCTTGGTTGATCTTTCCTTCCATCTGGATGGCAGAGTCGAAAAGGGCTTCAATATCCGCAAAGGGGATATTGACCAACACCGTCTGCATCTCATCATGCAGACCATTCAGGAATCTTTCTTTCTTCTTGGCTTCAGTGTCGATATCATCCGGGGCATACCTAGCTAATGACAAGAATTTGTCACGGTATTCCACTATGGTCATCCTTCCTTGCTTCAGTTCTCTGAAATCATCTCTCATTCTCTTGATCAAACCCGGTGGCACGTGGGTTCTACTGAACTTGACCTTGAATTCCTCCCAGGTCATCATCTGCCCTCTGGTCATTGCACGAACGTTGTTCCACCATGCTCTTGCATCTCCGGCTAGATAGTGCGTGGCGAACATAACTTTCTCGTTAGCTTCCACTCCGGCGACTTCTAGGTTGTTCTCCATGGTTTGCAGCCAATCATCTGCATCTAGGGGTTCTTCCGACTTAGTGAAAACAGGTTGGTTGGTGTTCTGGAAATTCTTGAGCTTAGATCCATGGTTGTCCTGGTTTCCTTGGCCTTGATTGTTGTTGGCCATCTGAGCTATGTGCTGAAGGGTGGCTAGGTTGGCTTGACGTTCAGCTCTTTCAGCTTCACGGTCAGAAACCAACATTTGCAGGATCTGCAACATCGGGTCCGGGGATGAACCACTTCCTCCGCGAGGCATCTGAAGATTGAGATCGATCATGAGAAAAGAGGGAAATTTCTAAGGTTCAGGGACTTTGAAAAGTTTTTTTTTCAAGTTTGACTCAGATTTTTTTGCAACTTGCTTTTCATTCATTCATTCATTCATTCATTCATTCATTCATAGCACATGATACAAACACACACCACAACAAAGGAAAACAGATGGTTTTAAGAACCATTCTGGAAACTACGATATAGTGGAACCGGATACAACTCACTACGCTAGAGCTCAAGTGCTACTACTCCTCGGAGTCGGTGTAATCGTCATCCTCATCGTCATCAATGAAAGATAAATCCTCCTCACCGGTGAAGAAGTCCATGGCCTGATCCTCCAGAAAGTCATCATCATAGCTGAGATAGGATTAGGGGTCTCCACAAAAGGTCTTCTCCGGCATTCTCCCTTTCCTCAAACTGCATGTCTCTCTCGTGGATGGTCTCCTCCAAATCCGAGATATGGTGGAAAAGACGAGAAATGATGCGCTCCTTCTTATCGAGATGATGACGGCGAGACTTGCGATCCTTTGCTGGCATGGCGATGGTCTGATCCTTCATCCGGATGATGGCAGACTTGTGGTTGGAGTAGTCACGGGCATTGTCCAGTTCTTGTTGACGATCATACATCATGAAGCTAAGGTTGTCTAACTGAGTCTTCAGCTCGTGGTGGTATGGGGCTTCCAGTGGCTGTCCCATAGCATCACACCTTGGAAAAAACTCAAAGCGGGTACCCTTGATCTGGTTGATATTCTACCCACATAGACAGGCAAGAGCTTCCTACATGGCCCTGGCAAGTCCATCGAGCCAGTTGTTCTCTCTTAAGGTGAACTGAATTCCCTCGGCAGTGGGAGGTTTAATCTTTCCTCGGAGACTTGCAACAACTAGACATTGTCGATCTTCTCCTTCCTGATCATTGAGCTGAGCTCCGAAGAACTCGGGGTGTGGACGCTCCAGAAGTTCCGAAAGCTGGTCCAAATCCTTCTCAAAGATGAGGTCTCCTCCATTCCCCAGCTGATAAAACTTGATGTACTTCACGTCCATCTATAAGAGTATAGGATGAGTAAGCTATTAGAGTGATCAAGTGTGTCAAATTTTATGTATTTTGCAAGAGTTTCTGAGGAACATGAATTTTTATGAAAGAATTCCAAGTGATAAGAATGGGAATGAGTTTTTGTAAATATTTGCTTCCTTTGGTTTTGAAACTAAGTTTTTGATTTAAACGTCCAGTCTAACTAGGGTCTCCTATGGTCAGGATGGCTCTGATACAAACTTGTCAACACCCGGATTTTTAATCCTAGATGCCTGTTATGCCATACATCGCAATCCCAGGATTACCATTTTTGCGAGACATAACAGATTTGGATATCATAGTACATCATCCATTACAAACCATACCTAAGGTCTTACACAAATAAGGATATCATGATCCAGTTCTTAATACAACTCAATCAGCGGAATAACGTAATGATAAAGGTAGCGTAGGCGAAGCTCCATCTTCGGGGTCACAGGCAATGCTGACGATGGGAGATGATCCTAGTTGTCGTAACTTTCCTGCGGTCCATCCTCCTGGTACTCTTCTTCATACTCTGGCCACGAGAATAGCTAGGGATAAATCCATGAGTACTCTTCAAGTACTCGCAACTAATACTAACAAGTTAAGGGGTTTTTGTAGTAGGACGCTAAGCTGTAGGGTTGTTTTGCAAAAAGCCAGATTTACCTATACTAAGTTCAAAAGCAAGAAAACTAGTTGAAGTTTTATAACACCTAAGTGGGAACTTGAATTTCATATCACAACTCTGTTGTGGTCAAGTCAAAGTCTCAATTCATTTCACAAGTTATTTTGAAAACATCTGAAAGGGGAACAGTATGGCCACTCCAACTATCCATAACCGCGGACGCGGCTATTCGAATAGTTTGACAATCTGCAGAGATTGTACACTTTCACCACAATAGTCGATACATACGTTAGGAACAAATCATGAATTCACCATACTCAGTATGTGGATAATCAATCCTAACCTTTCAATTACACGCCCTAGTATAGGCACCTCTCATGTGAGTTTGGCCTCCCAACCATGACCAACTGTTATCGTGGGTACTGCACTGGTGGACAATCTTCACAAGGTAGCCTCACCTTAGACCATGTTCGTGAGGGTATCCATAATAAGGTATATAAGTTTCCAGTCAAGCCCTACCCAATCTTCGGGTATTGTGGTTGTACGGTAAAATTGGAATGGTATCGCATCCAGACAACCATCAGTTTTATAAAGGGCTAAGGCTCATGCCTCAACATTTTCATCATCAAAATCATCTGGTGTTCGTAAACACATGTCAAAACATTTCAGTAGAATGATTCATCATTCCAAGGTTTTCATAACCATTTTCACCCAGTATTCCCATCTATAGTTAATCAAGTTTTATGCTTAGCACTAGCATCGACAAGTGGGGTTAAGTACTTAAGGAGGGGTGGTAAACAAGTGGAGATTAATGAAGTTCAATCTCATGCCTTAGGATGACATCAAGATTATCTAGCTTAGGCCAAATTTAATGCTCTTTATGCAACCGTCAATTATCTTCCTAGAATCTACAAATCAGTTAAGTAAACTCTAAGAAATAGTTTTGATAAAGAAATAAAGTAGAAAGCTTGCAAGTAAAACTAGGACTGGGTATCATCAATTGTGTCTAACCAAGCATGCTTAGTGCATTGCATAGGTTATCTAACTTTCATAACTGCAAGTGTTAACTTGCATAGGTCAACTTGGTTAGTAAGGCTTGCCTTGTGCAGAGCAGTGGTTGAAGTTCTCCTCGGCTTCTTCTTCGTAGTATCCTCCTTCCTCCTCGTATCCTTCGTCAGTACTAGCGTCTATAAATAAATACGGGGTACACAATCACCAAACAATACTTAACTATTTTCAATCATCACACAAAGATGTTCTATAGATGATCTAGCATCATCACCTATCATTACAAGATTAAAGCATTTGTCTTATTTATTTAATTTGAGAAAAGTAATTTCTACTCGTTGAAAAACTACTTAAGATTTAATACTCTCCAACTCAAACATGGAATCATGTTGACACATGTCATCACCACATATTTTAATACATGGGAATATGATTTAAAGTGGTGTCACAATTTAATAAGGTCTAACCTTTTTATTTTAAATAATTAAAGTGACAAGAAATGCCTATGTGGCATTCTTTTATTCCTTGAACATTATTTCTGTAAGTAAACCCAAATGTTTTTATATATTCTGAAAGGTATGATCAAATGTGATTTTTGAGAGTTGGAATCAACTCAAAAGCTATTATGGTTGAATTTTGAAAAATGTTTAAGTGTTGAAAAGCTTCTGACTTGATATTTTTACCAAGGTTGTTCTATATATCCAAATGATTTGAATCCAACGGGCTTGGATTAAGCATTTTAGTACCTTTCTAACAAAATTGGTTTCATGCAATATGGTTTACTGAATCGAGGTGGGTTGATTTTTGAATCTAGGTACAGAACTGAGTTTGAATTAAATTAGAAAAATCTAAATTCAAAAGGTTAGGCTGCGCGGGAAAGGTTAATGGGCCGGCCTAGTGTCACTCCGCAGCGCAGGGCTCAACTGACAGGGGGGTTCCACCAGTCAGTGGCTCATAACACGCGAAGCGGTACGGGGCGATTTCGGCCGCACGATCTAAATCTAATCGGACGGCTACGGCTCATCGTCCACGTCGGGCAGCGCCGGCGAGACAGAACACTAACGCGGCAGGTGGGGGTCGTGGGAGGCTCACCGGGGCTCAGGCGAGGGTCGGCGATGGGGGAGAACGATGAAGTCGACGACGGCGATTCTCCTGGTACCGGCAGCTCCTCCTGGAGCGGCTCCAATCGACGACGCCTCTTCTCCTCTGCAGCGGCGAACTCCGGTGCAATTGCGGCCACCTGGTGCTCGCCTTGCTCCGGGGGTGAGTGAGGGTGACCAGTGAGAGGTGGGGAGCGAACTGGTGTGAAGAAATCGAGCGGGGGAGGCTCTATTTATAGTGGCGAGAGGGGACCGACGAGCGCGAGCTGAGCTCGTCGTGGTCGACGGCACAGGCAGCTATCGGCGTGGGCGACGGTAGGGGCGGTTCTATGTTCCCTGGCGAAGCTCAACGGCGTGGTGGCGAGGCATGGGCGGCGCTGATCGGTCGGAACGCTTCGACGCTCTGGGCGGGTCCGACGGGGGTTTTGATGGCGCACAGCGAGTGTGGTCCGCGCGGCGGCAAACGGGCAAGTCTGGCATGGTGCTGGGGTGCTGGTGATCACTTACGCACGCGGTGAGGGCGGCGCGCGGTCTGGGGGTGCTGGTCGAGCGTGGCGCACAGGGAGCGCTATCAGCATGGTTGTAAAGAGGGTTAGCATGGCCTGGGCGTGTGGTCCAGTGGCTGGCATTGCTCGAGCTGGGACAGGGAGTGGCGGTGGGGTGCTAGCTAGCTCCTAGACAAGGATGGCGAGGCTAGTGTGGCCTCTAGCTCGCCGGCGACAACGGGGTGGCAAGTTTGCTCTCGGCCTGCTCACCATTGATGGCAATGGAAAGATCACAATGATGCTAGAGGTTAAAAACTAAGCTAGATGATTTACTAGAGGTTTGCTGTGAGCTAGAGAGGGGAAAAGGTTGGCCAATTCACTGCTCAAAATAGTGTTTGTGATTTGGTTGATTTGAATCTGTAAGTTGTTTGATGAAATGGCCGCAAGAACTTGAGTTTTGAATTTTGAAAAGATTTTTGGTGGGTGTGCTAGGCATGTGTTGAGGATACTGTGGATGCTTGGGTTTTGAAAATTGAACTTGTTTGAGTGGTTTTTGAAATAGTGGGATCTTCTCATATGAGATAGATTCAATTTTAAACTGTCATTTAAACTTAGTATTTGAATGTTTTTGGATGATCACAAAGTGTGCCTTGGTACCTTATTATGAGTACTAACAAGGGGTGCAAAGATCCACAAATGTTTCTGTTGAGTTTTGAAAACTAGAGATTGCCAAAGTAGGCATGAGATTTAATTTGGCCAAAGTGACCATTCACTTTATTTGCTTATTTTGAGTTTTTTGTTTTTGGGAAAAGTTTGGAGATTGTTTAGATGATGTTTATTTCACCTAAGAATCATTCTACAAGCAAAAAAACACAGAACCATGGCAATTCAAAAGAATCGAAATTTTAATACACACACATATGAATGCTTTCATATTTTTAGTTGGAAAAGTTTTTGTTAACCCTAATTTTGATGATTAGAGTTTGATAATCTATGTTTAGTATTTTTGGGATGTTACAGGAATCAAGGAGAACTCATCAAGCCATGTCCATGCCACAGACGAAATCCCTTAATAGTGCAGTAACACGATGGTTGTCGGTTATTGTCTGCTGTGGTTATGACGGATGATGTGAGCAGTGGTTTCTGCCTATTCATCCATATATGGAGCTCCTCCCACACATATCATAAATGGTCTTATTCATTATAATAATTTTGATCACTCTTTCTAATTACTAGAAGTGGATCCACTATTCCCTGAGAACTCTTTCAATCATCTTGCAAACCTTCATAATCATAATCGCATGCTCTTGTTTACTTACAGATTTAATTTACTTATTGTTCTCTTATTTGTAAACCCAAAAATATCTTTTACACAAAACTCGCATTTTATCTTGTTACTTAGAACATTATTTAGCATTACTATTTCAGTATTTAGTTCAAGAGTTATTTAGACTTTAGACTCCTATTTCCTGTGGGATCGATATCTTTATTTCGAAACTAGCTACAAACGATCTATGCATTTGAAGTCATCAGAAAGCGCTACCGGAACGCGGTGCCAGAAGGATCGTCTACATGATCTTGAGATCAGCAAGTGATCGACTACATCAACCATGAGAATCCGATCTTGTTAAATGCTTTGGATCTACGAGAGTTAGTTCTCTACAATCTCGTTGCACCGATCTTGTAGATTAGATATTGGATTTACCATAGATTAGTTCTTTGTTTTATGTGTTCACGCGATAGAATTTTTTTACATGCAACGAACCCTACAGTGGTATCAGAGCTGACTCTATGCGTATATATGTTGCATGAGTAGAACACAATGGTTGTGTGGGCATTGATGCTCTTGTTGTCATTTTATTTTCATGTACTTTGTATCTTACGTGATGGTGGGATGAAGCGGCCTAGGCTAACCTTACATGTCGTCGCACATGAGACTTGCTCCACACTCAACGTGCAACTTGCATTTAACAAGTGGCTTTGCGGGTGTCTATCTCTCCCACCATACTTAAGATTCAATTTACAATGGGCACTTGAAAGTACTTGTATTGGCGTTGTGTTTCATGTTCGTAGGTAAGATCGGTTCTTATTCGAAAGCCCCAAGACACGTAAAACATGCAAAAATATTAGAGGCGTCTAACTTGTTTTTGCAGGGGCATGTGATGTGATATGGCCATGATGTGATTGTAGTTATATTTGATGTATGCAATGATCCTTATTGTAAGTTAGCAACCAGTAGGAGCCTTATGGTTGTCTTTAAATTCATTTAGACCTGCGTGTCTATTAATCATGTAATTGCGTTATTCCAATTAGTTGTAATAGTTGTTGTTGGTGATTGACCTTGATGCCACGCCGCTGATGATGGAGATCATGTTCGTGCTTTGGATATGGCGATCAAAGGCACAAGAATAAATTCCATATCATATCACATATTATGTTATGTTAATCCTTTTTATGCATCTTGTATTTCTTAGATCGCGATGGTAGCACTATAAGATGATCCCTCTCACTAAATATGAAGTAATGAAGTGTTTGTCCTTAGTAGGCATCGTTGATAAGACTCGTTGTTTCTAAGCATCACGTGATGATCAGGTATGATAGATTCTGTGTGTGCATACAACGGTGCAAGCCAGATTTGCACATGCGGATACTAAGGTTAATATTGATGAACCTAGCATATCTAGACATGGCCTCGGAACACGGAATACATAAAGGTAAAGCATGAGTCATATGGATGATATGATGAACATATTGATTGTTCGCCTTTGAAGCTACATCATCTCTCATGATGATCTGACTTGGTGTAGTGGATTTCGTTCGTGTAATCACTAAGGCAACATGAGGGTTGTTGTTTTGAGTGGGAGTTTAAATATTAATACGATTAAAGTTGAACACAATTTATCATAAATTAAATCAAAGTGAATTTGCATAATTGTTGTAGTCATTGGCATCCGTTCACCACCTTACGCTTAGTTTCAATTGAGATAATAGAACTATAAAATTCTAGCTAGTTACTTTACGAACCGGTATCGTATTGTTTTGAGTGTCAATCTAAAGTTTTAAAGGTCCTACTACAAACTTTCAACAAACTCCGTTTACTCCATAAAGTTTAATATTTAGTATTAAATCAAGAGTAACAATTCCAGTGTTATTTTCTAAAGTATCATTTTTGCCTCCATGATTCTTGATATTCAAAAGATTGTTTTAATATCATGGTTATCTAGGAGCTGAAAGAATTGTTTCACCATCATGTGTGGAAGATATTTCGATATCTAAACCAATGTTTTGGTTGCAACATGATAGAGTATAATTTGGCAAAATATATGTTCTCATGTTTGATGAGAATTTGCAAAGGTTGAAGACGCTAGTCGTCCTAATCCTCCAAAAGGTTTTGGAGAGCAACATTATACTCGCGAATCGCCTTTATAAACTATAGTAGCTTGATCATGAAAGTTGTCATGATAAGGATGAATAGAAGATGTAGGTAAAATATTTACTACACTACAAGATTACTAAAGAATGGTTTTTGAAAGAACGCCAAACATTTAATAATGATGATCTACTTTAAAGTGCAAGTCCAAAGGTATTAGTATTTTACTATACACGCTTTGGACTATGTGTCATGCATATGGCGCCACTACTGATGTTTAGATTCTTTTAAAAGGGAAAGGAAATGCTGGAAAGAAATCTCAGGAATATTTGGCAGAAAAGAAAGACTGGAATTCTCTAGCTTAGGTATATAGATGATATACATGTTATGGTTGTATTCTTTGCTTGTTAAACAATATGGCTCATTGGTATTGGATAACGAATTGGTTGGTATGAAATGTCATGCAAGACAACACAATTCATGAACATCAAATGTCCTAAGTAACCAGCAAGAGAATATGTGATGATGTTCATCGAAAACAAAACAAGGTGTTGTTGTGTTTCTCGTTGACATCAAAGATTTTCTTCATGATTTGTTTCGATAATTGTTATTTTGATCAAGTATTATGAGAAAAAAATATTGTTTAGATAATTACGTATTCATATAAGATGGATGATTTACAAATATAGTTGGACAAATCACATCCATAAAAGTAAATGCTAAAATGTCAAAAGACAAATGATTGAAAGATCACTTCAGAAGTGACATTGCTGTTTAAATTATATTGGAAAGAAAACATGTAGAAACTCCATGTTGATGGAATTTTGGAGTCTTTTGATTGTGATCAAATGACGCTTGTGAGACTTTCCTGGAGATAATTGAAGCTTCATTCAAAGGACAAAGAAGAACGAACGACTAACTTATTGAAATTTGTACATATTGATGTATGTAGTCCACTATGGGTAGTCGTGAGCGATGGATTTAAATTGCATATGCTTTCTCTAGAAATTTGAGTGAATATATGTGCATATTTACTTGATGAGGAAGAAGTGTGAAATATTTTAAAATGTTCAAAGACTTTCAAGATGAAGTGGAAAATCATTGTGACAAGAAAATAAAGAGTTTATGATCGGATCATAAAGGAAGATATTTGAGTTAAAAGTTTAGCATAACACCTAAGATTTGAGGAATCGTTCCATGGATTTGGATTTCCCGAAACACAATAAGTGTATGGAATGTTCGAGATATGTAATGAAACATTGTTTGACATGGTGAAATAAAAGGTTTCAGTTATAAAACTGCTATTGTATTTTAAAGATTAAAACTTTAGTGACTATTGCTTTTACACTAAAAAAGAGCTCCATCGTGATCCATTGAAATGACACCATATAAAGTTATGTTTTGGGATAAAACTCAAGTTGTCCTTTCTTAAAATTTGGTATGCTAGGCATAAGTAAAATGTTTACAACCAAAGTCGGATGAGCATGTCTTTGTAGGTTATTTTGAATAACAGTTTGGTATTCCTCCATAATACCGAAGACAAAAGTGTTTGTCGCTTAGAACATCAAGTTTCTTAAGAAGGAATTTTTTGTGAAAAGTTAAGTGGGAGAACAATAGAACTTTCATAAAGTTATAGAATTTTAGCTAATATGTGCTGAGTTGCACAACGCTAGAAAGTGTCATGTAGGAAGCAACAATGCTCATGGCTCAAGTGCCTTAAAGTTTGTGATCATGAAGGTATAAGTTCCTATTGAACCAAGTAGGTCGGGTAAAACAATCAAATACTAGGATTTGAGAGTAAATCATTATTGTTTGACAATGATGAACCGACTACATGCAAAGAAGCGATGATGGGCCCTAAACTCCGTTAAATGGCTTGAAGCCATGAAATCCGTGATATTTCCATACACGAAAAATCAAGTTTTTGAACTTGGAAGACCCTCTAGAAAGGTGTAAAACCTTTCAGTCGTATTTCGATCTATAAAGAAATAGACATGGGTGTTTCACATCTATGAAATATTCGACATGTCGGGAAATAGTTTAGGAGAATGTTCAACGAGTTGACTATGAAAAGATTTGATCTTTCATAGTGATATTTAGTCTGGACGGATTGATTTAGAAACTAATACATATAATTTTTATATATGGTAGTTGAACGAACAAAACAAATTTCTTCTAATAGAATGGTTACCTAGGATGTGTACATGACACGATCCAAAGGGTTTTGTTAATTCAATGGATGCTAAAATCACAAACTTCAATGGTTGAAGTAAGCATCACGGAGTTGGAATCTTCACCGTGATAAAATTGTTAAAAGAGTTTAATTTTATCGGACACGATAAAGATGCTTGCATTTGCAAAAATTAAGTGGGAGCGCTAAGACATATTTATAATACATTATGTGAAAGATATATTGTTGATTGGAAATGATATATTTTTCATTGACACACGTTAAGAATTTCATTTTGATGAAATACTTAGGAAAAACCCGAATATTAGATATCAACTAGTTGAATGCCCGTGTGTTGCTACGGTCGATTTTATTAATATTGTAACAAAGCTCGGATAACATGATAATTAATTACTGACAAACGAACAATTCAAATGCACAACCGACGCATAAATTAGTGTGTGAAATGCATCAAGAACCTAATCTTAAAAAAATTGAATGTAAGTGCAAATAGAAAGTAGCCATTGAACGTTCATGATAACTCAAATCTTCTATAAATAAATAGTCAAAATGGGACCATGCATGCATGTCATGTTTTCTTACATGTTCTAGGCTCACAGACAAGTTAATTCCTATATCAGATGCTCGTATAGACAAGTTAATTCCTAGCTTGGATGCTCACTCCCTCTATTTCAAAATCGGATGCATATAGTTTTTGGTCAAAGTAAAAAAAATTCAAACATTGAACAACTATATAGAAAAATGTGTTGATATTTATAACCTCAATCAATACTATTAGAACAATTATGAAATATATCTTTATATGGTGTGCATTTGATATCATAGATGTTGATAATTTTCTCTATATAGTTGGTCAAACTTAAAATTAATTGACTTTAACCAAAACTATACACGTCCTAATTTGAGACAGTGGGATAAATTAATTGAATTAGCATTTGGCACTCGCCATTGTTATCTGTGACTCTGAGCATTTAGTAGAAAGTCAGAGCATGCAATTTCTTCGCCCTTAATTGGCACAACTCTAGGTCAAGTTCAGGCCTCTCATATGTAGTCTCCAATCAGTCCAAGCGCACATGACATTGAACTCCAGTAGAAAAGAAAACTGATATCGCACAAATTGATTATAAAATAGTAAACATATACCTAAATCACACATCAGTAGGGATGATCTTCCGTCAACTTCAGTCAAGGAATGCGAGAGAAGAGGGCTCCTTCATGTCGAGGCGGCGGGCATGCCTCTGCGGGGCTCCTGCGCCTTGGTGCCTTGGTAGTGACTGCGCGGAAGGCCACCATGGAGGTTTGTGATGCCGCTCTCGCCAGGCTCCCGTCTGTCTTTCGCACCATGTGTGGGGATTGGAAAAGAAACATAAATTTTTGCTAAAGATGTCACTTCAATGTTTGCTTAGTATTTTCGTGAACTGACTGAATACTGATCTAAATGTTCATATGGTGCATCCAACAGAAATGTGTAGTGAGACCGAAGAACACCTTCACCAGAACTCCATGCGGTTTCTCACCAGCATTATTTTCTTGAGTCTTGAAGCAGCAATACCACTTCATTGAGGAGAAAAAAAGCAATAATGTAAGGGGAATGCGCAAATTGAGAGAGGAACGCATGAATAAAAGTAGAAATTCAAGAAACCAGGATCAATTGAGCAACCTCCGCTGCATTCAAGATTCCATTCGCTAGAACTGACTGGCATCCAGACCGAAACAACTTGGACCAGCTAGTTCTCACAGGCATCCTGTCATCTTGTCATTGTGGTGATGCAGGCTCTAATCTCAGGACGAGCAAAGTGCCGATAAGAAACTTGAAGAAAACAAAGGATATGGATGACATTTAGGCAACGACCTCGAGTTCAGATCCACGACAATCTGTGCTTCGCCCTCCTTGTGCATTTTTTCTTAATTACATGGAAAGATCAATTAACAGAATAACATTTTAAAATCATAATAAGAATTAGGCTGACATGAAATTTTCCTAAGTTCCATGTCAATACATCAAACTGGAAGGAGGGTTTATAGTGTAGTATTATTACAATTTATCTTTTAGGGACATCACTATAAATTCATTCATCTACTGAAACTTGGACTTAGACAATGGATCATACAACTTTTCTAGTCTCGTAGATCATTTAGGCATTATTAACAAAGCCTAAGCAATATTTTATTCTAGCAATGAGGGCAACCAACCTCGAACGAGCCATTCAACACTTGACTAAAAGTGAACAATACAAGGGACAAAACAAGAACTGTGATGGTTTAGTGGCAACACTTGCGAAACGGATGTAATCTTCAACTGTGTCTGGTACTAAAAATTCTGATAATAAAACTTGAAAAGTAGTAGAATCCTGAAAAGAACAAATATGCTAAAACAAAAAGACTGTAACGTAGATCTATATATATCCAAATGGTTGAAAATTTACTACGAGCTGTCAGCCTATCACAAGTATACTGCATTTTAAGGCTTTCGAAAAACCATCACAAGAGTTTGGCTAATTAAATACTGCCAGAGATCTAGGCTATATAGTAGAATCATCCATATAGCAAAGCATGTGTCAACTTGAAGACAGACCCATTTGTGGAACACAGCAGGCATCGTTAATTGATGGCATCAAATCACCATATAAATAAACAATATAAATAAGAGAGGCCGGTAAATTTAGGAGTATAAACATATCAAATCAAGCTAAACCGTACGGAAGATTACCTCTTATGATGTGCTGAGAACTGCAGGAGTCTAGGCTGGCTACCACCATTCGGCGGCCGCTAAGCTGAGACCTTATCGATGGCTGCTTTGTGACGCTATGTTCGGAACACAGAGTTAACCGGAGCCCAAAACGCAGCCATTTTCATGAAGAATCCAACTGAAGTCTAAATCCTCTTTTGTCTTAGAAAATTCCGCCTTTTCAATCTGCACGACAATGATAATGGAACTATTGAGTGCATGAATAGATTAGATCCATTAACAATATACAGAAACAACTTTATGAAATTGATTAGAGGTTATCTGATTTTTATTCTCGCCAAGTGCTCTTTTATTTATTGGGTCGATAATTACTATCCAAGATCCATGACAAAATTTTCAATCCAAAAACTTAAGTAATCATTGTATCCAATTTCAGAAATAAGAAAGAGAACCAAGCGTCCACCCCTGTCTTGCATCTCCGGCCCGTTCATATGGGCATGTAACCAATCTACCTATCTGAATTTTATTTTCTTAACTTTACCTATTCTATAAAAATGATTATTGGGTTTCATAAGAGATGATTGTGTATTGTATTATTTGCAAATGAAACGGTTCTCTCCAACCATGACAGATGATCACATATCTAGTGTCTTATTTACAAATAGTGAAGGATACACATAGTGAAATGACATTGTTTGTCTCTCCTTATTCTTCGACGCCATTCATAAAACAAATGCAGTGTATGGGTAATAAAATCAGAATGGAGTGAAGACCTAATTTACTTTTCCCTTCCTTAAACTTCTCTCATTTATTTTGTGCTATGCACGTTGCCCCATGGTGATTTGTGTTGTACAAATTTAAATATAGTACAACATTGGCACAAACTCCAAGTCATGGTCACTTTCCTGAACCATGTCCCTTCACTTTCGATAGACCATGACAAATAAACTCCACTTCAATTGTGGCTCATTTGACCGAAACTCCATGGTGTCTCTCCCGCACGCATCTTTCACTGACAAGGTCTTTAATGTCTACAAACATGAGGGTGAAGCTGGGCATGCACCTCCATTGCTGACACCTCTATCCCCTTCGTTTGTCGCCCCTCGAGCCAGCCATCAACCTAGATGTAGGTGATGGTAAGTTGTTCCTTGTCGCCCTCGTCCTCCTACCGGTCAGGAGTTCTCTCTCTGTTCCTCCCCCAACCACATACATGCGTTTGCTGCAACCTCCTAGCTGGCTATGGACTACCAGAATGATGAAGCCAATTTTTACCTTTTTATCGCTTTAAATATTTAAATTTCAAACATAAATAGTTACCAATAGTAGTCTGGTTTATGCATAAGCTAATTTGATCACATGACATGAGGTTTCAGATTTCCATCCCTAAGCAAAGTAAAATTTTATATGCTAGTGCCACTTGTGTTTCTACTGACGCTTATTGGGAAGAGGCAAACTCAACTGACTTGAACTGTAGGAAGCGAAATGCACCAACATGTTGAATGGAATTTGCTTGCTCTTGTTTTGAGAACCAATGCAGATATAGAGAAAAAATAAATTACGCAGAGTATGAATGAAATGAACCAAATACATCACCTTTTCGAACAATTTACCATGCAAGTTAGTATTTGCGCTCAAGCAAAATCAACTATTTTTTGGTAAATACAGAGGACACACTTCATTTCATCCTTCTCCATCATATATGTTTATCTTTCTTTTTGTTGGATGATGATCATAATCAAACATGCTGCCTGACCTGCAATTCTTCAATGATGGAAATAGCCGAACTACCATCTCTTGTAATTATCGCCCTAAGTGGGTTACCAAGATAGTTGTATCTACCAATTAACAACCTACATGGATAACAAGTACGGGTGATATTTGGTAAGTAAAAACATAATAATAGATTTTGTGCATGTACACCTATAGGCAAAACACAATCAACTTTAGGGTCGCACCCAAAGATTTGAAATACCCGTGAACTTCATGACATGGTAATTTAAAACAACATATGTGATTGTGCTTATATATACGACAATTTGTGTAGTTGCTATACACATAAAGAACAAACCTACAGGGGAAGGAAATATATCCAGCGTGTATCATGATAGGGAAGAGGAAATATACACTAGTGCAGAGCCCCTCCTCTAACACCGGTTGGGAGGGCCCTCTAACAACGGTTTTACAACCGTTGTTGAGGGTTCGGTGTTATAGGGGGGACCCCTTTAACACCGGTTCTACAAACCGGTGTTAAAGGGTGGCGCATGTGGGGCTGCCACAGGGCTCAGCCCCCCCACTTTAACACCGGTTCGTAACACGAACTGGTGTTCTAGGCGTATTTCTGCGGGAAGGGGGGAGGGGGAATCGATTGGAAGCGGTATACACATACATCGTCATCGGTACATACGAGTACATGAATAATTAAGCAACTATTATTATACACAAACATCATCATCGGCACATACATCGTCATCGGCACATACATCGTCATCGTTCATTTTGGTGGATATCTAAAGAGTTCTCCGCCAGGCGTGACGACCTCATCAAGTTTGAACCCCGCCAGTTCCTCTTAAATGGCTCATATGCGGTCAAATGGTATGAGTTGGTCCCGCATCCATTCGATCTGAATATATATGAAGACTGGGGTCAATATATATATAAGAATAAACTCAACACAATTGATGGTAATAAAATAATGTTGTGTACTTTGTTTACTTACTCTAAGTTGTTCTAGTGCGGCTTGGCGATCGCATATCGTGTTTGAATGAACTCGCAAACATAGTACCCACATAAGTTATTGCCGGGTCCCTGATACGTGCACTTTACGAGAATAGAGAGTTCAATCAAAATAATAATCAATAAAGCATGATATAATGGAATTGGAAGCAGAATCAAAGAGATACGCAGACCTAGCTAGCTAGTATTACTTACATTTTGGTCTACAAATTTTAGTTCTTCTGACCATTCACCCACGGTCCTGCCCGTGAACCTTTTCCAAACCCTGTCCGGCAAAGAAAATGGATAAAGGAGTAATTACTTACTTGTTGTCACGAAAGTTGCCGATCTAGTGCGATAATATGATTGAAATTACCTCTGGAGCATCTCTCTAAAGTCTGTCCATATCTCTTTTTCTTTTCGTAACGAGTCTATGACAAGGACTTTTCCTGAGTCGGGTTGAATGACTAGCAGAATAAAATGGAACCTATGCACGCATAACTCATCATCAGTTACACTTAACATCGAGTAAGCCGAAACAGAATGTGTACAAAAGAGAGGGTAACAGTACTCACGAGAAGTTGTAAGGCAATAGTATTTCCCTTTTGGTTTGTTGTCTCAGTAAAGACCTTAGCAAGTAATCTTCTGTTTGCCCGGGTTTGGTTCTTACCACTTCTTCATGAACTCTATTTGGTTCAACGAACCCAATGTCAAAAGGGCCTCCTTTCCTACATTCCATAACCTTTTTCCTGCATAATAGTATATACATATATGGTGAGAATATATATACATGCAATTAATAAAGTGAATGAGATGAGATATAAATTACAGAAATAGTACTTACACACAATAAAGGCTGATGGCAGCTTTGTCGAGTTCCTTCTGATTGAATAGAAAATGCAAGTCTTGAATGTTGAAGTCGATCCCGTCGTCTCCGCACAAGAAAATCTCATCTCTTATATGCGCCGGGATCCATTCTTCTTTTCTCGTCTTGCAGAAATCAAGGTACCACTTGTGCAATTTTCGCATCTTTGTTGGTAGATTCTTGAGCTCCTCTTTCTTGACGAGATTCTTCCCATACTTCCATGACTGTATGGTAATTCGAGGCGCAAAGCGCCTCCGCCTCCCTGGGGGTTAGTGCTACGGTGGAAGCCATGGGAAAGAGTGATGAGGTTGTAGATATGAGTCTAGAGATGTGCAATGACAATGGAGGCCAACCCTACATATATATATAGTGAACTGGCGGGAAGAACTGGAGGGAAGAACTGGCGGGAAGAAAAATGGCGAGAAAAAATGGCGGAAGAAAAATGGCGGGAAAAAATGGCGGGACATTGTTCTAAAAATGGGACGGTTGGAGGGATTTCAGGCTGGGCCAGGCAGCACTAATGATAGGGGTGAGTGTCGACATTATGTCGTGCGGCGTGTACCTTGTCCCGGATGGTGTCACCAACCGGGACTAAAGATGAACCTTTAGTCCCGGTTGGAGACACCAACCGGGACAAAACACGAGTCAGCACTAATAATAGGGGTGAGTGTCGACATTATTTCGTAAGTGTCGACACTATGTCGAGCTGCTTGTACTATAAATAGGCATCCTTGTGAGTCCAGTCCTCCAAAGTTTGAGGCATCTCCAAGATGATTTTCGAGAGCGAGGACACCACTACGGCGATTTAGGGAGATGCCGAGCGGGCCAGTCCTCGGCATCTCCAAGAAACTGTCATAGAGGCACTCCTAATATGTGACCGCGTTTGGATATCAGATCTTAATGGTAAGTACGAATCGGGACAACTTCTTCTCATAGTCCCGGTCCATCCACAAAACAAGACTAACACTCAAGACATGTATTAATATTAAAAACATGAACTAGAGTTACATAATATGAGCATGAACTTCTTGTCATATGTCCTTCCTTATGATCGCTTCAGACGTAACCATGGAGCATCTTCTTTACTTAACGGAATACTTGGGTCGGTTTCACCGTGAAGGCGAATTTCATCAAACTTATTATAATCTTCCGACATGTCATCTTGTCCTCGATTCCCACGATGTTTCTTTTCCCCGAAAGAACTATGTCACGCTTTGGCTCATCATATGATGTATTCGTTTGCATATTTTTTTTTTTTTGGTCTGGAGGACATGTCCTTCACATAGAAAACCTGAGCCACATCATTGGCTAGGACGAATGGTTCGTCTAAGTTCTTGTCTACCTTCATAAGATTGTTGAGATCCACTGTTGTCATTGCACTTCTTGTCTACCTCAACCCCTCCTCCCGTTAGCTTGACCCATTTGCATCGAAACAAGGGGACCTTAAAATTAGGTCCATAGTCAAGTTCCCATATCTCCTCTATGAACCCATAATACGTGGTCTTCGCCTATTGTCTTCTGCATCAAGCGGACACCACTATTTTGGTTGGTGCTCTTTTATCTTGGCCTATCATGTAAAATGTATTCCCATTTATCTCGTACCCTTGGAAAGTACATACATCGAAGATGGTGTCACGCCAACAAGTACAACTGATCCCCAACAGTGGTGTTATTCGTGAGAAGTCTTTGCACCAACCGCCAAAACTCGCCATGTGTTCACTTATAATCCATTCATCGATCGCCCGGTGTTTGAGGCGTATTAAATTCTTGTGTTCATTGGTATACGGGGCAACCAAGATAGATCTTTGTAAAACCGTGTAGTGTGCTTGATTGAGAGAATGCCCGTTCCTACATATCATTGCTTTACATCCTAGGGTGCCTTTTCCACGCAGTCTCCCCTCATGTCGTGATTCTGGAACACCAATCGCCTTAAGGTCAGAAATAAAATCAACACAGAACTCAATGACCTCCCTGTTACATAGCCCTTGGAGATGCTTCCTTCTGGCCTAGCACGATTATGAACATATTTCTTTAAGACCCCCATGTACCTCTCAAAGGGGAACATATTATGTAGAAATACAGGACCGAGAATGGCAATCTCTTCTACTAGGTGAACCAGGAGATGCGTCATAATATTGAAGAAGGATGGTGGGAACACCAACTCAAAGCTGACAAGACATTGGGCCACATCTGTTTGTATCCCTGGTAGGCTTTCTGGATCGATTACCTTCTGAGATATTGCATTGAGGAATGCACATAGCTTCACAATGGGTACTCGAACATTTTCAGGTAGAAGCCCCCTCAATGCAATCGGAAGAAATTGTGTCATAATCACGTGGCAGACATGAGACTTCAGGTTTTGGAATTTTTTCTCTGCCATATTTATTATTCCCTTTATATTCGACGAGAAGAAAGACGGGACCTTGATACTGCTCAGACATTCAAAAAAGATTTCCTTCTCTGCTTTGGTAAGAGCGTAGCTGGCAGGAGTTAAGTGGCATCGTTTACCCTTCTCGTTCTCAGGATGCATAGGCTCTCTGAGGCTTTGATGTTGCTGGTCTGCCGTGCTTCCGGTGTATCTTTGTCTTCCCATACACTCCTAGAAAGCCTAGCAGTTCACGCAAACATTCTTCGTCACGTGCATCACGTCGATTGAAGAGCGGACCTCTAAGACTTTCCAATAGGGTAGGTCCCAAAATATAGATTGCTTCTTCCACATGGGCGTGTTCGGCATCGTCATTCGGAAAAAGATAGTGCCAGACCTTTTCCAAAGATTACTTATAGGTACTGACCATACCAAATACCTCCTCACCGCACGGAGGACAGGCTTCCTCCGGGTTCGCCAGACGTTTGAAATGCTTGCCTTTCTTTCATCGGATACAGTTTGGAAGAAATCGGATACCCTAGGTACACAACCTTCTTACATTTATCCAAATATACACTTTCAGTCTCATCTAAACAGTGTGTGCATGCATTGTATCCCTTGTTTGTCTGCCCTGAAATGTTACTAAGAGCAGGCCAATCATTGATGGTTACGAAAAGCAATGCTCGTAGGTCAAATGGCTCCCCTTTGTGCTCATCCCACATACGTACACCTGGTTTGGCCCACAGCTGTAAAAGTTTTTCAACTAATGGCCTTAGGTACACATCAATGTCGTTGCCGGGTTTCCACGGGCTTTGGATGAGCAATGGCATCATAATGAACTTCCTCTTCATACACAACCAAGGAGGAAGGTTATAGATACATAGAGTCACAGGCCAGGTGCTGTGACTGCAGCTCTGCTCACCAAAAGGATTCATGCCGTCTGTACTTAGACCAAACCTTAAGTTCCTTGCGTCACGTGCGAAGTCCGGGTACTCTCGCTCGACTTTTCTCCACTGTGACCCATCAGCGGGGTGTCTCAACATCGCGTCTTTCTTATGGTCTTCCATGTGCCATCGCAACAACTTGGCATGCTCTTTATTTGTGAAGAGACGTTTTAACCGTGGTATTATAGGAGCATTCCACATAACCTTGGCGGGAACCTTCTTCCTAGGGGCCTCGCCCTCAACATCGCCAGGATCGTCTCGTCTGATATTATATCATGCGGTGCATACCGGCATGCATCCAAATTCCGTACTTCTCACCGGTAGAGGATGCGATCATTAATGCAGCATGTATCTGCACGTCTAATCCTAGAGGGCAGACAACCTTCTTTGCTTGGTATGTACTGTCGGGCAACTCATTATTTCTTGGAAGAAGAATCTTCATTTTTACCAACAACTTTGAAAATGCGCTGTCAGTCACACCGTTCTCTGCCTTCCATTGCAGCAAATCCAGTGTGGTACCTAGCTTTTTGTGGCCATCTTCGCAAGTTGGATACAACAATGTTTTGTGATCGTTTAACATCTGCTCCAGCTTCTCCTTCTCCTTTTCAGTTTCACATTCTTCCTTTGCATCAGTAATGGCCCGACCAAGATCGTCATCAGCGGGCCCATCTACTCCCTCTTGATCTTCATTATCTACCCCCGTTGCAGTATCATCATATTCAGGATATATATTATGATATTTGTCATCATCCTCTTCTTCTTCGTTGTCTTCCATCACAACCCCTTTTTCTCAGTGCTTGGTCCAACAATTATAGCTGGGCATGAAACCGGATCGAAGCAAGTGGGCGTGAATGGTTCTGGTATTTGAGTAGTCTTTCTTGTTCTGACAGTGAATACACGGACAACACATAAAACCATTGTGACCACGGTTTGCATTAGCCACAACGATGAAATTTTGGAGGCCCGTAATGTACTCGGAAGTGCGGCGGTCACCGTACATCCATTGCCGGTTCATCTGCATTAATATGTAGTATATATCAAAAATTAATAGGGAGATGACCATTTATATATATAGTACATCAATGACACATGAAAGGATAGTTGCCGACCTCGACCGAGAAGGAAAGAGCAACGAGAAAACTTATTTTGAGCTCTCGGGCATTTCACCGAACACCTCTTGTGCATATGAAAAAACAAAAACTAGCACTCTTCACACCCTCTTGCTAGGCTCCAAAATGAGATAGTGAAAAAATGGAAGAGTGGGGTGTGTGGGCTGCGGTGGTGTCTTATATAGCCCCCCCCCCTTTAACACCGGTTCATGCCACGAACCAGTGTTAAAGGGGCTCTGTGAACATTGCGGTCCTTTAACACCGGTTCGTGGCACGAACTGGTGTTAAAGGGGGGCTCTTTTTTTGCCGCAGGGGCCACGCTGGTACGCCCCCCCCCCTTTAGCACCGTTTCGTAGAAGAACCGGTGTTAAAGCCCTTTTCCAAGATCAACAAAAAGCCTCGTTTCCACTAGTGATACCTTTGATGCTGGATATCAAGACATTGAGAAATAGGCCCGACTACATGATAGTATCCACTCAACATTTTAATATGACACCAGCAAGACATGACACTCCTGATGATAAAAGGATCAATAATAAAATGCATAAAATGAATATTAGTAGTCAGATTAGACAAAGTAATATGTTATACACAAATAAAAAGAAAACAATTAATAATATGATACATCATCCTCATAGCAAAATAAACTAATGGGGTAGCTTGTGGTGCAACCTATGGCAACGAATGCAGTATGAAACTATACTATCAAGAATTTTACCAAACGAATTGCATGCACTTAACTATAGAAACAAAACTCAACACTCTCTGGTTCTCATGAAACCCACCGCCCCGTTTGACCGAGTCTGTGCAAGAGAGCCTCGACATGCTGGATCAGAGGTTTCTTCAGTATGTGTCGTTGTATGCATAGTCAACCGGTGCCGATGACATATCCTTCTTCTCTGGTCATCAGTATTACCACACCTTATTTTTTCCTATGGATTTTCATAACAATCTGAACAAAAATCAACCAAACTTTCAGAGCAAACAACATAGAAGAAAAGTTGAGTAGATATATAACACCTTAGGTATGATGTTTCTGTGTCTTTCCTAATGCATACGAGATTTTGGAACAAAATACCCATAAAAGAAATAGATTCACTCGGCTAGTCTAGTAGAGTGCCAGAGACACATCTTCATCTCCCTCGCACACTTGTACTGAAGCAAAAAAAAAAAAGCAAAAGCTATAGAATTATCACAAGTATCCCTGATGACATGCTATTTACCCGCGTACTTGCAAAGATCGCAAAAAAAGATGTTTAAACTAACACCAGCGTACTCCCACGGGAAATATACCTTCAGAGTTCAAGTGTGAGAGGGAGATGAAGAGTACCAAGTACCATAGTTTTGGTGTGTTTAAGGCTGGATATTTTCTTACCAGCCTAGGTTCTCTTTAATAATGCTTTGGTGAACAGTACCAAGTACCATAGTGCCATGTAAAGCAGTCTTGTCATTGTTACAATTAGAAACTGAAACAAGTACATAAGAAGATTCATGTTTTGTTCCATAAATAAAATTGCATAGTACATTCGAAAAAAATGAAACTGTCATATTGTTTGCTAATATTATATGTATTTACAGAGAAGCACAAAATCTCGTGTGTATTTTTTAAAAGGTCTTGTATAACCAATTCTGTCTGCAGCATGATGAACAAAATTCAGAAGCCACAACAATACACTCATTTGGTCATTTAACCCAAATCGATAACTCTATACAGCTGAGAAAAATCAACAACAAACATACATTGCTGGCAACAAAGGCCTCTTACACTTTAACAATTGGATTTTTTTATAAATCAACTCTCTGTAACAGGCTGATAAAATCAAGAACTAAGAGGTGTTCTAAATTAAGATTTACTTAAAATGATAGCATACAAAAATATAACACAAGTCTCCCTCACTTGGTGTTCGTGTTTTCTTCTTATTCATCTATCTTTTGTGCGGCAATCTAAATCCGCCAAGCATCAAAATGCATGACAAAGAAGAGGATCTGACAGATTGGCAGAAAAATTAAATCTCTGAACATTCTGGTAGCTATATGTTACATCCTCCTTCTACTGAACCATATATACTCCTTAAATTTCTATATCCTAAATCTGTCTTTGTAGCCCATAGATAGAAGCAGAGTTAGGCACCTCACCACCATTGGATTTGTGGTATGTGCAGCTAGGTTTCCATTGGCGCCAACTGACCACACCGCCCGATTCCACTATGACAACACATGCCTTGTCTCCCTCTTATCTCGCTCGCTGGCATGTGCCCGCTGCAGCCCCACCAAGCTCCACCGCCCGACATTTGCTCGATCGCTTGCCCAGACTCCACCTGGCTCCTGCTTGCCTAGCTCCGCCCGCCGGCAAAGACGCCGCACCGGCAGATCGTTCGCTTGGCTCTTCCCGCCGGCGAAATACGCCGCACCGGCAGATCGGCCGCCCGGTGCTCCGGCCTCATCCCTCCTCTGCGCATTGACTGCTACCGCCTCCTTGCCCTGCGCGCGGCCCCGACGAGGCGCTCCGGGAAGAGGGCGTCCGCCTTGGAGGTGCTTTTTCTGTTAGTGGCGGCGGGAGGGGGCGAGATGGGAGGGGCGACGATGCGGGTTCCTGTGCTAGGGTCCAATGGGAGATGGTCGGGGATGATGGGTCACGGCCATTGCTTCCTCTTAATTTTCAGTTATCGGTGGCAGTGAACTGTAAATGACTAAGCCAAAGTATTAGGAACACTCGCATTATCATCATATGTAAATCATACGGCTTGGATGCTCCCAATATTTGACCTCAGAGTGAGCCATCAACTCCCATTTAATAGTAAAGATGTATATATCGATAGATTGAGATGCTAATATGGTTGTATCAAATGTACATAGATAGATAAGATATTGAATGAGTTCAATATGGAAACGACAAGAAATGTATTTGTTGCAAAGTAAGGGTTGATTCAAGATTCAAGTGTTTTGACACTTGGTGAGTGAAATCACATGAATATTTTAATCAATCATACCGTGATATGTACACATCCAGATATGCCCTATGTTCTAAATGTTATGAGCATATACCAGAATGACTCATAAGATGATCATTGGACGATAGTAAGGATATTCTTATGATCTTTGGAAGAACTAAAAATATGTTATTTATGTAGAGGTGACAAATAGATAGATATTCATTGTATAGTGTTATATTGATACTTGTTTTGTCACAAGATATAGATTAAGTTTATCTCAATTTAAACTATGGATGACACAATATAATAGAAAGGAAGTTCCATAACGGGTTTGGATGAGTTCCAAAGTTAAGACATTGTGACGGATACTACAACAAAAGGCTAAGTGTATGACTTCTATTATAGCAACAAAAGAGGGCATTTCTGTCAAGTAGTTTGTTATCAAACTAGGTGTGGTTCACAGCGGGCTAGTACTATGAAGATATATTGTATGACAATTGTATCGACACGTTTTAACCCCAAGGAACTAAAGGTCTCACCAAAAGACCAAATTTATACAATGCCATCTCATTAGAGAATGAGGGATTCGTTGAGATGCAAATATATGCAAATACACACAGACCTGAAAGTGTCAGATCTAAAGATTAGTTAACCACTAGAAATCGTGTATATACAACACCAAAAAGCCATAGGTGTTGAATGCACAAAAGTTTTTCAAAATAGATTATTGACTCTAGTGCAAGTGGGAGACTTTTGGAGATATGCCCAAGAGGCAATAATAAAGTGGTTATTATCATATATTTATGTTTATGATAAATGTTTACATCCCGTGCTATAATTGTATTAACCGGAAACATTAATACTTCTGTGTTCTGTAACATAAAAGAGTCCCTAGTAAGCCTCTTGTTAAACTAGCTTGTTGATTAATAGATGATCATGATTTCCTGATCGTGGACATTGGATGTTATTAATAACAAGGTCATATCATTAGGAGAATGATATGATGGACACACACCCATAGTAAGCATAACATAAGATCAAGTCATTAAAGTTTGTTTGCTACAAAGCTTTTAAATACATATTAACCTAATCCTTCGACCAAGAGATCATGTTAATCACCATCACCAAATGAGTGCTTTGATGACATCAAACGACACTTCCATAACTTGGTGGTTATAAAGGTGGCATTAGGTATTCTCAAAGTATGCGTTGAAGCAAATGGATCAAGAGTGGATTTGTCCATCCATATGACGGATATATATACTCTGGGCCCTCTCGGTGGAGTGTCATCCAATTGGCTTGCAAGCATGTGACTAGGTCACAAGGTATGTCACATCACAATATGAGTAAAGAGTACTTATCGGTAACGAGGTTGAACTAGGTATAAGAGATAACGACGATCGAATCTTGGATAAGTAAAGTATCGCGTGACAAAGGGAATCAGTATCGTATGTAAATGGTTCATTCGATCACGAAGTCATCGTAGAAATATGTGGGAGCCATATGGATTTCCAGATCCCTCTATTGGTTATTGATCGGAGAGGTGTCTCGATCATGTCTGCATAGTTCAGGAACTGTAGGGAGACACACTTAAGGATTCGATGTTGTTTAAGTAGATATGGAATATGAGTTGGAGACCGAATGTTGTTCGGAGTCTCGGATTGGATCCAGGACATCATGAGGAGATCCAAAATGGTCCGGATAATAAGATTCATATAAGGAAAGTGGTTTTCCGAGGTTTAGGAAAAGTTTCAGTGTTTTGACCAGATACTTCTAGAATGTTCTAGAGAGACCACCAGTGGTTCCACCACCCCGGGAGGGGGTCACTTGGAGAGTGACATGCCCTAGGGGCCAGCCGCACCACACCCTAAAGGGAAAATTAGGCCAAGACTACTAAAAGGGTCAAACCCTAGTTTGAATAGTCAAATCCTAGTTTGAAAAGTCAAACTCTAGTTTTTGGTAAGAATGAAGACTTGGTGGAAAATGTTTCAAGCTCTTCCCTTGGTGGACGAGTTGGAGGGTGAAATGTCCAATTTGCATCACTATTATATATCATAATTTACTGCTATTCATTGATATATTTCATATTAAGGTGATACTTATGTTGTTTCCTCTATTTTTGCATGTTGGATGACTTTTGGAGGATGAACTGCCGGAGTCAGGATTCTGATGGAAAATGGTGTTTCGATGCAATTTTTGTGAAGATCGGAAAATACCATAAAATACACGGAAAATTCTATTTTTCTAGAAGACAAAGGATGCCTAAGAAGGGGAGGCAGAGATGGGCCACAGGGAGCCCACCCCCCCTGCGCGGGCCACCCTGGGTTGTGCCACCAGGGTGTGTGGCCACCCTGGCCCACCTCCTGCTTCGCCCTTTTGCCTATATCTTCTCCTGGAAACCCTAATACATGGGAGGCGACCACAGAAATATTATGCCACCTCTACGGGGCGGAAACTACAGAGAGAGAAAGAGCTCTCTGGTAGACAGATTTCTGCTAGGGAAATTCCTTCCCGAAGAGGGGAGATCGTCGCCATCAACACCGTCATCAAGCTAGACTTCATTGGGATCATCATCATCATCCTCACCACCATCTCCACCAGCACCATCATCACCACTCCATCCCACTGTAACAATTGTGTTGAGTCTTGCATAGTTCTTAGGAGAAACTTTCCCGGTGTTGATTACTTTTGTAGTTGATGCTTGTGAGTGGAACCATTGAATTATTGTTTATGTTAAGATTGTTATTCATCATCATATCATCTCTGATCTTGATCCTTATGATGTCTCGTGAGTAGTTCATTTAGTTCTTGAGGACATGGGAGAAGTCATGTTGTTAGTAGTGGAATTGTGTTGAAGTAATATTCAATGGTTGATATTTAAGTTATGGTGCTATTCTTCTAGTGGTGTCATGTGAACGTAGACTACATGATACTTCACCATTTATGGGCCTAGGGGAATGCATTGTGTATTTGGCTACTAATTGTGGGGTTGCCGGAGTGACAAAAACCTGAACCCTCGTTAGGAAATCTTTGCAGAAGGGAGTGTAGGATCTTAGAGTTTAATGATGTGGCTAGGTTTTTATCTTAATTACTTTCTTGTAGTTGCAGATTCTTGCAAGGGGTTTAATCACAAGTATGTATTAGTACAAGTAAGGTTGGTACATTAGCATAGGTTCACCCACACAACACTTATCCAACCAAAGAAGTTTAATCAACTATATGAAGCGAAAGCACTTGACAGTATTGCCATGTGTCCTCGAGAATGTTTGGTCCTCATAAGTAATACAACCGGCTTGTCCTTTGCTAAGAAAGGATTGGGCCACTCGCTGCATTTATTTGTTGTCTTTGTTTACTTGCACTTTATTTCTTTGCATTATCAAAAAACCCTAAAAATCCGTTTGCTAAGTATTTACAGAGAATTCCTGCTCCAAACCACTAGTCAACACCTTCTGCTCCTCGTTGGGATCGACACTCATATTTATCTAAAGTAATACGATACACCCCTATACTTGTGGGTCATCAAGACTATTTTCTGGCGTTGTTCCCGGGGAGTGAAGCGCTATTGAAGGGTGGAACTGGTAAAGGAAATTTCTACTGTGAGTATTGCTTTTTATTTCTGTTTGTTACTTTGTTCCAATATGGATAACCCACTTGGTTTCCTATTTCGGAAAGCTACTACCACTGCTAGGGTAGTAGATGTACCACCACCTTCTGAAATAGATCCTTTTAAGATACCTACAAGAATTGTTGATGGTGTTTTGGATAATTATTATTTTGGGGATGGAACTGTCCATCCTGGTGATCACTTGCTTTTTATCCATGAATTATGCGGGTTGTTTAAGGTGCAGGTATCACAACAAAACATCTTAAGAAGAAGTCACTCTCTATATCATTGAAAGGAAGAGTTGAAGAATGGTATAAGCTGCTGAAGAATTGATAACCTATGGAATGAGAGGAAATAGTACCTCTCTTTTATTCTCAATTCTATCCTCCCAATGAGATTCATAAGGATAGGAACCAAATATATAACTTTTGTCCTTGTGATGGAGAGAGTACAGACCAAGCTTGGGGGAGATTGAAGTTACTAATGCTTAAATGTCCTATTCATGAACTCCCTAATAATATTATTATCAATAAATTTTATGCAAGGCTTACTTAGTGAAAATGGGTGGATTGGTGTTCTAGAAGTTTTTGAGCTTGGATCCATGGTTGTCCTGATTTCCATGGCCTTGGTTGTTGTTGGCCATCTGAGATATATGTTGAAGGGTGGCTAAGTTGTCTTGACGTTCGGCTCTTTCAGCTTCGCGGTCAAAAACCAACATTTGCAAGATTTGCAACATAGGGTCCGGGGATGAACTGCTTCCTCCACGAGGCATCTGAAGATTGAGATAGATCATAAGAAAAGAGGGAAATTTCTAAGGTTTAGGGTTTTGGTGTTTGAAAAGTTTTCAAAGTTTGACTCAGATTTTTCTAGCAACTTGCTTTTCATTCATTCATTCATAGCACACGATACAAACACACACCACAACAAAGGAAAACAGATGGTTTTAAGAACCATTCTGGGAAAATATGATAAAATGGGACCGAATACAACTCCCTAATGCTAGTGCTCAAGTGCTACTACTCCTCGGAGTTAGTGTCCTCATCTTCATCATCAATGAAGGCGAAGTCATCCTCATCGGTGAAGAAGTCCATGGCCTGATCCTCCAGAAAGTCATCATCATCACTGAGATAAGAGTAGGGGTCTCCACGAAGGTCTTCCCCTGCATTCTCCCTCTCCTCCAGCTGCATGTCTCTCTCGTGGACAGTCTCCTCTAACTCTGTGATCCTATGGAGGATACGGACAATGATGCGCTCCTTCTTGTCGAGCTGACGGCGACGAGACTGGCGATCCTTCACCAGCATGGCAATGGCCTGATCCTTCTTGGCGGCGATGGCGTACTTGTGGTTGGCGTAGGAGCGGGCATTGTCTAACTCCTTCTGTCGGTCATACATCATGAAGCTGAGGTGATCCAATTGAGTCTTTAGCTCATGGTGATATGGGGCCTCCAGTGGTTGTCCCATAACATCATGCCTTGGATAGAACTCAAAGTGGGTACCCTTGATCTGATTGATACTCTATCCACATAGATGGGCAAGAGCTTCCTGCATGGCTCTGGCAAGTCCATCGAGCCAGTTGTTCTCCCTCAAGGTGAACTGAATTACCTCGGAGGTGGGGGCTTTAATCTTTCCTCGGAGACTTGCAACAACTAGCCATTGCAACTCCTCTCCTTCCTGATTGTTGAGCTGAGCTCCGAAGAACTCGGGGTGCGGACGCTCCAGCATCTCCGACAGCTGGTCCAAGTCACGCTCAAAGATGAGGTCTCCTACATTCCCCAACTGATAAAACTTGCTATACTTCACGTCCATCTATAAGAATATATGATAAGTTAGTAGAGTGATCAAGTGTGTCAACTTTTATGTAAGTTTGCAAGACTTCTTGAGGAACATGAATTTTTCATGAAAGAATCCAAGTGGTAAGAATGATAATAAGTTTTCATAAATACTCACTTCCTTGGTTTTGAAACTAAGTTTTTGATTCAAACGTCCATTCTAAACTAGGGTCTCCTATGGTCAGGATGGGTCTGATACCAACTTGTCAACACCCAGATTTTTAATCCCAGATGTCTGTTACGCGATACATCGCAATCCCAGGATTACCATTTTTGCGAGACATAACAGATTGGATCTCACAGTACATCATCCATTACAAACCATACATAAGGTTTTACAACAAATAAAGGATCACATGATCCAGTCTTAATACAATTCAAGCAGCGAAATAACGTAATAATAACGATAACATAGGCGAGGCTCCATCTTCATGGTCACAGGCAATGCTGACGATGGGAGATGATCCTAGTTGTCGTAACCTTCCTCCTGTCCATCCTCCTGATAGTCCTCTTCATAGTCTGGCCACTGGAATAGCCAGGGACAAAGCCATGAGTACTCTTTAAGTACTCGCAAACTAATACTAACAAGTGAAGTGGTTTTGAGTAGCAGATACTAAGCTCTAGGTTGTTTTGCAAAAATACAGATTTACCTTAACTGAGTTCAGAAGCAAAGAAAGCAAGTTGAAAGTTCTATAACTCCTAAGTGGGAACTTGAATTTCATATCATAACCCTGTTGTGGTCAAGTCAAGTCATGAATCAGTTCACAAGTCATTTTGGAAACAACTGATAACGGAACAGTATGGCCACTCCAACTGTCAGTAACCGTAGATGCGGCTTTTCAAATAGTTTGACACTCTACAGAGGTGGTACACTTTCACCACAACATTCGATACATTCGTCAGGAACAATCCTAAATTCACCATACTCAGTATGCGGATAATCAATCCTAACCTTTCAATTACACGCCCTAGTATAGGCACCTCTCCTGTGAGTTTGGCCCCCCAACCATGACCAACTGTCATCTTGGGAACTGCACAGGTGGACAATCTTCACAAGGTAGCCTCAGCTCAAACCTTGGCTGCAAGGGAACCCATACTAAGGTATATAAATATCCAGTCAAGCCCTACCCAAATTTCGGGTATTATGGTTATACGGAAAAATTGGAATGGTATCGCATCCAGACAACCATCAGTTTTATAAAGGGCTAAGGCTCATTCCTCAACATTTTCATCATCAAAATCATCTGGTGTTCAAGAACACGTGTCAAAACATTTTAGTAGAATGACTCATCATTCTAAGGTTTTCATAACCATTTTCACCAAGTATTCCCATCTAAAGTTGATCAGTTTTTATGCTTAGCACTAGCATCTATAAGTGGTGGTAAACACTAATGAGGGGTGGTAAAACAGTGTATCTTATCTAAGTTCAATCTCATGCCTCAGGATGACATCGAGATTTATCTAACTTAGGCCAAGTTTTATGCTCTTTATGCTACCTTTAAATATCTTTCTAAAATCTACAAGTCACTAAGTGAACTCTAAAAGAAAGCTTTGATAAAGAAATAAAAGAATTAAGCTTGCAAGTAAAACTGGGATTTGGTATCATCAAGTGGGTATAATCACATATGCTTAAGGCATCTAGTTTGCATAGTTGTAATGCCAGGGTTAACTTGCAAAATCAATAGCTTGCCTTGTGCAGAGCAGTGGTTGAAGTTCTCCTCGGCTTCTTCCTCGTAGTATTTTCCTTCCTCCTCGTATCCTTGGTCGGTACTAGCATCTATAAATAAATACGAGGTACACAATCACCAAACAATACTTAACTACTTCTATTTCTCACACCAAGGTTTTCACTAGATGATCTAGGATCATCACAAGCATCACACAGATTAAGGCAATGGTTTTATTTCCTTTATTTTACAAAAGTAATTTCTACTCATTGAAAAACTACTTAAGATTTAATATTCTCCAACTAAAACATGGGATCATGTTGACACATTTCATCACCACATATTTCAGTACTTGGGAATGTCTTTTAAAGTGGTGTCACAATTTAATAAGGTTTAACCTTTTTATTTTAATTAAATAAAGTGACTAGAATGGCCTATGAGGCATTCTTTTATTACTTGTTCATTATTACTGTAAGTAAACCTAGATATTTTTATATATTCATAATGGTCTTGTTAAATGTGATTTTTTGGGAATTGGAATCAACTCAAAATCTTTTGTGGTTGAATTTTGAAAAATCTTTGAATGCATAAAAGCTTCTGCCTTGTTATTTTTACTATAGGTGATCTACAAATCCAATTGGTTTAAATCCAATGGGCTTGGATTAATAACTCTAGTACCTTTCTAGAAAAAATGGTTTCATGCATTTTGGTTCAGTTAATCGAGCTGGGTTGATTTTTGAATCTAGGTACAGAACTGAGTTTGAAACTAAAAGAATAAACCTAAATTCATACTACTGGGTCACGCGGGAATGTAAATGGGCCGGCCCACGGTGCACAGCACACACGCGGGTTGGTTTAAGTGAATGACCCCACCAGTCAGCGAGACAGGGGGTGCGAAGCGGTATGGGGTGATCTAGACCGCACGATCAAACTCTAATCGAACGGCCACGACCTATCGTCTCCGTCGGGCAACGCCGGCGAGACAGAACCCTAGCATGGCCAGTGGGGGTCTAGGGGGGCTCACCGGGGCTCAGGCGAGGTTCGGCGATGGGGGCGAATGACGAAGTCGAAGACAGTGAACCTCCTGGTACCGGCGGCTTCTCCTGGGGCGGCTCTAATCGATGGCTCCTTTCTTCCTCCTCCATGGTAGACTCTGGCCAAATTACGGCGATGTGCTACTCGCCTTGCTCCGGGAATGAGTGGGGGTGGTTCTGAGAGAGAGAGGGGAGTGTGATGGTGTGAATAAATCAGGCGGGGGTGGCCTCTATTTATAGTGCTAGAAGGGGACCGAAGGGCGCGGGCTGAGCTCATCGGTGTCGTCGGCACTGCGAGCTAAAGGCATGGGCAACAGTAGGGGGCGGTGATGTGCTTCCTGGCAAAGCTCAACGGCATGGTTACGCAACGTGGGACGGTGCGAGACGGTCGGAATGTTGCGGTGCTCTAGGCGGGCCCGACGGAAAGTTTTATGGAGCACGGGCTCTCCTGGTCGCGCGGTGACGAACGGGCATGTCTGCGGGGTTGCTGGGGTGGTGGTAATCACGCTTGCATGCGGCGAGGGCGGCGCGCGGTCTGTGGGTGAGTGTCTAGGGTGGTGCTCTGGCACGCTCTCGGCATGGTGCAGAGGCATAGGGCACGACAGTTCTAGGGTGGTCCAGTGGCTTGCTGGTGGTTCGCTTTGGACAAGGGGTGGCGATGGACGGTGGTCAGTGTCCCAGACAAGGTGGCTAGGCTTGGTGCTGCTCCTAGCTTGCTGTCGATAGTGGGGTGGCAAGGTGAGGCTCGGCCTGCTCACCATTGATGGCAATGGCAAGCTCACAGTGGTGCTAGAGCTTGTTAACTAAGCTAGATCATCTACTGAGAGTGTAGTGTCAGATAGGGAGGGAACAAGTTAGGCCAATTCACTGCTCACAATAGTGTTTGATCTTTGTTTGATTTGTGTCTACAAGGTGTTTGATGAAATGGCCGAAAGAGATTTAAATTTGAATTTTTGATTCAAACTTTGTGGGTGTATTTGTTACATACTAGGTAGAGTATTTGTTACATACTAGGTAGTCTCTGGTTAGTTGGAAAGGTCAAGGTTAATTGTTTTGGTTGGTTTTTGAGAATTGGGTGATCTTCCCATATGTTAAAGATTCAATTTTGAATTGTCATTTCAATCAAGTTGCCAAATGTTTCTATAAGTTTGAAAGGTGGGCTTTGGTTCACTTTTACTTGGTCTAGCAAGGGGTGAAAAGAAATGGAAATGTTTCTGTTTGAAATCTTGGACTAGGAGCACTCAAAGTGACCTAGTTAGCAAGATTGGCAAAAATGACCATTTGCTTGTTTTGTTTGTTTTTGATTTTATCTTGATTTTTTCTTCTTGGAAATGATTTAGATGATGTTGTTTTCATATTTAAACCATTCCTTGCTATTTAGATCAATCACACAAGTCCAATCATGCATTCATACAATCATCACATACACACATGCATTCATATGATTTTGATTAACAAAAGTTTTTGTTAACCCTAAATTTGGTGATTGGTAACCTTGTTCAATATTTTTGGGATGTTACAACAAAGCATATTGCTCACTCTCATCCTGCATATAATCAGTTTGACCAACCCTCCGAACAAGAGTTAAGAAATCATCGAGAATCCCTACACCTTGCAAAAAGGGAAAACAAGGGAAGGTAGAAGGGTGTGCATCCCCCTCATCTCCCTCGTTGCCAAAGCGCGGCGTAATAAGATCCTCATTGTATGATGGCCTAGCTCGAGAGGCTGATCTCAAAGGCCTTGTCCTCCTAGGTGCATCACTTTCAAACACTTCTCCAAAGGTATGGTTGTCCATGGCCCTTTTCTAAAAATAATAGACAAACATCAAACCAAGTGATTTCCAAGTTGATAGATGAAGGGGAACTACTATAGGAACTTGCTAGAGGGCTAAACATGCATCAAAATAAAATCTCTAAGCATAGAACAAGCATGCAAGCTCACACAACTTGACACCTATAGTACAAAAATACTCAAGATATAATCCACCAATCAAAATCCTAATTGGACAAGCGGAGGGGGCACATACCGGAGATAAATCCCTCCAAAAATCAGCAGCAAAGATGGTATGAGCAAGGAGATCGAAAATTGGGAGCAAGAATAGCAGGAAATCGAGCTTTGAGAAGTTTTCCGCTATTTTCGGGAGAGAGAAATAAGTGGTTGGAAGGACGCAAGTTGGCGGGCCAGAGGTGGACCACACCTGGGCCAGGCGCGCCCTGGGGCTGGCCACGCCACCAGGGGTGTGCTGGCCTGGTGGGTCCCCCTGGGTCACTCCAGGTGCCCCTCTGCCCCTTTTTCATGAAAACATTTAATATGAATTTTCTGGAATTTTTCGGGAAACTTTATTTTTGGGCAATTTTCAAGTTATGAAAATTGATTTTCTCGCAGAAAAATATTTTTGAAAGACACAAAAGCAAACCAAAACCAAAATTACAAAAGTTCTAAGACACTCTAAAAATAAACAGCTAGCAAAACTAAGACTAAAAAGATGAAAAGCAAAGATTGGAATGGAGAAAGATAAAGGTGAGCAAGTATAACCATGGAGAAAGCATTGTTTTGTTCATTAAAATCCCTTTGTTAACCAGGTTGATCAAGTCTTGTTACCAAAACAATTTTATATGAAACAAAACTTTGCATTTCACAAAATGATTATATTACCTCAATCTTGATAGCAATAGTCCTAATCATAACATTTTCTAAACTTTCTTGTGGAATGAGACAATATATTTCTCCAACTTTGATGCTCTCAATATTTTCAATTGAATTCAGGCCATAGATCTTATCAATCTTCTTGGGGGAAATGGACAGTATGCTCTTTGTCATTAATATCAAAAGTTACTTTTCCTTGATTACAATTGATGACAGCACCTGTAGTATTAAGAAAAGGTCTCCCAAGAATAATAGACACATTATCATCTTCAGGCATCTCAAGCACAACAAAATGAGTTAGAACCAAGCAATTATGAGCCACTTGAACAGGGATAGTAGTAGACTTATCATCCATTTGCAAAGATATATCAGTTGGTATCAATTTTTCTAGTTGAAGTCTCTTGTAGAGAGAAAAAGGCGTAAAACTAACTCCAGCTCCCAAATCACACAAAGCAGTTCTAACATAATTATTTTTAATAGAGCAAGGAATAGTTGGAATACCTGGATCACCAAGTTTCTTTGGAACCTTACCATTGAAGGAATAATTAGCAAGCAAAGTAGAAATTTTCTCATTAGGAATCTTCCTTTTATTAGAGACAATATACTTCATATACTTTGAATAAGGAGGAAACTTAATAGCATCAGTCAAAGGAATTTGCAAAAATAAAGGTTTCATCCACTCACAAAACTTGTTATGGTGTTCTTCTTCCTTTGACTTGTGTTTCTTATTAGGAAAAAGAATTGGTTTATACACCCAAGGTTCTCTTTCACTACCATGTTTATTAGCAACAAAATTTTCCTTAGTGTTCTTAGTGTGCCTCTCAGGTTCTTCTTCAATTTCTTTCTTATCAGGATCATCATTATTATCATTACCACTTTCAGTTTCAGCATCAGAGACAGATATACTATTAGGATCTACAACAGGTTCAGAAGGTTCCTCAATTGTTTTATATTTCTTTTTCTTTCTTATAGAAGAAGTACCTCTATTTTTAGCTTGTTGAGAATCCTGCTCAATTCTTTTAGGATGTCCCTCTGGATATAAGGGATCCAGAGTGGTAGCACGACTCCTAGTTATAAGTTCATAAGCATGTTTATCTCCAAAAGCATTAACTAGCATATCTTTTTGTACGTTAGCAAGTTAATCAATTTGGGTTTGAACCATTTGGAAGTGTTTAACAAGCATTTTAACATCATTAGCCATTATTTCCACAATATCTTTCAACTCATTAATAGCTCTAGTGTTTTCCAATAAGTGATTATGAACTTGTTTATTAAAGTTACCTTGTTTAACAATAAAAGTATCAAGTTCCTCTAAGCATTGATAATGAGGTTTACCATAAGGAATATCACCTTCATCAAAATGTTGGAGTGTACCTCAATAGTGGATGATTAAGAAATTGGCTTACATAGTTCTTCTATAGGAGGTGAATTCTTCACATCTTCAGATCTAATACCCTTCTCCTTAAGACATTTCTTAGCTTCTTTCATCACTTCATCATTTAATTCAATCACTCCCCTCTTTTTTTGGTGTTGGTGTTGGAGTTGGTTCAGGCATAATTGGTTCAGGTGTAGTAGGCTCAGGTGTAATTGGCTCAATTGTAGTCCAATCATCATAATTCTTGCTTATTTTAGCCATTAATTCTTCATCTTCTGCAGGAGTTCTTTTCCTGAAAATACAATCAGCAAAACTATCTAGGTATGTCCTAGATTCATTAGTTAGTACATTATAGTATATATCAAGAAGCTCATTTTTAGGTAATGGACATCCAGGATGTGCATGAATCAAGGCACAAAACCTTGTCGATGACTCAGGCAATTTCTCCTCTTCTCCCTGTTTAAAATCAAAAAGTTTCTACAAAAAAGCATGTCGAGCACTAGGAAGAAAATATTCCTGAAAGAAAGTAGCAATCAAGCAATCAGGACTATCAATGGATCCAGGAGATAAACTATTAAACCAAGCTTTAGCTTCTCCTTTTAGTGAAAAAGGGAAAATTTGAGCAACAAAGTACTTGCACATCTTAAAATCATCAGAAAATAATCCACTCATAGTAGAAAGCTCGGTCATATGATCCACATCACTTTCATTCTAAGTCCCACAAAAAGGTTATTTCTTGACAATGGTTATGTAGGATAAATCAAGAGAGAAATCATAATCTTTATCTTTAATGTTTATGGGAGAAGTGGCAAACTTAGCATCAGGAAATAGTTTAGGTATAATAGTATGTTTCTCAAGAAGACTCTTAATAGAACTAGCACCACGTGTGTTTCGATACTCTTTAATAAATTCATCAGTCATCTCAATATAACCATCATTCATATCATAACTTTCTCTAGACTTAGGTGAGCTAAGAGGTGTAATAGTATCTTCAATAGGAGTTTCAGTGTTTCTCCATATAGTTCTAGCAATTGTAGCATCTAGGAAAGGACCTAATGAACCACTCTCATCAAGCACATTAGAAGTAACATCACAAGTATCAGAAGCAATTTCAGATTCAGTAGTAGTAGCAGTGTGTGTAGCATGTGTATGTGGTGGTGGTGTAACAAGCTTACTTATAACAGACGGTGAATCAAGAGCAGCAGAGGTGTTTAGAACTATACCTCTTATTGTAGTGGATGGTAAAATATGAAACTTTCCATCACGAGACTTTCCTATGATGAAAAAGGATAGCAACGAACAATAATAGATCCAAGTGAACTCACAAGTAAAGCTATGCTCCCCGGCAATGGCGCCAGAAAATAGTCTTGATGACCCACAAATATAGGGGATTGCAACAGTCTTCGAGGGTAGTATAACCCAATTTATTGATTCGATACAAGGGGAACCAAAGAATACTTATAAGCCTTAACAACTGAGTTGTCAATTTAGCTGCACCTGGAAATAGTCTTGCTCACAGTAGTTTATCAGTAGCAACAGTTTTGTAGTAGCAATAGCAAAGTAACAGCAGCAGTAAAACAAAGGCAGCAGTAACAATAGTAGCAAATACTAGGATTGGAGTGTGGTAGGCATAGGGATGGATGGACGGGCGTTGCATGGACGAGACTATTCATGTAACTTCAAGATATAGGGCATTTGTATATAAATAATATAAATCATCCAAGTACTAAACAATCATAGGCATGTGTTCCATATATAGTCATACGTGCTTGCAATGAGAACTTGCACAACATCTTTTGTCCTGCCAGCCCGTTGCTCTGGGGCCTCAAGGGAATCTACTAGCAATTAAGGTATTCCTTTTAACAGAGTACCGGAGTAAAGCATTAACACTCGAACACAGTTGATCCTCATATCAAAGCCATCCCCTCCGGCTGTCCCAATTTCTGTCACTTCGGGGCCTTTGGTTCCGGACAATGATATGTGTAAACAACTTGTAGATAAGATCACAAACAATACTATCATCATGAATAAATAACATGTTCAGATCTGAGATCATGGCACTCAAGCCCTAGTGACAAGCATTAAGCATAACAAGTTGCAACAAAGTCAAATAGCACTAATAAAGATACTAGGCACCATGCCCTAACAATCTTATTCGATTACATGATAGATCTCATCCAATCCCTACCATCCCCATAGCCTACAGAGGGGGATTACTCACTCATGGATGGCGAAAACATGGATGGTTGATGGAGAGGCGTCGGTGATGATGATGGCGATGATCTCCTCCAATTCCTCATCCCAGCAGGGTGCCAGAACGGAGTTTCTGGTTCTGAATCGCGGTTTCTGGTGGTGGCGGCGCAGTGGCACTCTATTTGGAAAAACTTCGAACCCCCCTTTGTTTTTAGGTAAGACGGCTTTACGTAGGCAAAGAAGGAGACCGAGGGGGCGGCCAAGGTGGCCACACCTCCCCCAGGCGCGGCCTGGCCTGGCCGCGCGGCCAGGGGTGTGGGCCCCTCATGGCCCTCCTCCGTCTCATCTTCTGGCTCCGTGAATCTTCTGGTAAAATAGGAGTTTTGCCATATTTTCCAGGATTTTTCCTGAAATTTGATTTTCTGCACAAAAACTAGACACCAAATAAATTCTACTGAAAACAACGTCAGTCCGTGTTAGTTGTATCCAAATCACACAAAGTTAGAGAAGAAACAATAGAAAAAAGTGTTCGGGAAAGTAGATACATTTTGGACATATCACCCGCTGCCCGTCCTCTATCGGTGGTTGTCGTCTGCACGTCGACCCTGCAACGGCCATGTCTCCCTGCTAGAACGCCCATGCGACTCTCCTGAGCGCCGCCGGCATCTCCTCTCCACCTCACCGTCGAGCCGAGCTCCTCTTTGGCTGCTGATGCCAGGCACTTCGTCCCCCGTCGCCTTTCTCCTCTGCTTGGGATGCCACCAAGAGCACCACCCCCTCTGCCTCGAACCTTTAGCGTGTCCTTCCTCACATGTCTATGACCTCCAGCTCGGGCATCTACGCTGCCAAGTACGTCTCATGCAGCGATGCCCTATTGGTGATATGTGATACGTCGAAAACGTATCTATAATTTTTGATGCTCCATGCTTGTTTAGTATCTACTTTGCTTTGCTTTGTCTACACTTTGAGGTGTTTATATATGTTTTCTAGAATTAACCTATTAACAAGTTGCCATAGTGCCAGTTGCCTGTTTTCTTCTGTTTTTGGTTCCAGAAAGGAAGAAAATCAATATTCTCGAAATTGGACGGGACAAAAGCCAAAGTCAATATTTTACTGTGGGCAACATGAAGCCAGAAGACGAGACGGAGAAGCTCACCAGGGGGGCACACCCCTGTCCGCGTGGGTGGGCCCACCCTGCGCCTGGGGGACGTGCAGCCTCCCTGGTGGCCCCCTGGCTCGCCCCTTAGCCTATAAGAAGCCCCCAACGTAGAAACCCTAGGCACCCAATCAAAACTCCAAGAAACCGTCTGTAGACGGCGCCACCATCGTCCCTAGATCGGGGGGATGTGAAGTTCTTCCCGGCACCCTGCCGGAGGGGAGATCATCCTGGAGGCCTTATTCATCATGCCAACCTTCGGTTTGAAGCGTGAGTAGTTCCACCTTGGACTACGGGTCCATGTAGTAGCTAGATGGTTGTATCTCCTCCTTGTGCTTTCATGTATAGATCTTGTCAGCTCTGTTCATGTTGTGTTTAAGGGGATTCGATGGATATTGATATTACTATGTCAGATTGGTTAATGGTTTTGTCTATTTGATTCTATCATATGTGTGTTGTTTGTGATCTTGCATGCTCTTCGTTGTTAGTAACTATCTTGGCCAAGTAGTTGCTAGGGACTCCAAGAGGGGATATTTATGCTCGATAGTGGGTTCATGCCTCTAGTTTCCAAGGGAAGTGACAGAAATATCATCGGTTGTAGATGTGTTGTTGCCACTAGGGAGAAACCAACGGTCTCTTGTTCATGGAACAAGTGGATTGTTTACCTTACACACTTTGCTTAAAGCAGTTGTAAGTTGCTTACAACTTAATACTGCAGGGGGTTTGGATGATAACCCAAAGGTGGAATTCTAGTCATAGATGTAGTTGGATGGCGGTCTATGTATATTGTTGTATTGCCCAATCGAATCTCATAGGATATTTTTGTCTAGTATTGCATTGTTATGCCTTGCTCAGTTCCTGTCAATTGCCATGTTGTAATTTGTTTACCCTTCATGCCATGTTGTTTATATAAGGAGAGCATTGTTATGTCCTTGCCGCAGATTGCTCCACGGATTGGGCACTCGCGTGTGTGTCTTGGGTAAGAAGAAGAACGAGGGGATGAGCGAGAGAGATTAGGAGGCTTGTAAGTTTCTATTCATTTCGATGATCCATTAAAGTTTGGTCCCTTAGCCTATAACATGCTCCACATGCACGCCAACCCACATCTGGCCCATGGCCCACTCACATGCCAACTATTCATGGCCCATTAACCGCACTTGCTTCTTTTAATTCAGAAGGCGTCTTCTTCCTAATGCGCTTCCCTTGCACAACCACGCCTAGATCCATCAGGCTGGTTGTGACAGTACCTGCCCCTGAAGATCCAGCATGTCCCCATGCTGGTGCCGCTGGAAACCGCTGCTTCACTGCTTCATAATATTCCCATGTCGCAAAATCAGGAGAAATATCTGTCCAACGAATCAGCACTTGAAGGAGGGCCGCATTACCTTTCTTCACCAACCTGCGATCCAAGATTTCTTCAGGAAGTACCTCTGAGAGATCCAATTGTAGTGGGTCTGGTAGAGAAGCATAAAATGGTGTGTGATCAGGAATGTGCTCTTTCAAATTAGACACATGGAAGACAGGGTGAATCAGGCTACTGCTACGATGCTTCAATTTGTAAGCAGCCAAACCAATTCTTTCCTCCACTTCAAAAGGACCAAAGAACTTCATGGATAGTTTAGGACATGGTCGATTGATTACTGATGACTGGGCATAGGGCTGCAGCTTAAGAAACACCTTATCTCCCACTTGAAATTGCCTCAGGGATCGGTTCTTATCTGCATTGTGCTTTATCTTCACTTGTTCTTTGGTCAGATGTTGTTTCAGCAAAACAGTGAAGTTGCTTCTTTCATGTAGACATGTTTGTAAGTCTGTACCACTTGCTTGTGCTGGTTGAAAGAACTGTCCCATATTTGGTTCCTTCCCATAGAGAGCCTTGAAAGGAGAGCAACCCAAAGCAGTATGATAAGAAGTGTTATACCAGAATTCAGCTAGAGGAAGCCATTTTGCCCATTCCTTAGGTGAGTCATGAACAACACATATAAGATACATTTCCAAACATTGATTCACTCTTTTAGTCTAGCCATCAGTTTGAAGGTGGTAGGCTGTAGACATTTGCAACTTAGTACCCCACAGCTTGAATAGTTCTTTCCAAAAATTGTTGGTAAAAATCTTGTCTCTATCAGAAGTGATGGTGAGTGGCATACTGTGTAGCTTGACCACATTTGTTAAATACACTCTTGCCACAGTAGCTGTTGTAAAGGGATGCTTGAGAGGAATAAAATGACTATATTTGGTGAACCTGTCCACAACAACCAGAATAACAGAATATCCATTATATTTTGGAAGACCCTCAATGAAATCCATAGATACATCATCCCAAGCTCCATATGGTGTTGGTAATGGACTAAGCAGACCAGGATATTTGCAATTTTCATGCTTGACCTGTTGGCAAATCTAACACTGCTATACAAAATTCACCACTGCTTGTTTAATGTCTGTCCAATGAAACAGTTTCTTGAGCCTCTGATAGGTAGCTTGAAAACCTGAATGCCCCCCAATTGGAGGAGAATGAAAAGCCTCAATCGATTTAGTTTGGAGTCCAGAATTTGCTCCCACCCAGATTTTGTCTTGATATTTGATCAACCCATTCACCAAAGAGTACCCAGGCTCTGCTTCAGGACTCACAGCAAGCTTCTGTAACCTGGCCAAGGCTTCAGAGTCCACCGCATAAGAATTCAGAATTTCTTGTAACCAAACTGGCTGAGCCACAGAAACCCCTTGCAAAGCAAACATGTGACCCACTTGAGACAATGCATCTGCATCTTGGTTCTCCACCCCTCTTTTGTACTGGAACCTGAACTGCAAACCCACCATTTTATTCATAGCTTTCCTTTGCAAATATGAAGTGAGTACCTGATCTTGTAAGTGGCACAAGATCTTATGATCAGTTTTAATAACAAATGGACCTCTTGCTACATATGGCCTCCACCTGTCAACAACCATCATAATTGCCAGAAACTCTTTCTCATAAATGGAAAGTTCCTGATTAGCTGGTCCCAATGCTTTGCTCTAGAAGGCCACGGGGTGGTTTTGCTGATTGAGCACAGCCCCAATTCTAGATGCACATGCATCTGTCTCTATGCAGAATGGCTGACTAAAATCTGGCAGCCTGAGTACTGGAGTGGTGATCATGGCTTGCTTCATTTGATCAAAAGCTAATTGTGCTTCTGCAGTCCACACAAAAGCCTTTTTCTTCAACAGAGCAGTGAGTGGCTTTGCTAGAATCCCATAATGTTGAAAAAAATTATATAATAGCCAGTCAACCCTAGGAAACCTCTGAGCTCAGTAACATTAGTTGGAATGGGCCACTCTGACATAGCTCTGGTCTTCTCATTATTAGTGGCAACATCCTTGTCAGAGATTATATGGCCCAAATATTCTAATTGTTATTGTGCAAAGGAACACTTGCTAAGCTTGGCATAATGTTTGTGTTCCCTTAAGATGCTCAACACTTCCGAGAGGTGTCTCTTGTGACCTTCCAGATCCTTGCTATAAACTAGAATATCATCCATAAACACTAACACAAATTTTCTGATGTGTTTAGCAAATACTGAGTTTATCAAACATTGAAAATTTGCTGGAGCATTAGTTAGGCCAAAAGGCATGACCCTAAAATGAAACTGGCCATGGTGGGTCTTGAAAGCAGTTTTAGCTTCATCTCCTTCCTGCATCCTAATATGATGATATCCAGACCTCAAATGAAGTTTAGAAAACCACTGAGTGCCAGCTAATTCATACAGTAACTCATCTACCACTGGCATGGGAAATTTACTCTTGATTGTAACGTTGTTCAGTCTTCTGTAATCTACACAGAATCTCCAAGTCCCATCCTTCTTTTTGACCAACAACACAGGTGAGGCAAAGGGAGACATGCTTGGTTTGACTAAGCCAGCAGCAATCATCTCCTGCACTTTCCTTTCAATCTCATCCTTCTGTTGAGGAGAATATCTATATGGTCTAGAATTCACTGGTGTGCTGTCAGGCAATAAGGAAATGGCATCGTCAAAGACCCTGTGGGGAGGTAGTTCCTTTGGGTCTTGGAACACATCCTGGAATTCTTGCAATATGTTCTGAATACAATATGGAACTGTGATCTGTGTTTGCGGAGGTGTCATAGAGACCACTGCTGTTGCCCAAATGTCATTCCTGTTATGATCTAGCTCAACTTGTTCCAATGTTATCTCCTTAAGCTGATCCACTGGTTTATCTGGCATGCCCTGTAATTTGACAGTAGTGACCTGTTTGGAAAACTGAATCCACTGTTCTTTCCAATTACACAGAATTTCTCCCCATTCAGACAACCAATCCATCCCCAGAATAGCATCATATCCTCCAAGTGCCACCACCTTCATGGTAGTTTGAAAACTGGTGCCCTGAATCCACCACTCCAATTTCTGAACCTCCTCTGTACAAGATAAATATTGGCCATTAGCTACCTTGACCCTCATTGCAGATGGAAGAGATGTTGTCTCACATTTCAACTTATCTACTAGCTGCTTATCAATGAAAGTGTGAGAACTCCCAGAGTCAATCAACAACAACATGACTTGATTGCCCACTAAAGCCCTCAACTTAATTGATTTGGGGTGAGCAGTGCCAGCAATGGCATTAGCAGTCAAAAATGCTGTTGCTTCTTCCATAGCCTCTTCGTCTGCAATAGCATCTAGCAGGGCATCCTCCGGAACAATGGCATCCACTTCAGTTTCGAGTGCTTTCGTTTGCGCTCCAGGTTTATTCACACAGAGATGGCCAGGAGTAAAATTTTCACCACAACTATAACACAAGCCATTAACTATGCGATATTCTTTCAGTTGTCTAGCTTTCCACACTTCTCCTGGTGCAAACAACTACTTCTGGAGTCCATCATTCCTTGGGGCAAGGATTTTTCCTTGGTGCAGTCGAGGATACTTCCCTGCCTGAGCCTTAGTCCTCTCTAGCATGGCCTCCTGAACCAGAGCATATTCTGTGGTTGCCTGAACTGATACGGGAAGCTGAATCTCAACAGCTTGTCTGATTTCCTCCTTCATACCCAACACAAAGCGTGTGACCAACATTGTTTCGCTGATGTGACCCTCATATAGGCGGACTCGATACACCAGCTGATTAAACAAGGACTTGTACTCCTGAACCGACCCTGTTTGTTTCAGCACCAACAGCTCACGCATGCAATCGCGATGAACATTAACATCAAATTCTCTCAGCACTGCAACACAGAACGATGCCCAAGTCACACACACACACATCCGTGAGTTTCACCGATTGGTACCAATGCGCTGCCTTTCCTTGAAGATGGATCGAAGCAGACATTAGTTTGAAACTCTCGGGAATATTGTATAGCTGGAAATATGCTTCACGGTTATCCAGCCAAATGCGAACCCCATCTCCATAGAATCACATAAATTCCATCTTCGGCATCCAAACCCTTTTGCTATTTCCCCCACCCTCATCCTGATGGTTGTTCGAGTCTGGTACCTGAGTGGTGTTGTGCTGACGAGGTTGACGAGGAACCGGTTGCAACAACGGTGGTGGAGGAGGAGGTGGCCTCCCGTAGTTCGCGGATGTCGATGGTGAATCCCCGCGTGCTGCTGCTGCAGTAGGAGACACCGCGAAACACCCTACCGCCGCCATGCGCTCCAGATTGACATCCCGCGTGCTTGATGACTCCTTCAGCACCCGCGCGACGTTCACTTGCTCTTGATGAATCAATCCCACCGAATTCACGGTCAGATCCACCTTGCTCTGTACTTGATCGAGACGCGCCACCTGCTCGACAAACTTGGCGTCGAGGTCGTCCAGTCGAGCCTGAATCATCTCAATCCTGTGCATCTTCTCTTGAATCGAGCGCAGGGCCTCGAACTCCTTCGTCACCCGCTCCTCAAAAGTCCCCATCACCTCGACGATGTGCCGAGACTGAGCACTGGCCTTGAACGGTGCCGTCGCTGCCTCCCCCTGAATTTTTCGAACGCTGATCTCGGATTTACAGTAGATTACTTGAGAAGCAAGTGACAACCAACCAGTCGATGTTACCGGAAAACCTCGGGCCTGCGGAGCGCGAACGAATCGACTTGCTCTGATACCAGAATGTTATTTCCTTGCCGCAGATTGCTCCACGGATTGGGGACTCGCGTGTGTGTCTTGGGTAAGAAGAAGAAGAAGAACAAGGGGATGAGCGAGAGAGATTAGGAGGCTTGTAAGTTTCTATTCATTTCGATGATCCATTACAGTTCAGTCCCTGATCTTATAACATGCTCCACACGCACGCCAACCCACATCTGGCCCACGGCCCACTCACATGCCATCTAGTCATGGCCCATTAACCGCACTTGCTTCTTTTAATTCAGAAGGCGTCTTCTGCCCAATGCGCTTCCCTTGCACAACCACGCCTAGATCCATCAAGCTGGTTGTGACAAACACCTCAAGTGAACTATGGACCCCGGTCCAATATTTACCATTGATACATCTTCCACTGTTTACTTGATGCAAACCATCATCACCTTCCACACCATGAAGTTAATCCTTTGTTACAGCAACCGGTGAGATTAACAACCTCACTGTTCGTTGGGGCAAAGTCTTGAGTTTGTGTTGTGCAGGTTTCCACGTTGCTTGCAACACTTATGTGACGTTTCCTTCCTCCTACTGGTTCGATAACCTCGGTTTCTTACTGAGGGAAGACTTTTTGTTGTGCTGCATCACACCTTGCTCTTGGGGTTTCCCAACGAAGCACACCTACATCAACTAGGCGCATCAACAAGTTTTCTGGCGCCGTTTACGAGGAGGCTAGGGACGTCTTCACAAGGGGAGTCCTCCTCAACCTTTCTCTTTACTTTGTTTTTAGTTTGCTTAGGTTCTTTTGCTTGGTTTTGTTTGCCTCTTTTTATCAAAAACTCCAAAAAAATTAGTCTAGTTTGGTTTGCTTTCTATTATCAAAACACACAAAAAAATAGTTCATGCTCTAGTTGTTGGTCCGTTATTGCCTTGCTTGGTCATGATTTCTATCAATGGATGGTTTCTTTGAAACTAGTTCTTATTGGCAAGGTGGGTTCACGGAAGAACAAAAGTATTATTATAAGGAACACCGTTTGTCACAAAAAGGGAAACACTTATGGGAACAAATTGATAAGTTGAATACTATTGCTAGAGACGTGTCTCTACTTATAATGTTACTTATTGCTTTGATAAAGCTTGTTGTTGTAGGAGGTATAAACACCTCCCTTTTTACTGTGAGTATAATGATAATGTTACCATATCCTCTTATGTTAAAGGAAATTATGACTTTTATGATGTGGAACAAATTGAAGAATTTATTGACTTCAAGGGTGCATTTGAACTTGCCAGTTTGCTTAAAAATACTGATGATGCACTTATGAATATGAGGTTTATGAGATACTTAAATTTTGATTTGATTATTACAAGGAAGAAAATGGCTATATTCTTGAATATTCTAATAGATGCTTTCCACAAATGGAAGAGACTAATGCCTTGCAGGAGCCTATGGAAGAAGAAATTGTTGAAACTGGAAGCTCATTAGATGAAAAAGAGGAGAGTGATGAACAAAAGGAGGAAGAATGGATTATCTACCCATGCCTACCTTCTAGTGAGAGTAACTCTCTATCCCTTACATTATTTGATTGTCCCCCTTGCTTACCAAAGGAGGATGAATGTTATGTTCATGTGGATCCTTTTGAAATATCTACTTTGGGTAAAACCTGTGAAGGTTTTAATCCCACTATTTTTGAGCTTGATAGAAATTATGTTGGTTGTAGATCATGAAAAGCATGCTTTATGTGATAGCTATATTGTTGAGTTTATTCATGAGGATACTGAAAATTAATATGAGAGAGGAAAATATGGGTGTAGAAGTTTTCATGGTACTGAAACACCTCTCTATGTGCTGAAAGTTTTGAAGTTACTCTTGTTTCATCTTCCTATGCTTGTCACTTTGTTCTTTGTGAATTTATTTTCATACAAGATTCCTATGCATAGGAAGTGGGTTAGAATTAAACGTGTTTTCAATTTTCTTCTTGATGCTTTGTTTTACTTCAATTCATATTTCTTATGTGAGCATCTTCTCAAGCTATCAAGCCTAACTTAAAGGAGTTAAAGAAAAGTACTTGTTGGGAGATAACCCAAGAGTTTCCTTGAGTCTTGAAAGTTATTACTTCAGTAATGACCTCTCCTTATCCTTTTTGTTTGCTTTTTGTGCCAAGAATGAGCTCTAATGAGAGGAAAGTAAGATTTGGGGAGTTGCTGTCCCGAAACAGATTTCTGTCCACCACCATAAAGAATCATGAGGAGTATCTGTAAGTCAGACTGAGCTGAAAATGTACGAATAAATCCCCCAGTATGTTAGATAACTTTAGTTAGTTCAACAATTTTTTATTTGAGCAACAAAAGATTTTTGAAAAAATCGGTTTCTACCTGCTGGTCTGTTTTGACAGATTTCTGCCATTATTTGCATTTGCTTCTTATTGATTCCTTTTTGAGTTCTCTTTTGGGGAATTGAGGTTTTAGAAGGAGGTGCTACATTATCTTGTGTTTTTAGTGAAAAGTTTTGCTGTTCTATAGCTAAACCCAAGGGTCTATTATATTTTGAATACACTAATGTTGCTAATGAAGATTGTGTGAAGTTTTGTATGAAGGAAAAAATTTCAGGTGTAGAGAGAGAATGATGTAATTAGATGAAGAATGGACAAAAGCTCAAGCTTGGGTATGACACCCCGGTGTCTCCCCAAGAAATATCCAAGAGGTACAAGCGTCAAAGCTTGGGGATGCCCAAGGCATCCCCTTCTTCATCAATAAAAAGCTTAGGTCTTTCTAGACACTTCGTTTTTTATTGTTTCATGCACTATTGTGCTGCTCTTTGAGCGCCTTAGTTTTTGTTTTCTTTTCTTGGTTTGTTTAGTGTGATTGAATAAAGTAGTTTGGACCCCCGTTCTCGTTGTGTTGTTTCAAATAAGTTGATTGGTGTTGGAAAGGAGTAGTAAGTTACTGCTTGAAAGTGCAAGAGGAGCTTGCATTGACTGTGACTTAGACTTTAGCATGAGATGCTAGGTGTTGTTTTGACCTTATGCTTAGTGATTATTGCTGTGGCATGTCTTGTTCCAAATAATTGGGATTGCTTAGTGTGCCTTGAAAAAATCATGCGTTGTTTTAGCATGCAAAAGCATAGTATTGTGGTATTCTCCTTTGATGCTTTGTTTGGGTTGACTTGGCACATGCTCACACCAGTTATGACTATGAACAAGTCACCATAGCCTCTATGATCATTTAGTCCTTTACTTGTAGTACCACTCTATGCTGTGATTAGTAATGTTTTGTCGCTCTACATGATTATGGCCATTATTGCTCTCTTAGTTTGTTGCTCCCAGTCTTTTGCTAGCCTCCACTTGTATGAGTAAGTTCTACGTGTGCTTCCAACTCCCAAGAAACCAAGTTATTCCAAAGTGTCCACTATAAATTCCTATGCATGGTGTGTTACACCATTCCAAGTATATTCTTGTTTTCAGCTATCTTCAAATTAAAAAGTATTTTGTTATGTGAAAACTTAGTGATTAAAGCCCTCAGGAACTTGATGGCACACTTTATATTCTTTGACCCTAATAACCTTGAACCGTTGTGTCATCTCTGTTGTAAATGCTTGCACTTATACGTTGGAATTAGCAGAACCATGTTGTCATGGGGAATGGTTTCAACATTGCACTTGTACTTTTGCACAGTTGATATCATGATCTTCTGTCTATGGATGTCACCGGTGTGAAATAAAGAGGGAGCTTGTAAGTCCATGGAGTTATGTATTTTATGTTAGAGAAATGCCTGGGCCGCTAGCCTAAGCCATGCCTAATCATGTTGGAAACTTGCAGCATCACCATAATGAGCAATCTGTGAAGCATCCTCAATAAAAAGCTATGCACATAGTAAATAAAAAGATCGCTGAGATGCTCATTGTCTGCTTGCCTTGTCATTTTGGTTATGGGATAGCTCCTGTACCATGTGCAAGCTGTACACGTTTGGCGGTTCTCTATGATACACATGTACTTACTATGACAAGAACTTACAAGTGACTGAAGTTGAGTAGCATGAGGTGTGGCCCTCGTATTCAAGGGACATGAGATTTCCAACTTATACTTTGTCAAGCATATACTCCATAGTTTGTTCACTTTAACCTTAATCACTTCAAGATGCTTATGACAGGGGCAATGAGGGATGAAAGCTAACAAGTACCATAATTTTTGGAAGCTCTTTTTTAAACTTGAAATCCCTGCTTCCATTTATGAAGGGCCTTTCTTCCACTATTATATTGAGTCTCCACCTTCTACCTTTAGGCACCATTAAGAGAGCATAGTAGCCATTCTATGTGTAGTGTCCCAAAAATTATTGATTGATGCATATTGTGATATTGCTTGTTCTTGTGCTATCTGTATCTAGTCACTCTTATGAACTTTGAAGGTGTCCTATGCATCTATTTGCTACTCTATGAGGGACAAGCTGAATGCCACTATGACATGTTTTCTATATGTGAAAAAAACAAACATTTTTCAATGGATGTTATTCATGATCTTTGTTTGTAGCCTTTCATGCTGCATGCATAGTTACTTTGTCTAATTGTTAGAACTCCATCTTTCATGCACATGTTTAGAGTTCTTTGATCCTAGCTTTCAATGCTTGCAAATGGTTTCATCTTGGTTTTGATGGTGCATGTCACCTCAAAAATTATTCTTTTATCACTTAACTACTTGGGGACGAGCAGGAGTTAAGTTTGGGGATGCTTGATACGTCGGGAACGTACCTATAATTTTTTATGCTCCATGCTTGTTTAGTATCTACTTTGATTTGCTTTGTCTACACTTTGAGGTGTTTTTATATGTTTTCTAGAACTAACCTATTAACAAGTTGCCACAATGCCAGTTGCCTGTTTTCTTCTGTTTTTGGTTCTAGAAAGGCAGAAAATCAATATTCTCGGAATTTGACGGGACAAAAGCGAAAGTCAATATTTTACCGTGGGCAACACGAACCCAGAAGACGAGACGGAGAAGGCTTACCAGGGGGCCACACCCCCTGGCGGCGCGGGTGGGCCCACCCCGCGCTTGGCGGGTGCAGCGGCCCTGGTGGCCCCCTGGCTCGCCCCTTCGCCTATAAGAAGCCCCCGATGCAGAAACCCTAGGAACCCGATCAAAACTCCACGAAACCGTCTGTAGCTGCCGTCACCATCGTCCCTAGATCGGGTGATCTGAAGTTCTTCCCGGCATGCTGCCGGAGGGGAGATCATCCCGGAGGCCTTATTCTTCATAATGCCAGCCTCCGGTATGAAGCGTGAGTAGTTCCACCTTGAACTACGGGTCCATGTAGTAGCTAGATGGTTGTATATCCTCCTTGTGCTTTCATGTATAGATCTTGTGAGCTCCGTTCATGATCAAGATCTAATCTATTTGTAATCATGCATGTTGTGTTTGCGGGGATCTGATGGATATTGAGATTATTATGTTGGTTTGATTAATGGTTTTGTCTTTATGATTCTATCATGTCTGTGTTGTTTGTGATCTTGCATGCTCTTCGTTGTTAGTAGCTATCTTGGCCAAGTAGTTGCTAGTGACTCCAAGAGGGGGTATTTATGCTCGATAGTGGGTTCATGCCTCTACTTTCCAAGGGAAGTGATAGAAATCTCTTCGGTTGTAGATGTGTTGTTGCCACTAGGGAGAAAACAATGGTCTCTTGTTCATGGAACAAGTGGATTGTTTACCTTACACACTTTGCTTAAAGTAGTTGTCTGTTGCTTGCAACTTAATACTGGAGGGGGTTCGGATGATAACCCAAAGGTGGACTTCTAGTCATAGATGCAGTTAGATGGCGGTCTATGTATATTGTTGTATTGCCAATCGAATATTATAAGATCTTTTTGTCTAGTATTGCATTGTTATGCCTTGCTCAGTTCCTGTCAATTGCCCTGCTGTAATTTGTTTACCCTTCATGCCATGTTGTTTATCTAAGGAGAACACCTCTAATGGACTATGGACCCCAGTCCAATCTTTACCATTGATACATCTTCCATTGTTTACTTGCTGCAAACCATCATCACCTTCCACACCATAGAGTTAATCCTTTGTTAAAGCAACCGGTGAGATTGACAACCTCACTGTTCATTGGGGCAAAGTCTTGACTTTGTGTTGTGCAGGTTTCCACGTTGCTTTAAAGACTTGTGTGACATTTCCTTCCTCCTATTGGTTCGATAACCTTGGTTTCTTACTGAGGGAAGACTTGCTGCTGTGCTGCATCACACCTTGCTCTTGGGGTTTCCCGACGAAGCGCACCTACATCAACTAGGTGCATCAATATGCATGGTGACGGTACAGTGGATGCGTGACCAAGAGGCTCCGCAATCTATTCCCCAAAAACATATGGAGATCAAGCATGTCAAAACCAAGTCCGGTACTGACAATCAAGCCAAAACCACAACTACAAACTCGGAGGACGCTTAATGCTAAGATCTTCTTCCGGAGTCGACATCCTAAAGCTTGTCTACATGGAATGCGAAGATCTCTGTCATGGCACATTGAGATGTTCTCCCTCATGGATCCGACAAATGCAGAACGCCAAGATCTTCTTCATGGATCCTGAAGACCGAACTCAAACCCTGGGAACCCAAGATCGCCGATACCCAATGTGTGAACCTTTTCCGAGACCATATTTTTATAATATATAATATCTGCCTGTTGCAAATATTTGTTCATACTTGCATACATATTTGTGTAGTTTGGGGGCATTATGCCGATTCACCTCATAATTTAATATGGAGACCATATGCGGTAAATATAGTCTTATATTGGCTCCATTTAAATTTGTGTAGCGAACCGATGCCATGTTTTTCCTTGTTAAGACAACATTTAAATTGCGGGGTATCTAAACAACATGAACCATCTAATAAATTGTCAGGACGGGTTCTCCTTAATATTGTCTAATTGCGTCGTACCTTTGCCATGACATGCATCATACATGCATCATGCCCAATCTTCTGACATAGTATTAAATATTGCATCCGGTGTTTCTTCTAGTGCTTTGTTTCTTCATGGAGTAGGCCGATGAGTTGATATGAGTGTCGACCCGATTCGGATGAACCTTCATCAATGTTTCCCAAGAGAGCAATCTCTCCCTTTCTACCTATTTTACATTTATAGTCTTTACTTCCTCCTACTGATCTATTGCTACCAGTGTTGCAATGCTTTAGTCTTTTGGTAGCCGTTATATCCCTTGCAGCCTATATTGCTTTGGTCACCTCCTATTACCTATTGTTTGGTAGATAGCCGGCCTTGGGAGTCGTAGTTTATTGCTCCGTGCTGCTTCGCATCGTCGATGTTTGATACGTTGGAAAAGTATCTATACTTTTTGATGCTCCATGCTTGTTTTGTATCTACTTTGCTTTACTTGTCCACACTTTGAGGTGCTTTTTACATGTTTTCTGGTACTAACCTACTAACAAGTTGCAACAGTGCCAGATGCCTGTTTTTTGCTGTTTTTGGTTTCAGAAAAGTAAGTAAAGAAATATTATCGTAATTGGACGGGAAAAACGTCAAAGTCAATTACTTTCCGTAGGGAACAAGAAGTATAGAGGGGAGCCGGAGGGGCCAGCCAGGGGGGCCAGAACTACCCCAGGCGCGGGTGGGCCCTACCCCGCGCCTGGCTAGGGTTTGCCACCCTGGCCGCCTATTTGGTCTCCCCCTTCGCATATAAGAAGTCCCCGATGCAAAAACCCTAAGCAACCCGATCAAATATCCACGAAACCGTCTGTAGCCGGCGCCACCATCGTCCCTAGATCGAGGGGGATCTGAAGTTCTTCCCGGCACCCTGCCGGAGGGGAGATCATCCCGGAGGCCTTCTCTCCGGTAAGATGTGTGAGTAGTTCCACCTTGCACTATGGGTCCATGTAGTAGCTAGATGGTTGTATCTCCTCCTTTGTGCTTTCATGTATAGATCTTGTGAGATTCGTTCATGATCAAGATCTAATCTATTTGTAATCATGCATGTTGTGTTTGCGGGGGTCCGATGGATATTGAGATTATTATGTTGGTTTGATTAATGGTTTTGTCTTTATTATTCTATCATGTATGTGTTGTTTGTGATCTTGCATGCTCTCCGTTGTTAGTAGCTATCTTGGCCAAGTAGTTGCTAGTGACTCCAAGAGGGGGTATTTATGCTCGATAGTGGGTTCATGCCTCTACTTTCCAAGGGAAGTGACAATAATATCTTCGGTTGTAGATGTGCTATTGCTACTAGGGAGAAAACAACGGTCTCTTGCTCATGGAACATGTGGACTGTTTACCTTACACACTTTGCTTAAAGCATTTGTCTGTTGCTTGCAACTTAATACTGGAGGGAGTTCGGATGATAACCTGAAGGTAGACCTTAATCATAGATGCAGTTGGATGGCGGTCTATGTATCTTGATGTATTTCACAATCGAATCTCATAGGATCTTTATGGCTAGTAATTGCACTGTTATACCTTGCTCAGTTAATGTCAATTGCCCCACTGTAATTTGTTTACCCTTCATGACATGTTGTTTATCTAAGGAGAGCACCTCTAGTGAACTATGGACCTCGGTCCAATCTTTACCATTGATACATCTTCCACTGTTACTTATTTACTTGCTGCAAACCATTACCTTCCACACCATACATTTAATCCTTTGTTACAGCAAACCGGTGAGCTTGACAACCTCACTGTTTGTTGGGGCAAAGTCTTGAGTTTGTGTTGTGCAGGTCTCCGCGTTGCTTGTAAAACCTGTGAGACGTTTCCTTCCTCCTTCTGGTTCGATAACCTCGGTCTCAACTAAGGGAAAACTTCATGCTTGTTGCTTCACACCTTGCTCTTGGGGTTCCCAACAGGCTGTGCGTAGAGAGTCGTCAAGCTTTTCTAGCGCCGTTGCCGGGGACGCCAAGGACATCTTTACAAGGGGAGTCCTTTACTTCCTTTCTCTTTACTTTGTTTTTAGTTTGCTTTGTTTTTTTTGCTTCGTTTTGTTTGCCTCTTTTCAAAAAACCCAAAAAATTAGTCTAGTTTAGTTTGCTTGCTTTATTCAAAAACACAAAAAAATTAGTTCATGCTCTAGCTCCTGCTGCTCTTTTTGGCTTGCCCACCTTTGCCAAAATGAACTCTGCTGAGAACACCAAGTTGTGTGACTTTACTAGCACCAACAACAATGATTTCCTAAGCATTCCTATTGCTCCACCTGCTCCTAATGCTACCTTTTATAAAATTAAGCCTGCTTTGTTGAATCTTGTGATGAGAGAGCAATTTTCTAGTGCTAGTTCTGATGATCCTGCTGCCCATCTCAATAGCTTTTTTGAACTTTGTGAGATGCAAAAGTTTAAGGATGTATATGGAGATATTATTAATCTCAAGCTTTTTCCTTTCTCCTTGAGGGGAAAAGCTAAAGAATGGTTGTTTTCTTTGCCTAAAAATAGTATTGATTCTTGGACTAAGTGCAAAGATGCTTTTATTGGAAAGTACTATCCTCCTGCTAAGATTATATCTATGAGAAGTGACATTATGAAATTTAAACAACTTGATAGTGAACATGTTGCTCCATCTTGGGAAAGAATGAAATCTTTGGATAAAAATTGCCCTACTCATGGACTCACTGCTTGGATGATTATCCAGACTTTTTATGCAGGTTTGAACTTCTCCTCAAGAAATCTGCTGGATTCAGCTGCTGGAGGTACCTTTATGGGCCTCACTTTGGGTGCTACAACAAGGATCCTGGATAATATGATGGTTAACTACTCTGAATGGCATGTTGAGAGAGATCCACGTGGTAAGAAGGTAAATTCTGTTGAGGAAACTTCTTCTTTGAGTGAAAAGATTGATGTTATTATGGCTATGCTTGTTAATGGGAAATCTCCTCTAGATCCTAATAGTGTTCCCTTAGCCTCTTTGGTTGCTCAAGAAGAGCAAGTTGATGTGAACTTCATTAGAAACAACAATTTCAACAACAATGCCTATAGGAACAATTTTGGTAGCAACAACAATTATAGGCCTTATCCTCCTAATAATGGCAATTCCTATGGAAGCTCCTACAATAATGCTAGAAGTGCCCCCTCTGAACTTGAAGTCATGCTCAAAGACTTTATTAGTAAACAAACCACTTTCACTAAGACTATAGAGGAAAAGCTTTTAACTATTGAGAAAAATATATCCTCTTTGTCTGAAGCTCAGTCCTCTTTGATTAATAAAATGGCTGCTAAACCTGAAACTATGGAAAACACCTTTGCTACTGCTCATGCTATACAAGTTAATATTGATGAAAATTTTAGGCTGTTAGCTCAACTTCATGCTAAGTGGGAAAGGGAAGCTGAAATTGATAGAAACAATAGTGTGTGCACTATCACCACTAAACCACAAGTAGTCCCTATTCCTACTCCTACTATGCATAAGCCTATTGAGCCTACTACTAGTGATGCCAAGTTTGACTTTGATATTGACGGTTGCAATGTTTCAGAAGTAATTATGTTCTTGCAAAAGCTTGCTAGAAGTCCTGATGCTAGTGATATGCATGTTGCCTTTACCAAACACATTACAGATGCTCTTGTTAAGATTAAGAAAGAGAAGCTAAAACACAAAGATTCTATTGCTAGGAAAGTAGAAGATAGTTGGGAACCCATTATTAATATGCAAGTGAATGACTTTGATCTCAAAGCTTCATGTGATCTTGATTCTAGTGTCTCTATTATGTCTGGGAAGATTTATGAAATGCTTGATTTGCCACCTTTGGAAGATTGTTATTTGGATGTCCCACTCAATGATAATGCTAAGAAGAAACTCATGGGGAATATTAATGATGTTTTCATCATGGTTAAAAATGCTTATGTCCCTGTTGATTTCTATGTTTTGGATGTTGAATACAATGCTTCTTGTCCTATCACTTTAGGAAGACCTTTTCTTAGAACAGTTGTTTCCATCATTGATATGAAAGAAGTCACCATTAAATATCATTTTCCATTAAAGAAAGGTATTGAACACTTCCCTATGAGGAGAGAGAAGTTGCTTTTTGCTCCTCCTTTGAAAGCAAGATTTGATGTTAATGCTTCTTCATTTGAAAATACTTGATTCTTCTTGCTTCTTGTGACTAACTTAAAGGCGTTAAAGAAAAGTACTTGTTGGGAGATAACCCAAGAGTTTCCTTGAGTCTTGGAAGTTATTACTTCTGTAATGACCTCTCCTTATCCTTTTGTTTGATTTTTCTGCCAAGAATGACCTCTAATGAAAGAGAAGTAAGATTTGGGGAGTTGCTGTCCCGAAACAGATTTATGTCCTCCACCAAAACAATTCATGAGGAGGGTCTGTAACTCGGATTGAGCTCAAAATTTACGAATAAATCCCCTAGTATGTTAGATAACTTTCGTTAGTTCAACCCTTTTTTATTTGAGCAACATAAGATGGTCGCAAAAATCGGTTTCTACCTGCTGGTATGTTTTGACAAATTTCTGCCATTATTTGTATTTGCTTCTTATTGATTACTTTTTGAGTTCTCTTTAGGTGAATTGAGATTTTTGAAGGAGTTACTATAGTATCTTGTGTTTTTAGTGAAAATCCTTGCTGTTTAAATGCTTTGCCAGAGGTCTAATATCTTTTGAATACACTAATGTTGCTAATGAAGATTGTGTGAAGTTTTGTATGAAGGAAAAAATTTAGGTGTAGAGAGAGAATGGTGCAATGAGATGAAGAATGGACAAAAGATCAAGCTTGGGGATGCCACCATGGTGTCACCCCAAGAAATATCCAAGAGGTACAAGCTTCAAAGCTTGGGGATGCCCAAGGCATCCCCTTCTTCATCAATAAAAAGCTCAGGTCTGTCTAGACACCTAGTTTTTATTGTTTTATGCACAATTGTGTTGTTCTGGAGCATCTTAGTTTTCGTTTGTTTTTCTTAGTTTGTTTAGTTTTCTTAAGTAGTTTGGACCCCCATTCTCGCTGTGTTGTTTTACAAATAAGTTTGCTTGGTGATTGGAAAGGAGTAGTAAGTTCTTGCTTGAAGTGCAAGAGGTGCTTCAATTGACTGTGACTTAGACTTTAGCATAACATGCTAGGGGTTATTTTAGCATTATGCTTAGTGATTATTGTTGTAGCATGCTTTGTTCTAAACAATTGGGATTGCTTAGTGTGACTTGAATAAATTATGCGTTGTTTTATCATGCAAAAGCATAGTATTGTGGTATTCTCCTTTGATGTTTTGCTTGGGTTGACTTGGCACATGCTCACACCATGTTATGACTATGACAAGTCACCATTAGCCTCTATGATCATTTAGTCCTTGACTTGTAGTACCACTCTTTGCTTTGATTAGTATGCTTTGTTGCACTACATGATTATGGCCATTATTGCTCTCTTAGTTGGTTGCTCCCAGTCTTTTGCTAGCCTCCACTTATATGAGTAAGTTCTACTCATGCATCCAACTCCCAAGAAACCAAGTTTTTCCAAAGTGTCCACTATAAACTCCTATGCATGGTGTGTTACACCATTCCAAGTATATTCTTGTTTTCAACTATCTTCCAATTAAAAAGTATTTTGTTATGTGAAAACTTAGCGATTAAAGCCCTCACAAACTTGATGGCACACTTTATTCTTTGCCCCTAATAAACTTGAACCATTGTGACAACTTTGTTGTATATGCTTGCACTTATAAGATGGAATTAGCAGAACCGTGCTGTCATGGGGAACGTTTTGAACATTGCACTTGTAACTTGTTGTACTCAGTTGATATCATGTTCTTTTGCTATGGGTGTCACTGGTGTGAAATAAATAGGGAACTTTTAAGTCCATGGAGTTTGTATTCTATGTTAGAGAAATGCCTGGGCCGCTAGCCTAAGCCATGCCTAATCATGGTGGAAACTTGCAGCATCACCATAATGAGATATCTATGAAGCATCCTCAATAAAAAGCTATGCATATGGTAAATAAAAAGATTGCTGATATGCTCATTGTCTGCTTGCCTTGTCATTTTGGTTATAGGAAAGCTCATGTACCATGTGCAAGGGGTACCCCGTTGGCGGTTCTCAATGATATGCAAATACTTACAGTGACAAGAACTTACCTGGACCCAAAGTTGAGTATGCATGAGGTGTGGCCCTCGTATTCAAGGGGCATGAGATTGCCAACTTATACTTCGTCAAGCATATACTCCAGCTTTGCCAGTTTAACCTTAACCACTTCAAGATGCTTATGACAGGGGCAATGAGGGCTGGAAGCTAACAAGTACCATAATTTTTGGAAGCTCTTTTTGAAACTTGTAATCCCTGCTTCCTTTACAAAAAGAAGGACTTTCTTACACCATTATTGAGTCTCCACCTTATACCTTTAGGCACCATTAAGAGAGCATAGTTGTCATTCTGTGAGCAGTGTTCCAAAGCTTATTAATTGGTGCATATTGTGATATTACTTGTTCATGTGCTATTTGTTTCTAGTCACCCTTGTGAAATTTGTAGGTGTCCTATGCATCTATATTGCTACTCTATGAGGGACAAGATGATTGTCACTATGCTATATTTTCTGCATGTGAAACAAACAAACGTTTTTAATGCATGTTATTCATGATCTTTTTTTGTAGCTTGCCATGTTGCATGCATAGTTACTATGTCCTATTGTTAGAACTCCATCTTTCATGCACATGTTTAGAGTTCTTTGATCCCAGCTTTCAATGCTTGCGGTTGGATATTTATTGTGAGGGTGCATGTCACCTAAAAAATTATTCTTTTTATCACTTCCCTACTCGAGGACAAGCAGGAGTTAAGCTTGGGGATGTTGATACGTTGGAAATGTATCTATAATTTTTTATGCTCCATGCTTGTTTTGTATCTACTTTGCTTTACTTGTCCACACTTTGAGGTGATTTTTACATGTTTTCCGGTACTAACCTACTAACAAGTTGCAACAGCGCCAGATGCCCGATTTCTGTTGTTTTTGGTTTCAGAAAAATTAGTAAAGAAATATTCTCGGAATTGGACGGGACAAACGTCAAAGTCAATTACTTTCCGTGGGGAACAAGAAGTCCAGACGGGGGCCGGAGGGGCCAGCCAGGGGGGCCAGACCCACCCTAGGCACGGGTGGGCCCAGCCCCACGCCTGGCTAGGGTTTGCCACCCCTGTCCGCCTCCTCGGTCTCCCCCTTCTCCTATAAGAAGCCCCCGATGAAGTAACCCTAAGAAACCCGATCAAATATCCACGAAACCTTCTATAGTCGTCGCCACCATCGTCTCTAGATCGAGGGGGATCTAAAGTTCTTCCCGGCACCCTGCCGGAGGGGATATCATCCCGGAGGCCTTCTCTCCGGTATGATGCGTGAGTAGTTCCACCTTGGACTATGGGTCCATGTAGTAGCGAGATGGTTGTATCTCCTCCTTTATGCTTTCATGTATAGATCTTGTGAGCTCCGTTCATGATCTAGGTCTAATCTATTTTTAATCATGCATGTTGTGTTTGCGGGGATCCGATGGATATTGAGATTATTATGTTGGTTTGATTAATGGATTTGTCTTTATGATTCTATCATGTCTGTGTTGTTTGTGATCTTGCATGCTCTTCGTTGTTAGTATCTATCTTGGCCAAGTAGTTGCTAGTGACTCCAAGAGGGGGTATTTATGCTCGATAGTGGGTTCATGCCTCTAGTTTTCAAGGGAAGTGACAATAATCTCTTCGGTTGTAGATGTGTTGTTGCTACTAGGGAGAAAACAACGGTCTCTTGTTCATGGAACATGTGGACTGTTTACCTTACACACTTTGCTTAAAGAAGTTGTCTATTGCTTACAACTTAATACTGGAGGGGGTTCGGATGATAACCTGAAGGTGGACTTCTAGTCATAGATGCAGTTGGATGACGATCTATGTATCTTGTTGTATTGCCCAATCGAATCTCATAGAATCTTTCTGACTAGTAATTGCATTGTTATGCCTTGCTCAGTTCCTGTCAATTGCCCCGCTGTAATTTGTTTACCCTTCATGCCATGTTGTTTATCTAAGGAGAGCACCTCTAGTGAACTATGGACCCCGGTGCAATCTTTACCATTGATACATATTGCATTGTTACTTGTTTACTTACTATAAACCATTACTTTCCACATCATACGTTTAATCATTTGTTACAGCAAACCTGTGAGCTTGACAACCTCACTGTTCTTTGGGGCAAAGTCTTGAGTTAGTGTTGTGCAGGTCTCCGTGTTTCTTGCAACACCTGTGTGACATTTCTTTCCTCCTTCTGGTTCGATAACCTTGATCTCAACTGAGGAAAAATTTGTTTCTTGCTACTTCACACCTTACTCTTTGGGTTCCCAACAGGTTGTGCGTAGACAGTCGCCAATGTTCCATTGATGTTGGGGGGTTGGCATATTCTTAATGATGGAGATAAACATGGCTTTTATTACAGTTTAATAACTAATATTGAAAGTAGGTCTAACTAATGCAGAGGCACATAGGGGTATTAGTTGAGATCTGGTTATTATCTCGCCCCTATGTCCACCTAGGACCCGAGTTCTTGACACCTGTTCTGAGACTAAGAGTGCTAACTACATGTGGGGTGTATGGGCACCCCTATCGTCTTAGTACCTGATTCCAACATACTATTCTGGGGGCCACAAACTAGTTCGGGGTTTATACGTTACTACTGTACTTATGCCATGTATGATATGTTTATTACCTGTTGCTCGATGAGTGCTTATTACTGTTGCGTAGGTGCGACACTCTGTCACGCGAATATATTGTCTATGGCCTCTGACCACGTGACAAGTCCATGCAACCTCAGGGTCCGTTTGAGGAGGATTAGCTATAACTCATACGGGTATCTCTTTCGGGTGGCCCCCATGTACTTGCTTTGGGTCTGGGAAAGTGTCATGTCCTAGGCCTCGCTGACATACCGATGGGTGTATGTTAACTGATCTGGCAAAAAGGGTCGAAGTGCATGTGGAAAATTTGGTGCACCCCTGTAGGGTTAAATCTTTTTGAAAAGTCATGTTCACAGTTATGGACAACTTGGAGCAAAGTTTAGTTTCTCGATCATAGACAACTATAACTAAAGTTTATTGTTATAATTTGACGTGTATCTGATATAACTAGTAAGTTGGATAACCACCATGGATATAATGAATAAAACTGCCAATCGTTTGGTCTCGAGGGGGAAATATCAGGATGGGTATGTTTGGTGTTAGTATCAGGTTGGTTTTGAATAGGTCTTTCTTATCTCTCTCTTATAGCCGACAGTTGCATCGAGTCTCTATAGGTTGTTTAGTGCATGCTTCGCATCCGCTTTAGCCCACCATACCTATGTAGGCGAGAGCCGCCAAATTCTAATACTCGCCATGTACTGGCCTTAATACTGACTGCTCTCTTTTTCCTTTGACCTTTGTCGGCGCCCCTTTTGTTTAGCAAGTTTGAGATCAACATTGTTAGCTGGGTTACCCTTCTGGCTTGGCCTGGGCAGGGTTATGGACGCCATTGGTTATTCTTCACGGCTCTTATCCCAATTTGAATCTTGTCTGTACTCGGATATTGTATCATTTTCAAGGTGATTTGGATACTTATACTGTAAATTTGTATTCTTGACTCATGGAGTCATGTTGTACATATGTTCTATGTGTTCCATATTGTGTAATGATATTACTTCGTTTTCCACCCACACACAAGTGCCTGGTGGGCACTTTTGAATCGTTTCTATGCGGGTTTGGCGGAAATCGCTAAAACTTGCATAGGGCCGATCCGAGGGTGTTACAAAGTGGTATCAGATCTCAGCAGTTACGATACCGCACTAGTCTAGCCTGTAGGATAACCTAGCTAACAGACGTTGTAGAGTGTCAAAACTATTTTACAAAATTGGTTAGATAGATCTGATTAGGACTGCTTTTACTCCTTACCCCTTTGCTATCACTATAAGAAAAATGTCCTTTTACAAAGGACGATTTTCATGGTTGAAGGCCTATTTTTTGTGGTTGAAAAGCCTTCTACGATGGATGTCCTTCGTGGTAGAAGCCCCATCAAAAATGAATCTATCAAGGGTTTTTTCTCGACCGTGGTGGATCGCACCCTTCAGCCATGAAAAGTCGTTCTGTCGTAGATCTATTCGCCAGCCGTGTTGACGGCTGACGTCATGTAAACTGCCACATTGTGAACGCCGTTAACAACCTGTTAGCGCCATTAACTGTCAATGAAAACATAGTAGAATCTAGGCCTGGCCATGGCCTGACAATTATTAAGTGGGCCGGCCCATTAAAAGAGCCCAACAGTATCATGGCCAGTTACTGTTTTGTCTTGCACTGTTACAAATGGGCCCACTAGTGTTGTCAGCGACGACCCGTAAACTTTCCGACCCATTACTGTTTCTACCTACACTGTTTTGTAATGGTCCCATTTGTAGGGCCCGTAAACTTTTGGGCATGTTACTGTTCCAACCTGCATTGTTCGAAATGGGCCTGTTTCGCCATCTCGCTTTGGCCCATAACCTTTCTGGCCCATTACTGTATAGCTTTGTAGTGTTCGAAACAGGCCCATAAACTTTCGGGTCCATTACTGTTTAGGATCATAAATGGACTGCTCATGTTCCGGTCGGTTATTGTTCTGGCCCGGTAATTTTCCCAGCCTGTTACTATTCTGGCCTGGTAATTTTCCCGGCCTGTTACTGTTCTGGCCTGGTGCAAATTCGGCTTATTACTATTCTGGCCTGCTATGATCCTGGCCTTTTATATCCTGACCTGCTACTGTTCTGGCCCGTTACTGTTATACCCATTTAAGGTTCTGGTCCTTTACTGTTCTCATCCGTTACAGTTTTCTAATTATTACTGTTTTGGCATGTTACTGTTTTGGCATGTTATTGTTTTGGTTGGTTACTGCTTTGTCTTGTTAATATTTTGATCGGTTCCTGTTTCAACCTGTCACTTTTATGGCCTGTTACTGTTACTAAGGACGCCTATGGGTCGGCCCTGTTACTTTTACTGTCTTTTACAGTTTCTGCATTTCTGGAGCCCATTCTGAAAAGGTGTACAACTTGTGAGCATTTTTACTGTTCATCATCGGCCTAATACAATACGGGCAAATAACCTTGAGACATGATCTTGCAACCCTATCTTTGGTGGCGATAGCAATAATTGCAGTCTGAAACTAAGTAATAACAAGTTAATACATCAAACAAGGAAAACAACTCATTAAACTAATATGACAGGAGGTATGAAGTGGAGTTTACTACTGGTTAATGATTCAAATATGTTGACCATCACGTCAAACAAATAGGATAAGAAGGCATTAAACAAGTATGCCTACCATGAAACGAGAAATATAACAATGTGTGTCGTTTAGAATTTTAGCAAATATAAAATAGCTAGGTCATATCAACAAATATATATAGAAGAATAAGCCAGAAGAATAAACTAGACAATGGCATGCAGTTACTATCGTAGCTAAGAATGAACAAGACGGAAATTATAATGGCATCATGCGAGAACTTATAGAGAAGGAATGCAAACCAAAAATGAACTATACAGTAGAGCATAGTTATATCTTTGCTTAGGATGAATCAGAACCAGATACGAAATATAATGGAGTCGCTTTTGAATATGTAGAATGGGACAGACAAGCATTAGACAAGTGTGCTTACAATTAAATGAGCAATCAAACAAAGTGTTTCTTAGAATTTTAGCAAATATAAACTAGCCAGGTTATTTCAACAAATATATATGGAAGCAGTTGTATATCATGGAAAGCAAGAGACGTTGGTTGACTCAGAATTTGTGGTAAGCTACACAATGGCATGCAGTTAGTGTCATACCTAAGAATAGACCAGATAGAAGTTATAATGGCATCATACCAGAACTTGCAGAGAAGGAATGGAAACCATGAATGAACTACACAGTAGAGGATAGTTATGTTGTTGTTGCTTAGGATGAACTAGCACCGGATTAGAAATATAATGGCATCTCTTGTGAACCTATATAATACGACAAGCAAGCATTAGAAAAGTGTGCCTATAATAAATGAGCAATCAATCAAAGTGTTTCTTAGAATCTCAGCAAATATAAACTAGCGAGGTCATTTCAACAGATATATATGGAAGCAGTTGTTTATCCTGGAATGCAAGAGATGTTGGGTGACCCAGAATTTGCGGTGAGCTACATAATGGGCATGTAGTTACTATTGTAGTTAGGAACCAAATAGAAATTATAATGGCATCATAAGAGAACTCGTAGAGAAAGAATGCAAACCATGAATGAACTATATATAGAGAATAGCTATGTCACTGCTTAGGAAGAACCATTAGATATGAAATGTAATGACATTGCTTGTGAACCTGTAGAACATGACAAGCAAGCATTAAAAAATTGTGCCTACAAATGAATTGAGAAATCGAACAAAGTATTTCTTAGAATTTCAGCAAATATAAACTAGCCAGGTCATTTCAACAAATATTTATGGAAGCAATAGTATATCCAAGAATGCAAGAGACGTTGGTTGACTCAGAATTTGTGGTGAGCTACACAATGGGCATGCAGTTACTTTTGTAGCTAATAATGAACGAGACATAAATTATAATGGCATCATGCAAGAACTTGTAGCATAGGAACACAAACCACGAATGAAGTACACAGTAAAGGATAGTTATGTCGTTGCTTAGGATGAACCAGCACCGGATTAGAAATATAATGGTGTCTCTTGCAAACCTATAGAAGAGGACAAGCAAGCATTAGGCAATTGTGCCTACAATGAAATGAGCAATCAATCAAAGTGTTTCTTAGAATTTCAGCAAATATAAACTAGCCAGGTCATTTCAACAAATATATATATATATGGAAGCAGTCATTTATCCTAGAATGCAAGAAATGTTGGGTGACCCAAAATTTGCGGTGAGCTACATAATAGGCATGTAGTTACTATTGTAGCTAGGAACCGAATAGAAATTATAAAGGCACCATAAGAGAACTTGTAGAGCAAGAATGCAAACTAGGAATGAACTATATATACAGTAGAGGATAACTATGTCACTGCTTAGGAGGAACCATTAGATATGAAATATAATGGCATTTCTTATGAACCTATAGAACATGACAAGCAAGCATTACACAAGTGTGCATACAAATGAATTGAGTAATCGAACAGAGTGTTTTCTAGAATTTCAGCAAATGTAAACTAGCTAGGTCATTTCAAAAAATATATATGGAAGCAGTAGTATATCCTGAAATGCAAGAGATGTTGGGTGACTCAGAATTTGCGGTGAGCTACACAATGGGCATGCAGTTACTTTCGTAGCTAAGAATGAATGAGACAGAAATTATATGGCATCATGCGAGAACTTGCACAACAAGAATGCAAACCATGAATGAACTACACAGTAGAGGATAGTTATGTCATTTCTTAGGATGAACCAACACTAGATAAGAGAATAATGACATCGCACTTGTGAACCTGTAGAAGAGGTTGTGAAAACCAACATGTTCAGTGTTCCTTTTTGAGATCTATGCAAAGAAAAAACAAATAGTCAGCATTGCATCTTTTAAAGATCCAGATAACAACAATAAAATTATAATCAAACTAGTATGATGAGTTTAAACGGGTACTATAGGATATCAGAACGATGCCAGGGAGGAAATAATAGTAGGAACTTAGCTTGGGATGAACCAGATAGATTCAGTAAATGTGGAGCAGGAATCCACACTAATATTTTTCACTGACTTTACATTTTGCAAGAACTATATAATAGCAGGCAATTACTATTGTTGGGAGTAGCTAAGAACATGTGCATGACAAAATAAAAAACATTTGCATGAATTGAAATTTCTAGAGCAGTGAAGCAAACCAACTTGTCATGTGACCTTGTATGTAGCACAAAGAACAGGCATGCCCAGTTACTTGTGTGTAGTAGAAAAATTACAAAAATGCAGTTCACTGTGGCAGGCTTTAACCTGCTATAGTGGTGAGAAAACAAAAAGGGGTTGGAGATTTGGTTAGCTTGGTCGAAGAGGCGTCTAAGAATCATCGGTACCGTGTAGGTGCCGTACAGGTAACTGAGGGTGTTGCGGTTGCGAGGAAGCAGATCTTGGGCAGTCGTGGAAGCAGATCTTGGGCGGTCGATGCCGGCTTGAGCACGGTGGTCGAGAGCATCGCTGAGGAAGATGCGGTGCAGCAAACAATGACGCATGTGCAGCTGGTTTAGAGTAGTGTACATGGAACTCGTTGAACTAGATCCCGTCTGGTGGAGACTAGTGAAGTGGCTCCGATACGGTTGGTTAGCTTTCGGCGGCGGGGAAGTAGAGCTTGAGCGGTCGCCGACACCATTGGCACGGTCAGCGAGACCGCAACTCCGATGCAGTGGAAGAGAGACCCGATGAACTAGATCCGGTGTGGTGGGCGTCGGTGACGTGGATCCGCGGCGGTGCACGAGACCTCAGCTCAAGCGGCTCAGGAATGTTGTGGAATTGCCGCCGGCCGGTGCATGTGGTGGTCATGGAGCTGAGGGCGTGAGAGAGGAGCCTAGGATTTTTGGCAGGGCCAGCGAGAAAAAATGCACGAATCGGGACAATGGATGTGAAAAGAAAAATAATTATGATCGTTCCCCCATGATACCGACTATAGCTTGCCCATAGGGTGTCTGAACCATGGGTAGAATGGTAATTTTGAAGCCATTTTTTTTGAAATGGAGTGGCTTTAAATGCTTCAAGGTTGGTGTGTGATTTTGCTGCTCGATTAAGATTTTGAATTTGGCTAGCGTCCATCTACTAATAAAAAAGGTAGTAGACCGTATGCTATCTGTCTAGGAATTTAAGGCCGAGAGTCACATCAACTGATCATCAATTTCCATATTTTTGCACAGAAACTTGGATACCTTCGATTCGCACAGTGTAGACTGTAAATTTTTTCGCCTAACTGAGATTTTTAATTTTGCTAGCGTCCAAGTATTGATAAAAAATGGTACTGCATGGGTGGGATATTTTCCTCTAAATGTTTGAAATCGATTGGCCAAAATGTTTCGGGGTCGGTGGGTTATTTTGCCGCTCGATTACGATTTTGAATTTGGCTGCCGTGCAAGTTTTAATAGAAAAAAGTCTGTGTAGACCATACGCCATCTGGACAGGAATTTAAGGCGCGAGTCACATCCACTAATGACTCCGATTCAAACGGGATAGACGGTAGGTTTTGGCAACTGACTATGATTTTGAATTTGCAAATTGTTCAAAGAATAATTTAAAAAATACGTCATACTCTCTCTATTTCAGGAATCCATGTTGGTGCAACGAATAAATGTCTAAAGTAGCTTTGATTCAAGAATAGTACTAGTTTTGTTTATCATAAGAGCATGTGAAAATGGTGTGCAACCAAGGTCTACTAATTATTTAGGTGTTGTCACAGACTCTTTTATAGGAAGCACTAACTAAATGGTAGTACTAATTCAGATCAAATAGAAAGCCTGCTACAAAACAAATACTACTGCATACAATCAAAACACGAACACCAGCTACACGAGTATATGTGGATCACATAAAATAAGGTTTCATCACGCATACAATACTATATAGAGAGAAACAATGTTTCATCAGGCACACATAGGCCCCAAAATGAACAGACAACTCTACCATTCCAGCCCCTGTAGCTTCATAACTGCAGCACAAACAAAGGTGCCGTCACAGTTCCATCATCTACCAAAACTGTAACACCCTCGGATCGACCCTATACAATTTTAGCGATTTCCGTCAAACCCGCATAGAAACGATTAGAAGGTGCCCACCAGGCACTTGTATGAGGGTGGAAAACGAAGTAATATCATTACACAATAGTCTACGATGGAACCAACGACTCCAAGTCAAGAATACAGATATAAAGTACAAAGATCCAAATCACTTTGAAAACGATACAACATCCGACTACGAACAAGATGCAAATGGGGCTAAGATCCCTGAAGAATAACCAATGGCATCCATAACCCTTCCGAGGCCAAGCCGTAAGGGTAACCCTGCTAACGACGTCGATCTCAAACCTGCTAAACAAAAGGGGTGCTGGCAAAAGGGCAAAGAAAAAAGAGAGCGGTCAGTACTGAGGCTAGTACACGAAGAGTCTTAGAATTCGGCGGTCCTCGCCTACATAGGTATGCTGGACTGAAGAGGCATCGCAGCATGCACTAGACAACCTATAGAGACTCGATACAACTGTCGGCTATCAGAGAGGGATAAGAAAGACCTATTTGAATTCATCCTGATACTAACACCAATCATACCCATCCTGGTGTTTCCCCCTCGAGACCAAATGAGGAAGTCGTACCAAGGAAACTCACACAGTTGGCACTTTTATTCATTATGTTATAGTTGCAGCAATTACTAGTCATATATAGATAGCATGAATTATACTGATATAATAAGCAATGGGCACTTTTAGTTAACCATTCCGTTGTAGTTGCGATACTTACTAGTCAGATACCTATAGCATGAGGCATTCAAAAACCCAGCAGTTGTTGGTACTATCATTTAGCCATTTCGTTGTAATGAAGCATATTACTAATCATTTCAAGATCAAATTTATAGCACTACTTTAGTTATAGTTTCCTATGATCGAGATATTGTGCTCCAACTCGTCCATAACCACGAACACGGCTTTCAAAAAGTTTTACCCTATAGGGGGCGCAAATAGAAACACACACATGATCAACCTCGGAAAAACCAAATGAAACCCAATGAGGCATCACGACAAAGAAATCACGAGATTCATATAATATTTCAGGGGGCCACCCCACCAAGCTACACGCGACGAAGTTGGCCGGCTCCGAAATGGACCCAGAGGTTTGTGACAATGGTTGTAAATGACTGGGAACCCGAAAGTGTGACTGGGCTTGTCGATACCGCGAAAACATTCCACTTACCTAAATAGTACAGTAGTAAACGCTCTCCACGAGCAACAATTGTAAATAAAGCAGTAAACATGGCATAAGCATGGCATAAGTAAAGGATAGTAATAAAATCCCAAACTAGTTTGTGCCCCCAAGAAATAAGATATGATTTAAGCTCTCGTTAAGGGGATTCATGGTCCCACATGTGGATAGTGCGAATAGTCAAGGAACAGGTATCAAGTACTCGGGGTCCTACGGGACACAACTGGGCGGTTAAAAAACAAATAACATCTATTGCTCACCGGTGCCTCTTCATTATTTACCTACTTTCAATATTAGTTTTTAAACTGTAATTAAAGCCATGATCATATCCAACATAAAGCATGAGGTATTTCTCCCGCAACGGTGGTACTTGACAACATCGAAACATCACCTGGGCAAGCAACTACGACTCGCAAGGCCGACTATCTACCAAACAACAGGTAATAGGAGGTGTCCAAGGCAATATAATGGCTGCAAGGGATATCATGGGTACCAAACTAGAGAATTGCAGCACATATAGAAATAGATCAATAGGAGGAAATAAAGACTATAAAAGTAAGATAGGTAGAAAGGGGGAGAATGCTTGCCTAGAAACACTATCGAAGATACACCGAAGATCGGGTCGACACTCACATCAATTCATCGGCCTAATCCGTAAAGAAGCAAAGCACTAGAAGAAACACCAGATGCACTATTTAATACTACGACAGAAGATCAGGCATGATGCATAGATGATGTATGACATGGCAGCGATGCGATGCAATTAGGCAATATTAAGAGGAATCGGGGTCCCGGAAATTAATTAGATAGTTCATGTTGTTTAGATACCCTGCAATTTAAATGTTGACTTAACAAGGAAAATATGTCATCGGTTCGCTACACAAATTTAAATGGAGCCAATATAAGACTAGAAAAGCCCGAATATGGACTCCTTATTTAATTTATGTGAATCGCCTAAATATCCCCAAACCACATGATGAGATGCAAGCATGAATAATTGATTATGCAACAAGTTGTATTATATAGTCAAAAATACGGTATCGACAAGAGGTCACACATCAAGGTCCGAATATCTTGGGGGCTCGGAGGAGGTTCGGGGGATCAGTCTTCGGACCTTCGAATCCGGGGTCTTGGCGGGAAAGGGGACTTCGCTCCATGAAGGAGAACTTGGTGTTCCATCTTGACTGGTTCCATGAGGGAGAGCTTGGGTTTCGGTGTCGATGGTCTTTGGGTTCGTGTCGAAGATCATGTCGTTCCGTGATGGAGAGCTTTGCGTCCGGCGGCATTGGGCGGAGTCGTGCTGTCAACACACGGATTTTTAATTCCAGATGCCTGTTATGCCGTATATCATCCCAAGATTACCATTTTTGCGAGACATAACAGATTGGTACCATAGTTCATCATCCATTACAAACCATAATAGTCTTACAAATAGTTGATCTCATGATCAAGTCTGAATACAATCAAAGCAGCGGAATAATAATAGTAGGGGTAGCGTGGTCGAGGCTCCATCTTCAGGGTCACAGGAAATGCTAACGATGGGAGATGATCCTAGTTATCGTAAGTGTCTTGTTGTCCATACTCCTCGTAGTCTCTTTCATAGTCTGGCCATGGTAATAGCCAGGGACAAAGTCATGAGTACTTTGAGGTACTCGCAAACTTTCACTAAAGCAGTAAGGCCATTGTAATAGGACTCTTAATCTCTAGGTTTGTTTGCCACAAGCCAATTTTATTTCAACTAGTATATAGTATTAAAACCTAACTTTATTGTCTAAGTTACCTAGATGGGAACCTAGCTTCATCTCCACAACTTGTGGGGTCAAGTCAAGTCATCATTCAAGTCACGGGTCATTTTGGAAAACATTTGACAACGAAACAGTATGGCCATCCAACTGTCCATAACCGCGAACGCGGCTATTCGAATACTTTGACACTCTGCAGAGGTGGTGCACTTTCACCACAACATTCGATACATCTGTTAGGAACAATCATGAATCATCATACTTGGTTTACGGATAATCAATCCTAACCTTTCAATTATACAACCTAGTATAGGCACCTCCCCTATGAGTTTGGCCTCCTAACCATGACCATCTGTCAACTTGGGCACTAGATAGGTGGACAGTCACATTCACAAGGTAGCCTCAGCTCACCTCATTTCGCGAGGGAACCCATACTAAGAAATATAAACTTCCAGTCAAGACCTACCCAAATTTGGGTATTGTGGTTGTACGGTAAATGTTGGAATGGTATCGCATCCGAACTCAACCATCATTTTTTATCAATGTCAAGTCACATACTTCCTTCACCATAATCTTCAAGTCATTGTGTCCATAACACATGTTAAAACATTTCAATAGAATGACTCATCATTCCAAGGTTTTCATAATCATTTGTTCCCATCTAGTGATCAAGTTTAATTTAGCACTAGCATCTATCAAATGGGGTGTGTGTCACTACTTGTAGGGTACTAAGCTAGTGTATCTACCTTCGTCAAGTTCCAATCTCTTGAGGATGCTTTCCTAATATTCCACTAATCATCCAATTAATTAACTACGGGAATAACTTTGTAAAAGTAAAGCTTGCAACTAAAACTGGAATTTAGTATAAAAAGGGGTATCACAAAGGCTTGCAAGTGGGACTTGCATGGTTTAGCTTAGCTTGCTTGCTTAGATATAATAGCTTTCCTTGGTTGGTAAGGTGGTCGAAGTTCTCTTCCTCGTCTACGTAGAATTCTTCCTCGTTGTAGCCCGGATTGATACTAGTGTCTATAAATAAATACGAGGTACATAATCACCAAACAATACTTAGCTACTTCTATTTATCACACAAGGGTCACACTAGATGATCTACCATCATCTCTATCATTACAAGAAAGGGTGATAAGATTTTATTAATCTTATTTTTAGAAAAGTAATTTCTACTCATTGAAAAGTTACTTAAGATTTAATATCTCCACTTCAAATATGGGATCATATTGACACATGTCATCACCACATATTCTTTTTCTTGAGAATGTGATTTAAAGTGGTTGGCCTAGTTTATAAAGTTTAACACTATTATTTAATAATATTTAGGTGGCTAAAAATGACTAGAAAGCCATTCTTTTATTTTAGTTCAGGACTACTGTATGTAAGTATGTAGATTTTTACATATTCAAAAAAGGTCTTGTCAAATGTGATTTTTGAGAGTTGGAATCACTCAAAATCACTACGGTTGAATTTAGAAAAATGTTTGAAGTTGCAAAATCTACTGTCTTGTTATTTTTACCTAGGGTGATCCATAGTTTCAAACTGTTTAAATCCAACGGGAGTGATTAGAGATTTTCATCTACTTTCAAACAAAATTGTATTCATTCAATTTGGTATAGTGAATCTCTCTGAATTGATTTTTAAAGTTAACTATAGAATGGGATTTTCAAATAAAAGATAAAACTAGGTTTGAACTGGCGGGGTGTGCACAGGAACGCTAATGGGCTAGCCCAACTACGCACTGCACGCAGCGGGCTGCTCCAGGATTGGTCCTACCTGTCAGTGGCTCATCTAACGCGAAGCGGTATCGGCGAATCTAAGCCTTACGATTAGAACACGATCAACGGCTAAGTGTCGTCGTCTCCGTCGTAGGGCACGCGTGGGTCAGAACCCTAGCACTACGGCGGGGGTCTTCGGGGGCTTACTAGGGCTCCATCTAGGTGTGACGATGGGGGCGAACGAACGAGTCAACGACGGCAGTTCGAACGGTGGTCGCTGCAGCTCCTAGGGTGACTTCTAGATTCGGCTCCTTCCTTCCTCTATAGCGGCGAACTCCGGTGAAATTTCGGCGTGATGGTGCTCACCTTGCTCCAGGGTTGGGTCAAAGAGGTTCCTGGGTGAGAGAAGAGTGGAATGGTGTGTGTTTTAGGGTCGGGGTGGTCTGTATTTATACTACGGCGAAGGGGGCATGGCGACATAGCTCGGGCTTGCCGGCGACGCAGTTACAGTGAGCTAGGGGAATGGCCAAGGGCATAGGTCGACGCGGTGCTTCAGGACGAACGTAATACGCACAGTGGCTCGGCGAGGCGCGGTGTAAATTTTTCTAAATCATCCATGCCATGCGGCTGTACTGGCGGCATTCATCACGGCGTACGGTGGTCACGGTTCTCGCGGTCAAACGATCATCTCTGGGAGCTTGCTGGAGTCATGGAGGACATAGTGGCGCATGGTGAGGGCGAGGTGCGGCATGTACGCGCAGGATTGCTCGGCCCTCTGGCTCGACGACCGGCATGGTTTGGTGTTAAATGGGCAAGGCGGTGCTGGTGTTTCCTCGAGCTGTCTTTGGTCAGGGCGTGCACAGGCAGAGGCGGTGAGGTCAGGGCTACCTCCTATATATCATGGGAGAGGGCAGCACAGTCTGTGGCATCGTGTCCATGTCGGGGTGGCAAGGTGAGCCGGGTACGATTTTGCACTACTCAATTGATCGAGTGAGAGAGCTCCTTTGCACGGGCTGGTACTAAGGGAGTTGGTAGAGATGTACTAGAGATAGTTGGTAGAGTTGTGTGACGTGTGAGGTCACAATGGTGATCAAGGTATTGATCAAAATAGTAGATAGTTGGTAGAGTTGTACTGTGATCATCAAGTATTCGATCAAATGGCCACAAGAACTAAACCATCACCAAAATCAGTGATTTTTGGTGGGTGTTCTGATACTAATCTTGGTAGTCTCTGGGTGCAATGGTTGCCAAGTGGTGAAGGTTTGATTGGTTTTCCAAAAATGGCTATCTTGATACATAAGATAGATTCAAATTTGAATTGCCTCTCAAAAGAGTTTGAAAATATTTCTGCCAAGTTGGAAAGCTCCCTTGGGTTCAGTGTCACTAGGTCTAGCAAGGGAGAAAATAAATGGGAAAGTTTCTATTTGAGATTAGTTGCTAGAGATGCTCAAAGTGAGCTAATGGTTAACTTTGGCACAAATCACCATTAGGTCTTAGGCTTCATATTTTAATTTTATTTTGGTTTTATAGTGACCTAGATGATATGGTTTTGATCTTTAAACCATTTCTCATCATTTACAACAATCCAACATGGCATTGCAAGCATTCATACACACAATCAATAAGATTTGAATTTAATAAATAATTTTTTTTGTTAATCCTAATCTTGATTAAGTAGGAAAAGATCCTAATTAATATTTTTGGGGTGTTACAGACCTTCCCCCTTAAATAGAATCTCGTCCCGAGATTCAGGAAAAACTAGGACCTAAAGAGATTGGGAAACTCGGTCCTCATGTAATCTTCTCGTTCCCAAGTGGCTTCCACTTCAATATGGTTGCTCCATTGGATCTTGAGAAACTTGATACTCCTGGTCCGAGTGGTCCAGAAAGCTTCTTACAAAATACGAATGGGTACTTCTCGATAGGTCAAGTACGGGTTGATCTCCACATCTCTTTGATCGATGTTCTTGAAAACTTCCATCATTTATGGAACTTCTAAACATTTCCGAAGTAACAAGACATGAAACACATCATGCACGGCTAACATCTCTTCAGGCAGTTCTATCTGATAAGATACCTCTCCTCGGCGACTTAAAATCTTGAAGGGTCCAATGTATCTGGATGCATGCTTTCCTTTGAGTTGGAAATGCTCCATTCCTTTCAAGGGTGATACTTTGGGATAAACAAAATCTCTGACATTGAAGGCTAGATCTCGACGTCTCTTGTCGGCATAACTCTTCTGTCTGGACTGAGCGATCTTGAGGTACTCACGAATCTTGTGAACCTTATCGTCGGATTCTTGTAGGATGTCTGGTCCAAAGATCTGACTCTCTCCTACTTGCGACCAATTCAGTGGGAGTACGACACTTCCTTCCATACATAAACTCAAATGGAGCTATTTGCAAACTGGCTTGATAACTGTTGTTGTATGAGAATTCTACGAAAGGCAAACAGCCCTCCCATTTAGATCCATATTCCAACACACAAGCTCTCAACATATCTTCGAGTATTTGGTTTACTCTCTCTTCTTGTCCATCGGTCTGTGGGTGATAGGTTGTGCTGAAATTCAGTTTGGTTCCTAATCCTTCTTGGACGTTCTTCCAAAATCTTGAGGTAAACTGGGTTCCTCGATCTGACACAATGTTCTTGGGGATTCCATGAAAACTGACTATCCTAGAAATGTACAACTCTGCTAGCTTTGAGTTTTGATAAGTGGTCTTGACAGGTAAGAAATGAGCTACTTTGGAAAGTCTATCCACTATGACCCAAATAGAATCATTTCCCCTACTAGATATAGGCAAACCGGTGATGAAATCCATTCCAACTGAATCCCATTTCCATTCTGGGATCTGCAAAGGTTACAAAAGTCCTGCGGGTCTTTGATGTTCCGCTTTGACTCTCTAACAGATATCACATTTGGCTATGTAGCTTCTGACTTCTCGCTTAGTCTTATGCCACCAAAATTGCTCCTTCAAATCCTGATACATCTTGGTTCCTCACGGGTGGATGGAGTAAAGAGTATCAAATCCTGATACATCTTGGTTCCTCACGGGTGGATGGAGTAAAGAGTATCATGGGATTCTTGCAAAATAGCTTGTTTCAACTATGAATCTACAGGCAGAAAGATTCGTCCTTTATACCATAGAACTCCTTCATCTTCCGTGAATCCGGGTACCTTACCTGTACCGATATGGCGCTTAATTCCGTCAATACTGGCATTTCCTTTCTGAGCTTCCTATATCTGATCTATCAAAGTAGGTTAAGTTTGATACTAGCTAGGAATCCTTCGCTAAATAGTTCCATTCTGAAATCTTCCAACTCCTTATGCAAACTTGGTTGCTCTTTCAGAATCATGGTGTTTAATCTACACAACAGTCTACTAAGAGCATCTGCTACCACATTGGCCTTGCCGGGGTGGTAGTGAATGTCAAGGTCATAACCGTTGATTAACTCTATCCATCTCCTTTGCCTCATATTCAAATCCTTCTAAGTAAAAGTATACTTCAAGCTCTTCTGATCTGAGTAAATCTCACAATGATTACCCGTAAGATAATGACGCCATGTCTTCAAGGCTAAAACAATGGCGGCTAACTCTAAATCATGGGTGGGGTAATTCTGCTCATGCTTCTTCAATTGTCGGGACATATATGATATCACTTTGCCTTCTTGCATCAACACACATCCGAGACCAATCTTGGATGCATGAAAATACACATCAAAGGGCTTGATGATATCCAGCATGATCAAAATTGGGGCTGAAATCAACCTCTTATTGAGTTCTTGGAAACTCACTTCACATTTGTCCATCCATTCAAACCTCTGATCTTTCTTGAGTAACTGAGTCATCGGCCTAGCGATGCTTGAAAATCCTTCAACAAACTTGCGGTAATATCCCACTAATCCAAGAAATGCACGAACTTCAGTTTGAGTGGTTGGGGCTCTCCATTCTTCAACATCCTTAATCTTGGCAGGGTCAACGGTAACTCGTCCGGCTGACAAGATATGTCCTAGGAATCCTACTTCCTTTAACCAAAACTCGCATTTGCTGAACTTGGCATACGACTGATGCTCTCTAAGGGTTCCAACAATGGTTCTTAGGTGATGTTCATGTTCTTCCTCCGATTTGGAGTAGATTAGAATGCCATCGATGAAAACAACGAAAAAATTATCCAAGAAGTTCATAAAAATCTTATTCATGAGATTAATGAAATAACCGGGGTCATTGGTTAATCCAAAATACATGACCTTGTACTCATACAATCCATATCGGATAGTGAAGACAGTCTTTTGAATATCCGTTGCACGGATTTTTAGTTGATGATAACCAGTTCTAAGATTAATCTTAGAGAATACTTTGGCACCGGTCAACTGGTCAAACAAGTCTTCTATCTTTGGCAGTGGGTACTTGCTCTTGATGGTGACATCATTCAACTTCCCGTAATCCGTACACAAACGGGTGGCACCATCTTTCTTATCCACAAACAGAACAGGTGATCTCCATGGTGATGCACTTGGTTGAATCAGATCTTTCCTAATCATGTCATCCAGTTGCTTCTTGAGTTCCACTAACTCTTATGGGTTCATACTATAGGGTCTCTGAGCTATGGGTCCAGTTCCAGGGATTAGTTCAATGATAAACTCGATATCCTGATCTGGGGTCATTTCGGGTAATTCATCTGGGAACACATCGGGGTATTCATAGACTACTCTGACTTGGTCTAGGGTTTGTTGGGCTAAACTGTTGTTGCACTTGAATTGATGGGGCAAGGTCTCAGACACATGCTCAACTGATACTCCGGTGCTACTGGTCATGGTTATGGCTTTCTTAGCACAATCTATAAGTCCTTGATGTTTTGACATCCAATCCATTCCTAGTACTACTTCCAAACCTTTTGTTCCGAGTACTATTAGATTGGCATAGAAATCTATTCCATGAATTCTGATAGGTACGACCTTGCAAAATTTTCTAGCTTTGGTGGTTGACCCAGGTATTTGAACTATCATAACATGCTTCAAATTTGTTGGTTGAATCTTACTAGTGCATGCAAATTCTTCCGTAACAAATGAGTGCGATGCTCCAGAATCAAACAACACTCTTGCAAGTACGAAATTAATAGAAAACATACCCAGCACAACATCTGGCGCTTCCTGGGCTTCCTCAGCATTCATGTGGAACAGACGGCTAGCACGGTTGTTCGGATTGCCAGGGGGAATCTCTTTCCAGGTTGAACACGACGCTGCTGCTAGGCAGGTGCAGTAACATTGGGTGATGCAGAAATCTTCTTGGGGCACTCATTGGAGTAGTGACCCATCACTCCACACTCAAAGCAGGTGATTGTTGACTTGTCCTTTCCGGCAATAGGTATGGCATTACTTCTAGTCCTTGGGGCAGTATTGGGATTGGGGTTGGTGGGCCTTGGCGGTGCACGGTTGAAGTTATTGGGGTTGCCATGGTCATAGTGGTTGTTGCCTCCAGGTCTTGCGTTTCCTCCGCTAAGGTTGGGAAAGTTCGGGTGTGACATGGGTGGCCTAGTGTTCCTAGGTCAAATCTAACAGACGAACTGGGGCAATACTTTGGGGTATGGTGGGGTCTAGGTTGGTGCATCATACGACGCTTATGGTTTTCAGTAGCTTGGTTGATATTTCCTTCCATTTGGATTGATGAATCAACTAAAGCTTCTAGATCAGCAAACGGGATATTGACTAACATTGTTTGCATCTCATCATGCAAACTATTCAGAAATCTCTCTTTTTTCTTGGCTTCCGTACCAATCTCATCAGGGGCATACCTAGACAGAGACAAAAATCTATCACGGTACTCTACCATAGTCATCATTCCCTTCTTCAACTCCTTCAATTCATCCCTCATCCGTAGAATCAAACCTGGTGTCACATCGGTTCGGCTGAACTTGAGTTTGAATTCATCCCAAGTCATCATCTGACATCCATTCATGGTACGGGTGCTATTCCACCATGCTCTTGCAGAACTAGCCAGATAGTGGGTGGAAAATAGTACTTTCTCTGCCTCCTCTACTCTGGCAACTTCCAAGTTGTTCTCCATAGTCTGCAGCCAGTCATCGGCATCTAAGGGCTCTTCTGATTTGCTAAAGATAGAGGGATTGGTGTTCTGGAAGTTCTTAAGTTTGGATCCATGATGATCCTGATTTCCAGGTCCTTGGTTGTCATGCGCTAGTTGGGCGATCTGTTGAAGAGTGGCTAGATTGGCTTGACGCTCGGTCCTACCGGCTTCTCAGTCGGCTACTAACATTTGCAAGATTTGTACCATCGGGTCTTGAGATGAGCTGCTCCTTCTGCGAGGCATCTGAAGATTGAGATAGATCATGAGACAAGAGGGAATTTTTTCTAAGGTTTATGGCTTTGGTTTTAAAATCTTTTAAACTTTTGAGTATGGCTAAGGTTTGAAAGCCAACAACTAATTCTCATTCGATCCAAGCACACAATACAAACAACACATTCCAACACAACACAACAACAAACAGATGGTTTTAAGAACCATTCTGGCAAGCTACGATACAGTGGGACCAGATACAACTCACACCTATGACAGTGCTCAAGTGCTACTACTCATCAAAACCAGTGGCTTCTTCATCATCAATGAAGTCGCGGTCCTCATCATCAGTGTGGAACTCCTGGTCGTCCTCAAACTAGTCATTATCATCACTGAGATGCGAGTAGGGATCTCCATGGATATCTTCCCCTTTGTTCTCCCTCTCCCCAAGCTGCATGTCCCGCTCATGGATGGTCTCCTCCAAAGATGACACCTTGTGACGAAGGCGGTAACTGATGCGATCCTTCTTGTCATGCAGATGGCGAAGTGACTTGCGCTCCTTCACGAGGATGGCAAAGGTCTTGTCCTTCTTGGCGATAACAAGTTGCTTCTCGTTGGCATCAGCACGAGTGTTGTCTAGCTCCTTCTGAGTCTCATGGAGCATGAAGGCAAGATGGTCCACATATAGCTTCATCTCAGGGTGGCTTGGCAGATCCAGGGGTTGTCCATTGGAGTCACCTTTGGCATAGTGAGCAAAGCGGGTGCCGGTGATCTTGTTGATATTCTGCCCACATAATCGGGAAAGTGCTTCCTACATTGCTCTGGCCAGTCCATCAATCCAGTTGTTCTGTCTGATGGTGAAATGGATCTTCTCCGAGGTAGGTGGCTCCATCTTTCCGCGAAGATCGACAACTATCAGCCATAGAAGCTCCCCTCTGGGGTGATCATGGAGTTAAGAACCATAGAACTCCGGATGCAGGCGCTCCAGAAATTCCGCAAGCTGACTTAGGTCGTTCTCAAAGATGATATTCCCTCCATTTCCCAACTGGTAAAACTTTTTGTAGGCGTAGACCATCTATAAGCAAATTGGAGAGGAGTAAGTTAGATAAGTGATCAAGTGTGCCAAATTTTAGGTAAGGTTGCAAAAATTTTAAGGAACATATGACTCTCTTTTGGAAAGAATTTCAAGGTTAAGAGTGAGAATAGGTTTTCAAAGATACTCACTTTCTTGGTTTTTGAAACTAAGTTTTCCTGACGTCCATGCTAACTAGGGTCTCCTATGGTCGGGATGGCTTTGATAGCAACTTGTCAACACCCGGATTTTTAATTCCAGATGCTTGTTATGCCGTACATCGCAATCCGAGGATTACCATTTTTGCGATACATAACAGATTGGTACCATAATTCATCATCCATTACAAACCATAATAGTCTTACAAATAGTTGATTTCATGATCAAGTCTGAATACAATCAAAGCAGCGGAACAATAATAGTAGGGGTAGCATAGTCGAGGCTCCATCATCAGGGTCAGAGGCAATGCTGACGATGGGAGATGATCCTAGTTATCGTAAGTGTCCTACTATCCATCCTCCTCGTAGTCTCCTTCATAGTCTGGCCATGGGAATAGCCAGGGACAAAGCCATGAGTACTTTGAGGTACTCGCAAACTTTCACTAAAGCAGTAAGGCCATTCTAATAGGAATCTTAAGGTCTAGGTTTGTTTTCCACAATCCAATTTTATTTCAACTAGTATCTAGTAGTAAAACCTAACTTTAGTTGTCTAAGTTACCTAGGTTGGAACCTAGCTTCATCTCCAAACTTGTGGGGTCAATTCAAGTCATCATTCAAGTCACGGGTCATTTCGCAAAATGTCTGACAACGGAACAGTATTTCCATCCAACTGTCCATAACCACGGACGCGGCTATTCTAATAGTTTGACACTCAACATAGGTGGTACACTTTCACCAAAACATTCGATACATATGTTAGGAACAATCCTGAATCATCATACTTGGTCTACGGATAATCAATCCTAACCTGTCAATTACACAACCTAGTATAGGCACCTCCCCTATGAGTTTGTCCTCCCAACCATGAACATCTGTCATCTTTGGCACTGCATAGGTGGACAGTCACATTCACAAGGTATCCTTAGCTCACCTCATTCCGCGAGGGAACCCATACTAAGACATATAAACTTCCAGTCAAGCCCTACCCAAATTCGGGTATTGTGGTTGTATGGTAAACATTGGAATGGTATTGCATCCGAACTCAACCATCAGTTTTTATCAAAGTCAAGTCACATACTTCGTTCACCATCATCTTCAATTCATTGTGTCCATAACACATGTCAAAACATTTCAATAGGATGACTCATCATTCCAAAGTTTTCATAATCATTTGTTCTCATCTAGTGATCAAGTTTAATTTAGCACTAGCATCTATCAAATGTGGGTGTGTATCACTACTTGTAGGGTACTAAGCTGGTGTATCTACCTTCATCAAGTTCCAAGCTCTTGAGGACACTTTCCTAATCTTCCACTAATCATCCAATTAATTAACTACAGGAATAACTTTGTAAAAGTAAACCTTCCAAGTAAAACTGGGATTTAGTATAAAAAGGGGTATCACAAAGGTTTGCAAGTGGGACTTGCATGGTTTAGCTTAGCTTGCTTGCTTAGATATAATAGCTTTCCTTGGTTGGTAAGGTGGTCGAAGTTCTCTTCCTCGTCTATGTAGAATTCTTCCTCGTTGTATCCCGGATTGATACTAGCGTCTATAAATAAATACGAGGTACACAATCACCAAACAATACTTAGCTACTTCTATTTATCACACAAGGGTCACACTAGATGATCTAGAATCATCTCTATCATTACAAGAAAGGGTGATAAGATTTTATTTATCTTATTTTTAGAAAAGTAATTTCTACTCATTGAAAAGTTACTTAAGATTTAATATCTCCACTTCAAATATGGGATCATATTGACACATGTCATCACCACATATTCTTTTTCTTGAGAATGTGATTTAAAGTGGTTGGCCTAGTTTATAAAGTTTAACACTATTATTTAATAATATTTAGGTGGCTAAAAATGACTAGAAAGCCATTCTTTTACTTTGGTTCAGGACTACTATATGCAAGTATGTATATTTTTACATATTCAGAAAGGTCTTGTCAAATGTGATTTTTGAGAGTTGGAATCAACTCAAAATCACTTATGGTTGATTTTAGAAAAATGTTTGAAGTTGCAAAAGCTACTGTCTTGTTATTTTTACCAAGGGTGATCCATAGTTTCAAACTATTTGAATCCAATGGGAGTGATTAGATATTTTCATCTACTTTCAAACAAAATTGGATTAAATCAATTTGGTGCAGTGAATCTCTCTGAATTGATTTTTAAAGTTAACTACATAATGGGATTTTAAAATAAAAGATAAAACTAGGTTTGAACTGGCGGGTTGTGCGCGGGAACGCTAATGGGCTGGCCCAACTATGCAACGCGCGCGCAGCGGGATGCTCCGGGGTTGGTCCTACCTGTCAGTGGCTCATCTAACGCGAAGCGGTATCGGTGAATCTAGGCCTTACGATTAGATCACGATCAACGGTTGAGCGTCATCGTCTCCGTCACAGGGCACACGCGGGTTAGAACCCTAGTGCTACGGCGGGGGTCGACGGGGGATTACCAGGGCTCCATCTAGGTGCGGCAATGGGGGTGAACGAACAAGTCGACGACAGCGGTTCGAACGGTGGTCGCGGCAGCTCCTGGGGTGGCTTCTAGCTTTCGGCTCCTTCCTTCCTGTGCAGCGGCGAACTCCAGTGAAATTCTGGCACGGAGGTGCTCGCCTTGCTTCATGGTTGGGTCAGAGAGGTCCCTGGGTGAGAGAAGAGTGGAATGGTGTGCGTTTTGGGGTCGGGGTGGTCTCTATTTATACTACGACAAATGGGGCACGACGGCATGGCTTGGGCTCGCCGGCGACGTAGTTATAGTGAGCTAGGGGCATGGCCAAGGGCATAGGTCGACGCGGTGCTTCATGGCGAACGTCATACGCACAGTGGCTCGGCGAGGCGTGGTCTAAATCGTTCTATATCATCCATGCCCCGCAGCTGTACCGGCGGCATTCGTCACATCGTACGGTGGTCCGGGTGCTCGCGCAGTCAAACGATCATGCACTGGAGCTTGCTGGAGTCATGGCGTACGTAGTGGCGCAAGGTGAGGGCGAGGCGCGGCGTGTACGCACAGGATTTCTCGGTGCTCTGGCTCGGCGATCGGCATGGTTCAGTGTTAAATGGGCGAGGCTATGCTGGCGTTTTCTCGAGCTGTCTTTGGTCGGGGCATGCATAGGCAGAGGCGGTGAGGTCAGGGCTATCTTCTAGACATCATGGGAGAGGGAAGCGCAGTCTGTGGCATCGTGTCCATGTCAGTGTGGCAAGGTGAGCTCGGGTACGATTTTGCACTGCTCAATTGATCAAGTGAGAGAGCTCCTTTGCACGAGCTAGTACTAAGGGAGTTAGGGCACGACGTGTGAGCTCGGTAAGGTCACAATGGTGAGCAAGGGATTGATCAAAATAGTAGATAGTTGGTAGAGTTGTACTGTGATCACCAAGTATTCGATCAAATGGACGCAAGAACTAAACCATCACCAAAATAAGTGATTTTTGGTGGGTGTTCTGATACTAATCTTGGTAGTCTCTGGATGCAATGGTTTGCCAAGTGGTGAAAATTTGAGTGGTTTTCCAAAAATGGCTATCTTGACACATAAGATAGATTCAAATTTGAATTGCCTCTCAAAAGAGTTTGAAAATGTTTCTACCAAGTTGGAAAGCTCCCTTGGTTCAGTATCACTAGGTCTAGCAAGGGGAGAAAAGAAATGGGAAAGTTTCTATTTGAGATTAGTTGCTAGAGATGCTCAAAGTGAGCTAATGGTTAACTTTGGCAGAAATGACCATTAGGTCTCACTACTAGGAAAATGGTCGTCTGTGGCGCACCTGAAAGGCCCATCCGTGGCGCACCTGTAGTGCGCCATGGGCCTTGCGCTACGGCTATCTCTCAGCCGTGGCGCACTGCCTAGTGCGCCACGGTTGTGTAGAGATAGGCGTAGCGCACCACCTAGTGCGCCACAGAAGTTTGGCATGGTGCGCTACCCTTGATCTTACGTGGCGCACTACCCAAGGCGCCACTAAACATCCATGGTGCGCTTTAGGTGTAGTGCGCCAGAAGGTAGAACATGTGCGCCAGATGTATTTTTTGTTTTTTTAATTTCCAATCCAGATTATATGCACAGATTATATACAATATTACAGAGATATACACACAGATACAAGATATACAATTATATATATAAGTACTCGATATGAAAAACAAGATTGAAACAAATACATATAGATAAGTCTCATACATGAATACATAGTCCAAGTTACATTGTTTTGATCATGTTACAAAGTAGTAGTTGGTGACATGCGAATACATGTGTCGATCGAACAAGTTAGAGCTCGGAAGCTCGCCTAGACATCTAAACTAGCTAGCTAGACACAAACGCGGGATAAATAACCAAAGAAGATAAGCATGATCACCGCCGCGACGAAGGTGTAGGTCTTCATCCGGTTCCTTGTCCTAACTCCCGCTAGATAGCGCGTGTATCTATCTTCCGCCTCCGCCATAGTGTTGTACCCTTTGTAGCTATTGCCGCTGAAACGGTGCACCTGTCTCCAGCAGTCTTCCCAATCATCGTAGACTCCGGGAACCCGTCCCTTGTACACGACGTACCACGTCATCTACAAGTTGACAATAATAACTAACCGGTGATTGAAAAAACATGTATAATTAAAGTCGCATATGAAGATACACTTATAGAAAGTACTCTTAAATCAAAAAGAGCAAACTCGAAAAGCATGCCTCATATATAACTAGCTAGGTCGTTGGACAGGAATTGCTTATGACGGACTGTTAGCCAAGTAGGATGCACAATTCCGGACTTGTGCATATCACAAGGCTAATAATCCCGTCATAGCACATTCACATATATATTGTGCCACGACATTTCAATCATCGGCATATTCTCGAAAAGACAAAAATAACTCAAAAGCATGCCTCATATATAACTAGCTAGGTCGTTGGACACAAGATTGCTTATGACGGATGCTAGCCAAGTATGATGCACAATTCCGGACTTGTGCATATCACAAGGCTAACAATCCCGTCATAGCACATTCACATATATATTGTGCCACGACATTTCAATCATCGGCATATTCTAAAAAAGACAAAAATAACTCAAAAGTATGCCTCATATATAACTAGCTAGGTCGTTGGACACAGGAATTGCTTATGACGGAATCATAGCCAAGTAGGATGCACAATTCACGGACTTGTGCATATCACAAGGCTAACAATCCCGTCATAGCACATTCACATATATATTGTGCCACGACATTTCAATCATCGGCATATTCTAAAAAGACAAAATAACTCAAAAGCATGCCTCATATATAACTAGCTAGGTCGTTGGACACAGGAATTGCTTATGACGGACTGTACCAAGTAGGATGCACAATTCCGGACTTGTGCATATCACAAGGTCGACAATCCCGCATAGCACATTCACATATATATTGTGCCACGACATTTCAATCATCGGCATATTCTCGAAAAAGACAAAAATAACTCGAAAAGCATGCCTCATATATAACTAGCTAGGTCGTTGGACACAGGAATTGCTTATGACGGGACTGTGATCCAAGTAGGATGCACAATTCCTGGACTTGTGCATATCACAAGGCTCACAATCCCGTCATAGCACATTCACATATATATTGTGCCACGACATTTCAATCATCGGCATATTCTCAAAAAAGACAAAAATAACTCACACTTGTCGTCCGAGAACCAAAGGCTAAGCAAAAAACCAAAGAGTAAGCAAAAAAACCAAGCATTGATTGATATATAATAATAATAAGCAAAATAAGTAAGTGGTGATTCATAAACCTAATAATATAAGTACACTTGTCGTCCACACACACACACACAAAGGTCATCTATAGTTTGCAACTACAACTAGGCCAACATCAAGCCTTCTGGCTCGGCTTAAGGAACAGGAGGACGCCCTGTCTCGTCATGAACTTCCTATAGTCACCCTGCATCTCTAGGCGATCTTCTATGTCACGGTTATTCGGGATATTTCCTCCGTAGAAGATCCCCCCCGAAGTCATGACATCACGAAAGATGATTGCCCCAAATCTGCCGGATGCGATACATCTCTTGTCTAATATCCGAATCATTGATCTTGGCCTTTGCTTCGCCCACTGCTTGAGATGATCCGCACAGAATTCTGCTGGTCAAGTAGGAACGCCTCATGTGATGGAGTGCGAGTAGGCTTCCTTCTTCGCTTTTTCCGCTTCACGCAGGGGAACTCACATGCGTGGTTGAAGACGTGCCGAACTTGACCTTCTTACGCACGAAGCTGGTGCCTTCCGTCGAGGCAAAGCCGTGAGAGCATCATCCGTAACTTCCTTGATCTTGTCGTAGTTTTTCTTCTTTTCTAGACTCCCGAGTCGAAATACGTATGGGAATGCTTCGATAAGGAGATGAGCGCAAAGTGTTCATCTCGCAAAAAAATTCAAATGGAATGTGTTGAAAAAAGAATGATGATGATCTAATAAAGCCAATCGACGATGGCGACTGAATAACGACTTAACTCGAGAAAGTAAGGCACGAGAATGTATTCCTTTGTCTTGTTCGCCACGAGGATTCTTTTTAGGTACGAGGCCACGATACGTCGTTCGGCGGGGGAACCCAAGCAGCCGTCACGCATGTAGTAGGGGTCCACTATAGCGATGCCCGGTGTGTTCTCTCTAATGATCTGCATGGCCAGGCTGAGAGAAAAGAGACGGACCATGGTATAGTGCAGCGGGTATAGGTGGAACATATTGAAGATATCTTCGAACCGCAGGAAGAACAGATCCGCGGGGGCAGTGTCGACGAAGCCCAAGCCTGGTGGCACCTTAACCACGAATACCGGGTGCGAGGGATCTTTCTCCAATAGAAGGCGTCTCTCTATCGTCAAGACGTCATGCACACTCTGCAGTTCGAATCGGCGAAGCTCAAATTCTTAGGTAGCATGGGCTCACCCGCCACATGAATCCTCCACATAATACCCTTGGGTCTTGGTGGCCCGTCCGAAACCTGATCGGATTCGCAGTTGTTGACGCCACCGCTGGCTCGAGCTGCTAGATTTTCTTTTCCTGCCCTTTTTCCTTTTTGGAGAGCGGGCAGGCACCGCATCTGAGCACCGCCCTATGTAGTGTGTCGGCTTAGAATAAAGGGCGGTTGGTTGTATCGGTTGGCTCTGTAGAAGGCGCAAGCGGAGGCGTCTCGAGAACCAAACAGACGCTTGGTGATAGTGGCTTTCTGTGGGGCCACCAGCTAGGTCTTCTTCGTTGCCAAACTGAGTGCTGAAGAAGTGATCATTCCAGTCTTCGAAGTCCTCGGCCGGATCCTGCGCCATGTCCATACCATCAACATGATCATCCGACCCACCGCGTGGAGGTGACGGCGAGGGCGGTAAGGGGGCTTTGCCACCGCTTGTCGCTGGCACGACAGCGGTGTTGTCCGTGGCGTGATGGCCCCGCCCCCAAACGGATCATGCTCTTTGGCCATAGCAAGAACAAGCCAAGCAACTTCGAGGACATACGGATCTTCTTCATCCGCTCACAGGGGTTGAATGGGAGGTTCCAGTCGCCGCAGCCCCTTAGCACCGACTAATTTTAACCACATGCACGCTTATCCGGCATCGGCTTTGAGTGGAGCGGCGCTGCAAGGGTTGAACGATGGTACCCTTGGCAAAATCCCTCAGCTCGTTGTTCACGTAGCATAAGAGAGTGCAAGGAACATCCGTCTGCGGAAAACATGTATGGCGTCGTCAGAGCGAGATGCCACAAGAGTAATATATAGATGGCATGAAAGGCGGTAATTAAAGCAATTTGTTTACCGTGATGGCGTCGAGATCGGCTAATGTCGACGCACCGCATACGACGGGCGCAAAGAGACGGAAGGGCTGCTTGATGGCGCGGTGCCGGCCGTGTATTCTCCCTACCGACGGGTGCTTGAGCTCCGGTGCCGCTGACGATGGCGAGGGGCACCAACATGTACTCCGGCGCCGGTGATGGCGGGGAGTCACCAACACTTGCGGCGCCCAGCGGTGCTGGCGGAGTCACGAACACGTAGTTCGCCTGATTCGTCGTGCGCGTTGTTCGAGTGGCTCACGACCATGCTTGGAATCGCACGGCCCTACTCGACCCCCCGCACTCCAGTTCGCTATTGACTCCACCAAGGTAGGCATGAAGGACGTGAGGGTGATTGCCAAGTTGTCTTGGACGATCTGCGGGATCCGCGCCACTTGTGCCTTAAGTTCTTGAACCTCTCGGTTTTCCTCCTCGCTCCTTCCCGACGGCGCCACATGCGTCCTCGGCGGTGGACCAAAATGATCCACCCAATTCTTACCCCGAGGCCGGCCAGACGGCCAGCCGATGACGGATTCTTCATAACCGGCTCTATTTTCTTGGCCCGGTTCATCGCCCTGTTAAAAGGGTTATCCCACCGGGTGGCCGCCGTCGACCCCTGGGATGAGGAACCCTGGGATCCATGACTAGCAACAATTTCCTCCTCCTGTAGAAGAAGTAACAGTGAATCATTTAGATCATCGATTAGATTGCAATCGTGTTGATCACCGGTAATTAGATTATACTTACCACAATTTCCTCGAATTCCTTCACCGCAGGATCCGCGGTGAGTTGTTTGGTTTTTGGGTCCACATGGTAACGGGCCCTGATGAAGTTTCGAACCTGCCCGGGTTCGAATTTAGCAAAGGGGTTTTCTATCCCCTTGGATCTATACTCTTTGTCCTCCTTATTCCATTTGGCCTCCGCGGTTCTGTATCCACCAGATCCGAGATGGTGATGACCTATATTCATCGCCTGCAGCGCCTTTCCCCGATTACTATTGGCCAGGGCTCTTTCGGATTCACACCTCTCCTTGAACTCCCGGAACTGATCTTCGGTGATCTGCGGGTCAATCTTCTGGATCTCCTCGAGACTTTTGCCTTCTTTATAGATCTTCTTCTTTATCCGGGTTCTCCAGCTGGCCAGGGCGGTGCTCATCTTTGTGAGGGCGGATTTGTTTACTTCGTTCCCATGATAATTTGTGTTCTGATACTTAGCGGGAACTTGTATCTTGCGGCACTTCGAAGAGGAGTGTGCGCAAGTGGCCATTATCTTTATGCCGGAGATTCTCGGTGTTGATCTCGGTGGTTGTCGGGGTGATCGCCGCCACTTGCCCACCGTACCCTTTGACGACAAGGGCGGGCTCCAAAGGAACCCCTGATGGGCTCACTTCGGTAATTTCCTCCCTGACCGTGCCGACCGTGTTCGGGCGCCGGTCCTTCGGCTTCTTCTTCTTAGGAGGGTTGCTACCACTCCCTGTGCCCTCGCCGCCATCAGTGGTTTCATCGTCCGCCGTTCCTTCGGCTTCTTCCTCCGCGTCTTCCATCTCATCATCCTCGCTCTCCGAAGGATGGTATTCTTCATCGTCTTCTAGACGCTGGGCCGCCTCCCAGAATGTCAATTGTTTATTCGGAGGTCTGAGTTCTCCTTCAGCGCTGATGCGCTTAGAACATCCAGCCTCGTCGTTGTCACACATCTTTGCACTAATAAAAAACAAATAATTGGTTAAATGCACGGAAAAATCCGGCATGACCTTTGCTAATTTTCTTAAACTAGGAGTGCCCGATTTCTGCCGAAACGGAAGTTAATCAACATTCCGGCAAAAATCGGGAATCATTTCATACAAGAACCTGCATACACACATAATAAAGTTCTTCATATACAAGCACAAGCACAATTTCAAGTGCTACAATTATATCACCACAGATTATATCAACTGTCATTGACAACAAGTATGACAAAGAAGTATATGACAAGTATGACAACAAATATGACAACAAGTATATGATAGCATCCAGTCCATTCTAATTTTATTAATAAGAAAATACTGCAGGCCATTCTATTAAGTAAAAAATGTACAAAAGCTATCTTAGTCAAATAAAAGCTGAAACAATGGATGCACATAGGAGAAGTTTATATTACTGAGCACTAGTTGGTTTAACTATCAATTTATTTCTGCAATCAGAGCACAGCTAGATATGAACATTACTAGAATCCTAGATAAAATTAGGTCCACAAGTGAGAAAGGACAACAACAACAACAACAACAACAACATGGAGAACCAAATTAATAGAGAACTTTCAGATGCTAAAGTGAGCTACTGTCCAAGCTTAGCAAGAAAATTGTATAAGTCAATCAGAACAAGCCTGAAACAATTCAATGTTTCTAAGCAGTTCAGATGCTAATCAAGATTGACATCTAGCTACACGATAACTAAACAAACAAATCACAATTAACTAAACATCATTATATTCCAGATTGGCAACATTGATTAACTACAAAACCCTATTGACTTGATCAACATGGTATCTCCCGAGCACAACATCAAAACATTAAGTAAATCTCAACAGAAAAAACTTCGATTAGCATCCCAAAATTTTACAAAACACCAAACATGTTTGTCTAAATAGGCCGCAGATGCTACACAGATGCCATTATAAGGTAGACTAGAAGATGTAGACAAATCTGAAAATTTTAATCTGCGTGTAGGCTTGGAATCCGACGAACAAAGCGAATCTAGAACAACCTGTGAACCTAGGATCAAGGTCAATCGCCAATCCCGGCGATTGACTGTGCTTAGCCTACCAGTAGCCTACCCAGATTGGCCTAGCAATCTAGCAATCTGGCTTGGTTCAGAGGCAGACCCCCATCGGGGAGATAGAGGGGGAGAGAGGGAGAGAGGGAGAGAGGGAGAGACAGGGGAGGGAGAGAGGGAGAGACAGGGGAGGGGCTACCTATGACGGGCGGACGACGGGCGAACGACGACGGGCGGCGGCGCGATCCTCCTCCTCCACAAGCGGCGGGCCTCCTCCTCCTCCACGGGGCCTCCTCCTCCTGGCGTGGCCTCCTCCTCCTCGAGAGCGCAGCGCGGTGGCGGGCCTCCTCCTCCTCCTCGAGAGCACAGTGCAGCGCGGCGGTGGCGATCTGTGGCGGTGGCGATCTGTGTGCGTGTGGTCTGCTGGCGTGCCAAGCGCGGTGTGCGTGTGGTGTCTGTGAGATGGAGCGGCGCGGTTGACTAGCGTCCAACACACATAGGCGTAGCGCACCCTGGCCAAGTGCGCTACGGATAACCGTAGCGCACTTGGCCAGGGTGCGCTACGCCTATGTGTGTTGGACTACCAGAGGGCGGCCATCCCTTCTGTTAGCACTAGTACTGTCATAGCCCACTGGTTCTGCCCCTTAGCTCTATTCTAAACTATGAGCACCCAGGTTCGAATCCTGGTGCTCCACTTTTTTATTTTTATTTTAAAAATACTTTTAAATGTTCCAAAAAATGTCCAAAAGTGGTGATTTATGCCATACAAGTTTTGTTTTGTTTTTAAAATACTTTTAAATATTCCAAAAATGCCAAAAAGTAGTGATATATGTCATAAAAGTGTTACAAATATGATTCAAAGTATAACTAAATTTCATAATAATTTGTCCATGAATATTACAGTCTTTTTTGACCACGCGTTTACAATATTTTTTGAGCTAGCGTTTTACAATCTTTTTTCCCTTCTTTGTCGCGGTTGAATAATTTAGCCCCGGCACTTTAATGTTTCTTCTTTCGAACGGGCTACCTTTTTTGGGTAGGGTTGTCCTTTTCTTCTTGTGATGTATGTTCTTTGCATCGTAGTCGCCGTCATCTTCAATCTTTGGATCGCCGTCTTGGTCAAGTCTTGCTCATTGGCGACTCCATCCATTCCGATGATGTTCCTTTTCCTCTCCTCACGACAACACGGCTAGGCTTTGTCGGGTCGGTAATGAAAAACATTGGTCCACTTTGGTAGCCGTACCCACGGTTCATTTTTCGCGCCACGTTTGCACGGACCTTGGATTTGGCTGCTTCGGTATAACCATGGTTGTGAAATACCGTCTTCTCTTCGACGCTCTTTGCCCATCCGACACGGAACATCGGCACCTTTTCTCCACAGAGTCGAGCTCCCAGATCTCCTCGATTCTTCCGTAGAATCTTTCCTTCACGTTGTCATCGGTGTAGAATTCGGCGTTACGCTCGAGTTCGATAATCACACTTGTTGTCCTTTTCCTCCGTGTAGAATGTGTAGCCGTTGATATCATACCGATAGGTCACCAGGTTTTGCATCGGTCCCTGCGACAAGGTGAATATGATCTTTTCCGTGTCGAAGAATGCGAGCGGGGATTATCAAGGGTGTCTGCCTAAACCAACGCGTGAAATCTGAGTTGTGCTCTTTGATTATTTCTCCTGCGCCCTCTCAGATGCCCCGGCCATTGTACTTCTTCTCGATTAACCTTTGTGCTTCGTACCCAAGGATCGACCAGTTCTAAATGCTGTAGCGCGACGAGGTTTGCTCGATCAAAGTCTGCGTGTCGAAAATCGTCTCGCATGCGATGCGACGACCTCGGTGACCAGATCCGTCGAGCTTGCCAAGGTGTCTGACGGGAAGACCGGTGGTTCTCGATGTCTAGATAATTCGTGCGAAAGAGATGCACTCTTCGCCGAAAGCCCTTGGCTATGCTTCCATCCGACGGGACCTGCGAACGTATCCTTTGATGTGTCCGTCATCCTTTCGAACGCCATCATGCTGCGGAGAAACATCGGCCCGAGTTATCGATGTCCTCCACGACATGGACCAGCAGATGCACCATAATGTCGAAGAATGCGGGTGGGAAGTAGACCTCAAGCTCACATAGTATCACCACGATCTCCTCATGTAGCCTTCCGAGCTGATTCAAGCCAATCGACTTCCTAGAGATGACGCCGAAAAACTTGCATAGGCCAAATAACGTTTCACGGACGTGCTCGCCCATTATCCCTCTTAGTGCGACCGGAAGTACTGCGTCATTAGCACGGCACATCGTGAGACTTCATGCCATCGAACCTCTCGCTTCGCCTAGGTATCCGCTTATCTTGCCCGCGTGGCCGTAAGGAAATTTGACTCCTAGAAGGCACTTGAAAACTGTTTGATCTCATCTTGGCTTAGAGTGAAGCAAGAAGGAGGGCGTAATATTCGCTCTTCTTGAACTTTTACCCTTCCGACGACCTTGTGTCGTCTCCGACTCATGATCATCGTCATCTTCACGATCATCGAGTAGGCGTCCTCCGTGAAGCTCCTTCCGGATACCCAAGCATATCAGGTCGTGCCTTGCTTTCGGACCATCTTTCGTCCTATCCGGCATGTTGATTATGGTGGCGACCGGACTCGCACGCTTTTTCGTGATATGCATGATGTCGAGGCTATGAGGCGTCGGAGAAACTTCCAAAGATGGAAACTCCCGTAAAATGACCTTGTTTTCCATACCTTCATCGGCTTGTCTTGTTCTTGCCTCTTCGCTTCTTTCCGTGCTTAGGACAATCTTTCCAGTTTTCAGCAACTCTTCCACTTCTTCGCTGCTCCTACGCTCGGGATTCCTCGGTCTCGATTTGCCATCGAACAGGTCTCCACGTTTTCTCCATGGATCATTCTTGCCGAGCCACCTCGGTGCGCCATGAACACGGTTTTCGATGACCTGGATCTTTCTCTAGTTGGAGATAGCTTGTGTTATCCATGCACCTAACGCATGCGTAGAATCCTTGGATAACCTGCCCGAGATTTACCCGAACTGGATAGTCTTGCACCGTAGTGACCAACGCGGCTCTCATAGTGAAATAATCTTGTGCGACGCGTCGTAAGTATTGGCTCAGATTCCCATAACGTGGCTAGCTCCTCTTTCAACAGCCCGAGATATGATTGATGTCGGTACCAGGTTGTTTCGCCCTTGAATTAGCATACTCATTTGTATGTATTTCTTCTTCATGCACAACCATGGAGGGAGGTTGTACATCCATACAAACACAGGCCAAGTTTGTGCGTGCTGCTCCTGCTACCGAACGGATTGAGTCCATCGGTGCTCGCACCAAGCCGATGTTCCTCGAATCTCCACCGACTCGGGAATTCGAGGTCCAATGCTTTCCACTGCTAGCATCCAAGGGTGCGTCGAGCTCATCCTTTTCGGTCATCATCATCTCCGGCTTCTTCCTTTCCGCATGCCATCGCATGAGCTTCGCCTTAGGGTCCGCGAAATAGCGCAGACGAGGGGTGATAGGAAAGTACCATACCACTTTTCGAGGTGCTTTCTTCCCTTTCTTGTATCGACTCACGCCGCGGGACGACATGTTTTCTCCGCGTCCTCGCCCGATAAATGATGCAATCATTGATGCATACGTGATATCTAACGTGCGTAGATCGAGAGGATGACGATTTTCTTGGCATCCTCGATACTAGTTGGACATGTGTTCCCCTCGGGAGACGATCGTGCCGTAATGCCATCATATCGCCGAAGCTTGCGTCGCTCAATTTGTGCTTTGCCTTCATCTCCATAGCCTTGAGCGTTACATTCAACCGGTATCATCGCCTGCATCCTTCATACAATGGAGTAACCGCGTCTTTCTCAAGTTGCGCAAGCTTGGCTTTCTCTCTAGCGGCAGCCCTGGCGTTACTCGTCTGCTTGAGAAGCAGCTCTTGCACATAAGGGTCCCGCACCCATCCTGACGTTGTTCCATCATCGTCTGCTCCTCCGGCATCTAGATCATCATCATCCCGGTCTGCTTCCGCACCTTCACCATCTCCAGGAGACTCTTCATCATCTCGCCCGTTCTTGCCGTGATGACGATCATCGTCATGTTGGCCACCTTCTTCACCGTCTCCATCATCTACGCCATCGCTTATCCAACGAGTGTATCCATCCATGAAACCATGGCGGAGCAGGTGCGCCTGCAGATTCCCGGAATCTGGGTCGATCACCCAGTTGAGTTTGCATCTTCTACACGGACATCTTATATCTGTCTTGTTATTTAGTATCATGTCGGCTGTCGCACATTTCAAAAATCTAGCCACAATGCCTTCGCTCATTATGCGGACCATTTTGCTGCACGATGTACACGTACAATTTTGAAGTCTATTAGAACCACATAATGAATGCATGCATGCAATGGTCGATAGAAAATTTCGCATGACCTATCCTAAAATTAGGACCTTTGCGAATAAATGAAAGTCTTGCCAAAATGGAAATGAATCAACATTTTGGCAAAACAAAAGGCAACTAGTTCACATACAAACACAAGAGAGAGAGACCGATCCATACACACATGAACATATCATTATCCTCTCCATACACACATGCATGAGCATCATCGATACTCTCCATATACACAAACATATGACCAGCGATCCTCTCCACACACACAGACATCATGAGCATCGATCATCTACATACATATGAGCACATGCATCATCCATATACACATGAACACATCCTTACATGGACAACTTACCGAGATGAGAGACCGATCGAGAAAGATGGAAAGGAGAGGTGCGTCGTCCAGGAGACGGATAGATGAGAGACCGGAGACCTCCTCTATTACTTATGTAACATCCAAAGCAAGTTTTACATGCTAAAAATGGTGAATGTATGGAGAAATTGAGGTGGGAAGGAGAAGATCCCGACTAGATCTAAGGAGGAAGAAGAAGGGGAAAGTGAAGTGTGGGTGGTGGATGTGTGGGCACACATGTGCACATAAAGTGCTGTCCTAAAAGAATCGAAACATCCGTGGCGCACACGGCCCCAGTGCGCCACATGGAGTATAAACTTCTGTGGCGCACTAGGCGGAGTGCGCCATGATGTTTAGTCCCTGTGGCGCACTAGGCGGAGTGCGCCACAGAAGTTTGTGGCCGTTTCAGAGCAGAGGTGGGTATGCGCTTAGTCGTAGCGCACCATGCACACGTGCGCCACAGATGACCCTAACAACCGTGGCGCACATGACTATAGTGCGCTACAGAAGTTTGGCGTGTGGCCAACAGGGCCCTGGCCCACACACATCTGTGGCGCACTATGGTCATGTGCGCCACGGTTGTTCTAGTTATTAGTAGGGCACTGCCCACAGGTGAGCCACGCCTGTTTTAGCCGTGGGGCACTTCAACCATGTGAGCCACGGATGTGCTGATTACCTATAGCCGTTTTCCTAGTAGTGTCTTAGGCTTCACATTTTAATTTTATTTTGTTTTGATTTGGTTTGATAGTGACCTAGATGATATGGTTTTGATCTTTAAACCATTTCTCATCATTTACAACAATTAAACATGGCGTTCCAAGCATTCATACACACAAGCAATAAGATTTGAATTTAATTAATAAAAACTTTTGTTAACCCTAATCTTGATTAATTAGTTAAAGTTCCTCATTAATATTTTTGGGATGTTACACGCGCATATTCGGGTCACATCATATTTGTCACGAAGATCTTGTCGAGGTTCTCTAGGTTTTTGACAGGGCAACATCGGAGGCTTCGATCTTGTTTGTGGCTTCACGCCATATTGTCTACAGGCCACCACACAACAGAAACGGTGGCCTCAGGCTCAAAAACCAGGGACCTAACAACAAACGCGGGGAACTTCATAAAAACAAAGGAGGCAGCGGCTCAGATCAGCGATAGAAGATGGAGGAGCCCGGGGAGCGACGGCGAGGTCGGCCATGAGCGGCAACGGACAGGCTCGGGGGAAGCCAACGTGGAGTTACCCCGTGGTGGGGATGGCGTCCAGGCACAGGCCAGCAAGGAGGAGGCCGAGGAAGAGGGTGCCCTAGCGTCACGAAGTAGAGGAAGGCGGTGCTACAGGAGGGGACAGGAGGAGGGGCGACTACAGCCGGAGGCGAGGCAGACGATGGGCGGCGGCTGGGATCCAGTTGGCGCTGAAGGAGGAGGGGCCGTGTCTCTAGAGGTAGGGCAAAGAGGAAGGCTGACAACGGGGTACGGGCCTGGCGGCAGCACTTTCTCCCGTCGACGGCACGCAGGGAGAGCAGAGGACGACGGCAGAAGGGCGACCGCGCATTAGTGTGGCGGGGCCTGCAGGAGAAACGAGCGGGGGGTGGATGAGGTCGGCCTTGGAGGAGACGCTAGCAAGGATGGGCGAGGAGAGGCGCGCGGCGAGGCAGAGAGGAGGAAGGTGGTGAGAGGAGGTCAGGGATGAGGAAGAAGTCAACGCGGGTTCGGGGTGGGGAATCGCGGGGCGTTGGCGGGTCGTGCGCTGACATGGAGAGGTGGGGTCGGGGGTTTGACCGCGGGGTTAGCGTACGGGCAACGCGAACAGGAGATCGGGATAGGGCCTGCCGGGAACAGGCAGGGGTGGGGGTCGAGTATCGCGTGTGTGGTGGCGTGTTTAGTGTGCGTCGATGGTGTCGTGTTGGATCAGGGTTGGTTGGGATAGCACAGTGGGTGTAGGTGTGAGTCTAGGTAGATGCAATGGGTGTGTGAGTGAGGGATTTGTGTAGCCAGTGGTGGAGGGTGGGAATAGCTCAGGCTAGGGTTAGGTTTTTCTATGAGGGTGAGGCTACGGTTTATTTTGCTGGGTTGTAGGTGGACTCCGGTCGGTCCATTGGGCCTGGCCGGTTGTCTGCCTCCCCAGTTTTTAAAATAATATGTTTTTATTTATTTAGTTTGTTTTAAATAGTATGTTGATAAATAGTTTAGAAAAAAAATAAAAGATCCAGGCGGACCGACGGTTTTAGTTTGAAAAAATGGGGAATATATAGAAAACAAAATACGCTTTTAGCAAGATAGTTTTTAAACAAAAAATATGCATGCAGATATCATGATGATGCATAGAGACAAGACATACGATTTTCTAGTAGTGGTTTTACCCGGGGTGCTACAAAAACAAACAAGCATCAGACTGCAGATCCAAATAACACAACCTGGGCTAACACATGATTTCCCAAACAAGCCTTGCTTGTTCATCCGAGTGTTATTTTCCTCTCCTTGATGTTGCAGTCTGAATCAGGTGGGTTGCTAACCGGAGTTCCTTTTCGTTTCTTTGATTTAGCACTCCGAATCAACATCAGTTGCTGAAGGAAATGAATGAAATGATCAGCAAAATCATAGGTGTATAAATATTCAAGGGTTGCACATGAATGAATGCACTAACCAGGTGTCATTAAGTATGGATGTAAAGTACACCAAAGTTTAGGAGATCTTAACTTCTTGCATTTCATGCTGCTAAGATCTAATTCGAATACTCCCTCTTTCACCCATATAACCACCATTTCTATATCCTCAAATGCACAGAGTAACCTTACTATATATTTCCCACCATATGCCCATGATTTTTCAAGGCCAAGGAGAGTATCCAACTCAACCTTTATATGAGGCACCCAAGCTTCCCTTTTTCCTTTTGATGATCTCGCACTAGACCACGTCCATAGAGTGAAGTCTATTATAACCGCAAGGGCAACATCTCCATTATGCCCCTTAGCGATGACAAAATTGTGTCTGGAAATATTATGTGCCTCATGCGGGCACTCAATATAACACAGTTTTGTTGTCACGTTGTCGAAGGAAATTATATATCTGGACTTAATTGTTGTCCAGTACAAAATTCCCCCTATGAGAGTTGCTGGCATGTGATTAATCTTATCCAGCATCTCAGCATGTTCAATCTAGTCCTCCCATTTTCCAAACTCTGATGAGTACCTCTAAACCAGTGCTTGGTTACCATTGGTTACAATCCAAACAACCCAGAAAATGCAGCAACAGTGTGAAGACAATTGCCCATGGTTTCTCGAACAGAGAATTGTCCCGCTATCATACCCATGTCTCTGCCAAATTGGTGGTTCTGGTATTACTGTTTCACTTCCACTGATTCGATCCCAGGCCATTATCATGTTAGACCCTTGCGGACAATGAAGTAGCACCCTACCATTGTGACATCCGAGTACATATGGTTTGTAGGCTTTATTTACTTCCACTAGGCTGTTCAGCTTCTTGAAGATGGATTGGTCAAGATTATGATCTGTTATGAATCGGGCGTCCTCGGAGCTATTGGTGAAAACTCCAAGTAACGGCATTCCTATGTTGTGTGACAGGGTTAGCTTTTTGAAATCTTTGCTTCCCATGAAGTCCATCCAATGTTTTTGGGAGATTGATGCCCTCAATATGCAGGATGGGTGCGGAGGTAGCCTGACAAGAATCTCACCGACTACATCGCTTGGCAAGTCATTTATTGTTGCATATGTTCTTCCACTGAAGCTGGTAGGATGATGCAAATAGCACAAGTGCATCACCAGAGTCAAGTAAACTGCACAAGGCACAATGCACAACCCTAAGCAATAATTAAATAAAAACCACAATGCATCATATAATTTGACAGAAAAAATTATCATCAAAATTTCATAAACTACACGCATCCAAAAAACTACATAAAAAGCAGAGTGTGTCAACAAAATACCTAAACATCACAAGGAATAAACTAGAGTAGTACAAAAGCACCAACATGCTTCACCATGTAGGAACAGGGTAAAAGTAATGAAGAATTTTTTTTCAGAGGTCACCGGGGAGGACAGAAAGGCCCCCACCTGAATTTTATCATTTTATCATGAAGAAGGTGAGAAAAAAGGACGCAACTTTAGTGACTTGGTGAACCAAGGTCTCATGATGACTGGCCCCAAGATCTACCTTCCATTTTAGATTCAAGAAATGTTAGTAGCTCAGATTTTGAACTACAAAGTAAAACTATTCAAAAAAATTGACTAAAAATCATTAAATCATAGGATGCCTATGTTTGAATCCTGTGAAAGTTTCATCCCATTTGGATCACTAGTTTGTGATTAAATAGCTTTTTATGTTCCCAGTACTAGTAGTTTAAACTAATATCCACTGTGTCCAGAAAAAACCCCAGAGCGGAATACATAAAAGAGGGAGGGAGTCAAGGAGACAACATCCAACGCAGAACTTACAAAAGGGTCGATGAGTTCTGAGTAGATGGAGCAGGCGCCACCAACGAATGACGATCCATAGCCGTTGACGTTGAAGAAGCACGACCACGAGCTAACGCATTCCTAGCATCCCACGCAGCCGTCGCTTTAGCAGCAGTATCCAACATAGCCGAATTTGATCCAACAACAGCAGACGAGGATCTTGACTGCTCCTCCACCGCTTTCCAAGTATCACTCAACACTGCCCAAGATTTCGATGTAGTACAAGCATCGACCTCCGCATCCGCTTCACATGTATCCGCTGGTGCTGCTTCAACATCCACCTCCGCTTTACAAGCATCAGCCGACGCAGCAAAATCATCCACCAACACCGATTCCATTTCCTGCAAAATCCACCAGCTTATTTACTTTGCAATGCCCAAAATAAATGTATTATATCCATCAGAAAGCACGTAATTGCTGGAGGTTGGGGATGTATGTACCAGTGAACGGTGGTGCGGTGGTGCTCAACGGTAGAGCGGCGGGGACGGTCCGGTCGAGGGAGAGCGGTCAGGCGGAGAAGATGTCAATGCAGTTGAGGGAGGGCTTCCTCGAAACTAACTTTAGTTCCGCTATATATATATATATATATATATATATATATATATATATATATATATATAGCTCTGCTATTCAAGAACCACTTCCTGAATAACTATTTAGGAACTCGTTGTTACTGTTCACGTGAACACCAGGAACCCTCTGTTAACTTCCAGGCGAGCACGAGTTAACTTCTTTTTCTTTCTAAATTAACTTCCAGTATGTAACAATAATAGTGAATGTTAACTTTCACTGTGTAAGTTAACGTCTGCGACCATTCTTAACTTCCTCATGTGCACAAGTTAACTACCTCTTCTATGCTAGTTAACTGCCTGACGGGGCATCGATTTTCCGTTTTTTCGCGGACTGTATATTGATTTAACTTTCAGGCGAGTACGAGTTAACTTATTTTTCTTTCTAAGTTAACTTCCAGTATGTAACAGTAATAGTGAATGTTAACTTTCACTATGTAAGTTAACTTCCGCGACCATTCTTAACTTCCTCATGTGCGCAAGTTAACTACTTCTTCTATGCTAGTTAACTGCCTGACGGAGCATGATTTTCCGTGTTTTCGCGAACTGTATATTGATTTAACTTCCAGTCGAGCACGAGTTAACTTCTTTTTCTTTCTAAGTTAACTTCCAGTATGTAACAGTAATAGTGAATGTTAACTTTCACTTTGTAAGTTAACTTCCGCGACCATTCTTAACTTCCTCATGTGCGCAAGTTAACTACCTCTTCTATGCTAGTTAACTTCCTGACGGGGCATCGATTTTCCGTGTCTTAGCTCACCATAATATTCTAGTAGGTAACTAGTAGAATCTACGGCAGTTAACTAGCAGGATTTTAGGAAGTTAACTAGCAGGATTTTAGGCACACACCTCAGATTTTTGCAGGGACACCCCTTTCCGCCTGATAGGTGCCATGAATACCAACGGTATCTCGCCTGCACCGATGCGGCGGATGGTTGGTGCCCTCGCCGGGGAATCCGGCACCTCCTCCTCACGTCTGCCGCTACTGCAGCTCGCTCGCCTGCTCCGCCGCACCCTGGAAGAAGGTCGTTATGTCGGAAACAAGATGGAAACTCCGGTGTTGCTCGCTCGTCGGCGTCGGCGCAGCCCAGAAGAAGGTCTTTAGCTCAGGAAAAAGCGGGGAACTCCGGCGCCTCCTCCCTCGCGTCGGCCTCCGCCATTGCTCGCAACTCCGGCGCCTCCTCCCTCGCGTCGGCCTCCGCCGCCGCTCGCTCATCGGTGCCGGCGCAGGTCTCCAATCGTGGGGCGGGGCTTTGAAGGAAGGGGCGTGGTCGGGGCGTCCGGGTCATGGTCGGGATGTCCGGGTCGTGCTAGTTTTGGGTTAACAAACACTTTCCAAAAAGTAGGTGGTTCCTAGATAACTATCTAGGAACCTCTTAAGGAGGTGTTTCTGAATAGTCCTGTCGTATATATATTGTGAACCCCGTCATGTCTAGGCACGCTTCTATTCTTGTAGGCAGTGTTAGGCCTCCAAGTATAGAGGTTTGTAAAAAAACAGCAAGTTTCCCTTAAGTGGATCACCCAAGGTTTATTAAACTCAGGGAGGAAGAGGTCAAAGGTATCCCTCTCAAGCAACCCTGCAATTACGATACAAGAAGTCTCTTGTATCCCCAACACACCCAATACACTTGTCAGGTGTATAGGTGCACTAGTTTGGCGAAGAGATAGTGAAATACAGGTAATATGGATGATTATAAGTGGTAATTGCAATCTGAAATAAAAATGCCAGCAAGCAAACATGTAACAGGACTAATTGTAAACGGTGTTTCAATGCTTAAAAACAAGGCCTAGGGATCATACTTTCACTAGTGGACACTCTCATATAAATATCTTCTCTTCATTATGCTACTCTGAACTACTCTCCGGTTGGATGATGTAGGGCTATAAAAACACACCTCAAAGTTCGCATTCCCCATATAGATAAACCCATTGTCACCTCGAGCGCTAAATGGTTCCAACAAACACCACAAACTCATACAGACATCCAACTCAAATTATAAATCATGATAAGTATTTCTATAATCTTTAGCCTAAGTGCCACACGGTGTGCACACTGTCAACTTCAGACACGTGGGGCTAATCTGAGAGTAATTAAAGAACTTGAGTAGCATAGTAGATCTACTTATTCAACTAGATTACAAAGCTCAAGATCACAATAAGATCACACATAGAGAGAGATGAACACATAGCTACCGATAGATCCCTTATCCTCGAGGGAGAACTACTCCCTCCTCATCATGGGAGTCAGCAACGGCAGTGGAGATGGTGGTGGAGTCGATGGAGATGGCTTCGGGGGCAATTCCCCATCCAAGCAGTGTGTCGAAATAGAGACTTCTGTCCCCCGAATCTCCTCTTCGGTGGCGGCGGCGCTGTAGAACCTTTCGTGGATTTCTGATCTTGCTAGGGTTTTCGTCTCGGGGAGACGTATATATAGGCGAAAGGGAAAGTTCGGTGGAGCCTCGAGGGGCCCACACCATAGGGCGGCGCGACCTAGGGTGGACCCGCGCCAGCCCTAGATGTGGCCACCTCATGGCTCCACTTCATCTCTCCTTCGGGCTTCGTGTTGCATCTGGAAAAATAGGAACTTCGTCTTTTGTTTCGTCCAATTTCGAGATTATTTCCTTACTAACTTTTCTGAAACCAAAAATAGCAGAAAACAGGCAACTGGCACTGCGTCATCTTGTTAATAGGTTAGTTCCAGAAAATGTATAAAAATGCCTCAAAGTGTAGAAAAACATAAGATAGTTGGTACAAAACAAGCATGGAACAAAAAAATTATAGATACGTTTACGACATATCAAGCATCTCCAAGCTTAACTATTACTCGTTCACAAGTAGGTAAGTGATAAAAAAGAATAATTTTTTAGGTTACATGCACCATCACAATCTTGATCAAGTTATTGTAAAGCATTGATAGCTGGGATCATAGTACTCTAAATATGAGAACAAAAGATATATTTCTAACAAGAAGACATAGCAACTATGTTGCAACATGAAAGGCAACACAGACAATAGAACATGAATAATGCTTTGAAAGACGTTTGTTTGTTTCACATATAAAAACATAGCAAGAGTGGTATTCAGCTTGTCCTTCATGGAATAGCAAAACATAAATGCATAGGACACCTTCAAAGTTCATAAGGGTGACTAGATACAAATAATTTAAGAACAAGCAATATCATAGTTATGAATCAATCAACAAGTTTTGGGACAATGCACATTTAACTAAGAATGACAACTATGCTCTCTTAATTGGTGCATAAAGATGGAAGATGGAGACTCAACATAAAAATAAAAAATAAAGGCTCTTCACAAAGGGAAGTAGGGATTTCAAGTTCCATAAAGAGCTTCCAAAAATTATGGTACTTATTAGCTTTGAGATCTCATTGCCCCTATCATAAGCATCTTGAGGTGATTAAGGTTAAAGTGAGACAAATATGAGGTATATGCTTGATAGATCATAAGTTGAAAATCTCATGTCCCTTGAGTACGAGGGACGTTCCTCATGCTACTCAACTTTAGTCACAAACAAGTTCTTGTCATTGTAAGTATATGTGTATCATAGAGAACCGCCAACGGGTACCCCTTGCCCCATGAAACAGGAGCTATCCATATCAAAATGACAAGGCAACAAATAATGAGCATCTCAACGATCTTTTTATTTACCATGAGCATGGTGCTTTTTTTCTCTTTTTCTATTTTTTTTTTCTGAAGATGCTTCATAGTACTATGGTTATGCTGCAAGTTTCCACCATGATTATGCATGTCTTAGGCTAGCCGCCCAGGCATTTCTCTAACACATATACAATAATCCATGGACTTACAAGCTCCCCTTTTATTTCACACCGCCGACATCCATAAACAAAAGATCATGATATCAACTGGATAGATATGTACAAGTGTTGAAAGCGTTCCCCATGACAGCATGGTTCTGCTAACTCCCAACTTATAATTTGCAAGCATATAAGCAACATATATGTGCTCAATGGTTCAAGTTTATTAAGTGCAAGAAAATAAAGTGTGCCATCAAGTTCGTGAGAGCCTTAATCACTAATTTTCACATAACAAAAGTTTAATTTGGAAGATAATAAACACATGAATATACTTGGAATGGTGTAACACACCATGCATAGGAATTTATAGTGGACTCTTTGGAATAACTTGGTTTCTTGGGAGTTGGATGCACGATTAGAGCTCATACACAGTACAAGTGGAGGCTAGCAAAAGACTAGGAGCGACCAACTAAGAGAGTAATAATGGCCATAATCATGCAGAGCAACACAACATTATTAATTAAAGCATAAAGTGATATTACAAGTCAAAAACTAAATGATCATAGAGGCTAAGTTGACTAGTTCATAGTCTTAACATTGTGTAAGCATGCGCCAAGTCAACCCAAATAAAGCATCAAATGAGAATACCACAATATTATGCTTTTGTATGCTAAAACAACGCATGATTCTTTCATGGAACATTAAAAATCTCTATTCTTTGAAACAAGTCATGCTACAACAATAAGTACTAAGCATATAATCAAAGCAACATCTAGCATGGCATGATAAATTCTAAGTCACAGTCAAAACAAGCTTCCTTTTGTACCAACATAAGCATGACTTTCTACTCTTTTCCAACACAAATCAAATTATTTGAACCAACTCACAAAGATAATAATCAATAAATACCAGTGATATTGTCTCACAAATCTACAAAGAAGAACTAAAAAGGTCTAAGAACAAAGCAGAAGAAAACTAAAGCTAAACGCAGTGCTACCAAAAGAGAACACTCACAGAACAATAAGAGTGAAAACTAGAGTGTTCTAGACAATGAAGATCTAGGTGTGACTTATCCAAAATAGGTGTGTTGGTGTCCGACCAACTTGTTGCAGCAAACAAAACAAAAGAAAACTAAAAACAAAAGCAAAGATGCTCCAAAAACAACACATAGTGCATGAAGAAATTAACATATAGTGTATTGAAAGAAGACCTGAGATTTTTGTTAATGAAGATGGGGATGTCTTGGGCATCCCAAAGATTTGATGCTTGTACCTCTTCAATATTTATTGGGGTGACATGGGTGGAATCTCCAAGCTTGAGCTTTTGTCCATACTTCATCTCATCACATCATCTCTCCCTACGCTTGAAAATTTCCTTCATACAAAACTTCACACAATCTTCATTAGCAACATTAGTGTATGCAAAATAATAGGCCTTTGGGTTCAGACTCAACTCAAGTAAAACATACATTAAAACATAAGCTAATGTGCAACTCCTTTTAAAAGCTCAAGTGATCAAAGAGAACTCAAAAAGAAATTGATAAGAGGCAAATGCAAATAATGGCAGAAATCTATCAAAACAGACCAGCAGGTAAAGACATATTTTTTAAAAAATCTTCTGTTGCTCAAATAGAAAAGTGAAAAACTAACGAAAGTTGGGTAAATACTAGGGGCATGCACAAAAAACATTTCATCTCAATCCGACGTACTAGGATTTTCAAGATTTTTTTATAGTGAAGCACATAAATATGTTTCGAGACAGCAACTTCCCCAAATCTTACTTCCCTCTCATTAGAGGCTATTCTTGGTACAAAAACCACACAAAAAGGATAAGGAGAGGTTATTATAGAGGCAATAACTTACAAGACTCAAATAAACAAAATAAACTGAAAGAAAAAATATAATGGGTTGTCTCCCAAAAACTCTTTCTTTATAGCCATTAAGATAGGCATGATAATTTCAATGATGCTCACATAAGAAATATGAATTGAAATAAAAGAGAGCGTCAAGAAGAAAATGTAACATCCCAAAAATCATAGTTTCAAAACTCATTCATATCACTTTGCATCATTCCTTCATTTAGGGTTTTTCTCAAAAATCACTTAGTGATGGAATATGAGTTATGATTTCATGTGGTCAAATTGTCCCAAATAAACATCATCCTTTTGAAGTTTGAATGTTTAAATACTTGAATGCTTGCCTTCATTGATGGAAAGTTTAGGTGAAACTTTTAAACCCCAAGGATTTCAAATTTAGGAGTAGATTCCAAAATCCATTTCAAATGTTTGCAAACAGGAACAAATCCCTAATTATTATAGAAACCAAGCTGGACCAAGCCTTGCAATGTAACCACCTAGTTTTGTGACTGTTTTGAATCCACAAAACCCTACAAAATTTCCAAGGCAGTTTGATTTCAAAAGGATTTGAATTCATACCAAAAATTCATACCAAAAAATGGAAATAGAAAAGAAAAGAGCATCCGAATAGAAAGGGCCACGTGCCAGGATCTGGCCCAGCCAAGCAAGCCCAAAGAAGCCCACCCGGGACTTCTTTTTCCTCTCACGCGGCAGACGCATAAACAGACGCCGACACCCCACCGAAATCCTCACAGATCACGACAAGCGGGCCAACCCCACGCCAGCGTCGTCTCCACCCGCACGACTCGTTCATCCCCAAATCAACGCGGGCGTTTCTGGTTTTAATTCGCGGCGTCAATTCGAGTTATTGGCAGAGTGATTCTCGCTCGCGACCAGGCTATAAGAAACCCCTCTGTCCCCTCTCTCTTTTCCCCAAAACCCCAAGCACTGAACGCCCCCAGGCTGCGCGCATTGCTCTCTGCAACCCCGCCGTCTCCGACGACTGCGCCGGCGAATTCCGGTGAGTCTCGAGTTTCCCCCAGTCTCGCGTTCACGCTATCTTGTTCAGGGAACCTCTGTGCATCTTCTGACACTCTCCGTTTGCTTTCGCATGACCCCTAGCGTTTAACGCCGGGCGTCGGCCGCCACCGTCTCCGCAAGAACTCCGGCGACCTCCTTCGTAAGTAACCACCGCCTTGATCTCGATCGTCGCCCAGAATCCACATCGTTTTGCGCATCTGACAGTACCCCTGTTTTGACTTAGCGCGACGAGGAACCTCGCCAACGTCGACAACTGACCGTGGCAGACGCGTTCGCGAACTCCGGCGAGAAATCTCCGACGAACCCGTGCGCCCCTTCCCAAGCCATTGCCACCTTGAGCATCAGCAGCCTTCTACGGTTCTGGTAAGCATCTCCTCCCTTCTCCGGGCGACCTAGAACGCCGGCACCGCCACTGACTGACGCGCCGCCGCCTGTCACCGCCGGCAGCGCCGCTCGTTTTTGGTTAGGAGAATTTTAGCCGTTAGATCTGAATCCTACGCGTAGAAACACTTCACTTAACGAAGGGGTATGGACGGATCTGAGCCGCGCAGTGTTAGTTAGATCCAACGGCACAGAAGGGTGATCCGGTGCGAACCGGTACGCGCCAGTAATAACGCGACGCGTGGCAAGGTTGGATTAAAAACAGAATTTGAAAACCTGATTTAGATTCAAACTTCAAATGCTCATAACTTTCGAATGCCACGTTGGATTTTTGCAAACTTTATACCGTTGGATTCAGTGAAACAAGGCCTTTCTGAATATCCAATTAGTTTAGCATATAGTAACAGTTAAAAATGTTTTATTTGTGGAACAAGATTAAGGCTATTTTAGATATAGAAATATCTTTATAAAATTTTGTTATGGCCAAATAGGTTTATTGGACAAACTTGTGACATGTTATGCTTCTGTAGTCATGAACACACACTTGGTAGAATTTTCAAAAATTTAACACTTGGTAAATTCTTGCATGCATGCATTCATATTATTTTTGTTTGTATTTAAATGGTGTGTAATTGTATGCTTGATTTCTTGTGTAGATTTTGCTAGTGATTGTGATTGTGAAGAGTGCTACTCTCCACATTACCAAGGCAAGTGATATTTTCATGAATATTCCTATCCTAAGTTTTATGTTAGCATTTAGTTATCTTGCTAAAGTATTGCATGATATTTTGCTAAAGTACTAAATTGGGAAATCCTAAGTAGAGAAAAATAGTAGAAATGCTAGGAGAATTTTTCTAAGTTAAGTTACCCTATTTTGCCTAGCCTAGCTTATATCAAACAAGGGTGGTGAACATCTATATACTATATGATAAAAATATTCTAAGTCAAGAGACTTATATTTTCTTAATAAAACAACTAAGACAAATGAACCTCCTGGGTGGAATGGGAAGATTGGGTTATGTTGAGTGGTTACACAAGGCCATGGACTTGGGTTGTGTATCACACTTGTGGAATGCCACCCAGGCACAAAGGGATTTGGAGGCCAAGTGTTGAGAAAGCTTACAGTGCAACCACTTGGCAATATGGGCTCTGCCTTGATCATATAGGTAGCTAGAACTTAGTCTTTTGGACAGTTGGTGGTAGATGGGATGATAGGATGGAGCGCGTCCATTTGACTAAGGAAAGGCTTCTGAAAGGTCCTGTCTTGGGAAACCAAGTCTAGTGGGGAAAGTGCACAACCTCTGCAGATGGAAAAACTAAGTACTTAGCCTTGTCCAAGGAAATGGACATTTTTGAGCATCAAGACATGGAAGCCACAAGAATCTCATCACTCCAACTTCTAAATAAAAACTTGTGGGTGAACAAGGGTGAAGGACCCCAATGTCTATTGGAGGTTTCCTTGGGAATGTTTTTGACAAAGAGTAACTTAGTGATTTCAACTAATAGGAAAAGTCTATTTTCAAGCAAAGCAAGCCAAGATACACTAGCCAAAATGCATATAGTAATATAGTCCACTTAAAATATACTAAGGTATCACTTGCCAATACTATTCCAAAGTATTGACCCTCTGTGGCTGTAACTTGTCATGTTGCAGGTTACTGCGATGATGATTAGGAGTCATGAGTCTACACTCAACATGCTTGCCTGTGGCACATGAAGATGAAGACTTGTGTTTAATTACTTATTCCTAAAACTCTTGTATTAGGCCTATGGCCCTGAGTTGTAAAAGACTATGTTTTATCTCTGGAATGAATGTAATAAACGACCTTTGTATCTGTGTACTTCATCTTAAACTGTGGATGCTAGCATTGATCCAGGACTAGCATTGCAATCACAGGATCCTATCCTTTATAAAGGAGGGTCTAACAGATGGTATCGAAAGCTTGTGTTGCCTGTAGGATTATGACCCTAGGATTGGAAAACCACTAAGGAAAAAGTTTTTCAAATACTTCTACACTTGTCTATTCTTCTCGTAAAACTTTTCTAATCTCTTTCAACTTCCTTGTAGATGAACTCCATCAACGAAGCCGTGAAGAAGGGACCACTCATGACCATGACCTTGGAATGTGAAACCGAGTTTCCCAATATTCTCAAGGACCTCATGGAGGCAATGGATGCACATGGTGAAGCTGTACAAGGGCTTTCGGTGATGGATGAAGGAGGAGTATTGGTGGGTGCAACTTCACTTGTACAAAAACAAGGAAGACAACCACAAAGAAAGGGGATTCTGCATGTACACTAACACTACCATGCACACCGCATTCTTTGAGTCACCAGGATGCAGCTTGGAGGACTATCAAGGAACTAAGTGCTAGAGTCAAATGCAGAATGCTCAACCTCCAAAAGGACTTAGAGAAAGAGAAGGAGCTTACTCAAGAGTTGGAGGACACCAACCAAGAAATAAGAGGAGATGTTATAGACTTAGTGATAGAATCAAGAGAGCAAGATTGGTGGATTGCCTCTAGGAACATTGTGTTTAACAATAGATCCCGCGAGATTGGATTGTAAGATCACTTCGTTAGTTGGACCACCACTTATCACCTTATTTTTCTAAAGATATTTTTAAATAAGTTTGGACCTTGAGTGATGTAATGAACTTATGTATGCATGACTTGTGTGACGATTCTGTTTCATGGATATGTATGAATGTTAGTCTTGATTTACCTTGAATTGCTATGTTCTAACTTTTCAATCTTATAAATAGATGCCTGTCACAAGACCGTTGAGGAGTTTCGGGTTACTCGTTTTGGTCCCCGTATCATTGAGCTTACCACTCTACTTGATCTCCCTCTTCCTACCATCACGGTGTACCCACTCACCAAGTTCGAGAGGAAGGACCTCTGGGGCTTCAAGGTGACCCAGCCAGGACGCCAGACTGAGCCTACTACAGAGGCCATCGTCTTCAAGTTGATGCACGATGACAGGGAGAGAGGCATGGAGGTAGTCATGCAGGACCTGATAGGACGACTGTTAGGCCGTCACTCCAGGCAGGTTAGGGGTACTCATTTTCACGTCTTCGGAAGACGTGATGTTGACGGAGAGTCCATCGACTTCGAGGACGACTCGAGGAGCACCGCGGAGCCGATACGCCTTTATCTTCAGGACTTAGAGACTCTTCTCAGGCACGTAGATACGGACAGGACGAACGTCATGCTAGGTAATGACGAGCTTCAGGTGCAGCTTCGCGAGAAGGACAAGCTTTTTGCGCAGCAGGATGAGATGATCAAGGAGATGGAGACAAAATTCGAGGCCCAGGACCGCAAGTTCAAGAGTCAAGAGAAACGCGTCCAGGATAGGAACAAGAGGATCCGGGACATGACCGAGGAACTGAAGTCCAAGGACTTCGAGCTTGAGCAGCAGCAGATGGTTATTGAGAGGCTTCGTTCCCAGAAGAGGGCTCTCAAGACCAAGGTTGATTCCTTGACCACTACTATAGAGGAGAACAAGACCGCGATGGAGAACGCAGGTCTTACCTTCGTCGAGGAGGAGATAGATCGATTTGAGTAGACTTGTTACTCGTTCTTACTTACATAATCATACTTGTTGTTGCGAACTTGTTATTGGACCATCCGACATGTGGATGGCTTGTCACTTGTGTGCTTTATTTCATGAGTTTGTTATGTGGATGTTGCACTTATATTTTTATGTTGCTTGTTATGTGTTGCTTGTGATGTATTGTGCATGAAACATCTATGGGTATCTCATTCTTATCTATTTGATCAAACCACAGATGCCTCCCCGTCGCGCGAACCCCAACCCCAATAACATCACCACGGAAATGCAACAGATGATGAATGCGCAAACACAACTTATGCAAATGATGACGACATTCATCCAGAATCAGAATAACAACAACAATAACAACCCCAACAACAACAACAACAATAACAACAACAACAACAACCCTCCGGGTTTTGATATGCTTACTAGATTTCTGCGACTAAGGCCAGCAAAGTTTTCGGGGACAACTGATCCCATGGCAGCCAATGACTGGCTACGTTCTGTGAACAAAGACTTGGTGACAGTGGGCTGCACTGATGCTGAAAAAGTCAGGTTTGCAGCACATCTGTTGGAAGGACCAGCCGCCACATGGTGGGATAACTTCCAAATCACCACTCCCATTGATGAAGTGACATGGGACATATTTGAGGATGGGTTTCATACCGCTCATATCTCATCCGGGATAATGAGTCTGAAAAAGAAGGAGTTTCACAACTTGAAACAGCGCCATCGGGTGTGGCGAATACGTAGAAGAATTCAACAATCTGGCGCGCTATGCACCGGATGAGGTTGATACTGATGCCAAGAGAAAGGAAAAGTTCTTGGAAGGCTTGAATGATGAGCTGAACCTACAGTTGTCTGTGGCATATGTTCCAACTTATCAGTCCTTGTGTGACAAGGCTGCTATTTTGGAAAGTAAAATGAAGCAAGTCGAGAGTAGGAAGAGGAAACACTCCGACAAACACAACTCGGGATCGTCTCACAAACGATCTCATTATGATGACAGTGGCTTTCAGATCCCATAAACATGGGAAATTCAACAAGCACCACAACAACCGTCATGACAACAAGCATCACCGTAGTCATGACAATGATAAGTACAAGAACCACAAGGGTGGACATAAGAGCCACCACAGTGGAAATGGTAGTGGAAGTGGAAGTCAGCATGTTAAAAAAGACATCAGTCAGGTTGAGTGCTTCAAATGCAAGAATCTAGGGCATTATGCTAATGAGTGCCCTGAAAAGAAAGTTGAAGGACCTAACAAGCCAAATCCTTTCCAGAAAGGACAGGTTAACCACATCAATGTGGAGGAGGTCTATGAGGAACCTGATGCCGTTGCCGGTAAGTTCAGACTCAATTCAATTTCAGCATTTGTACTCTTTGATACTGGTGCATCTCATTCATTCATATCAAAGGCATTTGTTGATAGAAATGGGTTTGCATCAGAAAACATTGGGTGTCCAATAAAGGTTAGTTCTCCGGGGGGAGATATGATAGTAAGCCTTGGATGCCGGGATCTCATCATAGAGTTTGGGAAGCATAAGTTTCCAGTAAGCCTGATAATCCTAGATTCCCAAGGACTAGATGTAATTTTGGGAATGGATTGGATGGCTAAGTATGAAGGAGTATTAGACTGCGAATCGATGCATTACACTCACAACCCCGAAGGAAAAGAATAAAGTTTAAGTCAAACTTTGAATCCAAAGGAAGTAAACTGAATTCTCTTAAGGGGTTAGCATGGACAATGTGCCAATTGTGTGAGTATCCGGATGTATTCCTGAGGAATTACCGTGAATGCCACCAGATAGAGATGTGGAGTTTTGATAGATTTGGTACCAGTTCGGACCAATAGCTAAGAGACCATACAAAATGTCAGTTGATGAAGAAAGAACTCAAGAAACAACTAGGAGAACGATTCTGAAAGGGTTTATACAACCAAGTTCTTCATCTTGGGGAGCCCCGGTATTGTTTGTGGAGAAGAAGGATAGAACACAAAGATTATGTATTGATTATCGTTCTCTCAACGAGGTTACCATCAAGAACAAGTATCCTTTGCCGAGAATCAACGACTTGTTTGATCAGTTAGAAGGAGCGTGTGTTTTCTCGAAGATTGATCTTCGGTCAGGCTATTTTCAACTTAAGATAAGAGAGCAAGACATACCTAAGACAACATTCACCACAAGGTATGGATTGTATGAGTACACTGTGATGCCTTTTGGTTTAACCAACGCTCCATCATACTTCATGAATATGATGAACAAAGTGTTCATGGAATTTCTTGACAAGTTCGTTGTCATTTTTATCGACGATATATTAGTTTACTCTAAGAGCAAGGAAGAACATGAAAGACACTTGCGCTTGATACTTGAAAAATTAAGAGAGCATAAGCTTTATGCCAAATTCAGCAAGTGTGAGTTCTGGTTAGAGAAAGTTGGATTTCTTGGTCATGTTATGACAAAGGATGGTGTGGCAGTTGATCCTGCTAAAGTTTCATTTGTGATGAATGTGAATCACCCAAGAATGTGAAGGAAGTTCGTAGTTTCCTTGGTTTAGCAGGTTACTACAGAAGGTTCATTGAAAATTTCTCGAAAGTTGCTAAGCCGATGACAGAATTGCTAAAGAAGGACAAGAAATTTGTTTGGACTGAAGGTTGCGAAGTCAGCTTCCAAGAGTTGAAGAAGAGACTTGTGACAGCACCAGTTCTATGTCTGCCAGATTTGGAAAAGGATTTCCAAGTGTATTGTGATGCTTCTCATCAAGGCTTGGGTGCTGTACTTATGCAAGATGGTAGAGTCGTAGCTTATGCTTCGAGACAACTCAAAACTCATGAAGTAAACTATCCTACTCATGATTTGGAGTTAGCCTCTGTCGTCAATGCACTCAAAACATGGAGACATTACCTTTTAGGTAAGCGGTGTGAAGTATTCACCGATCATAAGAGTTTGAAGTATATCTTCACCCAGAAAGAGATCAACATGAGACAAAGAAGATGGCTAGAACTTATCAAGGATTATGACTTGAATTTGCAATACCACCCTGGTAAAGCAAATGTGGTAGCCGATGCTTTAAGTCGTAAGACGTTTGTAAATGGTCTTACCAAAGGAGAATTGCCAGAGGATCTCTGTAAACAATTTAAGGAACTCAGATTGGAGATTGTACCAGAAGGACATCTTAAGTCATTAGATGTTCAACCCACTCTTTTGAACAGGATCCAGGAAGCTCAGAAGACCGATAAGGAAATTGAAAAGATCAAGGAAAATATTAGTCTAGGGAAGGCTAAGAGTTTCCGTATCGATGAACAAGGAACCTTATGGCACGGAAGCGATATGTGTTCCACAAGACCCGAGTTGGAAACCGATCTTACGAAGGTCATAACTCTCCATATTCTATTCACCGGAAACACCAAAATGTACATGGATATGAAAGAAAAGTTTTGGTGGAACAATCTCAAAAGAGACATCGCCGAACATATTGCTTTGTGTGATGTGTAGCAGAGTCAAAGCGAGCACCAAAACCAAAGCACGTCTGCTTCAACCACTGCCTATTCCTGAATGGAAGTGGGAAAATATTGGTATGGATTTCATTACCGGATTACCAAGAACCAGATCCGGGTATGATTCCATATGGGTAGTAGTGGATCGCTTAACTAAAGTGGCTCATTTTATACCCGTGAAGACAACTTATACCAGTGCCAAGTTAGCAAAAATATATATGAGCAGAATTGTATGCCTTCACGGAGTACCCAAAAGTATTGTGTCAGATAGAGGAACTCAGTTCACTTCTCACTTTTGGAGACAACTTCATGAATCTTTGGGAACGAGATTGGAATTCAGTACTGCCTTCCATCCTCAAACAGATGGTCAAACAGAAAGGACCAACCAAATTCTGGAAGATATGTTGAGAGCATGTGCTTTAGACTACGGAGCAAGTTGGGATGAAAGTTTACCTTACGCAGAATTCTCTTACAACAATAGTCATCAATCTAATATTGGAATGGCACCGTTTGAGTTACTCTACGGAAGAAAGTGTACCACCCCATTGTTATGGAACAGTGTGGGAGAAAGAAGCCTATTCGGACCAGATCTTATCAAAGATGCCGAAGAAAAAGTGAAATTGGTTAAAGACAAGTTGAAGATAGCACAGTCCCGACAGAAAAGCTACGCGGATTCTAAGCGTAGAGAAGTCACTTACGAAGTTGGGGATAGAGCTTATCTTAGAGTATCACCACTCCGTGGAGTGAAAAGATTTGGAGTCAAAGGTAAGTTGGCACCAAGATATGTTGGGCCATTCAAAATTCTAAGTCGCAAAGGAGAAGTTGCATATGAAGTTGAATTGCCAGAATCTCTATCAGAATCCATAACGTATTTCATGTGAGTCACCTTAAGAAATGTCACCCAAAATGGAAGAGTCCTCCTTGAAGGATACCATACCTTTGGAAGAGGTTCAACTAGAGAGTGATCTCACTTATGAAGAAAAGCTCAAGATTCTAGAGACCGCAGAAGAGTCACGGGACCAAGACTATCAAATATTGTAAAGTACAATGGAACCATCACTCCGAAGAGGAAGCGACATGGGAAAGAGAAGATGATCTTCGGAAAGACCACCCTCACCTATTTGCTAGCCAATCCGAATCTCGAGGGCGAGATTCATCTTAAGGGGGTTAGATTTGTAACATCCCAAAAATCATAGTTTCAAAACTCATTCATATCACTTTGCATCATTCCTTCATTTAGGGTTTTTCTCAAAAATCACTTAGTGATGGAATATGAGTTATGATTTCATGTGGTCAAATTGTCCCAAATAAACATCATCCTTTTGAAGTTTGAATGTTTAAATACTTGAATGCTTGCCTTCATTGATGGAAAGTTTAGGTGAAACATTTAAACCCCAAGGATTTCAAATTTAGGAGTAGATTCCAAAATCCATTTCAAATGTTTGCAAACAGGAACAAATCCCTAATTATTATAGAAACCAAGATGGACCAAGCCTTGCAATGTAACCACCTAGTTTTGTGACTGTTTTGAATCCACAAAACCCTACAAAATTTCCAAGGCAGTTTGATTTCAAAAGGATTTGAATTCATACCAAAAATTCATACCAAAAAATGGAAATAGAAAAAGAAAAGAGCATCTGAATAGAAAAGGGCCACGCCGTGATCTCGCCCAATGCCAAGCAAGCCCAGCAAGCCCACCCGGGACTTCTTTTCTCCTCTCACGCTGCATGAAGACGCAATGACAGCCGACCCCCGAAATCCCACAGTATCACGACAAGCGGGCCAACCCCACGCCGTCGTCTCCACCCGCGACTCGTTCATCCCCAAATCAACGCGGCTTCTGGTTTTAATTCGCGGCGTCAATTCGAGTTATTGGCGAGTGATTCTCGCCGCGACCAGGCTATAAGAAACCCTCTGTCCTCTCTCTTTCCCCAAAACCCCAAGCACCGAACGCCCCAGCGCATTGCTCTGCAACCCTTGCTCTCCGACGATCGCCGGGCGAATTCCGGTGAGTCTCGAGTTTCCCGATCTCGCGTTCACGCTATCTTGTTCAGGAACCTCTGGCATCTTGACACTCCGTTTGCTTCGCATGACCCCTAAGCGTTAGCGGCGATCGCCGCCACCGTCTCCTGCAAGAACTCCGCGACCTCCTTCGTAAGTAACCACCGCCTTGATCTCGATCGATACGCCAGAATCCACATCGTTTTGCGATCCGACAAGACTGTTTTGACTTAGCGACGAGAACCTCGCCAACGTCGACAACTGACCGTGGCAGACGCGTTCGCGAACTCCGGCGAGAAATCTCCGACGAACCCGTGCGCCCCTTCCCAAGCCATTGCCACCTTGAGCATCAGCAGCCTTCTACGGTTCTGGTAAGCATCTCCTCCCTTCTCCAGGCGACCTAGAACGCCGCCGCATCGACCGCCGCCGTCATTGTCACCGCGGCCGCTTTTTAGTTAGGAGAATTTTAGCCGTTAGATCTGAATCCTACGCGTAGAAACACTTCACTTAACGAAGGAGTATGGACGGATCTGAGCCGCGCAGTGTTAGTTAGATCCAACGGCACAGAAGGGTGATCCGGTGCGAACCGTGCAGCGCCCGATAATAACGCCGACGTGGCAAGGTTGGATTAAAAACAGAATTTGAAAACCTGATTTAGATTCAAACTTCAAATGCTCATAACTTTCGAATGCCACGTTGGATTTTTGCAAACTTTATACCGTTGGATTCAGTGAAACAAGGCCTTTCTGAATATCCAATTAGTTTAGCATATAGTAACAGTTAAAAATGTTTTATTTGTGGAACAAGATTAAGGCTATTTTAGATATAGAAATATCTTTATAAAATTTTGTTATGGCCAAATAGGTTTATTGGACAAACTTGTGACATGTTATGCTTCTGTAGTCATGAACACACACTTGGTAGAATTTTCAAAAATTTAACACTTGGTAAATTCTTGCATGCATGCATTCATATTATTTTTGTTTGTATTTAAATGGTGTGTAATTGTATGCTTGATTTCTTGTGTAGATTTTGCTAGTGATTGTGATTGTGAAGAGTGCTACTCTCCACATTACCAAGGCAAGTGATATTTTCATGAATATTCCTATCCTAAGTTTTATGTTAGCATTTAGTTATCTTGCTAAAGTATTGCATGATATTTTGCTAAAGTACTAAATTGGGAAATCCTAAGTAGAGAAAAATAGTAGAAATGCTAGGAGAATTTTCCTAAGTTAAGTTACCCTATTTTGCCTAGCCTAGCTTATAGCAAACAAGGGTGGTGAACATCTATATACTATATGATAAAAATATTCTAAGTCAAGAGACTTATATTTTCTTAATAAAACAACTAAGACAAATGAACCTCCTGGGTGGAATGGGAAGATTGGGTTATGTTGAGTGGTTACACAAGGCCATGGACTTGGGTTGTGTATCACACTTGTGGAATGCCACCCAGGCACAAAGGGATTTGGAGGCCAAGTGTTGAGAAAGCTTACAGTGCAACCACTTGGCAATATGGGCTCTGCCTTGATCATATAGGTAGCTAGAACTTAGTCTTTTGGACAGTTGGTGGTAGATGGGATGATAGGATGGAGCGCGTCCATTTGACTAAGGAAAGGCTTCTGAAAGGTCCTGTCTTGGGAAACCAAGTCTAGTGGGGAAAGTGCACAACCTCTGCAGATGGAAAAACTAAGTACTTAGCCTTGTCCAAGGAAATGGACATTTTTGAGCATCAAGACATGGAAGCCACAAGAATCTCATCACTCCAACTTCTAAATAAAAACTTGTGGGTGAACAAGGGTGAAGGACCCCAATGTCTATTGGAGGTTTCCTTGGGAATGTTTTTGACAAAGAGCAACTTAGTGATTTCAACTAATAGGAAAAGTCTATTTTCAAGCAAAGCAAGCCAAGCTACACTAGCCAAAATGCATATAGTAATATAGTCCACTTAAAATATACTAAGGTATCACTTGCCAATAATATTCCAAAGTATTGACCCTCTGTGGCTGTAACTTGTGATGTTGCAGGTTACTCCGATGATGATTAGGAGTCATGAGTCTACACTCAACATGCTTTCCTGTGGCACATGAAGATAAAGACTTGTGTTTAATTACTTATTCCTAAAACTCTTGTATTAGGCCTATGGCCCTGAGTTGTAAAAGACTATGTTTTATCTCTGGAATGAATGTAATAAACGACCTTTGTATCTGTGTACTTCATCTTAAATTGTGGATGCTAGCATTGATCCAGGGACTAGCATTGCAATCACAGGGATCCTATCCTTTATAAAGGAGGGGTCTAACAGAAAATATAAAACAAATTTAAGTCTAACCCACTTCCTATGAAAAATAATCTTGTAAAGAAACAAGTCATGAAAGCACAAAGCAACAAGCATAGGAAAGCAAAACAAGTGCAACTTCAAAAATTTCAACATAAAGAGGGGAAACTTAATATTATTGAGATGTATAAAAGCATGTTTCCATTTCTCATAATAATTTCAGTAGCATCATGAATAAAATTAACAATATAACTATCACATAAAACACTCTTATCATGAGCCACATGCATATAAAATTATTACTCTCCACATAAGCATAGTCATTCTTATTAATTGTAGTGGGAGAAAATTCAACAAAATAGCTATCATTATTATTCTCATCACATAATCATCAAATATAGGAGGCATATTGTAATCATAATTAATTTTCTCCTCAATAGTAGGTGGACTAAAATTATCATATTCATCATTGTAATCATCATATATTGGAGGTATAGTATCATTATAATCAATAGAATAGTTATCTTCCAAAGTGTGTTCATTTGTAAAGAAATCATCATAGCAAATTTTCTCCTCTAAATCTAGGGAACTAAAAAGATCATAAAAACTAGCTTCCCCAAGCTTAGACTTTTCCATAGAATTAGCAATAAAGGTGTTCAAAGAATTCATACTAATAACATTGCTATTAGGGTGCAAATAAAGTTCCATAGGTTTTTTAATTTTCTCTTCAAACACTTCATGTCCTAACTCAAGATAAATACTATAAAGATCTCTAATTTTGTTGTTGTTTTGCATTAAGCCTAACTAGTGAAAAGAAAAATAAGAAACAAAAAGATATAATTGTAGAATCTAAAGGAAATAACTTCGAACACTCACACACCAGCAACAGTACTAGCAGATAGATTAGTAGCCAGAGGATGTGAGTACCTTTTACCTTACCTCCTCAGCAACGGTGCTAGGAAAGAGCTTGATGTCTACGCACACTTCTATTCTTGTAGACAGTGCTGGGCATCCAAGTGTAGAGGTTTGTAGGACAGCAGCAATTTCCCTTCAGTTGATCACCCAAGGTTTATCGAACTCAGGAAGGAAGAGGTCAAAGGTATCCCTCTCAAGCAACCCTGAAATTATGATACAAGAAGTCTCTTGTGTCCCCAAAACACCAAATACACTTGTCAGGTGTATAGGTGCACTAGTTCGGCGAAGAGATAGTGAAATACATGTAATATGGATGGTTATAAGTGGTAATTGCAATCTGAAATAAAAATGGCATCAAGCAAACATGTAATAGGACTGATTGTAAACGGTGTTTCAATGCTTAGAAACAAGGCCTAGGGATCATACTTTCACTAGTGGACACTCTCATGTAAATATCTTCTCTTCATTATGCTACTCTGAACTACTCTCCGGTTGGACGATGTAGGGCTATAACAGTGTAACATCCCAGCATTAGAGCTTAGAAATAAGCTGAACCCAGATGTGTGCATTGCATTCATGCATAGAAAATCTGAATAATTTTCGCGCTTTTAAATAAAATTTCTTAAAGTGATTGAAACCTCTCTCAACTTGATGTAATTATATTAGATCATCAAGTTGATTGTGACAAGTTTCAAAATGACCTTTGTTAAAACCTTTTTTTGGGTAAATGATATTTGATCTAAGGGTAGATCAAATTTAATGGAAGTCAAACTCTAATACATTATTTAATGATTCATATTTTATCCTTAAGCAGTCATATCCCAGTATTCATTACACAACTCATGAATAACAAGTTATAAATATAACTTAAGTAATAGGAATGTGACAATTAAAGCTTGACATAACTTAATCTCATGTATCTCTACCATGAGTATCATGGTAATACCTAACCTTAACTCTTTAGTGAGTTTGGGTAGTAAGGAAATTAAGTTAAGATCAGTTACCACACATCTTTCTTTCCATAAGCACCTTTATCATCTCTATTGAACCTTATTCTAATCTTATGGTTCATCAATGTGGAGTAATCAACTATTGATTCACCAATCCTTAACCTATCACTTCTTGAGCTATTAATCCTTGTCCTTATCATAGCATCCATTTAAAATCCTTTAGAGAAAGAGGTAAGGAAAGGTATATGGTAATGCTAGATTCAAATATCATCTATAGGATGGGAGTGTTGGAAGTAAATAAGATCAATAAGATTATTGGTGTAATTAAATCACTCCTGAATGAATAGAAGAGTTGTAAGGTTCCCAACCTTTAATAAGGTAGAGATCCCTGTGTTTACAATGCTAATCCCTGGATCAATAGCTAGCATCCACAGTTAAGATGTAATATCAAGAAACAAAGGTCATAATACAACTTTATAACCAGGAATAAAATAATTCATTACATCTTACATAGCTCATTTGGCTATCACATTACATTGCAGCTGAATATCTATAAGCATGGGTTCCTTCATCTTCAAAGTGCCACAGGCAGTCATGTTGGTTGTAGACTTGTAATCCTAATTCAACACACTTCACTAACATCAAACAAACCTGCAACATAATAAGTTGCAGCCACAAGGGTCAATACATTTGAATTGTATTGGCAAGTTTCACTACTAAGTAGAAATATGTGGATCCTATCATTACATGCATATTTGGTTAAGTGGGGTTCAGGCTCATTTGCAGAAAGCAATATAGTTTTATCCTATATTTTCAAAATAGTTTTTGTTCTTTGTCAAATCTTTTTGAACTTCTTGGAAAACTCCAAGTGCTTCAAATCCCTTGTTGTCACCCCCCAAGTTTTAACTTTGAGAAATTGGAATGTCGAGATCTTCCATAGCTTCAGGACTTAGTTGCTCAGTATTGTCCATAACCGGGGACACGGCTAAGTACTTAGAATTTTGATCTTCTGCAGAAGCTGTACACTTTACCCACATGACACAATCTCATCTTGATGCCACCAGTGGCCGTTGGATAAGTACTCCGCAAGATGGAGTAGTGGCAGATTGAGAATGTGACAAAGTCTTTCCATAGGAGTCCTCCCAATACACAATGCTAGCTTGTCATCTAGGCACCAATGTAGGGTTTCAAGTTCCCTAGCACAAATCTATTTAACCTTAAGATGCCAATGCATGGGACATCCACTATGTAATTTACTAAGCCAAAGCCCATTTAGCATGTGGCTGTAAACGAAAGCCACTGTACGAGAAACATGTTCAATCTCTAAGTCCCTGGGTGGTTTTCTTCTAGTGCACAACAAAAGAGATTGCCATGTAAACATGGTTCCTTTTGTTGCCACCTTGTCCAAAACTTGAGTATCCTTGTCCACCCAGGTGGTTCATTGAGTACTTGTTTTATTATATAAAACATATATCTTTTCAACTCTTCATATATTCATAACATGTATCCCATCCCAATATATAGCAGGTCTAAGCATACTACAACTACATTGTTTCCACTAAGGAGTATATAAGGGTATCCTATTAGGATTTAGCATCGCATAAAATATAGAAATCCTTTTCATGCATGTTACAAAAATCCACTAAGTGTAATGAAAATAATAGGACTTGGATAATAGTGTCACTTGCCTTTTTAGTAGAGAATGTTGGTTCACTTCTTGATCTTGCAAATATCACACTCTTCTAATTCCACTACAATACAATCAAGCAAAAACATATTCAGCACATCATTCAAACAACTTAACACACATAAAATAACAAAAACAAGGTCATGCATGCAAGCATGCAAAAGATAGTTTTATTTGCAAAAAAATGGTTTCTACTAGGCTCTAAAAATTGTAAGGTTCAAAAAGTGGTCATTTACTAAAGTGGTAAAACCATTTGCAAAAGGTTTTATCTATAAACCATTTTTAAATAAAATCATTATTTTATGTGGTTGAAAATGCTTTTAGCAAAGCAATATTCTTTAAAGAGTTCTCCAAATATATTTTAATTCTAAAAACTTGGTGTTTAGGGTCAGAAAGTTTGAATCAATTCATTTCCCAAAGATTTTACTCAAAAATCATTTTTAAAATAAAATCAATATTTTTATTTGACTAGAAATGAGCTAATTCAATTATTTATTCTCTAACTTCACAAAATACATTTTTAAATCCATAAGTTGGTTCCTAGGTCAGTAGGTTCACAACAAACCATTTTGCAAAGATTTTCACATTAAACTTATATCTAGAACAATTTTTATATTCAAATTAAGCCTAGACATGTTTCTGCAAATTCAACCAATTTTCTAGAAGAAAAACATTAAACAAAGTGCATGGTTGCAAAGTACTTGTTCTACTGATTACATTGATATAAAATTTGCAAAATTTGGACGTGTAGAACTAAAGTTATGGATTTTTCAAATTTGCAAACAAATCAAATTTGCAAACCCTGTCCACGTGGCGCAACCTAATTGGCCGGTACCGCTTCGGGTGGATCGACTGTTACAGACCGTAGGATCTCATTTAGATCACACGGTGCAGATTGACTGATACCTCTTCGCTAAGCTGTTATATCGTAGCCACTAGATGATGATCCAACGGCTGCTGTGAGGTTGACCAGGAATGGGCGGCGCTGGTGGCGGCGTCTGGCGGAGGACGCTCTACTCGCGGTGGTGCCGGCGATACAGGACACAAGGGAGGTAACGGGGGTGCTCACCGTGCTCGCGGGGTCGAGGTGAAGCTCAAGGTGGCGTTGGCTTGGCGAGGGGCGCTCAGGGACGGCGACGATTGCTCGCCGGAGTAGCTCCTGACGACGGCCGGTTCTGTTTGTTGACGGAGGTGAGGCTGCAGGTCGCGCCGAGGCAAAACAAGGACGTGGTCAAATGCGTACTGATCTGGGGAAGATGGGAGCATCAACAAGAGGCGCGGGGGTGGTCGAGGCTTACCAGAGGGAGTCGCCGGAGAAGGGACAGACGCGGCGGCGAGTTGAGGTCGACGAAGCCGAGCTTCCAGAGCGCGCGGGAGCAAACTGGTGCTATGGGCAGGTGCTCCTGGCGATGGGGAATGTGTTAGCGTGCAGAGGGAGGCGAGGGGTGGCCGTGGTTCGCCGGATTTTTCTGGAGAAGGTCGCCGGAGCAGCGGCGGTGCAAAGGCGATTCGAGGCAGCCTGGTGGTAGAGAGGAGGCGGTGATTGAGGGGAAAGAGAGGGCGGAGAGGGGCGAGTAAGTACGCGTGGTCACCGGAGGATTTAACGCATGCATTAACTGGTATTCATCGCCAGAATTACTGCCAGAAACGGCGAGGCGACGAGGTCGCGAGGTTGATGACGCCTAGCTGGTGGTGGGGTCTGTCTAGCAGTGAGGGAGAGAGAGAGGGAGATGGGTCCACCTGTCTGTGTCTCTGCGGGTTGTTATTGTTGGAGATATGCCCTAGAGGCAATAATAAATATAGTTATTATTATATCTTTGTGTTTATGATAAATGTTTACATTCATGCTATAATGGTATTAACAAGGAAACATTAATACTTGTGTGATTTGTAAACTTAATTTGAAGTCCCTAGTATAGCCTCTATACTTCACTAGCTTGTTGGTTGATTAATGATTGTGGTTTCCCTATCATGAACATTGAGATGTTATCAACAACAAGATCATATCGTTAGGAGAATGATATGGTGGACATACTCCTATAGATAAGCATAGCATAAAGATCAAGTCATTTCAATAGTTCAATTGCTATATGCTTTACGATACAGTAACCTAATTCCTTCGACCATGAGATCATGCATATCACCTTTACCGGATGGATGCTTTGATGACATCAAACACCACACCGTGGCGGGTGGCTATAAAGGTGGCATTGAGTGTTCGGAAAGTATTGGTTGAAACACATGGATCAAGAGTGGGATTTGTCCATCCATATGACGGATAGATATACTCTGGGCCCTCTCGGTGGAATGTCATCCAATTAGCTTGCAAGCATGTGACTGGGTCACAAGGGATCACATATCACGGGGACGAGAAAAGAGTACTTATCGGTACGAGGTTGATCTAGGTATGCGAGATACCAAGCGATCATAACCTCGGATAAGTAAACTATCGTGAGACAAAGGGAAACTGGTATCGTATGTAAGTGGTTCATTCGATCGCAGTAATCGTAGAAATATGTAGCCATATGAATTTCAGATTCCTCTATTGGTTATTGTTCGAGAAGTGTCTCGATCATGTCCGCATAATTCACGAACCGTAGGAAGACACATAAGGATTGACGTTGTTTTGAGTAGTTATGGTATTATGAGAAAGAGACCAAATGTTGTTGAGTCTCGGATGGGATCCGGGATATCACGAGGTGATCCGGAATGGTCAGAATAATATTCATATAAGGAAAGTCCGTTTGAGTTCGGGAATGATTCGGTGTTTTCATCGGGAATGTTCTAGAAGGTTCGGATTGTCCGGCACTCGGGGAGGGTACATGAATGTGTCATTGAATGATTGCATCATGTACTAAGTGTTCTTGCTGTTCCAAAACTGAAAAGTCAAACGCGGTTTGAAAGTCAAACGGCTAAAACAGGAAACTGTGGAAAACAGGAAACTGTGGGAAACAGGAAACTGTGGGAAACAAGCAAGAGGAGGTTGAAACCAACTTGGAGGAGGAGTCCCTCTCCTCCAAGCCGGTGGCCAGCCTAGGCCGAGTAGGGGAGGGACTCCCCTCCCTCCCCTGGCGCGCCAGCCCCTCCACCTATAAAAGGAGGGGCAGGGCCTCCTCCTCTAGACACACAAGTTCCTATCCTCTAATCTCCGGTTTAGAGCCGTTTTGGTTTAGAGCTTCTAATTGCTTTAGCCTGCGGTTTAGAGCCTTCTAATTGGTGTGTCTAATCTCTAGACCACTAATATCCCTCTCTCATACTCCACCATACTCGTTTCGGCTTAAGGCGAAGCCCTGCGGGATTTCCCCTCTACTTCCGGTACCACGCCGTTGTCTTTGCGGAATCGCGAGAGAGTGCTACAACCTCCGCTCTTGGAACAAGGGAGAGGAAGGTCTTCGTCGAGTCGAGCGTGTGACCGACTTGGAAGCTGCCGGAGCATGGCCCGGAAGGATCGTCTACGATCTTGAGATCGGAAAGAGTACGACTACATCACCCACGAGAATCCGCTCTCGTTAAACACTTTGGAATCTTCGAGGGTAAGTTATTCCATCGACTCGTTGCTACAATCTAGTAGATAGATCTTGGCTTGTTTGTTTGTATGCGATAGAAATTTTTTGTTTTCCATGCTACGAACCCCTTCAGTGGTATCAGAGCCGTGTCTATATGTAGATCTGTTGCACGAGTAGAACACAATGGTCATTGTGGGCGTTGATGCTTTTATTGTCGATTGCTTTTTGTGTACTTTGCATCTTGCGGTATGTTGGGATGAAGCGGCACGGGCTAACCTTACATGACTTGTTCATGAGACTTGCTCCATGCTTGACATGCAACTTGTATTTCATAAGTGGCTTTGCGGGTGCCTGTTTCTCCTAGCATAGTTAAGATCCAATTTACAACGGGTGATCAACAATGCTAGTATCAATGTTGTGGTTCTTATTCGTAAGTTAGAACGACACTTATTGAAAGCCCCAAACCACGTAAAATATGCAAAGAAAGTAGAGGTGTCTAACTTTGTTTTGCAGGGGTGTGCAGTGATGTGATATGGCCATGATTGTGATTATATTTGATGTATGCAATGTTCCTTATTGTAAGTTGGCAACCGGCAGGAGCCATATGGTTGTCTTTAATTTATGTTAAGACCCGCGTGTCTATTCAAAGTAGTTGTAATAGTTGAAGCCGGTGGACGACAACCATGGTGAAGCATCATTGACCTTGATGCAATGCCGGTGATGATGGAGATCATGTTCGTGCTTGAAGATGGAGATCGGAAGCACAAAGAAGAAAGGCCATATCATATCACATATTATTGAATTGCATGTGATGTTAATCCTTTATGCATCTTGTATTGCTTGGTAGACGACGGTAGCATTATAAGATGATCCCTCATGCACATCAATTTCAAGGCATAGAGTGTTCGCCCTTAGTTAGCGTCGTTGCTAAAGCTTGTTGTTTCGAAGCACCACGTGATGATCGGGTGTGTTAGATTCTGCAAGTGTATACAACGTGAGGAAGCCAGATTTGCTCATGCAGAAACTAAGGTTTGATCTTGACGAGCCTAGCATGTACAGACATGGTCTCGGAACACGGATCACCGAAAGGTAAAGCATGAATCGTATAGTAGATATGATGAACATGACGATTATTCGCCATTGAAACTATATCAACTCTCGTGATGATCGGTGTTGATGTAGTGGATTTGGTTCGTGTGATCACTAAAACAATGTGAGGGATGTTGTTTTGAGTGGGAGTTCACCTAGTTTAATTTCATTAATTAATTTGAACTCAATTTGTCATAAACTTAGTCTAAACTATTGCAAATATGTTGTAGATCAATGGCAGCCCCTACCATCAATTTTAATGCGTTCCTAGAGAAAGAAAAGTTGAAAAACAATGGAAGCAACTTCACGGATTGGTTCCGCAATTTGAGGATTGTCCTCACAGCTGGTAATTTGACCTATGTCCTGGATGCACCGCTGGGTGACCCACTGCGGTGATGCTCCCGATGAAGTAAAGAATGTTTACCTCGCTCGGAAGAATCGGTACTCCATAGTTCGATGTGCTATCTTGTATGGTTTAGAATCGGAGCTTGAAAAGGTTTGAAGAGTCGGACCCATATGATATTGTCGAGGATCTCAAATTGATTTTTGAGACTCATGCGGCAATTGAAAGCTATGAGGCTTGAAAAGTTCTTTAAGCGCAAGATGGAAGAGGGCAGCTCGTCGTGAGCATGTGCTTAAGATGTGCGCACGCACGAACAAACTTCAAAGCTTAGGTATAGTGATTCCTAATGCTTTGGGATTTACCGTGTCCTCCAGTCACTACCACCAAGTTACAGAACTTTGTGATGAACTACAACATGCAGAACATGAACAAAGAGTTGCGAACTGTTTGCTATGTTAAAGTCTGCGAAGTGGAGATCAAGAAAGAGCACCAAGTGTTGATGGTCAATAAGACCACCAAATTCAAGAAAGGCAAGTCTAAGCAAAGGGACACTTCAAGAAGGGTGGTAAGAAAGTTACCATGCCGCGAAGAAAACCAAGGCTGGACCCAAGCACGAAACTGAGTGCTTTACGCAAGGGAGAAGGTCCGGAAGCGGAATTGCCCAAAGTACTTGGCGGATCGAAGAACGGCAACATCAAGAAGAAAGGTATATCGATATACATGTTATTGATGTGTATCTCACTAGTACCGTAGTAGTGCACGGGTATTTGATCTTGGTTCGGTTGCTCATATTTGTAACTCAAAGCGGTCTGCGAATAATCGGAAGCTAGCGAAGAACGAGGTGATGCGGCGTGGGAAGCGGATCAAAGGTTGATGTGATCGCGGTGGCACGCTACCTTCATCTACCATCGGGATTAGTTTTATACTTAAATAATTGTTATTTGGTGCTGCGTTGAGCATGAACATTATATCGGGATCTTGTTTATTGCGAGACGGTTACTTGTTTAAATCTGAGAATAATGGTTGTTCTATTTATATGAGTAATATGTTTTATGCACATGCACCTTTGATAGATGGTCTATTCTTATTGAATCTCGATAGTGGAAATACACATATCAACAACATTGAGGCTAAACGTTTGAAATCAAGCGATAATTCGACCTATATGTGGCCTTTGTCGTCTTGGTCACATTGGAGTGAAGCGTATGAAGAAACTCCATTCCGATGGACTTCTTGAATCACTTGATTTTGAATCACTTGAGAGATGCGAAGCATGTCTGATGGGAAAAATGACTAAGACTCCATTTTCTGGTATGATGGAGCGAGCTACGGACTTATTGGAAATCATACATACCGATGTGTGTGGTCCAATGAGTGTAGCATCGCGCGGTGGTTATCGTTATGTTCTTACCTTCACGGATGACTTGAGTAGATATGGGTATATCTATTTGATGAAACATAAGTCCGAAACTTTCGAGAAGTTTAAGGAGTTTCAAAGTGAGGTAGAGAATCAACGTAACAAGAAGATTAAATTTCTACGTTCTGATCGTGGAGGTGAATATATAAGTTACGAGTTTGGCGAGCATTTGAAGAAATGCGGAATACTTTCACAGTTGACACCGCCGGGAACACCACAGCGTAATGGTGTGTCCGAACGTCGTAATCGAACTCTCTTATATATGGTTCATTCTATGATGTCACTTACAGATTTACCACTATCATTTTGGGGTTATGCATTAGAAACAGCCGCATTCACTTTAAATAGGGCACCGTCTAAATCCGTTGAAACGACACCGTATGAATTATGGTTTGGCAAGAAACCTAAATTGTCGTTCCTTAAAGTTTGGGGATGCGAAGCCTATGTAAAGAAGTTACAGCCGGACAAGCTTGATCCCCAAGCGGAAAAATCGTCTTCATAGGATACGAAGGAAACTATTGGGTATACCTTCTATCATAGATCCGAAGGCAAAATCTTCGTTTGCAGAATGGATCCTTTCTAGAAGGAATTTCTCTCGAAGAAGTGACTGGAAGGAAAGTAGAACTCGACGAGGTTGTCGAACCTTCTCTCGAAATTGCAGTAGCGCAGACGGAAGAAGTTCTGTGGTGCTGCACCAATTAAAGAGGAAGCTAATGATGATGATCATGAAACTTGGTTGAAGTTGCTCTGAGCCTCGGAGGTCAACGAACTCGTACCACTCAGTTGGTATGATCCCGTTATGAGTGTCATGTTGGTGGACAACACCGATGACCCCGAGACATATGAGGAAGCGATGATGAGCCGAGATTCCAATAAATGGCAAGAATCCATGAAATCCGAGATTGGATCCATGTACGAAAACCAAGTATGGACTTTGGTGGACTTACGGATGGTAGGAAGGCTGTCGAGAACAAATGGATTTTCAAGAAGAAAGCAGATCTTGATGGTAATGTTATGTCTATAAAGCTCGACTTGTCGCAAAAGGGTTTCGACAAATTCAAGGAGTTGACTACGAGGAGACTTTCTCACCAAGATGTGAAACTAAAGTCTGTGAGGATTATGTTAGCAATCGCTGCATATTATGATTATGAGATATGGCAGATGGATGTCAAAACAACATTCCTCAATGGAGATATTGATGAAGAGTTGTATATGATGCAACCCAAAGGTTTTGTCGATCCTAAAGATGCTAACAAGGTATGCAAACTTCAACGGTCCATCTATGGATTGAAGCAAGCATCCCGAAGTTGGAATCAATGTTTTGATAAGGTGATCAAAAGTTTTGGTTTTATACAAACTTATGGAGAAGCTTGTATTTACAAGAAAGTGAGTGGGAGCTCTATAGCATTCTTAATACTATATGTGGATGACATATTGTTGATTGGGAATGATGTAGACCTTCTTAATAGTGTCAAGGAATATTTGAATAATAGTTTTTCAATGAAGGATCTTGGCGAAGCAGCTTACATATTAGGCATAAAGATTTATAGAGATAGATCGAAATGCCAAATATCATTGTCACAAAGTACATATTTGGACAAAGTTCTAAAGAGGTTTGGAATGGAAGAAAGCAAGAAAGGGTTCTTGCCCATGTTGCCAAATACGACCTTGAGTAAAACTCAAAGTCCGACATCGGCGGAAGATAGAGAAAGTATGAGTAAGACTCCCTATGCCTCAGCCATAGGATCTCTAATGTATGCCATGCTATGTACTAGACCCGACATTGCATATCTTAGTTTAACTAGCAGATATCAAAGTGATCCGAGTGGATCATTGGACAATGATCAAAACATCCTTAAGTACTTGAGAAGAACTAAGGATATGGTTCTTTCTTATGGAGGTGATGAATAGCTCGTTGTTAATGGTTACACCGATGCTAGTTGGAACACCGATCCGGATGATTCTAAATCACAATCTGGATATGTATTTGTTTTGAATGGTGCAGCGATTATTTGGAGTGCAAAGCAAAGCGTTGTGGCGAGATCTTCAACTGAATCGGAATACATGGCTGCTTCGGAGGCTTCACAAGAAGCGATATGGATGAAAGAGTTCATTACAGAGCTGGGTGTGGTTCCTAGTGAGTTGAACCCAATGTCTATCTACTGTGATAACATGGGCGCCATAGCCAATGCGCAAGAACCAAGGTCACACAAGAAGCTGAAGCACATCAAGCTGCGTTTTCACGCTATTCGAGAACATATCCAGGATGGGGATATAAAGATTTGCAAAGTACACACAGATCTGAATGTGGCGGATCCGTTGACTAAACCTCTCCCGAGGGCAAAACATGACCAACACCAAACTGCCATGTGTTTGCATTATATTACCATGTAATCTAGATTAGATGACTCTAGTGCAAGTGGGAGACTGTTGGAGATATGCCCTAGAGGCAATAATAAATATAGTTATTATTATATCTTTGTGTTTATGATAAATGTTTACATTCATGCTATAATGGTATTAACAAGGAAACATTAATACTTGTGTGATTTGTAAACTTAATTTGAAGTCCCTAGTATAGCCTCTATACTTCACTAGCTTGTTGGTTGATTAATGATTGTGGTTTCCCTATCATGAACATTGAGATGTTATCAACAACAAGATCATATCGTTAGGAGAATGATATGGTGGACATACTCCTGTAGATAAGCATAGCATAAAGATCAAGTCATTTCAATAGTTCAATTGCTATATGCTTTCTGATACATAGTAACATAATTCCTTCGACCATGAGATCATGCATATCACCTTTACCGGATGGATGCTTTGATGACATCAAACACCACACCGTAACTGGGTGGCTATAAAGGTGGCATTGAGTGTTCGGAAAGTATTGGTTGAAACACATGGGTCAAGAGTGGGATTTGTCCATCCATATGACGGATAGATATACTCTGGGCCCTCTCGGTGGAATGTCATCCAATTAGCTTGCAAGCATGTGACTGGGTCACAAGGATCACATATCACGAACGAGAAAGAGTACTTATCGGTAACGAGGTTGAACTAGGTATGCAGATACCGACGATCATAACCTCGGATAAGTAAACTATCGTGAGACAAAGGGAAATTGGTATCGTATGTAAGTGGTTCATTCGACGCAAAGTAATCGTAGAAATATGTGGGAGCCATATGAATTTCAGATTCCTCTATTGGTTATTGTTCGGAGAAGTGTCTCGATCATGTCCGCATAATTCACGAACCGTAGGGAGACACATAAGGATTCGACGTTGTTTTGAGTAGTTATGGTATTATTAGAAAGAGACCGAATGTTGTTGAGTCTCGGATGGGATCCGGGATATCACGAGGTGATCCGGAATGGTCCGGAGAATAAGATTCATATAAGGAAAGTCCGTTTGAGTTCGGGAATGATTCGGTGTTTTCATCGGGAATGTTCTAGAAGGTTCGGATTGTCGGCACTGGGGAAGGGTACATGAATGTGTCATTGAATGATTGCATCATGTACTAAGTGTTCTTGCTGTTCCAAAACTGAAAAGTCAAACTGCCAGTTTGAAAGTCAAACGGCTAAAACAGAGCTGTGGGAAGCAGAGCTGTGGGAAACAAGCAAGAGGAGGTTGAAACCAACTTAGAGGAGGAGTCCCTCTCCTCCAAGCCGGTGGCCAGCCTAGGCCGAGTTGGGGAGGGACTCCCCTCCCTCCCCTGGCGCGCCAGCCCCTCCACCTATAAAAGGAGGGGCAGGGCCTCCTCCTCTAGACACACAAGTTCCTATCCTCTAATCTCCGGTTTAGATCCGTTTTGGTTTAGAGCTTCTAATTGCTTTAGCCTGCGGTTTAGAGCCTTCTAATTGGTGTGTCTAATCTCTAGACCACTAATATCCCTCTCTCATACTCCACCATACTCGCTCCGGCTTAAGGCGAAGCCCTGTGGGATTTCCCCTCTACTTCCGGTACCACGCCGTTGTCTTTGCGGAATCGCGAGAGTGCTACAACCTCCATTTCTTTGGAACAAGGAGAGGAAGGTCTTCGTCGAGTGCGATGTGACCGATTGCGGAGCGCTGCGGAATGCAGTGGAAGGATCGTCTACACGATCTTGAGATCGGAAAGAGTACGACTACATCACCCACGAGAATCCGCTCTCGTTAAACACTTTGGAATCTTCGAGGGTAAGTTATTCCATCGACTCGTTGCTACAATCTAGTAGATAGATCTTGGCTTGTTTGTTTGTATGCGATAGAAATTTTTTGTTTTCCATGCTACGAACCCCTTCAGTTATCTGCGTAGAAAACGTTTCGCCGTGGGGGAGAGCTAGTGGGTTAGACTGGGCCTTGATGGGCTTGCTTAGTTGGGCTCTGTTGTTTCACTTTTTTTTATTTCGTAAGCTTTTTCTTTTTCTATTTGATTTTCTGTTTTGATTTCAAACAAACAATTCAAACTCCAAATGATTTCAAACTTCCACCAAACTTTGTATTGATTTTAGTTCCGTTTAACAATATAATCCAAAGTCCAAAACTAAATAATTTTTTATTCTTTTTAAGATCCATTAATAATTAAATAAATAGACCTTAGTCATTAATTCAAATAGGGTTTAATTTATTTTAAATCTCTATTTGAAATCTAAAACAATACCAAAATCATTTCAGTAGGTTTTATTTGAATAAATAAACACTTGGAAAACTTATTTAAAATAAAATAACAAGTTTTAGCGTTTATTTAAAATGGAAAAGCCTTTACTTAAATAAAATTTGGATATTAATAAATCCTCATTATTTTATTTAATTAAACCTTTTACTATTTTTATCAAATAGAAATATTTCATTTCAAAAGCTTGGCCAAGATTTAATTTGGCTCTATAAAATAATCCTTATTATAATTCTACCTTTTCTTTTGAAAACCAAATCTTTTTATTAAAAGATCCAAAAATAGTGATTCCAAATATTTTAACTTTATTGTTTATTTATCTTTTTAAATCCCTTTAGGATTTTATTTGATCAAAATAGGTTTTGATATTTCCAATTGGAATCAAAAAGTTTCTTCTCACCCTGAATTTCAACAAAGTTTTATTTTGTTTATTTAATTTTTTTCACATTTCAAAATTTGGAAAATTTTGGGATGTGACAGGCTACCATCCTTAAAATAAATCTCGTCCCGAGATTTGGGAAGGCTAAAGGTTACAAGTTGGCTTCAAGGCAACTAGGGTACTACCACCCTTAAAATAAAGTCTCATAGGGTTACATTGATGGTTCACTTGACTATGGGTTCAACACTTATTATCCAGACAAGGAATCCTTATTTGATTCTTCTGAGTTAACTAGTTTCTGACATCCACTTCTTCTATCTCTTCAAAGTTTCCATCCATGTCAATGTGGTTCACATGTCCTTTCTGGGTCACATTGGAGTCATTTCCATTGGATCCTTTAGCATCCTTTTTCTTTTTCTTCTCAGGACAGTCTGATGCATAATGTCCAAGTTCTTTACAGTTATAGCATTGTAACTGGCTAATATCTTTCTTGAAAGTGTCATGTTGGTTTTGACCAAGGTCATCTCCATTGTCAGTATTATTTCCATTATTCTCACTTTCATTGTTGTTGTGGGAATACTGATGTGGTTCATAATCTTCATTGCTCTTTTTGAATGAATGCTTCTTTTTTGATGATCCTGAGTGATTCTTGAGTTTATGCTTCCTCTTTCTGTTCTCAACTTGATTCATCTTGTTTTCCAATATAGTGGCGTTGTCACAGAGTGATTGATAAGTTGGGACATAGGCAACAACTAGCTGCAGGTTCAACTCATCATTAAGTCCTTCAAGAAATTTTTCTTTTCTCTTAGCATCTGTGTCAACTTCATCCGGTGCATAGCGTGCCAGATTGTTGAATACTTCAATATACTCAGCCACACTGAGGTGACGCTGTTTCAGATTATGAAACTCCTTTTTCTTCAAGTACATTACTCCAGGTGAGATGTGAGTTGTTCTGAATCCATCCTAAAAAATAGCCCTAGTCACATCCTCAAGGGGAGTGGTGATCTGAAAGTTGTCCCACCATGTTGTTGCTGGTCCTTCAAGCAGAAATGCTGCAAAACTAACTTTTTCTTCGTCAGTGTAGCCAACAGTCACTAGGTCTTTGTTCACTGAACGTAACCAATCATCAGCTTCCATTGGATCAGTTGTTCTAGAGAATCTTGCAGGCCTAAGTTTCAGAAACTTGGTGAGCATGTCAAGTGCTGGAGGATTATTCTGATTGTTGTTGTTGTTGTTCTGATTCTATATGAGTGTGGTCATCTCCTGCATCAACTGTGTATAAACTGCCAACATCTGATGTATCTCAGGGGGAATGTTGTTGTTGTTTTGGTTGGGGTTGGCACGACGAGGAGGCATCTGTTGGTTTGATAGGGATAAGTATTGGTGGATAGGTTTTTAAGAAGTTTTAACACACAACTCAAAACCAACCAAGTTCAATCAAACAATCAAGCAACTATTCACTTAACAACTTAAGAGTTTAACTCATGAGTTGAAGGAATCAACAAGTTTTCTTGAAAATAATAACTTAGTATAATCATACTTCATAGGTCAATATGATCCATACACTAACTTGGTATCAATGTCTTTGGTAGACAATCTAATGTCTCTTGGTTTTTCACTTGTAGTCCTTAGTGATGTCTAAGTTGAAGTCCTTGGTGAAAATAAGGTTGAAATTTCTTGAAGATGTTGAAGTCATTAGAGTTGATGAAGTCCTTGGTGAAACTAAAGTTAAAGTCATTGGTCATGGTGAAGGCTTTGTCCATCAAGTTGAAAGGAAGAGGTGTAGAATCAAAACCAAAAAGGTTGAGGAAAGAGTTTACAAGATTGTTTGTAAATAAGTTTTGGAACAAATACAACTCCTATTTTTCTAAGGGGTTTTGTCCAATCCTAGGGTTACAATCCTACAGGCAACACAGTGCTCTGATACCATCTGTAAGGTTCCCAACCTTTAATAAGGTAGAGATCCCTGTGTTTACAATGCTAGTCCCTGGATCAATAGCTAGCATCCACAGTTAAGATGTAATATCAAGAAACAAAGGTCATAATACAACTTTATAACCAGGAATAAAATAATTCATTACATCTTACATAGCTCATTTGGCTATCACATTACATTGCAGCAGAATATCTATAAGCATGGGGTCCTTCATCTTCAAAGTGCCACAGGCAGTCATGTTGGTTGTAGACTTGTAATCCTAATTCAACACACTTCACTAACATCAAACAAACCTGCAACATAATAAGTTGCAGCCACAAGGGTCAATACATTTGAATTGTATTGGCAAGTTTCACTACTAAGTAGAAATATGTGGATCCTATCATTACATGCATATTTGGCTAAGTGGGGTTCAGGCTCATTTGCAGAAAGCAATATAGTTTTATCCTATCTTTTCAAAATAGTTTTTTGTTCTTTATCAAATCATTTTGAACTTCTTGGAAAACTCCAAGTGCTTCAAATCCCTTGTTGTCACCCCCAAGTTTTAACTTTGAGAAATTGGAATGTCGAGATCTTCCATAGCTTCAGGCCTTAATTGCTCAGTATTGTCCATAACCGGGGACATGGCTAAGTACTTAGAATTTTGATCTTCTGCAGAAGTTGTACACTTTACCCACATGACACAATCTCATCTTGATGCCACCAGTGGCCGTTGGATAAGTACTCACCAAGATGGAGTACTGGCAGATTGAGAATGTGACAAAGTCTTTCCATAGGAGTCCTCCCAATACACAATGCTAGCTTGTCATCTAGGCACCAATGTAGGGTTTCAAGTTCCCTAGCACAAATCTAGTTAACCTGAAGATGCCAATGCATGGGACTTCCACTATGTAATTGACTAAGCTAGATCCCATTTAGCATGTGGCTGTACACGGAAGCCACTATACGAGAAACATGTTCAATCTCTAAGTCCCTGGGTGGTTTTCTTCTAGTGCACAACAAAAGAGATTGCCATGTAAACATGGTTCCTTTTGTTGCCACCTTGTCCAAAACTTGAGTATCCTTGCCCACCCAGGTGGTTCATTGAGTACTTGTTTTATTATATAAAACATATATCTTTTTTCAACTCTTCATATATTCATAACATGTATCCCATCCCAATATATAGCAGGGCTAAGCATACTACAACTACATTGTTTCCACTAAGGATTATATAAGGGTATCCTATTAGGATTTAGCATAGCATAAAATATAGAAATCCTTTTCATGCATGTTACAAAAATCCACTAAGTGTAATGAAAATAATAGGACTTGGATAATAGTGTCACTTGCCTTTTTAGTAGAGAATGTTGGTTCACTTCTTGATCTTGCAAATATCACACTCTTCTAATTCCACTACAATACAATCAAGCAAACACATATTCAACACATCATTCAAACAACTTAACACACATAAAATAACAAAAACAAGGTCATGCATGCAAGCATGCAAAAGATAGTTTTATTTGCAAAAAAATGGTTTCTACTACGATCTAAACATTGTAAGGTTCAAAAGGTGGTCATTTACTAAAGTGGTAAAACCATTTGCAAAAGGTTTTATCTATAAACCATTTTTAAATCAAATCATTATTTTATGTGGTTGAAAATGCTTTTAGCAAAGAAATATTCTTTAAAGAGTTCTCCAAATATATTTTAATTCTCAAAACCTGGTGTTTAGGGTCAGAAAGTTTGAATCAATTCATTTCCCAAAGATTTTACTCAAAAATCATTTCTAAAATAAAATCAATATTTTTATTTGACTAGAAATGAGCTAATTCAATTATTTATTCTCTAACTTCACAAAATACATTTTTAAATCCATATGTTGGTTCCTAGGTCAGTAGGTTCACAACAAACCATTTTGCAAAGATTTTCACATTAAACTTATATCTAGAACAATTTTTATATTCAAATTAAGCCTACACATGTTTCTGCAAATTCAACCAATTTTCCAGAAGCAAAACATTAAACAAAGTGCATGGTTGAAAAGTACTTGTTCTACTGATTCAATTGATATAAAATTTTCAAAATTTGGACGTGTAGAACTAAAGTTATGGATTTTTCAAATTTGCAAACAAATTAGATTCTAATTCTGTTTTTAAACAAAACCCTGTCCACGTGGCGCAACCTAATTGGCCGGTACCGCTTCGGGTGGATCGACTGTTACAGACCGTAGGATCTCATTTAGATCACATGGTGCAGATTGACTGATACCTCTTCGCTAAGCTGTTATATCGTAGCCACTAGATGATGATCCAACGGCTGCTGTGAGGTTGACCAGGAATGGGCGGCGCCGGCGGCGGCGTCTGGCGGAGCACGCTCTGCTCGCGGTGGTGCCGGCGATACAGGACGCAAGGGAGGTAACGGGGTGCTCACCGTGCTTGCGGGGTCGAGGTGAAGCTCAAGGTGGTGCTGGCTTGGCGAGGGGCGCTCAGGGACGACGACGATTGCTCGCCGGAGTAGCTCCTGACGATGGTCGGTTCTGTTTGTTGATGGAGGTGAGGCTGCAGGTTGCGCCGAGGCAAAACAAGGACGTGGTCAGATGCATACTGATCTGGGGAAGATGGGAGCATCAACAGGAGGCGCGGTGGTGGTCGAGGCTTACCAGAGGGAGTCGCCGGAGAAGGGACAGACGCGGAGACGGGTTGAGGTCGACGAAGCCGAGCTTCCAGAGCGCGCGGGAGCAAACTGGTGCTATGGACAGGTACGCCTGGCAATGGGGAATGTGCTAGAGTGCAGAGGGAGGCGAGGGGTGGCCGTGGTTCGCCGGATTTTGCTGGAGAAGGTTGCCGGAGCAGCGGCGGTGCAAAGGCGATTCGAGGCAGCCTCGTGGCAGAGAGGAGGCGGTGTTTGAGGGGAAAGAGAGAGCGGAGAGGGGCGAGTAAGTACGCGTGCTCACCGGAGGATTTAACGCAGGCATTAACTGGTATTCATCGCAGGAATTACTGCCAGAAACGGCGAGGCGACGAGGTCGCGAGGTTGATGACGCCTAGCTGGCGGTGGGGTCTGTCTGGCAGTGAGGGAGAGAGAGAGGGAGATGGGTCCACCTGTCTGTGTCTCTGCGGGTTGTTATCTGCGTAGAAAAAATTTCGCCGTGGGGAAGAGCTGGTGGGCTGGACTGGGCCTTGATGGGCTTGCTTAGTTGGGCTGTGTTGTTTCACTTTTTTTTATTCTGTAAGCTTTTTCTTTTTATATTTGATTTTCTGTTTTGATTTTCAAACAAACAATTCAAACTCCAAATGAATTCAAACTTCCACCAAACTTTGTATTGATTTTAGTTATGTTTAACAACATAATCCAAAGTCCAAAACTAAATATTTTTTATTTTTTTTAAGATCCATTAATAATTAAATAAATAGACCTTAGTCATTAATTCAAATAGGGTTTAATTTATTTGAAATCTAAAACAATACCAAAATCATTTCAGTAGGTTTTATTTGAATAAATAAAACACTTGGAAAACTTATTTAAAATAAAATAACAAGTTTTAGTGTTTATTTAAAATGGAAAAGCTTTTAATTAAATAAAATTTGGATATTAATAAATCCTCATTATTTTATTTAATTAAACCTTTTACTCATTTTATCAAATAGAAATATTTCATTTCAAAAGCTTGGCCAAGATTTAATTTGGCTCTATAAAATAATCCTTATTTATAATTCTACCTTTTCTTTTGAAAACCAAATCTTTTTATTAAAAGATACAAAAATAGTGATTCCAAATATTTTAACTTTATTGTTTATTTATCTTTTTAAATCCCTTTAGGATTTTATTTGATCAAAATAGGTTTTGATATTTCCAATTGGAATCAAAAATTTTCATCTCACCCTGAATTTCAACAAAGTTTTATTTTGTTTATTTAATTTTTTTCACATTTCAAAATTTGGAAATTTTTTGGATGTGACAAGAGTTATTTAGATTATATAATTATATGGTGATAAAGTAGATTATAGGGATAAACATTGAAGATAGTTATCAAGGAGTAATCCTCTTAAAACAAGTAGGCATAGTCAATGAATAATATCTCTTTGTTCCATAGAGATAAACAGAAGATAATTCTAATATAACTATAATATTGCTTTGATGAAGCCTTGTTTAGCCAATTGGAAACCTAAACCATAAAGGATCAAAGCATTATAATGATCATGCTTTAGTCACTGAGATTGAATGCTTATATCCTGTATAAGTAACATTCGTGGGTAAAACTTGACTGAACTCTAATATGAGATATTGGAGTCAAGTAAAGATAAGATAGTATGATTAAGATGATGTAGAGCAGCATTGAATTATAGAGTTAGTATTTTCCTTTGGAAAAAGAGTAAACCCTTGAGGTGAAGTAGGATTTTATGTATATCTAATTATAAATACATTTGCTGAAGTAATATTAGTATTGGATAATTATGGAAGAATAGGAACGGAGTTAGAAGTAGCTCCGTGTTAAATTGGGGGTTATCAACAGAAGAATAGTTGATATAACCAAGTATGGATATGAGAAAATTATATAAAGCTTAAGTGTCAAGCTCATTGTATTTATAAGTGGGTTTAGAAGAATAAAAGGTGGATAAAAATATTTTTATGAAGTAAGGATCATCATGATAACACATGATGATGGATATGAAGGAGTAGAATATCTAAGAAAGGAATTCCTTAATTAGAAGTCCATAATTATGAATTATGGAGGATAGGAATTCTTGGTAAACACTAAACCTTAAATCTGTGATCAAACTTAATATTCCATCTCATCTATTGGGAAAATCATATTATCTTCATAAGGTTTTGTAGGAATAGTTTATATAGCAAATCACTTAAGCACATCTCTGTCAATTCCAATTATCATAATTATATGTGCTTAGGAATATCTTTATCAATCCTCCTCATAAGACATTTCAGTTAATAACTTTCTATTTTCAAACCTAAACTCTAGGGTAAGCATTTACAAATTCAAACCCTAAATTCTATGTTAATTATCATAGAATATACACATTGCTATTTCCTAAATTTATGAAGAGTAATATTAACCATAACAATTCTTTTGTATCTTATACATCAAATAATGACATAGGATCATTATGTAAAAAAATTCCATCCAAACTATGAACTCACTATAAATAAGTTTTATATACAAATAAGGAAATATCAATTAATAAAACCATGGTTTATTCTTAGGAAGATGATTAATAACAAAGTCTTCTACAAAATATTAAAAAAAGGAATTTATATAAAGAAAATAAAGAATGATATAAAAGGAAAATATTTATCATAAAGGTTTACAAAGTAAATCTCAATCAATATTAATTATTGCTGCAAGTATTCAGCAAATAAACTTTGTTATAAAATTTCAAATTATAGATTAAATACAAATCTGAAAAGCAAAACAAAAAATATAAAGGAAAAGAAATAAAAAACATTTCCTGGCCATGGCCCAACTTCCCTTCTTCCTATATGTCGCCCACGTGCAGCCCACAAAGGCCCAGCAGCCAGCCCAGTTAGTTCTTTTCTCTAGCTGACGGGTGGGGCCAAAGAAGGATCGCGGGTTGAGAGGAAATAATTGCTAGGGGGTTTTCTACAAAACTATCGTCGTTGTCATCCTCACGCACACAGGCAGCTCGCTGGAGGAGTCCGCCGCCGCCCGATGTCGTCGTCGTCAGCCATGCGTCGAGATACCCACCGCCGTTCCAGAGGGGGATAAGAAGGCCACCGCGACACCCTGCCTCAATCCCTATCCACATTCCCTCCTTATCCTCTTTGTTTCGAATGGGGCTGAAACCCTAGATAACCGGATCCACGAATCGCCGTCGATAGAAACCACCTCAGAACCTATGAAATGGACGAAGAGAACCACCACATTCCCCTCTTTACCCTAGTAGCATCAATAGATCAAGGGGAGCTCGGGTGGGTGCGAATTTGATCATTCCTTTCCGTCGGGGTTCGCCGGAGAAGTTGACCGTGTGCTCATTTCCGACCGCGCCTGTCCTCGTCGACCTCTCTATCATCATCAGGGTGAGTTCCTGAACCTTCCAGTATCCCTAAATTGCCTTATCTCGTTGTCAATCGCCATCACACCTTATGCCACTGTCGGAGCTCGTCGGAGCCCAGGCTCCGATGACTATTTCCGAGCGGCGCTGCCACTTTAGGGTCCAATATGTTAAGCTGATTCGAACTAGGCTAGTTTCGTTTGCTAGGGCGCCGTAGATCGTCGCCGACGACCACCCACTGACGACGGTGGTAGTGCTGACGTCGTAGCAACGTCATGTCGACGCCACCCTTGACCCAGTCCATCGTTTGACCCAGTCTTCGCTTGCGTGGCTGATGATGTGGCCATAGGCCCACTGGACAGTGACCATGGGTAGGTTTACGCTCGGTAATAAAAGTATTTCCTGTTTAAATAAAATTAGAAAACAATACAAATTGTATATCAATATTCCAGAAATGAAATAAATGATTAAATATTGTTTAATTAAAAACGTTGATTCTGTAATTTAGAAAAATATGTATTATATATGAAATTTTTTAGAAAAATAAAATATATCAATTAAAACTATTATCAAGCATTATTGTAATAGTTATTTAAATAATAATTATTGAATAAAGATCTTAAAAGTAATAAAACTTTGATAATTCATATTTTAATAATGGTAAATGTTAAAAATATAAATAAAATACCAAAAATCTTGGAAAAATAAAAACAATACTTTAAAACTATAATCATACATTATTGTTTCACTTAAATAATTATTTATTAAGTATTTATAAAGTAATAAACCTTATAAAAATCGTATCTTATTATTTATAAATCACAAAAATAAATGTAATATATCTAAATTATCACAAAAATAATACCTACATGATAAAAATATGATATTACACTTTTGAAGTAAATAAACATTTAAACAACTTAATAACTTGAAATTAAACTTATTTCCTTAATTTATAATTCATATAAGGGTAAATAAAAATTGCTAATAATTCTAAAAATTAGCCAATTGAATCTAATAAATGGTATTAATCTTAAATGTTGATAATATGAAGCCAAAATGGTTCCACACATTTTAAATAAAATTCTATTGAATTATCATTCAACCATATGTGTAGTTTATTTCCTAAAAAGATCTTTATCAAGTATAAAATCTTCAAGAATAAATTTGGGATTAAATAAAACCTCTTTACTTACTTCAACCACAAGTTTATAAACATACCAAAACACCATAGTGAATCCATTAGTAGTTCAAGTGATATTATTTCCTTGTTTACAAACTATAACCATTCATTCATAAGAAGGTAAATAATTCCATTGCATTATAAAATCAAGAAACCACTACACCAAGTAAAAGTATAACCATTCTTAAGTAACCTTAAGGAAACATTATAAAGTATACAAGGTACAAAAATCATAAGCATTACACCTTAAACCCATCTATATTTTAAAGTTAACTTTAGCCTACCAGACTTTCACTATAAGACTAAAGTCTTGATTATGTGTTTTATAGTTAACTTTGGTCTGTTACAATTAAATTATAAAGCATCTCAAGTCTAAGCTACTCAAGCAAGCACAAACAATCTTGATCATATTTGATTAACCACAAAGATTGTTTAGACCTTAGTAAAAGAATCTTTTCTTCAAAAGTTATTCGTTTTGTCACTTCAATCAACAAAACTTATAATAATGCTTCTAGCTCTTAATAAAATAAACTTCAAGGAATTTCATCATAATCAATAAATGACAAGTAACCACAATCACATAGTTTCAAACTTCACCTATATACTTAGGATTAGAAACATTTAAAACCCTTTAACAAGACCATTACTTGTAAAGTAAAACTTAAAGATAAACAATTATAGTGTAAACAATCTTGAGTCACATTTCACGTTGGTATGTATCTCATTGTTTTATGTTATTATAATTACATGTTGTTTCACACACTCACAAACCTTAACAAGAAGCACAAGTGTGAAACTTAACTTAAAGTACAACATATTCCAAGGAAACCTTTCCAGTATCCAAACCCTAGAACAACATTAAACCCCGGGATTCGCGTTTATAAAGAGCATCACATTACTTATGCATAAAAGCATATTGCTTCTTTAAACATTAGTCCTTGCCGGACCAATGATGCTGATTTTAGATATTGGCTCTTAAATTGTCTTGAAGATCGTGAGTGCATAATCTTGCAATCACAAAAGGCAAGTTTACACTTGCTCATGTCCTTTGGTTATTTTCTGTAAAGTATTTTACAAATCCAGTGTTGTCATCACCTGCACTGGAAAAAGTCCAAAAACACTATTTTCGTAATAATGAGATTATGGGTTATTTACCATGAGGTAATAACCTACTATGAAAGTTCAGGTGGTAAAGGAACATATTATCTAGGACTTAACAACCAATGTCACCAGTGATTCTTGCGCCGTATATTACGTGTTAACCATGAGATTTGGAATGGGAGGGAGAACTCAGCTATATCTTCTTCCTCTCGCATGTAGTCGGATGTGCAGGCCGTTGCTGTTATCCTCGTAGTGTGCATATTAATTGGTAATTCGTAGAGGATATACAGCATATGGGTGGGAACCCTCAACATCCCACAATAGTTCTGGCATTTAACGGTTTGTACAAACCATTGCTATATTTCAATATGTGGGCATGGTGTACACCAAGGAGGCATGCGAGGTCGCGAAGGGGGCAGTGATTGGATTGGATCATCTTCTAGGACCCACATCATGGAATTGTGGACGAGAATAAGATGCCCGGTTGTGCAACAAAGAGTTGATCTCTCATGGGTAAAGTAACGCACCTCTGCAGAGTGTAAGAAATGTAACTTGTTACTCCATGTTCCGGAAAGGAGCTGCGAACGCGGCGGGAAAGGAAATCCATGAAAGTTCTGGTAAACCCGTGAAGGCTGACGAACATAGATTTTCAGAATAAAAGCAACCTTTGACGAAATGTTTATGAAAACTTGCATTGCCTACGACCTACGGTCTGTGGCTGTAGATATAGTACATCAAACACTCCTTTTCTAGTGAACTTGCTGAGTACGCTCGTACTCAACGTATCTTCTTAACCCTTGCTAGACTTTGAAGCCATTAAGACGACGTCTACATCAAGTTATGCTCCAGGAAGCATCATCCAAAGCTGAAGCTTTTCAATAAAGACAAGAAAGTCAACATATGCATCAACTCAAGTGAAGACGAAGCTACTGATTAGATAGGAATATACTCTCTAACCAAGGAACCTTTTCTGTAGTGCATTGCAATAGCAGCAATGTCACCCTTAGTTAAAGTACTAATCTTATTAGTATAATAGTTTTTGCAATGTTTATCTTTAATTCTTCCTTGTAAAGAAGTTCTTTCTCTCTATTGAACCTAGAGTGTTCTCTGGATCTTATGTATAGAGTAAATTGTAACCTTTAGCCATGTATTGGACCCGCTGTGTTTCTGTTGTACCACTCTGAGGGATGTAATACTAGTGAACAGGTGTTTCATTCGTGTTATGTCAACGACTATAGTGCACTACATCATGCAGTGGTATGCTGGGTCACCACAAACAACATATCTCAAAGTTCGCATTCCCCGTATAGATAACCCCATTGTCATCTCAAGCGTTAGATGGTTCCAACAAACACAACAAACTCATAGAGACATCCAACTCAAATTATAACTCATGATAAGTATTTATGTAATCTTTAGCCTAAGTGCCACACGGTGTGCACACTATCAACTTCACACATGTGGGGATAAGCTGAGATTAATTAAAGCACTTGAGTAGCAGAGTAGATCTACTTATTCAACTGGATTACAAAGCTTATGATCACAATAAGATCACGCATAGAGAGAGAAATGAACATATAGATACCGGTAGAGCCCTTAGCCTCAAGGGAGAACTACTCCCTCCTTATCATGGGAGTCAGCAACGGCGATGGAGATGGTGGTGGAGTCGATAGAGATGGCTCCGGGGGAAATTCCCTGTCATGGCATGGTGCCGGAATAGAGACTTCTGTCCCCCGAATCTCCTCTTCGGTGGAGGCGGTGATGCAGAACCTTTCGTGGATTTCTGATCTTGCTAGGGATTTCGTCTTGGGGAGATGTATATATAGGCGAAAGGGCAAGGCCGGTGGAGCCTAGAGGGGCCCACACCATAGGGAAGCATGGCCTAGGGTGGACCCGCGCCAGCCCTAGGTGTGGCCACCTCGTGGCTCCACTTCGTCTCTCCTTCGGGCTCCGTGTTGCTTCTAGAAAAATAGGAGCTTTAGCTTTTGTTTTGTCCAATTCCTTGAATATTTCCTTACTAACTTTTCTGAAACCAAAAAAGCAGAAAACAGGCAACTGGCACTGTGGCATCTTGTTAATAGGTTAGTTCCAAAAAATGTATAAAAATGCCTCCAAGTATAGACAAAATATAAAATAGTTGGTACAAAATAAGCATGGAACATCAAAAATTATAGATACATTTACGACGTATCACCCCGCTTTTTTAGTGGAAGAACCCTGCTGTACCACACGACTGAGGATCCCGCCTTGGTGTTGCTTAGTTTCCCGCCTACAGGCATCAAGTTTTGTATTCGTCTGATACAATGAATTGCTTGGTATAAAATGTTCCAGCTGGTAGAAGTATGTCGTTTAATGACATCAAGTTCTAGAGTTCAAACATTGACCTGAAATTCCACAATCTACAACTAAAAGTTTTGGCTTACTACCAGATACATGCTTACAAAGCAACCGCAACTAGCATTGACATCATCATTAAAACATCTCAGAAGCAAAAAACTAAAAGATAAAAAATCACCGCAAGTTAGAATAAGATGACTCCTGTTGCCAAATATCATCACATAAAACCGGGTACATTCCAATATATATTATGTCATAATAGTACAACAAATATATAGATTCGTTAGTACCACCCACCAGCAGAGCAAAAAATACTAGTTTTAGTACCTAACTTGACAAACGTCATCCTTATAGGAGATCCCAAACTCTTCCAAAATGAAAATAGAGCAGTCAATATGGTTTATAGATTTCCTCATATTTTGCAGGATCGGGACTGTATGGGTGTGAAGAATCTTGAATTTCTGTTAGGGTCTCATCTGCTTCTAGAGCTGAATTAGAAAGATTGTCAGCTCGTATTTGCACCTGTTCCAAGATTTGGTGGTACGCCTGGCCAATCAGGTCGTTGCCATCCACATCAGGCGACTCAAGAACTAAGTTGTCAACGACGAACTTTTTAAATTCAAGAGCAGCATCATGTGCAACAGAAATTGATGTATTCCATCCTATAGTCAAATCAGCTATCCGATTAGTGGATGTCGCCACTTCTTCTTTTAGGCGCCTAATTTGTTCCTCCTAGTGTTTCTCTTTCTCTTGAAGGTACGAAATCATGTGTCTATGAGCTTTTTATTTTTCTCGGAGACAGACAATTTTCCAATCCTTGTAGTGAGCAGCACCATTACGCCATGAGTGATATGAATAACGTGGAAATTGCAGATAACAAATACAAAATTAAAACAAAATCACGTTTCAAAAAATAATCCAAATCCAGCTGCGCACATCGTGCAAGCTCCATAGTGGTGCAACAAAATGGCAAAGAACCAATGAGGCATATTACCTAAACATGGGAAACAAAACCGACATGAGAAGAGCCGTACTTTAGGGTTTGTCTTCTTAGCTGACACATCAGCAGTCCTGGCCTTAGTAAGTGGCAAGAGATCAGAATGACTTTGTTTCTGCAAATCATGATGCAACAAAAATGATCAATATATTTTAGGGGACATTTTAAGGAATAAAGCTCCCTTTATAAAAACATTCGGGGACAAAGCATAGGTTACTGAAATTATAGCAAAACAGCTGCATACATCAAAACACTTGTCACTCGATAAACACAATTAAGGCATGTCTTCATGCAATGCCTCCTCTACGGGTGGGACATGAGCATGATGCTCAATAAAATATAGCAAAACCAGTAAATTTTAGGAATGAACACATCTACTTCACAATGCAAAGAAGGATATGTGCATTGATCTAATGCCAAGTATTAGGAGTGTTCCCCTTAACCCAAAAATATAATTTAAAAACTCATCAATGTAGGACACCAGCAAAGAACAATTTGTTTATGAATGATATGTAGCAAATTACCTCTGCATTTTTCAGAAGAGGACTGCTCTATGAAATAAAGCCAGGGACAAGCTCTCGTCCTCATAAGACTCTTCTTGGTAGCATATACTTTCCTATTTCCATTGTACCTTATAACTAATTCCATGGCTACATCCATGGTGATCCTATCTTCCTAATGTGGCATATAGATCAACCATTTCAAATAGCAATCACCTAAAAAACTATCGGGATGGTTGCGGAATCACCAAAGATTGCGCAAGTGCGATGGAGAGGTGGACGCTGCTGGGTAAAGAAGGTGCGTGGAGGGGGAGGTGCAAAAATGTAGCGAAATTCATATATAGATAGATATAGCAGTAACCATAAACTCTAGAAAGGCTATAAGAAGACTATCAACTACTCCCATATTAGTTAACCTAGTGTAATTTAAAGTGGCAGTACTATGAGATGGTGAGTACTAGTAAACAAAGGGGATTACTTAATTGTTAGTGAATCTACAGCCAGCCACCAAAAGCATCATGAGCATGCTCAATATTTAGATTGCAGACCGTGCTTGGTTAAGAACCTAATGTCCAACTCTAATTATCCAAATATAAGAGCATATATCCTATTCACAACCGAGCGTAGTGAGTTGGAGACATCTGCTAACTCTGTAGCCATATCCTCGGCATGCATCTGTTGGTGCTCCTGCTCCTCCTATTCAAGCTCATCCCGGATCTCGAGTTGTGACCACAACACCATCATCGCGTGCTGCAGAAAAAGTGAGTGCGGTAAATTGACCCAGTCCACGAACGTGCAACGCTCGTATTCGTAGTTGTAACCCAAGAACATGTGGCCGCAGTTCATTCCCTCAAATACCGTTAGGCGACGGGTCACTAGGGCGTAGTCGCACCGGAACGGGAGATCCGTATTGGTAATGATGCCATACCACTCCGTTTCTACCATCCATGCCGGCATCTGAACCCAGGAAACATTGTCAATCGAGACAGGCAGATTAGAGAAAAATCCCAAAAGCAAGAGAGACCCCATAAGCTAAATTCGAGAAAATAAACTGATACCATGAACTTTGGCGAACTTACCCTAACCCGACCACCTTGCACATCAAGATCCCCCGTCGTTCACCGGACTGGCATGACTAAATCCGCCTACTTTGCTCAGAAAACGTGTGCGTCTTCAAAGCCTATCATAGAGGCTTCATGGAGAATGAAGAGGTAGGGGAGCCGGTGCTCACATTCGCTCGCGAAATATTAGTGACCTAGTTTGATTTGCATTATTTTGGAAAACAAAGTAAAACTCAATAAATTAACCAAAGGCCCCTATATCTCTTTTAGCGAAACCCCGCTGCAAAACGGAAACGCTCACAAATGTGTAGACAAACTCACCCTATGAACGCATGCACACACACCCTACCCGATGATCACCTTGGAAATATTGTGTCTTGAGACTGGTCGGGGGGATTTAGCTTGACGAAGTAACCATAGGCACCTCACTATAAATTGACGGGAACATCACCTCCCACCACATCATAACCATCCTTCGAAGGCAAGCGTCGAGGCTTCATGGAGAAGGAAGGGCTAGGGGAGTCGAAGCTCACATTAGCTGGATGCTATAGGATATAATTAGACCACTAAGGGAAGCTACAATGTGCTATGGCCAAATCTGACACAGTACCATCATATGGTTGCATTGCGAAATTGCTAATTTCTCTACAACGTGCCTGCTTGCCAAATTCTAGATATGGGACCCACTGCATGTAAGAATTAAAGTAAAATATCTCCATTCTCTCTCTTCTCTAGTGCCTTTCACCCTTCCACAACATGTAAAGAACTACTTGTTTATTCATTTTTCTGAATTTAGCATCAGAGCAAGTTCATGCTCCGGTTCCCTCGCCTTGTTGATTTAGAACTACCCTTAAAATGGTAGGAACTATTTCTAAAATCCAAAAGAGAAATTTGGAACTAGATTTTGCTACACATTATGGGTTCCCTAATAATATGCCCCCATGGTAGTGAGCCGATAGGACAGATATCAATGACCAAGTTTGACTTGCATTATAGGTACTTTTGGAAAACTGAGCAAAACTTAATAGAAAGCAAAGTCCCCTCTCTCTATCTCTCTTTGTGAAAACCCAGTACAAAACACAGACGCTCACAAATGCATACACACAATCACCCCTATAAACACAAGAACGCACACCATACCCTATGAGCACCACCAAAAGATTGTGTCTTGATACTGATCTAGTGGGGCTTGAGCTTGACAAAGTCACCATATATAGGCACCTCACTATCGACGAGAACGTCGCCTCGTACTACCCTTATAATCATCCTTCAAAGCCAAGCGTCTAGGCTTCGTGGATAAGAAAGAGTTAGGGGAGTCAGATCTCACATTCGTTGGCTGCTATAGGATATAACTATACCACTAATAATGGCCCCCATGGTAGTTATCCCATAGGAGCGATACATTAGAGCAAGAACAGCGTGAGCCGTTACTAGACGTGGCTAGAAATTTACTAGACTCGCTTCTAAGAGAATAAAATCGCCTCCACCATTTAGACCAGACAGGGTATCCACTCATCTGGGTAGAAATGCCCAATAAATAAAACCATCCATTTGATTCCCTTAGACATGGGTCTTGTACTAGACCTAGGGTCGAGAAAAACTTAGCTAGACTCATCCTCTCAAGGCATCCACTATGTTGTCCACAAGCTTGTCCATAAGGAAAAAAGTAGTGGCGTCTATCAACGAGCTAAATCCTTAAGGGTCACCACCCTTAGCTTATTGGTACTCCATAAGGTTTAAAATATTGGTACCTAGTACACATTGCAATGGAAAACAAATTTTAATCACAAGACTATTAGAGGATAGCTCTTACATGTTGGGTCCTATCTTATGGACAGGTTTAACTATATACATTGTGGTGCAATCAACAAGCTTATGGTATAGCAAGTGGGTCCCATCTTAAAGATAGATTTGTCCATATACATAGATGATGCCCTCAAGTTTTAGACCTTTGTCTAGGAAGAAAAATATTCTCTTTTAGACACCCCAAAATTCCAATGTTTCACATAAATTGTGACCTGGTTTGACTTGCATTATAGGTACTTATGGATAAGAGAGCAAAACTCAATAGAAACTAGAGAACGAATGCACGCACGCACACCCTACAACCTCTATATGACCACCTCTGAAATACTGTGTCTTGAGACTGATCCAACGGGGCTTGAGGTTGACGAAGTCAGCATACACGCCTCTCTATAGATGGAAACATCTCTTCCCACTAAAAAATATTACGCCTTGTTTGAGACATCAAAGTGTCAAACACATGGTTTGAACTCTAGTGAGCTAGGGGTACCACTTCTCTCGTACGTAATAACCATCCAACCATGGGTGAGATCTCTTGCTCCCTCTCTCTTGTACACTACATGATACACAATAAATAACTGGCGTACATGAAATTAGGTGAACACACTTTCTATATTCGTTATTGTGACTGATCTTAACGAGTAGCTCAAGAAACTATTTAACAATATTGTTTAGTTCATTAACATTAATGAGCAAAAAATGTTGCGTTCCTAAGTTTGTTAAGAAAAAAACCAAACTCAAGAGAGTCGAATAGACGAGCGCTCATTAGACTCGGCACTCAAGCTTGGCACTGCCCCATTTTTAGAAAAACATGGACAACGTTTAAGAATAATTCTCAAGATTTATGCAAGCTTTCTAGCTAGTTTCGACCATCTAAATAAATTTAGTTTGATTAGCGGAAAAACTAGTGAGGATTTGGAAAGATTCAATTTCTCGCTAAGAATTTGCACGTCGACCCTGTTTTGAAAATATTAAAATAAAATAACGAAAAAACAAAAAATGAAGACCTTTCGCATTCGATGCAATACATCAACAAGCTCTACCAAAAGTAAGCAATGCGATGATTTCTTTTGTTAACCAAATGGTACTAGCCGAAGGGTATGGCTCAGCTTCTTGGTGGAGAAATAGCTAGACCCAACTGATTTATCTTGCTTCATTAATTTTAGGGTCCTTTATGCTAAATGTATGGACGATATCATTTTCATTTTGTAAGGTCCTAGATGCAACTTGTACTTCCTCCGACCGTACGCACACTACTCCTACGGGACCCACATCAGTTATAAGAAAATGTCACCACCCCAATTTTCATACAAAGTGGACCATGCTTTCTTACAATTCCCAAGTTTTTAGTTGGATTTATCAAGATTACTAGCTAATTTGGTACACTTAAATGAATTTATGTCGATTTAACGAAATTAGGTAAAATTGTTCTTTTCTGTAAAGAAAATAGCTCAAAATAGAGGGGGAGATCGAAGAACAAGAAGAGATTATGCATGCACATTGTGGAGTAACGTAATAGGGTGTCAAAGAGCAACTTACTTTTGGGCCTATTTATATGGTTGTTGATCATTATTAATTGATTCCTATTTACACTTTTGGGCAATAGATTGCTCTTGAATTAATTGTCTTTTTGAAGGTAGATGGGTGCATATTCTTTTAATAAACATTGCCATCGATCGGTGTGAGTTTCCAAGTATTAGAACGGACATTCTCAATTTTCCGAGTGATGACAAGATTGTTCCTTTCTATAAAGTAGGTCCGAAGAATATAATGTGGATGTGAATGCCATAAGCCAAGCTTTTCAGTCATATATATATAGTGGACCGACATGTTGTGTACTACTAATATGATTCCCATGTTTCAAAAGTTTTCAAACTTCGACCTAGCTAAGTCTTTCCACTTGAATGGGGCTATGTCAATTTATCGAAATTAGGTCAAATTTGAACTATGAGTAAATTGTAGGTTGTGTTGACAGTTTTGCGATTTTTTAGGTAACCATCGGGGGGTCATTTAATATATCACAAACCGCCATTGAAAGTTTTAAAAATAGGTTCAACTTCTTGCTATCATTTTGCATCTTGACAAATTAACGAAATTAGGTCAAACTTGAGCTACAATTAAGCGCAATAGATTCCTCTCGAATTAATTGTCTTTTCTTCGAAGGTAGATGGGTGCATCATCTTTTAGTAAACAATGTCATCGATGTGAGTTTCCAACTATCTGGAAAGAACATTCTCAATTTTCCCATGTCTTGTGAATTTTAAAACTTCATAGCTAACTTTGCCGACTTGAATGAGACTTTGTGCCCATTTATCAAAATCAGGTCAAATTTGAACTACAAGTATGTTGTAGTTTGCTTTGAAAGTTTTATGAAAAAGGTTTTCTATAGTTTTCGGTATACTAAATTCCTGGTTAGCTTCAAAAGATTTTTTGAAAATTTTAAGAGCATACATGTAGTAAAAATTCGACATGGTTGGTGGGAGTACGGTATACATCGAAGACCTCAAAAAAGACAAAATTACATAGAGGTCCCTAAATTTATCACAAAGGGCCCTAAAGTTAAGCAAGGAAAATGGGTCAGGTCCTTCTCGAGTGAGAAGCTAAGCCATACCCTTCGTACTACTGTACTTGCTTCACATACACAATAAAGAACATTCTCAATTTTCCGAATGATGATGAGATTGTTCCTTTCCGTAAAGAAAGTATGAAGACTATGAATTTAAATGCCACGAGGAGAGATTTCTTATAGTAGACCGACATGTTGTACTTACGATTCCCATGTATTATGATTTTTTAAGCTTCGGTCTAGCTAACTCTGCCCACTTAAATGAATTTATATCGATTTATCGAAATTAGGTCAAATATGAACTATAAGAAAAATGTAGGCTACTTTGGAAGTTTCGTGATTTTTTTGCAGGTAACCATCGGGGGTCATTTAATATAGCACAATCTGCTTTGGACAACAGGCTCAACATCTTGCTAATATTTTGCATCTTGACAATTTAACGAAATTAGGTCAAACCTGAGCTACCACGGTAAGTGTGATTTATCAAAATTAGGTCAAATTTGAACTACAAGTTGTAGGTTGCTTTAGAAGTTCTACGAAAAAGTTTTCGATATACTGAATTTCTGGTTGGCTTCAAAATATTTTTTGAAAATTTTAAGAGCATATATGTAGTAAAAATTTGACATGTTCGGTGGGGGTACGGTCTACATCACAGACCTCAAAAAAGAAAAAATTACATGTAGGTCCCTAAATTTAGCACAAAGGTCCCTAAAATTAAGCAAGAAAAAGTGGCCGGGTCCTTCTCGAGTGAGCAGTCGAGCCATATCATTCGTACTACTGTACTTGCTTCACACACACAATAAAGAACATTCTTAATTTTCGGAGTGATGATGATATTGCTCCTTTCCGTAAAGAAAGTATGAAGACCATAAATCTAAATGCCACAAGGAGAGCTTTCAAATATTTATAATGGACTGACATGTTGTACTTACGATTCACATGTTTTATTATTTTTTCAGCTTTGTCCTAGTTAACTCTGCCCAGTTGAATGACTTTATGCCGATTTATAAAAATTAGGTCAAATATGAACTATAAGAAAAATGTAGGTTGCTTTGAAATTTTTGTTATTTTTTTGGAGGTAACCATCAAGGGTTATTTAAATAGCACAAATTACCAAGAGTTTGGACAACATGTTCGACATCTTGCTAAGATTTTGCATCTTGATAATTTAATGAAATTAGGTCAAACCTGAGCTACCACGGTAAGCCCGATTGATTGCTCTCGAATTAAATATCATTTCAGAGGTAGATGAGTTCATATTCTTTCAGTAAACAGTACCGTCAGTGTCAATTCCAAACTATCGGGAAAGAACATTCTCAATTTTCCAAGTGATGGACTAAAGGATGTCTTTTTTATTTTCTAAGGTCCTTGATGCAACTTGTACTTTCACCGACCGTGTTAATTGAAGCTTATTGCTCCTACGAGATCGGACCACCCCTGTTAAAAGAAAATGCCAACGCCCCAATTTTCATACAAATTGGACTTTGCTTTCTTTTCATACAAATGCCTATTTATCGAAATCAGGTCAAATTTGAACTACAAGTAAACTGTAGGTTGCTTTGAAAGTTCTATGAAAAAGCTTTTGATGGTTTTCGATATACTGAATTCCTGGTTGGCTTCAAAAGATTTTTTGAAAAATTTAAGAGAATACTTGTAGTTAAAATTCGACATGGTCGGTGGGAGTACAGTTTACATTGAAGACCTCAAAAAGATAAAATAACGTAGAGGTCCCTAAATTTTGCAAAAAGGGCCCTAAAGTTAGGCAATGAAAAGCGGTCGGATCCTTCTCGAGTGAGCAGCTGCGCCATACCATTCGTACTGGTGTATTTTCTTCATAGACACACACACGAAAAAAAGCTCCTTACTTTTGAACTAGCGTGATGTTGGTCGCAGGGTGTGAAATGAAACGAAAAGGCAATTCGACGCATGTGCGCCACCGAGAGTTTGGAGAAAGGGTTTAAATTCTCGCTATAGTAAGATTTTGCATCTTGAAAATTATAAAAAAATTGGTCAAACTTGAGCTACACAAGAGAACAAAATGGAGGCAGTGAGCCTTAAAAAAGAGGTAGCACGAGAGCAGCAAAGAGGAGGAGGGTCAGACAAAAGTTATGATGGATTCCTAACACGAGGTAGTCCTCTACTAGTAGAAAATTTCAAAACCTGTGTACAAAAAATTGTGTGTTTTGTCTCTTCTTTGCTGCCTCTCAACTCTTCCCACCCCTCTCCCCTCGCGCACTGGCCTGGCTGATCTCTCCCTCGTCCACAATGTGGCATTGCGCACGTGTTCCTTGGTACAACGACTCTTTTTTTAGAGGGCGTCTCTATTTCTCTGGTGTGTTCGGCAGCCTCCTTGGTGTGGAGCAGGAGGAGTACATAGGAAGGAAACCACTTTGGTCCTTGGCGGCAAAAAATCAAACTTTTCCGGTTTCGAAATTTTCACTTGCTTCCCAATCATCAGGAGGGAAAGGTTATTCAAAAGACCGGCCATTCGCAGTAGTACTTCTTATCTAATCTTTATCTTGTCTTATCCCTTAAAATACCATACCACTATAGTATAGTGTACGGATAACTTTAAACATTGACCGTTGGATCAAGACTGGCAAATCCAAACATTGGTAGCCATTGGATCTTTTTCCATTCATAGCATCTAGAAGATTTTATTGTTAGTCTTTAGCATATACAATTAACCCTAGTATGCGCAAACCTTAAAACACACTTCACTTCTTAGTTTTAGGGACCTTGTGCAAAATGCATGGACTTGAATGTAATTTTCATTTTTATGAGGTCTTTGATGTAACTTGTACTTCCACCAACCGTGTTAACTGAAGCACATCGCTCCTATAGGACCTTCCACAGTTAGAAGAAAATGCCACTACCCCAATTATCACACAAAGTGGACCAAGGTTTCTTATAATTCCATTTTTCAAGCTTCGTATATAACTTCGCATACTTCGCTCATTTCTTGCCGATTTAACGGAATTAGGTCAAACTTGAGCTACAAGTAAGCGTGGTAGATTGCCATTAAATTAAATATATTTTCAGAGGTATATGGGTGCATATTCGTGTAGTAAACAATGCCTTCGGGTGTGAGTTTCCAACTATATGAAAAGAATATTCTCAATTCCCGAGTGAACTTCTTGCTAATAAGATTTTGCATCTTGACAATTTAACGAAATTAGGTTAAACTTGATCTACAGGTAAGTGCGATAGATTGCTCTCAAATTAAATATCATTTCATAGCTAGATGAGTGCATCTTCTTGTAGCAAACAACACTGTCGTTGTAAGTTTCCAACTATCGGGAAATAACATTCTAAATTTTCTAAGTGATGACAAGATTGTTTCTTTTCGAAAATATAGTCTGATGAATATGGATCTGAATGCCACAAGCCAAGATTTCAGACATATATAGTCTACCGGTATGTTGTACTTAAGATTTTTATGTTTTATGAGTTTTCAAACTTCATCCTAGCTAACTCTATCCACTTGAATGACTTTATGTCGATTTATCACAATTAGGTCAAATTTTAACTACCAGTAAATTATAGATTGCGTTGAAAGTTTTGCGAATTCTTTTGGAGGTTACCGTATGGAGGGGGTCATTTAATATATCACAGCCCACCACCGAAAATTTTGACAATAGCTTCAATTTCTTGCTAAGATTTTGCATCTTGACAACTTAACGAAATTAGGTCAAACTGAGGTACCAATAAGCGCGATAGATTGCTCTTGAATTAATTATATTTTTGAAGGTAGATGGGTGCATCTTATTTTATTAAACAATGTCGTCGGTGTGAGTTTCCAAATATCAGGAAAGAACATTCTGATTTTCCGAGTAATGACGAGATTGTTTATTTTCGTGAAGTAGGTCTGAAGAATATAATATTGATCTTAATGCCACAAGCCAAGCATTTTAGTCATATATATAGTGGACCGACATGTTGTGTACTACTTATATGATTCCCATATTTCAAAAAAATTGAAACTTCGGCCTAGCTAACTCTGCCCACTTGAATGGTGCTATGTCGATTTATCGAAATTAGGTAAAATTTAAACTACGAGTAAATTGTAGGTTGCGTTGATAGTTTTGTGATTTGTTTTTTAGGTAACCATCGGGGGGTCATTTAATATATCACAAACCACCATCGAGAGTTTTGACAATAGGTTCAACTTCTTGCTAAGATTTTGCATCTTGACAACTTAACGAAATTAGGTCAAACTTGAGCTACAAGTAAGCGCAATAGATTCCTCTCGAATTAGTTGTCTTTTCTTCGAAGGTAGATGGGTGCATCATCTTTTAGTAAACGATGTCGTCGGTATGAGTTTCCAACTATCAGTAAAGAACATTCTCAATTTACCCATGTTTTGCAAATTTTAAAATTCCTAGCTAACTTTGCCGACTTGAATGAGACTTTCTACCAATTTATCGAAATTAGGTCAAATTTGAACTACAAGTAAATTGTAGGTTGCTTTGAAAGTTTTGTGATTTTTTTGGAGGTAACCATCGAGGGATCATTTAATATATCACTAACCACCAGCGAGGGTTTTGAGAACAGGTTAAAATTCTTGCTAATACTTTGTATCTTGACCATTTAACGAAATTAGGTCAAACTTGTGCTACCAGTAAGAATGATAGATTTCTCTCGAATTAAATATCATTTCAGAGGTGGATGGGTTCACCTTGTTTTAGTAAACAGTGTCGTCGGTGTGAGTTTCCAACTATGAGGAGAGAACATTCTCAATTTTCCAAGTGATGGACTTGAATGTCATTTTCATTTTCTTAGGTCCTTGATGCAACTTGTACTTCCACCGACCGTGTTAACTGAAGCTCATTGCTCCTACAAGACCCACTTGCTATACTATAGCATCCCAATTGTCTAACAATTGTAATTCTACTTGCCTAGTATATATTGCTACTTACTACATATCATTCAGTGCATCATCACTATATCATGCTCATGTCACCATGCCACATTGCATTTGAGCATCATATTAAAACCTATTCCATTAGGATCTTCTCCACCTATTGCATTTGTCTTATTATTATTTTGCTTCTTGATATATTGTATTTGCTTGATGCCCAAGTTGAGTTGGGGGCATATCTATTACAATTCCACCATCCATCTTTGCAACCTTCATTTGACTTCATCTATAATGCTACCACCCAATTGTATATGAGGCTTCTAGTTGGTTTATTTGTATTTAACTCGTGCTCATATACTAGGTGTGGAATTCTTGCCACCTTTTCTCTATTTATACATTGTCCCCATGATCTTGTGGGCATCCCATCATCTATGTTATATGTGTAATCCTTTTGTTGGTTTTGTGATGTCATTCCTAACCACAGGATATGGATGGCTCCATAATAACATTCCTCTCAATTGTTGCATAAATGCCATTTTTTGCGATTTGGGATCACACACATGCTCTCATGCATAAGACTATTTTGTCTTCACAAAATAGAGCATGAAGCATGCATTAAATGGTCTTGCATGGCCCATGCAACATATCACTCCACATAACCACTTCTTATTTTATTTGGATTTGTGAGAGTTTTATTTGCATTTGAGTTCCTTCTAAATCATGTGTCTATATATTTTATAGGAACGCTTACGTCTCATGCGACTGAGAAATAACTATTTCTCAGTCGGCTGACGTGGCTGGCTCAATCGGATGAAAACATGCATGGTTTATAACCAAAAACTGCAACCAGATGGCTCAATCGAATCTTGGAACCAAAATCCAACAGTGAACAAGATGACTGAGAAATAGCAAAACCGTATCACCACACATTACACCTTTTTCCTTCACATTCTCTACCTCTCTTTTGTCTCATCTAGTCATGTGTATTTGGAACACACGTAAACCTAGCTAAACCACACTACACCTAAGACCGTATTCAACTTTCCATTTAATCCTAGATATACCTAAGCTTCTACCCCAAAACCCTCCTTCACCCGAACCATCCCTGTACCTAGCGCCTCCCCAGCTCACCCTCTCTCTTTGTTTGATTTCAGGCCATACCAAACCTGGCGCCTCTTCCCGTTTTCCTTACCTGGTGACCAGCCCTGGGCCTGTGTCCCGCCTCCTGGTCCGGTTCAACCTCCTCTGTCTCTCCTCCAGCTCATGTGCGCCGGCTCACGACGCCCCGCACCCGGGCATCAGGGTGCATGTGGGACTGCCCGCGCCGCATACGCCCGCGTAGTCCCACATAATTTAAGTGAATGTCCCACGAGATCCGCAAATATGTTAGTGTAATTATTATTTGTATAATGTTTATAAAAATATTTTAGTACATAATACGATCAACATTTAGCACTTCAATGTATTAATTATTTTTTTTATTTTTTGAATGACTCGTCATTTTTTCTACTAGACATAATATTTGCTCGATTGAGAAATTCCTATTCCTTCCGATCCAAATTAATGTTCTTATATTTGCCTATATTAGGATGTATCTAATACTAAATATGACTAAATATATTCGAATCTAGACAAATGTAAAATTATTAATTTGGATCGAAGTAGCGTTTTTAATGTTTGCACTCGATCGTGGGCTTCCCACGGAAACCCACTATTTTTTTCTTATTAACCCGCGGGTGTCCCGCATAGCTTTTTATGTGGGCTTGGATAGTGGGCTCCGCGGGCAGCCCGCTCCCACCTGCACACAAATCTGGCCAATGGGCCGTGCACGGCCTGTGCCCAAGACGCTGCAACGAGCCAAGACGCTGGCATGGCCGCCGGGCCCGCTAGGCCACGTCTGCGGCCGGGCACGCATGCCCAGCCTGGCGGCCCGGCCCGGCCTAGTACACGGGCCGCCCATGCATGTTTATTCACAAGCGCTTTTGGCCCGTTTAGTCTGTTTTTTTCGATTTGAGTCCGAAAAAATGCTAAAAAATATCAAAAAAATGCAAAAAATAGTAAAATGACACAAATTTTTATATGGGATAAAAACTAAGCTTTATTGATGTTGCCTCATTAAAAAACCTTACATCCCTAGCAAGGAAAAAGAGTACAAACGCTCGAAAAGAAAAGAAAAATTATATCAACTAATTAGTTCCCTCGAACTGATCTCAGATGAAACTCGACATGCCTGCGCAAGTAACCACATCCGGCTCCCCTTTGCAAGATGAAGAGACGGTCGCATCTTTTGCACCTAACTTGGTGCACTTCGACACCATCTATCATAACAAATTCTTCATCGTAGTCCTGCTCCCAAAGATGGCGTCTTTTTCTTGGTTGATTGGGGTTGGGGGGTATCGGTTGGTTGGGATTTGGTTCAGCAGCCATGAGAGTGGTGGTGTGGGGAATGAGAGTGGTGGTGTGGAGAATGAGAGTGGTGGGTTGGTCTATTTAAAGGGAAATATGGAGGAAAAAGTAAGGGAGGGGCAATATGGGGATATAAGATTTACAAATTCCTACCCTTGCCCTTGCCCTTGCCCTTGGCCTGCTCCTTCTCCCAGACAACTCTCGGCCTTTTACCGAAAGGCGGCATGAAGTCATCATCGTCATCCTCCACTGATGCCTCGCCCTTACCCTTCGATGATGCCTCGTCCTTGCCCTTTGATGATGCCTTTTTCTTGGCCTTCTTGGCCTGCTCCTTCTCCCAGGAAGCTCTCGCCTTCTTCTCGAAAGGCGGCATGAAGATATCATCTTCGTCCTCGCTCTCTTGTATCCACAACGAAGGTTGATCAATAAACCTCTCTCTCGAAGCTTCACAACCAAATTTCAGCTTGGTCCACCTTGCATTGATCCTGAGAAGTTCTTGTCGTATTTCCTCATATTTCCTTTATGGCCACCCTTTTGTACATAATGCCTCACCCAGCTCATTGAGAAAAACATCACTACCGATGAGTTCCTCAAATGGAACTTGGATCTTGTCGATTCTAAAATTTCTAGAAAAACGCAAAAGGTGTTCAGACATCAGGGGTAAAAAACTACGATCGGATGGAAAACTCGACATGTTGGCATGCTTACTCACCTTAATGGATAGGTGGGTTTTATAGACTCGGAAGGAAAGGGCGGGAAGGAAAGGGCGGGAAGGAAAGGGCAGGAAGGAAAGAGCGGGAGGGAAAGGGCGACAAGTTTGTATGGGGATAAAAATTGGCCTTCATTATTAGCTGCCTCATTAAAACCTTCCATCCCTGGAAAGGGAAAAGAGTACAGCTGGCTCTAAAAAGAAGAGAAAATTACACAAGAGAATAAAAATTACAAATATATTAAAAAATCCTACAACTAAGTTTCATCTTGGTCTTCAGTCCACCGCATAGCTTCGAACGCGGCTATCAGTTCTGGGTTCTCGGTGGTGTGCTGGGCTCTTCTTCTGGCTAGTTCTCCATCTTTGACAGACATCGGTGTTTTCACCATATCGGGAGTGAGACTAGTTCTTCTATCATCAACTATTCTTCCAGCAAGACTGAAAGTAGACTCCGATGAGACAGTTGAGATAGGCACCGATAGCACATCCCGTGCTTATACGGAAAGCACCGGATATGTTGACATTTTCTCCTGCCACCACTGAAGTATGTCGAAGTCGTCGTCGTTATCATCATTAGTAGCAAGTACTACACTGTTCAGATACTTTGCTAACTCCCCTCCACCTTGAAGCACGGGAGTTTGTGTGGATGTTCTCGGCGTGGCCGTGGAAGTACCAAATATTTTGCCCCACATTTTTTTCTTACCCCTACCGGATGCCGGTACCGCCGGAGGTCTGTGTGCCACAACTGGGCCATACTTAAGCTCGTACTTAGAATAAACATCCTGCAGCTTGTCCTTGACATCAAGTGAATATTGATCATAGCTAACATTTACGGTAAAACTTAAGAGCGAAAGAACCCCACTAAACCCTTCCATTTTAGCCCTAGGATCCAAAATAAATGCGATAGCATAGAGCAAAGGGATAGTTTGCCAATATTTGAGATATTTTTGTTTCATGTTATAGACGGCTACTAGTAAGGTGGCATCATTTTCATACTCTTTCAGTTGTTGGTCAATTTCTAAAATATGATGCACAATCAAATGAGATGTGGGATAATAAACCCCAGATAAAGTGACAGTTGATTCATAAAATGTTTTTAGAAACTTAAAGATTGATTCAGCAATGTGCCAAGTAGCTTCAACAAGTAAAGGTTCCCCGTCATTTTGATGAAAATTTGCATTAACAAATGCGGAAAATTGAACTTGGTCACGTAGAACTAACTGAAGCATCAGATATGTAGAGTTCCATCTAACCGGCATGTCTAGATGAAGACCATGGCATGGTACATTAATAACAGCACAATAATTTCTATAGTCTCCAAGTCTAGTATTAGAAGCATTCAACCATGATATTGCAGTAGTATTTGAAGAAGCATTATCCAAAGTAACTGCAAATATTTTGTCGGTAAGACCAAATTCACTAACAACTTTAAGTATAGCATTAGCAATATTCACACCATTGTGTGATACATCGATTAACTCAAATCCTATTATCCTTTTATTTAATTCCCATGATGAGCTAACATAATGAGCAACAACGGTAATATAATCTTGCTTAGCACGACCACTCCAAATATCAGAAGTTATGGAGACTGGAAAAGTTGACGATACTAACTAGCTTTTTCATATCCCTAGTTGTAGTTTGTCTAGAGACTGGTGTAAAACTAGAGGTGTGAGCAGTTCTAATATATTCAACAAAACCAGGAGACTCGCCAAACCTTAATGGTAAATCATTAACGGCAATCAATGTTGCAAGAGCCTCTCTTTGACGAGCTGAATCATAGACAAATATACCTCGGGAGGTGCCGTCGGGGTTGAAGTTGATCCTGATCTGGATCGCCGCAGCCTCTCCATCTGCCCTGGCGTGGGTCTTCGCGTGCCTCGTCATGTGGCCGTTCCCTCCTCCCACCTGCAGAGCAAACTTTCTCAAGCAACCCGGATGCAAGCACCGAGCTCTCATCTTCGTCACACCTTCTGCGTCAATATATTCTTCTTCCTCAAAGTGCTGCCAGATGCTAGAGGTTTTTTTCCGCCGCTTGCTACCGGTAGAGGTGGAAAAGGCTAGCAGAAGTGGTGGATGTATTAGGAGAACTTGTGTTTGATGGTGTTGTTTGCTCGAAGGGGGTATATGGATATTGCATGGTGTCGATGTTGTCATTGCCGTGGAAGGGAGAAGTATTGAAGTCGGGAGGAATATTGATATCGACCCCCAAATCTTCGGGATTGAAAATAAACTGGTTGGGATTAGCCATGTGTTGGTGTAGGATATGAGAGAGGGGTTGGATGGTGTGGAGATTGAGAGGGGTGTGCTGTCCTTTTTATAGAAAAAATTTGATCAAATCCGGACCAAAAAACCCTTCCCAATGACCTAAAACCCTAAAAATATAAAAAAAAGATCAAACTACCCTCAAACCCTAACCAAATAGTCAAAAAGACAAAAACGGCCTCCCCGCCTCCCGCCTCGGTCGAACCAAAATTTCAACCGCTGCCCCCACCCCCCCGCCTCCCCGAATTTTCAAACTGCCCGCTCCCTCCCGCTCCCCGCTTCCTCCCTTGGCGGGCCATCACGTGCTGGCGGGCGGCCGCGTGCCACTCGCGTTCGCCAAACGGGCTGCAGCTTGCTGCCCGGCACAAGACGGCACCAAGGTACACTTGTGCCGGACGGCCCGCCAGCGTCAGCTGCACGGGCCGGGCCAAATTGGCGTACACGGCCGCCCGCCTGTGCACAGCCCGATGGCCAGATTTTCCTGCACACCGTTGGTACGCATGATAGCCTCGTGACCACTCTCCTCTCGTGACCTCTCTTGGATTCTTCTTCCCTTGTTAAAGTGGGCAGAGACTCCCCTCTCCCTGCCATCCATGCGAGCCTCCCTCTTTTCCCCTCTACTTTTTCTCCAAGACAAACCTACCCTATCCACTGCCAACACGAAGCCATGGCCTTGGCCGCCATCTCCGGTTCCTCGAAGCCCGCTTGATCTCCACCATCAGCGGCCACTTCATCACGCCAGGAGCACCACACGGTACCCTGCCGTCATTGGGAAGGCTAGAGAAGGAGTCGCTCGCCTCCTCCCGTAAACGCTGCCGCCAGCGCCGCCTCTTCCCCTGCATCCCTGCCGCCGGTCCGCGTCGCCCATGCCTGCGCCCGGCATAACGACTCCGTCGACTCCCTCCCGCGCCCTCCTCCGCTTTCTGTCGCCCCTACCTGCCTCCCCGTCGGATTCGCCTTCCGCCTTGTCGCCGTCGGCTTCACCTCGTCGCCCCGCTAGTGGCCGCCACCTGCAGGAGCTCCTCCCGGGCTTCCTCTCCTACCTCCCCGCCTCCCCGCCGCCCGTCCTCCGTTTGTGGCTGTTGTTTGCATGTCGGCCCCGCAGCGGCCATGTCTCCCCTGCTACCAAGATCGCCCCTACGCCTCTCCCGAGCACAGCTAGCATCTCCTCTTCACCTCGCCATCGAGCCGAGATCCTCTTTGGTCGCCGATGCCAGGAACTCCGTACCCGTCGCATTTCTACTCCGCTCGGGACGCCACTAGGAGCGCCAATCCCCCTCCCCCCCTCCTCTGCTTTGACCCTGTAGCGTGTCCTTTCTCCTGCGTCCGTGACCTCCGGCTCGGGCAGCTACGCCGCCAAGTACGTGTCATGCAACGACACCCTATTGGTGATATGCACGGTAATGGTATAGTGACTACGTGACCGAGAGGCTCCGCAATCTGTTCCCCGAAAACATCTGGAGATCAAGCATGTCAAAACCAAGTCTGGTACTGACAATCAAGACGAAACCACAACCACAAGTACAAACCCGGAGGACGCTGAATGCTAGCATCTTCTTCCGAAGTCGACGTCCCGAAGCTCGTCTACATGGAACGCGAAGATCTCCGTCATGGCGTATTGAGTTGTTAGAGCATCCCCACTCGTTGGACGAACCTAGTCTAAAATCCGGACCAAATTTTGGTCAGACGAAACTTGATTTCGGCTTAGAAACGCCGAGTTTTTCACTCGCATTTCCAGACCGAGTTCCCGTGTTCGGCTAAATTTTAGACGAGTTTGGCAAATTAAGACGAATTTCATTAAAGATGACGGAATATAGGCGGATTACATCGAACTTAAAGTAGACAATAAACTATAACATTAAAAAAGGCCGCCGCCGTTGCCTTCGCAGATGCCAACGCCGCTTCTGCACGCCGAAGTTGCCGTAGAATGACGTATAGCCCAGATCAGCCCGACCATCCTCCTTGCCGTCGTAGTCGTTGCTTGGCGGCTGTGGCGGGCAGGAGATCCCCTGACGGCGTCGCCGCACCTCCATGGCTGGTAGGAGGGGCTGGCTTCGTCGTCGTCGAGGATGATGAGCGGCGCGCCCTGATAGGCGAGAACGCAGCCAGACCAGGCCTGCCGTTCGGCATGCTGCTGCAAGCGGTGGACGCGCTGCCGCTCCGTCTCCTCCCAGTCCGCCCTGAACCATTCCAGGATGTCCGGCGAGGACGGCTCCACCGGCAGCGGAGGCGCCGAGTCGCAGAGCGACTGCTCCATCGTCGTCCTTATGGCGCTATCCTCTGCAGGTGGCGCCGACTAGTCGGCCGGCTCACACTTCGGGCGGTGAAGGCGAAGGCGAAGGCGGCCAGTGGGCGGCGACTGTGCCGGCACGCGGGCCTCGTTGATCACGCTGCCCCACGAACGTGTCTGCGGCAGCGAGCGGACCGGCGAAGGGCCCGTCGGCGTACGGAGCGGCGTGGATCCCGATGAGTTGGAGGCCGAGGCGGGGGAGGAGGACCTGAGGCTCGCCATCCTCCTCGGCAACCAGTTCGCCAGAGGACGCCGTCCCGACCTGGCCGCCAGTGTGGATGTGCGCGGGGATCCGAGACGTGGCGTATTCCTGGCGTGGATGTGCTGTAGCACCGCCACGAGTATCCGGCCTGGCGCGATCCAAAAACGCCGGCGACCCGCCGCGTTGTTGCGCTTCGGCGCGTCGTCTGGCGGCCCCTCGTGGTGGGCGAGCTCCTGGGCGCGGCTGTCGGCGAAGAACGTCTCCCTGTAGAGGAGGTTGTCGGGGCTCTCGGCGTCGGAGTGATCGTCCATGGCCGCGATGAAGGCCTGGATCTTGTCGGTCAGTTCGTCCGACGTCGGCGCCGGCGGGATAGGGATGCCGCCGGCGCTAAGCTTCCACCCCGGAGGGTTCCGCTTGTCCGGCGGCGCCATGTAGCCGGCTTCGTAGAGCATGCGCGCCTCCCAAGGCTAGAGCATGCGCCGGCCGAAGCCGTTCGCCACGGCACCGTCACCGGGAAAGCTCTCGGCCATGGCTAAGTGGGGAAGGAGACCTGTGTGTTCGCCGGAGTTGTGGGATGGGGAACTGTGAGAGAGTGTGAGGAACTCCGGTGAGGGGTACGGATTTTATAGGCCGAGATGGGCGGCGAGGGCGGGAGGGATGTAGCTGCGAGGGAGGGAAAAGGGGAAACAGCGGGAAGTTAGTGCCCGCCGGACTGTCACGGGAGCCGAGGCGGCGGCGGTGGCGCGGCAATTTGGCGACGCGTGGCCGAAGCTACGGGCAGTTATTGTCCAGCGGTCGCCGCATGGTTTCAAGGATGACGACGACTCGGCTTCCGTCGCTGAACCGGCGGGTCCACACACCGTTTCGTTTTTTTACCAAGTTCGCTTTGTCCGGCGTTTCCAGGGCATACCCGGGATCCTGGAAATGTCCTGGGGAGTCCGGACCAAAGTTGGCCTAAATCCGGACGAAAACAGGTTCCTAGGTAGCGACTAAGCCGATTTTCATCGTCCGGACCTAAATTCGGCGTTCGGGTCAACGTCCTGAGTAGCCGAGTGGAGATGCTCTTATCCCTCACGGATATGAAGAACGTGGAACGCCAAGATCTTCATGGATCCAAAGGATCGAACTCGAATCCTCGGAACCCAAGATCGCCGATACCAAATGTGTGACCCTTTTTCGAGATCATATTTTTTATAATATATAATATCTGTGTGTTGCAAATAATTGTTCATGTTTGCATACATATTTGTATGGTTTGGGGGTATGCTGATTTCACCTCATAATTAAATATGGAGACCACACGCGGGAAAATCTAGTCTTATATTGACTCTATTTAAATTTGTGTACCGAACTGATGCCTTGTTTTGTCTTGTTAAGAGAACATTTAAATTGCAGGGTATCTAAACAACATGAACCATCTAATAAATTTTTGGGACCCCAGTTCCTCTTAATATTGCCTAATTGTATCGCACATTTGTCTCCGGTACAACAACTTGCGTCCTAGGTGCATTTTGGTACAATAAGTTGCAAAATATGGTCAGGTGGTCTACTAACTTGCGTCTCGCGTGCAGGACAGGTCCAAATCATCTGGCGAATACACATAGAGTTATTCCTTTTATGAAAACCCCCTTGCGTATTTACGTCAGGTGGTGTGGCCATCGCAGCTAGTACTGTGTTCTCGCCCCTCCACGGGCCTTCGCCGGACGCAACTGACCAGCGAACGCTCCAACGGATTGATGCACAGGGGGTACGTCTCACAGCATCTTAGAGGCAATGCGCAACCTCGTTAGGGCATCTCTACTGGGCCGACTCAAACGGTTATCCTAAACAGTCTGTTTGTGTCCGTTTAGGTCGGGCCATGGTCAGTATGAGTAGGGGTCCAGCCTGTCCGGCCAGCCGCGCATAGCGGCATGACCCATTTGTTCGCGCTGGGCCATCGGTAACGCCGGCGTATTTCCAGTGTCTTCCCGCCACCACGCCGTTTCTCACCACTTCCCGCGAATTCTCGACGTTTCCTGCCGCGTCCAGGCACGGCCATAGAAGGGGAGGTCGCCGGCCATGGCTAGCTACAAGCAGTGGAGAAGGAAAATGGAAGGAGGAGAGGGACGGTGTTCTGTGTGGGAGAAGATGGCCGCGGGTGTCTGGTTAAAAAGGGCCGCATCGGATGTCGGCACGGAGGCCGAAGAGGGGTATTGAAGTGTCCAGTCAGTAGGGCAGGCGTCGGGCGGCACATGCAGCGACGGTGGAGAGCGTGTCGTCCTGTCAGTCAGCGTGCCGTCGCGTCGCCATTGACCGGCGGCAGCCTACGCACATCAATGGCGACGAGACGGCACGCTGACGCAGCCTGTATTCCCGCGCCGACATTGATGGCGAAGGTGCGGGAAGCTGCACGCGTTCACGGGCGGCCGAGCAATCTAACCCTGCACCCGTCGGTGTTGTCATCCTCACCTCTCGCCATTGCAAAACCTAGCCCGCCGCCACCACCACAATGATGACCCCGTCGTGGCTGAAGAGGAGCAAGAACGACCACGAAGCATCTGGCAGTCGTGCCTCGCGGATGTCGGCCTTCCTCCGTGGCACGTCCTTGCCGCCTCTCCGCGGCCGGAGGAGTTCCGGAGCGACCCCGTGGGGGATTACCCGCCACCGTGGGAACGCCGCACCCGACGGTACTATCACGTCGGGGAGTGCGAGAGCCTTTGGAGGGAGGGTCACGACATCTAGCGCAGGGATGTCTTCCTCTCCACCGGCTGACACCTCAACCGGGACCGTGTCCTGGTACTGCCACCGCCTAAGGCGGGCAGAGGCCTGGCGGAGGAGATCCGCCGGCGGATCAACAACCTCTCCCGGGACCAACGGTGGGAGAGGGGCTACCACTCCGAGGCCTACTAGGTCAAGTTCCTCGAGTGGGAGCGGCTGGCGGGACAGACCGAACCCCTTACCCATACTGACCGTGGTCCGACCCAAACAAACACAAACAGACAGTTTAAGGTGACCGTTTGGGTCGACCCGGTGGAAAAGCCCTAGGCTTTGGACCAGCACCCTAGTACAGAGCCACTCTCCATCCCAATACACGGAGCGTGCGGCGGTCTGGCGTGGCACGAGGATGTCGATGGCAGGAGGACGCCCCCTCAGGAAGACGACAGCGCATACGAGATCTCGGCTAATGTCGCTCGTGCGGGTGGTCTGGAAGGTGTTAGCCAGGTCAACCATGGTTACAGTGGGCAATGGCATGAGTCGTCCGACCAGCCACACGAAACGTCGTGGCTTGCCCCAACGAGGCAGGTCATGACGAAGGCGTGCAGGAGCGTGCCGCTCTGACGTGCGTGCATCCCGAATTATCCCGAAGCTTGATATGTTGGCAACGTCTTCGAAGCCGGACAAGCGGGACGAGGCCAACGTCGAGGACGAGAAGGTGTTGTCGTCACCAGCGTGTGACTTGGCGCAGCTGGGTATGTAGTCTTGGAGCATGTCTGGCAGCCGCATGGTGGCGCCGCGTCAACCGCCGCGTGTGTCTTATCGTTCTCGTCATCAACGGTGTACGCTCAATAATTGATAGCTAGGAGGAGTATGTGGGGTCAAATTGAAGATGAGCGAGCTTGCTTATTCATGTCGTCTCTTGCCAATTCTGAATCGAGGCTCCATTGCTTGACGATGGCGCACGGAGGGGCCAGCTGTGACGACCGCATATGCCATGAATTTGGGGAAAAGAGGGAAAGGTTATGTTTGCTAGATAGAAATATGCAAGGGCTTTTCCTAAAAAATAACAATGCTACATGTCCCCGCAAGGATGAATTGGATCAGTTTTGCACGCCAGACGCAAGTTGATGGACCAACTAACCACAGTTTGCAACTTATTGTACCAAAATGCAAGTAGGACGCAAGTTGTTGTACCTCCAGAGTAATTAGCTCTTTAGTCTTTTCGTGCCCACTCTTATACACGATATTAGTGGTGAATAGTATAAAAGGTGCCCTAAAAATGTGATCTTAAAGCCTTAGAAAAGGGGCTTCTTAGAAAGATTCTAGATACTATTGCTCCACCCTCACTAGGATGTAATATTCACTTCGATATTTTCATGGTGTCCCATGTAAATATCTCACTACTACCCCACCGCTGACACCTTTGGGCCCTAAAACATGATACGCTCCTCACCGATCATCCTTCGATCGCGGCACCATTTGTGTTGGCTCGGCAGACAACCTCTAAGTCGGCCAGCCACCGCTATGTCTTGTGTGCACCTCTACGTTGGTCGGCCACTTCTACATCCCGCGACTATCCCTACATACAAAGGTGAGTGACCATTATTGTTGCCTAAGAAAACTCATAAATAGATCACTATTGTTGCCTCTAAATGTTGGATCACATTGGTTGCCTTGTTGCCTCTGATATATTGGATCGTATTATGCTATCTTGTCACTTTTGTTGCCTATATTAGTGTTTTCTTTAAGATTCATTGATTCATTTAACCCAAGATTGTCCAAGACACTTTTTGACACAAGCACAAAATCGAACCAATTTTACACCATGTATGCCTAATCCATGCTGTTGAGCGTCACATGGTCAGTGGTGATTGACCTCATCTGCGGGTGCATCACCTGGCAACCAACTTGTGCAAGCCAACACGAAACAACCAAATTGGATCGAACAATTGGCATGAGTATTAGTACACTTGGTAGTTCTGCGCAGCCATGGCAAGCGTCTGATGTTTGAGCGCGGTTGTGGAGCCGGGGAGAAGCTCCCAAAAGAAATGAGAGTCATCCACTGAGATCTTATCCAACGGTCCAGAAATTTGGCCGTAGACTGGCTCAAACAAAGGTTGACTCTAATTGAAAAACCTAATCCTTCTTGCGTCCACCACGTATTGTTAGAGAAAATTGAAGAGCAGATGTAGGCCCACCACGTATTGTCAGAGAAAATTGAAGAGCAGATGTAGGCATCACACTCAGATCATTTCGGCCTTAGAACATTTCTATCCGGACCCTTAAAAGGGGCAAATGCTTAAAATAACTGCTATTATACGGGTTTATAGGATGAAGTGGCGCTGAACGGACCCGTAAAAAATTTTGAGATCCGGAGCGAAATCCGCTCGCCGACCTCTACATTCGAGGGCTGGGAGCCCGACCTGTAGCCGCCCCGCACTCGTAGAATCCCTAGTGCACGCTGAAGTTTCATCCCCATCACACCCACTTCCTCTCCCTCCCTTCTGCGTGCCACCACCTACTTCTGTCGCTTCCACCAACGCCAGCCACCAGATTCGGCCACCGCCGCCCACGCATAGCCGCTCCGCACCCTACCCATCCAACGTCTCTCCCTTATGTGCCTTGCCGCCGCGCGCATGGCCGCCACCGCTCAGCCTGATTTGGGGATAAACTCGGGCCACGAGATCGATCTGTCCGATTGGTCATCGTCGGATGATTACGACATCGTGGATCTGCTCCACAACGATGAAAACGAGACTATGATCCTCCTCCTCACCGTCAAGGAGAACGAGGACCGCCCAAAGCTACTGAATCAGAGACGTGATGATGGGCGTGTTGATGACGCCTTGTTGGGAAACCCCAAGAGCAAGGTGTGATGAGCACAGCAGCAAGTTTTCCCTCAGTAAGAAACCAAGGTTATCAAACCAGTAGGAGGAAGGAAACGACTCAAAAGTGTTGCTAGCAACTCGGAGACCTGCGCAACACAAACTCAAGACTTTGCCCCAACGAACAGTGAGGTTGTCAATCTCACTAGTTTGCTGTATCAAAGGATTAACTGTATGGTGTGGAAGGTAATAGTGGTTTACAACAAGTAAACAGTAAGAGTGAAAGATGTATCAATGGTAAAGATTGGACTAGGGTTCATAGATCACTAGAGGTGTTCTTCTTAGATAAACAAACATGGCATGCTGGGTAAACAAATTACAGCAGGGCAATTGACATGACTGATGCGATGACCCAGCATACCACTGCATGTTGTAGTATACTATAGTCGTGGACATAACATTCACGGAGTACCATTCCGCAAATATTAAATCCTCAGAGTGGTACAACAGAAACAAAGCGGGTCCACAACATACATTATCATTATTACAACCGGAAATTACATGACGACTTTGAGATCCTCTTAGGTCCATAGAGGTATCCCGATGACTCAGGTTTAAACTATAATAACTCTGAGAACAAGATAAAGAGGCAAACTAAATTTTAAGGTTTATACGAGGTTTAATGTAGATAGAGTATAGAGATCTATGATATTGGACTAAATCACTATATATGATACATCTATACTTCAAATATGTCGGTCTCCATTCCATAGATGTTTTCGTAATTGTTCCCTTCGACGCTTCCGAATACTTCTGGTTGTTCATAGCGGAATTCTTCTTGGTCTTCATTTGGATATAGTATTTCCTCTTCCTGACAGTTAATGTCTTCAGAATCTAGCAAAGGGTTAAGAAGATACGTTGAGTACGAGCGTACTCAGCAAGTTTACTAAAAAGGAGTGTTTGATGCACTATATCTACAGCCACAGACCATAGGTTGTAGGAAATACAGGTTTTCGTAAACATTTTTTCAAAGGTTGCTTTTATTCTAAAAAGCTATGTCTGTCAGCCTTCACAGGTTTACCAGAACTTCAATAGAGTTCCTTTCCTGCAGCGTTCACAGCTCCTTCCCGAAACAAGGAGTATCATGTTACAGTTCTGACACTCTACAGAGGTGCGTTACTTTACCCATGAGAGATCAAATCCTTGTTGCATAACCTGGCGATCTTTCCCGTCCACACTTCCTATGGTGTGGAGCCTAGTAGATGATCCAAGACAATCACTGTCCTTATCCGTGATCCCGCATACACCGCAATTGTTGTATGCCCAAACTCAAGGTAGACCTTTCCCTGTATAAAACGGCTATACCTTAGTTGGATACACACAATAACCATTAAAACTAGAAATCTGTCTTTTGTAAGCCCAGATCCACGGTGGACCTTTCCCCGTATAAAACGGCTATACCCATGATCTGCAACTTACAAATTCCTAGAACAGTGTCCAATGCATGTGAAAGGGAGCCGATCCAGCTGACTTCTCCGTCCCATTCCAATTCTCATGGTTAACGCGTAATATACGTCACGAGAATCACTGGCGACATTGGTTGTTAAGTCCTAGATGATATATTCCTGTGCAGTGGTATTCCAACTGCCAGACTTAATAGATTAGTTGATCACCCTGGATTAGTAACCGATACTTCAAGTTAATTATGAAAATAGTATTTCGACCTTTTTGAAATGCAGGTGATGACACAATGGTTTGCAAATACTTTACAGAAAATAATCAAAGGACATGAGCAATTATGAACTTGCCTTGGTATAGCGAAGTATTGCAGTCGAATATCTCGACTTGACCCTGAACCTCGGGTTCTACAAAAATAGCATCATTGCCCGGTAAGGACAATGTTTAAAGAAGCAATATGTTGTTATGCATAAGTAATGAGATGCATAATACAAAGTCCCAAGTAATTCCCCAATCATTACAAGTGGGATATATTTATATGATTTGTTTAAGATTTGCTTCATTTTAAGTTTACTTCATAAAAAGGTATAGTTGCTAGGACTCTACGATAAACATATAAAATATGAAAAGTAAAGTACATCCATAATACAATTCTAGGGTTTAATGGTATTATGTAATTATTATAAAGTTCATGTTTTAAGTTGTTGCAGTTTAAAATAAATGATGGAGTGTTTATTTTGAAGTGGCAAAAAAATAACATTTGAATAAATTATTATTTATATTAAGTTAATCAACTCTAAAGATTAATAGGATTGAAGCTATGGTTTTGTAATAAGGTTTAAATGATCTTGAGTCATTATATATCTAGCTTAAGGTATATCAGACCAAACTAAACTATAAAAATGTAATTGGACTTGAGATATAACATTTGTAGCATTATCAATTATTAGGGTTTTTCTTAAGCATAATCAAATATGAAATCTTATAATTATTGAACTTTGTTTTAAAGATTTAAATTTAGCATGTGTAATATTTATGGATTATACTATAAGATTTTTCTAGATAAAGAAAAATAGTGAATTTGTTTTATAATTATTTAGTGAATTCCAAGTTTGCTAAATATGATTATATATAAATTGAGACCACTTACTTCTAATATAAGTTAATGATTTGCAAAAGAATAACTTTGTGAATCTTTGACTTATAGTTAGTTAAAGATTTTAAAAGAATATTATAAAGCTAATTGTTTACACTTGGATTATATCACCAAATTATAATTATAGGTTTAGACTACTTAGATTCAAAAGATTATGTTTGAATAAGATCATTTCTTACTTAGGAAAGAATTTTAAATAATTAACAAAATAGCTATTTTATTTTAATAATTTAGATAATTGAAGTTTTATGATCTAGGAACTTTAAAATGTTTTTATAATAGTATACTTAGTATTTTTCTAGTAAATATACTTTCTTAAAATCTTAGAAATGAATTTTATTTATTTTTAGGTATTATCTTTATTTTTTTATAAAATTTCTTAATTATTTAATGTCTTTAAATATTTTTTTAAAATTTGTTTTGTAAAATTTTAAGTTAGTATTTTTATGAGATAAGAGATTTCTTTTTATTCATAAAATTGATTTTTATTTATTTTTAGGAATGTTTCTAAATTTATTAAATTTCTTTTATATATTTAAGGGTGTTAATATTTATTTGCATTTTATTAAACTTAAATAAATATGATTATATTTTTCTTAGGTGGATATTATTTTAATAAACATTTTGATGTATTAAATATATTTTTAGGATTTTCTACATTTTCTAGAGCTTAAAATGTTTAGAGGGTATTTTAGTAATTTCCATTTTACTTCCCCCATTTATTTATTTGTTAATTTCCTGATTACCTAGACCCGGGCCCATTGGTCAGTCTAACCCACTGGGTTAGGCTAGACCTCCTGGTCCGGTCCATTGGGTCAATTGACCCCGACCCAAATCTCTGTGTCCCCTCTCGAGGCTCTCTCCTCTCTCTCTCTCCTTTTGGCGATCCTAACATCGCCGCCACCGCCGTTGCTTGCCCCGGCTAGGTCCGGCTACTCTATCCTCCGGCATCGGTCGTCCTTGCCATGACACACTCTGCTGATTCTTCCTATCTAACTCGATTTGCCCTTCGAGCTCCCTCTCGTTCATCCCCATTGCCTTTCTGGTGTTAGGGTTTTTGCCTTCGACGCCGTAGGGCATCGGTGACCATCGAGTGGTGATAGTGGTGGGGTGATGATGCTACTAGTGGTTGTCAGCCTCCACTGCTGTGACGACGAGCTAGTGCTACCAGAGCGGCCTAGCGCAGATTGAGCGCTGCAATGCTCCTTGTGCCGCCGTTCTTGGCTTTCTGCAATAGCTCGGCTACTAATCTGGTGACCTATGTTTCTCCTCTAGGTAAATGTTCATTATCTCTCTGAATCTCTCTCTGGTACCACTCTCGGTTAAAATTTCCCCCTTTCGGTTTATGTGTAGTTTATAGTAGCCTTGCTACTAATATTTCTGAGTGAATTAAATTTGGACTGTGATCACATGACGATGATGACAATTGGCTAATGATGTAGATAAAAGCACAAGTGGCTTGTGTTTCAACCTAGTGCTTCTAAGTTGAATTGCTACCTAATTTTAGTAGAGGAACTATTGGAGCTATTATTGTCACTCTTGATAGGAGATTTATAAGATATGTTGCTTCAACATAAAGTGTTGTTTCTGTTTGAATGATTTTCTCATCCCAGGAATGTGTGGTTTACTATGGTTCTATCCCTAAACCAATTATCTTTATTTAGTGGCTAACTGAACCTCACCTTCCAATACTTAGGGTGGAGTTTGCTATTGGATATAAAATTATCTAGCCTATGAATGAGTTTCATGTACTACTGGATTATGAAATGATGGTTGTGACTTTGCTACTGATTTGCAATTTGGGAAAAAGATCTGACTTCATGCCCTTCTTGATAGTAAAATAGTGTATACATTTGATTCCTATATTCCTGTACTAGGAATATGATAAATTTGTGTTGGCTGGAATTACTGAGTGGTTATTTAATGTAATGACACCCTCTAATGACTTATGCGCATAAGATTGCCACTATGGTGCCTCCATTTTGGAATGTGCACAGTGGCAGATTTTTGTGTGTATGATCTGTTGTTAGTTTGGTTGACAAAACAAAATTGTGGTTGGTAATGATAGGTATTATTTAAGTGGTATGTTGGAATATAGATTGAGTGATGCTTCTTGCAACTAATTGATTCCTAGACAACTGTCTAGGAAAATGATGTACATACTATCCTCTACTTACTAGTAGATGAATTTAGAAAGATGTGGGGTGGTGGTCCTTGGTTACTAGAATATTGTGAATGGAGAGTTCTCTGAATATATCCCTGTGGTAGTAAGTTATGTGGAAAACACATAATGGTCTGGTACTATTCTTGTTTACTGTCATTCCTATATGTAAATGCATATATGCTTTATTCCTAAACTGGTTGTTAGGAAGATGATAGATTTATTTGGAGGGTTTTTACTAAATGGTTATCTAGTTATCAAAGCATCTAGTGGTTGTTTCTATGTTGTGTGCCACTATGGTGCCTTCTTCTAGATTGAGCATAGTGGTAAACAATATAGCAGCCATTTAGGGGGCTTGACTGCTTTGCAAAGAATCTAAATTTAGCTACCAAAGATATATGCATTGATTGAGGCTCAAATGGTAAAAAGAGCAATTTTCATGGTTTTTTTCCTTAGCTCAGTGATGAGTTTTGTAGCTATGTATTGGCTGTCAATCAAAGCATCATTAAAAATATGATTCCTAGTGTATACTAGGGAAATGATTAATCTGTTCCTCATGGAGTTTTCCAGAGTAACCTATGGTAGTGTATATACCACTATGGTACCTCTAATTAGAGTGGGAATAGTGAGTATATACCTAACATGATTTGCTACACTCAATCTTTGAATGGATAAAATTGGAATCCTTTACTAGATATAGTTTGCATGTAAGATAATGATTTGGAAGTCCCTGGCCAATGATGCAAAAGACTGAGGCCAAACTCTTAGAGAGATAAGTTCAGATTTCCACATGTGTTGCCAAATCCTGGGATGATCTTGTACTCCATTTGAGTACAGATATTAGGATACAACCCATATTCCAACAATTATGCCTATAATTATTGAAAATGGATATGCATGATTTCTGGATGCTAACCTGCTGTGTAGAGTAAACAGATGGATGAATCTGGAGATGTTTGTGGTGATCTTGATGATCTTTTACTCCTGACTTGGTTGTGGATGTTGTGGTGATTCTGTTCTATTGCTAAATCTAGTTATTTTCTTTCTCCTCCTTGCACTCCTGGCCTGCTCCTCCTTGTTGCTCACTTGGCCTACTCCTTATGCTCCTGACCTCCTCCTGGTGTCCTTGGATGGCTTCCTCGAGCAACTAGGGTGCTAGTGATGTGGTTTGATCTGTGTGTTATTGGGAAAATCTAATAAGAACATGTGATGTTCTTTGTGGTGCTCTAGAGCTAGTGGAGGAAATATGGTCTGGTGGTGTGTGTGAGAAGGATATGCTAGCAGCCCTGCTACGGATGGTGCTGTCTCTCCATTTGCTGCTCTCTTGCGGTGTTGACAACACACATAGTTGCATGTGTTGTGTGAGCTGTTTGTATGCTTGCCTCATGTGTGTAGATCAGATCAAGTAAAAGGCTTGATATTTCCTTTGATCTTATCTCTTTGACTTTTACCTTCCCTTGGTGAAACTTGCCCCAATCTTCCTATGATGTGGTTCTGAGGCTAAGTTTGCAATAAGAACAGATACTATTTCATTTGGTGAAACTTTCCCCTTTTTCTAAATAAGCTCAAGGATGAACAGTGGCAGTGCATTTCACTTCAAACACTGAAAGCACACTATTTAAAACTAACCCCTTTCTTTTTGTCTTATTAGTATTTGTTTGCAGGTACCAAGAAAAGTACAGGAATATCAATGCTAGATAGGAATTTAGTTTCAGGTGTTTTCCTTTTTTCTCCATTTTTGTAATTTCCTTTTCTGTCAAGAAATTATGTAAAGACATTGTAATACATTAATTTATCTTATTATTATTGTAACCATTTCTTGTTATTCCTTTGTTATAAAAGGATAATGTAATATACGTATATTCTTTTAATAAAGAATTCTTCTATTTGTTTCATTATTGTAATTCATTTTCCATTTTCCTTATTCATTTAATTATTTTATTAATCTTTTCTTTATTCTTTTATTGTGAAATAACAATGTAATGTTAGTCTTCAAGAATCTTTATACTTTTGTTGATAGCACTTGTATTTGTCTTATTGTGAATAATTATTTATAATTAAAATTCCTTCCTTCATAATTCAACATAACAATAGAGGTCCTGTCAAAATTCATCACACTCCCCCTTGGATGATACTAAACCTAATTCATCGAAGTCAGAATTCTGATCACTCTAGTATTTTAATTTGGCGAAAAATTTACCCGGATTTTTAGATGCATGCATGCAGATGCACAAAATCCTAAATTGTAGCATCCCAATTGTCTAACAATTGCAATGCTACTAGCCTAGTCTATATAAAGGCTACTTCCTATATATAATTGTTGCATCATCATTATATCATGCTCATGTCATCATGCCACCTTGCATTTGAGCATCATATAAAACCCTTTTTGTGCTGGTTCTTCTATCATATGCATTGTAAATTGTATTTGCCTCTTGATATTGTATTTGGTTCTTGATATATTGTTTAAATGCCCAAGTTGAGTTGGGGGCATATCTTTTATTCAACTCCACCACCCTTTCTTGTCACCACCTTATAATTACACCATCCAACTAAATATGAGCTTTGCAACTTATTGGGTTTTACCTCTAGCTCATGTGGATTGGGATGGATCCAATTCTATCTCCACAGGCTCTCATAATAACATCATGTGTTTTCACATTATTGATATGTGGAGCCACCTTTGCATGCATTATGAGTAGTGCTCCTTTTCCCTAGCTTTCATATGGATTATCATGGATTCATGCTCATGTTGGGATATTTTGGGACTATAAAATATCTAGTGGCACCTACACACTAGCATGTCCCATTTTATTCAAATATGGTCATCTCCATCTACTCCACATGGGGCATCCTTTTAATTTCTCTTGCTTGGGCTATACTCCACATCTTGGGTAATGCATAGGAATAATGCCATGTTTATTATTTTGTTTTCACAAGGATGATACAGGGCATTCATTATCTTGCATGGGCCATGCAACCATCATCGTTTTTGCCTCCTTTGTTTTTGTTTGGTCATTTGAGTGGATCATCTCTCTCTCTTCTCTTTTGCCACCTCTTGTTTTGGTCATGTTTCAAACCATAGCTACCACCACATCTCTATCCCTCTCTTCCACTCCTTTTTGTTGATCTTGTTTGAGTTTGCTAAACCCTACACTTTTATCCACCTATTCTTGCTCGATCTAGTTTGGAGCATGCAAGCATCTAAAACCCTAAGCCATCACCCTCTCTCTCTTATCCCCTATCTAAGATCCTCCCTAATCACCTACCCCACCATCACCATACCCCCCTCTCTCCAAACCCTAGCATCTACCCAAGCCTACCCCCTATCTCCCTCTAGTCTCTATTTTAAAAGGCTTCCAGCTCCATACATAAAATCCCTACAAAATTTCAAATGAGTCTAAGATGGTTTCCTATAAAAAGAAATAAATAAAAATACCTAAACGAAACACCTAATAACAAAAAGGAAAGGTCTTCCCTTTTGGGCCCAACCAAAGCCCGGCCAGATCCCTCTCCCTCCCTCTTGGGCCGGCCCATATCATGCCACCAAGTGGTCTGCACTCTCTCGACTGCCTCCTGCATCTCTTTCCGGCCTCCTCCTCTCAGATCTACCAAACGGAGGAGCAGTGGCTGCTCCCCGCTGTCCTCGTCACCCCCACCACCACCGAGACGCGCCTCCTTCTTATCCCCCCCCCGAGTGGCCTCTGAACCCTAGCCCTCCCCTCTTCCACCCTCGCGCCGCCACCTCCTTCTCCTGTAGCTTGCTATGAGAGCCGAGAGGAATCACCGGAGCATAGTCATAGTGTCGTCACCATGATCCACGTCGAGGCCACCAGATGGCGGGGATCGTGTCGCCGTGCTTGGACCGTCCTCCAGCAAGTAGTAGAGGGATCGCAGCTCCCTGGATCCTCCTCCCCGAAGTCATCTCTGTTCGTGTCAAGAGAACCTCACCGCCGACTACTTCCTGGACTCCTTCCCGAAGCTTCTGACCACCATCGGCACCACTTCTAGTGGGAATTGATCGCGGTGAGTTCCCTCTCTATCCTTTCCCCTCACCTAAGCATCATCCTCCCTGCTATTAGCTTGCTATCGATGCCGGTTTTGCTTCCCTTGATGCACTCGCGCGTGCACATGCAGCAGCACGCGCACCTTCTGTCCTTGCCCGATTTCCGGTGATCTACATTTCTCTCTAGCAAATCTCTTCAGCCATGATGCTCTATGATGTACCAGCTCGCCACAGAAGAAAACCTCATGAAAAACCTTCGCCTGGATCTCTCGTTATCCTGGATCGAAGGCAGCTCAATCTCGCCTCAACTCTGAATTTTTTTTTCGTCTGACAGCTAACATGCAATATTTTGCCTCTGATCATCAGTGTTTCTCTGGCGTTCCAGTCACTCTCCAGCGCCAATCTCCACGGCCCTCTCTTCTTGGTTGTCCCCTCTGTATCTAGCATCAAACAGCGTCCCGATCCATCAATAATAGAGTTCGAAATCAATCGATTTAATCCGCCACATCTCACTATTGTTCTCTGTCAGACAAGTTCAGTAAACCATGTTGTTTTTTTCCTCTGTTCCCGTCGATCGAGTGACCCCCACAGTTGACCTCCGGGGATTTCATTCGAGGCTACCTCTTCTCCTTTGTATCCTTTACGTGTAGCTTCAATTTTTTCTCAAAACGGAGATCAGATGCTCTCGGAAACTTCATCTGAAGTTTGATCAAATCACAGAAAATCTGTCCCGTAATTCAGTATCGACAGCATCTTCCAGGAAGGTTTTGTAAAAAGGCCCCTGAACGTTTTCCCCTCTCAACCCGCGGTCCCCCTCTCCGCCCACGTGTCTCCTCCTCCTGCTCGTGCGCGCGTGGACCCGCTGGCTTCCCGGTCCCACCCGTCATTGTCCACGGGTAAACCAATCCCATGTAGCAAAAGTTTAGGACCCCTCCAGATTTCAAATTCAACCAAATTCCCAAATCCAATCAAATTTAAATCTCTTCATAACTTTCAAATGGTTTGGAATTTGAATTCAAACCTTATATGAAAAATGTTTTATTTTTGAATGTTAATTCAAATCTGTAATCAAATATTTTCAGAATTGATTTCAAATAGTCAAACCTTTGACTTTGACTTAATTTGACTAATTTTGACTTTAAAATAAATTTAAATCCATAATTCCAATTAATGCAAATAATATATGTTTTCAAATCAGAAAAATGTGAGGAATTCAAATATGCTATCTAAAATATATTTTGAACACTTTAAATTTCAAGTTGGCTAAAATTACAAGAGAATGCCCTTCTCCCTTAATTAATTAATAACTTTTGTTTTATAACTCCAAATTTAACAAATGATATGTCTAAAACGATTAGCTCGACGAGACCTTTCTGTTTATGCATTCCATGTTCTGTTTTGCAGCATGCATCATATAAATATAATGTAAACAGCAACTAATATGCGGATAAAATGTGGCCAAAACTCAATAAAATGTTTATTTCTTGTATTCTACACCTCACCCATGCCATGCTACTTTATTGCCATGCAAATTGTGCATCATTCATCATGGCATGATTTTTTGCTTGTCGCATTTTAACTCATATGCTTGTGCACTTTATTTATGTTGGCCTTGTTTGTTTGGTTCTTCTTCAAATAGACGCTGAGCAGGGGATATATCAAGAAACCCAGGAGCACTACCCAGATCTGTCTCTCGCTTCAACTGAGCTGCCAGGCAAGCACTACCACATGCTTGCATACATATAGTACCTATTGCCTCTATCTTATTCTTGCATCATTGAGTCGCGATTGCATTAAACTGAATCCCAAGTATTGCATAGCCTTTACTACAGGAGTTGTTTGAGCCATGCGAGTCGTAGAACAGCATGTGTAGGGTATGTGAGTGTCTGATGTATAACAAGATACCTAAACAACTTAACCTGAGTAGTAATGGGATAACTAATGAAAGTGGCACCGGTGAGCAATATCTGCTATTTGGTTTTTCCTGCTCACTTGTGTCCCGTAGGACCCCGAGTACTTGATTCCCGTTCCTTGAATATTCGCGCTATCCACATCCGGGAGGCTTATGGGACCCCCCTGAGCCAGAGCTTGATTCATTCTTATTTTTTGGGGCCACAAACTAGTTTGAGGTTTTATTACTATCCTGTACTTATGCCATGCTTTACTGCTTTATTTAAATTGTGCGATGTCGCACTGCATCGCTTAGGATCGGGAAACGATTTCATGGTATCGACAAGCCCACACTTTCGGTTCCCAGCTTACGTACCGGCCCACCCAAACCTTGAGTCCGTCTCGAGTCACCTAACTTGCTATGGTAGCTTAATGGGTGCCCCCGAAATATTTCTGAATCTTGTGATTGCTTTGTCGTGAATGCCTCGTTGGGTTTTGATTTGGTTTTTCCGAGGTTGATCGAGTGTGTGTTGCTATTTGTGCACCCCTGCAGGTAAAACTTTCTGAAAGCCGTGTCCGCGGTTATGGATGACTTGGAGCACAGTTTCTTGATCATAGACAAGCATAACTAAAGTACCGCTTAATTTGACTAAGTAATCGACTAGTAAATAGTGCAACACTCATGGAATGGTTAATAAACCGCCAACGGATGGGTGTTCGCTTCCTCGTTGGTAAGCGGGGAGGAGGATGGATCTGTTGATATTACTGTTTTAACTGTTGTTATTAATTCACGGACATCCGTCTATCTTTGGTTAGGCGGATGGTTAGCGAGTATCTATAGAACTGTTAGGGTTTATCTTTTTGCTGCAATTGCGTCACCCCAGGTTGTGTCCCCTTTAGAGGCATAAATACTTGCTGAGTACCCCTAGGGTCTCACACGATAAATTGTTTGATTCAGATGAGCAGGTACACTCACGAGATGGATACTGGGTGGAGGAGACGGACGATGTGGGCAACGATCATTCGGTGTAGAGATTCCGGGAACGGGGATCCGTGAGATCTGTGGGCGGTATGTGTTTATTTAATGGGCATCTTATGCCTATTTGCTTCTTATCCGTACTCGGATCTTGTTTGCCGCTTGTGGCATCCCGCAAAACCATTACTAGAAAATCGCGTTGTTTTTGTGTATTGCATCATCATGACCGCATGCTCATGTCATCATGCCACATTGCATTTGAGCATCGTCATGTCGTCTTGCATTTGCTTGCATAAAACTATTTTCGGAAAAACCCATTTTGTTTTCTAAACGCCCCGTCTATGTTCCAAACGCAAAACCCGGGTCTCCGGATTATTTTGTTTTGTCTGCTATCGGTTTGCAAAAGCCGTGTTTGAAATAAATAAAATATTTAATTATTTTTAGTGGGGCAGTCGAACGGGCCGATCCGACCCAGTCGACCACCCCCAGAATAAAATCGGTCCACCCAAACTCTAAATCCTATTCCCACCCAATTCTAATCTACCCACCAATCACAGCTCGCCACCTCACCCCTGGACCCAATCCCTACCCACCTTGCCACCTCACCAATCCCCCTCTTTTCCCCCCCTCTCTCTCTTTCTCACACAGCCCCTTCTACCCCCTCTCCCTTACACCCTGACCCCACCGCCCCTGGGTTCCACCTGCAGGCCCGCAGCCTCCACTCCCTCTCCCCCCGTCTGGACCCCACCCCGGCCCCACCTCCCGCGCCACCCCCACCAACCACTGACCCCGTGGCCCCGACCCCACCCCTCTGGCCCACCACTCACACCCCGACCCGCCTGTCCCTAACCTCTCTCCCTCCCCCACGCGCTCCTCCCCCTCCCCGCACGCGTCCTCCCTTCCCCAACCTCACACCGCCGGCCTCCCCTTCCTCTCTCAGCTCCACCTCCTCTCCCTCCCATGGCCGCGCCGCCGCCGCCTAGAATCTCCTCCTCCGCGCCCTCCTCTCCTCCTTCCTCCGCCGCCTCACCTCCGCCGTCCGCCCATCCTCCTCCGCCATGGCGATCGCCTGGGCCGCCGCTTCGCCCTCCGCAGCTCGCCCGCCTGCATGAGCTCCCCACTGCCTCCTCTCCGCTGGTGGCCGGCCAGCTCCTCCGCGCCGCTCGCCAGAGCCGCCTCGCCTCGCCTCCGGCTGTCTTTTTCGCCGCCTCGCCCGCTTAGCCTGCCCTGCCCCGAGCCGCCTCCCCGCTGGTCCTCCTTCCCTCGCCGCCTGTTTCCACCGCCCGGCGCTGCCTCGTCGCTGTCCCCCAAGCCTCCCGCTATGCCGCCACGCCCGCCTGCATGAGCGCCCCACCAACCTTCGGCTCGCATCACTGCGTCCTCCCGACCCTGTGTCCACGCGACAGCGCCTCTCCATGGCTCTGTACGTTCCCTGGAGTGTATGTTCATGCGGAGACAGTGTGGTGAGGAGGTGTGGGTGATGTTATGTTGCTGCCCGTGTTCATGTCGTGTTGGGGATGCGAAGACAGGAGCGAGATTTGTTACAGGTTTGTCCAGACTCCGATGATAGGTGTTCCCATCAGGATCTGGTGCGCCTACTGGTCGGAACTCGAGTGCTCCGTCCCGGAATCCGAAGGTGTCGAGAGTCAAGATCCCCGTCGACTGTAGAACCCGGAACATTAAGATCTCCATCTTGGACTCCAAGGACTCCCTCACGGACATCGAGCGCCAAGATCGCCTCACGGATTCTAAAGCTTGTTCCCGGCGTCCGAAGACCCCCGATCATGGATCCACAGCCCCGTTTCCGAGACCGACCCGGAACGCCAAGTACTTCCTCGGACGCCAAAACCCGAACCCGAAGACCGCCAAGATCGCCACCGAAACGCGAAGTTCTTCATTCCGGCACGTCAAGTACTTCCTTTCGGATCCCAAGACGCCGAGACCCGGAACACCAAGATCTCCGCCGTGGAACGACACGACCCGACGACCGCGGACCCGACAAGATCTTCTCGACGACCAGATCGACCACTTGGAACCAAGATCTCCCGCACGTCACGACAAGTTCTCCGTCTTGTATCCGCTCCCGCTGATCCCGTCGAACCCTTAACCCCGAACCCCGGAACCCCAAGATCGCCGAACCCTAATGTGTGAACCTTTTGCCGAGCCCCTATTTTATAAATGCTAAATATAAAACCTGTTGCATAATAATCATTCATCTCGCATGCATATTTGTGTGGTTTGGGGGCCTTATGCCGATTCACCTAAATTAAATATGTGGGCCATATGCGGGCAAATCTAGTCGTATATTGGCCTCATTTAAATTATGTAGCGAACCGGTAACTTATCTTGCCCTGTTATTACAACATTTAATTTGCGGGGTAGATAAATAACTTGAACCATATAATTAAATGTCGGGACCCCGGTTCCACTTAATATTGCCCAATTGCATCGCATCCTTGCCATGCCATGCATCATGCCCGATCTTTTGCCGTAGTATTAAATAGTGCATCCGGTGTTTATTCTAGTGTTTTGCTTCTTCGCGGATAAGGCCGTTGAGTTGATGCGAGTGTCGACCCGATCTTCGGTTGAACCTTCGACAATGTTTTCAGGCGAGCATCTCCCCCTTTCTACCTATCTTACTTTTATAGTATTTATTCCCTCCTGTTGATCTATTGCTATCTGTGTTGCGATGCTCTAGCTTTCGTACCCGTGATATCCCTTGCAGCCTTATATTTCCTTGGACACATCCTACTACCTGTTGATTGGTAGCTAGTTGGACTTGCGCGTCGTAGTCGCTTGCTCAAATGCTGTTGCATGTCGCCAAGTACCACAGTTGTTGGAGTATTGCCGCCTGTTTGTTGTTGGAGATGGTCATGGCTTTAATCATCGTTCACTTTAATTACTGTTTAACAACTAAAATTGAAGTAAGTAAGCAGAGGCACAGGTGGGCAATAGATGTTATTTGGTTGTTAACCGTCCACTTGTGTCCCGTAGGACCCCGAGTACTTGATACCTGTTCCTTGAATATTCGCGCTATCCACATCCGGGAGGATTATGGGACCCCCCTGAGCCACAGCTTGATTCATTCTTATTTCTTGGGGCCACAAACTAGTTTGAGGTTTTATTTACGATCCTATACCTATGCCATGCTTTACTGCTTTATTTAAATTGTGCGATGGATAGCACCTGTACTGTTTAGGGAAGCAGAGTGTTTTCGCGGTATCGACAATCCCAGTTTTGGGTTCCCAGTCGTTTACAGCCACTGACGCAAACCTTGAGTCCGCCTCAGAGTCAGCTAACTTTGTTGCGGGTCTACTCAATGGGGTGGCCCCTAAATATTTCCTCAATCTCGTGATTGCTTTGTCGTGAAGGCCTCGTTGGGTTTTGATTTGGTTTTTCCGAGGTTGATCGAGTGTGTGTTGCTATTTGTGCACCCTCAGGTAAAACTTTCAAAGCCGTGTCCATGGTTATGGACGACTTGGAGCACAGATTCTCGATCATAGACAACTATAACTAAAGCAAAGCTATAAAGTTGACTTTATAATGACTAGTAATCAGCTTTACTATAATGGAATGGCTAAATAAAACTGCCAACAATTGCTTGTTTGGTTTGTCGCCATGCACAATTGTATCTCGACTAGTAAGTATTGCAACTACAACGGAATGGCTTAATAAAAGTACCAACAAGCTTTGGGTTTTGGGATATCTCATGCTAATTGTATCGACTAGTAAGTGTTGCAACTACAACGGAATGGTTAACTAAAAGTGCCCAACGCTTATTTTATCGGATGATTATCTACACTTGACTAGTAATTGCTGCAACGATAATCGAATAAATAAAGCCAACGGTGTGAGTTCCTCGGTTGACTTCCTCGTTTGGTCTCGAGGGGAAACACCAGATGGGTTTGTCGATGGTAGAATCAGTTGGTTCGAATAGGTCTTTCTTATCCCTCTCGATAGCCGCCATTGTATCGAGTCTCTATAGGTTGTTTAGTGCATGATGCCGCCGCTTGCCCACCATACCTATGTAGCGAGGACCGCCAATTCTAGCCTCGCTGTAATCGGCCTCAAGATCGACGCTCCTCTTTTTCCTTTGCCCTTTGTCGGCACCCCTTTTGTTTAAGCAGGTTCTGAGATCGATGTCGTTAGCAAGGTTACCCTTCCGGCTTGGCCTGGGCAGGGTTATGGACGCCATTGGTTATTCTTCAGGGCTCTTAGCCCCATTTGCATCTTTTCCGTAGTCGGACGCTGTATCATTTTCAAGGTGATTTGGATCTTTGTATTGTTTATCTGTATTCTTGACTCGTGGAGTCGTGTTGTATATATATCTGTTCTGTGGGTCCCATCGAGGACTGTTGTGTAATGTTATTACTTCGTTTTCCACCCGCACGAAAGTGCCTGGTGGGCACTTTTGAATCATTTCTATGCGGGTTTGGCGGGAATCGCTGAAACTTGCATAGAGTCGATTTTGAGGGTGTTACACCGCTTCTGCCTGATACTCTGATGTTTGATGTATGAGGAGATATCCTAAACTATTATATCTATCTAGGACATTTGAATCTTGCCGTATGGCTTTGCTATATTTCCTTTCTTTTTAGATGGAATGGCTCGATGTCTTGTATGGTGGCTTGCATACATACTCACTTGTGTATGTAGTTGATCCCTTCGCCGACACGCCGCCCGTTCTTGTCCCGATGTTTGGAAATGGTTGGGACGGCCGAAAGGTCTACCTGTGAGTGGCATTTGGGACCCACCGTACTATTTCAACCATTTCCGCTCATCCAGGCTTGTAACTAGGAGCATAATTCACCGAGGTAGTTACATAAATCCACCCTTTCGTTTAGTCATAAATGCTGGGATGTTACAACTGAGCAAGGCATAACAGTGCAATACTAGACATTCATGATCCTATGAGATTCGATTGGGCAATACAACAAGATACATAGACCTCCATCCAACTGCATCTATGACTAGAAATTTGTAACACCCTCGGTCTCTTTGGACCAACGGCTGTCACTTTTGGCAGCTCAATAGGATCTCTAGACTAACCCCACAGACCAATACTAGTCTTTTTCACAGACTTTGTCCTCACTGGCGCACCTTGCACTCCACTTCGGGCCGGTCACCCATCCTAGAATTGCTCTAGGTCAAGCACGCTTAATCTTAGAATTCTTTTTAAATGAGCTTCCGAAAAAGAAGTTGCAACTTGTTGTTATGGGTTTTCTATCAATCCTACTGAGCCATGCGCCAGGGTCTCACATACACCCAACCTTAGAATATCGACGTCCTCGTCGATCAACCACAAGCCAGGAACGTCCCCTCTTGGCACATGTCTGTGCGTCCAGTGCTGGCACATTGCCATGACGTGTCCACTCCGGGCCACATGCGCCATGCTACACATGTCCGCCACTGACCCACACACGCCCATGTAACCGCGAGGGTCGGCTCTAATACCACTTGTAACACCCCCAGTCTCTCTGGAACGACAGTTGTCACTTCTGGCAGCTCAATAGGATCTCTAGACTAACCCCACATACCAACACTAGTCTTTTCTGCGCACTTTGTCCTCACTCGTGTGCACCCGGTACCCACTTCCCGGTCAGTCACCCATCCTAGAATTGCTCTAGGTCAAGCACGCTTAACCTTAGAGTTCTTTTAGAATGAACTTCCGAAAAATAGGTTGCAACTTGTTGGTGTGGGTTTTCTATCAATCCTATTGAACCATGCGCCAGGGTCTCACAAAATCCACCTTCGGGTTATCATCCGAACCCCCTCCAGTATTAAGTTGCAAGCAACAGATAACTGCTTTAAGCAAAGTGTGTCAGGTAAACAATCCACTTGTTCCATGAACAAGAGACGTTGTTTTCTCCCTAGTGGCAACAACACATCTACAACCTTAGATATTTCTGTCACTTCCCATAGATTAATTAGAGGCATGAACCCAGTATCGATCATAAATACACCCTCTTGGATTCACTAGCATCTACTTGGCCAAGATAGCTACCAGAAACGGAGAGCATGCAAGATCTCAAAAAACACATACATGATAGAATCAATAAAACAAAATAATTAATCAATCTGACATATCGGATCCCCGCAAACACAACATGCATGATTACAATTAGATGAGATCTTGATCATGAACGGAGCTCACAAGATCTAAACATGATAGCACAAAGGAGGAGATACAACCATCTAGCTACTACATGGACCCGTAGTCCAAGGTGGAACTACTCACGCTTCATATCGGAGGCTGGCATGATGAAGAAGAAGGCCTCCGGGATGTTCTCCCCTCTGGAAGGGTGACAGGAAGAGCTTCAGACCCCCCCCCCCACCCCGATCTAGGGACGATGGTGGGGGCGGCTATAGTCAGTTTCGTGGAATATTGATTGGGTACTTAGGATTTAGGCATCGGGGGGTCTTTATAGGCGAAGAGGCGAGGCAGGGGGTCGCCAGGGCGGCTGCACCCCCCAGGCGCAGGCCCACCTTGGCCGCGTGGCCAGGGGGTGTGGCCCCCTGGTGGCCCTCCTCTGTCTCGTATTCAGACTTCGTGTTCCCCATGGTAAAATATTGACTTTTGCTTTTGTCCCGTCCAATTCCGAGAATATTGATTTTCTGCCTTTATGGAACCAAAAACAGAAGAAAACATGCAACTGGCACTATAGCATATTGTTAATAGATTAGTACCAGAAAACATATAAAAACACCTCAAACTATAGACAAAGCAAAGCAAAGTAGATACTAAACAAGCATGGAACATCAAAAATTATAGATACGTTTCCGATGTATCAAGCATCCCCAAGCTTAACTCCTGCTCGTCCTTGAGTAGGTAAATGATAAAAAGGAATAATTTTTGAGGTGACAAGCACCATCAAAATCAAGATCAAACCATTTGCAAGATTTGAAAGCTGGGATCAAAGAACTCTAAACATGAGCATGAAAGATGGTGTTCTAACAGTAAGCCAAAGTAACTATGCATGCAACATGAAAGGTTACAAACAAAGATCATGAATAACATGCATTGAAAAATGTTTGTTTGTTTCACATACAGAAAACATGGCATAGTGGCATTCATGTTGTCCCACATGGAGTAGCAAATAGATGCATAGGAGACCTTCAAAGTTCATAAGAGTGACTAGATAAAAATAGTACAAGAACAAGTAATATCAACAATATGCATCAATCAATAAGTTTTGGGACAATGCACATAGAACTAAGAATGGCAACTATGTTCTCTTAATTGGTGCCTAAAGGTAGAAGGTGGAGACTCAATATAAAGGTGGAAGAAAGGCCCTTCATGAAGGGAAGCAGGGATTTCAAGTCTCAAAAAGAGTGTCAACACCCGGATTTTTCAATCCTAGATGCCTGTTATGCCATACATCGCAATCCCAGGATTACCATTTTTGCGAGACATAACAGAATTGGATACCCTAGTACATCATCCATTACAAAAGATACATAAGTTCTCACACTAATAGGGATCTCATGATCCAGTTCTTAATACAACATCAAGCAGCGGAATACAAAATAACAACGATAGCGTAGGCGAAGCTCCATCTTCGGGGTCACAGGCAATGCTGACGATGGGAGATGATCCTAGTTGTCGTAACCTTCCTGGGGTCCATCTTCTAGGTATTCCTCTTCGTAGTCTGGCCATGGGAATAGCCAGGGACAAAGCCATGAGTACTCTTTAAGTACCCGCAAACCAATACTAACAGGTAAAGGGGTTTTTTGGATAATAGGACACTAGGATCTAGGGTTGTTTTGCAAAAGCCAGATTTATCTCTACTAATTTCTAAAGCTAGTCACAATTTTATAACTCCTAACTGGGATATTGTAACTCATGTCACAACTCTGTTGTGGTTAAGTCAAAATCTTAATCCATTTCAAAAGTCATTTTGAAAAGTCTGACGGGGGAACAGTATGGCCACTCCAACAGTCCATAATCATGACGCGCTATTCAATAGTTTGACACTGCAGAGATTGTACACTTTCACCACAACATTCGATACATCCGCAGAACAAATCCTGAATTCACAATACTCAAGATGGATAATCAATCCTAACCTTTCAATTACATGCCCTAGTATAAGCACCTCTCCTGTGAGTTTGGCCTCCCAACCATGACCAACTGTCATCTTGGATACTGCACAGGTGGACAATCTTCACAAGGTAGCCTCAGCTCAGACCTTGGCCGTGAGGGAACTAATATTAAGGAATATAAGTTTCCAGTCAAGCCCTACCCAGTATTCGGGTATTGTGGTTGTACGATAAAATTGGAATGGTATCGCATCCAGACAACCATCAGTTTTATAAAGGGCTAAGGCTCATGCCTCCACGTTTTCATCACCAAAGTCATCAAGTGTTCGGAAACACATGTCCAAAACATTTCAATAGAATGATCCATCATTCCAAGGTTTTCATAACTATTTTTCCACCAAGCATTCCCATCTAAAGTTGATCAAGTTTTATGCTTAGCACTAGCATCTACAGGTGGGGGTAGTACTAATGATGGGGTAGTATCTAGTGGAATTTTAACTAAGTACAACCTTATATCTTAGGATGATATCAAGGTTCCTGGCTTAGGTCAAATTTAATGCTCTTTATGCAACCTTTAGAATCTTTCCAGTATCTACCAGTCACTTAAGTAAACTCTAAGTAAGCTTTCATAAAGAAATAAAGTAATAAGCTTGCAAATAAAACTAGGATTGGTTTATCAAGTGGGTATGATCACATATGCTTAAGGCATATAGTAGGCATAGTAACAAGCAAGTATTTGCTTGCACAAAATCAGTATAAGCTTGCTAAATTGCAAGTGTTAGCTTGCATATGTCAACTTGATTGGTAAGGCTTGCTAAAGTAGAGTGTCTTGCAAGTTTTAGCTTGCATTAGTATAGTATCAGCTTGCATAGGTAAAGTATCTTGCAAGTGTTAGCTTGCACATTCACTAGTAGTATTAGGCTTGCCTTGTGCAGAGAAGTGGTTTAAGTTCTCCTCGGCTTCTTCTTCCTAGTATCCTCCTTCCTCCTCGTATCCTCGGTCGGTACTAGCGTCTATGAATAAATACGAGGTACACAATCACCAAACAATACTTAACTACTTGCAATCATCACACAAAAGGGTCCTATAGATGATCTAGCATCATCCCTATCATTACAAGGTTAAGGCTTGATTTAATTCCTTTTATTTTTAGAAAAGTAATTTCTACTCATTGAAAAACTACTTAAGATTTAATATTCTCCAAACCAAACATGGGATCATGTTGACACATGTCATCACCACATATTTTAGTCCATGGGAATATGATTTAAAGTGGTGTCATAATTTAATAAGGTTTTACCCTTTTATTTTAATTAAATAAAGTGACTAGAAATGCCTATGTAGCATTCTTTTATTACTTGAACATTATTTCTGCAAGTAAACCTATATATTTTTACATATTCTGAAAGGTATGGTTAAATGTGATTTTTGAGAGTTGGAATCAACTCAAAAGCTATTATGGTTTGAATTTGAAAAATGTTTGAATGCAGAAAAGCTTCTGCCTTGTTATTTTTACCATGGGTGATCTATAGATCCAAATGACTTGAATCCAACGGACTTGGATTCAGCATTCACAGACCTTTCCAGCAAAATTGGTTTCATTCAATTTTGTGCACTGAATCGATCTGGGTTGATTTCTGAAGTTGGGTACAGAAGTGTGTTTAAATTCAAAAGAAAAAGATCTAATTCAAATCGCTGGGCTGCGCGGGAAACATTAACGGGCCGGCCTTCTAAGCGCAGTGCTCCCGCGGGCTGCTTAAGTGGGTGTCCCCACTCGTCAGTGACACGGGGCTGGGCGAAGCGGTATGGGGCAACGTGGATCGTTCGATCTAGTTCTAATCCAACGGCTGGGAGTCATCATCGACGCGAGAGAACGCCGGCGAGAACGAAACCTAGCACGGCCAGTGAGGGTTGCTGGGGACTCACCGGGGTACTGGCGAGGGTCGGCGAGGCAGGCGAACGACGAAGTCGACGACAGCGAATCCCCTGGTACCGGTGGCCTCTCTTCGGGTGGCTCCAATCGCTGGCTCCCTTCTTCTCCAGAGGCGGCGGGTTCCGGTGAAATTCCGGCGGGGTGGTGCTCGCCTTGCTCTGAGAACGGTGTGGCACGATCAGTGAGGAGAGGGGAGTGAGATGGTGTGAAGAAATCGTGCGGGGGTGTCCTCTATTTATAGTCGAGCGAGGGGACCGTCGGGGCGCACGGTGAGCTCGTCGGGGGCGAGGTTACAGGCGGCTAATGGCATGGGCAAGGGTAGGGGACGGTGCGGTGTCTCCTGGCGATTCTCAACAACATGGTCTCGAGGCATGGGGCGGTGGGGTTTGGTCTGGAACAGGCGGTGCTCTGCGCGGCAGAAGCGGCGTCTTCGACGGCGGGCAGTGGCTGTGCGGCACGGGGCAGCAAACGGGGATGTTTGGTGGTCTCCTGGGTTGATGGTGATCGTGTGTACACGCGGTGAGGGCGGCGCGCGGTCTATGGGCACTGGTCGAGGGTCGTGCTCTGGCGCATGCTCGGCATGGTCTCTGGCGGTCTGGGCGTGGCTTGTGCGCGTGGTCCAGGGCTTGGCAGCGCTCACGGCTGGGACAGGGAGTGGCGGTGGACGGTGGGCTACCTCCCAGACAAGGTTGGCACGGCTAATTCTTCCTCTAGCCTGATGTCCACAATGGGGTGACAAGGGGGTGCTCGGCTGTTCACCATTTATGGCAATGGCAAGCTCACAGTGGTGCTAGTGCTTAGTTAAACTTCCTAGATGATCTACTGAGCTGGGTGTGAGCTAACTAGGGAACAAGTTAGGCCAATTTTACTGCACACTATAGTGTTTGATGTTTGTTTGATTTGTGTCTGCAACCTGTTTGATGAAATGGCCGCATGAATTCAAGTTTTGAATTTTGAAAAGATTTTTGGTGGGTTTGCTAGATTGGTGCTGGTGAATCTGCAGATGCTTGGGTTTTGAAAGTTGATCTTGTTTGAGTGGTTTTTGAAAAAGTGGGATCTTCCCATATGATAAAGATTCAATTTTGAATTGTCATTTAAACTATGCATTTGAAAGTTTCTGGATGATCACAAAGTGGGCCTTGATACTTTGTTATGAGTACATTCAAGGGGTGCAAAGATCCAGAAAAGTTTTTGTTAGGTTCTAAAAGTTTGAGACAGCCAAAGTAGGCATGAGAGTTAAATGGGTCAAAGTGACCATTCATTTAATATATGTGTTTTGATTTACTTGTCCTTAGGAAAAGTGTGGGAAATGTTTTAGATGATGCTTATTTCACCTAAGAAACATTTTACAAGCAATGAAACAAACAAACAAGGTGGTTTTTAAAAGAATTCAAAATCAATGCATACACATATGCATGCATTCATAATGTTGTTTAGAAAAGTTTTTGTTAACCCTAATTTTGATGATTAGAATTTGATGATCCAAGCTTAGTATTTTTGGGATGTTACAAACCTTCCCCCCTTAAACAAAATCTCATCCCGAGATTTGAAAAAGGACGAAAAGATTACCTAGGATTTGAAGCGATCTGGAAACTCTGTCCTGATGTGATCTTCGCGCTCCGAGGTAGCTTCCTCTTCTGTGTGGTTGCTCCACTGAATCTTGAGAAACTTTATGCTTCGGGTTCGGGTAGTTCAGAAAGCTTCTTCCAAAATGCGGATGGGTACTTCGGGATAGGTCAGGTCATCGTTGATCTCTATGGTTTGATGATCGATATTCTTGAACACTTCGGTCCTCTCAGGGACTTCGAGACACTTAAGAAGTAACGAGATATGGAACACCTTGTGCACAGCGGACATCTCTTCAGGTAGTTCCAATTGGTACGATACTACTCCTCGATGGTTCAGAATTTTGAAAGGTCCGATATATCTGGGGGCTAACTTTCTTTTGAGTTGGAAACGCTGCATTCCCTTCAACGGCGACACTTTCAGATAAACAAAATCTCCTATATTGAAGGCGAGGTCTCGACGTCTCTTGTCGGCATAACTCTTCTGTCGGGATTGGGTGGTCTTGAGGTGTTCACGAATCTTGTGAACCTTCTCTCGCTTCAGAGGATGTCGGGTCCAAAATCGACTCTATCCTAATTCCGACCAGTTCAAAGGGTACGCACTTCCTTCCATACATGAATTCAAAGGGGCCATTTGCAAACCGCTTGATAACTATTGTTGTATGAAAATTCGCAAACGCGTACAATCTTCCCACTTGGATCCATATTCCAGCACACATGCTCTAAGCATATCTTCGAGTATTTGATTTACTTGCTCCGTTTGTCCATCGGTCTGAGGGTGATACGCGGTACTGAAATCTAGGCGGGTTCCTAAACCTTCTTGGACTTTCTTCCAGAATCTCGAGGTAAACTGAGTTCCTCGATCCGATACTATGTTCTTGGGGACTCCGTGCAAACTAACGATTCTAGCGATGTACAACTCCGCTAGCTTCGAACTCTAATATGTGGTTTTGACGGGCAAGAAATGGGCGACTTTGGACAATCTGTCCACTATGACCCAGATAGAGTCATTTCCCCTACTAGAAGTAGGTAGTCAAGTGATAAAGTCCATTCCTACAGAATCCCATTTCCATTCTGGAATTTGCAATGGTTGCAACAATCCAGCGGGTCTTTGATGTCCTGCCTTGACTCGCTGACATATATCACACTTGGCGATATAGCTTCCGATTTCTCTCTTCATCTTATGCCACCAAAATTGCTCTTTTAAATCTTGATACATCTTAGTTCCTCCGGTATGGATAGAATAAGGAGTATCATGAGCCTCCTTCAAGATAACTTCTTTCAACTCAGAATCTGCTGGTACACAAAGGCGTCCTTTGTACCACAGAACTCCTTCTTCGTCCTCGGTGAATCCGGGTACTTTGCCTGTACCGATACGATGCTTGATTTCGTGACATCGGCATTTCCTTCCGCGCTCTTTAACTGACCGATCAAAGTGGGCTGAAGTTCTATGCTAGCCAAAATCCTTCACTTACTAATTCCATTCAAAATCTTCCATCTCTTTGTGCAAACTTGGTTGCTCCTTCAAAATCATGGAGTTCAAGCGCACGGCAATCGCTAAGGGCATCGGCTACCACGCTATTTTACCAGGGTGATAGTGAATGTCCAGGTCATAATCTTTGATTAGCTCAATCCATCTTCTCTGCCTCATATTCAACTCCTTCTGAGTGAATATATACTTTAGGCTCTTATGATCCGAGTAAATCTCACAACGGTTTCCCATCAGGTAATGTCTCCATGTCTTCATGGCTAGAACTACGGCTGCGAGTTCGAGGTCATGGGTTGGGTAGTTTTGCTCATGTTGCTTCAATTGTCGGGATAGATAAGATATAACTTTGCCTTCTTGCATTAGCACACATCTGAGACCGATCTTGGATGCGTCACAATACACATCGAAGGGCTTCGTGATATCCGGCATGATCAAGATTGGGGCTGAAATCAATCTCCTCTTGAGTTCTTGAAAACTTGCTTCACATTTGTCGGTCCATTCAAACTTCTTGTCCTTCTTCAGCAATTGGGTCATGGGTCTGGTGATACTCGAGAATCCTTCTACGAATTTGCGGTAATATCCTGCCAATCCGAGAAAGGCACGAACTTGGGTTTGAGTGGTTGGGGCTTGCCAATCTTCTACATCTTTCACTTTGGCAGGGTCAACGGCAATTCCTCCGGCTGATACAATGTAACCGAGGAATCCTACCTCCTGTAACCAGAATTCACATTTGCTAACTTTGCATACAGCTGATGCTCTCTAAGGGTTCCAAGAATGGTCCTTAGGTGTAGCTCATGTTCTTCTTCTGATTTGGAATAAATCAGAATGTCATCGATGAAAACAACGACAACTTTATCCAGAAAGTCCATAAAAATCTTATTCATGAGGTTCAAGAAATAAGCGGGGGCATTGGTTAATCCAAAAGACATGACTGTATACTCCTATAATCCGTATCTGGTGGTAAAGGCAGTCTTTGGAATATCCTCTGCACGAATTTTGAGTTGATGATAGCCAGTTCTAAGATCAATCTTAGGAAACAGCTGGGCACTGGTCAACTGATCAAACAAATCTTCTATCTTGGGAAAGGGGTACTTGTTCTTGATGGTGACATCATTTAACTTCTGATAATCCGTACACAGACGGTTACCTCCATCCTTCTTGTCCACAAATAAGACAGGTGATCTCCATGGTGACGCACTTGATTGAATCAATCCAATTTCTAGCATGGAATCCAGTTGCTTCTTCAGTTCTTCTAGTTTTGACGGGTTCATACTATAGGGTCTCTGGGCTATGGGTCCAGTTCCGGGGATTAGTTCGATGATAAACTCGATATCCCGATCTGGGGGCATACCGGGCAAAACATCTGGAAATACATCGGGGTATTCACAGACTATCCGGACTTGGTCAATGGTAGGTTGGGCTATACTCTCATTGCATTTGAATTGGCGAGGTAAGGTTTCAGATATATGCTCAACTGATATTCCGGTGGTACTGGTCATGGTGATGGCTTTCTTGGCACAGTCAATCAATCCCTTATGTTTGGACATCCAATCCATTACTAGTACTACTTCCAAACCTTTAGTTCCGAGTACTATTAGATTAGCATAAAAATCTATGCCATGGATTCGGATAGGGACGGCTTTGCAAATTTGCCTAGCCTTGGTGGTTGATCCGGGAATTTGCACAATCATAACATGCTTCAGTTTGGTTGGTTGAATTTTACTAGTGCAGGCAAATTCTTCGGTGACAAATGAATGTGATGCACCAGAGTCAAACAACACTCTTGCAAGTACTGAATTAACAGAAAAATACCCAGCACGACGTCTGGCGCTTCCTGAGCTTCTTCAGCATGCATGAGAAAAAAACGGCCATTGCGGTTGAGTGAATTCCCTGGGGCAAATCTTCTTCCTGACTGGACACGACGCTGCTGCTGAGCTAGGGCATTGGCATTAGGGGTTGTAGCATTCTTCTTGTTGGGGCACTCATTAGAATAGTGGCCTTTGTTTCCACAGTCATAACAGGTCACTTGTGACTTGTCCTTGGCTGCGACAGGCACAACATTGCTTCCAGTCCTCGGGGCAGTGTTGGTGTTGGCGGTAGCATTGTTGGTGTTGAACTTGGGTGGGGCACGGGTGAAATTGCTAGAGTTGCCGGGGTTGTTGTGATTTCCTCCGGGTCTAGGGTTTCCACGGTTGGGGTAGGTCGGACGGATCATAGGGGGTCTGTTGGTTCTTGGGGCAAATCCTGGAGATGGGTTGGGGCGATACTTTGGGGTCTGATGGGTTCCTGGTTGATGCATCCTGCGACGCGTGCGGTTCTCATTGGCTTGGTTGATCTTTCCTTCCATCTGGATAGCAGAGTCGACAAGGGCTTCAATATCAGCAAAGGGGATATTGACTAACACTGTCTGCATCTCGTCATGCAGACCATTCAGGAATCTTTCTTTCTTCTTGGCTTCGGTGTCTATCTCGTCCGGGGCATACCTAGCTAATGACAAAAAATTGTCACGGTATTCCACTACAGTCATCCTTCCTTGCTTCAGCTCTCTGAAATCGTCTCTCATTCTCTTGATCAAAACTGGTGGCACATGGGTTCTGCTAAACTTGACCTTGAATTCCTCCCAGGTCGTCATCTGGCCTCCGGTCATTGCACGAACACTGTTCCACCATGCCTTGGCATCTCCGGCTAGATAATGGGTGGCGAACAGGACTTTCTCGTTGGCTTCCACTCCTGCTACTTCTAAGTTATTTTCCATGGTTTGCAGCCAATCATCAGCATCTAGGGGTTCTTCTGACTTGGTGAAAACGGGTGGGTTGGTATTCTGGAAATTTTTGAGCTTAGATCCATGGTTGTCCTGATTTCCGTGGCCTTGGTTGTTGTGGGCTAGCTGGGCTATCTGTTGCAGAGTGGCTAGGTTGGCTTGACGTTCCGCTCTTTCAGCATGTCGAAGTCAACATTTGCAGGATCTGCAACATCGGGTCCGGGGCTGAACCACTTCCTCCACGTGGCATCTGAAGATTGAGATAGATCATGAGAAAAGAGGGAAATTTCTAAGGTTTTGGGTCTTTGAAAAGTTTTAAAGTTTTGACTCAGATTTTTGGTCTAGCAACTTGCTTTTTCATTCATTCATTCACACGATACAACGCACACCATAGCAAGGAAAAACAGATGGTTTTAAGAACCATTCTGGAGTCTACGATACAGTGGGACCGAATACTACTCACTACGCTAGTGCTCAGTGCTACTACTCCTTGGAGTCTGTGGCTTCATCATCTTCGTCATCATCGATGAAGGCGAAATCATCCTCATCGGTGAAGAAGTCCATGGCCTGATCCTCCAGAAAATCATCTTCATCGCTGAGATAGGAGTAAGGGTCTCCACGAAGATCCTCTCCGACATTCTCCCTTTCCTCCAAATGCATGTCTCTCTCGTGGATGGTCTCCTCCAAAGATGATATGCGGTGGCGAAGACGGGAAATAATGCGCTCTTTCTTGTCGAGATGATGGCGGCGAGACTTGCGATCCTTTGCTAGCATGGCTATGGTCTGATCCTTCGTCTTGATGATGGCAGGCTTGTGGTTGCAATAGTCACGGCAGTTGTCTAACTCCTGCTGACGATCATACATCATGAAGCTAAGGTGGTCCAATTGAGTCTTCAGCTCGGGGTGGTATGGGGCTTCCAGTGGTTGTCCATTTGCATCACGCCTTGGGAAAAACTCAAAGCGAGTACCCTTGATCTGATTGATGCTCTGCCCACATAGACGGGAAAGAGCTTCCTGCATTGCTCTGGCAAGTCCATCGAGCCAGTTGTTTTCCTCAAGGTAAACTAAATTCCTCCGCATGGGAGGTTCAATCTTTCCTGAGACTTGCAACAATTAGCCACCGCATCTTCTCCTCCTTGATCATTGAGCTGAGCTCCGAAGAACTTCGGGTGCTGGAAGTTCCGAAAGCTGATCCAGATCCCTCTCAAAGATAAGGTCTCCTCCATTCCCAAGTTGGTAAAACTTGCTGTACTTCACGTCCATCTATAAAAATAGAGGATGAGTAGATTAGCAGAGTGATCAAGTGTGTCAAAATTTTATGTATTTTGCAAGAGTTTTTGAGGAACATGAATTTTTATGAAAGAATCAAAGAGATAAGAATGGGAATAAGTTTTTGTAAATAGTGGTTTTCTTTGGTTTTGAAACTAAGTTTTTGGTTCAAACGTCCAGTCTAACTAGGGTCTCCTATGGTCAGGATGGCTCTAATACCAACTTGTCAACACCCGGATTTTTCAATCCTAGATGCCTTTTATGCCATACATCGCAATCCCAGGATTACCATTTTTGCGAGACATAACAGAATTGGATACCCTAGTACATCATCCATTACAAAAGATACATAAGTTCTTACACAAATAGGGATCTCATGATCCAGTTCTTAATACAACATCAAGCAGCGGAATACGAAATAACAACGGTAGCGTAGGCGAAGCTCCATCTTCGGGGTCACAGGCAATGCTGACGATGGGAGATGATCCTAGTTGTCATAACCTTCCTGGGGTCCATCTTCCAGGTATTCCTCTTCATAGTCTGGCCATGGGAATAGCCAGGGACAAAGCCATGAGTACTCTTTAAGTACTCGCAAACCAATACTAACATGTAAAGGGGGTTTTTGGATAATAGGACACTAGGCTCTAGGGTTGTTTTGCAAAAGCCAGATTTATCTCTACTAAGTTCTAAAGCTAGTCACAATTTTATAACTCCTAACTGGGATCTTGTAACTCATGTCACAACTCTGTTGTGGTTAAGTCAAAATCTTTATCCATTTCACAAGTCATTTTGAATAGTCTCGACGGGGAACAGATATACCCAATCTGTCCATAATCGCGACGCTGCTCGAATAGTTTGACACTCTGCAGAGATTGTACACTTTCACCACAACATTCGATACATCCGTCAGGAACAAATCCTGAATTCACCATACTCAGTATGCGGATAATCAATCCTAACCTTTCAATTACACGCCCTAGTATAAGCACCTCTCCCGTGAGTTTGGCCTCCCAACCATGACCAACTGTCATCTTGGGTACTGCACAGGTGGACAATCTTCACAAGGTAGCCTCAGCTTAGACCTTGGCCGTGAGGGAACTAATACTAAGGAATATAAGTTTCCAGTCAAGCCCTACCCAATATTCAGGTATTGTGGTTGTACGATAAAATTGGAATGGTATCGCATCCAGACAACCATCAGTTTTATAAAGGGCTAAGGCTCATGCCTCCACGTTTTCATCACCAAAGTCATCAAGTGTTCGGAAACACATGTCCAAAACATTTCAATAGAATGATCCATCATTCCAAGGTTTTCATAACTATTTTTCCACCAAGTATTCCCATCTAAATTTGATCAAGTTTTATGCTTAGCACTAGCATCTACAGGTGGGGGTAGTACTAATGATGCGGTAGTATCTAGTGGAGTTTTAACTAAGTACAACCTTATATCTTAGGATGATATCAAGGTTCCTGGCTTAGGTCAAATTTAATGCTCTTTATGCAACCTTTAGAATCTTTCCAGTATCTACCAGTCACTTAAGTAAACTCTAAGTAAGCTTTGATAAGGAAATAAAGTAAGAAGCTTGCAAATAAAACTAGGATTGGTTTATCAAGTGGGTATGATCACATATGCTTAAGGCATATAGTAGGCATAGTAACAAGCAAGTATTTGCTTGCACAAAATCAATATAAGCTTGCTAAATTGCAAGTGTTAGCTTGCATAGGTCAACTTGATTAGTAAGGCTTGCTAAAGTAGAGTGTCTTGCAAGTTTTAGCTTGCATTAGTATAGTATCAGCTTGCATAGGTAAAGTATCTTGCAAGTGTTAGCTTGCACATTCACTAGTATTATTAGGCTTGCCTTGTGCAGAGAAGTGGTTGAAGTTCTCCTCGGCTTCTTCTTCCTAGTATCCTCCTTCCTCCTCGTATCCTTGGTCGGTACTAGCGTCTATGAATAAATACGAGGTACACAATCACCAAACAATACTTAACTACTTGCAATCATCACACAAAAGGGTCCTATAGATGATCTAGCATCATCCCTATCATTACAAGGTTAAGGCTTGATTTAATTCCTTTTATTTTTAGAAAAGTAATTTCTACTCATTGAAAAACTACTTAAGATTTAATATTCTCCAAACCAAGCATGGGATCATGTTGACACATGTCATCACGACATATTTTAGTCCATGGGAATATGATTTAAAGTGGTGTCACAATTTAATAAGGTTTTACCCTTTTATTTTAATTAAATAAAGTGACTAGAAATGTCTATGTAGCATTCTTTTATTACTTGAACATTATTTCTGCAAGTAAACCTATACATTTTTATATATTCTGAAAGGTATGGTTAAATGTGATTTTTGAGAGTTGGAATCAACTCAAAAGCTGGTTTGAATTTGAAAAATGTTTGAATGCAGAAAAGCTTCTGCCTTGTTATTTTTACCATGGATGATCTATAGATCCAAATGACTTTAATCCAACGGTCTTGGATTCAGCATTCACAGACCTTTCCAACAAAATTGGTTTCATTCAATTTGGTGCACTGAATCGATCTGGGTTGATTTTTGAAGTTGGGTACAGAAGTGTGTTTACATTAAAAAGAAAAACATCTAATTCAAATCATTGGGCTGCGCGGGAAACGTTAACGGGCTGGCCTGCTAAGCGCAGTGCTCCTGCAGGCTGCTTAAGTGGGTGTCCCCACTCGTCAGTGACACGGGGCTGGGCGAAGCGGTATGGGGCAACGTGGATCGTTCGATCTAGTTCTAATCCAACGGCTGGGAGTCATCGTCGACGTGAGAGAACGCCGGCGAGAACGAAACCTAGCGCGGCCAGTGAGGGTTGCTGGGGGCTCACCGGGGTACTGGCGAGGGTTGGAAAGGCGGGCGAATGACGAAGTCGATGGCGGCGAATCTCCTTGTACCGGTGGCCTCTCTTCGGGCGGCTCTAATCGCTGGCTCCCTTCTTCTCCAGAGGCGGCGGGCTCCGGTGAAATTCCGGCGGGGTGGTGCTCGCCTTGCTATGAGAACGGTGTGGCACGATCAGTGAGGATAGGGGAGTGAGATGGTGTGAAGAAATCGTGCGGGGGTGTCCTCTATTTATAGTCGAGCGAGGGGACCGTCGGGGCGCACGGTGAGCTCGTCGGGGGCGAGGTTACAGGCGGCTAATGGCATGGGCAAGGGTAGGGGACGGTGCGGTGTCTCCTGGCTATGCTCAACAACATGGTCTCGAGGCATGGGGCGGTGGGGTTTGGTCTGTAACGGGCGGTGCTCTGCGTGGAAGAAGCGGCGTCTTCGACGGCGGGCGGTGGCTGTGCGGCACGGGGCGGCAAACGGGGATGTCTGGTGGTCTCCAGGGTTGATGGTGATCGTGTGTGTGGGCGCGCGGTCTGTGGGCGCTGGTCGAGGGTCGTGCTCTGGCGCATGCTCGGCATGGTCTCTGGCGGTCTGGGCGCGGCTTGTGCGCGTGGTCCAGGGCTTGGCAACGCTCGCGGCTGGGACATGGAGTGGCGGTGGACGGTGGGCTGCCTCCCAGAGAAGGTTGACACGGCTAGTTCTTCCTCTAGCCTGCTGTCCACAATGGGGTGACAAGGGGGTGCTCGGTTGTTTACCATTGATGGCGATGGCAAGCTCACAGTGGTGCTAGTGCTTAGTTAAACTTCCTAGATGATCTACTGAGCTGGGTGTGAGCTAACTAGGGAACAAGTTAGGCCAATTTTACTGCACACTATAGTGTTTGATGTTTGTTTGATTTGTGTCTGCAACCTGTTTGATGAAATGGCCGCATGAATTCAAGTTTTGAATTTTGAAAAGATTTTTGGTGGGTTTGCTAGATTGGTGCTGGTGAATCTGCAGATGCTTGGGTTTTGAAAGTTGAGCTTGTTTGAGTGGTTTTTGAAAAAGTGGGATCTTCCCTTATGATAAAGATTCAATTTTGAATTGTCATTTAAACTATGCATTTGAAAGTTTCTGGATGATCACAAAGTGGGCCTTGATACTTTGTTATGAGTACATTCAAGGGGTGCAAAGATCCAGAAAAATTTCTGTTAGGTTCTGAAAGTTTGAGACAGCCAAAGTAGGCATGAGAGTTAAATGGTTCAAAGTGACCATTCATTTAATATATGTGTTTTGATTTACTTGTCCTTAGGAAAAGTGTGGGAAATGTTTTAGATGATTCTTATTTCACCTAAGAAACATTTTACAAGCAATGAAACAAACAAACAAGGTGGTTTTTAAAAGAATTCAAAATCAATGTATACACATATGCATGCATTCATAATGTTGTTTAGAAAAGTTTTTGTTAACCCTAATTTTGATGATTAGAATTTGATGATCCAAGCTTAGTATTTTTGGGATGTTACAAAGAGCTTCCAAAAAATATGGTACTTACTAGCTTTCAGCTCTCATTGCCCCTATCATAATCATCCTGAAGTGATTAAGGTTAAAGTGAACAAACTATGGAGTATATGCTTGACAAAGTATAAGTTGGCAATCTCATCTCCCTTGAATACGAGAGCCGCTCCTCATGCTCCTCAACTTTAGTCACATATAAGTTCTTGTCATATTAAGTACATGTGTATCATAGAGAACCGCTAGGTACCCCTTGCACATGATACAGGAGCTATCCCATAATCAAAATGACAAGGCAAGCAGACAATGAGCATCTTAGCAATCTTCTTATTTACCATGGGAATATGGTGCTTTTTTCTCTCTTTCCTCTTTACAATATGTCTCTTTTTTATATAAGAAGAAAGCTTCATAGATGTCATTATGGTGATGCTGCAAGTTTCCACCATGATTAGGCATGGCTTAGGCTAGTGGCACGGGCGTTTCTCTAACACACATACATAACTCCATGGACTTATAAGCTCCCGTTTTATTTCACACCGATGACATCGATAGACAAAAGAGCATGATATTAACTGTGTACAAAGTACAAGTGCAATGTTAAAAGTGTTCCCCGTGACATCACTGTTCTGCCAATTCCAACGTATAAGTGCAAGCATATACAACATAGATGACACAATGGTTCAAGTTTATTATGGGCAAGAAAAATAAAGTGTTCCATCAAGTTTTTAAGAGCTTTAATCACCAAGTTTTCACATAACAAAATACTTTTTAATTGGAAGATATATGAAAACAAGAATATACTTGAAATGGTGTAAAACACCATGCATAGGAATTTATAGTTGACACTTTGGAATAACTTGGTTTCTTGGGAGTTGGATGCATGAGTAGAGCTTACTCATACAAGTGGAGGCTAGCAAAAGAATGGGAGCGACCAACTAAGAGAGCAATAATGGCCATAATCATGCAGAGCGACAAAACATTACTAATCAAAGCATAAAGTGGTACTACAAGTCAAGGAATAAATGATCATAGAGGCTATGGTGACTTGTTCATAGTCATAACATGGTGTGATCATGTGCCAAGTCAACCCAAACAAAGCATCAAAGGAGAATACCACAATACTATGCTTTTGTATGCTAAAACAACGCATGATTCCTTCAAGGCACACTAAGAAATCCCAATTGTTTGGAACAAGTCATGCTACATCAATAATCACTAAGCATAAGGTCAAAACAACACCTAGCATGACATGATAAAGTCTAAGTCACAGTCAAAGCAAGCTCCTCTCATACTACTCAAGCAAGAACTTTCAACTCCTCTCCTACACCAATCAACTTATTTGAAACAACACAGCGAGAACGGGGGTCCAAACTACTTTATTAAAGCAAACTAAGCAAACTAATCAAACCAAATGAAAACTAAGATGCTCCAAGAACAACACAACAGTTCATGAAACAATAAAAACGAAGTGTCTAGAAAGACCTGAGCTTTTTATTGATGAATAAGGGGATTCCTTGGGCATCCCCAAGCCTTGACGCTTGTACTTCTTGAATATTTCTTGAGGTGACATGGGGTGGCATCCCCAAGCTTGAGCTTTTGTCCATTCTTCATCTCATTACATCATTCTCTCTCTACACCTGAAAATTTTCCTTCATACAAAACTTCACACAATCTTCATTAGCAACATTAGTGTATTCAAAAGATAATATACCTTTAGGATTAGCTTTGGAACATAAAAAAATCTCACTAAAAAACACAAGTTACTGTATCAATTCCCTCAAAAATCTCAATTTCCCAAAAAGAACCCCAAAAGGAATCAATAAGAAGAAAATGCAAATAATGGCAGAAATCTGTCAAAACAGACCAGTAGGTAGAAAACGATTTTTTTGAATACCTTATGTTGCTCAAATAAAAAAGTGTTGAACTAACTAATGTTAGCGCACATACTGGGGGATTTATTCAAAAAATATTAGCTCAATAAAACTTACAGATATTTCTCACGAATTTTTACGGTGGAGCACAAAAATCTGTTTTAGGACAGCAACTCCCCAAATCTTACTTCCATCTCATTAGAGGTTATTCTTGGCACAAAAAGCAAAAAAAAAGGATAAGGAGAGGTCATTACTGAAGTAATAACTTCCAAGGCTCAAGAAAACTCTTGGGTTATCTCCCAAAAAGTATTTTCTTTAACACCTTTAAGTTAGGCACAAGAAGCAAGAATCAAGTGTTTTCAAACGAAGAAGCATTAACATCAAACCTTGCTTTCAAAGGAGGAGCAGAAAGCAACTTCTCTCTCCTCATAGGGAAGTGTTCAATACATTTCTTGAATGGACATTGATATTTAATGGTGCCTTCTTTCATATCAATGATGGCACCAACAGTTCTACGAAAAGGTCTTCCCAAAGTAACAGGACAAGAAGCATTGTATTCAACATCCAAAACATAGAAATATATAGGTACATAAGCATTGTTAACCATAATAAGAACATCATTAACACTCCCCATGAGTTTATTTTTAGCATTATCATTAAGTGGGACATCCAGATAACAATATACCAAAGGTGGCAAATCAAGCATTTCATAAATCTTTCTAGGCATAATAGAGACACTAGAACCAAGGTCACATGAAGCTTTGAGAATGAAGTCATTCACTTGCATATTAATAATGGGTTCCCAACTATCTTCTACTTTCCTAGGAATAGAGGCTTTGTGTTTTAGCTTCTCTTCCTTAATTTTAATAAGAGCATCTGTAATGTGTTTGGTGAAAGCTACATGCATATCACTAGCATCAGGACTTCTAGCAAGCTTTTGTAGGAACATAATCACTTCAGAAATATTACAACCATCAAGATCAAAATCAAACTTAGCATCACTATTAGTAGACTCATTGGCCTTAGGCATTGTGGTAGGAGGAATAGGGACTTCTTGTGGTTTAGTGGTTTCCATATTGGTGGTGGTGATAGTGCACACACTATTGTTTCTAGCAATTTCAGCTTCTCTTTCCCATTTAGCATGAAGTTGGGCTAACAGTCTAACATTTTCATCAATAGTAACTTGTATGGCATGAGTAGCAGCAAATGTATTTTCCAAGGTTTCAGGTTTAGCAGCCATTTTATTAATCAAGGAGGACTGTGCTTCAGACAAAGAGGAAATATTTTTCTCAGCACTCAAAATTTTTGACTGTAAACTAGGAATTTCTCTATTCAAATTCTCAAGCTGATGACTAATATTTTTCAAGATAGCAGATTGTTCTTCCATAGTTATAGTGAAAATCTTGTTTTGCTCATATTGAGTTTGCATAAAGTTTTTAGTGGATCTTTCAACTTCTAGAATCCTATCTTCACTAGGCATTCCAGATCTACCATGATAAGTATTGCCATTATTAGTAGGATAAGGCCTATAACTATTACCATAAGTATTGCTGCCAAAATTATTATTCCTAATGAAGTTCACATCAAATTGCTCTTGTTGAGCAAACAAAGAGGCTAAGGGAACATTATTTGGATCTAAAGGAGCTTTCCCATTAACAAGCATAGCCATGATAACATCAATCTTATCACTTAAAGAGGAGGATTCTTCAATAGAATTTACCTTCTTACCATGTGCAGCTCTCTTAGTGTGCCATTCAGAATAATTATTCATCATATTATCAAGGAGTTTTGTTGTAGCACCCAAGGTGATGGTCATAAAGGTACCTCCAGCACCTAAATCCAATAGGTTTCTTGAAGAGAAGTGATACGCCCAATTTGCATCACCATTACATATAATAATTTACCTCTATTCATTGATATTTGTCTTATTATGAGGTATTACTTATGTCTTTTCATCTGTTTATGCATGTTGGATGATTCCTAGAGGATGGACTGCCGGAGTCTGGATTCTGATGGAAAAGATGGTGTTTCGGTGCAATTTCGCGAAGATCAGAAAAATATCAGAAAAATATGGAAACATATTATTTTATCGGAAGACGAAGGAATCCAGAAGGAGGAGCGAAGGGGGGCCTTAGGGGGCCCACACCCCTAGGCGCGGGCCCACCTGACCCCGCGCCTAGGGTGGGTTTGGCCCACCTGTTCGGCCTCCGACTCCGCCCCTTCGCCTATATCTTCCCTACGGAACCCTAACACCAGGGGCGCGACCACAAATAGACTTTCACCGCCTCTGGGAGGCGGAAAAAACCGAGAGAGAAAGATCTCTCCGGCAGACAGATTTCTCTCGGGGGAATTCCTTCCTGGAGAGGGGAGACCGTCGCCATCAACACCATCATCAAGCCAGGATTCATTGGGATCATCATCATCATCCACACCATCATCTCCACCAGCACCATCATCACCACTCCATCCCGCTGTAACAATTGTGTTGGATATTGCTTTAGTTCGTTAGGGGAAACTTTCCCGGTGTTGATTAATATTGTAGTTGATGCTTGTGAGTGGAACCATTGGATTATTTTTTATGTTCAGATTGTTATCCATTATCATATCATCTTTGAACTTTATCCATATGATGTCTTGTGAGTAGTTCGTTTAGTTCTTGAGGACATGGGAGAAGTCATGTTGTTAGTAGTGAATCTGTGATGAGTTATTATTCAATGGTTTAGTATTTAAGTTGTGGTGCTATTTTTCTAGTGGTGTCATGTGAACGTCGACTACATGATACTTCACCATTTATGGGCCTAGGGGAATGCATTGTGTATTTGGCTACTAATCGTGGGGTTGCCAGAGTGATAGAAACCTGAACCCCCGTTAGGACACCTCTACACAAGGGAGTGTAGGATCTCAGAGTTTAAGGCTGTGGTTAGATTTATATCTTAATTATTTTCCTGTAGTTACGGACGTTTGTAGGGGGTTTAATCACAAGTATGTATTAGTCCGAGGAAGGGCGGTATGTTATCACAGGTTCACCCACACAACACTTACAAACACCAAAGAAGAGTACTCAGCTATTTGCAGCGAAAGCACTTGACAGAATTCTCATGTGTCCTCGAGAACGTTTGGTCCTTATAAGTATTTCCACTGGCTTGTCCTTTGCTAAGAGAGGATTTGCAGCGAAAGCACTTGACAGAATTCTCATGTGTCCTCGAGAATGTTTGGTCCTTATAAGTATTTCCACCGGCTTGTCCTTTGCTAAGAAAGGATTGTGCCACTTGCTCCGTTTGTTCATTACTTCTGTTACTTGCTCTTTGTTTTGTTGCCTTGTCAGGAAACCACTGAAAATCCGCTTGCTAAGTATTCACAGGGATTTCCTTCTCCATACCACTGTTCAGCACCTTCTGCTCCTCGTTGGGATCGACACTCCTATTTATCAAAAGTACTATGATACACCCCCTATACTTGCGAGTCATCAAGACTATTTTCTGGCGCCGTTGCCGGGGAGTGAAGCGCTATTGAAGAGTGGAATTGGTAAGGGAAACTTTGATTGTGAGAATTGCTTTTGTTACTGCTTTTTACTTTGTTTCCAATATGAATAACCCACTTGGTTTTCTGTTTGGGAAAACTACTACCACTTCTATGGTAGTAGATGAGCCACCACCTGTTGAGATAGATCCTTTTAAGATACCTTCAAGTATTGTTAATCGTGTCATGGATAATTATTATTTTGGGGATGGAACTGTCCATCCTGTTTATCACTTCCTTTATATCCATGAATTATGCGGGTTGTTTAAATGTGTAGGTATCACAACTGAACAGGTGAAGAAGAAGTTACTTTCCATATCCTTGAAAGGGAGAGCTGAGGCATGGTATAAGCTTCTAAAGAATGGGAAATCCATGGAATGGGAGGATATGGCATCTCTATTTTACTCTAAATTTTATCCTCCCAGTGAAATCCAAAAGGATAGAAGTCTTATATATAACTTTTCGCCTCTTGATGGAGAAAGTATAGCTCAAGCTTGGGGGAGATTGAAGCTGGTAATGCTTAAATGTCCTATTCATGAACTCCCTAACAATATTATTCTCAATAACTTTTATGCTAGGCTTTCTCTTCAAGATAAAGGTTTAATAGATGCCTCATGTGCTGGATCATTCACAAGTATGAAGGAATAAGCTAAATGGGATCTCCTAGACCGTATTCAAGATAATACCGAGGCTTGGGAGAATGACAAAGGAAGAAAGTCAGGTATAAACTATGATTATGAGTGCATTAAATCTTTTATGGGAACTAATAAATTCCGTGATATTAGCAATAAGTTTGGCCTTGATCCTCAAGTTCTTGCGGAATGTTTTAATGCTTTTGACTCTTATATTGAGATTCCCAAGAAAGAGTGTGACGAGGTTTAATCTCGTCAATGCCCATTTTTATGAGCTTGGGTTTTGGAGAAGATGGGGGTGCTGGAGATCGCGGAACGGTTAATAGACAAGCAAACAGGGGACACGAGATTTACCCAGGTTCAGGCCCCCGGAGGGAAAACCCTACTCCTGATTGTCTGCTCTTGATTACGGTGAAACCGAAAGTTACAAGGGTGCGCAGATGCAATATGGCGTGGAGGTGTGTATGCGGTGGTATGAGAGAGAGCCTCCTCGTTGTGCCCTCCTAGCCTTTATATAGAGGTAGGAAGGTCCCGGGCACAGATCGAGTCGGTTAAATATTTAGGGTTTGCCTCTTTGAATATTCTATCTGTTCTAGTCTTGCTCTCCAAGGATCCGAAGACGTCATGGGCTTGGTCCACCCAAAAATCTTCATGGGCCGCTTATATTCTCGTGGGTCTTCCTTGGGCTAGACCAGGTATGCTGATGTCGTGTACCCATAGGGTATGACCATGTCAGTAGCCCCCGAGTGTTTAGTCGAATTGTAGATTCTGCTGAGGACTGTTCAATCTTTCGGGTGTAGTTGTTTCCGTTCATCAGGGAATGATTTTGGTGTGTAGGGATTGTTCATGCGTGTGCCTGACTCTCCCGACGGATCAGGGTCAGTTAACTATCTTAGGACAAAACAACACGATCTTCAAATTCGAGTCCCTCGACTCGAACCCGAAACAGATGCTGGCGTAATTCAAGTCAGGCCGTTGAGGGCTTACAGGAGCAGAATCCAAGTATTTTTCGAATGATGTACCCAACGCGTCTGTCGGAATTTTCATCGCGCCTATTGGCACGGATTTTCACTAGCAGAGCGCAGTCGTGTGCGTTACCAGGCCATCAGATGGTATCTGTAGGTCTTATCTTTGTGTCTCAAACACAACATCTGAAATTTTATCACCGCGGAGGTGTTTCGGGTGGCCAAGGAGGATGTTATTCACTTGGCGTTAATTGGGGCAAAGTTGCCGATTTTTTTTTGCATTCTGATCCGAAGGATCACAGTCGAAAAATTCATAGGGTGCGCAACCAGTGCTCCCTATGGGAGTAGCCCCCGAGTGTCTGTTCGAGTCATAGACTCGAGCAGAGACTTTAATTTAGCCATTGTTTGCTTCAGGTCCGTAGGACATGATTTTTTTGGATGCTTGTATCAATCCTCCCTATGGGAGTAGCCCCCGTGTCCGTAGTGGAGTCGTAGACTCGATGAAGGACTCGAAGAATAGATTATTAGCGTAGTACCTTATTCATGCTTCGGGTGCGCGGTCAGCGCTCCTGATAGGAGTAGCCCTCGAGTAGTTGCTCGAATCGTAGATTCGAGTGAGTACTTTAGCTGTTAGCCGAAGAATTGTAACCGTTGCTAGTGTGGTTTTTATGACGTCAGTGCTGACGATCGGTGACCTCAATCGTCTACGGCGCCAGAGGTGATGTGACTGGACGAACGTGGGTCCCACCTTCTGACTTGGAGTTGACTGACCATGTGCGACGTGGCAAGAATTACGGCGTCTCCTTGATTTCCGTGCGTAGTGGACGGCGTGCGAGCGACGGTTCGCTGCTTTGCTGACACGTGGATGGTTGGATTTGATGCTGGCGCTAGGGCTTCCAGATGATTGGTCCCTATTCATCGTCTTCCTCCTTATAACCGTGGGGAAAAATTGTGGTTTGTTTTCACCATAGCCACTTTCTTTCTACTGTTTCCACTTTCTTGAGCTTTTCTCGTTGCGCGCTGGACATTCTCCAGTCATTTCCTTCCTCTTTCCTGTGCTCGCACCGCCGTCGTCGCCGCGCTGCAATGGGGAAATCGAAGAAGGCCTCCACCGGAGCGGGCACCAGCGCTGCTGCCGGCGGCAAGAAAGGCACCGCCGCCACTCGTGTCACCGATGGTGGATGGCGGCGCTCGGAGACGTGCGGGGGCGACCTGCGCAAGTTGCGTGAGGCGGGTTTGATCCCGCAGGACAGGGACACCTTCAGGGTCCCCGGTGATGAGGTAATTCCCCGTCCACCCGCTGGGTTTCGGGTGATGTTCATTGCTTTTGTTCATCGCGGTATGTCGCTCCCAGTCCATGATTTTCTCCATGGACTATTGTTTTTCTATGGCATCCAACTCCACCATCTCTCGCCCAATTCTCTTCTCCACATCGCCTGTTTCATCACTTTTTGCGAGTGCTGGCTCGGTATCAAGCCGCACTTTGGCCTCTTCCGGAAGCTCTATTCCTTGAAGAGGCAGTCCGGCTCCGATGGAGTTTATCCATTTGGTGGCTGCATCATCTCCCTTCGATCCAATTTTCTTTTCTTCTATTTTTCTATGTCCGAGTCCGTCCAATACTGGCAGAAGCGGTGATTTTATATCCGCGATTCCACAGTGGACGGGCAGGACTTCGGCCTTGCCCCTTTCGACTCCACCCAGAAAATCCCGCCGAAGAGGTCCTGGAAGTACCATATCATGGAGGGCGAGGTGGAGGAGATAGAGGAGCTCTACCGTCGGGTGGAAGGCCTCCAGGTGATTTCGGAGAAGGAGGTGAATAGTGTGGATATTATCCGCACCTTCCTCAAACATCGGGTGCAGCCACTCCAGGCTAGGGCGCACCTGATGTTCCTTTATTCTGGCCGTCACGACCCAACCAGAGTTGTAGATGAGGAGCTCTCCAAGGGGGACCTTGACAGAGTCCTTCGACCACTGCTGAAGTACAAAGCTGACGAGGACCTTCCGGGGAAGTCGCTCATGCCCCCATTCAGTGCTTCTCGACCGGTTTCGCGGGTGTAGATCTGCGACGTGCGTGTAGCTATTTTTCGAGTGCGTTTCCTTGTAATTTTCTGTTCTGAAAGTTTGTTTGCATTGTGCAGGAGTTCAAGGTGCCTGGCATGGTGCCTCCGTTGCCCGAACGGTTTCTGGATGCGCTGGACAATGAAATCGTGGAATCCGAGTCCGAGCTTCCGTCGGCGCAATAGCCCACTAAGGAGGCTCCCGAGGCAAGCGAGGGGCAGACCCAAAAGCAGGCATGGAGCTCGAGCGGATCGTCGGATGCCTTGACTCCGCCAACTCCTAGGAACCCGACGTGCCTTGTTCGTCACAGTGGAGGTGATGGTGCCTCTTCCTCTCCCATCCCGGTCGTTCTGGTGCGGGCTGTAGCGCCCTAGCCACCGGCGAAGAGGAAGATGGAAGAGAAGAAAGGCAAGAGGGCCCTGCCTGTTTTTTATTTGAGCGACATGGACTCGTAAGTGCCTTCGGATGCCTTTTGCTACTTTTTCTTTTCCTTATGTCTTCATGCTTATGATTTGTGCTTTCCTTGCAGCCACTCCTCTGATGGCCCTTTTAGTGAGGCCACTCAGGAAGCCGTGGGGGAGTCAAAGGTGACACCTCCTCCCTCTCAGACGGTGGCCACCTCTGAGGGCGTAGCTCCGAACCCCTCTCCGCAGGAGGCTCGAGTGATCGTCTCCCAGAAGACTGCAGCCGGACCTTGGGAGTCTCCTTCTGATCATGTAAGTGTTTTCTCTCTTGCTGTGGGGGGATGCCTCGAGCAATATTTTCGTATGATCTGCTGATCTTTGCTTCCTTTGCTCACGTCTCGAGGGGAGCCCCCGAGCGTTTTTCGTGTGTTTGATTTCTTTTGCTCGTTTCTTGAACGCAGCCCCCGAGCCCTTTTCCTGACAAGTTGCTTCTTCTTGCAGCCCTTTGTGCAAGGTGCGAACCAGCTGGTGAAGCAGCACCTGGCGTTGGAGGCCAGCCTACGGCAGCTTCAAGGTGCATGCTTAACTAATCCTCTATTTTTCTCGTCTGCTTGCTAGCTTGTGAAGCTCATGCATGTTCTTATTGCTTTTTGCAGATGAAAATACCACTGCCCTCCGCGATCTTGATGCTCTCAAAAAGAGCCTTGGGCGAGCGGAGAGGAAAGTCGAAGATGTCATTGGGGTGAAGTAGCGCCTCGAGAAGGAGCTGGTTGACGCAGCCGTGGCTAAGGAGCTCCTGCAGCGGGAAGCTACGGATCGCGAGGAGAAACTTGCCACTGTTGCGGCTTCGCACGAGAAGGAGGTAGCCGAAAAGCTGATGGCTGCTGCCAAGGCTATTTCGGGTGAGTGTTGTTGCTTGTTTTGTCTATTTAGGCTTCCTTGTCTCCCTTCCCTTATTCGATTCCTTTGATGCCTTTTGCTCCAGATGCCTCGGGCATCGATTTTAATCGCGGCGCCTATGAGCACGCGAGTGCTCTGGACAATGCTGCCGCGGCGGTCGAAGACCGCTGCAGTACTGCTACTGGCTCTCTTGCCAAGGCCAAGGAGATACTCGGGCACTTCTACAAGGAGCTTGTTCCCAAGGGCATTGCCCTTGAGGATGTCGACTCTTTGGCGGATGCGCTGTCCGCGGATGCGCCTGCGACCTACAAGCGCAAGCAGTTGGGCATCAGTGCCTCCATGGGCCTAGCCATGGCCATGGCGTCCGAGGCGGAGCTGGATCTTCACCAGGTCACCTCCCAGATTCCAACGGCTCCCGACGGTTCCGTGGTAGCCTTCGCTCTCTACGCTGCTCGCTGTAAGCGCTATGGCCGAAGCTTATTGACCTACTAGCGGAGTACGCGGCGAAGCAGAAGGAGGAGGTCAAGAGCAGGCAATCTGGCTCCGAGGCCACTCAGGATGCAGCTGCTTAGGCTTTGTCTTTGTAGGTAGTTGTCTTCTACTTTCATTGTAATGTTTTGATGAACAATTTCATGTGCCACGCAGTGGCTTCTTGGTGTATATAAGGAGCCTTCGAGCTGTTCTTCAATCGTGTGTTGTTCATATCCTTGTCTGTTTTCCTTTAGGGACCTTCGGGTGATGACCCCATTGATACTTCGTCTGCTCCGCAGCGTCGACCATCCTTGGATGATGCGTCGCAGCTTGTTTTTCCTCGTGACCGCGTCCGCAGTCTTGAGAAGGAGCTGCTTTGCATCCGAGGTCATGCGGACGTTTGGAAGTCGAAGGCGGAGCGGGGTACCGCCAAAGAGGAATATCTGATGGGGGAGCTGCGGCAGTTGGCCGAGCAGCTGCAGTGTAAGTTACTTCGAGTTGTTGCTCATTTTCGGATGCGCCTGTTTTGCGGGTCATCTTACTTTGTAGTTGTTGCAGGTGCCAACCTTGTTCCGAAGGAGGAGAAGGAGCGTGTTGCGGTTCGGATCAACTGCTTGACCCAGCAGGATATGGAGGCCGGTGGCTTTTTCTGGATGGATCATGACCGTGCGATGGTTCTTGCGACTGTGCAGGATCAAGCGCACCAGGTGTCACGGGTACTGCAGCAGGTGAAGACTTCCCTGGCCTTGATTCTGCATGTCATGTTTCCCCTTGATGAAGCGTCGTCGACTCTCTAGGGCCTGCTGGCGAAGTTTCGGGACGTGCGTCACGTCAGGGAGCTGGTGCGGCACCAGTTGGTTGCGGGGGTAAAGGCCACTCTTTCCCTCGTGCGGATGCATCGCCCTGATGTGAATCTTGCGGCTGTGGCGGCTGATCCGCCCCCTCGGCCAGATGGTGGCCTATGGGACATGCGCCCGCACTATGCAGCTGTTAGGCAGTTTACCAAAGAAGTTGTAGATCTCTTTGAGCATCGCGCGCAGGTGATCCTTCAGGATAGGTAGTTCCTATAAAAAGATATATGTAAAACTTGTATGTGTTTCGACTGGGCGTGTTGTGCCCTTTGTTGTAAAGGTTCATTGTATTAGCACATGGTGCTTGGTTGTATGCATGCCCTTTTCGTTAGCCTGACATGATCAGCTACTCAGGTGTACATGCGTTATCCTCAGTCGACGGAGTCGTGAGGTGAGGGGGATCCCACAAGTGTGTTGTAGCATAAAGAAAATGCGAGAAAAAGATAATTTTTTGGGCGAGACACTTAGCTTTATTCATATTGTAATGAGGAGGTACATTGTTCGGCTGAGTATCCTTGGCTGAATAGCCTTATTGAAAGATAGCTTGGGGTAGAACCGTCGCAGCTGTGCGATGTTCCATGGGTTGGAGTATGCGACTCCAAACTCCACGTGCTTGAGGCGGTAGGCACCACCTGGGATGAATTCGGTGATGATGTATGGTCCTTCCCAGGGTGACTCGAGCTTTTTCGGCTGCTCTTGCTTGAGTCTTAAGATGAGGTATCCTTCGACGAAGGACCTTGGGCGCAGCCGACGACTGTGATAGTTACGGAGGCTCTGCTGATAGACCACCGATCGAGTTGCGGCGATGTCGCGTGCCTCATCGAGTGTGTCGACAGTGTCTTCGAGTGTGGCCGTCGAATCGACTTTGCTGTAAGCGACGACCCGTGGGGCCTTATGGCATACTTCTGCAGGTAACATGGCTTCGGCTCCATGCACCATGAAGAAGGGCGTGTAGCCAGTTGAGCTGTTTGGCGTTGTGCGCAAGCTCCAGAGGATGGAGGGTAGCTCTTCTGCCCATGCTCCCGCAAGCCGTTCGAGTGGGCTTAGTAGGCGTTTCTTGATGCCACCGCCGACGAGGCCGTTGGCCTTTTCGACCTGCCCGTTGGTTTGCGGGTGCGCCACGGAGGCATATGATATGTTTATTCTGAGGCCTTCGCAGAAGTCCTGGAATTCTTTGGAGATGAAGTTCGACCCGTTGTCCGTGATGATGCTGTGCGACACGCCGAACCTGTAGACTATGGATTCGAAAAATTTCATGGCCGTTTTATCCTTTTGGTTGGTAACGGGCATGGCTTCGATCCACTTGGTGAACTTGTCGACTGCGACCAAGAGGTAGACGTGGCCTCCTTCGAGGACCTTGGAAGTTTGCCGATCATGTCAAGGCCCCATTGGGAGAAGGGCCAGGCCAGGGGTATGGGCCTAAGCTCCGATCTTGGTGCGTGTGGTTTTTCTGCGAACCTCTGGCACCCGTTGCACCTTCGGACGATGTCCTTGGTGTCGTTCATGGTTGTTGGCCAGTAGAAACCAGCTCGTAGAGCTTTGGCGACAAGGGCGCGACTGCCCGCGTGATGGCCGCAGATGCCCTCATGGATGTCTTGGAGGATGGTTTTTCCTTCCCCGATGGTGACGCACCTTTGGAGCACACCCGAAATGCTGCACTTGTACAGATCGCCATTGATGATGGTGAAGGCCTTGGACCGGCGAGATATGCGTCGGGCGTCTGTCGGGTCAACAGGCAGTTCCCTGTTTATCCGGTATGGCTGTGTCCATGTTTATTTGATTTCCATGACCTGCATCAGGTTGACCACTGCGACCTCTGTGTCGAGCTTTTCGGTCCCTCCTGTCCTTCGGGTAGCGCAACCCCGGAGTGCTCTGCCTCTTCGGGTGATCCCTTGGGGAATTTCCTTTTGATGTATGGCACGCAGATTTGTTCGAGGAACACACCTGGTGGCACCCACGCGTAGGTGGAGCCGATATTGGCTAGTCTGTCAGCTTCTTTGTTGCTTTATCTTCCAACATGCCAAAGCTCGCAGCCGTTGAAGTCTCCTTCGAGTGAGTTGTAGAGCGCGCGGTACGCGATCATGTTGGCGGCGTGTGTGTCGCACTCATTCATCGTCTGCTGGACGACGAGGTTCGAGTCACCGTAGATGACAAGGCGCGTTGCACCGCTGATATTGTCCATCCTCATGCCATGGATGAGGGCCTCGTATTTGGCTAGTTGTTGGAAGCTCGAAATTTCATCCGGAGGACGTACTTCATCTTGTCGCCCTGCGGGGATGTCAGTATGACCCCGGCTCCTGCTCCAGCCTCGCGCTTGGAGCCATCGAAGTGCATCTACCATGAATGTGTCATATCCGGGGTGTCCGGCAGATGCAGATCCATCCAGTGGACGAGGAAGTCCGGTAGGACCTGAGACTTGATCGCATGGCGCTTCTCGTAGACTATGTCGAGAGAGGACAGCTCGATGCCCCACAGGGCCACGCGTCCTGTGGCTTCCGGGTTGTTCAGGATGCTGTTCAGAGGTGCCTCATTGACGACCATCACCTGGTGCTCCTGGAAGTAATGGCTCAGCCGACGAGCCATCATGAACACGCCGTAAGCGAGTTTCTGGTAGTGAGGGTACCTCTGTTTTGTTGGCGTCAATACCATGCTGAGGTAGTAGATTGGGCGTTGGACCCCATGGGTCTTGCCATCTTCGGATCGTTCGACCATGAGCACGGTGCTTACCACCTGATGCGTGGCTGCTATGTATAGCAGGAGAGGCTCGCGCTCCTTTGGTGTGACCATGACGGGCGAGGTGGAGAGCAGCCGCTTCAGATCTTCGAATGCGTCATCCGCTTCAGGTGTCCACTCGAATTTTTCTGCTTTGCGTAGAAGCTAATAGAAAGGCAGGGCTTTTCACCCATGCAGCTGATGAATCTGCTCAGCGCCGCGATGCGCCCAGCTAGCTGCTGGACACTTTGAGGTTCTTCGGTTTCTCCATGGCCAGTATGGCCCAGATTTTCTTCGAGTTTGCCTCAATTCCTCGCTGGGAGATGAAGTAGCCAAGCCGTTGGCCAGATGGGATGCCGAAGGCGCACTTTTTTGGGTTTAGCTTGATCTTGTAGCGATCAAGGTTGTCGAACGTCTCGCGGAGATCGTCGATCAGTGTTGGTTGGGCGCCCTTCTAGATCATCAGGGCCCCTTTCAGCGGCGGGTACCCTCTTGTGCCGTTGTTCTGTATGGGTGCGACCGGGTGATTCGAAGGTCCCACAAGTTGTGGCAGAGGAGCTCTGTGGGCGATATCACCTGGTGCAGGCACGTGTCCGAACCCATTGTTTGGGACTTGCTGTCTCATCTGGGATAAGCTCTCGCTGAGTTTCTGGAACTCGCGGCAGTCCTTGAGCATATGGATGGCCTTGTTTTTGCCATCCTTCTTGTCGATGTAAAAGTGGATGGTGCACGCGCCTGACATCTTGTCGTATGCCGAGAGCTCGTCGTCACGACCGCGGCGTTGCCACGATTGCGTTGGACGTCCTCCATCGTGGAAGTTGTTTCCACGGTATCCGCCGCTGCTGCAGTTGCTTTCGTTGCAGCGGTCGGCGTAGCCAGCGGTGACCATGTCGGGTATGTCGCGATCGTCATAGACGTGCGATCTTTGCTTGCTATGGTGCTCGCGTCGGCAATAGTAGTCATCCTCCTCATTCGAGTGTCCTCGATGGACGGAGTCCTCGCCATTTGCCCACCTGTTGGCGATGTCCATGAGGTGTTCGAGTGTCTTGGGCTTGACATGCCCAAGTTATTCCTTGAAGTCCTGGCGTTTGACGCCTTCTTTGAAGGCGTCGATTGTTATCTCCTCGGAGATATGTGCCGTGGAGTTCTTGATGTTGGACTAGCGTAGTATGTACGAGCAAATGGATTCGCCCGTTCGTTGGGTGCAGGCCCGCAACTCTTCGATCGAAGCTTGTCTCTTGCTGGTACCCTTGAAGTTTCGGATGAAACTGTACGCTAGTTCCTCCCAGCTTCGAATGGATCCTGAGGATAGGCTGCTGAGCTAGATCCGGGCTACGCATGTCAGCTGCAGCTGAAGGCATTGTAGGGCGGTGTTTTTGTTTCCGTCGTGCAGCTTAACGGACGACAGGTGGTCGCTGAGCCACGCCTTAGGGTCCTGCGTGCCGTCAAACTTTGGAGTGTCCGAAGGAAGCTTGAAGTTTCTCGGCATCCGTGTCCGCCGAACAGATCTGCTGAAGCATCGAGCTCCGCAGAGTTCTCCTTCGCCGTCATCCTCTTCGGATTTGGATGAGCACAAGCGCTTGGCGCGTGCCTTGTCGATCTTGCGTGGAGCGAGTTCGCTTAGAGCGTCGTAGTCGCGGCTGCGACGTAGTGAGCTCTTGTGTCATCGAGGTAGGTCGTTCTCGTCTTCCTCGGATAAGGGTGTGGGACTACGGTTGAATCTGACTGTAGCCTTCTTTTTTGGCTCCGCAGGAGCTTCCTCGTGGAGCGCAGCTCCAACAAGTCCGAGCCCGGTTAGTGCGGAATTGTGCATGGCCCTCTTCAGGTCCCCCACCGGAGGTGGATGGGACGAGAGGTATGTGGTGGCTTCCATGATCGCAGCTTGCGGCGTCTTCAGGATGCCGTTGCCGTTGGCGTCCATCTCCATGAAGGACATGTTGAGGGTTCGGGTCACCTCGCGGCGTGCAGCGGGGTCCATGTTCTCTACGCGAGAATGATGCTTGTTGGCATAGTTGCCGTGCAAGCTGGAGCCACCAACGGCGGAGAGCGCAGCTCGCCGCGCGCTGGACTCGGAGGCCGCTTGCTTGCGTTTGTCGAGTACTTCTTGCATCTTCACCTGCTTTGTGTGCTCTTCGATGAGGAGCAGGTGGTATGCCATCAGTAGGTCCCGTGAGGCACCCACGGGCAGGATCTTGTTGCCCGCCATGGCTTTGCGTGCTTGGTTCTATCCTTCCTCGCTAAGGTGGATTACGCTAATGGCATCTGGGTCGTCCTCGTTGGGCGGGGGGGGGGGGGCAGATGTCTCGTGTTTTTGCCGTTTCTACCCTGTGGGTTGGGTGGCGGTATGTGAGCACCCGAACCTGGTGGTTGTTGCTCCACATCGCTTTGGATGACCACGGCGCATTGATAGCATCCGCGGACTGGATCGCTGCTGCAGCAGCTTTCGGATCCGGAACCGTAGGTTCCTTCATTCGACGGTGGTTCGCACAGATCTGAGTTGCAGCTGCTACTATCGTATGACCCATCTGTCGATGGTAACATGCGTAGCACGCTAGGATGCGGGGCCCACGAGGCAGTACTGATCGATGGCAGTGGCACCCGCTCTGGGAGGCGGAGAGTGCCTGTCTGTCCCACCTGGAAGCAGAAGCTCCCGAACAGGATCTCGAGCCCATCGCCTACGGGCTTGAAGTCCTTCAGGGTGGCTGGCGTGTGGGTGGTGAAGTAGAAAGCATCAAAGAGGAGATGACTCTCTGTCGCCGAGGAGTTGTAGATTGCTTTGGTCGGGACCACCACGATCGCACAATCAGCGCCCTCGATTTCCCACAGACGGCGCCAATTGATGAGGTTTAATCTCGCCAATGCTCATTGTTATGATCTTGGGTTTTGGAGAAGCTGGGGGTGCTGGAGATCGCGGAACGGTTAACAGACAAGCAACCAGTGGACACAAGATTTACCTAGGTTCAGGCCCCCGGAGGGAAAACCCTACTCCTTCTTGTCTGCTCTTGATTACAGCGAAACCGAAAGTTACAAGGGTGTGCAGATGCAATCTGGCGTGGAGGTGTGTATGCGGTGGTATGAGAGAGAGCCTTGTCGTCGTGCCCTCCTAGCCTTTATATAGAGGTAGGCAGGTCCCGGGCATAGATCGAGTCGGTTACATATTTAGGGTTTGCCTCTTTGAATATTCTATATGTTCTAGTCTTGCTCTCCAAGGATCTGAAGACGTCATGGGCTTGGGCCACCCGAAAATCTTCATGGGCCGCGTATATTCTCGTGGGCCTTCCTTGGGCTGGACCAGGTATGCTGATGTCGTATACCCGTAGGGTATAACCATGTCAGAGTGGGACAAGTACCATGCGCCTTATAAAGACATTGTTACCCACGTTCCTGCTAGTGTAGAGGATTGTATTGTTGATCCTATTTTGCCTAAACCTTATGTTGAGAAGATCCCTTTTCCCTCCAAGGTAAGGGATCACTCTATTTTGGATAATGTGGTTAGCAAAAGCGCAAAGAAAACTGTAGGTTCTGGTGAGCTGATTGATATCGAGCCTTTAGTAGCTATTGTGAAAGATCTTGTTACTAGAAATATAGAGGATGAGTATATTGTATTGTGTGAAGACAATTCTAATATTATCTCTCATCCTAGTAAAGCTAGAAAAGCTAGTGCTCTCTGTTAAAATTGGTGATCATTGCTACTATGGTTTATGTGATATTGGTGCTAGTTCTAGTGCTATTCCTTATGAGCTTTACAGGGAAATTATGCATGAGATTGGTCCTTGTGAGCTTGAATACATTGATGTGGTTATTCACCTTGCCAATAGAGAGCAAGTTTGGCTCATTGGTATTATAAGGGATGTGGAGGTCCTTTGTGGTAAGGTTAAATATCCTGTTGATTTTCTAGTACTTGGTCAAGAAGCTAGTAAAACCTATCCTATCATCTTTGGTAGACCCTTCCTTAATACTTGTGGGGCTATCATAGATTGTAGGAAGGAAAAAGTTTTGACTAAGTTTGATGGAGAATCTTATGAGTTTAATTTTTCTAAATTTTCCAAAACCCCTTATGAAAATGAATTACCTAATGAGGATTTCAAGGTTGAACAACTGTCTTCTATTTCTCTTGCTCCTAACAATGCTTTGCAGCAGTTCATGGAAGATCATGAAAGTGATGCCTTTATGAAGGAAAGAGATGAGATTGATGAGGTTTTCCTTCGTCATCCTGAGTTTCTTAAGCATAATTTACCTATGGAAGATTTGGGTACCACACTACCACCCAAAGGGGATCCTGTTTTAGAATTAAAACCTTTACCTGATGATCTTAAATATGTTTATCTTGATGATAAGAAGATATATCCTGTTATTATTAGTTCTAAACTTTCAGGGAAGGAAGAAGAAAGGCTATTGGAGGTATTGAAGAAGCACCGAGGAGCTATGGGTTATACTCTTGATGATTTAAAAGGAATTACTCCCACTATATGTCAGCATGCTATTAATATTGAGCCTGATGCAAAACCAGTTGTTGAGCACCAGCGCCGTCTAAATCCTAAAATGAAGGAAGTGGTAAGAAATGAGGTATTAAAACTCCTTGATGGTGGTATTATTTATCCTATTGCTGATAGTCAATGGGTTAGCCCTGTTCATTGTGTTCCCAAGAAAGGAGGAATTACTGTTGTGCCTAATGAGGATAATGAGCTTATACCCCAGAGAGTAGTAGTTGGGTATAGAATGTGCATTGATTTTAGAAAGATTAATAAAGTTACTAAGAAATATCATTATCCTTTGCCCTTTATTGATCATATGCTTGAGAGGCTGTCCAAAAAGACTCACTTTTGCTTTCTTGATGGTTATTCTGGGTTTTCTCAAATCGCTGTGAAAGCACAGGACCAGGAGAAAACCACTTTCACTTGTCCTTATGGTACTTATGCTTATAGGCGTATGCCTTTTGGTTTATGTAATGCTCCTTCTACATTTCAGAGATGTATGTCTGCTATCTTTCATGGTTTTTGTGAAGAAATTGTGGAGGTTTTCATGGACAATTTTTCCGTATATGGAACTTCTTTTGATAACTGTTTGCACAATCTTGATAAAGTTTTGCAGATATGTGAAGAAACAAACCTTGTTCTTAACTGGGAGAAATGTCATTTCATGGTTAATGAAGGAATTTTTCTTGGACATAAGATCTCTGAAAGAGGTATTGAAGTTGACAGAGCCAAATTGAAGAAATTGAGAAGATGCCTTGTCCTAGGGATATCAAAGGTATTCGTAGTATCCTTGTTCATGCTGGTTTCTACAGGAGATTTATTAAAGATTTCTCCAAAATTTCAAAACCCCTTACTAATCTTCTTCAAAAAGATGTACCTTTTGTTTTTGATGATGATTGTAAGGAAGATTTCGAAACTTTGAAGAAAGCTGTAACAACTTCTCCTATAGTCTAACCACCTGACTAGAGTTTACCTTTTGAAATCATGTGTGATGCTAGTGACTTTGCTGTGGGTGTTGTCCTTGGACAACGTGTTGACAAGAAGCTGAATGTTATTCATTATGCTAGCAAGAATCTAGATGTTGCTCACAATAATTATGCTACTACTGAAAAAGAGTTCTTGGTTGTAATCTTTGCTTGTGATAAGTTTAGACCTTATATTGTTGATTCTAAGGTTACTATTCATACTAACCATGCAGCTATTAAGTACCTTATGACAAGGAAGGACGCTAAGCCTAGGCTTATAAGGTGGGTGTTGCTTTTGCAAGAGTTTGATCTGCATATTGTGGATATGAAAGTTGATGATAATCCTGTTAATGATAATTTATCTCGTTTGGAAAACATTTCTTTTGACCCTTTGCATGTTAATGGTAATTTTCCAAATGAGCAGTTAGCTGCAATAAGGGTAAATCCACATGAGAATCCTTGGTATGCTGATTATGTTATCTTTATTGTTTCCAAGTATTTGCCTCCAACCTTTACAACCCAACAAAGAAGGAAATTCTTCTATGATCTAAGGCATTACTTTTGGGATGACCCACACCTATATAAGGGAGTAGATAGCATTATGAGAAGATGTGTTCCAGAATTTGAACAACAAGAGATATTGAGAAAATGTCATGGCAGTGCTTATGGAGGACATCATGCTGGAGATAGGACTGCACAGAAGGTTTTACAATCTGGATTTTATTGGCCTACTCTTTTTAAAGATGCAAGGAATTTTATCTTATCCTATGATGAATTCCAAAGAGTAGGTAACATCTCTATACGTAATGAAATGCCTATGAATTATTCTCTTGTTATTGAACCTTTTGATTGCTGGGGATTCGACTTTATGGGGCCTTTTCCTCCTTCAAAAGGGTATACTCATATTCTTGTTGCTGTTGATTATGTTACAAAGTGGGTAGAAGCCATACCTACGAGCAGTGCTGATGGTAAGACCTCTCTGAAAATGCTCAAAGATGTCATTTTTCCTAGGTTCGGTGTACCTTGATATCTCATGACTAATGGAGGCTCCCATTTTATTCATGGGGGTTTTAGAAAAACTCTCGCTAAGTATGATGTAAACCATAGAATAGATTCAACTTATCACCCCCAAACTAGTGGGCAAGTAGAACTCTCCAATAGGGAAATTTAATCTATCTTGCAGAAGACTGTCAATAGGTCTAGAAAAAATTGGGCTAAAAATTTGAATGACGCTTTGTGGGCTTATAAAAATCCTATGGGGATGTCTCCTTACAAAATGGTCTATGGGAAAGCTTGTCACTTGCCTTTAGAATTAGAACACAAAGCTTATTGGGCAGTGAAAGAGTTGAATAGAGATTTTAGACTTGCTGGTGAGAAAAGACTTCTCGATTTAAGTAATCTAGATGAGTGGAGAGGGGAAGATTAAGAAAATGCTAGGCTTTTTAAGGAAAAAGTAAAAAGATGGCATGATAGGAGAATTCTCAAAAGGGAGTTCCATGTTGGTGAGAAAGTTCTTTTGTATAGGTCTCGTCTCAGATTTTTTGTAGGGAAACTACTCTCCAAATGGGAAGGAACTTTTGTTATCAAGGAGGTGTACCGTTCAGGTGCCATCAAAATCTCTTCTCTGAAGGATGACACAGCACAAGTGGTTAATGGTCAAAGACTAAAACATTATATTTCTGGAGAGTCTTAAATGAAGAAGTGGATGTCATTCAAATGGTGACTCCAGAAGAATTTATCAAGAACCAAACACCAGAAACTGCAGAGTTCGTCTTCAAATAGGTAAAGAGTGGTGAAAACAGAAGGTTTGCGAATCTCCAATCTTTTTATATTTTTGATGTTTTTAATACATAAGGGAAGTTACGAGACAAAACTTAAGAGGAAACGGAGCCCAGGGTGGACAAACCCACCCCAGGCGCGGGCCTAGCCTGGCTGCGCCTGAGGGGGGTGTTCCACCCCCAGACTTCGTCTCCGCTTCATTTCTGTGTCAAAACTTTCCTTATGCATTGAATCTTCGTAATATATAACCCCCCGGGTTCCCCAAGGTTCTTGCATCGTGTTTTTGTTTCGATCTATTTCTGTCCGGAAATCTTCTCAAGTTCGGAGCACCATGGCCTCCGCCAACAACAAAGGAAAGAATCCCTTGGAAATAGAATTGGAAGAACACCACCACCGAAGGAGTGATTCGTCATCAGGTTTGGCATCCCCTTGGCTTGTTCCAAGCTTGGGGGAGTGCCGCGGTATCACCACCATTATCTTTCACATTTTACCTTTTTAGTGGACCCGTATCTGTGGTAGAGAAGTTATCTTATAGTTTGGTTTGCATATGGAAGTATCTCTCTTTTAGTTGGTTATCTATGTATCCCTTGGTGCGAGTGCCTTTATTTGATTATTAATGAGAAGTCTCATCTTTTGCTTTTTGCACTTCTTATTTTTAGTTTGCAATCTCTATTATATGATGGATCTTGTTGTTCAGTATTGGCACCACTTTGGGATCATCAAGTGGATCTAAATTGGTTTTGGAAACCAAGCTCTGGTCAGTGGCATTAATTTGAAAGAAAAAATAAAGAAAGAAAAAGCTTACAGGTATTGTGTATCATTTGTTTTCTTGTTGGCTCATAAGCTTAGTATTCTTTATTTAAGATTCTTTTGTGTCTTCAAGGAAGATTTCATGTTTGGATTTATTACTTGTATGTTTGCTTGTTTATTTCAACTCTCTTGCTTGCTACCCAGCCTTGCTAGCCAAAAACCTGTTTTAAGAAGGCATACTTCTCATGTTTCCAAAATCCTTTAAACCCAAACCTTTTGCCACTTGCGTCCACCATATCCACCTAATAGCTATTGCTATTCCTAGCAAATTCTCAAGCTCCATCTACCTTTCGAGCTAAAAATTAATTTGTTATGTGAAAACTAGTTATTAAAGCTCTCACGAACTTGATGGCACACCTTATTTACTTGCCCCTAATAGACCTGAACCATTGTGGACATCGAAGTTGTATATGCTTGCATCAATATGTTGGGATTAGCAGAACCGTGCTGTCACGGGGAACGTTTTCAACATTGCACTTGTACCTTGTCGTACATAGTTGATATCGTGCTCTTTTGTCTATGGATGTCAATGGTGTGAAATAAAGAGGGGACTTGTAAGTCCATGGATTTTGTATTATGTGTTAGAGAAACGCCTGGGCCGCTAGCCTAAGCCATGCTTAATCATGGTGGAAACTTGCAGCATCACCATAGTTAGTCATCTATGAAGCATCCTCAATAAAAAAAGCTATATGCATAGTAAATAAAAAGATTGCTGAGATGCTCATTGTCTTCTTGCCTTGTCATTTTGGTTATAGGAAATCTCATGTACCATGTGCAAGGGGTATCCTGTTGGAGGTTCTCAATGATATGCAAATACTTACAATGACAAGAACTTACCTGGACCCAAAGTTGAGTATGCATGAGGAGTGACCCTCATATTCAAGGGACATGAGATTGCCAACTTATATTTCGTCAAGCATATACTCCATCTTTATTCACTTTAACCTTAATAATCTAAAGATGCTTATGATAGGGGCAATGAGGGCTCAAATCTAGTAAGTACCATAATCTTTTGGAAGCTCTTTATGACTTGTAATCTCTGCTACCCTCTAAGAAGGGACCTATCTACCAGTTACCAGTTGAGTCAGTAAACCTACTTCCTCTCTATATTTAGGAAGCTTTTGAGTTGTTGTGTTTCAAGCATTCATATGGTGATTTATTCAATCATGTTCTTCATCTTCCTTGTTTGCACAAAAACTCTTATCTATTGAGTATTACTTTGAAAGCCTCCACTTGTGAAAAAACCTTTTTGAGCAAAGAGTGATCCTATTTTGAAACCTCTACAAAAATCCTTTGTGAAACTGTTTACCAGGTGTTCTCTGACTAAGAACAAGTTTGCCAATTCCAATTATGATTTATCTTTATGCATCTCTACTATGACTAATGTACTTGGCTGCAAGCTAAGTTATATAATGGTGAGAGATTTCTTCTATGAGTTGTACAATGGTAAGTGTGATGCTTCTTGTTCGTATTCTTTTATCAACACTTCTCTCCATAAACCCGTGGACATGTTTATTGAGCTCAGTATTCGCTTGGGGACAAGCGAAGTCTAAGCTTGGGGGAGTTGATACGCCCAATTTGCATCACCATTCTATATCATAATTTACCTCTATTCATTGATATTTGTCTTATTAAGAGGTATTACTTATGGCTTTTCATCTGTTTATGCATGTTGGATGATTCCTGGAGGATGTACTGCCAGAGTCTGGATTCTGATGGAAAAGACGGCGTTTCGGTGCAATTTCGCGAAGATCAGAAAAATACCAGAAAAATATGGAAACATATTATTTTACCGGAAGACGAAGGAAGCCAGAAGGATGAGTGAAGGGAGGCCTCAGGGGGCCCACCCCCTAGGAGCAGGCCCACCTGACCCCACACCTAGGGTGGGTTTGGCCCACCTGTTCGGCCTCCGACTCCGCCCCTTCCCCTATATCTTCCCTACGGAACCCTAACACCAGGGGCGCGACCACAGATAGACTTCCGCCGCCTCTGGGAGGTGGAAAACACCGAGAGAGAGAAAGATCTCTCCGGGAGATAGATTTTTGCTAGGGGAATTCCTTCCCGGAGAGGGGAGACCTTCACCATCAACACCATCATCAAGCTAGGCTTCATCGGGATCATCATCATCATCCAGACCATCATCTCCACCAGCACCATCATCACCACTCCATCCCGCTGTAACAATTGTGTTGGATATTGCTTTAGTTCGTTAGGGGAAACTTTCCCGGTGTTGATTACTATTGTATTTGATGCTTGTGAGTGGAACCATTGGATTATTGTTTATGTTCAGATTGTTATCCATTATCATATCATCTTTGATCTTGATCGATATGATGTCTTGTGAGTAGTTCGTTTAGTTCTTGAGGAAATGGGTGAAGTCATGTTGTTAGTAGTGAATCTGTGATGAGTTATTATTCAATTGTTTAGTATTTAAGTTGTGGTGCTATTCTTCTAGTGGTGTCATGTGAACGTATACTATATGATACTTCACCATTTATGGGCCTAGGGGAATGCATTGTGTATTTCGCTACTAATCGTGGGGTTGCCGGAGTGACATAAACCTGAACCCCCGTTGGGACACCTCTTCAAAAGGGAGTGTAGGATCTCAGAGTTTAAGGCTGTGGTTAAATTTATATCTTAATTACTTTCCTGTAGTTATGGATGTTTGCAAGGGGTTTAATCACAAGTATGTATTAGTCCTAGGAAGGGCGGTATGTTAGCACAGGTTCACCCACACAACACTTACAAACACCAAAGAAGAGTACTCAGCTATTTGCAGCGAAAGCACTTGACAGAATTCCCATGTGTCCTCGAGAACGTTTGGTCCTTATAAGTATTTCCACCGGCTTGTCCTTTGCTAAGAAAGGATTGGGCCACTTGCTCCGTTTGTTCGTTACTTCTGTTACTTGTTCTTTGTTTTGTTGCCTTGTCAGGAAACCACTGAAAATCCGTTTGCTAAGTATTCACAAGGATTTCCTACTCCATACCACTGTTCAGCACCTTCTGCTCCTCGTTTGGATCGACACTCCTATTTATCAAAAGTACTACAATACACCCCCTATACTTGTGGGTCATCAAGAAGTTCAAACCTGCATAAAAAGTCTGGATAATCATCCAAGCAGTAAGTCCATGAGTGGGACAATTCGTAACCAAAGATTTCATTCTTTCTCAAGCTTGAGCAACATGTTCATTATCAAGTTGTTTAAATTTCATAATATCACTTATCATATATATAATCTTAGCAAGAGGGTAGTACTTTCCAATAAAAGCATCTTTGCACTTAATCCAAGAATCAATACTATTTCTAGGCAAGGATAGCAACCATTCTTTAGATTTTCCTCTCAAGGAGAAAGGAAACAACTTGAGCTTAATAATATCTCCATCTACATCCTTATATTTTTGCATCTCACAAAGTTCAACAAAGTTATTGAGGTGGGTAGCATCAGAACCATCACCAGAAAATTGCTCTCTCATCATAAGATTCAACAAAGCAGGCTTAATTCCATAAAAGGTAGCATCAGGAGAAGGTGGAGAAATAGGAGTACTTAGGAAATCATTGTTGTTTGTGCTAGTGAAGTCACACAACTTGGTGTTCTCAGCAGAGTTCATTTTGGCAAAAGTGGAGCAAGCCAACAGCAGCAACTAGAGCAGGAACTATTTTTGTGTGTTTTTGATAAGAGAAAGCAAACCAAACTAAACTGATTTTTTTGGAGTTTTTTATAAAAAGGATGCAAACAAAACCAAGCAAAAGAAACTAAGAAAAATAAAAAAAAAGTAAAGAGAAGGGTTGAGAAGGACTCCCCTTGCGAAGACGTCCTTAGCCTCCTCGGCAACGGCGCCAGAAAAGCTTGATGATGGGCATGTTGATGACACCTTGTTGGGAAACCCCAAGAGCAAGGTGTGATGAGCATAGCAGCAAGTTTTCCCTCAGTAAGAAACCAAGGTTATCGAACCAGTAGGAGGAAGGAAACGACTCAAAGGTGTTTCTAGCAACTCGGAGACCTGCACAACACAAACTCAAGACTTTGCCCCAACGAACAGTGAGGTTGTCAATCTTACTGGTTTGCTGTAACAAAGGATTAACTGTATGGTGTGGAAGGTAATAGTGGTTTGCAACAAGTAAACAGTAACAGTGGAAGATGTATCAATGGTAAATATTGGACCGGGGTCCATAGTTAACTAGAGGTGTTCTCCTTAGATAAAAAAACATGGCATGCTGGTTAAACAAATTACAGCAAGACAATTGACAGGACTGAGCAAGGCATAACAATGCAATACTATACATTCATGATCCTATGAGATTCGCAATACAACAAGATACATAGACCGCCATCCAACTGCATCTATGACTAGAAATCCACCTTCGGGTTATCATCTGAACTCCCTCCGGTATTAAGTTGCAAGCAACAGATAACTGCTTTAAGAAAAGTGTGTATGGTAAAAAATCCACTTATTCCATGAACAAGAGACCGTTGTTTTCTCCCTAGTGGAAATGACACATCTACAACCTTAGATATTTCTGTCACTTCCCTTAGATTAAATAGAGGCATGAACCCACTATCGAGCATACATACCCCCTCTTGGAGTCAGTAGCATCTACTTGGCCAATATAGCTACTAGAAACGGAGAACATGCAAGATCTCAAACAACACAGACATGATAGAATCAATAAGACAAAACCATTAATCAATATGACATAGTAATATCAGTATCCATCGGATCCCCGCAAACACAACATGCATGATTACAAATAGATGAGATCTTGATCATGAACAGAGCTCACAAGATCTAAACATGATAGCACAAAGGAGGAGATACAACCATCTAGCTACTACATGGACCTGTAGTCCAAGGTGGTACTACTCACGCTTCATACCGGAGGATGGCATGATGAAGAAGAAGGCCTTCGGGATGATCTCCCCTCCGGCAGGGTGCCGAGAAGAGCTTCATATCCTCCCGATCTAGGGACGATGGTGGCGGCGGTTACAAACGGTTTCGTGGAATATTGATCGGGTACTTAGGGTTTAGGCATCGGGTTCCATATAGGCGAAGAGGCAAGGCAGGGGGGTCACCGAGGCGGATGCACCCCCCCAGGAGAGGGCCCACCTTGGCCACGCAGCCAGGGGGTGTGGCCCCTTGGTGGCCCTCCTCTGTCTCGTATTCAGGCTTTGTGTTCCCCATGAAATATTGACTTTGGCTTTTGTCCCGTCCAATTCCGAGAATATTGATTTTCTGCCTTTTTGGAACCAAAAACAGAAGAAAACAGGCAACTAGCACTGTGACATCTTATTAATAGGTTAGTACCAGAAAACATATAAAAACATCTCAAACTGTAGACAAAGCAAAGCAAAGTAGATACTAAACAAGCATGGAACATCAAAAATTATAGATACATTTCCGACGTATCAAGACACGGGTCGGTGATGGGTCGCACCTACATCCAGCGGAACTGCTACCTCAGCCTTGCCACCCTAATGGAGGATTACTTCGCAGAGGTACCTACATATCCAGCTCATATCTTTCGTAGGAGGTACCGAATGCACCGTAGCTTATTCGTAAAAATCTTTGAAGCTTGCGAGGCAAACTCAAAATACTTCAAGCAACATAGAGGCGCTAATTGCCAGCTAGGATTTAGCGCCTATCAAAAAATATCGACTGCCATGAGAGTGCTTGCGTATGGCGTCCCCACGGACTACACCGATGAGTACCTTCACATTGCTGAAGATACAACCATCGAGTCCGTGCATAGGTTTTCCAAGATGATTATCAAATTGTTCGTTCCAACCTATCGTCGAGCTCCCAATGAGGAAGATAAAAAAAGTTTAATGGAGATAAATAAAAAAGGGATGGCCGGGAATACTTAGGAGTGTTGATTGTATGCATTGTACATAGAAAATTGTCCAAAGGCATGGCATGGAATATACTGCGGTAAAAGCCATGATCCTACCATTGTGCTTGAGGCAATAGCATCGCAGGATTTATGAATTTGGCATTATTTTTTTGGTTTTCCCGAAACACTCAATGACATCAACGTTTTACAAAGATCCCATCTATTTGCAAAACTAGCAGCCGGAGATGCACCAACTTGCAATTTCAAAGTCATGAATCATGACTATACAATGAAATACTACCTTTCCGATGGCATATATTCGGAATGGACAACTTTTTTGAAGTCCGTTAAAGATTCTCAGACAAAAATAGAAGTTGTATTTGCCAGGGCATAAGAGGCAGCCCGCAAGGATATTGAGATGGCTTTTGGTTTTTCGCAAGCAAGGTTTGCGATTGTTCGAGGTCCATCTCGGTTTTAGGATAAAAAACCCTTGTCAACATCATGACTTGTTGTGTCATTCTTCATAACATGATCATTGAGGATGAGAGAGGCTTAAACTTGACGTGTTTCTATGACAACGTTGGCACCCGAGTGAGACCCGAAAGGAATCCCAATCGCATGCAAGCTTTCCTTAAAACACACCGGCATATTGAAAATGGAGCAACTCATAAACACCTCGTCAATGATCTAATCCAACACGAGTGGCAGCTGCATGGCAGTCGCTCATGATCTTCAAGTTGTATCCTTCTCCATTTTTATTCATGTGTGTATGCGATGAACCATTCGATAACATTTGTTTATTTGTGTAATTTGGTTCAAACATTGTTATAATAACTTGGATGATTATTGTGTGCTCTAAACAATTATTCATGCTTAATGCTCGATTGTTGTTTTCTGTTTTATGGTTATATTTTAATTTGCATGTGAAAAGCTGACTAAAACCCTGGTTTACCGGTCGGGAGGCTGCCGACGCAGAATCAAACGCGACATTCTGTTTTACAGGTCGCGTTTATGGGCTCCGTTCCGCGCCAACACTTTTCTGAATCTTTTTTCGCAAAAGGAACATAAGCCCCGACCTATGCATCAATTGATGCACACAGCCTTTTATTTCAACATTCAGTGTGTTACAAAGTCATGCTCACGTATCACATAAGGTCGGTACATAAATCAACCATCTAAAATGATAAGCCAAAATAAACTAGACATCTCCTAGTCTATTAGTATGCCGCCAAGTGGCCTGGCAGTAGAAATCATGTGTGACCGTCAGGAGAGTATTGGACCCAGTAACCATAGGTTGTCGCTCGTCCATAGGTAGAATATGCGCCCATATCTAAATCCAGTGTGTAGCCATTCAGATAACCTGCAAAAAGTTTGAGCCAGATGCTCTATTAAAAATAATGTTGTTTCGGCAGTTCCATATAGACCAACATATGGCAGAGATCCCAATCCTAATTCTAGCCTTGTCTTTTTTTATCTACCCCATTTAGCTAGTTCCCAAACATATTAGTCATATTAGCCGGTGGAGGAATATTATATGCGAAAAAGATCATACGCCAAATGATTCGTGTAAAAGGGCATGATATGAACAAATGTTCTATTGATTCCATCGAATCACAGAAACAACATTTCATACAACGAGTCCACTTATGTTTTGTCAGATTTTCTTTTGTTAACAAACTTATTGTTAAGGAACCACATAAAGATTTTGATTTTTAAAGGGATCTTAATTTTCTATAGATATTTTTGGAAAAACCGAGTATGACCATTCATCATATCCAAATACATCGATTTTACCGAAAACAATCAGTTGTCATTTAACTTTCAAACAAAAGCATCAGTATTCTCATTCAGCTGCACCAACATCAATCGGGTGCACAGATGAATCCATCGTGCCCATGTATGACCATGCAAGTTTCTACGAAAAGCCATGTCCAATGGAGTATGCTTGAATACCTCAGCCACTAAGACGTTTTTCTGCTGAGCAATATTATAAAGCTACTAAGGGGTATGGCAAGAATTACAAAGCCACACATCCTCCCAAAAGCATGTGGATAGGCCATCACCAACTTTAAAATAACCTCTGGTAAATAACTCATCTTTAACCATCATGAGGCATTTCCAAAAATTGGAATCTGTTGGTTTTGCCTGAATTTGGGAGAGAGTTTTAGAGTTTAAATATTTGTTTCTCAATAATTCCTGCCATACCCCTTCCTCATTAAGAAGTTTAAAAAGCCATTTGCTAAGTAGGCATTTATTTTTGTGTTCTAACACCTCAATATCGAGCCCCCCTTGATCTTTTGGTCTACATATAATATTCCATATTGTTAACCTATATTTCTTTTTTGTCTCATCACTTTGCCAAAAAAAACGGGATCTATAAAAATCCAGACGTTTCTTTACTCCTTTGGGAATTTCTAAAAATGATATCACAAACATTGGAAGACTAGTCAGGACTACATTTATCAAGACTAATCTATCTATAACATTCCATATTTTACATTAAGATGTTACTAGAAGCATGCATCATCCATGCACCATTGCATCATACAAATTAAAGTTGCATCAAAACCCTACCACCAAACCCTAACAAAACCCTATTAAATATTCCTCTATATGAGCAAGAAGGGGTTACCTTACTTGGCCTTTCTAAAACTATGTAAAAATAATATTCTCTGGCTCTATCATGCCCACCTCCTTTTTACAAAAAAATAGAAAATGGTTTCATTGCTTTTGGACTTGTTATGCAAAAGTTATTAAAGATTTAGTAAAACAAAATAATAGAAAAGGATAAAAAAAGAATGGCCTAACCTAGCTGGACCGGCTGCGCTAGCCCACCAGCGTGCGCGCATCGCCTAACCTACCAACTCCCTCGCCACAAATTTCATGCCGCCATGCTTACCGCTCAAGACAGCCGGGCCTACATGGCATCGCCTTCGTCAGTCACCAAGACGAACACGACGACCACCGCGCGCAACCGACCGAGAATCTTGGCTGATTTCGAAACGAATCCATGCCCCCTTTGCGAACACTCCTCGGCCATATAAACCCCGTGCCCCCGCCGCCAAAACCCCTAACCTAACTTTAACTCTCGCCACCAGGCCGCCGATTTCGAGCTCGCTTCCGATCTCGCCGGAGTAAGGATATGCCGAGCTCGGGGGTAGCGGATTCCGAGCCCCTTCTCCGTTGATTCCCCTTCTTGCGTGACCCCCTCATTCGACTTTCTCTTCTCACAATATTTCCCCTTGTCTCTCGCAATACCGCACCCGCAATTGCTCGCCGGAGCATCGCTGGGGACGGAGAGGGTCGGCGGAGCTCTGTCGACGAACGAGGAAGCGAGGAGCGTCGCCGAGGTCGTGAGCGTGACCATGAGGACCTGCTGGACGCCGTCGACCACCTCGCCGCCTCGGGAACCCGCTGGTACGTTGTCGAGCATCACCACCGACCGCACCGCCGCCACTCGCCCCCGTCGTCGCGTCAACACTGCCGCCTGGTAAGCAGCATCAACCGCACCCGTTAGATCTGCCGTCAGCGGTACAGATTAGAACCTTTAAACCGAAGGGGTACCGACCACTTAGGTCTTGCCATGTGGCATGCTTCCGTCAGCGCGCCGCATCAACTTCGCGTCGCCTAGCTGGTCCAATCAGAGGCCGCCACTTGTCGTGGATATGTTAGGGTTAGTTTTAAATAGGCAGAATTGATTAAAATTTTGCGAAATTCATAGTAATTCATTCACTTGGCCAAAATTCACGGGTGATATACCGTTGGATTCACAAAATTGTGTAGAACACAGATATGAAATAATTTGGAGAGTTTGTAGTAGTATTTTCTATGTAGAATTTAATCTCTAGATTGGAGAATTTAATTCATATAAAATTAATTAGAACTCCGTTGTAGTTGTTTCTTGTTGCGTTGGCTTTGTCCTTACAATGCCTACTGACTAAAATTATAAAACCGTGCTTAAGATCCTTAGATTTGATTCAGGGATGATTAGATGGTTGGATCTCCTTATGAGCCTATAAGTAAAAGTAATGATCCAAATTAATTAAAATATGTGGGAAATTAATACTAATAACCTCCCCAACACATTAGCAATCCAATGAGATTGGTGAAGTTAGAACACAATCTTTCATACTTACTATGTTGCATGCATGCATATCATCTCTATGGCATTATTTTGTGCAAGTTGTGATTAGATCTATGTTGTGTTTTTGTTAGATTGTTCCGAGTGCGCTGAGGAGTACTATTGTGTAGAGTGCTGCTCGGATCAAGGCAAGTTACACCACTTGTTCATGATTTTTGTCCCAGTTTTCATACTATGCATGTGATCTTCAAATTCTGTAGTATGCATGTGTAAGATGTTCTGGTAGATTCTTCCTTAGTATTATTTTGCAAGTGCGATGATTTTGTAGTATGCCATGAGTAGATCTATACTTAGGATTTTCCCCCTCCTAATAGGTTACCCCTGTATTGCTAAGTATTGCATGCTATGCTATGTATATAAAGTACCATTGGGGGGTTCGAAAGAAAATGAATTTTTCTAAGTATAAAGGCTCTCAAACCCCACAGATGCCGCCAAGATGCGCGAACACCAAAATCCCCCCAGAGATTGCGCAACTTTTGGCCACTCAGAATCAGCTGATCCAACTGCTCACTCAGAACATGCAAAACAACAACAACGCGCCACCTCCGCCACCCCCACCTCCACCGCCACCTCAACAGGATCACTTGACACGGTTTTTAAGGTTGAACCCACCAACCTTCACTAGCAGCGCTAAACCAATCATTGCGGATGATTGGCTCCGCACAATTAGTAAGAAGTTAGACACCGTGCAAGCTGTCGGAGCCGACAGGGTGCGTTATGTCGCGCACCAGCTTGAAGGACCTGCAACAGAATGGTGGGATAACTACCAAGTAACCCACCCGGATATTGATGCTATCACTTGGAATCAGTTTAAGATAGCTTTCCAACTCATCACGTGGCTGATGGTGTCATGACCCTGAAAAGGCGCGAGTTTCGCGACTTACACCAACTGCATTGTTCTGTCACCAAGTATGGTGAGCTTTTCAACAAGCTAGCCCGCTATGCGCCCGATGATGTTTCCACTGATGCCAAGAGGCAGGAGGATTCTTAAGAGGACTCAATGATGAGATATCAATTCAGCTTGTGGCTTAGAAGTTTGACAACTTTTAGGAGATCTTGGACAGGGCCATTGTGGTTGAATCCAAAAGAAAGAGCATAGAGAATCACAAGAGGAAGTATAACCCTCACAAGCACTCTGTTCCGTACCAGAAGCAGCGCACTTCATCACCACCACCTTATAACAATAATGGCCACAACCATAATGATCATCACCATGGCGGTCACAAACACAATGGGCATAAACACAGCAATAGAAATGGCAGCAATGGAAAGGATCTCAGTGAGGTGACATGCTTTAAGTGCAACAATACAGGGCACTATGCAACCACTTGCCCCGATAAGAAGAATGGCAATGGAAATGGGAATGGCAATGGACACAACCATGGCAATGGAAACGGGAAGAAGCCAAATCCGTTTGTCAAAGCCACGGTGAATCATGTCTCTATGGAGGATGCTTGTGACGCACCGGACTCCGTGATTGGTAAGTTCAAGCTCAATTCCATTCCTGCAGTTGTTCTTTTTGATACTGGTGCATCGCATTCATTCATATCAAGGGTATTTATGGATAGAGGCAAGATACCCATGGAGACTATAAATTCTCCTCTGAGGGTAAGTTCTCCTGGAGGAGAAATAGTGGCAAACTCCGGTTGCCGGGGGTTATAACTAAGGATTGGGACACACATCTTCCCCACAATTATAGTAGTTCTGGAGTCACAAGGTTTAGACATAATCTTGGGCATGAATTGGATGACCGAATATGAAGGAGTCATAGATTGTGCCAAAAGGACTGTCACGCTCACAACACCGGAAGGGAAGAGGATTCGTATCAAGTCAAATTTCGCACTTAAGGAAGTTATGGTGAACTCTCGTAAGGGGGTTAGCTTGGAGGATGTACCCGTTGTGAAGGAATACCCAGATGTCTTTCCGGAAGAGTTACCCGGGATGCCTCCCGACCGTGATATTGAGTTTCTCATCGACTTGATGCCAGGCACAGGGCCGATAGCCAAGAGACCATACAAGATGGATGTGGAAAAGTTGAAGGAACTCAAGAAACGGCTTAGGGAACAATTGGACAAGGGATTCATCCAACCCAACGTGTCATATTGGGGAGCGCCTGTCCTATTCATGGAAAAGAAGGATAAAACCAAGAGGCTAGTTGTGGACTACCGCTCGTTGAATGAAGTGACGATCAAGAACAAGTACCCTCTACCTAACATCAATGACCTGTTTGATCAGCTAAAGGGAGCCAGTGTGTTCTCAAAGATCGATCTACGATCTGGTTACTTTCAGCTAAAGATTCGAGCACAGTATGTGCCCAAAACAGCCTTCACCACAAGATATGGATTGTATGAGTACACCGTAATGTCGTTTGGACTAACTAATGCCCCGACATACTTCATGACCATGATGAACAAGGTGTTCATGGAGTATTTGGACAAGTTTATCGTGGTATTCATAGATGATATACTTATATACTCCAAGGATGACAAGGAACATGAGAAGCATTTGCGCCTAATTATGGAAAATCTAAGGGAACACAAGTTGTATGCCAAATTCATCAAATGTGAGTTCTGGTTAAAGGAAGTGGGTTTCCTTGGTCATGTTGTGTCGGAAAAAGGAGTTGTCGTAGACCCTAGTAAGGTAGCTTCCGTAACTGAATGGGAGTCACCCAAGAATGTGGGAGATATTAGGAGTTTCTTGGGCCTCGCAGGATATTACCGGTGGTTCATCAAAAACTTTTCCAAAATAGCAAAACCCATGACAGAACTGTTGAATAAGGAAAAGAAATTCCTATGGACCAAGGCATGTGAAGCAAGCTTTCAAGAGTTGAAGAAACGCCTCGTAACAGCAACAGTTCTGTGTCTGCCTGATATCCAAAAGGATTTTCAAGTCTATTGTGACGCTTCTCAGCAAGGACTTGGAAGTGTATTGATGCAAGATGGGAAGGTGGTATCCTATGCCTCTCGACAACTTAAGAACCACGAACACAACTACCCCACACATGATTTGGAACTTGCGTCTGTGGTACATGCACTCAAGGTATGGAGACACTACCTCATGGGCAAACATTGTGATGTGTTCACGGATCATAAGAGTTTGAAGTACATCTTCACCCAAAAGGAGTTGAATATGAGGCAAAGGAGATGGATTGAACTGATTAAGGATTATGACTTGAATTTACGGTACCACCCCGGAAAGGCTAATGTAGTAGCTGATGCCTTAAGCCATAAAGTTTATGTGAATGGACTTACCGCGGGGGAACTCCTAGAGGATTTATGCAAGAAGTTTAGAGATTTCAGGCTAGAAATAGTCCCGAAAGGACACATAGCTACTATGGAAATAGTTCCTACTCTTCAAGAAAGAATCAGGGAGGCACAAAAGGGAGACAAAGAGTTGGAAGAAATAAGAGTCAAAATAAGTGAAGGGAAGGCAAAATATTTTCGCCTGGACGAACAAGGAACCCTTTGGTATGTAAAGCGATTCTACGTTCCCAATGACTCCGATATCAGAAAGTTGATTTTACAAGAGTCTCACGATTCACCATACTCGATTCATCTGGGTAACACGAAGATGTACATGGATGTGAAGGATAGATTTTGGTGGAATAATTTGAAAAGAGAAATTGCCAAGTACATTTCCTTGTGTGACGTATGCAATAGAGTTAAGGCCGAGCATCAGAAACCGGCCGGATTGCTGCAACCACTACCCATACCTGACTGGAAGTGGGATAAGGTAGGCATGGATTTTATCACGGGATTGCCCCGGACTCGTTCAAGATTTGATTCTATCTGGGTAGTGGTGGACCACTTTACCAAGGTGGCTCACTTTATCCCCATAAAGACCACATATACAAGTGCTAAGCTTGCCAAGATATACATGTCATGGATTGTAAGTCTGCATGGTGTTCCCAAGGGAATAGTGTCAGATAGAGGCACCCAGTTCACTTCAAAGTTTTGGCGACAGCTACATGAGTCTCTTGGAACCCGACTAGAATTTAGTACTGCTTTCCACCCTCAGACAGATGTCCAAACGGAAAAGGGTGAACCAGATTCTGGAAGATATGTTGAGATCTTGCGCACTAGACTACGGGTCTAGTTGGGATGATAACTTGGCGTATGCCGAGTTCTCATACAACAATAGCTACCAGACAAGTATCAAGATGGCTTCGATTGAAGTTCTATATGGCAGGAAGTGTAGGACTCCTCTATTATGGAGTGGAGTTGGAGAACGTAGTCTGTTTGGACCTGAATTGATCAAGGATGCCGAGGAAAAAGTACGGCAGATTCAAGATAGGCTAAAGGTAGCCCAATCCCGACAAAAGAGCTATGCTGACTCCAAGCGTAGAGATGTGGCTTATAAAATAGGGGACCATGCGTACCTCCGAGTTTCACCACTATGAGGAGTTAAGAGGTTTGGAATCAAGGGTAAGTTAGCCCCACGATTCATAGGACCATATAAAGTTCTAGCCCATAGAGGTGAAGTAGCTTATCAGCTAGAGTTACTAGAAGGACTGACTGTTCATGATGTGTTTTATGTGTCCCAACTAAAGAAGTGCCACCCAGAAATGGCTGAAACACCGCTAAGAGATACAGTTCCCCTAGATGAGGTTCAATTGGAGAATGACCTTACCTATGAGGAGAAATCCATCAAAATATCGGAAACAGCCGAAAGGATTACCCGTACCAAGACTATCAGATTCTGCAAAGTACAATGGAACCACCATTCCGAAGAAGAAGCCACATGGGAATGTGAAGAAGATTTGAAGGAAGAACACCCACACCTATTTGCTAGCCAACCCAAATCTCGGGGACGAGATTCTTCTTAAGGGGGGTAGTTTTGTAACATCCTAGATTTATATTAAGATGTTACTAGAAGCATGCATCATCCTTGCACCATTGCATCATACAAATTAAATTTGCATCAAAACCCTACCACCAAACCCTAACAAAATCCTATTAAAGATTCCTCTATATGAGCAGAAGGAGGTTACCTTACTTGGACTTTCTAAAACTATGTAAAAATAATATTCTCTGGCTCTATCATGACCACCTCCTTTTTACAAAAAATTATAAACTGGATTCATTGCTTTTGGACTTGTTATGCAAAATTTATTAAAGATTTAGTAAAACAGAATAATAGAAAAGGATAAAAAAAGAACGGCCTAACCTAGCTGGGTCGGCTGCTCTAGCCCACCAACGCACGCGCATTGCCTAACCTACCAATGCTCATAGGCCACTCAGCAATACCAAGACCACGACCGGGCCTACATGTCATCGCCTTCGTTAGTCACCAGGACGAACACGACGACCACCGCGCCCAACCGACCGATAATATCGACCGATTTTGGAATGAATCCATGCCCCCTTCGCCAAGACTCCTCGGCCATATAAACCCCGCGCCCCCGCCGCCAAAACCCCTAACCTAACTTCAACTCTCGCCACCAGGCCACCGATTTCGAGCTCGCTTCCGATCTCTCTGGAGTAAGGATACGCCGAGCTCGGGGGCAGCGGATTTCGAGCCCCTTCTCCGTTGATTCCCCTTCTCGCGTGACCCCCTCGTTCGACTTTCTCTTCTCACAATCTTTCCCCTTGTCTCTCGCAGTACCGCACCCGCAATTGCTCGCCGGAGCATCGCCGGGGACGGAGAGGGTCGACGGAGCTCTGCTGATGGAAGAGGAAGCGAGGAGTGTCGCCGAGGTCACGAGCGTGATTGTGAGGACCTGCTGGACGCTGTCGACCACCTCGTCGCCTCAGTAACCCTCTTGTACGTTGCCGAGCATCACCACCGACCGCACCGCCGCCACTCGCCGCCGTCGTCGGGTCAACACCGCGGCCTGGTAAGCAGCATCAACCGCACCCGTTAGATCTGCCGTCAGTGGTGCAGATTAGAAGGGGTACCGACCACTTAGGTCTCGCCGCATGGCACGCTTGCGTCAGCTCCGCGTCGCCTAGCTGGGCCAATCAGAGGCCGCCACTTGTCGTGTATATATTAGGGTTAGTTTTAAATAGGCAGAATTGATTAAAATTTTGAGAAATTCATAGTAATTCAACCGCTTGGCCAAAATTCGTGTGTGATATACCGTTGGATTCACAAAATTGTGTAGAAAACAGATCTAAAATAATTTGGTGAGTTTGTAGTAGTATTTTCTGTGTAGAATTTAATCTCTAGATTGGAGAATTTAATTCATAGAAAATTAATTAGAACTCCGTTGTAGTTGTTTCTTGTTGCGATGGCTTTGTCCTTACAATGCCTACTGACTAAAATTATAAAACCTTGCTTAATATCCTTAGATTTGATTCGGGGCTGATTAGATGGTTGGATCTCCTTATGAGCCTATAAGTAAAAGTAATGATCCAAATTAATGAAAATCTGTGGGAAATTAATACTAATAACCTCCCCAACACATTAGCAATCCAATGATATTGGTCAATTTAGAACACAATATTGCATACTTACTATGTTGCATGCATGCATGCATATCATCTCTATGGCATTATTTTGTGCAAGTTGTGATTAGATCTATGTTGTGTTTTCGTTAGATTGTTCGGAGTGCACTAAGGAGTACTATTGTGTAGAGTGCTGCTCGGATCAAGGCAAGTTACACCACTTGTTCATAATGTTTGTCCCAGTTTTGATACTATGCATGTGATTTTCAAATTCTGTAGTACGCATGTGTAAGATGTTCTGGTAGATTCTTCCTTAGTATTATTTTGCAAGTGCGATGATTTTGTAGTATGCTAAGATTTTTCCCCTCCTAATAGGTTACCCCTGTTTTGCTAGGTATTGCATGCTATGCTATGTATATAAAGTACCGTTGGGGGGGGGTTCGAAAGACAATAAATTTTTCTAAGTATAAAGGCTCTCTTGAGCAAACTTTTCTTCTCAAATCCACTTCAAAATAAAACTAAGATTTTTTTCTGGGCGGAATGGTTGTCGGGACAATGAGTGAGATTTTGGTGGAGAACGACCGTATAGGAATCAAAGAAGTCTACCATGTTTTAGAATTAAGAAGCTTTCAGTGCAACCACAATACATATGGGCTCTGTCTTAGCCTAGTACTTAGTGGGAAACCTCACCTGGGTACCAACATTTGGAGGTTCTTGGCACGGTTGGATCCAGAAGGTAGAGGGGCTACTAAGGGAAAGCCTCGCCATGGTCTTGTCTATAAAAGGACTTGATTGTGGATTTTGGGTAAAGTGCACAAACTCTCGAGAGTATTGCAATCTGATCGATCAGCCGAGTTCACGGAAAAGAACACTTGAGCATCTGAAGGATGGAGCCTATGAAGGATCTTCCTCTCTCTTTCAAAACTTAAAGTTTTCTAAAAACCCAAGGCGTGAGTCATATCTCTATTGGGAGGGTTTTGGGAACTTGGTGAGTAATATCCAAGTGTTAGGTTGTTTGGACACTTGGTGAGTAATCCTCGTGTGCCATTCGACCGTATATTACTTAATCAAATGTTTACAAAGTAGGGGAAATTCTCTCTTCTTTTCCAAACTTAAGAAATCTATCTTTGAGAAAATGAACTCCACAGCCTAAACTAGCCTTGCATGTAGAGTTAGTCTTTTTCTTTCCTTGGTGTAATTTGCCAATACATTCAAAGTATTGATCCAACTTGTTGGTTGTACGTCTTATGTGGAGAATCCGAAGATTGAAAGGTGCGTAGGGATCGCGAGTCTACACTCGACAAGCCTGGGGCGTTGATGGACTCAAGCTTCTTTATGTTTCCGCGGTTATTCGAGCTAGCTTAATGCTAAGAAAATTTGTAATAAATTTATACTCTGTATTCTCCGTGTAATAATGACTTTGTGTTTTACATGATATTCATCGACTATGAGTGCTAGCTATTGATCCAGGGACTAGCATGTAAATCATAGGGACTTATAATCTTTATTGATCCAAGGTCACAACACTGTAACTACCTCGGTGAATTACGCTCCTAGATACAAGCCTGGATGAGCGGTAGTGGTTGGAATAGTACGGTGGGGCCCCAAAAGCCACTCACGGGTAGACCTTTCGGCCGTCCCAACCACTTCCAACTCAACGGGACATGTACGGGCGGCGTAATCGGCAGGCGAAGGGATCAACTACATACACAAGTGGGTATGTATGCAAGCCACCATACAAGAGTACATCAGAGCCATACCATCTAGAAAGAAAGGAAATATAGCAACGCCATACGGAAAGATTCAAATGACCTAGATAGGTATAATATTTTAGGATAACTCCTCATACAACACACATTAGAGTATCAAGCGGAAGCGGCAAAACAAATTCCGGGTACGGACAAGAAGCAAATCGGCATAAGATGCCATAGAAGTAAGCACATCCCGCCCACAGATCTCACGGATCCCCGTTCCCGAAATCTCTACACCGAACGATCGTTGCCCACATCATCAGCCTCTTCCACCCAGTATCCGTCCTGCGAGGGTACCTGTTCATCTGAACCAATAATTTATCGTGTGAGACCCTAAGGGTACTCAGCAAGTCTTAATGCCTCTAAAGGGGACACAACCTAGGGTGACGCAATTGCAGCAAAAGATAAACCCTAGCAGTTCTATAGATACTCGCTAACCATCCGCCTAACCAAAGATAGACGGATGTCCGTGAAATATTGACAACAGTTATAACAAGAATTCATCGATCCATCCTCCTCCTCGCTACCAACGAGGAAGCGACGAACAACCCCCATCCGTTGGCAATTTTATTAACCATTCCATGAGTGTTGCACTATTTACTAGTCAAGTTACTTAGTCGATTAAAACGGTACTTTAGTTATGCTTGTCTATGATCGAAACTGTGCTCCAAGTCGTCCATAACCGCGGACACGGCTTTGAAAGTTTTACCCGCCGGGTGCACCAATAGCAACACACGCCGATCAACCTCGGAAAAACCAAATCAAAACCCAACGAGGCCTTCATGACAAAGCAATCACAAGATTCAGAAATATTTCAGGGGCCACCCCATTGAGTAGACCATAGCGAACGGTGACTCCGAGACGGACTCAAGGTTTGCGACAATGGTCAGAAACGACTGGGAACCCGAAAGTGTGGCTGGGCTTGTCGATACCGCGAAAACATTCCGCTTACCTAAACAGTACAGTGTGCTCCTCGCACAAACGTAATAAACAGTAGCATGGCATAAGTACAGGATAGTAAATAAAACCTCAAACTAGTTTGTGGCCCCAAGAAATAAGACTGAATCAAGCTCTGGCTCAGGGGGGTCCCATATACCTCCCGGATGTGGATAGCGCGATAAATCAAGGAACAGGAATCAAGTACTCGGGGTCTTACGGGACACAAGTGAGCAGGAAAAACCAAATAGCAGATGTTGCTCACCGGTGCCACTTTCATTAGTTATCCCATTACTACTCAGGTTAAGTTGTTTAGGTACCTCGTTATCCATCAGACACTCACAAACCCTACACATGCTGTTCTACGACTCGCATGGCTCAAACAACTCCTGTAGTAATGGCTCATGGGATGGGGAACAAGCTTGGTGGGGTTTAAAGTAAAGGCTATGCGATACTTGGGATTCAATTTAATGCAATTCGCGACTCAATGATGCAAGAATAAGACAGGGGCAATAGGTACTGTATGTATGCAAGCATGTGGAAGTGCTTGCCTGGAAACTCAGTTGAAGCGAGAGACGGATCTGGGTAGTGCTCCTGGTTCTCTTGATATGTTCCCTGCTCAGAGTCTATCCGAGAAAAACCAAACAAACAAGGGCCAACATAAATATAGTGCACAAGCATATGAATAAGATGCGTCAAGCAAACAATCATGCCATGATGAATGATGCACAATTTGCATGGCATTAATGTAGCATGGCATGGGTGAGGTGTGAAAGACAAGAAATAACATTTTAAAGGGTTTTGGATCACATTTTGTTGTCATATTAGTTGCTGTACACTATATTTTTATATGATGCATGCTGCAATTGAAGTCATGGATAGCATAAACAGAAAGGTCTCGTCGAGCTGATCATTTTAGACATATCATTTGTTAAATTCGGAGTTATAGATCAAAAGTTATTAATTTATTAAGTTCCAGTGGCATTTTGTTGTAATTTACCCAACTTGGAATTTAAAATGTGCAAAAGGTAATTTGGATAGCATATTTGAAATCCTTGCATTTTTCTGATTCAAATACATATATTATATGTATTATTTGAAAATATGAATTTAAATTTATTTTAAGTCAAAATTAATAATTAGGGTCAAAGTCAAAGGTGGACTAAATATAATAATTCTGAAAATATTTGAATAAGGATTTGAATTATAATTCAAAAACTAAACATTTTTCATATAAGGTTTGAATTCAAATTCCAAACCAGGAATAAGTTATGAATTCAATTAAATTTGAACAGATTTGAATTTGAACTGATTTGAATTGATTTGAAAATGTTTGAAATTTTGAATCAGCAAACTCTTGGTCTTTTGTTACTCAGCAGAAACTACACCAGAGAATGAGGTGGGCCTCTTAGCTGATCATACACACACGCCGCCAGACTTTTCTCACCTGTGCTCACTCTAGCAATGAGGCCGACAAAGTGATCCAGCACCAAGAGCCCACTCAGGCGTGACCCTTGATGGCGACACGTGGGCGATCCAGGACCGCATGAAAACGCAGGATCGAGGACCCTTTTTAAAAAGCCCGCAGCAATCGGTGGGGTCGGTGGGCATGGGTTTTAGGCGGAAAAAGGGAGGCTTATCCGCAAAGCGTGGCTGTCAGAACTACCTCGGTGAACTACGCCCTAGATACAAGCTGGATGAGAGATAGCGGTTGAAATAGTACGGGGCCCCAAAAGCCACTCACCGGTAGTCCTTTCAGACGTCCCAACCGCTAACCTCTCAACGGGACTGACTGGGCGAGGCGTGGTCGGCGAAGGATCAACTACGACACAAGTGGGTATGTACGCAAGCCACCATACAAAAGTACATCAGAGCCACACCATCTAGAAAGAAAGGAAATATACCAACGCCATACGGCAAGATTCAAATATCCTGGATACATCTATAATTTAGGATAGTTCCTCATACAGCACACATCAGAGTATCATGCGGAAGCGGCAAACAAGATCCGAGCACGGATAAGAAGCAAATAGGCATAAGATGCCGAGAAAATAAGCACATCCCAACTAGGTCTCACGGATCCCGTTCCGGAATCTCTACACGAACGATCGTTGCCCACATCATCGGCTTCCTCCACCCAAAGATCCGTCCCGAGAAGGTACCTGTTCATCTGAATCAAGAATTTATCGTGTGAGACCCTAAGGGTACTCAGCAAGTCTTAATGCCTCTAAAGAGGACACAACCTGGGGTGACGCAATTGCCGCAAAAAGTAAACCCTAGCAATTCTACAGATAAACGCTAACCATCCGCCTAACCAATGATAGACGGATGTCCGTGAACTTAAGTACAACAGTTATAACGGTAATCTCATCCGATCCATCCTCCTCCCTGCTTACCAACAAGGAAGCGGACGAACAACCCCCCCCTTCCGTTGGCAATTTTATTAACCATTCCGTGAGTATTGCACTATTTACTAGTCAAGTTACTTAGTCAGATTAAGGCGGTACTTTAGTTATGCTTATCTATGATCAAGAAACTGTGCTCCAAGTCGTCCATAACCGCGGACACGGCTTTCAGAAAGTTTTACCCGGCCGGGGTGCACCAATAGCAACACACACTCGATCAACCTCGGAAAAACCAAATCAAAACCCAACGAGGCTTTCACGACTGAACAATCACAAGATTCAGAAATATTTCAGGGGCCACCCTTAAGTAGAATCAAGAACGGAGTAAGCAAGCTCGAGACGGCCTCAAGGTTTGGACGGCCGGAACGATCGGGAACCCCAAACGGGCTTGTCGACACCGCGAAATCGTGGTCCGATCCTAACAAGACAAAGGTGCAAGACTCGCACAAGCGTAAATAAAGCGGTAAAACATGGCATAAGTACAGGATCGTAAATAAAACCTCAAACTAGTTTGTGGCCCCAAGAAATAAGACGGAATCAAGCTACGGTCCAGGGGTCCCATATACCTCCCGGATGTGGATAGCGACAAATCAAGGAACAGAATCAAGTACTCGGGGTCTTACGGACACAAGTGAGCAGGAAAAACCAAATAGCAGATATTGCTCACCGGTGCCACTTTCTTTAGTTATCCCGAACTACTCAGTTAAGTTGTTTAGGTACCTCATTGTCCATCGACTCTCACAAACCCTACACATGTCGTTTCTACGACTCGCATGGCTCAAACAACTCCTATAGTAGTGGCTCATGGACGGAGGAAACAAGCTTGGTGGGTTTAAAAGTAAAGGCTATGCATACTTGGGATTCATTTTAATGCAATCGCGACTCAATGATGCAAGAATAAGATAGAGGCAATAGGTATTGTATGTATGCAAGCATGTGGTAGTGCTTGCTGGTGTCTCTGTTGAAGCAAAGGACGGTTCTGGTAGTGCTCTGGTTCTCTTGATACAACCCCTCAAGGTGTCTATCCGAGAAAACCAAACAAACAAGGCCAACATAAATATAGAGCACAAGCATATGAATAAGATCGTCAAACAAACAATCATGCCATGATGAATGATGCACAATTTACATGGCAAGAAAAGGTAACATGGCATGGTGAGGTGTGAAGGACAAGAAAATAACATTTAATTGGGTTTTAGATTCACAATTGTTGCCATAACATTTGTTGTTTAACATATATTTATATGATGCATGCTGCAATTGAAGTCAAGGATAGCATAAACAGGAAGGTCTCGTCGAGCTGATCAATTTAGACTACTCATTTGCTTAATTTGGATTTTCCAAACAAAAGTTATTTAATTAAGAAATTCTAGTGGCAATTGAAGTAATTTAAACAAACTTGGAAATTTACTGGTGCAAAACACTAAACAGATGGCATATTTGAATTCCTCTCATTTTTCTGAATCAAAAACATATATCATTTGCCTAATTTGGATAAAGCATACAAAAGTTATTAAATTCTGAATTTGAATTTGCATTTTAAATTATTTAAAACAAATTTGAATTTGAAATCCAGCTCAGAAACGTCTTATCACACAGCCCCAGCCAGTCTGAGCCGCAGACAGGTGGGGTCAGACACTCCTGGGGCCACATGTCAGCGGATAGGAGGGGGCTGGACCATGGTTGAGCTCGAGGAAGCCCAGGGACCTACTTGCAAGAATGCTGAGACCGACAACAGGCTGCGGACCGCGGGTTGATGATCCAAAAGAGGAGGGGCTACGAGCAAGATTGCCCATGCGGACACGCTTAGCGAACTATGCGGCGACAGTGTGGCGTCGGGAGGGACCGCGTTGATTACTGAGAACAACAGGATCCTTTTGCAAAGTTCACTGTGGTCACCGGGTGGGGCTGGTGGACCGTGGATTGAGGCGGAAAAAGGGAAGGGCGATCAAAGCGACCACGCTGTCGGACGACAGCGCGCTGGGCTGGCAAGGCGATCGGCGGACTTTTGGCCGTCGTTGGCGACGCAGCCGCTTCTAAACGACATGGACCAAAACAAGAAACGGAGAGGGACCTAGGCCTACAAGTTTGCTACAGGATACGAACGCGGAGGTGGACGGTGGCGCGGGGCAGGCCTCTGAACGTGGGCAGATCTCGGCCGACGGCTGGCGCCAGCGGCTGTGACAAGGGCGGCTGCAGGTGTTCGGCAGACGGCGGCACTACGGTGACGGCGGGCAAGGGAGCATGTCGGGGGTCGAGGCCTCACCAAGCTTGCCGGAGGGCTTGGCCGGAGATGCTGCGGATCGGCGACGGGCTGGATCTCTGGGCGTCTGGTCCTCATGGCGGGCGCGTGAGCTCCTCGGAGGTACAGTGTCCTGGCCACTACGCGGTGGAAGGTGGAGCTCTGTACTGCTGGCGTGCCTCGGGGAGCTCTGGACGAAGGGGTGCTGGGGCGTCGTCGCTAGGGCTTAGGGTTAGACGGGGCATGGCGATCTCAAGGGGAGGAAGGGAGGAGGGAGGGAAGCAGAGGGCCTGGGGGGTTGCTTGGGGATCTGGGAAAAGTAGGGGGAAGGCTGGGGCAGATAAGAACGAGGGAGGTGGTAGATGGCGTGGGGGAGGGGTGAGGTTGCACCTCACGTGCATGGGGTGGTGGTGGTGGGCACGGCTAGGTGGGGCCAGGGCTGCAGGGGTGGGGGACCGCAGGTGAGGGCCCAAGGGAGAGGGGGATGGTCGGGCTAGGGCTAGGGTGAGGGTTGGGCACTAGGGTTTTGTTTAGAAAAGGAGGGGGTAGATTAGAGGGTTAAGGGGGTGGTTTAGGGTTTGTTGTTAGAGTAGAGAGGAAGAGAGGGAGAGGGGCAAGGTGCCCATGCTAGGTAGAAGAGAAAAGGGAGGGTAGGTTTAGTTGGGGTTTTGTTTAGAGGTAGAGGTAGGATAGGAATTATTTTTGGGTATGTGTAAAAATAGGGTTTAGTTTTAGGATGGATTGAATTATGGTTTTAGGGTTTAGGGAAAGAAAAAGAGAGATGGCATGGTGGACACCAAGCTTGCTAAGAGGTAAGAAAAAGGGGTGGAGGTACTTGTTCTAGATCATGCATGCTTCAAAAACAATACACATGAGATAAGATCCAAACAAGAAAAAGGTTTTATATGATGCTCAAATGCAAGGGACATGATGACATGAGCATGATATGATGATGATGCAACAATTATATGTTGGAAGTGGCCCATTTTATTATTAAACTTAGTAGCATTACAGGGGTTAGACAACTGGGATGCTACAACTCTCCCCCACTAAACAGGAATCTCGCCCCGAGATTCTAGGAAGAAGAAGAAGGGGACACAAAGAGAGAAGGATGGTTGGCACGGAGTTCATCTTCACGCTCCCAAGTTGCTTCATCAACAGAATGGTGTGACCACTGCACCTTGCAGAATTTGATGGACTTGTTGCGAGTCCTTCGCTCGCGGTCTCGAGGATTTTGGTGGGGTGCTCTTGATAAGAGAGATCTTCTTGGAGGTCGATTAGCTCATGGTCCACGGTCTTGCCGGGTCTTTGAAGCACTTCTTGAGCCGAGAGATGTGGAAAACATCATGGACTTTGAGTTTTCCTAAGCTCGAGTGCATAAGCAACTTCTCCTCTTCTACCACGTATCTTGAAAGGACCGATGTATCTCGGAGCCAACTTTCCTTTGATACCGAAACGGTGTGTTCCTCTCATGGGAGTGACACGAAGGTAGACGAGATCACCAGGGGCATATACCATATCTGTGTGCTTCCTGTCATAGTTGCTCTTCTGACGACTCTGAGCAATCTTCAGGTTCTCCAGAATGATATGCACCTTCTCCTCTGCTTGAGTCACAATGTCAGGACCAAACCAGATTCTTTCTCCTGCACCTGACCAACCAATCGGAGTTCTGCACTTCCGACCATAGAGAGCCTCGAATGGTGCCATCTTCAGACTCTTCTGGAAGCTGTTGTTGTAGGAGAATTCAGCATATGGAAGGCATTCTTCCCACTTCATGCCAAACGAGATGACGCAAGCTCTAAGCATGTCCTCGAGAATCTGATTGATCCTCTCCACTTGTCCTTGAGACTGAGGGTGGTAAGCAGTGCTGAAGTTCAACTTCGTTCCCAAAGCTTTTTGGAAACTCTCCCAGAACTTTGAGGTGAAGATGCTCCCACGATCTGAACTGATTTCAAGTGGAACCCCATACAAAGAGACAATCCTGTTGATATAGAGCTCAGCCAATCAAGTCCGTAAATTGTTTCTTTGATCGGGAAGAAGTGTGCCACTTTGGAAAGCCCGTCGATGACAACAAAATTGCATTGTTGCCCTTCTGACCTAGGAAAACCCGTGATGAAGTCCATCTCAACTTTCTCCCACTTCCACTGGAGGTTGCAATGGCTGTAGAAGAAGACCAAATGGTTTCGATGAACAGCCTTGACTCTGCGGCACATCACATTCCGAGACGTACTTGGCACAATACCTTTTAACCCAGTCCACCAAGATTGTGTTTTCAAGTCCATGTACATCTTTGTGCTGCCAGATGGATAGAAAGGACCGAATCATGTGCCTCCTTGAGCAATTGATCTCAGACCGGTAGTTTGGAACAAACATCCGGTGATCAAAGAAGAGCGTGCCTCGATCATCAACATGGAAGGATTCATACTGGAGTGCCAAGCTTAGCGATGAGCTTCTTGGTGTGCGGATCACCACGCTGACGAGACCGAATCTGTTCTTCCAAGAGAGGAGTAGCCAGAAGGTTCAGAAGGCGCCCTTGTTCCACAATCTCCAGGTTGAGCTGACGGAATTCCTCGCACAAGAGAGGTCGCTCTTCTACCATGAGGTTGTTGACATAAGCTTTACGGCTAAGCGCATCTGCCATGACATTTGCTTTGCCTGGGGTGTAGTTGATGGTCACATCGAAGTCATTGATGGCTTCAATCCATCTCCTTTGCCGAAGATTGAGATCCGGTTGAGTGAAGATATACTTCAAACTCTTGTGGTCCGAGAAGATCTCACAACGTACCCAGCAAGTAGTGCCTCCACAGCTTCAAGGCAAAGACCACTGCTGCTAGCTCAAGGTCATGTGTGGGATAGTTGACCTCATGCGTCTTCAACTGACGAGAGGCATAAGCAACCACCTGTCTCTCTTGCATAAGGACCGCACCCAATCCTTGCAAAGAGGCATCGCAAAAGATCTGGAAAGGCTTGGATGTATCCGGAGGAACCAAGACTGGTGTGGAAGTGAGCTTCTCTTTGAGTGTCTCAAAGCTCTCTTGGCAAGCAGGTGTCCACAGGTACTTCTTTCCTTTCTTGAGGAGGTCGGTAAGAGGCTTTGCTATCTTCGAGAAGTTCTGCACAAAACGACGACAATAGCTAGCCAAGCCGAGAAAACTCCGCACTTCCTTGACATTAGCAGGAGGAAGCCATTCAACTATTGTCTTCACGGTATCCGGGTTGACTGCAATGCCCTTGGCAGAGATAACATGCCCCAGATAGGTTACTTCAGGCAACCAGAACTCACACTTTGAGAACTTGGCATACAAGCGGTTCTCACGAAGCTTGTTCAGGACGCACCTCAGGTGCTCTTCATGCTCCTCCTTGGACTTGGAATAGACCAGAATATCATCCAGATATACCACCACAAACTTGTCCAGGTACTCCATGAAAACGGAGTTCATCAGCCTCGAGAAGGTAGCAGGTGCGTTGGTGAGACCGAAAGACATGACCGTGTACTCATACAGGCCATAGCGAGTGGTGAAAGCTGTCTTGGGCACATCCTCCTTGCGAATTTTGATTTGGTGATAACCACTCCTCAAATCCAGCTTAGAGAACACCACAGCTCCTGCTAGCTGGTCAAACAGATCATTTATCCGAGGGAGAGGATATTTGTTCTTGATGGTTTTAGCATTTAGAGCCCGGTAGTCAACACAGAGCCTATCGGTTCACCACGCTTCTTCACGAAGATTGTTGGACTACCCCAAGAAGAAGTGCTATCTTGAATGAAACCCAACTTCTCTTGTTCATCAAGTTGTCGCTTGAGTTCACCAGCTCGAAGGACCCATTTTGTATGGCCTCTTGAGATAGGAGCCGCTCCAGTTCAAGCTCGATCACGAATTCAACCTCGCGATCCGGAGGCATACCGCAACTCTTCAGAAAAACATCCGGAACTCACACCATCGGTACCTTCTGAATAGCTTCCATAGCGTCATCATTCAGAGCAGCCAAGGAATAGAGCTGGACATCCGGAGTCAGACTTGGAGAAAAGACTAGATGGCCTTCAGGGATCTTCAGAGACACTGAGCGTTCAGCACAATCAATCACAGCTGCATTTGCTGTCAACCAGTCCATGCCCAGGATGACATCAATGTCAGAGTCGCCCAGAACAATCAAAGAAGCCAAGAAGGAAGAACCACCGATCTCGATCTGATTGCCATGACTGATATACTCCGCCCTCATGTTTGCCCCAGGAGAAAGAACCATTAACCGCTTGGGAAGAGGATCCATGACTAACTCATTCTCACTTGCAAACTTTACAGAGACAAAAGAATGCGATGCACCAGAATCAAAGAGAACTCGTGGACCGAGTTAATCGAAGCATACCCATGACAACTCCAGGTGCGAGCTCAGCTTGAGAGGCGTTGACGCAGTTGGCACGCACGACCGCAGACCCGGGCTTAGTGTTGATGTTGAGAGCCCGAGGCGGTGGTGCACGAACCGAGGAAGAGCTTGTTGCAGATCTTGGCGGGGGTTGAGGGAGAGCTTTGTTCTTCATTGGACAGTTCCAGTGGGGATGTCCAGGATCTCCACACGTGTAACAAGCACCGTGAGGACGTGGAGCGAGAAGCTGTGACTCCGCCAGCGCCCAGGTAAGGGTTGTTGTAGCCCCGGGAGCCGCAGTGAAGTTTGATGGCCTTGGCGTGAAGCTCGCGTGTCTTGGTGGAGCCGGAGCGACGGTGGGTGTTAGGAACCCACACGCCGCTTAGAAGGAGTTGCCATTGCGCCGAGCTTGATGCATCCTGCTGTGTTTCTTGGACTCTCGAACATCCGCCTACTAGCCTCCTCTTGTAGTGCCATATGCTGCAGCCTGTGAAGGTTGCCGGTCTTGCATGCGTGAGTGCATACTTGATCGACGCATTGAGCCCTTGCCTGAATCTCTTCTGCTTTTTCTTGTCATCAGATACCTCATCACCACCATAGCGAGACAAGTTCATGAAGTTCCTGATGTAGGTGTTGACGTTATCATTGCCCTGCTTCAAGTTGAGGAAAGCATCCTTCATCCGTTCCATCACAATCTCTGAGAGGAACTGTTCCTTGAAGGCTGTGGTGAACCTCTCCCAAGTGGGCTGAAACCCAGAGCAGCTAGCCTTCAGGTAGTTTTCCCACCATAGAGCTGCGTCTCCCTTGAGCAGGTGAGTAGCACACTTTACCCATTCCTGTTCTGGCACATCAGCAGTCTCTAGCAGCCTTGAGATCTCATGTGACCAATCATCAACATCAAGAGGTCGGTCGACACGAATCGCTGGCGGTTGAACTTGAGGAAGCTCTTGATGTCACCACGCTTGGGAGGTGGAGGGAGTGGAGTGAACTCGTTCCTTGGACGCTCTCCTCAAGCGCGTTGGTTCTCTTGCATGGCTGCCAAAGCGGTAGCTATGCTTGTGAGTGAGCCCAGTTGGAGGAATGTCCTCCTCAGTCCGGCGTGGGGGAGCCATCCTGTCATTGATGTAAAACTCAAGTCAGTACTATAATGGAGAATGATAATAATCCAAAATAGTACCAAAATGGAATTAACCAAGATTAAAGGATACAATTTACTGAGATGATATGAAAATATCAACAAAGTTCATAGCACCTCAAAGATATTAAGCATATCGCACACGACTGAAAAGGAGTGTGGTACACAAACATATCAAAGAAAAATTTTCCACAAATTTCGGCATTTAAAATACCAATAGATGCGCAAAATCGCTTAACGAATCAAGATTAGTGACTCTACCGATCCAATATACAAAAGCGAATGATACAAGTAGTGGTATGGTCGCGACTCCATCCCGCACTCAAATCATTACTCCGCACATGAACAAGTTGAACACATATCCTAACCCCTTCTTCTCACGACGAAACCTACAGGTTGGTACTACAGAAACGAACACCCCAAACAAGATAGCGTCGGTTACAAAAGGAAGATAGATTGCGTCGGTTTACAAAAGCCTGTCGGTATGGAATGTACCAACAGTTGATAACCAAAGGCAGATAAGAGAACAACTTGGATGCAACAGATAGACAAGGGACTACACACACATACACACACACACATCCTATGGTACTACGGAAACCCCGAACACGTGAATCCTAGTTTGAACTTTGAGAAAAGGATTGAAAACGTTACACGTCCTTACCAGAAATGGTGGGTGGGAGGGTAAGAAGAAAAATGGAAGCAGTCCTACTCTCGCGTTTTGTTTTTCCCTATATACATAACTACTAAAATATTTGCTAGACTGACAACGACCGTTTGGCTGAAACCCTGAAGGTCGGGATGGCTCTGATACCAATTGTAACTACCTCGGTGAACTACGCTCCTAGATACAAGCCTGGATGAGAGATAGCGGTTGAAATAGTACGGCGGGGCCCCAAAAGCCACTCACTGGTAGTCCTTTCAGACGTCCCAACCGCTAACCTCTCAACGGGACTCAGACGGGCGTGGTCGGCAGCGAAGGATCAACTACGACACACAAGTGGGTATGTACGCAAGCCACCATACAAAAGTACATCAGAGCCACACCATCTAGAAAGAAAGGAAATATACCAACGCCATACGGCAAGATTCAAATATCCTGGATACATCTATAATTTAGGATAGTTCCTCATACAGCACACATCAGAGTATCATGCGGAAGCGGCAAACAAGATCCGAGTACGGATAAGAAGCAAATAGGCATAAGATGCCAGAGAAAATAAGCACATCCCAACTACAGGTCTCACGGATCCCCGTTCCCGGAATCTCTACACCGAACGATCGTTGCCCACATCATCGGCTTCCTCCACCCAGTATCCGTCCTGAGAAGGTACCTGTTCATCTGAATCAAGAATTTATCGTGTGAGACCCTAAGGGTACTCAGCAAGTCTTAATGCCTCTAAAGGGGACACAACCTGGGGTGACGCAATTGCCGCAAAAAGTAAACCCTAGCAATTCTACAGATAAACGCTAACCATCCGCCTAACCAATGATAGACGGATGTCCGTGAACTTAAGTACAACAGTTATAACGGTAATCTCATCCGATCCATCCTCCTCCCTGCTTACCAACAAGGAAGCGGACGAACAACCCCCCCCTTCCGTTGGCAATTTTATTAACCATTCCGTGAGTATTGCACTATTTACTAGTCAAGTTACTTAGTCAGATTAAGGCGGTACTTTAGTTATGCTTATCTATGATCAAGAAACTGTGCTCCAAGTCGTCCATAACCATGGACACGGCTTTGAGAAAGTTTTACCGGCGGGTGCACCAATAGCAACACACACTCGATCAACCTCGGAAAAACCAAATCAAAACCCAACGAGGCTTTCACGATGAACAATCACAAGATTCAGAAATATTTCAGGGCCACCCTTAAGTAGAATCATAGCGGAGTAAGCAAGCTTGAGACGGCCTCAAGGTTTGGCGGGACGGTGTGAACGATCGGGAACCCCAAACGGGGCTTGTCGACACCTTGAAATCGTGGTCCGATCCTAACAAGATGCGGTGTTACCTGCACAATCGTAAATAAAGCGGTAAAACATGGCATAAGTACAGGATCGTAAATAAAACCTCAAACTAGTTTGTGGCCCCAAGAAATAAGCGGAATCAAGCTCGGTCCAGGGGGTCCCATATACCTCCGGATGTGGATAGCGCGACAAATCAAGGAACAGGAATCAAGTACTCGGGGTCTTACGGGACACAAGTGAGCAGGAAAAACCAAATAGCAGATATTGCTCACCGGTGCCACTTTCTTTAGTTATCCCAGAACTACTCAGGTTAAGTTGTTTAGGTACCTCATTGTCCATCAGACTCTCACAAACCCTACACATGCTGTTCTACGACTCGCATGGCTCAAACAACTCCTATAGTAGTGGCTCATGGGACGGAGGAAACAAGCTTGGTGGGGTTTAAAAGTAAAGGCTATGCATACTTGGGATTCATTTTAATGCAATCGCGACTCAATGATGCAAGAATAAGATAGAGGCAATAGTCTTGTATGTATGCAAGCATGTGGTAGTGCTTGCCTGGTGTCTCTGTTGAAGCAAAGGACGGTTCTGGGTAGTGCTCCTGGTTCTCTTGATACAACCCCTGCTCAGTGTCTATCCGAGAAAAACCAAACAAACAAGGCCAACATAAATATAGAGCACAAGCATATGAATAAGATGCGTCAAACAAACAATCATGCCATGATGAATGATGCACAATTTACATGGCAAGAAAAGGTAACATGGCATGGTGAGGTGTGAAGGACAAGAAAATAACATTTAATTGGGTTTTAGATTCACAATTGTTGCCATAACATTTGTTGTTTAACATATATTTATATGATGCATGCTGCAATTGAAGTCAAGGATAGCATAAACAGGAAGGTCTCGTCGAGCTGATCAATTTAGACTACTCATTTGCTTAATTTGGATTTTCCAAACAAAAGTTATTTAATTAAGAAATTCTAGTGGCAATTGAAGTAATTTAAACAAACTTGGAAATTTACTGGTGCAAAACACTAAACAGATGGCATATTTGAATTCCTCTCATTTTTCTGAATCAAAAACATATATCATTTGCCTAATTTGGATAAAGCATACAAAAGTTATTAAATTCTGAATTTGAATTTGCATTTTAAATTATTTAAAACAAATTTGAATTTGAAATCCAGCTCAGAAACGTCTTATCACACAGCCCCAGCCGAGTCCGCATGGGGTGGGGTCGAACACTCGGGCCACATGTCACGGGATAGGAGGTTGGACCGCTGGTTGAGCTCTGTGAAGCCTGGGACCTACTTGCAAGAATGCACAGAGACTGACAACAGGGCCAGGGCGGACCGCGGGTTGATGATCCAAAAGAGGAGGGGGCTACGAGCAAGATTGCCCGCGGACACGCTTAGCGAACTATCTGGCGGCAGTGTGGCGTCGAGGACCGCGGGTTGATTACACGTAACAGGATCCTTTTGCAAAGTTCACAGTCACCGGCGGGTGGGCTGGTGGACCGTGGATTGAGGCGGAAAAAGGGAAGGGCGATGCCAGCGACCCTTGTTGTCGGACGGCGCTGTGGCGGCTACTGGCGGACTTTGGCCGTCGTTGGCGGCAATGGCCGCTTCTAAACGACATGGACCAAAAACAAGAAACGGAGAGGGACCTAGGCCTACAAGTTTGCTACAGGATACGAACGCGGAGGTGGACGGTGGCGGCGGGCAGCCTCTGAACGTGGCAGATCTACGGCGCGGCAGCTGGCGCCAGCGGCTTGGCAGCGCGCAGGGTGTTCGGCAGACGGCGGCGGCACTACGGTGACGGGGCGGGCAAGGGAGCATGTCAGGGGGGTCGAGGGCCTCACCAGAAGCTTGCCGGCGAGGAGGGCTTGGCCGGAGATGCTGCGGATCGGCGACGGGGCTGGATCTCTGGAGCGTCTGGTCCTCGCGGGCGGCGTGAGCTCCTCGGCAGTCTGGCGGTCCTGGCGTCCACGGCGAAGCGGTGGAAGGCAGGGGAGCTCCTGGTACTGCTGGCGTGCCTCGGGGAGCCCTGGAAGAAGGGGTGCTGGGGGCGTCGTCGCTAGGGCTTAGGGTTAGACGGGGGCATGGCGATCTGGGGGCAGGGGAAGGAGGAAGGGAGGAGGGAGGGAAGCAGAGGGCCTGGGGGGGTTGCTTGGGGAGCTGGGAAAAGTAGGGGAAGGTGAGGCGAGATAAACGAGGGAGGGTGGTAGATGGCGTGGGGGGGGGGGGGGGTTGCCCCTCAGGGGCAGGGGGGGGGGGGGGTGGCGGGGGGCACGGGCTAGGTGGGGCCAGGGCTGCAGGTGGGCCAGGGGACCGCAGGTGAGGGCCCAAGGGAGAGGGGGATGGTCGGGCTAGGGCTAGGGTGAGGGTTGGGCACTAGGGTTTTGTTTAGAAAAGGAGGGGGTAGATTAGAGGGTTAAGGGGGTGGTTTAGGGGTTGTTGTTAGAGTAGAGAGGAAGAGAGGGAGGGGCAAGGTGCCCATGCTAGGTAGAAGAGAAAAGGGAGGGTAGGTTTAGTTGGGGTTTTGTTTAGAGGTAGAGGTAGGATAGGAATTATTTTTGGGTATGTGTAAAAATAGGGTTTAGTTTTAGGATGGATTGAATTATGGTTTTAGGGTTTAGGGAAAGAAAAAGAGAGATGGCATGGTGGACACCAAGCTTGCTAAGAGGTAAGAAAAAGGGGTGGAGGTACTTGTTCTAGATCATGCATGCTTCAAAAACAATACACATGAGATAAGATCCAAACAAGAAAAAGGTTTTATATGATGCTCAAATGCAAGGGACATGATGACATGAGCATGATATGATGATGATGCAACAATTATATGTTGGAAGTGGCCCATTTTATTATTAAACTTAGTAGCATTACAGGGGTTAGACAATCTGGGATGCTACCGCTACCGTCATTGCCGAACGCAGCGCTGCTGGCGGTGGATCTGGCCGACTTGAAGCGATGGCGAGCGAACCACGCGTCTCGCCAAGCCGCAAAAACCAAAAACGAAGAGGGCGCCACGGCTAGTTCTCGCTCAGGGGCTAGCTCGAGGCGGCCGCAGCTGCTGGTTTCATCGAAGAACAGAGGCAGAGCGCACGCCATACTGCGCCGCGCGACGCAGCAGCGGGCGACGATGGCGACAGACGCACGGTGTTCGACGGAGGCCGGCGGAGCTATGGCGAACTAGAGAGGATCAGGGGGTGTCTAGGGGCTGCAGGAGCTCACCGCGGTGTTGTCGGCGTGGCCGGGGGCGTTGAGGTGGCGAGGATCAGCGAGGGGGCAGCAGGTCGGGGGCGTCCTGGCGGTCACGGGCACGGCGGCGGCGAGCTTCTCCGGCAAACTTCGGGGGCGAACTCCGCACTGCACGATGCAGGAGATCGAGAGGGACGCCTGGACGCCTTGGGCACCCTCTAGCACGGCTCCTTCCGCTCTCCTGCTGATCTGGCCGAGCTAGGGTTTAGAGGGACGTGGGGGACATGGTTGTGCTTGGGAAGGGAGGAAGGAGGGAGGAGGGTTCCTGGGGTGGACAGGGAGTATCTGGGCGAGGCAGAGGCGGAGGGGGTGGATAAGAACAGGAGGGGGGCAGGTAGATGGCGTGGGGGAGGGGAAGGTGGCTTCGGTGCCACCTTTCTCTCCTCACGTGCATGGGTCGGGCAGGCACATGGGGAGGGAGGAGGCTGCCAGGTGGGGTCGGCTAGGCCAGGGTGGAGAGGGTGCTCGGTGTGGGGCAGCTAGGGCAGAGGGAGAAGAGAGAGGGAGGGGCATGGTTCGGTCTAGGGTTAGGCAGGGAGGTGGCTCGGGTTGGGGTTTGGATAGGAGGGGGGCAGCTTCGGCATGGGTTGGTTGGTAGCTAGGGAGGGGCCTGCACGCTAGAGAGAGAGGAGAGGCCGAGAGAGAGGGGACATGTTAGCTAGGGTCGAGCTAGGTTAGCTAGAGGGGAGAGAAAGAGGGAAGAAAAACTTAGGTTTTGGTTTATATTAGGTGGGTTTTAGGGTTTAGCTAGGATGGGGTATGGGGGTAGCTTAGGGTTTAGGTTTTTGAGAGGGGGAAGGTTAGATGCTAGGTACTCTTTTGACAAGCTCCAACCATGCACCAAACAACCCCCAACAAGAACCAAGACTAGAGCAAGGGAAAAAAAGGTGATGATGGCAAGGATGGTTAGGGTGATGGGGTTTAGGCATGATCAAACAAGACCAAGCCCAAGGGGTAGAGGGAGATGATCCATTTTTAATCAAATAAAAACAAATGCCAAGCTAAAGGGGTACTTGCATGGGCCATGCATAATTAATTGTTACCATATTTATCTTTGTGAAAACAAGATTAATCACATGGCATTTTCTTATGCATTCCAAAGTGTGGAATAAGGCCCAAGCAAAAGAATTTAGAAAGAATTCCAAGTGGAGTATAAGGAGATGATCACATTGGATTATATTTGGGACTTGCTAGTGTGTATATGCCACTAGATATTTATTAAGCCCACAAAATATCCCAACATGATGATAACCCCATAGCACACATATGGAAGCTAGGAAAAAGGGTCCCACTCACAAGGCATGCAAAGGTGGCCATGTGGCTCTCATGTATCAATAATGTGAAAACAAAATGATGCCAAGATGAGAACATGTGGAAAAGAATTGGATCCATCCCAACCCACATGAGCTAGAAGTAAAACCCATAAATGCCAAGCTCATATTTAGTTGGATGGTGGAATTATAAGGTGGTGAAAGAAAGGTGGTGGAGTTAATAAGAGATATGCCCCCAAATCAACTTGGGTATTTAATAATATATCAAGAACCAAATACAATATCAAGAGGCAAATACAATTAATAATGCACATGAGACAAGAACCAAACAAGAAGGGGTTTTATATGATGCTCAAATGCAAGGTGGCATGATGGTGATGCAACAATTATATGTAGGAAGTGGCCCTTTATTACTAGAACAAGTAGCATTACAGGTGTTAGACAACTGGGATGCTACAAACACTATCACCAGAAGAGAGTAGTTTTCCTTGCCAACATCCAAGTTTGCTGGCAAACCTAGTCTCGATGGGATGCCATTCGGAATTTAAAAGCTTTCTGTGGTGGATAGGTATACCAAGGTACCTAAAAGGAAGTGAGCCAGTTTCACAACCCAAGATGGTCTTATACTGCTCTTCACAATCCTTCGCTTTTCCAAAACATAAGACTTCACTCTTGTGAAAGTTGATTTTTACTCCGGATAGTTGTTCAAAAATATTCAAGACCAATTTCATGTTAACTTCCTTAGCTAAGTCATGCTCCATGAAGATAATTGTGTCATCCGCATATTGCAGGATAGAGACTCCCCCCTCAACAAGATGAGGGATTAGAGATCCAACCTGACCATCCGACACTATATTGAAAAGTATTGGAGAGAGAGAATCTCCTTGTGTAAGGCCTTTTCTGGTTTGAAAATAGTGTTCAATATCATCATTCACCCTTATTCCTACACTCCCTCCTTGGATAATTTTTTAACCCAATCACACCAAATCGTATCGAAACCTTTCATCCTTAGAGCTTGTTGTAGAAACGGCCACTTGACCTTATCATATGCCTTCTCAAAATCTATCTTAAAGAGTACCCCGTCCATCTTCTTTCTATGTAGCGCATGGATCGTCTCATGTAGGATTACTACTCCCTCTAAAATATTCCGCCCTGGCATGAAAGTCGTTTGCATCGGTCTAATAACTTTTGAAGCCACATCTGAAACATGGTTAGTGGCTACCTTTGTAAAGACCTTGAAACTCACATTGAACAAACAAATTGGTCTATATTGTTGAATCTGAACATCATTTTATTTTTTGTTAGCAAAGTAATGACCCCAAAGTTGAGCTTAAAGAGGGGTAATTCACCTGTCTATAACATTACAAACAACGCCATCAAGTCCTCGTTAATGACATCACAAAATATTTGATAGAATTCTGCAGGGAACCCATTCGGTCCGGTGCTTTATTATGCTCCATTTGGTTAATTGCTTCACGCACTTCCTCCATTGAGAAATTAGCGGTCAACACGCAATTTTCCTCTTGAGAAATTTGGGGTATATCCTCTATACGATTTTCCGTCATGGAAAAGTTATTCGCTGCAGGTTTTCCAAATAGTTTTTTATAGTATTCAGTTATGTAAATTTTCAAACTTTCTTCACCTACAATTGTTCCTTCCTCTTGTTCCAACTAGAAGATCTTTTTATTTCGCCTCTTCCCATTAGCTATTAAGTGAAAATACTTTGTGTTATTCCCTCCTTCTTGCACATGTTTCACCTTAGCACGTTGAACCCATTTGGTCTCTTCATCTCAGTCTAAGTTTAGTCATTTGATCATTTGCATTTCGCAAAGCCTCCCTCTCCACATTTGAAAGGGCATATGACTCTGCTTTTATATCAAGTTCATCAATAATTTTTAACAATCTCTCCTTATGTATTTTCTACTAATAGATTTGGCCTATCCTTTCATGAATCGTCTAGTGTGCCTTATTTTGTTTTGCCATGTCTCAATAGGTGTGGCACCATTAGGTGTCGCAGCCCATTCGGCCGCCACCATATTATAAAAACCTTCCTAGCGCAACCATGATAATTCAAAGGAGAAATGGGGCTTATTGCCATGGTGTGCTTGATTACCCGTATCAATCAAAAGGGGCGTGTGATCCGAACCTGATCTGTCAAAACTCGGACAAAAACTAATGGAAATTGTTGTTCCTAGCTGGTAGTGGCTAACACCCAATCAAGTTTTTCATATGTCGGTTGTTCCCGCCTATTAGCCCAAGTAAATTGCCTTCCAGAGAGGTAGATTTCTCTCAAATTTAAAGTATCAATAATGGCATTGAAAATAAACGGCCAACGAGGATTAAAATTGTCATTGTTTTTGTCCTCTCGCCTACGAATGATATTAAAATCACCTCCTAACATCATAGGTTGTGACTCAGCATCGCACATTCTTACTAATTCAGCTAGGAAGTCTGGCTTGTGAGTATCTTGAGCAGCCCCATAAATTGGCATCAACACCCATTTGAAACCATCAGATTTTCTGACTCGTAAACACATTTACCGTTGCCTGTAAACAGGTTTTATGGGTTTTCCTTTTAAGGATCCGGTTAGAGATGTTCTTAGCACATAAGCATGATCACGTATGCCTCATCTTAATTAGCACACCAGCTCATCACACATTCACTTTAGACGGGCATCGGAATGTACCAGGATTCTTTAGGAAACAAATGCAGAATCGCGTGGTGCTGCATCGAGTACATACTGATTCTAATACACCAGGACAAAACAGAACTTCTTGCAACCAAATGAAAGCTGCAGCGGGTTCTGCGCAACTGAATGAAGAATGTTGGGCTTGGGCAGCTTGATAGTACATTTAGCAGCCGTATCATGATCGCTCTTGTGTGATTAGGACAATTTTTAGCACCCCTGTTTGGTTTAGTCCTCCTATCTTAAAGTTCTCTTTTAAGTTCATCTTCTACGCTAAGAGGATTATAGTACTAGTATCTATTTTCATGCTCGGATGCTTAGATCTGCAAAAGGACTACATTTTTATTAATAGACAAAAACCGTAACAAAAATGAGCTGACCCTCCTCTGGTTTTGCTCCCAATTCCAGTTTTTTGAATCCCTGAAAATGATACATCAAAATGTTCTCACTTTGAGAGGTCCATTTTGTCGATTTGATGGCTAAGATAAAATGCCATTACAGGTGGAACTAAGTTCGGGAATAATCCATCAGTTCCAAAGAGAAAACATCACAAATCCCTTTGTTCCGAGTTTATACTAACAAAAGAACAAATTTATACCATCCCTGAAGAATTTATATCCAATTAGATGTAAGTGACTAATCCAAGGAGAAATCACATCTACGAGAACAAACACTAAAATGGCGACAAGTAAATTTTTTGTCCCATCATCAGAGAGGTTCGCATTCTGCAAAGATATACATCAGTCTACTTGATGACCTCAAAAAACATTACTTCGGGCTGGAGCTTGCTGTCCTTGAAACGTTCTAGCAAATGCTCCCAAGTATCTTCTGTCTGCATGGAGAATGTTCACATCAACAAATCGGGAAGTTCAGAATCAAATGGCTAAAGAGATTTAATACAGTGCATAGTTCAAGACCTGCGAGTCACTTACCTCGACAGTCTCAGAGTCATATATGAGCCACTTGTCCTCATCGTCGCGAGCCAAGCAGACATAGCGCTCATCAGCATAGCAGATCTGTAAGAGTTTGGATTCCAGGGTGGCATAAGATGAATGCTAAGTTTCATTGTACTTGCAAGGAATGAATATCGTCGAATATATAAGCAGGCAAGTTAAGTAACCAGAGCATCAAACCAACCTTGTAATAGGCCTGTAGTAAAACTCAAAGCAGCGGGAGAGTGACACTAGTAAAACATAGAGAGAAAAACGTGTGCAGATAAAAGGTCACTCCAGCTTATGTTCTGCAACCACTCCATGTTATTTCATGAGAGACCATTTCGTATTAGATATGAAGGGAAGGAAAATAATGCAAGATACACTTGTCGGAGCAGCAGAGATTACAAGGTCCAGCCAGGTTACCTACATATGCTAGTCCCCCAATGTCCGATCAATAGAACGTTTTAACAAAAAAGAACCTTAGCGACATAGGGGTTGCACACACTGTTGATTGTTGCCGAAATTCTTCTGTTGAATCTCTCAAATATTTTGATATCAATGAAGTAGGCTTGAAAATATATGCCACAGAAAGAAGCGATTTAAAACTTGCAAATATCTCCTTAAGTACTACTGTGTACTCCCTCCGTTTAGAAATATAACATGTTTTAGGTTTGTAAAGGAGATGTATCTAGACATCTTTTAGTGTATAGGTTCAAATGAATCTAGACACTAAAAGGTGTCTAGATACATCTCATTCACAAACCTAAAACATCTTATATTTCTAAACGGAGGGAGTATATGATATCACCAACTCAGGTATGATGTATCATAGTCAAACCCGTTACCCACTTCTTTAGATACAGCAGAAATGCCTTCACAAGATAACTTAGTCAGTTTGAACCTGGTGACAGCGCCATTTATTACCGTGTTCCACTTTAATCAACAAAAAAGTGAACCTTGCTTCAGTCTTTAGACTAATAACAACTTGGTCTCTCAGGAAGAAATAACAAAAGCAACGTAACTTATAAACTCTCAGGTCAATGAATATATCAACCAGCACCAAATAGATGATTACTTGGATTACCTTAATATGACAATTACATGATAAAAGTATTTGTTAAGTTCTATCACAATCCAATTTAGGAGAAAGAATAGTTTGATGTGGACAATACCATGGAGGTGACAGTATACATAGTTGAAGAAGTGGCACTTTTGCAAAAGTATGCAGTGTTAAGGGGAGACGTGATGCCAGACAGGACTTCAGAGAGTGTGTCCTGGCTTTCACAGCCACCCAGCCAGTTCAAAACTGCAAAATAATTCAAAAGAAGGCAAAGTGATGAATATTTTTGGTGTAAACTACTGCAAGCTATGACGATTTATAAATCCAGCAGCAGCCTCTTGAAACAGCACAACAGGAAATTTCCAGTTACCTTAAACACGAAGAAACATATATCTTTCTCCAGGAACATTTTCATTCTGAAGGAACATGGTTATGTTTTTATGAAAATGAAATTTGAGGATAACAATCATATCACACTCATTATTGTTGAGGTATCAAGTGGGATCCCACCAAAATCCCACTTCTAGTTCATTCGGAGATTTCTAGTTCAAAATAGGATCCCACTTGCATCTCTAATTATTGCACACATGCAGTAATGTTGGACTTGGTTTGCAAAATATATGTTGTATTGCAGAAATTGGTAAGAGTTATAAATCTTGAACGTGAGGCCATGGAAAGAGCAACTTAGTAATTTGATACATGTGACTTTACCTATTGTAAAGAAATGTGGTGTGTTTGAAAGAACCAGATCATTATTCTGCAGAGTTCCACAATCCTCGCAGTTGTTGTCCTTATAGAACTGTTCATCCAGTAGAACTGGAAGCTCTGCAAAGGACTTGATCTGCACAAGAACAATGATAACCTCTGGTGAATGTTTCCTACTTTATAGGGTCAGATATCCACGTATACAAGCTTGGCTAGACAGAAAATGTACTGCATACGGCATACCTTTGCTGTTTGAGGTGAACCAGCATCAAGTTTATGGAAAAGTGCAGTATATAGGTATTCACCAGAACACTTCCCACACTGGCAGCTCATTTGTGCATTCAAATTGATCCCAAAAAGATTATGTGTTGGGCAAATGCAATCTCCACACGTGGTTGGGTTCACCACATGTTTCTGGATCTCCTTGTTTAATCTACAATGTGAAAAAGTTTCTGACATATGCAATCCAATGAGAATTGTGGCCACAATCTCAGAAGAAAAATTTGTACCAGCCTGCAACTGGAAGTTGATTAACAAGGTTACGTTGCGAAGACACAAAATGTGCATGCATAATCAAACAGGACTGAAGCAGAATATGCAGATGTTTTTAGTTCAATACTTCACACATGCGACAACAAATAGCATTGATTGGCAGAGTTTACACACCAAGCATATAACAACATAAATATTTTTTCTTCATTCTAGCGGATATATTTGGTGTCAATGTTCAGCATGGATACAGAACAAAAAAACAGATATAACTAGATGTTGAACTAGGAGTATTTCCTTCTGTTAAGTGTAGAAGTAACCCATCTATGTTATGCTGAAAACAGTCAAAAAGCTCCAAATCAATACAGAATGAAAAATGAACGCATGCAAATAAAACAAAATTGAAGGTAGCATCACCATGAGACCAGATTATAGCCTCTGCTTTCAAGTGGTAAAATAACTTCTAATCATTTTTTTTTTCAACAAAACGATCATACAAATAATATACAACCGAGATTAAGGTACAAACCTTTTCAAAGAAAGTGGTGCAGTTTACGATTCCACAGAGAAGGTTCTTCATGTAAGTCAGCACAACATCTGTTAAGTTGTGGTTGTTTTCCTCCCAAGAAGAGAAGATTTCATAAAATTTCTGAGCAATGCAGGGATTGTCAACTGACGGAATCCATGCAAGTGGCTCCGTTAGAAGCATATCTCTGAAATACCTCAGGTTGCACAATGACTGCACACATACTTAAGAAATTATAAGTTTGTAGATGAAAATCACATGACCATATGCGTGTTTTTCTTACCCGTATAGTTAGACTCAAGATAGACAAGTCTTTATCAGCATTGTTCTTGTTGAAAACATTAAGACTTTGTTGGCAGCTGGAGGTGCTTCCAATTTCCTTGACAGATTGGCCAGAAGTTCCTGTATTATGAAACCATAAGTATTTGTGACATTACAGAACATATATTATAATTGTAAAAGGGGGAGCATGTATTTGGTAAACAGGAACATAGTATTTGGTTATTCCAACAAGTATTTTCCATGAGGTTTATACCGAAATCCTATATATAAAACAACCTCTAATATAAACTTCCTAAGGATTGAAATCCTACATAGTTCCTTAAAAGTTCTTCTGAATCAAAGAGGGATAAGACAACTAGATTAAGGCAATAGCCTTTTGCGAAACTTCCAAGATTTAGGTAGGTGAAATATAATCTTTTAAGTTATGACACCAAAAGAACGATGCTCTTGAAAGAGTCAATGACACATGAGGTCAAGAATTCATCATTCTATCAGCAAATTGGAATAAATACAGCAAAGTGCTAATACAGCATAGGGGCAGCAGGAATTTTACCGAATATAGTGTCGATATTGGCATGGCCAATGATCCCACCAAGATCCTTTGCACTAAGAACAATCAATTCTTTCATTTGTATCTGGAAAGATGGTTATCAGTTAGCACACGATATGAGCAACTGAGCAAACGAATTGACAACACTAGAGAAACCAAGCATTCCAATGTTAACAAACCCATTGGAATGATCTCGCAAGGGGAAGGATGACTTCACGATAATCTAGAAGGGAAATTTTGAGGAACTTATGCCACAAGTTCTGTATTTCAAAACAAAACTCCTCGAACTGCAATTTACAACCAATTCAAGCATTAGTCTGATAAACATAATTATCAGCAGAAAAGTGAAATAAGGAAGAATGCTAAACTGTAACCATGTCATATAAAAGTGCTAGACCTCAGTGCTAAGTGTATCTTCAGGCAACATCTTCAGCTTCTCCTTAATGTGCTCAAGGACCTCAGATCCTTCTCTGCATTTCCTTTGTCGCATTTCAGCAAGGGGCTCTGCTCTTATTCCAATAGATGGTGAAACGAGCAAGGATTCAAACATGTCTTGCACCCCTGGTAATTGGAAGATGTCATGCTGGCCTGAATCTTGACAGAGAGTTATCCCATCCAGCGAGTGATCATCCTTTGATGCATTTTCATTAATATCTGGACCTAAAACTGACTCCAGCTTCTTCCAGAGCTCATCCCAGTGCTTTCTGCGCATGTGTTGCCAGAGTGATTCAGTGTCGACAAACTTCTTGCCATTGCAGCGGGAATTGGGGCAAATCAAGAAACTCCATGAACCCTGATTCTTGAGAAAGCGCAGTGCATCAGATAAGGTCTTTGCATCCGACTGATAGCACTTCTGTAGCGTGTCAACCCTCAGTGATATGACCCTGTCAACCCTCTGGCCGCGTTGCGTGCTCTTGATAGAGCTCCAGCATTCGGCAGCCACAACTATGATCCGCTTGATCAAGACACGAAGCTGCTTCTTGACAGAAGATACTCTGGATTCATAATCTGCGCCAGGAACAGATACAGCAGGTGGTACAGCGTCCAATTTGGGGTCAGTCGGCGTCTCGATGCGTAGTGCTCGGCGGCACTCTTTCTCCGATTCATCAAACTGATCCAGGGCGAACAAAATCTTGGCGTGGAACAAGGCAATCAGGAGCGAGGAGTCGAAGTTACCTACCGCATCAGAAATCAGAGCGAGACAGCGGTGCAGAAGAAGCCGCCTCCTGTCAACTGGCAGATCGATGGTACGGACGGGTTCCAGTTCGATGTATACGGGGAGCAACTGGGCGCCTGCCGAGTAACGATAGGTCTCCGAGAGAAGCTTCGCACGCTCTCGCACTTGATCGACAGAGGCATCCTGACCGAGCAACTTCCCGGCCTCTATGGGCACGATCTCATTGTTGATTACGGCCGTTACTTCCTCCAAGAAGACGCGGGCCTTGTGCATAGCCTCGTCCTTCCTCTCATTCTTGGTGGAGCCTCCAACCGCGTCGTACCCCACGTGGTTCACCGCCGGGTCGGTGTGGCTGGTGGTGGCCGTCGAGAGGACGCGGAGTAGTTCCCGCTGCGCGTCGGCGTACCGATCGTTGGCGGCGAGCGTCTCGGCGTGGAAGAAGGCGGTCAGGACACAGTTGGGCGCGGCCCGGGCAGCGGCGGAGAAGGCGTCGAGGGCGGCGCCGAAGTGATACGACTCCAACGTGGACGCAGCATCGTCGCCGGGGGCCCTTTCGTTCCACGCCACGCCTCCTGCGTGGACGTGGAGGTAGCCGACGAGGTTGAGAGCGAGCGCGGAGCCCGGGTTCGTGGCGGCGAGCGCGATGGCGCAGGCCAGCGCCTCCTCGTGCTGGTCCTTGTTGTGGAGCTCTAGAGCCTCCCGGGCCAGGTTGCGGATGCCGCGAGCCATCGCTTGGGCGCGTGGAGAAGGGGAGAGGCGCGCGAGGTGCTCGTGGAAATGCCGCAGAGAGGGCGTCGGTGGGTATGGGAGGGGGGCCTAGGGTTTGGGCGGAGGAGGAGAGGCAAGGTGCTGGTTGAAGCGGGAGATTGGGATTGAGGCTGCAGCAGTTTTTGGTCGGTGAGGCAGGCGTGCGGGGGAAGGAGGAGGCCGAGCGCCGAGGAGGTATTTGTAGGAGGGAGAAGGTAGAAAGACCAAGAAGAGACAGGCGGGGAAACGAAGCAAGTGAATAAGTTTTTCTTTTCTTTTTGACAACTCGCACGGCAGAATAAGTTTGTTACGGCAGTTTTCGGGTACTCCTTTGAAATATAAGATGTTTTAATTTATGAATCGAATATATTTAAACGTCTTTTAGTATTTCCTTCGATTTATATTAATTGATTTGGCTTTGTTAAAATTTGGATGAATCTATATATTAATACTATCTAGATTCATTTAAATCTAATCAAATTTGAGTCAACTAATATGGGTCGAAAGAAGTATATAAGTTTATAAAGGTTTAAAATGAATTTATATATTAAAAAATGTCTAAATATATTTATTTTACAAAGTTTAAATGTATTATATTTCTAAACGAGAGAGGAGATTATTATCTCGGACCGTGAATCCCTTTTGCCCACTCGAATGAACAAATTGTTCCCCTCTAATCGAGATACCAATAATTCTTTCAAATGCTCCACAACCGAGCGTAGGACATTCGTCAAATGAACTGGAGCATATACAAACTGTCAGATCATGGCAGAAGAGACATCCTGCTAGTCTAACTAGATGTTAGCAGAAGATCACGTACGGTTTGTCGAGAGCGAAAAAGACTTTTCATTATTTTATTAGAGGGCAGTCTACCAAGCATCCCATTAAAATAAACCTCTTTCAGCCAAATGACAAAAATGTTAGGACACTGTTCTTGTTCCTTTGACCCGCACCCGCACCCCTGTTCATGGTGGAGACACCTTGGTTCTCCCCCATGCGCGTCACAGTCTCCTCTGCAAACCACGCCTCCCCATCCTCTACCTCAATCCACTCTTCCTTCGCCCCAACAGTGTTGCGCGTTAGTTCGACACTCCGTCGTTGGTTCATCATCTCGATTTCAGATCTAAAACTTCATGGAGGCTAACGTTGGCGATCTTCAGAGATGGAGGTGAAGATGATTTGTGCAGCGGCTCGTATCAGGGAGAGAGAGTGAGCGGAGGTGGACGGGGAGGTGACACGACCGTTGATGTGAGCACGGTTCAACGTCTCACTGAATTGGGGAAATCGTTGATCTCGCTCGGTGGGGAGGAGGAGCGTGGGGCAAGGGCTTCAGAGAACAAGGGCTACAATCTCTGTATCGGTATGTTCGGGCCCATCGATGTCGTCTGCGACAAATCTGTGCGGAAGGTGAATGGAGTAGGAAGCAATTATCCCACTGCATCATCTACCTCAAGCCGAAGTTCGTCCCTAGAGGAAGAAGTTTGCCTCAGTCCAGCATGTATTGCGGAAATTAGCCCCTAGATTCCCACTGAATGCTGCTTAGTTGCAACTAAGCTCGAAGTTGGTAGCACCTAGGAAGAGGGGAAGGCCACGGAAGGCGAAATCTCCCATTGCTATAGCAGAGGAGAAGGCGAGACTAAAACTGAATCATACTGCATAGTGGATTCAGAGAGATCCATCATTCGGGAAGAAGGAATTAATGGCAGCAGAAGCCCTGATGCAACTCCAACACACGTTCTTCCTACAGGAAGTGATTTTGGATCTGTACAACCGAATGGAGGCTTGATGTCTCAACCCAGCAGATGCTCTATGCTAGCGCGAGAAGACAAAATTCAGAAGATGCATAGGAGAGCAGGTAGTTTTTCTCTGTGGAGGGGGGGCCAGAATACAGTGAGGTGGGTGCTATGGAGACCGAGAGGAGGGGAACTTTTCTCCCAACTTTGACATATTCCTGGCGATTCCAACTGTCCACAACCACCACCAAGACCACATCCGCTAGGGCCACATGTACCCCCATATATAAAACCAAGTGCTCACAAGGCTAGGGTTTGTATCTCCCCTTTCTTGGCGGCGGCGGCGGAGGAACAAACCTCAGGCCTCCGGTGTGTGGGTCTTGAAGAAGATAGCAGTGTATTTGCGAGAGCTGGTAGGGATAACACTATGGGTGATCATGGGAGAGGAGGGAAAGGGAGAGGCAAGGGTGGCAACAGTACCTAAGACGGTGAATCAATTTTCCCACTCGAATGAGAAATTCTTTCCCCTCTAAATCAAAATGCCAACAACTATCCCCAAATATTCTACAACCGACATATGGGACATCCGTCAACTGAAGTGGCGACACATACAAACTGCCAGGCAGAAGGGACATTTAGCTAGCCTACATAGCGACTGAGGTATGGCTAGGTTGTATGTTAGAAGAAAACCATGTGTTCGATCCGCCAAGGACAAAACAGACCTTTCATTGTTCCATCGGCAGCTGGATTTTGAATGGGACACGAGAAGACAGGTGTTTTGAGGCTTATGGCGACACAACAATTTGCGCCTGCCTAGGTAGCAGAAATTACCTGCCATTTTTCCCACTTGCTTTTCTCCCACTAATTTCTCCTATCTACGTTCGTGGCTTAGAAAATCCCTCGTGTTGTAGTATTAGAGAAGAATTCTCATCTGCTACATGTATTGAGTAAGAGTGGAATGGGCGATAATATTCTGTTGAATTGGTGTTTATTGTTTACCGAGAAGAATTTTCTGAACATATTGGTTGCAGTTAATTTTCTTGCAAATAAAAATATTGATTTGTGTATATTTTCAGTGTTACGCATGGCTTCATTCTATCCCGACTACATGCCAAAAAATAATATACTATTTAGATATACCCAAAGGTGTGAAGTGTCTAGGCGTTGGTGCATGGACATTTGCAAGATGAAGCCGACCATGGACTTCTCGTACACTAAACATGGTAGATTCTTCATGTGTGCAAACTATGCTCATGTCATGCTCCACCCCTTTTGTGTGACAACTAAATATGTATGCTGGTATGATTTAACACTATGAAAGCAAAATTTTGCATTCTATTATGTACAAGTCATAATTTAAGTTGTAGTCACCCTGGCCTCTTTTTCCATATTATTTGCGGATAGATACAGAGCAACCTAATCAAGCAAAACATGACAATGCACATACTTTGGCATGTCGGAGGAAAGGTCCGAATTGTGGAAAAGAGACAACATAGAAGATTAGGGTTGGGAAGAGGTGTAACACAAGAAGAAAGATGAAACATATTTGCAAGGAAAAGAGGGAGCTGAAGTAAGATCATTCGCTGCAAAAATACCTCCCCAAACCTGGCATTTTTGTGCGTCATAAGAGAGAAGCATCTACAAATGTTTTTTACCCAACGTATGGGCATTCTCGCCGTCTAGCAGGGTGCTAATAATTATGTGCCGTGATTGAGTCCACGCCAACACATATTGATGCCGTGGTTGGTGACATGTAAGGGCGGTGCTTCTTAATGCCTCGCTCGGAAAATGAAGGCATAAATAATTGTGTCGTGCATTTTAAACCATGTTAAAGTGGGTCATATGTTGTAGAATAGTTAAGGACTGTATCTAGCCAAGAACGCCTCGCTGACATGTGTGTTCCACCATTGTTGACTGAGACTCTTCATGCACCACTATATAGACCACACAATACGTACCTTATTACGTAACGAAAACCCTAATAGTCTAGCTACGTGATTCGCCAAACCCCATAGCTCCAGTAGCCCATCACGTAGCTGTTGGACTCCACTCTGACCGAGCTAGGCGGGTGGCTCTCCGCCTCAAGTGCGACAAGCCGCCTAGGCTTTGGTCCTCGTCTAAGGCGCTGCCATCTAGCAAAAGAGGTTAGTGGACTGTCTCGCATTGGTACACAGACCACCGGACATGTGTAATTGATCAGCCGTCGGTCAGGGAGAAGCTAGTCAGTACAGTCTAGAAATGCGCCTTGGACCGTTTTATTAGAAGCATGCAGGAGGCAGCTACTGCAAAGGAAGTGGCAATAACCGAGCAGAGAGTTTCCATGTAGGGGAACCACCTCGAGGCAGCGATCGTGGCGCCGAGTATTGCCCAGGATGCCGCCACGCCCAACGACGGCCCGACGACAATTAGACTACGCTAGCGCATTAGAGTTTAATCGGCTTTTATCTTATGAAATATTTTCTTTTGTTGTGATTAAGATAATACAGTGAACGCTTACCCTCTAACCATGCGTCTGCACTTATATCTCTCCACTGCGAACCTAGATCTCACAGCATTTCCCTTTCTCCACTACTAACTCAAGATCCCATCCACATCTCGGACCACTAGTGTCCAGTACTAACACAAGATCCCACCCTCATCTCTCATACCTAACCCCCCAAGACCCCATCCCCATATCTCACCAGTAGTGTCCAAGCAGAAATGTTGTAGGTTGTCCTGTCTGATATGTTTAAGACGCTTCAGAGGCTTCCACCGTCATGCCCATTCCGCAGGTTTGTTCTTCATCCCTTATTCATTTGATTTTACATGTCTTCTTGAATTGATCTTGTTGCTCTTTCAGATCTACTATGAGGATCATAGCTTATAAATCCTCTATGTAGAGGAAGACTGGTAGATCCTCCACTCGGAAGAAGGCGTGAATATCCACGATGAGGTTCGTCAACTTGTCCCACTCGAATGATGCCTTGAAGATTGGTAGCAAAGTTGTCCGTATCATAAAGATCTTTAACCCCAATGCGATGTAGAATCTATGTAGCAGAAGTGAAAGATGCTCAAGGACTACAAAAAAAATTAGGAGATTTTTTCTGAATAATCTTCTTTTCGTAGTTAGTTGTTTAGTAGTAGGTTTAGATAGAAAGATAGGAATTCAAGAGCCTATCTTTTAGAGATTTCTTGTATAATGGAATTTTATATCTTAAATATAATTAATAAAAATGTAATTCTATATCTCAAATATAATGGAAATTATTTTTATGTAACTAAAAAAACAAATTTGTTAGGTTGATTGTCATTAACTGTTGTGGCGCTAAAAACATTACAAAATAGCACCCCCTTTCATGCATGGAATTTTTTTGACGGCTCAAACATAAATTACCTGCAAAAGTTTTTACCTGGTGAATGAGCATTGGTGGCACCAACTTCCACAGGTACTCCATTTATCACTGCTATTGTGTCCTTTGCAGCGCCTATATATGCCACAGTGCAATTTTGTTGGGTCCCACCACCGATTTCATTGTTTCCACCCTGTTGTTCGCTGTTCACACCACTCTTTTTGCTGGTGTTGCTTATATTTTGAATAGACCCACCCAAAATTAGAGCGTCATGCACCCACTGATTTTTCCATCAACGTCGGCTAACGACGGCCAAAAGTGACTCCCTTCTACCGCCGTTGCCGCCCGCATCTGCTTCCTCCTTCATCCTGCATCACCAACATCTCCTAGGCCATTGGTAAGTTTTTTGCGCATACTCTGCTCTGTTTCCATCGTTCCCCTTATGCTTACTACCTCCATATGTGCCTTGGACATGTCTCTGTTCCCATCATTTTCCCATGTGTTAGATGACACGAGGAGGGAAGAGAATGAATTCTTCGCAGCAGCGAGAAACCCCATCTATAATAACAGATTATGATCAGTAAAGACTGGAAACCCTAGAAGTGGATAATGCAAAAATCAGGGGGAAATTTGCACACATGTTTATTATACGACCATACTCTAACGAAAAACCAGTTCTTCCTGGAGAGAACAATGTTAGTGATGAGGTGTGTATACTTTCCTGATTGTAGTTTTGCCGTTACTGATTTACCTTCAAATTCTAGGTATACCATTACTGACCCTTAAATTTCACTTGCATCCTGCCACACCAGATGAGACCAAGAATGAAAGAGAAGGTACTTTGCTTGAAGAAGGATAAGGAGTTGAAGAAGAGGAGGAAGAGGAAGATGAAGATGATGATAGGACTGATGACTCCTTGGTGGCGCCAGAGAACTTGGTGCTTGATGTGGAGTCTTGTTGGGAACCCCAAGAACAAGGTGTGAAGCAGCACAACATCAAGTTTTCCCTCAGTAGAGACCGACGTTATCGAACCAGTAGGAGGAAGGAAATGTCATACAGGTGTTGCAAGCAACGCGGAGACCTGCACAACACAAACTCAAGACTTTGCCCCAACGAATCAGTGAGGTTGTCAAGCTCACCGGTTTGTTGTAACAAAGGATTAAACGTATGGTGTGGAAGATAATGGTTTGCATCAAGTAAACAAGTAAAAGTGGAAGATGTATCAATGGATAGTTCACTAGAGGTGCTCTCAGATAAACAACATGGCATGGAGAGTAAACAAATTACAGCAAGGCAATTCACATGAACTGAGCAAGGCATAACAATGAAATTACTAGTCAGAAAGATCCTATGAGATTCGATTGGGCAATAGAACAAGATACATAGACAACCATCCAACTACATCTATGACTAGAAGTCCACCTTCAGGTTATCATCCGAACCCCCTCCAGTATTAAGTTGCAAGCAACAAACAACTACTTTAAGCAAAGTGTGTAAGGTAAACAATCCGCATGTTCCATGAACAAGAGACCATTGGTTTCTCCCTAGTAGCAACAACACATCTACAACCGAAGATATTATTGTCACTTCCCTTGGAAACTAGAGGCATGAAACCACTATCGAGCATAAATACCCCCTCTTGGAGTCACTAGCAACTACTTGGCCAAGGTAGCTACTAACAACGGAGAGCATGCAAGATCACAAACAACACATACATGATAGAATCATAAAGACATAACCATTAATCAAACCAACATAATAATCTCAATATCCATCGGATCCCCGCAAACACAACATGCATGGTTACAAATAGATTAGATCTTGATCATGAACGGAGCTCACAAGATCTATACATGAAAGCACAAGGAGGAGATACAACCATCTAGCTACTACATGGACCCACAGTCCAAGGTGGAACTACTCATGCATCATACCAGAGAGAAGGCCTCCAGGATGATCTCCCCTCCGACAGGGTGTCGGGAAGAACTTCAGACCCCCCCAATCTAGGGACGATGGTGAAGGCGGCTACAGAAGGTTTCGTGGAATATTGATCGGGTACTTAGGGTTTCTGCATCGGGGGCTTCTTATAGGCGAAGGGGGAGGCCGGGGCGGTGGCCAGGGGCCCCACACCCTGCCTAGGCGCGGGGCAAGGCCCACCCGCGCCTAGGAGGGTCTGGGCGCCCTGGCCCACCTCTTCGGCTCCCCTCCGAACTTCTTGTTCCCCACGGAAAGTTATTGACTTTGGCTTTTGTCCCGTACAATTCCGAGAATATTTCCTTACTAGCTTTTCTGGAACCAAAAACAACAGAAAACAGGCAACTGGCACTATGACAACTTGTTAATAGGTTAGTACCAGAAAAGATGTAAAAATCACCTCAAAGTGTAGACAAAGCAAAGCAAAGTAGATACTAAACAAGCATGGAGCATAAAAAATTATAGATACGTTTCTGACGTATCAAGCATCCCCAAGCTTAACTCCTGCTCGTCCTCGAGTAGGTAAGTGATAAAAAGAATAATTTTTGAGGTGACATGCACCCTCACAATAAAGATCCAACCATTTGCAAGCATTGAAAGCTGGGATCAAAGAACTCTAAACATGTGCATGAAAGATGGAGTTCTAACAATAGGACATAGTAACTATGCATGCAACATGAAAGGCTACAAACAAAGATCATGAATAACATGCATTGAAAAATGTTTGTTTGTTTCACATACAGAAAACATAGCATAGTGGCAATCAGCTTGTCCCTCATAGAGTAGCAAATAGATGCATAGGACACCTTCAAAGTTCACAAGGGTGACTAGAAACAAATAACACAAGAACAAGTAATATCACAATATGCATCAATCAATAAGCTTTGGAACACTGCACACAGAATGACAACTATGCTCTCTTAATGGTGCCTAAAATTAGAAGGTGGAGACTCAATAGTGGTGGAAGAAAGGCCTTTTATAAAGGAAGCCGGGATTTTAAGTTTCAAAAAGAGCTTCCAAAAATTATGGTACTTGTTAGCTTTCAGCCCTCATTGCCCCTATCATAAGCATCTTGAAGTGATTAAGGTTAAAGTGAAAAAAGATGGAGTATATGCTTGATGAAGTATAAGTTGACAATCTCAAGTCCCTTGAATACGAGGGCCACACCTCATGCTACTCAAGTTCAGTCACATGTAAGTTCTTTTCATTGTAAGTATTTGCATATCATTGAGAACCGCCAACGGTGTACCCCTTGCACATGGTACAGGAGCTTTCCCATAACCAAAATAACAAGGCAAGCAGACATTGAGCATCTCAGCAATCTTTTTATTTACCATATGCATAGCTTTTTATTGAGGATGCTTCATAGATAGCTCACTATGGTGATGCTGCAAGTTTCCAACATGATTAGGCATGGCTTAGGCTAGCGGCACAGGCGTTTCTCTAACACAGGATACAAACTCCATGGACTTACAAGCTCCCTTTTTATTTCACATCGGTGACATCCATAGACAAAGGAGCATGATATCAACTGAGTACAAAGTACAAGTGCAATGTTGAAAATGTTCCCCGTGACAGCATGGTTCTGCTAATTCCAACATATAAGTGCAAGCATATACAACATAGATGACACAATGGTTCAAGTTTATTAGGGGCAAAGAATATAAAGTGTGCCATCAAGTTCGTGAGGGCTTTAATCACTAAGTTTTCACATAACAAAATAGTTTTTAATTGGAAGATAGCTGAAAACAATAATATACTTGGAATGGTGTAACATACCATGCATAGGATTTTATAGTGGACACTTTGGAATAACTTGGTTTCTTGGAAGTTGGAAGCATGAGTAGAGCTTATTAATACAAGTGGAGGCTAGCAAAAGACTGGGAGCAACCAACTAAGAGAGCAATAATGACCATAATCATGCAGAGCAACAAATCATTACTAATCAAAGCATAGAGTGGTACTACAAGTCAAGGACTAAATGATCATAGGGGCTAATGGTGACTTGTCATAGTCATAACATGGTGTGATCATGTGCCAAGTCAACCCAAGCAAAACATCAAAAGACAAAACCATAATACTATGCTTTTGCATGCTAAAACAACGCATAATTTTTTCAAGGCACACTAAGAAATCCCAATTGTTTGGAACAAGACATGCTACAACAATAATCACTAAGCATAAGGTCAAAACAACACCTAGCATGTCATGCTAAAGTATAAGTCACAATCAATGCAAGCTCCTCTTGCACTTACAAGCAAGAACTTACTACTCCTTTCCAACACCAAGCAACTTATTTGCAAAACAACACAATGAGAACGGGGGTCCAAACTACTTTATTCAAGAAAACTAAACAACCTAAGCAAATAAAACGAAAAATAAGACGCTCCAAAAACAACACAACCTGTGCATGAAACAATAAAAACGAAGTGTCTAGACAAACCTGAGCTTTGTATTGATGAAGAAGGGGATGCCTTGGGCATCCCCAAGCTTTGACGCTTGTACCTCTTGGATATTTCTTGGGGTGACACCATGGTGGCATCCCCATTCTTGAGATTTTGCCCATTCCTCATCTCATTGCATCATTCTCTCTCCAGACCTGAAATTTTTCCTTCATACAAAACTTCACACAATCTTCATTAGCAACATTAGTTTATTCAAAAGATATTATACCTTTGGCAAAGCTTTGGAACAGCAAGGCTTTTCACTAAAAACACAATATACTGTAGAAACTACTTCAAAAAGCTCAAATCCCCAAAAGAGAACTCAAAAAGGAATCAATAAGAAGCAAATGCAAATAATGGCAGAAATCTGTCAAAACAGACCAGCAGGTAAAAACCGATTTTTTCGAAAATCTTATGTTGCTCAAATAAAAAAGTGCTGAACTAACTAAAGTTATCTAACATACTGGAGGATTTATTCGTAAATTTTGAGCTCAATCCGAGTTACAGAGACTCCTCACGAATATTTTTGGTGGAGGACAGAAATCTGTTTCGGGACAGCAACTCCCCAAATCTTACTTCCCTCTCATTAGAGGTCATTTTTGGCACAAAAGACAAACAAAAAGGATAAGGATAGGTCATTACAGAAGTAATAACTTCCAAGACTCAAGGAAACTCTTAGGTTATCTCCGAACAAGTACTTTTCTTTAACGCCTTTAAGTTAGGCACAAGAAGCAAGAAGAATCAAGTATTTTCAAATGAAGCATTGAGATCAATACTTACAAAGTCATAAACTATGAGAGGTATCTCATCCAAATGAGTTTTGGAGGATCCCTTCTCATTTCTCTTTGGTTTACTACTTTCATCAAAAGGATTTTCAGGAAAAATCCAATCAAAATTCTTTTCAAAGGCCTCATGCATCCCAATAAGCTTAAAGGGTATGGGTATCTCAAACTCGTCTCTAGGATTTGTTTTATATGAAGTACCCACAACATCTACACATGAGCCTAGCATATTGAAACGCTCAAATACCTTTTTGGCTTCCCTAGCAACATCATGGAACTCTTTGAGTAAAGTTTCAAGAATACAATCTCTCTTTTCAGCATTCTTTTCTTCTTTTAGTTTTAGGAACAAAATTTGCATCATAGGGTTAAGGCTAACAAAGCTAGCCTCCAACATATGAACTAAAGAAGCTGAAGCAATCTCATAATTAGGAGAAAGTTCTGCTATAGATTTATCCTCAATATCCTCATGCTTGCTAACATAATTAAAGAATTCTTCAATATTATCTTTCCCAATTATGGAGCCACTACCTATAGAAAGGTATTTTAGGGTGAAATTGAGGAGCAACATGGTGAGCTAGAACGAGGTGGCAACTAGAGTAGGAACTAATTTTTTTATGTTTTTGAATAAAGAAAGCAAACCAAACCAGACTATTTTTTTTGGGGGTTTTGAAAAGAGGCAAACAAAACCAAGCAAAAGAAACTAAGCAAACTAAAAACAAAGTAAAGAGAAAGGAAGTGGAGGACTCCCTAGTGAAAACGTCCTTAGCCTCCCCGGCAACGACGCCAGAAAACTTGATGGCATGTTGTCGTAGGATCTTCTTCTTCTTTAAGTTCCTCGGCAACGTCGCATAAAACTTGTTGATGAGTCCTTGGTGGCGCCAGAGAACTTGGTGCTTGATGTGGAGTCTTGTTGGGAACCCCAAGAGAAAGGTGTGAAGAAGCACAACAGCAAGATTTCCCTTAGTAGAGAACGAGGTTATCGAACCAGTAGGAGGAAGGAAACGTCACACAGGTGTTGCAAGCAAAGCGGAGATCTGTACAACACAAACTCAAGACTTTGCCCCAATGAATCAGTGTGGTTGTCAAGCTCACCGGTTTGCTGTAACAAAGGATTAAACGTATGGTGTGGAAGGTAATGGTTTGCAGCAAGTAAACAAGTAACAATGGAAGATGTCTCACTGGTAAAGATTGGACCGGGGTCCATAGTTCACTAGAGGTGCTCTCCTTAGATAAACAACATGGCATGAAGGGTAAACAAATTACAGCAGGGCAATTCACAGGAATTGAGCAAGGCATACCAATGCTATTAGTAGTCAGAAACATCCTATGAGATTCGATTGGACAATACAATAAGATACGTAGACCGCCATCCAACTGAATATATGACTAGAAGTCCATCTTCAGGTTATCATCTGAACCCCCTCCAGTATTAAGTTGCAAGCAATAGACAACTGCTTTAAGCAAATTATGTAAGGTAAACAGTCCACATGTTCCATGAACAAGAGACTGTTGTTTTCTCCCTAGTAGCAATAACACATCTACAATCGAAGATATTATTGTCACTTCCCTTGGAAACCAGAGGCATGAACCCACTATCGAGCATAAATACCCCCTCTTGGAGTCACTAGCAACTACTTGGCCAAGATAGCTACTAACAATAGAGAGCATGCAAGATCACAAACAACACAGACATGATATAATCGTAAAGACAAAACCATTAATAAAACCAACATAATAATCTCAATATCCATCGGATCCCCGCAAACACAACATGCATGATTACAAATAGATTAGATCCTGATCATGAACAGAGCTAACAAGATCTATACATGAAAGAACAAGGAGGAGATAAAACCATCTAGCTACTACATGGACCCATAGTCCAAGGTGGAACTACTCACGCATGATACCGGAGAGAAGGCCTCCGGGATGATCTCCCCTCCGGCGGGGTGCCGGGAAGAACTTTAGATCCCCCTGATCTAGGGACGACGGTGGCGGCGGCAACATAAGGTTTCGTGGAATATTGATCGGGTACTTAGGGTTTCTGCATTGGGGGCTTCTTATAGGCGAAGGGGGAGGACGAGGCGGTGGCCAGGGGCCCACACCCTGCCTAGGCACGAGGCAGGGCCCACCCACGCCTAGGGGGTTCTGGGCGCCCTGGCCCGCCTCTCCGGCTCCCCTCTGGACTTCTTGTTGCCCACTGAAAGTTATTGACTTTAGCTTTTGTCCCATCCAATTCCGAGAATATTTCCTTACTAGCTTTTCTAGAACCAATAATAGCAGAAAACATGCAACTGTCACTGTGGCAACTTGTTAATAGGTTAGTATCAGAAAACATGTAAAAAGCATCTCAAAGTGTAGACAAAGCAAAGCAAAGTAGATACTAAACAAGCATGGAGCATCAAAAATTATAGATACGTTTCCGACGTATCAAGGACTTAGGATGACAACAACGGATATGAAAGTGATACTAATAATGATGATGGAAAAGAGGAAGGGGAGACATAGACGAAGAGCAAAATGAAGGTACATAGTGCTATCTGAATTTTAGTGCATATTTCTATCTGAATTTTACTACATAGTGAAAAATGTATTTTAGTGCATAGTGTTAACTGGATTTTAGTGCATAGTGCTATCTCTATTTTACTACATAGTGCTAACAAAATTTAGTGCACATTGCTAGAATTTTAGTGGAAACTGCTAACTGAATTTTAGTGTATATTGCTAACTAAATTTTACTGAGAACTGGGGGTACATATGTTGGGGTTTCGTGGCAGAAAACAAAAAATTTCCTATGTTGGAACTCCCTGATGTTAAGATCTATCTATTAGTAATGTAGTAACGGTCAAGGTTTCGGATGCATAATCTTGTAGTCCAAAAGCGGTTAACGTTCCGAGGGAAACATGATTGAAGTATTCGTGCTCATAGCTGAACTCAAGTTCACGAAACTCCTCACAATTCACCTCCTGGTCCATAGCGCAGCAATCCGGCTCACGACATCCAAGGTGCCCCAAGTGTGCCCCCGCATGGTTTCATACGCATACGGTGTACGATGACAATCTCCGGCTCCCCTATCCCTACCGGGAGTGCAGAAGTATATCTCCATCTTGGAATCTCCGCAGCGCAACAGCGCTCTGCGATGAAGAACTCCTTGTTCACATAGCCCATACAATGGAGCCACGGTCACAAGGGAGAGAGAGGAGAGAAAGGCAACCAAAGGATATTTCTTGGTGTTTTTAATCCCACCCATGGGCACCCCTTTATATAGGTGGAGGGAGGTGTACCCTCCCCTATTGGCCCAGCCGGGTGGGCCACCCCACCGGCGGCCCAACGGCCAACATGCAGCAGCAGGTGCAGCAACAGGTGGCGACCGGGTGGGAAGGCGCACCCACCTTGTGGCCCAGCTCGCCAAGGGTGGCAATGGCGGCCGGGTAGGCCAGCCACAGTGTGGCCGAGTGGAAGCGGCGGCGGCCCACCGCTGATCCCAGCTCACGGTGCGTGGGTTGCCGACAATGGCCCATCGGCCGGCATCTATGTGTCACGCGGTGCCAGTCGACCGATTGCCTCTATGGGCCACATGGCCCACACGCAGTGGCATCTGCTATTTCCTTTTTTCCTTTTGCCAGGGCATCTTTCTCTCGGGCCAATTCCCTTGGGGTTTTGGCAGAATGAGAAAGTTTTTCTAGAAATTGCAATTTAAATATTTATTTACTACATATTAATTCACAATTAATATATAATAAATATATATTATAAATTTACATGTAACCTAAACACCTTTCGATCCTTTCTTTTCTTTATTTCTCCGAACAACTTCAGATCTCTCCCTGGAACAATTTTGGCTTTCTCTTTATCTAATGTGATTCCAACTTATAGATGATCTCTATCTCATCGTACCCTTAAGTACATCTCCCCATGGCTCAGAAATGGCACAGACATGATCTCCATCAATGATCAATAGTGGGACCAGAACATATTGACCCCTGCATATTCCATGATGACGATGTCATTTGAACCGTAAACGTCGAGTCCAATTCCCTTTGTTTCTTCGATACGACTTGTCCGAGATCTGATCATTTGGTATCATATATCTTGTTCAATTTCATTACCGACAAGTACTGTTTCACTTGTTACCATGATATTACATCCCTGTGACCTAGTCACATGTTGCAACATTATAGATGTAATCTCACCAAGTTAGCCTTATGTATCTTTCCCATCACGCAGGTGAACAAATCATGGTCTTGATTCATAGGCCTCAACCTGTTTTTCCAGAATACCCAGCATATGCCTTTATAATTACCGTTCCACCGAGTGATGTTTGATGTAGTCGAAGCAGTCTTAGGAGATAGTGATTAATATGATCTCACGGTCTAAGGAGAAGGAGACTACGTTTCTGACTATTGTAATGATGAACCTCGTGGATTAATCGTGTCGTAATCTTTGGGTAATGTCCATCACATCATTCACCAATAATATGACCTCATTGTCAACTAGTACTCTCACCCATGATAAAGAAACCTTGATCATCGATTTCCCAATGAACTAGTACGCATAGAGGCTATTAGGGACTTATGTTTCATATCACACATGTAGCAATGTTTCCACTCAATACATTATAGCACAATATGAAACTATTATAAACTTATTGAAATATGACAATAATAACCATTTATTATTTGCCTCTAGGGCAAATTTCCTTCAGTCTCCCACTTGCACTAGAGTACAAATAATCTAGCTCGCATTTACTAATAATAAACCATATCATATATGTGTTTATTGATCATGCACGCTCATGAGAAACATCATGTCCCTGTTATGTTTTCTTTGGAATTTTCTACTGTAGGGGAGTCCCCCACAACCCTTTATTAAAACACAAACAAAATAGAGATAGTCATACAGATAATTAAAGAGATGTAAAGAAAGGAAAAAATATGTACATGGCCCTAGGTCAGAACACCTAAGGTAAGTTGTCAAGCCATGATGACAGCAAAACCTTAACCTTCTTGTTTAACCTGTGCTTAAACAGGGTTAAATTATATATGAAACCATCCTTCCAACCCCTAAATGTGGGTATTTTATTTTTTGAAAACCAGTCCATTTCTCTGCTTCCAAATGTTCCAGCAGGCTAGAGTCATTATTTCTGTAAAACATGGGCTAGCAAACCTATTGTTAGCATGTTTAAATGCCTCTAGAATACTAACATCACTCCATTCCACTCATAAATAGTTCCATATCTTGATGCTGAACAAGCATTTGAAAAAAAGATGTTTCTAGTCCTGTCTTTCTTGTGCACAACAAAGTATACAATCATGATCATCTATTACTTTCCAATTTCTACGTAAAAGCATATCTTTTGTGTTTGGACTGTCATGCAGCAATAACCAAGCAAAAAATCGGTGCTTGGACATGCATTTTCTTCTCCAAATTTGATCAGAAACCATGTAATTTGGTATGACCTCAAAGTTTCCTTCGTAGAATAGCTTTGCCCTGTAAGGATCTGCACTTAACTGGCAAATACATTTATCATCCCCTGCTGATATATTGACATCCTCTAGCATACTCTATAGTTGTGGGTACTCCTGGTATGCCTCAATTGAAATAGGTAAAATGAAAGCTTCATGTAAGTGTCTCAGAGTGTAGATATCATTTACTGAAGCCATTTTGTCCCTAGCAAAAGAGTAGAGTCTAGGAAATTTTGCAGACATAAAAGAGTCAAACCATAGGTCATTCCAAAACAGAGAAGTGAATCACATGCCAACGTTACACTTAGATATAGCTCTCAACTCATCTACAAGATTAATAATATTTTTCCACCAAAAAGACCCACAAAGAGTAACATCATGCGACACAGATTCATGCTAATAAGTATCCCTGATAAGCTTTACCCATGGCAGATCTACATTGTTATAGAACTTGTCCAAGTGTTTTATCATAAGAGCTCTATTCTGTATCCTTAGATTAATCACACCAAGACCTCCTTTTTTCTTTGGTTTACAGACCATGTACCAGGAAGCAAGTGAGTTAGGCCTCTCTTCATGCTTATATTTCCTCCATAGGCACCTTCTTCTACCTTTGTCAGCTATTTCCAATACCCCCAGGGGAATTGAAAGTGTGCACATGTGATAAGTTGGCAGAGAACAAAGTATAGAATTAACCAAAACCAGCATGTCCCCATATGAAAGGAAAGATGTAGTAGTTGTTAACCTCCTCTCAATTCTATCAGTCAAGGGTGAGAAATCCTTAATTTGTGTCCTTGTGATGCCCATGGGTAAACCAAGGTATGTAAAAGGCATATGTCCAAGCTAACATTGAAAGATAAAGGATAGATGATTTGCCTCCTCACTAGTGAGATTAATTGGAATTAAAGATGACTTATGATAATTCACTTTCAAACCAGTGAAATTAGCAAACTGACCCAGAAGTTCCTTAAAAGTTAGGAGCTGATCATCTTCTACTGGTAATATAATCAATGTATCATCTGCATATTGTAAAATTGGGTATTTCCCCTCTCTTTCAATTAGCAACTTCAATCTCTTCTGCTGCAACGCCATATTCACAATGCTCTGTAATAAATCTCCTCCTAGTACATAGAGAAAAGGAGAAAGAGGATCACCCTATCTAACCCCCCTTTTGCAAGAAAATTTGTTTCCAGGCACTCCATTTAGCAAGACAGAGGAAGTCCCAGAGGTCAAAATCTCCTTTACTAGATTAATAAACTGCATCGGGAATCCCTTTTGCTCCAGAATTTGTAGGATGGAATGATGTTCAATTGTGTCAAAAGATTTCTCAAAATCTATTTTTATGACCACTACTTTCCTCCCTGATCGCTGACACTGATAAAAATATTCAAAAGACCAAGCTAAACAATCCTGAATTGTTCTAGCCTTAATAAAACCATACTGGTTATCATGAATACACCTTGTTATTTCTGTCTACAATCTGTTTGTATACAATTTTGTGAGGAACTTTAGGCATGTATTTGTTAGGGAGATTGGCCTAAAATCATTCATAGCTTATGGATTATGTTTCTTCGGCACTAAAGTGATAAATGATCTGTTTATGCTCTCCAAAGAAGCATTCCCTCTATGAAACTCCATAGCCATCTTAATGAAGGCATCCTTTATAATATGCCAGCATTTTTTCGACAAAATTACCATTAAACCCATCAGGTCCAGGTGCTTTATCAGTTTTTACATCCGTAACAATATTATCTATCTCCTCCATACCAAATGGGTCAATCAAAACAGATAGTGAATCCACTTCTCGTAAAAGGCCACTGATGTCCAGATCATTTGTAGTAGGGATAGTAATTCCCATTCTGGTTTTATAACATATCTAGAATGCTGATGCTTTTTGATTATGATCTGTCAGGATATGTCCATCCTCATCCTGAATTTTAGTAATAATGTTATGCCTATACCTCTCAGTAGCCTTATCATGGAAAAACTTGGTATTCTCCCCAATTAAAGTTACCCATATTATAGTACATCTATGTCTCTAGTAGTCAGATTGCCTTCCCATTAAATTCTTTAGGTTACATTTAACAATGTTTTTGAAGTTAAATTCTGGCACAGATAGTCACCTATGATCCTCTATTCGATCCAACAAGAACACACATAATTGGACTTCTCAATCAAACTTATAATGTGAGAAAGATTCGTCCCCCATTTTTTCAACTCATATCTCAGATTTTTGAATTTGGCAGCCAATTTGGAGGTAATAGAATTTCCCTTCACTGGTTGCTTCCAAGCCTTTTCCACCAACTCATAAAATCCATGTTGATGCACCCAGAAGTTTTCAAAATGAAACAAATGAGCTTTAGGTATGTTTGTAGAAATTTACACCACACAAGGAACATGATTAGATGTTGTCTTTGCAAGTGGCAGAACCAAGGTATTTGGGTATGTTAAAGTTCACTGAAAGGAAGTGAAGAACCAGTCTAACTGGACCAACAAAGGTTGATTTTTCATATTGGACCAAGTATAATTTCTCCCCTTAAGAGGTAGTTCAATTAAACCCAGATGACTAATCACATCATTAAAGAGAAAAATATGATTCATTTCAGCAGCAACTCTGTTTCTATTATCCCGTGATCTTATGAAATTGAGATACCCCACTAGAAGCCAAAGTTCATGTGCTAGGATTTGCAAGTTGTATAACCATGAAACAAAATTATCTCTTTCAATCCCTTGACAAGGACCATAGACATTAACCAGGTTCCAAATCTCACCATTATGCATTGATGTGAAGTTAACTATAATCCCTGACCTATGTATTTCAATCACATTTCCAGATAAAATAGAACTATTCCAAAGAACTATATTTCCCCCTGATGCACCAATTGATGGGTAAAAGGGAAATTTATCAAATCTCCTTGGGCAAATTCCTCTTATAAAGGAGTGATCAAAGTCCTCACATTTTGTTTCTTGTAGAAAAACTACTGCAGCTTTGCTCTCTTAAATTTTATTGTAAACCACAATTTGTTTGTTTTTATCATTAAGACCCCTAACATTCCAATCAAGCACCAACCAGTCCTAGGTATTATTGTTTGAATAATCCATTAAGAAAACAAACATCCATAGACAACTGACTACTCATTGCAAATAAGTAGCATAAGAATGGACCATAAAACATATTAGGGCTTGTTTGATTCATAGGATAGGAAAAATAAAGGATTAGGAAAACCATAGGATTGCAATGTCATGTCCACTTCAATCCTATAGGAATCCACATGCAACAAAGTTTGTTTGATCCATCAAAGGATTCTAAGAAAGAGCTTTGGATGGATGTTAGATTTCCTATGCAATCTAGTGCAAAGGATTTCCTAAGAAAGTTTCCTATAGGAATCAATCCTACAAATCAAACAATCACCATAGGAAAATTTCCTATAGGATTTAATCCTACAAATTTCCTATACAAATCCTTTGAATCAAACATGCCCTTAGTTCCACAACCAAACCAAAGTGTAAACACCAAAGTTCACACACTGCATAATGGGTTTCAACCATAATAATATAAAAGGGATAAAATATAGTAGGTCCAGAACAAGACCACAAGATCTATGGATTGCACTAATCATCAGAAGGCTCATCCACATTCTTGTGCTCAGGAGGTGCCATAAGAACCTCCTTAGTCATATTTTCTTCAGGAATTTCTAGGATCCTGCCTACCACAAAACTGCAACTATGGTTTCCATATGCAATTTCTCATCATTTGCTTCTAGTTGGATTGGTTTAGCAGACTTTGCCTTCTTCCTAGGTTGAGGCTGATCATAGCAAGGAACTAGCAAACAACCATTGTTCCTTGTTGAGCTTCTAGTGACATGTCTATCATCAATGTTGACCAGCACAGGATCATTTTGCTTTCTTCCCCTCTTGTTTGCAATGTTAGTCAGAAAATGGACTGATGCAGTCCTAGCCTGAAGTTGAGATCCCTCTGACAGATTGCAGACATCAAAGTTCTCTATGTGTGTGTTAGTCTCTCCACTTGTCAGAAGCATAGGTAAAGGGGGAAGCCATAAAGACCTCATTGCATCATCATATTGTAGGTCATGGGATAACTTTTTTACAAAGGATAAATCCAGGGCCAGAGATTTTTCATTGCTACCACCATTCCAGCCCATGACAAACTCAGGCAACAGAACAGAGAGAATCTGAATATCATTATTCTGCACCTGTTGTTCAATAGGAACAATAGCCATCTCATCATTCAGGGGAGCCTGTTGGACAGGAGCATCAACTATCTGAACATCACCCTCCCCTTTCACTAAATGAACAGAAGACCCAGAAGCCCCTGACATGGATCACCTTAGTTCGAGTGGGAGAGGGATCCTCCCTGAACCAACCTCTAAGCTTTCCAAACTTAGCCACAATTTCTCTTAAGAACTCCTCATTACGATAATCCATTGGCAGGTTAAGCAACATTATCCACCCAATGGTAGTGTAAACATTGGCTCTAAAGTTTGGTCCAACATCATGACGAGTAAAAGTGAGGGTACGAACATTACCTATCTGAAACTTAGGATGAGCAACTAGAAGATCACGCCTGATAGAGTCTACCATTCGAAACAGCCCAAGGCCAATAAGACTTTCAACAAAATATAGTACCTCAAGTTGGAGATCATCCTGGATGTGATGGGAAATCTTCTCAAGAATCTCATAAATCTCCCACCCTCTAGGCTTGGAAGCACCACTGCCATTGCCCAGTTTTCATGGCGCTTCGGAGGTGAAGTCGAAGTAGTGACATACATCCTCGGAGGCCTCTCATATTCACCCTAAGGTTGAAGAACATGCATCCCCGCAGGAGTGAAATGGGTGGGATCAACTTCAAAGTTCACCATTACTAGGTCTTGGAGGGTCGGCGGATTGCTCTAGGAAGGGTGGGATGTTTTGTGGCAGTTGTAGTTGAAGCGACCCTAGATAAATCAGCCTTAATAACCGGAACAGAGTCTGTTTCAGGTTCAGAGTCCTGGGCGACATGATTAGAATGTTTGGCGACCCAGCGAAAAGTCGAATTTGCCCCTAAATTACCAGGGCAATTCTTTTTGACGTGTCCGCTTCAGTAACATGCCACACAACGAAATTCAGCATTGCAATTTACAGTTAAATGACCAAAACTCAAACATTTAGAACATGACCAAACCATCAAGGTCATATCATCAATCATTTTCTCAAAATCCTTATCAGAAGCAACTTCATTGGTAGGTCCAGGAATAACAGTATCAGGAGAAAGGGATGACTTCTATGATTGATCATTCGGTTGATCAGAAGAATTTCCACCTTTATTAATAATAAAAGACCCCACTGCAAGGATAGGATCATCCTTTGAACCTTTATCAATTAAAAAACTAGAGGAAGGTGACCCTAAAGGTTCAGAGATAAGAGGAACATGCTTAGTAAAACTTTGAGATATGTCCTTTCCATTCTTTTTGTCAATAGGAGTCCACTTAGCCTTAGATTGCTCATTCCAAAGATGAAATTGTCTGTGCCAACTTGGGACCCCCATGACCCCACAGGTGAAAGTAACACTTGAATTGAAAACAATCAAACGATCTCAAATTCAAAATGTAAAACCCCACTTTTTTGGATGAGACTGTGAAGGAAAAGACCATGTCCTTGATAAGAGAGACATTTAATTCACCACAGTATCCCCCAATGGCCACTTCCAGAGCTAAACCCACTGCATCTTCATCAAATTGAAAAGAGGCACGACCAAAAGAGACTACCAATGTGAAATGATATGAACCAATGACTAAAAAAGAGTTCTAAGTCTCTTAGCAACATTTAACCCAGGAGAGAAATCCAGATCTAAAGTGTGTGAAGCATGCATGGCCATTTTGGATGGATCAATGGGGTTTGAGTCCAAAACCCTTGATGATGTTCTCTCTAGATTGAAAGGAATGGGTACACCCTTATCCAATAATTTTCCCTTACGTAGGACCAAGCGAGACTGTGCCTTGGCGCGATGGCATTTGAAAGATAATTCATAACCAGAAGAGATAAATTCTCATACCTTTAGGACACGATCATCAATTACCACCCCATTATCAGCCACTAGTTGAATCAGCCTACGCCTCGAGATTACCACAATGAAACCTGAATAAATGTGATCCATTACCGACGATCGAACCTCGGATAAGTAAAGTATCGCGAGACAAAGGGAATCAGTATCGTATGTTAATGGTTCATTCGATCACAAATTCATCATTGAATATGTGGGAGGCACTAGATCTCCAGGTCCCGCTATTGGTTATCGATCGGAGAGGTGTCTTGATCATGTGTACATAGTTCACGAACCGTAGGGTGACACACTTAAGGTTTGATGTTGTTTAAATAGATATGGAATATGAGTTGGAGACCGAATGTTGTTCAGAGTCTTGGATTGGATCTAGGACATCACGAGGAGATTCAAAATGGTCCGGAGAATAAGATTCATATAAAGTAAGTCATCTTCCGGGGTTCGGAAAAGTTTTTGATATTTTGACCGAAGCTTCTAAAATGTTCTAGAGGGGCCATCAGTGGTCCCACCACCCCGGGAGGGGCCACATGGGTTGAGGCAATGCTGCAAGGGCTCATGGGACAGCCACACCAAGCCCAAGGGGCCAAGCCGGCCAACCCTAGGGTTTTGGGAAGGGGGGAGACTTAGGGGGCAAGTTTCCCTCCCCCTCCCTCTTGTGTTGGCCCTAGGAGGAGGAGGCCAAGGAGGGAACCTTATCTACAACCCCCTCTATATAAAGAGGGGAGGGGAGGGCACACCCCTGCCCCTTCCTCTAACCCTAGCCACCACCTCTACCTCCTCCATCTTCATGGTCTGGCTTAGGCGAAGCCCTGCATGATTCTCTCCTCCACCACCACCACCACACCGTCGTGCTGCTGGGATTCTAAGGGGTCTACTACCTGTGCTGCCCGCTGGAACGGGGATACGAAGGTCTTCATCCACTCCGTACGTGTGACCGAGTGCGGAAGCGCTGCCGGAATGCGGCGCTGGTAGGATCGTCATCGCGATCTTGAGATCAGCAAGTTATCGAATACATCAACCACGAGATTAGATCTCGTTAACGCTTTGGATCAACGAGGGTTAGTTCTCTTCTATCTCATTGCACCTATCTTGTAGATTAGATCTTGGCTTTTCCATAGATTGGATCTTGGTTTTGTTTGTTCTTGTAGTAGATTTTTTTGTTTTCCATGCAATGAACCCTAGAGTTGCTGCCAAAGAAAACTCATAAATGCATCACTATTGTAACATCCCAGCATTAGAGCTTAGAAATAAGCTAAACACAATTGTGTGCATTGCATTCATGCATAGAAAATCAGAATAATTTTTGCGCTTTTGAACAAAACTTGTCAAAGTGATTGAAGCTTCTCTCAACTTGATGGAATTGAAGTAGATCATCAAGTTGACTGCGATAAGTTTCAATATGACCTTTGCTAAAAACATTATTTTGGGCAATGGTAATTTGATCTAGGGGTGGATCAAATATAATGAAACTAAACCAATACACATTGATTAATGATTATAATTTGATCCTTAAGTGATCATATGTAGTATTCATTACAATAACTCATGAATACCAAGTTTAGAATAAAACTCAAGTAACAAGAATTTAATAACTAAATATTGACCTATCTTAATCTTATATATCTCTACCATAAGTACCATGGTAATACCTAACCTAAACTCTTTACTGAGATTGAGTAGGAAAGAAACCAAGTCAAGATCATTCACCATATATCTTTCTTCCTATATAAATCATTATCATCTCTATTGAATCTTATTCTAATATATGTGGTTCATCAATGTTGAGTAATCAACTATTGATTCCCCAATTCTTAACCTATCAATTATTGATATATCAACTCTTGTCCATATCATAGCATTCACTTAAGGCCTATAAAGAAAGAAGTAAGAAGAGGTAAATAGTAATGCTAGTTTTAGATATCATCTATAGGTTGGGAGTGATTGAAGAGAATCAAATCAATATGATAATTGATGGGTTAACTTACTCTTGAATTGATAGAAGAGTTATTAGGAATATATATTTGTATGGTAACAAAGAAGTTTTACAAGGATGAATATTGAAGATAGTTACCAAGGAATAATCCTATTGGATTAAGTAGGTTTAGTCAGTGAGTAATATCTTCTATTTAGTTAGGGGTACTGAGTAGATAATTACAATACAACTATAATGTTGCATTGATTAAGCCTTGGTTAGCCAACTGAAAACCTAAACCATAAAGGATCAAAGGATTATAATGATCATGCTTTAGTCACCAAGATTAAATGCTTATATCATGTATAAGTGACATTGGTGGATAGAACATGATTGAACCCTAGTATAGATATGTTATTCTAGGTTAGCCATGAAAATTCACCATGTTATAATGTGAAGTTGAGTACAAGATATTGGAGTCAAGTAGAGATAAGATAGTATGATTAAGATGATGCTAGATCAACATTAGATTATAGAAGTAGTATTTTACTCTTGGGAAATATTAAACACTCGAGGTGAAGTAGGATTTGTTATATATATACACATCTATGGGAGTAAGGTTGGTAATGGATGATAAAGGAAGAGTATGAATGAAGGCAATTGTAACTATTTGTTGGATTGGAGATTATTAGTAGTAGAATAGTTTGATAACCAAGTATAGAAATGAGAATATAATGAAAAGCTTTAGTGTCAAGATCATTGATTTACAAATGGATTTAGGAGGAGGAATTAGTGATAGGAATATTTTTGTGAAGCAAAGCTCATCATGTTAGCACATGATGATGGATAGGAAGAAGTAGTATATCTAGGAAAGGAATTCCTTAACTAGAAGTCTAGGACTGTGAATTATGGAAGATAGGAATTCTTGGTAAACACTAAATCCTAAATCTTTAACCAAACATAATATCCATTTCATCTGATTGAACTGTCATCTTGTTTCTACAATGGTTTATAGGAATATTTCCTATAGCAAATCACTTAAGCACATCTTTGTCATTCCTAACTATCATAATTAAATGTGCTTAGGAGTTATCTTTATCAATTACTTTCCACAAGACATTCCAGAAAATAACTATCTATTTTAAAGGGTGATATCATTAAAGATCATAAACATGAGGAATATATGACTTAACCATTAATCTTTACCCATGCTTATAAAAGAAATGTGAGAATATTAAATCCCCTAAGAACTTATGGTAAGCATTTTTAATTCAAACCTTAACTCATATGTTAGTTGTAATAAAATATATACATTGTTATTTCCTAGACTTATGAGAATAATTTTAACCATACTAATTCCTTAGAATATCATGCATCAAATAATGATATAGGATCATTATATTAAATTTTCTCCAAACTATAAGTTAATTAAAACCAAATTTTATAAATAAATAAGGAAATATCCTATAATAAATCCATGGTTTATTATGGAAAGAAAATTAATAACAAAGGCTCTTACTAAATATAAGAAGAATATATAAAATAAATAAATAAGTATAAATTTATATAATAAAAGTTCACAAAATGATTTTAAATCACTTTATTATTACTGCTAGTATTCAACAAAGGACTTACATAAAGAAAACTTAAAACAAGTGTTTAAATACAAAAGCTAGAAAGAAAAGAAAACATTATTAGAAAAATAAAGAAATAAAAGAATTGCCCAGCCTAGTTCCTGGTCGTGGCCCATTTTCTCTCTTCTCTATCTGCTACTCACGAGAAACTCTTAGCAGCCCAGTAGCAGCCCAACAACCGGCCCGATCTATCTTTCTCTCTGGCAGACTAGTGGGACCAATGAGGGACTGCAGTGTGAATCAGAAGAACTGCCGGGGGTTTTCCACAAAATGCTATCGTCGTCTTCCTCGTCGACTGGAAGCAGCTCGCTGGCGAGTGCTCCGCCATACGCCGCCGATGCTCTACAATTCGTGCAGCCGCCGACGTCACCCTGGAGGATAAGAATGCCACCGCGACGCTCCTTCTCATCCTCATCCTATCCCACTCGCCCATTCTCTTCCTATCTTTTATGTCGGCAACCGAAACCCTAGCCTAAACCGTCGATGCATGCCGCCGTCTAGAGACCACCCCGGAGCCGTCGAAGGATGCTATGAGCTCCGTGTCATCGCCCTCATCATCCTAGAGGAAGGAATCAAGTAGGGATGCACAGGGTCGACCGAATCAGGACCATCTTCTCCGACTCCGACGAAGATCATCGTCAACGATTAGACCACTCCCGACCACCTCCGGCCTCGCCGAGCCCTTCATCGTGTTCCTGGTGAGCTCACGAACCTCCAGCGCTTCGTAGCTCATTCCCTCATGATCTCTAGCTTGTATGCCTCGTTTGGTTTTGTGCGCCACCGTCAGTCGTCGCTGTAGTCCATGTTCCGGCGACCAATCTGGAGCGGTGCTACCCAATACGGGTTCCACATACTTCCTTGCATCGAAACCCTCCAGCCGCATCTCCCCAAACCCTCTCTTTCGCCATTCATGTAGCAATTCCGGTGAAGCTCCGGCGAGCACATGTGGCGGATTATGTGGCCACGGGCCCACCTGTTCGTGTCTCTGGCTAGAGTAGCTAGGAGTGTAAAAAGAATTGCTGGTCCGTGCTAATGTCATTGCGGCGTCACGCCTGCGTCACCCTTGACTAGTCCACTGCCCATGTGGCATCCAATGTGGCCACTGGCCCACTAGTCAGTGACTAGGGTAGGTTCAGTTTGGGTATCAAATGTAATTTCCTGTTTGTAATATTATTTATAAAATGATTTAGGAAATGATTAAATCTTGTTAAATTAATAAATTTTGTTTTATAATTCAGAAAATATATGTAATATATGAAAATGTTTAGAAAAATAAAATCTAACACTTAAAACTATTATTAAACATTATTATGTCAACAATTTAAATAAATATTATTTAATAATGATTTTATAAGTAATAATACATTGATATTTCATATTTTAATATTGGTAAATATTAAAAATATAAATAAAATACCAAAAATCTTAGAAAAATAAGAACTATAATTTAAAACTATAATCATACATTATTATTTCACTTAATTAAATATTTATTATGTACTAAGTATTTATAAAGTAATAAATTGTATAAACATCGTATCTTATTATTTATAAATCACAAAAATAAATGTAATATACCAAAAGGATCACAAAAATAATACCTACATGTTAAAAATATAATATTCCACTTTTGAGGTAAATAAAAAATTAAACACTTTAATAACTTGAATTTAAACCTAATCCTTAGTTGATAATTCATATCAGGGTAAATAAAAATTGCTAATATTCTAAAATTAACCAATCAAAGTCTAATAAATAGTATTAGTCTGAAATAATAAAAATATGAAGTCAAAATGGTTCAACATGTTTTAAAAACAATTTTATGAAGTTATCATTCAACCATAAGTATAGAATATCTTAAAAAAAGATTCTTAGCCAATATAAAATCCTCAAGAATAATTTGTGACTAAATAAAATCTTTTCTGTTACTTTAACTACAAGTTTATAAACATACCACCACACTATAGTAAATCCATCAATAGTAAGTATGTTATTTCCTTGATTACAAATCATAACCACACCTTTATAAAGAGATAAAAATTTCTAATCCATTATAAAATTAAGAAATCACTACTCAAATATAAGTAATACTTATTTTAAGTAACGTTAAGGAATTATTATGAAGTGAACAAAGTACAAATACCATAAGTTTTGTATCTTAAAGTCCATATATGTCTTTAAAGTTAAATTTAGTGTACAAGACTTTAAATATAAAGCTAAAAACTTTATTATGTGTTTTATAGTTTACTTTGGTCTGTTTCAATTAATACTTAGTGCATCTCAAATACCAAACTAACCAAGTTAAAAACCAAAATAGATAAGTATCAAATACTAATGATATCATTATTCAAATGGAGTAATTCTTTCATACTTAAAGATTATAACTAGTAAAAACACCTAATAAGGTTAAGTTAAAGTTCAAATACTTCTACTTAGCTAAGTAAGATTTTCTTCAAAAATTTATTCTTTTAAGATACATTATAAAGCAAGACATAAGCATTCCTCTAAAGGCTCTAAATGATGATCAAACCTGGTATACACAGTCTTTAGGTACCTTCTGATGGGGATATGCCTACCGGGGTATACCCATCATGCCGTTTCCTACTAGCCCAAGCGCCAGCGAGTGGGCCTACAGGACGGCGACTGGATCAAGATGAGGCGTGGACTCAAGTGAATGGAAGCTGAAGGCCCAGAAGCGTAGATAGGCCCAGTTGGACTAGGTCGTAGAATCACCGAATCCTTAACTAATTCGGTTGAGATCTGTAAACCCTAGGGAGGTGAGTCTATATAAAGCTCCCTAGAGGACGCATAGAGGATACGTTCCATCAGATACCCTAGCGACTCGCCGCCTAGCCGCCGAGCTCGCCCCATTGTACTCTCACCATAATACAATCTAGTAGGAGTAGGTCTTTACCCTCCGGGGGGCCGAACCTGGGTAAACCCTTGTGTCTCAGCCCTCATCTCGCATCGCAGATGGCTGGCCACCCTTTCCCCATGTTCTACTACCCGCTGCCGATTGCAGCATCTGCCGTGGTCATTCCCACGATAGTGGCGCCCACCGTGGGGCCTGGCCGGTCAGGACGGTGTTCTGCGGTGAGATCCAATCTGCCAATCAACGAGTCGATCGCTACCGGACGCATGATCGCGATCGGCGAGATGCTCCAGATCTTGCCGAGCAGCTACGTCCCGGCGGCGTGACCCGTCACGCATAGCATGATCCTGCCGGTCGACACGATCAGCCTCTTCGTCGGCCTCACCGATGTCATCATCTCGGAGGACCCAGCTCGCATTTGTGAGTCGCCGCCACGTGACCAGCTCTCTGAGAGGCAGGTCCGCATGATTCACCGCCTCGCCTCCGAGTACGACTCGGCCCACAGCAAAGTGGCTGAAACCACCGCAGTCACGAAAGACGCGGCCCTCAACGACGATGCTGATTCGACGACCCGGCGTCACTCGCCGGATCCATTATCGCCGCGTCACCCGCGGGCTCCATCACCCAGGTCTCCAACGTCGGAGACTTCGAGGATCCCTCTATCCTCGGGATCTTCGACTTCGACTCTGGGTCGGAGAACTCCGTCGACCTCCGTGACGGAACCGGCTGCCACGCCGCGACCTACATGGCGACTGGCACCAACCCGCCGGAAGATCCATTCTCCATGCCGATCCCACCAAACGCGACGTCAACGGTAGTCGAGGAACTCCGCCTTAAGCTGGCGGAAGCAGTCCGCAAGGAACAAGCAGAGCGCGAAAAATTTCGCCTCGAGCAGGTGACAGCGCAGGAGCTGTCGCGCTACCACCAGCTCCGAATCAGGTCGCGCCTGAACCCCACCGTACAGGGGTGCGCCCTGAATTTCGACGACGAGAACGACCCGGCCCGCGCTGCCGAGCGCGTGATCTGCGAGAGCGCGCCACCAGGAGGAAGCGCTCGGCCGCACCAGGGGCAATGGCCAATGGCGCCTCGCCACCACCCAACCGCGCACCCCCCAGGGACCAGCCAAGGATCGTGGTCTCCTCACGAGAGCGAGACGCGAACGGCCTCCCGCTATTCTCCACCCCAATGGACAACCTCGTCGCGGGCCGAGCAGCAGTCAACAACATCGCAGCCACTGGTGAAGGCGCCCTGCAGATCCAATACGCCAAGGCTCTGCTCGCCAAAGCGGTCAAGCAACAAAACGCAGGCGTCGATTCGCAGGGTCGGATGTACTCGCGTTCATCGGGCAGCAGAGCGGCCTCAAGCGGCCGCCCCATGGCGCCGAACACCCTCAACTGCCTGCCACCCGAACCACTACAGCTCCAACACCGACCCGAGCGCCTCTCCTGTGACCCCGTCCAGCGACCAACTTCGTCGCCGCCAACTGGCAACCCGTCGACGCCCGCACCCACATCATCAACAACCAGAGTTGGCGCGCACGCCAGCCCGACGACCTGCGGCATACCCTCACCAACCGTCGCAACGATGAGCCGAGGGGATCGCTGGGCCGGCTCGGGCCCCGGTGCTTCGGACCGATGATACGAGGCGAAAGATACCCGGCGAACTTCAAAGCGTCGAAGGAAATAGAGAAGTATGACCCTTCGTACGATCCCTCCGTGTGGCTGGACACCTACCTCATGGCAATGGGGATCGCCGACCACACCGATCTACTAGCCGCCCGCTACCTTCCCCTGATAATGGAGGGGGCGTGCAGGCAGTGGATTAACACTCTTCCCGCGGATAGCATCGACTCCTGGGAAGAGATGCGCGATGCCTTCGTCAGGCATTTCAAGGGTTCATACACCCGCGCCATCACCATCGAGGACCTAGAACGAGTCGTCCAGGGACCCCGTGAGTCGACCCGCAGCTAGGTCCAATAGTGGCAAGATCTGTGGTACAACGCGGTCGGCATCCACCCAGACATCGCGATCCACTGCTTCAAGACCTCGTGCCGCTACGAGCCCCTGGTCGCCAAGCTCAAACGACCGTACCGCTCACTCGACAACATACCGGATCTCCTGGAGATCGCAAAAAGGTACGCGGAGGAGGACCCAAACCAGGAAACCGACGACGAGTCGGGAGGACACCGCCGCACGAGCGGCCACGACAACGGGAGACGACCTGATCTACGCTACAGCAACACTCGCCTCACCGGCAAGCGCCGGCAGTGACGGGCGAGTCGACTTCGTCGCCAACACCGGATATGCGCAGCGCGAGCCCAAGAGCTTCCGCCGCGACGGGGAACAACGCCGCAACCGTGGCAACTACAAGGCGAAGACGAGGTTCGACCCCGCGGCCCTTCTTAACCAACCTTGTGTATTTCACAGCAGGGAAGGAAAGCCCGCCACGCACACGACCGCCGGCTGCCACTCTCTCAAGGAGATCGAGAAGGCACGACGCGCGCGGGAAGACCCCGGCAACAACCCGCCAAACGGCGGAAAATTCGGCAGCGTCGCCGGCTCGCTCCACACCTTCACAAGCTTCAACACGAAGCGCGATAAGAAGGTGATCGCCCGCGCCGTCACCGTCAATGAGGTGGCCCAGATAGATATCCCCCAGTTCCTCAACTGGTCTGAGCAACCAATCACTTGGAGCCGCGCGGACCACTCGCCACGGATAGAGTATCGGGGCCGAGTCGCCCTGGTGGTCAAGCCCAAGGTGGGAGACTACTGGCTCCCCAAAACATTCATGGACGGCGGCAGCTCCATCAATATCCTGTACCTGGACACCTTCAGGTGACTGCGGATCCCGCAGTCGATGCTCGAGACGACCTACACCATGTTCCACGGCATCGTCCCCGGTCGGAAGGCGTACCCGATCGGCAAGGTGACGCTGCCAGTCACCTTCGGCACACCGGCAAACTTCCACACCAAGCGGATCGTCTTCGAGCTGGTGCCCTTCGACCTACCCTACCGTCACGGGCGCGGGCGTTCGCCAAGTTCATGGCAGCACCCCACTACGCGTACAACGCGATGAAGCTACCCGGGCCGTGCGGCGTCATCACCATCCACGGCGACCCCGACATGGCCGCCGAGTGCGAGGCCAAAGGAGCTGAACCCGCCGACGCCATCATCGCGGTAGAGGCCAACCACACAGACGAGCTCGCCAAGTACGCGAGCGGGGTCAACAACGATGACCCCACCATACTCAAGAAGCCCAACTCGGAGGGCGGCAACCCCACCACCTTCAAGGCAACAACGCATACCCGCACCGTCGAGCTGGTCCCAGGCGACTCCAGCCAGACGGTGACGATCGGGACGGGCATGAGCCCAGCATAGGAAGGCGCGCTCATCGAGTTCCTCCATGAGAACAGGGACATCTTCGCATGGAAGCCCTCTGACATGCCTGGTGTCCCGAGGGAACTCGCTGAGCACAAACTCAACGCCGACCCCAAAGTGGACCTGGCAAGCAGTCGCTTTGGCCCTTCAATGAAGAGCGCCGCCGAGCCATCGCCGAGGAGGTGCAGCGTCTACTCGCTGCAGGCTTCATCCGGCCAATCAAGTACTCCAAGTGGCTGGCAAACCCAGTCCTGGTCGAGAAGAAAAATGGGACCTGGAGGATGTGTATCGATTACACAAATTTAAACAGCGCCTACCCGAAGGAGCAATTCGTCATCCCGCGGATCGACCAAATCATCGATTCCACCGTGGGCTTGGAGTCGTTGTGCTTCCTCGACGCCTATTATGGGTACAACCAGATCAAAATGGCCGTCGAGGATGAAGAGAAGACGATGTTCATCACGCCATTCGGAGCCTTCTGCTACACTGCCATGACCTTCGGCCTCAAGAACGCCGGGGCGACCTACCAGCGGTGCATGCAGGAGTCCCTTGCGAGCCAAATTGGCTGCAATATCCACGTCTACATCGACGACGTGGTGGTGAAGTCCGCTCGCCAGAATGACCTACTCGCTGACCTGGCGGAAACATTCGCCAACCTGCGGAAGTACAAGATAAAGCTAAACCCAGGCAAATGCACCTTCGGTGTACCAGCTGGACAGCTACTGGGATACGTTGTCTCCAAGCGCGGGATCGAAGCAAACCCCACGAATATCGACACAGTCGCTCGACTCGGCAAACCCGAGTGTCTGCGCGACGTCCAAAAGCTGGCCGAGCGAGTCACGGCTCTTAGTCGCTTCATCCCCGATTGGGCGAAAAGGCGATGCCCCTCTACCGCCTAATGCGCAAGAACCCCACCTTCCAGTGGGACAAGGAGGAAGACGAAACGCTCCGCGAACTCAAGAAGGTGCTACTCGCAGCACCACTACTCGCTGCCCCCGTCGACAAGAAACCCATGCTGGTCTACGTCTTGGCTTTCGAACGCGTCGTCAGCGCCGTCATGGTCGTCGAACGACCAGAGGAAGGAAAGGAGCGCCCGGTGCAGCGACCCGTGTACTACATCAGCGAAGTCCTCACCGAGTCACGCCAGCGCTACCCGCAATACCATAAATTGGTATACACGGTCTTCAGAGCACAGCGGCGACTGCCGCACTACTTCCAGGAGCACCCGATAACGGTCGTCTCCTCAGCACCGTTGCAGGACATCATCCGCAACCGTGAGGCGACTGGGCGAGTCGCCAAGTGGGCCGTCGAGATCGGCGTCCACAACATCAAGTACGATCCGCGCAAGGCGATCAAGTCACAGGCTCTCGCAGACTTCATCGCCGACTGGGAGGAGGCCCAACAGCCAGAGAAGCTGCCATACCTCCATTACTGGAGCTTACACTTCGACGGCTCCAAGAACACGGAAGGTGCAGGAGCAGGGATCGTGCTAACCTCTCCGAAGGGCGACAAGCTCCGCTACGTCCTCTGCCTTGACTTTACCCCCTGCACCAACAACATGGCCTAGTACGAGGCGCTACTCCACGGCATGCGAGCTGCCATGGAGATGAACGTCAACCGCCTGCGCTGCTACAGAGACTCCGACCTCGTCGCCGGGCAAGTCGCTGGCACCTGCGACGCCGTCTCCCCCACCATGGCGGCATACCGCCAGCAGTGGACAAGCTGGGTGGATACTTCACAGGCTACTCCGTCGAGTGGATTATCAGGCGGAAGAACGAGGAGGCTGACGCACTCTCTCGCATCGGCTCGGCTCGACTCGCACCACCCGCTGGCGTCTTCCTCGACACCATCACCAAACCTTCCGTCTCTCCCCCTAGGGAGATCGATATCGGAATCCCACTGCAACCAAAAGCAGCACTGGTCGCTCTAATCGCCAAGACAGACGACTAGACCGCGCCATACGTCGCCTACTTGGAGGGAGGCACCATGCCAGCGGATGAAACAGACGCCCGGATGATAGCACGCCGCTGCAAATCCTTCGTCATCATCAACGACGAGCTCCACAAGCGCAGCGTGACCGGCGTGTTCCAACGCTGCGTTCAGCCCGCTGAAGGACGAAAAATCCTCCAAGACATTCACTCCGGCGACTGCGGCCACCACGCCGGCGCCCGTTCTCTGGTCTCAAAGGCTATGAGGCACGGCTTCTACTGTCTCACCGCACACGCAGACGCTATCGACATTGTCCAGCGGTGCGTCGGATGCCAGAAATACGCCAATCAAACACACGTGCCAAGCTCGGCGCTCAAGACAATCCCCATCACCTGGACGTTCGCCGTATGGGGCATGGACATGGTAGGTCCCTTCAAGAAGGCCCCCTCCGGCTTCATGCACCTCCTAGTCGCAGTCGACAAGTTCACAAAATGGGTGGAGGCCAAGCCAGTCCGCAAATGCGATGGGAAGACCGCCACCAAGTTCCTACGCGAGCTCATCTACCGCTACAGGTTCCCAAACAACATCATCACGGACAACGACACCAACTTCGCCAAAGGAGCCATGGACGAGTTCTGCGAGGAACACCACATTCGACTCGACCTCGCCTCAGTTGCCCACCCGGAGTCCAACGGCCAGGCGGAACGTGCCAATCAGAGCATCCTCCATGGCCTGAAGCCACGGCTCCAAGTACCACTCGAGCGCACCGCCGGGTGCTGGGTAGAGGAGCTACCCTCCGTCATCTGGGGCATCCGCACCTCCGTTAACAGGTCGACAGGGTTTACACCCTTCTTCATGGTGTACGGCGTCGAGGCAGTCATGCCCACCGACCTCGAGCATGACTCGCCAAGGGTCTTCAACTACACGGAGGCCGCAAACAAACTTGCACGACAAGACGAAGTCGATCAGCTCGACGAGGAACGCGACCTAGCTCGCTCCCGTACCGCCATCTACCAGTAAGGGCTCCGCCGCTACCATAGCCGGCGAGTAAGGACTCGCACTTTCCAGGAAGGCGACATGGTACTACGCCTCATCCAGGACAAGAAGGGCATGCACAAGCTCTCCCCCCCTTGGGAGGGACCATTCGCCATCGAGCGAGTCCTAGGCAACGACGCCTACTACCTCACCGACGTCCTAGGAGACGGGAAACTCGACGTCAAAGCGACCGTGGAATGTAAACCTCCTACAGAAGTTCTATTCCTAGAACTCCATACATGTACTCCCCACCCGCTATGAAATAAAGCAGACCGGTCACCGAAAATTGTGTTTACTCTCCGTGTCTTGTGCCACTCTCACTCGTAATAACAGCGTTATGCTATTCGCAGAAGTCAACCTCTGGTAAAGCGACCGGCACGGCCAAGTAGTGCGGTACGAGGGCATTGGGACACCCAGGCCTCGTAACGTCCACGAAAAACGCCAACCCGGAACCCCATTGGAGTCGCCTAGCTCGCCTGGCTTACCGAGCCAAGACAACTGTCCTCGCTCCTCACAGCGACCAAGGTCCTCCGCATCCTCGGCACAACGACTTGAACGGCCAAATACCACGCTCGGGGACTGACGTCCACTCAGATTCGAGCGACTAGGGAAAAACGCCAAGTATGAGAGCGTGCCTAGGACTCGCCATGCGACTGATCCTTCGGGTCAGGCAGGAGTGACGCGCTTAATTTAACGCGCTTAGTCCTCACCTACCTTGGAGCTGCGACTAGAACCACCAAGTACCACGCTCGGGGACTCGGCTACCTGACCTCGTTCGCGCACGGGAAAACAGTCAAGTATAGAGCACCCATGGGAGTCGCCCTGCGACTGGCTCTCCGAGCCCTAGTGAGTCGACCTTAATCCATTAAGAATTCACAAACACATAAAAAACGAGGTAAACCCCATAAACATGGCAGACGCGCTCGGGGACTCGTTCAATCAAAATCCGAAATCGCAAAGCAAATGACAAAACAACATGAATTTCCTTTAAAGCAGCACGAAGTTGTTCCAAAATACAAGGAAAGTTCAGTAGCTATTTCGTACTAACGCCCAAGGGCACAACGCTTCTACTCCGCAAGTCTTGACGCCGACTCGCTGCCACCCCTGCGGTTACGGATGAAGGGCACGTACGGGTTCGACGGGTACGTCGTCAACTCGCCCGCCATCGCCGCACGAAACAGCTGCTCGACCTTGAAGTCCCGATGCTTCGGTTCAGGATCGTTGGGAGCAACAATTGTCTCCTGATAGGGGAGGAGGTCGCCCATCGCCCAAACGCGATCGGAATACACCGCGGCCCGGTCCGTCAGCTTCAGCACCTCGGTAATCTCCACAGAGCCCATGGACGAGGGGTATCCGCTCGTCACATCTTCAAGGTCGAAGTCCTCCGGGAAATGAGCAAGCCCAAGGCTGAGCGCCGTCGCCGCCCCGCGCCGGAAGGCCGACCGCGTCGTGAATTGGACGACTGACGGAGCCTTCTCTAGGTAGCGCCATACCTCGACAAGGTCGCTGGGGATCAACTCCGTGGGCGATATCTCCTGAAGATTTTCTCTAATGCAAGTCGCGGACAACACGGCCGAGTCGACCAGGGTGGTCACACACTGTCGCGCGTCGCATGACTGCGCCTCCTCCGAGCTATCAGTAATCCGGCCTTTGGAACAGAATCAGGCAGTAAGCACACCAACGATTTCACAACGCAATTGTTACAGGCAGAAGGAAGAGGACGAAAGGGTTACCAATTAGCGGACGGCAGAGGCCCGTGATGAAGCTTTGAAGAGAGGATAAGTCGTTCTGCAGCCCAGCAACGAGTGCGTCAGACACTTTCCGCTCTTGATGGCCGTGTGACCGCCAGACGCCCTCCGCTGCACTCGCTTCCGCCCTTGCTTCCTTGAGCTCACGCTCCAGGTCAGCGACCCGCTTTTTGGCCACGCTCAAAGCAGATTGAGAAGCTGTCAAGTCACCCACCGGGACAAGGCCCCAGCGGACCTGCTCCACCTCGGCTGCAATTGCTTGAAGCCCCTTGTTCGTTTCCTGGACGACAATGAGTTCCTTCTCCAAGTGACACTTTGCAGAAAGCCGAGCGGCCGATTCGCGCTGCAGGACCTGCGCATAAACTGCAACGTCAACAATAACCAAACTCCTAAGTGCCCACCCGCTGAAATTCAGCGAATAGGCACTCGGGGACCGGACATTGAAAATCCAAAGTGCACACCCGCTGAAATTCAGCGACTAGGCACTCGGGGACTGGACGACATAAAAACATCAAGAATCCGACTTCTGAAATTCAGTGGCCCGATCCTCGGGGACTGGACATACCTGGATGGCAGCGCCTAGCATGCCGTGAAGCTCCAGCGCGTCCACGGATGCAAGCACGACCGGAGTGTGGCCGCGACGCTGTTCGACCTCCACCTCGGCGACCCTAGGCATCCGGCTCGTTGGCACTAAGCCACTCGCTGCGGCCGCCTTCGCCATGAAGCGAGGGAAGGTCGCTGCAGATGCCGCGGTGCCACTCGGAGCCGGCTCGGCCACGTTGGGTGAGGCAACAGCCTCCTTGGTCTTCGAGGCCACTTTCGTCGCAGTCGGAGGTTCGCTCGGAGTAACCACTGGGTCATCAGAGATCGTGATAACGTCGTCGCCTTTCGCCCTCTTGACATCTTCGGCAGGAGTAGCGACTTCATCGCTCTTCCTCTTCCGCGAGGAATCCACCTCCGTGACGACTAGCGGAACCTTGGCCACGGTAGGATGGCCAATCTTTTTAACACCAGTCCTGTGAAACAACGATATGAATAAGACTGTTTGACTACAATGAAAGACAGGCAGATGAACAACAGTCACTTGGCGACTGGTATGAACCGCAGTCCGGTGCGGATGCAAGCCGACTTTTCCAACTCGGGCCCCAACCTCCGAGTGAGGCCCGTCTCGAACACATCGTGTGCCCAAGACACTGACGGCCTCTTTGAAGAGGAAGCCGCGGCAGGAGCCTCCACGATAATTGCCGCGGGAGCCTCCCTTGGAGGCGAGGTCGCTGCGGCTGGAGCGTCGCCCAAGCCAGCGATTGGGGTGAATGGAGGCGGTAATGACACCAGCGCCACCTCGTCCATGGGGGTGGTAGCGTCCGGCGCCACGGTCGCGGGCGCCGCTACGTCCTTAGCCGAGCTGGTGGCATCGGAACTGGTCGCAGATCGGGGCGGAGATGTCCGCTTTGCCGGCTTCACCTTCTTCTTCGGTAGAGCCGCCGTCTTATTCTTCTTCTTCGACGGCGTGGCCTCACGATGTGAGGTGTGCTCGGGAAGCTCGTCGTCTTCGTCTTCGTGAGGCTCGAGGCTTTTACTCGCTTCGAGTTCGCGCTGGTGTTGCCTGCGGGTTTTGCGAATTGTGGGGGCAGGGACTTCCACGGGTTCGTCTTCGTCGTCGTCAACATCATCACCCTCATCGCTCTCGGCATCGCCTTTGATGGGTGATGACTCACTCCCGTCTTGGACAGACGATCTCGAGTCTCGTCGTCTGCGGGTGGAAGCCACCCTTCTACCACTTGGAACAACTGCAATAAAAACAAAACAACATTAGCACAACCGCGAGTGCATTATCTGCGACTGTGAGTGGTGACGAAATGACGACTTACCGTCGGAGCTGGGCGCCTTGCAGTGTAGGGGGAGACCCCGTCCTTCGCGTCAAGATACACCGCCTGGGTAATCTTCTTCAGGTCCAGGGTGTAGTCTTCGAGGTGCCATTCGGCGAAGGAGGACTTCGTCGGGTTGTCCTTGCCACTATACTCATACATGTAATGGTCGCGGCGAGCCAAGGGCACGAGCCGCTGCCCGAACCAGCAGTTGTAGAGGTTGATGGTCTGGAGGCCCTTCTTCATCAGGCTGTGGATGGTCTGCAGCATTTCATCGACAACCATCCGTTGATCCAGCGGGAGCTTGACGAACTAGAGTCGACGCGGTTCGGGCCGGTCGGCGGAGTACCTTGGAAGCGCCACTTCGCCGTCTGGGGTCGACTCGGTGACATAGAACCAGGACTTATTCCATTCGTTCACCGCCTTGGCGGGCAGCATCAGGTCGAAGAACGATGCCTTCAACTTCAGCTGGAATGTCAGGCCGCCCGCGGCTAGCATCGGGCCGCCTGACTCTTCGCGGCTGATTCTCCCATGGAACAGATCTTGCCACAGGGGGAAGTAGGGCCTGCAGCCCAGATAGCACTCGCAGAACGCCACGAAGATGGCGAGCTGCTCGATACTATGCGGACCCAGATCCGATGGCTGGATCACGTAGTAGGCGCAGAAACGCCAGAAGAAGAGGGAGGTAGGAAATCCCAGCCCCCGCTTGTAACACCCTCAGAATCGGCCCTATGCAAGTTTCAGCGCTTCCCGCCAAAACCCGCATGGAAACGATTCAAAGGTGCCCACCAGGCACTTGCGTGCGGGTGGAAAACGAAGTAATACCATTACACAATATTCCTCGATGGAACCCACAAAACATATATATACAACAGCGACTCAAAGAGTCAAGAATACAGATATACAATACAAAGATCCAAATCACCTTTAAAACGATATAGCGTCCGAGTACGGACAAGATGCAAATTGAGCTAAGAGCCCTGAAGAATAACCAATGGCGTCCATAACCCTGCCCAGGCCAAGCCGGAAGGGTAACCCTGCTAACGACGTCGATCTCGAGACCTGCTAAACAAAAGGGGTGCCGACAAAGGGCAAAGGAAAAAGAGGAGCGTCAGTACTGAGGCCAGTACACGGCGAGGCTAGAATTCGGCGGTCCTCGCCTACATAGATATGGTGGAATGAGCGGCAGCGCAGCATGCACTAAACAACCTATAGAGACTCGATACAACTGTCGGCTATCAGAGAGGGATAAGAAAGACCTATTCGGAACCAACCTAATACTATCACCAAGCATACCCATCCTGGTATTTCCCCCTCGAGACCAAACGAGGAAGTCAACCGAGGAACTCACACAGTTGGCAGTTTTATTTATTCAGTTATCAGCAATTACTAGTCAAATATAAATAGCATGAGTCATCCTGATATAATAAACAGTGGGCAGTTTTAATTAACCATTCTGTTGTGGTGGTAATACTTACTAGTCAGATACATATAGCAGGAGATATCCCAAAACCCAGCAGTTGTTGGTACTTTTATTTAGCCATTCCGTTATAGTTGCAATACTTACTAGGCAGATACAATGGTAGCAAGCGTCAACCCAAACAAGCAATTGTTGGCAATTTTATTTAGCCATTCCATTATAGTGAAGCTGATTACTAGTCATTATAAAGTCAAATTTATAGCACTACTTTAGTTATAGTTGTCTATGATCGAGATACTGTGCTCCAAGTCGTCCATAACCGCGGACACGGCTTTCAGAAAGTTTTACCCGGCCGGGGTGCACCAATAGCAACACACGCTCGATCAACCTCGGAAAAACCAAATCAAAACCCAACGAGGCTTTCACGACAAAGCAATCACAGGATTCAGAAATATTTCAGGGGGCCACCCCATTGAGTACACCCGCAACGAAGTTAGCCGACTCCGAGACGGACTCAAGGTTTGCGCCAGTGGCTGCAAACGACTGGGAACCCGAAAATGTGACTGGGCTTGTCGATACCGCGAAAACACTCCGCTGGCCTAAGCAGTACAGGTGCAGTACCTCGCACAATTTTAAATAAAGCAGTAAGCATGGCATAAGTACAGGATAGTAAATAAAACCTCAAACTAGTTTGTGGCCCCAAGAAATAAGAATGAATCAAGCTCTGGCTCAGGGGGGTCCCATAATCCTCCCGGATGTGGATAGCGTGAATATTCAAGGAACAGGTATCAAGTACTCGGGGTCCTACGGGACACAAGTGGACGGTTAACAACCAAATAACATCTATTGCCCACCTGTGCCTCTGCATTTACCTACTTCAATTTTAGTTGTTAAACAGTAATTAAAGTCTTGATCATCTCCAACAATAAACACACGGCAATACTCCAACAACTGTGGTACTTGACGACACGCAACAGCACTTGAGCAAGCGACTACGACGCGCAGGTCCAACTATCTACCAAACAACAGGTAATAGGAGGTGTCCAAGGCAATATAAGGCTGCAAGGGATATCGCGGGTACGAAAACTAGAGCATCGCAACACTGATAGCAATAGATCAACATGAGGAAATAAAGACTATAAAAGTAAGATAGGTAGAAAGGGGGAGATGCTCGCCTGAAAAACATTGCCGACGGTTCATCCGAAGATCGGGTCGACACTCGCATCAACTCAACGGCCTTATCCGCGAAGAACCAAAACACTAAAGGAAACACCGGATGCACTATTTAATACAACGACAGAAGATCGGGCATGATGCATGTATGATGCATGACATGGCAAAGGATGCGATGCAATTAGGCCATATTAAGCGGAACCGGGGTCCCGACAATTAGTTATATCGTTCATGTTGTTTAGGTACCCTGCAATTTAAATGTTGTCTTAACAAGGCAAAATATATGACCGGTTCGCTACACAAATTTAAATGGCGCCAATATTAGACTAGATTCGCCCGCATATGGTCTCCATATCAACGGACCCGCAAAAATATGTATGCAAACATGTACAATTTGATATGCAGCAATATATATCCTTTAGAAAATAGGGTTCCGGAAGAAAGGTCACACATTGGGGTTCGAAGATCTTGGGGCTCGGAAGGTCCAGGTTCGGCCTTCGGGATCCGAAAATAGGGTCTCAGATCCGTGAGGGAAAGCTTGGGGGTTCCGTCATCATCGCCTCCAGTTTCCTTGTTGGAGTTCTTGTCGTCCGTCTTTTGTCGGTGTCGAACTTCAAGGAGCGACGCCAATTGTTCACCGGGATGCATCTTGTCGGTGTGGATCTTCTCTCATGGCATTAGCATCCGGGTTCTGGCTCGACTACCCATTCTTGTCACCAGGTAGGTATCACATAGCCACAGATACATGCCCATATCAACACCACTGTCCACTACACATCAAAAATTCTCCACGACATCACTAAATAAAACAGGAACCAAAGAGTAGCAGTGAACCATAATATTCAGGGTCGATGTGTTGGCTATCCAGGACGACCTCGTGGACATAGGTACCTGCAGGACAAGGGGCAATGGAGACACAGAGCTTGGCCAGGGGAGACTCCGGTAGGGACAGGAGGATGTGGCTCGAGGCTTGCTGGGCGAGGATATTGAGCGGAGGGCGGCCACGATGGCACGACGCGGATGGGCGGAGCAGAGTGTGTCGAAGAGGATGAGACCCCTGTGGCGGTGGCGGTGACGACCAGCGGTTGCCGGGGGGGAAGGGTAGAGGCGGACGGGCCAGAGGGCGACGAGGAGGGTGACGAGCAGCGACGAAACGAGAGGCAGAGCACAGAGGGCGGGCGACCTCGGGGAAGCGGTATTGCGCCGCTGCGGAAGATGGTCGGCGACAGCTCGGGAGATAGAGGCGACGTGGGGCTCAGCAGGCCAGGAACAGAGATGGGTGGCGCTTGCAGATGTGGTCGGCGAAGCGGTCGATGGCCTGCCGGAGGGGGAGGAGTGGAGGAAGGCCGGGCGGGCGAGCTGGAGCGGAGGGGCGATGGGCTCGGGCGGCAGGGGCTCCTGGAGGCGAAGGAGGGTGCATAGGACGTTGCGCGGCGACCGGCGACAGAGAGGGGAGGCGCCCCAGAGAGAAGAACAACGCAAGGGGAGGCGACGACTCTGTCGGGAAGGAGGCGGGGTAGTTGACGGTGGCGGGTGAGCTCTAGGGCTCGAGCAAGGGATGGAGGTCACAAGGACGACGGGGATGGGGAGGTTTTGAGGCTGGCGGCGGGGAGATCGATCGGGGGGAAGGAGAAGGGGTCGGGGTAGGGAATCCCGACGCGGGGTGGTGGTCCAGGAGAGCGTAGGGGTCCGGTTGACCAGGTCGTGTCGATCAGGGGAGGGTTGGGGCTTGCGTGTGATGTGCGTGTGGCGGTGTGTGTGTTTGGTGTGCGTCTGGCAACGCGGCTAGGTAGGTGTGGGTCGTGTTGGGGGAGTGGATGCGCGCAGGTGTGTTGCGTGCTTGCCGCGCGCGGGTGCGTGTGTTGCGTGCATGTGCCCGGGAGTGGCGGCGGCTGGGTGGAGGGTGGGGTTAGGGTTAGGGATAGGTAGGGATTAGGGTTCCACCAACTAGGCCTTTTGGGCCTAGCCAGTTAGGTTTAGGTTTTATTTTGATTTATATTTAAAATATTTTATGTTTCTTTTCTTTTGTATATTAAACATTTTGTAAACAACTTTACACGTGTTAAAATAGCAAAAATACAGTTTGAATAAAGAACGAGATGTAATGTAGAAACCAATATAGGGTTTTATCGAAAATAGTTTTGAGGCAAAGTATGCAACAATGATGTCATGATGATACACAAATTCGAAACAACATGCAATTTCTAGTAGTGGTTTTACCCGGGGTGCTACACCGCTCCAGGTGGCTGGTGAAGCAGATGAATTCTCCCTTGCGCGGGTTCGGAGTCACTTCTCCGGCCACGGGGATGCGCCATCTGCCAACGCGGAGGATGCCGGCCTCCTCGAAGGACGCCAGTAGCGCCTTAGTACACTTGGATCTTCCCCATGGTTCGGTGGAGGGGGCCATCGGTTAGAAGTTCATGGAGGTCGGGGCTCTCTGGATTGTTTAGATCGCTATGCGGAGTGGGAAACGGAGTCGAGCGATATCGGAGGAAGAACGAAGAAGTGTTTTCCCGTTCGCCTATCATTCTCCTTATATAGCGGTTGCTACCCGCCAATTTCGGGAGCCGTTACTACGCGGTAATTACACCGAAGCTACCGTTGGATTACCCCAACGGCTAGTTTGACCCCAATTGATGGTCCAACTTCATCCATTCGACTCGTCGGTCCACACGACTCGACGATTCGGCGACCCGATCACTATAACAGTGACTGAGTATTCGCTGCCCCGCTTGCCGAGCTGCGACCCGATTGGTCGCCGTTATTGCGACTAAAATGACTACTTCTTCCTTTATTCAGGAGTCCGCCACCGATTTGACTGGACGTCCGCATTGGACCCGCATACTCCGACTGCCAGCGAACGCCTGCGACAAATCAACGATGGCCTCGGGGACTACTGATGGGGATATGCCTACCGTGGTATACCCAGCAGGACGTTTCCTACTGGCCCAAGCGCCAGCGAGTGGGCCTGCAGGACGGCGACTGGATCAAGATGAGGCGTGGACTCAAGCGACTGGAAGCTGAAGGCCCAGAAGAGTAGATAGGCCCAGTCGGACTAGGTCGTAGAATCACCGAATCCTTAACTAATTCGGTTGAGATCTGTAAACCCTAGGGAGGTGAGTCTATATAAACCTCCCTAGAGGACGCATAGAGGATACGTTCCATCAGATACCCTAGCGACTCGCCGCCTAGCCGCCGAGCTCGCCCCATTGTACTCTCACCATAATACAATCTAGAAGGAGTAGGTCTTTACCCTCCGGGGGGCCGAACCTGGGTAAACCCTTGTGTCTCAGCCCTCATCTCGCACCGCAGATGGCTGGCCACCCTTGCCCCATGTTCTACTACTCGCTGCCGATTGCAGCATCTGCCGTGGTCATTCCCATGACACCTTCCACAGTTACATGTTTTATTATGGTATGCTACTTGTTATGTTTACACTCACAAACCTCAATAAGAAGCACAAATGTGAAGCTCATCTAAAAGTACAACACATTCTTAAGGAACCATTTCCAGTATCCAAACCTAAGAAAACGCTTATTCCAGGGATTCGCGTTTATCAAGTGCATTACATTACTTATGCATAATAGCATCTTGCCTCTTTAAACATTAGTCCTTACCGGATCCATGATGCTAATTTCAGATATTGGATATTTTATATTGTCTTGAAGACCGTGAGTGCATAATCTTGCAATCACAAAAGGCAAGTTCACACTTGCTCATGTCCTTTGATTATTTTCTGTAAAGTATTTTGCAAATCTAGTGTTTTCATCACCTGCGTTTGAAAAAGGTCAGAAAACACTATTTTCATAATAATATGATTATAGGTTATTTACCATAAGGTAATAACCTACTATGAAAGTTCCGGTGGTAAAGGAACATATTATCTAGGACTTAACAACCAATGTCGCCAGTGATTCTAGCGCCGTATATTACGCGTTAACCGTGAGATTTGGAATGGGACGGAGATGTCAGCTGTATCCTTTTCCTCTCGTATGGAGGCAAGACGACCTTAACGTGACGTTGTGATTCCTTGTGCGGATCCAACATATGGGTGGGCACCCTTACACCCCACACTTTTGGTGTCTAGATTATCTATGAATGGTGTTCAGTGGTATAGTCCATTTAATATGGCGCTTGCCAGGGCATCACCAGGTCATAGAGTCTTCAGGAACTCATCAGGGTTTTAGCCTGCCCGAAAGGGGGCTTAACGGAGGTGAGCCGGCCCCGAAGGATCGTGCATACATATGAGGTCACGGAGAGGGCATTGATTGGCTTGGATCTTAGTCTAGGTCTCATACCAAGGAAGTATGAACGGGTTCGCGGCCCGAATGTGCAACAAAGCTAACATCTCTCATGGGTAAAGTAACGCACCTCTGTAGAGTGTAAGAACTGTAACTTTTTACTCCCTATTTTGGGAAGGAGCTGTGAACGCAGCGGGAAAGGAACTCCATGAAAGTTCTGGTAAACCCTTGAAGGCTGACGGGCATAGCTTTTCAAAATAAAAGCAACCTTTGAAGAAATGTTTACGAAAAATTACATTGCCTACGACCTATGGTCTGTGGTTGTAGTTATAGTGCATCAAACACTCCTTTTTAGTGAACTTGCTGAGTACGCTCGTACTCAACGTATCTTCTTAACCCTTGCTAGATTCTGAAGCCAGTACAGACGATGTCTACATCAAGATATGCTCCAGGAATCATCATCAAAAGCTCAAGCTCTTCAATAAAGTAGAAGCAGTCCACATATACATCAACTAAAGTGAAGACGAAGTTACTGATTAGATAGAAATTAATCTCTAGCCATAGAACCTACTTCTGTAGAGTATTGCAATAGCAACAATACAAGCCAATTTGTTAGATGCTAATCTTATTAGCATAATAGTTATGAGTTGATTATTTTTTATTCTTCTTCGTACAAAGTTTCTTTCTCTCTCTCTCTTTAACCTAGAGTGTTCTCTGGATCTTATGTAAAGAGTCGAGTTGTAACGTATAGTCATGTCTTGGACTTGCTATGTTTCTGTTGTACCACTCTGAGGGATGTAATACTAGTGAATGGTGTTTCATTGGTGTTATGTCAACGACTATAGTGTACTACATCATGCAGTGGTATGTTGGGTCACCGCAATTATTGTTACCTCTAAATGTTGGACCACATATGTTGTCTTTTTGCCTCTAAAATATTGGATCATATTATGTTCTCTTGTCCCTTTTATCGCCTTTATCCGGGTTTCCTTTAATATTGTTTGATCCATTTTACCCAAGATGATCCAAAGCCCTTTTTGATGAAAGCGCAAGATCAAACCAATTTGACACCATGTGTGCCTGATCCATGATGTCTAGCATGGCTTGGTCCATGGTTACCCATAGCATTGTGAGTGGTGACTGACCATATCTGGGGGTGCATCACCTTCCTACCAACTTGTGCAAGACAACATGGAACAATGATATAGGATCAAACAATTGGCATGAGTATCAGTACACTTAGTTCAACACAGCCATGAAAAGTGACTGATGCTTGAGGCGGTTGTGGTGCAGGGGAGCAGCTTGCAGAAGAACATGGAGATGTTCACGATGATATCTTATCCAACTATGAAAAAATTCGACCGTAGACTGACCCAAAAAAAGTTGATTCCAATTGAAAACCCTAACCTTCTAGCGTCCACCTCGTGTTGTCAAAGAAAATTGAGGACCAGATGCAGGCATCACTACTCAGATCATTATGGTCTTAGCACATAAGCGTGATCATCACACCTTGTCTTAATTAGCACACTGGCATCGTCACCAGTTCATCACACATACATTTTAGACGGGCATCGGAATGTATCGGGATTTAGAACAAAACAATGATGTTGTGATGGAGTACATACTAATTCTATACTCATGGACAAAACAGAACTTATTGCATGCTGCAGCAGGTTATGCGTAACTGAAGTAAGAACATTGGGCTTGGGCATCTTGAGTAGGATACATTTAATAGTCATAACGATATCGATCCTATGTGATGATACCAACTTTTAGCAGTCCTATTTGGTTTAGTCCTCCTCTTTTTTCAAAATGGTGAGATGCCCAGCCTCTGCATAAATTGATTTACACAGTCTTTTATTAAAAAGTTTCAAAATTCCAAGATTTACAACTCATGGATCAGAGAGAATCAACACAAATATCAACCAATTAAAAAGAGACAAGTTGTGCTACTAAACATCATGTAAACGATTAATAGGCCGCCAGGTAGCCCGGTAGAAGATATCTTGTGCAACCATCAGCAACCGGTTGCATCCAGTAACCATCCACTCTCGTTGACGATGAGTAACCTTGACAATGCCCATTGTTATGTACTTAGGGTTTTGGGGGAAGAGGAGCATTGGTGATTTTGGTGGCTTATTAGACAAGCAAGGGAGATGATGAAAGTATGATTATCGCTGAAGACGATTATATAGTATTTGATTCGCTAGATGCAATATAACTCACGGCGGGTTGTGGTCCCTATCTCTCGGCTCCTCCTAGCCAAGTTCTGGTCGGTTACAAGTTGGAATCGTGACTCTAGTATTATGTCGTTTTGTACATGTATCTTGATCTCCACATCTGGTTCCTGGTCTTCGGATGCTTCCAGGACTCATGGCTTTTTGTGGGCTTCATAGGCCGTAACTTAGGTAAGTACCAAGTATACCAACCACGAGAACACAACAAATCAAACCCATGTTAGTAGCCCCCGAGGCTCCACTCGAATTGTAGATTCGGGTTGAGTCTCAAGACATTGTCAGCATGGAACCTGAAGATTTGTTTGAGTAACGAATTGTGAGTTCAATATTCTTGTCATGGGGATTTTGGTATAACGGGTCTGGTGCATCTGACGGGTTAGGAACCAGTTAATTGCTCTTGGGTAAAAACATCACCAACCTTCTCAAGCTCAAGTCCCCAAACTCGAACTTGGTAAATACTGGCGTAATTCAGTTCGGGTCGCGGAGATATTATCGAATATTGAATTCCAGTTCTATGTTTTGGGTACCCAATGCGCCCATCGTAATTTTTCATCATATCGTAGATATGGAAATTTTCTATCAGAGCGCATTCATGTGCGATTACCGGGTGTAGGGGTTCGCAGCATGGAAAACAAAAAAATTCTATCGCGGGAACCCACAAAAGCCAAGATCTAATATATGTGATCAGTGCAACGAGTTTGTAGAGTACTAACCCTCGTAGATCCAAAGGGTTTAACGAGATCAGGTTCTCGCGGTTGATGTAGTCGTTCACTTGCCGATCTCAAGATCATGTAAATGATCCTTCCGGTGCCATGTTCCGGCAGCGCTTCCGCAGTCGGTCATACGTACGATAGTCGATGAAGACCTTCCTCTCCCTTGTTCCAGTAGGGCAGCGGAGGTTATAGATCTCCACGGAATCCCAAAAGCACGATGGTGTGGTGGTGGAGAAGAGATTACTGCAGGGCTTCGCCTAAGCCGGAGCAGCTGTATGGAGGAGAAAGGGAGGCGCCTGGCGGATAGGGTTTTGGGTGAGGGACAAGGGAGCGCCCCCACCCCTCCTTATATGGGTGGAGGGGCGGTGGCCAAGGTTCCCAGCCTTGGAGGAGTCCTCCCCCAAGTCCTCTTGGACGGCGGCATAGGGAGGGTGTAATGCCCCAAAAAATATTTCAAAATAGAATTGCTTGTTATTTTCTTTTTCGCATCATCATTTCATCATCATGCATATTTTTGTTCTAAAATACTTTCGACAAAAGCCTATTTTGTTTTTCTAATTAGTCCTCTCTTTTATTTCAATAGAAACCCCGATCTTTTCCGGATCTTTTATTTGTCTAAAACCTATTTACAAAGTGTTTTAAAATGAAAATAAAATAAATAAAAATGTTAATGGGGGGGAGGCAGCCAACCGCCAGGCCCAAAAGCCCAGCAGCCAGCTATCTACAACTCCATCGAAACCCTAATCCTCCTAGCCATGCACACACACACCCAGCCGCACACCACACACGCACCCCATACCCATGTAACACACGCATGCACCCAACAGAACCGACCCACACCTCTACACAATATACAACACGCACGCAGCCTCACGCGATGCCCCACACCGCCACGGACACACGCAACGCACGAGATCCCCTCGATCCCGCGATCCCCCCAGCGCCTCGTCCGTGTCTCCCTCCAACTCCCGACTCGCCGCCACTCTCGATCTCTCTTCCCTCCGTCCTCCGCCCCGCCCCGCGACCGCTGCCGCTCGCCTGCCCTGCACCCCGCGTCTCCGGCCTCTCCTCTCCCGGGCGTCGCCCGCGTCCCCTTGCTGCCGCCACCTCTCCTCCGGAGCTGCGCTTCTCCGCGCCCAGCGCGCCACCTCGCCCAGCCCTTCATCGCCTCCTCCCGGCACCTCCTGCGCAACCTCGCACATCCGATCGCTGCGCCGCCTCGTCCGTCGATGGCCCCGCGGTTTCTCTCCGCCCCGGACCTCGTCTGCCCGTTGCCGCGCGTCCCCATCGCTCACCTGCCGCCACCGCCGTCACCCTGCTCGCTGGGGGCCCGCGCCCGGCAACCTCACTTCCTACCACGGGGTCCGCTTCAGCGCGTGCATATTTTCTGTCTATTGGTTTTGTTCAATTGGGTTCCTATAATCTGCCTGTTTTTTACCTGTCGAGGAATGCTCCTGTTGCTTTTCGACAAGGACGCAACAAGAACCAGTACGCGTTTCTTTGGGCAAGATCTTCGTCGTCATGGCTCACCCGGAGTCACCCATTGCACTATGTCGTCGCCAAGACCGTCCTTCACCAAGACTGTTGCCCGAAGATGGACTGACACGAAACTACAAGATCGTCGTCATGGACGTCAAGGCCTCGGAACGCCGAGCACTCCCTCTCAGAACCCGAAGACCGAACCCGGCGTCCTTCTCCCTCTCGGATCTAAGGCCTCGATCTCGCCGAGACCGTACCCGCATCACATCGAACCAAGATCTCCAAATCCATGTGTGACCCCCTTCCCGATACCCTATTTTGATAAATAAAAATATAAGTTGTGCATATTAAATTATCCATGTTTGCATACATACTGTTGTTCAGGGTTAAATAGAGATTCATCTAAAAAATAAATATGGAATATATGGGAGTGCTATTTGTCTTGTCTCAGTTTCATTTAATATTGTGTAGTGAACCAATGACATGTTATATCTTGTTAACCAACATTTAAATTGCGGGATAGATAAACAACTCGAACCATAATATTTATTTGCCGGGATCCCGATTCCGCTTAATATTGCTAAGTGGGACCGCATATTGCCATACCATGCATCATATCATAAACATGCCGAATCTTCCACCGTATTATTAAATATTGCATCGGGTGTTCTTTCTAGTACTTTGCTTCTTTACCGGATGGGACGATGAGTTGATGCGAGATGCGACAAGCCTTCGGTCACCGACTTTGTCTCATAGGCGAGCATTCTCCCCCTTCTACCTATTTTGCATTTATAGTCTTTACTTCCTTCCTTTGATCTATTGCTATCCTTATTGTCGATGCTATAGTACCATACCTTTATTTACCTACTCCACTATATTGCCTTGGTTATCCTATTGCCTTGTTTGAGTAGCTAGTCTATTCTTGCGAGTCGTAGGCATGCTTAGTATTGCTCTCATACAGGTGGAACATGATACTTGGATATGGTTGGTGATAAGATAATTAATCTGATGTTGTTGGTTATGGTTTCACCTAATGATAAGGCCCCGGTAGGGACCACCTTTGGGAACTGCTTGAGCCGACCTAGGACCCATTCATTCTACGATACCAGTTCTGATTTGATCGCGCTAACCAAACGTGGGGCTTATGGGATCCCCCCTCAACTACCGGCGCTATTCGTATATCCATAGGGTTACAAAATTGGTTTTCCATTTGGTGCATACGCATAATATGTCCTCGGACATGGGTGAGTTGATATGTCTTCGGGCTTGATGTTTTGGTTGAATTTCCATGGCTTGTATACATAAACTGCGGTACACGGTGGTGGCACCCACGGTGTGTACAAGTTACCCCGCAGGGCCCGATCAACTAGTAGGCGCAAACGTTGTGCCTTCCTTAAGAATCGTCGTACCTCTTGGTTGGTTCCCCACAGTAAGTGATGCCTCTGGATATGTGCGTAGTTATGGGACAGTTCTTGTTGTGAGATTCGGATGGCACACGTGATATGTTGCCTAAAGGGTTGATCATGCGTTTGGGTACAATAGTGCACCCCTGCAGGGTAAATCTTTTCGAGAAGCCATGTGTCCACGGTTATGGACGCCTCAGGAGTACAGTTTCATGATCATGGACAACGCCACTAATGTTTTGCCTCTAATAATATGAATAGTAATTAGCCTTATCAACTAAACACCTGCTTAACTAAAATTGCCACCGTGTGTGTTCCGCTAGAGGACTTCCTCGACTGGTCTTCGAGGGGGAAATCTTCGGATGGGTTATGTTTGGTGTTATATTTAGCTATCGTATAGTGTTATCTTATCTCGCTCTAATATCCAAAGTTGTAGTGTGTCTCTATAAGTTAGATAGTGCAAGCTTTGCTGCCACTGATCCCACCATACCTATCTAGGCGAGGATCGCCGAATTCTAGTCTCGCCGTGTACTGGACTCAGTACTGACCGCTCTCTCTCTCTCTCTCTGTTTTCCTTTGCCCTTTGCCGGCACCCTTTTGGCTTGACATGTATGTGATTGACGATGTTAGCAAGGTTACCCTTCCGGCTTGGCCTGGGCAGGGTTGGACACCCCTTGGTTATTCTTCAGGACTCTTAGTTCCATTTGGATATTGTCCGTACTCGGATACTATCTTGCTTTCTTCTTGAGTTGTATCTTCGTATTGTACCTTTTGTATTCTTGACTCGTTGAGTCGTTGTTGTATATATAAGTTCTCGTGGACTTTGTTTTATACTACTGTGATGTAACTACTTGTATTCAAATCCCACCCACACGAAAGTGTCTGGTGGGCATCTTTGAATCGCTTCTATGCGGATTTTGGCGGAAAATGCTAAGATCTGCATAGACTCGATTCGGGGGCGTTACAGAGGGAAAGCGAAACCTTTTACCTCAAGGTTTCCTTTCCTTCCTCACCTAGGACTTTGACTTTAAAACTAGGATTTGACTTTTCAAACTAGGATTTGACTATTCAAACTAGAGTTTGTTTATGTCTTCCTTGTCCTTGGCCTACTTGACCTAGTGGTCCATGCTCCTACCCCATTAGGTATAGTGCATTCCAAGTACCCCCTCCCGGGGTGGTGGACCTTCCAGAACTTTCTAGAAGCTTCTAGTCAAAACACCGAAAACATTTCCGAACCTCGTAAATTGACTTTCCTTATATGAATCTTATTCTGTGGACCATTCCGGATATCCTCGTGATGTCCTGGATCCAATCCGAGACTGCGAACAACATTCGGTCTCCAACTCATATTCCATATATACTAAACAACATTGAATCCTTAAGTGTGTCTCCCTATGGTTTGTGAACTATGCAGACATGATCGAGACACCTCTCCGATCAATAACCATTAGTGGGATCTCGAAATCCATTATGGCTCCTACATATTTTTACGATGACTTCGTGATCGAATGAACCATTTACATACGATACCAATTCCCTTTGTCGTGTGATACTTTACTTATCCGAGGTTTGATCGTCGGTATCTCTATACCTAGTTCAACCTCGTTACCGATAAGTAATCTTTATTCGTTCCATGATATGACATCCCTCATGACCTAGTCACATTCTTGCAAGCCAATTGGATGACATTCCACCAAGAGGTCGCATAGTATATCTATCCGTCACATGGATGGACAAATCCCACTCTTGATCCATGTGCCTCAACACATACTTTCAGAATACCTAATGCCACTTTTATAAACACCCAGTTACGAAGTGATGTTTGATATCATCAAAGCATCCATCCGGCAATGGTGATTAACATGATCTCATGGTCGAAGGATTAGGTTACTATGTATTTGTAAGCTTGTAGCAAACAAACTCTAAATGACTTGATCTTACGCTACGCTTAACTATAGGAGTGTGTCCATCACATCATTCTCCTAATGACACGATCTTATTATTAATAACATCTAATTTCCATGATCAGGAAACAATGATCATCTATTAATCAACAAGCTAGTTCAACAAGAGGCTTACTAGGGACCCTTTTATGTTTACAAAACACACAAGTATTAATGTTTCTGGTTAATAAACTTATAGCATGGATGTAAACATTTATCATAAACACAAAGATATACTAATAACCATTTTATTATTGCCTCTTGGGCATATCTCCAACATTTTCCCACTTGCACTAGAATCAATAATCTAGATTACATTGTGATGTACCTAACACCCATGGCGTTCTGGTGTTGGTCATGTTTTTCCCAAGGGAGAGATTTAGTAAACGGATTTGCCACATTCAGATCTATGTGTACTTTGCAAATCTTTATGTCACCATCTTGGACATGTGATGCGTGTTGACGCCCCGTTGGGAAACCCGAAGAGCAAGGTATGATGCAGCACATCAGCAAGTTTTCCCTCAGTAAGAAACTGAGGTTATCGAACCAGTAGGAGGAAGGAAACGTCTCAAAGGTGTTGCAAGAAATGTGGAAACCTGCACAACACAAACTCAAGACTTTGCCCCAACTAACAATGAAGTTGTCAATCTCACCGGTTGGTGTAACAAAGTATTAATTGTATGGTGTGGAAGGTGATGATGGTTTGTAGCAAGTAAACAGTAACCGTGGAAGATGTATCAATGGTAAAGATTGGACCAGGGTCCATAGTTCACTAGAGGTGTTCTCCTTAGATAAACAAACATGGCATGCTGGGTAATCAAATTACAGCATGGCAATTGATAGGACTGACCAAGGCATAACAATGCAACACTAGACATAAAGATCCTATTAGATTCGATTGGGCAATACAACAATATACATAGACCGCCATCCAACTGTATCTATGACTAGAATTCCACCTTTGGGTTATCATTCGAACCCCCTCCAGTATTAAGTTGCAAGCAACAGACAACGGCTTTAAGCAAAGTGTGTAAGGTAAATAATTCACTTGTTCCATGAACAAGAGACCGTTGTTTTCTCCCTAGTGGCAACATCACATCTACAACCATAGAGATTTCTATCACTTCCCTTGATTAAGTAGAGGCATGAACCCACTATCGAGCATAAATACCCCACCTTGGAGTCACTAGCAACTACTTGGCCAAGATAGCTACTAATAACGGAGAGCATGCAAGATCACAAACAACACAAACATGATAGAATCAATAAGATAAAACCATTAATCAATCTGACATAGTAATCTCAATATCCATCGGATCCCCGCAAACACAACATGCATGATTACAAATAGATGATATCTTGATCATGAACGAAGCTCACAAGATCTAGATATGAAAGCACAAGGAGGAGATACAAACATCTAGCTACTACATGGACCCGTAGTCCAAGGTGGAACTACTCATGCTTCATACCGGAGGCTGGCATGATGAAGAAGAAAGCCTCCGGGATGATCTCCCCTCCGGCAGGGTGCCGGGAAGAGCTTTAGATCCCCCGATCTAGGGACAATGCTGGCGGTGTCTACAAACGGTTTCGTGGAATATTGATCGGGTCCTTAATGTTTAGGCATCGGGGCATTCTTATAGGCGAAGAGACGAGGCTAGAGGGCCACCAGGGCGGCTGCACCCCCCAGGCATGGGGTGGGCCCACCCGCGTGGCCAGGGGGTAAGGCCCCTGGTGGGTCTCCTCTGTCTCGTACTCCAGCTTCGTGGTCCCCATGGCAAAATATTGACTTTGGCTTTTGTCCCGTCCAATTCCGAGAATATTAATTTTCTGCCTTTCTGGAACCAAAAACAGAAAAAAGGCAACTAGCACTGTGGCAACTTGTTAATAGGTTAGTTACAGAAAACATATAAAAACACCTCAAAGTGTGGACAAAGCAAAGCAAAGTAGATACTAAACAAGCATGGAACAAAAAAAAATATAGATACATTTCCGACGTATCAAGCATCCCCAAGCTTAACTCCTGCTCGTCCTCGAGTAGGTAAGTGATAAAAGAATAATTTTTGAGGTGAAATGCACCATCAAAACCAAGATAAAACCATTTGCAAGCATTGAAAGCTGGGATCAAAGAACTTTAAACATGTGCATGAAAGATGAAGTTATAACAATAAGACAAAGTAACTATGCATGCAACATGAAAGGCTACAAACAAAGATCATGAATAACATGCATTCAAAAACATTTGTTTGTTTCACATCCAGAAAACATGGCATAGTGGCATTCAGCTTGTCTATCATAGAGTAGCAAATAGATGCATATGACACCTTCAAAGATCATAAGAGTGACTAGATAAAAATAGCACAAGAACAAGAAATATCAACAATATGCATCAATCAATAAGTTTTGGGACACTGCGCATAGAACTAAGAATGGAAACTATGCTCTCTTAATTGGTGCCTAAAGGTAGAAAGTGGAGACTCAATATAATAGTGGAATAAAGTCCCTTCATAATGGGAAGCAGGGATTTCAAGTTTCAAAAAGAGCTTCCAAAAATTATGGTACTAGTTAGCTTTCAGCCCTCATTGCCCCTATCATAAGAATCTTGAAGTGATTAAGGTTAAAGTGAACAAACTATGGAGAATATGCTTGACAAAGTATAAGTTGTCAATCTCATGTCCCTTGAATACAAGGGTCGCACCTCATGCTACTCAACTTTAGTCACCTAGAAGTTCTTGTCATAGTAAGTACATGTGTATCATAGAGAATTGCCAATGGGGTACCCCTTGCACATGGTACAGGAGCTATCCCATAACCAAAATGACAAGTACATCTTTTTATTTGCTATTTTCATAAGTTTTTATTGGGGAATGCTTCATAGATTGCTCATTATGGTGATGCTGCAAGTTTCCACCATGATTAGGCATGGCTTAGGCTAGCGGCCTAGACGTTTCTATAACACAAAATACATAACTCCATGGACTTACAAGCCCCCTTTTTATTTCACACCGGCAACATCCATAGACAAAAGAGCATGATATCAACTATGTACAAAGTACAAGTGCAAAGTTGAAAATGTTCCCCATGACAGCATGGTTCTGCTAATTCCAACGTATATGTGCAAGCATATACAACATAGATGACACAATGGTTCAAGTTTATTAGGGGCAAGAAATATAAAGTGTGCCATCAAGTTCATGAGGGCTTTAATCACTAAGTTTTCACATAACAAAATACTTTTAATTGGAAGATAGCTGAAAACAAGAATATACTTGGAATGGTGTAACACACCATGCATAGAAATTTATAGCGGACACTTTAGAATAACTTGGTTTCTTTGGAGTTGGAAGCATGAGTAGAGCTTACTCATACAAGTGGAGGCTAGCAAAAGCCTGGGAGCAACCAACTACGAGAGGAATAATGGCCATAATCATGCAGAGCGAGAAAACATTACTAATCAAAGCATAGAGTGGTACTACAAGTCAAGGACTAAATGATATTCATAGTCATAACATGGTGTGAGCATGTGCCAAGTTAACCCAAACAAAGCATCAAAGGAGAATACCACAATACTATGCTTTTGCATGCTAAAACAATGCATCATTCCTTTAAGGCACACTAAGCAATCCCAAATGTTTGGAACAAATCATGCTACAACAATAATCACTAAGCATAAGGTGAAAACAACACCTAGCATGACATGCTAAAGTCTAAGTAACAGTCAATGCAAGCTCCTCTTGCACTTTCAAGCAAGAACTTTCTACTCCTTTCCAACACCAATCGACTTATTTGAAACAACACAGCGAGAACGGGGGTCCAAACTACTTTATTCAAGCAAACTAAACAAAATAAGAAAAGAAAATGAAAACTAAGACGCTCCAAGAACAACACAACAGTGCATGAAACAATAAAAACGAAGTGTGTAGAAAAACCTGAGCTTTTTATTGATGAAGAAGGGGATGCCTTGGGCATCCCCAAGCTTTGACGCTTTTACCTCTTGGATATTTCTTGGGGTGACACCTGGGTGGCATCCCAAAGCTTGAGATTTTGTCCATTCTTCATCTCATTACATCATTCTCTCTCTACACCTAAATTTTTTCCTTCATACTAAACTTCACACAATCTTCATTAGCAACATTAGTGTATTCAAAAGATAATAGACCCAAGGCTTTATCTTTAGAACAAAAAAACTTTCACTAAAAACACAAGCTACTGTAGTAACTCATTAAAAATCTCAATTTCCCAAAAAGAACCCAAAAAGGAATTAATAAGAAGCAAATGCAAATAATGGCAGAAATCTTTCAAAACAGACCAGCGGGTAGAAACCGATTGTTTCGAAGACCTTCTGTTGCTCAAATTAAAAAGTGTTGAACTAACGAAAGTTAGCTAACATACTAGGGGATTTTTTCATAAATTTTCAACTCAATACGAATTATAGAGACTCCTCACGAATTTTTATGGAGGAGGATAGAAATCTGTTTCGGGACAGCAACTCCCCAAATCTTACTTCCCTCTCATTAGAGGTCATTCTTGGCACAAAAAGCAGACAAAAAGGATAATAATAGGTCATTACTGAAGTAATAACTTCCAGGACTCAAGGAAACTCTTGAGTTATCTCCCAACAAGTACTTTTCTTTAACACCTTTAAGTTAGGCACAAGAAGCAAGAAATCAAGTATTTTCAAATGAGGAAGCATTAACATCAAACCTTGCTTTCAAAGGAGGAGCAAAAAGCAACTTGTTTCTCCTCATAGGGAAGTGTTCAATACCTTTCTTGAATGGAAATTGATATTTAATGGTGCCTTCTTTCATATCAATGATGGCACCAATAGTTCTAAGAAAAGGTCTTCCCAAAGTAATAGGACAAGAAGCATTGTATTCAACATCCAAAACATAGAAATCAACAGGGACATAAGCATTGTTAACCATAACGAGAACATCATTAATACTCCCCATGAGTTTCTTCTTAGCATTATCATTAAGTGGGACATCCGAATAACAATCTTCCAAAGGTGGCAAATCAAGAATTTCATATATCTTCCTAGGCATAACAGAGACACTAGAACAAAGATCACATGAAGCTTTGAGATCAAAGTCATTCACTTGCATATTAATAATGGGTTCCCAATTATCTTCTACTTTCCTAGGAATAGAAGCTTTGTGTTTTAACTTCTCTTCCTTTATCTTAACAAGAGCATATGTAATGTGTTTAGTGAAAGCAACATGCATATCACTAGCATTAGGACTTCTAGCAAGTTTTTGGAGGAACAAAATCACTTCAGAAATATTGCAACCATCAAGATCAAAATAAAAATTAGCATCACTAGTAGTAGACTCAATAGGCTTAGGCATTGTTGGAGGTGGAATAGGGACTTCTTGTGGTTTAGTGGTAATGGTGCACTCACTATTGTTTCTATCAATTTCAGCTTCCCTTTCCCACTTAGCATGAAGTTGGGCTAACAGTCTAACATTTTCATCAATAGTAACTTGTATGGCATGAGTAGAAGCAAAGGTACTTTCCATGGTTTCAGGTTTAGCAGCCATTTTATTAATCAAGGAGGAATGTGCTTCAGACAAAGAGGAAATATTTTTCTCAACATTTAAAGGATTTTCCTCCCCAGTCTTGTTGAAAGTGGTTGTTTACTAATAAAGTCTTTGAGCATGACTTCAAGTTCAGAGGGGGCACTTCTAGCATTGTTGTAGGAGTTTCCATAGGTATTGCCATTATTAGGAGGATAAGGCCTATAATTGTTGTTACTACCAAAATTATTCCTATAGACATTGTTGTTGAAATTGTTGTTTCTAATGAAGGTCACATTAACTTGCTCTTCTTGAGCAACCAAAGAGTCTAAGGGAACATTATTTGGATATAAAGGAGCTTTCCCATTAACAAGCATAGACATAATAACATCAATCTTATCACTCAAAGAGGAGGTTTCTTCAACATAATTTACCTTCTTACCATGTGGAGCTCTCTCAGTGTGCCATTCAGAATAATTAACCATCATATTATCAAGGAGTTTTGTTGCGGCACCCAAGGTGATGGTCATAAATGTACCTCTAGCAGCTGAATCCAACAGGTTTCTTGAAGAGAAGTTCAAACCTGCATAAAAAGTCTATATAATCATCCAAGTAGTAAGTCCATGAGTGGGACAGTTCTTAACCAAAGTCTTCATTCTTTCCCAAGCTTGAGAAAAATGTTCATTATAAAGTTGTTTAAATGTCATAATATCACTTCTCAAAGATATAATCTTAGCAGGAGGGTAGTACTTTCCAATAAAAGCATCTTTGCACTTAATCCAAGAATCAATACTATTTCTAGGAAAGGATAGCAACCATTCTTTAGCTTTTCCTCTCAAGGAGAAAGGAAACAACTTGAGATTAATAATATCACCATATACATCCGTAGACTTTTGCATCTCACAAAGTTCAACAAAGCTATTGAGATGGGCAGCAGCATCATCAGAACTAGCACCAGAAAATTGCTCTCTCATCACAAGATTCAACAAAGCAGGCTTAATTTCATAAAAGGTAGCATCAGGAGCAGGTGGAGCAATAGGAGTGCTTAGTAAATCATTGTTGTTTGTGCTAGTGAAGTCACACAACTTGGTGTTCTCAGTAGAGTTCATTTTGGCCAAAGTAGAGCAAGCCAAAAATAGCAGCAGCAGCTAGAGCAGGAACTAATTTTTTTGTATTTTTGATAAGAGAAAGCAAACCAAACTAAACTATTTTTTTGGAGTTTTTGATAAAAAGAGGCAAACAAAACCAAGCAAAAGAAACTAAGAAAACTAAAAAAAAATAAAGAGAAAGGTTGAGGAGGACTCCCCTTGTGAAGACGTCCTTAGCCTCCCCGGCAACGGCGCCAGAAAGTCTTGATGCGTGTTGACGCCCCGTTGGGAAACCCCAAGAGCAAGGTATGATGCAGCACAACAGCAAGTTTTCCCTCAGTAAGAAAGCGAGCTTATAGAACCAGTAGGAGGAAGGAAACGGCTCAAATTTGTTGCAAGCAACATGGAAACCTGCACAACACAAAATCAAGACTTTGCCCCAACTAACAGTGAGGTTGTCAATCTCACCGGTTGCTGTAACTCAGGATTAACTATACGGTGTGGAAGGTGATGATGGTTTGCAGCAAGTAAACAGTAACAATGAAAGATGTATCAATGGTAAAGATTTGACCGGGGTCCATAGTTCACTAGAGGTGTTCTCCTTAGATACACAAACATGGCATGCTGGGTAACCAAATTACAGAAGGAAAATTGATAGGAATGAGCAAGGCGTAACAATGCAATACTAGACATAAAGATCCTATGAGATTCGATTGGGCAATACAACAATATACATATATGTAAAATCCCAAAAACACCAAACTTAGATCAACAAACACTAATCAGCAAGTTTAGGTTTAACAAAAACTTTTCTAAATAAATTCATGAATGCATGTATATGTGTATGCATGGATTTTGAATTTCTTTAAAAACCACCTTGTTTGTGTGATCCATTGCTTGTAAAATGTTTATTAGGTGAAAATAACATCATCTAAAACATTCCCCACACTTTTCCTAAAGACAAGTAAATCAAAACAAATATATTAAGTGAATGGTCATTTTGACTAATTTAACTCCCATGCCTACTTTGGCTATCTCAAACTTTCAAAACCTAATAGAAACTTTTCTGGATCTTTGCACCCCTTGAATGTACTCATAACAAAGTATCAAGGCCCACTTTGTGATCATCCAGAAACTTTCAAATGCATAGTTTAAATGACAATTCAAAATTGAATCTTCTTCATGTGGGAAGATCCCACTTTTTCAAAACCCACTCAAACAAGCTCAACTTTCAAAACCCAAGCATCTGCAGACTCACCAGAACCAATCTAGCAAACCCACCAAAATTCATTTCAAAATTCAAAACTTGATTTCATGCGGCCATTTCATCAAACAGGTTGTAGACACAAATCAAACAAAACATCAAACACTATAGTGTGCAGTGTTTTGAGCCTAACTTGTTCCCTAGTTAGCTCACACACAACTCAGTAGATCATCTAGAAAGATTAGCCCAACACTAGCACCCCTGTGAGCTTGCCATTGCCATCAATGGTGAACAGCCGAGCACCTCAATGCCACCCCACGATGACAGCTAGAGGAAGAACTAGCCGTGCCAACCTTGTCTGGGAGGCAGCCCACCGTCCACCGCCACTGCCTGTCCCAGCCGCGAGCGTTGCCAAGCCCTGGACCACGCGCACAAGACACCCCCAGACCATGCCGAGCGTGCGCCAGAGGGCCACCCGCGACCATCATCCACAGACCGCGCACCGCCCTCACCGCGCGCACACACAATCCCCACCGACCCAGGAGACCGCCAGACATCCCCGTTTGCCGCCCCGTGCCATACCGCCACCGCCCGTCGTCGAAGACGCCGCCTCTGCCGCGCAGAGCACCGCCCATTCCAGACCAAACCACACCGCCCCATGCCTCGCGACCATGTCGTTGAGCATCGCCAGGAGACACAGCACCGTCCCCTACCCTTGCCCATGCCTTTAGCCGCCTGTAACGTCGCCCCCGACGAGCTCACCTTGCGCCCCGACGGTCCCCTCGCTCGACTATAAATAGAGGCCACCCCCGCACGATTTCTTCACACCATCTCACTCCCCTCTCCCCACTGACCGTGCCACATCATTCTCAGAGCAAGGCGAGCACCACCTCGTCGGAATTTCACTGGAGCCTGCCGCTGCCGGAGAAGAAAGGAGCCAGCGATTGGAGCCACCCCAGGAGAAGCCACCGGTACCAGGAGGTTCGCCGTCGTCGACTTGCTGCTCGCCGCCCGCCGACCTCGCCTGCACTCGGTGAGCCCCAAGACCCTCACGGGCGCTTAGGTTTCTGCTTCGCCGAGTTGTCTCGTCGACGATGACCCTCACCGTTGGATTAGAACTAGATCGAACGATCCACGTTGCCCCATACCGCCCGCCCAGCCCCGTGTCACCGACGAGTGGGGACACCCACTTAAGCATCCGCTGAGCATCACTTAGCAGGCCGCCCGTTAGAATTTCCCGCGCAGCCCAACAATTCAAATTAAAACTTTTCTATTTTAATTCAAACACACTTCTGTACCCAACTTCAAAAATCAACCCAGATCGATTTAGCGCACCAAATTGGATGAAACCAATTTTGTTGGAAAGGCCTGTGAATGCTTAATCCAAGCCCGTTGGATTCAAGTCATTTGGATCTGTAGATCACCCATGTAAAAATAACAAGGCAGAAGCTTTTCTGCATTCAAACATTTTTCAAATTTAAACCATAAAATCTTTTGAGTTGATTCCAACTCTCAAAAATCACATTTAACCATACCTTTCAGAATATATAAAAATATATATAGGTTTACTTGCAGAAATAAGGTTCAAGTAATAAAAGAATGCTTCATAAGAATTTCTAGCCACTTTAATTAATTAAAATAAAAGGGTAAAACCTTATTAAATTGTGACACCACTTTAAATCACATTCCCATGGTCTACAATATGTGGTGATGACATGTGTCAACATGATCCCATGTTTAGTTTGGAGAATATTAAATCTTAAGTAGCTCTTCAATGAGTAGAAATTACTTTTCTAAAAATAAAAAGGTTTTAAACCAAGCTTTAACCTTGTAATGTTAGAGATGATGATAGATCATCTATAGGAACCTTGTGTGTGATGATTGCAAGTAGTTAAGTATTGTTTGGTGATTGTGTACCTCGTATTTATTCATAGACGCTACTACCGACCAAGGATACGAGGAGGAAGGAGGCTACTATGAAGAGGAAGCCGAGGAGAACTTCAACCACTGCTCTGCACAAGGCAAGCTTTACTAACCAAGTTGACCAAAGCAAGCTAACACTTGCAAGATACCCTATTGTTGCCACAAACCCATACTTGTGAGATGACTACTTTATGCCTTAAGCATAAGTGATCATATCCACTTGTTAAACCAATCCTAGTTTTATGGCAAGCTTCTTACTTTATTTCTTTATCAAAGCTTACTTAGAATTTACCTAAGAGTTTGGTAGATACTAGACACTTGTGCTAAAGGTTGCATAAAGAGCATAAAATTTGGCCTAAGCTAGAAACCTTGATATCAGCCTAAGATATAAGGTTGGACTTAGTTGAAACTCCACTAGTTACCACCCCCATCATTACTACCCCCACCTGTAGATGCTAGTGCTAAGCTTAAAACTTGATCAACTTTTAGATGGGAATACTTGGTGGAAAAATGGTTATGAAAACCTTGGAATGATGGATCATTCTATTGAAATGTTTTGGACATGTGTTTCCAAACACTTGATGATTCTGGTGATAAAAATGTTGAGGCATGAGCCTTAGCCCTTTATAAAACTGATGGTTGTCTCGATGCGATACCATTCCAATTTTAGCGCATAAACCACAATACCCGAATATTGGGTAGGGCTTGACGAAACTTATATAACTTAGTATTAGTTCCCTCACGGCCAAGGTCCGAGCCGAGGCTACCTTGTGAAGTTTGTCCACCTGCAAGACTCCAAGATGACAGTGGTCATGGTTGGGAGGCCAAACTCACAGGAGAGGTGCTTATACTAGGAGTGTAATTGAAAGGTTAGGATTGATTATCCATATCGAGTATGGTGAATTCAGGATTTGTTCTGACGGATGTATCGAATGTTGTGGTGAAAGTGTACAATCTCGCAGAGTGTCAAACTATTCGAATAGCCGCGTCATGATTATGGACAGCTTGAGTGGCCATACTGTTCCCCGCCGACTTTTAAAATGACTTGTGAAATGAATTGCGACTTTGACTTGACCACAACAGAGTTGTGACCTGGATTACAAGATCCCATTTAGGAGTTATAAAATTGTGACTAGCTTTGGAACTTAGTAAATATAAACCTGGCTTTTTTGCAAAACAACCCTAGAGCCCAGTGTCCTATTATTCCAAAAAAAAACCCTTTACTTGTTAGTATTAGTTTCAGTACTTAAAGAGTACTCATGGCTTTGTCCCTGGCTATTCCCATGGCCAGACTATGAAGAGGAGTACCTGGAGGATGGACTCCAGGAAGGTTACGACAACTAGGATCATCTCCCATCGTCAGCATTGCCTGTGACCCCAAAGATGGAGCTTCGCCTACGCTACCGTTATTATTACGTATTCCGCTGCTTGATGTAGAATTAAGAACTGGATCATGAGATCCCTATTTGTGTAAGAACTTATGTATCGTTTGTAATGGATGAAGTACTATGGTATCCAATTCTGTTATGTCTCGCAAAAATGGTAATCCTGGGATTGCGATGAATGGCATAACAGGCATCTAGGATTGAAAAATCCGGGTGTTGACAAGTTGGTATCAGAGCCATCCTGACCCTAGGAGACCCTAGTTAGATTGGAAGTTGAACCAAAAACTTAGTTTCAAAACCCAAGAACAAAAATATTTACGAAAACTTATTCTCATTCTTACCTCTTTAATTCTTTAATAAAACTTCATGTTCCTCAAAAACTCTTGAAAAATAGATAAAATTGTTACACACTTGATCACTCTGCTAATCTACTCATCCTCTATTTTCATAGATGGACGTGAAGTACAACAAGTTTTACCAACTCGGGAATGGAGGAGACCTTATCTTTGAGAGGGATCTAGATCAGCTTTCGGAACTTCTGGAGCGCCCGCATCCCGAGTTCTTCGGAGCTCAGCTCAATGATCAAGGGGGAGAAGATCTGAAGTGAATAATTGTTGCAAGTCTCCGAGGAAAGATTGAACCTCCCACTGCGGAGGGAATTCAGTTTACCTTGAGGGAAAACAACTGGCTCGATGGACTTACCAGAGCAATGCAGGAAGCTCTTTCCCGTCTGTGTGGGCAGAGCAACAATCAGATCAAGGGTACTCGCTTTGAGTTTTGCCCAAGGCGTGATGAAAATGGACAACCACTGGAAGCCCCATACCACCCCGATCTGAAGACTCAATTGGACCACCTTAGCTTCATGATGTATGATCGTCGCCAGAATCGGACAACCGCCGTGACTATTGCAACCACAAGTCCGCCATCATCAAGACGAAGGATCGGACCATCGCCATGCTAGCAAAGGATCGCAAGTCTCGTCCGTCCACCGACAAGAAGGAGCGCATTATTGCCCGTCTTCGCCATCGCATCTCATCTCTGGAAGAGACCATCCATGAGAGAGACATGCAGTTAGAGGAAAGGGAGAATAATGCCGGAGAAGATCTTCGTGGAGACCCTTACTCCTATCTCAGCGATGACGATGATTTTCTGGAGGATCAGGCCATGGACTTCTTCACCGATGAGGATGATTTCTCCTTCATCGATGATGCGGAAGATGATGAAGCCACAGACTCCGAGCAGTAGTAGCACTGAGCACTAGCGTAGTGAGTAGTAGTCGGTCCCACTGTATCGCAGTTTCCAGAATGGTTCTTAAAACCATCTGTTTTTCTTTGTTGTGGTGTGTGTTGTACTGTGTGCTATGAGTGAATGAATGAAAAAGCAAGTTGCTAGAAAACTTGAGTCAAACTCTAAAAACTTTTCAAAGACCCAAAACCGTAGAAATTTCCCTCTTTTCTCATGATCTATATCAATCTTCAGATGCCACGTGGAGGAAGTGGTTCAGCCCCGGACCCGATGTTGCAGATCCTGCAAATGTTGACTTGACCGAAAGCTGAAAGAGCGAACGTCAAGCCAACCTAGCCACTGCAACAGATAGCCCAGCTAGCCCACAACAACCAAGGCCATGGAAATCAGGACAACCACGGATCTAAGCTCAAGAATTTCCAGAATACCAACCCACCCGTTTTCACCAAGTCGGAAGAACCCCTAGACGCCGATGATTGGCTGCAAACCATGGAAAATAACTTAGAAGTAGCCGGAGTAGAAGCCAACGAGAAAGTCTTGTTCGCCACTCATTATCTAGCCGGAGATGCCAGGGCATGGTGGAACAGTGTTCGTGCAATGACCGGAGGACAAATGATGACCTGGGAGGAATTCAAGGTCAAGTTTAGCAGAACCCATGTGCCGCCAGGTTTGATCAAGAGAATGAGAGACGACTTCAGAGAATTGAAACAAGGAAGGATGACTGTAGTGGAATACCATGACAATTTTTTGTCATTAGCTAGGTATGCCCCGGACGAGATAGACATCGAAGCCAAGAAGAAAGAATGATTCCTGAATGGTCTGCATGACGAGATGCAGACAGTGTTAGTCAATATCCCCTTTGCTGATATTGAAGCCCTTGTCGACTCTGCTATCCAGATGGAAGGAAAGATCAACCAGGCCAATGAGAACCGCAAGCGTCGCATGATGCATCAACCAGGAACCCATCAGACCCCAAAGTATCACCCAACCCATCTCCAGGATTTGCCCCAAGAACCAACAGACTTCTATGACCCGCATTTACCTATCCCAACCGTGGAAACCATAGACCCGGAGGAAATCACAACAATCCCGGCAACTCTAGCAATTTCACCCCCGCCCCACCCAAGTTCAACAACAACAATGCTACCGCCAACCCCAACACTGCCCCGAGGACTAGAAGCAATGTTGTGCCTGTCGCAGCCAAGGACAAGTCACAAGTGACCTGTTATGACTGTGGAAATAAAGGCCACTATTCCAACGAGTGCCCCAACAAGAAGAATGCTACAACCCCTAATACCAATGTCCCAGCTCAGCAGCAGCGTCGTGTCCAGCCAGGGAGAAGATTTGCCCCAGGGAATTCACTCCACCGCAATGGCCGTCTTTTTCTCATGCATGCTGAAGAAGCTCAGGAAGCGCCAGACGTCGTGCTGGGTATGTTTTCTGTTAATTCAGTACTTGCAAGAGTGTTGTTTGATTCTGGTGCATCGCATTCATTTGTCACCGAATAATTTTCCTGCACTAGTAAAATTCAACCTACCAAATTGAAGCATGTGATGATTGTACAAATTCCCGGATCAACCACCAAGGCTAGGAAAATTTGCAAGGCCGTCCCTATCCGAATCCATGGCATAGATTTTTATGCTAACCTAATAGTACTCGGAACTTAAGGTTTGGAAGTAGTACTAGGAATGGATTGGATGTCCAAACATAAAGGAATGATTGACTGTGCCAAGAAAGCCATTACCATGACCAGTACCGCCGGAATATCAGTTGAGCATATATCTGAAACCTTACCTCGCCAATTCAAGTGTAACAAGAGTATAGCCCAACCTACCATTGACCAAGTTCGGATAGTTTGCGAATACCCCGATGTATTTCTAGATGTTTTGCCCGGTATGCCCCCAGATCGGGATATCGAGTTTATCATCGAACTAATCCCCGGAACAGGACCCATAGCCCAGAGACCCTATAGTATGAACCCGTCAGAACTAGAAGAACTGAAGAAGCAACTAGATTCCATGTTAGAAATCGGATTGATTCAACCAAGTGCGTCCCCATGGAGGTCACCTATCTTGTTTGTGGACAAGAAGTATGGAGGTAACCGTTTGTGTACGGATTATCGAAAGTTGAATGATGTCACCATCAAGAACAAGTACCCCTTGCCTAAGATAGAAGATTTGTTTGACCAGTTGACCGGAGCCCAGGTGTTTTCTAAGATTGATCTTAGAACTGGCTATCATCAACTCAAAATTCGTGCAGAGGATATCCCAAAGACTGCCTTTACCACCAGATATGGATTGTATGAGTATACGGTCATGTCTTTTGGATTAACCAATGCCCCCGCTTATTTCATGAACCTCATGAATAAGATTTTTATGGACTTCCTGGATAAGTTTGTCGTTGTTTTCATCGATGACATTCTGATTTATTCCAAATCAGAAGAAGAACATGAGCTACACCTAAGGACCATTCTTGGAACCCTTAGAGAGCATCAGCTGTATGCAAAATTTAGCAAATGTGAATTCTGGTTACAGGAAGTAGGATTCCTCGATCACATTGTATCGGTAGGAGGAATTGCCGTTGACCACCAAAGTGAAAGATGTAGAAGATTGGCAAGCCCCAACCACTCCAACCCAAGTTCGTGCTTTTCTCGGATTGGCGGGATATTACCACAAATTGAGAACGATTCTCTAGTATCGCCCACCCATGACCCAATTCTGAAGAAGGACAAGAAGTTTGATCGAGACAAGTGTGAAGCGAGTTTTCAAGAACTCAAAGGAGATTGATTTCAGCCCCAATCTTGATCATGCGGATATCACGAAGCCTTCGATGTGTTGTGACGCATCCAAGATTGGTCTCGGATGTGTGCTAATGCAAGAAGGCAAAGTTATATCTTATCTATCGCGATAATTGAAGCAAAATGAACAAAATTACCCAACCCATGACCTCGAACTCATGTAGTAGTTCTAGCCACGAAGACATGGAGACATTACCTTATGGGAAACCGCTAGAGATTTATTCGGATCACAAGAGCCTAAAGTATATATTCACTCAGAAGGAGCTGAATATGAGGCAGAGAAGATGGATTGAGCTAATCAAGGATTACAACCTGGACATTCACTATCACCCGGGTAAAGCCAACGTGGTAGCCGATGTCCTTAGCAGATTGCCGTGCCGCTTGAACTCCATGATTTTGAAGGAGCAACCAAGTTGCACAAAGAGATGGAAGATTTTCGAGTGGAATTAGTAAGTGAAGGATTTTTGGCTAGCATAGAACTTCAGTCCACTTTGATCAGTCAGATTAAAGAGGCGCAGAAAGGAAATGCTAGTATCGATGGAATCAAACGTCGTATCGGTACAGGCAAAGTACCCGGATTCACCGAGGACGAAGAAGGAGTTTTGTGGTACAAAGGACGCCTTTGTGTACCAGCAGATTCTGAGTTAAAAGAAGTTATATTGAAGGAGGCTCATGATACTCTTTATTCTATCCATCCCGGAGGAACTAAGATGTATCAAGATTTGAAAGAGCAATTTTGGTGGCATAAGATGAAGAGAGAAATCGGAAGCTATATCGCCAAGTGTGATATATGTCAGCGAGTCAAGGCAGCACATCAAAGACCCGCTGGATTGTTGCAACCTTTGCAAATTCCGGAATGGAAATGGGATTCTGTAGGAATGGACTTTATCACTGGACTACCTACTTCTAGTAGGGGAAATGACTCTATTTGGGTCATAGTGGACAGATTGTCCAAAGTCGCCCATTTCTTGCCCGTCAAAACTACCTATCAGAGTTTGAAGCTAGCGGAGTTGTACATCGCTAGGATCGTTAGTTTGCACGGAGTCCCCAAGAACATCGTATCAGATCGAGGAACTCAGTTTACCTCGAGATTCTGGAAGAAGGTCCAAGAAGGTTTAGGAACCCGCCTAGATTTCAGTACCGCGTATCACCCTCAGACCGATGGACAAACGGAGCGAGTAAACCAAATACTCGAAGATATGCTTAGAGCATGTGTGCTAGAATATGGATCCAAGTGGGAAGACTGTCTGCCGTTTGCAGAATTTTCCTACAACAATAGTTACCAAGCCATTTTGCAAATGGCCCCATTTGAATTAATGTACGGAAGAAAGTGTCGCACCCCTTTGAACTGGTCGGAAGTAGCAGAGTGTCAGATTTTCGGACCCGACATCCTACGAGAAGCAGAAGATAAGGTTCACAAGATTCATGAGCACCTCAAGACAGCCCAATCCCGACAGAAGAGTTACGCCGAAAAGAGACGTCGAGACCTTGCCTTCAACATTGGAGATTTTGTTTATCTGAAAGTGTCGCCATTGAAGGGAATGCAGCGTTTCCAACTCAAAGGAAAGTTAGCCCCCAGATATATCGGACCTTTCAAAATTCTAAACCGTCGAGGAGAAGTATCGTATCAACTGGATCTACCAGAAGAGATGTCAGCTGTGCACAATGTGTTCCATATCTCGTTACTTCGCAAATGTCTCGAAGTCCCCGAGAAGACCGAAGTGTTCAAGAACATCGATCACCGGACCATAGAGATCAATGATGACCTGACCTATCCCGAAGTACCCATCCGTATATTGGAAGAAGCCTTTCGAACTACCAGAACCCGAAGCATCAAGTTTCTTAAGATTCAGTGGAGCAACCACACAGAAGAGGAAGCTACCTGGGAACGCGAAGATCACATCAGGACGGAGTTTCCAGATCTCTTCAAATCCTAGGTAATCTTTTCGTCCTTTTTCAAATATCGGGACGAGATTTTGTTTAAGGGGGGAAGGTTTGTAACATCCCAAAAATACCAAACTTAGATCAACAAACACTAATCAGCAAGTTTAGGGTTAACAAAAACTTTTCTAAATAAATACATGAATGCATGTATATGTGTATGCATGGATTTTGAATTTCTTTAAAAACCACCTTGTTTGTGTGATCCATTGCTTGTAAAATGTTTATTAGGTGAAAATAACATCATCTAAAACATTCCCCACACTTTTCCTAAAGACAAGTAAATCAAAACAAATATATTAAGTGAATGGTCATTTTGACCAATTTAACTCCCATGCCTACTTTGGCTGTCTCAAACTTTCAAAACCTAATAGAAACTTTTCTGGATCTTTGCACCCCTTGAATGTACTCATAACAAAGTATCAAGGACCACTTTGTGATCATCCAGAAACTTTCAAATGCATAGTTTAAATGACAATTCAAAATTGAATCTTCTTCATATGGGAAGATCCCACTTTTTCAAAACCCACTCAAACAAGCTCAACTTTCAAAACCCAAGCATCTGCAGACTCACCAGAACCAATCTAGCAAACCCACCAAAATTCATTTCAAAATTCAAAACTTGATTTCATGCGGCCATTTCATCAAACAGGTTGTAGACACAAATCAAACAAAACATCAAACACTATAGTGTGCAGTGTTTTGAGCCTAACTTGTTCCCTAGTTAGCTAACACACAACTCAGTAGATCATTAGATCATCTAGAAAGATTAGCCCAACACTAGCACCCATGTGAGCTTGCCATTGCCATCAATGGTGAACAGCCGAGCACCTCAATGCCACCCCACAGTCGACAGCAGGCTAGAGGAAGAACTAGCCGTGCCAACCTTGTCTGGGAGGCAGCCCACCGTCCACCGCCACTGCCTCTCCCAGCCGCGAGCGTTGCCAAGCCCTGGACCACGCGCACAAGACACGCCCAGACCATGCCAAGCGTGCGCCAGAGCGCCACCCGCGACCATCATCCACAGACCGCGCGCCGCCCTCACCGCGCGCACACACAATCCCCACCGACCCAGGAGACCTCCAGACATCCCCGTTTGCCGCCCCGTGCCATACCGCCACCGCCCGTCGTCGAAGACGCCGCCTCTGCCGCGCAGAGCACCGCGCGGGCCAGACCAAACCACACCGCCCCATGCCTCGCGACCATGTCGTTGAGCATCGCCAGGAGACACAGCATCGTCCCCTACCGTTGCCCATGCCTTTAGCCGCCTATAACGTCGCCCCCGACGAGCTCACCTTGCGCCCCGACGGCCACCCCCGCACGATTTCTTCACACCATCTCACTCCCCTCTCCCCACTGACCGTGCCACATCATTCTCAGAGCAAGGCGAGCACCACCTCGTCGGAATTTCACTGGAGCCTGCCGTTGCCGGAGAAGAAAGGAGCCAGCGATTGGAGCCACCCTAGGAGAAGCCACCGGTACCAGGAGGTTCGCCGTCGTCGACTTCGTCGTTCGCCCGACTCGCCGACCCTCGCCCGTACCCCGGTGAGCCCCCAGCACCCCTCACTGGCCGTGCTAGGTTTCGTTCTCGCCGGAGTTGTCTCGCGTCGATGATGACCCTCAGCCGTTGGATTAGAACTAGATCGAACGATCCACGTTGCCCCATACCGCTTCGCCCAGTCCCGTGTCACTGACGAGTGGGGACACCCACTTAAGCAGCCCGCGGGAGCACTGCACTTAGCAGGCCGGCCCGTTAGAATTTCCCACAGAGCCAACAATTCAAATTAAAACTTTTCTATTTTAATTCAAACACACTTCTGTACCCAACTTCAAAAATCAACCCAGATCGATTTAGCGCACCAAATTGGATGAAACCAATTTTGTTGGAAAGGTCTGTGAATGCTTAATCCAAGCCCGTTGGATTCAAGTCATTTGGATCTGTATATCACCCATAGTAAAAATAACAAGTCAGAAGCTTTTCTGCATTCAAACATTTTTCAAATTTAAACCATAAAAGCTTTTGAGTTGATTCCAACTCTCAAAAATCACATTTAACCATACCTTTCAGAATATATAAAAATATATATAGTTTTACTTGCAGAAATAAGGTTCAAGTAATAAAAGAATGCTTCATAAGCATTTCTAGCCACTTTAATTAATTAAAATAAAAGGGTAAAACCTTATTAAATTGTGACACCACTTTAAATCACATTCCCATGGACTACAATATGTGGTGATGACATGTGTCAACATGATCCCATGTTTAGTTTGGAGAATATTAAATCTTAAGTAGCTCTTCAATGAGTAGAAATTACTTTTCTAAAAATAAAAAGGTTTTAAACCAAGCTTTAACCTTGTAATGTTAGAGATGATGCTAGATCATCTATAGGACCCTTGTGTGTGATGATTGCAAGTAGTTAAGTATTGTTTGCTGATTGTGTACCTCGTATTTATTCATAGACGCTACTACCGACCAAGGATACGAGGAGGAAGGAGGCTACTACGAAGAGGAAGCCGAGGAGAACTTCAACCACTGCTCTGCACAAGGCAAGCTTTACTAACCAAGTTGACCAAAGCAAGCTAACACTTGCAAGATACCCTATTGTTGCCACAAACCCATACTTGTGAGATGACTACTTTATGCCTTAAGCATAAGTGATCATATCCACTTGTTAAACCAATCCTAGTTTTATGGCAAGCTTCTTACTTTATTTCTTTATCAAAGCTTACTTAGAATCTACCTAAGAGTTTGGTAGATACTAGACAGTTGTGCTAAAGGTTGCATAAAGAGCATAAAATTTGGCCTAAGCTAGAAACCTTGATATCAGCCTAAGGTATAAGGTTGGACTTAGTTGAAACTCCACTAGTTACCACCCCCATCATTACTACCCCCACCTGTAGATGCTAGTGCTAAGCTTAAAACTTGATCAACTTTTAGATGGGAATACTTGGTGGAAAAATGGTTATGAAAACCTTGGAATGATGGATCATTCTATTGAAATGTTTTGGACATGTGTTTCCAAACACTTGATGATTCTGGTGATAAAAATGTTGAGGCATGAGCCTTAGCCCTTTATAAAACTGATGGTTGTCTCGATGCGATACCATTCCAATTTTAGCGTACAACCACAATACCCGAATATTGGGTAGGGCTTGACTGGAAACTTATATAACTTAGTATTAGTTCCCTCACGGCCAAGGTCTGAGCTGAGGCTACCTTGTGAAGTTTGTCCACCTGTGCAGTACCCAAGATGACAGTGGTCATGGTTGGGAGGCCAAACTCACAGGAGAGGTGCTTATACTAGGGAGTGTAATTGAAAGGTTAGGATTGATTATCCGCATACTGAGTATGGTGAATTCAGGATTTGTTCCTGACGGATGTATCGAATGTTGTGGTGAAAGTGTACAATTTCTGCAGAGTGTCAAACTATTCGAATAGCGTCATGATTATGGACGATTGGAGTGGCCATCTTGTTCCCCGTCGACGTTTTAAAATGACTTGTGAAATGAATTGCGACTTTGACTTGACCACAACAGAGTTGTGACCTGGATTACAAGATCCCATTTAGGAGTTATAAAATTGTGACTAGCTTTGGAACTTAGTAAATATAAACCTGGCTTTTTTGCAAAACAACCCTAGAGCCCAGTGTCCTATTATTCCAAAAAAAAAAACCTTTACTTGTTAGTATTAGTTTGCGAGTACTTAAATAGTACTCATGGCTTTGTCCCTGGCTATTCCCATGGCCAGACTATGAAGAGGAGTACTTGGAGGATGGAATCCAGGAAGGTTACGACAACTAGGATCATCTCCCATCGTCAGCATTGCCTGTGACCCCAAAGATGGAGCTTCGCCTACGCTACCGTTATTATTACGTATTCCGCTGCTTGATGTTGTATTAAGAACTGGATCATGAGATCCCTATTTGTGTAAGAACTTATGTATCGTTTGTAATGGATGAAGTACTATGGTATCCAATTCTGTTATGTCTCGCAAAAATGGTAATCCTGGGATTGCGATGTATGGCATAACAGGCATCTAGGATTGAAAAATCCGGGTGTTGACAAGTTGGTATCAGAGCCATCCTGACCATAGGAGACCCTAGTTAGATTGGACGTTGAACCAAAAACTTAGTTTCAAAACCCAAGAACAAAAATATTTACGAAAACTTATTCTCATTCTTACCTCTTTAATTCTTTAATAAAACTTCATGTTCCTCAAAAACTCTTGCAAAATAGATAAAATTGTGACACACTTGATCACTCTGCTAATCTACTCATCCTCTATTTTCATAGATGGACGTGAAGTACAACAAGTTTTACCAACTCGGGAATGGAGGAGACCTTATCTTTGAGAGGGATCTAGATCAGCTTTCGGAACTTCTGGAGCGCCCGCATCCCGAGTTCTTCGGGGCTCAGCTCAATGATCAAGGGGGAGAAGATCTGAAGTGGCTAATTGTTGCAAGTCTCCGAGGAAATATTGAACCTCCCACTGCGGAGGGAATTCAGTTTACCTTGAGGGAAAACAACTGGCTCGATGGACTTACCAGAGCAATGCAGGAAGCTCTTTCCCGTCTGTGTGGGCAGAGCATCAATCAGATCAAGGGTACTCGCTTTGAGTTTTGCCCAAGGCGTGATGAAAATGGACAACCACTGGAAGCCCCATACAACCCCGAGCTGAAGACTCAATTGGACCACCTTAGCTTCATGATGTATGATCGTTAGCAGGAACTGGACAACTGCCGTGACTATTGCAACCACAAGTCTGCCATCATCAAGATGAAGGATCAGACCATCGCCATGCTAGCAAAGGATCGCAAGTCTCGTCGCCGTCAGCTCGACAAGAAGGAGCGCATTATTGCCCGTCTTCGCCATCGCATCTCATCTCTGGAAGAGACCATCCATGAGAGAGACATGCAGTTAGAGTAAAGGGAGAATGCCAGAGAAGATCTTCGTGGAGACCCTTACTCCTATCTCAGCGATGACGATGATTTTCTGGAGGATCAGGCCATGGACTTCTTCACCGATGAGGATGATTTCTCCTTCATCGATGATGCGGAAGATGATGAAGCCACAGACTCCGAGCAGTAGTAGCACTGAGCACTAGCGTAGTGAGTAGTAGTCGGTCCCACTGTATCGCAGTTTCCAGAATGGTTCTTAAAACCATCTGTTTTTCTTTGTTGTGGTGTGTGTTGTACTGTGTGCTATGAGTGAATGAATGAAAAAGCAAGTTGCTAGAAAACTTGAGTCAAACTCTAAAAACTTTTCAAAGACCCAAAACCGTAGAAATTTCCCTCTTTTCTCATGATCTATATCAATCTTCAGATGCCACGTGGAGGAAGTGGTTCAGCCCCGGACCCGATGTTGCAGATCCTGCAAATGTTGACTTCTGACCGCGAAGCTGAAAGAGCGGAACGTCAAGCCAACCTAGCCACTCTGCAACAGATAGCCCAGCTAGCCCACAACAACCAAGGCCATGGAAATCAGGACAACCACGGATCTAAGCTCAAGAATTTCCAGAATACCAACCCACCCGTTTTCACCAAGTCGGAAGAACCCCTAGACGCCGATGATTGGCTGCAAACCATGGAAAATAACTTAGAAGTAGCCGGAGTAGAAGCCAACGAGAAAGTCTTGTTCGCCACTCATTATCTAGCCGGAGATGCCAGGGCATGGTGGAACAGTGTTCGTGCAATGACCGGAGGCCAAATGATGACCTGGGAGGAATTCAAGGTCAAGTTTAGCAGAACCCATGTGCCGCCAGGTTTGATCAAGAGAATGAGAGACGAGTTCAGAGAATTGAAACAAGGAAGGATGACTGTAGTGGAATACCGTGACAATTTTTTGTCATTAGCTAGGTATGCCCCGAACGAGATAGACATCGAAGCCAAGAAGAAAGAAAGATTCCTGAATGGTTTGCATGACGAGATGCAGACAGTGTTAGTCAATATCCCCTTTGCTGATATTGAAGCCCTTGTCGACTCTGCTATCCAGATGGAAGGAAAGATCAACCAGGCCAATGAGAACCGCAAGCGTCGCATGATGCATCAACCAGGAACCCATCAGACCCCAAAGTATCGCCCCAACCCATCTCTAGGATTTGCCCCAAGAACCAACAGACCCCCTATGACCCGTCCGACCTATCCCAACTGTGGAAACCATAGACCCGGAGGAAATCACAACAATCCCGGCAACTCTAGCAATTTCACCCCCGCCCCACCCAAGTTCAACACCAACAATGCTACCGCCAACCCCAACACTGCCCCGAGGACTGGAAGCAATGTTGTGCCTGTCGCAGCCAAGGACAAGTCACAACTGACCTGTTATGACTGTGGAAATAAAGGCCACTATTCCAACGAGTGCCCCAACAAGAAGAATGCTACAGCCCCTAATACCAATGTCCCTGCTCAGCAGCAGCGTCGTGTCCAGCCAGGGAGAAGATTTGCCCCAGGGAATTCACTCCACCGCAATGGCCGTCTTTTTCTCATGCATGCTGAAGAAGCTCAGGAAGCGCCAGACGTCGTGCTGGGTATGTTTTCTGTTAATTCAGTACTTGCAAGAGTGTTGTTTGATTCTGGTGCATCGCATTCATTTGTCACCGAATAATTTGCATGCACTAGTAAAATTCAACCTACCAAATTTTAGCATGTGATGATTGTACAAATTCCCGGATCAACCACCAAGGCTAGGCAAATTTGCATGGCCGTCCCTATCCGAATCCATGGCATAGATTTTTATGCTAACCTAATAGTACTCGGAACTTAAGGTTTGGAAGTAGTACTAGGAATGGATTGGATGTCCAAACATAAAGGAATGATTGACTGTGCCAAGAAAGCCATTACTATGACCAGTACCGCCGGAATATCAGTCGAGCATATATCTGAAACCTTACCTCGCCAATTCAAGTGTAACAAGAGTATATCCCAACCTACCATTGACCAAGTTCGGATAGTTTGCGAATACCCCGATGTATTTCTAGATGTTTTGCCCGGTATGCCCCCAGATCGGGATATCGAGTTTATCATCGAACTAATCCCCGGAACAGGACCCATATCCCAGAGACCCTATAGTATGAACCCGTCAGAACTAGAAGAACTGAAGAAGCAACTGGATTCCATGTTAGAAATCGGATTGATTCAACCAAGTGCGTCCCCATGGAGGTCACCTGTCTTGATTGTGGACAAGAAGTATGGAGGTAACCGTTTGTGTACGGATTATCGAAAGTTGAATGATGTCACCATCAAGAACAAGTACCCCTTGCCTAAGATAGAAGATTTGTTTGACCAGTTGACCGGAGCCCAGGTGTTTTCTAAGATTGATCTTAGAACTGGCTATCATCAACTCAAAATTCGTGCAGAGGATATCCCAAAGACTGCCTTTACCACCAGATATGGATTGTATGAGTATACGGTCATGTCTTTTGGATTAACCAATGCCCCCGCTTATTTCATGAACCTCATGAATAAGATTTTTATGGACTTCCTGGATAAGTTTGTCGTTGTTTTCATCGATGACATTCTGATTTATTCCAAATCAGAAGAAGAACATGAGCTACACCTAAGGACCATTCTTGGAACCCTTAGAGAGCATCAGCTGTATGCAAAATTTAGCAAATGTGAATTCTGGTTACAGGAAGTAGGATTCCTCAGTCACATTGTATCAGCCGGAGGAATTGCCGTTGACCCTGCCAAAGTGAAAGATGTAGAAGATTGGCAAGCCCCAACCACTCCAACCCAAGTTCGTGCTTTTCTCGGATTGGCGGGATATTACCACAAATTCGTAGAACGATTCTCTAGTATCGCCCGACCCATGACCCAATTGCTGAAGAAGGACAAGAAGTTTGACCGGACAGACAAGTGTGAAGCGAGTTTTCAAGAACTCAAAAGGAGATTGATTTCAGCCCCAATCTTGATCATGCCGGATATCACGAAGCCCTTCGATGTGTATTGTGACGCATCCAAGATTGGTCTCGGATGTGTGCTAATGCAAGAAGGCAAAGTTATATCTTATCTATCGCGATAATTGAAGCAACATGAACAAAATTACCCAACCCATGACCTCGAACTCGCAGCCGTAGTTCTAGCCCTGAAGACATGGAGACATTACCTTATGGGAAACCGTTGTGAGATTTATTCGGATCACAAGAGCCTAAAGTATATATTCACTCAGAAGGAGCTGAATATGAGGCAGAGAAGATGGATTGAGCTAATCAAGGATTACAACCTGGACATTCACTATCACCCGGGTAAAGCCAACGTGGTAGCCGATGCCCTTAGCAGATTGCCGTGCCGCTTGAACTCCATGATTTTGAAGGAGAAACCAAGTTTGCACAAAGAGATGGAAGATTTTCGAGTGGAATTAGTAAGTGAAGGATTTTTGGCTAGCATAGAACTTCAGCCCACTTTGATCAGTCAGATTAAAGAGGCGCAGAAAGGAAATGCTAGTATCGATGGAATCAAACGTCGTATCGGTACAGGCAAAGTACCCGGATTCACCGAGGACGAAGAAGGAGTTTTGTGGTACAAAGGACGCCTTTGTGTACCAGCAGATTCTGAGTTAAAAGAAGTTATCTTGAAGGAGGCTCATGATACTCTTTATTCTATCCATCCCGGAGGAACTAAGATGTATCAAGATTTTAAAGAGCAATTTTGGTGGCATAAGATGAAGAGAGAAATCGGAAGCTATATCGCCAAGTGTGATATATGTCAGCGAGTCAAGGCAGGACATCAAAGACCCGCTGGATTGTTGCAACCTTTGCAAATTCCGGAATGGAAATGGGATTCTGTAGGAATGGACTTTATCACTGGACTACCTACTTCTAGTAGGGGAAATGACTCTATTTGGGTCATAGTGGACAGATTTTCCAAAGTCGCCCATTTCTTGCCCGTCAAAACTACCTATCAGAGTTCGAAGCTAGCGGAGTTGTACATCGCTAGGATCGTTAGTTTGCACGGAGTCCCCAAGAACATCGTATCAGATCGAGGAACTCAGTTTACCTCGAGATTCTGGAAGAAGGTCCAAGAAGGTTTAGGAACCCGCCTAGATTTCAGTACCGCGTATCACCCTCAGACCGATGGACAAACGGATCGAGAAAACCAAATACTCGAAGATATGCTTAGAGCATGTGTGCTAGAATATGGATCCAAGTGGGAAGACTGTCTGCCGTTTGCAGAATTTTCCTACAACAATAGTTACCAAGCCATTTTGCAAATGGCCCCATTTGAATTCATGTACGGAAGAAAGTGTCGCACCCCTTTGAACTGGTCGGAAGTAGGAGAGAGTCAGATTTTCGGACCCGACATCCTACGAGAAGCAGAAGAGAAGGTTCACAAGATTCGTGAGCACCTCAAGACAGCCCAATCCCGACAGAAGAGTTACACCGAAAAGAGACGTTGATACCTTGCCTTCAACATTGGAGATTTTTGTTTATCTGAAAGTGTCGCCATTGAAGGGAATGCAGCGTTTCCAACTCAAAGGAAAGTTAGCCCCCAGATATATCGGACCTTTCAAAATTCTGAACCGTCGAGGAGAAGTATCGTATCAACTGGATCTACCAGAAGAGATGTCAGCTGTGCACAATGTGTTCCATATCTCGTTACTTCGCAAATGTCTCGAAGTCCCCGAGAAGACCGAAGTGTTCAAGAACATCGATCACCGGACCATAGAGATCAATGATGACCTGACCTATCCCGAAGTACCCATCCGTATATTGGAACAAGCCTTTTGAACTACCAGAACCCGAAGCATCAAGTTTCTTAAGATTCGGTGGAGCAACCACACAGAAGAGGAAGCTACTTGGGAACGCGAAGATCACATCAGGACGGAGTTTCCAGATCTCTTCAAATCCTAGGTAATCTTTTCGTCCTTTTTCAAATATCGGGACGAGATTTTGTTTAAGGGGGGAAGGTTTGTAACATCCCAAAAATACCAAACTTAGATCAACAAACACTAATCAACAAGTTTAGGGTTAACAAAAACTTTTCTAAATAAATACATGAATGCATGTATATGTGTATGCATGGATTTTGAATTTCTTTAAAAACCACCTTGTTTGTGTGATCCATTTCTTGTAAAATGTTTATTAGGTGAAAATAACATCATCTAAAACATTCCCCACACTTTTCCTAAAGACAAGCAAATCAAAACAAATATATTAAGTGAATGGTCATTTTGACCAATTTAACTCCCATGCCTACTTTGGCTGTATCAAACTTTCAAAACCTAACAGAAACTTTTCTGGATCTTTGCACCCCTTGAATGTACTCATAACAAAGTATCAAGGACCACTTTGTGATCATCCAGAAACTTTCAAATGCATAGTTTAAATGACAATTCAAAATTGAATCTTCTTCATATGGGAAGATCCCACTTTTTCAAAACCCACTGAAACAAGCTCAACTTTCAAAACCCAAGCATCTGCAGACTCACTAGAACCAATCTAGCAAACCCACCAAAATTCATTTCAAAATTCAAAACTTGATTTCATGCGGCCATTTCATCAAACAGGTTGTAGACACAAATCAAACAAAACATCAAACACTATAGTGTGCAGTGTTTTGAGCCTAACTTGTTCCCTAGTTAGCTCACACACAACTCAGTAGATCATCTAGAAAGATTAGCCCAACACTAGCACCCCTGTGAGCTTGCCATTGCCATCAATGGTGAACAGCCGAGCACCTCAATGCCACCCCACAGTCGACAGCAGGCTAGAGGAAGAACTAGCCGTGCCAACCTTGTCTGGGAGGCAGCCCACCGTCCACCGCCACTGCCTGTCCCAGCCGCGAGCGTTGCCAAGCCCTGGACCACGCGCACAAGACATGCCTAGACCATGCCGAGCGTGCGCCAGAGTGCCACCCGCGACCATCATCCACAGACCGCGCGCCGCCCTCACCGCGCGCACACACAATCCCCACCGACCCAGGAGACCGCCACACATCCCCGTTTGCCGCCCCGTGCCATACCGCCACCGCCCACCGTCGAAGACGCCGCCTCTGCCGCGCAGAGCACCGCCCGTTCCAGACCAAACCACACCGCCCCATGCCTCGCGACCATGTCGTTGAGCATCGCCAGGAGACACAGCACCATCCCCTACCCATGCCCATGCCTTTAGCCGCCTATAACGTCGCCCCCGACGAGCTGACCTTGCGCCCCGACGGTCCCCTCGCTCGACTATAAATAGAGGCCACCCCCGCATGATTTCTTCACACCATCTCACTCCCCTCTCCCCACTGACCGTGCCACATCATTCTCAGAGCAAGGCGAGCACCACCTCGTCGGAATTTCACTGGAGCCTGCCGCTGCCGGAGAAGAAAGGAGCCAGCGATTGGAGCCGCCCCAGGAGAAGCCACCGGTACCAGGAGGTTCGCCGTCGTCGACTTCGTCGTTTGCCCGCCTCGCCGACCCTCGCCCGTACCCCGGTGAGCCCCCAGCACCCCTCACTGGCCGCGCTAGGTTTCGTTCTCGCCGGAGTTGTCTCGCGTCGACGATGACCCTCAGCCGTTGGATTAGAACTAGATCGAACGATCCACGTTGCCCCATACCGCTTCGCCCAGCCCCGTGTCACTGACGAGTGGGGACACCCACTTAAGCAGCCCGCGGGAGCACTGCACTTAGCAGGCCGGCCCGTTAGAATTTCCCGCGCAGCCCAACAATTCAAATTAAAACTTTTCTATTTTAATTCAAACACACTTCTGTACCCAACTTCAAAAATCAACCCAGATCGATTTAGCGCACCAAATTGGATGAAACCAATTTTGTTGGAAAGGTCTGTGAATGCTTAATCCAAGACCGTTGGATTCAAGTCATTGGGATCTGTAGATCACCCATAGTAAAAATAAGAAGGCATAAGCTTTTCTGCATTCAAACATTTTTCAAATTTAAACCATAAAAGCTTTTGAGTTGATTCCAACTCTCAAAAATCACATTTAACCATACCTTTCAGAATATATAAAAATATATATAGGTTTACTTGCATAAATAAGGTTCAAGTAATAAAAGAATGCTTCATAAGCATTTCTAGCCACTTTAATTAATTAAAATAAAAGGGTAAAACCTTATTAAATTGTGACACCACTTTAAATCACATTCCCATGGACTACAATATGTGGTGATGACATGTGTCAACATGATCCCATGTTTAGTTTGGAGAATATTAAATCTTAAGTAGCTCTTCAATGAGTAGAAATTACTTTTCTAAAAATAAAAAGGTTTTAAACCAAGCTTTAACCTTGTAATGTTAGAGATGATGCTAGATCATCTATAGGACCCTTGTGTGTGATGATTGCAAGTAGTTAAGTATTGTTTGGTGATTGTGTACCTCGTATTTATTCATAGACGCTAGTACCGACCAAGGATACGAGGAGGAAGGAGGATACTACGAAGAGGAAGCCGAGGAGAACTTCAACCACTGCTCTGCACAAGGCAAGCTTTACTAACCAAGTTGACCAATGCAAGCTAACACTTGCAAGATACCCTATTGTTGCCACAAACCCATACTTGTGAGATGACTACGTTATGCCTTAAGCATAAGTGATCATATCCACTTGTTAAACCAATCCTAGTTTTATGGCAAGCTTCTTACTTTATTTCTTTATCAAAGCTTATTTAGAGTCTACCTAAGAGTTTGGTAGATACTAGAAAGTTGTGCTAAAGGTTGCATAAAGAGCATAAAATTTGGCCTAAGCTAGAAACCTTGATATCAGCCTAAGATATAAGGTTGGACTTAGTTGAAACTCCACTAGTTACCACCCCCCATCATTACTACCCCCACCTGTATATGCTAGTGCTAAGCTTAAAACTTGATCAACTTTTAGATGGGAATACTTGGTGGAAAAATGGTTATGAAAACCTTGGAATTATGGATCATTCTATTGAAATGTTTTGGACACGTGTTTCCAAACACTTGATGATTCTGGTGATAAAAATGTTGAGGCATGAGCCTTAGCCCTTTATAAAACTGATGGTTGTCTGGATGCGATACCATTCCAATTTTAGCGTACAACCACAATACCCGAATATTGGGTAGGGCTTGACTGGAAACTTATATAACTTAGTATTAGTTCCCTCACGGCCATGGTCTGAGCTGAGGCTACCTTGTGAAGATTGTCCACCTGTGCAGTACCCAAGATGACAGTGGTCATGGTTGGGAGGCCAAACTCACAGGAGAGGTGCTTATACTAGGGAGTGTAATTGAAAGGTTAGGATTGATTATCCGCATACTGAGTATGGTGAATTCAGGATTTGTTCCTGACGGATGTATCGAATGTTGTGGTGAAAGTGTACAATCTCTGCAGAGTGTCAAACTATTCGAATAGCGTCATGATTATGGACAGATTAGAGGGCCATACTGTTCCCCCGTCAGACTTTTTTAAAATGACTTGTGAAATGAATTGCGACTTTGACTTGACCACAACAGAGTTGTGACCTGGATTACAAGATCCCATTTAGGAGTTATAAAATTGTGACTAGCTTTGGAACTTAGTAAATATAAACCTGGCTTTTTTGCAAAACAACCCTAGATCCCAGTGTCCTATTATTCCAAAAAAAACCCTTTACTTGTTAGTATTAGTTTGCGAGTACTTAAAGAGTACTCATGGATTTGTCCCTAGCTATTCCCATGGCCAGACTATGAAGAGGAGTACCTGGAGGATGGACTCCAGGAAGGTTACGACAACTAGGATCATCTCCCATCGTCAGCATTGCCTGTGACCCCAAAGATGGAGCTTCGCCAACGCTACCGTTATTATTACGTATTCCGCTGCTTGATTTTGTATTAAGAACTGGATCATGAGATCCCTATTTGTGTAAGAACTTATGTATCGTTTGTAATGGATGATGTACTATGGTATCCAATTCTGTTATGTCTCGCAAAAATGGTAATCCTGGGATTGCGATGTATGGCATAACAGGCATCTAGGATTGAAAAATCCGGGTGTTGATGCGTGTTGACGCCCCGTTGGGAAACCCCAAGAGCAAGGTATGATGCAGCACAACAGCAAGTTTTCCCTCAGTAAGAAAGCGAGGTTATCGAACCAGTAGGAGGAAGGAAACGTCTCAAAGGTGTTGCAAGCAACATGGAAACCTGGACAACACAAACTCAAGACTTCGCCCCAACTAACAGTGAGGTTGTCAATCTCACCGGTTGCTGTAACTCAGGATTAACTGTATGGTGTGGAAGGTGATGATGGTTTGTAGCAAGTAAACAGTAACAATGAAAGATGTATCAATGGTAAAGATTGGACCGGGGTCCATAGTTCACTAGAGGTGTTCTCCTTAGATAAACTAACATGGCATGCTGGGTAACCAAATTACAGCAGGGAAATTGATAGGACTGAGCAAGGCATAACAATGCAATACTAGACATAAAGATCCTATGAGATTCGATTGGGCAATACAACAATATACATAGACCGCCATCCAACTGCATCTATGACTAGAAGTCCACCTTTGGGTTATCATCCGAATCCCCTCCAGTGTTAAGTTGCAAGCAACAGACAACTGCTTTAAGCAAAGTGTGTAAGGTCAACAATCCACTTGTTCCATGAACAAGAGACCGTTATTTTCTCCCTAGTGGCAACAACACATCTACAACCGTAGAGATTTCTATCACTTCCCTTGATTAAGTAGAGGCATGAACCCAATATCAAGCATAAATACCCCCTCTTGGAGTCACTAGAAACTACTTGGATAAGATAGCTACTAACAACAGAGAGCATGCAAGATCACAAACAACACAGACATGATAGAATCAATAAGATAAAACCATTAATCAATCTGACATAGTAATCTCAATATCCATCAGATCCCGCAAACACAACATGCATGATTACAAATAGATGAGATCTTGATCATGAACAGAGCTCACAAGATCTATACATGAAAGCACGAGGAGGAGATACAACCATTTAGCTACTACATGGACCCGTAGTCCAAGGTGGAACTACTCACGCTTCATACCGAAGGCTGGCATGATGAAGAAGAAAGTCTCCGGGATGATCTCCCCTCTGGCAGGGTGCCGTGAAGAGCTTCATATCCCCCGATCTAGGGACAATGGTGGCGACGGCTACAGACTGTTTCGTGGAATATTGATCGGGTCCTTAGGGTTTAGGCATCGGGGGCTTCTTATAGGCGAAGAGGCGAGGTTGGAGGGCCACCAGGGCGACTGCACCCCCCAGGCACGGGGTGGGCCTACCCGCGTGGCCAGGGGGTGTGGCCCCCTGGTGGTTCTCCTCTGTCTCGTACTCCGGCTTCGTGTTCCCCACGGCAAAATATTGACTTTGGCTTTTGCCCCGTCCAATTCCGAGAATATTGATTTTCTGCCTTTCTGGAACCAAAAACAAAATAAAACAGGCAACTGGCACTATGGCAACTTGTTAATAGGTTAGTGCCAGAAAACATATAAAAACACCTCAAAGTGTGGACAAAGCAAAGCAAAGTAGATACTAAACAAGCATGGAACAACAAAAATTATAGATACGTTTCCGACATATCAACATGCTCGTGAATAGCATGAAAAGGTAGCTTGATATGCTTTTGCTTCTTGTGTGACCTTGGCTCATGTGCATTGGCTATGGCACCCATGTTGTAATAGTAGATGGCCATAGGTTCCAACACACTAGTAACCACATCAAGCTAGTAACCTTCATCCATATCGCCTCTTGTGAAGCCTCCGAAGCAGCTATGTATTTCGATTCAGTTGAAGATCTTGCCACAATGCTTTGCTTAGCACTCCTCCAGCTCACTGTTGCGCCATTCAAAGTAAATACATATCTAGATTGCAACTTAGAGTCATCCGGATCGGTGTTCCAACTAGCATCTATGTAACCATTTACAACGATCTGTTCGTCACCTCCATAAGAAAGAACCATATCCTTACTCCTTAAGTACTTTAGGATATTTTTGACCGCTATCCAGTGATATACTCCTGGATCACTTTGATATATGCTAGTCAAACTAACAGTATATGCAATATCTGGTCTTGTACACATCATGGCATACATGATAGATCCTATGGCTGAGGCATAGGGATTTTTTTCATCCTCTCTCTATCTTCTACTATAGCTGGACTTTGAGTTTTACTCAAGGTCGTATTGGGCAACATGGGAAAGAAACCTTTCTTCTTTCTTCCATTACAAACCTCTTTAGAACCTTGTCCAAATATGTACATTGTGAAAGCGCTATTAAGCGTCTTGATCTATCTCTATAAATCTTGATGCCTAATATGTATGCAGCTTTGCCAAGATCCTTCATTCAAATAGTATTTGACACTTTTAACAAGTTCCATATCATTCCCAATCAACAATATGCCATCTACATATAGTAATAGGAATGCTATAGAGCTCCCACTCACTTTCTTGTAAATACAAGCTTCTCCATAAGATTGTACAAATCCAAAGCTTTTGATCACCTTATCAAAACGTTGATTCCAGCTCCGAGATGCTTGCTTCAATCCATAAATGTACCGTTGAAGTTTGCATACCTTGTTAGAATATTTAGGATCGACAAAACCTTTGAGTTGTACCATATAGAACTCTTCTTCAATGTCACCATTAAGGAACGCTGTTTTAACATCCATCTGCCATATCTCATAATCATAATATGCAGCGATTGCTAACAAAATCCTCACAGACTTTAGCTTCGCTACAGGTGAGAAAGTCTCATCGTAGTTAACTCCTTGAATTTGTCGAAACCCTTTCGCGACAAGTCAATCTTTATAGACGGTTACATTACCATCAGCATATATTTTCTTCTTGAAAATCCATTTGTTCTCGACAGCCTTTCGGCCATCCTGTAAGTCCACCAAAGTCTACACTTGGTTTTCGTACATGGATCCAATCTCGGATTTCATGGTTTCATGCCATTTGTTGGAATCTGGGCTCATCATTGATTCCTCACATGTCGTAGGGTCGTCGGTGTTGTCCACCAATATGACATTCATAACAGGATCATACCAATCAGGAGTGGTACGAGTCCTCGTTGACCTGCGAGGTTCTGTAGTAACTTTGTTCGAAGTTTCATGATCATTATCATTAGCTTCCTCTATTATTGGTGTAGGCGGCACATGAACATCTTTCATCGCTGCTGAAATGGATCGTATGGGCACCTGGAGGGGGTGAATAGGTGCTACTCAATTTTTAGTTCCTTTTCAATTTTAGGCTTGATACAAATTAAATTCTCTATATATGTAAATACGAGAATTTCCCTATATCCAAACCTATCTACTAAACAGGTAAAGAGAGGAGCGAGGAAACCGTAGTGGATCATGCGGAGACACATGGATTTGTTTTACCGTAGTTCCTTCCTTGTTAAGGGAAGTACGTCTGCATTGGAGGAGTGGGCGGTTCTAAGACCACCACGTCACAATAAGCCTCACCCTATTCTCTGATGGATCTCGCCACCAAAGGCCTGGTCCACCTCTCCACTATTGGTACCCTTCGAGGCGGAAACCGGTGCCTTTACAACTCTAGCGGGGCACACATACACAACCGAATTGGAGGCTCCCGTGATATCAACAAGCTGCCACAAGAACAAGGATTATCAAATAACCAAAACAAGGATCTAGATATTCGCAAGAAATACTAGATCGAGAATCCTCCAAGTGAATGCAGGGGAAGTGAAGCGCTTGATTGTTTTTGATGAAGATCGAGCCCTCCTCCTTCTACTCCCCAAATATCGAGGCCTCTGGGTGGGTGAAGGTGGAGATATCTTTGTTGGAACTTGAAGAACAGGTATTGTCTCTTTCGAATGAATCGAGAGTTCTGGTAGGAGGGAAGAGATGGGTTTAAATACCCCTGCCCAGAACTGGTCGTTGGAGAAGTTTGGGTCGGATTATCCGCTCCCAACTAGGGGCGGACTATCCTCCCTGAGGGAAAATCCGCCCCAGAGCCGGAAAGGCCGAGGCAAAATCCCCCCCCACACACACACACAGTACGCTGCGACGTGTTTGTGTTGATGAATTTCCTCAAGGGGGCGGATTATCTGGCCCTCCCAAGGGGAGGATTGTCCGCCCTGGGGAAAAGTCCGCCCTAGGGCCGGAAAATACGAGGGATTATCCACCTCCCATGCAGTGTGCCATGCTATGGCACCCTTTGCAAAACTCCTAGGGGGTGGATTATCCGCCCCCCTTGAGGGGCGGATTATCTGGCCTGGTAAAAAACTCCAGCCCAAGCCAAACAATCCAGGGTAAAATACGCCCCCATGTAGTACGCTGCGCCCTTGCTTCCTTTGTCGATTGGGGGAGGGCAGATTATCCGGCCCCTGGCAGGGGCGGATTATCCGTCCCCCTCCCCAAACACACTTTGGGCATCTTTTGAATTTGCTAAGACCTGCAGCACTTCAACACACATTAAATAATCCTTGATATTGTTATCTAACACACAAAACACTGGAGATCATGAAATGTTCTTTCAACCTCCCCCTTTTTGGTGTTAGATGGCAATACTAGGATTTGCAATAAAACCTACTAACATCATCTCAAGCAATGAAAGGGGATCCCCCTAAATGTGTGCATATCAACATCTTGCATTTGAATACAAATGCACACACGAAGGAACAAGATAATTTCATAAGATTGACGACTGTATCAAAGATGAGTTAGGAGAACACTTCATACCACCGGGAGATGAACTAGCCAAAATCATAAGCAACAATGTTAGGCCTTGAAACATCCCACCACTTTGATGCATCCATAGATATGATTCCAGAATTCTATAAGACCATAGATAATTCCAAAATCCATAGATAATTCCAGAATTCCACACATATAAGGACCATAGATAATTCCAGAATTCCACACAGATAAGTCCACACATAAACCATAGTGCCAGACGACACAGTCTCATACAAAACGAACACAAATAGAAGTTCAACGCTAAATGGGCACAAGCAACCGATAAAAGAGAATGGATGATAAAAAGGCAAATTCTTGCGCCCGACCCATGTAAATCCACGTAGACCTAAATATAACTACTTCTCCCCCTTTGGCATCGAAAGGCCAAAAAGGAAGAAGAGCGATGCTAACGCCCTAAGAGATCACTCCTCGTAGTCCTCCTCGTCATCTTCGTCATTCCCGTCCCTTTTCTCTTCCTATTCATCATACTCATCATCATCAGCTGGAGGAGTGGGCTCCCTAGATGGTGCAGGAAACAGGTGACGTTCGAGCTCTCCATAGTTGATCCCTGAGGTGTTCCACTGAGCATACGATTTCGGAGCAGTAGTAGGAGGAGGATGGCCTGACGCCCTAGACACATGATGAAGAATCAGCTGCTGGGTGTGGTCCATCTCATGGCGCTGTTGGTAGGCCTCATACTGACCCTTGTGAGTGTCAGCCCCCATGTACAAGATGTTCCGTTGGAACCAGTTCAGCTGCTTGACCTCACGGGCCATAGGAGGCACTGGGGGCCTGCGTCCACTAGCCCGAGCATCACACATGAAGGATTCTGGAGCTGAGGAAGGATAAGATGTCTTCTGAGCCTTGTTGTAGATCTTCTTGGACTTGTGCACTTCATACAAATTAGGAAAAGGATACTTTTCCCCCAGGGGATCGCTCCGTTCGATCCCCCGGGTCGCTCGTGTCATGTACATTCAAACTCGCGTGTCCTCATGGGTGGACCTGGTAGTGCTTGGTCCCACCTTATCTCCTTCCAACCATGTTTCTCTTCTGTTTCTTTTCAGATGCGATGCGCTTCGGTCTCAGCGGCCGCCACGCGTTTCCCCGCGCGCCACCGCGTCCATCTCCTCCTGCCGCCCGATTCCAGCGGCTCTCTGGTGGCGTGCGTCCACCTCCTCTCGCTGTCCGGTTCCAGCACCTCTCTGCCCGCCACCATAGAATTCTCGTCGCAGGTGTGTCCCGGCCTGTGCATGACACTGCATGTCAAATTCGCCAACCAGGGCGAAGCTCCATGGTCGACGGCGAGGTGCGGCCCATTGCTGCTACAACAACATGGCGTGTTGCTAAGAGTAATGGTGTGTGTTGATGCCAGCTACCAGATGCCACCGACGCTTCTACGTACGGCGTCGAGGATTGCTACATGCAGCCAGCGGTGATGCTACATGTGGCTAGCGATCATGCTACACGCAGCAATTGAATCTGCTACATACGGCTTCTAGGGCCAGTTCTTTTCGGCCGAAGCTTGTGTAGAAACGGCTTAAGCTTAGCTTCCCTAGAGAAACTGCAGTGGAAATAAGCTTCACAAAAAATGCAGCCTAGTTCTTTTTAGCTTATTTTGTTTAAGCTTATTTTATCTAATTATCTAACGTGTTCACGCGAAAATAATACCATGGACGATAGGATCCCAAGTTGCTTCGACAGTTTGTCCTTTCTCCACCTGACATATACATATTACAAAATACAAGTTAAATGGCCAACTATTTTCAGATCAAGAAAAATTGCTCATTGCAGAGTATCTACGTCTCGTGAGACTAGTGCTAGCTATCTGCACTGACCTGACATCTATTCGTCCAACCTGCCGATCGATTGTAGTACACTAGCAAAGGTCTTCGGCTACAGCGATAAATCTTAAAAAATGGGCAGGCGGGAGCGAATGCAGCATGCCGGCATCGGCATTTGCACATTGTTTCAGCTGTGCTGCTCATCATTTGTCGTGCTCGCCCATTCAATGAGTAGAGGAAAACAGCCGTCCGGTCTCTATCTTCCATATGCGCATGCATGGTCTCTCCCTGCCTCGCATCATCGCATAGCAGAGATCAGGGACGCGAGGCGGAGGTGACGGTGGACAGTCGAGCTCCGGGGCGGTCGGGATCCAGAGCTCCGAGGACGGGCGAGATCAGGGACGTGAGGCAGAGGTGCTTGGTAGGCCGGTACTAGAGCTGCTCCACTTGAGTGTCAAAGGTCGCAGATCGGAGGCGACGACTATTTGGCGATGGAAACCCTCCTGGACTAGAGAGACGCGAAAAAAGAATGAGAAATAGGATAGCTGGGAGGGCATTTTCACGTAATAATGCTTTGGTTAAGGGCTAGTTTGAGTAAAGCAAAAATTTCATATTAGGAGAAGCTCGGGAATCTGCGGGAAGCTAGCCTTCCGTGGCTTCCCACAACTACACAGGGAGCGGCGGTGGCTGAAAAGCTAAGCTGAGATTAAATTTTGAGTTCTTTCTAGCTTAGGCTTAATTTTGCAGTTAAGCCGATTGATAAGCTGGAAAGAACTGGCCCCTAGTGTTGATACCTGCGACGAATGACGCTGCTACAATGTGATATTTTCTTTTCTACGACATCTTCGACGATGTCTCCGGCGAAGTCGGCTTTTGCTACATTAGCATAATTATTTTGCTACATATGTTTTTTGATTCTGCTACATTAGCGTAAAGTTTTTGCTACAAGGTCTCCGGCGAAGTCTCCGGCGAGGTCCCCAGCGAAAATCTCTGGCGAGTCTCTGGTGAGGTCGGTTTTGCTACATTAGCACAAATTTTTTGCTACACGATCGCTGACGAGGTCTCCGGCGAAATCTCCGGCGAGATTCAGTCTGTTTTTCTATTTTTTGGGTTGAACCGTTTTCTGCTACATGTAGCAAAATCGGGACTATTTGTAGCAAAAGTGGGTATATTTGTAGCAAAAGCAGGATTTTGAAGGTTTTTGGAGGACACGTGTCAGCAGGAGGACCCGGGGGATTTTGGGGAAATATCCCCCGGGGGGCGCGCAGTACGGCCCTACAAATTACCACCAAACTCCTCACGGGGAAGCATATGCTTGATAAGCATCATTATATAGGGAGCAAAAGGAATGGAGAGCCTATTGAACATTACATCTGTCATCTCATGGTAGATGTAATCCATGACATCCAACTTGTACCCAACAGTTGACTCGGCATTGGTGGCACACTCATGGGAGAAGGCAAGCAGGGGCACAAGGTGACCATGAATCTTATCATTGTTGCCCCCACTTAGAGCAATGCAATCCCGAACAAACCAACAAGAGATGCATATAATGGAGAGAGTCCCGAGAAAGTACCAGCCACCCCATCGGAAGTAAGGCATGGAGCAAGAGCAGAATCCTTGCTGGGATTGATTGGAGATATGATGCGATGGCCAGAAGGAGTTTCACGACCATGGAAAGCATAGCCAAGGACTTGGCCAAAGGTGCATAAATCAGACTGAATCATATGCTCCCGGTCATCCACTTCATGGTGCGAAGCTCATCTCCGCATATCACAAGTGTAGAAAATAATTGCTTCACAACCGATGAGTCATAGCAGCATTGCAAAGTCATAAGATGGTGCATCCCCATTCAACCAGTCACATCCAAAGCCTCACAAAGTCTTGACTTGGATTGAGCCTCAGACAAATTCAGAGGATGCATGGGGCGGATCTTGAGAGAAGCATAAACATCATCACGAATGTACCTGTAGTGTGAGCACCAAAACATACTATCCTCCAGAGGCCCATCACTCTCAGCCTCCTCATACAAATCACGGTGGCGGATCGCAGCGTACTCAATGATATCCATAGACTTGCAATTGACACGGGCCTCCTTGCCCTTTCCCTTCCTCTGGGTGGTCCTCTTGGCTTTTATAGCTTGCTCGGCTATCCGTTCAGCCTCCCTTTGCCTCCTTCGCAACTCAACTTCATCAACAATCACATCTTCTTCGTTTGTCCTGAGGTAACGGGCACGGGGACGGCACTTGTAGGTCTTGGGAGCACTCTAACCACCCGTGAGGAGAAATATATAGGTAGCATGGGGATAAGCATACACACAAGTCCAAGAGGAATGTTAGATATAGTAGAAAAACAACCCACGGTCCAACAATACACGATACGGGAAGTTGTGACAAAACTGAAAAGGGGGTGAACCTCCAGGACGGATTATCTGGCCTTGCCAGGGGCGGATAATCCGCCCCTTGCGAAAATCGGCAGTTCCACCATAGATTCACCATACCAATGCAGATCGGGCACTAGGGTTGCAAGACTACGGAATCTAATAGGCAAAGGAATCACATAATATCCTCTACAACGAGTTTCCACCAAGAACAACAACTTCCACACACAAAAGATGAATGAAGGAGTTACCCTCACTCATTGGAGGAAGAGCTCGGAGGAGAGGTGTAACACCCTCAGAATCGGACCTATGCAAGTTTGAGCAAAATTCGCCAAACCCGCATAGAAACGATTCAAAGGTGCCCACCAGGCACTTTCGTGCGGGTGGAAAACGAAGTAATAACATTACACAACAGTCCTCGATGGGACCCACAGAACAGATATATATATAGCAGCGACTCAAAGAGTCAAGAATACAAATATAATATACAAAGATCCAAATCACCTTGAAACGATAGAGCGTCCAGCTACGGACAAGATGCAAATGGGGCTAAGAGCCCTGAAGAATAACCAATGGCGTCCATAACCCTGCCCAGGCCAAGCCGGAAGGGTAACCCTGCTAACGACGTCGATCTCAAACCTGCTTAAACAAAAGGGGTGCCGACAAAGGGCAAAGGAAAAAGAGGAGGCGTCGATCGAGGCGATGCAGCGAGGCTAGAATTCGGCGGTCCTCGCCTACATAGGTATGGTGGACTGAGCGGCAGCGGCAGCATGCACTAAACAACCTATAGAGACTCGATACAACTGGCGGTTATCAGAGAGGGGTGAGAAAGACCTAACCGGTTCCAACCTGAAGCTAACACCAAACAAACCCATCCTGGTGTTTCCCCCTCGAGACCAGACGAGGAAGTCAATCGAGGAACTCACACGGTTGGCAGTTTTACTTATTCAGTTATAGTTGCGGCACTTTACTAGTCAGGTTTAGATAATCGTCCTGATGAAGTAAACAGTGGGCACTTTTAGTTAATCATTCCGTTGTAGTTGCAACAATTACTAATCAGATACAGATAGCATGAGATAAACCCAAAACCCAGCAGTTGTTGTTACTTTTATTCAGCCAATTCCGTTGTAGTTGCAATACTTACTAGTCAGGTACAATTGTCGCAAGCGACAACCAAACAAGCAATGGTGGGCAGTATTAATTAGCCATTCCATTATAGTGAAGCTAATTACTAGTCATTATAAGTCAAATTTATAGCAGTAAACTTTAGTTATGCTTGTCTATGTTAGAATCTTGCTCCAAGTCGTCCATATCCGCGGACACGGCTTTCAGAAAGTTTTTACCCGGCCGGGGTGCACCAATAGCAACACACGCTCGATCAACCTCGGAAAAACCAAATCAAAACCCAACGAGGCTTTCACGACTGAACAATCACAGGATTCAGAAATATTTCAGGGGGCCACCCCTTAAGTAGAATCCATAGGAGTAAGCAAGCTCGAGACGGCCTCAAGGTTTGGGTATACTGGCTGTGAACATCGGGAACCCGAAAGTGTGGCTGGGCTTGTCGACACCGCGGAATCGTGTCCCGCTCCTAAACAGTACAGTGTGCTCCTCGCACAATCGTAAATAAAGCAGTAAAACATGGCATAAGTACAGGATCGTAAATAAAACCTCGAACTAGTTTGTGGCCCCAAGAAATAAGAATGAATCAAGCTCTGGCTTAGGGGGGTCCCATATACCTCCCGGATGTGGATAGCGCGCAAAATCAAGGAACAGGTATCAAGTACTCGGGGTCTTACAGGACACAAGTGGGCGTTCGGAAACCAAATATTTTCTATCACCCACCGATGCCTCTGCTTATTCAATTTTAGTTGTTAAACAGAAATTAAAGTGACGATAAGTAAAACTAGAATCATCTCCAACATCAACATGCGGCAATACATCAGCAACTGAGGCATATGGCGACACACATCAGCACTTGAGCAAGCAACTACAACGCGCAAGTCCAACTATCTACCAAACAACAGGTAATAGGGTGTGTCCAAGGCAATATATGGCTGCAAGGGATTTCACGGGTACGGAAACTAGAGCATCGCAACACAGATAGCAATAGATCAACAGGAGGGAAATAAATACTATAAAAGTAAGATAGGTAGAAAGGGGAGAGATGCTCGCCTGAAAACATTGTCGAAAGGTTCAACCGAAGATCGGGGCGAAGCTCACATCAACTCAACGGCCTTATCCGCGAAGAAGCAAAACACTAGAACAAACACCGGATGCAATATTTAATACAACGGCAGAAGATCGGCATGATGCATGTATGATGCATGGCATGGCAAAGGTGCGATGCAAATAAGCCAGTATTAAGCGGAACCGGGGTCCCGACAATTAATTAGATGGTTCAAGTTGTTTAAAACCCCCGCAGTTTAAATGTTGTTTAACAAGGCAAGAGAAGATACCGGTTCGCTACACAAGTTTAAATGAGGCCAATATAAGGCTAGATTTGCCCGCATATGGGCCCCATGTTTAATTATGAGGTGAATCGGCATAAGGCCCCCAAACCACAGATATGCATGCGAGTATGACAATTCAATATGCAATCAAGTTGTTATTATGCATTTATAAAATAGGGTATCGAGGAAAAGGTCACACATTTAGGGTTCGGCGATCTTGGGGTTCCGGGGTTCGGGGTCGGTCTCAGGGTCCGACGGATCTGGGGTTCGGGGTTCGACGGACGCGTTCTCGAATAGCGGGGTAGATCTTGTCGCAACCGGGAAGCAGGGCTTGGTTGGCGTCGGGGGCGCATCGGGTCCGCCCTGGGTCGGTGTCGTTCTTGTCGTCGTGACGATCTTGTCGGGTCCCACGGGGTCGGTCTTGCCGTTGCGAGGGTCTTGTCGGGCCCGCGTAGATGGTCTTGGCGTTCGGGTACTTGATTCCGCATTCGGGGCGAAGGTCTTGCCGCAGGTGGTCTTCGGGTCCGGGGTCTCGATCTCATGCCGATGATCTTGGCTTCCGTGTCCGGGGAAGATCTTGGGGTTCGGCATCCGAAGAGGAAGGCGACAGTACCGGGGTTCGATGTTTCGCTCCGGGAACGGCCTCGTGGACTGCGTGGACGATCTTGTCGTCGATGTAGTACTTGGATAGACGACACCGAGTTCTGTAGGGCCCCTCGGTTTTGGGTTTCTCGCATCACCATCGGAAGATCTTGGCGTCGGCGTTAGTATATCTTGGGAGCCTCGCAACTACTTGCGGTTCGCACTTGTCACATGGCACATATCACCCGGGACCAGGGACGCATGGGAACACCTCTTGGTCTCGACGGAACATTCTCGGACTCCGGGTCGAGGCAGAGCACTTGGAGGAAGTGGGCGCGCGGGGCGAAGACGCTGGGGGCGAGGCGGCTTGGCCCGCGGGCGACGGGCTCGGAGAAGCTCGAGGTCACGGGCCCTCAGGCGAACTTGCACGCCGCGCCAGGTCCATGGCGGCACGGCAGAGGCTCGTAGGCGGGCCGCAGCGGCGGCGCCGGGGCGCGGAAGGAGCCAGGCGGGGCGGATGCATGCGCGACGGAGCCCGTCGGAGCGGAGGCCGGCGACGCGAGACGGAGGTCGGGAGGGCTGGGCTGGCGAGGCGGCAAGGCGGCGGGGGGCCAGCGGACGCGCTTGCAGGGAACTCCGCGCGAGGCAGCGGGGTCCCGGCGTGGTTGAGGCAGCGGAGCGGCGGGCCAGCGAGCTCCGGCTCGGCGAGGGGAGAGCTGCGCTGCTGGGTCGAGAAGGCACCCGCGGAGGACGCTATGGCGGTGGCTCGACAACGGAGGCGGTGGCAGCTCATGGCAGCTTCGGCGCGGCTCGGCGGCGAGGCGCGGGCGGGCAGTGGCTACGGCCGGAGGCGTCGGTGGTCGTTGGCGGGCGCGGTGGAGCGGGCTTGCGGGACTGCGCGGAGGTCGCCGGCGGGGCCTGCGCCGAGGAGGGCCGGAGGGGGCCGTGGAAGGCGAGGTGAGGCGGGGCCGGCTAAGCTGGCGGGGACCTGGCGCGGCGGCGCGGGAGGGAGAGGCCGACGCGGGGCAGCAGCGGAGGCCGAGAAGGGGAGGAGGCCGGCGGTGGTTCGCTGCGAGGAAGGAGGCGAACGGGGAGGATGGTGCGGCGCGGGGTCGGCCTGAGGCGCAGAGAGGAGAGGAAGAAGAGAAACAGTGGAGGGGGCGGCGTGCGGGGTGGGACCAGGCGGGGAAAGAGAGGTGGGGTGTGCGGCCCGAGGGAAGCGGTGCTGTGTTGCTGTGTGCGTGCGTGCAGTGCGTGTGTGGGTGGGCTGGTTGGTGTGAGTCTGGTGGGAGTTGAGAGGGTCCAGGGAGAGAGAGAGGGAGGGACAAGTGGCAGAAGGGGATTGGAGGGGATTGAGGGGAGAGGTGACGTGGCAAGAGGTGAATGGCTAGGGTGAGGTGGCCAGGGGGGGTGTGGGTAGGATAGTGGGTAAGTGTAGGATTTAGAGCGGTTGCAGGGTGGACCGTTTTAATCTTCTGGGGGTGGTCGTTCGGGTCAGAACGGCCCGTTCGACTGCCCCTACTAAAAACAATTAAAATTTTATTGATTTAAACGGGCCGCGTGCAAACCGATAGCGGCCAAAACAAAATATTCCGGGGACCGGGTTTTGGAGTTTGAACAAAGATGGGGCGTTTGGAAAACAAATCGGGGTTTGCGAAAATAGTTTTGGCAAACAATGCGTGATGATGACGATGCAATGCACAAATTCAACGCGATTTTCTAGTAGTGGTTTTGCGGGATGCCACAATTCGACACCACTAACAAAGGATCTCGCCCTCGAGATCCGCCTCATGGTACCGGATGGAAGGTCGGCGATCTGATCCTTCGCGCTTCGTGTAGTTCCTCGCGACACCACTAACGAGGGTTCCTTCTTCATATGGAAATCGGCGACACCACCAACAAAGGGTCGTTGCTCCTGATCCTCGAGAGAACACTCCGGGAACAAAAAGGTCGAAGGTAGAGGCATCGCAATAAAGCCACCCCTAACTTCCGTGGACGGAGTCAATTGCTGGATCCACTGCCTCGACGTACAAGAGCGAATGATAAGAGCAGTGGTAGGGTAGCTAATCCATCCCGCACTCAAACCATTACTCTGCACGCGAATAGACGGATATGCAACCAACTCTCGGATTTAGACTGAAGATCTCGACAAGCGAGGTTCGGAAACAAGGGAATGTTGCCAGCAGAAATCGTATGAAAGACACAATGATTAGGTTCCACGATGGTTCCATTGGCATGAACAACACGTGCTCAAGGTCGACTCCAACTTCACCAAAGCTCGTCCTTCTCATATGTTTTTCAACGACACTGATATCCAGCAAGGAACACATGGGGATAAGAACAAAAGATTGGAGGAAGGGTACAACAGACAAGTTACAGATTGATGATCGTAGCGCCTCCGTTACAAAAGGGGAGAAAAAGAAAACCTGAAGGTACGACGGAAAACCCAACCACGAGAATTCCTGGACTCGAAGAAAGAGAAGAGAGCAGATTCAAAACTCGCAAAGGTAAGAGGAGAATAGCAGAGGGGTAAGGAATAAAATCAGACCTAATCAGAACTATCCAACCGATTTTGCGAAAATAGTTTGACACACTACATCGGCCGTTAGCTAGGTTATCCTACAGGCTGGACTTGTGGGGTATCATAGCCGAGCTCGATACCACTCAGTAACACCCTCGAGAATCGGACCTATGCAAGTTTGAGCAAAATTCGCCAAACCCGCATAGAAACGATTCAAAGGTGCTCACCAGCACTTTCGTGCGGGTGGAAAGCAGTAATAACATTACACAACAGTCCTCGATGGGACCCATGTAACAGATATATATAATGACTCAAAGAGTCAAGAATACGTATATAATATACAAAGATCCAAATCACCTTGAAACCGATAGAGCGTCCACGGACAAAATGCAAATGGGGCTAAGAGCCACGAAGAATAACCAATGGCGTCCCATAACCCTGCCCAGCCAGCCGGAAGGGTAACTCGCTAACGACGCCGATCTCAAACCTTCTTAAACAAAAAGGGTGCCGACAAAGGGCAAAGGAAAAGAGAGGCCAAGATCGAGGCCAAGACACGCGAGGCTAGAATTGGCGGTCCTCGCCTACATAGGTATGGTGGTGGCGCAGCGGCAGCATGCACTAAACAACCTATAGAGACTCGATACAACTGGCGGTTATCAGAGAGGGGTGAGAAAGACCTAACCGGTTCCAACCTGAAGCTAACACCAAACAAACCCATCCTGGTGTTTCCCCCTCGAGACCAGACGAGGAAGTCAACCGAGGAACTCACACGGTTGGCAGTTTTACTTATTCAGTTATAGTTGCGGCACTTTACTAGTCAGGTTTAGATAATCGTCCTGATGAAGTAAACAGTGGGCACTTTTAGTTAATCATTCCGTTGTAGTTGCAACAATTACTAATCAGATACAGATAGCATGAGATAAACCCAAAACCCAGCAGTTGTTGTTACTTTTATTCAGCCAATTCCGTTGTAGTTGCAATACTTACTAGTCAGGTACAATTGTCGCAAGCGACAACCAAACAAGCAATGGTGGGCAGTATTAATTAGCCATTCCATTATAGTGAAGCTAATTACTAGTCATTATAAGTCAAATTTATAGCAGTAAACTTTAGTTATGCTTGTCTATGTTCGAGAATCAGGCTCCAAGTCGTCCATATCCGGACACGGCTTTGAAAGTTTTACCCGGGGGTGCACCAATAGCAACACACGCCGATCAACCTCGGAAAAACCAAATCAAAACCCAACGAGGCTTTCACGAACAATCACAGGATTCAGAAATATTTCAGGGGCCACCCTTAAGTAGAATCCATAACGAGTAAGCAAGCTCGAGACGGCCTCAAGGTTTGGGTATACTGTGAACGATCGGGAACCCGAAAGTGTGGCTGGGCTTGTCGACACCGCGAATCGTGTCCCGCCTCCTAAAGATGCGTGTGCTCCTCGCACAATCGTAAATAAAGCATAAAACATGGCATAAGTACAGGATCGTAAATAAAACCTCAAACTAGTTTGTGGCCCCAAGAAATAAGAATGAATCAAGCTCGCTCGGGGGTCCCATATACCTCCGGATGTGGATAGCGCAAAATCAAGGAACAGTGTATCAAGTACTCGGGGTCTTACGGGACACAAGTGGGCGTTCGAAACCAAATATTTTCTATCACCCACCGATGCCTCGCTTATTCAATTTTAGTTGTTAAACAGAAATTAAAGTGACGATAAGTAAAACTAGAATCATCTCCAACATCAACATGCGGCAATACATCAGCAATCGAGGCATATGGCGACACATCAAGACTTGAGCAAGCAACTACAACATAAGTCCAACTATCTACCAAACAATGTAATAGGGTGTGTCCAAGGCAATATATGGCTGCAAGGGATTTCGGCACGAAACTAGAGCATCGCAACACAGATAGCAATAGATCAACAGGAGGAAATAAATACTATAAAAGTAAGATAGGTAGAAAGGGAGATGCTCTTTGAAAACATTGTCGAAAGGTTCAACCAAGATCGGTGAAGCTCACATCAACTCAACGGCCTTATCCGCGAAGAAGCAAAACACTAGAACAAACACGGATGCAATATTTAATACAACGGCAGAAGATCGGCATGATGCATGTATGATGCATGGCATGGCAAAGTGCGATGCAAATAAGCCAAGATATTAAGCGGAAGGGGTCCCGACAAATAATTAGATGGTTCAAGTTGTTTAAAACCCCCGCAGTTTAAATGTTGTTTAACAAGGCAAGAGAAGATACCGGTTCGCTACACAAGTTTAAATGAGGCCAATATAAGGCTAGATTTGCCCGCATATGGGCCCCATGTTTAATTATGAGGTGAATCGGCATAAGGCCCCCAAACCACAGATATGCATGCGAGTATGACAATTCAATATGCAATCAAGTTGTTATTATGCATTTATAAAATAGGGTATCGAGGAAAAGGTCACACATTTAGGGTTCGGCGATCTTGGGGTTCCGGGTTCGGGTCGGTCTCGAGTCCGACGGATCTGGGTTCGGTTCGGACGCGTTCTCGAATAGCGGGGTAGATCTTGTCGCAACCGGCGGTGGCTTGGTTGGCGTCGGGCGATCGGGTCCGCCTGGTCGGTGTCGTTCTTGTCGTCGTGACGATCTTGTCGTCCCAGTCGGTCTTGCCGTTGCGAGGTCTTGTCGGGCCCGTAGATGGTCTTGGCGCTCGGTACTTGATTGCGCATTGGCGAAGGTCTTGCCGCAGTGGTCTTGGTCCGGGTCTCGATCTCATGCCGATGATCTTGGCTTCCGTGTCCGGGAAGATCTTGGGGTTCGCATCCAAGAGGAAGGCGATGCAGGGGTTCGATGTTTCGCTCGAACGGCCTCGTGGACTCGTGGACGATCTTGTCGTCGATGTAGTACTTGGATAGACGACACCGAGTTATGTAGGGCCCTCGGTTTGGGTTTCCGCATCACCATCGGAAGATCTTGGCGTCGGCGTTAGTATATCTTGGGAGCCTCACAACTACTTGCGGTTCGCACTTGTCACATGGCACATATCACCGGGACCAGGGGCATGGGAACACCTCTTGGTCTCGACGGAACATTCTCGGACTGGTCGAGGCGAGCACTTGAGGAAGTGGGCGCGAAGACGGGCGAGGCTGAGGCGGCTTGGCCGGGCGGCGACGGCTCGAGAAGCTCGGGAGGTCACGGGCCCTCGTGACGAACTTGGCACGCACGCGCAGGTCCATGGCGGCATGGCAGAGGCTCGTGGCGGCCGCGGCCGGCGCTGAAGGAGCAAAGGCGGGCGGATGGCATGCGACGGAGCCCGTCGGAGCGGAGGCGGCGGCGAGACGGAGGTCGGAGGCGGGCTGCGCGCGAGGCCGGAAAGGCGGCAGCGGGGGCGGGCGTTGACGCGGCTCCCGAGAGAACCAGCGGCAGAGGGGTCCTGTCGGCGTGGTTGAGGCAGGCGGAGGCGGAGCTCCGGCGACCGGCGAGGGGAGCGAGCTGCTGGGTCGAGGAAGGGCACCGGGCGGAGGATGCTGGGGCGGTGGCTCGGCAGGCGGAGGCGCGAGCGGGTCAGCTCGGCGGCGGCAGCCTGGCGAGGCGGGCGGCCTTGGGAGGCGTCGGTGGTCGTTGGCGCGGTGGAGCGGGCTTGGCGGGACTTGGTCGCCAGCGGGCCTGCGCCGAGGAGGGCCGGAGGGGCCGCGGGAGGGCGAGGTGAGGCGGGCAGCTAAGCTGGCGGGACTGCGCGCTGGGAGGGAGAGGCCGACGCAGCAGCAGCGGAGGCCGAGAAGGAGGAGGCGGTGGTTCACAAGGGGAAGGAGGCGAGCGGGGAGGATGGTGCGGCGCGGGGTCGGCCTGAGGCGCAGAGAGGAGAGGAAGAAGAGAAACAGTGGAGGGGGCGGCGTGCGGGGTGGGACCAGGCGGGGAAAGAGAGGTGGGGTGTGGGGCCCGGGGGAAGCGGTGCTGTGTTGCTGTGTGCGTGCGTGCAGTGCGTGTGTGGGTGGGCTGGTTGGTGTGAGTCTGGTGGGAGTTGAGAGGGTCCAGGGAGAGAGAGAGGGAGGGACAAGTGGCAGAAGGGGATTGGAGGGGATTGAGGGGAGAGGTGACGTGGCAAGAGGTGAATGGCTGGGGTGAGGTGGCCAGGGGGGGTGTGGGTAGGATAGTGGGTAAGTGTAGGATTTAGAGCGGTTGCAGGGTGGACCGTTTTAATCTTCTGGGGGTGGTCGTTCGGGTCAGAACGGCCCGTTCGACTGCCCCTACTAAAAACAATTAAACTTTTATTGATTTAAACGGGCCGCGTGCAAACCGATAGCGGCCAAAACAAAATATTCCGGGGACCGGGTTTTGGAGTTTGAACAAAGATGGGGCGTTTGGAAAACAAATCGGGGTTTGCGAAAATAGTTTTGGCAAACAATGCGTGATGATGACGATGCAATGCACAAATTCAACGCGATTTTCTAGTAGTGGTTTTGCGGGATGCCACAAGAGGATACCCGGAGGCGCTGGGAAGAAGATCCTGGGAGATCCTAGAGAATCCGATGGTTGAATCGACTCTGAGAAGGGGCGGAAGCTCTGGAGGCGGATGGGGGAAGGACACGGGGTCAGGGAGGACGAGTTGCTCTGTTTGAGCCCCCCGATCCCTAGTCCTTAAAGGACAAAGTCGCCCAGGGCGGATTATCCGGCCCTCACTAGGGGCAGATAATCTGGCCCTTCTCTGAAAATTCTATTAACATAGTTTCAGGCCGGTGCATTCCAAACAAAACCCTCACAAGGTAACATGCGACTTGTGTGCAAGAATAGATGGGCCAAGATGAGAAAAGGCTTGGGTTTAGAGCACCAAACTGAGACGGTACTGCACACCCAATATTGCAAGAACAAATCAACTAAAAGCCAAGATTGGGTGTGTTCTCCATAAGAACATAAGATATGCAGTAAAATCCAAAAGAGCCAATAGAAACCAACTCTTCTCAAGGAAGAGGGCAGTGGATGAAGCCACCATGTTGGAGCACATGGCATGACACTGCAAAGATGTATCTTGAGTTCAAAACCAATGCTCATCAATAACCCACATATCACAAAATGATATTAAGGGGGATGATTTTTATTGCTTTCAGCATTATGGGGGGAGGGTTAGCCCAATTAATTAAGACCACACTCCCCCTATGTCTATGCCCGCATCTAAACCAAGTACATGAAGAAGTGCAAGTGAGTATTCAAGAGTAGTCAAGCCAAGCTCCTTGAATCCATGATATTTAGATCATTCCTCAAGTAACAAAACCTTGCTTCATCAAGTGGCTTCGTGAAAATATCTGCAAGTTGGTTCTTCATGCTCACAAAATCTAGGGCAATATCACCACGAGAAACATGATCCCGAATAAAAGGATTGTGAATCTCAATATGTTTTGTCCTTGTATGCTGCACCAGATTGTAAGCAATGTTAATAGCACTTTCATTATCACATAAAATAGGCACTTTGTCACAATTGACACCATATTCCTTTGAAGTTTTCCTCATCCATAATAATTGCAAACAAGCACTTGCAGCAGCCACATATCCAGCTTCGGCGGTTGAGAGAGATATACAATTTTTTTTCTTCGAAGACCAACATACTAGAGACCTGCCCAAGAATTTACATGCACCAGAAGTTAATTTTTGATCATCCTTGTCACCATCCCAATCTGAATCAGTATATCCACACAGAGAGAAACTAGAGCCTTTGGGATACCATAGACCAAAGCTTGGGGAATGAACCAAATATCTGAAGATTCTCTTTACCGCCACTAAGTGGCTTTCTTTTGGAGCATCTTGATACCTTGCACACACTCCTACACTCAACACAATATCGGGTCTAGATGCGCAGAGGTAAAGGAGAGAGAGCCATTCATGGATCAGTATACCTTTTGGTCCACATCTTTACCCTTTGGATTAAGCTTGAGATGACATTTAGTTTGCATTTGAGTAGCAACGCCATTTATATCCGTTATCTTGAATCTCTTGAGCATGTCTTGGATGTATTTTTCTTGATTAATGAAGGTTCCCTATCTAAGTTTCTTGATCTTGAATCCAAGAAAGAACCTTAATTCTCCCATCATAGACATCTCAAACCTGTCAGTCATAAGCTTTGAAAATTCATCATTAAAAGATTGATTAGTAGAGCCAAAGATAATATCGTCTACGTATAGTTGGCATACAAAAATCTCCCCCTTAACCTTCTTAGTAAAAAGAGTGGGATCGATTCCAAGTGCGAGATCAAGGTTGGTGACAATGTGCTATTATGGAAAGATAACTGGATTGATCCTCCTCTTTTCATCAGCTCTGCGAGACTGTTCTCGTTCACGCTTAATGAGGACATCTCGGTTAAAAAATTTGCCGAAAGCATGAACCCTGAAGAATTCTTCCAGTTGCCATTGTCAACTGAAGCCCATGAGGAGATGAACCAGTTGGGCTCGGTCGTACATGAGGGCGTGATCGATGAGAGGAACCCTGATGCTTGGAGCTTCGTTTGGGGAGAAGATAAGTACAGACCTCATGACTTCTACGATTTCTGCTACAGAGCAGTTGTGCCACCAAATTACCTGGCTGAGATATGGGAAACTAAGTGCACAATGAAACACATGGTCTTTGCTTGGCTCATGCTGGTGGACAGACTAAACACACGTGACATGCTCCAGAGAAGGAACTACAATATTGGTTCTGATTTCACCTGCATGACGTGCACTGTAGGGTCAAGAGAAACTCGAAACCACTTATTCTTCACCTGTAGTTTTGCGTTGGAGTGCTGGAATGTCATAGAAGTCAAATGGAACACTAGTCTTGCGCTTGAACCTATGATCGCAGATGCCAAGGAGGTGTGGAACAAACCCCTATTTGGAGAAACAATGATTCTAGGCGCATGGAACATCTGGAAAATAAGGAACCGAGCATATTTTGAAGGGGTGCAGCCCGACATTGAAAACTGGCGGAGACAACTTAAGCAGGACCTTTCTATCCTAGAGTGTAGGATCAAGGAGGATCTACAGGAACCTCTTAGAGGGATTATATCACGTATTCACTTTTAAAAGGGAAATTCTTGTAGTAGTCAAATTCCTCTCGCTGGTTGGGCTTGGTCATCCCTGAAGGGACCAGTTGTACAAACAATGTAAATATTTATTTACTTATATATAAACACAGTAGGAGACTCTCCTGCTGTCATTCCTCAAAAAAAAGAGTGAGATTGATTTGCCCAACTTCAAATCCACGGTCTATCAAAAGCTCTTTAAGGTGCTCATACTATGCACGTGGGGCTTGTTTAAGGCCATAGAGCGCCTTATCAAGTTTGTAGACATGGTTCGGAAACTTGGGATCCTCAAAACCTGGGGGTTGCTTGACATATACCAACTCATGTAGAGGACCGTTAAGAAATGCACTCTTAACATCCATTTGCTGTAATTTAAAATTATAATGAGCAGTATAAGAAAGCAGGATACAAATAGAGTCAAGGCGAGCCACTAGAGCATAAGTTTCAACAAAATCAATGCCTTCCACTTGAGAGAATCCTCGAAGTTATTCCGTTCTTCATGCATTGCAACTACCCAATCTGGACCTTCAAGAGCATCGAAAACCTTCTTGGGTCCCACCATAGAGATATGAGCTTGATGATCACAGAAGCTTGCAAGCAAACTTCTAGTGGACACTCTGTTGGAGATATGCCCTAGAGGCAATAATAAATATAGTTATTATTATATCTTTGTGTTTATGATAAATGTTTACATTCATGCTAGAATAGTATTAACAAGGAAACATTAATACTTGTGTGATTTGTAAACTTAATTTGAAGTCCCTAGTATAGCCTCTATACTTCACTAGCTTGTTGGTTGATTAATGATAGTGGTTTCCTTATCATGAACATTGAGATGTTATCAACAACATGATCATATCGTTAGGAGAATGATATGGTGGACATACTCCTATAGATAAGCATAGCATAAAGATCAAGTCATTTCAATAGTTCAATTGCTATATGCTTTCTGATACATAGTAACCTAATTCCTTCGACCATGAGATCATACATATCACCTTTACCGGATGGATGCTTTGATGACATCAAACACCACACCGAATCGGGTGGTTATAAAGGTGGCATTGAGTGTTCGAAGTATTGGTTGAAACACATGGATCAAGAGTGGGATTTGTCCATCCATATGACGGATAGATATACTCGGGCCTCTTGGAATGTCATCCAATTAGCTTGCAAGCATGTGACTGGGTCAAGGGATCACATATCACGAACGAGAAAAGAGTACTTATCGTAACGAGGTTGAACTAGGTATGCAGAGATCGACGATCATAACCTCGGATAAGTAAACTATCGTGAGACAAAGGGAAATTGGTATCGTATGTAAGTGGTTCATTAGATCGCAAAGTAATCGTAGAAATATGTGGGAGCCATATGAATTTCCAGATTCCTCTATTGGTTATTGTTCGGAGAAGTGTCTCGATCATGTCCGCATAATTCACGAACCGTAGGGAGACACACTTAAGGATTCGACGTTGTTTTGAGTAGTTATGGTATTATGAGAAAGAGACCGAATGTTGTTTGGAGTCTCGGATGGGATCCGGGATATCACGAGGTGATCCGGAATGGTCCGGAGAATAAGATTCATATAAGGAAAGTCCCGTTTCGGAGTTCGGAAATGATTCCGGTGTTTTCATCGGGAATGTTCTAGAAGGTTCCGAATTGTCCGGCACTCCGGGGGGGAAGGGTACATGAATGTGTCATTGAATGATTGCATCATGTACTAAGTGTTCTTGCTGTTCCAAAACTTGAAAGTCAAACTGCCAGTTTGAAAGTCAAACGGCTAAAACAGGAAACTGTGGGAAACAAGCAAGAGGAGGTTGAAACCAACTTGGAGGAGGAGTCCTCTCCTCCAAGCCGGGACCAGCCTTGGCGAGTTGAGGAGGACTCCTCCCTTCCTCGGCCAGCCAGCCTCCACCTATAAAAGGAGGGGCAGGGCCTCCTCCTAGACACACAAGTTCCTATCCTCTAATCTCCGGTTTAGAGCCGTTTTGGTTTAGAGCTTCTAATTGCTTTAGCCTGCGGTTTAGAGCCTTCTAATTGGTGTGTCTAATCTCTCGGCCACTAATAGCCCTCTCTCATACTCCACCATACTCGCTCCGGCTTAAGGCGAAGCCCTACGGGATTTCCCCTCTACTTCCGGTACCACGCCGTTGTGCTGCCGGAATCGCGAGGAGAGTGCTACAACCTCCGCTGCCTGCTGGAACAAGGGAGAGGAAGGTCTTTGTCGAGTACCTGTGGCATCCCGCAAAACCACTACTAGAAAATCGCGTTGAATTTGTGCATTGCATCGTCATCATCATGTGTTGGTTGCATAAAACTATTTTCGCAAAGCCCGATTTATTTTCCAAACGCCCCATCTTAATTCAAATGCAAAGCCCCGGGCCTCCGGATTGTTTTTGCTTGACTACTATCGGTTTGCAAACGGTGTTATTAAAACAAATAAAAATTATATTATTTTTAGTGGGGGCAGTCGAACGGGCCAGATCGACCCGAACGACCACCCCCAGGATTTTAAAACGGTCCACCTCCTAATTCCTAAAGCGACCAACTAACCTACCCAGCCCAGCCTCCACATCACTTCCCCCAATGGCAACCTGCCACCTCACCCTCTCCCCTCCCCCTAGCCTACCAGGTGCTGCCACCTAATCCTGCCCTCTCTCTCCTCTCTTCCCCTGTGGCCCACCTAACCCCACTCACTCCCCAACACACACAAAGACACGACACTCACACACAACCCACCCCTCTCTGCCGGGCCCCACCCCACCACGCTGCCCACCCTCGGCCTCACCCCCCCCCAACCGACCATTGCAGCCACACGCATGCACACACTCGGACGACGCCACGCCTGTCTCCCCGTGGCCCCGTGACTGCCCCACCCGCTCGGTCCCTCCTCCCGCGCCTCTCTCCCAGCGTTTCTTCTCCCTCCTCGCTACCTTCCTCCGCCATCCGCCGCGTCCACCCTCGCCCGCCTCCTGCCCCCAGCCGCCCGCCCCCCTCGCTAACCCGCGCCTCCACCTCGCCGCCGGACCCGCTCCGCCCCGCTCCCACCTCGCCATCTCTGCTAGCCCCGCCGCCTGCAGGTCCCGCCTCCTCCGCAGCGCGCCGCGCCGCCCCTCGCCGCCTTCTCTTCCGCTCGGCGCTGCCTCCCGGCCACACCGCCTGCCTCGCTCCGTCGCAGGCGGCCAGGCCACGTCCCGTGACGCTGCCCGCCTCCAGCTCGCCCGGTCGCTCCTCGCCTCCGTCGAGCACGCCGTCCCTCGCCGGCCAGCCGCGCCCCGGCCGCCGCCTCGCTCGACCCCGACGCCGAGCCCTGCCTCCGTCTCCGTCGGCCGTCCTCGCCCCTCGCCTCGGCCCCTTCCGCCCGGCGGCGCCGCTCGCCGACCTCGTCCGCTCGGCCGTCACCGCCTCCAGCGCAGCCACAACCCGAGCTCCGCCCGTGCTCCTCCTCTCGGCGCGCACCGACACCGGCCCTGCACCGCTCGGCCGCGTCGACCCCGCCGTTGGTGCCTCCTCGAGCCTGGCCGCCCGCGTCCGCCTGTCCGCCGACCCCCCCCCTCCCGAGCTCGACCCCGCGCGGCCCCGTCGACCGCTGGCCGTCGCCCTGGTGACCCCGTCGCCACGGGAGCCTGCAAGCTCGCCTCCGTGGTTACCCGAGGCCGCTGCCCGCTCTCTCCGGTGTCGCCAAGATCTTCCGAGTACAGATCGACGCCAAGTTCTTCCACGTGGACCCATTGAACCGAAGACCGACCCCGTGACGAGTGCATCGACCCCCGACCCGAAGATGCCCAGAACACAAGTTCGCCTTCTCGAACGCCAGGAACTCCTTCATGGACACCGATGAGCGAACCCCGGTGCGTCAAGCTCTCCTTCCCGACCGTCAGGGTCCACGACATGGAATCGCCAGGATCATCCCCAGAACGCCAAGATTGCCACGAGAACGCCCCGAATGTTGACACCGACTCGATGGCGCGAGCCCGACAAGATCCTCGCAACGGCAAGATCGACCCCGTGGGGCCCGACAAGATCGGCACGACGACAAGAACGGCATCCGACCGGAAGAATCCGATGCGCCCCCGGCGCCGAACCAAGTCCTGCTTCCCGGATGCCGAGGTCACCGACACAGGACAACAAGATCTACCCCCGCTATCCGAGAACGCATCCGTCGAACCCCGAACCCCAGATCCGTCGAACCCTGAGACCGACCCTGAACCCCGGAACCCCAAGACCGTCGCGACCCCTAATGTGTGACCCTCATCCGAACCCCTATTTTTATAAATGCTAAACATAAAACCTGTTGCATATTAAATTGTCATCCTCGCATGCATATCATTGGTTTGGGGGCCTTATGCCGATTCACCTAATTAAATATGAGGCCCATATGCGGGCAAATCTAGTCTCATATCGGCCTCATTTAAACTTGTGTAGCGAACCGGTATCTTATCTTGCCTTGTTAAACAACATTTAAATTGCGGGGTTTCTAAACAACTTGAACCACCTAACTAATTGTCGGGACCCCGGTTCCACTAAATATGACCTAATCGCATCACATCTTTGCCATGCCATACATTATACATGCATCATGCCGATCTTCTGCCGTTGTATTAAATATTGCATCCGGTGTTTATTCTAGTGTTTTGCTTCTTCGCGGATAAGGCCGATGAGTTGATGTGAGCTTCGCCTCGATCTTCGGTTGAACCCTTCGGCAATGTTTTCAGGCGAGCATCTCCCCTTTTCTACCTATCTTACTTTTCTAGTATTTATTCCCTCCTGTTGTTCTTTGCTATCTGTGTTGCGATGCTCTAGTTTCGTACCCGTGATATCCCCTGCAGCCATATATAGCCTTGGACACATCCTATTACCTGTTGTTTGGTAGATAGTTGGACCCGCGTGTCGCAGTCGCTTGCTCAAGTGTTTGTGTCGACAAGTACCACAATTGTTGGAGGATTGCCGCATGTTGACGTTGGAGATGATCATGGTTTACTTATTGTTCACTTTAATTCCTGTTTAATAACTAAAATTGAATTAAGCAGAGGCATCGGTGGGTGATAGGTAAGATTTGGTTTCCGACCGCCCACTTGTGTCCCGTAGGACCCGAGTTCTTGACACCTGTTCCGAGATCGAGCGCTAACCACGGTGGGAGATATGGGCCCCCCATTGATTATTACCTGATTTCAAAGTATTGTACTGGGGGCCACAACTAGTTTGAGGTGTTTTTACTATCCTGTACTTATGCCATGCTACTTATGTATTTACGTTTGTGCGAGGAGCACCCTGTACTGTTTAGGATCGGGACACGTTTTCGCGGTGTCGACAGTCCCCGTTTGGGGATTTGCTGTCGCTCTTGCGTCCACCCAAACCCTAAGTCCGTCTCGGAGACCGGCCGACTCCGTTGCGGGTGTCGACTTGGTGGGGTGGCCCCCATGTACTTGCTTTGGATCTGGGAACGTCGTGACTTAGGCCCCGCCGACATACCGATGGGTGTATGTTAACTGATCTGGCAAAAAGGGTCGAAGTGCCTGTGGATACTTTGGTGCACCCCTGCAGGGTTAAATCTTTTCGAGAAGCCGTGTCCGCGGTTATGGACGACTTGGAGCACAGTGCTTGATCATAGACAACTATAACTAAAGTTTACTGTTATAATTTGACTTGTATCCGATATGACTAGTAATCAGCTTCACTACAACGGAATGGCTAAGTAAAAGTACCAACAACTGCTGGGTTTTGGGGTTATCTCATGATAATTGTATCTGACTAGTAAGTGTTGCCACTATAACGGAATGGTTAATTAAAAGTGCCCACTGCTTATTTTATCAGGATGATTATCTAAACCTGACTAGTAATTGTCGCAACTATAACGGAATAAATAAAACTGCCAACTGTGTGAGTTCCTCGGTTGACTTCCTCGTTTGGTCTCGAGGGGAAAACACCAGGATGGGTTTGTTTGGTGTTAGCTTCAGGTTGGATCCGGATAGGTCACTCTTATCCCTCTCTGATAACCGCCAGTTGTATCGAGTCTCTATAGGTTGTTTAGTGCATGCTGCCGCTGCCGCTCAGTCCACCATACCTATGTAGGCGAGGACCGCCGAATTCTAGCCTCGTGTGTCTTGGCCTCAAGATCGACGCTCCTTCTTTTTCCTTTGCCCTTTGTCGGCACCCTTTGTTTAAGCAGGTTTGAGATCGACGTCATTAGCGGTTACCCTTCCGGCTTGGCTCGGGTGGTTATGGACGCCATTGGTTATTCTTCGTGGCTCTTAGCCCCATTTGCATCTTGTCCGTAGCGGACGCCTCCGCTTTTCAAGGTGATTTGGATCTTTGTATATTATATTCGTATTCTTGACTCTTTGAGTCGGTGTTATATATATCGTTCGTGGGTCCCATCGAGGACCCGTCGTAATGTTATTATTCGTTTCCACCCGCATGCGAAAGTGCTGGTGGCACCTTTGAATCGTTTCTATGCGGGTTTGGCGAATTTTGCTCAAACTTGCATAGGTCCGATTCTGAGGGTGTTACAGAGTGGTATCAGAGCTCAGCAGTTGCGATACCCCACAAGTCCAGCCTGTAGGATAACCTAGCTAACGGCCGAAGTAGAGTGTCAAAACTATTTTTGCAAAATCGGTTGGATAGTTCTGATTAGGTCTGATTTTACTCCTTACCCCTTTGTTATTCCTCTCTTACCTCTACGTGTTTTAAATCCGCTCTCGTCTCTTTCTTCGAGTCCAGGAATTCTCGTGGTTGGGTTTCCGTCGTACCTTCAGGGTTTCGCTTCCTTCTTTCATACCGGTGTTCTACCATCCGGTGTTCTTGCTGCTTGAGGAATCCTTCTGCTGTGTTACCATTCGTTATTCCTTGTTTGTGCCTTCCGGTGTTTTCCGACTCGACGACATCCTCTACGCCAGATTCGATGCAGAGTCTGTATCACTCCGGTGATTCCGAACCTCGCTTGTCGAGATCTTCAGTCTAACTCCGAGAGTTGGTTGCATAATCCGCCTATTCTTGTGCAGAGTAATGGTTTGGGTGCGCGATGGACTGATCACCATCCGACTACTCTTATCATTCGCTCTTGTACATCGAATCAGTGGATCCAGCAGTTTTACTCCATCCACGGAAGTTAGGGGTGGCTTTATTTGTGGATACCTCTACCTTCGACCTTTTGTTCCCAGAGTGTTCTCTCGACGATCACGGACAACGACCTCTTGTTAGTGGTGTCGCGAGGATCTACACGAAGCGAGAAGATGCAGATCGCCGACCTTCCTTCCGGTACCATGAGGCGGATCTCGAGGGCGAGATCCATTGTTAGTTGTGTCGAATTGTGGCATCCCGCAAAACCACTACTAGAAAATCGCGTTGAATTTGTGCATTGCATCGTCATCATCATGTGTTGGTTGCATAAAACTATTTTCGCAAAGCCCGATTTATTTTCCAAACGCCCCATCTTAATTCAAATGCAAAGCCCCGGGCCTCCGGATTGTTTTTGCTTGTCTACTATCGGTTTGCAAACGGTGTTATTAAAACAAATAAAAATTATATTATTTTTAGTGGGGGCAGTCGAACGGGCCAGATCGACCCGAACGACCACCCCCAGGATTTTAAAACGGTCCACCTCCTAATTCCTAAAGCGACCAACTAACCTACCCAGCCCAGCCTCCACGTCACTTCCCCCAATGGCAACCTGCCACCTCACCCTCTCCCCTCCCCCTAGCCTACCAGGTGCTGCCACCTAATCCTGCCCTCTCTCTCCTCTCTTCCCCTGTGGCCCACCTAACCCCACTCACTCCCCAACACACACAGCACACGACGCACTCACACACAACCCACCCCACTCTCTGCCCGGGCCCCACCCCACCACGCGGCCCACCCCTCAGCCTCACCCAGCCCCCCACCAGCAGCCACACACGCATGCACACACTCGACGCCACGCCCGGTCTCCGCTGGGCCCCTGTGACTGCCCCACCCGCTCGGTCCCTCCTCCCGCACGTCTCTCCCCGTTTCTTCTCCCTCCTCTGCTACCTTCCTCCGCCAACCATCCGCCGCCACCCCGCCTGCCCCGCCCCGCCGCCAGCCCCCCTCGCTAACCAGCGCCTCCACCTCACGCGCCGGACCCGCCGCCCCGCTCCCACTCGCCATCTCGCTAGCCCGCCGCAGTCCGCCTCCCCTCCGCCCAGCCTGCGCCGCCCCTCCCGCCGCTTCTCTGTCTCCGCTGCCCTCCCGGCCACACCAGCGTCCTTTGCCTCCCCGCTCCGTCCGCCGTGGCCGGCACGCCCCGCACGCTGCCGCCTCCCAGCTCCGCTGGCTCCTCGCCTGCCGAGCACGCCGTCCCCGCCGGCCAGCCCCGCGACGCCGCCTCGTCTACCTCGACCTCGACGCGCGCGCCTGCCTCCGCTCCGTCGACCGCCCTCGCCCCGCTCGCCTGCCCTTCCCGCTCCCGTGGCCGCCTCCGGCCGACCTCGTCCGCCCCGGCGTCACGGCCTCCCACGCAGCCCACGACAGCTCGGCCGTGCTCCTCCTCTCGCGCGCGCCCGACGCCTGCGCACCGCTGGCCCGCGTCGACCCGCCGTTGGTGCCTCCTCGAGCCTGGCCGCCCGCGTCCGCCTGTCCGCCGACCCCCCCTCCCGAGCTCGACCCCGCGCGGCCCCGTCGACCGCTGGCCGTCGCCCTGGTGACCCCGTCGCCACGGGAGCCTGCAAGCTCGCCTCCGTGGTTACCCGAGGCCGCTGCCCGCTCTCTCCGGTGTCGCCAAGATCTTCCGAGTACAGATCGACGCCAAGTTCTTCCACGTGGACCCATTGAACCGAAGACCGACCCCGTGACGAGTGCATCGACCCCCGACCCGAAGATGCCCAGAACACAAGTTCGCCTTCTCGAACGCCAGGAACTCCTTCATGGACACCGATGAGCGAACCCCGGTGCGTCAAGCTCTCCTTCCCGACCGTCAGGGTCCACGACATGGAATCGCCAGATCATCCCGAACGCCAAGATTGCCACGAGAACGCCCCGAATGTTGACACCGACTCGATGGCGCGAGCCCGACAAGATCCTCGCAACGGCAAGATCGACCCCGTGGGGCCCGACAAGATCGGCACGACGACAAGAACGGCATCCGACCGGAAGAATCCGATGCGCCCCCGGCGCCGAACCAAGTCCTTCTTCCCGGATGCCGAGGTCACCGACGCAGGACAACAAGATCTACCCCCGCTATCCGAGAACGCATTCGTCGAACCCCGAACCCCAGATCCGTCGAACCCTGAGACTGACCCCGAACCCCGGAACCCCAAGACCGTCGCGACCCCTAATGTGTGACCCTCATCCGAACCCCTATTTTTATAAATGCTAAACATAAAACCTGTTGCATATTAAATTGTCATCCTCGCATGCATATCATTGGTTTGGGGGCCTTATGCCGATTCACCTAATTAAATATGAGGCCCATATGCGGGCAAATCTAGTCTCATATCGGCCTCATTTAAACTTGTGTAGCGAACCGGTATCTTATCTTGCCTTGTTAAACAACATTTAAATTGTGGGGTTTCTAAACAACTTGAACCACCTAACTAATTGTCGGGACCCCGGTTCCACTAAATATGACCTAATCGCATCGCATCTTTGCCATGCCATACATCATACATGCATCATGCCGATCTTCTGCCGTTGTATTAAATATTGCATCCGGTGTTTATTCTAGTGTTTTGCTTCTTCGCGGATAAGGCCGATGAGTTGATGTGAGTCAGCCTCGATCTTGGTTGAACCCTTGGCAATGTTTTCAGCGATCATCTCCTTTTCTACCTATCTTACTTTTCTAGTATTTATTCCCTCCTGTTGTTCTTTGCTATCTGTGTTGCGATGCTCTAGTTTCGTACCCGTGATATCCCCTGCAGCCATATATAGCCTTGGACACATCCTATTACCTGTTGTTTGGTAGATAGTTGGACCCGCGTGTCGTAGTCGCTTGCTCAAGTGTTTGTGTCGACAAGTACCACAATTGTTGGAGGATTGCCGCATGTTGACGTTGGAGATGATCATGGTTTACTTATTGTTCACTTTAATTCCTGTTTAATAACTAAAATTGAATTAAGCAGAGGCATCGGTGGGTGATAGGTAAGATTTGGTTTCCGACCTCCCACTTGTGTCCCGTAGGACCCGAGTTCTTGACACCTGTTCCGAGATCGAGCGCTCTAACCACAGGTGGGGAGATATGGGCCCCCCATTGATTATTACCTGATTTCAAAGTATTGTACTGGGGGCCACAACTAGTTTGAGGTGTTTTTACTATCCTGTACGTATGCCATGCTACTTATGTATTTACGTTTGTGCGAGGAGCACTGCATCTTGTTAGGATCGGGACACGTTTTGGTGTCGGCTCCCGTTTGGGGATTCTTTGTCTCTCCGCCGTCACCCAAACCCTAAGTCCGTCTCGAGACCGCCGACTCCGTTGGTGTCGACTTGGTGGGGTGGCCCCCATGTACTTGCTTTGGATCTGGGAACGCCGTGACTTAGGCCCGCCGACATACCGATGGGTGTATGTTAACGATCCGCAAAAGGGTCGAAGTGCCTGTGGATACTTTGGTGCACCCCTGCAGGGTTAAATCTTTTCGAGAAGCCGTGTCCGCGGTTATGGATGACTTGGAGCACAGTGCTTGATCATAGACAACTGTAACTAAAGTTTACTGTTATAATTTGACTTGTATCCGATATGACTAGTAATCAGCTTCACTACAACGGAATGGCTAAGTAAAAGTACCAACAACTGCTGGGTTTTGGGGTTATCTCATGATAATTGTATCTGACTAGTAAGTGTTGCCACTATAACGGAATGGTTAATTAAAAGTGCCCACTGCTTATTTTATCAGGATGATTATCTAAACCTGACTAGTAATTGTCACAACTATAACTGAATAAATAAAACTGCCAACCGTGTGAGTTCCTCGGTTGACTTCCTCGTTTGGTCTCGAGGGGAAAACGCCAGGATGGGTTTGTTTGATGGTAGAATCAGGTTGGATCCGAATAGGTCACTCTTATCCCTCTCGATAACCGCCAGGTTGTATCGAGTCTCTATAGGTTGTTTAGTGCATCTTTGCCGCCGATCCACCATACCTATGTAGGCGAGGACCAATTCTAGCCTCGCTGTCTTGGCCTCGATCGACGCTCCTTCTTTTTCCTTTGCCCTTTGTCGGCACCTTTTGTTTAAGCAGGTTTGAGATCGACGTCGTTAGCGTGGTTACCCTTCCGGCTGGCCAGCGTGGTTATGGACGCCATTGGTTATTCTTGAGGGCTCTTAGCCCCATTTGCATCTTGTCCGTATCGGACGCCCGTCGGTTTCAAGGTGATTTGGATCTTTGTATATTATATGTATTCTTGACTCTTTGAGTCGTGTTATATATATCTGTTATGGGTCCCATCGAGGACTGCTGTAATGTTATTACGTTTTCCACCCGCACGAAAGTGCTGGTGGGCACCTTTGAATCGTTTCTATGCGGGTTTGGCGAATTTTGCTCAAACTTGCATAGGTCCGATTCGAGGGTGTTACTGATCGAACGGTGACCGATCAAGGAAGCGCCGAACGCAGCTACCGAAGGATCGTCACACGATCTTGAGATCGGAAGAGTACGACTACATCACCCACGAGAATCCGCCTCGTTAAACACTTTGGAATCTTCGAGGGTAAGTTATTCCATCGACTCGTTGCTACAATCTAGTAGATAGATCTTGGCTTGTTTGTTTGTATGCGATAGAAAATTTTTGTTTTCCATGCTACGAACCCCTACAAAGGGTATCGAGCCGTGTCTATATGTAGATCTGAGACGAGTAGAACACAATGGTCATTGTGGGCGTTGATGCTTTTATTGTCGATTGCTTTTGTGTACTTTGCATCTTGCGGTATGTTGGGATGAAGCGCCTGGCTAACCTTACATGACATCATTCATGAGACTTGCTCCACGCTTGACATGCAACTTGTATTGCATAAGTGGCTTTATGGGTGCCTGCTTTCTCCTAGCATAGTTAAGATCCAATTTACAACGGGTGATCAACAATGCTAGTATCAATGTTGTGGTTCTTGTTCGTAAGTTAGAACGACACTTATTGAAAGCCCCAAACCACGTAAATATGCAAAGAAAGTAGAGGCGCCTAACTTTGTTTTGCAGGGTGCAGTGATGTGATATGGCCATGATTGTGATTATATTTGATGTATGCAATGTTCCTTATTGTAAGTTGGCAACCGGCAGGAGCCATATGGTTGTCTTTAATTTATGTTAAGACCCGCGTGTCTATTCAAAGTAGTTGTAATAGTTGAAGCCGTGGACGACAACCATGGTTAAGCGCCATTGACCTTGATGCAATGCCGGTGATGATGGAGATCATGTTCGTGCTTGAAGATGGAGATCGGAAGCACAAAGAAGAAAGGCCATATCATATCACATATTATTGAATTGCATGTGATGTTAATCCTTTATGCATCTTGTATTGCTTGGTAGACGACGGTAGCATTATAAGATGATCCCTCATGCACATCAATTTCAAGTCATAAAGTGTTCACCCTTAGTTAGCACCGCTATAAAGCTTGTTGTTTCAAGCACCACGTGATGATCGGGTGTTAGATTCTGCAACTGTATACAACGTGAGCAAGCCAGATTTGCTCATGCAGAAACTAAGGTTTGATCTTGACGAGCCTAGCATGTATGCATGGTCTCGAACACGGATCACCGAAAGGTAAAGCATGAATCATAGTAGATATGATGAACATGACGATTGTTCGCCATTGAAACTATATCAACTCTCGTGATGATCGGTGTTGATGTAGTGGATTTGGTTCGTGTGATCACTAAAACAATGTGAGGGATGTTGTTTGAGTGGAGTTCACCTAGTTTAATTTCATTAATTAATTTGAACTCAATTTGTCATAAACTTAGTCTAAACTATTGCAAATATGTTGTAGATCAATGGCAGCCCCTACCATCAATTTTAATGCGTTCCTAGAGAAAGAAAAGTTGAAAACAATGGAAGCAACTTCATGGATTGGTTCCGCAATTTGAGGATTGTCCTCACACCTGGTAATTTGACCTATGTCTTTGGATGCACCTGGTGACCCACTGCAAATGATGCTCCCGATGAAGTAAAGAATGTTTACCTCGCTCAGAAGAATCAGTACTCCATAGTTCAGTGTGCTATCTTGTATGGTTTAGAATCAGAGCTTCAGAAAAGGTTTGAAGAGTCAGACCCATATGATATTGTCGAGGATCTCAAATTGATTTTTGAGACTCATGCGGCAATTGAAAGCTATGAGGCTTCTGAAAACTTCTTTAACTGCAAGATGGAAGAGGGCAGCTCCGTCAGTGAGCATGTGCTTAAGATGTCTGGGCACGCAAACAAACTTCAAAGCTTGGGTATAGTGATTCCTAATGCTTTGGGGATTTACCGTGTCCTCCAGTCACTACCACCAAGTTACAGGAACTTTGTGATGAACTACAACATGCAGAACATGAACAAAGAGTTGCCAGAACTGTTTGCTATGTTAAAGTTTGCAGAAGTGGAGATCAAGAAAGAGCACCAAGTGTTGATGGTCAATAAGACCACCAAATTCAAGAAAGGCAAGTCTAAGCAAAAGGGACACTTCAAGAAGGGTGGTAAGAAAGTTACCACGCCGGCGAAGAAAACCAAAGCTGGACCCAACCCTGAAACTGAGTGTTTTTACTGCAAGGGAGAAAGTCACTGGAAGCGGAATTGCCCAAAGTACTAGGCGGATCTGAAGAACGGCAACATCAAGAAGAAAGGTATATCTGATATACATGTTATTGATGTGTATCTCACTAGTACTCGTAGTAGTGCCTGGGTATTTGATACTGGTTCGGTTGCTCATATTTGTAACTCGAAACAGGTGCTGCAGAATAAACGGATGCTAGCGAAGAACGAGGTGACGATGCGCATGGGAAATGGATCAAAGGTTGATGTGATCGCGGTCGGCACGCTACCCCTTCATCTACCATCGGGATTAGTTTTATACTTAAATAATTGTTATTTAGTGTCTGTGTTGAGCATGAACATTATATCGGGATCTTGTTTATTGCGAGACGGTTACTTGTTTAAATCAGAGAATAATGGTTGTTCGATTTATATGAGTAATATGTCTTATACACATGCACCTTTGATAGATGGTCTATTTTTATTGAATCTCGATAGTGGAAATACACATATCAACAACATTGAGGCTAAACGTTTGAAATCAAGCGATAATTCGACCTATATGTGGCAATCGCTGCCTTGGTCACATTGGAGTGAAGCGTATGAAGAAACTCCATTCCAATGGACTTCTTGAATCACTTGATTTTGAATCACTTGAAAGATGCGAAGCATGTCTGATGGGAAAAATGACTAAGACTCCATTTTCTGGTATGATGGAGCGAGCTACGGACTTATTGGAAATCATACATACCGATGTGTGTGGTCCAATGAGTGTAGCATCGCGCGGTGGTTATCGTTATGTTCTTACCTTCACGGATGACTTGAGTAGATATGGGTATATCTATTTCATGAAACATAAGTCCGAAACTTTCGAGAAGTTTAAGGAGTTTCAAAGTGAGGTAGAGAATCAACGTAACAAGAAGATTAAATTTCATGCTCTCGATCGTGGAGGTGAATATCTAAGTTATGAGTTTGGCGAGCATTTGAAGAAATGCGGAATACTTTCAGCTTGACACCGCCGGAACACCACAACATAATGGTGTGTCCGAACGTCGTAATCGAACTCTTTTAGATATGGTTCGTTCTATGATGTCACTTACAGATTTACCGCTATCATTTTGGGGTTATGCATTAGAAACAGCCGCATTCACTTTAAATAGGGCACCGTCTAAATCCGTTGAAACGACACCGTATGAATTATGGTTTGGGAAGAAACCTAAATTGTCATTCCTTAAAGTTTGGGGATGCGAAGCCTATGTAAAGAAGTTACAGCCGGACAAGCTTGAACCCAAAGCGGAAAAATGCGTCTTCATAGGATACCCGAAGGAAACTATTGGGTATACCTTCTATCATAGATCCGAAGGCAAAATCTTCGTTGCCAAGAATGGATCCTTTCTAGAGAAGGAATTTCTCTCGAAAGAAGTGACTGGAAGGAAAGTAGAACTCGACGAGGTTGTCGAACCTTCTCTCGAAATTGCGAGTAGCGCAACACCGGAAGAAGTTCCTGTGGTGCCTGCACCAATTAGAGAGGAAGCTAATGATGATGATCATGAAACTTCGGTTGAAGTTACTATAGAGCCTCGGAGGTCAACGAGAACTCGTACCACTCTAGATTGGTATGATTTCGTTATGAGTGACATGTTGGTGGACAACACCGATGACCCCGAGACATATGAGGAAGCGATAATGAGCCCAGATTCCAGTAAATGGCAAGAAGCCATGAAATCCGAGATTGGATCCATGTACGAAAACCAAGTATGGACTTTGGTGGACTTACCGGATGGCCGGAAGGCTGTCGAGAACAAATGGATTTTCAAGAAGAAAACAGATGCTGATGGTAATGTTACTGTCTATAAAGCTCGACTTGTCGCAAAAGGGTTTCGACAAATTCAAGGAGTTGACTACGATGAGACTTTCTCACCAGTAGCGAAGCTAAAGTCTGTGAGGATTATGTTAGCAATCTCTGCATATTATGATTATGAGATATGGCAGATGGATGTCAAAACAGCATTCCTCAATGGAGATATTGATGAAGAGTTGTATATGATGCAACCCAAAGGTTTTGTCGATCCTAAAGATGCTAACAAGGTATGCAAACTTCAACGGTCCGTTTATGGATTGAAGCAAGCATCCCGGTTGGAATCAACGTTTTGATAAGGTGATCAAAAGTTTTGGTTTTATACAAACTTATGGAGAAGCTTGTATTTACAAGAAAGTGAGTGGGAGCTCAGAGCATTCTTAATACTATATGTGGATGACATATTGTTGATTGGGAATGATGTAGACCTTCTTAATAGTGTCAAGGAATATTTGAATAATAGTTTTTCAATGAAGGATCTTGGCAAAGCAGCTTACATATTAGGCATAAAGATTTATAGAGATAGATCGAAACGCCAAATATCATTGTCACAGAGTACATATTTGGACAAAGTTCTAAAGAGGTTTGGAATGGAAGAAAGCAAGAAAGGGTTCTTGCCCATGTTGCCCAATACGACCTTGAGTAAAACTCAAAGTCCGACATCGGCAGAAGATAGAGAAAGGATGAGTAAGACTCCCTATGCCTCAGCCATAGGATCTCTAATGTATGCCATGCTATGTACTAGACCCGACATTGCATATGTTGTTAGTTTAACTAGCAGATATCAAAGTGATCCGAGTGGATCATTGGACAAGATCAAAACATCCTTAAGTACTTGAGAAGAACTAAGGATATGGTTCTTTCTTATGGAGGTGATGAACAGCTCGTTGTTAATGGTTACAGCGATGCTAGTTGGAACACCGATCCGGATGATTCTAAATCACAATCTGGATACGTATTTATTTTGAATGGTGCAAAGTTATTGGAGGAGTGCAAAGCAAAGCGTTGTGGCGAGATCTTCAACTGAATCGGAATACATGGCTGCTTCGGAGGCTTCACAAGAAGCAATATGGATGAAAGAGTTCATTACAGAGCTGGGTGTGGTTCCTAGTGCGATGGACCCAATGTCTATCTATTGTGATAACATGGGCGCCATAGCCAATGCGCAAGAACCAAGGTCACACAAGAAGCTGAAGCATATCAAGCTGCGTTTTCACGCTATTCGAGAACATATCCAGGATGGGGATATAAAGATTTGCAAAGTACACACAGATCTGAATGTGGCGGATCCGTTGACTAAACCTCTCCCGAGGGCAAAAAATGACCAACACCAAACTGCCATGGGTGTTCGGTATATTACCATGTAATCTAGATTAGATGACTCTAGTGCAAGTGGGAGACTGTTGGAGATATTCCCTAGAATAAATATAGTTATTATTATATCTTTGTGTTTATGATAAATGTTTACATTCATGCTAGAATAGTATTAACAAGGAAACATTAATACTTGTGTGATTTGTAAACTTAATTTGAAGTCCCTAGTATAGCCTCTATACTTCACTAGCTTGTTGGTTGATTAATGATAGTGGTTTCCTTATCATGAACATTGAGATGTTATCAACAACAAGATCATATCGTTAGGAGAATGACATGGTGGACATACTCCTATAGATAAGCATAGCATAAATATCAAGTCATTTCAATAGTTCAATTGCTATATGCTTTCTGATACATAGTAACCTAATTCCTTCGACCATGAGATCATGCATATCACCTTTACCGGATGGATGCTTTGATGACATCAAACACCACACCGTAACTGGGTGGTTATAAAGGTGGCATTGAGTGTTCGGAAAGTATTGGTTGAAACACATGGATCAAGAGTGGGATTTGTCCATCCATATGACGGATAGATATACTCTGGGCCCTCTCGGTGGAATGTCATCCAATTAGCTTGCAAGCATGTGATGGGTCACAAGGGATCACATATCAGGAACGAGAAAAGAGTACTTATCGGTGAGGTTGAACTAGGTATGCAGAGATACCGACGATCATAACCTTGGATAAGTAAACTATCGTGAGACAAAGGGAAATTGGTATCGTATGTAAGTGGTTCATTCGATCGCAAAGTAATCGAGAAATATGTGGAGCCATATGAATTTCCAGATTCCTCTATTGGTTATTGTTCGGAGAAGTGTCTCAATCATGTCCGCATAATTCACGAACCGTAGGGAGACACACTTAAGGATTCGACGTTGTTTTGAGTAGTTATGATATTATGAGAAAGAGACCGAATGTTGTTCGGAGTCTCGGATGGGATCCGGATATCACGAGGTGATCCGGAATGGTCCGGAGAATAAGATTCATATAAGGAAAGTCCGTTTGAGTTCGGAAATGATTAGTGTTTTCATCGAATGTTCTAGAAGGTTCGGATTGTCCAAGCACTCCGGGGGGGAAGGGTACATGAATGTGTCATTGAATGATTGCATCATGTACTAAGTGTTCTTGCTGTTCCAAAACTTGAAAGTCAAACTGCCAGTTTGAAAGTCAAACGGCTAAAACAGGAAACTGTGGGAAACAGGAAACTGTGGGAAACAAGCAAGAGGAGGTTGAAACCAACTTGGAGGAGGAGTCCCTCTCCTCCAAGACGGCAGCCAGCCTTTGCCGAGTTGGGGAGGGACTCCCCTCCCCTTCCCTGGCGCGCCAGCCCCTCCACCTATAAAAGGAGGGGCAGGGCCTCCTCCTAGACACACAAGTTCCTATCCTCTAATCTCCGGTTTAGAGCCATTTTGGTTTAGAGCTTCTAATTGCTTTAGCCTGCGGTTTAGAGCCTTCTAATTGGTGTGTATAATATCTAGGCCACTAATAGCCCTCTCTCATACTCCACCATACTCTCTCCGGCTTAAGACGAAGCCCTGCGGGATTTCCCCTCTACTTCCGGTACCACGCCGTTGTGCTGCTGGAATCGCGAGGAGAGTGCTACAACCTCCGCTGCCTGCTGGAATAAGGGAGAGGAAGGTCTTCGTCGAGTACCAAACGTGTGACCGACTACGGAAGCGCTGCCGGAACGCAGCGCCGGAAGGATCGTCTACACGATCTTGAGATCGGAAAGAGTACGACTACATCACCCACGAGAATCCGCTCTCGTTAAACACTTTGGAATCTTCGAGGGTAATTTATTCCATCGACTCGTTGCTACAATCTAGTAGATAGATCTTGGCTTGTTTGTTTGTATGCGATAGAAAATTTTTGTTTTCCATGCTACGAACCCCTACACACTCTTCTTATTAGATCACCTACAATCTTGTCTAGTGTATGACCTCTTAATTCAAGGTTCCTTTCAGCATGTGTTTTGCGACGACTTTCAATCTCCTTATTGTTTCTTGGAGGTATTGCTTCAACATTTGGATCCTCGTATTGACCACCAGCTTGTCCTTCATCAACAACTTGTTCACTACGAACTAGGGATGAAGAACCTTGCCCTTGATCTTGGTCAGCAGCCATAACAGGAGACTGCTGCAGTTTTGGAGTTTCAAGGCCAGATAATCTGGCCCTAGGAGGGGCCGGATAATCCGTCCTGGGAGTTTCATCACCTTCCTGCTCTTCTTGGTTGTCCCTGTCACGAGCTGGAGCTTCAGGGCCAGATAATCCACCCCTGGGAGGGGCTAGATAATCTGGCCTGGGAGTTTCAGCGCTTTCTTGCTCTTCCTGGTTGCCCCTGGACGAGATGTAGTGCCAGGGCCGGATAGTCCGCCCCTCGGAGGGGCCGGAGATTCCGGCCTAGGACTACCAGTTTGCCCAATTGATTGATGATCTTCAGAAGGTTGTGGTGTTGGTGTAGTAGTTTCTCCATCAGGTGGTGCTTGTTGATCTTGTGTAGATGCGGTCTCTACTTAAGTAGAGAATTGTCCTTCCCAATCCGCCACAAGGGGTTCCTCAATGGGGCGGAAGAATCCCATTCCCATTCTTCGTATGTCATCTTGGGGTATTTCAACATCTGCATCACAAACATCAACTTGCCCCACATGGGAGCCATCATTTTCATCGAATTCCACACTACAAGATTCTACAATAATTCCGGAGAGCTGATTGTAGATTCTATAAGTGTGGTATTCGACACTATAACCAACAAAAATACCTTATAAAGCCTTAGACTCAAATTTATACAAACGAACTCCTTTGATAAGAAAGAAACACTTACAACCAAATAACCGGAAATAAGATATGTTGGGCTTGTTACCGGTAAGTGTCTCATATGGAGTTTTGTCCAAGATGTTACGGAGGTAAAGTCGGTTTGATGAGTGACATGCGGTGGAAATGGCTTCATCCCAGAAGTTGTAAGGTGACTTGAATTCAGCCAACATAGATCTAGCCATGTCCATTAGAGTCCGGTTCTTCCTCTCCGCTACACCATTTTGTTGAGGGGTGTACGCAGCGGAATATTGATGTCTTATCCTGTCTTCACTTAGAAATTCATTTAAGGTGTATTTCTTGAACTCAGAGCCGTTGTCACTCCTTATTGCCAATATTGGGACATTGTGTTGACGCTGGACCTCATTGGCGAAGTCAATGATGGTTTGTTGAGTCTCACTCTTTATCTTGAAAAAGTAACCCATGCGTATCTTGAGTAATCATCGACTATCATGAAGCAATATTTCTTCCCACCGAGCCTTGCATGAGACGGAGGACCAAACATGTCCACATGAAGTAATTCCAAAATCCTCTTTGAGGATACAATAGTTTTCCTCTTGTGGGGAGAGTCGTTCATCTTTCCTTCAACACATGCCCTGCAAACACGATCTTTGGCAAAGGAAACATTGTCTTTTAGTCCAAGGATGTGGCCACCCTTGTGAAGACTTTGAAAAGTTCTCATGTTGACGTGGGCTAGACGGCGATGCCATAACCAGCCCGCGTCGGTGATACGTCCAATTTGCATCACCATTCTATATCATAATTTGCCTCTATTCATTGATATATTTCATATTAAGATGTGTTACTTATGTCTTTTCATATGTTTTTGTATATTGGATGATTCTTGGAGGATGAACTTCCGGAGTCAGGATTCTGATGGAAAAATAGGTGTTTTGATGCAATTTCGCGAAGATCAGAAAAATACCAGAAAAACTACGGAAAATCCTATTTTCCCAGAAGACGAAGAATGCCAGAAGGGGAGGAATAGTTGGGCCACAGGGGGCCCACACCCCCTAGGCGTGGGCCACCCTAGGTCGCGCCTACAGGGGGTGTGGCCCACCTGGCCCACCTCTGGCTCCGCCCTCTCGCCTATATCTTCTCCTCTAAACCCTAATACACGAGGAGCGACCATAGAAAGGTTCCACCGCCTCTACGGGGCGGAAAACACCAAGAGAGAAAGATCTCTCCGATAGACAGATTTATGCTGGGGAAATTCCTTTACAGAGAGGGGAGATAGTCGCCATCAACACCATCATCAAGATAGACTTCATCGGGGTCATCATCATCCACACCTTCATCTCCACCAGCACCATCATCACCACTCCATCCCGCTGTAACAATTGTGTTGAACCTTGCTTAGTTATTAGGGGGAACTTTTCCAGTGTTGATTACTATTGTAGTTGATGCTTGTGAGTGGAACCATTGAATTATTGTTTATGTTTAGATTGTTATCCATTATCATATCATCTTTGACCTTGATCAATATGGTGTATCGTGAGTAGTTCGTTTAGTTCTTGAGGACATAGGAGAATTCATGTTGTTAGTAGTGGAATTGTGTTGAGGTATTATTCAATGGTTTAGTATTTAAGTTGTGGTGCTATTCTTCTAGTGGTGTCATGTTAACGTCAACTACATGATAATTCACCATTTATGGGCCTAGGGGAATGCATTGTGTATTTGGCTACTAATTGTGGGGTTGCCGGAGTGATAGAAACCTGAACGCCCGTTAGGAAACCATTGCGCAAGGGAGTGTAGGATCTCAGAGTTTAAGGCTGTGGTTAGGTTTTTATCTTAATTACTTTCTCATAGTTGCGGATGCTTGCAAGGGGTTTAATCACAAGTATGTATTAGTCCAAGTAAGGTCGGTACATTAGCACAAGTTCACCCACACAACACTTACAAAACCAAACAAGATTAATCAGCTATATGAAACAAAAGCACTTGACAGAATTCCCATGTGTGCTCGAGAACGTTTGGTCCTCATTAGTATTTCAACGGCTTATCCTTTGCTAAGAAAGTATTGTGCCACTACTGCAGTTGTTTGCCGTCTTTATTTACTTGCACTTTATTTCCTTGCTTTATCCGAAAACCCCTAAAAATCTATTTGCTAAGTATTTACAGAGATTTCCTACTCTATACCACTAGTCAACACCTTCTGCTCCTCGTTGGGATCGACACTCCTATTTATCAAAATTACTATGATACACCCCTATACTTGTGGGTCATCAAGACTATTTTCTGGCGCCGTTGCCGGGGAGTGCAACGCTATTGAAGAGTGGAACTGGTAAAGGAAGCTTCTACTGTGAGTATTGTTTTTATTTCTGTTTGTTACTTTGTTTCCAATATGGATAACCCACTTGGTTTTCTGTTTGGGAAAACTTCTACCACTGTTAGAGTAGTAGATGAACCACCACCTATTGAGATAGATCCTTTTAAGATACCTACAAGTATTGTTGATCGTTTTATGGATAATTATTATTTAGGGGATGGAACTGTCCATCCTGCTGATCACTTGCTTTTTATACATGAATTATGCGGGTTGTTTAAGTGTGCAGGTATCACAACTGAATAGGTGAAGAAGAAGTTACTCTCTATATCATTGAAAGGAAGAGCTGAAGAATGATATAAGCTGCTAAAGAATGGACAATCCATGGAATGGGAGGAAATAGTACCTCTCTTTTATTCTAAATTCTATCCTCCAAGTGAGATTCATAAGTATAGGAATCTAATATATAAATTTTCGCCTCGTGATGGAGAGAGTACAGCTCAATCTTGGGGGAGATTTAAGCTACTAATGCTTAAATGTCTTATTAATGAACTCATTAACAATATTATTATCATGAACTTTTATGCAAGGCTTTCTCTATTGGAATTATGCCCTAGAGGCAATAATAAAGATGTTATTATTATAATTCTTGTTCATGATAAAGTTTATATTGTTGGAATTATGCCCTATAGGCAATAATAAAGATGTTATTATTATAATTCTTGTTCATGATAAAGTTTATATTCCATGCTAGAATTGTATTAAGCGGAAACTTTAATACTTGTGTGGTTTGTGAACAACACCGTGTCCCAAGTATGCCTCTATGGACTAGCTCATTGATTAATGATGGTTAAGGTTTCCTAACCATAGACATGAGTTGTCGATTAATAATGAGATCATATCATTGGGAGAATGATATGATGGACAAACCCAAACTAAGCGAAGCAATTAGATCGTGTCATTGTGTTCATCTTTGCGAAGCTTTTCTTATGTCAAATATTGTATTCCTTAGACCATGAGATAATACAACTCCCTGGTATCGGAAGAAAGCTTTGAGGTCATCAAACGTCATCCTATGAGAGGGTGATCATAAAGGTGTCTCTCAAGTGATCGAAAAGTACCTGTTGGGTTATATGTATCGAGATGGGATTTGTCCCTCCCAAGTCGGAGAGATATACTTCGGGCCCACTCGATAATCGATATCAACACCGCTTGTAAGCATGTGGTTAAGGAGTTAATCACAAAGTGATATCGGATTACGGAACGAGTAAAGTACTTGCTGTGAACGAGATTGAACTAGGTATGACGGTACCGATGATCAAATCTCGGGCAAGTAAAATATCGCGAGACGAAGGGAATATATATATATGGGATTGATTGAATCCTGGCATCGTGGTTCATCCGATATGATCATCGATGAATGTGTGGGAGTCAGTATGGGTTTCCAGACCCCGTTGTTGATTATTGATATAAGATCATGTCTACATATTCTCGAACCCGAAGGGTCACACACTTAACGTGTCTCGACGCTAGGATAGATTGGATAATTGGTTTATGAGTTTTTTTTCGGAGTCTCGGATGGGATCCGGGACATCATGAGAGGTTCCAGAATGGTCCGGAGAATAAGATTCATATAAGGCAATGCAATTTTTGGAGTTCGGAATTATTTCGGGTTAATCGGTATTGTACCGGAAGCTTCTAGAACCTTCCGGAGGGGGACCAACGTGGCCCCACCTGCCGGGAGGGGGCATGGGCCTATGAGGTAGTGCCCTGGCCGCATTGGGCTAGGGGCACAAGGCCCCATAGGGCCCAGCCGTCCAAACCCTAGGGAAACCCTAGGGGAGCTTCTAGAAGGGGGGACTTGCCCCCCACTCCTCCCTCCTTGGCCGCCGGCCCTAGGGCTTGGGTGAGGGGCAAGGGCTGGCCGCCCACCCCTCTATATAAAGAGGGCTGGGGGCGCACCCCTCCCACACCTCCTCCTCAAGCCCTAGCCGCCCTGCTTCCCTCCTCTCTCTCTCCCTCCCGACTGCGTGTAGGCGAAGCCCTGCTGCAGAAACTCTCCACCACTTGCACCGCGCCGTCGCGTTGTAGATCCAATCCATCTCTCCACCATACTTGCTGGACCGAGGAAGGAGGAGACGTCGAGGTGCCACACGTGTGCATCTCTCGGAGGCATCGCCACTTGCGTTGTTAGATCGGATCGGATCGCGAGGAGGAGAAGCGAGTACGACTACATCACCCACGTTCCGTCGAACGTTCCGCTGTGCGAATCTTCAAGGGTATGAAGATCTCATCTATTCCCCCTCGTTGTTTGCATCTCCTAGATTAGATCTTGGCCTTCCCTTTCGCATCCGTAGAATTTTTTGATTTACTATGCTGCGAAACCCTTTAGTGGTATCAGAGCTAGATCTATGCCTAGATGTATTTACCGAGTAGAACGCAATATGGTTGTTGCGGGCGTTGTTGTTTTCTGTCGCAAGCCTCTTGTTTGTGTACTTCTTATGACGCGGGATAGTGAGATCGAAGCGGTTGTAACACCCTCAGAATCGGACCTATGCAAGTTTGGGCAAAATTCACCAAACCCGCATAGAAACGATTCAAAGGTGCCCACCAGGCACTTTCGTGCGGGTGGAAAACGAAGTAATAACATTACACAACAGTCCTCGATGGGACCCACAGAACAGATATATATAACAGCGACTCAAAGAGTCAAGAATACAGATATATTATACAAAGATCCAAATCACCTTGAAAACGATAGAGCGTCCAGCTACGGACAAGATGCAAATGGGGCTAAGAGCCCTGAAGAATAACCAATGGCGTCCATAACCCTGCCCAGGCCAAGCCGGAAGGGTAACCCTGCTAACGACGCCAATCTCAAAACCGCAAAACAAAAGGTGTGCCAAAGGGCAAAGGAAAAGAAGGAGCGATGCAGCGAGGCTAGAATTCGGCGGTCCTCGCCTACATAGGTATGGTGGACTGAGCGGCAGCGGCAGCATGCACTAAACATCCTATAGAGACTCGATACAACTGACGGTTATTAGAGAGGGGTAAGAATGACCTATTCGGGACCAACCTGATACTATCATCAAACAAACCCATCCTGGCGTTTCCCCCTCGAGACCAATCGAGGAAGTCAACCGAGGGACTCACACGGTTGGCAGTTTTACTTATTTAGTTATAGTTGCGGCACTTTACTAGTCAGGTTTTGGATAACCGTCCTGATAAAATAAGCAGTGGGAACTTTTAGTTAACCATTCCGTGATAGTGGCAACACTTACTAGTCAGACACATTTATCATGAGATAACCCAAAAACCCAGCAGTTGTTGGTACTTTTATTCAGCCATTCCGTTGTAGTTGCAAGATTTACTAATCAGGTACAATTGTCGCAAACGACAACCAAACAAGCAATTGTGGGCAGTATTAATTAGCCATTCCGTTATAGTGAAGCTGATTACTAGTCATTATAAGTCAAATTTATAGCAGTAAACTTTAGTTATGCTTGTCTATGATCGAGATACTGTGCTCCAAGTCGTCCATATCCGCGGACACGGCTTTCAGAAAGTTTTACCCGGCCGGGGTGCACCAATAGCAACACACGCTCGATCAACCTCGGAAAAACCAAATCAAAACCCAACGAGGCTTTCACGACTGAACAATCACAGGATTCAGAAATATTTCAGGCCACCCTTGAAGTACACCATAACGGTAAGCAAGCTCGACGGACCCAAGGTTTGCGACAATGGTCAGAACGACAAAGAGGTCCCCAATCGGGATCGCCGATACCGCAAAAACATTACGCTAAACAAGACAAGTGTGCTCCTCGCACAATTTAAATACAGAAAGTAGCATGGCATAAGTACAGGATGGTAAAAACACCTCAAACTAGTTTGTGGCCCCAAGAAATAAGAATGAATCAAGCTCTGGCTCAGGGGGGTCCCATATACCTCCCGGATGTGGATAGCACGATAAAACAAGGAACAGGTATCAAGTACTCGGGGTCTTACGGGACACAAGTGGGCGTTCGGAAACCAAATATTATCTATCACCCACCGATGCCTCTGCTTATTTCAATTTTAGTTGTTAAACAGAAATTAAAGTGAACAATAAGTAAATCCATGATCATCTCCATAATCAACATGCGGCAATTCCTCCAACAATTGTGGTACTTGACGACAAGCAAAACACTGGAGCAAGCGACTACGACACGCGGGTCCAACTATCTACCAAACAACAGGTAATAGGATGTGTCCAGGGCTATATATGGCTGCAAGGGATATCACGGGTACGAAAACTAGAGCATCGCAACACAGATAGCAAAGATCAACAGGAGGGAAATAAATACTAGAAAGTAAGATAGGTAGAAAGGGGGAGATGCTCGCCTGAAAACATTGTCGAGGGTTCAACCGAAGATCGGGGCGAAGCTCACATCAACTCAACGGCCTTATCTGCGAAGAAGCAAAACACTAGAAGAAACACCGGATGCAATATTTAATACAACGGCAGAAGATCGACATGATGCATGTATGATGGATGGCATGGCAAAGTGCGATGCAATTAGGTCATATTAAGCGGAACGGGGTCCCGACAATTAGATAGATGGTTCTAGTTATTTAGAAACCCCCGCAAATTAAATGTTGGATTAACATGGCAAAATATAATACCGGTTCGATGCACAGATTTAAATGAGGCCAATATAAGGCTAGATTTGCCCGCATATGGGCCCCATATTTAATTATTAGGTGAATCGGCGTAAGGCCCCCAAACCACATGATATGCATGCGAGATGAATGATTTAATGCAACAAGTTGATATCATTTATGAAAATAGGGTATCGAGGAAAAAGGGTCACACATTTTAGGGTTCGACAGATCTTGTTAGGGTTCGACGAACTTGGGGTTCCGGGGTCCTGGGTTGGTCTCGGGGTCCAGGGTTCGACGGAACGGTCTCGGCGGGCTCGTTCTCGGTTATCGGGGGTAGCTATTGGTGCGTCCGGGAAGCAGGTCTTGGTTCGGTGTCGGGGCGTGTCGAATTCTTCCAGACCGGTGCCGTTCTTGTCGCATGCAGATCTTGTCGGTACCGTGTGCCGGTCGGTCTTGGCGTTCGGGATGCAGAACTTGGTGTCCGGGTCGGGTACTTGTCGTTCATGTGGCCTTCAGGTTCTATGACGATGATCTTGTCGATCGATGTCGGGGTCCGGAAAAATCCATGAAGGGAGCCTTGCCGCCCTTGGGTGAAGAACATGTCATCCCGTGGGTCCGGTCTTGGTTCCATTGTCGATGACGATCTTGGCGGGACACTTCGGGGGATTCAACAGGGTTCGGGTCTTGGCGTCCGAGGGAACTGCTAGGCGTGGCGTCGAGTACGGGATCGGACTTCGGGTTCAGGGGTCTCGGCGTCCGTGAAGCAGATCTTGACGGGGTGTTGTAGGTCTCCGGGTCGGCCTTGCATTTGCATCCGCACCCGTATACGCTGGAGAACACGCGCAAGCACATAGACATACACGCATGTCCAAAACAACACACACGGGTACTTGACGCCAACGCGCTGTCGGCCAGAGAGGCTTGTAGACGTGCCCGCAGCAGGAGGCAGGTCTTGGCGGCCCGATTCCCTGGCGACGGCGTGGTTGCAGAGGGTGGGCCCGGTGGCGACGGCAGCAACGAGCTCGGAACCGGGGCACGGAGGCTGCCGATGAAGGGCCCGCAGAGGAGCGGCTCGGGGACTCGGAGGCGCGGCCGGAGCAGGTTCAGGGAAGGGCGGCGCGACCGTCCTTGGCGCGGGGCTCGGCCTGAGCGGACGCGGCCGACGCGAGGAGGAGGTTCCCAGGGGCGCAGGCGGGCGGTCAGCCAGCGGAGGAGCGTGGTGGTGGCGGCGGGCTTGGCTGGGCAGGCGGACGCACGGAGGCGCAGCGCGGGCGGGCGGTCTTGGAGGTCATGGCGAGGCGGGGGGAGGTAGCCGGAGAGGGCGGTGGCTGGGGTGAGGACGGAGGAGAGGGCAGGCGTGCAAGCGTCGTCTGGGAAGAGGATGGGGAGGACGGGCGAGGTGGCACAGGGTGACCAAGGGGCATGGCGTGGGGAGTGGGGGACTGCCAGGGGTGGGGCCGTGGCCGGGTGGCTGTCGTCGTGTGTGGCAGGGTGGGTGTGGTGTGTGTTTGGTGGGCGTTGGCTGGTGGGGAGAGTGGGGGGAGAGAGAGAGGAGAGAGAGGGGGAGCTGATTGGGGTGAGGTGGCAGAGATTAATTGGGTGAGGGAGGGGGGGAGCTGAGGTGGCAACGTGTGAGTGGCTGGGTGAGGTGGAGGTTGGGTTGGGTAGACTAGTGGGTAACTTTAGGATTTAGGAGCGTGCGGTTGGACCGATTCAAAAACCTGGGTGGTCGTTCGGTCGATCGGCCCGCTCGGCCCGCCACTAAAAATAATATAAATTTTATTTGTGTTAACGGGCCGTTGGCAAACCGATAGCCTAAAACAAAATATTCCGGACCGGTTTTGATGTTTGAAAATAAAGAGGGGCGTTTAGAAAACAACACGGGCTTTGCAAACATAGTTTTAGCAAACAATGCATGATGATGACGATGCAATGCACAAATTCAACGCGATTTTCTAGTAGTGGTTTTGCGGGATGCCACAATTCGACACCACTAACAATGGATCTCGCCCTCGAGATCCGCCTCATGGTACCGGAAGGACGGTCGGCGATCTGATCCTTCGCGCTTCGTGTAGATCCTCGCGACACCACTAACAAGAGGTCGTTGTCCCTTTTCGTCAAGAGAACACTCCGGATAAACAACGGGCGAAGTTAAAGGTAAGGCCACCTCTAACTTCCATGGACGGGGTAAAATTGCATCGATCCACTATTCAATATACAAAGCAAATGATAAGAGTAGTGGTATGGTCGCGACTCCATCCCGCACTCAAAGCATTCCTCTGTACACGAACAGATAGATTATGCAACCAACCCTCGGATTCAGACTGAAGATCTCGACAAGCGAGGTTCGGATCAAAGGAGTGATGCAGAATCTGCATCGGATCTGGCGCAGAGGATGTCGTCGCGTCGGAAAACACCGGAAGGCACAAACAACAAACAAAGAATGGTACCACAGCAGACGGATTCCTCAGATAGCATGAAGACCCGTTGTAGACACACCGTTATCAAAGGAGGAAGCGAAACCCTGAAGGTACGACGGAAACCCAACCACGAGAATTCCTGGACTCGAAGAAAGAGAAGAGAGCGGATTCAAAACACGCCGAGACAAGAGGAGAACAGCAGAGGTAAGGAGTAAAATTAGACCTAATCAGAACTATCCAACCGATTTTCAAAAATAGTTTTGACACTCTACGGCGGCCGTTAGCTAGGGTATCCTACAGGCTGGACTTGTGGGGTATCGCAACTGCTGAGCTCTGATACCACTCTGTAACACCCTCAGAATCGGACCTATGCAAGTTTGGGCAAAATTCACCAAACCCGCATAGAAACGATTCAAAGGTGCCCACCAGGCACTTTCGTGCGGGTGGAAAACGAAGTAATAACATTACACAACAGTCCTCGATGGGACCCACAGAACAGATATATATAACAGCGACTCAAAGAGTCAAGAATACAGATATATTATACAAAGATCCAAATCACCTTGAAAACGATAGAGCGTCCAGCTACGGACAAGATGCAAATGGGGCTAAGAGCCCTGAAGAATAACCAATGGCGTCCATAACCCTGCCCAGGCCAAGCCGGAAGGGTAACCCTGCTAACGACGTCGATCTCAAAACCTGCTTAAACAAAAGGGGTGCCGGCAAAGGGCAAAGGAAAAAGAAGGAGCGTCAGTACTGAGGCCAGTACACGGCGAGGCTAGAATTCGGCGGTCCTCGCCTACATAGGTATGGTGGACTGAGCGGCAGCGGCAGCATGCACTAAACATCCTATAGAGACTCGATACAACTGACGGTTATTAGAGAGGGGTAAGAATGACCTATTCGGGACCAACCTGATACTATCATCAAACAAACCCATCCTGGCGTTTCCCCCTCGAGACCAATCGAGGAAGTCAACCGAGGGACTCACACGGTTGGCAGTTTTACTTATTTAGTTATAGTTGCGGCACTTTACTAGTCAGGTTTTGGATAACCGCACGATAAAATAAGCAATGGGCACTTTTAGTTAACCATTCCGTGATAGTGGCAACACTTACTAGTCGACACATTTATCATGAGATAACCCAAAACCCAGCAGTTGTTGGTACTTTTATTCAGCCATTCCGCTAGAAGTTGCAAGATTTACTAATCAGGTACAATTGTCGCAAACGACAACCAAACAAGCAATTGTGGGCAGTATTAATTAGACATTCCGTTAAAGTGAAGCTGATTACTAGTCATTATAAGTCAAATTTATAGCAGTAAACTTTAGTTATGCTTGTCTATGATCGAGATACTGTGCTCCAAGTCGTCCATATCCGCGGACACGGCTTTCGTAAAAGTTTTACCCGGGTGCACCAATAGCAACACACGCCGATCAACCTGAAAACCAAATCAAAACCCAACGAGGCTTTCACGATGAACAATCACAGGATTCAGAATATTTCAGGGGCACCTTGAAGTACACCCGCAGAAGTAAGCAAGCTTCGAGACGGACCCAAGGTTTGCGACAATGGTCAGAACGACAGGTCCCCAATCGGGAGTCGATACCGCGAAAACATTACGCTTACCTAAGCAAGAGGTGCTCCTCGCACAATTTAAATACGTAAAGTAGCATGGCATAAGTACAGGATGGTAAAACACCTCAAACTAGTTTGTGGCCCCAAGAAATAAGAATGAATCAATCTACGCCTGGGGGTCCCATATACCTCCGGATGTGGATAGCGATAAAACAAGGAACAGTATCAAGTACTCGGGGTCTTACGGGACACAAGTGGGCTCGAAACCAAATATTATCTATCACCCACCGATGCCTCTGCTTATTTCAATTTTAGTTGTTAAACAGAAATTAAAGTGAACAATAAGTAAATCCATGATCATCTCCATAATCAACATGCGGCAATTCCTCCAACAATTGTGGTACTTGACGACAAGCAAAACACTGGAGCAAGCGACTACGACACGCGGGTCCAACTATCTACCAAACAACAGGTAATAGGATGTGTCCAGGGCTATATATGGCTGCAAGGGGATATCACGGGTACGAAAACTAGAGCATCGCAACACAGATAGCAAAGATCAACAGGAGGGAAATAAATACTAGAAAGTAAGATAGGTAGAAAGGGGGAGATGCTCGCCTGAAAACATTGTCGAGGGTTCAACCGAAGATCGGGGCGAAGCTCACATCAACTCAACGGCCTTATCTGCGAAGAAGCAAAACACTAGAAGAAACACCGGATGCAATATTTAATACAACGGCAGAAGATCGGCATGATGCATGTATGATGGATGGCATGGCAAAGTGCGATGCAATTAGGTCATATTAAGCGGAACGGGGTCCCGACAATTAGATAGATGGTTCTAGTTATTTAGAAACCCCCGCAAATTAAATGTTGGATTAACATGGCAAAATATAATACCGGTTCGATGCACAAATTTAAATGAGGCCAATATAAGGCTAGATTTGCCCGCATATGGGCCCCATATTTAATTATTAGGTGAATCGGTGTAAGGCCCCCAAACCACATGATATGCATGCGAGATGAATGATTTAATGCAACAAGTTGATATCATTTATGAAAATAGGGTATCGAGGAAAAAGGGTCACACATTTTAGGGTTCGGCAGATCTTGTTAGGGTTCGACGAACTTGGGGTTCCGGGGTCCTGGGTTGGTCTCGGGGTCCAGGGTTCGACGGAACGGTCTCGGCGGGCTCGTTCTCGGTTATCGGGGGTAGCTATTGGTGCGTCCGGGAAGCAGGTCTTGGTTCGGTGTCGGGGCGTGTCGAATTCTTCCAGACCGGTGCCGTTCTTGTCGCATGCAGATCTTGTCGGTACCGTGTGCCGGTCGGTCTTGGTGTTCGGGATGCAGAACTTGGTGTCCGGGTCAGGTACTTGTCGTTCATGTGGCCTTCAGGTTCTATGACGATGATCTTGTCGATCGATGTCGGGGTCCGGAAAATCCATGAAGGGAGCCTTGCCGCCCTTGGGTGAAGAACATGTCATCCCGTGGGTCCGGTCTTGGTTCCATTGTCGATGACGATCTTGGCGGGACACTTCGGGGGATTCAACAGGGTTCGGGTCTTGGCGTCCGAGGGAACTGCTTGGCGTGGCGTCGAGTACGGGATCGGACTTCGGGTTCGGGGGTCTCGGCGTCCGTGAAGTAGATCTTGACGGGGTGTTGTCGGTCTCCGGGTCGGCCTTGCATTTGCATCCGCACCCGTATACGCTGGAGAACACGCGCAAGCACATAGACATACACGCATGTCCAAAACAACACACACGGGTACTTGACGCCAACGCGCTGTCGGCCAGAGAGGCTTGTAGACGTGCCCGCAGCAGGAGGCAGGTCTTGGCGGCCCGATTCCCTGGCGACGGCGTGGTTGCAGAGGGTGGGCCCGGTGGCGACGGCAGCAACGAGCTCGGAACCGGGGCACGGAGGCTGCCGATGAAGGGCCCGCAGAGGAGCGGCTCGGGGACTCGGAGGCGCGGCCGGAGCAGGTTCAGGGAAGGGCGGCGCGACCGTCCTTGGCGCGGGGCTCGGCCTGAGCGGACGCGGCCGACGCGAGGAGGAGGTTCCTGTGGCTGCAGGGCGGGCCGTCAGAGCGGCAGAGAGCGTGGTGGTGGCGCTGGCGGCTTGCGGCTGGACGGCGACGGGACGCTTGGCATGGCAGCTGGGCGGCGACGATCTTGGGGGTCCGGCGAGGTCATGGGCGGACGGGAGGTAGCCGAGAGGGAGCGGTGGCGGGGTGAGGACGCTGGAGAGGGAGCAGGCGCGGCTGCTGCAAGGTCTGGGAAGAGGATGGGGAGGACGGGCGAGGTGGCATGCTAGGTGGGCCCTGGGCATGGCGTGAGTGGGGGGGACTGTCCAGGGGGTGGGGCCGGCTGAGGGGGTGGCTGTGTGCGTCGTGTGTGGCAGGGTGTGTGTGGTGTGTGTTTGGTGGGAGTTGGCTGGTGGGGAGAGTGGGGGGTGAGAGAGAGGAGAGAGAGGGGGAGATGATTGGGGTGAGGTGGCAGAGATTGATTGGGTGAGGGAGAGGGGGAGCTGAGGTGGCAACGTGTGAGTGGCCAGGGTGAGGTGGAGGGTTGGGTTGGGTAGACTAGTGGGTAACTTTAGGATTTAGGAGCGGTGCAGTTGGACCGATTCAAAAACCTGGGGGTGGTCGTCGGTCGATCTGGCCTGCTCGACGCCTCACTAAAAATAATATAAATTTTATTTGTGTTAAACGGGCCGTTGGCAAACCGATAGCGGCCAAAACAAAATATTCCGGGGACCCGGTTTTGATGTTTGAAAATAAAGAGGGGCGTTTAGAAAACAACACGGGCTTTGCAAACATAGCTTTAGCAAACAATGCATGATGATGACGATGCAATGCACAAATTCAACGCGATTTTCTAGTAGTGGTTTTTGCGGGATGCCACAGCGGTCTAGGACAACCTTACGCGACCTCGTTCGCGAGACCGGCTCCGCACTTGACGTGTGGCTTGTTCCACACATGCGGCTGGTGGATGCCAGTTTCTCTCACTATAGTTGTCATGGGATTTACACCGGAGTTTGGCAACCATAAAATCACCGTTGTGGCTTCCCGTAGGTAAGAATCGTTCTTAGCTTGCTACTCCCATAAGCCACGTAAAACATGCAACAACAAAGAAGAGGCGTCTAACTTGTTTTTGCAGGGAGTGTTTTCTGTGATATGCTATGGCCCAAGATGTGATGTGTATGTTGTATGCAATGATCATGTTTTGTAATGTTTCACGACTTGCATGTCAATGAGTACACAACCGGCAGGAGCCATATGGTTGTCTTTATAATTGTGTATGACCTGTGTGTCAACTTCTTATACGCCATGTAATAGTTTTACTTTATCGCTAAGTAGTTAGCAATAGTTGTAGTTGCTATTCGTGGTGGAGGAAATCATGGTGGAGTGATGGAGATCATGCCGGCACGCACAAGATGAAGATCATTGCGCGAAGATTGGCTATACCATGTCACATAAAGTTATATGCATGTGATGTTTATCCTTTTATGTATCTTATTATGCTTAGATCGCGACGGTAGCATTATAAGATGATTCCTCACTTAAAGATCAAGATAAAACTGTGTTCTCCCCATGTATGCACCATTGTGAAAGTTCGTCGTGTTCAAGCATCACGTGATGATCGGGTGCTATAAACTCTACGTTCACATACAACGGGTGCAAGCCAGTTTTGCACACGCGGAAATACTTGGGTTTGACTTGACGAGCCTAGCATGTACAGACATGGCCTCAGAACACATGAACCGAAAGGTTAAGCATGAGTCATATGAATGATATGATCGACACTTCATTGTCCACCATTGAAACCACATCTCTTCTCGTGAAGATCGGATTAGGTGTGGTGAATTTGGATCATGTTCACTAAACAACTTGAGGTATGTTGAATTTAGTGGGAGTTCATCTAGTAATTTGATTAAGTTGAACTAGTTATCATGAACATAGTCTAATTTGTACTTGCAAATATTGTAGATCAAATGGCTAAGTCCAACTTCAGCTTCATCGTTTTTTCTGAGAAAGAAAAGCTTAAGAACAATGAGTCTAACTTCACCAACTGGTTCCGCAATCTGAGAATCATTCTCTCTGGCGGACAAAAGTACTATGTCCTTGAGAATGCGCTAGGTGACGCCCCCGCTGTAGATGTGCCGGCTGATGAGAAAGTTGTTTATCAGCGCGCAAAGATGATTATGGTGTGATTAAGAGCACCATGTTGTTTTCTATGGAATCGGACCTTCAAAATCGTTTTGAAGATCATCCCGGGCCCTTTGAGATTCTTGAGGAGCTGAAAACTATGTTTCAGACTCAGGCCCGTTCTGAGAGATATGAGATCTCTGAGAAATTCTTTAACTGCAAGATGGAGGAAGGGAATTTTGTTAGTGAGCACGCCATAAAGATGTCGAGCTATACTCAACGCCTTGAGCAACTAGACTGCAAGATTCCGAAGGAGCTCAAGATTGATAGGGTTCTGCAATCACTCCCTTCCAGCTACAAAGGTTTTGTAGTTACTCATAATCAGATTGGTTCCACTGATACGATCACCGAGCTCTTCGCTAAGCTAAAAGCTGCGGAGGTGGACATCAAAAAGGATAATCATGTGTTGATGGTCAACAAGCCCCCAGCTTTAAGAAAGGTAAGGGTGCAAAGAAGCCCTTCCAGAAAGGCAGCGGCAAGCGCGTTGCCCCTGCTGAGAAGAAGCTCAAGTCTAGACCTAAGCCGGACAGTGAGTGCTTCTATTGCAAGGACAAGGGTCACCGGAAGCGCAACTGTCCGAAGTACTTAGCGGACAAGAAGGCTGGCACCATCAAAGGTATATTTGATATACATGTTATTGATGTTTTCCTTACTAGCCCTCGTTGTAGTGCCTGGGTATTTGATACTGGTTCAGTTGCTAATATTTGTAACTTGAAACAGAGCTACGGAATAGAAGTGGGCTTGCGAGGGATGAGGTGACGATGCGTTGCTGGCAACGGATCAAGAGTTGATGTGATGGCCATCGACACTCTCGCTTACCTTCGGATTAGTTTTAAACCTCAATAAGTGTTATTATGTTCCTGCGTTGAGCATAAACATCATATCTGGATCGTGTTTATTGCAAGATGGTTATTCATTTAAATCTGAGAATAATGGTTGTTCCATTTATATGAGTAACATCTTTTATAGTCATGCACCTGCTGTGAATGGTTTATTTCTTCTGAATCTCGAAAGGGATGAAACACACATCCATAACATTGAGGCTAAGAGATGCAAAGTAGATAGTGATAATACTACTTATTTGTGGCACTGTCGTCTAGGTCATATTGGTGTAAACGCATGAAGAAACTCCATTCTGTTGGAATTTTGGAGTCTCTTGATTTTGAACCATTTGACACATGCGAACCATGCCTCATGGGCAAGATGATCAAAACCCCGTTCTCCGGTATGAAGGAGCGAGCAATGGACCTGTTGGAAATCATACATACCGATGTATGCGGACCGATGAGTGTTTCGACGCGCGGTGGATATTGCTATTTTCTCACTTTTACCGATGACTTAAGTAGATATGGGTATATCTATTTAATGAAACATAAATCTGAAACATTTGAAAAGTTCAAAGAATTTCAGAATGAAGTGGAGAACCATCGTAACAGAAAAATTAAGTTTCTACGATCCGATCGTGGAGGTGAATATTTGAGTTATGATTTTCTCACGCATCTTAAAACAAGCAGAATTGTTTCGCAACTCACGCCACCCGGAACACCACAGCGCAATGGTGTGTCTGAACGCCGGAATCGAACTCTATTGGATATGGTCCGATCAACGATGTCTTTTACTAATTTGCCATTATCATTTTGGGGTTATGCATTAGAAATCGCTGCATTCACTTTAAATAGGGCACCATCTAAATCCATTGAGACGACACCGTATGAACTGTGGTTTGGCGCTAAACCTAAGTTGTCGTTTCTTAAAGTTTGGGGATGCGAAGCTTACGTCAAGAAGTTGATGCCGGACAAGCTCGAACCCAAAGCGGAGAAATGCGTCTTCATAGGATACCCTAAGGAAACGATTGGGTATACCTTCTATCACAGAACCAAAGGCAAAGTGTTTGTCACAAAGAACGGATCCTTTCTTGAGAAGGAGTTTCTCTCGAAAGAAGTGAGTGGGAGGAAAGTAGAGCTAGACGAGGTTGTTGAACCTTCTCTTGAATTGGAGAGTAGCGCAGCACCTGAAATTGTTCCAGTGCCGCCTGCACCAACAATAGAGGAAGCTAATGATAAGGATCATGAATCTTCGGACGATGCTACTACTAAACATCGTAGGTCGACAAGGTCGCGTGCCCCTCCTGAGTGGTACGGCAACCCTGTCTTAACTGTCTTGTTAGTAGACGACAGTGAACCTGCGAACTATGAGGAAGCGATGATGAGCCCAGACTCTGAGAAATGGCTAGAAGCCATGAAATCCGAATTGGAATCCATGAGCGAAAACCAAGTATGGACTTTGGTGGACCCTCCTAGAGACCGAAAGGCCGTTGAGTGCAAATGGATCTTCAAGAGGAAAACGGACGCGGATGGTAATGTTACCATCTATAAAGCACGACTTGTTGCGAAAGATTTTTGACAAGTTCAAGGTGTTGACTACGATGAGACTTTCTCTCCCGTAGCGATGTTTAAGTCCATTTGGATTTTATTAGCAATTGCTGCGTTTCATGATTATGAAATATGGCAGATGGATGTCAAGATTGCGTTCCTCAATGGCAACATTGGTGAAGAGTTGTATATGATGCAACCCGAAGGTTTTATCGATCCAAAGGATGCTGATAAAGTGTGCAAACTTCAGCGTTCCATTTATGGACTGAAGCAAGCATCTCGGAGTTGGAACCTTCGTTTTGATCAAGTAATCAATAGCTTTGGATTTGTTCCAAATTGCTAAGAAACTTGTATCTACAAGAAAGTGAGTGGGAGCTCAGTGACATTTCTGGTACTATATGTGGCTGACATATTGATTATTGGAAATGACATTGACATGCTTAACGATGTGAAGAGTTATTTGAACAAATGTTTTTCAATGAAAGACCTAGGGGAATCTGCTTATATATTGGGCATCAAAATCTATAGAGACAGACAAAGACGCCCGATAGCTTTAAGCCAGAGTACATACCTAGACAAAGTTCTAAAAAGGTTCAGAATGGATAAGGCAAAGAAAGGTTCATTGCCTATGTTGTCAGGTAAGATATTGAGCAAGGCTCAGTGTCCAGCTACGGTAAATGATAGAGAAGCTATGAGCAAAGTGCCTTATGCCTCGTCCATAGGTTCTATCATGTATGCCATGCTGTGTACTAGACCGGATGTGTCCAATGCTCTTAGTTTGACGAGCAGATACCAAAGTGATCCAGGAGTGGAACACTGGAAAACCGTGAAGAACATCCTAAAGTACCTAAATAGGACTAAAGAAATGTTCTTAGTCTATGGAGGTGATGAACAACTCGTCATAAAAGGTTACGTCGACGCTAGTTTCGACACCGACAAGGATGATTCTAAATCTCTGATAGGATACGTTTATATTTTGAATGGAGGAGCTGTGAGCTAGAGAAGCTACAAGCAAAGCGTGATCGCGGGATCTACAGTAGAAGCGGAATACATGGCTGCTGCAGAAGCGTCAAGTGAAGGAGTTTGGATCGGGAACTTCATCACTGAGCTTGGCGTGGTTCCAAGTGCCTTGGACCCACTGGAGATATTGTGTGACAACACTGGCGCCATAGCACTCGCTAAGGAACCAAGATATCATCCAAAGACCAAGCATATCAACCGCAAGTTTCATATAATCTGAGATTATATAGCAGATGGAGATCTGAAGATTAGCTAAGTACACACAGATCTGAATGTCGCAGATCCATTGACTAAACCTCTTCCACGTGCAAAACATGATCAGCACCTTAGTGCCATGGGTGTTAGATTGTTGCCAGATGTAAACTAGATTATTGACTCTAGTGCAAGTGGGAGACTGTTGGAATTATGCCCTAGAGGCAATAATAAAGATGTTATTATTATAATTCTTGTTCATGATAAAGTTTATATTCCATGCTAGAATTGTATTAAGCAGAAACTTTAATACTTGTGTGGCTTGTGAACAACACCGTGTCCCTAGTATGCCTCTGTGGACTAGCTCATTGATTAATGATGGTTAAGGTTTCCTAACCATAGACATGAGTTGTCGATTAATAATGAGATCATATCATTGGGAGAATGATATGATGGACAGACCCAGAAGCAATTAGATCGTGTCATCGTGTTTTTCTCTAGGAAGCTTTTCTTATGTCAAATATTGTATTCCTTAGACCATGAGATAATACAACTACCTGGTATCGGAAGAAAGCTTTGAGGTCATCAAACGTCATCCTATGAGAGGGTGATCATAAAGGTGTCTCTCAGGTGATCGGAAATTACCTGTTGGGTTGTATGTATCGAGATGGGATTTGTCCCTCCCAAGTCGGAGAGATATACTTCGGTCCCACTCGGTAATCGATATCAACACCACTTGCAAGCATGTGGTTAAGGAGTTAATCACAAAGTGATATCGGATTATGGAACGAGTAAAGTACTTGCTGTGAACGAGATTGAACTAGGTATGACGGTACCGACGATCACATCTCGGGCAAGTAAAATATCGCGAGACGAAGGAAATATATATATGGGACTGATTGAATCCTGGCATCATGGTTCATCCGATATGATCATCGATGAATGTGTGGGAGTCAATATGGTTTTCCAGACCCCGCTGTTGATTATTGATATAAGATCATGTCTGCATATTCTCGAACCCGAAGGGTCACACACTTAACGTGTCTCGACGCTAGGATAGATTGGATAATTGGTTTATGAGTTTTTGATCGGAGTCTCGGATGGGATCCGGGACATCACGAGAGGTTCCGGAATGGTCCGGAGAATAAGATTCATATAAGGCAATGCAGTTTTTGGAGCTCGGAATTGTTTCGGGTTAATCGGTATTGTACCGGAAGCTTCTAGAACCTTCTGGAGGGGGACCAACGTGGCCCCACCTGCCGGGAGGGGCATGGGCCTCTGAGGGAGTTCCCTGGCCGCATTGGGCCAGGGGCACAAGGACCCATAGGGCCTAGCCGGCCAAACCCTAGGGACACCCTAGGGGAGCTTCTAGAAGGGGGGGAACTTGCCCCCCACTCCTCCCTCCTTGGCCGCCGGCCCAGGGCTTGGGGGAGGGGCAAGGGCTGGCCGCCCACCCCTCTATATAAAGAGGGATGGGGGCGCACCCCTCCCACACCTCCTCCTCAAGCCCTAGCATCCCTGCTGCCCTCCTCTCTCTCTCCCTCCCGACTACGTGTAGGCGAAGCCCTGGTGCAGAAACTCTCCACCACTTGCACCGTGCCGTCGCGTTGTAGATCCAATCCATCTCTCCAACATACTTGCTGGACCGAGGAAGGAGGATACGTCGAGGTACTGCACATGGGCATCTCTCGGAGGCATCGCCACTTGCGGTGTTAGATCGGATCGGATCGGATTGCGAGGAGGAGAAGCGAGTACGACTACATCACCCACGTTCCGTCGAACGTTCCTCTGTGCGAATCTCCAAGGGTATGAAGATCTCATCTATTACCCCTCGTTGTTTGCATCTCCTAGATTAGATCTTGGCTTTCCCGTTCGCATCCGTAGAATTTTTTTGATTTACTATGCTGCGAAACCCTTCATATATTCCATGCTAGAACTGTATTAAGCGGAAACTTTGATACTTGTGTGGTTTATGAACAACACCGTGTCCCTAGTACGACTCTATGGACTAGCTCATTGATTAATGATGGTTAAGGTTTCCTAACCATAGACATGAGTTGTCGATTAATAATGAGATCATGTCATTAGGAGAATGATATGATGGACAGACCCAAATTAAGCAAAGCAATTAGATCGTGTCATCGTGTTCATCTTTGCGAAGCTTTTTCCTATGTCAAGTATTGTATTCCTTAGACCATGAGATAATACAACTCCCTGGTATCGCAAGAGAGCTTTGAGGTCATCAAACGTCATCCTATGTGAGGGTGATCATAAAGGTGTCTCTTAGGTGATCGAAAAGTACTTGTTGGGTTGTATGTATCGAGATGGAATTTGTCCCTCTCGAGTCGGAGAGATATACTTTGGGCCCACTCGGTAATCGATATCAACACCGCTTGCAAGCACATGGTTAAGGAGTTAATCACAAAGTGATATCGGATTACGGAACGAGTAAAGTACTTGCTGTGAACGAGATTGAACTAGGTATGCCGATACCAACGATCGAATCTCGGGCAAGTAAAATATCGCGTGACGAAGGGAATACATATATGGGATTAATTGAATCCTGGCATCGTGGTTCATCCGATATGATCATCGATGAATGTGTGGGAGTCAATATGGGTTTCCAGATTCCGCTGTTGATTATTGATAGAAGATCATGTCTGCATATTCTCGAACCCGTAGGGTCACACACTTAACGTGCATCCACGCTAGGATATAATGGATGATTGGTTTATGAGTTTTTGTTCGGAGTCTCGGATGAGATCCAGGATATCACGAGAGGTTCCGGAATGGTCCGGAGAATAAGATTCATATAAAGGAAAGCAGTTTTTGGATTTCGGAATCATTTCGGAGTTTATCGGTATTGTGCCGGAAGGTTCTAGAAGGTTCCGTAGTGGAACCAACGTGGGCCCACTTGTCGGGGGCCTGCGTGGGCCTAAGGGGAAGTGCCCTGGCCACTTTGGTCCAGGGGCACAAGGCCCCCAAGGCCCAGCCGGCCAGCCCTAGGGGAAACCCTAGGGGAGCCTTCTAGAAGGAGGGGGGAAGACTTGCCCCCCACTCCACCCTTGGGGTCGCCGCCCTAGGGCTTGGAGGAGGGGACAAGGGGGCCCGGACAGCCCCCTATATAAGGAGGTCAGGGGCGCACCCTCCCCCTACTACTCCTCCAACCCTAGCCGCCAACTGCTGCCCTCCTCCTCTCTCTCTCCCAACTGTGCGTGGGCGAAGCCCTGCCGCAGAAACTCTCCACCATAAGAACCACGCCGGCGTGCTGCAGATCCAATCTATCTCTCGACCATACTTGCAGGACCAAGGAAGGAGGATACATCGCTGCACCGTACGTGTGCATCTCTCGGAGGCGCCGCCACTTGCAGCGTAGGATCGGATCGGATCGCGAGCAGGAGACGACGAGTAGGACTACATCAACCACGTTCTGTTGAACGTTTCCGCTGTGCGATTTCTTCAAAGGTATGAAGATCTCATCAATCTCTCTCGTTGATTGCATCTCCTAGATTAGATCTTGGCTTCCTTGATCGGATCCGTAGAAATTTTTGATTTACTATGCTGCAAAACCCATCAGTGGTATCAGAGCTAGATCTATGCGTAGATGTGTTTCACGAGTAGAATGCAACATACTTGTTGCGGGCATTGATGTTTTCTGTCGCAAACCTCTTGTTGTGTATTTCTTATGGCGCGGCATAGTGAGATCGAAGCGGTCCAGGCCAACTTTACGTGACCTCGTTCGCGAGACCGGCTCCGCACTTGACGTGTGGCTTGTTCCACACATGCGGCTGATGGATGCCAGTTTCTCTCACTATAGTATTCATGGGATTTACAATGGATGTTGGCAACCATAATATCACCGTTGTGGCTTTCCGTAGGTAAGAATCATTCTTAGCTTGTTACTCCCATAAGCCACATAAAACATGCAACAACAAAGTAGAGGCGTCTAACTTGTTCTTGCAGGGAGTGTTTTGTGATATGGTATGGCCCAAGACATGATGTGTATGAATTGAGATGTATGCAATGATCATGTGTTGTAATATTTCACAACTTGCATGTCGATGAGTTCACAACCGGCAGGAGCCATATGGTTGTCTTTATAATTGTGTATGACCTGCTTGTCAACTTCTAATACGCCATGTAATAGCTTTACTTTATCGCTAAGTAGTTAGCAATAGTTGTATTTGCTATTCGTGGTGAAGGCAATCATGGTGGAGTGATGGAGATCATGCTGGCGCGCACAAGATGGAGATCATTGCGCGAAGATTGGCTATACCATGTCACATAAAATTATATGCATGTGATGTTTATCCTTTTATGTATCTTATTCTGCTTAGATCGCGACGGTAGCATTGTAAGATGATTCCTCACTTAAAGATCAAGATAAAATTGTTTTCTCCCCATGTATGCACCGTTGCGAAAGTTTGTCGTTTTCAAGCACCTCGTGATGATCGGGTTCTATAAACTCTACGTTCACATACAACGGGTGCAAGCCAGTTTTGCACACACGGAAATACTTGGGTTTGACTTGACGAGCCTAGCATGTACAGACATGGCCTCGAAACACACGAACCGAAAGGTTAAACATGAGTCATGTGAATGATATGATCGACACTTTGTTGTCCACCATTGAAACCACATCTCTTCTCGTGAAGATCGGATTAGGTGTGGTGAATTTGGATCGTGTTCACTAAACAACTTGAGGGATGTTGAATTTAGTGGGAGTTCACTAGTAATTTGATTAAGTTGAACTAGTTATCATAAACATAGTCTAAATTGTACTTGCAAATTTTGTAGATCAAATGGCTAAGTCCAACTTCAACTTCAACGTTTTTGCTGAGAAAGAAAAGCTTAAGAACAATGGGTCTAACTTCACCAACTGGTTCCGCAATCTGAGAATCATTCTCGCTAGCGGACAAAAAGCCTATGTACTTGAGAAAGCGCTAGGTGACGCCCCTGCTACTGATGCGCCGGCTGATGAAAAAGCTATTTATTAGTCACGCAGAGATGATTATGGAGTGATTAAGAGTACCATGTTGTTTGCTATGGAACCGGAACTTCAAAATCATTTTGAGGAGTTCGACGGGCCCTTTGAGATACTTGAGGAACTGAAAACCATGTTTCAGACTCAGGCCCGTTCTGACAGATATGAGATCTCTAAGAAGTTCTTTAACTTCAAGATGGAGGAAGGGAGTTCCGTCAGTGAACACTCCATTAAGATGTCGGGCTACACGCAACGTCTTGAGCAACTGGACTGCAAGATTCCAAAAGAGCTCAAGATTGACAGAGTTCTACAATCACTCCCTCCTAGCTACAAAGGCTTTGTAGTTACTCACAATCAAATTGGTTCCACTGATACGATCACTGAGCTCTTCGCTAAGCTGAAAGTTGCGGAGGTGGATATCAAGAAAGATAATCATGTGTTGATGGTCAATAAGACCACTAGCTTTAAGAAAGCTAAGGGTGCAAAGAAATCCTTCAAGAAAGGCAGCGGCAAGCGCGTTGCCCCGACTGAGAAGAAGCTCAAGTCTGGACCTAAGCCGGACACTGAGTGCTTCTATTGCAAGGACAAGGGTCACTGGAAGCGCAACTGTCCGAAGTACTTAGCGGACAAGAAGGCTGGCACCATTAAAGGTATATTTGATATACATGTTATTGATGTTTACCTTACAAGCGCTCATTGTAGTGCCTGGGTATATGATACTGGTTCAGTTGCTAATATTTGTAACTCGAAATAGGAGCTACGGAATAGACGGCGGCTAGCAAGGGATGAGGTGACAATGCGCGTTGGCAATGGATCAAAAGTTGATGTGATGGCCGTCGGCACGCTCTCCTTAGTTTTACCTTCGGGATTAGTTTTAAACCTTAATAAATGTTATTATGTGCCTGCGTTGAACATGAACATTATATCTGGATCGTGTTTATTGCAAGACAGTTATTCATTTAAATCAGATAATAATGGTTGTTCCATTTATATGAATAACATCTTTTATGGTCATACACCTATTGTGAATGGTTTATTTCTTCTAAATCTCGAAAGCAATGAAACGCACATCCATAACATTGAGGCTAAGAGATGCAAAGTAGATAGTGATAATCCAACTTATTTGTGGCACTTCCGTCTAGGTCATATGGTGTAAAACGCATGAAGAAACTCCATTCTGATGGACTTTTGGAGTTTCTTGATTTTGAATCATTTGACATATGCGAGCCGTGCCTCATGGGAAAGATGATCAAAACTCCGTTCTCCGGAATAATGGAGCGAGCAACAGACTTATTGGAAATCATACATACCGATGTATGCGGACCAATGAGTGTTTCGACGCGCGGTGGATATCGCTATTTTCTCACTTTTACTGATGACCTAAGTAGATACGGGTATATCTATTTAATGAAACATAAATCTGACACGTTTGAAATGTTCAAAGAATTTCAGAACAAAGTGGAAAACCATCGTAACAGGAAAATTAAATTTCTACGATCCGATCGTGGAGGTGAATATTTGAGTTATGATTTTCTCACGCATCTTAAAGCAAGCGGAATCATTTCGCAACTCACGCCACCCGAAATACCACAGCGCAATGGTGTGTCTGAACGCCGGAATCGAACTCTATTAGATATGGTGCAATCAATGATGTCTCTTACAGATTTGTCGTTATCATTTTGGGTTATGTATTAGAAACCGCTGCATCTCTACTATCTTAAAAAAAGATATCGTGGTTCCGTTTTCTGCCGACCTCCCGCTACGTCGGTTTTTTTCGTCCATCGCATGTCCACCGGTTTTCTTCCGACGACTTACTCCCGCTAACCATGCATAGAGAAAACCGACAACAAAGGTACCGGCAAATCAACGCGCATTCCACGCCCGGGACCCTTCCACCACGCCCACGGCCCTTCCACTGTCCAGATTCACACCGCCGGACCACACGGCCACCACCGCTGAGTGACACGGCTTGGTCCTCCCCAGTTGCAGAGTGGACAAGGCCGGGTCGAGGGAACGACGAGGTCGCCGTCGCCACCCACCAGCACTACTCTAGGGCGGCTCCGGTCGCTCGTTTTTCCTGGTTCCGATCCGCCAACACCCGCAGTGTGGAAGGAAGCTGAGGAAGACGACGTCTCGTCGGGTTGACGAGCAGGAGGACCATCCCTCGCCTCCTGATCTCTCTCCACCAGCAACCCACTCTCTCCTGATCCTCTTCCTAGCGGATGACAACGGCAACCACCATAGATCTGCCCCCACGCTCGTACACAATTCCCAAAAGCGGAATTGATGCCTCACCCTGATGCTCCACATAATTCTTGCTCTTTGTGATGGCACACGACTGCAATGGCGCATGGCGGCATCTCCAGACTAAGCTGAATTTTTTTTCTTCCTTGAACTTGGTCTCAACAAGTCCCTGTGTCAATCTTTCGTCTTTATTTCCTACATACATGATATGTCTAGCTATTGATTCTTTACTGATTTGGGGGTTATTTTTAGGGTTTACTGGTGATGCTGAATTAGGGGAGAGAGGCGCTGCTCTATGCCACTTGAAATTTAAAGTTGCTACATCCGTCTCTTGGGTATGCCTCCTATTTAACTTCTTGAGAATATGGTGTACTGTGTAAATAATTTATATCATCCTTTGACTAGGAAATACAAAGCAATGGATTCCTCAAGATCTCTTTAGAAAATGATACAGCTGCAGCACTAAAGAAGACGAGCGATAAGGTAATATATGGTTTGTGATTGTCAATATAGTGCAAGAGACTATCTCAGTATAGTATGTAAGTTTTAGTGTTCTTTTCTTAATCTAACACAATTATTGTGCAATTATCTTGATGGAAGGAAACTCGTATGGTGCATTATGCATCGAGATTGGTTTAACCAGTCAAATGGCATCATACAACATCCCTAAAATTCAGTTTAACTTATCTTAATTTTTTTGTCTAGATCGTAGGTTTATGAAACCATAGAGATAGAACTTGGGACACTCGTGAGTGAATTATTTTCTAACTTTGACCGTAACCCACTTGCAACGGCTTTAGTAAGTTCTTTGGCTCTCAAATAAACTGTAGTTTCTCTGGTGTAAATTCATAGTATGCTCATGTGCCATTGCAGACGCCGCGACACATCTGCCCCCACGCTCGTACACAATTCCCAAAAGCGGAATTGACACCTCACCCTGATGCTCCACATAATGCTTGCTCTTTGTGATGGGCACACGACTGCAATGGCGCATGTCGGCATCTGCAGACTGAGCTGAGTTGTTTTTCTTCCTTAAACTTGGTCTCAACATGTTCCCTGTGTCAATCTTTCGTCTTTATTTTCTACATGATCTATCTAGCTATTGATTCTTTACTGATCTGGGAATTATTTTTTAGGGTTTACTGGTGATGCTGAATTAAGGGAGAGAGGCGCTGCTATATGCCACTTCCAATTTTTATGCTGATAAATCCGAGTGATTTAAAGTTGCTACATCCGTCTTTTGGGTATGCCTCCTATTCAACTTCTTGAGGATATGATGTACTGTGTAAATAATTTATATCATCCTTTGACTAGGAAATACAAAGCTATGGATTCCTCAAGATCTCTTTTTTTTTACAAAATGGCACATGACTGCAATGGCGCATGCCGGCGTCTGCAGACTGAGCTGAATTGCTTTTCTTCCTTAAACTTGGTCTCAACATGTTCCCCGTGTCAATCTTTCGTCTTTATTTTCTACATGATCTGTCTAGCTATTGATTCTTTACTGATCTGGGGATTATTTTTTAGGGTTTACTGGTGATGCTGAATTAAGGGAGAGAGGCGCTGCTCTATGCCACTTCCAATTTTTATGCTGATAAATCCGAGTGATTTAAAGTTACTACATCCGTCTCTTGGGTATGCCTCCTATTCAACTTTTTGAGGATATGTTGTACTATGTAAATAATTTATATCAGCCTTTGACTAGGAAATACAAAACTCTGGTCCCCTTTTTTTTCTAGAAAATGGCACTAGAGAATATATATTTGGTATAACCTATAAGCTCTTTGTAGCCGTAAGCAACAAGTGTTTCTTTTGGAGTTAATGCAACCTACTCTTATTAGTGCTCTGCTTTCAGGTTGTCTCGCGCGCTATAACAAAATTGACGTCGTTGTCTTCCTCTTCTTCAGAACCAAGGGCCAGTGCATTCCGCAGCCTCCTACGTGCTCTCGTCAGGATCAGGTCGTCGCCACGCGCTGCGACAAATTTGGTGCCGCCGCCTATGGAACCGGTCTGCAGCCCGAACCGGTGGTGAGTAAGGACTTAGAGCTCCCGGCATGGGCAATGACGACCAGATCTCGAGGCGTTTAAACTTCTTACAGTGTTCCATTTTCCTTGACTACTGAGCTCACTGTTGGAACAGGAGGTGGACAAGGTTTGTGTCGCCATATCGCCGGTGTTTATTCAGTATGCTTCGGTGATTATGTCGGACCGATAATGATTGTACCCATGTATAGGTTTGCCTACTGGAGTCCTAAATCGTGCTATCGTCGCGCCTTAGGTAAATCTTTCTATCTCGATTGGTTTTCTTCTGTATGCGGCATTACCAAACATTTCCTGACCCTCCTTCCGACCTCTGTTGTACATACATTTCTTCTCTTTCCGGCCTATCCAATTTCTTGTTCGCTCATAATAGTTCAGATATGTGATGATAATCAAGAGAAGTGGCTCAATTATATGCATTAGGCAAGTTGCTTTCATCAGATCTTGGAATGTTCTAATGAATAATCTGAAGATAATATATGCCACTTATAATTAACTATGATTATTGGTTGCCTGCCAAATGTAGGTCATGGTAGCTTTATGTCCACCACAATTTCCATGAATAAAAAATCCATTGTTTTTATAGTAGCCCAAGCGCTCTATTAAAATTTAAAACTTCACAATTGTTTGTAATGGAAAATTAGGTCATTTTGTTAATCTAACGGAAAAGACCAGTCTTGCTTATCACATTCATTTGTTTCTTTGACATTATTGATTGTAGCACGACTGATGTGATACTTTTTACACTTACAATTTATGCTTTCTTGTATGAAATTAGGAGTTAACATTAAAATTGTCCTAACAATTCCTTAGTTAACTGTCGTTGCTCCCTCCTTTCTTATTTACTAGTTAAATGCCCGTGCGTTGCTACGGGAAAACAAAACATGGAGATATGCAATTCCATTCTGTTACTCTAAGCATGATAACTTGAAGTCTATATTTATCGGTTCAATTGCCCCACACTATTCATTGGCATATTTATTGATTTTGAATACCTCCGCATTATAGACCGATATATTTCTCTCTCTTCCTAACTCAGAAGGACCAACAAAATGTGTTATTTATGTCTCTTATACATTGTCACCTCATCGCGTGTCTCCTTCTCCAGTGTGAAATCTAGCGACTTCACACCATGTTGGTCATCTTTTTATAAGACAATAAGGAACACTTTCATTGTGCAAGCACGTCAACAATAAGAAAGGTCTTCTTGATCCTAAATTGATTCTTAAAAGTGCAAATAATTTTAAACAACAACATGAACTACAAAACAACAAAAACAAAATATTGTAGAGTTGAAAACAAAAGTAATTGTTCATTGTTCCATTTCTCCCATAAGTGGCTATTTGTAGTGCAAGTCCTCCTTTTGTATCGTAGGCTTCATAAGATGGCTTGGATGAGATATTTTCCTTTCTTGCACCATAAAACTGAATTATATGCACCTCGATGAAAAACCTGGCCACACACTTCTACCAAATTATTACGACCCACAAATGAGTCTTCCAACCATTCTTAGTCGGCATAAGGGAGAGTATATGCTTAACAAATAAAAGTATCACCCACGGAAATGTGTCCCCTCGAAAAGGTGAAAATAGCACATGAAGTACTACCCTCTAATAAAATTATTTGTCAAATTTACAACAATATGCATGACATAGGATAATGGTTTGGATTCAGTTCTTATAAGGACAAGAGTACTCCAAGAAAAAAATCTTAGCAATCTTAGCTTTCGACATACCAGTTTACCTAATAAGTACTCATCGTCAGGAATTATTCTGCTCAAAGTTGTCATGCAGCATTACCACAAATAGGAGGACCACATGAACCTGCAAAATAGACAACCTGAAAAATTACTTGAGGTACAAGATTGCAAGAATCGGATAAGAGCAACCCATGTGCAGTTGGCACTGAACCATACCGTGCACAAAAAACCATCAAAATTAATTGCTACAATTAGTAATGAAAAAACACAACATTAAGTGAACAATAAGAAATTAAACCTACAGCCCTACTTATTTACACCGTGTAGAATTTTCCAAAAAGGTACCACAAATAAACCTCTAAGGTCTGCACCCAAAGTCACTTTGATCCGACATTTTTTGCTGCACAAAAAAAAGAATCCCACAGTATTTGATGCACATGTAATCAATGGAGAAAGACAAAGGGATACATGAAGAACCAAGACCTATGCATATTTGCAAGAAACTCCCATGGATTTAGAACATTATCTAGCCTATGGGTTATTCATTGTCTTGAGGACGAAATCATCTGTCTTTATCGTATTGAAAGATATAGACTATGCACTAATCATCTTTTACTATGAAAAATTGATCAACCAAATACTTTGTACCTACCCACAGCTATGGAAACTCTCAAATCAGGGAGGTTTCCAGTCCAAGATTCCTCCAACTTTTCTCCTTATGTCCTCCTCTTTAGGTTTTCTGGACAAGTGGCCAATATCACAAAGTGGGGACGTATTTACAGAATATAACAGAGGTGGAATTTGTGGTAGAATTTTCTTATCACCTATTTGACATAAGTGGTCCAAATTTATATAAATACAGTTTAAGCAAATAATGATAGAGAGAAGAAAAACTAACCTTCTAAATTCTCATCATTGTGAGCAGTGTAAAACCACCACGGTCTATACCCAAAGTTACTTAGATCCGACATTTTTTTATGCAGCCAAAAAAAATCCCACATTATTTGATACATGTAATTTGTGATAGAAAAGTCACAAGAAACTAACGCAGTCTAACCACTATAAATAGTACGGTTACAAAAGGCATTATAAAATGGGGTGGTCAAAGATCAAATATTTTGTTGTAGTACTTATAGAAACATACCTCCACAAGACTGTTGCTGATCTTGCAACCCAGGAGGAGAGATGCAAATCAACTTGGGTCTTCTGCTTGCTGGAGATGAATCTCACAGTGGTGGGCGGGGGTTGTATGCAACCGGCTGGACAGCTGCTATGCTGAAATTATGTTTGATCGATCTAATTTTTTTCCTCCCCTTTCTTGTTGGATCATCATGGATTAGATACATAGATGGCGGTTGGCCTTTGTACCTCTGATGGTGGTGGCGTGGGAGGCGCCCGTCCTCAAGCACCAACGCCAGTGTTCCTTACTCTGGCTGCCGCCGTCGATGTCTGTGTTGTCTTCCTCACACCCAAAGGACCAGTCATCACCCATCGATTTGGCCCTCATGACCATCAATCTGGCCCTCAGGCAGGAAAAACCAGTCGTTCGGGGTAAGTCGGCGCGGCGGCCGCGTTGGAAAGCTGACGATGGTGTAGGTGGGGTTGGCATGGAGGCGAGAATCCTAGGGCGGCACACGGAAGCGGCGCAGAAACTTGTCACCACGATCGCAAGACCAAAACAACCAAGAAAGGATAAAGTCATGGACCATGGGTTGATTACCAAATTACTGACCAGGTAAAATGAAAAAGGACCAAACAAACGAAGTGACTAAGCGATTGACGTATCAGGCGACGACATAAACCGTTGGCTCTTTTAAGGTAGCACAGATAGAAATTCATGTTGGCCTCAAAAAACAATATTACCACATACATGGAAGTCGAAACATTAATGCTCAGTTATTTGTCCTCCGATAAAACATGGGTAGTGATAATATATCATAACAGATTAGTAACATATATGTTTAGAATATAGCTCACCAGAATCCAACTTTGAACTTGAATGGATCCTAATTTTGTAGAATTACCATTGATATATGAAAATGGTGGTATTATTGAGTTCATACAATTTTCACGGATCCTTTTTAAAAACTTTCAACTATATAGAGTTTCATCTTTAACAATCTACTACTTCACACCTACTTTTTTAATTAGTGTACGACAAATTATTAAAATGATAATCTACCTGCGTAATTAGTGTACGACAAATTATTTCTGTTCTTGAAAACGTATTCTATTTTTATTGTTTGATCAGAGCATATCTTACCCCAATTCAACTTATAACATCCTAAGTTCACCATCGAGCGAGGGATTAAACGAAAATGGCTGGGAAGAGTGTGCCTTTGGAATTTGGATCCATGTGAATATATTCACAAAGAACCGCATTGCATCAAAAGAAGTAGATATAGAATATGGCAATCATAAAATGGCAAGAAATGTAAAGAGCAAGCTGATCACAATATTAGGTTACCTGATTAGCAAGGCTGCCACCACAGTGAGTCAGACGACAACAGGCATTTTACACTCGGAACTTCAGAAAATTGTATTTGAACCAACCATCTAGGGTTTGCAAGTATCAGAACATATAATTTTTTTAGACCATGAATAGGAGCAAAGCACTACTTGTGGTCCTCTCTGCGATATTAGACAGTACTCAATAGCACAACCTGCAACCAACAGAGATATCGTTACAAGTTCAAGATATGAGTAGTTGAGTGGGAAAACTAAAGAAACAATTACGTGTAAGCATATCATACACCAATACAACCAAGAGGCTATTTTATGACTATTTGGATAGGAAAAAGTTTTACAAACTCTCATCGGAGCCAAATTCTGGGCTCTTCCCCGCTGGGTTCAATAGAAAAACTCCAAAAAAATCAAACCTGGTGTGCGCTTTGTAGCTGTGACCGTGGGTGGACATAATATACGCCGTCCAGTCAGGGAACCAGCCAGCCAGGAGAGCTAAGCGGCAATGATGGCGGGCAGCGACCTTTAGCTGCAGTTCTGCATCGTTTTGCACAAAATTAAACTGCAAACTATAGTGGTAGGAAGGTGAGGCACTGAGGCCAGCGGCGCCAGGCCGTGCCCGCCGTCCAGATCGGCTGATTCCACGGCTTCTCCTCCAACTCTGTAAGGTAGATGAGGCCAGAAGCGCCGGGCGTAGGGGAGCAGGGAGAGATGGGCGGGAACGCTCTGCAAGGTGGAGGACAGCGGCGGCGACCTTCGCAGCAGGGATCGAGGTAGGATGGCGCACGCGACTCCGCAAATGGTGTGTCGCGAGATCTGATCCAGGGAGTTGGGGGCGATGGGGAGACTGCGTGCAAGCTCTGGCCAGTCGGTCAAGCTGTTGTCGCTGCGTCTGATTAGGCCCACTTGTCGGCCTTGCGATGACTTTAGAGGACGAAAGGTTGGACGAAAGTGCAGCGACGTATCGGCGACGACGGAACCCAAAGTTCTTTTTAGGTAGTAGAGATACATGTCCTTATATTTCCTTCTGTTTAAATTGTACTACAGTAAAAATTTGAGAAATAATAAATGAGTCAGGCGGACATAGTTTCCTTCTGGGTGCCAGCTTGACTAGGTTGGGCGGTTGCTCTGATGCTTTATCAAATAGTAAATTTAATTCGGCTAAATATAGTTCAAGGTTCGTTTTATTCATCTCCTTTGAGATGCATAGTTTTAGTGTAAAACATAGTTCACAAATCAGTGTAAAACAAGTCAGTTTTTATGTTTTTACGTAACATAGCTTTAGATTTTGTGGAGATATGTGATCTTGTAAAGTTATTGCACACCATAGTCTTAGAAATAATGTTCTTTTGCTATGTTTCTTTAAGGAAACACAATGTGTTGATGAAGTTTACTATCTGTCGTCATAGTTGCAAGAGTATGAAGAGGCAAAGATATGAAATGAGTGCACATTGCATTAGCACCAAACTTCCGAGCAAAAGGAACAACCCAGCAGTGACGATTTATTTCTTCTGGTTCAGAAAGATGTATGGACGACCAAAGAAGGACGTTGCATAGAACCTAGCTGCCTTCCAGAAACGGGCAATTTAGAAAAGAATTTGCAATTCACCAATGTCCAACATCTCAACTGATTCCTGGGTGCAGACAAACTCCAGAGAGAAAGACTGCACATCATAGTTAGACTGATTAGATCCATTTGTTGTGACTCTCATCGACAGTGACCTGCCCTACTGTATAGATTACTAAAAAAGTGTAGCTTATGTACATAATTAGTAGAAGGGTAAAAAGAAACCTGGATGCCATCTATCAGTGGGTTCATATGAACTTAGTTTTGCTACCGACTGGTCACTGGAATGCAGTTTTGCAAGAAAATAGCATGTTCTTGATTCTAAAAACTGGTTTGTAGTTCAAGAAAGTATACAGTCAATCAATACTTGAACTGGATGGCTTTAACCATGAACTCTCTATGTGATGCTTGATAAGTATTAATAACCTCCGTCTAATAGTTGATCAAAGAAAATTATACATTTTTCCTTATTTTTTTATACCAATTGTTACTTCATGGAACCAACAACAATCATCCGGTTTAACACGAAATAAAAGTGCATCCCTCATATATCAGTGTTGAGTAATCAAAGCCAAATTGTGTGATCATAAAAAGGTGTTTATTCATTCGTATATCTTTCGGATTGAATTCGTCCTTCTATAGGTCTTTCTGGACGACAAGGCTGAAAAAAGGAGTAGAGAGTCAGCATGAGTTTTCATATACATTATGGTTGCACATGCAGTCAACAAGAAATATAAGATCATGTTGATCCCGTTGCAACGCACGGGCATTTTCCTAGTTCACTTTAAATAGGGCACCATCTAAATCCGTTGAGACGACACCGTATGAAATATGGTTTGGTGATAAACCTAAGTTGTCGTTTCTTAAAGTTTGGGGATGCAAAGCTTACGTCAAGAAGTTGATGCCGGACAAGCTCGAACCCAAAGCGGGGAAATGCGTCTTCATAGGATACCCTAAGGAAACGATTGGGTATATCTTCTACCACAGATCCGAAGAAAAAGTGTTTGTTGCAAAGAACGGATCCGTTCTTGAGAAGGAGTTTCTCTCGAAAGAAGTGACTGGGAGGAAAGTAGAGCTAGACGAGGTTATTGAACCTTCTTTCGATTTGGAGAGTAGCGCAGCACCTGAAATTGTTCCAGTGTCGTCTGCAACAACAAGAGAGGAAGCTAATGACGAGGATCATGAAACTTCGAACGATGCTACTACTGAACTTCGTAGGTCGACAAGGTCACGTGCCACTCCTGAATGGTACGGCAACCCTGTCTTAACCGTCTTGTTGGTAGACAACACTGAACCTGCGAACTATGAGGAAGCAATGATGAGCCCAGACTCTGAGAAATGGCTAGAGGCCATGAAATCCCGAATTGGGATCCATGAGCGAAAACCAAGTATGGACTTTGGTGGACCCTCCTAGCGACCGTAAGGCCGTTGAGTGCAAATGGCTTTTCAAGAAGAAAACAGACGCGGATGGTAATGTTACTATCTATAAAGCTCAACTTGTCGCAAAAGGGTTTCGGCAAGTTCACGGTGTTGACTACGATGAGACTTTCTCTCTCGTAGCGATGTTTAAGTCCATTCGAATTTTATTAGCAATTGATGCGTTTCATGATTATGAAATATGTCAGATGGATGTCAAGACTGTGTTCCTCAATGGCAACATTGATGAAGAGCTGTATATGATGCAGCCGAAGGTTGGTTTTGTCGATCCTAAGGATGCTAATAAGGTGTGCAAACTTCAGCGTTCCATTTATGGACTAAAGCAAGCATCTCGGAGTTGTAACCTTTGTTTTGATCAAGTGATCAAGAGTTTTGGATTTGTTCCAAATTGCTACGAAGCTTGTATCTACAAGAAAGTGAGTGGGAGCTCGGTGACATTTTTAGTACTATATGTGGATGACATATTGATTATTGGAAATGACATTGCTATGCTTAACGATGTGAAGAGTTATTTGAATAAATGTTTTTCAATGAAAGACCTAGGAGAAGCTGCTTATATATTAGGCATCAAAATCTATAGAGATAGACAAAGACGCCTAATAGCTTTAAGCCAAAGTACATATCTAGACAAAGTTCTGAAAAGGTTCATAATGGATAAGGCAAAGAAAGGTTCATTGCCCATGTTGTCAGGTAAGATATTGAGCAAGGCTTAGTGTCCAGCTGCGGTAACAGATAGAGATACTCTGAGCAAAGTGCCATATGCCTCGGCCATAGGTTCTATCATGTATGCCATGCTATGTACTAGACCGGACGTGTCCAATGCTCTTAGTTTGACGAGCAGATACCAAAGTGATCCCGGAGTGGAACACTAGACAGCCGTAAAGAACATCCTAAAGTATTTAAATAGGACTAAAGAAATGTTCTTGGTCTATGGAGGTGATGAGCAGCTCGTCGTAAAAGGTTACGTCGATGCTAGTTTCGACACCGACCCGGATGATTCTAAATCTCAGACAGGATACTTTTATATTTTGAATGGTGGAGTTGTGAGCTAGAGTAGTTGCAAACAAAGCGTGATCGTGGGATCTACAACAGAAGCGGAATACATGGCTGCTTTAGAAGCGTCAAGTGAAGGAGTTTGGATCAGGAACTTAATCACTGATCTTGGTGTGGTTCCAAGTGCCTTGGACCCACTGGAGATATCGTGCGACAACACTGGCGCCATAGCACTGGCTAAGGAACCAAGATATCATCCAAAGACCAAGCACATCAACCGCCATTTTCATATAATTCGAGATTATATAGCAGATGGAGATCTAAAGATTAGCAAAGTACATACGGATCTGAATGTCGCAGATTCGTAGACTAAACCTCTTCCACGAGCAAAACATGATCAGCACCTTAATGCCATGGGTGTTAGATTGTTGCCAGATGTAAACTGATTATTGACTCTATAGCAAGTGTGAGACTATTGGAATTATTCCCTAGAGGCCATAATAAAGATGTTATTATTATAATTCTTGTTCATGATAAAGTTTATATTCCATGCTAGAATTATATTAAGCGGAAACTTTGATACTTGTGTGGTTTATGAACAACACCGTGTCCCTAGTACGCCTCTATGGACTAGCTCATTGATTAATGATGGTTAAGGGTTCCTAACCATAGACATGAGTTGTCGATTAATAATGATATCATGTCATTAGGAGAATGATATGATGGACATACCCAAATTAAGCAAAGCAATTAGATCGTGTCATCGTGTTCATCTTTGCGAAGCTTTTTACTATGTCAAGTATTGTATTCCTTAGACCATGAGATAATACAACTCCCTGGTATCGCAAGAGAGCTTTGAGGTCATCAAACGTCATCCTATGTGAGGGTGATCACAAAGGTGTCTCTCAGGTAATCGGAAAGTACTTGTTGGGTTGTATGTATTGAGATGGAATTTGTCCCTCCCGAGTCGGAGAGATATACTTCGGGCCCACTCGGTAATTGATGTCAACACCGCTTGCAAGCACATGGTTAAGGAGTTAATCACAAAGTGATATCGGATTACGGAACGAGTAAAGTACTTGTTGTGAACGAGATTGAACTAGGTATGCTGATACCAACGATCGAATCTCGGGCAAGTAAAATATCGCGTGACGAAGGAAATACATATATGGGATTAATTGAATCCTGGCATTGTGGTTCATCTGATATGATCATCGATGAATGTGTGGGAGTCAATATGGGTTTCTAGATCCCTCTGTTGATTATTGATAGAAGATCATGTCTGCATATTCTCGAACTCGTACGATCACACACTTAACGTGCATCAACGCTAGGATAGAATGGATGATGGGTTTCTGAGTTTTTGTTCGGAGTCTCGTATGAGATCCAGGACATCACGAGAGGTTCCGGAATGGTCCGGAGAATAAGATTCATATAAAGGAAAGCAGTTTTTGGATTTTAGAATCGTTTTGGAGTTTATCGGTATTGTACCGGAAGGTTGTAGAAGGTTCCAGAGTGGGAGCAACATGGGCCCACTTGTCGGGGGCCTGCGTGGGCCTAAGGGGAAGTGCCCTGGCCACTTTGGGCCAGGGGCACAAGGCCCCCAAGGCCCAGCTGTAACATCCCTAAAATCATGATTTCAAAGATTGCATATCATTCATGCATGCATATAGTTTGAGATCAATTTCAAACCAAGTTCAAGAAACAGAAGCACATAGTGCTATCATTTTATGTGAGCAAACTTAAATGGCCATCCCCATTTGAGAGCTTGAATGTTTTAAACAAAGTTTGTTTGTTTCCCTTGTTGATTGGTTTGAGTGTGGAGTTTGTGCAAAATTTTACAAAATAAAAATGACTTCAAAACATTTGCAAATCTAGTGTTATGACAGTGTTTATTTTGTTATTTCAAAAGAACCAAGCTTGAGCAGAGAGACCACTTGATTTTATGTCATGAAATGTGATTGTTGCACACTTCAAAAATCCCAAAAAGATTTGGATTCAAATAGAGTTTGAATTCATTTGAAACTCATTTCAGAAATTCAATTTAGAAAAAAGAAAAGAGAAAGGAAAATAGAAAAGGGCCGGCGCCAGGAATTGGGCCCAGCAACAGTCGCAGCCCATTTAGCCCACCCGGCTGCCCTCTCTCCCTCTCTCACGCGCAGATCCACCCAGCGAGCCCGACACCGGACCTCCCCTCCTGCTCTATTCACGACAAGAGCCTCTCCACGTCACTCCTTCTTCCCCAAATCTCGCGTGCACACGCCGTCGCCGCTGGCCGTTGCTGCGTTGATTTCTCAGCGTAATTGCCATTGATTCGCTGAGCGTTTCTTGTCGAGCCTCCGCCTACTTAAGCACCTCCCCACTCCGTTCCATTCCCCTCACTCAATTTCATCTCCACGCCCCCAGGCTGCTCGCAACTCGCCAAACACCGCCGCAGCTCCGATGACCTCCGACAGCAAATTCCGGTGAGACCCGACCGCCCCTACGCCTCTAATTCAAACGAATGTGCCCAGCGTGATTTCGTGCATCTTCTGATACTCTTCGCTTGCCTTCTCGTGACCCAGGACGCTGTCCCCGTTCGTGCCCGCAACCGACCGAGCCGCCACTCAACTCCGGCGACCGATTACGGTAAGCAGAGCGCGCCCCTTGACCCCTCTGGCATACGAGGATGTTCGCCACTGTATTGCGCGTCTCCTAATCCATCTGGTTCATGCTAGGGCGACGCGAAACCTCGGCAACAACCGGCGCAACCACCGGCGCCGTGCGCAACTCCGCGAGCTCCGGCGGCCCAGCCGTGCGCCTTCCCAAGCCACCTCCACGTTGAGCTTCGCCTCGACCCTGCGGTTCTGGTAAGCACCCTCTCCCCTCCCCAGACGACCTAGAACGCTAGCGCCGCCGCTGACAGACGCGCTGCCGCCAGTCGCCGCCGCTAGCTCCGCTAGTCTATGGTCGAGGCAACAGCAGCCGTTAGATGTAGATCTGGCGGTTTAGATTAGATCCGAGCGAATCGTTTTCTTTGAATCTGGCGCATTGGATCTGACTTGATCCGACGGCGCGGAAGGGTGATCCTGAGCGAAGCGGTATCGACCAATAGGATAGCGCCGCATGGCTAGGTTTTAGTTTAAAAACAGAATTTGAATCAGATTTATATCCAAATTTGATTTGCTTGTAACTTTTGATTTCCACGTTAGATTTTAGCAAATTTTATACCGTTGGAATCAGGAAGACAAGCCCTTTCTGTTTATGCAATGTGTTTAGTGTTTAGTTTCTGTTAAAATGACTTTATTTGCAGAAACTTGTTTAGGACTATTTTGAGTATAGGAATTGTTTAGGAAATTGTTTTTGTGTAAAATAAACTTGGTTTAGCAAGTTTTTAACTTGGTTATGATTCAGTACTATGCACTTGCTTGGTTGAGTTTTAAAAATCATCACTTAGCATTTTGCATGCATTCATATATATTTTTGTTTGTTTGTATATGTTGTGTGTAATTTGTTTCTATCATTCTTTTTGTGGACTTTGGTGCTAGTGATTGTGATTGTGAAGAGTGCTACTCTCCCAGCTACCAAGGCAAGTGGTACTTCATGAATATGTCTATCCCTATATTTTTATAAAAGCACTAGAAATATTTTGCTAAGTCTTGCATGTTACTATTTTTGCCAAATGCCATGTTGGGAAATCCTAAGTAGTTGTAGAATTGCTAGGAAATTTTCTAAGTTAAGTACTATCTATGCCATGCTTAGCCTAGCTAGTAGCAAACAAGGGTTGGTAAAATATACATGCTATGGTGAAAATATTTCTAAGTCTTTGGACTTATGTTTTTCTTAATAAAACAACTAACTCAATGAATCACCTGGGTGGAAAGGGACTTGATTGGTGGTTTTTGGTTGAGTGGTTACACAAGGCCCATCGCTATGGTTTACCTTGTGTATCTCACTTGTGGAAAGCCACCCAGGAACAAAGGGATTTTAGAGGCCAAGTGTTGAGAAGCTTATAGTGCAGCCACTTGGCAATATGGGCTCTGCCTGGATCACATAGGTTGCTAGAACTTAGCCATTTGGACAGTTGGTGGTAGTGGGAATGATAGGTTGGAACGCGTCCATTTGGTCTAAGGGAAGGCTTCTGAAAGGTCCTGTCTTGGTGAAACCAAGTCTTTTGGGGAAAGTGCACAACCTCTGCAGATGGAAAAATCTAAGTACTTAGCCAAGTCCATGGAAATGGACAACTTGAGCATCAAGGCATGGAAGCTATCAAGAATCTCATCACTCCAACTTCTAAGTAAAAACTTGTGGGTGAACAAGGGTGGAGAATCTCAATGTCTATTGGTGGTTCCTTGGGAAAAGTTTTTACAAAGAAAAACTTAGTGATTTCAACTAATAGGCAAAACCTATTTTGAGCAAAGCAAGCCAAGCTACACTTAGCCAAATTGCATGTAGTAATATAGTCCACCTAAATTTTACTAAGGTATCACTTGCCAATACTATTCCAAAGTATTGACCCACTGTGGCTGTAACTTGTGATGTTGCAGGTTACTCTGATGAGGATTAGGTGTCATGAGTCTACACTCAACATGTTTGCCTGTGGCACATGAAGATGAAGACTTATATTTATTTACTTATTCAAACTCTTGTATTAGGCCTCTGGCCTTGAGTTGTAAAGACTATGTTTATCTCTGGAATGGATGTAATAAATGACCTTTGTATCTATGTACTTCATCTTAAACTGTGGATGCAAGCAATGATCCAGGGACTAGCATTGCAATCACAGGGATCCTTTTCCTTTACAAAGGAGGGATCTTACAGATGGTATCAGAGCACTGTGTTGCCTGTAGGATTATGACCCTAGGATTGGAAACCACTAAGGAAAATTTTCAACTACTTCTACACTTGTCTATTCTTCTCGTAAACTTTTCTAATCTTCTCTCTCATCTCTATTTGTAGATGAATTCCATCAACGAAGCCGTGAGGAAAGGACCACTCATGACAATGAATTTGGAGTGTGAAACAGAATTCCCCAAGGCTCTCAAGGACCTCAGGGTTGCATTAGAGATACAAGGTGCAGCTGTGTACAAGGGTTTTCCAGTGATGGATGAAGGAGTGGAATACTGGTGGGTGCAACTTCACTTGTATAAAAACAAGGAAGATAACCATCAAGAAAAAGGATTCTGCATGTTCACCAATTCAGTGGTGCACCCTACATTTTTTGAATCGACAAGGGATGCAGCTTGGAATACCATCAAAGAACTTGGTGACAGAGTCAAGTGCAGAATGCTCAACCTCCAAAATGATCTAAGGAAAGAGAAGGAACATACCCAAGAGTTGGAAGCTACCAACCAAACTTTAAGAGGAGACATTATAGACTTAGTGATGGAATCATGTGAGCAAGATAGGCTGATTGCTTCTAGAAACATTGTGTTAGCCAACAGATCCAGTGAGATAGGATTGTAAACGTACTTCGTTAGTTGGACCACCATCTAACACCCTATTTTCCAAAATGTTGCTTTGAAATAGGATTAAACCTTGGTTGATGTAATGGTTTCATGTATGCATGGCTTGTGAGTTTTGCTTTCCAAGGTTATGTATGTGATGTTTTGACTTTTGTTTTATCTTGAATTGTGCTGTTCTAACTTTTCTATCTTATAAATAGATGCCTATTACCATCAGCACTGTTGAGGAGTTCCAGGTTACCCGCTTTGGTCCTCGTATCGTTGAGCTTACTACTTTGCTCAATCTCCCTCTTCCCACCATCATGGTGCATCCCCTCACCAAGTTTGAGAGGAAGGACCTCTGGGGCTTCAAGGTGAACCAGCCCGGACGCCAGACAGAGCCTACTACGGAGGCCATCGTCTTCAAGCTCATGCACGATGACAGGGAGAGAGGCATGGAGGTAGTTATGCAGGATCTGATAGGACGTCTGCTAGGGCGACACTCCCGACAGGTTAGAGGCACCCACTTCCACGTCTTCGGAAGACGTGATGAGGAAGGAGAGTCCATCGACTTCGAGGATGATTCGAGGGACGCAGCAGAGCCGATACGCCTGTACCTCCAGGACTTAGAGTCTCTCATTAGGCACGTGGACACGGACAGGACCAATGTCATGCTCAGCAATGATGAGCTCCAAGTGCAGCTTAGCAAGAAGGACAAGCTCTTCACGCAGCAAGACCAGATAGTCAAAGAAATGGAGGCGAAGTTCGAGACCCAGGACAGGAAGTTCAAGAGTCAGGAGAAGCGTGTCCAGGATAGGAACAAGAAGATCCGGGACATGACTGAAGAACTGCAGTCCAAGGACTTCGAGCTAGAGCAGCAGCAGACGGTGATCGAGAGACTTCGTTCCCAGAAGAGGGCTCTCAAGGCCAAGATAGAGTCCTTGACCACTAGCATTGAGGAGAACAAGGCCGCGATGGAGAACGCAGGTCTTACCTTAGTCGAGGAGGAGATTGATGCCGATGAGTAGACTTGACTACTCGTTTATCTTTCATTATCATACTTGTTATTTGAGAACTTGTTATTGGACCATCCGACATGTGGATGGCTTGCTACTTGTGTGTTTTACTTCGTGAACTTGTTATTTTGTTGTTGAACCTTTATCTTGTTGTTGCATGCTTTGTGTTTGCTTATGTGATGTAATGTGCATGAAAGCATCTATGGGTATCTCATTCTTACCTCTATTTGAACAAACCACAGATGCCTCCCCGTCGTGCAAACCCCAACCCCAACAACAACAACAACAACAACAACATCACTCCAGAAATGCAACAAATGATGACTGCTCAAACACAGCTGATGCAGATGATGACAACGTTCATCCAAAACCAAAACAATAACAACAACAACAATAACAACCCTCCGGGCTTTGATATGCTCACCAGGTTCTTGAGATTGAGGCCAGCTAAGTTCTCAGGGACGACTAATCCCATGGTGGCCAATGATTGGCTACGTTCTGTGAACAAGGACTTAGTAACCGTGGGCTGTACGGATGCTGAAAAAGTCAGATTTGCAGCACATCTGCTGGAAGGGCCAACCGCCACTTGGTGGGACAACTTCCAGATCACCACTCCCATAGATGAAGTGACATGGGCTATCTTTGAGGATGGCTTTCGCACTGCTCATATCTCATCAGGAGTGATGAGCCTGAAAAAGAAAGAGTTCCACAATCTAAAGCAGCGCCACCGCAGCATGGCTGAATACATTGAGGAATTCAACAATCTGGCGCGTTATGCACCAGATGAAGTTGACACTGATGCCAAGAGAAAGGAAAAATTTCTTGAAGGCTTGAATGATGAGCTGAATCTGCAATTGGTTGTGGCCTATGTTCCCACTTATCAGTCGCTCTGTGACAAGGTTGCTATTTTGGAGAACAAAATAAAGCAAGTTGAGAGTAGAAAGAGGAAGCACTCCGACAAGCACAGCTCGGGATCGTCTCACAAACGATCTCATTATGATGACAACGGAAGCTCAGGATCCCACAAGAATGGGAAATTCAAAAAGCACCACAACCACAACCGTCATGACAACAAGCATCACCGTAGTCATGACAACGACAAGTACAAGAACCACAAGAGTGGACATAAGAGCCACCACAGTGGTAATGGTAGTGGAAGTGCAAGTCAGCCTGTTAAGAGAGACATCAGTCAGGTTGAATGCTTCAAATGCAAGAAAATGGGGCATTATGCAAATGAATGCCCAGAGAAGAAGGTTGAAGGACCCAACAAGCCCAACCCTTTCCAGAAGGGACAGGTAAACCATATCAATGTGGAGGAGGTCTATGAGGAGCCTGATGTTGTTGCTGGTAAGTTCAGACTCAATTCAATTCCAGCATTTGTACTCTTTGATACTGGTGCATCTCATTCATTCATATCAAGAGCATTTGTTGAAAGAAATGAACTACCGGTAGAAACTATTGGGTGTCCTATAAAAGTAAGTTCTCCTGGTGGAGAAATGATCGTGAATTCTGGATGTCATAATCTAGTCATAGAATTTGGGAAGTATAAGTTTACCGTTAACGTGATAATTCTAAACTCCCAAGGATTGGATGTCATTCTGGGAATGGACTGGATGACTAAGTACAAAGGAGTGATAGATTGTGCCAATCATACTGTCTCACTCAAAACTCCAGAAAATAAAAGGATCAGATTCAAGACCAACTTTGAAGCAAAAAGGAGTATGCTAAATTCTCTTAAGGGGGTTAGCATGGACAGTGTGCCAATTGTGAGTGAATATCCGGATGTGTTTCCGGAAGAATTGCCAGGAATGCCACCAGATAGAGATGTGGAATTCCTGATAGATTTAGTACCAGGGTCTGGACCAATAGCAAAGAGACCGTATAAAATGTCAGTTGATGAACTGAAAGAGCTCAAAAAGCAACTTGGAGAACAGCTACAGAAAGGATTTATTCAACCAAGTTCTTCATCTTGGGGAGCCCCAGTTTTGTTCGTGGAGAAGAAAGATAGAAGTCAAAGGTTATGCATAGATTACCGTTCACTCAACGAGGTAACTATCAAGAACAAATATCCTTTGCCTAGAATAAATGACTTGTTTGATCAGCTAGAAGGAGCATGCGTGTTCTCAAAGATTGATCTCCGGTCAGGCTATTTTCAACTCAAGTTAAGAGAACAAGACATACCAAAAACAACCTTCACTACAAGGTATGGGTTGTATGAGTATACCGTAATGCCTTTTGGCTTGACCAATGCTCCAGCATACTTCATGAATATGATGAATAAGGTGTTCATGGAATTTCTTGACAAGTTTGTTGTCGTTTTCATCGATGACATCTTAGTCTACTCCAAGAGCAAAGAAGAACATGAAGGACACTTACGTTTGATACTTGAGAAGTTAAGAGAGCATAAACTTTATGCTAAATTCAGCAAGTGTGAGTTCTGGTTGGAGGAAGTTGGTTTTCTTGGTCATGTTATGACAAAGGATGGTGTGTGATTGATCTGCTAAGGTTTCATTTGTGTTGAATGGGAATCTCCCAAGTCCGTGAAAGAAGTTCGTAGTTTCCTTGGCTTAGCAGGTTACTACAGAAGGTTTATTGAGAATTTCTCTAAGGTAGCTAAGCCCATGACTGAATTGTTAAAGAAAGACAAGAAGTTTGCTTGGTTTGAAGGTTGTGAACTCAGCTTTTAGGAGTTGAAGAAGAGACTTGTGACAGCACCAGTCTTGTGTCTGCCAGATTTGGAAAAATATTTCCAAGTATATTGTGATGCATCTCATCAAGGTTTGGGTGCAGTACTTATGCAAGACGGTAAATTTGTGGCTTATGCCTCAAGACAACTCAAAACTCATGAAGTAAACTATCCTACTCATGATTTAGAGTTAGCCTCTGTCGTCCATGCACTCAAAACATGGATACACTATCTTTTGGGAAAGCGTTGTGAAGTGTTCACGGATCACAAAAGTTTGAAGTATATCTTCACTCAGACGGAAATTAATATGAGACAAATAAGATGGCTAGAACTTATCAAGGACTATGACTTAAGTTTGCAATACCACCCCGGTAAAGCAAATGTTGTAGCAGATGCTCTAAGTCGTAAGGTATTTGTGAATGGCCTTACCAAAGGAGAATTCTCAGATGATCTGTGTACCCAATTTAGAAAACTCAGATTGGAGATTGTGCCTGAAGGACATCTCATGTCTTTGGATGTTCAACCCACTTTGTTGGACAAAATCAAAGAAGCCTATAAGATTGATAAAGAAATCGAAGAGATTAAAGAAAAGATTGGCAAGGGAAAAGCCAAAGGGTTCCATGAGGACGAACAGGGTACTTTATGGCATGGGAAACGTATCCGTGTTCCACAAGACCCGGAGTTGCGGAAACTGATTTTACAAGAAGCACACAACTCTCCGTATTCCATTCATCCGGGTAACACCAAAATGTACATGGACATGAAAGAAAGATTTTGGTGGAATAATCTCAAGAAGGACATCGCCGAACATATTGATTTGTGTGATGTGTGCAGTAGAGTGAAAGCGGAGCATCAGAAACCAGCAGGTTTGCTTCAACCACTACCTATTCCTGATTGGAAGTGGGACAAAATTGGTATGGATTTCATTACCGGATTACCAAGGACCAGGTCAGGATATGATTCCATATGGGTAGTAGTGGATCGCCTAACTAAAGTGGCTCATTTCATACCCGTGAAGACAACTTATACAAGTGCTAAGTTGGCCAAGATCTACATGAGTAGAATTGTATGTCTACATGGAGTGCCAAAGAGTATTGTGTCTGATAGGGGAACTCAATTCACTTCCCATTTTTGGAGACAGTTGCATGAATCATTGGGAACGAGGTTGGAATTCAGTACTGCTTTTCATCCCCAAACCGATGGACAAACAGAAAGGACTAATAAGATTCTTGAAGACATGTTGAGGGCGTGTGCCTTAGACTATGGAGCCAGTTGGGATGAAAGTCTGTCTTACACAGAATTTTCTTATAACAACAGCTATCAAGCCAGCATTGAGATGGCACCGTTTGAGTTTCTCTACGGAAGAAAATGTACCACCCCATTGTTATGGAATGGTGTGGGAGAAAGAAGTTTATTCGGGCCAGATCTTATCAAAAAAGCCGAAGAGAAGGTCAAGTTGGTTAAGGCCAGGTTGAAGATAGCACAGTCCCGACAGAAAAGCTACGCAGATCCTAAGCATAGAGAAGTCACCTACGAAGTTGGTGATAGAGCCTATCTTAGAGTGTCACCACTTCGAGGAGTGAAAAGATTCGGAGTCAAAGGAAAATTGGCACCAAGATATGTTGGACCATTTAAGATTCTGAGTCACAAAGGAGAAGTTGCCTATGAAATTGAACTGCCAGAATCTCTATCAGCTGTCTATAATGTGTTTCATGTGAGTCAGCTTAAGAAATACCACCCAGAAATGGAAGAAACTTCTTTGAAGGATACTATACCTTTGGAAGAGGTTCAATTGGAAAGTGATCTCACCTATGAAGAGAAACCCATCAAGATTCTTGATACTGCAGAAAGAGTCACGAGGACTAAGACTATCAAGTTTTGCAAAGTGCAGTTGAATCATCATTCCGAAGAGGAAGCAACATGGGAAAGAGAAGATGATCTTCGGAAAGACCACCCTCACCTATTTGCTAGCCAATCCGAATCTCGAGGGCGAGATTCACCTTAAGGGGGTTAGATTTGTAACATCCCTAAAATCATGATTTCAAATATTGCATATCATTCATGCATGCATATAGTTTGAGATCAATTTCAAACCAAGTTCAAGAAAACAGAAGCACATAGTGCTATCATTTTATGTGAGCAAACTTAAATGGCCATCCCCATTTGAGAGCTTGAATGTTTTAAACAAAGTTTGTTTGTTTCCCTTGTTGATTGGTTTGAGTGTGGAGTTTGTGCAAAATTTTACAAAATAAAAATGACTTCAAAACCATTTTCAAAACATTTGCAAATCTAGTGCTATGGCACTGTTTATTTTGTTATTTCAAAAGAACCAAGCTTGAGCAGAGAGACCACTTGATTTTATGTCCTGAAATGTAATTGTTGCACACTGCAAAAATCCCAAAAAGATTTGGATTCAAATAGAGTTTGAATTCATTTGAAACTCATTTCAGAAATTCAATTTAGAAAAAAGAAAAAAGAAAGGAAAATAGAAAAGGGTCGGCGCCAGGAATTGGGCCCAGCACCAGTCGCAGCCCATTTAGCCCACTCGGCTCCCCTCTCTCCCTCTCTCACGCGCAGACGCACCCAGCGAGCCGCTGACACCCGGACCCCACTCCCCCTCTGCTCTATTCGCTGACAAGCGGGCCCTCTCCACGTCACTCCTTCTTCCCCAAATCTCGCGCGCAGACGCCGTCGCCGCTGGCCGTTGCTGCATTGATTTCTCAGCATAATTGCCATTGATTCGCTGAGCGTTTCTTGTCGAGCCTCCTCCTACTTAAGCACCTCCCGACTCCGTTCCATTCCCCTCACTCAATTTCATCTCCACGCCCCCAGGCTGCTCGCAACTCGCCAAACACCGCCGCAACTCCGACGACCTCCGGCAGCAAATTCCGGTGAGACCCGACCGCCCCTATGCCTCTGATTCAAACGAATGTGCCCAGCGTGATTTCGTGCATCTTATGATACTCTTCGCTTGCCTGGTCGTGACCCAGGATGCCGTCCCCGTTCATGCCCGCAACCGACCGAGCCGCCACTCAACTCCGGCGACCGATTACGGTAAGCAGAGCGCGCCCCTTGCCCCCTCTGGCATATGAGAATGTTCGCAACTATCTTGCGCGTCTCCTAATCCATCTGGTTCGTGCTAGGGAGACGCGAAACCTCGGCAACAACTTCGACAACAACCACCCGACGCCGTTCCCAACTCCGATGAGCTCCAGCAGCCCCTGCCGTGCGCCCCTTGCCAAGCCACCTCCACGTTGAGCTTCGCCTCGACCCTGCGGTTCTGGTAAGCACCCTCTCCCCTCCCCGGACGACCTAGAACGCCAGCTCCGCCGCTGACAGACGCGCCGCCGCCAGTCGCCGCCGCTAGCGCCGCTAGTCTATGGTCAAGGCAACAGCAGCCGTTAGATGTAGATCTGGTGGTTTAGATTAGATCCGAGCGAATCGTTTTCTTTGAATCTGGCACGTTGGATCTGACTTGATCCGACGGCGCGGAAGGGTGATCCTGAGCGAAGCAGTATCGACCAATAGGATAGCGCCGCGTGGCTAGGGTTTAGTTTAAAAACAGAATTTGAATCAGATTTATATCCAAATTTGATTTGCTTGTAACTTTTGATTTCCACGTTAGATTTTAGCAAATTTTATACCGTTGGAATCAGGAAGACAAGCCCTTTCTATTTATGCAATGTGTTTAGTGTTTAGTTTCTGTTCAAATGACTTTATTTACAGAAACTTGTTTAGGACTATTTTGAGTATAGGAATTGTTTAGGAATTTTTTTAGTGTAAAATAAACTTGGTTTAGCAAGTTTTTAACTTGGTTATGATTCAGTACTATGCACTTGCTTGGTTGAGTTTTAAAAATCATCACTTAGCATTTTGCATGCATGCATATGTATTTTTGTTTGTTTGTATATGTTGTGTGTAATTTGTTGCTATCATTCTTTGTGTAGACTTTGGTGCTAGTGATTGTGATTGTGAAGAGTTCTACTCTCCCAGCTACCAAGGCAAGTGGTACTTCATGAATTTGTCTATCCCTATATTTTTATACAAGCACTAGAAATATTTTGCTAAGTCTTGCATGTTACTATTTTTGCCAAATGCCATGTTGGGAAATCCTAAGTAGTTGTAGAATTGCTAGGAAATTTTCTAAGTTAAGTACTATCTATGCCATGCTTAGCCTAGCTAGTATCAAACAAGGGTTGGTAAAATATACATGCTATGGTGAAAATATTTCTAAGTCTTTGGACTTATGTTTTTCTTAATAAAACAACTAAGTCAATGAATCACTTGGGTGGAAAGGGACTTGATTGCTGGTTTTTGGTTGAGTGGTTACACAAGGCCCATGGCTATGGTTTACCTTGTGTATCTCACTTGTGGAAAGCCACCCAGGAACAAAGGGATTTTAGAGGCCAAGTGTTGAGAAGCTTATAGTGCAGCCACTTGGCAATATGGGCTCTGCCTGGATCACATAGGTTGCTAGAACTTAGCCATTTGGACAATTTGTGGTAGTGGGAATGATAGGTTGGAACGCGTCCATTTGGTCTAAGCGAAGGCTTCTGAAAGGTCCTGTCTTGGTGAAACCAAGTCTGGTGGGGAAAGTGCACAACCTCTGCAGATGGAAAAATCTAAGTACTTAGCCAAGTCCATGGAAATGGACAACTTGAGCATCAAGGCATGGAAGCTATCAAGAATCTCATCACTCCAAGTTCTAAGTAAAAACTTGTGGGTGAACAAGGGTGAAGGACCTCAATGTCTATTGGTGGTTCCTTGGGAAAAGTTTTGACAAAGAAAAACTTAGTGATTTCAACTAATAGGAAAAACCTATTTTGAGCAAAGCAAGCCAAGCTACACTTAGCCAAATTGCATGTAGTAATATAGTCCACCTAAATTTTACTAAGGTATCACTTGCCAATACTATTCCAAAGTATTGACCCACTGTGGCTGTAACTTGTGATGTTGCAGGTTACTCTGATGATGATTAGGTGTCATGAGTCTACACTCAACATGTTTGCCTGTGGCACATGAAGATGAAGACTTATATTTATTTACTTATTCAAACTCTTGTATTAGGCCTGTGGCCTTGAGTTGTAAAGACTATGTTTATCTCTGGAATGGATGTAATAAATGACCTTTGTATCTGTGTACTTCATCTTAAACTGTGGATGCTAGCAATGATCCAGGGACTAGCATTGCAATCACAGGGATCCTTTTCCTTTACAAAGGAGGGATCTTACAGATGGTATCAGAGCACTGTGTTGCCTGTAGGATTATGACCCTAGGATTGGAAACCCTAGGGGAGCCTTCTAGAAGGGGGGAGACTTGCCCCCCACTCCACCCTGGGGGCCGCCGCCCTAGGGCTTGGAGGAGAGGCCAAGGGGGGCCGGCTAGCCCCCTATATAAGGAGGGCAGGGGCGCACCCTCCCCCTACTACTCCTCCAACCCTAGCCTCCAACTGCTGCCCTCCTCCTCTCTCTCTCCCGACTGCGCGTGGGCGAAGCCCTGCCGCAGAAACTCTCCACCATAAGCACCACGCCGTCGTGTTGCAGATCCAATCTATATCTCCACCATACTTGCTGGACAAAGTAAGGAGGAGACGTCGCTGCACCATACGTGTGTATCTCTCCGAGGCGCCACCACTTGCGGCGTTGGATCGGATCGGATCGCGAGGAGGAGACGGCGAGTACGACTACATCAACCATGTTCTGTTGAACGTTTCTGCTGTGCGATTTCTTCAAGGGTATGAAGATCTCATCAATCTCTCTCGTTGATGGCATATCCTATATTAGATCTTGGCTTCCATTCGCATCCATAGAACTTTTTTGATTTACTATGCTACGAAACCCATCATTCTCTTCATGACAAAGATTTACTAGATGCTTCTTATGCTGGATCATTCACACGTATGAAGGAAGAAGCTAAATGGGATCTCCTAGACCGTATTCAATAGAACACCGAAGCATAGGAGAATGACAAAGGAAGAAAGTCGGGTATAAACTATGATTATGAATGCATTAAATCTTTTATGGGAACTGATGACTTCCGTGATATTAATACTGAGTATGGTCTTGATTCTCAAAGTATTGCCAATTGTTTTAAGGCCGTTGCCTCTTACATAGAATTCCTAAAAAGAAGTGGAATAAGTACCATGCACCTTATAAAGATGTTGTTAATCATGTTCCTGCTAGAAGCACTGAAGTTTGTACTATTGATCATGTTTTGTCTGAACCTTATGTTGAGAAAACACCTTTCCCAGCCAAGGTAAAGGAATATTCTATGATAATTAGTGCGGTTAACAGAGGTAAAAAGAAAACTGTGGAACCTTATGAACAAAAAAACATTGAACTTGTAGTGGCCATTGAGAAAGATCTTGTCACTAAAAACGTAGAAGTTGTGCACATTGTCTTCTGTGAAGATGCTTCTAATATTGTGTCTCATCCTAGTAAAGCTAGGAAAGCTTGTGTCCCTGTGCTTTCTATTAGAATTGGTGATCATTGCTATTATGGTTTATGTGATATTGGTGCTAGTTCTAGTGCTATTCCTTATGAACTTTATAGGGAAATTATGCATGAAATTGGTCCTTATGAGCTTGAGGAGATTGATGTGGTTATTCACCTTGCTAATAAGGAAACCATTTACCCTATTGGTATTGTGAGAGATGTGGAGGTTCTTTGTGGTAAGATTAAATATCTTGTTGATTTTCTAGTGCTTGGTTCTGAAGCCAGTAAAACCTATCCTATTATCTTTGGTAGAACTTTCTTGAATACTTGTGGGGATATTATAGATTGTAAGAAGAAGAAAGTTTTAACTAGGTTTGATGGATATTCTTATGAGTTTAACTTTTCCAAATTTGCTAAAGCTCCTTATGAAAATAGCTTGCCTCATGAAGATTTCAGGGTTGAACAACTTGCTTCTATTGATCTAGTTTATGACCTTGGACCTCTTTTTGATGACTGTAAGTATGCTCATTCTGATGATAAAGTGGTTTCTTGTGATAGTTATATTGTCAAGTTTATTCATAGTTCTACTGAAAATTATTATGAGAGAGGGAAACATGGTTTTATGCATCTCAATAATATTAAGTTTCCCTGTTTTGTGTTGAAAGCTTTGAAGTTGCATTTGTTTTGTCTTCCTATGCTAGTGGCCTTTTGTTTCAATAATTTGTTTTCTCATGAGACTCCCTTGCATAGGAAGTGGGTTAGACTCAAATGTGTTGGACATTTGCTTCTTTATGATCTCTTTCACTTCAAATATATATCTCCTATGTGAGCGTCTTTGAAATTGTCAAGCCTAACTTAAAGGCATTAAAGAAAAGTACTTCTTGGGAGATAACCCAATAGTTTTGTTGAGTCTTGGAAGTTATTGCCTCAGTAATAACCGCTCCTTATCATTTTTTGTTTTGGTTTTTGTGTCAAGATCAACTACTTTTGAGAAGTAGAGGAGTTGTGAAAAGTGGCTGTCGTGGGACAGTTTTTTGTTCTGCATTGTAAAATTTCGTGAAAGAGATCAGTACAACGGATGGAGCTGTAATTTTATGTACTTGTTCTCCAAGTTGTTATCCAACTTTCATTAGTTTTGCACTTCTTTATTTGAGCAACAGAAGTTTTTCAAAAAAATCAATCTTTACCTTCTGGTTTGTTTTGACAAATTGCTGCCATCATTTGCATTTGCCTCTTATATTGATTCCCTTTCAAATTCTTTTGGGCTTTTGGAAAGGAGTTGCTACAGTAGCTTTTGTTTTGATGGATTTCAGTTGAAGTGTGTACCCAAAGGTTTGTTGTTTTTGCATACACTAATGTTGCCAATGAGGTTTGTGTAAGGCCTTGTATGAAAGGAATTTTCAGGAGATGGAGAAAAGGAATCTGCAGAGATCGTCTTTGAATAGGTAAAAGTGATGCAAACTGAAGGCTCGTGAAAGCCTTATCTCTTTATATTTTTGATGTTTTCATTACATACGGAAGGTTACGAGACGAAACAAAGGAGGAAACGGAGGCCAGGTGGGCCACACCCACCCTAGGCGCGGGCCCCAGCTAGTCTGGAGTCCATCTCCGCCTTGTTATCGCACAGTACCTTCCTTATGCATTGGAACTTCGAAATATATAACCCCCCAGATCCCCCCAGGTTCGTATATCCTGTTTTCGTCGTGTTTTTGTTTCGATATGTTTCTGTCAGGAAATACTCTCAAGTTTAGAGCATCATGGTTTCTGCCAATGACAAAGGCAAGAAGCCCATGGAAGATGATCCTCAAAACCCCAAGAAGGAGGAGATCTTGGTTGGGGATGAAGAAGACATGAAGGAGGAGAGCATCCGGACACCCGCGCTACCATTGCAAGCATTGGAGTGGTGGAAAACCCTACCAAGCTTAGGAGGACAACACTGATGTCTATAGGAGGGAAAACCCCACGTCATATCCTCGCTCCACTATCACTTCCTTCACGCACCATGAACCCCTTCCATACTGTAACACCCTCAGAATCGGCCCTATGCAAGTTTTAGCGAAACCCGCCAAACCCGCATAGAAACGATTCGAAGGTGCCCACTAGGCACTTTCGTGCGGGTGGAAAACAAAGTAATAACATTACACAACAGTCCTCGATGGGACCCACAGAACAGATATATCTACAGCAGCGACTCAATGAGTCAAGAGTACAGATATAATATACAAAGATCCAAATCACCTTGAAAACGATAGAGCGTCCAGCTACGGACAAGATGCAAATGGGGCTAAGAGCCCTGAAGAATAACCAATGGCGTCCATAACCCTGCCCAGGCCAAGCCGGAAGGGTAACCCTGCTAACGGCGTCGATCTCAAAACCTGCTTAAACAAAAGGGGTGCCGACAAAGGGAAAAGGAAAAGAGGAGCGTCGATCGAGGCGATACGGCGAGACTAGAATTCGGCGGTCTCGCCTACATAGGTATGGTGGATGGCAGCGGCGGCATGCACTAAACAACCTATAGAGACTCGATACAACTGGCGGCTATCAGAGAGGGGTGAGAAAGACCTATTCGGATCCAACCTGATACTATCATCAAACAAACCCATCCTGGCGTTTCCCCCTCGAGACCAAACGAGGAAGTCAACCGAGGAACTCACACAGTTGGCAGTTTTACTTATTCAGTTATCGTTGCAGCAATTATTAGTCAGGTTTAGACATTCCTCCTGATAAAGTAAACAGTGGGAACTTTTAGTTAATCATTCCATTATAGTGGCATCACTTACTAGTCAGATTCAATTAGCATGAGATAACCCAAAACCCAGCAGTTGTTGGTACTTTTAGTTAGCCCTTCCGTTGTAGTGAAGCTGATTACTAGTCATATCGGATACAAGTCAATTTATAACAATAAACTTTAGTTATAGTTGTCTATGATCAAGCACTGTGCTCCAAGTCGTCCATAACCGCGGACACGGCTTCTCGAAAAGATTTAACCTGCAGGGTGCACCAAAGTATCCACAGCACTTGACCCTTTTGCGGATCGGTTAACATACACCCATCGGTATGTCGGGGCCTAAGTCACGACGTTCTGCACCCAAAGCAAGCACGGGGGCCACCCACTAAGTACACCCGCGAAGTCGGCCGGTCTCCGAGGCGGACTTAGGGTTTGTGGGGCATGGTAACGATGCAGTCCCCAAACGGGACTGTCGATACCACGTAACGGGTCACAATTCCTAACAAGACAGTGTGCTCCTCGCACAATCGTAAATACATAAGTAGCATGGCATAAGTACAGGATAGTAATAAAACCTCAAACTAGTTTGTGGCCCCCAGTACAATACTTTGAAATCAGGTAATAATCAATGGGGGGCCCATATCTCCCCACCTGTGGTTAGCACGCTCGATCTCGGAACAGGTGTCAAGAACTCGGGTCCTACGGGACACAAGTGGGCGGTCGGAAACCAAATCTTACCTATCACCCACCGATGCCTCTTCTTAATTCAATTTTAGTTGTTAAACAGGAATTAAAGTGAAACAATAATTAAAGCCATGATCATCTCCAACGTCAACATGCGGCAATCCTCCAACAATTGTGGTACTTGACGACAAGCAAAACACTTGAGCAAGCGACTACAACACGCGGATCCAACTATCTACCAAACAACAGATAATAGGATGTGTCCAAGGCTATATATGGCTGCAAGGGATATCACGGGTACGAAAACTAAAGCATCGCAACACAGATAGCAAAGATCAACAGGAGGGAATAAATACTAGAAAAGTAAGATAGGTAGAAAGGGGGAGATGCTCGCCTGAAAACATTGTTGAAGGGTTCAACCGGAGATCGGGGCGAAGCTCACATCAACTCAACGGCCTTATCCGCGAAGAAGCAAAACACTAGAAGAAACACCGGATGCAATATTTAATACAACGGCAGAAGATCGGCATGATGCATGCATGATGTATGGCATGGCAGAGATGCGATGCAATTAGGTCATATTAAAGCGGAACCGGGGTCCCGACATTTAATTAGATGGTGCAAGTTATTTAGATCCCCGCAATTTAAATGTGGTATTAACAAGGAAAAAGAGTTACCGGTTCGCTACACAGATTTAAATGAGGCCGATATGAGACTAGATTTGCCCGCATATGGGCCTCATATTTAATTAGAGGTGAATCGGCATAAGGCCCCCAAACCACACAAAATGCATGCGAGATGAATGATTAATATGCGACAAGTTGTATTATGTTATAAAATAGGGTTTCGGGGAGGGGTTCACACATAGGGTTCGATAGATCTCGGGGTTCCGGGGTTCGGGGTCGGTCTCTGGGTCCAGGGTTCGACGGAACGGTCTCGGCGGAAACGTTCTCGGACTCCGGGATCGCTCTCGGTAACGGGGTAGATCTTGGCGCATTCGCGGAGGTCGGGCCATGTTGTCGGCGGTCATGGCGTTCCGAGAGGGAGAACTTGGCATTCCGGAACGAAGGACTTGTTATGGCGTCGGGGCATCGAATTCTCCCGGTCGCTGTCGTTCTTGTCGTCGGGCAGATCTTGCCGGGTCCCACGGTGTCGATCTTGCCGTTGCGAGGGTCTTGTTGGGTCTGCGCCATTGCGTCGGTTCTCGGCATCCGGGGCGAAGGCAGTAGTCGTACGTGTCCAAGCTCTCGGAACGTCGTGGCCACGCGGTGTCGAGAGCAGAGAGCGGACAGGGAGGCTCGGGCGGCCGGGGTCGTGGAAGAACAACTGCAGGGCCCGCTACTGACGGCGAGGCGGCGAGGCAGGGCTCGGGCCAGAGCCCGCGGCTGGAGGCGCGCCCGGCGGCGAGGTGGGCCGCGGGTCGGAGGACGACGCGCTGGCGGGGTAGAGGAAGAGGTGGCCGGAGGAGGCCGGCGCGGATGAGGTCGGAGGTGGCGACGCAGAGGAGAGCCGGGGCCGGGCAGGCACAGGGCGGCGACGGCGGACGGCTGGGGGGCGGAGCTCGCCGGCGGGGGGTAGCTCGGGGTCGGAGGTGGGGGTTGGTGGCCACCGTGCTGCGGAGCTCGAAGGGAGGCGAGGTGGTGGGGGGTCGCGGGGAAGGAGGCTCGGGCGAGGCGGATGGAGGCGGAGAAGGGAGGGGGAGGTGGTGGCCGGCGAGGGGGCCCGGCGAACGGAGCTGAGGTGGAGAAGGTCGGGGAGGTGCGGGTGGTGAGGAACGGCAGGGGCGCGGGGTTGGTGGCTCAGACGCGGGGAGAGAGAAGGAAGAGAGGCAGGGGCCGGTGTGGGTGGGGCCCAGGGAAGGAGATGGTGGCTGGTGATTGGGTGGGGGAAAAGAGAGGTGAGGATTGGCTGTGGGGGAAGTGGGGTGCGTGGTGTGTTGTGTGTGTGCTGGTGAGGGAGTGGGTTGTTTGGTTCTGGTGAGGTGGCGGTGTCTGAGAGGAGGGGGGATGGCCAAGGTGAGGTGGCAGCTTGCTACTGGTTGGGGTGAGGTGGAGGGTTGGGCTGGGTAGGTAGTTTGGTAGCTGTAGGATTTGTTGGGGTGTTCAGGTGGACCGATCTGAAAATGGGGGTGGTCGTTCGGGTCGATTCGGCCCGTTCGACTGCCCCCGCTAAAACAAAATAACTTAATATTTTATTTACTTTAATTGGACCGTTCGCAAACCGATAGCAACAAAACAAAAATAATCCGGAGGCCCGGGGTTTGAATTAGAAAACAGGACGGGGCGTTTTAGAAAACAAAACAGGCTTTGCGAAAATAGTTTTAGACAAACAACACATGATGATGACGATGCAATGCACAAATTCAACGCGATTTTCTAGTAGTGGTTTTGCGTGATGCCACAATTCGACACCACTAACAAAGGATCTCGCCCTCGAGATCCGCCTCATGGTACCGGAAGGAAGGTCGGCGATCTGCGTCTTCTCGCTTCGTGTAGATCCTCGCGACACCACTAACAAGAGGTCGTTGTTCCTGTTCGTCAAGAGAACACTCCGGATAAACAACGGACGAAGTTAAAGGTAAGGCCACCTCTAACTTCCATGGAAGGAGTAGAGTTGCATCGATCTACCATCCAATGTACAAAGCAAATGATAAGAGTAGTGGTATGGTCGCGACTCCATCCCGCACTCAAAGCATTAATATGTACACGAATAGACAGATTATGCAACCAACCCTCAGGATCAGACTGAAGATCTCGACAGGCGAAGTTCGGAAACAAAGGAGTGATGCAGACTCTGCATCGGATCTGGCGTAGATGACGTCGTCGCGTCGGAGAACACCGGAAGGCACAAACAAGGAACAAAGAATGGTACCACAGCAGACGGATTCCTCAGGCAGCTTGAACACCGGATGGTAGAACACCGTTATCAGAGAAGGAAACGAAACCCTGAAGGTACGACGGAAACCCAACCACGAGAATTCCTGGACTCGAAGAAAGAGAAGAGGGCGGATTCAAAACACGTAGAGGTAAGAGGAGAATAGCAGAGGGGTAAGGAGTAAAATCAGACCTAACCAGATCTAGCCAACCGTTTTTCCAAAATAGTTTTGACACTCTACTTCGGCCGTTAGCTAGGTTATCCTACAGGCTGGACTTGTGGGGTATCGCAACTGCTGAGCTCTGATACCACTCTGTAACACCCTCAGAATCGGCCCTATGCAAGTTTTAGAGAAACCCGCCAAACCCGCATAGAAACGATTCGAAGGTGCCCACCAGGCACTTTCGTGCGGGTGGAAAACAAAGTAATAACATTACACAACAGTCCTCGATGGGACCCACAGAACAGATATATCTACAGCAGCGACTCAATGAGTCAAGAATATAGATATAATATACAAAGATCCAAATCACCTTGAAAACGATAGAGCGTCCAGCTACGGACAAGATGCAAATGGGGCTAAGAGCCCTGAAGAATAACCAATGGCGTCCATAACCCTGCCCAGGCCAAGCCGGAAGGGTAACCCTGCTAACGGCGTCGATCTCAAAACCTGCTTAAACAAAAGGGGTGCCGACAAAGGGCAAAGGAAAAAGAGGCGTCGATCGAGGCCAAGACACGGCGAGACTAGAATTGGCGGTCCTCGCCTACATAGGTATGGTGGATCGACGGCGGCATGCACTAAACAACCTATAGAGACTCGATACAACCGGGCGGCTATCGAGGGGTGAGAAAGACCTATTCGGATCCAACCTGATACTATCATCAAACAAACCCATCCTGGCGTTTCCCCCTCGAGACCAAACGAGGAAGTCAACCGAGGAACTCACACAGTTGGCAGTTTTACTTATTCAGTTATCGTTGCAGCAATTACTAGTCAGGTTTAGATATTCCTCCTGATAAAGTAAACAGTGGGCACTTTTAGTTAATCATTCCGTTATAGTGGCATCACTTACTAGTCAGATTCAATTAGCATGAGATAACCCAAAACCCAGCAGTTGTTGGTACTTTTACTTAGCCCTTCCGTTGTAGTGAAGCTGATTACTAGTCATATCGGATACAAGTCAATTTATAACAGTAAACTTTAGTTATAGTTGTCTATGATCAAGCACTGTGCTCCAAGTCGTCCATAACCGCGGACACGGCTTCTCGAAAAGATTTAACCCTGCAGGGGTGCACCAAAGTATCCACAGGCACTTCGACCCTTTTTGCCAGATCAGTTAACATACACCCATCGGTATGTCGGCGGGGCCTAAGTCACGACGTTCCCAGACCCAAAGCAAGCACGGGGGGCCACCCCACTAAGTACACCCGCAACAAAGTCGGCCGGTCTCCGAGGCGGACTTAGGGTTTAATGGGGCATGTAACGACAGCAGGTCCCCAAACGGGGACTGTCGATACCACGTAAACGGGTCACAATTCCTAAACAGTACAGTGTGCTCCTCGCACAATCGTAAATACATAAGTAGCATGGCATAAGTACAGGATAGTAATAAAACCTCAAACTAGTTTGTGGCCCCCAGTACAATACTTTGAAATCAGGTAATAATCAATGGGGGGCCCATATCTCCCCACCTGTGGTTAGCGCTCGATCTCGGAGCAGTGTCAAGAACTCGGTCCCACGGACACAAGTGGGCGTCGGAAACCAAATCTTACCTATCACCCACCGATGCCTCTGCTTAATTCAATTTTAGTTGTTAAACAGGAATTAAAGTGAAACAATAATTAAAGCCATGATCATCTCCAACGTCAACATGCGGCAATCCTCCAACAATTGTGGTACTTGACGACAAGCAAAACACTTGAGCAAGCGACTATGACACGCGGATCCAACTATCTACCAAACAACAGATAATAGGATGTGTCCAAGGCTATATATGGCTGCAAGGGATATCACGGGTACGAAAACTAAAGCATCGCAACACAGATAGCAAAGATTAACAGGAGGGAATAAATACTAGAAAAGTAAGATAGGTAGAAAGGGGGAGATGCTCGCCTGAAAACATTGTTGAAGGGTTCAACCGGAGATCGGGGCGAAGCTCACATCAACTCAACGGCCTTATCCGCGAAGAAGCAAAACACTAGAAGAAACACCGGATGCAATATTTAATACAACGGCAGAAGATCGGCATGATGCATGCATGATGTATGGCATGGCAGAGATGCGATGCAATTAGGTCATATTAAAGCGGAACCGGGGTCCCGACATTTAATTAGATGGTGCAAGTTATTTAGATCCCCCGCAATTTAAATGTGGTATTAACAAGGCAAAAGAGTTACCGGTTCGCTACACAGATTTAAATGAGGCCGATATGAGACTAGATTTGCCCGCATATGGGCCTCATATTTAATTAGAGGTGAATCGGCATAAGGTCCCCAAACCACACAAAATGCATGCGAGATGAATGATTAATATGCGACAAGTTGTATTATGTTATAAAATAGGGTTTCGGGGAGGGGTTCACACATAGGGTTTGGCAGATCTCGGGGTTCCGGGGTTCGGGGTCGGTCTCTGGGTCCAGGGTTCGACGGAACGGTCTCGGCGGAAACGTTCTCGGACTCCGGGATCGCTCTCGGTAACGGGGTAGATCTTGGCGCATTCGCGGAGGTCGGGCCATGTTGTCAGCGGTCATGGCGTTCCGAGAGGGAGAACTTGGCGTTCCGGAACGAAGGACTTGTTCTGGCGTCGGGGCATCGGATTCTCCCGGTCGCTGTCGTTCTTGTCGTCGGGCAGATCTTGCCGGGTCCCACGGTGTCGATCTTGCCGTTGCGAGGGTCTTGTTGGGTCTGCGCCATTGCGTCGGTTCTCGGCATCCGGGGCGAAGGCAGTCGTCGTACGTGTCCAAGCTCTCGGAACGTCGTGGCGCCGGTGTCGAGCGAGAGCGACAGGGGAGGCTCGGGCGGCGGGGTCGTGGAAGAACAACCGCAGGCCCGCCATCGACGGCGAGGCGGCGAGGGTGGGCCGAGCCCGCAATGGGAGGCGCGCCAGGCGGCGAGGTGGGCCGCGGGTCGGAGGACGACGCGCTGGCGGGGTAGAGGAAGAGGTGGCCGGAGGAGGCCGACGCGGATGAGGTCGGAGGTGGCGACGCAGAGGAGAGCCGGGGGCAGGCATGTGGCGGCGACGGCGGCAGGGCGGAGCTCACTGGGGGTAGCTCGGGTCGGTGGGGGTTGGTGGCCGCCGTGCTGCGGAGCTCGAAGGGAGGCGAGGTGGTGGGGGGTCGCGGGGAAGGAGGCTCGGGCGAGGCGGATGGAGGCGGAGAAGGGAGGGGGAGGTGGTGGCCGGCGAGGGGGCCCGGCGACCGGAGCTGAGGTGGAGAAGGTCGGGGAGGTGCGGGAGGTGAGGAACGGCAGGGGCGCGGGGTTGGTGGCTCAGACGCGGGGAGAGAGAAGGAAGAGAGGCAGGGGCCGGTGTGGGTGGGGCCCAGGGAAGGAGATGGTGGCTGGTGATTGGGTGGGGGAAAAGAGAGGTGAGGATTGGCTGTGGGGGAAGTGGGGTGCGTGGTGTGCTGTGTGTGTGCTGGTGAGGGAGTGGGTTGTTTGGTTCTGGTGAGGTGGCGGTGTCTGAGAGGAGGGGGGATGGCCAAGGTGAGGTGGCAGCTTGCTACTGGTTGGGGTGAGGTGGAGGGTTGGGCTGGGTAGGTAGTTTGGTAGCTGTAGGATTTGTTGGGGTGTTCAGGTGGACCGATCTGAAAATGGGGGTGGTCGTTCGGGTCGATTCGGCCCGTTCGACTGCCCCCGCTAAAACAAAATAACTTAATATTTTATTTACTTTAATTGGACCGTTCGCAAACCGATAGCAACAAAACAAAAATAATCCGGAGGCCCGGGGTTTGAATTAGAAAACAGGACGGGGCGTTTTAGAAAACAAAACAGGCTTTGCGAAAATAGTTTTAGACAAACAACACATGATGATGACGATGCAATGCACAAATTCAACGCGATTTTCTAGTAGTGGTTTTGCGGGATGCCACACATACTCTCTTAGTTGAGCAACAATACCAAAAGGTGCCCCAAGGGAGGTTGCCCTCTGTTTGGGATCTGCCTCGTTCTAACCATGCAGGGAAGGAAATACTAAGAAGGAAGAGTGGGGAAAGAATAACAAGGACTGGGATTCTCGGTCTGACATGATCATGAACCGCATTGAGCATAATTCGGAGTTGATTCGTACTCTAACCTTCGAGATAGAGGATTTGAGGGAACTGATTGAAGAGCTTATCAAGAGAACACCACCACCAAAGGAGTAATTCATCATCAGGTTTTGCATCCCCTTGGCTTGTTCCAAGCTTGGGGGAGTGCCATGATATCACATCATTATCTTTTTATTTTACCTCTTTAGTAGTTTCATATCTTGGGTAGAGAAGTTATCTTATAGGTTGGTTTGTATTTTGGAAGTATCTCTCCTTTAGTTGGTTATCTATGTATCCCTTGGTGTGAGTGCCTTTATGGAATATTAATGAGAAGTTTTATCTTTTACTTTTTGCACTTCTTATTTTAGTTTGCAGTCTCTATTATATGATTGATATTTTTTATCAGTATTGGTATCACTTTGGGAGCATCAAGTAGATCTAAATTGGTTTTGGAAAACCGAGCTCTGGTCAGTAGCAACACTTTTTGAGGTTTGAAAGGAAAAGATAAAAAGCTTACAGGTATTTTATATCATTTATTTTCTTTCTTGTTTGGCTCATAAGATTAGTATTCTTTATTTAAGATCTTTTGTGTCTTCAAGGAATATTGTATGTTTGCCTTTATTACTTGTATGTTTACTTGTTTCCTTCAACTCTTTTGCTTGCTACCCAGACTTGCTAGCCAAAAACCTGTTTTGAGAAGGCATACTTGTCATGGATCCAACCCCTTCAAACCAAAACCTATGCCATTTGTGTCCACCATATCTACCTATTGGAATTATTGCTATTCCGAGTAAATTCTCAAGCTTCATCTATCTTTCAAATTATAAATTATTTTGTTATGTCAAAACTAGTTAGTAAAGCTCTCACGAACTTGATGGCACACCTTATTTTCTTGCCCCTAATAAACTTGAACCATTTTGTCCTCGAAGTTTTATATGCTTGCACCTATACGTTGGAATTAGCAGAACCATGTTGCCACGGGGAACGCTTTCAACATTTCACATGTACATTGTACACAGTTGATATCATGCTCTTTTGTTAGTGGATGTCGTTGGTGTGAAATAAAAGGGCAGATTGTAAGTCCATGGAGTTATGTATGTGTGTTAGAGAAACACCTGGGTCGCTAGCCTAAGCCATGCCTAATCATGGTGGAAACTTGCAGCATAACCATAGAGAGCAATCCGTGAAGCATCCTCAATAAAAACCTATGCAAATAGCAAATAAAAAGATCGCTGAGATGCTCACTATCTGCTTGCCTTGTCATTTTGATTATGGGATAGCTCTTGTATCATGTGCAAGGGTACCCCATTGGCAGTTCTTTATGATACACATGTACTTACAATGACAAGAACTTACCGGTAACTAAAGTTGAGTAGCATGAGGAGCGGCCCTCGTACTCAAGGGACATGAGATTGCCAAATTATATTTCGTTAAGCATATACTCCATCTTTGTTCACTTTAACCTTAATCACTTCAAGATGCTTATGATAGGGGCAATGAGAGCTCAAATCTAGTAAGTACCATAATCTTTTGAAAGCCCTTTATGAACTTGAAATCCCTTCTTCCCTCTATGAAGGGCCATTTCTCCTACTTCTAAGTTGAGTCAGTAAACCTATTCCTCTCCATCTCCAGGAAGCATTTGAGTTGTTGTGTTTCAAGAATTCATATGATGATTTTTTCAATCATGTTCTTTATCTTCCTTGTTTGCACAAGACTCTCAACTAAATGAGTATTACTTTGAAAGCTATCATTGTGGAAAACCTTTTATGCTTGAGCAAAGAGTACTCATGTTATAAACTTGTTTACAAAAACTTTGCTTGAAAACTGTTTACCAACTGTTCTCTGACCAAGAGCAAAGTTTGCCAATCCCAATTATGATTTATCTTTATGCATCTCTATTGTGACTCCTATACTTGTTGCAAGATAATTTATATAATGATGAGTTGCTTTCCTCTATGAGTTGTGTAATGGTAAGTGTGATGCTTCTTGTCCGTATTCTTTTATCGACACTTCACTCCATAAACTTGTGGACATGTTTACTGAGCTCAGTTTTCTCTTAGGGACAAGCGAAGGTGTAAGCTTGGGGGGAGTTGATACGTCCAATTTGCATCAATATTCTATATCATAATTTGCCTCTATTCACTGATATATTTCATATTAAGAGGTGTTACTAATGTCTTTTCATCTGATTTTGCATATTGGATGATTCTTGGAGGATGAACTGCCGGAGTCAGGATTCTGATGGAAAAAGAGGTGTTTTGATGCAATTTCGCAAAGATAGAAAATACCAGAAAAACTATGGAAAATCCTATTTTCCTAGAATACGAAGAATGCTAGAAGGGGAGGCGGAGTTGGGCCACAAGGGGCCCACACCCCCCAGGCGTGGGCCACCCTAGGCCGCGCCTACAGGGGGTGTGGCCAACCTGGCTCACCTCTATCTCCGCCCTCTCACCTATATCTTCTCCTAGAAACCCTAATACACAGGGAGCGACCACAAAAAGATTCTGCCACCTCTGCGGGGCGGAAAACACCAAGAGAGAAAGAGCTCTCTGGCAGACAGATTTCTGCCGGGGAAATTCCTTCCCGGAGAGGGGAGATCGTTGCCATCAACACCATCATCAAGCTAGACTTCATCGAGATCATCATCATCATCCACACCATCATCTCCACCAGCACCATCATCACCACTCCATCCCGTTGTAACAATTGTGTTGAATCTTGCTTAGTTCTTAGGGGAAACTTTCCCAGTGTTGATTACTATTGTAGTTGATGCTTGTGAGTGGAACCATTGAATTATTGTTTATGTTCAGATTGTTATCCATTATCATATCATCTTTGATCTTGATCCATATGATGTCTCGTGAGTAGTTCATTTAGTTCTTGAGGACATGGGAGAAGTCATGTTGTTAGTAGTGGAATTGTGTTGAGGTATTATTCAATGGTTTAGTATTTAAGTTGTGGTGCTATTCTTCTAGTGGTGTCATGTGAACGTCGACTACATGATACTTCACCATTTATGGGCCTAGGGGAATGCATTGTGTATTTGGCTACTAATTGTGGGGTTGCCGGAGTGACAGAAACCTGAACCCCCATTAGGACACCTTTGCACAAGGGAGTGTAGGATCTCGGAGTTTAAGGCTGTGGTTAGGTTTTTATCTTAATTACTTTCTTGTAGTTGCGGATGCTTGCAAGAGGTTTAATCACAAGTATGTATTAGTCCAAGTAAGGTCGGTACATTAGCATAGGTTCACCCACATAACACTTACAAAACCAAAGAAGATTAATCAGCTATATGAAACGAAAGCACTTGACAGAATTCCCATGTGTCCTCGAGAACGTTTGGTCCTCATTAGTATTTCCACCGGCTTGTCCTTTGCTAAGAAAGGATTGGGCCACTGCTGCAGTTGTTTGCTGTCTTTATTTACTTGCACTTTATTTCCTTGCTTTATCAGAAAACCCCTAAAAATCCGTTTGCCAAGTATTTATAGAGATTTCCTGCTCCATACCACTAGTCAACACCTTCTGCTCCTTGTTGGGATCGACACTCCTCTTTATCGAAAGTTCTCAGATACACCCCCTATACTTGTGGGTCATCAGTCGGCCTTTCCGAATAAGCACATCATACCCAACGAAAGCAACCTTTAGAGACTTTCTCCACAAGAGTACCACTAAATCACCATCTATGAAAACAGCAAAGCCCATCTTACCAAGGGCACGAACAGAAATTAAGTTGTAAGTGAAGGTCTCAACAAGCATGACATCCACGAGAGAGATATCATGGGAAACCACAACCTTGCCGAGACCCAATACCTCATATTTAGACTTATCACCATAGGAGACTGTAATATGATCATGGTTGGGTCTCACCTCCATGATGATATCTTTGCTTCCGGTCATATGACTAGTGCACCCACTGTCCAGCACCCATTTAGATCCACCGGAAGCATAGCCCTACAAGAAAGTTACTTCTTGGTTTTAGGTACCCATTTTTCAATGGCTCCTCTCATGGTAGTAACTAGGGTCTTTGTAAGCCAAATAGATCAAGCAATATATTCATCAAAACGACCAACCTAATTAGCATAGATATCACCATAATAATCACAAAACAGCTCATAATTAGGATCGTTAGACCCTTCAAAACCAATATGATCAGTTTTGTCCTTTGTAATGTCCTTTTCAATGGTGCTTGTCTTTGCTTGCGCGTTCTTGGTCTTCCTCTTCTTGTTCTTCTAGTCTTGGAATTGGAGACATAGCCAAGTCCCACTTTTCCAAGGTTCGATCTTTGCTTGCCAAGAATATCATTATGGACTCCCTTACCTTTGGAAGTGGAAGCTTTGGCAAACTCATCTTCCACCCTAGAATTTTCTTCATGAGCATATGTTGATTTAGATGTGCTAGGGATATCATACTTGGTCAACCGAATTTGGAGCTGATCATGAGACTCATTGAGAATAGAGAATTCACTTTCCAAATCCTTGTGATCAATGTCAAGTTTCTCCAATTCCTCGAAGAGTCTAGCATGAGCAGCCCCAAAGTCAACCTTTTCTCTCTTTAGTTTCTTTGCTTTGGCTACAGTATTGTCATGTTCCTTTACAATCTTGGTCACAACTTCTTCGTGTGACTCTGTTGGCGTGTTGTCAATGCCTCGTTGGGAGACCCCAAGAGCAAGGTCTGAAGAGCACAGCAGCAAGTTTTCCCTCAGTAAGAAACCGAGGTTATTGAATCAGTAGGAGGAAGGAAATGAATCAAAGGCATTGCTAGAAACTTGGAGACCTTCACAACACAAACTCAAGACTTTGCCCCAACGAACAGCGAGGTTGTCAATCTCACTAGTTTGCTATAACAAAGGATTAACTGTATGGTGTGGAAGATAATGGTGGTTTGCAACAAGTAACAGTGGAATATGTATCAATGGTAAAGATTGGACCAGGGTCCATAGTTCACTAGAGGTGCTCTCATTAGATAAACAAACATGGCATGCTGGGTAAACAAATTACAGCAGGGCAATTGACAGGACTGAGCAAGGCATAACAATGCAATACTAGACATCATGATCCTATGAGATTCGATTGGGCAATACAACAAGATACATAGACCGCCATCCAACTTCATCTATGACTAGAAGTCCACCTTTGGGTTATCATCCGAAGCCCCTCCAGTATTAAGGTGCAAGCAACAGACAACTTCTTTAAGCAAAGTGTGTAAGGTGAACAATCCACTTAATCTATGAACAAGAGACCATTGTTTTCTCCCTAGTGGCAACAACACATCTACAACCTTAGAGATTTCTATCACTTCCCTTAGATTAAATAGAGGCATGAACCCACTATCGAGCATAAATACCCCCTCTTGGAGTCACTAGCAACTACTTGTCCAAGATAGCTACTAACAACGGAGAGCATGCAAGATTACAAACAACACAGACATGATAGGATCAATAAGACAAAACCATTAATCAATCTGACATAGTAATCTCAATATCCATCGGATCCCCGCAAACACAACATGCATGATTACAAATAGATGAGATTCTTGATCATGAACTGTAGAGGTCCCAACCTGATAAGGTAGATTCCTCCTGTGTTTTACAATGCTAGTCCCTGGATCAATAGCTAGCATCCACAGTTTAGATGTAATATCAAGAAACAAAGGTCATAATATAACTTTATAACCAGGAATAACATAAGTTTATTACATCAAACATAGCTCATTTGGCTATTACATTACATTGCAGCGGAATAACTATAGTCATGGGTCCTTCATCTTCAAAGTGCCACAGGCAGATGTTGGTTGTAGACTTTGTAATCCTAATCAATCAATCTTCACTAAAATCAATCAAACCTGCAACATTACAAGTTACAGCCAAAGGTTCAATACCTTTGAATTGTATTGGCAAGTGATATTATGGTAGTATAGTGGAGTCTATCATCTATATGCATTTGGCTAAGTGGAGTTGAGGCTTGCATTGCTCAAAATAGATTTTTCCTTAACATTTGAAAATACTAAGTTTTTGCTTTGATAAAATCATTTTTCTCAATCAAAGATTGAAGATCCTTTACAAGGCATCTCTCAATCTAAGATTGAAGATTTCAAACAACCCTTGTTCAATCCATAAGATTTTAACTTAGAAATTTGAATGATGAGACTCTTTATTGCTTCCATGTCTTGATGCTCAAATTGTCCTTTACTAGGGACATGGCTAAGTACTTAGATTTTACACTCTGTAGAGGTGGTGCACTTTCCCCACAAGACTTGGTTTCCCAAGACAAGATCTTTCAGAAGCCTTCCCTTAGACCAAAATGGACGCGTTCCAACCTATCAAACACTACCACCCACTGTCCATATGGCTAAGTTCTTGCAACCTATATGATCATGGCAGAGCCCATATTGCCAAGTGGTTGCACTTGAAGCTTCTCAACATTTGACATTTCAAATCTCTTTGTTCCTGGGTGGCCATCCACAAGTGATATACACAAGGTCAACCATAAACATGGGCCTTGTGAACCACTCAACCAAAAACCACCAAGCAAGCCCATTCCACCCAGGGGATTCATTAACTTAGTTGTTTTATTAAACAAAAACATAAGTCCTCAGACTTAGAGATTTTTCCATAGTGTGAATATATTTTCCACCCATGTTTTCTATTAGCTAGGCTAAGCTTGATAGTAATAGGAATCTTAACTTAGGAAAATCCTACTAAGGATTCATCTACTAGGTTTTACTATAGCAAGGTCTATACTTAGCATAAATTCCATGCAAGTTTTACTTAGCAAAATCACTAATGCATAGTGAAAGTAATGGGACAAAAAGTATGAAGCATCACTTGCCTTTTTGGTAGGGAATGGTGGTTCACTCCTTGATCTTGCTAGTCTCACACTTCACTACAAGTCAATCAAGCAAACACAAATTCAATTCACATTCCAAACCCAAAGTCAAACAAACAATTTTTCACACACAAAGTAATGGAATCTAAGTCATGCATAAGCATGCAAAGGTTGGTTCTATTGCAAGGATGGTCTCCACTAGGCTTCTAAACTTTGTAGGTTCCAAATTGGTCATTCACCAAAATGGCAAAGTCAATTGCAAAAGGGTTTTGGTCCATAAACCATTTTTAAATCTAATCATTATTTTATGTGGTGAAAATTATTTTTATCAAAGTAAAACTTTATGTTTTTCACCAAATGAGTTGCTATTGCAAAACTTGGTGTTTTGGGTCAGTAGGTTTGGTCTAAACCATTTTTCTCCAAAGTTCTTTACTCAAAATTATTTCCATAAACAAATCCATTATTTTTATTTGGCTAGAAATGGACCAAATCTAATATTCCATCCTAAACTTTTCCAAATCTATTTTCAAAACCATGGGTTGGTTCCTAAGGTCAGTAAGGTCACAACAAACCATTTTGCAAAAGTTTTAACCCTAAAATCAATTTTAAACAATTTTTATACTCTAAACAAGCTCACAAAAGAATCTGCAAAAACAAGCAAACTAACAAATAATATTTGCTAAACTAAGGGCATGGTTGGCTAGGTCTTGTTCTCCTGAATCCAACGACATAAAATTTGTAATTTTTGGACGTGTGGATCCAAAGATACAAGGGTTTGAAGTTTGCAAATAATTCTGTTTCAAATCTGTTTTTAGTTTTAATACTGGCCACGCGTCGCTATCTCACTGGCTGATACCGGTTCGGGGTGGATCACGCTGCAGACCGTTGGATCTAAGCAGATCGTATGGCCCAGAACACGTACCCCTTCGCGGTTAAGTCATTCTATCACATCCACCCGATCGAGATCTAACGGACCTAAACAATCGGCCATTAACTGGCGGCGCTGCGCGGCTGTGCGCGACGGCGACGGGCAGACGGCAGCGGCGCTGGTGAAATAGGAAGCGAGAGGGGAAAAGGAAGTGCTCATCGAGATCGTGAGGACGAGGTGGTGCTCGTCGTGTGCTCGACGTGGCAAGGGGCGCACGAGGTTTGCGGTAATTCCTCACCTGAGTGGGGCTGCGCCTCGGCCAAGCTCAGTCGTCGTCGAGGACGGCGCTAGGGATCACCCGGAGACAAATGAAACACACAGTCAGGAGCGCAAGGACACGGCGAAGGCGTGTGCGTGAACGAGAGGGGTCGGGGTAGTCTCATTTACCAGAGAGGTTCCGCCGGAGTAGAGCCAGACGGTGGCGGTGCTGGGGGTTGTCATTGGCGAGGCTCAGGGGCGTACGCGGTCGAATGGGTGGTACGAGGAGGAGTGTCTGGGAGTGGGGAAGCTGCTAGGGTGCTCGGGAAGGCAGGGGGTGGCGTGTACTGGCCTGAATTGGCCGAAGACGGTGGTCGGAACAGAGGAGCTCGAGCAGGAATTGGGGCGGCCTGGTGGCGTGCTTTGGGGAGGGGCAGAGGGGAACGAGAGAGGAGGTGCTGGCGTTTTATCAGGCATGGTCAATGGCGGGTTTAATCCATCCTTCAGTGCGAATTATGTCGGGTTTAACTCGCCTGCAACGGCCGGCGAGGGGGGAAGGCGTGGTCCGCGGGTGGGGAAGAAGGGGGGGCGTGGTGTGGGGTCCTCTGGCAGTGAGAGAAAGGAAGTGGAGGTGGGCCAGTAGTCAGTCGCTCGGTGGGTGAGTTGCTGGGTGAAAGAAAACGATTCGGGGTGGAAAGAGGAGCTGGGCTGCGGGGCTAGGATAGTTGGGCTGGGCCAGATGGTGGGCTGCTCTATTTTTTTTTCTGTCTGAAACTTTTTCCTTTTCTATTTTCAATTTACTGATTTGGAATTCAAACAAATGATTCATTCAACCAAATCAACTCAAACAACACCAAACTTTGTAATATTGAAATTAGTTCTGTTCAGTAACATGAACCAAAATCCAAATTCAAAATAATAATTTTAATAATAGGGTCCATTATTAATTAAATAAATGGTCCATTGTTAATAAATCAAAATGGGATTGATTTATTTCAAAGCTCTATTTAAATCCAAATATTTTCCAAAACCAAATCAGTAGATCTTATTTGAAAATAAAGAATACTTGGAATCTTGTTTAAAACAAAATAACCTTTTATTTTAGGGTCCACTATTAATTAAATACAATAGACCTTCATTATTAAATCAACTAGGATTTATTTTATTTAAAATATTTATTTGAAATCTAAAATAAAACCAAAACTCTTCAGTAAGTTTTATTTGAGAATATAAAATATTTGGAAAACTTTATTTAAAATAAAATAAATAAGTTTTAGTGTTTTATTTAAAATGGGAAAAGCCTTTGCTTTAATAAAATTTGGATATTAAATCCCTATTATTTTATTTAAATAAACCTTTGCTATTTTTTTTATTCAAAAAAAAATGTTTTAATTCAAAAGCTTGGCCAAGGATTAATTTGGCTTTATAAAATAATCTTTATTTATAAATCCATCTTTTCTTTTGAATACCAAATCTTTTATTAAAAGATCCAAAATAGTATTTCCAAAATATTTTATTTTCCTTTGTTAATTGTTTTATGTTTTTAAATCCCTTTAGGATTTAATTGTTCAAAATAGGTTTGAAGATTCCTATTGGAATTCAAAAAGTTTCTTCTGGCCCTGAAAATCAAACAAAGTTTTATTTTACTCATTTATTTTCACATTACAAGATTTGGAAAATCTTGGGATGTGAAAGGCTACCACCCTTAAAATAAATCTCGTCCCGAGATTTGGGAAGGCTAGGGTTACAAGTTGGCTCAAAACAACTAGGGTACTACCACCCTTAAAAATTTCCAAACAAAAATTACACATTGTCCTTCTTGGGATCCTGGGGAAAATTTCTCTAAGCAAACATTTGCATGGTGTCCTTGGTTTCCATACTTGACTCATGGGCCAAGGTTGAGTTTCTCCATGGGCTTGTTCAACTTGTTCTTCATCTTCTCTGGACAGTTGCTTGCATAATGTCCTGGGTTCTTGCAGTTGAAACAGTGGATGTCCTTGAGTTCTTTACGTGGCTCTTGTGGACAAGTTACTACATAGTGGCCTAACTCTTTGCAGTTGTTGCACCACACTTGGTCAATCTCTTTATTCTTCTTGTTCTCTGGGCATTCACTGGAATAGTGTCCCATTTCCTTACATTTACGACATTGCACAAGGTTCATGTCTGGTCTTGGTTTCTTGGGTTTCTTTGATCCTTTGAATTGGGTTGTCTTGTTTGGAGGTATAAGTGGTCCTTTTCCTTTGGTAGACTTGGATACTTCTTGTTTCCTTTGCTCAACAATGGCATAGATGGGGCATTGGATAGGGACATGGTCGTTTCCTTCACAAAGGTAACAAGTAGCTTGAGAGGTAGGACATTGTCCAATAGGATGTTTCTCTTCACAGTTAGGACATTGACCTTCATGCTCCTTGGAGGTATGATCCTTGTCTCCACAAATAATGCAAGCTGGGGCTCCATATAGAACAACATTCTTGTCATCCTTGTTATCATACACTCTTTTGGGATAGCTTTCTTCCATGCTGATCATTTGATTAGTCACCTTAAGCATCAGTTGGGATTGTTCTTCCAAAAACTTTTGCAGTGATGGGTCTTTATCACTATTGCTGGCTATGAACTGAGCTGTCAGTTGGTTCAACTGGTGTTGGGTTGCTATGAGTTCTCTCATGCTGTCAGCTTGGTTGGTGTTGGTGTCTTCAACCTTGGAGTCTTTTGGGGTAGTCATCTGTTTGGGTTGGGTAGAGATTAGAATATGCAAGATATTTCTAGGGAAATATTTCTAATCACACACATCACAATTTACACAAGAAATGTGCAAGCAATCACAAACAAACATTTCACTCAAACAACAAATTTCAAGCACTTCTTAGGCAACAAAATATTTTTGTTATACCACATAAGTTGGTGTGTTTGACTTTAACTACAAATGGTGGTCCATCTACATGGTTCACTTGTGATCCTTCCATCCTTCTTGGTTGATCCTTCTTGCATGAGATCATGGTTTCCTTGAGAAAAACTCTTGGTTACAAATACTTCAAAGGTGATGATGGTCTTTTCCTTAGTCTCCAAATCTTGAGCAAGCTTAATTTGTCTCACTTGTCCTTAGTGATATCCAAGGTTGAAGTCCTTGGGTGAATATGCTGAAGATGTTGAAGTCATTAGGGATGAAGAAGCTGAAGAAGTCCTTTGCACATGGTGTAGTCTTTGGCCATGGGTAGGTTTTTTTCCATCAAGTTTGAAATAGAAGAGATGTAGAGCTGAAACCAAAATAGTTGAGGAAAGAGTTTACAAGATTGTTTGCAAATAATTTTTGGGACAAATACAACACCTATTTTTCTAAGGTTTTTTTATCCAATCCTAGGGTTTACAAATCCTACAGGCAACACAATGCTCTGATACCATCTGTAGAGGTCCCAACCTGATAAGGTATATTCCTCCTGTGTTTTACAATGCTAGTCCCTGGATCAATAGCTAGCATCCACAGTTTAGATGTAATATCAAGAAACAAAGGTCATAATACAACTTTATAACCAGGAATAACATAAGTTTATTACATCAAACATAGCTCATTTGGCTATTACATTACATTGCAGCGGAATAACTATAGTCATGGGTCCTTCATCTTCAAAGTGCCACAGGCAGATGTTGGTTGTAGACTTTGTAATCCTAATCAATCAATCTTCACTAAAATCAATCAAACCTGCAACATTACAAGTTACAGCCACAAGGGTCAATACATTTGAATTGTATTGGCAAGTGATACTATGGTAGTATAGTGGAGTCTATCATCTATATGCATTTGGCTAAGTGGAGTTGAGGCTTGCATTGCTCAAAATAGATTTTTCCTTAACATTTGAAAATACTAAGTTTTTGCTTTGATAAAATCATTTTTTCAATCAAAGATTGAAGATCCTTTACAAGGCATCTCTCAATCTAAGATTGAAGATTTCAAACAACCCTTGTTCAATCCATAAGATTTTAACTTAGAAATTTGAATGATGAGACTCTTGATTGCTTCCATGTCTTGATGCTCAAATTGTCCTTTACTAGGGACATGGCTAAGTACTTAGATTTTACACTCTGCAGAGGTGGTGCACTTTCCCCACAAGACTTGGTTTCCCAAGACAAGATCTTTCAGAAGCCTTCCCTTAGACCAAAATGGACGCGTTCCAACCTATCAAACACTACCACCCACTGTCCATATGGCTAAGTTCTTGCAACCTATATGATCATGGCAGAGCCCATATTGCCAAGTGGTTGCACTTGAAGCTTCTCAACATTTGACATTTCAAATCTCTTTGTTCCTGGGTGGCCATCCACAAGTGAGATACACAAGGTCAACCATAAACATGGGCCTTGTGAACCACTCAACCAAAAAACACCAAGCAAGCCCATTCCACCCAGGGGATTCATTAACTTAGTTGTTTTATTAAACAAAAACATAAGTCCTCAGACTTAGAGATTTTTCCATAGTGTGAATATATTTTCCACCCATGTTTTCTATTAGCTAGGCTAAGCTTGATAGTAATAGGAATCTTAACTTAGGAAAATCCTACTAAGGATTCATCTACTAGGTTTTACTATAGCAAGGTCTATACTTAGCATAAATTCCATTCAAGTTTTACTTAGCAAAATCACTAATGCATAGTGAAAGTAATGGGACAAAAAGTATGAAGCATCACTTGCCTTTTTAGTAGGGAATGGTGGTTCACTCCTTGATCTTGCTAGTCTCACACTTCACTACAAGTCAATCAAGCAAACACAAATTCAATTCACATTCCAAACCCAAAGTCAAACAAACAATTTTTCACACACAAAGTAATGGAATCTAAGTCATGCATAAGCATGCAAAGGTTGGTTCTATTGCAAGGATGGTCTCCACTAGGCTTATAAACTTTGTAGGTTCCAAATTGGTCATTCACCAAAATGGCAAAGTCAATTGCAAAAGGGTTTTGGTCCATAAACAATTTTTAAATCTAATCATTATTTTATGTGGTGAAAATTATTTTTATCAAAGTAAAACTTTATGTTTTTCACCAAATGAGTTGCTATTGCAAAACTTGGTGTTTTGGGTCAGTAGGTTTGGTCTAAACCATTTTTCTCCAAAGTTCTTTACTCAAAATTATTTCCATAAAAAAATCCATTATTTTTATTTGGCTAGAAATGGACCAAATCTAATATTCCATCCTAAACTTTTCCAAATCTATTTTCAAAACCATGGGTTGGTTCCTAAGGTCAGTAAGGTCACAACAAACCATTTTGCAAAAGTTTTAACCCTAAAATCAATTTTAAACAATTTTTATACTCTAAACAAGCTCATAAAAGAATCTGCAAAAACAAGCAAACTAACAAATACTATTTGCTAAACTAAGGGCATGGTTGGCTAGGTCTTATTCTCCTGAATCCAACGACATAAAATTTGTAATTTTTGGACTTGTGGATCCAAAGATACAAGGGTTTGAAGTTTGTAAATAATTCTGTTTCAAATCTGTTTTTAGTTTTAATACTGGCCACGCGTCGCTATCTCACTGGCTGATACCGGTTCGGGGTGGATCACGCTGCAGACCGTTGGATCTAAGCAGATCGTATGGCCCAGAACACGTACCCCTTCGCGGTTAAGTCATTCTATCACATCCACCTGATCGAGATCTAACGGACCTAAACAATCGGCCATTAACTGGTGGCGCTGGTGAAATAGGAAGCGAGAGGGGAAAAGGAAGTGCTCACCGAGTTCGTGAGGACGAGGTGGTGCTCGTCGTGTGCTCGACGTGGCAAGGGGCGCACGAGGTTTGCGGTAATTCCTCACCGGAGTGGGGCTGCGCCTCGGCCAAGCTCAGTCGTCGTCGAGGACGGCGCTAGGGATCACCCGGAGACAAATGAAACACTCAGTCAGGAGCGCAAGGACACGGCGAAGGCGTGTGCGTGAACGAGAGGGGTCGGGGTAGTCTGATTTACCAGAGAGGTTCCGCCGGAGTAGAGCCAGACGGTGGCGGTGCTGGGGGTTGTCGTTGGCGAGGCTCAGGGGCATCCGCGGTCAAATGGGTGGTACGAGGAGGAGTGTCTGGGAGTGGGGAAGCTGCTAGGGTGCTCGGGAAGGCAGGGGGTGGCGTGTACTGGCCTGAATTGGCCGAAGACGGTGGTCGGAACAGAGAAACTCGAGGAGGAATTGGGGCGGCCTGGTGGCGTTCTTTGGGGAGGGGGCAGAGGGGAACGAGAGAGGAGGTGCTGGCGTTTTATCAGGCATGGTCAATGGCGGGTTTAATCCATCCTTCAATGCGAATTACGTCGGGTTTAACTCGCCTGCAACGGCCGGCGAGGGGGGAGGCGTGGTCCGCGGGTGGGGAAGAAGGGGGGCGTGGTGTGGGGTCCTCTGGCAGTGAGAGAAAGGAAGTGGAGGTGGGGCCAGTAGTCAGTCGCTCGGTGGGTGAGTTGCTGGGTGAAAGAAAACGATTCGGGGTGGAAAGAGGAGCTGGGCTGCTGGGCTAGGATAGTTGGGCTGGGCCAGATGGTGGGCTGCTCTATTTTTTTCTGTCTGAAACTTTTTCCTTTTCTATTTTCAATTTACTGATTTGAAATTCAAACAAATGATTCATTCAACCAAATCAACTCAAACAACACCAAACTTTGTAATATTGAAATTAGTTACATTCAGTAACATGAACCAAAATCCAAATTCAAAATAATAATTTTAATAATAGGGTCCATTATTAATTAAATAAATGGTCCATTGTTAATAAATCAAAATGGGATTGATTTATTTCAAAGCTCTATTTAAATCCAAATATTTTCCAAAACCAAATCAGTAGATCTTATTTGAAAATAAAGAATACTTGGAATCTTGTTTAAAACCAAATAACCTTTTATTTTAGGGTCCACTATTAATTAAATACAATAGACCTTCATTATTAAATCAACTAGGATTTATTTTATTTAAAATATTTATTTGAAATCTAAAATAAAACCAAAACTCTTCAGTAAGTTTTATTTGAGAATATAAAATATTTGGAAAACTTTATTTAAAATAAAATAAATAAGTTTTAGTGTTTTATTTAAAATGGGAAAAGCCTTTGCTTTAATAAAATTTGGATATTAAATCCCTATTATTTTATTTAAATAAACCTTTGCTATTTTTTTATTCAAAACAAAATGTTTTAATTCAAAAGCTTGGCCAAGGATTAATTTGGCTTTATAAAATAATCTTTATTTATAAATCCATCTTTTCTTTTGAATACCAAATCTTTTATTAAAAGATCCAAAATAGTATTTCCAAAATATTTTATTTTCCTTTGTTAATTGTTTTATGTTTTTAAATCCCTTTAGGATTTAATTGTTCAAAATAGGTTTGAAGATTCCTATTGGAATTCAAAAAGTTTCTTCTGGCCCTGAAAATCAAACAAAGTTTTATTTTACTCATTTATTTTCACATTACAAGATTTGGAAAATCTTGGGATGTGACATGAACAGAGCTCACAAGATCTAGACATGAAAGAAGAAGGAGGAGATACAACCATCTAGCTACTACATGGACCCATAGTCCAAGGTGAAACTACTCACGCTTCATACCGGAGGTTGGCATGATGAAGAAGAAGGCCTCCGAGATGATCTCCCCTCCAGCAGGGTGCAGGGAAGAGCTTCAGACCCCACCGATCTAGGGACGATGGTGGCAGCGGCTTTAGACGGTTTCGTGGAATATTGATCCGGTCCTTAGGGTTTAGGCATCAGGGGCATCTTATAGGCGAAGAGGCGAGGCGGGAGGGCGGCCAGGGGGGCCACACCCTACCTAGGCGCGGACTAGGGTGGGCCCGCACCTGGGGGGTGCGGCTGCCCTGTGGCTCTCCTCTGTCTCTCCTCTGGACTCTGTGTTCTCCTCGGTGAAATATTGACTTTGGCTTTTGTCCTGTCCAATTCCGAGAATATTTTCTTACTAGCTTTTCTGGAACCAAAAACAGAAGAAAATAGGCAATTGGCACTGTGGCATCTTGTTAATAGGTTAGTACCATAAAACATATAAAAACACCTCAAAGTGTGGACAAAGCAAAGTAGATACTAAACAAGCATGGAGCATCAAAAAGCATAGATACGTTTCTGACATATCAAGCATCCCCAAGCTTAAATCCTACTCGTCCTCGAGTAGGTAAGTCATAAAAGAATAATTTTTGAGGTGACATGCACCATCAAAACCAAGATCAAACCATTTGCAAGCATTGAAAGTTGGGATCAAAGAACTCTAAACATTAGCATGAAAGATGGAGTTCTAACAGTAACACAAAGTAACTATGCATGCAACATGAAAGGCTACAAACAAAGATCATGAATAACATGCATTGAAAAATGCTTGTTTGTTTCACATACAGAAAAATGGCATAGTGGCATTCAACTTGTCCCTCATAGAGTAGAAAATATATGCATAGGACACCTTCAAAGTTCATAAGAGTGACTAGATACAAATAGCACAAGAACAAGCAATATCAACAATATGCATCAATCAATAAGTTTTGGGACAATGCACATAGAACTAAGGATGGCAACTATTCTCTCTTAACTGGTGCCTAAGGTAGAAGGTGGAGACTCAAAATAATGGTGGAAGAAAGGCCCTTCATAAAGGGAAGAAGGGATTTCAAGTCTCAAAAAGAGCTTCCAAAAATTATGGTACTTGTTATCTTTTAGCCCTCATTGCCCCTATCATAAGCATCTTGAAGTGATTAAGGTTAAAGTGAATAAACTATGGAGTATATGCTTGACAAAGTATAAGTTGGCAATCTCATGTCCCTTGAATATGAGGGCCGCTCCTCATGTTACTACTTTAGTCACCTGTAAGTTCTTGTCATAGTAAGTACATGTGTATCATAGATAACCGCCAACGGGGTACCCCTTGCACATGGTTCAGGAGCTATCCCATAACCAAAATGAAAAGGCAAGCAGACAATGAGCATCTCAACGATCTTTTTATTTGCTATTTGCATAGGTTTTCATTGAGGATGCTTCACAGATTGCTCATTATGGTGATGCTGCAAGTTTCCACCATGATTAGACATGGCTTAGGCTAGCGGCCAAGGTGTTTCTCTAACACAAAATACATAACTCCATGGAATTACAAGATCCCCTTTTATTTCACATCGACGACATCCATAGACAAAGGATCATGATATCAACTGTGTACAAAGTACAAGTGCAATGTTGAAAGTGTTCCCCGTGACAACACGGTTCTGCTAATTCGAACGTATAAGTGCAAGCATATACAACATAGATGACACAATGGTTCAAGTTTATTAGGGTCAAGAAAAATAAAGTGTGCCATCAAGTTGTGAGATCTTTAATCACTAATTTTTCACATAACAAAATACTTTTTAATTGGAAGATAGCTGAAAACAAGAATATACTTGGAATGGTGTAACACACCATGCATAGGAATTTATAGTGGATACTTTGGAATAACTTGGTTTCTTGGGAGTTGGAATCATGAGTAGAACTTACTCATACAAGTGGAGGCTAGCAAAAGACTGGGAGCAACCAACTAAGAGAGCAATAATGGCCATAATCATGCAAAGCGACAAAACATTACTAATCAAAGCATAGAGTGGTACTACAAGTCAAGGACTAAATGATCATAGAGGCTATAGTCATAACATGGTGTGATCATGTTCCAAGTTAACCCAAACAAAGCATCAAAGGATAATACCGCAATACTATGCTTTTTGCATGCTAAAACAACGCATGATTCCTTCAAGGCACACTAAGCAATCCAATTGTTTGGAACAAGTCATGCTACAACAATAATCACTAAGCTTAAGGTCAAAACAACACCTAGCATGACATGCTAAAGTCTAAGTCATAGTCAATGCAAGCTCCTCTTGCACTACTCAAGCAAGAACTTTCTACTCCTTTCCAACACCAATCAACTTATTTGAAACAACAAAGCGAGAACGGGGGTCCAAACTACTTTATTCAATCAAACTAATCAAACTAAGAAAACCAAACAAACACTAAGACGCTCCAAGAACAATACAACAGTGCATGAAACAATAAAAACGAAGTGTCTAGAAAGACATGAGCTTTTTATTGATGAAGAAGGGGATGCCTTGGGAATACCCAAGCTTTGACGCTTGTACCTCATGGATGTTTCTTGGGGTGACACTGGGGTGGCATCCCTAGGCTTGAGGTTTTGTCCATTATTCATCTCATTACACCATTCTCTCTCTACACCTGAAAATTTTCCTTCATACAAAACTTCACACAATCTTCATTAGCAACATTAGTGTATTCAAAATATAATAGACCCTTACGCTTAGCGTTAGAACAGCAAAACTTTTAAGTAAAAACACAATTTACTGTATAAATTCCCTCAAAAAGCTCGATTTCCCAAAAAGAACCCAAAAAGGAATCAATAAGAAGCAAATTCAAATAATGGAAGAAATCTGTCAAAACAGACCAGCAGGTAGAAACCTATTTTTTCTAAGACCTTCTGTTGCTCAAATCAAAAAGTATTGAACTAATGAAAGTTAGCTAACATACTGGGGGATTTATTAGTACATTTTAAGCTCAATCCGACTTACAGAGATTCCTGATAAATTTTTATGGTGGAGCAACTCCCCAAATCTTACTTTCCTCTCATTAGAGGTCATTCTTGGCACAAAAAAGCAAACAAAAAGGATAAGGAGAGGTCATTACTGAAGTAATAACTTCCAAGACTCAAGAAAACTCTTGGGTTATCTCCCAACAAGTACTTTTCTTTAACGCCTTTAAGTTAGGCTTGATAGTTTGAGAAGATGATCTCATAAGAAATATGAATTGAGGTAAAAGAGAGCATCAAGAAGCAAATTCAAAACACATTTAAGTCTAACCCACTTCCTATGCATAGGAACCTTGTACACAAATAAATTCACAAAGAAAAAAGTGACAGGCATAGGAAGATAAAACAAGAGTAACTTCAAAACTTTCAGCACATAGAGAGGTGTTTCAGTACCATGAAAACTTCTACAACCATATTTTTCTCTCCCATAATAATTTTCAGTAGCCTCATGAATAAACTCAACAATATAACTATCACATAAAGTATGCTTTTCATGATCTAAAAACACATAATTTCTATCAAGCTCAAGAATAGTGGGATTAAAACCTTCAGAGGTTTTACTCAAAGTAGATATTTCAAAAGGATCCACAGGAACATAACATTCATCCTCCTTTGGTAAGCAAGGGGGACAATCAAATAATGTAAGAGATAAAGAGTTACTCTCATTAGAAGGTAGGCATGGGTAGATAATCCATTCTTCCTCCTTTTGTTCATCACTCTCCTCCTCCTCTTTTTCATCTACTGAGCTTCCAGTTTCAACAATTTCTTCTTCCATGGGCTCGTCCAAGGCATTAGTCTCTTCAATTTATCAATTTGTTCCCATAAGTGTTTCCCTTTTTGTGATAAATGGTGTTCCTTATAATAATACTTTTCTTCTTCCGTGAACCCACCTTGCCAATAAGAACTAGTTTCAAAGAAACCATCCATTGATAGAAAGCATGACCAAGCAAGGAAATAACAGACCAGCAACTAGAGTAGGAACTAATTTTTTTGTGTTTTTGATAAGAGAAAGCAAACCAAACTAAACTAATTTTTTTGGAGTTTTTGATAAAAAGAGGCAAACAAAACCAAGCAAAAGAAACTAAGCAAAACAAAAACAAAGTAAAGAGAAAGTTTGAGAAGGACTCCCCTTGTAAAGACGTCCTTAGCCTCCTTGGCAATGGCATCAGAAAAATCTTGTTGGCGTGTTGTCAGTGCCTCATTGGGAGACCCCAAGAGCAAGGTGTGAAGAGCATAGAAGCAAGTTTTCCCTCGGTAAGAAACCGAAGTTATCAAGCCAGTAGGAGGAAGGAAACGACTCAAAGGCATTGCTAGCAACTTGGAGACCTGCACAACACAAACTCAAGACTTTGCCCAACGAAAATCGAGGTTGTAAATCTCACTGGTTTGCTGTAACAAAGGATTAACTGTATGGTGTGGAAGATAATGGTGGTTTGCAACAAGTAACAGTGGAAGATGTATCAATGGTAAAGATTGGACCGGGGTTCATAGTTCACTATAGGTGCTCTCCTTAGATAAACAAACATGGCATGTTGGGTAAACAAATTACAGCAGGGCAATTGACAGGACTGAGCAAGGCATAACAATACAATACTAGACATCATGATCCTTTGAGATTCGATTGGGCAATACAACAAGATACATAGACCGCCATCCAACTTCATCTATTACTATAAGTCCACCTTTGAGTTATCATCCGAAGCCCCTCCAGTATTAAGTTGCAAGCAACATACAACTGCTTTTAGCAAAGTGTGTAAGGTAAACAATCCACTTGTTCCATGAACAAGAGACCGTTGTTTTCTCCCTAGTGGCAACAGCACATCTACAACTTTAGAGATTTCTGTCACTTCCCTTAGATTAAATAGAGGCATGAACCCACTATCGAGCATAAATACCCTAGCTTGGAGTCACTAGCAACTACTTGGCCAAGATAGCTACTAACAACGGAGAGCATGCAAGATCACAAACAACACAGATATGATAGAATCAATAAGACAAAACCATTAATCAATCTGACATAGTAATCTCAATATCCATCGGATCCCCGCAAACACAACATGCATGATTACAAATAGATGAGATTCTTGATCATGAACGGAGCTCACAAGATCTAGACATGAAAGCACAAGGAGGAGATACAACCATCTAGCTACTACATGGACCCGTAGTCCAAGGTGGAACTACTCATGCTTCATACCGGAGGCTGGCATGATGAAGAAGAAGGCCTCCGAGATGATCTCCCCTCTAGCAGGGTGCCGGGAAGATCTTCAGACCCCCCCCCCCCGGGATCTAGGGACGATGGTGGCAGCGACTACAGACGGTTTAGTGGAATATTGATCCGGTCCTTAGGATTTAGGCATCGGGGGCTTCTTATAGGCGAAGAGGCGAGGCAGGAGGGCGGCCAGGGGGCCGCGCTTGGGGGGTGCGGCCGCCCTATGGCTCCCCTCCGTCTCTCCTCTAGACTCCGTGTTCTCCTCGGTGAAATATTGACTTTGGCTTTTGTCCCGTCCAATTCCGAGAATATTTCCTTACTAGCTTTTCTAGAACCAAAAATAGAAGAAAATAGGCAACTGGCACTGTGGCATCTTGTTAATAGGTTAGTACCAGAAAACATATAAAAACACCTCAAAGTGTAGACAAAGCAAAGCAAAGTAGATACTAAACAAGCATGGAACATCAAAAATTATAGATACGTTTCCGACATATCAGACTCCTCGATTGACTCAAGTCTCTCTTCAAGAGAGACTCGAGCCTCTTCCTCTTCTTCTAGAGAATTTCTTAGGGAGGAAATCTCCATTGCATCCTCCCTTTCAATCCTGCCCTTTTCTTCAAGGAGAACTTCATTTTGGGCCAGCTGGTCCGTGAGAGCCTCAAAATGTCTTTTATGATCACCTTGCAACTTAGTGATAAAATAGTCCAAAGCAATAATTTCTTCCTTAACCTTAAGACTAGTAGGATCATCCATGTCAATCATAGCCTTAGGAAAAGAAGTGATGGAAGATGATACCTCGGAACCTCTTGCCATGAGGCAAGTGACGTTCTTCTTGGTGATGTTTTCATTCGGTGAGTCGAAGAGAGATGTCGGTGTAGATGTGGTGACTATGGCAGCCACCTCTCGTGAGCTATCATCCTCTTCTTCATCTTCGTTTCCAATGAATACTCCTCTTGATCCACTAAGACAATCTTTGGTTGCCTTTTGAATGGAGCATTCTTCTTCACAAATTTCTTCTTTCGTGGAGCCTTTGACTTCTCTTTGAGGATGAGTCTTCCTCCATTGTCCTCTCTACTTTGATTAGGACACTCAGCTACAAAGTGCAGCCGGTCTCCATAGTTGAAACAAGTTCTCATCTTGGGACCGTTTTCCCTTCTTCCAGTTGCTCCACTCTTGCATTCAAGTTCAGATTTTGCTTTGGCTGGGTCCTTCCAAAAGTTTCTGGAATAGAAGACCATGTACTCACCATGATCCCTCTTGAAATCCTCGGGACAGTCCATATCATCTATGTCATCCTCGTCTTGTTCAGCCACACTTGTCTTTAAGTCCATGTCCCCTTTTGCATTCCAATGGCTCGAGCACGAGCATCTTCAGCATTCTTGGCAGCCACTTTGAAACCATCCATTTCTTGCATTACCTCATTGGATGTCATTAGGTGGTAGTTATGCCTTCCTTGGAGACTCTTCAAATCTGTGGGCTCAAATGGCATAAGGAAACTTACATACTTTCTCTTAATCCACGCGTCATCAACATGGGAAGCACCATGATTTCTGAATGTGGTGGCTAGTGACTTGAGCCGCCTATACATATCCTCGTGATCTTCGCCATCCATCATATAAAACCCTTCAGCTTGGTTACTCAAATCATCATACATATTTCTTCTCATGCTTTCATTTCTAATGAAGAGCTCGGTAAGGGCATCCCAAGCTTCCTTCGATGCGTTGAGATGTTCTATGTGGAGCATGTCTTTGGTAACCACACCAAGCTGGATCATGTGTAGAGCCGTTGCATTGAGTTGGCTATCGACAACCTCTCTTCTTGTTAGGTTGTTTGGATATCCAACATGAATACCATTCTCTATGATTTTCCATAACTCAATGGATGAGCTGCACACATGAGACTTCATCAAAAAATTCCATTGATTAAAAGTAGATGCAGAAAGTTTGGGTGGATCACCCCTATTGTGTATATGAGGGTGTGGGATAGGTGGATCAGGTGAATACACATGAGAAACCTCATTGTATCCTTCCTTACCACTATCCTTTTTCGAGGAGGAGCTCTTACTAGTGCCCTCACCAAACACCTCGTCCTCTTTGGAATTGGTGTTATCCGTTACCTTAGATTGTGGAGCGGTGGCCTCAGAGGCAGATGGAGGTGGTGTTGCGGGTGCGGAAAGACGCATTATCATTTGACGCATCTCTTCCATCTTAGTCTCCATAGAACTAATCAAGGTTGTTTCCAACGTCTTGAGATCGTTCATGTTGACTATTTCCGCTGCATCACTCCCATCTCCCTTGGTACCCATACTTCTCTTGGGCGGTTAAGCCCGAATAAAGAGTCGAGGCTCTGATACCAATTGAAATGGATCGTATGGGCACCTAGAGGGGGTGAATAGATGCTACTCAATTTGTAGTTCTTTTTCAATTTTAGGCTTGACACAAAGTAAATTCTCTAGATATGTAACTATGAGAATTTCCCTATATACAAACCTATCTACTAAACACGTTAAGAGAGGAGCGAGGAAACCGTAGTGGAGAACGCGGAGACACATGGATTTGTTTTACCGCGGTTCCTTCCTTGTTAAGGGAAGTACGTATGCATTGGAGGAGTGGGTGTTCTAAGACCACCACGCCACAATAAGCCTCACCCTATTCTCCGATGGATCTCGCCACCAAAGGCCTGATCCACCTCTCCACTATTGGTACCCTTCGAGGCGGGAACCGGTGCCTTTACAACTCTAGCGGGGCACACATACATAACCAAATTGGAGGCTCCCATGATGACAACAAGCTTCCACAAGAACAAGGATTATCAAATAACCAAAACAAGGATCTAGATATTCACAAGAAATACTAGATCGAGAATCCTCCAAGTGAATGGAGGGGAAGTGAAGCGTTTGATTGCTGTTGATGAAGATCAAGCCCTCCTCCTTCGATTCCCCAAAGATCGTGGCCTTTGGGTGGGTGAAGGTGGAGATCTTTTTGTTGGAACTTGAAGAACAGGTCTTGTCTCATTCGAATGAATCAAGAGTTCTGGCAGAGGGGAAGAGATGGGTTTAAATACCCCTGCCCAGAACTAGTCGTTGGAGCAGTTTGGGGGCGGATTATCCGCCCTGGGGGAAAATCCTCCCTAGAGCCAGAAAGTCCGGGGCAAAATCCTCCCCCACAAAGTACGCCGCGTTGTGTTTGTCTTGATGAATTTCCTCAAGGGGGGCGGATTATCTGGGCCTCCCAAGGGGCAGATTGTCCGCCCTGGGGAAAAGACCGCCCCAAGGCCAAAAAATCCGGGGGATTATCCGCCCCAGGGCCGGAAAATCCAGGGGATTATCCGCCCCCCATGCAGTGCGTCGTGCCGTGGTACCCTTTGCAAAACTCCCAGGGCAGATTATCCGGCCCCCTTGAGGGGCGGATTATCCGGCATGGGCAAAAATTCCGGCCCAAGCCGGACAATCCGGGGGAAATCCGCACCCCATGCAGTACGTTGTGCCCTTGCTTCCTTTGTCGATTGGGGGAGGGCGTATTATCTGACCCCTGGCAGGGGCGGATTATCCCCCCCCCCCCCCGCCCCGCCCAAATCACACTTTGGGCATCTTTTGAATTTGCTAAGACCTCCAGCACTTCAACACACATTAAATAATCCTTGATATAGTTATCTAACACACAAAACACTAGAGATCATGAAATGTTCTTTCAGCTGTGCTCCTCTCAAATCTGAGAGAAGGTTCGACAACCTCGTTGAGTTCTACTTTCCTTCCAGTCACTTCTATCGAGAGAAACTCCTTCTCGAGAAAGGATTCATTCTTGGCAACGAAAATTTTGTCTTCGGATCTATAATAGAAGGTATACCCAATTGTTTCTTTAGGGTATCTTATGAAGACGCATTTTCAGCTTTGGGTTCAAGCTTGTCGGGCTGTAACTTCTTTACATAAGCTTCGCAACCCCAAACTTTAAGGAACGACAATTTAGGTTTCTTACCAAACCACAATTCATACGGTGTCATTTCAACGGATTTATATGGTGCCCTATTTAAAGTGAATGCGGATGTTTCTAATGCATAACCCCAAATGATAATGGTAAATCTGTAAGAGACATCATAGAACAAACCATATCTAAGAGATTTCGATTACAACGTTCGGACACACCATTATGTTGTGCTATTCCCGACGGTGTCAATTGTGAAAGTATTCCGCATTTCTTTAAATGCTCGCCAAACTCATAACTTAGATACTCTCCTCCATGATCAGATCGCATAAATTTAATCTTCTTGTTATGTTGATTCTCTACTGCACTTTGAAATTCCTTAAACTTCTCGAAAGTTTAGGACTTATGTTTCATGAAATAGATATACCCATATCTACTCAAGTCATCTGTGAAATTAAGAACATAACGATAACCACCACGCGATGCCACACTCATTGGGTCACACACATCGGTATGTATGATTTCCAATAAGTCCGTAGCTTGCTCCATTATGCCAGAGAATGGAGTCTTGGTCATTTTTCCCATTATACATGCTTCACATCTTTCAAGTGATTCAAGAAATCCATCGGAATGGAGTTTCTTCATACGCTTCAGTCCAATGTGAACAAGACGATAGTGCCACATGTATGTAGAATTATCATTCATTTTCATTCATTTAGCATCTATATTATGAACATGTGCATCACTACTATCGAGATTCAATAAGAATAGACCATCTATCATAGGCACGTGACCATAAAAGATATTACTCATATAAATTGAACAACCATTATTCTCGGACTTAAACAAGTAACCGTCTCGCAATAAACAAGATCCAAATATAATGTTCATGCTTAACGCAAGCACCAAATAATAATTATTTAAGTATAAAACTAATCCCGATGGTAGATAAAGAGGGAGCGTGCCGACAGCGATCACATCAACCTTGGAGCCATTTCCAACGCGCATCGTCACCTCGTCTCTCGCTAGTCTTTGCTTATTCTGTAGCACATGTTTCGAGTTACAAATATGAGCAACCGAACCAGTATCAAATACCCAGGCACTACTACGACTACTAGTAAGATACACATCAATAACATGTATATCAAATATACCTTTCTTCTTGATGTTGTCGTTCTTCAGATCTTTCAAGTACTTGGGGAAATTCTGCTTCCACTGACCTTCGCCCTTGCAGTAAAAGAACTCAGTATCAGGCTTAGGACCAGCCTTGGGCTTCTTTGTAGGCGCAGCAGCTTTGTTGTCGCCCTTCTTGAAGTTACCCTTCTTCTTAGGCTTGCCTTGCTTCTTGAAATTGGTGGTCTTATTGACCATCAACACTTGGTGCTATTTCTTTATCTCCACTTCCGCATACTTCAACATGGAGAAGAGTTCAGGCAACGACTTATCCATCGTTGCGTGTTGTAGTTCGTCACGAAGTTCTTGTAACTAGATGGAAGTGATTGGAGGACACGATGAATACCCAACGCATTAGGAATTGCGATTCCCAGATCTGCGAGTTTATTCATGTGCCTAGACATCTTAAGCACATGCTCGCAAATGGAGCTACCCTCTTCCATCTTGTAGTTAAAAAACTTCTCGGAGGCTTCATAACTTTAAACAGCCGCATGCGTCTCAAATATCATTTTGAGCTCACGGAAAATATCATGAGGGTCGCGGTTCTCAAAGCGCTTCTGAAGCTCTGATTGGCACACTGAACCGTGGAGTATTGATTCTTCTGAGTGAGGAAAACATTATTCACCTCATCGGTAGCATCATTTGCAGGCAGGTCACCCAGCGATGCATCTAGCACATAGGTCAACTAACCAGCATTGAGGACAATTCGCAAGTTGTGGAACCAATCCACAAAGTTGCTTCCATTGTTTTTCAACTTTTCTTTCTATAGGAACGCATTAAAATTGATGGTAGGGGCCACCATGATCTACAACATATTTACAAAGAGTTTAGACTAAGTTTATGACAAATTGAGTTCATATTTAATTATTAAATTAACTAGGTGAACTCCTACTCAAAACAACATCCCTCACATTGTTTTAGTGATCACACAAACCAAATCCACTACACCAAGTCCGGTCATCACGAGAGATGATGTAGTTTCAAAGGTGAACAATCAACATGCTTATCATATCAATCATATGAATCATGCTTTACTTTTTTATATTCCGTGTTCTGAGACCATGTTTATACATGCTAGGCTCGTCAAGGTTAACCTTAGTATCCACATGTGCAAATCTGGCTTGCATCCATTGTATGCACACGTAGAATCTATCACACCCGATCATCACGTGGTGCTTCGAAACGACGATTCTTAGCAATAGTCCCTACTAAGGATGAACACTTTATTACTTGATATTTAGTGAGAGGGATCATCTTATAATGCTACCGTCACAATCTAAGCAATACAAGATGCATAAAATGATTAAAATCACATGTAATTCACAATATGTGATATGATATGGCCTTTCTTCTTGTGCCTCGATCTCCATCTCCAAAGCACGAACATGATCTCCATCATCATCGGCGTGGCGTCAAGGTCAATGGCGCCGCTTCATGGTTGTCCACCACCAATAGCAACTATTACAACTACTTTGATGAATAGACATGCAGGTCTTAAACAAAATTTAAGGACAACCATAAGGCTCCTGTTGGTTGCCAACTTACAATAAGGATCATTGCATACATCATATATAATCACAATCATGGCCATGTCACATCACAATACAAGCCCTGCAAAAACAAGTTAGACGCCTCTAATTTTCTTTGCATGTTTTACGTGGCTAGGGCTCTCGAATAAGAACCGTTCTAACTTACGAACATGAACCACAACATCGATACAATATTGTCAAGTTCCCATTGTAAATTGAATATTCCCTATGGTGGGAGAGACAGACACCCGCAAAGCGACTTGTGCAATGCAAGTTGCACGTTGAGCGTGGAGCAAGTGTCATGTACGATGACATGTAAGGTTAGCCCGTGACGCTTCATCCCACCATCCCGCAAGATGCAAAGTACACAAAAAGCAAGCGACAACAAAAGCATCAACGCCCACAAAACCATTGTGTTCTACTCGTGCAATAGATCTACGCATAGAGTTGGCTCTGATACCACTGTAGGGGTTCACACCATGGAAACAAAAAAAATTCTATCGCGGGAACACACAAAAGCCAAGATCTAATCTACGAGATAGGATGCAACGAGTTTGTAGAGTACTAACCCTCATAGATCTAAAGAATTTAAGAAGATCGGATTCTCGTGTTTGATATATTCATTCACTTTCCGATCTCAAGATCGTGTAGACAATCCTTCCGGCGCCATGTTTCGGTAGCACTTCCGCAGCGGTCACACGTACGATAGTCGATGAAGACCTTCCTCTCCCTTGTTCTAGCAAGGCAGCGGAGGTTGTAGATCTCCACGTAATCCCAACAGCACGACGGTGTGGTGGTGGTGGTGGTGGAGAAGAGATTACTGTAGGGCTTCGCCTAAGCCGGAGCAGCTGTATGGAGGAGAGAGGGAGGCGCCTGGCGGCTAGGGTTTTGGGTGAGGGACAAGGGGGCGCCCCCACCCCTCCTTATATGGGTGAAGGGGTGGCGGCCAGGGTTCCCAGCCCTGGCCGAGTCCTCCCCCAAGTCCTCTTGGCCGGCGGCATAGGGAGGGAAAGGGAATCCTTTTCCCTCAAGTTTTCCTTTCCTTCCTCAACTAGGACTTTGACTTTCAAACTAGGATTTGACTATTCAAACTAGAGTTTATTTCTCTCTTCCTTGTCCTTGGCCTACTTGACCTAGTGGTCCATGCTCCTACCCCATTAGGGTATGGTGCATTCCAAGTACCCCCTCCAGGGGTGGTGGACCTTCTAGAACTTTTTAGAAGCTTCTGGTCAAAACACCAAAAACATTTCCGAACCTCGGAAATTGACTTTCCTTATATGAATATTATTCTCCGGACCATTTCGGATCTCCTCGTGATGTCCTGGATCGAAACCAAGACTCCGAACAACATTCGGTCTCCAACTCATATTCCATATCTACTAAACATCATCGAATCCTTAAGTGTGTCTCCCTACGGTTCGTGAACTATGCAGACATGATCGAGACACCTCTCCGATCAATAACCATTAGTGGGATCTAGAAATCCATTATTTATCTCACATATTTCTACGATTACTTCGTGATCAAATGAACCATTTACATACGATACTGATTCACTTTGTCGTGCGATACTTTACTTATCCGAGGTTTGACCGTCGGTATCTTTATACCTAGTTCAACCTCGTTACCGATAATTACTATTTACTCGTTCTGTGATATGACATCTCTCGTGAACTAGTCACATGCTTGCAAGCCAATTGGATTACATTCCACCGAGAGGGTCCAGAGTATATCTATCCGTCATATGGATGGACAAATCCCACTCCTGATCCATGTGCCTCAACACATACTTTCAGAATACCTAATGCCAGCTTTATAACCACCCAGTTACGAAGTGATGTTTGATGTCATCAAAGCATCCATCCGGCGATGGTGATTAACATGATCTCATGGTTTGTGAGATCCAAGCACATAACTTAATAGGATTGATAGGATACTCATACCAACAAGTTGCAACTTCTTTTCCCGAAGCTCATTCGAAAAGAACTCTAAGGTTAAGCGCGCTTGGCCTAGATCAATTTTAGGATGGGTGACCGACCGGGAAGTGGGTATCGGGTGCGCATGAGTGAGGAAAAAGTGCGCAGAAAATACTAGTGTTGGTCTATGGGGCCAGTCTAGATATCCTATTAAGCTACCAGCAGTGACACCCCCGGGGCCAAGTGTACGGGGTGTTACATGGTTGAAGGATTAGGTTACTATGTATTTGAAAGCTTATAGCAAATGAACTCTAAATGACTTGATCTTACACTACGCTTAACTATAGGAGTGTGTCCATCAGATCATTCTCCTAATGACATGATCTTGTTATTAATAACATTTAATGTATATGATCAGGAAACCATGATCATCTATTAATCAACAAGCTAGTTCAACAAGAGGCTTACCAGGGACCCTTTTATGTTTACAAAACACACAAGTATTAATGTTTCCGGTTAATACAATTATAGCATGGGATGTAAACATTTATCATAAACACAAAGATATAATAATAAACATTTTATTATTGCCTCTTGGGGATATCTACAACACCAGGTCCACATGACGGATCCCGGGGACTTATTTTCATATCGTAGACACAACATTCAGACATGTTATCATGGCGGACGCAGTCTGAGAACTCAAAGATCTTGTAGACTACCTTGTTTGGCTGTTGGAATTGCTGAGGTTGCCACTTTGTTAACATTTTCATCAGGTGAGTTAATATCGCTCCCGATGGGAGTAACTGTTTGAGGATACACTTGGATAAAACTCATAAGTTCTTGACTCCGTAGAAGGATTTTTGTCCTTTCTATCGGGTACACGTCCAGCGCTCTCGATGAAAGTAGCCACCGAGACTATGTTCGAATGCTTGCATTCGAGCCTAGGCTCAAAGTTGTTATTCATGCTCTTTTGTCGACTCCACGGGATGATTCGTTTTTTCTGTCGGGTGCGTGATCAGCACTCCCTATGGGAATAGCCCCCGAGGCTATGTTCGAGTGCTTGGACCAGAGCATATGCTCAAAGCCTTATCATCCGAGGAGGTACTCAATGCAGGCCTTCTTGAATCACCAAAAAATTGTCGGGTGCACGGTCTGCACTCCCGATGAGGGTAGCCCCCCCCCCCCCGAGCTATGCACAACTACTTGTAGCCGAGCATAGGCTCAGAGATCATTTTAATCCGAGGAAAATCTCATCAAAGGTCTTAACTTAGAAAACACCAACAATTTTATCGGTTTCTTCGTTGGCGAACTCGATGCTTTTTTGTCACCGCTCATGGTGGAATTGCTGACGAAGATGGCGTGCCTCGGTCACGATGTAGAGGACATGATGTGACGCTTCAGTGGTGGGCCCTTGGCGCATGCTGATGATGCGTGGGTGCCATGCCATCGGTGAGTTTGACCGCATAACCCCACGCCATGCGAGAATCGAAGCATCACACGAGTTTTTTCCCACAATTACCGCGGTAATTAGTACCCATTTGACGAGGTTTAATCTCGTCAATGCCCATTGTTATGGACTTGGGTTTTGTAGAAGATGGGGATGCTGGAGATCACGGAACGGTTAGCAAACAAGCAATACGGTACACGAGGTTTACCCAGGTTCAGGCCCCCGGAGGGAAAACCCTACTCCTGCTTGTCTGCTCTTGATTAGGCGGAACCGATGATTACACGGGTGCGCAGATGCAATCTGGCGTGGAGGTGCGTATGCGAAAGTATGAGAGAGAGATCTAGGTCGTGCCCTCCTAGCCTTTATATAGACTTAGGCAGGTCCTAGGCACAGATCTAGTCGGTTACAGGTTCTAGGGTTTACCCCTTTGAATTTCTTATCTATCCTAGTCTTGCTCTCCAAGGATCCGAAGGCGTCATGGGCCTTGGCCACCCGAAAATCTTCATAGGCCAGCATATATTTGCCGTGGGCCTTCCTTGGGCTGGACCAGGTATGCTGAGATCGTGTACCCGCGGGGTATAACCATGTCAGTAGCCCCCGAGTGTTCAGTCGAATCATAGATTCGGCTGAGGACTCTTCAATCCTTCGGGTGCAAATCTGTCTTTCAAGAGAATGTGTAGGGATTGTTGATGCGTGTGCCTGACTCTCCCGACGGATCAGGGTCAGTTAACTGTCTTAGGACAAAACAACACGATCTTCTTCAGATTCGAGTCCCTCGACTCGAATCCAAAACATATGCTGGCGTAATTCGACTCAGGCCTCGGAGGACTTACAGGAGTGGAATTCCAGTGAATTTAATTGATGTACCCAACGCGTCCGTCAAGATTTTTCACCGCGCCTGTTGGCACGGGTTTATACTAGCAGAGCGCAGTCATGTGCGTTACCAGGCCATCAGATGATATATGTAGGTCTTATCTTTGTGTCGCAGACACAGCATCCGAATTTTATCACCGCGGAGGTGTTTCGGGTAGCCAAGGAGAATGCTACTCATTTAGCGTTTAGTTGGGGCAGAGTTGCCGAAATTTTTTTGCATAATGATCCAAAGGATCGCAGTCGAAATTTTATAGGGTGCGCGACCAGCGCTCCCTATGGGAGTAGCCCCCGAGTGTCTCTTCGAGTCGTAGACTCGAGCGGAGACTTTAATTCAGCCGTTGTTCAGTGTCAGGTCCGTAGGACACAAAATTTTTCGGAATATTAAATCCATCCTCCCTATGGGAGTAGCCCCAGAATCCGTAGTGGAGTCGTAGACTCAACGTAGGACTCGAAGAAACAGTTCAGTGTTGTAACGTGTTGTTTACTTTTTGCGTGCGACGGTATCGATAGGAGTAGCCCCCGAGTAATTGGTCGAATCGTAGATTCGAGTGAGTACTCTTAGCTTTGAAGCCGAAGAAATTGTAGTTGTTGCTAGTATAGCTTTTGATGACGTTAGTGCTGACGATCGATGACCTCAAGCGTCTGCTGCGCCAGAGATGACTTGACTGGACGAACATGGGTCCCACATTCTGACCTTGAATTGACCGGTCACGCAGGGCATGGAGATAATTACGGCGTCGCCTCGATTTCCGCGCGTAGTGGATGGCGTGTTAGCGACGGTTCGTTGCGATGTTGACACGTGATGGCCAGATCCTGCCGTTGGTGTTAGGTCTTCTCGATGGACGGTTGTTGTGCATCGTCTTCGTCTTTATAATCATTGGGGAAAAATTAGTTTGTTTTCACCGCAGCTATTCTCGTTTCACTGCTCCCTTGTTCTCTAAGAGTTCTTGCTACGCGCTGGAATATCCTTTGACATTTCCCTCTTCCATCCTGCGTTCTCGCCGCCGGCGCCGCCGTACCTGTAACACCCTCGCCTGATAAGGCTGAGTTCATGTGTATAGTGCCAATCCCTGGATCGGTTCACTGGCACACACAGTACAAAATGATACCAAAAATAACTGTGCATCATAAATACAACGAATATGATCCAGAATTTACATTATTTATCCAAGTACACAGCGGAAAACGAATATAAGGTAGATCTCCATCTTTCAAATGTGCCACAGGCGAACAATTGTTGAGTGGAGTCTCGCGACCTATGAACGATCACTCAGATACGATATAACCTGCAACATGAAACGTTGCAGCCACGAATGGTCAATACATTGAATGTATGGCAGGTAGGCTAAAGTGGTTAACAACCGATCTATCAACTGCATGCTTATTTGGCCAAGTGGAGTTCAGGCTCATTTGCATAAAGCAACAGTTTTATCCTAACATTTGTAACAAAGTAGTTTTCCAATACGATAAATAGGACACTCTGGTTTACTCCCAGGTGCTCCTACCCAATTATGTTCACCCAACAAATTTTAAGTAATCAAGAAATAAGGATGAGTGAGAAATATCATAGCATCAGTATCAGGTCGCTCAAATTGTCCATAACCGGGGACACGGCTAAGCACTTAGTTTATACACCTGCGAGGTTAGTACACTTTACCCATGTGACTTGGCCAGCCCAGCTCGTACCACCACTCTCATATTGGGTGATGATAGGGAGAAGTCCAAGAAGGAACCGTTCGGGAAGTAGCTCCCCAATCCCGACGCGCACTGGTCCAACCTACACTATCTACATCTCTGGATACGCGGGTTCGAGTTACCACAACCTACTGATTTCAACCAACCGCCCATTCCATTATTGGCACATGGTTGCACCCGAAAGCTTCCAAACAAAGAAACCAATCATTTCTCAGTGTCTTGGGCGGCATTCCCCACCAAAATCCACACTCGATGACCCAATCAATGCCATTCCGCCCAGGTGGTCCATTAAAACATGTTGGTTTTTCATTTAGCAAAACATAAGCCTTTCAAAACATATAACTTTTCATGATGTGATTCCATTCCTCGTCTAAATAGCATAGCTAAGCAATCTACCAATACGATGGCTCATAATCAAGGAATACTAGAGAATAATATGGGATATAGCATAGCATATACACATCAATTCCTACAGATGCAATTCTACAAAAACATCTACAATGCATAGGAAAACAATAGGACATTTATGACTAAGATAGCACCACTTGCCTTTGTTGTAGATGTAGTCGATTAGATAATCCTCACAATTCTCATAGATATAATGGTTGCACTCGTCATAACCACAATACTTGCAATCATAGTAGTTGCAATCGCACACGTTGCACTCCTCGCAATCTATCGAGCAAACAATTGCATACAATCATAAACAATAGCACATAGAGATCAAACAAATGCAACAAATGCATGCATGACAATTTAATAAGTCACAATGGTTGTTACTTTAGTTCTCTAAACAATATTGAAGTATATGGTGCATGCAAGAGGCCAATTAATGCAATGGAGTACTTGTTATTAATAATTACTTGCCAATATAGGGTTTTTAATATTTCTGTTGTAACGCATGTTCTAACTGTCGGATTAAATTTGTTTATTGGGTTTACTGGATATAGGACATTAATACGAACCAGTAGGCGTTGGATTCACCCTAATCGGAGTTATAGATCTTTTTGTATGATTTAAATAGTGTTTAATGGTTTTAAATGATTCATATAGTTTCTGTTGTCTAAAAATCAAACTAAAATTATATCTGTAATCTCCACGGAATTGTGATTTCAGGGACATATTATTTGTAATTTTCTGAATAGTATTTATTTTCTTATGAATTTATTACTCTAAATAAGCCATTAAACCATTTAAATCTTCACAGCAAAACCTTACAGTAAAAGGCTGAACTAATTGCATATTGATGATCTACATGGAACCAGCTTTCCAACGGTATATCATTTATATTTTTGTGACAAGCAATTAATTTTTAATGAATTTAATGATTTATAAAGCCATTAAAACTAATTAAATTGCGACGGGTAAAATAGTCGGCAAAGGCTAAATCCAACCAGATATTATTAAAGTACATTACAGTAGCTTCAATTGAATATATTATTCATATTTTTCGGAGTTACAGATAATTTCTTATGAATTTATTAACCTAAAAGTCCATTAAAACTAATTAAATTACTGCAGTAACCACGTACAGTAAAAGTTTGATCTATTCTGATAATATGATTCTACGTAAAATTATCTTCAATTTGATATATTATACGCAATTTTTGGACGTGGTATGAATTTCTAATGAATTTTACAAGTTAGATCTATAATATGCAATTTTAAATTCGAACGGAATATTCCAGGAAATATTCCGCTGACTGGACATGTTGACTTTGCATGCTGACTGAGACTAGATGTTGACCTTACGTTGACGTGGCGTTGATAAGGAAGATGACCGGGATGACGACATGGCACACACCGGTTTGATTGGATCTCGACCGTCTGGATAGGATCCGGTGGCTAGAAAAAGAGATTGACCCGATTTTGGCTCAGAATAGACAAGAAATAGATCTATGTTAGAGAGACAAATCCGTAGGTCAAATCAAAAAACTCAGAACATGAAAGTTATGGGGAATCATTATTCCTACCTTCTCACCAAAGGAATTTGGATTTGAAGAAACGAGCACGAGTAGATCTTGGATTTACACCATAAGATCTGAAATATTGCGATACGAAATTCTCCGGCTGTGGTCGATGAAAAGAGGTGAGGTTTATCGGGATTGAAATATTTCTACGATCCCTACAACTTTCGTTTTTTGACCGAAGGCAAACGACGAAGTCTAGATGGGTTAAAAAGCGAAATAAGATTCGGGCATGTGTAGATTCGGGATTTCGAGAAGAAAAACTCGTACAGCTATGGCTTCACGAGTTTATATGGAGGTTTAGGATGGTTTAGAGATAGGCCTTGGAGTAGAGAACAAGTAGAAACAAACGGAAGTCGATTCGAAGTTGTAGATAAAAAGTTATAACAGTTTGAGTAGAAATAGGTCTAACAAACACCGATTTACACGCTTTTTAAAGCAAACCGATCGATCCCGTACACGTGGCCTGGCCGGCTGGCTCGGTCCGCTTGGACCGGGTGGGCCGGCCAGTTTTTTTTCTATATACTTGTTTCCCTCATATCTTTTGCATACGAACTCCAAATGACATGATTCTTGTTTCTAAATTTTTCTAAAATCGAATATATCATTATAGGATCAAAATTTTAATCTTTTTACTAGTTTGGGAGTAGTGGGTTTATAAATTCTTGTATATTTCATTTTATTTATATCTTTGTGTTTGTATTTGTTCCATAACTTTTTCATACTAGCCCCAAATGAGCTCAATTTTGTTTCTAAAATTTTGTAATATTAATTGGATCATTTTAGGCTATAATTTAGCAATAATCGTTGTCTTAGCAATAGTGGGTTTTATAAAGTCAATTTAATTTCCTTTAGGAACATTTGGGCAAATCAACTATAGGATTTTAGATACCAGGATTTGGATTCAGTTTGTTAGAACTTTGCATGGATGAAATGCTTATGAATGCTTCATGATTTTCATTTTGAATTCTTGCACACCAATTCTACAATCCATGCCCTTTTGCCTATATGGCTACTTAGGTATTAACAAAAGAATATAAGATTTTGAATTCATGGTTGAGAGGATTTTCTATTCAAAAAGTTTCTTATCTTTGAGAATTTTCAACATAGTCAAACAATCAATCAAACTTATTTATTTATTTCACATTCCAAAATTAGGAGAATTTTGGGATGTGACAGTACCGCAATGGGGAAGTCGAAGAAGTCTTCTTCTGCGGTTGGTACCATCGCTGCTGGAGGGAAGAAGAGTGTCGCCGCTACCCGTGTCACCGACGGTGGCTGGCGGCGATCGGAGACGCGGGAGAGTGATCTCCGCAAGCTTCATGAGCGGGGCTTGATCCCGCAGGATAGGGAGGCCGTCAAACTCCTAGGCAACGAGGTAATCCCCCGTCCCCCCGCTGGGTTTCGGGTTATGTTCCTCGCCTTCGTTATTCGCGGATTTTCCTTCCCAGTCCATGACTTCCTTCGTGGACTTCTTTTTCTTTATGGTGTCCAATTGCATCATCTTTCCCCCAATTATCTTCTTCACATTGCTTGTTTTATCACTTTCTTCGAGTGTTGGCTCGGTATCGAGCCGCACTTTGGCCTCTTCCAGAAAATCTATTCCGTGAAGAGGCAATCTGGTTCAGATGGTGTTTATCCCATTGGGGGTTGCATCATCTCCCTCAAACACAATTTGCTTTTCTTTTCTTTTTCCATGTCCGAATATGTCCAGTACCGGCAGAGGCGATGGTTTTATATTCGCGACTCCATAGTGGCTAGGCAGCATTTTGGTCTTGCTCCTTTCGACCCCTCCCAAAAGATAGAGCCGAAGAGGTCCTGGAAAAACCAGATCTTGGATGGCGAGGTAGCGGAGATAGAGGCTCTCTATCGTCGAGTGGAGGATCTCCAGTTGATTCCGGAGAAGGAAGTGAATGGTGTGGATATCATCCGCACATTTCTTGAGCGTCAGGTGCTACCACTCCAGGCTAGGGTGCACCCGATGTTCCTTTATGCTGGCCGTCGTGATCCGACTAGGGTTTCGGCTGAGAAATTCTCCTAGGGAGATCTCGACAGGGCCCTTCGTTCGCTGCTGAAGTTCAAGGTTGGAGAGGATATCCCGGGGAAGTCGCTGCTTCACCGTTTTCTGCTTCGCTTCCTATTCCACAGGTGTAGATCCATGCGCGTAGCGCTATTTTCGACTGCATTGTATTTGGATTTGTTTGCTAACAAATTTTCTCCTCCTGTGCAGAACTTCAAAGTATCGGGCATGTCGCCTCCATTACCCGAAGTATTTCCGGATGCTCCAGATAATGATGTGGTGGATTCCATGTCCGAGCTTCCGTCGGCGCGATCTCCGGCTGAAGAGGCCAACGAGTCGAGCGAGAACCACACTCGCAAGCGAACACGGAGCTCCAGCGAGTCTTCGGATGCCTCGACTCCTACGACTCCTAGGAACCCGCTGTGTCTTGAACGTCACAGTGATGGGCATGGAGGATCTTCCTCTCTGATTCCTGTCGTTCCCGTGTGGGCTGTGGCACCGCACCCGCCGGCGAAGCGGAAGAAGGAAGAAAAGAAGGAAGAGAAGAAAGTCCGGAGGACCCCTCCTGTCTTCAACCTGAGCGAGCTTGACTCGTAAATTTCTTTAATCCTGCACTGATTTTCCTTGCCTGTTTACTTTGTACTTGTGCTAATTTGTCCTTGTGCAGGCACTCTTCCAACGACTCCTCCAGCGATGGTGCTCGGGAGATGATGGGGGAGTCGAAAGTCGTGTCTCCTCCTCCTCAGAAGGTGGCTACCTCTGAAGGTGCTGCTCCAGACCCTTCTCCGCAGGAGGTTCAGGTGGTTGCGCCTCAGAAGGCTGCCAGCGGACCTTCGGAATCGCCATCGGATCATGTGAGTAGTTCTCCCTCCTGCCACGGGGGAAGCCCCCGAGCATCTGTAAGGAGTTTTGTTGTTTGTTCTTCCTTCGAGTGTCGGGGGGAGCCCCCGAGCGCTTTCGTGTGTGTAGTTTTCTTCTGCTCTTTCTTTTGGGCGTAGCCCCCCGAGTCCTTCTCTTGACTGGTAGGTCTTTTTCCTCCAGCCTTTTGTGCAGGATACCAAACGACTGGTGCAGCAGCACCTGGCGCTGGAGGCCAGCCTCAAATAGCTTCAAGGTACATTTATGCCTTTGGTCTTTGCTTATTCTTGTTTTCTTGTTCTGTTATCCAACGTTTGTATTATTTGAATGCAGAGGAGCACAACACTTCCCTTCGTGAGATTGATGCTCTCAAAAAGAGCCTCGGTCAAGCAAAAAAGAAGGCCAAGGTCGTCGTTGGTGCGAAGGAGCGCCTCGAGTTGGAGATGGCCACTACGGCCGAGGCTAAGGAGCGCCTGCAGCGGGAGGCCACGGACCGCGAGGAGCAGCTTGCCGCCGCTACGGCTTCGGGCAAGAGAGAGGTGGCCGACAAGCTTATGGCGGATGCCAAGGCTATTTCGGGTGAGTATCTTCACCGTCCTCTTTTGATTTCCTTGTCTTTCTTTTGCGGTGTTGTCGTTAATTCTTCTTCCTTGCTGTTTTAGATGCCGCAGGCATCGAGTTTGATCACGGTGCTCTAGAGCACGGGAGTGCTCTGGATGATGCTGCTGCGGCGGTTGAAGATCGCTGCGGCACCGTCGTTAACTCTCTTGCCAAGGCCAAGGAGGTCCTTGGGCGCTTCTACAAGGAGATTGTCCCCAAGGGCGCAGCCCTTGATGATGTTGATGCTCTGGCGGAGGCGCTGTCAGCCGAAGCACCTGCGTCCTACAAGCGCAAGCAGAAGGGCATCGGTGCATCCGTCAGGCTGGCAATGGCCTTGGCGGCTGGAGCGGAGCTGGACCTTCCCCAGGTCACTTCCCGGATGTCGACGACTGCCGATGGATCCGAGGTAGCCTTCGCTACCTATTCTGCTCGCTGTAAGCGTTATGGGCCGAAGCTAATTGATCTGCTGGCCGAGTATGCGCTACGGCAGCAAGGGGAAGCCAAGGCGAGGCAATCTGGCTCCGAGGCTACTCAGGGTGCCGCGTCTTAGGCGTTGTAGCTGTAGGATATTTGTAGTCTCTTTTGTTGTAATTATTTTGATGAACGAATTCTTATGCCACGTAGTGGCTTCTGTGTGTTCATGTCTTTGCCTGTTTGTTGATCTAGGGTCCTTCGGGTGCTAATCCCGTTGACACTTCGCCTACAACGCGGCTGCGGCCATCTTTGGATGATTCGTCGCAGCTTGCGTTTCTTCGAGACCGTGTTCGTAGTCTCGAGAAAGAGTTGCTTGGGGTGCGTGACCATGCCGACGTTTGGAAGTCCAAGGCGGATCGAGGTGCTGCCAGAGAGGAGTACCTTATGGCGGAATTTCTTCGATTGTCCGAGCAGCTTCAGTGTAAGTTTTTTGAGCTGTTGCCCATTTCTTCGGATGCGCCTGCTGGCATTGCATCTTACTTTTGTGCAAGTGTTGCAGGTGCTAACCTTGCTCCAAGGGAGGAGAAGGAGCGTATTGCTGTTAGGGTCAATTGCTTGACTCAACAGAACATGGAAGCCGTCGGGTTCTTCTGGATGGATCGGGATCGTGCTATGGTCCTTGTGACGATGCAAGATCGTGTTCACCAAGTATCGCGGGTGCTTCGTCAGGTGCAGACTGCACTCGCGTCGGTTCTGCATGTGATGTTTCCGCTGGATGCTGCACCTTCAACCCTCTCTGGTCTTATGTCGAAGTTTCGGAACATGAATCCTGTCAAGGAATTGGTGCGGCATCAGCTCGTCGCAGGAGTGAAGGCTACGTTGTCCCTTGTGAGGCTGCATCACCCTGATGTAGATCTGTCCGCTGTAGCGGCTGGGCCACCCCTTCGACCAGATGGTGGTGTGTGGGATATGCGTCCGCATTATGCGGCTGTAAGGAAGTATGCCGAAGAGATCGTAGATCTGTTTAAGCAGCGTGCTCAGGTTATTCTTCAGAATAGGTAGTGCCTGTAAAAGAGATAAATGTTAAATTTGTATATATTTGACTGGACGTGTTTTGCCCTTTGTTATAAAGGTTTGGTTGTTGTTTGAGCACATAGTTCTTTGTTTGCATACGTGTCCTTTTCGTTAGCCTGACGTGGTCAGCTACTCAGGTGTACACGTGTTATCCTCAATCGATGAAATCGTGAGATAGGGGGAGCCCCCGAGTGCGTTTGTAGCATGAAGTAAAAGTGCGAATAGGAAGACAAAATTTTGGGGCGAGACACTTAGCTTTATTTATATCGTAATGGAGGAGGTACATTGTTCGGCTGAATAGCCTTATTGAAAGTAAAGGGGTAGGTATCTAGGGGTAGAATCGTCGCAGCTGTGCGACGTTCCATGGGTTGGAGTATGCGACTCCAGACTCCACGTGCTTGAGGCGATAGGCGCCACCTGGGATGACTTCGGTGACGATGTAGGGTCCTTCCCATGGTGACTCGAATTTCTTCAGTCGCTCTTGCTTGAGTCGGAATACGAGGTCTCCTTCGACGAAGGACCTTGGGCGCAGCCGTCGGTTGTGGTAGTTGCGGAGACTCTGCTGGTACACCGATGATCGAGCTGCTGTTATGTCTCGTGCTTCCTCGAGTGTGTCTACGGTGTCTTCAAGTGCAGTCGTGGATTCGGCTTCGCTATAAGCGACGACCCGGGGGGCCTGGTGGTGTACTTCGGCTGGTAGCACGGCTTCGGCTCCGTGCACCATGAAGAACGGCGTGTAGCCGGTGGAGCTGTTTGGCGTGGTACGCAAGCTCCATAGGACGGAGGGTAGCTCTTTCGTCCAGGCTCCGGCGAGTCGCTCGAGTGGGCTCATGAGGCGCTTCTTGATGCCATCGCCGATTAGGCCGTTGGCCTTTTCCACCTGCCCGTTCATTTGCGGGTGCGCCACTGAGGCGTATGTGATGTTGATTCCGAGGCCTTCGCAGAAGTCTTGGAATTCCTTGAAGATGAAGTTCGATCCATTGTCGGTGATGATGCTATGCGGTACGCCGAACCTGTAGACAATCGATTCAAAGAACTTGACGGCAGTCTTGCCTTTTTGGTTAGTGACCGGCATTGCTTCGATCCACTTGGTGAATTTGTCGACTGCGACCAGAAGGTAGACGTGCCCCCCTTTCGAGGACCTTGGCAGTTTGCCGATCATGTCGAGGCCCCATTGGGCGAAGGGCCAGGCCAAAGGTATGGGCCTGAGCTCTGACCCGGGTGCGTGTGGTTTGTCAGCGAACCTTTGGCACCCTTTGCATCTTCGGACGATGTCTTTTGCGTCGTTCATGGCCGTTGGCCAGTAGAATCCAGCTCGTAGAGCTTTGGCGACAAGGGAGCGACTGCCTGCGTGATGGCCGCAGATGCCCTCGTGGATGTCTTGAAGTATGGTTTTCCCGTCACCGATGGTGACGCACCTTTGTAGTACACCCGAAATGCTGCGCTTGTACAGCTCGCCATTGATGATGGTGAAGGCTTTTGACCGGCGAGATATGCGCCGGGCATCTGTCGGGCTATCAGGTAGTTCTCCGTCTATTAAGTACTGGAGGTACGGTCGTGTCCAGGTTTCTTCGACTGCCATGACCTGCATCAGGTTGACCGTGGCGACCTCTGTGTCCAGTTTTTCGGGTCCTTCATGACCTTCGGGTAGCGTAGCCCCCGAGTGTTCTGCTTCTTCGGGTGATCCCTTGGGGAATTTCCGCTTGATGGATGGCACGCAGATCTGTTCGAGGAACACACCTGGTGGCACCCTTGCATAGGTGGAGCCGATGTTGGCGAGTCTGTCGGCCTCCTCGTTGCTTTCCCTTCCAACGTGCCAAATCTCGCAGCCGTCGAATTATCCCTCGAGTGAGTTGTAAAGTGCGCGGTACGCGATCATGTTTTCGGCGTGTGCGTCGCACTCATTCATCGTCTGTTGGACGACGAGGTTGGAGTCACCGTAGATGACCAGGCGCGTTGCGCCGCAGATCTTTGCCATCCTCATGCCGTGGATGAGGGCTTCACATTCGGCCTCGTTGTTGGAAGCTCGGAATTTCATCCGAAGGACGTACTTCATCTTGTCTCCCTACGGGGAGGTCAGTATGACCCCGACTCCTGCTCCAGCTTTGCGCTTGGAGCCGTCAAAATGCATCGTCCATGACTGCGACATGTCTGGGGTGTCTGGCAGCTGCAGCTCCATCCAGGGTACAAGGAAGTCCGGGAGGACCTGAGACTTGATTGCAAGTCGCTTCTCGTAGACGATGTCTAGGGGTGACAGCTCGATGCCCCACAGGGCCACGGGTCCTGTGGCCTCCGGGTTGTTTAGGATGCTGTTCAGGGGTGCTTCGTTGACGACCATCACCTGGTGCTCCTGGAAGTAATGGCTCAACCGACGAGCCGTCATGAACACGCCGTAGGCGAATTTCTGGTAGTGAGGGTACCTCTTCTTTGTTGGCGTCAATACCTCGCTGAGGTAGTAGATTGGGCGTTGGACCCCATGGGTCTTGCCTTCTTCGGATCATTCGACCACTAGCACGGTGCTTACCACCTGGTGTGTGGCTGCTATGTACAGCAGTAGGGGCTCGCGCTCCTTTGGCGTAACCAAGACGGGCAAAGTGGAGAGCAGTCGCTTTAGATCTTTGAATGCATCGTCCGCTTCAGGCGTCCACTCGAATTTATCTGCCTTGCGTAGCAGTTGGTAGAATGGCAGGGCTTTCTCGCCCATGCGGCTGATGAACCTGCTCAATGCCGCTATTCGTCCTGCGAGCTGCAGGACACCCTTGAGGTTCTTCGGCTTCTCCATGGCCATGATGGCCCGGATTTTCTTCGGGTTCGCCTCGATCCCTCGCTGGGAGATGAAGTATCCAAGCAGCTGACCCGATGGGACGCCGAAGGCGCACTTTTCGGGATTGAGCTTGATCCTGTAGAGGTCGAGATTATCGAACGTCTCGCGGAGATCGTCGATGAGCGTTCTTGCCTCCCTGGTTTTGATGACTATGTCGTCAACGTAGACTTGGACGTTGCGACCGATCTGGTCCTCCAGGCATGCCTGCATGCATCGCTGGTACGTGGCACCTGCGTTCTTTAGCCCGAAGGGCATTGTGTTGTAGCAGAACACTCCGAACGGTGTGATAAACGCCGTTTTCTCTTGATCTTCGACCTTGAGTCGAATGTGGTTGTAGCCTGAGTAGGCGTCGAGGAAGGAGAGTTTCTCGCATCCTGCAGTCGAATCGATGATCTGATCGATCCGAGGAAGAGGGAAGTGGTCCTTTGGGCAGTGCTTGTTCAGCGACGTGAAGTCTACGCACATCCGCAGGATGTCCGTGTCCTTCTTGGGGACCATCATCATGTTTGCGAGCCACTCGCTTTCTTTGATCTCTCGATGAAGTCTGCTGAGTAGTGTTGATTTCCATTCGATGGCTTGCTCGTGGCTCGGGATCTCCGGATGGACTGCTTGACGGGCTTGGTGTCTGGAAATACGTTGAGTGCGTGCTCGGCGAATTCCCTGGGAACTCCTGGCATGTCCGCTGGACACCAGGCAAAGATTTCCCAGCGCTCATGGAGGAATTCGACGAGCGCGCTTTCCTATGCGGGGCTGAGGTCGTTGACGATCAGCGTCGTCTTGGAGGCATCCGTTGGGTGAACCTGCACCTTCTTTGTGTTGACGGTGGAGTCAAAAGACATATCAGGTGTGTTTTGTCGTGCGACTGGGGGTGCCCCGTTGTCCGTCACCTCGCGGAGCCTTACGAGCTCATCCTGCATGCCGAATGACTGGGAGATTCTGTTAAAGTCCCTGTCGCAGTGGTCCGATCGGGTGAAGCTCCCGTGGACCATGATGACGCCCCTGGGTCCTGGCATCTTGAGTAGTAGGTATGCGTAGTGTGGGATAGCCAAGAACCTTGCGAATGCTACACGCCCGAGGATGGCGTGGTATTGTGATGGCCAGTCCACCACTTCGAATTCGAGCCGCTCGCATCGGAAGTTGTCCGGCTTGCCGAAGATGATGTCGAGCCATATTTTTCCCAGGGGGAATATGCCCTTTCCTGGGACGATGTCGTGGAACGTTGTGTCTGATTGTTCCAGGCTGCATAGCGGGATCCGCATTGCTGCTAGAGTGCTTGCGAACATCAGGTTGATGCCGTTGCCGCCGTCCATGAAGACGCGGCTCATCTCGAAACCTCCGATCTGCGCCTCCAGCACCAGGGCAGCATGACCTGGGCGAGGGATCTGGCAAGGGTGATCCGAACGACTGAATGTGATGCAGGACTCCGATCCGCTGTGGTACTCAGGGATGGCAGATGGAGTTGTCACGGCCAGGTTGATCTGACGGGTGATTTTCTTCTACACCCTATTCGTGGGGCGCCCCTTCTGGATCATCAGTGCTCCTTTTGGCGGGGGATACACGTGACCAGCGTTGTTCTGTGATGGTGCGACTGGTTGTTTCGGGCCTCCTACAGGTGGCGGTGGAGGATCTCCATGCGCTATTTCACCTGGTGCGGTGCGTTCCCGAATCCAGGGGTGGAGCTTGCTGCCTCATCTGAACCATGATTTCGCTGAGCTTCTGGAACTCGTAGCAATCCTTGAGCATGTGGCTTGCCTTCTTCTTGCCATCCTTCTTGTCGATGTAGAAGTGGATGGTGCATGGACCCGAAAGTTTTTCGTATGCTGAGGGTCCGTTATCGCGATCGTGGCGCTGCCACGACTGTGCTGGGTGTCCTCCATCGCGGAAGTTGCCTCCACGGTATCCGCCGCTGTTGCGGTTGGCATCGTTGCGGCGGTCGGCGTAGCCGGCCGCGACCATGTTGGGTCCATCGCGATCGTCGTAGACGCGCGGTCTCCTCTTGTTACGGCGTTCCCGTCGTCGGCCGTAATCGTCCTCTTCCTCCAATTGTGCCCGGTGGAAGGAATCTTCGCCGTCGGCCCACCTGTTGGCGATGTCCATGAGGTGGTCAAGTGTCTTGGGCTTGACGCGCCCAAGTTCCTCCTTGAAGTCCTGGAGCTTGACGCCGTCCTTGAAGGCGTCGATGGCCCTTTCTTCGGAGATGTGCGCCACGGAGTTCTTGGTGTTGGACCAGTGCAGTATGTATGAGCGAATGGATTCGCCCGTTCGTTGAGTACAGGCTCGCAACTCTTCGATCGAGGTGGGCCTCTTACTGGTGCCTTTGAAGTTTCGGATGAAACTGTAAGCCAGCTCCTCCCAGCTTCGGATGGATCCTGAAGATAGGCTGCTAAGCCAGATCCGGGCTGCGCGTGTTAGCTGCAGCTGAAGGCATTGCATTGCGGTTTCCTTGTTTCCACCGTGCAGCTTGACGGATGGCAGGTGGTCGCTGAGCCATGCCTTGGGGTCCTGTGTGCCGTCGAACTTCGGAGTATCCGAAGGAAGCTAGAAATTTCGCGGCATCCGTGTCCGTCGGACAAATCTGCTAAAGCACCGGGCTCCGCAGAGTTCTCCTTCGTCTTCGTCCATCTCGGATTCAGACAAGCATGCGCGCTTGGCTCGCGCTTTGTCGATTTTGCGCTGTGTTAGCGCGTCTCTGGCGTCGTAATCGCGGCTGCGATGACGCGAGCTCTTGTGCCTTCGAGGAAGGTCATGGTCCTCTTCTTTGGATGAAGGAGTGGGGCTGCGGTCGAACCTGGCCGTAGCTTTCTTTTTTGGCTTCGTAGGAGTTTCTTGATGGAGCGCAGCTCCGACGAGTCCGAGTCCGGTGAGTGCGGACTTGTGCATGGCTCTTTTCGGGTCCCCCTCCGTAGGTGGGTGGGCCGCGAGGTACGCAGTGGCTGCTATGATCGCAGCTTGCGGTGTCTTCAGGATGATGTTGCCGTCGGCATCCATCTACATGAAGGATGCGTGGAGGGTTCGGGTCACCTCACGGCGCTCCTTGGGGTCCATGTTCTCCGTCCGGGAGTGGTGCTTGTTGCCGTGTTTGCCGTTCGAGCTGGAGCCGATGCCCATGGCGGAGAGCGCAACTCGTCGCACGCTGGACTCTGAGGCTGCTTGCTTGCGTTTGTCAAGCACCTCTTGCATCTTGGCCTGCTTCTTGTGCTCCTCGATCAGGAGCAAATGGTATGCCATCAGCAGGTCCCGTGAGGCGTCTGCAGGAAGGACCGTGTTGCCCGCCACGGCGGCGCGTGCCTGGGCCCATCCTTCTTTGCTAATGCGGATGACATGGCCGGTGTTATCCCCTTCGGGTGGGGGGGACTTCTTACATTCCGCTTACATCCTGCGGGTTAGGTGGCGGGTTGGGCGGCGGGTTGGGCGCTTGCTGATCCACGTCGCTCTGGATGACTACGGCGCATTGGTAACGCTCGTAGATTGGTCCGCTGCTGCCGCAGCTTTCGGATCCGGAACCGTAGGCCCCTTCATCCGATGGCGGATCGCACAGATCGAAGTTGCAACTGTTGCTGTCATAGGACTCATCTGTTGATGATGATGTGCGTAGCACAGGGTGTGGGGCCCACGAAGCGGTCCTGATTGATGGTAGCGGTACCCGTTCTGGGAGGCGGAGGGTGCCGATTTGCCCCACCTGGAAGCAGAAGCTCCCGAACAGGATCTCGAGTCCGTCGCCTACGGGCTCGAAGTCCTTCATGGTGGCTGGTGAGTGGGCGGTGAAATCGAAAGCGCCGAAGAGGAGGTGACTCTCCGTCGCCGCAGAGTTGTAGATCGCTCGGGTTGGGACCGTCACGATCGCATAATTAGCGTCCCCAGTTCCCAGAGACGGCGCCAATTGACGAGGTTTAATCTCGTCAATGCCCATTGTTATGGACTTGGGTTTTGGAGAAGATGGGGATGCTGGAGATCACGGAACGGTTAGCAAACAAGCAATACGGGACACGAGGTTTACCCAGGTTCAGGCCCCCGGAGGGAAAAACCTACTCATGCTTGTCTGCTCTTGATTACGGCGGAACCGATGATTACAGGGGTGCGCAGATGCAATCTGGTGTGGAGGTGCGTATGCGAAAGTATGAGAGGGAGATCTAGGTCGTGCCCTCCTGACCTTTATATAGACTTAGGCAGGTCCCAGGCACAGATCTAGTTGGTTACAGGTTTTAGGGTTTACCCCTTTAAATTTCCTATCTACCCTAGTCTTGCTCTCCAAGGATCCGAAGGCGTCATGAGCCTTGGCCACCCGAAAATCTTCATAGGCCAGCGTATATTTGTCGTGGGCCTTCCTTGGGCTGGACCAGGTATGCTGAGATCGTGTACCCGCGGGGTATAACCATGTCACCATTACTGTTGATCATTTGTTATCTGTAGACACATGTCATCATCTTCGTTGCCCAGACGAATCGTCATCCAAATCCAACGGCTCAAAACTATCACAGTAACTTTATATGTGACGACGGAGGGATTTTACTGATCATTCTCCCCTCCGCCGCTAGCCTCTTCTTCCTCCTTGCGACGCGTCTGCTCTATGTCACCAGTTGATCCTCTGGAATAAGGAAACGCTATAGCTAAATCCAATGAATAGTCATATGGATAATCTGCAAGGAATTAGCAATATTTTCTGTTAAAAACAATATTATTTCTATAATTTTATATCGATCAAACTAAAGCTAAAAGTCTTATACAAATCCTAGCTTTACTTTTTTTTGTCAATGCCATTTAACCAATACCCAAACATATTGGTGATATTAGTTGGTGGTGGTTTGTTATATGTAGAATAAAACAATTCCCCAAATCAATCTAGCAAACGAACATGTAAGAAATAATTGTTCTTCTATTTTCTCCACGCTACGGAAGCAACACTTCTTACTCTCATTCCAATTCCTTTTAGCTAGATTATCTCTAGTAATCAAACTTTTTTACTTCGGAACCACATGAAAACTTTGATCCTTAATGGGATTTTCAACTTCCAAATATATTTGCGAAGGAATCTTGTGTGTCCGTTAGTTAATGAGATCAACATAAATAGTTCTAACCAAAAACTGTCCACTTTCTGTTAATTTCCAAATAAATTCATTATGTTCATCATTTAAAGATACCTCTATTAATCGATGGCACGAATTCCATTTATTCCATGTCAGATGCCTCCTAAAACAAATGTTTAAGGGATGTTTCTGTTGCACAATGTTATATAACGAATGATATTGTTGAGCTAGCAGCGTTAAGCCTAACGAAGTCTCCCAAAATCTATCGTTAGTACCTTCACCAATTTTAAAAATTCCTTTGCTAAAGAACTCCTCTTTAACTCTCATGAGTCCCTTTCAAAAAGTTAAATCCGTGAATTTACTTGTTACCTAGTCTAAAGTTTTTTGAGATAAATACTTGTGTAACAGGATTTAAACAACCATTCACTGAGTAAATATTTGTTTTTAATATTTACTTAGCGAATGGTTACCCTCTCTTAAAGTTATCTTTTAAGCTCATCTTCCACGCTAACAGGATTATAGTACGGAGTAGTATCTATTTTCATGCTCAGATGCTTAGATCTGCAAAAAGACTACACTTTAATAAACAAAATGAGCCGACCCTCCTCTGGTTTTGCTCCTGATTCCAGTTCCCTGAAAATGGTACTCCATCAAAATGTTCTCACTTTCGCAGCTCCCTTTCATCGATTTGATGGCTAAGATAAAATGACATGGTGCCATTACACCTGGAACTAGGTTCAGGAATATTAATCCATCAGTTCCAAAGAGAAAACATCACAAATCCCTTTGTTCGGAGTTTATACTATTCCCTCCGATCCATATTAGTTGACTTGGATTTATCAAAATTTGGATGAACCTATATATTAAATAGTGTCTAAATTCATCCAAATCTAAACAAATCCAAGTCAACTAATATGGGTCAGAGGGAGTAACAAAAGAACAAATTTATAACATCCTGAAGAATTTAAATCCAATTCGAGCGACTAATCCATGAAGAAATATATCTACAAGAAACAACACCAAAATGGTGGCAAGTAAAATTTGGGTCCAATCATGCGAGAGGTTTGCATTTTGCAAAGATATACATCATCCCTGGAGAATTTATATCCAATTCGATGTGAGTGACTAATCCATGGAGAAATCACATCTACGAGAAACAACACCAAAATGGTGACAAGTAAAATTTGGGTCCAATCACCGGAAAGGTTTGCATTCTGCAAAGATATACGCCAGTCTACTTGATGACCTCAAAAAACAGAACTTCAGGCTGGAGCTTGCTGTCCTTGAAACGTTCTAGCAAATGCTCCCAAGTATCTTCTGTCTGCATGGAGAATGTTCACATCAATAAATCTGGAAATTCAGAATCAAATGGCTAAAAAGACATAATACAGTGCATAGATCAAGACCTACGAATCACTTACCTCAACAATTTCAGAGTCATATATGAGCCACTTGTCCTCATCATCACGAGCAAAGCAGACGTAGCGCTCATCAGCATAACAGATCTGTAAGAGTTTGGATTGCAGGGTGGCATAAGATGAATGCTAAGTTGCACAGTACTTGCAAGGAATGAATATCGCCGAATATATAAGCAGGCAAGTTAAGTAACTAGAGCATCAAACCAACCTTGTAATAGGCCTGTAGTAAAACTGAAAGCAGCAGGAGAGTAACACTAGTAAAACATAGAGAGAGAAAAGTGTGCAGATAAAAGGTCACTCCAGCTTATGTTCTGCAACCACTCCATGTTATTTCATGAGAGACCATTTCGTATTAGATATGACGGGAAGGAAAATAAGGCAAGATATACTTGTCGGAGCAGCAGAGGTTACAAGGTCCAGCCAGGTTACGTACATATGATAGTTCTCCAATGTTCAATCAATAGAACGTTTTATCAACACAAGGATTGCACACATTGTTGATTGTTGCCAAAATTCTTCTGTTAAATCTGTCCTTTATGTGGTATATATTCCCCCATCTTTCAGCTCAAACAAGATGGGGGAATATATACCACATAAAGAACAGATTTAGAAACTTGCAAATATCTCCTTAAGTACTACTCCATATGATATCACCAACTCAGATATAACATATCATAGTCAAACCCGTTATCCACTTCTTTAGATATAGCAGAAATGCCTTCACAAGCTAACCTAGTCAATTTGAACCTGGTGACTGCGCCATTTGTTACCGTGCTCCATTTTAATCCACAAAAACAGGAACCTTGGTTCATTCTTAGACTAATAACAACTTGGTCTCTCTCAGCTTCTGAGCATAATACAACACTTATGCTGATAACGAGAAGCATCAGACATATCTCAAAATTGACATAGCATCCAGCACCAATCAAGGAAGAAATAACAAAAAGCAACATTACTTATAAACTCTCGGGTCGATGAATATATCAACCAGTACCAAATAGCTGATTACTTTCTTGTCTTGCTTGGATTGCACTAATATGAGAATTACATGATAAAAGTATTTGTTCAATTCAATTACAATCCAATTTAGGAGAAAGAATAGTTTGATGTGGACATACCATGGAGGTGACAGTATACAGAGTTGAAGAATTGGCACTTTTGCAAAAGTATGCAGTGTCAAGGGGAGACGTGATGCCAGACATGACTTCAGAGAGTGTGTCCTGGCTTTCAATGCCACCCAGCCAGTTCAAAACTGCAAAATAATTCAAAGGAAGTCAACGTGATGAATATTTTTGGTGTAAACTACTGCAAGCTATGACGATTTGTAAATCCATCAGCGGCCTCTTGAACCAGCACAGGAGGAAATTTCCAGTTAACTTAAACATGAAGATACATATATCTTTCTCCGGAACATTTTCATTCTGAAGGACCATGGTTCCGTTTTTATGAAAATAAATTTTGAGGATAACAAGTCATATCACACTAATTATTGTTGAGGTGTCAAGTGGGACCACAATCCCCACTTCTAGTTCATTTGGAGATTTCTAGGTCAAAATAGAATCCCACATCTTATTGTACACAAAAAGAGCAACTTAGTATTTGATACATGTCACTTTACCTATTGTAAAAAAATGTGGTGTGTTTGAAAGAAACAGATCATTATTCTGCAGAGTTCCACAATCCTCACAGTTGTTATCCTTATAGAACTGTTCATCCAATAGAACTGGGAGCTCTGCAAAGGACTTGATCTGCAGAAGAACAATGATAAACTCTGGTGAAAGTTTCCTAATTTATAGGTTCAGATATCCACGTATACAAGCTTGGCTAGACAGAATATGTACTGCATACGGCATACCTTTGTTGTTTGAGGTGAACCAGCATCAAGTTTATGGAAAAGTGCAGTATATAGGTATTCACCAGAACACTTCCCACACTGGCAGCTCATTTGTGCATTGAAATTGATCCCGAAAAGATTATGTGTTGGGCAAATGCAATATCCACACGTGATTGGATTCACCACATGTTTCTGGGTCTCCTTGTTTAATCTACAACGTGAAAAAGTTTCTGACATATGCAATCCAATGAGAATTGTGGCTACAATCTCAGAAGCAAAATTTGTACCAGCCTGCAACTGGAAATTGATTAACAAGGTTATGTTGCGAAGACACAAAATGTGCATGCATAATCAAACAGGACTGAAGCAGAATGCAGATGTTTTTAGTTCAATACTTCACACACACCACAACAAATAACATTGATTGGCAGAGTTTACACACCAAGCATATGACAACATACATAAATTTGCCTCATTCTGGTGCATATATTTGGTGTCAATGTTCAGCATGCATACCAGAACAAAAAAAACAGATAACTATTTAATTCTCGGATGAACTAGGAGTGTTTCCCTCTGTTAAGTGTAGAAGTACCCCATCTATGTTATGCCGAAAACAGTAAAAAATCTCCAAATCACCACAACTAAAAATGATCACATGCAAATAAAACAAAATTGAAGGTAGCATCAGCATCAGACCAGATTAGACGATCATACAAATATATATGATGGAGGTCAAGGTACAAACCTTTTCAAAGAAAGTGGTGCAATTGACGATTCTGCAGAGAAGGGTCTTCATGTAAGTCAGCACAACATCTGTTAAGCGGTGGTCGTTTTTCTCCCAAGAAGAGAAGATTTCATAAAATTTCTGAGCAATGCAGGGATTGTCAACTGACGGAATCCATGCAAGTGGCTCCGTTAAAAGCATATCTCTGAAATGACTCAGGTTGCACAATGACTGCACGCATACATAGGAAATTATAAGTCGGTAGATGAAAAATCACAAGGCCAGATGCAAGTTTTTCTTACCTGTATAGTTAGACTCAAGATAGACAGGTCTTTATCAGCATTGTTGTTGAAAACATTAAGACTTTGTTGGCAGCTGGAGGTGCTTCCAATTTCCTTGACAGATTGGCCAGAAGTTCCTGTATTATGAAACCATAAGCATTTGTGACATTACAGAACATATTTTATAATTGTAAAAGGGGGAGCATGTATTTGGAAAACAGGAACATAGTAGTATTAGATTATTCCAACAAGTATTTTCCAAGTTGTTTAGACTGAAATCCTATATAGAAATCAACCTCTAATATAAAATTCCTAAGGATTGAAATCCTACATAGTTCCTTAAAAGTTCCTCTGAATCAAAGAGGGCTAAGGCAACTAGACCAAGGCAATAGCCTTGCACGTTTCTTCCAAGATTTAGGCAGGTGAAATATAATCTTTTAGTTATGACACCAAAAGAACGAAGCTCTTGAAAGAGTGGATGTCACATGAGGTCAAGAAATTAACATTCTATCAGCAAATGGAATAAATACAGCAAAGTGCTAATACTAGAAAATCATGCAATTGCAGAACAGATATTGACACCATGGTGGTAGTACCAGAAAATCATGAAATCTCGGAGCAGGTCTCAAGCCACACATGGAGCTCATTTTTCTATTGTAATTCTACTCTTGCAGTTACAGTAACTTTGCTTCTTTTTCTCAGTTAATTTGTACATGACAGGGGTGATTAGTTTAAGATTTGTAATGAAATCATGATCTCCTGTTTCCATAGAAAAATAACAGCAATGGTCACTTGTGCTGGAAAAAGTTTTGGTCGCTGTCACCTTTTTTATCTAGTTCCACCTCTGCAATTCTCACTGCGATGTTCATCACACTTTCATCAACATCAGTTGGTGGATCTGAAGAACTTTGTTCTACCACGGTACCAGAATTACTATTTACAACACGAACCTCACTGCACCATTAGCGAAACATGTGAGCTTCCTTGCGTAATTTCTGTACTCCCTCCGACCCATATTAGTTGACTTCAATTTGGATGTATCTAGACAAGTTTTTGTGATAGATTCATCCAAATTGGAGTCAACTAATATGGGTCGGAGGGAGTAGTATATTTTCAGATGGAAAAAACAGAGAAAAAATGAGGATCTCTAATTAATTTGTTTATGTAGATGAGACCCATTATTTTCCATTCATCAGTTATAGGGTTCTTCTCATAGGGGTAGAAAACTCAAGTCAGCAATGAAATACTGAATGCATACATAATCTTAAGAAAATATCCAAGCGATTGATACTGGCTAAAACATCTAATGTGGAAACGTTCAAAATAAAAATATCTTGTGTGGTAACAGCCGGTGCAGAGCCAAGTACTGCAGTAACCAGAACTATGCAGAAAGAGTAAACCTGCAAGACAATAATATTGGATTGTATATTCTGTACCTTTCTTCACATTTTTCATCAGCCTTAAGTGTCTCGTCTGCACATGAAGGCTGTAAACAATTTTCTTCATGTTAGAGTTCGGTTTATGCAGATATATTAATAAAATATTAGCACATCTTAGGAATTACTCCACATAAACAGTTTCAGCAAAATATAAAAATGTAACGGTGAACAGAATAACCTTTAATTTTTCTGGCTGTAGGTCGTCACCACTTTGATGGTCAAGGGCAGCAGGAACTTTACCAAATACAGCATCAAAACTGGCATCACTAATACTCCTATTAGGATCATTTACATTCTGAGCAATCCACTGTTTCATTTCTATCTGCAAAGATGGTTATCCGTTAGCACACGATGATCAGTTGAGCAAGAAGTAGATATAACTAGAGAAACCAAGCATCCCAGATGTTAACAAACCCATTGGAATGATCTCGCAAGGGGAAGGATGACTTCACGATAATCCAGAAGAGAAACTTTGAGGAACTTAAGCCACAAGTTCTGCATTCCAAAACAAAACCCCTCAAACTGAAATTTACAACCAATTCAAGCATTAGTCTGATAAACATTATTATCAGCAGAACAGTGAAATAAGGAAGAATGATAAACTGAAACCATGTCATGTAAAAGTGCTAGACCTCAGTGCTAGGTGTATCTTCAGGCAACATCTTCAGCTTCTCCTTAATGTCCTCAAGGATCTCAGATCCTTCTCTGCATTTCCTTTGTCGCATTTCAGCAAGGGGCTCTGCACTTATTCCAATGGATGGTGAAACGAGCAAGGATTCAAACATGTCTTGTACCTCTGGTAACTGGAAGATGTCATGCTGGCCTGAATCTTGACAGAGAGTTATCCCATCCAACGAGTGATCATCCTTTGATGCATTTTCATTAATATCTGGACCTAAAACTGACTGCAGCTTCTCCCAGAGCTCATCCCTGTGCTTGTTGCGCATGTGTTGCCAGAGCGATCTAGTGTCCAGAAACTTCTTGCCATCGCAGCGGGAACTGGTGCAAATGAAGAAACTCCATGAACCCTGATTCTTGAGAAAGCGCAGTGCATCGGATATGGTCTTTGCTGCCGACAGGTCGATTGTATTATAGTGCTCCTGCAGCGTGTGAACCTTCACCGATATGATCCTCTCGCGGTGTGGCGTGCTTTTGATAGAGCACCAGTATAGTGCGGCCACAACTATGATATGCTTGAGGAAGACGCGGAGCTCCTTCTTGACAGAAGATACTCTGGCGTCGAAATCTGCGCCAGGAACAGATACAGCAGGAGGTATGTCGTCCAAATTGGGGTCGGTCGGCTCCTCGATGCGGAGTGCTCGGCGGCACTCTCTCTCCGATTCATCAAACTCATCCAGGACGAACAAGACCTTGGCGTGGAACAAGGCAATCAGGAGCGAGCAGTCGAAGGTAACTGCCGCATCGGAAACCAGGGCGAGAATGCGGCGCAGATACCGCTTCCTGTCAGCTGCCAGATCGAGGGCACGGACATGCTGCAATTCGATATATACGCAGAGCAACTGGGCGCGCGCCGAGAACGGGTAGCACTGGGAGCAGAGCCTTGCACGCCGTCGCACTTCATCAGCAGCGGCATCCCCGCCGAGCAGCTTCGCGGCCTCTATGGGCACAATCTCGTTGTTGATCAAGGTCTCGAAGTCCTGCATGATGGCGTTGGCCTTGGACACAGCGTCGCACTTCCTCATCTTCGCGTTGGCACCGCCGATCATGTCGTACCCGACGTGGTGCACCGCCGGGTCGACGTGGTTGGCCTCTGGTATCGAGCATATGCGGTACAGTTCCACCTGCGCATCGGGGATCCGACCGCAGCCGGCGAGCGCCTCGGCGTGGGCGATGGCGGTCATGACGCAGTTGGGCGCGATCTGGGCAGCGGCGGAGAAGGCGTCGAGGGCGAGGCGGTTGTGATGCAGCTCCAACGCGGACGCGGCCTCGTCGTCGTCGGAGGCCCTGCCCTTCCACGCCACGCTTCCGGAGTAGCGGTGGAGGGAGCCGACGAGGTTGAGAGCGAGCGCGGAGCCCGGGTTCTCGGCGGCGATCTCCACGCCGCGGGCCACCGCCTCCTCGTGCTTGCCCGCGCCGTGGAGCTGTAGAGCCTCCCGGGCCTGGGCGCGGAGGCCGCGAGCCATCGCAAGGGCGCGTGAGCGCGGAAACGCCGAACTGCCGCGGCGCGGAAGGGAGAGGCGCGCGAGGTGCTCGTGGAAATGCCGCGACACGGAAGAGGGCGGCGCGGCGGTGGGTGCGAGAGGGGCGGCGACCTAGGTTTGGGCGGAGGAGGAGGAAGCGAGGTTCTGGTTGAAGCGGGAGACTGGAATTGAGGATTCGGCGGGGCGCGCGGGGCTTGGTTGGTGAGGCGTGCAGGAGAAGGTGGAGGAGGAGGTACTTATAGCGGCCGAGTCAGGGAGGAGGGGCGGAACTTGGAAGACCAGGAAGAGACAAGCGTGCGATGCTCGGGGGAAACGCAACGTAACCAGTCCCAAATTTCTGAACGTAATAAGTCCCAAATTTTTCTAGTATGTTAGATATTTTTTAAGGGAATTTCTCTGCGACAGATTTGTTTTCACCATCTCTACTGTACACCCTCAAATAATGATATTTGAAACCGAATCTAAGAGCATCCTTACTCATTGGGCGATCCCACGACAAAATTCGGACAAATTTTGGTTGGACGAAACTTGATTTCGTCCTAGGAACGCCGAGTTTCCCGTTCGTGTTCCCAGGTCGAGTCCCCGCGTTCGGCTAAATTTCAGACGAATTTAACAAATTCAGGAAACTACAGTACTTTAGATAATAAACTAAAAACATTAAAAAGGCAACCGTCGTCGCCTTCGCCGATGTCGTCGCTGCTTCTACATGCTGAAGTTGTCGTAGAAGGACGTGTAGTCGGAATCGGCCCTGCCATCGTCCGCGCCACCGCCGTCGTCGTCGCTCGGCGGCTGTGGCGGGCGGGAGCTCCCCTGGCAGGCGTCGCCGCACCTACACGGCTGGTAGGAGGGGCCGGCTTCGTCGTCGTCAAGAACGACGAGCGGAGCGTCCTGGTAGGCGAGAACGCGGCCAGACCAGGCCTGGCGTTCGGCCTCCTGCTGCAGGCGGTGGACCCGCCGCTCCGTCTCCTCCCAGTCTGCCCTGGACCATTCAAGTATGTCCGGCAAGGACGGCTCCACCGGCGGTTGCGGCGCCGCCTCCCGGAGGGACTCCTCCATCGCCATCTTGACGGCGAACGCGTCCTCGTCGACTAGCACCACCCAGTCCCGCGGCTCCGTCTTCGGCTTGCTAAGGCGGCGTCGGAGCGCGCGGCTCATTGATGACGATGTCGCGCGACCTGGTCCTCGGCGGCGATTGGACCGGCGTCTCCGGCTCCCACTTAACGGGCCGGAGCGGCGGCGAAGCCACCAGCGCAGATCCCGACAAGTGGGAGGACGAAGAGGAGAGGCTGGCCATCCTCCTCGACAGTCAGTTGGCCGGAGGATGGCGCCTCTCCCTCGACGCCGACGTGGAGTTGCGGGAGAAGCCGAGGTGAGGCTCGTTGCCAGCGTGGATGTGCTCCATCACGGCGGCGAGTGTGCGCCCGGGAGCGCTCCAAAAGCGGCGGCGGCCAGCCACGTTGTTCCTCTTCGGTGGCGAGCCCGGTGGCCCCTCGTGGCGGATGAGCGCCTACTGTCGCCACTAGGTGAGATGCTACTCCCAGAAGACGCGGTTGCCCGGATCCTCGGCAAGGTCCGGGTCGTCCATGGCGGCGATGGCCGCCGCGATCTCCTCGTCGAGCTCCTCGGGCTTCGGCTCTGGCGAGATGGCGCTGAGGGTCTAGCCGGTTGGGAGGCGGATGTCCGGCGGCGCCATGTAGCCCGCCTCGTACAACATGCGCGCCTCCCAAGGCTGGAGGGTGCGGCGGCCAAAGTCATTCGCTACCGCTGGGTCACCGGGGTACCTTTCGCCCATGGTGTGCGGGGAAGGAGAACTCGGAGTTCGCCGGAGTTGGGGAGTTGTGGAGGGGGAAGTGGAGGAGCGTTGGAGGTGAGTGAAATGAGCCGGCGATGCCGCCGGATTATATAGGCCGAAGGGGGCGCGAGGGGGGAGGGGTGTAGCGGCGAGGGCGAGAAAAGCGGAAACGGCGGGAAGTAGTGCCCACCGGTCCGTCGCGGGAGCCGAGGGGACGGCGGTGGCACGACGTTATGGCGACGCGTGGCCGACGCGACGGGCAGTTATTGTCCAGCGGTTGCCGCGTGGTTCCTAGGAGGACGACGACTCGTCTTCCGTCGCTGATTGGGCGGGTTCACTGTAACATCCCAAAAATACTAAACTTGGATCATCAAACTCTAATCATCAAATTTAGGGTTAACAAACACTTTGCTAAATAAAAATATAAATGCATGCATGTGTGTATGCACTTTATTTGGAATTCTTTTGAACCAACTTGTTTGTGTGTTCATTTGCTTGTAAATGGATGCTTAGGTGAAATAAACAATTCCCAAACTTTTCCCAAAGACAAATAAATCAAAACAAAGCTAAATGAGTGAATGGTCATTTTGACCAATTTAACTCCCATGCCTACTTTGGCTGTCTCAAACTTTCAGAACCTAACAGAAACTTTTCTGGATCTTTGCACCCCTTGATTGTACTCATAACAAAGTATCAAGGCCCACTTTGTGATCATCCAGAAACTTTAAAATGCATAGTTTAAATGGCAATTCAAAATTGAATCTTTATCATATGAGAAGATCCCACTTTTTCAAAAACCACTCAAACAAGCTCAACTTTCAAAACCCAAGCATTTGCAGACTCACCAGCACCAACCTAGCACACCCACCAAAAATCTTTTCAAAATTCAAAACTTGAATTCTTGCGGCTATTTCATCAAACACCTTGCAGACACAAATCATCAAAATCTTAAACACTATTGTGAGCAGTGATTGAAGCCTAACTTGTTCCTCTCTAGCTCACAACCATCTCAGTAGATCATCTAGCAAGTTAAACCAAGCACTAGCCTCACTGTAAGATGGGCAATGACATCAATGGCGAACAACCGAAGCTCACCATGCCACCCCAGTGGAGACAGCAAGCTAGGAGGAGATTTAGCCGTGCCAACCTTGTCTAGGAGTGTGGCATCCCGCAAAACCACTACTAGAAAATCGCGTTGTTTTTGTGCATTGCATCATCATGACCGCATGCTCATGTCATCATGCCACATTGCATTTGAGCATCGTCATCATCTTGCATTTGCTTGCATAAAACTATTTTCGCAAAGCCTGTTTTTGTTTTCTAAACGCCCCGTCTTGTTTTCAAATTAAAACCCGGGTCTCCGGATTATTTTGTTTTGTCTGCTATCGGTTTGCAAAAGCCCTGTTTAAATAAATAAAATATTTAATTATTTTGTAGGAGGCAGCCAGCCAGGCCCAAAAGCCCAGCCGGCCACCTCCAGATAAAAATCCTGGCTCTCCCTAACCCTTCTCTACCTAGTTCTAACCTACCCAGCCACTCCCAGCCCTCCACCACACCTCTCTGAGCCACCTCACCCCCTGGACCCCAATCCCCACCCGCCTTGCTGTAGGGGTTCGTAGCATGGAAAACAAAATTTTTCTATCGCATACAAACAAACAAGCCAAGATCTATCTACTAGATTGTAGCAACGAGTCGATGGAATAACTTACCCTCGAAGATTCCAAAGTGTTTAACGAGAGCGGATTCTCGTGGGTGATGTAGTCGTACTCTTTCCGATCTCAAGATCGTAGACGATCCTTCCGTACTGCGTTCAAGGCGCTTCCAATCGGTCACACGCTCGTTGATTTCGAAGACCTTCCTCTCCTTGTTCCAAAGAAAGCGGAGGTTGTAGCACTCTCTCCTCAAAGACAACGGTGTGGTACCTAAGTAGAGGGAATCCTGCAGGCTTCGCTTAAGCCGAGCGAGTATGGTGGAGTATGAGAGAGGGCTATTAGTGGTCTAGAGATTAGACACACCAATTAGAAGGCTCTAAACCGGGCTAAAGCAATTAGAAGCTCTAAACCAAACGGCTCTAAACCGGAGATTAGAGGATAGGAACTTGTGTGTTCAGAGGAGGAGGCCCCGCCTCCTTTTATAGGTGGAGGGGCGCGCCAGGAGGGAGAGGAGTCCTCGCCAACTCGGCCTAGGCTGGCCGGCTTGGAGGAGAGGGACTCCTCCTCCAAGTTGGTTTCAACCTCCTCTTGCTTGTTTCCCACAGCTTCGCTTTTCCACAGTTTCCTGTTTTAGCCGTTTGACTTTCAAACTGGCAGTTTGAGTTTTTCAGTTTTGGAACAGCAAGACAACTTAGTACATGATGCAATCATTCAATGACATATTCATGTACCCTCCCCGAGTGCCGGACAATTCGAACCTTCGAACATTCGATGAAAACACTAATCATTCCCGAACTCAAACGGGACTTTCCTTATATGAATCTTATTCTCCGGACCATTCCGGATCACCTCGTGATATCCGGATCCCATCCGAGACTCAACAACATTCGTATCTTTCTCATAATACCATAACTACTCAAAACAACGTCGAATCCTTAAGTGTGTCTCCTACGGTTCGTGAATTATGCGGACATGATCGAGACACTTCTCCGAACAATAACCAATAGAGGAATCTGAAATTCATATGGCTCCACATATTTCTCGATTACTTTGATCGAATGAACCACTTACATACGATACCAATTTCCCTTTGTCTCACGATAGTTTACTTATCCGAGGTTATGATCGTCGGTATCTCCGCATACCTAGTTCAACCTCACGATAAGTACTCTTTTCTAGTTCCCGTGATATGTGATCCCTTGTGACCTAGTCACATGCTTGCAAGCCAATTGGATGACATTCCACCGAGAGGGCCCAGAGTATATCTATCCGTCATATGGATGGACAAATACCACTCTTGATCCATGTGTCTCAACCAATACTTTCCAACACTCAATGCCACCTTTATAGCCACCCGCCACGGTGGTGTTTGATGTCATCAAAGCATCCATCCGTAAAGGTGATATGCATGATCTCATGGTCGAAGGAATTAGGTTACTATGTATCGTAAAGCATATAGCAATTGAACTATTGAAATGACTTGATCTTTATGCTATGCTTATCTATAGGAGTATGTCCACCATATCATTCTCCTAACGATATGATCTTGTTGTTGATAACATCTCAATGTTCATGATAGGGAAACCACAATCATTAATCAACCAACAAGCTAGTGAAGTATAGAGGCTATACTAGGGACTTCAAATTAAGTTTACAAATCACACAAGTATTAATGTTTCCTTGTTAATACTATTATAGCATGAATGTAAACATTTATCATAAACACAAAGATATAATAATAACTATATTTATTATTGCCTATAGGGCATATCTCCAACAGTCTCCCACTTGCACTAGAGTCATCTAATCTAGATTACATGGTAATATACCGAACACCCATGGCAGTTTGGTGTTGGTCATGTTTTGCCCTCGGGAGAGGTTTAGTCAACGGATCCGCCACATTCAGATCTGTGTGTACTTTGCAAATCTTTATATCCCCATCCTGGATATGTTCTCGAATAGCGTGAAAACGTAGCTTGATGTGCTTCAGCTTCTTGTGTGACCTTGGTTCTTGCGCATTGGCTATGGCGCCCATGTTATCACAGTAGATAGACAATGGGTCCAGCGCACTAGGAACCACAACCAACTCTGTAATGAACTCTTTCATCCATATCGCTTCTTGTGAAGCCTCCGAAGCAACCATGTATTCCGATTCAGTTGAAGATCTCGCCACAACGCTTTGCTTTGCACTCCTCCAGCTAATTGCACCATTTAAAGTAAATACGTATCCAGATTGTGATTTAGAATCATCCGGATCGGTGTTCCAACTAGCATCGGTGTAACCATTAACAACGAGTTGTTCATCACCTCCATAAGAAAGAACCATATCCTTAGTTCTTCTCAAGTACTTAAGGATGTTTTGATCACGCCCAATGATCCACTCTGGATCACTTTGATATCTGCTAGTTAAACTAACAAAGATATGCAATGTCGGGTCTAGTACATAGCATGGCATACATTAGAGATCCTATGGCTGAGGCATAGGAGTCTTACTCATCCTTTCTCTATCTTACGCCTATGTCGGACTTTGAGTTTTACTCAAGGTCGATAGCAACATGGGCAAGAACCCTTTCTTGCTTTCTTCCATTCCAAACCTCTTTAGAACTTTGTCCAAATATGTACTCTGTGACAATGATATTTGGCATTTCGATCTATCTCTATAAATATTTATGACTAATATGTAAGTTGCTTCGCCAAGATCCTTCATTGAAAAACTATTATTCAAATATTCCTTGACACTATTAAGAAGGTCTACATCATTCCCAATCAACAATATGTCATCCACATATAGTATTAAGAATGCTACAGAGCTCCCACTCACTTTCTTGTAAATACAAGCTTCTCCATAAGTTTGTATAAAACCAAAACTTTTGATCACCTTATCAAAACGTTGATTCCAACTTTGGGATGCTTGCTTCAATCCATAGATGGACCGTTGAAGTTTGCATACCTTGTTAGCATCTTTAGGATCGACAAAACCTTTGGGTTGCATCATATACAACTCTTCATCAATATGTCCATTGAGGAATGCTGTTTTGACATCCATCTGCCATATCTCATAATCATAATATGCAGCGATTGCTAACATAATCCCCACAGACTTTAGCTTCGCTACCGGTGAGAAAGTCTCATCGTAGTCAACTCCTTGAATTTGTCGAAACCCTTTTGCGACAAGTCGAGCTTTATAGACAGTAACATTACCATCAGCATCTGTTTTCTTCTTGAAAATCCATTTGTTCTCGACAGCCTTCCGCCATCCGTAAGTCCACCAAAGTCCATACTTGGTTTTCGTACATGGATCCAATCTCGGATTTCATGGCTTCTTGCCATTTATTGGAATCTGGGCTCATCATCGCTTCCTCATATGTCTCGGGGTCATCGGTGTTGTCCACCAACATGACACTCATAACGGAATCATACCAATCTGGAGTGGTACGAGTTCTCGTTGACCTCCGAGGCTCTGTAGCAACTTCAACCGAAGTTTCATGATCATCATCATTAGCTTCCTCTCTAATTGGTGCATGCACCACAGGAACTTCTTCCGGTGCTGCGCTACTCGCAATTTCGAGAGAAGGTTCGACAACCTCGTCGAGTTCTACTTTCCTTCCAGTCACTTCTTTCGAGAGAAATTCCTTCTCTAGAAAGGATCCATTCTTGGCAACGAAGATTTTGCCTTCGGATCTATGATAGAAGGTATACCCAATAGTTTCCTTCGGGTATCCTATGAAGACGCATTTTTCCGCTTTGGGTTCAAGCTTGTCCGGCTGTAACTTCTTTACATAGGCTTCACATCCCCAAACTTTAAGGAACGACAATTTAGGTTTCTTCCCAAACCATAATTCATACGGTGTCGTTTCAACGGATTTAGACGGTGCCCTATTTAAAGTGAATGCGGCTGTTTCTAATGCATAACCCCAAAATGATAGCGGTAAATCTGTAAGTGACATCATAGAACGAACCATATCTAAGAGATTTCGATTACGACGTTCGGACACACCATTACACTGTGGTGTTCCCGGCGGTGTCAACTGTGAAAGTATTCCGCATTTCTTCAAATGCTCGCCAAACTCGTGATATTCACCTCCACGATCAGAACGTAGAAATTTAATCTTCTTGTTACGTTGATTCTCTACCTCACTTTGAAACTCCTTAAACTTCTCGAAAGTTTCGGACTTATGTTTCATGAAATAGATATACCCATATCTACTCAAGTCATCCGTGAAGGTAAGAACATAACGATAACCACCGCGCGATGCTACACTCATTGGACCACACACATCGGTATGTATGATTTCCAATAAGTCCGTAGCTCGCTCCATCATACCAGAAAATGGAGTCTTAGTCATTTTTCCCATCAGACATGCTTCGCATCTTTCAAGTGATTCAAAATCAAGTGATTCAAGAAGTCCATCGGAATGGAGTTTCTTCATACGCTTCACTCCAATGTGACCAAGACGACAGTGCCACATATAGGTCGAATTATCGCTTGATTTCAAACGTTTAGCCTCAATGTTGTTGATATGTGTATTTCCACTATCGAGATTCAATAAGAATAGACCATCTATCAAAGGTGCATGTGCATAAAACATATTACTCATATAAATCGAACAACCATTATTCTCTGATTTAAACAAGTAACCGTCTCGCAATAAACAAGATCCCGATATAATGTTCATGCTCAACACAGGCACTAAATAACAATTATTTAAGTATAAAACTAATCCCGATGGTAGATGAAGGGGTAGCGTGCCGACCGCGATCACATCAACCTTTGATCCGTTTCCCACGCGCATCGTCACCTCGTTCTTCGCTAGCTTCCGTTTATTCTGCAGCACCTGTTTCGAGTTACAAATATGAGCAACCGAACCAGTATCAAATACCCAGGCACTACTACAAGTACTAGTGAGATACACATCAATAACATGTATATCAGATATACCTTTCTTCTTGATGTTGCCGTTCTTCAGATCCGCCAAGTACTTTGGGCAATTCCGCTTCAAAGGACCTTCTCCCTTGCGAAAAGCACTCGTTTCAGGCTTGGGTCCAGCCTTGGTCTTCGCACGGCGTGGTAACTTTCTTACCACCCTTCTTGAAGTGTCCCTTTTCTTAGACTTGCCTTTCTTGAGTTTGGTGGTCTTATTGACCATCAACACTTGGTGCTCTTTCTTGATCTCCACTTCGCAGATTTTAACATAGCAAACAGTTCCTGCAACTCTTTGTTCATGTTACGCATGTTGTAGTTCATCACAAAGTTCTGTAACTTGGTGGCAGGATCGAGGACACGGTAAATCCCCAAAGCATTAGGAATCACTATACCCAAGCTTTGAAGTTTGTTTATGCGTCCGGACATCTTAAGCACATGCTCCTCGACGAGCTGCCCTCTTCCATCTTGCGGTTAAAGAACTTTTCGAAGCCTCATAGCTTTCAATTGCCGCATGAGTCTCAAAAATCAATTTGAGATCCTCGACAATATCATATGGGTCGACTCTTCAAACCTTTCAAGCTCGATTCTAAACCATACAAGATAGCACTTCGAACTATGGAGTACTGATTCTTCCGAGCGAGGTAAACATTCTTTACTTCATCGGAAGCATCACCGCAGTGGGTCACCCAATGTGCATCCAAAGACATAGGTCAAATTACCAGCTGTGAGGACAATCCTCAAATTGCGGAACCAATCCGCGAAGTTGCTTCCATTGTTTTTCAACTTTTCTTTCTCTAGGAATGCATTAAAATTGATGGTAGGGGCTGCCATTGATCTACAACATATTTGCAATAGTTTAGACTAAGTTTATGACAAATTGAGTTCAAATTAATTAATGAAATTAAACTAGGTGAACTCCCACTCAAAACAACATCCCTCACATTGTTTTAGTGATCACACGAACCAAATCCACTACATCAACACCGATCATCACGAGAGTTGATATAGTTTCAATGGCGAACAATCGTCATGTTCATCATATCTACTATACGATTCATGCTTTACCTTTCGGTGATCCGTGTTCCGAGACCATGTCTGTACATGCTAGGCTCGTCAAGATCAAACCTTAGTTTCCGCATGAGCAAATCTGCTTGCTCACGTTGTATACACTTGCATAATCTAACACACCCGATCATCACGTGGTGCTTCGAAACAACAAGCTTTAGCAACGGTGCTAACTAAGGGTGAACACTTTATGACTTGAAATTGATGTGCATGAGGGATCATCTTATAATGCTACCGTCGTCTACCAAGCAATACAAGATGCATAAAGGATTAACATCACATGCAATTCAATAATATGTGATATGATATGGCTTTTCTTCTTTGTGCTTCCGATCTCCATCTTCAAGCACGAACATGATCTCCATCATCACCGGCATTGCATCAAGGTCAATGACGCTTCTCCATGGTTGTCGTCCACCGGCTTCAACTATTACAACTACTTTGAATAGACACGCGGTCTTAACATAAATTAAAGACAACCATATGGCTCCCACGGTTGCCAACTTACAATAAGGAACATTGCATACATCAAATATAATCACAATCATGGCCATATCACATCACTACACACCCCTGCAAAACAAAGTTAGACGCCTCTACTTTCTTTGCATATTTTACGTGGTTTGGGGCTTTCAATAAGTGTCGTTCTAACTTACGAACAAGAACCACAACATTGATACTAGCATTGTTGATCACCCGTTGAAAATTGGATCTTAACTATGCTAGGAGAAACAGGCACCCGCAAAGCCACTTATGCAATACAAGTTGCATGTCAAGCGTGGAGCAAGTCTCATGAATGATGTCATGTAAGGTTAGCCCGGGCCGCTTCATCCCAACATACCGCAAGATGCAAAGTACACAAAAAGCAATCGACAATAAAAGCATCAACGCCCACAATGACCATTGTGTTCTACTCGTGCAACAGATCTACATATAGACACGGCTCTGATACCACTGTAGGGGTTCGTAGCATGGAAAACAAAAATTTTCTATCGCATACAAACAAACAAGCCAAGATCTATCTACTAGATTGTAGCAACGAGTCGATGGAATAACTTACCCTCGAAGATTCCAAAGTGTTTAACGAGAGCGGATTCTCGTGGGTGATGTAGTCTTACTCTTTCTGATCTCAAGATCGTGTAGACGATCCTTCCGGCCATGCTCCTAAGAGCGCCCGCATCGGTCACACGTTCGGACTGATGAAGACCTTCCTCTCCTTGTTCCAAGAGGGCGTGGAGGTTGTAGCACTCTCCTCGCGATTCCGGCAAAGACAACGGTGTGGTACCTAAGTAGAGGGAAATCACAGGCTTCGCTTAAGGGAGCGAGTATGGTGGAGTATGAGAGAGGGCTATTAGTGGTCTAGAGATTAGACACACCAATTAGAAGGCTCTAAACCGCAGGCTAAAGCAATTAGAAGCTCTAAACCAAAACGGCTCTAAACCGGAGATTAGAGGATAGGAACTTGTGTGTCTAGGAGGAGGCCCTGCCACTCCTTTTATAGGTGGAGGGCAAGGCCAGGGAGGGAGGGAGTCCCTCCCCAACTCGCCTAGGCTGGCGCCCGGCTTGGAGGAGGGACTCCTCCAAGTTGGTTTCAACCTCCTCTTGCTTGTTTCCCACAGCTTCTGTTTTCCAGCTTTCTGTTTAGCCGTTTGACTTTCAAACCGCGCTTTGACTTTTCAGTTTTGGAACAGCAAGAACACTTAGTACATGATGCAATCATTCAATGACACATTCATGTACCTCCCCGGAGTGCCGGACAATCCGAACCTTCTAGAACATTCCGATGAAAACACGGAATCATTCCCGAACTCCAAACGGACTTTCCTTATATGAATCTTATTCTCCGGACCATTCTGGATCACCTCGTGATATCCCGGATCCCATCCGAGACTCCGAACAACATTCGGTCTCTTTCTCATAATACCATAACTACTCAAAACAACGTCGAATCCTTAAGTGTGTCTCCCTACGGTTCGTGAATTATGCAGACATGATCGAGACACTTCTCCGAACAATAACCAATAGAGGAATCTGGAAATTCATATGGCTCCCACATATTTCTACGTATACTTGGCGATCGAATGAACCACTTACATACGATACCAATTTCCCTTTGTCTCACGATAGTTTACTTATCCGAGGTTATGATCGTCGGTATCTCTGCATACCTAGTTCAACCTCGTTACCGATAAGTACTGTTTTCTCGTTCCCGTGATATGTGATCCCTTGTGACCTAGTCACATGCTTGCAAGATAATTGTATGACATTCCACCGAGAGGGCCCAGAGTATATCTATCCGTCATATGGATGGACAAATCCCACTCTTGATCCATGTGTTTCAACCAATACTTTCCGAACACTCAATGCCACCTTTATAGCCACCCGCCACGGTGTGGTGTTTGATGTCATCAAAGCATCCATCAGGTAAAGGTGATATGCATGATCTCATGGTCGAAGGAATTAGGTTACTATGTATCAGAAAGCATATAGCAATTGAACTATTGAAATGACTTGATCTTTATGCTATGCTTATCTATAGGAGTATGTCCACCATATCATTCTCCTAACGATATGATCTTGTTGTTGATAACATCTCAATGTTCATGATAGGGAAACCACAATCATTAATCAACCAACAAGCTAGTGAAGTATAGAGGCTATACTAGGGACTTCAAATTAAGTTTACAAATCACACAAGTATTAATGTTTCCTTGTTAATACTATTATAGCATGAATGTAAACATTTATCATAAACACAAAGATATAATAATAACTATATTTATTATTGCCTCTAGGGCATATCTCCAACACTTGCCACCTCATCAATCCCTCTCCACTCCACCCAGCCAACCCCTGCCGGATCCACACCCCCCACACACGCACTCACACCGGCGCGCGCCTGCCCTGGTCACACACACACCCAACGCACGCACCCATCCCAAGCCCTCTCTCCCTCCACCCCACTGCCAGCCGGCCCCACCCCAGGCCCACCTTCCCCAACCGCGTCCTCCCCCTCCGGCTCCTCCCGCACGCTCACCACCCCCAATCCCCCTCGCTCACTCCTCTCTCCCCGCGTCCCTCGTTCATCCGCCGCGAGGCCACACCCTCCTTGCACGCACCGAGCTCCGCCGGACCGCCGACCCCTGCGCCTCCTCGCGCCAGCCTCCCTCTCTTCGCCCTCACCCCCGCAGCGTCGACCCCGCCGCCTCGGGTCCCTCCGCCAGATCCGGCCGACCCCGCCGCGCCAGCTCGGCCGCGCGTCAGCCTCGCCTCCGCCAGCGTGAGCATCACCTGCGCCCGGACTTCTCGGCCCGCCGCCTCTTCTTTCTCCGTCATGGCCGCCAGACCGTCCCTCGCCAGATCCCCGCGGCGCCGCCTCACCCCTCTCTTCTGCCCTGGCCTCGCCTTGCTTCGCCGCGGTGCACCGCCGTTCGCCTCCTCGGGAACCTGTCTCCCCGCTGCCTCTGCAACCAGTGGGTACACGGCTCCCCGTCGAGCCGCCAGTGCACAGCGTCGCTGCCGCCGCTCAACCCGAAAGCTTCCTCCGCCGGCTTCCCCCGTCGACCTCCGTGTCTTGGTCATGCTCCTGGCCCCAACACTTGATCCCATGCGGACAAGTATTAAATCGGGCAATGACTTCAGTGATGCATGAATGACCACCTTGACCAGCAATCGAAGAGGGAACCCGAACATGTCCAATGCGGACGCCGAGACCCCTGACCCCGAAGACCGATCCCGCCTAGGCCCGAACCTGTTGAACCATCAACGTCGAGCCCTCGACACGACAAGACTTTCCGCATGGGAACCAAAGGCAATGACGCCGGATCCTCAAGTTCTCCTTCACGGACGCCAAGTACTTCCCTCGGACGCCAAAACCCGAACCGGAAGGACGCCAAGATCGCCACAAGGACGACAAGTTCTACTTCCGAACGACAAGACCGGCCGATCCGTGGACCCGACAAGATCGACCGCTTGGAACCAAGATCTCCGGCATGTCACGACAAGTTCTCCACCTTGTATCCGATCTCGCTGATCCCGTCGAACCCTGAACCCCAAGCCCGGACCCTGAACCCCCGAAACCAGGATCTCCCGAACCCAGATGTGTGACCCCTTTTCCTGAGACCCTTATTTTGTAAATAACATACAAATTGTTGCATATTTAATTGTTCATGCATGAATACTTGTCATGTGGTTTGGGGGCCTTATGCCGATTCACCATATAATTAAATATGGGGCCCATATGCGGGCAAATCTAGTCTTATATTGGCCTCATTTAAATTTGTGTAGCGAACCGGTAACTTATCTTGCCTTGTTAATACAACATTTAATTTGCGGGGTAGATAAATAACATGAACCATCTAATTAATTGTCGGGACCCCGGTTCCGCTTAATATGACCTAATTGCATCGCATCTTTGCCATGCCATGCATCATACATGCATCATGCCCGATCTTCTGTCGTAGTATTAAATATTGCATCCAGTGTTTCTTCTAGTGTTTTGCTTCTTCGCGGACTAGGCCGATGAGTTGTTGCGAGTGTCGACCCGATCTTCGGATGAACCTTCGGCAATGTTTTCAGGCGAGCATCTCCCCCTTTCTACCTATCTTACTTTTATAGTATTTATTCCCTCCTGTTGGTCTATTGCTATCTGTGTTGCGATGCTCTAGTTTTCGTACCCGTGTTATCCCTTGCAGCCTTATATTGCCTTGGACACCTCCTATTACCCGTTGTTTGGTAGATAGTTGGACCTGCTCGTCGTAGTCGCTTGCTCAAGTGTTGTTGCGTGTCGTCGAGTTCCACAGTTGTTGGAGTGTTGCCGCATGTTTAATGTTGGAGATGTTCATGGCTTTAATTACCGTTCACTTTATTTACTGCTTAACAACTAAAATTGAAGTAGGTAAGCAGAGGCACAGGTGGGCAATAGATGTTATTTGGTTGTTAACCGTCCACTTGTGTCCCGTAGGACCCCGAGTACTTGATACCTGTTCCTTGAATATTCGCGCTATCCACATCCGGGAGGATTATGGGACCCCCGAGCGAGCTTGATTCAGTCTTATTTCTTGGGGCCACAAACTAGTTTGAGGTTTTATTTACTATCCTGTACCTATGCCATGCTTTATCGCTTTATTTACGATTGTGCGAGGAGCACTCAGACTGTTTAGGACCGTGACCCGTTTACGCGGTATCGACAAGTCCAGTTTTGGGTTCCCAGTCGTTTACAGCCGGCCCCACTAACCTTGAGTCCGTCTCGGAGTCAGCTAACCGCTATGGTACTCAACGGGTGGCCCGAAATATTTGAATCCTGTGATTGCTTTGTCGTGAAAGCCTCGTTGGGTTTTGATTTGGTTTTTCCGAGGTTGATCGAGTGTGTGTTGCTATTTGTGCACCCCTCAGGTAAACTTCAAAGCCGTGTCGCGGTTGTGGACGACTTGGAGCACGATTCTCGATCATAGACAACTATAACTAAAGTAGTGCTATAAATTTGGCTTTATAATGACTAGTAATCAGCTTCACTATAATGGAATGGCTAAATAAAACTGCCAACAATTGCTTGTTTAGGTTGTCACTTGCGACACTTGTAACTGACTAGTAAGTATTGCAACTACAACGGAATGGCTAAATAAAAGTACCAACAACTGCTGGGTTTTGGGATATCTCATGCTAATTGTATCTGACTAGTAAGAGTTACAACTACAACGGAATGGTTAACTAAAACTGGCCACTGCTTATTTTACCAGGATGACTAACTATATTTGACTAGTAATTGCCGCAACTATAACGAATGAATAAAACTGCCAACTGTGTGAGTTCCTCGGTTGACTTCCTCGTTTGGTCTCGAGGGGGAAAAACCAGGATGGGTATGTTTGGTGGTAGTATCAGGTTGGTTCCGGATAGGTCTTTCTTGCCCCTCTCTGATAGCCGCCAGTTGTATCGAGTCTCTATAGGTTGTTTAGTGCATGTTGCCGCTTCAGTCCACCATACCTATGTAGGCGAGGACCGCCGAATTCTAGCCTCGCCGTGTACTGGCCTCAGTACTGACGCTCTCTCTTTTTCCTTTGCCCTTTGTCGGCACCCCTTTTGTTTAAGCAGGTTTTGAGATCGACGTCGTTAGCAGGGTTACCCTTCCGGCTTGGCCTGGGCAGGGTTATGGACGCCATTGGTTATTCTTCAGGGCTCTTAGCCCCATTTGCATCTTGTCCGTAGCTGGACGCTCTATTGTTTTCAAGGTGATTTGGATCTTTGTTCTGTATATATGTATTCTTGGCTCATGGAGTCGTGTTGTATATATATCTGTTCTGTGGGTCCCATCGAGGACTGTTGTGTAATGTTATTACTTCGTTTTCCACCCGCACGAAAGTGCCTGGTGGGCACCTTTGAATCGTTTCTATGCGGGTTTGGCGGGTTTCGCTAAAACTTGCATAGGGCCGATTCTCGAGTGTTACAGAGTGGTATCGAGCACCTGAGCGATACCACACAAGTCCAGCCTGTAGGATAACCTAGCTAACGGCCGAAGTAGAGTGTCAAAAACTATTTTTGAAAATCGGTTGGATAGTTCTGATTAGGTCTGATTTTACTCCTTACCCCTCTGCTATTCTCCTCTCACCTCTGCGTGTTTCGAATCCGCTCTCTTCTCTCTCTTCGAGTCCAGGATTTCTTGTGGTTGGGTCCCGTCGTACCTTCAGGGTTTCGCTTCCTCCTTTGGTAACGGTGTTGCTACATCTGGTCTTCATGCTATCCGAGGAATCCTTCGTCTGGTGGACTTCTCTTTGTTCCTTCTTGTGCCTTCCGGTGTTTTCCGGCACGACGACATCATCTACGCCAGATCCGATGCAGAGTCTGCATCACTCCTTTGTCTGCACCTCGATTGTCGAGATCTTCAGTCTAATTCCGAGAGTTGGTTGCATAATTTCCTATTCGTGTGCAGAGTAATGGTTTGGGTGCGCGATGGACTGATCACCATCCGACTACTCTTATCATTCGCTCTTGTACATCGAATCAGTGGATCCAGCAATTTTACTCCGTCCACGGAAGCTAGAGGTGGCTTTATTTGTTGATACCTCTACCTTCGACCTTTTGTTCCCGGAGTGTTCTCCCGACGATCACGGACAACGACCTCTTGTTAGTGGTGTCGCGAGGATCTACACGATGCGAGAAGATTCAGATCGCCGCCCTTCTTCCCGGTACCATGAGGCGGATCTCGAGGGCGAGATCCATTGTTAGTGGTGTCGAATTGTGGCATCCCGCAAAAACACTACTAGAAAATCGCGTTGTTTTTGTGCGTTGCATCATCATGACCGCATGCTCATGTCATCATGCCACATTGCATTTGAGCATCGTCATCATCTTGCATTTGCTTGCATAAAACTATTTTCGCAAAGCCTGTTTTTGTTTTCTAAACGCCCCGTCTTGTTTTCAAATTAAAACCCGGGTCTCCGGATTATTTTGTTTTGTCTGCTATCGGTTTGCAAAAGCCCTGTTTAAATAAATAAAATATTTAATTATTTTGTAGGAGGCAGCCAGCCAGGCCCAAAAGCCCAGCCGTCCACCTCCAGATAAAAATCTTGGCTCTCCCTAACCCTTCTCTACCTAGTTCTAACCTACCCAGCCACTCCCAGCCCTCCACCTCACCTCTCTGAGCCACCTCACCCCCTGGACCCCAATCCCCACCCGCCTTGCCACCTCATCAATCCCTCTCCACTCCACCCAGCCAACCCCACGGACCCACACCCCCACACACTTCACACCGGCCTGCCGCCTGGTCACACACACACCCAACGCACGCACCCAGCCCAAACCCTCTCTCCCTCCACCCCACTGCCAGCCGGCCCCACCCCAGGCCCACCTTCCCAACCGCTCCCTCCCTCCTCCCGCACGCTCACCACCCCCAATCCCCCTCGCTCGCTCCTCTCTCCCCGCGCCCCTCGTTCATCCGCCGCGAGGCCACACCCTCCTTGCACGCACCGAACTTCACCGGACCGCCGACCCCTGTGCCTCCTCGCGCCGGCCTCCCTCTCTTCGCCCTCACCCCATGGCGTCGACCCCGCCTCGGGTCCCTCCGCCAGATCCCGGCCGACCGCCGCCTGCTCGGCCAGCGCCAGCGCCGGTCAGCCTCGCCCGCCTGAGCTGCCACCTGCCGGGCCGCCTTCTCGCCAGCCCGCCTCTCTGCTCCTCTGGCCCTCGCCGCCAGACCGTCCCTCGCCGATCCCATGGCGCCCGCCTCACCTCTTACGCCTGCTCGCCTTGCTCCGCCATGTGCACCGTCGTCCGCCTCCTCGGGAACCTGCCTCCGCTGCCTCGCAACTCGCATGGCGCGTCGGCTCTGCCGAGCCGCCAGGGTACCGCACAGGCGCTGCCGCCGCCTCAACCCGAGCTTCCTCCGCCGGCTTCCCCCGTCGACCTCCGTGTCTTGGTCATGCTCCTGGCCCCAACACTTGATCCCATGCGGACAAGTATTAAATCGGGCAATGACTTCAGTGATGCATGAATGACCACCTTGACCAGCAATCGAAGAGGGAACTCGAACATGTCCAACACGGACGCCGAGACCCCCGACCCCGAAGACCGATCCCGCCTAGGCCCGAACCCGTTGAACCATCAACGTCGAGCCCTCGACACGACAAGACTTTCCGCATGGGAACCGAAGGCAATGACGCCGGATCCTCAAGTTCTCCTTCACGGACGCCAAGTACTTCCCTCGGACGCCAAAACCCGAACCGGAAGGACGCCAAGATCGCCACAAGGACGACAAGTTCTACTTCCGAACGACAAGACCGGCCGATCCGTGGACCCGACAAGATCGACCGCTTGGAACCAAGATCTCCGGCACGTCACGACAAGTTCTCCACCTTGTATCCGATCCCGCTGATCCCGTCGAACCCTGAACCCCAAGCCCGGACCCTGAACCCCCGAAACCAGGATCTCCCGAACCCAGATGTGTGACCCCTTTTCCTGAGACCCTTATTTTGTAAATAACATACAAATTGTTGCATATTTAATTGTTCATGCATGCATACTTGTCATGTGGTTTGGGGGCCTTATGCCGATTCACCATATAATTAAATATGGGGCCCATATGCGGGCAAATCTTGTCTTATATTGGCCTCATTTAAATTTGTGTAGCGAACCGGTAACTTATCTTGCCTTGTTAATACAACATTTAATTTGCGGGGTAGATAAATAACATGAACCATCTAATTAATTGTCGGGACCCCGGTTCCGCTTAATATGACCTAATTGCATCGCATCTTTGCCATGCCATGCATCATACATGCATCATGCCCGATCTTCTGTCGTAGTATTAAATATTGTATCGGTGTTTCTTCTAGTGTTTTGCTTCTTCGCGGACTAGGCCGATGAGTTGTTGCGAGTGTCGACCCGATCTTCGGATGAACCTTCGGCAATGTTTTCAGGCGAGCATCTCCCCCTTTCTACCTATCTTACTTTTATAGTATTTATTCCCTCATGTTGGTCTATTGCTATCTGTGTTGCGATGCTCTAGTTTTCGTACCCGTGTTATCCCTTGCAGCCTTATATTTCCTTGGACACCTCCTATTACCCGTTGTTTGGTAGATAGTTGGACCTGCGCGTCGTAGTCGCTTGCTCAAGTGCTGTTGCGTGTCGTCGAGTTCCACAGTTGTTGGAGTGTTGCCGCATGTTTAATGTTGGAGATGTTCATGGCTTTAATTACCGTTCACTTTATTTACTGCTTAACAACTAAAATTGAAGTAGGTAAGCAGAGGCACAGGTGGGCAATAGATGTTATTTGGTTGTTAACCGTCCACTTGTGTCCCGTAGGACCCCGAGTACTTGATACCTGTTCCTTGAATATTCGCGCTATCCACATCCGGGAGGATTATGGGACACCCCCTGAGCCAGAGCTTGATTCAGTCTTATTTCTTGGGGCCACAAACTAGTTTGAGGTTTTATTTACTATCCTGTACCTATGCCATTCTTTACTGCTTTATTTACGATTGTGCGAGGAGCACCTGTACTGTTTAGGATCGTGACCCGTTTACGCGGTATCGACAAGTCCAGTTTTGGGTTCCCAGTCGTTTACAGCCGGCCCCACTAACCTTGAGTCCGTCTCGGAGTCAGCTAACTTCGTTGCGGGTGTACTCAACGGGGTGGCCCCCGGAAATATTTCTGAATCCTGTGATTGCTTTGTCGTGAAAGCCTCGTTGGGTTTTGATTTGGTTTTTCCGAGGTTGATCGAGTGTGTGTTGCTATTTGTGCACCCCTGCAGGGTAAAACTTTCTGAAAGCCGTGTCCGCGGTTGTGGACGACTTGGAGCACAGTATCTCGATCATAGACAACTATAACTAAAGTAGTGCTATAAATTTGGCTTTATAATGACTAGTAATCAGCTTCACTATAATGGAATGGCTAAATAAAACTGCCAACAATTGCTTGTTTAGGTTGTCACTTGCGACCATTGTACCTGACTAGTAAGTATTGCAACTACAACGGAATGGCTAAATAAAAGTACCAACAACTGCTGGGTTTTGGGATATCTCATGCTAATTGTATCTGACTAGTAAGAGTTACAACTACAACGGAATGGTTAACTAAAACTGGCCACTGCTTATTTTACCAGGATGACTAACTATATTTGACTAGTAATTGCCGCAACTATAACGAATGAATAAAACTGCCAACTGTGTGAGTTCCTCGGTTGACTTCCTCGTTTGGTCTCGAGGGGGAAAAACCAGGATGGGTATGTTTGGTGGTAGTATCAGGTTGGTTCCGGATAGGTCTTTCTTGCCCTCTCGATAGCCGCCATTGTATCGAGTCTCTATAGGTTGTTTAGTGCATGCTTGCCGCCGCTTCAAAGACACCATACCTATGTAGGCGAGGACCGCCAATCTAGCCTCGTCGTGTCTTGGCCTCGATCGACGCTCTCTTTTCCTTTGCCCTTTGTCGGCACCCCTTTTGTTTAAGCAGGTTTTGAGATCGACGTCGTTAGCAGGGTTACCCTTCCGGCTTGGCCTGGGCAGGGTTATGGATGCCATTGGTTATTCTTCAGGGCTCTTAGCCCCATTTGCATCTTGTCCGTAGCTGGACGCTCTATTGTTTTCAAGGTGATTTGGATCTTTGTTCTGTATATCTGTATTCTTGGCTCATGGAGTCTAGTTGTATATATATCTATTCTGTGGGTCCCATCGAGGACTGTTGTGTAATGTTATTACTTCGTTTTCCACCCGCACGAAAGTGCCTGGTGGGCACCTTTGAATCGTTTCTATGCGGGTTTGGCGGGTTTCGCTAAAACTTGCATAGGGCCGATTCTGAGGGTGTTACAAGGAGGCAGCCCACCGTCCACCGCCACTCCTTGTCCCAGCCGCGAGTGTTGCCAAACCCTGGACCACCCGCACGAACCGCGCCCAGCTCGCCAGCAACCATGCCGAGCATGCGCCAGAGCGCCACCCTCGACCGAAGCCCACAGACCGCGCGCCGCCCTCGCCGCGTGCATACATGATCGCCACCGACCCAGGAGACCGCCAGACATCCACGTTCGCCGCCCCATGCCTCACAGCCACCGCTCGTCGTCGAAGACGCCGCCTCTGCCGCGCAGAGCGTCGCGTGTTTCAGACCAAACCGCACCGCCCCTACAAGCGCATTAAAGCCATAGAGCATCGCCAGGAGACCACCAAGCGATCGCCACCACCGGCCATGCATCTAGCCGCCCGTAGCCATGTCGCCACCATCGCCTGCCCATCCCGTTCGGTCTCATCGTCGCGACTATAAATAGAGGCCACCCCCAGCCGAATTTAGCACACCATCTCACTCCCCTCTCCTCACTGATCGTGCCACCCCGTTCCCGGAGCAAGGCGAGCAACGCCGCGAAATTTCACCGAGTGCGGCTTTGGAGAAGAAGGGGGCCAGCGATTGGAGCCGCCCCAGGAGAAGCCACCGGTACCAGGATGTTCGCCGTCGTCGACTTTGTAGTTAGCCCGCCTCGTCGACCCTCGCCTAAACCCCGGTGAGCCCCCAACGACCCCCACTGGCTTGTACGGTTTCGTAGCATGGAAAACAAAAAATTTCTACCGCATACAAACAAACAAGCCAAGATCTATCTACTAGATTGTAGCAACGAGTCGATGGAATAACTTACCCTCGAAGATTCCAAAGTGTTTAACGAGAGCGGATTCTCGTGGGTGATGTAGTCGTACTCTTCCCGATCTCAAGATCGCGTGAGCGATCCTTCCGCCATGCTCCTAAGCGCTCCCTTGCGGTCACATCGTTCGGTACTGACGAAGTCCTTCCTCTCCTTGTTCCAAAGACGTGGAGGTTGTAGCACTCTCCTCGATTCCCAAAGACAACAGCGTGGTACCGGAAGTAGAGGGGAGATCTCGCAGGGCTTCGCCTTAAGCCGGAGCGAGTATGGTGGAGTATGAGAGAGCTCCTCGGTGTTCTAGGGTTTAGACACACCAAGGAGGGGATGCTAGAGCCGGCGGCTAGGGTTTGGAGCACCCCAAGTCGGCGGCTAGGGCAAAACCCTAGGGGGCGGTGGCGGCTATGGTGGTGGCGCCAAGCTAGGGTTTGAGGAGAGGTACTTGTGTGTGCTAGGAGGGAGCCCTGCCCCTCCTTATATAGGTGGAGGGGCCGGCGGCCAAGGGGAGGGAGGGGAGTCCCTCCCCAACTCGGCTTGGGTGGTGCGCCGGCTTGGGGAGGAGGGACTCCCTCCCCAACTCGGTTTCAACCTCCTCCTCCTCTTTCCAAAACTTGCCGTTTGACTTTCAAACTAGCCGTTTGACTTTTCAATTTAGGATTTGAATAAACCCTTTATTTTGGACAGCGAAGACACTTAGTACATGATGCAATCATTCCAACTTGCAATGACACATTCATGTACCCCTTCCCCTCCGGAGTGCCGGACATTCCGGAACCTTCTAGAACATTCGATGAAAACACGGAATCATTCCCCAACTCAAACGGGACTTTCCTTATATGAATCTTATTCTCCGGACCATTCCGGATCTCCTCGTGATATCCGGATCCCATCCGAGACTCAACAACATTCGGTCTCTTTCTCATCATACCATAACTACTCAAACAACGTCGAATCCTTAAGTGTGTCTCCACGGTTCGTGAATTATGTGGACATGATCGAGACACTTCTAACAATAACCAATAGAGGAATCTGAAATTCATATGGCTCCCACATATTTCTCACGACTTTGATCGAATGAACCACTTACATACGATACCAATTTCCCTTTATCTCACGATAGTTTATTTATCCGAGGTTATGATCGCTTGTATCTCTCGCATACCTAGTTCAACCTCTACGATAAGTACTCTTTTCGCTCCCGTGATATGTTATCCCTTGTGAGCTACCACATGCTTGCAAGCTAATTGGATGACATTCCACCGAGAGGGCCTGAGTATATCTATCCGTCATATGGATGGACAAATCCCACTCTTGATCCATGTGTCTCAACCAATACTTTTGAACACTCAATGCCACCTTTATAGCCACCCGCCACGGTGTGGTGTTTGATGTCATCAAAGCATCCATCCGGTAAAGGTGATATGCATGATCTCATGGTCGAAGGAATTAGGTTACTATGTATCAGAAAGCATATAGCAATTGAACTATTAAAATGACTTGATCTTTATGCTACGCTTATCTATAGGAGTATGTCCACCATATCATTCTCCTAACGATATGATCTTGTTGTTGATAACATCTCAATGTTCATGATAGGGAAACCACAATCATTTATCAACCAATAAGCTAGTGATGTATAGAGGCTATACTAGGGACTTCAAATTAAGTTTACAAATCACACAAGTATCAATGTTTCCTTGTTAATACTATTATAGCATGAATGTAAACATTTATCATAAACACAAAGATATAATAAAACAACATTTATTATTGCCTCTAGGGCATATCTCCAACAGTCTCCCACTTGCACTAGAGTCATCTAATCTAGATTACATGGTAATATACCGAACACCCATGGCAGTTTGGTGTTGGTCATGTTTTGCCCTCGGGAGAGGTTTAGTCAACGGATCCGCCACATTCAGATCTGTGTGTACTTTACAAATCTTTATATCCCCATCTTGGATATGTTCTCGAATAGCGTGAAAACGTAGCTTGATGTGCTTCAGCTTCTTGTGTGACCTTGGTTCTTGCGCATTGGCTATGGCGCCCATGTTATCACAGTAGATAGACATTGGGTCCAGTAGACTAGGAACCACACCAGCTCAGTAATGAACTCTTTCATCCATATCGCTTCTTGTGAAGCCTCAAAGCAGCCATGTATTCCGATTCGGTTGAAGATCTCGCCACAACGCTTTGCTTTGCACTCCTCCAGCTAATCTTGCACCATTCAAAATAAATACGTATCCAGATTGTGATTTAGAATCATCCGGATCGGTGTTCCAACTAGCATCGGTGTAACCATTAACAACGAGCTATTCATCACCTCCATAAGAAAGAACCATATCCTTAGTTCTTCTCAAGTACTTAAGGAGATGTTTTTGACCGCTGTCCAATGATCCACTCCTGGATCACTTTGATATCTGCTAGTCAAACTAACAGCATATGCAATGTCGGGTCTAGTACATAGCATGGCATACATTAGAGATCCTATGGCTGAGGCATAGGGAGTCTTACTCATCCTTTCTCTATCTTCTGCTGATGTCGGACTTTGAGTTTTACTCAAGGTCGTATTGGGCAACATGGGCAAGAACCCTTTCTTGCTATCTTCCATTCCAAACCTCTTTAGAACTTTGTCCAAATATGTACTCTGTGACAATGATATTTGGCGTTTCGATCTATCTCTGTAAATCTTTATGCCTAATATGTAAGCTGCTTCGCCAAGATCCTTCATTGAAAAACTATTATTCAAATATTCCTTGACACTATTAAGATGGTCTACATCATTCCCAATCAACAATATGTCATCCACATATAGTATTAAGAATGCTACAGAGCTCCTACTCACTTTCTTGTAAATACAAGCTTCTCCATAAGTTTGTATAAAACCAAAACTTTTGATCACCTTATCAAAACGTTGATTCCAACTTCGTGATGCTTGCTTCTATCCATAAATGGACCGTTGGAGTTTGCATACCTTGTTAGCATCTTTAGGATCGACAAAACCTTTGGGTTGCATCATATACAACTCTTCATCAATATCTCCATTGAGGAATGCTGTTTTGACATCCATCTGCCATATCTCATAATCATAATATGCAGCGATTGCTAACATAATCCATACAGACTTTAGCTTCGCTACTGGTGAGAAAGTCTCATCGTAGTCAACTCCTTGAATTTGTCGAAACCCTTTTGCGACAAGTCGAGCTTTATAGACAGTAACATTACCATCAACATCTGTTTTCTTCTTGAAGATCCATTTGTTCTCGTGACCTTCGGCCATCCTAGAAGTCCACCAAGGTCCATACTTGGTTTTCGTACATGGATCCAATCTCGGATTTCATGGCTTCTTGCAATTTATTGGAATCTGGGCTCATCATTGCTTCCTCATATGTCTCAGGGTCATCGGTGTTGTCCACCAACATGACACTCATAACGGGATCATACCAATATGGAGTGGTACGAGTTCTCGTTGACCTCCGAGGTTCAGAGCAACTTCAACCAAGTTTCATGATCATCATCATTAGCTTCCTCTCTAATTGGTGCAGGCACCACAGAACTTCTTCGGTCGCGCTACTGCAATTCGAGAGAAGGTTCGACAACCTCGTCGAGTTCTACTTTCCTTCCAGTCACTTCTTTCGAGAGAAATTCCTTCTCTAGAAAGGATCCATTCTTGGCAACGAAGATTTTGCCTTCGGATCTATGATAGAAGGTATACCCAATAGTTTCCTTCGGGTATCCTATGAAGACGCATTTTTCCGCTTTGGGTTCAAGCTTGTCCGGCTGTAACTTCTTTACATAGTCTTCGCATCCCCAAACTTTAAGGAACGACAGGTTTCTTCCCAAACCATAATTCATACAGTGTCGTTTTAACGGATTTAGACGGTGCCCTATTTAAAGTGAATGCGGCTGTTTCTAATGCATAACCCCAAAATGATAGCGGTAAATCTGTAAGTGACATCATAGAACGAACCATATCTAAGAGAGTTCGATTACGACGTTAGAACACACCATTACGTTGTGGTGTTCCCGGCGGTGTCAACTGCGAAAGTATTCCGCATTTCTTCAAATGCTCGCCAAACTCGTAACTTAGATATTCACCTCCACGATCAGAACATAGAAATTTAATCTTCTTGTTACGTTGATTCTCTACCTCACTTTGAAACTCCTTAAACTTCTCGAAAGTTTCGGACTTATGTTTCATGAAATAGATATACCCATATCTACTCAAATCATCCGTGAAGGTAAGAACATAACGATAACCACCGCGCTATGCTACACTCATTGGACCACACACATCGGTATGTATGATTTCCAATAAGTCCGTAGCTCGCTCCATCATACCAGAAAATGGAGTCTTAGTCATTTTACCCATCAGACATGCTTCGCATCTATCAAGTGATTCGAAATCAAGTGATTCAAGAAGTCCATCGGAATGGAGTTTCTTCATACGCTTCACTCCAATGTGACCAAGACGACAGTGCCACATATAGGTCGAGTTATCGCTTGATTTCAACCGTTTAGCCTCAATGTTATTAATATGTGTATTTCCACTATCGAGATTCAATAAGAATAGACCATCTATCAAAGGTGCATGTGCATAAAACATATTACTCATATAAATCGAACAACCATTATTCTCGGACTTAAACAAGTAACCGTCTCGCAATAAACAAGATCCCGATATAATGTTCATGCTCAACGCAGGCACCAAATAACAATTATTTAAGTATAAAACTAATCCCGATGGTAGATGAAGGTGTAGCGTGCCGACCGCGATCACATCAACCTTTGATCCGCTTTCCCACGCCGCATCGTCACCTCGTTCTTCGCTAGCTTCCGTTTATTCTGCAAAGACTGTTTGAGTTACAAATATGAGCAACCGAGTCAGTATCAAATACCTGTGCACTACTACGAGTACTAGTGAGATACACATCAATAACATGTATATCGATATACCTTTCTTCTTGATGTTGCCATTCTTCAAATCCTCCAAGTACTTTGGGCAATTCCGCCCAAAGGACCTTCTCCCTTGCAAGAAAGCACTCAAGATCGTGCTTAGGTCCAGCCTTGGTCTTCTTCGCCGGCGTGGTAACTTTCTTACCACCCTTCTTGAAGTGTCCCTTCTGCTTAGACTTGCCTTTCTTAAATTTGGTGGTCTTATTGACCAACAACACTTGGTGCTCTTTCTTGATCTCCACTTCTGCAGACTTTAACATAGCAAACAGTTCTGGCAATTGTGTGTTCATGTTCTGCATGTTGTAGTTCATCACAAAGTTCTTGTAACTTGGTAGTGATTGGAGGACACGGTAAATCCCCAAAGCATTAGGAATCACTATACCCAAGCTTTGAAGTTTGTTTGCGTGCCCAGACATCTTAAGCACATGCTCACTGACGGAGCTGCCCTCTTCCATCTTGCAGTTAAAGAACTTTTCAGAAGCCTCATAGCTTTCAATTGCCGCATGAGTCTCAAAAATCAATTTGAGATCCTCGACAATATCATATGGGTCTGACTCTTCAAACCTTTTCTGAAGCTCCGATTCTAAACCATACAAGATAGCACACTGAACTATGGAGTACTGATTCTTCCGAGCGAGGTAAACATTCTTTACTTCATCGGAAGCATCAGCTGCAGGTGGGTCACCCAGCGGTGCATCCAGCACATAGGTCAAATTACCAGCTGTGAGGACAATCCTCAAATTGCGGAACCAATCCGCGAAGTTTCTTCTATTGTTTTTCAACTTTTCTTTCTCTAGGAACGCATTAAAATTGATGGTAGGGGCTGCCATTGATCTACAACATATTTGCAATAGTTTAGACTAAGTTTATGACAAAATGAGTTCAAATTAATAATAAAGTTAATCTAGGTGAACTCCTGTGGCATCCCGCAAAACCACTACTAGAAAATCGCGTTGAATTTGTGCATTGCATCGTCATCATCATGCATAGTTTGCATAAAACTATTTTTTCAAACCCCGATTTGTTTTCCAAACGCCCCATCTTTATTCAAACGCAAAACCCCGGGTCTCCGGATTATTTTGTTTTGTTGCTATCGGGTTGCAAACGGCCCAATTAAAGCAAATAAAATATTAAGTTATTTTAGCGGCGAATAACGGGCCGATTGACCAACGACCGGTAAAATAAATCGGTCCAACTAGTCTGCCCCTCTAAATCCTATAGCTACCTAAAAACCTACCCACACACCCCAGCCTCCCTCACCCTCTCTCTCTGCACCTGGACCCCACCCCACAGCCCCGTGCCCTGTTCATCTTCTTCCCTCCCTCCTTCCACCTCTCTGTCCCCGCACCCGCACCTGCCCGTTGCGCCCACCCCGTCTTCCTTCCACCGCCTCCTCTGCCTTCTCTCAGGCCGCGCCGCCCGCTCCACCTCCTGGCGCCCGCCGACGCGACCTCCGCCTTTGGCTCTCCTCCACGCCTCGCCCCAGCGCCGCTCCGCCGCGCCACCGTGTCCGCCCACCTCCGCGCCTCGCGCCGCCCGCCCAAGGCCACCTCTCTCCTGCCCGGCCACCGCCTCCGCTGCCAGCCTCGCTGCCGCCGCCAAGACTGCTCCCGCAAGCCGCCGTGCCGCCTCTGGCTCTCCCGCCGCTGCCCGCCCCTCCGCTGCGCCCTGCGCCCCCGAGCCGCCCGCCAGCCTGTCGCTGGGCCCGCTTTATCTTCGCGCCGCGCTGCCCTGTGGTCTCATGCGCTGCCGCCTCTGCCGCCCGCGCGGCTGCCGGCTGCTTCTCCTCCGCCACCACGCCTCCGCACGTCCGCCTCTCTGCATCGCGCGGCTCCGTCCTCCACGCTGCAGCCGCCGGGGAGCTCTCCTCGCCGGCCCTGTCGCCTACCTCGTCCTCCTCTGGCCGGTGCTGCCTGTCCGCGAGACGGCCCGACCCCGTCTTCATCCTGGAGCCCGGGCCCCTGCTCCTCCTCGGCTCGCAGTGCGGGTCGTCCGCCGGGTCCTCCCTGAACCTCCTGTGCGTGTGTAAGAGTATGCGTGTGCCTGTGTGATGCTGTAACAAAAGGTGCCGAGACTACGCCACATTCTGACCTCGACTAGATCCCTTCGACGCCATCAAAATCCTCAGACTCAAGGTGCTCAAGAATCACGGACATGAGAACATCTTCGGATATGAAGGCGCCGAGTGTGCCGGCATGGACCCTCAAGATCTTCGTCATGGACCGGCCAGATCTCCTTCGCGGGCTTCAAGTTCCCCCTCGAAACGCCAAGTTCTCCCTCTCGGACCAAGCGCCCAGACCCCGGGTCACCAAGATCTCCACCGTGAGACGCCAAGACCATCGGCCCGAACCGAAGACCGCGGATGCGACAGGATCGTCCCCGGACGCCAAGTACTTCCCTCGGACGCCAAAACCCGAACCAGAAGGACGCCAAGATCGCCACAAGGACGAAAAGATTTACTTCCGATCGACAAGCCCTTCGCAACGACAAGATCTACCTCAGTTATCCGAGCACGCTCCCGCTGATCCCGTCGAACCCTGAACCCCGAGCCCGAACCCCGGAACCCCAAGATCGTCGAGACCCCTAATGTGTGAACCCCTTCCCGAAACCTTATTTTATAACATAATAACAACTTGTTGCATATTTAATTGTCATCTCGCATGCATATCATGTGGTTTGGGGGCCTTATGCCGATTCACCTAATAATTAAATATGGGGCCCATATGCGGGCAAATCTAGTCTCATATCGGCCTCAATTAAACATGTGTAGCGAACCGGTTCCATCTGTTGTCTTGCTAAACAACATTTAATATGCGGGGTAGTTAAATAACTTGAACCGTTTAATTAATTGCCGGGACCCCGGTTCCGCCTAATCTGACCTAATTGCATCGCACTTTGCCATGCCATGCATTATACATGCATCATGCCGATCTTCTGCCGTCGTATTAAATGTTGCATCCGGTGTTTATTCTAGTGTTTTGCTTCTTCGCGGATAAGGCCGTTGAGTTGACGTGAGCTTCGCCCCGATCTTCGGTTGAACCTTCGGCAATGTTTTCAGGCGAGCATCTCCCCCTTTCTACCTATCTTACTTTTATAGTCTTTATTCCCTCCTGTTGATCTATTGCTATCTGTGTTGCGATGCTTTAGTTTCCGTACCTGTGATATACCGTGCAGCCCTATATTGCCTTGGACACACCCTATTACCTGTTGTTTGGTAGATAGTTGGACTTGCGCGTCGTATTTGCTTGCTCAAGTGCTGATGTGTGTCGTCATATGCCACAGTTGCGGATGTATTGCCGCATGTTGCTGTTGGAGATGATTCTAGTTTTACTTATCGTCACTTTAATTTCTGTTTAACAACTAAAATTGAAATAAGCAGGCATCGGTGGGTGATAGAAAATATTTGGTTTCGAACGCCCACTTGTGTCCCGTAAGACCCCGAGTACTTGATACCTTTCCTTGATTTATCGCTATCCACATCCGGGAGGTATATGGGACCCCCACGAGCGAGCTTGATTCAGTCTTATTTCTTGGGGCCACAAACTAGTTTGAGGTTTTATTTACTATCCTGTACTTATGCCATGCTACTTTCTGTATTTAAATTGTGCGAGGGGCACACTTTACTGTTTAGGTAAGCGGAATGTTTTCGCGGTATCGACAGTCCCCGATTGGGGATCTGCTGTCGTTTACAGCCATTGACGCAAACCTTGAGTCCGTCTCGGAGCTTGCTTACTCCGCTATGGTGTACTTCAAGGTGGCCCCTCAAATATTTCTGAATCCTGTGATTGTTCAGTGTGAAAGCCTCGTTGGGTTTTGATTTGGTTTTTCCGAGGTTGATCGGCGTGTGTTGCTATTGGTGCACCCGGCCGGGTAAAACTTTCAAAGCCGTGTCCATGGATATGGACGACTTGGAGCACAGATTCGATCATAGACAAGCATAACTAAAGTTTATTGCTATAAATTTGACTATATAATGACTAGTAATCAGCTTCACTATAATGGAATGGCTAACTAATCGCCCACAATCGCTTGTTTGGAGTGTCGCCATACCATTGTACTGACTAGTAAGTATTGCAACTACAACGGAATGGCTGATTAAAAGTACCAACAAGCTGGTTTTGGGTTATCTCATGCTATCTCAGATCGATTAGTAATTGTTGCAACTACAACGGAATGGTGAACTAAAGTGCCCACCGCTTATTTTATCGTGACGATTATCCAAAACTGACTAGTAAAGTGCCGCAACTATAACTAAATAAGTAAAACTGCCAACTGTGAGTTCTCGGTTGACTTCCTCGATTGGTCTCGAGGGGAAACGCCAGATGGGTTTGTTTGGTGTTAGCTTGTGTTGGATCCGGATAGGTCATTCTTACCCTCTCGATAACCGCCATTTGTATCGAGTCTCTATAGGTTGTTTAGTGCATCTGCCGCCGCGCCATTTCACCCACCATACCTATGTAGGCGAGGACCGCAATTCTAGCCTCGCTGCATCTGGCCTCGATCTTGACGCTCCTTCTTTTTCCTTGCCCTTTGTCGGCACCCCTTTTGTTTAAGCAGGTTTTGAGATCGACACCGTTAGCAGGGTTACCCTTCCGGCTTGGCCTGGGCAGGGTTATGGACGCCATTGGTTATTCTTCAGGGCTCTTAGCCCCATTTGCATCTTGTCCGTAGCTGGACGCTCTATCGTTTTAAAGGTGATTTGGATCTTTGTACCGTATATCTGTATTCTTGACTCTTTGAGTCGCTGTTATATATATCTGTTCTGTGGGTCCCATCGAGGACTGTTGTGTAATGTTATTACTTCGTTTTCCACCCGCACGAAAGTGCCTGGTGGGCACCTTTGAATCGTTCCTATGCGGGTTTGGCGAATTTTGCTCAAACTTGCATAGATCCGATTCTGAGGGTGTTACAGAGTGGTATCAGAGCTCAGCAGTTACGATACCCCACAAGTCCAGCCTGTAGGATAACCTAGCTAACGGCCGAAGTAGAGTGTCAAAACTATTTTTGCAAAATCGGTTGGATAGTTCTGATTAGGTCTGATTTTACTCCTTACCCCTCTGCTGTTCCCTCTTACCCCTACGTGTTTTGAATCCGCTCTCGTCTCTTTCTTTGAGTCCAGGAATTCTCGTGGTGGGGTCTCCGTCGTACCTTTAGGGTTTCGCTTCCTCCTTGGTAACGGTGCTCTACCATCCGGTGTTCATGCTGCCGAGGAACCCTTCGTCTGTGGTACCATTCTTTGTTCTCTGTTTGTGCCTTCCGGTGTTTTCCGACGCGACGACATCCTCTATGCCAGATCCGATGCAGAGTCTGCATCCCTCCTTTGTTCCGAACCTCGCTTGTCGAGATCTTCAGTCTGTTCCGAGAATGGTTGCACTCTTATCTACTGATTGTCCAGAGTAATAGTTTGGGTGCGTGATGGATTGGCCCCCATGCCGACTACCCCTTCTATTCGCTTTTGTACATTGAAGTGGACGAGAATGCCTCGGTTCCCCCTCTTCCATCGGAGCTAGAGGTGGCTTTATTTGTTGATACCTCTACCTTCGACCTTTTGTTTTCCGGAGTGTTCTCTCGACGATCGCGGACAACGACCTCTTGTTAGTGGTGTCGCGAGGATCTACACAAAGTGCGAAGGATCAGATCGCCGACCTTCCTTCTGGTACCATGAGGCGGATCTCGAGGGCGAGATCCATTGTTACTGGTGTCGAATTGTGGCATCCCGCAAAACCACTACTAGAAAATCGCGTTGAATTTGTGCATTGCATCGTCATCATCATGCATAGTTTGCATAAAACTATTTTTTCAAACCCCGATTTGTTTTCCAAACGCCCCATCTTTATTCAAACGCAAAACCCCGGGTCTCCGGATTATTTTGTTTTGTTGCTATCGGGTTGCAAACGGCCCAATTAAAGCAAATAAAATATTAAGTTATTGAAGCGGGCGTCGAACAGGCCGATTGACCCGAACGACCGCCCCAGAAAATAAATCGGTCCAACTAGTCTGCCCCTCTAAATCCTATAGCTACCTAAAAACCTACCCACACACCCCAGCCTCCCTCACCCTCTCTCTCTGCACCTGGACCCCACCCCACAGCCCCGTGCCCTGTTCATCTTCTTCCCTCCCTCCTTCCACCTCTCTGTCCCCTCAAGACTCCGCCGCCTGCGCCCACCTGCCTTCCTTCCACCGCCCTCCCTCTGTTCCCGCTGCCGCCACGCTCCACCTCTGGCAAGACGCTGACCTCCTCCGCTGCTCTCCTCCGAGCTGCCGAGCCGACCACGCCCCCTGGCCTCCTCCGCTCCCGGCTGCCGCCTCCGTGCCGCATCTTCCGCCTCGTCGGTGTCCGCCCACCTCCGCCTCCTCCCCGGCCTGCCACCTGCCGCCTGCTCACAAGGCCGCTCTGCCTGCTCTGGCCCGCTGCCTTCGCCCCATGAGCCGCTCCCGCTCAGCCGTGCTGCCCGCCCCATCTCTGCGCTGTCAGGTCCAAGTCTGCCCGCTGCCTCTGCGCCCGTCGCTGCTTCTCCTCCGCCACCACGCCTCAAGACGCCTCTCTGCATCGCGGCGGCTCCTCCACGCTGCAGCAGCCGGGAGCTCTCTCGCCGCCTGCCGCCTACCTCGTCCTCTGGCCGGTGCTGCCTGTCATGAGAGCCCGGTTCACCCGTCTTTCATCCTGAGCCGGGCCCTGCTCCTCCTCGGCTCGCAGTGCGGGTCGTCCGCCGGGTCCTCCCTGAACCTCCTGTGCGTGTCTGTAAGAGTATGCGTGTGCTCGTGATGTCAGAATAGCAAGCGTGCCGAGGACTACGCTCACATTCCAGACCTCGGACTAGATCCTTCGACGCCATCAAAATCCTCGTACCCAAGGTGCTCGAAGAATCACGGACATGAGAACATCTTCGGATATGAAGGCGCCGAGTGTGCGGCATGGACCCTCAAGATCTTCGTCATGGACCCAGATCTCCTTCGCGGGCTTCAAGTTCCCCTCAAACGCCAAGTTCTCCTCTCGGACCAAGGCGCCCGGACCGGGTCACCAAGATCTCCACCGTGACGCCAAGACCATCGCCCGAATCAAGACCGCGGATGCGACAGGATCGTCCCGGACGCCAAGTACTTCCTCGGACGCCAAAACCCGAACCAAGGACGCCAAGATCGCCACAAGGACGAAAAAGATTTACTCGATCGACAAGCCCTTCGCAACGACAAGATCTACCTCAGTTATCCGAGCACGCTCCCGCTGATCCCGTCGAACCCTGAACCCCGAGCCCGAACCCCGGAACCCCAAGATCGTCGAGACCCCTAATGTGTGAACCCCTTCCCGAAACCTTATTTTATAACATAATAACAACTTGTTGCATATTTAATTGTCATCTCGCATGCATATCATGTGGTTTGGGGGCCTTATGCCGATTCACCTAATAATTAAATATGGGGCCCATATGCGGGCAAATCTAGTCTCATATCGGCCTCAATTAAACATGTGTAGCGAACCGGTTCCATCTGTTGTCTTGCTAAACAACATTTAATATGCGGGGTAGTTAAATAACTTGAACCGTTTAATTAATTGCCGGGACCCCGGTTCCGCCTAATCTGACCTAATTGCATCGCACTTTGCCATGCCATGCATTATACATGCATCATGCCGATCTTCCGTCAGATTAAATGTTGCATCCGTGTTTATTCTAGTGTTTTGCTTCTTGGCGGATAAGGCCGTTGAGTTGACGTGAGCTTCGCCCGATCTTCGTTGAACCTTCGCAATGTTTTCAGTGAGCATCTCCCCTTTCTACCTATCTTACTTTTATAGTCTTTATTCCCTCCTGTTGATCTATTGCTATCTGTATGCGATGCTTTAGTTTCCGCACTGTGATATACCGCAGCCCTATATTGCCTTGGACACACCCTATTACCTGTTGTTTGGTAGATAGTTGGACTTATGTCGTATTTGCTTGCTCAAGTGCTGATGTGTCGTCATATGCCACGATTCTTGGATGTATTGCCGCATGTTGTCATGGAGATGATTCTAGTTTTACTTATCGTCACTTTAATTTCTGTTTAACAACTAAAATTGAAATAAGCAGAGGCATCGGTGGGTGATAGAAAATATTTGGTTTCAACGCCCACTTGTGTCCCGTAAGACCCCGAGTACTTGATACTGTTCCTTGATTTATCGCTATCCACATCCGGAGGTATATGGGACCCCGAGCGAGCTTGATTCAGTCTTATTTCTTGGGGCCACAAACTAGTTTGAGGTTTTATTTACTATCCTGTACTTATGCCATGCTACTTTATGTATTTAAATTGTGCGAGGGGCACACTGTACTGTTTAGGTAAGCGGAATGTTTTCGCGGTATCGACAGTCCCCGATTGGGGATCTGCTGTCGTTTACAGCCATTGACGCAAACCTTGAGTCCGTCTTTGAGCTTGCTTACTCCGTTGGTGTACTTCAAGGGTGGCCCCAAATATTTCTGAATCCTGATTGTTCACCGTGAAAGCCTCGTTGGGTTTTGATTTGGTTTTTCCGAGGTTGATCGGCGTGTGTTGCTATTGGTGCACCCCGGTAAAACTTTCTGAAAGCCGTGTCCGCGGATATGGACGACTTGGAGCACAGTATCTCGATCATAGACAAGCATAACTAAAGTTTATTGCTATAAATTTGACTATATAATGACTAGTAATCAGCTTCACTATAATGGAATGGCTAACTAATACTGCCCACAACTGCTTGTTTGGAGTGTCGCTTGCGACCATTGTACCTGACTAGTAAGTATTGCAACTACAACGGAATGGCTGATTAAAAGTACCAACAACTGCTGGGTTTTGGGTTATCTCATGCTATCTGTATCTGATTAGTAATTGTTGCAACTACAACGGAATGGTGAACTAAAAGTGCCCACTGCTTATTTTATCAGGACGATTATCCAAAACCTGACTAGTAAAGTGCCGCAACTATAACTAAATAAGTAAAACTGCCAACTGTGTGAGTTCCTCGGTTGACTTCCTCGATTGGTCTCGAGGGGGAAATGCCAGGATGGGTTTGTTTGGTGTTAGCTTCAGGTTGGATCCGGATAGGTCATTCTTACCCCTCTCTGATAACCGCCAGTTGTATCGAGTCTCTATAGGTTGTTTAGTGCATGCTGCCGCTCGATCCACCATACCTATGTAGGCGAGGACCGCCAATTCTAGCCTCGCTGCATCGGCCTCGATCGACGCTCCTTCTTTTTCCTTGCCCTTTGTCGGCACCCCTTTTGTTTAAGCAGGTTTTGAGATCGACACCGTTAGGTGGTTACCTTCCGGCTTGGCCGGCAGGGTTATGGACGCCATTGGTTATTCTTCGGCTCTTAGCCCCATTTGCATCTTGTCCGTAGCTAGACGCCTATCGCTTTAAAGGTGATTTGGATCTTTGTACCGATATACGTATTCTTGACTCTTTGAGTCGCTGTTATATATATCTGTTCTGTGGGTCCCATCGAGGACTGTTGTGTAATGTTATTACTTCGTTTTCCACCCGCACGAAAGTGCCTGGTGGGCACCTTTGAATCGTTCCTATGCGGGTTTGGCGAATTTTGCTCAAACTTGCATAGGTCCGATTCTGAGGGTGTTACAACTCCCACTCAAAACAACATCCCTCACATTGTTTTAGTGATCACACGAACCAATTCCACTACATCAACACCGATCATCCCGAGAGTTGATATAGTTTCAATGGCGAACAATCGTCATGTTCATCATATCTACTATATGATTCATGCTTTACCTTTCGGTGATCCATGTTCCGAGACCATGTCTGTACATGCTAGGCTCGTCAAGATCAAACCTTAGTTTCCGCATGAGCAAATCTGGCTTGCTCACGTTGTATACACTTGCGGAATCTAACACACCCGATCATCACGTGGTGCTTCGAAACAACAAGCTTTAGCAACGGTGCTAACTAAGGGTGAATACTTTATGACTTGAAATTCATGTGCATGAGGGATCATCTTATAATGATACTGTCGTCTACTAAGCAATACAAGATGCATAAAGGATTAACATCACGTGCAATTCATAATATGTGATATGATATGGCCTTTCTTCTTTGTGCTTCCGATCTCCATCTTCAAGCACGAACATGATCTCCATCATCACCGGCATTGCATAAAGGTCAATGACGCTTCTCCATGGTTGTCGTCCACCGGCTTCAACTATTACAACTACTTTGAATAGACACGCGGGTCTTAACATAAATTAAAGACAACCATATGGCTCCTGCCGGTTGCCAACTTACAATAAGGAACATTGCATACATCAAATATAATCACAATCATGGCCATATCACATCACTGCACACCCCTGCAAAACAAAGTTAGACGCCTCTACTTTCTTTGCATGTTTTACGTGGTTTGGGTCTTTCAATAAGTGTCGTTCTAACTTATGAACATGAACCACAACATTGATACTAGTATTGTTAATCACCCGTTGTAAATTGGATCTTAACTATGCTAGGAGAAAAAGGCACCCGCAAAGCCACTTATGCAATACAATTTGCATGTCAAGCATGGAGCAAGTCTCATGAACGATGTCATGTAAGGTTAGCCCGGGCTGCTTCATCCCAACATACCGCAATATGCAAAGTACACAAGAAGCAATCGACAATAAAAGCATCAACGCCCATAATGACCATTGTGTTCTACTCGTGCAACAGATCTACATATAGACACGGCTCTGATACCACTGTAGGGTTTCGTAGCATGGAAAACAAAAAATTTCTACTGCATACAAACAAACAAGCCAAGATCTATCTACTAGATTGTAGCAACGAGTCGATGGAATAACTTACCCTCGAAGATTCCAAAGTGTTTAACGAGAGCGGATTCTCGTGGGTGATGTAGTCGTACTCTTCCCGATCTCAAGATCGTGAGAGCGAAACCTTCCAGGCGCTCCGGCAAGCGCCCCAATGGCAGTCACATCGCTCGTACTGACGAAGACCTTCCTCTCCCTTGTTCCAAAGGCAGCGGAGGTTGTAGCACTCTCCTCGCGATTCCCAAAGACAACGGCGTGGTACGAAGTAGAGGGAGATCTCGCAGGCTTCGCTTAAGCCGAGCGAGTATGGTGGAGTATGAGAGAGCTCCTCGGTGTTCTAGGGTTTAGACACACCAAGGAGGGGATGCTAGAGCCGGCGGCTAGGGTTTGGAGAACCCCAAGTCGGCGGCTAGGGCAAAACCCTAGGGGGCGGTGGCGGCTATGGTGGTGGCGCCAAGCTAGGGTTTGAGGAGGGGGACTTGTGTGCTAGGAGGGAGCCCTGCCCCTCCTTATATAGGTGGAGGGGCCGGCGGCCAAGGGGAGGGAGGGGAGTCCCTCCCCAACTCGGCTTGGGTGGTGCGCCGGCTTGGGGAGGAGGGACTCCCTCCCCAACTCGGTTTCAACCTCCTCCTCCTCTTTCCAAAACTTGCCGTTTGACTTTCAAACTAGCCGTTTGACTTTTCAATTTAGGATTTGAATAAACCCTTTATTTTGGACAGCGAAGACACTTAGTACATGATGCAATCATTCCAACTTGCAATGACACATTCATGTACCCCTTCCCCTCCGGAGTGCCGGACATTCCGGAACCTTCTAGAACATTCCCGATGAAAACACCGGAATCATTCCCCAACTCCGAAACGGGACTTTCCTTATATGAATCTTATTCTCCGGACCATTACGGATCTCCTCGTGATATCTCGGATCCCATCCGAGACTCCGAACAACATTCGGTCTCTTTATCATCATACCATAACTACTCAAACAACGTCGAATCCTTAAGTGTGTCTCCCTACGGTTCGTGAATTATGCGGACATGATCGAGACACTTCTCCGAACAATAACCAATAGAGGAATCTGGAAATTCATATGGCTCCCACATATTTCTACGATTACTTTGCGATCGAATGAACCACTTACATACGATACCAATTTCCCTTTGTCTCACGATAGTTTACTTATCCGAGGTTATGATCGGTATCTCTACATACCTAGTTCAACCTCGTTCCGATAAGTACTCTTTCTCGCCCGTGATATGTGATCCCTTGTGAGCCACATGCTTGCAAGCTAATTGGATGACATTCCACCGAGAGGGCCCAGTATATCTATCCGTCATATGGATGGACAAATCCCACTTGATCCATGTGTCTCAACCAATACTTTCCAACACTCAATGCCACCTTTATAGCCACCATACGGTGTGGTGTTTGATGTCATCAAAGCATCCATCCGGTAAAGGTGATATGCATGATCTCATGGTCGAAGGAATTAGGTTACTATGTATCAGAAAGCATATAGCAATTGAACTATTAAAATGACTTGATCTTTATGCTACGCTTATCTATAGGAGTATGTCCACCATATCATTCTCCTAACGATATGATCTTGTTGTTGATAACATCTCAATGTTCATGATAGGGAAACCACAATCATTTATCAACCAACAAGCTAGTGATGTATAGAGGCTATACTAGGGACTTCAAATTAAGTTTACAAATCACACAAGTATCAATGTTTCCTTGTTAATACTATTATAGCATGAATGTAAACATTTATCATAAACACAAAGATATAATAATAACTACATTTATTATTGCCTCTAGGGCATATCTCCAACATGGCCGCGCTAGGTTTTTGTCTCGCCGGCGTTGCCCAACGTCGACGATGACCCTCAGCCGTTGGATTAGAACCAGATCGAACGCACCACATCGCCCCATACCGTTTTACACCCCCTGTCTCACTGACGCGTGGGGACAGACACTTATGCAGCCCGCGGAAGCGTTGTGCTTAGCAGGCCGGCCCGTTAACTTTTCCCGCGCAGCCCAGTTATTTGAATTTAATCTTTTCCATTTTATTTCAAACACACTTTTGTACCCGATTTCAAAAATCAACCCAGGTCGATTCAGTGAAAAAAAATTGAATGAAACCAATTTTGTTAGAAAGGTCTGGGAATGCCGAATCCAAGCCCGTTGGATTCAAGTCATTTGGATCTGTAGATCATCCATGGTAAAAATAACAAGGCAAAATCTTTTCTGCATTCAAACATTTTTCAAATTAAAACCATAATAGCTTTTGAGTTGATTCCAACTCTCAAAAATCACATTTAACCATACCTTTCAGAATATATAAAAATATATAGGTTTACTTACAGAAATAATGTTCAAGTAATAAAAGAATGCCCCATAGGCATTTCTAACCACTTTATTTAATTAAAATAAAAGGGTAAAACCTTATTAAATTGTGACACCACTTTAAATCACATTCCTATGAACTAAAATATGTGGTGATAACATGTGTCAACATGATCCCATGTTTGGTATGGAGAATATTAAATCTTAAGTAGTTTTTTCAATAAGTAGAAATTACTTTTCTAAAAATAAAAGGAATTAAACCAAACTTTAATCCTGTAATGTTAGTGTGATGATTGCAAGTAGTTAAGTATTGTTTGGTGATTGTGTACATCGTATTTATTTATAGACGCTAGTACCGACCAAGGATACGAGGAGGAAGGAGGATACTACGAAGAAGCCGAGGAGAACTTCAACCACTGCTCTGCACAAGGCAAGATAACACTTGCAATTTAGCAAGCTTATACTGATATTGTGCAAGCCTAATACTACTAGTGAATGTGCAAGCTAACCCCTGCAAGATATTCTACTGATGCAAACAAACCCTTATTTGCTACCATGCCACTTTATGCCTTAAAGCATATATGATCATAACCCCTTGATAACCCAATCCGAGTTTTATTTGCATGTTTATTACTTTATTTCTTTATCAAAGCTCTTACTTAGAGAGTACTGGAATAAATGGTAGATACTAGAAGGATAATTGAAGGTTGCATAAAGAGCATAAAATTTGGCCTAAGCTAGATAATCTTGATGTCCTCCTAAGGCATGAGATTAAACTTAGTCAAACACCACTAGTGTACCACCCCTCATTAGTACTCACCCCCACTTGTAGATGCTAGTGCTAAGCATAAAACTTGACCAACTTTAGATGGGAATACTTGGTGAAAATGATTATGAAAACCTTAGAATGATGGATCATTCTACTGAGATGTTTTGACATGTGTTTCCGAACACCTGATGATTATGGTGATGAAAATGTTGAGGCATGAGCCTTAGCCCTTTATAAAACTGATGGTTGTCTGGATGCGATACCATTCCAATTTTTATCGTACAACCACAATACCCGAAGATTGAGTAGGGCTTGACTGGAAACTTATATACCTTAGTATTAGTTCCCTCACGGCCAAGGTCTGAGCTGAGGCTACCTTGTGAAGATTGTCCACCTGTGCAGTACCCAAGATGATAGTTGGTCATGGTTGGGAGGCCAAACTCACATGAGAGGTGCTTATACTAGGGCGTGTAATTGAAAGGTTAGGATTGATTATCCGCATAATGAGTATGGTGAATTTAGGATTTGTTCCTGACGGATGTATCGAATGTTGTGGTGAAAGTGTACAATCTCTACAGAGTGTCAAACTATTCGAATAGTCAGCGTCATGATTATGGACGATTGGTGGCCATACTGTTCCCCCGTCACACTTTTCAAACTGACTTGTGAAATGAATTGAGACTTTGACTTGACCATAACAGGGTTGTGGCATGAGATACAAGTTCCCACTTAGGTGTTATAAAACCTTAACTAGCATTCGTGGTTTCCAAACTTAGTAGAGATAAACCTGGCTTTTGCAAAATAACCCTAGAGCCTAGTGTCCTATTACCAAAAACCCCTTCTACTTGTTAGTATTAGTTTGCGAGTACTTAAAGAGTACTCATGGCTTTGTCCCTGGCTATTCCCATGGCCAGACTATGAAGAGGAGTACCTGGAAGATGGACCCCAGGAAGGTTACGACAACTAGGATCACCTCCCATCGTCAGCATTGCATGTGACCCCGAAGATGGAGCTTCGCCTACGCTACCGTTATTATTACGTATTCCGCTGCTTGAAGTTGTATTAAGAACCGGATCATGAGATCCTCATTTGTGTAAAACCTTATGTATGGTTTGTAATGGATGATGTACTGTTGTATCCAATTTTGTTATGTCTCGCAAAAATGGTAATCCTGGGATTGCGATGTATGGCATAACAGGCATCTGGGATTAAAAATCCGGGTGTTGACATTCACACGCTGCTTCGCTTCGTCTGGCGTTCCCGGGAACCTGGTAATGGCCTGGGAAGCCCGGACCAAAGTTGGCCCAAATCCGAACGAAAAGAGGTTCTTGGGAACGCGACTAGGCCAAATTTCGGCGTCTGGATTGGCGTCCTGGGAATGCTAGTGGAGATGCTCTAAGTAAGTACTTGACACATAAGACAACTTACGTAAAACATAGTTGGATCGTTAACATTTTCCAAGACATTTATGTGGATTGATATACACATCTATCGTATGGATAGCTTTTCTGAATAAAATTGTAATGTGTAAACGATGAATCTATGGTCAAGTTTGGTAGCTTGCAGCCGATTCTCAGCCCCCGTCGAAGTGCCAAGGAAGCAGGCCAGCCTAAAACAGCCTCGTGTGCATCCCATTTGAGTCTGTTTTTTTTTACTTCGTTAGGAAAGGATTGCTTCTATTTGATAGCCTAGATGCATGTATAAATGCAAGGCTAGTATAGTTTGCGATATGTTTGTTTGCATGTACCATTGCTGCTACGGTAACCTCTTTTGAAGAGATGTGAGGTTACCAACACAATATAGGGCATAAGCAGTAGACCAGACTATGAAGTAGGTCAGATTACTAGTTCAACACATTGACAACACAATTTCATGATAGAACATGACGGTACTAGAGTTCACCATAATAAGCAGTACTTACTAACACCTGCATTGCCTAAAATCAATAGGCCAGCAGACAGAACTCACTCCTGATCGATGATGACCACCTTGACCATATCAGTTTGATTGTAGTCATAGATGAACACCTTGTAGACCTTTTTGGTATAGATCTTCTTGAAGGTCAACACCCAATCTCCAGGTCATGAACTTTCGAAAATGCTGGCCACCCGTGATCAAAGAATCGAAGCAAGCTTTCACATTAACGTCATCAATCTTGATGTCCCATGCATCCAATCGTCGTCTTGAGGGAGATCTTGTCTAGGACATTGTCTAGGTAAGGCCCGAATGCATCTAGGTTAGGAAGTAATCCCAAATTAGGTGCTATCATCACCTTGCATAATTGGTTGGGATCACTCCCTCATCCCACTCGCCAATGTTGGCCAACATTCCTGTTCTTTTCACCCTCTTATTGAATCCCTTGTCAGCAGCCTTCCCCGGGCCATCAATCTTCAAAGCCTACAAAGAGACAAAAGTTGCATGATTAGCAAGGAAAACAACGAAAAGAAATGCACGGTAAACGCTGATCATGCAAGTGCAGTTGATGACCCACAAGTATAGGGGATCGCAATTGTCTTCGCAGGTAGTATTACCCAATTTATTGATTCGATACAAGGGGAGCCAAAGAATACTTGCAAGCCTTAACAACTGGGTTGTCAGTTCAACTATACCTGAAAATAGTTCTTGCTCACAGAATTTTATCAGTAGCAACAGTTTGTAGTAGCAACAGCAACAACAACAGTGAAACATGAGCAATAGTAATAGTAACGGTAACAGTAGGATTCGAGTGCGGTAGGCATAGGGATGAATGGACGAGCGTTGCATGGACGAGTCTAAACATGTAACTTCAAGATCTAGGGCATTGCAGATACATAATAACAAACATCCAAGTACTAAACAATCCTAGGCATGTTCTCCAAATATAGTCATACGTGCTCGCAATGAGAACTTGCACAACATCTTCTGTCCAACCAGCCCGTGGCAGCCGGGCCTCTAGGGAACTACTGACAATTAAGGTGCTCCTTTTAATAGAGCACCAGAGCAAAGCATTAACACTCCGTGAACACATGTGATCCTCACACCACAGCCATCCCCTCCGGTTGTCCCAATTATTGTCACTTTGGGGACTTTGGATCCGAACAGTGATATGTGTACACAACTTGTAGATAAGATCACAAAAAATACTATCATAATGATTCAATAATAAGTTCATATCTGAGATCATGGCACTCAGGCCCTAGTGACAAGGATTAAGCACACCAAGTTGCAACAAAGTCAAATAGCACTAATAGAGATACTAGGCACTATGACCTAACAGATCTTATTCGATTACATGATAGAACTCATCCAATCCCTACCATCCTCAAGCCTACAGCGGGGGATTACTCACTCATGGATGAGGGAAACATCGGTGGTTGATGGAGATGCGTTGGCGATGACGATGGCGATGATCCTCTCCAAATTCCCTGTCCCGTTAGGGTGCCAGAACGGAGTTTCTGGATCCGAATCTTGGTTTCTGGTGGCGGCGGCGGAGCAAAACTCTTTCTGGAAAACTATCAAACCCCACTAAGTTTTAGGTCAGAAGGCAACTTATAGGCGTGGAGGGAGGCCGAGGAGCTGCCTTGGGTGGCCTCACCCCCTCCAGGCGCGGGGTTAGGTGGGCCCGCACCTGGGGTGGGTCTAGGCCCCCAGGCCACCTCTCTGTCTCCCCTTCTGGCTCCATGGATCTTCTGGTGAAAAATAGTTTTTGGCATATTTTCCGGGATTTTTTCCTGATAGTTCATTTTCTGCACAAAAACAAGACACCAAGGTAATTCTGCTGAAAACAACGTTAGTCCATGTTAGTTGTATCCAAATCACACAGGTTTAGAGGAGAAACAATAGAAAAAGTGTTCGGGAAAGTAGATACGTTTTGGACGTATCAACTCCCCCCAAGCTTAGCTTATTGTTTGTCCTCAAGCAATTCATTTGAAAAATGAGTGCGATAAAAGAACTTTCACGAACACATTTGCTTCATATGATGTATATATTCTCAGCACAGGACTAGATGCCTAGACAATTCATAATAAGGAGTATGAAACTAAGTCTACTCAATAGTCATTGCAAGCTATGAAGAGAAACCAACTCAATAATAATAAGTAGCATGAAACATAAACATAAGCAACATTGCAATGCTCATAGTAAGGTATGATAGAGTGGTATCTCGCTTGCCTTTGTTTAAAGAGCACAATATAAATGCCAAGGCACCTCTGAAGTTCACATGAAGACTAGAAATAAAGATATCAGAGATACAAGCATCAAAGTCATGACATAATTAACCAAGTTTTGGAACAAACACAAGAATGACAACTATGCTCTCAAGAAAGTGCTCACAGAATAAGTGGTGACTCGACAAAGTTATGAAAACGGTTTTGTGAAGGTTTGAAAGGCTTCCCAATTATGAAAGGAAGGTACTCATTAGCTTTGATCTCTCATTGCCCTTATCATAGGCATCTTCATGTGGTTAAGGTGAAAGTGAGGTCCACTCTGAATCATATGCTTGACAGACCATAGACTGGAAATCCCAAGTCCCTTGAGTATGAGGGTCGCTCCGCATGCTACTCAACTTTGGTCACCTGAAAGTTCTTGTCATTGTAAATACATGCATATCATCGAGAACCGCCAACCGGGTACCCCTTGCACATGGTACAGGAGCTTTCCCATAACCAAAATGGCAAGGCAAGCAGACAATGAGCATCTTGACAATCTTTTTATTTACCATATGCATAGCTTTTTATTGAGGATGCTTCATAGATGCTTATTATAGTGATGCTGCAAGTTTCCACCATGATTAGGCATGGCTTAGTCTAGCGGCCTAGGCGTTTCTATAACACAATGTATAAACTCCATGAACTCACAACCTCTCCTTTTATTTCACATTGTCAACATCCGTAAATAAAAGAGCAAAGTATCAACTAGATGAGATATTCAAAAAGTGTTGAAAGCATTCCCCGTGACAACACGGTTTTGCTGACTCCCAGTATATAATTAGCAAGCATATAACTTTCATGGACTAGTCATAATGGTTTAGGATTATTAAGCGTAAGGAATAAAGTGTGCCATCAAGTTCGTGAGAGCTTTACTAACTAACTTTCTCAAAACAAACAAACATTTTATTTTGGAAGAAAACATGGCATATGGAATATGCACTGAAATAGCAAATGATGCTAATAGGTAGGTAAGGTGGACATAGCTGGCAATATTGGTTTTGGTGAGTTGGAAGCACAGGCAGAGCAGATACTCAGTGCAAGTGAAGGCTAGCAAAAGAGAGGGAGCGACAAACGAGAGAGCAATAGTTGTCATAATCATGCTTGCAACAAAACAGGACTAATTATGGAATGGAAGTGATACAAGAACTCTGAGGCAAAATAAATCATTGAGGCTTACTGACTATTGATTAGTCATATGCATGCGTGAGCATGTGCCAAGTCGATTCACATGAATAGTCAGAGGAGGGTACCACAATATCATACCAAAGTATGAATAAAACAATGCAAGCAAACATTCATATGACATGCTACAAACTATTAGCAAGCTGGAGCTAATCATAGACAAGCAAGAATTACTAAGCATCCATAATGACATACACCTTACACAAACATGCTAGGCATGCTCACAATGATGAGTATATATACAAAAATGAAACAAATAGAGTTCGTTACCAGCCTCTTACCACACCTCGAGTTGTCTTAATCTTCATTATTGCTCTTCACTTGTGTGACTTGAATAATTAACATGAAACCAAAATCCACTGAGGACGGCTGAACCCTGCAAAGAACTCACAAAACCAAAGAAGAACAACAAATATTTTTGGTGTTTTCAATTTTTTTAGAAACAAGCAAACAAAGAAAAACCAAACAAAAACAAAGAAAACCAAAATCTTTTTGGATTTTTATTTTAAGGCAAACCAAAGCAAAGAAACAAACCAAGAGAAACAACAAAAATATTTTTGGTATTTTTGGGTTTTTAGAAAGAAGCAACAAAAACCAAAAAGAAAGCGAAAACAATGGATATACAAAGAACCGACCGAATATGATATATAAATGAGTGTAACATCGGTATACCTCCCCCCAAGATTAGGCTTTTGGCCTAAGTAGGGCTCAATAGCGCGGATAGTACCCCCATGCTGGTGGGTAATCATATGAATGATCATAGTCAGGCACCTGCGATGAAGAAGAAGACGCGCCCCAATCAAATGAGGGATGTTGGTATGAAGACTCTCCCAAGTTGGATGGCTGAACTGAATTGTCTTCGGCATCCTCTTCAACATTCTCGTTTTGCTGGGAGAGTTCCCCCACATAAGTGTCAAGCTCCTACTCCGTAAGTGACCATCCTTGCCTGTTATCAAAGTTAAACAAAGCAGGTGCAGACAAATAAACTATTTTCTTAGTCCTACCCTTTCTCCGACCTTGCTGGGCAAAAGATATTTCATAAGGTAAACTTCTCACATTAGCCCCCAAAGAAATAAAACCATGCTGAATCATGGATTCAATATCAAGCCTCTCTATGGGGAACTGAAAATCTGAATAATGAGGCTCCAAACCATGGAAAGCTAGCAACCTAGAAGCAATGAGACCTCCATAAATTCCACCCTTCTCACGGTTGGTGGTGAAATGGTGAGCTATCAAAGCACCCAGACTATAAGAACTATTTGTATTTAGAGCAGTTGCAATAAAAGCTAGATCGAAAGATGATAACTTCCTAGCAATCTTTCTAGCAAGAACACACTTGGTAATGAAATATGAAAAATATCTAATAGCTGGGAGCTGAATGTTCCGAATTTTACCACTTTCCTTTGAGAATTCGAAACCTTGGCAAATCTCAGTATAAAAATCCACAAGTGACTTAGGCCTCTCCTTGATCTTCTCACAAGATCCCCACTGAGGTACTCTAATTGTTGGACAGAAATCAGCAAAAGGCAGGTCGACAGGTATATTATATATTTTGTAATGTAATGGACCATGGGATTAGAAGTAGACCAAGTGAACCGAAAGTCCTACACAAAAGCCATGGTTAGTTTAACATATTGGATTGGTTCACCTTCAACAAAGTGTTCCAACCCTGCATTTGTAACCATAGTTTGGAAATCTTGGAGGATCCCCGCAGCTCTCATAAATTCATGGGATGGATATATGGAAGGAAAACTGCCTCCTCACGATGAACCTTCATTAGCTCATGCACCATCAAGTCATATTGATTCAGTGGATAAGCACTCATCTTCTTTGCTGAAATTTTTAGACAACCATCAAACCAAGTGATTTCTAAGTTGATAAATGATGAGCAACTACTATAGGAACTTGCTAGAGGACTACACATGCATAAAAACAAAGTTTCTAAGCAAAGAACAAGCATGCAAGCTCAAACAACCTGTCACCTATAGCAGTAAAATACTCAAGCTACAATCTACCAATCACAAATCTAATTGGACAAGTGGAGGAGGCACATACCAAGGAGCAAACCCTCCAAAAATCAGCACTTGAGATGGGTTGAACAAGGAGATCGAAAATCACGAGCAAGAACAGCAAGAACTCGAGCTTGAGCAAGTTTTCCGGTGTTTTCGGGAGAGAGAGAAAGAAGGTGACTTTGAGGAGGCAGCCTGGAGGGGCCTAGATGGGCCAGACCCCCCCCCCCTAGGTGCCACCAGTGGTGGGACCGTGCCTATAACAGGTGTGGTGGCCTGGGGTGGCCCCCTGGGTCACCTCTGGTACCTCTCTGCCCCTCTTTTCGAGGAAAAATTTATTTTGAATTTTCTGGGATTTTTCGGGAAACTTTATTTTTGACCAATTTTCAGGGTATGAAAATTTATTTTCTCGCTGAAACAGTTATTCAAAAGAAGCAAAAGCAAACCAAAATCCAAACTACAGGAGCTATAAGAAACTGAAACAAGCTAACAACTAGCAAAACTAAAGCTAAAGTAAAGACTAGGAAGGAGAAAGGAAAAAGAAAGCAAGTATAACCAAAGTGGAAACATTATTTTGTTCATTAAAATCCTTTTGTTAACAAGGTTGATCAAGTCTTGTTACCAAAACAATCTTATATGAAACAAAACTTTGCATTCCACAAGGTGATTATGTTACCTCATACTTGATAGCAATGGTCCCAATCATAATAGTTTCAAATTTTTCTTGTGGAATGGGACAATATATTTCTCCAATCTTGATGCCCTCAATATTTTCAATGGAATTCAGGCAATAGCTCTTAACAACCTTTTTGGGGAAATATATTGTGTGATATTTGTCATTAATATTGAATGTTACTTTTCCTTGATTACAATTGATGACAACACCTGCAGTATTAAGAAAAGGTCTCCCAAGAATAATATACATATTATCATCTTCAGGCGTTTCAAGCACAACAAAATCAGTTATGACCATGAAATTATGAGCAACTTGAACAGGAACATCCTCACATATACCAACAGGAATAGTAGTTGACTTATAGAGAGAAAAAGTCATAACACTAACTCCAGCTCCCAAATCACATAAAGCAGTTCTAACATAATTATTCTTAATGGAGCAAGGAATAGTTGGTATACCTGGATCACCAAGTTTCTTTGGAACCTTACCATTGAAGGAATAATTAGCAAGTAGAGTAGAAATATCCTCATTGGGAATCTTCCTTTTATTGGAGACAATATCCTTCATGTACTTTGAATAAGGAGGAAACTTAATAGCATCAGTCAAAGGAATTTGCAAAAATAAAGGTTTCATCCACTCACAAAACTTGTTGTAGTGTTCTTCCTCCTTTGACTTGTGTTTCTTACCTGGAAAAAGCATAGGTTTCTGCACCCAAGGTTCTCTCTCTTTACCATGTTCATTAGCAATAAAATCTTCCTTAGTGTACCTAGTGTTCTTAGTGTGCTTCTCAGGTTCTTCCTCACCTTCCTCCTTATCAGGAGACTCATTTTTATCATTACCACTCTCAGTTTCAGCATCAGAGACAGATATACTATTAGGATCTACAGCAGGTTCAAGTGGTTCCTCAACTATCTTATGTTTCTTTTTCTTTCTCTTACGAGGGATACCACTATCCTCACCTTGTTGGGAATCCTGCTCAATTCTTTTAGGGTGTCCTTCAGGATATAAAGGATCTTGAGTAGCTATACCACTCCTGGTTCTAATTCCATAAGAATGTTTATCTCCTAAAGCATTAACTAGCATATCTTTTTGTACCTTAGCAAGTTGATCAAGTTGGGTTTGAACCATTTGAAAGTGTTTACAAAGCATTTTAATATCATTAGAAGTTCTTTCCACGATATCTTTCAACTCATGGATAGCTCTAGAGTTTTCCAATAAATGATTCTGAACTTGTTTATTAAAATGACCTTGTTTAACAATAAAAATGTCATGTTCCTCTAAACATTGATCAGGAGGCTTACCATAAGGAATATCACCTTCATCAAAGTGTTGGAGAGAGTGTACCTCAATAGTATATGAGTGGGGAATTGGCTTACATAATTCTTCTATAGGAGGTAGATTCTTTACATCTTTAGCTCTAATACCTTTCTCCTTTAGACACTTCTTAGCTTCCTTCATCACTTCATAATTTAATGCAATAACTCCCCTCTTGTTTGTTGTTGGTGTTGGAACTGGTTCAGGAACAACTGGTTCAGGAGTAATAGGCTCAGGTGCATTCAGCTCAGTTGAAGTCCAATCATCATAATTCTTGCTTATCTTGTTCATTAATTCTTCAGCATCTTTAGGAGTTCTTTTCCTGAAAACACAATCAGCAAAGCTATCTAGGTAGGTCCTAGAATCATCAGTTAGTCCATTATAATAAATATCAAGAAGTTCATCCTTAGGTAATGGACATCCAGGATGTGCATGAATCAAGGCACAGAATCTTTTCCATGACTCAGGAAATTCTCTTCTTCTCCCTGTTTAAAATCAAAAAGTCTCTGCAAAGCAGCATGTCTAGCACTGGGAGGAAAATAATTCTAGAAGAAAGAAGCAATGAGGGCTATCAATGGAACCAGGAGGTAATCTATTAAACCAAGACCTAGCTTCTCCTTTTAGTGAAAAGGGAATATCTTAGCAACAAAGTACTTACGCATCTTAAAATCATCAGAGAACAAAGCATTCATAGTAGAAAACTCATTCATATGAGCCATAGCACTCTCATTTTCAGTACCACAAAAAGGTTCTTTCTCAACAATATCTAAATAAGATAAATCAAGAGAGAAATCATAGTCTTCATCTTTAATATCTATGGGAGAAGTGGAAAACTTAGGATCAGAGGACATCTTAGGCATAATAGTACGTCTAGCAAGGAGACTATTCATAGCACTAGTACCATGTGTGTTTCGGCACTCTTCAACAAAATCATCAATGAACTCAATGTAACCATCATTAATATCATAACTCACACTAGCCTCAGGTGAGCTAACAGGTGTAACAGTGTCTTCACTAGGAGTTTCGGTATTTCCTAGACCAGGCATAGTAGCATCTAGAAAAGGACCTAATGAACCACTCGCATCAAGCACAGTAGAAGTAACATCATGAGTATCAAAAGAAGTTTCAGACTCAAAGAAAGTAGTAGCATGTGTATGTGGTGGTGGTGTAACAAGCTTACTTATAACTGACGGTGAATCAAGAGCAACAGAGGTGTTTAGGATTGTACCTCTTCTTGTAGTGGATGGTAAAATAGGGAACTTTCCATCATGAGACTTCCCCATGATGAAAGGAGTAGCAGTGAACAATAATAGATCCAAGTGAACTTACAAATAATGTTATGCTCCCCGGCAACGGCGCCAGAAAGTAGTCTTGATGACCCACAAGTATAGGGGATCGCAACAGTCTTTGCGGGTAGTATTACCCAATTTATTGATTCGACACAAGGGGAGCCAAAGAATACTTGCAAGCCTTAACAACTGAGTTGTCGATTCTGCACTGAAATAGTTCTTGCTCACGAAGTTTATCAAGAGTAACAGCAGTAGTAGCAACAAAGAACAACAACAATGAAACAGGAGCAATAGTAACAAGAATTGAATGAGGGATTCGAGTGGTAGGCATAGGGATGGATGGACGGTGTTGCATGGACGAGTCTAAACATGTAACTTCAAGATCTAGGGCATTGCGATAAATAATAACAAGCATCCAAGTACTAAACAATCCTAGGCATGTGCTCCAAATATAGTCATATGTGCTCTAATGAGAACTTGCACAACATCTTACATCCAGCTAGCCCGCGTGGGCCTCTAGGAACCATCGGCAATTAAGGTGCTCCTTTTAATAGAGCACCGGAGCAAAGAATTAACACTCCATGAACACATGTGATCCTCACACCACAGCCATCCCCTCCGGTTGTCCCAATTATTGTCACTTTGGGGCCTTTGGATCCGGACAATGATATGTGTACACAACTTGTAGATAAGATCACAAACAATAATATCATAATGATTCAATAATAAGTTCAGATATGAGATCATGGCACTCGGGCCCTAGTGACAAGCATTAAGCACAACAAGTTGCAACAAAGTCAAATAGCACTAATAGAGATACTAGGCACTATGCCCTAACAGATCTTATGCGATTACATGATAGAACTCATACAATCCCTACCATCCCCAAGCCTATAGCGGGGGATTACTCACTCATGGATGAGGGAAACATCGGTGGTTGATGGAGATGCGTTGGTGATGACGATGGCGATGATCCTCTCCAAATTCCCCGTCCCGGCAGGGTGCCAGAAACGGAGTTTCTGGATCCGAATCTTGGTTTCTGGTGGCGGCGGCGGAGCAGAACTCTTTCTAGGAAACTATCGAACCCCACTGAGTTTTTAGGTCAGAAGGCAACTTATAGGCGCGGAGGAAGGCCGAGGAGCTGCCTGGGGTGGCCTCACCCCCTCTAGGCGCGGGGTCAGGTGGGCCCACGCCTGGGGTGGGTCTGGCCCCCAGGCCCCTCTTAGTCTCCCCTTCTGGCTCCGTGGATCTTCTGGTGAAAAATAGTTGTTGGCATATTTTCCGGGATTTTTCCTGATAGTTCATTTTCTACACAAAAACAAGACACCAAGGTAATTCTGCTGAAAATAGCGTCAGTCTGTGTTAGTTGTATCCAAATCACACAAGTTTATAGGAGAAACAATAGCAAAAGTGTTCAGTAAAGTAGATATGTTTTGAACGTATTAGCAGTCTAGTCATTTGAACATAATCATGCATGAACAAGGTCCTCATTGGCTAAAAAGGTAGGTACATTGCATCATATATGACAATGATGTAGTTCCTAAAACTTACAACATGTGGCAATGGACATATATCATTTTTAGGGAAGGTGTGAGCGAACCAAATTGCATGTGCAAGCAATATGATTTGTACACTGAACTATGTTCTACCACCCCTCCCTAAAATTACATTGTGTGATATTATAATCATGGTCATGGAAAACAAAACAATGATAGAAAACAATGTAGCAACACATAGATCACATTTCCTCATATAAGGGACATAAGATCAGAACAAGCACAAAGATATCAAGAGACGATCCCTTAGTACCAGGGATCATACCCAATTTTCTATCCCTTTAGGCAAAATACTAGGTACTAAAGCTCATCTCTAAAAAATACTGCATATGGCACTGTCCGAATCATTAATAGTTTAATATAAGTACAAAAATTGCCTCATATAGTGCATATTTTGTAGTTTCAGAAAATTACTACATGTGGCAATGGACACACGCTATTTTCAGAGACGGAGTTAGTGAACCAAGTCGAATACACAAGCAATGTAGACACCAATGAGTTCAATAACCCCTGCCTAAAAATGTATGCGGTCAGTTTAATCATTGGCATAGCTTCGTCCACGAACTACCATGGGTTGAATCATAGGTAGACTACGAATCTAATTTTGGACATTATTAAAACTACTCTTAAGAACACGGCGCTAAGAAACAGCCAGCCAAAAATCCAAAAAGAAACCAAAGCTATGACAGTAAACCCCAAATATAAAAAACCCTAGACAAGTGGTTATCCCTACATATATCTACACCCCATGCCATCAAGAACCCTAACCACAAACACGTAGGTGCATATCTACCGATAAAGCGCACACATATGGCTTGGATAAATGGAAGAGAGACTACCACCATTATCGACTCGATAAAGCACACATCAATGCAGCGTGCACATACGGGCGGTGAAGAGGCGGTCGTTGAGGTCGACCGGATCTCCTACTCCGTTCGTGACCGCCGGCGTTGATGGTTTGCAACAGATTTGTTTCCGGCGGCGCAACTGTCGAGGAGAATGAGAAATTGGAGAGGAAAATGAGTGGGCGATGAGGGGATTTAGGACGTGTTTTCATAAAGGGGCGCAATGTCTCGATCTCGTTCCCGACGCATGCAGCGGGGGGGCATTTTTTCTCGGGCGAGCCAGACTCCAGGACAACGGGCGATTCAGGCGTTTTCACTGGGTCTGCCTCTCGGTGTCAGCCACAACACGGGGATCCTGCAGAGTGCAAACATCCAAACAGGCTGATTTTGTCGCCCACCACCTGCTCAGGGTAATGTAGCCTACCAAACGTGTCTATCTATCTCGCCTTTTTTGTATGGAATATCAGGGCTTTATTCAGAACTAACAGCACCTGCACTATCGGCTTGACAGTATGAAGTGAGGAAGTTAGGGATCAAGTTTATACAACACTCGGTAACCTCCTGTGTACAAGCTAGTCTCACACACAAATAAGCTGGCATATTGGAACGATAAAGCTATCCCTTCTAATTCAGATAGAATCGGCGCTACCAATGAGCGTGAATCGCAGCGCGAGTTCCAAAGATCAACAATCTCCAAGCAGTCAACTTCAAGCACCACTCATGAAAAACCCCGGAGCTTTGCAAAAACCACCCCATCTCTCAGGGCCATAGCTTCAACTATCATTGGGTCAGTGATTCTTGGGTATGTTTTGCACCAAGCTCCGATGAAGCCAGTAGAGGATCTCGCGACCCCACCTGCTCCACCGATCAACACATCTAAAGAGATGCCAGCATATGTATTTATCTTCACCCAATCAGGTTCTGGAGGCCGCCAACCATGGCCTGGCAATATTGCAGCATGTTGTCGAGGAACCTCAAGCAGAGCAAGTGTATCCCTTGTCATTTTCATAGATTGAATCGTATCTAAGCTACCTTTATCATGAACCACGTTATTCTATGATGTAGAGATTTCCCACATCATTGTGATAATCTTTGCCTAATCTTCAGCAGCAAATCTCAGATCACCAATTATGTCTCTGGACCAAGTAGAAGGATGCATCTCTAAAAGCTTGACATCAAGCCAAACACGAGCTTCAGTCCAGGATTTTTGTGCATGACTGCATTTTATGAGTGCATGCATCATGTCCTCGTTTGTGTCACAATAAACTTTGCAACGAGCAAGTGGTGTAATATGGTGATAATTGTAACATCCCAGCATTTAGGAACCAACGAAGGGTAGATTTAGGAATTTGAGATATTGCATGGATTCATCTGTGAAAATGTGGGTAAATTTTTTGCCAAATAAAAACTTAAAGTGATCAAAGTTTCTTTCATACTTTGAGATTAGGTATAGTCTTGAAGGATGATTTTTATAGACTTTGATGTGATCTTATGGATTAGAGTGTTTTGGGAAATGAAATTTGAATTTAAAACTTGAGTGTTTGAATTATAATTCAAAAGGATTTTGAATGATGTTTGAGTATTTGATTTAATTTAGAGTTAACCAATAATAACTCAAACTTTAAATGAAAGAAGAAAATCAATAAAATGAATATTCCAAAACTTCATTCAATAATGAGTTACAAAATGTAACTTATGGAAATAAGCAATAATCTTTACAATAGTAATTAAATAAAAGAATAATCTTTATTTATTGAATAATAGTACAATCTTTATTACAAAAGGATAAAAATAAAAAGTACAAAGGAATAAATTAAAGATTACAATTGAATCAAAGGGATATTACAAGTGACTATTCTATAAAGAAAAAAAAGAAAAACCTAAACTAAAGTCTTGATCTTCAAATATGGTCCTGCAAAATAAACAGAAACTTAAAAAAGAAAGTTAGGATTATAATTATTTTACTCTCAGAATTGACAGTGAAGTGCAATGTTCAAAATTTCATCATTGAGTAATCTTTTAAAGGGGCAAGTTTCACCAATATGAAAGAATATATCTTTCATAATTTTAAGCCATAAGTCAAATGAATGAAGGAGGGAAAGTTTCAGACCACGTAAAGGTAACTTGATGAAAGTAACTTCCAAATTGAACATATCCACAACCTCAGGCAAAGTACAGAGACACACACCAAATCGCATGGTGTGTCTTCAAGACCACAACAATAACACAATCAAACAAAACCATCAGCACAGCCGTGGGAAGACAACCCCACACCACTTTCTTGTTCATACACACCAAGAACAGTAGCAGCTAAACCAAGCCAAAGCCAAGAAAGATCATACCAATCCAAAACCCTAAATCACATCACCAAAATGGTGACATAAGGAGCGGGTAGATCAGGTGGATAGCAAGACCAAGATCAAGCCACCAGGATCAGGAGGTTTGCCCTATTGGGCCACAAGGGCCCAATAAAACCAAACAATTAGCCCAAAATCCTTTAGAGCCTGTTTTAATAATTGGAAAAAGACCAAAATACCCCTGAACTTAAATAAATTCTAGAAAAAAAATAAAAGTCCAAAATTATAAATAAAATAATTATAGATTCACAATAATCCAAACTATCCAAAAAAGTTAAGAAATAAAATTTTAAACATATAAATTTTATGAAGAATTTTGTAATTTATATATTCCTTATGGAATTTTACAAAATTATTGAAGGATGATAAAAATAAATAAAAATCACTTTCATTATATATTATATTGTAGTATTTTAGAAAAATACTAAAAAAATATTTAATGTCAATTTTTGATAATTAATGATAATTCTTAAAGGAATTATTAATTAAATAAAAAGCAAATAAATTAAAATAAAATAAAAGAATACAATGTTCAATAAATATTAAAAATTAATATTTATAAATTCTTTGTCATTAAAAGAATTTTTATAATTTAAATAAATGGGGAAGAATACATATAAAGTTAAATGATGCATTACATTACTTTGCATAATCATTTTGCTTCTTTAAATATTGTCCTTACCGGGCAATAATGATGTTCTTGTAGACATAGAAGCTCAAGGTCCAGTGCAAGCATCAGACTTCACTACCTTACCATCACAAGGAAAGTTCATCACTTGCTCATATCCTTTGAAGAGTCTTTATCAAAGTATTTGCAAATTATGTGTTATCATATATACTCCAAAGAAATAAAATATTATTTTCACAAATAAAGAAATCATAGATATCATCCTAAGTCATGATATAATGGAGCAATAGAACTTAGGGTTCTATTTGCAACAATAATTATCAATTAGGGACTTAATAACCCTTGGCATCAGTGATTCTAGCGCCGTATATTACACGTTAGCCATGAGATTTGGAATGGGACAGAGAAGTCAGCTATATCTTCTTCCTCTCGCATGAAGCCGGATGTGCAGGTCGTGGCTATTATCCTCGTAGAGTGCATATTAATTGGTAATTCGTAGAGGATATGCAGCATATGGGTGGGAACCCTCATCGTCCCATGATAGTTCTGGCATCTAACGATTTGTACAAACCATTGCCGTAATTCAATATGTGGGCATGGTGTACACCAAGGAGGAATGTGAGGTCGCGAAGGGGCAGTGATTAGCTTGGACCAACTACTGGGCCCCACATCATGGAATTGTGGACGGGAAAGTACGCCCGGTTGTGCAATAAGGAGTTGATCTCTCATGGGTAAAGTAACGCACCTCTGCAGAGTGTAAGAATTGTAACTTGTTACTCCCTGTTCTAGGAAGGAGCTATGAACGTGGCAGGAAAGGAACTCCATGAAAGTTCTGGTCAACCTGTGAAGGCTGATGGTCATAGATTTTCATAATAAAATAAATCTTTGAAGAAAGATTTACAAAAAACTGCATAGTACCAAGGACTTATAGTCCGAGGTGGTAGTTAGAGCATCAAACTTCTCACCTTGCATATAATGAACTTGTTGGGTAACGCGTTACTCATACTTTCCTTTGATCCCTTGCTTAGACTCTGAGGATCCCGAAGACGTGCCAATGTATGCAGCTGAATGTCAAGAAGATGTGTTCTACGAGGAGCCTGACCTGTCAGGAGGTGTTGAAGGAGTGGATTACTAAATCCGCTATGGTGTTGATGATAACGAGTCCAACTAAGTATCCTAGTTAGTAGTAACCAACGGAGCCAAGCAACATGAACTCTATAGAATAAGCTACTGAGCTCAACTCCTAGTGGGAGTTGCTACTTTTAAATTTCACTGAAACACTTTATATTTTGGTTTGTAAGTTGAATCGTTTTGAAGTCTTGAACTTCTGGTATTGTAATAATAATAATGTGTGAATGTTTGTAATATGGACCCGCAATGTTTCTGTTGTACCACTCTGAGGGATGTGATATTTACGGAACGGTGTTCTGTGGATGTCATGTCAACGACTATAGTGTACTACACATGCAGTGGTATGCTGGGTCACCGCAATAATGCAGTGTACTCTCCACCGAAATAATTCCCCGCAGTACACGCCACCGGAACACCCGCACCTTCGGTATCACTTGGAGTTTCCACAGCTTGTTCCACAACTGTTTTTCAGAATCTGAGCTTTCTGTAGCCATCCCTTCCGCTAGAGAACTCTGCTTGTTGCGCGTCATTAGAGAGCGGTACGCTGATTTTATAATATAGGTGCTTGTTTTCTCCAAGTTCTAGGCCAAGAAATCTTCACCTCACCCTTGGGGAAGTGGAATATTTAAATAGCATCTGCTTCAGGGGCTGTGAAATTATTCCTGATCAATCCCGATTTTCAGGACCAAATGTCAGTATCAATCAAGTCTGCTACTTTCATCAAATCATCCTGTCCAATCCAAGCCGAAGGAGTCATAAACAGTAGTCTTGGTATCCATTGATCTGTCTAGATGGAGACTGAAGATCCATCCCCGATCCAATTGATCAAACCACCAGCTGGTGCCTCTCTACTAGCCACAATAGCACGCCATGTCGTTGAAGCCTTGGCAGGTATAATTGCATGCATCAAATCAGTGTCTAGGAAATATTCCATTTTCAAAACCCTAGCACACAAGGACTCCAGTTGGGTTATAAAACACCATCTGTGTTTACCAAGTAAAGCTCGGTTAAACATCTCCAAGTTATGTAAAACCATTCCTCCCTTGCTCTTTGGCTTTGTGGGAGATTCATATGTAAACCAGTGCAAGGATCGGTGATCAAGGGAGCTACTCCACCAGTATCTCGCCATATAGGCCATCAACTATTTATAAACCTTCTTTGAAAGCAAAAAAATAGCCCATAGCATACAGGGGTATGGCTTGTAAGACAAATTTCAAAAAGGCTTCCCAACCTGCGCATGCAAGCATGCACTCATAACCACCATGTACCTTGCTCCCGGTAATTTCTCCTATATGGTCAAAGGTACCGCTGGTTATGTGGCCAAAATCAGTTGGAAGACCCAAATAGCGTTCGTTGAATGCTTCCACTGAAATGCCCATCAGGTTCTTCAAATCTTGACGAAGTGCTGGTGGTGTGTTTGGACTAAAGAAAATGGAGCTTTTCTCTCTATTAACACACTGTCCCGAGCAATTATCATATATATATATATAGAATATCATTGAGCCGCTGAGCACTCTTTGAATTTTCCTTCATAAAAATCAAGCTATCATCAGCGAAACAAGAGATGGTTAACCCAAGGTGATCTTGGACTTACTCTGATACCTCTGTCGACATAGTTTCCACCAAACAAATTCAACAATGTGGTGAAACCCTCTCCACAGATAAGAAACATGAAGGGCGATATGGGATCCCCTTGGCGTAGGCCTCTGGAGGGTACAAAGAAAGGTAATATATCCCCCATTGACATGCACTGTGAACCTCACCGAGGTTACACACTTCATGATTAGTTTGACAAAATTCAGACTAAATCCTAGCTTCATCATGATAGCTTGTAAATAGTGCCATTTCATCCGGTCATAAGCTTTCATTATGTCAAGATTAACTACACTCACATAATTTCTCCCCTTCTTCCTCTTCCTTATCGCATGCACACTTTCGTACGCAATGAGAACATTATCAATTATTAGACGAACAGGAATAAAGGCACTCTGTTCATCACCAATAATATCTCCCAAAAAACTCTTGCTCTGTTAGAAATTCACTTGGAGGCAATCTTGTACAGGACAGAACAAAGAGAAATGGGACGATATTGTGAAATGCGTTGTGGGTGTCGTACCTTCGGAATGAGGGTAATTGAGGTGTCATTCAAGCCCTCCGGTAGCTCCCCACCATTAAGAAAATCCATGGTAGCAGGTAAAGTTGCAGTGTCCCTGGAAAAACCTGTTGTGAACCCATCAACTCCTGGAGATTTCGATGGTGCCATCTGAAATAGCGCCAATTTGACTTCTTCAGTTGAGAATGGCTTATCGAACTCCAAATTCATATCTTCAGAAACTCGAGTTGGCACAAAATCCAGTAACTCGTCCATAGGATGAAACCCTAGTGAAGTGTATAGATTCTGGTAGAACCCTTGTATTTCTTCACAATATTCATTCCATGTCATACATTTACTCCCATCTACACCCTCAAGGCTAGAAATTATATTCATCTATTTCCTTTGTGCAGCTTGGGCATGAAAAAACGCAGTGTTACGATCACCCTCTCGTAACCACTGCACACGTGATCTCTGTCTCATCCAGATCTCCTCCTGACGTAAGGTTTCTCTCAGGTTTTTCTTTGTTAGATGGGCCTATACCCATAGTTCGGCCTTGCAATTGGTTTAGCTTCTGTCTTAGTTTCCGAGACTTCCTTGCCAGACAACCGAACTCTTTTGCTCCCCAGGTGCTTACGCTAGATTGCAAACCATTGAGCGCTTCAACAATGCCTCTCAGACCATCATCTCCTGCACCCTTCTTCCAGTTACTCGTGACCATCGTGTCATAGTCAACATGAGTCTGCCAAAAATTCTCTTAACGAATTTTTTTGCCACCCCTCTCTCTTCCTTCAGCCATGCCCTCACGAAATTCTACCACCAAAAAATAGTGCTCAGATTCAGTAGTGACAACATGCCGAAGTTTTGTGTATTCAAATTCTACAGGATCTCATCATTCCCGAAAGCATGATCAAGTCTGTCCTTCACATTTGCATCACCAGACTAGCCATTATCCCATGTGTAATCCATCCCCGACTATCCTAGGTCGTGAAATGAGCAATCTTCCACCACCTCACGGAACACTCTCATTTGCCACTCAGGCCGAGCTTCTCTGGAGAAGTGCTCAGATGCATACAATGTTTTATTAAAATCTCCATCACAAAGCCATTCTTTATGTTCTAACGTATTTAGTGTCCGCATAAACCTCCAGCTTTGGTGTCTATCTTCTGCTCTATGAGCTCCATAGAATCCAGTGAGTCTCCACTCAAAACGAGTGTGATCATCATTTATCCTCACCATAACATCAACATGGCAGGAACTATAATTTTTCAGATCAACAGAAACATCCGCTGATCAAAAGATTGCAACACCCTTCGAAACTGCAAAGCAGCCGGCAAAGCCAAGTGTGGTCTGAAGATTCTGTACTCTATCCTTCGAAATTTTAGTCTCCATAAAATAGAGCAGAATGGGTCTCTATTTCTTCACAATATTGCGAAGCTCACGAACGGTCGCCGGGTTCCCAAGCCCCTAACCCTTCCAGCTCATGGAGATCATTGATCCAGGCAGGGCTGACCTGCATTAACTGCCATGTTTTCAGAATTCGTTGGAGTCGGTTTCTTCTTCTTTGGATTTGGCTCACCAGCAGAACCTCTCACCTCCGATCCTCCCGATAATTCAGTAACCGGAGCCACCATGAGTCCATCTCAGTCTACAACATGATCGGTCAGCAGCAAAGTAGGAGTCTGCACCTTCTTGTAAACTTGAGTCCCCACCTTGCGCTTATTCAAATTATTCTTCTTCAGAGGGGACGTAGCTTCAGAGCCAACCTCAATCCTATTATTGGAATTACGTATCTATGCCTAGTGCTGCTAGCCTGAGATGTAGTATGCTAAGCGTGCACGTAAACTTGACACCCATTTTTGATATGGTCACGATCTTAGAAATACGCGACTTACGTTCATTAAATACGGTTGCTATGTCACGGTCACTGGCTTCTGTACAACGACGTATTCGCCGACGTGGTGGGGTGTTGACCGGTTCAAACTATGCAACTTTTTGGAAAAAAGAACCTCCCTAAATCAAGCCCAAGCCTAGAGACCAACCCTCTGGTAAAACTAAAAGGTGGGGCCCAACTGAGTGCCACATACCCATTCCTCCTCCTATCTTCCCCATTCTCTGGTGTTGTGGCTCGAATATCCGATGTTGTGGCTCAAATTGCCGGTGTGTTTGCAGAGTCCAAGACGAAATCAGCATGATAGACTAGGAAATTGATGTGGGCGTGGAGCCAGGTGTCGATGCAGGGACATGCTGTAACATCCCAAAAATATTAATCAAGGTTATAAAGTTCCAATCACCCAAGTTTAGGGTTAAAAAAACTTTTGTTAATTAAAATCAATATGAATGCATATGTGTATGTGATAAATGCATGCATGCTTGCAATGACTTGTGTGATGGTTATGAATTAGCAAGGATTGGTTTAAAGATGAAAACAACATCATCTAAATCATTTCCAAGCAGAATCAAATCAATAGAAATTCAAAAACAAACAATATGAGCTAATGGTCATTTTGACCAAAGTTAACCACTAGACCACTTTGAGTGTTTCTAGTCCAAGATTCCTAACAGAAACAAATCCAATTCTTTTCATCCCTTGCTAGACCAAGTAAAAGTGAACCAAAGCCAACCTTGCACACCCACAGAAACATATTACAAATCTATGCCAATGACAATTCAAAATTGAATCTAGTTCATATGGTAAGATCATCATTTCTCAAAACCCAACCAAACCAGTTCACCTTGACAAATCCAAGCAACCAGAGACTACCAAGTATGTTCCCAGTACACTCACCAAGTGTCATCCAAAAATTCAAATATAAATTTCTTTCGGCCATTTCATCAAACATCTTCTAAGCATAAATCAAATAAAACAACAAACACTACGTTGAGCACTGTTCTTGCCAAACTTGTTCCCTCTACAGCCCTCACAACACTCTCAGTATGTCACCCACCTTGTCTATGCAGCCCTAGCCCACTGTATACACCACCATTTCATCAATGGCCACCATGGCCGAGCACATTTTCCAACCCCACCGTCGACAGCACGATGCAAGTGTCGCCAGCCTCGCCAACCATGTCTGGCATGCTGCCCGTGCCTCACTGCCCCCTCTAGACCATCCCTAGCTCGAGGACAGGGAAAGGAGATGCTGGAAACGCCGTTCCTGCGCCGTTGTCGACCATGCCGATGCGCACCGCAGTTCATGCTTCGTTCCCACTCAACCCGACCACCTCGAGCTCTCGCCGCCCGTCTAAACGATCACCACCGTCCTAGGAGACCACCAAACATGCACATTCCCTCGACCGTGCCCCGTAGTCGCTGCACGACATGAAGTTCACCGTCTGTACCGCGCTGAGCACGGCCCCGTTCCGACCGTTGTAGACTGCCATTTACTGAGCCACGATGCCCGTGATGATCGTGTAGGGTTTGCAACATAGAAAACAAAAAATTTCCTACGATGGGAACAACTATGTACCAAGATCTATCTACTAGATACAAGCAACGCGTGGATATACATCCATAGAATACATACCCTTGAAGACCATATAGATTTAATGTAACATCCCAGCATTTAGGATTAAACGAAGGGTAGATTTAGGATTTTGTGTATCTGCATGCATGCATCTGAAAATCCGGGTAAATTTTTCGCCAAATTAAAGGACTAGAGTGATTAGAATTCTCACTCCAATGAATTAGGTTTAGTGTCATCAGTAGGGGAGTGAGATGAATTTTGACATGACCTCTATTGTTTTCTGGAGTTATGAGGGAAGAAATTCGACTGACAAATAATTCTTCACAATAATACAAATAAAAGTATTATAAATAAAAGTATAAATATTACTAAAATCCAACATTACAATGTTCTTTTACAACAAAAGAATAAAGGAATATTATGAAACAAATAAAAGAATAAATAAAATGGAAAATTAATTACAATAATTAAACAAGTAGAAGAATTCTTTATTAAAAGAATATGTATTACATTATCCTTTTACAACAAAGAAATGATAAAGAATGGATACAATAATAAGACAACCCAATGCATTACAATGCCATATATAATTTCTTGATAGAAAGGGAAATTTACAAAAATGGATAAAAAGAAAACACCTAAAACTAAATTTCTATCTAGTGTTGATATTCCTGTGCTTTTCTTGGTACCTGCAAACAAATAAAAAATAATACAAAAACAAAAAGGAGTTAGTGTTAATAATATTGCTCTCAGTATTAACAGTGTGATGCACTGTTTTGTCACATCATTGAGCATATTAAAATGGGGCAAGTTTCACCAAATGAAGTAGTATCTGTTCTTATTTCAAATCTGTCTCAGCACAGCATCATTGACATGGGCAACTAGGGGCAAATTTCACCAATTTAGTAAAAGGTAAAAGTCAAAGAGTAGAACCATCAGCAAATATCAAGATATTTTAAACTTGATCTGATCCATAACATCACAACAAGCATACAGGCAGCACACACATCACATGCAGCTGTTGTGTTGTCAACACCACAGCTAACACAGGATGTAGATAAGCAAAAAGGCACCAGCCGTAGCAAGCCTGCTAACAAATCCATTCCACACATACCACCAGCCCATAGTACCCCACTAGCTCTAGAGCACCACAAATAACATCATATGTTCTTATTAGATGTTTCCAATAACACACAGCTCAAGCCACCTCACTAGCAACCTAGTTTCAATCCTGTACTCCTAACAATCTGGTTGCTTCAATGAGCCATCCAGATGTAGGTCAGGATCAATCAAGTATAAGGAGGAGCATTCCAAGTGAGCAGCAAGGAGGAGTAGGCCAAGAGCACAAGAATCAAGCCAACAAAAGCTCAAGGAGGCTCATCTTAAGCTCAGGAATAAGAAGAGCCAGCTGATCAAGCATACATCTTAGGAACAACATCATCAAGCTTCCTTACTAGGTAGCTATTCATCACCAAGCTAGCAGGAGTGTATGGGAAGAGGTTTCATTATATGTAGTAGTGTGACATCACACTAATATCAGATTGAAATCACCAGATCTGTTTCTATACAAGCATAAGCACCAACAGCACCAAATTCTGCTAGAACAAATAATTACACTATGCACACTCATGTGAGGCACCACAGGTGTAAATCCAGTCTAGCAGAAGCACATGGGCACAAATGCAAGTAAAATCAAGCAACCATCAGATCCTAAGCTTTTAGACAAGACCAGAAAATTAACCATGTCTAGACTCTAGACAATAAGTCAATAAGTAATCCCAAGCCTTGGGATTGTGATAAGATTATTCTCAATCTTGCAAAGAATTGCTTTGCAAGATCATCACAGAATAATTGTAAGCCATCAAAGATCAGCATCTGTTCTTACCCTATATAAACCATGGCCTCATTCTTTTGCATCACTGGCCAGGACATAGACCAATATTCTATTAAATAAAAAAATATAACAGATCATTTAAATGATCTATGCTATGGTGCTCACTCTCAAGGAGGTTCCACAACAGCATAGCCATATGCCAGAATTTTTCTCTCTAGCAACAATGTCAAATCAAACAACACAAATCATTTTCCTAGTAAATGTTCTAGGAATCAGATCCATAAATTTCTTCACTATACAAATGACAGGAAGCTCATTTCTTTCTTAAGATCCCAAACAAAGCATCTTTATTCCATGGCTTATCTTATGAATCTCATCCAACTTAGCCAAATAAATGACAACTGATAATGCTAGGAATGATCAGGCTATTGTGTACACTCCAAGGAGGCATCACAATAGCAGGACCATAGTAGCAGAAAACACATTCACATTAACCAAATCATCCACTGGTTCACATGTAATTATACCTAAAAACCAAATCATTTCCTTAGTGTTGGCCACTAAGAATCATCTCAAATAAAACAACAAATCATTTTCCTAGAAATAATACTAGGAATCATCTATGGATATAAATCCATAGTCACCCATGACATTCATACTATTTAGGGGATAGTCATGTAAGCCAACAAGCAGATATAGAAGGTTCCAGGAACTACCCACTAAAGCAAAGCTTCAGTACTTTAGACTCTAATATCAATCCATTTAAATGCACAAAGAGCTCAAGCTGAATATCCAATCCAAGGGGCTCATTCCACAACAACACAGGTTAGCTAGCAAGGGGCCAATACCACACAATTCAATAAGCTAACTAGATCAAAACCAGTTAATATTGGATCATCTCAACAACCAGCCAAACCTTATAGAAGAATAAATTCATTATTCTAGAGTCACAAACCAGTACCATCCACTACCCAATTCAGATAAATGAATTTTCAACCCAAATTCATTAAGCAAGCTATGTAGCAAAGTTACTGCAGTGTATCATGAACCAAAGTGAGGAACTCAAATTAGGATTCATACTGAGAGAGAGTGGGATAGAGAAAAACTTACCTGACTGGCCTCGCACAGCAAGAAGAGGAAGTAGACGGCGGCAACACCGAGGTGCTGGGAGCCAGGGCGGCGGCACGGGGAGCACCTAGAGGAGCTGCAACCCACGCCTAGGCCGCAATCAAGGCAGCCAGAGGAGAGACACGGCGGTGCTGGACATCACCACACCACCAAAATGCCAGCAGAGCAATCAGAGAAGCACCGGAGCATAGCACCGCTAGAGAGCCACAAACCCTAACCACCTCAGAGAAGATGGTATGACCAGGGAGAGCTCGAAGGGCGAATCAGATTGGACCAGTCGATGTTGCATTGTCAACTGTGTCAGAAACCACAGTGTTGTCGGCTGGGAACGTCGGAGCTCACCGGAATCGAACAACAAAGGCGGCGGGTCATCGCTGTCGTGGAGAAGAAGGAGGTCGCGCGAGAGAGAAGAGGAGATCCAATGGATCAGGTCTGACCGACTTGGTCGACCGGGTCCAGGGGTGTAGCCCAAACAGGTGATGGGCTGGGCTTAGAATTAAGTTGGGCTGGCCTAAGAACCAAGCCAGGGTATTAAAAAAGAGAAAACTAAAGTTAAGCTAAATATTAAATAACCAAAATACCCCTCTACACCTTTTAAGCTCTAGAAAAATGTTGAAAAATCATAAAAATATATTTAATACATCCTGGTGTTTATTAAAATAATATCCACCTAAGAAAAATATAATCATATTTATTTAAGTTTAATAAAATACAAATAAATATCAACACCCTTAAATATCTACATGAAATTTAATAAATTCAGGAAAATTCCTAAAAATAAATAAAAATCACTTTCATAAATAAAAATAAATCTCTTATCTCACAAAAATACTAACTTAAAATTTTATTAATAAAATTTAAAACAAATATTTAAAGACATTAAATATATATATAATAATAAAGATAATGTTTAAAAAATAAATAAAATTCATTTTTAAGCATTTAAGCAAGTATATTTATTAGAAAGGTACTAAATATATAATTATAAAAATATTTTAAAGTTATTATATCATATAACTTGAAGTATCTAAGTTATTAAAATAAGATAATTGTTTTGTTAATTGTTTAATATTATTTCCTAAGTAAGAAATGATCTTATTCAAAACATAATCTCTTGACTCTAAGTAGTTTAAACTATAATTTTAATTTAATATAAAATCTAGGTGTAAGCAATTAACTTTATAATATTATTTTAAAATCCTTAACTAACTATAAGTCAAGGATTTACAAAGTTATTCTTTACAAATCATTAACAATTCATAAATAATCATATTTATCAAACTTGAAGTTCACTAAATAAATTATAATAAAATCCATCTATCTTTATTTATAAAGAAAAATCTCAAAGTATGGTCTATAAATATTACACATGCAAAATTTACATCTTAACAAAGTTCCATAACCATAAGATTTCATATTTAATTATACTTATGAAAAACTCTAATTAATAATGCTACAAATGCTATATCTCAATTCCAATTACATTTTTATAGTTTACTTTGGTTTAAGATATCGTAAGCCAGATATATAATAACTCAAAAGCATTTAAACCTTATCAGAAACCTTAACTTTAATCTTATTAATCTTCAGAATTGAATAACTTAACATAAAGAATATTTTCTTCAAATGTTATTCTTTTTTCCATTTCAAAAGAAACACTATACCATTTCTTTAAAGTCATGACAACTTAAAACATAAATTTTGTAATAATTACCTATTATCATGAAACCATAGAATTATATTATAATTGTACTTTACTCTTCACATTTTATATATTTATCTTCCTTATGAAGTAAACTTAAACTAAAGCAAATCTTAAATAAATCATAAATAATCTCGGTGGCAATGATTGAAGAATTACTTAGGATTTTGAATTATGCATCTCATTACTTATGCATAAAAACATATTGGTTCTTTAAACATTGTCCTTATCGGGCAATGATGATATTTTTGTAGAACCCGAGGTCCAGGGTGAAGTCGAGACATTCGACTACAATAGTCCGCTATATCAAGGCAAGTTCACACTTTCTCATGTCCTTTGATTATTTTCTATAAAGTAATTGCAAACTGTGTGTCATCACCTGCATTTCAAAAAGGGTCGAAAACACTATTTTCATAATTAACTTGAAGTATCGTTTACTGATCCAGGGTGATCAGCTAACCTATTAAGACTGGCAGTTGGGATACCACTAGACAGGGATATATCATCTAGGACTTAACAACCAATGTCGTCAGTGATTCTTGCGTCGTATATTACGCGTTAACCATGAGATTTGGAATGGGACGGAGAAGTCAGCTGGATCGGCTCCCTTTCGCATGCATTGGACACTGTTCTGGGCATTTGTGAGTTGCAGATTGTGGGTATAGCCGTTTTATATGGGGAAAGGTCTACCGTGGATCTTGGCTTACAAAAGACATATTACTAGTGTTAATGGTTGTTGTGTGTATCCAACTAAGGTATAGCCATTTTATACGGGGAAAGGTCTACCTTGAGTTTAGGCATACAACAATTGCGGTGTATGCGGGGTCGCGGAGAAGGACAGTGATTGGCTTGGATCATCTACTGGGCCCCACACCATAGGAAGTGTGGACGGGAAAGATTCGCTCGGTTGTGCATCAAGGATTTGATCTCTCATGGGTAAAGTAACGCACCTCTGCAGAGTGTAAGAACTGTAACTTGTTACTCCCTGTTCCGGGAAGGAGCTGCGAACGCGGTGGGAAAGGAACCCCATGAAGGTTCTGGTAAACCCGTGAAGGCTGACGGACATAGTCTTTCAGAATAAAAGCAAGCTTTGAAGAAATGTTTACAAAAACCTGCATTGCCTATGACCTATGGTCTGTGGCTGTAGATATAGTGCATCAAACACTCCTTTTTAGGGAACTTGCTGAGTACGCTCGTACTCAACGTATCTTCTTAACCCTTGCTAGATTCTGAAGACAATAACGGTCAGGAAGAGGAAATACTGTATCCAATTGAAGACCAAGAAGAATTCCGCTATGAAGAATCAGAAGTATCCGGAAGCGTCGAAGGGAACAATTATGAAAACATCTATGAAATGGAGACCGACGTATCTGAAGCATAGATATATCATATATATAGTGATCTAGTCCAGTAGCATAGATCTCTATCCCCTATCTATATTAAATATCGTATAAACCTTAGTTGTTTCTTTATTCTGTTCTCCGAGTTATTATAGTTTAGCACTGAGTCATCGGGATACCTCTATGGACCTAGGAGGATCTCAAAGTCGTCATGTAAATTTCTTATTGTAATAATAACAATGTATGTTGTGGACCCGCTTTGTTTCTGTTGTACCACTATGAGGATGTAATATTTGCGGAACGGTACTCCGTGAGTGTTATGTCCATGACTATAGTATACTACAACATGCAGTGGTATGCTGGGTCACCACAGCTGGTATCAGAGCAAAAGCTTTGACCTTAGGTTGGGAACCTGTTAAATGGGTAGAACTTGTAGGAAGTATGTTAGCAACGGTAAAGAGTTCTCTAGAAATATGATAAGTATTCACTTGAGAATTACATTTTCATGTTTCTAGTGCGATAATTCTTTATTATAATGCAAATTGGGGTAATAATAATAAGTTATAACCAAATAGGGCAATTATAATCTCTTATCTACAGTGAGGAATGACATCTCGGTACACAAACCGGAATGTCCAAGTGATGTTCAAGTGATATATAGGACTATATAGTGGATTAGACAAAAAAATTGATACAACTTTTATGGAGTAGGGAGTTGCAAATCTCGACTTTCTGTCAAGGTTTATAATTTCCAACACGGGAAAGTGTTAGTAAAGTACTGTATAGTGCTTATATTACCAAAGAGTTGAGGATAAGAGAAGTAATGTCATCAGGGAAGATGAGAGGTATGGAGGCGGCATATCAATTTGCAGTTCTAGAAGCAATAATCAGGCTTCGAAAACAAGAATCCAAGGAAATTGGTAGGAAGTACTCTTACTACTATACCTCAAGATTCTATAAATTCGAAACTTAAGTTGGATCATGCTGCATTTATGCAGACTGAATCTACTTGAGATTCCGAATGTATAGGTCATAGAAGGATATTTCTCAAGACCTATCATGACACACATTAGGTTCTAGTCCAGGATTTGGATACAACCTTGAGGATTGTGTTGATCCTACCAATATAATAGAATGCAAAAAGGAATTAGATAGAGGAGCTAGATATCCTAGAACAGTTTTTTTTCGAGAGAGGTGTAGAAAGAAAATAAGTTTGAGGAATCATAATCTGAAGCCTATGACTATTATAGGGATGAACCTCAAATACATGTTGACCTAAAGGGTCAAATCGGAGACAAAACAAGAAACTTAGAAAACATCCAATCCTGGTATTCCAGTTTGGAATCCCGATGGATGGGGAGAAGAATCTTACACTGGAACCAGGGAGAATCCTATACCCTGTGATCCTAGTAAAGGAGTAGAAACCAGTTATGTTAGCATGGAACCTATGATCCATATGGGGGTAGTACCAATCCTATTGACCTGGAAGAAGGAACTGACGGTTATTACATCTATATGTATAACTAAGTCAAGGAAAAGCAGAGAATACATCTTGCTTTAAGAGTGTATTTGAAGGTGGACATGAGAATTCCACAGAAGTTCACGCATTTTCTAGTCATTTTTCAATGGCTAAACTCAATCTAAGTACTTCTAATCAAGAGTGCACACCCTCTGGATGTTTATATACTCCAGAAGGTAGTTGTCGGACTTCACGTTATCAGGGACGGAATTCCAGGAAGTACTAGAAAGAGAGAGAAAAGTAAGAAGAGATAATCCATGGAAGTAAAGGACTTAAATAATGTACATAACCAGTAATGTGCGTCGTAATGTTTGAGAGGCATGACTTAAGAAGTAAGAGCATGCTCATACGAGTAAGCAAATCCTTGTAACATACAAGTAATGTACCAAGTGTGAGTCAAACCGTAGTTATAAGGATTGTTTGTAATAGCTTATAAAAACCATGTATAATACATGGTATAGGTTTGGTTGTTATTTGGATTTGGTTCTTGATTCCCTTGTGTGACTAGCACTGTGCATAGAGTTGAACTCAGAAAACATATGCCTGATGTAAGTATGAGTAATCGCTTTATGTAGCAGGACTAGAGAGGGTATGGATACGGGAGTAGAAGCTGGGTTTGAAGGACAGCGTGTGGAATAAGAATCTAAGCAGAGAAAGCAATATGGATGTAATTACCACTAGACCATCAACTCATCCGTTGACAGAGGATAATTTCATGCAATACATGCAAATGATGCAAGAGTACCAAAATAAGTTCATGCAGGAAATACTCAAACGAATTGGACCCGAAGAGGAAAAAAAAGATATCAAAGTAAGTCTTTCTGATTTCCAAAACGCCAAACCAATTCCTTTTGCATTTGCATCAGAACCTATGGATGCAGAGGATTGGCTGATGGATACAGAAAGGAAACTTAAAACAGTAGGATGCAATGATGAGGAGAAGATACGATATGCAACATTTCTTCTTACCGGATCTGCCGCAAATTGGTGGGAGAATCAATTAGCTATGCACACACCAGAAGATATATTCACTTGGGAAGAATTCAAGCAGAAGTTTCGTGAGTATCATGTTCCAGAAAGCATTATGGAATTTAAGAGGAGATAATTCATGGACTTATGGCAAAATGATGAAACCGTGATGAAATATATTAGCAAGTTTAGTCAATTATCTCGTTATGCAGTTGATAAGGTAAATATGGAGGGGAAGCGCAATAAAATGTTCTTGGAAGGACTAAACCCTTATATGAAGATGAAAATACGAGGGGCTACAACAAGATTTTTCCAAGAGCTGGTTGATGTAGCAATTACTTTCGAGGATGATTACAAGGTATTATTAGAAGAGAGGAAGAAATTAGCCAAGAAGAAAGCTAAAAGGGAACCAAAGAAGTTTCAATTTACTAAGTCAACATCAAACTTAAGTTTCATACCTAGATTCATATCCACAAGTGGTACATCAAAGTATGAGGCATCAAAAAGAAAGAAGGAAATCATGTGTGGTAAGTGTGGAGCATCAGGTCATATAAGGAGGGATTGTAGGAAGGCCGGAAAGGTGTGCTATAGGTGTGGTCTGGAAGGACATAGGAGATCTGAATGTCCCAATAAGATGGTTACTCGAGGAGTACAATCACCATTAAGAGGTGGACACTTTGGATGGAACCACGATGACGAGTCTACAACAGGTATGTTTAGTATGATGAGAGGAGCCTTTTATAGGGAGAGGGGGGGCACCCCAAGGGGCATGGCGCCCAGCCATGGTGGCTTCCCCCACCTCTTCCACATTCATGTGGGTGGAGCTCCCACTCAAAATGAAAAGCCTCCACTCCCATAAAAGAGCCTCCACTCAAAAATCCACTCACATGCATTAAATTTCCACCAAATTTAATGCAAGCTCTCATTTAAATAAAACTCTTTTATTTATTTATTCAGAATTTTGTTAATTACTTTAATTAACAAACATTCACATAAAACCCCTTGCTAGTATTCAATTTCACATGCAGAACCAGTTTCAGCAATTTCAACCAAAAAAATTTCGGTGTCTAGTGAAATAAATTCCTGCGCTTTCCTTTTTCTTTCTCTGGCATATTATTTGCTCTAAATGGTGTCGGTATCCCTTAAGTGTGTCACCCTACGGTTCGCTAATGATGTAGACATGATCGAGATCCCTCTCTGATAAATAATCAGCTGCGGGGCCTGGAGATTCGTACTGACTCCCACATATTCAATGATGACTTCTGTGATCGTGTGAACCTTATATGCATGTAACTCAATCCCTTTGTCTCGTGATATATTACATGTCCGAGATTCGATCATCGGTATCTTCATACCTAGTTTGATCTCGTTACCGACATGTACTCTTTTCTCGTTCCCGTGATATAACATTCTAGTGATCAAATCACTTGCTTGCAAGCTAATCAATTTGATATCACCAAGAGGGCCCAGAGTATATATCTCCGTCATCGGGATGGACAAATTCCAATCTTGATCCATGAGCATCAACATAACACTTTAGTAGTTCTGAACCCATCTTTATAATCACCCTGTTACGGTGTGACGTTTGATGTTATCAAGAAACTCTTCCGGTGTTAGTGATTGACATGATCTCATGGTCTAAGGATTAGGATCACTTCATAAGTTGTTATAGCAATATAAATGTGACACCCCGGTTCTGATAAGACCGTGGCCTCTATGTGACATGCCAATCCCTGGATCGGTTCATTGGCCCACAATAGAGTAAGATAGATAATCATAGCAAATAACCGTGTATCATGATCTACAAAGATCCAGAGTACCATTATTATAATATAAAAGCTTAGCATAAAGCTAGCTCAAATTGTTCAGGTAGCAACAAAAGCGAGTAAATCCTCCAATCTTCAATTTGCCCACAAGTGAACAAGTGCCGAGTGGATTACCGTGGCCTATAACGATCAATCAGAATCGGAATAACCTGCAAAGATAAACGCAACAGCCGAAGGGTCAATACATGGAATGTATGGCAAGTAGAGCTAGTAATGGAGACAATAGTACTAACATCTACATGCATATTTGGCAAGTGGAGCTGTGTCTGGCTTGCATTTGCAAATAACTTTGTCCTACTTTCATAAACAGTTTTGATTTTCTTTGAAAAGATCCCAATTAAGTTAACCCAACAATATTAAAACAATTATGAAATTAGAATGAGCGAGAAACATGTCATGGAATCAATATCAAGCAACTCAGTTGTCCATAACCGGGGACACGGCTAATCGATTAGATTGTACACTCTGCAGAGGCTAGTACACTTTACCCATGTGACTTGGCCAGCCCAGCTCGTACCATCACTCTCATTTTGGGTGATGTTAGGGAGAAGACCAAGAAGAGACTGTTCGGGAAGTAGTTCCTCAATCCCGACGCACCGGTCCAACCTACCAAAATTCTACATCTCTGGATACGCGGGTTCGAGTTACCACAACCTACTAAGTCCAACCAACTGCCCATTTCATTATTGGCACATGGTTGTACACGTAAGCTATACAATAAAGAAGCCAATCATTCTCTCTTGATACCTGGGTGCCTTTCCGCAATGAAACCACCAAAAATTATCAATACCATCACACCCAGGGGGTTCATTGATTAAGTTGTTTTAGTTTTCACAAACCAATACTTTGAGAAAACAAGTATCAATGATGCAACCCAGCCCTCGTTCAACATAGCATGGCTAAGCACATCTACAACGGTGGTTCATCTACAAGGAAAGCCCTACCACATAATGGGACATAGCATAGCGATAGTATCATCCTACACATGCATCTACAAAATACACGACAATGCATTGAAAATAGTAGGACGATATCATGAACAAAGTAGCATTTACTTGCCTTGGTTGTAGCGGTCGGAAGAACAATCCACACACGAGCAAGGGTTGCACTCCACACAATCTACACGACACAATTGCATTCATAAACAAACAATTCACAAACATATGCAACAAGGATGATGCATGAATGCAAGAACGGCAAGTGAATTGGTGCTACAGCTGAACCACATAATACTAATCCATAATACTACCAAATACATGCATGGAAAATAGATTTGGCGCAAGGAAAACTATTAACCAAAAGTAGTGATCACTACTAGATCTAGAACTTAAATAATTCACTACCGGTAGTATACTGATTGTAAAATCCTGGAAAAATTCTACCGCATAGGTATCGCTGATAAGAAACAGTACCAATTGGAATTACTCAAAAAGGAGTTATAAAACTTCCCGAGTAATTAAAACACTGCAGAAAGCCATTAGACAATTACTGCAGTAGTTTTTACTGTAAGCCTATCTTTTTATTCCACTATGAGATTCCCCTCGTTCACACGAGCTCAGGGACATATCACACACGATTTTTGGAGCTACGGATCTTTTTCTACGAATTTATTACTCCGAAAAGGCCACTGACTAGTTTGATTAAACTGTACTAAACCTTACAGTAAAAGTCTGAACCAAAACTACAGCAAGATTCTACACGACTCACTGAACGTGTACATATTTTATTTGCAATTTTTGGCCAAGCGGTTTAATTTCTACACAATTTACAAGTTTCTACCGAAATCTGCCAACTAAAGGGATTAACGAAATTGACCCACCAATCGGTTCGCTTGACTGGTCAACTCGCCTGATGACTGGGCGCTGACTGGGCGTCTGACTAGTCAACGTCTGGGACGCTGACCAGTCAACGAACGATCTAAGCCGCTGATCTGAGATCTGACGGTGGCTGCTGTCTTACCGGAATCGGATGGCGAATCGAACTCCGGCGAACTCCGGACGACGGCGACTGTCGGTTCCGGCGTCGTGGTTCTACCTGCACGTACACACACGGTCAACTACGGCTCCCGGAACAATAAACGCGCGCGCGTACGCGGCGATCTGCAGGGCGCAGATGGCGGCGGCGGATGGAGACGCGGAGCACGGGAACGGAAAGAGGAGATCGAGGCAAACCCGCAATGACGCGGCGATTTAACGGCGGCGGAAGGCGCCGGAAGGCGGCGACGGTGGATGTGCTCGCGCCTGGGAGCAATGGCGGCGCCAGGGAGATCGATCGCGCGGGCAGGGGTGTGGGGCAATGCGGGCACGAAAAACGAGGTAGGTGGCCCCACTTAAATAGCATCCTTCGCGGAAAAAAAACTAAAAAGAAACGATCCAGATTTGACTCCGATTCGGAGATCGGTCCGGATTTTCGGACCGTTTTCCGGCGGTTTACTAAAACGTCCAAGTCTTTTGCATACGAACTCCGATTGGAGCGATTCTCGCGCCTACGGGTTCGTATCGTCGAGGGGAACAACCTTCAGTCGAAATTTGCACGAAAACTCAAACCTACAGGGGTGGTTGTTGCAAGACACTCCAAAGCTCCTCGCAGGAACCTCGAAGCAAAACAAAATAGGGTTTTGAAGGTGGCGTTTCGTCGATCCTCTCTACTCGACGGTTTTGCATGAAAAGATATGATGCAATGCCATGAATGATATACAAGACCAAATCTAAAATTTGGGATGTGACAATAAACTCAATAACTTTGATCATAATGCTATACTTCGGATGAATGTTCATCACATCATTACACTAATGTTGTGACCTCGTTATTAACAACATCCTATGTCCATGATCAGGAAACCTTTGATCATCTTGTTAATCAACGAGCTAGTTTATAAGAGAGGCATAACTAGGAACTTCCTTTTGTTTATTAACCATATTAATATAATTATAGCATGCAAAATAAACAGTTATCATAAACAAGGAATACGATAATAACCACTTTATTATTGCCTCTCGGGCATATTCCCTTCAGTCTCCGACTTGCACTAGAGACAATAATCTAGTTTGAAAACTTTGCGTATTGAACACCTATGGTTTTCTGGTGTTCCATATACGCAATTGCAAGTTGTTAACATAATCTACGGATCTGACGCTTCAGGTCCGTGTGTATTTGCATGTCGTTGCGTCTTCACGCATCACTCATTATCCAATGAGATGGCATTGTATAAATTTGGTCTTTTGGTGAGACCTTTAGTTCCTTAGGGTTAAATCATGTCGATACTATTGTCGTGCAATATATCTTTAGTGTTAGCCCGTTGCTAACCACACCTTAGTTTGGTAACAAACTACTTGACACAAATTCCCTCCTTTGATGCTACTATAGCATTCATATACTTAGCCTTTTGTTGTAGTATCCGTCACAATGTCTTAACTTTGGAATTCATCCAAATCAATCATCGAATCTCCTTTCCATTACATTGTGCCACCCATAGTTTAAATTGAGATAAACTTAATTTGTATCTTGTGACAAAACTAGTATCAATGTAACGCTTTACAATGAACTATTTGTAATTGTTTGTCACCTCTACACAAATATATTCTTAGTTCTTCCAAAAGATCATAAGAATATCCTCACTATCGTCCAATGATCATTTTATGATTCATTCTGGTATATGCTCATAACACTTAGAGCATAGGACATATCTGGATGTGTACATATCATGGTATGATTGATCAAAACATCCTTGTGATTTCACTCATCAAGTGTCAAAGCACTTGAATCTTGTTTCACTTATCAAGTGTCGATACACTTGAATCTTGATTCAATTCCTTTCCATGCGACAAGAACTATTTCTTGTATTTTCTATATTGAACTCCTTCAATATCTCATATATGTATGTTTGGCATAACCATATTAGTGTCACAGTCTATCCACCATATAAATTCATGCTAAATATTCAGGTTTTGCCTAAGTCTTTCATCAAAATGAAATTCTTAACCTTTGTCAATAAAAGATACATCATTTCCAATCAACAAGATGTCCTCCACATAATGTATTAGAAATATGTCTTAGCGCTCCCACTTAATTTCTTGCAAATGCAAGCATCTTCATCTTCTCCTAATGAAAACTCCTTTTCATCATGGTGAAGATTCTAACTCCTTTTCATCTCAAACACTCCATACTCCTATGGTGTTTAGAAAATCTAGGTGTTTTGCTAAACTTGCAACTCAAATAAATCCCTTTATGATAAATCATAATTCATTTATTTTTCTTGTTACACTTGTAACTCAAATAAATCCCTTATGATAAAATCATAAACCATTTATTTTCTTGTTACAATGATTTTCCACTTCATCTTGAAACTCTTTGAACATTTTGAAATATTTCATACTTCTTTCTCATTAAGTGAATATTCACTCAAATTTCCGGAGAAAGCATATGAACTTGAAATCAATCGCTTACGACTATACATAATGTACTACATACATCGATATGTATAAATTCCAATATTTAGTCATTCGTTCTTCTTTGGCCTTTGAACGAAGTTTCAATTATCCTGAGGAAAGTCTCACAAGCGTCACTTGATCAAATCAAAGACTCCAAAAATCCATGAAAATGGATATTCTTCATGCTTTCTTTCCAATATAATTTAAACGGTGATGTCACTTTGTAAGTGATCTTTCAATCATTTGTCTTGCGATATTTTAGCATTAGTTTTTATGGATGTGATTTCTCCAACTAGATTTGTAAATCATCCATCTTATATGGAATAAACTAATTATTTGAACAACCTTTGTTCTCATAATACCTGATTTTAATAACAATTATTAAAACAAATCTTGAAGTCAAGCTTTGATGTCAACGAGAAATACAAACAATGGTTTGTTTGTTTCGATGAACATCATCACATATTCTCTTGCTAGTTACTTAGGCCATTGTGGTTCATGAATTGCGTCGTTCCGTATGAAATTTCATACCAACCAATTCGGTATCCAATACCCAAGAACCACATTGTTTAACAAGCAAAGAATACAACCATAACATGCATATCATCCATATACCTAAATTGGATATTTCCAATCTTTTCTTTTCTGCCAAATATATTTATATATTCTCTTTAAGCATTTCCTTTTACTTTTTAAAAGAATCTATCAACATCAATAGTGGCGCCATATACATGACACATAGTCCAAAGCGTGTATATTAAAATAATAATACCTTTGGACTTGCACTTTGAAGTATATCACCATCATCAAATGATCGGTATTCTTTCAAAATCCATTCTTTAGTAATATTTTAGTGTAGTAAACACTTTTACATACATCTTCTATTCATCCTTATCATGACGACTTTCATGATCAAGATACTGTAGCTTATAAAGGCGAATCGTGAGTATAACATTACTTTCCAAAACCCTTTTGGATGATTAGGATGTCTAGCATCTCCAACCTTTGCAAATTCTCATCCAATATGAGAACATACATTATACTCTATCATATTGCAACCAAAACATTGTTTCATATATTGTTATATCTGTCACACATGATGGTTTCTGAAACAATTCTTTCAGCTCCTAGATGAACTTGATATTAAAACAATCAAGAATCATGGAGGCAAACATGATACTTAAGATACTAACACTGGAATTTTTACTCTCGATTTAATACTAATTATTAAACTTCACGGAGTAAACAGAGTTTGCTGAAAGTTTGCAATAGGACTTTAAACTTTAGATTGAGACGCAACACAATACGATACCAGTTTGTAAAGTAAATATCCAGAATTCTATAGTTATATTATCTCAATTACAACCATGCATAAGGTGGTGAACGAATGCCAATGACTACAAAAAATTATGCAAATTCACTTTGATTTAATTTATGATAAATTGAGTTCTACTAATCCAAATTAGAAATGAACTCCCACTCAAAAACAACATCCCTCGTGCCTTTTTGGTGATTACATGAACCAAATCCACTACACCAAGTCCGATCATCACGTGATTCGGTGTAGTTTCAAAGGCGAGCATCCATATGGTCATCATATCAAAACATATGACTCATGCTTAACCTTTCGGTCCGTGTTCCGAGGCCATGTCTGTACATGCTAGGCTCGCCAAGTAAGAACCTTAGTATTCGCGTGTGTAACTGTCTTACACCCGAGATATGCTCATGGATTCAAGTACACCCGATCATCACGTTATGTCTTGAAGCGACGAAACATTGTTGGTGCATACTTAAGGAAGAACATATTCTTATCTTGATATCCAAATGAGGGATCATCTTATTATGCTAATAAACGCCAAACAAGCAATATAAGATGCAATCAAACATCACATGTTTGTAAGTGAAATGATATGGTTCCCGCATATGATCTCCATCATGTGCTCCTTGGTATGATCACTATCATACCTCTATGTGTAAGGCCAAGGTCTATGGTGCTTAGACGTTATGTGTGTTGTAAGAGTATCATCTCATACTTCTACTTATAACATCATCATATCATAACACTAGCCTAGCAACAATCTAAACTAGACGCCTCTAATTTATCCATTGCAAGTTTTACGTGGCTTAGAGATTTCAATGATAGAACCGTTCTTACCTACGAACATGAACCACAACGAGGATACCCAAATTGTTGACAACTCGTTGCAAATTAGATATTGACTATAGTAGGAGAGACAGAAACTCGCTAGCCACTTATGCAAAACTAGTTGCATGTCAAGCGTGGAACGGGTCTCATGTGCGAGGACATGTAAAGTTTGTCTGGGCCGCTTCATCCCACTATGCCACCAATATCCAAAGTACAACTAAGAAGCAATAAAATGATCATCATCGCCCATATACTCATATGTGTACTACCCATGCAAAGCATCTACGCATAGATCTGGCTCTGATACCACTGTAGGGTTCGCAGCATAGAAAAAAAAATTTCCTACGATGGGAACAACTATGTACCAAGATCTATCTACTAGATACAAGCAAGGGTGGATATATATCCATAGAATACATACCCTCGAAGACCGTATAGAGTTAACGAGGTTGTACTCGTGGATGATGTAGCCGAACGCTTTCCGATCTCAAGATCGTGATGAAGTCCATCTGGTCCAGCCGGTCCAGCACCATCACGTCCAGCACCGCAAAGCAGTGGTGCATCCGTGATCGCGCACACGTCCGGGTACCCCGACAACCTCCTCTCTCTCGCTCCAGCGAAGCAGCGGAAGCAACAAATCCTTCTAGAAAAGCCACCGGGAACATGTATCTCGCTCATCCGAGACCATGGGGAATTCTAAAGGAGGGAGAGAGATCCTTCGCGAGGAGGTGTGCTTTGAGAGGAGGAGAGGGGGGCCTTTTATAGGGAGAGGGGGGCACCCCAAGGGGAATGGAGCCCAGCCATGGTGGCTGCCCCCACCTCTTCCACATTCATGTGGGTGGAGCTCCCACTCAAAATGAAAAGCCTCCACTCCCATAAAAGAGCCTCCACTCAAAAATCCACTCACATGCATTAAATTTCCACCAAATTTAATGCAAGCTCTCATTTAAATAAAACTCTTTTATTTATTTATTCAGAATTTTGTTAATTACTTTAATTAACAAACATTCACATAAAACCCCTTGCTAGTATTCAATTTCACATGCAGAACCAGTTTCAGCAATTTCAACCGAAAAAATTTCGGTGTCTAGTGAAATAAATTCCTGCGCTTTCCTTTTTCTTTCTATGGCATATTATTTGCTCTAAATGGTGTCGGTATCCCTTAAGTGTGTCACCCTACGGTTCGCTAATGATGTAGACATGATCGAGACCCCTCTCCGATAAATAATCAGCTGCGGGACCTAGAGATTCGTACTGACTCCCACATATTCAATGATGACTTCTGTGATCGTGTGAACCTTATACGCATGTAACTCAATCCCTTTGTCTCGTGATATATTACATGTCCGAGATTCGATCATCGGTATCTTCATACCTAGTTTGATCTCGCTACCGACATGTACTCTTTTCTCGTTCCCGTGATATAACATTCTAGTGATCAAATCACTTGCTTGCAAGCTAATCAATTTGATATCACCGAGAGGGCCCAGAGTATATATCTCCGTCATCGGGATGGACAAATTCCAATCTTGATCCATGAGCATCAATATAACACTTTAGTAGTTTTGAACCCATCTTTATAATCACCCTGTTACGGTGTGACGTTTGATGTTATCAAGAAACTCTTCCGGTGTTAGTGATTGACATGATCTCATGGTCTAAGGATTAGGATCACTTCATAAGTTGTTATAGCAATATAAACTCAATGACTTTGATCGTAATGCTATACTTCAGATGAATTTTCATCATATCATTACACTAATGTTGTGACCTCGTTATTAACAACATCCAATGTCCATGATCAGGAAACCTTTGATCATCAACGAGCTGGTTTATAAGAGAGGAATAACTAGGAACTTCCTTTTGTTTATTAAACACACATGTATTAACGTTTCCGTATTAATACAATTATAGCATGCAAAATAAACATTTATCATAAATAAGGAATACGATAATAACCACTTTATTATTGCCTCTCGGGCATATTCCCTTCAGATCGCCAGGCGACCGCCCACCGTCCTAGCACCCGAGCCATGCCGCTAGCTCGTTATGTCATCTCCTCCGTCAACCTCTACCCACGCCGCGCTGCCCCTCTTGCTCGCCTATAAAATCAGGCCTCCCCCGCACCATTTATCCACACTCCAACACTCACCACTCCTCATTGATCCTCCCCCACTTCTTCCCGGAGCAAGGCGAGCTCTCCCTTGCCAAAATTTGGCTGGAGCCCGCCGCTGCTGGAGGAGAAGGGCGTCGTCGATTCAGGCCACCGTAGGAGAAGCCGCCAGTACTAGGAGAACGGTTGTCGTCGACAACCCCGTTCGCCCCCGTCGCTGACCCTCGCTAGAGCTCCGGTGAGCCTCCCCCGACCCTAACTGGCCAAGATAGGGTTCATCCCCGTCGTGTCTTGTTCCGATGAGGAAGATGGCCGCGAGCCGTTGATCTTGGATTTAATCCTACGGCCAAAAGAATCACATACCCCTTCGGCACCCCTGTCTCACTAATGGGTGGGAATACCACTAAAACCATCTCACGCGCGCACTACACGCAGTAGGCCGGCCCATCTAGCTCTCCCACGCAACCCAGTTAGTTCAAACTTAGATTTTTCAATTTAGTTCAAACCCTAGTTCCGTCTGTTGATTCAAAAATCAATTCAGAGAGTTTCACTAAACCAAATATGCATGAAACTAATTTTGTTAGAAAGATACTAAAATTATTAATCCAAGCCAGTTGGATTCAAACCATTTGAAATTCTAGATCACCTATGGTAAAAATAACAAGGCAAATACTTTTCTGTATTCAAACATTTTTCAAAAATCAACCATAAATGTTTTTGAGTTGATTTCAACTCTCAAAAATCACATTTGATAAGACCTTTCTGAATATATAAAAATATCTAGGTTTACTTGCAGTAAAAATGGACAAGTATTAAAAGAATGCCTCATAGGCATTTCTAGTCACTTTAATTAATTAAAATAATAATGTTAAACCTTATTAAATTGTGACACCACTTGAAATCACATTCCCAAGTATTAAATATGTGGTGATGACATGTGTCAATATGACCCCATATTTTAATTGGAGAATATTAAATCTTATGTAGTTTTCAATGAGTAGAAATTACTTTTCTAAAAATAAATAAGACTAAGTCTTTAATCCTTGTGATGATTGTGATGATGCTAGATCATCTAGTGTGAAACTTTGTGTGCTAAATAGAATTAGTTAAGTATTGTTTGGTGATTGTGTACCTCGTATTTATTTATGGACGCTAGTACCGACAAAGGATACGAAGAGGAAGGAGACTACTACGAAGAGGAAGCAGAGGAGAACTTCAACCACTTCACTGCTCAAGGCAAGCCATCCGAGCAAGCTAACACTTGCAACTTTGCAAGCTAGATAACTTATGCAATGCATTAGTCATGATTTGATTAGACAGCCTTGAGTATACTAAATCCCAGTTTAACTTGCAAGCTTGATTATTTTATTTCTTTATCAAAGCTCCTTATTTATGTTTACTTAGTGACTTGTGAATTTTGGAAGGATATTAGAGGTAGCATAAAGAGCATAAAACTTGTCCTAAGTTAGATAAAATAGATGTCATACTAAGGCATGAGATTAGATTTGGATAAGTCACATTTGATTAGAACCCCTCATTAGGGATTACCCTCAACCTTAGTGGCTAGTGCTAACCATAAAACTTGATCATTTTAGATGGGAATACTTGGTGAAAATTATTGTGAAAACCTTGGAATGATGAGTCATTCTAATGAAATGTTTTGACATGTGTTATGACACCAGATGATTTTGATGATGAAAATGTTGAGGCATGAACCTTAGCCCCTTTTATAAAACTAATGGTTGAGTTCGGATGCGATACAATTCCAATTTTATCGTATAACCACAATACCCGAATTTGGGTAGGGCTTGACTAAAAATTTATATACCTTAGTATGGGTTCCCTTGCAGCCGAGGTTTGAGCTGAGGCTACCTCGTGATGATTGTGCACCTGTGCGGTTTCCAAGATGACAGATGGTCATGGTTGGGAGGCCAAACTCATAGGGGAGGTGCCTATACTAGGGTGTCTAATTGAAAGGTTAGGATTGATTATCCGCATACTGAGTATGGTGATTCAGGATTGTTCCTGACGGATGTATCGAATGTTGTGGTGAAAGTGTACCATCTCTACAGAGTGTCAAACTATTCGAATACCGCGTCCGCGATTATGGACAGTTGGAGTGGCCATACTGTTTCGTCGTCAGATGTTTTCAAAATGACTTGTGAAATGAATCATGAGTTTGACTTAACCACAATAGGGTTGTGAAAGTGAAAGCTAAGTTCCCACTTAGGTGTTATAAAACATTCAACTAGCTTTCTTTACTTCTAAACTCAGTTAGAGATAAACCTGGCTTTTTGCAAAACAACCTAGAGCTTAGTATTCCTACTTGAACCATGGCTTTGTCCCTGGATATTCCTATGGCCAGAATATGAGGAGGATTACCAGGATGATGGACAACAGGAAGTATACGACAACTAGGATCATCTCCCATCTTTAACATTGCTTGTGACCCTAGAGATGGAGCTTCTCCCACGCTACCGTTATTACATTATTTTGCTGTGTTGATTGTATTAAGACTAGATCATGAGATCCTTTATTTGTAAGACCTTTATTATGGTTTGTAATGGATGATGAACTATGGTACCAATTTGTTATGTCTCGCAAAAATGGTAATCCTGGGATTGCGATGTATGGCATAACAGGCATCTGGGATTAAAAATCCGGGTGTTGACAAGTTGGTATCAGAGCCATCCTGACCATATGAGACCCTAGTTAGAATGGACGCTTGAATCAAAAACTTAGTTTCAAAACAAAAAAAGTGAGTATTTATGAATACCTATTCTCATTCTTGTCACTTAGAGTCTTTCAAGAAAATTCATGTTCCTCAAAAATTCTTGCAAAATCTTACATAAAATTTGACACACTTAATCACTCTACTAACTTACTCATCCTATCTTCTTATAGATGGAGGTGAAGTATAGCAAGTTCTACTAGTTGGGCAACATAGGAGAGCTCATCTTTGGACCAACTCTCAGAACTTCTGGAGCGCCCGCACCCCGAGTTCTTCGGAGCACAGCTCAACGATCGGCAAGGAGGAGAATTGCAATGGCTGATTGTTGCAAGTCTCAGAGGCAAGATTGAAGCCCCCACCTCAGAGGGAATCCATTTCACCTTAAGAGAGAACAACTGGCTAGATGGACTAGCCAGGGCTATGCAAGAAGCTCTTGCCCATCTGTGTGGTCAAAGCATCAATCAGATCAAGGGTACTCGCTTTGAGTTCTACGCAAGGCGTGATGCTATGGGACAACCATTGGAGGTACCAGGTCACCCAGAGCTGAAGCATCAAGTAGATCATCTTGACTTCATGTTGTATGACTGGCAGAAGGAGTTGGACAATGCCCGCGCTTACGCCAACCACAACTATGCCATCGCAGTCAATAAGGACCAAACCATCGCCATCCTTGCAAGGGAGCGCAAGTCATTTCGCCGTACGCGTGATAAGAAGGATCGCATCATTGATCGCCTTCGTGATAGAGTGTCAGACTTGGAGGAGACCATCCATGAGCGGGACATGCAACTTGAGGACAGGGAGAATGCAGGGGAAGATATCCGTGGAGACCCTTACTCCTACCTCAGTGATGATGATGACTTCCTGGAGGACCAAGCTATGGATTTCCACACTGATGATGATGACTCTGCCTTCATTGATGATGATGACGATGAAGCCACCGATTCTGATGAGTAGTAGCACTTGAGCACTATCGTAGGTTGGAGTTGTATCAGGTCCCATTGTATCGTAGTTTCACAGAATGGTTCTTAAAACCATCTGTTTCCTTATTATGGTGTGTGTTTGTATTGTGTGCTATGAATGAATGAAAGCAAGTTGCTAGTTAGCAAAACCTGAGTCAAACTCAAAGTTTAAAACCTTTTTCAAAAACAAACCCCTGAACCTTAGAAATTTCCCTCTTGTCTCATGATCTATCTCAATCTTCAGATGCCTCGTGGAGGAAGCAGTTCATCCCCGGACCCAATGTTGCAAATCTTGCAAATGTTGGTTTCAGACCATGAAGCTGAAGAGCCGAACGTCAAGCCAACTTAGCCACCTTCAACACATAGCTCAGATGACCTAGAACAATCAAGGCCATGGAAACCAGGACAACCATGGATCCAAGCTCAAGAACTTTCAGAACACCAATCCACCCATCTTTAGTAAGTCTGAAGAGGCATTAGATGCGGATGACTGGTTGCAGACCATGGAGAACAACTTATAAGTCGCAGGAGTGGAGGCCAATGAAAAAGTATTGTTTTCCACCCACTATCTGGCAGGAGATGCAAGAGCTTGGTGGAATAGCGTTCGCACCATGAATGGAGGACATATGATGGCTTGGGATGAATTCAAACTCAAGTTCAGCCGAACCCATGTGCCACCAGGTTTAATTTTGCGGATGAGAGATGAATTCAAGGAGCTGAAGCAGGGAAGAATGATTGTGGTATAGTATCGTGACAAATTAATATCTCTGTGTAGGTATGCCACTGATGAGATTAGCACCGAGGCCAAGAAGAAGGAGAGATTCTTGAATGGTCTGCATGATGAGATGCAGAAAGTGTTAGTCAATATCCTATTTGCTGACCTTGAAGCCTTAGTGGATTCTGCAATCCAGATGGAAGCCAAAATAAATCAAGCTAATGAGAATAGCAAGCATAGAATGATGCATCAACCAGGAACCCACCATACCTCGAAGTATCGCCCCAACCTGTCTGCAGGATATGCCCCAAGAAACAATAGACCCCCGATGAACCGTCCAAACTATCCCAACCGTGGAGTAGGAAACCCAAGGCCCGGAGGAAACCACCACAACAACCCCGGCAACACCAACAACTTCAATCATGCACCGCCCAAAGTCCACAACCCCACCAACACCAATACTGCCCCAAGAACTGGAAGCAATGTCGTGCCTGTTGTAGGAAAACACAAGTCTCGGGTTACTTGTTATGAATGCGGAACCAAGGGCACTACTCCAATGAGTGCCCCAAGAAGCTTGCAGCATCCCCCAACGTGAATGCACCAGCTCAGCAGCAGCGCCGTGTTCAGCCTGGAAGAACTCACTCAACCGCAACAGCCGTCTGTTTCACATGAATGCTGAAGAATCCCAAGAAGTGCCAGATGTCGTGCTGGGTATGTTTTCTGTTAACTCGGTACTTGCAAGAGTGTTGTTTGATTCTGGAGCATCGCACTCGTTTGTTACATAAGAATTTGCATGCACTAGTAAGATTCAACCAACAGAATTGAAGCATGTTATGATAGTTCAAATACCTGGTTCGACCACCAAAGCTAGAAAAATTTGCAAGGTCATACCTATCAGAATCCATGGCATAGATTTTTATGCTAATCTAATAGTACTTGGAACCAAAGGTTTGGAAGTAGTACTAGGAATAGATTGGATGTCGAAACATAAAGGATTAATCGACTATGCCAAGAAAGCCATAACGATGACTAGTACCGCTGGAGTATCAGTAGAGCATGTATCTGAAACCTTGCCCCGTCAATTAAAGTGCAACAAGAGTCTAGCCCAACCAATCATTGACCAACTCAGAGTAGTTTGTGAATACCCCGACGTATTCCTAGATGTATTGCCCGGTATGACCCCAGATCGGGATATCGAGTTTATCATTGAATTAATCCCTGGAACAGGACCCATAGCTCAGAGACCTTATAGTATGAACCCATCTGAATTAGTGGAGCTGAAGAAGAAACTGGATGCTATGTTGTAGATAGGCCTGATTCAACCAAGTGTGTCGCCATGGAGATCACCTGTCTTGTTTGTGGATAAGAAATATGGAGGTAACCGTTTGTGTACGGATTATCGGAAGCTGAATGATGTCACCATTAAGAACAAGTACCCACTGCCGAAGATAGAAGATTTGTTTGACTAGTTGACCGGTGCCAAAGTGTTTTCTATGATTGATCTTAGAACTGGTTATCATCAACTCAAGATTCGCGCAGAGGATATTCCAAAGACTGCCTTCACCACCAGATATGGACTGTAAGAGTACACTTTTCATGTCTTTTGGATTAACCAATGCCCCTGCTTATTTCATGAATATCATGAATAATATTTTTATGGACTTCCTAGATAAGTTTGTCGTTGTTTTCATCGATGACATTCTGATCTATTCCAAATCAGAAGAAGAACATGAGCTACACCTAAGGACCATCCTTGAAACCATTAGGGAGCATCAGTTGTATGCCAAGTTTAGCAAATGTGAGTTCTGGTTAAAGGAAGTAGGATTCCTCCGACATATCGTATCAGCCGGAGGAATTGTTGTCGACCCAAGGTTAAGGATGTTGAAGAATGGCAAGCCCCAACCACTCAAACCCAAGTTCGTGCATTTATCGGATTAGCGGGATATTACCGCAAGTTCGTAGAAGGATTCTCGAGTATAGCAAGACCCATGACCCAATTATTTAAGAAAGATAAGAAGTTTGAATGGACGGACAAATGTGAAGTAAGTTTTCAAGAGCGTAAGAAGAGATTGAGCTCAGCCCCAATCTTGATTATGCTGGATATCACGAAGCCTTTTGATGTGTATTGTGACGCATCCAAGATTGGTCTCGGATGTGTGCTAATGCAAGAAGGCAAAGTCATATCTTATCTATCCCGACAACTGAAGCAACATGAGCAGAATTACCCTACCCATGACCTTGAACTAGCAGCCGTAGTTTTAGCCTTGAAGACATGGCGGTATTACCTCATGGGAAACCGTTGTGAAATTTACTCAGATCACAAGAGTCTAAAGTATATTTTCACCTAGAAGGAGCTAAATATGAGGCAAAGGAGATGGATAGAGCTAATCAAGGACTATGATCTTCACATTCACTATCACCCCGACAAAGCCAATGTGGTAGCAGATGCTCTTAGTAGATTGTTGTGTCGATTGAACACCATGGTTCTGAAAGAGCAACCAAGTTTGCACAAGGAGTTGGAAGATTTCAGAATGGAGCTAGTAAGTGAAGGATTTTTGGCTAGCATAGAACTTCAACACACTTTGATTAGTCAGATCAAGGAGGCACAGAAAGGAAATGCTAGTATCGACGGAATCAAACGTCGTATTGGTACAGGGAAGGTACCCGGATTCACCGAAGATGAAGAAGGAGTTTTTTGGTACAAAGGACGTATATGTGTGCCAGCAGATTCAGAATTGAAGCAAGCTATTTTGAAAGAAGCTCATGATACTCCTTATTCTATCCACCCCGGAGGAACAAAGATGTATCAAGATTTGAAGGAGCAATTTTGGTGGCATAAGATGAAGAGAGAAATCGGAAGCTATATAGCCAAGTGTGATATCTGTCAGAGAGTCAAAGCGGGACATTAGATACCCGCAGGACTGTTGCAACCATTGCAGATTTCAGAATGGAAATGGGATTCAGTCGGAATGGATTTTATCACCGGTTTTCCTACATCTAGTAGGGGAAATGACTCTATCTGGGTCATAGTGGATAGACTATCCAAAGTCGCCCATTTTCTACCAGTCAAGACCACTTACCATAGTTCGAAGCTAGCAGAGTTGTACATTGCTAGGATAGTCAGTTTGCATGGAGTCCCCAAGAACATCATGTCAAATCGAGGAACCTAGTTTACCTCGAGGTTTCGGAAGAAAGTCCAAGAAGGATTAGGAAAAAGACTGGATTTCAGCATAGATTATCACCCTCAAACTGATGGACAAATGGAGCGAGTAAACCAAATACTCGAAGATATGTTGAGAGCTTCTGTGTTAGAATATGGATCAAAATGGGAAGACTGTCTGCCTTTCGCATAATTTTCATACAACAACATTTAGCAAGCCAGTTTGCAAATGGCCCCATTTGAATTCATGTATGGAAGGAAGTGTCCTACCCCTTTGAATTGGTCGGAAGTAGGAGAGAGTCAGATTTTTGGACCCGACATCCTACGAGAAGCAGAAGAGAAAGTTCACAAGATTCGTGAGCACCTCAAGGCCGCCCGATCCAGACAGAAGAGTTATGCCGACAAGAGACGTCGAGACCTAGCCTTCAATATCGGAGATTTTGTGTATCTCAAAGTATCACCTTTGAAAGGAATGCAATGTTTCCAACTCAAAGGAAAGTTAGCCCCCAGATATATCGGACCCTTCAAGATTTTGAATCGTCGAGGAGAAGTATCGTATCAACTGGAACTGTCGGAGGAGATCTCAGCCGTGCATAATGTGTTTCATATCTCGTTACTTCGCAAATGCCTAGAATTCCTGGAGAAGACCAAAGTTTTCAAGAATATTGATCACAGGACCATAGAGATCAACGATGAGCTAACATATCCCGAAGTATCCATTCGTATTTTGGAATAAGCTTTCAGGACCACCATAACCCGTAGTATCAAGTTTCTCAAGATCCAGTGAGTATCCTACCTGAAGAAGAAGCTACCTGGGAGCGAGAAAATTACATTAGGACCGAGTTTTCAGATCTCTTTAAATCCAAGTTTTCTTTTTCTCACATCTCGGGACGAGATTTTGTTTAAGGAGGGAAGGTTTGTAACATCCCAAAAATATTAATCAACGTTATCAAGTTCCAATCACCCAAGTTTAGGGTTAACAAAAACTTTTGTTAATTAAAATCAATATGAACGCATATGTGTATGTGATGAATGCATGAATGCTTGCAATGACTTGTGTGATAGTTATGAATTAGCAAGGATTGGTTTAAAGATGAAAACAACATCATCTAAATCATTTCCAAGCAGAATCAAATCAATAGAAATTCAAAAACAAACAATATGAGCTAATGGTCATTTTGACCAAAGTTAACCACTAGACCACTTTGAGTGTTTCTAGTCCAAGATTCCTAACAGAAACAAATCCAATTATTTTCACCCCTTGCTAGACCAAGTAAAAGTGAACCTAAGCCCACCTTGCAAACCCACAGAAACATTTTACAAATCTATGCCAAGGACAATTCAAAATTGAATCTAGTTCATATGGTAAGATCACCATTTCTCAAAACCCAACCAAACTGGTTCACTTTGACAAATACAAGCAACCAGAGACTACCAAGTATGTTCCCAGTACACTCACCAGGTTTCATCCAAAAATTCAAATATAAATTTATTTCGGCCATTTCATCAAACACCTTCTGAGCACAAATCAAATAAAACAACAAACACTATGTTGAGTAGTGTTTTTGCCAAACTTGTTCCCTCTATAGCCCTCACAACACTCCCCATATGTCACCCACCTTGTCTATGCAGCCCTAGCACACTGTATACACGACCATTTCATCAATGTCCACCATGGCCTAGCACATTTGCCACCCCCACCGGCGACAGCACGATGCAAGCGTCGCCAGCCTCGTCAGCCATGTCTGGCATGCTGCCCGTGCCTCACTGCCCCCTCTAGACCAGCCCTAGCTCGAGGACAGAGAGAGATGTCGGAAACGCCGTGCCCGTGCCGTTGTCGACCATGCCGATGTGCACCGCAGTTCACGTTTCGTTCCCACTCAACCCGACCACCTCGAGCTCTCGCTGCCCGTCTACACGATCACCACTGTCCTAGGAGACCACCAGACATGCCCATTCCCTCGACCGTGCCCCGTAGCCGCCGCACGCCGCGAAGTTCGCCGTCGGTACCGCGCTGAGCACCGCCCCGTTCCGACCGCTGTAGATGGCCATTTACTGAGCCACGATGCCCGTGATGACCGCCAGGCGACCGCCCACCGTCCTAGCGCCCGAGCCATGCCACTAGCTTGCTGTGCCGTCGCCTCCGTCAACCTCTTCCCACGTCGCGCTGCCCCTCTCGCTCGCCTATAAAAGGAGGCCTCCCCCGCACCATTTCTCCACACTCCAACACTCACCACTCCTCACTGATCCTTCCCCACTTCTTCCCGGAGCAAGGCGAGCTCTACCTTGTCGAAATTTGGCCGGAGCCCGCCGCTTCTAGAGGAGAAGGGCTCCGTCGATTCAGGCCACCATAGGAGAAGCCTACAGTACCAGGAGAACCGCCGTCATCGACAACCCCATTTGCCCCTGTCGTCGACTGTGGCATCCCGCAAAACCACTACTAGAAAATCGCGTTGAATTTGTGCATTGCATCGTCATCATCATGCATTGTTTGCCAAAACTATGTTTGCAAAACCCGTGTTGTTTTCTAAACGCCCCTCTTTATTCAAACCTCAAACCGGACCGAATATTTTGTTTTGCGCTATCGGTTTGCAAACGGAGTTATCAAAACAAATAAAATTATAATTAATTTTGGTGGCAAGGCGTCCGAACCGACCCAACAACCGCCAGAAACTAATCGGTCCACCTGGAATCCCTACAGCTACCCAGAAACTACCCAACCCAGCCTCCACCTCACTCCCACCTATCACGGCGCCACCTCATCCGCCTCACCCTTTCATCCTATCACCATGCGCCACCTAGCCCCGCCTCTCTCACCTCTCACCCCACGCGCCCATCTACACTCACTGACAAACCCCCCGACGCTGGGCCCCACCCCTCTGGGGCCACCCAGCTGCCAAGACCGCCCCGCCCGCCACACTCCCCAGCCCCACCAGCCCCATGGACCCCACCCGCCAGCCCCCACACGCACGCCACGCCTGCCTCATCCATCCACCGCGGGCCCCGCCTCCCACAAGAGCTTCCGCGAGGCAGACGCCGCAGACTCGAAGACCGACCCGAGTCGGAAGCCGAACCGCGATTCTAACGCCATGATCTACTACGCGGATGAGATGGCCGAGGCCCAAACCAAGCGCCAAGACCCTGAGTACCAAGATCGCCTCACGGACGCGTCACGGTTTTGGAGGAACTCTCGACGCCAAGGTCGCCACACGGAACGACGAGCACTTCGCCGCGAACGCCAAGACCCCGCCCCGGAACTCCATGTTCTTCCCCCGGAGCCGAAGGTCCGGAGCTCTGCTTCATAGAACGTCAAGTGCCCCGAAGACCGTTCCGCTGAAACCCCAAGATCATCAACGGCACCCGAGCTCGACACCGGCAGCTAAGATGGCCCCACAAGACCGTCGACAAGAAACCGCGAACCGGAACCCTGAGTTCTCCATCTAGGACGCCAGGATCGTCGCCATGACCCGAAGACCCCGGATGCGCCAAGACCTACCCCCTCGATGTCTGAGAACGATCCCGTCAAGTTCGTCGAACCCTGAACCCCGAGATCTGCTCCCCGTCGAACCCCGGACCCCGGAACCCCGAGTTCGTCGAACCCTAACAAGATCGTCGAGACCCTAATGTGTGAACCCCTTCCCGAAACCCTATTCTATCACATAATAACAACTTGTTGCATATTGAATTGTCTTTTCCGCATGCATGTCATATGGGTTGGGGGCCTTATGCCGATTCACCTAATAATTAAATATGGGGCCCATATGCGGGCAAATCTAGCCTTATATTGGCCTCATTTAAACTTGTGTAGCGAACCCGGTGCTATCTTCTACCATGTTAAACAACGTTTAAATTGCGGGGTAGCTAAACAACTTGAACCATCTAATAATTGTCGGGACCCCGGTTCCGTTTAATCTTGACCTAATTGCATCGCACTTTGCCATGCCATGCATCATGCCGATCTTCTGCCGTTGTATTAAATATTGCATCCGGTGTTTCTTCTAGTGTTTTGCTTCTTCGCAGATAAGGCCGTTGAGTTGATGTGAGCTTCGTCCCGATCTTCGGGGAAAACCTTCGACAATGTTTTCAGGCGAGCATCTCCCCCTTTCTACCTATCTTACTTTTATAGTCTTTATTCCCTCCTGTTGATCTATTGCTATCTGTGTTGCGATGCTTTAGTTTCCGTACCTGTGACATACCGTGCAGCCCTATATTGCCTTGGACACATCCTATTACCTGCTGTTTGGTAGATAGTTGGACTTGCGCGTCGTAGTGCTTGCTCAAGTGCTGATGTGTGTCGTCATATGCCACAGTTGCTGATGAATTGCCGCATGATGATGTTGGAGATGATTCTAGTTTTCCTTATCATCACTTTAATTTCTGTTTAACAACTAAAATTGAAATAAGCAGAGGCATCGGTGGGTGATAGATAATATTTGGTTTCCGAACGCCCACTTGTGTCCCGTAAGACCCCGAGTACTTGATACCTGTTCCTTGATTTTTGCGCGCTATCCACATCCGGGAGGTATATGGGACCCCCCTGAGCGAGCTTGATTCGACTTATTTCTTGGGGCCACAAACTAGTTTGAGGTGTTTTACTATCCTGCACTTATGCCATGCTACTTTACGTATTTAAATTGTGCGAGGAGCACACTGCATCGTTAGGATCGGGACACGTTTACGCTGTATCGACAAGCCCAGCCACACTTTCGGGTTCCCGTTTAAGCATCGTCCACCCAAACCTTGAGGCCGTCTCGAGTCGGCTAGCTTGCTATGAATCTACTTAAGGGTGGCCCCTGAAATATTTCTGAATCCTGTGATTGTTCATCGTGAAAGCCTCGTTGGGTTTTGATTTGGTTTTCCGAGGTTGATCGGCGTGTGTTGCTATTGGTGCACCGCCGGGTAAAACTTTTCAAAGCCGTGTCCGCGGATATGGACGACTTGGAGCATGATTCTCGATCATAGACAAGCATAACTAAGTTTATCGCTATAAATTTGACTTATAATGACTAGTAATCGCTTCACTATAACGGAATGGATAATTAATCGCCCACAATTGCTTGTTTGGTTGTCGCCATGCGACAATTGTACTGACTAGTAAATCTTGCAACTACAACGGAATGGTGAATAAAAGTACCAACAACTTTGGGTTTTGGGTTATCTCATGATAAATGTATCTCGACTAGTAAGTGTTGCCACTATCACGGAATGATTAAATAAAAGTGCCCATCGCTACTTTATCGTGACAATTCACTAAACCCGACTAGTAAAGTGCCGCAACTATAATCGAATAAGTAAAAGCGCCAGCGGTGTGAGTTCCGGTTGACTTCCTCGTTTGGTTTCGAGGGGAAACGCCAGATGGGTTTGTTTGGTGTTAGCTTGTGTTGGATCCGGATAGGTCATTCTCACCCTCTCGATATCCGCCATTGTATCGAGTCTCTATAGGTAGTTTAGTGCATGCTGCCGTTGCCGATCCACCATACCTATGTAGGCGAGGACCGCGAATTCTAGCCTCGCTGCAATCGCCTCGATCGACGCTCCTTCTTTGTTTTCTGCTTTGCCTTTGTCGCACCCTTTTGTTAAGCGGTGTTTTGAGATCGACGCCGAAGGTGGTTACCCTTCCGCTTGGCACGGGGTTATGGACGCCATTGGTTATTCTTCGTGGCTCTTAGCCCCATTTGCTTCTTGTCCGTAGTCGGACGCTCTACCGCTTTCAAGGTGATTTGGATCTTGTATATTACATCTGTATTCTTGACTCCTTGAGTCGTTATATATATCTGCTCGTGGGTCCCATCGAGGATTGTGTAATGTTATTACTTCGCTTTTCCACCCGCACGAAAGTGCTGGTGGGCACCTTTGAATTGTTTCTATGCGGTTTGGTGAATTTCTCAAACTTGCATAGGTCCGATTCTCGAGGGTGTTACAGAGTGGTATCGAGCTCGGCGTTGCGATACCACAAGTCCAAATCAGAGGATAACCTAGCTAACTCAAGTAGAGTGTCCAAACTATTTTGAAAATCGGTTGGATAGTTCGATTAGGTCTGATTTTACTCCTTACCCTCCGCTATTCCCTCTTATCCCGACGTCTTTTAAATCCGCTCTCTTCTCTTTCTTCGAGTCCAGGATTTCTCGTGGTTGGGTTCCGTCGTACCTTCAGGGTTTCGCTATCTCCCTTTTGTAACGGAGGTGCTACGATCATCAATCTGCAACTTGTCTGTTGTACCCTTCATCCGATCTTTTGTCTTGAGCTCTTTATCCAGATGTGTTCCTTGCTGGATATCAGTGTCTTTGAAAAACATCTGAGAAGGACGAGCTTTGGTGAAGTTGGAGTCGACCTTGAGCACGTGTTGTTCATGCCAATGGAACCATCACGGAACCTAATCATTGTGTCTTTCATACGATTCCTGCTGGCATCAACCCTTTGTTCCGGATACCGCCTATGAAGATCTTCAGTCTAAATCTCGAGAGTTGAGTTGCCTGACTCTCCTACCCATGTATAGAGTTGATAGTATGGATACGGGATGGACTGATCACCCTACCCGACTCTCATCATGCGCTACTGTACATCGAACTGGTGGATCAATGTAACTTTTCCCTCTTCTAATGGAAGTTAGAGGTGGCCTTATCGTTTGATACCTCTATCTTCGTCCTTTGTTTCTCCGGAGTGTTCTCTCGACGATCAGGGACAACGATCCTTTGTTGGTGGTGTCGCCGTTTTCAAGTTGAAGAAGGAACCATTGTTGGTGGTGTCGCGAGGATCTACCTGAAGCAAGAAGATGCAGATCGCCGACCTTCCTTCCGGTACCATGAGGCGGATCTCGAGGGCGAGATCCATTGTTAGTGGTGTCGAATTGTGGCATCCCGCAAAACCACTACTAGAAAATCGCGTTGAATTTGTGCATTGCATCGTCATCATCATGCATTGTTTGCCAAAACTATGTTTGCAAAACCCGTGTTGTTTTCTAAACGCCCCTCTTTATTCAAACCTCAAAACCGGGACCCCGGAATATTTTGTTTTGCCGCTATCGGTTTGCAAACGGAGTTATCAAAACAAATAAAAATTATAATTAATTTTGGTGGGGCAGTCGAACGGTCCGAACCGACCGAACAACCGCCCCAGAAAACTAAATCGGTCCACCCCTGGAATCCCTACAGCTACCCAGGAAACTACCCAACCCAGCCCTCCTCACTCCCACCTATCACAAAGGCGCCACCTCATCCGCCTCACCCTTTCATCCTATCACCATGCGCCACCTAGCCCCGGTCTCTCCTTTTCCTCTCTCTCACCCTCTCACCACCCCACGCCCATCTACACTCACTGACCAAACCCCCGACGCTGGGCCACCCTCAGGCCACCAGCAAGACTGCCCCGCCCGCCACACTCCCCAGCCTCCCACCAGCCTGGACACCCGCCCAGCCCCCACGACGCACGCCACGCCGTGCCCTCATCCACCGCGGACCCGGTCCGCCCTACAACAGCTCTTCCGAGGCAAGACGCCGCAGACTCTCAAGACCGACCCGAGTCGGAAGTCAACCGCGATTCTAACGCCATGATCTACTACGCGATGAGATGGCGAGGCCGAAACCAAGCGCCAAGACCCTGGAGCACCAAGATCGCCTCACGGACGCGTCACGGTTTTGGAGGAACTCTCGACGCCAAGGTCGCCACACGAACGACGAGCACTTCGCGAACGCCAAGACCCGCCCCGGAACTCCATGTTCTTCCCCGAGCCAAGGTCCGAGCTCGCTCATAGAACGTCAAGTGCCTCAAGACCGTTCGCTGAAACCCAAGATCATCAACGGCACCCGAGCTCGACACCGGCACTAAGATGGCCCCACAAGACCGTCGACAAGAAACCGCGAACCGAACTCGAAGTTCTCCATCTAGGACGCCAGATCGTCGCCGCCATGACCAAGACCGGATGCGCCAAGACCTACCCCCTCGATGTCCGAGAACGATCCCGTCAAGTTCGTCGAACCCTGAACCCCGAGATCTGCTCCCCATCGAACCCCGGACCCCGGAACCCCGAGTTCGTCGAACCCTAACAAGATCGTCGAGACCCTAATGTGTGAACCCCTTCCCGAAACCCTATTCTATCACATAATAACAACTTGTTGCATATTGAATTGTCTTTTCCGCATGCATGTCATATGGGTTGGGGGCCTTATGCCGATTCACCTAATAATTAAATATGGGGCCCATATGCGGGCAAATCTAGCCTTATATTGGCCTCATTTAAACTTGTGTAGCGAACCCGGTGCTATCTTCTACCATGTTAAACAACGTTTAAATTGCGGGGTAGCTAAACAACTTGAACCATCTAATAATTGTCGGGACCCCGGTTCCGTTTAATCTTGACCTAATTGCATCGCACTTTGCCATGCCATGCATCATACATGCATCATGCCGATCTTCTGCCGTTGTATTAAATATTGCATCCGGTGTTTCTTCTAGTGTTTTGCTTCTTCGCGGATAAGGCCGTTGAGTTGATGTGAGCTTCGTCCCGATCTTCGGGGAAAACCTTCGACAATGTTTTCGGTAGCATCTCCCCTTCTACCTATCTTACTTTTATAGTCTTTATTCCTCCTGTTGATCTATTGCTATACGTGTTGCGATGCTTTAGTTTCCGTACGTGACATACCGTGCAGCCCTATATTGCCTTGGACACATCCTATTACTTTGTTTGGTAGATAGTTGGACTTGGCGTCGTAGTGCTTGCTCGCGTCGATGTGTGTCGTCATATGCCACGATTCTTGATGAATTGCGCATGATGATGTTGGAGATGATTCTAGTTTTCCTTATCATCACTTTAATTTCGTTTAACAACTAAAATTGAAATAAGCGAGAGGCATCGGTGGGTGATAGATAATATTTGGTTTCAACGCCCACTTGTGTCCCGTAAGACCCCGAGTACTTGATACTGTTCCTTGATTTTTGCGTATATCCACATCCGGAGGTATATGGGACCCCTGAGCGAGCTTGATTCGGACTTATTTCTTGGGGCCACAAACTAGTTTGAGGTGTTTTTACTATCTGTACTTATGCCATGCTACTTTACGTATTTAAATTGTGCGAGGAGCACCTTTATCTTTGTTAGGATCGGGACACGTTTACGCGGTATCGACAAGCCCAGCCACTTCGGGTTCCCGATCGTTTGGCCGTCCACCCAAACCTTGAGGCCGTCTGAGTCGGCTAGCCGTTCGCGGAATCTACTTAAGGTGGCCCTGAAATATTTCTGAATCTGTGATTGTTCAATGTGAAAGCCTCGTTGGGTTTTGATTTGGTTTTCGAGGTTGATCGGCGTGTGTTGCTATTGGTGCACCGGCGGGTAAAACTTTCTGAAAGCCGTGTCCGCGGATATGGACGACTTGGAGCACAGTATCTCGATCATAGACAAGCATAACTAAGTTTACTGCTATAAATTTGACTTATAATGACTAGTAATCAGCTTCACTATAACGGAATGGATAATTAATACTGCCCACAATTGCTTGTTTGGTTGTCGCTTGCGACAATTGTACCTGACTAGTAAATCTTGCAACTACAACGGAATGGCTGAATAAAAGTACCAACAACTGCTGGGTTTTTGGGTTATCTCATGATAAATGTATCTGACTAGTAAGTGTTGCCACTATCACGGAATGATTAAATAAAAGTGCCCACTGCTTACTTTATCAGGACAATTCACTAAACCTGACTAGTAAAGTGCCGCAACTATAACTGAATAAGTAAAACTGCCAACGGTGTGAGTTCCTCGGTTGACTTCCTCGTTTGGTTTCGAGGGGGAAACGCCAGGATGGGTTTGTTTGGTGTTAGCTTCAGGTTGGATCCGGATAGGTCATTCTCACCCCTCTCTGATATCCGCCAGTTGTATCGAGTCTCTATAGGTAGTTTAGTGCATGCTGCCGTTGCCGCTTCAGTCCACCATACCTATGTAGGCGAGGACCGCCGAATTCTAGCCTCATGATGTCTTGGCCTCAAGATCTTGGCCTCTTCTTTGTTTTCTGCTTTGCCCTTGTCGGCACCCTTTTGTTAAGGGTTTTGAGATCGGCCGTTAGCGGTTACCCTTCCTTGGCACAGGCGGGGTTATGGACGCCATTGGTTATTCTTCAGGGCTCTTAGCCCCATTTGCTTCTTGTCCGTAGTCGGACGCTCTACCGTTTTCAAGGTGATTTGGATCTTGTATATTACATCTGTATTCTTGACTCCTTGAGTCGCTGTTATATATATATCTGTTCTGTGGGTCCCATCGAGGACTCTTGTGTAATGTTATTACTTCGTTTTCCACCCGCACGAAAGTGCCTGGTGGGCACCTTTGAATCGTTTCTATGCGGGTTTGGTGAATTTCGCTCAAACTTGCATAGGTCCGATTCTGAGGGTGTTACATCGACCCTCGCCAGAGCTCCGGTGAGCCACCCCGACCCTCACTGGCTATGCTAGGGTTCGTCCCCGTCATGTCCTGTTCCGATGAGGAAGATGTCCGTGAGCCATTTATCTTGGATCTAATCCTATGGCCAAAAGCATCACATGCCCCTTCGGCACCCCCTGTCTCACTGACGGGTGGGGACACCACTTAAAATAGCATGCGTGCGCTGTGCGCAGTGGGACGGCCCATCTAGCTCTCCCGCGCAACCCAGTTAGTTCAAACTTAAAATTTTCAATTTAATTCAAACCATAGTTTTGTCTGTTGATTCAAAAATCAATTCAGAGAGTTTCATTAAACCAAGTTGCATGAAACTAATTTTGTTAGAAGGATATTAAAATTCTTAATCCAAGCCCGTTGGATTCAAACCATTTGAAATTATAGATCACCTATGGTAAAAATAACAAGACAGATACTTTTCTATATCCAAACATTTTTCAAAAATCAACCATAAATGCTTTTGAGTTGATTCCAACTCTCAAAAATCACATTTGATAAGACCTTTCTGGATATTAAAAAAAATCTAGGTTTACTTGCAGTAAAAATGGACAAGTATTAAAAGAATGCCTCATAGGCATTTCTAGTCAGTTTAATTAATTAAAATAATAATGTTAAACCTTATTAAATTGTGACACCACTTTAAATCACATTCCCAAGTATTAAAATATGTGGTGATGACATGTGTCAATATGACCCCATATTTTAATTGGAGAATATTAAATCTTAAGTAGTTTTCAATGAGTAGAAATTACTTTTCTAAAAATAAATAAGACTAAGTCTTTAATCCTTGTGATAATTGTGATGATGCTAGATCATCTATTGTGAACCTTTGTGTGCTAAATATAAGTAGTTAAGTATTGTTTGGTGATTGTGTACCTCGTATTTATTTATATACGCTAGTACCGACCAAGGATACGAAGAGGTAGGAGACTACTACGAAGAGGAAGCAAAGGAGAACTTCAACCACTGCACTGCTCAAGGCAAGCCATCCTAGCAAGCTAACACTTGCAACTTTGCAAGCTAGATAACTTATGCAATGCATTAGGCATGCTTTGATTAGACAGCCTTGAGTATACTAAATCCCAGTTTTACTTGCAAGCTTGATTATTTTATTTCTTTATCAAAGCTCCTTATTTATGTTTACTTAGTGACTTGTGAATTTTGGAAGGATATTAGAGGTAGCATAAAGAGCATAAAACTTGGCCTAAGTTAGATAAAAATAGATGTCATACTAAGGCATGAGATTAGATTTGGATAAGTCACACTTGATTAGAACCCCTCATTAGGGATTACCCTCAACCTTAGTGGCTAGTGCTAAGCATAAAACTTGATCACTTCAGATGGGAATACTTGGTGAAAATGATTGTGAAAATCTTGGAATGATGAGTCATTCTAATAAAATGTTTTGACATGTGCTATGACACTAGATGATTTTGATGATGAAAATGTTGAGACATGAGCCTTAGCCCCTTTTATAAAACTGATGGTTGAGTTTGGATGCGATACCATTCCAATTTTACCGTACAGCCACAATAACCGAATTTGGGTAGGGCTTGACTGGAAGTTTATATATCTTAGTATGGGTTCCCTTGCGGCCGAGGTTTGAGCTGAGGCTACCTCGTGATGATTGTCCACCTGTGCAGTTTCCAAGATGACAGATGGTCATGGTTGGGAGGCCAAACTCATATGGGAGGTGCCTATACTAGGGTGTGTAATTGAAAGGTTATGCTTGATTATCCGCATATTGAGTATGGTGATTTTGGATTGTTCCTGATAGATGTATCGAATGTTGTGGTGAAAGTGTACCACCTTTGTAGACTGTCAAACTATTTGAATAGCCGCGTCCGCGGTTATGGACAGTTGGAGTGGCCATACTGTTACGTCATCAGATGTTTTCAAAATGACTTGTGAAATGAATCATGACTTTGACTTGACCACAACAGGGTTGTGAAAGTGAAAGCTAAGTTCCCACTTAGGTGTTATAAAACATTAAATTAGCTTTCTTTACTTCTAAACTCAGTTAGAGATAAATCTGGCTTTTTGCAAAACAACCTAAAGCTTAGTATTCCTACTTGAACCACTTTACTTGTTAGTGGTAGCTTGCGAGTACTTAAAGAGTACTCATGGCTTTGCCCCTAGCTATTCCTATGGCCAGACTATGAGGAGGATTACCAGGATGATAAACAACAGGAAGTCTACGACAACTAGGATCATCTTCCATCGTCAGCATTGCCTGTGACCCTGAAGATGGAGCTTCGCCCACGCTATCGTTATTATATTATTTCGCTTCGTCGATTGTATTAAGACTGGATCATGAGATCCTTTATTTGTAAGACCTTTACTATGGTTTATAATGGATGATAAACTATGGTACCAATCTGTTATGTCTCACAAAATGGTAATCTTAGGATTGCGATGTATGACATAACAAACATCTGAGATTAAAAATACGGGTGTTAACACATGCAATGCATGCCCGCACTTGGGAGGCAACCTGAGAAGCTCGCCGTCCATGAACTCGTCGAGGAAGATGGGCCAGACGCAGGCGTGGAGGCAGCAGGAACCATGCGAAGGTGTCGTCAATGAGGAGCAAGGGTGGCGCGCCGGTGACTCGGTGAGGATAGGTAGAGGCACGCCGGCGGACGATGCCACCAGAGCCTGAGCCTCGGCCTCGGCCAGTGATGCGGCGGAGACCCGCGCAGCCCTCCCTCACCTCCTTCTTCGATGCACACGAGACCCGAAGTAAGGGATGGGGTTGGCGGCATGAGCAGGGTTTGGGGCCGCGGCGAGGGCACGCACGATGTGGTTCCGACGGCGGAGGGAGGTGGGTCGGGATGACATGGTGGTGGAATTTCCTTTGCCATCTATTTTTTTGATATAAAAAAGTCTTTGTTGAGTGCTTAGGGGCTGACAGATGGAGTCAGCAAGTGACCGTAATGAGACAAGCCCCATATCCCGATTGTAAATCGCGTATTTTTAAGGTCGGCGTCCGTATCAAAATGTTGTGTCAAGTTTAGGTACTAACGGTGGATTTTACTCAAGCGTCCAACCGTATCAAAATGCTGTGTCAAGTTTAGGTACTAATGGTGGATTTTACTCAAGCGTTAAATCAATTTCACGGTCCGTTAGTTAGATCGTTGATGGTTTCGGAGGGAGCAGCTGAATGGTATCAGCCCAAGAACGGAAGATGTACACATTTCATGTTACTAATATGGACAGTCACGTTCGTTCTGCCTCAGCTAGACCAAGCAACGCTGACGTAACTGATAGCAGATGCAACTATACAACAGATGCAGAGAAAAAAAATGAAGTGTACAAGTGGATCCTGCTGATGGCTCAGACTAGCAGGAACGAATGGGTGTCCTAAGTCCTAAGTGTGTGTATTGTGTATTCAGTCAAAGAACCACGTCTTCAGATCATTGCGGCGCAGGCCCCAGTTTCGACTCTGAGCACAAGCAAATGAATGGCGCAGGCCCCAGTAAGAGATTGGAATAGGCTGTATGAAACTGTCGCTTTTTCAATGTAGCGGCAGTTCGTTCTACTGAGATGTTGGGCCCAAGCACGAGCGACAGCAAGCCAACTCGGCCCTCAATCGGACACTGCTCTGCTCCCACTTCTATCTGCGAGATAAGAACAGGATGCTCTATGAAATTGTCATTTGTAAGGTGTAGCAGTTCTGTTGGGATGTTGAACTGCCACATCTGGACAGTTGAATTATAAACATGTGTTTGCATGACGGTCTGATGCCCATGTCTTATCATGATTAGATGTGTGTAGATAACACTTTCTTTTACTTCCATCCTGATCAGTTCCAGTCTTATATGTACGTAGAAGACTACAAAAGCTCTTGCAGGAATACTGGGGACATAGCACATGATTCAGTACTTACGTTGCTTGAAGTTGGAAGTGAGGATCGAAAATGAAGAGTTCCCTCTGTTCATCTGTTGGATTTCCCAACCACCGACAGAACATCCACGCTGCCCCAGCAACAGATGATACAGACAGGATAGCCAGGAAGCCGAAATGGGAGACGTCGTTTGCAATTATAGCCATCGCAAGCATGACCAACTCTGCAAGGCTTGCAATTGAAACCTCCATTCCTCCAATAAGATTTGCTTTTGAAGCCGGCACTCCAGTTTGGATTATCTGTGTCCCAACAACATCATAAGACATGTGCCCCAGCCGAGATAATGCCTGCAAGTTAACAAGAAACAAGCACAATGTTTACTCCATTGTATTCACCAATTCTTAATTGAGGGTGATTTGTAGCGAAGATGTAATTCTCACAATGGAAGCAAGGAAGATGAGTAGAGGTGTTCTCTGTGAAATGGATCCAGCCCAATACACTGTGAGAGCAATTGACAAGAGTGCAGCTTGAAATATCAATCCAGCTGCTCCCGCCTGGTAGTATAACATAAGCAGTTCACGCCAATTGTGACAAATAATATAGAAATTGAACTATACACATCGAGAAGGAAAGCATTTTGCGTTTTCTCGGAAAAGGAAGAAGAATAAATGGAACCAACAAACTATAGGTCCAAGTCGAACCTTTAGAATTCCAACTCTTTTCACCAGGCTTGATGAGATGAATGTAGCAACAAGGCCCATAACAGAACACAATCCACTAAAAGCACCGACAATGGATGGACTAATACCTGTTAAACATTGGTTATTAATTTCAAGCCACCTCTCCAGAGTTACAAATTTGAGCTGGGGAAGTGAAAACATACCACGATGCATCAATAATGCAGTCATTATGGCGCCAGGAGCAAGTGCGACGTTGAAATTTAGAAACACAGTAGCTACACTTGCAGGTAGAACTGTCTGCTGCTTATACTCATTCCAGCCATGCTTGATAGAACCCAGGCCATTTTTAACTGGACATTAGAGAAAGTATTAGACAATCCACAGAACCAAACCTGAAAATAAGTGATCAACGATCTAACTTCCTCACTGGGATGACCCCCTATGATATGTAGGCATTAGGGTGCGTTGCTAGGTTTAGTGTTGGGTTTTTCCTTTGCTTTGGATGAAGAATCCTTGTTGCAGTCTAGTAAATTACTCGCTTTTCTGCTTAATGATAAGATTGCAAAGCTTTTACACATTCTCCAAAAAAACTTCCTCACCTATTTTGCGGACATCCAATAGATCAGCACAAATAGATTCATCACTGGGGGTTCTCGACGTATCAAGCGCGTGACAGGAGACGCTGTTAATTACATGACCCAACATAACCTAGAAAGACCATACAGCATCTTGTGAGTATAAGTATATGCTACAGCTGTCGATTCATGATTCAGCTTAAGAATATATATGCATTTTACCAGAAGGGGAAAACTGCATATCATTAGACCACAAGAAATCTTCAAACAGGTTACTGGGTCGTATTTGGTCAGCAGAAAACCAAAAATCGAAGCACCAAGGGTCTGCGACATCCAAAACAGTCACGCGTGTTATGCAACTATAGTTTTTCAACTCAACTATACACTGATGGTTGCATGCAGTGATTAAAGAACAGACTAATAGAACAACAAGATCGACCAAACAGCAACCTTGTTGTCTGTGGAATTTTTCATGAATTTAAGAAGATGCTGATAATGACATGCATGCTCAATAACGTTAGAATCATCTCACCTCACAAAGAAGATCAATTCGATTAAGCATAGCATTAGCTTGAGCTAGTGCAACAGGCCTGTTTGTGCCAGCTAACTTCACAAACAAACAAACAAACAAAAGTAAGGGAGACAGTTCTCAGTTGGTCAGATTCAACAAGAAAGCAAGCTATCATCTTTAGTGTTTCTTACGATTACAAGTTTTCAATATAATGAAAAAGAAAGAATCTACAAAAATAATATGTGTATTAGTAACCGTACCAATACAACCCAGTCCCTCTCCATGGAAACTCCAAGTGCCAATCCTGCAAGCCTTTCAATAGCTCCGGCCGCCACTAGTGCAATGAACCAAGGTCTGAGAAGCAAAGCTGATGTAGAAGCATGGCCCATGCTTTCCAGAGCATATATGACCATGGCAGCTGATATCAACTGAGTAGCTACCTGCCAAACCAGTTGAGCAGGCATGGATTATTTTGCATTGACATAACATTATAATATAATCTAAAACATTCAAAAAATTCTTGGCCTGTAATCTGAGAAAATAGACAAGTGAACACAAAGACAATCACCTGGACAGCATTCAATCCTGTATACATGGGTATTCGGGGGAAATGATCCATAAGCTTGCCAATTATTGGTGCCCCAACAAATACTGAGAGCTGGATATCATAAAACAAATCAGATTGTTGATTCTAGTGATATCCCTTGAGATCAGTACAGTGACGAGTACCTTCCCGAAAAACCCGACAATAGCGATAGGCAATAGGCTTGGATGAAGAATTGCCAGGGCAGCAGGCCAGGCAAAATTCCAGAGTTGCTCCACAAGGTTACCAAACAAGTAGCTAGCATACAGAGCTGCATCAAGATGTTAAGGGGGGTATTAAAGTTCCACCATAGATAGATCATCGAGAGGCTTGCCCTTTCACTATCTAGAAAATTTTAAATTAATAATAAATCATGGGTTCAGGTATGCACTGCTTCTCAAATGCTAGACCTTGAAAACTTTAAACATTAATCAGCTGCAATTGTGAAATATTAACTTGCAGTTATTTTGCTTAACATGCATAAAATAAAAAAGTATAGTACTCCCTCCGTCTCGAATTAGATGTCTAGATACTGCATAGCATAGTACGTAAAGTGTGAACGTTACCATGAGACCACACTTACCATATAGTCCAGCAGGGTGAGCTGGAGTAGCGGCCAATGTATTTTGCTCTCCTTCAGACAATACCTGAATCATAAACAGACTGTAAGAAGAGGACAACATAAAAGTATTTAACAGACAATGTAGAGGAGTAAAGAATTTCGCCAAAAAAATGTAGAGTAAAGAGGATCATTACCGGCAACTCTTCAAAGTCGATAGGATGGGGAGTACTATCAAGCAAAGGAAAAGGACTAGAGTCTAGAACATCTCCTAGGATATGAACAACTGGAATGGAGCAACCCGGCAGTAATGATGTGTGATCATCAAAAGCCTCTTCCTTATTTAGATTACCAACATCCACCTCAACATTTGCGACATAACACCTTTGGACAAAATTGTCTAACCTGGAAAAATACTAACATGTTAATTTAAGCATCATAATTCAGAAGCCAGAACAAACACAATAACATCACAAGCTTAATCCACTAACATTGCTAATGTTTTACTGATCGAATTGCTCTTTTTTCATGACTCCACTGGATGATTGGTTCTATGAATTAGCACACAAGCTCAATCGAAAATATACCAACAAGACAATACTGACGTTAATTAATTTCCTCTCTTCCTTACAAACTTCATTATCATTCGGAAAAAAGATCAAGTAAAATACCACCTGCATTCCCTAGTTCCTATACCAAGCTTCTAGAGAATCCTAAATCTACCCCCAACTTCTACTTCTGAAACTTATTAATAAAGGGCTGTGTGCATCTATTGATGCAGAGGCCGGGGTCTAATGCCTCATTTTGAAAAAGAAAAAAACAAACCAAGAACCCAATTTCACCCCCAGCTAAAATTGATCGACCTAAACTCCAACATCTCGCTTGTAATCCGCGTCAAGCTTCCAGAAAAGTGAACTCCTCACCCAGCAGTGCATCTCAAACAAACCAAAAGTAGCGGCATATGCGACGCACGGGTAGCAGCAAGCAGTCACCTGAGCGCGCCGACGCCGAGGGAGGCGGGCCTCAGGCGCAGCCTCGGCACGCCGGAGAGAGTCCCGCGGCAGCGTAGCGAATGCGTCGACGGAGCGAGGACGGCTGAGGAGGCGGTGACCATTCCCATGGCTCCTGGGCGACGGCGGCGGCGGCGGCGGCAGCGCGACTACTCATGCATGCAGCCTCTCCAGAACCGGGTGCTGGCGGCGGGTCGCGCTCGGAGGAAGATGGAGGAGCCGGAAGCGTGGCCTGCACCTGCACCCCGCCTGCCTTATCCTGATGAGGTGGAGGCGGAGGTGGAGGAGAGAGGGAAGGAAGCGCCAAGTTGCCAATGCCAACTGAGGCAGTGGGGAGGAGAGAGGGAGAGCCGAAGAGGATAGAGGGGGAGATAAAAGGATGTCTTACGGCCGTCTGATTCAGATCGCACGGTCCGGAATTTTCGGTTGTCTGCGATTTTTGTTTTGAAATAAGGTTGTTTGTGACTGGGAAAGCATCCGCCGTCACTATCCTGAGACGCCAAATTTTGAAATTCGGTTGCCGGCGGCGTTTAGGGACTCACTTGCCTTTCTGCAATCTCTGTTAGGGTGTTCTGTGCAAAAGTGATGGGTCTCGTTGTAATAATTGTTCGCCCGCGGCCAAAATGAAAGCAGAGGTCCTTCGAAGCCTTATCCGTTAAAAAAAAAATTATGTTTTATAATTCATTCGCTTCTCCTCCCTCTTCTACTCGCTATCTCGAAATACCTAATTTTCATGAAGGAGAAAGTATTATTGAGAAGATCATGCTTTTGGAGGACGATCTAGTTCCTCATTTGGAGTAATAGTGAGGCAATTGACAACCTCTCAGTCAAAAGAAAGACACACTTTACATGGAAATATAGAACACGCAATTTGTATTGTGCCGTGACAACATGGCAAGTTAATAGGCGTAGAGACGTGGTTTATGCCAGCTTACACTTTGTACCGTTCTGGGTTTCTGCTCCGTAATTTCCGAGGATTTTATTCATGTGTTTGGGTTGTTTGATTGAGCTTAAATCTAGCCTTTTGGATCTTGGTTTATAGGACACTTTTGATTTTGGTTGTTGCTTTATGAGTATCATTATACATCCATATATCCAGCTAAAAGCCAAAAGTCAAACCAATAGCTTATAAACCGAAAAAAGGGGCAAATTTAAGCTTAATCAAACAGCCCCAGTTTCGACCATACACGGTATGCAGAGAGACGTGACATCGGGTCTATCCCGTCGAAAGTCTATAGAGAAGGAGATTTCTATGGATCGAGAAAATGTTGACCAGTTAAAAGAAAGAAAATGAAAGTGATCGCTTTGCACAGGCCCGGCCCTGGGGCAGGGCTGGAGGGGCAACCGCCCTGCCCTGAAAAATCAAGGGGCCCTCACGTACGTGCTGCTTAGTGCTATGTTGGACCATCGCGTGCATGCGCATATGTAGGTCTACCTCAAAATACATATGAAATCAGGAGTACTGAGTACAACTATGTGTGCTGCCACATTAATCTCTTCTCTGAAAAGGCAATCCCTAATCCACTCTCGCCATGGCCATCAGCGTCGATGGTGGAATATGAGCTGTGACCTCAATCGTCGCCCGACCTCTTCCAACAACCAACAGAACTCACCGTATTTGGTTAGCCGTCGATGCACGCCCCACTCGCGCATCCTCCTTGTTGCCTTCGCCTGGCCTAACTTCTCTGAAGTTTCTTCTCCGTCAATCGTTAATTTGCTCTTTCTTCTCATGGTCGGTAAATCAATCTTATCTCCCCAAGCGTTCTTCATTCACGTATGTCCCTTTAGATTATTGGAACCAAACTAAAGCAATTGATTCTGAATGTATGCCACGCACGTGTTTCTTCCCTGAATCCTATCTGCTACTTACTACTATGGGCTCCTTAATTAATTCTTTTAGGGGAGGCAATCTAATCAATTAAGAAAACAACATTATTGTTTGTTCATGGGAAACAGAAGCTGGTATCAATATAGCTTATGTTCATGTCACTCCCATACAACTTATTCATACTCAAAACAACAGACTAAAATATGCTCACATCTAGTTCACGATGATCACATACATTGCCTATTTCGTTTTAGGATAACTATCATTTAATTTTTTTTATGACCTCTAAATTTCACTTGTAATAGTATGCACATGCTCAATCGATGCTGGATTTTATTTCTGCAAGAGATTGTTGGATGATATTGATATTTTATTTGTGCAAGAGATTGTTGGATGATATTGATATCATGGTGAGTGTGCATCTATGAATGTCCTGATAAATTTCTATGCTAATATGTTTAAAACACTTGTTATAAATATTGATTTGTGATGCATTCTAAGTATTTTATTAGTAACATTATATATGAACATATTGGTTATTAATTTGATATATTTATATAAAGGGCCCAATTTTTCTAGTCCGCCCCGGGCCCCCAAAATCTCAGGACCGGCCCTGGGCCAAATGAAAGTGTGCATGAATGTTGTTGTTTCTGCGATGATGCGGTACATGTACGTGAGGCGACAGGCGGCGTAAACCAGGTGGGGTGCGGATCTCTCCATGACGGACGCAAACGAATGGCTTCCATTTTCTACGTGTTGGATGGGGCTGCGAGCCGGACGGCCGGCTGACGAGTCGCTCACGGCACCACCGTCGTTGTCACCGTCGTCTTGATTCATCTGGGTAAAAATGGGTGGTCCTATCCAAGATGAAGATGGTATAATGAACCGTTGTTTCTCGAGACAAGCTTTCTTCCAGCTTTATAAATAAAATCAGAAATCATATCGATCAAAACAATACAAGGTGATACACACTCTTTACAAAGCATATAAAAGTAAACAAGAAAAATACAAAAGACCAAAACTTGCCTATCGAAGATATCGACGCAAGGACGGGGTGAACCGGAACTCCACGACGACACGCCCAAGAGGATAACGACCCACCGCGCCACTGCCGACGAGACGGACGGTCAATGGTTTTTATCCAAAGCCCTATAACGGAGAAGGTAGCCGCAGCGGCGTCTTCAAGGGGATTACGATACCCACAGGCATCGTCGTCGTTGGTGTCGAAGCACTGGGCTTTCGTCCAGAAAAACCTTCACACCGCCCCATCTCTTGTTGTCCCCGAGTTGGGCCTACGACACACGTCCTAGGAGCTGTCAAAGCCGAAGCGCCACCAACACCAAGGTCCCCCAACTTCTGCTCCTTGCTATCCACATGACTGAAGAGACAAACCCCACCGTGGCCACATCGTTCGTTGCAGTGACGAAGCTAGAACAAACATTTTATGGGGTCAGCTCCATTCTAATGGGGTCATTGTATATAACTGAATAGTGTTTACCACTAAATTATTAAAGAAATTACATATTTCATTGGGGCCAGCTGACCCCAGTGCTAACAAGGCGGATCCGTCCTGGTTCGTCATAGAGTCGTCTGTGTAATCCACCTTCCAAGGACGCTGCCCTGGCATCCACAAACTCAAGTCAAAACTTCGACCAACGCCACATCGCAAATCAGACGGGTAGGACGGCGTAGGTCAATACCAGTTTTCCTACATGCATCAAACCACACGACAACCAGTTGAATAAAAGGGCAATTTACCATAAGAATTAATTATCATAAACACTAGATAAAACATGAATAGAATAATAGAAATTAAACTAATTATATGAGTTAGCAAATATAGATTAAGGCATATAACCAAACGGATTGCAAGAGATAGAACTTGAGAAAAGATCAGAACAAAGTTAAAAAAGAGAATGTACACCACAACAAAGAAACTGCCAGCGTTGGCGTTGACACCATCATCAGCCATGTCGTTGAGGAAGAGGTTGTTGATGTCGGGGAAGAAGCCGTAGCCGCTGCCGCTATCCGTGAAGGAGCGTGATGAAGCCAGTAGTCGCGCCAATAACGCTTCCCAAAAACCCTATCGTCCTTCTCGTACAGGACTCGAAGCAGCGGGGTCTCGGAGGCCTAGTGTCCCGGCTCGCGGTGCACGCCGCAAGACGGGATGGGAAAGATCTAGGTAGCGCAGTGCTCTAAAACTAGAGGCGCAAAGGGGTGTGCGATGGTGTGTCTGAGAGAAGGCTCGACCTCTCTCTCTCTTATAGGCACAGAGAAAAGGCAGGCTGCGCAGGAGATGAAACGAAGAGGCGGTAGCCAAAAACCGGACAACCTTCACTCGGTTCGTATTCATTTCCACTTAGCTCGTATTAAAAATGCACTCAACCAAAATGTTTCAGCTTCTGTACAACTATTTATATACCATTCATGCGTGCCAAAATAGAGCTCTGCTCGGCGAGATTTCCGCAGCCCACAACATGGAGTGGTGTGGCGAGACGAGCGAGGAGGAGCGAGCACGTGTATATGTCTTTTTTTCTCAAGCTCATATAAATAGTAGAAGAGCTCTTCTTATAAGCTGATCCAACTTCCACTCAACTAGCAATGTGAGACTAAACTTTTTGTCCCACCTCCTGCCTTGCATGAATGGGCCAAGTAGACCTATAGGATTTCAGGAATTTATTGGCATATAATAAATGAGCTGGGTCTATTTAGGCAAAAATTCCAACACAACCTACGAGAGGAAAACTGTCTTCCATCACCTACGGTGATTGTCGTCCGAACGCAGCAGCAGTGCTGATTAAGCACAAATCAGGATCTTATCAGCTCCACCACCGCGATGTTGTAGCCAGGCCACCATCGTCCGTCGCACCCACGCTGGCTATGCCACCATGTCTCGACGGGCGACGGCGGTCCTCGGACGTGCCGCTGCTGTAGCACACCCTCGAGCCAGGCACTAGCCGAGGCCTGCGCGCCACAACCAGGAGCAGCCCCACTACGCATCGCCCAGGGACCACACGCCTTGTCGCGCCGTCGGTCGAACTCGTCCCCATCGTTAGGTCGCACCGCCGCTCCCTCCTGCAGTGAAGCTCGACACTAGGTAGGACAGATCCCACCACCACTGCCCCACAGGCACTGCATGGTCTTTGTCGAACGGCGCTCGCTGACGGCGGCGGGGTTAGGGTTTTGGTGTCTCGATTACCCACGTGGGGAGCAACCCGAGATGCGATGCACACACGTGTGTGGGTGAGGGTTGGGGTGGTGTTTCCCTTGATGATACGAATCATGAACTGCTGGTTTGGATGCACGATGAAACCCAAATCTAACACGTGGTCGCTTGGATGTCAACTGGGGCTAGGTGTGTTCCGTTTATACCCAGATGGCTAGACGGAGTCTTGGTTCAGGTTCTGCTTGCCAATAGGAATATTGGCTAGAGTCTAGAGAAAATGAACTAGCGTTAGCGAAGTACTATTGCATGCCAAAAAGTTGACCCTCGTCCAAGCAAAGACCAATGTTTAGGGTAAAACAAAAACACAATCCTAGCAATTCTGCACATGTATGGTGTGGCATACTATGAACTATGAACCCTCGTGCTCGATCTACCTGAATTCTCCGACTGGGAAATAATTCATGTGACCATCGATCTAGAAATTGCTAATTATAATTAACACAGGTCAGTTGGAAATTAGAAACACAAACAAGCATACAACAAAAACACAGTATTAGCATACGAGTGTAATTCTAAAAATGACGATCTACCTAGAATGAACTGGACTTGCAGCTCATAATGTTGCTTCTCTGTGACTAAGTAAGATAGAGACCCCCTTAATTGTGCAAAAGGAACACACACAAAAAAACTAGTACAAACTAATTTGCCAGCACATCACCGCAAATATATTCATGCTGAATATGTGGATAGGCTTGGGCGTCATGTGTATGGAGGACCATGAGTCCATGGGTAAAAAAAAGAGTGACAACAATACTGATGCTATTACAATTCTGAAACAAATGCGTCAGCGACATTTAACATCAAGATTAACATCTAGTGATAGAGAAAAATAATGACAACAACAATACACTTACTATGCCAATTATGTTTAACAGCGAAAAAGGTTGATTGTGTTTTGGAATTTTCTTTTTTGTTGCTTTGGCCAGGCCTCGGACCGGCTTGGGGAACACAGGCATTTCTAGCCAACCAAGCAACACACGTTCTGTCAATAAAGAGAAATGTGGACTAGAAAATGAAGGAAATGATGCATTATGTGCGTGTTGCATTCTGAGTTGCCACTGGAATGGAGTCAGCCTGCTGAAACTTCCACCATCAACTTGCTAAGATTTCCATTGTGTTACAGTCAACTTGAAGGAACCTACAGGGAAAATAGCATGCTTATTGACAAGACAAGCTATATGACAAACAAGTTCATCACCTGGCAGATAAACATGATTTCATGAGTTAAATCCACCGCAGAATCAGAACTTCCACCGAGTTATGACTGGTAATGTGTTAGTTTGTTTTTACAGAAAACAATGAACCTGATCTCATCTAGTAATGCAGGACAGCAGGACATGAGAAAATTAGCACTAGAGGGCTGAAGAATAGATAATAGCGGCAAAGTGTGTTAAATCAGTCAACTATGAACTATTTTCCTTGCTACAAATTAACACCAGAGACTGGAAATTGTTGAAATGCTTGGTGAATTTCTAGCATAAAAGGACAGAGCCATCTTTTATTCATCCTTAGAAGATCATGTTCGGTTTACTTTCTATGCAACATATCAAACAAGAAAGTAGAATTGTAAATTGAGAGGCTTGTTTCTCCCCAAAGCAACAAAAACTTCAGCAGCCTTCTGAAGAATTAAGTTGGCTAACTTCATCTAAAAACAGGCTGACCAAATGATATGGTAATAATTTAATACATGTTCCTAGATTAACTATAATCAAAGAGGACATGACAGTGCTAAAGTCACTCGAGATGACGGGGAAATATATTCAGGTGAGAGGAGGCGGGTTCCTTTGTCACCTGTGGTGTGGACTGCACCAGGAAATGCTCATCGCAAAATTGGTCAGAGGGGATACATCCAGTCTACAATGAGCGTTTTTTCAACAAGATTTGTAGACTACGCACATGTGCACACTTGCACCAGCGAACGTGCCATGCCATCAGTCATACACTCATACCTAGAATAGAATGGTGCTGAACTAGACTCCCTAGAGTGGCCCCGTTGAAGTTCAGTGACAAAGATATGCAAGTTTGGAGATCAGAGAAATACTTGAAAGTTGAACCATCAGTACTAGCTCAGTGATCCATAATGTAATTTGGTCCAAGGAAACTAACAAACAAAAATATGCAGCCTATGGAAGGAAAAAATAAACTTGAAAAAGTGTCAAATGGATTGTGCTTTGTGTACACTTACATATACAGCAGACTGATTTTCATCCGCTTGTTTGGATCTCCTCCTCAATCTTGCCTTGGTCCTCCTCCTTCATATTTTCATCACCCCAGGTTCGGATTTCCACTGTGGGGTGGTTCGGAAGGAGAGAAGCTGTATTCCTGATGGCATCCTCTGATGCCTCCACCTCCCGAACCGTGGCACCAGTGCAAATGATCTTGACGATAATATGCGTAACGGAAGAGAGGTGCTCGATGCCAAAATCAAGATCCCTGCCAGCGTCTAATGGAACCTCCAGCTTCTCAAGGCTGGCCATGGCCCCAGCTTCAAACACCAGGCCTTCCCCATTGCTCCAGCAGATGAAGCGGAGCTCCTTCAGGCACATAAACATGTTGCTGCTTATGAAGAGTCTTTGTTTGGGAGCAGCTGATTCTGATGACAACCAGAGAAACAGCAAAGCAGGTAGCGCTCCAAGGATCTCAAATGTGTCCTCCTGTACTGTGTTAGTATTGATATGTAGGCATGTCAGGTTGTCAAGTGACGCAATCCAAGCTGGAACCCTGGGAAAGAAATAGTAGGCGTCCATCTGGAACTTCTGGAGGAGATGAGGGGATGGGAACCAAGAGTCCAACAAGAAATCTATGGAATAACCATACATTTCTTTTAGAGAAATGGAATAACCATAATCACCCCGAATGCATAGAGACCGAAGGCTGAGTCTGCCCAGTTTACGGAGCGATGAGACCAAGTTCTCCACAAAAGTTTCTTTGTTACTGTGTGTATTGATGATGCACCAGCGCAGACCAAGAATTCTCAGTTTGGTCAGTCTTCCCAGCTCCAACAAAGAAGATGCCAAACTGTCCCACTTGACTTTGATCTCTCTTAGCTCCTGCAGAGCATACAGATTCCCAATCCCTTCAGGTAATTCCAGATTGTTGACACGCAAACAAGTCAAATTTTGCAGTTGAACAATGTCTTTGGGCAATTTTCTTATCTTTGTCCATCTTATATCCAGAGTCTGCAAATTCTGTAGTTTCCCTAATTGTTCAGGGAATGCAGAAATGCTTCTAACATCAAGTCGCAGATATTTCAACTGACAAAGCTTCCTTACATGTTCAATATAACCGCTTTCCATCTCCTCGCCATTTTGTATATCAAGTACTCGCAGAAATCGAAACTTTGAAAGAGAAGGCATCTGTTCAGTGTACCCAAAAATACTGAGCGACCGACAATGGGATATGATCGCTGTTGGTGGAACTATGACATGCTCTTGGGAATAACAGTTGAGAGATAGTCTACGAATCTTATGTTGCAGCGCTAATTTCTGATTTTGATCACCAACGAAGGTGGCAAAGTTTTCTTCGATTGACTTGGATATAAGGAGATCAAGAATCATATCATGGACTCGGCATGAATCAACTCGACCATCAAACTGAATTTTCACCGGCTGAATCATACTTCTATTGATAAGGTCATTAAAATAATGCTCTGCTATTTCCTCTAAATCTTGTCCACCCTCTGTATTAATAAATCCTTCAGCAATCCACCTCCTTATCAACAGATCCCTCTGAATTTCAGTCTTCTGAAAATATACTCAGGTACAGTAAACATGTCTTCAAATGGTGGGGAAGATCATCATAGCTGAGCGATAATATCCTTCTCATCTCTTCTACATTGGCATCTTTTTCCAGTGTCGAACCGAATGAATTATATACTCTCTCCCATTCTTCATTTGTACTAGCTTTATTAGCCAATAAGCTAGCTACTGTAATAATCGCCAGTGGTGAACCACCACATTTTTTCAATATTTTAGAGGACACTTCTTCCAATTGAGGGCATATATCTCCCAAGCCAAATATACGTCTCACAAATAAACTCATGGAGTTAGATGTAGTAAGTGGCGCTATTTCATAGACACGATCATGGTGAGGAGAGCAACATGACTTGGCTATAGTAATACTGCGAGTTGTCGTCATTATTTTGCTTCCAACAGTATTCGGAAACAAAGCACATTTGATAATCTTCCATGCTTGACTACTCCAAATATCATCAATGATGACAAAGTACCTGCAGTACGAAAATTCAAATGCATGCTCCATGAAAGCTAATATAAATAAGTGCTAACAAATAAAAATGGCAGAACTCCTTAGTGCCAAATGTTAAATCTTGTAGGATAACTCCGTTGTTTCACTATATCTTTCCTCAATCCCATCATGCGAACAGACCTAGGAAGCACTGAAACCTAAGAAGAATTTAACAGAAGATAACCTTAAATAGCATGTCTGAACTAACCAACAATCCCCAAAGCAATAAACAGGGTACAAAGCGAGAACATTGAAATAACTGCACTCTTGATTTCCTGAATAGACAGAACTACTGAAAGGAGTTTCCCTAGACTGGGAATATGCATAGTGAAATTATCTGCTAATGGAATAAGGGGTCACTTTTCATTTGTGTCTCACTAATGATCATTATCCCCTAAAGTTTGATCATAGAAACAAGTGAAAATGTGAAGTTTTTAGTCCTGAAAACAAAACTGCAACAATCATATACAGATTATGAACTATACACATCTACGTTCAGTACATATATGCCTTTCTCTAGAAGCAGAACATTTTCCTATTCTATATTGATTTAATTGAACAACAGTACAACAATAAAAAGTAAGAGAATGTCTATATACGTTAATCTAGAAAATCAAACCAATGTTTAAGGTACTGAATAAATGTGGATCAAAGTATGATGCACTACCAAATACCAACAGCCAAGTAAGCATCTAAATTTCATATGTACCTTTTGTTCTTTAGAAATTCTCGGATTGCATTGATGAGCTTTTCCTCATCCCAGATATCTATGTTAGCATACTCTTGCTGGCTGACTTGAGAGAGTATACTTCTTAGGATCTTCTTCACATCAGGCTGTTGTGACAAAGAAACAAAAGCTCGGCAGTGGAACTGGCCCTCCAGTTTACGGTAGACCTCATTCGCAAGTGTAGTTTTACCAAGACCTCCAGGACCCACAATGGATATCACCTTTAGCCGCTGCACCGGCGCACCCACCCCCTCCCTTAGCCACTTGATTAGCTCATCTCGTGGCTTGTCAATACCAACAAGCCCATCTGGCTCAGCGTAGAGCGAAGGCAAACGAGGGTCAATGGCCCTTGAAATGCTAGGCTCGAAGGTGCGCTCATCGAGCTTATACCTCATACGTCGCTTGCTTGCATCTTCAACACGTGCCTTGAGCCCCTGGATTTGGCTGGAGATTTGATGACGCGCCCTCAACGCCTTGAGCTGCTGGACCAAACTTTGGACCAGCCCTGCAGCCTTAGACATATCAGTTTGACCAAGGCTTTTCATAAAGTCATCGATGCAATCCTCGATGTCATAAGACATCTCCCGGACTTGGTTCCTCCATTCCTTCATCTGCACATCAAGATCGCAGTCTACCTCTGCCAGCCTTTGAAGGAGCGCGTTCATGCTGCTCAGCTCATCTTTCATGAACTCCACCTCTCTGCGTACACCCTTCAGTTTTGTGTACTCCTCCCCAAGCAGGGCAGTGAGTTTGCCAATGACAGATGTCATCACCCCTGCTAAGGCACTCACCATCTGTTGGAAGTTTGATAGGTTTATCTGGCAAAATGCCCAACTTCGTAGCAAATCTAACCCCAAGCTTCAGCAGAACAAAGCAAATACCTGGCGATACAGGTATGCATCATCAAGAGAGGGGGATACCATGTTGAATAACAACCACAAAAAGCATCTACCAACCAAAATCTACAAGAATGCTAGAAAAGCACAAAACCCCAATCTAATAAAATAGCAAAGGAAAAAGAAGAAATGCCTTCTAGATGCACATGTGAACCTGCCATTCCTATCCAAATCAATTCCTCTCAAGTGGCCCAAGCGCAAACATAACAGACATGAACAATGGTACACAGGCATGTATGTATAGCATGAAAGGACATTTTTATTATGTAATGAGGACCATGCTATTTATTGGAACGATTTGATAGTAGTAGGTCCCAATCTTTGGATAATAATGCTGTCTGGACCTGGAGCTTACCTATACATGAATTGGCCATAAAGTCATTCTATTTTATTATGCCATAAAAAGGAAGGGGGAGATACCTATTTAGGAGTTGTTCACTACTGCAGTTTTAAAAAATGAGAATTCTAGTTAATGGTTCCAATTTATTCTGAATTTTGCAGCCTGTGACTATATGATCCACCTTTTCTCCTTTTCATCTCAATAGAAACAAATAGGAAGTCCTCGTAGTAACTCCAGCGAATCTCATCAAGAACTCTTTGTGCTTTGAAACCAGAGATATGTATATGCTTTTGTGCTTTGGAAGCACTCTCAAACTTAAGTACACAATCAGATGGAACTTACCATGAGAGTTTCCTTAACCCACTTTTGTTCATCTTTCTCCTAGGGGTATACTTTACTAGTTAGAAATGTGTCGTAAGTATTCAATAAAAAAAGCAAGGTTACTCCCATCGACCTTTACTTTATTTTGAATTGTTTGTTCTGAATCTTTCCATTCTGAATTCAGTTAACGACGAGATTTAGTATCCTTTCTTGCATTTTCATAGCTCGTAAACTGCCGAGCAGGCATGAATTCTCCCAATTTGCGACCTGCCATAGGATTTGTTATGTAAATATGTATATGTTCCTTCCCATTATGAATTGTGATCGTTGCTAGACTAAAAGAACTGCAAACATGGGTTCAAATCCCTTTGTGTTGCTAGACTAAGTATATGAGGAACAGAATTATGAATCTAATTGCATAAATTTGTGGAAATTACTGCGTGAATAGATGTTTTCTAACCACCAGTTCATGCACAATAATAAACAACAGTAAATAGTAACATATAGTGCTCATAATGTGACATGAGTGTATCAAAGTAGGATGGTACCAGTTAACTTGTTACTGTCAAATCGATTTCAGCGAGATCTATGGCACTAAAATGCAACAAGATACACCATAAAAGGAGCACATCACGTATTAGACAAAGTTAAGTCAATTAATTTGGGACAAAGGGAGTACACGATCAGTTGGAACTTGCCATGAGAGTTTCCTTACCCCACTTTTGTTCATCTTTCTCCTAGGGGTATACTTTACTAGTTAGAAACGTGTCATAAGTAAGGTTATTCAATATAAAAAGTAAGGTTATTTCCCATCTACCTTTACATTATTTTGAATCCTTTGTTCTGAATCTTTCTATTCTGAATTCAGTTAATGACGAGATCGGTATCCTTTTTTGCATTTCCTTACCTCGTGAAATGGTGAGTAGTCCCCCAATTTGTGACCTGCCATAGGAGCTGTTATGTAAATAGGTACATGTTCCTTCGCACTATGAATTCCAATTGCTGACATACTAAAAGAACTGCAAACATGGGTTCAAATACCTTTGTGTTGCCAGACCAAGTATAAAAGAAATAGAATGACGAATCCTTTTTTTCGGAAATGGGGCAGAACCCCGGCCTCTGCATCAATGGATGCATATGGCCTTTTATTTTATTGCCTTATTACGAGCATCAAGTATTAAAATTGCATAAATTTGTGGAAATTACTGCAAGACTACATGTTTTCTGACCACCAGTTCATCATAATAAACAATAGGTTGTACCCTTTAGTGCTCATAATGTGACAAGAGTGCATCAAAGTAGGATGGTACCAGTTAACTTTTTTTTTTAAATGGTACTGTTAACTTGTTACTGTCACAGCAATTTCAGCGAGATCTATGCCACTAAAATAGAACAAGATACGCCACAAAAGGGGCACATCACGCACTAATCGATGTGGCATAGATCTTCAAAAAAAAAAAAATTGGCCGCACACGCTAAGATGCCGCACAAATCCTCAAACACCAACCAAATTCGCCGCACACGCACATCAAGTCTACATCACTTTCTCTAACTCACAACCCGTACCTATTCGTAGCAAAGCCAGGCCAGCACCGCTGCCGGAGATTGGCAAAGCCGCAGCGGCGACCGCCAGAGACGCCACCGGGGCGTAGAGCGGGAGCGGCGCGTTCGACAGGTGGGCGCAGAGGCCTCCGTCGTAGTAGTAGCCGCGGGGAGCAGCGACAATGGAAAGAACAGAGGAAGGGGTGGAGATTTTTGCTTCTCGGATGGCAGAGCCTATAGGCACTGCAAGTGCGATGGCAGTGAGTCAACGGCCGGATTTGCTGACCCTATCACGTCTCCGCTAAGCTTTGACCTGGATTTAGAAAATGCAAAATCAGGTCACTCACGTCCCAATCACAAGCTGGAACTTAAGAATGTCAGAATAAAAAATCACATAAATATAACACTACAGATTTTTACGGGATCAAAAATGTCTTAAAACATAATGTGTATTTTCACTTAGAAAAACAATACAAATCCTCCTGGATAACGCCTTGCGATCTCCGGGTCGCTCGCAAACAATATGGCTCCCGTGTGGAGAAAACCGACTTCATGTGGGTCCCACCCACGTTCCTTCTTGTCTCTCCTCTTCTCGTCCCCCCCAAATCGTGATTCCCCACCTCGTATTCCCGCGTCATCGCCTGAGAGAGAGGTCGCCGCCGTTGGCCGCCGCTACCACATGCGCGGGTGTTCCCAGCCTAGCCTCCCAAATATACCTTCCTTTCTCCCTTTTTCTCCACCCTCGTTCATGTCCTCGAGCACGGACGTTCGAGCCGCGCGGTCGCCAGTGCAAGTACTCTGTTAATGGTGGTAGTTGTTAGATGTATGTTGTATATTGTATGTCCCCACTTCCTGCATATTTCCACCTGTACATGTACTATATATTATGGTCTTTGGCCCCTGAGAAATACATGTTGCATATTCCTGACATGGTATCAGAGCTAGGTTAGCCTCCTCCTACTCGCAACTTCGTCGCTGCAGCCGCCACCGTCCCTGTCGTCGACGGCCTTGCCGTCGTCGCTGCCGCCGGTCGCCGCCCGTTCCGTCTGCCTGTTCCGTCTGACCCGATCCCGATTCAGATCGGTCTTCAGATCGACACCTTCCGCCCGTTCTGCTCTCCAGATCGACACTGCCCGTCGTCGCCCGCTCTGTTCTTCTGTTCTTCAGATCGACAGCCACCTCGTTGTTGCCCCGCACCACCCCGTCCATCCCCAGATCCCCTCGGGCGCTGGGCCACCTCCCCACCTCGTCGCTGCTCCACCCATTGGCACCTCGTTCTTGCCCGCCCACCCGTCAATCCCAGATCCCTCGGGCCACCTCTGCCCGCCCGCCTCGTGTTGCTCCACCCGCCTCCGCCCCAGGCCTTGAGCTCGCCCGTGTTCCTGTGCACGCCAGATCGCCACCGACCGTCACCTCTTTCGCCGCCGGTCGTCACCGCTACCGGGAATCAATCCCTGGCAGTTGGAATTGGCCTCCCCCGGCTCTTAGGCACCGCCCCTTGTCCCGGTTAGCCGGAATTTGGCCGGACTTTGGTTGGTCTCTGCCTGCTAGTGCGGGTTGACCAGGTCTGTTCCAAAAAAAATTGAGAGAGAGATGTCTTCTGCATTGGGATATGTTGCGATTCCTCGCTGCCCGGTGATCTTCGATGGCGCGAATTATCCTGATTTCGCTGTCTTTATGCGTGTTCACATGCGCGGTCTCCGTTTATGGGGTGTGCTCCCTGGCGAGGTCTCCTGTCCGCCGTGCCCCACTGCTCCTCTGGCTCCTCTTCCGTCGCCGCTGATCGTACTTGGCGCTGATGCTTCTCAGGAGGCCAAGGATGCTGCTCAGAGTGCCGATGATATTGCTGTTGCTGCATATGAGCTGAAGCTCAAACAATACTATGCTAATCTCGAGACCTATCGCCTCGATCTGACGGCCTACACTCAGTGGGTAGATGAGGATGCTCGTCTTCTTCTTTGTTCTCACCTCGATGTTACGCCCCGGTTGCTTGAGTTCATGAGTCTTCCCTCTTGCTTTCGATGGGCACATCTCCGTCAGCGTTATCAGCCGTATGGGGATGCTCTTTACCTGTATGTGGTCCGCCAGGAGCATGCTCTTCAGCAGGGTGATTTCACTATTGATGAGTTCTATACTCAGAGTGCTGCTATCTGGCGTCAGCTTGATTCTCTCCGTACTGTTATTTGTGGCACATGCCCGTGCTGCCAGATTGTGCGCTCGGATTTGGAGTTCCACCGCATCTATGATTTTCTGTCTCGGCTCCGCCAGGAGTTCGATCCCCGTCGTGCTCAGTTAAATGCACGTGGTCGTGTTCCGCTCTCTGAGGTGTTGTCTAAGCTTCGGGCTGAGGAGACTCGTCTCTGTGGTGCTGGTCTTCTTGCGGTTCCATCTGTGCTTGCTACTCGTGGTCCTCCTCTGTCGTCTGCTCCCTCGACTCATCTGTGGTCCTCTGTGCCACCGCCGATACTACCAACTCCTCCAGGTCAGGGTCAGAGTCAGCACCAGCAGTATCAGGGTCAGACTCAGCACCATCAGGCTCGTGGTCAGGGTCTCCGTGGTTCTCTTCGTCACTGCACTTACTGTAGCAGGGATGGCCACACTTGGGCCACCTGTTATACATGGGATCCCAGTTTACGTCAGCGGCACCAGGCTCATGGGCAGTCGGCTCCTTCCGGATCTTCAGCAGTTGCTCTCTCTGATCAGGACATTATCAGGAGTCTTCGCGGTCTTCTTGCTGCTTCAGGCTCTTCTTCGACGGGCACTGCTGGTTCTGTGACTGGTTCTTCAGGCACTGCGCGACCACCACCTTCTACACGGTCAGTTATGTCCCCGTGGTATCTGGATTCTGGAGCTTATTTTCTGAGTCTTCTCTTCTGTATGCTATTCATTCTCTCACTTCTCATGTCCGTGTTCTCACGGCCGATGGTACCTCTCTTCCTGTTTCTAGTAGGGGCACTCTTTCTACTTCTTCTTTTTTGTCCCTGATATTTCTCATGTTCCTCGTCTTAAGATGAATCTGTTCTCTGCTAGCCAGCTTACTGACTCTGGTTGTTGCGTCATTTTTTATGCTGATTCTTGTGTTGTCCAGGACCGTCGCACACAGGCCCTGGTTGGAGCTGGCCCTCGCTGCCGTGACTCTTTAGGACTTTGGGAGTTAGACTGGCTTCGTGTTCATTCCACTGCCACTTCATCTGCCAGTTCTTCTCCGATCGTCGCCTCTGCTACCAGCTCTTTTCAGTAGTGGCATCATCGTCTTGGTCACCTTTGTGACTCTCGCCTGTCGTCATTAGTTCATCGTGGTCTTATGAGGTCTGTCTCAGGAGATGGGTCTTTACATTGTCAGGGTTGTAGGTTGGGCAAACAGATTCAGCTTCCCTATCCTACCAGCGTGTCTGTATCCCAGCGACCTTTTGATTTAGTTTATTCCGATGTTTGGGGTCCGGCTCCTTTCGCTTCGAAAGGGGGCCATCGCTACTATATTTTATTCATAGATGATTTTTCTCGGTACACTTGGTTGTTTTCTATGCGCTCTCGTAGTGAAGTGCTCTCCATATATCAGCGTTTTGCGGCCATGGTCCGTACTCAATATTCTACACCCATTCGTGTGTTTCGTGCTGATTCTGCTGGTGAGTATATCTCCCAGATGTTGTGAGGTGTTCTTTCTGAGCAAGGTACACTTGCTCAGTTCTCCTGTCCCGGCGCACATGCCCAGAATGGCGCTGCTGAGCGTAAACACCGCCATCTTCTTGAGACCACTCGTGCCATGATTACTTCTTCTTCCCTTCCGCCGCATTTCTGGGCTAAGGCTGTCGCTACGTCTGAAGGGTTTCGCGGCATAGTAAATCAAAATTTTCTACGGATGCGAACAGAGGGAAAGCCAAGATCTAATCTAGGAGATGCAATCAACGAGAGAGATTGGATTAGATCTTCATACCCTTGAAGATTCGCGCAATGAACGTTCGTCTAACGTGGGTGATGTAGTCGTATCGCTTCTCCTCCTCACGATCCGATCCGATCTAGCACCACAAGTGGCGGTGCCTCCGTGAGATGCACACGTGCAAAGACTCGGCGTCTCCTCCTTCCTCGGACCAGTAGTATGGTGGAGAGATAGATTGGATCTACAACACGACGGCGTGGTGTATATGGTGGAGAATTTCTGCAGGGCTTCGCCTACAAACAATCGGGAAGGTAGCAAGGCAGCTAGGGCTTGGAGGAAGGTGTGTGGGGAGGCGCACCCCCTCTATATATAGAGGGGGCGGCCACCCTTGCCCTCCTCCAAGCCTATCTCTAGTTTAAACAATTTAAACTCTCCTTATCTAGAAATCCTATCTCTAGTTTAAACGATTTAAACTCTCCTTATCTAGAAATTCTATCCCGAGATTTAAGCAGTCAAATCTCTCTAGAATCGGCTGGGCCCTATGGGGCCTTGTGCCCCGGCCCCAATCGGCCAGACACTCCCTCATAGGCCCATGCCCCTCCCGGAAGGTGGGGCCACGTTGGTCCCCTTCGGAAGGTTCTAGAAGCTTCCGTGCAATACCGATTAACCCGGAACAATTCGAACTCCAAAACTGCAACGCCTTATATGAATCTTATTCTCGGACCATTCGGAACCTCGTGATATCCGGATCCCATCCGAGACTCGAACAAAAATTCATAAACCAATTATCCAATTTATCCTAGCGTCAGACACGTTAAGTGTGTGACCCTGGGTTCGAGAATATGCGGACATGATCTTCTATCAATAATCAACGGGTGCAGGCACCCATATTGACTCCCACATTCATCGATGATCATATCGGATGAAACACGATGCCGAGATTCAATCAATCCCATATATATATATTCCCGTCTCGCGATATTTTACTTGCTCGAGATTCGATCGTCGGTATCGTCATACCTAGTTCAATCTCGTTCACAAAAGTACTTTACTCGCTCCGTAATCCGATATCACTTTGTGATTAACTTAACCACATGCTTGCAAGCCGTGTTGATATCGATTACGAGTGGGCCCAGTATATCTCTCCAACTTGGGAGGGACAAATTCCATCTCGATACATACAACCCAATGATACTTTCCGATCACACGAGACACCTTTATGATCACCCTCTCATAGGATGACGTTTGATGACCTCAAAGATTTCTTCCGATACCAGTGAGTTGCATTATCTCATGGTCTAAGGAATACAATATTTGACATAGGAAAAGCTTCGCAAAGACGAACACGATGACACGATCTAATTGCTCTGCTTTGTTTGGGTCTATCCACCATATCATTCTCCCAATGATATGATCTCATTATCAATTGACAACTCATGTCTATGGTTAGGAAACCTTAACCATCATTGATCAATGAGCTAGTCCATAGAGGCGTACTAGGGACACGGTGTTGTTCACAAACCACACAAGTATTAAAGTTTCCGCTTAATACAATTCTAGAATGGAATATAAACTTTATCATGAACAAGAATTATAATAATAACATCTTTATTATTGCCTCTAGGGCATAATTCCAACGATCTCCCACTTGCACTAGAGTCAATAATCTAGTTTACATTTGGCAACAATCTCACACCCATGGCAATCGAGGTGTTGATCATGTTTTACACGTGGAAGAGGTTTAGTCAATGGATCTGACATTCAGATCCGTATGTACTTTGCTAATCTTCGATCTCCATCGCTATATAATCTCGGATTATATGAAACTTGCATTGATATGCTTGGTCTTTGGATGATATCTTGGTTCCTTAGCGAGTGCTATGGCGCCGGTGTTGTCACACAATATCTCCAGTGGGTCCAATGCACTTGGAACCACGCCAAGCTCGATGATGAAGTTTCGATCCAAACTCCTTCACTTGACGCTTGCGCAGCCCATGTATTCCGCTTCTCTTTGTAGATCCCGCGATCACGCTTTGCTTGCGCCTTCTCCGACTCACATATCCTCCATTCAAAATATAAACGTATCCCGTTCGAGATTTAGAATCATCCTTGTCGGTGTCGAAACTAGCATCGACGTAACCTTTTACGACAAGTGTTCATCACCCCATAGACTAAGAACATTTCTTTAGTTCTATTTAGGTACTTTAGGATGTTCTTCACGGCTGTCGATGTTCCACTCTGGATCACTTTGATATCTGCTCGTCAAACTAAGAGCATTGGACACATCCGGTCTAGTACACAAGATGGCATACATGATGGAACCTATGGCCGAGGCATAAGGCACTTTGCTCATAGCTTCCCTATCATTTCGTGGCCGGGACCTTTGAGCCTTGCTCAATATCTTACGACAACATAGGCCTTTGAACCTTTCTTTGCCTTATCCATTACGAACCTTTTGAACTTTGTCTAGGTATGTACTACGGCTTAAAGCTATCGAGCGTCTTTGTCTATCTCTATAGATTTTGATGCCCAATATATAAGCAGCTTCACCTAGGTCTTTCATTGAAAACACTTGTTCAAATAACTCTTCACATCGTTAAGCATGTTGATGTCATTTCCAATAATCAATATGTCATCCACATATAGTACCGAAGCGTCACCGAGCTCCCACTCACTTTCTTGTAGATACAAGCTCAGTAGCAATTTGGAACAAATCCAAAACTCTTGATCACTTGATAAAAGCGAAGGTTCCAACTCCGAGATGCTTGCTTCATCCATAAATGGAACTGAAGTTTGCATACTTTACTAGCATCCTTAGGATCGACAAAACCTTGGGTTGCATCATATACAACTCTTCATCAATGTTCCCATTGAGGAAAGCGATCTTGACATCCATCGCCATATTTCATAATCATGAAACGCAACAATTGCTAATAAAATCGAATGGACTTAAACATCGCTACGGAGAGAAAGTCTCATCGTAGTCAACACCTTGAACTTGTCGAAAACCTTTTGCGACAAGCCGTGCTATAGGCGGTAACATTACCATCCGCTTCCGTTTTCTTCTTGAATATCCATTTGCACTCAACGGCCTTTCGGTCGCTAGGAGGATCCACCAAAGTCCATACTTGGTTTTCGCTCATGGATCCCAATTGGATTTCATGGCTTCCACCATTTCTCGAGTCTGGGCTCATCATCGCTTCCTCATAGTTCGTAGGTTCACTGTCTTCTACCAACAAGACGGTCGAGACAGGTTAGTACCACTCGGGAGGGCACGCGACCTTGTCGACCTGCGACGCTCGATGTGACATCGTCCGAAGCTTCATGATCCTTGTCATTAGCTTCCTCTATTGTTGGTGCGGTGCGGCTGGAACAATTGCAGGTCTTGCGCTACTCTCCAATTCAAGAGAAGGTTCAATAACCTCGTCTAGCTCTACTTTCCTCCCACTCACTTCTTTCGAGAGAAACTCCTTCTCAAGAAAGGAACCGTTCTTGCTTGACAAACACTTTGCCTTCGGTTACTGATAGAAGGTATACCCAATGGTTTCCTTAGGGTATCCTATGAAGACACATTTCTCCGCTTTGGGTTCGAGCTTGTCCGGCATCAACTTCTTGACGTAAGCTTCGCATCCCCAAACTTTAAGAAACGACAACTTAGGCTTAGCACCAAACCACAGTTCATACGGTGTCGTCTCAACGGATTTAGATGGAGCCCTATTTAAAGTGAATGCAGCGGTTTCTAATGCATAACCCCAAAATGATAACGGCAAATCAGTAAGAGACATCATTGATCGGACCATATCTAATAGGGTTCGATTCTGGCGTTTAGACACACCATTGCGCTGTGGTGTTCCGGGTGGCGTGAGTTGTGAAACGATTCCACTTGCTTTAAGATGCGTGAGAAAATCATAACTCAAATATTCACCTCACGATCGGATCGTAGAAACTTAATCTTTCTGTTACGATGGTTCTCCACTTCATTCTGAAATTCTTTGAACTTTTCAAACATTTCAGATTTATGTTTCATTAAATAGATATACCCATATCTACTTAAGTCATCGGTAAAAGTGAGAAAATAGCGATATCCACCGCGCGTCGAAACACTCATCGGTCCGCATACATTGGTATGTATGATTTGCAACAAGTCCGTTGCTCGCTCCATCATACCGGAGAATGGGGTTTTGATCATCTTGCCCATGAGGCATGGTTCGCATGTGTCAAATGATTCAAAATCAAGAGACTCCAAAAGTCCATCAGAATGGAGTTTCTTCATGCGCTTTACACCAATATGACCTAGACGGCAGTGCCACAAATAAGTAGTATTATCACTATCTACTTTGCATCTCTTAGCCTCAATGTTATGGATGTGTGTTTCATCCCTTTCGAGATTTAGAAGAAATAAACCATTCACAAGAGGTGCATGACCATAAAAGATGTTACTCATATAAATAGAACAACCATTATTCTCCGATTTAAATGAATAACCGTCTTGCAATAAACACGATCGAAATAATGTTCATGCTCAACGCAGTACATAATAACACTTATTAAGGTTTAAAACTAATCCGAAGGTAAAACTAAGGAGAGTGTGCCGACGGCCATCACATCAACTCTTGATCCGTTGCCACAGCATCGTCACCTCATCCTCGAAGTCCGCCGTCTATTCCGTAGCTCTGTTTGAGTTACAAATATTAGCAACCGAACCGATATCAAATACCTGTGCACTACAACGAGGGCTAGTAAGGAAAACATCAATAACATGTATATCAAATATACCTTTGATGGTGCCACCTTCTTGTCCGCTAAGTACTGGACGATTCTTCGGTGACCCTGTCCTTGCAATAGAAGCACTCGATGTCGGCTTAGGACCGGACTGAGCTTCTTCTCGGCGAGGGCATTAAGGCTTGCCACCGCCCTTCTTGAAGGGCTTCTTTTCTCCTTACCTTTCTTAAAGGAGGGCTTGTTGACCATCAACACATGATTATCCTTCTTGATGTCCACTTGCAGCCTTGACTTTGCGAAGAGCTTGGTGATCATATCGGTGGAACCAATCGATTATGAGTCACTACAAACTTTTACTTTTAGATGGGAGGAGTGATTGCAGAACCTGTCAATCTTGAGCTCCTCGGAATCGTGCATTCCAGGTTGCTCAAGCGTTGAGTGTAGCCCGACATCTTTATGGCGTGCTCACTAACGGAACTCCTTCCTCCATCTTGCGATTAAAGAACTTCTCGGAGATCTCATATCTCTCGAGCGGGCTTGAGTGCGAAACATGGTTTTCAGCTCCTCGAGAATCTCAAAGGGCCGGGATAGGTTTCAAAGCGATTTTGAAGCTCCGCTTCCATAGCAAACAACATGGTGCTCTTAATCACACCATAATCATCTTTCTTGTTGATAGACAGCTTTCTCATCGGTAGGTTGCGATGAGGGTTACCTAACGCTTTCTCAAGGACATAGTCCTTTTGTCCATGAAGAATGATTCTTAGATTGCGGAACCAGTTGGTGAAGTTAGACCCATTGTTTCTAAGCTTTTCTTTCTCAGCAAAAACGTTAAAGTTGAAGTTGTACTTGGCCATTGGATCTACAGTATTTGCAAGTACAATTTAGACTATGTTCATGATAAATAGTTCAACTTAATCAAATTACTAGATGACTCCTACTAAATTCAACATCCCTCAAGTTGTTTAGTGAACACGATCCAAATTCACCACACCTAATCCGATCATCACGAGAAGAGATGTGGTTTCAATGGTGGACAACGAAGTGTCAATCATATCATTCATATGACTCATGCTTAACCTTTCGGTTCTTGTGTTCCGAGGCCATGTCTGTACATGCTAGGCTCGTCAAGCTAGACCCAAGTATTTCCGCGTGTGCAAAGCGGCTTGCACCCGTTGTATGTGGCGTAGAGTCTATAGCACCCGATCATCACGTGATGCTTGGACACGACGAACTTTATAGCGGTGCATACTTGGGGAGAACAGTTTTATCTTTGATCTTTAAGTGAGGAATCATCTTATAATGCTACCGTCGCGATCTAAGCATAATAAGATACATAAAGGATAAACATCACATGCATATAACTTTATGTGACATGGTATAGCCAATCCTCGCGCAATGATCTCCATCTTGTGCGTTCCAAGCATGATCTCCATCACTCCGCCATGATTGCCTCCACCACGAATAGCAACTACAACTATTGCTAACTACTTAGCGATAAAGTAAAGCTATTACATGGCGTATAAGAAGTTGACTCATGGTCATACACAATTATAAAGACAACCATATGGCTCCACGATTGTGTACTCATCGACATGCAAGTCGTGAAACATTACAAAACATGATCATCGCATACAATATACACATCACATCTTGGGCCATACCATATCACGAAAACACTCCTGCAAAAACAAGTTAGACGCCTCTACTTTGTTGTTGCATGTTTTACGTGGCTTATGGAAGTAGATGCTAAGAACGATTCTTACCTACGAAAGCCACAGCGGTGATATTATGGTTGCCAAACTCCGGTGTTAATCCCATGACAACTATAGTGAGAGAACGACATCCACCACCGCATGTGTGGTACAAGCCACACGTCAAGTGCGGCGGTCTCATGACGACGTCGCGTAAGGTTGTCCTGGACCGCTTCAATCTCACTATCCCGCGTCTTAAGAAGAACACAAACAAGAGGCTTGCAACAGAAAACATCAACGCCCGCAACAACCATGTTGCGTTCTACTCGTGAAACACATCTACGCATAGATCTAGCTCTGATACCCTTTGAAGGGTTTCGCGACATAGTAAATCAAAATTTTCTGGATGCGAGCGGAGGAAAGCCAAGATCTAATCTAGGAGATGCAATCAACGAGAGAGATTGGATTAGATCTTCATACCCTTGAAGATTCGCGCAATGAGCGTTAAATCGAGCGTGGGTGATGTAGTGATTTCGCTTCTCCTCCTCACGATCCGATCCGATCTAGCACCACAAGTGGCGGTGCCTCCGTGAGATGCACACGCAGCACCTCGGCGTCTCCTCCTTCCTTGGACCAGCGAGTATGGTGGAGAGATAGATTGGATCTACAACACGGCGTGGTGTATATGGTGGAGAATTTCACTGAGGGCTTCGCCTACAAACATCGGGAAGGGAGAGGAAGGTAGCAAGGGCTAGGGCTTGGGGAAGGTGTGTGGGAGGCACCACCCTCTATATATAGAGGGGCCAGCCCTTGCCCTCCTCCAAGCCTATCTCTAGTTTAAACAATTTAAACTCTCCCTTATCTAGAAATCCTATCTCTAGTTTAAACGATTTAAACTCTCCCTTATCTAGAAATTCTATCCGAGATTTAAGCAGTCAAATCTCTCTAGAATCGGCTGGGCCCTATGGGGCCTTGTGCCCCACAACTGCTTGCCAGGACACTCCCTCATAGGCCCATGCCCCTCCCGGAAGGTGGGGCCACGTTGGTCCCCTTCCGGAAGGTTCTAGAAGCTTCGGTACAATACCGATTAACGGAACAATTCGAACTCCAAAACTGCACCGCCTTATATGAATCTTATTCTCCGGACCATTACGGAACCTCTCGTGATATCCGGATCCCATCCGAGACTCGAACAAAATTCATAAACCAATTATCCAATCTATCCTAGCGCCAAGACACGTTAAGTGTGTGACCTGCGGGTTCGAGAATATGCAGACATGATCTTCTATCAATAATCAACGGAGTGCAGGCACCCATATTGACTCCCACACATTCATCGATGATCATATCGGATGAACCACGATGCCAGGATTCAATCAATCCCATATATATATTCCCTTCGTCTCGCGATATTTTACTTGCCCGAGATTCGATCGTCGGTATCGTCATACCCAGTTCAATCTCGTTCACGGCAAGTACTTTACTCATTCCGTAATCCGATATCACTTTGTGATTAACTCCTTAACCACATGCTTGCAAGCGGTGTTGATATCGATTACCGAGTGGGCCCGAAGTATATCTCTCCGACTTGGGAGGGACAAATTCCATCTCGATACATACAACCCAACAGATACTTTCCGATCACCTGAGAGACACCTTTATGATCACCCTCTCATAGGATGATGTTTGATGACCTCAAAGCTTTCTTCCGATACCAGGGAGTTGCATTATCTCATGGTCTAAGGAATACAATATTTGACATAGGAAAAGCTTCGCAAAGACGAACACGATGACACGATCTAATTGCTCTGCTTTGTTTGGGTCTATCCACCATATCATTCTCCCAATGATATGATCTCATTATCAATTGACAACTCATGTCTATGGTTAGGAAACCTTAACCATCATTGATCAATGAGCTAGTCCATAGAGGCGTACTAGGGACACGGTGTTGTTCACAAACCACACAAGTATTAAAGTTTCCGCTTAATACAATTCTAGCATGGAATATAAACTTTATCATGAACAAGAATTATAATAATAACATCTTTATTATTGCCTCTAGGGCATAATTCCAACAACGTCGTCTTACCTCATCAATATTCAGCCCTCTGCCGCTCTGCAGGGTGGTATCCCTCTTGAGCGCCTATCTGGTCATTCTCCAGACTACTCCATGCTTCGCTTGTTTGGTTGTGTTTGTTATGTTCTTTTTGCCCCTCGCGAACGCACCAAACTGACCGCTCAGTCCGTTGAGTATGTCTTTCTTGGATACAGTGATGAGCATAAGGGCTATCGCTGTTGGGACCCCATTGGTCATCGGATGCGTATCTCTCGCGACGTTACCTTTGATGAGACGCGCCCTTTCTATCCTCGTCCCACCGCTGGTACCTACCCGGTGGAAGATATATCCTTTCTTCTTTTTCCTGACACGCCTCCTTCTACTCCTATTGTGTCTTCTTCACGACCCACTCCCTGATGTCTCCTCTTCGACACCATCCTTCTCTACTTCGTCTAGTTCCCCTAGTTCTCCTTGTTTTCCGGAGCCTTCCTCTGCTATTCCGTCTTCTTCATCGTCGTCTCATGAGTCGTCTTCCTCTGATGAGCTTCCCTCTACTCGTCCTGTTCGTCAACGTCGTGCCCCCAACCGTTACTCTCCTAGTCATTATGGTCTTTCTGTTGCCTCCGAGCCGACTTCTTATCGAGATGCTGAGCATCATCTTGAATGGTAGCTGGCCATGGCTGAGGAGATTGCTGCGCTTGAGCGCACTGGCACCTGGGATCTTGTTTCTCCCCCTCCCGGTGTCCGTCCTATCACGTGTAAGTGGGTCTATAAAATTAAGACCCGCTCTGATGGATCTCTTGAGCGCTATAAAGCGCGTCTTGTGGCTCATGGTTTTCAGCAGGAGCATGGTCATGACTATGATGAGACCTTTGCTCCTGTGGCTCATATGACCATTGTGCGCACTCTTCTTGTTGTCGGTTCTGTTCGTCACTGGTCTGTGTCCTAGCTTGATGTTTAGAACGCATTCCTCAATGGTGAGTTGAGTGAGGAGGTTTATATGCAGCCTCCTCCTGGGTATTCTATTCCCACTGGGATGGTTTGCCGTCTTCGGCGTTCTCTTTATGGCCTAAAACAGGCCCCTCGTGCATGGTTTGAGCGCTTTGCCTCTGTGGTGACTACTGCTGGTTTATCTCCTAGTGCTCATGATCAAGTGCTGTTTGTTCACACTTCTCCTCGTGGATGCACTCTTCTTCTTCTCTATGTTGATGATATGATCATTACTGGTGATGATCCTGAGTATATTGCCTTTGTTAAGGCTCGTCTCCGTGATCAGTTTCTTATGACTGATCTTGGTCCTCTTCGATATTTTCTTGGGATTGAGGTTTCCTCCACTTCTGATGGCTTTTTCATCTCCTAGGAAAAGTATATTCAGGATCTTCTTGCTTGTGCTGCTCTTGGGGATGAGCGCACTGTTGAGACCCCTATGGCGCTTAATGTTAAGCTTCACCCTACTCATGGTGATCCTCTTTCTGATCCGACGCGTTATCGCCATCTTGTTGGGAGTCTTGTTTATCTTGCCGTCACTCGTCCTGACATATCTTATCATGTTCATATTCTGAGTTAGTTTGTTTCCGCCCCTACCACTGTTCACTATAGTCATCTTCTTCGTGTTCTTCGTTATCTTCGTGGCACGATCACTTGTCGCCTTTTCTTTCCTCGTTCCAGCTCCCTCCAACTCCAGTGCTATTTGGACGCTACGTGGGCGAGTGATCCCTCGGATCGCCGTTCACTTTCTGCTTACTGTGTGTTTCTTGGTGGTTCGCTCATTGCTTGGAAGACAAAGAAACAGACAACGTTTTCCCGTTCGAGTGTTGAGGCTGAGTTGCGTGCTATGGCCTTGTTGACTGCTGGGGTGACCTGGTTACGGTGGTTGCTTGCGGATTTTGGGGTCTCTATTACCACACCCACTCTGGTTTTGTCTGACAGTATAGGTGCTATTAGTATTGCACGTGATCTGGTCAAGCATGAGCTTACCAATCATATTGGTGTTGATGCTTTCTATACACGTGCTCAGGTGCAAGCTCAGGTTGTCGCGCTTCGGTATGTGCCTTCAGAGTTATAATTGGCGGATTTCTTTACGAAGGCACAGACCATTGCGCAGCATACTTTCTTTCTCTCCAAACTCAGTGTTGTCGAGCCACCATGAGTTTGATGGGGGGTGTTAGATGTATATTTGTATATTGTATGTCCCCACTTGTTAGGGGGTTTTCCTGCATATTTCCACCTGTACATGTACTATATATTGTGGCCTTTGGCCCCTGAGGAATACAAGTTGCATATTCCTGACAGTAGTGCTGCGAGCGCCTTACGGCCATGGGCGGCACTACGGTGACAAGCAGCAGGGTTTTTGTGAGCCCGGATTCGTATGCTGCAAGGGCAAGGCGTCAGTACCACTAGTGCCATCGATCTCTTCTACCGACGATGGTGAGCTCTGCTATCGGCAAGTATTGCTACCGGCTGGCGCTGCTTCCAATGGCGACAAGCTCTGCTACCGAAGGAGGTGGGCTCTACTACTAGTGGCGATGAGTTTTGCTACCGGTGGTGTGCTCTGCCAGCAAAGCGGAGTTACGCTAGAGGGTATTATTCGGTGTTGCTACGCTGCGAGGCATCTTTCTCGGCAAGGTACCTTCTCCGCAATGACGCCCTTTGCATGAGCAACATGGGGCTTTACTACCGGTGCGCGGGTTACGCTCTGAGGGGTATTCGGTGTTGCTACCGTTGTGATCGCATCTTCTCCGGCGAGGGCATCTTCTCCTGCGATGGTACCTTCTCCATGACGGCGCCTTCTGCGCAGCGCGGGGGCTCTACTACGGTGAGCGAGTTACGCTAAGGGGGGTATTCGGTGTTGCTACTGCTGCGAAGGCATCTTATCCGGCGAGGGAATCTTCTCTAACGATGGTACCTTCTCCAGTGACGATGCCCTTGCTGCGAGCGACGGGGGGCTCTGCTACCAGCTGTAGCAAGTTCTTCTACAGGGGGTATTCAGTGTTGCTACCGCTACGAGGGCATCTTCTACAGCGATGGTACCTTCTCCGGGGACAGTAGGGATTGCGATGGAGCACGGGGGCGGGCGGCCATGAGCATGTGTTGTGGAGGGGGTTTCTGTTGGACTTCTGTTCGGTGGGGAGAACAAGATATGCACATCCTCGTTGACCAAACAATGACACTTGGAGGCCTCTCGACCCGGGGGAACCGAGGAATCGATCCCCCGGGGGACACTAACGAGGGTTCGACTCGTCAATGCCCATTGTTACGGACTTGAGTTTTGGAGAAGATGGGGATGCTGGAGATCGCGGAACGGTTAACAAACAAGCAACACGAGGACACCAGGTTTACCCAGGTTCGAGCCCCCGGAGGTAAAACCCTACTCCTACTTGTCTGCTCTTGATTACGGTGGAACCGAGAATTACAGGGGTGCGCAGATGCAATCTGGCGTGAGGTGCGTATGAGGTGAGTTGAGACCCTCCTCGTCGTGTCCTCCTAGCCTTTATATAGATAGGCAGGTCCCGGGCGTAGGTCGAGTCGGTTACAAATTAGGGTTTGTTCCCTTTGAAATTCTATCTACTCTAGTCTTGTTCTCCAAGGATCCAAAGACGTCATGGTCTTGCGCCACCCGAAATCTCCACAGGCCGCGTATCTTGTCGTGGGCCTTCCCTGAGCTGGACTAGGTATGCCAATGTTGTGTACCCGTGGGGTATAACCATGTCAGTAGCCCTCGAGTGTTTAGTCAAATCGTAGATTCGGATGAAGACTCTTCAGTCTTTCGGGTGCAGTTGGACCTATTTGTAAGAGAATAATTTAGTTCGTAGGGATTGTTGATGCGTGTTCCTGACTCTCCTGGCGGATCAGGGCCAGTTAACTGTCATAATACAAAACAACACAATCTTTTTCAGACTCGAGTCCCTGGACTCGAATCCGGAACGAATGCTGGCGCAATTTGGCTCAAGCCGTTGAGGTCTTATAGGAGTCGAATCCCAGTGGTTTTCAAGTGATGTACCCAACGCGTCCGTCGGGATTTTCATCGTGCCTGTTGACACGGTATTTTACTGGCAGAGCGAAGTCAGGTGCATTACCAGGCCATCAGATGATATCTTTAGGTCTTATCCTTGTGTCGTAGACACAACATCCGAAATTTTATCACCGTGGAGGTGTTTCGGGTGGCCAAGGAGAATATTTCTCACTTAGCGTTGGTTTGGGCAAAGTTGCCAGAAAGATTTTGTCGTATTTGATCCGAAGGATCGCAGTCGAATAATTCATATGGTGCGCGGCCAGCGCTCCCTATGGGAGTAGCCCTCGAGTGTCTGTTCGAGTCGTAGACTCGAGCAGAGACTTTAGTTTAGTTGTTTTTAATTTAGGTCCGAAGGACACAATTTTTTTGGATGCTTGACCAATCCTCCCTATGGGAGTAGCCCCCGAGTCCTTTGTGGAGTCGTAGACTCGACGTGGGACTCGAAGATAGTTGAGAGGTGCGGTACCTTAATCATGTCTCAGGTGCGTGGCCAGCGCTCCTGATAGGAGTAGCCCCCAAGTAGTTGCTTGAATCGTAGATTCGAGTGAGTACTTGATTTGTTCAGCCAAAAGTTTCCAGCCGTTGCTAGCTTAGTTTTAATGACGTCATTGGTGACGATTGATGATCTCGACCGTCTGCGGCGACAGAGATGACGCGACGGGACGATCGTGGGTCCCACCGTCTGACTTGGAATTGACTAGTCACGCGTGAACGTGGCGAGAATTACAGCGTCTCCTCGGTTTTTGTGCATAGTGGACGGAGTGCTAGCGATAGTTCGTTGTCGTGCTGACACGTGTAGGGTTGGATCTTGCTTGTGCGCTAGGGCTTCTGGATCAACGGCTCGTGTTCGTCATCTTCGTCCTTTAATACCGTGGGTAAACAGTGATTCTATTTTACCCTTTGCCATTTGCTTTCTCGCCATTACCTTCATTTTCATGAGCACTGCCTCTCTCGCCATGCCCACTGAAAGTTCTCCGTTCATTTCCTTCGTCTTTTCTCCGCGCACACCGCCGCACTCGACGCCGTATGATGGGCAAGTCGAGGAAGGTCGCTACCGGAGCTGGCTCGAGCGCCACAGCCGGCGGCAAGAAGGTTGTTGCTGCCACTCGCGTCACCGACGACAAGTGGAGGCGCACGGAGATGCGCGATACTGATCTGTGCAAGCTGCGCGACGCGGGTTTGATCCTGTAGAACAAGGACGACACCATCCTGCCCGGCAATAAGGTAATTCCACGCCCACCCGAAGGTTTTCGGCTCATGTTTCTTGCCTTTGTCATATTTGGCCTCTCTCTTTCTTCCTGTTCATGATTTTCTTCGTGGACTCCGTTTCTACTATGGGATCCAACTACATCATCTTTCTCCCAATTCTTGTAACACCCTCAGAATCGGTCCTATGCAAGTCTTAGCGATTCCCGCCAAACCCGCATAGAAACGATTCAAAGGCGCCCACCAGGAACTTTCGTGCGGGTGGGAAACGAAGTAATATCATTACACAATAGTCCACGATGGAACCCACAAAACAGATATATATACAACAACGACTCCATGAGTCAAGAATACAGATATACAATACAAAGGCCCAAATCACCTTGAAAATGATACAACGTCCGACTACAGACAAGATGCAAATGGGGCTAAGAGCCCTGAAGAATAACCAATGGCGTCCATAACCCTGCCAAGGCCAAGACGGAAGGGTAACCCTGCTAACGACGTCGATCTCAAAACCTGCTAAAACAAAAGGGGTGCCGGCAAAGGGGAAAGGAAAAGAGAGCGGTCAGTACTAAGGCCAGTACACAGCGAGACTAGAATTCGGCGGCTCTCGCCTACATAGGTATGGTGGACTAAAACGGAAGCGCATCATGCACTAAACAACCTATAGAGACTCGATACAACTGTCGGCTATTAGAGAGGGATAAGAAAGACCTGTTCGGATCCAACCTAATACTAACACCAATCATACCCATCCTGGTGTTTCTCCCTCGATACCAATCGAGGAATTCGTACCGAGGAAACTCACACAGTTGGCAATTTTATCCATTCCCTTATATTTGCGGCAATTACTAGTCCGATATAGATAGCATGAGTCATCATGATAACATAAGAAGTGGGCAGTTTTAGATAACCATTCTGTTGTAGTTGCAATACTTACTAGTCAAATACATATACCATGAGACATTCAAAAAAAAACCACAGTTGTTGGTACTTTTATTTAACCATTCTGTTATAGTGAAGCTGATTACTAGTCATTCCAAAGGCAAATTTATAGCACTACTTTATTTATAGTTGTCTATGATCGAGATACTGTGCTCCAAGTCGTCCATACCCGCAAACACTCTTTCATAAAGTTTTACCATGCAGGGGGGCACAAATAGCAACACACGCACGATCAACCTCGGAAAAAACCAAATGAAAACCCAACGAGCCATCACGACAGAACAATCACAAGATTCATATTTGATTTCAGGGGCCACCCCACTAAGCAACCTGTGACGAAGTTGGCCGGCTTCGAGATGGACCCAGAGGTTTGTGTTAATGACTGTAAACGACTGGGAACCCGAAAGTGTGACTGGGCTTGTCGATACCGCAGAAACATTCCACTTACCTAAACAGTACAGGCGCTCCATGCGCAATCATAAATAAAGCAGTAAAGCATGGCATAAGTACAGGATAGTAATAAATCCCCAAACTACTTTGTGGCCCCAAGGAATTAAATATGACTCAAGCTAGGGTTAGGGGATTCATGGTCCCACATGCGGATAGTGCGAATATTCAAAGAACAGGTATCAAGTACTCGGGGTCCTACATGACACAAGTGGACGGTTAAAAACCAAATAACATCTATTGCCCACCTGTGCCTCTGCATTATTTACCTACTTCAATTTTAGTTATTAAACGGTAATTAAAGCCATAATCATCTCCAACATAAAGCATATGGCAGTCTTCCAACAACTGTGGTACTTGACGACCCGCAATAGCACTTGAGCAAGCGACTATGACACGCAAGTCCAACTATCTACCAAGCAACAGGTAATAGGATATGTCCAAGGCAATATAAGGCTGCAAGGGATATCACGGGTACGAAAACTAGAGCATCGCAACACAGATAGCAATAGATCAATAGGAGGAAATAAAAACTATAAAGGTAAAATAGGTAGAAAGGGGGAAGGATGCTCACCTGGAAAACATTGCCGAAGGTTCATCCGAAGACCGGGTCGACTCTCGCATCAACTCATCGGCCTAATCCGCGAAGAAGCAAAGCACTAGAAGAAACACCGGATGTACTATTTAATACTACAGCAAAAGATCGAGTACGATGCATGTATGATGTATGGCATGGCAAAGATGCATTGCAATTAGGCCATATTAAGCGGAACCGGGGTCCCAACAATTAATTCTATGGTTATAGTTGTTTTAGATAACCTGGGATTTAAATGTTCGTTAAACATGGCAAAACATGGCGGTTCGCTACACAAATTACAATTGGACCAATATTAGAATAGATAAGCCCTCATAGGGTCTCCCTATTATTATGAGGTGAATCAGCATAAGGCCCCCAAACCACAATATGTATGCAAACATGTTCAATTTAATATGCAACAAATGAAATATCATATATTAAATATATAGGGGTCTCGGATAGGGGTCACACATCGGATCGACGATCTTGGTTTAGGGGTTCGACAGGGTTCGGGCGCGCCAGGATCGTTCTTCGAACATCAGATCCAAGACAGAGCACTTGTCGTTCCGGGAAGGAGAGCTTGGTGGTCTTCGAGTCCGTGACGTCGTCGTCGGTGCTATGTGTCGAAGGCACTGGGGTTTCCGGCTCCGGGAAGACGGTCTTGTGGAACCGGCATCATCACCTCTAGGTAAGAGTTCTTAGCGTTCCTTGACGACGTCCGTGATGTAGATCTTGGGTGTGGTAACCCGTGGTTCCTCGAGCTAGTCGAAGAACACCGACAATAGCACAGGTCTTCAGGTTCTCATCCATGTGCGGCCTTCGAAAGATATTAGTGACAGGAGGACTCTGCAAGGGCATAGCAGACGAGCCACAAACAACGAATATGGCAACCTGGCAGTGTGCAAACAACAAAACCAGGGGCCAAACTGTAGCAGCGCGCTAGAGGTGTTGGGCGCTCGCAGCGTCGCAAAGACGATGCGGAACGGCGGGGGCCGCGGGAGCCTCGCTGACGATGGAGAGAGGCCGACGGGGCGCTAGCGACCGGTGAGGTGCTCAGGCTCGGGGGTGGGCAGAGGCGAGGCGACTGCGAGAACTGGGGCGCACGACCGATGGCCGGAGGAAGCAGCACGACGTGCAAAGAGGGGCGGCCGGGGCGCTGCAGGGAGGCGAGGCGGGGTAGAGAGTTTACTAGCCGGCGACAGCGAGGGGGCCACACGAGGCTCGACGATAGCGAGGGGGACAGAGTCGGGGATGACAGTGGCGAGCTGGCGCTGCAGGGAGGCAGCTGCGGTGATCTCGAGGCGAGGGGGTCGCGCTCTGTAGGCGAGCTCGGCGGAAGGCTCTGGATAAGAGTCGGGCGACGGTGGCGGGGTTGCAGGGAAGGAGGCGCTCGGGTGGAGGGGTCAGCGCGAGGAGGAGGAGGGGCGGCCCTGGGCGACGCTGGACGTTGAGCGGGCCGGGGCGCTCAGGGAAGGAGAGCCAAAGACGGCGGCGGCTGCTCGCGAGGCGGATGCAGGAGGAGGTGTTGGGTGGGGCTGAGCAGCGGTAGGTGAGGAGCGGGCCCTGTCGCCTGCGCGCGTGAGTTGCGTGTGTACGCGAGCGAGGAGCGTGCGTGTAGTGTAGGCGTGTTGGTTGTGTGCGTGGCCGATGGGTTCCAGGGGTGGTCACGGTTGTGTGGGTGCGTTGCGTGGACCTGGGTCAGGTTGGGGTGTGGGGAGGTATCGTGTGCGTGCATGAGTGATATGGTGTGTGGCGGCGGCGGTGCGAGAGAGGGGTTTGGGGATTGGGTTTGGGGTAGGTGGGATCTGGTTAGGGCTAGGGTTTCCCGGGGTTTTAGGCCGGCTACTGGCTGGTCTTTGGGCCTGGTCGGTGGCGGCCTTCCCCAGGTTTTTTTTAAGTTTTATTTTAAATATATAGTTGTTTGATATATTTTATAAAATACTTTTATAAAGAGTTTTTAGACAAAATAAAATATCCGGACGACCCTGGGTTTTTAATTTGAAATAAAAGACAGGGATATTTAGAAAATAAATATAGGCTTTTGGTGAAAAGATTTAAAGAATATAGATATGCATGATGATATAATGATGCACAAGATAAAGACATGCGATTTCTAGTAGCGGTTTCACCCGGGGTGCTACAATTCTCTTCTCCATATCGCCTGTTTTATCACTTTCTGCGAGTGCTGGGTCGGTATCGAGCCGCACTTTTGCCTTTTCCGGGAGCTCTATGCTGTGAAGAGGTAGTCTGGCACCGGCGGATTCTATCTGCTCAACGGCTGCATCATCTCTATTCGGTCTTCCGTTATTTTTTTCTCCTTTTTGATGTGTGAGTCCGTCCAGTACTGGCGAAAGAAGTGGTTTTACATCCGCGACGCCAAGGTGGACGGAAAATTTTTGGCCTCGCTCCCTTCGACTCCTCCCAGGAAATTGTCCCAAAGAGATCCTGGAAGAATCACATTTTGGAGGGCAAAGTAGCGGAGGTGGAGGAGCTCTACCGTCGTGTGGAGGCGCTTCAAATGGTTGCCGAGAAAGAGGTCAATGGTGTGGACATCATCCGCACCTTCCTCAAGCATTGAGTGCAGCCACTCCAAGCGAGGGCGCATCCGATGTTTCTCTATACTGGCCGCAATGACCCGATCAGGGTCTCATCGGAGGAGTTTCCCAAGGGCGATCTCGATCGAACCCTTCGGCCTCTGTTGAACTTCAAGGCCGATGAGGACCTTCCGGGGAAGTCCTTGACCACCCCCTTCAATGCTGTGAATGCAGTCCCTCAGGTGGAGAATTGCATCATGCACGTTGCGCCTTTTTTCGAGTGTTGTTTGCTTATAATTAGTGTTACTAATCATGCTCTTTTGACGTCTTTGGTTTGCAGGATCTCAAGGTAGCTGAGATGATGCCCCCGCTGGTTGAGAAATTTCTGATTGCGCCGGACAATGAAGTTGTGGATTCTGAGTCCAAACTTCCTCCGGCGCAATATCCAACCCTAGAAGCCCCCGAGCCGAGTGAGGGGCGGACCCGAAAGAGCTCCCGGAGCGAGTCTTCGGATGCGTCGACTCCATCGACTCCGAGAGGTCCCTCCTTCCTGGTGCAGCATGGTGAGGATGAAGGTGCTTCTTCTGCGCCTATCCCTGATGTGCCCATTCGGGCGGTGGCGCCGCAGTCTTCGGCCAAGAAGAAGAAGGAGAAGGCGGCGCCTATCTTCAATTTTTTGGATTTATTCGTAAGTGACTCTGTCTGCGCTGTATTCTGTCACTTGTTTGTGTAATGTAAGTTATTGTTTTGATCAGACTTTGTCTTGCAGCCATTCTTCGGAGGAGCCTCTCAGTGAGGGCGCTCGAGAGGTTGTAGGGGAGTCGAAGCTGACAAATCCTCCTCCTCAGGTGGTGGCCGACTCTAAGGACGATGCTCCGAACCTCTCCAAGCGAGAAGCTTAGGTGGTCGTAACTCAGAAGACCGCACGCGGAACTTCAGAGTCCCCGCCTGAACACGTAAGTTTTCTGCTTTATCTCTTCGGGGGAGCCCCCGAGCCCTATTCGGGTGACCTGTTGGTCATTTTCCTCTTGCGAGGCGTAGCCCCCGAGTCGTTTCTGATGGTTCTCTTTGCTTGTGTTGTATTTTGCAGCCCTTCATGCACAGCGCTAACCTTCTTATCCAGCAGCATCTCGCGCTGGAGGCTAGCATGCAGCAGCTTCAAGGTGCATAATGTACTCACCCTTTTGTAGTTCGTTTGTCCTATGGACTTTGCTTGTATTGATCATGTGGTTCTTGATGTTTGCAGATGAAAACAATGCGGCTCTTCGACGACTGGATGCCCTCGAAAAGATCCTTGGTCGAGCAGAGAAGAAAGTTGTAGATGCTGCAGAGGCAAAGGCGTGCCTGCAAAAGGAGGTTGCTAATGCTGCTGAAGCCAGGGAGCGTCTGCATAAGGAGGCTGCTGATCGCGAGGAGCAGCTTGCTGCTGCGGCGGCCACTCGCGAGAAGGAGATGGCGGATAGGTTGATGGTTGCAGCCAAGGCCTTCTCTGGTGAGTGTTCTTTTGCTTGTTTGGGTCTTGCATTTTTTCGACTGTGCCTTGTTTTGCTCTTATTCTGTACCTTCCTTTCTTTGCTTCAGATGCTTCAGGCATCACGTTTGACCGTGGTGTGCTGGAGCATGGAGATGCTCTGGCCGATGCAACCGCAGCGATCGAATATCGTTGCGGCACTGCTGCTGGCTCCTTGGCGAAGGCCAAGGAAGTTCTCGAGCGCTTCTACAAGGAGTTCGTCCCCAAGGGCGCTGCTCTTGAGGATGTCGACACTCTGGCGGATGCTCTGGAGGAGGACGCTCCGACAGCATACAAGCGCAAGCAGAAGGACATCGGCGCCTCCATGGGGTTGGCGATGGCGATGGCGTCCGGAGTGAAGCTGGACCTGCTTTACATAACCTCCCAGATGCCAAAGGCTACAGATGGCTCAGAGGTAGCATTCGCCATCTTCGCCTCTCATTGTAAGCATTACGGGCCAAAACTTATTGATCTACTGGCGGAGTATGTGGCGAAGCAGCAGGAGGAGGCCAAGAGCAGGCAATCTGGCTCTGAGGCCACTCCAGATGCGGGTGCCTAAGCCGAAGTGATATGGCTAGGATAGTTTATCCTTTTTCCTTTGTAATGAAATCTTCTGCTGATGAACAATCCCCACTTATGCCACGAGGTGGACTTGATGTATATAAATTATGTTTCGATCTATCACCAGAGATGTTTGTGATGTTCATGTCTTGATTTTCTTGTCTCTAGGGTCCTTCGGGTGAGGTTCCCGTTGTCACTCTGAATACTCCTGAGCTGCGTCCATCTTTGGATGATGCGTCGCAGCTGGTTTTTCTTCGCGACCGTGTCCGCAGCCTGGAGAAGGATATCCTTGGCATTCGAGGCCACGCGGATGTGTGTAAGTCGAAGGCTGAGCGAGCCACTGACAGGGAGAAGTTCTTGATGGGGGAACTGCGGCAGATGAGCGAGCAACTGCAATGTGAGTCTTTTCTAACTGTTGTTCTTTCAAGTGGAGCTCTGAATTTTGCTTAGTGTGTGTGTTCTGCAGGTGTGAATCTCGTTCCTAGGGAAGAGAAAGAGCGCGTCGCCGTTCGGATGAATTGCCTAACGCAATAGGACCTGGAGGCTTCTTCTGGATGGACCGCGACCGGGCCATCTTCCTTGCGACGGTGCAAGATTGCATGCACCAGGTTTCTCGGGTGCTGAAGCAGGCAAGGATTTCTCTAGGATCCACTTGGGCCGCCATGTTTCCCTTGGATGAGGCATCTTCTAATATTTTTGGTCTGCTGGCGAAATTTTGGAATGTGGGCCACGTCAAGGAGTTCGTGCAGCGTCAGCTAGTCGCTGGGGTGAAGGCTGCATTGTCCCTTGTTCGGCTGCATCGTCGTGATGTCAACCTTGCGGAGGTGGCGACTGGGCCACCCCTTCGGCCTGATGGCACCCTTTAGGATATGCGTCCTCATTATGCTGCTGTGGCGCAACATGCTGAGGAGATAGTATACTTGTTCGAGCATCGGGCGAATGTGATTCTACAGAATAGGTAGTTCCTGTAAAGAAAATTTGATGTAAAACTTGTATTTTTCGAGTGGGCTCGTAGTGACCTTTGTAAAGTTTGTATGTAGCAACACGTGGTGCTTTGTTATGTGCATGTCCTTTTCGTTAGCCTGACATGGTCAGCTACTCAGGTTGTATGTGTTTTTCTCAGTCGACGAGGTCGTGAGGTGAGGCGTATCCCCCGAGCGTATTATACCAAAAAGTAATGCAAAGAAAAATAAATTTTGGCCAAGGGACTTAGCTTTTATTCATAGCGTAACGAGGAGGTACATTGTTTGGCTGAGTAGCCTTATTGAAAGTAAAGAGGTAGCTAGGGGTAGAAGCATCGCAGACGTGCAACGTTCCGTGGGTTGGAGTATTCGAATTTCGATGCAATGTCCATGAGGCGGTATGCGCCGCTTGGGATGACTTCTGTGACTATGTAGGGTCCTTCTCAGCGTGACTCGAGCTTCTTTGGCCGCTCTTGCTCGAGTGGTAGGACGAGGTCTCCTTCGACGAAGGACCTTGGGCGCAGCCGACGGCTGTGGTATTTGTTGGAGATATGCCCAAGAGGCAATAATAAAGTGGTTATTATCATATCTTCACACTTATGATAAATGTTTACATACCATGCTATAATTGTATTAACCGGAAACATTAATACTTGTGTGATTTGTAAACTAAAATAAGAGTCCCTAGTAAAGCCTCTTGTTAAACTAGCTTGTTGTTTAATATATGATCATGGTTTCCTGATCATGAACATAGAGATGTTATTAACAACAGGGTCATATCGTTAGGAGAATGATATGATGGACATACTCCTATAGATAAGCGTAGCATAAAGATCAAGTCATTTCAATAGTTCAATTGCTATATGCTTTCTGATACATAGTAACCTAATTCCTTCGACCATGAGATCATGCATATCACCTTTACGGATGGATGCTTTGATGAAATCAAACACCACACCGTAATCGGGTGGCTATAAAGGTGGCATTGAGTGTTCGGAAAGTATTGGTTGAAACACATGGATCAAGTGGGATTTGTCCATCCATATGACGGATAGATATACTCTGGGCCCTCTCGGTGGAATGTCATCCAATTAGCTTGCAAGAATGTGACTGGATCACAAGGGATCACATATCACGGGAACGAGAAAAGAGTACTTATCGGTAATGAGGTTGAACTAGGTATGCAGAGATACAAGCGATCATAACCTCGGATAAGTAAACTATCGTGAGACAAAGGGAAATTGGTATCATATGTAAGTGGTTCATTCAATCGCAAAGTAATCGTAGAAATATGTGGGAGCCATATGAATTTCCAGATTCCTCTATTGGTTATTGTTCGGAGAAGTGTCTCGATCATGTCCGCATAATTCACGAACCGTAGGGAGACACACTTAAGGATTCGACGTTGTTTGAGTAGTTATGGTATTATGAGAAAGAGACCGAATGTTGTTCGGAGTCTCGGATGGGATCCGGGATATCACGAGGTGATCCGGAATGGTCCGGAGAATAAGATTCATATAAGGAAAGTCCGTTTGAGTTCGGGAATGATTAGGTGTTTTCATCGGGAATGTTCTAGAGGGTTGCGGATTGTCCGGCACTCAGGGGGGGGGGGGTACATGAATGTGTCATTACATATTGGATGATTGCATCATGTACTAAGTGTTCTTGCTGTTCCAAAACTGAAAAGTCAAACTGCCAGTTTGAAAGTCAAGCAGCTAAACAGAGCTGTGGAAAAGCGAGCTGGGAAACAAGCAAGAGGTGTTTGGAACCGACTTGGGAGGAGTCCCTCCAAGCGGCCGCGCCAACCAAGGCCGACTTGGGAGGACTCCCTCCCTTGGCCGCCCCTCCACCTATAAAAGGAGGCGGGGCCTCCTCCTCTAGACACACAAGTTCCTATCCTCTAATCTCCGGTTTAGAGCCGTTTTGGTTTAGAGCTTCTAATTGCTCTAGCCTGCGGTTTAGAGCCTTCTAATTGGTGTGTCTAATCCCTAGACCACTAATAGCTCTCTCTCATACTCCACCATACTCTCTCGGCTTAAGGCGAAGCCTGCAGGATCTCCCTCTACTTAGGTCACGCCTTGGTTGTCTTTGCCGAATCGCGAGGAGAGTGCTACAACCTCCATTTTCTTTGGAACAAGGAGAGGAAGGTCTTCGTCAGTACGAACGTGTGACCAACTACGGAAGCTGCGGGCAGCGCCGGAAGGATCGTCTACACGATCTTGAGATCGGAAAGAATGCGACTACATCACCCACGAGAATGCTCGTTAACCGCTTTGGAATCTTCGAGGGTAAGTTATTCCATCGACTCGTTGCTACAATCTAGTAGATAGATCTTGGCTTGTTTGTTTGTATGCGATAGAAAATTTTGGTTTTCCATGCTACGAACCCCTACAGTGGTATCAGAGCCGTGTCTATATGTAGATCTGTTGCACGAGTAGAACACAATGGTCATTATGGGCGTTGATGCTTTTATTGTCGATTGCTTCTTGTGTACTTTGCATCTTGCGGTATGTTGGGATGAAGCGGCCCGGGCTAACCTTACATGACATCGTTCATGAGACTTGCTCCACGCTCAACATGCAACTTGTATTGCATAAGTGGCTTTGCGGGTGCCTGTTTCTCCTAGCATAGTTAAGATCCAATTTACAACGGGTAATTAACAATACTAGTATCAATGTTGTGGTTCATGTTCGTAAGTTAGAACAACACTTATTAACAGCCCCAAACCACGTAAAACATGCAAAGAAAGTAGAGGCGTCTAACTTTGTTTTGCAGGGGTGTGCAGTGATGTGATATGGCCATGATTGTGATAATATTTGATGTATGCAATGTTCCTTATTGTAAGTTGGCAACCGGCAGGAGCCATATGGTTGTCTTTAATTTATGTTAAGACCCGCGTGTCTATTCAAAGTAGTTGTAATAGTTGAAGCCGGTGGACGACAACCATGGTGAAGCGTCATTGACCTTGATGCAATGCCGGTGATGATGGAGATCATGTTCGTGCTTGAAGATGGAGATCGGAAGCACAAAGAAGAAAGGCCATATCATATCACATATTATTGAATTGCATGTGATGTTAATCCTTTATGCATCTTGTATTGCTTCGTAGGCACGGTAGCATTATAAGATGATCCCTCATGCACATGAATTTCAAGTCATAAAGTGTTCACCCTTAGTTAGCACGTTGCTAAAGCTTGTTGTTTGAAGCACCACGTGATGATCGGGTGTGTTAGATTCTACAAGTGTATACAACGTGAGCAAGCCAGATTTGCTCATGCGAAACTAAGGTTTGATCTTGACGAGCCTAGCATGTACGGACATGGCCTCGGGAACACGGATTAGAAAGGTAGAGCATGAGTCATATAGTAGATATGATGAACATGTTGATTGTTCGCCATTGAAGCTATATCAACTCTCGTGATGATCGGTTTTGATGTGGTGGATTTGGTTCGTGATCACTAAAACAATGTGAGGGATATTGTTTTGGTGGGAGTTCACCTAGATTAATTTAATTATTAATTAGAACTCAATTTATCATAAAATAAATCAAAGTGAATTTGCATAGTTGTTGTAGTCATTGGCATCCGTTTACCACCTTGCGCTTAGTTATAATTGAGATGATAGAACTATAGAATTCTGGTTAGTTACTTTCTAACTGGTATCGTATTGTTTTGAAGTGTTAATCTAAAGTTTAAAGTCCTATTGCAAACTTTCAAAGTTAGGTTACTCCATGAAGTTTAATAGTTAGTATTAAATCAAGAGTAACAATTCCAAGTGTTAGTATATAAGTATCATGTTTGTCTCCATGATTCTTGATATTCAAAGGATTCTCTTAATATCAAGGTTATCTAGGATCTGAAAGAGTTGTTTCAGAAACCATGATGTGTGGAAGATATTGTGATATCTGAAACGAAGTTTTGGTTGCAACATGATAGAGTATAATATGGCAAAAGTCATGTTCTCATATTTGATGAGAATTTGCAAAAGGGTTGGAGACACTAGTTGTCCTAATCCTCCAAAAGGTTTTGGAAAGCAACATTATACTTGCGATTCACCGTTACAAGCTAAAAGTAGCTTGATCATGGACGATTCCATGATAAGGGTGAATATTTGATGTAGGTAAAATGTTTACTACACCAAGAGATTACTAAAGAAAGGAATTTGAAAGAACACCAAACATTTGATGATGGTGATCTACTTCAAAGTGCAAGTCCAAAGACATTGGTATTTAATTATACACGCTTTGGACTATATGACTCCACTATTGATGTTGATAGATTCTTTCAAACAGAAAAGGAAATATTGAAAGAAAATCTCATAAGTATATGGCAGAAAGGAAAAGACTAGAATTGTTCAGTTTAAGTATATAGATGATATACATGTTATGGCTATATTCTTTGCTTATTAAACAATGTGGTTCTTAAGTATTTAATACTGAATTTGTTGGTATGAATCGTCATACGAAACAACAGAATTCATGAACTACAGTGGCCTAAGTAATTAGCAAAAGAATATGTGATGATGTTCATCGAGAACAAATAAAGGGTTATTGTGTTGCTCGTTAAACATCAAAGCTTGCCTTCAAGATTTGTTTTATCAGGTATTATGAGAACAAAAGGGTTGTTCAAATGATTGCCGTAATCCATAAAAGATGGATGATTCACAAATATCATTGGAGAAATCACATCCATAAAACTAGTGCTAAAAATGTCGAAAGACAAATTGATTGAAAGATCACTTAGGAAGTGACATCGCCGTTTAAATTATATTGGAAACAAAACATGAAGAAACTCCATGTGGATGGAATTTTGGAGTCTTTTGATTTTTGATCAAATGACGCTTGTGAAACTTTCCTAGAGATAATTAAAACTTCGTTCATAGGCCAAAAGGGAACGAATGACTAGCTTATTGGAACTTGTACATATTGTTGTACGAAATCCATTATGTGTAGTTAAGAGCGATGGATTTTAACTTCATTTGCTTTTTCCGAAATTTTGAGTGAATATATGAATATTTACTTAATAAGGATGAAGTATGAAACATTTGAAAAGTTCAAAGGATTTCAAGATGAAGTGCAAAATCATTGTAACAAGAATATAAACAGTTTATGATAAAGATCATAAAGGAAGATATTTGAGTTACAGAGTTTAGCATAATACCTAAGATTTAAGGAATCGTTCCGTGGATTTGCATTTTCCCGAAACACCATAAGAGTATGGAGCGTTCGAGATATGTAATTAAACCTTGTTTGACATGGTAAGATCGAAGGTGTAATTCATAAAAATTCCATTGTATTTTAAAGATTAAAAGCTTTAGAGATTACCGTTTTTTCACTGAAAAGAGCTCCATCATAATCCGTTGAAATGACACCATATAAAGTTATGGTTTGGGATAAAACCCAAGTTGTCCTTTCTTAAACATTGGTATGCTATGCATAAGAAAGATGTTTGCAACCAAAGTCGGATGAACCTGTCTTTGTATGTTATTTGAATAACATTAAGTAATCCTCCATAACATCAGAGACAAAAGTGTTTGTCACTTAAAACGTCAAGTTTCTTTGAGAAGGAATTTTTCGTGAAAAGTTAAGTGGGAGGACAATAGAACTTTGATAAGGTTAAAAGAACCTTAGCTATATGTGCAGAGTTGCGCAGCGCCGAAAAGTGTTCCGGAGGCAGCAACAAAGCTCATGGCTCATGTACCTCAAAGGTTATGGTCACGGAGATCCAAGTTCCTATTGAAACAAGTAGGTCGGATGAACAATCAAATACCAAGATTTGAGGGTTGAATCATTATTTGAGAATAATGAACCGACTACATGCAAAGAAGCGATGATGGGCCCTGACTCCGTCAAATGGCTTGAAGCCATAAAATCCGTGATAGTTCCATACATGAGAAATCAAGTTTTGAACTTGAAGGACCCTCGAGAAAGGTGTAAGACCTTACAGTTGTGTTTGGATCTATAAAGAAATAGACATGGATGTTTTACATCTATGAAATAGTCGACATGTTGGGAAAGAGTTCACAAAATGTTCAAAGGTTGACTATGACAAAGATTTGATCTTTCATAGTGATATTTAGTCTAGACGGATTAATGTAGCAACCACTACATATAATTTGTTATATGGTAGTTGAATAAACAAAACAAGTTCTTCTAATAGAATCGTTACCTAGGACATGTGCATAACACGGTCCATAGGGTTTTGTTAATTCAAAGGATGCTAAAAGCATATGCAAACTTCAATGGTTGAAGTGAGCATCGCGGAGTTGGAATCTTCACTATGATGAAACTGTTAAAGGAGTTTAAAAGTTCATTAGAGACAATGAAGATGCTTGCATTTGCAAGAAATTAAGTGGGAGCGCTAAGATATGTTTCTAATACATTATGTGGAAGACATATTGTTGATTGGAAATAATGTATCTTTTATTAATACATATTAAGAATTTCATCCCGATGAAAGACTTAGGCAAAACCCAAATATTTGGCATCAATAGACGCTGATATGGTTGTGCCAGAAGTACATAGACGAGATATTGAATGAGTTCAATATAGAAACTACAAGAAAAGGTTCTAGTCGCACAGAAAGGATTGAAAGAGTTCAATGTTGATGATATATTCAAGTGTATTGACATTTGGTAAAGTGAAACAAATAATCAAGTACAGATTGATACTTGATGTATGAAATCACAAAGAGTATTTATATCAATCATATTGTGATATGTACAAATCCAGATATGTCCTATGCTCTAAATGTTGTGAGCATATACCAGAATGATTTGTAAGATGATCATTGGACAATAGTAAGGATATTCTTATGATCTTTTGGAAGAACTAAGAGTATATTATTTGTAGAAGTGACAAATAGATGGTTAGTTCATTGTAAAAGTACTACATTGATACTAGCTTTGTCACAAAGTACAAATTAAGTTTATCTCAATCTAAACTAAGGGTGGCACAATATAATGGAAAGTGAGTTCCATAATGGATTTGGATGAGTTCCAAAGTTAAGACATTGTGAGATACTACAACAAAAGGCTAAGTATATGACTGCTATTATAGCGACAAAGAGGACATTTGTGTCAAGTAGTTTGTTATCAAACTAGGTGTAGTTCACGGAGGATAATACTATGAAGATATATTGCGACAATATTATCAACATGTTTTAACCCCAAAGAACTAAAGGTCACACCGAAGACCAAATTTATACAAAGCCATCTCATTAGAGAATGAGTGATGCGTAGAGGCAAAGACATGCAATTACACACGGACACGGAAGTTTCGGATCCGGAGATCGATTGACCAATAGCAATCGTGTACATACAACACCGGAAAGCCATAGGTGTTATATACACAAAGGTTTGAAACTAAATTATTGACTCTAGTGCAAGTGGGAGACTGTTGGAGATATGCCCAAGAGGCAATAATAAAGTGGTTATTATCATATCTTCACACTTATGATAAATGTTTACATACCATGCTATAATTGTATTAACCGGAAACATTAATACTTGTGTGATTTGTAAACTAAAATAAGAGTCCCTAGTAAAGCCTCTTGTTAAACTAGCTTGTTGGTTAATATATGATCATGGTTTCCTGATCATGAACATAGAGATGTTATTAACAGCAGGGTCATATCATTAGGAGAATGATATGATGGACATACTCCTATAGATAAGCGTAGCATAAAGATCAAGTCATTTTAATAGTTCAATTGCTATATGCTTTCTGATACATAGTAACCTAATTCCTTCGACCATGAGATCATGCATATCACCTTTACGGATGGATGCTTTGATGACATCAAACACCACACCGTAACTGGGTGGCTATAAAGGTGGCATTGAGTGTTCGGAAAGTATTGGTTGAAACACATGGATCAAGAGTGGGATTTGTCCATCCATATGACGGATAGATATACTCTGGGCCCTCTCGGTGGAATGTCATCCAATTAGCTTGCAAGCATGTGACTGGCTCACAAGGGATCACATATCACGGGCGAGAAAAGAGTACTTATCGGTATGAGGTTGAACTAGGTATGCAGAGATACAAGCGATCATAACCTCGGATAAGTACTATCGTGAGACAAAGGGAAATTGGTATCGTATGTAAGTGGTTCATTCGATCGCAAGTAATCGTAGAAATATGTAGAACCATATGAATTTCCAGATTCCTCTATTGGTTATTGTTAGGAGAAGTGTCTCGATCATGTCCGCATAATTCACGAACCGTAGGAGACACATAAGGATTGACGTTGTTTGAGTAGTTATGGTATTATGAGAAAGAGACCGAATGTTGTTCGGAGTCTCGGATGGGATCCGGGATATCACGAGGTGATCCGGAATGGTCCGGAGAATAAGATTCATATAAGGAAAGTCCGTTTTGGAGTTCGAGAATGATTAGGTGTTTTCATCGGGAATGTTCTAGAAGGTTCGGATTGTCCGGCACTCGGGGAGGGTACATGAATGTGTCATTACATATTGAATGATTGCATCATGTACTAAGTGTTCTTGTTCCAAAACTGAAAAGTCAAGCGCCGGTTTGAAAGTCAAACGGCTAAACGAGAAACTGTGGAAAACAGAAGCTGTGGGAAACAAGAAAGAGGTGTTTGGAACCGACTTGGGGAGAGTCCCTCCAAGCCGTAGCGCCAACCAAGGCCGACTTGGGAGGACTCCTCCCTTGGCCACCCTCTCCACCTATAAAAGGAGGCAGGCCTCCTCCTCTAGACACACAAGTTCCTATCCTCTAATCTCCGGTTTAGAGCCGTTTTGGTTTAGAGCTTCTAATTGCTCTAGCCTGCGGTTTAGAGCCTTCTAATTGGTGTGTCTAATCCTAGACCACTAATAGCTCTCCTCATACTCCACCATACCGCTCGGCTTAAGGCGAAGCCTGCGGATCTCCCTCTACTTAGGTACCACGCTTTGCCGGAATCGCGAGGAGAGTGCTACAACCTCCGCCTCTTTGGAACAAGGGAGAGGAAGGTCTTCGCCGAGCGATGTGACCAAGCTGAGCGCTGCGGAACACTGTAGAAGGATTGTCTACACGATCTTGAGATCGGAAAGAGTACGACTACATCACCCACGAGAATCTGCTCTCGTTAACCGCTTTGGAATCTTCGAGGGTAAGTTATTCCATCGACTCGTTGCTACAATCTAGTAGATAGATCTTGGCTTGTTTGTTTGTATGCGATAGAAAATTTTTGTTTTCCATGCTACGAACCCCTACAGTATTTGTCGAGGCTCTGCTGGTAGACCGCTGAGCGAGCTGCGGCGATGTCATGTGCCTCGTCGAGTATGTCGACTGTTTGGAATATGCCCTAGAGGCAATCATGTATGATGATATTTCCCATTGTATTCATAAAGATATTAAGTAGTCCCTGTATAAACATCTGATGTGTATCATTGAATATGTGATTTAGTTGTGGAACTATGCATTCATGTTGTTTGTACTAAATATCCTTGGTCATTGAGGTTGTGCTGGACACACAACTTAGACCAATGTGAAAGTTGGCTTGATGACTCGGTTCCACTTGTCATGGGCATAGATATGCTATTCCAACTTACACAGATTCAGCTAAAGAGTTTAGCGAGTTGGATTGACCCATATTGAGGTACAACGAACAAGTTGTCATTTGTATATCTCAATCAATGTAATCCTTAGACCTGAGGTTGTTGCATAGTCCGAGTTGAGGATCACCGACTTAGGTTCTCTCAAACTCTGATCCGTAACTGGGCAGTTATAAAGGCAGGGTTCGGGTCGACTGAGAATCAATCTGCGTGCTGTGAATAACCAAGATGGGATTTTTCCCCTCCACTCGGAGAGATATTCTCCGGGCCCTCTCGTGAGATATGATTCGGAAAGCATGGACATGCACGACTCGGTTAAGTGTTAACCAAGGCGATCGACTAAGAGTTAGTCGGGTGAATCACTTATCTCGGATCGAGAAGAGAGTCAGACTATTTAAGGGATGACAATTATTCGCCTATAGTCTGACAAGGTATATCGTGAGGCAAAAGGGACTCGGACGTAAGTCGCATTGGAAAGGCAAGTCATCATGACTCTTTGGTACTTGGGAGTCGGCATGTTCTGCTAGGAGCCGCTACCGACTGATTGATTGAGAGTCGGACTTCAATCGTGTCCAAGTAGCCATGAGCCTGCGGGGTCACACACTTAAGAGCGGGAGAAAGTTCGGATTGGATCTGAACATGTAACCTGGTTGGGTTGGACCTAAACCTGATTAGGACTGAGTTAGTGAGTTGGACTCACGGTGACTAGTGTTATATGGGCTTTAGTGAATGGGTCGCGCGAGCAGAGCCCACGTTCACTCCCTATATATAGTGGAGCACCGTAACCCTGAAAGGTTAATCGTTGTTCGGTTAGGTCATTCCATGTGTTGGAAACCCTAGCTCCACAGCAGTCCTGCCGCTGTAACGAACCTATCAGTTCGCCGCCGGTGTTCCTCCTTGTACGTGTGGATACCAGCAGAGGTTCTGTGCGATCAGCACCAGGACGATCAGATCGTGAAGACTGCACTGCATCAACTGACGCGCTTCATCAGTAATCCGCAACTGCGCGTCTAGTGGTAAACCTCGTGGCCTTCTACTTCAGCTAGATCTTGGGATCACCACGTTAGAGGGGAATTTTTTTTGTTTTATCTCCACGTGGCCCAACAGTGGTATCAAAGCGATAGCTTCTAGTTTTAGGCTCGAGATCTCGCATATGTGATATGCGGTAGGCTGTAGATGAGATCTATATGCTGTTTTGGTGGTCGATCTATGAGATAGATCGGTTTTGTACGAGGTTGATTGGATCAACTGTATTCGGGGAATGGTAGATTTGATTTCCGTGATCATACTGCTGAGGTCGTGGAACGACATACCCCTACCGGTCGGCTTCCGCCATCGGGGTAGACTGTGACACGTAAATCCAAAGGCGATGATTGAAGATCAAAAAGTTTGATCGAATCGGAACAATGGTCGGAATCCATGTCCGGGTCGTAGATGGGACCACCGGCTTCGCCCTGTCGTAGCGCCTTAGATGTTGTTGCGAGTTTCACAATGCCGGTAGATATTGTATCTATGCATAACTTGTTTTTGCAGGAAGTTGTGAATGGTATGGTTCATGTGCATGTGATGTATGTGTGTAATCCATACGTGATCTGCGAATCACGGTTTTTGTCAGCCGACTGGAGCCTAGGTGCTGTCATTTTATTGTATAACGACCTGCGTGTCGGATTTTCTATGTAATTTACTTTACTAAGCTAGTGTAGCTGTTTGGAGAACCCGGAAGGCATGCAAGGCGTTGTACATGTCGACGACATGGAGTAAGACGACAAGTGACAAGAGTTGGCACGAGTCGGATTACAGGCTTTGTGGAGATGGAGATCGCCATGAAGAGAGCCATACCATTTCACATTATAATTGCTTTATTTTGTGTTATTGTTATGTCTCTGTTTTACCTCTATTAGATAGTCGGTAAAATTTAATCCCTCAAAGAAGGTCTAGTCGGTTTTCCCGCAAGTGTTTGCACCATCACAAGTTGGACATTTTTGGTAGTGGGCTCATAAAATTGAGGTGCTGCCAATTCTTTCCGACTAGGTGGGTTCGAGTCGGACTCTTACTGCGGAAACACTCGGTAAGCTAGACGGGTCTATCACAACGGTTTTGGGGCTCGGGGAAAAGTCGGATGGGAGTTGGGGCATGTGATGCCACGCGTCCAATAGGAGTCGCATGAGATGCGATTGACAAGGAGTTGTCTACCTAGATCACTTGGCGGCTAGCGGTGATGCTAAAGCTCACTAGCCGACTTGCTTATTTAGGATCCTGAATCACTAAGCAACCATCGGAGGGTGTTGGTTCTAGTGGGAGCATAAAATATTAGAATGTTTAATATGCTTGCTCTTTTATGAATACATGTCTTAAGTGTTTTGCATATTTTCTGTTGTAGATCATGGCACCAAGTAGCAGTCACTATCAGATATCCGGTTTTGCATTGAGAACCATTCTTGTGAAAGATAAACTGAACGACACTAATTTTACCAACTGGTATCGAAATCTGAGATTTTTTCTCAAACAAGAAAAGAAGGACCATGTCCTAGACAACCCATTTCCAGATGAGCCAGATGATAATGCGACTGTCGCTGCCACCAATGCCTACCGTCGGGCTAAGGATGAGTCCACGGATATTAGCTGTCTTATGCTTACTCACATGGAACCGGACTTGCAAAAGCAGTTCGAGCATGTTGAGGCCTACGATATGATCGAAAGCCTCAAAAGTATGCTCCAGGCTCAGGCGAAGACTGAGAGGTATCAAGTCTCTCAGGCTTTGCTGATTTGCAAGCTTAAGGATGGTGATCCACTGAGTCCGCATGTGATCAAAATGGTTGGTTACGTGCAGTCTCTGGAGAGGCTTGGCTACCCCATAAGGGAAGAGTTCGCTACGGATATAATTATGAACTCTCTTCCTAGTGCATATGGGCAGTTCATTTTGAACTACCACATGCATGGTATGGATAAGAAGCTCACTGAATTACATGGGATGATCAAGCAGGCAGAGGCGGATCTCAAGAAGGGCGACAGTCAAGTGTTGATGGTGCAGAATAAGGCTAAGTTCAAGAAGAGTTCTTGGACTAAGAAGAAGGCTAAGTCAGGAGGAAAGCAGGCTCAGGAACCGGTCCCAAGCACTTCCTCGGGGACTAAGCCATCTCCTTCAGCCGGATCCACTTGCTTCTATTGCAAGGCGGATGGCCACTGGAAGAGGAACTGCAGCAAGTACTTGGCCGACAAAGCCAAGAGTGGAGGTATGACTTCCGACTCAGGTACACTTGTTTGCAATGTTATAGACATATATCTTGCTGATGCACCAAATAGTTCTTTGGTATATGAAACCGGGTCAGTTATTCACATCTGCAACTCGTTGCAGGGACTGGTAAGAACTAGGAGCGTAGCAAGAGGCGAGGTTGATATTCGAGTCGACAACAAATCAAGCGTTGCTGCGTTGGAAGTCGGCATGATGCAACTTCATTTACCTTCCGGATTCATTATGGAACTGAATAATTGTTATTATGTTCCAGTGCTCAGTCGAAACATTATTTCTGCTTCATGTTTGATGAGGCAAGGCTATGAGTCGAATATCAAGAATAATGATTGTTCTTTGTATTTGAATGATATGTTTCACGGCTTTGCACCCGTCCAGGACGGGTTATTTATTTTCAATCTTGATGGTGAGTCGGTTTATAACATAAATGTTAAAAGGTTGAAACCAAATGATCTGAATATGAGTTACTTTTGGCACTATCGGCTTGGTCATATAAGTTGGAAACACATGAAGAAGCTCCATGATGATGGACTCCTAACCTCGTTCGACTTGGAGTCATTCGAGACATGCGAATCTTGCCTACTCGGCAAAATGACCAAGACACCTTTTGCAAAGAGTTGCGAAAGGGCGTCCGACTTGTTGGGACTAGTACATAGTGATGTATGTGGACCAATGAGAACGATAGCCAGGGGTGGTTATGAGTACTTCATTACCTTCACTGATGATTTGAGTAGGTATGGATATATCTACTTGATGAAACATAAGTCGGAAACCTTTGAAAAGTTCAAAGAATTCAAGAATGAAGCACATAATCAACTCGACAAGAAAATAAAGTTTCTTCGGTCGGACCGAGGAGGCGACTACATGAGCCATGAGTTTGATCACCATCTTAAAAGTCGTGGAATAGTTCCTCAACTTACTCCACCAGGAACGCCACAAAGGAATGGTGTTTCGGAAAGGCGGAATCGAACCTTGTTGGACATGGTACGATCAATGATGAGTCGGACAGATCTGACTTTATCATTTTGGGGTTATTGTCTAGAAACAGCGGCGTTCACACTAAACAAAGTACCATCAAAATCGGTAGAGAAGACACCGCATGAGATGTAGACAGGCAAAAGGCCGAGTTTGTCTTTTCTTAAGATTTGGGGTTGTGAAGCATTTGTCAAGCGACTTCAGTCGGACAAGCTTACGACCAAGTCGGATAAATGTATTTTCGTGGGGTATCCGAGGGAAACCTTGGGTTACTACTTCTACAACCGAGAAGAGGGCAAAATGTTTGTCGCTCGGAACGGTGTCTTCCTTGATAAAGAGTTTCTCAGTCGGGGAGTAAGTGGGAGCACGGTGCAACTCAAAGAAATTCGAGAGGAACCGGCTAGTAGCGAGTCGGCAAAAACCTTGGAGGTTGAGCCGGTCGTGGCAGCTGAGCCGGCAGCAGCACCTGTACTACGAAGATCGGCAAGATTACGAAGTGTTCGTGATGTGTTATTGTTAGACAGTGATGAGTCGGCAAATTATTCGGAAGCAATGGTGGGATCTAATTCCGAGTCATGGCTTGGAGCCATGAGATCCGAGATAAAGTCCATGGATGAAAATCAAGTTTGGAACTTGGTTGATCTGCCAGATGGTGCAAGACCCGTCGAGTGCAAATGGGTCTTTAAGAAGAAAACTGATATGGATGGAAATGTTTCAATCTATAAAGCACGCCTTGTCGCGAAGGGGTTCCGACAAGTTCAAGGAGTTGATTACGACGAGACTTTCTCGCCCGTAGCGATGCTTAAATTAGTTCGGATCATGTTAGCTATAGCGACCTATTTCGACTACGAGATATGGCAGATGGATGTCAAAACGGCTTTCCTTAACGGAAATTTAACCAAGGACGTGTATATGATACAACCCGAGGGTTTTGTCGATCCGGCTAATGCTAACAAGGTATGCAAACTTCAGAAATCTATTTATGGATTGAAGCAAGCATCTCGGAGTTGGAATATTCGCTTTGATGAGGTAGTCAAATCGTTTGGCTTCATCAAGAGTGATCATGATTCTTGTTTGTAGAAGAAGTTTAGTGGGAACAAAGTAAACTTTCTAATCTTATATGTGGATGACATATTACTGATTGGAAATGATGTCCAGATGTTGCAAGAAACCAAGGAATCATTGGAAAGGAGTTTCTCAATGAAAGACTTGGGTGAGGCAACATACATCCTCGGAATCTGGATCTATAGAGATAGATCAAGGAGGCTCATTGGATTGAGTCAGAGTACTTATTTGGACAAAGTGTTGAAGAAGTTCAACATGGAATCGTCTAAGAAGGGGTTCTTACCGATGTCCCATGGTGTAAAACTTAGCAAGACTCAGTGTCCTTCGGCAACTGATGAGCGAAGTCGGATGAGTGCGATTCCATATGCTTCTGCAGTCAGATCCATCATGTATGCCATGATTTGTACTAGGCCAGATGTTTCCTATGATCTAAGTGTTGTGAGCAGATACCAGGATGATCCTGGAGAGATCCACTAGACAACGGCTAAAAATATCCTAAAGTACTTGAGAAGGACTAAGGATATGTTCTTGTTTTATGGTGGTGAAGATGAACTCTGTGTAAAGGGTTACACGGATGCGAGTTATCTTACCGACTCTGATGATTCTCGTTCGCAATCTGGATACATGTTTATTTTAAACGGAGGTGCTGTGAGCTGGAAGAGTTTCAAGCAATAGACTGTGTCTGCGTCTACAACAGAGGCTGAGTATATTGCCGCCTCGGAGGCAGCAAAGGAAGCTGTTTGGATGAGGAATTTCCTCATGGATCTTGGTGTGGTTCAGGTCACATCCAATCCGTTAGATGTGTATTGTGACAACAATGGTGCTATTGCACAAGCCAAGGAACCTAGACAGCACCAGAAGAACAAGCACATACTCATGCGGTACCACCTGATTCGCCCTGTGGATCGTGGTGATATCAAGTTATGCAAGGTACACACGGATGCAAATATTGTGGATCCGTTGATAAAGCCGTTACCACAGCCGAAGCATGAGGCGCACTTGAGAGCCATGGGCATTAGATGCTTAGACATGTGATGTCGGAAGATTGACTCTAGTGCAAGTGGGAGACTGTTGGGAATATGCCCTAGAGGCAATCATGTATGATGATATTTCGCATTGTATTCATAAAGATATTAAGTAGTCCTTGTATAAACATCTGATGTGTATCATTGAATATGTGATTCAGTTGTGGAACTATGCATTCATGTTGTTTGTACTAAATATCCTTGGTCATTGAGGTTGTGCTGGACACACAACTTAGACCAATGTGAAAGTTGGCTTGATGACTCGGTTCCACTTGTCATGGGCATAGAGATGCTATTCCAACTTACACAGATTCGGCTAAAGAGTTTAGCGAGTCAGATTGACCCATATTGAGGTACAACGAACAAGTTGTCATTTGTATATCTCAATCAATGTAATCCTTAGACCTGAGGTTGTTGCATAGTCCGAGTTGAGTATCACCGACTTAGGTTCTGTCAAACGCTGATCCGTAACTGGGCAGTTATAAAGGCAGGGTTTGGGTCGACTGAGAATCAATCTGCGTGATGTGAATAACCAAGATGGGATTTTCCCCCTCCACTCGGAGAGATATTCTCCGGGCCCTCTCGTGATATATGATTCGGAAAGCATGGACATGCACGACTCGGTTAAGTGTTAACCAAGGCGATCGACTAAGAGTTAGTCGGGTGAATCACTTATCTCGGATCGAGAAGAGAGTCAGACTATTTAAGGGATGACAATTATTCGCCTATAGTTTGACAAGGTATATCGTGAGGCAAAAGGGACTCGGACGTAAGTCGCATTGGAAAGGCAAGTCGTCATGACTCTTTGGTACTTGGGAGTCAGCATGTTCTGCTAGGAGCCGCTACCAACTGATCGATTGAGAGTCGGACTTCAATCGTGTCCAAGTAGCCATGAGCCTGCGGGGTCACACACTTAAGAGCGGGAGCAAGTTCGGATTGGATCTAAACCTGTAATCTGGTTGGGTTGGACCTAAACCTGATTAGGACTGAGTTAGTGAGTTGGACTTACGGTGACTAGTGTTATATGGGCTTTAGTGAATGGGTCACGCGAGCAGAGCCCACGTTCACTCCCTATATATAGTGGAGCACCGTAACCCTGAAAAGTTAATCGTTGTTCGGTTAGGTCATTCCATGTGTTGGAAACCCTAGCTCCACAGCAGTCCTGCCGCCGTAACGAACCTAGCAGTTCGCCGCCGGTGCTCCTCCTTGTACGTGTGGATACCAGCAGAGGTGCTGTGCGATCAGCACCAGGACGATCGGATCGTGAGGATTGCACTACATCAACTGATGCGCTTCATCAGTAATCTGCAACTGCGTGTCTAGTGGTAAACCTCGTGGCCTTCTACTTCAGCTAGATCTTGGGATCACCACGTTAGAGGGGATTTTTTTTTGTTTTATCTCCGCGTGGACCAACATCGACGACATCTTCGAGTGCGGTCGTTGACTCGGCTTCGCTGTAGGCGACGACTTGTGGGGCCTTGTGGCATACCTCGGCAGGTAGTACGGCTTCGGCTCTGTGCACCATGAAGAAATGTGTGAAGCCAGTTGAGCTGTTCGGCATTGTACGTAGGTTCCAGAGGACGGAGGGTAGCTCTTCTACCTAGGCTCTTGCAAGCCGTTCGAGTAGGCAGAGCAGGCGCTTCTTGATGCCGTTGGCCTTTTCGACCTGCCCGTTGATCTGCGGGTGCACCACGGAGGCATACGATATGTTGATGCCCAGGCCCTCGCAGAAGTCTTGGAACTCCTTTGAGATGAAGTTCGAGCCGTTGTCCGTGATGATGCTGTGTGGCACACCAAACCTGTAGACTATGGACTCGAAGAACTTGATGGCAGTTTGCCGCTTTGGTTGGTGACGGGCATGGCCTTGATCCACTTGGTGAACTTGTCGACTGCGACCAGAAGGTAGACGTGGCCTCCTTTCGAAGATTTGGGCAGTTTGCCGATCATGTCGAGGCCCCATTAGGCGAAGGTCCAGGCCAGTGGTATGGGCCTTAGCTCCGATCCTGGTGCGTGTGGCTTGTCCGTGTACCTCTGACAGGTGTTTCATCTTTAGACGATGTCCTTAGCATTGTTCATGGCCGTTGGCCAGTAGAATCCAACTCGTAGAGCTTTGGCGACTAGGGCGCGGCTGCCTGCATGATGGCCGCAGATGCCCTCATGGATGTCTTGGAGGATTGTTTTTCTGTCACTGATGGTGACACACCTTTGGAGCACACCCAAAATACTGCTCTTGTATAGTTCGCCATTGTGGAGGATGATCGCTTTGGACCGGCGAGATATGCGTCGGGCATCTGTTGGGTCATCTGGAAGTTCCTTGTTTATCAGGTACCAAAGGTACGGCTGCGTCCATGTCTCTTCAATCGCCATGACCTGCATTAGACTGACTAGCTTGGCCTCGGTGTCGAGCTTTTCGGTCCCTTCCTGTCCTTCGCGTGGCGCAGCCCCCGAGTGTTCTGCTTCTTCGGGTGATCCCTTAGGGAACTTCCTTTTGATAGAGGGTACACAGATTTGTTCGAGGAACACACCTGGTGGCACCCGTGCGCAGGTGGAGCCGATGTTGGTGAGCCTATCGGCTTCTTCATTGCTTTCCCTTCCGATGTGCCAAAGTTCACAGCCGTCAAAGTCTCCTTCGAGTGAGTTGTAGAGCGCGCGGTACGCGATCATGTTGGCGTTGTGAGCGTCACACTCGTTCATTGTCTGCTGGACGACAAGGTTCAAGTCACCGTAGATGCCTAGGTGCGTTGCACCGCAGATCTTGGCCATCTACATTCCATGGATGAGGGCCTCGTATTCGGCCTTGTTGTTGGAGGCGCGAAATTTCATCCAAAGGACGTATTTTATCTTGTCGCCCTGAGGGGGCGTCAGTATGACACCAGCTCCTACTCTAGCCTCACGCTTGGAGCCATCGAAGTGCATTGTCCATGATTGCGTCATGTCCGGAGTGTCCGACAGCTGGAGCTCCATCCAGTGGACGAGGAAGTCAGGGAGGACCTGAGATTTGATGGCCTTGCGCCGCTCATAGACTATGTCTAGAGGGGATAGCTCGATGCCCCATAGGGCTACGTGTCCCATGACTTCGAGGTTGTTCAGGATGTTGGACAGTGGTGCCTCGTTGACAACCATTATCTAGTGCTCCTGGAAGTAGTGGCTCAACCGACGATCCGTCATGAATACGCCATAGGCGAGCTTCTGGTAGTGAGGGTACCTCTGCTTTGTTGGTGTCAGTACCTCGCTGACGTAGTAGATTGGACGTTGGACCCCATGGGTCTTTCCATCTTCGGGTCGTTCGACCACGAGTATGGTGCTTGCAACCTGATGCGTAGCTGCGATGTATAGCAGTAGAGGCTCTCGCTCCTTTGGTGTGACCAGGACAGGCGAGGTGGAGAGCAGCCGCTTGAGGTCCTCGAATGCATCGTCTGCTTCGGGTGTCCACTCGAACTTGTCGGCTTTGCGTAGCAGCTGGTAAAAGGGCAAGGCCTTATCGCCCATGCAACTAATGAATCTGCTTAGCGCTGCGATGCGCCCAACTAGCTGTTGGACACCTCTGAGGTTCTTCGGCTTCTCCATGGACAATATGGCCCTGATTTTCTTTGGATTCGCCTCAATCCCCCGCTGGGAGATGAAGTAGCCAAGTAGTTTGCCAGATGGGACGCTGAAGGCGCACTTTTCTGGGTTCAACTTGATCTTGTAGTGATCAAGGTTATCGAACGTCTCGCGGAGATCGTCGATCAGTGTCTTGGCTTCCCTGGTCTTGATGACTATGTCATCGACATAGAATTGGATGTTGCGATTGATCTGGTTTTTCAGAGACGCCTGCATGCATCTCTGGTACGTGGCGCCTGCGTTCTTAAGCCCGAAGGTCATGGTGTTGTAGCAGAACACTCCGAACGGCATGATGAACGCCGTTTTCTCCTGGTCTTCGACCTTTAGTCGAATCTGATTGTAGCCTGAGTAGGCATCGAGGAAGGAGAGTTTCTCACATCCTGCAGTCGAATCGATGATTCGGTCTATCCTCGGTAGAGGGAAGTGGTCCTTGGGACAATACTTGTTGAGAGATGTAAAGTCTACGCACATCCGCAGGATGTCCATGTCCTTGTTGGGGACCAACATCGTATTGGCCAGCCACTCGTTCTCCTTAATTTCTCGGATGAAGTTGGCATCGAGCAGTCTGTTGACTTTGATTCCAATGGCTTCAACTCTTGGTTTGGTCAGTCGTCGGATCGACTGCTTGACTGTCTTTGCGTCGGGGAACACACTGAGTGCATGCTCGACGAATTCCCTGGGAACTCCTGGCATGTCCGCATGACACCATGCGAAGATTTCCCAGCGCTCATGGAGGAATTCGACGAGCGCGCTTTCGTTTGCGGGGCTGAGGTCATTGGCGATCAACGCCATCTTGGAGGCATCCGTTGTGTAGAGCTGCACCTTTTTTGTGTTGATCATGGAGTCGAACGACATATCGGGTGCGTTTTGCCTAGAGACCGGGGGTGCCCCGTTGTCTATCACCTCTTGGAGCCTTGTGAGCTCCTCCTGCATGCCGAATGAATGGGAGATTCTGTTGAAGTCTCTATCGCAGTGGTCGGATCGGGTGAAGCTTCCTTGGACGGTGATGACGCCCCTAGGCCCTGGCATCTTGAGTAGGAGGTATGCGTAGTGCGGTACTGCCAGGAATCTTGCGAATGCCACGTGCCCGAGGATGGCGTGGTACCGTGATGGCCAGTCCACCACTTCGAACTCCTGCTGTTCACGCCTGAAGTTTTCGGGCTAGCCGAAGATGACATCGAGCCATATCTTTCCCAGGGGATATATGCCCTTCCCTAGGACTATGCTGTGGAACATCGTGTCAGTTTGTTCCAGGCTGCACAGCGGGATCCACATTGCTGCGAGGGTGTTGGCGAACATCAAGTTGATGCTACTGCCGCCGTCCATGAAGACACGGCTCATTTTGAATCCTCCGATCTATGCCTCGAGCACCAGGGCAGCATGTCCTGGGCGAGGGATCTGGCGTGGGTGATCCGAATGGTCGAATGTGATACAGGCCTCCAAGCCACTGAGGTACTCAGGGATGGCTGGTGGAGATGCAACCGCCAGGCTCACTTGGCGAGTGATCTTCTTTTGCACCCTGTTGGTTGGTCGTCTCTTTTGAATCATCAGGGACCCTTTTGGCGGTGGATATCTTCTTGTACCATTGTTTGGTGCAGGTGCGATCACTGGATTCGACGGTCCAACGGGTGGTGGAGGAGCTCCGTGGGCGATGTCACCTGGTGCAGGTGCGGGCCCTAATCCAGGGTTCACGATCTGGCGTCGCATTTGGGTGAGACCCTCGCATAGTTTCTGGAACTCGCGGCAGTCCTTTAGCATGTGTCTGGCCTTATTTTTGCCATCTTGCTTGTCGATGTAGAAGTGGATGGTGCAAGGACCAGACAACTTGTCGTATGCCGAGGGCTCGCCGTCACGGCTGCGATGCTGCCATGTTTGTGTAGGTCGCCCTCCATCGCGGAAGTTGCCTCCACGGTATCCGCTGCTGCGATTTCCGTCATTGCTTCGGTCAGCGTAGCCAGCCGCAACCATGTCGACTCCGTCACGATCATCGTAGACGCACGATCGTCGTTTGCTGCAGCGTTCGCACCTGCGGCCGTAGTCGTTCTTGTCATCCGAATGTGTTCGGTGGAGGGAATCCTTGCCATCTGCCCACCTGTTGGCGATGTCCATGAGGTGGTCGAGTGTCTTGGGCTTGACGCGCCCAAGTTCTTCCTTGAAGTCCGGGCGCTTGACACCATCCTTGAAGGCATCGATTGTCCTTTCCTCGGAGATGTGCGTGGCGGATTTCTTGATGTGGGACCAGCGTAGGATGTACGAGCAAATGGATTCGCCGATACATTGGGTGCAGGTGCGCAGTTCCTCGATCGAGGCTGGCATCTTGCTGGTGCCCTTGAAGTTGCGGATGAAGCTGCACGCCAGCTCTTCCCATCTTTGGATGGAGCCGAAAGATAGGATACTGAGCCAGATCCGGGCTACGCATGTCAGCTGTAGCTAAAGGCACTATAGGGAGGAGTTCCTGTTTCCACCGTTCAGCTTGACTGATGAGAGGTGCTCGCTGAGCCAGGCCTTCGGGTCCTGCATACTGTCGAACTTTGGAGCGTCTGAAGGGAGCTTGAAATTTTTCGGCATCCTCGTTCGCCGAACGGATCTGCTAAAGAATCTGGCTCCGCATAGCTCTCCGTCGTCATCCTCGTCGAATTCGGTTGAACATGCGTGTTTGGCGCGTGCCTTATCGACCTTGCGCTGGACGAGATCATTTCGAGGGTCGTATTCGCTGCTGCGGCACCGTGGGATCTTGTGACGTCGTGGCAGATCATGTTCGTCCTCGTCAAATGAGGGTGTAGGTTTACGGGTGAACTTGACCGTACCTTTTTTCTTCGGCTCCATAGGAGCTTCGTCGTGGAGCGCAACTCCGACGAGTCTGAGATCGGCTAGCGCGGACTTGTGCATGGCACTCTTCGGGTCACCTACCGGAGGTGGATGGGACGCGAGGTACGTGGTGGCTGCCATGATCGCATCCTGCGGCGTCTTCAGCATGACGTTGTCGTTTACGTCTATTGACATGAAGGACGTGTTAAGGGCCCTCGTGACTTCACGGCGTGCGATGGGGTCCATGTTCTCCGTGCGGGAGCGATGCTTGTTGGAGTTGTTGCCATGCAAGCTGGAGCCGCCAGCGATGGAGAGCGCAGCTTGTCGCGTGCTAGACTCCGAAGTCGTCTGCTTGCGTTTGTTGAGCTCCTCCATCATCTTCACCTGCCGGTTATGCTCGCCGATGAGGAGGAGGTGGTATGCCATCAGAAGATCTCGTAAAGCATTCACAGGTAGGATGATGTTTCCCGCCACGTCTTCGCGTGCCTGGCGCCATCCATCATCGTTGAGTTTGATCTTCTGATAGGCGTTAGCGTCTCCTTCATTGGGCATGAGGGGTGGTTCTCCGCCGTTTCTTCCGTTCCCAGCCTGCGGGTTGGGCGGTGGATTGGGTGGTGGGTTGGGTGTACTCGAACCTGGTGGTAGTTCCAATTCACCCTGGATGACCACGACGCATAGGTAACACCCGCGAATTGGATCGCCGCTGCCGTAGGTTCCTTCATCTGAGGGAGGGACGCACAGATCTGAGTTGCAGCTGCTGCTGTCATATGACTCGTCTGTCAGTGTCGACGTGCATAACACGCCGATGGGTGGGACCCACAAAGCGGGCCTAATGGATGGTGGTGGCACCCGTTCTAGGAGGCGGAGGGTGCCGGTCTGCCCCACCTGGAAGCAGAAGCTCCCGAACAGAATCTCGAGCCCGTCACCGACGGGCTCGAAATCCCTCATGGTGGCTGGCGAGTGGGCGGTGAAGTCGAAGGTGTCGAAGAGGAGATGACTCTCCGTCGCCGATGAGTTGTAGATCGTTCCGAATGGGACCGTCATGATCGCACAATCAGCACCCTCAGTTCCCACAGACGGCGCCAATTGACGAGGGTTCGACTCGTCAATGCCCATTGTTACAGACTTGGGTTTTGGAGAAGAAGTGATGCTGGAGATCGCGGAATGGTTAACAGAAAAGAAACACAGAGACACGAGGTTTACCCAGGTTCAGGCCCCCGGAGGGAAAACCCTACTCCTGCTTGTCTGCTCTTGATTACGGCAGAACCGAGAATTACAGGGGTGCGCATATGCAATCTGGCGTGAGGTGCATATGAGGTGAGTTGAGACCCTCCTCGTCGTGCCCTCCTAGCCTTTATATAGATAGGAAGGTCCCGGGCGTAGGTCGAGTCGGTTACAAATTAGGGTTTGTTCCCTTTGAAATTCCATCTACTCTAGTCTTCTTCTCCAAGGATCCGAAGGCGTCATGGGCTTGGGCCACCCAAAATCTCCACAGGCCGCGTATCTTGCCGTGGGCCTTCCTTGGGCTGGACTAGGTATGCCAATGTTGTGTACCCATCGGGTATAACCATGTCAGACGCGTAGTACTGCCCTTTCACTTGTGCAAGGAACCATCATTGTCAAGGAAATTGAATATTTGGGGTTTACACATATACAAAAAATGTCCTAAAACATAGCAATGCATATGTGTATTAGCATCGTTTCTTTTCCTTCATTTTTTTGTGTTTTGATGCCGGGGGAGGGGGGCGTAAGTTCTATATTAGTTTTCTCCACGTATTTTCTCGAAATAGGCTTTCACCCTGTTTTGTAAATAAAGTCAAACGGCTAGACCGATACATAGTGTTAAGGAATTCCTCTTACAAGCAGATCAAGATAAACAACAAAAACAAAGAAGCAACGAGCTTGCCACCGAAGATGTCGTAGAATAAGGAAACCTAAGCTCCACGACGACTCCCCCAAGAGGTCACAACACAACAAGTGTCGCCTCATCTAGACCATAGAGGTATAGGGTTTTCACCCGGGGCCCTAATGTGGAGAGGGTAAACACAACGATGCCCTCAAGATGGTCATGACACCTTCATGCGTCTCCATCGTTGGTGCTAGAGCATGGGGATTTCGCCAAAAAAACCTAGCCACACCTGGTACCTAGGACTACAAGCCGTCCTCGAGCCAAGCTCACACGATCTGGGCATTGGCCATGCCGAGGCACCGCCAATACCAGGAGCCCCCGACATCCTCTCCTCGCCACCCTCATGGTGCCAAGAGACGACCATCATCACAGCCATGTCACCCGCCATCGAGCCGACTGTGCAGTCCACCTTCCGGGCTGCCACCTCGGCATCCGTGAATTCACGCCCGTGAAGCGAGGTCCATCGCATGACCTTGAGTCAGAGTCGATATGAAGATATGAACCTAAGGGCAGCATCACATCCACCTAGAGGACATCCCCCACTGCCATTAGGGGGTGACAACCGGACATATCAGCTGGGACACACCTGGCCCGGCAGGCCCAGTCGGGCCTTGGTTAGGCACGTAAAGTCTCTGTCGCGGCGCTGCTACACGTAGGCCCCCAATGCCGCCCTCCTGTTCTGAGCCACACCACGTGTGTATCTTCCTTGCAACACTAGTAGGAAAAGGCCTAATGGCGACGTACAGAAAATGGGGTTGATGGCATTGAACCCACATGCCACTAACCTCGCGCCACTCGTAGCAGATAGTGGTGGCGTTCCTAGTATTAAGTTAGCTACTAGTGGAGATTTGCTAAATGCCACCAGTATGATAAGCTGTAGTGGCATTCGATCCTTCTTGAATGCCATTGACCATAATTCGGCAATTAAAAAATACTAAAAATCTTGATTATAGTAGCAATATCAAATAACAGAATATAACAATACTAAACATCATTTATAATACAACAACGGGATACAACAAAGTTTACTAGATAGCATTCAGAATACAACAATACAAACAACAACAAACTTACAAGACTATCTATCTTGTTCTTCCTAGGGCATGGTCTTCAAAGTTAGAAGACTAGTTCTACCTAGGGGAATGATCTTCAAAGTCAGAAGTCTCTGAGTCAGGGATCTCATATTCGAAAAATATGACTCCACAAGTTTTATCGAGGTAGATTCTCACCCTCATCCCAGCATCCATCCCTAACCTTCTACCAATTTTGTCCAAATTGGGCATGTAAAGTAAGTTTAGTTCGCCTCGTTAACAACTAGAATCTTGTAGCTCTTGCCAGGTATTGCCTCTTCACCAAGGTGACCTAAATTGTCCCTGGTGATTGACACATCTGTTCACATGGTGAAGAAAGTCCTTTCTTGCGTGGCAAGGGACCTAGTCTGAGAAAAAGTTATATGCAAACAATAGTTAATTAGTTTCGATCAAAATGCATGCAAGGCTAGAAATCATAATTAAGCTAAACATACTGCCATAGTCTTAAAGTCTTTGGAAAGCACTATGATAAACTTCTTATCCTAAAAACTTTCATGGCCACAGTTGATACAGGGATGCATTTTGCTACATGTTCATCTAATATATTAAATTTGTTCAATTATCCTGATGGGAATATACCAATCAGGGTATCCACGAGGAAAGGAAGCGACATTCCCAAGACAATGTTGAGTGGGCCAATAATGGCGGCGACTATAAAGGAGGCTTCAAAGAATACCGACGATTGGACGCGAAGACCCAAGACCATAGTTAGGCCTAGTAAGATTAGGTCAAACTCCCGAAACCTTTGCTGATTTGGTTGAGATCCTGTAAAACCCTAGCGAGGCACCCCTATATAAGCCTCCCTAGGGTTCCCTTTGTACTCACGTGCCATTAGCTACCCCATCCAAGAAACTTGCTGCCTAGATGCCGAGTGCGCCCCCCTTGTAATCTCATTCACCATCAATACAAATAAGCAGGAAGTAGGTCTTTACCCTCTGGGGGGCGAACCTGGGTAAACCTTGTGTCTTTCCCAATATCGATCCAAAGATAGTGACTCGCTCTTTCCCTTATTCGACTCAATTGCTACCCCTGGTAGTGACTGCCGTGTCCATTCCCACGACAGTGGCGCTCACCTTGGGGCTTGGTGAGTCAAGCCTTAGATATGTGGCGAGACCCTTCACTCCAACTCGCCGATCCTTCGCTACCGGCCGCATGATCTCCACCAGCAGAAGCTACCCGTCCATGCACGTCGGCCCCATCGACTTTTTCGTTGGCTTCACTGACGCCGTTGACCCCACGGATCCCACTGGATCAACCGCCGGCATCGAATCACCTTCGAGCGATCCACTCTCAATGGAGCAGATCCAATCAACCACCCTCTTTGCATTCAAGTGGAATTTAGAGGAGGATGGCTCGGCCCGTAGCAACTCCACCCTCGGCGATGACGCCTATTTAGCAACGCCAACACCAGCCATGGAATCCGTCACCCTCGCGGCGAAAGCCAACTCCATCACGAAGGTCTCCAATGTTGGAGACTACGAGGACGACTCGATCCTCCAGCTCCTTGCCTACAATTCGGGGTCGGAGTCCCCAGATGAGGCCTACCGCGCCGCCCATCATGCCATCTATATGGCGAACAACAACGAACTACTAGTGGACCCCTTCACCACCCCTCCCTCCAACCACGACCGTTGACGAGATCGAGCGACATCACGTGGCCCTGAAAGAGGCCAGGGAAAAGGAGAAAACCGAGCGTGAGAAATTCCGCGTCGAGCAAGAGACCGCGCATCAACTTTCGGCCTACCACCAACTGCGAGTGGCATGGAGACTCCAACTTTCCATTCCGAGCGGGGTCCTAAATTTCAACAACGAAAACGATCCTACGCGAGCGCTCGACCGCGAGGCCCGCGACCATGCGACTCCACGAGAAGGAGGCCGCCCACTAGCCGGGTCGACCGTGCATGGTGCCCCACCCCCCGTCCCACCACATTCCCCCTCCAAACCAGCCGCGTATAGAAGTCATGCCACGGGAATATGACGCCAACGGCCTCCCCTCTACTCGACCCCGATGGACAATGTCATCGCGAGTCAGGCGGCAGTTGCCAACCTAAACTGTAGCACCCAGGGTAAATCCACTACTAGAAAATCGCGTGTTGTTTCCCTTTTTGTGCATCATCATGACTGCATGCTCATGTCATCATGTCACATTGCATTTGAGCATCCTCATGATTGCATTCATATTATTTACCAAAAACTTTTTTATAAAAGCCTCTCCCTGTTTTCTAGATATCCCCTACTTCATTTCAAATAATAAAACTCTGGTGTTTACGGATATCTCTGTTTATCTAAAACTATTTTTAAAATGTTTTTTTTATAAAAATACTGTTTGTAATGGGGAGGCAGTCAGGCCAGAGGCCCAACCAGCCAGACTACCTACTACCCGGTTTAGCCTAGATCTAAACCCTAGATTTACCAAACCCTAACCCTAACCTAGACCAAGACCCCTAACCCTAATCCCCACCACACCCCTTCCCCAGCCGCCACCCACCTACCCCTAATCCCACCCTTCCGCCAGCACTCCACGCAGCGGTAGCACACCAAACCCTATGCGTGCGCGACAACAACCAGCCTCAGCCGCAGCAACACGCACCCGTGCACAAACTACACTAAGGGAATCTCCACCGACTTGACCCATCCCGTCCGAGCATGTCCGAACTCGTCCGCACGGACGCACGACACGTGCACGGCGCCCCAGCGGCCCGACCCATTCAGAAAAACATGTCTGGCTTGACCCATTTGTGTACCTAATTTGGGCCTTGGTTGCGTCATCCTGGACAACCCGCTTGTCCAAGCGCGTCCTCCGTTTATCTTTGGCGGTCCCTCCTACTAGTGGCACAGAAACCACACCACTTCTCCCTCCAAAAGACCTCTCCCAAATTTCCACTGGCGCTAGTTGGAGGGAAGGCAATGGATCCCGCTGCCATGGCTGATGTTGTGCCCTCCGCTGTTCCTGCCGCCAAGAAGCGCGACCGACCGAAGAAACCCGCAAATTACTAGAGGCCGAAGGAGAGGAAAGTCGAGTCGGACAAGCGTGCTGGCCGGCAGGTAGCGACGATAAATCAACGAGTCGCTGCTAGGCTCGAGACGGAGTGTCAGGAGGAGAAGGAGAGCCTCCTCGTCACCTAGAACAGGGTCGATGCCAATGAGCTGGCAGTGAGTGCTGTCAGTTGCATCGTCAACATGATCAAGCAGGAGGCGATGACCGCCGCATTCGGCGGAGCGTTCTCTCTTAATGGCCTGGCCATGCCTGGCACGTCCTCTACCAGCTCCATCACTTCCATGCCTAGCTGCCGGCCACCATCTCATCCCAGGACGATAGGGCCGCACACGCCCTTGCTTGGAGGCCACCAGCTGTCCCGGTTCAACCATCCCTTCAAGGCGTCGTTGGAGGTGGGAGAGCCCACCATCGACCTGAACCGCACTCCATCCAACGTGGATGCAACCCCAGAGGCGTCGACAAAGTGGCATTCCATCTTTGTCGCAAACATGCCCACGCCAGTCAACCTGTTCGGCGAAATGCGAGCTGAGCCACCGGCCACGAACGACATGGTATAGTTGCCACATTTCTTTGCCATTGCCAGTGCACTTCTCCCGCCGCTTTGTGATGGCCAATTTGGGTGTAGGATTTCATGGGAATCGATGGCGAGGATGTCATGCACGACATGATCAACGAGGGTGGCCACGGCTATGCTTACGATGGCGAGGCCGAACCAGAGACGCAACAAGAGACCCAACAAGATACCCAGCAAGATACCTGCAGCGGACGAGGCATTGTTTGGGAATGATGGCACTTCCATGGGCAAGGGCATCACGGCCACGTCGTTGGCCTCTTCACTTGCGGCCTCACTTGCCGACGTCAATAAGGTGAGCCAATGAACCATAGGCTACAACCCTGCCGAGGACAAGCTCCTATGCAAGGCATGGATGGAGATTTCACAAGATCCCCTATGCGGCGCCGAGCAAAAAGGCTTTGCCTATTGGACAAAGGTGGGAATGTTCTTCCATGAGCATAGGAAATTTGGGAAGGACGTCTTCTATAGCGATCGAAACAATATCTCCCTCTCCAAGCGGGTGGGCACCATCCATGCCGAGTGTAGCAAGTTCCAAGTCTCCTACGAGATGGTGATGAAAAGGAAAATAAGCGGCATGCAGCCGGTTGACTTGGTTAAACCCATCCCTCTCTTGGTCGATGTCTTGCATTTGCGTTGAGACATTGTTGGTATCCATATGTGTAGGTCCTGAAAGCAATGGAGCACTTCAAGACGGTGAATGATAACAAGGCCTTCTCATAGGGCCATTGTTGGACATTGCTCAAAGACACCAAAAAATGGGAGACTAGCTATGCCCTTTGGAGAGAAACGAACAACAAGAAGAGGGGAAAGTCCAGTTCTTCAACGGGCGGTGTCATTGACCTAGATGACGACAATGACGAAGGCTTCGTCACCTCTGCAAGCGATGGGACTACCGGCCGTGTCCGCCGCCCTTTTGGACACAACGCCACGAAGGCCGACCTCACCCACCAGGCTGGTTCCTTGGTGTTCCAGGATACCTTGAAGAAGATCCTGGAGAAGAAGGAAGAGGCCATCACCGAGAGGGAGGAGAGGCGGTGCAAAGAGAAAGAGGTTGCCGCCAAGACCTTTGTCGAGCTATAGACGAGGTCCATCGAGGTGTAGGAGGCCAACGCCAAGGCTAGGATAATGGAGATCGAGGCCAAAACGAAGTCGACGGAGGCCGAAGCCAAGGCCAAGGAGGCCGAGGCCAAGTCTAGGGTGCTGGAGGACGAAGCAAAGGCCAAGGAGGCTGAAGCCAAGATCATGGCCGAGGAGAATGCCATCATGCTCTCCTACCTGGATAGCATCGCCGACCCCGATCGCAGGGATTGGGTTGCTAACAGGCAGTAGGCCATCAGGGATCGCGATGGCTGAAGGGCAATGGCAATGGCAGATGCAACTTTTTGGGCAAGGAAGCTGCCATTTTAGGAACATTTGTGTATGAAAATTCCCCCTTTTGTAAATTTCAGAACTAGTGGCCACTTGTTGGCGATGCCCAAAGGGCGATCTCGCACGTCTGCCATGTTATTTGCTAGTTAATCTATGTGTCTTTGGCTTGTCAATTTTACATTTTTAACTGATTTGTATCCCTTACCCAGCGATGGTGCCAATGCCCGCCTGCACGAACAAATGGGTCTCGCCGCTGGGCGTGGCTGGTCGGACAGGCCAGAACCCCTCCCCAAATCGACCACGGCCCGACCCAAATGGACAGAAACAAACCGTTTGGGGCGAGAAGATGGGTAGGCCCGGTGGAGATGCCCTAACACACGCACGCGAGCCGACCACCTGATCGACCCGGACACGCTAATGTGACCAGCCCACTCCTCCTAGACCCACTACCCCTGCTCGCGTCGAAACCCGCTCCCTCACGCGATTTCTCCCCAACTCTCGTTTCCTTCATCCTTCCCTGCCTCCTGGCATCGACGACCCCGAAACACCCTACATCGCTACGCCCGGCCGCCTCGAGCTCCCCTCCTTGCTGCCGCATCCTCTGCCGCTTGCACACCTGCGCTCGCCTCTGTAGCGCCCAACCGCATTTGCCACGGCCCCTCCCTCCATAAGGCCGCATGAGCCGTGTTGCCTCCTCCTCTCTGCCTGAGCTGGCCGCATCTCTCTCGCCACCGTCGACCTCTCCTCCCCGTCTCGTAGCCGCCCCTGCCTCTCCTTCTCGCGTGTCATCTCCGTCTAGCCACGCCCTTCCCCCTCCCGCTCTACAGCACGTCGCCGCTAGGGGCTCCACTCGAGCGAGCTCGCCGGCCCACGTCCCTAGGTGCAACCGCCGCGCCAGCCCTTCCCTGAGCCCCGCGCGCCCCATCACCGTTGACCTTGTCCCTGGAACCTCCGTTAACCGTTAGAGCCCAAGACCGCCTGCTGCCTCTCTCCTTGGTGGCGTTGCATCAATGTTTGTTTGTTCTTACCCAGGATCTCCGACCCGTGAAGTGAAGCATGGCGCCAGTTGGCGAGGAGTTGTTCTTGTGTACACCCGCGACGCAAATTGCCTCATTGTGGAATCTGGCCCGACCAGATCTTCATCAACGTGCTTGCAAATCCTTGCTTTTGCCAAGACCCCAGCCCTGCAGATGCATGTATGTGACAAATTTGAGAGCCCGATTCCACCGGCGCCAAAAAAGCTCACCACCGGCCCTCGGAGCTAGAACCTCAAGGCCTTTGAGGTGGGACCGGCAAGATCGCCCACATGGAGACCGAAGACCCGAGCCCTTCTTCATAGATCTGGTGATGCCAAATACCAAGCTCTTCATACCGGATCTCGAACCCCAAAGGCAATCTAAAGACCGATCCCGTCGTCCGAAGACCGAACCCGAACCGCATCAAACCAAGATCGCCAAACCCATGTGTGATCCCCTTTCCGAGCCCTATTTTATAAAATGTAATATAAACTTGTGCATCTTAGATTTCTCATGATTGCATTCATACTTGGTCATTTGGGGGTATTTTATCCACTCACCTTATAATTAAATATGGATACCATATACGGGCTATTCTAGTCTTATATTGGCTTTATTTAAAATTGTGTAGCGAACCGATACTATATTTTGTCTTATTAAAACCACATTTAAATTGCGGGGTATCTAAACAACATGAATCTAATAATTAAATATCGGGACCCCGATTCCACTTAATATTGCCTAGTCGCATCGCATATTTGCCATGTCATGCATCATACATGCATCATGCTTGATCTTCTGTCATAGTATTAAATAGTGCATCCGGTGTTTCTTTTAATTCTTTGCTTCTTCACAAATTAGGACGATGAGTTGATGCGAGTGTCGACCCGATCATCGGATGAACCTTCAGAAGTGTTTCCCAGACGAGCATTCTCCCCCTTTCTACCTATTTTACATTTCTAGTTTTTACTTCCTCATGTTGATCTATTTCTACCCGTGTTGCGATGCTTTAGTATTTTTGTACCCGTTGTATCCCTTGCAGCTTATATTGCCTTGGACACCTCCTATTACCTATTGTTTGGTAAATAGTTGTCCTTGCATATCATAGTCGCTTGCTTAGGTGCTGCTTCGCGTCATTGATGTTCTACCGATGTTGGGGGTTGGCATATGCTTAATGGTGGAGATGATCATGGCTTTAATTACAGTTAATAATTAATATTGAAAATAGATAACTAATGCATAGGCATAGAGGGGTAATAGTTGAGATCTGGTTATTATCCATCAGTGTCCACCTAGGACCTGAGTTCTTGACACCTGTTCCGAAACAAGCACGCTAACCACATGTGGGGTGTATGGGCACCCATATCGGCTTAGTACCTGATTTCAAAGTATTGTTCTGGGGGCCACAAACTAGTTCGGGCTTTATGCGTTACTACTGTACCTATGCCATGTATGTCATGTATGAGATGTTTGTTACCTACTGCTTGATGATCGTTTATTACTATTGCGTAGGTACGACACTCTGTCATGGAAATATATTGTATATGACCTCTGCTCACGTGACAAGTGCACGCAACCTCAGGGTCTGTAAGAGGAGGATTAGCTATACCTCGTACGGGTAGTTCTTTCGGGTGACCCCCATGTACTTGCTTTGGGTCTGGGAAAGCGTCGTGTCCTAGGTCCCGCCGACATACCGATGGGTGTATGTTAATTGATCCGGCAACAAGGGTCGAAGTGCGTGTGGAAACTTTGGTGCACCCCTACAGGGTAAAATATTTTGGAAAAGACGTGTAGGCAGTTATGGACGACTTGGAGCACAGTATCTCGATCATAGACAACTATAACTAAAGTTTGCTGTTAAAATTGGACTGGTATCTAATAATCCTAGTAATGAGGATAACCACCATGTAAAGAATGAATAAAACTTCTAACCATAAGAGTTTCCTCGGTAGGACTTCCTCGTTTTGTCTCGAGGGGTAAAATACCAGGATGGGTATGTTTGGTGGTAGTATCAGGGTGTCTTCGAATAGGGCATTCTTATCTCTCTCTATGATAGCCGATAGTTGTGTTGAGTGTCTATAGGTTGTTTAGTGCATGCTTCTCTACCTCTTCAGTCCACCATACCTATGTAGGTGAGAGCCACCGAATTCTTAGTCTCGCCGTGTACTGGCCTCGGTACCGATCGCTCTCTTTTTCTTTGCCGGCACCCCTTTTGTTTTAGCAGGTTTGAGATCAATGTCATTAGCAGGGTTTCCTTCCGTCTTGGTCTAGGAAGGGTTATGGACACCATTGGTTATTCTTCAGGGCTCTTAGCCCCATTTTCTTCTTGTATGTACTCGGATATTGTATAATTTTCAAGGTGATTTGGATCTTTGTACTATATATCTGTACTCTTGACTCATTGAGTCATTTTTGTATATATCTGTTCTGTGGGTTCCATCATGGACTAATGTGTAATGGTATTACTTTGTTTTCCACCCACATGAAAGTGCATGGTGGGCACCTTTGAATCGTTTCTATGCGGGTTTGGAGGGAATCGCTAAAACTTGCATAGGGCCGATCCGAGGGTGTTACATAAACCCTATGGGTGAAGGCGTGATCCAGATCAAGTATGCACAAGATATGTTAGCCAAAGCCGTTGAACAACAAAATGCGGGGTGCGACTCAGCTGGGCGAGCCTACCCTAAATCCACCAACATCAGGGTGGCGTCGTCCAATCGCCCAGGCGAGCGGATGGTGGCCAACGCAAAAAACTGTCCCCCTCCTGCACCAGCACAAATCCAACCAGCGATTGCCAACCCCTTCTCCATATTCGCTAGCCACGACAGCCTCAGCCGAGTCGGGCCTGCATGCTTCAGACCAATGGTCTGAGGCAAAGACTATCCCTCAAATTTTTGAGGGCCACGAGACATTGAAAAATATGATACCGCACTCGACCCCAAGGTGTGGATCGACACGTACCTCATGGCGATGGGAATATCCGGCCACAATGAGCTACTAGCAACTCGGTACATTCACCTGATGATGGAATGTGCCACTCGCCAGTGGATTAACACCCCCCGAAAATAGCATCGACTCGTGGGAGGAAATGCGCGAAGCCTTCATCAAGCATTTCGAGAACCCCCACTCACATGCGACCACAATCAAGGACTTGGAGAGATGCGTTAAGGGGCCAAGCGAGTTGACCTGACATTGAGTTCATCGCTGGCAAGACCTGTGGATCAATGCTGCGGGAATCCACCTAGACATGGCTATCTACTGCTTCAAAAACGCGTGTCAGTATGAACCACTGGTCGCCAAGATCAAGCAGGTCTAACAAACGCTCAACAACATACCAGATCTCCTCGAGATCGCCAAGCGTTACTCAAAGGAAGATCCAATACAAGAGAACAACGACGAGCCGGGCGGCAGGCATCACACGAGTGGCCACAACAGCGAATAGGTCCGCAAGCTACGCTAAGACAACACACACCATTCAACCAAACAGTGCCTCGACGGCAGGCCCGACTTCATTGCCAATGCCGGACGCGACTCACGCGACCCGGCCAAAATTCGGCGCAAATGGAGTAGTCAACACGACAATTTTGTGGCTCGGCCGAAATTCGACCCCGTTGGTCTGTTAAACCAACCATGTGTTCACCATAACAGGGAAGGCAGACCCACCACCCACAAAACTGCCGACTGCTACACGCTCAAAGAAATTGAGAAAGCGTGGCAGGACAAAGAGGGACAGAACTCCAACCATCCACGAGAGAACGACAACACATGAGCATTCGGAAATTCCATCGGCTCGCTCCATAATTTCACCTGTACAGGGACCAGGAGCGAGAAGAAGGTACTCGCCCATGCCGTCACCGTAAATATGGTGCATCAATACAATGCACCGCGCTGGCTTAATTGATCAGAACATAGCATCACTTGGATCCGTGAAGACCATGTGCCCATGATTGAGTACCCAGGTCGAATCGCACTGGTAGTCAAGCCAAAGGTGGCTGATTACTGGCTGCCAAAGACCCACATGGATGGATGCATCTCCATTGACATCATGTACCTTGATACGTTCAGGCGACTGCAACTCGTGCAGTCAATGGTGGAATCCATCATATGCACCTTTCACGGCATCTTCCCGGGTCGGAAGGCATATGTAACACCCTCAGAATCGACCCTATGCAAGTTTCAGCGATTCCCGCCAAACCCGCATAGAAACGATTCAAAGGTGCCCACCAGGCACTTTCGTGCGGGTGGAAAACGAAGTAATACCATTACACAATAGTTCACGATGGAACCCACAGAACAGATATATACGACAATGACTCCATGAGTCAAGAATACAGATATACAGTACAAAGATCCAAATCACCTTGAAAATGATACAGCGTCTGAGTACGGACAAGATGCAAATTGAGCTAAGAGCCCTGAAGAATAACCAATGGAATCCATAACCCTGCCCAGGCCAAGACGGAAGGGTAACCCTGCTAACAACGTCGATCTCAAAACCTGCTTAAACAAAAGGGGTGCCGACAAAGGGTAAAGGAAAAAGAGAGCGGTCAGTACTGAGGCCAATACACGGCGAGACTAGAATTCGGCAGTCCTCGCCTACATAGGTATGGTGGACTGAAGCGGCAGCGCATCATGTACTAAACAACCTATAGAGACTCAGTACAACTGGTGGCTATCAGATAGGTATAAGAAAGACCTATTCGTATCCAACCTGAAACTATCACCAAGCATACCCATCCTTGTATTTCCCCCCTCGAGACCAAACGAGGAAGTCAACCAAGGAACTCACATAGTTGGCACTTTTATTCATTCCGTATAGTTGCGGCAATTACTAGTCAGATATAGATAGCATGAGTCATCCTGATATAATAAGCAGCGGGCAGTTTTAGTTACCATTTTTTTTGTAGTTGTAGTACTTACTAGTCAGATACATATAGCTTTCGGCATCCCAAAACCCAGCAGTTGTTGGTACTTTTATTTAGCCATTCCGTTGTAGTTTCAATACTTACTAGTCAGATACAATGGTAACAGGTGACAACCCAAACCAGCAATTGTTGGCACTTTTATTTAGCCATTCCATTATAGTGAAGCTGATTACTAGTCATTATAAAGTCAAATTATAGCACTACTTTAGTTATAGTTGTCTATGATCGAGGTACTGTGCTCCAAGTCGTCCATAACCGCGGACACGGCTTTCAGAAAGTTTTACCCTACAGGGGGGCACAAATAGCAACACACACACAATCAACCTCGAGAAAATCCAAATGAAAACCCAACGAGGCATCACGACAGAACATTCGCAAGATTCATATTTGATTTCAGGGGGCCACCCCACCAAGCTACCTGCGACGAAGTTGGTCGGCTCCGAGACGGACCCAGAGGTTTGTGCCAATGGCTGTAAACGACCGGGAACCCGAAAGTGTGACTGGGCTTGTCGATACCGCGAAAACATTCCACATTTGTTCCTAAACAGTACAGGTGCTCCACGTGTAATCGTAAATAAAGCAGTAAAGCATGGCATAAGTACAGGATAGTAATAAAGCCCCAAACTACTTGTGGCCCCAAGGAATTAAATATGACTCAAGCTAGGGTTAGGGGGATTCATGGTCCCACATGCGGTTAGTGCGAATATTTAAAGAACAGGTATCAAGTACTCGGGGTCCTACGGGACACAAGTGGACGGTTAAACACCAAATAACATCTATTTCCCACCTGTGCCTCTGCATTATTTACCTACTTCAATTTTAGTTATTAAACGGTAATTAAAATCATGATCATATCCAACATAAAGCATATGGCAGTCGTCCAACAATTGTGGTACCTGACGACATGCAACAGCACTTGAGCAAGCGACTACGACACGCAAGTCCAACTATCTACCAATCAACAGGTAATAGGATGTGTCCAAGGCAATATAAGGCTCAAGGGATACCACGGGTACGAAAACTAGAGCATCGCAACACAGATATAAATAGCTCAACAGGAGGAAATAAAGACTAGAAATGTAAAATAGGTAGAAAGGGGGAGAATGCTCGCCTGAAAACATTGCCGAAGGTTCATCCGAAGATCGGGTCGACACTCGCATCAACTCAGCAGCCTAATCCGTGAAGAAGAAAAGCACTAGAAAAAACACCGGATGCACTATTTAATACTACGGTAGAAGATCGGGCATGATGCATGTATGATGTATGACATGGCAAAAATGCGATACAATTAGTCAATATTAAGCAGAACCGGGGTCCCGACAATTAATTATATCGTTCATGTTGTTTAGATACCCCGTAATTTAAGTGTTGTCTTAACATGGCAAAATATATCACCGGTTCGCTACAGAAATTTAAATGGGACCAATATAAGACTAGTTTCGCCCGCATATGGCCTCCATGTTTATTATGAGGTGAATCGGCATAATGCCCCCAAACCATATGAATATGTATGCGAGAATAAACAATTTAATATGCAACAATTTATATGTATGGCATTTATAAAATAAGGGTCTCGGATAGGGGTCGCACAATTGGTGGGATTTAGATCCGCGGGTCTCAGGGTTCGACGTGGGATCGGTCTTTGGTTCGGGATCGGGGATCGCGGCGCCTTCGGATCCGGGAAGGCGATCTTGGGTGTTCGTGATCGGTCTTCGGGTTCCAGGGCGGAGTTCTTGGTGCCCCAGGTAGAAGATCTTGTCTGGAGGCCTTAGTCGAGTGTTCGTGAAGAAACCGTTGGGTGTCTTGCCACATTCGTGTGTCTTCGAGATATTGCGGTCTTGCAATAGGATAACAGAAATCGGGTTCAATATTACATAGGTGGTATGCTCCCGACACGCAAACACATAGTTAGATGCTCACATAGATGTGCAGGATCATTTAGAGCAGTACCCAACAAGCCCAACACCTGGACATGCTGCCTCGGTCTTCAACTCGAACGACATCTGGGAAGATCAGGCGCGAGGCATACATGGCCAGACGACCTGTGAGGACGGCCACCCGCATGGACGGAGGCCGCAGGGGAACCAAGGAGGAGGCGCTCTGTAGCCGCTGAGGCGGAGAGGAGGGCGGGACCGACACCTTGGGGCCGAGCCGAGCGGCAGGGAACTGGGGAGAGGCGACGCTGCAGGGGCCTACTCGCGACGAGGGAGGCGGGAACGAGGCATAGGTCAAGCAGCGGCCATGGCCGGCGACTTCACGATGGCGGGGCTCGAGCGACAGTAGCTCGCTGCAGCTGAAACGGAGAGGTCGCAGGACGGCACCAGGGCGCGATGGCGAGCTCGGGTCTACGGGCTTCGACGCGGAAGGAGCCCTTGTGTAATATCCCAAAAATACTAAACTTGGATCATCAAACTCTAATCATCAAAATTAGGGTTAACAAAAACTTTTCTAAATAAAATTATGGAAGCATGCATGTGAGTATGCATTTCATTTTGAATTCTGTTGAACCACCTTGTTTGTGTGTTTCTTTGCTTGTAAAATGTTTCTTAGGTGAAATAAACATCATCTAAACAATTCCCAAACTTTTCTCAAAGACAAGTACATCAAAACAAATAAAATAAGAGAATGGTCATTTGACCAATTTAACTCCCATGCCTACTTTGGCTGTCTCAAACTTTCAAAACCTAACAGAAACTTTTCTGGATCTTTGCACCCCTTGATTGTACTCATAACAAAGTATCAAGGCCCACCTTGTGATCATCCAAAAACTTTCAAATGCACAGTTTAAATGACAATTCAAAATTGAATCTTTATCATATGGGAAGATCCCACTTTTTCAAAAACCACTCAAACAAGCTCAACTTTCAAAACCCAAGCATCTGCAGACTCACCAGCATTAACCTAGCACACCCACCAAAAATCTTTTCAAAATTCAAAACATGAATTCATGCGGCCATTTCATCAAACACTTGGCAGAAACAAATCAAACAAAATCAAAACACTATAGTGTGCAGTGTTTTGAGCCTAACTGGTTCCCTATCTAGCTCACAACCAGCTCAGTAGATCATCTAGCAAGATTAACCAAGCACTAGCACCACTGTCAGCTTGCCAACTCAATGGTGAACAGCCGAAGCCATCCTTGCCACCCACATGTCGACAGCAAGATAGGGAGGAAACTAGTCGTGCCAACCTTGTCTGGGAGATCACCCATGCTTCACCTCCCCCTCTCGACCAGCCCTGCCTCGAAGACGTCGAACACATCACCCAGGAACGCCGCGCCCGTGCCTCTGCCAACCGTGCCGAACATGCACGATGGCCACCATCCAAGGAACACGCTCGACCGAAGCCGACAGACTGCGCGCCGCCCTCGCCGCGTGCATACACGATCGCCACCATCCAAGGAACACGCCAGACATGCCCATTGCACCGCCCGTGCCCTGTAGCCACCGCTCACCGTCGAAGACGCCGCCTCTGCCGCACAGAGCGTCGCATGTTCCAGACCAAAGCGCACCGTCCTTACACGCGCATTAAAGCCATAGAGCATCGCCAGGAGACCACCAAGCGATCGCCACCGCCGGCCATGCCTCTAGCAGCCCGTAGCCATGTCGCCACCGTCGCCCGCCCATGCCATTCGGTCTCACCGTCGCGACTATAAATAGAGGCCTTCCCCGCTCGAATTCTTCACACCATTCCACTCCTCTCTCACCTAGAACCATCCCACCTCAGTCCCGGAGCAAGGTGAGATGAGCATCACCGGAATTGCGCCGGAGGAGGCCGCCTCTGGAGAAGAAGGGCGCCGTCGATTTTGTCCACCCCAGGAGCTGCCGCGACCACTCCTTAGTTTTCCGTCGTCGACTTCGTCGTTCGCCCGCCTCGCCGACCCTCGCCCGAAGCCCGGTGAGCCCCCAGCAACCCCCACTGGCCGCGCTAGGTTTCTGCCTCGCCGGCGTTGCTCAACGTCGACGATGACTCTCAGCCGTTGGATTAGAACCAGATCGAACGTCCCATAGTGCCCTGTACCGCTTCGCGTTTAAAGAGCCACTGACCGGTGGAACCCCCCTGTCAGCAGAGCCCCGCACCGCGGAGTGTCACTGGCTAGCCCGTTAACCTTTTCCGCGCAGCCCAATTATTTGAATTTAACCTTTTCCATTTTATTTCAAACACACTTCTGTACCCAATTTCAAAAATCAACCCAGGTCGATTCAGTGAACCAAATTTAATGAAACCAATTTTGTTAGAAAGGACTGGGAATGATGAATCCAAGCCCGTTGGATTCAAGTCATTTGGATCTATAGATCATCCATGGTAAAAATAACAAGGCAGAAGCTTTTCTGCATTCAAACATTTTTCAAATTAAAACCATAATAGCTTTTGAGTTGATTCCAAGTCTCAAAAATCACATTTAGCCATACATTTCAGAATATATAAAAATATAAAGGTTTACTTACAGAAAGAATGTTCAAGTAATAAAAGAATTCCCCATAGACATTTCTAGCCACTTTAATTAATTAAAATAAAAGGGTAAAACCTAATTAAATTGTGACACCACTTTAAATCACATTCCCATGGACTAAAATATGTGATGATGACATGTGTCAACATGATCCCATGTTTTGGTTTGGAGAATATTAAAGCTTAAGTAGTTGTTCAATGAGTAGAAATTACTTTTCTACAAATAAAAGGAATTAAACCAAACCTTAATCTTGTAATGTTAGTGATGATGTTAGATCATCTATAGGACCCTTTTGTGTGATGATTGCAAGTAGTTAAGTATTGTTTGGTGATTGTGTACATCGTATGTATTTATAGACGCTAGTACCGACCAAGGATACGAGGAGGAAGGAGGATTCTACGAAGAAGAAGCCGAGGAGAACTTCAACCACTGCTCTGCACAAGGCAAGCTTTATTAACCAAGTGGACCAATGCAAGCTAACACTTGCAATTTAGCAAGCTTATACTGATACTGTGCAAGCCAGATACTACTAGTGAATGTGCAAGCTAACACTTGCAAGATACTCTACTAATGCAACAAACCACTACTTGTTACTATGCCCACTATATGCCCACTTGAAGGTTGCATAAAGAGCATAAAATTTGGCCTAAGCTAGATAGTCTTGATGTCATCCTAAGGCATAAGATTAAACTTAGTTAAACTCCACTAGTGTACCACCCCTCATTAGTGCTTATCCCCACTTGTAGATGCTAGTTCTAAGCATAAAACTTGATCAACTTTAGATGGGAATACTTGGTGGAAAAATGGTTATGAAAACCTTGGAATGATGGATCATTCTATTGAAATGTTTTGGACATGTGTTTCCGAACACTTGATGGTTTTGGTGATGAAAATGATGAGGCATCAGCCTTAGCCCTTTATAAAACTGATGGTTGTCTAGATGCGATACCATTCCAAATTTTATTGTACAACCACAATACCCGAAGATTGGGTAGGGCTTGACTGGAAACTTATATACCTTAGTATTAGTTCCGTCACGGCCAAGGTTTGAGATGAGGCTACCTTGTGAAGATTGTCCACCTGTGTAGTACCCAAGATGACAGTTGGTCATGGTTGGGAGGCCAAACTCACAGGAGAGGTGCTTATACTAGGGCGTGTAATTGAAAGGTTAGGATTGATTATCCGCATACTGAGTATGGTGAATTCAGGATTTGTTCCTGACGGATGTATCGAATGTTGTGGTGAAAGTGTACAATCTCTGCAGAGTGTCAAACTATTCAAATAGCCGCGTCCGCGGTTATGGACAGTTGTAGTGGCCATACTGTTCCGCCGTCAGATGTTTTCAAAAGACTTGTGAAATAAACTTAGACTTTGACTTGACCACAACAGGGTTGTGGCATGAGATACAAGTTCCCACTTAGGTGTTATAAACTTCAATTAGCTCTCTTACTTCTGAACTTAGTAGAGATAAATCTGGCTTTCTGCAAAACAACCCTAGAGCTTAGTTTCCTATTACAAAAACCCCCTTTCACTTGTTAGTATTAGTTTGCGAGTACTAATTCTGTTGTGTCTCGCAAAAATGGTAATCCTGGGATTGCGATGTATGGCATAACAGGCATCTGGGATTAAAAATCCGGGTGTTGACAAGTTGGTATCAGAGCCATTTTGACCATAGGAGACCCTAGTTAGATTGGACGTTGAATCAAAAACTTATTTTCAAAACCAAAGAAAACAAATATTTACCAAAAACTTATTCTTATTCTTATCCCTTTGATTCTTACATGAAAATTCATGTTCCTCAAAAACTCTTGCAATATACATAAAATATTGACACACTTAATCACTCTACTAACTTACTCATCCTATATTCTTATAGATGGACGTGAAGTATAGCAAGTTTTATCAGTTGGGGAATGGAGGAGACCTTATCTTTGAGAGGGATTTGGACCAGCTTTCGGAACTTCTTGAGCGTCCTTACCCCAAGTTCTTCGGAGCTCAGCTCAATGATCAAGGAGGAGAAGATCTGCAGTGGATAATTGTTGCAAGTCTCCGAGGAAAGATTGAACCTCCCACTGCGGAAGGAATTCAGTTTACCTTAAGAGAGAACAACTGGCTCGATGGACTTGCCAGGTCCATGCAGGAAGCTCTTTCCCGTCTGTGTGGGCAGAGCATCAATCATATCAAGGGTACTCGCTTTGAGTTTTGCCCGAACTGAAGACTCAAGTGGACCACCTTAGCTTCATGATGTACGATCGTCAGCAGGAGCTGGATAACTGCCGTGACTACTCCAACCACAAGTCTGCCATCATCAAGACGAAGGGTCAGACCATCGCCATGTTAGCAAAGGATCGAAAGTCTCGCCGCCATCAGCTCGACAAGAAGGAGCGTATCATTTCCCGTCTTCGCCATCGTATGTCATCTTTGGAGGAGACCATCCACGAGAGAGACATGCAGTTAGAGGAAAGGGAGAATGCTGGAGAGGATCTTCGTGGAGACCCCTACTCCTACCTCAGCGATGATGATGATTTTCTGGAGGATCAGGCTATGGATTTCTTCACCGATGAGGATGATTTCGCCTTCATCGATGATGATGAGGATGATGAAGCCATAGATTCCAAGGGGTAGTAGCACTTGAGCACTAGCGTAGTGAGTAGTATTCGGTCCCACTGTATCGTAGTTTTCAGAATGGTTCTTAAAACCATATGTTTTTCTTTGTTGTGGTGTGTGTTATACTGTGTGCTATGAATGAATGAATGAAAATCAGGTTGCTAGAAAAATCTGAGTCAAACTTTAAAAACTTTTCAAAGACCCAAAACCTTAGAAATTTCTCTCTTTTCTCACGATCTATCTCAATCTTCAGATGCCACGTGGAGGAAGTGGTTCATCCCCGGACCCGATGTTGCAGATTCTGCAAATGTTGACTTCTGACCGCGAAGCTGAAAGAGCGGAACGTCAAGCCAACCTAGCCACCCTGCAGCAGATAGCCCAGCTAGCCCACAACAACGAAGGCCACGGAAATCAGGACAACCATGGATCTAAACTCAAGAATTTCCAGAATACCAACCCACCTGTTTTCACTAAGTCGGAAGAACCCCTAGACGCCGATGATTGGTTGCAAACCATGAAAATAACCTAGAAGTCACCGGAGTGGAAGCCAATGAGAAAGTTCTGTTCGCCACCCACTATCTAGCCGGAGATGCTAGGGCATGGTGGAATAGTGTTCGCGCAATGACCAGAGGCCAGATGATGACCTGGGAGGAATTCAAGGTCAAGTTTAGCAGAACCCATGTGCCACCAGGTTTAATCAAGAGGATGAGAGACGAGTTTAGAGAACTGAAGCAAGGACGGATGACTGTAGTGGAATACCGTGACAAATTCTTGTCATTAGCTAGGTATGCCCCGTATGAGATCGACACTGAAGCCAATAAGAAAGAAAGATTCCTGAATGGTCTGCATGATGAGATGCAGACAGTGTTGGTCAATATCCCCTTTGCGGATATTGAAGCCCTTGTCGACTCTGCTATCCAGATGGAAGGCAAGATCAACCAAGCCAATGAGAACTGCAAGCGTCATATGATGCATAAGCTAGGAACCCATCAGACCCCAAAGTATCGCCCTAACCCATCTCCAGGATTTGCCCCAAGAACCAACAGACCCCCGATGAATCGTCCGACCTATCCCAACCATGGAAACTCTAGACCCGGAGGAAATCACAACAACCCCGGCAACTCTAGCAATTTCAACCGCGCCCCACCCAAGTTCAACAACAACAATGCTACCGCCAACACCAACACCGCCCCAAGGACTGGAAGCAATGCTGTGCCTGTAGAAGCAAAGGACAAGTCGCAAGTGACTTGTTATGACTGTGGAAATAAAGGCCACTATTCCAATGAGTGCCCCAACAAGAAGAACGTCGCAGCACCCAATGCCAACACCCCAGCTCAGCATCAGTGTCGTGTTCAGCCAGGAAGGAGATTTGCCCCAGGGAATTCACTCAACCGCAATGACCATCTTTTTCTCATGCATGCTGAAGAAGCTCAGGAAGCGCCAGACGTCGTGCTGGGTATGTTTTCTGTTAATTCAGTACTTGCACGAGTGTTGTTTGATTCTGGTTCATCACACTCATTTGTCACCAAAGAATTTGCATGCACTAGTAAAATTCAACCAAAAAAACTGAAGCATGTTATGATCGTTCAAATTCCTGGATCAACCACCAAAGCTAGGCAAATTTGCAAAGCCGTCCCTATCCGAATCCATGGCATAGATTTTTATGCTAATCTGATAGTACTCGTAACTAAAGGTTTGGAAGTAGTACTAGGAATGGATTGGATGTCCAAACATAAAGGATTGATTGACTGTGCCAAGAAATCCATAACCATGACCAGTACAGCCGGAATATCAGTCGGGCATATATCTGAAACCTTACCTCGTCAATTCAAGTGTAACAAGAGTATATCCCAACCCACCATTGACCAAGTCCGGATAGTCTGTGAATACCCCGATGTATTTCCAGATGTTTTGCCCGGTATGCCCCCAGATCAGGATATCGAGTTTATCATTGAACTAATCCCCGGAACCGGACCCATAACCTAGAGACCCTATAGTATGAACCCGTCAGAGCTAGCAGAACTGAAGAAGCAACTGGATGCCATGCTGGAAATAGGATTGATTGAACCAAGTGCGTCACCATGGAGATCACCTGTCTTGTTTGTGGACAAGAAGGATGGAGGTAACCATTTGTGTACGGATTATAGGAAGTTGAATGACGTCACCATCAAGAACAAGTACCCCTTGCCCAAGATAGAACATTTGTTTGGTCAGTTGACCGGTGCCAAAGTGTTTTCTAAGATTGATCTTAGGACTGGCTATCATCAACTCAAAATTCGGGCAGAGGATATTCCCAAGACTGCCTTTACCACCAGATATGGATTATACGAGTATACCGTTATGTCCTTTGGATTAACCAATGCCCCCGCTTATTTCATGAATCTCATGAATAAGATTTTTATGGACTTCCTGGATAAGTTTGTCGTTGTTTTCATCGATGACATTCTGATTTATTCCAAATCAGAAGAAGAACATGAGCTACACCTAAGGACCATCCTTGTAACCCTTAGAGAGCATCAGCTGTATGCAAAGTTTAGCAAATGTGAATTCTGGTTACAGGAGGTAGGATTCCTCGGTCACATTTTATCAGCCGGAGGAATTGCCGTTGACCCTGCCAAAGTGAAATATGTAGAAGATTGGCAATCCCCAACCACTCAAACCCAAGTTCGTGCATTTCTCGGATTGGCGGGATATTACCGCAAATTCGTAGAAGGATTCTCGAGTATCGCCAGACCCCATGACCCAATTACTGAAGAAAGACAAGAAGTTTGAATGGACCGACAAATGTGAAGCGAGTTTTCAAGAACTCAAGTGGAGATTGATTTCAGCCCCAATCTTGATCATGCTAGATATCACGAAGCCCTTCGATGTGTATTGTGATGCATCCAAGATCGGTCTCGGATGTGTGCTACTGCAAGAAGGCAAAGTTATATCTTATCTATCTCGACAACTGAAGCAACATGAGCAAAATTACCCAAACCATGACCTCGAACTCGCAGCCGTAGTTCTAGCCCTGAAGACATGGAGTCAGTACCTGATGGGAAACCGTTGTGAGATCTATACGGATCACAAGAGTCTGAAATATATATTCACTCAGAAGGAGCTGAATATGAGACAGAGAAGATGGATTGAGGTAATCAAGGATTACGATCTGGACATTCACTATCACCCTGGTAAAGCCAATGTGGTAGCCGATGCCCTTAGCAGATTTCCGTGCCGCTTGAACTCCATGATTTTGAAGGAGCAACCAAGTTTGCACAAAGAGATGGAAGATTTTTGAATGGAATTAGTAAGTGAAGGATTTTTGGCTAGCATAGAACTCCAGCCCACTTTGATCAGTCAGATTAAAGAGGCGCAGAAAGGAAATGCTAGTATTGACGGAATCAAGCATCGTATCGGTACATGCAAAGTACCTGGATTCACCGAAGACGAAGAAGGAGTTCTGTGGTACAAAGGACGCCTTTGTGTACCAGCAGATTCTGAGTTGAAAGAAGTTATTCTGAAGGAGGCTCATGATACTCTTTATTCTATCCATCCCGGAGGAACTAAGATGTATCAAGATTTAAAAGAGCAATTTTGGTGGCATAAGATGAAGAGAGAAATCGGAAGCTATATCACCAAGTGTGATATTTGTCAGCGAGTCAAGGCAGGACATCAAAGACCTGCTGGATTATTGCAACCCTTGCAGATTCCGGAATGGAAATGGGATTCCGTTGGAATGGACTTTATCACTGGACTGCCTAATTCTAGTAGGGGAAATGACTCTATCTGGGTCATAGTGGACAGATTGTCCAAAGTCGCCCATTTCTTGCCCGTTAAAACCACATATCAGAGTTCGAATCTAGCGGAGTTGTACATCGCTAGAATAGTTAGTTTGCATGGAGTCCCCAAGAACATCGTATCAGATCGAGGAACTCAGTTTACCTCGAGATTCTGGAAGAAAGTCCAAGAAGGTTTAGGAACCCACCTAGATTTCAGCACCGCGTATCACCCTCAGACCGATGGACAAACGGAGCGAGTAAATCAAATACTCGAAGATATTCTGAGAGCATGTGTGTTAGAATATGGATCCAAGTGGGAAGACTGTCTGCCGTTTGCAGAATTTTCCTACAATAACAGTTATCAAGCCAGTTTGCAAATGGCCCCATTTGAATTCATGTACGGAAGGAAGTGTCGCACCCCTTTGAACTGGTCGGAAATAGGAGAGAGTCAGATTTTTGGACCCGATATCCTACGAGAAGCAGAAGAGAAGGTTCACAACATTCGTGAGCACCTCAAGACCGCCCAATCCAGACAGAAGAGTCACGCCGACAAGAGACATAGAGACGTCGCCTTCAACATAGGAGATTTTGTTTATCTGAAAGTGTCGCCATTGAAGGGAATGTAACGTTTCCAACTCAAAGGAAAGTTAGCCCCCAGATATATCGGCCCTTTCAAGATTCTGAACCGTCGAGGAGAAGTGTCGTATCAATTGGAACTACCTGAAGAGATGTCATCTGTACACAATGTGTTCCATATCTCGTTACTTCGCAAGTGTCTCGAAGTCCCCGAGAAGACCGAAGTGTTCAAAAATATCGACCACCGGACCATAGAGATCAACGATGACCTGACCTATCCCGAAGTACCCATCCGTATTTTGGAAGAATCTTTCAGGACTACCCGAACCCGAAGCATCAAGTTTCTCAATATTCAGTGGAGCAACCACACAGAAGAGGAAGCTACCTGGGAGCGCGAAGATCACATCAGGACAGAGTTTCCCGATCTCTTCAAATCCTAGGTAATCTTTTTCGTCCTTTTTCAAATCTGGGGATGAGATTTTGTTTAAGGGGGGAAGGTTTGTAACATCCCAAAAATACTAAACTTGGATCATCAAACTCTAATCATCAAAATTAAGGTTAACAAAAACTTTTCTAAATAAAATTATGGAAGCATGCATGTGAGTATGCATTTCATTTTGAATTCTTTTGAACCACCTTGTTTGTGTGTTTCTTTGCTTGTAAAATGTTTCTTAGGTGAAATAAACATCATCTAAACAATTCCCAAACTTTTCTCAAAGACAAGTAAATCAAAACAAATAAAATAAGGGAATGGTCATTTTGACCAATTTAACTCCCATGCCTACTTTGGCTGTCTCAAACTTTCAAAACCTAACAGAAACTTTTCTGGATCGTTGCACCCCTTGATTGTACTCATAACAAAGTATCAAGGCCCACCTTGCGATCATCCAAAAACTTTCAAATGCATAGTTTAAATGACAATTCAAAATTGAATCTTTATCATATGGGAAGATCCCACTTTTTCAAAAACCACTCAAACAAGCTCAACTTTCAAAAACCCAAGCATCTGCAGACTCACCAGCATTAACCTAGCACACCCACCAAAAAACTTTTCAAAATTCAAAACTTGAATTCATGCGGCCATTTTATCAAACACTTGGCAGACACAAATCAAACAAAATCAAAACACTATAGTGTGCAGTGTTTTGAGCCTAACTGGTTCCCTATCTAGCTCACAACCAGCTCAGTAGATCATCTAGCAAGATTAACCAAGCACTAGCACCACTATGAGCTTGCCAAAACCATCAATGGTGAACAGCCGAAGCCACCCTTGCCACCCACATGTCGACAGCAAGCTAGGGAGGAAACTAGCCGTGCCAACCTTGTCTGGAAGATCACCCATGCTTCACCGCCCCCTCTCGACCAGCCCTGCCTCGAAGACATCGAACACAACACCCAGGAACGCCACGCCCGTGCCTCTGCCAACCGTGCCAAGCATGCGCCAGAGCGCAACGCTCGACCGAAGCCCACATACCGCGCGCCGCCCTCGCCGCGTGCATACACGATCGCCACCATCCAAGGAACACGCCAGACATGCCCATTGCACGCCCGTGCCCCGTAGCCACCGCTCGCCGTCGAAGACGCCGCCTCTGCCGCGCAGAGCGTCGCATGTTCCAAACCAAACCGCACCGCCCCTACACGCGCATTAAAGCCATAGAGCATCGCCAGGAGACCACCAAGCGATCGCCACCGCTGGCCATGCCTCTAGCAGCCCGTAGCCATGTCGCCACCGTCGCTCGCCCATGCCGTTCGGTCTCACCGTCGCAACTATAAATAGAGGCCTTCCCCGCTCGAATTCTTCACACCATTCCACTCCTCTCTCACCCAGAACCAACCCACCTCAGTCCCGGAGCAAGGTGAGTAGCACATCACCGGAATTGCGCCGGAGCAGGCCGCCTCTGGAGAAGAAGGGCGCCGTCGATTTCGTCCACCCTAGGAGCTACCGCGACCACCCCTGAGTACGCCGTCGTTGACTTCGTCGTTCGCCCGCCTCGCCGACCCAAACCCGAACCCCGGTGAGCCCCCAGCAACCCCCACTGGCCGCGCTAGGTTTTTGTCTCGCCGGCGTTGCTCAACGTCGACGATGACTCTCAGCCGTTGGATTAGAACCAGATCAAACGTCCCATAGTGCCCCGTACCGCTTCGCGTTTAAAGAGCCACTGACCAGTGGAACCCCCTGTCAGCTGAGCCCCGCGCCGTGGAGTGTCAGTGGGCCGGCACGTTAACCTTTCCCGCGCAGCCCAATTATTTGAATTTAACCTTTTACATTTTATTTCAAACACACTTCTGTACCCAATTTCAAAAATCAACCCAGGTCGATTCAGTGAACCAAATTTAATGAAACCAATTTTGTTAGAAAGGTCTGGGAATGCTGAATCCAGGCCCATTGGATTCAAGTCATTTGGATCTATAGATCATCCATGGTAAAAATAACAAGGCATAAGCTTTTCTGCATTCAAACATTTTTCAAATTAAAACCATAATAGCTTTTGAGTTGATTCCAACTCACAAAAATCACATTTAACCATACCTTTCAGAATATATAAAAATATAAAGGTTTACTTACAGAAATAATTTTCAAGTAATAAAAGAATGCCCCATAGGCATTTCTAGCCACTTTAATTAATTAAAATAAAAGGGTAAAACCTTATTAAATTGTGACACCACTTTAAATCACATTCCCATGGACTAAAATATGTGGTGATGACATGTGCCAACATGATCCCATGTTTTGGTTTGGAGAATATTAAATCTTAAGTAGTTGTTCAATGAGTAGAAATTACTTTTCTACAAATAAAAGGAATTAAACCAAACCTTAATCTTGTAATGTTAGTGATGATGTTAGATCATCTATAGGACACTTTGTGAGTTGCAAGTAGTGTGATGATTGCAAGTAGTTAAGTATTGTTTGGTGATTGTGTACATCGTATGTATTTATAGACGCTAGTACCGACCAAGGATACGAGGAGGAAGGAGGATTCTACGAAGAAGAAGCCGAGGAGAACTTCAACCACTGCTCTGCACAAGGCAAGCTTTATTAACCAAGTGGACCAATGCAAGCTAACACTTGCAATTTAGCAAGCTTATACTGATACTGTGCAAGCCAGATACTACTAGTGAATGTGCAAGCTAACACTTGCAAGATACTCTACTAATGCAACAAACCACTACTTGTTACTATGCCCACTATATGCCTTAAGCATATGTGATCATATCCACTTGATAAACCAATCCTAGTTTTACTTATAAGCTTTATTACTTTATTTCTTTATCAAAGCTAGTACTTAGAGCTTACTCAAGTAAATTGTAGATATTAGAAAGGTAATTGAAGGTTGCATAAAGAGCATAAAATTTGGCCTAAGCTAGATAGTCTTGATGTCATCCTAAGGCATAAGATTAAACTTGGTTAAACTCCACTAGTGTACCACCCCTCATTAGTGCTTATCCCCACTTGTAGATGCTAGTGCTAAGCATAAAACTTGATCAACTTTAGATGGGAATACTTGGTGGAAAAATGGTTATGAAAACCTTGGAATGATGGATCATTCTATTGAAATGTTTTGGACATGTGTTTCCGAACACGTGATGATTTTGGTGATGAAAATGATGAGGCATGAGCCTTAGCCCTTTATAAAACTGATGGTTGTCTGGATGCGATACCATTCCAAATTTTATCATACAACCAAAATGCCCGAAGATTGGGTAGGGCTTGACTAGAAACTTATATACCTTAGTATTAGTTCCCTCACGGCCAAGGTCTGAGCTGAGGCTACCTTGTGAAGATTGTCCACCTGTGCAGTACCCAAGATGACAGTTGGTCATGGTTGGGAGGCCAAACTCACAGGAGAGGTGCTTATACTAGGGCGTGTAATTGAAAGGTTAGGATTGATTATCCGCATACTGAGTATGGTGAATTCAGGATGTGTTCCTCACGGATGTATCGAATGTTGTGGTGAAAATGTACAATCTCTGCAGAGTGTCAAACTATTCGAATAGCCGCGTCATGATTATGGACGATTAGTGGCCAGCCATACTGTTCCCCTGTTAGATGTTTTCAAAAGACTTGTGAAATAAACTGAGACTTTGACTTGACCACAACAGGGTTGTGGCATGAGATACAATTTCCCACTTAGGTGTTATAAACTTCAATTAGCTCTCTTACTTCTGAACTTAGAAGAGATAAATCTGGCTTTTTGCAAAACAACCCTAGAGCTTAGTGTCCTATTACAAAAACCCCCTTTCACTTGTTAGTATTAGTTTGTGAGTACTTAAAGAGTACTCATGGCTTTGTCCCTGGCTATTCCCGTGGCCAGACTATGAAGAGGAGTACCTGGAGGATGGACCCACGGAAGGTTACGACAACTAGGATCATCTCACAAAAATGGTAATCCTGGGATTGCGATGTATGGCATAACAGGCATCTGGGATTAAAAATCCGGGTGTTGACACCCTAGTGGCGAGGCAGAGCGAGGGGCGGTGGCGGGGAAGGAAGGAGCCGAAGTGCAGGCGGTGAGAGGCGCCGTTGGGAGGCGCCTGCCAGGCCAGGCTCGTGGAGGAGGGACGGCCCCGGCGGCGCTCGACGGGAGTGAGGGCGGCCAGGCGGGGTCCAGCGATGGAGGGAGGCAGGGCCGAGCTCGGCGGCGAGGAAGAGGAGGTCGCGGGGAGGGACGCTCGCGGAGGGGCCCACCGGCAACGGCGCCGTTAGATGGACCGGTACCGAGGGAGGAAGGAGGAGATGCGGGGTGCAGGACGGGGATTGCGGGAGTGGAGCGGGGGCAGTGGGGACAGGGTGGGGCCAGGTTTCGATGGGGTGGGCCGTTTTCGTCGGGTGGTGTCTGGTATGTGGCGAGAGTGGCTCGGGTCGGTGGGGTGCTGTCAACACCCAGATTTTTAATCCCAGATGCCTATTATGCTATACATCGCAATCCCAGGATTACCATTTTTGCGAGACATAACAGAATTGGATACCACAGTACATCATCCATTACAAACCATACATAAGGTTTTACACAAATAAGGATCTCATGATCCAGTCTTAATACAACACAAGCAGCGGAATACGTAATAATAACGGTAGCGTAGGCGAAGCTCCATCTTCGGGGTTCACAGGCAATGCTGACGATGGGAGATGATCCTAGTTGTCGTAACCTTCCTGGGGTCCATCCTCCAGGTACTCCTCTTCATAGTCTGGCCATGGGAATAGCCAGGGACAAAGCCATGAGTACTTTTTAAGTACTCGCAAACTAATACTAACAAGTGAAAGGGGGTTTTTGTAATAGGACACTAAGCTCTAGGGTTGTTTTGCAAAAAGCCAGATTTATCTCTACTAAGTTCAGAAGTAAGAGAGCTAATTGAAGTTTATAACACCTAAGTGGGAACTTGTATCTCATGCCACAACCCTATTGTGGTCAAGTCAAAGTCTCAGTTTATTTCACAAGACTTTTGAAAACATCTGACGTGGGAACAGTATGGCCACTCCAACTGTCCATAACCGCGGACGCGGCTATTCGAATAGTTTGACACTCTTAAGAGATTGTACACTTTCACCACAACATTCGATACATCCGTCAGGAACAAATCCTGAATTCACCATACTCAATATGCGGATAATCAATCCTAACCTTTCAATTACACGCCCTAGTATAAGCACCTCTCCTGTGAGTTTGTCCTCCCAACCATGACCAACTGTCATATGGGGTACTGCACAGGTGGAAAATCTTCACAAGGTAGCCTCAGCTCAGACCTTGGCCGTGAGGGAAATAATACTAAGGCATATAAGTTTCTAGTCAAGCCCTACCCAATCTTCGGGTATTGTGGTTGTACGATAAAATTGGAATGATATCGCATCCAGGCAACCATCAATTTTATAAAGGGCTAAGGCTCATGTCTCATCATTTTCATCACCAAAATCATCTGGTGTTCGGAAACACATGTCCAAAACATTTCAATAGAATGATCCATCATTCCAAGGTTTTCATAACCATTTTTCCACCAAGTATTCCCATCTAAAGTTGATCAAGTTTTATGCTTAGCACTAGCATCTACAAGTGGGGGTAAGCACTAATGAGGGGTGGTACACTAGTGGAGTTTAACTAAGTTTAATCTTATGCCATTAGGATGACATCAAGATTATCTAGAATAGGCCAAGTTTTCTGCTCTTTATGCAACCTTCAATTACCTTTCTAAATCTACCTTTTACTTTTGGAATCTCTAAGTACTAGCTTTGATAAAGAAATAAAGTAATAAAGCTTGTAAGTAAAACTAGGATTGGTTTACCAAGTGGATAGGATCATATATGCTTAAGGCATATAGTTGGCATGGTGACAAGCAAGTATTGGCTTGCATAGGTAAAGTGGTCTTGCAAGTGTTAGCTTGCACATTCAACTAGTAGTATCAGGATTGCACAGTATCAGTATAAGCTTTCTAATTTAATAGCTTGCAAGTATTGGCTTGCATTGGTCCACTTGGTTAATAAAGCTTGCCTTGTGCAGAGCAGTGGTTGAAGTTCTCCTCGGCTTCTTCTTCGTAGAATCCTCCTTCCTCCTCGTTTCCTTTGTTGGTACTAGCGTCTATAAATACATACGATATACACAATCACCAAAAAATACTTAACTACTTGCAATCATCACACAAATGGGTCTTATAGATGATCTGACATCATCACTAACATTACAAGATTAAGGTTTGGTTTAATTCCTTTTATTTATAGAAAAGTAATTTCTACTCATTGAACAACTACTTAAGATTTAATATTCTCCAAACCAAAACATGGGATCATGTTGAAACATGTCATCACCATATATTTTAGTCCATGGGAATGTGATTTAAAGTGGTGTCACAATTTAATAAGGTTTTACCCTTTTATTTTAATTAATTAAAGTGGCTAGAAATGCATATGGGACATTCTTTTATTACTTGAACATTCTTTCTGTAAGTAAACCTTTATATTTTTATATATTCTGAAAGGTATGGTTAAATGTGATTTTTGAGAGTTGGAATCAACTCAAAATCTATTATGGTTTTAATTTGAAAAATGTTTGAATGCAGAAAAGCTTCTGCCTTGTTATTTTTACCATGGATGATCTATAGATCCAAATGACTTGAATCCAACGGGCTTGGATTCAGCATTCCCAGACCTTTCTAACAAAATTGGTTTCATTCAATTTGGTTCACTGAATCGACCTGGGTTGATTTTTGAAACTGGGTACAGAATTGAGTTTGAATCTAAATAGAAAAATCTAAATTCAAACGAGTGGGCTGCACGGGAACTGTTAACGGGCCGGCCCAGTGACACACCGCGGCGCGGGGTTCAGCTGACATGGGGGTTCCACCAGTCAGTGGCTCTTTAAATGCGAAGCGGTACGGGGCAGTATGGGACGTTCGATCTGGTTCTAATCCAACGGCTGAGAGTCATCGTCGGTGTTGAGCAATGCAGGCGAGACAGAAACCTAGCGCGGCCAGTGGGGGTTGCTGGGGGCTCACCGGGGTTCGGGCGAGGGTCGGCGAGGCCGGCGAACGCCGAATTCGACGACGGCAAACTCAGGTGTGGTCGCGACAGCTCCTGGGTGGACGAAATAGACGACACCCCTCTTCTCCACAGGCGGCCTGCTCCGACGCAATTCGAGCGATGCGCTGCTCGCCTTGGTCCAGGACTGAGGTGGGATGGTTCTAGGTGAGAGAGGAGTGGAATGGTGTGAAGAATTCGAGCGGGGAAGGCCTCTATTTATAGTCGCGACGTTTAGACCGAAAGGCATGGGCGGGCGACGGTGGCGACATGGCTACGGGCTGCTAGAGGCATGGCCGGCGGTGGCGATCGCTTGGTGGTCTCCTGGCGATGCTCTATGGCTTTAATGCGCTTGTAGGGGCGGTGCGGTTTGGTCTGGAACATGCGACGCTCTACACGGCAGAGGCGGCGTCTTCGACGGCGAGCGGTGGCTACGGGGCACGGGCAGTGCAATGGGCATGTCTGGCGTGTTCCTGGGATGGTGGCGATCGTGTATGCACGCGGCGAGGGCGGCGCACGGTCTGTGGGCTTCGGTCGAGCGTGGCGCTCTGGCGTAGGCTCGACACGGTTGGCAGAGGCACGGGCGTGACGTTCCTAGGTGCTGTGCTCGACGTCTTCGAGGCAGGGCTGGTCGAGAGGGGGCGGTGAAGTATGGGTGATCTCCCAGACAAGGTTGGCACGGCTAGTTTCCTCCCTAGCTTGCTGTCGACATGTGGGTGGCAAGGGTGGCTTCGGATGTTCACCATTGATGGTTTTGGCAAGCTCACAGTGGTGCTAGTGCTTGGTTAATCTTGCTAGATGATCTACTGAGCTGGTTGTGAGCTAGATAGGGAACCAGTTAGGCTCAAAACACTGCACACTATAGTGTTTTGGTTTTGTTTTATTTGTGTCTGCCAAGTGTTTGATGAAATGGCCGCATGAATTCAAGTTTTTAATTTTGAAAAGATTTTTGGTGTGTGTGCTAGGTTGGTGCTGGTTAGTCTGCAGATGCTTGGGTTTTGAAAGTTGAGCTTGTTTGAGTGGTTTTTTAAAAAGTGGGATCTTCCCATATGATAAAGATTCAATTTTGAATTGTCATTTAAACTATGCATTTGAAAGTTTTTGGATGATCACAAGGTGGGCCTTGATACTTTTTTATGAGTACAATCAAGGGGTGCAAATATCCAGAAAAGTTTCTCTTAGGTTTTGAAAGTTTGAGACAGCCAAAGTAGGCATGGGAGTTAAATTGGTCAAAATGACCATTCACTCATTTAGCTTTGTTTTGATTTATTTGTCTTTGGAAAAAGTTTGGGAAATGTTTAGGTGATGTTTATTTCACCTAAGAAACATTTTACAAGCAAGGAAACACACAAACAAGGTGGTCAAAAAGAATTCAAAATGAAATGCATACTCACATGCATGCTTCCATAATTTTATTTAGGAAAGTTTTTGTTAACCCTAATTTTGATGATTAGAGTTTGATGATCCAAGTTTAGTATTTTTGGGATGTTACAAACCTTCCCCCCTTAAACAAAATCTCGTCCCGAGATTTGAAAAAGGACGAAAAAGATTACCAAGGATTTGAAGAGATCGGGAAACTCTGTCCTGATGTGATCTTAGCGCTCCCAGGTAGCTTCCTCTTCTGTGTGGTTGCTCCACTGAATCTTGAGAAACTTGATGCTTCGGGTTCGGGTAGTCCTGAAAGCTTCTTACAAAATACGGATGGGTACTTCGGGATAGGTCAGGTCATCGTTGATCTCTATGGTCTGGTGGTCGATATTTTTGAACACTTCGGTCTTCTCGGGGACTTCGAGACACTTGCGAAGTAACGAGATATGGAACACATTGTGTATAGATGACATCTCTTCGGGTAGTTCCAATTGATACGACACTTCTCCTCGATGGTTCAGAATCTTGAAAGGTCCGATATATCTGGGGGCTAACTTTCCTTTGAGTTGGAAACGTTACATTCCCTTCAATGGCGACACTTTCAGATAATTAAAATCTCCTATGTTGAAGGCGACGTCTCTACGTATCTTGTCGGCGTAACTCTTCTGTCTAGATTGGGCGGTCTTGAGGTGCTCACGAATGTTGTGAACCTACTCTTCTGCTTCTCGTAGGATATCGGGTCCAAAAATCTGACTCTCTCCTATTTCCGACCAGTTCAAAGGGGTGCGACACTTCCTTCCGTACATGAATTCAAATGGGGCCATTTGCAAACTGGCTTGATAACTATTATTGTAGGAAAATTCTGCAAATGACAGATAGTCTTCCCACTTGGATCCATATTCTAACACACATGCTCTCAGCATATCTTCGAGTATTTGATTTACTCGCTCCGTTTGTCCATCGGTCTGAGGGTGATACGCGGTGCTGAAATCTAGGCGGGTTCCTAAACCTTCTTGGACTTTCTTCCAGAATCTCGAGGTAAACTGAGTTCCTCGATCCGATATGATGTTCTTGGGGACTCCATGCAAACTAACTATTCTAGCGATGTACAACTCCGCAAGATTCGAACTCTGATATGTGGTTTTAACAGGCAAGAAATGGGCGACTTTGGACAATCTGTCCACTATGACCCAGATGGAGTCATTTCCCCTACTAGAAGTAGGCAGTCCAGTGATAAAGTCCATTCCAACGGAATCCCATTTCCATTCCGTAATCTGCAAGGGTTGCAACAATCCAGCGGGTCTTTGATGTCCTGCCTTGACTCGCTGACAAATATCACACTTGGCGATATAGCTTCCGATTTCTCTCTTCATCTTATGCCACCAAAATTGATCTTTTAAATCTTGATACATCTTAGTTCCTCCGGGATGGATAGAATAAAGAGTATCATGAGCCTCCTTCAGAATAACTTCTTTCAACTCAGAATCTGATGGTACACAAAGGCGTCCTTTGTTCCACAGAACTCCTTCTTCGTCTTCGGTGAATCCAGGTACTTTGCCTGTACCGATATGACGCTTGATTCCATCGATACTAGCATTTCCTTCCCGCGCCTCTTTAATCTGACTAATCAAAGTGGGCTGGAGTTCTATGCTAGCCAAAAATCCTTCACTTACTAATTCCATTCGAAAATCTTCCATCTCTTTGTGCAAACTTGGTTGCTCCTTCAAAATCATGGAGTTCAAGCGGCACGACAATCTGCTAAGGGCATCGGCTACCACATTGGCTTTACGAGGGTGATAGTGAATGTCCAGATCGTAATCCTTGATTAGCTCAATCCATCTTCTCTGTCTCATATTCAGATCCTTCTGAGTGAATATATATTTCAGACACTTGTGATCCGTATAGATCTCACAACGGTTTCCCATCAAGTAATGCCTCAATGTCTTTAGGGCTAGAACTACGGCTGCGAGTTTGAGGTCATGGGTTGGGTAATTTTGCTCATGTTGCTTTAGTTGTCGAGATAGATAAGATATAACTTTGCCTTCTTGCATTAGCACACATCCGAGACCGATCTTGGATGCATCACAATACACATCGAAGGGCTTCGTGATATCTGACATGATCAAGATTGGGGCTGAAATCAATCTCCTCTTGAGTTCTTGAAAACTCGCTTCACATTTGTCAGTCCATTCAAACTTCTTGTCTTTCTTCAGTAATTGTGTCATGGGTCTGGCAATACTCGAGAATCCTTCTACGAATTTGCGGTAATATCCTGCCAATTCGAGAAATGCACGAACTTGGGTTTGAGTGGTTGGGGCTTGCCAATCTTCTACATCTTTCACTTTGGCAGGGTCAACGGCAATTCCTCCGCTTATACAATGTGACCGAGGAATCCTACCTCCTGTAACCAGAATTCACATTTGCTAAACTTTGCATACAGCTGATGCTCTCTAAGGGTTCCAAGGATGGTCCTTAGGTGTAGCTCATGTTCTTCTTCTGATTTGGAATAAATTAGAATGTCATCGATGAAAACAACGACAAACTTATCCAGGAAGTCCATAAAAATATTATTCATGAGATTCATGAAATAAGCGGGGGCATTGGTTAATCCAAAGGACATAAAGGTATACTCGTATAATCCATATCTGGTGGTAAAGGCAGTCTTGGGAATATCCTCTGCCCGAATTTTGAGTTGATGATAGCCAATCCTCAGATCAATCTTAGAAAACACTTTGGCATCGGTCAACTGATCAAACAAATCTTCTATCTTGGGCAAGGGGTACTTGTTCTTGATGGTGACGTCATTCAACTTCCTATAATCTGTACACAAACGGTTACCTCCATCCTTTTTTCCACAAACAAGACATATGATCTCCATGGTGACGCACTTGGTTGAATCAATCCTATTTCCAGCATGGCATCCAGTTGCTTCTTCAGTTCTGCTAGCTCTGACGGGTTCATACTATAGGGTCTCTGGGCTATGGGTCCGGTTCCGGGGATTAGTTCAATGATAAACTCGATATCCCATCTGGGGGTATACCGGGCAAAATATCTGGAAATACATCGGGGTATTCACAGACTATCCGGACTTGGTCAATGGCGGGTTGGGCTATACTCTTGTTACACTTGAATTGGCGAGGTAAGGTTTCGGATATATGCTCGACTGATATTCCAGCTGTACTAGTCATGGTTATGGCTTTCTTGGCACAGTCAATCAATCCTTTATGTTTGGTCATCCAATCCATTCCTAGTACTACTTCCAAACCTTTAGTTCCGAGTACTATCAGATTAGCATAAAAATCTATGCCATGGATTCGGATAGGGACGGCTTTGCAAATTTGCCTAGCCTTGGTGGTTGATCCGGGAATTTTAACGATCATAACATGCTTCAGTTTTGTTGGTTGAATTTTCCTAGTGCATGCAAATTCTTTGGTGACAAATGAGTGCGATGCACCAGAATCAAACAACACTCGTGCAAGTACCGAATTAACAGAAAACATACCCAGCACGACATCTGGCGCTTCCTGAGCTTCTTCAGCATGCATGAGAAAAAGACGGCCATTGCGGTTGAGTGAATTCCCTGGGGCAAATCTCCTTCCTGGCTGAACACGACGCTGCTGCTGAGCTGGGGCGTTGGCATTGGGTGCTGCGACATTATTCTTGTTGGGGCACTCGTTGGAATAGTGGCCTTTATTTCCACAGTCATAACAAGTCACTTGCGACTTGTCCTTTGCTGCTATAGGCACAGCATTGCTTCCAGTCCTTGGGGCAGTGTTGGTGTTGGCGGTAGCATTGTTGTTGTTGAACTTGGGTGGGGCACGGTTGAAATTGCTAGAGTTGCCGGGGTTGTTGTGATTTCCTCCGGGTCTAGGGTTTCCACGGTTGGGATAGGTCGGACGGTTCATCGGGGGTCTGTTGGTTCTTGGGGCAAATCCTGGAGATGGGTTAGGGCGATACTTTGGGGTCTGATGGGTTCCTGGATGATGCATCATACGACGCTTGCGGTTCTCATTGGCTTGGTTGATCTTTCCTTCCATATGGATAGCAGAGTCGACAAGGGCTTCAATATCCGCAAAGGGGATATTGACTAATACCGTCTGCATCTCATCGTGCAGACCATTCAGGAATCTTTCTTTCATCTTGGCTTCGGTGTCGATCTCATCCGGGGCATACCTAGCTAATGATAAGAATTTGTCACGGTATTCCACTACAGTCATCCGTCCTTGCTTCAGTTCTCTGAACTCGTCTCTCATCCTCTTGATCAAACCTGGTGGCACATGGGTTCTGCTCAACTTGACCTTGAATTCCTCCCAGGTCATCATCCGGCCTCCGGTTATTGCGCGAACACTGTTCCACCATGCCCTGGCATCTCTGGCTAGATAGTGGGTGGCGAACAGAACTTTCTTGTTGGCTTCCACTCCGGCGAATTCTAGGTTATTTTCCATGGTTTGCAACCAATCATCGGCATCTAGGGGTTCTTCCGACTTTGTGAAACAGGTGGGTTGGTATTTTGGAAATTCTTGAGTTTAGATCCATGGTTGTCCTGATTTCCGTGGCCTTGGTTGTTGTGGGCTAGCTGGGCTATCTGCTGCAGGGTGGCTAGTTTGGCTTGACGTTCCGCTCTTTCAGCTTCGCGGTCAGAAGTCAACATTTGCAGAATCTGCAACATCGGGTCCGGGGATGAACCACTTCCTCCACGTGGCATCTGAAGATTGAGATAGATCGTGAGAAAAGAGGGAAATTTCTAAGGTCTTGGGTCTTTGAAAAGTTTTTAAAGTTTGACTCATATTTTTCTAGCAACCTGCTTTTTAATTCATTCATTCATAGCACACAGTACAACACACACCACAACAAAGAAAAACAGATGGTTTTAAGAACCATTCTGAAAACTATGATACAGTGGGACCGAATACTACTCACTACGCTAGTGCTCAAGTGCTACTACTCCTCGGAATCTGTGGATTCATCATCCTCATCATCATCGATGAAGGCGAAATCGTCCTCATCGGTGAAGAAGTCCATAGCCTGATCCTCCAGAAAATCATCGTCATCGCTGAGATAGGAGTAGGGGTCTCCACGAAGATCCTCTCCGGCATTCTCCCTTTCTTCCAACTACATGTCTCTCTCGTGGATGTTCTCCTCCAAAGATGAGATATGGTGGCGAAGACGGGCAATGATGCGCTCCTTCTTGTCGAGCTGACGGCAACGAGACTTGCGATCCTTTGCTAACATGGCGTTGGTCTGATCCTTCGTCTTGATGGTGGCAGACTTGTGGTTGGAGTAGTCACGACAGTTATCCAACTCCTGCTGACGATCGTACATCATGAAGCTAAGGTGGTCCAATTGAGTCTTCAGTTCGGGGTGGTATGGTGCTTCCAGTGGTTGTCCACTTGCATCACGCCTTGGGCAAAACTCAAAGCGAGTACCCTTGATCTGATTGATGCTCTGCCCACACAGACGGGAAAGAGCTTCCTGAATGGCCCTGGCAAGTCCATCGAGCCAGTTGTTCTCTCTTAAGGTAAACTGAATTCCTTCCGCAGTGGGAGGTTCAATCTTTCCTCGGAGACTTGCAACAATTAGCCACTGCAGATCTTCTCCTCCTTGGTCATTGAGCTGAGCTTCGAAGAACTCGGGGTGCGGACGCTCTAGAAGTTCCGAAAGCTGGTCCAAATCCCTCTCAAAGATAAGGTCTCCTCCATTCCCCAACTGATAAAACTTGCTGTACTTCACGTCCATCTATAAAAATATAGGATGAGTAAGTTAGTAGAGTGATTAAGTGTGTCAATATTTTATGTATATTGCAAGAGTTTTTGAGGAACATGAATTTTTATGAAAGAATCAAAGGGATAAGAATAAGAATAAGTTTTTGGTAAATATTTGTTTTCTTTGGTTTTGAAACTAAGTTTTTGATTCAACATCCAATCTAACTAGGGTCTCCTATGGTCAGGATGGCTCTGATACCAACTTGCCAACACCCGGATTTTTAATCCCAGATGCCTGTTATGCCATACATCGCAATTGCAGGATTACCATTTTTGCGAGACATAACAGAATTGGATACCACAGTACATCATCCATTACAAACCATACATAAAGTTTTACACAAATAAGGATCTCATGATCCAGTCTTAATACAACACAAGCAGCGGAATACATAATAATAACGGTAGCGTAGGCGAAGCTCCATCTTCGGGGTTCACAGGCAATGCTGACGATGGGAGATGATCCTAGTTGTCGTAACCTTCCGGGGGTCCATCCTCCAGGTACTCCTCTTCATAGTCTGGCCACGGGAATAGCCATGGACAAAGCCATGAGTACTCTTTAAGTACTCACAAACTAATACTAACAAGTGAAAGGGTGTTTTTGTAATAGGACACTAAGCTCTAGGGTTGTTTTGCAAAAAGCCAGATTTATCTCTACTAAGTTTAGAAGTAAGAGAGCTAATTGAAGTTTATAACACCTAAGTGGGAACTTGTATCTCATGCCACAACCCTGTTGTGGTCAAGTCAAAGTCTCAGTTTATTTCACAAGTCTTTTGAAAACATCTAACGGGGTAACAGTATGGCCACTCCGACTGTCCATAACCGCGGACGCGGCTATTTGAATAGTTTGACACTCTGCAGAGATTGTACAATTTCACCACAACATTCGATACATCCGTCAGGAACAAATCCTGAATTCACCATACTCAGTATGCGGATAATCAATCCTAAACTTTCAATTACACTCCCTAGTATAAGCACCTCTCCTGTGAGTTTGGCCTCCCAACCACGACCAACTGTCATCTTGGGTACTACACATGTGGACAATCTTCACAAGGTAGCCTCAGCTCAGACCTTGGCCGTGAGGGAACTAATACTAAGGTATATAAGTTTCTAGTCAAGCCCTACCCAATCTTCGGGTATTGTGGTTGTACGATAAAATTGGAATGGTATCGCATCCAGGCAACCATCAGTTTTATAAAGGGCTAAGGCTCATGCCTCATCATTTTCATCACCAAAATCATCAAGTGTTCGGAAACACATGTCCAAAACATTTCAATAGAATGATCCATCATTCCAAGGTTTTCATAACCATTTTTCCACCAAGTATTCCCATCTAAAGTTGATCAAGTTTTATGCTTAGCACTAGCATCTACAAGTGGGGGTAAGCACTAATGAGGGGTGGTACACTAGTGGAGTTTAACTAAGTTTAATCTTATGCCATTAGGATGACATCAAGATTATCTAGCTTAGGCCAAGTTTTATGCTCTTTATGCAACCTTCAATTATCTTTCTAAATGTACCATTTACTTATGGAATCTCTAAGTACTAGATTTTATAAATAAATAAAGTAATAAAGCTTGTAAGTAAAACTAGGATTGGTTTACCAAGTGGATAGGATCATCTATGCTTAAGGCATATAGTTGGCATGGTGACAAGCAAGTATTGGCTTGCATAGGTAAAGTGGTCTTGCAAGTGTTAGCTTGCACATTCAACTAGTAGTATCAGGCTTGCACAGTATCAGTATAAGCTTGCTAAGTTAATAGCTTGCAAGTATTGGCTTGCATTGGTCCACTTGGTTAATAAAGCTTGCCTTGTGCAGAGCAGTTGTTGAAGTTCTCCTCTGCTTCTTCTTCGTAGAATCCTCCTTCCTCCTCGTATCCTTGGTCGGTACTAGCATCTATAAATACATACGATATACACAATCACCAAACAATACTTAACTACTTGCAATCATCACACAAATGGGTCCTATAGATGATCTAACATCATCACTAACATTACAAGATTAAGGTTTGGTTTAATTCCTTTTATTTGTAGAAAAGTAATTTCTACTCATCGAACAACTACTTAAGATTTAATATTCTCCAAACCAAAACATGGGATCATGTTGACACATGTCATCACCACATATTTTAGTCCATGGGAATGTGATTTAAAGTGGTGTCACAATTTAATAAGGTTTTACCCTTTTATTTTAATTAATTAAAGTGGCTAGAAATGCCTATGGGACATTCTTTTATTACTTGAGCATTCTTTCTGTAAGTAAACCTTTATATTTTTATATATTCTGAAAGGTATGGTTAAATGTGATTTTTGAGAGTTGGAATCAACTGAAAAGCTATTATGGTTTTAATTTGAAAAATGTTTGAATGCAGAAAATCTTCTGCCTTGTTATTTTTACCATGGATGATCTATAGATCCAAATGACTTGAATCCAATGGGCTTGGATTCATCATTCCCAGACCTTTCTAACATAATTGGTTTCATTCAATTTGGTTAACTGAATCGACCTGGGTTGATTTTTGAAACTGGGTACAGAATTGAGTTTGAATCTAAATAGAAAATCTAAATTCAAACGAGTGGGCTGCATGAATCGTTAACGGGCCGGCCAAGGACACTCCGTGCTGGGCTCAGCGGTGGGGGTTCCACCATCGGCTCTTTAAACGCGAAGCGGTACGAGGCAGTATGGGACGTTCGATGTGGTTCTAATCCAAAGGCTGAGAGTCATCGTCGACGTTGAGCAACGCCGGCGAGACAGAAACCTAGCGTGTCCAGTGGGGGTTGCTGGGGCTCACCGGGGTTCGGGCAAGGGTCGGAGAGGCGGGCGAATGACGAAGTCGATAACGGCGAACTCAGGGGTGGTCGCGGCAGCTCCTGGGGTGGACGAAATCGACGGCGCCCTTCTTCTCCAGAGGCGGTGTAACTACCTCGGTGAATTACGCTCCTAGATACAAGCCTGGATGAGCGGAAGTGGTTGAAATAGTACGGTGGGGCCCCAAAAGCCGCTCACGGGTAGACCTTTCGGCCGTCCCAACCACTTCCAATTCATCGGACCTGACGCAAGCGTAAATCGGCGAAGGGATCAACTACATACACAAATGAGTATGTATGCAAGCCACCATACAAAAGTACATCGAGCCATTCCATCTAGAAAGAAAGGAATATATAACGCATACACGGCAAGATTCAAATGACCTAGGTAGATATAATATTTTAGGATATTTCCTCATACACCACACATCAGAGTATCAAGCGGAAACGGCAAAACATAGTCCGAGTACGGGTAAGAAGCAAATCGGCATAAGATGCCACAGAAATAAGCACATCCCGCCCACAGATCTCACGGATCCCCGTTCCCGGAATCTCTACACCGAACGATCGTTGCCCACATCATCAGCCTCTTCCACCCAAGATCCGCCCGCGAGTGTACCTGCTCATCCGAACCAATAATTTATCGTGTGAGACCCTAAGGGTACTCAACAAGTCTTAATGCCTCTAAAGGGGACACAACCTGGGTGACGAATTGCAGAAAAGATAACCCTAGCAGTTCTATAGATATCGCTAACCATCCGCTAACCAAGGATAGAGCGGATGTCCGTGAATTAATGACAACATATAACAGTAATTTCATCGATCCATCCTCCTCCTCGCTACCAACGAGGAAGCTTTAACAACCCCCATCCGTTGGCAATTTTATTAACCATTCCATGAGTATTGCACTATTTACTAGTCAAATTACTTAGCCAGATTAAAGCGGTACTTTAGTTATGCTTGTCTATGATCGAGAAACTGTGCTCCAAGTCGTCCATAACCGCGGACACGGCTTTCAGAAAGTTTTACCCTGCAGGTGTGCACAAATAGCAACACACACTCGATCAACCTCGGAAAAACCAAATCAAAACCCAACGAGGCCTTCACGACAAAGCAATCACAGGATTCAGAAATATTTCAGGGGGCCACCCTTGAGTACACCGCAACGGTTAGGTGACTCGAGACGGACCCGAGGTTTGGGTGGACGGTCAGGAGCGATCGGGAACCCAAAATCGGGCTTGTCGACACCAAAACGTGTCCCGATCCTAAAGAAAAGTGCTCCTCGCACAATCGTAATAAAGCAGAAAGCATGGCATAAGTACAGGATAGTAAATAAAACCTCAAACTAGTTTGTGGCCCCAAGAAATAAGACGGAATCAAGCTCGCCTGGGGTCCCATAAGCCTCCCGGATGTGGATAGCGAATATTCTTGGAACAGAATCAAGTACTGGGGTCTTACGGGACACAAGTGAGCAGGAAAAACCAAATAGCAGATGTTGCTCACCGGTGCCACTTTCATTAGTTATCCCATTACTACTCAGGTTAAGTTGTTTAGGTACCTCGTTATCCATCAGACTCTCACATACCCTACACATGCTGTTCTACGACTCGCATGGCTCAAACAACTCCTGTAGTAATGGCTCATGGGATGGAGGAACAAGCTTGGTGGGGTTTAAAAGTAAAGGCCATGCAATACTTGGGATTCAATTTAATGCAATCGCGACTCAATGATGCAAGAATAAGATAGAGGAAAAAGGTAATGTATGTATGCAAGCATGTGGTAGTGCTTGCCTGGCAACTCAGTTGAAGCGAGAGACGGATCTGGGTAGTGCTCCTGGTTCTCTTGATATATCCCCTGCTCAGTGTCTACTCGAAGAAGAACCAAACAAATAAGGGCCAACATAAATAAAGTGCACAAGCATAGGCATAAAATGCGTCAAGCAGACAATCATGCCATGATGAATGATGCACAAGTTGCATGGCAATAAAGTAGCATGGCATGGGTGAGGTGTAGAACACAAGAAATAACATTTTTATGGGGTTTTGGTCCCATTTTATTGTCATATTAGTTGCTGTATAATATTTATTTATATGATGCATGCTGCAATTGAAGTCATAGATAGCATAAACATAAAGGTCTCGTCGAGCTGATCATTTTAGACATATCATTTGTCAAATTCGGAGTTATAAAACAAAAGTTATTAATTTATTAAGGTCCAGGGGCATTTTGTTGTAATTTAGTTCAACTTGAAATTTAAAGTGTTCAAATAATATTTTGAATGGCATATTTGAATTCCTCACATTTTTCTGATTCAAAAACATATATTATTTGTATTATTTGGAATTATGAATTTAAATTTATTTTATAGTCAAAATTATTAAATAGGGTCAAAGTCAAAGTTTGACTAATTAAATTAATCCTGAAATTATTTGATTAAAGATTTGAATTAACATTCAAATATAAAACATTTTTCATATTAAGTTTGAATTCAAAATATAAACCATTTGGAAGTTATGATTTAATTCATATTTAAACAGATTAAAAACATTTGAATTTGAATTGATCTAATTTGAAAAGAAAAGAATTCAAAACAGATACAGGGAAAACTTTTTACACTCAGGCAATTCTAGCCACTACCAATGACAGGTGGGGTCAGGCGTTGACTGGGCATAGGACAGGTGGTTGAGGGCCGCGGGTTGAGGACATAAATAATGGGGGTGCCTTTTTATAAAAACGCCACCGACGCTGACTGGTGGGGCTACGGGGACGGCGGGTTTAGGCGGGAGATTCTGCAGGGGCCTAAGCGCAAAACAACGACGATCGTCGGGCAGCGGCAGCCGCTCGCAGCACCGACAATCGCCGAAGTTTGGTCGACGTTGGCAGCAATCCAGGTAAAACGGAGTGCTGCAAAAACCAAAAATGGAGAGGGCTAAACGGGATACAGGTTCCCTACAGGTGGCACCGCCAATGAGGGCTAAAGCGCAGGCAAAGCATAACAACGCCGGATCTAGCTGCAGCTGGCGGCTGACGTCGACGCGCCGGCACGCAGAGCGCCGCTTGAGGGCGGCGGGGCTACGGCGCGCGAGAGAGGAGAGGCCCTTGTCTGGGGGATAGCGGAGCTCACCAGCAGCTTGTCGACGTGGTTGGCGAGGCTCGGGGAGGAAGGGATCTGACGGCGGGCTCGTGACGAGGAGCTTCAGATCCCTCCGGCCATGGCGACGGTGGCGGTGCTCGGTGGCCTTCCAGTCGCCTCCTCTGGTGCTAGCCGCCTAAGGAGGTGCAGGGGATCTCGTCGGAGCTTCTGGGGGTCTCGGGGAGCAGCAGGACGCGCAGATCGCAACAGGCCGAGGCAGCTAGGGTTTTGGGTCCATGGTGGAGAGGGGGTCTGTCGGGGGAGGAAGAAGGGAGGAAGGGGAGGCGAGGCAGGACCTCTGGGGTGGATAGTGTAACACCCTCAGAATCGGCCCTATGCAAGTTTTAGCGAAACTCGCCAAACCCGCATAGAAACGATTCAAAGGTGCCCACCAGGCACTTTCGTGCGGGTGGAAAACGAAGTAATAACATTACACAACAGTCCTCGATGGGACCCAGCAGATATATATACAACAATGACTCAAAGAGTCAAGAATACGATATACGATACAAAGATCCAAATCACCAGAACGATACAGTCGTCCGACTACGGACAAGATGCAAATGGGGCTAAGAGCCCGAAGAATAACCAATGGCGCCCATAACCCCGCCGGCCAAGCCGGAAGGGTAACCCCGCTAACGACGCCGATCGCAAAACCTGCTTAAACAAAGGGTGCCGACAAAGGGCAAAGGAAAAAGAAGGAGCGCCGATCTTGAGGCCAAGACACGAGGCTAGAATTCGGTCCTCGCCTACATAGGTATGGTGGATCAAGCGCAGCGCAAAGATGCACTAAACAACCTATAGAGACTCGATACGATGGCGGCAATCGAGGGGGGAAAGAAAGACCTATTCGAACCAACTCGATACTAACACCAAACAAACCCATCCCGGTGTTTCCCCTCGAGACCAAACGAGGAAGTCAACCGAGGCACTCACAGCTGGCGCTTTTATTTATTCGATTATCGCTGCGAATTACTAGTCGTATAGATAATCATCCCGATAAAAATAAGCATGGGCACTTTTAGTTATCCGTTCTAGAAGTTGCAACAATTACTAATCGACATGATAGCATGAGATAAACCCAAAACCCATAGCTTGTTGGTACTTTTATTCAGCCATTCCGCTAGAAGTTGCAAGATTTACTAGTCAGTACAATGGTCGCAAGTTTACACTCCAACAAGCAATTGTGGGCGATTAATTAGCCATTCCATTATAGTGAAGCTGATTACTAGTCATTATAAAGGCAAATTTATAGCAATAAACTTTAGTTATGCTTGTCTATGGTCGAGATATCGTGCTCCAAGTCGTCCATACCGCGACACGGCTTCGTAAAGTGTTACCCGGCCGGGGTGCACCAATAGCAACACACGCTCGATCAACCTCGGAAAAACCAAATCAAAACCCAACGAGGCTTTCACGACTAAGCAATCACAGGATTCAGAATTATTTCAGGGGGCCACCCCATTGAGTAGACCAAGAAGCTTAGCGACGACCGAGACGGACTCAAGGTTTGCGTCGGTAAACGATCGGGAACCCAAGTGTGGCTGGGCTTGTCGATACCGCGAAAACACTCCGCTTACCTAAGACAAAGCAGCTCCTCGCACAAACGTAAATACTGAGTAGCATGGCATAAGTACAAGATAGTAAATAAAACCTCAAACTAGTTTGTGGCCCCAAGAAATAAGACTGAATCAAGCTCGCTCGTGGGGTCCCATATACCTCGGATGTGGATAGCGCGATAAATCAAGGAACAGTATCAAGTACTGGGTCCTACGGACACAAGTGGGCTCGAAACCAAATGTTATCTATCACCCACCGATGCCTCTCGCTTTTCAGTTTTAGTTGTTAAACAGAATTAAAGTGTACGATAAGTAAAACTATGATCATCTTCAACATCAACATGCGGCAATACATCAACAATGTGGCACTTGACGACACGCAACAAAGACTAGAGCAAGCGATCACGACGCATAAGTCCAACTATCTACCAAACAACAGGTAATAGGGTGTGTCCAAGGCAATATATGGCTGCAAGGGATATCACGGGTACGGGAACTAGAGCATCGCAACACAGATAGCAATAAATCAACAGGAGGGAAATAAATACTATAAAAGTAAGATAGGTAGAAAGGGGGAGATGCTCGCCTGAAAAACATTGCCGAAGGTTCAACCGAAGATCGAGGCGAAGCTCACATCAACTCAACGGCCTTATCCGCGAAGAAGCAAAACACTAGAAGGAACACCGGATGCAATATTTAATACAACGGCAGAAGATCGGCATGATGCATGTATGATGCATGACATGGCAAGGTGCGATGCAATTAGGTCATATTAAGCGGAACCGGGGTCTCGACATTTAGTTAGATGGTTCAAGTTATTTATCTACCCCGCAATTTAATGTTGTATTAACATGGCAAGTTAGTTACCGGTTCACTACACAAGTTTAAATGAGGCCAATGTAAGGCTAGATTTGCCCGCATATGGGCCCCATATTTAATTATTAGGTGAATCGGCATAAGGCCCCCAAACCACAGACAAGTATGCATGCATGACCAAATAATATGCGACAAGTTGTATTATGTTATAAAATAGGGTTTCGGGAAGGGGTTCACACATTAGGGTTCAGCAGATCTTGGGGGTCCGGGGGTTCCGGGGTCGGTCTCAGGGTCCAGGGTTCGACGGGTAGTTCTCGGACTCCGGGGTCGATCTTGTCGCATCCGCAGTGAAGGACTAGGTTCGGTGTCGGGGCGCATCGGATCCGCCTTGGTCGGTGCCGATCTTGTTGTTGCGCAGATCTTGTCGGGTCCGCGCCATCGAGTCGGCCTTGGCATCTGGCTGAAGTACTTGGCGTATCCGAGATGAAGCGCTTATCGTTCCATGTGGCGGTCTTGGCGTCCGAGCGACGGTCTTGTCGCATCCGCGGTCGCCAGGCCATGTCGTCGGTCTTGTCGTCTCACGCGGGGATCTTGGCGTCCGGTTCACGGCGTCCGGAAAGAGAACTTGGCGTGCTAAGGTTCGGGATCGGTCTTCTTCGGTTGATTTGTCGACGGATGTGGAAACACACTCAGGACGGAGATCTTGACATAATGAAGGTTCACGTCGGTGGTTCTCCGGTAGCGGCGCTTTGGTGACGATGTCGTGCTTGGTTCGTCACCGCTGGTCTTCGGACGCACTTTTACTCGATGCGGGGGTATTGACGGCGTCGATGGGTCCCGGCAAAGGTCTGGTACTGGGGCACTGGTGAGGACACTGCCTTGCTTCAGTAGCACAGGAGCACCAGTACGGGCGAGGACGGAGGAGTTCTGGGCCCGCGGTAGTGGCTAACGGCGCAAAGACCGCAGACCTCAGGCGACGACCGCGCCAGCGGCGCGTAAGGGGGAGGCTCGAGGAAGAACGGGCCGAAGGCCGGCTCGGCCACGACGCGCGCGGAGCGGGCCGAGAGGAGGGCAGGCGAGGCGAGGGAGGCGGAGGAGGTGGCCCAAGCGGTGGCGGCTAGAGCTCGGGACGAGGGGCGGGCGGCGCAGGAGGCGGAGTTCGCCGCGCGGCGCGGGCGGTGGCGAGCCGGGCGCAGGCGGCGGCAGACGGCTCCATGGCGAGGCAGCGCCGGCTCGAGAGGAACGGGCGAGCGAGGCGAGGTTGGGCGTGGCCGGCGGGCGGAGGACGAGGGCGCGCGCTGGTCGGGGTCCTGGCGAAGGTGGGGCTGCTCGAGCGGCACCGGCACGCGAGCAGACAGGAGGGACGCGGGTGAGCGAGAGCGGAGGGGGAGAGGCCGCGAGCCCCGCGGCGAGGGGGGGCCGACGGAGGAGCGGGGTCGGGAGCGTGGCGGCGGCGGCCGGGCGAGGCGCTTGGCCGGGCGCGGGGCTGCGGGAGGCGCCCGGCGGCGGGCGGAGGCGCGACGCGCGGAGAGGGGGCGCGGCTCGGCGAGGTTGTCCACCCCGGCGGCGGAGCTCGCGCCGGTGGGGGCGCGCGGGGAGGCGAGGAAGAAGGCGCGTGGGGTGGGAGAGGAGCGTGCGGCCAGAGAGAGGAGTGGGACCAGGGGACGGTGGGTCCCAGGCGGGTGGCACTGCGTGCGTGCGTGCGTGGTTGGATGTGTGCTGGCTGCGCGCGGGCGTGGTGTGGTGTGTGGGATGGTTGGGTGTGTGTGGGGTGGGCTTAGCCTAGGTGGAGAGAGGGAGTGGGGTAGGTGGCAGCTGCTGATTGGAGGGGTGAGGGAGAAAGGTGACGTGGCCAACGATTGAGGGGGTGAGGTGGAGGGAGGGGGTAGGTTAGTTGGTGAACTTAGGATTTAGAGGGCGTTAGGTGGACCGATTTATAATTCCGGGGGTGGTCGTTCGGGTCATTCGGCCCGTTCGACTGCCCCACTAAAAAATAATATAAATTTTATTTGTTTTAATAACACCGTTTGCAAACCGATAGTAGACAAACAAAAATAATCCGGAGGCCCGGGGTTTGCGTGTTGAACGAAGACGAGGCGTTTGGAAAACAAAAATAGGTTTTCGAAATTAGTTTTATGCAAACAATGCATGATGATGACGATGCAATGCACAAATTCAACGCGATTTTCTAGTAGTGGTTTTGCGGGATGCCACAATTCGACACCACTAACAATGGATCTCGTCCTCGAGATCCGCCTCATGGTACCGGAAAGCAGATCGGCGATCTGATCCTTCGCGCTTCGTGTAGATCCTCGCGACACCACTAACAAGAGGTCGTTGTCCGTGATCGTCGGGAGAACACTCCGGAAACAAAAGGTCGAAGGTGGAGGTATCAACAAATAAAGCCACCCCTAACTTCAATGGAAAGAGGGAACCGATGCATTCTTATCCACTTCAATGTACCAAAGCGAATAGAAGGGGCAGTCGGCATGGGGGCCAATCCATCACGCACCCAAACTATTACTCTGCACAATCAGTAGAAAAGAGTACAACCATTCTCGGAAACAGACTGAAGATCTCGACAAGCAAGGTTCGGAAACAAAGGGGTGATGCGCATCAGATCGGATCCGCGAGATGATGTCGTCGCGTCAGAAAACACCAGAAGGCACAAACAAGGAACAAAGGACGGTACCTCCGACGAAGGATTCTTCGGATAGCATGAAGACCGGATGTAGCAACACCGTTTCCAAAAGAGGAAGCGAAACCCTGAAGGTACGACGGAACCCAACCACGAGAATTCCTGGACTCGAAGATAGGGACGAGAGCGAATTCAAAACACGTAGAGGTAAGAGGAGAACATCGGAGGGTAAGGAGTAAAATCAGACCTAATCGAACTATCCAACCGATTTTGCAAAATAGTTTTGACACTCTACTTGCCGTTAGCTAGGTTATCCTACAGTGGACTTGTGGGGTATCGAATCGCTGAGCTCGATACCAGTAACACCCTCGATCGACCCTATGCAAGTTTTAGCGAAACCCGCCAAACCCGCATAGAAACGATTCAAAGGTGCCCACCAGGCACTTTCGTGCGGGTGGAAAACGAAGTAATAACATTACACAACAGTCCTCGATGGGACCCACAGAACAGATATATACAGCAGTGACTCAAAGAGTCAAGAATACAGATATACGATACAAAGATCCAAATCACCTGTAAAACGATACAGCGTCCGACTACGGACAAGATGCAAATGGGGCTAAGAGCCCTGAAGAATAACCAATGGCGTCCATAACCCTGCCCAGGCCAAGCCGGAAGGGTAACCCTGCTAACGACGTCGATCCCAAAACTTGCTTAAACAAAAGGGGTGCCGAAAAAGGGCAAAAGAAAAGAAGGAGCGCCGATCGAGGCCAAGACACGCGAGGCTAGAATCGGCGGTCCTCGCCACATAGGTATGGTGGATCAAGCGGCAGCATGCACTAAACAACCTATAGAGACTCGATACGACTGGCGGCAATCAGAGGGGGAAAGAAAGACCTATTCGGAACCAACCTGATACTAACACCAAACAAACCCATCCTGGTGTTTCCCCCTCGAGACCAAACGAGGAAGTCAACCGAGGCACTCACACAGTTGGCAGTTTTATTTATTCAGTTATCGTTGCAGTAATTACTAGTCAGGTATAGATAATCATCCTGATAAAAATAAGCAGTGGGCACTTTTAGTTATCCGTTCCGTTGTAGTTGCAACAATTACTAATCAGATACAGATAGCATGAGATAAACCCAAAACCCAGCAGTTGTTGGTACTTTTATTCAGCCATTCCGTTGTAGTTGCAAGATTTACTAGTCAGGTACAATGGTCGCAAGCGACACTCCAACAAGCAATTGTGGGCAGTATTAATTAGCCATTCCATTATAGTGAAGCTGATTACTAGTCATTATAAAGGCAAATTTATAGCAATAAACTTTAGTTATGCTTGTCTATGGTCGAGATACTGTGCTCCAAGTCGTCCATATCGCCGGACACGGCTTTCAGAAAGTTTTACCCGGCCGGGGTGCACCAATAGCAACACACGCTCGATCAACCTCGGAAAAACCAAATCAAAACCCAACGAGGCTTTCACGACTAAGCAATCACAGGATTCAGAATTATTTCAGGGGCCACCCATTGAGTAGACCCAAGAACGCTAGCCGACCGAGACGGACTCAAGGTTTATGCTGCGTCAGAACGACTGGGAACCCGAAAGTGTGGCTGGGCTTGTCGATACCGAAAACACTCCGCTTACCTAACAAAGACAAAGGTGCTCTCGCACAAACGTAAATACAGTAGTAGCATGGCATAAGTACAGGATAGTAAATAAAACCTCAAACTAGTTTGTGGCCCCAAGAAATAAGACTGAATCAAGCTCTGGCTCAGGAGGGTCCCATATACCTCCCGGATGTGGATAGCGCGATAAATCAAGGAACAGGTATCAAGTACTCGGGGTCCTACGGGACACAAGTGGGCATTCGGAAACCAAATGTTATCTATCACCCACCGATGCCTCTGCTTACTTTAGTTTTAGTTGTTAAACAGGAATTAAAGTGTACGATAAGTAAAACTATGATCATCTTCAACATCAACATGCGGCAATACATCAACAACTGTGGCACTTGACGACACGCAACAGCACTAGAGCAAGCGACTACGACGCGCAAGTCCAACTATCTACCAAACAACAGGTAATAGGGTGTGTCCAAGGCAATATATGGCTGCAAGGGATATCACGGGTACGGGAACTAGAGCATCGCAACACAGATAGCAATAGATCAACAGGAGGGAAATAAATACTATAAAAGTAAGATAGGTAGAAAGGGGGAGATGCTCGCTTGAAAAACATTGCCGAAGGTTCAACCGAAGATCGAGGCGAAGCTCACATCAACTCAACGGCCTTATCCGCGAAGAAGCAAAACACTAGAAGGAACACCGGATGCAATATTTAATACAACGGCAGAAGATCGGCATGATGCATGTATGATGCATGACATGGCAAGGTGCGATGCAATTAGGTCATATTAAGCGGAACCGGGGTCCCGACATTTAGTTAGATGGTTCAAGTTATTTATCTACCCCGCAATTTAATGTTGTATTAACATGGCAAGTTAGTTACCGGTTCACTACACAAGTTTAAATGAGGCCAATGTAAGGCTAGATTTGCCCGCATATGGGCCCCATATTTAATTATTAGGTGAATCGGCATAAGGCCCCCAAACCACAGACAAGTATGCATGCATGACCAAATAATATGCGACAAGTTGTATTATGTTATAAAATAGGGTTTCGGGAAGGGGTTCACACATTAGGGTTCAGAAGATCTTGGGGGTCCGGGGGTTCCGGGGTCGGTCTCAGGGTCCAGGGTTCGACGGGTCGTTCTCGGACTCCGGGGTCGATCTTGTCGCATCCGCAGTGAAGGACTAGGTTCGGTGTCGGGGAGCATCGGATCCGCCTTGGTCGGTGCCGATCTTGTTGTTGCGCAGATCTTGTCGAGTCCGCGCCATCGAGTCAGCCTTGGCATCCGGGTCAACTTGGCGATCCGAGATGAAGCGCTATCGCTCCATGTGGCGGTCTTGGCGTCCGAGCGACGTCTTGTCGCATCCGCGGTCGCCGTGCCATGTCGTCGGTCTTGTCGTCTCACGCGGGGATCTTGGCGTCCGGGTCACGGCGTCCGGAAAGAGAACTTGGCGTGCTAAGGTTCGGGATCGGTCTTCTTCGGTTGATTTGTCGACGGATGTGGAAACACACTCAGGATGGAGATCTAGACATAATGAAGGTTCACGTCGGTGGTTCTCCGGTAGCGGCGCTTTGGTGACGATGTCGTGCTTGGTTCGTCACCGCTGGTCTTCGGACGCACTTATACTCGATGCGGGTCTTGACGCGTCGATGGGTCCCGCAAAGGTCTGCATCGGGCACTGGTGAGGACACTGCCTTGCTTCAGTAGCACAGGAGCACCAGTACGGGCGAGGACGGAGGAGTTCCCTGGGCGTCCGCGGTAGTGGCCAACGGCGCGCAAAGACCGGCGACCTCAGCGACGACCGCGTCGGCGCGGCGGTAAGGGGAGGCTCGAGGACGAACGGGGCCGGGCGTCGGCGTCGGCCTGGCCACGATGCGGCGGGAGCGGGCCGAGAGGAGGGTAGCCGAGGCGGACAGGCGAGGGAGGCGGGGCGGAGGTGGCCCAAGCGGTGGCGCCGGCTAGAGCTCGGGGACGAGGGCGAGGGCGGCGGCAGGAGGCGGAGTTCGCCGGCGACGTCGGCTGGCGGTGGCAGAGCTCGGCGCAGGGCGGCGGCAGACGGGCTCCGCGGGCGAGGACGGGAGCGTCGGGCTCGGAGAGGAACGGGCGAAGCGAGGCGAGGTTGGGGCGTGGCGGGCGGAGGACGAGGCCGGCGGCGCTGGTCGAGGTCCCGGGAGAGCGCGGTGGGGCTGCGAGCGGGCGCCGCGGCACGCGAGTGGACAGGAGGGACGCGGGCCGAGCGAGAGAGCGGAGGGGGAGAGGCCGCGCCGCGAGCCCCGGCGCGGAGGGGGGGGCCCGAGGAGCGGGGTCGGGAGCGTGGCGGTGGCTCGGGCCGGGCGAGGCGCTGGCCGGCGTGGGCATGGAGGGCGCCCGGGCGACGGGGCGGAGGGGCGCGACGCTGAGAGGGGGCGCGGCTCGGCGAGGTTGTCCACCCCGGCGGCGGAGCTCGCGCCGGTGGGGGCGCGCGGGGAGGCGAGGAAGAAGGCGCGTGGGGTGGGAGAGGAGCGTGCGGCCAGAGAGAGGAGTGGGACCAGGGGACGGTGGGTCCCAGGCGGGTGGCACTGCGTGCGTGCGTGCGTGGTTGGATGTGTGCTGGCTGCGCGCGGGCGTGGTGTGGTGTGTGGGATGGTTGGGTGTGTGTGGGGTGGGCTTAGCCTAGGTGGAGAGAGGGAGTGGGGTAGGTGGCAGCTGCTGATTGGAGGGGTGAGGGAGAAAGGTGACGTGGCGGCCAACGATTGGAGGGGGTGAGGTGGAGGGGAGGGCTGGGTAGGTTAGTTGGTGAACTTAGGATTTAGAGGGGCGGTTAGGTGGACCGATTTATAATTCCGGGGGTGGTCGTTCGGGTCATTCGGCCCGTTCGACTGCCCCACTAAAAAATAATATAAATTTTATTTGTTTTAATAACACCGTTTGCAAACCGATAGTAGACAAACAAAAATAATCCGGAGGCCCGGGGTTTGCGTGTTGAACGAAGACGAGGCGTTTGGAAAACAAAAATAGGTTTTCGAAATTAGTTTTATGCAAACAATGCATGATGATGACGATGCAATGCACAAATTCAACGCGATTTTCTAGTAGTGGTTTTGCGGGATGCCACAGATAGGGAGTAGCTGGGCGAGGCAGAGAGATGGAGGGGTGGATAAGAACGGGAGGGGGAAGGTGAGGATGGCGTGGGGGAGGGGAAGGTGGCTTCGGCCACCTTTTTGCCTCTCCTTCACGTGATCGGCCAGGCAGGGGAAGGGGAGAGGGTTAGCTAGGCATGTAGAGCTGGGGGGGACTGCCAGCTGGGCCAGGTGCGAGGGGCTCGGGGTGGGGCAGGTCAGACAGAGAGAGAGAGAGAGCAAGAGAGAGGAGAGGGGTAGGCTTGGCTAGGGTAGATGGGTTTGGGGTGGAGAGAGAGAAGAGAAAAGAGAGAAGATGACATGTGGGGCCAGGGAGAGGGGGTGGAGCTGTGGCCCAAGCATGGAAGAGAGGGGAGGCCGAGAGGGAGGTGGGACATGGTGGGGTCGAGCTAGGTTTAGAGGAGGGATGCAAGTATGGTGGGGGTCATGCATGGTGAGAGGAAGAGAGAGAGGGGCCGAGAGAGGGGATGGGTTAGGGTTAAGCAAGCTCACATGATCACACATGGGTTAGGGGTGGTTTAGATTGGGGTAGGGTTTAGGTATGAGGGAGGTTAGGGATATTAGGGGGTTAGGTTTAAGAGTTAGCTAGAGAGGTAGAGAGAGAAGGGGTGAGGTGGAGTGTTTGACAATCCAAAACAAGATCAAGCAAAGGAAAGGGGTGATCCATGCAAGCAAAACAAAATAAAATTCAAATGTCAAGTAAAAGGTGGTACTTGCATGGCTCTAGCTAGATCAAGCAAAAGAAGGAGAGAGAGAGAGAGAGAATGACCCACTACAAGAATTTCAAACAAAAACCAAATGACCTAGATGTGGTGGTTTTGCATGGCCCATGCAAATAATAAATGCCGTGTATTCATATTTTGAAAACAACATAAAATCATGTGGCATTATTCCATGCATTCCCAAAAGGTGGAAAAAGGCCAAGCAAAAAGGGACAAGCAATGGATCCACCCAACCCACATGAGCTAGGTAAACTCAATTAAAAGCCAGCTCATATTAATTGAATGGTGGAATTATAAGGTGGTGAAGACAAGGTGGTGGAGTCAATAAGAGATATGCCCCCAACTCAACTTGGGCATTTAACAATATATCAAGAACCAGATACAATATCAAGAGACAAATACAAATATTAATGCATATGAGATAAGATCCAAAACAAAAGGGTTTTTGTATGATGCTCAAATGCAAGGTGGCATGATGACATGAACATGACATGATGATGATGCAACAATTATATGAGGGAAGAGGCCATTTTATTACTAGATCAAGTAGCATTACAGATGTTAGACAACTGGGATGCTACAACTCTCCCCCACTAAACAGGAATCTCGCCCCGAGATTCTAGGAAGAAGAAGAAGACGCAAAGAGGGTAGGATAGTTGGCACGGAGTTCATCTTCACGCTCCCAAGTGGCTTCATCAACAGAATGGTGCGACCGCACCTTGCGTAACTTGATGGACTTGTTGCAGTCTTTCTTTCTGCGGTCTCAAGGATTTTTGTGGGGTGTTCTTGATAAGATAGGTCTTCTTGGAGATCGATTAGCTCATGATCCACGGTCCTGCCGGGATCTTTGAAGCACTTCTTGAGCTGAGAGATGTGGAAAACATCATGGACTTTGAGTTTTTCCGGGAGCTCAAGGGCATAAGCAACTTCTCCTCTTCTACCACGAATCTTGAAAGGACCGATGTATCTAGGCGCCAGCTTTCCTTTGATGCCAAAGCGGTGTGTGCCTCTCATGGGAGTGACACGAAGGTAAACAAGATCACCAGGGGCATACACCATGTCCGTGTGCTTCCTGTCATAATTGCTCTTCTGGCGACTTTGAGCAATCTTCAGGTTTTCAAGAATGATATGCACCTTATCCTCCGCTTGAGTTACAATATCAGGGCCAAACCATATTCTTTCTCCTGCACCCGACCAACCAATCGGAGTTCTGCACTTGCGACCATAGAGAGCCTCAAATGGTGCCATCTTCAGACTTTTCTGGAAGCTGTTGTTGTAGGAGAATTCAGCATAAGGAAGACATTCCTCCCACTTCATGCCAAAAGAGATGACGCAAGCACGAAGCATATCCTCCAGAATCTGATTGATCCTTTCAACTTGTCCTTGCGACTGAGGGTGGTAAGCAGTGCTGAAGTTCAACTTTGTCCCCAAAGCATTTTGGAAACTTTCCCAGAACTTGGACGTGAAGATGCTTCCACGGTCTGAACTGATCTCAAGCGGAACCCCATACAGAGAGACAATTCTGTTGATATAGAGCTCAGCCAACTGAATTCCAGAAATTGTTTCCTTGACGGGGAAGAAATGAGCCACTTTAGAAAGCCTGTCGATGACAACAAAGATTGCATTGTTGCCCTTCTGCGACCTTGGAAAGCCAGTGATGAAGTCCATCTCTACTTTCTCCCATTTCCATTCCGGGGGTTTCAATGGCTGTAGAAGACCGAAAGGTTTCTGATGGACAGCTTTCACTCTGTGGCAGACATCACACTCCGAGACATACTTGGCACAATATCGTTTCAAACCAGGCCACCAATATTGTGTTTTCAAGTCCATGTACATCTTTGTGCTGCCAGGATGGATAGAAAGAACCGAATCATGCGCCTCCTTGAGAACTTGCTCTCTCAAACCCGGGTAGTTCGGAACAAACATCCGGTGTTCAAAGAAAAGCGTGCCTTGATCATCAACGTGGAAGGACTCATACTTCGGAAGCTCAAGTTTAGAGATGATCTTTTTGGTGTGCGGATCACCCAGCTGACGAGAGCAAATCTTTTCTTCCAAGAGAGGAGTAGCCAGAAGGTTCAGGAGATGCCCTTGCTCCACAATTTCCAGGTTGAGCTGACGGAATTCCTCGCACAAGAGAGGCTGTTGTTCTTCCATCATGAGGTTGTTGACATAAGCTTTGCGGCTGAGAGCATCGGCCATGACATTAGCTTTGCCCGGAGTGTAGTTGATGGTCAAATCAAAATCTTTGATTGCTTCAATCCATCTCCTCTGCCGAAGATTGAGATCAGGCTGAGTGAAGATATACTTCAAACTTTTGTGGTCAGAAAAGATCTCACAACGGTTGCCAAGCAAGTAGTGCCTCCATAGCTTCAAAGCAAAGACAACTGCTGCGAGCTCGAGGTCATGTGTGGGATAGTTGATCTCATGCGTCTTCAACTGTCGAGAGGCATAAGCAAAACAAAATAAAATTCAAATGTCAAGTAAAAGGTGGTACTTGCATGGCTCTAGCTAGATCAAGCAAAAGAAGGAGAGAGAGAGAGAATGACCCACTACAAGAATTTCAAACAAAAACCAAATGACCTAGATGTGGTGGTTTTGCATGGACCATGCAAATAATAAATGCCATGTATTCATATTGTGAAAACAACATAAAATCATGTGGCATTATTCCATGCATTCCCAAAAGGTGGAAAAAGGCCAAGCAAAAAGGGACAAGCAATGGATCCACCCAACCCACATGAGCTAGGTAAACTCAATTAAAAGCCAGCTCATATTAATTGAATGGTGGAATTATAAGGTGGTGAAGACAAGGTGGTGGAGTCAATAAGAGATATGCCCCCAACTCAACTTGGGCATTTAACAATATATCAAGAACCAGATACAATATCAAGAGACAAATACAAATATTAATGCATATGAGATAAGATCCAAAACAAAAGGGTTTTTGTATGATGCTCAAATTCAAGGTGGCATGATGACATGAACATGACATGATGATGATGCAACAATTATATGAGGGAAGAGGCCATTTTATTACTAGATCAAGTAGCATTACAGATGTTAGACAACTGGGATGCTACAGGCGGCCTGTTCCGGCGCAATTCCGGAGATGCGCTGCTCGCCTTGCTCCGGGACTGAGGTGGGATGGTTCTGGGTGAGAGAGGAGTGGAATGGTGTGAAGAATTCGAGCGGGGAAGGCCTCTATTTATAGTCACGACGGTGAGACCAAACGGCATGGGCGTGCAACGGTGGAGACATGGCTACGAGCTGCTAGAGGCATGGCCGGCGGTGGCGATCGCTTGGTGGTCTCCTGGCGATGCTCTATGGCTTTAAGGCGTGTGTAGGGCGGTGCGGTTTGGTCTAGAACATGCGACGCTCTGCCGACAGAGGCGGCGTCTTCGACGGCGAGCGGTGGCTACGGGGGACGGGCGGTGCAATGGGCATGTCTGGCGTGTTCCTGGGATGGTGGCGATCGTGTATGCACGCGGCGACGCGGTCTGGGCTTTGGCCGAGCATGGCGCTCAGCGCAGGCTTGACGGCTGGCGTGAGGCACGGCGCAGCTTCGGTGCTGTGCTCGACGTCTTCGAGGTAGGGCTGGTCGAGAGGGGGCGGTGAAGCATGGGTGATTTCCCAGACAAGGTTGGCACGACTAGTTTCCTCCCTAGCTTTCTGTCGACATGTGGGTGGCAAGGGTGGGTTCGGCTGTGCACCATTGATGGTTTTGGCAAGCTCACAGTGGTGCTAGTGCTTGGTTAATCTTGCTAGATGATCTACTGAGCTGGTTGTGAGCTAGATAGGGAACCAGTTAGGCTAAAAACACTGCACACTATAGTGTTTTGATTTTGTTTGATTTGTGTCTGCCAAGTGTTTGATGAAATGGCTGCATGAATTCAAGTTTTGAATTTTGAAAAGATTTTTGGTGTGTGTGCTAGGTTGGTGCTGGTGAGTCTGCAGATGCTTGGGTTTTGAAAGTTGAGTTTGTTTGAGTGGTTTTTGAAAAAGTGGGATCTTCCCATATGATAAAGATTCATTTGAATTGTCATTTAAACTATGCATTTGAAAGTTTTTGGATGATCACAAGGTGGGCCTTGATACTTTGTTATGAATACAATCAAGGGGTGCAAATATCCAGAAAAGTTTTTGTTAGGTTTTGAAAGTTTGAGACAGCCAAAGTAGGCATGGGAGTTAAATTGGTCAAAATGACCATTCACTCATTTAGCTTTGTTTTGATTTATTTGTCTTTGGGAAAAGTTTGGGAAATGTTTAGGTGATGTTTATTTCACCTAAGAAACATTTTACAAGCAAGGAAACACACAAACAAGGTGGTCCAAAAGAATTCAAAATGAAATGCATACTCACATGCATGCTTCCATAATTTTATTTAGGAAAGTTTTTGTTAACCCTAATTTTGACGATTAGAGTTTGATGATCCAAGTTTAGTATTTTTGGGATGTTACAGGTGCAAATAGCTGGGTGGCGGCGGATGCTGGGGAAGTGGGGATGGTAGGTTAGGGTTTGGGTTTTGGGTAGATGGTTAGGGTTTTCAGCCGGCTAGGCCTTTTGGGCCTGGCCGGTTTAGGTCTAGATTTAGGTTTACTATTTTGTAAAATATTTATTTCTTTTGTTTCATTTTAAATATTTTTAGCAAATACTTTTTAGTCAAATAATTTAGCAGATAATTATGAGACTTTGTTTCAAAATAAAAGAAGGGTAATTTTAGAAAAAAAATAGGCTTTTAGAAAATAGTTTTAGATAAATCATGCATGATGACATGACGATGAACAAAGTATTATTTAACACGCGATTTTCTAGTAGTGGATTTTCCCGGGGTGCTACAATTCGACACCACTAACAATGGATCTCGCCCTCGAGATCCGCCTCCTGGTACCAGGAAGAAGGCCGACGATCTAAATCTTCTCGCTTCGTGTAGATCTTTGCGACACCACTAACAAAGACTCCTGCCTCATCTTGAAATTGGCGACACCACCAACAAGGGATTGTGGCGCATGTTCGCTGAGAGAACACTCCGGAGAAACAAAGGACAAAGGTAGAGGTATCAAAAGTTAAGGCCACCTCTAACTTCCATTAGAAGAGGAAAAAGTACATTGATCCACCAGTTCGATGTACAAGAGTGAACAGTAAGAGTCGGGTAGGATGATCAGTCCATCCCGTACCCAAACTATTAACTCCATACATGAATAGGAAAATCGTGCAACACAACTCTCGAAATTTAGAATGAAGATCTTCATAAGCGGTATTCGGAACAAAGCGGTGATGCTAGCTCTGCATCGGATCGGATGTAGATGATGTCATCGCATTGGATACCACCGGAAGATACAAAAGAAATTGTATGAAAGACAGAATGATTAGGTTCCGCGATGGTTCCATTGGCATGAAAAACACATGCTCAAGGTATACTCCAACTTCACCAATGCTCGTCCTTCTCATATGTTTTTCAATGATACGGATATCCATCAAGGTACACATACAGATAAAGGGTTCAAGAACCAAAATACTGTATGAAGGGTACAACAAACAAGATGCAGATTTGATGATCGTAGCACCATCGTTATAAAGGGAAGAAAGCGAAACCCTGAAGGTATGACGGAAACCCAACCGCGAGAAATCCTGGACTCGGAGAAACATAAGAGAGTAGAATCAAAACACGCAGAGGTAATAAGAAAATAACAGAGGGGTAAGGAGTAAAAGTAGACCTAATCAGATCTATCCAACCGATTTTTCCAAAATAGTTTTGACACTCTATAACGTCCGTTAGCTAGGTTATCCTACAGGCTGGACCAGTGGGGTATCGTAACTACTGAGCTCTGATACCACTCTGTAACACCCTCAGAATCGACCATATACAAGTTTCAGCGATTCCCGTCAAACCCGCATAGAAACGATTCAAAGGTGCCCACCAGGCACTTTCGTGCGGGTGGAAAACGAACTAATACCATTACACAATAGTCCACTATGGAACCCACAGAACAGATATATACAACAACGACTCCATGAGTCAAGAATACAGATATACAGTTCAAAGATCCAAATCACCTTGAAAATGATAAAACGTCCGAGTACGGACAAGATGCAAATTGAGCTAAGAGCCCTGAAGAATAACCAATGGCGTCCATAACCCTGCCGAGGCCAAGCCGGAAGGGTAACCCTGCTAACGACGTCGATCTCAAAACCTGCTTAAACAAAAGGGGTGCTGACAAAGGGCAAAGGAAAAAGAGAGCGGTCAGTACCGAGGCCAGTACACGACGAGACTAGAATTCGGTGGTCCTCGCCTACATAGGTATGGTGGACTGAAGCGGCAGCACATCATGTACTAAACAACCTATAGAGACTCAGTACAACCGGCGGCTATCAGATAGGGATAAGAAAGACCTATTCGGATCCAACCTGAAACTATCACCAAGCATACCCATCCTGGTATTTCCCCCTCGAGACCAGACGAGGAAGTCAACCGAGGAACTCACACAGTTGGCACTTTTATTCATTCCGTTATAGTTGCGGCAATTACTAGTCAGATATAGATAGCATGAGTCATCCTGATATAATAAGCAGTGGGCAGTTTTAGTTAACCATTTCGTTGTAGTTGTAGTACTTACTAGTTAGATACATATAGCATGCGGCATCCCAAAACCCAGCAGTTTTTGGTACTTTTATTTAGCCATTCCGTTGTAGTTGCAATACTTACTAGTCAGATACAATGGTAATAGGTGACAACCCAAACCAGTAATTGTTGGCACTTTTATTTAGCCATTCCATTATAGTGAAGATGATTACTAGTCATTATAAAGTCAAATTTATAGCACTACTTTAGTTATAGTTGTCTATGATCGAGATACTGTGCTCCAAGTCGTCCATAACCGCGGACACGGCTTTCAAAAAGTTTTACCCTGCATGGGGCACAAATAGCAACACATGCACAATCAACCTCGAGAAAAACCAAATGAAAACCCAACGAGGCATCACGACAGAACATTCGCAAGATTCATATTTGATTTCAGGGGGACACCCCACCAAGCTAACCGCGACGAAGTTGGCCGGCTCCGAGACGAACCCAGAGGTTTGTGCCAATGGCTGTAAACGACCGGGAACCCGAAAGTGTGACTGGGCTTGTCGATACTGCCAAAACATTCCACATTTGTTCCTAAACAGTACAGGCGCTCCACGCGCAATCGTAAATAAAGCAGTAAAGCATGGCATAAGTACAGGATAGTAATAAAGCCCCAAACTACTTGTGGCCCCAAGGAATTAAATATGACTCAATCTAGGATTAGGGGGATTCATGGTCCCACATGCGGATAGTGCGAATATTCAAAGAACAGGTATCAAGTACTCGGGGTCCTACGGGACACAAGTGGACGGTTAAACACCAAATAACATCTATTGCCCACCTGTGCCTCTGCATTATTTACCTACTTCAATTTTAGTTATTAAACGGTAATTAAAATCATGATCATATCCAACATAAAGCATATGGCAGTCTTCCAACAATTGTGGTACCTGACAACATGCAACAGCATTTGAGCAAGCGACTACGACACGCAAATCCAACTATCTACCAATCAACAGGTAATAGGATGTGTCCAAGGCAATATAAGGCTGCAAGGGATACCACGAGTACGAAAACTAGAGCATCGCAACACAGATAGCAATAGCTCAACAGGAGGAAATAAACACTAGAAATGTAAAATAGGTATAAAGGGGGAGAATGCTCGCCTGAAAACATTGCCGAAGGTTCAACCGAAGATCGGGTCGACACTCGCATCAACTCATCGGCCTAATCCATGAAGAAGCAAAGCACTAAAAAAACACCGGATGCACTATTTAATACTACGGTAGAAGATCAGGCATGATGCATGTATGATGTATGACATGGCAAAAATATTAAGCAGAACCGGGGTCCTGACAATTAATTATATCGTTCATGTTGTTTAGATACCCCATAATTTAAGTGTTGTCTTAACATGGCAAAATATATCACCGGTTCGCTACACAAATTTAAATGGGACCAATATTAGACTAGTTTCGCCCGCATATGGCCTCTATGTTTATTATGAGGTGAATCGGCATAATGCCCCCAAACCACATGAATATGTATGCGAGAATAAACAATTTAATATGCAACAATTTATATGGATGGCATTTATAAAATAAGGGTCTCGGATAGGGGTCGCACAATTGGTGGGATTTAGATCCGCGGGTCTCAGGGTTCAACGTGGGATCGGTCTTTGGTTCGGGCTCGGGGATCGCGGTGCCTTCGGATCCGGGAAGGTGATCTTTGGTGTTCGTGATCGGTCTTCGGGTTCCAGGGCGGAGTTCTTGGTGCCCTAGGTAGAAGATCTTGTCTGGAGGCCTTAGTCGAGTGTTCGTGAAGAAATTGTTGGGTGTCTTGCCACATTCGTGTGTCTTCGAGATATTGTGGTCTTGCAACAGGATAACAAAAATCGGGGTCAATATTACATAGGTGGTATGCTCCCGACACGCAAACACATAGTCAGATGCTCATATAGATGTGCAGGATCATTTAGAGTAGTACCCAACAAGCCCAACACCTGGACATGCTGCCTCGGTCATAAACTCGAAAGGCATCTGGGAAGATCAGGTGCGAGGCATACATGGATAGACGATGGTGAGGACGGCCCCCCGCATGGACGGAGGCCGCAGGGGAACCAAGGAGGAGGCGCTCTGCAGCCACTGAGGCGGAGAGGTGGGCAGGACCGACACCTTGGGGACGAGCCGAGCGGCAAGGAACCGGGGAGAGGCGGCGCTGCAGGGGACCACTCGCGATAGCGCGCTCGCGGAGAGGGAGGCGGGAACGGGGCAAAGGTCGAGCAGCGGCCATGGCTGACAACTTGACGATGGCAGGGCACGAGTGGCAGCAGCTCGCTGCAGCGGCAACAGAGAGGTCGCAGGACGGCACCAGGGCGTGATGGCGATATCGGGTCGGCGGGCTTCGACGCGAAAGGGAGCCCCTGGTGGCGGACAGAGGCCGAGCGGACGGTGGCGGGGGAAGGAGCCGATGGGGGGTGCAGGACGGTGAGGAGAGGCGCCGTCGGGGACTGCTGCGGAAGGCGGCCAGGCTCGCGGAGGAGGGACGACCTCAGCGGCGCTCGACGGGAGCGAGGGCGGCCAAGCAGGGTCCAGCGATGGAGGGAGGTGGGGCCGAGCTCGGCGGCGAGGAAGAGGAGATCGCGGGGAGGGACGCTCGTGGAGGGTCCCGCCGGCGACGGCGGCGTCAGATGATCCGGTACCGAGGGAGGGAGGAGGAGACGCGGGGTGCGGGACGGGGATTGCGGGAGTGGAGCGGGGGCAGTGGGGCCAGGGTTCGATGGGGTGGGCAGTTTTCGTCGGGTGGTGTCTGGTATGCGGCGAGAGTGGCTCGGGTCGGTGGGGTGCAAACAGTTGGGTGGCGGTGGCTGCTGGGGAAGTGGGGATGGTAGGTTAGGGTTTGGGTTTTGGGTAGATGGTTAGGGTTTTCAGCCGGCTGGGCCTTTTGGGCCTGGCCGGTTTAGGTCTAGATTTAGGTTTACTATTTTGTAAAATATTTATTTCTTTTGTTTTAAATCTATTTAGCAAATAATTTTTAGTCAAATAGTTTAGCAGATAATTATGAGACTTTGTTTCGAAATAAAAGAAGGCTTTTAGAAAACAAAAATAGGCTTTTAGAAAATAGTTTTAGATAAATCATGCATGATGACATGACGATACACAAAGTATTATTTAACACGCGATTTTCTAGTAGTGGATTTGCCCGGGGTGCTACAACATACCCAGTCAGTTAGGTGACATTGCCGGTCACCTTCGGCACAGCATCCAACTTCCGCACTGAGCGGATCAACTTCGAGCTGGTAAATTTTCAAAGCCCATACCATTGCGTACCCGGAAGACAGGCGTTCGCCAAATTCATGGCGACCCTACACTACGCCTACAACACGGCGAAACTCCCAGCCCCCCACGACATAATCACCGTGCACGGCGACCTATACATGGTTGCCGAATGCAAAGACTACATAGCCCAGCTCGCCGATACTATCATCATCGAAGAAACAAACCACACAGATGTCAACACCCGGATTTTTAATCCCAGATGCCTGTTATGCCATACATCGCAATCCCAGGATTACCATTTTTGCGAGACATAACAGATTTGGATACCACAGTACATCATCCATTATAAACCATACATAAGGTATTACACAAATAAGGATCTCATGATCCAGTTCTTAATACAACTCAAGCAACGGAAATACGTAATAATAACGGTAGCGTAGGCGAAGCTCCATCTTCGGGGTCACAGGCAATGCTGACGATGGGAGATGATCCTAGTTGTCGTAACCTTCATGGGCTCCATCATCCTGGTACTCCTCTTCATAGTCTGGCCATGGGAATAGCCAGGGACAAAGCCATGAGTACTCTTTAAGTACTCGCAAACTAATACTAACAAGTGAAGGGGTTTTTTGTAGTAGGGCACTAAGATCTAGGATTATTTTGCAAAAAGCGAGATTTACCTCTACTAAGTTCAGAAGCAAGAAAAGCTAGTTGAAGTTTTATAACACCTAAGTGGGAACTTGAATTTCATATCACAACTCTGTTGTGGTCAAGTCAAAATCTCAATTCATTTCACAAGTCATTTTGAAAACATCTGACGGGGGAACAGTATGGCCACTAATCTGTCCATAATCATGACGCGGCTATTCAAATAGTTTGACACTCTGCAGAGATTGTACACTTTCACCACAAAATTCGATACATCTGTCAGGAACAAATCCTGAATTCACCATACTCAGTATGCGGATAATCAATCCTAACAATTCCATTACACACCCTAGTATAAGCACCTCTCCTGTGAGTTTGGCCTCCCAACCATGACCAACTTTCATCTTGGTTACTGCACAGGTGGAATATCTTCACAAGGTAGCCTCAGCTGAGACCTTGGCCATGAGGGAACCAATACTAAGGTATATAAGTTTCCAGTCAAGCCCTACCCAAATTTCGGGTATTCTGGTTGTACGGTAAAATTGGAATGGTATCGCATCCAGACAACCATCAGTTTTATACAGGTATAAGGCTCATGCCTCAACATTTTCATCATCAAAATCATCTGGTGTTCGGAAACACATGTCAAAACATCTAAGTAGAATGATCCATCATTCCAAGGTTTTCATTACCATTTTCCACCAAGTATTCCCATCTAAAGTTGATCAAGTTTTATGCTTAGCACTAGCATCTACAAGTGAGGGTGAGTACTAATGCAGGGTGGTAAACAAGTGGAGTTTAACTAAGTTCAATTTCATGCCTTAGGATGACATCAAGATTATCTAGCTTAGGCCAAATTTAATGCTCTTTAGGCAACCTTCAATTATCCTCCTAGAATCTACAAGTCACTTAAGTAGACTCTAAGTAGTAGATTAGATAAAGAAACAAAGTAGAAAATTTGCAAGTAAAACTAGGATTGGGTTATCAAGTGAGTATGATCACATATGCTTAAGGCATATAGTTGGCATGGTAACAAGCAAGTATTAGCTTGCATAGGTCAACTTGATTAGTATGGCTTGCATCAATATCAGTATAAGATTGCTAAAGTAGAGTATCTTGCAAGTGTTAGCTTGCACATTCAACTAGTAGTATTATGCTTGCCTTGTGCAGAGCAGTGGTTGAAGTTTTCCTCGGCTTCTTCGTAGTATCCTCCTTACTCCTCGTATCCTTGGTCTGTACTAGCGTCTATGAATAAATACGAGGTACACAATCACCAAACAATACTTAACTACTTTCAATCATCACACAAAGGTGTACTATAGATGATCTAGTATCATCACTAAAATTACAAGATTAAAGCCTTTGTCTTATTGATTTTATTTTTAGAAAAGTAATCTCTACTCATTGAAAAACTACTTAAAATTTAATATTCTCCAACTCAAACAGGGATCATGTTGACACATGTCATCACCACATATTTCAGTACATGGGAATGTTATTTAAAGTGGTGTCATAATTTAATAAGGTTTAACCTTTTATTTTAAATAAAATAAAGTGACTAGAAATGCCTATGTGGCATTCTTTTATTACTTGAACATTATTTCTGTAAGTAAACCCATATGTTTTTATATATTCTGAAAGGTATGATCAAATATGATTTTTGAGAGTTGGAATCAACTCAAAAGCTATTATAGTTTGAATTTGAAAAATGTTAGAATGCAGAAAAGCTTCTGCCTTGTTATTTTTACCAAGGTTGATCTATAGGTCCAAATGATTTGAATCCAACGGGATTGGATTAAGCATTTCAATACCTTGCTAACAAGATTGGTTTCATTAAATTTGGTTTACTGAATCGAGCTGGGTTGATTTTTGAAACTAGGTACACAACTGAGTTTGAATATAAATAGAAAAGGCTAAATTCAAACGAGTGGGCTACGCGGGAAGGGGTAATGGGCTGGCCCGGTGTCACTCCGCAGCGCGGGGCTCAACTGACAGGGGGGTCTACCGGTCAGTGGCTCATAACGCGTGAAGCGGTATGGGGCGATTTGGTTCGTTGGATTAGAAGTGAGATCAACGGCTGAGGGTCGTCGTTGACGATGAACGAGTCACCGACGAGATCGAACCCTAGAGGCTTAGTGGGGGTGCATAGGGGGCATACCGGGGCTCCAGTGACGACGGCGAGGCGGGCAAACGACGAAGTCGACGACGGCGAACTCAGGGGTGGTCGCGGCAGCTCCGGGGGTGGTCGAAATCAACGGCTCCCTTCTTCTCCAGAGGTAGCCTGCTCCGGCGCAATTCCGGTGAGATGCTGCTCCTCGTACTCTGGCTAAAGGGTGCAACGATCAGTGAGGTGAGGGGAGTGAGATGGTGTGAAGAAATCGAGCTAGGATCGTCTCCTTTTATAGGCTCGACGGCGAGACCGAGAGGGATGGGCAGGCGACGGTGGCGACACAGCTACGGGCGGCTAGAGGCATGGCCAAAGTTGGCGATCGACGGGCGGTCTCCTGGTGATGCTCTAAGGTTTAAATGCGCGTGTAGGGGCGGTGGAAAACGGTCGGGAACGTGAGATGCTCTGCGAGGCAGAGGCGGCGAACTCTGCGGCGAGCGGTGGCTACAGGGTACGGGCGGTGAAATGATCATGTCTGGTGGTCTCCTAGGACGGTGGGGTGTATGCTGGCGGGCGGCAAGGGATCAAGGTGGTCGGGTTGCGTGGGAACGGCACGTGCTCTGCGGTGCGCGTCGGCATGGTCGACAACGGCGCGGGCGCGGCGTTCCTGGCGGTTCTGGTCATTGTCTGTGAGATAGGTCTGGTCGAGAGGGGGTGACATGGGTGCTCTCAGCCTGTTCACCATTGATGACATTGGCGAGCTTACTGTGGTGCTAGAGCTTAGTTAAGGTTGCTAGATGATCTACTGAGGATAGTGTAACCAGAGAGGGAACAAGGTTGGCTCAAAACACTGGTCAAAATAGTGTTTGTGATTTTGTTGATTTGAATCTGCAACCTGTTTGATGAAATGGCCGTATGAACTTAAGTTTTGAATTTTGAAAAGATTTTTGGTGGGTGTGATAGGCATGTGTTGAGGATTCTGTGGATGCTTGGGTTTTGAAAATTGAGCTTGTTTGAGTGGTTTTTGAAATAGTGGGATCTTCCCATATGCAATAGATTCAATTTTAAACTGTCATTTAAACTATGCATTTAAATGTTTTTGCATGATCACAAAGTGGGCCTTGGTACCTTGTTATGAGTACTATCAAGGGATGCAAAGATCCATACATGTTTTTGTTAAGTTCTAAAAATTAGAGATAGCCAAAGTAGGCATGGGAGTTAAATTGGCCAAAGTGACCATTCACTTAATTTGTTTGTTTTGATTTGTTTGTCTTTGGGAAAAGTTTAGGGATTGTTTAGATGATGTTTATTTCACCTAAGAATCATTTTACAAGCAAATAAACACAGAACCATGGCAATTCAAAAGAATCCAAATTTGAATACATACACATATGAATGCTTTCATATTTTTAATTGGAAAAGTTTTTGTTAACCCTAAATTTGGAGATTAGAGTTTGATGATTTAATTTTAATATTTTTGGGATGTTACAAACCTTACCCCCTTAAACAAAATCTCGTCCCGAGATTTGAAAAAGTATGAAAGAGATTACCTAGGATTTGAAGAGATCAGGAAACTCCGTCCTGATGTGATCTTCGTGCTCCTAGGTATCTTCCTCTTTTGTGTGGTTGCTCCACTGAATATTGAGAAACTTGATGATTCGGGTTCTGGTAGTTCTGAAAGCTTCTTTGAAAATACAGGTGGGTACTTCAGGATAGGTCAGGTCATCGTTGATTTCTATGGTCCGGTGGTCGATATTCTTGAACACTTCAGTCTTCTCTGGAACTTTGAGGCACTTGGAAAGTAATGAGATATGGAACACATTGTGCACGGCTGAAATCTCTTTGGGAAGTTCCAATTGATACGACACTTCTCCTCGATGGTTCAGAATCTTGAAGGGTCCGATATATCTGGGGGCTAACTTTCCTTTGAGCTGGAAACACTGCATTCCCTTCAATGGCGACACCTTCAGATACACAAAATCTCCTATGTTGAAGGCGAGGCCTCGACGTCTCTTGTCGGCGTAACTCTTCTGTCTAGACTAGGCTGTCTTGAGGTGCTCACAAATCTTGTGAACCTTCTCTTCTGCTTCTCGGAGGATGGCAGGTCCAAAAATCTGACTCTCTCCTACTTCCAACCAGTTCAAAGGGGTGCGACACTTCCTTCCATACATGAATTCAAATGGGGCCATTTGCAGACTGGCTTGATAACTGTTGTTGTATGAAAATTCTACAAACGGCAGACAGTCTTTCCACTTAGATCCATATTCTAACACACATTCTCTTAGAATATCTTCGAGTATTTGATTTACTCGCTCCGTTTGTCCGTCGGTCTGAGGGTGATAAGCGGTGCTGAAATCTAGTCGGGTTCCTAAACCTTCTTGGACTTTCTTCCAGAATCTCGAGGTAAACTGAGTTCCTCGATCCGATACGATGTTCTTGGGGACTCCGTGCAAACTGATGGTTCTACCGATGTATAACTCCGCTAGCTTCGAACTCTGATATGTGGTCTTGACGGGGAAGAAATGGGCGACTTTGGACAATCTGTCCACAATGACCCAAATAGAGTCATTTCCCCTACTAGAAGTAGGCAATCCGGTGATAAAGTCCATTCCAATGGAATCCCATTTCCATTCCGGAATCTGCAATGGTTGCAACAAGCCAGCGGGTCTTTGATGTCCCGCCTTGACTCGCTGACATATATCACACTTGGCGATATAGCTTCTGATTTCTCTCTTCATCTTATGCCACAAAAATTGCTCCTTCAAATCTTGATACATCTTCGTTCCTCTGGGGTGGATAGAATAAAGAGTATCATGAGCTTCCTTCAGAATCACTTCTTTCAACTCGGAATCTGCTGGTACACAAAGGCGTCCTTTGTACCACAGAACTCCTTCTTCGTCTTCGGTGAATCTGGGTACTTTGCCTGTACCGATACGACGCTTGATTCCGTCGATACTAGCATTTCCTTTCTGCGCCTCTTTGATCTAGCTGATCAAAGTGGGTTGAAGTTCTATGCTAGCCAAAAATCCTTCACTTACCAATTCCATTAGAAAATTGTGGCATCCCGCAAAACCACTACTAGAAAATCGCGTTGTTTTTGTGCATTGCATCGTCATCATCATGCATTTGTTTGTCTGAAACTATTTTCAATAAGCCTATTTTTGTTTTCTAAAAATACCCTTCTCTTATTTCAAAATAAGTCTTATAATTATCTGTTAAATTATTTGCCTAAAAATTATTTTGCTAAAAAGATTTAAAACAAGACAACACCATAAATATTTTACAAACTAATAAAAACCCAAACCCTAATCTATTCCTACCCAAACCTAGTCTACCCACCAACCCCAGCTTGCCACCTCACCGTCCCTCCACCTCACCTCATTGACCACCTCACCAATCCGCAGCCCCCACCTACACCCCTCTCTCTCTCTTACCTAGCCCCCACCTACCCCCTCTCCCTTACACCCCGGTCCCACCGTCCCTGTCCCTACCTGCCACACAGCACACACTCACCCACACAACCCCTGCCACCCTGGCCCCACACGCACACCGCACCCACCCCTCTCTCTCTCCCCTGGCGCGTCCCAGTCCCCACCCTTGGGCCCACCGGCCCCCACCTACCTCTTCCCCCACCCGTGCCCCACGTCCCTCTCTTCCCCGTGCTTTCGCCGGAGCCGCCGCCCTTCAAGCTCCTGGCGCGCCCCACCTGCCCTCCGCCCACCGCTGTGTCCTCCTGCCGCCTGGCCTCCTCCGCGCCGCCTCTCGCTGCCCGCCCACCTGCCGCCGCCTCGCTGCCACCGCCGTTCTCGCCGCCTCCAGAGCTCCTCCGCCAAGTCACTTGCCCTCGCACTGCCGCCCTGCCTCTGCACGCTGCCGAAGCCTCCCCGCTTCTTCCTCCTTCGACCGCCTCCTCCCGCCAAGCTCGGCCGCCGCTCGTTCCCTTGCTCGCTCACCTCTGCCGCCACCGGCGCCCCCTCTGCAGGCCGCCACCGCCATGGCCTCCGCCTCCTCGTCGTGCTGCTCCGAGTCACCTTGGTTCTGCAGGTTCCCCCTCCCAGCTTCCCGACCGGTCCACACCGCCGTCCGCAGCGCCGCGACCTCCTTCCGCCATGGCACCCCGCGAGCATGCTCCCTTGTCCGCCGGGCGGGCCCCGTATCCTGGCCTCCTGTGCTGTCTCGCCCCCTGCAAACTCGCCACCAACGGCAGCCTGCTTTCCTCTGTGCCCGCGCATGCTCAACGTTCCCTTCTGCAGGTCATAGCTGCGTCCTCGACCCCGGTGCCTCCCTGGCTGCACGCGCTCTACCGCCTGCGAGCGTCCCGTGCGGCTTGCCACCCTCCCTCTGTCGCTTGCGCCCAGCCCACGCGCGACCGGCGGCCCCGTCTCTAGCAGCGCGACGCCACCCGAAGCACAAGACCGTCTCGTCACAAGAACCCCGATGCCCTTTTTGTCGCCTAGATCTGCATCGTTACGTGTTTCGTCGACCATCGGCGCCGAACCCGATTACCGCTAAGCTCGGCACAAAAACGACAAGCACTTCACCGCGGGACACCAAAAATGCCGACATGGAACCTGATACCGACCAGTTCTCCTTCACAGACCCGATGACTAAGACCCTGAAGACCGATCCGATGCGCCAGGACCCGAACCTGAAGAACGCCAAGATCGCCACGAGGACGACAAGTTCTTCTTCCCGAACGCCAAGACCGACCCGATACGCGGACCCGACAAGATCTTCTCGACGACAAGATCGACCGCTTGGAACCAAGATCTCCGGCACGTCACGACAAGTTCTCCATCTTGTATCCGATCCCGCTGATCCCGTCGAACCCTGAGACCGAACCCCGAACCCCCGAAACCAGGATCTCCCGAACCCAGATGTGTGACCTCTTTGCCGAGACCCTATTTTACAATTGATATATCTTGTTGCATATTAAATTGTTCATGCATGCATATTGTCATGTGGTTTGGGGGCATTATGCCGATTCACCTTATAATTAAATATGGGGCCCATATGCTGGCAAATCTAGTCTTATATTGGCCTCATTTAAAATTGTGTAGCGAACCGGTGTTAAATTTTGCCATGTTAAGACAACAATTAAATTGCGGGGTAGTTAAATAACTTGAACCGTTTAATTAATTGTCGGGACCCCGGTTCCGCTTAATATGGCCTAATTGCATCGCACCTTGCCATGCCATGCATCATACATGCATCATGCTCGATCTTTTGCCGTAGTATTAAATAGTGCATCCGGTGTTTCTTCTAGTGCTTTGCTTCTTCGCGGATAAGGCCGTTGAGTTGATGTGAACTTCGCCCCGATCTTCGGTTGAACCTTCGGCAATGTTTTCAGGCGAGCATCTCCCCCTTTCTACCTATCTTACTTTTATAGTATTTATTCCCTCCTGTTGATCTATTGCTATCTGTGTTGCGATGCTCTAGTTTTCGTACCCGTGTTATCCCTTGCAGCCTTATATTGCCTTGGACACATCCTATTACCTGTTGTTTGGTAGATAGTTGGACTTGCGCATCGTAGTCGCTCGCTCAAGTGCTGTTGCGTGTCATCAAGTACCACAGTTGTTGGAGTATTGCCGCATGTTTAAGGTTGGAGATGATCATGGCTTTCATTATCGTTACTTTAATTACTGTTTAATAACTAAAATTGAAGTAGGTAAGCAGAGGCACAGGTGAATAGATGTTATTTGGTTGTTAACCGTCCACTTGTGTCCCGTAGGACCCCGAGTACTTGATACCTGTTCCTTGAATTTTCGCGCTATCCACATCCGGGAGGATTATGGGACCCCCCTGAGCCAGAGCTTGATTCATTCTTATTTCTTGGGGCCACAAACTAGTTTGAGATTTTATTTACTATCCTGTACTTATGCCATGCTTTACTGCTTTATTTACGATTGTGCGAGGTACTGCACACTGCATCTTGCTTAGGTAAGCGGAGTGTTTTCGCGGTATCGACAAGCCCGCTTTGGGTTCCTAGTCGCTGACCATCGGCGCAAACCTTGAGTCCATCTCGAGTCGCCTATCTTCGCTATGGTGTAATCAATGGGTGGCCCCTGAAATATTTCTGAATCGTGATTGCTTTGTCGTGAAGGCCTCGTGGGTTTTGATTTGGTTTTTCCAAGGTTGATCGAGTGTGTTGTTATTTGTGCACCCCTGCAGGGTAAAACTTTCTGAAAGCCGTGTCCGCGGTTATGGACGACTTGGAGCACAGTATCTCGATCATAGACAACTATAACTAAAGTAGTGCTATAAATTTGACTTTATAATGACTAGTAATCAGCTTCACTATAATGGAATGGCTAAATAAAACTGCCAACAATTGCTTGTTTGGTTTGTCGCCACACAATTGTATCTGACTAGTAAGTATTGCAACTACAACGGAATGGCTAAATAAAAGTACCAACAACTGCTGGGTTTTGGGTTATCTCATGCTAATCGTATTTGACTAGTAAGTGTTGCAACTACAATGGAATGGTCAAATAAAAGTGCCCACTGCTTATTTTACCAGGATGACTATCTATATTTGACTAGTAATTGCTGCAACGATAACTGAATAAATAAAACTGCCAACTGTGTGAGTTCCTCGGTTGACTTCCTCGTTTGGTCTCGAGGGGGAAATACCAGGATGGGTATGATTGGTGGTAATATCAGGTTGGTTTCGAATAGGTCTTTCTTACCCCTCTCTGATAGCCGCCAGTTGTATCGAGTCTCTATAGGTTGATTAGTGCATGCTGCCGCTGCCGCTTCAGTCCACCATACCTATGTAGGCGAGGACCGCCGAATTCTAGCCTCGCTGCTTCGCCTCGATCGACCGCTCTCTTTTCCTTTGCCCTTTGTCGGCACCCTTTTGTTTAAGCAGGTTTTGAGATCGACGTCGTTAGCGGGGTTACCTTCCGCTTGGCTCGCAGGGTTATGGACGCCATTGGTTATTCTTCGGGGCTCTTAGCCCCATTTGCATCTTGTCCGTAGTCGGACGCTCCATCTTTTCAAGGTGATTTGGATCCTTGTACCGTATATCTGTATTCTTGACTCATGGAGTCGTGTTGTATGTATATCTGTTCTGTGGGTCCCATCGAGGACTGTTGTGTAATGTTATTACTTTGTTTTCCACCCGCACGAAAGTGCCTGGTGGGTACCTTTGAATCGTTTCTATGCGGGTTTGGCGGGATTCGCTAAAACTTGCATAGGGTCGATTCTGAGGGTGTTACAAAAATCTTCCATCTCTTTGTGCAAGCTTGGTTGCTCCTTCAAAATCATAGAGTTCAAGCGGCACGGCAATCTGCTAAGGGCATCCGCTACCACATTGGTTTTACCAGGGTGATAGTGAATGTCCAGATTGTAATCCTTGATTAACTCAATCCATCTTATCTGTCTCATATTCAACTCCTTCTGAGTGAATATATACTTCAGACTCTTGTGGTCCGAATAAATCTCACAACGGTTTCCCATCAGGTAGTGCCTCCATGTCTTCAGGGCTAGAACTATGGTTGTGAGTTCGAGGTCATGGGTTGGATAGTTCTGCTCATGTTGTTTCAGTTTTTGAGATAGATAAGATATAACTTTGCCTTCTTGCATTAGCACACATCCGAGACCGATCTTGGATGCGTTAAAATACACGTCAAAGGGATTTGTGATATCTGGCATGATTAAGATTGGGGCTGAAATCAATATCCTCTTGAGTTCTTGAAAACTCGCTTCACATTTGTCCGTCCATTCAAACTTCTTGTCCTTCTTCAGCAATTGGGTCATGGGTCTGGCGATACTCAAGAATCCTTCTACGAACTTGCGGTAGTATCCCGCTAATCCGAGAAATGGACGAACTTGGGTTTGAGTGGTTGGGGCTTGCCAATCTTCAACATCTTTCACCTTTGCAGGGTCAACGGCAATTCCTCCGGCTGATATAATGTGGCCGAGGAATCCTACCTCCTGTAACCAGAATTCACATTTGCTAAACTTGACATACAACTGATGCTTTCTAAGGGTACCAAGAATGGTCCTTAGGTGTAGCTCATGTTCTTCTTCCGATTTGGAATAAATCAGAATGTCATTGATGAAAACAACGACAAACTTATCCAGGAAGTCCATAAAAATCTTATTAATGAGATTCATGAAATAAGCGGGGGAATTGGTTAATCCAAAAGGCATAACGGTATACTCGTATAATCCATATCTGGTGGTAACGGCAGTCTTGGGAATATCCTCTGCACGAATCTTGAGTTGATGATAGCCTGTTCTAAGATCAATCTTAGAAAACACTTTGGCATCGGTCAACTGATCAAACAAATCTTCTATCTTGGGCAATGGTTACTTGTTCTTGATAGTGACATTATTCAACTTCCGATAATCCGTACACAAACTGTTACCTCCATCTTTCTTGTCCACAAACAAAACAGGTGATCTCCATGGTGACGCACTTGGTTGAATCAATCCAATTTCCAACATGGCATCCAGTTGCTTCTTTAGTTCTGCTAGTTCAGACAGGTTCATACTATATGGTCTCTGGGCTATGTGTCCTGTTCCGGGGATTAGTTCAATGATAAACTCGATATCCCGATCTGGGGGCATACCGGGCAAAACATCTGGAAATACATCGGGGTATTCACAGACTATGCGGACTTGGTAAATGGTAGGTTGGGTTATACTCTTGTTGCACTTGAATTGACGAGGTAAGGTTTCAGATATATGCTCGACTGATATTCCAGCTGTACTGGTCATGGTTATGGCTTTCTTGGCACAGTCAATCAATCCTTTATGTTTGGACATCCAATCCATTCCTAGTACTACTTCCAAACCTTTAGTTCCGAGTACTACCAGATTAGCATAAAAATCTATGCCATGGATTCGGATAGGGACGGCTTTGCAAATTTGCCTAGCTTTGGTGGTTGAACCGGGAATTTGAACAATCATAACATGCTTCAGTTTTGTTGGTTGAATCTTACTAGTGCATGCAAATTCTTCGGTGACAAATGAGTGCGATGCACCAGAATCAAACAACACTCGAGCAAGTACTGAATTAACAGAAAACATACCCAAAGACGATGTCCGCGCTCGGCTTCTTCAAAGATGCATGAGAAAAAGACGGCCGCTGCGGTTGAGTGAATTCTCAGGGCAAACCTTCTTCCGGCTGAACACGACGTCACGAAAGGGGCATTTGCATTGGGGGCTGCAGCATTCTTCTTGGGGCACTCATTGGAGTAGTGACCCTTATTTCCATAGTCATAACAAGTTACTTGCGACTTGTCCTTTGTTGCAACAGGCACATCATTGCTTCCAGTCCTCGGGGCAGTGTTGGTGTTGGCGGTAGCATTGTTGTTGTTGAACTTGGGTGGTGCACGGTTTAAATTCTCAGAGTTGTCGGGGTTGTTGTGATTTCCTCCGGGCCTCGGGTTTCCACGGTTGGGGTAAGTCGGACGGTTCATCGGGGGTCTGTTGGTTCTCGGGGCAAATCCTGGAGATGGGTTAGGGCGATACTTTGGGGTCTGATGGGTTCCTGGCTGATGCATCATGCGACGCTTGCGGTTCTCATTGGCTTGGTTGATCTTTCCTTCCATGTGGATGGCAGAGTCGACAAGGGCTTCAATGTCAGTGTAACACCCTCAGAATCGGACCTATGCAAGTTTGAGCAAAATTCGCCAAACCCGCATAGAAACGATTCAAAGGTGCCCACCAGGCACTTTCGTGCGGGTGGAAAACGAAGTAATAACATTACACAACAGTCCTCGATGGGACCCACAGAACAGATATATATAACAGCGACTCAAAGAGTCAAGAATACAGATATAATATACAAAGATCCAAATCACCTTGAAACGATATAGCGTCCGTCTACGGACAAGATGCAAATGGGGATAAGAGCCCTGAAGAACAACCAATGGCGTCCATAACCCTGCCCAGGCCAAGCCGGAAGGGTAACCCTGCTAACGGCGTCGATCTCAAAACCTGCTTAAACAAAAGGGGTGCCGACAAAGGGCAAAGGAAAAAGAGGAGCCAAGATCGAGGCCAAGACACGGGCGAGGCTAGACGGCGGTCTCGCCACATAGGTATGGTGGATCGGCAGCAAAGCATGCACTAAACAACCTATAGAGACTCGATACAACCGGGCAATCGAGAGGGTAAGAAAGACCTATTCGGATCCAACCGAAGCTAACACCAAACAAACCCATCTGGTGTTTCCTCGAGACCAAACGAGGAAGTCAACCGAGGAACTCACACCTGGCGCTTTTACTTATTCGGTTATCGTTGCAGCAATTACTAGTCGTTTAGATATTCATCCCGATAAAGTAAGCGTAGGCACTTTTAGTTAACCATTCCGTAATAGTTGCAACAATTTACTAATCAGTGCAGATAGCATGAGATAAACCCAAACCCAGTTGTTGGTACTTTTATTCAGCCATTCCGCTAGAAGTTGCAAGATTTACTAGTCAGTACAATTGTATAGCGCAGTTTACAACCAAACAAGCAATTGTGGGCGTATTAATTAGCCATTCCATTATAGTGAAGCTGATTACTAGTCATTATAAGTCAAATTTATAGCAGTAAACTTTAGTTATGCTTGTCTATGATCGAGATATCTGTCTCCAAGTCGTCCATATCCGCGGACACGGCTTTGAAAGTTTTACCCGGGTGCACCAATAGCAACACACGCCGATCAACCTCGGAAAACCAAATCAAAACCCAACGAGGCTTTCACGATCGAACAATCACAGGATTCAGAAATATTTCAGGGGCCACCTTAAGTAGAATCCGCAACGGAGCAAGCTCGAGGGCGGCCTCAAGGTTATGGGGACGGCTGTGAACGATCGGGAACCCGAAGTGTGGCTGGGCTTGTCGACACATGAATCGTGCCATGATCCTAACAGACAAAGTGCTCCTCGCACAATCGTAAATAAAGCGGTAAAGCATGGCATAAGTACAGATCGTAAATAAAACCTCAAACTAGTTTGTGGCCCCAAGAAATAAGACTGAATCAAGCTCGCTCGGGGGTCCCATATACCTCCCGGATGTGGATAGCGCGATAAATCAAGGAACAGGTATCAAGTACTCGGGGTCTTACGGGACACAAGTGGGCGTTCGGAAACCAAATATTTTCTATCACCCACCGATGCCTCTGCTTATTTCAATTTTAGTTGTTAAACAGAAATTAAAGTGACGATAAGTAAAACTAGAATCATCTCCAACATCAACATGCGGCAATACATCAGCGACTGTGGCATATGATGACACACATCAGCACTTGAGCAAGCAACTACGACGCGCAAGTCCAGCTATCTACCAAACAACAGGTAATAGGGTGTGTCCAAGGCAATATAGGGCTGCACGGTAGATCACGGGTACGGAAACTAAAGCATCGCAACACAGATAGGAATAGATCAACAGGAGGGAAATAAATACTATAAAAGTAAGATAGGTAGAAAGGGGGAGATGCTCGCCTGAAAACATTGTCGAAGGTTTTCCCCGAAGTTCGGGGCGAAGCTCACATCAACTCAACGGCCTTATCCGCGAAGAATCAAAAACACTAGAAGAAACACCGGACGCAATATTTAATAAAACGACAGAAGATCGGCATGATGCATGTATGATGGATGACATGGCAAAGGTGCGATGCAATTAGGTCAAATTAAGCGGAAACGGGGTCCCGACAATAGTTAGATGGTTCAAGTTGTTTATTTACCCCGCAAATTAAATGTTGTTTTAACAAGGCAAGATTATAGCACTGGTTCGCTACACAAGTTTAAATGAGGCCAATATGAGAATAGATTTGCCCGCATATGGGCCCCATATTTAATTATTAGGTGAATCGGCATAAGGCCCCCAAACCAATGCTATGCATGCGGGGATGACAATTTAATGTGCAACAAATTGATATGTTATAAAATAGGGTTCGAGGAAAAGGGGTCACACATCAGAGGGGGCTCGACGATCTTGTTAGGGTTCCGGGGTTCGGGGTTCGGGGTCGGGGTCCAGGGTTCGACGGGTTCGTTCTCGGACTCCGGGATCTAGGGTCTTCGGGTCGGGGTGGATCTTGGCGTTCGGGTAGATGAACTTGGCGTGGCGTCGGGGCGCATCGGATTATTCCGGGTCGGAGCCGTTCTTGTCGTTGCGAAGCTCTTGTCGGGGCCGCGTATCGGGTCGGCCTTGGCGTCCGGGATGAAGAACTTGGCGTTCTGCGTCGGTGTCCTTAACGTCTGGGTTCTCGAGCAACGCGTCCGGGAAGGAGAACATGGCGTGCGGGTTCGGTCTGCGCATCCGGGTCGAAGGTCTTGTCGCATGTGTGGCCGCCGGGTCCGCGAAGTAGTTCTTGTCGTTCTGGAATTCCTTGGTTCCGTGGTCTTCGGGGATCTTAGACGGTCATGGCGATTCCGGGTAGAAGAACTTGTCGGTTCCACCTCGGGGACCTTGGAGTTCTAAATCCAAGGGTAGGTGGTGAGCTTGCGACGACGCCGGTACTTGTGATCTCCTTCACGCATCGGAGATCTTGGCCGCATGGGGTTGGACTCCTTATCCACTTGTCGATCTTGAGGTACCGGCGGGATCGTGGAAGCGGCCTTCGGATCCTCGGATCGAGGGATCAGGGTCTTGATGTTCCGTGAAGGAGAGCTCGGGTCGTTGGCTTGAAGGGATCTTGGTGCGGGGCTTAGAATCCTCGACTGGGGTCATTCGGGGTTTCGGGAAGATCTTGAACAGTAACGCAAGTTTCACCACATGAGCAGCATGCCCCACCACATCACTACTCCCCTGTGCATCGACAGGAAACCACTTCCACCGAACAACAAAAGGTCGGTCCAACTGCTGTCCATGCGACATCAAGAGGCCACAGTGTTGCGAGCAGGGCCTTGGCGCAGACGGCATCGGCCAGGCGCCTGGAGGCTCGGGCGGCGAGAGAGGCCGAGGCTCGGGCAGAGGCGTCGGCGGTGAGCCTGGCAGCGGGCGGGAGCTGCCGAGGCTCGCTGGCAGGCGGCGGGGCAGCCGGGCTGGGAGGTGGCGGCGGCGCAGGGCAGTCGGGGAGGCGGCATGACAGCGGCGTGGCGGCAGCGAGGCAGCCAGCGAGGGGAAAGCGAGGCGGCGGGCGGAGCTCTGCGGAACAGGCGAGGCGGAGCTCCTGCGGGGGCAGGCGGTGGAGGCGGTGCTGGCGGGCGAGAAGCGGTCCGGCGGAGGGCTGTGAGCAGAGGCAAAGTGCGGCGGCAGGAGGACGGCGCGAGGCGGCGACAGGGGAGCGGTGGTGGCGGGGCTCGGGGATGCGGGCGAGGAAGGCGGCGCTGGAGAGAGGAGAGGGGCGCGGGAGGTGCTCGCCGGCGGCACGCGCGGGCTGCCAGCGGGGAGAGGGCCGAGCGGGAGGGAGGCTGTCGGGGTAGGTGGCTCGGACGCGGGGGGAGAAGAAAGAGAGGCAGGGGCCGGTCGTGGTGGCCCAGGGGACACGCGGGTCCCGCGTGGGGCCGGGGGCAGGTGAGGGTGGGGTTGTCGGTTGGGAAGCCAGAGAGAGATGAGTGGTGGGCGTGGCCGCTGTGTGCGTGCGTGAGTGTGAGTTTAAGAGAGAGAGAGGGAAGGGAGAGAGGGGTTGGGGGATGTGGCAGGTGGGGAGTGGTGGAGGAGAGGAAGAGGGTGAGGTGGCGGCCTAGGATAGGTGGGGGTGATGTGGAGGGGAGGGTTGGGTAGATTTTTAGGTGGATGTAGGATTTAGGTGGCAGGTCTGATTGGACCGATTAAATTTCTGGGGCGGTCGTTCGGGTAAATCGGCCCGTTCGACTGCCCCGCCAAAAATAATTATAATTTTTATTTATTACAAACAAGGCTCTTGCAAACCGATTTCGGGCAAAACAAAATATTCCGGGGCCTCGGGTTTTCAGTGTTTGAATAAGATGGAGCGTTTTAGAAACAAAACGGGTGTTACGAAAATAGTTTTGGCAAACAATGCATGATGATGACGTTGCAATGCACAAATTCAACGCGATTTTCTAGTAGTGGTTTTGCGGGATGCCACAGTTCGACACCACTAACAATGCATCTCGCCCTCGAGATCCGCCTCATGGTACCGGAAGGAAGGGTCGGCGATCTGAATCTTCGCGCATCATGTAGATCTTCGCGACACCACTAACAAGAGTTCATTTTCCGTGATCGTCGAGAGAACTCTCCGGTAACAAAAAGATCGAAGGCAGAGGTATCAACAAATAAAGCCACCTCTAACTTCGTCGGAAAGAAGGAACCGATGCATTCTCATCCACTTCAATGTACAAAAGCGAATAGAAAGGGTAGTCGGCATGGGGGCCAATCCATCACGCACCCGAACTATTACTCTGCACAATCAGTAGAAAAGAGTGCAACCATTCTCGGATTCAGACTGAAGATCTCGACAAGCGAGGTTCGGAAACAAAGGAGTGATGCAGACTCTGCATCGGATCTGGCGTAGATGATGGCGTCGCGTCGGAAACACCGGAAAGCACAAACAAGGAACAAAGAAGGTTAACCCCGTAGACGGATCCATCAGGCGGCTTGAACACCGGACGGTCGGACACCGTTATCAGAAGAGGAAGCGAAACCCTGAAGGTACGACGGAAACCCAACCACGAGAAATCCTGGACTCGAAGAAAAGGTAAGAGAGCAGATTCAAAACACGTCGAGATAAGAGGGGATCAGCAGAGGGGTAAGGAGTAAAATCAGACCTAGTCAGAACTATCCAACCGATTTTTGCAACATAGTTTTGACTCTCTACTTCGGCCGTTAGCTAGGTTATCCTACGATTTGGACTTGTGGGTATCGAATCGCTGAGCTCGATACCACTCAGTAACACCCTCGAATCGGACCTATGCAAGTTTGAGCAAAATTCGCCAAACCCGCCAAAGCGATTCAAAAGGTGCCCGAGCACTTTCTGCGGGTGGAAAAGCAGTAATAACATTACACAACAGTCCTCGATGGGACCCACAGAACAGATATATATAACAGCGACTCAAAGAGTCAAGAATACAGATATAATATACAAAGATCCAAATCACCTTGAAACGATATAGCGTCCGTCTACGGACAAGATGCAAATGGGGATAAGAGCCCTGAAGAACAACCAATGGCGTCCATAACCCTGCCCAGGCCAAGCCGAAAGGGTAACCCTGCTAACGGCGTCGATCTCAAAACCTGCTTAAACAAAAGGGGTGCCGACAAAGGGCAAAGGAAAAAGAGGAGCCAAGATCGAGGCCAAGACACGGCGAGGCTAGAATTCGGCGGTCCTCGCCTACATAGGTATGGATCAAGCGAGCGGCAAAGATGCACTAAACAACCTATAGAGACTCGATACAACTGGCGGCAATCAGAGAGGGGTAAGAAAGACCTATTCGGATCCAACCTGAAGCTAACACCAAACAAACCCATCCTGGTGTTTCCCCCTCGAGACCAAACGAGGAAGTCAACCGAGGAACTCACACCGTTGGCAGTTTTACTTATTCAGTTATCGTTGCAGCAATTACTAGTCAGGTTTAGATATTCATCCTGATAAAGTAAGCAGTAGGCACTTTTAGTTAACCATTCCGTAATAGTTGCAACAATTTACTAATCAGGTACAGATAGCATGAGATAAACCCAAACCCAGCAGTTGTTGGTACTTTTATTCAGCCATTCCGTTGTAGTTGCAAGATTTACTAGTCAGGTACAATTGTCGCAAGCGACAACCAAACAAGCAATTGTGGGCAGTATTAATTAGCCATTCCATTATAGTGAAGCTGATTACTAGTCATTATAAGTCAAATTTATAGCAGTAAACTTTAGTTATGCTTGTCTATGATCGAGATATTGTGCTCCAAGTCGTCCATATCCGCGGACACGGCTTTCAGAAAGTTTTACCCGGCCGGGGTGCACCAATAGCAACACACGCTCGATCAACCTCGGAAAAACCAAATCAAAACCCAACGAGGCTTTCACGACTGAACAATCACAGGATTCAGAAATATTTCAGGGGGCCACCCCTTAAGTAGAATCCGCAACGGAGTAAGCAAGCTCCGAGACGGCCTCAAGGTTATGGGGACGGCCAGTGAACGATCGGGAACCCAAAGTGTGGCTGGGCTTGTCGACACAGCGGAATCGTGCCATGATCCTAACAAGACAAGGTGCTCCTCGCACAATCGTAAATAAAGCGGAAAGCATGGCATAAGTACAGGATCGTAAATAAAACCTCAAACTAGTTTGTGGCCCCAAGAAATAAGATGAATCAAGCTCGGCTCGGGGGGTCCCATATACCTCCCGGATGTGGATAGCGCGATAAATCAAGGAACAGTATCAAGTACTCGGGTCTTACGGACACAAGTGGCGTTCGAAACCAAATATTTTCTATCACCCACCGATGCCTCTGCTTATTTCAATTTTAGTTGTTAAACAGAAATTAAAGTGACGATAAGTAAAACTAGAATCATCTCCAACATCAACATGCGGCAATACATCAGCGACTGTGGCATATGATGACACACATCAGCACTTGAGCAAGCAACTACGACGCGCAAGTCCAGCTATCTACCAAACAACAGGTAATAGGGTGTGTCCAAGGCAATATAGGGCTGCACGGTAGATCACGGGTACGGAAACTAAAGCATCGCAACACAGATAGCAATAGATCAACAGGAGGGAAATAAATACTATAAAAGTAAGATAGGTAGAAAGGGGGAGATGCTCGCCTGAAAACATTGTCGAAGGTTTTCCTCGAAGTTCGGGGCGAAGCTCACATCAACTCAACGACCTTATCCGCGAAGAAGCAAAAACACTAGAAGAAACACCGGACGCAATATTTAATAAAACGACAGAAGATCGGCATGATGCATGTATGATGGATGACATGGCAAAGGTGCGATGCAATTAGGTCAAATTAAGCGGAAACAGGGTCCCGACAATAGTTAGATGGTTCAAGTTGTTTATTTACCCCGCAAATTAAATGTTGTTTTAACAAGGCAAGATTATAGCACTGGTTCGCTACACAAGTTTAAATGAGGCCAATATGAGAATAGATTTGCCCGCATATGGGCCCCATATTTAATTATTAGGTGAATCGGCATAAGGCCCCCAAACCAATGCTATGCATGCGGGGATGACGATTTAATGTGCAACAAATTGATATGTTATAAAATAGGGTTCGAGGAAAAGGGGTCACACATCAGAGGGGGCTCGACGATCTTGTTAGGGTTCCGGGGTTCGGGGTTCGGGGTCGGGGTCCAGGGTTCGACGGGTTCGTTCTCGGACTCCGGGATCTAGGGTCTTCGGGTCGGGGTGGATCTTGGCGTTCGGGTAGATGAACTTGGCGTGGCGTCGGGGCGCATCGGATTATTCCGGGTCGGAGCCGTTCTTGTCGTTGCGAAGCTCTTGTCGGGGCCGCGTATCGGGTCGGCCTTGGCGTCCGGGATGAAGAACTTGGCGTTCTGCGTCGGTGTCCTTAACGTCTGGGTTCTCGAGCAACGCGTCCGGGAATGAGAACATGGCGTGCGGGTTCGGTCTGCGCATCCGGGTCGAAGGTCTTGTCGCATGTGTGGCCGCCGGGTCCGCGAAGTAGTTCTTGTCGTTCTGGAATTCCTTGGTTTCGTGGTCTTCGGGGATCTTAGACGGTCATGGCGATTCCGGGTAGAAGAACTTGTCGGTTCCACCTCGGGGACCTTGGAGTTCTAAATCCAAGGGTAGGTGGTGAGCTTGCGACGACGCCGGTACTTGTGATCTCCTTCATGCATCGGAGATCTTGGCCGCATGGGGTTGGACTCCTTATCCACTTGTCGATCTTGAGGTACCGGCGGGATCGTGGAAGCGGCCTTCGGATCCTCGGATCGAGGAATCAGGGTCTTGATGTTCCGTGAAGGAGAGCTCGGGTCGTTGGCTTCGCGAAGGGGATCTTGGTGCGGGGCTTAGAATCCTCGAAACTGGGGTCATTCGGGGTTTCGGGAAGATCTTGAACAGGAACGCAAGTTTCACCACATGAGCAGCATGCCCCCACCACATCACTACTCCCCTGTGCATCGACAGGAAACCACTTCCACCGAACAACAAAAGGGTCAGTCCAACTGCTGTCCATGCGACACATCAAGAGGCCACAGGTGTTGCGAAGCAGGACGGCAGACGCGGCGAGCATCGGCGAGGCGCCTGGAGGCTCGGGCGGCAGAGGGAGGAGGGGTGCAGGCTCGGCCGGGCGGCCGAGGCGGTGAGGCACGCCCGGAGGAAACCGAGGCGGGGCGAGGCTGCGGAGGCGAGGCTCGGGCCTGGCGGAGCGGCCGGGCGGCGGGCTGAGGTGGCGCGGGCGCAGGACGGTCGGTGGAGGGCAGGCTTGGCGGCGTGGCTGAGGCGCAGACGCCGGCGAGGGGGAAAGCGGAGCTCAAGGGAACGGGCGAGGGCGGAGCTCCTGCGGGGACGGGCGAGGGCGGTGGAGCGGTCGCTGGCGGCGAGAGGGGCGGTCCGGCGGAGGGCTCGCAGACGGGGCGGCAGGCGAAGGAGGCGACGGCATGAGGCGGCGATGGGGAGCGGTGGTGGCGGGGCTCGGGATGCGCGAGGAAGGCGGCGCTGGAGAGAGGAGAGGGGCGCGGGAGGTGCTCGCCGGCGGCACGCGCGGGCTGCCAGCGGGGAGAGGGCCGAGCGGGAGGGAGGCTGTCGGGGTAGGTGGCTCAGACGCGGGGGAGAAGAAAGAGAGGCAGGGGCCGGTCGTGGTGGCCCAGGGGACACGCGGGTCCCGCGTGGGGCCGGGGGCAGGTGAGGGTGGGGTTGTCGGTTGGGAAGCCAGAGAGAGATGAGTGGTGGGCGTGGCCGCTGTGTGCGTGCGTGAGTGTGAGTTTAAGAGAGAGAGAGAGGGAAGGGAGAGAGGGGTTGGGGGATGTGGCAGATGGGGAGTGGTGGAGGAGAGGAAGAGGGTGAGGTGGCGGCCTAGGATAGGTGGGGGTGATGTGGAGGGGAGGGTTGGGTAGATTTTTAGGTGGATGTAGGATTTAGGTGGCAGGTCTGATTGGACCGATTAAATTTCTGGGGCGGTCGTTCGGGTAAATCGGCCCGTTCGACTGCCCCGCCAAAAATAATTATAATTTTTATTTATTACAAACAAGGCTCTTGCAAACCGATTTCGGGCAAAACAAAATATTCCGGGGCCTCGGGTTTTCAGTGTTTGAATAAGATGGAGCGTTTTAGAAACAAAACGGGTGTTACGAAAATAGTTTTGGCAAACAATGCATGATGATGACGTTGCAATGCACAAATTCAACGCGATTTTCTAGTAGTGGTTTTGCGGGATGCCACAGTCAGCAAAGGGGATATTGACCAACACAGTCTACATCTCAACATGCAAACCATTCAAGAATCTCTCTTTCATCTTGGCTTCGGTGTCAATCTCATCCGGGGCATACCTAGCTAATGACAAAAAATTGTCACGGTATTCAACTACGGTCATCCGTACTTCCTTCAGTTCTCTGAACTCATCTCTTATCCTCTTGATCAAGCCCGGTGGCACATGGGTTCTGCTGAACTTGACCTTAAATTCCTCCCAGGTCATCATCCGTCCTCCGGTCATTGCACGAACGCTGTTCCACCATGCTCTTGCATCTCTGGATAGATAGTGGGTGGCGAACATAACTTTCTCGTTAGCTTCCACTCCGGCAACTTCCAGGTTGTTTTCCATGGTTTGCAGCCAATCGTCTGCATCTAAGGACTCTTCCGACTTAGTGAAAATAGGTGGGTTGGTGTTCTGGAAATTCTTGAGCTTAGATCCATGGTTGTCCTGGTTTCCGTGGACTTAACTGTTGTGGGCTAGCTGTGCTATCTGCTGAAGGGTGGCTAGGTTGGCTTGACGTTCGGCTCTTTCAGCTTCGCGGTCAGAAACCAACATTTGCAGGATCTGCAACATTGGGTCCGGGGATGAACCACTTCCTTCGCGTGTCATCTGAAGATTGAGATAGATCATGAGAAAAGAGGGAAATTTCTAAGGTTCAGGGTCTTTGGAAAGATTTTAAAGTTTGACTCAATTTTTCTAGCAACTTGCTTTTCTTTCATTCATTCATTCATAGCACATGATACAAACACACACCACAACAAAGGTAAACAGATGGTTTTAAGAACCATTCTAAAAAATACAATATGGTGGGACCGAATACAACTCACTACTCTAGTGCTCAAGTGCTACTACTCCTTGGAGTCGGTGTAATCGTCATCCTCATCGTCATCGATGAAGGCAAAATCATCCTCATCGGTGAAGAAGTCCATAGCCTGATCCTCCAGATAATCATCATCATCGCTGAGATAGGAGTAGGGGTCTCCAAGAAGATCCTCTCTGGCATTCTCCATTTCTTCCAACTGCATGTCTCTCTCGTGGATGGTCTCCTCCAAATCCGAGATACGGTGGCTAAGACGAGCAATGATGCGCTCCTTCTTGTCCAACTGACGGTGGCGAGACTTGCGATCCTTCGCTAGCATGGCGATGGTCTGATCCTTCGTATTGATGATGGCAGACTTGTGGTTGGAGTAGTCACGGCAATTTTCCAATTCCTACTGACAATCGTACATCATGAAGCTAAGGTGGTCCAACTGAGTCTTCAACTTGTGGTGGTATGGGGCTTCGAGTGGCTGTCCCATAGCATCACGCCTTGGATAAAACTCAAAGCGGGTACCTTGATTTGGTTGATACTCTGCCCACACAGACGGGCAAGAGCTTCCTGCATGGCCCAGGCAAGTCCATCTAGCCAGTTGTTCTCTCTTAAGATGAGCTGAATTCCCTCGGCAGTGGGAGGTTCAATCTTTCCTCAGAGACTTGCAACAATTAGCCACTGCAGATCTCCTCCTCCTTGATCATTGAGCTAAGCTCCGAAGAACTCGGGGTGTAGACGCTCCAGAAGTTCCGAAAGCTGGTCCAAATCCCGCTCAAAGATGAGGTCTCCTCCCATCCCCAACTGATAAAACTTGTTGTACTTCACGTCCATCTATAAGAATATAGGATGAGTAAGTTAGTAGAGTGATCAGGTGTGTCAAATTTTATGTATTTTGCAAGAGTTTTTGAGGAACATGAATTTCTATGAAAGAATCAAGGTGATAAGAATGGGAATAAGTTTTTGTAAATATTTGCTTCCTTTGGTTTTGAAACTAAGTTTTTGATTCAAACGTCCAGTCTAACTAGGGTCTCCTATGGTCAAGATGGCTCTGATACCAACTTGTCAACACCCGGATTTTTAATCCCAGATGCCTGTTATGCCATACATCGCAATCCCAGGATTACCATTTTTGCGAGACATAACATATTTGGATACCACAGTACATCATCCATTACAAACCATACATAAGGTCTTACACAAATAAGGATCTCATGATCCAGTTCTTAATACAACTCAAGCAGCGGAAATACATTATAATAACGGTAGCGTAGGCGAAGCTCCATCTTCGATGTCACATGCAATGCTGACGATGGGAGATGATCCTAGTTGTCGTAACCTTCCTGGGGTCCATCATCCCGGTACTCCTCTTCATAGTCTGGCCATGGGAATAGCCAGGGACAAGTGAAGGGGTTTTTTGTAGTAGGACACTAAGCTCTAGGGTTGTTTTGCAAAAAGCCAGATTTACCTCTACTAAGTTCAGAAGCAAGAAAAGCTAGTTGAAGTTTTATAACACCTAAGTGGGAACTTGAATTTCATATCACAGATCTGTTGTGGTCAAGTAAAAATCTCAATTAATTTCACAAGTCATTTTGAAAACATCTGACGGGGGAACAGTATGGCCACTCCAACTGTCCATAACCGCGGACACGTCTATTCGAATAGTTTGACACTCTCCAGAGATTGTACACTTTCACCACAACATTCGATACATCCGTCAGGAACAAATCCTAAATTCACCATACTCAGTATGTAGATAATCAATCCTAACATTTCCATTACACGCCCTAGTATAAGCACCTATCCTGTGAGTTTGGCCTCCCAACCATGACCAACTGTCATCTTGGGTATTGCACAGGTGTACAATCTTCACAAGGTAGCCTCATCTCAGACCTTGGCCGTGAGGGAACCAATACTAAGGTATATAAGTTTCCAGTCAAGCCCTACCCAAATTTCGGGTATTGTGGTTGTACGGTAAAATTGGAATGGTATCGCATAAAGACAACCATCAGTTTTATACAGGGCTAAGGCTCATGCCTCAACATTTTCATCATCAAAATAATCTGGTGTTCGGAAACACATGTCAAAACATCTCAATAGAATGATCCATCATTCCAAGGTTGTCATAACCATTTTCCACCAAGTATTCCCATCTAAAGTTGATCAAGTTTTATGCTTAGCACTAGCATCTACAAGTGAGGGTGAGTACTGATGAGGGGTGGTAAACAAGTGGAGTTTAACTAAGTTCAATCTCATGCCTTAGGATGACATCAAGATTATCTAGCTTAGGCCAAATTTAATGCTCTTTATGCAACCTTCAATTATCTTCCTAGAATCTACAAGTCACTTAAGTAGACTCTAAGTAGTAGCTTTGATAAAGAAACAAAGTAGAAAGTTTGCAAGTAAAACTAGGATTGGGTTATCAAGTGAGTATGATCACAAATGCTTAAGGCATATAGTTGGCATGGTAACAAGCAAGTATTAGCTTGCATAGGTCAACTTGATTAGTAAGGCTTGCATCAGTATCAGTATAAGCTTGCTAACGTAGAGTATCTTGCAAGTGTTAGCTTGCACATTCAACTAGTAGTATTAGGCTTGCCTTGTGTACAGTGGTTGAAGTTTTCCTCGGCTTCTTCTTCATAGTATCCTCCTTCCTCCTCGTATCCTTGGTCGGTACTAGAGTCTATGAATAAATACGAGGTACACAATCACCAAAAAATACTTAACTACTTTCAATCATCACACAAAGGCGCACTATAGATGATCTAGTATCATCACTAACATTACAAGATTAAAGCCTTTGTCTTACTGATTTTATTTTTAGAAAAGTAATTTCTACTCATTGAAAAACTACTTAAGATTTAATATTCTCTAACTCAAACATGGGATCATGTTGACACATGTCATCACCACATATTTCAGTACATGGGAATGTGATTTAAAGTGGTGTCACAATTTAATAAGGTTTAACCTTTTATTTTAGATAAAATAAAGTGACTAGAAATGCCTATGTGGCATTCTTTTATTACTTGAACATTATTTCTATAAGTAAACCCATATGTTTTTATATATTCTGAAAGGTATGATCAAATATGATTTTTGAGAGTTGGAATCAACTCAAAAGCTATTATAGTTTAAAATAAAAAAAAATTGAATGCAGAAAAGCTTCTGCCTTGTTATTTTTACCAAGGTTGATCTATAGGTCCAAATGATTTGAATCCAACGGGCTTGGAATAAGCATTTCAATACCTTGCTAACAAAATTGGTTTTATTCAATTTGGTTTACTGAATCGAGATGGGTTGATTTTTGAAACTAGGTACAGAACTGAGTTTGAATATAAATAGAAAAGGCTAAATTCAAACGAGTGGGCTGCGCGGGAAGGGGTAATGGTCCGGCCCGGTATCACTCCGCAGCGTGGGGCTCAACTGAAATGGGGGTCTACCGGTTAGTGACTCATAACACGCGAAGCGGTACGGGGCGATTTGGTTCGTTGGATTAGAAGTGAGATCAACGGCTGAGGGTCGTCGTCGACGATGAACAAGTCACCGGCGAGCTCAAACCCTAGCGGCTCAGTGGGGGTACATAGGGGGCATACCGGGGTTCCAGTGAAGACGGCGAGGCGGGCAAACAACGAAGTCGACGACGGCGAACTCAGGGGTGGTCGAAATCAACGGCTCCCTTCTTCTCCTAGAGGCGGCCTGCTCCGGCGCAATTCCGGCGAGCTACTGCTCCTTGTGCTCCAGCTAAGGGGTGGAACGATCAGTGAGGTGAGGTGTAACATCCCAAAAATACTAAACTTGGATCATCAAACTCTAATAATCAAATTTAGGGTTAACAAAAACTTTTCTAAATAAAAATATGAAAGCATGCATGTGTGTATGCATTCCAATCTTAATTTCTTTTGAACCACCTTGTTTGTGTGTTTCTTTGCTTGTAAAATGTTTCCTAGGTGAAATAAACATCATCTAAACATTTCCCAAACTTTTCCCAAAGACAAATAAATCAAAACAAAGCTAAATGAGTGAATGGTCATTTTGACCAATTTAACTCCCATTCCTACTTTGGCTGTCTCAAACTTTCAGAACCTAACAGAAACTTTTCTGGATCTTTGCACCCCTTGATTATACTCATAACAAAGTATCAAGGCCCACTTTGCAAAAACATTTAAATGCCTAGTTTAAATGACAGTTCGAAATTGAATCTTTATCATATGGGAAGATCCCACTTTTTCAAAAACCACCCAAACAAGCTCAACTTTCAAAACCCAAGCATCTGCAGACTCACCAGCACCAACCAAGCACACCCACCAAAAATCTTTTCAAAATTCAAAACTTGAATTATTGCGGCCATTTCATCAAATACCTTGCAGATACAAATCAAACAAAATCCAAACACTATTGTGAGGAGTGATTGAAGCCTAACTTGTTCCCTCTCTGGTTGCAACTAGGCTTTAGTAGATCATCTAGCTCAATTGCACACCCTAAGCATCACTGTAAGCTTGACATTGCCATCAATGGTGAGCAGGCCGAGTGAACACTTGTCACCCCCATGTCGAAAACAATCTAGGAGAAGAACCAAGCCTAGCCAGCATGTCTGGGAGGCAGCCCACCGTCCACCGCCACTCCCTGTCCACCACTCGAACCTTGCCAGCCACTAGACCACACACACGAACCATGCCAACCTCGCCAGCAACCATGCCAGGAGAACGCCCCGTGCGCCACGCTCGACCGACGCCCACAGACCGCGCGTCGCCCTCGCCGCGTGCATACGTGATCACCACCGTCCCAGTAACCCCGCAGACATGCTCGTTCGCCGCCGTGCGGACCACGCGCGCTGTGCGCCATTAAATCTTCCGTCGGGCACGCTCAGAGCACCGTCGCGTTCTGACCAAACCACACCGCCCCACGTCTCGCCACCGTGTCGTTGAGTATCGCCAGGGAGCACCACACCGCCCCCTACCGTCGCCCACGCCGATAGCCTCCTGTACCGTCGACCACGACGAGCTCACCTTGCGCCCCGTCGGTCCCCTCGCTCCACTATAAATAGAGGCCACCCCCAGCCGAATTGAGCACACCATCTCACTCCCCTCTCCTCACTGATCATGCCACCCCGTTCCCGGAGGAAGGCGAGCAGCACATCGCCGGAATTTCACGGAGCCTGCCGCTGCTAGAGAAGAAGGGAGCCAGCGATTGGAGCCGCCCCAGGAGAAGCTTCTGGTACCAGGAGGTTCGCCGTCATCGACTTCGTCGTTCGCCCGCCTCGCCGACCCTCGCCTGAACCCCGGTGAGCCCCCAATGACCCCCACTAGCCGCGCTAGGTTTCTGTCTCGCCGGCGTTGCCCAACGTCGACGATGACTCTCAGCCGTTGGATTAGAACCAGATCGAACGCACCACATCGCCCCATACTGCTTCGCACCCCCTCGTCTCACTGACGCGTGGGGACAACCACTTAACCAGCCCGCGGAAGCGCTGTGCTTAGCAGGCCGGCCCAGTATCGCTTCCCGCGCAGCCCAGTTATTTGATTTAAACCTTTTCCAATTTTATTTCAAACACACTTCTGTACCCAGTTTCAAAAATCAACCCAGGTCGATTCAGTAAACCAAATTGAATGAAACTAATTTTGTTAGAAAGGCCTGGAAGTGCTGAATCCAAGCCCATTGGATTCAAGTCATTTGGATCTGTACATCATCCATGGGAAAAATAACAAGACAGAAGTTTTTCTGCATTCAAACATTTTTCAAATTTAAACCATAATAGCTTTTGAGTTGATTCCAACTCTCAAAAATCACATTTAACGATACCTTTCAGAATATATAAAAATATGTAGGTTTACTTACAGAAATAATGTTCAAGTAATAAAAGAATGCCACATAGGCATTTCTAGTCACTTTATTTAATTAAAATAAAAGGGTAAAACCTTATTAAATTGTGACACCACTTTAAATCACATTCCCATGGACTAAAATATGTGGTGATGACATTTTTCAACATGATCCCATGTTTGGTTTGGAGAATATTAGATCTTAAGTAGTCTTTCAATGAGTAGAAATTACTTTTCTAAAAATAAAAGGAATTAAACCAAGCCTTAATCTTATAATGTTAGAGATGATGCTAGATCATCTATAGGACCCTTTTGTGTGATGATTGAAAGTAGTTAAGTATTGTTTGGTGATTGTGTACCTCGTATTTATTCATAGACGCTAGTACCGACCAAGGATACGAGGAGGAAGGAGGATTCTACGAAGAAGAAGCCGAGGAGAACTTCAACCACTGCTCTGCACAAGGCAAGCCTTACTAATCAAGTTGAATGTGCAAGCTAACACTTGCAAGATATCCTACTAATGCAAGCTTATACTGATACTTGTGCAAGCTAATACTTGCTTGTTACCATGACCACTATATGCCCTAAGCATATGTGATCATATCCACTTGATAAACCAATCCTAGTTTTACTTACAAGCTTTTATACTTTATTTCTTTATCAAAGCTAGTACTTAGAGCTTACCTAAGTGAATTGTAGATATTAGAAAGATAATTGAAGGTTGCATAAAGAGCATAAAATTTGGCCTAAGCTAGATAATCCTTATGTGATCCTAAGGCATAAGATTAAACTTAGTTAAACTCCACTAGTTTACCACCCCTCATTAGTGCTTACCCCCACTTGTAGATGCTAGTGCTAAAGCATAAAACTTGATCAACTTTAGATGGGAATACTTGGTGGAAAAATGGTTATGAAAACCTTGGAATGATGGATCATTCTATTGAAATGTTTTGGACATGTGTTTCCGAACACCTGATGATTTTGGTGATGAAAATGTTGAGGCATGAGCCTTAGCCCTTTATAAAACTGATGGTTGTCTGGATGTGATACCATTCCAATTTTATCGTACAACCACAATACCCGAGAATTGGGTAGGGCTTGACTGGAAAGTTATATACCTTAGTATTAGTTCCCTCACGGCCAAGGTCTGAGCTGAGGCTACCTTGTGAAGATTGTCCACATGCAAGACCCAAGATGACAGTTGGTCATGGTTGGGAGGCCAAACTCACAGGAGAGATGCTTATACTAGGGCGTGTAATTGAAAGGTTAGGATTGATTATCCGCATACTGAGTATGGTGAATTCAGGATTTGTTCCTGACGGATGTATCGAATATTGTGGTGAAAGTGTACAATCTCTGCAGAGTGTCAAACTATTCGAATAGCCGCGTCCGCGGTTATGGACAGTTGGAGTGGCCATCCCCGTCAGATGTTTTCAAAAGACTTGTGAAATGAACTGAGACTTTGACTTGACCACAACAGGGTTGTGATATGAGATACAAGTTCCCAGTTAGGTGTTATAAAACTTCAACTAGCATTCGTTGCTTCTAAACTTAGTAGAGATAAATCTGGCTTTTGCAAAACAACCCTAGAGCCTAGTGTCCTATTATCAAAAACCCCTTTCACTTGTTAGTATTAGTTTGCGAGTACTTAAAGAGTACTCATGGCTTTGTCCCTGGCTATTCCCGTGGCCAGACTATGAAGAGGAGTACCTGGAGGATGGACCCCAGGAAGGTTACGACAACTAGGATCATCTCCCATCGTCAGCATTACCTGTGACCCCGAAGATGGAGCTTCACCTATGCTACCGATATTATTATGTATTTCCGCTGCTTGAAGTTGTATTAATAACTTGATCATGAGATCCCTATTTGTGTAAGAACTTATGTACGGTTTGTAATGGATGATGTACTATGGTATCCAATTCTGTTATGTCTCGCAATCCTGGGATTGCGATGTATGGCATAACATGCATCTGGGATTAAAAATCCGGGTGTTGACATGAGGGGAGTGAGATGGTGTGAAGAAATCGAGCTGGGATCATCTCCTTTTATAGGCTCGACGGCGAGACCGAGAGGGATGGGAAGGCAACGGTGGCGACACGGCTACGGGCGGCTAGAGGCGTGGCGAGGTTGGCAATCGACGAGCGGTCTCCTGGCGATGCTCTAAGGTTTAAATGCGCGTGTAGGGGCGGTGGCAAACGTCCGGGAACGCGCGATGCTCTGCGAGGCAGAGGCGGCGAACTCTGCGGCGAGCGGTGGCTACGGGGTACGGGCGGTAAAATGATCATGTCTGGTGGTATCTTGGGACGGTGGGGTGCATGCTGGCGGGCGGCGAGGGCTCGAGGTGGTCGGGTTGCGTGGGAACGACGCGTGCTCTACGGTGCACGTCGGCATGGTCGACAGCAGCGCGGGCACGGCGTTCCTGGCGGTTCTGATCGTTGTCTGCGAGCTAGGGCTGGTCGAGAGGGGGCGGTGAAGCATGGGCTACCTCCCAGACAAGGTTGGCACGACTAGTTACTCTCCTAGCTAGCTGTCCACACCGGGGTGACATGGGTGCTCTCGGCCTATTCACCATTGATGGCATTGGCGAGCTTACAGTGGTGCTAGATATTAGTTAAGGTTGCTAGATGATCTACTGAGGCTAGTGTAACCAGAGAGGGAACAAGGTTGGCTCAAAACACTGCTCAAAATTGTGTTTGTGATTTTGTTGATTTGAATCTGCAACCTGTTTGATGAAATGGCCGCATGAACTTATATTTTGAATTTTGAAAAGATTTTTGGTGGGTGTGCTAGGCATGTGTTGAGGATTCTGTGGATGCTTGGGTTTTGAAAATTGATCTTGTTTGAGTGGTTTTTGAAATAGTGGTATCTTCCCATATGCAATAGATTCAATTTTAAACTGTCATTTAAACTATGCATTTAAATGTTTTTGCATGATCACAAAGTGGGCCTTGTTACCTTGTTATGAGTACTATCAAGGGGTGCAAAGATCCATACATGTTTCTGTTAATTTCTAAAAATTAGAGATAGCCAAAGTAGGCATGGGAGTTAAATTGGCCAAAGTGACCATTCACTTAATTTGTTTGTTTTGATTTGTTTGTCTTTGGGAAAAGTTTGGGGATTGTTTAGATGATGTTTATTTCACCTAAGAATTATTTTACAAGCAAAGAAACACAGAACCATGGCAATTCAAAAGAATCCAAATTTGAATACATACACATAAGAATGCTTTCATATTTTTAATTGGAAAAGTTTTTGTTAACCCTAAACTTGGAGATTAGAGTTTGATGATTTAAGTTTAATATTTTTGGGATGTTACAGCAGAGAAGGTCACCAAATATAAGCGTGGGATCAACAACAACAACCCTTCGATCCTAAAAAGGACAACAACGGTAAACTCCGCACCCGCCATGTTCGAAGCCTCCGCACACACCCGCCAGGTCGAGCTCATCCCTGGCGTGTTGAGCCAGCGAGTCACCGTGGGCTCAAACCTCACCCCTGCATAGGAAGGCATGCTCATCGAGTTCCTCCGTGAGAATCGCGCCATATTCACATGGAAGTCATCTGACATGCCAGGTGTCCTGAGGGAACCCGGTGAGCACAAACTAAATGCTGACCCCAAAGTGCGGCCGGTCAAGCAGTCATTGTGGCCCTTCAACAAAGAGCGCTACCGTGTAATTGCTGAAGAAGTACATCGGCTACTTGTCGCGGGATTTATCCGAACAATAAAGTACTCCAAATGGCTGGCAAACCCAATCCTCGTGGTAAAAAGAACAACACCTAGAGAATGTGTATTGACTACACCAATCTCAATAGCGCTTGCCCCAAAGAGGCGTTCATGTTGCCTCGCATCGACCAAATCATCGACTCCACAGGTTTCGAATCGCTCTGCTTCCTCGATGCCTACTCTGGGTATAACCAAATCAAGATGGCGGTTGAGGACAATGATAAAACAATGTTCATCACGGCATTCGGAGCATTCTGCTACACCGCCATGACCTTTGGCCTCAAGAACGCCGGAGCGACCTATCAAAGATGCATGGAGGAATGAGTGGCGAGCCGAATTGGCTGCAACATAAACGTCTACATCGAGGATGTTCTCTTCAAGACAAGTTAGGAGGACAACCTACTCGCCGACCTCGTGGAAACTTTTGCAAATTTGCGAAGGTACAAGATAAAGCTCAACCCAGAGAAGTGCATGTTCGGCATCCCCGGCGGACAACTAGGATATGTCGTCTCCAAGCGGGGCATCGAACCAAATCAAACCAAAATCAACACCATCACGCGGCTCGGCAAACCCAAGTGTCTGTGTGATGTACATAAGCTAGTAGGGCGAGTGGCGACACTCAGCCGCTTCATCCCCTAATGGGCAAAAAGGCAATGCCCCTTTATTGCCTCATGCGCAAGAACCCCACGTTCGAGTGGGACATCAACGCCGACAAAGCACTTGCTGCACTCAAAGAGGTGCTACTCGCGGAACCTTTGCTCGACGCCCCAGTGCAAAAGGAGCCAATGCTCATATACCTGGCGGCTTCTAGCCGAGTCGTCAGTACCGTAATGGTCGTCGAGCGACCTGATCAAGGCAAAGAATGCCTCTCCCGGCAACCGATGTATTACCTCAGTGAGGTCCTCGATTCAAAATAGCGTTACCCACAATACCAAAAATTGGTATACGCTGTCTTTTGAGCCCAACGATGGCTCCCACACTACTTCCAGGAGCACCCCATTGTGGTCGTCTCCTCGGCTCCACTCCAAGACATCATTCGCAATCACAAAGCGACGGGGCGAGTGGCCAAGTGGGCCATAAAAATAGGTGTCCACAACATCAAATACGAGCCATGCAGGGCAATCAAGTCACCAGCGCTTGCCGACTTCCTCGCTGATTGGGAAGATGCCCAACAACCCAAGCTAGTCCCCTACCTCCATTACTAGTCCCTCCACTTCGACGGATCCAAAAACTCTGACGGGGCGGGAGCCATAATCATCCTCACCTCGCCTAAAGGTGACTAGCTATGGTCCATGCTCTAGCTAGATTTCACGCCATGCACAAATAACATGGCTGAGTATGAAGCACTCCTCCACTGCATGCGAACCGCCAAGGAGATGAACATCAACCACCTCAAATATACGACGACTCCGACCTTGTCGCCAACCAGGTCACCAACACGTGTGACGCCGCCTCCCCTACCATGATCGCATACCACCACGCAGTTGACGAGCTTGGCGTATACTTCCCCGGTTACTCTGTCGAATGGATCGATCAAAGGAAGAACAAGGAAGCTGACGCCCTTTCACGCGTCGGGTTGTCATGCCAAACACCACCACCTGGTGTCTTCCTCAACATCATCAAGAAACCGTCAGTATACCCACCAAAGGAGATCGACGTTGGTGTCCCGCCACAGCCGGAATCGACACTAGTCATCGCGGCATTAAAAGACTGGACCGAACCATACGTCGCCTACCTCTAACACAATATCTTGCCGAAGGATGAGGTCAAGGCACGGATGATAGTCTGCCGCTACATGTCCTTCATTATCATCAATGGAGAGCTCCACAAATGAAGTGTCATAGGAGTATTCCAGCGCTGCGTCCAGCCAGAGGAAGGTCACCGGATCTTGCAAGACATCCACGTCGGCGACTGCGGTCATCACGCCAATGCTAGATCACTGGTCGCCAAAGCCATGCGCCACGAATTCTACTGGCCCACCGCCCACACCGATGCAACCAACATCGTGTGCAGCACTGCGTCGGCTGCCAAAATTACGCCAACCAGATGCACATCCCTGGCTCGGAACTTAAAACCATTCCCATCACATGGTCATTCGTCGTATGGGGAATCGGACATGATGGGCCGGTTCAAAACTGCAACCTCTCACTATAAGAAAAATGTCCTTTTACAATGGACGATTTTCATGGATGAAAAGCCTTCTACGACAGATGCCCTTCGTGGTAGAATCCCTGTCACAAATGAAGCTACCACGGTTTTTTTCGACCGTGGTGGATCGTACCCTTCAGCCACAAAAATTCATTCCGTCGTAGATCTATTCGCCAACCCCGTTGACTACTCACGTCATGCAAACTGCCACATGGCGAATACCTTTAACGGCCAGTTAGTACAGTTAACTGTCAATGAAACCGTGGTATAAGTTAGGCTCATCCAAGGCCTGGTAATTATTAAGTGGGCTGGCCCATTAAAAGAGCCCAATAATATCATGGATTGTTACTGTTTTGTTCTGCACTATTTGAATTAGGCCCATTTTTGTTGCCCGTCATGGCCCATAAACTTTCGGGACCATTATAGTTTCGTCCTACTACAGGCCAACTGGGCTCGCTACTATACAGCCATTGGCGGCCTGCGCAATGTCGGCTCGGTACTGTTAAGGCTTGCGGTCGGCCTGACACTGTTCTTAAAGACATAATGGGCTACCAACTGACGACCCATTTGTAGGAATGCCCGTTACTATTATGGCCCATAAAGCGGCCTGCTCATGTTCTGGCCTATTACTGTTATAAACCAGGTAGGCTTTCCGGCCTGCTACTATTCCGACCTGCTATTGTTCTGGCCTACTCCTGTTATAGTCTGTTATTGTCCATGCCTGTTACTGCTCAGGCCTATTACTGTTCTGGTTTGTTACAGTTCTGGCCTCTTATAGTTCCGGCCTGATACTGTTCTCTCCTGTTACTGTTCTGGCCTGTTACTGTTTTGTCCTGTTACTATTTTGGTCAGTTATTGTTTTTTTATTGGCCCATTATTTTTTGGCAGGTATATTTTAAGGCCTATGGCCGCTTATGCGGCCTGCCATGATTCATGTCTTTTACTGTATATTAAGCCCGTTTGATAGTTGACATATCGTATTCTACAATTATGGTGCAATTTCTTCTTTAAAATAGTTCGTTAGTATTTCGTCTCATTAATGGCCGCGTGAGAATTAGCATATTACATCAACAGGAAAATACTAAAATTTATTACATACCAGAATTTCAACAGAAACAAAATGATGCATTACACAGGCATCGTCAGTCATGGGTTGGAACAGGGTTTCTTATAGAGCTTACATCGCCATACAAGTAACAATAGTCTTACCATGACAACTGCAGAAGAGATTATCAAGTAGACGGCCAGTCCAATCTTGTCGATATTTCAGTTCCTGTATCTGTTCGCATGTAATCGTGATTATTGCATCTATTTCCTCTGTTTAGTTTTCAATTAAATCAATTGTTTCAAGTGCATATGTAACACCTCTTTGTGCTAGAAAAACAGGAACAATGGGCCGATGCAAGAAATAACCACTGTCACTACTGCTTTGTGAAATAACCTTAATACTTAACACAGAGTCCTCGCTTCTGCCTCCATAGCTTCATGTGCAGCCTGAAACAAAGAAAAAAGTCAGCACAACATACCAACAAACTAGAAGCCAACTTATATTTAAAATAATTGTAATGCATCATTTGCCAGGAACAATCAATGATGTGCCCCGTACATCTCTTTTTGGAATAACAGGAACAGTCAACGTCCTAGATCGATACGAGCATGTTCCTGTATCACAGCCGCTCTGTGGAACAAATAATACAGATTATTTGCATGCTGAAACTAATACATATTAAGTTAGTGCAGCAAAGCAGGCGAAGAAACACTGTGTTTGTTGTAATTTTTTTTCAAAATCAGTATTGTCCTAATATAACAAACCAAGCAATCAACATGTGTCTCATGCAGTCTAACTAGACTAGTTTGGAAGTGAATGTAGTGAACCAAGCAACTACTCTTTCCATCATAAACAAATCATATAACTGCCTAATGGAAATATAGAAAATATAACAAAAAAGGTGCATGGGATCCCTTGAGCTGCTTAGAATTGGTCAAGACAACAAGCATTAACCTATAATATATAGAAATGGTCTATTGTATGAACTATCCAGATCAATGTGCAGTTCGAGAAATTATGGTTGGACCTCCAACCACAGAAGGTGGCATTGTTTTAATCAGCAGCGAACTATGATAGTAACTTAGAAAAACAAGCAATAGATCAAGTGTGTGTCTTAAATAGACTACCAACATATTTTATATCAACCACTGCTTTCTAGTAGCCAGATCATTCAAATATTTTGATCATCGGGATAGTATATAAAAAATAAGAGAAACAAATAGATGAGTCATTTGCTGCCAAAACAATAGTTGGATGAAGCCAAAAAGTAGCAGAAACCTTCTTTGTAATGCCTACAACTATTGTATTTCCAACTGCTAACAGTATCATTGTGCATATAACCAAGCAACGAAGAAAATCGAGTAGACAAACAAGCGACTGATACATTGTGCACCTTGCAAGAACAATGAAGTATTTGAACAATGTATGGCTGGTATGAAGTGAAAGATCAAATTAAGCAGAATGTGACATTCTTTCGATAGAAGCACTTTGTTCACTATATAGAGTTGGTAGCTAGAAAATGTAGCAATGCCGTATGCATCATATAAACTGCTATCTAAAAAAATCCAACATATATAATGTCAAGTAAACGTGTACGAGCTCTGTTATCCACATTATATCTATAGAAACCACGACAAAATATTGCATTGTTGCAATCACAAGTCAACTAAAAAATGCAAAGGACTCATAACCAATTGAACCATCTGGTAGATAATATTAAACTAGCAAGATCATCTGATCATCTATAGATTAAATCGAGCAGACACGAGTCAAAACATATGCATAATGTCTCATGTTTCTTAGTAATCAACAATTGTATTCTCAAAGAAATTGCTATCGTTTAAGTTAAGAAAATAATTATATTGCTTTAAACATGAGAAAACTAAAGAATCAAATTGGCAATAGAATCTATATGTGCATTACATAAAGTAGCTAGTGAGGTAATGAATAAGCAATCAAACACCAAGTGCACGATAGACTTCCAGATCATAGTAAGATAGTTATAGTGCATATATATAGTAACAAGTATCATACGAAGCTTAATTATGCTTTTTATATCCAGGGAGAATATTGCGTTAATGGTTATCTTGTTCTAATCATTCGCCAACTCATGTGGTGCCAACACTAGACAATGTGACTACCTCCAGGGTTCATACTCTTAATAGCATAAAAATACTACAATAGACTATAAATTATCATACAAGTGGATATACTTAAATTACCACCACCTAATAATAGTCTAGTTAACGCATAGATAGATAGATTTGATGGTGAGTCAAGTATAACAAATAATAGAGCATCACCATGATTGAGTGAGATAATTGAATTATAAATCGAGATATTTATATTTGGTATTTGTTACATAACATAAAAATATATCATAAAAGTGGATATACTTAAATCATCACCACCAAATCATGGTCTAGCTAACGTATATATATATATAGATAGATAGATGAACATAAGTCAAATATAGAAAGAATAGATCAGCACCATGATCGAGTGAGCACATTGAATTATAATCGAGGGATTCACGTTTGGTTTTTCCCCAGTCTTGTTTAAGGTCAATCTTGTTCTAATCATTAGCTGACTCATGTGGTGCCTCGTACAAACAAGCATCTGACACTAAGCACATCTTGGTAGAAACAAGGGACTTACTATTTATCTTTGTGCAGTCCCATTGGAGGACATCCTGTTGTCAGTTCCTTCGTTGAAGACATCCACCACATCCAGCACTTGGATAGACGATTCATCTGATTTATTATTGCTCCTCTGCATATAGGTTCAGGCCACTCATTAAAATAAAATAGGTTTGCATCTAGCAATAGAAAGAAATAGGTACTTACAAGATTGTAGGGGCAATTCACTCTACGATTCTCCGTGTTCCCTGTGAGAGGAAATAATATCAGATAGTGGGTGTTATTATTTACAAAGAACTAGATAGACATTATAGTATAATCACTTGTGAACAAGTAAAAATGTTGCCAATGGGGGAATGATCCCTCCCTTACTTATACTTTGTTAGGTAGGTGAGACACCCAGTTTATTCATGCCTCAGTGGCGACTCGAAAGTATGCCCATGCTGGGACTCGAACCCAAGCGGGCTGGCCTCCACACCCGGAGTATCAGCAACCAGGCCAGCGCCTGGTTCTCCACTTGTGAACAAGTAGAGCATGGAATGGTGGAATATAAACAAACATTTTAATGACATAAAGTTTGCCATGGTGACAAAATAGAATGCAGATAAAGTCAGTCCTTAGCACGAACAAGAGACAAATTACAATGGAAAATGGTTTTAACTTGTTAAATGGGATTGCAAACAAATATGTGAAGTGCCATAAAATTTTCCATGATCTATGGAGCATGCATATACTATATTAACATTAGGACAAACAAGATAGACATTACAATGGTATACTAATGACTGGGTCCTACACCTATAACAGGGTTATTGTAGTACTTGTAGCAGCAAATATTTAAGAGTATCCTGATGAGAGCTCGACGAACATGACCCTACAGCCATTTTGTCAATGCGGCCACGTTCACACACAAACCATGGTTTTAAAATATCCTATTATATAAGTTTCTAGGATAAATGAATTTAAGATCTTTTGTAACAATTACTACTAGGACTAGAAGAAAACTAGAACAAAAGTAAAAATAAAAAGAGGTGAATGCAATGAGATGAAATATTAATGCTACGATTCCTCAAGTAATGTTGTATATACCGATGTACATGATCAGTGCTTATGGAATAGCTATTAACTATAATTATGGCGGTCCCTCATATACTGTTGTCTCCCACCGTTGATAAGTGGCAACTAGACAACTCAATTGTCCACACCCTGTTCGGACATGGGTCATCCTGTAAGAGAATAGTGTATTAAGGTAACAAGACCAATCAAGATAAACTAGAGCAAATGATTAAGTTCTATGGACAACGTACTCCTAAGCAAGTAGTGTGCTAGTAACAAGATATCCCGTCTGTCACTTTGGGGTAAACAAGAAATACATAACACTATACCTATCTATATCATGAGTGATCTTGGGAAACTCTGGGCGATGCATCCTAAGCTGCTATTGCCTCCGCAAATCACTTATAGCAAATATCCTATTAGTTCTACCCATGGAAGAGCAAAAACTAATAATAAGTTTTGTGACACTTCGTGAATCCCTAGTAAATTCCTCAACAATGGATTGGACGTCTCCAATCACTAGAATAATATCATGAATAGAACAATGCAAAGAGAAAGCACAAACATATTAATTAACAAGAACACACCACACTTCAACTACTCAAATCATCATAACATTAATAAAAGGGGGTTCAAGACATATTACAACCCATCATGGAGACCATGATGGGGAAGGATGAAGGAGTAGCGGCGATGTGCGGTGATGGTGGCGTCAGCGTGATGATGGCAGCGTGCTCCTTCTCCTCCTCTTCTTGCTTGGATGGCTTGATGGTGTTGATGAAGATATTGATCTTGGTGGAGCTTGAGAGGCTATGGAGGCGGCACAACGGCAGGGCGTCGTCGTGGAGGCGGTATATGGGATCTAGATCTTGTATATGGTTGGTGGTAGCTTCCTCCTCTCTTATTTGACTCCTCCCTCCTTTATATAGGCCCTAGGGATACCGTAGGGTTCCCCCAATACCGTCATATGACTTAGGGAAGGTTCTGGACCTTCCGGGGGTGAAATACCGTCGTTTTTGACCTTTTTGTCAACTATATGGCGGGAGCTATACGACCAGAATTTTTGCTCCCACCGTATAGTTGGTCGTTAAACCTTCGGGTGTCTTCCGTATTTTCGTCGCCATTTCTAACTCCGTTTTGGGCGTCCTTGGGATCGTTGGATTCGTCTCGATGAGGGCTGAAACCCTGTGGTCTTATATCTTTATTTTGAGAAGTTGTAAAAAATCACTTTTTCAACCTCTCAAATGGCTAAGTCTGGTCCCTCCAACTCCTTCATACTATGCTCTATTTGTTCCTTTTGCCTTTGTTTTATCCATAATCATCATCAACACCTACACACATGTCAAAGACAAGGAAGAGGGATAAAATTCTATGTAACATCCCAATTTCAGCAACCCTGATATTTTGTTAAAAAGGCAAAAATTAGGGGGAACAGAAACTTTTTCTTATTAAGTGTTGCAATGTTTGCTTACTTATTGCTTGTGTTCATGCAACTGATTGTGTATTAGGTGATATACTTCCTATCTCAACACTATTTGACAACAGCTATTTTACAAAAGATATGTCTTGGCTCATATTTAATATTCTCAAATGTTCTAGCACTTCAAACTTGAGTCAAGATGATTTTGATACAACAAACCATTTTATTAGTCCTATCAACAAAACTATGAAGACCTAGATATAACCTCCTTATGTTTCCAAGACAGAACTTCAACTACTCTTACCTCTTGGTTTTTCCAAAACCTATCCCAAAACTTTTCACTCCAACCTTGGTAGAAATATCAAGAGGTACTTACCTTAGTTCAAAGCACAACCTCTTAAAAACACCCATGCTTACCTCAAGATAGGCTTGAGGGTGACTTTAGTAGTTGCTTGACAAGTTTGATAAGATGAGTTGCCTTGATCTGCTGTCTGATGAATTGTCTTGATCTGCTGATTGACTTGTTTGCTTAGGAATTAGAGTGAGCTAATCTAGTATCTCATCCTTAGGGATCACACCAAGATTTGAGATCATCAAGCTCAAACTAAGCAATCCCAAACTCACTCTATCTTGAGTCACTCAAGTTAATCCCAAATCTACTTAACCAGATCAATCCTAAGCTAATTCTTTATATTAGCATCTCACCCATTAGAGACCAATTATCCAAGCATGGATCCTATCTACTTAACTAACACTTCAACATCATCTCCTTGATCATGAGTTTGGAACCCATCTTGCTCTCAAAATCATCTACACTTGTATACTAGTCCAAATCCACAAGTCTGCCAAATTTGGCTAAGTCTAGAATCTTTAACTAGAGTCAATATTTGGAACTTCACCTACTCTAAGCTATGTGCATTCTTGAGAACGTACTTAAACCATCTTGTAGTACATCCTTAATACTACCAAATCCCACCTTTGACCTTGGATAAACCATTCTGGTTCCCACTCATGATCCATGATGGTTTTGTAGTCAAGGTAATTATTTTCTCTGCAAATCTTATCATCTTGCCTACTTTGACAGAAGCTCACATCCATATGATACCACCCCTTGACCAACTCTCTGCATGATTATGATCTTCTAATCTTGGTCTATCAATCCACTCTTCCCTTGTTTCCATTGGAGCTTTGTTCTTCTTAAACTCACATGTTTTATGAGGCATCATGATGTATCTGTTATGGCAGTCTTATTTTCAACAAAGTTTGCCATCACTCCTATATAATCTCAAACACAACCAAGCCCAAATCTTGATTCCATGATCATCTATATAACTTGGCCTAGCTACCCATCTATCCCTTGCACCAAGGTGAGCTCTGAGCTCACTAATCCAACCATGTTTAGGTGGCATAAAAATATCCAAACCCTAGATTCCCCCAAATCTAGTTTCGTCCTTTCTCACCATATTTCTTCAAGAATCAAGTTTTCAAGGATGTATAAATAAATTTTACATCATGTAACTTGGATATGATAACTCCCCAAATAATTCACATAATTATTTGGATCCTAAAACTATTTAATTTCCACTTTTGGCAAAATGCTAGAAACCCTGTCTATAAAGGCAAGTTTGTTTTTCTCCAAATAACTTTGCCAACTCAATGCACATGTGAGTTCTCTACCTCATACCCTACCTTCCCATCTCAAAAATAAATATTTTTGGGGATTCCTTAATATTTATTTTTGCCCTTTTTCATAAATGGCAAAAACAAGAAATATTGCCTTAAAAATACATTTCCTTCCAAATAAATTATAGGAAAATTCTCCAATGTGTAATATGGTATTTAGGACCATATCACATCAAAAACCCATCTTGTACAATGTAAAAATATCAAAGGAGCTTCCAGAAACCATTTCTGCACTTTTTGAACAAATGATTATAAGTGAGCCAAAAATCATTTGAAAAATCTCAAATAATTCCTAGGGCTATGCTTTGACCCTATCTACACATTAGTGGCATTTTCCCACCTTGCCAAGGACAAATTCCTAGACTTGTTTCACAATAATCTAAATGACCAATATTTATATTATTGCTCTTTCAAGCTCTCAAAACAATCAAGATACCACCAAAAGGGTCAAGCAAGCTTCCCAGCACCATTCACACCCCTTGGTCATGTACAACTATAGCAGCAGCCCTCCCCCTTGTCTTATAGCTTTGAGCAAGTAATAAAGAGAGAGGGATAAGCCACTAATTGCAAACCTTGTAAAGTAATAGGGAAGTAGCAACCAACACCCTCCCCTCCACTCAATGCTCGAGCCACAAACCCCACCTCCCTCACTGGCCTATCCCGAGCCATCATCCTCCCCCAAGATCTCTATGGTCTTGGTCCACCATGAACCTCACTCCCTCGGGATAAATACCCCCAGGCCACCCCAGCGCCTCCCTTTGCCCTCATTTGCCCCCAACTACCTCCACTCACACCCAGAGCTCCCTCCCCCTCTCCCCGGCTCTGTACTGCCCGGGAGAAGAAGGATAAGGAACTTCAGCCTTCTCAAGTGATGGGGGAATACCAGTCGGGGTACACCCATGAAGAGGAATCACTAGCTGGATCGCCAATCCTAGAGCGGGCCGACTCGCCGAATATGACGACTAGCATATACTGGACCCATATGACTGGCACCGACTAGAGGCCCAAGACGGCGACTTGTATACAAAGCCCACAAGCACTTGTAAACCCTAGTTGGCCGCATATATAAAGCCACCAGGGGCACCCCACAGGTTATGTCATATTAGATCCTCTCTCACATCTAGTCTCCTTTGTAAACCAATCTATGAACATATACTGGATTGACAGCAGGACGTAGCGATCCTCCATCGAGAGGATGTGAACCTGAGTACATCATGTGCCAATCTCGCTTTTGGATTCTCCTACGTCGCCTTGTATCCTCTACGTATGCTACCCCAGTAGCATCTTCCGTACCAATACCACGATAGTTGGCGCCATCGTTGGGCAAGCGGCGCTTGGAGGTTATAATCCGGGCGGGATCCCTTAATGCCAACAGCGACCAGATCGCATCTGGCGTGCCATCTAATGAGACTTCAGCAGGTACGCGTGCCGTCGTGGAGAAATAATCTAGTGTACACGCACGATCAGCTGCGATCTGAATTTTTTATTCAATCTCACGTCTTTCATTGATTGCTCTGTGGGTTAATTTATTTACTTGGACCTAACCTTGTGCGCATGTGCTTGTATGCATCGTTTGGAGTATTTATCCATGGATGCAGAATATATTCGATTAGAATAATTCATACCAACACGACGGTCGGCCAGGTCGGTGGCGATCACGTCCAACACAACTACAACAAACCTATTGCCGATGAGTTTCTATTCAATCTTCGTCTTAATTATTGCTATGCTAATTGATTATACAGTAGTATTATTTTGATCTAATCTTGCATGCATGTTGCTTGTATGAATTGTCTAGAGGATTAATCCCATAGTCCGTGTTTGCAGGCCAGCGATTGAGCGAAAGCGATTGAATTCTATGGCCCTGTCTACGATCCAGTAGATTCCGCTAATCAATCTCATATATTCTAATCCTCTTATATGTGTATGTTCTCCCAGACGAAAGGTCTGATCCGGCGCCACATTGTTAGCAGCATGCATAAATGCATCTGCCCAGCGACAGACCGGCGCCTCTCGTCCCAGGAGCGACAAGGGCGACAAGGTTGACTCGATCTTCTGCAATAATCAGCTCGAAAGAATGACTAGACGGACAAGCGCGCTTCGCCACGCCGCCTGCATGACGATGTCAAACTTGATGGTCGGTGTGGAGGGCTGGGAATGGAAGCAGTGGATTCGATATGAAGAGAGATGGAGACAAAGGAAGTGACATTCAACTGAACATCGATAACGCTATCAAGGACGTGGGCGGCGAATCAAGGTGGCAGGTTTCAGCGAGTTGGGAAGCGAAGAAGAGAAGAAGAGAAATATGACATGGTAGGTCAGGTTGGAAAGGGACACAGAAGGATAGTTTTACACCTGGTCCAAAAAAATTGTGTCAGCAAACAAAGGGATATTGTTTCAGGTAACTAAAATTAACAGCTATCAAAATTTCCAGCGATTCTACGAATGGAGGAGCCAGATTGATCAAAGTGAACTCCTAGAAAAGCAAGAAAAAGAGGCCATGGGGAGAAGGTCATTCAGTGGGCTTATAGTTTCGAGGAAAATGAAATACTGTTTGCCATGAAAATATTGAAAATATATCTTTACAATCATGAAAGAGCTTTGCTTCTTGACCAACAGTCAGAAACCATATATAGCGCTAGCATAAGAAAAAACATAATTTTTCGGCTAAGGTGATCCAGCAATGCTCGACCCGATGTTCTCCAACATCCTCATTAGTAAAATGAAATTACCATCATGTGCAGTCTCGACCCGATGTTCTCCAAACAAATAATATTTTTAACACGATACCTCAAAAGGGTAATCAAATACTACTTCTGTTCCGAAATATAAGATGTTTTGATAGGCTAAAATAGGCCACAAAACATCTTACATTTATGGACATAGGTGGTATGTTGGTTTAGCAGTTTTCCAAGTTTATTGAACAGACTATCTCGACTCCACAAAAATTAATCATCATACTCCAATCCTCAGAACTCAAAAGGCTGATGGTAACGTCCATCTACACAGGCAACATGTGAAAAGGGATACCACATGTCAAAAAACTCGAAGCTAATCATATCATAGGTTAGTTCCTTTACATCATATATCCTTTTATCACAATTATTACAGTGCAGTATACTTTCTAGACGTTACGAATGTATTCATTGCAGCTAATTGTTTTCTAGGACCATTGCTTTTATTCACATAATAATAGACACTTCAACATTCACATTTACAAACCATGAGATAATTCGATTCCATACTTCTCCAAGAAACGAATGCCATGAGACAATACACACATTATGTGGTGCGCGAAGAATCAAATAAAAACTCATGCAGCGGAACTAAATGTTTTTTTCCCTAGAAACGAATGCCATGAGACAATACACACATTCATATTGAAGTACTGATCACACCTGCTTCCGGCGCGATCTCGGAGTTTCCGAAGCACTTGGGAGTATCCACGTCACCCCCTGCAATGAGTCCAAGCAAACATAAGCATCGGTTACCACTTCTAGCCACTCGATTCCATTGACATCCCACCCGATAAGAAATTTTGACAGCAATTCACAGTGCAAACAACACCCCATCACTATAGAGCAAAACCATATTGGAAATCCCATATATGATACAGAAAAATTGATCCCCTTTCGTGACCCGGCAAAGCCTTGAGGATCCAAGAAACTGCCGAACCCCACACGAGTACACATAAAATCCATCAGAGTAGAGCCTCAACAGATGGCCCTATTTTTTCCTTCTGTAATGATACACACCCTGAAGTGGGAGATCTTGAAGGTGAGAGGCCGACAGGATACTTCTCCCATATTCACTAAGGAGATTCAAGGAAAAAATGCCTTTGAGTTGGCTACGCATCCTTATATGGAAAAATAACAAACCAATGGAAGTCCCCCGAGGAAGGGGATATAGAAATATGAATGCTCATGCCTTTTCTGTAGCTGAAATGGGTGCAATAAGTGTTGGTCACTGGGCCGGGTTATTCATGACTACCAAGGTGATAAGTTTTGTAGGACATCCTTTGATCAATCAAACTGGTCTTTGAAGAAGTTCAGTGATTACTTCTTGACTGCAATTTGGACAGAACGGGTTCGATCGAGTTCATAGTCAAGACAAATTGTGCTCAGTTGGTTAGTGAAATACACAAAACTGTGAGTGCATGTGAAGACACAGGGGTATTTACAGAGAAATCAAGGCAAGACAAATACTAATGCCAAACAGGAAATGAGTAACATTAGAAGAGAGAAGAATAGGTTCACTCATGAAATTGCAAGATATGTAAGAATTACAGGGTCCTATGAATTCTAGCTACCAAAGTTCCTACTGATTTGATACTAAGAATAAAATGCTCCTTTTGATCTAAAAAAGCACGTCATGAGGGGGTGAGGTTTATGGCTTGATTTGTTATAAGGCTGATGTTATCTAAATTCAAAATAGCAATAGCTTTGACCAATATATTACTCTCTTCGACCCAAATTAGTAGGCTCAAATTTTTCAAAATACAGATGAATCTAATTCTAAATCATGTCTAGATACAATCGAATCTAGACAAATCTAAGTCAATTAATTTCGATCAGAGGGAGTAGTTTAATGATGCATTGGTGCTCCCTTTTAAGACATACATATCTTGCTAGCTCTTTAACATAGCAGGGACAAAAGCTATATTGTGATAGTTCCAAAAATAAAAATAACTTACACAGTTAGGTAAATTGATATACATCTATTGCTAACCGAAACACAAAAATAAAAAAAGAGATGTTACTTTTACCAACCTTCTTCAGGCTAAGTTACATATCAACGTTTTAAAGAATATTTAGATTAATTCATCATGCTACAACCTACTGACCCATGTATGTATCAATGCTATATATTTATAAAAACATGGAGATTAACATCTATCTGCACAAAAGTAGACATGCAGATAAATATCTTTAAGGCACTTTATTGGTACAATTTGTATATAGCAGAGAACATTTCTTGCTAGCTTTGCACAAATCTCAATTTGCTTCCAATTTCTTTTTTTGGAGGTACCTTGCTTGCTTACAATTTCATAACCCATATGTTCAGAGTATGAAAGAAAATGAATAAACATCAACCAAGCAATATAGAACACAATAAGGTTCATATGATGCACTACTATATCTAGAACGGCAAAACCCACACGTTTGGAGCCTAAAAAGAGAATGCCACAAGGGTTCATGTCTTCATCAGGATAGAGAGACGTGAGAGACGGAGAGAGACTCGCATCATTGGCCTAGCAGTAACTCCTCCACGAACTGACTCCACCGCTGGGCCTGCAAACAGCGATACGGACTAGCGGAGACCCACAACCAGCGGCACCTGGACTCAGAGTGCACCGCAAATGGCCTCACTGCTTACCACAGTGACCACGCTTAAGATTATAGGGAATTCGCTGGTAAATTTAAGTCTCGTATTAGCGACTACCGCCTACCAACTATACAGTTGATGCTGATGTTATATAAGAACACCGGAAATAAAAAATCAAATGACGTCGATTGATCTTACAATGTAGTTGTTGACGAATTGAGCCACTATCAGGTCAATAAGGCACGCATCCATTAGCTTGGCCTTCCAAGTCTGAACTGACATGGTTACATGCTGCAGCTGGCCACCATCAGGTCCATCAAGAACTCATTCAGTTTAGTACTCCCTCCATCTTAAAATAGATGTCTGGTTCATCAAAATTTGGATGAATCTATATACGAAATAGTGTCTAGATTCATCTAAATTTTCATAAATCTGAAACATCTATTTTGAAACAGAGGGAGAACAAAAGCTAGATCAAGCAAATAGCACAAATGCATTGTTCCTTGGTCACACGAGATGGCTCCTTGACAGGAAAATGTGCACCTACAATGCATAAATATCCAGTTACACATTGAGTTGAACAATGAGGTATCAGCTAGAAGCCAGAAACTGGAACAAAATCAATCTTTATAGTAACATGCAGACTCATTTTAAAAATAGTACTTGTGAAAATACATTAGATAAATGCTAGTATTAAGATTAGTCTAGTGTTCCAATGGTCAATTTTGTTTTCTTCTCGAGTAGACAAATCTCTCATTATAATTAGCCACACAAATTAATAGATAGACAGAGTGTTGAGATCAATGGGTGCATCTCACTCACCTTGGAAACGGATGCACTGCTATAGTTTCTCCTAATGGAGGCTACATTGATGACGTCTTTGCCATTGTCTGCTGCCACACGCAAACCTAAGAGGAAAGAATCCATGATTTAACAAATCAAGCAATACACGGGAGGGAATGAGAATATACACTTGGGGCTCACCTAGTTTGCTATGTATAACCAGTTAACATACCACTTACATGCTCCGCCATTGAAGACCATGAGAAGATGGGAGCTGCCAGCTTCTTCATCAATTAGATAAAAACCAAGGCATCCAACTTCTTCAATCAGATAAAGACCAAGGCATACCTTCTACAATCGATACCAATTGCAAGGAAATGAGATTTCTAGTAGACAAAAGAGCCAGGGACAATATTAATCGTACGCTCGAGATGGTTGCAATTTCCTGATTACCTTCTGAGCATTCAGCGTGTCCATGAACAGCAATTCAAGCTTCGTCAGGCTAAGGAAATAATTTCCTGCATCGAGGAAAATTCCACCAGTAAGCTTACTTAGCAAAAAACATCAAGTCTGACAGAAAACTGTCTAAGCTAGATATAACATCTTTGTTTCAGTTATAACGTAGAAATGTTTCCGTGTGAGGATGTTGATTACCTTATCTTGATGGCTCACACTCGCTTGACTGACGCGATTAATCCGTGCTGAATGAAAGATAAACCTGAAATTGACAGTTTTAGTTGTACATAAGAATAAACAACTGAAGGGCATGGAGGGGCTTACACAAGGGCGAGGATTTGTGGTCGTGGTTAATATCGTCCTCAGGGTGATTTTGTCCTCGTGTGGTGGGTGTAGCAATTGTTGGTTCTCTCGACAGCGCTAGGCACTACACATTGAACACAAAGAATAGGAATTGGCCGAAGAGGATTTAGGAGATGAGCTCGCCACGGTTGTCTTCATCATCCTCGTGTCTGCACCTGCCGGCATCTGTAGTGCTGGTCTGCAAAATAAAGAGGTGCGAGACCTACCTGGCGCCGCCGGCGAAAAGGAACTCTTAAGGCTCGCGCGCATCTGCTGGCACCGGCGTCGACCGCCTAGAGCCTCACTACACCGCGCTAGTAAACCTAAGAAATAGAAAAGGGGAGGGGGCAAGACCTACTTGGCGGCGTCGGAGGAAAGGAGTACAGGAGACGATGCATCGGTGGTCATCCGAGGTACTCGCGGCGGCTGAGAGCGGAATTTGTGGAGCGCCCCGGTGATGACGTCGTCGACTGTTGCTCGTCTCCACCGCAGGCCATCCAGGACCTACCACCGCATCGAGGTACGGGAGGCCGAGGCCAGCCAGGAGCTGACGGTGGCGCTAGGCGGCGGCTTAGGGTTAGGGTTTCTGTTCACACGAGGAGGGGTCGAGGGAGCCGCGGTAGGAGGGGATAAATGAGCTCGTTTTTGTCGCCTACCGCTTGAGACATGGATTATATTCCTTGACCAACGCGTGTTGAAGCCCACCGTGGACGCCAACAACACGTCCAGAGGCCCACATCCAGCGACGACACAAAAGAGAGGCCCACACGCAGTGACAGAAAACGATATGGCGCATAGCAAGGGGTCTGAGAAAGCTTCCTGCAGCTCAGGCTTAAGTAATTAAGTAATTTGGTCTAGTTAAAATACATAGATCACCACCAGATGAAAAAGGCTGCACAAAAAATATGCATTCCATGCGGCCATCATTGATGTTTTTTTAATCTAATCTCTCTTACACAATCATTGTTTCATGAATTGATTACTCTATCTAACAAATTGAATTTTGTTTTGGTTTGCATGCATTGCAAAACGTACATCGCGCCATGTCGCACAACATACACACCGACCTTCGCTCGTGACGTCGGAACTCGGCGAGTCGGAGTTCGTGTTAGCGTTGATCGTTCCCGACCTCGGCGACGGGCCTTCCGCACACACACCAGCAACATTGGCAACCAAGAAGGTGTCGCTCAACGGTCAATACGCCTTGGCGCTGCGTCTGCCCGTCACGAACTATCCTGCGCGGACTTGCCACGCTTGGGGACTCGCTATCGCGAGATCGCCCTCACGAGCTCGCCCTCGCGTACTCGTCTACCATGGGATTGCCATCGCGAGCTCGTCCTCGCGGCCCCGCCGTCGTCGACTTCTACATAGTGCGATCTCCGTCCGCCGCGTCGACCCCGTGTCCACCGCGTCGACATCGCCACAACGTGACCTCCGTCTGCCGCGTCGACCCCGTGTCTCGTCGCGTCGACATCGCCACAGCACGACCTGCGTCCACCGTTGACCCCGTATCCGCCGCGTCGACTTCACCATAGAGTGACATCCGTCCGCCGCGTCGACCCCCGTCTGTCGCGTCGACTCTGTCATAGCGCGACCTTCGTCCGCCGCGTCGACCCCGTGTTCGCCGCGTCGACTTCGCCAAAGCACGATCCCCGTCCGTCGCGTCGACCCCGTGTCCGCCGCGTCGACTTCGCCAAAGAGCGATCATACGTCCGCCGTGTCGACCCCGTGTCTGCCGCGTCGACTTCGCCATAGCACGATCCCCGTCTGCCGCATTGACCACGTGTCTGCCGCGTTGACTTCGCCAAAATGCGACCATACGTCCGCCGCGTCGACCCCGTGTCCGCCGCAACGACTTTGTCATAGTGCGATCACCATCCGCCGCGTCAAATCTGTGTCCACCGCGTTGACTTTGCCATAGCACGACCATACGTCCGCCGCGTCGACTTTTTTCGGCTAAACGCTGTGCGACCCCGTCCGCTACATCAAATGCGTACGCTGCACCTACTAAGGGACCTTCATCGTCCGAGTCGCCAGAGAGGGTCGCATGCTACGCTGCATGGACTCACCACTAGGCGTCTCTTCCCCCCGGGAAAAATCAATTTGCCTTTGTCAACCTTTGAAAGGGCGACTCGCAATGGCAAAGTAGTGCGGACTAGGACTCGCAAATCGATCCTCGGATCGTCCATGAAAAACGCTAACCGAGAGCCATCATTGGATTCGTCTTGCTCGATTGGCCTTCCGGGCCAAGACAAATGACATTGCTACACAAACAGCACCATGTACTCCTCAACCTTAGACAATGCGACTCGCAGGGCCGAGTACTGCGGACGAGGACTCGCAAACCGAGTCTCGGATCGTCCAAGAAAAATGCTAAGCGGAGAGCCATCTTTGGAGTCGCCATGCGACTGCCCCCCGGGCCAAGACGAGAGACTCGCTAACAAAATCAACGCAATCAACAAATCCCAGACCTCCATTTGACATAAGCTTAACCTTGATATCAAGAATATCTAGTGAAGAATCGGTAACACATCAGTGACCCTACGACACAAACTTATTACAGCAAGCTCATTACTGAGCGAAGAACCAAAATATTACAAGCAGAGGTCACTGACCACAAACATCAAACAACGGAAGGAAAATTATGCTATTAAGTATAGAAAACTTAACAAATGTCCTAAGAGGCCTAGAGAATAACAAAGACGTCCCAGCCCATAGATTCCAGGCTGCCGGCCCGGAACCCCAAGATACTTGTCAATGTCGATGTAGTACCAAACTGATCTTCAGGGAAGACTTACTCTGCCAAAAGTATCAACAAAGCAAGGATGATTACAAGGTGTACTCCGCAAGACTTATGGATGGTGGAGTTGTTTTGCATGAAGCCATCTTTGTTTATAAAACAAGAGGGAGAAGAAGCTCGTCTAAACAGATAATTTTAAAAAGGGATAAGAGAGCGACGTATCCAAAATATTGATCATCATCTCGATATCCACTAAATCACCTTCAACACCTGAACTAGGATCACCCCCTCGTACCCATGAGGAAGCATGCTTAAGCACGCGTTGATATCACCAAGTTTTACGATTAGGTTCAAGTTCTCTATGATCTTAGAATCTGGTCACCAAGCGTTCATAACCGTGAACACGGCTTTTCGAAAAGATTTAACCCTGCAGGGGTGTACAACTTTACCCACATGTACTAACCTTCTCTTGGTGCCACTTAAGATTATCCCTCTTTCTTGGAAGGCTGGCAGAGGGAGGTTAGACACGACCTTTGCCTTTCTTTCGCCGAGACCATGAGTCACACAACAAGGATGGTTCCGCCGTAACGGGTCAAATCCCGAACCCGGTCCTTAAAGATGTGAGGCGAGGTTGGTTCACCAGGGGCTCCATCGACCCTAAGCAACCCCGACCATGCTTACCTACCTATAATGAATGCACCTCCTTCATTGCCTTCGAGAATATCCAGAATGCATGTCGAATGGAACGCCTAAACTATGTGACTCATGGAATCTACTAGGCAAGTTAGTCAATCGAGGGGTCCCCATAAACCCCGTGTGGCTGTACGCTCGTCTTGGTCCAAAGGCAAGAACTAGGGTCCTAGTGGTAGCGAGCATGGGACTAGAAAAACCACATCCCACCGTGGCCTCCCATACAAGCCTTAGCACGGTTAATCTCATATCATATATGATCTCATCTCATCATGTTCTCCTGTTATACTAGATTCTCCGCAACTGATACATCATCTGGATGAACCAGCACTGACGGCTATGCATGGCTAAGCAGGACACAGATATAAGCTCTAGCAGTGCACACAAGCCAAACCTAGTTATGCTAGGAGCAGTGGATCGGGTAATATAAGCTCAAAGGGAGTAATGCAACAGATAGGATACTCTATCTATGTAGAATCGTATGCATCATGGCAGGAATGGAAATACTTTTGAAATCATAGGATTATATCATGGTGGGGCTATGCTTGCCTTTGCCAGTTGATAACAGATAAAAAGATCTTCGGAATCCTTGTACTTGACTTGGTTACAGTTGGTCAAGTATTGTTCATCGATCTTCGATCTTCGATGGTGTTGTCCACGGGCTTCGATCTCGATATCGTATTCTATCGGGAAGAACCAAATCACCGGAAAGAAAGGGAAATAATCAACACATGTCATCGATGCAATGCTCAAGCAAGGATGATGATATGACAAGTTAAATTGTATCAAAATGTAACCCTAAGGCGTGCTTGGTAGTTTAAACGGGGTTCTGAGGAGTGAAAACCTTAACTCGGGGAAACTCCGAATGTATATGAGAGGGGTTGATTTTATTCTCTAATTAAACTTGTTATGAAAGTTGTTGAACAATCCATGGTGATAGCTTAAAGAGGTTGAGATTATTTTTCTGAACATTTTGATATATTATTTGTATTTTTCTAAATTAATAAATAATTAGTTATTGATTTTACAAGATTATAACAATTTCTAGGAATTATTAAAGCCTTTTTAAAATAGTTACTGCGTCACTGTGACATCAGCATAGGGGTGGGGTCGTTTTTCACTGGCTCTGGAGCTACCCATAGTGACTGACAGAGGGGCCAGAGGCCACTTCAGCTGCCACTTGGGCAAGGACGAGATCCAGACTGGGTTTGACTGCGCCGACCGTGCACTGCTGGCGTCAGCATGACGTTAGCGCGACGTCACACCAACGATGACCATAGATCGGTGGCGGGGACGACAAACGGTAGCACGCGAGAGGGCAGGGCTAGGTGCGTTCGAATCTGCGAAGCTAGGCGAGCACGATAGAGGAGGCGCCACCCTTTTTGGGTCATCGGAGCTTTGCCGACCACCATGTCCAGCGGCGGCGCACGACGAGCTTCGACGCGAGCGCGACACAAAGGGAGACAGAGAGGGAGGAGTGGTCCAGGAGGACGGGAAGCTCACCACGAATGCAACAGAGGGGTCGGGGAAGTCATGCGAGGTCGGAAGCGATGGCGATGTCGACGGTGGTGGCCGTCGGGCTTGGAGAGGACGAGCTCGATTCCGGAGATACAGATCCTCCCAACTCGCATGGATTCACAGGAAGATCGAGGAGGACGAGGCGAACCCGATAGTAAGCTCGGCGAGGCTCGCGGAGACGCAACACGGCGATAGTTGCCGGCTAGGGTTTTGATCATCTCACAGGATGGGGATGAGAGAGGTCACGAGAGAGAGTGGGAGGGGATAAGGACGGGGCAGGGGGTCGGCATGGATTTTATCCTCACCCCGCAGAGCGAAGGATGGCGGCAGGCGATCTGCACAAATAAATGGCAACTACGGCGACAGGAAGCTGCTTGTCGTGCGCGAGGAAGACGACATGGGCGACGCTGAAGCGGTACTGGGCCAAGATAGGCCAAGGTGGGCCGCGGCTGGGCTGCGGGAAGCTGCGCTGGCTGCTGCGTGCGTGCAGGAAAGAGGGGAAGGGAGTGATGGGCCGGCCTGGGCCGAGCTCTGGCTCCATTTTTATTTGAAAACCCCCTTTTCTATTTATGTTTTCATTTCTCCTTTTATAGAACCATTTCAAATCTGTTTTGAATTATTTTAAAAGTACCAGAAGGTTTAAAAAATATATAAAATAATGAGGGGCCCTTTTATTCAATTTGGGTTCCAACTATTTTGATACTTTTCAAAATATTCAAAACCTTTTGAATGCTTTTCAAATAGAGGGAGAGAGTAGGGTTTAGGTATTGCATTATTTTCTTAATGCATGCATTTTTAAGATGATGCTCATGAATGCACAATCAACCCTAATACATGAATAACTAAAACTGGGGTGTTACAAGATACATGTTATATCTAAAAGTGAAACTAATTTATAAAAGACCCTCTTATGGAGACATCCTACCACAACCATATTGGACGTTAGAAAGGACAACCCCTATTTTGCAAAAACACCGACTTTCGAAAACTACTTTCTCAAAAGCTTTTCGAAAGATTTCTTCTCTTATATTATCTGACTCAAACTATTTGAAAATAGATTACTCTATATCTCATGTACTTCAAATGTCCCATTTCCAAAAAGAAAGTCCAACTTGGAGACTATGAAGATGGAGATCCCGAGATGAAGAGACAGCAAGACAAGCAAATCAAATAAGCTACCAACAACGAAATATACTACAAGATCGCCTTGCCAACAGAGTCCTTAAATGACTCAAATGGATCAAGTATGGCACCAACAACACCAGATGGCAAGACAGAGCCAAGACACACGTATCATCCGTACTTAGGATAAATAACCCCAAGATAGGATTCCCCTTACGATGCGTAGTCATCCATTGGTATTTATGATACGACTTGTTTGCTTGTCATGTTCTTGTATGATTCTTGGAATGTGTTGCTTGTCTCCCTCGGATCACTCGATCCTATTGCATGACCACCTTGTTAGTGTATCCCGACGCTAACCCTCATAACCCTAGAGCCAGAAACCTCTCCTCAGCAGGATGGCCACATAAATAAATCCACGACAACCCCTACATGTGCCTTAGTTCTAATCGCCCCAAAGGATCAATGACCCTATTCAACCCTCTACCGAATCAACAGTAAGTCCTCGCCATAACACAAATGCCCCAAGAATCCCGAAGATAAGGATGCCCGAAGACAACGAGTCTACTCCATCATCGAACCAAAAGCAACACAAATGGTTCAAGTGAAGACAACCCATCTGAAGCCAAAATGCCTCCACCTCAACTAAGGACCAATAAGAAGCATCGCTAACCGTTAAATCTACCCCGAGTTACCCTTACGGCTTTGTTAGGTAACCATCATAGCAAGGTAGTTGAAATAAGGCGTCACCCAAAGATCTCAATTCAAGTGTCACGCCAATGCTCCAAGACGAAGGATCTACCCTAACCTCAACGACCCCAAGTAAAGCTCTAAGGTGGAAGCACTGCATATTTCCACTCAATTTCCAGAAGGCCACCTACAAAAAGATACTCCAAGAAGACCTCCAATCCAAGAACCTGCTCCAAGCACCACCTTGAGAGTCGTCAGAGGTACAGAGAATAGAACCCATCAACAATCTTCCTTAGTCTGCTAGATCCTCCTAGTAATCGCAATGCTTAGAATGAAGATGACAAGACTACCCGACGTCGCCAATATTATTCTCCAAAGAAAGCAACCCAAGGAGTCGAGACTCTCTGAAGACGTCATGAAGCCCCCCTTCTATGCTATTGCTGCTAACGACCCACCGAAAAAAGAGCTCCAACTCTGCTAACCCCGAGAATGAAAATGAAGAGCTGTCCTTCTACGGGTATCAACCTATCTTTCAGTCACCACCCCTGAAGATCCACTATTCAGAGCAAACATCAGAGAAGACGTGGCCCTCACTCCTGACTGTAGGAGTTTTGAATATCCCTCCCACCCCGAGGAACAGAAGTACCCAAAGTAAGTACCCAAAACCTAGTACCGCTACAAGATTCAAGGAGAAATCTTGACATAGTCCTCCGTACCTACCAACTCACTCTTACAACCTATAGAAAATTATGGATCGTCTCGAAACCTGCTCAATAAGGCATCAAGTACCCTCACCGTCAGCCGACGCAAATCTGCTAAATTCTGGATGAACCCTGTTGGATGATATGCAAGTACGATGCCCTCCTTTGCGTGTTTTACCCAGGACGTTGCATCAGACTCAACCCGGAACGACTTCATTCCAAAGAACCACGTTCCTAGACCGCCAACCTCCAACGACATCCTTCAACCTATCAGACACCTATTTAGCTCAGAACTAACTACCAGGGAGCTAGTTAAACGCCCTTCCCGCTACGACTACTACCTAAAGAAGTGGCATCAATGTCTTTAATGAATCGACTTCTACAGGGTCTACAGAAGACAACCACCTCCGGACAAGAGGTGCAGCACCCTTCCCCAGCATTAGCATACGACTCCCATAAAGAAGGCATGCGACTCCACCAAGGACCCCTAGTGTCGCTCTAAGGGGAAAAGACTGCGTCTTTTCCGCTGAAAACCCAACAAAACCCTGGAGTCGAACCCTAGTCATCGTTAGGTGATAAAAACCCAATAAATCGGAATCGTGGAGGCCGCCCGAAGGACAAAAATCAGCACTTCCTCTAAACCAGAAGGTACTTCGGGAAAGTTCTCCATCAAAGATTCGACCGTCCAGCCAACACCCTCGGCGTTTCAGAACCCAGAAGGCAAAGAAGCTGACTTTAGCGATAAAGGACTGAAGAAAGCTCAACCTGTAGTCCCGCCTCAAGAAAGAAGGACCCGGTTGATGCTAAACCGACCCGTAGCTGACCACTCCTGTTTATTATAAAACTTGTTAACATCTAATAGTTTTCACCGCTGAAATTGTTAAATGGATGTTATCACCCAACCCTAATCCTTACTAATCTCGGGACGAGATTATTTTAAGGGGGAAAGGTCTGTAACATCCCAATTTCAGCAACCCTGATCTTTTGTCAAAAAGGCAAAAATTAGGGGGAACAAAACCTTTTTCTTATTAAGTGTTGTAATGTTTGCTTACTTGTTGCTTGTGTTCATGCAACTTATTGTGTATTAGGTGAAATACTTCCTATCTCAACACTATTTGACAACAACTATTTTACAAAATATATGTCTTGGCTCATCTTTAATATTCTCAAATGTTCTGGCACTTCAAACTTGAGTCAAGATGATTTTGATACAAAAAACCATTTTATTAGTCCTATCAACAAAACTATGAAGACCTGGATATGATCTCCTTATGTTTTCAAGACAGAACTTGAACTACTCTTACCTCTAGGTTTTTCCAAAACCTTTCCCAAAACCTTTTCACTCCAACCTTGTTAGAAATATCAAGAGGTACTTACCTTACTTCAAAGCACAACCTCTTCAAAACACCCATGCTTACCTAAAGCTAGGCTTGAGGGTGACTTTAGTAGTATCTTGACAAGTTTCATAAGATGAGTTGCCTTCATCTGTTGTCTGATGAATTGTCTTGATATGTTCATTGACTTGTTTTATTAGGAATTAGAGTGGGCTAATCTAGTAGCTCATCCTTAGGGATCAAACCAAGAGTTGAGATAATCAATCTCAAACTAATCAATACCAAACTCAATCTATCTTGAGTCAGTCAAGTTAACCCCAAATCTACTTAACCAGATCAATCCTGAGCTAATCCTTTGTATTAGCATCCAACCCATTAGAGACCAAATCCAAGCATGGATCCTATCTACTTAACTAACACTTAAACATCATCTCATTGATCATGATTTTGGAACCCAGCTTCCTCTCAAAATCATCTACACTTGTATACTAGTCCAAATCCACAAGTCTGCCAAATTTTGCTAAGTCTGGAATCTTTAACTAGAGTCAATCTTTGGAACTTCACCTAGTCTAAGATGTGTGAATTATTGAGAATTTACTTGAACCATCTAGTAGTATATACTTAGTACTACCAAATCACACCTTGCCCTTGGATAAACCATTCTGGTTCCCACTCATCCATGATGGTTTTGTAGTCAAGATAATAATTTTCTCTACAAATCTTATCATCTTGCCTACTTTGACAGAAGCTCACATCCATATAATACCACCCCTTGACCAACTCTCTACATGATTATGATATTATAATCATGCTCTATCAATCAACTCTTCCCTTGTTTCCATTGGAGCTTTGTTCTTCTTAAACCCACATGTTTTATGAGGCATCATGATGTATCTGTTATGGCAGTCTTATTTTCAACAAAGTTTGTCATCACTCCTAGATCATCTCAAATACAACCAAGCCCAACTATTGATGCCATGATCATCTATATAACTTGTCCTAGCTACCTATCTATCCCTTGCACCAAGGTGAGCTCTGAGCTCACTAATCCAACCATGTTTAGGTGGCATAAAAATATCCAAACCCTAGGTTCCCCCAAATCTAGTTTCTTCCTTTCTCACCATATTTCTTCAAGAATAAAGTTGTCAAGGATGTAAAAATAAAGTTTACATCATCTACCTTGGATATGATAATTCCCCAAATAATTCCCATAATTATTTGGATCCTAAAACTATTTAATTTCCACTTTTGGCAAAACCCGAAAAACCCTGTCTACAAAGGCAAGTTATTTTTTCTCCAAATGACTTTGACAACTCAATGCACATTTGGGAAACCCCAAGAGGAAGGTATGATGAGGACATCAGCAAGTTTTCCCTCAGAAAGAAACATAACATGCATGATTACAAATAGATGATCATGATCATGAACGGAGCTCACAAGATCTAAACATGGTAGCACAAAGGAGGAGAAACAACCATCTAGCTACTACATGGACCTGTAGTCCAAGGTGGAAATACTCACGCATCATACCGGAGGCTGGCATGGTGATGAAGAAGGCCTCCGGGATGATATCTCCCCTCCGGAAGGGTGCCGGGAAGAGCTTCAGATCCCCCCGATCTAGGGACGATGGTGGCGGCGGCTACGGACTGTTTTGTGGAAGATTGATCGGGTACTTAGGGTTTTGGTATCGAGGGCTTATTATAGGCGAAGAGGGAGGCCGAGGGGGTGCCCGAGGCGGCCGCACCCCCTAGGCGTGGGCCAGGCCTAGCCACGCGTCCAGGGGGTGTGGCCCCCTCGAGGCCCTCTTCCGTCTCGTCTTCTGGCTCCATGTTCCCCACGGTAAAATATTGACTTTGGCTTTTGTCCCGTCCAATTCCGAGAATATTGATTTTCTTCCTTTTCTGGAACCAAAAACAGAAGAATACAAGCAACTGACACTATGTCATCTTGTTAATAGGTTAGTACCAGAAAACATATAAAAATACCTCAAAGTGTAGACAAAGCAAAGCAAAGTTGATACTAAGCAAGCATGAAACATCAAAAATTATAGATACGTTTACGACGTATCAAGCATCCCCAAGCTTAACTCCTGCTCGTCCTCGAGTAGGTAAGTGATAAAAAGAATAATTTTTTAAGATGACATGCACCATCAAAATCAAGATCAAACCATTTGCAAGCATTGAAAGTTGGGATCAAAGAACTCCAAACATGAGCATAAAAGAACAAGTTCTAACAATAAGACATAGTAATATGCATGCAACATGAAAGGATACAAACAAAGATTTATGAATAACAATGCATTGAAAGACGTTTGTTTGTTTCACATATAGAAAACATAGCATAGTAGCATTCATCTTGTTCCTCATGGAGTAGCAAATAAATGCATAGGACACCTTCAAAGTTCATAAGAGTGACTAGATACAAATGCCAATCAATAAGTTTTGGGACAATGCACATAGAACTAAGAATGGAAACTATGCTCTCTTAATTGGTGCCTAAGGATAGAAGGTGAAGACTCAATATAATGGTGGAAGAAAGGCCCTTCATAAAAGGGAAGCATGGATTTTAAGTCTCATAAAAAGCTTCCAAAAATTATGCTACTTGTTAGCTTTCTGTAACACCCCAAGTCATCAAGCTCTTGAGGTGTTACCACATACATTACACATATAAAAAAACTAATATCCTTTAGAAAATTTCGACAGAGTCTCCTCTGTTTATAAGGACATCCATGACAGGCAGATTATAGGAATACCAGAAAACAAGAATATATCACCAATAGTACAAGTTCATCACCCCAATAGTAAACCAGACCTCTAATCTTCCAGGAAATAATTTTTTTTTCAACCACATGCAGGAAGATAACCAAAACTATTTTAAGATACTATTCAACAGACTCCCAAAACCCAACCAGACAATGTAATAATATTATTATTTAGAAATGAATCATTGCACGATAAATGTGAAGTCGTGATGTGTAGTTGGTGGTGGCTCTACTCCCATATTCCCCATGCATGACGTCCTCAAGGTTTACCTAAAAACATGAAAGCAACAAGGGTGAGTACAAAGACTCAACAAATTCTTAAACAAATAGTAACTTTACATAAATCAAAACACCGGGACATCAGTAAACATTATTCATCCTTTAGAGCATAGAATTATGTCCTACATGCCTATATGCTCATCTCATCTCATCACGAATACCGGTATCGCTTGAGTGAACCCGTCGGCATCCACTCGCTCCAACTCGTGGAGGGTGCCTCCAAAGTGGGTCGCAACCCATCAATGAAGGTCGCATTGTGCCCACCAAAGTAGGTCACACTATCATCATTGTCATCATGAGTATGTAAAAATGCATAATATGCGCATGTCATCAACGTTATCATTGTCATCATGGATATATCATAGACATAAAAACATGCACTTTAAGTAAAATCAAGTGAAGAGATATATGTAGAATTACTATCCGCCATGAACTTTCCTCAACCGCGGGGCACAAACTGTGAACCGTAAGGTTCCGGACCAGAAGTACCACCACCTGTTAAGTAAACATTTATCACACTCAATACAATTCATCACTTCAAACATACAATCTGATCATATCACGCCTATGCACAAGACTGTCCGAGGCCTTCAAAACATAAAACTTGGGACGTCGCTTAAATACTATAAAAAGTAATTTAAACCACAAGGAACTATCTGTCGGTTCAGACCCGACTAAGGATCGTTTTAATTTCATCTATCTATAATTTTCCTGTGGCAATAACAGTACATGCAAAACCATTATGCAGCAGACTAGCAGCTGATTTGTAGGCAACCAAAAACACCAGATAGCTAGACATAGAACATGAGATTGTCTCACGGAATGAAACAAGCTGAGCTAGGAAGGATTGAAACAAATATCCAAAGGCTGACATGTTGCACAAACCTAACGTATTCAACAATTAATTGCAGACCACTTCTAGATGCTAAGTGCGCTATAGAAATCTGGACACTAAGAAACCTTCTAATAGCCAGACGACCATCTAACAATAAAACTCATGAAGCAATCGTGGTGCATAGATTAAAAGAACAGTAGACTGAGTAGGGACAGTAGCCTAATAGATAACATAACCAGAAATTTCTATCGATCCAAAAATACATCGACAAATCTATCGTACTCCACCTCACCTCACTAGTAGATAAAATTGATTCCCTTTTTAATTTACTATAAGCCCCACCAACGTAATAGGACAAGGAGTAGCGAAAGCCAAAAAGGACAAGGGATTTCTCGTCCATGGCTGCATATACGATGGATAGAACAATTAGGAAACGACTTGTCTAAGGAGCATAGTAGATGCATACCGGACTGCCTCGCAGTTCTTGGTGGAGGATTTCCACAAGACATTCACACTTTGACTAATCGGAGACAAACGGCCGTGACATCTCAGCTCGCGAGTTGGCGGCGGTGAACTGATTATAGAAATTTAGGGCAGAGATATGGCAGCGGCGCCGTTTGACTTATTCCTAGTAATTGGGCAGCGGCCGCAAAAAGAGTCCATCTCGAGTCCAAAAAAAGCCCAGCCCAAACTTCTTAATTCTTCATTTTATAAGAATAAAAGAGGTCTTTCTAGTCTAATATTACCAAAGCTACAAAAGCAAAACGGCTGCTACTACCAGCTACCAGACCGTAAGTTAAGAGTTAAAACATTAGCATAGGCTATATTCTTTTATTTTCTTATTCTACTTCCTATCTCCAAATCATAACTATAAGTCCTATATTTTTCTCAAATGGATAAATAAAACTAGCATAAAAAAAGTTATTACACTTTTAGCTCTCATTGCCCCTATCATAAGTATCTTGAAGTGATTAAGGTTAAAGTGAATAAACTATGAAGTATATGCTTGACAAAATATAAGTTGGAAATCTCATGTTCCTTGAGTACGAGGGCCGCTCCTTATGCTACTCAACTTTAGTTATCCGTAAGTTCTTGTCATAATAAGTATATGTGTATCATAGAGGGTACCCCTTGCACATGATATAGGAGCTATCCCATAATCAAAATGACAAGCCAAGCAGATAATGAGCATCTCAGCAATCTTCTTATTTACCATGGGAAAATGGTGCTTTTTTCTTTCTTTCCTCTTTTCAATGTCTCTCTCTTTTTTATAAGAAGAAAGCTTCATAGATTGCTCACTATGGTAATGCTACAAGTTTCCATCATGATTAGCATGACTTAGGCTAGTGGCCCAGACGTTTCTCTAACACACATATATAACTCCATGGACTTACAAGCTCCCCTTTTATTTCATACCGATGACATCCGTAAACAAAAGAGCATGATATCAACTGGGTACAATGTACAAGTGCAATGTTGAAAGCGTTCCCCATGACAACATGGTTCTGCTAATTCCAATGTATAAGTGTAAGCATATACAATATATATGACACAATGGTTCAAGTTTATTTACGGGCAAGAAAAATAAAGTGTGCCATCAAGTTTGTGAGAGCTTTAGTCATTAACTTTCACATAACAAGTTTAATTTGGAAGATAGATAAAACAAGAATATACTTAGAATGGTGTAACACACCATGCATATGAATTTATAGTGGACACTTTGGAATAACTTGGTTTCTTGGGAGTTGGATGCATAAGTAGAGCTTACTCATACAAGTGGAGGCTAGCAAAAGACTGGAAACGGCCAACTAAAAGAGCAATAATGGCCATAATCATGCAGAGCGACAAAATATTACTAATCAAAGCATAAAGTGGTACTACAAGTCAAAAACTAAATGATCACAGAGGCTATGTTGACTTGTTCATAGTCATAACATGATGTGAGCATGTTCCAAGTCAACCCAAACAAAGTATCAAACGAGAATACCACAATACTATATTGTTGTATGCTAAAACAACGCATGATTCTTTCAAGGCACGGTAAAAAATCATAATTATTTGATACAAGTCATGCTACAACAATAATTACTAAGCATAAGATCAAAACAACATCTATCATGACATAATAAGTCTAAGTCACAGTCAAAGCAAGCTCCTCTTGTACTACTCAAGCAAGAACCTCCTACTCCTTTCCAACACCAATCAACTTATTTAAAACAACACAATGAAAACGGGGGTCCAAACTACTTTATTCAAGCAAACTAAGCAAACAAAAACCAAAAACGAAAACTAAGACGCTCCAAGAACAACACAACTTATGCATGAAACAATAAAAACGAAGTGTCTAGAAAGACCTGAGATTTTTATTAATGAAGAAGGGGATGCCTTGGGCATCCCCAAGCTTTGACGCTTGTACCTCTTGAATATTTATTGGGGTGACAACGGGTGGCATCCCCAAGCTTGAGCTTTTTTCCATTCTTCATCTCATACATCATTCTTTCTCTACACCTAAAAATTTTCCTTCATACAAAACTTCACACAATCTTCATTAGAAACATTAGTGTACTCAAAAGATAACATACCTTGGGTTTTAGTTTTAAAATAGCAAAAATTTCACTAAAGACACAACCTACTGTAGCAATTCCCTCAAAAAGCTCAATTTCCCAAAAAGAACCCAAAAAGGAATAAATAAGAAGCAAATGCAAATAACGGAAGAATCTATCAAAACAGACCAGTAGGTAGAAATTGATTTTTTCGAAGACCTTCTGTTGCTGAAATTAAAAATTGTTGAACTAATGAAAGTTAGATAACAACCTGGGGGATTTATTCAGAAAATTACAGCTAAATCCGACTTACAGATATTTTACACGAATTTTTATAGTGGAGCACAAAAATCTGTTTCGGGACAACAACTCCCCAAATCTTACTCTCCTCTCATTAGAGGTTATTCTTGGCAAAAAATTAAAATAAAAGGATAAGGAGAGGTCATTACAAAATTAATAAGTTCCAAGACTCAAGAAAACTATTGGGTTATCTCCCAAGAAGTACTTTTCTTTAACGCCTTTAAGTTAGGCACAAGAAGCAAGAATCAAGTATTTTCAAATGAAGAAGCATTAATATCAAACCTTGCTTTAAAAGTAGGAGCAAAAGGCAACTTCTCTCTCCTCATAGGGAAGTGTTCAATACCTTTCTTGAATGGAAATTGATATTTAATGGTGTCTTCTTTCATATCAATTGATGGCACCAACAGTTCTAAGAAAAGGTCTTCCCAAAGTAATAGGACAAGAAGCATTGTATTCAACATCCAAAATATAGAAATCAACAGGGACATAGGCATTGTTAACCATAATAAGAATATCATTAACACTCCCCATGAGTTTCTTTTTAGCATTATCATAAAGTGGGACATCCAAATAGCAATCTTCCAAAGGTGGCAAATCAAGCATTTCATAAATCTTTCTAGGCATAATAGAGATACTAGAACCAAGGTCACATGAAGCTTTGAGATCAAAGTCATTCACTTGCATATTAATGATGGGTTCCCAACTATCTTATACTTTCCTAGGAATCGAGGCTTTGTAATTCAACTTTTCTTCCTTAATTTTAATAAGAGCATCTGTAATGTGTTTAGTGAAAGCTACATTCATATCACTAGCATTAGGAATTCTAGCAAGCTTTTGTAGGAACATAATCACTTCAAAAATATTGCAACCATCAAGATCAAAATCAAACTTACCATCACTGGTAGTAGACTCATTGGGTTTAGGCATTGTGGTAGGAGGAATAGGGACTTCTTGTGGTTTGGTGGTATCCATATTGGTGGTGGCGATAGTGCACACACTATTGTTTCTAGCAATTTCAGCTTCTCTTTCCCACTTAGCATGTAGTTGGGATACCAGTCTAACATTTTCATCAATAGTAACTTGTATGGCATGAGTAGCAGCAAAAGTACTTTCCAAGGTTTCAGGTTTAGCAGCCATTTTATTAATTAAAGAGGACTGTGTTTCAGTCAAAGAGGAAATATTTTTCTCAACATTCATGAGATTTTCCTCCACAATTTTGTTGAAAGTGGTTTGTTTAATAATAAAGTCTTTAAGCATGACTTCAAGTTCAGAGGAAGCACTTCTAGTATTGTTGTAGGAGTTTCCATAGGTATTGCCATTATTAGGAGGATAAGGCCTATAATTATTGTTACTACCAAAAATATTCCTATAGGCATTGTTGCTAAAATTGTTATTTCTAATGATGTTCACATCAACTTGCTCTTCTTGAGCAACCAAAGTGGCTAAGGGAACATTATTTGGATCTATATGAGATTTTCCATTAACAAACATAGCCATGATAACATCAATCTTATCACACAAAGAGGAGGTTTCTTCAACAAAATCTGCCTTCTTACCATGTGGAGCTCTCTCAGTGTGCCGTTTAGAATAGTTGACCATCATATTATCATGGAGCTTTTTTGCAGCACCCAAGGTAATGGTCATAAAGGTACCTCCAGCAGCTGAATCCAATAGGTTTCTTGAAGAGAAGTTTAAACCTGCATAAAAAGTCTGGATAATCATCCAAGCAGTCAGTCCATGAGTGGGATAATCCTTAACCAAGGATTTCATTTTCCCCAAGCTTGAGCAACATGTTCATTATCAAGTTGTTTAAATTTCATTATTTCACTTCTCATAGATATAATATTATCAGGAGGATAGTATTTTCCAATAAAAGCATCCTTACACTTAATCCAAGAATCAATACTATTCCTAGGCAAGGATAGCAACCATTCTTTAGATTTTCCTCTCAAGGAGAAAGGAAACAACTTGAGCTTAATAATATCTCCATCTACATCCTTATATTTTTGCATCTCACAAAGTTCAACAAAGTTATTGAGGTGGGCAGCAGCATCATCAGAACTAGCACCATAAAATTGCTCTTTCATCACAAGATTCAACAAAGCAGGCTAAATTTCATAAAAGGTAGCATCAGGAGTAGGTGGAGCAATAGGTGTACTCGAGAAATCATTGTTGTTTATGATAGTGAAGTCACACAACTTAGTGTTCTCAGTAGAGTTCATTTTTGCAAAAGTGGAGCAAACCAACAACAACAGCAACTAGAGTAGGAATTAATTATTCTGTGTTTTCGATAAGAGAAAGCAAGACAAACGAAACTAATTTTTTGGAGTTTTTGATAAAAAGAAGCAAACAAAACAAGGCAAAAGAAACTAAGCAAAACAAAAAAAAAGTAAAGAGAAAGGTTGTGAAGGACTCCCCTTGTGAAGCCGTCCTTAGCCTACTCGGCAACGGCGCCAGAAAATAACTTGATGCAGCTCAGATCACTGTAGAGCTTCATTGGGAAACCCCAGGAGGAAGGTATAATGAGCACAACATCATGTTTTCCCTCAGAAAGAAACCAAGGTTATCGAACCAGTAGGAGGAAGGAAACGACCCAAAGGTGTTGCTAGCAACTTGGAAACCTGCACAACACAAACTCAAGACTTTGCCCTAACGAACAGTGAGGTTGTCAATCTCACCAGTTTGATGAAAACAAAGGATTAAATATATGGTGTGGAAGGTAATGGTTGTTTGCAGAAAGTAAACAGGAAAAGAGGAAGATGTATCAATGGTAAAGATTGGACCCGGGTCCATAGTTCACTAGAGGTGTTCTCCTTAAGATAAACAACATAACATGCTGGGTAAACAAATTATAGCGGGGCAATTGTCAGGACAGAGCAAGGCATAACAATGCAATACTAGACATTCATGATCCTATGAGATTTGATTGGGCAATACAACAATATACATAGACTTCCATCCAACAGCATCTATGACTAGTAATCCACCTTCAGTTTATCATCCAAACCCCCTCCAGTATTAAGTTGCAAGAAAGGGATAACTGCTTTAAGCAAAGTGTGTAAGGTAAACAATCCACTTGTTCCATGAACAAGAGATCGTTGTTTTCTCCCTAGTAGCAACAACACATCTACAACCTTAGAGATTTCTGTCACTTCCCCAAATTAAATAGAGGCATGAACCCACTATCGAGCATAAATAATCCCTCTTGGAGTCACTAGCATCTACTTGGCCAAGATAGCTACTAGAAACGGAGAGCATGCAAGATCTCAAACAACCCATACATGATAGAATCAATAAGATATAATCATTTACCAATCTGACATAGTAATCTCAATATCCATCGGATCCCCGCAAACACAACATGCATGATTACAAATAGATGAACTTGATCATGAACGGAGCTCACAAGATCCAAACATGGTAGCACAAAGGAGGACAAACAAACTTCTAGCTACTACTTGGACCCGTAGTCCAAGGTGGAACTACTCACGCATCATACCGGAGGCTGGCATGGTGATGAAGAAGGCCTCCGGGATGATCTCCCCTCCGGCAGGTGATACGCCCAATTTGCATCACCATTCTATATCATAATTTACTTCTATTCATTGATATTTGTCTTATTATGAGGTATTACTTATGGCTTTTCATCTATTTATGCATGTTGGATGATTCTTGGAGGATGGACTGCCGGAGTCTGGATTCTGATGGAAAAGAAGGCGTTTCGGTGCAATTTCGCAAAGATCAGAAAAATACCAGAAAAATATGGAAACATATTATTTTACCAGAAGAGGAAGGAAGCCAGAAGGAGGGACGAAGAGGGGCCTCAGGGGGCCCACACCACCCTAGGCGTGTGCCCACCTAACCCCGCGCCTAGGGCAGGTGTGGCCCACCTGCCCGGCCTCCGACTCTGCCCCTTCGCCTATGTCTTCCCTTCGAAACCATAAGGCTCGGGGGGCGACCACAGATATATTTCCGCCGCCTCTGGGGGGGCAGAAAACACCGAGAGAGAAAGATCTCTCCGGCAAACAGATTTCTGCTGGGGGAATTCCTTCCCGGAGAGGGGAGACCGTCGCCATCAACACCGTCATCAAGCTAGGCTTCATCAAAATCATCATCATCATCCACACCATCATCTCCACTAGCACCATCATCTCCACTCCGTCCCGCTGTAACAATTGTGTTGGATATTGCTTTAGTTCTTAGGGGAAACTATCCCGGTGTTGATTACTATTGTAGTTGATGCTTGTGAGTGGAACCATTGGATTATTGTTTATGTTCAGATTGTTATCCATTACCATATCATCTTTGATCTTGATCCATATGATGTCTTGTGAGTAGTTCATTTAGTCCTTGAGTACATGGGAGAAGTCATGTTGTTAGTAGTGAATCTTTGATGAGTTATTATTCAATGGTTTAGTATTTAAGTTGTGGTGCTATTCTTCTAGTGGTGTCATGTGAACGTCGACTACATGATACTTCACCATTTATGGGCCTAGGGGAATGCATTGTGTATTTGGCTACTAATTGTGGGGTTTCCGGAGTGACAGAAACCTGAACCCCCGTTAGGACACCTTTGCACAAGGGAGTGTAGGATCTCGGAGTTTAAGGCTGTGGTTAGATTTATATCTTAATTACTTTCCTCTAGTTACGGATGTTTGTAGGGGGTTTAATCACAAGTATGTATTAGTCCTAGGAAGGGCGGTATGTTAGCACAGGTTCACCCACACAACACTTACAACACCATAGAAGAGTACTCAGTTATTTGAAGCGAAAGCACTTGACAGAATTCTCATGTGTTTCCAGCGGCTTGTCCTTTGCTAAGAAAGGATTGGGACACTTGCTCTGTTTGTTCGCTACTTCTGTTACTTGCTCTTTGTTTTGTTGCCTTGTCAGAAAACCACTAAAAATCCGTTTGCTAAGTATTCACAGGGATTTCCTGCTCCATACCACTGTTCAAAGACCTCCGCTCGTTGGGATCGACACTCCTATTTATCGAAAGTACTACGATACACCCCCTATACTTGTGGGTCATCAAGACTATTTTCTGGCATTGTTGCCGGGGAGTGAAGCGCTATTGAAGAGTGGAACTGGTAAAGGAAACTTTTATTGTGAGTATTGCTTTTGTTACTGCTTGTTACTTTGTTTCCAATATGGATAACCCACTTGGTTTTTTGTTTGGTAAAACTACTGCCACTGCTAGGGTAGTAGATGAACGACCTCCTGTTGAGATAGATCCTTTTAAGATACCTACAAGTATTGTTAATCGTGTTATGGATAATTATTATTTTGGGGATGGAACTGTCCATCCCGGTGATCACTTGCTTTTTATCCATGAATTATGCGGGTTGTTTAAGTGTGCAGGTATCACAACTGAACAGGTATAAGCTGCTGAAGAATGGACAATCCATGGAATGGGAGGAGATGGCATCTCTCTTTTACTCTAAATTTTATCCTCCTAGTGAGATTCATAAGGATAGAAATCTTATATATAAATTTTGGCCTCTTGATGGAGAGAGTACAGCTCAAGCTTGGGGGATATTGAAGTTACTAATTCTTAAATGTCCTATTCATGAACTCCCTAAGAATATTATTCTCAATAACTTTTATGCTAGGCTTTCTCTTCATGATAAAGATTTACTAGATGCTTCTTGTGCTGGATCATTCACACCTATGAAGGAAGAAGCTAAATGGGATCTTCTAGACTGTATTCAAGAGAACACTGAAGCTTGGGAGAATGACAAAGGAAGAAAGTCAGGTATAAACTATGATTATGAATGCATTAAATCCTTTATGGGAACTGATAGCTTTCGTGATATTAGCAATGAGTTTGGTCTTGATCCTCAAGTTCTTGCGAAATGTTTTAATGCTTTTGCTTCTTATATTGAGATTCCCAAGAAAGAGTGGGACAAGTACCATTCTCCATATAAAGACATTGTTACTCATGTTCCTGTTAGAAGTACTCAAGTTTGTACTACTAATCATATTGTGCCTGAACCTCATGTTGAGAAAATGCCTTTCCCAGCTAAGGTAAAGGAGTATTCTATGATTATTAGTGCAAATAACAAAGGTACAATGAAAACTGTGGAGCCTGGTAAGCATTTGAATGATGAACCTATGGTAGCTATTGTGAAAGACATTGTCAATAGAAATATAGAGGATGAGCACATTGTCTTATGTGAAGACGCTTCTAATATTATTTCTCATCCTAGTAAGGCTAGAAAATCTAGTGTTCCTGTGCTTTCTGTTAAAATTGGTGATCATTGCTACTATGGTTTATGTGATATTGGTGCTAGTTCTAGTGCTATTCCTTATGAGCTTTACAGGGAAATTATGCATGAGATTGGTCCTTGTGAGCTTGAGAACATTGATGTGGTTATTCACCTTGCTAACAAGGAGACCATTTTCCCCATTGGCATTTTAAGAGATGTGGAGGTTCTTTGTGGTAAGATTAAGTATCCTGCTGATTTTCTAGTGCTTAATTCAGCAGCTAGCAAAACTTGTCCTATCATTTTTTGTAGACCTTTCTTGAACACCTGTGGATCTATTATTGATTGTAAGAAGGAGAAAGTTTTAACTAAGTTTGATGGAGATTCTTATGAGTTTAAATTTTCCAAGTTTGCTAAAGTTGCTTGTGAAAATAGCTTGCCTAATAAAGATTTCGGGATGGAACAACTTGCTTCTATTGATCTAGTCTATGACCTTGGACTTCTTTTTGGTGACCGTAAGTATGCTTATTCTAATGATAAAGTTGTTTCCAGTGACAGTTATATTGTCAACTTTATTCAAAGTTCTACTGAAAGTTATTATGAGAGAGGGAAACATGGTTTTATGCATCTCAATGATGTTAAGTTTCCCTGTTTTATGTTGAAGGGTTTAAAGTTGCATCTGTTTTGTGTTCCTATGCTTGTGGCCTTTTGTTTCAACAATTCGTTTTCTCATGATACCCCCATGCATAGGAAGTGGGTTAGACTCAAGTGTGTTGGTTATTTGCTTCTTGATGTTCTCTTTCAAATATATATCTCCTTTGTGAGCATTTTTGGAAGTTTCAAGCCTAACTTAAAGGAATTAAAGAAAAGTACTTGTTGGGAGATAACCCAAGAGTTTGGTCGAGTTTTGGAAGTTATTACCTTAGTAATAACCGCTCCTTATCCTTTTTGTTTTGGTTTTTGTGTCAAGTTCAACTACTTTTGTGAAGTAGAGGAGTTGTGAAAAGTGGCTGTCCGGGGACAGATTTTTGTGCCGCATTGTAATAATTCATGAGGAATCTTAGTACTTCGGTTGGAGCTGCATTTTTCTGAGCTTGTTCTCCAAGTTGTTACCCAACTTTCATCAGTTCTGCACTTTTTTATTTGAGCAACAGAAGGTCTTCGGAAAAATCAATCTTTAACTGCTGGTCTGTTTTGATAGATTTCTGCCATCATTTGCATTTGCCTCTTACAGAAGCTTTTGTTTTGATCGGTTTTCAATTGAAGTGTTTTGATGGGTTTTCAATTGAAGTGTTTACCAAAGGTTTATTGTTTTTTGCTTACACTAATTCTCTCATTGAGTTTGTGCAAAAGTTTTGTATGAAGGAAATTCTCAGAAGAAAAAGAGAAGGAATCTGCAGAATTCGTCTTTGAATAGGTAAAAGTGGTGAAAACAGAAGGTTCGTGAAACCCCAATATTTTTATATTTTTGATGTTTTTAATATATAAGGGAAGTTACGATACAAAACTGAAGAGGAAACGGAGCCCAGGGTGGACAAACCCACCCCAGGCACGGGCCCAGCCTGGCCGCGCCTGGGGGGGGGGGGGGGTGTTCCACCCCCGAGATCCGACTCCACCTCATTTCCATGTCAAAACCTTCCGTATGCATTAAAACTTCATAATATATAACCCCCGGATCCCCCGAGGTTTGTGCATTGTGTTCTCATCGTGTTTTCGTTTCAATCTGTTTCTGTCAGGAAATCTTCTCAAGTTTAGAGCACCATGGCCTCCTCCAACGACAAAGGCAATAAGCCCATGGAGATAGAGTTGGAAGAACAAACCACTGCAACAACAAGGGGAAGGAAACCTACTTTTATAGTATCAATTAACAGTGCGGATGCTTTTTCTCGTCACATGCAGGGAATCATTGCCTTCGGTCCATAACTCATATACTGCCCTGAGGCAGCGGAAGCCCTTCGAATCACCAACGAGTTTTGTGATAAGTACCGTGCTTTGAGGATGAAGGTGGATACGCTTCAAGAGGAGAATAACAGGCTTCGTAAGTTGCTGGGAGATTTTCTGACCCATGACAAGAGAACACCACCACCACCGAAGGAGTAATTCGTCATCAGGTTTGGCATCCCCTTGGCTTGTTCCAAGCTTGGGGGAGTGCCACGATATCACCACCATTATCTTTTATCTTTTACCTTTTTAGTGGATTCATATCTGTGGTAGAGAGGTTATCTTATAGTTTGGTTTGCATGTGGAAGTATCTCTCCTTTAGTTGATTATCTATGTATCCCTTGGTGTGAGTGCCTTTATTGAATATTAATGATAAGTCTCATCTTTTACTTTTTGCACTTGTTATTTTAGTTTGCAATCTCTATTATATGATGGATCTTGTTGATCAGTATTGGCACCACTTGGGGATCATCAAGTGGATCTAAATTGGTTCTGGCAAACCGAGTTCTGGTCAGTGGCTTTAGTAAAAAAGAAAGAAAGAAAAGGCTTACTGGTATTTGGTATCATTTGTTTTCTTTCTTGTTGGCTCATAAGCTTAGTATTCTTTATTTAATATTATTTTGTGTCTTCAAGGAAGATTGCATGTTTGGCTTTATTACTTGTATGTTTGCTTGTTTCTTTCAACTCTCTTGCTTGCTACCTAGCCTTGCTAGCCAAAAACCTGTTTTGAGAAGGCATCCTTCTCATGTTTCCAAAATCCTTTGAACCAAAACTTTTGCCACTTGTGTCCACCATATCTACCTAGTAGCTTTTGCTATTCCAAGCAAATTTTCAAGCTTCATCTACCTTTCGAATTAAAAAGTATTTTGTTATGGGAAAACTAGTTAGTAAAGCTCTCACGAACTTGATGGCACACTTTATTTCTTGCCCCTAATAGACTTGAACCATTGTGAACATCGAAGTTGTATATGCTTGCATCTTTACGTTGGAATTAGCAGAACCGTGCTATCATGGGGAACGTTTTCAACATTGCACTTGTACTCTGTACATAGTTGATATTGTGCTCTTTTGTCTATGGATGTCAATGGTGTGAAATAAAGAGGGAGCTTGTAAGTCCATGGAGTCTGTATTCTGTGTTAGAGAAACTTCTGGGCCGCTAGCCTAAGACATGCTTAATCATGGTGGAAACTTGCAGCATCACCATAGTGAGTCATCTATGAAGAATCCTCAATAAAAAGCTATACACATAGTAAATAAAAAGATCGCTGAGATGCTCATTGTCTGCTTGCCTTGTCATTTTGGTTATAGGAAAGCTCCTGTACCATGTGCAAGGGGTACCCCATTGGTGGTTCTTAATGATATGCAAATGTTTACAATGACAAGAACTTACCTGGACCCAATGTCAACACCCGGATTTTTAATCCCAGATGCCTGTTATGCCATACATCGCAATCCCAGGATTACCATTTTTGCGAGACATAACAGAATTGGATACCACAGTACATCATCCATTACAAACCATACATAAGGTCTTACACAAATAAGGATCTCATGATCCAGTTCTTAATACAACTCAAGCAGCGGAATAACGTAATAATAATGGTAGCGTAGGCGAAGCTCCATCTTCGGGGTCATAGGCAATGCTGACGATGGGAGATGATCTTAGTTGTCGTAACCTTCCTGGGGTCCATCCTCCATGTACTCCTCTTTATAGTATGGCCACGGGAATAGCCAGGGACAAAGCCATGAGTACTCTTTACGTACTCGCAAACTAATACTAACAAGTGAAAGGGGTTTTTGATAATAGGACACTAGGCTCTAGGGTTGTTTTGCAAAAGCCAGATTTATCTCTACTAAGTTTAGAATCAACGAATGCTAGTTGAAGTTTTATAACACCTAAGTGGGAACTTGTGTCTCATATCACAACCCTGTTGTGGTCAAGTCAAAGTCTCAGTTCATTTCACAAGTCTTTTAAAAACATCTGACGGGGGAACAATATGGCCACTCCAACTGTCCATAACCGCAGATGCGGCTATTCGAATAGTTTGACACTCTACAGAGATTGTACACTTTCACCACAACATTCGATACATCTGTCAGGAACAATCTTGAATTCACCATACTCAGTATGCAGATAATCAATCCTAACCTTTCAATTACATGCCCTAGTATAAGCACCTCTCCTGTGAGTTTGGCCTCCCAACCATGACCAACTGTCATCTTGGGAACTGCACAGGTGGACAATCTTCACAAGGTAGCCTCATCTCGTACCTTGGCCGTGAGGGAACTAATACTAAGGTATATAAATGTCCAGTCAAGCCCTACCCAATTCTCGGGTATTGTGGTTGTATGATAAAATTGGAATGGTCTCGCATCCAGACAACCATCAGTTTTATAAAGGGCTAAGGCTCATGCCTCAACATTTTCATCACCAAAATCATCGGGTGTTCAGAAACACATGTCCAAAACATTTCAATAGAATGATCCATCATTCCAAGGTTTTCATAACCATTTTTCCACCAAGTATTCCCATATAAAGTTGATCAAGTTTTATGCTTTAGCACTAGCATCTACAAGTGGGTAAGCACTAATGAGGGGTGGTAAACTAGTGGAGTTTAACTAAGTTTAATATTATGCCTTAGGATTACATAAGGATTATCTAGCTTAGGCCAAATTTTATGATCTTTATGCAACCTTCAATTATCTTTCTAATATCTACAATTCACTTAGGTAAGCTCTAAGTACTAGCTTTGATAAAGAAACAAAGTATAAAAGCTTGTAAGTAAAACTAGGATTGGTTTATCAAGTGGATATGATCACATATGATTAGGGCATATAGTGGTCATGGTAACAAGCAAGTATTAGCTTGCATAAGTATCAATATAATCTTGTATTAGTAGGGTATCTTGCAAGTGTTAGCTTGCACATTCAACTTGATTAGGAAGGCTTGCCTTGTGTAGAGCAGTGGTTGAAGTTCTCCTCGGCTTCTTCTTCGTAGAATCCTCCTTCCTCCTCGTATCCTTGGTCGGTACTAGCGTCTATGAATAAATATGAGGTACACAATCACCAAACAATGCTTAACTACTTGCAATCATCACACAAAAAGGGTCCTATAGATGATCTAACATCATCTCTAACATTACAAGATTAAGGCTTGGTTTAATTCCTTTTTATTTTTAGAAAAGTAATTTCTACTCATTGAAAAACTACTTTAGATTTAATATTCTCCAAACAAAACATGGGATCATGTTGACACATGTCATCACCACATATTTTAGTCCATGGGAATGTGATTTAGAGTGGTGTCACAATTTAATAAGGTTTTACCCTTTTATTTTAATTAAATAAAGTGACTAGAAATGCATATGTGGCATTCTTTTATTACTCGAACATTATTTCTGTAAGTAAACCTACATATTTTTATATATTCTGAAAGGTATGGTTAAATGTGATTTTTGAGAGTTGGAATCAACTCAAAAGCTATTATGGTTTAAATTTGAAAAATGTTTGAATGCAGAAAAGCTTCTTCCTTGTTATTTTTACCATGGATGGTCTACAGATCCAAATGACTTGAATCCAACGGGCTTAGATTCAGCACTTCCAGACCTTTCTAACAAAATTAGTTTCATTCAATTTGGTTCACTGAATCGACCTAGGTTGATTTTTGAAACTGGGTACAGAAGTGTGTTTGAAATAAAATGGAAAAGGTTTAATTCAAATAACTGGGCTGTGCGGGAAGCGATACTGGACCGGCCTGCTAAGAACAGCGCTTCCGCGGGATGGTTAAGTGGCTGTCCCCACGCGTCAGTGAGACGAGGGGGTGCGAAGCGGTATGAGGCGATGTGGTGCGTTCGATCTGGTTCGAATCCAACGGCTGAGAGTCATCGTCGACGTTGGGCAATGCCGGCGAGACAGAAACCTAGCGCGGCCAGTGGGGGTCGTTGGGGGCTCACCGGGGTTCAGGCGAGGGTCGGCGAGGTGGGCTAATGAAGAAGTTGACGACGACGAACCTCATGGTTCCGGTAGCTTCTCCTGGGGTGGCTCCAATCGCTGGCTCCCTTCTTCTCCAGCAGCGGCAGGCTCCGGTGAAATTCCGGCGATGTGCTGCTCGCCTTGCTCCAGGAACGGGGTGGCACGATCAGTGAGGAGAGGGGAGTGAGATGGTGTTCTCAATTCGGCTGGGGGTGCCCTCTATTTATAGTAGATCAAGGGGACCGACGGGGCGCAAGGTGAGCTCGTCGTGGTCGACGGTACAGGCGGCTATCGGCGTGGGCGACGGTAGGGGGCAGTGCGGTGCTCCCTGGCGATGCTCAATGACACGGTGGCGAGACGTGGGGCGGTGTGGTTTGGTCGGAACACGACGGTGCTCTGAGCGTGTCCGACAGAAGATTTAATGGCGCACAGCGCGCGTGGTCCGCGCGGCGGCGAACAAGCGTGTCTGCGGGGTTACTGGGATGGTGGTGATCACGTATGCACGCGGCGGCGCGTGATCTGGGCATCGGTCGGCGGGCGTGCTCTGCATGGTTCTTTGGCGGTTGGCATGGTTTGTGTGTGTGGTCCAGTGGCTGGCAAGGTTCGAGCGGTGGACAGGGAGTGGCGGTGGACGGTGGGCTGCCTCCCAGACATGTTGGCTAGGCTTGGCTCTTCTCCTAGCTTGCTGTCGACATGGGGGTGACAAGTGTGCACTCGGCCTGCTCACCATTGATGGCAATGCCAAGCTTACAGTGATGCTCAGGGTGTGAAATTGATCTAGATGATCTACTAAAGCCTAGTTGCAACCAGAGAGGGAACAAGTTAGGCTTCAATCACCGCTCACAATAGTGTTTGGATTTTGTTTGATTTGTATCTGCAAGGTGTTTGATGAAATGGCCGCAAGAATTCAAGTTTGAATTTTGAAAATATTTTTGGTGGGTGTGCTAGGTTGGTGCTGGTGAGTCTGCAGATGCTTGGGTTTTGAAAGTTGAGCTTGTTTGGGTGGTTTTTGACAAAGTGGGATCTTCCCATATGATAAAGATTCAATTTTGAACTGTCATTTAAACTAGGCATTTAAATGTTTTTGGATGATCACAAGGTGGGCCTTGATACTTTGTTATGAGTACAATCAAGGGTTTAAAAGATCCAAACAAGTTTCTGTTAAGTTCTAAAAGTTTTGGACAGCCAAATTAGGCATGGGAGTTAAATTGGTCAAAATGACCATTCACTCATTTAGCTTTGTTTTGATTTATTTGTCTTTGGGAAAAGTTTGAGAATTGTTTATATGATGTTTATTTCACCTAAGCAACATTTTACAAGCAAAGAAACACACAAACAAGGTGGTTCAAAAGAAATCAAAATTGGAATGCATACACACATACATGCTTTCATATTTTTATTTAGAAAAGTTTCTGTTAACCCTAAATTTGATGATTAGAGTTTGATGATCCAAGTTTAGTATTTTTGGGATGTTACAAACCTTCCCCCTTAAACAAAATCTCATCCCGAGATTTGAAAAAGGACGAAAAAGATTACCTAGGATTTGAAGAGATCGGGAAACTCTGTCCTGATGTGATCTTCACGCTCCCAAGTAGCTTCCTCTTCTGTGTGGTTGCTCCACTGAATCTTGAGAAACTTGATGCTTCGGGTTCGGGTAGTTCGGAAAGCTTCTTCCAAAATACAGATGGGTACTTCGGGATAGGTCAGGTCATCGTGGATCTCTATGGTCCGGTGGTCGATATTTTTGAACACTTCGGTCTTCTCTGGGACTTGGAGACACTTGCGAAGTAATGAGATATGGAACACATTGTGAACGGCTGACATCTCTTCAGGTAGTTCCAATTGATACGACACTTCTCCTCGACGGTTCAGAATCTTGAAGGGTCCGATATATCTGGGGGCTAATTTTCCATTGAGTTGGAAACGCTAAATTCCTTTCAATGGTGACACTTTCAGATATACAAAATCTCCTATGTTGAAGGCGAGGTCTCGATGTCTCTTGTCGGCGTAACTCTTTTGTCTGGACTGGGCGGTCTTGACGTGCTCACGAATCTTGTGAACCTTCTCTTCTGCTTCTCGTAGGATGTCAGGTCCGAAAATCTGACTCTCTCCTACTTCCGACCAGTTCAAAGGGGTGCGACACTTTCTTCCGTACATGAATTCAAATGGGGTCATTTGCAAACTGGCTTGATAACTGTTGTTGTATGAAAATTCTGCAAATGGCAGACAGTCTTCCCACTTGGATCCATATTCTAACACACATGCTCTCAGCATATCTTCGAGTATTTGGTTTACTCGCTCCGTTTGTCCATCGGTCTGAGGGTGATAAGCGATACTGAAATCTAGGCGGGTTCCTAAACCTTCTTGAACTTTCTTCCAGAATCTTGAGGTAAACTGAGTTCCTCGATACGATACAATGTTCTTGGGGACTCCATGCAAACTAACTATTCTAGTGATGTACAACTCCGCTAGCTTCGAACTTTGATATGTGGTCTTGACGGGCAAGAAATGGGCGACTTTGGACAATCTGTCCACTATGACCCAGATAGAGTCATTTCGCCTACTAGAAGTAGGCAGTCCAGTGATAATTCCATTTCCATTCCGGAATCTGCAATGGTTGCAACAATCCAGCGGGTCTTTGATGTCCTGCCTTGACTCGCTGACATATATCAAACTTGGAGATATAGCTTCCGATTTCTCTCTTCATCTTATGCCACCAAAATTGCTCTTTCAAATCCTGATACATCTTAGTTCCTCCGGGGTGGATAGAATAAAGAGTATCATGAGCCTCCTTCAGAATAACTTCTTTCAACTCAGAATCTGCTGATACAAAAAGGCGTCCTTTGTACCACAGAACTCCTTCTTCGTCTTTGGTGAATCCGGGTACTTTGCCTGTACCGATACGACGTTTGGTTCCGTCGATACTAGCATTTCCCTTCTGCGCCTCTTTGATCTGACTGATCAAAGTGGGCTGGAGTTCTATGCTAGCCAAAATCCTTCACTTACTAATTCTATTTGAAAATCTTCCATATCTTTGTGCAAGCTTGGTTGCTCCTTCAAAATCATAGAGTTCAAGCGGCACGGCAATCTACTAAGGGCATCCGCGACTACATTGGATTTACCAGGGTGATAGTGAATGTCCAGATTGTAATCCTTGATTAGCTCAATCCATCTTCTCTGTCTCATATTCAGCTCCTTCTGAGTGAATATATACTTCAGGCTCTTGTGATCCGAATAAATCTCACAACGGTTTCCCATGAGGTAATGCCTCCATGTCTTCAGGGCTAGAACTACGGCTGCGAGTTCGAGGTCATGGGTTGGGTAATTTTGCTCATGTTTTTTTAGTTGTCGAGATAGATAAGTTATGACTTTGCCTTCTTGCATTAGCACACATCCGAGGCCGATCTTGGATGCGTCACAATATACGTCAAAGGGCTTCGTGATATCCGGCATGATCAAGATTGGGGCTGAAATCAATCTCCTCTTGAGTTCTTGAAAACTTGCTTCACATCTGTCGGTCCATTCAAACTTCTTGTCCTTCTTCAGCAATTGGTTCATTGGTCTGGCGATACTCGAGAATCCTTCTACGAACTTGCGGTAATATCCCGCCAATCTGAGAAATGCACGAACTTGGGTTTGAGTGGTTGGGGCTTGCCAATCTTCTACATCTTTCACTTTTGCAGGATCAATGGCAATTCCTCCGGCTGATACAATGTGACCGAGGAATCCTACCTCCTGTAACCAGAATTCACATTTTCTAAACTTGGCATACAACTGATGCTCTCTAAGGGTTCCAAGAATGGTCCTTAGGTGTAACTCATGTTCTTCTTATGAGTTGGAATAAATCATAATGTCATCGATGAAAACAACGACAAACTTATCCAGGAAGTCCATAAAAATCTTATTCATGAGATTCATGAAATAAGCGGGGGCATTGGTTAATCCAAAAGACATGACTGTATACTAGTACAATCCATATCTGGTGGTAAAGGCAGTCTTGGGAATATCTTCTGCACGAATCTTGAGTTGATGGTAGCCTGTCCTAAGATCAATCTTAGAAAACACTTTGGCACCAGTCAACTGATCAAACAAATCTTCTATCTTAGGCAAGGGGTACTTGTTCTTGATGGTGACATCATTCAACTTCCGATAATCCGTACACAAACGGTTACCTCCATCCTTCTTGTCCACAAACAAGACAGGTGACCTCCATGGTGACGCACTTGGTTGAATCGATCCAATTTCCAGCATGGCATCTAGTTGCTTCTTCAGTTCTGCCAGTTCAGACGGGTTCATACTATAGGGTCTCTAGGCTATGGGTCCGGTTCCGGGGATTAGTTCGATGATAAACTCGATATCCCGATCTGGGGGCATACCGGGCAAAACATCTAGAAATAAATCGGGGTATTCTCAGACTATCCGGACTTGGTCAATGGTAGGTTGGGCTATACTCTTGTTGCATTTGAATTGGCGAGGTAAGGTTTCAGATATATGCTCGACTGATATTCCGGTGGTACTGGTCATGGTTATGGCTTTCTTGGCACAGTCAATCAATCCTTTATGTTTGGACATCCAATCCATTCCTAGTACTACTTCCAAACCTTTAGTTCCGAGTACTATTAGATTTGCATAAAAATATATGCCATGGATTCGGATAGGGACGGCTTTGCAAATTTGCCTAGCCTTGGTGGTTGATCCGGGAATTTGAACAATCATAACATGCTTCCGTTTGGTTGGTTTAATTTTACTAGTGCATGCAAATTCTTAGGTGACAAATGAGTGCAATGCACCAGAATCAAACAACACTCGTGCAAGTACTGAATTAACAGAAAACATACCCAGCACGACGTCTGGCGCTTCCTGAGCTTCTTCAGCATGCATGAGGAAAAGACGGCCGTTGCGGTTGAGCGAATTCCCTGGGGCAAATCTCCTTCTGGCTGAACACGACGCTGCTGCTGAGCCGGGACATTGGCATTGGGTGTTGCGGCATTCTTCTTGTTGGGGCATGTAAGATCCCTCCTTTGTAAAGGAAAATGATCCCTGTGATTGCAATGCTAGTCCCTGGATCAATAGCTAGCATCCATAGTTAAGATGTAATATCAAGAAACAAAGGTCATAATACAACTTTATAACCAGGAATAAAATAATTTACTACATCTTACATAGCTCATTTGGCTATCTCATTACAATGCAACAGAATATAACAATATCATGGGGTCCTTCATCTTCAAAGTGCCACAGGCAGTCATGTTGGTTGTAGACTTGTAATACTAATCAATAAACTTCACTAACATCAAACAAACCTACAACATAATAAGTTACAGCCACAAGGGTTAATACATTGGAATTGTATTGGCAAGTGATACTATGGTAGTATAGTGGAGTCTATCATCTATATGCATTTGGCTAAGTGGAGCTTAGGCTTGCTTTGCTCAAAATAGATTTTCCTTACCATTTGAAAACACTAAGTTTTTGTTTGTAAAAAATCACCCAAGGCATCCCCCAATAGAAATTGGTGATCCTTCAACCCTTGTTCAACCACAAGTTTTTAACTTAGAAATTGGGATGAGGAGATTCTTGATAGCTTCCATGTCTTGATGCTCAAATTGTCCTTTACCAGGGATATGGCTAAGTACTTAGATTTTTCACTCTACAGAGGTTCCCCACAAGACTTGGTTTCCCAAGACAAGATCTTTTAGAAGCCTTCCCTTAGACCAGAATGGACGCGTTCCAACCTATCATCCCCTACCACCAACTGTCCATTTGGCTAAGTTATTGCAACCTATACGATCCAGGCAGTGCCCATAATGCCAAGTGGCTGCACTTGAAGCTTCTCAACATTTGACATCTCAAATCTCTTTGTTCCTGGGTGGCCATCCACAAGTGAGATACCAAGTTTTACCCAGTATACTAGACTTGGTGATGCCCAAGTTTTCCCCAGCATACTGGACTTGCATAACCACTCAACACAAACCATTCTTTCCATTCCACCCAGGTGATTCATTCACTTAGTTGTTTTATTAAACAAAACACAAGTCCTTGACTTAGAAATATTGCATAGCATGAATATAATCCACCCTTGTTTTCTACTAGCTAAGCTAAGCATGGCAGTAGTAGGAATATTAACTTAGGAGAATTCTACTAAGGTTTCATCTACTAGGATTTCCCATGGCATAGCTTACACTTAGCAAAATTCCATGCAAGTCCTACTTAGAAATATCACTAATGCATAGTGAAAATAATGGGACAAAAGTATGAAGCATCACTTGCCTTTTTGGTAGAGAATATGAGTTCACTCCTTGATCTTGGAATATTCACAATCTTCAAAACACTAAAATTCAATCAAGCAAGCAATATTTCAATCTACCATTCAAGCATCATCACATAAAATAATAGAAACAAAATAATGCATGAAAGCATGCCAAAGATTTTTTTATTTGGAAAATTGGTTCCTAATGGGTTATAAACATTCTAAAACTCCTATTGGTCATTTTATAAAAGTGGCAAAACCATTTGCAAAAATATTTTACTTATAAACCATTTTTAAACCAAATCATTATTTTATGTGGTTGAAAATGCCTTTATCAAAGTAACAATCTTTATAGGGTTCACCAAATACATTTTCAAATAATAAAACTTGGTGTTTGGGATCAGAGAGTTTGAATCAAAACATTTCCAAAAGGTTTTCCTCCAAAATCATTTTTAAATCATAAACAACATTTTTATTTGGCTAGAAATGCTTTTATTCAAAGGTTTATTCTTTTGCTTCACCAAATATATTTTTGAAACCACAAATTGATTTATATGGTCAGTAGGTTCAAAACAAACCATTTTCCAAAGATTTTATCACCAAAATAATTTTACAAAGAATTTTATATCCAAAACATGCTTACACAAGTTTCTGCAAAAACAACTAATTTAACAGAAGCAATTTACTAAACAAAGTGCATGGTTGGTTAGGGCTTGTCTTGATGATTCCATTGATATAAAATTTGCAAAATTTGGACGTGTGGTTTGAAAGTTATGCAATTTTCAAAATTGAACATCTAATAGAACAAATCTTGTTTTTAAAACAGACTCTGGGACACGCGGCGCTTTCCTACTGGCGCGTACCGTTTCGAGCGGATCAAAAGATACGAGCCGTTAGATTTAAGTTGCATCGGACGGCACAGAGGCTCTTGTACCCCTTCGCTTAAGAAATCTATCACAACGCTACGATCTAAATCCGACGGTTCTCAGTGCTTTGACCAGAAACAGGCGATGCTGGCGGCGGCTGCGCGGCGGCGACGCTCTGGCGGTGAGGTTGCCGGTGATACAGGAGGAGAGAAGAGGAGTGGGATGGCTCACCAGAATCGCGTGATCTTGCTGATGCTCGTCGTGTCCTTTGTTGGAGAAGGCGCGCTCGAGGATGATGGTGATTGCTCACCGGAGAAGCTTCTGGCGGCGGTGCGCTCGGGCTGTCATCGTTGGCGACGTTTCGAACCACAATAAGACAAGATAAGGACTGCATTATCTACGCACGAGGTTGGCGATCACGTGTGCATCAACGAGAGGAAGAAGAGCGGTCAGTACTCACCGGGGAAGGTTGACGGAGCGGAGGAAGACGTCGGCGATGCTTAGGCGTGGTTGTTGCCGAGCATATGGGGCAGGTGCGGATGATCTGGAGCTACTGGCAGATGCGCAAGAGGGTGGGGATCATGCTCGTGGGGGTTAGAGGCAGAGGGGAGGTGCGGCTTGGCCGGAATCGAGAAAAGGAGCTCGTCGGGGCAGCGAGTTTGCAAACTAAATCAGGGACAACCTGGTGGCTCTGGTCGTGTGATGTTTGAGGGGAAAGAAGGAGGGAAGGGAGGCAGTTAAAGGGGAGTAAACGCGGGGAGGAATTGCTGGCGGAATTGAGCGAATTAAACCGAGGTTTGAACGAGCAGTAACGGCCGGAGTCGAGGGCGAGGTCAGCGTGGGCAAGGAAGACGGTGACGTGGCTGTGGGGCCTGTTTGACAACGAGTGAGAGAGAGGAAGAGTGGGGCCTGCTAGTCATCGTCTGTGTGGGTTCCTTCTGCGGTGAAAAACCGTTCGCTCGGGGTGAGAGGGAGAGGTGGGCTGCTAGGCTTAGTGGGCTGGCTGGGCTGGGCTGCTCCTTTTCTTTTTTTTTGTTCTGATTGTTTTTCCTTTTCTATTTCTAATATTTTGTTTTGATCTTTATTAACATATTCAAACATTCATTTGAATTCAAACTTCTCTCAAACTTTGTGTGGATTGAAATGCTGATTAATAAAACATTCTGAATTCAATTTTGGAATAAATCTTTTATTCTTTTAGGGTCTTTTAATAATTAAATAAATAGACCTTAGTATTTAATTTAAATAGGTTTTAATTTATTTTAAAACTCTTTTTGAAATCTAAATAATATCAAAATCTTTTCAGTAGGTTTCATTTGAAAAACTAAAACACATGGAATTCTTATTTTTAAAAACTTTAATAAATTTTAATGTTTATTTGAAAGGGAAAAGCTTTTACTTAAATAAAATTAGATATTAATAAATCCTTATTATTTTATTTGAATAAACCTTTATTCTTTTTAACAAATAGAAATATTTTATTTCATTTGCTTGGCCAAGATTTAATTTGGCTCTTTAAAATAATACTTATTTATATTTCTACCTATGCTTATCAAAACCATATCTTTTTATTTAAAGATCCAAAAATAGTGATTCCAACTATTATAACTTTACTTATTATTTGTTTATCTTTTTAAATCCTTTTAGGATTATTTGCTCACCATTTGGTATGGATTTTAGATAAGTGCTTCATTGGCTTTGGAAATTCAATTTCCCTATCTTATTAAATTTATAAGATTTTCTCTATGGCTCCAATTTAAGTGAAACCAATTTCTATGGTTTTTTAATATTTCCATTTGTCATTATTGACCATTTATAAATGTTTGTTGAATTTTTTTTATATGGATCAAATCCATAGGCTTGGAGATAACTTGGAAATGATTTTATTCTATTAGGGTTTAGGGTTTTGGTTTATTGTCCAAGTGTTTAAATTTCAAGATGCATTTTATGAGGAATGCATTCCACTTGATTTGAATTTTAGTTGGATTCAAATAATTACCAAAGTTTTTCCAAGATGGGATTTTAAGTTTCCAATTAGAAACAAAAGTTTCTTTTCACCCTAAATTTCAACAATTATTTATTTTGTTTATTTATTTTTCACATAACAATATTTGGAAAATCTTGGGATGTGACAGGGCACTCGTTGTAATAGTGGCCTTTATTTCCACAGTCATGACAAGTCACTTGCGACTTGTCCTTTGCTACTATAGGCACAACATTGCTTCCAATTCTCGGGGCTGTGTTGGGGTTGGCGGTAGCATTGTTGTTGTTGAACTTGGGTGGGGCACGGCTGAAATTGCTAGAGTTGCCGGGGTTGTTGTGATTTCCTCCGGGCCTAGGGTTTCCACGGTTGGGATAGGTCGGACGGTTCATCGGGGGTCTGTTGGTTCGTGGGGCAAATCCGGAAGATGGTTTAGGGCGATACTTTGGGGTCTGATGGGTTCCTGGCTGATGCATCATGCGACGCTTGCGGTTCTCATTGGCTTGGTTGATCTTTCCTTCCATTTGGATGGCAGAGTCATCCAGGGCTTCAATATCAGCAAAGGGGATATTGACTAACACTGTCTGCATCTCATCATGCAGACCATTCAGGAATCTTTCTTTCTTCTTGGCTTCGGTGTCGATCTCATCCGGGGCATACCTAGCTAATGACAAGAATTTGTCACGGTATTCCACTACGGTCATCCGTCCTTGCTTCAGTTCTCTGAACTCGTCTCTCATTCTCTTGATCAAACCCGGTGGCACGTGGGTTCTGCTGAACTTGACCTTGAACTCCTCCCAGGTTATCATCTGGCCTCCGGTCATTGCACGAACACTGTTCCACCATGCTCTTGCATCTCCGGCTAGATAGTGGGTGGAGAACAGAACTTTCTCGTTGGCTTCCACTCCGGCGACTTCTAGGTTATTTTCCATGGTTTACAGCCAATCATCGGCATATAGGGGTTCTTATGACTTAGTGAAAACAGGTGGGTTGGTATTCTGGAAGTTCTTGAGCTTAGATCCATGGTTGTCCTGATTTCCGTGGCCTTGGTTGTTGTGGGCAAGCTGGGCTATCTGCTGCAGTGTGGCTAGGTTGGCTTGACGTTCCGCTCTTTCAGCTTCGCGGTCAAAAGTCAACATTTGCAGAATCTGCAACATCGGGTCCGGGGATGAACCACTTTATCCGCGTGGCATCTGAAGATTGAGATAGATCGTGAGAAAAGAGGGAAATTTCTAAGGTTTTGGGTCTTTGAAAAGTTTTTAAAGTTTGACTCAGATTTTTCTATCAACTTGCTTTTTCATTCATTCATTCATTCATAGCACACGATACAACACACACCACAACAAAGAAAAACAGATGGTTTTAAGAACCATTCTGAAAACTATGATACAGTGGGACCGAATACTACTCACTACGCTAGTGCTCAAGTGCTACTACTCCTCGGAATCTGTGGATTCGTCATCCTCCTCATCATCGATGAAGGCGAAATCATCCTCATCGGTGAAGAAATCCATAGCCTGATCCTACAGAAAATCATCATCATCGCTGAGGTAGGAGTAGGGGTCTCCACGAAGATCCTCTCTGGCATTCTCCCTTTCCTCTAACTGCATGTCTCTCTCGTGGATGGTATCCTCCAAAGATGAGATACGGTGTCGACTACGGGCAATAATGCGCTCCTTCTTGTCGAGATGACGGCGGCGAGACTTGCGATACTTTGCTAGCATGGCGATGGTTTGATCCTTCGTTTTGATGATGGCAGACTTGTGGTTGGAGTAGTCAGGCAGTTATCCAACTCATGCTGACGATCGTACATCATGAAGCTAAGGTGGTACACTTGGGTCTTCAGCTCCGGGTGATATGGGGCTTCCAATGGTTGTCCATTAGCATCACGCCTTGGGCAAAACTCAAAGCGAGTACCCTTGATCTGATTGATACTCTGCCCATAGAGACGGGAAAGAGCTTCCTGCATGGCCCTGGCAAGTCCATCGAGCCAGTTGTTCTCTCTTAAGGTAAACTGAATTCCTTCCGTAGTGGGAGGTTCAATATTTCCTCGGAGACTTGCAATAATTAGCCACTGCAGATCTTCTCCTCCTTGATCATTGAGCTGTGCTCCGAAGAACTCGGGGTGCGGACGTTCCAGAAGTTCCGAAAGCTGGTCCAAATCCCTCTCAAAGATAAGGTCTCCTCCATTCCCCAATTGATAAAAATTGTTATACTTCACGTCCATCTATAATAATATAGGATGAGTAAGTCAGTAGAGTGATCAAGTGTGTCAAAATTTTATGTATTTTGCAAGAGTTTTTTGAGGAACATGAATTTTCATGAAAGAATCAAAGGGATAAGAATGAGAATAAGTTTTTGTAAATATTTGTTTTCTTTGGTTTTGAAACTAAGTTTTTGATTCAAACGTCCAGTCTAACTAGGGTCTCCTATGGTTAGGATGGCTCTGATACCAACTTGTCAACACCCGGATTTTTAATCCCAGATGCCTGTTATGCCATACGTCACAATCCCAGGATTACCATTTTTGCGATACATAACAGAATTGGATACCACAGTGCATCATCCATTACAAACCATACATAAGGTCTTACACAAATAAGGATCTCATGATCCAGTTCTTAATACAACTCAAGCAGTGGAATAACGTAATAATAACGGTAGCGTAGGCGAAGCTCCATCTTTGGGGTCACAGGCAATGCTGACGATGGGAGATGATCCTAGTTGTCGTAACCTTCCTGGGTGTGGCATCCCGCAAAACCACTACTAGAAAATCGCGTTGTTTTTTTTGTGCATTGCATCATCATGACCGCATGCTCATGTCATCATGCCACATTGCATTTGAGCATCGTCATCATCTTGCATATGCTTGCATAAAACTAATCGCAGAAAACCCTATTTTGTTTTCTAAAACGGCCCGTCTTTAATCAAACGCAAACCCGGTACTCCGGATTAATTGTTTCGTCTGGCAATGGTTTTCAAAAGCCCCGTTTAAAATATTAAAACATTTAAATTATTTTTAGCGGGGCAGTCGAACGGGCCGAATGACCCGAACGACCACCCCAGAAAATAAATCGGTCCACCTCCTAAACTCCTAAAGCTACCCACTATCCTACCCACACCCCCTGGCCACCTCACTCCCTCCAATAGCCTCTCGCCACCTCAGCGCCTCTCTCCCCTCTACCCAATCCCCACCTGCCACTTGGCCTCTCCCTCCACTCACCCCTCCCTCCACTCAACCATCCCCACCAACCACCCAGCACACACTCAGACACCACCCACCAACCGCGCTGCCTCCCTTCTCCCCTGTTCTTCTTCCCGGCTCGCCCTCTCCCCTCTGCTCGCCACCCCAGTGCCTCCGCCACCGTCTGCCGGCACGCCCACCTCAGCAGCAGCCTGCCCCGTCTTCCACCTCCAGCACCATCCTCCCTCTCCGCGCCGCCCTGGAACCCTCTCTCTCTCGGCCTCGCCTGCGCCTCCCATCTCCTTGGCGGCCCTCTGCGCCCGGCCTCGCCACCACGGGCCTCCCTGCCTCCCGCCTCCTCCGGCCACCTCGGCTCGCCCCGCCCAGCTCCACCAACCACCCCGCGGAACCTCCTCCACCGCAGCACCCGCCTCCGCGGGCTTGAGCTTCCTCTGCTCCTCCGCAAGGCCTTGCCACGCCTCCCTGGGGCCGACCCGCGCTTGGTCGCCCGCTCCCCTCGCCGCCCGCCGCCTCTGCAGGCTCCCTTCGGCGCCCAGGCCGCCGTCCCCTGCTTCTCCTCCCTCGCCGCTCTCCGTCGACCGTGCCCAGGAAGCAGCCCCCGCCCCGAGGTCGCCCGTCCTCGGCCTCCTCCGGTCCGCCGCCACCCTCGGGCCGAAGCCCGCGTCACCGCCCTCCTCGCCCGCTCGCCGGCTCCGTTCCCCATGAGCCCGCGGAGACCGCCTCTCCCCGGCGCTCTTCCGTCCGCGTCGCCCGACGCCGGCCGCCGCTCCCCTGGAGCTCCTTGCAGCCCCAGCCCGAGCCGCCGCCGCCAAGCCCGTCTCCGGCCGCGTCCCCTGCTGCCTCGGTGCCGCCTGGTCCTCCGCCGTCGACCGACGTCCGCTGCTCCAGGCTCGCGTGGTTCCATGCCTCCACCCTCCCTGGCACATCATCCCCGGCCTCCCTTGCGTCGGCTGTGCCCGTCCCCTGCCTCGAGCACGTCGGGTTCCTTGTGGTTTTCATCTGGTAGTGCTGCGTGTGTTGGTGCTGTAGTACCCCTGCTGTTTCAGTCTCTTGTTGTGCTTGGTGGTGCCCATGTGTTGTTGGAGGCCACCCGGATGACCCCGACGAGAATCGCCCATGCCGAGATCTTCCATAGATGTTTCGGCAGAGGTCCGAGGCGACAAGATCTTCCCGTTGACAAGGCCACCGACAAGATCTTCGACATGCGTCGCTATATTCATGAGCCACTTCGCGGCATCCGGGGATCGACACAAGACTGGAGCACCAAGGCCTCCTTCAGGGAATCGCCAAGGTCTACTGACGTCAGACGCCCGAAGCCGAGGACCCCGCCAAGAACCCCAACACGGACACACCGAGTTCTCCATCGAGGAAACCAAGGCCGTCGACGTGGGACCACAGAGTGCCGAGTACTTCATCGCGGACGCCAAGACCGACCCGATGCGCGGGCCCGACAAGACCGGCCCCGACCTGGGTGGAACCGGAGACCGCCAAGTACAACTTCCCGGAACGCAAGATCTGCCCCGTTACCGAGAACGAGAGAACGATCCCGTCGAGACCGATCCGTCGAACCCTTGACCCTGAGACCGACCCCGAACCCCGGAACCCCAAGTTCGTCGAGCCCCCCCTAATGTGTGAACCTTCCCGAAACCCTATTTCATAACATAATAACAACTGTTGCATATTAATCATTCATCTCGCATGCATATCTGTGGTTTGGGGGCCTTATGCCGATTCACCTAATAATTAAACATGGGGCCCATATGCGGGCAAATCTAGTCTCATATCGGCCTCATTTAAATTTGTGTAGCGAACCGGTGCTATCTTTTGCCATGCTAATACAACATTTAAATTGCGGGGGTTCTAAATAACTTGAACCATTTAACTAATTGTCGGGACCCCGGTTCCACTTAACATGACCTAATTGCATCGCACCTTTGCCATGTCATCCATCATACATGCATCATGCCGATCTTCTGCCGTTTTATTAAATAGTACATCCGGTGTTTCTTCTAGTGTTTTGCTTCTTCGCGGATAAGGCCGTTGAGTTGATGTGAGCTTCGCCCCGATCGTCGGTTGAACCGTCGGCAATGTTTTCAGGCGAGCATCTCCCCCTTTTCTACCTATCTTACTTTTATAGTCTTTATTCCCTCCTGTTGATCTATTGCTATCTGTGTTGCGATGCTTTAGTGTTCCGTACCTGTGATATACCGTGCAGCCCTATACTGCCTTGGACACATCCTATTACCTGTTGTTTGGTAGATAGTTGGACTTGCGCGTCGTAGTCGCTTGCTCGAGTGCTGATGTGTGTCGTCATATGCCACAGTTGCTGATGTATTGCCGCTTGTTGATGTTGGAGATGATTCTAGTTTTACTTATCGTCACTTTAATTTCTGTTTAACAACTAAAATTGAAATAAGCAGAGGCATCGGTGGGTGATAGAAAATATTTGGTTTCGAGCCCACTTGTGTCCGTAGGACCCAGTACTTGATACTGTTCTTTGTTTTATCGCTATCCACATCCGGAAGGTATATGGGACCCCTGAACGAGCTTGATTCATCTTATTTCTTGGGGCCACAACTAGTTTGAGGTTTTATTTACGATCCTGCACTTATGCCATGCTACTTTTGTATTTAAATTGTGTGATGAGATAGCACCTTTGTCTGTTTAGGAAGGCGGAGTGATTACAGTATCGACACCCGAGTTTTCGGGTTCCCGATCGCTTCTGACCATTGGCGCTAACCTTGAGTCCGTCTCGAAGCTAGCTTACCGTTCGGGATCTACTCAAAGGGTGGCCCCAAATATTTACGAATCCTGTGATTGTTCAATCGTGAAAGCCTCGTTGGGTTTTGATTTGGTTTTTCGAGGTTGATCGGCGTGTGTTGCTATTGGTGCACCCGGGTAAAACTTTCGAAAGCCGTGTCATGGATATGGACGACTTGGAGCACAGTATCTCGATCATAGACAAGCATAACTAAAGTTTATTGCTATAATTTGACTTATAATGACTAGTAATCAGCTTCACTATAACGGAATGACTAATAATACTGCCCACAATTGCTTGTTGGAATTGTCGCTTGCGACCATTGTACCTGACCAGTAAATCTTGCAACTACCGAAATGGCTGAATAAAAGTACCAACAACTGCTGGGTTTTGGGATTATATCATGCTATCTGTATCTGATTAGTAATTGCTGCAACTACCACAGAATGATTAACTAAAAGTGCCCACTGCTTATTTTATCAGGACGATTATCTAAACCTGACTAGTAAAGTGCCGCAACTACAACCGAATAAGTAAAACTGCCAACTGTGTGAGTTCCTCGGTTGACTTCCTCGTTTGGTCTCGAGGGGGAAACGCCAGGATGGGTTTGTTTGATGGTAGTATCAGGTTGGTTCCGAATAGGTCATTCTTACCCCCTCTGATAACCGCCAGTTGTATCGAGTCTCTATAGGTTGTTTAGTGCATGCTGCCGCTGCCGCTCAGTCCACCATACCTATGTAGGCGAGGACCGCCGAATTCTAGCCTCGCCGTGTCGGCCTCAAGATCGACGCTCCTTCTTTTTTCCTTTGCCCTTTCGGCACCCTTTTGTTTAAGCAGGTTTTGAGATCGACGTCGTTAGCGGGGTTACCCTTCCGGCTTTGGGCAGGTTATGGACGCCATTGGTTATTCTTGTGGCTCTTAGCCCCATTTGCATCTTGTCCGTAGCTGGACGCTCTATCGTTTTCAAGGTGATTTGGATCTTTGAATTGTATATGTATTATTGACTCCTTGAGTCATTTGTTATATATATATCATTACGTGGGTCCCATCGAGGACTGTTGTGTAATGTTATTACCGTTTTCCACCCGCATTTAAAGTGCTGGTGGGCACCTTTGAATCGTTTCTATGCGGGTTTGGCGAATTTTGCTTAAACTTGCATAGGTCCGATTCTGAGGGTGTTACAGAGTGGTATCAGAGCCCAGCAGTTGCGATACCCCACAAGTCCAGCCTGTAGGATAACCTAGCTAACGGCCGAAGTAGAGTGTCAAAACTATTTTCGAAAACCGGTTGGATAGTTCTGATTAGGTCTGATTTTACTCCTTACCCCTCTGCTGTTCTCCTCTTACCTCTACGTGTTTTGAATCCGCTCTCGTCTCTTTCTATGAGTCCAGGGATTCTCGTGGTTGGGTTCCGTCGTACCTTCAGGGTTTCGCTTCCTTCTTTGATAACGGTGTTCTACCATCCGGTGTTCAAGCTGCCTGATGGGTCCGTTTGCTGTGGTATCATTCTTTGTTCCTTGTTTGTGTTTTCCGGTGTTTTTCGACGCGACGACATCATCTACGCCAGATCCGATGCAGAGTCTGCATCACCCCTTTGTTCCGAACCTCGCTTGTCGAGATCTTCAGTCTGATTCCGAGAGTTGGTTGCATAATCCGCCTATTCGTGTGCAGAGTAATGGTTTGGGTGCGCGATGGACTGATCACCATCCGACTACTCTTACCATTCGCTCTTGTACATCGAATCAGTGGATCCAGCAATTTACTCCGTCCCCGGAAGTTAGAGGTGGCCTTATCGTTTGATACCTCTATCTTCGTCCTCTGTTTCTCCGGAGTGTCCTCGCGACGATCAGGAACAACGACCCATTGTTAGTGGTGTCGCGAGGATCTACATGAAGCGAGGAGATGCCGTTCGCCGACCTTCCTTCCGGTACCATGAGGCGGATCTCGAGGGCGAGATCCCTTGTTAGTGGTGTCGAATTGTGGCATCCCGCAAAACCACTACTAGAAAATCGCGTTGTTTTTTTTGTGCATTGCATCATCATGACCGCATGCTCATGTCATCATGCCACATTGCATTTGAGCATCGTCATCATCTTGCATATGCTTGCATAAAACTAATCGCAGAAAACCCTATTTTGTTTTCTAAAACGGCCCGTCTTTAATCAAACGCAAACCCGGTACTCCGGATTAATTGTTTCGTCTGGCAATGGTTTTCAAAAGCCCCGTTTAAAATATTAAAACATTTAAATTATTTTTAGCGGGGCAGTCGAACGGGCCGAATGACCCGAACGACCACCCCAGAAAATAAATCGGTCCACCTCCTAAACTCCTAAAGCTACCCACTATCCTACCCACACCCCCTGGCCACCTCACTCCCTCCAATAGCCTCTCGCCACCTCAGCGCCTCTCTCCCCTCTACCCAATCCCCACCTGCCACTTGGCCTCTCCCTCCACTCACCCCTCCCTCCACTCAACCATCCCCACCAACCACCCAGCACACACTCAGACACCACCCACCAACCGCGCTGCCTCCCTTCTCCCCTGTTCTTCTTCCCGGCTCGCCCCGCGAGCCCTCTCCTCTGCCGCTCGCCACCCCCCAGCGGCCTCCGCCACCGTCCGTCGCCGGCACACGCCCACCCCGCGCGGCAGCCCTGCCTCGTCTTCCACCTCCAGCACCATCCTCCCTCTCCGCGCCGCCCCGGAACCCTCTCTCTCTCGCCGGCCTCGCCCCGCGCGCCTCCCCATCCTCTCCTTGCTGCCCGGCCTGCGTGCGCCACCACGGGCCTCCCCGCGTCGCCTCCCGCCTCCTCCGCCACCTCGGCTCGCCCAGCGCCCGCTCCACCAACCACCTCCTGGAACCTCCCTCCACCGCACCGCCCATGGCCTTGGCCGGAGCTTCCTCGCCGCTGCTCCTCCATGGCTGCCACGCCTCCCAGGGCCGACCAGCTTGGTCGCCCGCCCCTCGCCGCCCGCCACCTCTGCAGGCTCCCGGCGCCAGGCCGCCCTCGCTTCTCTCCTCCGCCGACTCCGTGCCAGGAAGCAGCCCCGCCCGAGGTCGCCTGCCCTCGGCCTCCGCCACCTCGGGCGAAGCCGCGTCACCGCCCTCCTCGCCTGGCTGCCGTTTCCCACCGGGAGCCCGGAGACCGCCTCTCTCCCGGCGCTCTTCCGCGTCGCCCGACGCCGGCCGCCACTCCCCTGCAGCTCCTCGCCGCCCCAGCCCGAGCCGCCGCCAAGCCCGTCTCCGGCCGCGTCCCCTGCTGCCTCGGTGCCGCCTGGTCCTCCGCCGTCGACCGACGTCCGCTGCTCCAGGCTCGCGCGGTTCCATGCCTCCACCCTCCCTGGCACATCATCCCCGGCCTCCCTTGCGTCGGCTGTGCCCGCCTCGAGCACGCCGGGTTCCTTGTGGTTTTCATCTGGTAGTGCTGCGTGTGTTGGTGCTGTAGTACCCTGCTGTTCAGTCTCTTGTTGTGCTTGGTGGTGCCCGTGTGTTGTTGGAGGCCACCCGGATGACCCCGACGAGAATCGCCCATGCCGAGATCTTCCATAGATGTTTCGGCAGAGGTCCGAGGCGACAAGATCTTCCCGTTGACAAGGCCACCGACAAGATCTTCGACATGCGTCGCTATATTCGCAGGCCACTTCGCGGCATCCGGGGATCGACACAAGACTGGAGCACCAAGGCCTCCTTCAGGGAATCGCCAAGGTCTACTGACGTCAGACGCCCGAAGACGAGGACCCCGCCAAGAACCCCAACACGGACACACCGAGTTCTCCATCGAGGAAACCAAGGCCGTCGACGTGGGACCAAAGAGTGCCGAGTACTTCATCGCGGACGCCAAGACCGACCCGATGCGCGGGCCCGACAAGACCGGCCCGACTGGTGGAACCGGAGACCGCCAAGTACAACTTCCCGGAACGCAAGATCTGCCCCGTTACCGAGAACGAGAGAACGATCCCGTCGAGACCGATCCGTCGAACCCTTGACCCTGAGACCGACCCCGAACCCCGGAACCCCAAGTTCGCCGAGCCCCCCCTAATGTGTGAACCTTCCCGAAACCCTATTTCATAACATAATAACAACTGTTGCATATTAATCATTCATCTCGCATGCATATCTGTGGTTTGGGGGCCTTATGCCGATTCACCTAATAATTAAACATGGGGCCCATATGCGGGCAAATCTAGTCTCATATCGGCCTCATTTAAATTTGTGTAGCGAACCGGTGCTATCTTTTGCCATGCTAATACAACATTTAAATTGCGGGGGTTCTAAATAACTTGAACCATTTAACTAATTGTCGGGACCCCGGTTCCACTTAACATGACCTAATTGCATCACACCTTTGCCATGTCATCCATCATACATGCATCATGCCGATCTTCTGCCGTTTTATTAAATAGTACATCCGGTGTTTCTTCTAGTGTTTTGCTTCTTCGCGGATAAGGCCGTTGAGTTGATGTGAGCTTCGCCCCAATCGTCGGTTGAACCGTCGGCAATGTTTTCAGGCGAGCATCTCCCCCTTTTCTACCTATCTTACTTTTATAGTCTTTATTCCCTCCTGTTGATCTATTGCTATCTGTGTTGCGATGCTTTAGTGTTCCGTACCTGTGATATACCGTGCAGCCCTATACTGCCTTGGACACATCCTATTACCTGTTGTTTGGTAGATAGTTGGACTTGCGCGTCGTAGTCGCTTGCTCGAGTGCTGATGTGTGTCGTCATATGCCACAGTTGCTGATGTATTGCCGCTTGTTGATGTTGGAGATGATTCTAGTTTTACTTATCGTCACTTTAATTTCTGTTTAACAACTAAAATTGAAATAAGCAGAGGCATCGGTGGGTGATAGAAAATATTTGGTTTCCGAACGCCCACTTGTGTCCCGTAGGACCCCGAGTACTTGATACCTGTTCTTTGTTTTATCGCGCTATCCACATCCGGAAGGTATATGGGACCCCCCTGAACCAGAGCTTGATTCAGTCTTATTTCTTGGGGCCACAACTAGTTTGAGGTTTTATTTACGATCCTGTACTTATGCCATGCTACTTTCTGTATTTAAATTGTGTGACAGATAGCACACTGTACTGTTTAGGAAGGCGGAGTGATTACGCGGTATCGACACCCCGAGTTTTCGGGTTCCTATCGCCATGACCATTGGCGCTAACCTTGAGTCCGTCTCAAGCTAGCTTACTTATTGCGGGATCTACTCAAAGGTGGCCCCTGAAATATTTCTGAATCTGTGATTGTTCAAGAGTGAAAGCCTCGGTTTTGATTTGGTTTTTCCGAGGTTGATCGAGCGTGTGTTGCTATTGGTGCACCCCGGCCGGGTAAAACTTTCTGAAAGCCGTGTCCGCGGATATGGACGACTTGGAGCACAGTATCTCGATCATAGACAAGCATAACTAAAGTTTATTGCTATAATTTGACTTATAATGACTAGTAATCAGCTTCACTATAACGGAATGACTAATAATACTGCCCACAATTGCTTGTTGGAATTGTCGCTTGCGACCATTGTACCTGACTAGTAAATCTTGCAACTACAACGAAATGGCTGAATAAAAGTACCAACAACTGCTGGGTTTTGGGATTATATCATGCTATCTGTATCTGATTAGTAATTGCTGCAACTACCACAGAATGATTAACTAAAAGTGCCCACTGCTTATTTTATCAGGACGATTATCTAAACCTGACTAGTAAAGTGCCGCAACTACAACCGAATAAGTAAAACTGCCAACTGTGTGAGTTCCTCGGTTGACTTCCTCGTTTGGTATCGAGGGGGAAACGCCAGGATGGGTTTGTTTGATGGTAGTATCAGGTTGGTTCGAATAGGTCATTCTTACCCTCCGATAACCGCCATTGTATCGAGTCTCTATAGGTTGTTTAGTGCATCTTTGCCGCTCGATCCACCATACCTATGTAGGCGAGGACCGCCAATTCTAGCCTCGCCGTGCTTGGCCTCGATCGACGCTCCTTCTTTTTTCCTTTGCCATTTGTCGGCACCCCTTTTGTTTAAGCAGGTTTTGAGATCGACGTCGTTAGCAGGGGTACCCTTCCGGCTTGGCCTGGGCAGGGTTATGGACGCCATTGGTTATTCTTCAGGGCTCTTAGCCCCATTTTGCATCTTGTCCGTAGCTGGACACTCTATCGTTTTCAAGGTGATTTGGATCTTTGAATTGTATATCTGTATTCTTGACTCCTTGAGTCGCTGTTATATATATCTGTTCTGTGGGTCCCATCGAGGACTGTTGTGTAATGTTATTACTTCGTTTTCCACCCGCACGAAAGTGCCTGGTGGGCACCTTTGAATCGTTTCTATGCGGGTTTGGCGAATTTTGCTTAAACTTGCATAGGTCCGATTCTGAGGGTGTTACACTGGGGTCCATCCTCCAGGTACTCCTCTTCATAGTATGGCCACGGGAATAGCCAGGGACAAAGCCATGAGTACTCTTTAAGTACTCGCAAACTAATACTAACAAGTGAAAGGGGTTTTTTATAATAGGACACTAGGCTCTAGGGTTGCTTTGCAAAAGCCAGATTTATCTCTACTAAGTTTAGAAGCAACGAATGCTAGTTGAAGTTTTATAACACCTTAGTGGGAACTTCTATCTCATATCACAACCCTGTTGTGGTCAAGTCAAAGTCTCAGTTCATTTCACAAGTCTTTTGAAAACATCTGACGGGGGAACAGTATGGCCACTCCAACTGTCCATAATCATGACGCGCTATTCAAATAGTTTGACACTCTGCAAAGATTGTACACTTTCACCACAACATTCGATACATCCGTCAGGAACAAATCCTGAATTCACCATACTCAGTATGCGGATAATCAATCCTAACCTTTCAATTACACGCCCTAGTATAAGCACCTCTCCTGTGAGTTTGGCCTCCCAACCATGACCAACTGTCATCTTGGGTACTGCACAGGTGGACAATCTTCACAAGGTAGCGTCAGCTTAGACCTTGGCCGTGAGGGAACTAATACTAAGGTATATAATTTTCCAGTCAAGCCCTACCCAATTCTCGGGTATTGTGGTTGTACGATAAAATTGGAATTGTATCGCATCCAGACAACCATCAGTTTTATAAAGGGCTAAGGCTCATGCCTCAACATTTTCATCACCAAAATCATCAGGTGTTCGGAAACACATGTCCAAAACATTTCAATAGAATGATCCATCAATCCAAGGTTTTCATAACCATTTTTCCACCAAGTATTCCCATCTAAAGTTGATCAAGTTTTATGCTTTAGCACTAGCATCTACAAGTGGGTAAGCACTAATGAGGGGTGGTAAACTAGTGGAGTTTAACTAAGTTTAATCTTATGCCTTAGGATTACATAAGGATTATCTAGCTTAGGCCAAATTTTATGCTCTTTATGCAACCTTCAATTATCTTTCTAATATCTACAATTCACTTAGGTAAGCTCTAAGTACTAGCTTTGATAACGAAATAAAGTATAAAAGCTTGTAAGTAGAACTAGGATTGGTTTATCAAGTGGATATGATCACATATGCTTAGGGCATATAGTGGTCATGGTAATAAGCAAGTATTAGCTTGCATAAGTATCAGTATAAGCTTGCATTAGTAGGGTATCTTGAAAGTGTTAACTTGCACATTCAACTTGATTAGTAAGGTTTGCCTTGTGCAGAGCCGTGGTTGAAGTTCTCCTCGGCTTCTTCTTGTATAATCCTCCTGCCTCCTCGTATCGTTGGTCGGTACTAGCGTCTATGAATAAATATGAGGTACACAATCACCAAACAATACTTAACTACTTTCAATCATCACACAAAAGGGTCCTATAGATGATCTAGCATCATCTCTAACATTATAAGATTAAGGCTTGGTTTAATTCCTTTTATTTTTAGAAAAGTAATTTCTACTCATTGAAAGACTACTTAAGATTTAATATTCTCCAAACCAAACATGGGATCATGTTGACACATGTCATCACCACATATTTTAGTCCATGGGAATGTGATTTAAAGTGGTGTCACAATTTAATAAGGTTTTACCCTTTTATTTTAATTAAATAAAGTGACTAGAAATGCCTATGTGGCATTCTTTTATTACTTGAACATTATTTCTGTAAGTAAACCTACATATTTTTATATATTCTGAAAGGTATGATTAAATGTGATTTTTGAGAGTTGGAATCAACTCAAAAGCTATTATGGTTTAAATTTGAAAAATGTTTGAATGCAGAAAAGCTTCTGCCTTCTTATTTTTACCATGGATGATATACAGATCCAAATGACTTGAATCCAACGGGCTTGGATTTAGCACTTCCAGACCTTTCTTACAAAATTAGTTTCATTCAATTTGGTTCACTGAATCGACCTGGGTTGATTTTTGAAACTGGGTACAGAAGTGTGTTTGAAATAAAATGGAAAAGGTTTAATTCAAATAACTGGGCTACGCGGGAAGCGATACTGGGCCGGCCTGCTAAGCACAACGCTTCCGCGGGCTGGTTAAGTGTCTGTCCCCACGCGTCAGTGAGACGAGGGGGTGCGAAGCGGTATGGGGCGATGTGGTGTGTTCGATCTGGTTCTAATCCAACGGCTGAGAGTCATCGTCGATGTTGGGCAACGCCGGCGAGACAGAAACCTAGCGCGGCCAGTGGGGGTCATTGGGGGCTCACCGGGGTTCAGGCGAGGGTCAGCGAGGCGGGCGAACGACAAAGTCGACGACGGTGAACCTCCTGGTACCGGCAGCTTCTCCTGGGGCGGCTCCAATCGCTGGCTCCCTTCTTCTCCAGCAGCGGCAGGCTCCGGTGAAATTCCGGCGATGTGCTGCTCACCTTGCTCCGGGAACGGCGTGGCACAATCAGTGAGGAGAGGGGAGTGAGATGGTGTGCTCAATTCGGCTGGGGGTGGACTCTATCTATAGTGGAGCGAGGGGACCGACAGGGCGCAAGGTGAGCTCGTCGTGGTCGACGGTACAGGCGGCTATCGACGTGGGCGACGGTAGGGGGCGGTGCGGTGCTCCCTGGCGATGCTCAACGACACGGTGGCGAGACGTGGGGCGGTGTGGTTTGGTCGGAACGCGATGGTGCTCTGAGCGTGCCCGACGGAAGATTTAATGGCGCACAACGCGCGTGGTCCGCGCAGTGGAGAACGAGCGTGTCCGCGGGGTTACTGGGACGGTGGTGATCACGTATGCACGCGGCGAGGGCGGCGCGCGGTCTGTGGGCATCGGTCGAGCGGGGCGTGCTCTCTGCATGGTTGCTGGCGAGGTTGGCATGGTTCGTGTGTGTGGTCCAGTGGCTGGCAAGGTTCGAGCGGTGGACAGGGAGTGGCGGTGGACGGTGGACTGCCTCCGAGACATGCTGGATAGGCTTGGTTCTTCTCCTAGGTTGCTGTCGACATGGGGGTGACAAGTGTGCACTCAGCCTGCTCACCATTGATGTTAATGCCAAGCTTACATTGATGCTAAGGGTGTGCAATTGAGCTAGATGATCTACTAAAGCCTAGTTGCAACCAGAGAGGGAACAAGTTAGGCTTCAATCACTGCTCACAATAGTGTTTGGATTTTGTTTGATTTGTATCTGCAAGGTGTTTGATGAAATGGCCGCAAGATATCAAGTTTTGAATTTTGAAAAGATTTTTGGTGGGTGTGCTAGGTTGGTGCTGGTGAGTTTGCAGATGCTTGGGTTTTGAAAGTTGAGCTTGTTTGGGTGGTTTTTGAAAAGGTGGGATCTTGCCATATGATAAAGATTCAATTTTGAAGTGTCATTTAAATGTTTTTGGATGATCACAAAGTGGGCCTTGATACTTGTTATGAGTACAATCAAGGGGTGCAAAGATCCAAACAAGTTTCCGTTAAGTTCTGAAAGTTTGGGACAGCCAAAGTAGGCATGGGAGTTAAATTGGTCAAAATGACCATTCACTTATTTAGCTTTGTTTTGATTTATTTGTCTTTGGGAAAAGTTTGGGAAATGTTTATATGATGTTTATTTCACCTAAGCAACATTTTACAATCAAAGAAACACACAAACAAGGTGGTTCAAAAGAAATCAAAATTGGAATGCATACACACATGCATGCTTTCATATTTTTATTTAGAAAAGTTTGTGTTAACCCTAAATTTGATGATTAGAGTTTGATGATCCAAGTTTAGTATTTTTGGGATGTTACACCCAAAGTTGAGTATGGATGAGGAGTGGCCCTCATATTCAAGGGACATGAGATTGCCAACTTATATTTCGTCAAGTATACTCCATCTTTGTTCACTTTAACCTTAATCATCTCAAGATGCCTATGATAGGGGCAATGAGGGCTCAAAGCTAGTAAGTACCATAATCTTTTGGAAGCTCTTTATGACTTGTAATCCCTGCTACCCTCTAAGAAGGGACCTTTCTCCCACTTCCAAGTTGAGTCAGTAAACCTACTTCCTCTCTATCTCCAACAAGCTTTTGAGTTATTGTGTTTCAAGCATTCATATGGTGATTTATTCAATCATGTTCTTCATCTTCCTTGTTTGCACAAAACTCTTATGTATTGGGTATTACTTTGAAAGCCTTCACTTGTGAAAAACCTTTTTGAGCAAAGAGTGTTCCCGTTTTGAAATTTCTACAAAAAGCTTTTGTGAAACTGTTTACTAGGTGTTCTCTGACCAAGAACAAAAGTTTGCCAATTGCAATTATGATTTATCTTTATGCATCTCTATTGTGACTGATGTACTTGGTTGCAAGCTAAGTTATATAATGGTGAGTTGTTTTCTTCTATGAGTTGTGCAATGGTAAGTGTGATGCTTCTTGATCCATATGATGTCTTGTGAGTAGTTCGTTTAGTTCTTGAGGACATGGGAGAAGTCATGTTGTTAGTAGTCAATCTGTGATGAGTTATTATTCAATGGTTTAGTAAGTTGTGGTGCTATTCTTCTAGTGGTGTCACGTGAACGTCGACTACATGATACTTCACCATTTATGGTCCTAGGGGAATGCATTGTGTATTTGGCTACTAATTGTGGGGTTGCCGGAGTGACAGAAACCTGAACCCCCGTTAGGACACCTTTGCACAAGGGAGCGTAGGATCTTAGAGTTTAAGGCTGTGGTTAGATTTATATCTCAATTACTTTCCTATAGTTACGGATGTTTGCAAGGGGTTTAATCACAAGTATGTATTAGTCCTAGGAAGGGCGATATGTTAGCACAGGTTCACCCACACAACACTTACGAACACCAAAGAAGAGTACTCAACTATTTGAAGTGAAAGCACTTGACAGAATTCCCATGTGTCCTCGAGAACATTTGGTCCTTATAAGTATTTCCACCGGCTTGTCCTTTGATAAGAAAGGATTGGGCCACTTGATCCATTTGTTCGCTACTTCTGTTACTTTCTCTTTGTTTTGTTGCCTTGTCAGAAAACCACTAAAAATCCGTTTGCTAAGTATTCACAGGGATTTCCTGCTCCATACCACTGTTCAGCACCTTCTGCTCCTCGTTGGGATCGACACCCCTACTTATCGAAAGTACTACGATACACCCCTATACTTGTGGGTCATCAGCAGGGTGCCGGGAAGAGCTTCAGATCCCCCCGATCTAGGGACGATGGTGGCAGAGGCTACGGACTGTTTTGTGGAAGATTGATCGGGTACTTAGGGTTTTGGTATCGAGGGCTTATTATAGGCGAAGCGGGAGGCCAAGGGGGTGCCCGAGGCGGCCGCACCCTCCTAGGCGCGGGCTAGGCCTAGCCGCGCGGCCAGGGGTGTGGCCCCCTCGAGGCCCTCCTCCATCTCGTCTTCTGGCTCCGTGTTCCCCACGGTAAATCTAAATGACCAATATTTAGACTATTGCTCTTTCAAGATCTCAAAACAAACAAGATACCACCAAAAGGGTCAAGCAAGCTTCCCAACACCACTCACTCCCCTTGGGCGTGTACAACTGTAGAAGCAACCCTCTCCTTGTCTTATAGATTTGAGCAAGTAATAAAGAGAGAGGGATAAGCCACTAATAGCAAACCTTGTAAAGTAATACGGCAACAACAACCAACACCCTCCCCTCCACTCAATGCTCGAGCCACAGGCCCCACACTCTCCTCTCCACCTCCCTCACAAGGCTATCCTGAGCCACATCCTCCCCCAAGCTCTCTATGGTCGTGGTCCACCATGAACCTCACTCCCTCGGGATAAATACCCCCAGGCCACCCCAGCGCCTCCCTTTGCCCTCATTTGCCCCCAACTACCTCCACTCACACCCAGAGCTCCCTCCCCCGCTCCCATGCTCTGTATTGCCCGGGAGAAGAAGGAGAAGGCACTTCGGACTTCTCAAGGATTCGAGCCCTCTGCTCTCTCCTCTGCCCTCCCCTCTCTACATGTCCCTCTTCCGTGCTACACTCACTCCACTATATCTAACCATGCCCTTCTCCCTACTCAGGATGTCCCAGGAAGCTTCTCCGAAAAGCTCCCGAGCGTGCTCCACCGGTGCTCGTGCATGAGCAAGCTCCCGTAATGGATCTCCTTGTTGTCGCCCATCCCCGAGCTCGCCGCCGTGCGCCGCCTCGTCTCTGCCGGTTTCCAGCCATCCGTGAGCCCCTGGTGAGCCTTCCTGCTCTTCCCCCGAACCACCCACCAGCGCTAGGGTTTTATCCTCTGCGCCACTTCACTAGAGCAAGGATATACACGGGGGCCATTGATTCTAACTTAATCGAACGACCCTTATCACTCCATACCTCTTTGGCCCTCCTGGCCCGCTGACGACCGGGCCCCACCGCGTGGAAATTGAATCTCCCCTCCTACGGACAGTGCGCCCCCGCGTGGGCCGAATCCCCTCTCTCGGCCCACGACCGCCTGATCCGGCCCGCGCCCTCCCTTTTTGTTTTTATTTTCTCTTAAACCATTTCTCAGATCTAGAAACTAGCTTCTTAGTTTAAATCAAATTAAAATATGAAAATGCATGATATAATCGAGATGAAATTTTTACCTTGTTCCCTAGAGTTTTCCCCAACATGCAGACCAAACCCTATACCCAAAATAATTACCATATTTTCTTGGTAAAATAAATGCATGAATTACCTATTTTCACTAATAAATTCTTTCTGGAGGTTCTATAAAACCAAATGATTTAAACCTTGTCGGTACTGAAAGGTATTAGTCATACCTTGCTTTTCCCCTAGCCCCACCTAAATAGGATTCCTAGCATTCCTCTAGCAAAAATAACAAAAACTGGGCAAATCTGCCCTTAGGAATTCCTATAGGCCCATTGAAAGTGGATACTAACCTAACTCCAACTCACAACGCAAAGGAATACAAATAGCCTTCAAAACCTAGAAGTGGAAAATTTATTGAGCTCTTTTTGAATTTTGGTGAATTAAACAACTCTGTGCATAGTTATTCACCAATAAATTCACCATATTTGTTCTGTTACTCCAAATAGTGTTATTCTAATTTCTTAAGAAAGATATTCTAAATACCTAACATGTGTCTCTGTAATCACATCAAAAGCTCGTATATGTTTAAACTGGTGAAAAAGACAAATAACATCCAGCACTGCCTTTGGGATTTTCCTGAGGGCATTATGTTAATTTTTTTAAGTTGATTCCAACTCCTCTTGAATCAGTCCACCAAATACTACCTAACCACCCAAGGAAATAATTTTTGGAACTCCAGAACTATTCTGGTGAATTATTTCCTAAAACTAGAGTTTTATCCACCTTAAAAATCACTATAAATCAATGGTAATTGGTAAAATAGTGAAACAACTTTTGTTGGCTTCCTTTTACCAATATCTATCTGATGGTATCATTTTTATACAATGGTGTCATACATAAATTGGCCTTGCTCTAAAAACCCTCTCAAATTAGTTTCTAAATGATAACTCACCTTGGAATTCCTTCGACTAGTTCCAAGACTAATTCCAATCTTTCCAAATCCATTCTTCCAAACCTACTGAATTGTAACATGTATTACTTGTTTGTTTGCTGTATGCAATTATGCTTGTATGCCCTGTTTGATTATGCCCTTACTTGCTTGCATTTATGGTCTCTAACGACGATAGTTGCGATTATATCAAAGAACTGAAGGATATGGTTTTATTTATTACTATGGTGTTATAAGAAGAAGTCCAGGGACACTATTTCCATATTGCTACTAATCAGGCAAGCCACCTTCTTGCTCATAAAACCTTGTCCTACCATTTTACTTACGCATGTTTTATCCACTGTTTATGAAACTGCATTGTTTTACTTATGATGATTTTATATCTGGTAGTGGCTTGGCTCCTCCAGCTAATACCATTTGTACTACTAAGTATAACCCCTTTTATGAAACCTATTTGTCCCTAGTATGGTAGATGGTGTTTTAACATCATAACCCCTTGGAGACCCCATTTTAGCCTAAGCAAAAGTATAGGATGGGAAGACCCCGGGAAATTGTCTATAAAATGTTTTATGAGAAAACCTTGGTGAGTTTTGACCTCCCAAGAGACGTTGAGAAACTTAAAAATGTTTTGGTTTTACAAAAAGGTTGGTCGAAAGATGGAGGAAAAAGGTTTACGAAAACTCATCGGGTTGTGGAGTTTTGCTAGAACAATTAACCCGTGCAACCACATTACTCTAGAATGGGACAGGGTTGGGCTGGAAGTTTGTCTATTCTGGTATAGGGGCCTCACAACTACTATAGGGGATGTTAATCTTCGGAGGCTGGGTCTTATCCTATAAAGGTCCATGTGAGACATCGACCTAGAGAAGGAACGAACTGTCTGCGGGCAGCCAGGCATTACTATGAACCCCTCATTGAAAGTGCACACTTGGTGAAGTGGAAAAGGCGCTCCGGTTGGTCCTCGGTACCCGATGCCCCGGTCTTGAGGGGGTTACAACTCATAGGGTAGGCTCTTATACTGGAGTGGGCATCCAGAAGGTCTTGACCGGATACTCGAACCACGATCGGTGTAGATCAGGGCAGGGTACTCGGATGGTGTGGGTAAAGTGTACAACCTCTGCAGAGTATAAATATATTCGACTAGCCGAGTCCTCGGTCATGGACGGTTGGGAAGGTTGTTGTAGAGCGGTGCTGGTTTTGTTTTCAAAAAGTATTTCAGAAAATAAATGGCTTTGGAAATGCCTTGACCATGGGATGGTCGAAAAGGATATACGTTTTGACCGTGGTATGGTCGGAAAAAGGAGGAAGGAGTTTGGTCATGGGATGACCAGAAGGAAAAAAATGGTGACTCAATCCTAGTGTTTTATAAAACTTTTCAAAAAGGTTTCCAAAATGTTCTACAATTTTTTTTAACAAAGATATAGAGACATGCTATATCTGCAAGAGAAACTAATTTATAAAAGACCCTCTTATGGAGCCATCCAACCATAGCCATATTGCATATCCTTTATTATTGTTTTCTTACGGTGGTTTGTGAGTACATTCAAAGTACTCACCGACATTGTCCCTGGCTATTTACTTGGCCAGATTTTTAGAGGATCGAGAAACGATGAAGAAGCTGACGTCTATGCGAGCTATGCCGTCTCCCAGTCAGTCGTCTGTAGGTTAAGGCATGACATGGGCTCTGCGCTTGAAGACTTCCTCTAGTTGTGTTGTAATTGCCATATTGGCAATACTTTAAGTTTTGTAATCTATAATGTATGGATGTTGTGATGATACTGGTCGGTTATGCTCACGTCACACTGATCATGGGAACGTGACTTGTATGTATAACAGGTACTCTTGGATCGTAAATCTAGGGTGCTACATTCTACCGAAACTACTAAATGTGCAAAGCTCATATTGAATTTAATGAAAACAAGTAATCATGCATATCAATAGTTAGATGGAGCCTTATATGATAGGCAAATGACACAATTTATATAGCTAAAAATGTTGTATTATCACAACCATCAACTTCCCCAAGCTATATCTTGCTCGTCCTCGAGCAAAAAGGGATCGATAACTTAATGGATGTGATCTTGTTTATCATTGAAAATCAATGCACTGTATTCTTTGTTTTCCTGCAAGTTCAAAGCAAGAGAGAACATAATCATACAAGGCAATATAAGCTCATTTATATTATCCAAACCACTAGATATTAGTCAAAAACTTCTATGCCCCATGTCAAAGTTAAATCTAGCTTGCAAGTAAACTTGTGATCCTTCTATACACACTTTATTGTATTATTGTATTTTTATTTGTATAAGGCAAAGCTGAACACAGTTAGTTGTCAATCATAAATAGAGATAGAGTTTTCCAATGCTGCCCACTCATGCCATATATTAAAGTCTCTCAAGTGCAAACTTTGATTGTTGATCTCATAGAAAATCCATTTCTTAGTAACGAGACCATGCCAAAAGAGTGGTATATGTCCAATTGAGACTGTGTAGGCTAGGAAGGACACTCATGACCATTACCAAGGTTTCCCTTTTCGTTATAATGATTTCTCATAACGGTTAGAGGAGTATTACGACCTTTTATTTTAATGCAGGCCCATGAGAATACCAATGCATACCCAAATATAGCATTTTTGCTACATATGCTGGGCAACTCATAGCAAAACTCCAAGAGTTTTCCCTTTTTGGATTGTCCAAAGGCCAGCGGAGTTGTTAGCATCCCATGGTGTGCAACAGTGGTGCAAGACACGCATAAAGCAATATCTCACTTTGATTTCCAAGAATTTTTTTGGCATATGTAATCTCGAAACTTAGAAACATCATTTCTTATTTGACAACTCACTCAGTAAGCATCTATTAAGACCAGCATTTCCAACACTATGGGGTCGTGCTACTCCATAACCATTCACTTTAAGACAATTCTAAACAGTGACAACTAGCAAGTTTCAAATAACTTCTTTATTATATATTGATACGTCGCAAACATATCTATAATTTTTGATCTTCCATGCTTGTTTAGTATTTACTTTTCTTTGATTTGTCTATACTTTGAGGTGTTTTTATATGTGGATTGTTTACCTTACACACTTTGCTTAAAGCAGTTCTCCGTTGCTTGCAACTTAATACCGGAGGGGGTTCAGATGATAACCTGAAGGTGGATTATTAGTCATAGATGCAGTTGGAAGGCAGTCTATGTATCTTGTTGTATTGCCCAATCTAATGTCATAGGATCATGAATGTCTTGTATTGCATTATTATGCCTTGCTCTGTCCTGTCAATTCCCCTGCTGTAATTTGTTTACCCATCATGCCATGTTTGTTTATCTTAAGGAGAACACCTCTAGTGAACTATGGACCCCGGTCTAATATTTACCATTGATACATCTTCCACTGTTACTGTTTACTTTCTGCAAACCACTATTACCTTCCACACCATATAGTTAATCCTTTGTTTTTGGCAAACCGGTGAGATTGACAACCTCACTATTCATTGGGGCAAAGTCTTGAGTTTATGTTGTGCAGGTTTCCAAGTTGCTACAACACCTTTGATTCGTTTCCTTACTCCTACTGGTTCGATAACCTTGGTTTCTTACTGAGGGAAAACTTGCTGTTGTGATCATCACACCTTCCTCTTGGGGTCTCCCAATAAAGCTCAACAATCAACCGAGCCATCATCAAGCATTTTCTGGTGCCATTACCGGGGAGGCTAAGGACGGCTTCACAAGGGGAGTCCTTCACAACCTTTCTCTTTACTATGTTTTTGTTTTTCTTAGTTTCCTTTGCCTTGTTTTGTTTGCCTCTTTTTATCAAAAACTCCAAAAAAAATTAGTTTCATTTGATTTGCTTTCTCTTATAAAAAACACAAAAAATTAGTTCCTACTTTAGTTGCTACCATGTCTAGTTTTGGTCCAATCCTTGTGTCATTTACTTTCAAGCAAGAAAGTGAAGAGAGTTTCAAAGAATCTTGGTCTAGAATCTCTGATTTACAAAGGAAAACTGAGCCTAAGATGTGTCTTAGCTTGGTTATTAATAGTTTCTACCATGGTCTTGCTCTTTATTATAGATATGCTTTGGATGCTATAGCTGGGAAAGATATTTTTTGATGTACTGAGGATGAAGCTTTGGATGCTATAAAGAAGTTGATTATAATTTATAATATGCCTAGCAAGTCTGATTCTTCCTTTATAAACATTTATGCTAGGTTGAACACTGATACGTCCAAAACGTATCTACTTTCCCGAACACTTTTGCTATTGTTTCTCCTCTAAACTTGTGTGATTTGGATACAACTAACACAGACTGACGCTGTTTTCGGCAGAATTACCTTGGTGTGTAGTTTTTGTGCAGAAAATCAACTATCAGGAAAAATCCCGGAAATTATGCCAAAAATCCTATTTCGCCAGAAGATCCACGGAGCCAGAAGATGAGACAGAGTGGAGGCCTAGGGGGCCCACACCCCTGCCAGGAGCGGGTGGGCCTAGACCACGCCTAGGTGGGTGCAGCCACCCCAAGAACCCCCTCGGGCTCCCTCTTCGCCTATAAGTTACACCTTGACCTATAAACCGAGGAGGGTTCGACGTTTTTCTAGAAAGAGTTCTGCTGCGTCGCCACCACCAGAAACCAAGATTCAGATCCAGGAACTCCGTTCTGGCACCCTGCCGAGACAGGGAATTTGGAGAGGATCATCGCCATCGTCATCACCAATGCCTCTCCATCAACCATCAATGTTTCCCTCATCCATGAGTGAGTAATCCCTCGCTGTAGGATATGGGGATGGTAGGGATTGGATGAGTTCTATCATGTAATCGAATAAGATTGTTAGGGCATAGTGCCTAGTATCTCTATTAGTGCTATTTGACTTTGTTGCAACTTGTTGTGCTTAATGCTTCTCACTAGGGACCGAGTGTCATGATCTCAGATCTGAACTTATTATTGAATCATTATGATAGTATTGTTTGTGATCTTATCTGCAAGTTGTGTACACATATCATTGTCTAGATCCAAAGGCCCCGAAGTGACAGAAATTGGACAACCGGAGGGGATGGCTGTGATGTGAGGATCACATGTGTTCACGAAGTGTTAATGCTTTGCTCCGGTGCTCTATTAAAAGGAATACCTTAATTGCCAGTAGTTTCCTAGAGGCCTCGCTGCCATGGGCTGGCTGGACAAAAGATGTTGTGCAAGTTCTCATTGCGAGCACGCATGACTATATATGGAGCACATGCCTATGATTGTTTAGTACATGGATGCTTATTCTTATTTATCTGTAATTCCCTAGATCTTGAAGTTACATGTTTAGACTCGTCCATGCAACGCCCGTCCATCCATCCCTATGCCTACCGCGCTCATATCCTACTGTTTGCTGCTACTATTACTATTGCCCTTGTTTTGTTGCTTCTGTTGCTTTGCTGTTGCTACTACAAACTATTGCTACTGATAAACTTCTATGAGCAAGAACTATTTCCTGGTGCAGCTGAATTGACAACTCAGTTGTTAAGGCTTGCAAGTATTCTTTGGCTCTCCTTGTGTCAAATCAATAAATTGGATACCCGCGGAGACTGTTGCGATCCCCTATACTTGTGGGTCATCAAGTCTATTTTCTGGTGCCGTTGCTGGGGAGCATAGCTTTATTTGTAAGTTCACGTGGATCTACTATTGTTCACTGCTACTCCTTTCATCATGGGGAAGTCTCGTGATGGAAAGTTTACTATTTTACCATCCACTACAAGAAGAGGTACAATACTAAACACCTCTGCTGCTCTTGATTCACCGTCTGTTATAAGTAAGATTCTTACACCACCACATACTCATGCTACACACCGCTACTACTGCTTTGTCTGAAACTGCTTTTAATACTCATGATGTTACTTCTACTGTGCTTGATGCGAGTGGTTCATTAGGTCCTTTCCTAGATTCTACTATGGCTGGTCTAGGAAATACTAAAAGTCCTAGTGAAGACACTGTTACGCCTGTTAACTCTCCTGAGTCTAGAGAGAGTTATGATATTAATGATGGTTACATTGAGTTCACTCATGAATTTGCTAAAGAGTGCCGAAACACACATGGTACTAGTGCTAATAAGAGTCTCCTTGCTAGACGTACTATTATTCCTAAGCTGTTCTCTGATCCTCAGTTTGCCACCTCTCCCATAGATATTAAAGATAAAGATTATGATTTCTCTCTTGATTTATCCTATTTGGACATTGTTGAGAAAGAACCTTTTTGTGGGACTGAAAATGAGAGTGTTAAACAAGGTACACTCTCTCCACTTTGATGAAGGTGATATTCCTTATGGTAAGCCTCCTGATCAATGCTTAGAGGAACTTGACACATTTATTGTTAAACAAGGTAATTTTAATAAACAAGTTCAGAATCATTTATTGGAAAACTCTAGAGCTATTAATGAGTTGAAAGATATTGTGGAAAGAACTTCTAATGATATTAAAATTCTTTGTAAACACTTTCAAATGGTTCAAATCCAACTTGATCAACTTGCTAAGGTACAAAAGGATATGCTAGTTAATGCCTCAGGAGATAAACATGCTTATGGAATTAGAACTAGGAGTGGCATAACTACTCAAGATCCTTTATATCCTGAAGTACACCCTAAAAGAATTGGGCAGGATTCTCAACAAGGTGTAAGTAGTGGTAGTCCTCGTAAGAGAAAGAAAAAGAAACACAAAATAGTTGAGGAACCACTTGAACCTGCTGTAGATCCTAATAGTATATCTGTCTCTGATGCTGAAACTGATAGTGGTAATGATAAAAAATGATGCCCCTGATAAGGAGGAAGTTGAGGAAGAACCTGAGAAGCACACTAAGAACACTAGGTACACTAAGGAAGATTTTATTGCTAAGAAACATGGTAGTGAGAGAGAACCTTGGGTGCAGAAACCTATCCTTTTCCAGGTAAGAAACACAAGTCAAAGGAGGAAGAACACTACAACAAGTTTTGTGAGTGGATGAAACCTTTATTTTTGCAAATTCCTTTGACTGATGCAATTAAGTTGCCTCCTTATTCAAAGTATATGAAGGATATTGTCTCTAATAAAAGGAAGATTCCTAATGAGGAGATTTCTACTTTGCTTGCTAATTATTCCTTCAATGGTAAGGTTAAACTTGGTGATCCAGGTATACCAACTGTTCCTTGCTCTATTAAGAATAATTATGTTAGAACTACTTTATGTAATTTGGGAGCTGGAGTTAGTGTTATGCCTTTTTCTCTCTACAAGATACTCCAGCTAGAAAAGTTGATACCAACTGATATATCTTTGCAAATGGATGATAAGTCAACTACTATTCCTGTTGGTATATGTGAGGATGTTCCTGTTCAAGTGTCTCATAATTTCTTGGTTTTAACTGATTTTGTTGTGCTTGAAATGCCTGAAGATGATAATATGTCTATTATTCTTGGGAGACCTTTTCTTAATACTATAGGTGCTATCATCAATTGCAATCAAGGAAAAGTAACATTCAATATTAATGATAAAGAGCATATTGTTTATTTCCCCAAGAAGGTTGCTAAGAGCTATTGCCTGAATTTGAGAGCATTAAAGTTGGAGAAATATATTGTCCCATTCCACAAGAAAAATTTGAAACTATTATAATTGGGACCATTGCTATCAAGTATGAGGCAACATAATCACCTTGTGGAATGCAAAGTTTTGTTTCATATAAGATTGTTTTGGTAACAAGACTTGATCAACCTTGTTAACAAAAGGATTTTAATGAACAAAATAATGTTTCCACTGTGGTTATACTTGCTTTCTCTTACTTTTCTCTTTCCTAGTCTTTGCCTTTTATTTTGCTAGCTTTGATTTTGTTAGTTGTTTGCTTGTTAGAGTGTCTTAGAACTTCTGTAGTTTGGTTTTTGGTTTGCTTTTGCTTCTTCTAAAAAAACTTTTTCTGCGAGAAAATCAATTTTCATACCCTGAAAATTAGCCAAAAAAATGTTTCTCGAAAAATCCCAGAAAATTCAAAATAAATTTTTCCTCGAAAAAAAGGGGCAGAGGGACACCTGGAGTGACCCAGGGGCCACCCCAGGCCACAACACCCCCTATGGGCGCGGGTACTCCCTAGGTGGCGCCTAGGTGGGGTGTGGCCCACCTGGGCCCCTCCAAGGTGCCTCCTCCCAGCCATCTTCTTTCTCTCTCCCAAAAAACACCGGAAAACTTTCTCAAGCTCGAGTTCCTGCTGTTCTTGCTCGTGATTTTCGATCTCCTTGCTCAGCCCATCTTTGTTGCTGATTTTTGGAGGGATTGCTCCTTGGTATGTGCCTCCTCCGCTTGTCCAATTAGATTTGTGATTGATAGATTGTATCTTGAGTATTTTGCTGTTGTAGTTGACAGGTTGTATGATATTGCATGCTTGTTCTATTCTTATATATTTCATTTTGATGAATGTGTAGCCATCTAGTAAGTTCCTATAGTAGTTTCTCATAATTTATCAACTTGGAAATCACTTGGTTTGATGTTTGTCTAAAAATTTCAGAAAAGAAGATGAGTGCATACCCATTGCATCAGAAAAAAGAGGTCATGGACAACCACACATTTGGTGAAATATTTGAGAGTGATGCACCTAGAAGGGCAAGGCCTTCAAGATCATCCTCCCAAGATCGGCCCTCATACAATGAGGATCTCATTACACCGCGATTTGGCGACGAGGGAGATGAGGGGGATGCTCACCCTTCCACCTTTCCTTGCCAAACCTTTTTGCGAGCTGCTGGGATTTTTGATGATTTTACAACCTTGGTTCGGAGGGTTGGACTAACAAGCTATATGCAGGATGAGAGTGTGCAATATGCTACGCTCACTAAAACATTTGTGGAGAGCTTATCTTTTACTAACATCATGTTCAAGCCAGATGTGTCTTTCAAAATTTATGGCAGGTCTTACAATATGATATTGAAGAAATTTTGTGAGGCCCTGGGACTTGGTACAGCTGGGTCGGCAAAGAAGATTTCAGCTCAATCCGCTGATTTGTTGGAGCTCTACCGTGGGATAACCAATGATGATATCCGTAGAGCCCAACGGGGAAACATAAGAAATATTCAACTCCCAGCCATTAGGTACTTTGCTTACTATCTTACCACTAGTGTTCTTGGAGGGAGAACACTAGTAATATTTCCAACTATCATTTGGCCTTCATAGCTTCTTCCCTCAACAATGAAACTAAGTACAATCTTGGTTCTCTCATTGCTCGTCGCTTAGCTGCTAAGGGACCCATTTATGGGGGAATTATTGTTGCACGTGTTGTTGCTACCTTGGACCTTGCTGTTGATCCAAATGATATAGTTTTGGATCCTCAGAGGCTTGATCTTACTACCATGAAGGCGCACCACTTTGTCACTACTGGCTCTACCCTTGAGAGTTTGGTTTATAGAATGTTGTTTATTGACGGGGAAGAGAGAGAGAGATCCCTCTCCCCTAAACCACTTTGTTCAGTATTTCTCAGGGACCTTTGTCGCCCTCCAAGGAGGAGATGGATGACAAGCTGCACATTCTTGGCTTCCATGGACACTATTAGGGGGACGCACCCTCATACGACCCCTCTGTGCACTACACAGGTCCTCGAGCTCATACCAGGACGAGGGAGCCTCCTCGCCGTACTACGGAGGCGCACCTACTTGGTCACCATGGAGTTGAGCCCCACTTAGGCCAAAAGCCTAAGCTTGGGGGAGGTATACCGACATCACACTCATCTATATATCATGTTCGGTCGGTTCTTTGTATATCCATTATTTTGCTTTCTTTTTGGTTCTTACTGCTGCTTTCTCAAAACCAGAAAAATACCAAAAATATTTTCGTTGTTTCTCTTGGTTTGTTTCTTTGCTTTGGTTTTCCTTAAAAGAAAAATCCAAAAAGATTTTGCTTTGTTCGGTTCATTTTTGCTTTGTTTGTTTTTGCTTTGTTGGCTTGTTTTAAAAATCGAAAACACCAAAAATATGTGTTCTTCTTCTTTGGTTTTATGAGTTCTTTGTAGGGTTCAGACGTCCTCAGTGGATTTTGGTTTCATATTATTATTCAAGTCACACAAGTGAAGGTCAATACTGAAGATTAAGACAACTTGAGGTGTGGTAAGAGGCTGGTAACAAACTCTATTTTTTTTCATTTTTGTACATATACTAATCATGGTGAGCATGCTTAGTCTATTCAGTTAAGGTGTATGTTACTGATGGATGCTTAGTAGTTCTTGCTTGTCTGTGATTAGCTCCAGCTTGCTAATAGTTTGTAGCATGTCATATGAATGTTTGCTTGCATTGTTTTATTCATATTTTGGTATGAAATTATGGTATCCTCCTCTGAAGTTTCATGTGGATCGACTTGGCCCATGCTCATGCATGCATATGAATAAACAATAGTCAGTAAGCCTCGATGATTTATTTTGCCTCAGAGTTCTAGTATCACTTTCATGCCATAATTAGTCTTGTTTTGTTGCAAGCATGATTATGACAATTATTGCTCTCTTGTTTGTCACTCCCTCTCTATTGCTAGCCTTCACTTGCAGTGAGTATGAGCTCCACTTGTGCTTCCAACTCCCCAAAACCAATATTGCCAACTGTGTCCACCATACCTACCTATTAGCATCAATTGCTATTTCAGTGCATATTCATTATGCCTTATTTTCATCCAAATAAAATGTTTGTCTGTTTTGAGAAAGTTAGTTAGTAAAGCTCTCACGAACTTGATGGCACACTTTATTCCTTGCACTTAATAATCCTGAACCATTGTGACTATCCATGAAAGTTATATGCTTGCAAATTATAGGCTGGGAGTTAGCAGAACCGTGCTGTCACGGGGAACGCTTTTAACACTTATGGATACATATCCAGTTGATACCTTGCTCTTTTGTTTGCGGATGTCGTCGGTGTGAAATAAAAGGGGATCTTGTGAGTTCATGGAGTATATATATGTGTTATAGAAACGCCTGAGCCGCTAGCCTAAGCCATGCCTAATCATGGTTGAAACTTGCAGCATTACCATAGTGAGCATCCGTGAAGCATCCTCAATAAAAAGCTATGCACATAGTAAATAAAAAGATCGCTAAGATGCCCATTGTCTGCTTTCCTTGTCATTTTGATCACGGGATAGCTCCTGTATCATGTGCAAGGGGTACCTCGTTGGCGGTTCTCAATGATATGCATGTATTTACAATGAAAAGAACTTACAGGTAACCAAAGTTGAGTAGCATGCGGAACGGCCCCCATACTCAAAGGACATGGGATTTCCAATTTATGGTCTTTCAAGCATATAACTCACATTGGAACTCACTTTCACCATAAACATGTAAAGATGCCTATGATAGGGGAAATGAGAGCTCAAAGCTAATGAGTACCTTCCTTTCAGCATTAGGAAGCCTTTCAAACTTTTCAAAACCTTTTCACTTCCTTGTTGAGTCACCACTTATTCTATGAGCACCTTCTTGAGAGCATAATTGTCATCCTTGTGTTTGTCTCAAAACTTGGTTAATTATGTCATGACTTTGATGCTTGTATCTCTGATATCTTTAGTTATAGTCTTCATGTGAACTTCAGAGGTTCCTTGGCATTTATATTGTGCTCTACAAAAAAAGGCAAGTGAGATACCACTCTATCATACCTTATTATGAGCATTGCAATGTTGCTTATATTTATGTTTCATGCTACTTATTATTTTTGAGTTGGTTTCTCTGCATAGCTTGCAATGACTATTGAGTATACTTAGTTGCATACTATTTATTATGAATGGTCTAAGTATCTACTCCAGTGATGAGAATATATACATCATATGAAGCAAATGTGTTCATGAAAGTTCTTTTATCGCATCAGTTTTCAACTGAATTTCTTGAGGACAAGCAATAAGATAAGCTTGGGGGGAGTTGATACGTCCAAAACATATCTACTTTCCCGAACAATTTTGCTATTGTTTCTCCTCTAAACTTGTGTGATTTGGATACAACTAACATGGACTGACGCTGTTTTCAGCAGAATTACCTTGGTGTCTAGTTTTTGTGCAGAAAATCAACTATCAGGAAAAATCCAGGAAAATATGCCAAAAATCCTATTTCGCCAGAAGATCCACGGAGCCAGAAGACGAGACAGAGTGGAGGCCTGGGGGGCCCACACCCCTGCTAGATGCGGTTGGGCCCAGCCCGCGCCTAGGGGATGCGACCACCCCAGGCACCCCCTCTGGCTCCCTCTTCGCCTATAAGTTACCCCTTGACCTAAAAACCGAGGAGGGTTCAACATTTTTCTAGAAAGAGTTCCGTTGCGCCGCCACCACCAGAAAACAAGATTCGGATCCAGAAACTCCGTTCTGGCACCCTGCCGGGACGGGGAATTTGGAGAGGATCATCACCATCGTCATCACCGATGCCTCTCCATCAACCATCAATGTTTCCCTCGTCCATGAGTGAGTAATCCCCTGATACGTCCAATTTGCATCACCATTCTATATTATAATTTGCCTCTATTCATTGATATATGTCTTATTATGAGGTGTTACTTATGTCTTTTCCTCTGTTTTTGCCTCTTGGATGATTCTTGGAGGATGGACTGCCGGAGTCAGATTTCTGATGGAAAAAAGAGGTGTTTTGATGCAATTTCATGAAGATCGGAAAAATACCAGAAAAATATTGGAAACTTATATTTTCCCAGAAGACGGAGTAAGCCAGAAGGGGAGGCATAGTAGGGCCACAGGGGGCCCACACCCCCTAGGCGCGGGCCCACCTTGACCCGCTCCTAGGGCAGGTGTGGTCCACCTGGCCGGCTCCCGACTCCGCCCTCTCGCCTATATCTTCCTCACGGAACCCTAATACCAGGGGAGGGACCACAGAAAGATTTCCGCCGCCTCTGCGGGGCAGAAAACTCCGAGAGAGAAAGATCTCCCCGGCAGACATACTTCTGCAGGGGAAATACCTTTTCGGAGAGGGGAGATCATCGCCATTAACACCATCATCAAGCTAGACTTCATCGGGATCATCATCATCATCTACACCATCATCTCCACCAGCACCATCATCACCACTCCATCCCGCTGTAACAATCGTGTTGGATATTTCTTTAGTTCTTAGGGGAAACTTTCCCGATGTTCATTACTATTGTAGTTGATGCTTGTGAGTGGAACCATTGGATTATTGTTTATGTTCAGATTGTTATTCATCACCATATCATCTTTGATCTTGATCCATATGATGTCTTGTAAGTAGTTAATCTAGTTCTTGAGGACATGGGAGAAGTCATGTTGTTAGTAGTGGATCTGTGTTGAGTTATTATTCAATGGTTTAGTATTTAAGTTGTGGTGCTATTCTTCTAGTGGTGTCATGTGAACGTAGACTACATGATACTTCGCCATTTATGGTCCTAGGGGAATGCATTGTGTATTTGGCTACTAATTGTGGGGTTGCTGGAGTGACAAACCTGAACCCCCATTAGGACACCTTTGCACAAGGGAGTGTTGGATCTCGGAGTTTAAGGTTGTGGTTAGGTTTATATCTGAATTGCTTTTCTATAGTTGCGGATTCTTGCAGGGGGTTTAATCACAAGTATGTATTAGTCCAAGTAAGTTCGGTACATTAGCACAGGTTCACCCACACAACACTTACAACACCAAAGAAGAGTACTTAGCTATTTGAAGCGAAAGCACTTGACAGAATTCCCATGTGTCCTCGAGAATGTTTGGTCCATATAAGTATTTCCACCGGCTTGTCCTTTGCTAAGAAAGGATTGGGCCACTTGCTGCAGTTGTTCGTTGTCTTTATTTGTTGTACCCTGTTTTGTTGCCTTATCAGAAAACCCCTAAAAATATGTTTGCTAAGTATTTACAGAGATTTCCTGCTCCATACCACTAGTCAACACCTCCTGCTCCTCGTTGGGATCGACACTCCTATTTATCAAAAGTACTACGATACACCCCCTATACTTGTGGGTCATCAAGACTATTTTCTGGCACCGTTGCCGGGGAGTGAAGCGCTATTGAAGAGTGGAACTAGTAAAGGAAACTTCTACTGTGAGTATTTCTTTTGTTTCTGTTTGTTGCTTTGTTTCCAATATGGATAACCTACTTGGTTTTCTGTTTGGGAAAACTACTACCACTGTTAGGGTATTAGATGAACCACCTATGTTGATATAGATCCTTTTAAGATACCTACAAGTATTGTTGACCGTGTTATGGATAATTATTATTTTGGGGATGGAACTGTCCATCCTGGTGATCATTTTATTTTTATCCATGAATTATGCGGGTTGTTTAAGTGTGCAGGTATCACAACGGAATAGGTGAAGAATAAGTTACTCTCTATATCCTTGAAAGGGAGAGCTGAAGAATGGTATAGGCTGTTGAAGAATGGACAATCCATGGAATGGGAGGAAATGGCATCTCTCTTTTATTCTAAATTTTATCCTCCCAGTGAGATTCATAAGGATAGAAATCTGATATATAACTTTTGGCCTCGTGATGGAGAGAGTACAGCTCAAGCTTGGGGGAGACTGAAGTTACTAATGCTTAAATGTCCTATTCATGACTCCCTAACAATATTATTATCAATAACTTTTATGCTAGGATTTCTCTTCATGATAAAGATTTACTAGATGATTCTTGTGCTGGATCATTCACACGTATGAAGGAAGAAGCTAAATGGGATCTACTAGACCGTATTCAAGAGAACACTGAAGCTTGGGAGAATGACAAAGGAAGAAAGTTAGGTATAAACTATGATTATGAATGCATAAAATCTTTTATAGGAACTGATGACTTCCATGATATTAGTAATGAGTTTTGTATTGATTCCCAAAGTATTGCCAACTGTTTTAAGGCCTTTGCCTCTTACATAGGAATTCCCAAAAAGAAGTGGAATAAGTACCATGCTCGTTATAAAGATGTTGTTAGTCATGTTACTATTAGAAGTACAGAAGTTTGTACTACTAATCATATTATGCCTGAACCTTATGTTGAGAAAATACATTTCCTAGCTAAGGTAAAGGAGTATTCTATGATGATTAGTGCAGATAATAAAGGTACTAAGAAAACTGTGGAGCCTGATGAGCAATTGAATACCGAACCTGTGGTAGCTATTGATCGGGATATGCCTACTGGGGTATGCCCAGCAGGGCGTTTCCTATTGGCCCAAGCTGCCAGCGAGTGGGCCCGCAGGATAGCGACTGGATCGAGACTTGGAGAGGACCTAGGCGACTGGAAGCCGGAGGCCCAGAAGCGTAGCTAGGCCAAGTAGGTTTAGGTCAAAGACCCTCCTAATCCTTAACCAATTCGGTTGTAGATCTGTAAACCCTAGCGAGGTGAGCCTATATAAACCTCCCTAGGGTACGCATAGAGGACACGTTCCATCATACACCCCAGCGACTCGCCACCTAGTCGTCGAGCTCGCCCTTGTACTCTCTCCATAAAACAATATAGCAGGAGTAGGTCTTTACCCTTCGGGGGGCCGAACCTGGGTAAACCCTTGTGTCTCCGCCCTCATCTCGCACCGCAGATGGCAGGCCGCCCTTTCCCCATGTTCTACTACTCGCTGCCAATTGCAGCATCTGTTGTGTCCATTCCCACGACAGTGGCGCCCACCGTGGGGCCTGGCCGGTTAGGCCGGTGTTCTGCGGCGAGATCCAATCTACCCATCAACGAGACGATCGCCACCGGCCACATGATCGCGATTGGCGAGATCCTCTAGATCTTGCCGAGCAGCTACGTCCCGGTGGCACGCCCCATCACGCACAACGTGATCATGCCAGTCGGCACGATCAGCCTCTTTGTCGGCTTCACCGACACCATCACCTCGGAGTACCCGGCTCGCATCCGCGAGTCGCCGCCACGCGACCAACTCTCTGAGAGCCAGGTCCGCACTATCCACCGCCTCGCCTCCGAGTACGACTCGGCCCACAACAACGTGGCCGAAACCACCATGGTCGCGGACGACACGGCCCTCAACGACGATGTCGACTCGGTGACCCCAACGTCGGCTGCTGGATCCATCGTCACCGTGTCACCCGCGGGCTCCATCACCCAGGTCTCCAACATTGGAGACTTCGAGGACCCCTCCATCCTTGGGATCTTCGACTTCGACTCCGAGTCAGAGAATTCCGGCGACTTCCACGTCGGATCTGGCCGCAACGTCGCGGCCTACATGGCGAATGGAGCAGACCCCCCGCCAGACCCCTTCTCCACGCTGATCCCGTCGACCGTGACGGCAATGGAGGTCGAGGACCTCCACGTGTGACTGGAGGAGGCGGTCAGCAAGGAACAAGCCGAGCGTGAAAAATTCCGCCTCGAGCAGGTGACAGCGCAGGAGCTTTCGTGCTACCACCAACTCCGCATCAGGTCACGCCTGAACCCAACCATTTAGAGCCGCGCCCTGAACTTCGACGACGAGTACGACTCGGCTCGCATAGCCGAATGCGCGATCTGCGAAAACACGCCGCCAGGAGGAAGATCCCGGCCAGCACCAGGCGCGACGGCTAACGGCGCACCACCACCACCACCCGTCCGCATGCCCCCCCGGGATCAGTCGAGAATCCTGGTCTCCTCGCGGGAGCGAGACACGAATGGCCTCCCGTTGTTCTCCACCCCGATGTACAATGTCGTCGCGAGCCGAGCCGCAGTCGACAACATCACCGTGACCGGGGAAGGGGCCCTGCAGATCCAGTACGCCAAGGCCCTACTCGCCAAGGCAGTCAAGCAACAAAACGCGGGTGCCGACTCACGGGGTCGCATGTACTCGCGTTTGTCAGGCAGCAAGGCGGCCTCGAGCGGACGCCCAGTGGTGGCAAACACCCTTAACTGCCCACCACCCGATCCCCTGCAGCTCCAACATCGACCCGCACACGCGGCGCTCTCCACCAACGACCTGCGACCGGCGAACAACCTTGTCGCCGCCAACGGGCAACCAGTCAACGCGCGCACCCACATCATCAACAGCCAGAGCTGGCGCGCACGCTAGCCTGATGACCTGAGGCATACCCTCACCAACCGCCACGACGGCGAACCAAGGGGGTCGCTGAGCCGAGTCGGACCCCAGTGCTTTGGACCAATGATCCGAGGCAAAAGATATCCGGCGAACTTCAAGGCGCTAAAGGAGATCGAGAAGTGCGACCCCTCGTACAACCCGTCTGTGTGGCTAGACACCTACCTCATGGTGATGGGAATCGCCGGCCGCACCGACCTGCTCGCCACTCGCTACCTCCCCCTGATGATGGAGGGAGTGTGTCGGCAATGGATCAACACCCTCCCCATGGACAGCATCAACTCTTGGGAGGAAATGCGTGACGCCTTCGTCAGGCACTTTGAGGGCTCCTACACCCACGCCACCACCATCGAGGACCTGGAGTGATGCGTCCAAGGACCCCGCGAGTCGACCCGCAGCTGGGTCCAAAGGTGGCAAGACATGTGGTACAACGCGGCCGGAATCCACCCGGACACCGCGATCCACTGCTTCAAGACCTCGTGCCGCTACGAGCCCCTGGTTGCCAAACTCAAGCGGGTGTACAAAACACTTGACAACATACTGAACCTCCTCGAGATTGCTAAGTGGTACGCGGAGGAAGACGCAAACCAAGAAACCGACAATGAGTCGGGAGGTAATCGCCGCACGAGCGGCCACGACAAAGGGAGGTGACCCGAGCTACGGTACAGCAACACTCACCTCACCGGCAAGCACCGCGGTGATGGGCGAGTCGACTTCGTCGCCAACACCGGGTACGCTCCACGCGAGCCCAAGAGCTTCCGCCGCGACGGAGGCCAGCGCCGTGATAGCGGCAACTACAAGGCGAAGCCGCGATTCGACCCCGCGGCCCTCCTCAACCAGCCCTGTGTATTCCATAGCAGGGAGGGGAAACCCGCCACGCACACGACCGCCGACTGCCACTCCCTAAGGGAAATCGAGAAGGCACGACGCGCAAGGGAAGACCCCGACAACCACCCGCCAAACGGCGGCAAATTCGGCAACGACGCCGGCTCGCTTCACACCTTCACAAGCTTCAACACGAATCGCGGGAAGAAGGTCATCGCACGCGCCGTCGCCATCAACGCGGTGTCCCAGATCGACATCCCCCAGTTCCTTAACTGGTCCAAGCAACCAATCACCTGGAGCCACGAGGACCAGTCGCCACGGATCGAATATTCGGGCCGAGTCGCCTTGGTGGTCAAGCCCAAGGTGGGGGACTATTGGCTCCCCAAGAGGCTGATGGATGGCGGCAGCTCCATCAACATTCTATACCTGGACACATTCAGGCGACTGCGGCTCCCACAGTCGATGATCGAGACGACCTACACCACCTTCCACGGCATCGTCCCCGGTCGAAAGGCATACCCAATCGGCAAGGTGACGTTGCCAGTCACCTTCGGCACACCAGCAAACTTCCACACCGAGCGAATCGTTTTCGAGCTGGTGCCGTTCAACATCCCCTACCGCTGTGTCCTGGGGCGCCAGGCGTTCGCCAAATTCATGGCAGCGCCCCACTAAGCGTACAACGCGATGAAGCTCCCCGGGCCGTGCGGCATCATCACTGTCATGGCGATCCTGACATGGCCGCAGAATGCAAGGCCAAAGGCGCTGAACTCGCTGACGCTGTCATCGCGGAAGAGGCCAACCACGCTGAGGAGCTCGCTAACTATGCGAGCGGGGTCAACAATTACGACCCCACCATACTCAAGAAGCCCAACTCGGGAGGTGGCAGCTCCACCGCTTTCGAGGCAATGATGCACACTCGCACCGTCGAGCTGGTCCAGGCGACTCCAGCCAGACGGTGACGATTGGGACGGGCATGAGCCCAACATAGGAAGGCGCGCTCATCAAGTTCCTACGTGAGAATCGCGACAGCTTCGCATGGAAGCCATCCGACATGCCTGGTGTCCCAAGGGAACTCGCGGAGCACAAACTCAACGCCGACCCCAAAGTGCAACCTGTCATGCAGTCGCTGCGGCCCTTCAATGAAGAGCACCGCCGAGCAATCTCCGAGGAGGTGCAAAGTCTACTCGCTATAGGCTTCATCCGTCCAATCAAATACTCCAAGTGGCTGGCAAACCCAGTCCTGTTCAAGAAGAAAAACAGGACCTCGAGAATGTGTATCGATTACACAAACCTCAACAGCGCCTGCCCGAATGTAACACCCTCAGAATCGACCCTATGCAAGTTTGAGCGAAACCCGCCAAACCCGCATAGAAACGATTCAAAGGTGCCCACCAGGCACTTTCGTGCGGGTGGAAAACGAAGTAATAACATTACACAACAGTCCTCGATGGGACCCACAGAACAGATATATAACAGCGACTCAACGAGTCAAGAATACGAATATAATATACAAAGATCCAAATCACCTTGAAAATGATACAGCGCCCGACTACGGACAAGATGCAAATGGGGCTAAGAGCCCTGAAGAATAACCAATGGCGTCCATAACCCTGCCCAGGCCAAGCCGGAAGGGTAACCCTGCTAACGACGTCGATCTCAAAACCTGCTTAAACAAAAGGGGTGCCGACAAAGGGCAAAGGAAAAAGAGGAGTCAAGATCGAGGCCAAGACAATGAGGCTAGAATTCGGCGGTCCTCGCCTACATAGGTATGGTGGACTGAAGCGGCAACGGCAGCATGCACTAAACAACCTATAGAGACTCGATCCAACTAACGGCTATCAGAGGGGGGTAAGAAAGACCTATTCGGAACCAACCTGATGCTACCATCAAACAAACCCATCCTGGTGTTTCCCCCTCGAGACCAAACGAGGAAGTCAACCGAGGAACTCACGCAGTTGGCAGTTTTATTTATTCAGTTATCGTTGTAGTGATTACTAGTCAGATATAGATAGTCATCCTGGTAAAATAAATAGTGGGCAGTTTTAGTTATCCATTCCGTTGTAGTTGCGACACTTACTAGTCAAATACAATTAGCATGATATAACCCCAAAACCTAGCAGTTGTTGGTACTTTTATTTAGTCATTCCGTTGTAGTTGCGATACTTACTAGTCAGGTACAATTGTCGCACGCGACAACCCAAGCAAGCAATTGTGGGCAGTTTTATTTAGCCATTCCATTATAGTGAAGCTGATTACTAGTCATTATAAAGTCAAATTTATAGCACTACTTTAGTTATAGTTGTATATGATCGAGATACTGTGCTCCAAGTCGTCCATAACCGCGGACACGGCTTTCAGAAAGTTTTAACCTGCAGGGGTGCACAAATAGCAACACACACTCGATCAACCTCGAAAAATACAAATCAAAACCCAACGAGGACTTCACGACAAAGCAATCACAGGATTCAGAAATATTTCAGGGGGCCACCCCATTGAGTAGACCCGCAACGAAGCTAGCTGACTCCGAGACGGACTCAAGGTTTGCGACAATGGCTGTAAACGACTGGGAACCCAAAACTGGTATTGTCGATACCGCGAAAACATTCCACTTACCTAAACAGTACAGTGTGCTCCTCGCACAATCGTAAATAAAGCAGTAAAACATGGCATAAGTACAGGATCGTAAATAAAACCTCAAACTAGTTTGTGGCCCCAAGAAATAAGAATGAATCAAGCTCTGGCTCAGGGGGGTCCCATAATCCTCCCGGATGTGGATAGCGCGAAAATTCAAGGAACAGGTATCAAGTACTCGGGGTCCTACGGGACACAAGTGGACGGTTAACAACCAGATAACATCTATTGCCCACCTGTGCCTCTGCTTACTTACTTCAATTTTAGTTGTTAAACAGGAATTAAAGTGAACGATAAGTAAAGCCATGATCATCTCCAACATCAACATGCGGCAATACACCAACAACTGTGGCACTAGACGACACGCAACAGCACTTGAGCAAGCGACTACGACGCGCAAGTCCAACTATCTACCAAACAACAGGTAATAGGATGTGTCCAAGGCAATATAAGGCTGCGAGGGATATCACGGGTACGAAAACTAGAGCAGCGCAACACAGATAGCAATAGATCAACAGAAGGGAATAAATGCTATAAAAGTAAGATAGGTAGAAAGGGGAGATGCTCGCCTGAAAACATTGTCGAAGGATCAACCGAAGATCGGGTCGACACTCGCATCAACTCAACGACCTTATCCGCGAAGAAGCAAAACACTAGAAGAAACACCGGATGCACTATTTAATACTACGGTAAAAGATCAGGCATGATGCATGTATGATGCATGGCATGGTGAAGGTGCAATGCAATTAGGCCATATTAAGTGGAACCGGGGGTCCCGACAATTAAATATATGGTTCAAGTTATTTATCTACCCCGCAAATTAAATGTTGTCTTCACATGGCAAAATAAGTTACCGGTTCGCTACACCAATTTAAATGAGGCCAATATGAGACTAGATTTGCCCGCATATGGGCCCCATATTTAATTATTAGGTGAATCGGCATAAGGCCCCAAACCACATGACAACATGCATGCATGAACCGTTCCATATGCGACAATTTATATTTAGCATTTATAAGATAGGGGCTCGGGAAAAGGTTCACACATTAGGGTTCGGCGATCTTGGGGTTCGAGGGGTTCGGGGTCGGTCTCAGGGTTCGGATCTGGGGTTCGGCCTTGGCGGGTTCGTTCTCTGATAACGGAGGTAGATCTTGGCGCATCCGTGGTCTTCGGGTCATGTCGACGGTCATGGCGTTCGGGATGAAGTACTTGTCGTATTCGCATCGGCGACCTTGGCGTGCGGGTCCTCGGGCATCAGATTTGGGGAGAAGTACTTGTCGCATCTACCGTCTTCGGGTTTGCTTCAATCGGGTCCATGACGGAGTACTTGTCGTCCCATGTGGAAATCCTTGTCGATCTGTGGCGATGATCTCAGGTTCAGGTCTTCGGGGTTCATGAGGAGAACTTGGCATTCCGAGGGGTTCAGTCTTCGAGGTTTGTCCATCTACGCCATGTCGGAGACCTTGAGGTTTCGGCTCGATCGAAGGTGCAGTGTTGAGTTTCGACTCAGGCGATCCGCGGATGGTACTCTAGCGGCCACGATGATCTTGAGAGGAACTTGGGGAACACATGGTCTGGTCCTGGACTTGGGCTTGGCTACAGCAGCCTTGTCTTTCGCGGCGGCGCCATGGAGAGGACATGCGGCGCGGGTCGGTGAGGGCAGGTCCCACGGCGAGCTCCGATGGGGTGCTCGGGAACAGAGGAGGACGACGAGGCGTGACCGACGATGACTACTTGCAAAGGGCGCGCGACTGACGACGGCAGGTGGCCGTACGTAGGCGGCGGAGCAGGAAGCTCGGTGAGGGGCGCCGACGAGCTTGGCGGCTTGCGGACGAAGGGGGACCCGCGGCTGCACGAGAGGGCGACGGAGAGGCGGGTGCTGGCGCAGCGGGTCGAGGAGGGAGGCCGGCGCGACGAGGCCGGAGGAGGACGCGGCCGAGGGAGACAGGGGAGGTCGCCGGACGACGGGAGAGGACGCTGGAGGGGAAGCCGCGGGGGCGCGCGCGGATGGGCCCGCCGGCGACGGGATCCGAGCGGGGCGGAGCTCTGGGGCGGGCCCGGAGAGGAGGAGGCCGACAGGGAGGGTGAGGCCGGAGGGGAGCTCGTGGCCGGCCTGCGGCGGCGCGGGGACGGCGAGGGTGGAGGGAGCTCGGGCCGGGGTGGCGAGGCAAGGACGGAGGACGGAGGGTCGCGGCGGGTGCCGGTGGAGGAAGGGGAGAACGGGAAGGCGGGCGGCGAGAGGAGGAGAGCACAGGTGCCAGTGAGGTTGTGGCGGCGACCAAGGCGAGCTCGGGCGGCGGCCGGAGGGGCGGGCTCGGGTCGGCGAACTCCGGAGGGAGGGGAGAGGAGGCGCAGTGGCGTCGTGTGGGCCGGAGGGGAGGAGGAGGGAGGCGGCATGGCCTGGCCGGGCCACGGCTCGCGGGCGGCGGCCGGAGGGGCGGGAGGAGCGGTGGCCGGAGGGAAGGGAGAAGGGGAGAGGCGGGGCGGGAGGAGGAAGAGAGCCAGGGAGGGTGAGCGCGTCGGGCAGCGTGGGCGGTTGCGGGAGCGGGGTGAGGGAGCGCGTGGGGGACGCGTGGTGGGGTGCTACGGGTCCGGGGTGGGGCCAGGTGGGGCTGGGCGGTTGACCTGAGGAGAGAGAGGAGGGTCCCTGGCAGGTGGGACCGGGGGTAGAGAGAGAGAGGGAGTGAGGCAGGTGGGTGAGGCTGGCAAGTGGGCCAGGTGGAAGTGGGGCTGCGGGTGGGGGCCCGGGTGTAAGGGAGAGAGGTGGAGAGGGGGGTAGGGAAACTGGGGTGAGAGAAGGAGTGGAGGGAAAAGAAGAGGATTGGTGAGGTGGCAGGGTGGGTAGGGATTGGGGAAGAGGGTGGGGTGGCGAGCTGTGACTGGTGGGTAGGATAGATTTAGGTAGACTAGGATTTTTGGGTGGACCGATTTTTATTCCGGGGGTGGTCGACTGGGTCGAATCGGCCCGTTCGGCTGCCCCACTAAAAATAATTAAATAATTTATTTATTTCAAACAGACTTTTGCAAACCGATAGCAAACAAAACAAAATAATCCGGTGACCCGGGTTTTGCGTTTGAATAAAGTCGGGGCGTTTAGAAAACAAATTAGGTTTTCCCGAAAATAGTTTTATGCGAACAAATGCAAGATGATGACGATGCTCAGATGCAATGTGGCATGATGACATGAGCATGCGGTCATGGTGATGCAATGCACAAAAACAACGCGATTTTCTAGTAGTGGTTTTGCGGGATGCCACAATTCGACACCACTAACAATGAATCTCGCCCTTGAGATCCGCCTCATGGTACCGGAAAGGAAGGTCGGCGATCTGCGTCTTCTCGCTTCGTGTAGATCTTCGCGACACCACTAACAAGAGGTCGTTGTCCGTGATCGTCGGGAGAACACTCCGGAAACAAAAGGTCGAAGGTAGAGGTATCAACAAATAATGCCACCCCTAACTTCCATGGACGGAGTGAAACTGCTGGATCCACTGATTCGATGTACACGAGCGAATGATAAGAGTAGTCGGATGGTGATCAATCCATCGCGCACCCAAACCATTACTCTGCACACAAATAGGCGAATTATGCAACCAACTCTCGGAATTAGACTGAAGATCTCCACAAGCGAGGTTCGGAAACAAAGGAGTGATGCAGACTCTGCATCGGATCCGGCGTAGGTGATGTTGTCGTGTCGGAAAACACCGGAAGGCACGAGAAGAAACAACGAGAAGCCCACAAGACGAAGGTTCCTCGGATAGCATGAAGACCGGATGTAGACACACCATTATCAAAGCAGGAAGAGAAACCCTGAAGGTACGACGAATCCCAACCACGAGAAATCCTGGACTTGAAGAAAGGTAAGAGAGTGGATTCAAAACACGCAGAGGTGAGAGGAGATCAGCAGGGGGGTAAGGAGTAAAATCAGACCTAATCAGAACTATCCAACCGATTTTGCAAAAATAGTTTTGACACTCTACTTCGGCCGTTAGCTAGGTTATCCTACAGGCTGGACTTGTGGGGTATCGCAACTGCTGAGCTCTGATATCACTCTGTAACACCCTCAGAATCGGCCCTATGCAAGTTTGAGCGAAACCCGCCAAACCCGCATAGAAACGATTCAAAGGTGCCCACCAGGCACTTTCGTGCGGGTGGAAAACAAAATAATAACATTACACAACAGTCCTTGATGGGACCCACAGAACAGATATATAACAGCGACTCAACGAGTCAAGAATACAGATATAATATACAAAGATCCAAATCACCTTGAAAATGATACAGCGCCCGACTACGGACTAGATGCAAATGGGGCTAAGAGCCCTGAAGAATAACCAATGGCGTCCATAACCCCCCTGTGCCAAGCCGGAAGGGTAACCGCTAACGACGCCGATCTCAAAACCTGCTTAAACAAAAGGTGCCGACAAAGGGCAAAGGAAAAGAGGAGCGTCAAGATCGAGGCCAAGACACGGCGAGGCTAGAATTGGCGGTCCTCGCCACATAGGTATGGTGGATCAAGCGGCAAAGATGCACTAAACAACCTATAGAGACTCGATCCAACCGACGGCCATCGAGGGGTAAGAAAGACCTATTCGGAACCAACCTGATGCTACCATCAAACAAACCCATCCTGGTGTTTCCCCCTCGAGACCAAACGAGGAAGTCAACCGAGGAACTCACGCAGTTGGCAGTTTTATTTATTCAGTTATCGTTGTAGTGATTACTAGTCAGATATAGATAGTCATCCTGGTAAAATAAACAGTGGGCAGTTTTAGTTATCCATTCCGTTGTAGTCGCGACACTTACAAGTCAAATACAATTAGCATGATATAACCCCAAAACCCAGCAGTTGTTGGTACTTTTATTTAGCCATCCCGTTGTAGTTGCGATACTTACTAGTCAGGTACAATTGTCGCAAGCGACAACCCAAGCAAGCAATTGTGGGCAGTTTTATTTAGCCATTCCATTATAGTGAAGCTGATTACTAGTCATTATAAAGTCAAATTTATAGCACTACTTTAGTTATAGTTGTCTATGATCGAGATACTATGCTCCAAGTCGTCCATAACCGCAGACACGGCTTTCAGAAAGTTTTAACCTGCAGGGGTGCACAAATAGCAACACACACTCGATCAACCTCGGAAAAACCAAATCAAAACCCAACGAGGCCTTCACGACAAAGCAATCACAGGATTCAGAAATATTTCAGGGGCCACCCCATTGAGTAGACCCGCAACGAAGCTAGCTGACTCCGAGACGGACTCAAGGATTGCGACAATGGCTGTAAACGACTGGGAACCCAAAACTGGGATTGTCGATACCGCGACAACATTCCGCTTACCTAAACAGTACAGTGTGCTCCTTGCACAATCGTAAATAAAGAAGTAAAACATGGCATAAGTACAGGATCGTAAATAAAACCTCAAACTAGTTTGTGGCCCCAAGAAATAAGAATGAATCAAGCTCTGGCTCAGGGGGGTCCCATAATCCTCCGGGATGTGGATAGCGCGAAAATTCAAGGAACAAGTATCAAGTACTCGGGGTCCTACGGGACACAAGTGGACGGTTAACAACCAGATAACATCTATTGCCCACCTGTGCCTCTGCTTACTTACTTCAATTTTAGTTGTTAAACAGGAATTAAAGTGAACGATAAGTAAAGCCATGATCATCTCCAACATCAACTTGCGGCAATACACCAACAACTGTGGCACTAGACGACACGCAACAGCACTTGAGCAAGCGACTACGACGCGCAAGTCCAACTATCTACCAAACAACAGGTAATAGGATGTGTCCAAGGAAATATAAGGCTACGAGGGATATCACGGGTACGAAAACTAGAGCAGCGCAACACAGATAGCAATAGATCAACAGAAGGGAATAAATGCTATAAAAGTAAGATAGGTAGAAAGGGGGAGATCCTCGCCTGAAAACATTGTCGAAGGATCAACCGAAGATCGGGTCGACACTCGCATCAACTCAACGACCTTATCCGCGAAGAAGCAAAACACTAGAAGAAACACCGGATGCACTATTTACTACTACGGTAAAAGATCGGGCATGATGCATGTATGATGCATGGCATGGTGAAGGTGCAATGCAATTAGGCCATATTAAGTGGAACCGGGGGTCCCGACAATTAAATATATGGTTCAAGTTATTTATCTACCCCGCAAATTAAATGTTGTCTTCACATGGCAAAATAAGTTACCGGTTCGCTACACCAATTTAAATGAGGCCAATATGAGACTAGATTTGCCCGCATATGGGCCCTATATTTAATTATTAGGTGAATCGGCATAAGGCCCCAAACCACATGACAACATGCATGCATGAACCGTTCCATATGCGACAATTTATATTTAGCATTTATAAGATAGGGGCTCGGGAAAAGGTTCACACATTAGGGTTCGGCGATCTTGGGGTTCGAGGGGTTCGGGGTCGGTCTCAGGGTTCGGATCTGGGGTTCGGCCTCGGCGGGTTCGTTCTCTGATAACGGAGGTAGATCTTGGTGCATCCGTGGTCTTCGGGTCATGGAGACGGTCATGGCGTTCGGGATGAAGTACTTGTCGTATTCGCATCGGCGACCTTGGCGTGCGGGTCCTCGGGCATCAGATCTGGGGAGAAGTACTTGTCGCATCTACCATCTTCGGGTTTGCTTCAATCGGGTCCATGACGGAGTACTTGTCGTCCCATGTGGAAATCCTTGTCGATCTGTGGCGATGATCTCAGGTTCAGGTCTTCGGGGTTCATGAGGAGAACTTGGCGTTCCGAGGGGTTCAGTCTTCGAGGTTTGTCCATCTACGCCATGTCGGAGACCTTGAGGCTTCGGCTCGATCTAAGGTGCAGTGTTGAGTTTCGACGCAGGCGATCCGCGGATGGTACTCTAGCGGCCACGATGATCTTGAGAGGAACTTGGGGAACACATGGTCTGGTCCTGGACTTGGGCTTGGCTACAGCAGCCTTGTCTTTCGCGGCGGCGCCATGGAGAGGACATGCGGCGCGGGTCGGTGAGGGCAGGTCCCACGGCGAGCTCCGATGGGGTGCTCGGGAACAGAGGAGGACGACGAGGCGTGACCGACGACGACTACTTGCAGAGGGCGCGCGACTGACGACGGCAGGTGTCCGTACGTAGGCGGCGGAGCAGGAACCTCGGTGAGGGGCGCCGACGAGCTTGGCGGCTTGCGGACGAAGGGGGACCCGCGGCTGCAGGAGAGGGCGACGGAGAGGCGGGTGCTGGCGCAGCGGGTCGAGGAGGGAGGCCGGCGCGATGAGGCCGGAGGAGGACACGGCCGAGGGAGACAGGGGAGTCGCCGGGCAACGGCAGAGGACGCTGGAGGGGAAGCAGCGGGGGCGCGCGCGGATGGGCCCGCCGGCGACGGGAGCCGAGCGGGGCGGAGCTCTGGGGCGGGCCCGGAGAGGAGGAGGCCGACGGGGAGGGTGAGGCCGGCGGGGAGCTCGTGGCCGGCCTGCGGCGGCGTGGGGACGGCGAGGGTGGAGGGAGCTCGGGCCGGGGTGGCGAGGCGAGGACGGAGGACGGAGGGTCGCGGCGGGTGCCGGTGGAGGAAGGGGAGAACGGGGCCGGCGGGGCGGCGAGAGGAGGAGGGAGCGGCCGCAGGTGCTTGGTGAGGTTGTGGCGGCGACCAAGGCGAGCTCGGGCGGCGGCCGGAGGGGCGGGCTCGGGTCGGCGAACTCCGGAGGGAGGGGAGAGGAGGCGCGGTGGCGGCGCGTAGGCCGGAGGGGAGGAGGAGGGAGGCGGCGTGGCCTGGCCACGGGCATGGGCGGGCCGGAGGGGCGGGAGGAGCGGTGGCCGGAGGGAAGGGAGAAGGGGAGAGGCGGGGCGGGAGGAGGAAGAGAGCCAGGGAGGGCGAGCGCGTCGGGCGGCGTGGGCGGTTGCGGGAGCGGGGTGAGGGAGCGCGTGGGGACGCGTGGTGGGGTGTTGCGGGTCCGGGGTGGGGCCAGGTGGGGCTGGGCGGTTGACCGCGGGGAGAGAGAGGGAGGGGTCCGGCTGGCAGGTGGGACCGGGGGTAGAGAGAGAGAGGGAGTGAGGTAGGTGGGTGAGGCTGGCAAGTGGGCCAGGTGGAAGTGGGGCTGCGGGTGGGGGCCCGGGTGTAAGGGAGAGAGGTGGAGAGGGGGGTAGGGAAACTGGGGTGAGAGAAGGAGTGGAGGGAAAAGAAGAGGATTGGTGAGGTGGCAGGGTGGGTAGGGATTGGGGAAGAGGGTGAGGTGGCGAGCTGTGAGTGGTGGGTAGGATAGATTTAGGTAGACTAGGATTTTTGGGTGGACCGATTTTTATTCCGGGGGTGGTCGACTGGGTCGAATCGGCCCGTTCGGCTGCCCCACTAAAAATAAGTAAATAATTTATTTATTTCAAACAGACTTTTGCAAACCGATAGCAAACAAAACAAAATAATCCGGTGACCCGGGTTTTGCGTTTGAATAAAGTCGGGGCTTTTAGAAAACAAATTAGGTTTTCCCGAAAATAGTTTTATGCGAACAAATGCAAGATGATGACGATGCTCAGATGCAATGTGGCATGATGACATGAGCATGCGGTCATGGTGATGCAATGCACAAAAACAACGTGATTTTCTAGTAGTGGTTTTGCGGGATGCCACACCGAAGGAGCAGTTTGTCCACCCGCGGATCGACCAAATCATCGATTCAACCGCGGGCTCAGAGTCTCTATGCTTCCTCGATGCCTACTCTGGGTACAACCATATCAAAATGGCAGTCAAGGACGAGGAGAAGACGGCGTTCATCACACCATTCGGAGCATTCTGCTACACCGCCATGACCTTCGGACTCAAGAATGCTGGGGCGACCTACCAGAGGTGTACACATGAGTGCCTTGAGAGCCAAATCGGCCGAAATATACACGTCTACATCGACGACGTGGTAGTAAAGTCCACTCGTTAGGACGATCTACTCGCCAACCTGGTGGAAACCTTCGCCAACTTGCGGAGGTACAAGATAAAGCTAAACCCAGGGAAGTGCACCTTCGGCGTACCTACTGGACAACTACTAGGGTACGTCGTCTCCAAGAGCGGAATCGAGGCAAACCCCGCCAAGATCAACACGATTGCCTAGCTCGGAAGACCCGAGTGCCTGCGCGACGTCCATAAGCTGGTCGGGTGAGTCGTGGCTCTCAGTCGCTTCATCCCCCGGCTAGGCGAGAAGGCGATGCCCCTCTACCGCCTAATGTGCAAGAACCCCACTTTCTAGTGGGACAAGGAGGCAGACAACACGCTCCATGCTCTCAAGGAGGTGCTACTCGCGGCACCGCTACTCGCCGCCCCAGTCGACAAGGAGCCCATGCTCGTCTACGTCGTGACTTCCGAGCGCGTCGTCAACGCCGTCATGGTCGTCGAATGACCAGAGGAGGGCAAGGAGCGCCCTTTGCAGCGACCTGTATACTACATCAGCGAAGTCCTCACCGAGTCTCACCAACGCTACCCACAGTACCAAAACTTGGTATATGCGGTCTTCAGAGCACAGCGGCGACTGCCGCACTACTTCCAGGAGCACCCAATAACGGTCATCTCCTTAGCACCGACATCATCCGCAACCGTGAAGCGACCGGGCGAGTCGCCAAGTGGGCCGTCGAGATCGGTGTCCACAACATCAGTTACGAGCCGTGTGAGGCGATCAAGTTGCAGGCTCTCGCAGATGTCCTCGCCGACTGGGAGGAGGCCCAGCAGCCAGAGAAACTGCCATACCTCCATTACTAGAGCCTACACTTCGACGGCACCAAAAATGCAGATGGCGCAGGGGCAGGGATCGTGCTCACATCTCCGAAGGGCGACAAGCTACGCTACGTCCTCTACCTCAACTTCACCCCCTACACCAACAACATGGCCGAGTACAAGGCGCTACTCCACGGCATGCGGGCAGCCAAGGAGATTGACATCAATCGCCTGCGCTGCTACGACTACTCCGACCTCGTCGCTGGGCAAGTCGCCGGCACCTGCGACGCAGTCTCCCCCAGCATGGCAGCATATCGCCAAGCAGTGGACCAGCCGGGAGGCCACTTCGCGGGCTACTCCGTCGAGTGGATCGACAGGAGGAAGAATGAGGAGGCCGATGCACTCTCCCGCATCGGATCGGCTCGACTCGCACCACCTATCGGCGTCTTCCTCGACATCATCACCAAGCCTTCCATCTCTCCCCCAAGGGAGATCGACGTCAGAATTCCGCTGCAGCCAGACGCAGCCCTGGTCGCACTGATCACCGAGCCAAGCGACTGGACCGTGCCATACGTCGCTTACCTAGAGGGAGGAACCCTACCCGCTGACGAGACGGAGGCCTAGATGATAGCACGCCGCTGCAAATCCTTCGTCATCATCAACGGCGAGCTCCACAAGCGGAGCGTGACCGGCGTGTTCCAATGCTGTGTCCAACCTGCAGAAGGACGAAGGATCCTCCAAGACATCCACGCCGGCGACTGCGGTCACCATGCTGGCGCCCGCTCCTTGGTCGCCAAGGCCATGCGACATGGCTTCTACTGGCTCACGGCACACGCCGACGTGGTCGACATCGTCCAACGATGCGTCGGGTGCCAGAAGTATGCCAACCAGACTCACGTGCCAAGCTCGGCACTCAAGACCATCCCCATCACCTGGACATTCGTCGTATGGGGCATGGACATGGTGGGACTATTCAAGAAGGCCCCCTCGGCTTCACCCTCCTCCTAGTCGCAGTCGACAAGTTCACAAAATGGGTGGAGGCCAAGCCATTCCACAAGTGCGATGGGAAGACCGCCACAAAATTCCAACGCGAGCTCATCTATCACTACGGATTCCCACACAGCATCATCACGGACAACGACACAAACTTCACCAAAGGAGCAATGGCAGAATTCTGCGAGGAGCACAATATACGACTCAACCTCGCCTCAGTCGCCCACCCGGAGTCCAATGGATAGGCGGGACGTGCCAGCCAGAGCATCCTCCATGGCCTGAAGCCGCGACTGCAATTTCCACTCGAGCGAACTCCCGGGTGCTGGGTCAAAGAACTCCCCTCTGTCATCTGGGGCATCCGCACCTCCATCAACAGGTCGACAGGATTCACTCCCTTCTTCATGGTGTACGATGCCGAGGCCGTCATGCCAACCGACCTCGATCACGATTCGCCACGGGTGGTCAATTACACGGAAGCCGACAACGAGCTCGCACGCCAGGACGGAGTCGACCAACTCGACGAAGCGTGCGATCTAGCTCGCTCCCGCACCGCCATCTACCAGCAAGGGCTTCGCCACTAACACAGCCGGCGAGTACGGACTCGCACCTTCCAGGAAGGCGACCTGGTACTGCGTCTGATCTAGGACAAGAAGGGCATGCACAAGCTCTCTCCCCCTTGGGAGGTACCATTCTCCATCGGGCGAGTCCTCGGCAACGATGCCTACTAACTCCCCGACGTCCGAGGCGATGGAAAACTCGACATGAAGCAGCCATGGAATGTAAACCTCCTACGGAAGTTCTACTCTTAGAACTCTAGACATGTACCTCCTACCCTCTATGAAATAAAGAAGATCGATTCGCACAAATTGCGTCCACTCTCCGTACCTTGTGCCACTCACACTCGTAATAACAGCGTTACGCTACTCGCAGAAGTCAACCTTTGGTGACGCGACTGGCATGGCCAAGTAGTGCGGTATGAGGGCACTGGAGAACTTCAGGCCTCGTATCATCCACGAAAAAAGCTAACATGGAGCCCCATTGGAGTCGCCCCGCTCGACTGGCTTCCCGAGCCAAGACAACTGAATTCGCTTCCCACAGCGACCCAGTCCTCCACATCCTCGGCGCAGCGACTCAAACGTCAAAGTACCACGCTCGGGGACTCACGTCAGCCCATAGAAGAGCGGCTAGGGAAAAACTCCGAGTAGGAGAGCGCGCCCTGGACTCGCCACACGACTGGTCTCACGGATCAGGTGGAGTGACGCACCTAACACAACGCGCCTAGTCCTCACCTACCTCGGGCATGCGACTAGAATGGACAAGTACCACGCTCGGGGACTCGGCGACCCGACCCCGTCCGCGCCCGGGAAAACGGCCAAGTAAAGAGCACCCCTTGGAGTCGCCATGCGACTGGCTCCCCAAGCCATGGCGAGTCGACCCTAAATCACTAACAGTTCACACAACATATAAAAACGAGGTCAAACCCATAAAAAGGGAGGACGCGCTCGGGGACTCGCACAACAAACAACCAAACCACAAACACAATGACAAAGAAACCCCTGCATTCCTTCGTAGCAGCAAAATTTGGTCGCGTACAAGGAGAATTACATGTTTATCTTAAGCTAACGCCGAGTGGAAAAATACTCTATTCCGCAGGCTTCGACGAGGAGGCGCCACCATCCTTCGATTGCGGATAAAGGGAACCCAAGGATTCGATGGGTATGTCGTGAGCTCACCCGCCATGGCCGCACGAAATGGTTGCTCCACCTTGAAGTCGCGGTGCGCCGGATCAGGGTCATTGGGGGCGACGACCATTTCCTGATAAGGAATAAGGTCGCCCATCGCCCACACGCGGTCGGAGTACACCGCGGCTCGCTCCATCAGCTTCAGCACCTCGGCAATCTCGACTGAGCCCGTTGACAAAGGGTACCCACTCGTGACGTCATCAAGGTCGAAGTCGTCGGGAAAATGAGCGAGCCCAAGGCTCAGCGCAGTTGCCGCTCCACGACGGAAGGCCGACCGCGTCATGAACTCCACAACTGCCAGAGCCTTCTCCAGATAGTGCCAAACTTCGACGAGGTCGCTGGGGATCACCTCCGTAGGTGAGATCTCCTGAAGATACGCCCGGAGGTAGGTCGCTGATAGCGCGGCAGAATCAACTAGAGTGGTGACGCATTGCCGCGTCTCGTACGATTGCGCCTCTTCGGCGTTATCAGTGATCAGACATGCAGCACACAAGCAAATAGTAAGAGAAGCACTAGCAAAACAATGAGAGGCGCACGCCCAGGGATTCGTAGAAGGGACACTCACCAATCAGCGGGCGAAAAAGTTTCGTGATGAAATTTTGAAGAGCCGAGAGGTCATTCTGCAGCCCGGCGACGAGCGCGTCCGACACCTTCCGCTCCTCAGCAGCAGAAGTAACAGCCGCCTTGGCCCGCCCATCCGCCGAGCTCGCTTCCGCCTTTGCCTCCTTGAGCTCACGCTCCAGTTCGGCGATTCGCTTCTCTGCGGAGCTCAAGGACGACTGGGCAGCCGTCAACTCACTCGTCGGCACGAGGCCCTGGCGATCCTCCTTCACCGCGGCCGCGCTATCCTCTTCTTCGACAAAAAAAGGTTACAAACATGAAAAGTTCGATACTAGCGCTAAAACACGACAAACACTCACCCGCAGTCGCTTGAAGCTGCTCGTTCGCATTCTGAACAGCGAGGACCTCCTTGTCCACGTGGTGCTTGGCAGCAAGCCGCTCGGCCGACTCGCGCTGCAGGCCCTGTGCAACAAATACAACATCAGCAACAAAACTTCCTCAGTGCCTAGCCGCTGAAATTCAGCGACTAGCCACTCGGGGACTGGGCAACAAAACTTCCTCAGTGCCTAGCCGCTGAAATTCAGCGACTAGCCACTCAGGGATTGGGCGACAAAAATTCTTAAGTGCCTAGCCGCTGAAATTCAGCGACTAGACACTCGGGGACTGGATGGCGAAAAACAGTAAGAATCCGACCACTGAAATTCAGTGGCCCGATCCTCGGGGACTGGACATACCTGGATGGCGGCACCTAGCATGCCGTGAAGCTCCATTGCGTCCATTGACGATAGCACAAGTGGAGTATGCCCGCGATGTTGTTCGACCTCCGTACCGGTGGCCCCAGGCAGTTGTCTCAATGGCACCGAGGCAATCGCCGTGGTGGCCCTCGCTACAAAGCGAGGTAACATCGCCACTGCGGCTCTCGCGCCACCCGAAGGCGGCCCGGTCGCCTCAACCGAGGCCATGGGGCCTGCCCGCTGCGACTCCTCGTCCTCCATGGCCTTCGGAGCTACGTCCACCGTAATCGAGGTTTCGCTCGGTGCAACCGCTGGCTCGTCCGAGATCGTGAAGACCTCATCGCCTTTTATTCTCTTGGCGCCTTCAGCGGAACCTCAACCCCGTCACCCTTCCTCTTCTTCGAGGGATCAGCTGGTGCATTAGCGACGCCCGATGGAATCTTGGCCATCGAAGGGTGACCTATCTTCTTCACTCCAGTCCTGCGGAACAACTCCATCAATAACACTCGCCAGTCGAACATGAATCAAGCAGACAAATGAAAGGTTTGAGGAATACTCACTTGGAGACTGGGATAAATTGTAGGCCAGTATGAATACTGGCCGGCTTCTCCAATTCTGGCCCCAGTTTCCGACTGAGGCCTGTCTCGAACACGCTCTGCGCCCAAGACACCGATGACTTCTTCGAGCATGAGGCCGCGACAGGAGGTTCAGTGGCGATCGCCGCAGGAGCTCCTCTCGGCGGAGAGGCCCCTACGGCTAGAGCGACCACCAGCCCGATGACTGGGACAAACGGCGGCGGTCATGACGCCAACGGCACCTCGTCTTCCATGATGGTTTCACCAGTCGCCGCGGTCGTGTGCGCCGCTGCTTCCTCGGCTGTGCTGGTAGCATAGGAGCTACTCGCGGACCGAGGCGGAGACACCGGCTTAGCCGTCTTCGTCTTCTTCTTTGGTGGCGGCGGCTTCTTCTTCTTTGATGGTGTGGCTTCACGATCCGAGGTATGCTCGGGGAGCTCGTCATCATCGTCGTCGTGGGCCTCGAGGCTTTTGTTGGCTTCGAGTTCACGTTGATGTTGCCCACGGGTCTTGCGGACCGTGGGTGCAGCGACCTCCTCGGCTTCGTCGCCATCATCGTCATCATCATCACCGCCACCCCCGTCACTTTTGACATCGCCCTTATCAGGCGATGACTTGCTCTCGTCTTCAGTGGACGAGTTCGAGTTCTCGTCATCTGCGAGTGGAAGCCAACCTTCCACCACTTGGAATATCTACAAAAACCAAGCAACATTAGCACGACCGAGAATGCAAAACTGCGACTGTGAGTGCATGGAAATAAAAACTCACCGTTGGATCTTGGCGCTTGACGGTGTAAGGTGCGACCCCGGCCTTTGCATCGAGATACACCGCCTGGGTTATCTTCTTCAGGGCCAGGGTGTAGTCATTGAGTCTCCACTCGGCATGACAGGATTTCGTTGGGTCTTCCTTGCCTGTATACTCGTACATATAGTGGGTACGGCTGGCTAGAGGCACGAGCCGTTGCCCGAGCCAGCAGTTGTAGAGGTTGATGGTTTGGAGGCCCTTCTTCTTCAGGTTGTGGATGGTCTGCAACATCTCTTCAACAACCATCCGCCTGTCCGCTTGGTGACTTGGAGCCGACGCGGCTCGGGCCGATCGGCGGAGTACTTCGGAAGCGCCACCTCGTCGTCCTGTGGTGACTCGGTCACGTAGAACCAGCTCTTCTTCCATTCATTCGCTGCTTTGGCGGGCATCATCAGATCGAAGAACGACGCCTTTGACTTCAGCTGGAAGATCAGGCCGCCCGCAGCTAACATCGGGCCGCCTTCCTCTTCGCGGCTGATCCTCCCATGGAACAGATCTTGCCATAGGGGGGAGTATGGGCGATAGCCCAGGTAGCACTCGCAGAACGTCACGAAGATGGAGAGCTGCTCGATGATGTGCGGTCCCAGGTCTGACGGTTGGATGTCGTAGTAGGCGAAGAAGCGGCGGAAGAAGAGGGAGGTGGGGAATCCGAGCCCCCGCTCCAGATGGCTGGTGAAGCAGACGAACTCCCCTTCACGCGGATCTGGGATCACTTCTCCGGCCGCGGAGATGCGCCATCTCCCGGCGCGGAGGATCCTTGCCTCGTCGAATGATCTCAGCAGCGCCTTCATACACTTGGATCTGCCCCATGGTTCCATAGGAGGGGCCATCGATTGGGTGATCTGAGGCTGCAAATCGCTCTGGGTCGCTCTGGTCGCTGCGCGGAATGGAGGATTGAGAATGCACGAGATTGGAGGAATTGAGGGAAGTGTTTTCCCCTCACCCGTCACTCTCCTTATATAGTGGTTGTTACCCGCCATTTTCGGGGAGCCGTTACCACGCGGTAATTACGCCAATATTATCATTGGATTACCCATCGGCTAGTTTGACCAAGCTGACGATCCAACTTCATCCACTCGACTCGCTGTCTTCAGCGAGTTGACTAAATTATTTGCCGACCCGTTCGCCAAGCTGCGATCTGATTAATCACCGTTATTGCGATTCAAATGACTAGTTCTTTCCGTTGTTCAGGAGTCCACCGCCGATTCAACTGGGCGTCCGAATTGGACCCGCATATTCCGACTGCCAACGAACACCTGCGACGAATCAATGACGGCCTCGGGGACTACTGATGGGGATATGCCTACTGGGTATGCCTAGCAGGGCGTTTCCTATTGGCCCAAGATGCCAGCGAGTGGGCCCGCAGGACGGCAACTGGATCGAGACTTGGAGAGGACCCAGGCAACTGGAAGCCGGAGGCCTAGAAGCATAGCTAGGCCTAGTCGGATTAGGTCAAAGACCCTCTGAATCCTTAACTAATTCGGTTGTAGATCTGTAAACCCTAGCAAGGTGACTCTATATAAACCTCCCTAGGGTACACACAGAAGACACGTTCCATCATACACCCCAGCGACTCGCCGCCTAGTCGTCGAGCTCGCCCTTGTACTCTCTCCATAAGACAATCTAGCAGGAGTAGGTCTTTACCCTCCGGGGGGCGAACCTGGGTAAATCCTTGTGTCTCCGCCCGCATCTCGCACCGCAGATGGCAGGCCACCCTTGCCCCATGTTCTAGCCGATTGCAGCATCTGCCGTGGCCATTCCCACGACAGCTATTGTGAAAGACCCTATCACTAGAAATATACAGGATGAGCACATTGTCTTCTGTGAAAATGCTTCTAATATTATCTCTCATCCTAGAGAAGCTAGAAAAGCTAGTGTTCCCGTGGTTTCTGTTAAAATTGGTGATCATTGCTACTATGGTTTATGTGATATTGGTGCTAGTTCTAGTGCTATTACTTATGAGATTTACAGGGAAATTATGCATGAAATTAGTCCTTGTGAGATTGAGGAAATTGATGTCGTTATTCACCTTGCTAATCAGGAAACCATTTGCCCTATTGGTATTGTAAGAGATGTGGAGGTTCTTTGTGGTAAGACTAAATATCCTGCTGATTTTCTAGTACTTAATTCAACAGCTAGTGAAACTTGCCCTATCATTTTTGGTAGACCTTTCTTGAACACTTGTGGAGCTATTATAGATTGTAAGAAGGAAAAGGTTTTAACTAAGTTTGATGGACATTCTTATGAGTTTAATTTTTCCAAATTTTCTAAAGCTCCTTGTGAGAATAGCTTGCCTAACAAAGATTTCAGGATGGAACAACTTGCTTCTATTGATCCAGTTTATGACCTTGGACCTCTGTTTGATGACTGTAAGTATGCTTATTCTGATGATAAGGTTGTTTCTTGTGATAGTTATATTGTCAAATTTATTCAAAGTTCTACCGAAAGTTATTACGAGAGAGGGAAACATGGTTTTATGCATCTCAATAATGTTAAGTTTCCCCGTTTTATGTTGAAAGCTTTGAAGTTGCATTTGTTTTGTTTTCCTATGCTAGTGGATGTTTGTTTCAACAATTTGTTTTCTCATGATACCCCCATGCATAGGAAGTGGGTTAGACTCAAATGTGTTGGTTATTTGCTTCTTGATGCTCTCTTTCACTCTAGATATATATCTCCTATGTGAGCATCTTTGAAAGTTTCAAGCCTAACTTAAAGGCATTAAAGAAAAGTACTTGTTGGGAGATAACCCAAGAGTTTGGTCGAGTCTTGGAAGTTATTACCTCTGTAATTACCGCCCGTTATCATTTTTGTTTTGGTTTTTGTGTCAAGTTCAACTACTTTTGAGAAGTAGAGGAGTTGTGAAAAGTGGCTGTCCTGGGACAGATTGTTGTGCTGCACTGTAAAAATTTGTGAGGGATCTCAGTACGTTGCATGGAGCTTTATTTTCCTGAGCTTGTTCTCCAGGTTGTTACCCAACTTTCATTAGTTTTGCACTTTTTGATTTGAGCAACAGAAGGTTTTCGAAAAAATCAATCTTTACCCGCTGGTCTGTTTTGATAAATTTCTGCCATCATTTGCATTTGCCTCTTACAGAAGCCCTTGTTTTGATGGATTTCAGTTGAAGCATGAACATAAAGGTCTATTGTTTTTGCTTACACTAATGTCGCCATTGAGGTTTGTGTGAGACCTTGTAGGAAAGGAATTTCCAGGAGAAGGAGAAAAGGAGTCTGCAGAGTTCGTCTTTGAATAGGTAAAAGTGGTGAAAACAGAAGGTTCGTGAAAGCCTAATATTTTTATATTTTTGATGTTTTTATTACATAAGGAAAGTTATGAGACGGAACAGAGGAGGAAACGGAGGCCGGAGTGGCCAAACCCATCCCAGGCGCGGGCCCCAGCTGGTCGCGCCTGGAGGGGGTGTGAGCCCCCCCGCTCTGTCTCCGCCTTGTTTCCGTATTGGTACCTTCCTTATGCATTGAAACTTCGGAATATATAACCCCCGGATCCCCCGAGGTTCATGCATCGTCTTCTCATCGTGTTTTTATTTCGATCTGTTTCTGTCAGGAAATCTTCTCAAGTTTTGAGCACCATGGTCTCCACCAACGACAAAGGCAAGAAGCCCGAGGAAGATGATCCTCAAAACCCCAAGGAGGAGGAGATTTTGGTAGGGTATGAGGAAGGCATGGAGGAGGACGAGCATCCAGACACCCGCGCTACCGTCGCAAGCATTGGAGTGGTGGCAAAACCTACCAAGCTTAGGAGGACATCACGGATGTCTACGGGAGGGAGAACTCCGTGTCATATCCTTGCTCCAAGGTCACTTCCTCCTGGTACCACTCGTTCTAACCAGCAAGGGAGGAACACACTAAGAAGGAAGAGTGGGGAAAGAATAGCAAGGACTGGAGTTCTCGGCCCGACATGATCATGAACCGCATTGAGCAAAATTCGGAGTTGATTCGTACTCTGACCTTTGAGATTGAGGATTTGAGGAAGCTGATTGAGGAGCTTATCAAGAGAACACCACCACCACCAAAGGAGTAATTCGTCATCAGGTTTGGCATCCCCTGGCTTGTTCCAAGCTTGGGGTAGTGCCGCGGTATCACATCATTATCTTTTATCTTTTACCTTTTTAGTGGATTCATATCTTTGGTAGAGAAGTTAACTTATAGGTTGGTTTGCATGTGGAAGTATCTCTCCTTTAGTTGATTATCTATGTAGCCCTTGGTGTGAGTGTCTTTAATGAATATTAATGAGAAGTTTCATCTTTTACTTTTTGCACTTCTTAGTTTATTTTCTAATCTCTATTATATGATGGATCTTGTTGATCATTATTGGAATCACTTTGGGAGCATCAAGTAAATCTAAATTGGTTTTGGCAAACCGAGCTCTGGTCAATAGCATCACTTTTTGAGGTTTGAAAGGAAAAGAGAAAAAGCTTACAGGTATTTTGTATCATTTATTTTCTTTCTTGTTGGCTCATAAGCTTACTATTCTTTATTTAAGATCTTTTTTGTCTTAAAGGAAGATTGGATGTTTGGCTTTATCACTTGTAGGTTTGCTTCCTTCTTTCAACTCTTTTCCTTGCTACCCAGCCTTCCTAGCCAAAAACCTGTTTTGAGAAGGCATACTTATCATGTTTCCAATCCATTTGAACCAAAGCATGTGCCATTTGTGTCCACCATATATACCTATTAGCATTATTGCTATTCCAAGCAAATTCTCAAGCTTCATCTATCTTTCAAATTAAAAAGTATTTTGTTATGTGAAAACTAGTTAGTAAAGCTCTCACGAACTTGATGGCACACCTTATTTTCTTGCCCCTAATAGACTTGAACCATTGTGTCATCTAAGTTGTATATGCTTGCATCTATACGTTGGAATTAGCAGAACCGTGCTGTCACAGGGATCGCTTTCAACATTGCACATGTACGTTGTACACAGTTGATATCATGCTCTTTTGTTTGCGGATGTCGATGGCGTGAAATAAAGAGGGAGCTTGTAAGTCTATGGAGTGATGTATGTGTGTTAGAGAAACGCCTGGGCCGCTAGCCTAAGCCATGCCTAATCATGGTGGAAACTTGCAGCATAACCATATTGAGCATTCTGTGAAGCATCCTCATTAAAAAGCTATGCACATAGTAAATGAAAAGATCGCTGAGATGCTCATTGTCTGCTTGTATTGTCATTTTGGTTATGGGATAGCTCATGTACCATGTGCAAGGGGTACACTGTTGGCGGTTCTCTATGATACGCATGTACTTACAATGACAAGAACTTAACGGTAACTAAAGTTGAGTAGCATGAAGAGTGGCCCTCATACTCAAGGGACATGATATTGCCAACTTATATTTCGTCAAGCATATACTCCATCCTTGTTCACTTTAACCTTAATCATCTCAAGATGCCTATGATAGGGGCAATGAGGGCTCAAAGCTAGTAAGTACCATAATCTTTTGGAAGCTCTTTATGACTTGAAATCCCTGCTACCCTCTATGAAGGGACCTTTCTCCTATTTTCTAAGTTGAGTCAGTAAACCTACTTCCTCTCTATCCCCAGCAAGCTTTTATGTTGTTGTGTTTCAAGCATTCATATGGTGATTTATTCACTCATGTTCTTTATCTTCCTTGTTTGCACAAAACTCTTATCTATTGACTATTACTTTGAAAGCCTTCATTGAAAAACCTTTTTGAGCAAAGAGTACTCATGTTTTAAAACTTCTTCAAAAGCTTTATTTGTGAAACTTTTTGCTAGCTGTTCTCTAACCAAGAACAGGAGTTTGCCAATTCCAATTATGATTTATCTTTATGTATCTATATTGTGACTCATGTACTTGTTGCAAGCTAAGTTATATAATGGTGAGTTGCTTTCTTCTATCAGTTGTGTAATGGTAAGTGTGATGCTTCTTGTCCGTATTCTTTTTATCGACAATTCACTCTATAAACCTATCAACATGTTTACTGAGCACATTTTTCGCTTGGGGACAAGCGAAGGTCTAACATTGGGGGGAGTTGATACGTCCAATTTGCATCACCTTCTGATTCATGTCTTTTCATTGATATATGTCTTATTATGAGCACATTTTTCGCTTGGGGACAAGCGAAGGTCTAACACTGAGCACATTTTTCATTGATATATGTCTTATTATGAGGTGTTACTTATGTCTTTTCCTGTATTTTTGCATGTTGGATGATTCTTGGAGGATGGACTGCCGGAGTCAGGTTTCTGATGGAAAAAAGAGGTGTTTTGATGCAATTTCGCGAAGATCGGAAAAATACCAGAAAAATATTGGAAAATTATATTTTCCTAGAAGATGGAGGAAGCCAGAAGGGGAGGCATAGCCGGGCCACAGGGGGGCCATACCCCCCTAGGCGTGGGCCCACCTTGCCCCGCGCCTAGGGCAGGTGTGGCCCACCTGGCCGGCTCCCGACTCCGCCCTCTCGCCTATATCTTCCTCACGGAACCCTAATACCAGGGGAGAGACCATAGAAAGATTTCCGCCGCCTCTGCGGGGCGGAAAACACCGAGAGAGAAAGAGCTCTCCGGCAGACAGATTTCTGCAGGGTAAATCCCTTTTTGGAGAGGAGAGATCGTCGCCATCAACACCGTCATCAAGCTAGACTTCATCGGGATCATCATCATCATCTACAACATCATCTTCACAAGTACCATCATCACCACTCCATCCCGTTGTAACAATCATGTTGGATCTTGCTTTAGTTCTTAGGGGAAACTTTCCGGATGTTCATGACTATTGTAGTTGATGCTTGTGAGTGGAACCATTGGATTATTGTTTATGTTCATATTGTTATTCATCACCATATTATCTTTGATCTTGATCCATATGATGTCTTGTGAGTAGTTTGTCTAGTTCTTGAGGACATGGGAGAAGCCATGTTGTTAGTAGTGGATTTGTGTTGAGTTATTATTCAATGGTTTAGTATTTAAGTTGTGTTGCTATTCTTCTAGTGGTGTCATGTGAACGTCGACTACATGATACTTCACCATTTATGGGACTAGGGGAATGCATTGTGTATTTGGCTACTAATTATGGGGTTGCCGGAGTGACAGAAACCTGAACCCTGTTAGGACACCTTTGCACAAGGGAGTGTAGGATATCAGAGTTTAAGGCTATGGTTAGGTTTATATCTTAATTGTTTTCTTGTAGTTGCGGATGCTTCCAGGGGGTTTAATCACAAGTATGTATTATTCCAAGTAAGGTCGGTACATTAGCACAGGTTCACCCACACAACACTTACAACACCAAATAAGAGTACTTAGCTATTTGAAGCGAAAGCACTTGACAGAATTCTCATGTGTCCTCGAGAACATTTGGTCCTTATAAGTATTTCCACCGGATTTTCCTTTGCTAAGAAAGGCTTGGGCCACTTGCTGCAGTTGTTCATTGTCTTTATTACTTGTACCCTGTTTTGTTGACTTATCATAAAACCCCTAAAAATCCGTTTGCTATTTATAGAGATTTCCTGCTCCATACCACTAGTCAACACCTTCTGCTCATCGTTGGGATCGACACTCCTATTCATCGAAAGTAATACGATACACCCCCTATACTTGTTGGTCATCATCCCCCACTGTAGGCCATGGGGACAGTAGGGATTGGATGAGTTCTATCATGTAATCGAATAAGATTGTTAGGGCATAGTGCCTAGTATCTCTATTAGTGCTATTTGACTTTGTTGCAACTTGTTGTGATTAATGTTGTCACTAGGTCCCGAGTGCCATGATCTCAGATCTGAACTTATTATTGAATCATTATGATAGTATTATTTGTGATCTTATCTGCAAGTTGTGTACACATATCATTGTCCGGATCCAAAGGCCCTGAAGTGTCAGAAATTGGGACAACCGGAGGGGATGGCTGTGATGTGAGGATCACATGTGTTCATGGAGTGTTAATGCTTTTCTCAGGTGCTCTATTAAAAGGAGCACCTTAATTGCCAGTAGATCCCTAGAGGCCTCGCTGCCACGGGCTGGCTGGACAAAAGATGTTGTGCCAGTTCTCATTGCGAGCACGCATGACTATATATGGAGCACATGCCTATTATTGTTTAGTACTTGGATGCTTATTCTTATTTATCTGCAATGCCCTAGATCTTGAATTTACATGTTTAGACTCGTCCATGCAACGCCCGTCCATCCATCCATATGCCTACTGTGCTCATATCCTACTATTTCCTGCTACTGTTACTATTGCCCTTGTTTTGCTGCTACTGTTGCTTTGTTGTTGCTACTACAAACTGTTACTACTGATAAACTTCTGTGAGAAAGAACTATTTCCAGGTGCAACTTAATTGACAACTCAGTTGTTAAGGCTTGCAAGTATTCTTTGGCTCCCCTTGTGTCGAATCAATAAATTGGGTAATACTACCCGCGAAGACTGTTGCGATCCCCTATACTTGTGGTTCATCAAACACTTTTGAGACCAGTACAGTTTCTTTGAAAGATTGCTATAACATGCTTAGAGAGCACCATGATTATGTTTCAATAAATTCTGAGCCTTCACAATGGTTTCCTACAATAAAAGTTGCTATAAATAGTGAAACTTTTGATGCTCGTTGTGATATCATGTCTGAATTTTTCCTTATGCCTAAAGATATCTATGAGTCTTTGAATCTTTGGGGACTTTCTAAAGGAGGAGCAGAAATATCTCTTACCAATAATGCAACTTTATTACCCATTGGAATAGTTGAAGGCATGTTTACAAAAATCTCAAGGAAAGTGGTGTCTACTGATTATCTTGTTGTTAAATGTGTAGGAAAAGAACAAATTACACTTGGAAGATCCCTGCTGAAACACCTTGGAGCAATAATAGATGTGGGAAAAGGAATTATACATTTTGCTTCTCCAATAAGAAATTATATATTCCCTAAAGAGAAGAAGATAGGTAAGAAAGGTAGGAGCAAGAGAGTTGATCTTAATGCTTCTTCATTTGAAAATACTTGATTCTTGCTTCTTATGCCTAACTTAAAGGAGTTAAAGAAAAGTACTTATTGGGAGATAACCCAAATTTTTTCTTGAGTCTTGGAAGTTATTACCTTTGTAATGACCTCTCCTTATCCTTTTTATTTGCTTTTTGTGAAGGGGATATGCCCGAGAGGGAATAATAAAGTGGTTATTATCGTATTCCTTGTTTACGATAAATGTTTATTTTGCATGCTATAATTCTATTAATATGGAAATGTTAATACATGTGTGTTTAATAAACAAACAGAAAGTTCCTAGTTTTGCCTCTCTCATAAACTAGCTCGTTGATTAACAAGATGATCGAAGTTTCCTGATCATAGACATTGGATGTTGTTAATAACGACGTCACAACATTAGTGTAATGATGTGATGAACATTCATCCGAAGTATAGCATTACAATAAAAGTCATTGAGTTTATATTTCTATAAGAACTTACAAAGTGATCCTAATCCTTAGACCATGAGATCATGTCAATCACTAACACTGGAAGAGTTTCTTGATAACATCAAATGTCACACCATAACAGGGTGATTATAAATATGGGTTCAGAGCTACTAAAGTGTTATGTTGAGGCCGATGGATCGAGAGTGGAATTTGTTCATCCCGATGATGCATAGATATGCTCTGGGCCCTCTCGGTGATATCACATTGATTAGCTTTCAAGCAAGTGATTTGATCACTAGAATGTTATATCACGGGAATGAGAAAAGAGTGCATGTCAGTAACGAGATCAAACTAGGTATGGAGATACCAATGATCGAATCTCGGACATGTAATATATCACGAAACAAAGGGATTAAGATACCAGCGTAAAAGGTTCCGACAATCACAAGAAAGTCATCGTTGAATGTGTGGGAGTCAGTATGGGTCTCCAGATACCGCTTCTGATTATTGATCCGAGAGGGGTCTCGATCATGTTCGCATTATTCGCGAACCGTAGGGTGACACACTTAAGAGACACCGACATCCATTTGGAGAAAAAGTTTCATGCCGGAAAGAATAACAAGCACAAGAATTTATTTCACTAGATACCAAAACGGGTTTTCGGGTGAAATTGTAGAAAGTGTTTCTACATGTGAAATGAAATACTAGCAAGGGTTTATATGTGAATGTTTGTCATTAAAGTAATTGACAAAATTCTGAATAAATAAAAGGAGTTTTATTTAATGAGAGTTTGCATTAAATTTGGTGGAAATTTAATGGCAATTTGAGTGGGTTTTTGAGTGGAGAGAATTGAAAGGCATTTGAGTGAGTGGAGTGTCCACGCACATGAATGTGGAAGAGGTGAGGGCAGCCCCCATGGCTGGGCGACATGCTCCTTGGGTGCCCCCCTCTCCCCTATAAAAGGCCCCCCTCTCATCCTCTCAAAGCACACCTCCTCGTGAAGGATCTCTCTCCCCCTCTAGTATTTATCCCCCGCGGTCTCGGATTAGCGAGATACATGTTCCCGGTGGCTATTCGGCAAGAAAGGGTTGTGCTTCTGCTGCATCGCTGGAGCCAGGAGGCGGAGGTTGCTCGGTGCCTCGGACGTGTGTGCGAGCACGGATGCGCCGCTGGTTTGCGGCGCTAGGACTTCCTCTCGATCTTGAGATCGGCAAGATATCATCTACATCAACCACGAGTTTGGACTCGTTAAGATTTGTCGGTCTTAAAGGGTATGTTCTCTATAGATATACATCCGCCCGTTGTTTGTATCTAGTAGATAGATCTTGATACATAGTTGTTCCCATCGTAGGAAATTTTTTGTTTTCTATGCTACGAACCCTACAGTGGTATCAGAGCCAGTTCTATGCGTAGATGCTTTGCACGGGTAGTACACATATGAGTATGTGGGCGATGATGATCATTTTATTGCTTCTTAGTTGTATTTTGGATATTGGTGGCATAGTGGGATGAAGCGGCCCGGACAAACTTTACATGTCCTCGCACATGAGACCTGTTCCACGCTTGACATGCAACTAGTTTTGCATACGTGGCTAGCGGGTGGCTGTCTCTCCTACTATAGTCAATATCTAATTTGAAACGAGTTGTCAACAATTTGGTTATCCTCGTTGTGGTTCATGTTCGTAGGTAAGGACGGTTCTATCTTCGAAAGCCCTAAGCCACGTAAAACTCGCAATGGATAAATTAGAGGCGTCTAGTTTAGATTGTTGCTGGGCTAGTGTCATGATATGGTGATGTTGTAAGTAGAAGTATAAGTCGATACACTTACAACACACATAACGTGTAAGTTCCATAGACCTTGGTCTTACACATAGAGGTATGATAGCGATCATACCACGGTGCACATGATGGAGATCATATGCGGGAACCATATCATTTCACTTACAAACATGTGATGTTTGATTGCATCTTATATTGCTTGTTTGGAATTTTATTAGCATAATAAGATGATCCCTCATTTAGATATCAAGATAAAAATGTGTTCTTCCTTAAGTATGCACCGACAATGTTTCGTCGCTTCAAGACATCACGTGATGATCGGGTGTACTTGAATCCACGAGCATATCTCGGGTGTAAGACAGTTACACATGTGAATACTAAGGATCTTACTTGGCGAGCCTAGCATGTACAGACATGGCCTCGGAACACAGACCAAAAGGTTAAGCATGATTCATATGTTTTGATATGATGACTATTTGATGCTCGCCTTTGAAGCTACACCGACTCACGTGATGATCGTACTTGGTGTAGTGGATTTGGTTCGTGTAATCACCAAAAAGGCACGAGGGATGTCGTTTTGAGTGGGAGTTCATTTCTAATTTGGATTAGTAGAACTCAATTTATCATAAATTAAATCAAAGTGAATTTTCATAATTTGTTGTAGTCATTGGCATTCGTTCACCACCTTATGCATAGTTTAATTGAGATAATAGAACTATAGAATTCTAGATATATACTTTACGAACTGGTATCGTATTGTGTTGGTGTCAATCTAAAGTTTAAATTCCTATTGCAAAATTTTAGCAAACTTTGTTTACTCCATGAAATTTGATAATTAGTATTAAATCGGGAGTAACAATTCCAGTGTTATTATCTTAAGTATCATGTTTGCCTCCATGATTCTTGATTGTTTTAATATCAAGTTTATCTAGGAGCTGAAAGAATTGTTTCAGAAACCATCATGTGTGGCAGATATAACGATATCTGAAACAGTGTTTTGGTTGCAATATGATATAGTATAATATATGTTCTCATATTGGATGAGAATTTGCAAAGGTTGGAGATGCTAGACATCCTAATCATCCAAAAAGGTTTTGGAAATTAATGGTATACTCACGATTCGCCTTTATAAGCTACATTAGCTTGATCATGAAAGTCGTCATGATAAGGATGAATAGAAGATGTATGTAAAGTGTTTACTACACTAAAAGATTACTAAAGAATGGATTTTGAAAGAATGTTGATCATTTGATGATGGTGATCTACTTCAAAGTGCAAGTCCAAAGGTATTAGTATTTGAATATACACGCTTTGTACTATGTGTCATGTAGATGGCGCCACTGTTGATGTTGATAGATTCTTTTAAAAAGGAAAAGGAAATGCTGAAAGAGAATCTACAAAATATATTTGGTAGAAAAGAAAAGACAGTTGGACCCGCCCAGCAAACCCTTCTGTCCCAGCAAGAGCCCACCCGGGAACCCTCTTTCTCACTCACGTCTGCACCCGCACAGCCACTAACAGTTGGACCCCATCTCTCCTATTCCTCTCTCACTGTCAAACGGACCCCACGACCACGTCAGCGTCTTCCCCGCACGACCAGTTCTTCCTCCCGTTACTGCCGATTGATTCGCGTGGTAAATTCTCTTCAATGTCGCATGATCCTCGCCCCTTGACCACACTCACTTAAGCGCCCGTTTCTCCTCTTCCTTTCCCCCCAAACATCACGCCTTGAGAGCCACCAGGCTGCTCGGAATCATCTCCTGACCGTCACTGTCTCCGACGAGCTTCACCTCCAATTCCGGCCAAACCCTGCCGCTCCTCGCCTCCCACTGCATTCTCACTTGCTCCCCATCTCCTGGCGAACCTCCCCGTAGCGCCAGCTCGCCCGCGCATGCCCCGCAGCCTCGGCTCTGTCCATGTCTGAGCGCCACCTATGATGAACTCGACTCCGACGAGCTATAGCCGACGACCTCGTGCGCCCCTTGCTCACTGGTGAGTGTTCCCGTGATCCTTGAACCCATGTGCATCTTCCGGACTCGTTGTTTTGCTCGTTCGCGTTCCAGAGACTCGCCTTCGACCACGGTCGTGCGTGCCCGAGCCAGCAAGCTACTCCGGCGAGGAATTCCGGTCGCTTCTGTGCGCCCCTTGACAGAAGGAAACCACCTAGAGCACCACCACCACGCGATTCTGGTGAGCATCTCCTTTCACTCTCTCGCTTCCTGCATCGCCAGCTCCGCTGCCGTCTGACCGCGCGCCGCCACACGCCGCCACCAGTGCCGCTGCTTATTGGTCAAATGCGTAGCGACCGTTGGATCTCGATCATGTGACATAGATAGATTCACTTAAAGCGAAGGGGTATGCGATCTGTGCCGAGCGATCAAGTGAAATCCTACGGTCTGTGTTATCCGATCCGCGCGAAGAGGTATAGATGAATCAGAATGTGACACGTAGCCTGGAGTTTGTTTTAAAAACAGAAACTTGACTATTTGATGTTACAATTTGAAAAATTCATAACTTTCAAACCACACGTCCAAATTTTGCAAATTTTATATCAATGGAATCAGAAAGACAAGTACTTTATGACCATGCACTTTTTTAGTAAAATGCTTCTTTTAAATTGATTGTTTTTGCAGAAACTTGTGTATGCATGTTTAGAATAGAAAAATTGTTCTAAAATGATTTTTGAGATAAAACCTTTGGAAAATGGTTTGTTTTGAACCTACTGACCATAGAAATCAATTGGTGGTTTCAAAAATGTATTTTGTGAAGCAAAGGAATAATTCTTTGATTTAAACCATTTCTAGTCAAATAAAAATGTTGATTATGGTTTAAAAATGATTTTGGAGGAAAACCTTTGAGAAATGTTTTGATTTAAACTCTCTGACCCTAAAAACCAAGTTTTATGGTTTGAAAGTGTATTTGGTGAACTCCATAAAGATTATTACTTTGCTAAAAACATTTTCAACCATATAAAATAATGATTTGGTTTAAAAATGGATTATAGGTAAAATATTTTGCAAATAGTTTTGCCACTTTATAAAATGACCAATAAGTGTTTTAGAATGTTTATAACCTATTATAAACCACTTTTGTAAATAAAACAAAGTTTGTCATGCTTGCATGCAATGTTTTGATTCTATTATTTTATGTGATGTTTGCTCGAATGGTAGATTGAGATTGTACCTTGCTTGATTGAATTGTAATGATTTTAAGAGTGTGATCATTGCAAAGACAAGGAGTGAACTATTATTCTCTACCAAAAAGGCAAGTGGTGCTCCATCCTTTTGTCCCATTATTTTCACTATGCATTAGTGATATTTCTAAGTAGGACTTGCATGGAATTTTTGCTAAGTATAAACTATGCCATGGGAAATCCTAGTAGATGAAACCTTAGTAGAAATTTCCTAAGTTAAGTTTCCTACTACTATCATGCTTAGCTTAGCTAGTAGAAAACAAGGGTGGAATATATATTCATACTATGGAATATATCTAAGTCAAGGACTTGTGTTTTGTTTAATAAAACAACTAAGTGAATGAATCACCTGGGTGGTATGGTTGTGAATGGGTTATGTTGAGTGGTTACACAGGGCCCATATTTATGGACTACCCTAGTGTATCTCACTTGTGGATGGCCACCTAGGAACAAAGATATTTGAGATGTCAAATGTTGAGAAGCTTCAAGTGCAGCCACTTGGCATTATGGGCTCTGCCTGGATCATATAGGTTGCAATAACTTAGCCAAATGGACAGTTGGTGGTAGGGGATTGATAGGTTGGAGCGCGTCCATTCTGGTCTAAGGGAAGGCTTCTGAAAGATCTTGTCTTGGTGAAACCAAATCTTGTGGGGAAAGTGCACCACCTCTGCAGAGTGTAAAATCTAAGTACTTAGCCATGTCCCTGGCAAAGGACAATTTGAGCATCAAGACATGGAAGCTATCAAGAATCTCCTCATCCCAATTTCTAAGTTAAAATCTTGTGGTTGAACAAGGGATTGAAGGATCACCAATTTCTATTGGGAGATGCCTTGGGAAAGATTTTGTCAAGCAAAAACTTAGTGTTTTCAAATGATAAGGAAAAACTATTTTGAGCAAAGCAAGCCTAAGCTCCACTTAGCCAAATGCATATAGATGATAGACTCAACTATACTACCATAGTATCACTTGCCAATACAATTCAAATGTATTGACCCTTGTGGCTGTAACTTGTTATGTTGCAGGTTTGTTTGATATTAGTGAAGTTTAATGATTAGGATTACAAGTCTACAACCAACATGTCTGCCTGTGGCACTTTGAAGATGAAGGACCCCATGCTATTGTTATATTCTGCTGCATTGTAATGTGATAGCCAAATGAGCTATGTAAGATGTAATAAATTAATTTATTCATGGTTATAAAGTTGTATTATGACCTTTGTTTCTTGATATTACATCTTAACTATGTGCTAGCTATTGATCCAGGGACTAGCATTGTAAACACAGGGATCTCTTCCTTATTAAAGGTTGGGAACCTTACAGATGGTATGAGAGCATTGTGTTGCCTGTAGCATTGTAACCCTAGGATTGGACAAAAACCCTTAGAAAAATAGGAGTTGATTTTGTTCCAAAACTTATTTGCAAACAATCTTGTAAACTCTTTCCTCAACCATTTGGTTTTGACTTTACATCTCTTCTATTTTCAAACTTGATGGACAAAGCCTACCCCATGGCCAAAGACTTCACCATAAGCAAAGGACTTCATCAACTCTAATGACTTCAACATCTTCAAGTGATTTCAACCTTATTCTCAACAAGGACTTCAACCTTAAATATCACTAAGGACTACAAGAGAGACAAGAAATGTTACTCAAGACTTGAAGACTAAGGAAACACAACTTAGAAAGAACCATCATCACTTTGAAGTTTTTGTGACAAAAAAATTTCCCAAGGATACAAAGATCTTGTTCAAGAAGAATCAACCAAGAAGGATGGAAAGATCTCAAGTGAACTAAATAGATGGACCACCATATTTAGTTTAAGTCAAACTCACCAACTTATGTGGTGTAACAAAAATATTTTTGGTTGCCTAAAAATATGCTTGAAACTTGTTGTTTGAGTGGAATGCTTGTTTGTGATTGCTTGCACTTTGCTTATGTGAATTGTGATGTGAGTGATTAGAATTATTCCCTTAGAAATATTTTGCCTATTCTAATACCAAACCAACCCAAACAGATGACTTCTCCAAGAGACTCCAACATCAAGAAGGGTGACATCAACAACCAAGAGATGCACATGAGAGAACAACTACTAGCAAACCAAACCCAGTTGAACCAAGTGACAACTCAGTTTTTAGCCAACAACAATGGATTAGACCCAACCATACAAAAGTTTTTGGAAACTCAATCCCAATTGTTGCAAGGGATGGCACTCAAATGATCAACATGGGAGACAACCTTTCCCAAGGAGTTTGTGACAACAAGGATGTCAAGGATGATATTTTAGAAGGAACCCAAGCTTGCAATGTTTGTGGAGACAAGGATCACACTTCCAAGGAGCATGAAGATGAATGCCCCATAACCCAAGCTACTTGTTTCCTATGTGAAGGAAATAATCATGTCCCTATCCAATGTCCCATCTATTCCATAGTTCAACAAAGGAAACAAGGTGGAGTGCATCAACAGTTTGTAAACCCTCATGAAGGAACAACTTATACCAAGAAGGATGAAGGCAAAGTCAAAACTATGCATCATAAGGCCAAATCCAAAGTGATCACAAAGTGTTACTACTCTTGTGAAGAAGAAGGTCATATCTCTAGTAAATGCCCCAAGAAGAGAGAAAGATTTCCCACCTTTGTGGTGAAGTATGAAGAGCATGAACTAGAAGAACTCCTAGCTTTGGAGAGACCCAAGAAAAAGAAGAAGAAACAAGGAAACAAACAAGAGGCAATGATACCAAAGGAAAAGAAAGATATCGGCCAAGTGATGTGTTTCAATTGCAAAGAACCAGGACATTATGCAAGCAATTGTCCAGTAAAGATGAAGCACAAGATAAACAAGCCTATGAAGGATCACAGCCTTGTCACATGTTTCAAGTGTGGAAACAAAGGACACAATGCAGATGTTTGTCTAGAGAAGCTTCATCAAAATTCCAAGCAAGCCAAGAAATAATCTAGTTGGAAAATTTTTAAGGGTGGTAGTACCCTAGTTGCTTTGAGCCAACTTGTAACCCTAGCCTTCCCAAATCTCGGGACGAGATTTATTTTAAGGGTGGTAGCCTGTCACATCCCAAGATTTTCCAAATCTTGTTATGTGAAAAATAAATAAACAAATTAATTTTTTTTTGAAATTTAGGGTGAGAAGAAACTTTTTGATTCCAATTTGAAACATCAAAACCTATTTTGATCAAATAAAATCCTAAAGGAATTTAAAAATATAAACAAATAATAAATAAAGTTATAATAGTTGGAATCACTATTTTTGGATCTTTAAATAAAAAGATTTGGTTTTCAAAAGAAAAGGTAGAATTATAAATAAGGATTATTTTATAGAGCCAAATTAATCTTGGCCAAGCCTTTGAAATAAAATATTTCTATTTGATAAAAAAGAGTAAAGGTTAATTAAAATAAAATAATGAGGATTTATTAATATCCATTTTTATTAAAGTAAAGGTTTTCCATTTTAAATAAACACTAAAACTTGTTAATTTATCTTAAATAATATTTCCAAGTGTTTTAGTTTTTAAATGAAACCTACTGAAAGATTTTGATATTATTTAGATTTCAAAAAGAGTTTTTTAAAATAAATTAAAATCTATTTGAATTAAAGACTATGGTCTATTTATTTAATTATTAATAGATCCTAAAAGAATAAAAGAATTATTTTATTTTGGACTTTGTAATATGTTGATAAACAGAATTAAAATTCACCCAAAAGTTTGGTGATGATTTGAATTCAAATGGAGATTGAAAAATATTATTTAATTTTATTTAATTAATACTAGAGCCTATTTTAAATAATTAAAAGACACTAAAAAGAATAAATAAATTATTCTAAATATGACTTTGGAATGTGTAATTAATCAGTATATAAATTTACACAAATTTTGATTGAGGTTTGAATTGATTTGTTGCTGGAATTGTTTGAATGAAAATCAAATCAGAATATTCAAAAATAGAAAAGAAAAAGGCTTAGTATAAAAAAAATGGAAACAGACTCAGCCCAGCCCAGCAAACCCTTCTGGCCCAGCAAGAGCCCACCCGGGAACCCTCTGTCACTGTTCTTTCTCACTCGCATCTGCACCCGCACAGCCACTAACAGTTGGACCCCATCTCTCCTCTTCCTCTCTCACTGTCAAACGGACCCCACGACCACGTCAGCGTCTTCCCCGCGCGACCAGTTCTTCCTCCCGTTACTGACGATTGATTCGCGTGGTAAATTCTCTTCAATGCCGCGTGATCCTCGTCCCCTGACCACACTCACTTAAGCGCCCGTTTCCCCTCTTCCTTTCCCCCCAAACATCACGCCTCGAGAGCCACCAGGCTGCTCGGAATCATCTCCTGACCGTCACTGTCTCCGGCGAGCTTCACCTCCAATTCCGGCCAAACCCTGCCGCTCCTCGCCTCCCACTGCATGCTCACTTGCTCCCCATCTCCTGGCGAACCTCCCCGTAGCGCCAGCTCGCCCGCGCATGCCCCGCAGCCTCGCTCTGTCCATGTCTGAGCGCCACCTATGATGAACTCGACTCCGACGAGCTATAGCCGACGACCTCGTGCGCCCCTTGCTCACTGGTGAGTGTTCCCGTGAACCTTGAACCCATGTGCATCTTCCGGACTCATTGTTTTGCTTGTTCGCGTTCTAGAGACTCGCCTTCGACCACGGCCGTGCGTGCCCGAGCCAGCAAGCTACTCCGGCGAGGAATTCCGGTCGCTTCTGTGCGCCCCTTGATAGAAGGAAACCACCTCGAGCACCACCACCACGCGATTCTGGTGAGCATCTCCTTTCACTCTCTCGCTTCCTGCATCGCCCGACTCATGCATTGCCGCCCAAATACCGCTTATTGGTCAAACGCGTAGCGACCGTTGGATCTCGATCATGTGACATAGATAGATTCACTTAAAGCGAAGGGGTATGCGATCTGTGCCGTGCGATCAAGTGAAATCCTACGGTCTGTGTTAGCCGATCCGCGCGAAGAGGTATAGACGAATCAGAATGTGACACGTAGCCTGGAGTTTGTTTTAAAAACAGAAACTTGACTATTTGATGTTTCAATTTGAAAAATTCATAACTTTCAAACCACATGCCCAAATTTTGCAAATTTTATATCAATGGAATCAGGAAGACAAGTACTTTCTGACCATGCACTTTGTTTAGTAAAATGCTTCTGTTAAACTGATTGTTTTTTTAGAAACTTGTGTATGCATGTTTAGAATATAAAAGTTGTTCTAAAATGATTTTTGAGATAAAACCTTTGGAAAATGGTTTGTTTTGAACCTACTGACCATAGAAATCAATTGTCGGTTTCAAAAATTTATTTGGTGAAGCAAAGGATAATTCTTCGATTTAAACCATTTCTAGTCAAATAAAAATGTTGATTATGGTTAAAAAATGATTTTGGAGGAAAACCTTTGAGAAATGTTTTGATTTAAACTATCTAACCCTAAACACCAAGTTTTATGGTTTTAAAGTGTATTTGGTGAACTCCATAAAGATTAGTACTTTGCTAAAAGCATTTTCAACCACATAAAATAATGATTTGGTTTAAAAATGGATTATAGGTAAAATCTTTTGCAAATAGTTTTGCCACTTTATAAAATGACCAATAAGTGTTTTAGAATGTTTATAACCTATTATAAACCACTTTTGTAAATAAAACAAAGTTTTTCCTACTTGCATGCAATGTTTTGATTCTATTATTTTATGTGATGTTTGCTTAAATGGTAGATTGAGATTGTACCTTGCTTGATTGAATTGTAGTGATTTTAAGAGTGTGATCATTGCAAAGACAAGGAGTGAACTATTATTCTCTACCAAAAAGGCAAGTGATGCTCCATACTTTTGTCCCATTATTTTCACTATGCATTAGTGATATTTCTAAGTAGGACTTGCATGGAATTTTTGCTAAGTATAAACTATGCCATGGGAAATCCTAGTAGATGAAACCTTAGTAGAAATTTCCTAAGTTAAGATTCCTACTACTATAATGCTTAGCTTAGCTAGTAGAAAACAAGGGTGGAATATATATTCATACTATGGAATATTTCTAAGTCAAGGACTTGTGTTTTGTTTAATAAAACAACTAAGTGAATGAATCACCTGGGTGGAATGGTTGTGAATGGGTTATGTTGAGTGGTTACACAGGGCCCATATTTATGGACTACCCTAGTGTATCTCACTTGTGAATTGGTGGTAGGGGATTGATAGTTTGGAGCGTGTCCATTCTGGTCTAAGGGAAGGCTTCTGAAAGATCTTGTCTTGGTGAAATCAAATCTTGTGGGGAAAGTGCACCACCTCTGCAGAGTGTAAAATCTAAGTACTTAGCCATGTCCCTGGAAAAGGACAATTTGAGCATCAAGACATGGAAGCTATCAAGAATCTCCTCATCCCAATTTCTAAGTTAAAATCTTGTGGTTGAACAAGGGATTGAAGGATCACCAATTTCTATTGGGAGATGCCTTGGGAAAGATTTTGTCAAGCAAAAACTTAGTGTTTTCAAATGATAAGGAAAAACTATTTTGAGCAAAGCAAGCCTAAGCTCCACTTAGCCAAATGCATATAGATGATAGACTCAACTATACTACCATAGTATCACTTGCCAATACAATTCAAATGTATTGACCCTTGTGGATGTAACTTGTTATATTGCAGGTTTGTTTGATATTAGTGAAGTTTAATGATTAGGATTGCAAGTCTACAACCAACATGTCTGCCTGTGGCACTTTGAAGATGAAGGAACCCATGCTACTGTTATATTCTGCTGCATTGTAATGTGATAGCCAAATGAGCTATGTAAGATGTAATAAATTAATTTATTCCTGGTTATAAAGTTGTATTATGACCTTTGTTTCTTGATATTACATCTTAACTGTGGATGCTAGCTATTGATCCAGGGACTAGCATTGTAAACACAGGGATCTCTTCCTTATTAAAGGTTGGGAACCTTATAGCTTCACATCTATGAAATTGCCGACATGTCGTAAAGTATTTTACGACAATGTTCAAGGAGTTGACTATGAAAAGATTTGATCTTTCATAGCGATATTTAATCTGGACGGATTAAAGTAGCAACTACTACATATAATTTGGTATATGGTAGATGAATAAACAAAACAAAGTTCTTCTAATAGAATGGTTACCTAGGACGTGTACATGACACTGTCCAAAGGGTTTTGTTAATTCAAAGGATGCTAAAAGGGGCATGCAAACTTCAATGGTTGAAGTAAGCATTGTGGAGTTGGAATCTTCACCGTGATGAAAAAGGAGTTTTCATCTGGAGACGATGAAGATGCTTGCATTTGCAAGAAATTAAGTGGGAGCGCTAAGACATATTTCTAATACATTATGTGGAGGACATCTTGTTGATTGGAAATGATGTATCTTTTATTGACAAAGGTTAAGAATTTCATTTCGATGAAAGACTTAGGCAAAACTCGAATATTTAGCATGAATGTCTATAACGAATAGACTGTGACGCTAATATGGTTGTGCCAAACGTACATATATGAGATATTGAAGGAGTTCGATATAGAAATGACAAGAAACGGTTCTTGACGCATGAAAGGAATTGAATCAAGATTCAAGTGTATCGACACTTGATAAGTAAAACAAGATTCAAGTGCTTTGACACTTGATGAGTGAAATCACAAGGATGTTTTAATCAATCATACATGATATGTACACATCCAGATATGTCCTATGATGTAAGTGTTATGAGCATATACCATAATGAATCATAAAATGATCATTGGATGATAGTGAGGATATTCTTATGATATTTTGGAAGAACTAAGAATATATTTGTGTAGAGGTGACAAAAAATTACAAATAGTTCATTGTAAAGTGTTACATTGATACTAGTTTTGTCACAAGATACAAATTAAGTTTATCTCAATTTAAACTATGGGTGGCACAATGTAAAGGAAACGAGATACCATGACGGATTTGGATGAATTCCAAAGTTAAGACATTGTGATGGATACTACAACAAAAAGGCTAAGTATATGACTGCTATAGTAGCAGCAAAGGGAGAATTTGTGTCAAGTAGTTTATTATCAAACTAAGGTCTGGTTCACAACGGGCTAACACTAAAGATATATTGTATGACAATAGTATCGACATGATTTAACCCCAAGGAACTAAAGGTCTCACCAAAAGACCAAATTTATACAATGCCATCTCATTGGAGAATGAGTGATGCGTGAAGACACAAAGACATGCAAATACACACGGACCTAAATGTCAGATCCGTAGATTATGTTAACCACTTGTAGTTGCATATATGGAACACTAGAAAGCCATATGTGTTCAATACGCAAAGTTTTCAAACTAGATTATTGTCTCTAGTGCAAGTGGGAGACTGAAGGGAATATGCCCGAGAGACAATAATAAAGTGGTTATTATCGTATTCCTGGTTTATGATAAATGTTTATTTTTCAAGCTATAATTGTATTAATACGGAAAAGTTAATACATATGTGTTTAATAAACAAACAGAAAGTTCCTAGGTATGCCTTTCTCATAAACTAGCTCGTTGATTAACAAGATGATCAAAGTTTCTTGATCATAGACATTGGATGTTGTTAATAACGAGGTCATAACATTAGTGTAATGATTTGATGAACATTCATTCGAAGTATAGCATTACGATCAAATTCATTGAGTTTATATTGCTATAACAACTTACGAAGTGATCCTAATCCTTAGACCATGAGATCATGTCAATCACTAACACGGGAAGAGTTTCTTGATAACATCAAACGTCACACCGTAACAGGGTGATTATAAAGATGGGTTCAGAACTACTAAAGTGTTATGTTGAGGCCCATGGATCGAGAGTGGAATTTGTTCATCCTGATGATGTATAGATATGCCCTAGGCCCTCTCGATGATATCACATTGATTAGATTGCAAGCAAGTGATTTGATCACTAGAATGTTATATCACGGAAACAAGAAAAGAGTGCATGTTAGTAACGAGATCAAACTAGGTATGGAGATACCAATGATCGAATCTCAGACATGTAATATATCGCGAAACAAAGGGATTAAGATACTAGCATAAAAGGTTCCGACGATCACAAGAAAGTCATCGTTGAATGTGTGGGAGTTAGTATGGGTCTCCAGATCCCGCTTCTGATTATTGATTCGAGAGGGGTCTTGATCATGTCTGCATTATTTGGAACCGTAGGATGACACACTTAAGAGACACTGACATCTGTTTGGAGCAAAAGTTTCATGCTAGAAAGAATAACAAGCGCAGGAATTTATTTCACTAGATATTGAAACGGGTTTTCGGGTGAAATTGCAGAAAGTGTTTATGCATGTGAAATGAAATACTAGCAAGGGGTTATATGTGAATGTTTGTCATTAAAGTAATTGACAAAATTCTGAATAAATAAAAGGAGTTTTATTTAATGAGAGTTTGCATTAAATTTGGTGGAAATTTAATGGGAATTTGAGTGGGTTTTTGAGTGGAGAGAATTGAAAGGCATTTGAGTGAGTGGAGTGTCCACCCACATGAATGTGGAAGAGGTGGGGGCAGCCCCCATGGCTGGGCGCCATGCCCCTTGGGTGCCCCCCTCTCCCCTATAAAAGGCCCCACTCTCATCCTCTCAAATCACACCTCCTCGTGAAGGATCTCTCTCGCCTCTAGTATTTATCCCCCATGGTCTCGGACTAGCGAGATACATGTTCATGTTGGCTATTTGGCAAGAAAGGATTGTGCTTCCGCTGCATCGCTGGAGCGAGGAGGTGCAGGTTGCTCGGTGCCTCGGACGTGTGTGCGAGCACGGATGCGCCGCTGGTTTGAGGCGCTAGGACTTCCTCTCGATCTTGAGATTGGCAAGAGATCGTCTACATCAACCACGAGTTTGGACTCGTTAAGCTTTGTCGGTCTTCAAGGGTATGTTCTCTGCGGATATACATCCGCCCGTTGTCTGTATCTAGTAGATAGATCTTGGTACATAGTTGTTCCCATCATAGGAAATTTTTTGTTTTCTATGCTGCGAACCCTACATTTTGTGCCAAGAATAACCTCTAATGAGAGGGAAGTAAGATTTGGGGAGTTGTTGTCCCGAAACAGATTTTTGTGCTCCACCGTAAAAATTTGTGTAACATCTCTGTAAGTTGGATTGAGCTGTAATTTTCTGAATCAATCCCCCAGGTTGTTATCTAACTTTCGTTAGTACAACACTTTTTGATTTGAGCAACATAAGGTCTTCGAAAAAATCGGTTTCTACCTGCTGGTCTGTTTTGACAGATTTCTGCCATTATTTGCATTTGCTTCTTATTGATTCCATTTTGGGTTCTTTTTGGGAAATTGAGCTTTTTAAGGGAATTGCTACAGTGGATTGTGTTTTTAGTGAAAGTTTTGCTGTTTGAAAACTAAACCCCAAGGGTCTAATATCTTTTGAATACACTAATGTTGCTAATGAAGATTGTGTGAAGTTTTGCATGAAGGAAAATTTGCTGGTGTAGATGAAGAATGATTTAATGAGATGAAGAATGGACAAAAGCTCAAGCTTGGGGATGCCACCCCATGTCACCCCAAGAAATATTCAAGAGGTACAAGCGTCAAATCTTGGGGATGCCCTAGGCATCCCCTTCTTCATCAATAAAAATCTTAGGTCTTTCTAGACACTTCGTTTTTATTGTTTCATGCACAAGTTGTGTTGTTCTTGGAGCGTCTTAGTTTTCGTTTTTGGTTTGATTAGTTTGCTTGAATAAAGTAGTTTGGACCCCCTTTCTCGCTGTGTTGTTTCAAATAAGTTGATTGGTGTTGGAGAGGAGTAGAAAGTTCTTGCTTGAATAGTACACGAGGAGCTTGCTTTGACTGTGACTTAGACTTTATCATGTCATGCTAGATGTTGTTTTGACCTTCTGATTAGTGATTATTGTTGTAGCATGACTTGTTCCAAACAATTGGGATTGCTTAATGTGCCTTGAAGGAATCATGTGTTGGTTTAGCATACAAAAGCATAGTATTGTGGTATTCTCCTTTGAGCTTTGTTTGGGTTGACTTGGCACATGATCACACCATGTTATGACTATGAACAAGTCACCATAACCTCTATGATCATTTAGTCCTTGATTTGTAGTACCACTTTATGTTTTGATGGGTTTTTTGTCGCTCTGCATGATTATGGCGATTATTTCTCTCTTAGTTGGTCACTCCCAGACTATTGCTAGCCTCCACTTGTATGAGTAAGCTCTACTCATGCATCCAAGTCCCAAGAAACCAAATTATTACAAAGTGTCCACTATAAATTCCAATGCATGGTGTGTTACACCGTTCCAAGTATATTCTTTTTTATCTATCTTCCATTTAAAAAGTCTCTTTGTTATGCGAAAACTTAGTGATTAAAGCTCTCATAAACTTAATGGCACACTTTATTTTTCTTGCCCCTAAATAAACTTGAACCATTGTGTCATCTATGTTGTATATGATTGCACTTATACATTGGAATTAGCAGAACCATGCTGTCATGGGGAACGCTTTCAACATTGCACTTGTACACTGTACCCAGTTGATATCATGCTCTTTTATTTACACATGTCATCGGTGTGAAATAAAAGGGGAGCGTGTAAGTCCATGGAGTTATGTATGTGTGTTAGAGAAACATCTGGGCCGCTAGCCTAAGCCATGCCTAATCATGGTGGAAACTTGTAGCATCACCATAGTGATCAATCTATGAAGCTTTCTTCTTATAAAAAAAGAGACACATTGAAAAGAGGAAAGAGAGAAAAAAGCACCATTTTCCCATGGTAAATAAGAAGATTGCTGAGATGCTCATTGTCTGCTTGCCTTATCATTTTGATTATGCGATAGCTCCCATATCATGAGCAAGGGGTACCCCATTGGCGGTTCTCTATGATACACTTGTACTTACTATGACAAGAACTTACAGGTAACTAAAGTTGAGTAGCATGAGGAGCGGCCCTCGTACTCAAGGGACATGATATTTCCAACTTATACTTTGTCAAGCATATACTCCATAGTTTGTTGACTTTAACCTTAATCACTTCAAGATGCTTATGATAGGGTAAATAAGAGCTGAAAGCTAACAAGTACCATAATTTTTTGAAGCTCTTGATGAGACTTGAAATCCTTGCTTCCCTTTTATGAAGGGCCTTTCTTCCACCATTATATTGAGTCTCCACCTTCTATCCTAAGGCACCAATTAAGAGAGCATAGTTTCCATTCTTAGTTCTATGTGCATTGTCCCAAAACTTATTGATTGATTCATATTGTTGATATTGCTTGCTCTTGAACTATTTGTATTTAGTCACTCTTATGAACTTTGAAGGTGTCCTATGCATTTATTTGCTACTCCATGAGGGACAAGCTGGATGCTACTATGCTATGTTTTCTATATGTGAAACAAACAAACGTCTTTCAATGCATCGTTATTCATGAATCTTTGTTTGTATCCTTTCATGTTTCATGCATAATTACTATGTCTTATTGTTAGAACTTCTTATTTCATGCTCATGTTTAGAGTTCTTTGATCCCAGATTTCAATGCTTGCAAATGGTTTAATCTTGATTTTGATGGTGCATGTCACCTCAAAAAATTATTCTTTTTATCACTTACCTACTCGAGGACGAGCAGGAGTTAAGCTTGGGGATGCTTGATACGTCGTAAACATATCTATAATTTTTGATGTTCCGTGCTTATTTAGTATCAACTTTGATTTTCTTTGTCTACACTTTGAGGTATTTTTATATGTTTTCTGGTACTAACCTATTAACAAGATGCCACAGTGCCAGTTGCATGTTTTCTTCTGTTTTTGGTTCCAGAAAAGGCAGAAAAATAAATATTCTTGGAATTGGACGGGACAAAAGCCAAAGTCAATATTTTTCCGTGGGGAACATGGAGCCAGCAGACGAGACAGAGGAGGGCATCGAGGGGGCCACACCCCCTGGCCGCGTGGCTAGGCCTGGACCATGCCTGGGGGGTGCGGCTGCCTCGGGAACCCCCTCCGGCCTCCCTCTTCTCCTATAAGAAGCCCCTGATACCAAAACCCTAAGTAATCGAGCAATCTTCCACAAAATAGTCCGTAGGCGCTGCCACCATCGTCCCTAGATCAGGGGATCTAAAGCTCTTCCCGGCACCCTGCCAGAGGGGAGATCATCCCGGAGGCCTTCTTCATCATCATGTCAGCCTCCGATATGAAGCATGAGTAGTTCCACCTTGGACTACGAGTCCATGTAGTAGCTATATGGTTGTTTCTCCTCCTTTGTGCTACCATGTTTAGATCTTGTGAGCTCCGTTCATGATCAAGATCATATATTTGTAATCATGCGTGTTGTGTTTGTGGGGATCCAATGGATATTGAGATTACTATGTTAGATTGATTAATGGTTTTGTCTTATTCATTCTATCATGCCTATGCTGTTTGTGATCTTGCATGATCTTCGTTTCTAGTAGCTATCTTGGCCAAGTAGATGCTAGTGACTCCAAGAGGGAGTACTTATGCTCGATAGTGGGTTCATGCCTCTATTTAATCTAAGGGAAGTGACAGAAATCTCTAAGATTGTATATGTGCTATTTCTACTAGGGAGAAAACAACGGTCTCTTGTTCATGGAACAGGTGGATTGTTTACCTTACACACTTTGCTTAAAGCAGATATCCGTTGCTTGCAACTTAATACTAGAGAGCGTTTATATGATAAACTGAAGGTGGATTACTAGTCATAGATGCAGTTGGATGGCGGTCTATGTATCTTGTTGTATTGCCCAATAAAATATCATAGGATCATGAATGTCTAGTATTGCATTATTATGCCTTGCTCTGTCCTGTCAATTTCCCTACTGTAATTTGTTTACCCAGCATGCCATGTTTGTTTATCTGAAGGAGAACACCTCTAGTGAACTATGGACCCCGGTCCAATCTTTACCATTGATACATCTTCCACTGTTACTATTTACTTTCTGCAAACCACTATTACCTTCCACACCATACAGTTAATCCTTTGTTTTCAGCAAACCGGTGAGATTGACAACCTCACTGTTCGTTGGGGCAAAGTCTTGAGTTTGTGTTGTGCAGGTTTCGAAGTTTCTAGCAACACCTTTGAGTCGTTTCCTTCCTCCTACTGGTTCGATAACCTTGGTTTCTTACTGAGGGAAAACTTGCTGATGTGCTCATCATACCTTCCTCTTGGGGTCTCCCAACGAACCTCAATAATCAACTGAGCCATCATCATATATATTTTTCTTTTAAAAAAATGTAGAGAACATGGCAATGTATATTTAGAGGATCACAATATTTTTCACAAGCTAGATAAAAGTTGGACAAGGTGCATCAAAGTTATGGCTTGTCTCCTATGGGGCCTAACATGAGAAAGTATATCCCTTATATAAATATGAACAAAAACGCACCTAAGAAAGCATTCAAAAACAGAGGGATACACAATAGCATGGAAACTTTTTAAGATAAAGAACATTGCACAAGACTCTAGGCATGAAAAATAACCTCCCCAAGCTAAGAACTTTTCAAATACCGACTTGAGAAGATCATGAAAACAAAAGAGAAAATGCAGTTATTAATAGAGAGTATAAGAAGTGGTTACCTCACCAAGCTTAAGTTAAAGCAAGGGTGACACACTTTACTGTTGAGGTGCTTTTAACCTCTACTTTGATGGACAAAGAAACTTTGCTTCAATGAATGTTTCACGATCTGGTGTATGCCTTCCTTAAGAACCTGGTAGGAACAAGACTAGAAAGAAAATAAAATATTTTTGTGTTTTTGAAGACACGGGTTTAGCAAAAAATGATAAAAATACAAGTCCTACTGAGTCGGTTCATCAACCTAAACACCACGCTTAAGTCAATAAACTAATTCTAGAAGTGCACTTCTCCTAGATTGTGATGAATTGTAAGTGAGACAAAATATGAAACACGAGTGTGCAGCCCCTATGTGCTTATTTAAAAGAGGTTTGAGTTGGAAGGTTTTACCAGACATGAATAGGTAGCCATGTTGAATTGAAGCAACCAAGTGGCTCATGCAAGTGTTTGCACGGTTGGCACTACCGTACACGTCGTCACACAAGGTTCAATTCCCTGCGTAACACACAAAATAAAATGCATTGGTTTGGTATACAAACATAGTTTGTTTACCCCACCGATAAATGGAAAGTAAAAAAGAAAACATGAACTTCTATAGAGAATTAGAGTCTAGAAAGTTTCCGAGGTAGAAATTTTATTGCTTATAGATAGTCGGCTTCCCCTCGATCATGGGAGAAGATCCTATGTGGAGTTTCGAGGTTTCTAGAAGAAGTAGGGAGAAAGTATATCGAAATTTTGATACTAGGGTTATCTTCCCATAGTGATTTTGTGGTCGTACCAACTATACAACCGGAACTATATGGTCGGAAAATATTTCCCTCCATATAGTTGGTCATCAAACATGCGGCAGCTTGAAATAAGAATTCGAAACAGGTGTCGATATCTATATGGAGGCAACTATATGGCCGGACCAAAATGGTCCCGCCGTATAATTGGTCGTCAAACCTTCTGTATCTTGGAATAGAAATTTGACAAAGGTATCGATAACTATACGACCGCAACTATACGACCGGAGTTTTTATTCCCACCGTATAGTTGGTCGTTAAACCTTCTGGAGTCGCCACAATTTACCATTTTCTTCGAGAATTCATTCTTAACCAGAAACTTAGCGAAACACCATGTTTTTATAGAAAAATGACAATTTTAATTTTCGATCAACATTCATGCACTACAAGAAATGTTTCCTTCCGCAACGACTGAACCCGTCGGTCCTCATAGAAGGCGCCTCTTCCGCGACGAAAATATCGGCTAGAACGTGGCCGATGCAAAAAAATCCGGTTTCGCGTCCCTCTACTACGACGAAACTGCTAAAAACATGGAGGAAGCTCGTCGGGCGTGTGGCAGAAGTAAGATTTCCGCTTCCTCGCAAGATGTTGACTCGTCGAAGTATTTTTTGTGTGTGGGTCCTGAACGTCAGTGACTCTAGGGACCAAACTTTTCGGTCGTGCCTCTCTGATTTGAACTCGATAATGTTGTTCGATGCCTCTTCCGTTTAGTCAGGCTGCTGGGTCCCGCATGTCTGCCTCACATTAGAGGAATCGTGTGTATAATAGAATGTTTTCCTTCCCTATTCCGAACATGATAGCGTCGCTCGATGCATTTGCCGTTTAATCAGGATGGTGGGTCCCACATGTCATCCTCACACTAGAAGAAACATGTGCATGATGGATTTTTTTCCTTGGCTCGTGCCTCCCAGATATGAACTCGATAACGTTGCTCGATCTATCTATCGTTAATCATGATGTTGGGTCCCACATGTCAGCCTCTCATTACAAGAATCGTGTGTATGATGGAATATTTTCCTTCATTCCTGCTACCATGTTCCAAACTTGATAGCGCTGCTAGATGCATCTACAGTTTAATCACGCAGCTGGGCCCTACATATCATCCTCTCATCAGAAGAAACGTGTGCATGATAAAAAAATCCTTGGCTCCTGCCTCCTGATTTGAACTCGATAACGTTGCTCGCACTATCTGCCGTTAACCACGATGCTGGGTCCCACATACCAGCCTCTCATTAGAAGACTCGTGTGTATGATGGAATTTTTCCTTCGCTCCCGCTACCCTGTTCCGAACTTGATTGTGTTGTCGTTTAATCACGCCTCTGGACCAACATGTCATCCTCTCATTAGAAGAAACATTTGTATGATGGATTTTTTGCCCTCGGTCGCCCTAACCTGTTTTGAACTTGATAGCACTGCTAGATGCATAATCACGCAACTGGGCCCAATGTGTCATACTCTTATTAGAAGAAACGTGTGTATGATGGAATTTTTTTCCCTCGGTCGCTCCTCCGTGTTAACTTGGTAGCGTTGCTCGCTGCATCAGCCATTTATACAGGCTGTTAGGTCCCATATGTCAGCCTCACATTAGAAGAATAGATCATAAACTCTAAATCCTGTCTACGGTTAGACTAGGATCTATGATCCACGTTCGTCGTCTCCGCCAAATAGCTCCGGCGAGACCAAACCCTAAACCAGTTAACTAAATACCATGCTTGATTGCTATGAATGCTAAGGATTGGGTTAAATATGAAAACAATATCATCTAGATCATTTCCAAGCAGAATCAAATGAAGAGAAAATCAAAAATAAACAATATAAGCAAATGGTCATTTTGACCAAAGTTAACCACTAGACCACTTTGAGTGTTTCTAGTCCAAGTTTTCTAACAGAAACAAATCCAATTCTTTTCACCCCTTGATATACCAAGTAAAAGTGAACCCAGGCCCACTTTGCAAACCAACAGAAACATATTCCAAATATATGCAAAGGACGATTCAAAATTGAATCAAGTGTAGGTACTAAGATCACCATTTCTCAAAACCCAACCAAACCAGTTCACCTTGACAAACCCAAGCAACCATATACTACCAAGCATGTGACCAGAGCACTCACCAAAATTCATCCAAAATTTCAAATGAAAAGTTCATGCGGCCCGCCAAAATTGATTAAACAATTGTCCTCAACTTACTCCCCTTGTCACCCCCAGCATCCAACAATGCATTGAACAAGCTAGCCCCCTACCCATTGCACCAGTGCCATGCCACCCGATCCCCCCCTTGTCGGTCGATCATGGCCAGCACGCAGGAGGCAGCGTCGCGCCTGTCCACGATGTCCAGGAGGCAGCTCACCATCCACCGCCACCCTCCTATATAACCCTCGAGCACAGGCAGGCCCTGGACCACTGAGAACAGCCGCGCCCATTTCTCTGTCGCCATGCCGAGAGCGTGGCAGAGCACCACAGCTGACACACTCGCACACGCTGGGCCTGGCCCTCACCGCGCGTGCCTGCACTCACCGCCACACCAGCTACCCCCCAGACATGCCCGTTCGCCGCCGCGCGACCAGTAGCACCTGTGCATCGTCAAAAACGTCGTGGGTACCGCACAGAGCGTCGACCCGTTCTGACTAGTCTCGACCGCCCCGTGCCGCGCCATTAAGTCAGCGATGATCGTCGGGAGACACCGCACCGGCCTACGCCCTTTGCCATGTCGTTATCTCGCTGCACTGTCATCACCGATGAGCCCTGACCATCCTGCACTGCCCCTCTCGCTCGGCTATAAAAGGAGGCCACCCTCGCCTCAATTGTTCACACCACCTCACTCCCCACTCCTCACAGACCACCCCTGACCCTTCCCCGGAGCAAGGCGAGCTCCGCTTCACCGGAATTTCATCGGAGTCCGCTGCTGCAGAGCAGGACCGGAGCCGTTGATTAGAGCCACCCCAGGAGCCTTCGCGACCATCGTTCGAGCCACCATCATTGACAATGTCGTTCGCCCCCATCGTCGACCCTAGCTGGAGCCCTAGTAAGCCGACGTGTACACCCACTGTCGCTATTAGGGTTCGGTCTCGCCGTAGCTGTTCGGCGGAGACGACGAACGTGAACCTTAGATCCTAGTCTAATCGTAAGGCTTAGATTGAAAGATATCGCTCCGCGTAGCTAGAGCCGCTGACGCGTGGGACCGCTCTGGTAGCAACCCGCTGCATGCATGCTGTGTAGTTGGGCCGGCTCAGTTTAATTCCCGCGCTCAGCCCAGTAATTCAAACAGAGATTTTCCAATTTAGTTCAAACCTAGTTCTCGCATTAGATTCAAAAATCAATTCAGAGAGATTTACTAAACCAAATTGCATGAAATAAATCTTGTTAGAAAGGTATTGAAATTATAAATCCAAGCCCATTGGATAAAAACCATTTGAAATTATAGATCACCTATACCAAAAATAACAAGACAGAGACTTTTCAACATTCAAACTTTTTTCAAAAATCAACCATAAATGCTTTAGAGTTGATTCCAACTCTCAAAAATCACATTTGACAAGATCTTTCTGAATATGTAAAAATATTTAGGTTTACATGCTGTAATCTTGGACTAGTACTAAAAGAATGCTACATAGGCATTTCTAGTCACTTTAATTATTTAAAATAATAATGTTAAACCTTATTAAATTCTGACACCACTTTAAATCACATTCCCAAGTATTAAAATATGTGGTGATGACCTTTTTCAACATGATCCCATATTTTAATTGGAGAATATTAAATCTTAAGTAGTTTTCAATGAGTAGAAATTACTTTTCTAAAATAAAATAAATAAGACTAGGTTTTTATTTCCTGTGATGATGCTAGATCATCTAGTGTGAGCCCCTGTGTGCTAAATAGAAGTAGTTAAGTATTGTTTGGTGATTGTGTACCTCGTATTTATTTATAGACGCTAGTACCGACCAAGGCTATGAGGAGGAGGAGTACGAAGAAGAAGAAGAGAACTTTAACCACTGCACCAATCAAGGCAAGCTAATACTTGCAAGCCCCACATTAAAAGTTCACTTGCAAGCTAACACTTGCATGATAACTATGCAAACTAGAGGCCTTAGGCATATTTGGTTATGCAACTTTGATTATACCAATCCCAAGTTTTACTTGTAAGCTTTATTATTTTATTTCTTTATCAAAGTTCTTTATTACTTCTAGTTAGTGTTGTGTGAGTTTTGTAAAGATATTATAGGTAGCATAAAGAGCATAAAACTTAGCCTAAGTTAGTTAGAACTAGATGTCATACCGAGGCATGAGATGTATATTTGGATAGTCACACTTGATTAACACTCCTTATTAGTGTTTACCCTCAATTTTAGTGGCTAGTGCTAAGCATAAAAGTTGATCATTTTAGATGGGAATACTTGGTGAAAATGATTATGGAAACCTTAGAATGATGAGTCATTCTAATGAAAGGTTTTGACATGTGTTATGAACACCAAATGATTTGATGATGAAAATGTTGATGCATGAGCCTTCGCCCTTTATAAAAACTGATGGTTGGGTTCGGATGTGATACCATTCCAATTTTACCGTACAACCACAATACCTGAATTTGGGTAGGGCTTAACTGGAAGTTTATATGTCTTAGTATGGGTTCCCTTGCAGAAGAGGTTTGAGCTGAGGCTACCTTGTGATGATTGTCCACCTGTGTAGTTCCCAAGATGAAAGATGGTCATGGTTGGTAGGCCAAACTCATTGGGGAGGTGCCTATACTAGGGTGTGTAATTGAAAGGTTAGGATTGATTTTCCGCATACTGAGTATGGTGATTCAGGATTGTTCCTGACGTATGTATCGAATGTTGTGGTGAAAGTGTACCACCTCTCCATAGTGTCAAACTATTCGAATAGCCGCATACGCGGTTATGGACAGTTGGAGTGGCCATACTGTTCCGTCGTCAGATGTTTTCAAAATAACTTGTGAAATGAATCATGACTTTGACTTGATCACAACAGGGTTGTGAACATGAAAACTAAGTTCCCACTTAGGTGTTGTAAAACATTAAGTTAGTTTTCTATACTTCTAAACTCAGTTAGAGATAAACCTGGATTTTTGCAAATAAACCAAGAGCTTAGGATTCCTACTCTAACTACTTACTTGTTAGTGATAGTTTGCGAGTACTTAAAGAGTACTCATGGCTTTGTCCCTTGCTATTCCTATGGCCAGACTATGAGGAGGACTACCAGGATGATTGACAGCTGGAAGCCTATGACAACTAGGATCATCTCCCATCGTCAGCATTGCTTGTGACCCTGAAGATGGAGCTTTGACCACGCTACCATTATTATATTATTCTGATGTGTTGATTGTATAAAGACTGGATCATGAGATCCTTTGTTTGTAAGACCTTTATTATGGTTTGTAATGGATGATGAACTATGGTACCAGTCTGTTATGTCTCGCAAAAATGGTAATCCTGGGATTGCGATGTATGGCATAACAGGCATCTGGGATTAAAAATCCGTGTGAAGCCAATGTGGTAGAAAATGCTGTTAGCAGATTGCCGTGTCGATTGAACACCATGATAAAGAAGCCCAGCCAAGTTTGCATGAGGAGATGGAAAATTTTAGAATGGATCTAGTTAGTGAAGGATTTTTGGCTAGCATAGAACTTCAACCCACTTTGATCAGTCAGATCAAGGAGGCGCGGAAAGGAAATGCTAGTATCTATGGAATCAAACATCGTATCGGTACAGGGAAGGTACTGGATTCACCGAAGATGAATTAGATTTTATGGTACAAAGGACGTATCTGTGTACCAACAGATTCCAAGTTGAAGCAAGTCATTATGCAGGAAGCTCATGATACTCTTTATTCTATCCACCCGGGAGGAACCAAGATGTATCAGGATTTGAAGGAGCAATTTTGGTGACACAAGATGAAGCGAGAATTCGGAAGCTACATAGCCAAGTGTGATATCTTTCAGAGAGACAAAGCGGAACATCAGAGACCCGCAGGACTTTTGCAACCATTGTAGATTCCGGAATGGAAATGGGATTCACTTGGAATGGATTTCATCATCGGTTTGCCTATATCTAGTAGAGGAAATGATTCTATTTGGGTCATAGTGGATAGACTGTCCAAAGTAGCCCATTTTATACCTGTCAAGACCACCTACTAGATCTCGAAGCTATGTCAATACCAGGATTTTTAATCCCAGATGCCTGTTATGCCATACATCGCAATCCCAGGATTACCATTTTTCCAGACATAACATATTTGGATACCACAGTACATCATCCATTACAAACCATACATAAGGTCTTACACAAATAAGGATCTCATGATCCAGTTCTTAATACAACTCAAGCAGCGGAAATACGTAATAATAACGGTAGCGTAGGCGAAGCTCCATCTTCGGGGTCACAGGCAATGCTGACGATGGGAGATGATCCTAGTTGTCGTAACCTTCCTGGGGTCCATCATCCTGGTACTCCTCTTCATATTTTGGCCACGGGAATAGCCAGGGATAAATCCATGAGTACTCTTTAAGTACTCGCAAACTAATACTAACAAGTGAAGGGGGTTTTTGTAGTACGACACTAAGCTCTAAGGTTGTTTTGCAAAAAGCCAGATTTACCTCTACTAAGTTCAGAAGCAAGAAAATCTAGTTGAAATTTTTACAACACCTAAGTGGGAACTTGAATTTCATATCACAACTCTGTTGTGGTCAAGTCAAAATCTCAATTCATTTCACAAGTCATTTTGAAAACATCTGACGGGGGAAACAGTATGGCCACTCAAGCTCCATAATCACAAGACGCGACTATTCGAATAGTTTGACACTCTGCAGAGATTGTACACTTTCACCACAACATTTGATACATCCGTCATGAACAAATCCTGAATTCACCATACTCAGTATGCGGATAATCAATCCTAACCTTTCCATTACACGCCCTAGTATAGGCACCTCTCCTGTGAGTTTGGCCTCCCAACCATGACCAACTGTCATCTTGGGTACTGCACATGTGGACAATCTTCACAAGGTAGCCTCAGCTCAGACCTTGGCCGTGAGGGAACCCATACTAAGGTATATAAGTTTCCAGTCAAGCCCTACCCAAATTTCGGGTATTGTGGTTGTACGTTAAAATTGGAATGGTATCGCATCCAGACAACCATCAGTTTTATAAAGGGCTAAGGATCATGCCTCAACATTTTCATCATCAAAATCATCTGGTGTTCGGAAACACATGTCAAAACATCTCAGTAGAATGATCCATCATTCCAAGGTTTTCATAACCATTTTCCACCAAGTATTCCCATCTAAAGTTGATCAAGTTTTATGCTTAGCACTAGCATCTACAAGTGAGGGTGAGTACTAATGAGGGGTGGTAAATAAGTGGAGTTTAACTAAGTTCAATATCATGCCTTAGGATGACATCAAGATTATCTAGCTTAGGCCAAATTTAATGCTCTTTATGCAACCTTCAATTATCTTTCTAGTATCTACAATTTACTCAAGTAAACTCTAAGTAATAGCTTTGATAAAAAAATAAAGTATTAAGCTTGCAAGTAAAACTAGGATTGGGTTATCAAGTGAGTATGATCACATATGCTTAAGGCATATAGTTGGCATGGTAACAAGCAAGTATTAGCTTGCATAGGTCAACTTGATTAGTAAATCTTGCATCCGTATCATTATAAGCTTGCTAAAGTAGAGTATCTTGCAATTGTTAGCTTGCCTTATGCAGAGCAGTGGTTGAAGTTCTCCTCGACTTCTTCTTCGTAGTATCCTCCTTCCTCCTCGTATCCTTGGTTGGTACTAGTGTCTATGAATAAATACGAGGTACACAATCACCAAACAATACTTAACTACTTTCAATCATCACACAAAATGGTTCTATAGATGATCTAGCATTATCACTAACATTACAAGATTAAAGCCTTTGTCTTATTTATTTTATTTTTTGAAAAGTAATTTCTACTCATTGAAAAACTACTTAAGATTTAATATTCTCCAACTCAAACATGGGATCATGTTGACACATGTCATCACCACATATTTCAGTACATGAGAATGTGATTTAAAGTGGTGTCACAATTTAATAAGGTTTAACCTTTTTATTTTAAATAATTAAAGTGACTAGAAATGCCTATGTGGCATTCTTTTATTACTTTAACATTATTTCTATAAGTAAACCCATATGTTTTTATATATTCTGAAAGGTATGATCAAATTTGATTTTTGAGAGTTGGAATCAACTCAAAATCTATTATAGTTTAAATTTGAAAAATGTTTGAATGCAGAAAAGCTTCTGCCTTGTTATTTTTACCAAGGTTAATCTATAGGTCCAAATGATTTGAATTAAATGGGCTTGGATTAAGCATTTCCATATCTCTCTAAAAAAATTGGTTTCATTCAATTTGGTTCACTAAATCGAGCTGGGTTGATTTTTGAAACTGGGTACAGAATTGAGTTTGAATATAAATAGAAAAAATATAAATTCAAACGCTTGGGCTGCACGGGAAAGGTTAATGGGACGGCCTAGTGTCACTCCGCAACGCGGGCCGCAACTGACAGGGGGGTCTACTGGTCAGTGGCTCATAACATGCGAAGCGATACGGGGCGATTTGGTTCGTTGGATTAGAAGTGAGATCAACGGATGAGGGTCGTCGTCGACGATGAACAAGTCACCGGCGAGCTCGAACCCTAGCGGCTCAGTGGGGGTGCATAGGGGGAATACCGGGGCTCTAGTGACTACGGCGAGGCGGGCAAACGACGAAGTCAACGACGGCGAACTCAGGGGTGGTCACGGTAGCTCCGGGGGTGGTCGAAATTAACGACTCCTCTTCTCCTCTGCAGCGGCCAGCTCCGGCCAAATTCCGGTGATGCGCTGCTCGCCTTGCTCCGGCTAGGGGGTGGAACGATCAATGAGGTGAGGGGAGTGAGATGGTGTGAAGAAATCAAGCGGGGGTCGTCTCCTTTTATAGGCTCGACGGCGAGACCGAGAGGGATGGGCAGGAAACGGTGGCAATACGGCTATGGGCGGCTAGAGGCATGGCCGAGGTTGGCGATCGATGGGCGGTCTCCTGGCGATGCTCTAAGGTTTAAATGCGCGTGTAGGGGCGGTGGCAAACGGTCGGGAAAGCGCAATGCTCTGTGATGCGGTGGTGAGGGCTTGAGGTGGTCGGGTTGTGTGGGAACGGCGCGTGCTCTGTGGTGCGCGTCGGCATGGTCGACAGTGGCGCGGGTGCGGCGTTCCTGGCAGTTCTGGTCATTGTCTGCGAGCTAGGTCTGGTCGAGAGGGGGCGGTGAGTCATGGGCTACCTCCCAGGCAAGGTTGGCATGGCTAGTTTCTCTCCTAGCTTGCTGTCCACACTGGGGTGACATGGGTGCTCTCGGCCTGTTCACCATTGATGACATTGGTGAGCTTACAGTGGTGCTCGAGCTTAGTTAAGGTTGCTAGATGATCTACTGAGGCTAGTGTAACCAGAGAGGGAACAAGGTTGGCTCAAAACACTGCTCAAAATAGTGTTTGTGATTTTGTTGATTCGAATCTACAACCTGTTTGATGAAATGGCCTTATGAACTTAACTTTTGAATTTTGAAAAGATTTTTGGTGGGTGTGCTAGGCATGTGTTGAGGATTCTGTGGATGCTTGGGTTTTTAAAATTGAGCTTGTTTGAGTGGTTTTTGAAATAGTGGGATCTTCCCATATGCAATAGATTCAATTTTAAACTGTCATTTAAACTATGCATTTAAATTTTTTTGCATGATCACAAAGTGGTCCTTGGTACCTTGTTATGAGTACTATCAAGGGGTGCAAAGATCCATATATGTTTCTGTTAAGTTCTGAAAGTTAGAGATAGCCAAAGTAGGCATGGGAGTTAAATTTGCCAAAGTGGCCATTCACTTAATTTGTTTGTTTTGATTTGTTTGTCTTTGGGAAAAGTTTGGGGATTGTTTAGATGATGTTTATTTCACCTAAGAATAATTTTACAAGCAAATAAACACAGAACCATGGAAATTCAAAAGAATCTAAATTTGAATACATACACATATGAATGCTTTCATATTTTTAATTGGAGAAGTTTTTGTTAACCCTAAATTTGGAGATTAGAGTTTGATGATTTAAGTTTAATATTTTTGGGATGTTACAAACCTTCCCCCTTAAACAAAATCTTGTCCCGGGATTTAAAAAAGGACGAAAGAGATACCTAGGATTTGAAGAGATCGGGAAACTACGTCCTGATGTGATCTTCGCGCTCCCAGGTAGCTTCCTCTTCTGTGTGGTTGCTCCACTGAATCTTGAGAAACTTGATGCTTCGGGTTCTGGTAGTTCTAAATATTCTTCCAAAATACGTATGGGTACTTCGGGATATGTCAGGTCATCGTTGATTTCTATGGTCCGGTGATCGATATTCTTGAACACTTCAGTTTTCTCCGGAACTTCGAGGCACTTGCAAAGTAATGAGATATGGAACACATTGTGCACGGCTGACATCTCCTCGGGTAGTTCCAATTGATACGACACTTCTCCTCGACGGTTCAGAATCTTGAAGCGTCCGATATATCTGGGGGCTAACTTTCCTTTTAGTTGGAAATGTTGCATTCCTTTCAATGGCGACACCTTCAGATACACAAAATCTCCTATGTTGAAGGCGAGGTCTCGACGTATCTTGTCGGCGTAACTCTTCTGTCTGGACTGGGCTGTCTTGAGGTGCTCACGAATCTTGTCAACCTTCTCGTCTGCTTCTCGGAGGATGTCGGGTCCAAAAATCTGACTCTCTCCTACTTCCGACCAGTTCAAAGGGGTGCGACACTTACTTCCATACATGAATTAAAATGGGCCATTTGCAAACTGGCTTGATAACTGTTGTTGTATGAAAATTCTGCAAACGGCAGACAGTCTTCCCACTTAGATCCATATTCTAACACACATGCTCTTAGCATATCTTCGAGTATTTGATTTACTCTCTTCGTTTGTCCGTCGGTATGAGGGTGATAAGCGGTGCTGAAATCTAGTCGAGTTCCTAAACCTTCTTGGACTTTCTTCCAGAATCTCGAGGTAAACTGAGTTCCTCGATCCGATACGATATTCTTGGGGACTCCATGCAAACTGACGATTCTAGCGATGTATAACTCCGCTAGCTTCGATGATGTAGTAACGACCGTAGGTCGGGCTGGATGATGGAGGGGTTAACCTCTTGGGTGGCCCGATCTTCACGGATCTCGTGGTCAAATCGATGAGAAAGCGAGGGGAAAGGGAGAAGGTAGCGGAAGCGAACACACACCTCGCCAAGAACACGATGAACACACGCAAAACTCACACGATACAAGGCCGATTGCTCCCGAACGACGGCCACCGGTCCAATAGAATCCTGGCAAGGAAAGATCGGTCAACGTGCTCCCTCGAATCCACATCGGAGAGGGAAGAACACCTTGGGGAGGGTCTTGACAACTTGGAGACGAGACATCGAACTCCAAGGCCTTGTTCAACGATGGATGCGTGATGCAAAGTCTAATCGAGGTTGGTGACAATAGTCGGTCCCCTTGGTAAAGGGGATGAGGCAAAACTAGAGATTCCACAATGGGGTTGTCTTTAGTCTATCATCTATGCCTAAGGGATACATGAGGGGTGGGGGCTCTATTTATAGGCCAGCCACTAAACAAGGGTAGTTTGGGGATAAACTAGGCAAATAGGTAAGTAAAGGGGAATACATGGGTCAGGCCCAACCGCTTGTGAAGCAGACATGACCGGTAGTACCAGACTTAGGACCGGTAGTACCGGTCATCACTGGTAGTACCGCTCATGGTATCCGGTAGTACCGCTTGCGGGCGATAGTACCGCAAGCAAGTACCGGGGCATCCAGTGGCGATGGCGCAGGATTTAGTACCTGGCGGTAGCAGGGGGCGGTAGTACCGCTGACCGGTAGTACCGGTTCTGACGACCGGTAGTACCGCTTGGACCTGGCAGCTTCCGACCTATCTTCTTCCGTCTCCTCTTCCAAGCCTCCGTCTTGTCGGGCTTGATGTTCCGGGCTTCCTCCCTTGCCTCCGTACTATTCGATGTGAACCTATCATGCATATGTGACGGAGTATGAAGTAGCATACCATTCAATAGGGTAGGAAGTGGGCTCACATAGAGGAACGGATTCACCTTTGGAGTCCATGACGACTTGGCGTAAGTTGGAGACCTTGATGTAGTAACGACCATAGGTCGGGCTGCATCATCTCCCCCCCTTCAAAAAGAGTCGTCCTCAACTCTCCATGGTCATCTCGAAGTAGAAGAGGTCGAAGGACATCCTTGATCCTGGGGTTCACCATATAGTCGTCCTCGGGAAGATTGACTTGACAACACTTCAATGTCCCTTCTCCTTCCATGTAGCCTACAAAGCTCACGACAAAAGCGAAGAAACACTCAAAGCGTAGCCAATTCATGAAGATTATAGCATGAGTCCTCAAGTAGAAGGAAGTCACCTTAGCTTGTAGATATAGCTCGAAGAAGTGTAGCCATAGGTAACTCTCTTCGGTTCTTCTTGTCAACACGTAGTTGGTAGAGGTTGACGTGTATGCACTTGTACCTTCACACAACAAAGACCAAGCAACATATGTTTGTGTGTGATAGAGGAGCATGTCATTTGTGGCATGTCCATTCCTGTTCACAACACAATTAGCACAACTCAAGTATAGCAAACGGGATGCATATGCAAGGTCATTGTGCATGGAAATCGTTTGAACATCATGCAAATGTGGGAACTCAAAATCTCCATATAATATAGTAGTGTGGCACGCAAAGCAATTGACTAAGATATATATCAACATCTTTGATGCAAGAATAGGAGAATTTGGCAAAAACACACGAGGAAGCATATCCAAAACAAAAGCATTATGTGTGCAAACCAACCATTGATAGCAAATATGTTGGATGCCATACACATATCATTGATAGCAAATATCATGGGAATATGAGTATCCCAAGCGGAAGCAAAAACAACACGTTTGCAAACAAACCAAATGAAAGAGCAAGTGGTTCTTATGTTTGTTGCAACAACAAGACAAGATTCTTGGAAGCTCTCATGACAATACATGCTCTTAATGGCATTATGGTTGCGCACAAAACAACGGAAAGATAAATTGTTCAACAGTTTTGTTGCAACACACAAAGCATCAAAATCCAATAGCAAAGAAACATGAATGTCACAAGGTGATATAATACCATCAACATGCTTGCAATCAAACCATAGGAAAGAGCAATTTGCCAACATGAAAGATGCAAAGCATGCAAAAGGTATCAGAGCTGGGTTCGATCTTGAACTCACTTGTGGGATGCTCTCTAGAGCTCTTTTTGTCAACTCGTGCTCAACCGAGGTTGACATTCTCGTGCGGGTACCTACACACATCATATGTAAAAGGAAGAACGTGTGTGCATGGTAGAGATACACATCATCCATCATGACGTATCTCTTCTTGTGCACATCACCATTAATGTCAATCAAGTATGAAATAGGTGCATGGTGAGTATGCAAGTGGGGAACATGCTTATTATGGCAATCATCAAAATCTCCAAAAATTGAGAAAGCTATGTGGGCCATCTCATTATAACGCATATGATCAACATTGTTGCAAGCAAAACAAGTGAAATAGCAAGCATTCATATTATCACAAGCAACGGGAGAAATTGAATGACTAGCATGACAAGGCAAGTCCGAAGCAATTGGAGGATACACAAAAGATGCATAGCATGGCATGTTTATGGTAATGATATCGCAATCAAACAATTCCACATGATCAATATTATGCAAAGTCAAAGCATCACATGGGAATGTGGATGAAGCATATGTAATGTCACAAGTATCATCCATAGCATGCATATCCTCACAATTCATCATGTCCACTAGTGGGATAATGGCATCATCAACACCCTTATTTTTACCTTGATCATACCTCTCATATGAAGTGGGTGTTGTGGAAGTAGTGGCCTCCTTGTGGACGACTTCGTCTTCTTGATGTAGCCATGGCGTAGCATCATCTTCGTGCACCATGTACATCTTCTCCAATTGAGGCATCATTGCTTCATGGCTTGGCGCTTCTTCATCCATGGAACTTGGCATAACACAAGAGAACACACTAGAGGTAGAGGGTAAGTTGTTAGAAATCGAAATGGTCTCACTTGACCTATCAACTACCACTCTCAACTCACTAGGAGTATCGCTCATGCCCTCCAAGTGGAAGCACTCAATCTCACATAAGGTGGAGTCACTCATCTCACTCTTGTGGGCTAAGTGGCTCTCATACTCACATGGGATTGGTACCACATCATCACCCAAGCATATGGGGGTAGGCTTGGTTTCCTCAACTCCATGTGCCTTCTTTGGTGAAGGGAAAATCTCATGCTCACCATTCTTGACCTTGTCTCCTTCAAGGTTGGATGACATAAGGTGGCCATCATCGCTCTCCTCCATGGTTGAAGGGAAAATCCCATGCTCGACCGTCTTGTGGCCATCTTGTAGTAGTGGTGGAGGTAGGATCATGCTATCCAACTTGGCGAAGTAGAGGTCTTCATTTTCCTCGGTCATGAGGTCTTCGAATGCAAGCGTAGTCGTTGAAGCTTGATGGCATGGACGAAGGCTTGCTCTTTGTGCCATTTTGGTGGTTGCACTAGTAGTTGAAGGTGCCTTGTGACGGTGTCGACGGAAGTCATTGGCGTGCCTTGCCGATGGTTGATGTAGGTGGCGCACTTGGTCATCCATATGACGCTCACGACGATGGCCCTTGACCTTGGCACGCTTCCTTATAAGTTCTTCTAATGAGCACAAAGCATCATTAGTCTTGGCGACCATGCTCATGTTTTTGTCGAAGTCATTGTCCATGTCCTTCTTGAAGTTGTGGAGGTCGCTCTTGAACTTGTCCATTTTATGGTGGACCTTGGCACACTCGAGTTGGAGGTTCCGTCTTGGTCGGTGCGACGTGAGGAGCTTCGCGTTTTCGTTCTTGAAGTCGCCCATGCTTGGGGAGTCGTTGTTGTTGTAGCACTCCATGTCACCCAAGCATGTGGAGCCATTGTTAGTGTAGTGCTCCATCATGTTATCCATGCTTGTGGAGACATAGGCATGGTGGCTCATCGTGGATTCTTCATAGAAATCATCCTCGGTCCCGGAGTCCCTAGACATGCTTCACAAGACCAAGTGTTGTATATGGAAGTGGTAGAGGGTGTTAGGGATACAACGTCGAACCTTACTTTAACTTGGAAGATCGTATCGTGCAAGTAGCCAAACTTGAGAGCAATAAACCAAGCAAAGTGAAGTTCACGCGGAACACCAAAACCAACTACCAACAAAAAAAACACACACAAGGCCTATGGTGGATAGGTATGGAAAATGGCATGTCAAGAACCAATCCGAAATCAAGATGTTGTAATGGCAAGTAAAGAACCACAATGATCACAAAGCAAAACAAGTCAATCCACAAGATAGGAAATATGTACAAGGAAACACATACGGTGGGATAAATGGGACTTGTGCGACGGAGAAAGTGAGCTAAGAACCAAATGATTACCTAGCGAAGACTATAAGCTCGTGTCACACAAGTACAAGGAGAGACGCTAGTTCGATTGCACAAAATAGGTGGGATACAAGATATGCACAATAAGTACCACCTATATGATGTTCATCGAGCTTATGCTTCCTATTCTATGAGGCACATGTATTCTTTTTTTTCTATTTTTTTTCACTTGCCTCTTCCTTGTGCCAACAACTATACATGATAACTATATGAGATAGCGCTCACACGTTTGCTCGGAATCTACAAGGTATCAAATGTGCATAGCCCAAGCAATCATAAGAGGAACTAGTCTCAATAGGTGTTTTTTCTCGCAAATATAGTGGGGTTCACAAAGGAATGCAAGTGGGCAGAAGGCGCGGAATGTTTATACCTTTCGTCGACGATCTTCACCCTTTATTGTTGGATTCCGCCTTGCTCACGGAATTTGGATGGAGTAGATAGCATGAACAACGTGGATGATGATGTAGAGCTCCTTCTCCTCTTCGAAACGAGCTAAAGAACACCAAAATCCGAGTTCGAATGCAAAAGTTATGCTCAAAACGGTGAGAGGCTGAAATCTGGGAATCTGCTGTTTTCTGTTCAGTACTGGGGGGTAGTACCGGTTGCCTGAGAGGTAGTACCGGTTAAGTGCGGTAGTACCGGATTTTGGGCCCGGTAGTACCGGTTAAGTGCGGTAGTACCGGATTTTGGGCCCGGTAGTACCGGTTGGTCCTGGGACGCCCAGATTTGACGCGTTTTCGCGATTTTGGGGCGATTTGGGCGGAAAATCTTCAAGAAAAACACCAAATCGATGGGGGAAACAAGGAATTAGGCTATGAGAACGCAAAGGAAGGTAGATCAACAAGTTTAGCAAGTAATCCACGGATCAAAACCTACCAAAACGCACTCAAATGACAGATCGATCCAAAACACGAATTGGGGCTATTTTTGGTGGAATTTTCGAATTTATGGGGAAAAGACCAAATCGATGAGAAATCCGTGGCAACCAAAAGCTGCTGATACCAGATGATGGAGGGGTTAACCTCTTGGGTGGCCCGATCTTCACGGATCTCGTGGTCAAATCGATGGGAAAGCGACGGGAAAGGGAGAAGAAGGAAGTTTAACACACACCTCGCCAAGAACACGATGAACACACGCAAAACTCACACGATACAAGGCCGATTGCTCCCGAACGGCGGCCACCGGTCCGATAGAATCCTCGCAAGGAAAGATCGGTCAACGTGCTCCCTCGAATCGACATCGGAGAGGGAAGAACGCCTTGGGGAGGGTCTTGACAACTTGGAGACGAGACATCGAACTCCAAGGCCTTGTTCAACGATGGATGCGTGATGCAAAGTCCAATCGAGGTTGGTGATAATAGTCGGTCCCCTTGGTAAAGGGGATGAGGCAAAACTAGAGATTCCACAATGGGGGTTGTCTTTAGTCTATCATCTATGCCTAAGGGATACATGAGGGGTGGGGGCTCTATTTATAGGTCAGCCACTAAACAAGGGTAGTTTGGGGATAAACTAGGCAAATAGGTAAGTAAATGGGAATACATGGGTTGTGGCCCAACTGGTGCGCGCAGGCACAGACATGACCGGTAGTACCAGACTTAGGACCGGTAGTACCGGTCATCACCGGTAGTACCGCTCATGGTATCCGGTAGTACCGCTTGCGGGCGGTAGTACTGCAAGCCAGTACCGGGGCATCCAGTGGCGATGGCGCAGGCTTCAGTACCGGGTGGTAGCAGGGGGCGGTAGTACCGCTGACCGGTAGTACCGGTTCCGACGACCGGTAGTACCGCTTGGACCTGGCAGCTTCCGACCTATCTTCTTCCGTCTCCTCTTCCAAACCTCCGTCTTGTCGGGCTTGATGTTCCGGGCTTCCTCCATTGCCTCCGTACTGGTCGATGTGAACCTATCATGCATATGTGACGGAGTATGAAGTAGCATACCATTCAATAGGGTAGGAAGTGGGCTCACATAGAGGAACGGATTCACCTTTGGAGTCCATGACGACTTGGCGTAAGTTGGAGACCTTGATGTAGTAATGACCGTAGGTCGGTCTGCATCATTCGAACTCTGATATGTGGTCTTGATGGGTAAGAAATGGGCGACTTTGGACAATCTGTCCACTATGACCCAGATAGAGTCATTTACCCTACTAGAAGTAGGCAGTCCGGTGATAAAGTCCATTCCAACAGAATCCCTTTTAAATTCCGTAATCTACAATGGTTGCAACAATCCAGCGGGTCTTTGATGTGCCGCCTTGACTCGCTGACATATATCACACTTGGCGATATAGCTTCCGATTTCTCTCTCCATCTTATGCCACCAAAATTGCTCCTTCAAATCTTGATACATCTTTGTTCCTTGGGGGTGGATAGAATAAAGAGTATCATGAGCTTCCTTCAGAATCACTTCTTTCAACACAAAATCTGCTGGTACACAAAGGCGTCCTTTGTACCACAGAACTCCTTCTTCGTCTTCGGTGAATCCGGGTACTTTGCCTGTACCGATACGACGCTTGATTCCTTCGATACTAGCATTTCCTTTCTACGCCTCTTTCATCTGGCTGATCAAAGTGGGTTGAAGTTCAATGCTAGCCAAAAGTCCTTCACTCACTAATTACATTCGAAAATCTTCCATCTCTTTGTGCAAGCTTGGTTGCTCCTTCAAAATCATGGAGTTCAAGCAGCACGGCAATCTGCTAAGGGCATCTTCTACCACGTTGGCTTTACCGGGGTGATAGTGAATGTCTAGATCGTAATCCTTGATTATCTCAATCCATCTTCTCTGTCTCATATTCAGCTCCTTCTGAGTGAATATATACTTTAGGCTCTTATGATTCGAATAAATCTCACAACGGTTTCCCATCAGGTAGTGCCTCCATGTCTTCAGGGCTATAACTACGGCCGTGAGTTCGAGGTCATGGGTTGGGTAATTCTGCTCATGTTGTTTCAGTTGTCGAGATAGATAAGATATGACTTTTCCTTCTTGCATTAGCACACATCCGAGACCGATCTTGGATGCGTCACAATACATGTCGAAGGGCTTCGTGATATCTAGCATGATTAAGATTGGGGCTAAAATCAATCTCCTCTTGAGTTCTTGAAAACTCGCTTCACATTTGTCCGTCCATTCAAACTTCTTGTCCTTCTTCACCAATTGGGTCATGGGTCTGGTGATACTCGAGAATCCTTCTACGAACTTGCGGTAATATCCCGCCAATCCAATAAAGGCACGAACTTGGGTTTGAGTGGTTGGGGCTTGCCAATCTTCGACATCTTTCACCTTTGCAGGGTCAACGGCAATTCCTCCGGCTGATACAATGTGGCCGAGGAATCCTACCTCCTGTAACCAGAATTCACATTTAATAAACTTGGCATACAACTGATGCTTTCTAAGGGTTCCAAGAATGGTCCTTAGGTGTAGCTCATGTTCTTATTCTGATTTGGAATAAATCAGAATGTCATCGATGAAAACAATGACAAACTTATCCAGGAAGTCCATAAAAATCTTATTCATGAGATTCATGAAATAAGCGGGGGCATTGGTTAATCCAAAAGACATGACACTATACTCGTATAATCCATATCTGGTGGTAAAGGCAGTCTTGGGAATATTCTCTGCACGAATCTTGAGTTGATGATAGCCTGTTCTAAGATCAATCTTAGAAAACACTTTGGCACCTGTCAACTGGTCAAACAAATCTTCTATCTTGGGCAATGGGTACTTGTTCTTGATAGTGACATCATTCAATTTCCGGTAATCCGTACACAAACGGTTACCTCCATCCTTCTTGTCCACGAACAAGACAGGTGATCTCCATGGTGATGCACTTGGTTGAATCAATCCAATTTCCAACATGGAATCTAGTTGCTTCTTCAGTTCTGCTAGTTCAGACAGGTTCATACTGTATGGTCTCTAGGCTATGGGTCCTGTTCCGGGGATTAGTTCAATGATAAACTCGATATCCCTATCTGGGGGCATACCGGGCAAAACATCTGGAAATACATCGGCGTATTCACAGACTATCCGGACTTGGTCAATGGTAGGTTAGGCTATACTCTTGTTGCACTTGAATTTACGAGGTAAGGTTTCAGATATATGCTCGACTGATATTCCGGCTGTACTGGTCATGGTTATGGCTTTCTTGGCACAGTCAATCAATCCTTTATGTTTGGACATCCAATCCATTCCTAGTACTACTTCCAAACCTTTAGTTCCGAGTACTATCAGATTAGCATAAAAATGTATGCCATGGATTCGGATAGGGACGGCTTTGCAAATTTGCCTAGCTTTGGTGGTTGAACCGGGAATTTGAACAATCATAACAGTCTTTAGTTTTCTTGGTTGAATCTTACAAGTGCATGCAAATTATTCGGTGACAAATGAGTTGTAACACCCTCAGAATCGGACCTATGCAAGTTTTAGCGAAACCCGCCAAACCCGCATAGAAACGATTCAAAGGTGCCCACCAGGCACTTTCGTGCGGGTGGAAAACGAAGTAATAACATTACACAACAGTCCTCGATGGGACCCATGTAGCAGATATATATAACAAATGACTCCATGAGTCAAGAATACAGATATAATATACAAAGATCCAAATCAACTTGAACGATAGGCGTCCACTACGGACAAGATGCAAATGGGGCTAAGAGCCTCAAGAATAACCAATGGCGTCCATAACCTGCCTGTGCCAAGCCGGAAGGGTAACCCTGCTAACGGCGTCGATCTCAAAACCTGCTTAAACAAAAGGGGTGCCGACAAGGGGCAAAGGAAAAAGAGGAGCGTCAGTACTGAGGCCAGTACACGGCGAGGCTAGAATTCGGCGGTCCTCGCCTACATAGGTATGGTGGACTGAAGCGGCAGCGGCTACATGCACTAAACCACCTATAGAGACTCGATACAACTGGCGGCTATCAGAGAGGGGTAAGGAAGACCTATTCGGATCCAACCTGATACTATCATCAAACAAACCCATCCTGGCGTTTCCCCCTTGAGACCAAACAAGGAAGTCAACCGAGGAACTCACACCGTTGGTAGTTTTATGTATTCAGTTATCGTTGCACCAATTACTAGTCAGGTATAGCTGGTCATCCTGATAAGATAAGCAGTGAGCAGTTTTATTTATTCATTCCGTTGTAGTTGCGACACTTACTAGTCAGATACAATTAGCAAGAGATAACCCAAAAACCCAGCAGTTGTTGGTACTTTTATTTAGCCATTCCGTTGTAGTTGCAATACTTACTAGTCAGATACAATTGTCGCAAGCGACAAACCAAACAAGCAATTGTGGGCAGTATTATTTAGCCATTCCATTATAGTGAAGCTGATTACTAGTCATTATAAAGTCAAATTTATAGCAATAAACTTTAGTTATGCTTGTCTATGATCGAGATACTGTGCTCCAAGTCGTCCATAACCGCGGACACGGCTTTCAGAAAGTTTTACCCGGCCGGGGTGCACCAATAGCAACACACGCTCGATCAACCTCGGAAAAACCAAATCAAAACCCAACGAGGCTTTCACGACAAAGCAATCACAGGATTCAGAAATATTTCAGGGGGCCACCCCTTGGAGTCTTACCAACGGCAGTAAGCTAGCTCGAGACGGACCCAAGGTTTGGGTAGACGGTCAGTGAACGGGAACCCAAACTGGGCTTGTCGACACCGCGGAATCGTGTCCCGATCCTAAACGACAGGTGCTATCGTCGCACAATTTAAATAAAGCAAGAAAGCATGGCATAAGTAGGATAGTAAATAAAACCTCAAACTAGTTTGTGGCCCCAAGAAATAAGACTGAATCAAGCTCGCCTCGGGGTCCCATATACCTCACGGATGTGGATAGCGATAAATCAAGGAACAGTATCAAGTACTGGGTCCTACGGACACAAGTGGGCGTTCGAAACCAAATATTTTCTATCACCCACCGATGCCTCTGCTTACTTCAATTTTAGTTGTTAAACAGAATTAAAGTGAACGATAAGTAAAGCCATAATCATCTCCAACATCAAACATGCGGCATTACTCCAACAAGTGGCACTTGACAACACGCACAAAGCACTAGAGCAAGCGACTACGGCGCAAGTCCAACTATCTACCAAACAACAGGTGATGGGGTGTCCAAGGCAATATAAGGCAAGGGATAACACACGAAAACTAGAGCAACGCGACACGAGATAGCAATAGATCAACAGGAGGTAATAAATACTATAAAAGTAAGATAGGTAGAAAGGGAGATGCTCTTTGAAAACATTGTCGAAGGTACAACAAGATCGGGCGAAGCTCACATCAACTCAACGGCCTTATCCATGAAGAAGCAAAACACTAGAATAAACACGGATGCAATATTTAATACAACGGCGAAGATCGGCATGATGCATGCATGATGTATGACATGGCAAGGTGCGATGAAATTAGGTCATGTTAAGCGGAACGGGTCCCGACAATTAATTACGGTTCAAGTTATTTAGAAGCCCCGCAATTAAATGTTGTATTAGCAAGGCAAAACAAGTTACCGTTCGCTACACACCAATTTAAATGAGGCCAATATGAGGCTAGATTTGCCCGCATATGGACCCCATATTTAATTATGAGGTGAATCGGCATAAGGCCCCCAAACCAATGATATGCATGCGAGAATGACAATTTAATATGCGACGAGTTTAATATATTATAAAATAGGGTTTCGGGAAGGGGTTCACACATTTAGGGTTCGGCAGATCTTGGGTTCCGGGGTTCGGGGTCGGTCTCAGGGTCCAGGGTTCGACGGATCGTTCTCGGACTCCGGGAATTAGGGTCTTCGGGTCGGGGTGGTAGATCTTGTCGCATGAGCATCACTGCTTCCGGGAAGAACTTGTCGTACAGGGTCCCGGTGTTCGGGGTGAAGCACTTGTCGTTCCATGGAGATCTTGGCGGCTCGGAGGGGTTCGAGGAATCGGAACGGTCTTCAAATTCCGTGAGGGAGGTCATGGCGTCGGTGTGGTCGATCCTGTCGGTTCCACGGTTTCGGTCTTCGGGATCCAAGAAGGAGGCATTCGGATCCTCGGGTCCGTGACGGAGTACTTGGCGTCCGCGAGGGAGTACTTGGTTCGGCGTCGGAGCGCATTGGGTCCGCCCTGGTCGATGTCGTTCTTGTCGCATTCGCGGTCTTCGGGTCATGTCGGTCCACGGCGTCCTAAGACGATCTTGGTGGTCTAGGAGAAGCTCTTGTGGTTCCGCGTCGGCCTTGGCACGGGGTCTCGGCGACCTTGGCGGTTCCGAGGGATTCTTGTCGCATCCGAAAACTATGTGGAGTCCTTGGCGGTTTTTTCTTGAAACCCTCGGGTACATCTCCAAAAAGATATTGGTACTTGGGCTAGCAACACGGGAACACAACCTCTATAACATGACGCTGGTGTGGTGCCCGTACGTGTCCCTAGCCCAAGCTGGCGCGGTCTCAAACACCGTGGATGGGGCGAGCTGGCGGGCACGCTGCAGGAGAGAGGCGGCGACGCCGACGAGGAGGTGGCTCATGAGACCCGCCGTGACGAGCCAGTCAAGGGGAGCAGCCGGCATCCGGGCGATTGGTCGCCGCCCAGCGGTGCATGGGCTTCCGGAGTGCGGGGATGAGGGGAGCTCCTGGCGGCGGATGTGGCTCGGCGAGGCGGTGCGCGCGGTCGGGGTCGGCTCGTCGGGGAAGGCGGGCACGGACGGTGAGGGCGGCGGCGGCTCGAGCTTGGCGGCGGCGCTCGTGGCCGAGGCGGGACGGCCGGAGCGAGGAGAGGCGGCAGAGGCGGCCGCGGCGAGGCGCGACGGCGCCGGTGAGGGGTGGAGCAGGCGGGCAGGCTGCGCTTGGCAGCGTCGGTCGGAGAGGAGGCGACGGGCGGCACTGGATGGGATACGGAGGAAGCGAGCTAGGTGGAGGCAGCGAGGGGAGGAGGTGCGGCGAAGGTGGGTCGCGGGTCCGAGCCATGGGAAGGTCTGAGGGGGTCCGGGCAAGGTGGTGAGAGGAGGAAGACGGGGCAGGGGCTGTGGGAGGCGTGCAGGAGGAGGGAGGTGGGACGCGCGCTGCTGGGGACACGCTGGTGGGTCCCAGGGGGGATCGGCAGGCTGTCGGTGTGCGTGTGGTCTTGTGTGTGTGAGGTGTGGGCCGGGTGAAGAGAGGGGAGGGATGGTGATGTGTCAGCTAGGGAGTGGTGGAGGAGGAGGGAGAGGTGAGGTGGAGAGGCTCTGGTTGGGGTGAGGTGGCCAGAGGGTGGGTAGACTAGGACCGGTAGCTCTAGGATTATGGGTGGGCCGTTTAATTTGGGGTGGTCGTTCGACTTCCCGGCCTCGCTCGCCTCACTAAAAATTAATTAAATATTTTATGTGTTTTAACGACCGCTTGCAAACCGACGTAAAACAACAAAATAATCCGAGACCTGTGGTTTGCATTTTAAACAAGACGGGCGTTTAGAAAACAAGCTAGGTTTTTCTGCAATTAGTTTTACGCAAGCAAATGCAAGATGACGACAATGCTCAAATGCAATGTGGCATGATGACATGAGCATGCGGTCATGATGATGCAATGCACAAAAACAACGCGATTTTCTAGTAGTGGTTTTATGGGATGCCACACCGACACCACTAACAATGGATCTCGCCCGAGATCCGCCTCATGGTACCGGAAGGAAGGTCGGTGATCTGCATCTTCTCGCTTCGTGTAGATTCTCGCGACACCACTAACAAGAGGTCGTTGTCCGTGATCGTCGGGAGAACACTCCGGGAACAAAAGGTCGAAGGTAGAGGTATCAACAAATGAAGCCACCTCTAGCTTCGATGGAAAGAGGGAACCGATGCATTCTCATCCACTGCAATGTACAAAAGCGAATAGAAGGGGTAGTCGGCATGGGGGCCAATCCATCACGCACCCAAACTATTACTCTGCACAATCAGTAGAAAAGGGTGCAACCATTCTCGGAATTAGACTGAAGATCTCGACAAGCGAGGTTCGGAAACAAAGGAGTGATGCAGACTCTGCATCGGATCTGGCGTAGATGATGTCGTCGCGTCGGAAAACACCGGAAGGCACAAACAAGGAACAAAGAATGGTACCACAGTAGACGGATTCCTCAGGCAGCTGGAACACCGGATGATAGATCACCGTTATCAGAGGGGGAAGCGAAACCCTAAAGGTACGACGGAAACCCCTCCACGAGAATTCCTGGACTCGAAGAAAGGGAAGAGGGCGGATTCAAAACACGTAGAGGTAAGAGGAGAATAGCAGAGGGTTAAGGAGTAAAATCAGACCTAATCAAAACTATCCAACCGATTTTACAAAAATAGTTTTGACACTCTACTTCGGCCGTTAGCTAGGTTATCCTCTGAAATGGACTTAGGGGTGGGTATCGTATCACGAGCTCGATACCACTCAGTAACACCCTCGAATCGAACTATGCAAGTTTTAGCGAAACCCGCCAAACCCGCATAGAAACGATTCAAAGGTGCCACCAGCACTTTCGTATGGTGGAAAACAGTAATAACATTACACAACAGTCCTCGATGGGACCCACGGAATGAGATATATATATATGACTCCATGAGTCAAGAATACATATATAATATACAAAGATCCAAATCACCTTGAACGATAGAGCGTCCAGCTACGGACAAGATGCAAATGGGGCTAAGAGCCATGAAGAATAACCAATGGCGCCCATAACCCCCTGTGCCAAGCGGAAGGGTAACCCCGCTAACGGCGCCGATCTCAAAACCTACTTAAACAAAAGGGTGCCGACAAGGGCAAAGGAAAAAGAGGCGTCAAGATCGAGGCCAAGACAGCGAGGCTAGAATTCGGCGGTCCTCGCCTACATAGGTATGGTGGACTGAAGCGGCAGCGGCAACATGCACTAAACCACCTATAGAGACTCGATACAACTGGCGGCTATCAGAGAGGGGTAAGGAAGACCTATTCGGATCCAACCTGATACTATCATCAAACAAACCCATCCTGGCGTTTCCCCCTTGAGACCAAACAAGGAAGTCAACCAAGGAACTCACACCGTTGGTAGTTTTATGTATTCAGTTATTGTTGCACCAATTACTAGTCAGGTATAGCTGGTCATCCTGATAAGATAAGCAGTGAGCAGTTTTATTTATTCATTCCGTTGTAGTTGCGACACTTACTAGTCAGATACAATTAGCAAGAGATAACCCAAAAACCCAGCAGTTGTTGGTACTTTTATTTAGCCATTCCGTTGTAGTTGCAATACTTACTAGTCGATGCCATTGTCGCAAGCGACAAACCAAACAAGCAATTGTGGGCAGTATTATTTAGCCATTCCATTATAGTGAAGCTGATTACTAGTCATTATAAAGTCAAATTTATAGCAATAAACTTTAGTTATGCTTGTCTATGATCGAGATACTGTGCTCCAAGTCGTCCATAACCATGACACGGCTTTCAGAAAGTTTTACCGGTCGGGTGCACCAATAGCAACACACGCCGATCAACCTCGGAAAAACCAAATCAAAACCCAACGAGGCTTTCACGACAAAGCAATCATAGGATTTAGAAATATTTAGGGCCACCCTTGAAGTCTTACCATAGCAGTAAGCTAGCTCGAGACGGACCAAGGTTTGGGTAGACGGTATGAACGACTAGGAACCCAAAACGGGCTTGTCGACACCGCGAATCGTGTCCCGATCCTAAACAAGACAGTGCTATCTCGCACAATTTAAATAAAGCGATAAAGCATGGCATAAGTAGGATAGTAAATAAAACCTCAAACTAGTTTGTGGCCCCAAGAAATAAGACGAATCAAGCTCGCTTAGGGGTCCCATATACCTCCGGATGTGGATAGCGCGATAAATCAAGGAACAGTATCAAGTACTGGGGTCTTACGGACACAAGTGGGCTCGGAAACCAAATATTTTCTATCACCCAATGCCGATGCTTACTTCAATTTTAGTTGTTAAACAGGAATTAAAGTGAACGATAAGTAAAGCCATAATCATCTCCAACATCAAACATGCGGCATTACTCCAACAACTGTGGCACTTGACAACACGCAACAGCACTAGAGCAAGCGACTACGGCGCGCAAGTCCAACTATCTACCAAACAACAGGTGATGGGGTGTGTCCAAGGCAATATAAGGCTGCAAGGGATAACACAGTACGAAAACTAGAGCAACGCGACACAGATAGCAATAGATCAACAGGAGGGAATAAATACTATAAAAGTAAGATAGGTAGAAAGGGGGAGATGCTCGCCTGAAAACATTGCTGAAGGTACAACCGAAGATCGGGGCGAAGCTCACATCAACTCAACGGCCTTATCCGCGAAGAAGCAAAACACTAGAATAAACACCGGATGCAATATTTAATACAACGGCAGAAGATCGGCATGATGCATGCATGATGTATGACATGGCAAGGTGCGATGCAATTAGGTCATGTTAAGCGGAAACGGGGTCCCGACAATTAATTAGACGGTTCAAGTTATTTAGAAGCCCCGCAATTAAATGTTGTATTAGCAAGGCAAAACAAGTTACCGGTTCGCTACACCAATTTAAATGAGGCCAATATGAGGCTAGATTTGCCCGCATATGGACCCCATATTTAATTATGAGGTGAATCGGCATAAGGCCCCCAAACCAATGATATGCATGCGAGAATGACAATTTAATATGCGACAAGTTTAATATATTATAAAATAGGGTTTCGGGAAGGGGTTCACACATTTAGGGTTCGGCAGATCTTGGGTTCCGGGGTTCGGGGTCGGTCTCAGGGTCCAGGGTTCGACGGATCGTTCTCGGACTCCGGGAATTAGGGTCTTCGGGTCGGGGTGGTAGATCTTGTCGCATGAGCGTCACTGCTTCCGGGAAGAACTTGTCGTCCAGGGTCCCGGTGTCCGGGGTGAAGCACTTGTCGTTCCATGGCGATCTTGGCGGCTCGGAGGGGTTCGAGGAATCGGAACGGTCTTCAAATTCCGTGAGGGAGGTCATGGCGTCGGTGTGGTCGATCCTGTCGGTTCCACGGTTTCGGTCTTCGGGATCCAAGAAGGAGGCCTTCGGATCCTCGGGTCCGTGACGGAGTACTTGGCGTCTGCGAGGGAGTACTTGGTTCGGCGTCGGAGCGCATTGGGTCCGCCCTGGTCGATGTCGTTCTTGTCGCATTCGCGGTCTTCGGGTCATGTCGACGGTCACGGCGTCCGGAAGACGATCTTGGTGGTCTAGGAGAAGCTCTTGTGGTTCCGCGTCGGCGGCCTTCGGGTACGGGGGTCTCGGCGACCTTGGCGGTTCCGAGGGATTCTTGTCGCATCCGAAAACTATGTGGAGTCCTTGGCGGTTTTTTCTTGAAACCCTCGGGTACATCTCCAAAAAGATATTGGTACTTGGGCTAGCAACACGGGAACACAACCTCTATAACATGACGCTGGTGTGGTGCCCGTACGTGTCCCTAGCCCAAGCGCTCGATGCGGTCTCCAAACACCAGGGATGGGGCGAGCTGGGCGGGCGCCTGCAGGAGAGGCTGCGAAGGCGCTGAGACCAGCCGCGACGAGCAGTCCAAAGGCGCATGGGCTTCGGAGGGCGGGATGAGGGAGCTCTGGCGGCGGACGTGGCTGGCGGCGGAAATCGGGCCGGGTCGCTGCGAAGGCGGGCACGTGAGGGCCAGGCGAGCTTCGGCGCGCGGGAGGCGGAGAGCGGGAGAGGCGGCAGGCGGTGGGGCGGGAGGGGGGTGGTGGGTGGTCTGAGGCGGAGAGGAGGAGGCGGGAGGCGCTGCGGGGAGGAGGGAGGTGAGGCGGCGTGTGGGGGCAGTGGGTGGGTCCAGCGTGGGGATCAGGCGGCAGGGGCAGGTTCCGGTGTGCGTGTGGTGCTGTGTGTGTGAGGTGTGTGGGCCGGCTGGGTGAAGAGAGGGGGAGGGGTGGTGATGTGTCAGCTAGGGAGTGGTGGAGGGAGGGAGAGAGGTGAGGTGGCGAGAGGCTACTGGTTGGGGTGAGGTGGCCAGAGGGGTGGGTAGACTAGGACTGGTAGCTCTAGGATTATGGGTGGGCCGTTTTAATTTCTGGGGGTGGTCGTTCGGGTCGACTCGGCCCGTTCGACTGCCCCCACTAAAAATTAATTAAATATTTTATGTGTTTTAAACGGACGGTTTGCAAACCGACAGCAGATAATAAAATAATCCGGAGACCCGGGGTTTGCATTTTTAAAACAAGATGGGGCGTTTAGAAAACAAGCTAGGTTTTTCTGCAATTAGTTTTACGCAAGCAAATGCAAGATGACGACAATGCTCAAATGCAATGTGGCATGATGACATGAGCATGCGGTCATGATGATGCAATGCACAAAAACAACGCGATTTTCTAGTAGTGGTTTTGCGGGATGCCACATGAGTGCGATGCACCAGAATCAAACAACACTCGAGCAATTACTGAATTAACATAAAACATACCCAGCACGACGGCTGGCGCTTCCTGGGCTTCTTCAGCATGCATGAGAAAAAGACGGCCGTTGCGGTTGAGTGAATTCCCTGGGGCAAACCTTCTTCCGGGCTAAACACAACGCTGCTGCTGAACTGGGGCAATGGCATTGGGGGTTGCGGCATTCTTCTTGGGGCACTCATTGGAGTAGTGACCCTTATTTCCACAGTCATAACAAGTTACTTGCGACTTGTCCTTTGCTGCAACAGCCACAGCATTTCTTCCAGTCCTCAGGGCAGTGTTGGTGTTGGCGGTAGCATTGTTGTTGTTGAACTTGGGTGGTGCGGTTGAAATTGCCAGACTTGTCGGGGTTGTTGTGATTTCCTCCAGGCCTCGGGTTTCCACGGTTGGGGTAAGTCGTACGGTTCATCAGGGGTATGTTGGTTCTCGGGTCAAATCCTGGAGATGGTTTAGGGCGATACTTTGGGGTATGATGGGTTCCTGACTGATGCATCATGCGACGCTTGCGGTTCTCATTGGCTTGGTTGATCTTTCCTTCCATCTGGATGGCGGAGTCGACAAGGGCTTCAATGTCAGCAAAGGGGATATTGACCAACACAGTCTGCATCTCATCATGCAAACCATTCAGGAATCTCTCTTTCTTCTTGGCTTCAGTGTCGATCTCATCCGGGGCGTACCTAGCAAATGACAAGAATTTGTCACGGTATTCCACTACGGTCATCCATCCTTGCTTCAGTTCTCTGAACTCATCTCTCATCCTCTTGATCAAACCCGGTGGCACATGGGTTCTGCTGAACCTGACCTTAAATTCCTCCCAGGTCATCATCTATCCTCCGGTCATTGCACGAACGTTGTTCCACCATGCTCTTGCATCTCCGGCTAGATAGTGGGTGGCGAACAGAACTTTCTCGTCAGCTTCCACTCCGGCGACTTCCAGGTTGTTTTCCATGGTTTGCAGCCAATCGTCTGCATCTAAGGGCTCTTCCGACTTAGTGAAAACAAGTGGGTTGGTGTTTTGGAAACTCTTGAGCTTAGATCCATGGTTGTCCTAATTTCCTTGGCCTTGATTGTAGTGGGCTAGCTGAGCTATCTGCTAAAGGGTGGCTAGGTTGGCTTGACGTTCGGCTCTTTCAGCTTCGTGTTCAGAAACCAACATTTGTAGGATCTGCAACATCGGGTCCGGGGATGAACCACTTCCTCCGCGTGGCATCTGAAGATTGAGATGGATCATGAGAAAAGAGGGAGATTTCTAAGGTTCAAGGACTTTGAAAAGTTTTTAAAGTTTGACTCAGATTTTCTAGCAACTTTCTTTTCATTCATTCATAGCACACGATACAAACACACACCACAAAACAAGAAAAATAGATGGTTTTAAGAACCATTCTGGAAACTACGATACAATGGGACCGAATACAACTCACTATGCTAGTGCTCAAGTGCTACTACTCCTTGGAGTCGGTGTAGTCGTCATCCTCATCATCATCGTCATCATTGATGAAGGCGAAGTCATCCTCATTGGTGAAGAAGTCCATAGCCTGATCCTCCAGAAAATCATCATCATCGCTGAGATAGGAGTAGGGGTCTCCACGAAGATCCTCTCCGGCATTCTCCCTTTCTTCCAACTGCATGTCTCTCTCATGAATGGTCTCCTCCAAGTCCGAGATACGGTGGCGAAGACGGGCAATGATGCGCTCCTTCTTGTCCAGCTGACGGCGGAGAGACTTGCGATCCTTCGCTAGCATGGCGATGGTCTGATCCTTCGTCATGATGATGGCGGACTTGTGGTTGGAGTAGTCACGGCAATTGTCCAATTCCTGCTGACGATCGTACATCATGAAGCTAAGGTGGTCCAACTGAGTCTTCAGCTCGTGGTGGTATGGGGCTTCCAGTGGCTGTCCCATAGCATCACTCTTGGACAAAACTCAAAGCGGGTACCCTTGATTTGGTTGATACTCTGCCCACACATACGGGCAAGAGCTTCCTGCATGGCCCTGGCAAGTCCATCTAGCCAGTTGTTCTCTCTTAAGGTGAATTGAATTCCCTCGGCAGTGGGAGGTTCAATCTTTCCTCGAAGACTTGCAACAATTAGCCACTGCAGATCTTCTCCTCCTTGATCATTGAGTCGAGCTTCAAGAACTCAAAAGTGATGCTCCAAAAGTTCCGAAAGCTGGTCCAAATCCCGCTCAAAGATAAGGTCTCCTCCATTCCCCAACTAATAAAACTTGTTGTACTTCACGTCCATCTATAAGAATATAGGATGAGTAAGTTAGTAGAGTGATCAAGTGTGTCAATTTTTATGTATTTTGCAAGAGTTTTTGAGGAACATGAATTTTTATGAAAGAATCAAGGTGATAAGAATGGGAATAAGTTTTTGTAAATATTTTCTTCCTTTGGTTTTGAAACTAAGTTTTTGATTCAAATGTCCAGTCTAACTAGGGTCTCCTATGGTCAGGATGGCTCTGATACCAACTTGTCAACACCCGGATTTTTAATCCCAGATGCCTGTTATGCCATACATCGCAATCCCAGGATTACCATTTTTGCGAGACATAACAGATTTGGATACCACAGTACATCATCCATTACAAACCATACATAAGGTCTTACACAAATAAGAATCTCATGATCCAGTTCTTAATACAACTCAAGCAGCGGAAATACGTAATAATAACGGTAGCGTAGGCGAAGCTCCATATTCGGGGTCACGGGAAATGCTGACGATGTGAGATGATCCTAGTTGTCGTAACCTTCCTAGGATCCATCATCCTCGTACTCCTCTTCATATTCTGGCCACGGGATTATCCAGGGACAAAGCCATGAGTACTCTTTAAGTACTCGCAAACTAATACTAACAAGCGAAGGGGTTTTCTGTAGTAGGACACTAAGCTCTAGGGTTGTTTTGCAAAAAGCCAGATTTACCTCTACTAAGTTCAGAAGCAAGAAAAGCTAGTTGAAATTTTTACAACACCTAAGTGGGAACTTGAATTTCATATCACAACTCTGTTGTGGTCAAGTCAAAATCTCAATTCATTTCACAAGTCATTTTGACAACATCTAACAGGGGAAACAGTATGGCCACCCCAACTGTCCATAACCGCGGACGAGGCTATTCAAATAGTTTGACACTCTATGGAGATTGTACACTTTCACCACAACATTTGATACATCCATCAAGAACAAATCCTGAATTCACCATACTCAATATGCGGATAATCAAACCTAACATTTCCATTACACGCCCTAGTATAGGCACCTCTCCTGTGAGTTTGGCCTCCCAACCATGACCAACTGTCATCTTGGGTACTGCACAGGTGGACAATCTTCACAAGGTAGCCTCAGCTCAGACCTTGGCGAACCCATACTAAGGTATATAAGTTTCCAGTCAAGCCCTACCCAAATTTCGGGTATTGTGGTTGTACGGTAAAATTAGAATGGTATCGCATCCAGATAACCATCAGTTTTATAAAGGGCTAAGGCTCATGCCTCAACATTTTCATCATCAAAATCATCTGGTGTTCGGAAACACATGTGAAAACATCTCAGTAGAATGATCCATCATTCCAAGGTTTTCATAACCATTTTCCACCAAGTATTCCCATCTAAAGTTGATCAAGTTTTATGCTTAGCACTAGCATCTACAAGTGAGGGTGAGTACTAATGAGGGGTGGTAAACAAGTGGAGTTTAACTAAGTTCAATCTCATGCCTTAGGATGACATCAAGATTATCTAGATTAGGCCAAATTTAGTTCTCTTTATGCAACCTTCAATTATCTTTCTAGTATCTACAATTTACTCAAGTAAACTCTAAGTAATAGCTTTGATAAAGAAATAAAGAATAAAGCTTGCAAGTAAAACTAGGATTGGGTTATCAAGTGAGTATGATCACATATGCTTAAGGCATATAGTTGGCATGGTAACAAGCAAGTATTAGCTTGCATAGGTCAACTTGATTAGTAATGCTTGCATCGGTATCAGTATAATCTTGCTAAAGTAGAGTATCTTGCAAGTGTTAGCTTGCCTTGTGTAGAGCAGTGGTTGAAGTTCTCCTCGGCTTCTTCTTCGTAGTATCCTCCTTCCTCCTCGTATCCTTGGTCGGTACTTGCGTCTATGAATAAATACGAGGTACACAATCACCAAACAATACTTAACTACTTTCAATCATCACACAAAAGGGTTCTATAGATGATCTAGCATCATCACTAACATTACAAGATTAAAGCCTTTGTCTTATTTATATTATTTTTAGAAAAGTAATTTCTACTCATTGAAAAACTACTTAAGATTTAATATTCTCCAACTCAAACATGGGATCATGTTGACACATGTCATCACCACATATTTCAGTACATGAGAATGTGATTTAAAGTGGTGTCACTATTTAATAAGGTTTAACCTTTTTATTTTAAATAATTAAAGTGACATGTAATGCCTATGTGGCATTCTTTTATTACTTGAACATTATTTCTATAAGTAAACCCATATGTTTTTTATATATTCTGAAAGTTATTATCAAATATGATTTTTGAGTGTTGGAATCAACTCAAAAGCTATTATAGTTTAAATTTGACAAATGTTTGAATTCAGAAAAGCTTCCGCCTTGTTATTTTTACCAAGGTTGATCTATAGGTCCATATGATTTGAATCCAACGGGCTTGGATTAAGCATTTCCATATCTTTATAACAAAATTGGTTTCATTCAATTTGGTTCACTAAATCGAGCTGGGTTGATTTTTGAAGCTGGGTACAGAACTGAGTTTGAATATAAATAGAAAAAATCTAAATTCAAACGTTTGGGCTGCGCGGGAAAGGTTAATGGGCCGGCCCAGTGTCACTCCGCATCACGGGGCGCAACTGACAGGGGGGGTCTACTGGTCAGTGGCTCATAACATGCGAAGCGGTATGGGGCGATTTGGTTCGTTGGATTAGAAGTGAGATCAACGGCTGAGGGTCGTCGTCGACGATGAACAAGTCACCGGCAAGCTCGAACCCTAGCGGCTCAGTGGGGGTGCATAGGGGGCATACCGGGGCTCCAGTGACGATGGCGAGGCGGGCAAACGACAAAGTCGACAACGGCGAACTCAGGGGTGGTCGCGGCAGCTCCGGGGGTGGTCGAAATCAACGACTCCTCTTCTCCTCTGCAGCGGCGAGCTCCGGCCAAATTCCAGCGATGGGCTGCTCGCTTTGCTCCGGCTAAGGGGTGGAACGATCAGTGAGGTGAGGGGAGTCAGATGGTGTGAAGAAATCGAGCGGGGGTCATCTCCTTTTATAGGCTCGACGACGAGACCGAGAGGGATGGGCAGGCGACGGTGGCGACACGGCTACGGGCGGCTAGAGGCATGGCCAAGGTTGGCGATCGACGGGCGGTCTCCTGGCGATGCTCTAAGGTTTAAATGCGCGTGTAGGGGCGGTGGCAAACGGTCGGGAACGCGCGATGCTCTACGAGGCAGAGGTGGCGAACTCTGCGGCGAGCGGTGGCTACGGGGTACGGGCGGTGAAACGATCATGTCCGGTGGTCTCCTGGGACGGTGGGGTGCATGCTGGCGGGCGGCAAGGGCTCGAGGTGGTTGGGTTGCGTGGGAACGGCGCGTGCTCTGCGGTGCGTGTCGGCATGGTCGACAGCGGCGCGGGCGCGGCGTTCCTGGCGGTTCTGGTCATTGTCTGCGAGCTAGGGCTGGTCGAGAGGGGGCGGTGAGGCATGGGCTACCTCCCAGACAAGGTTGGCACGGCTAGTTCCTCTCCTAGCTTGCTGTCCACACTGGGGTGACATGGGTGCTCTCGGCCTGTTCACCATTGATGACATTGGCGAGCTTACAGTGGTGCTAGAGCTTAGTTAAGGTTGCTAGATGATCTAATGAGGCTAGTGTAACTAGAGAGGGAACAAGGTTGGCTCAAAACACTGCTCAAAATAGTGTTTGTGATTTTGTTGATTTGAATATGCAACTTGTTTGATGAAATGGCCGCATGAAATTAAGTTTTGAATTTTGAAAAGATTTTTAGTGGGTGTGCTAGGCATGTGTTGAGGATTCTGTGGATGCTTGGGTTTTGAAAATTGAGCTTGTTTGAGAGGTTTTTGAAATAGTGGGATCTTGCCATATGCAATAGATTCAATTTTAAACTGTCATTTAAACTATGCATTTAAATGTTTTTGCATGATTACAAAGTGGGCCTTGGTACCTTGTTATGAATACTATCAAGGGGTGCAAAGATCCATATATGTTTCTGTTAAGTTCTGAAAGTTAGAGATAGCCAAAGTAGGCATGGGAGTTAAATTGGCCAAAGTGACCATTCACTTAATTTGTTTGTTTTGATTTGTTTGTCTTTGGGAAAAGTTTGGGGATTGTTTAGATGATGTTTATTTCACCTAAGAATCATTTTACAAGCAAAGAAACACAGAACCATGGCAATTCAAAAGAATCCAAATTTGAATACATACACATATGAATGCTTTCATATTTTTAATTGGAAAAGTTTTTGTTAACCCTAAATTTGGAGATTAGAGTTTGATGATTTAAGTTTAATATTTTTGGGATGTTACGAGCTAGCATAGTTGTACATTGCTAGGATAGTCAGTTTGCATGGAATACCCAAGAACATTGTGTCGGATCGAGGAACCCAGTTTACCTCGAGATTTTGGAAGAAAGTCCAAGAAGGATTAGGAACCAAACTAGATTTCATCACAGCTTATCACACTTAGACTAATGGACAAACGGAGCGAGTAAACCAGATACTTGAAGATATGTTGAGAGCTTGTGTGTTGGAATATGGATCTAAATGGGACGACTGTCTGCCTTTCGCAGAATTTTCATACAACAACAGTTACCAAGCCAGTTTGCAAATGGCCTCATTTGAGTTCATGTATGGAAGGAAGTGTCATACCCTGTTGAATTATTCGGAAGTAGGAGAGAGTCAGATTTTCGGACCAGACATGCTATGGGAAGCCGAAGAGAAAGTTCCCAAGATCCGTGAGCACCTCAAGACCGCCCAATCCAGACAGAAGAGTTATTTTGACAAGAGACGTTGAGACCTGGCCTTCAATATCGGAGATTTTGTGTATCTGAAAGTATCACCCTAGAAAGGAATGCAGCGTTTCGGAAAGCTTGCCCCCAAATATATTGGACCTTTCAAGATTTTGAATCGTCGAGGAGAAGTATCATATCAACTGGAACTGCCGAAGGAGATGTCAGTCGTGCATGATGTGTTCCATATCTCGTTACTTAGAAAATGCCTAGAAGTTTCGGAGAAGACCGAAGTTTTCAATAATATTGATCACCAATCCATAGAGATCAACAAGGACCTAACTTATCGTGAAGTACCCATTCGTATTTTGGAAGAAGCCTTTAGAACCACCAGAACCCGGAGTATCAAGCTTCTCAAGATCCAGTGGAGTAACCATACTAAAGAAGAAGCTACTTGGGAGCGAGAAGATTACATTAGGACTGAGTTTCCAGATCTCTTTAGTTCCTAGTTTTCTTTTTCTTAAATCTCGAGACGAGATTTTGTTTAAGGAGGGAAGGTTTGTAACATCCCAAAAATGTTAAACAATATTATCAAGTTCTAAGTACCCAAGTTTAGGGTTAACAAAAACTTTTATTATTAAACTTAATATGAATGCATGTGTGTGTGATTAATGCATGAATGATTGCAATTGCCATGTTTGATTTCTATGAATGATAAGGATTGGTTTAAAGATGAAAACAATATCACCTAGGTCAATTCCAAATAAAACAAATCAAAAGGAAATTCAAATAAGAAGTCATATGAGCAAATGGTCATTCTGACCAAAATCAACCACTAGCCCACTTAGGGCATCTCTATAAATGATTTCTAACAGAAACAAATCCAATTCTTTTCACCCCTGCTAGACCAAGTAACATTGAACCCAAGCAAACTCACAAACTTACAGAAACTATTTTCAAATCCATTTGAGAGGCATTCAAAAATTGAATCCTTAATAGGTACTAAGATGGCCATTTCTCACAAACCAACCAAACCAATTCCCCTTGGCAAACCCTAGAAACCAGATTACCAAGCTTATGACAAGATCACTCACCAAAATTCATCCAAAAGTTCAAGTTTTGAATTCATGCGGACATTTCATCAAACACATGGTGAGCATAGTAACAGCTGCCAAACTATCACTGTTCTTGATCAATGCTTTGTCTACCAAATGTCCCCATTTCACTCCCCTGGTCTCCCCCAGCAGCTAGCAACCCAGCAGACCGGGCCCCTTCCTTGCCGATGCGCCAGTGCCATGCCACCTGAGCTGTCCTTGTCGGTCGAGCATGGACAACTCGCCACAAGCAGCCTCGCGCCCATCCATGATGTCTAGGAGATAGGCCACCGTCCACCGCCACTCCCTATCCACCCCTCGATCGTAGCCCAGCCGTGGACCACCCGAGAAACACCGCGCCCATTTCTCTATCTACCATGCCGAGAGCACGTGAGAACACCGCAGCTGCCTCGCACGCACATGCCGTGACTCGCCTTCATCACGCGTACCTGCACTCGCCACGACCCTAGATACCCCCTAGACATGCTCGTTCGCCTCCACGCAACCAGAAGCCCATGTACACCGTCTCGAATGCCGTCGGTTCCGCACAGAGCGCCGACCATCCTCGACGGCCCCATGCTAAGCCATTAAGTGTGCGATGACCGCCAGGAAACACCGCACCGTCCTACGCCCTCAACCATGCTCGTTGCTCACTGCAACGATCTCGCCGGAGAAGCCAGACCATGCCGCTCTACCCCTCTCGCCAGTGTATAAATAGAAGCCACCCCAGCCCTCATTCTCCACACCATATCACTCCCCTCTCTCTCAGAACCACCCCTGACCCTTCCCCAGAGCAAGGCGAGCACCAGCCAGTCGGAGTTTGGCCAGAGTCCGCCGCTGCAGAGGAGAAGAGGAGCCGTCGATTGGAGCCACCCCAGGAGCCGCTGTGACCACGCGTCGAACCACCATCGTTGACACGTTAGTTCGCCCCCATCGCCGACCCTAGCTAGAGCCCAGGTGAGCCACCGCGTACCCCCACCGTCACCGTTAGGGTTCGGTCTCGTCGGAGCTATCCGACGTAGGAGATGAACCTCAGTCGTTAGATCGCATTCTAATCGTAGGGCCTAGATTGAAACATATTGTTTCAGTTAGATAGAGTCGCTGACGCATGAGACCCCTGTCACATCATTGCACCAAGGCAAAGGCAGCTTGGACTGACCCGATCGTTCCCACAAGATAGCCCAGTGATTCAAATAGTTATTTTCCATCTTAATTAAAACCAGATTCTGTAAGTAGATTCAAAATTCAATTCAAAGAGATGTACTAAACCAAATTGCATGATTCCAATTTTTTTAGAAAGGTATTCAAATTGTCAATCCAAGCCCGTTGGATTCAAACCATTTGAAATTATAGATCACCTATAGTAAAAATAACAAGACAGAGACTTTTTCACATTCAAACATTTTTCAAAATCAACCATAAATGCTTTTGAGTTAATTCCAAATCTCAAAAATCACATTTGACAAGATCTATATGAATATGTAAAAATATTTAGGTTTACATCCAGTGATCTTGGACTAGTACTAAAAGAATGCTCTATAGGCATTTCTAGTCACTTTAATTGTATAAAATAGTAATTTTAAACTTTATAAAATAGGACCACCACTTTAAATCACATTCCCAAGAATAAGAATATGTGGTGATGACACGTGTCAATATGATCCCCTTTTTAAATTGGATAATATTAAATCTTAAGTATTTTCAATGAATAGAAATTACTTTCTTAAAATAAAATAAAATAAAATAAAAAGGACTAGGTCTTTATTTCCTGTGATGATGCTAGATCATCTAGTGTGAGCCCTTGTGTTCTAAATAGAAGTAGATAAGTATTTTTTGGTGATTGTGTACCTCGTGCGTATTTATAGACGCTAGTACCGACCAGGGCTACGAGGAGGAGGAGTACGAAGAAGAAGAAGAAGAAGAAGAAGAAGAAGAAGAAGAAAACTTCAACCACTTCACCAATCAAGGCAAGCTAGAACTTTGCATGCTACTTATGCAAGCTATCTAATGCAGGATAACATATGCAAGATGCATTAGGCATGTTTTGGTTATGCAACCTTGATTATACCAATTCTCAGTTTTAATTGCAAGCTTTATTCTTTTATCTTTACCAAAGTTCTTTACCCTTACTTAGTGACTTGTGAGTTTTTGGAAAAATAGTATAGATAGCATAAAGAGCATAAAACTAGGCCTAAGTAGTTAGAACTAGATGTCGTCAAAAGGCATAAGACTAGATTTGGATAGTCACGCTTGACTAGCACCCCTCATTAGTGAATACCCTCAACTTTAGTGGCTAGTGCTAAGCATAAAATTTGATCACCTTAGATGGGAATACTTGGTGAAAATGATTATGAAAACCTTGGAATGAGGATTCATTGTATTGAAATATTTTGACATGTGTTATGAACACAAGATGATTTGATGATGAAAATATTGAGGCATGAGCCTTGACCCTTTATAAAAACTGATGGTTGGGTTCGGATGCAATACCAATCCAATTTTACCGTACAACCACAATACATGAATTGGGTAGGGCTTGACTGGAAGTTTATATATCTTAGTATGGGTTCCTTGTGGAAGAGGTTGAGCTGAGGCTACCTCATGATGACTGTCCACCTATGCAGTACCCATGATGATAGATAGTCATGGTTGGGAGGCCAAACTCATAAAGGAGGTGCCTATACTAGGGTGTGTAATTGAAATGTTAGGATTGATTATACGCATACTAAGTATGATGATTCAGGGTTATCCCTGACGGAATGTATCAAATGTTGTGATGAAAGTGTACCACCTCTGCAGAGTGTCAAACTATTCGAATAGCCACGTCCGCGGTCATTGACAGTTGGAGTGGCCATACTGTTCCGTCGTCAGATGTTTTCAAAATGACTTGTGAAATGAACTATGACTTTGACTTGACCACAATAGGGTTATGAACATGAAAACTAAGTTCCCACTTAGGTGTTGTAAAACATTAAACTAGTTTTCTTTACTTTTGAACTCGGTATGAAATAAACCTGCCTTTTTGCAAATAAACCTACAGCTTAGGATTCCTATTCGAACTACTTTACTTGTTAGTGATAGTTTGTGATTACTTAAAGAGTACTCATGGCTTTGTCCATGGATATTCCCATGGCCATCGTCAGCATTGCGTGTGACCCTAAAGATGAAACCTCGCTATGATTAATATCCGCTATGTTGATTGTATTAAGACTAGATCATGAGATATTTTATTTGTAAGACCTTTATTATGGTTTGTAATGGATGATGTATTGTGGTACCAATTCTGTTATGTCTCACAAAAATGGTAATCCTGGGATTGCAAGGTATGGCATAACAGGCATCTGGGATTAAAACTCCAGGTGTTGACACGCGCGGTCCAGGCCTGGCCACGCCTGGGAGGGTCGTGGCCACATCGAGCACCCCCTCGGCCTCCCTCTTCGCCTATAAGAAGCCTCTTGACCTAAAAACCGAGAGGGGTTCGACATTTTTCTAGAGTTCCGCTGCGCCGCCACCACCAGAAACCGCAATTCAGAACCAGAAACTCCGTTCTGGCACCCTGCTGGGACGGGGAATTTGGAGGGGATCATCACCATCATCATCACCGACACCTATCCATCAACCATTTATGAGTGAGTAATACCCCGTTGTAGGCTATGGGGATGGTAGGGATTGGATGAGTTCTATCATGTAATCAAATAAGATTGTTAGGGCATGGTGCCTAGTATCTCTATTAGTGCTATTTGACTTTGTTGCAACTTGTTGTGCTTAATGCTTGTCACTAGGGCCCGAGTGCCATGATCTCAGATCTGAACATGTTATTGATTCATGAAGATAGTATTGTTTGTGATCTTATCTGCAAGTTGTGTACACATATCATAGTCCGGATCCAAAGGCCCCGAAGTGATAGAAATTGGGACATCCGGAGGGGATGGCTATGATCTGAGGATCACGTGTGTTCATAGAGTGTTAATGCTTTGCTCTGGTGCTCTATTAAAAGGAGCACCTTAATTGCTAGTAGATTCCCTTGAGGCCCCGCTACAACGGGCTTGCTAGACAAAAGATGTTGAGCAAGTTCTCATTGCGAGCATGTATGACTATATATGAAACACATGCCTATGATTGTTTAGTACTTGGATGATTTATCTTATTTATATGCAATTGCCCTAGATCTTGAAGTTACATGTTTAGACTTGTCCATGCAATGCTCGTCCATCCATCCCTATGCCTATCGCACTCATATCCTATTGTTTGATACTATTGTTACTACTGCCTTTGTTTCACTGCTACTATTACTTTGTTATTGCTACTACAAAAATGTTGCTACTGATAAACTGTTGCTACTGATCATAGATTGGTTTACAAGGGAGCTGTCGTAGACAGAAGGAGAGATTAGGTCTAATAATATGTGAGAGAGGATTCCCCATGGGGGTGCCCCTGGTGGCATTATATATGCAGCCAGTTAGGGTTTACAAGTATTTTGGTGGGCTATATATTGCAATCACTATCTTGGGCCTCTATTCGGTGAGTCGCCTGGATCCAGTATGCGCCAGTCGCCGTATTTGGCGAGCCGGCCCGCTCTGAGTTTGGCTTCAGTCTACTCGATCTAGCTGGCGACTCCACTTCATGGGTATACCTCGATTGGTATTCCCCCATCAGATAGCCATCGCGGAACACTCTGATCCGCGGTGTATGCCGGGGTTGCCACCTCCCCGGACAGAATCGACTCCTTCACATAAAACCAGGACTTCTTCCAGTCGTTGGCCCCCTTTTTTGGCAACATCAGTTTAAAGAAACTGGCGTCAAACTTCACTTGAAAAGTGATGTCGCGAGCCTCCAGTAGGGGCCCCTTCTTTCCCTCGCGACTGGTTCGGCCATGGAACAGCTCGAGCCAAAGGGGAAGTATGGGTGAAACCCCAGGTATGACTCGTAGAACGTGATAAAAATCGAGGTCTGCTCGATGCTGTAGGGCCCTAGATCAGAGGGCTTAATTCGATAGAAATGGAGGAAGCGTCTGAAGAAGAGAGAAGTGGGGAAGCCAAGGCTACGCTCTAAGTGGCTAACGAACGTGATGAACTCGTTGGACCGCAGCTTGGGTTTGCTCTCACTGGGTGGCGGAGCTCGCCAGTTGCCTTTGTTAAGGATCCCTGCGTCCTGGAAGGACTGCAGGATGGCTGTGGTGCATCTGTACTTGGACCACGAAGGCGCCATGGAGGTGGGTTCGCTGAGATATGAGATTCAGATCGGGGGCGAATGCGAATGAAGAAGAGAGCAAGTACAGAAAGAACATAGTGAGATCTCTGTTCCCTCTCACTACAAGGAATCTGTTGATACATGACCCTCCATTTTCATCACTGAATCATCATTATCTACAATATATGACGATCTTATGACAAAAAACATATCGTCAAAAACTGAGCTTTAGTAATTGCATACAACGACGTTTTTGTGAAATCATCATAATTGTCTATGATGATATTAGATCGTCGTAACCTCTATGACGATCCAATATCGTCAAGGGCAGTCTAGCCTAGCCACGTTAGATCCTACATGGCCAATCCGTCGTGCGTCTAGTAGGATGAGCGAAAAATAGACAGATACACGTGACACATAGACACAACAAGCAATGTGGTCGCCATGTCATTTAAACACATATTTACAACGATCTAAAATCGTTGTAATCCCCTAAAGATATGGCAGTGGACCACATGTCTTAGGTTATGACGATTTTGGATGATGAGATTATGACGATTTGTGTCTAAATCGTCATAGTTCTATAGGGTTTTGACTTCTTCAAACGCCTATGACCATCTGATACAAAATCATCATAGATCTATGAAGATTTCATTCACGGTCACAACTAAAACGTCACAAGTTAACACATTTCTTGTAGTGTCTACCGGTCGCCATTTATAGCACTACGTCTTTAGTAATCACGAGATTAGCCGTTACTTCGCGGTAAAATCGCCAAAGTTACCATTTCGAGGTAACTAATGGCTAGTTTGACCATGCTAATGGTCCAAATTTGGTCAAATTGACCATTCGCCTATACCATTTGCCTACTCCAATCACTTAAGCAGGAAGGCTTGAAAAAATGATTCGCCACCATTGTGATTGAAGAATAGGAGCTTCTCCCTTCACTGGAGGAGTTCGTCACCGATTCGACTGGGTGTCCACCCGGATTCTCCTACTCCGACTACCAAGTTGGCTCCTACGCCAAACCCCTGACACACTCGAGGACTACTGATGGGGATATACCAATCGGGGTATCCACGAGGGAAGGAAGCGACTGGCCCAAGACAATGTCGAGTGGACCAGCAATGACGGCGACTGGAAAGGAGGCTTTAGAGAAGACCGGCGACTGGACACGAAGGCCCAAGATCGTAGCTAGGCCCAGTCGGATTAGGTTAAACCCCTGAAACCTTTACTGATTCGGTTGAGATCTTGTAAAACCCTAGCGAGGAACCCCTATATAAGCCTCCGTAGGGTTCCCTTTGTACTCACGAGCTATTAGCTACCCCATCCAAGAAACTCGCCGCCCTTACGCCAAGTTCGCCCACCTTGTAACTCATATGCAATCAATACAAGCAAGCAGGATTTAAGTCTTTACCCTACGGGGGCGAACCTGGGTAAACCATGTGTCTCGCTCCCAATCTTGATCCACATATGGCGACTCGCTCTTGCCCTCCTTTGACTCAATCGCTACCCCTGGTAGCGACTGTCGTGGCCATTCCCACGATAGGATTTGAACCGTCTGGGGCAGACACATCTTGGCCTGGAGGTCGAGTTCCACCAGCTCCGTGGTGACTGTCGTGCTGCAGATGTTCTTCAGGTGCTTCTTTCTTCGATTGACCTTTGTGCTTTGTTTTGTAGAGGAAAACAACACCGCACTCCACTGAATCGACTTAGTTGAGAAGAGTTGTAGACAGGCGGAGATCAAGGCGAAAGGCTCCATGGAAGACCTTGAGCGCTTCAAGATGCAGGCTAAGGAGCTTGAGGAGAAGCACGGGGAAGACGCGGACAAACGGGAGAAGGCAATGGCAGAGCAGCTAATGGCCGCTGTCAGGTGAGTGACTCGTGTCGTGCTAGTTTTATTTTTCCTGCCCTGTGTTGTTGGTTTTTGTGATCTTGACAAGTTTTATCTATTGCAGAGGCAACTGGCCTTGTCTTCGACCGCCGGGTCTTGGAGCATGGGGACCTCCTTGCAGATGTAGTTGTCCCGGTCAAAGACCGTTGCAGCTCCACCCTTGACACCTTGTCCAAGGCCAAGGAGGTTCTCAGTCGCTTTCATCGAGAAGTTTTTACAAAGAGCATGGCCCTTGATGACGTCGACTCTCTGGCGAAGGCCCTGGCAGGGGACGCACCTGCCAAATACAAGAAGGCATAGAAGGGCACGGGTGCTTCCTTGGCTTGGCAATGTCACTGGCGTGCAACGCGTAGCTGGATCTGAATGAGGCTACCTTGTAGATGCCAGTGGCGGCAGATGGCACTGAGGTAGCGTTTGCTTCCTTCGCCTTGTGCTGCAAGCGATATGGTCCGCGTCTCATCGAGCTACTTGCCAGTTATGCAGTTAAGAACAAACGATTGGCCACAACACAGGCCACAGAGACGAGGACTGCTTTGGGTGTCGCGAACCCTTAGGGTGATGCTGCTTAGCTACCCATCTAGTTTTTCCTTTTGTTTTGTAGTAGTGGCATGTGATGCCCTGTATCGAATGATGTTATGAACTGCCATTTCATATGTGAATATATGCTTCCTTTTGTTTGTTGATTTTTTCTTGTCTTTATTGCTTGTTGTTTTGCACCTCATAGGGCTCTTCAAGTATTGTTCTAGTGACCTCGCATGTTCCCCTGGCTGCTTCTCAGCCACGAGCGAGCGAGGCGTCACAGATGCCGCTATTGCATGACCACATCCGGAGCCTGGCGAAGGATGTCACCATTATTCGTGGCCACGCTGATGTGTGGAAGTTGAATACTGAGCGGGCTGTCAAAAGGGAGAAGTGTCTCCTTGAACAATTTCGGCAGATTGGCGAGCAACTGCAATGTGAGTAGCACCCAAAATTCTACCTTATGCCATGGTTTCTTTATGCTTGGCTAATAAGGCTGAACTGCCTCATCGATATTCAAATGAACTGCCTCACTCAACAGGAGCTGGAGGCCGGAGGTTTCTTCTGGATGGACCGCGACCGGGCAATTGTGGTGGCAACGGTGCAGGATCATGTCCATCAGGTGCTTGGCATCTTGAAGCATGCTAGATCAGCTTTCGTGTCAATCTTCTCTGCTATGTTCCACTTGGATGAGGCTCCGTCCAGTTTCTTGGGGTTGTTAGGGAAGTTTTGGAGTGTGGGTGTCGTGAAGGAGCTTGTGTAGCACCAACTTGTTATGGGTGCCGTGAAGGAGCTTGTGTAGCACCAACTTGTTGTGGGTGCCAAGGCAGTGTTGTCCCTTGTTCGTCTGCACCGGCAGGATGTAGATCTGGCGGAGATAGCGCCGGGGCCGCCTGTTCCTCCGGATAGCATGGCATGGGATATGCGCCCGCACTACCGGGCGGTTGCCCAGTATGTCAAAGACATTGTTTGATTGTTCGATGAGCGGACCAACGTGTTGCTTCGGCGTTAGTAGTGGCGACTTTTCTCCTACAAGTGTCATGTAAAATGATGTAAAATTTGTATAGTTTAGATTAGGTTGTTGTTGCCCTTGTAAAGTTTGTACAATATACTGCACATTATGCTTTTCTTGTGAATTTGCATGTCCTTTTCGTTAGCCTGACGACCTGTCGATCCATTCTCCTTTCCAGCCTGTCAGTTGGGTTGCAACTGGACTAGAGTTTTTCAAGGGTTCAATGACATAGTTAGCTACTCAGGTGAATGCAGTAGTAAGGAGCCGACGAAGTCGTCGGGTGAGGCGCAGCCCCCGTGTGTATTTTGTAAATGTAAATTTGTAGAAGGAAAAGGCATATTGGCCAAGTAACTTAGCTTTTATTCATCATATAGAAGGAAGTACAGGGTTTGGCTGATAAGCCTTATTGTAAGTAAAAATAGCTAAGGGTAGAAGCGTCGCAGTTGTGCGATGTTCTAGCGGTTGGAGTATGCTACTCCGGATTCGACGTCCTTGAGGCGGTAGGCGCCACCTGGAATTACTTCAATGACCACATAGGGTCCTTCCCAGGGTGACTCGAGCTTTAGATGTCCCTTTTTCTTGAGTCGTAGGACGAGGTCTCCTTCGACGAAGGACCTTGGTCGCAGCCATCGACTGTGGTAGTTGCGGAGGCTTTCCTGATATACCGTTCAATGGACCTGATGTCACGTGCCTCATCCAGTAGGTCGATTGAGTCCTTAAGTGCGTCCATTGATTTGGCCTCGTTATAGGCGATGACCCGTGGGGCCTTGTAGCGCACCTCGGCAGACAGCATAGCTTCAGCGTTGTGCACCATGAAGAAGGGCGTGTAGCCGGTGGCGCTGTTTAGCGTTGTGTGCGAACTCTAGAGGATAGATGGTGGTTCATCTGCCCAGGCCCCCATGGCTCGTTTGATAGGTCGTAGGAGTCTCTTCTTGATCCTGCTGTAGACAAGGCCATTGGCCGTTTGGACCTGGCCATTGGTTTGAGGCTGTGCGACCGAGGCGTAGGTGATGTTGATGTCGAGGCCATCGCAGAAGTCCTGGAACTCCTTCGAGGTGAAGATTTTTCTGTTGTTGATGATCATGTTGTGCGGTACCCCGAACCTGCAAACAATGGATAGGAAGAACTTGATGGTGGTGGCGCTAGTTTGGTTGGGGACGGGCATGTCCTCAATCACTTGTTGAATTTGTCGACTGCGACCAGGAGGTAGACGTAGCCTCTGGGTGAGGATTTCTACATCTTTCCAACCATGTCAAATCCCCACTGCGCGAAGTGCCAGGCCAGCGGTATTGGCTGTGGATCCGAGCCTGGTGCGTGTGGCTTATCCGCGAAGCATTGTTAGGCATTGCACTTTTTGACTATGCTTTTGGCATCGTGCATCGTTGTTGGCCAGTAGAAGCTAGCTCGTAAGGCTTTGTAGATGAGGGCGCGACTATCGGCATTGTCACATCCCAAGATTTTCCAAATCTTGTAATGTGAAAATAAATGAATAAAATAAAACTTTGTTTGATTTTCAGGGCCAGAAGAAACTTTTTGAATTCAATTGGAACTTCAAACCAATTTGGATCAAATAAATCCTGAAGGGATTTATAAAGATAAACATTTAATAAAGGAAAATAAAATATATTTTTTTGGATCTTTTAAATAAAAAGATTTGGTTTTCAAAAGAAATAGAAGTTTTATAAATAAAGATTAATTTATAAAGCCAAATTAAAACCTTGTCCAAGCTTTTGAAATAAAACATTTTGTTTTGATAAAAATAGTAAAGGATTATTTGAATTAAATTAATAAGGATTTAATATCCAAGTTTTATTAATAAAGGTTTTACTATTTACAAAACATCAAAACTTATTTAATTATTTAAAATAAGTTTTCCAAGTATTTTATATTCTCAAATAAAACCTACTGGAGTGTTTTGGTTTTATTTTAGATTTCAAAATAAATATTTAAATAAAACAAATCCTATTTGATTTAATAACTAAGGCCCATTTTATTTAATTGTTAATGGACCCTAAAATAAAAGGTTATTTTGTTTTAAACAAGTTTCCAAGTATTATTTTTTTCCAAATAAAACCTACTGATTTGGTTTTGAAAATATTTGGATTTCAAATGGAGATTTTATTAAATAAATCAAACCCTATTTGATTAAATAACTATGGTCTATTATATTTAATAGATCCTAAAAAGAATAAAAATATTATTTTATTTTAGGATTTGGTTTATGTTGATAAACAGAACCAAAAACTCATTACAAGTTTGTTTTGTTTGAATTGTTGATTGAATGTTGTTTGAAATTTCAAAACAGGAAAATAGAAATAGAAATTGATAAAACAATCAGACAGAAAAAAAAATGTGATTTGGACCTGACCCAACTGAGCCAGCCCAATAAGCCCACTCGCAGCCCACCTTCTTTTTTCCCCGAAACGTTTTCCTTACCGCAAAACAAACCCGTGCAATGAATGACAACTGGAGCCCACCTGAAACTTTCCTCTCTCACTGACAAGTATGCCCCACCCTCCTCTTCATCGTCCTCACCGCAGCGACCAGTTCATCCCCGTTTTCTGCTTTGATTTCGCGGCTTGAATTCGTCATAATGCGGCCACCATTACTCGCAGTAACCATGCCCCTTTAAACGCCAACGAATCTCCTCCGTTTCCCCTCTGTCTCCTTCCCCAAGCATGCCCCCAGGCCGCCCCAATTTCTCCCCGAGCAGCTCTGTCTCCGACGAGCTTCCACCTTCAATTCCGGCCGAGCCACACCACCTCCTGCCTCCCCGAGCACACGAGCACGCTCACCACATCCAGGCGCATCCACTTGTGCCCTTCGTACGACCGCGGGCGCTCCAGAGCAATGTCTGCAACAAGCTCTGAACGACGCCGCCGTCCGCTCCAACTCCGACGAGCCCCACAGGTAGTTTCCGGCCGCCCCTCTACCTCTCGTTCATGCACACAACTTTGTTTTGAACCTGCGCGTCTAACTGCGTCATCATTTTGTCTCGAGGTGATCCTCAGCACCGTCCCCAACCACAACCAGAGCACGCCGTCGCCAGAACGAACTCCGGCGAGCGATTACTCCTACGACCGTGCGCCCCTTTCCCCGTCGACCACACGACGAGCTTTCCCAGCCTCCTGCGATCTCGGTGAGCCTACTTCCTCCCTCTCTCGCTTCCTGTTTCGCCAGCGCCGCCATTTTCAGACCGTCGCCGCCGCTAGCCACCGCCGGCGCCGCTCACATTTGGTCAATACGATGATAGCCGTAGGATCTGGATCGAACGAACTAGATAGAACACTTAAACGCCGAAGGGGTACGTGTTCTGGGCCACGCGATCTGTTTAGATCCAACGGTCTGCAGCGTGATCCACACTGAACCGGTATCGTCCAATTAGAGAGCGACGCGTGGCCAGCTCTAGTTTAAAACAGGAATTTGAAAATAGATTTGTTTGTGAATTTCAAACCTCTGTAACTTTTAAACCACACGTCCAAATTTTGCAAACTTTATATCGTTGGAATCAGTAGAACAAACCCTGGCCAACCATGCCTTTAGTTTAGCAAATAGTATCTGTTAGCTTGTTGGTTTTTGCAGAAACTTTTGATTGCTTGTTAAGGATGTAAAAATTGTTTAAAAATGAATTTGGGGTTAAAATCTTTTGCAATTGGATTTCTTTGAACCTACTGACCATAGGAAACACTTTGTGGATTCAAAAATGTATTTGGTAAAACAAAATAATGATTCTTTGATTTAAAACCATTTCTAGTCAAATAGAAATGTGGTTTATCTATTAAAAATGATTTTAAAGGAAAACTTTTGGGAAATGTTTTGTTTTAAACTCTCTGACCCCAAACACCAAGTTTTGTGATTTGAAAATGTTTTTTTTGGTGAACCCTATAGATTAATGCCTTAGTAAAAATATTTTTACACCACATAAAATGATACTTTGTTTTGAAAATGGTTTTTGAAGTGAAACCTTTTGCAAATGACTTTGCCACTTTACAAAATGACCATTAGGTGTTTTCAAATGTTTATGACCCATTAGGAACCACTTTTTCAAACAAAACAAAGCTTGGCATGCTTGCATGCATTACTTTGACTTTGTCATTTTATGTGTTGATTTGCTTGATTGGTAGATTGAGTATGTGCCTTGCTTGGTTGATTTGTAGTGACTTGAAGAGTGTGATTGTTGCAAGGACAAGGAGTGAACCCATACTCTACCAAAAAGGCAAGTGATGCTTCATATTTTGTCCCATTACTTTCACTATGCATTAGTGATTTTCTCTAAGTAAAACTTGCATGGATTTTGCTAAGTATAAACCTTGCTATAGTAAAATCTAGTAGATGAATCCTTAGTAGGATTTTTCCTAAGTTAAGACTCCTACTACTATCCAGCTTAGCCTAGCTAATAGAAAACATGGGTGGAATATATATTCACACTATGGAAAAATATTCTAAGTCTGAGGACTTGTGTTTTTTTGTTTAATAAAACAACTAAGTTAATGAATCACCTGGGTGGAATGGTAATTGCTTGGTGGTTTTTGGTTGAGTGGTTACACAAGGCCAGGGGACTGGTGAACCTTGTGTATCTCACTTGTGGATTGCCACCCAGGAACAAAGAGATTTGAGATGTCAAATGTTGAGAAGCTTCAAGTGCAACCACTTGGCAATATGGGCTCTGCCATGATCATATAGGTTGCAAGAACTTAGCCATATGGACAGTGGGTGGTAGTGTTTGATAGGTTGGAGCGCGTCCATTTTTGTCTAAGGGAAGGCTTCTGAAAGATCTTGTCTTGGGAAACCAAGTCTTGTGGGGAAAGTGCACCACCTCTACAGAGTTTAAAATCTAAGTACTTAGCCATGTCCCTGGTAAAGGACAGTTTGAGCATCAAGACATGGAAGCAATCAAGAATCTTATCATTCAAATTTCTAAGATAAAAACTTGTGGTTTGAACAAGGGTTGTTTGAAATCTTCAATCTTTGATTGAGAGATGCCTTGGTTAAAGGATCTTCAAATCTTTGATTGAGAAAAATGATTTTGCCAAGCAAAACTTAGTATTTTCAAATGTTATGGAAAAATCTATTTTGAGCAATGCAAGCCTCAACTCCACTTAGCCAAATGCATATATATGATAGACTCCACTATACTACCATAGTATCACTTGCCAATACAATTCAAATGTATTGACCCTTGTGGCTGTAACTTGTAATGTTGCAGGTTTGATTGATTTTAGTGAAGATTGATTGATTAGGATTACAAAGTCTACAACCAACATCTGTCTGTGGCACTTTGAAGATGAAGGACCCCATGACTATAGATATTCCGCTGCAATGTAATGTAATAGCCATATGAGCTATGTATGATGTAATAAAATTATGTTTTTCCTGGTTATAAAGTTATGTTATGACCTTTGTTTCTTGATATTACATCTTAACTGTGGATGCTAGCTATTGATCCAGGGACTAGCATTGTAAACACAGGGGACTCCACCTTATATTGTTGTAAGGCTGGGACACTCCCACTACAGATGGTATCAGAGCATTGTGTTGCCTGTAGGATTTGTAAACCCTAGGATTGGACAAAAACCCTTAGAAAAATAGGAGTTGTACTTGTTCCAAAAACTTATTTACAAAAACACTTGTAAACTCTTTTCTCAACCATTTTGGTTTCAACTCTACATCTTTTCTACTTCAACCTGATGGAAAGACCCACCCAAGACCAAAGACTTCACCATGTGCAAAGGACTTCTTCAACTTCTTCAACTCTAATGACTTCAACTTCTTCAACTCTAATGACTTCAACATCTTCAGCATATTCACCAAGGACTTCCAACTTGGATACCACTAAGGACTACAAGTGAGTCAAGTAAATCTTACTCAAGATTTGGAGACTAAGGGAATGCAAAATAAGAAGGAGCAACCAACAACTTTGAAGTGTTTGTAACGAAGAGTTTTCTCAAGGAAACCAAGATCTCATGCAAGAAGAATCAATCATGAAGGAAGGAAAGATCACAAGTGAACTATATAGATGGACCACCATATTTTAGATAAGTCAAACCACACCAACTTATGTGGTGTAACAAAAATATTTTGTTGCCTAAGTATGTGCTAGAACTTTGTTGTTTGAGTGAAATGTTTGACTTGTGATTGCATGCACATTGTTTGTGTGAATTGTGATGTGTGTGATTAGAAATTTTCCCTTAGAAATATTTTGCCTATTCTAATCTCTACCCAACCCAAACAGATGACTACTCTAAGAGACTCCAACCTCAAAGTTGATGACACCAACACCAACCAAGAGGACAACATGAGAGAACTTATAACAACCCAAAACCAGTTGAGCCAAGAGACAACTCAGCTTTTAGCCAACAACAATGGACTAGACCCAGCCATACAAAGGATTTTGAAACTTCAATCCCAATTGTTGCAAGGATTGGATACTCAAGTGATCAACATGGGAGAAAACTTTTCCCAGAGAGCTAATGACCACCAGGATAACAAAGATGCTATTCAAGAGGGAACCCAAGTTAGCAATACTTGTGAAGACAAGGATCATGCATCCAAGGAGCATGAAGATCAATGCCCCAAGAAGAGAGAAAGATCTCCCACCTATGAAGAACATGAACTAGAAGAACTCCTATCTTTGGAGAGACCCAAAAAGAAGAAGAAGGACATAAGCCAGTTGCAATGTTACAATTGCAAAGAGAAGGGACACTATGCCAGTGAATGCCCAGAAAAGAAGAAGAACCAAGGAAACAAACAAGAAGAATTGTTACCCAAGGAAAAGAAAGATATTAGCCAAGTGATGTGTTTCAAATGCAAGGAACTAAGCCACTATGTAAACAATTGTCCAGAAAATATGAAGAACAAGTTAAACAAGTCTATTAAGGATCTCAACCTTGGCCCATGAGTCAAGTATGGAAACAAAGGACACAATGCAAATGTTGCTTAGAGAAGTTTTCCCAGGATCCCAAGCAAGCCAAGATGTAATTTAGTTTGAAAATTTTTAAGGGTGGTAGTACCCTAGTTGTTTTGAGCCAACTTGTAACCCTAGCCTCCCCAAATCTCGGGACGAGATTTATTTTAAGGGTGGTAGCCTGTCACATCCCAAGATTTTCCAAATCTTGTAATGTGAAAATAAATGAATAAAATAAAACTTTGTTTGATTTTCAGGGCCAGAAGAAACTTTTTGAATTCAATAGGAACTTCAAACCAATTTGGATCAAATAAATCCTGAAGGGATTTATAAAGATAAACATTTAATAAAGGAAAATAAAATATATTTTTTTGGATCTTTTAAATAAAAAGATTTGGTTTTCAAAAGAAATAGAAGTTTTATAAATAAAGATTATTTTATATAGCCAAATTAAAACCTTGGCCAAGCTTTTGAAATAAAACATTTTGTTTTGATAAAAATAGTAAAGACTTATTTGAATTAAATTAATAAGGATTTAATATCCAAGTTTTATTAATAAAGGTTTTACTATTTACAAAACATCAAAACTTATTTAATTATTTAAAATAAGTTTTCCAAGTACTTTATATTCTCAAATAAAACCTACTGGAGTGTTTTGGTTTTATTTTAGATTTCAAAATAAATATTTAAATAAAACAAATCCTATCTGATTTAATAACTAAGGCCCATTTTATTTAATTGTTAATGGACCCTAAAATAAAAGGTTATTTTGTTTTAAACAAGTTTCCAAGTATTCTTTATTTCCAAATAAAACCTACTGATTTGGTTTTGAAAATATTTGGATTTCAAATGGAGATTTTATTAAATAAATCAAACCCTATTTGATTAAATAACTATGGTCTATTATATTTAATAGATCCTAAAAAGAATAAAAATATTATTTTATTTTACGATTTGGTTTATGTTGATAAACAGAACCAAAAACTCATTACAAGTTTTTTTTGTTTGAATTGTTGATTGAATGTTGTTTGAAATTTCAAAACAGGAAAATAGAAATAGAAATTGATAAAACAATCAGACAGAAAAAAAATGTGATTTGGACCTGACCCAACTGAGCCAGCCCAATAAGCCCACTCGCAGCCCACCTCCTCTTTTCCCCGAAACATTTTCCTTACCGCAAAACAAACCCGCGCAGTGAATGACAACTGGAGCCCACCTGAAACTTTCCTCTCTCGCTGACAAGTATGCCCCACCCTCCTGTTCATCGTCCTCACCGCAGCGACCAGTTCATCCCCGTTTTCTGCTTTGATTTCGCGGCTTGAATTCGTCATAACGCGGCCACCATTACTCGCAGTAACCATGCCCCTTTAAACGCCAACGAATCTCCTCCGTTTCCCCTCTACTTCCCAACGCCCCAGGCCCCCAATTTCTCCCGAGCAGCTCTCCGACGAGTTTCCACCTTCGATTCGGCCGAGCCACACCACCTCCTGCCTCCCGAGCACACGAGCACGCTCACCACATCCAGCGCATCCACTTGTGCCCTTCAGATGCGACCATGCGCTCCAGAACAACGTCGCAACAAGCTCGAGCAGCCGCGCCGTCCGCTCCAACTCCGACGAGCCCCACAGGTAGTTTCCGGCCGCCCCTCTACCTCTCGTTCACGCACATAACTTTGTTTTGAACCTGCGCGTCTAACCGCGTCATCATTTTGCTCAGCACCGTCCCCAACCACAACCAGAGCACGCCGTCGCCAGAACGAACTCCGGCGAGCGATTACTCCTACGACCGTGCGCCCCTTTCCCCGTCGACCACACGACGAGCTTTCCCAGCCTCCTGCGATCTCGGTGAGCCTACTTCCTCCCTCTCTCGCTTCCTGTTTCGCCAGCGCCGCCATTTTCAGACCGTCGCCGCCGCTAGCCACCGCCGGCGCCGCTCACATTTGGTCAATACGATGATAGCCGTAGGATCTGGATCGAACGAACTAGATAGAACACTTAAACGAAAGTGCGTGTTCTGGGCCACGCGATCTGTTTAGATCCAACGGTCTGCAGCGTGATCCACACTGAACCGGTATCGTCCAATTAGAGAGCGACGCGTGGCCAGCTCTAGTTTAAAACAGGAATTTGAAAATAGATTTGTTTGTGAATTTCAAACCTCTGTAACTTTTAAACCACACGTCCAAATTTTGCAAACTTTATATCGTTGGAATCAGTAGAACAAACCCTGGCCAACCATGCCTTTAGTTTAGCAAATAGTATCTGTTAGCTTGTTGGTTTTTGCAGAAACTTTTGATTGCTTGTTAAGGATGTAAAAATTGTTTAAAAATGAATTTGGGGTTAAAATCTTTTGCAATTGGATTTCTTTGAACCTACTGACCATAGGAAACACTTTGTGGATTCAAAAATGTATTTGGTAAAACAAAATAATGATTCTTTGATTTAAAACCATTTCTAGTCAAATAGAAATGTGGTTTATCTATTAAAAATGATTTTAAAGGAAAACTTTTGGGAAATGTTTTGTTTTAAACTCTCTGACCCCAAACACCAAGTTTTGTGATTTGAAAATGTTTTTTTTGGTGAACCCTATAGATTAATGCCTTAGTAAAAATATTTTTACACCACATAAAATGATACTTTGTTTTGAAAATGGTTTTTGAAGTGAAACCTTTTGCAAATGACTTTGCCACTTTACAAAATGACCATTAGGTGTTTTCAAATGTTTATGACCCATTAGGAACCACTTTTTCAAACAAAACAAAGCTTGGCATGCTTGCATGCATTACTTTGACTTTGTCATTTTATGTGTTGATTTGCTTGATTGGTAGATTGAGTATGTGCCTTGCTTGGTTGATTTGTAGTGACTTGAAGAGTGTGATTGTTGCAAGGACAAGGAGTGAACCCATACTCTACCAAAAGGCAAGTGATGCTTCATATTTTGTCCCATTACTTTCACTATGCATTAGTGATTTTCTAAGTAAAACTTGCATGGATTTTGCTAAGTATAAACCTTGCTATAGTAAAATCTAGTAGATGAATCCTTAGTAGGATTTTTCCTAAGTTAAGACTCCTACTACTATCCAGCTTAGCCTAGCTAATAGAAAACATGGGTGGAATATATATTCACACTATGGAAAAATATTCTAAGTCCGAGGACTTGTGTTTTTTGTTTAATAAAACAACTAAGTTAATGAATCACCGGGTGGAATGGTAATTGCTTGGTGGTTTTGGTTGAGTGGTTACACAAGGCCAGGGACTGGTGAACCTTGTGTATCTCACTTGTGGATTGCCACCCAGAACAAAGAGATTTGAGATGTCAAATGTTGAGAAGCTTCAAGTGCAACCACTTGGCAATATGGGCTGCCATGATCATATAGGTTGCAAGAACTTAGCCATATGGACAGTGGGTGGTAGTGTTTGATAGGTTGGAGCGTCCATTTTGTCTAAGGAAGGCTTCGAAAGATCTTGTCTTGGGAAACCAAGTCTTGTGGGGAAAGTGCACCACCTCTACAGAGTTTAAAATCTAAGTACTTAGCCATGTCCCTGGTAAAGGACAGTTTGAGCATCAAGACATGGAAGCAATCAAGAATCTCATCATTCAAATTTCTAAGATAAAAACTTGTGGTTTGAACAAGGGTTGTTTGAAATCTTCAATCTTTGATTGAGAGATGCCTTGGTTAAAGGATCTTCAAATCTTTGATTGAGAAAAATGATTTTGCCAAGCAAAACTTAGTATTTTCAAATGTTATGGAAAAATCTATTTTGAGCAATGAAAGCCTCAACTCCACTTAGCCAAATGCATATAGATGATAGACTCCACTATACTACCATAGTATCACTTGCCAATACAATTCAAATGTATTGACCCTTGTGGCTGTAACTTGTAATGTTGCAGGTTTGACTGATTTTAGTGAAGATTGATTGATTAGGATTACAAAGTCTACAACCAACATCTGCCTGTGGCACTTTGAAGATGAAGGACCCCATGACTATAGATATTCCGCTGCAATGTAATGTAATAGCCATATGAGCTATGTATGATGTAATAAAATTATGTTTTTCCTGGTTATAAAGTTATGTTATGACCTTTGTTTCTTGATATTACATCTTAACTGTGGATGCTAGCTATTGATCCAGGGACTAGCATTGTAAACACAGGGGACTCCACCTTATATTGTTGTAAGGCTGGGACACTCCCACTACAGTCATGGTGGCTGTAGATGCCTTCGTGGATGTCGAGGAGGATGATCCTTCTATCATCGCTGGTGACACAATGTTGGAGGCCTTGGATCGGCGAGCGATGTGTTGCGTGTTCCTAGGATCATCTGACAGCTTCTTGCTCAATTGGTACGTGACGTATGGTTGAGTCCATGATTGTTCGATCGCCATGACCTGCATGAGGTTTGCGAGTGAAACATCCATCTCCTCCTCAGCGGGCTCCTTGGGATCGTCGGGTGGCGTGGCCCCCGAGCTTGATGTGGCCTCCGGTGTACTCTTGGACTTCTTGCACTTGATGGAGCATTTGCAGATTTGCTCCAAGAACATGCCTGGTGGGACTGGTGCACGGGTAGAACCAATGTTGGCGAGCTTGTCGGCCTCTTTGTTGCTTTCTCAGCTAATGTGCCGGAGCTCGCAGCCATCAAAGTCTCCTTCGAGTTCATTGTAGAGGTCGCGGTAAGCGATCATGTTGTCACTGGCGGCATCACATTGGTTCATTGTCTGTTGTACGATGAGATTGGAGTGACCGTAGATGACCAATCGCGTAGCGCCACACACCTTGGCCATCCGCTACCATGGATCAGCTCCTCGTATTCCCTTCGTTGTTAGAAGCACGTAATCTCATCTGCAACACGTATCTTATCTTGTATCCTTGTGGAGATGTCAATATTAATCCGGCTCTAGCTCCTTCTCCGCGCTTGATCCATCGAAGTGCATTATCTAGAGTTGAGACATGTTCGAGGTGTCCGACAGCTAAATCTCCATCCAGTGGACAAGGAAGTCAGGGAGAACCTACGACTTGATGGCGGTGCGCCGCTCATAGATGATGTCATGTGGGGACAGCTCGATGCCCCAGAGGGCCACTCACCCTGTTGCTTCGGGGTAGTTGAGGATGTGGGATAGTGGCGCGTCATTGACGACCACTATCTAATGTTCCTAAAAGTAATGGCGTAGTCATCGCACAGTCATGAATACGCCGTAGGATAGCTTCTGGTAGTGAGGGTACCTCTGCTTGGTTGGTGTCATTACCTCGACGAGGTAGTACACTAGGTGTTGCACCCCATGAGTCTTGCCCTCTTTGGGTCGTTCGATGACGAGTGCGGTGTTGATCACCTAATGAGTAGTGGCTATGTATAGCAGCATAGGCTCCTTCGGCTGGGGTGTCACAAGGACTGGCGAGGTAGACAGTAGACGCTTGAGGTCCTCAAATGCATCCTGATCTTCATACATCCACCCAAATTTCTTTGTCTTGCGGAGCAGCTGGTAGAACGGGAGGGCCTTTCCGTCCATTCGACTGATGAATCTCCTGAGTGCTGCGATTCGCCAGGCGAGCTGCTAGACGCCTTTCACATTATTGGGATTTTCCATGGCCAGTATGGCTCTGACCTTTTTTGGGTTTCCCTCGGTGCCTCGCTCAGAGATGAGGTACCCAAGCAGTTGGCCGGAAGGGGCGCTGAACGCGCACTTCTTCGGGATTAGCTTGATCCTGTAGCGATCCAGGTTGTCAAACGTCTCGTGGAGATCGCCGATCAATGTTTGGATTTTCTTGGTCTTTACTACTATGTCGTCGACATAGACTTGGATGTTGCGACCAATCTAGTTTTTAAGTAGTCATGCATGCATCGCTAGTAGGTTGCGTCTATGTTCTTGAGCCCGAAAGGCATTGTGTTGTAGCAAAAGATTCTGAATGGTGTGGTGAATGCTGTCTTTTCTTGGTCCTCCACCTTCATTTGAATCTGGTTTTAGGCTGAGTAGGCGTCAAGTAAGGAGAGACGCTCGCATCCAGGACTGGAATCGATGATCTGATCGATATGTGGTAACAGGAAATGGTCCTTCGGGCAATGCTTATTAAGAGCGGTAAAGTCCATGCACATCCGCAGGATGTTTGTGTCCTTCTTCGGGACCAGCATGGTGTTACCTATCCAGGTGCTTTCCTTGATCTCTCTTATGAAATCAGCGTCAAAGAGTCTATTGACTCCACGCCGACCGCTTCATCTCATCCTTCGAACAGTCGACTCATCGTCTGCTTGACTGGTCGTGCATCTAGGTACACGTGAGTGCATGCTCGGTGAATTCCTTGGGAACTCCTGGCATGTCCGCAGGACACCAGGCAAAGATTTTCCAGCGCTCATGGAGGAATTCGATGAGCGTGAGTTCCTATGCGGAACTCAAGTTGTTGGCGATGAGGGCCGTCTTGGCGGGGTCCATCAGGTGAACCTGGATCGCCTTAGTGTTGACCGTGGAGTCGAAGGACTGGTCAGGGGCGTTTTGCTTGGTCACATGAGGGAGGCTGGTGTCTGTTGACTCCTTTAGCCTTGTGAGCTCCTCCTGCATGTCGAATGACTAGGAGATTCCACTGAATTCCCTATCGCAGCTGTCCGATTTGGTGAAGCTCCCTGGGACGGTGATGACGTCGTTGGGTCCTAGCATTTTTAGCAGGAGGTACGCATAGTGAGGTACTGCCAGGAACCATGTGAATGCCACATGATCGAGGATGGCGTGGTACTGTGATGTCTAGTCGACCACCTCGAACTCCAATCGCTCGCGCCTGAAGTTCTTGGGGTGCCGAAGATGACTTCGAGCCATATCTTGCTTAGGGGGTATACTCCTTACCCTGGGATGATGCCGTGGAAGGTTGTATCGGATGCCTCCAGGCTGGTCAGCTGGATCTGCACTGCCTCCAGGGTGCTAGCGAACATAATATTTATGCCGCTACCATCGTCCATGAATACTAGGCTCATCTCAAACCCACCGATTTGAACCTTGAGCACCAGGGGCAGAGTGGCATGGGCAAGGGATATGACGAGGATGATCAGATCTATCGAAGGTGATGCCTGATTCCGAGCCGCTGAGGTACTCAGGTATGGCTGGTAGGGAGGTGACGGGCAGGTTTTATCTAGCGGGTTATCGTCTTATGGATCCTATTGGATGTACGCCCCTTCTGTATCATCATGGTACCCAATGCATGTGGGTATTGCTCTCCTCCGTTATTATGGGCCGGAGTAGCCATAGGCTGCACGGGTCCTCCATATGCGATGGGCCCGAGGGCGGAACCAAACCCCTGGTTTATTGCATAACCCATAGCTGGGCATATCCCTCGTGGAGTTTTTGAAACTCCCGGCAGTCTTTGAGCAGATGGCTGGATTTTTTCTTGCCATCTTGCTTGTCGATGTAGAAGTGGATGATGTAGGGACTCGATAGCTTATCCATTGCGGATGTTCGTTGTCGTGGGTGCGATGCTGCCAAGACTGCATGGTTTTACATTGTAGCGGTAGCTTCCACTGCGGTATACATTGTTGCGGTTTCCATCCTTGCGGTAATTGGCGTAGCCAGCGGTAACCATGTCGATTTCCTCGTGTTCGTCATAGACGCACGCTCTCCTCTTCCCTCGGCAGTCGCATTTGTGGCCGAGGTCATCCTCGTCATCCGAGCATGCTCGATTGTTGTGGACGACGTCTTCTCCATTGGCCCAGCGATTGGTGATGTCCATCAAGTGATCAATGGTTTTGGGCTTGATGCGGCCTAGATCCTCCCTAAGCTTGCGGTGCCTCATGCCGCCGTTGAATGCGTAGATTGACATTTCCTCTGAAATATCTTCTGCTGAGTTCTTGATGACAGACCAACGTTGGACATACGAGCGGATGGACTCATTGGACCTTTGGCAGCAGGCAGGCGGCTCTTTGATTGAGGATGGTCGCTTGCAAGTGCCCTTGAAGTTGCGGATGAAGCTGTAGAAAAGCTCCTCCCGGGCTGTCGATGGATCCGGAGGGGAGATTGTTGAGACAGGCCCGCACCACGCCCTTTAGCTGTAGCTGAAGGCATTGCATAGCTGTTTTCTTGCTTCCACCATGCAGCTTGACCGATGAGATGTGGTCATCTAGCCAGATCTTCGGCTCCTGCAGGCCGTCAAACTTTGAATTTTCCGAAGGGAGTTTGAAACCCTTAGGCATCCATGATTGTTGAATGGCTCGGCTAAAGCATCTGACACCGTAGAGTTTGGTGTCTTCGTCTTCTGTCTCCGTGGAGCATGCGTGTTTGGCGTGTAGCTTGTCGATTTTGCATTGCGTGAGCTCGTCACGAGCGTTGTAGTTGCGGCTTCTCCGCCGTGGGCTGCAGCGTCACCACGACATATCGTGGTCATCCTAATCGGATGAGGACGTGTGGTTTCTTGCGAACTTGATCGTAGACTTCTTTGGTTCCGGAGCCTCCTCTCTGGTCAGTGCGGCTCCGATGAGCCCGAGGCCCGCAATTGCGGACTTGTGGACGGTGGATCATGGATCCCCAACCGGTGATTGATTGGCGAGCAGGTACGTAGTATCTACTATGACCGCGGCCTGCGATGTATTGGGCATCATGTTGCCATGAGAGTCGAGTGACATAAACGATAGGTCAAGGGCTTTGGTGGCCTCACGCCTAGCATCTAGGCCCATGCACTCCATCCAAGAGCGAATTTTGTGGGTGGCATGGCATGTCGTTGTCCTTTAAAGAGGACCCGACGATGGAGGAGAGTGCTCCCCGTCGGGCGCTTGACTCATCGGCTGCCTTCCTACGCTGCTCGATCTCCTTGTGTTGCGCTACTTGTCGGTTGTGCTCCTTTATGAGGAGCCAATGGTAGCCCATCAGCATGTCATTGGAGGCATCAACTGGCAGTGGGTTTCCTCGTACTTCTTCTCTAGCCCTTTCCCACTCGGCGTCATTGAGGTGGATCTACTAACGAGCCGATTCGCCACCGTTAGTGGCTTTAGGATTTTGAGGACCGTTCCCGTCAGGATTCAAAGGATGGCCGCCATTGGCGTTGGTGTTTGGAGGATGGCATTTGTTCGCATCATTGGGAGCCTACGAGTCGGTCCCATTGCCACCATTGTTGCGGTTGTCGTGGTCGTCGATGACAACCGTGCACATTAAGCAATGAGGGAGGTTATTGCTCCCACAACTTTCAAATCCAGAACAGTAGGTTCCTTCCTCTGTTGGTGGGTCACAAAGATCGGAATTGTAGCAGCTGATTCTATCTGAGTCGTATGCTAGTGTGGATGCGTTGAGTGCGCCGATTGGCGGTATCCACGAGGCAGGTGTGATCGCCGGAAGCGTTACCGGAGCGTGCCGATCTGGCCAACCTGGAAGCATAGGCTACCAAGCATCATGTCGACTCTGTCTCCTACGGAGTTGAAGTCCGGGCGAGTTGTCGGCGAGTGGACGGTGAAGTCGATGGTGCCGAAGAGGAGGTGGTTCTCCATCATAGAGGAATCGAAGATCACGGTTGACGGGGCCATCACGATTACAACATCAGCATCCCTAGTTCCCACAGACGGCGCCAATTGATGAGGTTTTGACTCGTCAATGCCCATTGTTACGGTCTTGGGTTTTGGAGAAGAGGGGGATGCTAGAGATCATGGAACGGCTGACAAACAAGCAACACGGGACATGAGATTACCTAGGTTCGGTCCCCCAGAGGGAAACCTTACTCTTGCTTGTTTGTGCTTGATTGATGGGGAAGCCGAGAGTTACAGGGGGTGCACAAATGAGATCTAGCGGTGTGTATGCTAGGGTTGTGTATTGTGCTCCTCGTCGTGCCCTCCTAGCCTTTATATTGGGAGGCCAGGTCTCGGGGATAGGTCGAGTCGGTTACATATTAAGGTTTTCCCCTTTGAATTTCTATCTAAAGCTGGCCGTGTTCTTCAAGGAGTCACATACTTCTTGGGTCTGGGTCACCCGAAATCCTCCTGGGCCTCTTCTAGGCTAGACCGGGTAGGACAATGTTAGGTACATGTAGGGCATACACATGTCACCTAGATAACTCTATATGTAATCGGTTGATAACTATAAGCTGATCAGATGGACAACTCTATAAGTAGTGGATGGATACCTTTTACCTAAAAGGGTATGGTAACTACATCAAATTTGTGATGATAGCTATGTTGTAACACCTGGCCAGATAACTCTATAAGTAATAGGTGATAACTATTACATAGAGATCATAATAACTATATCGATCTGATGACGATAGCTATATGGTAAACACATGGGTAACTATACCTTGAACAGCTGATAACTCTATTTGGAATCAATTGATAACTATAGCTTAATCAGGTGGATAACTTTATAAGAAGTTGGTGGATAACTTTTATCTAAAGGGTGGGTAACTACATCGAATTAGTGATGATAGCCATGTTGTAACACAAGCTAATTGGTGATGATAGCTATATTGTAAACACCTGGATAACTACCTAGAGAGCATGGTAAATACATCGATCTGATGATGATAGCTATACGGTAGGCATATGGGTAACTCTACCCTAAACACCTAGATAACTCCATATGAAACCAATTGGTAACTATAAGCTGATCAAGTGGATAACTCATAAGAAGTGGATGGATAACTTTTACCTAAAGGGTATGGTAACTACATCGAATTAGGATGATAGCTATGTTGTAACACCTGGCTGGATAACTCTATAAGTAATAGGTGGATAACTATTATATAAAGAGGATGGTAACTACATCGATCTGATGGCGATAGCTATGTGGCGAACACATGGGTAATTGTATCCTGAATAGATAGATAACTCCATTTGGAATTAGTTGATAACTATAACCTTTCATGTGGATAAGTCTATAAGAAATGGGTGAATAACTTTTATCTAAAGAGTGGGTAACTACATCGAATTGGTGATGATAGCCATGTTGTTATACAAGCTAATTGGTGATAATATCTATATTATAAACACTTGGATAACTACCTAGAGAGCATGGTAAATACATCGATCTGATGATGATAGCTATATGGTAGCGTATGGGTAACTCTACCCTAAACACCTAGATAACTCCATATAGAATCAATTGATAACTATAAGCTGATCAGGTGGATAACTCTATAAGTAGTGGATGGATAAGTTTTACATAAAATGTATGATAACTACATCGAATTGGTGATGATAGCCATGTTGTAACACAAGACCAGATTCATGGATATGAAACATTGTAGGAATTTCATGGATATGAAACATGTACGAGCAATATCAATTCAAATAAACAACGGAAAACTCCTATTTTAGACAACCCACATGTCACCCAAGTAGCTGCTAGTATCTGAATCATATGTTCATATTAGCATCATCATCAGAACAGTCCAAAAAACTTACACGTTCGTGTACAAGAAAGCTTTGCAAATGAAACTATCAACAAACATACAAACTTGCACATAACTTCTAAAGTTACTTCATGTTCATATAGTAGCAAACGGAAGCGTAGGAAATAAATAACAAGGGAGGCAACACATAGCAAATTGAAAAAGATGTTATTTTTATGGTTACACTTTTCTCTATTCTTTTCTGTCCATATTAATAGTCTTAATTTTGTCGAGATACGAATACATCTAGTCTAGATACTTAGCTAGATACATGTGAATCTAGACAAAGTTGAGACCATTAATATGACTGGAGGGATTACAAAAATTCTGCTCACTAAGTACTAATCCTCTCTTCTTATTTAGCTACAATCAACACTAGTTTAGCGTCGGCTGAAAAAATCTTCGACACAAATTCTGCACACCAAATACTAATCATGTCTTCTTATTCATCTACAATTAGTCTTCTTATTCATCTACAATTAGCACTTTTTCATGATCAGCTTAAAAAATTCTACAATTCCAGTTCTACGAGATCTATTTAAATGATCATAGAACTAGCGCTACCAAACTCCAGCATCATCGGCACAACGCCACTTCTATATCCATCAGTGGCTTGCCCAAAGTTAACAAGGCAATTAAAAGAGTCAAACCTACAAATGGAGTGCATTGTCAAAGAACACCATTTGGGAGTCAATTGCTCCAAGGAATTGGGTCAAACAAGTTCAACGGAGGACGAGGGAACTATTGCCACCCCCAAGGCAGCCACCAAACCCGCTTCAGTGAAGCAACATTCACGCTATGGGAGAACCTCAAGGCTCGCATAGCGGTTTAATCCCCCGGGAACCGATAGGGGTCAACACCAGGACCTAGTCCCTCTGGCCAGCCAGCGCGGAGCCGCTGTGACGTAGACGGGTGGAGCCCTAGCCGCCTTTCGATACGTCGCTGCGTCGCTGCTTGAAGGAACCGGAGGTTGGGAACGAAGGCACGGATAGGATGTTAAGTGGGATCCCACCTTTCACTTCACCTTAGGCTTTTTTTTTGCGATACATTAGGCTTTGTTTGGCAGCCTGGTTTTTATGAAGATTCACGTGTATTTGACCGGCCTAATTCATTACTTAAAAATACATTCTATAGACCATTTGACAGCCCGGTTTGTATTCATGTAAACCCAAGTATAATTCTAGATATCCGTCAAATTAAGGAGTATTGCAGATGCGATATGGGGGTCTTGTTTTATACGCTCGTGGTGACAGCACAACGAGTTCTCGCAGCAGAGTTCTTATTTTTATTACTTCACTTTGACATGTCATTTGCTCTTAGTTTGTGTCCAAATACAATCTTTTAAATTCATGTGTGCTAGACGGCTAGACTGGATCGAGAGTATTGTAGTGTAGAGAGTATTGGGTGGGAGAAGGGAATTGGGTGACAAAAATTTATTCACCCAAAATGCGGTGGATCTTACACTTATAAACACTAGACCACTGTTACCAAACAAGGCCTTAGGCGCGGGAACTTCGTCCCGCGGCAATGTGGGTGTCCATCCAGCGCCACAAGTACCATAGCTCGGCGACCTTGCGGCAAGTTCCGTGAAGTGGGGAACAACAAGTGGCACAAGAGCTTGTATTCGGTGGTAGGCTGGCCGGGAGGCGACGACGAGCTATGGTGGTGGCGAGCTATCCTACAGCGGGGGAGACGGGGCCAGGCCAGCGGGAGGGAGTAGCGCGGAGGCCGTGCGTCGATCTGGTCCGCCTGCTTGAAATTCAACGGTTCGCGTGCACATCTTGTCAGTTCCGCTTGTCCGCGACAATCTAGTCCATTGATCCAACGGTTGTCACACGTCTGCTGGATCAGACAAATCTATGGACGCCCGTTGTCTAAATTTTTCGTTTTTAAGGCAAACTCGACTACTGTTAAAAAAGGCTCGCGCGAAAAAATGTAGACTGTGTGAGGCAAAGTGGCCCAGAAGTGGATTAGGAGGCGTCAACCAAGGTGTCATTTAGGCCCATTAACTTGGCCGGGCAGCCCAAGCCTCCTCTGCTCTACCTCTTTTCTCTCTCAGGCAAACCCTCTCTCCCCGCCGGCTAACCGACGACGGCGCCGTCGACCTACGCTCTCTTGGTGTCGTTGTATCGTGACCCCAACTCCTCCCCCATCCACCTACACCGAATGCCCCTGTACGGCTGCACCCTCCCCCACACCACACTCCTCTCAACACAGAAGGAAATCGACTTCCATTTGATTCACCGGAAAATCCGAGATTTCCACGCCGGTGTCCCCTTCAGCTTTATTTGCCTTGTCATATAGGCACTGCTGAGTGAACTCATTGGATGATTTTGTCCGACCTTGAGTGGATCCGCATTACGCCATTACCTTGCTGTGCACTTCACTTGCTTCCTGCAGGCTGCAGCCTGTATGGTCCTTTATCTGACCAGAAATTTCCTGAAGCGCAACAGCTCACCTGCTCACTCCCTGAACCACTGTCTCCTTTAGCTTAATTTTCCTCGTCATTTCACCTGTGACTTATTCTTCGCAATGTGTTTTACTAACTGAGATAGATGATCGGTGGCGGGTAGCACCTTTGTTCCTTTTCCTACCCCCGGGTGGTTGGAGCCAAGGGGTTTTATTAGGTGACGCCTGGATCAGATAGTGAAATGTGGGCTATTCCTATCTTTCTTTCTTGATCACAACTTGACTGGTTGTCCGGAATCTTTGAGAAAGTTTCACGCACGCACTCGAAGATAACAGAGGAGTACAATATTCTTACGGATGAGAAGTGTGTTGTCACGCTCCTCAAAGTGAGCCTGACCACCTACCCAATAGTCTTGGGTTCGGAAACAAGAAATTTCTAGTGCGTCTTGTCTGCTTAAGAAAACTTCCTAAACCTGCCCCTTTTGCTGTTTTATATATTTGTTATCTTCTTTCCATGGTGTTTGCGTCTGTGACAAGCGTCTCGAGTGACTAATCATCCATTGGAATCTTAGCTAGTCGTAGATTTCCTCATGCAAATTAATAACAGTTTGCTCCAAGAAAATTGCTCCATTTATTTAGTTCCATTTGCCATGTCCTTTCTCCCATTCCCATTGCAAGTTGAGGTCCATGTATGGTGATTTCTATCTTATGATTTTATACACTCCTATATTAATGGGATGTCAATATCTGTATATGTTGTGTAGTCTTCTCACTAGGTGTCTTATGGCCCCTTCTCTTGACTAATTGACCGACCTTGCATTCATGGTGCAAGCGTTCACACTTTCTTTTCTTCTTGACAATTTTATTATGAAATGTTATTAGTAAGATTTTTGCACTCTTATATGGTAAGACCGTAAGATGCTGCGGGTGCCTCACCTGTTTGCTCGCTGCGTCTTTTTGACTTTGAGGAACCATCTTCATTTTCTTTTTCTAATTATGCATCTATATAAGACTTGGAGCTGCAAACTGGCAGTCACAAAAAGACCCAAACCAACACAAGTAGAGGGATGGAGGCCCTTGTATGTGCATCACATAGAGCCATTGTCTCCCTGCTAAGGAAGCTGGGTGATTTGCTCTCTGATGAATACAAGCTTCTCACTAGGGTGAAACGTGATATCATGTTTCTGAAGGCTGAGCTTGAGAGCATGCATGCTTTCCTCAAGAAGATGTCCGAGGTTGACGACCCCGATGAGCTGTCCAAGTGCTCCATTAAGGAGGTGCGGGAGCTGTCCTATGACATCGAGGATGGCATTGACAATTTCATGCTCTCCTTCGGTGTTGACTCCAGCTACAAACCCCGTGGCTTCAAGGGTCTCGCTGGCAGGTGCATGGACTTACTGACAAATTCCAAGACACGCCATTGGGTTGTCAAGAAAATCAAAGTTCTCAAACGCGGCGCTATGGAGGCTAGCAGTCGGCGTGCGAGGTACAAGATTGATGATGGTGTCTCCAGGCTGAGCAGGACAAGCATAGACCCTCGCTTACCAGCATTTTTCACGGAGATCACTAGGCTTGTTGGCATCGAGGGCCCGAGGGATAAACTCATCAAGTTGCTAACAGAAGGGGAAGGTACATTGGTGCACCAGCTAAAGGTGGTGTCAATTGTTGGATTTGGAGGCCTTGGAAAAACCACTCACGCTAATCAAGTATACCAGAAGCTCGAGGGGAAATTTGAATGTCAAGCTTTTGTGTCGGTGTCCCAAACCCCTAACCTGAAGAAGATTCTGAGAAATATACTCTTCCAGATCTGTGGCCAAGAGCATGTCAGCAATGAAGCATGCGATGAGCAGCAACTCATCAGCACAATAAGACAATTCCTCAAGGATAAAAGGTATGTTACCTTATTTACTCATGAGTCATGACAAGCTTGTTTTAGAACTAATATATGATGTAATGTTATCAATAATACATTTTGTGTTAGTGCTAAATCAATTTTTTCTGTAGGATTATATATGTACTTCATGCTTACTACTGCTATTCATTGTTTGCAACTTTAGAACTACAGGTTTTAATTATTTTTTAATTTGTGATAGGTACTTCATAGTAATTGATGATATATGGAGCACGTCAGCATGGAGGGCAATTAAATGTGCTTTTCCTGAAAATAGCTGTTCCAGTAGAATACTGACAACAACGCGTATCACCACAGTAGCCAAGTATTGTGCCTCTCAGCACCATGATCATGTGTATGAAATAAAGCCTCTTAGTGCAACTCACTCTAAGAGCTTATTTTCCAAACGAGCTTTTGGCTCTGAAGGTGGATGCCCTCTTCAACTGATGAAAGTTTCAGACGAAATATTAAAAAAGTGTGGTGGCTTGCCATTGGCGATCATTACGGTAGCCAGCTTATTGGCAAGCAAACCTAGTATCGAAGAAGAATGGCTGAGGATACGAAATTCTATTGGTTCAGCACTTGAAAAAGATTCAGACATGGAAGAGATGAAAAAGATATTGTTCCTTAGTTACAATGATCTCCCCTACCATTTGAAGACATGTTTGCTGTATCTAAGTGTATTTCCTGAAGACTACGAGATCAAGAGGGACCGTTTAGTAAGGAGATGGATTGCTGAAGGTTTCATCACCACAGAATCTGGACAGGATCTGCAGGAAGTAGGAGAAGGCTATTTCAGTGATCTGATCAACAGAAGCTTGATTGAACCGGTTGAAATCCAGTATGATGGACGAGCTGATGCTTGCCGCGTCCATGATATGATTCTTGAACTCATTATATCCAAGTCACTTGAAGAAAATTTTGTAACCTTATCTGGTGACAGAAATCTAAACGCACTGCAGCATGAGAAGGTTCGTCGACTATCCCTCAACTATCATGCTCGAGAACATACTATGGTACCATCGAACATGATTGTGTCGCATGTTCGATCTCTCACTATATTTGGATGTTCTGAGCATATGCCTTCTCTTTCAAACTTTCAATCCTTAAGAGCGCTAGATTTAGAAAATAGAGAGGTGTTGGAACATGATTATCTTAAGCACATAAGCAGACTTTCTAAGCTGAAATACCTGCGTCTCGATGTAAGAAGAATTACTGCACTTCCTGAACAACTAGGGGAGTTGCGTAATTTGCAGACCTTAGACTTAAGATGGACATGGGTAAGAAAGTTGCCAGCAAGTATTGTTCAACTACAGCAACTGGCATGTCTTTTGGTTAACAGTGCAGAGTTGCCTGAAGGGATTGGGAAGATGCAATCTTTGCGGGAGTTATCAGAGATTGAAATCAACCAGAACACCTGTCTGTCCTCTTTGCGGGAGCTTTGCAGTCTGACCAAACTAAGAATACTTGGACTGAACCTGAATTGGCACGTAGGTAATACAAACAGTGGCATGAAAGCTTCAGCAGACAACTTGGTCACGTCCCTCTGTAAACTAGGCATGCTCAACCTTCGTTGGATACAACTCCAAAGCTACCATTCTTGTTCCCTTGATTTCTTACTTGAATCTTGGTCTCCCCCTCCTCGTCTACTCCAGAGATTTGAGATGTCCATAAACTACTATTTTCCCAGAATCCCAAAATGGGTAGCCTCACTTAACCACCTCTCTTACTTAAGCATCTATGTCGATCCAGTGGATGAGGAAACACTTCAAATCCTTGGGGACCTTCCCTCTCTTTCATTTCTATGGTTAACTTCAAGAACAGCAAGACCTAAACAAAGGCTCATTGTCAGTAGCAGTGGATTCCTATTCCTGAAGGAATTCTATTTCACCTGCTGGGAGAGTGGAAGAGGGCTGATGGTTGAAGCAGGAGCCATGCCTGAGCTCGAGAAGTTCCGGGTCCCATTTAATGCACATGGTGTGTTCTCTTCGCGTGGTGATCTTGATTTTGGCATTGAGAATCTTACTTCTCTCAAGCATCTCCATGTCGAGATTGTTTGTTTTGGTGCCAAAGTTAGGGAGGTGGAGGCCTTGGAGGATGCTGTCAAGACTGCCGCTGGCTGTCTTTCAGATGATCTCACTCTTGAAGTGAGTAGATGGGATGAAGAAGAGATCGTGAAGGATGGGGATCATGAATTTTTTTTGACCGGGTATGGGGATCATAAATTGACAGAAGCGGAGTAAGACATCGTTGAGGTAATACTCATTCTATGCCACAAGCCATTTTGCTTTATTTCCTGGATTTTACTATTGGGGGAGTAAAATCTTTTGTCAGACATATCCTGAAACGTTAGGCTAAATCCATTTTGTATCACTTTTTTTGGGGGTTAATCTGACCTTCTTTCACATGCATTTCATAGGGCTTTCGGGTATACCATGGCACTCCAGATTATCCAGATGCTTACGCCGATGGAATGCCCTGACCTGAATGCTTGACTCATTAAGGTTGTCACCCTATACCCATCTGCCAGTGGAAGGCTTTGTGTGTTCAATCAATCGACATGGACTAAATTGGTCTCGCAGGAACCCACTGTATATGCATTTTTTGTTCTTATATTTCAGATATATTAGTATTTGGGTGTAGTTTAAGTGTAGAGACTGGTACATGAAATGCAGGATGAACATGAAAACCACATGCATAGTTTGGTTCTACATTTTTTGTTTCTTTTGGTTGACAATGTCTGCATGGAAAATGCCATCATACTAAAAAAATCTCGCTCAGCCAGTCTCATTTCATTTGCAGGGTTCATGATGAGTGTTCATTTTGAGGTGCTGAAAATCGCTACAACGACACCTTCATTAGCTGAATACTCCATGGGGAATGTTCTTAGCGACATTTTATATCTGCTCATTTCAGTGGTCCCATTATGTGGTATTTGCCTCAGTAATGGATCCGAATGAGTGCTCTTGGTCAATCGTCGGTCATCAATCGGTGGCACATTTGTCCTTGAGATTCTTCATGTTAGAAATGCTCCACCACGACATCTAAATGCTGAAGGGCCTCATTTGGAGCACTGGAATTTGTTCCTATGTCTATAGGGAATGGACCGATTGGTAGACGTTTAAACTTTGAACTGCTTGATGGAAACCATTTGACTTGCCAATTATGATCCCTGTTTCTGATATACATTTGTTTTGATTTGAGTTTGATTATGTGCAATGTAACAGGGTTGTTGTTCTTACACTTCAGTGATAATTTTCTTTTAATTGCAAATCCAATGGAATATGTTACTTACACAATAGATACATACTTTATTTTGTGATTGTACTTTAACAGGAAAACCTGCGAAAAAATATGCCACTGACCAATGGTTCTGTTGGGGATCATCTTAGTCAACTACTTGGAACAAGGCTACAAGAAGAGCAGAACAATGGTTATGTTTTTTTTAATACCAATCTAATTAATTATATTTATTTTAATAACTTTATTAATCACTTTGATAGATGAAAAAACTTCAAGTGTTGTACTGGAAACAGGAAATGTTAACAAATGTCAGCATTTGTAACGTAATCCAATTGCAGTGTTAGGAGATAACATTAAATCATGTTTGGTTCGGTCGGGCTGTAATGGGCTGTAATCCCATTAGGAGGTTATCACCGCAGGAAGTCTCTCGTGTAAGCGGATCCTCGCCCGTGAATCCATCTATCTTCTGGTCTCCTCGGCTGATGAGCGCCACCGTCGTGCGCCGTCGCCCCTCGGCCGCAACCAAGAGTCTCTTCGTGTCGCTGCCGCTGCCCTCGCCTCGGCCTTGGATGTCGCTCTGCCAATAGGCGTCACTTTGATTGAAGCTTCTGGCGGTATGGATCCCGATGGCAGCGCTAGGATTTGACCTGGCATGGTGAGGATTGATCGAAGCGAGTGATGAGATGCCGGTGTGGAGGAGAGCTCGTGAGTTGTGATGGTGTGTGCTTAATTAATCTCTTCTCAATTGATACATCCACACAAAGATCGATGCAATTGATGTTCTTGCTCCGTGTAATTTCTTGGTTGAGTTCTTACTAACCATGGTTTTTTTTTTAAATTCCTGCAACATCTAAATCAAATTCAGAGTATCAGTTTGCTGATTTGTTCATTCTACTTTTTGTGATTTGATAATTTCCTCTAGTCTCCAGATTTTCAAGTTATTAATTTGGACCTATGGCATACTAACACGAGAAGCAACAATGCTAGCAGCCATAGGTATCAATTTACAATACACTTGCTGAACCAAACAAGTTATGGATTTTGTCATTTACGTTTACAGAGTCCCAGAGGTATTTCATTATGTTTACATTTGCGTTACCTTTTCCAACCAAACACCTTCATAATGGAGTGGAGATTTGGTGCACATGGGCACCAGTGATCACCTTTAAAAAAATCGAAAATCATATTTTTGAGTTTAAAAAAAATTGAAAACAAATTATAATATAGCCAGTAATGTATTCCACAAACGTGCAAACTATCAATTGGAAATTATGTAAATTTTTGGCTACACAAAATGACAAAACTATGGATCTAAGTATCACATTTTCAAATCTCCAAAAAACATCAGATTTTCTTATTTTTGTGTAGCCCATAACAAAAGGAATTTCGAGTCGTGATTTTGCATGCTTGTAGGATATATTATTAACAAAGTCCATAATTTTTTTATAACTTACAAATATGTTTTTTTGCAATTTTTTATATAGAGGGATCACTCGAGCTCATATGCCAGAAGAAGTTTTCGCTCATAATGTTCGTATAGTAAAAACAAGTGTCATGTATTTCCCAAAATTGGTTCTTATATGTGAACAAATGTTGATGACATTTTAAAATATATTAATATTAATGGTAAGAAATGGTCATCGAGGATTCGAGCCATTTGAAAGAGGGTTCATCTAAGATGGAGGCTGGCGTGCGAACGACGGCTCGCCGGCGCCGTCTTACGTTGGACCGATCTTTTCTCCGTCGTGCCCGTCTGGTTCTCCGGCGGGATCACGTTTCTCCTGCATCTCGGATGGCGACGAGGTGGAAGATCATGTGGCTGTGAGAATCGCGGAGGAAGTCTTTTCTGAAGCGGAGCCGGAGTGGATTCTGGTGGTTCATCAGAAGAGAAGATCGAGGTTAGAGATTCTTTCAGATTTCTGGTGCAGGGCGGGGTACCCTACGCGGGAGTCGCATTTCAGGGAGAGGCAAGCGCCGCATCGTGTTTCTTCAGGTGATAAATCCTTTTTTTGCAAGTCGCCGGAGGGTTCTAGGTCCCTATCGCCTACCTCGGTGCGTCGTGCGTGGTCGAGAGGGTTCGCTATTCTTCTTCCTCCCCTACTGGCCTGCTGAAAGAACATGTGGGCCGCCATGTGTGATTTTGGTAATAAATGACAATCTCTATGGACTAACGCTTGTATCAAGTTGTACTTGTAGGAATTGTTCATAGGCAATGCTTGAACCATATGTTGGCTTCAAGATTTGGAGAAGAAGAAAGTGAAGAAGATCAAGTGATGACCAAGGTGTTCAAGGAGTGATCCATAGATCGGTCATGTGAGAGTTGAGACTATTGCAAGGGTGTCTTGAAGAAGAAGATAGAGTTCATCATATGTATCTTCAAGACATAATTCAAATGGTGTTAGAAGAAATGTTGTGCAAGATAAAGATGTGCCATATCTAGAAGATCCCGTGCTTGAAGCTTGCCATCCTCAGTGATCATGGATCGATGAAGACAAGTTCAAAGTAAAGGTTTTCCCATTTCGTATGGGGGAGCAACTTGCAAGTCTTCATCAAGCGAGTGCGTGCGAGAGAAATCAAGAAAGGTGTCCCATCTTGAGAAGGACAAGATCGTCTACATCAAGATCAAGTGGAATATGCGCAAGGCAAAGGTATGATCTTGATAGGGTTTCCTTCTTACCGGTCTCATGGTGTTAGTTGGGGAGACCGGTTTATAGGATAGATAACCGTACTATCAAGAGGGGCTATCAAGTGAGTAACTCGATCATATCTTTTGGAGAAAGCTCAAACCTTTGCATACTTGGCATCATATTTCTTGGTTCTTATTTGGTTCTTATCCATGATAGGATTAGAGCTTGTGTTAATCTCCATGAAAAGTTCAAGTTCATCGAAAACGGATTTCATATGGATTCTCTATTGCTTTTTGATGTTGGAGGTTTTACCGATTCGTCTTTTTGAGAGAGGTTAAACCTTTCGTCATTTGGTTCTATCCTACCTTGTTGTACTATGATTTTTTCTGTATGATCTTGTAGAGATTATTGTCCTCTTTAAAATGATCCCAAGATCATGAAAATCGGAGTCCGGATACAAAACTTATGGTCGTTTCAGTTTTGCTATTTCTGTTAGTTTTGCCTTGGGCGGAATGTCTAGCCATTTTTAGCCGGAGTGTCCGGTCTGGCCGGAATGTCCGACTGGTTCGCGCCGGAGTGTCCAGCCCTGGAATTCTTCAAAGCGCCTAAGTCATCCAGTAACCCATCCCGGACTCCACCCTGACTCTGGCCAGAATCTGTGTTGGACTGACTTCCAACGGCTATATTTCCATGGGGGGCTATATAAACGCCCCTTCTTCTACCTTTGGCTGCTGCTGGTCACCACGATTTTTTGCAAGCCTTCTCCTCCATTCTTGACATTCTTGAGCTTGCTTCCCTTCTATCCCTCCTATGATTCTTGCATATACTTTAGGAATTTGAAAGAGGAGATCTAGATCTACAACCCCACCAATCAATCTCTCCTCTAAGTGAGGGGAACATCTTGGGATCTAGATCTTGGTGCCTTGTGTGGATTTCCTCCATTGTTCTTCCTCTCTTATTCCCCCACAAGCTTTTGTAGCTTTGGTGGAATTTGGTAGAGAAGTACTTGGGCACTTCTTGTGTTCTTGCCATTGCATTTGGTGCATCGGTTTGAGTTCTCGGTGAGGATTCGATTGAGTGAAAGGTGAGAAGCTTTTTTACTCTTGGGTTATTGGAACCCTAGATGGTTTGGTTATTTTGCAGGGTTGTGGATTACTTGGGGACTCCAATTAAGTTGTGGAGCTTTCCCCAAGCTTGTTTGTTGGGAGCCTCCAATTGAGTTGTGGAGAAGTGCCCCAACCTTGTGAGAGGTTCCGGATTTCCACCGACAAGTGCACCGATAGTGAAAGTGTGGATCGATCCCGTTGGGGTGAGATTCATAGGAGGATAAGGGAGGCCTTTTGTGGCATTGGTGGTTTTATACCACCCCCTCTCCAAACGAGACGTACTCCATGTTGGGAGGAACTCGGTAAAATATCGTCGTCACCGCGTGCCTCGGTTATCTCTATACCCGAGCTCTTACTTATGCACATTATTTTGTTATAGACTTCGTGCTTGAAGTCTATATCTTGCTATCACTTAGTTACTTGTCTTCCTTAGCATAAGTTGTTGGTGCATATTGGTGAGCCCTAGTTGTTCTAGGTTTTGTGCTTGACAAAGTAAACTATAGTTTAATTTCGCCTTTGTTGAGCCACTCTCGAAAAAGTTTTAAATCGCCTATTCACCCCCCCTCTAGGCGGCATCTGTATCCTTTCAATTGGTATCAAAGCCAGGTCTCTCATTTTAGGCTTCACGGCCTTGAGAGTAAAGATGTCGGCTAGGGGATTAGTGCACAATGACATGTTCACATTCGATGGCACAAATTATGATGTTTGGAAATCTCGCATGCTTGATTTATTTCGAGACATTCACCCAATTATTGAGGGAACTCTATATATGGGTTTCTCTTCTCCTATGGTTCCCCAAAACGAATCTTTAGAGGAGAAGATGAACTCTTGTATAGATGCTCTAGCTACTAAAATTCTTTTACTCGTTGTGAGCAATGTAGTTCTTTCTTCTATCATGCCTTATTTGAGTGCTCATGAGATATGGACCAAGCTTCAAGATAAATATAGCAAGTCCAAAATTATTGAGGATGATTGTGTTGCTTCCACTTCTGGTCGAGATGAGTTCTCATCCTATACCACTTCACCAACATGTGATTTTTCATAGGGTAATGATATGGTGAGTGGTGATAGAAATTGCAATATGGATAGTGTGCTTACTATTTGTAGTCCCTCATATCTTTCTAGTTGCAATGATATATCTTTGGACTTTAACACTTCTAGCACTACTAACTCCTTATATGCTTGTGTTGATAGTCCGTGTATATCATGTAGAAATGGCTTGAATGAATCTCATGATGATATGCTTATGTTATCTTGTTGCCATGATAAAAATGCTTCTACTTCCTCTATTGCTTGTGTTGCTAACCATGTAGAGGAAAATGAAGATTCTATGGGCCAAGACAAGGTTTTTAATGGAGATACAAATGCGATCTCATCATCACCTTCTTACGGTTTTCATAAATGCCTTATGGCTAAAGGAACGAAGGTATCCTCACTGGATCCCATTGTTTCTCATGATGATGATGTTGATAATGTTAATAATGATGATCATCGAGTTGAGTATGATATTACCTCTATTAAAGAGATGGGAGAGATTTTCTTTTGCGCTCTCGTTAAAAATAAAATTGCTTCCTCTAAATTTGTTGAAATCTTGACTTATGCAATTGAAGGCAATGATCTTATTCAGGAGCAAGAAAAATATCATTTCTCAAAAGTTTCTCCTTGAGTGTGAGTATGCACTTGAAATTGCACAACTAAAGGAATCCCTTGAAGAAGAACAAACCACCAAAGAATCTCTTGAGGAGACTTTTACTCTAGAATTATCTAGAGTAAAGGAATACCATGATAGAGAACTTGCGGTGGCAAACTCCTTCAAGATTTAAAATGATGAACTTGAAGTTGCTTATGCTAAACTTGTTGAGGATTTTAAGAACCTCGAAAATGGCTCTCGGGTCGTTAAGAGGGAGCTCATCAAACTCACAGAGTCACTTGAGCAACTTAAAGCTTCATATTCAAAAGAGCTTGCCAAGTTTCCCTCACCTCTTGCTAATAATAATGATGCTTGTGCTACTAACTCTATTTCTTGTGAAGCATCTATTTTTAAGGAAAATGTTGAGCTAAAGGCTCAACTTGCTTTGCTAACTAGCAACTATGGGAAATTATAAGAAAGTCATGTTAAGCTCTCAAGCTCGCATGAGGATCTTCTAGTGTCTCATAGTAGGCTAAAGTTAGCTCATGAGGCCATTATGTCAAAGGTAACATCTAACGAGCCTCATGTGGACATTAGCACTACTTATACTCCTAATGTGATATTTCCATGTGCTAGTCCTTGTAATTCATCCACTCATGACATTGCTACATCTTGTGATGAATTACTTTCCATGCCTTGTTGCTCTAACAATGAAGCATCTATTTCCTCTAGTACTTTTGTTGACACTAACCATGTAGAGGAAATCAAAGAGCTCAAGGCTCAAGTCACTTATTTGAAGAATGACTTGAAAAGGTGTCATAAAGGGAAGGTCACACTCGACAACATCTTGAGTGTGCAAAAATCCCCCAATGACAAGTGTGGGCTTGGATTCAACTCCAATGTCAAGAACAAGTCCACTATCAAGTTGAAGAACAAGGGAAATAAGAAGAATGGCCAAGATAACTTCAAGAATTCGGCCAACATTGTTTGCTTCAAGTGCAAGGAAGAAGGGCATCATGTCAAGTCTTTCCCATTGAAGAAGAAGCCCCTTGGCAAGAAGCAACAAGGGAAGCAACCTCAAGCTCTACCTCTTGTTAGAAAGGGGCCTCCTCCCAAGAAGAATCAAGGTCTTCCTCAAGTTGTTGCTTCACCCAACAAGAAAGATGGAAAGAGAAGAAATTTCTACATTTGTCGCAATAAAGGGCACATTTCTTCCCCATGCACCATGGGTAACTCCTCATCCCATCCTATCTTGATTGATGATGCTTATTCACTTCATAAGGATGAGGTTGGCAATGTGTTTGCCAAATTTTTTGGTGCCCAATGTGGTGTCAAGAAAAGAACCATTTGGGTTGCCAAGCCTATTGTGACTAACTTCTTAGGGCCCAACTTGGTTGGGGACCAACAAGCCAAAACTTGATAAATAGGTGTGTTTTTGAGAGCAATGGAGTCTTGGCTACATCATGAATAATCGAGGGAACTTCATCTATTATATTTGTCAAGCCAAGTCAAGTGGATTATATTGTATCTATCATATTTATAATGTTTCTCCTTGTGGTAACATGTTATCAACTCATTACATTGAAAGTTACTCGCCCCCTTGTGCATGTGTTAGTTTTGTACCTTGCATGTTTTTGTACATTTTGTGCCTTCCACATAATTATCTTGAGTTATTAAGTATATTTGTGTATGTTGGGTGGCAAACCATGTATGTGTGTTTCTTGTGTTAGAGCCTTTCGTGATTATATTTGGCTCTTGTGAGAGATTAATGGACTATCCCATTTTGGGGGAGTGTTATGCTTGGGCATTCCACAATCCTAAAAATGTGTGTACATGAGGAATACCACCTAGTATTGATATTGCAATATTTTCTTGTCTCTATGTGTTATGTTTCTCATGAGAAATTGAAGTTCTATAATGTCCATTAATTATCTATATTTGGATCTATTTGCCTCATGTTGAGATTTATGATTTATCACATTATGGGGGAGTCATATGCTTAGTGCATATTATAATCCTAGAGAATGTGAAAATTCGAGGTTGTGCCACTTAGAATTGATATTGAGAATTATCTAGCTCCTATGTGGCACATTAGCTCATACAAGTTCCATTTTGCTTGAATGGTTTTATTGCTCATCATTGGATCTTATGTGTGAGAGTGTTTCTTGGTATGTGTTTCCTCATATTTAGATCTCTATATCCTCATGGAAACCATTTGCTTCAAGTTACTCTAATCATTAGTGATTGTGTGACTATTGGAAGCTACCAAGTGAAGGGAATATGCCCTGAGAGGCAATAATAAAGTGGTTATTATGTATATTCCAAGTATATGATAGATGTTTATTTTGCATGCTATAATTATATTAATACGGAAATGTTAATACATGTGTGTTTAATAAACAAACATAAAGTTCCTAGTTATGCCTCTCTTATAAACTAGCTCGTTGATTAACAAGATGATCAAGGTTTCCTGATCATGGACATTGGATGTTCTTAATGACGAGGTCACAAAATTATTGGAATGGTGTGATGAAAATTCATCCGAAGTATAGCATTATGATCAAAGTCATTGAGTTTATATTGCTATAACATCATACGAAGTAATCCTAATCCTTAGACCATGAGATCATGTCAATCACTAACACTAGAAAAGTATCTTGATAACATCAAACGTCACATCGTAATAGGGTGATTATAAAGATGGGTTCAGTACTACTAAAGTGTTATGTTGAGGCCCATGGATCGAGAGTGAAATTTTTTCATCCCGATGACGAATAGATATACTCTGGGCCCTCTCGGTGATATCACATTGATTAGCTTGCAAGCAAGTGATTTGATCACTAGAATGTTATATCACGGGAACGAGAAAAGAGTACATGTCAGTAATGAGATCAAACTAGGTATGGAGATACCGATGATCGAATCTCGGACATGTAATATATCGCAAGACAAAGGGATTAAGTTACTAGTGTAAAAGGTTCTCACGATCACACGAAAGTCATCGTTGAATGTGTGGGAGTCAGTATGGATCTCGAGGTCTCGCTTCTGATTATTGATCCGAGAGGGGTCTCGATCATGTCCGAATTATTCGCGAACCGTAGGGTGACACACGTAAGAGACACCGACACCATTTGTAACAAATAGTTTCATGCTGAAAAGAATAACAAAGTGCAGGAATTTATTTCACTAGATACCGAAAAACTATTTTCAGGTGAAATTATTTCTACATGTGGAATGAAATACTAGCAAGGGGTTATATGTGAATGTTTGTCATTAAGGTACTTGACAAAATTCTGAATAAATAAAAGGAGTTTTATTTAAAGAGAGTTTGCATTAAATTTGGTGGAAATTTAATGGGAATTTGAGTGGGACTTTTGAGTGGAGAATTGAAGGGCCAAATTGTGAGTGGATCTTCCACCCATATGAATGGAAGGAGGGCAAGGGGGCGGCCCCATGCGCTGGCCACCCCCTTGGGGTTCCCCCCTCCTCCTATAAAAGGATCCCCTCTCCCTCTCTCTCTCACTCACACCTCCTCGTGAAGGATCTCTCTCCCCCTCTAGTTTATCCCCCATGGTCTCGGACTAGCGAGATACATGTTCCCGGTGTCTTTTCAGCAATAAAGAGTTGTGCTTCCGCTGCATCGCTGTAGCGAGGAGGCGGCGGTTGCTCGGTGCCTTAGACCTTTGTGCGAGCACGGATGCGCCGCTGATTTGCGGCGCTCAGACTTCCTCTCGATCTTGAGATCGGCAAGAGTTCGTCTACATCAACCATGAGTTCAACCTCTTTAAGCTTTGTCAGTCTTCAAGGGTATGTTCTCTACGGATGTATATCCTCTTATTTCTTGTATCTAGTAGATAGATCTTAGTACATAGTTGTTCCCATCATAGGATTTTTTTTTGTTTTCTATGTTGCGAACCCTATAGTGGTATCAGAGCCGGATCTATGCGTAGATGCTTTGCACTGGTAGTACACATATGTATATGTGGGTGATGATGATCATGTTATTGCTTCTTAGTTGTACTTTGGATATTGGTGGCATAGTGGGATGAAGCGGCTCGGGCAAACTTTACATGTCCTCGCACATGAGACATGTTCCACGCTTGACATACAACTAGTTTTGCATAAGTGTCTAGTTGGTGTCTGTCTCTCCTACTATAGTCAATATCTAATTTGCAACGATTTGTCAACAATTTGGTTATCCTCGTTGTGGTTTATGTTTGTAGGTAAGAACAGTTCTATCTTCGAAAGCCCTAAGCCATGTAAAACTTGAAATGGATAAATTAGAAGCGTCTAGTTTAGATTGTTGCTGGGCTAGTGTCATGATATGGTGATATTGTAAGTAAAAGTATGAGTCGATACTCTTACAACACACATAACGTGTAAGTTCCATAGACCTTGGCCTTACACATATAGGAATGATGACGATCATAACATGATGCACATGATAGAGATCAAGTGCAAGAACCATATCATTTCACTTTTCACATGAGATGTTTGTTGCATCTTATATTTCTTGTTTGGCGTTTTACTAGCATAATAAGATGATCCCTCATTTAGATATCAAGATAAAAATGTGTTCTCCCTTAAGTATGCACCGATTATGTTTCGTCGCTCCAAGAAATCATGTGATGATTGGGTGCTCTTGGATCCACGATCATATTTCGGGTGTAAGACAGTTTACACACGCGAATACTAAGGTTCTTACTTAGCAAGCCTAGCATGTGCATACATGGCCTCGGAACACGAACCGAAAGGTTAAGCATGAGTCATACGAAAGATATGATGCCCATTTGATGCTCTCCTTTGAAGCTACACCGACTCACGTTATGATCGGACTTGGTGTAGTGGATTTGGTTCATGTAATCACCAAAAAGGAACGAGGGATGTCGTTTTTGAGTGGGAGTTCATTCTTAATTTTGGATTAGTTGAACTCAATCTATCATAAACTTAGTCTAAACTTTACAAATTCTGTTGTAGATGGCACCACCTGCTTTTAATTTCAATGTGTTCATGGAGAAAGAGAAACTTGTAATGAACGGTAGAAACTTTACCAACTGGGACATGAATTTGAGGATTCTCCTCTCTGCTATACAAAAGCAATATGTGCTAGAAGCTCCGCTAGGCCCCCCACCACTTGATGATGCCCCTGACGAGGAAAAGAACGTCTATCTGACTCGTCAGGAGGACCACAACTTAGTTCATTGCAGCATTTTGTATGGGATAGAGCCAGAACTTCGAAAGCGTTTTGAAAACGGCAATGCCTTTGATACAATGGGTGAGTTGAAAATGATTTTTGACACCCATGCTGTTGTAAAGAGTTATAATGCTTTGGAAAAGTTCTTTATCTGCATGATGGAAGAGAACAACTCCGTTAGTAAGCATGTACTCAAGATGTCGGGTTACGCCGATAAGCTTGTGTCCTTGGGAATAACGATTCCCATTGACTTAGGCATTCATCGTGTTCTCCAATCTTTGCCACCTAGCTATAAGAGCTTCATGATGAACTATAACATGCAAGGCATGAATAAGTCTCTCCCCGAGCTTCTGTCAATGCTTAAAACTGCATAAGTGGAGATCAAGAAGGAACATCAAGTGTTGATGATCAATAAGACCACCAGTTTCAAGAAAGACAGAAAGGGTAAACAGAAGGTAAAGAAGGGCGGCAAGCCGATTGCCATACCTGAAAAGAAATCCCGAGTTGGACCTAAGTCTGATACCGAGTGCTATTATTGCAAGGGGACTGGCCACTGGAAGCGCAACTGCCCCAAGTATTTGGCAGACAAGAAGGCCGGCAAGGCAAATAAAGGTATATTCGATATACATGTTATTGATGTGTACTTGACTAGTACCCGCAGTAGCACTTGGGTATTTGATACCAGTTCAGTTGCTAATATTTGTAACTCGAATTAGGAGTTGCGGAACAAGCGACCACTAGCAAGGGGTGAGGTCAAGATGCGTGTCGGCAATGGATCAAGCGTTGATTTGATCGCTGTTGGAATGCTACCTCTCCACTTACCATCGGGATTAGTTATAAACTTGAATAATTGTTATCTGGTGCCATCACTGAGCATGAACATTGTATCCGGATCATGTTTGATGCGCAGTGGTTATTCATTTAAATCTAAAAACCATGGTTATTTGATTTATATGAATGATATCTTTTATGGTCATGCATCGATGATGAATGGTTTATTTCTGTTGGATATCGATAATAGTGTTACACATATTCATAATGTTGATGCTAAAAGGATTAAACTTAATGATGATATATCCGCATATATGTGTAATCCTTGCTAGGTCATATTGGCATTAAACGCATGAAGAAGCTCCACTCGGATGGACTTTTGGAATCACTTGATTTCGAATCATTTGATACATGTGAGCCATGCCTTATGGGCAAGATGACTAGAATGCCGTTTTCCGGTTCAATGGAATGGGCGACAGATTTATTGGAAATCATACACTCTGACGTGTGTGGTCCAATGAGTGTGTCGGCGCGAGGTGGATATCGTTATTTTGTTACTTTCACGGATGATTTGAGTAGATACAGTTATATCTACTTGATGAAACACGAGTCTGAAACATTTGAGAAATTTAAGGAATTTCAGAGTGAAGTGGAAAATCATCGTAATAGAAAGATCAAATTTCTACGGTCCGACCGTGGAGGTGAGTATCTAAGTTACGAGTTTAGCACACATATGAAAGAGTGTGGAATAGTTTCACAACTCACATCTACCGGAACACCACAGCGAAATGGTGTGTCGGAACGTTGTAATTGTACTTTACTATATATGGTTCGATCTATGATGTCTCTGACAGACTTTCCACTGTCATTTTGGGGTTATGCACTAGAAACTACCACATTCACTTTAAATCGGGCACCATCTAAATCCGTTGAAAAGACACCGTATGAATTGTGGTTTGGAAAAAAGCCTAAGCTGTCATTTCTTAAAGTTTGGGGATGCGATGTTTATGTGAAGAAACTTCAACCGGATAAACTCGAACCCAAATCGGAAAAATGCGTATTCATAGGATACCCTAAGGAAACTATTGCGTATTCCTTCTATCAAAGATCCGAGGGCAATGTTTTCGTTGCCAAGAATGGATCCTTTCTAGAGAAAGAGTTTCTCGCGAAAGGTGTGTGTAGTCAGAAGGTAGAACTCGAAGAGGTTGTAGAACCTTCTCTTCATAGTATGGCGAGTAGCACATCGCCGGAAGCCGTTCCGGAGTTGACTTCACCAAATGAAGAGGGAACTAATGATAACAATCATGAAGCTCCGAAATAGAATACTACCAAACCTCGCAGGTCTAGCAGGACGTGTGTAGCTCCCGAGTTGTACGAAAATCCTTTTATGAATTTCATGGTCGATGAAATTGATGACCATGCGACATATGAAGAAGCGATGATGAGCCCGGATTCCAACAAATGGCAAGAATCCATGAAATCCGAGATGGAATCCATGTACGAAAACCAAGTTTGGACCTTGCTGGACTTACCTCACGACCGAAAGGCTGTGGAGAATAAATGGGTTTTCAAAAGAAAAACTGATGTTGATGGTAATGTAGCCGTCTGTAATGCTCTACTTGTCACAAAGGGGTTTCAACAAATTCAAGGAGTTGACTACGATGAGACATTCTCTCCCGTAGCGATGCTAAAGTCAGTTAGGATTATGTTAGCAATTGCTGCATATTTCGACTATGAGATATGGTAGATGGATGTCAAAACTATGTTCCTCAATGGCAACATTGAAGAAGATTTGTATATGGTACAACCTAAGGGTTTTGTCAATCCTAAGGATGCTGACAAGGTATGCAAGCTTCAGCGATCCATCTATGGACTGAAACAAGCATCCCGGAGTTGGAATCTCCGCTTTGATGAGGTAATCAATGAGTTTGGATTTATTCAAACTTATGGAGAGTCTTGTATTCTCAAGAAAGTGAGTGGGAGTGATGTGGCATTTCTGATATTATACGTGGATGACATATTATTGATCGGAAATGATATAGATCTTTTAAAACAGAGTTAAAAGTTATCTAAATAGAAAATTCTCAATGAAGGACCTAGGTGAAACGTCTTACATATTAGGCATAAAGATCTATAGGGATAGATCTAGGCGCCTAATAGGGCTATCACAAAGTACATACCTGTTGCCTGTCAAAACTCACCGGCGAGCAGCGACGAGCAACACGAAGAGCCGGGAGGCTCCCAGAACTGCTGGTGGGCCCTGGTCCCTCGGGCAACGGCCCGCAAAACTCCCAAGACACGCCCGGCTTGGTTCGAGATGCCACCTGACCTATACCTGGTCGAAGGTGAAAGATTGTCCGATTGATTTCTGCATGATAAACAAGTATACGTAAAATTCGAGCCGTGACCGGCTCCCAGGTTTCCCTGTGAATCGGCTCCTAGAGCCGATTATCCCATGGTTCTGCATTAAATTGTTATGATAACATGGGGTTTTGCTTGATCACTACAAGTTAAATCGATCTACGACAGTTTAATGTTTTCACCACGTAACTGGAACGTCCTACACGTAATTGAGCCTAGTAGATACAAAAGATGATAGAAAACTAATCCTAGAGGAGGCCTAACAACCGACGTAAAGTCAATTACCGGAACAACTTCTCTAAAACTAGCAAACCACATCCTTACGTACCACTGGATCGTTCAACCCGTTTATAAGGCCTGACTACGTAGATGTCAAACTAAACCTTGGTGAGCAAGGCACAACCATAACAGACCGAATCAACTAAATAAAGATTAAGCAAGATGCTACCCTTGCACTTGGGAAGAGGTGCAAAGGTAGCGGGGTAACTTAAAGGTAGCATAAACAATTATAACGGAAAAGCACTGATGCTAGCCTCAACAAATCTACGATAGTAGTGTTACTCGCCATCAAAAAGGCTTCAGTACGAGTAACACCAAATAACGATAGAAGATATCGCCTAGATCGCAAGATGCGATCTAGGCAAGATGACATATTACTACGAAGAAACCCTAGAAACAAGGGGTGGCGATGCGAGATTGTGTTTGTTGTGAACGTGATTGTCCTCCTTTTCTTGATAACCTTAGGTACATATTTATAGTCCGAGACTCTCTACTTTTGGAATAACTCTACAACTCTATCTTTACCTAAACTGAAGCGGACGGAACCTAAAGCGAAACCTACTATGATACAAGATACACGTGCGGTTTAGCCCAATTCTACGTACTAGGCCGATCCAACAACACGTTGAATATACGCATCTTCCAAGCCCATCTTGATCACGCCCATCTCCTTTGGCCAAAATATGGCGATAACATGCCCCTGGTTTTGGCAATGATAATTCCAAAACCACTCTGTTTTTTCTCTTCTCCTCTTTTTTTTTATCGGGGCGGCGTTGAGAATCGCGTGGCGTAACAGAATCGTCACGCTACCCCTCTCATCATGATGCCTGTCTTCTCAACTCCTCCGCGATTGCATGATTTGACGATTTTGGCGTTAACTGGGAAACCGCTATGGCATTGAACCGTCTCTCCACTATTCCCTTATTTAAATTCCCGAAAGCGATTCGCGTCCCCATCTTCCTCCAAGAGCCAAAAACCCTCTTCCTTCGAAAAACCCTTCTCCTCCGCCATGGCTTCTTCCTCTTCCGCCTGCTCTCGGTCTTCCAACAAAGATCGGTGACCGAGCCGACGCCAGAGCACCCACCCACGGCGTCAGATTTTCGCCCCACGATGGTGGGACGAAAGGATCAGATTTCGCCGCAGTCGGAGGACGCCCCGATCGACGGCGAGAGCCTCTGATTCCTCGTTGACGAGGACCGGAGGCGAGCAGCGGCAACGCTTGGTCTTGGGGCGTCGAGTCCTCCGACGAGGAGGAGGAATCGGAGGAGGACACCTCCTCCGACGAGTACCCGCCGACGAAGCGCGCCGGGTCCAGCGAGGACACCGAAGATGACGACGAGGATGAGGAGGTCCCCGCTGGCTTCTTCAGCAGCAGCAGTGAAGACGACGCCGGCAGCAATGAAGAAGGCAAGGCGGCGACGACAGCGGTGACGATCTCGCCCTTTAGATTAGGAATCAGTAGCAGCAACAGTAGTAGTAGGATCCCTTTTGTAATCAATCGTCCTTTGTAAGCAATCATCTTTTGAATGAATGAAAATCTATTTCCCGAAGATTGCCTTGTTCGCCCCTGATTTTGCCGATAGCCACGATAGGTCGATGTCCTAGAAGTCGATGACACTGTATCGGCTTTCAACATACTGCCTCTGATCGACAAACAAGTCAAATCGCAAAGAGCCGATGACTACCCATCGGCTTCTCCCAAAAAACGTTGACAGGGTCAAAACTTGGTCGCATCTTTAGGCACATTAAAACGGCCACTTCTTGGTTTCAAACGGTGACCTGCGACCTTTCTCAAAACGGGCGACCTGCGCCCTTTATCAAAACGGGCGACCTGCGCCCTTTTTCAAAACGGGCGACCCAAATCTCCAATTGCCCATCGAAAAACGTGCCCTGAACAAACAACTAGTGACAAGCAAGGATGAAGATGACGAAGCTGAGATCGCCGAGGTGGATCGTGTCCGTGCTGACGCCCTCCACGCCTTCGAAGCATTTCTTCAGTAGCTTGTATGTGCAAACTGGCACCTGTTTGTAACATGTGTGAACCTCTAAAGTCGATGACCGTGCATCGGCTATACATTTTCCTTTTATTCGGCCGATTTTCAGCATCGGCCCCCACATTTTTACTGTCCATCGGCCCCCACATTTTTACTGTCCATCGTCTCACGTGCTTTTACTTAGCCGATTTCATGTATCGGCCCCTCAAGTTTTACTGTCCAACATCCCACATGCTTGGGAAATATTTCTTGAGATGTTGACCGTTGACCGCCACTGGGAATTTCACGCCGTCCAGCTCCTCAAGCATGTACGCGTTTCCTCTTAAAACTTGGTCGACCCTGTACGGCCCGTGCCAATTTGGAGACCATTTACCATATGTTGCATCCTTAGTCCCCAAGGGCAACACCGCTTCCCATACCAGATCACCAACGTGGAACTCCTTTGGCTTCACTTTCTTGTTGTATGCACGAGCTACTTTGGCCTTGTTCTCTTTGATTTTCTCCAGTGACCACAGCCTGAGCTCGGTTAAATCCTCCACACTGTCACTCATCAGGGTTGTGTATTCTTCAGTCGTTAGATCGTCCTGAAAAGTAACCCGTCTCGACCCAGCCGTAATTTCCCAAGGCAATACGGCTTCTTGTCCATATACTAGATGGTATGGCGAGGTTTTTATTGCTCCATGGCATGACATGCGATAAGCCCATAACGCCTCTGACAAAACCTCGTGCCAACGCCTAGGGTGCTCATCGACTTTTCTCTTGATCAGTTTGATGAGGCTCTGGTTGGATGCTTCAGCCTGCCCATTTGCTTGAGCATAGTATGGAGATGATCTAATTAGCTTGATCCCCGTGTCCTCATAGAACTTTCTAAACTCGTGAGAAATGAAGACCGAACCTCCATCGGTCGTGATAGTTTGGGGAATCCCGAATCTATGGATGACATGTTCTTTCACAAAATTGATAACATCCTTCGAGTTTACTGACTTCATCGGGACAGCCTCCACCCATTTAGTGAAGTAGTCAGTGATGGCCAAAATCCACATGTGGCCTTTGCTTGATGGAGGATTGATTTTGCCGATCATGTCCATGCCCCAACCTCGGAATGGCCAAGGCTTGATGATGGGGTTCATTCTTGTGTGGTACCATCTGAATTTTCCCAAATTTCGGCATGCTTGACACCCTTTGTAGTACTTGAAACAGTCCTCAAGCATGGTGGGCCAATAAAACCACGATCGCTGATCAACCATTTCATCTTATGAGCTGATTGGTGAGTTCCACAGGCGCCTCGTGTACCTCGTGTAGGAGCCGATTGGCCTCGCTGTCCCTGTGCATTTGAGCAATAGCCCTTCCAGTCTGTAAAACATGTCATCCCCAATAAGCACGTACTTCATGGCCTTGTATCTTATCCGTTTAGGTGCCCCCCGAGCCGAATCCTTCAAGTAATTGAAGATATCGGCTCTCCAGTCGTCTGCTTCGAGGCCTGCACGAACATCGGCTCATACGCAACGTCCTTGTAGCCTGAAGCCATCTGCGCAAGATCGTTCTCCTCGGTATTCTGCGATCGTGGGATCCAAGTGAAGTTTATGTACCGGAATTGCGCCATCAGCTCGCGGCAGTGCAGCCATAATGGGAAGAGGGACTCGCTCTCGCACTTGTAGTCCTCCGTGAGTCGGAAATCACCAACTTGGAGTCCCCAAAATTTCCATTGCTTCCAGCTCGACGATGAGCAACTCCATTCCCTTGCGTATCGCCTCATACTCAGCGACGTTGTTGGTGCGAGAGGTAGACAATCTGATGGAAAAGGAAAATGTTGCCCCCCGGGGCGACACGAGTAAAATGCCGATGTCGCAGCCATCGTCACAAACTGATCCGTCGAAAAACATAGCCCACGCTCTTATGGACAAGGTCTTTGCTATGTTAGTGTTGATCCTTTCAGCGATAAGATCGGCGCCTTTGTCCCTATCGCTTTCGCGGGTTGATACCGGATGTCAAACTCTGATAATGCAAACATCCATTTGCCCAGTCGGCCTTTTAACATAGGAGCCGACAGCATGTGCTTTATGACGTCTGATTTGCATATGATGATGATCTCTGCTGATAGCAAAATGTGGCGCAGCTTGGTGCAGGTGAAAAACAGGCAGAGGCACAACTTATCGATATCGGGATACCTTGTCTCCGCATCCAGCATCCTTCTGCTTATGTAAAATACGACTCGCTCCAGCCCATCATAAACTTGCACCACCACCGAGGCGATGGACGTGTCAGCTACTGACAAGTAAATGTAGAACGGCTGCGGTGGAACTAACACTGGCGGCTTTGTCAGATATTCTTTGATCTCGTCGAAGGCTCGTTGTTGTTCTGCCCCCCAGCGGAATTCCTCGTCAGATTTAATTTTCACCAGACCCATGAATGGCTCTATTCTTCCTGACAGATTGGAGATGAATCTTCTGACGAAGTTGATCTTGCCGATGAGACGCAGTTCTTTCTTTGTAGTGGGTGGCTTCATTGTTCGCCTCGACTTTTCAGGCGATCTCAATTCGCGTTCATGGACCAAAAACCCAAGAACGGCCGTCACCCAAGGCACACTTCTTTGGATTCATTCGTAGGCGAATTTTCTTGTTCGGTCCAGACGTCGTAGATCGTCTAAGTGTCCTTGCGCTGAAGCAGACTTGACCACCACGTCATCGATGTAGATTTCCACCAGCTTGCCGATCAGATCATGAAAAATATAATTCATGGCTCTTTGGTACGTGGCGCCGGCATTCTTCAGTCCAAACGTCATGACTACATACTCGAACAACCCCACTGAACCTGGGACTCTGAATGCAGTCTTGTGTATGTCTTCTGGAGCCATAAAAATTTGGTTGTAACCGGCATTGCCATCCATGAAGCTCAAGATCTTATGACCAGCCGCTGCGTTGATTAACGTTTCTGCCACCGGCATCGGATACTCATCCTTTGGGGTAGCTCTGTTGAGATCCCGAAAATCTATGGCAACACGCCACCGGCCATCCTTTTTCTCTACAGGTACGATACTAGAAATCCACTCAGCATACCTGCATGGCCTGATTAACTTGGCTGTCAACATTTTCTCGACCTCTTTCTTGACTTCTTCCAGAATTTCGGCCTTCATTTGTCGTGCTCGCTGCTGAAATGGCCGAAATCCTTTTTTGAGCGGGAGTCGATGCTCAATGATGCTCCTGTCTAACCCAGGCATCTCTGTGTAGTCCCAGGCGAAGCAGTCTGGATATTTTTTCAACAGGGCTATCATAGGGCCCCGCATACTCGGATCTAACTTCTTGCTGATAAATGTTGGTCGTGGCTTATCCCCAGGACCAATGTCGATTTCTTCTAGTTCATCAGCGGATGTGAACCCGTACCCTAGCTTCCCGTCACCTGTCAAATCGATGCTAAACACAGGGCAAGCGGTAGGTGAGGATAACAAAAATAATTTGGGCGATTGCTTGAATCGCCCCTTTTGCTTGCATTAGTCAAGGACGGTTTACACCTTATTGTTTCTGATGGCGAGCATCTCTCTCACGACTACATGAGTGCTTGTCGATCGCTGCTTTTTATTTTTGTGGCCGATCGCGAGGATCGGCGTACCTGATGATCGTGGGCTTTTCTACTCTGTAAGGCCAGTGGATAAGACCAGCCTCACCCCGTTTTTTGTAGCTTCAATACGCAAACAACCGTCTAGACTGATTCCAGAGATCGGCTCTTGGTCTTCTGCTTCCCAGACGTTCATGCCAGCTATGGAGATCTCGATAGAATCATCTGCGTGGATGACCTCCACTTCATCTCCGTCCCACTGGATCAGGCACTGGTGCATTGTGGATGGAATGCAGCAATTAGCGTGAATCCAATCCCTTCCTAGCAAGACAGTGTAAGTGCTTTTGCTGTCCACGACGAAGAATGACGTGGGGATGGTTTTTCTACCCACGGTCAGATCTACGTTCAGTACGCCTTGCGTTTCCGAAGTCTGACCATTGAAGTCGCTTAACGTGACGTTGGTTCTGATCAAATCTGCAGTGGAGCGTCCCAAACGCCGTAGCATGGAGTATGGCATGATATTGACTGCCACTCCGGTGTCCTCCAACATCTTGCTGACAGGTTGCCCATTGATGTAACCCGTGTAGGGCTTTCGGATGTTTGTAACCCTTCTCACGTGGCTTCTCAAAGATAACCGGCCGTGGACGCGATCAAAGCTGCCTTTGGTAGCTCATTGGTTCTTGGCGCAGAATTACGGAATCACGAACACCATGTTTGTGCCGGCCGATGTCTGCATCGGCTTTTCTGGTTTAGGCGCCATTCTTTCCTTGTCGGGTCTTCCGTTTCAGTGGTCTGCCTAATTTTGACGGCGGATCGGGTGCTTTCTTTAAAGCGTGGAATCTGCGCTTGACTTCCTCCAGTTCAGCCCGCTGCACTCTACGCTTTTGGGTGTGTCTCGAGTTCGGGACACCACCTTGACGGTGATATCTGTCTTCGTCTTTGTCATTCTTTGGCTTCTCGAGGTCTTCGCTCGGCGGACTCCTATGCTGACGGGGTGGAAGAGGCCCTAGACGTTTGAACACTGACACTGGCCTCGTGTCCTCCTTCTGCTGACCGCATTCCGGGCAGTTGTCGACTGTAGGCAATCGGCTCATTCCCGCGTCCCAGCAATACTTGAAGAAAGGACAATCCCAATGCTTGTCTGCGCCTTCCTTTTCTTTAGACGGTCCCTTAGTGAGGTGCTCATATCCTTCATCGTCTCCATCGCGCCGGCGACGTTGGTCATACTGACGCTCATACTTGTTAAGGAGATGGGCGGAATGTGGCCTCTGATACCGCACTCTCCTCACCTGTTCCTCTGTTAAGTACCGCCTGTCATTGTGGCTGGGCCGGTCGCCGGGACCAGCCTCCTTTCTTTCTTTGCCCCGAGCGGACACCTCCTCCTTATGCGTGTCATGGTGGTACCCAGACCTGCCATATTAACACCGAACGAAAAATCCAGTTGGCGCCTCGCGAGCTTCGAAGTTCTACCATGTTGGCCGGAAATGGGTTCGTGTCCACTTTCATGGCGAACTGCCCAAGGATCGACGGCCTTGTTCTATCGCCATTTGGATTTGGCGAAGCTCTTTGCACTCATTGGTGGTGTGGGTGAGCAGTGATGCCACTTGCAAGATGGTCTCCGTTCATTTCCTGAGCCGTAGGGATTTTGTGGCCTTCGGGTAACCTCAGCTGCTTCTCCTTCAGCAGCAAATCGAATATCTGCTCGGCTTTGCTCACATCGAAGTCGAACCCTTTTGCAGGCCCTTGCTGTTTCACCCATTTGCAGGCCACAGGATCTGCCCCCCGAGCCCATTCAGCCACGACCACCTCCTGGTCCTGTAGGATCATCTTCTTCTGCATCGACCAGGCCTATCGGACGCTTGAATTTGTCTTGGTACAACTCAGGGTGGCGCTGTTCATACATCGTCAGTTTCTGGGCCATGTGCGCCAATGAGTTGTACTCCACTTGAAAGCAGATCCTTGATGGGTGCCGAGAGACCCAACACCGCCATTCACCGCTTCCTTCTCGATTAAACGAGCTGAGTAACATCGGTTCTTGACGGTCTGAAGTCTGGATGTACTCGGCTCTGATTTCTCCTCTGCTTTCGCCAGGTCCAATGCCAGCCTCGGCTTACCGAATGATATTGGATGTGGAACTGCTCTTCCAGTTGCTTCCAGGTATGAATCGAATCAGGTGGCAGCGAGGTGTACCACCCAAAAGCTGGTCCTGTCAGCGATTGCGCAAAAAACCTTACGCGCATCTGATCCGATGCCGAAATTATGCCTAGCTGTGCCAGGTATCGGCTTATGTGCTCGATCGAGCTTGACCCTTCTGACCCGCTAAACCTTGAGAACTCAGGGAGCCGATACTTGGGTGGCAGCGGAATCAGATCAAACTCGTTGTGCGGCTTTGAATAGCCGATTGCCCTTCTCTTGACACGGTTTAACCGGTCTCTCGGATGGTGGATTTGCTCCACTGTTTGAGCTGCAGGGGCTAGATTCTCATGACTTGTTCCAGTGGCATACTTGGCTAGCCACGCCTGTTTGTCAGCGTCTATCCCAGACATCGCTGCTCCAGAAACGCCTGCTCCTGAAGATCCTGCCCCAGGAACCCCTGCCGCAGAAACTCCCGCGGTTGCAATCTGGTTGGTGCGTGTCAGGTTATTGCAGTCCGGCACGTAGGTGCATATATATCCGTGTGGGATTTCCTTAGGTGGCTCAAACAGGAATTGGCAATCGCCTGGGTCGCCTCCAGCCTTGTAGACGACGTAAGCCGCTGCTCCTGGCGGCTCTGGAGCCGCAAGTGTGAATGGCAGCTGCGGCCTGGTCTGGAGCGGTCTTTCTCCCTGGTGAGTCCCTAAAGTAGGCCCCGACGGAGAGTACTGATGTTTCATGATCTCCTGAACTACGCGAACCGCGACCCGCTCGAAAGCGTTCACGGGCTCTCGAATGGCGGTGCAGAATGAGCCACCATGTAGTTGACTTCTGTCAGAGCTCAGTGCGCTCCTCAGGAAGAACAGATCTACCTCATCAAGAGCACCCTCGGGGAGAACCCCTCCACTTGATGCCATGCTTACGGGTCCTCTCAAAAGAGCCGATGAGATCGGCTTCAAGAGATTTCGATCTCATCATACCGCCGCCTTGTGCTCTTGAGCAGTAAATGCGTGACGGGTCGATCTCCATCGCGTCGGATGTTGATGTAGACGTTGTTGAGTGTCCCACGGGCGTGCGAATGTGTTGCTGTCAAAACTCACGGCGCAGCGACGAGCAACACGAAGCCGGGAGGCTCCCGAACTGCTGGTGGGCCTGGTCCCTCGGCAACGCGCAAAACTCCAGACACGTCTGTCTTGGTTCGAGGGCGTGCCACCTGACCTATACCTGGTCAGGAAGGTGAAAGATTGCTCCGATTGATTTCCTGCATGATAAACAAGTATACGTAAAATTCGAGCCGTGACCGGCTCCCAGGTTTCCCTGTGAATCGGCTCCTAGAGCCGATTATCCCATGGTTCTGCATTAAATTGTTATGATAACATGGGGTTTTGCTTGATCACTACAAGTTAAATCGATCTACGACAGTTTAATGTTTTCACCACGTAACTGGAACGTCCTACACGTAATTGAGCCTAGTAGATACAAAAGATGATAGAAAACTAATCCTAGAGGAGGCTAACAACAACCGACGTAAAGTCAATTACGGAACAACTTCTCTAAAACTAGCAAACTACATCGCGCATTACCCTTTGGATCGTTCAACCCGTTTATAAGGCCTGACTACGTAGATGTCAAACTAAACCTTGGTGAGCAAGGCACAACCATAACAGACCGAATCAACTAAATAAAGATTAAGCAAGATGCTACCCTTGCACTTGGGAAGAGGTGCAAAGGTAGCGAGGTAACTTAAAGGTAGCATAAACAATTATAACGGAAAAGCACTGATGCTAGCCTCAACAAATCTACGATAGTAGTGTTACTCGCCATCAAAAAGGCTTCAGTACGAGTAACACCAAATAACGCATAAGTAAAGATACTGCCTATGCGATCTAGGCAGCATGACACTTACCCGAAAGAAACCCTAGAAACAAGGGGTGGCGATGCGCCGAGATTGTGTTTGTTGTGAACGTGATTGTCCTCCTTTTCTTGATAACCTTAGGTACATATTTATAGTCCGGAGACTCTCTACTTTTGGAATAACTCTACAACTCTATCTTTACCTAAACTGCAACGAAACCTACTATGATACAAGATACACGGGCAGTTTAGCCCAATTCTACGTACTAGGCCGATCCAACAACACGTTGAATATACGCATCTTCCAAGCCCATCTTGATCACGGCCCATCTCCTTCGTTGGCCAAAATATGGCGATAACAATACCTTGATAAGATTTTAAAGAAATTTAAAAGGGACGGAAGTAAGAAGGGGTTCTTACCTATGTTGCAAGTCAAGACATTGAGTAGGACTCAAAGTCCGGCTACGACGGAAGAAAGAGAGATAATGGACAAAGTCCCCTATGCTTCAACCATAGGCTCTATAATGTATGCCATGCTATGTACAAGACCGGATGTGGCACATGCTATTAGTTTAACTAGTAGATACCAATCTTATCCAGGATCGGAACACTGGATAGCGGTCAAGAATATCCTTAAGTACTTGTGAAGAACTAAGGATATGTTTCTCGTATACGGAGGTGAAGAAGAGCTTGTCGCTAAGTGTTATGTCGACGCTATCTTTGAGACCGATCCGGATGACTCTAAGTCCCAATACGGAAACGTATTTCTCATGAATGGTGGAGCAGTTAGTTGGAGGAGTTCCAAACAACCCGTGGTGGCGGGATCAACAACGGAGGCCGAATATGTTGATGCTTCGGAAGCGGCTTAGGAAGCAGTTTGGATGAAGGAGTTCATAACCGAACTAGGTGTGGTTACAAGCGCGTTGGACCCAATGGTGATCTATTGTGACAACAATGGTGCCATAGCCAATGCCAAAGAACCAAGGTCTCACAAGAATTCCAAGCATATTAAGCGTTGGTTTCACTCCATCCGCGAGCATGTCAAGGATGGAGATATAAAGATATGTAAAGTACACACGGATCTCAATGTAGCAGATTCGTTGACTAAAACTCTCCCTAGAGCCAAACATGATCAACACCAGAACTCCATGGGTGTTAGATTTATCACTATGTAACTAGATTATTGTCTCTAGTGCAAGTGGGAGACTCAAGGGAATATGCCCCGAGAGGCAATAATAAAGTGTTTATTATGTATATTCCAAATATACAATAGATGTTTATTTTGCATGCTATAATTATATTAATACGTAAATGTTAATACATGTGTATTTAATAAACAAACAAAAAGTTCCTAGTCATGCATCTCTTATAAACTATCTCGTTGATTAACAAGATGATCAAGGTTTCCTGATCATGGACATTGGATGTTGTTAATAACGAGGTCACAACATTATTGGAATAGTGTGATGAACATTCGTCTGAAGTATAACATTACGATCAAAGTCATTGAGTTTATATTGCTATAACATCATACGAAGTAATCCTAATCCTTAGACCATGAGATCATGTCAATCACTAACACTAGAAGAGTATCTTGATAACATCAAACATCACACCGTAAAAAGATGGGTTCAGTACTAATAAAGTGATATTGTAAGATCCCTCCTTTGTAAAGGAAAGGATCCCTGTGATTGCAATGCTAGTCCCTGGATCAATAGCTAGAATCCACAGTTAAGATGTAATATCAAGAAACAAAGGTCATAATACAACTTTATAACCGGGAATAAATTAATTTATTACATCTTACATAGCTCATTTGGCTATCTCATTACAATGTAGCAGAATTTAACTATAGCATGGGGTCCTTCATCTTCAAAGTGCCACAGGCAGACATGTTGGTTGTAGACTTGTAATCCTAATCAATAAACTTCTCTAACATCAAACAAACCTGCAACAGAACAAGTTACAGCCACAAGGGTCAATACATTTGAATTGTATTGGCAAGTGATACTATGGTAATATTGTGGAGTCTATCATCTATATGCATTTGGCTAAGTGGAGTGTGGCATCCCGAAAAAACCACTACCAGAAAATCGCGTTGTTTTTGTGCATTGCATCATCATGACCGCATGCTCATGTCATCATGCCACATTGCATTTGAGCATCGTCATCATCTTGCATTTGCTTGCATAAAACTATTTGCGGGAAAACCTGTTCTTGTTTTCTAAGCGCCCCGTCTATGTTCCAAACGCAAAACCCGGGTCTCCGGATTATTTTGTTTTGTCTCATCGGTTTGCAAAGCCCTGTTTAAACAAATAAAATATTTAATTATTTTAGTGGGAAGCCAAACCGGCGATCCGACCAGTGCCACCCAGAATAAAACCAGCTCACCCAATTCCTAAAACTACCTAGTCCTAATCTACCCACCAATCACAGCTCGCCACCTCACCCCTGGACCCAATCCCCACCCACCTTGCCACCTCATCAATCCACCCTGCAGCACCCCAATCCTTCTCTCACCCCAACCGATCCCCCCCGCCTGCCCCCCCCCCCCCTACAACCCGGCCCCCCCCCCCCCGCCCACCTCATCTCTCTCTCTCTCCCCCTCTCTCCACAGGTCCCACCCAACCCCACACCGACACACACACGCACACCCCGCGCCTCCCTGTCCACACCTCACACGCCAGCCCCACCGGCCCCACCCCTCCACCCTGCCCCACCCACCCATCGTCCCTCTCTCTGCCTCGCTTCCTCCCCATCCCGTGTTCCCAACCTCAACCTCCGTCGCCCCACCTCTCTGCTGCAGCTCGCCTGCCTCGCCCCTCTCTCCTCGGCTCGCCCTTCGCCGCCTCTCGGCAACCCAGGCGCGCCACCCGCGCCCAGCGCCGGCCCGGCCAGGTCCCGCCGCCGGACTCCTCCGACCGCCACCTGCTCGCCGTCATGAGCTCCACCGACCCGCCTCCTCTCCAACCTCTCCGGCCGACGCGCCTCACCGTCCACCCCTCTCGCTCCACCGCCTCCTCCGCTCAGTCGCCGCCTGCGGACCCGTCTCGCCTCCTCTGCGTCCCCGCTCGGCCTCGGCTCCCGCCAGCCGCGCCCAGTCTCCTCCCGCGTTCACAGCGCGAGCCTGCCCGCCTCCACCTCGGCGCTCCGAGCACCTCTCCTCGCATAGCCGAGGCCGCCACCACCTCCAGTTCGTGGCCGCCCCCGTAGACCTCGCCGTCCCTACACGCGTCGAGCTTCGCCAGCGTCGCCTTCCTCCTCCCGGCCTCTGCCTCCAGCGGATGGCTGGCCGCGCTTCGCCACCTCCAGCCGCCCTGGCTGCGACCTGAGCCCGCTGCCAGCTTCCGGCGCCGCGCCGCAAGACGCCACCTTGTCGCCTCCGTCACACCAGGAGCTTCCCGGCAGCCATGGCCACCCTGCGCCAAGCTAGCCCGCTCGCCTCTGCGTCCACGAGTCGCGATCGGGACGGCCTTTGGACCCGATGGTCCCCTAGCATGCTCTCTGTTGTGGACATCGATAAGTTCTCCGTCGTAAGATGATGCCACCCGAAGACGGTGCCATGCCTGAAGAACCACGGGCGAGAACCGTCCCCTTGACAAGATCTTCATCTCGGAACGCCAAGACCCGTTCCCGGAGTCCGATTGTCGTGCCCGAACCCGTGGTACCCCGAGACCCCCCAAGATCTACGCCGCGGAACAACAAGGCCTCCGGGGTGGAACCGACAAGATCTACCGCCTAACGCCAAGATCTTCTCCTCGGAACGCCAAGATCGACTCTGTTATCCGAGAACGATCCCGTCGAACCCTGAGCCCCTGAGACCGAACCCCGAACCCCGGAACCTCAAGTTTGTTGAGGCCCTCTTATGTGTGAACCCCTTCCCGAAACCCTATTTTATAATATAATACAACTTGTCGCATATTAATTGTTCATGCATGCATATTGTCATGTGGTTTGGGGGGCCTTATGCCGAATCACCTTATAATTAAATATGGGGCCCATATGCGGACAAATCTAGTCTCATATTGGTTCCATTTAAATTTGTGTAGCGAACCGGTAACTTATCTTGCCTTGTTATTACAACATTTAATTGCGGGGTACCTAAATAACTTGAACCATTTAATTAATTGCCGGGACCCCGGTTCCGCTTAATATGACCTAATTGCATCGCACCTTTGCCATGTCATACATCATACAAGCATCATGCCGATCTTCTGCCGTTGTATTAAATAGTGCATCCGGTGTTTATTCTAGTGTTTTGCTTCTTCGCGGATAAGGCCGTTGAGTTGACGCGAGTGTCGACCCGATCTTCGGATGAACCTTCGGCAATGTTTTTTAGGCGAGCATCTCCCCCTTTCTACCTATCTTACTTTTATAGTATTTATTTCTCTCATGTTGATCTATTGCTATCTGTGTTGCGATGCTCTAGTTTTCGTACCCGAGATATCCCTTGCCGCCTTATATTGCCTTGGACATATCCTATTACCTGTTGTTTGGTAGATAGTTGGACTTGCGCGTCGTAGTCGCTTGCTCAAGTGCTGTTGCGTGTCGTCCAGTACCACAGTTGTTGGAGTATTGCCGTGTGATTATTGTTGGAGATGATCTTAACTTTAATTATTGTTTAAACAACTAAAAATTGAAGTAAGTAAGCAGAGGCACAGGTGGGCAATATATGTTATTTGGTTGTTAACCGTCCACTTGTGTCCCGTAGGACCCCGAGTACTTGATACCTGTTCCTTGAATATTCGCGCTATCCACATCCGGAGGATTATGGGACCCCTGAGCGAGCTTGATTCATTCTTATTTCTTGGGGCCACAAACTAGTTTGAGGTTTTATTTACGATCTGTACTTATGCCATGCTTTACTGCTTTATTTACGATTGTGCGAGGAGCACTGTCTGCTTAGGATTGTGGCACGATTCATGGTATCGACAAGCCGATCCACACTTTCGGGTTCGATCGTTTCTGGCCGTCCCCACAACCTTGAGTCCGTCTCGAGCCGACCGGCTTCGTTCGGGTCTACTTTAAGGGTGGCCCCAAATATTTCTGAATCTGTGATTGCTTTGTCGTGAAGGCCTCGTTGGGTTTTGATTTGGTTTTCCGAGGTTGATCGAGTGTGTGTTGCTATTTGTGCACCCCGGCCGGGTAGAACTTTCTGAAAGCCGTGTCCGCGGTTATGGACGACTTGGAGCACAGTATCTCGATCATAGACAACTATAACTAAAGTAGTGCTATAAATTTGACTTTATAATGACTAGTAATCAGCTTCACTATAATGGAATGGCTAAATAAAACTGCCAACAATTGCTTGTTTGGGTTGTCGCTTGCGACCATTGTATCTGACTAGTAAGTATTGCAACTACAACGGAATGGCTAAATAAAAGTACCAACAACTGCTGGGTTTTGGGATATCTCATGCTAAGTGTATCTGACTAGTAAGTATTACAATCTCAATGGAATGGTTAAATAAAATTGCCCACTGCTTATTATATCAGGATGACTATCTATACCTGACTAGTAATTGGTGCAACGATAAACGAATAAATAAAACTGCCAACTGTGTGAGTTCCTCGGTTGACTTCCTCGTTTGGTCTCGAGGGGGAAACACCAGGATGGGTTTGTTTGGTGGTAGCATCGAGTTGGTTCGAATAGGTCTTTCTTACCCCTCTCGATAGCTAGTTGTCCGAGTCTCTATAGGTTGTTTAGCGCATCTTGCCGCTGCCGCTTGATCCACCATACCTATGTAGGCGAGGACCGCCAATTCTAGCCTCGCTGTCTTGGCTTCAATCTTGACTCCTCTTTTTCCTTTTCCCTTTGTCGGCACCCCTTTTGTTTAAGCAGGTTTTGAGATCGACGTCGTTAGCAGGGTTACCCTTCCGGCTTGGCCTGGGCAGGGTTATGGACGCCATTGGTTATTCTTCAGGGCTCTTAGCCCCATTTGCATCTTGTCCGTAGCTGGACGCTATATCGTTTTCAAGGTGATCTGGATCTTCGTATGTTATATCTGTATTCTTGACTCGTTGAGTCGCTGTTGTATATATATGTTCTGTGGGTCCCATCGAGGACTGTTGTGTAATGTTATTACTTCGTTTTCCACCCGCACGAAACTGCCTGGTGGTCACCTTTGAATCGTTTCTATGCGCGTTTGGCGGGAAGCGCTAAAACTTGCATAGGCCCGATTCTGAGGGTGTTACAGAGTGGTATCAGAGCTCAGTGGTTGCGATACCCCACAAGTCCATCCTGTAGGATAACCTAGCTAACGGCCGAAGTAGAGTGTCAAAACTATTTTTCAAAATCGGTTGGATAGTTCTGATTAGGTCTGATTTTACTTCTTACCCCTCTGCTATTCTCCTCTTATCTCACCGTGTTTTGAATCCGCTCTCTTCTCTCTCTTCGAGTCCAGGATTTCTCGTGGTTGGGTTCCGTCGTACCTTCAGGGTTTCGCTTCCTCCTTTGGTAATGGTGTTGCTAAATCTGATCTTCATGCTATCCGAGGAATCCTTCGTCCGGTGGACTTCTCTTTGTTCCTTCTCGTGCCTTCCGGTGTTTTCCGACGCAACGACATCATCTACGCCAGATCCGATGCAGAGTCTGAATCACTCCTTTGTTCCGACCCTCGTTTGTCGAGATCTTCAGTCTAATTCCGAGAGTTGGTTGCATAATCCGCCTATTCGTGTGCCGAGTAATGGTTTGGGTGCGCGATGGACTGATCACCATCCGACTACTCTTATCATTCGCTCATGTACATCGAATCAGTGGATCCAGCAGTTTTACTCCGTCCACGGAAGCTAGAGGTGGCTTTATTTGTTGATACCTCTGCCTTCGACCTTTTGTTTCCGGAGTGTTCTCTCGACGATCACGGACAACGACCTCTTGTTAGTGGTGTCGCGAGGATCTACACGAAGCGAGAAGACGCAGATCGCCGACCTTCTTTCCGGTACCATGAGGCGGATCTCGAGGGCGAGATCCATTGTTAGTGGTGTCGAATTGTGGCATCCCGCAAAAACAACTACCAGAAAATCGCGTTGTTTTTGTGCATTGCATCATCATGACCGCATGCTCATGTCATCATGCCACATTGCATTTGAGCATCGTCATCATCTTGCATTTGCTTGCATAAAACTATTTGCGGAAAAACCTGTTCTTGTTTTCTAAGCGCCCCGTCTATGTTCCAAACGCAAAACCCGGGTCTCCGGATTATTTTGTTTTGTCTGCTGTCGGTTTGCAAAAGCCCTGTTTAAACAAATAAAATATTTAATTATTTTAGTGGGGGCAGCCAAACCGGGCCGATCCGACCTAGTCGGCCACCCCCAGAATAAAACCAGCTCACCAGAATTCCTAAAACTACCTAGTCCTAATCTACCCACCAATCACAGCTCGCCACCTCACCCCTGGACCCAATCCCCACCCACCTTGCCACCTCATCAATCCACCCTGCAGCACCCCAATCCTTCTCTCACCCCAACCGATCCCACCCGCCTGCTCCCCTCTCCCTTACAACCTGGCCCCACCCTCCTGGCCCACCTCCTCTCTCTCTCCCCCTCTCTCTCCCTGGGTCCCACCCCAACCCCACACACCGACACACACACGCACACCCCGCGCCCCCTCCCTGTCCACACCCTCACACGCCAGCCCCACCTGCCCACTCATCGCCCTCGCCGCCCCATCTCTCGCCTCGCTTCCTCCCATCCCGTGTTCCCAACCTCAACCTCCGTCGCCCTCTCTCTGCAAGCTGCATTGGCGCCTCCCCTCTCCTCTCTCTCGTCGCTCGCCCTTGCCGCCTCTCAGCAACCCTGAAGGCCGCCACCCGCCGCTTGGCCCGGCCCTGTGGTCCGCCCGCCGTCTGGGACTCCTCCGCCCGCCACTACGGCTCGCCGTCCCATGAGCTCCGCGACCGCCTCCTCTCCAACCTCTCCGGCCGACGCGCCTCACCGTCCACCCCCTCTCCCGCTCCACCGCCTCCTCCCGCTCAGGTCGCCGCCCTGCGGACCCCGTCTCCTCGCCCTCCTCTGCGTCCCGCCGCTCGGCCTCGGATCCCGCTTGGCCGCCAGTCTCCTCCTGCCGCGTTCTGGCGCGAGCCGCCGCCTCCACCTCAAGCGCGCTCCGAGCACCTCTCCCTCCGCTTGCCGAGGCCGCCCGCCTCCAGCTCGTGGCGGCCCCGTCGACCTCGCCGCAACTGCCGCTTCCTCCTCTCGGCCTGCCATGGCAGCCCGGCCGTGCCTTCAGCTCACCTCCAGCTGCTGACGCCTGGCCTGCGACCCGAGCCCGCTGCACCATTCGCCCGGCGCTGGCCACAAGACGGCCACCTCGTCGCTCCGTCCGCCACCGTCACACCGCAGGAGCTTCCCCCCCGGCAGCCATGGCCACCCCTGCGCCAAGCTAGCCCCGCCTCCGCCTCTGCGTCCCACGAGTCGCAGTCAGGGACGGGCCTTTGGACCCGATGGTCCCCTAGCATGCTCTCTGTTGTGGACATCGATAAGTTCTCCGTCGTAAGATGATGCCACCCGAAGACGGTGCCATGCCTGAAGAACCACGGGCGAGAACCGTCCCCTTGACAAGATCTTCATCTCGGAACGCCAAGACCCGTTCCCGGAGTCCGATTGTCGAGCCCGAACCCGTGGTACCCCGAGACCCCCCAAGATCTACGCCGCGGAACAACAAGGACTTCGGGGTGGAACCGACAAGATCTACCGCCTAACGCCAAGATCTTCTCCTCGGAACGCCAAGATCGACTCCGTTATCCGAGAACGATCCCGTCGAACCCTGAGCCCCTGAGACCGAACCCCGAACCCCGGAACCTTAAGTTTGTCGAGGCCCTCTTATGTGTGAACCCCTTCCCGAAACCCTATTTTATAATATAATACAACTTGTCGCATATTAATTGTTCATGCATGCATATTGTCATGTGGTTTGGGGGGGCCTTATGCCGAATCACCTTATAATTAAATATGGGGCCCATATGCGGACAAATCTAGTCTCATATTGGTTCCATTTAAATTTGTGTAGCGAACCGGTAACTTATCTTGCCTTGTTATTACAACATTTAATTGCGGGGTACCTAAATAACTTGAACCATTTAATTAATTGCCGGGACCCCGGTTCCGCTTAATATGACCTAATTGCATCGCACCTTTGCCATGTCATACATCATACAAGCATCATGCCGATCTTCTGCCGTTGTATTAAATAGTGCATCCGGTGTTTATTCTAGTGTTTTGCTTCTTCGCGGATAAGGCCGTTGAGTTGACGCGAGTGTCGACCCGATCTTCGGATGAACCTTCGGCAATGTTTTTCAGGCGAGCATCTCCCCCTTTCTACCTATCTTACTTTTATAGTATTTATTTCTCTCATGTTGATCTATTGCTATCTGTGTTGCGATGCTCTAGTTTTCGTACCCGAGATATCCCTTGCCGCCTTATATTGCCTTGGACACATCCTATTACCTGTTGTTTGGTAGATAGTTGGACTTGCGCGTCGTAGTCGCTTGCTCAAGTGCTGTTGTGTGTCGTCCAGTACCACAGTTGTTGGAGTATTGCCGTGTGCTTATTGTTGGAGATGATCTTAATTTTAATTACTGTTTAAACAACTAAAAATTGAAGTAAGTAAGTAGAGGCACAGGTGGGCAATATATGTTATTTGGTTGTTAACCGTCCACTTGTGTCCCGTAGGACCCCGAGTACTTAATACCTGTTCCTTGAATATTCGCGCTATCCACATCCGGGAGGATTATGGGACCCCCCTGAGCTAGAGCTTGATTCATTCTTATTTCTTGGGGCCACAAACTAGTTTGAGGTTTTATTTACGATCCTGTACTTATGCCATGCTTTACTGCTTTATTTACGATTGTGCGAGGAGCACTTTGTCTTGTTAGGATTGGCACGATTCCGCGGTATCGACAAGCCCAGTCACACTTCGGGTTCCCGATCGTTTTACGTCCCCACAACCTTGAGTCCGTCTCGAGCCGGCTTCGTTCTATGGTCTACTTTAAGGGTGGCCTGAAATATTTCTGAATCCTGTGATTGCTTTGTCGTGAAGGCCTCGTTGGGTTTTGATTTGGTTTTCCGAGGTTGATCGAGTGTGTGTTGCTATTTGTGCACCCGGCCGGGTAGAACTTTCGAAAGCCGTGTGTCATGGTTATGGACGACTTGGAGCACAGTATCTCGATCATAGACAACTATAACTAAAGTAGTGCTATAAATTTGACTTTATAATGACTAGTAATCAGCTTCACTATAATGGAATGGCTAAATAAAACTGCCAACAATTGCTTGTTTGGGTTGTCGCTTGCGACCATTGTATCTGACTAGTAAGTATTGCAACTACAACGGAATGGCTAAATAAAAATACCAACAACTGCTGGGTTTTGGGATATCTCATGCTAAGTGTATCTGACTAGTAAGTATTACAATCTCAATGGAATGGTTAAATAAAATTTCCCACTGCTTATTATATCAGGATGACTATCTATACCTGACTAGTAATTGGTGCAACGATAAACGAATAAATAAAACTGCCAACTGTGTGAGTTCCTCGGTTGACTTCCTCGTTTGGTCTCGAGGGGGAAACACCAGGATGGGTTTGTTTGGTGGTAGCATCAGGTTGGTTCCGAATAGGTCTTTCTTACCCCTCTCTGATAGCCGCTAGTTGTACCGAGTCTCTATAGGTTGTTTAGCGCATGCTGCCGCTGCCGCTTCAGTCCACCATACCTATGTAGGCGAGGACCGCCGAATTCTAGCCTCGCCGTGTACTGGCCTCAGTACTGATGCTCCTCTTTTTCCTTTGCCCTTTATCGGCACCCCTTTTGTTTAAGAAGGTTTTGAGATCGACGTCGTTAGCAGGGTTACCCTTCCGCTTGCCTGGCAGGTTATGGACGCCATTGGTTATTCTTCAGGGCTCTTAGCCCCATTTGCATCTTGTCCGTAGCTGGACGCTATATCGTTTTCAAGGTGATCTGGATCTTCGTATGTTATATCTGTATTCTTGACTCGTTGAGTCGCTGTTGTATATATCTGTTCTGTGGGTCCCATCGAGGACTGTTGTGTAATGTTATTACTTCGTTTTCCACCCGCACGAAACTGCCTGGTGGGCACCTTTGAATCGTTTCTATGCGGGTTTGGCGGGAAGCGCTAAAACTTGCATAGGTCCGATTCTGAGGGTGTTACATGGAGATTAGGCTTGCTTTGCTCAAAATAGATTTTCCTTATCATTTAAAAACACTAAGTTTTTGCTTGACAAAATCACCTAAGGCATCTCCCAATAGAAATTGGTGATCCTTCAACCCTTGTTCAACCACAGGTTTTTAACTTAGAAATTTGGATGAGGAGATTCTTGATAGCTTCCATGTCTTGATGCTCAAATTGTCCTTTACCAGGGACATGGCTAAGTACTTAGATTTTACACTCTGCAGAGGTGGTGCACTTTCCCCACAAGACTTGGTTTCACCAAGACAAGATCTTTCACAAGCCTTCCCTTAGACCAGAATGGACGCGTTCCAACCTATCATCTCCTACCACCAACTGTCCATTTGGCTAAGTTATTGCAACCTATATGATCCAGGCAGAGCCCATAATGCCAAGTGGCTACACCTAAAGCTTCTCAACATTTGACATCTCAAATCTCTTTCTTCTTGGGTGGCCATCCACAAGTGAGATACCAAGTTTTCCCCAGTATACTGGACTTGGTGATGCCCAAGTTTTCCCCAGCATACTGTACTTGCATAACCACTCAACACAAACCATTCTTTCCATTCCACCCAGGTGATTCATTCACTTAGTTGTTTTATTAAACAAAACACAAGTCCTTGACTTAGAAATATTCCATAGTATGAATATATATTTCACCCTTGTTTTCTACTAGGTAAGATAAGCATGATAGTAGTAGGAATCTTAACTTAGGAAAATTCTACTAAGGTTTCATCTACTAGGATTTCCCATGGCATAGTTTATACTTAGCAAAAATTCCATGCAAGTCCTACTTTGAAATATCACTAATGCATAGTGAAAATAATGGGACAAAAGTATGAAGCATCACTTGCCTTTTTGTTAGAGAATATAAGTTCACTCCTTGATCTTTGCAATATTCACACTCTTCAAATCACTACAATTCAATCAACCAAGCAATATTTCAATCTACCATTCAAGCAACATTACATAAAATATTAGAAACAAAACAATGCATGCAAGCATGCCAAACTTTGTTTTATTTACAAAAGTGGTTTATAATAGGTTATAAACATTCTAAAACACTTATTGGTCATTTTATAAAGTGGCAAAACTATTTGCAAAAGATTTTACCTATAAACCATTTTTAAACTAAATCATTATTTTATGTGGTTGAAAATGTCTTTAGTAAAGCAATAATTTTATAGGGCTCACAAAATATGTTTTATAATCATAAAACTTTGTGTTTAGGGTTAGAGAGTTTAAATCAAAACATTTCCCAAAGGTTTTCCACCAAAAGCATTTTAAACACATAAGCATTATTTTTATTTGACTAGAAATGGTTTAAATCAAAGATTTACTCCTTAGCTTGACCAAATACATTTTTCAAATCCATGAGTTGGTTTATAAGGTCAGTAGGTTCAAAACAATCCATTTGCCAAAGGTTTTATCTCAAAAATCATTTTAGAACAATTTTTATATTCTAAATATGCATACACAAGTTTCTGCAAAAACAATCAATTTTAACAGAAGCATTTTACTAAACAAAGTGCATGGTAAGAAAGTACTTGTCTTGCTGATTCCATTTATATAAAATTTGCAAAATTTGGACGTGTGTTTTGAAAGTTATGAATTTTTCAAATTGGAACATCTAATAGACAAGTTTCTGGTTTTTAAAACAATCACAGGCCACGCGTCGTGTTGTTATTGGTCGGTACCGCTTCATGCAGATCGACAGATGCGAGCCGTTGGATCTAAGTGACATCGTATGGCTCAGAGGCTCTCGTACCCCTTCGGTTAAATTCTATAGCGACACTACGATCTAGATCCGACGGTTCTTAGCGTTATGATTAGAAACAGGCGGCACTGGCGGCGGCGTGCGACGGCGCGCGGTTAGAAGGTGGCGGTGTCGACGCTACAGGAAGCGAGAGAGTGAAGGGAGATGATCACCAGAATCGCGGGGTCGTGGTGATGCTCAAGGTGCTTGCCGCTTGTCGAGGGGCGCACGATGGTGACGGCAATCGCTCGCCGGAGTTCTCTCTGGCGATGGTTGCTCTCTGTCGGAGACGATGGCGAGGCTTCGGTGCATGCCAGAGGGAGAGGAGGGTATGGTTAGATGCGCAAAGACGTGGCGAGGATGCGTGCGTGAAAGAGAAAGAGAGGGGCGATCATTACCAACCAGGAAAGTGTCACCGGAGGGGAAGCAGACGGTGGCGCGCTCGATGGTCGTCGTTGCCGAGGTTCTGGGGCGCGCGGGGGTGAGCTGATGCCACTGGGAGGTGCGCCAGGGTCTGTGGAGCACGCGTGTGTGGTCGAGGGGGCGAGGGGCGAAGGAGGCTGGCCGGAATTGCTGCCGGAGAGCGTCGGAGGTAGTGGGTTCGGGTGAGAAATTTGTGTAGCCCGGTGGCGAGGAGGGTGTGGCGACATAGGGGAAAGAGAGAGGGCGTCGAGGCACTTAAGATGGCATGGTCGCGGGGTGGTTTTACTGCGGCGTTAACGCAAATTAACGCGAGCCTTAATCGACTGCAACGGCCAGCGAGGTGAGGGGCGGGGTCAACGGGCGAGGAAGACGATGACGTGGCGTGGGCTGCGTTGTCAGCGAGAGGAAGAGAGGGGGAGTGGATCCTGGCAGTCATCCACTGCGTCGGTCGATTCGTAGGTGAAAAACGGTTCACTCCGGGGGGTGGAGAGATGGGCTGCTGGGCTTTAATGGGCTAGCTGGGTTGGGCTGCTTCTTTTCATTTTTTTTGTTCTGATTGTTTTTCCTTTTTCCATTTCTTTTATTCTGTTTTGATTTTGATTAAACAATTCAAACACTCATTTTAATTCAAACCTTTGCCAAATTTTGTGAATAATCAAACACTGATTAGTAATACATACTGAAGTCATAATTAGAATAAATCTTTTATTCTTTTTAGGGTCTTTTAGTTATTTAAAATAGGTCCTAGTATTAATTAAATAAGATTTAATAATATTTTTCAAACTCCATTTGAAATATAAATCTTTCTAAATCTTTTCAGTAGGTTTTATTTATTGAATAGGGTGTCAAAATATTCACCTTGAATTATTTGGAAAAAATATTTCATATGATTTATACCCCATTTGAATTGGGTATTTGTTTTAATTCCAATGAAATTAAATATAGTTTTAATTCCATAAAATTTATTTGGAAGATTTATTTAATCTTTATTTAAGTTAATTAAACAACTTTTATTCCACTTGGATAAATTCCAAATTCTGTTTTCCCATGATTTATGTAATCATTTCTTAATAGGGATTTTGTCTTTATTCCAAAATAGAAATAGAATTTGGTTAATGCCACTTTATTTTATTTGGAAAATTCTTTATCCATTATTTTACTTGGATTTGGATTATATTTATTCCATTTTCTTATGGATTAGGTCAAGTTTTAATTTGCCCTTTAAATATTCCTCATTTAATATTTCTATCTTTATCTTATAAAATCCATATCTTTTTATTTATAGATCCAAACTTGGTGATTCCAATTTGTAAAATCTTATTTAATATTTATTTATCCTTTTAAATATATTTAGGATTATTTTCTCACCAATTGGTGTGGATTTTAGATAAGTGCTTTATTAGCTTTGGAAATTACTTTTCCTTATCTTATTAAATTCATAGGATTTTATTCATGGCTCCAAATTTAGTGAAACCAATTTCTATGGTTTTATAATATTTCTATTTGTCATTCTTGATCAATTGGAAATGTTTGTTTGACCAATTTTTATATGGATCAAATCCATAGTCTTAGAGATAACTTGAAAATGATTTTCTTCCATTAGGATTTTAGGGTTTTGGTTTATTTTCCAAGTGTTTAAATATCCAGATGCATTTATGAAGAATGCATTTCACCTGATTTGAATTTAGTTGGCTTCAAACATTAACCAAAGTTTGTTCAAGATGGGATTTTAAGTTTTCATTTAGAAACAAAAGTTTCTTTTCGCCCTAAATTTCAACAATTATTTATTTTTCACATTACAAGATTTGGAAAATCTTGGGATGTGACAGTTATGTTGAGGACCATGGATCGAGAGTGAAATTTTTTCATCCCGATGATGGATAGATATACTTTGGGCCCTCTCAGTGATATCACATTGATTAGCTTGCAAGCAAGTGATTTGATCACTAGAATCTTATATCACGGGAACAAGAAAAGAGTACATGTCAGTAACGATATCAAACAAGGTATGGAGATACCGATGATCGAATCTCGGACATGTACTATATCACGAGACAAAGGGATTAAGTTACTAGCGTAAAAGATTCTCACGATCACAAGAAAGTCATCATTGAATGTGTGGGAGTCAGTATGGATCTCTAGGTCTCACTTTTGATTATTGATCTGAGAGGGGTCTCAATCATGTCCGCATTATTCGCGAACCGTAGGGTGACACACTTAAGAGACACCGACACCATTTGGAACAAATAGTTTCATGTTGAAAAGAATAACAAAGCGCAGGAATTTATTTCACTAGACACCGAAACTATTTTCAGGTGAAATTGCAGAAAGTGTTTCTGCATGTTAAATGAAATACTAGCAAGGGGTTATATGTGAATGTTTATCATTAATGTAATTGACAAAATTCTAAATAAATAAAAGGAGTTTTATTTAAAGAGAGTTTGCATTAAATTTGGTGGAAATTTAATGGGAATTTGAGTGGGATTTTTGAGTGGAAAATTGAAGGGCCAAATTGTGAGTGGAGCTTCCACCCACATGAATGGAGGGAGGGAAAGGGGGAAGCCCCATGCGCCGGCCACCCCTTGGGGTTCTCCCTCCTATAAAAGGATCCCCTCTCCCTCTCTCTCACTCACACCTCCTCGTGAAGGATCTCTCTCCCCCTCTAGTTTATCCCCCATGGTCTCAGGCTAGCGAGATACATGTTCTCGGTGGATTTTCGGCAAGAAAGAGTTGTACTTCCGCTGCATTGCTAGAGTGAGGAGGCGGAGGTTGCTTGGTGCCTCGTACCTATGTGCGAGCAGGGATGCGCTGCTGATTTGCGGCGCTAGGACTTCCTCTCGATCTTGAGATCGACAAGAGTTTGTCTACATCAACCACGAGTTCAACCTCGTTAAACTTTTTCGGTCTTCAAGGGTATGTTCTCTACGGATGTATATCCACCCATTGCTTGTATCTAGTAGATAGTCTTGGTACATAGTTGTTCCCATCGTAGGAAAATTTTTGTTTTCTATGTTGCGAACCCTACACCAAGAATCTCTTTTGAAGCATCAAGCTTAATTCTTATATTTTGTTATATGCTTCTTGTTGTGACTATGATCTTGGATATCCATGCAAGCTACCTTGGGAAAATTATTCCCAATATTTATTGTCCTTGGACAATGAGTACTCAATTTATGGTAGAATTTATTGATCATGTTCACTTTGGCCTTTGCTTAATTTTATCCTATCGTTGGCCAATGAAATGTTTTGTGTTGATCCCATGTATTCCTTGCTTCTTTTGGATCTTCTTATTCTATTGGTATCCTCTTGTGTTTTATTTAATGTAGGTAGTAGTGATGATCTCATTTGTGTACATCTTGCATTCAAAATCAAAATTCTACATAATGTACTACTTATGGGTGAGCTCTCCTATATTATCTAGAACAATCCTTTTATGATTTGTTGTTTGATACGTATCGTGTTTTATGTTCTTGGAAGTTCAATCTTTTTGTTTTGGTATTTGTACCATCATGAAAAGTGTGCAGAGTTTGGTTTATTTGTTGGAACCTTGCTCTTTCTGGGAGTTGGCTTTGTCTCATTCCTTGTTTCATGTTTTGACCATTTTAGAATGAGATAAATCCTTGAGCATTTGTGTTTCTATCTATCTTTTGCTCTTTGGCTTTTACCTAGTTCATTTGTTGAACTTATGATCTTTCATGTGTTGAATTGGTTCTTTGATACAATTTGGACATCATTTTCCGTGTCACACTCGTGTGTGTGCCATCTCGGTTTACTTGGTGTTTTTGTTCGAATTGTATCTCATTTTTTATTGTTGAAAGCCTTGTGCATGCATATATACTATATGTTTATATTATGGCATGCTTGCTTTCTTTGATCCAAAATATAAGGGAAACTCCACCAAATCCCATCAGCTAAGACATGCATGAAATTAAATTTTATATCAATATGCACATATTTATGTGGAGTCTCTCCTATGTATTGTAGTTTCTCTAACTACTTTGGACCCAATATGTTTGGGGACCATTTTGTACTTAATTGCGCTTTAGGTACATTGGAGATATATATTGGATGCGTATATCTTGAACAAGGAAGAATTGGTGTCTACATGTCAATTGGATGCAATCTAGGATGTGCGACAAACTCATATCTACTACATCATATCAATTACATCTCGGTAGCAAGTATCTCTTTCTCATGCATATTTATCTTGATTCCAACCGGTTGCTGGTTGCTTTCTAGCATGAATTCATGTATTTATAATGGTTGTAGTTCTAGACTTGGTTTTAAGAGAACTCTCTATTGTAAATGTGTATAAGTTGAGATGAGTGCATATAATTGGGACTATACAAAATCATGCATATGATCCACCAATCCCAAATATGTCAATTTAGCAATTTTATTGCCTATCTTTTCCTCAATGTTTGTCGTGGTATTAACGACGAGTATGCCATGGAGGGGTCCTCACAGAGCATGTTTAGAGACGTGGGGTAAGGCAGAAGGTTGACGGGTACGAGGTGAAACAGCTTACCCAGGTTCAGATCCTATGACAGCGTCGGAATCCTACTCCTGCTATAAATCACTATAACGACAATACACCGGGTTACAGGGATCGGTTCGCTGTGCACGAGTTGTGTTGTTGCGTTATACTAGTTTCCCTAAAGTCTCCTCTAGGTCCGACTTATATAGTCGCCAGATCCTAGGATTACAGGGAAAGTCTTAGCCAAGCAGGTTATATAGTCCTACACGGTATACAACTAGTCTATTGTGTCTTGCACTCCAAGGCTCCGGGTACGCCAATGACTCCACCGTAGCCTTCCTTCATCCTGCATGGGCCTCCCTTCTGGATCCATCTAACTGGGCCACCCAGCAGACCATAGGCCTTGCCACTAACTGTGTGCCACCCGGGTTATCCGGATTAGAGACATGCAATGGTGATACCCATTTAGCATATCCCCAACAGTAGCCCCTAGAGAACTCCGAGATCTTGCACTGTCTTACCTCTTCAGGTTGAATGCTCCATCTAGGTGAATGTCGACAAATTGTCAAGCAATATCTTGTAGTCCTCCCAAGAACCCTGCGATATTCTCCGTCTTCGATATGTAAGTTGGTGAATTGCTGAATCTTCCATCGTACTCTTCTCGTAGTCGGACATGATCCATCCATGACGGAATCTTCATATGGGATTGTTCACCTACCTATGTCAGTAGAGTGATGTAGACCATAGGTCAGCGACGCCTTGTAACTCACACATGCAGATAACGTAATCATAGCCGTTTTTTCCGTGTGAAGGATACAAAACGTTGGTGACGGTGGTGAGAACATGGCGAAATTTCCACGCATGCTCGCGCACGCGCTATCCACGCATCAATCGTCGGATCAACTTTGCATGAATCTTGATGCCGAGTACTATATAGTATAACTGTGATGAATTTTATATTTTCACCTCATTCCTCCTTGTGTCATCTTCCTCCTCTAGCCAAGCCTCTCCTCAAGCTCCTCGCACGTTCAGAGAAAACCCTAGCCTTTCTCCAATCCACAGTCACCTTCCTTCTACCCCAATGGCTAGCAGCATCAGTGCCCCATAGATGGCGACGGCGGGCGATGCCACGACCAAGTCATCAGGCTCTGTTCTCGTCCCATCGGAAGGCATGGTGGTGCCGCACTCCATGGTGGTTGAATCCACCGGCGGCGAACAAATTCCAGCAGGGCTGGTGCCGCTGGAGGAGGAAGCTGATTCCCATAAAGGGGAGTGGCATACCTAAGTAGATCAAAAAAGGGGAGTGGCACGGATCGGACATCTCCGAGAACGACATCAAGGAGATGCTCACCGAAGGGTACCTCCCCACGACGGAGGGCCTGGTCTGGCAGGCGCCGGACAGCGAGGTCATCCCTTCTCCCTTAGTCAAAGAAAAGGTATACCTCAAGGATCAATTAGTGCGTGGCGTCTCCCTCCCAATCTCCTAGTTCTTCATAGAGGTCCTTAGCCACTTCCGGGTTCAACCTCAGAGCCTTTCCCCAAACAGTATCCTCGCACTTAGCAACTACGCGGCACTATGCGAGGGTTACCTAGGAATTAGGCCTAGGTTAGATTTGTTCATTTACTTCTTCACGGTGAAGAGGGAAGCCGGAGTGAGCAAAGAGGAGCTCAGGAACTACAGAACTATTAGCTTCAAGATCCGGCCTGGTCGGCGGTTCCCCGACATTGTAGGTCACGAATCCTGCAAGAATTGGCAGAGTACGTATTTCTACGGCCCAGATATCCCTCTGGTTGGCCGAGAAAGAATGTACCCGGACTTTGTCGACGGGGCCGCTACCGAAGCACCGACATGGAGATCCCAAGCCCTTCTTCCCTCCAACGACGAAGCTTCTCGTGCCGTAAGGCGGATAGAATGGTTCATAGAGACGGGTCTGACCGGCTTGGACCTAGCCATGTGCTGGTTCATCAGGCGGATCCAGCCTCTGCAACACCGCGCGAAGCTTATGCACCAGTACACCAAGGATAGGAAGGATAGCCTCAGGATATCCGAGGACAATTTCTCCAGTGACTCCGTCAAGCTTCGCCTCAAGGACATAGTCAAGGTGAAGGATCAGAAACGTGGCTTCACCATCACCTACTATATGTTCGAGGAGGGTAAGTTCCTAGAGGTACTCGTTTACTTTCCATGTATGACATATACTCCAGTTTTTTCGTCTTTGCACATACCTCTTGCATCTAACACTTAGAATTCACTTAATAGCTATGGAGTTTGGACGAAGGTAGCAGAGTCTGCCCAAGTCTATGACCCCAAGATGAAGGATGTCACTGTCGTGTCCGACGACGAGGTCCCATTGGCACGAAAGTGGAAGAGCTCCACCTCTTACGTTGCCGACGGAGGCAAGAGAAAGAAGACGGGGGGTGGAGCCTCCAAGATATCCACCGCTTCCCTGGAGGCAGAGAAAAGAAGGATGATCGGTATCCCGTTGACAATGGAACCAACCGTTGTGTAAGCTTCTTATCATATGACATCGTCTTTTGCTTATCTTATTCCTGTATGTTTCAGGAAGAAGTCTAGTGTGAGCTTGAAGAAGACCTCCAAAACATCGGGGGCTTCTAAAAACATCAAAGAAATGTTTGTCCAAGCATCTCCTGCCATCGCCCCTCCTACTCCGAGCGTCCAACCTTTTGCCTCACATACTTGTTCTCCGGCAAAGGTAAAATCTGAACCTTCCGCCATGGAAGTGGACCCAAATCCTTCTCGGGAGGTCCCAGACGCTGATACACCCAATTTGCATCACCATTCTATATCATAATTTACCTCTATTCATTGATATTTGTCTTATTATGAGGTATTACTTATGGATTTTCATCTGTTTATACATGTTGGATGATTCTTGGAGGATGGACTGCCGGAGTCTGGATTCTGATGGAAAAGAAGGCGTTTCGGTGCAAATTCGCGAAGATCAGAAAAATACCAGAAAAATATGAAAACATATTATTTTACAAGATGACGAAGGAAGCCAGAAGGAGGAGCGAAGGGGGGCCTCAGGGGGCCCACACCCCCTAGGCGCAGGCCCACCTGACCCCGCACCTAGGACAGGTGTGGGCTCCTACTTTGCCCCTTCGCCTATATATTCCCTTCTAAAACCTAAGGATCGGGGAGCGACCACAGATAGATTTCTGTCGCCTCTGGGGGGAGGAAACACCGAGAGAGAAAGATCTCTCCGGCAGATAGATTTCTACCGGGGGAATTCCTTCCCGGAGAGGGGAGACCGTCGCCATCAACACCGTCATAAAGCTAGGCTTCATAGGGATCATCATCATCATCCAAACCATCATCTCCACCAGCACCATCATCACCACTCTGTCCCGCGGTAACAATTGTGTTGGATATTGCTTTAGTTCTTAGGGGAAACTTTCCCGGTGTTGATTACTATTGTAGTTGATGCTTGTGAGTGGAACCATTGGATTATTGTTTATGTTCATATTGTTATCCATTACCATATAATCTTTCATCTTGACCCATATGATGTCTTGTGAGTAGTTCGTTGTGTTCTTGAGGACATAGGAGAAGTCATGTTGTTAGTAGTGAATTTGTGACGAGTTATTATTCAATGGTGTTTAGTATTTAAGTTGTGGTGATATTCTTCTAGTGGTGTCATGTGAACGTCAACTACATGACACTTCACCATTTATGGGCCTAGGGGGATGCATTGTGTATTTGGCTACTAATCGCGGGGTTGCCAGAGTGACAGAAACCTGAACCCCCGTTAGGACACCTTTGCACAAGGGAGCGTAGGATCTCAGAGTTTAAGCCTGTGGTTAGATTTATATCTTAATTACTTTCCTGTAGTTACAGATGTTTGCAGGGGGTTTAATCATAAGTATGTATTAGTACTAGGAAGGGCGGTGTGTTAGCACAGGTTCACCCACACAACACTTACAAACACTAGAGAAGAGTACTCGGCTATTTGAAGCGAAATCACTTGACAGAATTTCCATGTGTCCTCGAGAACGTTTGGTCCTTATAAGTATTTCCACTGGCTTGTACTTTGCTAAGAAAGGATTGGGGCACTTGCTCCGTTTGTTCGTTATGTTTGTTACTTGCTCCTTATTTTGTTTCCTTGTCAGAAAACCACTAAAAATCCGTTTGCTAAGTATTCACAGGGATTTCCTGCTCCATACCACTATTCAACATCTTCTGCTCCTCGTTGGGACTGACACTCCTATTTATCTAAAGTACTACGATACACCCCCCATACTTGTGGGTCATCAAGACTATTTTATGGCACTGTTGCCAGGGAGTGAAGCACTATTGAAGAGTGGAACTGGTAAGGGAAACTTTCACTATGAGTATTGATGGCGTGCTGACGTGGAGCACTTCGTTGGTAACCCCAAGCGCAGGGTGTGAAGCAGCAAGCAACAAGTCTTCCCTCAGTAGAGACCGAGGTTATCGAACCAGAAGGACGAAGGAAACGTCACACAGGTGTTGCAAGCAACGCGGAGACCTGCACAACACAAACTCAAGACTTTGCCCCAATGAATCAGTGAGGTTGTCAAGCTCACTAGTTTGCTGTAACAAAGGATTAAATGTATGGTGTGGAAGGTAATGGTGGTTTGCAGCAAGTAAAAAAGTAACAGTGGAAGATGTATCAATGGTAAAGATTGTACCGGTGTCCATAGTTCACTAGAGGTGCTCTCCTTAGATAAACAACATGGCATGAAGGGTAAACAAATTACAACAAGGAAATTGACAGGAACTAAGCAAGGCATAACAATGCAATTACTAGTCAGACAGATCCTATGAGATTCGATTGGGCAATACAACAATATACATAGACCGCCATCCAACTGCATCTATGATTAGAAGTCCACCTTCAGGTTATCATCCAAACCTCCTCCAGTATTAAGTTGCAAGCAACAGACAACTGCTTTAAGCAAAGTGTGTAAGGTAAATAGTCCACATGTTCCATTAATAATAGACCGTTGTTTTCTCCCTAGTGGCAACAACACATCTACAACCGAAGAGATTTTTGTCACTTCCCTTGGAAACTAGAGGCATGAACCCACTATAGAGCATAAATACCCCCTGTTGGAGTCACTAGCAACTACTTGGACAAGATAGCTACTAACAACAGAGAGCATGCAAGATCACAAACAACACAGACATGATAGAATCATAAAGACAAAACCATTAATCAAACCAACATAATAATCTCAATATCCATCGGATCCCTGCAAACACAACATGCATGATTACAAATAGATTAGATCTTGATCATGAACGGAGCTCATAAGATATATACATGAAAGCACAAAGGAGGAGATACAACCATCTATCTACTACATGGACCCATAGTCCAAGGTGGAACTACTCACGCATCATACCGGAGAGAAGGCCTCCGGGATGATCTCCCCTCCGGCAGGGTGCCGAGAAGAACTTAAGATCCCCCCGATCTAGGGGCGATGGTGGCGGCGGCTACAGATGGTTTCATGGATATTTGATCGGGTACTCAGTTTTTGCATCGGGGGCTTCTTATAGGCGAAGGGGGAGACCGAGGAGGCGGCCAGGGGATGCAAACACTAGCCAGGCGCGGGGCTAGGCCCACCCGTGCCTGGGGTGGGTCTGGCCCCCTGGTTGGCCCCTCCGGCTCTCCTCTGGACTTCTTGTTCCCGACGGAAAGTAATTGACTTTGACGTTTGTCCCGTCCAATTCCGAGAATATTTCTTTACTAACTTTTCTGAAACCAAAAACAGCAAAAACAGGCATATGGCACTGTTGCAACTTATTAGTAGGTTAGTACCAGGAAACATGTAAAAAGCACCTCAAATTCTAGACAAGTAAAGCAAAGTAGATACTAAACAAGCATGGAGCATCAAACATTATTGATACGTTTTCGACGTATCAATATCCCCAAGCTTAACTCCTTCTCGTCCTCGAGTAGATAAGTGATAAACAGAATAATTTTTGAGGTGACACACACCCTCGCAATAAAGATCCAACCATTTGCAAGGATTGAAAGATGGGATCAAAGAACTCTAAACATGTGCATGAAAGATGGAGTTCTAACAATAGGACATAGTAACTATGCATGCAACATGAAAGGCTACACACAAAGATCATGAATAACATGCATTGAAAAAGTTTGTGTGTTTCACATGCACAAAACATAGCATAGTGGCAATTAGCTTGTCCCTCATAGAGTAGCAACTAAATGCATAGAACACCTGTAAAGTTCACAAGGGTGACTAGAAACAAGTAGCACAAGAACAAGTAATAACACAATATGCATCAATTAATAAGCTTTGGAACACTACACATAGAATGACAACTATGATCTCTTAGTGGTGCCTAAAGGTAGAAGGTGGAGACTCAATAGTGGTGGAAGAAAGGCCTTTTTGTAAAGGAAGCAGGGATTACAAGTTTCAAAACGAGCTTCCAAAAATTATGGTACTTGTTAGCTTTCAGCCCTCATTTCCCCTATCATAAGCATCTTGAAGTGGTTAAGGTTAAAGTGTCAAAGCTGGAGTATATGCTTGACGAAGTATAAGTTGGCAATCTCAAGTCCCTTGAATACGAGGGTCACACCTCATGCATACTAAACTTTGGGTCCAGGTAAGTTCTTGTCACTGTAAGTATTTGCATATCATTGAGAACCGCCAATGGGGTACCCCTTGCACATGGTACATGAGCTTTCCCATAACCAAAATGACAAGGCAAGCAGACAATGAACATCTCAGCAATCTTTTTATTTACCATATGCATAGCTTTTTATTGAGGATGCTTCATAGATAGCTCATTATGGTGATGCTGCAAGTTTCCACCATGATTAGGCATGGCTTAGGATAGCGGCCCAGGCATTTCTCTAACAGAGGATACAAACTCCATGGACTTACAATTTCCCTCTTTATTTCACACTGGTGACATCCATAGACAAAATACCATGATATCAACTGAGTACAGAGTACAAGTGCAATGTTGAAAACGTTCCCCATGACAGCACGATTTTGCTAATTCCAACTTATAAGTGCAAGCATATACAACAAAGTTGTCACAATGGTTCAAGTTTATTAGGGGCAAAGAATAAAGTGTTCCATCAAGTTCGTGAGGGCTTTAATCACTAGGTTTTCACATAACAAAATAGTTTTTAAATTGGAAGATAGTTGAAAACAAGAATATACTTGGAATGGTGTAACACACCATGTATAGGAATTTATAGTGGACACTTTGGAATAACTTGGTTTCTTGGGAGTTGGAGGCATGAGTAGAACTTTCTCATACAAGTGGAGGCTAGCAAAAGACTGGGAGCAACCAACTAAGAGAGCAATAATGGCCATAATCATACAGTACAACAAAGCATACTAATCAAAGCAAAGAGTGGTACTACATGTCAAGGACTAAATGATCATAGAGGCTGATGGTGACTTGTCATAGTCATAACATGGTGTAAGCATGTGCCAAGTCAACCCAAGCAAAGCATCAAAGGAGAAAACCACAATACTATGCTTTTGCATGCTAAAACAACGCATAATTTCTTCAAGTCACACTAAGAAATCCCAATTGTTTGGAACAAGACATGCTACAAAAATAATCACTAAGCATAAGGTCAAAACAACACCTAGCATGTCATGCTAAAGTCTAAGTCACAGTCAATGCAAGATCCTCTTGCACTTCAAGCTAGAACTTACTACTCCTTTCCAAACACCAAGTAACCTTATTTTCAAAACAACACAGCAAGAATGGGGGTCCAAACTACTGAAGAAAACTAAACAAACTAAGCAAAGCAAACAAAAACTAAGACGCTCCAAGAACAACACAATTGTGCATGAAACAATAAAAATGAAGTGTCTAGACAGACCTGAGCTTTTTATTGAGCTTTGACGCTTGTACCTCTTGGATATTTCTTGGGGTGACACCATGGTGGCATCCGCAATCTTGAGCTTTTGTCCATTCTTCATCTCATTGCATCATTCTCTCTCTACACCTAAAATTTTTCCTTCATACAAAACTTCACACAATCTTCATTAGCAACATTAGTGTATTCAAAAGATATTAGACCACTGGAAAAGCTTTGGAATAGCAAGGATTTTCACTAAAAACACAAGCTACTGTAGTAACTCCTTAAAAAATCTCAATTCACCTAAAGAGAACTCAAAAAGGAATCAATAAGAAGCAAATGCAAATACTGGTAGAAATCTGTCAAAAGAATCCAGCAGGTAGAAACCGAATTTTCGAACATCTTATGTTACTCAAATAAAAAAGTGTTGAACTAACGAAAGTTAGCTAACATACTGGGGGATTTGTTCGTAAATTTTGAGCTCAATCCGAGTTACAGAGCCTTCTCACGAATTTTTTTGGTGGAGGAAAAAAATCTGTTTTGGGACAGCAACTCCCCAAATCTTACTTCCCTCTCATTAGAGGTCATTCTTGGCACAAAAAACAAACAAAAAGGATAAGGAGAGGTCATTACTGAAGTAATAACTTCCAAGACTCAAGGAAACTCTTGGGTTATCTCCCAATAAGTACTTTTCTTTAACGCCTTTAAGTTAGGCACAAGAAGCAAGAAGAATCAAGTATTTTCAAATGAAGAAGCATTAACATCAAATCTTGCTTTCAAAGGGGGAGCAAAGAGCAACTTCTCTCTTCTCATTGGGAAGTGTTCAATACCTTTCTTGAATGGAAAATGATATTTAATGGTGCCCTCTTTCATATCAATGATGGCATCAACTGTTCTGAGAAAAGGTCTTCCCAAAGTAATAGGACAAGGAGCATTGTATTCAACATTCAAAACATAGAAATCAACAGGGACATAAGCTTTGTTAACCATAATGAGAACATCATTAATACTCCCCATGAGTTTCTTTTTAGCATTATCATTGAGTGGGACATCTAAATAACAATCTTCCAAAGGTGGCAAATCAAGCATTTCATAAATCTTTCTAGGCATAATAGAGACACTAGAACCAAGATCACATGAAGCTTTGAGATCAAAGTCATTCACTTGAATATTAATAATGGGTTCCCAACTATCTTCTACTTTCCTAGGAAGAGAAGCTTTGTGTTTTAGCTTCTCTTCCTTAATCTTAACAAGAGCATCTGTAATGTGTTTAATGAAAGCAACGTGCATATCACTAGCATCAGGACTTCTAGCAAAATTTTGTAAGAACATAATCACTTCAGAAAATACTGCAACCATCAATATCAAAGTCAAACTTAGCATCACTAGTAGTTGGCTCAATAGGATTAGGCATAGTAGGAGGAGGAATAGGGACTACTTGTGGTTTAGTGGTGATAGTGCACACACTATTATTTCTATCAATTTCAGCTTCCCTTTCCCACCTAGCATGAAGTTGAGATAACAACCTAACATTTTCATCAATAGTAACTTGTATGGCATTAGCTGTAGCAAAGGTGTTTTCCATAGTCTCAGGTTTAGCAGCCATTTTATTAATCAAAGAGGACTGAGCTTTAGACAAAGAGGATATATTTTTCTCAACAGTTAAAAGCTTCTCCTCTATAGTCTTATTGAAAGTGGTTTGTTTACTAATAAAGTCTTTGAACATGACTTCAAGTTCAGAGGGGGCACTTTTAGCATTATTGTAAGAGCTTCCATAGGAATTGCCATTATTAGGAGGATAATGCCTATAATTGTTGTTGCTACCAAAATTATTCTATAGGCATTGTTGTTGAAATTGTTGTTTCTAATGAAGTTCACATCAACTTGCTCTTCTTGAGCAACCAAAGAGGCTAAGGGAACACTATTAGGATCTAGAGAAGCTTTCCCGTTAACAAGCATAGCCATAATAACATCAATCTTTTCACTCAAAGAGGAAGTTTCCTCAACATAATTTACCTTATTACCATGTGGAGATCTTTCAACATGCCATTCAGAGTAGTTAATCATCATATTATCAAGGAGTCTTGTTGCAGCACCCAGAGTGAGGCCCATAAAAGTACCTACAACAGCTGAATCCAACAGGTTTCTCGAAGAGAAGTTCAAACCTACATAAAAAGTCTGGATAATCATCCAAGCAGTGAGTCCATGAGTAGGGAAATTCTTAACCAAAGATTTCATTCTTTCCCAAGATGGAGCAACATGTTCACTATCAAGTTGTTTAAATTTTATAATGTCACTTCTCATAGCAATAATCTTGGCAGGAGGATAGTACTTTCCAATAAAAGCATATTTGCACTTAGTCCAAGAATCAATACTATTTTTAGGCAAAGAAAGGAACCATTCTTTACCTTTTCCCCTCAAGGAGAAAGGAAAAAGATTGAGCTTAATAATATCTCCATCTACATCCTTATATTTTTGCATCTCACAAAGTTCAACAAAGCTATTAAGATGGGCATCAGGATCATCAGAACCAGCACCAGAAAATTGCTCTCTCATCACAAGATTCAACAAAGCAGGCTTAATTTCATAAAAGGTAGCATCAGGAGCAGGTGGAGCAATAGGAGTGCTAAGGAAATCATTGTTGTTGGTGCTAGTGAAGTCACACAACTTGGTGTTCTCAGCAGAGTTCATTTTGGCAATGGCGGGCAAGCCAAAAAACAGCAACAGCTAGAGCAGGAACTATTTTTTTGTGTTTTTGAATAAAGAAAGCAAACCAAACTAGACTAATTTTTTTGGGTTTTTTAGAAAGAGGCAAACAAAACCAAGCCAAAAGACGTCCTTGGACTCCCTGGCAACGATGCTAGAAAACTTGATGGCATGCTGACGTGGAGCACTTCGTTGGTCACCCCAAGCGTAGGGTGTGAAGAAGCAAGTAGCAAGCCTTCCCTCAGTAGAGACTGAGGTTATCGAACCAGAAGGAGGAAGGAAACGTCACACAGGTGTTGCAAGCAACACGGAGACCTGCACAACACAAACTCAAGACTTTGCCCCAACGAATCAGTGAGGTTGTGTCAAGCTCACTGGTTTGCTGTAACAAAGGATTAAACGTATGGTGTGGAAGGTAATGGTGGTTTGCAGCAAGTAAACAAGTAACAGTGGAAGATTTATCAATGGAAAAGATTGGACTGGGGTCCATAGTTCACTAGAGGTGCTCTCCTTAGATAAACAACATGGCATGAAGGGTAGACAAATTACAGCAGGGCAATTGACAAGAACTGAGCAAGGCATAACAATGCAATTACTAGTCAGAAAGATCCTATGAGATTCGATTGGGCAATACAACAATATACATAGACCTCCATCCAACTGCATCTATGACTAGAAGTCCACCTTCAGGTTATCATCCGAACCCCCTACAGTATTAAGTTGCAAGCAACAGCCAACTTCTTTAAGCAAAGTGTGTAAGGTAAACAGTCCACATGTTCCATGAACAAGAGACCGTTGTTTTCTCCCTAGTGGCAACAACACATCTACAACCGAAGAGATTTTTGTCACTTCCCTTGGAAACTAGACGCATGAACCCACTATCGAGCATATATAGCCCCTCTTGGAGTCACTAGCAACTACTTGGCCAAGATAGCTACTAACAACAGAGAGCATGCTAGATCACAAACAACACAGACATGATAGAATCATAAAGACAAAACCATTAATCAAACCAACATAATAATCTCAATATCCATCGATCCCCGCAAACACAACATGCATAATTAAAAATAGATTAGATCTTGATCATGATTGGATCTCATAAGATCTATACATGAAAGCACAAAGGAGGAGATACAACCATCTAGATACTACATGGACCCATGGTCCAAGGTGGAACTACTCACGCATCATACCGGAGAGAAGGCCTCAAGGATGATCTCCCCTCCGGTAGGGTGTCGGGAAGAACTTCAGATCCCCCCGATCTAGGGATGATGGTGGCGGTAGCTACAGACGGTTTCGTGGATATTTGATCGGGTACTCAGGGTTTCTTCATCGGGGGCTTCTTATAGGCGAAGAGGGAGACCGAGGAGGCGGCCAGGGGCTGCAAACCCTAGCCAGGAGCGGGGCTAGGCCCACCCACACATGGGGTGGGTCTGGCCCCCCTGGCTGGCCCCTCCGGCTTTCCTCTAGACTTCTTATTCCGCACGAAAAGTAATTGACTTTTACATTTGTCCCGTCAAATTCCGAGAATATTTCTTTACTAAATTTTCTGAAACCGAAAACAGCAGAAAATATGCATCTGACACTGTTGCAACTTGTTAGTAGGTTAGTACCAGAAAACATGTAAAAAGCACCTCGAAGAATGTACAAGTAAAGCAAAGTAGATATTAAACAAGCATGGAGCATCAAAAATTATAGATATGTTTCCGACGTATCAAGTATTGCTCTTGTTACTACTTGTTACTTTGTTTCCAATATGGATAACCCACTTGGTTTTCTGTTTGGGCAAACTACTACCACTGCTAGGGTAGTAGATGAACCACCTCCTGTTGAGACAGTTCCTTTTAAGATACCTACAAGTGATGTTAATCGTGTTATGTATAATTATTATTTTGTGGATGGAACTGTCCATCCTGGTGATCACTTGCTTTTTATCCATGAATTATGTGGGTTGTTTAAGTGTGTAGGTATCACAACTGAACATGTGAAGAAGAAGTTACTCTCCATATCCTTGAAAGGGAGAGCTGAAGAATGGTATAAGCTGCTGAAGAATGGACAATCCATGGAATGGGAGGAGATGGCATCTCTCTTTTACTCTAAATTTTATCCTCCCAATGAGATCCGTAAGGATAGAAATCTTATATATAACTTTTGGCCTCTGGATGGAGAGTGTACATCTCAAGCTTGGGGGAGATTGAAGTTACTAATGCTTAAATGCCCTATTCATGAACTCCCTAACAATACTATTCTCAATAAATTTTATGCTAGGCTTTCTCTTCATGATAAAGATTTACTAGATGCTTCTTGTGTTGGATCATTCACACGTATTAAGGAAGAAGCTAAATGGTATCTTCTAGACTATATTCAAGAGAACACTGAAGCTTGGGAGAATGACAAAGGAAGAAATTCAGGTATAAACTATGATTATGAATGCATCAAATCTTTTATGGGAACTGATAGCTTCCATGATATTAGTAACGAGTTTGGTCTTGATTCCCAAATTATTGCCAACTGTTTTAAGGCCTTTGCCTCTTACATTGGAATTCCCAAGTTGGAATAAGTACCATGCTCCTTATAAAGATGATGTTAATCATGCTCCCGTTAGAAGTACTCAAGTTTGTACTACTAATAATTTTGTGCCTGAACCCCATGTTGAGAAAATGCCTTTCCCAGCTAAGGTAAAGGAGTATTCTATGATTATTAGTGCAAATAAAAAAGGTACAAGGAAAACTTTGGAACCTGGTAAGCATTTGAGTGATGAATCTATGGTAGCTATTGTGAAAGACACTGTCACTATAAATATAGAGGATGAGCACATTGTCTTCTATGAAGACGCTTCTAATATTATTTCTCATCCTAGTAAGGCTATAAAAGCTAGTGTTCCTGTGCTTTCTGTTAAAATTGGTGATCATTGCTACTATGGTTTATGTGATATTGGTGCTAGTTCTAGTGTTATTCCTTATGAGCTTTACAGGGAAATTATGCATGAGATTGGTCCTTGTGAGATTGAGGACATTGATGTGGTTATTCACCTTGCTAACAAGGAGACCAGTTGCCCCATTGTCATTGTAAGATATGTGGAGGTTCTCTGTGGTAAGATTAAGTATCCTGCTGATTTTCTAGTGCTTAATTCAGCAGCTAGCAAAACTTGTCCCATAATTTTTGGTAGACCTTTCTTGAACACTTGTGGAGCTATTATTGATTGTAAGAAGGAAAAAGTTTTAACTAAGTTTGATGGAGATTCTTATGAGTTTAACTTTTCCAAATTTGCTAAATCTCCTTGTGAAAATAGCTTGCCTAATAAGGATTTCAGGATGGAACAACTTGCTTCTATTGATCCAGTCTATGACCTTGGACCTCTTTTTGATGACTGTAAGTATGCTTATTCTGATGATAAAGTTGTTTCCAAGGATGCTTATATTGTCAACTTTATTCAAAGTGCTACTGAAAGTTATTTTGAGAGAGGGAAACATGGTTTTATGCATCTTAATGATGTTAAGTTTCCCCGTTTTATGTTGAAAGCTTTGAAGTTGCATCTGTTTTGTCTTCCTATGCTTGTAGCTATTTGTTTCAACAATTCGTTTTCTCATGATACCCCTATGCATAGGAAGTGGGTTAGACTCAAATGTGTTGGTTATTTGCTTCTTGATGCTCTCTTTCACTTCAAATATATATCTCCTTTGTGAGCATCTTTGGAAGTTTCAAGCCTAACTTAAAGGCATTAAAGAAAAGTACTTGTTGGGAGATAACCCAAGAGTTTTGTCGAGTCTTGGAAGTTATTACCTCAGTAATAACCGCTCCTTATCCTTTTTGTTTTGGTTTTTGTGTCAAGTTCAACTACTTTTGTGAAGTAGATGAGTTGTGAAAAGTGGTTGTCCTGGGACATATTTTTGTGCTGTATAGTAAAAATTCATGAGGAAGCTCAGTACTTAGGATGGAGCTGCATTTTTCTGAGCTTGTTCTCCAGGTTGTTACCTAACTTTCATCAGTTCTGCACTTTTTGATTTGATCAACAGAAGGTCTTCGAAAAAATCAATCTTTACCCGCTGGTCTATTTTGACAGATTTCTGCCATCAATTGCATTTGCCTCTTACAGAAGCTTTTGTTTTGATGGGTTTTCAGTTGAAGTGTTTACCAAAGGTTTATTGTTTTTGCTTACACTAATGTTTTCATTGAGTTTGTGCAAAAGTTTTGTATGAAGGAAATTCGCAGGAGAAAGAGAGAAGGAATTTGCAGAGTTCGTCTTTGAATAGGTAAATGTGGTGAAAACAGAAGGTATATTTTTGATGTTTTTAATACATAAGGGAAGTTACGAGATGAAACTTAAAAGGAAACGGAGCCCGGGGTGGACAAACCCACCCTAGGCGCGGGCCCAGCCTGGCCGCGCCTGAGGGGGTGTCCCCCCCCTCAAACTCCGTCTCCGCTTCGTTTCTGTGTCAAAACCTTCCTTATGCATTGAAACTTCGTAATATATAACCCCCCCGGATCCCCCGAGGATCGTGCATCGTGTTCTCGTCGTGTTTTCGTTTTGATCTGTTTCTGTCAGGAAATCTTCTCAAGTTTAGAGGACCATGGCCTTTGCCAATGACAAATGAAAGAAGCCTGAGGAAGAAGAACCTCAAGTTCCCAAGGAGGAGGAGATTTCAGTAGGGTATGAAGGTGACATGGAGGAGGACAAGCAACCAGACACTCGCGCTACCGTCGCAAGCATTGGTTTGGTGGCACGACCTACCAAGCTTAAGAGGACAGCAAGGATGTCTACGGGAGGAAAACCTCCACGTCTCTTCTATAATCCATGGTCATCCCCTCCATGTAACAAGAGACCCTTCCATACACTTATACATGAATATCAATATCAACATGTGCCCAAAGGGAAATTGCCCGCGGTTTGGGATATGCCTCATTCTAACAATGCAGAAAAGGATCATGCTAAGGATGAAGAGCGGGGAAAGAATAACAAGAACTGGGATTCTCAGACTGACATGATCATGAACCGTATAGAGCAAAACTCGGAGCTAATCCGTACTCTTACTTTTGAGTTCGAGGAGTTGAGGAAACTTATTGAAGATCTTATCAAGAGAACACCACCAAAGGAGTAATTCGTCAACAAGTTTGGCATCCCCTTGGCTTGTTCCAAGCTTGGGGGAGTGTCGCGGTATCACCACCATTATCTTTTATCTTTTACCTTTTTAGTGGATTTATATTTGTGGTAGAGGGGTTCTCTTATAGTTTGGTTTGCATGTGGAAGTATCTCTCCTTTAGTTGATTATCTATGTATCCCTTGGTGTGAGTGCCTTTATTTGAATATTAATGAGAAGTCTCATCTTTTACTTTTTGCACTTCTTATTTTAGTTTGCAATCTCTATTATATGATGGATCTTGTTGTTCAGTATTGGCACCACTTTGGGATCATCAAGTGGATCTAAATTGGTGTTGGCAAACCGAGTTCTGGTTAGTGGCTTTAGTTTGAAAAAAAAGATCTTACAGGTATTTGGTATCATTTGTTTTCTTTCTTGTTGGCTCATAAGCTTAGTATTCTTTATTTAAGATTCTTTTGTGTCTTCAAGGAAGATTGCATGTTTGGCTTTATTACTTGTACGTTTGCTTTTTTCTTTCAACTCTATTGCTTGCTACCCAGCCTTGCTAGCCAAAAACCTGTTTTGAGAAGGCATACTTCTCATGTTTCCAAAATCCTTTGAACCCAAAACTTTTGCCACTTGTGTCCACCATATCTACCTAGTGGCTTTTTCTATTCCTAGAAAATTCTCAAGCTTCATCTACCTTTCGAATTAAAAAGTATTTTGTTATGTGAAAACTAGTTAGTAAAGCTCTCATGAACTTGATGACACACTTTATTTCCTTTCCCCTAATAGACTTGAAATTGTGAACATCGAAGTTGTATATGCTTGCATATATACGTTGGAATTAGCAGAACCGTGCTGTCACGGGGAACGTTTTCAACATTGCACTTGTACTCTGTACACAGTTGATATCGTGCTCTTTTGTCTATGGATGTCAACGGTGTGAAATAAAGAGGGAACTTGTAAGTCCATGGAGTATGTATTCTGTGTTAGAGAAACGCCTAGGCCACTAGCCTAAGCCATGCTTAATCATGGTGAAACTTGCAACATCACCATAGTGAGTTATCTATGAAGCATCCTCAATAAAAAGCTATACACATAGTAAATAAAAAGATTGCTGAGATGCTCATTGTCTGCTTGCCTTCTCATTTTGGTTATGGGAAAGCTCATGTACCATGTGCAAGGGGTACCCCGTTGGCGGTTCTCAAGGATATGCAAATACTTACAATGACAAGAACTTACCTGGACGCAAAGTTGAGTATGCATGGGGAGTGGCCCTCATATTCAAGGGACATGAGATTGCCAACTTATATTTTGTCAAGCATATACTCCATCTTTGTTCACTTTAACCTTAATCATCTCAAGATGCTTATGATAGGGGCAATGAGGGCTCAAAGCTAGTAAGTACCATAATCTTTTGGAAGCTCTTTATGACTTGTAATCCCTATTACCCTCTAAGAAGGGACCTTTCTTCCACTTACCAGTTTGAGTCAGTAAACCTACTTCCTCTCTATCTCCAGCAAGCATTTGAGTTGTTGTGTTTCAAGCATTCATATGGTGATTTATTCAATCATGTTCTTTATCTTCCTTGTTTGCACAAAACTCTTATCTATTGAGTATTACTTTGAAAGCCTTCACTTGTGAAAAACCTTTTTGAGCAAAGTGTGCTCCTGTTTTGAAACTTCTACAAAAAAAGCTTTTCTGAAACTATTTGCCAGGTGTTCTCTGACCAAGAACAAGTTTGCTAATTCCAATTATGATTTATCTTTATGCATCTATATTGTGACTAGTGTACTTGGTTGCAAGCTAAGTTATATAATGGTGAGTTTCCCTCTTCTATGAGTTGTGAAATGGTAAGTGTGATGCTTCTTGTTCGTATTCTTTTGTCGACACTTCACTCCATAAACCTGTGGACATGTTTACTGAGCTCAGTATTCGCTTGGGGACAAGCAAAGTCTAAGATTGGGGGAGTTGATACGCCCAATTTGCATCACCATTCTATATCATAATTTATCTCTATTCATTGATATTTGTCTTATTATGAGGTATTACTTATGGCTTTTCATCTGTTTATGCATGTTGGATGATTCTTGGAGGGCAGGTGTGGCCCACCTGCCCGGCCTCCGACTCCGCCCCTTCTCCTATATCTTTCCTTCGAAACCCTAAGGCTCAGGGAGCAACCACAGATATATTTCCACCGCCTCTGGGGGCGGAAAATACCGAGAGAGAAAGATCTCTCTGGCAGATATATTTCTGCCAGGGGAATTCCTTCCCGGAGAGGAGAGACCGTCGCCATCAACACCGTCATCAAGCTAGGCTTCATCGGGATCATCATCATCATCCACACCATCATCTCCACCAGCACCATCATCACCACTCCTTCCCGCTGTAACAATTGTGTTGGATATTGCTTTAGTTCTTAGGGGAAACTTTCCCGGTGTTGATTACTATTGTAGTTGATGCTTGTGAGTGTAACCATTGGATTATTGTTTATGTTCAGAATATTATCCATTACCATATCATCTTTGATCTTGACCCATATGATGTCTTGTGAGTAGTTTGTTGTGTTCTTGAGGACATAGGAGAATTCATGTTGTTAGTAGTGGATTTGTGATGATTTATTATTCAATGGTTTAGTATTTAAGTTGTGGTGCTATTCTTCTAGTGGTGTCATGTGAATGTCAACTACATGACACTTCACCATTTATGGGCCTAGGGGGATGCATTATGTATTTGGCTACTAATCGTGGGGTTGCCGGAGTGACAAAAACCTGAACCCCCGTTAGGACACCTTTGCACAAGGGAGCGTAGGATCTCAGAGTTTAAGGTTGTGGTTAGATTTATATATTAATTACTTTCATGTAGTTACGGATGTTTGCAGGGGGTTCGATCACAAGTATGTATTAGTCCTAGGAAGGCCGGTATGTTAGCACAGGTTCACCCACACAACACTTACAAACACCAGAGAAGAGTACTCAGCTATTTGAAGCGAAAGCACTTGACAGAATTCCCATGTGTCCTCGGGAACGTTTGGTCCTTATAAGTATTTCCACCGGCTTGTCCTTTGCTAAGAAAGGATTGGGACACTTGCTCCATTTGTTCGTTACGTTTGTTACTTGCTCCTTTTTTTTGTTGCCTTGTCAGAAAACCACTAAAATCCGTTTGCTAAGTATTCATAGGGATTTCCTGCTCCATACCACTGTTCAGCACCTTCTGCTCTTTGTTGGGATCGACACTCCTATTTATCGAAAGTACTACGATACACCCCCTATACTTGTGGGTCATCAGACACTACCGCGAAGCTCCATGTTGCCGGCAAACAGGCGATGCAGGAAAGCACATCCTCCAAAATGGATGAACCTCCAGCTAAGGATGCCACTGGTAGTGGTAAGGCGGTGGTGAAAGGCAGCACTTCTGTCATTGGCGAGGCCGTTGCACCCAAGACGCCAACTGAGCTTCCCAAGATTGTATACCCGGTGCTCACACCGAGTAGCTCAAATCTGGCTCTTGGTGCTGCGCCGACTTCTCCTACATGCGGTCTTGAGGAGCTGCTCAAACAGGCGGAGATTGTCCGTGTAAACACTCTTGCTTTTAGCAAGATATTTTTTGAGAGCGCCAGCAACCTCAAAATCATTGCACTTGTAAGTTTTGCATGCCTTTTTCATTTCATATGTAGTATCCCACTGTAGCCCCCGGGGATTTAGACAGAAAACCACATGCTTTTGGGTCTGAATGCTCTAAGAATGACTAAGCTAGAAACTTTGAACTATAGCCCCCAAGTATGTAGTTTGAATGACTTATTCTGACTAGATACTTTTAGAGTAGCATAAATAGTGTTTGTGAATTTGAATACTGTAGCCCCCAAGCCTCTATTTCAAACATAATTAGTTCCGAGTAGATGCTTAAAGAAAGATTAAGCATAGCGTTGAGTTTAAAACTTGTACTATAGCTCCCAAGCTTCTAGGCGGATACTTTTCCTGCTAGATGCTCCAAGTAGACTAAGTAACTTTGTTATTTTTGCAGAATGAGAATACTCGAAGGACGGCTGCCAATGACAAGTTCCACAAGATGAGTGCGGACCTCGAAGCTGAAAAGGGTAAAACTGCCTTCTTGAAGGATCAAATCACCAAGAGCAAGAGTCTGTTTTTCTTTTCAGTTTCACATTCAACTTGTTCTTATGCCATTAACTTCTGACTACTCATTGTGCTCTATCATTTGTCCGACTTGCAGAAGCTATCGCCAAGGCCAAGGACATTGTTGAGCAATCCAAGCACATATAAGAGTTGTATAAAAAAACAAGATCCTCAAGCAGGAGAGGGTTGACTCGCTGAAGATGCATGAAGATGCAATGGCTGTCGTGCAAGAATCCACAAACACGGAAATCAACCGCCTTAAGGAGGAAATTGCAATCCTCAAGAAGCAGAACAAAGCTGTCGACGAGCAAAATACTCGGAACCTTGAGGCTTACAAGACCCTCCAAGAGGAACGGGATTCCATGGCGGAGATTCTCCAGCAAGCTAAAGATAGCGTATTTGGTAAGCATTCTCCGTCTTGTACTTCTGTAAACCAGATATTTTGACATTTTATGTTGAAATCATGTACTCAAACACTTTGGTCGGAAATGTAGCTCCTATTGGTTTAACCAATAATCCTCATCCGCCAAAGGAATGCATGGTTATTGCCGGCAACTTCATCAGCACCGCCATCACCCAAGAAAAAGAGATTGCCAAGCCCTTGAACATAAAAAGAGATCCTGCACCAAGCCTCCGAGCGTATCGTCAGCTGAAAAGCTTCATGTACCCAGGCTGGTGCAAGGATGGCTCTGTCTTTGGTCAAGGCCCACTATGATGATGCCGACATCAACATGGTGACCTCTAGCTTGTCGGACGTAGACGATGATGGACATAAGATCGATCATGGTGCTATCTAGTCTTTGATCATTGGCTATGACACCAGGGTCGCCCAGTTGGTTGATGCAAACACCTTTGTGCCTCTTGAGGTAATCATTGTCGGCCAAGCTAGCTCCTCCGAGTCCCTCAAGACTGCCGACTTTATTGATGGGCAAGATGGCTCTCCTGCTACCGACGACGCTACCTAGAAGTCTCCTGCATCATAGGAGTGAAAAAACTATGTAATATTTGTCACCTCTGGATGTTTGTATGCATGCGGAAAACAATGTTTTTATCTTAAGGCGGAAAACTATGGCTATAATCTTCCTACTCCTTAAGAACTAATTCCAGCATGTATATATTTTTAAGGAAGTGTTGGCTTATCCATTACTCTGGTTTTTATGCTTGACTTTTCATGAGTCGGAAGACCCTTAGTCGAAACTATGTGCTCAGGGATGATTCCCAATGGCACCGTAAAAAACTTGAGCACAAATTCGCCGACTTCGAGTGATGAAAGTCACTACTCCAAAATCCACATAAAAACAACAAAGAATGTGTAGACCAGAAAACTTAAGCTAACGCCCATAGGCGGAATTTTCACAAGTGCAAATGCAAAACTTGTGTATAAAGGTTTTATATGATCCAAAAATGAACACTAAAGGAGGTAAAAGACTCAAGCATATGAGTGAACCAAAGAGATTTATTTCATTGATCATATAAGAGATACATAGTAGATAGTAAAATATGCTAAGTGTAGAAAGGACGTGGTTGTGCTATGTTCCATGGCCAATCAAGCTCTGGGTAGTCATCATCCGGGTCACGTCGCTTACGCTTATGATCCTCGTTTGGCCTATCCTCTAGGTCACGATTGTCAACGAGGTAGTAAGAACCATTGAGTAGCGCCTTTCTTATGACGAACGGTCCTTCCCATGGCGGGGATAGTTTGTGTGACTTCTTCTGCTTAAGTCGGATCACCAGGGCCCCCTCTTTAAACGAGCGATGCTGAACACGGTGACTATGGTAGCTGTGTAGCTTCTACTGGTAAATGGTGAACCTTTGGCATGCCAATACGCACTCTTCCTCGAGAAGGTCTACATCTAGGCGTCTGGATTCTTCAGCATCATCCTCGTCATAGGCGGAAACTCTTGGTGAATCATGGAGGATGTCGGAGGGTAGGATTGCTTCTGCTCCATATACCATGAAATAAGGGGTGTAGCCGGTAGAATTATTAGGAGTAGTTCATAAACTCCACAAGACAGATGGCAATTCCTCCGCCCAGGCTCTAGCTGCTCTATGTAGCGATGCTTCTAGACATGGCTTCCTGCAAGATTAATCCATTGGCTCGCTCAACTTGTCCATTGGACAGTGGATGTGCCACAGATGCCAAATCAAGTCGAATGCCCTTCTCCCAACAATAAGCCTCCACTTCTCCGATTGACAAGTTGATGCCATTGTCGATGATAATGCTATGTGGGAGACAAAATCTCACCACTAGATACCGGACAAACCTAAGGGTTGTTGCCCCATAAAGATTGCTAATGGGTTTAGCTTCTATCGATTTAGTGAATTTATCAACTTCTACTAGTAGATGCGTAAAACCACATGGTGCCATCTGTAATGGACCAACCATGTCAAGCCCCCAGACTGCAAACGGCCAAGTTATTGGTATGGTTTGCAATTCTTGAGCTGGTACATGTGGTTGTCGGGCATAATACTGGCATCCCATGCATGTCTCAACCATCTTGTCGGCATCCGCCTTCGCGGTTAGCCAGTAGAACCCTTGCCGGAAGGCTTTGGAGACCAACGATTGAGGAGCAGCGTGATGCCCGCAATCTCCGATATGGATCTCATGAAGGATTTCAATACCTTCTTGCTGGGAGACACACTTTAGGTATACACCAGTGGTACTTATTTTGTAGAGCTGCCCATTGATTACAGTATAGCCCTTTGCTCAACGTACTATTTTCCGACTTTCGACCTTGTCGATGGGCAAAGTTTCGTGTACGAGATATTCCATGAATGTTTTTGTCCAACCTGGAGAGACTTTTGTTACTGTATGAACAAATGAGTCTACTCTATCCGGGTCTGCTGGTTCCGCTCCCTTCACGGATGGGGTCCGTAGATGCTCCATAAAAATGTTAGGCGGAATCGTTTTGCACCCTGATCCAAGCCTTGACAGTAGATCAGCCGCCTCATTTCCTCCCTTTTGACATACTTGACTTCATAGCCTTCGAAGCACTTGGCTATCTCATCTAAATCGTCTCGATATGCCGTCATCATTGGGTTACGCGCGTTCCAGGTGCCAACCACCTACTGGGCAACCAAGTCAGAATCTCCACAACAAACTATGTGCTTGATGCCAATATCCTTGGCTACACGAAGTCCGTGAATGAGTGCTTCATATTACGCCATGTTATTTGTAGCCTCAAAGTGGATCTGCAAAACGTAGTACAGTTTTTCCCCTGTTGGTGACTGTAGTAGTACACCAGCCCCCGAGCCATTGCGTAGCTTTGATCCGTCAAAGTGCATCACCTAATATTATGGCTCTGGTACAGGGGTAGCATCCGGCATCTCTGTCCAATCTATAATAAAATCCGCCAAGACTTGTGATTTGATAGCGTCGGTCTTTTGTAGGTGACCTCGAAGGCAGCAAGATCAATGCCCCACTTCACGACCGATCCCGTAGCGTCGCTATTGTTGATGATGTCGGATAGTGGAGCCTTTCTCACTACTGTGATAGGGTGCTCTTGGAAGTAGTGACTTATCTTCCGAGAAGCAAGGATCACTCCATAAGCTAGATTTTGATAGTGCGAGTACTGCTGCTTGGATTCCGTTAAGACCTCGCTTATGTAGTAAACTGGTCATTGTACTCCATACTCATGTGTTGGTTCTTTCCGCTCTACCACGACGATGATGCTGATAACCCGGCTGGTGTCCGCCATGTGTTGGGGAGGTGACCCCGGATAGGGTCAAGACAGGGGAAAGACAAAAGGAATCTCCCTTGTCGTGAGCCGAGTTACTATTTGTGTTGGCCGGGTCATATAAGAGTCGGCCGAGATAAGCAGGGCCATGTAAAGTGTAGAATGAGTAACACCTTAACCGGCCGACATATGAGTTAAGTCGGCCGAATGAGTCTGGCTAACTTGAATGCAGGTGAAGGCCGAGCCGAGTCATGCGAGACAAGGCCGAGTAACACGAAGCTTGCAGGAGAAGGAGGTGCCTATAGTCAAACCCTAGTCACTGGCTAGGAGGAATCTAAACAGAGCCAAGCACAAAGGACAAGAAGTAGAGCAGCAGAAGGGCAGAAGAAGGTCACCGAGGTGACAGTCAGGGAGCCCGAGGCGCGCATGTGAAGGTCTCTGGAACATTGCCGCCGATAGAAGGGGGACACGGAAAGGAGGCCGCCGAGTTACCATATTGGGACAAGCATATTCCAAGGATATGCTTGCCACGTCAGCCCTATAAGTAACCAAGGCACCTCTATATAAGGGGGGACGCTGGCTCCTGAGAGGGGGATCGATTCATTCTTCGCCTTAAGTCTCGTGTAGTAGCGTTCTTCCTCTCTGGATGAGACAGCTCTTGGAGCACTTGTATTCATTGAGGAGAGGAATAGAGATTTACTTGTTGAGCATTTATGTGTAGAAATCACTACATCTTCCCTCCCCGGATCCCTCTAGCATCCATTGGCCCCATACTTTATCCTACCCATGGCATCTGCCGTGCCACCACCACGACAGTTGGCGCCCACCGTGGGGCCAGCAGCGGTGCTAGCTGGAGTCAAGATCCGGACGGGAAACTTCATCCACACCGGCGAGCGGGTTGTTTCTGGCTTAGTCCAGAGATTTGATCTCTGGGACTATGTCAGCGATAACGCAGGCAGCTTCGGGAGGAAAGCACCTTCGCGTAACGGCGTCTTCATCAACCTGGGCATGCACAAGGTTTACGTCGGCTTCGACACTTCCTGCGTTTATCCTCACCGAGTTATTGATGCAGGAGAGCCTCCCCTCAATGCTGCCAACGGTTCGCATGGAGCACGCCCCGTCGGCAGCGTCGAGGTGATGGTGACAGCCGCAGCATAGGCGGCAGGAGCAGGTGCCGAACCAAGCAAGGACCCGGCGGCAGGAGGACAGGTTACCATGAAGCAAGCAGCTCCACAGCCCACCGAGGTAGATCCTCCAGCAGCCAAGTCAGCCGAGGTGCAGGAGACAACCCCAAAGGCTGCAAGGGTAAGATGGCCGCCTCTAGAAAGACCAGAGAATATTCTCCAGGCAACTATAGATAACCTAACCACGCCTGTGGCGCCGATACTTGATCTGGCTAACGCCCAGGCGGAGTTAGAAGAGACTAGACAGAAAGTACTGGTAGAGGCAAAAAAGGTGTCAGCCTTGCGGGAGTCCTTGAACAGGACCCTGCGAGAATATGCCAAGGCAAACAAGCTGGATGTGGCCCCTGAGCGGGTAGATGAGTTGAGATTGAGAGGAAAGAACCTCATGGACGATATCAACAAAGAGCATGAAGCTCGTGAAGTTGATCCAGTCGATCTAGGCTTGTCGAGGTATAGTACCCCGGCAAAGAACCTAAGGGCGGCAAATTTCACTGCTTTGGAGCTAGAAGGATTAACCAGCGAAGCCCGGCAGAAACAGCAAGAAAGAGTGAATGAGCTGGTGCGCATTGCGAACCAGCAGAATGAGGAAATGCTTAGGGATGGCCCGGCAAGACCGGGAGCCTCGCGTATGGTTCATTCGGCTGGAGAAGCACCCACACTATCTGCGGCAGCAGCATCCTCACCCGGGAACAACACGCGAAAAGATAGAGCTGTGACCTCAGGAAAAAGAAATAAGCAAATTGTTCCATATGATCCGGCGGTGGCCGGAAAGGTCAATGATAACAGAGGCAACGACAGCCGAGGTAATAGTGGAGATAGAAACCCCGGCCGTACTAACAAGGGGCATGGAGACCTCGGAAGGGGAAATCATGAAAACAATGACCCGGCGGAGGGAAGGAGAAACCCTCCACCAAATCCTCAGCCGAGATATGAACCTCGGCAAGATCGAGAAGTGAGACCAGCCCAGCATAATCAGGCAAATGATAGGTACAATGATGGTTACTCGGATATGGAGCATGCATGACATGGTGGGAATAACCATTATGGAATACAGGAGAGAATCATTTACAGAAACTTGTCGTCAAATGATGCAAGGCTAAAGCTCGACAGGTTATATCGGTCCGAGCTATTGGAGGAGCAGGGTCCGCCTGGTCCGGCGTGCTTTGGACCTAGGATCATGGGCGAACCACCAGTGCCGAATTTCCAATTGGCAAGGGGCACAAAAACATACAATGGGAGCACAAAACCACAAGATTGGTTGATTGATTATGCCACTGCAGTAAAAATAGCTGGTGGAAACCTACGATGGGCGGTGAGATACGTCCCACAAATGCTGGAAGGACCAGCCAGAGTATGGTTGAACAATCTTCCGACAGGTAGTATCACCTGTTGGCTAGATTTTGAAGAAATGTTTGTTAGCAATTTGACCAGTACATATAAGAGGCCGAATAGTCCTCAACAGCTTGCTGTGTGCAAACAGAAGCCGAATGAAACAGATAGGGAATTCTTGACTCGGTGGTGTAACCTCAGAAACTCATGCGAAGGGGTCATAGAGTCTCAAGCGATAGCTCGGTTTGCTCAAGGCTGCCGATATGGGAGCGTACTATAGCAGAGGCTGCAAAGAGATAAGCCGACCACCTTGGCAGAGACCATCAGGATAGCAGACTCGTATGCATTAGGGGATCCAACGCAACCAGAGTTAATGTCGGCAGAGCATCGGGAGCACCAAGATCAATATGCAAGAGCTGCAGCCGGATCATCGAGGCGCAACGAATTCCGAGGTAGAAGAAGGGAGGACAAATTGGATTACAGATATGCATCCAATCAGGTGGCAGCGGTAGTACAAGACCAGCCAAGTCATGGAAACATTCAGCAACAGAAGAACAATCCTCAGTAATGGACTCCGAGGAATGAAGGGAAAAGGCAGTGGACACCAGAACAGAAGAAGCAATGGCAGGAGAGGCCGAAGTACACGTTTGAATCCATGCTGGATCAACCATGTGAATTCCACACCCCAAACCCAGCCAAGCCGGCTAATCATACAACTCGTCAATGTGCTTGGATGAAAAATGCAATGGGGAACCCGGCGGGCATGCAAGCGCACCAGTAGCCACAGCTAACTGGAGAAAATACGAAGCAGCTAATGTTACCACCACCTCCTCCGAGGTATGATAACTCGGACCGGAGGGATGCAATGCATCAAGTGATAAATCAAGGTCAGGATGGAAGGACAAACCCCGGTAACAACGGACATAATGATTATAGGGAGCATCATCAATCATATTGTGTGTTCACAACAGAACAACAAGACAGACAAAGTGTACAACGCCGGCATATGGAAGTGAATGCTGTTATGCCGGCAGTACCAAGATATGTGCCTTGGTCCGATCAGGAAATAACCTGGAGCATTAAAGATCACCTGAAGATAATGCCGAACCCAGGATCGTATGCACTGGTATTAGATCCGACGTTTGTCGGACCCAGTATTAACGCCAAATTTTCAAAAGTGCTCATTGATAATGGGAGTAGTATCAACATTATGTACAAGGACACAATGCACAAACTTGGCATAACACAGAATATGTTACAATCCACAAGAACAATGTTCCATGGAATAGTGTTGGGTCTTTCATGCGAACTCATTGGAAAAGTCCGGGTAGATGTGTTATTCGGCACAAGGGAGAACTGTAGAGCGGAGAATTTGGAGTTTGAAGTGGTGGACCTAGAGAGTTGCTATCATGCTTTACTCGGACGGCCAGCGTTGGCTAAATTCATGAGTAGCTGTCATATTACTTATCTGAAAATGAAGTTACCCGGGCCACAGGGGGGTGATAACAGTAGCTGGAGATTACAGAAAGTCAATGGAGTGTGCTTCGGCCGGATCTAATATGGCCGAGTCATTGGTAATCGCGAGAGAAAAAAGAAGGATTCAGGAGGTAGCGGCTCTGGCTCAGTCGACATAGCTGAATATGCCGGCACTGGCCAACCTCCATGGAAGTGTTTCTTTCCAGCCGACTAAAGAGACAAAAAAGATTCAGATAGATGAGCATTTTCCAGAACGCACCATCACGATTGGTGCCGTCCTAGATGCCAAATAGGAAGGCGATATCACCAACTTCCTCCATGAGAATCGGGATATCTTTGCGTGGTCAACTCAAGACCTGCAAGGTGTGCCGAGGGAGTTGGCTGAGCACTCTTTGCATGTAAGGCCAGGAGCAAGGCCGGTGAAGCAACCTCTATGCCGCTTCGCCGAAGACAGGAGAAAGATAATAGGGGATGAGATAGCTCGGCTTCTTGCGGCCAGGTTCATCATGGAGGTACTTCATCCGGATTGGCTATCAAATCTGGTGTTAGTGGAAAAGAAAAAGGATGACACAAATGTAGCCGTCGTATGGCGAATGTGTATCGATTACACGAACCTAAACAAGGCGTGTCCCAAAGATCCTTTTCCCTTACCTAGAATAGACCAAGTCATTGATTCGACCGCTGGTTGTGAGCTATTGTCATTTGTAGACGCGTATTCTGGTTTCCACCAGATACCGTTAAATCCGGCCGATCAAATAAAGACTGCGTTTATTACCCCGTACGGGTCTTATTGCTATCGCACCATACCATTTGGCCTGCGTAATGTAGGAGCAACATACCAAAGATGCATGCAAAAGTGTCTACGTGACCAGATAGGAAAAAATGTACAAGTATATGTAGACGATGTGGTTATAAAAACCAAAGAGAGCAAAACGCTCCTTGATGATATTCGGCAAACATTCGCAAATTTGAGAAGATTCCAAATGAATCTTAACCCGGAAAAATGTACCTTCGGTGTGCCGGCTGGAAAATTACTCGGTTTCCGCGTGTCCAGCCGAGGTATAGAGGCAAACCCAACTAAAATCCGAGCAGTTGAAAAAATGGAACTGCCGAGATGTCTCAATGATGTACAAAAATTCATGGGCTGCCTGGCTTCGCTGAGTCGATTTGTATGTCGGATGGGGTAAAAGGCATTACCTCTATATCAACTAATGAAAAAGTCTGATAAATTCATCTAGACACCACAGGCAGATAATGCGTTTCATAAGTTAAAAAAATATGTTGGTCACAGCACCAATCTTGGCTTCTCTACTGTCGAAAGAACCTATGTTACTTTATGTAGCTGCAACTAACAGAGTGGTAAGTGCGGTGGTTGTTGTGGAACGAAATGAAGGGGATAAGTCAATACAAAGGCCAGTATATTACCTAAGCGAGGTACTATCGGCCTCAAAACAGAACTACCCGCACTACCAAAAGATGGCTTATGGAGTATACATGTCGGTGAAAAAACTTAAACATTACTTCTAAGAGCATCCGATAAAAGTGATTTGTGAAGTGCCCATAGCCGAGATATTGAGCAACAAAGATGCAAGTGGCCGAATAGCAAAATGGGCAATCGAGTTGTCACCTTATGCTCCGCAGTTCGATAGGCGAGATGCAATCAAATCACAGGCAGTGGCCGACTTCTTTGTGGATTGGGCCGAGGTACAATATGAGCCGCCATTACCAGATCCGAATTATTGGACAATGCATTTTGACGGATCCAAGCTGATAAATGGCTTGGAGGCAGGGATAGTGTTAACTTCCCCGAAAAAAGATCAGCTGAAGTATGTGCTGCAGATACATTTCGCCGCATCAAACAGCGTAGCCGAGTATGAAGCACTCGTCCATGGGTTAAAGGTGGCAAAATAAATTGGTATATATCGGATCTGATGCTACGGGGATTCAGATCTGGTAGTACAGCAAGTATCAGGCAATTTGGACGCATTAGATGCAAATATGGCCCTATATAGATTTCATGTGCAAAAAATCAGTGGTTACTTCGACGGATGCGAGTTTCATCATATACCTCGGGCGGAAAATGACGCTGCAGATACACTGTCAAAGCTCAGATCAACTAGACAGTCAATTCCCCCAGGTATCGCCCTAGAGCACCTGAGAAAACCATCAATTACACCATCACCAGAGTCCGAGTCAATTCGTATCTCGGCAGAATTGAAAGAAGGAAGTGTGCCAATGGAAATCGACAAAGAATGCGACCCGGACTTTATGAAGATGAACCCGGCCATCGCACGAACGAACACAGAAAAATCCAAAGCTGTTATGTCGGCGGAAAATATGGAAATCAACAGTGAAAAAATCCTAGAGAAAGTCACGCCGATATGGGCACAACTGTAACATCCCAAAAATACTAAACTTGGATCATCAAACTTTAATCATAAAAAATAGGGTTAACAAAAACTTTTCTAAATAAAAATATGAAAGCATGCATGTGTGTATGCATCCCATTTTGAATTCTTTTGAATTGCCTTGTTTATGTGTTTCTTTGCTTGTAAAAGGATTCTTAGGTGAAATAAACATCATCTAAAACATTCCCAAACTTTCCCCAAAGACAAATAAATCAAAAACAAACAAAATGAGTGAATGGTCATTTTGACGAATTTAACTCCCATGCCTACTTTGGCTGTCCCAAACTTTCAGAACTTAACAGAAACTTGTTTGGATCTTTACACCCCTTGATTGTACTCATAACAAAGTATCAAGGCCTACTTTGTGATCATCCAGAAAATTTCAAATGCATAGTTTAAAGGACAGTTCAAAATTGAATCTTTATCATATGGGAAGATCCCACTTTTTCAAAAACCACTCAAACAAGCTCAACTTTCAAAACCCAAGCATCTGCAGACTCACCAGCACCAACCTAGCACACCCACCAAAAATCTTTTCAAAATTCAAAACTTGAGTTCTTGCGGCCATTTCATCAAACACCTTGTAGATTCAAATCTTCTAAAATCCAAACACTATTGTGAGCAGTGATTGGAGCCTAACTTGTTCCCTCTCTGGTTGCAACTAGGCTTTAGTAGATCATCTAGCTCAAGTGAAAACCTCTAGCATCACTGTAAGCTTGGCAATGCCATCAATGGTGAGCAGGCCGAGTGCACCCTTGTCACCCCCATGTCGAAAGTAAGCTAGGAGAAGAACCAAGCCTACCCAACATGTCTGGGAGCAAGCCAACACCCCACCGCCACTCCCTGTGCAGCGCTCGAACCTTGACAACCCCTGGACCACACGCACGGACCATGCCAAGCTCGCCAGCAACCATGCCGAGAGCGTGCCCCGTGTGCCACGCTCGACCGACGCCCACAGACCGCGCGCTGCCCTCGTCGCGTGCATACGTGATCACCACCGTCCCAACAACCTCGTAGACACGATCGTTCGCAGCCGCACGGACCACGCACGCTGCGCGCATTAAAATCCTCCGTCGGGCACGCACAGAGCACCGCCGCATTCCGACCAAACCGCACCGCCCCATGCCTCGCCACCGCGTCGTTGAGCATCACCACGGAGCACCACACCGCCCCCTACCGTCGCCCATGCCGCTAGCCTTCTGTGCCGTCGACCATGACGAGCTCAGCTTGCGCCCGTCGGTTCCCTCTCGCCACTATAAATAGAGGCCACCCCCAGCCGAATTGAGAACATCACCTCACTCCCCTCTCACCTAGAACCACCTCGCCTCAGTACCGAAGCAAGGCGAGCAGCGCTCACGAATTGCACGGAGCCGCGCTCTCGGAGAAGAAGGGGCCAGCGATTGAGCCGCCCAGAGAAGCTGCCGTACCGGGGAGGTTCGCCGTCGTCGACTTAGTTGTTCGCCCGCCTCGCCGACCCTCGCCTGAGCCCCGGTGAGCCCCCAACGACCCTCACCTGCCGTGTTAGGTTTCAGTCTCGCCGGAGTTGCCGGACGTGGACGACGACCCTCAGCCGTTAGATTAGAACAAGATCCCATGGCTCACATCGCCCCATACCGCTTCGCACCACCTCGTCTCACTGACACGTGGGGACAGCAACTTAACCAGCCCGCGTAGCTATTGCTTAGCAGGCCCGATGTCGCTTCCAGCCGGTCGTTTGAATTTAACCTTTTCCATTTTATTTCAAACACACTTCTGCAACTAGATGCAAAAATCAACCCAGATCGATTCAGTGAACCAAATTGAATGAAACCAATTTTGTTAGAAAGGCCTTGAAATGCTAAATCCAAGCCCGTTGGATTCAAGTCATTTGGAGCTGTAGATCATCCTTGGTAAAAAGAACAAGGCAGAAGCTTTTCTGCATTCAAACATTTTTCAAATTAAAACCATAATAGCTTTTGAGTTGATTCCAACTCTCAAAAATCACATTTAACCATACCTTTCAGAATATATAAAATAATATAGGTTAATTACAGAAATAATGTTCAAGTAATAAAAGAATGCCACTTAGGCATTTCTAGTCACTTATTTAATTAAAATAAAAGGGTAAAACCTTATTAAATTGTGACACCACTTTAAATCACATTCCCATGGACTAAAATATGTGGTTATGACATGTGTCAACATGATCCCATGTTTGGTTTGGAGAATATTAAATCTTAAGTAGTTTTTCAATGAGTAGAAATTACTTTTCTAAAAATAAAAGGAATTAAACCAAGCTTTAATCTTGTAATGTTAGAGATGATGCTAGATCATCTATACGACCCCTTTTGTGTGATGATTGCAAGTAGTTAAGTATTGTTTGCTGATTGTGTACCTCGTATTTATTTATAGACGCTAGTACTGACCAAGGATACGAGGAGGAAGGAGGATACTACGAAGAAGAAGCCGAGGAGAACTTCAACCACTGCTCTGCACAAGGCAAGCCTAATGCTACTAGTTGAATGTCCAAGCTAACACTTGCAAGATACTCTACTGATGCAAACAAACCCTTACTTGTTACCATATGCCCTAAGCATATGTGATCATACCCACATGATACCCCCTCCTAGTTTTATTTGCAAGCTTTATATTTTATTTCTTTATGAAAGCTACTTCCTTAGAGTTTACTTAAGTGATTTGTAGATTCTAGAAAGATATTTGAAGGTTGCATAAAGATCATAAAATTTGGCCTAAGCTAGAAAATCTTGATGTCATCCTAAGGCATAAGATTGAACTTAGTTGAAACTCCACTAGTTTACTACCCCTCATTAGTACTCACCCCCACTTATAGATGCTAGTGCTAATCATAAAACTTGATCAACTTTAGATGGGAATACTTGGTGGAAAATGGTTATGAAAACCTTAGAATGATGGATCATTCTACTGAGATGTTTTGACATGTGTTTCCGAATACCAAATGATTTTGGGTGATGAAAATGTTGAGGCATGAGCCTTAGCCCTTTATAAAACTGATGGTTGTCTGGATGCGATACCATTCCAATTTTACAGTACAACCACAATGCCCGAAGATTGGGTAGGGCTTGACTGGAAACTTATATACCTTAGTATTAGTTCCCTCACTGCCAAGGTCTGAGCTGAGGCTACCTTGTGAAGATTGTCCACCTATGCAGTACCCAAGATGACAGTTGGTCATGGTTGGGAGGCCAAACTCACAGGAGAGGTGCTTATACTAGGGCGTGTAATTGAAAGGTTAGGATTGATTATCCGCATACTAAGTATGGTGAATTCAGGATTTGTTCCTGACGGATGTATCGAATGTTGTGATGAAAGTGTACAATCTCTGCAGAGTGTCAAACTATTGAATAGCGCGTCATGATTATGGACAGTTGGAGTGGCCATACTGTTTCCCCCGTCAGATGTTTTCAAAATGACTTATGAAATGAATTGAGACTTTGACTTAACCACAACAGAGTTGTGGCATGAGATACAAGTTCCCACTTAGGTGTTATAAAACTTCAACTAGCTTTTCTTCATTTCTAAACTTAGTAGATGTAAATCTGGCTTTTTTCAAAACAACCTTAGAGCTTTGTGTCCTACTACAAAAACCCCCTTCACTTGTTAGTATTAGTTTGCGAGTACTTAAAGAGTACTCATGTCTTTGTCCCTGGCTATTACTGTGGCCAGACTATGAAGAGGAGTACCTGGAAGATGGACCCCAGGAAGGTTACGACAACTAGGATCATCTCCCATCGTCAGCATTGCCTGTGACCCCGAAGATGGAGCTTCGCCTACGCTACCGTTATTATTACTTATTCCGCTCCTTGTGTTGTATTAAGACTGGATCATAGGATCCTTATTTGTGTAAGGCCTTATGTATGGTTTGTAATGGATGATGTACTGTGGTATCCAATTCTGTTATGTCTCGCAAAAATGGTAATCCTGGGATTGCGATGTATGGCATAACAGGCATCTGGGATTAAAAATCCGGGTGTTGACAAGTTGGTATCAGAGCCATCCTGACCATAGGAGACCCTAGTTAGACTGGACGTTTGAATCAAAAACTTAGTTTCAAAACCAAAGGAAGCAAATGTTTACAAAAAATTATTCCCATTCTTATCACTTTGATTCTTTCACAAAAATTCATGTTCCTTAAAAACTCTTGCAAAATACATAAAATTTGACACACTTGATCACTCTACTAACTTACTCATATTATATTCTTTTAGATGGACGTGAAGTACAACAAGTTTTACCAATTGGGAAATGGAGGAGACCTTATCTTTGAGAGGGATTTGGACCAGCTTTCAGAACTTCTGGAGCGTCCTCACCCCAAGTTCTTCGGAGCTCAGCTCAATGATCAAGGAGGAGAAGATCTGCAGTGGCTAATTGTTGCAAGTCTACGAGGAAATATTGAACATCCCACTGCGAAAGGAATTCAATTCACCTTAAGAGAGAACAACTGGCGCGATGGACTTGCCAGGGCCATGCAGGAAGCTCTTGCCTGTCTGTGTGGGAAAAGTATCAACCAGATCAAGGGTACACGCTTTGAGTTTTGCCCAAGGCGTGATGCTAATGGACAACCACTGGAAGCCCCATACCATCACGAGCTGAAGACCCAATTGGACCACCTTAGCTTCATGATGTACAATCGGCAGCAGGAATTGGATAACTGCCGTGACTACTCCAACCACAAGTCCGCCATCATCAAGACGAAGGATCAGACCATCGGCATGCTAGCGAAGGATCACAAGTCTTGCCGCTGTCAGCTCGATAAGAAGGAGCGCATCATTGCCCGTCTTCGCCACCGTATATAGTCTTTGGAAGAGACCATCCACGAGAGAGACATGCAGTTGGAGGAAAGGGAGAATGCCGGAGAGGATCTTCATGGAGACCCCTACTCCTATCTCAGCGATGATGATGATTTTCTGGAGGATCAGGATATGGATTTCTTCACCGATGAGGATGATTACGCCTTCATCGATGACGACGAGGACGATGAGGATGACGACTACACTGACTCCAAGGAGTAGTAGCACTTGAGCACTAGCGTAGTGAGTAGTATTCGGTCCCACTGTATCGTAGTTTCCAGAATGGTTCTTAAAACCATCTGTTTTTCTTGTGTTGTGGTGTGTGTTTGTATCGTGTGAATGAATGAATGAAAAGCAAGTTGCTAGAAAATCTGAGTCAAACTTTAAAAAACTTTTCAAAGTCCCAGTACCTTAGAAATTTCCCTCTTTTCTCATGATCTATCTCAATCTTCAGATGCCACGTGGAGGAAGTGGTTCATCCCCGGACCCAATGTTGCAGATCCTGCAAATGCTGGTTTTTGACCGCGAAGCTGAAAGAGCCGAACGTCAAGCCAACCTAGCCACCCTTCAGCAAATAGCTCAGCTAGCCCACAACAACCAAGGCCACGGAAATCAGGACAACCATGGATCTAAGCTCAAGAATTTCCAGAATACCAACCCACCTGTTTTCACGAAGTCAGAAGAGCCCCTAGATGCCGAAGATTGGCTGCAAACCATGGAAAATAACCTAGAAGTCGTCGGAGTGGAAGCTAACGAGAAAGTTCTGTTCGCCACCCACTATCTAGACGGAGATGCCAGGGCATGGTGGAACAGTGTTCGTGCAATGACCGGAGGCCAGATGATGACCTGGGAGGAATTCAAGGTCAAGTTTAGCAGAACCCATGTGCCACCGGGTTTAATCAAGAGGATGAGAGACGAGTTCAGAGAACTGAAGCAAGGAAGGATGACTGTAGTGGAATATCGTGACAAATTCTTGTCATTAGCTAGGTATGGTAAGGATGAGATTGACACCGAAGCCAAGAAGAAAGAGAGATTCCTGAATGGTCTGCACGATGAGATGCAGACTGTGTTAGTCAATATCCCCTTTGCTGATATTGAAGACCTTGTCGACTCTGCTATCCAGATGGAAGGAAAGATCAACCAAGCCAACGAGAACCGCAAGCATCGTATGATGCATCATCCAGGAACCCATCAGACCCCAAAGTATTGCCCTAACCCACCTCTAGGATTTGCCCCAAGAACAAACAGACCCCCGATGAACCGTCCCACCTACCCCAACCGTGGAAACCCTAGGCCCGGAGGAAATCACAACAACCCCGGCAACTCTAGCAATTTTAACCGTGCCCCACCCAAATTCAACAACAACAATGCTGCCACCAACACCAACACTACCCCGAGGACTGGAAGCAATGATGTGCCTGTAGCAGCAAAGGAAAAGTCGCAGGTAACTTGTTATGACTGTGGAAATAAGGGTCACTACTCAAATGAGTGCCCCAACAAGAAGAATGCAGCAGCACCCAATGCAAATGCCCCAGCTCAGCAGCAGCGTCGTGTTCAGCCAGGAAGGAGGTTTGCCCTAGGGAATTCGCTCAACCGCAATGGCCGTCTTTTTCTCATGCATGCTAAAGAAGCTCAGGAAGCGCCAACCGTCGTGCTGGGTATGTTTTCTGTTAATTCAGTACTTGCAAGAGTGTTGTTTGATTCTGGTGCATCGCATTCATTTGTCACCAAAGAATTTGCATGCACTAGTAAAATTCAACCAACCAAACTGAAGCATGTTATGATCTTCCAAATTCCAGGATCAACCACCAAGGCTAGGCAAATCTGCAAAGCCGTCCCTATCCGAATCCATGGCATAGATTTTTATGCTAACCTAATAGTACTCGGAACTAAATGTTTGGAAGTAGTACTAGGCATGGATTGGATGTCCAAACATAAATGATTGATTGATTGTGCCAAGAAAGCCATCACCATGACCAGTATAGCCGGAATATCAGTCGAGCATATATCTGAAACCTTACCTCGCCAATTCAAGTGCAACAATAGTATAGCCCAACCCACCATTGATAAAGTCCGGATAGTCTGTGAATACCCCGATGTATTTCCAGATGTTTTTCCCGGTATGCCCCCAGATCGGGATATCGAGTTTATCATCGAACTAATTCCCAGAACTGGACCAATAGCCCAGAGACCATATAGTCTGAACCCATCAGAGCTAGCAGAACTGAAGAAGCAACTGGATGCCATGCTGGAAATTGGATTGATTCAACCAAGTGCGTCACCATGGAGGTCACCTGTTTTGTTCGTGGACAAGGAGGATGGAGGTAACCGTTTGTGTACGGATTATAGGAAATTGAATGATGTCACCATCAAGAACAAATACCCCTTGGCCAAGATAGAAGATTTGTTTGATCAGTTGACCGGTGCCAAAGTGTTTTCTAAGATTGATCTTAGGACTGGCTATCATCAACTCAAAATTCGTGCAGAGGATATTCCAAAGACTGCCTTTACCACCAGATATGGATTATATGAGTATACAGTCATGTCTTTTGGATTAACCAATGCCCCCTCTTATTTCATGAATCTCATGAATAAGATTTTATGGACTTCCTGGATAAGTTTGTCGTTGTTTTCATCGATGACATCCTGATTTATTCCAAATCAGAATAAGAACATGAGATACACCTAAGGACCATTCTTGGAACCCTTAGAGAGCATCAGTTGTATGCCAAGTTTAGCAAATGTGAATTCTGGTTACAGGAGGTAGGATTCCTCGGTCACATTGTATCAGCCGGAGGAATTGCCGTTGATCCCACAAAAGTGAAAGATGTAGAAGATTGGCAAGCCCCAACCACTCAAACCCAAGTCTGTGCATTTCTCGGATTGGCGGGATATTACCGCAAGTTCGTAGAAGGATTCTTGAGTATCGCCATACCCATGACCCAATTGCTGAAGGACAAGAAGTTTGAATGGACCGACAAATGTGAAGCGAGTTTTCAAGAACTCAAGAGGAGATTGATTTCATCCCCAATCTTGATCATGCCAGATATCACGAAGCCCTTCGACGTGTATTGTGATGCATCCAAGATCGGTCTCGGATGTGTGCTAATGCAAGAAGGCAAATTATATCTTATATATCTCGACAACTGAAGTAACATGAGCAAAATTACCCAACACATGACCTCGAACTCGCAGCCGTAGTTCTAGCCCTGAAGACGTGGAGGCATTACCTGATGGGAAACCATTGTGAGATTTATTCGGATCACAAGAGTCTGAAGTATATATTCACTCAGAAGGAGCTGAATATGAGACAGAGAAGATGGATTGAGCTAATCAAGGATTACGATCTGGACATTCACTATCACCCTGGTAAAGCCAATGTGGTAGCAGATGCCCTTAGCAGATTGCCGTGCCGCTTGAACTCCATGATCTTGAAGGAGCAACCAAGCTTGCACAAAGAGATGGAAGATTTTCGAATAGAATTAGTAAGTGAAGGATTTTTGGCTAGCATAGAACTTTGGCCCACTTTGATCAGCCAGATCAAAGAGGCGCAGAAGGGAAATGTTAGTATAGACGGAATCAAGCGTCGCATTGGTACAGGAAAAGTACCCGGATTCACCGAAGACGAAGAAGGAGTTCTGTGGTACAAAGGACGCCTTTGTGTACCAGCAGATTCTGAGTTGAAAGAAGTTATTCTCAAGGAAGCTCATGATACTCTTTATTCTATCCATCCCGGAGGAAGTAAGATGTATCAAGATTTGAAAGAACAATTTTGGTGGCATAAGATGAAGAGAGAAATCGGAAGCTATATCGCCAAGTGTGATATATGTCAGCGAGTCAAGGCAGGACATCAAAGACCCGTGGACCGATTGCCCAAAGTTGCCCATTTCTTACCTGTCAAGACCACTTATCAAAGTTCGAAGCTAGCGGAGTTGTACATCGCTAGAATAGTTAGTTTACATGGAGTCCCCAAGAACATCGTATCGGATCGAGGAACTCAGTTTACCTCGAGATTTTGGAAGAAAGTCCAAGAAGGTTTAGGAACCCGCCTAGATTTCAGCACCGCGTATCACCCTCAGACCGATGGACAAACGGAGCGAGTAAATCAAATACTCGAAGATATGCTGAGAGCATGTGTGTTAGAATATGGATCCAAGTGGGAAGATTGTCTGCCGTTTGCAGAAATTTCATACAATAACAGTTATCAAGCTAGTTTGCAAATGGCCCCATTTGAATTCATGTACGGAAGGAAGTGTCGCACCCCTTTGAACTGGTCGGACGTAGGAGAGAGTCAGATTTTCGGACCCGACATCCTATGAGAAGCGGAAGAGAAGGTTCACAAGATTCGTGAGCACCTCAAGACAGCCCAGTCCAGACAGAAGAGTTACGTCGATAAGAGACGTCGAGACCTCGCTTTCAACATAGGAGATTTTGTATATCTGTAGGTTTCACCATTGAAGGGAATGCAGCGTTTCCAACTCAAAGGAAAGTTAGCCTCTAGATATATCGGACCCTTCAAGATTCTGAACCGTCGAGGAGAAGTGTCGTATCAATTGGAACTACCTGAAGAGATGTCAGTCGTGCACAATGTGTTCCATATCTCATTACTTCGCAAGTGCCTCGAAGTTCCAGAGAAGACTGAAGTGTTCAAGAAAATCGATCACCAGACCATAGAGATCAACGATGGCCTGACCTATCCCGAAGTACCCATCCGTATTTTGGAAGAAGCTTTCCGAACCACTAGAACCCAAAGCATCAACTTTCTCAAGATTCAGTGGAGCAACCACACGGAAGAGGAAGCTACCTGGGAGCGCGAAGATCACATCAGGACGGAATTTCCCGATCTCTTCAAATCCTAGGTAATCTTTTCGTCCTTTTTCAAATCTCGGGACAAGATTTTGTTTAAGGGGGGAAGGTTTGTAACATCCCAAAAATACTAAACTTGGATCATCAAACTTTAATATTCAAAATTAGGGTTAACAAAAACTTTTCTAAATAAAAATATGAAAGCATGCATGTGTGTATGCATCCCATTTTGAATTCTTTAGAATTGCCTTGTTTATGTGTTTATTTGCTTGTAAAAGGATTCTTAGGTGAAATAAACATCATCTAAACCATTCCCAAACTTTTCCCAAAGACAAATAAATCAAAAACAAACAAAATGAGTGAATGGTCATTTTGACGAATTTAACTCCCATGCCTACTTTGGCTGTCCCAAACTTTCAGAACTTAACAGAAACTTGTTTGGATCTTTACACCCCTTGATTGTACTCATAACAAAGTATCAAGGCCCACTTTGTGATCATCCAGAAACTTTCAAATGCATAGTTTAAAGGACAGTTCAAAATTGAATCTTTATCATATGGGAAGATCCCACTTTTTCAAAAACCACTCAAACAAGCTCAACTTTCAAAACCCAAGCATCTGCAGACTCACCAGCACCAACCTAGCACACCCACCAAAAAACTTTTAAAAATTCAAAACTTGAATTCTTGCAGCCATTTCATCAAACACCTTGCAGATTCAAATCTTCTAAAATCCAAACACTATTGTGAGAAGTGATTGGAGCCTAACTTGTTCCCTCTCTGGTTGCAACTAGGCTTTAGTAGATCATCTAGCTCAAGTGCAAACCTCTAGCATCACTGTAAGATTGGCAATGCCATCAATGGTGAGCATGCCGAGTGCACCTTTGTCACCCCCATGTTGACAACAAGCTAGGAGAAGAACCAAGCCTAGCCAACATGTCTGGGAGCAAGCCAACACCCCACCGCCACTTCCTATCCAGCGCTCGAACCTTGCCAACCCCTGGACCACACGCACGGACCATGCCAAGCTCGCCAGCAACCATGCCGAGAGCGCGCCCCGTGCGCCACGCTCGACCGACGCCCATAGACCGTGCGCCGCCCTCGCCGCGTGCATATGTGATCACCACCATCCCAGCAACCCCGCAGACACGCTCGTTCGTAGCCGCGCGGACCACGCACGCTGTGCGCTTTAAAAACCTCTGTCGGGCACGCGCAGAGCACCGCCGCGTTCTGACCAAACCGCACCGCCCCACGCCTCGCCACCGCGTCGTTGAGCATCGCCACGGAGCACCGCGCCGCCCCCTACCGTCGCCCATGCCGCTAGCCTTCTGTGTCGTCGACCATGACGAGCTCAGCTTGCGCCCGTCGGTTCCCTCTAGCCACTATAAATAGAGGCCACCCCCAGCCGAATTGAGAACATCACCTCACTCCCCTCTCACCTAGAACCACCTCGCCTCAGTCCCGAAGCAAGGCGAGCGCTCACGAATTGCACCGAGCCCGCCATCTTGGAGAAGAAGGGGCCAGATTGAGCCGCCCAGAGAAGCTGCCGTACCAGGAGGTTCGCCGGCGTCGACTTAGTTTTTCGCCCGCCGACCGCCTCGAGCCCGGTGAGCCCCCAACGACCCTCACCTGCCGTGTTAGGTTTCAGTCTCGCCGGAGTTGCCCGACGTGGACGACGACCCTCAGCCGTTAGATTAGAACAAGATCCCACGGCTCACATCGCCCCATACCACTTCGCACCACCTCGTCTCACTGACGCGTGGGGACAGCGACTTAACCAGCCCGCGTAAGCGCTGTGCTTAGCAGGCCGGCCCAGTATCTCTTCCCGCGCAGCCCAGTCGTTTGAATTTAACCTTTTCCATTTTATTTCAAACACACTTCTGCAACTAGATTCAAAAATCAACCCAGATCGATTCAGTGAACCAAATTGAATGAAACCAATTTTGTTAGAAAGGCCTTGAAATGCTAAATCCAAGCCCGTTGGATTCAAGTCATTTGGAGCTGTAGATCATCCTTGGTAAAAAGAACAAGGCAGAAGCTTTTCTGCATTCAAATATTTTTCAAATTAAAACCATAATAGCTTTTGAGTTGATTCCAACTCTCAAAAATCACATTTAACCATACCTTTCAGAATATATAAAAATATATAGGTTACTTACAGAAATAATGTTCAAGTAATAAAAGAATGCCACTTAGGCATTTCTAGTCACTTATTTAATTAAAATAAAAGGGTAAAACCTTATTAAATTGTGACACCACTTTAAATCACATTCCCATGGACTAAAATATGTGGTTATGACATGTGTCAACATGATCCCATGTTTGGTTTGGAGAATATTAAATCTTAAGTAGTTTTTCAATGAGTAGAAATTACTTTTCTAAAAATAAAAGGAATTAAACCAAGCTTTAATCTTGTAATGTTAGAGATGATGCTAGATCATCTATAGGACCCCTTTTGTGTGATGATTGCAAGTAGTTAAGTATTGTTTGCTGATTGTGTACCTCGTATTTATTTATAGACGCTAGTACTGACCAAGGATACGAGGAGGGAGGAGGATACTACGAAGAAGAAGCCGAGGAGAACTTCAACCACTGCTCTGCACAAGGCAAGCCTAATGCTACTAGTTGAATGTCCAAGCTAACACTTGAAAGATACTCTACTGATGCAAACAAACCCTTACTTGTTACCATATGCCCTAAGCATATGTGATCATACCCACATGATACCCCCTCCTAGTTTTATTTGCAAGCTTTCTATTTTATTTCTTTATCAAAGCTACTTCCTTAGAGTTTACTTAAGTGATTTGTAGATTCTAGAAAGATATTTGAAGGTTGCATAAAGATCATAAAATTTGGCCTAAGCTAGAAAATCTTGATGTCATCCTAAGGCATAAGATTGAACTTAGTTGAAACTCCACTAGTTTACTACCCCTCATTAGTACTCACCCCACTTATAGATGCTAGTGCTAAGCATAAAACTTGATCAACTTTAGATGGGAATACTTGGTGGAAAAATGGTTATGAAAACCTTATAATGATGGATCATTCTACTGAGTTGTTTTGACATGTGTTTCCGAATACCAAATGATTTTGGGTGATGAAAATGTTGAGGCATGAGCCTTAGCCCTTTATAAAACTGATGGTTGTCTGGATGCGATACCATTCCAATTTTACAGTACAACCACAATTCCCGAAGATTGGGTAGGGCTTAACTGGAAACTTATATACCTTAGTATTAGTTCCCTCACTGCCAAGGTCTGAGCTGAGGCTACCTTGTGAAGATTGTCCACTTGTGCAGTACCCAAGATGACAGTTGGTCATGGTTGGGAGGCCAAACTCACAGGAGAGGTGCTTATACTAGGGCGTGTAATTGAAAGGTTCGGATTGATTATCCACATAATGAGTATGGTGAATTCAGGATTTGTTCCTGACGGATGTATCGAATGTTGTGATGAAAGTGTACAATCTCTACAGAGTGTCAAACTATTCGAATAGCCGCGTCCACGGTTATGGACAGTTGGAGTGGCCATACTGTTTCCCCCGTCAGATGTTTTCAAAATGACTTATGAAATGAATTGAGACTTTGACTTAACCACAAAAGAGTTGTGGCATGAGATACAAGTTCCCACTTAGGTGTTATAAAACTTCAACTAGCTTTTCTTCATTTCTAAACTTAGTAGATGTAAATCTGGCTTTTTGCAAAACAACCTTAGAGCTTAGTGTCCTACTACAAAAACCCCCTTCACTTGTTAGTATTAGTTTGCGAGTACTTAAAGAGTACTCATGGCTTTATCCCTGGCTATTCACGTGGCCAGACTATGAAGAGGAGTACCTGGAAGATGGACCCCAGGAAGGTTACGAAAACTAGGATCATCTTCCATCGTCAGCATTGCCTGTGACCCCGAAGATGGAGCTTCGCCTACGCTACCGTTATAATTACGTATTCCGCTGCTTGTGTTGTATTAAGACTGGATCATGAGATCCTTATTTGTGTAAGACCTTATGTATGGTTTGTAATGGATGATGTACTGTGGTATCCAATTCTGTTATGTCTAGCAAAAATGGTAATCCTGGGATTGCGATGTATGGCATAACATGCATCTGGGATTAAAAATCTGGGTTTTGACAACAACCCATATTATCGTTCCTTAAGGAGGCAATCTTGCCGAGTAATGGAGTAATAGCTAGACAAATAGTAAGAAGAGCAAAAGCTTACACAATCATAAACAATGAGCTATATAAGAGAAGTTTCACGAACATACTACAAAGATGTGTTGACTCGGCAGAAGGACCAGAAATACTCCTGGATATACATTAGGGAGAATGCGGGCATCACGCTTCATCCAGAGCTTTGGTAGCCAAAGCATTCAGGCATGGGTTTTATTGGCCAAAGGCATTAAAGGAGGCAAAAGAGTTAGTGGAAAAAAGCAATGGTTGCCAGAGATACGCCAGCAAGATACATCTGCCCTCGTCCGAGTTAAAGACAATAGCAATCACTTGGCCTTTTTTGTATGGTGTTTGGATATGGTAGGACCGTTCAAACCAGCCCGAGGCGGAATGACTCGTATTCTAGTCATGGTAGACAAGTTCACAAAGTGGATTGAGGTGAAACCAATAAGAAAATGTGATGGACTAATAGCGGTAAAATTCCTAAAAGATATTATCTTGAGATATGGATATCCACACATTGTTATCACAAATAATGGCACAAATTTTGCTGAAGGAGCCTTTGCGAGATTTTGCCAAGAAAAGCACATAAGACTAGATGTTGCCTCGGTGGCTCACCCAGCTTCAAATGGGCAAGTAGAAAGATCAAATGGACTGGTATTGTCAGGAATAAAACCTCGGCTTGTCGAGCCACTGCAAAGGTCGGCAGGATGATAGATTGAAGAAATTCCAGCAGTACTGTGGAGCCTCAGGACCACCCCAAACAGGTCGACAGGGTATACCCCTTTCTTTCTGGTATACAGGCCAGAAGCTGTGCTTCCGGCCGACATAATGCATGACTCGCCAAGAGTAATCCAATACACAACGTCCGAAGTAAACGAAGTATCACGACAAGACGATGTGGATCTGCAAGAGGAAGCAAGGGAATTGGCGTTATCAAGATCAGCTGTTTATCAGCAAAACCTCAGACGATACCATAGCAAAAAAGTAAAACCAAGAGTTTTTAAAGAAGGAGACTTGGTTCTTCGACTAGTGCAACGCACAGCCGGCATGCACAAACTCTCACCTCCATGGGAAGGACCATTCATTGTGAGTAAAGCATTGCACAATGATGCATATTACCTAATCGACGCTCAGCCACCAGAGAAGAATAAGGAAAATAAGGCCGGAGACGAATCAAAAAGACCATGGAACATAGCCTTACTTCGCCCGTTCTACACTTAGAAGCTACATGTTGTACGTCGTGATGCGATGCATCAAGTTGAAGTATCAAACATATATTAAACCTCGGCACTTTGAGCAGCGACTCGGGGACTGCACAATGTTATTTATATTTTTTAAGACTATGTAGTAAACCTCGGCACCTCGAGCAGTGCCTCGAGGACTGCACCATGTTGTTCCCTATTTTGAATTATGTATTAAATTTTGGCACCTCGAGCAGTGACTCGGGGACTGCACTGTGTTATCCCTTATTTCGGATTATACATTAAACCTCGGTACCTCGAGCATAGATATGAAATGGATAGCTTAATTTAGACGAAATAACAATAGTTACCATCACCAACGCCTCAGCGGCACAAGGCAAAAAGATTCGCACAACACCAAAAGACGGACAATTGTTTCACAAACGTCATACGCCCGACATGCCGCGAACTTAAAGCAAATTGAAGTTTTTTCAAGCCCAAACACCATAGGAGGCCAAATAACCCTTAATGAGCAGTAGCATGGTCAGGAGCATTGGACATGAGTATCTCAGACGATGGAGGAGGGACCTCGGTCTCTTTCAGGAGGGTATCTTCAGCAACTGGGCACTCCGAAGTAGCTGGCGCATCAGCCGACGTTACTTCGACTTCAATGGAAGCCATAGTAACCTCGGGTGTAAGCTTCGGTTGCTGAGGGACATCAGTATGAGCGCGAGAGTTCTCATTCCCTTTAGAGGACGACCGAGCGTCGCCATCCCCGCCCGAGTTGTCGTTTGAATCACGGGAGTTATCCGAATCACCCTCCGATTCATCCTGATCAACCGAGTCATCACCTGATGCATCTTCAGCTTCGGCATCATCCGCCGAGTTGGGAAGAAAACTTGGCCCTTCGATCCAATTATGCACGTCAACATTCTCAATAAGCTGGAAGGCGCGAGCTTGATGACGAGCGATGAACTCTGGATCCTCAACCCAACGAGAGCCAGTGCGCAAATTCATCAGAGTATCGAGGGAGATATCCTCGTACCAAGACAAAACGGCTGTAAGTGCCAAATCAGCACCAGCCCTCCCAGCAGATTCCCTCCAGAGATTTAATTGGGTCTGAGATTCCATTAACCTCGCCACAAGCACTTTAACTTCATCAATATCAGGCGTTCCAGAAGTATTCGGCCAAAGAACATGGTAGGCCCGAATAGCTGCTTGCACCAGATCTCTTCCCATAATCTTCATTGGTCCAATAGCAGCACCGACAGCAACCAGGAAATCTTCCATCGAGTATTCTGGACTCGAATCAGCAGGGACACCTCGATGCTGGCGAGCAGAAATCACTGCCTTATAGCTCACTGGTTTCGCTTCCGGAAAATGATCTACACAAAAGGAAAACATATCAGTTAAAAATAAGAAAGAGAAGAAAATAACTCGGCCATGGTCGGAAACTTACGATGAATGTAACTCAACATCTTTTGGAGATCCTGGGTCCAATCGGCCTTATTCTTCTCAAAGCGAGTGATTTCCTTACTCATCGTCCGGTTCTTCAGCTCGGCAGCGTCGAGGAGTTCCTTAACTTTTTGCAACTACAGGCTTATTCGATTCTTTTCTTCAGAAAATTCCTGATCAACCTTTTCCAGTTCAGATTTCTGGGAAAGCTTGAGAGACTCAACCTCGAAATGTAACCGAGTTATCTCATCGTCCTTCTCTTGGAGTTGCTTCGAATGAGCCGCAGCTTGTTCTAAAAAATGCAGCATCATATCAGGCATAGGTATGCATTCTTCATGCGATGCTGCAAGTGTTTGTAGCTCGGCTATACCAAAGCCAGAAGTTTGTAAGAAACCCAATATTTATCTCGGATAAAAATTAATAGGCTAAAGAGGAACCAACCTTCAAGAGCGGTAACCTTCTTGGTAAGGCGGGTATTCAGATTGTTGATACTAGATGCACGCCAGCGAGGAGTGAATTAGCACGACAAGCCAGAAGAATTACGAACTTAAGGAACAGTACACGGATAAGTTAAATTACCAGTCTTTTTCACCACAGGAACAACCTTCTCATACTTTTCTTGCAGTTTCTTGTGGGCGAAGATCAACCTTTGAAATTCGGCCGTTCGCCGATCATGGGCAACCTAGATATAATGGAAGGTTAAAAGACTGGATATTCAAAGTTAAAGCAGATCCGAATCAAGTAAAACTTGACTCGGATCTAGGTGGCTGGATATTCAAAGTTAAAGCATAACCGAATCAAGTAAAACTTGACTCGGATCTAGGTGGCTGGATATTCAAAGTTAAAGCATATCCGAATCAAGTAAAACTTGACTCGTATCTAGGTGGCCGGATATTCAAAGTTAAAGCATATCAGAATCAAGTAAAACTTGACTCGGATCTAGGTGGCTGGATATTCAAAGCTAAAATAAAATCCAAATCAAGTAAAACTTGACTCGGATCTAGGTGGCTGGATATTCAAAGCTAAAATAAAATCTGAATCAAGTAAAACTTGACTCGGATCTAGGTGGTTGGATACTCAAAGTTCAGGCAGATCCGAGTCAGATGAAACCTGACTCGGATATGCGTGAACCAAGGCTAATCCGAAACGCAATTGAAGCCTAATAAAACTTCCAAACGAACAACAAGTTATCCAGTTGCAAGCTTTGGGGACTAGTGCATATATAGTACCACTTGAGTAACAGACAAAGTATCAACGAAAGCACTTACCTCGTTCATCTTATCGCTATCAAGAAAAATCTTAGCAGCCATATGCAAGCGACTGCTGATGTTGGAAAGATGAAATGGTTAGCTACTCGGATTGCCCTGAATTTGATCGGCGGCGTTCCAGTTATTGGCATACTCCACCAAAGAGCCGAGGTTGTTTCCGCTCTCAGTACGGGTCAACACTTTACCTCGGGCCTGTTGTGTAGGTACCGCCGTCGCCGGACTCTTGTGAAGAGTAAGTTGGGTGTCGGCGGCTGGGGTGACAACAGGCTTAGCAGAGGAAGCCCCCTTGCGAAATGCATCAGCTATGTTGGGCTGAGAAGAGCTTGTCGGCCCCTTCTGAGATGCTGAAGGTTTGGTTACAACAACCTTCCTATTTTTAGGAGAGGCTTCGGCAGGGGCAACAACCTCGGCACTAGAAATCACATCCTGAGGAGTAGGAGGAACTATGGTTTCCAAGGGGGCCGAGATGGTGATATCTTTGGCTAGAGCGGGAGTAGCAGCTGGGATCGTGGTGATCAAAGGGTCATTGGTGGAAACCTCGGCAGTCTGAAGAGGGGAAACAGGTTCAACCGGATGATCTACTGGCGGCATCATGTCGGCATTAACGGTGGGAGCAGTGGGCACATCTCGCTGAGGCGATGTATGGGTCGGCGCTGGAGGAGAGTCGACACGAGAGGGACTGGGAGCCCGAGTATCCTCCGGGGGCGGAGGAGAAGGCTGCCGAGTAGTATGGCTGGTCATACTCGGACCGCTTGGCTTCGCAGAGAGAGGAGCTCTGCAAGAGACAAAAAGTCGAATCAAAAGACAGAAAGAGAGAAACAAGAAGTACGAATGAAAATAAACTCACCCAGTAACCCTAGGCATGGTATTACGCCTCGGAATATGCTGGGCAGACTTCTTCACTCGCTTCTTGGGAGCAGCGTCGGAGGGGTCTGCCAGAGCGGTGCGTTTCTTCGAGGGAGCAGGAGCTTGAGAAGCAAGAGGCTCGGCATCGTGCACCTGACCGGCTGGATTAGCTGGGAAAGTAGGATACGGAAATGCGTAAGAGATAGGCATCGCGGCAACTACCTCAAGAATTTGGACGTCGTCCGAGTCACCTTCATCCCCGTGGGCCAAGGTCTTGCCACGGGCGCGAGCCAGAGCAACATCCGACTTAGGGACAAACTCTTCCGAGTCAGGTTCCCCACTGTCCGGGGTATTCCGATCTGCAGTCCACGGAAGAGCTAGAACCTCGGCATCCTCGGTCTTTTGCTCCGCAAACCTCTGCGAGAGAAGAAACAAAATAGGATTAGCAAAAGAACAGTCACAAAGGCGACTCGGAAGCAAACACCAATGCGTAAATTTACCTGAGGAGGGGGATTCCCGTGAGTGAATGGCCTCAGTCCCCATGCCCACTCCTCCAGCATATCGGTCTTGAAGATAGCTCGGACATGCTTATATATGTGATAGTCGTCGAGCTCAACCGTCGAAACTCATTTGGGATCGAGGGGACCACTCATGTAACAAAGCTTGTGAGAGCGAAGCTGAAAAGGGCAGATTCGGCTGCTGATGAATGCAGTCATCAAGTCCTCACCACGGAGCCCGACGCGAATCAATTCCTTGAGCCGAATCTCGAATGCCTCGGCCAAAGCATGGCTCTTCCTAGGATTGTAGTTCCAATTCTTCTTGGAAGGGAGGCCAATAGAAAAGGCAGGGAGCCGAATCTTATCTTCTTTCCCAGTATTTTTGAAATATAAAAATGATCTATGCCACTTATTGCAAGACTCGAGGCCGGCGACGCGAGGGAACTCAGAGTTTCTCCGAGGTGTAATAGACGCAGCCCCGCATTGGGTAAGGGATTTCTCGGAAGGGTGAAGAGATTTGTCCGGTACGACGTTAGATCGGATTTGGAAGAATTTAGACCATACATGTGGTTGTCGGGCATAATACTGGCATCCCATGCATGTCTCAACCATCTTGTCGGCATCCACCTTCACGGTTAGCCAGTAGAACCCTTGCCGGGAGGCTTTGGAGACCAACGATCGAGAACCAGCGTGATGCCCGCAATCTCCGATATGGATCTCATGAAGGATTTCACTACCTTCTTGCTGGGATACACACTTTAGGTATACACCAGTGGTACTTCTTTTGTAGAGCTGCCCATTGATTATAGTATAGCCCTTTTCTCAACGTACTATTTTCTGACTTTCTGTTGCCTGTCAAAACTCACCGGCGACCAGCGACGAGCAACACGAAGAGCCGGGAGGCTCCCAGAACTGCTGGTGGGCCCTGGTCCCTCGGGCAACGGCCCGCAAAACTCCGGCACGTCACGGCGGCTTGGTTCGAGGGCGTGCCACCTGACCTATACCTGGCGGAAGGTGAAGGATTGCTCGATTGATTTCTGCATGGTAAACAAGTATCGTAAAATTCGAGTGACGGCTCCCGAGTTTCCACGTAAATCGGCTCCTAGAGCCGATTGCCCCATGGTTCTGCATTAGATTTACGATGACATGGGGTTTTGCTTGATCACTACAAGTTAAATCGATCTACGACAGTTTAATGTTTTCACCACGTAACTGGAACGTCCTACACGTAATTGATCCTGGTATGTACAAAAGATGAAGAATATTAACCCTAGAGGAGGCCTAATAACCAACGTAAAGTCAATTACCGGAACAACTTCTCTAGAACGAATAAGCCACTTCCCTACGTACTACTGGATCGTTCAAACCGTTTGTAAGGCCTGACTACGTAGATATCAAACTAAACCTTGGCGAGCAAGGCACAACCATAACAGATCGAATCAACTAAATAAAGATTAAGCAAGATGCTACCCTTGCACTTGGGAAGAGGTGCAAAGGTAGCGAGGTAACTTAGAGGTAGCATAAACAATTATAACGGAAAAGCACTGATGCTAGCCTCAACGAATCTTCGATAGTAGTGTTACTCGCCATAAAAAAGGCTTCAGTACGAGTAACACCAAATAACGCATAAGTAAAGATACTTCCTAGATCGCAAGATGCGATCTAGGCAGCATGAAACTTACCCGAAAGAAACCCTAGAAACAAGGGGTGGCGATGCGCCGAGATTGTGTTTGTTGTGAACGTGATTGTCCTCCTTTTCTTGATAACCTTAGGTACATATTTATAGTCCGGAGACTCTCTACTTTTGGAATAACTCTACAACTCTATCTTTACCTAAACTGAAACGGAACCTAAACTGAAACGAAACCTACTATGATACAAGATACACGGGCAGTTTAGCCCAATTCTACGTACTAGGCCGATCCAACAACACGTTGAATATACGCATCTTCCAAGCCCATCTTGATCACGGCCCATCTCCTTCGTTGGCCAAAATATGGCGATAACACATGCCCCCCTGGTTTTGGCAATGATAATTCCAAAACCACTCTGTGTTTTTTTTTCTTCTCCTCTTTTTTTTTGTATCGGGCTGCGCGTTGACAGAATGCGTGGCAGAACAGAATCGTCACGCTACCCCCTCATCATGATGCCCTGTCTTCTCAACTCCTCCGCAGTGCATGATTTGACGATTTTGGCAGCGCAATCTGGGAAACCGCTATGGCATTGAACCGTCTCTCCACTATTCCCCTTATTTAAATTCGTCTGAGCAGTTCGCAGTCCCCATCTTCCTCCAGTAGCCAAAAAACCCTCTTCCTTCGCCGAAAAAACCCTTCTCCTCCGCCATGGCTTCTTCCTCTTCCGCCCGTTCCTCCCAGTCTTCCAACAAAGATCGGTGACCGAGCGCCAGAGCACCACCCACGGCGTCTGATGCCCTTACGATGGTGGGACGAAAGGATCGATTTCGCCCGTCTGGTCGGAGGACGATGCGTCCGACGACGGCGAGGAGATCCTGATTCCTCATTGACGGGAACTGAGGCGAAGACAGCAACGACGCTTGGTCTTGGGGCGTCGAGTCCTCCGAGGAGGAGGAATCGGAGGAGGACACCTCCTCCGACGAGTACCCGCCGACGAAGCGCTTCCGCGCCGGGTCCAGCGAGGACACCGAAGATGACGACGAGGATGAGGAGGTCCCCGCTGGCTTCTTCAGCAGCAGCAGTGAAGACGACGCCGGCAGCAGCGCTGAAGACAACGAAGAAGACGGCGGCGACAACGGCGACGATCTCGCCTTTAGATTAGGAATCGATAGCAACCTTGAGTAGTAGGCTCCCTTTTGTAATCAATCATCCTTTGTAAGCAATCATCTTTTGAATGAATGAAAATCTATTTCCCGAAGATTGCCTTGTTCGCCCCTGATTTTGCCGATAGCCACGATAGGTCGATGTCCTAGAAGTCGATGACACTGTATCGGCTTTCAACATACTGCAGGCATACAGTCAAACAAGTCAAATCGCAAAGAGCCGATAACTACCCATCGGCTTCTCCCAAAAAACGTTGACAGGGTCAAAACTTGGTTGCATCTTTAGGCACATTAAAACGGCCACTTCTTGGTTTCAAATGGGCGACCTGCGCCCTTTATCAAAACGGGCGACTTGCGCCCTTTTTCAAAACGGGCGACCCAAATCTCCAATTGCCCATCGAAAAACGTGCCCTGAACAAACAACTAGTGACAAGCAAGGATGAAGATGACGAAGCTGAGATCGCCGAGGTGGATCGTGTCCGTGCTGACGCCCTCCACGCCTTCGAAGCATTTCTTGATGGCTTGTATGCGAATCGGCACCTGTTTGTAACATGTGTGAACCCCTAGAGTCGATGACCGTGCATCGGCTATATTTTTTTTCTTTTTGTTCGGCCGATTTCATGTATCGGCCTCCACATTTTACTGTCCATCATCCCACATGCTTGGGAAATATTTCTTGAGATGTTGGCCGTTGACACATCGGGAATTTTACGCCATTCACCTGCTCGAGCATGTATGCTTCCTCTTAAAACTTGATCGACCGACGCCCGTGCCAATTTGGAGACCATTTACCATATGTTGCATCCTTAGTCCCCAATGGCAACACAGACTTCCCATACTAGATCACCAACGTGGAACTCCTTTGGCCTCACTTTCTTGTTATATGCACGAGCTACCTTGGCCTTGTTCTCTTTGATTTTCTCCAAAGGACCATAGCTGAGCTCGGTTAAATCCTCCACACCGTCACTCATCGTGGCTGCGTATTCTTCGGTTGTTAGATCGTCACGAAAAGTGACGTCTCGACCCAGCCGTAATTTCCCAAGGCAATACTTCTTGTCCATATACTAGATGGTATGGCGAGGTTTTAATCGCCCCATGGCATGACATGCGATAAGCCCACAATGCCTCGACAAAACCTCGTGCGGCGCCTAGGGTGCTCATCGATTTTCTCTTGATCAGTTTGATGAGGCTCGTTGGATGCTTCATTTGCCCATTTGCTTGAGCATAGTATGGAGATGATCTAATCAGCTTGATCCCCGTGTCCTCACAGAACTTTCTAAACTCGTGAGAAATGAAGACCGAACCTCCATCGGTCGTGATAGTTTGGGGAATCCCGAATCTATGGATGACATGTTCTTTCACAAAATTGATAACATCCTTCGAGTTTACTGACTTCATCGGGACAGCCTCCACCCATTTAGTGAAGTAGTCAGTGATGGCCAAAATCCACATGTGGCCTTTGCTTGATGGAGGACTGATTTTGCCGATCATGTCCATGCCCCAACCTCGGAATGGCCAAGGCTTGATGATGGGGTTCATTGCTGACGCGGGTACCATCTGAATTTTCCCAAATTTCTGGCATGCTTGTTGACACCCTTTGTAGTACTTGAAACAGTCCTCAAGCATGGTGGGCCAATAAAACCCTGATCGCCTGATCAACCATTTCATCTTATGAGCTGATTGGTGAGTTCCACAGGCGCCTTCGTGTACCTCGTGTAGGAGCCGATTGGCCTCGTGTCCCTGAGCATTTGAGCAATAGCCCTTCCAGAGTCCTGTAAAACATGTCATCCCCAATAAGCACGTACTTCATGGCCTTGTATCTTATCCGTTTAGGTGCCCCCCGAGCCGAATCCTTCAAGTAATTGAATATATCGGCTCTCCAGTCGTCTGCTTCCAGGAACTGTACCTGAACGTCGGCTCCTTCTGCAACGTCCTTGTAGCCTGAAGCCATCTGCGCAAGATCGTTCGCCTCGGTATTCTGCGATCGTGGGATCCAAGTGAAGTTTATGTACCGGAATTGCGCCATCATCTCGCGGCAGTGCAGCCATAATGGGAAGAGGGACTCGCTCTCGCACTTGTAGTCCTCCGTGAGCTGGGAAATCACCAACTTGGAGTCCCCAAAAATTTCCACTGCTTCTGCTCCAGCTTCGATGAGCAACTCCATTCCCTTGCGTATCGCCTCATACTCAGCGACGTTGTTGGTGCGAGAGGTAGACAATCTGATGGAAAAGGAAAATGTTGCCCCCCGGGGCGACACGAGTAAAATGCCGATGCCGCAGCCATCGTCACAAACTGATCCGTCGAAAAACATAGCCCACGCTCTTATGGACAAGTCGCTATGTTAGTGTTGATCCTTTCAGCGATAAGATCGCCAGCCCCTTAATCGCTTGGCGGGTTGATACCGGATGTCAAACTCGATAATGCAAACATCCATTTGCCCGGTCGGCCTTTTAACATAGGAGCCGACGATGTGCTTTATGACGCCCGATTTGCATATGATGATGATCTCTCCGATAGCAAAATGTGGCGCTTGGTGCAGGTGAAAACAGGCGAGGCACAACTTATCGATATCGGATACCTTGTCTCCGCATCCAAAGATCCTTCGCTTATGTAAAATACGACTCGCTCCAGCCCATCATAAACTTGCACCACCACCGAGGCGATGGACGTGTTACCATCGACAAGTAAATGTAGAACGGCTGTCAGCGTGGAACTAACATCGGCGGCTTTGTCGATATTCTTTGATCTCGTCGAAGGCTCGTTGTTGTTCTCGCCCAGCCGAATTCCTCGTCGGATTTTACTAGTCCCATGAACGGCTCTATCCTTCCTGACAGATTAGAGATGAATCTTCTAACGAAGTTGATCTTGCCGATAAGGGACTGCAGTTCTTTCTTCGTGGTGGGTGGCTTCATTGTTCGCACTGCCTCATGACTTTTCAGGCCGATTTCAATTCCGCGTTCATGGACCAAAAAACCCAAGAACTGACCGCCACCTCAAGGCACACTTCTTTGGATTCATCCAGAATTTTCTTGTGCGGTCCAGACGCGCAGATCGTCTGTGTGTCCGTATACTGAAGCAGACTTGACCACCACGTCGTCGATGTAAATCTCCACTAGTTTGCCGATCGATCATGGAAAATATAATTCATGGCCCTTTGGTACGTGTACCGCATTTTTCAGTCCAAACGTCATGACTACATATTCAAATAACCCCACCGACTGGACTCAATGCGGTCTTGTGTCTTCCGGAGCCATAAAATTTGGTTGTAACCGGCATTGCCATCCATGAAGCTCAAGATCTTATGACCAGCCGCTGCGTTGATTAACGTTTCTGCCACCGGCATCGGATACTCATCCTTTGGGGTAGCTCTGTTGAGATCCCGAAAATCTATGGCAACACGCCACCGGCCATCCTTTTTCTCTACAGGTACGATACTAGAAATCCACTCAGCATACCTGCATGGCCTGATTAACTTGGTTGTCAACATTTTCTCGACCTCTTTCTTGACTTCTTCCAGAATTTCGGCCTTCATTTGTCGTGCTCGCTGCTGAAATGGCCGAAATCCTTTTTTGAGCAGGAGTCGATGCTCAATGATGCTCCTGTCTAACCCAGGCATCTCTGTGTAGTCCCAGGCGAAGCAGTCTGGATATTGTTTCAACAGAGCTATCATCGGGCCCCGCAGATTCGGATCTAACTTTCTGCTGATAAATGTTGGTCGTGGCTTATCCCCAGGACCAATGTCGATCTCTTCTAGCTCATCAGCGGATGTAAACCCATACCCTAGCTTTCCGTCACCTGTCAAATCGACGCTAAACACAGGGCAAACGAGGTGAGGGTAACACAAATGATTTGGGCCGATTGCCTGAATCGGCCCCCTTTTTGATTGAATTAGTTAAGGATGGTTTACACCTTATTGTGTTACAATGGCAGGGCATCTCCCTGCTACGACTACGTGATCCGCTTGTCGTATGATTGGTGCTTCCTATTTTTAGTGGCCGATCGCGAGGATCGGCCGTACCGCACGCTTCGTGGACCTCGCTACTCTGTGCGGTGGATAAGACCAGCCACCCCGCTTTTTTGTAGCTTCAAGGCCGTGGACCGCGATCAAACTGTGCATCGGTAGCTCATTGGTTCTGGCGCCAGAATCGACGGAAGTACGAACACCATGTTTGTGCCACCGATGTCTTTGCATCGTCTTTACCGGTTTGGGGCGCCACTCCTTCCTTCCCGGGCGATCTTCCGTTTCCAAAGTCTGCCTCACTTTGACGGCCAGATCAGGCCGTGCTTTCTTTAAAGCGTGGAGATACTGAGCTTCGGCTTCCTCCAAGTTACGTAGCCGCTGCACCCTGCGCTTTTGGGTGTGTCTGAGTCCGTCGGTACACCACCTTTGACGGTGATACCTGTCTTCTTCTTTGTCATCCCTTGGCTTCTCGAGGACGTTTGCTCGAGCGGACGCCCTGTAACGGCTCTGGGGTGGAAGAGGCCCTAGACGTTTGAACACTGACACCGGCCTCGTGTCCTCCTTCTGCTGACCGCATTCCGGGCAGTTGTCGACTGTAGGCAATCGGCTCATTCCCGCGTCCCAGCAATACTTGAAGAAAGGACAATCCCAATGCTTGTCTGCGCCTTCCTTTTCTTTAGACAGATTCCTTAGCGAGGTGCTCATATCCTTCATCGTCTCCATCGCGCATGACGTTGGTCATCTCAAGCTCATACTTGTTAAGGAGATGGGCGAATGTGGCCTCCGATACCGCACTCTCCTCACTGTTCCTCATTAAGTACCGCTTTGTCATTGTGGCTAGGCGGTCGCCGGACCAGCCTCCTTTCTTTCTTTGCCCGAGAGCGACACCTCCTCCTTGTATGTGTCATGGTGGTACCTGACCCTGCCATATTAACACCGAACGAAAAATCCAGTTTGACGCCGCGAGCGATCGAGTTCTACCATGTTGACGCCGGGAAATGGGTTCGTGTCCACTTTCATGGCGAACTGCCCGAGGATCAGACGGCCTTGTTCTATCGCCATTTGGATTTGGCGGCGAAGCTCTTTGCACTCATTGGTGGTGTGGGTGAACGAGTGATGCCACTTGCAGTATGGTCTCCCGTTCATTTCCTGAGTCGTAGGGATTTTGTGGCCTTCGGGTAACCTCAGCTGCTTCTCCTTCAGCAGCAAATCGAATATCTGCTCGGCTTTGCTCACATCGAAGTCGAACCCTTTTGCAGGCCCTTGCTGTTTCACCCATTTGCAGGCTACAGGATCTGCCCGAGCCCATTCACCACGGCCACTTCCTGGTCCTGTAGGATCATCTTCTTCTGCATCGACCAGCCTATCGGACGCTTGAATTTGTCTTGGTACAACTGTGGTGGCGCTGTTCATACATCGCCGGTTCGGGCCATGCGCCAATGAGTTGTACTCCACTTGGAAAGCCAGATCCTTGATGGGTGCCGAGAGACCAACACCGCCACCGATCGCTTCCTTCTCGCTAAACGAGCTGAGTAACATCGGTTCTTGACGGTCTGGTTACCTGGATGTACTCGCCAGCTTCGCTTCGCACGCGCCAGTCCGCAATGCCAGCCTCAGTAGCCTCTGAATGGTACTGGATGTGGAACTGCTCTTCCAGTTGCTTCCAGGTATGAATCGAATCAGGTGGCAGCGAGGTGTACCACCCAAAGCTGGTCTGTCGACATTAAAAACCTTACGCGCATCTGATCCGATGCCGAAATTATGCCTAGCTGTGCCAAGTATCGGCTTATGTGCTCGATCGAGCTTGACCCTTCTGACCCGCTAAACCTTGAGAACTCAGGGAGTCGATACTTGGGTGGCAGCGGAATCAGATCAAACTCGTTGGGGTACGGCTTTGAATAGCCGATTGTCCTTCTCTTCGGCACGAAGCCGAACTGGTCTCTCAGGATGGTACGGATCTGCTCCAATCGCTTGAGCTACAGGGCTAGATTCTCATGACTTGTTCCATGGCATACTTGGCTAGCCACGCCTGTTTGTCGGCGTCATCCTGCATATCGCTGCTCCAAACGCCGCCTCAAGATCCCGCCCAGAACCCCCGCCGTAAACTCCGCGTTGCAATCTGGTGGTGCGTGTCGTTATTGCGATCCGCACGTAGGTGCATATGTATCCGTGTGGGATTTCCTTAGGTGGCTCAAACAGGAATTGGCAATCGCCTGGGTCGCCTCCAGCCTTGTAGACGACGTACGCCGCCGCTCCTGGCGGATCTGGAGCTGCGAGTGTGAATGGCAGCTGTGGCCTGGTCTGGAGCGGTCTTCCTCCTTGGTGAGTCCCTAAAGTGGGTCCCGACGGAGAGTACTGATGTTTCATGATCTCCTGAACTACGCGAACCGCGACCCGCTCGAAAGCGTTCACCAGGCTCTCAGAATGGCGGTGTAGAGAATGAGCCACCATGTAGTTGACTTCCTGTCGTAGAGCTCTGGTGCGCTCCTCCGAAGGAACAGAGATCCACCTCATCAAGAGCACCTCGGGAGAACCCTCCACTTGATGCCATGCTTACGGGTCCTCTCAAAAGAGCCGATGATATCGGCCGAAGAGATTTCGATCTCGCCATACCGCTTTGTGCTCTTCAGAAGCTCGTCAGACGTGGATCGGTCTGTTCTCCATCGCAGTAGGATGTTGATGTAGACGTTGTTGAAGGTCCCACCGGGCGTGCTGTAATGTGTTGCTGTCAAAACTCACCGCGAGCAGCGACGAGCAACACGAAGAGCCGGAGGCTCTTAATCGCTGGGGCTCTGGTCCCTCGGGCAATGGCCCGAAAACTCCCAGACACGCCCCGGCTTGGTTCGAGATGCCACCTGACCTATACCTGGCCAGGAAGGTGAAGGATTGCTCGATTGATTTCTGCATGGTAAACAAGTATACGTGAAATTCGAGCCGTGACTGCTCCTGTGTTTCTCAAATCGGCTCCTAGAGCCGATTGCCCCATGGTTCTGCATTAGATTTACGATGACATGGGGTTTTGCTTGATCACTACAAGTTAAATCGATCTACGGTTTAATGTTTTCACCACGAATCGAACGTCCTACACGTAATTGAGCCTGGTATGTACAAAAGATGAAGAATATTAACCCTAGAGGAGGCCTAATAACCAACGTAAAGTCAATTACCGGAACAACTTCTCTAGAACGAATAAGCCACTTCCCTACGTACTACTGGATCGTTCAACCCATTTGTAAGGCCTGACTACGTAGATATCAAACTAAACCTTGGCGAGCAAGGCACAACCATAACAGATCGAATCAACTAAATAAAGATTAAGCAAGATGCTACCCTTGCACTTGGGAAGAAGTGCAAAGGTAGCGAGGTAACTTAGAGGTAGCATAAACAATTATAACGGAAAAGCACTGATGCTAGCCTCAACGAATCTTCGATAGTAGTGTTACTCGCCATCAAAAAGGCTTCAGTATGATTAACACCAAATAACGCGTAAGTAAAGATACTGCCTAGATCGCAAGATGCGATCTAGGCAGCATGAAACTTACCCGAAAGAAACCCTAGAAACAAGGGGTGGCGATGCGCCGAGATTGTGTTTGTTGTGAACGTGATTGTCCTCCTTTTCTTGATAACCTTAGGTACATATTTATAGTCCGGAGACTCTCTACTTTTGGAATAACTCTACAACTCTATCTTTACCTAAACTGAAACGGAACCTAAACTGAAACGAAACCTACTATGATACAAGATACACGGGCAGTTTAGCCCAATTCTACGTACTAGGCCGATCCAACAACACGTTGAATATACGCATCTTCCAAGCCCATCTTGATCACGGCCCATCTCCTTCGTTGGCCAAAATATGGCGATAACATGCCCCGGTTTTGGCAATGATAATTCCAAAACCACTGTTTTTTTTTTCTTCTCCTCTTTTTTTCGTATCGGGCTGCTTGATGACAGAATGCGTGCGTAACGTAATCGCCACGCTACCCTCATCATGATGCCCTGTCTTCTCAACTCCTCCGCAAAGGCATGATTTGACGATTTTGGCAAGTAACTGGGAAACCGCTATGGCATTGAACCGTCTCTCCACTATTCCCTTATTTAAATTAAAAGCGCGATTCGCAGTCCCCATCTTCCTCCAGAGCCAAAACCCTCTTCCTTCGCCGAAAAACCCTTCTCCTCCGCCATGGCTTCTTCCTTCCGCCTGCCTCCCGTCTTCCAACAAAGATCGGTGAGCCGACGCCAGAGCACACCCACGGCGGCAGATAAGATTTCGCCACGATGGTGGGACGAAGGATCGGATTTCGCCGTCGTCGGAGGATGATGCGCCCCGATCGACGGCGAGGAGAGCCTGATTCCTCGACGGGAACTGGAGGCGAAGAGCAGCGACGACGCTTGGTCTTGGGACGGCGTCGAGTCCTCCGACGTGGAGGAGGAATCGGAGGAGGACACCTCCTCTGACGAGTAGCCGCCGACGAAGCGCTCCCGCGCCGGGTCCAGCGAGGACACCGAAGATGACGACGAGGATGAGGAGGTCCCCGCTGGCTTCTTCAGCAGCAGCAGTGAAGACGACGCCGGCAGCAGCGCTGAAGACAGCGAAGAAGACGGCGGCGACGACGATCTCGCCCTTTAGATTAGGAACCAGTAGCAGCAACAGTAGTAGTAGGCTCCCTTTTGTAATCAATCGTCCTTTGTAAGCAATCATCTTTTGAATGAATGAAAATCTATTTCCCGAAGATTGCCTTGTTCGCCCCTGATTTTGCCGATAGCCACGATAGGTCGATGTCCTAGAAGTCGATGACACTGTATCGGCTTTCAACATACTGCACGCATACAGTCAAACAAGTCAAATCGCAAAGAGTCGATGACTACCCATCGGCTTCTCCCAAAAACGTTGACAGGGTCAAAACTTGGTCGCATCTTTAGGCATATTAAAACGGCCACTTCTTGGTTTCAAACGGTGACCTGCGACCTTTCTCAAAACGGGCGACCTGCGCCCTTTATCAAAACGGGCGACCTGCGCCCTTTTTCAAAACGGGCGACCCAAATCTCCAATTGCCCATCGAAAAACGTGCCCTGAACAAACAACTAGTGACAAGCAAGGATGAAGATGACGAAGCTGAGATCGCCGAGGTGGATCGTGTCCGTGCTGACGCCCTCCACGCCTTCGAAGCATTTCTTCAGTAGCTTGTATGTGCGAACTGGCACCTGTTTGTAACATGTGTGAACCCCTAGAGTCGATGACCGTGCATCGGCTATATTTTTTTTCTTTTTGTTCGGCCGATTTCATGTATCGGCCTCCACATTTTACTGTCCATCATCCCACATGCTTGGGAAATATTTCTTGAGATGTTGGCCGTTGACCGCCACTAGGAATTTTACGCCGTCCAGCTGCTCGAGCATGTATGCGTTTCCTCTTAAAACTTGATCGACCCTGTACGGCCCGTGCCAATTTGGAGACCATTTACCATATGTTGCATCCTTAGTCCCCAATGGCAACACAGCTTCCCATACTAGATCACCAACGTGGAACTCCTTTGGCCTCACTTTCTTGTTATATGCACGAGCTACCTTGGCCTTGTTCTCTTTGATTTTCTCCAGTGACCATAGCCTGAGCTCGGTTAAATCCTCCACACTGTCACTCATCAGGGCTGCGTATTCTTCGGTTGTTAGATCGTCCTGAAAAGTGACGCGTCTCGACCCAGCCGTAATTTCCCAAGGCAATACGGCTTCTTGTCCATATACTAGATGGTATGGCGAGGTTTTAATCGCCCCATGGCATGACATGCGATAAGCCCACAATGCCTCTGACAAAACCTCGTGCCAGCGCCTAGGGTGCTCATCGATTTTTCTCTTGATCAGTTTGATGAGGCTCTGGTTGGATGCTTCAGCCTGCCCATTTGCTTGAGCATAGTATGGAGATGATCTAATCAGCTTGATCCCCGTGTCCTCACAGAACTTTCTAAACTCGTGAGAAATGAAGACCGAACCTCCATCGGTCGTGATAGTTTGGGGAATCCCGAATCTATGGATGACATGTTCTTTCACAAAATTGATAACATCCTTCGAGTTTACTGACTTCATCGGGACAGCCTCCACCCATTTAGTGAAGTAGTCAGTGATGGCCAAAATCCACATGTGGCCTTTGCTTGATGGAGGACTGATTTTGCCGATCATGTCCATGCCCCAACCTCGGAATGGCCAAGGCTTGATGATGGGGTTCATTCTTGTGACGTGGTACCATCTGAATTTTCCCAAATTTCTGGCATGCTTGTTGACACCCTTTGTAGTACTTGAAACAGTCCTCAAGCATGGTGGGCCAATAAAACCACGATCGCCGATCAACCATTTCATCTTATGAGCTGATTGGTGAGTTCCACAGCGCCTTCGTACCTCGTGTAGGAGCCGATTGGCCTCGGCTGTCCCCAGGCATTTGAGCAATAGCCCTTCCAGAGTCCTGTAAAACATGTCATCCCCAATAAGCACGTACTTCATGGCCTTGTATCTTATCCGTTTAGGTGCCCCCCGAGCTGAATCCTTCAAGTAATTGAAGATATCGGCTCTCCAGTCGTCTGCTTCCAGGAACTGTACCTGAACGTCGGCTCCTTCTGCAACGTCCTTGTAGCCTGAAGCCATCTGCGCAAGATCGTTCGCCTCGATATTCTGCGATCGTGGGGTCCAAGTGAAGTTTATGTACGAATTGCGCCATCAGCTCATGGCAAAGGCAGCCATAATGGGAAGAGGGACTCGCTCGCACTTGTAGTCCTCCGTGAGTCGAGAAATCACCAACTTGGAGTCCCCAAAATTTCCACCGCTTCGCCCCGATGAGCAACTCCATTCCCTTGCGTATCGCCTCATACTCAGCGACGTTGTTGGTGCGAGAGGTAGACAATCTGATGGAAAAGGAAAATGTTGCCCCCCGGGGCGACACGAGTAAAATGCCGATGCCGCAGCCATCGTCACAAACTGATCCGTCGAAAAACATAGCCCACGCTCTTATGGACAGTGCTGCTATGTTAGTGTTGATCCTTTCAGCGATAAGATCGGCCAGCGCCTGTCCCTTAACTGCTTTCGCGGGTTGATACCGGATGTCAAACTCTGATAATGCAAACATCCATTTGCCCAGTCGGCCTTTTAACATAGGAGCCGACAACATGTGCTTTATGACGTCGACGGTATATGATGATGATCTCTGCTGATAGCAAAATGTGGCGCAGCTTGGTGCAGGTGAAAAACAGGCAGAGGCACAACTTATCGATATCGGGATACCTTGTCTCCGCATCCAGCATCCTTCTGCTTATGTAAAATACGACTCGCTCCAGCCCATCATAAACTTGCACCACCACCGAGGCGATGGACGTGTCAGCTACTGACAAGTAAATGTAGAACGGCCTGTCAGGCTGCGGTGGAACTAACATCGGCGGCTTTGTCGATATTCTTTGATCTCGTCAAGGCTCGTTGTTGTTCTCGCCAGCCGAATTCCTCGTCGATTTGATTTTACTAGTCCCATGAACGGCTCTATCCTTCCCGAGATTAGAGATGAATCTTCTAACGAAGTTGATCTTGCCGATGAGGGATCGCAGTTCTTTCTTCGTGGTGGGTGGCTTCATTGTTCGACGCCTCCCTCGACTTTTCAGGCGATTTCAATTCGCGTTCATGGACGAAAACCCAAGAACTGACCGCCACCTCAAGGCACACTTCTTTGGATTCATCCGAGTCGAATTTTCTTGTGCGGTCCAGGACGCGTTGCAGATCGTCCAGGTGTCCGTGCGCTGAAGCAGACTTGACCACCACGTCGTCGATGTAAATCTCCACTAGTTTGCCGATCAGATCATGGAAAATATAATTCATGGCCCTTTGGTACGTGGCGCCGGCATTTTTCAGTCCAAACGTCATGACTACAGATTCAAATAACCCCACTGACCCTGGGACTCTGAATGCGGTCTTGTGTATGTCTTCTGGAGCCATAAAAATTTGGTTGTAACCGGCATTGCCATCCATGAAGCTCAAGATCTTATGACCAGCCGCTGCGTTGATTAACGTTTCTGCCACCGGCATCGGATACTCATCCTTTGGGGTAGCTCTGTTGAGATCCCGAAAATCAATGGCAACACGCCACCGGCCATCCTTTTTCTCTACAGGTACGATACTAGAAATCCACTCAGCATAACTGCATGGCCTGATTAACTTGGTTGTCAACATTTTCTCGACCTCTTTCTTGACTTCTTCCAGAATTTCGGCCTTCATTTGTCGTGCTCGCTGCTGAAATGGCCGAAATCCTGTTTTGAGCGGGAGTCGATGCTCAATGATGCTCCTGTCTAACCCAGCATCTACGTAGTCCCAGCGAAGTCTCGATATTGTTTCAACAGGCTATCATCGGGCCCCAGATTCGGATCTAACTTTGGCGATAAATGTTGGTCGTGGCTTATCCCGTGACCAATGTCGATCTCTTCTAGCTCATCGGCGGATGTAAACCCATACCTAGCTTTCCGTCACATGTCAAATCGACGCTAAACACAGGGCAAAGGTAGGTGAGGGTAACACAAATGATTTGGGCGATTGCTGAATCGCCCCTTTTGATTGAATTAGTTAAGGATGGTTTACACCTTATTGTGTTACAATGGCGGGCATCTCTCGCCACGACTACGTGATCCGCTTGTCGTATGATTGGTGCTTCCTATTTTTAGTGGCCGATCGCGAGGATCGGCCGTACCACGTACGCTCGTGGACCCTGCTACTCTGTCAGGCCAGTGGATAAGACCAGCCTCACCCCGTTTTTTGTAGCTTCAAGGCCGTGGACCGCAGTCAAACTGTGCCACTGGTAGCTCATTGGTTCTTGGCGCGCAGAATTCTGACGGAAGTACGAACACCATGTTTGTGCCAGCCGATGTCTTTGCATCGCCTTTTACCGGTTTGGGGCGCCACTCCTTCCTTCCAGGGCGATCTTCCGTTTCCAAAGTCTTCCTCACTTTGACGGCCAGATCAGGCCGTGCTTTCTTTAAAGCGTGGAGATACTGAGCTTCGGCTTCCTCCAAGTTACATAGCCGCTGCACTCTGCGCTTTTGGGTGTGTCTGAGTCCGTCGGGACACCACCTTGGACGGTGATATCTGTCTTCTTCTTTGTCATCCCTTGGCTTCGCGAGGACGTTTGCTCGAGTGGACTTCAGAACGGCTCTGGGGTGGAAGAGGCCCTAGACGTTTGAACACTGACACTGGCCTCGTGTCCTCCTTCTGCTGACCGCATTCCGGGAAGTTGTCGACTGTAGGCAATCGGCTCATTCCCGCGTCCCAGCAATACTTGAAGAAAGGACAATCCCAATGCTTGTCTGCGCCTTCCTTTTCTTTAGACGGTCCCTTAGCGAGGTGCTCATATCCTTCATCGTCTCCATCGCGCCGGCGACGTTGGTCATACTGAAGCTCATACTTGTTAAGGAGATGGGCGGAATGTGGCCTCTGATACCGCACTCTCCTCACCTGTTCCTCTGTTAAGTACCGCCTGTCATTGTGGCTGGGCCGGACCAGCCTCCTTTCTTTCTTTGCCCCGAGAGCGGACACCTCCCTCCTTGTACGTGTCATGGTGGTACCCAGACCCTGCCATATTAACACCGAACGAAAAAATCCAGTTGACGCCTCGCGGAGCGACTGAGTTCTACCATGTTGACGCCGGGAAATGGGTTCGTGTCCACTTTCATGGCGAACTGCCCGAGGATCAGACGGCCTTGTTCTATCGCCATTTGGATTTGGCGAAGTTTTGCACTCATTGGTGGTGTGGGTGAACGAGTGATGCCACTTGCGTATGGTCTCCGTTCATTTCCGAGTCAGGGATTTTGTGGCCTTCGGTAACCTCACCGCTTCTCCTTCAAAGAAGAATCGAATATCTGCTCGGCTTTGCTCACATCAAGTCGAACCCTTTGCAGGCCCTTGCTGTTTCACCCATTTGCGGCTGTGGATCTGCCCCGAGCCCATTCAGCCACGGCCACTTCCCCTGTGTAGGATCATCTTCTTCAGATCGACCAGGCCTATCGGACGCTTGAATTTGTCTTGGTACAACTGTGGTGGCGCTTCATACATCGCCGCCGGGCCATGTGCGCCAATGAGTTGTACTCCACTTGGAAAGCGGATCCTTGATGGGTGCCGAGAGACCCAACACCGCCACCGACCGCTTCCTTCTCGATTAAACGAGCCGAGTAACATCGGTTCTGACGGTCTGAAGTCTGGATGTACTCGGCTACAGTTTCTCGCTTCGCCAGACCGCGCCAGTCCGCAATGCCAGCCTCAAGAGCCTCCGAATGGTACCGATGTGGAACTGCTCTTCCAGTTGCTTCGGTATGAATCGAATCAGTGGCAGCGAGGTGTACCACCCAAAAGCTGGTCCCGTGATTGACAAAAAACCTTACGCATCTCGATCCGATGTCAAATTATGCCTAGCTGTGCCATTATGTGCTCGATCGAGCTTGACCCTTCTGACCCGCTAAACCTTGAGAACTCAGGGAGTCGATACTTGGGTGGCAGCGGAATCAGATCAAACTCGTTGGGGTACGGCTTTGAATAGCCGATTGTCCTTCTCTTCAGCACGAAGCCGAACAGGTCTCTCGGGATGGTATGGATCTGCTCCACTGTTTGAGCTGCAGGGGCTAGATTCTCATGACTTGTTCCAGTGGCATACTTGGCTAGCCACGCCTGTTTGTCAGCGTCTATCCTGCATATCGCTGCTCCAAACGCCGCTCCTCAAGATCCTGCCCAGAACCCTCCGCAGAAACTCCCCCGGTTGCAATCTGGTTGGTGCGTGTCAGGTTATTGCAGTCCGGCACGTAGGTGCATATGTATCCGTGTGGGATTTCCTTATGTGGCTCAAACAGGAATTGGCAATCGCCTGGGTCGCCTCCAGCCTTGTAGACGACGTACGCCGCCGCTCCTGGCGGCTCTGGAGCTGCGAGTGTGAATGGCAGCTGTGGCCTGGTCTGGAGCGGTCTTCCTCCTTGGTGAGTCCCTAAAGTGGGTCCCGACGGAGAGTACTGATGTTTCATGATCTCATGAACTACGCGAACCGCGACCCGCTCGAAAGCGTTCACCAGGCTCTCAGAATGGCGATGCAGAGAATGAACCACCATGTAGTTGACTTCCCCGTCAGAGCTCGTGCGCTCCTCCAAGGAAATGCAGATCCACCTCATCAAGAGCACTCGGGGAGAACCCCCTCCACTTGATGCCATGCTTACGGGTCCTCTCAAAAGAGCCGATGAGATCGGCTTCGAAGAGATTTCTGATCTCGTCATACTTCGCCTTGTGCTCTTCAGGAAGCTCGTCAGACGTGGATCGGTCATTCTCCATCGCAGCGTCGGATGTTGATGTAGACGTTGTTGAAGGTCCCACCGGCGTGCGTAATGTGTTGCCTGTCAAAACTCACCGGCAGCAGACGAGCAACACGAAGAGCCGGAGGCTCCCAGAACTGCTGGTGGGCCTCGGTCCCTCGGCAACGGCCCGCAAAACTCCGCACACGCCCCGCTTGGTTCGAGATGCCACCTGACCTATACCTGCCAGAAGGTGAAGGATTGCTCGATTGATTTCTGCATGGTAAACAAGTATACGTAAAATTCGAGCCGTGACCGGCCCTGTGTTTCAGAATCGGCTCCTAGAGCCGATTGCCCCATGGTTCTGCATTAGATTTACGATGACATGGGGTTTTGCTTGATCACTACAAGTTAAATCGATCTCTGACAGCTTTAATGTTTTCACCACGTAATCGGAACGTCCTACACGTAATTGAGCCTGGTATGTACAAAAGATGAAGAATATTAACCCTAGAGGAGGCCTAATAACCAACGTAAAGTCAATTACCGGAACAACTTCTCTAGAACGAATAAGCCACTTCCCTACGTACTACTGGATCGTTCAACCCGTTTGTAAGGCCTGACTACGTAGATATCAAACTAAACCTTGGCGAGCAAGGCACAACCATAACAGATCGAATCAACTAAATAAAGATTAAGCAAGATGCTACCCTTGCACTTGGGAAGAGGTGCAAAGGTAGCGAGGTAACTTAGAGGTAGCATAAACAATTATAATGGAAAAGCACTGATGCTAGCCTCAACGAATCTTCGATAGTAGTGTTACTCGCCATCAAAAAGGCTTCAGTACGAGTAACACCAAATAACGCATAAGTAAAGATACTGCCTAGATCGCAAGATGCGATCTAGGCAGCATGAAACTTACCCGAAAGAAACCCTAGAAACAAGGGGTGGCGATGCGCCGAGATTGTGTTTGTTGTGAACGTGATTGTCCTCCTTTTCTTGATAACCTTAGGTACATATTTATAGTCCGGAGACTCTCTACTTTTGGAATAACTCTACAACTCTATCTTTACCTAAACTGAAACGGAACCTAAACTGAAACGAAACCTACTATGATACAAGATACACGGGCAGTTTAGCCCAATTCTACGTACTAGGCCGATCCAACAACACGTTGAATATACGCATCTTCCAAGCCCATCTTGATCACGGCCCATCTCCTTCGTTGGCCAAAATATGGCGATAACACTTTCGACCTTGTCGATGGGCAAAGTTCCGTGTACGAGATATTCCATGAATGTTTTTGTCCAACCCGGAGAGACTTTTGTTACTGTATGAACAAATGAGTCTACTCTATCCAGGTCTGCTGGGTCCGATCCCTTCACGGATGGGGTCCGTAGATGCTCCATAAAAACTCTAGGCAGAATCGTTTTGCGCCCTGGTCCAAGCCTTGACAGTAGATCAGCCGCCTCATTTCCTCCCTTTTGACATACTTGACTTCATAGCCTTCGAAGCACTTGGCTATCTCATCTAAATCGTCTCGATATGCCGCCATCATTGGGTTACGCGCGTTCCAGGTGCCAGCCTCCTGCTGGGCAACCAAGTCGGAATCTCCACAACAAACTATGCGCTTGATCCCAATATCCTTGGCTACACGAAGTCCGTGAATGAGTTCTTCATATTCTGCCATGTTATTTGTAGCCTCAAAGTGGATCTGCAAAATGTAGTATAGTTTTTCGCCTGTTGGTGACTGTAGTAGTACACTAGCCCCCGAGCCATTGAGTAGCTTTGATCCGTCAAAGTGCATCACCTAATATTCTGGCTCTGGTACAGGGGTAGCATCTGGCTTCTCTATCCAATCTGCAATGAAATTCGCCAAGACTTGTGATTTGATAGCGTCGCATCTTTTGTAGGTGACCTCGAAGGCAGCAAGTTCAATTCCCCACTTCGCGACCGATCTCGTAGCGTCGCTATTGTTGATGATGTCGGATAGTGGAGCCTTGCTCACTATTGTGATAGGGTGCTCTTGGAATTAGTGACTTAGCTTCCGAGAAGCAAGGATCACTCCATAAGCTAGATTTTGATAGTGCGAGTACCGCTGCTTGGATTCCATTAAGACCTCGCTTACGTAGTAAACTGGTCATTGTATTCCATACTCATGTGTTTGTTCTTTCCGCTCTACCACGACGATGATGATGATAACCCGGCTGGTGTCCGCCATGTGTTGGGGAGGTGACCCCGGATAGGGTCAAGACAGGGGAAAGACAAAAGGAATCTCCCTTGTCGTGAGCCGAGTTACTGTTTGTGTCGGCCGGGTCATATAAGAGTCGGCCGAGATAAGAAGGGCCATGGCAAGTGTAGAATGAGTAACACCTTAACCGGCCGACATATGAGTTAAGTCAGCCGAATGAGTCTGGCTAACTTGAATGCAGGTGAAGTCCGAGCCGAGTCATGCGAGACAAGGCCGAGTAACACGAAGCTTGCAGGAGAAGGAGGTGCCTATAGTCAAACCCTAGTCAATGGCTAGGAGGAATCTAAACAGAGCCAAGCACAAAGGACAAGAAGCAGAGCAGCAGAAGGGCAGAAGAAGGTCATGGAGGTGACAGTCAGGGAGCCCTAGGCGCGCAGGTGAAGGTCTCTAGAACATTGCCGCCGATAGAAGGGGGACACAGAAAGGAGGCCGCCGAGTTACCATATTGGGACAAGCATATTCCAAGGATATGCTTGCCACGTCAGCCCTAGAAGGAACCAATGCACCTCTTTATAAGGGGGGACGCTGGCTCCTGAGAGGGGGATCGATTCATTCTTCGCCTTAAGTCTCGTGTAGTAGTGTTCTTCCTCTCTGGATGAAACAGCTCTTGGAGCACTTGTATTCATTGAGGAGAGGAATAGAGATTTACTTGTTGAGCATTTATGTGTAGAAATCACTACATCTTCCCTCCCCGGATCCCTCTAGCATCCATTGGCCCCATACTTTAGCCTACCCATGGCATCTGTCGTGCCACCACCACGACACCATGTAAATCAACATTGGCTCTATAGGCTCGGGTGCTACGAGTACAGAATCCAAAGAAAGTATCCCTTTTAGCTCCTTTAATGCAGCATCTGCTTGGTCCATCCATACAAATTTGTCCGCCTTCTTCAACAACTTGTATAGCGGCAAGGCCTTCTCTCCAAGTCGGCTGACGAACCGGCTTACTGCAGCAACGCAGCCTCTGAGCCGTTGGATGTACTTCAGGCATGTCGGGCGGTTAATGTTTAGGATGGACTTGATCTTCTTCGGGTTGACCTCGATTCCACGCTGGGAAACGATAAATCCCAACAATTTGCCGGCTGGAACCCCGAAGACACACTTCTTTGGGTTAAGCATCATGTTGTATTTCCGGAGATTATCATAGGTTTCCTTTAAGTCGGATATTAAGTCGTTTGATTTATTAGACATCACCGCGATATCGTCCATATAGGCGTGAACATTCCGACCAATCTGGTCGTGTAGGCAACGCTGCATAGTCCACTGGTACGTAGCGCCTACATTTTTTAACCCAAAGGGCATTGTGACATAGCAAAAATGTGTCGTAAGGTGTGGTGAACGAAGTCTCCAATTGGTCCGACTTCCTCATCTTTATCTGGTGGTATCCCGAGTATGCATCTAGAAAACACAAAAGTTCCGATTCAGCCATAGAGTCAATGACTTGGTAAATGCGAGGCAAAGCAAACGGATCCTTCGGACACGCTTTATTCAAGCCGGTGTAATCAACGCATATTCTTAATTCTTTAGTTCCCTTTTTGGGGACAAGTACATGATTGGCCACCCATCAGGTGTGAAGGACTTCTCGGATAAAACTAACCTTAAGTAACCTAGCTATCTCTTTGCCTATGGCACGTCTCTTCTTGTCTCCGAAGCGTCGTAGAGGTTGTTTCACCGGTTTGCATTTTGGATCAATATTCAAGCTATGATTGGCAAGTTCCCTGTAACACCCTCAGAATCGGACCTATGCAAGTTTTAGCGAAACCCGCCAAACCCGCATAGAAATGATTCAAAGGTGCCCACCAGGCACTTTCGTGCGGGTGGAAAACGAAGTAATAACATTACACAACAGTCCTCGATGGGACCCACGGAACAGATATATATACAACACGACTCCATGAGTCAAGAATACAGATATAAGGTACAAGATCCAAATCACCTTGAAAATGGTAGAGCGTCCGACTACGGACAAGATGCAAATGGGGCTAAGAGCCCTGAAGAATAACCAATGGCGTCCATAACCCTGCCTAGGCCAAGCCGGAAGGGTAACCCTGCTAACGGCCGATCTCAAAACCTGCTTAAACAAAAGGTGCCGACAAAGGGCAAAGGAAAAAGAGGAGCGTCGATCGAGGCCAAGACACGGCGAGACTAGAATTGGGTCCTCGCCTACATAGGTATGGTGGACTGAGCGGCAGCATGCACTAAACAACCTATAGAGACTCGATACAACTGGCGGCTATCAGAGAGGGGTAAGGAAGACCTATTCGGATCCAACCGGATACTATCATCAAACAAACCCATCCTGGCGTTTCCCCCCTCGAGACCATCGAGGAAGTCAACCGAGGAACTCACACAGTTGGCAGTTTTACTTATTCCGTTATCGTTGCAGCAATTACTAGTCAGGTTTAGATAATCATCCTGATAAAGTAAGCAGTGGGCACTTTTAGTTAACCATTCCGTTATAGTGGCAACACTTACTAGTCAGATACATTTAGCATGAGATAACCCAAAACCCAGCAGTTGTTGATACTTTTATTCAGCCATTCCGTTGTAGTTGCAATACTTACTAGTCAGGTACAATGGTCGCAAGCGACAATCCAAACAAGCAATTGTGGGCAGTATTATTTAGCCATTCCATTATAGTGAAGCTGATTACTAGTCATTATAAAGTCAAATTTATAGCAATAAACTTTAGTTATGCTTGTCTATGGTCGAGATACTGTGCTCCAAGTCGTCCATATCCATGACACGGCTTTCGAAAGTTTTACCCGCCGGGGTGCACCAATAGCAACACACGCCGATCAACCTCGAAAAACCAACTCAAAACCCAACGAGGCTTTCACGAACAATCACAGGATTCAGAATTATTTGGGGCCACCCTTAAGTAGATCCCAAGAACGGCTAGCCGACTCGAGACGGACTCAAGGTTTGCGTCAGTGGCTGTAAACGACTGGGAACCCAGAAGTGTGGCTGGGCTTGTCGATACCGCGAAAACACTCCGCTTACCTAAACAGTACAGTGTGCTCCTCGCACAATCGTAAATACATAAGTAGCATGGCATAAGTACAGGATCGTAAATAAAACCTCAAACTAGTTTGTGGCCCCAAGAAATAAGACTGAATCAAGCTCGCCTGGGGTCCCATATACCTCCCGGATGTGGATAGCGCGATAAATCAAGGAACAGGTGTCAAGTACTCGGGGTCCTACGGGACACAAGTGGGCGTTCGGAAACCAAATGTTATCTATCACCCACCGATGCCTCTGCTTACTTCAATTTTAGTTGTTAAACGGAATTAAAGTGAACGGTAAGTAAAGCTATGATCATCTCCAACAACAACATGCGGCAATACATCAACAACTGTGGCATTTGACGACACGCAACAGCACTTGAGCAAGCGACTAAGACGCGCAGGTCCAACTATCTACCAAACAACAGGTAATAGGGTGTGTCAGAGGCAATATAAGGCTGCACGGGATATCACGGGTACGGAAACTCGAGCATCGCAACATAGATAGCAATAGATCAACAGGAGGGAATAAATACTATCAAAGTAAGATAGGTAGAAAGGGGGAGATGCTCGCCTGAAAACATTGTCGAAGGTTCATCCAAAGATCGGGGCGAAGCTCACATCAACTCAACGGCCTTATCCGCGAAGAAGCAAAACACTAGAATAAACACCGGATGCAATATTTAATACAACGGCAGAAGATCGGCATGATGCATGTATGATGCATGGCATGGCAAAGGTGCGATGCAATTAGGTCATATTAAGGGGAACCGGGGTCCCGACAATTAATTAGATGGTTCAAGTTGTTTATCTACCCCGCCAAGTAAATGTTGTTTTGGCATGGCAAAAGATAGCACCGGTTCGCTACACAAATTTAAATGAGGCCAATATAAGGCTAGATTTGCCCGCATATGGGCCCCATATTTAATTATTAGGTTAATCGGCATAAGGCCCCCAAACCACCTGATATGCATGCGAGATGACACTTTAATATGCAACAAGTAGTTATTATATTATAAAAAAAAGGGTTCTCGGATAAGGGGTTCACACATTAGGGGTCTCGACGAACTTGGGTTTCCGGGGTTCGGGGTTCGGGGTCGGTCTCAGGGTCCAGGTTTCGACGGTCATGGCGTTCGGGATGAAGTACTTGTCGTTCTCGTGGCGATCTTGGCGTTCTTCCGGTCCAGGTTTTGGCCTTCGAGGGAATTGCTTGGGGTTCCCGGAGGAAGTACTTGTCGTTTCCGTGTAGGCGTCCTCGGTGTCGGGGGGGGAGATCTTGGGGTTCCAACTTGTCCATCATTGACGGACTTGGTTTGTCGTCGGGTCTCGTCGGGGTCGGACTTCGGGGATTTTTGGTAGATGGTCCCATGTAGTCGGTCATGGCGAGCTTGGCGCGACACCGGGTTCGGGGTCTATCTTCGGCTCCGGGGAACGGCTTGCGGTCCGCGCAGATCTTGGGGTTCGGCCTCCAAACGCCGGGGTCGGCTTCGGGGTTTCGGAGTTGGGGCCTTCGGATCCTCGAGGGCGATCTTGAACAGGGATGCAACATCACCACATAAGCAGCATGCCACCACCACATCAAGGCGCATCGCCAGGGACAAAATCCACCCAAACACAAAAGGGTGGGGCCATGTTCCTGGGGCTCGTTGACGCGGGACCGGAAGACGGTGGCCACGGCGACGAGCTTGGGGCCGGACGGGCGGTGAGACGGGGGTTCTTGCGGGGCGGTAGACGGACGCAGAGAGCCACGGCGCGGCTCGGGCTCGGGGGAGGACCGCGCGGTCGCCGGATGCGACGGGGGCGAAGAGGCCTGGGGCTCGGGTCGGGGCCGACAGCGGGCGGCTCGGCCGGAGGTAGGCGACGGAGGGCCGTGGCGGGCGCGGGCCGTGGTCGACGGGATGCCGGGCGGCTCGCAGAGGGGAAGCGGGCGGAGAGGTTGGCGGCGGGCGCCGGAAGACGCGAGAGGAGGAGCCAGCGCGCGGAGGCGGGGTCGGTGGTGGCGGAGGACGACGCGTCAGCGAGGCGGGAAGGCGGGCGGGCGAGGAGGGTGGCCGGTCATGGGAGGCCGGCGGAGCTCTGGCGATGGGGGGCTCCGGTGGCGGGAGGACGGGGGTAGGCCGGAGGAGGAGGCCGGCGAGGGTGGGCGCACGCGGAGGAGCGCTCGGCCGGCGAGCACGGGTCGGGCGGTGAGGCGGAGAACCGAGCGCGGCGGCGGCGCGGGAGGAAGACGCTCAGAGAGAGAGAGAGGGAGGAGCGCGCGGGGTCGGGGCGATGGGGAAGAAGACGCGTCGGTGGGGGGACAGGGCCAGCGGGTGGGACCGCGCGTGGGCCAGCAGGGAGGTGGGGATCCGTGCGGGCGTGTGTGCTGTGTGAGTGCGTGCGTGCGTGTGTGGCCGGCTGGGTGCCGTGCGTGGTGGGTGTGTGTGTGTGTGGCTTGGGTTTAGAGGGAGAGGGAGTGGGGGTGGGCTAGGTGGCAGTTTAGGATTGGGTAGAGGGGGAGAGAGGGTGAGGTGTCACTAGGGGATTGGGTGGGGTGATGTGGCCAAAGGGGTGTGGGTAGATAGGTTGGTAGGAATAGGATTAGAGGTGGACCATTTGTAAAATCCTGGGGGTGGTCGTTCGGGTCGAAACGGCCCGTTCGACTGCCCCCGCTAAAAATAATTAATTAAATTATTTATCTCAACCAGCGTTTTTGCAAACTGACAACGGACAAAACAAAATACTCCGGTGACCCGGGTTTGCGCAATAATTAAGGTGGGGCGTTTTAGAAAACAAAACGGGCTTTGCGAAATAGTTTTAAGCAAACAATGCATGATGATGACGATGCAATGCACAAATTCAACGCGATTTTCTAGTAGTGGTTTTGCGGGATGCCACAATTCGACACCACTAACAATGTATCTCGCCCTCGAGATCCGCCTCATGGTACCGGAAGGAAGGTCGGCGAACGGCATCTCCTTGCTTCATGTAGATCCTCACGACACCACTAACAAGGGTTCATCCTCCATCTTGAAATCGGCGACACCACCAACAAAGGGTCGTTGTCCCTGATCGTCGAGAGAACACTCCGGAGAAACAAAGGACGAAGATAGAGGTATCAAACGATAAGGCCACCTCTAACTTCCATTAGAAGAGGGAAAAGTTACATTGATCCACCAGTTTGATGTACAGAGCGAACAGTAAGAGTCGGGTAGGGTGATCAGTCCATCCCGGACCCAACTATCAACTCTATACATGGGTAGGAGAATCAGGCAACTCAACTCTCGAGATTTAGACTGAAGACCTTCTTAGGCGGTATCCGGAACAAAGGGATGATGCCAGCAGAAATTGTATGAAAGACACACTGATTAGGTTCCGCGATGGTTCCATTGGCATGAACAACACATGCTCAAGGTTAACTCCAACTTCACCAATGCTCGTCCTTCTCATATGTTTTTCAACGACACTGATATCCAGCAAGGAACACATATGGATAAAGAGTTCAAGAACAAAAGTTTGGAGGAAGGGTACAACAGACAAGTTGCAGATTGATGATCGTAGCACTCCGTTACAAAAGGGAGAAAACGAAGCCCTGAAGGTACGACGGAAACCCAACCACGAGAATTCCTGGACTCGAAGAGAAAGAAGAGAGCGGATTCAAAACACGTCGAGGTAAGAGGAGAATAGCAGAGGGGTAAGGAGTAAAATCAGACCTAACCAGAACTATCCAACCGATTTTGCAAAATAGTTTTGACACTCTACTTCGGCCGTTAGCTAGGTTATCCTACAGGCTGACTTGTGGGTATCGCAACGCTGGGCTCGATACCACTCAGAACACCTCAGATCGGACCTATGCAAGTTTTAGCGAAACCCGCCAAACCCGCATAGAAACGATTCAAAGGTGCCCACCAGGCACTTTCGTGCGGGTGGAAAACGAAGTAATAACATTACACAACAGTCCTCGATGGGACCCACGGAACAGATATATATACAACACGACTCCATGAGTCAAGAATACAGATATAAGGTACAAGATCCAAATCACCTTGAAAATGGTAGAGCGTCCGACTACGGACAAGATGCAAATGGGGCTAAGAGCCCTGAAGAATAACCAACGGCGTCCATAACCCTGCCTAGGCCAAGCCGGAAGGGTAACCCTGCTAACGGCGTCGATCTCAAAACCTGCTTAAACAAAAGGGGTGCCGACAAAGGGCAAAGGAAAAAGAGGAGCGTCGATCGAGGCCAAGACACGCGAGACTAGAATGGCGGTCCTCGCCTACATAGGTATGGTGGATGGCGAGCGCAAAGATGCACTAAACAACCTATAGAGACTCGATACAACTGGCGGCTATCAGAGAGGGGTAAGGAAGACCTATTCGGATCCAACCGGATACTATCATCAAAAAAACCCATCCTGGCGTTTCCCCCCTCGAGACCATCGAGGAAGTCAACCGAGGAACTCACACAGTTGGCAGTTTTACTTATTCCGTTATCGTTGTAGCAATTACTAGTCAGGTTTAGATAATCATCCTGATAAAGTAAGCAGTGGGCACTTTTAGTTAACCATTCCGTTATAGTGGCAACACTTACTAGTCAGATACATTTAGCATGAGATAACCCAAAACCCAGCAGTTGTTGATACTTTTATTCAGCCATTCCGTTGTAGTTGCAGTACTTACTAGTCAGGTACAATGGTCGCAAGCGACAATCCAAACAAGCAATTGTGGGCAGTATTATTTAGCCATTCCATTATAGTGAAGCTGATTACTAGTCATTATAAAGTCAAATTTATAGCAATAAACTTTAGTTATGCTTGTCTATGGTCGAGATATCAGGCTCCAAGTCGTCCATATCCGCGACACGGCTTAGAAAGTTTTACCCGCCGGGTGCACCAATAGCAACACACGCCGATCAACCTCGAAAACCAACTCAAAACCCAACGAGGCTTTCACGACTGAACAATCACAGGATTCAGAATTATTTCAGGGGGACACCCCTTAAGTAGATCCCGCAACGAAGCTAGCTGACTCCGAGACGGACTCAAGGTTTGCGTCAGTGGCTGTAAACGACCCGGAACCCGACAGTGTGGCTGGGCTTGTCGATACCGCGAAAACACTCTTACCTAACAAAGACAAAGTGCTCCTCGCACAATCGTAAATACATAAGTAGCATGGCATAAGTACAGGATCGTAAATAAAACCTCAAACTAGTTTGTGGCCCCAAGAAATAAGATGAATCAAGCTCGCTGTGGGGGTCCCATATACCTCCCGGATGTGGATAGCGATAAATCAAGGAACAGTGTCAAGTACTGGGTCCCACGGACACAAGTGGGCTCGAAACCAAATGTTATCTATCACCCACCGATGCCTCCGCTTACTTCAATTTTAGTTGTTAAACGGAATTAAAGTGAACGGTAAGTAAAGCTATGATCATCTCAACAACAACATGCGGCAATACATCAACAACTGTGGCATTTGACGACACGCAACAGCACTTGAGCAAGCGACTAAGACGCGCAGGTCCAACTATCTACCAAACAACAGGTAATAGGGTGTGTCAGAGGCAATATAAGGCTGCACGGGATATCACGGGTACGGAAACTCGAGCATCGCAACATAGATAGCAATAGATCAACAGGAGGGAATAAATACTATCAAAGTAAGATAGGTAGAAAGGGGGAGATGCTCGCCTGAAAACATTGTCGAAGGTTCATCCAAAGATCGGGGCGAAGCTCACATCAACTCAACGGCCTTATCCGCGAAGAAGCAAAACACTAGAATAAACACCGGATGCAATATTTAATACAACGGCAGAAGATCGGCATGATGCATGTATGATGCATGGCATGGCAAAGGTGCGATGCAATTAGGTCATATTAAGGGGAACCGGGGTCCCGACAATTAATTAGATGGTTCAAGTTGTTTATCTACCCCGCCAAGTAAATGTTGTTTTGGCATGGCAAAAGATAGCACCGGTTCGCTACACAAATTTAAATGAGGCCAATATAAGGCTAGATTTGCCCGCATATGGGCCCCATATTTAATTATTAGGTTAATCGGCATAAGGCCCCCAAACCACCTGATATGCATGCGAGATGACACTTTAATATGCAACAAGTAGTTATTATATTATAAAAAAAGGGTTCTCGGATAAGGGGTTCACACATTAGGGGTCTCGACGAACTTGGGTTTCCGGGGTTCGGGGTTCGGGGTCGGTCTCAGGGTCCAGGTTTCGACGGTCATGGCGTTCGGGATGAAGTACTTGTCGTTCTCGCGGCGATCTTGGCGTTCTTCCGGTCCAGGTTTTGGCGTTCGAGGGAATTGCTTGGGGTTCCCGGAGGAAGTACTTGTCGTTTCCGTGTAGGCATCCTCGGTGTCGGGGGGGAAGATCTTGGGGTTCCAACTTGTCCATCATTGACGGACTTGGTTCGTCGTCGGGTCTCGTCGGGGTCGGACTTCGGGGATTTTTGGTAGATGGTCCCATGTAGTCGGTCATGGCGAGCTTGGCGCGACACCGGGTTCGGGGTCTATCTTCGGCTCCGGGGAACGGCTTGCGGTCCGCGCAGATCTTGGGTTCGACCAAACGCCGGTCGGCTTCGGGTTTCGGAGTTGGGGCCTTCGGATCCTCGAGGGCGATCTTGAACAGGGATGCAACATCACCACATAAGCAGCATGCCACCACCACATCAAGGCGCATCGCCAGGGACAAAATCCACCCAAACACAAAAGGGTGGGGCCATGTTCCTGGGGCTCGTTGACGCGGGACCGGAAGACGGTGGCCACAGCGACTCCGGCGACGAGCTTGGGGCCGGACGGGCGGTGAGACGGGGGTTCTTGCGGGGCGGTGGACGGACGCAGAGAGCCACGGCGTGGCTCGAGGAGGACCGCGGTCGCGGATACGACGGGACGAAGGGCCTGGGCTCGGTCGGGCCGACAATGGGCTCGGCCGGAGGTAGGCGACGAGAGGGGCTCCGGTGGCGGGGCGCGGGGCCGGCGTGGTCGACGGGGACGCGGCCGGCGGTTCGCAGAGGGGGAAGCGGGCCGGAGAGGTTGGCGGCGGCGCGCGCTGGAAGACGCGAGGAGGAGCCAGGGCGCGGGAGGTGGGGTTGGCGGTGGTGGCGGAGGACGACGCGCCAGGCGAGGGCGGCGGAAGGTGGCGGCGAGGAGGCCGGTCATGGGGAGGCCGGAGCTCTGGCGATGGGGCTCGGTGGCGCGGAGGACGGGTAGGCGGAGGAGGAGGCCGAGGGTGGGCGACGCGGAGGAGCGGCCCGAGCACGGTCGGGCGGTGAGGCGGAGAATGAGCCAAGGCGCGGGAGGAAGACGCCAGAGAGAGAGAGGGAGGCGCGGGGTCGGGCGATGGGGAAGAAGACGGCGTGGGGGAACAGGGCCAGTGGTGGGACTGCGTGGGCCAGAGGAGGTGGGGATCCGTAGGGCGTGTGTGAGTGCGTGCGTGTGTGTGTGGCCGGCTGGGTGCCGTGCGTGGTGGGGGTGTGTGTGTGGCTTGGGTTTAGAGGGAGAGGGAGTGGGGGTGGGCTAGGTGGCAGTTTAGGATTGGGTAGAGGGGGAGAGAGGGTGAGGTGTCACTAGGGGATTGGGTGGGGTGATGTGGCCAAAGGGGTGTGGGTAGATAGGTTGGTAGGAATAGGATTAGAGGTGGACCGTTTGTAAAATCCTGGGGGTGGTCGTTCGGGTAGAAACGGCCCGTTCGACTGCCCCCGCTAAAAATAATTAATTAGATTATTTATCTCAACCAGCATTTTTGCAAACTGACAACGGACAAAACAAAATACTCCGGTGACCCGGGTTTGCGCAATAATTAAGGTGGGGCGTTTTAGAAAACAAAACGGGCTTTGCGAAATAGTTTTAAGCAAACAATGCATGATGATGACGATGCAATGCACAAATTCAACGCGATTTTCTAGTAGTGGTTTTGCGGGATGCCACATTCCCTAGGTACACCTTTCATGTCGGCAGGTTGCCAGGCAAAGATGTTCCTATTATCATGGAGGAACTCGATGAGCGTGCTTTCCTATTTAGGGTCTAGGTTTGTCCCAATGGCGGTGACCTTGGAGGCATCGCCTACCAAAAGTTCCACCGACTTGGTTTCGATGGCGGCCTTGAAGGCAGGATTGGAATTAGAAATCTGCTTCTTCGATGATGGCATCTCCGAGGCATCGACCTTGCTCTAGATCTCCTTGAATTCTTTGTTGTAGAGGACAGCTTTTGCAAAGGCTGCTTATCCAATCTCGCGGTCCCTTGCCTTTGAAAATCTTCCGGATACGGTGATGACATCGTTTGGTCTGGGTATCTTGAGCTTGTTGTAGACAAAGCATGGCTTGGCCATGAAGGAGTGGAAGATGTCGTGTCCGAATATGACGTGGTACACGCTCTTGAAGGGGACCACTTCAAAGGTCATGTGTTCTTGGCGGTAATTGTTGACATTGCCAAAAGCGACCAAAAGTGTGATGCACCCAAGGGACCGAGCCTCCCGACCAGGAACTACGCCATGGAACACGGTGGTACTCCGCCTTAGGGTTGGTCTCCGTCAAGTTCATCTTGTGCAGTGTATCCAGGTACAAAATATTGATGTTGTTTCCACTATCCACCATGCATTTGGTGAACTCAGTGCCGTCAATCAAAGGGTTGATGACCATGGCATATTGGTTCTCCGTTGGAACGAGGTCTGGTGATCCTTCCTGTCCCAATTGATTGGAACTTCCGACTAGCGTAGGTATTGGGGAACTGGGTGTAGGGTGGCCATCAGTATCCTTAGTGAGGTTTTCTGTGCCTGGATAGTTGGAGTGCCAAGGAACTTGTGGTAGACGGGGGCCTTCTTCTCGAAGGGGTTCTTGTCTTTGCCATCGCCCTTATCGGTGTGCTTGGGGTCAACGTATTCGTCCATGTCACTTGAATCCTTGGGCTCCTCTTCCTTCTTTTTCCATTTTCCCTTGCCTCGCGGTCGCTTCTTCCGGCTTCGTTTGTAGCTAGACTCCGGGTCTTCTTTGAGATCGTTGAGGAACTTGCAATGGCGATTGGTGTGAGTGGCTTTGCCATTGGCGTCGAGGTGTACAAGGCATGGAATATCATAGTATTCCTCGTATGTTTGGGGAATGCGAGGCGCTGCCGGGGTAGTTTCGCTACCGTGCTGCTGCCCACGACCAGCCCCCCGTCCTCGGTCACGCTGTCCGCCATCCTCTTCCTGCAAACTTCATGGCGACCATGTCGGAGGTTAGCTTTTCTTCTGGCGGACTCTTCCACTTGGTGTTGTTATTCCTCTTAGCTTGGGTTGGAATGACAATTGACGGCAAGGAGTCGTGAGCATCGTCGTCGGTAGCCGCGAACTCACTAGCCAATGACATCATCTGATTAAGATCTAGCCTGTGATTGTCCTGCAAGCGCTTCAACTTATGTCGCAGCAACGTAACCTTTTCTAACCCATCGATGTAGGCGGCCATGGAGGTCTGATCGTGCACTCCTGCGCAGGAAATTTTTCATAGCCAGCCAGCGGGAGAGGTAGGCCCGAGATGTCTCGTCTTTTTCCTGCATGCACCGCTGTAGATCGCCAACAGTGCAGGGACGTTTATATGTACCCTCAAAGTTCTTGGTGAATGCTTCTTGCATGTCTAACCAGTTGCATATGGACTTCTCCGGCAAGTCATCGATCCATTGGCGGGTGATACCTGTCAACATCACTGGGAGGTACTTGACGGCAACATTCGGGTTCCCCCGGCGATCTCCACCGTGTTGCCATAATCCTGCAACCACGTAGCTGGCTTGGCGGTGCTGTCATAGGGCTTGATCGTCTTGTCTATCCGGAAACCCTTGGGGTACGTTGTGATCCGTATCATGGGTCCAAAGCAACGTGGTCCCAGTTATTGTCCTTCCCGAGCCTCGTGAATCTTGTCCAGGCATGAACGTGCGTCGTATGGCTCCGGACTTTTTTTTTCTTATTGTCGTCAGGGGAGGGGCTGCATGAGCAATGTGGCCCTCCTCCACCATTGTAACATCCCAGCATTAGAGCTTATAAATAATCTGAACACAGGTGTGTGCATTGCATTCATGCATAGAAAATCCGAATAATTTTCGCGCTTTTAAACAAAACTTGTCAAAGTGATTGAAGCTTCTCCCAACTTGATGGAATTGAAGCAGATCATCAAGTTAACTGCGATAAGTTTCAATATGACCTTTGTTAAAACCTTATTTTTGGGTAATGATGATTTGATCTAAGGGTAGATCAAATGTAATAAAAATTAAACCCTAATGCATTGCTTAATGATTAATATTTGATCCTTAAGTGATTATCTCATAGTATTCATTACACAACCCATGGATACCAAGTTATAAATATAACTTAAGTAATAAGAATGTAACAACTAATTCTTGATCTATCTTAATCTCATTTACTTATTCCATGAACAGCATGGTAATACCTAACCTTAACTCTTTAGTGATATTGAGTAGGAAAGAAACCAAGTCAAAGATCATTCACCATATATCCTTCTTTCCATATCAGTCCTTATCATCTCAATTGAATTCTATTTTAATATCTGTTTTTCATCAATGTTGAGTAATAAACTATTGATTCACCAATTCTTAACTTATTAACTATTGATCTACCAAGTCTTAGACTATCAATTATTGACCTATCAACTCTTGTCCTTATCATGGCATTCACTTCAGTCCTTTAGATAAGAAGTAAGAAGAGGTAAATAGTAATGCTAGTATTAGATATCTTCTATAGGATGGGAGTGATTGAAGGCAATCAAATCAATATGGTAACAAAGAAGATTACAAGGTTGAATTCTAAAGATAAGTTACCAGGAGTAATCCTATTGGATCAAGTAGGTATAGTCAATGAATAATATCTCTTAGTCCAATAGAGATAAATATAAGATAATTATGATACAACAGTAATGTTGTATGGATGAAAGCCTTGATTAGCCAACTGGAAACCTAAACCAGAAAGGATCAAAGGACTATAATGATCATGCTTTAGTCACCAAGATTGAATGCTTATATCATGTATAAGTGACATTGGTGGATAGAACATGATTGAACCCTAGTATAGATATGTTATTCTAGGTAAGCCATGACAATTCACCATGATATAATATGAAGTTTTTATATAAAGTTACTAGAGTTAAGTAGAGACAAGACAATATAATTAAGTTGAAGCTAGAGTAGCATGGAGTTATTGAAGTAGTGTTATTCCTCTTCCAGGATAGTAAGCCTTTAAGGAAAGTAATTTGATATATGCATCCATTGGAGTAATATTAGTGATGGATGATGAAGGAAGAGTATGAATGGAGTTAAAAAGTAACTACTTGTTAGATTGGAGGTTATCAGCAGTGGAGTAGATGATATAACCAAGCATGGGCATGAGAAGATTATTAAAGCCTTAGTGTCAAGCTCATTGGATTTATAAATGGATTTAGAAGAATTAAAGGTGGATAGGAATATTTTTGTGAAGCAAAGCTAATCATGTTAGCACATGATGATAGATATGAAGAAGTATATCTAGGAAAGGAATTCCTTAATTATAAGTCTAGAATTATTGAAGTATGGAAGATAGGAATTCTGCATAAAACACTAAAACCTAAATCTTTAACCAAACATAAAATCCACTTCATCTGATTGATCTATCATCTTGTTTCTACAATGGTTTATAGGAATATTTCCTGTAGCAAATCACTTAAGCACATCTTTGTAATTCCTAATTATCATAATTAAATGTGCTTAGGAGTTATCTTTATCAATTCCTTTCCATCAGACATTTAATATAATAACTTCTATTTTAAAAGGTGATATCTTTAAAGATCACCAACCTAAAGATAATATGTTTAGCCATTAATCTTTATTCACATCAACAAAAGAATATAAGTATATTAAGAACACTAAACCCTAGGGTAAGCATTTATAATTCAAAAATCTAACTCTTATATTAGTTATAACAAAATATATACATTGCTATTTCTAAACTCATGAGAATAATATTAATCATATTAATCCCCTAAAACTTTATGTATCATATCATAAGAAAAGGATCACCATACATATATTTCCCTCCAAACTCTAAATTAATTAGAACTAAGTTATATAAAGAAATAAGGAAATATAATATAATAAATCAATGATTTATTATGGAAATAAAATTAATAACAAAATTCCTTACCAAATATTAGAAGGATCTATATAAACAAAATAAAGAAATATAACATTATATAATAAAAGTTCACAAATTGATTCTAAATAAGATTATCATTGCTACAAGTATTTAACAAAGAAATTCCATAAAGATAAGTCAAAACAATTACTTAAATAAAAGGTTAAAAAAGAAAATAGAAAATAGAAATCGAAAAAGAAAAAAAAACAGGGAAAAAATATAGAATCATCTCCTAGCCCATGGCCCATTTCCCCTCTTCCTTACTCGTTGCCCTCGGACAACCCGCGAGCAGCCCAACTCCGGCCCAGTACCCCTTCGTTCTTTTCTTGCTTTCTTCTTCCTCATGACAGAAAGCACTGCCGGCGAAGCATCTCGGTGGAGCTCCGGCGACCCCCCGATCGACGGCACGATACGCGCCACCGCTTCTCATCGCCTATAAATAACCTTGCGCCACCGGTAGAACCTCGTCGTGCATCATTTCCCCTCTCTCTCTCTGTTTGTTTCCTCTGACCCGAAACCCTAGCTCTTGGATGAGCTCATGGCCGTCGAATTCGAGCTCCTCTTGGACAACGGAGGCCATTCCGATGTTCTTCATGCTCTTCCCGTCTGATTGCCCCCTCTCATGGAAGCTGAGGGAGGTCAGGGAGCCTTAATCGTGACCTCGTTCCCGAAGTCCGGTCGCCGAGCTCCCCGTCGATTTCGACCTCCTCACGTCTCAGCAACCGCTGTGCTACAATCTCGGTGAGCTTGTGATGCTCGGACATCGTTTATTTTACTTGTTCTCGCCCCAGTTTATTTCTCTGACGAGCATCTGCCACCGCCGCCATTAGCCATCGTCACCATCACTGTTCCGGTGACCTAAATCGAGCGGCACCGCCACTATAAGATTCCCTGCGATGTCCTCTTTCCAATAAGCCCAAGAACAACTCCGCGCGCGCACTAAATCCTTGGCTTGATCATCAACCAGAGAGGATTCAAACGCGAATGATGTTAGTGTGACATCACGCTTATGTCATATTCATGTTTTTATAATTTTTAGAAATTGTGATAATGTTTTTTGTAATAAATAAAAAACATAGAGATGACATGGCAAGGGTCCCACCAGTCAGTGACTAGGGTAGGATTAGCTCTGGTGATAAAAACATCTCACTTCTTGCTGACATCAGCATTACCTAATAAACACATTTAGTTATTTAATTAAAAATTCCCAAAATAATTAAAACCTTAGAAATTTCATAAATTTTGTTTTATAATTCAGAAAAATATGTGTAATATGTGAAATTGTTTAGAAAAATAAAATCTATAACATTAAACTATTATCAAATATTATTATGTTAATTATTTAAATAAAGATTATTTAATAAAGATTTTATAAGTAATAAAACATTGATAATTCATATTTTAATAATGGTAAACGTTAAAAATATAAATATTATACCAAAAATCTTATAAAAATAAGAACTATAATTTAAAATTAGAATCATACATTATCATTTCACTTAATTAAATATTTATTATTATTAAGTATGTATAAAGTAATAAATCTTATAAAAATCATATCTTATTATTTATAAATCATAAAAATGAATGTAATATACCAAAATGATCACAAAAATAATACCTACATGTTAAAAATATAATATTATAATTTTGAGGTAAATAAAAATTTAAACACTTTAACAACTTGAATTTAAACATATTTCCTTAATTAATAATTCATATTAAGGTAATAAAAGTTTGCTAATATTTATAAAAATAGCCAATTAAGTATAATAAATAGTATTAGTCTTAAATACTAACATTATGAAGTCAAAATGATTTAACACCATTTAAATACAATTTTATTGAATTATCCTTCAACTATATATATATATGTAATTTATTTTCTAAAAAGATCTTTATTAAGTATAAAATCTTCAAGAATAATTGGGATTAAATAAAAACTATTTACTTACTTCAACCAAAAGTTTGTAAACAAATTAAAACACTATAGTGAGTCCATAAATAGTTAAGTAATGTTACTTCCTTGATTACAAATCATAACCACACCTTTATAAAAAGATAAATGATTCTATTCCATTATACAATTAAGAAACCACTACTTAAATAGGAGAATAACCATTCTTAAGTAACTTTAAGGAAACATTATAAGGTACACAAGGTACAAATATCATAAGCATTACACTTTCAAACCATCCATGTCTTTAAAGTTAAATTTAGTCTACCATACTTCAAATACTATGCTAAAGACTTTGTTATATGTTTTATAGTTAACTTTGGTCTGTTATAGTTAAGTTATAAAGCATCTCAAGTCCAAACTATTCAAGTAAACACAAACAACCTCAACCACATTTGATTAACCACAAAGATTGTTTAAACCTTAGAAAAGAAATATTTTCTTCAAATGTTATTCTTTTTACCACTTCCGTCAACATATGAAAATTAATCATAATCACATCACTTTATGCTTTACTTATATATTTAGGATTGTTAACACTTAAGTTCTATATAAGTTACATTACTTGTAAAGTAAAAAAATTGAAGATGAACAATTATAGTATAATAAATCTTGAGTAGCATTTCACATTTGTGTATCTCATTGTTTTATGATATTATAATTAGATATTGTTTCACACGCACTCACAAGCCTTAATAAGAAGCACAAGTGTGAAACTTATCTAAAAGGACAACACATTCTAAAGAAATCATTTCCAGTATCCAAACCCTAAAACAACGTTATCCCCGGGATCCGCGTTTATAAAGTGCATCACATTACTTATGCATAAGAGCATCTTGCTTCTTTAAACATTAGTCCTTACCGGACCAATGATGCTGATTTCAGATATTGGATCTTATATTTTCTTGAAGACCGTGAGTGCATAATCTTGCAATCACAAAAGGCAAGTTCACACTTGCTCATGTCCTTTGGTTATTTTCTGTAAAGTATTTTGCAAATCCAATGTTGTCATCACCTGCATTTGAAAATGGTCAGAAAACACTATTTTCATAATAATATGATTATAAGTTATTTACCATGAGGTAATAACCTACTATGAAAGTTTCGGTGGTAAAGGAACATATTATCTAGGACTTAACAACAAATGTCGCCAGTGATTCTTGCGCCGTATATAACGCGTTAACCATGAGATTTGGAATGGGACGGAGAAGTTAGCTGTATCCTTTTCCTCTCGTATGGAGGCAAGATGACCTTAACATGACGTTGTGATTCCTTGTGTGGATACAACATATGGGTGGGCACCCTTACGCCCCACACTTTTGGTGTCTAGATTATCTATGGACGATGTTTAGTGGATGGACCATTTAATATGGCACTTGCCAGGGCAACACCAGGTCATAGAGTCTTCGGGAACTCATCAGGGTTTTAGCCTACCCGAAAGGGGGATTAACGGAGGTGAGACGGCCCCGAAGGATCGTGTAGACATATGAGGTCGTGGAGAGGGCAGTGATTGGCTTGCATCTTAGTCTGGGCCTCGCACCAAGGAAGTGTGAACGAACCTGCAATTCGGATGTGCAACAAAGCTAAGATCTCCCATGGGAAAAGTAACGCACCTCTGCAGAGTGTAAGAACTATAACTTGTTACTCCCTGTTCCGGGAAGGAGCTGCGAACGCTACGGGAAAGGAACTCCATGAAAGTTCTGGTAAACCCGTGAAGGCTGAAGGACATAGCTTTTCGAAATAAAAGCAACCTTTGAAGAAATGTTTACGAAAACCTGCATTGCCTACGACCTATGGTCTGTGGCTGTAGATATAGTGCATCAAACACTCCTTTTCTAGTGAACTTGCTGAGTGTGCTCGTACTCAACGTATCTTCTTAACCCTTGCTAGGTTCTAAAGCCAGTACAGACGATGTCTACATCAAGTCATACTCCAGGAATCATCATCAAAGGCTAAAGCTCTTCAATGAAGTCAAGAAAGTCAACATATACATCAACTCAAGTGAAGATGAAGTTACTGATTAGATAGGAATATAATCTCTAGACATAGAACCTATTTCTATAGTGTATTGCAATAGCAGCAATGCCAGACCATTAGTTAAGATACTAGTCTTAATAGTATGGTAGTTTTTGAGTTGTTTAATTCTGATTCTTCTTTGTAAGAAGTTTCTTTCTCTCTCTTTAACCTAGAGTGTTCCTTGGATATTGTTTAAAGAGTTAAGTTGTAACCTATAGTCATGTCTTGGACCTGCTGTGTTTCTGTTGTACCACTCTGAGGGATGTAATACTAGTGAACGGTGTTTCATTGGTGTTATGTCAACGACTATAGTGTACTACATCATACAGTGGTATGTTGGGTCACCGCAACCATGGAAGCTGCTAGGTGGCGACAGAGGCGGAGCTGACGGTGGGTTAGCCTTCTTGCTGTTACCCTCCTGCGGTCCCTCGCGTCTGTCGCTATTTCTTGTCAGACGCGGAGGGCCATGGTGTGACGTACTCTTATGTCCTTGATTGCCATTGCGCTCTCCGTCATGACGAGGCTGCTCCATGTTATCGCATATGATGATGCTTCCCTGGGGGCGTCTTGGCGGAGGCATGCTCGTACGATGGTGAGATTTTGGGTCTTCGTGATGTCGGGGGGATTGGGGTGGTGGAGATGGGAGACGAGGATGAGCCTTGCATCCTTGGTCGGAGGATATGGGGATGGCGTCCTTCCTGTTACATGCGTCCCTCCATCTTTGCTCTCACGAACCCGTTTGGGACTCGACATCATGAGGAGATCTCTTCCTTGGCTACTTAGGATTGCTAGACTGGCAATATGCTGGATCAGACTCAAGCCTCTGAGAGGTGGACTTTCCTGCTGTTTGACAACCTTTTATACAAGGTCATAGACCCGTTGCATAGCTACGGGTGATCTATCCTGCTCCAGTAGTGTCTTGGAGACGGCCAAGTTGAGGATAGGTGTGGGCATGACCTGCCTGCCCTCGCTGTCAATGTATGGCTTGGACTGTGCCGGCTTCGAGGGAGCCCATCCTAGCTTGTGCCATACGCCAGGATTATTGATAACGCGAGATGGAGCTTTCCTAGCCTTCTGCTGCTTGAGAAAAGTCTTGTACTCGGCCTCCATGGCTCTAGCTGCCTCGATTGATTTCTGCACCTTGGAAAGATCTCGATATATCTTTGCGCCTTGCTCCGTGATGGCATGTGCTTCCTCCAGTAGCTACTGGCGCTTCTCATCAAGATGGACTACCTTCCGTATATGGGCCATAGTCATGGGCTCGACGAGCAAATTACCGTACATCACTCTATCAGCTAGAGTGACTTGGGCGGCCGCAGACGTAGATGCTGGCGTTGGTAGATTTACGGTGTTGGGGTTACTCGGACCGATGTTGAGTTCATCCGGCTGTTGCGCTGGGTTAGGTAGAGGGGGAATGGCCTTTACGCGATCATTGTTGACAGCATCGGCTGGTCCCTTCCCCTTGTCCAGCGGCTTAGGCGAAGCTTGTCCGGGTTGGTCTTCTTCCATCACACTCCCAATGGCGATGAACACCTGTCGGGATGTCACAGCTTTGTCGGCCTGCTCCTCATGCTTGATCTCCTCCTCCATCTCTCTCATGGCTGAGTCGAGTTCCTCTAGGTTGATGTCCATCTCCTCCGAATCTACGCTGATGTCGGCATAGAACGTGTCTAGAATGGAGTCAGAGGGTGCCGGGGCTTCCTCGATGACGGAGGATGATGCTGAGGCTGTGATGACCCACAATTATAGGGGGTGTATCGTAGTACTTTTTATAAATAGGAGTGTCGATCCCAACAAGGAGCAGAAGGTGCTGAACAGTGGTATGGAGCGGGAAATCCCTGTGAATACTTAGGAAACGGATTTTTAGTGGTTTTCTGATAAGGCAACAAAACAAGGAGCAAGTAATAAAGACAACAAACAAACGGAGCAAGTGGCCCAATCCTTTCTTAGCAAAGGACAAGCCGGTAGAAATACTTATAAGGACCAAACGTTCTCGAGGACACATGGGAATTCTGTCAAGTGCTTTCGCTTCATATAGTTGAGTACTCTTCTCTGGTGTTGTAAGTGTTGTGTGGGTGAACCTGTGCTAACATACTGACCTTACTTGGACTAATACATACTTGTGATTAAACCCCCTGCAAACATCCGTAACTACAGGAAAGTAATTAAGATATAAATCTAACCATAGCCTTAAACTCTGAGATCCTACGCTCCCTTGTGCAAAGGTGTCCTAACGGGGGTTCAGGTTTCTGTCACTCCGGCAACCCCACAATTAGTAGCCAAATACACAATGCATTCCCCTAGGCCCATAAATGGTGAAGTATCATGTAGTCGATGTTCACATGACACCACTAGAAGAATAGCACCACAACTTAAATACTAAACCATTGAATAATAACTCAACACAAATTCACTACTAACAACATGACTTCTCCCATGTCCTCAAGAACTAAACGAACTACTCACGAGACATCATATGGATCAAGAGCAAAGATGATATGGTAATGGATAACAATCTAAACATAAACAATAATCCAATGGTTCCACTCACAAGCATCAACTACAATAGTAATCAACACCGGGAAAGTTTCCCCTAATGAACTAAGCAATATATAACACAATTATTACAGCAGGAGAGAGTGGTGATGATGGTGCTGGTGGAGATGATGGTGTGGATGATGATGATCCCGATGAAGCCTAGCTTGACGATGGTCGGGGGATAACCCCCGGTAGGGTCACGAGGGGTAAAATGTAGCATAGCTGGGCAGGCTCCAAGTGAAGAAGAAACCAGGCCGAGTAAGAACGGCCGGGAGAGCGAAGCGTGTGCCGCCGACGTATCAACTATGTCGGCCCGCATAAGACAAAGTTGTTATTCTTGCAGGAACCAACGAGACGAGTCTACCGAGGAAGGGCCGAGTCGGATAGGACGCGTGGCACCTTTCCGAGTAAGGTTTAGGAGGGACCATATAAAAGCATGTTCAAAAGAGAAGGGCGATGCCGGATGACACAAAAGGAGCCGGGTGACGCCCAAAGCAAACGCTGACATACAAAGTTACAACGTGACGCCAAAAGGAACAGGAGGCAGCGTACCAGAAGACCGTTAGCTGTCAAGCTTTCTAGACTGGGCCATTGGGCTCAGGGCAAGCCCATGACCCGGGCCACATTATAGGGACCAAGATCCAAACGGTAAACCCTAGAACCCAAAGGGTATAAGCTAGCTAGAGCTGCCTATATAAGAGGGGGCATAGTTGTAGTACAAGGGGGTTGGGCTAAGTAGGGGAACTAGTGCACAGAACACTAGTTCATATAGCTCAAGGAGCACTTGTAATACTTGGATATCAATCAAATCGCTAAGTGTGGAGAGTTCATCTTGTTCTTCGTGCATGGCTCGACCGTGCACTCCCTCCCCGGTGACCACAAGCACCCATTCGGCCCCCAACTTAAGCCTACCCATGGCATCTGCCGTGCCGCCACCATGACAGTTGGCACCCACCTTGGGGCAGAAGCAGGTGCTTGATGGAGTCTTCATCCGGACGGGCAGCATCATCGCCAAGACCGGCGAGCGCGTTTACTCCGGCCTCATCCAGAGGTTTGGAGCGCTCAACTTCGTCAGCGACAACGCGGGCTGCTTCGGGACCAAGCCGTTCCCTAGGGGCGGTCGCTTCATTAATATCGGCGAGCACCAGGTCTACGTCGTTGTGCGCGTGTAGCGCGCATGTCTAGAGCGCGTCGTCCAGGCACCGGATCCGCCAGCAGTTCCTATCACTGGAAAGCTTCACCAACTCGTCTCCGTGGAGGTAATGATGGCAGCCCCTAACCCAGCAGCTCCACCGATAGTTCCGGTAGTGAATGAGAATGTTGAGGGAGGAAATCATGAGGAAACACCAAGGGCTGCAAGAACAGCAAAGGCACCACTGGAAAAACCAGAAAACATAGCTAGGAGTAAAAGGGCTAAGGAGCTGCAGGAAGCGATAGAAAAGTTGGCAGAACCAGTAGCGCAGGCAACTGACCCGGCACGTGTGCAAGCCGAGTTGGAGGAAGCCAGGATAAAAGTTCTGGAGAAATCCAAGGAATTAGCGCAGTTACAGCAAGATATGGATATCACGATCTGAGAGCTCAACTCGGCAAATCGAGTCAAGGGCGTGAAGACCCGACTTGAAGCGACGAGATTAAGAGGAAGAAACCTCAATGAAGAGCTGGCAGACATGACGTCAAAATAATGGCAGAGAACAACAACGAAATAGCTATGCAGCCAACATATAATACAGCAGCAGCTAATCTGTGAGCAGCAGAAGCAGCAATGGCAGAATTACCCAATTTGGAGGGAGAAGCAAAGAAAATACAACAAGAACGAGTCAACGAACTAGTGAGAGCAGCTAGCATGCTGAATGAAGCGTATTATAGAGAAAATCCGGGTATAGCAGGAAGGTCACAGCTGGTTCACTCGGTGACTCCTGTTCCGGCAAGATCAGCAGGGCACACGGCATCCTCACCCGGAGCGGCGCCAAGGACGAGAAAGGAAAAAAGTGTGGATTCGGGAAGAAACAAGCAGATGATCACCTATGACCCGGCAGTGGCTCAGGGAAACCCAGCACATGCATAGGGAACAAGAAGGAATAATGCCCAAGGAAATGAAAACCAGGAGAATGCAGGCCGGGAAAGGCAAACAGGGCAAAGAAACGATAATCGAGGGCAAAAATTTTGCGCCTCAACCTAGGCGTGGAACTCACTCGGCAGGAGGAGGAAATCCAGCGCCAAACACTGCACCAGCTGTAACACCCTCAGAATCGGCCCTATGCAAGTTTCAGCGATCCCTGCCAAACCCGCATAGAAACAATTCAAAGGTGCCCACCAGGCACTTTCGTGCGGGTGGAAAACGAAGTAATATCATTACACAATAGTCCGCGATGGAACCCACAGAACAGATATATACAACAGCGACTCGAAGAGTCAAGAATACAGATATACAATACAAAGATCCAAATCACCTTCAAAACGACACAGCGTCCGAGTACGGACAAGATGCAAATTGAGCTAAGAGCCCTGAAGAATAACCAATGGCGTCCATAACCCTGCCCAGGCCAAGCCGGAAGGGTAACCCTGCTAACGACGTCGATCTCAAAACCTGCTTAAACAAAAGGGGTGCCGACAAAGGGCAAAGGAAAAAGAGAGCGGTTAATCTTGAGGCCAAGACACCATGAGACTAGAATTCGGCGGTCCTCGCCTACATAGGTATGGTGGACTGGAGCGGCAGCGCGGCATGCACTAAACAACCTATAGAGACTCAATACAGCTGGCGGCTAACAGATAGGGATAAGAAATACCTATTCAGATCCAACCTGAAACTATCACCAAACATACCCATCCTGGTATTTCCCCCTCGAGACCACACGAGTAAGTCAACCGAGGAACTCACACAGTTGGCAGTTTTATTAATTTAGTTATCGTTGCAGCAATTACTAGTCAGGTATCAATAGTCATCCTGATATAATAAGCAGTGGGCACTTTTAGTTGACCATTCCATTGTAGTTGTAGTACTTACTAGTCAGATACATATAGGTGAGGCATCCCAAAACCCAGCAGTTGTTGGTACTTTTATTCAGCCATTCCGTTGTAGTTGCAATACTTACTAGTCAGATACAATGGTAACAGGTAACAACTCAAACCAGCAATTGTTGGCACTTTTATTTAGTCATCCCATTATAGTAAAGCTGATTACTAGTCATTATAAAGTCAAATTTATAGCACTACTTTAGTTATAGTTGTCTATGATTGAGATACTATGCTCCAAGTCGTCCATAACCGCGGACACGGCTTTCAGAAAGTTTTACCCTGCAGGGGCACAAATAGCAACACACGCACGATCAACCTCGGAAAAACCAAATAAAACCCAACGAGGCATCACGACAAAGAAATCGCAAGATTCATATAATATTTCAGGGGGCCACCCCACCAAGCTACCCGCTACGAAGTTGGCCGGCTCCGAGACGGACCCAGAGGTTTGTGACGATGGTTATAAACGACTGGGAACCCGAAAGAGTGACTGGGCTTGTCGATACCGCGAAAACGTGGCACGAGGTTCCAAAACAGTACAGGCGCTCCACGCGCAATTATAAATAAAGCAGTAAAGCATGGCATAAGTACAGGATAGTAATAAAGCCCCAAACTACTTTGTGGCCCCAAGAAATAATATATGACTCAAGCTCATGCTAAGGGGATTCATGGTCCCACATGCGGATAGTGCGAATATTCAAGGAACAGGTATCAAGTACTCGGGGTCCTACGGGACACAAGTGGACGGTTAAAAACCAAATAACATCTATTGCCCACCTGTGCCTCTGCATTATTTACTTATTTCAATCTTAGTTATTAAACGATAATTACAGTCATGATCATCTCCAACATTAAACATGCGGCATTACTCCAACAACCGTGGTACTTTACGACACGCAACCGCACTTGAGCAAGCGACTACGACACGTAAGTCCAACTATCTACCAACCAACAGGTAATAGGATGTGTCCAAGGCAATATAAGGCTGCAAGGGATATCACGGGTACGAAAACTAGAGCATCGCATCATAGATAGCAATAGATCAACAGGAGGAAATAAAGACTATAAAAGTAAGATAGATAGAAAGGGGAAGAATGATCGCCTGAAAACATTGCCGAAGATTCATTCGAAGATCAGTCGACACTCGCATCAACTCATCGGCCTAATCCGTGAAGAAGCAAAGCACTAGAAGAAACACTGGATGCACTATTTAATACTACGGCAAAAGATCGGGCATGATGCATGCATGATATATGACATGGCAAAGATGCGATGCAATTAGGCAATATTAAGCGGAACCGAGGCCCCGATAATTAATTAATGGTTTATGTTGTTTAGATACCCCGCAATTTAAATATTGTATTAACATGGCAAAACATAGCATCAGTTTGCTACACAAATTTAAATGGAGCGTATATTAGACTAAATTCGCCTCCATATGGACTCCATATTTAATTATTAGACGAGTCCCAAAAATACCCCAAGCAAATGGATATGTATGCGAGCATGAAAATTTATATACAACAAGTGTATGGATGGCGATATAATGATCGGTTGATTTTTTGAAAAAAATAGACATGTAACTTATAGTAATTGCATTTATAGATCAAAAGATATGATATAAAGAGATTTGCAAAATGAAATAAAAGAAGAATGAGATAGATAGGACGTCGGACAGTCGATAGAGGATAGGTGAGGCTCAGCTGGACAAAAAATTTTGCGTCTGCTAGGATTCGATCTTCAGATGGGTTGGAGAACCGATGCCAGGCTACAAACATCTGGATTGATTCGTATTGATATATGGGAAAGGATGCAAATTCAATTGGATGAAACAACAGAGCTAGTGCAAAACGAACTAGCTAGATTGATCAAGGATGTACAGTGTGGATGGTGCAAAAATACAGACATAAATCTGAGAGCTTGCCATGCGTGCGGTGTGTATGACAAAACTCTACTTTAGAATCGCTCGATAGATCGACAAGCTCACAGGCACGCTGCTGAATCAAAGGAAAAATGAGCTAGCTAATGTGTACGCGGAGGTTTTTGTGCGTGTGTGCAGGACTACCACCAGCGACAGAGACCATATCTGGTAGCATCGCGGTGTGCGTGCAGTGTTAGGTTCAAACTTGTGCGGAACGACACAGAGGCCTTCAGAACCAAGTGGAAGCACGAGAGGCAGCGTGTGAAGCTCGACAGAGACAATGCCAACTGCGTTCCCAAAAGGTATTTGACCGAGATATACAATTACGGTGCTCAGAATCTGACAGAGAACAAAGTGGAGGAGGAAGCGGAGCTCACCGAGGGGGATTTTGCAGCGTTGGTTAGGCTCGAAGACGACGAAGACGTCCGGGAGAGGAAGAGGAGTGTGCAGCGTCTGTGTAGTGCGAGCATGACGAAAATGGCGGCCTGAGATCGAGATGGGGTGGTGGTGCCACGCGGGCAGAGAGGATTGATGGGAGGGGGAAGGCGGCTCTACAATCGGGGAAGGCAGCCAGGGTCTAGGGTTAGAACATGACTAGGAGTTCAGCTCCATCGTTCATCATGGAGACAGCGATGGGTGGTGCTTCGGATGCGCTGCCGTACAACTCCAAGAGGAGGAAGAGGAACAGGGCTGATCCTGCTGAAGGGGTATGGGCCTGGTTTGGTGGAGTAAGAAGGCCAATTGAAAATATTGGGCTAGTAAGAAATAGTAGATTAGAGTATATATATAGTCTAAAATAGACTATATGGGGCTAGTTTGAGCCAAAACTTCAGACGGGCTTTTAGGCCTATTTTATTTATAAAATAAGAAAACCTTTCGCGGTTTAAAATATTATTTGATTTAATTAAAATGACTAAGAACAAGAGACCGGTTTAATAAAACCACGCGGATTTTTTTTATACAACAAAATAGGGGTTTGATAAAATAATTTTAGAAACAAAATAATGAAATGCTACATGATGACATCATGATGCACGAAGATAAAACAACAGACGATTCTAGTAGTGGTTTTACCCGGGATGCTACAATTCGACACCACTAACAATGGATCTCGCCCTCGAGATCCGCCTCATGGTACATGGAAGAAGGTCGATAGTCTGAATCTTCTCACTTCATGTAGCTCCTCTCGACACCACTAACAATGGTTCTTTCTCCATCTTGAAATTGGCGACACCACCAACAAGAGATCGTTGATCATGTTCATCGAGGAACGCTCTGGATAAACAACGGACGGAGTTAAAGGTAAGGCCGCCTCTAACTTCCATGGAAAGAGTACGAATTGCATCGATCCACCATTCAGTGTACAAAAGCGAATGATAAGGGTAGTGGTATGGTCGCGACTCCATCCCGTACTCAAAGCATTACTCTGTACACAAACATATGGATTATGCAACCAACTCTCGGAATTCAGACTGAAGATCTCGACAAACAGCATTCAGAACACAAAGGAGTGATGTAGTCTCTTCATCAGATCAGACGTCGATGAAGTCGTTGTCGAATTGGGAACACCGGAGGGTACAAAGAAAATTTCTAGTGAATTTTTGGTCCACTGGAAGGTGCAACATAGGATGATTCCTCAAATAGCATGAAGACCAGATGTCGAAGCACTGTTAGAAAAGGATGGAAGCGAAACCCTAAAGGTACGACGGAAACCCAACCACGAGAATTCCTGGACTCGATGAAAAGATAAGAGAGCAGATTCAAAACACGCAGAGGTAAGAGGAGAATAGCAGAGGGGTAAGGAGTAAAAGCATATCTAATCAGATCTATCCAACCGATTTTAAAAAAAAAATAGTTTTGACACTCTATAGCGGTCGTTAGCTAGGTTATCCTACAGGCTGGACCAGTGGGTATCGTAACTGCTGAGCTCTGATACCACTCTGTAACACCCTCAGAATCGGCCCTATGCAAGTTTCAGTGATCCCCGCCAAACCCGCATAGAAACGATTCAAAGGTGCCCACCAGGCACTTTCGTGCGGGTGGAAAACGAAGTAATATCATTACACAATAGTCCGCGATGGAACCCACAGAACAGATATATACAACAGCGACTCAAAGAGTCAAGAATACAGATATACAATACAAAGATCCAAATCACCTTCAAAACGACACAGCGTCGAAAATGGACAAGATGCAAATTGAGCTAAGAGCCCTGAAGAATAACCAATGGCGTCCATAACCCTGCCCAGGCCAAGCCCGAAGGGTAACCCTGCTAACGACGTCGATCTCAAAACCTGCTTAAACAAAAGGGGTGCCGACAAAGGGCAAAGGAAAAAGAGAGCGGTCAGTACTGAGGCCAGTACACGGCAAGACTAGAATTCGGCGGTCCTCGCCTACATAGGTATGGTGGACTGGAGGGGCAGCGCGGCATGCACTAAACAACCTATAGAGACTCAATACAGCTGGCGGCTAACATATAGGGATAAGAAATACCTATTCAGATCCAACCTGAAACTATCACCAAACATACCCATCCTGGTATTTCCCCCTCGAGACCAAACGAGGAAGTCAACCGAGGAACTCACACAGTTGGCAGTTTTATTTATTTAGTTATCGTTGCAGCAATTACTTTTTTTGAGGGTAAAACATTAGGGTAAAAACCCCACTGCAATTTTTCTTTTTATATATCAAGTAGAGTTACAAAACATTATTTACAATCATATTCCACCTCAAAAAAGAGGGATAACATTCTAAGCAGCTATCTCCTGTCTAAATTGGTTTCAATCCAATCCTTAAGGCCCTAATAATACTTTTTCTTAATTCTATAAAGAACCCATCTTAATTCCTGGGCTATAATAGCCTTCCAGGTCTCCACCGACGTATGCTGATTGTTGAAAATTTCGTTATTTCTACAAATCCAGATGCTCCAAGTTCCAAGTATCAGAATTTCCATTGCAAAAGGGGCCTTGAGGTCTTTTTTAATACTGTCTAGAACTTCAAAGATGCTTTGATCAGCCATATTGACCTGTGAGATTTCATCCCAGCAGGCTCTTGCAAAAGGGCATTCCCAAAACAAATGTAAACTAGTTTCTTCACTATGGCAGTTCTGGAAGACACAGTCATAAGATGCTAGAGAAAAACATTTCCTTTTCAGAAGATTTCTTGTGTTGAGTCTATCAAGCAGAAGAAGCCAGAAGAAGAATTTGTGCTTTTGTTGACAAGAAGATTTCCAAATCCAAGAAAAATGTGGCTGAACCGGTTGGTAGCCAACTAAAGAGCAGTAAGCCTTTTTTATCGAAAAATCACTACCCCAAATGTAAGACCAACAATCAGATTCCCCTTCCCTGTCAGAATTGAGAATTTGTTCAAGACTTTGATATTCCTGATACGCTTGTTGAGACAAAGGGAGATAAAAGAGATCCTGAGTATTTGCAGTATGCAGGAACTCACTGACAGAAATGTGAGGGTTTTTTGCATATGTAAGAAGGTGAGGAAGCTTATGTTGGAGACAACTATCATTCCACATATCAGTCCAGAATAGTGTAGATTCCCCATTTCCAACCAAGCACTTTGCAAGTCCTTTAAAAATGTCAATCAGCTTAAGATGAGCTTTCCACCAAAAGGATCCCTCAACACTTCTTCCAGGGAGCTTATCATTACAATAGTAAGTGTTCCATACCAAATGAACCCAGGGAATATCTTTATGATTATAGAACTTATCCAAATTCTTCAAAAGAAGAGCAGAATTTTGAACATTAAGGTCAAGAACTCCCAATCCTCCCCGGTTCTTGGGTCTACAAACTTTCTTCCATGCTACAAAAGCAGTACCTCTAGCTTGAACATCAGAAGTTTTCTTTCTCCACAAGCATTGCCTCATATGTTTAATCAACTGCTCTTTGATAGTGACAGGGAGATCAAAACAGCTCATGTAATATATGGGGAGGGAAGATAACACAGATTTAACTAACTGCAATTTCCCCCCATAATTTAGAAAGTCAACAATTCCACATAACCTTCTTTCAATTCTCTGAACAATAGGCAAGATGTGTTCCACAGCAGGTTTATTCAAGCTCAGGGGCAGACCAAGATAGGTAAAAGGCAAGGAACCAGTGAGGCAAGAAAGTGTATTAGCAAAGTGCCCAAGCCTCTCAGAATCTATATTAATTGGCATCATGCTGGACTTGGAATAGTTGACTTTAAGTCCAGTGGAGATAGCAAAAGTATGCAGGATTGCTTTAAGACATAAGAGTTGCTCAGAATCAGCCTTCAGGATTACTAAAGTGTCATCTGCATACTGAACCACAGGGAAGTCAGGGCAATATACATTCTTAGTGGGCAGAGAAAGGAGACCCAGGTTCATTGCCTTATTGAGGATGCTTTGAAGAAGATCAGCAGCCAGCACAAACAACAGAGGAGACAAAGGATCTCCTTGCCTGACACCCCTTCTACAGTAAATTTTTTTCCCAGGCACACCATTTAAAAGCACAGAGGAAGAAGCAGACCCAAAGATCATCTGAATCCATGAAATCCATTTAACTCCAAAACCTTTGGCTTTAAGGATATCAATGATTGCAGAATGCTCAATTCTGTCAAAAGCCTTCTCAAAATCCAACTTGAGAATTAAAATTTCCTCCTTTGACTTGTGGCACTGATCAAGAAATTCAAATGCCCAACCTAAAGAGTCTTGAATAGATCTTTGCTTGAGGAAACCATATTGATTCTTGTGAACAAGTTTAAGAATGATTTTTTGCAGTCTATTGGCCAGAATCTTAGTGATAATCTTAAGGACACTATTTAGCAAGGAAATAGGCCTAAAATCAGCAGGAGTCAAAGGAGCAGCAATTTTTGGAATGAGGGTGATGAAAGAGGAATTAATTCTCTCTAAAGAGACATTCCCTTCATAGAACTCAAGAAGTAAATGATTCACATCATCCTTGATAATAGGCCAGTAAAGCTTCATGAATTCATTATTAAAACCATCAGGGCCAGGAGACTTATCATTAGGCAAATTTGTGATGACTTCATCAATCTCCTCATCAGAGAAAGGCTTTTCCAAAGCTTCCTTTTCCTCCTGGCTTAAGCAATCACCAGCCAAGTCATTAAGATTGAAATGCATTTCAGGCTTATCAGAAGTACCCATTCTATCTTTAAAGGAATTCCAAAGAAGATTTGCTTTTCCATCATGATCATAGATCTCAAGATCAGAATCACCTTTGAGCATGGAAATGTAGTTATGTCTAAAACTGATGGTAGCTCTGGAGTGAAAGAATTTGGTGTTCTCATCCCCTAGTTTAACCCATTTGATTTTCCCTCTCTGTTTCCAATAAGTATTCTGGTTTTGTAGAAGAGAAATAATAAGATCCTTCAGGATATCCCTAAGATTCCACTCATGAACAGTAAGAGTTCTCATTTCCTCCAAGATATCAAGCAAGTCAATAGTGGCATTAACATTACAGATTTGTGTCTTTAGACAAGGTAACTGTTTGGCCCAAAGCTTCAGCCCTCTTCTCACATTTTTGAATTTAGCATTTTTTTTTTGCAGAATCCAGGAAACCCACAGGAATGTTCCAGGCATTTTGAACAATAGCTTTAAACTCCTTATGATGTAACCAATGGTTTTCAAATCTGAACACCTGGGCTTTTGGAATCATTGTGCCAATGGTAATGACACAGGGAAGGTGATCAGAAGTAGGCTTAGCAAGAGGAGCAACAAAAGTGGAGGGAAAACTTTGAGTCCAGACAGCAGAAGTAAAAAACCAATCCAATCTTTCCAATAGAGGATCCTTCTGCATGTTACTCCAAGTGAATTTTCTACCCTTAAGAGGTAATTCAATGAGACCCAAATTATTAATAGCTTCATTAAAGAGAAGCATACCATTCACATCCCCTCCCAATTTGTTTCTATCAGAAGGCTGCCTACAGAAGTTAAAATCTCCCACAATAAGCCAATCCACATCATCTGGCATATCAATACTGCCAAACCAGTCTAAAAATTCAGACTTTTTTCAGGTAAACATGGCCCATAAATGTTGGAGAGGATCCAGTATTTATTGGACAAGAGAGATGTCAATGTAATGGAGATAGAGAACTCATTGAGGAAAGAAAGTTGTCCAGAGAACAGGGAGCCATTCCAAATGATGATTAAACCACCAGATGCACCTCTGGAGGGAAGAAATTCAAAGTTGGTAAATTTGGAGGGGCAGAATTTTTTAATGAAGGAGCTATCAAAAGCCTCTCGCTTAGTTTCTTGAAGACAGATAATGTCATAGCCAGACTCCTCAATTTTGCTTCTAAGAGCAAACCATTTTTTATCAGAATTAATTCCCCTGATATTCCAATTCAGGATCTTCCAAGTTCTGTTGTTATTCATTAAGAAACCAGGAGCAAGTATAGATGTGGGGTGATGTAAATAATGTAATCACCCAGAAGAGAAAACAGCAGATACAGATACAAAAGCTCAACCAATTTAGAGTACCACATAGATTATCCACAACAAGTACCCACCACATTGCAATATCACAAACACAGAACACATAACAGGGAGTCAACAAGACCCCAGCAAAAGATATAGCTTGACACATTAACACACTTAAGAGGAGGTCTTCTTCTTGGCTTGCTGTCCACAGGTACCAGCAGCCCCAGGCTTCTTCTTGCCACCAATCCCCAAGCTGGAAGAGAGACCACCTTTAATGCTGCCTTTTGTAGGAGCCTTAATAGCCACCTCAGTGATCTTCCCTTTCTTGAGTAACCTCTTCTCCAGGTCTCCATCTTTAACCTTGCAGAATGAAGCAGCAAGATTTTTAACCACTTTGGCATTTAGGCAAGGAGGGGCAGCATTACAAACCAGGCAATCAACAATTTGACAATGTAAGTGACTTTTAAAACCCCCATTTAGTTCAACAATCCTAGGACTTCTCCTCACCTCAGATTCCACAAGAGGTTCCTTGCCCTTTCTCTTTCTAGCAGGGGTAGAGGGAGAGCCTGAAGATTTATTAACTTCAATACCCAGGCAAGAAGGGTCCATCTAGGAAAAATTCTCATTAGGAATGATGAAAGATATTGAACTTTCCTCAGCAATAGGTTCTTTAATAATTTCCCATAAAGGAGAAGTAAGAAATCCTTTGACCCAATTAAATTTCTCAGGAGTAGCAAGCATAATAGTGATGAAATTAAACCAACTTACAGGAATATCACACTTAAGAGAACCCTTTGAAGAAGATTCCTTCTGGATATGGGGAGCAAAATAATTCTCCCAGAGCTCCAGGCCTTGTTGAGAAAAACCCTGCTTGGCAATATGCACATCAGGAATGGTAATAAAAGTTCTCACCATCCCAACCTGAAGGTGAGCCTCATTTGGGGAAAGAAGGTGCTGATCCTCCAGCATCCAATCCTCATTCTCAGGGGCCACAAGACTAGAATCCATAGGACTTCAGTCTCCTCCTCAAAGACATCATTAGGCTCCTCCTCATCTGCCAGATAGTTTTGAAAGATATTTTGCAGGCCTTCCCCAATGCCAACCCCTTGAGGTGCAACTACAACACCAAGCTCCTCCACCTCCTCAGGCTCATTAACAGATTCCTCATCATCAGACTCCCAGTCCTGAACAATGACACCAGTAACTCCACTGTTCACATCCTGAGGTGGAAGATGCAGATTGTCAATAGGCATGTCTTCTCCAGGAGCTATGACAGGACCTTGAACAGAGCAGCAAGAGCTCCTGTGGACCCCAACCTTCAAAGATTCCCACCATCAGAGCAGGGTTTCGACAGATCCATCCATCGACCCCAATCACCCCTGTGAGCGGGGAGGGGGAGGTGGCACCGAGGTCCAAAGATCGGCCCATGTGCAGAACAGGGGTGAGGGTCCACATTATCATCCGGCAGTGGGTCCTCTTGGTGGGCCCCACCAAGCAAGTGACTCAAGAACTTCAGAAAAAGTCCATGACTCTGTCTCCACCAGGTCACCAATGGTAAACCGCACACTCTTGGGGATATCAGCCAAATCAGTCACACGAATTTTAGCAATAATCCTACCCTTATGATCAGTGTCCCTCTCCCACAGGAGAACTTTTCCAATGTCTGCAAAGATAGCATTCAGGTCCTCCGTATGCCAGTGGTCAAGGGGAGGCCCAACCAGCATCACCCAACACTCATTATTAAACTGCATCCTACGCCAGTTATCGCCCTCATTGTGCTTGACAAAAGAAACATGCACATCTTGAAACAGGATCGGGCTCGCCGCAATGAGTCTATCACGGTCACTGACATGGTTGAACTGCACATATGCAGACCCAAAGGGACAATCCTGAATATCTCTGAAGTGCACTCCAGCCTCATTGTTGAAGAAATCAACCAAGACACCATGAATATTTACGAATGGAACCGGACCAGGAGGGAGGGGAAAAATGTTAGCAATAGCATACTGTTCATGTGCTCGTGACCTCCGAGGCACCACCACCCTTTTAACGCGATTCCGCCCTGCCACTTGCATAATCTGGAAGCCATTCGGCAGGAAAGGCGCAGGGTCAATCGGGATGTTCGCCATTGCGACGCTCTTCGCCGGCGACGAACATGAGGGGAATGGGGTTTCAGCGGGCGGGGGAGTTGAGGAGACAGGGGAAGTGGAAGTTGTTTTTTTCAACGAGGAAGTGAACTCGTGAAAACTGCCGTGAATGACGGGCCTGGAATGAGAAACCACCTGGGCCTTGAACCAACCCTCATACGATTTGTCGGGCCAAGTACAATTAGGGAAAGAGGGAAATTTCAGAAAAGGAAGGAGCCCAGGCAAATTAAAAGCAGCGCTATTAGCGCCCCCCCCCCAGACCTGACCGGCGTTACCTTTGACTTAAAACCCTCATCAGTGAGCACCTGAGCATAGGATCTGCCTTGATGGCCTGAATTGAATCCCTCATTAATATTATGCTCAATCACAGGCGAAGGACCCTGAGGTGACGAAGGAAATTTGAGTCTTTGAAAAACCGAACCACCTTTACCGGGAGGCTTTAAAGAAGGAGATTTTTTTGCACTTTCTTTTTTGTACGTGACAACTTTCCATTCCTTAGCAGATTCTTTGTAATATTCCTTTTCTTCATAAATCCAGTTCGGACCCCCATTACCCCAAAGATTGACATGAATCACAAAAGAATGGCATGAAAACTTGGAGATATTGTAGATCTCAAAACCCACTGCCCGAGAAGCAACCGAGAAACGAAAAGTTATATCTTGCAAAAGCTTCACCTGGAATTTAGAAGCATTACCACCAAAACAGGCTTGAAGAGCAAGACTGACAGTATGAAAGTTCAACTTAAAATTTTCCCTCCCAAAAGAACACACCAGATAAAAAGGTCTCTTCCTGAACCCACCAATGAAGTTAACTTGATGCCTGAATTTATCAAAGATCCTCTTCTCAAAATCACGCCCGAAAGAAAAATCTAGGGCAGGTCGACATGAAGCAACATCTTTGGAAGCAACCTCTTTGGAAGCACAACCTGAGGGAAGCTGTTCCGAGAAATCCAGAGATCTGGGCGCCAATCTCTCAACGTTGGTGGAAATTTTTTTAACCAAAAGGCTTGGTAAAATTTGAGAACCAACCACAACCCTCTTCACCTGTAGATCAATGGAGATACCCGAGGCCACCACCTCACCATGAACCAAGTATCTAGCATCAATCACAACCTCATTATGATTGAGGAGGACAAGCCTTTTAGAACTAGGAAAAAGCATGAGAAAACCCTTGGAAGGCTCAAGATCATCAGCTGGCAAGGAGTAGCAAAGGGCCTGCCATTTCAAACCAGTGTCTTCATCCGATCCAGTGATGGTAGGAGATCTACCAAGAAATCCAGATGAAGGATCCAAAGAATCATTAACACGAGAGAGATGAGAGGGGAACCTCAAGACAGATCCAACAGAGATCTTCTCCCCATTTTCCAAACATCGACCCTCAAGAGGAGAGCCTTTTGCATTGAGAAGAACAAGCCAAGAATCAGCCGAGACAACGAGAGAGCCTTCCAGAAACTTACCACCCGTGGTCACACCAGAGTAGGTGATCTTCCAGCAACCTCCAGAGGAATCCATGCAGATCCTACGCCGGCAAGACGCCGGCGAGAGCCGGAGGGCGACCACCGCCTCAGAGGAGCCTCATGCCTCGGAAAGCGTGCGGTTTTTCATTAAGGAGAATAATAATCCCTCCCTCCGTTACCTTGATGTCGTTGCAGCAATTACTAGTCAGGTATAGATAGTCATCCTGATATAATAAGCAGTGGGCACTTTTAGTTGACCATTCCATTGTAGTTTCAGTACTTACTAGTCAGATACATATAGGTGAGGCATCCCAAAACCCAGCAGTTGTTGGTACTTTTATTCAGCCATTCTGTTGTAGTTGCAATACTTACTAGTCAGATACAATGGTAACAGGTAACAACTCAAACCAGCAATTGTTGGCACTTTTATTTAGTCATTCCATTATAGTAAAGCTGATTACTAGTCATTATAAAGTCAAATTTATAGCACTACTTTAGTTATAGTTGCCTATGATCGAGATACTGTGCTCCAAGTCGTCCATAACCGCGGACACGGCTTTCAGAAAGTTTTACCCTGCAGGGGGCACAAATAGCAACACACGCACGATCAACCTCGGAAAAACCAAATAAAACCCAACGAGGCATCACGACAAAGAAATCGCAAGATTCATATAATATTTCAGGGGGCCACCCCACCAAGCTACCCGCCAAGTTGGCGGCTCGAGACGGACCAGAGGTTTGTGACGGCCATTGTAACGACTGGGAACCCGAAAGTGTGGCTGGGCTTGTCGATACCGCGAAAACGTGGCACTGGGTTCCAAAACAGTACAGGCGCTCCACGCGCAATTATAAATAAAGCAGTAAAGCATGGCATAAGTGCAGGATAGTAATAAAGCCCCAAACTACTTTGTGGCCCCAAGAAATAAATATGACTCAAGCTCATGCTAAGGGGATTCATGGGCCCACATGCGGATAGTGCGAATATTCAAGGAACAGGTATCAAGTACTCGGGGTCCTACGGGACACAAGTGAACGGTTAAAAACCAAATAACATCTATTGCCCACCTGTGCCTCTGCATTATTTACTTACTTCAATTTTAGTTATTAAACGATAATTACTGTCATGATCATCTCCAACATTAAACATGCGGCATTACTCCAACAACTGTGGTACTTTACGACACGCAACCGCACTTGAGCAAGCGACTACGACACGCAAGTCCAACTATCTACCAACCAACAGGTAATAGGATGTGTCCAAGGCAATATAAGGCTACAAGGGATATCACGGGTACGAAAACTAGAGCATCGCATCATAGATAGCAATAGATCAACAGGAGGAAATAAAGACTATAAAAGTAAGATAGGTAGAAAGGGGGAGAATGCTCGCCTGAAAACATTGCCGAAGATTCATTCGAAGATCGGTCAACACTCGCATCAACTCATCGTCCTAATCCGTGAAGAAGCAAAGCACTAGAAGAAACACCGGATACACTATTTAATACTACGGCAAAAGATCGGGCATGATGCATGCATGATATATGACATGGCAAAGATGCGATGCAATTAGGCAATATTAAGCGGAACCGAGGCCCCGACAATTAATTAATGGTTGATGTTGTTTAGATACCCCGCAATTTAAATGTTGTATTAACATGGCAAAACATAGCATCAGTTTGCTACACAAATTTAAATGGAGCCTATATTAGACTAAATTCGCCTCCATATGGACTCCATATTTAATTATTAGACGAGTCCCAAAAATACCCCAAGCAAATGGATATGTATGCGAGCATGAAAATTTATATACAACAAGTGTATGGATGGCGATATAATGATCGGTTGATTTTTCTGAAAAAAATAGACATGTAACTTATAGTAATTGCATTTATACATCAAAAGATATGATATAAAGAGATTTGCAAAATGAAATAAAAGAAGAATGAGATAGATAGGACGTCGGACAGTCAATAGAGGATAGGTGAGGCTCAGCTGAACAAAAAAATTTGCGTCTGCTAGGATTCGATCTTCAGATGGGTTGGAGAACCGATGCCAGGCTACAAACATCTGGACTGATTCGTATTGATATATGGGAAAGGATGCAAATTCAATTGGATGAAACAACAGAGCTAGTGCAAAACGAACTAGCTAGATTGATCAAGGATGTACAGTGTGGATGGTGCAAAATTACAGACATAAATCTGAGAGCTTGCACTGTGCGTGCAGGTGTATGACAAAACTCTAGTTTAGAATCGCTCGATAGATCGACAAGCTCACAGGCACGCTGCTGAATCAAAGGAAAAATGAGCTAGCTGATGTGTACGCGGAGGTTTTTGTGCGTGTGTGCAGGACTACCACCAGCGACAAAGACCATATCTGGTAGCATCGCGGTGTGCGTGCAGTGTTAGGTTCAAACTTGTGCGGAACGACACAGAGGCCTTCAGAACCAAGTGGAAGCACGAGCGGCGGCGTGTGCAGCTCGACAGAGACAACGCCAACTGCGTTCCCAAAAGGTATTTGACCGAGATATACAATTACGGTGCTCAGAATCTGACAGAGAACAAAGTGGAGGAGGAAGCGGAGCTCACCGAGGGGGATTTTGCAGCGTTGGTTAGGCTCAAAGACGACGAAGACGTCCGGGAGAGGAAGAGGAGTGTTCAGCGTCTGTGTAGTGAGAGCATGACAAAAATGGCGGCCTGAGATCGAGATGGGGTGGTGGTGCCACGCGGGCAGAGAGGATTGATGGGAGGAGGAAGGCGGCGCTACAATCGGGGAAGGCAGCCAGGGTCTAGGGTTAGAACATGACTAGGAGTTCAGCTCCATCGTTCATCATGGAGACAACGATGGGTGGTGCTTCGGATGTGCTGCCGTACAACTCCAAGAGGAGGAAGAGGAACAGGGCCGATCCTGATGAAGGGGTATGGGCCTGGTTTGGTGGAGTAAGAAGGCCAACTGAAAATATTGGGCTAGTAAGAAATAGTAGATTGGAGTATATATATATAGTCTAAAATAGACTATATGGGGCTAGTTTGAGCGAAAAATTTAGACGGGCTTTTAGGCCTATTTTATTTATAAAATAAGAAAACCTTTCGCGGTTTAAAATATTATTTGATTTAATTAAAATGAATAAGAACAAAAGACCGGTTTAATAAAACCACACGAATTTTTTTTGTAAAACAAAATAGGGGTTTGATAAAATAAGTTTAGAAACAAAATAATGAAATGCTACATGATGACATGATGATGCACGAAGATAAAACAACAGACGATTCTAGTAGTGGTTTTACCCGGGATGCTACACCAGCTCAACCCAAAAGAAGACAGCAAAGCACGGGAAAGGTAGCTCAACAGCCTGCTGACCCGAACGCTAATAAGTACAATGATGGTTACTCGGCAATGGTGAACGACGGGTATGAATTGCCGGATCACGCGTATCAAGCGATGGGAGCTAGACTCGGAGGTAGGAACCTTCAGCCGGATGATGCGAGGCTGAAGCTTGACCGAATAAAGATGGTTGAACTGATCGAATCGCAAGGTCCACAGGGTCCACCATGTTTTGGCCCAAGGATCATGAAGGAGCCACCTGTACCAAATTTCCAGCTGGACAGAGGAACAAAAATGTATGATGGAAGCACAAAGCCAGAATACTGGCTCATAGATTATGGAACTGCTATGAAGATCACATAGGGAAATTTGAGATGGGAAGTATGGTATGTACCGCAAATGCTGGAAGGACCAGCTCGGGTATGGCTGAACAATTTGCCACCTGGAAGCATTAACAGCTGGATCGATTTTCAAGACGCCTTTGTGAGCAATTTCACGAGCACTTACAAGAGGCCGAATCGCCCACAACAACTGGCGATGTGCAAGAAAAGACCGATGAAACAGATAGAGAATTCCTCACAAGATGGTGCACAATGCGCAACTCTTGCGAAGGGGTAATCGAGTCACAGGAAATCGCTTGGTTCACCCAAGGTTGTAGGAACGGAAGTGTGCTGTGGCAAAGGTTACAGAGGGATATGGCGGCAAGTTTGGCAGAAACAATAAGGATTGCTGATTCATATGCGTTAGGATATCCGACTCAGCCGCTGCTCATGTCGGCAGACGGGATGACTGAGACTCAGATCTATGATGCTGTCGGGTCGCAAAGGCGCCAGGAAAGATCCGAATACAGAAGCAAGAGAAGAGATGAAAGTCCAGACTCAGATATGGCTCGACTCAAGTTGCGGCCGTGAGTCAGGACCATCCAGATGCTGGTAGTAGAAAATGCCAAAGGACAAGTGGACAACAACAGTGGTTGCCAAAGAATGATGGCAAAAATCAATATGAGCAAAGGAAGCAATACCAGGACCGACAGAAGTATACCTATGAGATGATGCTGGACCAGCCGTGTAAGTTTCACATGCCTAGTCCGAGTAAGCCAGCCAATCACACAATAAGGCAATGCACTTGGTTTCAGAAAGGAGATAGAGGGGATTCGTCGAATAAGCAGCTTCCACCACCTCCCCCTCCACAACTTACAGGAGGAAATGCCCAAGATGTGGGAACAGACAACTGATACGACAACAGGTAGCCGAGGTATCATAATAAAGAAAGAAGACAAATTGTGCACCAGGTGCATAATCCAAGAGGTGACGATGCTCATATTGGCCACGGAACTAGAAATGAGTACAGAGAACATCACCAGAGCTATGTCGTCTTTGTCATAGAGCTGAATGACAAAAAGAGTCAGCAGCGACGGATGATGGAAGTGAATGCCACAATGCCAGCAATTCCCAAGTACATGCATTGGTCTGAGCAAGAGATAACTTGGAGCATAAAGGATCACCCCAAGATCATGCCAACCCCAGGAGGATATGCCCTAGTTTTAGATCCAACATTCATGGGCCCAGATATCAATGTCAAGTATTCAAAAGTACTGATCAATGATGGCAGTAGCATCAACATCATGTACAAGAATACTATGCTCAAGTTAGGCATTACCATGAACATGCTGGAGCTGACTAAGACCACTTTTCACGGTATTGTGCCGGGATTGTCCTATGAGCCAATTGGCAAGATCTGGTTCGACGTCTTATTCGTCAACAGAGAGAATTGTCGCACTGAAGCCATAGAGTTCGAGGTGGTTGATTTGGTCAGCTCCTATCATGCCTTACTCGGCAGGCCGGCTATGGCAAAGTTTATGGCTACTCCCCACATTGCTTACTTGAAGATGAAGCTGCCAGGCCCATGTGGGGTGATTACAGTTGAAGGGGATTACAAAAGATCCATTGCTTGTGCCTTAGCCGGATCTTCACTGGCTGAGTCACTCGTCATAGCACAAGAAAAGCATCAAATGTTGGAAGTGGCAGCATTGGCCAAAGCATCACAAATGTCCATGCCGGCACTCACCAACCCGCATGGCAATGTGTCATTTCAAGCTACCAAAGAAACCAAGTACAGGTGGATGAGACTTTCCTAGAGCGTACAGTTACCATTGGGGCTGGACTCACCGACAAATAGGAAAGCGAGCTCACCAGCTTCCTCCATGAGAATTGGGATATATTTGCATGGTCCACACAGGATCTGTAAGGAGTTCCGAGGGAGCTGGCTGAGCACTCTCTTCATGTAAGACCAGATGCCAAGCCGGTGAAGCAACCCCTCCGCCACTTCGCCGAAGATAGGAGGAAAGTAATAGCTGCCGAGATTGCCAGGCTCTTAGCTGCTGGATTCATCATGGAAGTACTGCACCCGGATTGGTTGTCAAATCCAGTCTTGGTCGAGAATAAAAAGATGACCCGAACGTGGCAGTGGTCTGGAGCATGTGTATTGATTACACAAACCTCAATAAGGCGTGTCCAAAAGATCCATTTCCCCTGCCACGGATTGACCAAGTCATAGATTCTACTACTGGGTGTGAGTTCTTGTCATTTGTGGATGCGTATTCTGGATTCCATCAGATACCACTGAATCCGAATGATCAAATAAATACAGTTTTTATCACCCCGTATGGGGCTTATTGCTATCGTACAATGCCATTTGGGTTGAGAAATGCAGGTGCAACATATCAAAGATGCATGCAAAAATGCTTGCAAGATCAATTGGACAAAAATGTTCAAGTATAAGTCGATGATGTGGTAATAAAAACCAAGCAAAGTCATACTCTAATTGAGGACTTGTGTCAAACATTCACAAACTTGAGAAGATTCTGGATGAAGCTTAACCGGAAAAATGCACATTTGGTGTCCCGGCTGGCAAGTTACTCGGATTCCTTGTATCCAACCGAGGAATTGAGGCTAACCCGACAAAGATCAGGGCCATCAAAAGAATGGAATTACCAAAAACCCTCAACGATGTCTAGAAGTTTACTGGATGCCTGGCCTCGTTGAGCAGGTTTATTAGTCGGCTAGGTGAAAAAGCCTACCACTATATCAACTGATGAAGAAATCAGACAAATTCACCTGGACACAGCAAGCTAATAGCGCTTTCCATGAATTAAAGAAAATGTTGGCAACAGCACCAATATTAGCATCATCACTATCCAAAGAGCCAATGTTGCTCTATGTCGCCGCAACCAACAGAGTTGTAAGTGCAGTAATAGCGGTTGAACGCGAAGAAGAGGGCAAATCAGTCCAAAGACCAGTTTATTAATTGAGAGAAGTGCTCTCTGTGTCGAAACAGAACTACCCACATTATCAGAAAATGACATACGGGGTATATATGGCGGCAAAGAAGCTGAAACATTACTTTCAAGAACACCCAATCCGGGTAATATGCGAGGCACCTATCTCAGATATATTGGGAAGCAAGGATGCTAGTGGCCGAGTCACAAAATGGGCGATAGAACTAGCACCATATACTCCACAGTATGATAGGCGAGATGCAATTAAATCTCAAGCTGTTGCAGATTTCTTTGTAGATTGGATGGAAATGCAGTACGAACCACCACTGCCAGACCCGAACTACTGGAAAATGCATTTTGACGGGTCCAAGACGAAAATGGGTCTGGGCGCCGGGATAGTGCTCACATCACCAAAGAGGGATCAGCTCAAGTATGTGCTACAAATTCATTTTGCTGCTTCCAATAATGTTGCCGAGTATGAAGCACTTGTCCACGGCATCAAAGTGGCCAAAGAAATTGGCATCAAAAGGATCATGTGCTTTGGCGATTCGGATTTGGTGATTCCGCAGGTGTCTGGAGATTGGGACGCGCTGGACGCAAACATGGCATTATATCGTTTCCATGTGCAACAAATTTCGGGATACTTTGACGGGTGTGAATTCCACCACGTCCCAAGAGCAGAGAATGAAGCAGCAGATGTACTGTCCAAACTAGGTTCATCTCAGTAATCAATACCACCAGGAGTAGCCTTGGAGCACCTTAGGAAACCGTCGATCAATCTATCACCAGAGTCCAAATCAATATTCATCCCGGCAACACAAGAATCAGATGTTATGCCGATGGATATTGACTCAAGGGCAGTTTCGAGTCTCTCGGGGACTGACCCGCTCACCTCAGGGGTTGCCGAATCACACTCGGGGACTCGTCAGGTCAATTTCGGCAGAACATTTGTTGGAAGATCCAATGGAAATTGATGGTGAAGCAGACCCGGAGCCACTGATACCAACATGGGCACAACCAATATTCAACTACTTAAAAGATGGAACTTTGCCGAATGATGAGATATTGGCATGATAAACAGCAAGAAGAGCAAAACAATACACCATAATAAATAAGGAACTCTACAAGAGAAGCAAGCATAATGCAGCGTTGTATCAGCTCAGAGAAAGGTCAGGAGATTTTGTTGGATATTCATCAAGGGGAATGTGGGCACCATGCGTCATCAAGAGCATTGGTGTCCAAGGCATTCCGACATGGATTTTATTGGCCAAGCGCATTGGCACAGGCACAAGAGTTGGTCGGCAAATGCAGTGGTTGTCAACACTATGCATCCAAGTCACATTTACCAGCATCTGAACTAAAGACTATACCAATCACTTGGCCATTTGCAGTATGGTGCCTAGATATGATAGGGCCATTCAAACCAGCAAGGGGAGGCATGACTCATATTTTGGTAATGATTGATAAGTTCACCAAATGGATAGAAGTGAAACCCATCAAAAAATTGGACGGTAAAACAGCTGTCACATTCTTAAGGGACATAATACTAAGATATGGTGACCCGCACAGTGTAATCACAGATAATGGCACGAACTTTGCCGAAGGTGCTTTTGCTAAATTTTGCGGGAAAAACCAAATAAGACTTGATGTAGCATCAGTCGCCCATCTATAATCAAATGGACAAGTTAAACGAGCTAACGGCTTAATCCTATCTGGAATAAAACCCCGTCTGATGGAACCACTCCAGAGATCACCTGGTTGCTGGATCGAGGAACTACCCACGGTACTATGGAGTCTAAGAACAACTCTGAATCGGTCAACAGGCTATACGCCATTTTTCCTCGTATATGGGGCAGAAGCAGCTCTGCCTGCCGACATAGAGTATGACTCACCAAGGATAAGGCACTACTCGGAAGGCGAGGTAAAAGAGGCCCGAGAAGATGGAGTAGACTTACTCGAAGAAGCAAGGGAACTGGCGTTATCCAGATCTACTATATATCAACAGAATCTCCAACGCTACCACAGCCGGAAAGTTCAACCTCATGTTTTTCGAGAAGGGGATATGGTGCTAAGGCTAGTGCAACGCACAGCAGGAATGCATAAATTATCACCTCCATGGGAAGGTCCATTCATTGTAAGCAAACCATTGCACAATGATTCATATTATCTCATAGATGCTCGTGAAGCACAAAATAACAAGGCGGACAAGTCAGGAGATAAGACCAAAAGGCCATGGAATGTGGCACTACTTCGTCCCTTCTATACTTAGGAGAAGCAATGCATGTATCACTCGAACTCTCATATGTCGGAAGTTTGTGTCGGCTATGTGCTGATAATAAAATGGTATGACTCGAAAAACTGACTTGGGGACTACCCCTTAAGTTTTACCTCTCAATTATTTTATGTCGGCTGGCGTGACACCCGAAACTTATCTCGGAGCAAGTAGTGTTTACTCGAAAAAAATCAACTCTTCGACTATGCTATTGTCCGAAAACACGGCTTCATGGCAAGCAAGAGGAAAGGATGTATGACGGGTAAACATGAACGCCAGATAAGTACAAAGGAGAATCACGAGTCGGCTTTATGTCTTTGCCTAACCCACTGCAGGTCGTGTTATACTACGTGTTGAATCATCTCGGCCAAGTGATCCAAGTTTCATATCCGCTAACTATATCCTTAGTACTTTGAGAATCTAATATCGAACACCAAAAAAGGTAGATAGGGGCCAAAGTCGAGGAAAGGTGAAACGTCAAAATGAGAGTCGGAGACTTGTCCTTGAATGATTCACACTCAGAACATAACAAAAATATATAAAGCCTTATCAAAAGGCGCATAATCAAACTTAAAGTGCAATGTACATTACATTTGTACCCGACATACCGGGGATCTAATCAAAAGTTCAAGTACTTATTAGCCTAAGAAGCAGCAGGACTTGGAGGAGCACCCTTGGAGCTAGGAGCGTCGCTTGGAGCATCTGCCGAGTCAGGGGCGTCAGTGGCCGGGTCATCGGAACCATGTGACTCGGTTGCTTCGCTGTCGGCACCCTCTTCATCAGCAACTTCAACAAGCGGATCGCCGAGGTCGAGGAAGCTGGGCCCGTCACACCAAGCGTGCACCATGGTGTACTCGATCATGGCGTAAGCTCGCTCCTGGCGTTTCTTGATCATCTCCGGGTCATTCAACCATTTGCCATCTCCTCTTATACGAGCAAGAACATCAAGATTGATGTCCTTGTACCATGAGAGCACGAAGGAGAGAGCGTTCTGGGTGCAGCTCGACTGGCTGACTCACGCCACTGATCTAGCCGGTCCTTAGTATGGAGTCATATCCCAGCAAGTGGCTCGATGAGTTCAGGTGCATCCTCATCCGGCCAAAGCATGCGAAACGCATGAATAGCCGACTTGAGCAGGTCCACGTTGCAATACTTGAGGGTCTTGACCCGCTCTGACACCGCTTCGAGATGCTCCTCCATGGTCACCTCGCCGTCAGCCGGAGCGCCATACTCGGCCCTCACTTTCTTCATGGCCCGAATGGCAAACATGTTGGCCTCAGGAAAATTCTCTGCAAGCAAAAGAGAAAGTTAGCAAAATAAGAAAAGTAAATGGAAGAAGTCCAGAGCAAACTGAACAGTGCAAAAAGAGTAAGAACTCACTACCGATAAAGGATTTGATAGCGCCGAGTTTGCTATGCCAAATCTTAGACTTGGCTTGAAGGGCATCGAGGTTCAGGTTTGTCGACTGAGCCGATGACTCGGCCTCGTCGAGCAGCCTATTGGTCTTTTCGGCGCTGACGGCCTGCTGCTCAGTCTTCTCGGCGAGCTCCTCCTTCAGCCCCTTCACCTCGGCCAAGTGTTTCTGCTCCATCTTGGCCATCAGCTTCTTCAACCGAGCCACCTCGTCTTGCTCCTTCTGGAGTTTGGCTTGGTGCTTCTCTGCTTATTCGGAACAAACTACTCGTCCGCAGCGACAGAGATATTTTTGACCTATGGCAAGAACATGGTAGGGACACAAAGATAGCACGAGAAAGGCAAGAAACTTACTCTCCGTCTCGCTGATCTGTGAGTGGAGCGTCTCGATGGTGGACTGATCTGAAGCTGTGGAAAAGATCAAGAAGAGACTCAGACAATGAAACAAAGAAAGATACACCAAATAAATAAAGGACAAATAAGAACATTACCTTGGCCTTGGGTGTCAGTCTGCAACTTCTCATACGCAAGTTTGAGCTTGCGATGCTCCAGGAGAAGAGCTTGATGCACCTTGGTGTGCTCGTTATGTGTGAGCTGTACAAAGCAAACAGACAATAAGTAAAGGACAAGTCAAGCAGTCGGCCGGATAAAAAAGTGACTCGTATCTAAGAGCTTACAACCGAGTAAGTTCCTCACTCAGCAGTAACCTCGGGGACTAGGGATCGAAGCTCTAACATATGAGTTTGGCATAAGGAAATAAAAAGGCTTAAGATCTTACAACCGAATAAGTTCTTCATTCGACAGTAACCTCGAGGGCTAGGGATCGAAGCTCTAGCATGCAAGCTTGGCGTGAAAATCTAAAGACTAAGTGATTACTGAGAGCTTATAGCCGAGTAAGTTCCTTACTCGGCAACAACCTCGGGGACTAGGTAGTATGCATAAATGAAATACTCAACAACACAAAAGAGTAAAAAGATCATTTACCTCATTCACTTCATCAGCGTGGGCCATTAAGGTGATGGCCTGCTGGGTCATGTCAGAGACGTCCTTGGGGCCCAGCTTGATTCTTGCCACATGGTCTTGACCTCACCTTTCTTTCTGCATTCCATGCCAAAGCATAAGGCTCAGCCGAACCAAGGCCTTTCCCTCTGAGCGTCCAAGTAAGAACTTGACCCATTCTCAGGGTAGTTCCTATGTTGGTACGGGTGGCAGCAGCACTAGTATGGAGGGCAACAGCCTTAGAGCCATCACCTGACCCGGCAGCCGCGGACTCGCCCGCTTTGCCCGTTGAAGCAAGCATTTTTGCCAACATCGGGGGTCGGATCTGAGGAGTAGCACCCGGAGTGCAAACCAACGTTGTCTGCTTGGTGGAGATGGACTTGCCGGATAAGGGGCTAGCCGAACTAGCAGCCTTAGGCTGGCTCTGGCTCTTTGACATAATAGGAGAGCGAGCAGGAGGATTTGGAGAAGAAAGTGGAGCCGGCTGACTGGGCTCAGCAGTTTTGCTGGCTCCAAGATTAGGAAGTTGTTCATTCGCACCAGCTTGAGGGATGATGCCAGAGGAACTGGTGGCGGAAGGTTTCTCGATGCCAGAATCACTGGCACCAAGATCAGGAAGTTGTTCCTGATCAGCGCCAGGGGTGCCAGGCCGAGTCTCCTTCGCCGGGTGCGCCACCGGGTCTGACTGACACTGAGAAGCGTGAGCCTCGACAGTGGGAGCCTCGACCCGGGCGGGTTTCTGCACCGTAGAGTCCGTCGGAGTGGATGCGGGCCTTAGCGGCGAGGCGATGCTGGAAGCATCCTGGTTAGCCGATAGAGGGGCAACACTGAAAAATAACAAGAGTCGCATAAGAAAACAGTTGCGATGCATGAGAAGGAAAAATATAATGTAAGCAGAACACGAAAGCTTACCCGGTGACGACCGGGTCATGGGTGACTCGGCGTGTGACCCGGCGCCCAGCTGCTTGGCGAGTCTCAGCCAGAGTGGCGGCAGCAGGAGCAGCGCGAGTGGGCTTGCTCTTCTTTGCTGGCTGGGTGCTGGAGGAGGTCCCGCGTCGCTTTGGCTTGGCGACGGGTATTTTTCCGACTCCGCCCACGGCGAGAGGAGGAGTGTCATGTACCTGGCCAGCTGCATAAGTAAATAACAGGCTTACTCGGATAAGTTGGGAAACTAAGGTCACAAGGCATGTACCTCCAAAATTGTACAATCATCATCCTCATCATCGTCAGACCAATCTTGTAAGGGGTTGCGAGATTGACTCTTACCCGAAGCTGAAGCAGCGGCAGCATGCGGGATGGGCATGAAGCACTCCAGGTCGAACTCGACTCCGTCGGAGTCGGAGCAGTCCCCGTTATAACCGCGGGGAGGGACAGTACTGTCATCAACCTGGTGAACGAGGTTCTGTGAAAGAAAAACATAATGAGTAATGAAAACCAGACTAAGAGTGGCAAAAAAGCTAAAGCTGACTCGTCAAGAAAAACGACTCGGAAAACTTACCCAGGAGACAGGCTTGACCCGTCTAAACGGGGGACAGCTCCAAGCCTAATCGTCCGCCAAGTTCAGTTTAAAGATTGAGCTTACTCGGCGAGCAATGGAGTCATGGGTGAGATCCTTAGTAGAGTGCCGAGTGGGATCATGGGAGCCATCATGAAGCACATCTTGTGGCTCCTAGCTTGGATGGGGCTTACCCGGCGTGAGATGAAGGTGCACATGAGGTCTCTCTCGACAAGATGAAAATGCTCGTCCGGCGACAACAACCTTTCCAAGATCACGTTGGCCTCGTTCACCGCAGCATCTTGGTCACGTGGGTCAAGCTGCCAGAACTTCTTGTTCGGGACCTCGTATGAGAAATGGGGGAGTCGGATGTTATCGGTGGACCCACTGTTTTTGACATAGAAGAAAGTCCTATGCCATTTCTTGCAAGAATCAATACCAGTAACCCGAGGAAATATGGAGTCTCTCCTGGGTGTGATACTAGCAGCACCGAACCGGGTTGGCCTTTTCTCGGATCGAGGAGCACCAGGCTAGGGAACAACTTGGACCTTAAAGCTAAAATATTTGGCCCACAGAAGAACTGTAGGCCAAATCCCGAGGTAGGCCTCGCAAGCAGAAATAAAACAAGAAAGAGAGTCAATTGCGTTGACAGGAAGATGATGGGTTTGCAGATGGAAAGTGGAGAGAAACGAGGAAAAGAAGGTGCTCACTGGAAGAGCAAAACCGCACTCAAAGTGAGAAATGAAAACAACTCGCTCATTGGGCTGGGGTTTGGGAGAGATCTCACCGGCGGGGAGACGGCAATCCACTTGCAGCGGAATGCGCCTGGTGGAGCAGAGCCATTCCACCTCCTCGGTGTAGACCTCCGAGCCTTCCCAGCCGCCGCGCTCGCCGGCGGGAACCTCCTGCTCCTCAACACCATCGGCTCCGTCGCATGCATCCATGAGCCTCGCAGATTCAGTCTCCTCCGCCATAGGAAGAGGCTTGAAAGAACGCGGACCCGTGGTGGAATGGAAAGAGAAGTGGAGCAAATTGCAAGGCAAGAACACAAGGAAGAAGAAACCGCAAAGGGGACGGTTTGATTTCGTAGGCGCAAGGAAGAAGAAAAGGCAGGCGAAAACTGAACGGGCGTGGGGGAAGTGGAAACCCCCTCACCCCTACTTAAGGGCAGTAAAAACCCCAATCGTGGGATGTCTCTACGCCGTGCGGCTGGCATGTGGCCGTGTACCCGGCCGGGTAGGCCAATCAGCGGGCGCCACGTAGCCAAAGATACACAAAAAATCATGTGCCACGTCATGAAAGGAAGGACAAGGGGCGCATGCCGATGGGACTGCCACAGTGACGGGGAATAACTGCGCAGCCGTCACTGTGCCGCTAGAGCTTGGAACAAAATTTGAGGCAAGTAATCATGATTACCAGCTGTCAGTGACTGAAGCACGCCGAAAATGACCCGGAATTGGCCAAAGTAACTCGGCACGAGGCAAAAACGAGCCAGGAAGTCAAAGAGCAGATCCGAAAACTGTCAGACAGACTCGGCAAGGTGAAAGATTGCGACAGATAAAGACAAAAATTAAGTTCCAGTCACATAAAAGGAACCTGGAGACGCCTAACAACTTGAACTGCTAGACCTCACCAGCTTCGGGGACTAATGTCGGGGGGATAACCCCCGGTAGGGTCACGAGGGGTAAAACATAGCATAGCTGGGCAGGCTCCAAGTAAGAATAAACTAGGCTAAGTAAGAACGGTCGGGAGAGCGAAGCGTGTGCCACCGACGTATGAACTATGTCGGCCCGCATAAGACAAAGATGTTATTCTTGCAGGAACCAACGGGCCAAGTTGGATAGGACGTGTGGCACCTTTCCGAGTAAGGTTTAGGAGGGACCATAGCAAAGCATGGTCAAAAGAGAAGGGCGACGCCGGGTGACACAAAAGGAGCCGGGTGACGCCCGAAGCAAACGCTGACGTACAACGTTACAACGTGACGCCAAAAGGAACAGGAGGCAGCGTACCAGAAGACCGTTAGCTGTCAACCTTTGTGGACTAGGCCATTGGGATCAGGGAAAGCCCATGACCCGGACCACTTTGTAGGGACCAAGATCCAAACAGTAAACCCTAGAACCCAAAGGGTATAAGCTAGCTAGAGCTGCATATATAAGAGGGGGCATAGTTGTAGTAGAAGGGGGTTGGACCAAGTAGGGGAACTAGTGCACAGAACACTAGTTCATATAGCTCAAGGAGCACTTGTAATTCTCGGATATCAATCAAATCGCTAAGTGTGGAGAGTTCATCTTGTTCTTCGTGCATGGCTCGACCGTGCACTCCCTCCCCGATGACCACAAGCACCCATTCAGCCCCCAACTTAAGCCTACCCATGGCATCTACTGTGCCACCACCACGACAACTATGGTGTTGATGGCGATGGTCTCCCCTCGTCGGGAAGGAATTCCCCCGGCAGAAATCTGTCTGCCGGAGAGATCTTTCTCTCTTGGTGTTTTCCGCCCCCAGAGGCGGCAGAAATCTATCGGTGGTCGCCCTCCTAGCCTTAGGGTTTCGTAGGGAAGATATAGGCAAAGGGGCAGAGTCGAGAGACGGGCAGGTGGGCCACACCTACCCTAGGCGCGGCCCAGGAGGGATCCGCGCCTAGGGGTGTGGGCCCCCCGCGGCCCCTCTTCGCTCCTCCTTCTGGCTTACTTCGTTTTCTGGGAAAATAATATGTTTCCATATTTTTCTGGTATTTTTCTGATCTTCACGAAATCGCACCGAAACGCCTTCTTTTCCATCAGAATCTAGACTCAGGCAGTTCATCCTCCAAGAATCATCCAACATGCATAAACAGATGAAAAGCCATAAGTAATACCTCATAATAAGACAAATATCATTGAATAGAGGTAAATTATGATATAGTAAGGTGATGCAAATTGGGCGTATCAACTCCCCAAGCTTAGACTTCGCTTGTCCCCAAGCGAAAACCGAGCTTAGTAAACATGTCCACAGGTTTATGGAGTAAAGTGTCGATAAAAGAATACGAACAAGAAGCATCACACTTACCATTGCACAACTCATAGAAGAAAGCAACTCACCATTATATAACTTTAGCTTGCAACCAAGTACAGCAGTCACAGTAGAGATGGATAAAGATAAATCATAATTGGAATTGGCAAACTTTTGTTCTTGGTCAGAGAACATCCGGCAAACAGTTTTACAAAAAGCTTTTTGTAGAAGTTTCAAAACAGGAGCACTCTTTGCTCAAAAAGGATTTTCACAAGTGAAGGCTTTCAAAGTAATACTCAATAGATAAGAGTTTTGTGTAAACAGGGGAGAATAAGAACATGATTGAATAAATCACCATATGAATGCTTGAAACACAACAACTCAAATGCTTGCTGGAGATGGAGAGGAAGTAGGTTTACTGACTCAACTTGGTAGTGGAAGAAAGGTTCCTTCTTAGAGGGAAGCAGGGATTACAAGTCATAAAGAGCTTCCAAAATTTTATGGTAATTACTATCTTTGAGCCCTCATTGTCCCTATCATAGGCATCTTGAGATGATTAAGGTTAAAGTGAACAAAGATGGAGTATATGCTTGACAAAATATAAGTTGGAAATCTCATGTCCCTTGAATATGAGGGCCACTCCTCATGCTACTCAACTTTGGTCACGGGTAAGTTCTTGTCATTGTAAGTATTTGCATATCATTGAGAACCGCCAACGGGGTACCCCTTGCACATGGTACATGAGCTTTACCATAATCAAAATGACAAGGCAAGCAGACAATGAGCATCTCAGCGATCTTTTTATTTACTATGTGCATAGCTTTTTATTGAGGATGCTTCATAGATAGCTCACTATGGTGATACTGCAAGTTTCCACCATGATTAGGCATGGCTTAGGCTAGCGGCCCAGGCATTTCTCTAACACAAAATACAGACTCCATGGACTTAAAAGTTCCCTCTTCATTTCACACCGTTGACATCCATAGACAAAAGAGCACGATATCAACTGTGTACAGAGTACAGGTGCAATGTTGAAAACGTTCCCCGTGATAGCACAGTTCTGCTAATTCCAACGTATAGATGCAAGCATATACAACTTCGATGTTCACAATGCTTCAAGTCTATTATGGCAAGAAAATAAGGTGTGCCATCAAGTTCGTGAGAGCTTTACTAACTAGTTTTCACATAACAAAATACTTTTTAATTTGAAAGGTAGATGTCTTGATAATTTGCTTGGAATAGAAATTGCTAATAGGTAGTTATGGTGGACACAAATGGCATAGGTTTGGTTCAAAGGATTTGGGAACATGAGAAGTATGCCTTCTCAAAACAGGTTTTTGGCTAGCAAGGCTGGGTAGCAAGCAAGAGAGTTGAAAGAAACAAGCAAACATACAAGTAATAAAGCCAAACATGCAATCTTCCTTGAAGACACAAAAGAATCTTAAATAAAGAATACCAAGCTTATGATCCAACAAGAAAGAAAACAAATGATACAAAATACCTGTAAGCTTTTTCTATTTTTCTCTTTCAAAGTAATGCTACTAACCAGAACTCGGTTTGCCAAAACCAATTTAGATCCACTTGATTATCCCAAAGTGGTGTCAATACTGATCAACAAGATCCATCATATAATAGAGATTGCAAACTAAAATAAGAAGTGAAAAAAGTAAAAGATGAGACTTCTCATTAATATCCAATAAAGGCACTCACACCAAGGGATACATAGATAATCAACTAAAGGAGAGATACTTCCACATGCAAACCAAACTATAAGATAACCTCTCTACCACAGATATGAATCCACTAAAAAGGTAAAAGATAAAAGATAATGGTGGTGATACCGCGGCACTCCCCCAAGCTTGGAACAAGCCAATGGGATGCCAAACTTGATGACGAATTACTCCTTCAGTGGTGGTGGTGTTCTCTTGTCACGGGTCAGAAAATCTTCCAGCATCTTACGAAGCCTGTTATTCTCCTCTTGAAGCATATCCACCTTTATCCTCAAAGCACGGTACTTATCACAAAACTCGTTAGTGGTTTGAAGGGCTTCCGCTGCCTAAGGGCAGTATCTGAAGTCTAGACCGAAGGCTATGATTCCCTGCATGTTACGAGAAAAAGCATCCCCAGTGTTAATTGCTCCTACAAAAGTAGGTTTCCTTGTCCTTGTCCCTGCGACGGTTTGTTCTTCCAACTTTATCTCCTCCACGGGCTTCTTGCCTTTGTCGTTGGCGGAGACCATGATGCTCTAAACTTGAGAAGATTTCCTGACAGAAACAGATCGAAATAAAAACACGACGAGAACACGATGCACGAACCTCGGGGGATCCGGGGGTTTATATATTACGAAGTTTCAAGGCATAAGGAAGGTACTGACACGGAAACGAGGCAGAGACGGAGTTCGAGGGTGGCACACCCCCTCCAGGCGTGGCCAGGATGGGCCCGCGCCTGGGATGGGTTTTTTCACCCCCAGACTCCGGTTCTTCCTTCCGTCTCGTAATCTTCCTTATGAATTGGTAAGATCCCTCCCTTTATAAAGGTAAGGATCCCTGTGATTGCAATGCTAGTCCCTGGATCAATGCTAGCATCCACAGTTTAAGATGAAGTACACAGAAACAAAGGTCATTATTACATATCATTCCAGAGACAAACATAGTCTTTTACAACTCCATGGCCATAGGCCTAATACAAGAGTTTAACCATAACAATATAAATAATTCTTCATATCCATGTGCCACAGGCAATCATGTTGAGTGTAGACTCATAACCCCTAATCATCATCAGAATAACCTGCAACATCACAAGTTACAGCCGCAGTGGGTCAAAACATTGGAATAGTATTGGCAAGTGATACCTTAGTAGAATATTAGCATCTAGATACTACATGAATTTGGCTAAGTGTAGCTTAGGATTGCTTTGCTCAAAATAGATTTTACCTATTAGTTGAAAACACTAAGTTTTTCTTTGACAAAACTTTCCCAAGGAATCACCAATAGAAATTGCTAAACCTTCACCCTTGTTCAACCACAAGTTTTAACTTAGAAAATTGGGATGAGGAGATTCTTGATAGCTTCCATGTCTTGATGCTCATGTTGTCCAATACAAGGGACATGGCTAAGTACTTAGATTCTTCCATCTGCAGAGGTTGTGCACTTTCCCCACAAGACTTGATTTTCACCAAGACATGACCTTTCAAAAGCCTTCCCTTAGACCAAATGGACGCGTTCCAACCTATCATACCACTACCACCAACTGTACAAATGGCTAAGTTATTGCAACATATGTGATCCAGGCAGAGCCCATATTGCCATGTGGCTGCACTAGAAGCTTCTTAACATTTGGCATCTCAAATACCTTTGTTCCTGGGTGGATTTCCACAAGTGAGATACACAAGGTAAACCATAGAAATGGTCCTTGTGTAACCACTCAACACAAACCATTCTTTCCCTTCCACCCAGGTGTTTCATTCACTTAGTTGTTTTATTAGCAAAAACACAAGTCAAAGACTTAGAAATATTTCACATAGCATGAATATATAACCACCCTTGGTTGCTACTAGCTAGGCTAAGCATGGCAATGGTAAGCATCTTAACTTAGAGAAATTTCTAACAATTCTACAACTACTAGGATTTCCCAAGCATAGCATATAGGTACTTATCAAAATATTCATGCAAGTCCTATACAAAATATTTCTAGTGCATAGGTGAAAAATATAGGGATAAAATCATGAAGCACCACTTGACTTGGTATTTTGGGGAGTAGCAACAATCTTCAGAACCACAATCACTATTAGCACCAAAATCTACACATAAAATAATGGCACCAAAATCACATAACAAATTATACAAACAAAAATATATGGATGCATGCAAATGCCATGTGATGGTTTTTATACCCCAAACAAGACAAGGGTAATGTACTGAAACATAAACAAGACCAAGATACTCAGAAATAAACTTTATTTGATTTTTAAAACATTTTTCAAATCATTTCTATATCCAAAATAAGCCTACAAATGTTTCTGCAAAAACAACCATTTTTACAGAGGCAAAACATTAAACACATTGCATAAACAGATAGGATTTTCTCTCCTGATTCCAATGATATAAAATTTGCAAAATTTCAACGTGGAAAACAAAAGTTATGAATTTTGCAAGTTCGAAACACTAATAGATCAAATTTCTGTTTTAAATTTAAACTCAGGCCACGTGGCGTGTTCTGATTGGCTGATACCGTTTCGGTTGGATCAATCATCCAGAGCCGTAGGATTTAAGTGACACTATGCGGCTCAGATCTAAAGAAAACGCTTCGTTAAGTGATCTATTTGTGGCCACATGATCTAGATCTGATGGCTCAAAATGCTCTGACCAAGATCTGGCGGCGCGCGAGGCCATAGCGGCGGCAAACCTACTGGCGGTGGCGTTCCGGAAAGTCTAGGGGGTTAGGGGGAACGTGCAGATGCTTACCAAGCTCGTGTGACGATCGCGAAGCTCAACATGGTCTTTGCTTGGACAGGGGCGCACTGGCACGGCCGGAAAACCTCGTCGGAGTTCGCTCTTGCGTCGGGTGTTCACTGCCGGAGACGGAGGAGACGTTCTATGGTGCAATCATATGAGCGAAAGGCATTAGGAGATGCACAGAGGCATGGCGAACACAGTCGTAAGGACTAGGGGTCAAAGGGCGGTCTGGATTTACTGTGATTGTTCGTCGGAGTCGGGCGGCGCTTCGATCGTTCGCGGGGCTCGACGGAGACGACGACCTGGGGCGTTTTTAGAGCAAACCAAAGGTGTGATAAGATGCGCACGGGCATGAAAAGAAATCTCATAAGAATGAGAGGTGAATGGGAGCACGGGGTTCACCGGAATAGGTCGCCGGAGAGCGTCGGGCAGCGGCGTTGCAGTTCGAATTGCTGCCAGCCTGGTGGCGGAGAAGAGGTTCTGAGCAAGGGGAAAGATGCGAGGTGAGGAGAGGGTTTTATAGCCAGAGCAGGGGTGAGGATCGCGCGAGGAAACACCGGCAATTAAGCCCTCTTCATTCGCGGCAGTGATGGAGGTAACGACGGCGTCGACGGGGTCGTGGGGGTGCGTGGCTTGGGGACGATGCTCGCGTGCCATTTGGGTCCACCAGTCAGCGAGCGCGGGGTAGGTCTGCGCCGCGTGAGAGAGAGAGAGAGAGGAAATCCCCGGGTGGGCTTGCTAGGCTGAGTTTGCTGTTGGCCTGAAAAGCTGGCGCCGGGCCCAGTTCTGTTTTCTAATTCCTTTTCTTTTTCTAAATTAATTTTTAGGAATCTTTTTCAAATAAATTCAAAAGCATTTGAATTCCAAATCTTTCTGGACTTTTATAAAGTGAAACTTGCATAATTTTGAGTATAAAACCATGCTGTCTCACTAGACTAGTTTGGTTCCTTTGAAATTTTAAAATAAACAGTGCCTTAGCACAAGATTTGATAAAGATTTGAAAATGGTTTTAAAACCATTATTTGTTTTGGAAAAAAATTGTCCAAGCTTGGAACTCAACCACACCATCTCATGAACAAACAATCCTTGGTTTGAAACAAATAATCTCTCTCTAGAAAGTAGCATTGGATCAATGCTTGTTTACATAAAATAATAAGTATCCAAAATGATTCTATTTTTGTAATGACTTTGAAATGGATCCCTAAATGATTATGCATGCATGGATGTTATGCAAAGCTTTGAAAACATGATTTTTGGGATGTTACAAATCTAACCCCCTTAAGGTGAATCTCGCCCTCGGATTGGCTAGCAAATAGGTGAGGGTGGTCTTTCCGAAGATCATCTTCTCTTTCCCATGTTGCTTCTTCTTCGGAATGATGGTTCCATTGAACTTTGCAGAACTTGATAGTCTTAGTCTGAGTAACTCTTTCTGCAGTCTCAAGAATCTTGATAGGTTTTTCCTCATAGGTGAGATCACTTTCCAATTGAACCTCCTCCAAAGGTATGGTATCCTTCAAATAAGTCTCTTCCATCTCTGGATGGCATTTCTTAAGTTGACTTACATGAAACACATTGTGAACGGCAAACAATGATTCTGGCAATTCAATCTCATAAGCCACTTCTCCTTTACGACTCAGAATCTTGAATGGTCCAACATATCTTGGGGCCAATTTTCCTTTGACTCCAAATCTCTTCACTCCACGAAGTGGTGACACTCTAAGATAAGCTCTATCACCCACTTCATAGGTGACTTCTCTACGCTTAGGATCTGCGTAGCTTTTCTGTCGAGACTGTGCTATCTTCAATCTGTCCTTAACTAGTTTGACTTTCTCCTCAGCCTCTTTGATTAGTTCTGGTTCGAACAAACTTCTTTCTCCCACACCATTCCATAGTAATGGGGTGTTACACTTTCTCCCATAGAGAAACTCAAATGGTGCCATCTCAATACTGGCTTGATAGCTATTATTGTAAGAGAATTCTGCGTAAGGCAGACTTTCATCCCAACTAGCTCCATAATCTAGAGCACACGTTCTCAACATGTCTTCAAGAATCTGGTTGGTTCTTTCTGTCTGACCATCAGTCTGAGGATGAAAAGCATTGCTGAATTCCAATCTCGCTCCTAATGACTCATGTAGTTGCCTCCAAAAATGAGAAGTGAATTGAGTTCCCCTATCAGACACAATACTCTTGGGTACTCCGTGCAGACATACAATCCTACTCATATAGATCTTGGCTAACTTAGCACTTGTATAGGTTGTCCATGCCAATCTGTCCTTAACCAGTGATGAAATCCATGCCAATCTTGTCCCACTTCCAATCAGGAATAGGTAGTGGTTGTAGCAATCCTGCTGGTTTCTGATGTTCCGCTTTCACTCTACTACATACATCACACAAAGCAATATGTTCGGCGATGTCCTTCTTGAGATTATTCCACCAAAATCTTTCCTTCATATCCATGTACATTTTGGTGTTACCCGGGTGAATGGAATATGGTGATTTGTGCGCTTCTTGTAAAATCAGTTTCCGAAGCTCCGGATCTTGCGGAACGCAGATACGTTTTCCATACCATAAAGTACCATGTTCATCTTCATGGAATCCTTTGTCTTTTCCTTTACCAATCTTTTCCTTAATCTCCTCAATTTCCTTATCTGTCTTTTGGGATTCTTTGATTTTGTCCAACAAAGTGGGTTGAACATCCAATGACATGAGATGTCCCTTAGGCACAATCTCCAATCTGAGATCTCTAAATTGGGCACACAGATCATCTAGCAACTCTCCCTTAGTAAGGCCATTCACAAAAACCTTACGGCTTAGAGCATCTGCTACAACATTTTCTTTACCGGGGTGGTATTGCAAACTCAAGTCATAGTCCTTGATGAGTTCTAGCCATCTTCTTTGTCTCATGTTGATTTCTTTCTGAGTGAAGATATACTTCAAACTTTTGTGATCTGTGAACACTTCACATTGCTTTCCCAAAAGATAGTGTCTCCATGTTTTTAGTGCATGGACAACAGAGTCTAACTCTAAATCATGAGTAGGGTAATTTACCTCATGAGTTTTGAGTTGTCTCGAGGCATAAGCCACAACTTTTCCTTCTTGCATTAGAACTGCACCTAATCCATGATGAGATGCATCACAATATACTTGGAAATCTTTCTCCAAATCTGGCAAACATAAGACTGGTGCTGTCACTAGTCTCTTCTTCAATTCTTGGAAACTGAGTTCACATTCTTCAAACCAAGCAAATTTCTTGTCTTTCTTTAGCAACTCTGTCATTGGCTTAGCTACCTTGGAGAAATTTTCAATGAACCTTTTGTAGTATCCTGACAAGCCAAGGAAACTACGAACCTCTTTCAGTAACTTAGGAGATTCCCACTCGGTTACAGCTGAAACTTTTGCGGGATCAACTGCTACACCATCTCCTGACACAACGTGTCCAAGAAATCTAACTTCATTCAACCAAAATTCACACTTGCTGAATTTGGCAGACAACTTATGATCTCTAAGATTCTCAAGTATCAAACGCAAATGTTGTTCGTGCTCTTCTTTTCTCTTGGAGTAGATCAAAATGTCATCGATGAATACGACAACAAACTTGTCAAGGAACTCCATGAACACCTTGTTCATCATATTCATGAAATAAGTTGGTGCATTGGTCAAACCAAATGGCATCACGGTATACTCATACAATCCATACCTAGTGGTGAATGTTGTCTTAGGTATGTCTTGTTCTCTTATCTTGAGTTGGAAATAACCTGACCGGAGATCAATCTTTGAGAACACACAGGCTCCTTCTAGCTGATCAAACAAGTCATTGATTCTAGGCAAAGGGTATTTGTTCTTGATAGTCACCTCATTGAGTGAACGATAATCTATGCATAACCTTTGACTTCTATCTTTATTTTCTACAAACAAAACTGGTGCTCCCCAAGATGAAGAACTTGGTTGAATAAATCCTTTCTGCAACTGTTCTCCAAGTTGTTTCTTGAGTTCTTTCAACTCATCAACTGACATCTTGTAAGGTCTCTTTGCTATTGGTCCCGATCCTGGTAGCAAATCAATCAGAAACTCCACATCTCTATCTACTGGCATTCCTAGTAATTCTTTCGAAAACACATCCGGATATTCACTCACAATTGGCACACTGTCTATGCTAACCCCCTTAAGAGAATTTAGCTTACTCCCTTTTGGTTCAAAGTTAGTCTTGAATCTAATCCTTTTGCTTTCTGGAGTTGTGAGTGTGACAGTATGGTTGGCACAGTCTAGCACTCCCTTGTGCTTGGTCATCCAATCCATTCCCAAAATGACCTCCAATCCTTGGGAATTTAGGATTATCAGATTAACGGGAAACTTATACTTCCCAAACTCTATGACTAGATCATGACATCCTGAGTTCACTATCATTTCTCCGCCAGGAGAACTTACTTTTATAGGACACCCAATAGTTTCTACTGGTAGTTCATTTCTTTCAACAAATGCTCTTGATATGAATGAATGAGATGCACCAGTATCAAAGAGAACAAGTGCTGGAACAGAATTGAGTTTGAACTTACCAGCAACAGCATCAGGTTCCACATAGATTTCTTCCACATTGATGTGGTTCACTTGTCCCTTCTGGAAAGGGTTGGGCGTGTTGGGTCCTTCAACTTTCTTTTCTGGGCATTCATTTGCATAATGCCCCATTTTCTTGCACTTGAAACATTCAACCTAACTAAGATCCTTCTTGATAGGTTGGCTTCCACTACCACTTCCACTTCCATTGTTGTGGTTCTTGTATCCACTCTTGTGATTCTTGTACTTATCATTGTCATGACTACGGTGATGCTTGTTGTCATGATGACGGTTGTGGTTGTGGTGGCTATTGTACTTTCCATGATTGTGGGATCCAGAACTCCCACCATCATCATAATGGGAACGTTTGTGAGACGATCCCGAGTTGTGCTTGTCAGAGTGTTTCCTCTTCCTGCTTTCAACCTGTTTCATCTTGCTCTCCAAGATGGCAGCCTTGTCACAAAGAGACTGATAAGTGGGGACATAGGACACAGATAGCTGCAGGTTCAGTTCATCGTTCAATCCTTTGAGGAACTTCTCTTTCCTCTTAGCATCAGTGTCAACTTCATCCGGTGCATAATGCGCCAAATTGTTGAACTCCTCAATATATTCAGCCACGCTGCGGTGGCGCTGCTTCAAGTTATGGAACTCCTTCTTCAAATTCATCACTCCGGATGAGATGTGAGCTGTACGGAAACCATCTTCAAAGATAGCCCATGTCACATCCTCAATGGGAGTGGTGATCTGGAAGTTATCCCACCAAGTACCTGCTGGTCCTTCCAACAAGTGTGATGCAAACCTGACTTTCTCCTCATCAGTACAGCCAATAGTTACCAAATCCTTGTTCACTGAGCGTAGCCAATCATTGGCCACCATGGGATTAGTAGTTCCTGAGAACTTTGCTGGCCTCAGTCTTAGGAATCTGCTGAGCATGTCAAAACCTGATGGATTGTTCTGATTGTTGTTGTTGTTGTTGTTATTGTTGTTGTTGTTATTCTGATTCTGTATGAAAGTAGTCATCATCTGCATCAGCTGTGTTTGTGCTGTCATCAGCTGCTGCATCTCGGGGGTGACATTGTTGTTGTTCGGGTTGGGATTGGCACGTCGAGGAGGCATCTGTGGTTTTCATAAGGATAAGAATGAGATACCCATAGATGCTTAACATGCACAATACAACACATAATCAATCACCAAACAAGCATAAAAATAAAAAGTTCAACAACATAGACAACAAGTTTGAAAAGCAAACACACCAATAGCAAGCCATCCACATGTTGGATGATCATTGCGACTCAATATTCAAAAGCATGGTAAATATAAGATAAATGAGTAGTCCTCACTACTCCTCTACATCAACCTCCTCATCGACAAGTGTAAGACCTGCATTCTCCATAGCGTTCTTGTACTCCTCGACATTGGTAGTCAAGGCCTCTACCTTGGCTTTGAGAGCCCTCTTCTGTGAACGAAGTCTCTCAATCACAACCTGCTGATGCTCGAGCTCAAAGTCCTTGGCCTCTAGTTCTGCAGTCATCTCTCGAATCCTCTTGTTCCTATCTTGGACTCTTTTATCTTGACTCTTGAACTTTCTATCCTGACTCTCAAAATTGGCCTCCATTTCCTTGACTATCTCATCTTGCTCCGCGAAGAGCTTGTCCTTCTCACGAAGCTGCACCTGGAGTTCGTCATTGCTAAGCATGACATTGGTCCTATCAGTATATAGGTGCCTAAGAAGAACCTCTAGGTCCTGGAGGTACAGACGAATCGGCTATGCCGTCTCTCTAGCAGCATCCTCGAAGTCAATAGCCTCACCATCCTCGTCGCGTCTACTGAAGGCGTGGAAGTGAGTACCTCTAATCTCCCGAGAGTGCCTCCCTAGTAAACGCCCAAGTAAATCCTGCATGACTACCTCTAGTCCTCTCTCCCTGTCATCATGCATGAGCTTGAAAGTGATGGCCTCTGTGGCTGGCTCAGTCTGGCGTCCTGGCTGAGTAACCTTGAAGCCCCAAAGATCCTTCCTTTCAAACTTGGTGAGGGGAAGTATCATGATGCTAGGAAGCGAAAGATTGAGCACACTAGTGAGCTCAATAAGACGAGTGCCAAAACGAGTTCCCTTGAACTCTTCAGCCGTGCTGATAGTAACATTAGGCATCTATTTTATAAGATAGAAAAAGTTAGAATCAACATAGATAGATAAAATCACAAGACAAAGCATCATAAGCATATTATTGGAAATCAAACACACAAGTCATGGCATACATAAATCCATTACAAGCATCCAAGGTTCAACCTAACTTAGACAAAATTTTGGAAATAAAATGATAAGTTTGGTGGTCCAACTAACAAAGTACGTTACAACTCTCACTTACTAGACAAAATGGCTATCAAAGCATCCTTAGTAGCCATCTGCCTATCTTGTTCACAAGATTCCAAAATCAAGTCTATGATGTCTTCCCTTAGTTGTTGGTTGGTATTTTCCAACTCTTGGGTATGTTTCTTTCCTTCTCTAAGGTCATTTTGGGTGTTGAACATTCTACACTTGAGTCTATCACCAAGCTCTTTGATGGCCTTCCAAGCTGCATCCCTTGCAGAATCAAAGAATGTGGTGTGCATCACTGAGTTGGTGACCATGCAGAATCCTGATTCTTTGTGGTTGTCTTCCTTGTTTTTGTACAAGTGAAGTTGCACCCACCAATATTCTTCTCCTTCATCCATTACAGGGAAACCTTTGTACACAGCTGCACCATGTATCCCCATGGTAACCATAAGGTTCTTGAGGGCCTTTGGAAATTCAGTCTCACACTCTAGAGTCATGGTCATGAGTGGTCCCTTCCTTACAGCTTCGTTGATGGAGTTCATCTACAAATAGAGATGAGAAAGAAGAATTAGAAAAGTTTACGAGAAGAAAAAGACAAGTGTGGAGATTGTTGAAAAAAATTACTTAGTGGTTTCTAATCCAATCCTAGGGTCATAATCCTACAGGCAACACAGTTCTCTGATACCATCTGTAAGATCCCTCCCTTTATAAAGGTAAGGATCCCTGTGATTGCAATGCTAGTCCCTGGATCAATGCTAGCATCCATAGTTTAAGATAAAGTACACAGAAACAAAGGTCATTATTACATATCATTCCAGAGACAAACATAGTCTTTTACAACTCCATGGCCATAGGCCTAATACAAGAGTTTAACCATAACAATATAAATAAGTCTTCATCTTCATGTGCCACAGGCAATCATGTTGAGTGTAGACTCATAACCCCTAATCATCATCAGAATAACCTGCAACATCACAAGTTAAGCCACAGTGGGTCAATACATTGGAATAGTATTGGCAAGTGATACCTTAGTAGAATATTATCATCTAGATACTACATGAATTTGGCTAAGTGTAGCTTGGGCTTCCTTTGCTCAAAATATATTTTACCTATTAGTTGAAAACACGAAGTTTTTCTTTGACAAAACTTTCCCAAGGAATCACTAATAGAAATTGGTAAACCTTCACCCTTGTTCAACCACAAGTTTTAACTTAGAAAATTGGGATGAGGAAATTCTTGATAGCTTCCATGTCTTGATGCTCATGTTGTCCAATACCAGGGACATGGCTAAGTACTTAGATTCTTCCATCTGTAGAGGTTGTGCACTTTCCCCACAAGACTTGATTTTCACCAAGACATGACCTTTCAAAAGCCTTCCCTTAGACCAAATGGACGCGTTCCAACCTATCATACCACTACCACCAACTGTACAAATGGCTAAGTTATTGCAACATATGTGATTCAGACAGAGCCCATATTGCCATGTGGCTGCACTAGAAGCTTCTTAACATTTGGCATCTCAAATACCTTTGTTCCTGGGTGGCTTTCCACAAGTGAGATACACAAGGTAAACCATAGAAATGGTCCTTGTGTAACCACTCAACACAAACCATTCTTTCCCTTCCACCTGGGTGTTTCATTCACTTAGTTGTTTTATTAGCAAAAACACAAGTCAAAGTCTTAGAAATATTTCACATAGCATGAATATATAACCACCCTTGGTTGCTACTAGCTAGGCTAAGCATGGCAATGGTAAGCATCTTAACTTAGAGAAATTTCTAACAATTCTACAACTACTAGGATTTCCCAAGCATAGCACATAGGTACTTATCAAAATATTCATGCAAGTCCTATACAAAATATTTCTAGTGCATAGGTGAAAAATATAGGGATAAAATCATGAAGCACCACTTGACTTGGTATTTTGGGGAGTAGCAACAATCTTCAGAACCACAATCACTATTAGCACCAAAATCTACACATAAAATAATGGCACCAAAATCACATAACAAATTATACAAACAAAAATATATGGATGCATGCAAATGCCATGTGATGGTTTTTATACCCCAAACAAGACAAGGGTAATGTACTGAAACATAAACAAGACCAAGATACTCAGAAATAAACTTTATTTGATTTTTAAAACATTTTTCAAATCATTTCTATATCCAAAATAAGCCTACAAATGTTTCTGCAAAAACAACCATTTTTACAGAGGCAAAACATTAAACACATTGCATAAACAGATAGGATTTTCTCTCCTGATTCCAATGATATAAAATTTGCAAAATTTCAACGTGGAAAACAAAAGTTATGAATTTTGCAAGTTCGAAACACTAATAGATCAAATTTCTGTTTTAAATTTAAACTCAGGCCACGTGGCGTGTTCTGATTGGCTGATACCGTTTCGGTTGGATCAATCATCCAGAGCCGTAGGATTTAAGTGACACTATGCGGCTCATATCTAAAGAAAATGCTTCGTTAAGTGATCTATTTTTGGCCACATGATCTAGATCTGATGGCTCAAAATGCTCTGACCAAGATCTGGCGGCGCGTGAGGCCATAGCGGCGGCAAACCTACTGGTGGTGGCGTTCCGGAAAGTCTAGGGGGTTAGGGGAACGTGCAGATGCTTACCAAGCTCGCGTGACGATCGCGAAGCTCAACGTGGTCTTTGCTTGGACAGGGGCGCACTGGCACGGCCGGAAAACCTCGTCGGAGTTCGCTCTTGCGTCGGGTGTTCACTGCCGGAGACGGAGGCGACGTTCTATGGTGCAATCATATGAGCGAAAGGCATTAGGAGATGCACAGAGGCATGGCGAACACAGTCGTAAGGACTAGGGGTCAAAGGGCGGTCTGGATTTACCGTGATTGTTCGTCGGAGTCGGGCGGCGCTTCGATCGTTCGCGGGGCTCGACGGAGACGACGACCTGGGGCGTTTTTAGAGCAAACCAAAGGTGCGATAAGATGCGCACGGGCATGAAAATAAATCTCATAAGAATGAGAGGTGAATGGGAGCACGGGGTTCACCGGAATAGGTCGCCGGAGAGCGTCGGGCAGCGGCGTTGCAGTTCGAATTGCCGGCAGCCTGGTGGCGGAGAAGAGGTGCTGAGCAAGGGGAAAGATGCGAGGTGAGGAGAGGGTTTTATAGCCAGAGCAGGGGCGAGGATCGCGCGAGGAAACGCCAGCAATTAAGCCCTCTTCATTCGCGGTAGTGATGGAGGTAACGACGGCGTCGATGGGGTCGTGGGGGTGCGTGGCTTGGGGACGATGCTCGCGTGGCATTTGGGTCCACCAGTCAGCGAGCGCGGGGTAGGTCTGCGCCGCGTGAGAGAGAGAGAGGAAAACCCCGGGTGGGCTTGCTAGGCTGAGTTTGCTGTTGGGCTGAAAAGCTGGCGCCAGGCCCAGTTCTGTTTTCTAATTCCTTTTCTTTTTCTAAATTGATTTTTAGGAATCTTTTTCAAATAAATTCAAAAGCATTTGAATTCCAAATCTTTCTGGACTTTTATAAAGTGAAACTTGCATAATTTTGAGTATAAAACCATGCTGTCTCACTAGACTAGTTTGGTTCCTTTGAAATTTTAAAATAAACAGTGCCTTAGCACAAGATTTGATAAAGATTTGAAAATGGTTTTAAAACCATTATTTGTTTTGGAAAAAAATTGTCCAAGCTTGGAACTCAACCACACCATCTCATGAACAAACAATCCTTGGTTTGAAACAAATAATCTCTCTCTAGAAAGTAGCATTGGATCAATGCTTGTTTACATAAAATAATAAGTATCCAAAATGATTCTATTTTTGTAATGACTTTGAAATGGATCCCTAAATGATTATGCATGCATGGATGTTATGCAAAGCTTTGAAAACATGATTTTTGGGATGTTACAAATCTAACCCCATTAAGGTGAATCTCGCCCTCGAGATTCGGATTGGCTAGCAAATAGGTGAGGGTGGTCTTTCCGAAGATCATCTTCTCTTTCCCATGTTGCTTCTTCTTCGGAATGATGGTTCCATTGAACTTTGCAGAACTTGATAGTCTTAGTCTGAGTAACTCTTTCTGCAGTCTCAAGAATCTTGATAGGTTTTTCCTCATAGGTGAGATCACTTTCCAATTGAACCTCCTCCAAAGGTATGGTATCCTTCAAAGAAGTCTCTTCCATCTCTGGATGGCATTTCTTAAGTTGACTTACATGAAACACATTGTGAACGGCAAACAATGATTCTGGAAATTCAATCTCATAAGCCACTTCTCCTTTACGACTCAGAATCTTGAATGGTCCAACATATCTTGGGGCCAATTTTCCTTTGACTCCAAATCTCTTCACTCCACGAAGTGGTGACACTCTAAGATAAGCTCTATCACCCACTTCATAGGTGACTTCTCTACGCTTAGGATCTGCGTAGCTTTTCTGTCGAGACTGTGCTATCTTCAATCTGTCCTTAACTAGTTTGACTTTCTCCTCAGCCTCTTTGATTAGTTCTGGTTCTAACAAACTTCTTTCTCCCACACCATTCCATAGTAATGGGGTGGTACACTTTCTCCCATAGAGAAACTCAAATGGTGCCATCTCAATACTGGCTTGATAGCTGTTATTGTAAGAGAATTCTGCGTAAGGCAGACTTTCATCCCAACTAGCTCCATAATCTAGAGCACATGCTCTCCACATGTCTTCAAGAATCTGGTTGGTTCTTTCTGTCTGACCATCAGTCTGAGGATGAAAAGCATTGCTGAATTCCAATCTCGTTCCTAATGACTCATGTAGTTGCCTCCAAAAATGAGAAGTGAATTGAGTTCCCCTATCAGACACAATACTCTTGGGTACTCCGTGCAGACATACAATCCTACTCATATAGATCTTGGCTAACTTAGCACTTGTATAGGTTGTCTTCACGGGTATGAAATGAGCCACTTTAGTTAGGCGATCCACTACTACCCAAATAGAATCATATCCTGACCTGGTCCTTGGAAATCCAGTGATGAAATCCATGCCAATCTTGTCCCACTTCCAATCAGGAATAGGTAGTGGTTGTAGCAATCCTGCTGGTTTCTGATGTTCCGCTTTCACTCTACTACATACATCACACAAAGCAATATGTTCGGCGATGTCCTTCTTGAGATTATTCCACCAAAATCTTTCCTTCATATCCATGTACATTTTGGTGTTACCCGAGTGAATGGAATATGGTGATTTGTGCGCTTCTTGTAAAATCAGTTTCCGAAGCTCCGGATCTTGCGGAACGCAGATACGTTTTCCATACCATAAAGTACCATGTTCATCTTCATGGAATCCTTTGTCTTTTCCTTTACCAATCTTTTCCTTAATCTCCTCAATTTCCTTATCTGTCTTTTGGGATTCTTTGATTTTGTCCAACAAAGTGGGTTGAATATCCAATGACATGAGATGTCCCTTAGGCACAATCTCCAATCTGAGATCTCTAAATTGGGCACACAGATCATCTAGCAACTCTCCATTAGTAAGGCCATTCACAAAAACCTTACGGCTTAGAGCATCTGCTACAACATTTTCTTTACCGGGGTGGTATTGCAAACTCAAGTCATAGTCCTTGATGAGTTCTAGCCATCTTCTTTGTCTCATGTTGATTTCTTTCTGAGTGAAGATATACTTCAAACTTTTGTGATCTGTGAACACTTCACATTGCTTTCCCAAAAGATAGTGTCTCCATGTTTTTAGTGCATGGACAACAGAGTCTAACTCTAAATCATGAGTAGGGTAATTTACCTCATGAGTTTTGAGTTGTCTCGAGGCATAAGCCACAACTTTTCCTTCTTGCATTAGAACTGCACCTAATCCATGATGAGATGCATCACAATATACTTGGAAATCTTTCTCCAAATCTGGCAAACATAAGACTGGTGCTGTCACTAGTCTCTTCTTCAATTCTTGGAAACTGAGTTCACATTCTTCAAACCAAGCAAATTTCTTGTCTTTCTTTAGCAACTCTGTCATTGGCTTAGCTACCTTGGAGAAATTTTCAATGAACCTTTTGTAGTATCCTGCCAAGCCAAGGAAACTACGAACCTCTTTCACTGACTTAGGAGATTCCCACTCGGTTACAGCTGAAACTTTTGCGGGATCAACTGCTACACCGTCTCCTGACACAACGTGTCCAAGAAATCCAACTTCATTCAACCAAAATTCACACTTGCTGAATTTGGCAGACAACTTATGCTCTCTAAGCTTCTCAAGTATCAAACGCAAATGTCCTTCATGCTCTTCTTTTCTCTTGGAGTAGATCAAAATGTCATCGATGAATACGACAACAAACTTGTCAAGGAACTTCATGAACACCTTGTTCATCATATTCATGAAATAAGTTGGTGCATTGGTCAAACCAAATGGCATCACGGTATACTCATACAATCCATACCTAGTGGTGAATGTTGTCTTAGGTATGTCTTGTTCTCTTATCTTGAGTTGGAAATAACCTGACCGGAGATCAATCTTTGAGAACACACAGGCTCCTTCTAGCTGATCAAACAAGTCATTGATTCTAGGCAAAGGGTATTTGTTCTTGATAGTCACCTCATTGAGTGAACGATAATCTATGCATAACCTTTGACTTCTATCTTTATTTTCTACAAACAAAACTGGTGCTCCCCAAGATGAAGAACTTGGTTGAATAAATCCTTTCTGCAACTGTTCTCCAAGTTGTTTCTTGAGTTCTTTCAACTCATCAACTGACATCTTGTAAGGTCTCTTTGCTATTGGTCCCGATCCTGGTAGCAAATCAATCAGAAACTCCACATCTCTATCTACTGGCATTCCTAGTAATTCTTTCGAAAACACATCCGGATATTCACTCACAATTGGCACACTGTCTATGCTAACCCCCTTAAGAGAATTTAGCTTACTCCCTTTTGGTTCAAAGTTAGTCTTGAATCTAATCCTTTTGCTTTCTGGAGTTGTGAGTGTGACAGTATGGTTGGCACAGTCTAGCACTCCCTTGTGCTTGGTCATCCAATCCATTCCCAAAATGACCTCCAATCCTTGGGAATTTAGGATTATCAGATTAACGGGAAACTTATACTTCCCAAACTCTATGACTAGATCATGACATCCTGAGTTCACTATCATTTCTCCGCCAGGAGAACTTACTTTTATAGGACACCCAATAGTTTCTACTGGTAGTTCATTTCTTTCAACAAATGCTCTTGATATGAATGAATGAGATGCACCAGTATCAAAGAGAACAAGTCTTTGGAACATTGAGTTTGAACTTACCAGCAACAGCATCAGGTTCCACATAGATTTCTTCCACATTGATGTGGTTCACTTGTCCCTTCTGGAAAGGGTTGGGCGTGTTGGGTCCTTCAACTTTCTTTTCTGGGCATTCATTTGCATAATGCCCCATTTTCTTGCACTTGAAACATTCAACCTAACTAAGATCCTTCTTGATAGGTTGGCTTCCACTACCACTTCCACTTCCATTGTTGTGGTTCTTGTATCCACTCTTGTGATTCTTGTACTTGTCATTGTCATGACTACGGTGATGCTTGTTGTCATGATGACGGTTGTGGTTGTGGTGGCTATTGTACTTTCCATGATTGTGGGATCCAGAACTCCCACCATCATCATAATGGGAACGTTTGTGAGACAATCCCGAGTTGTGCTTGTCAGAGTGTTTCCTCTTCCTGCTTTCAACCTGTTTCATCTTGCTCTCCAAGATGGCAGCCTTGTCACAAAGAGACTGATAAGTGGGGACATAGGACACAGATAGCTGCAGGTTCAGTTCATCGTTCAATCCTTTGAGGAACTTCTCTTTCCTCTTAGCATCAGTGTCAACTTCATCCGGTGCATAATGCGCCAAATTGTTGAACTCCTCAATATATTCAGCCACGCTGCGGTGGCGCTGCTTCAAGTTATGGAACTCCTTCTTCTTCAAATTCATCACTCCGGATGAGATTTGAGCTGTACGGAAACCATCTTCAAAGATATCCCATGTCACATCCTCAATGGGAGTGGTGATCTGGAAGTTATCCCACCAAGTATCTGCTGGTCCTTCCAACAAGTGTGATGCAAACCTGACTTTCTCCTCATCAGTAGAGCCAATAGTTACCAAATCCTTGTTCACTGAGCGTAGCCAATCATTGGCCACCATGGGATCAGTAGTTCCTGAGAACTTTGCTGGCCTCAGTCTTAGGAATCTGCTGAGCATGTCAAAACCTGATGGATTGTTCTGATTGTTGTTGTTGTTGTTGTTATTGTTGTTGTTGTTATTCTGTATGAAAGTAGTCATCATGCATCATTGTGTTTGTCTTGTCATCATTCTTTGCATCTCGGGGGTGACATTGTTGTTGTTCGGGTTGGGATTGGCACGTCGAGGAGGCATCTGTGGTTTTCATAAGGATAAGAATGAGATACCCATAGATGCTTAACATGCACAATACAACACATAATCAATCACCAAACAAGCATAAAAATAAAAAGTTCAACAACATAGACAACAAGTTTGAAAAGCAAACACACCAATAGCAAGCCATCCACATGTTGGATGATCATTGCGACTCAATATTCAAAAGCATGGTAAATATAAGATAAATGAGTAGTCCTCACTACTCCTCTACATCAACCTCCTCATCGACAAGTGTAAGACCTGCATTCTCCATAGCGTTCTTGTACTCCTCGACATTGGTAGTCAAGGCCTCTACCTTGGCTTTGAGAGCCCTCTTCTGTGAACGAAGTCTCTCAATCACAACCTGCTGATGCTCGAGCTCAAAGTCCTTGGCCTCTAGTTCTGCAGTCATCTCTCGAATCCTCTTGTTCCTATCTTGGACTCTTTTATCTTGACTCTTGAACTTTCTATCCTGACTCTCAAACTTGGCCTCCATTTCCTTGACTATCTCATCTTGCTCCGCGAAGAGCTTGTCCTTCTCACGAAGTTGCACCTGGAGTTCGTCATTGCTAAGCATGACATTGGTCCTATCAGTATCTAGGTGCCTAAGAAGAACCTCTAGGTCCTGGAGGTACAGACGAATCGGCTATACTGTCTCTCTAGCAGCATCCTCAAAGTCAATAGCCTCACCATCCTCGTCGCGTCTACTGAAGGCGTGGAAGTGAGTACCTCTAATCTCCCGAGAGTGCCTCCCTAGTAAACGCCCAAGTAAATCATGCATGACTACGTCTAGGCCTCTCTCCCTGTCATCATGCATGAGCTTGAAAGTGATGGCCTCCGTGGCTGGCTCAGTCTGGCGTCCTGGCTGAGTAACCTTGAAGCCCCAAAGATCCTTCCTTTCAAACTTGGTGAGGGGAAGCATCATGATGCTAGGAAGCGGAAGATTGATTACACTAGTGAGCTCAATAAGACGAGTGCCAAAACGAGTTCCCTTGAACTCTTCAGCCGTGCTGATAGTAACATTAGGCATCTATTTTATAAGATAGAAAAAGTTAGAATCAACATAGATAGATAAAATCACAAGACAAAGCATCACAAGCATATTATTGGAAATCAAACACACAAGTCATGGCATACATAAATCCATTACAAGCATCCAAGGTTCAACCTAACTTAGACAAAATTTTGGAAATAAAATGATAAGTTTGGTGGTCCAACTAACAAAGTACGTTACAACTCTCACTTACTAGACAAAATGGCTATCAAAGCATCCTTAGTAGCCATCTGCCTATCTTGTTCACAAGATTCCAAAATCAAGTCTATGATGTCTTCCCTTAGTTGTTGGTTGGTATTTTCCAACTCTTGGGTATGTTTCTTTACTTCTCTAAGGTCATTTTGGGTGTTGAACATTCTACACTTAAGTCTATCACCAAGCTCTTTGATGGCCTTCCAAGCTGCATCCCTTGCAGAATCAAAGAATGTGGTGTGCATCACTGAGTTGGTGACCATGCAGAATCCTGATTCTTTGTGGTTGTCTTCCTTGTTTTTGTACAAGTGAAGTTGCACCCACCAATATTCTTCTCCTTCATCCATTACAGGAAACCTTTGTACACAGTGCACCATGTATCCCCATGGTAACCATAAGGTTCTTGAGGGCCTTTGGAAATTCAGTCTCACACTCTAGAGTCATGGTCATGAGTGGTCCCTTCCTTCTGACTTCGTTGATGGAGTTCATCTACAAATAGAGATGAGAAAGAAGAATTAGAAAAGTTTACGAGAAGAAAAAGACAAGTGTGGAGATTGTTGAAAAAAATTACTTAGTGGTTTCTAATCCAATCCTAGGGTCATAATCCTACAGGCAACACAGTGCTCTGATACCATCTGTAAGATCCCTCCCTTTATAAAGGTAAGGATCCCTGTGATTGCAATGCTAGTCCCTGGATCAATGCTAGCATCCATAGTTTAAGATAAAGTACACAGAAACAAAGGTCATTATTACATATCATTCTAGAGACAAACATAGTCTTTTACAACTCCATGGCCATAGGCCTAATACAAGAGTTTAACCATAACAATATAAATAAGTCTTCATCTTCATGTGCCACAGGCAATCATGTTGAGTGTAGACTCATAACCCCTAATCATCATCAGAATAACCTGCAACATCACAAGTTAAGCCACAGTGGGTCAATACATTGGAATAGTATTGGCAAGTGATACCTTAGTAGAATATTATCATCTAGATACTACATGAATTTGGCTAAGTGTAGCTTGGGCTTCCTTTGCTCAAAATAGATTTTACCTATTAGTTGAAAACACGAAGTTTTTCTTTGACAAAACTTTCCCAAGGAATCACTAATAGAAATTGGTAAACCTTCACCCTTGTTCAACCACAAGTTTTAACTTAGAAAATTGGGATGAGGAGATTCTTGATAGCTTCCATGTCTTGATGCTCATGTTGTCCAATACCAGGGACATGGCTAAGTACTTAGATTCTTCCATCTGCAGAGGTTGTGCACTTTCCCCACAAGACTTGATTTTCACCAAGACAGGACCTTTCAGAAGCCTTCCCTTAGACCAAATGGACACGTTCCAACCTATCATACCACTACCACCAACTGTCCAATTGGCTAAGTTATTGCAGCATATGTGATCCAGGTAGAGCCCATATTGCCATGTGGCTGCACTAGAAGCTTCTTAACATTTGACCTCTCAAATCCCTTTGTTCCTGGGTGGCTTTCCACAAGTGAGATACACAAGGTAAACCATAGAAATGGGCCTTGTGTAACCACTCAACACAAACCATTCTTTCCCTTCCACCCAGGTGTTTCATTCACTTAGTTGTTTTATTAGCAAAAACACAAGTTAAAGATTTAGAAATTTCACATAGCATGAATATATAACCACCCTTGGTTGCTACTAGATAGGCTAAGCATGTCAATGGTAAGCATCTTAACTTAGAGAAATTTCTAACAATTCTACAACTACTAGGATTTCCCAAGCATACCATATAGGTACTTATCAAAATATTCATGCAAGTCCTATACAAAATATTTCTAGTGCATAGGTGAAAAATATAGGGATAAAATCATGAAGCACCACTTGCCTTGGTAGTTTGGGGAGTAGCAACAATCTTCACAACCACAATCACTATTAGCACCAAAATCTACACATAAAATAATGGCACCAAAATCACATAACAAATTATACAAACAAAAATATATGGATGCATGCAAATTCCATGTGATGGTTTTTATACACCAAACAAGACAAGGGTAATGTACTGAAACATAAACAAGACCAAGATACTCAGAAATAAACTTTATTTGATTTTTAAAACATTTTTCAAATCATTTCTATATCCAAAATAAGCCTACAAATGTTTCTGCAAAAACAACCATTTTTACAGAGGCAAAACATTAAACACATTTCATAAACAGATAGGATTTTCTCTCCTGATTCCAATGATATAAAATTTGCAAAATTTCAACGTGGAAAACAAAAGTTATGAATTTTGCAAGTTCGAAACACTAATAGATCAAATTTCTGTTTTAAATTTAAACTCAGGCCACGTGGCGTGTTCTGATTGGCTGATACCATTTTGGTTGGATCAATCATCCTGAGCCGTAGGATTTAAGTGACACTATGCGGCTCAGATCTAAAGAAAACGCTTCGTTAAGTGATCTATTTGTGGCCACATGATCTAGATCTGATGGCTCAAAATGCTCTGACCAAGATCTGGCGGCGCGCGAGGCCATAGCGGCGGCGAACCTACTGGCGGTGGCGTTCCGGAAAGTCTAGGGGGTTAGGGGAACGTGCAGATGATTACCAAGCTCGCGTGACGATCGCGAAGCTCAACGTGGTCTTTGCTTGGACAGGGGCGCACTGGCACGGCCGGAAAACCTCGTCGGAGTTCGCTCTTGCGTCGGGTGTTCACTGCCGGAGACGGAGGCGATGTTCTACGGTGCAATCAGATGAGCGAAAGGCATTAGGAGATGCACAGAGGCATGGCAAACACAGTCGTAAGGACTAGGGGTCAAAGGGCGGTCTGGATTTACCGTGATTGTTCGTCGGAGTCGGGCGGCGCTTCGATCGTTCGCGGGGCTCGACGGAGACGGCGACCTGGGGCGTTTTTAGAGCAAACCAAAGGTGTGATAATATGTGCACGGGCATGACAAGAAATCTAGTAAGAATGAGGGGTGAAGGGGAGCACAGGGTTCACCGGAATAGGTCCCCGGAGAGCGTCCAGCTGCGGCGTTGCAGTTCGAATTGCCGGCAGCCTGGTGGCGGAGAAGAGGTGCTGAGCGAGGGGAAAGATGCGCGGTGAGGAGAGGGTTTTATAGCCGGAGCAGGGGCGAGGATCGCGAGAGGGAACGCCGGCAATTAAGCCCGCTTCATTCGCGGCAGTGATGGAGGTAACGACGGCGTCGACGGGGTCGTGGGGGTGGCGTGGCTTGGGGACGATGCTCGCGTGGCATTTGGGTCCACCAGTCAGCGAGCGCGGGGTAGGTCTGCGCCGCGTGAGAGAGAGAGAGAGAGAGAGAGAGAGAGAGAGAGAGAGAGGAAAACCCCGGGTGGGCTTGCTGGGCTGAGTTTGCTGTTGGGCTGAAAAGCTGGCGCCGGGCCCAGTTCTGTTTTCTAATTCCTTTTCTTTTTCTAAATAGATTTTTAGGAATCTTTTTCAAATAAATTCAAAAGCATTTGAATTCCAAATCTTTATGGACTTTTATAAAGTGAAACTTGCATAATTTTGAGTATAAAACCATGCTGTCTCACTAGACTAGTTTGGTTCCTTTGAAATTTTAAAATAAACAGTGCCTTAGCACAAGATTTGATAAAGATTTGAAAATGGTTTTAAAACCATTATTTGTTTTGGAAAAAATTTGTCCAAGCTTGGAACTCAACCACACCATCTCATGAACAAACAATCCTTGGTTTGAAACAAATAATCTCTCTCTAGAAAGTAGCATTGGATCAATGCTTATTTACATAAAATAATAAGTATCAAAAATGCTTCTATTTTTGTAATGACTTTGAAATGGATCCCTAAATGATTATGCATGCATGGATGATATGCAAAGCTTTGAAAACATGATTTTTGGGATGTTACAAATCTAACCCCCTTAAGCTGAATCTCGCCCTCGAGATTCGGATTGGCTAGCAAATAGGTGAGGGTGGTATTTCCGAAGATCATCTTATCTTTCCCATGTTGCTTCTTCTTCGGAATGATGGTTCCATTGAACTTTGCTGAACTTGATAGTCTTAGTCCGAGTAACTCTTTCTGCAGTCTCAAGAATCTTGATAGGTTTTTCCTCATAGGTGAGATCACTTTCCAATTGGACCTCCTCCAAAGGTATGGTATCCTTCAAAGAAGTCTCTTCCATCTCTGGATGGCATTTCTTAAGTTGACTTACATGAAACACATTGTGAACGGCAGACAATGATTCTGGCAATTCAATCTCATAAGCCACTTCTCCTTTACGACTCAGAATCTTGAATGGTCCAACATATCTTGGGGCCAATTTTCCTTTGACTCCAAATCTCTTCACTCCACGAAGTGGTGACACTCTAAGATAAGCTCTATCACCCACTTCAGAGGTGACTTCTCTACGCTTAGGATCTGCGTAGCTTTTCTGTCGAGACTGTGCTATCTTCAATCTGTCCTTAACTAGTTTGACTTTCTCCTCAGCCTCTTTGATTAGTTCTGGTCCGAACAAACTTCTTTCTCCCACACCATTCCATAGTAATGGGGTGGTACACTTTCTCCCATAGAGAAACTCAAATGGTTCCATCTCAATACTGGCTTGATAGCTGTTATTGTAAGAGAATTCTACGTAAGGCAGACTTTCATCCCAACTAGCTCCATAATCTAGAGCACACACTCTCAACATGTCTTCAAGAATCTGGTTGGTTCTTTCTGTCTGACCATCAGTCTGAGGATGAAAAGTAGTGCTGAATTCAAATCTCGTTCCTAATGACTCATGTAGTTGCCTCCAAAAATGAGAAGTGAATTGAGTTCCCCTATCAGACACAATACTCTTGGGTACTCCGTGCAGACATACAATCCTACTCATATAGATCTTGGCTAACTTAGCACTTGTATAGGTTGCACAAACTCAAGGACAACATTAGTGTAAGAAAAAACAATAAACCTCTGGGTACACACTTCAACTAAAAACCCCTCAAAACAAAAGCTTCTGTAAGAAGCAAATGCAAATGATGGCAGAAATCTGTCAAAACAGACCAGCATGTAAAGATTGATTTTTTCGAAAACCTTCTATTGCTCAAATCAAAAACTGCAGAACTAATTAAAGTTGGGTAACAACTTGGAGAACAAGCTCAGAAACATGCAACTCCATCCGAAGTACTGAGCTTCCTCACGAATTTTTAAAATGCAACACAAAAATATGTCCCAGGACAGCCACTTTTCACAACTCCTCTACTTCACAAAAGTAGTTGAACTTGACACAAAAACCAAAACAAAAAGGATAAGGAGTGGTTATGTAACACCCTCAGAATTGGCCCTATGCAAGTTTTAGCGAAACCCGCGAAACCCGCATAGAAACGATTCAAAGGTGCCCACCAGGCACTTTCGTGCGGGTGGAAAACGAAGTAATAACATTACACAACAGTCCTCGATGGGACCCACGGAATAGATATAATTACAACACGACTCCATGAGTCAAGATTACAGATATAATATACAAAGATCCAAATCACCTTGAAAACGAGGGAGCGTCCAGCTACAGACAAGACGCAAATGGGGCTAAGAGCCCTGAAGAATAACCAGTGGCGTCCATAACCCTGCCCAGGCCAAGCCGGAAGGGTAACCCTGCTAACGACATCGAGCTCAAAACCTGCTTAACAAAAGGGGTGCCAACAAAGGGCAAAGGAAAAAGAGGCGTCGATCTTGAGGCCAAGACAGCGAGGCTAGAATTCGGCGGTCCTCGCCTACATAGGTATGGTGGACTGAAGCGGCAGCGGCAGCATGCACTAAACAACCTATAGAGACTCGATACAACTGGCGACTATCAGAGAGAGGTAAGGAAGACCTATTCGGAACCAACCTGATACCAACACCAAACAAACCCATCCTGGTGTTTTCCCCTCGAGACCAAACGAGGAAGTCAGCCGAGGAACTCACACCGTTGGCAGTTTTATTTATTCGGTTATCGTTGCAGCAATTACTAGTCAGGTGTAGATAATCATCCTGATAAAATAAGCAGTGGGCCGTTTTAGTTAATCATTCCGTTGTAGTTGCAGCACTTACTAATCAGATACAATTAGCATGAGATAACCCCAAAACCCAGCAGTTGTTGGTACTTTTACTTAGCCATTCCGTTGTAGTGAAGCTGATTACTAGTCATATCGGATACAAGTCAATTTATAACAAATAAACTTTAGTTATAGTTGTCTATGATCAAGCACTGTGCTCCAAGTCGTCCATAACCGCGGACACGGCTTCTCGAAAAGATTTAACCCTGCAGGGGTGCACCAAAGTATCCACAAGCACTTCGACCCTTTTTGCCAGATCAGTTAACATACACCCATCGGTATGTCGGCGGGGCCTAAGTCATGACGTTCCCAGACCCAAAGCAAGCAGGGCACCCACTAAGTCTACCCGCAACAAAGTCGGCCGGTCTCCGAGACGGACTCGGTTTGCGTCGATGGTAATGGCGACAAATCCCAAAGCTGGGACTGTCGATACAGCGAAAACACTCCGCTTCCTAACGATGCAGTGTGCTCCTCGCACAATCGTAAATAAAGCAGTAAAGCATGGCATAAGTACAGGATAGTAAATAAAACCTCAAACTAGTTTGTGGCCCCCAGTATAATACTTTGAAATCAGGTACTAATCAATGGGGGGCCCATATCTCCCCACCTGTGGTTAGCGCGCTCGATCTCGGAACAGGTGTCAAGAACTCGGGGTCCTACGGGACACAAGTGGGCGTTCGGAAACCAACATTATCTATCACCCACCGATGCCTCTGCTTACTTACTTCAATTTTAGTTGTTAAACAGTAATTAAAGTGAACAAAAAGTAAAGCCATGATCATCTCCAACATCAAACATGCGGCAATACTCCAACAATTGTGGTACTTGACGACACGCAACAGCACTTGAGCAAGCGACTATGACGCGCAGGTCCAACTATCTACCAAACACCGGTAATAGGATGTGTCCAAGGCTATATATGGCTGCAAGGGATATCACGGGTACGAGAACTAGAGCATCGCAACACAGATAGCAATAGATCAACAGGAGGGAATAAATACTATAAAAGTAAGATAGGTAGAAAGGGGGAGATGTTCGCCTGAAAACATTTGCCGAAGGTTCATCCGAAGATCGGGGCGAAGCTCACATCAACTCAACGGCCTTATCCGCGAAGAACCAAAACACTAGAATAAACACCGGATGCAATATTTAATACAACGGCAGAAGATCGGCATGATGCATGTATGATGTATGACATGGCAAAGGTGCGATGCGATTAGTCAAGAATAAGCGGAACCGGGGTCCCGACAATTAATTAAATAGTTCAAGTTATTTAGATACCCCGCAATTTAAATGTTGTTTTAACATGGCCAAAAGATAGTATCGGTTTGATGCACAAATTTAAATGAGGCCGATATGAGACTAGATTTGCCCGTATATGGGCCCCATATTTAATTATTAGGTGAATCGGCATAAGGCCCCCAAACCACAGACAAGGATGCATGCATGAACAATTAAGATGCGACAAGTTGTATTATATTATAAAATAGGGTTTCGGGAAGGGGTTCACACATTAGGGTTCGGCAGATCTTGGTACCGGGGTTCGGGGTCGGTCTCAGGGTCCAGGGTTCGACGGGATCAGCGGGAGCAGATACAAGACGGAGAACTTGACGTGACGTGTCGGGGATCTTGGGTCCAAGCGGTCGCTCTTGTCGGTTCCGCGGATCGGCCGGTCTTGTCGTTCGGAAGTAGAGTTCGTCGTCCTTGTGGCGATCTTGGCGTCCTTCCGGTTCGGGTTTTGGCGTCCGAGGGAAGTACTTGGCGCTCGGCGTCCTTCGGTATCCATGTCGACGGTCTTGGCGTCCGGGGATTCTCTGGGTTTCCACCGACAACCTTGAAGGCTCCGGCTTTGGTTGCTCGTAGAGAACTTGGTTCCGCGTCGAAGTTCGTGAGGATCCATGAAGCCGAGCATGGCGTTTGATACCCTTGTCGGTGGTTCTTCGAGGGTCATCGATGGTTCATCGGGCTCGCTCGGGTCTCTGTCGGGCTCAGTCTTCGGGGTCGAGAACTTTACGTCCGTGTAGACGATCTTGTCGGAACCTTGCCGAAGGTCATGGCGTTATTGTCGAAGTTCCCGTTGTCGGTGCCGGAGATGGAGCAGAACACCATCCGAGCACGGTGCTCATGGCGAAGGACCAAGGGTGCTTGCATCGGTTTGCAGAAGGGAGGAACTCGCGCGATGGCAGGAGGACGAGGGCGGCGCAGCTGATGACAAGGCGTGTCGCTGCAGCAAGGTGGGGTGAACGGCCGGCGGCCCGCGACGAGGTGGACGGAGGAGCAGGCTCAGCCGCAGCCCAAGGTGAGCGACGCACTCGGCCAGAGAGGGACGCAGACGCGCGGCCCAGGAGAGGAAGAGGGACCGGCGGCGAAGCGGCTTGAGCTCGGGAGGTGAGGTCGAGGAGGGGTGGAGCTCGAAGGAAGGCGGGGAGGCGGCGCAGGCAGAGGGGTCAGCGGGAAGGCGGTACAATGGGGAGGTGGGCGGCGGGCGGGACGAGGTTCTGGCGGGCCGGAGAGGCTTGAGGAAGGGGAGCTCATGGGCGAGAAGCCGGCCAGCTCGAGCGGAGGCGGCCTCGGCAGGGGCGGCGGGAGGAGGTCGGCCGGGCAGGCGGCACCGGAGGAGCTTCAGGCGGGTCGGGAAGGCGCGGAGGCGGGGCCGGCGGAGGAGAGCGGCGGCGAGGCGAGCCTGGGAGGGAGGGCGGCGGACCGGGAGAGAGGAGGAGGAAGGAGGAGGCGGGCGGCAGTGCGGAGAGGAGGAGGAAGACGACGGAGAGAGGAGGTAGGTGGGGAGCGGGCGCAGGTGGGACCGGGACAGGGAGAGGAGGAGGGTGGGCCTTGGTGGGAAGGTGGCGTGAGTGTGGGGTCGCTGGGTGGGGCCGGTGGCGGCGGTGGGTGGCGTGGGGTGAGGTGGTGGGTGAGTGTCTTCTTGAGGAAGTGGGGAGTGGGTCCAGGCGCGGGTGGGGTGATGTGGCGGTTGAGGATTGGTTAGAGGGGAGGAGAGGGTGAGGTGGAAGCCAGGAATTGGTCCGGGTGAGGTGGCCGGAGGGGTGGGTAGGTTAGGTTGGGTAGAAAAGGGTTTGGGGTGGACCGTTTTTGTACTGGGGGTGGTCGACTGGGTCGGGTCGGCCCGTTCGACTGCCCCCTAAAATAATATAACTTTTATTTAATTTGCAATAAACTTTTATAAATAGATTTTAGACAAACAAAATATCCGGAAGCATCCGGGGTTTAATTTGAAATAGAAGGAGGGCTAGTTTCAGAAAATAGTAGACTTTCGCGACATAGTTTCAAGTAAAATAATATGCATGATGATGACGATGCTCAAATGCAATGTGGCATGATGACATGAGCATGCGGTCACGATGATGCAATGCACGAAAACATCGCGATTTTCTAGTAGTGGTTTTGCGGGATGCCACAGGTTATTGCTGAAGTAATAACTTCCAAGACTCGACAAAACTCTTGGATTATCTCCCAACAAGTACTTTTCTTTAATGCCTTTAAGTTAGGCTTGAAACTTTCAAAGATGCTCACAAAGGAGATATATATTTGAAATGAAAGAGAGCATCAAGAAGCAAATAACCAACACATTTGAGTCTAACCCACTTCCTATGCATGGGGGTATCATGAGAAAATGAATTGTTGAAACAAAAATCCACAAGCATAGGAAGACAAAACAAATGCAACTTCAAAGCTTTCAGCATAAAACAGGGAAACTTAACATCATTGAGATGCATAAAACCATGTTTCCCTCTCTCATAATAACTTTCAGTAGCACTTTGAATAAAGTTGACAATATAACTGTCATTGGAAACAACTTTATCATCAGAATAAGCATACTTATAGTCACCAAAAAGAGGTCCAAGGTCATAGACCTGATTAATAGAAGCAAGTTGTTCCATCCTGAAATCTTTATTAGGCAAGCTATTTTCACAAGCAGCTTTAGCAAACTTGGAAAAGTTAAACTCATAAGAATATCCATCAAATTTATTAAAACTTTCTCCTTCTTACAATCAATAATAGCTCCACAAGTGTTCAAGAAAGGTCTACCAAAAATGATAGGACGGGTTTTGCTAGCTGCTGAATTAAGCACTAGAAAATCAGCAGGATACTTAATTTTACCACAGAGAACCTCCACATCCATTACAATTCCAATGGGGCAAATGGTTTCCTTATTAGCAAGGTGAATAACTACATCAATGTCCTCAAGCTCACAAGGACCAATCTCATGCATAATTTCCCTGTAAAGCTCATAAGGAATAGCACTAGAACTAGCACCAATATCACATAAACCATAATAGCAATGATCACCAATTTCGATAGAAAGCACAGGAACACTAGATTTTCTAGACTTACTAGGATGAGAGATAATATTAGAAGCGTCTTCACAGAAGACAATGTGCTCATCCTCTATATTACTAGTGACAGTGTCTTTCACAATAACTACCATAGGTTCAACATTCAATTGCTTACCAGGCTCCACAGTTTTCATTGTACCTTTGTTATTTGCACTAATAATCATAGAATACTCCTTTAACTTAGCTGGGAAAGGCATTTTATCAACATGAGGTTCAGGCACAATATGATTAGTAGTACAAACTTGAGTACTTCTAACGGGAACATGATTAACAACATCTTTATACGGAGCATGGTACTTATTCCACTTCTTCTTGGGAATTTCAATATAAGAGGCAAAGGCCTTAAAACATTTGGCAATGCTTTGGGAATCAAGACCAAATTCATTCCTAATATCATGGAAGCTATCAGTTCCCATAAAGGATTTAATGCATTCATAATCATAGTTTATACCTGACTTTCTTCCTTTGTCATTCTCCCAAGCTTTAGTGTTCTCTTAAATACGGTCTAGTAGATCCCATTTATCTTCTTCCTTCATGCGTGTGAATGATCGAGCATAAGAAGCATCTAGTAAATCTTTATCATGAAGAGAAAGCCTAGCATAAAAGTTATTGAGAATAATATTTTTAGGGAGTTCATGAATAGGACATTTAAGCATTAATAGCTTCAATATCCCCCAAGCTTGAGTTGTACTTTCTACATCAAGAGGCCAAAAGTTATATATAAGATTTCTATCTTTATGAATTTCACTGGGAGGATAAAATTTAGAGTAAAAGAGAGATGCCATCTCCTCCCATTCCATGGATTGTCCATTCTTCAGCAGCTTATACCATTCTTCAGCTCTCCCTTTCAAGGATATGGAGAGTAACTTCTTCTTCACCTGTTCAGTTGTGATACCTGCACACTTAAACAACCCGCATAATTCATGGATAAAAAGCAAGTGATCACCGGGATGGACAGTTCCATCCCCTAAATAATAATTATCCATAACACGATTAACAATACTTGTATGTATCTTAAAAGGATCTATCTCAACAGGTGGTGGTTCATCTACTACCCTAGCAGTGGTAGTAGTTTTCCCCAATAGAAAACCAAGTGGGTTATCCATATTGGAAACAATGTAACAAGCAGTAACAATAGCAATACTCATAGTAAAAGTTTCTCTTACCAGTTCCACTCTTTAATAGCGCTTCACTACCCGGCAGCGGCGCCAGAAAATAGTCTTGATGACCCACAAGTATAGGGGGTGTATCATAGTACTTTCGATAAATAGGAGCGTTGATCCCAACAAGGAGCAGAAGGTGCTGAACAGTGGTATGGAGCGGGAAATCCCTGTGAATACTTAGTAAACGGATTTTTAGTGGTTTTCTGATAAGGCAACAAAACAAGGAGCAAGTAATAAAGACAACAAACAAACGGAGCAAGTGGCCCAATCCTTTCTTAGCAAAGGACAAGCCGGTAGAAATACTTATAAGGACCAAACGTTCTCGAGGACACATGGGAATTCTGTCAAGTGCTTTCGCTTCATATAGTTGAGTACTCTTCTCTGGTGTTGTAAGTGTTGTGTGGGTGAACCTGTGCTAACATACCGACCTTACTTGGACTAATACATACTTGTGGTTAAACCCCCTGCAAACATCCGTAACTACACAAAAGTAATTAAGATATAAATCTAACCACAACCTTAAACTCTGAGATCCTACGCTCCCTTGTGCAAAGGTGTCCTAACGGGGGTTCAGGTTTCTGTCACTCCGGCAACCCCACAATTAGTATCCAAATACACAATGCATTCCCCTAGGCTCATAAATGGTGAAGTATCATGTAGTCGACGTTCACATGACACCAATAGAAGAATAGCACCACAACTTAAATACTAAATCATTCAATAATAACTCAACACAAATTCACTACTAACAACATGACTTCTCCCATGTCCTCAAGAACTAAACGAACTACTTACGAGACATCATATGGATCAAGATCAAAGATGATATGGTAATGTATAACAATCTAAACATAAACAATAATCCAATGGTTACACTCACAAGCATCAACTACAATAGTAATCAACACAGGGAAAGTTTCCCCTAATGAACTAAGCAATATCCAACACAATTGTTACAGCGGGACGGAGTGGTGATGATGGTGCTGGTGGATATGATGGTGTGGATGATGATGATCCCGATGAAGCCTAGCTTGACAATGGTGTTTATGGCGACGGTCTCCCCTCTCTAGGAAGAAATTCCCTCGGCAGAAATCTTTCTGCCGGAGAGATCTTTCTATCTCGGTGTTTTCCGCCCCCGAGAGGCGGCGGAAATGTATTTGTGGTCGCCCTCCTATCCTTAGGGTTTCGTAGGAAAGATATAGGCGAAGGGGCGGAGTCGGGAGCCGGGCAGGTGGGCAACACCTACCCTAGGCGCGACCTAGGGGGACCCGCGCCTAGGGGTGGTGTGGGCCCCCTGCGGCCCATCTTCGCTCCTCCTTCTGGCTTCCTTCGTCTTCTGGGAAAATAATATGTTTCCATATTTTTCTGGTATTTTTCTGATCTTCGTGAAATTGCATTGAAACGCCTTCTTTTCCATCGGAATCCAGACTCCGGCAGTTCATCCTCCAAGAATCATCCAACATGCATAAACAGATGAAAGGCCATAAGTAATACCTCATAATAAGACAAATATCAATGAATAGAGGTAAATTATGATATAGAAAGGTGATGCAAATTGGGCATATCAGGCTACAGGGATGTTGACTAGAGGCGGTGGTGGCGGCAGCTGAGGCGGCGGTGGTCCGGGTATAGCAGCGAGCTCGTTCTGAGCAGTTGCGTCAGTGGTCGCGTAACTGTTGACGGTGCCAATCATGCCCTCGAAAGTGAGGAGACCCGCGGCCTGCTGCCGCCTTAGCGTATACCGGCAAAGTGTTCCGCGGTCCAGTCCTTCCATGAAGTGATAGATGGCATCATCATCTGGGTAGTTTTCCAAGACGGCCGTATGCGGAGTCACCTAGCGAGGTAATCGCAGGGGCTTTCTCCCTCTCTTTGGACGCATCACGTCAGATCGAATATAGTCACCACACCAACGAAGTGTGATCTCTGCTTTCTAGACGCACAGGCGAAGCCGGCGGATTTGCAGCGATCTTCCACCATTATTTCATGCACAGCGGCGGTTTGGGTGGGCCTTGAATTTTTCCGATCTAAGTTGGCAACCCCGAAGAGAAATCAGGCTTCGATCCTTCTGCCAACGTATCCTGCCCGTAGGCGGTCCGTGCGGGTCTTGACGATCTTCCGTCTTCCAGGGAGCTAATGCTCGAGTTAGTTTCACCGATGAAGAGGTGGATGTACCCGATTGGGACGATCGAACAACGGGTGAGGTTCGTCTTCGTCGAGATCCAGAACTCGTCGGGAGGGACGATCGGAACGTTGCCGGAGAAGAGAACACGACCAATGGCTACGGTTTCGCTAATTCCCGCGAAGAGCTTTGACCTCGCCCATTGTAGATCATGAAGCACCTCTTGCCCCATGTGGGCGCCAACTGTCGTGCTATTGCCAACGAGTACGCCATGGAGGGGGTCCTCACAGAGCGTGTTTAGAGACTTGGGGTAAGGCGTAAGGTTGGCGGGTACGAGGTGACATAGCTTACCCAGGTTCAGATCTCACGATGGTGGCGGAATCTACTCCTGCTATAAAGCACTATAACGGCAATACGCCGGTTACAGGGATCGGTTTGCTGTGCGCGAGTTGTGTTGTTGCATTATGCTGGTTGCCCTAAAGGCTCCCCTAGGTCCGACTTATATAGTTGCCAGATCCTAGGGTTACAGGGAAAGTCCTAGCCAGACAGGTTACCGAGTCCTACACGGTATACAACTAGTCTAACGTGTCTTGCACTCCAAGGCTCCGGGTACGACGATGACTCCACTGTAGCCTTCCTTCATCCGGCATGGGACTCCCTTCTGGATCAATCTAACTGGGCCTCCCAGCAGGCCATATACCTTTCCACCAACTATGGGCCACCCGGGTTATCCGGATTAGAGACATGCAATGGTGATACCCATTTAGCATATCCCCAACAACGTCTCTCATGTGCAATAGTGAGATTTTACTAGTTGATGTTTCCTTGTGATACGTGTTGCCTTTCTCCAAATATTTCAACTATCTCCTTTTCACTTGGTGATAGTTGTAATGTATGTAGTGTGTTGATTTTTGAAGCTCATCAATGTACAATAAGATATATTTGATCCCGTGGCCATGCTTTCAAGCAAAATCCTTATTGATATATGGTATGAATTCATTTTGCTTTTCATATGCTTTATTGTATATCTTCCTTGTGTGTGCTTGTTTCTTTATGTGCATATGTCTTTGTGATGTTATCCATTTAGAAACATATACACACATGCGAAGATAATTTTAGTTGAGATTTTATTCCTTGGATACCACCTTCTATTCCTTTTGATTCTTTGGTGGTTTCCAAATTTATTTGCCTATGAGTGCTTTTTCCTTTTGTTTGGATCTTCGGGCACTCATATTTTTTCTCTTATGTCTTGTAATTTTAAATTAATTTGGATGAGTGGGGATTCCATGACTATGCACTTTGTTCCCAAAAGCAATTATCATAATTGGTGCATTCTCTTTGGGGAGCTCATGTAATTCATTTAATAATGCTCATTTGTCTTATTTCTCATTTTTTGTACCTTAAATGTTTATGGGGGGGTGAGGATTCCATATTTGTGCATTTTGTATTGAAATGCAATGATTCTAAAGTGTTCACAAATCTTAGGGAGCTTCTCCATTTAATTTAAGCATGTATTTGATATTTCATTTGTTTTGTTTTAAATGCTTATGGGGGAGCAAGGATTCCATATTTGTGCATTATGTATTCTAATGCATTTATTTTAAATTGTGCACAAATCTTGGGGGGGCTTCTCTATTTGTTATTTAAAAACACTCTTTTGATCTTATCATAATATCTTGTTGTTTCAGTTTGGACTCATTTGTTGTTTTCAATTGGTTTGTCGGATCTTGTGATTGCTTGCATCATTTGTTGATGCTTCATTTATATTATTTCGTTTGCAATCTTCGGGTCCTCAGTATACTTCTATTTCCTCCCAAGTATTTATGAATATGTGCGAATGCACACCTTTGGAGGAATTATTACTATATTGACCTTCTAGAACTTGTCACCCATTTCGGCAATCGAAGCCAATGGGGGAGAAGTTTTAGAGGGTTTAAGGGAAGTGGGTTTATGCATTGAGTTTGTTATTAAGCATTTGGCTTTCATGCTCTTTCATATTTGTTGTTGCTTAGCATGTGGTATATATATAGGAAACTCCACCAATGATAATGATTGGCAATATATGCAATGAAATTCAAGTTCATCACACATGCATATATTGTGGGGAGTTTGCTCTATATATGGTGGTGGTACCAGTATCACATACTTGTGATATCACATAGGAAACTCCCAAATATTTATCATTGAATATGTGCGAATGCACACCTTTGGAGGAATTATTACTATATTGACCTTCCAGAACTTGTCACCCATTTCAGCAATCGATGCCAATGGGGGAGAAGTTTTAGAGGGTTTAAGGGAAGTGGGTTTATGCATTTAGTTTGTTCTTAAGCATTTTCTTTTCATGCTCTTGCATCTTTGTTGTTGCTTAGCATGTGTATATATAGAGGAAACTCCACCAATAATAATGATTGGCAATATATGTAATGAAATTCAAGTTCATCACACATGCATAGATTATGGGGGAGTTTGCTCTATATATGGTGGTGGTACCAATATCACATACTTGTGTAGTATTTGACATTGTTGCAACCATTTTATTCGTTAAATTCCTTATATAAACCCTCTCAAAGGGATTGTCATCAATTACCAAAATGGGGGATATTGAAAGAACATGTGGCCCCCATGTGTGGTTTTGGTAATTAATGACAATCTCTATGGACTAATTCTTGTATCAAGTTGTACTTGTAGGAATTGTCCATAGGCAATGCTTGAACCATATGTTGGCTTCAAGGTTTGGAGAAGAAGAAAGTGAAGAAGATCAAGCGATGACCAAGGTGTTCAAGGAGTGATCCATAGCTTGGTCATATCAGAGTTGAGCCTATTGCAAGTGTGTCTTGAAGAAGAAGATAGAGTTCATCATATGTATCTTCAAGACATAATCCAAATGGTGTTAGAAGAAATGTTGTGCAAGCTAAAGATATGTCATATCTAGAAGATCTCATGCTTGAAGCTTGCCATCCTCGGTTATCATGGATCGATGAAGACAAGGTCAAAGTAAAGGTTTCCCCATGTTGTATGGGGGATCAACTTGCAAGTCTCCGTCAAGCGAGTGTGTGCGAGAGCAATCAAGAAAGGTGTTCCATATTGAGAAGGACAAGATCGTCTACATCAAGATCAAGTGGAATATGCGCAAGGAAAATGTATGATCTTGATAGGGTTTCCTTCTTACCGGTCTTGTGGTGTTAGTTGGGGAGACCGGTTTATAGGATAGATAAACGTACTATCAAGAGGGGCTCTCAAGTGAGTAACTCGATCATATCTTTCGGAGAAAGATCAAACCTTTGCATACTTAGCATCATCTTTATTGGTTCTTATCCATAAGAGGATTTAGAGCTTGTGTTAATCTCCATTACAAGTTCAAGTTCATCGAAAACGGATTTCATATGGATTCTCTGTTGCGTTTTCAATGTTGGAGGTTTTACCGATTCATCTTTTTGAGAGAGGTTAAACCTTTCATCATTTGGTTATATCCTCCCTTGATGTACTATGATGTTTTTCTGTATGATCTTGTATAGCTTATTTTCCTGTTTAAAACGAGCCCAAGATCATCAAAATCGGAGCCCGGATGCAAAAGTTATGGTCGTTTTAGTTTTGCTATTTCTGTTAGTTTTGTCTTGGACAGAATGTCCGGCCATTTTCAGCCAGAGTGTCCGGTCCAGCCGGATCCATCCGGAATGTCCGGCTGGTTCGCGCCAGAGTGTCCGGCCCTGGAATTCTTTGAGGCGCCGGAGTCATCCAGTAACCCAACCTGGACTCCACCCGGACTCTGGCCAGAATCTGTGCTGGGTCAGAGTGTCATGTTGGTTGCAACCCGAGTGTCCGGCCAGGCCGGACTGTCCGGTTGTATTTTGTCGGACTGTCCAAGGTAAGTGACTTCCAACGGCTATATTTCCGCTTCTTCTACCTTTGGCTGCTACTGGTCACCACGATTTTTTGCAAGCCTTCTCCTCCATTCTTGACCTTCTTGAGCTTGCTTCCCTTCAATCCCTCCTAGGATTCTTCCATATACTTTAGGAATTTGAAAGAGGAGATCTAGATCTACAACCCCACCAATCAATCTCTCCTATAAGTGAGGGGAACATCTTGGGATCTAGATCTTGGAGTCTTGTGTGGATTTCCTCCATTGTTCTTCCTCTCTTATTCCCCCACAAGCTTTTGTAGCTTTGGTGGAATTTGTGAGAGAAGGACTTGAGCACTTCTTGTGTTCTTGACATTGCATTTGGTGCATCGGTTTGAGTTCTCGGTGAGGATTCGATTGAGTGAAAGGTGATAAGCTTTTTACTCTTGGGTTCTTGGAACCCTAGATGGTTTGGTTGTTTTGCATGGTTGTGGATTACTTGGGGCCTCCAATTAAGTTGTGGAGCTTTTCCCAAGCTTGTTTGTTGGGAGCCTCCAATTGAGTTATGCAGAAGTGCCCCAACCTTGTGAGAGGTTCCGGATTGCCACCGACAAGTGCACCGATAGTGGAAGTGTGGATCGATACCGTTGGGGTGAGATTCACAGGAGAATAAGGGAGGCCTTTTGTGGTGTTGGTGGTTTGATACCACCCCTCTCCAAACGAGACGTACTCCATGTTGGGAGGAACTCGGTAAAATATCGTCGTCACCGCGTGCCTCGGTTATCTCTATACCTGAGCTCTTACTTATGCATATTACTTTGTGATAGCTTTCATGCTTGAAGTCTATATCTTGGTATCACTTAGTTACTTGTCTTGCTATCATAAGTTGTTGGTGCATATTGGTGAACCCTAGTTGTTCTAGGTTTTGTGCTTGACAAAGTAAACGATAGATTAATTCCGCCTTTGTTAAGACACTCTCGGAAAAGTTTTAAACCGCCTATTCACCCCTCCCCCTCTAGGTGGCATCTTTATCCTTTCACCCGTGTCTGACCGGCCGCCTCGGATGGGAAAGTGGAGTGGGCCGCTTCCTAGTCATCGGATGACTCCGCCGCCTGTTCTGGGGATGTTCATCTGCCAGACAAAGGTGCAGTCACTGGGGCGCAGGAGGTGGCGGTGGAGACGGCGGTTTCTGCGGAGGTAGTTACCACTCCCATTGATTCAGGATCCTATATGGTGGTAATTGTAGGAGGGGCGCACAAGCATGCATCGGTTTTTGGGCGATCGCTTCCGAGTTATGTTCGACGCCGGCATACCCGTTTGTCTAGACCTACCCACACCGCAACTGCCTTGCCTCCGTCTCCGACAGCCGCCTTGTCTATGTCTCCTAAAATCCTCCGCAGGCCATACAATCCCCCGCCGTCGATTCCTATTGCCAGTTCTTCACGGAGGTCATGGATTCTGCTTCGCCAACTGCCATGTCGAGACCGTCTGCTCCGACCAATAACATGGGGCAGCTGGGCCCCACGGTGTCGACGCCCATGCCTCGGGGACCGGCGTCGCTGCTGCTTCAACCTCGATGGGTGCTGGTTCAGGTGTAGTTCAAGGTGCCCCCAACGACGTTGCAAGGTGTGGCTGGATTTGATGCACCCTCGACGCTTATGAAGTTCCTGCCCCCATTGATGCCTCTACAACCGACTCTGTTGCCGCTGCAACTGCCATCGCGGCGCCGGGTCTGCCGGCCTACATGCCGCCTCAGCAGCAGATGGGGAGCAGTTCGTACAGTCGTCAAGCAATTTTCCGAGGCCGTTTTTTCATCCAATAATACCATCGCATCAATTTCAGCAATTATTTTCGTACGCACAACAACCAGCCTTTCAAGTTCCTGCCGCTGCACCGAATAACACCAAAAATAAGAGGAAAAATAAGAAAGGCCCAGTTGTGTCTGCTCAAGGAGCAGTAGCCTCGGTGCAGCCCCAGTTTGCACAAGGACAGCCCTTTTTTGTGCCACCTCCGATTGTCCAGATGTCTGCAACTACAAAGGCGGGTGCTCATGCGGATACTGCTGTTGTTGATCAGATTCCTAATCTTTTAGTCGAATATAGCAAGCCAAAGAAATCTATCAAGTGTTGGAAATGTTCAGTGGATACTCATGCAACCAAAAATTACCCAGTTTAGCACTACTATATTGTTTGTAACAATATGGCGCATCCAACTAATAGATGCCCTACTCTGAAGTTGCCTAGACCCTCAACTATTGTGGCGGGCAATGGTACAGATGATACACCTTTTAATCAGCTCCATGATAGTATCTACAAGGCTCATTTAGCTCCCAAGATAACTTTGGTGGTGAAGGTAACTATTGTTGGATCACGTGTACCTGCATCTATCATTGAGTCACAGATGACTAAGATTTTCCCTCTCAACACTCAGTGGAAGTGGGAGGCCCTTCCACATGGTGATAATGCTTTTCTGGTCAATTTTCCCTCCTTTGAGGATCTTCAGCGAGTCGATGGGATACAAATGCCAGTGATTTCACATGATGCCAGGATTGTGATTAGTACTTGGGCAGTGGAGGACATTCCCCATAAGTTTGTGCTACCTCAGTTGTGGGTTCATGTGGAGGGCGTGCCCTTTACTATTTGTCATTTCCATGGTCTTTGGGCTATTGGTTCTCTTTTCGTGACTACTGCGGATGTAGATCTGGTCACCCTTCATAGCCACAATATTATTCGTATCTGTGTGGCTATGATGAAACCCAAGGATTTGCAAAAAAGTGTGGATTCAAAGGGACATTATATTGGTGCCAATGCAACTCTGAAACTCAAAGGATATGACTTTATCTTTCGGCAAGAGGCAGATGATTTTATTCATGATCCTGGTTTTACGCCTTTTTTCTAGAGGTGCAAGAGTGATGAACCCGAGGATGAAGACGACTGTAATGATGCTGAAAAATATGTCACTCAAGAAAAGGACGTATCTGCTAGACCTTAGGAGTCTAATATGGAAGTAGATGTTAAGAATCGGACTGGCTTAGGCGTTAATTGTTGTAACTCCCATGAATCAGTTTCCTCAAACACCTAGAGGCAAGGAAATTTTAGCTCAAGCAAATTCCTGCTTTGGTTCTCTCTCTAGGCCATGGATGGGGCCTCCTGTACTTGCTCCGAACTAGAAATCACCGGCTGCCAGCTATGTTACTGTGCCTATGGAGATGCTACCGGGGTCACAGGAATTTCAACGGACGCCAAAGGCCCAGATCGAGATGGTGGTATCCAAGCTGCCCCTGAGCGGGCCGCTACCTGCTGCCCAAGTGGAAATGCTGGCTAAATGTGCTGGGCCGACTGGGGGAAGTTGCTGTGGACCAGACCACGATGTCGCCAGGGGGGCGGATGCTGCTACCCAGGAGTCTACTGCTGATGGACTGGCTGCTGCCCAGGAGATACGTAAGGAGGGCCTCTTGTTGGCCATTGATGGGCCACTTTCTGTTGTTGTTCTGAAGGTTGTGCAATCACAGTCTTCCCCGCAAGTGGTGGCTGCTACTGATCCTCTTCATCGACCTGCTGCACCAGCTCCTTCAGTCATCGCGAAGCATGCTCATGTGGTCCATGAGCTGCGTAGGAGTGGGCAAAGATGGATCAGCTGCGATAGATGAAGACTCCTTGACGAAGGCCATGCGGAGGAAGGCCGATAAGAACCTGGATTATAGTGGTAATATATCATCGTCTAAGTCTTTTATCTCTTTTCCATCTACACATATTTTTTCCAAGCTTAATAGTGTAAGTATTTCTCTTGGTGAGAATTCTAGTGATATTTCTGTTTCTACTAAGGTCTTGAGGCGGATAGAATTTGACCGTCTAATGGTTGTTCCAAAAGTTTCGACCTCTTTTATTTCCACTTACTCTGATGATGATGAGGATGTGAATGCCACAACAGATAGTCAGCTCCTATCTCATCTAGCTGGTGAAGTTCTGGAGGTTGGTTTTGATGAAGACAAATTAAGTTCAGTATATGAACCAACTACTTCTGGTCGAAAATGTTCCTCTGGTAAAAGATGCAATAAGTCTCGGAAACGAGATTTAGCTCCAAAGTCCTTTTTTGTTTCCCAATGAATGGCATGTTTTTGAATATCATAGGTCTTCGTGACTTGGCTAAACATATACATATCGCACTTTGTGCTAGGGAACATAATATACATTTTATAGCTATTTCAGAAACAGGTAGACGAGAATTCTCACAAAGTTTACTTGATCACCTTTCGGGCGGCATTGACTTTGTGTGGAATTTCCATCCACCTAGGGGACGCTCTGGTGGCATATTACTAGGTGTAAGGGCTGATACCATGGATATTTTAGCTTGTTCGAAAGGAGAGTTTCATATAAAACTCCATATCCGTAATAAAGCCAACAATTTCACATGGAGCCTTGTTGCTATGTATGGTGCGGCCCAGGATGCGTTGAAGGCTGATTTTCTTCGAGAATTGGTGAACCTAGCTAAAGATAATCCATACCCAATTCTCATAGGGGGTGATTTTAATCTGCTTTTGTTCCCATACAAAGATAGTAAAGGCCGGTTTGATGATCATTGGTCGATACTATTTAATGTTGTCATAGATAGTCTTGACTTGAAGGAAGTAACCATGATTGGACGATAATTTACTTGGGATAACAGTCTACCAGAACCTATATACGAAAAACTAGATCGCGTATTGATGGACTCTGATTTGGAAGAACACTTTCCACGAGTCTCGGTACGCGCTCTAGAACGTATCGAAGCTCTGTCTAACCACACTCCCATTTTGTTGACTACTGGTCTACCTCAGAAACGATGTTCTCATCCGTTCAAATTTGAACTTGGACGGTTACATCGAGAAGGTTTCCAGGATATGGTCAAAGCAATATGGGAAAGACGGGTTTCGGGTAGTACCCTAATCCAGAGGTGGAACAATAAAGTGCATATGACAAGCAAACACCTTGGGGGATGGGCACGACACACAACTGGTATTCTTAAAAAAGAAAAGCAACAAATTTCATCTATCATAGATGAACTCAAAGCTTTAGCAGAAAATCGTTTGTTAACCACGCAAGAGATTGAGCTCAAAAGCCAAGCGAATGCGGAGTTAGCATGACTTCTGCGTGAATAGAAACTCAAATGGAATCAATGTTCCAAAGCTCAATTTATTTTACATGGGGATTCGATACTAGGTACTTTCATAGTGTGTACAATGGCCGACACAAGAAGAAACTTATTCGATCTTTAACACAAGATGATGAGACAATTGAGGGACATGAGCGGTTGAAATCCTATATTACAAACTACTACAAATGTTTGTTTAGGGAACCAGAAGAAGGAACCTTCTCCTTGGACGAGTCCCAGACAGATGATGTACCTCAGGTTTCTGATGAGGAAAATGACCTATTGATCGCTCCCTATTCGTAGGAGGAGGTCAAGAAGGTTGTTTTCCAAATGGAACATAATAAAGCCCTGGTCCTGATGGCTTCCTAGCTAAGTTTTACCAAACCTTTTGGGATGTTATCAAAATAGATCTTCTTGACATGTTTGGTGCTTTGCATGCTGGTCAATTAGACTTGTTAGATTGAATTTTGGAGAAATTATCTTACTACCTAAGATTAACGAAGCAGAACGGATTCAACAATACTGACCAATCTGCCTTCTTAATGTTAGTTTTAAGATTTTCACCAAAGTCGCTACTATCAGGTTAAATTCAGTGGCTGATCATGTAGTTCACCCATCTCAAACTGCCTTCATGCAAGGTCACAACATACTTGACAGTGTGGTTACCTTACACGAAGAGTTCATGTACTACATAGGAAGAAACTGAATGGGGTCATCCTAAAAATTGATTTCGAGAAGGCCTATGATAAATTCAAATGGCCGTTTCTTCAACAAACTCTTAGAATGAAAGGTTTCTCTTTTGAATGGCAGGCTTTAATCAATAGTTTTGTGTCGGGAGTAGTGTTGCCATAAAAGTCAATGATGACTTTGGCAATTACTTTCAAACCAAAAAAAGTGCTTAGACAGGGATATTCACTATCACCAATGCTATTTAATATAGTGGCTGATATGTTATCTATCTCGATTGAGCGTGCAAAATCCGAGGGCCAAATTGAAGGTTTTATTCTCCATCTAGTAGATGAAGGCTTATCTATACTTCAGTATGCCGATGATACAATTCTTTTTATGGAACATGATCTCGAAAAGGCAAGAACCTGAAACTCATACTTTCAGCTTTTGAACATCTATCAGGATTAAAAATAAACTTCCATAAAAGTGAATTGTTATGTTTCGGCGAGACTCATGATGCAGTTCACCTTTACGCTGGACTTTTTGGTTGTAGTCAGGGCGTTTTTCCGATTCGGTATTTGGGCATTCCAGTTCACTACCGAAGGCTCACAAATGATGAATGGAAAATCATTGAACAAAGATTACAACTAAGACTTTCTAGTTGGAAAGGAAAATTATTATTATCCATTGGGAGAAGATTGGTACTCATTAACTCAATACTCAGTAATATTGTACTATATATGATATCTTTCTTTCAACTACCAAAAGGAGTCTTGCAAAGGTTGGACTATTTTCGATCAAGATTCTTTTGGCAAGGTGGTAATAAGAAAAAGAAATATAGACTGGCTAAATGGAGTGTGCTTTGTCGCCCCAAAGAATAAGGAGGCCTGGGTATCCATGATCTGGAGATCAAAAATATCATCTTACTTAGTAAATGACTCTTCAAATTATTATCTGAAGATAGAATATGGCAAACTTTACTTTAAAAAAATATGTTGGATCAAAAGCATTGTCCCAAATAGTTTGGAAACCTGGTGACTCTCACTTTTGGGCTGGCCTGATGGCAACGAAGAAACATTTCTTCCGCTTCGGTACATTTTCTATTAAGGATGGGTCTCAGATACAGTTTTGGAAAGATAAGTGGCTTGGTACTACTTCACTTCGTGAACAATATCCTGCTTTGTATTCCATACTCCGGTATAAGGAGGAAACGATCGCCATAGTGCTAGGATCTTTTCCACCTAACTTGACTTTTCGGAGAAATTTAATTGGTGCAAGGCTTGACTCTTGTATCATGTTGCTACATCGGTTAACAAATGTTCAACTGTCAACTGAGCATGATGAATTGCGATGGAACTTAAGTGAGAATGGCTCATTTTCTGTTAGTTCCTTATACAATGCCTTAATCCAGCCAGTCTTACCAATTTTAGATAATAGGATGATTTGGAAGATGAAGATACCTTTAAAAAATAAAATCTTTGCTTGGTATCTTCATCGAGGGGTTATCCTTACTTAAGATAATCTTATTAAGCGGAATTGGCATAGGGATCCTAGATGCACATTTTGTAGCATAACGAGACAATAAAATACCTTTTTTCCAATGCAATATCGCCATATCTATATGTTCAGTTACCCAATCAGCTTTTGGCTTGTATCCATCGAGTAGTACTACCAATACATTTGGAAATTGGTTACACGGTATATATCACTAGTGTAAGTTACTTCTTAGGATAAGATCGATTGTCATTATATGGTCGCTTTGGCTATGTAAAAATGATAAAGTGTATAACGATGCAAATTGTTCACTTCTACAGGTTATTTACGGATGCATAGGCACCCTTCGATCTTGGTCTGCAGTATATTATGCGGATCATCGCGAGCTTTTCATGGATGTGTCTATGCGGCTGAAGGACACGACGCGAGATTTGTTCACCTGATATGGCTGGCAACATAATCTGCGGATAGAGCTACCTTCAGTATCTTAGGCGTTTTACAATTTCTCATTATGATATGTAATCCGCCTTACGTTATTTTTTCCCTTATGTTTGGATTGTGAACCTTTGACGATTGTGTGCATCATAGTTATGCAGAGTTCGGGTGTAATACTTAATACTTCTTAAGTAATAAAGTGTCCTTTATAAAAAAATAAATAGTCATCGGTTATATAATAACTAGCTGAATGCCCGTGCGCTGCTACGGCTCCTTTGAGTTATTCTCTCATGTCAAACATGTGTATAGAAAGAAATAGCTACATGTTCTACAAGAATCTACCTTGCCCAAATTTAATTCAACAAAAAGCTAAATTTAACAAAAGCAACAACTTTGACTAATATTTCACTTTTATAATAGCCTCAAGTGACAAACGGGAGGTCTAAAAACAGTCTCCTTACATCTGGTGGCTCATGAAAATTCGTAATCATTAGACGATATTGTGATATAGAAACTTTGCTTCAACAATTTCATGTGTCTTAAATGATGCCCAATAGTGGCAGTACATCATTGATTTTCCATTCAGAAAATATGAAACATTTATAAGTAACGCTGTAGCATCTTCTAAGTGCGTATTAAAACGTTGTCCAGTTGTTGACTCAAAAGAATGCATGCAATATCAGTCCTCATCTTTAGCAAGGCAGAAAAGAATACATGCGTCTTAGTATCAATCCTCATATTTTAGCAATAATAGAAATGAATGCATATATCGGCATAAAAAATATATAATTAGCATGCTCCAGTCCTATGTTTAGAAATTAAGAAATGTTGTACACATGGATGCAGGCGGACGTCCGCCAAACCCCTCCCGCATGTCCGCCTCCTCCTAATTCTGATTCATCTTCTAATTATGTACTCCCTATCAGTTTATAAGTTCGCATGCATCGGGCGGACTGTCCGCCTACTCCATTGGACTGTCCACTTGCATCCCCAGTGTACATAAAACACAATAGATTTTGCAAAAGGCAAAGTAGTGGCTAATAGCGAGAGCAACATCCTACCTCTCCTACTTTGGTATCTGCTGAACAAATCATCAAAATAGTTTAATCAAAACACAAAATGGATATGCAACGTTGTGCATGGGTCGGTAGTTGCAGGCTGACAAACCATCCAAATAGTGTCCCATATGGATCTGATTCTTGAATCGTACAGATCATCTATACAAAGACATGGACGCAGTGTGACTGCAGTGGAGGCAGGAAAACTCCCAACCGAGGTTATTCATTCTGAACCTGGCTTTGTATAGATGTATCGGCAGTAGTAGCATCTATATTCTCACCTAAGAGTACATCAAAAAGTTCTATTGTACAAGGTTCCGATAATTCTAACTACATGATGACAAGAAGCTTTATAATGAAGTGATACGCATGAGCATCTATACAATTTCGTAATCTCTCCTCTAAGTACCACCCATGGTTGCCAATGATGCTACAACTAGAAGATAGAAAAACTGAGTCACTCATGCTCATTACTATGGCATGATGATCACCTCTGACTTTTATGGCCTCTACCCACGCTCCTAGGCAGCTGATGCCATCCTCATCGGTGACCACTAGCCATCTTCCCGGCTCCTGCCATTTGTTCCAGACACCATCTCCCACCAGGTCGTGGTCGACTGCGCGAGCCGCCCGCTGTGTGGAGTTCAATGGGGAGCAGGTGCGATTTGGCATAAGCAGAGGAGCATGGGCGACTCCATGTTGGCCTCAGACATAATTTGGATAGTGCAACACTACACCGCAACGCGGTACCTCAAGCATTAGAAAACAGAAATACTTTTGCTAATGGATTTTTATTTCATCACTTATAGCATGGCAGAAAAAGACAATCAAAAATAGAAGTCTAGAAAATGACACCTGAAGACTACACTACTCGAACCAATACTTTATTGTTATTTCAAACTTTAAGACTAGTACTATAAAACATGTATTCATTTGTTTATAGTGAGCATTTGAATTTAAGGTTGGATTGACCAAATTGGGAGGAAAATTGCTATGGAATTTCAAATGTTTTTGATCGTCGCATATGTATCCATAATCCACGTAAAATATCTGGTATCCGGTGATATGAAAGGTATATAAAAAGAACACCTATTCATGAAACATTATTGCTAGCAAGCAGACGAAATGCCACAATTTTCTAAGAATTTATGGTCTCGTCATCCTAGTCTCAACCAACGCCAAAAGTTGGTGAGACCATGAATGTATTAAGTGATTCTCTTAAATCTGGACCTTAGATCTCACACTAAAATAATAAAAGAACAACATTATAAATTATGTGTTTCCTGAAATTCTAAATAGTGCCTTTGTATGAAGGGGAACTTACAGTGTATTTACATTGGATGCAGTGGCAATCAAAATAAAGTTCGTAAAATACTGACTACTCCAAAATCTTTTATAAAAACAAGACAGGAAATAATAACAGTACAAACATGTTCCTCCACCATAAGAACAAATATTGGTCTGGCAGTAGAGCAGAGAAGAGAGTATTGAGGTTATTCCATGTAAAGTATCCCCCGTATTGATTGCACATACAATGCAAGTCTATGTAAACTGAAAAAAATATAGCAGTGAATAATATACCTTCTTCCAGGACCGGTGAGAGAACATCCAGATCAATATTAAACTGGAACAAGGTGACCAAAAGCTTCTTTACAACATGAAGGATATGATCCATCTAAATCTTGCAACAAGAAAACCCTTAATACAATATTGTGGAGCCTCCGATGTAGCTCATATGTGGATCCTTAGAATAAACCATCAATTTGATGTAAAACTTGAAGGCATGGTCACAAGAAGCCATCAGGTCCTCTCTTCATTCAAAGGTATCACCAAATGCAATTATATTCGATTTTTCTCCAATGTTTTGATATTAAAACATACAAATTCTTCAGAGACAACAAAGTAAGTTATAAACAATATCTAATGCCTGCAACCTATTAAATGTTGCCTAGGAAACACCAACATAAGCCTTCCTATCAAGAAAGGGATTCCACAAACATAAGAACATGATGTTGTGGATTTAAAAATAAATCTATTAAGAAATAACGATGAAAGAGAAAAATAAGGTCAACAGACCATCATGTTGCCCAAAAGCCATGAGTGGATATGCTAATGTGCTTTTCTATCCAAGGAGATGGACTAACATTAAGCTTTAGAGAATTTCATACTACAAAAAAATAACAAGTAAACATTATGCTTCTCAATTAAGGTTTGTAATTCAAAAAAAATAGTTGCCTTAGTATGCAGTTTATTCAGTAATAACCAAAGTGTATATCTAGAGCACTAATTATAGAAAGCAACACTACGTTATCCCACACCCAATTAGGAAACTGAAGGTAAATAGTTATGATGAGACAACAAGGCCTAATAACGTGAGAACCGGTTTAGGATCTCCAATTAGAAATGATTTGATAAAAAATACTTGATAGGATAAAGTTGTTAAGAGAAGCACTATTCCAGTTTGCATAGGGTAAATGACGGTGCACATATGTCGGGGGGTTAACCCCGGGTAGGTCAGAGACGGGGAAAGACAGAGGTACTGTCCCCGTCTGATTGCCGAGCTACGGCCTAGGTCGGCCGAATCATGTATATGTCGGCCGATGAACGGAGGCAAGAAGCTTACGTATAGGTATAAAGTGGTAACCTGGCCGAGTTAATGAGAAACTCAGCCGGGTTACACAAATGATCTTCGTGCAGGTGAGGAACGAGCCGAATAACACAAGGTAAGGCCGAGTTATACGAAGCTTGCAGGAGAAGGAGAAGCTTGGGGTCAAACCATAGGCAGCTAAAGGAATCTGAACAGGAAGCGCAAGAGACAAGGAAGCCTTGAGACAGAGGGAGGAAGGAGGTCACGGAGGTGATAAAGCTGGAGCCCGAGGCGCAGAAGGGGCACTGGAGCTTTGCGTCGTTGGAAGGGAGACAGGAAAGGAGGCCGAATACCACTTTGGGACAAGCATATTCCTCGAATATGCTTGCCCGTCAACCTAAGGGCACCCAAGGCACCCCTTTATAAGGGGGTTTGGGCCCGAGGAAAGGGAGAGTCTTTTGAGCAACGTTAGGTGGGAAATTCACATAGTTCCCTGTAAACAGCTCTAGGAGCACTTGTAACACATCGAGAGAAATAAAGTTCATCACTTTGGCAGCTTGAGTGTAAAGACAGTTGCATCTTCCTCCCGGATCCCACTAGCATCCATTGGCCCCATACTTTAGCCTACCCATGGCATCTGCCGTGCCACCACCACACGCTTGGCGCCATCGTGGGGCCAGCGGTAGCTGGAGTTGTGATCCGGACGGGAAACTTCATCAACACCGGCGAGCGCGTTGTTTCTGGCGTGGTCCAGAGATTTGGTCTCTGTGATTATGTCAGAGACAATGCAGGGAGCTTCAGGGGGAAAACTTCCCCGCGCAACGGGATCTTCATCGGCCTGGGCGAGCACAGGATCTACGTCGGCGTCGACGTCTCCGACGTTTATCCTCACCGGGTTGTTGCGGGGGAACCACCTCGAGCGCAGCGGCTGTCCATCGAGAACGTCGGCCAGCGGCGCCGAGGTGATGGTCGCAGCAGGGCAAGCGGGAGCGGCATTGGCGGGTCAAGCAGAGAGCCGCAGTGAAAGCGCCAAGCATTGCATCGCAAACCGCTGAGGTAATTCATGGGTGGCAAACCCGGCGAACTACATGACACCACCCCAAAGGCACCAAGAGTGAGAGGACCACCTCTGGAGAGACCAGAGAACATTCTTGAGCAACTATAGATAACTTAACTACACCTGAGCGCCGATACTTGATCCGCAAATGCTCAGCAGAGTTAGAGGAAACCAGCAAAAGTGGTAGAGGCCCAAAAGTGTCGGCCCTGAATCCTTGAACAGGACCCTGAGAGAATATGCAAAAGCTAATAAGCTTGATATCGCACCTGAGCGGGTGGATGAACTAAGATTAAGAGGCAAGAACCTCATGAATGATATTAACAAAGATCATGAAGCTCACAGAGCCGAATCAGGCGATTTGGGTTTGCCGAGGTACAGTACCCCGACGAAAAACCTAAGAGCGGCAAATGCCGCAGCATTGGAACTAGAGGGGTTAACAGGAGAAGCTCGGCAGGCAGCAAGAAAGAGTGAATGAACTGCGCATCGCGAACCAGAGAATGAGGAAATGCTCGAGCTAACCCGAAGACCAGGGGCCTCGCGAATGGTTCATTCGGCAAGTGACCGCTTATCTGCAGCAGCGCATCTTCACCGAAACAATGCAAGAAAACAAAGAGCAAGAACCTCGGGAAGAGGAACAAACAGATCGTTCCATATGACCCAATAATAGTGGAAAGGCAAATGAGAACAGAGGAAAGCAAGCGAGGTAATAGCGGGAGAGAAACCACGGCCGTATGGAAAAGGACGGCAAGGTCGAGGTAATGGGGAGCACGGCAAAAGAACCCGCGAGACAATCATGAAAACCAAGCTCCGGCCGAAGTAAGGAGAGAAGTGCCGCTCCACCCACTGCCAAGACATGAGCCTCGGCAAGAAAGAGAAGTGAGGCCAGCTCGCTATAATCAGATGAACGAGAGGTATAATGATGGATATTCCGAGGTAGAATACGCAAACCAGGTGGGACCCTCACTATGGGATGCAGATAGAATCTGCATGAGATTTGCCAAATGAATGATGCAAGAGTAAAGTTGGATCGGTTATACCGGTCCGAGCTGTTGGAAGAGCAAGGTCCACCGGTCCGCGTGTTTTGGACCACGGATCATGGGCGAACCACCAGTACCAAATTTTCAGTTGGCAAGAGGCACAAAACGCATAATGGAAGTACCAAGCCACAAGATGGTTAATTGATTATGCTACCGCATGAAGATAGCGGTGGCAACTGAGATGGCGATGCGGTATGTCCCAGATGTTGGAAGGACCAGCCGGTATGGTTGAATAATCAACCCGCAGCGATCAACTGTTGGTTAGACTTCAAGAGATGTTCACAACTTTACCAAAGACATACAAGAGACCGAATAGACCAAAGAATCGCCATGTGCAAGCGGCGAATGAAACAGATAGAGAGTTGTTAACTCGATGATGTAACCTATGAAACTCATGTGAAGGAGTTATTGAATCGCAAGCGATCGCTTGGTTCACGCAAGGCTGCCGTTACGGCAGTGTGTTGTGGCAACGCCTGCAGAGAGATATGCCAACCACGCTGGCAGAAACTATCAGAATAGCGGACTCCTATGCTTTGGGTGACCCAACCCAACCGGAGTTAATGTCGGCCGATCATCGTGAGGTGCAAGGCCAATACACGAGATGATTGGCCGGGTCAGCTAGGCGTGATTTGAGGAAGAAGAAGAAGAGAGGCCGGATTATAGGTATAATTCGCCAGTGGCCTGTGGCCCAAGACCAGCCGAGTCACGGAGTAACTCAACGTAAAAATGGACCTCAACAAAGGACCGCAAGAAATGATGGAAAGAGGCAATGGACCCCGAGCAAAAAAAGCAATGGCAAGAGAAGCCAAGTATACATTTGAATCCATGTTGGATCACCGTGTAAATTTCACACATCAAACCCATCTAGACCAGCCAATCACAACCCGCAATGTGCTTGGATGAAAAATGCGATGGGTAACCCGGCAGAGTTCAGCTCCCCATCGATGCAACAAAGAAGATCAGCGATTAATCGGAGAAAATGCGAAGAATCGACAAGCGCCTCCGAGGTATGATAACTCGGATCGAGGGATGCAAAGGCATCAAGTGATAAACCAGAGGCGTGACGGAAGGATAAACCCGCAAATCTGGACGCAATGATTACAGGAACATCACGGTCTTATCGCGTGTTCACAATGTAATGCAGGACAAACAGAGTGTGCAGCGCCGACATATGGAAGTGAATGCAGTTGTACCAGCAGTGCCAAGATATCAGCCATGGTTTGATCAGGAGATAACTTGGAGCATAAAAGATCACCCCAGGATAATGCCGAATCCAGGATCATACGCACTTGTGTTGGATCCGACATTTGTGGGACCAAGCATCAATGTGAAATTCTCAAAAGTACTCATTGATAATGGAAGCAGTATTAACATCATGTACAAAGATACCATGCACAAGCTCGGTATATCACAGAACATGCTGCAGTCCACAAGGACGATTTTCCATGGGATAGTGCCAGGGCTTTCATGTGAGCCCATTGGTAAGGTCCGAGTGGACGTCTTATTCGGTACAAGAGATAACTGCAGAGCAGAAAATTTGGAATTTGAGGTGGTTGATCTGGAAAGTTGTTATCATGCTCTACTCGGACGGCCCGCACTGGCCAAATTCATGAGCAGTTGTCATATAGGTTATCTAAAGATGAAATTACCCGGACCACAAGGGGTGATAACATGTAGGGATTACAAGAAGTCAATGGAGTGTGCCTCGCCGGGTCAAATTTGGCGAATCATTGGTCATAGCGAGAAAAGAAAAGGATTCAAGAGGTAGCAGCCTCGCAACAAGACAATTAAGCATGCCGCATTGGCCAACCCTCATGGCAGCGTTCTTTTCAACCAACCAAAGAGACGAAGAAATTTCAGATTGATGAGCAATTCCCAGCAAGACTGTCACTATTGGTGCAGGTCTTGACGCTAAATAGGAAGGCGAGCTCACCAACTTCCTCCGTGAGAATCGGGACATATTTGCATGGTCAACACAAGACTGCAAGGTGTGCCGAGGAGTTGGTTGAGCACTCCTTAAACGTCAGCCGTGAGCACGGCCGGTGAAGCAACCTCTCCGCCGTCGCCAAGACAGGAGAAAAGTAATAGGGGATGAAATAACTCGCTTCGCCGGGTTTATCATGGAGGTGCTTTACCGGATTGGTTATCAAATCCGTGCTAGTAGAAAAGAAAAAGATGATCCCAATGTAGCCATTGTGTGGCGAATGTGTATCGACTACACTAACTGAACAAGGCGTGTCCAAAAGATCCTTTCCCATTGCCTAGAATAGACCAAGTCATTGACTCGACCGGGTGTGAGTTGTTATCATTTGTAGACGCCAGATTCTGGTTTCCACCAGATACCGTTAAATCCGCCGATCAAATAAAAACTGCATTTATTACCCTGCACGGGCTTATTGTTATCGCACGATGCCATTCGCCCGAGAAATGCGGAGCAACGTACCAAAGGTGCATGCAAAATGCTTACATGATCGATAGGAAAAATGTACAGTATATGTGGATGACGTAGTCATCAAAACTAAGGAAAGCAGAACCTTGCTAGAAGATATACGCAACTTTTTGCGAACACGAGAAGGTTCGAATGAAACTTAATCCAGAGAAATGCACGTTTGGCGTTACAGGAAAACTACTCGGATTCCTTGTGTCCACCGAGGTATCGAGGCTAATCCGACGAAGATAAGAGCAATAGAAAAATGGAATTGCCGAGATGTTTGAATGATGTACAAAAATTCACGGGTTGCCTCGCCTCGCTTAGTCGATTTGTATGTCGGCTAGAGAGAAGGCACGCCACTTTATCACCGATGAGAAAGTCGGACAAATTCATTTGGACTCCCAGTGCGACCTTATGCTTTCACGAGTTGAAAAAGATGCTAGTTACGGCACCCATTTTAGCTTCCCCATTATCAAAAGAACCTATGCTACTTTATAGCGGCTACCAATCGAGTAGTAGTTAGCACTGTGGTGGTGGAACGACTTGAAGAGGGTAAGTCGGTTCAGAGGCGATATACTATCTAAGTGAAGTATTATCCACCTCAAAGCGTAATTATCCGCATTATCGGAAGATGGCCTATGGAGTATATATGTCGGCAAAAAGCTTAAGCATTACTTTGAAGAGCATCCCATCGAGTAATATGAGGCACCCATAGCCGACATATTGAACAACAAAGATGCAAGTGGCGAATAGCAAAATGGGCGATCGAGTTATCACCATATGCTCCAATTTGATAGAAGAGATGCAATCAAATCTCGCCGATTTTCTCGTAGATTGGGCCGAGGTGCAATATGAGCCACCATTGCGATCCCAATTCTCGGACAATGCATTTTGATGGTTCCAAACTAAGGAACGGTTTGGGCAGGAATAGTCTTGACCTCGCCTAAAAAGACCAATTGAAATATGTATCGCAAATACATTTTGCCGCCCAACAATGTAGCTGAATATGAGGCATTAGTCCATGGATTAAAGGTGGCAAAAGAAATGGGAATACGCCAATCATATGTTACGGTGACTCGGATCTAGTAGTGCAGCAAGTATCGGCACTTGGGACGCATTAGATGCTAATATGGCTTTATCTGATTCCATGTGCAAAAGATCGTGGATATTTTGAAGGATGTGAATTCCACCATGTACCACGAGAAAATGACGCACGACACATTGTCAAAGTTAGGATCAACCCGGCAATGTTCCGCTGTATAGCCTCGAGCACCTCAGAAACCATCAATAAACCCATCACCGTAATCCGTCAATCTTTATCCCAAATTCTCGCAGAGAATCATACGCCAATGGAGGTAGATCCGCAGAAGATTCGGAACCCTAAAGGGGGACAGCCGAGGTAATAACAATCATGGAAAGGGCCGAGGTAAATACGTCGGCAGAAGAAATGGAGATAGACAGTGAAATCACTGCAGGAAGAGCAACGCCGATATGGGCACAACCCATATTTTCATACCTAAAGGACGATCTCGCCGAGTAATGAAGTACTAGCCAGACAAACTGTCAGAAGAGCAAAGGCTTATACAATCATAAACAATGAGTTATATAAAAGAAGCGTAACAAGCATATTGCAAAAATGCGTGAGTCCCACAGAAGGTCAGGAAATTCTTCTAGATATACATCAAGGAGAATGTGGGCACCATGCCTCATCTCGCGCCTTAGTAGCCAAGGCATTCAGGCATGGATTCTACTGGCCAACGGCGTTAAAAGAGGCAGAAGAGTTAGTTAAGAAGTGCAATGGATGTCAGAGATATGCAACCAGAATACATATGCCGTCGGCCGAGTTAAAAACAATACCCATTACTTGGCCATTTTCTGTGTGGGGTTTAGACATGGTAGGACCTTTTAAGCCGGCAAGAGGAGGAATGACCCACATCTTGGTCATGGTCGACAAGTTCACAAAATGGATTGAAGTAAAACCAATCAAAAAGTGTGATGGGCACACAGCAGTGAAATTCCTCAAGGATATCATCTTGAGATACGGATACCCACACAGCATTATTACGGATAATGGGACGAACTTTGCGTAGGAGCTTCGCTAGATTTTGCCAAGAGAAACACATAAGACTAGATGTTGCCTCGGTGGCTCACCCAAAGATCCAATGGGCAAGTTGAAAGATCTAATGGACTGGTTTTATCAGGAATAAAACCACGGCTAGTCGAACCATTGCAAAGGTCGGCAGGATGTTGGATTGAGGAATTACCAGCAGTATTATGGAGCCTCAGGACTACTCCGAACAGATCAACAGGTTACACACCATTCTTTTTAGTATATGGGGCAGAGGCCGTGCTTCCAACCGACATAATACATGACTCGCCAAGAGTTACTCAATATACATCTTCAGAGGTAAATGAGGTAGCTCGGCAAGATGCCGTAGACCTGTTGGAAGAAGCCCGAGAATTGACATTATCACGATCGGCCATTTATCAACAGAACTTACGGCGGTATCACAGCAGGAAAGTGAATCCAAGAGTATTCAAAGAAGGAGATTTGGTACTCCGGTGCAACGCACCGCATGCACAAATTGTCACCCCATGGAAGGACCATTTATCGTGAGCAAAGCATTACAACGATGCATACTATCCGATTGACGCCCAATCACCGGAAGCAAGGCAAACAAAGTCAAGAAACGAAGCGCCTCGAATGTGGCTTTACTCGCCATTTTACTCAGAGGTTATGTCTCAAGGTCACCAATGATGTATTTGCACCTCGACACCCAGAAGCGGTGACTGGGACCGCCAATGTTATATTTATTTCATATCGTGTATTTAAACCTCGGCACCTGAAAGCGTTGCTCGGGACGCCATATGTGATGTTATCTCATGTTTGATATTTAAACCTCGGCACCCAGAGCAGCGTTGCGGGACCGCCATATGTGATGTTATCTCATGTTTGAGATTTAAACCTCGGCACCCGTGAGCAGCTCGGGACGCCATATGTGATGTTATCTCATGTTTGATATTTAAACCTCGGCACCCAGCAGCTTGCTCGGGACCCATATGGTGTTATCTCATATTTGATTTTTGGACCTCGCACCCAGAGCAGTTGCTCGGGACGCCATATGTGATGTTATCTCATGTTTAATATTTAAACCTCGGCACCCAGGCGATTACTCGGGGACGCCATATGTGATGTTATTTCATATTTGATTTTTGGACCTCGGCACCCAGAGCAGTTACTCGGGGACTGCCATATGCAATGATTATTAAGTGTTATATGTTTAGGCCTTGGCATCCAGAGCAATAGCTCGGGGACTGCCATATCGTATACTTATCTCTTTCGCGTTACACACTTGAACATTGGCGATCAGAGCAGTAACTCGGAGAGTGCCACATGTTATTTTCTTTTCATGTTACGAATATGCATCTTGGTGCCCAAAGCATTGACTCAGGAATTATCATAGGATTGTCAAATTCATGGACACGTAAACTTTAGCACCTAAACCAACGACTCGGAAACTATGAGCCAACAAGGCAAAAAAAAAGTAAATCCTGAAAGATGAAGAAATTATGAGCCAACAAGGCAAGAATTCGGACGAGCATCCACTTAACTAAGAGTCTCAAAAGCACATAGCAAAAGAACCTCGAATCATACGAGTTGACAAATTTTTTCGTCTACATTGAACACCCGGCATACCAGGGATCACGAATAACCTAGGCATCGTTCGTTGGAGGAGGAACCACTTGATCAAAAAAGGGCACTCAAGTAGGAGGAACTTCGACTGAGGTTGCCTCGCCTTCCGCCGACCCAGGAGTAACTTCGGCGGTATCACGGGGTTGTTCAGGAGCGTCAGTACGCGCGGTAGAATGCCCGGTGCCTTTGGAGGAAGATCGTGCATCACCATTGCTATCCGAGCTTGAGCTAGAGCTATTGGATGTGGCCGAATCATCTTCACCTTCCCCGTGCTCAGCAGAATCATCAAACAAAGCATCTTCACCGCCTCTTCATCCGGACCGGGAGAAAACTCGCCCTTCATTCCAAGTGTGCACATCGGCATACTCGACGCTGGAAAGCCCGAGCTTGCCGAAGAGCAACAAAGGTGGGATCTTCAACCCACCGGAGCCGGCGCAGATTCATCGAATGTCAAGAGATATCTTCATACCATGACATGATTACGGTAAGGGCCATGTCGGCACCAAAGACGCTGCAGATTCTCCAAAGACTCAATCTCTCGGATGCCTTCACTGGTCACCAATAACTTGACCTCGTCAATATCGGAGACCCCGAGGTATTCGCCAGAGTGCATGGTAAGCTTTGATAGCGGCTGCACCAAGTCCCGCCCATGATTTTCATCGGACCAACCGCGACCAACGGCAACCAAGAAATCCTCCATCGAGTATTCAAAGTCAACAAGATTAGCTTCACCTGACGAACGCGAGCTGCAAGAACAGCTCTAGTACTCACGGGTTTGGCCTCGGGAAGTGACCTCATAAAACATGGACATGTCAAAGGATAGTAGCGGCGACAAAGAAAAATACAGTTCGGCCGGGCAAAATAACTACGATGGATATAGTTCATCATTATTTGAAGATCCTTAGCCCAAGTAGCTTTACTCTTCTCGAAACGAGCAATTTCTCGCTCAAACCGCGAAGTTTTAAGTTCGGCAGCTTTGAGGAGTTCTTTGTTCTTCCGGATCCAGAGTCAGGCTCTTTTCCAAAGAGAATTCTTGATCAACCTTTTCTAGCTCGGATTACGAGAGAGCTTGAGTGTATTCACCTCGGATCTCAAAGTAGTTATCTCATCATCCTTCTTGTAGTTGCGCCAATGAACTGCGCTTTGTTCTAAAAAATGAAGCATCACGTCGCATGGGCACGCAATCTTGTTGACACTGCAAAGTCTTGCAACTCGGCTTTACCACAACCCAACGCAATAAGGAAACTCAGCATAGATACTAAAAGAAGAAGGAGCAAGGGGGAAAGGAAACTAACCTTCCAAGGACTTGACCTTCTTTTCAAGGCGGATATTGAGATTATTGATATTACCTATTCAAAGAAGAAGTGTCATTCCGCGACAAGTATATAAGAAAGTTGGGAATAAGGAAAGAAACTATCAACTTACCTTTTCTTCGACGCAGAACTTTCTCATACTTCTTCCAACTTGCGGTGCAAGAAGAGCAACCTCGAACTCGGCGTCCGTCGATCATGTGCAACCCGAGAAATGGAGCAAAATGATAAAATAAAAGTTAGAAGCTATAGACCCGAATCAAGCAAAGCTTAATTCGGCTCTAGGTGGCTGGATATTCAAAGCTATACCAGATCCGAATCAAGTGAGACTTAATTCAGATCTAGGTGGCTAGATATTCAAAGCTATACCAGATCCGAATCAAGTGAGACTTAATTCAGATCTAGGTGGCTGGATATTCAAAGCTATAAAAGATCCGAATCAAGTGAGACTTAATTCAGATCTAGGTGGCTGGATATTCAAAGCTATAACAGATCCGAATCAAGTGAGACTTAATTCGGCTCTAGGTGGCTGGATATTCAAAGCTATACCAGATCCGAATCAAGCAAAGCTTAATTCGGCTCTAGGTGGCTGGATATTCAAAGCTATACCAGATCCGAATCAAGTGAGACTTAATTCAGATCTAGGTGGCTGGATATTCAAAGCTATAGATCCGAATCAAGCAAAGCTTAATTCGCTATAGGTGGTCGGATATTCAAAGTTATACGGATCCGAATCAAGTGAGACTTAATTCAGATCTAGATGGTGGATATTCAAAGCTATAACAGATCCGAATCAAGCAAAGCTTAATTCGCTCTAGGTGGTCGGATATTCAAAGTTATACAGATCCGAATCAAGTGAGACTTAATTCAGATCTAGGTGGTCGGATATTCAAAGTTATAAGATCCGAATCAAGCAAAGCTTAATTCGCTCTAGGTGGTCGGATATTCAAAGCTAAACTAGATCGTAATCAAGCAAGACCGAATTCAGATCTAGGTAGGGGGATTCAAAACTCACGGATCCGAGTCAAAAGGACTTAACTCGGCTCTATGAGAATGGAAATGCAAAGCTACGTCACAACTAAATAAACTATGAACTAGGTGGCGAACTAATGAAACCTTAGAAATAAATACGTCAAACTTCCAAGCATACAACAAGTTATTTCCTTGCAAGTTTCGGGACTAGAGAGTATGATAACATGTGGAAAATAATTTAAGACCCGGAGATAAAACAATTACCGCATTCATCTTGTTCAGTATCAATGATAAATCGGGCGCTTGGTCAAGCGGCCACCGATGTCGAAAGTCGGAAGGGTTGATTGATCGGATTGCCCTCAAACCGATCGTGACATTCCGCTTATTGGCGAATTCAACCAGCCCGAGGCTGTTATCGCTAGTTGTCCGGGTTAAAACTTTACCCGGCAAGCGGTCCAACCACGATCGCAGGACTCTTATGAAGAGCAAGTCGATCGCCGGTGGCCGAGGTAACATGCCTTTGGCATACTGACTCCTTTGGCGCAGTGCCTGCAATACTTGGTGAGAGGTGCCGCAAGACTTTTCGAGAAGAGGTCTTGACGGCACAACACGCTTCTCCTTAGAAGAGGCACCGGCAGGAAGTTGCGCCTCCGAGTAGGGACGGAATCCTTAGGATCGAGAGGTTAAGCTCGCAGAGGCGCCGGGTAGCGATCTTCTTGGCAGAGGTCGGAGTGACCGAGGAGCTGCCGAGTAGATGGAAGCTCAATTGTAGCTGGGGCCCATAGAGGGCAGCTGGCTCAACGAAACATCGGAGGCGGATCGGATCCGGATCAATGGGAGAGATCTCAGGGCATCACGGCGAGCAGCGAATTATCGGGAAGCGGGGAGAAGCAGACGAATAGGACTAGGAACTCTCGGCCATCACGGGAGGAGGAGATGGCGGCGAATCGGACGGCTAGTCATACTAGGACCGCCGGGTTTAACAGATGAGCAGCTGCAAAATAAGAAAGAAGATTCGTGGAATGAGAAACAGAAGAAGAGAAACAAGAAATATAGGCAAAAGAACTTACCCAGCAACCCCGGGCATAGTCTTGCGCCTGGGAGGATTCGGAGCGGATTTCTTTACTCGCTTCTTAGGAACCGCATCCGAGGCATCAAGGAGCCCCGCTTCCCGAGGTAACGGAGGCCGAGAAGCAATAGGTTCGGCGTCATGAATCTGGCCGCCGGATTAGCTGGGAAAGCGAAGCGGAAATGCATAAGAAATAGGCATGGCGGCAACTACCTCAAGAATTTGGACCTCGTCCGAATCACCTTCCTCCTCCTGCGCTGAGGTTTTGCCGCGAGCTCGAGCAGGAGTGGGATCTGACTTAGGGACGAACTCCTCGGAGTCCGGCTCGCCAGTATCCGGGGTACTCCTATCTGCGGGCCAGGGGAGCTGCAGAACTTCGGCATTGTGGCATCCCGCAAAACCACTACTAGAAAATCGCGTTGAATTTGTGCATTGCATCGTCATCATCATGCTTTGTTTGCCAAAACTATTTTGCAAAACCCCGGGTTATATTTCCAAACGCCCCATCTTTATTCAAACGCAAAAACCCGGGTCTCCGGAGTTAATTTTGTTTGTTGCTATCGGGTTGCAAACGGCCCAATTATATTAAATAAAAGTTTTATTTATTTTAGCGGGGGCAGTCGAACGGGCCGTCCCGACCCGAACGACCACCCCCAGTTCAAAAATCGGTCCAAACCTGCCCTAAACTCCTAAACCCACCTAAAACTCTACCCACAACCCCTGGCCACCTCACCCTGCCCAATCCCCATGTGCCACCTCACTTTCCTCTCTCCCTCACCCTATCCTACACTGCCACATCACCCACTCCCCACTCAAACCTCACCCTCTCTCCCCCCTGTCCCTGGCTGGCCCCACTCCCACCCAAACACACCCACGCACGCTTTTTCTCCCTCCTCAGCCGATCCCAACCATCCCCTGGCCCGCCCGGTCCCACGCCTGTCCCCTCTCTCTCTCACCCCGCCTCCACTGTTCTTCTCCTCATGGCTGCTCACCCAGCACCTCCGCCTCCGCCGCCTCCCGCCTTCCTCTCCACCGCCCTCGCACGCCCCTCTCTCCCGCCTCGCCGCCGCCTCCACCACTCCCTCCCACGCCCACCGCCTCAACCGCCACTGCACCCGCCACCGTCCTCCTCCTCTGCCAGCCTCCGCCTGCTGCCCCTCTCTCCGTGCTACCTGCCGCCCGACCCCAGCGCCTCTCTCCACCTCCCCGCTGCAGACCCCCTCTCACCCGCATCCTCGCCACGGTGGCCCTTCCCGCGCCAGCAGCCTGGCTGCCAGCGCCCGCCTTCGCAGCTGGCGTCAGCCCGAGCCTCCATGAGCTCGGCTGCCGCCCTGAGCCGCCCACCCCCGCCCAGCCCTGCGCCGCCGCCGCCCGGTTCGCGGCCCCACCTCTCCGCGAAGCGCCTCCGCTTGCCCGCCTCCACCACGCCCCGCCGACGCCGCCTCCTCCGACCTGTGCCCGCTGGGCCCTCCCCGCCCCGGTGCCTGGCCCGCCCGGCCACGCCTCCGCCGGCGAGCCTGCGGCTGCCTCGCCACCGTGACGACCTCGCCCCGTGCTGCGCGCCGCCGACCTCGCCCGGAGCTCCCCGCTGCCGGACGTCTCCACCGCCCGCCGGTCCTCGCCCCTCGCCCGGCTCCTCCGGCCGTCGACCTCGTCGGCATGGACCCCGCAGAACCATCAAGCTTCCGCGGCCAGTATCTCGCCCGTGCGCTTCATTTTGCCTTCGCCAGCGAGCTCGCCCGGAACGCAGTACCTCTACCTCGTGGCTGTGTTTGCTAGACCGTTGTAATGAGAGGCCCATGGCTCAACAAGATCTGCCCGACGCTGTAATTCGCTTCACAAGATCGTCTTCGACGGAAGATAAACCGAAGAACCTCGGCGCCGACCGATGACCGCCAAGCGCTGCTAGGAGACAAGCACTACCGCGACAAGATCTCCACACGGACGTCAAGAACTGTTCTCGAGTCCGGATGTCGAACCCGTGGGACCCCGAGTTCTCCTTCACGGAACGCCAAGATTCTCGATCCGATGGTTGAGTCTCCGAAAATCCCGAAGACTGACGCCCGGCGACCGAAGCCGAGAACCCCGACACGGACACACCAAGCTCTCCATCGAAGAAACCAAGGCCGTCGACGTGGAACCGTAGAACGCCGAGTGCTTCACCCGGACACCGAGAACTTCCCCCTGAACGCCATGACCGTCGACATGACCCCGAGTCCCGCACCCGGATGCGCCAAGACCTACCTCGATACCCGAGAACGGAACCGTCGAACCCTGGACCCCGAGATCGAACCCTGGACCCTGTCGAACCCCGAACCCCGGAAACCCCAAGATCGTCGAGACCCCTAATGTGTGAACCCCTTTCCGAAAACCCTATTTTATAACATAATAACAACTTGTCGCATATTAAATTGTCATCTCGCATGCATATCATTGGTTTGGGGGCCTTATGCCGATTCACCTAATAATTAAACATGGGGCCCATATGCGGGCAAATCTAGTCTCATATCGGCCTCATTTAAACTTGTGTAGCGAACCGGTATCTTATATTGCCTTGTTTAAACAACATTTAAATTGCGGGTAACTTGCACCATCTAATTAATCGGGACCCCGGTTCCGCTTAATCTTGACCTAATTGCATCGCACCTTTGCCATGTCATACATCATACATGCATCATGCCGATCTTCCGCCGTGTATTAAATATTGCATCCGTGTTTCTTCTAGTGTTTTGCTTCTTCATGGATAAGGCCGTTGAGTTGATGTGAGCTTCGCCCCGTTCTTCGGTTGAACCTTCGACCATGTTTTCAGGCGAGCATCTCCCTCTTTCTACCTATCTTACTTTTATAGTAATTTACTCCTTTCCTGTTGATCTATTGCTATCTGTGTTGCGATGCTCTAGTTTCGTACCCGTGAAATCCCTTGCAGCCCTATATTGCCTTGGACACACCCTATTACCTGTTGTTTGGTAGATAGTTGGACTTGCGAGTCGTAGTTGCTTGCCCAAGTGCTGATGTGTGTCGCCATATGCCACAGTTGCTGATGTATTGCCGCATGTTGATGTTGGAGATGATTCTAGTTTTACTTATTGTCACTTTAATTTCTGTTTAACCACTAAAATTGAATAAGCAGAGGCATCGGTGGGTGATAGATAATATTTGGTTTCCGAACGCCCACTTGTGTCCCGTAAGACCCCGAGTACTTGATACCTGTTCCTTGTTTTTGCGCGCTATCCACATCCGGGAGGTATATGGGACCCCCCTGGGCCAGAGCTTGATTCAGTCTTATTTCTTGGGGCCACAAACTAGTTTGAGGTGTTCTTACTATCCTGTACTTATGCCATGTTTACCGCTTTATTTACGATTGTGCGAGGTGCACTGTCTGTTAGGAAATAATGGCTGCTTCCATGGTGTCGACAAGCCCAGCCACACTTTCGGGTTCCCATGCTCACAGTCCCCATAACCTTGAGGCCGTCTCGAGCTTGCTTACCCGCTATGGATTCTACTCTAAGGGTGGCCTGAAATATTTCTGAATCCTGTGATTGTTCAGTCGTGAAAGCCTCGTTGGGTTTTGATTTGGTTTTTCCGAGGTTGATCGAGCGTGTGTTGCTATTGGTGCACCCCGGCCGGGTAAAACTTTCGGAAAGCCGTGTCCGCGGATATGGACGACTTGGAGCACAGTATCTCGATCATAGACAAGCATAACTAAAGTTTACTGCTATTAATTTGACTTATAATGACTAGTAATCAGCTTCACTATAACGGAATGGCTAATTAATGCTGCCCACCATTGCTTGTTTGGTTGTCGCTTGCGGCAAATGTATCTGACTAGTAAGTATTGCAACTACAACGAATTGGCTGAATAAAAGTACCAACAACTGCTGGGTTTTGGGTTATCTCATACTATATGTATCTGATTAGTAATCGCTGCAACTACAACGGAATGATTAACTAACAGGACCCACTGCTTACTTTATCAGGACGATTATCTATACCTGACTAGTAATTACCGCAATGATAACTGAATAAATAAAGCGCCAACTGTGAGTTCCTCGGTGACTTCCTCGTTTGGTCTCGAGGAAACACCGGATGGGTTTGGTTGGTGTTAGCTTCGAGTTGGATCCGGATAGGTCATTCTCATCCTCTCTCGATAACCGCCATTGTATCGAGTCTCTATAGGTTGTTTAGTGCATCTTTGCCGCTGCCGATCCACCATACCTATGTAGGCGAGGACCGAATTCTAGCCTCGCCGTGTCTTGGCCTCGATCGACGCCTCCTTCTTTGTTTTCCTTTGCTTGCCTTTGTCGGCACCCCTTTGTTAAGCAGGTTTTGAGATCGACGTTAGCGGGTTACCTTTCCGGCTTGGCAGGGGTTATGGACGCCATTGGTATTCTTCGTGGCTCTTAGCCCCATTTGCTTCTTGTCCGTAGTCGGACGCCTATCGCTTTCAAGGTGATTTGGAGCACAGTATATTATATCTGTATTCTTGACTCTTTGAGTCATGTTATATATATCTGCTCGTGGGTCCCATCAAGGACTGTTGTGTTATGTTATTACCGTTTTCCACCCGCACGAAAGTGCTGGTGGGCACCTTTGAATCGCTTTCTATGGGTTTGGAATTTTGCCCAAATTTGCATAGGTCCGATTCTGAGGTGTTCTGAGTGGTATCGAGCTCAGCTATGATACCCACAAGTCCACTGAGGATAACCTAGCTAACGGCCAAGTAGAGTGTCAAAACTACTTTTGCAAAATCGGTTGGATAGTTCTCGTTAGGTCGATTTTACTCCTTACCCTCTCGCTATTCCCCTTACCTCGACGTGTTTTGAATCCGCTCTCTTCTTTCTCTTCGAGTCCAGGAATTCTCGTGGTTGGGTTTCCGTCGTACCTTCAGGGTTTCGCTTCCTCCTCTGATAACGGTGATCTATGATCCGGTGTTCAAGCTGCTTGAGGAATCCGTCTGCTGTGGTACCATTCTTTGTTCCTTGTTTGTGCCTTCCGGTGTTTTCCGACGCGACGACATCCTCTACGCCAGATCCGATGCAGAGTCAGCATCGCCCCTTTGTTTCTGAACCTCGCTTGTCGAGCTCTTCAGTCTGAATCCGAGGATGGTTGCACTCTCGTCTACTGATTGTGCGGAGTAATAGTTTGGGTGCGTGATGGATTGGCCCCCATGCCGACTACCCTTTCTATTCGCTTTTGTACATTGAAGTTGATAAGAATGCATCGGTTCCTCTCTCCATCGAAGTTAGAGGTGGCTTTAGTTGTTGATACCTCTACCTTCGACCTGTAGTTCCCGGAGAGTTCCTCTCGACGCTCACGGACAACGAACTCCTTGTTAGTGGTGTCGCGAGGATCTACACGAAGCGCGAAGGATCAGACGCCGACCCTCCTTCCGGTACCATGAGGCGGATCTCGAGGGCGAGATCCATTGTTAGTGGTGTCGAATTGTGGCATCCCGCAAAACCACTACTAGAAAATCGCGTTGAATTTGTGCATTGCATCGTCATCATCATGCTTTGTTTGCCAAAACTATTTCGCAAAACCCCGGGTTATATTTCCAAACGCCCCATCTTTATTCAAACGCAAAAACCCGGGTCTCCGGAGTTAATTTTGTTTGTTGCTATCGGGTTGCAAACGGCCCAATTATATTAAATAAAAGTTTTATTTATTTTAGCGGCAATGAACGGGCCGTCCGACCAACGACCACCCCAGTTCAAAATCGGTCCAAACCTGCCCTAAACTCCTAAACCCACCTAAACTCTACCCACAACCCCGCCACCTCACCCCGCCAATCCCCATGTGCCACCTCACTTTCCTCTCTCCTCACCCTATCCTACACCGCCACATCACCCACTCCCACTCAAACCTCACCCTCTCCCCCCCTCGGCTGGCCCCACTCCCACCCAAACACACCCACACGCTTTTCTCCCTCCTCACCGATCCCAACCATCCTCGCCCGCCGGTCCCACGCCTCCCTCTCTCACCCCGCCTCCATTGTTCTTCTCTCATGAGGCCGCTCACCCAAGACCTCCGCCTGCGCCGCTCCTCCCGCCTTCCTCCACCGCCTCGTGACGCCTCTCTCCGCCTCGCCGCCCACCACTCCCTCCTCCCACGCGCCACCGCCTCAACCGCCACTGCACTCGCCACCGTCTGCTCCTCCCTGCCAAGACCGCCTCTTGTCCCTCCTCTCCGTGCTCCGCTCGCCCGACCCCAGCGCCGCCTCTCCACCTCCTCCTGCAGCCCCTCTCACCGCATCCTCGCCGGTGGCCTTCCCTTGCTGAGCCAGCCCAGCCCCCGCGCCTGTTACAGGCGCTGGAGCCTCCGAGAGCCCCCGAGCCGCCTGTGCCGCCTCCACCCGCCCAGCGTCTGGCCCCGCGCCGCCGCCGTTCGCGTCCCCACCTCTCCGAGCGCGCCCCTCCGCCCGCCCGCCTCCACCACGCCCCCGCGCCCGCCGCGACCTCCGCCGACCTGCCCTGCTGGGCCCTCCCCGCCCCTGGCAGCCGCCCGCTCCGCCACGCCCGCCGGCGAGCCTGCGTCCCGCCACCGACGACCTCGCCCCGTCGCGCCCGTCGCCGCCGACCTCCCGGAGCTCCCGCCTCCGGACGTCTCCACCGCCCGCCGTCCTCGGCCCTCGTCCGAGCCCTCGCCGCTCCTGGCCGACCTCGTCGGCATGGACCCCGCAGAACCATCAAGCTTCCGCCGACGGTATCCTCGCCCGTGCGGCCTGTGCCTTCTCTGCCAGCGAGCTCGCCAGTGAACGCAGTACCTCTACCTCGTGGCTGTGTTTGTTGCTAGACCGTTGTAACAGAGAGGGCCCATGGCTCAACAAGATCTGCTCTGACGCTGTAATTCGCTTCACAAGATCGTCTTCGACAGGAAGATAAACCCGAAGAACCTCGGCGCCGGACCGATGACCGCCAAGCGCGCTGCTAGGAGACAAGCACTACACCGCGACAAGATCTCCCACACGGACGTCAAGAACTGTTCCTGGAGTCCGGATGTCGAACCGAACCCGTGGGACCCCGAGTTCTCCTTCACGGAACGCCAAGATTCTCGATCCGATGGTTGAGTCTCCGAAAATCCCGAAGACTGACGCCCGGCGACCGAAGCCGAGAACCCCGACACGGACACACCAAGCTCTCCATCGAAGAAACCAAGGCCGTCGACGGGAACCGTAGAACACCGAGTGCTTCACCCGGACACCGAGAACTTCCCCCTGAACGCCATGACCGTCGACATGACCCCGAGTCCCGCACCCGGATGCGCCAAGACCTACCTCGATACCCGAGAACGGAACCGTCGAACCCTGGACCCCGAGATCGAACCCTGGACCCTGTCGAACCCCGAACCCCGGAACCCCAAGATCGTCGAGTCCCCTCTAATGTGTGAACCCCTTCCCGAAACCCTATTTCATAACATAATAACAACTGTTGCATATTAATCATTTCATCTCGCATGCATATCTGTGGTTTGGGGGCCTTATGCCGATTCACCTAATAATTAAATATGGGGCCATATGCGGGCAAATCTAGTCTCATATCGGCCTCATTTAAACTTGTGTAGCGAACCGGTATCTTATCTTGCCTTGTTAAAACAACATTTAATTTGCGGGGTAACTTGCACCATCTAATTAATTGTCGGGACCCCGGTTCCGCTTAATCTTGACCTAATTGCATCGCACCTTTGCCATGTCATACATCATACATGCATCATGCCGATCTTCTGCCGTGTATTAAATATTGCATCCGGTGTTTCTTCTAGTGTTTTGCTTCTTCGCGGATAAGGCCGTTGAGTTGATGTGAGCTTCGCCCCGTTCTTCGGTTGAACCTTCGACCATGTTTTCAGGCGAGCATCTCCCTCTTTCTACCTATCTTACTTTTATAGTAATTTACTCCTTTCCTGTTGATCTATTGCTATCTGTGTTGCGATGCTCTAGTTTCGTACCCGTGAAATCCCTTGCAGCCCTATATTGCCTTGGACACACCCTATTACCTGTTGTTTGGTAGATAGTTGGACTTGCGAGTCGTAGTTGCTTGCCCAAGTGCTGATGTGTGTCGCCATATGCCACAGTTGCTGATGTATTGCCGCATGTTGATGTTGGAGATGATTCTAGTTTTACTTATTGTCACTTTAATTTCTTAACCACTAAAATTGAATAAGCAGAGGCATCGGTGGGTGATAGATAATATTTGGTTTCGAACGCCCACTTGTGTCCCGTAAGACCCCGAGTACTTGATACTGTTCCTTGTTTTTGCGCTATCCACATCCGGAGGTATATGGGACCCCCAGGCCGAGCTTGATTCATCTTATTTCTTGGGGCCACAAACTAGTTTGAGGTGTTCTTACTATCCTGTACTTATGCCATGTTTACCGCTTTATTTACGACAGCGAGGTGCACACGCTGCTTTAGGAAATAATGGCGCTTCCGGTGTCGACAAGCCAGCCACACTTCGGGTTCCCGATCGTTCACCGTCCCCATAACCTTGAGGCCGTCTCGGAGCTTACTGTTGCTATGGATTCTACTCTAAGGGTGGCCCCAAATATTTCTCAATCCTGTGATTGTTCATCGTGAAAGCCTCGGGTTTTGATTTGGTTTTTCCGAGGTTGATCGGCGTGTGTTGCTATTGGTGCACCCCGCCGTAAAACTTTCGGAAAGCCGTGTCCGCGGATATGGACGACTTGGAGCACAAGATCTCGATCATAGACAAGCATAACTAAAGTTTATCGCTATTAATTTGACTTATAATGACTAGTAATCAGCTTCACTATAACGGAATGGCTAATTAATGCTGCCCACCATTGCTTGTTTGGTTGTCGCTTGCGGCAAATGTATCTGACTAGTAAGTATTGCAACTACAACGAATTGGCTGAATAAAAGTACCAACAACTGCTGGGTTTTGGGTTATCTCATACTATATGTATCTGATTAGTAATCGCTGCAACTACAACGGAATGATTAACTAACAGGACCCACTGCTTACTTTATCAGGACGATTATCTATACCTGACTAGTAATTACCGCAATGATAACTGAATAAATAAAACTGCCAACTGTGTGAGTTCCTCGGGTGACTTCCTCGTTTGGTCTCGAGGGGGAAACACCAGGATGGGTTTGGTTGGTGTTAGCTTCAGGTTGGATCCGGATAGGTCATTCTCATCCCTCTCTGATAACCGCCAGTTGTATCTATAGGTTGTTTAGTGCATCTTGCCGCCGCTTGATCCACCATACCTATGTAGGCGAGGACCGCCGAATTCTAGCCTCGCTGTAATGGCCTCGATCGACGCTCCTTCTTTGTTTTCTGCTTTGCCCTTTGTCGGCACCCCTTTTGTTAAGCAGGTTTTGAGATCGACGCCGTTAGCAGGGTTACCTTTCCGGCTTGGCCTGGGCAGGGTTATGGACGCCATTGGTATTCTTCAGGGCTCTTAGCCCCATTTGCTTCTTGTCCGTAGTCGGACGCTCTACTGTTTTCAAGGTGATTTGGAGCCTGTATATTATATCTGTATTCTTGACTCTTTGAGTCGCTGTTATATATATCTGTTCTGTGGGTCCCATCAAGGACTGTTGTGTTATGTTATTACTTCGTTTTCCACCCGCACGAAAGTGCCTGGTGGGCACCTTTGAATCGTTTCTATGCGGGTTTGGCGAATTTTGCCCAAATTTGCATAGGTCCGATTCTGAGGGTGTTACAGGCATCCTCGTCTTTTTGTTCAGCGAACCTCTGCATGACAAGAAGAGAAAATCATGAAAACCAGACTCTAAAAACTGAGGAAAAATAGAGTGATGAAGATTGGGCTTACCTCGGGAGGCGGATTGTCGCGGGTGAACGGTTTCAACCCCCAGGTCCAATCATCAGGCATCTCCGTCTTGAAAATAGCTCGAACGCGCTTACAGATAAGGTAGTTGTCCAACTCCACGGTCGAGACTCGGTTAGGGTCCAGGGGACCACTCATGTAGCATGCTTGTGGGTCCTTTGTTGGAAGGCGATCCGGCTACTAATAAAAGTTGCCATCGTCTTCTCCGCAACCCGCCCGAATCAACTCCTTCAGCCGAATCTCAAGGCCTCGGCAGGCATGAGTCTTCTTCGGATTATAGAGCCGTTCACTTTGGAAGGTGGGCCAATTGAGAATGGGGAGCCGAATCTTGTCTTCCCCTCTGTTCTTGACGTAGAAGAACGACTTGTGCCATTTCTTACACGACTCCAACCCGGTAACACGGGGGAACACGGATTGCCTCCGAGGTGTGATGGATGCCGCCCCACATTGGGTGAGCGACTTCTCGGAAGGATGCAGAGATTTATCGGGAACGACGTTGGAGCGAATCTGGAAGAATTTCGACCAGACATGTACTGATGGCCACAGGCCGAAGTAACCCTCCGAAGCTGAGATGAAAGCGGAGAGAGAAGCTATGGCGTTCGCGGGAAGGTGATGCGGCTGAAGGCCGAAGTAATCAAGAAATTCTCTAGCAAAATCGCTAAGAGGGAGACCAAAGCCGCGGGCGAAGTGGGACATGAAAACCACGTATTCGCCTTCTCTGAGAACTGGAGAGGATTCGCTGCCGGGTAGACGACAGGAAACCTCGGCAGAACTGACGAGTTCGGAGGAGCCACTCAATCTCGCGGCGTGTAACTGAAGAGCCCTGCCACGATCCACGCTCGGGCCCGGAGCCAGCGTCATCGTCCTCAACTAGAGCACCGCTGAACGAACTAGACATAGGTCCGCCGGAGAGATCGCCGGAGGAAAAACTGGCGGCGGAGGAGAGCTTAGAGCTACAGGGCCCCGTCGGAACTTAGCACGAGAACAATGGCGAGAAGAGGAGAAACCGTCGAAGGAGCGCGAAAACAGTGCGGATCGATCTAGGGCGAGATGGCCAGAGAGAACTCACCGGCGGCGGGGCAACAGCCGTAGAACGCGGGCAAGGAAAGGCCGAGCGGCGCGGTAGAATCCTCGCCGGCGGAAACTTTGGCTGATGAGCGGCGGCGGAGCGGCAAGGAGGCACACAGGCGAAAGGAAGAAGGGGAGCAGACGCGAACAGTAATGGGAAAGATGAGCCCAGAAGGGCGCGTTTCCCCACTTTATAGACAGAGCAATGAACAAGGGAGTGGGATCGTGGGTGTGGCAGTTACCCGCGTAGATCGTGGAGTAGCACGAACGCGCGACGGTGAATGGAGCCACACCATAGGCCACGGAAGTAAAAGTTGTTACAATCCCAAGCGGAGCGGCTCACGAGGCGTGGCAACAGTGGCTGTGGTTTATCAGAGCTTGTCAAGAATATTATAAGAGGACCTAAAACTAGGAAAGCAATGATGGGGTGACACGAGGACTTAGCGTATGATGGAAGGAGCGAGAGAACCTCAAGCAGGCCGTAGCTCGAAACAAGACTAAAGAAGGTGTTGAAGCTGATATAACCCGCCAAAGTAATTGTGAGGCCACACCAGCCGGGGACTAATGTCGGGGTTAACCGGGTAGGTCGAGACGGGAAAGACAGAGGTATCCCCGTCTGATTGCCGAAATACGGCCTAGGTCGGCGAATCATGTATATGTCGGCCGATGAGCGGAGGCAAGAAGCTTACGATAGGTATAAAGTGGTAACTGGCCGAGTTAATGAGAAACTCAGGGGTTACACAAATGATCTTCGTGCGGTGAGGAACGAATAATAACACAAGGTAAGGCCGAGTTATCTGAAGCTTGCAGGAGAAGGAGAAGCTTGGGGTCAAACCATAGGCTGCAGGCTAAAAGGAATCTGAACAGGGGCAGCGCAAGAGACAAGGAAGCGCAGGACAGAGGAGCGAAGGAGGTCACGGAGGTGACAGGCTGGAGCCCGAGGCGCAGAGGGGGCTGGAGCTTTGCCGTTGGAAGGGAGACAGGAAAGGAGGCGCGAATTACCACTTTGGGACAAGCATATTCCTCGAATATGCTTGCCCCGTCAGCCCTAAGGGCACCCAAGGCACCCCTTTATAAGGGGGGGTTTGGGCCCTGAGGAAAGGGAGAGTCTTTTGAGCAACGTTAGGCTGGGGAAATTCACATAGTTCCCCTGTAAACAGCTCTAGGAGCACTTGTAACACATCGAGAGAGAAATAAAGTTCATCACTTTGGCAGCTTGAGTGTAAAGACAGTTGCATCTTCCCTCCCCAGATCCCACTAGCATCCATTGGCCCCATACTTTAGCCTACCCATGGCATCTGTCGTGCCACCACCACGACAACATAGATAAGCATACCCCAGAAAGCTTAAAGAGTAAATACAATGTTAATTGTTCATCCTGCAAATGTTATGGACATCAGCATACTGCAGTTAACGAAATCATTCTATAGGAAAACAAAAAGAAACAACCTAAATAATGTACCTTATCTTATTCACCACAAACTGAGCATTATGGAGTTTCCAGTGGGTACTTTCGGTGGCTCGCAACTGGAAACCCTCGTTCGGCCGGCCATACAACATCCTTAGCTAGAGTGTCGGGGGCAGATATCAAGACCAAGATATGAACATAAATAGGTATGCATATCAGGGTTCATGTGAAGGCAGAATACACTCATCTTGGAAAAACAGTGAATCCCTACACCAGAAAATGATTAATAATTGCGGTTTATCTCTGTAACAGGTGAGTACCCAGGTTTTAGTTCAACATACCATTGAACATGAAGATGTGATCTCACATAGAGCATCAAGCGCATTAGATTGTCAACAGTTGCAAACATACCCCAGGGGAATAAGCCCACCATGTGCAAATTTGCTCATAATAAATGATGAAATCATGTTCGGTTGGAACCCGGATTCTGAATATGTTCCCTATAAGAAAAATAAGTCACCATTAAACTAATTATCTAAAGCCTACAATGGTGGATTCAATAGCATATGCATATAATTGGCAAATGGGATTATTATTTGACAGCCCAAAAGTAATAACTTTCATGAGACACACAAAGCAGAAGCATCATCAGAATGAGGATTTATAGAACCAAGGGTAACTGTACCAATACTGCGACTTACCAAATAGAAGGATGATATGATACAAAGCAAGGAATCGACCTAGCCATTCACCTCACCAATAGTCCCTGCATGAGCAAAATCCATTTTTGAAATGATGGAACCTATTAGCATCTCTGAGTATGACTTCCCAGGAAGTTATCTTTGCAATCAGCTTCATTGCAACAAGGGCAGACACAACACTCTAAGGTTCTTCACGAATGGGCATTCCTTTTGGGACGTCCAGAAGTCCATATGCTATAGCATGCCTCTCACTATGATATCGCAAAGCTATGAACTTTTTGCTCCTCGTCTATATCAGCACAAAGCTTCCGTCAGCTGAGTAACCAGATTCCATCAATAGATCATCTAGCTTCTCCAACATCCGAAGGATTATAGCATGCTATGGGTATGTTAATATATCACCAGATGTCTTCTAGTGTCGACAATGCCTTCCCCTCCCTAAGCCGCTGCTCTTTTGGTGCTCCTCCCGAGAGTCATCCGGCTACGCCTCTCTCTCTGCTCCCTCTCCTGATTTCGGAAACCGTTGGAGGCCATGGAGACGAAGAAGGTTCTCTCCATGATATGGGGTAGCTAAGACCACCAGCAGCATTGCGAGCATACGACCACCAGATCTTCGCATGTAACTCCGCATTGCCTTTCCAGCGCCTCTATGAGATCCTCTAGCCATCCGCAACCGTCACCCCGCGTTGGTCATCCCCGTCGGCCACCAGGGATTAGCCCGGAGTTTCGCCGCCTACCCTGCCCTTGGCTCGCTCTACCGTCGTCTGCTCGCCGTGGCATGGCCGCCGACCGGCATGCGCGCCCCTCGACTGGCGGGTGATCTATAGTCAATAGGAGGAGGGGCGTCGGAGGACCGGCTCGGCTGTGGGAGGGGTTGGGATGGCCGGCAAGGTGGGTGGTGAGGCGGCGGCGGCGCGATTGGATCCAGAGGAAAAGAGGGGATTTGGGTGGAGTCGTGCGCAAGAGAGGTTTCCATTAGCAGACGATGTGTTTTTTTTTTTGACAAAAGAAGACGATGTGTTTTTTTACAGGAAGACGATGTGTTTGTGTTGTGGGAGATCGGACGGTGTGATTTTGGGTGTCGAGTGTTACGAACTCTTCAACCGGCGTTTCTACTTAGCGGTGGCACAGTAATGTAATTAACTAACCACAAGTACTGGGGCTACTTATTGTACCATCGGATGTAGACCAGACGATCCAGATTATCCCAATGTTTGATGTTTGAGGACGACCTACGATCACCAACTCCCATTTAATAGTAAAGAAAAGTATTATTTTTCCAAAATATAAGAAAAAGGTTGCATCATTTTTTATTTTTCCTTAAAAATTTAGATAGTTGGGAAACAATAAGTAAAAAAACTATTAAATAAGTAAAAAAATCAGGAAAAATAAACACAAAACTAAACTTAAAAATGGAAGATAAAAATAAAATAAATAGAAAACGTATGTATAAAATAGAAGACAAAAATACAAAAATAAAACCGCTTTTTTTTTAAGTTAATAAAACCGGCTTTGTTGTGATCGCCGCGTATGAGACAGGCCCAGCAGAAAACAGAGCATAATAAGCGGGCCGTGCTTTGGTACAGCTCCAGGCCGCCCTGTCGTAGAAAGCCGGCCCCGTGAGTTACCTCGCAACCCCCACGACTCTAAGGAGTCGAGAGGCCGAGGCAAAAGGGAAGAAGAGAACTCCGCAACAAGGAAGGAAGCAGGAAAGCATCGGCGGCGGCGAAGATGGTGAAGGCGCGGATGACGACGGCGGACGTGGCGGCGGAGGTCAAGTGCCTCCGCCGCCTCATCGGCATGCGCCTCTCCAACGTTTACGACCTCACCCCCAAGGTCGGTCATCCGGTCACCACGCCGCATCGCCCTCCCCCCCCTCTATCCCTCTTCTGCTCGCATCAAACCCTAGGCACGGAACGTAGCGGCATCGTCGCTTCACCCTCCGGGGAGGCGAGTAGGTAGATACAGTGGACGGTGATCAGATTCGATGGCTCGTGCAGATTTCTACGTGGCTTCCCTGGGGGCTATGTTCTGATTTTCTGGTAGTTGGATTGTCAGTGGGAGGCTTGTGTAGTTTGTTTTGCGCACTGGTGGCACTGGGTTCCTTTATTATAACAAACGAGTTTGGGGCCTAGGGTAGGCGTAGCCCATCCCAGTATGCTGCCCTGCTTGCAATTTGGGCATGCTCCAAGGTTGCATCGTGTGGGATTCTGTAAATGTTTCATTCTGATGTGGCTGTATTTCTAAATTTCTAGTGTGAAAAATGGTTAGATTCTTTGTACTGCTGCTGTCTGTCTTGTTACAAGTATGTGTATGCTGGTACACATTTCAGGTAATAGTGTTGTCTAGTGCTTTTAGAGGACCAAAAAGGTTCTATGAATCTTTGCTGTTTTCACTGAGTTACTGCTGGCCAATCCATGAACCACCTCCTTTGGTGGATTACATTCAAGCTGTAGCGATCTTGCAAGCTGCATCCGTTTTGCTATCTACTAGGTGATGTCTAACATGATCTTTTCTGCGCTTCGGCAGACTTATATCTTCAAGCTGATGAACAGCAGTGGCATCACTGAGTCAGGGGAAAGTGAAAAGGTTCTGTTGCTGATGGAAAGTGGTGTCAGGCTGCACACCACTCAATATGTTCGGTGAGATGCTGCTCACAGCTGTTGGTATATATTTATCAGATGTCAATTGTTTCAAAACATTAATGCACAGATCCCCTTTGTGTATCTATTTCTTCAGTGACAAGAGCAGCACACCTTCCGGATTCACTCTCAAGCTGCGGAAGCACGTTCGTAGCAAGAGGCTTGAGGATGTCCGTATGTTAGGATATGATAGGGTACTCTTCTAATTACACTTCGTCTTCGGCAATCTCTTGTATTCAGCAGCTTTGTACTTGTTGAGGGCTGAACAGTTAATGATGTCTTTGTTTGAACTGCAGATGATTCTTTTTCAATTTGGACTTGGCAGTAATGCACATTTCATAATCCTGGAGCTCTATGCGCAAGGAAACATCATCCTCACAGATTCAGAATACACAGTGATGACACTACTCCGTTCTCATAGGTCATTGTCTAATTCGTGCGGCACTATTTAAATCTACTGAATATGTTAGGTGCCATTACTCTGTTGCAGAAGTGAGGACTTGGGACAATAAATTATCAGTCTCCATTGGCAATCGAAAAATTCTCTTAACCTTTGCTGCTTACTCATCTTTTGCTGTGAAACTTACAGAGATGACAACAAAGGATTGGCTATCATGTCGCGCCATCGCTATCCAGTAGAAGCTTGCCGTACCTTTGAAAGGACTGACTTAACAAAGTTAAAAGAGACACTGAAACTCTCTAATACAGTTGATGACAAAGAATCTTCTCAAGTTACACCTAGTTCAGTCGATGGTCAGCAACCTTCTGAACATGCCAATGATGGAGTGCCTGTTACTGACAAATCGGAAGAACCATCTAATAGAACAGAAAAGAAGTCTGCTGCAAAAATTAAGCAGTCAGGTTCAAATGCAAAAGCGAGTGATGGCGCTCAATCAAATAAAGCTACTCTGAAGACAGTTCTTGGTGATGCATTGGCTTATGGCCCAGCACTAGCGGAGCATATCATATTAGATGCTGGATTGCTTCCAAGCACAAAGGTTGGGAAAGATCCAGAGAGCAGTATTGATGATCATACTATTCAGTCTCTAGTAGAGTCTGTTACAAGGTTTGAGGACTGGCTTGTAGATATCATCTCTGGTGAAAAGATCCCCGAGGGGTACATTCTCATGAAGAATGAGATGGCTGCAAAGAAAAGCATCACACCTTCAGAAGGGTCTTCTACTAACCAGAAGGTTGGTCCATTGTTTTCCCGTCTTTCTCTTTGTACTGCTGTGTATGTGACTGCACAGATTTGTTGTTTGTGTTTCTTTGTTAGTGATGCCTGTTGCAGATCTATAGAGGATTTTTTTTTCTAATTTATGTTTAGGCAGCAGAACATTTGCATATGATTTTTTATTCCAAACCAATGTATTAATTGTTATTTTGCTCCTATACGCAGATATATGATGAATATTGCCCTATCCTGCTGAAGCAATTTAAGTCAAGGGAATATGATGAGTTTAAGACATTTGACGATGCTTTAGATGAGTTCTACAGCAAAATAGAAAGTCAAAGGGTGGATCAACAGCAGAAAGCAAAAGAAGATTCAGCGGTCCATAGGCTCAACAAAATAAAGTTGGACCAGGTTCGCCCCAGCTCACTCTCCATCTCATGCCTTGCAATCACATTGCTCATAATTTGCTTGAGTTTGGTTCTTTTTGAAGGACCTCTCACTTTCAAACATGCAGTATATTCATCTGTTCTGCCATGCAGGAGAATCGTGTGCATACATTGAGGAAGGAAGCAGACCATTGCATCACTATGGCAGAACTAATTGAGTACAATTTGGAGGATGTTGATGCAGCAATTACAGCTGTTCGTGTTTCACTTGCAAATGGAATGAGTTGGGAAGCTCTTACCCGCATGATTAAAGAGGAGAGGAAGGCTGGAAACCCGGTAGCTGGTCTAATCGATAAGCTCAGTTTTGAAAAAAACTGCATCAGTCTACTTCTTATCAATAATCTTGATGACATGGATGAGGATGAGAAAACTGCACCTGTTGAGAAGGTATGTTCCACAAATCCCTAATATATACCATGGCCATGGTCTCTGTCATGGAAATACGAATATTCTTTGAACGCTTGAAACTGTATCTTATTGGCAATGTTGGATGTATGATTATGTGACCTAAGGGCTAGGGTGTCATATTCCACCAACAGTTCTATCTGGATTGTTGCATATCTTACCTCTGTTATTTGTATTTATATTAACATTTCACTGATTTGGTGTACGTTCTTTAAGCTGAACATATCACTTGGTTAATCCCCTCATGCGTCCACCATAACTGGAGTAACTTGAAATTTCTAGCCTTTGATTTCTTTAGACAGCCAATTTTACCAAGTATTTTTTCTTACAGAGAGCCACCCACTACTCATCAATACTTATATTGCATTATTTTATCGTTTGTTTTTAATTTGTCCTACAAAATCACGTGGAGTTTGTATTTTCTCCTGAAAGATTGATAAGATGGGGAGTTGATTTGTATTTACACAAAAGGGTGTGGCAGAATGGAAATGAGTAGGCTAATCGGATACACTGTATTTGACCTTACACACTGTACCTGGATTTTGCTTGTGAGTCAGTTTACCACTACTAAATTCTCCATGCTTTCTTGTTATCTTCATGACAAACTTTCTTTCATTTATTTTAGGTAGAGGTTGATTTATCACTTTCCGCACATGCAAATGCTAGGCGGTGGTATGAAATGAAGAAAAAACAGGAAACTAAACAAGAGAAGACTATCACAGCGCATGAGAAAGCTTTCAAAGCAGCTGAGAAGAAGACGCGTCTTCAGCTTGCTCAGGTTTCTCACTTCCTTGCTGCTGTAGTGTTTACTTGTATTTGTTTACCCCCTTGTATCAATCATGAGCCCCATCACCAGCAAAATGGCTGTTGACATTTTCTCCATATTAGAACATGTTGATTGACTTTTAGATTTCCTTGTAAGTACATTAGCCAGTGCAAACTAGCCTCATCCTATATCCTCTAGAAAAAAACTGCATTCTTCATTTGGTTTTCACTATGAACAAGGGAATGCTTTACCTGTCTCCCAAAACCAATCATATTTGGCTTGTTCACTATGCTCATATTATGTCTTTACTGTAATATATTCCAAGAATCATCGTCTTGTATTATATGAAATGACCATCATATCTGGACGTTTGTAGGAAAAAACTGTGGCTGCAATAACTCATATGAGGAAAGTTCACTGGTTTGAGAAATTCAATTGGTTTATCAGCAGTGAAAATTATTTGATTATCAGTGGCCGAGATGCTCAACAGAATGAGTTGATTGTCAAGCGGTATATGTCTAAAGGAGATTTGTAAGTACACTTATTAGCTGTTAGCCTATTACCCATTTATAATCTTATTGCCAAAACTATCATTTCATCTTATTTCCGTGTGTGCGGTATTATGCAATTGATCATAGAAATATTACTCCATTGACATGCCTCGTAAGTTTTATACCGTAGTGCTATGTTTGTTGTTTCTTACAAAAGCTGCTGCCTTGTTTTCAATCGTGAACAGGTATGTGCATGCCGAGTTACATGGAGCTTCCAGTACAATAATCAAGAACCACAAACCTGACAGTCCAATACCACCCTTGACATTGAACCAAGCAGGATGTTTCACTGTGAGTGATCATGTGTATTACTACATGTGTTACGGCAATACTTCTGAAGGGTGAGTGTTCATATGAATTATCCCTATTGATCACGAGTTTCTTCTGCAGGTATGCCACAGCAAAGCGTGGGATTCAAAAATCGTTACAAGTGCTTGGTGGGTATATCCTCATCAAGTTAGCAAAACAGCCCCCACTGGCGAGTACCTCACTGTTGGTAGTTTTATGATCCGCGGGAAGAAAAATTTCCTCCCACCTCATCCCCTTATAATGGGCTTTGGTATTCTCTTCCGTTTGGATGAGAGTTGCTTGGCATCTCATCTAAATGAAAGGAGGATCAGAGGTGAAGATGATGCCCTTCCAGAAATCGAGACCGAGCCTCGAAAGCACCAAAGAAATCTTGAACCGGATGACAGACTTGCTACTGACAATGAGACGAGTAAAGTAACTCATGGAAATGAATCAAGCAGGGACCATACAAGTGTTCACCATAATAATGATACAGCCTCTAGTAACATGGATACTGCCGACTTATCTGAACAGGTTGCTGCAACCAAAATTGTGGAAAACAATGGAACTTCCACTTTCAAGGAAGAAACACAGGATGGTTCCATTTCATCTCAACTGGAGGATCTACTTGATAAGAATCTTGGTCTGGGCCCTGCCAGTGTGTCTGGTAAAAGCTCTTTGCTCACCAGCAGTCTGTCAAGTTTAGCCGAAGAAACTGATGATCTTGATGTGAAGAAATCGGCAGTAAGAGAGAAACCATATGTATCAAAAGCAGAGAGAAGAAAACTGAAGAAGGGCCAGAATACATGTGAATCTACTAGTGACCCCCAGAATGTTGATTATGTCAAAAAGCTGGATAACTCACAGCACGAAAAAGGCAAGGATAACACAAAGGCTGCTAATGGTGAGTCTGTAAAAAAACTGGATAATTTGCAGCATGAAAAATGCAAGGATAACACAAAGGTTGCTAATTCTAAAACAAGTCGTGGACAGAAGGGCAAGCTTAAGAAGATTAAAGAGAAGTATGCAGAGCAGGATGAAGAAGAAAGAGAAATCCGTATGGCTTTGCTTGCGGTAAGAACACTACCCACCTTTTTGTTTTTGTTTTGTTTGCCATTGCGCTCTTCTCCTTTTTGCATTAAACTGACAACCTTCTTTTGTTGGTGCTAGTCTTCTGGAAAAGCTTCTCAAAAGGACAAACCTTCACAAGATGGAGAAGACACCACTGCAAAACAATCAAAACCATCAACTGGTACTTTACACAACTTTCTCTTCTTTTTAAATTTATCCTTGTGATTGTTCAGTTACATTTTGCACTTGTAATTTTACTCCATAGCATGATAAGGACCTGTACCTGACTCCCAAGTTAACAAATCCTCTGCATTTTAGATAAAAATAAGATATCAGTAGGGTGTTCACCCAAATATTGAATGAATGAGTGGTGTAAATTACTATATTTGTGGTCAATTTAGTTTCTTAGCTGAGCTGTAATTCGTTGACCCTTGCAGGCGAAGATGACTCATTAAAAATTTGTTATAAATGTAAAAAGTCTGGACATCTATCTCGTGATTGCCCTGAAAGTACATCTGCGGTGGATTCAACTGATGTCAATGTTGGTAGGAGCAGAGATGGTATGGATAAAACTGCTGCTCCTGTTGGTGGCAGCATTGCCATGGATGATGATGAAATCCATGAACTTGGTGATGAAGAGAAAGAAAAGTTGATTGATTTGGACTACTTAACTGGAATTCCGCTGCCAAGTGACATTTTGCTATACGCGGTACCTGTATGTGCACCTTACAGCGCATTACAGACATACAAATATCGCGTAAAGATCACACCGGGCACTGCAAAGAAAGGAAAAGGTACATTTCTCCTCTTTCTGGAATACGGAAGTTACACCATTTTGCCTTTCCTGTGTTTTATCCTTTTTTTTTGGTAGATCAAGTGTACTCATGTCTTTGCTTGTTGGTTTCAGCTGCCAAAACCGCTTTGAGCTTATTCATGCACATCCCTGATGCTGCAAACCGCGAGAAGGAACTAATGAAGGCATGTACGGATCCTGAATTGGTGGCTGCTATTGTTGGAAATGCCAAGATCACTGCACCTGGCCTCACTCAAATGAAGCAGAAGCAGAAGCAGAAAGGGAAAAGGGCAGCGAAAAACAACTAGTTTGAAAGCGCCATGACCGTTGACTGGAGTACTGATCCACCTCTGTGATTCATCTGCAGAAGATATGTGTCGCTTGAGGCACATCTGGAGTTGAGAAGTGGCCACCTCTCAAATATCGTGCTTGTAAAGTTTAAACGTTTCTCTGGCATTTGAGAGGCCAGGAGTCAATGCAATAGGGACGGTGGCCTATATGAAACCTTACTTTTTTGGTGTTCCACTGAAATGATGTAAAAAGCTAGTACTGGAAACAAGAAATTCAAATTTCATTTCAGTAATGTGTACCCTGAATTTTTTGTTTTGACATTGCAACTGTAATCTTGCAATCAAGATACAATCTGTTACTGCAAGGTAAGAAAAACAAAAGGATGATGGCAGGAATAAAGAATGGCAGTCGGCCATACAAAATGCAGTTAGCTCCATCAGAGAAAGCATTGCTCGCTGCTTCTATTCTCTTTATATCTTGCTAGGCTTCAGAACCTCCTCTGCAGTCTTAGGAGACGATATATCGTCCCTCATGTTCACATCCAGGAGGATTGGGTCTCTGAAGAATATGTCCTTTCCAGCCCTTGGAGGCTTGGACCCAATCATCAGAAATTGCATATTTGCAACGATTGATATTGTACTTTGCAGATTAATGAAGATGTATATTAGCACGAGGAAAGTTTCAAACCACAGATGTCACGTAAAGACCAAGGTTCTCAACCATGTCCGTTACTGCTTTAAACCACAAGGTTTCGGTACACTTTACAACGATTATACTATATGGTGACCAAATAATTTTTTAGCTGTTATACTGTATTACTGTAGCTCGCTGCCAGTGGCGCACCGCACTGGAGTGAATCATATTTTTATTTTGCGAAACATGGACTTTAGGTTTACAACTTTATTCTTTGACAGGTAAAACATATTAACAGAACGTGTACTGTCAATCTTTTCTACTACGCATCAACCTTGTCTGATTGCATGACTTTCTATATCAGGACTTCTCTTGAACCTGCGCACTGTTCTCTGTACTGTCGATATCAGGAAAAAAAAAGGTTGTCTTTACTGTGGATTTTAGTGGCATATGCCTACAAAGTATGCAACGATCCAAAACAAGTCTTGGAAGAGTTGCTCTAACTGAAACTATCTAAACGTCTTAAACATAATTTCAACAGTAGGGGCGTCTACAGTAAGCTAGAGACTGTCACAATACAGCTAGCAACTTTTGGAGCCTTGTTCTTGCGCACCGACTTTCCAAATAGTAAGCTCTACTTCTTTGACAAACGTGCTATTATGAGACTATTTCACTACTGTAGTATTATATTCTCTCCATTTTTCTCTCATTGCTTGGCCTGTAGCAACCAATGAGGAAAAGGCCCGTAGTACTTGCACGCGTTGTAAAGCGACGCATAATGCAGAGTACGGAGGCTCAAGAACATTCCATCAAACAAAGCTGTGGAAATCTGACATGAATCTCAATCCTAGACGAAAAGCGTTCCGTACATAGGAAGACTAGAAGTCAAGCAGGGGATCTAGATGGTGAAGACTAGTGGGATTTAACTAAGATCCAACTTTCTTGATCAATTAGCCAGAGTACATAAGATCCAATAATGTAAAAACATGCCAACACCAATTTAATTAAAGTTCCCAAGTTATGCAATGTGCAGTATCTCCAAAGCTCTTACACATGCGAAAGATCTCGAGTACAAGATCGTGCGAACGCAGTACGTGGCCTACGTCGAACCCATGTGTAAAGACTAAAATAAGAGTGTTGAAATATATTGCCTAGCCCCTAACCAATCAGTTTGTAAACTTTTATTTAAGTTAGCCAGTGCATCAATTCAATAGTGGCATCATCATAAGATGGAGCAAAATCTTTTTGTGTTGTGCTCTATTGACTACAATGTGATCTACCTGTGGGCCCTTTTTATAACTAGATTCTACTTCTACCTCATAGGCTCGGGTACAAGATTGTAGTCACTGTCATCCTCTGAACCATCTGAGTCATAAAAAAAAAATTGGTCATCTTCTATATCACCTTCACGGTTCACCATTGGATCCACTCTCTTCCTCTTCATATAAATTATCCTCTGCCTCAGCTCAACTTGTTTCATACTGTCTAGTTTCTTCATGATCTTCAACTCTGTACTCCCCCATATGAAAGTGAAAAAAATCTTCTTATTTCTCTTCCAAATTTTCTGAACTATTTTTCTTCTTGATCTTCACAAGCCTGCTTCACTGCACACCGTACTGTCGATTTCGGGGAAACCAGTGCACTGTTCACCGTACTATGGATTTCGGGGAAAAAATGTTGTCTTTACTGTGGATTTTAGTGGCATATGCCTACAAAGTATGCAAGGATCCAAAAACAAGTCTTCGAGGAGTTGCTCTAACTGAAACTATCTAAACCTTTAAACAATATTTCAATAGTAGGGGTGTCTATAGTAAGCTAGAGACTTGTTTAAGAAAAAAAGAATAGTAAGCTAGAGACTGTGACAATACAGCAAGCAACTTTTGGAGCCTTGCTCTTGCGCACCGACTTTCTAAATAGTAGGCTCTACTTCTTTGACAAACGTACGAATATCATGATCAGAAGCTGTGTGCTATTATGAGACTATTATTATAGTCTCTCCATTTTTTTCTCACTGCTTGGCCTGTAGCAACCAATGCGGAGGAAAAGGCCTGTAGTGTTTACCGATTCCACAAGATTTGAGTGGTTGCTCGACTCAGTCTTCGAAGTGAATCTCAATCACAGGGGGTTAATTACATTCTAATTCCGGTGACAACGTAACGTCCATGTGGAAATTTTCACTTGGAAGCACATCAAACTGGAATTCTTGCAACTAACTAACTAACTGACAGTGATCTGGAGCATCTCAGGCTCATGTGCGTCCTGAACTGAACTGCTGATGAGCCAAAACTACTCAACAAACAAGAAGGTACGTGTTGAAGAGGCGCAGCCGGCTTTCAGGAGTTTTTTTTTTGAGAGAGAAAGAGAGAGAAGAGAGAAGCTTTCAGGAGTTATCCGAAAAAAACCAGGGTACATTATCCCAATATGTTCCATCTTTCTAGAAAAGATGATTCGTTCCAGAAAAGTTCCAGAAGATGATAATGGCAAGCTGCTTTATATACTCATCACCAATATATTGCAGGGTTCGGCTTAATACCGATATTTTAGCAACAAATCTAAGCGAGAATGTCGGCTTGAGTAACGAAAACATATTACTGCAACTTAACGCGGACTCAGGAACTCAACCAAACTTGCACGTGTTGTAAAGTGAACGCATAGTGCAGAGTATCGAGGCTCAGGAACATTCCATCAAACAAAGATGTGGAAATCTCAAGCCTGGACCAAAAGCGCATTCCGTATGTGGGAAGAATAGAAGTCAACCCGGTCAAGCTATCTAGATGGTGAAGACAAGTGGGATTTAACTTCTTCTGAGAGACCCAAGTTTATTGATTAATTAACCAAAGTACGTAAGATTGGATAATATAGAAAGATGCTAGTAACACCAATTTAAAGTTCCCGAGTTATGCAATGTGTAGTATGTTTACACATAAGGAAACACATCTTTAGAGACAAAAGGGATTTGCTTCGGTTGACCCCCAAACCCCAAAAGTTGTAAAAGATGAAAGGGCATTTTGATCTTCTATAATTAATTAGTCCCTAATCATGTTTTAATTAGTTGGGCCGTTGGAATCCAAACACACCTCCCCTTTCTTCATCTCCTCTGACGTGCCTGCAACCTGAGCCGTTCTCGCCCCTATCGTTGCGGTAGGAAAGACCACACCCCTTCTCTTCGATCTATTTTCTCGAAATAGGCTTTCGTCCTGCTTTATAAATAAAGCCACACGGCCAAACTGATACAAGGTGGTGAGGAAAACCTCTAACAAGCAGATCAAAGATAAAACTGTCAGGAATATGCAACTTGTATTCCTCTGGGGCCAAAGGCCACAATATATAGTACAGGTACAGGGCAAATATGCAGGAAGCCCCCTAACATATGGGGGAAATACAATATACATATATATACATCTAACACCCCCCCCCCCTCAAACTCATGGTGGATCCACAACACTGAGTTTGGAGAGTAAGAAATCATGCTGCGCAGTGCGTGCCTTCAGAAAGAAATCCGCCAACCGTAAGTCCGAAGGCACATCTTGAAGCGCAACAACCGAGCCTGCACTGAGCACGTGTATAGAAAGCATCAACACCAATATGCTTGGTAAGCTCATGCTTGACCGGATCACGCAACACTAATAGCACCTGCATTGCCGACAAAACCAGTGGGTGTGGTAATAGAGACCCCAAAATCCATAAGTAACCACCGTAACCAGGTCACCTCGAATCAACAAGGCCATAGCACGCAACTCAGCCTCAACACTCGAACGAAACAGCCTGCTTTTCGCCTTCCAAGCAATGAGTGAACCACCAAGAAACACACAAGAAGCGTAAAGTGAACGACGATCCGAAGGATCACCGCCCAATGAAGCGTCCGAATAGCACCGAGCCGGAGAGAGCTGGAACAAGGAAAGAAAAGGCGACGAGTGATCGTCTACCAAGATAACGAAGAACACGGAGAAGATGACTATAGTGAGCGATGGTGGGAGCAGAGACAAACCGACTCGAATATGAACAGGATAAGAGATGTCGGGACGAGTGATGACAAGATAAACCAGACTCCCAACAAGATGACGATAACGCGTCGGATCAGAAAGGGGATCACCATCCGTAGGTTGAAGCTTAACATTAAGCTCCATAGGGGTCTCAACAAAGGCTCATCCCCAAGAGCAAAGACGAGCAAGAAGATCTGAATATACTTTTCCGAGAGATGTAAAATCCATCAAGTGGAGAAACCTCAATCCCAAGAAAGTATCAAGAGGACCAAGATCAGTCATAAGAAACTGGTCACGAAGACGAGCCTTAACAAAGGCGATATACTCAGGATCATCACCAGTAATGATCATGTCATCAACATAGAGAAGAAGAAGAGTGCGTCCACGAGGAGAAGTGTGAACAAACAACGCTGGATCATGAGCACTAGGGGAGAAACCAGCAGCAGTCACTACAGAAGCAAAACGCTCAAACCAGGCACGAGGAGCCTGTTTGAGGCCATAAAGAGACCGTCGAAGACGACAAACCATCCCCTCGGGAACAGAGTACCCAGGAGGAGGCTGCATATAAACCTCCTCACTCAACTCACCATTGAGAAAGGCGTTCTGAACATCAAGCTGAGACACAGACCAGTGACGAACAGAAGCAACAGCAAGAAGAGTACGCACAGTGGTCATATGAGCCACAGGAGCAAAGGTCTCATCGTAGTCACGACCATGCTCCTGCTGAAAACCACGAGCCACAAGACGCGCTTTATAGCGCTCAAGAGATCCATCAGAGCGGGTCTTAATCTTATAGACCCACTTACACGTGATAGGACGAACACCGGGAGGGGGAGAAACAAGATCCCAGTGCCGGCGCTCAAGCGCAGCAATCTCCTCGACCATGGCCACCGCCATTCAGATGATGCTCGGCATCCCGATAAGAAGTCGGCTCAGAGGCAACAGAAAGACCATACTGACTAGGAGAGTAACGGCTGGGGGCACGACGTTGCCGAACAGGACGAGTAGAGAGAAGATCATCAGAGGAAGACGACGCAGGAGACGACGATGAAGAAGAGGGAATAGTAGAGGAAGACTCCGGAGAACGAGGAGAACTAGGAGAACTAGACGGGGCGGAAGAGAATGGTGTCGAAGAAGAGACATCAGGGGGAGAAGGTCCTGAAGAAGACACAATAGGGGTAGAAGGAGGTGTGTCAGGAAAGAGAAGAAAAGAGATATCTTCCACCGGGTAAGTACCAGCGGTGGGACGAGGATAGAACGGACGTCTCATCAAAAAGTAACATCACGAGAGATACGCATCCGACGACCAGTGGTCCCAACAGCGATAGCCCTTATGCTCATCATCAGATCCGAGGAAGACACACTCAACGATGGCGGTCAGTTTGGTGCGTTCGCGAGGAGCAAGGAGAACATAGCAAACACAACCAAACAAGCGAAGCATGGAGTAATCTGGAGACTGTCCAGAGAGGCGCTCAAGAGGGATACCACCCTGCAAGGCAGCAGAAGGCTGAATATTGATGAGGTAAGCCGACGTAGCGACAGCCTCAGCCCAGAAATGCGGCGGGAGAGAAGAAGCAATCATCATAGCGCGAGTGGTCTCAAGAAGATGGCGATGCTTACGCTCAGCAACGCCATTCTGAGCATGTGCACCAGGACAGGAGAACTGGGCAAGAGTGCCCTGCTCAGCAAGAACACCTCGCAACATCTGGGAGATATACTCACCAGCAGAATCAGCACGAAACACACGGATGGGGGTAGAATATTGAGTACGAACCATGGCCGCAAAACGCTGATATATGGAGAGCACCTCACTACGAGAGCGCATAAAATACAACCAAGTGTACCGAGAAAAATCATCGATGAATAAAATATAGTAGCGATGGCCCCCTTTCGAAGCGAAGGGAGCCGGACCCCAAACATCGGAATGAACTAAATCAAAAGGTCGCTGAGATACAGACGTGCTAGTAGGATAGGGAAGCTGAATCTGTTTACCCAACCGACAGCCCTGACAATGCAAAGACCCATCTCCTGAGACAGACCCCAGAAGACCACGATGAGCTAATGATGACAAAGTAGAGTCACAGAGGTGACCAAGACGATGGTGCCACGCTGAAAAGAGCTGGTAGTAGAGGCGACAACCGGAGAAGAACCGCAGATGAAGTGGCGTGGAAGGAACAAGCCGCCTAACTCCCAAAGACCGGAAGAGTCACGATTGCGAGGCCAGCTCAACCGAGCACAGGTGCGACGGTCTGAACAATACAAGAATCAGCATCAAGAATGACGCGACAACCAGTCAAGAAGTGGCTAGCGGAGAATAGATTCATCTTAAGAAGAGGGACATGAGAAATATCAGAACAAAAAAGAAGAAGTAGAAAGGGTGCCCGACTAGAAACAGGAGAGAGGTACCATCGGTGAAAAACACGGACAGAGAAGGGAAAGAACGAAGAGCGGACGAAAGAAGACTCGGGGGTCATATGAAAAGAAGCTCCGAATCCAGATACCACGGAGACGACTGCGTGTAGAAGGTGGTGGTCGACAATGCTCAAGAGTCGATCCACAGAACCAGCGGTGCCGTCGAAGAAGAGCACAGCAGCAAGCGGCCGCGAAGACTCGATAATGTCCCGATCAGAGAGCAACCGCTGAAGGTAACCAGCGGTGCCGTCGAAGAAGAGCACATGGCGAAGCGGATCGAAGACTCGATAATGTCTGATCGGAGAGCAAGCTGAAGGTCCGGAAGAAGCCGACGCCCACGAGCCCGGTGCTTGGCGTAAACTGGTCCGTGTATAACAGGTGGCCCAAGTGTGACCATCCTGTTGCAAGAAGAGCAGTGAAGAGAACCACGACGACCCGACCACGAGCTGCTGGCGACTCGACCACGAGGCTGCTGGTCTTTGAAGCGGACCCGACCACGACACGGAGGAGTGGATAGTATCGGCGGCGACGGCACAGGAGACCGCGGCTGAGTCGAGGGCACAGACGGCAAAGGAGCACCACGAGTAGCAAGCGCAGATGGAACCGTAAGAAGACCAGCACCACGGAGACGGGTCTCCTCAGCCCGAAGCTCAGACAACACCTCAGAGAGCGGAACACGACCACGAGCATTCAGCTGAGCACGCCGGGGCTCAAACTCCTGGCGAAGCCGAGACAGAAACTCATAGATGCGGTGAAACTCCAAGTCCGAGCGCACAATCTGGCAGCACGAGCATGTGCCACAAACAGCAGTACGGAGAGAATCAAGCTGACGCCAGATAGCAGCACTCTGAGTATAGAACTCATCAATAGTAGAATCACCCTGCTGGAGAGCATGCTCCTGGCGAACCACAGACAGGTAAAGAGCATCCCCAGACGGCTGATAGCGCTGACGAAGATGGGCCCACTGAGCGGCAACAGTAGGGAGACTCATGAACTCAGCAGCATACTGGGGCAGAACACTAGAGGTGAGAACAGCAGCAGCACGAGCATCCTCATCAACCCACTGAGTGTAAGCAGTCAGAGCGTGTCGATAGGCCTCGAGATCAGAAGAGTACTGCTTGAACTTCAGGTCATAAGCAGCAACAGCACTATCATCAGCACTCTGAGCAGCATCCTTGGCTTCCTGAGAAGCATCAGCACCGAGAACAATCGGCGTCGGCGGAATAGGAGCCACAGGAGCAGGAGGGCACGGCGGACAGGAGACCTCGCCGGAGAGCACACCCCAAAGACGGAGACCGCGCATGTGAACGCGCATAAAGGCAGCGAAGTCAGGGTAATTCGCGCCATCGAAGACCACCGGGCAGCGAGGAATCGCAACATAACCCGATGAAGAAGACATATCTCTCTCTGTTTTTTTTTTTTTTTGTGTGTCAACACGAACACAAATCTGGACTCAGATCCAATCAGCGCTGGCCAGCAGGACCAACAGGAATTGCAACGGTGGCCGTCCTCTGAGCTGACGAAAAAACAGCAGCAGTGCTGCTGCAAGCTCGCGTGGAGGAGCACGTACTGTCCCGCGAGCAGTACAGGAGCAGGGCACCCAAGGGCGGTACTGTGGAGGAGCAGTGCGTGGATGGTTGGTTGAGCCCGCGTCGGTCGTCAGGGAGAGTGCGTGGATGGTTGAGAGAGCACGTGCGGAAATCGGTGGCAGCGCAGGACAGGCAGAGGAGCCAGGTTACGACGCGCCGAGAGAGCACGCGTCAGGCGTTGACCGGCGGATTTGAAGACGATCTGGCCACGCCGATTTGAAGACCGGGCTGGCCACGCGATTCAGCACCACGCGTTTTTGAAGACGATCTGGATGTGGGGATCGACGGACCGATCTGAAAACAGATCTGGATCCAAGTTGGACTAGACAAGAACACAGACGAAAACGGAACGGGCGGCAACCGGCGGCGGCGACGACGGCAAGGCCGTCGGCGACAGGGACGGTGGCGGCTGACGAAGTTGCAAGCAGGAGGCTAACCTAGCTCTGATACCATGTCAGGAATATGCAACTTGTATTCCTCTGGGGCCAAAGGCCACAATATATAGTACAGGTACAGGGCAAATATGCAGGAAGCCCCCTAACATATGGGGGAAATACAATATACATATATATACATCTAACAAAAACTACTAGTCCTAAGAAGCAACTAGCTTGCCACCGAAGACGTCGAGCCTAAGGAACCCGAGCTCCACGACGCCGCCTCCAGGGAGGGAACGACACAGCAAGCGCCGCCGCCGTCGAGACCACATGGGTCTAGGGTTTTTACCCGGAGCTCAAAAAAGGCAAGGGTAGCCACGACAACGCCCTCAAGAGGGTCACCATACCCGCAGGCATCGCCGTCATCGGCGCCGAGGCGCTGAGATTTCGCCCGGAAAAACTCTCGCCATATTTAGTTCCTTAGGCCACCGATCTCCGAGCCGAGCTTCTAACACGCGATCTGGGCGCCACCACCGCCAGGAGTCCCCGATGCCCGCTCCATGCCACCCTCGTGGTCCAGAGAGACGAGCCACCACCACTGCCACGTCGCCCCGCCGCCGAGACATGCCCGCGCAGTCCACCTTCTGGAGCCGCCACCCCAGCGTCCACGATCTCGCACACACCGCGTGGAATAGACCACAACACCACCACCCTTGGAACAGGTGTACCCGGGCAGACCAGACAGACAGGCTCTAGACAGATCGGAATGACGAGACACACAAGTCAATTCCGCAGCTCAAGAGGTGAGCTGCCAGGCGGTTACCAGATCTAGGCCCGTCGGCCCGGATCCAGCACCTCAGTCCCATCAGGACCAAGGGGTGGGCTCCTTCTGGAGCCCCTGAAACCCTGTAGGACAGCAGGCCCGCCCAGCCCTAATCAGGCCCGAATGGGCCCAGATGCCGGCGATGGCGCCGCGCCGTCTGGCCAGCTCCGCTGTACCGCCCCGCCCCGTCCGCCCAGCAGCGCCAAGCCGGAGAGGAGGGGCCATTGCAGCTGCAAACCGCCGCCGCTGCGTCCGAGATCTACAGGTTGAGGCGAGCGCGGGCCACCGCAGCACCAGCAGCTTCTGCTGTGACCCGGACCGCCGCCACCGTCCCGGCTCGCCGCCGCGGTCTCCATGCACCACCGAGCAGCAGCACCGCCGCCCGACAGCGCGACGCCCACGCCGACAACTTCGGCCCGCACCGACACCACCGCGCGAGGGAGAAGGAGAGGCCCCGCCGCCGCCCGCACCGCCCAGCCTTCGGCCGACGGCGCCGGGCGGCGGCGAGGGAGCGAGGAACGAGGTGGTGGACGGCGAAGGGTTTCCTCCGCCGCCCACGGGAGCGACGCGGAGGGAGGAAGGGGGGTCTATCACCATGTCATACGGGAATGTACAGGCTAGTGTCGATCTATTTTCTGGTTCTAGAAGAAGATTGATCCTAAATTCTCGCATCCGCCGGCATATCGACTTAGTTTCAGCTACAGATAGTAGAACCAACGATGCCATCAGCTGCCAACATCGTTCATGCTACTACTAGCGATGCACACATGATGAACCAAACGGAGTCGTGGTCGAGAACGCCGGCGCTGTCGAGGCTGCTGTGCTAGATAACGTCTCCCTTTCCTGATGTCTCCTTTGGATGAAGGAGTTGGTTCAGTTCGCACACATTAATTATTCCTCCATAGAATCCATCCACAACAAGTTCCCCTCACCGTCCACATAATTTATGAAAACGATTTATGAATATGGTTATATCAATTGTATGCACGCGTACAAATCTAAATGTGAAAGTTGTGTTTTAATAGGGCTTCATTATTTTAGAATGACCATCCTGCCCTTCGAACCAAAGGGGTATCGGGCAATATGAGCAGTCCATGTGTTTATCGTTTATGTCTTTTTGAGGAGTGGGTATACTGAAGCAGAATCCTAGACACAATTGATATTCTGGCCGAAGTCTGCTCTCGTCATACCACTGCCTAGGCTTCTGCTCTTTGTTCACCTACCCAAGTCATCAACTCAGAGATGTGCCTGTAGAAATATATTGCCCAACACCATTTTCATGACTTTTGACTAAATGCTAGTGCATCAGTTCAATATGGTATCAGAGTGAAGAGGTCTCGAGTACAAGATCCTACCAACATAGTATTGAGTACAAGATCCTACCATCATAGTATTAAAAAAAGATTATGTGGCCTGTAAAAAATTCATGGCTAAGGACTAAAATATCCTAAACGTGAGGGAGAGTGTTCAAATATATTTCCTAGGGCCTCTTTTCAACGAGTTTGGACTTCTTTTAAGTTAGCTAGTGCATCAATTCAATAATTTCATCATAAGAAAATGGAGCTGTGTTCTATTGACTACAATGTGATCTATATGTGAGACCTTTCTGTTGGGTCATGTAGGATTACCACTAGACGCACACATGCGGAATCGATGAAGCGCGTCGAAGCAATGCAGTCCCACAATCCGATTTGATCCCACGATCGTCTAATTGCTGAACATGTAGCACCTCTGCCGATATCCACACGTAGGAGGAGGAGCATGGAGGGTGGACTACTAGGTCCAGCACAATGGCTGGACTAAATGGGGATAGGGTTTTCAACACATGGAAGTGTCTTAACGGTGCCCCTTGGGCATCCTACGCCACACTATATATAGGTAGTGGTAGTGGGATTCACAACACTTGTGACCCATCCACTAAATACCTATTCTGGTCACCACGCGTCAAACTCACTCACCCAGTCCGTGTCAGGTTCGGGTCTAACCCAAATGACATACTTCTTAGTCGGATTCACATCCGACTAGTTCCCAAAATTGTGTGACCCTACAGGTGATACGTCGGAAACGTATCTATAATTTTTGATGCTCCATGCTTGTTTAGTATCTACTTTGCTTTGCTTTGTCTATACTTTGAGGTGTTTTTACATATTTTCTTGAACTAACCTATTAACAAGTTGCCACAATGCCAGTTGCCTGTTTTCTTCTGTTTTTGGTTCCAAAAAGGCAGAAAATCAATATTCTCGGAATTGGACGGGACAAAATCCAAAGTCAATATTTTACCATGGGAGACACGAAGTCCAGATGAGAGACAGAGAGGCGAGCCAGGGCCTCCACACCCCCTAGGCGTGGGTGGGCCCACCCCGCGCCTGGGCAAGGTGTAGGCCCTCTGGCCGCCTCCTAGCCTCGCCTCTTCGCCTATAATAAGCCCCCGACATAGAAACCCTAGGCACCTGATCAAAACTCCACGAAACCTTATGTATCCGCCGCCACCATCGTCCCTAGATTGGGGGATCTGAAGTTCTTCCCAGCACCCTGCCGGAGGGGAGATCATCCCGGAGGCCTTCTTCTCCGGTATGAAGCGTGAGTAGTTCCACCTTGGACTACGGGTCCATATAGTAGCTAGATGGTTGTATCTCCTCCTTGTGCTTTCATGTATAGATCTTGTGAGCTCCGTTCATGATCAAGATCTAATCTATTTGTAATCATGCATGTTGTGTTTGCGGGGATCCGATGGACATTGAGATTACTATGTCAGATTGATTAATTGTTTTGTCTTATTGATACTATCATGTCTGTGTTGTTTGTGATCTTGCATGCTCTCCGTTGTTAGTAGCTATCTTGGCCAAGTAGTTGCTAGTGACTCCAAGAGGGGGTATTTATGCTCGATAGTGGGTTCATGCCTCTAGCTTCCAAGGGAAGTGACAGAAATCTCTTCGGTTGTAGATGTGTTGTTGCCACTAGGGGGAAAACAACGGTCTCTTGTTCATAGAACAATTGGATTGTTTACCTTACACACTTTGCTTAAAACAGTTATCTATTGCTTGCAACTTAATACTAGAGGGGGTTCGAATGATAACCTGAAGGTGGACTTCTAGTGATAGATGCAGTTGGATGGAGGTCTATGTATATTGTTGTATTTCCCAATCGAATCTCATAGGATCTTTTTGTCTGGTATTGCATTGTTATGCCTAGCTCAGTTCCTGTCAATTGCCCTGCTGTAATTTGTTTACCCTTCATGCCATGTTGTTTATCTAAGGAGAGCACCTCTAGTAAACTATGGACCCCGGTCCAATCTTTACCATTGATACATCTTTCACTGTTACCTGTTTACTTGCTGCAAACCATTATCTTCCACACCATACGTTTAGTCCTTTGTTACAGCAAACCGGTGAGCTTGACAACCTCACTGATTCGTTGGGACAAAGTCTTGAGTTTGTATTGTGCAGGTTTCCATGTTGCTTGCAACACCTGTGTGATGTTTCCTTCCTCCCACTGGTTCGATAACCTTGGTTTCTTACTAAGGGAAACTTTTTGTTGTGCTGCTTCACACCTTGCTCTTGGGGTTCCCAACGAAGCGCTCCTACATCAACTCAACGCTGCACCAAGCTTTTCTAGCGCCGTTGCCGGGGAGGCCAATGACGTCTTCACAAGGGGAGTCCTCCTCAACCTTTCTCTTTACTTTTTTTAGTTTGCTTAGTTTATTTTGCTTGGTTTTGTTTGATTCTTTTCAAAAACTCCAAAAAAATTAGTTTAGTTTGGTTTGCTTTCTCTTATCAAAAACACAAAAAAATTAGTTCCTGCTCTAGCTGCTGCTGTTTTTGACTTGCCCACCTTTGCCAAAATGAACTCTGTTGAGAACACCAAGTTGTGTGACTTCACTGGAACAAACAACAATAATTTCCTTAGCACTCCTATTGCTCCACCTGCTCCTGATGCTACCTTTTATGAAATTAAGCCTGCTTTGTTGAATCTTGTGATGAGAGAGCAATTTTCTGGTGCTAGTTCTGATGATGCTGTTGCCCATATCAATAAATTTATTGAACTTTGTGAGATGCAAAAGTATAAGGATGTAGATGGAGATATTATTAAGCTCAAGCTGTTTCCTTTCTCCTTGAGAGGAAAAGCTAAAGAATGGTTTCTATCCTTGCCTAGAAATAGTATTGATTCTTGGACTAAGTGCAAAGATGCTTTTATTGGAAAGTACTACCCTCTTGCTAAGATTATATCTATGAGAAGTGACATTATGAAATTTAAACAACTTGATAATGAACATGTTTCTCAAGCTTGGGAAAGAATGAAATCTTTGGTTAAGAATTGTCCCACTCATGGACTCACTGCTTGGATGATTATCCAGACTTTTTATGCAGGTTTAAACTTCTCTTCAAGAAACCTGTTGGATTCTGCTACTGGAGGTACCTTTATGGACATCACTTTGGGTGCTGGAACAAAACTCCTTGGTAATATGATGGTTAATTACTCTAAATGGCACATTGAGAGAGCTCCACATGGTAAGAAGGTAAATTCTGTTAAAGAAACCTCCTTTTTTAGTGATAAGATAGATGTTATTATAGCTATGCTTGTTAATTGGAAAGCTCCTTTAGATCCAAACAATGTTCCCTTAGCCTATTTGGTTGCTCAAGAAGAGCAAGTTAATGTGAACTTCATTAGAAACAGCAATTTCAAAAAAAATCCTATAGAAATAATTTTGGTGGTAACAACTATAGGCCTTATCCTCCTAATAATGGCAATACCTATGGAAACTCCTACAACAATGCTAGAAGTGCGCCCTCTGAACTTGAAGTCATGCTCAAATACTTTATTAGTAAACAAACTACTTTCAACAAGACTGTGGAGGAAAAACTTTTAACTGTTTAGAAGAATATTTCCTCTTTGTCTGAAGCACAGTCCTCCTTGATTAATAAAATGGCTTCTAAACCTGAAACCATGGAAAATACTTTTGCTTCTACTCATGCCATACAAGTTACTATTGATGAAAATGTTAGACTGTTAGCCCAACTTCATGCTAAGTGGAAAAGGGAAGCTGAAATTGATAGAAACAATAGCGTGTGCACCATCACTAGAATGGATACCACTAAACCACAAGAAGTCCATATTCCTCCTCCTACAATGCCTAAGCCTAATGAGTCTACTACTAGTGATGCTAAGTTTGATTTTGATATAGATGGTTGCAATATTTCTGAAGTGATTCTGTTCTTGCAAAAACTTGCTAGAAGTCCTGATGCTAGTGATATGCATGTTGCTTTCACCAAACACATTACAGATGCTCTTGTTAAGATTAAGGAAGAGAAGCTAAAACACAAAGCTTCTATTCCTAGGAAAGTAGAAAATAGTTGGGAACCCATTATTAACGTGCAAGTGAATGACTTTGACCTCAAAGCTTCTTGTGATCTTGGTTCTAGTGTCTTTATTATGCCTAGGAAGATTTATGAAATGCTTGATTTGCCATCTTTGGAATATTGTTATTTGGATGTTCCACTTGATGATAATGCTAAGAAGAAACTAATGGGGAGTATTAATGATGTTCTCATCATGGTTAACAATTCTTATGTCCCTATTGATTTCTATATTTTGGATGTTAAATACAATGCTTCTTGTCCTATTACTTCGGGAAGACCTTTTCTTAGAACTGTTGGTGCCATCATTGATATGAAAGAAGGCACCATTAAATATCAATTTCCATTCAAGAAAGGTATTGAACACTTACCTATGAGGAGAGAGAAGTTGATTTTTGCTCCTCCATTGAAAGCAAGGTTTGATGTTAATGCTTCTTCATTTGAAAATACTTGATTTCTTGCTTCTTGTGCCTAACTTAAAGGCATTAAAGAAAAGTACTTGTTGGGAGATAACCCAAGAGTTTCCTTGAGTCTTGGAAGTTATTACTTCTTTAATGACCTCTACTTATCCTTTTTGTTTGCTTTTTGTGCCAAGAATAACCTCTAATGAGAGGGAAGTAAGATTTGGGGAGTTGCTATCCCGAAACAGATTTCTGTCCTCCACCATAAACATTCGTGAGGAGTATCTGTAAGTCGGATTGAGCTAAAGATTTACAAATAAATCCCCCAGTATGTTAGCTAACTTTCATCAGTTCAACACTTTTTTATTTGAGAAACATAAGATTTTCGACAAAATCGGTTTCTACCTGCTGGTCTATTTTGACAGATTTCTGCCATTATTTGCATTTGCTTCTTATTGATTCCTTTTTGAGTTCTCTTTTGGGGAATTGAGATTTTTGAAGGAGTTTCTACAGTAGCTTGTGTTTTTAGTGAAAAGGTTTTATGTTCCAAAGCTTAGCCTAAATGTCTATTATCTTTTGAATACACTAATGTTGCTAATGAAGATTGTGTGAAGTTTTGTATGAAGGAAAAATTTCAGGTGTAGAGAGAGAATGATGCAATGAGATGAATAATGGACAAAAGCTCAAGATTGGGGATGCCACTCCGGTGTCACCCCAAGAAATATCCAAGAGGTACAAGCGTCAAAGCTTGGGGATGCCCAAGGCATCCCCTTCTTCATCAATAAAAAGCTCAGGTCTGTCTAGACACTTCGTTTTTATTGTTTCATGCACTGTTGTGTTGTTCTTGGAGCATCTAAGTTTTTGTTTGCTTTTCTTAGTTTGTTTAGTTTGCTTGAATAAAGTAGTTTGGACCCCCGTTCTCGCTGTGTTGTTGCAAATAAGTTGCTTGGTGTTGGAAAGGAGTAGGAAGTTCTTGCTTGATAAGTGCAAGAGGAGGTTGCATTGACTGTGACTTAGACTTTAGCATAACATGCTAGGTGTTGTTATGATATTATGCTTAGTGATTATTGTTGTAGCATGTCTTGTTCCAAACAATTGAGATTTCCTAGTGTGCCTTGAAGAAATTATGCGTTGTTTTAGCATACAAAAGCATAGTATTGTGGTATTCTCCTTCGATGCTTTGTTTGGGTTGACTTGGCACATGCTCACACCATGTTATGACTATGAACAAGTCACCATAGCCTTTATGATCATCGAGTCCTTGACTTGTAGTACCACTCTATGCTTTGATTAGTAATGTTTTGTTGCTCTGCATGATTATGGCCATTATTGCTCTCTTAGTTGGTTTCTCCCAGTCTTTTGCTAGCCTCCACTTGTATTAGTAAGATCTACTCATGCTTCCAACTCCCAAGAAACCAAGTTATTCCAAAGTTTCCACTATAAACTCCTATGCATGGTGTGTTACACCATTCCAAGTATATTCTTGTTTTCAGCTATCTTCCAATTAAAAAGTATTTTGTTATGTGAAAACTTAGTGATTAAAGCCCTCACAAACTTGATGACACACTTTATCTTCTTTGCCCCTAATAAACTTGAACCATTGTGTCATCTATGTTGTATATGCTTGCACTTATACGTTGGAATTAGCAGAACCGTGCTGTCACGGGGAACGTTTTCAACATTGCACTTGTACTTTGTACACAGCTGATATCATGGTCTTTTGTCTATGGATGTCACTAGTGTGAAATAAAGAGGGAGCTTGTAAGTCCATGGAGTTATGTATTTTGTGTTGGAGAAATGCCTGGGCCGCTAGCCTAAGCCATGCCTAATCATGGTGTAAACTTGCAGCATCACCATAATGAGCTATCTGTGAAACATCCTCAATAAAAAGCTATGCACATAGTAAATAAAAAGATCGCTGAGATACTCATTGTCTGCTTGCCTTGTCATTTTGGTTATGGGATAGCTCCTGTACCATGTGCAAGGGGTACCCCGTTGGTGGTTCTCTATGATACGCATGTACTTACCATGACAAGAACTTACAGGTGACTGAAGTTGAGTAGCATGAGGTGTGGCCCTCGTATTCAAGGGACTTGAGATTGCCAACTTATACTTTGTCAAGCATATACTCCATAGTTTGTTCACTTTAACCTTAATCACTTCAAGATGCTTATGATAGGGGCAATGAGGACTGAAAGCTAACAAGTACCATAATTTTTGGAAGCTCTTTTTGAAACTTGAAATCCCTTCTTCCCTTTATGAAGGGCATTTCTTCCACCATTATTTGAGTCTCTACCTTCTACCTTTAGGTACCATTAAGAGAGCATAGTTGCCATTCTATGTGTAGTGTCCCAAAACTTATTGATTGATGCATATTGTGATATTACTTGTTCTTGTGCTATTTGTATCTAGTCACTCTTATGAACTTTGAAGGTGTCCTATGCATCTATTTGCTACTCCATGAGGGACAAGCAGAATGCCACTATGCCATGTTTTCTGTATGTGAAACAAATAAACGTTGTTCAATGCATGTTATTCATGATCTTTGTTTGTAGCCTTTCATGTTGCATGCATAGTTACTATGTCCTATTGTTAGAACTCCCTCTTTCATGCACATGTTTAGAGTTCTTTGTTCCCAGTTTTCAATGCTTGCAAATGGTTTGATCTTGGTTTTGACGGTGCATGTCACCTCAAAAATTATTCTTTTTATCACTTACCTACTCGAGGACGAGCAGGAGTAAAGCTTGGGGATGCTTGATACGTCGGAAACATATCTATAATTTTTGATGCTCCATGCTTGTTTAGTATCTACTTTGCTTTGCTTTGTTTATACTTTGAGGGGTTTTTACATCTTTTCTGGAACTAACCTGTTAACAAGTTGCCACAGTACCAGTTGCCTGTTTTCTTCTGTTTTTGGTTCCAGAAAGGCAGAAAATCAATATTCTCGGGACAAACGCCAAAGTCAATATTTTACCATGGGCGACACGAAGTTCAGAGGAGAGACAGAGAGGCGAGCCAGGGCCGCCACACCCCCCTAGGCGTGGGTGGGCCCACCTCGCGCCTAGGCAGGATGTGGGCCCTCTGGCCGCCTCCTAGCCTTGCCTCTTCGCCTATAAGAAGCCCCCGATACAGAAACCCTAGGAACCCGATCAAAACTCCACGAAACCTTTTGTAGCTGCCACCAGCATCGTCCCTAGATTGGGGGGGGGGGGATCTGAAGTTCTTCCCGGCACCCTGCCAGAGGAGAGATCATCCTGGAGGCCTTCTTCTCCGGTATGAAGCGTGAGTAGTTCCACCTTGCACTATGGGTCCATGTAGTAGCTAGATGGTTGTATCTCCTCCTTGTGCTTTCATGTATAGATCTTGTGAGATCCGTTCATGATCAATATCTAATCTATTTGTAATCATGCATGTTGTGTTTGCGGGGATCCGATGGATATTGAGATTACTAGGTCAGATTGATTAATGGTTTTGTATTATTGATACTATCATGTCTGTGTTGTTTGCGATCTTGCATGCTCTCCGTTGTTAGTAGCTATCTTGGCCAAGTAGTTGCTAGTGACTCCAAGAGGGGGTATTTATGCTCGATAGTGGGTTCATGCCTCTAGTTTCCAAGAGAAGTTATAGAAATCTCTTCGGTTGTAGATGTGCTGTTGCCACTAGGGGGAAAACAACGGTCTCTTGTTTATAGAACAAGTGGATTGTTTACCTTACACACTTTGCTTAAAACAGTTATCTATTGCTTGCAACTTAATACTAGAGGGGGTTCGAATGATAACCTGAAGGTGGACTTCTAGCCATAGATGCAGTTGGATGGCGGTGTATGTATATTGTTGTATTGCCCAATCGAATCTCATAGGATCTTTTTGTCTGGTATTGGATTGTTATGCCTAGATTAGTTCCTGTCAATTGCCCTGCTGTAATTTGTTTACCCTTCATGCCATGTTGTTTATCTAAGGAGAGCACCTCTAGTGAACTATGGACCCCGGTCCAATATTTACCATTTTTACATCTTCCACTATTACATGTTTACTTGCTGCAAACCATTACCTTCCACACCATACGTTTAATCCTTTGTTACAGCAAACCGGTGAGCTTGACAACCTCACTGATTCATTGGGACAAAGTCTTGTGTTGTGCAGGTTACCACGTTGCTTGCAACACCTATGTGACGTTTCCTTCCTCCTACTGGTTCGATAACCTTGGTTTCTTACTGAGGAAAAACTTTCTATTGTGTTGCTTCACACCTTGCTCTTGGGGTTCCCAACAAAGCGCTCCTACATCAACTCAGCGCTGCACCAGCAGGCTCATGGCAACTTAGACACAATTTGAGTCAGACTCATAATCGATCAATCGGTAGTGGCTCCTAGCAGAACATGTCGACTCCCAAGTGTCATAGAGTCATGATGACATACCTTTTCAATACGAATTAGGTTTGAGTCCTTTTTCCTCACGATATACCTTGTAGAGTTATAAGAGAATTAATGTCATACTTTTAATATCTCAACTCTCTTCTCGATCCGTGATATGTGATTCATTTGACTAATGTCACATCCCAAAATTTTCCAAATTTTGAAATGTAAAAAATAAATAAACCAAATAAATAATTGTTGAAATTTAGGGTGAAAAGAAACTTTTTTATTCCAAATGGAAACATCAAAACCCATCTTGAACAAACTTTGAACAAAATGGAGTTCAGCAAAATTCAAAACGGGTGTAATGCATTCCTCATAAATGCATCTTGAAATTTAAACACTTGGAAAATAAACCAAATCTCTAAAACCCTAATGGGAGAAAATCATTTCCAAGATTAATCTAAGACTATGGGATTTATCCATATAAAAATTTGTCAACAAACATTTATAAATGATCAAGAATGACAAATGGAAATATTATAAAACCATAGGAATTGATTTCATTCAATTTGGAGCCCTAGATAAAATCTTATGAATTTAATAAGATAAGGAAATTGAATTCAAAAAGCTAATAAAGCACCTATAAAAAATCCATACCAATTTGTGAGAAAAATAATCCTAAAGGATTTAAAAGGATAAACAAATATCAAATAAAATAATGCAAATTGGAATCACCAAGTTTGGATCTTTAAATAAAAAGATGTGGGTTTTATAAGACAAAGGAAGAAATAAATAAATAGGGAATATTTAAAAGCCAAATTAAATCTTAGCCAAATCCATAAGCAAATGGAATGAATATAATCCAAATCCAAATAAAAGGATAAAAAATATTCAAATAAAATAAAATGGCCTTAACCAAATTCTATTCCATTTGATTAAAGACAAAATCCCTAATAAAAATGATTAATAATCATATAAAAATACTTTAAATAATTCAAGGAGAATTATTTAATACCCTATTAAATAAATAAAAACCTACCGAAAAGGTTTGGTGAAATTTTGATTTCAAATAAGGGTTTGAGAATTTAATTAAATCTTGTTTAATAAAGGAAAGTGCCCTTTTTAAATAAAATATAAACCCTAAATAAATAAAGGATTTATTCTTAAAAAGGACTTTAAATACATGTTTAAAACATATTAAAAACTTACTGAAAAGTTTGTAGGGTTTTAAATTCAAATGGTTGTTTGTATTGTTTAAACAAATTCAAAATAGAAATGAAAATGGAAAAAGAAAAATATAGCAGAACAAAAAAAATGGAAAGGAACCAGCCCAGCAAACCAGGCCCAGTCTAGCCCAGCAACCAGCCCACTCCCTCTTCCCCCGAGCGAAACGTTCTTCACTCATCAGCAAACCCGTAAACCCACTGACCGCTGGACCCCACCTCCCCCATCTCTCACTCACTGACAACGCTACCCCACAGCCACGTCACCGTCTTCAACCCCGCGACGACCTCGCCCCTCACCTCGCGACCATTTCTGCCATTTGATTCGAGGCGTAAATTCGTTTGAATGCAGGAATAATTCTCGCCGAGACCATGCTCGTTAAACACGCCTTCCTCTCCCCTACCTTTCCCCTCAGACCCCATTTCCTCTCGGCCTCCAGGCTGCGATGATTTCCCGTTTGCAACCCACTGCCCCGACGACCTTTTCCGGCCGATTCCGGCGAAGCCAGACCACCTTCCACTGCCTGGCATCCACCAGCTTGCTCCCCACCGTCAGTAGAACCTGCCCATAGCCCCAGCTTGGACACGCATGCACCAGAGGCTCGGCAACTTCGAAGTCTGAGTGCATCGTGAACCTCCCCAACTACGGCGATCTCCCTCAGTATGTCCTGACCGCCACCTCCCCTCTCATTGACATGCGCATGATCCACTCCCCTGTACACATCTAGCACCGCCTGTTTCGTGTCCTAGCGCGCTTCGTAGCCTCGCCCCCATCAACATCAGAGCGTGCCCGACGCTAGGGACATCTTCGGAGAGCGATTAAGATCAACTCCGTGCGCCCCTTCGAAAACCAAGCACGCCTTGAGCTTCGCCACACTCCTGCGATCACTGTAAGCTACTCCTCTCTCTCTAGCCTCTTGAATCACCGGCAAGTGCACCATCTGACCGCGCCGCCGCCACTCGCCGTCGCCAGCGCCGCTCATTCATGGTCAAGCTCACAGCAGCCGTTGGATCTGGACCGCGTGGATAGGATAAAACCACTTAACGAGAGGTACGAGTGATCTCGTGCCACTCGATCTGTTTTAATCCAACGCACCACACAACGCGATCCAGCCGAACCGTTTTCGACCAATAAGAATTAGATGCGTGGCACTGATTTCATTTAAAAGACATAAACCTTTCTATTAGTTGTTTGAATTTGTAAATTACATAACTTTTGATCCACACGTCCAAATTTTGCAAAATTTATATCAATGGAATCAGCAGAACGAGTAATTTCCAACTATGCACTTTGTTTCTTCTGTTAAATTGGTTGTTTTTATAGAAACTTGTGTAGGAATATTTTGAATATAAAATTCATTCTAAAATTATTTTTGTGATAAAATCTTTGGTAGATTGGTTTTTTTAACCTACTGACCACAACTTAAAAACATATTTTGGGATGCTAAAGAATAAATATTTGAATAAAAACATTTCTAGCAAAATAAAAATATTGATTATGGTTTAAAAATGATTATTGAGTAAAACCTTTGGAAAATGATTTGATTTAAACTCTCTGACCCTAAACACCAAGTTTTAAGATTTAAAAATATATTTGGTGAACCCTAGAAAATTATTACTTTGTTTAAAGGCATTTCTAATGAAGTAAAATGTTGTTTGACTTAAAAAATGGTTTATAGGTAAAACCTTTTGAAAATGGTTTTAATAATAAACACTTGACCATAAAACACTAACATTTGTGTTTAAAAATATATTTATGAAACACTAGAAAGTATTACTTTGATTTGAACCATTTCTAGCAAAACAAAAATGACTTAAAATGGCCATTTCCACTAACTTGACTTGAAATGGTTTTACCACTTTTATAATTGACCAATGGGTGTTTTCAAATGTTTATAACCTAATAGAAACCACTTCTCCAAATAAAACAATCTTTGGCATGCTTGCATGCATAGCTTTGTTTTTATTATTCTATGTGTTGATTGCTTAAATGGTAGATTGAATTTGTGCCTTGCTTGATTGAATTGTAGTGACATTTGAAGAGTGTGACTATTGCAAGATCAAGGAGTGAACTTATAATCTCTACCAAAAAGGCAAGTGGTGCTTCATACTTTTGTCCTATTATTTTCACTATGCATTAGTGTTATTTCTAAGTAGGACTTGCATGGAATTGTTTTTGCTAAGTATAAACTATGCCATGGGAAATCCTAGTAGATGAAACCTTATTAGAATTTTCCTAAGTTAAGATTCCTACTACTATCATAGTTAGCTTATCTAGTAGAAAACAAGGGTGGACTATATCCATGCTATGGAATATTTCTAAGTCAAGGACTTGTGTTTTGTTTAATAAAACAACTAAGTGAATGAATCACCTGGGTGGAATGGAAAGAATGGTTTTTGTTGAGTGGTTACACAAGTCCAGTATACTGGGGAAAACTTGGGCATCACCAAGTCCAGTATACTGGGGAAAACTTGGTATCTCACTTGTGGAATGCCACCCAGGAACAAAGAGATTTGAGATGTCAAATGTTGAGAAGCTTCAAGTGCAGCCACTTGGCATTATGGGCTCTGCCTGGATCATATAGGTTGTAATAACTTAGCCAAATGGACAGTTGGTGGTAGGGGATTGATAGGTTTGGAGCGCGTCCATTTTGGTCTAAGGGAAGGCTTCTGAAAGGTCATGTCTTGGTGAAACCAAGTCTCGTGGGGAAAGTGCACCACCTCTGCAGAGTGTAAAATATAAGTACTTAGCCATGTCCCTGGAAAAGGACAATTTGAGCATCAAGACATGGAAGCTATCAAGAATCTCCTCATCCCAATTTCTAAGTTAAAAACTTGTGGTTGAACAAGGGTGAAGGTTCACCAATTTCTATTGGTGGTTCCTTGGGTGGATTTTGACAAACAAAAACCTAGTGTTTTCAAATGATAAGGAAAATCTATTTTGAGCAAAGCAAGCCAAAGATCCACTTAGCCAAATGCATATATATGATAATTACCACTATACTACCATAATATCACTTGCCAATACAATTCAAATGTATTGACCCTTGTGGCTGTAACTTATTATGTTGCAGGTTTGTTTGATGTTAGTGAAGTGTGTTGATTAGGATTACAAGTCTACAACCAACATGATTGCCTGTGGCACTTTGAAGATGAAGGACTCCATGCTATAGTTATTTCTGCTGCATTGTATTGAGATAGCCAAATGAGCTATGTACGATGTAATGAATTATTTTATTCCTGGTTATAAAGTTGTATTATGACCTTTGTTTCTTGATATTACATCTTAACTGTGGATGCTAGCTATTGATCCAGGGACTAGCATTGCAAACACATGGATCTCTACCTTATTAAAGGTTGGGACCTCTACTGATGGTATCAGAGCACTATGTTGCCTGTAGGATTGTAACTCTAGGATTGGACAAAACCCCTTAGAAAAATAGGAGTTGTTTTTACTCCAAAACTTATTTACAAACAATCTTGTAAACTCTTTCCTCAACCTTTTTGGCTTTGATTCTACATCTCTTCTATTTCAACTTGATGGAAAATACCTCAACCATGAGCAAAGACCTCAACCATGAGCAAAGGATTTCACCAACTCAAATGACTTCATCATCATCAAGGACTTCAACTTTATCTTCACCAAGGACTTCAACTTGGATATCACAAAGGACTACAAGTGAGACAAGAAATATTACTCAAGACTTGAAAACTAAGGAAACACAACTTAGAAGAATCATCATCATCTTTGGAGTTTGTGACCAAGATACAAGAATTTCTCCAAGGATACAATGATCTTGTTCACGAAGAATCAACTAAGAAAGATGGAATGATCTCAAGTGAACCATATAGTTGGACCACCATATTTAGTTTAGATCGAACCCACCAACTTATGTGGTGTAGCAAAAATATTTTGTTGCCTAAAAATGTGCTTGAAACTTGTTGTTTGAGTGGAATGTTTGTTTGTGATTGCTTGCACATTGCTTGTGTGAATTTTTGTGTGTGATAGACTTCTTCCTTACAAATCTTTGCCTATTCTAATCCCAGTCCAACCCAAACAGATGAATTCCCCAAGAAACTCCAACATCAAGAATGGTGACAACAACAACCAAGAGATGCACATGATAGAACTCATAGTAACCCAAACCCAGCTAAACCAATCGACAACTCAATTTTGGGCCAACAACAATGAGTTAGACCCAACCATGAAAAGGTTTATGGAAACCCAAACCCAATTGTTGCAAAGGATGACAAATCAAATGATCAACTTGGGAGACAGCCCTTCCCAAGGAGTTTGTGACAACAATGATGTTAAGGGTGATATTATAGAAGGAACTCAAGCTTGATATATTTGTGGAGACATGGATCACACTTCCAAAGAGCATGAAGATCAATGCCCTAATTGTGAAGAGAAACATCCAACTAATCAATGCCCCACATCTCAAGCTACTTGTTTCCTATGTGAAAGAAATAATCATGTCCCTATCCAATGCCCCATCTATTCTATAGTTCAACAAAGGAAACAAGGTGGAGTGCATCAAATTTTTGAAACCCCCATGAGGAAACAACTTCTATCAAGAAGGATGAAGACAAAGGCAAATCTCAGCTTGCACCTCCATGCATTATGACTCACATGGATGGACAAAAGAAGAAACATATGTATTATCCAAGGAAACGATTAAGGAAACCAGGAGACTTTCCCACCTTTGAGGTGAGATATGAAGAGCATGAACTAGAAGAACTCCTAGCTTTGGAGAAACCCAATAATAAGAAGGACAACAGCCAAGTGCAATGTTGCCATTGCAAAGAGATGGGACACTATGCCAATGAATGTCCAGAGAAGAAGAAGAAGTATAAGGAAATTAGCCAAGTGTGGTGCAACAACTGCAAAGATCCAGGCCATTATGTATCAACTTGTCCACAGAAGATACGTGAAGAACTCAATCTTGTCACATGTTACAATTGTGGTAACTAAGGACATTATGCAAGCAATTGTCCAGAAAAGATGAAGTACAAGACAAACAAGCCTATGAAGTATCTCAGCCTCGTCACATGTTTCAAGTGTGGAAACAAAGGATACTATGCAGATGTCTGCCCAGAGAAGACTCATCAAGACCCCAAGCAAGCCAAGAAGTAATCTAGTGGAAAACTTTTAAGGGTGGTAGTACCCTAGTTGCCTCGAAACCAACTTGTAACCTCTAGCTTTCCCAAATCTCGGGAAGAGGTTTCTTTTAAGGGTGGTAGCCTGTCACATCCCAAAATTTTCCAAATTTTGAAATGTGAAAAATAAATAAACCAAATAAATAATTGTTGAAATTTAGGGTGAAAAGAAACTTTTTGATTCCAAATGGAAACATCAAAACCCATCTTGAACAAACTTTGAACAAAATGGAGTTCAGCAAAATTCAAAACAGGTGTAATGCATTCCTCATAAATGCGTCTTGAAATTTAAACACTTGGAAAATAAACCAAATCTCTAAAACCCTAATGGGAGAAAATAATTTCCAAGATTACTCTAAGACTATGGGATTGATCCATATAAAAATTTGTCAACAAACATTTATAAATGATCAAGAATGACAAATGGAAATATTATAAAACCATAGGAATTGATTTCATTCAATAGGAGCCCTAGATAAAATCTTATGAATTTAATAAGATAAGGAAATTGAATTCCCAAAGCTAATAAAGCACCTATCAAAAATCCATACCAATTTGTGAGCAAAATAATCCTAATGGATTTAAAAGGATAAACAAATATCAAATAAAATAATGCAAATTGGAATCACCAAGTTTGGATCTTTAAATAAAAAGATATGGGTTTTATAAGACAAAGGAAGGAATAAATAAATAGGGAATATTTAAAAGCCAAATTAAATCTTAGCCAAATCCATAAGCAAATGGAATGAATATAATCCAAATCCAAATAAAAGGATAAAGAATATTCAAATAAAATAAAATGGCCTTAACCAAATTCTATTCCATTTGATTAAAGACAAAATCCCTAATAGAAATGATTAATAATCATATAAAAATACTTAAAATAATTCAAGGAGAATTATTTAATACCCTATTAAATAAATAAAAACCTACTGAAAAGGTTTGGTGAAATTTTGATTTCAAATAAAGGTTTGAGAATTTAATTAAATCTTGTTTAATAAAGGAAAGTGCCCTTTTTAAATAAAATATAAACCCTAAATAAATAAAGGATTTATTCTTAAAAAGGACTTTAAATACATGTTTAAAACATATTAAAAACTTACTGAAAAGTTTGGAGGGTTTTAAATTCAAATGGTTGTTTGTATTGTTTAAACAATGTCAAAACAGAAATAAAAATGGAAAAAGAAAAATATAGCAGAACAAAAAAAATGGAAAGGAACCAGCCCAGGAAACCAAGCCAGTCTAGCCCAGCAACCAGCCCACTCCCTCTTCCCCCGAGCGAAACGTTTTTCACTCATCAGCAAACCCGCAAACCCACTAACCGCTGGACCCCACCTTCCCCCTCTCTCACTCACTGACGATGCTACCCCATAGCCACGTCACCGTCTTCAACCCCGCAACGACCTCACCCCACACCTCGCGACCGTTTCTGCCATTTGATTCGAGACATAAATTCGTTTGAATGCAGGAATAATTCTTGCCGAGACCATGCTCGTTAAAGACGCCTTCCTCTCCCCTACCTTTCCCCTCAGACCCCATTTCCTCTTGGCCTCCAGGATGCGCTTATTTCCTGTTTGAAACCCACTGCCCCGACGAACTTTTCCGGCCGATTCCGGTGAAGCCAGACCACCTTACACTCCCTGGCATCCACCAGCTTGCTCCCCACCGCCAGTCGAACCTGCCCATAGCCCGAGCTTGGCCGCGCTTGCACCAGAGGCTCGACAACTTCGAAGTCTGAGAGCACCGTGAACCTCCCCAACTCCGGCGATCTCCCTCGGTATGTCCTGACCGCCACCTCCCCTCTCGTTGACACGCGCATGATCCACTCCCTTGTACGCATCTAATGCCGCCTGTTTCGTGTCCTAGCGCTCTTCGTAGCCTCGCCCCTGTCAACATCAGAGCGTGCCCGATGCTAGGGACATCTACGGCGAGCGATTAAGATAAACTCCGTGCGCCCCTTAGAAAACCAAGCACGCCTTGAGCTTCGCCACACTCCTGCGATAACTGTAAGCTACTCCTCTCTCTCTCTCTAGCCTCCTGAATCATCGGAAAGTGCACCGTCTGACCGCGCCACCGCCACTCTCCGCCGCCAGCGCTGCTCATTCATGGTCAAGCTCACAGCAGCCGTTGGATCTGGATCACGTGGATATGATAGAACCACTTAACAAAGGGGTACGAGTGATCCTGTGCCGCTCGATCTGTTTTAATCCAACACACCACACAGCGCGATCCAGCCGAACCGTTTTCGACCAATAAGAATTACACGCGTGGCACTGATTTCATTTAAAAGACAGAAACCTTTCTATTAGTTGTTTGAATTTGTAAATTACATAACTTTTGATCCACACGTCCAAATTTTGCAAATTTTATATCAATCGAATCAGCAGAACAAGTACTTTACAACTATGCACTTTGTTTAGTAAATTTCTTCTGTTAAATTGGTTGTTTTTACAGAAACTTGTGTAGGCATATTTTGAATATAAAATTCATTCTAAAATTATTTTTGTGATAAAATCTTTGGTAGATTGGTTTATTTTGAACCTACTGACCACAAATTTTGGTTTTAAAAACATATTTTGGGATGCTAAAGAATAAATCTTTGAATAAAAACATTTCTAGCCAAATAAAAATATTGATTATGGTTTAAAAATGATTATTGAGTAAAACCTTTGGAAAATGATTTGATTTAAACTCTCTGACCCTGAACACCAAGTTTTAAGATTTAAAATATATTTGGTGAACCCTAGAAAATTATTACTTTGTTTAAAGGCATTTCTAATGAAATAAAATGTTGTTTGACTTAAAAAATGTTTTATAGGTAAAACCTTTTGCAAATAGTTTTAATAATAAACACTTGACCATAAAACACTAACATTTGTGTTTAAAAATATATTTATCAAACACTAGAAAATATTACTTTGATTTGAACCATTTCTAGCAAAACAAAAATGACTTAAAATGTCCATTTCCACTAACTTGACTTGAAATGGTTTTACCACTTTTATAATTGACCAATGGGTGTTTTCAAATGTTTATAACCTAATAGAAACCACTTCTCCAAATAAAACAATCTTTGGAATGCTTGCATGCATAGCTTTTTTTTTATTATTCTGTGTGTTGATTGCTTGAATGGTAGATTGAATTTGTGCCTTGCTTGATTGAATTGTAGTGACATTTGAAGAGTGTGAATATTGCAAGATCAAGGAGTGAACTTATAATCTCTACCAAAAAGGCAAGTGGTGCTTCATACTTTTGTCCTATTATTTTCACTATGCATTAGTGTTATTTCTAAGTAGGACTTGCATGGATTTTTTTTGCTAAGTATAAACTATGCCATGGGAAATCCTAGTAGATGAAACCTTATTAGAATTTTCCTAAGTTAAGATTCCTACTACTATCATGCATAGCTTCGCTAGTAGAAAACAAGGGTGGACTATATTCATGCTATGGAATATTTCTAAGTCAAGGACTTGTGTTTTGTTTAATAAAACAACTAAGTGAATGAATAACCTGGGTGGAATGGAAAGAAAGGTTTGTGTTGAGTGGTTACATGTAACACCCTCAGAATCGGACCTATGCAAGTTTGAGCAAAATTCGCCAAACCCGCATAGAAACGATTCAAAGGTGCCCACCAGGCACTTTCGTGCGGGTGGAAAACGAAGTAATAACATTACACAACAGTCCTCGATGGGACCCACAGAACAGATATATATAACAGCGACTTCAAGAGTCAAGAATACAAATATAAGGTACAAAGATCCAAATCACCTTAAAAAATGACAGAGCGTCCGACTACGGGCAAGATGCAAACGGGGCTAAGAGCCCTGAAGAATAACCAAAGGCGTCCATAACCCTGCCCAGGCCAAGACGGAAGGGTAACCCTGCTAACGACGTCGATCTCAAACCTGCTTAAACAAAAGGGGTGCCGACAAAGGGCAAAGGAAAAAGAAGGAGCGTCAGTACTGAGGCCAGTACACGGCGAGGCTAGAATTCGGCGGTCCTCGCCTACATAGGTATGGTGGATCGAGGCGGCAAAGATGCACTAAACAACCTATAGAGACTTGATACACTGGCGTCAAGCAGAGAGGGGTAAGAAGGACCTATCCGGATCCAACCTGAGACTACCATCAAACAAACCCATCCTGTTGTTTCCCCCTCGAGACCAAACGAGGAAGTCAACCGAGGAACTCACACCGTTGGCAGTTTTACTTATTTGGTTATCGTTGCAGCAATTACTAGTCAGGTATAGATAATCGTCCTGATAAAGTAAGCAGTGGGCCCTTTTAGTTAATCATTCCGTTATAGTTACATCACTTACTAATCAGATACAGATAGCATGAGATAACCCAAAAACCCAGCAGTTGTTGGTACTTTTATTCAGCCATTCCGTTGTAGTTGCAAAACTTACTAGTCAGGTACAATGGTCGCAAGCGACACTCCAATCAAGCAGTTGTGGGCAGTATTAGTTAGCCATTCCGTTATAGTGAAGCTGATTACTAGTCATTATAAAGTCAAATTTATAGCAATAAACTTTAGTTATGCTTGTCTATGATCGAGATACTGTGCTCCAAGTCGTCCATATCCGCGGACACGGCTTTCAGAAAGTTTTACCCGGCCGGGGTGCACCAATAGCAACACACGCTCGATCAACCTCGGAAAAACCAAATCAAAACCCAACGAGGCTTTCACGACTGAACAATCACAGGATTCAGAATTATTTCAGGGGGCCACCCCATTGAGTAGACCCGCAACGAAGCGAGCTGACTCCGAGACGGACTCAAGGTTTGCGTCAGTGGTTGTAAACGACTGGGAACCCGAAAGTGTGGCTGGGATTGTCGATACCGCGAAAACACTCCGCTTACCTAAACAGTACAGTGTGCTCCTCGCACAATTTAAATACAGAAAGTAGCATGGCATAAGTACAGGATCGTAAATAAAACCTCAAACTAGTTTGTGGCCCCAAGAAATAAGTCTGAATCAAGCTCTGGCTCAGGGGGGTCCCATATACCTCCCGGATGTGGATAGTGCGATAAAACAAGGAACAGGTATCAAGTACTCGGGGTCTTACGGGACACAAGTGGGCGTTCGGAAACCAAATATTTTCTATCACCCACCGATGCCTCTGCTTATTTCAATTTTAGTTGTTAAACAGAAATTAAAGTGTGCGATAAGTAAAACTATGATCATCTCCAACATCAACATGTGGTAATACATCAGCAACTGCGGCATATGACGACACACATCAGCACTTGAGCAAGCAACTACGACGCGCAAGTCCAACTATCTACCAAACAACAGGTAATAGGGTGTGTCCAAGGCAATATAGGGCTGCACGGTATATCACGGGTACGAAAACTAAAGCATCGCAACTCAGATAGCAATAGATCAACAGGAGGGAATAAATACTAGAAAAGTAAGATAGGTAGAAAGGGGAAGATGCTCGCCTGAGAACATTGTCGAAGGTTCAACCGAAGATCGGGGCGAAGCTCACATCAACTCAACGGCCTTATCCGCGAAGAAGCAAATCACTAGAATAAACACCGGATGCAATATTTAAGATCGGCAGAAGATCGGGCATGATGCATGTATGATGCATGGCATGGCAAGGTGCGATGCAATTAGGCCAATATTAAGTGGAACCGGGGTCCCGACAATTAATTAAACGGTTCGAGTTATTTAGTACCCCCGCAATTTAAATGTTGTTTGGACATGGCAAAAGTTATCACCGGTTCGCTACACAAATTTAAATGAGGCCGATATGAGACTAGATTTGTCCGCATTTGGGCCCCATATTTAATTATTAGGTGAATCGGCATAATGCCCCCAAACCACAGACAAGTATGCATGCATGAATGATTAATATGCAACAATTTATATAGTCGGCAATTTTATAAAATAGGGTTCTCGGATAAGGGTTCACACATTAGGGTTCTCGGCGAGCTTGGGGTTCCGGGGGTGCGGGGTTCGGTCTCAGGGGGATCGTTCTCGGACTCCGGGGTTAGGCTCTTCGGATCGGGGAAGTAGATCTTGTCGCATCCGCGGTGGTCGGGCCATGTTGTCGGTCTTGGCGTTCGGGATGCAGAATTTGGTGTCCGGGGCGGAGTACTTGTCGCACCGGGGTCTCGGTGTCCTCGGATCCGATTGACGACTTGGCGTCCGGCGGGATGGATTTTCGGGTTCTCGACGTCCGAGAACAGGTCTTCGGGGGATCAGTCTTCGCGTTCCGGCACCAGGGCCTTCGAGTCCGTGTTGACGGCCTTGGGGTTCCGACCTCGGTCATTGGCCGCGAACTTGTTCCGCGAAGGTACGGTCTTCGGGTCCGGGAGGGAGTACTTGAGGTTTCCGTGTAGAAGATCTTGGCGCACATGTGGTCTTCGGGTCCGGGGATCTCGGCGTCCGTAGTAGGTCTTGGCGCTTCGGCTTGATGTCGTTCCCCCAGTACCGCGGGTTCTCGGTGTAGTTCTCGTTAGGATATCTTGCAGGGACAGGGCACCTGACGGAGTCGGCCTTGGTCTGTCTTGTTATCATCTAAAGGCCTCGCCGAGACGAGCTGGAGGTCGAAAGACGGTTGTAGGCGGCCATCTCGCAGACGGGGTCGGGGACGAGTTGGCCTCGAGGACGGCGGCGCGCGGAACCTGGGTCGCAGGAGGGTGGCCCGAGAGCGGCACGGCGGTCGCCGAGGAGGCCCTGGCGGCGGGAAGGGAGGCTGCTGGTCGCCGGGCTCGCCGGAGGGCGCGATGGACGGCGAGGAGCTCGGGCCCAGCTGGGGCCGAGGCGCCGGGCGGCACAGGGCTCGGGAGACCGACGCGGCAAGCTCGGCTTGGCGGGCGCAGCGGCTGAGGGGGCAGCGGGGAGCGCCGCCGGAGCGGGCGCAGGAGCGGGCGGCGGGCTCGCGCAGAGAGAGAGAGGAGGCAGGCGGGCCGCGGCGCAGGCGGCGCGCCAGGAGGATGCTGCGGTGGGCGACGCGCAGGGCTTGCCGGGCGGCTCGCGGGCTGAGGGAGGCCGGGCGCGGAGAGAGGCGACGGGCGGGCGGGCGCTGCTGCTCGGAAGCGGGGCGGCGACGGAAGGGAGCAGCGTGGCGGGGCAGGACGGCGGCCGGGAGGAGCTTGGCGGGCGCCTGGCGAGGCGAGCTGCCGCTGGAGAGGGAGAGCGGCTCCGCGGCGGACGGCGGGGTGAGGGGAGGATGCGCCGGCGGCGGGGGTCGGCGAGCTCGCCTGGAGGGGTGCGGCGGCGAGCACCTGGGAGGCGCGGAGGGCTCTGCGCGGGCGCGTGCGTGTTGGAGAAGAGAGGTTGGGGAGGGGACACGATGGGGAAGGGGCTGTCGGTGGGGACAGGTGGGGCCAGGGAAAAGGGTGGACGCGGTCAGGTGGGTTGGGCGCGTGGGCCAGGGAGGGCCCAGGGGCAGCGGCAGGGGAGGCAGGTGGCTAGGGGCGGCCGCGTGGGGGTGAGCTGAGAGGGTGAGAGAGAGAGGAAAAGGGGAGAGAGGCTGGGGGGTGACGTGGCGGCGCGTGAGTGGGTGAGGGAGAGGGAGGAGGTGAGGTGTCATCCACTGATTGGCCCGGGTGATGTGGCTGGGGGAGTGTGGGTAGGTTAGTTGGTGAACTTAGGATTTAGAGGGGCGGTTAGTTGGACCGATTTAATTTTCTGGGGCGGTCGTTCGGGTCAATCGGCCCGTTCGACTGCCCCGCCCAAAATAATTTAATATTTTTAATTGATTGCGACGAACTTTGTAAATAGTTTTTGACAACAAAATGTCCGGCAGCATCCGGGGTTTTTGGCGTTTGAATAAAGATGAGGCGTTTGGAAAACAAATCGGGCTTTGCAAAAATAGTTTTAAGCAAACAATGCATGATGATGACGATGCAATGCACAAATTCAACGCGATTTTCTAGTAGTGTTTTTGCGGGATGCCACAATTCGACACCACTAACAAGGGATCTCGCCCTCGAGATCCGCCTCATGGTACCGGAAGGAAGGTCGGCGATCTGCGTCTTCTTGCGTTGCGTAGATCCTCGCGACACCACTAACAAGAGTTCCTTCTTCATCTGGAATCGGCGACACCACCAACAAAGGGGCGTTGTTCCTGATCGTCGAGAGAACGCTCCGGAGAAACAAAGGACGAAGGTAGAGGTATCAAACGATAAGGCCACCTCTAACTTCCATTAGAAGAGGGAAAAGTTACATTGATCCACCAGTTCGATGTACAGAGCGAACAGTAAGAGTCGGGTAGGATGATCAGTCCATCCCGTACACAAACTATTAACTCTATACATGGGTAGGAGAATCGGGCAACTCAACTCTCTAGATTTAGACTGAAGATCTTCATAGGCGGTATACGGAACAAAGGAATGCTGCCAGCAGAAATCGTATGAAAGACACAATGATTAGGTTCCGCGGTGGTTCCATTAGCATGAACAACACATGCTCAAGGTATACTCCAACTTCACCATTGCTCGTCCTTCTCATATGTTTTTCAACGACACTGATATCCAGCAAGGAACACATATGGATAAAGAGCTCAAGAACAAAAGATTGGATGAAGGATACAACAGACAAGTTGCAGATTGATGATCGTAGCACCTCCGTTACAAAAGGGAGAAAGCGAAACCCTGAAGGTATGACGGGAACTCAACCTCGAGAAAACCTGGACTCGAAGAGAGAGAAGAGAGCGGATTCAAAACACGTAGAGGTAAGAGGAGAACAGCAGAGGGGTAAGGAGTAAAACCAGACCTAGTCAGAACTATCCAACCGATTTTTCAAAATAGTTTTGACACTCTACTTCGGCCGTTAGCTAGGTTATCCTACAGGCTGGACTTGTGGGGTATCGCAACTGCTGAGCTCTGATACCACTCTGTAACACCCTCAGAATCAGACCTATGCAAGTTTGAGCAAGATTCGCCAAACCCGCATAGAAACGATTCAAAGGTGCCCACCAGGCACTTTCGTGCGGGTGGAAAACGAAGTAATAACATTACACAACAGTCCTCGATGGGACCCACAGAACAGATATATATATATATAACAGCGACTTCAAGAGTCAAGAATACAAATATAAGGTACAAAGATCCAAATCACCTTAAAAAATGACAGAGCGTCCGACTACGGGCAAGATGCAAACGGGGCTAAGAGCCCTGAAGAATAACCAAAGGCGTCCATAACCCTGCCCAGGCCAAGCCGGAAGGGTAACCCTGCTAACGACGTCGATCTCAAACCTGCTTAAACAAAAGGGGTGCCGACAAAGGGCAAAGGAAAAAGAAGGAGCGTCCAAGATCGAGGCCAAGACACGGCGAGGCTAGAATTGGCGGTCTCGCCTACATAGGTATGGTGGATCGAGAGGCAGCAAAGATGCACTAAACAACCTATAGAGACTTGATACATCAAGGCCAAGCGAGAGGGTAAGAATGACCTATCCGGATCCAACCTGAGACTACCATCAAACAAACCCATCCTGTTGTTTCCCCCTCGAGACCAAACGAGGAAGTCAACCGAGGAACTCACACCGTTGGCAGTTTTACTTATTTGGTTATCGTTGCAGCAATTACTAGTCAGGTATAGATAATCGTCCTGATAAAGTAAGCAGTGGGCCCTTTTAGTTAATCATTCCGTTATAGTTACATCACTTACTAATCGACATGATAGCATGAGATAACCCAAAAACCCAGCAGCTTGTTGGTACTTTTATTCAGCCATTCCGCTAGAAGTTGCAAAACTTACTAGTCAGTACAATGGTCGCAAGACACTCAATCAAGCAGTGTGGGTAGTATTAATTAGCCATTCCGTTATAGTGAAGCTGATTACTAGTCATTATAAAGTCAAATTTATAGCAATAAACTTTAGTTATGCTTGTCTATGATCGAGATATCTGCTCCAAGTCGTCCATATCCGCGGACACGGCCGAGAAAGTTTTACCCGGCCGGGTGCACCAATAGCAACACACGCCGATCAACCTCGGAAAACCAAATCAAAACCCAACGAGGCTTGCACGATCGAACAATCACAGGATTCAGAATTATTTCAGGGGCCACCCCATTGAGTAGACCATAGCGAAGCTAGCCGACTCGAGACGGACTCAAGGTTTGCGCTGGGTCAGAAACGATCGGGAACCCGAAAGTGTGGCTGGGCTTGTCGATACCGCGAAAACACTCCGCTTACCTAAACAGACAGTGTGCTCTCGCACAATTTAAATACGTAAAGTAGCATGGCATAAGTACAGGATCGTAAATAAAACCTCAAACTAGTTTGTGCCCCAAGAAATAAGTCCGAATCAAGCTCGCTCGGGGGTCCCATATACCTCCGGATGTGGATAGCGCGATAAAACAAGGAACAGTATCAAGTACTCGGGGTCTTACGGACACAAGTGGGCTCGAAACCAAATATTTTCTATCACCCACCGATGCCTCTGCTTATTTCAATTTTAGTTGTTAAACAGAAATTAAAGTGTGCGATAAGTAAAACTATGATCATCTCCAACATCAACATGTGGTAATACATCAAGAATCGCGCATATGACGACACACATCAGCACTTGAGCAAGCAACTACGACGCAAGTCCAACTATCTACCAAACAACAGGTAATAGGGTGTGTCCAAGGCAATATAGGGCTGCACGGTATATCACGGGTACGAAAACTAAAGCATCGCAACTCAGATAGCAATAGATCAACAGGAGGGAATAAATACTAGAAAAGTAAGATAGGTAGAAAGGGGAAGATGCTCGCCAGAGAACATTGTCGAAGGTTCAACCGAAGATCGGGGCGAATCTCACATCAACTCAACGGCCTTATCCGCGAAGAAGCAAATCACTAGAATAAACACCGGATGCAATATTTAAGATCGGCAGAAGATCGGGCATGATGCATGTATGATGCATGGCATGGCAAGGTGCGATGCAATTAGGCCAATATTAAGTGGAATCGGGGTCCCGACAATTAATTAAACGGTTTGAGTTATTTAGTACCCCCGCAATTTAAATGTTGTTTGGACATGGCAAAAGTTATCACCGGTTCGCTACACAAATTTAAATGAGGCCGATATGAGACTAGATTTGTCCGCATTTGGGCCCCATATTTAATTATTAGGTGAATCGGCATAATGCCCCCAAACCACAGACAAGTATGCATGCATGAATGATTAATATGCAACAATTTATATAGTCGGCAATTTTATAAAATAGGGTTCTCGGATAAGGGTTCACACATTAGGGTTCTCGGCGAGCTTGGGGTTCCGGGGGTGCGGGGTTCGGTCTCAGGGGGATCGTTCTCGGACTCCGGGGTTAGGCTCTTCGGATCGGGGAAGTAGATCTTATCGCATCCGCGGTGGTCGGGCCATGTTGTCGGTCTTGGCGTTCGGGATGCAGAACTTGGTGTCCGGGGCGGAGTACTTGTCGCACCGGGGTCTCGGTGTCCTCGGATCCGATTGACGACTTGGCGTCCGACGGGATGGATTTTCGGGTTCTCGACGTCCGAGAACAGGTCTTCGGGGGATCAGTCTTCGCGTTCCGGCACCAGGGCCTTCGAGTCCGTGTTGACGGCCTTGGGGTTCCGACCTCGGTCATTGGCCGCGAACTTGTTCCGCGAAGGTACGGTCTTCGGGTCCGGGAGGGAGTACTTGAGGTTTCCGTGTAGAAGATCTTGGCGCACATGTGGTCTTCGGGTACGGGGATCTCGGCGTCCGTAGTAGGTCTTGGCGCTTCGGTTTGATGTCGTTCCCCCAGTACCGCGGGTTCTCGGTGTAGTTCCCGTTAGGATATCTTGCAGGGACAGGGCACCTGACGGAGTCGGCCTTGGTCTGTCTTGTTATCATCTAAAGGCCTCGCCGAGACGAGCTGGAGGTCGAAAGACGGTTGCAGGCGGCCATCTCGCGGACGGGGTCGGGGACGAGTTGGCCTTGAGGACGGCGGCGCGCGGAACCTGGGTCGCAGGAGGGTGGCCCGAGAGCGGCACGACGGTCGCCGAGGAGGCCCTGGCGATGCGGCGGCGGGGAAGGGAGGCCGCGGGTCGCCGGGCGGCTCGCCGGAGGGCGCATGGACGGCGAGGAGCTCGGCTCGCCAGGGGCCGAGCCGGGCGGCACAGGGCTCGGGAGACCGACGCTGGCAAGCTCGGCTTGGCGGGCGCGGCCGGGCGCTGGAGGCCGCAGCGGGAGCGCTTGGCCGGAGCGGGCGGCGCAGGAGCGGCGGCGGGCTCACAGAGAGAGAGGAGCGAGGCAGAGCGGGCCGCGGGCGGGCTGGGCGAGGCGGTGCCGGGCGAGGAGGATGCTGCGGTGGCGGGCGACGCTGGCTTGCAGCCGTGGCGGCTCATGGGCGGCCGAGGGAGGCCGGGCGGCGAGAGGCGACGCTGGGGCGGCTCGGGCGCGGCTCGGAAGCGGGCGGACGGAAGGGAGCAGCGGTGGCGGGCCGGTGCAGGATGGCGGCCGGGAGGAGCTTGGCGGGCGCGGGGTGCTCTGGCGAGGCGAGGCTGCTGAGAGGGAGAGCTGCCCGGCGACGGGGTGAGGGGAGGATGCGCCGGGCGGGGTCGTGAGCGCTGGAGGGTGCGGGCGAGCACTGGGAGGCGCGGAGGGCTCAGGCGCGGCGTGTTGGAGAAGAGAGGTTGGGAGGGACACGATGGGGAGGGGCTGTCGGTGGGGACAGGTGGGGCCAGGGAAAAGGGTGGACGCGTCAGTGGGTTGGGCGTGGGCTGGAGGGCCAGGGCAGGGCAGGGAGGCAGGTGGCTAGGGGCGGCCGCGTGGGGGTGAGCTGAGAGGGTGAGAGAGAGAGAGGAAAAGGGGAGAGAGGCTGGGGGTGACGTGGCGGCGCGTGAGTGGGTGAGGGAGAGGGAGGAGGTGAGGTGTCATCCACTGATTGGCCCGGGTGATGTGGCTGGGGGAGTGTGGGTAGGTTAGTTGGTGAACTTAGGATTTAGAGGGGCAGTTAGTTGGACCGATTTAATTTTACGGGCGGTCGTCGGGTCAATCGCTGCTCGACTGCCCCCCAAAATAATTTAATATTTTTAATTGATTGCGACGAACTTTGTAAATAGTTTTGACAACAAAATGTCCGCAAAGATCCGGGTTTTGGCGTTTGAATAAAGACGAGGCGTTTGGAAAACAAATCGGGCTTTGCAAAAATAGTTTTAAGCAAACAATGCATGATGATGACGATGCAATGCACAAATTCAACGCGATTTTCTAGTAGTGGTTTTGCGGGATGCCACATTACACAACTCCAGTATACTAGGGAAAACTTGGTCATCACCAAGTCCAGTATACTGGGGAAACTTGGTATCTCACTTGTGGAATGCCACCCAGGAACAAAGAGATTTGAGATGTCAAATGTTGAGAAGCTTCAAGTGCAGCCACTTGGCATTATGGGCTCTGCCTGGATCATATAGGTTGCAATAACTTAGCCAAATGAATAGTTAGTGGTAGGGGATTGATAGGTTTGGAGCGCGTCCATTTTGGTCTAAGGGAAGGCTTCTGAAAGGTCCTGTCTTGGTGAAACCAAGTCTCGTGGGGAAAGTGCACCACCTCTGCAGAGTGTAAAATCTAAGTACTTAGCCATGTCCCTGGCAAAGGACAATTTGAGCATCAAGACATGGAAGCTATCAAGAATCTCCTCATCCCAATTTCTAAGTTAAAAACTTGTGGTTGAACAAGGGTGAAGGTTCACCAATTTCTATTGGTGGTTCCTTGGGTGGATTTTGACAGACAAAAACCTAGTGTTTTCAAATGATAAGGAAAATCTATTTTGAGCAAAGCAAGTCTAAGCTCCACTTAGCCAAATGCATATAGATGATAGTTACCACTATACTACCATAGTATCACTTGCCAATACAATTCAAATGTATTGACCCTTGTGGCTGTAACTTATTATGTTGTAGGTTTGTTTGATGTTAGTGAAGTGTGTTGATGAGGATTACAAGTCTACAACCAACATGATTGCCTGTGGCACTTTGAAGATGAAGGACTCCATGCTATAGTTATTTCTGCTGCATTGTATTGAGATAGCCAAATGAGCTATGTAAGATGTAATGAATTATTTTATTCCTGGTTATAAAGTTGTATTATGACCTTTGTTTCTTGATATTACATCTTAACTGTGGATGCTAGCTATTGATCCAGGTACTAGCATTGTAAACACAGGGATCTCTACCTTATTAAAGGTTGGGACCTCTACAACTAACTTTTAGTCGATCGCCTCGGGTAAAACTTAACCAAGTCGCGCATGACCATGCTATCCAAATCATATCACACGAGAGAGCCCAAAGAATATCTCTTCGGTTGGAGGGGCAAAATCTCATCTTAGTTATCCACATCACGTAGATTGATTCTTAGCTAACCCGAACTCTACCTTTATAACTATCCTGTGAATAAACAACGTTTGACAGAACCAAAGTCGGTTGATCCACAACTCGGATTGTGCAACAATATAAAATCTAAGGATTACATTGATTGATACATACAATTGACGACTTACTCGTTGTATCTCAATATGAGCTAGTCTGACTCGCTAAAATCTTTAGTCGAATTCGTGTAAGTCGAAGTAGCATCATCATGCCGATGACAAGTGGAACCGATTCATCAAGCGACTTTCACATTAGTCTAAGTTGTGTGCGATCCCAACCTTTACGACTAAGGACATCTAGTATTAAAAACATAAATATATAGTTCCACAACCGAATCACATATTTAATGATACATATCAGATGTTTATACAAGGGCAACTTAACAACTTTATGAATACAATGGGAATTGCATCATACATGATTGCCTCTAGGGCATACTCCCGACACTTTCATGATTGGATTCTACTTCTTCCTTATAGGTTCAGGTTCATGTCATCCTTTCAACCATGTGATTCATAAAAAAATATCCATCCTCTTGATGGTGCGTGGAAGCTTTGTTGGGAGACCCCAAGAGGAAGGTGTGATGAGCACAACAACAAGTTTTCCCTCGGTAAGAAACCAAGGTTATCAAACCAGTAGGAGGAAGGAAATGACACAAAGGTGTTGCTAGCAACTTGGAAACTTGCACAACACAAACTCAAGACTTTGCCCCACTGAACACTGAGGTTGTCAATCTCACCGGTTTGCTGAAAACAAAGGGTTAACTGTATGGTGTGTAAGGTAATAGTGGTTTGCAGAAAGGTAAACAGTAACAGTGGAAAATGTATCAATGGTAAAGATTGGACCGGGGTCCATAGTTCACTAGAGGTGTTCTCCTTAAGATAAACAAACATGGCATGCTGGGTAAACAAATTATATCACGGCAATTGACAGGACTGAGCAAGGCATAACAATGCAATACTAGACATTCATGATCCTATGAGATTCGATTGGGCAATACAATAAGATACATAGACCGCCATCCAACTGCATCTATGACTAGTAATCCACCTTCAGGTTATCATCCGAACCCCCTCCAGTATTAAGTTGCAAGCAACAGATAACTGCTTTAAGCAAAGTGTGTAAGGTAAACAATCCACTTGTTCCATGAACAAGAGACCGTTGTTTTCTCCCTAGTGGCAACAACACATCTACAACCTTAGAGATTTCTGTCACTTCCCTTAGATTAAATAGAGGCATAAACCCACTATCGATCATAAATACCCCCTATTGGAGTCCCTAGCATCTACTTGGCCAAGATAGCTACTAGAAACGGAGAGCATGCAAGATCTCAAAAAACACAGACATGATAGAATCAATAAGACAAAACCATTAATCAATCTGACATAGTAATCTGAATATCCATCGGATCCCCGCAAACACAACATGCATGATTACATATAGATTATCTTGATCATGAATGGAGCTCACAAGATCTAAACATGGTAGCACAAAGGAGGAGATACAACCATCTAGCTACTACATGGACCCATAGTCCAAGGTGGAACTACTAACACTTCATACCGGAGGCTGGCATGATGAAGAAGAAGGCCTCCAGGATGATCTCCTCTCCGGCAAGGTGCCGAGAAGAGCTTCAGATCCCCCCGATCTAGGGACGATGGTGGTGGCTATAGACGGTTTCGTGGAATATTGATCGGGTACTTAGGGTTTTGGTATCGGGGGGTCTTTATAGGCGAAGAGGCGAGGCAGGGGGGGCAGCCAGGGCGGCTGCACCCCCAGGAGCGGGCTAGCCCTAGCCGCGCGGCTAGGGGGTGTGGCCTCTAGTGGCTCCCCTCCGTCTCGTACTTTGGCTCCATGTTCCCCACAGTAAAATATTGACTTTGGCTTTTGTCCCGTCCAATTCCGAGAATATTGATTTTCTGCCTTTTCTGGAACCAAAAACAGAAGAAAACATGCAACTGGCACTATGGCATCTTGTTAATAGGTTAGTCCATAAAAACATATAAAAACACCTCAAAGTGTAGACAAAGCAGAGGAAAGTAGATACTAAACAAGTATGGAACATCAAAAATTATAGGTACATTTCCGACGTATTAAGCATCCCCAAGCTTAACTCCTGCTCGTCCTCTAGTAGGTAAGTGATAAAAAGAATAATTTTTGAGGTGACATGCACCATCAAAATCAAGATCAAACCATTTTCAAGCATTGAAAGCTAGGATCAAAGAACTCTAAGCATGAGCATGAAAGATGGTGTTCTAATAGTAAGACAAAGTAACTATGCATGCAACATGAAAGGTTACAAAGATCATGAATAACAATGGATTGAAAGACTTTTGTTTGTTTCACATACAGAAAACATAGTATAGTGGCATTCATCTTGTCCCTCATGGAGTAGCAAAACATAAATGCAAAGGACACCTTCAAAGTTCATAAGGGTGACTAGATACAAATAGTTCAAGAACAAGAAATATCAACAATATGATTCAATCAATAAGTTTTGGGACAATGCACATAGAACTAAGAATGACAACTATGCTCTCTTAACTGGTGCTTAAAGATATAAGGTGGAGACTCAATGTAATAGTGGAAGAAAGGCCCTTCATAAAGGGAAGCAGGGATTTCAAATTTCAAAAAGAGCTTCCAAAAATTATGGTATTTGTTAGCTTTCAGCCCTTATTGCCCCTATCATAAGCATCGTGAAGTGATTATGGTTAAAGTGAACAAACTATGGAGTATATGCTTGACAAAGTATAAGTTGGCAATCTCATGTCCCTTGAATACGATGGCCGCTTCTCATGCTACTCAAGTTTAGTCACTTGCAAGTTCTTGTCATAGTAAGTACATGTGCATCATAGAGAACCGCCAATGGGGTACCCCTTGCACATGATACATGAGCTATCCCAAAATCAAAATGACAAGGCAAGCAGACAATGAGCATCTCAGAAATCTTCTTATTTACCATGGGAATATGGTGATTTTTTCTCTCTTTCCTCTTCTCAATATGTCTCTCTTTTTTATAAGAAGAAAGCTTCATAGATGTGATTATGGTGATGCTGCAAGTTTCCACCATGATTAGGCATGGCTTAGGCTAGCGGCCCAGGTGTTTCTCTAACACACATACATAACTCTATGGACTTACAAGCTCCCCTTTCATTTCACACCGACGACATCCATAAACAAAAGAGCATGATATCAACTATGTACAAAATACAAGTGCAATGTTGAAAGCGTTCCCCGTGACAACACGATTCTGCTAATTCCAACGTATACGTGCAAGCATATACAACATGGATGACACAATGGTTAAAGTTTATTAGGGGCAAGAAAAATAAAATGTGCCATCAAGTTTGTGAGAGCTTTAATCACTAAGTTTTCACATAATAAAGAGACTTTTTAATTGGAAGATAGATGAAATAAAGAATATACTTGGAATGGTGTAACATACAATGCATAGGAATTTATAGTGGACACTTTGGAATAACTTGGTTTCTTGGGAGTTGGATGCATGAGTAGAGCTTACTCATACAAGTGGAGGCTAGCAAAAGACTAGGAGCGACCAACTAAGAGAGCAATAATGGCCATAATCATGTAGAGCGACAAAACATTACTATTCAAAGAATAAAGTGGTACTACAAGTCAAGGACTAAATGATCATAGAGGCTATGGTGACTTGTTCATAGTCATAACATGGTGTGAGCATGTGCCAAGTCAACCCAAACAAAGCATCAATGGAGAATACCACAATACTATGCTTTTGTATGCTAAAACAATACATGATTCCTTCAGTCACATTAAGCAATCCCAATTATTTGGAACAAGTCATGCTACAATAATAATCACTTAGCATAAGGTCAAAACAACACCTAGCATGGTATGCTAAAGTCTAAGTCACAGTCAAAGCAAGATCCTCTTGTACTACTTAAGCAAGAACTTTCTACTCCTCTCCAACACCAATCAACTTACAAACTACTTTATTCAAGCAAACTAAACGAAAACTAAGATGCTCCAAGAACACAACAATGCATGAAACAATAAAAACGAAGTGTCTAGAAAGATCTGAGATTTTTATTGATGAAGAAGGGGATGCCTTGGGCATCCCCAAGCTTTGACGCTTGTAACTTTTGAATATTTATTGGGGTGACATGGTGTGGCATCCCCAAGCTTGAGATTTTGTCCATTCTTCATCATATTACATTATTATTTCTCTACAACTAACATTTTTTCCTTCATACAAAACTTCACACAATCTTCATTAGCAACATTAGTGTATTAAAAAGATAATAGACCTTTGGGTTTAGATTTAGAACAGAAAAACTTTCACTAAAACACAAGCTACTGTAGCAATTCCCTGAAAAATCTCAATTTCCCAAAAAGAACCTGAAAAGGAATCAATAAGAAGCAAATGCAAATAATGGCAGAAATTTGTCAAAACAAACCAGAAGGTGGAAACCAATTTTTTCGAAGACCTTTTGTTGCTCAAATCAAAAAATGTCGAACTAACGAAAGTTAGCTAACATACTAGGGGTTTTATTTGGAGAATATCATCTCAATCCGACTTATAGAGATTTTACACGAATTTTTACGGTGGAGCACAAAAATTTGTTTTGGGACAGCAACTACCTAAATCTTACTTCCCTCTTATTAGAGGTTATTCTTGGCACAAAAAGCAAACAAAAAAGGATAAGGAGAGGTCATTACTGAAGTAATAACTTCCAAGACTCAATAAAACTTTTGGGTTATCTCCCAATAAGTACTTTTCTTTAACGCCTTTAAGTTAGGCACAAGAAGCAAGAATCAAGTATTTTCAAATGAAGAAGCATTAACACCAACTCTCTTGATCCTACCTTTCTTACCTCTCTTCTTCTCTTTAGGGAATATATGATTGCTTATTGGAGAAGAAAAATGCATAATGTCTTTTCCCACATCTATTGTTGCTCCAAGGTGTTGCAGCAAGGATCTTCCAAGTGTAATTTGTCCTTTTCCTACACATTCAATAACAAGATAATCAGTAGACACCACTTTCCCTGAGATTTTTGTAAACACACCTTCAGCTATTCCAATGGGTAATAAAGTTGCATTATTGGTAAGAGATATTTCTTCTCTTCCTTCAGAAAGTCCCCAAAGATTCAAAGACTCATAGATATCTTTAGACATAAGGCAAAATTCAGACATGATATCACAACGAGCATGAAAAGTTTCACTATTTATAGCAACATTTATTGTAAGAAACCATTTTGAAGGCTCAGAATTTATTGGAACATAATCATGGTGCTCTCTAAGCATGTTATAGCAATCTTTCAAAGCAACTGTACTGGTCTCAAGAGTGTTTAACCTAGCATAAATATTTATAAAGGAAGAATCAGACTTGCTAGGCATATTATAAATTATAATGAACTTCTTTATGGAATCCAAAGCTTCACCCCAGTACATCGAAAAATATCTTTCCCAGCTACAACATTCAAAGCATATCTATAACAAAGTGCAAGGCCACCACAGAAACTATTAATAACAAAGCTAAGACTCATCTTAGGCCCAGTTTTCCTTTATAAATCAGAGATTCTAGACCAAGCTTCTTTGAAACTCTCTTCACTTTCTTGATTGAAAGTAAAGATCCTTTCCATAGGTGACACATGGATTGGACCAAAACCAGACATGGTAGCAACTAGAGCAGGAACTATTTTTTTGTGTTTTTGATAAAAAGAGGAAAACAAAACCAAACAAAATAAACTAAGAAAAACAAAAAAAAGTAAATATAAAGGTTGTGAAGGACTCCCCTTGTGAAGACGTCCTTGGCCTCCCTGGCAACGGCGCCAGAAAATCTTGATGGTGCGCGGAAGCTTCGTTGGGAGACCCCAATAGGAAGGTGTGATGAGCACAATAGCAAGTTTTCCCTCAGTAAGAAACCAAGGTTATCGAACCAGTAGGAGGAAGGAAACGACTCAAAGGTATTGCTAGCAACTTGAAACCTGCACAACACAAACTCAAGACTTTGCCCCAACGAACAGTGAGGTTGTCAATCTCACCGGTTTGCTGAAAACAAAGGGTTAACTGTATGGTGTGGAAGGTAATAGTGGTTTGCAGAAAGGTAAACAGTAACAGTGGAAGATGTATCAATGGTAAAGATTGGACCGAGGTCCATAGTTCACTAGAGGTGTTCTCCTTAAGATAAACAAACATGGCATGATGGGTAAACAAATTACAGCAGGGCAATTGACAGGACTGAGCAATGCATAACAATGCAATACTAGACATTCATGATCCTATGAGATTCGATTGGGCAATACAACAAGATACATAGACCGCCATCGAAATGCATCTATGACTAGTAATCCACCTTCAGGTTATCATCCAAACCCTCTCCAGTATTAAGTTGCAAGCAATATATAACTTCTTTAAGCAAAGTGTGCAAGGTAAACAATCCACTTGTTCCATGAACAAGAGACCGTTGTTTTCTACCTAGTGGAAACAACACATCTACAACCTTAGAGATTTCTGTCACTTCCCTTAGATTAAATAGAGGCATGAACCCACTATCGAGCATAAATACCCCCTCTTGGAGTCACTAGCATCTACTTGGCCAAGATAGCTACTAGAAACGGAGAGCACGCAAGATCTCAAACAACACATACATGATAGAATCAATAAGACAAAACCATTAATCAATCTGACATAGTAATCTCAATATCCATCAGATCCCCGCAAACACAACATGCATGATTACAAATAGATGGTCTTGATCATGAACGAAGCTCACAAGATCTAAACATGGTAGCACAAAGGAGGAGATACAACCATCTAGCTACTACATGGACCCATAGTCCAAGGTGGAATTACTCACACTTGATACCGGAGGCTGACATGATGAAGAAGAAGGCCTCCGGGATGATCTCCCCTCTGGAAGGGTGCCGATATCTTCAGACCCTCGATCTAGGGACGATGGTGGCGGTGCCTATAGGCGGTTTCATGGAATATTGATCGGGTACTTAGGGTTTTGGTATCGGGGGGTATTTATAGGCGAAGAGGCGAGGCAGGGGGCAGCCAGAGCGGCCGCACCCCCAGGCGCGGGCTAGCCCTAGACGCGCGGCCAGGGGGTGTGGCCCCCTGGTGGCTCCCCTCCGTCTCGTACTCTGGGTCCGTGTTCCCCACGGTAAATTATTTACTTTGGCTTTTGTCCCGTCCAATTTCGAGAATATTGATTTTCTGGCTTTTCTGGAACCAAAAATAGAAGAAAATAGGCAATTGGCACTATGGCATCTTGTTAATAGGTTAGTCCAGAAAACATATAAAAACACCTCAAAGTGTAGACAAAGAAGATAAAAGTAGATGCTAAACAAGCATGGAACATAAAAAATAATAGATATGTTTCCGACGAATCACCTCTGTATCACCTTAACGGTCCACCATTGCACCTACTATATTCCTATTCATACCAGTTATCCTCTGGATCAACTCAATTTCTTCCTACTATTTGGCTTCTTCATGATCTTCAACTTTGTACTCCCCCATATCAAAGTTAAAAATATTCTTCTTGACTCTCTTCCAAATTTACGGAATCATTTTTCTTCATCTTCACAAACCTTCTTACCCTTCCAATTTTCGTTGCTTTGTTGGGACATAAAGTACCTCTATCTTTAACTAGAATTATATACTTATTGTTGTTGTTGGGGTGAACAAATACAACATCTTATAATCTTTATTTTCTTATGGACATTGTTGCCGAGGAACAAAAACACTATCACCATCCACTGAGTACACAATGAGAGGGAACTTGTTGTTCTCCTGCCATAATGTTACTAATGTATAAAAAGTCTTAGTTTTCCGTTTCATTGCAGTCATATTCAGGCACTTCTTATCCTCATAATTCTCCACCATCTTCAGCAACTTGGACATTCCATCTATTATTTCCATCCCAGCTAAACCTGCACCCCCTTCTTTGACATAGTACATGATATCTGTTAAACCATAGCCCTTTATCTCAATCAATGCTAATAAATTAAGATAAGTGATGCCTGATTTTTACAATTACGTACCATTCTAAATTATCATGAACTTCTATATTGAATCTTACATCCGACACATCATCATCCAAGCTACATAAATTAAGATTGGCAACATTTAATTTCTAATTCTTTAAATTTGGTAACCCCAACCCCCAATTCGAGTAACCAATCGACAAACGAGCAGAATAATACCCTATGTCGCTGAGAGACCTTTCTAGAAGTGGATCTATGACGGTTGCTTGTTCTAGTCCTTGGCCAGCTACCATAGCCACCTTAAATGGCCAATACTTTAGGGCGACTGGGTTTGATCTCCTGCAATAGTTGTCTTCCTCCACGAGGAAGCACGATACCCCTCCACCAATGCCTTAGCCACCCCGACCTCCTTCTCCGCCATCGGTAGAGTCACTGACGTAGGGCTAGCCCCCGAGGGGATTTGTCGCCACCACTGAATGGGGTTAGAGATAACAAAGCTGTATAAAGTGAGAGTGTACAAATGGGATACGTTTGGCCAACGTGCACCCCTTCAAATATAGTCTTCCCCTAACTCCAGTACAACCACCATCTTCAGGCTAGCCATCGAGGGGGTTTGTCGCTGCCATTGAATAGGGTGAGAGAGATTGAGAGAACACAACAGGAGAGAGAGTGAGAGTGTGTACTAATGGGCAGTGATAGGGCAACATATGCACAATTAACGACCGTCTATCTTAGCTTTCATCACTTGTGATGCCAGCCTAGCATCAGGTTTCACCCGTCAGAATCATATTTAGGAGGGATTAGCAATGGGGTCAATCCTTATGCAACACCGTTACGCTGGACCATTTGTTTTTTGACACAAAATTTAATCCGATGGTTTTTTGCTAACCTAACCTCAATTGTGGTGTTTTTGTAATCCTTGAGCAACAAGGGAGGTGAACGAAATATGCCCAAGAGGCAATAATAAGGTGGTTATTATCATATTCCTTTTTTATGATAAATGTTTATTTTTCATGCTATAATTGTACTAATCAAAAACATTAATACATGTGTGTTTAATAAACAAATAGAGTTCCTAGTTATTCCTCTCATATAAACTATCTCGTTGATTAACAAGATGATCAAGGTTTCCTGATCATGGACATTGGATGTTGTTAATAACGAGGTCGCGACATTGGTGGAATGATGTGATGAACATTCATCCTAAGTATAGTAATATGATCAAAGTCATTATGTTTAAATTTCTATAACATCGTTACAAGTAACTTTAGTCCTTAGACCATGAGATCATGTCAATCAATAACATAGAAAGAGTAACTTGATAACATCAAACGTCACACCGTCACAGAGTGACTATAAAGGTGGGTTTAGATACTCCGATAGTGTTATGTAGAGGATCATGGATTAAGAGTGGGATTTGTCCATCCAAATGACAAAGAGATATACTCTGGGCCCTCTTGGTGATATCACATTGATATAGCTTGCAAGCAAGTGATGGAGATCACTAGAATGTTATATCACGGGAACAAGAAAAGAGTACATGTCGGTAACGAGATCAAACTAGGTATGGGGATACCAATGATCGAATCTTCAACATGTAAAATATTGCAACACAAAAGGATTTAGTTAAAATGTTAAAGGTTCACACGATCATAAGAAGTCATCGTTGAATGTGTGGGAGTCGGTACGGATCTCCAGGTCCCGCTGCTGATTATTGATTGGAGAGGGGTCTCGATCATGTCTACATTATTCGTGAACCATAGGGTGACACACTTAAGGGATATCGAAACTATTTGGAGCAAATGAAATGCCAGAGAAAGAATATGAAAGAGCTGGAATTATTTCAATGGAAACCGGAATTGTTTCGGGTAGAATTGCTGAAACTGGTTCTGCATGTGAAATTGAAATTTTGCAAGGGGTTTTATGTGAATGTTTGTTAATTAATGTAATTAACAAAATTCTGAATAAAATAAATAAAATAGTTTTATTAAATGAGATATTGCATTAAATTTGGTGGAAATTTAATGGATGTGAGTGGAATTTTGTGTGGAGGTGTGTTTATGTGAGTGGAGCTTCCACCCACATGAATGAGGGAGAGGTGGGGGCATACACTATGGCCGGCGGCCATGCCCATTGGGAATACCCCTACCCTATATAAGGAGCACCTCCTCCTCCTCCAGTCTCACACCTCCTCGTGAAGGATCTCTCTCCCCCTCTAGTATTATTCCCCCATGGTCTCGGACTAGCGAGATACATGCTCCCGGTGGCTTCTACTGGAGCGAGGATTTGCTACTTCCGCTTCATTGCTGGAGCAAGGTCACGGTTTGTTGACCCACAAGTATAGGGGGTGTATCATAGTACTTTCGATAAATAGGAGTGTCGATCCCAACGAGGAGCAGAAGGTGTTGACTAGTGGTATGGAGCAGGAAATCTTTGTAAATACTTAGCAAACGGATTTTTAGGGGTTTTCTGATAAAGCAAAGAAACAAAGTACAAGTAATAAAGACAACGAACAAACACAACAAGTGGCCCAATCCTTTCTTAGCAAAGGACAAGCCGGTGGGAATACTTATAAGGACCAAACGTTCTCGAGGACACATGGGAATTCTGTCAAGTGCTTTCGCTTCAAATAGCTGAGTATCCTTCTTTGGTGTTGTAAGTGTTGTGTGGGTGAACCTATGCTAATGTACCGACCATACTTGTACTAATACATACTTGTGATTAAACCCGCTGCAAGCATCCGCAACTACAGAAAAGCAATTAAGATATAAACCTAACCACAACCTTAAACTCTGAGATCCTACGCTCCCTTGTGCAATGGTGTCCTAATGGGGGTTTAGGTTTCTGTCACTCTGGCAACCCCACAATTAGTATCCAAATACACAATGCATTCCCCTAGGCCCATAAATGGTGAAGTATCATGTAGTCAACGTTCACACGACACCACTAGAAGAATAGCACCACAACGTAAATACTAAACCATTGAATAATATCTCAACACAAATCCACTACTAACAACATGACTTCTCCCATGTCCTCAAGAACTAAACGAACTACTCATAAGACATCATATGGATCAATATCAAAGATGATATGGTGATGGATAGCAATCTGAACATAAACAATAATCCAATGGTTCCACTCACAAGCATCAACTACAATAGTAATCAACACTGGGAAAGTTTCCCCTAAGAACTATGCAAGTATTCAACACAATTGTTACAGCGGGATGGAGTGGTGATGATGGTGATGGTGGAGATGATGGTGTGGATAATTATGATGATCCCGATGAATTATAGCTTGATGATGGTGTTGATGGCGACGAGGAATTTCCCCGGAAGAAATCTGTTTGCCGGAGAGCTCTTTCTCTCTCGGCGTTTTCCGCCCCGTAGATGCAGCATAATCTTTCTGTGGTCGCTCCCCGTGTTTTAGGGTTTTGAGGAGAAGATATAGGCGAGAGGGCGGATCCGGAGGCCGGCCAGGTGGGCCACACCCCTGTAGGCGCGGCCCAGGGGTGGCCCGCGCCTGGGGGGGGGGTGGGCCCCTTGTGGCCCATCTCCGCCTCTCCTTCTGGCTTCCTTTGTCTTATGGGAAAATATGATTTTCCATAATTTTTCTGGTAATTTTCTGATCTTCGTGAAATTGCATCAAAACACCTTTTTTTCCATCAGAATCCTGACTCCGGTAGTCCATCCTCCAAGAATCATCCAACATGCAAATACAAATGAAAAGACATAAGTAACACCTCTTAATAAGAAATATATCAATGAATAGAGGAAAATTATGATATAGAATGGTGATGCAAATTGGACATATCAACTCCCCCAAGCTTAGACCTTCGCTTGTCCCCAAGCGAAAACTGAGCTCACTAAACATGTCCACATGTTTATGGAGTGAAGTGTCGATGAAAGAATACAGACAAGAAGCGTCACACATACCATTACACAACTCATATAAGAAAGAAACTCACCATTATATAACTTAGCTTGCAACAAGTACATGAGTCACAATAGAGATGCATAAATATAAATCATAACTGGAATTGGAAAACTTTATTCTTGGTCAGAGAACAGCTAGCAAACAGTTTCACAAAAACTTTTGTAGAAGTTTTCACAACAAGAGTACTCTTTGCTCAAACATAAAAGGTTTTTCACAATGATGGATTTCAAAGTAATACTCAATAGATAAGAGTCTTGTGCAAACAAGGAAGATAGAGAACATGTTTGAATAAATCATCATATGATTTCTTGAAACACAACAACTCAAATTCTTGCTGGATATAGAGAGGAAGAAGGTTTACTGACTCAACTTAGAAATATAAGAAAGGTCCCTTCATAGAGGGAAGCAGGGATTTCAAGTCATAAAGAGCTTCCAAAAGATTATGGTACTTACTAGCTTTGAGCCCTCATTGCCCCTGTTATAAGCATCTTGAAGTGACTAAGGTTAAAGTGAACAAAGATGGAGTATATGCTTGACGAAATATAAGCTGACAATATCATGTCCCTTGAGTACGAGGGCCGCTCCTCATGCTACTCAACTTTAGTTACCGGTAAGTTCTTGTCATTGTAAGTACATGTGTATCATAAAGAACCGCCAACGGGGTACCCCTTGCACATGATACAGGAGCTATCCCATAATCAAAATGACAAGGCAAGCAGACAGTGAGCATCTCAGCGATCTTTTTATTTGCTATTTGCATATGTTTTTATTGAGGATGCTTCACAGATTGTTCACTATGGTTATGTTGCAAGTTTCCACCATGATTAGGAATGGCTTAGGCTAGCGGCCCATGCGTTTCTCTAACACACATACATAACTCCATGGACTTACAAGATCCCCTTTTATTTCACACCGACGACATCCACAAACAAAAGAGCATGATATCAACTGGATAAGAATCCATAAGTGTTGAAAGCGTTCCCTGTGACAACATGGTTCTGCTAATCCCAACGTATAGATGCAAGCATATACAACTTCGATGACACAATGGTTCAAGCTTATTAGGGGCTAGAAAATAAGGTGTGCCATCAAGTTCGTGAGAGCTTTACTAACTAGTTTTCACATAACAAAATAATTTTTAATTCGAAAGATTGATGGAGCTTGAGAATTTGCTTGGAATAGCAATAATGCTAATAGGTAGATATGGTGGACACAAATGACACATGTTTGGTTCAAAGGGGTTGGATGCATGAGAAGTATGCCTTCTCAAAACAGGTTTTTGGCTAGCAAGGCTGGATAACAAGCAAAAGAGTTGAAGGAAACAAGCAAACCTACAAGTGATAAAGCCAAACATGCAATCTTCCTTGAAGACACAAAAGATCTTGAATAAAGAATACTAAGTTTATGAGCCAATCAAGAAAGAAAATAAATGATACAAAATACCTGTAAGCTTTTTATATTTTCCTTTCAAATCTCAAAAGTGTTGCTACTGACCAGAGCTCGGTTTGCCAAAACCAATTTATATCTACTTGATTGTCCCAAAGTGATACCAATACTGATCAACAAGATCAATCATATAATAGAGATTGCAAACTAAAAATAAGAAGTGCAAAAAGTAAAATATGAGACTTCTCATTAATATTCCATAAAGGCACTCACACCAAGGGATACATCGATAATCAACTAAAGGAGAGATACTTCCACATGCAAGCCAACCTATAAGATAACTTATCTACCAAAGATATAGCTCTACTAAAAAGGTAAAGGATAGAAGATTGATGTGATATCGCGACACTCCCCCAAGCTTGGAGAAAGCCAAGGGGATGCCAAACCTGATGATGAATTACTCCTTCGGTGGTGATGGTGTTCTCTTGATAAGCTCTTTAATCAGTTTCCTCAAATCCTCAATCTCGAAGGTCAGAGTATGAATCAACTCCGAATTTTGCTCAATGCGGCTGATGATCAAATCGGACCGAGAGTCCCAGTCCTTGTTATTCTTTCCCCACTCTTCCTTCTTAGTGTGTTCTTTCCCTGCATAGTTAGAGCGAGGCAGATCCCAAACCAAGGGAAAGTTCCCTTTGGGCACCTGTTGGTATTGTTTCCCATGTATAAGAGTATGGAAGGGATTCTTGGTACGTGGAGGAGGTGACCGTGGTCCTCTAAACTTTGAGAAGATTTCCTGACAGAAACAGATCAAAACGAAAACACGGCGAGAACACGATACACGAACCTCGGGGGATCTGGGGGGTTATATATTATGCAGTTTCAAAGCATAAGGAAGGTACTGGTGCAAAAACAAGGCGGAGACGGAGCTCAGGGGACTCACACCCCCTCCAGACGCGGCCAGCTGGGGCCCGTGCCTGGGGTGGGTGTGGCCACCCTGGCCTCCATTTCCTCCTTTGTTTTGTCTCGTAACCTTCCGTATGTAATAAACATATCAAAAATATAAAATTATAGGGTTTTCACGAACCTTCTGTTTTCACCACTTTTACCTAATCAAAGACGGACTCTACAGATTCCTTTTCTCCTTCTCCTGGAAATTCCTTTTTTCACAAGGCATTACATAAACTTCAATGGCAACATTAGTGTAAGAAAAACCAATAAACCTTTAGGTACACACTTCAACTGAAATCCATCAAAACAAAAGCTACTGTAGCAACTCCTTTCCAAAAACCCAAAGAATCTGGAAGGGAATTAATATAAGAGGCAAATGCAAATGATGGTAGAAATCTGTCAAAACAGACCAGTAGGTAAAAATTGATTTTTTTCAAAAACCTTCTGTTTCTCAAATTAAAAAGTGCAAAACTAATGAAAGTTGGGTAACAACTTGGAGAACAAGCACAGAAAAATACAGCTCCATCTAAAGTACTGAGATCCTTCACGAATTTTTACAATGCAGCACAAAAATCTATCCAGGACAACCACTTTTCACAACTCCTCTACTTCTCAAAAGTAGTTGAACTTGACACAAAAACCAAAACAAAAATAATAAGGAGCGGTTATTACTAAGGTAATAACTTTCAAGACTCAACAAAACTATTGGGTTATCTCCCAAGAAGTACTTTTCTTTATTGCCTTTAAGTTAGGCTTGATAATTTCAAAGATGCTCACATAGGAGATATGGATTTAAAGTGAAAGAGAGCTTCAAGAAGAAAATATCATACACATTTGAGTCTGACCCACTTCCTATGCAAGGGAGTATCACGAGAAACAAATTGTTGAAACAAAAATCCACTAGCATAGGAAGACAAAACAAATGCAACTTCAAAGCTTTCAACATGAAACGGGGAAACTTAACATTATTGAGATGCATAAAACCATGTTCCCTCTCTCATAATAACTTTCAGTAGCACTTTGAATAAAGTTGACAATATAACTATCACAGGAAACAACTTTATCATCAGAATGAGCATACTTACAATCATCAAAAAGAGGTCCAAGGTCATAAACTGGATCAATAGAAGCAAGTTTTTCCATCCTGAAATCTTCATTAGGCAAGCTATTTTCAAAAGGAGCTTTAGCAAATTTGGAAAAGTTAAACTCATAAGAATATCCATCAAACTTAGTTAAAACTTTCTCCTTCTTACACTCTATAATAGCCCCACAAGTGTTCAGGAAAGGTCTACCAAAGATGATAGGACAAGTTTTACTAGCTGCTGAATTAAGCACTAGAAAATCAGCAAGATACTTAATCTTACCGCAGAGAACCTCCACATCTCTTACAATACCAATAGGGAAAATGGTTTCCTTATTAGCAAGGTGAATAACCACATCAATGTCCTCAAGCTCACAAGGACCAATTTCATGCATAATTTCCCTGTAAAGCTCATAAGGAATAGCACTAGATCTAGCACCAATATCACATAAACCATAGTAGCAATGATCACCAATTCTAACAGAAAGCACAGGGACACTAACTTTTCTAGCTTTACTAGGATGCAAGATAATATTAGAAGCGTCTTCATAGAAGACAATGTGATCATCCTCTCTATTTGTATTGACAAGATCTTTCACAATAGCTACCACAGGTTCAATATTCATTTGCTCACCAGGTTCCACAGTTTTCTTTGTACCTTTTTTATTCGCACTAATTATCATAGAGTACTCGTTTACCTTAGCTGGGAAAGGTGTTTTCTCAACATAAGGTTCAGGCACAATATGATTATTAGTACAAACTTCGGTATTTCTAACAGGAACATGATTAACAACATCTTTATAAGGTGCATGGTACTTGTTCCACTTCTTCTTAGGAATTTCAATATAAGAGGCAAAGGCCTTAAAAAAATTGGAAATACTTTGAGAATCAAGACCATACTTAGTACTAATATCTCATTCATAATCATAATTTATACCTGACTTTCTTCCTTTTTCATTCTCCCAAGCTTCAGTGTTCTCTTGAATACGGTCTAGGAGACCCCATTTATGTTCTTCCTTCATACGTGTGAATGATCCAGCACAAGAAGCATCTAGTAAATCTTTATCATGAAGAGAAAGCCTAGCATAAAAGTTATTGATAATAATATTGTTAGGGAGTTCATGAATAGGACATTTAAGCATTAGTAACTTCAATCTCCCCCAAGCTTGAGCTGTACTCTCTCCATCACGAGGCCAAAAGTTTTATATGAGATTCCTATCCTTATGAATTTCACTGGGAGGGTATAATTTAGAATAAAAGAGAGGTACTATTTCCTCCCATTCCATGGATTGCCCATTCTTCAGTAGCTTATACCATTCTTTAGCTCTCCCTTTCAAGGATATAGAGAGTAACTTTTTCTTCACCTGTTTAGTTGTGATACCTACACACTTAAAAAACCCGCATAATTCATGGATAAAAAGCAAATGATCACCGGGGTGGACAATTCCATCCCCTAAATAATAATTATCCATAACACGATCAACAATACTTGTAGGTATCTTAAAAGGATCTATCTCAACAGGTGGTGGTTCATCTACTACCCTAACAGTGGTAGTAGTTTTCCCAAATAGAAAACCAAGTGGGTTAGCCATATTGGAAACAAAGTAACAAATAGAAATAAAAAGCAATACTCACAGTAGAAGTTTCCTTTACCAGTTCCACTCTTCAATAGCGCTTCACTCCCCGGCAACGGCGCCAGAAAATAGTCTTGATGACCCACAAGTATAGGGGGTGTATCGTAGTACTTTCGATAAATAGGAGTGTCGATCCCAACGAGGAGCAGAATGTGTTGACTAGTGGTATGGAGCAGGAAATCTCTGTAAATACTTAGCAAACGGATTTTAAGGGGTTTTCTGATAAAGCAAAGAAACAAAGTACAAGTAATAAAGACAACGAACATACGCAGCAAGTGGCCCAATCCTTTCTTAACAAAGTACAAGCCGGTGGGAATACTTATAAGGACCAAATGTTCTCGAGGACACATGGGAATTCTGTCAAGTGCTTTCGCTTCAAATAGCTGAGTACCCTTCTTTGGTGTTGTAAGTGTTGTGTGGGTGAACCTATGCTAATGTACCGACCATACTTGGACTAATACATACTTGTGATTAAACCCCCTACAAGCATCCACAACTACAGGAAAGCAATTAATATATAAACCTAACCACAACCTTAAACTCTGCAATCCTACGCCTCCTTGTGGAATGGTGTCCTAACTGGGGTTCAGGTTTCTGTCACTCCGGCAATCCCACAATTAGTAGCCAAATACACAATGCATTCCCCTAGTCCCATAAATGGTGAAGTATCATGTAGTCGACGTTCACATGACACCACTAGAAGAATAGCACCACAACGTAAATACTAAACCATTGAATAATATCTCAACACAAATCCACTACTAACAACATGACTTCTCCCATGTCCTCAAGAACTAAACGAACTACTCATAAGACATCATATGGATCAATATCAAAGATGATATGGTGATGGATAGCAATCTGAACATAAACAATAATCCAATGGTTCCACTCACAAGCATCAACTACAATAGTAACCAACACCGAGAAAGTTTCCCCTAAGAGCTATGCAAGTATTCGACACAATTGTTACATCGGGATGGAGTGGTGATGATGGTGCAGGTGGAGATGATGGTGTGGATGATAATGATCCCGATGAATTCTAGCTTGATGATGGAGACAAACTCCTCTCTCCGGGAAGGAATTTCCTCGGCAGAAATATGTCTGCTGGAGAGCTCTTTCTCTCTTGGTGTTTTCTGCCCCGTAGAGGAGGCAGAATCTTTCTGTGGTTGCTCCCCATGTTTTAGGGTTTCGAGGAGAAGATATAGGCGAGAGGGCAGAGCCGGAGGCCGGCCAGGTGGTCCACACCTGAGGCGCCCTGTGGGTGGCCGCTACTGGGGTGGGCCCTGTGGCCCATCTCCGCCTCCCCTTCTGGCTTCCTTCGTCTTCTGGGAAAATATGATTTTCCATAATTTTTCTGGTAATTTTCTGATCTTCGCGAAATTGCATCAAAACATCTCTTTTTCCATTAGAATCCTGACTCCGGCAGTCCATCCTCGAAGAATCATCCAACATGCAAAACAGATGAAAAGAACTAAGTAACACCTCTTAATAAGAAATATATCAATGAATAGAGGCAAATTATGATATAGAATGGTGATATAAATTGGACGTATCACGGTTCTGGACGTGTGTGAGATCACGGATGCTCTGCTAAGTTGCGGGGCTGTCGGACTTCGACACGATGTTGAGATCGACTACATCACAGACGAGTCCATACTCGTAAAGCTTTGTTGGTATTCAAGAGTATGTATTCTGGATGTATGTCCACCCATTGATTATATCTAGATAGATGGATCATGGCGTATAAAGTTCCCATCGTAGGAATTTTTTATTTTATATGCTACGAACCCAACATGAGGTAGAGCGAGGATTTTTTGTCTAGACGTGCATGATATTGGGCACCTGCTGGCTACATGCAAAAGCATCCTAGAACATTTAGAACATGTTTGCTATCACGAATGGATTTTAGGGCTCCCTAGGGCAAGGCCCTGTGGGTCACGTCCCTGTGAAAATGGTGTCTGGGGCATCTTCTTTATTTTTTTTGATTGGCCGGTTTTCACTTGGCTGCTTGAGGTGGAAAACTAACACTTATTTCCTTGGAATGTTTCACAACACGCCTTTTGGCTGCACCGATGCAAAGAAATGGTGTCTGATTATCCACAAGAGGTTGCATATGGTTACCATGATCCATAGATGGCGAGCTTACCATGTCCATGCATACCCGCCACTTAAATCGTAACAGGGAAATAAAATTTCACAACACATGCATTTTCGTCAGCAAAAGAGGATCATGGTGTCAACCTATCACCACATCAAAAGTGAGTGTCAATCTAGCACCGCTAGTTCACCATTCTAGCACCACCTAGCTACAACAAGCAGAAATTAACATAAATTATACATCACTCATCACATATTTTATTGATCCTTTTCAACCTGTACTTCTTAGCCTCGCTAGAATTGACCATATCAAACAGAATCTACTCAACCTTCTTCTTTTCCTCATACCCTCCTTTTCCTCATCCCATTTCTGCTGCTTGGCCTTCAGCATCTCTGCTTGAGATTTATGCACATGCTTCATCATATGCACTTCATTCTTCAGCTCTTCAATCATATCCTTATACTCCTTCACCTATTTCTCCTCAGCTTTCGGAGTGTCATCCTTCATCCTAGACAAGTTCTCCTCCAACAACCTTTTCTTAGTTTCATCCATAAATTTCTCCACATCAACTAATATACTTGAATACTTCTTCTCAATCTTGTTCTTATCATCTACTAGCTCCTTCAATAACTTTGTATTCCGAAACCTATCATTGATTCATGCATTGTTACTGTCATGATACGTTCCCTAGAGTTTTCATGATGAACTTTTTGTTGTTTCTAGCCATTCATGTCCAACCAAGCCACAAACCCACATTTGTAATTTCCTGCTCACAACTTGTGGATGAGCTAGTACGTGATAAATCAGAAGCTAGAAACTTACAATCTGCACTTGATAAAGATAAAATATCTAGCTAGTGTTTCTTCCTTCAAATGTAACATAATTGACAGGCGCAAGCTTGTGGACACGGCAAACCTCGGGACAATCCACATCTATGCTGCAAAATGTTGAGTCTTCGATGAAGTCTGGAGCATAGTCCATGTCCGTGAGGTCCAAACAACCATGAAATTGCAATGAAATCAAGTTTAACCAATGACAAATTGGAAAATCCCAAATCAAAAGCAAGCCCTAACACTTGAAAGGAATTGGAGAAATTCAAGGGGGTGGAGGTGTGATTACTTAGAGTCATCGGTGGAGGTGTAGGAGATCTCTACGGAGAGGGCAGAGGAGGTACTAGCCTTGACCTCGCCGTTGCTGCCACCTTCGAACGGATATTAGAACACAACTAACCTGCTCTTCGACCCGACAATGGATCTCAAGGGAGATGGAAAAAATGGAGAGTACAAATAAAGGAAGGGTTTCAACGGGAGGTGATGGAATCCTTCTCACCATCCTTTTCCCTTTTTGTTGCGGCGCATGGGTACTCGCACCATCTCCATGGGTGGCTGAGCTCGTGCAAGGAATATCCCCTTTTGCATCTGGGGAGTGCATGACGAGGTGGCTCGTTGGAAAAGGAGGAATCCGTAGTTCCTATAGCGGACCAGGCCTGAGGTGCTTTAAGGTTCACGTGAGGCCAGACATGCAAGTAATCAGACTAGTTTAATCTCCCCGGGGTCTAGCCGGACCTCAAATGGGCAACCAAACACGCCCTTAGAACAAGATGGATCGATCGTTGTGAGTAGAAGATGAAGGAGTAGCCGTCAATGGTGGTCTCATCTAAGGCATTCTATTTTGATCCGCAAAGCATGTCAGTTGCATTGGATAGTATGTTTCTACTAGTAGATTCCTTCTCGTAACTATTAATATTTAATTCTCTTAATAACCATTTACAACCATTGTGATATAATTTAATATTTTATCAAAAGTTTTCCATATTTGCATTTCAATGATGTACTCCCTCCAAGCTAAAATAAGTCTCCATGTATTTTAGGTCTGAGAAAGTATATCATTCTTTGGAAACTAATATGCCTTACTATGACACAAGAAAAGTTTCAACAGATGTCACGTCAGGAACAAAGATTGTCAGCCATGCTTTTTTACTGTTTCAAACAAGAAGGATATACTAGTAAACTTTTCGATGGTTCACTTCCTATTTGTTGTTGAATAAATGTTGTACGTTTATTATCTTACTTGTAACCTCTTGTAACACCCTCAGAATCGACCCTATGCAAGTTTTAGCAAAACTCGCCAAACTCGCATAGAAACGATTCGAAGGTGCCCACCAGGCACTTTCGTGCGGGTGGAAAGCAAAGTAATAGCATTACACAACAGTCCTCGATGGGACCCACAGAACAGATATATATACAACAGCGACTCAAAGAGTCAAGAATACAGATATAATGTACAAAGATCCAAATCACCTCGAAAACGATGGAGCGTCCGACTACGGACAAGATGCAAATGGGGCTAAGAGCCCTGAAGAATAACCAGTGGCGTCCATAACCCTGCCCAGGACAAGCCGGAAGGGTAACCCTGCTAACGGCGTCGATCTCAAAACCTGCTTAAACAAAAGGGGTGCCGACAAAGGGCAAAGGAAAAAGAGGAGCGTCGATCGAGGCCAAGACACGGCGAGGCTAGAATTGCCGGTCCTCGCCACATAGGTATGGTGGATCAAGGCAGCGGCAAAGATGCACTAAACAACCTATAGAGACTCGATACAACTGGCGGCTATCAGAGGGGGTAAGAAAGACCTATTCGGATCCAACCTGATACTAGCATCAAACAAACCCATCCTGGCGTTTCCCCCTCGAGACCAAACGAGGAAGTCAACCGAGGACTCACACAGTTGGCAATTTTACTTATTCAGTTATAGTTGCGGCACTTTACTAGTCAGGTTTAGGTAATCGTCCTGATAAAGTAAGAAGTGGGCATTTTTAGTTAATCATTCCGTTATAGTGGCAACACTTACTAGTCAGATACAATTAGCATGAGACAACCCCAAAACCCAGCAGTTGTTGGTACTTTTACTTAGCCATTCCGTTGTAGTGAAGCTGATTACTAATCATATCGGAAACAAGTCAATTTAAAACAATAAACTTTAGTTATAGTTGTCTATGATCAAGCACTGTGCTCCAAGTCGTCCATAACCGCGGACACGGCTTCTCGAAAAGATTAAACCCTGCAGGGGTGCACCAAAGTATCCACAGGCACTTTGACCCTTTTGCCGATCGGTTAACATACACCCATCGGTATGTCGGCGGGGCCTAAGTCACGTTCCTGCACTCCAAAGCAAGCACGGGGCCACCCCACTAAGTACACCATAGAAGTCGTCCGGTCTCGAGACGGACTTAGGGTTTGTGGGTGATGACAAGGTATGCCCCAAACGGGACTGTCGATACCACGTAACGGGTCACAATTCCTAACATGCATGTGCTCCTCGCTGTCGTAAATACATAAGTAGCATGGCATAAGTACAGGATAGTAAAACACCTCAAACTAGTTGTGGCCCCGGACAATACTTTGAAATCGTAATTATCAATGGGGGCCCATATCTCCCCACCTGTGGTTAGCGCTCGATCTCGAACAGTGTCAAGAACTCGGGTCCTACGGGACACAAGTGGGCGGTCGGAAACCAAATCTTACCTATCACCCACCGATGCCTCTGCTTAATTCAATTTTAGTTGTTAAACAGGAATTAAAGTGAAACAATAATTAAAGCCATGATCATCTCCAACGTCAACATACGGCAATCCTCCAACGATTGTGGTACTTGACGACAAGCAAAACACTTGAGCAAGCGACTACGACACGCGGGTCCAACTATCTACCAAACAACAGGTAATAGGATGTGTCCAAGGCTATATATGGCTGCAAGTGATATCACGGGTACGAAACTAGAGCAACGCAACACAGATAGCAATAGATCAACAGGAGGGAAGTAAATACTATAAAAGTAAGATAGGTAGAAAGGGGGAGATGCTCGCCTGAAAACATTGCCGAAAGGTTCATCCGAAGATCGGGGCGGAGCTCACATCAACTCAACGGCCTTATCCGCGAAGAAGCAAAACACTAGAAGAAACACCGGATGCAGTATTTAATACACGGCAGAAGATCGGCATGATGCATGTATGATGTATGGCGTGGCAAGGTGCGATGCAATTAGGTCATATTAAGCGGAACCGGGGTCCCGACAATTATTTAGGTGGTTCATGTTATTTAGCTACCCCGCATTTTAAATGTTGCATTATCAAGACAAAAGGTAATACTGGTTCGCTACACAAGTTAAATGAGGTCAATATGAGACTAGATTTGCCCGCCTATGGGCCCCATATTTAATTATTAGGTGCATTGGCATAAGGCCCCCAACCAATGATATGCATGCGAGATGACAATTAAATATGCAACAAGTTGATATCATTTATAAAATAGGGTGTCGAGGAAAAGGGGTCACACATCGAGGTCTCGACGATCTTGGGGGTCCGGGGGTTCGGGGTCGGTCTCAGGGTTCAGGGTTCGGCGAGGTCGGTCTCGGCGGAAACGTTCTCGGACTCCGGGATCGTTCTCTCGTTCTCGGCATCGGGGCAGATCTTGTCGCATCAGGATCTCGATGTCCGGGGAGCAGAACTTGGGTCGGTGTCGGGGCGCATCGGCTTCTTCCGGGTCGGTGCCGTTCTCGTCATCGCGAAGGTCTTGCCGGGTCCCACGGGGTCGGTCTTGCCGTTGCGAGGGTCTTGTCGGGCCCGCGCCATCGAGGCGGTCTTGGCGAGGGAAGAAGTACTTGTCGCGCGTGTGGCCTTCGGTTCCGGGGGTCTCGGCGTCCGTGACGAAGATCATGGCATCTGTGTTGAAAACATCGGGGTTTTCCGGGGCTCGGTCTCGGGGTTCGGAGCCGGGCCTTCGGATCCTTGAGGGCGATCTTGGCGTTCCGGGCGTCTTCGGTCCTCGGATCCGAGAGGGGGTACTTGATGTTCCATGTAGGCGGACTTGTCGTGCGTATCCTTTTCGATGTCGAACTTGAGTTCCAGATCGACCTTCGGGGCACCAAAACGTTGCATCCACCACATCACAGCCACCTTCGAAACCACACTAGCACTTGAAACAGAAAGGTGGGTTCGAACATGAGGCGGCATGGGCTCGCGACGGAGGCGAACGGCGGCTGCGGGCGGCTTGCAGGCGGGAGGAGGGCACCGGCTCGGCGGACGGGCATGGAGGCGGCTTTCGGGTGCTTTGAGCGGCGGCGAGCGGCGCGGGCGGGTTCGCGGAGGGCAGGCAGCCGGGCGGCAGCGTGGGCGGGCCCAAGCGGCGGGCGGGCCAGAGCTGCGAGCCGGCGCCCGGCAGGCTCAGCGGCGGAGGGCTCGGCAGAGGCGACGGAGCGGCTGAGGGAGCGGGCGGGGCGGCGGGCCGGAGAGGCGAGAGGCGGGCGGGAAGGCGCCGCCGAGGTTGGAGGGGAACGGCGGCCCGGCGGGCGAGATGATGGGCGGCGGCAGTGCCGCGGATGCCGGCGGGCTCGGCGGCGGGGGCCTGGGTCGGGCGTGGGCTCTGCCGAGGCGGTGGCGGTGGAGCGGTGCGGCGGCAGCGGAGCTAGGCGGGCATGGAGGGGCTCGGCGAGGAGCGGCGGTGCGGGCGTGGCTGCTGGCGCGCTGAGGGAGGGTGGCGGCGACACGCGGGCACGGCGGGCAGCGGATGCGGGGTGGGGTGCGCGGGGTGGAGAGGTTGGAGGAGGGAGGGCGGCTGCGCGCGGGGGGAGCAGCAGCGAGGCGGCCGGCGAAGCGAGGCAGGGCGGTGGGGAGCGCCGGGGCGGGGCGAGCCTGGGAGGAAGAGGAGGGAGGCGGTGCAGGGACGCGTGCGGGGAGGCGGTTCCAGGGGAGGCGGGTCACGTGGGAGTGGGCAGGTGGGGCGTGGGGCCCAGGGTGGGTCCCGCGGGGGCGGACCGGGTCCAGGGGGAGCGGGGGCTGGCGGTTGGGGCCCGCGCGGTGAGCTGGCTCGGTGGGGAGGAGAGAGGGAGAGAGAGAGGAGGGAAAAAGGGGAGTGGGTTAGCCTAGGTGGCAGCAGCCGATTGGCTGGAGGGAGGAGAGAAGGTGAGGTGGCGGATGGGGATAGGCTGAGGTGAGGTGGCTGGTTGGTGGGTAGGATAGGATGGGTGGACTTAGGATTTAGAGGCTGGTTTGGTGGACCGATTTTTAAACTGGGGGTGGTCGTTCGGGTCGGGACGGCCCGTTCGACTGCCCCCGCTAAAATAATTATAATTTTTATTTGTTTTAATAACTCCGTTTGCAAACCGATAGCGTTCAAACAAAAATAATCCGGAGGCCGGGCTTTGATATTTGAATAGAGGTGGGGCGTTTTAGAAAACAAAACGGCTTTGCGAAATAGTTTAATGCAAACCATGCATGATGACGACAATGCAATGCACAAATTCAACGCGATTTTCTAGTAGTGGTTTTGCGGGATGCCACACCTCTTCTCCTATTCTCTAGTTAGTTCCACAAAAGTAGGATCACACTCCTCTTACGTGTGCTCCAAGCAGACACGACTTGTACTCTCTCTATTTGTATCTCCGTACAACTGAGTCAATCAATGTTCGATCAATCCTAAACTAGCTTGGTGTCAGAGCCTCCATCCTCTTCTCTTTCCCACCTCCCGCCTCCATGAAAACCACCTATACCTCCACCTCATCACCATGCCGGCATCCGCCAGTGCACCAGCTCCTCCTTCTCTCGATCTGGATCCCTCCACCCCTCTTCCAGAGCGTCACCCAATGCCGCATGCGTCGCCAACCCCTCCAGATGCCGATCCCCTGAACTTCCGCGGCTTCTTTGAGAACCTCCCCGTGCTTCCCACCTCCGGCGTTCCCTCCGTCCTGGTCTTCCCCTCTCAGCTACCACCCACCCAACCCTCCCATCCCATTCTCGGCATTCAAATCACCGACTACATCAAATACCAAGTCAATTCGGCGGGCGCAAATTTCTCAAAATGGCGACACACCTTCGTCCTCCTTACCATGTACAACGCCATGGATCACGTGACCGAGGGAGCTTCCCCTCGCGTTCCCGACAATACCTGGCGTGCCGTCGACATTCATACCTCCCTCTGGATTATGGCCACCCTCACCGATGACCTCCACCGTCTCGTCCAGGGCGGCGACGTCCTGGCCGGCACCACCTGGAAGCGTCTTCACCGCTTATTCCTTGACAACGAATCCTCGCGGTACCTTTTCCTCAACAAGGAGCTCCGTACCACTCCGCGCGGGGACATGACCATCGCGGTGTAAGCTAGCAAGCTCCAAGCCATCGCTGATGATCTGGCGGCCATCGGCCGCCCCCCGGACGATCGTGATCTCGCCCTGCAATTTCTCGATGGCCTCGGCGACCAGTACAAACTCCAGTCGGAGATCCTCAAGAGCAATCTCCCCTCCTTCTCCGACGCAGTCTCCCGGATCCAACTCGCCGAGATTGACCTGCGCCAATCGCCGTCCACCTCTGTGTTCGTCGCCCACGACAGTGGTGACCGTGGCGGTGGACACCCCAGCAGCAGCTCCGCCACAGGCGGGCACAGCGGGGATGGTCAGCCCCACGACGGGCCCACGCACATTCCCGGTGTAAGCCCCAACTACCGGGGGAACAACCCCATCCCCGGGTTCAACGGTGGCGGCCAGCGTCCCAGTTCGGCGGTGGCGGGCGTGGCCGTGGTCGCGGCCAACCTGTCGGCTGCGGCTCTAGCGACTTCTCTGGTGGCCGCGGTGGTGCCTCTCAGACCCCCTGAGTGGGCTATTTTGCGCCGGTCGATGCTCCTCTCTCGTCGTCCCGTCCCACCTGGGTGCCCCCAAACGCCATGGGTGTTCTCGGGGCCGGACCTAGCGCCCCGTCCCAGGCGTACCCGATGCTGTATGCTGGACAACACCAGCACCTGTAGCCCCCGTCGCCGTACTATGCCCCTGCCCCTGCTCCAGCTGCGCCATACTCCTTCGACCACGCCGCCATGCTCCATGCCGCCACCAGCAACTCCGGCTTCACGTACCCTCAGCCCGAGTGGATCCTCGACTCCGGCGCCTCGTCCCACGTCACCGGTAAACCTGGCCACTTCTCATTCTCCTTTAGGGTTGCATTCTCAGTATATCACTGTCGGAAACGGGTCTAAACTTCCCATCATTGCCATTGGATCTGCCCAAATTTCTCATCTTCCTTTTCAACTCCACAATGTATTGGTCTCTCCTCCCATTGTTAAAAACCTCATCTCTGTGCGCAAATTTACCCGTGACAATTATATTTCTATTGAGTTTGATCCTTTTGGTTTTTCCGTGAAGGACCTAGCCACCAAGACACCGCTCCTTCGCTGCAATAGTGACGACGATCTTTACCCCTTCTTCGGCGCCAAGGACTCACTCCCCACCTCCCTCACCACTTCCACCGGAGACTTGTGGCATCGACGACTTGGGCATCTCAGCAATGCCTCCTTAGCAAGTATTTCTCCTGATTTTCTTTCATGTAATAAGAAACCTACTAGTTCATCCCCAATTTGTGAAGCCTGTCAACTTGGTCGCCAGCCACGCCTACCCTTTCCCACATCCTCTTCCCGTACCACCGTTGCTTTTCAACTTGTTCATTGTGACTTGTGGACATCTCCGGTTGTTAGTTTTCCAGGCTACAAATATTATCTTGTTGTCCTAGATGATTTCACATATTATTTCTAGACTTTTCCGTTGCATAATAAATCAGACACATGTGCCATGTTGCATAATTTCTTTTAGCTCATACACACTAAATTTAGCGCCAATATATGTTGCCTGGAATGTGACAATGGGGGAGAATTTCTGACCACCACTCTCCGACAATATTTTGCCACTCATGGTGTTTCGTTCTGCCTATCTTGCCCCCATACGCTCCGGAATGGTAAGGCTGAGCGTCTCCTTCGCACCACAAATGATATCATCCGCACACTCCTTCTCCAAGCCAATCTACCACCTGATTTTTGGGTCGAAGCTCTCCACACCGCTACCCATCTCCTCAACCTCCATCCGTCCCGAGCCATTCACTCCGACACGCCCCATTATCGCCTTTATGGCTTGCCCCCATCCTATGATCACCTACAGGTTTTTGGGTGCCTCTGTTTTCCCAACCTGTATGCTCAAACTCCACACAAATTGGCTCCTCGCTCCGTGCGCTGTGTTTTCATCGGGTACCCATAGGAACACAAAGGATACCGGTGTTTAGATCTCACCTCCCGACGCGTTTTTATCTCTAGGTATGTTATTTTTGATGACGCTTCATTTCCTTATTTTTCTGTGCCTATAGATTTGTTCCTCGCAAAAAATCCGGCCGCCAGTGCCCTTGCCAGCCAAATCCCCACCAGATCCCGTGCGCCTACAACCTCGTACCGGCCCGCCTCTCCTCGCTCGCCACCTGCCCTAGCAGAATTGCTCTCGCCCACTGCCCCGCCATCCCCGGCCACGCACGTGACCCCACCCCGCACTACCGCGTCCACCCGCCACGACGCCCACAACTCCCCACACCAGGTCCCCTAGCCCCACCCAACTGCAGCTCCCGCCCCCACCACCTTCCCCACCCGATCCCTCGCTCAGTCCCGCCTCGCCACCTCAACCGCCTCTTCCCGCCCACGCTCGCCTGGTACAACCACCCAGCAACTCGCATCCCATGGTCACCCGAGGGAAAACGAGCTATTGCATGCCCAAACGACATTTTTCCTTGCACAGCTCCACCTCTTCCGCTATTTCACCCCTTCCTTCCACCTACCGTTCTGCACTAAAAGACCCCAACTGGCACGCTGCTATGCTTGATAAATATACTGACCTAATTCAGAATGACACTTGGTCTTTGGTTGCTCGTCCTGCAGGCGTAAACGTGATGACTAGAAAATGGATCTTTCGGCACAAGCTGCACCCCGATGGCACTCTTGCTCGGTACAAGGCACGCTGGGTCGTTCGAGGTTTCACCCAGCAGCATGACGTGGACTATGGGGAAACCTTTAGCCCTGTGGTCAAGCCTGCAACTATTCGGACCGTCCTCAGCATTGCTACATCTCATGATTGGCCTATTCACCAAATGGACGTCAAGAATGCTTTTCTTCATGGGCATCTTCAGGGGACGGTATATTGTGAGCAACCTTCTGGTTTCATTGATGCTGCTCATCCCTCCCATGTGTGTCGTCTACACAAATCCCTTTATGGCCTCAAACAAGAACCTCGCACTTGGTTCCATCGCTTCACCCATTTCATTATATCCATTGGTTTTGTGGCCTCCAAGTGTGACTCCTCCTTATTCATTCTCCACCAACACTCGTCCACTGCATATTTGTTGCTGTATGTCGATGATATTATCCTCACTGCCAATACCACCACACTCCTCCACCAGATTATCTCTTCACTCAAGCACGAGTTTTCCATGAGTGACCTCGGCGACATCCATCATTTTCTCGGCATCAACGTTCACCGCACACATGCGGGGTTATTTATTTTGCAGCAACAGTATGCGCTGGAGATCTTGGGCAGGCCAAAATTTCGAACTATCATCCCATCACCACTCCTATTGACACTCAGCCCAAAGTGTCCGCCATGGATGGATCTCCCTTTTTAGGCCCGAGCCTATACAGGAGCCTTGCCGGTGCCCTGCTATACCTTTGCCTCACATGACCAGACATTGCTTATGCGGTTCGGCAGGTTTGTCTATTCATGCATGCTCCCCGGGATATACATTATCAGCTGATCCAGCGCATTTTGAGGTGTGTCAAGGGCACATCTCACTTTGGTCTGAAAGTACACAAAGCATCATCTATGGACATCATTGCTTACTCTGATGCTGACTGGGTCGGCTGTCCGGACACTCGCAAGTCTACTTCTGGTTTCTGTGTGTTCATTGGCAACAATCTTGTTTCTTGGTCATCTCGTCGCCAAAACACCGTCTCCCGTTCCAACGCTGAGGCAGAGTACCGGGCGGTGGCAAATTGCATTGCAGAGTCTTGTTGGCTACGACAGCTCCTTCATGAGCTTCATCATCCCCCATCTCGGGCCACGGTGGTTTATTGTGACAATGTGTCCGCCATGTATATGACATCCAACCCTGTTCATCATCAGCGGACCAAGCATATAGAGATTGATCTCCATTTTGTCCGTGATCGCGTGGCTCTTGGTGAAGTCCGAGTCCTTCATGTTCCCACAACATCTCAGTTCGCGGACATCTTCACTAAAGGACTGCCAACCATTGTATTTGAGGAGTTTCGGTCCAGCCTAAACATCACTCCGAAAGTAGTTCAGGCTGTGAGGGGTGTTGAATAAATGTTATACGTTTATTGTCTTAGTTGTAACCTCTTCTCCTATTCTCTAGTTAGCTCCATAAAAGTACAGCAGACACGACTTGTACTCTCTCTAATTGTATCTCTATACAACTGAATCAATCAATGTTCGATCAATCCTAAACTAGCTTTTGTCATCAGTTAGTACTCTCTTTGTTTTACAATATAAGATGTTTTAGTCGTTTTTAAAATACATGTATCTGCACGATCTTTTTGTTTCACTCATTTTTCTTTAAACCTACACATTAAAAAATATATTTATATTAAAAAAAGATAAAACATCTTATCTTTTAGAATGAGAGAGTTTTCTGTTAATTATTAGCTCACTGCCAATGGCACACTGGACTGACGTTCCTAGAGTGGGTCATGGACTTGAGGCTTTACACCTTTTTTCTTTGAAAGGTAAACCATACCGACAGAATGTGCACCATCAATCTATTCTACCTACGCATCATCTTTGTCTGATTGCACGACTTTTCCACATCAGGCGCTATCTTAAATCTACCAACTCCTGCCGGAAGTCATGTTGTCTGTATTCTCCGTTTCGAAAAACAATGCCGTATACTATGGATTTTAGTGGCATATTGCCTAGTACAAAGTATGCAAGGATCCAAAACAAGTGTACAAAAGAGTTGCACTAAGCCACTAAATGAAACTGTTTGAGTAAGCTAGAGACTGTCACAGTACAACAGCTAGCAAGTTTTTTAGCCTTGCCCTTGGGACATCGAAAACTAGTAGGCTCTACTTCTTGTATTTTTTTTTTTTGAAAAATCCGGACCTATGGACAAAACTAATGTCTCATCTAATCCCTTAGCCAATTTTTGTTTGGAAATCTGATCACAGATTCGGCGCCAATCAAAATGTAGCCAAAATTGTGCAGTTCGGCGCCGGTTATTTCCAAGATGGCAGGGGCATGGTGCCGAGCTAAGCATTACGCCTTGGGGTGATGCATCATGCTAACTTCAGCACCATTTTAATTGGGACCAAATCCAGAGGTCAGATTTTGAAATTCAGGAGTCAAACGAGGCATTAGTTTTGTCTACAGGACATAATTGTCAAAAAAAACATGGCACTTCTTTGCAAGCGTACAAATATCATGACGACAAGCTGTGTGCTATAATCTGTCTATTGTAATCTCTCACTTTTATCTCATTCTTGGCCTGTGTAATAATCAATGCAGAGGAAAAGGTGTAGTGTTTACCGATTCCACAATAGACTTGAGTGTTTGCTTGAGTCAGTCTTCACGGTGAACCACAATTATATGGGGTTAAATCGTATTCCAATTCCGGTGACAAGGTAACATTCATGTGAAAATTTCACTAGAAAGCACATGAAACTGGAAATTTTGCACTAGAGTATAACCCACTAAAGTATGATATTCCCTCCGTTTCAAAATATAAGATGTTTTAGGTTTGTGAAAAAAATGAATCTAGACTTTTTTTAGTCCGTAGATTCATTTCAAAGTTGAGTGAACCTACATACTAAAATAAGTCTAGATTCATTTTCTTCATAACCTAAAACATCTTATATTTTAAAACGGAGGGAGTAGAAACTAAGGCACATGTGCGTTCTGACCTCCTCCTGGAAACTAGAAGGTACGTGTTGAAGAGGAAGACGCGACGCATGCGGCGGCAGTAGCTTTCAGGAATTACTGCGACTTAACGCAGACACGGAGAGGAATGGGGCCAAAACGACGACCAAGAACTTAACCAAACTTGCACGTGTTGTAAAGTGACACATAAAGCAGAGTATCGAAGGTCAAGAATATACACTGACATGAATCTCAAGCCTGGACCAAAAGCATTCCTATATAGGAAGACTAGTAGTCCAAGCCGGTCAATCAGGGGATCTAGATGGTCAAGGCCAATGGTACCTGATGTGTACTTTGGACATTTGTTTAGCGTCTATGATGATCTTATGCTTCTTTGGTGTGATCTAGTGCTATTCTCTAGTAATTACAAAGCTATATGCGTATATATGTGATTTGATGATATGTCTGTATGAAACATTTGAATTGCAGGGTTTATCCGGTGTTGCACTTGACAAAGGATACACGTGGTGGAAAACTATAGGACATGGCGTTGTGTTTGTTCAGTGTTAGACACTTGGCTAACCACGGAAGATTGCCAAGGTCTTGCAAGTGGCACGTGGCAAAACTGGGCATGTACCATTCCTCCTCGAGTATCCACATATTTCCCTTTTGCTGAGTGTAGCTTTGCTGAGCGCCACTCTTGGCAGCGGTACGGGACACATGGGGCGCTCGGGTGCTCCCATGTTTCAAATTTACATGCACATAAATGCATATATTCTCTACATCCATGATATATTTCATATTATTATTTAATATTTTTTCAATCATGCAGATATGGAGTACGCATGTTCCAAAAATCTGCTCTACTTTCTTTGACAAACATACATCCTATCACGGTGGGATCCATTTACCAGGAGGAGATCAAAAAAACTGTTTTTGACTCATACTCAGATGGAGCTCGACGGTTTATTTTTTATTGGAATTTTTATTTTATGTCCCTGGTTTATTAGATGTACTCAGTTTTTTTTAACCGCTTAATTTTTTCTCACTTTTGTCTATCTTCTTATCCGAAACTCTCACACAATCTGAAACCTGCCGTCCGTCAGTCTTGCCGTTACGTGCCGATAAGTGGAGCTGCGTTCAGTCGGGCCCCGTCGTGGATCCTCGTCGTTACGTGTTGACAAGTGGGACCACGTGGGTCCGGTTGGTCAGGAACATAATCAGTCGGGCACCGTCGTGGATCCTCGTCGTTATATGCTGACAAGTTGGACCATGTGGGACCGATTGGTCAGGAACGCATTATGCTGCCGTGTGGGGCAGTATCATGTTGGTCTAGGTAGGACCGGCTTGTTGGGAGCGCGTTTTGGGGATGTGGTGTGCGACCATGTGGAACGCGTTTGATAGTTACGTGTGCCCTGTCGTCTAAATTGGAAGATTTCTTTTTATTTATCTTTATGATGTTTCTTTTTAAGAGCGCATTTCCTATTTATGTCACTGACAGTTGTGTTTTTTTGCCCAAAAATATCGCGAATCTAGAACAACTTCTGTCTTCAGTCATGGTTCCTTTCCCTCGTTTTTCCCAAGCTGGTAGCAAATTTAGAGCAGCAAATCTAACCAGCACCATAAATACATCCAGTAAACAGAACAAATGTAGATAAAGCAGCTAATATACGATATATAAACAAAGTAGATGTAGATAAAGAAGCTAATATATATATATATATATATATATATATATATATATATATATATATATAGTACGATACTTAAACGAGGTTGGACAATTAGGCTGCTCAGCAGCAGAAGCGGACAAGTTCAACATAAACAATGATACAAACAAAACTGCTTTACAGCAGCAGCAACACAATATCAGTGGCCCCTCATGGCCTCCACTAGGAGGGCCTCCGCCTCCTCCCTCTGTCGCTTCCTCAACTTTTTGATGCCCAGTCTCTTGACCTTGGGTGCCTTGGGCTTGATCGGGGGCATGCGACCCTCCTCGATGGCCACCTTCTAGAGGTTGCAGGGGTGAAAACGAGTGCCTGGTGCTTGGCTCTAAAGCCGTGGACATTCACGGACATGCTGCAGGTCTTCACGTCCTCAACATGCTTCACGAGGGAGTTGAAGTCGGTGACGAGGCTCCTGATGCAGAAGGGGCACCTGCAGACGTCTCCGGCAAAGAAGCTATCGTACTGGCCGGACTTCAGCTTCCTCGGCACCTGACGATTCATGGTGTTCGTGGACTCGTCGTCGCTGCAGACGTCCCTGCTATCCACCTGTTGGAAAAATAGTAGAGTGCAATAAGGACATGATTGAGATACCTTGATTATCGGGATTGATTACTTGCTTAAATTAACCGATTGAGATCCCCTGATTATTTCCCAATCCCCAAATCTCTAACTAAATCAGATACTAATCCCAACTACAGATCGGTGTTAGTATTAACTAGGGAATACCTTAACTGCAACTCGAAGAAACAATAAAATAGGTTTGAAATACAAACATGGGAATTCATCGAAATACGAGATCTAACACAAGAGGATTAGCTACTGTAAAAATACCTATCATCCAACGATTGAAAATATGAACAGCCAAACCCTAATAACACACGATCTAGTATCTAACGATGGTAATGGGGGAAGAACAAAGGAATGGGAGAAAACCCTAGTTACCTCCGACCATGGGTCGGCGATGCTAGTGTGTAGGCATTCTCCGGCCTGATGTACTCCTCCTCCTCCTCCTCCTCCTCCTCCTCATAGGGGTCCCATCCATGCGGGATCTGCCCGAGACCGGCGGGGGCCTCCTCGCCGGCGGCTACGACGGAAGCGGGGAAGGGGGTCTAGACGGGGACGGCGGCTGCCTTCGACGCCTCGATGGGAGCCTGTACGGGGATGGGGGCCTCCTCATCGGCGGTCTTGGAGGCGACGATGGCCACCTCGCCGTTCTTCTCCATCGTCGGCGTGGTTGGGGTTTTCTTGGGGGTTTGTCGAAGGTGATGGGACAGTGGAGATGGTTGCATGAGTGAGTGAGTGAGTGAGTGAGTGAGCGAGTGATGAGTGAGAGTGAGAGTGAGAGTGAGGAGGACTCTATAAAGGTGAAGGGAGGAGACATTTCGTTGCACCACCGTGCGTCGCATAACCGCGTACTTTACTGCACCGTGCATGGCCACACGGTTCCGCTACCGCCCCGTGCACCACGACACGTGTGCCGTGCGTCACATTTTTTCCCTCGTGTCTAACCTTGACCACTTAGTTGTGTTCACTTATACCTTTGAGTGTAACACTGGCAGTTTGGTTGTAATCAGTTTTGCCGTCCAGTACTAACACTGCAGTGTGCAATATACTCACTTTTACCCTCCGGTGGCTAGTCAATAGAGAGTCCACGAATGGTTTTTAGCTAGCTAATTGAGTCATTTTATGCACAACAAATTCAAAAAGATCAAAACATATTGGAATCTATCCAGAGAGTCTTATTATGTGACCTGCCACCATAAGAAATGTATATAAATCAAGTTTTAACCTAAATCACCACTTCTCAAATCACCTACTATCTATGAAGTTTCATGTCTTTCTACTCAAGTCTCTTCCCAAAACATCCCTTCCCAAAACATAGTTTGTCTAAATAATGCAATAATTGTCAAACTAATATATATTTGAATTACAAATAGTTTGATGTATGCCAAGATGTATTTTATTGTATAAAAGAAGCATTTTCCATTTCTTAAATCTCTTTCTGTTTTCTATTTGAATCCCTTTGTTATTTTTGCCCTTGGTTTTCAAGTTCTACTCAGTTTTGCCATTGGTTTTTAAGTTCTACTAAGTTTTCCCCTCTCTCTTAGTCACAAACTCCCACACCTATGCTCATCTTGGCTGCTATGCTCTGATTGGTCGATATAGTTGTCATGCGGATCATACCCACCAACGGTTGATCCTCTGACTGATCCACTAAGATCTAGCGGACAGGATAACCCATGTATCTGCCGGGGGCACCCTCTATCCATGCAAAATAATGAGTTTTCCACCGGTACTTTAACTCCATAAAGAAATTTTTTGGAATATAATTTGAAGGGAAAATGTTTAAAGGTGTATAATTTTCGTATATGCAATTTTATGCATTATATTTCACTCCATGAAAATGATAAATGATCAGGATTTTATTAGCACAACATTATCATGTCCTAAGTGCGATTTCAAAGAGTTCAAAGGTGTATAATTTTTTCCATATGCAAGTTTATGCATTACATTCTATGAAAATGATAATCTCTCAAGATTTTATTAGCACATCATTATCACGTATTAAGTGCGATTTCACAATGTTCAAAGGTTTATAATTTTCGTATACCCAAGTTTATGCATTATATTTCAGTCCATGAAAATGATAAATGACCAGGATTTGATTAGCACAACATTATCATGTCCTAAGTGCGATTTCAAAGAGTTCAAATGTGTATAATTTTCGTATATGCACGAGGCATAAATATTTTAGTTTAGGGATCACTTTTCACACTCTAAAAAATGGTAAACTCTCAAGATTGTCTTAGGACAACATTATCATTTCCAAATTGTAATTTGAAAGTGTTCAAGAGTTGTGTCAATTATAAACACTCTTTTACATTAAGAGTTGTATAATTTTTTCAATTTGAAAGTGTTCAAGAGTTGTTTAAATTATAAACACTTTTTTATATTAAGAGTTGTATAATTTTTTTGAATTTGAAAGTGTTCAAGAGTTGTGTCAATTATAAACACTCTTCTACATTAAGAGTTGTATAATTTTTTAATTTGAAAGTGTTCAAGAGTTTTATCAATTATAAACACTCTTATACATTAAGAGTTGTATAATTTTTTTAATTTGAAAGTGTTCAAGAGTTGTGTCAATTATAAACACTCTTTTACATTAAGAGTTGTATAATTTTTTTAATTTAAAGTGTTTAAGAGTTGTGTCAATTATAAACAATATTTTACATTAATAATTGTATAATTTTTTAAATTTGAAAGTGTTCAAGAGTTGTGTCAATTATAAATACTCTTTTACATTAAGAGTTGTATAATTTTTTTAATTTGAAAGTGTTCAAGAGTTGTGTCATTTTATTATTTCTTTTACATCCATCTCCCTATTTTTTAATTATAAGCACTCTTTCACTTGATTGCAGCCAAGACATGAACTCGATAAACCAATTAAATCATCGGAACGGCTCGCCGGCCGCATTCTCCACAACAAGCGCCCCCGTCTAATCAGAACATTTTGGTGCGATATCTAACCTTCTCTGCGCATGATTTCCATTGTCATCCTTCATACAGGTCAACGGGATGACACCATACTACGACCAGGATGAACATGAGGCTAAAGTGAAGCTCGGCAAAGGGCCGCTGTCGCTGGAGAAGGGCCGCTGTCACCAGAGAAGAAGAAGAAAGGGGATGCAATGGCACGGGAGCGGGGCTGGCTCACGTGAATAAGCCGTGGGTCCGACACCCACGTGGATAATCTGTGGGTCCCATGATGATCTGGATAAGTGAATAGAGGTGTCCACTACGGGATCCAACTTAACACGACCCCACTTGTCAGTATGTAATGGCAAGGGTCCACTACGGGACTTGACATACCGCAACCCCACTTGTCAGCAAGTAACGGCGAGGGTCCACTATGGGACCCGACTGAATGCGGCTCCACTTGTCAGCATGTACGGCAAGGTTGACGGACATCGAGTTTCAGACCGTGCGAGAGTTTCAGACAAGGAGATGGGCAAAAGTGAGGAAAAGTTAAGCGACTGGGAAAAAGTGAGTATAACTAACGAACCAATGGCATGAAAATAGAAATCCCTTTTTTATTCTACCAACATTTTTGGGAGATACTAAGAAATGATCTCATGGCCATGGTCCTTGATTTTTGTAAAATGGTAAATCAGATATATTTTAGATATTTCTATTTTCGTGCCCCTTATTTTTTTAGTTGTACTCACTTTTTTCCAGACACTAATTTTTCTCACTTTTGGCTAACCTCTTGTCTAATATTCTTAGAAAGTATGAAACTCGCTTTCCATCATCCTTACCATCAGTGGGGCTGCGTAGGGTCGGGTCCCGTAGTGGACACATCTCTTCACTTATCCGGATCAGCATGAGACCCATAGCTTATCCACATGAGCGCCGAACCCATAACTTACCCAGGTTAGCGTTGCAAGATGGGAACCCGAGCCAGCCCTGCGCCCGTGCCCGTGCCTTTGCCTCCCTTTTCTTCTTCTTATTCTCCGGCGAAGACAACCCTTCTTCGGCCAGCGAGTTACATCTAGCTTCACTTCGTCCTCCCGTTCGTCTTGACTGTAGTATGGTGCCGCGCTGTTGATCTGTATGAAGGATGACAATGGCAACCGTGACATGTGGGGAAGGTTAGATCTCGCACCAAATTGTTCTGATTAGAGGGGGACACTTGCTGCAGAGAATCAATTGGTGCAACTCGGGAACTCAATTAGGGGGTGCTTGCTGTGGAGAATGTGTCCGACAAAGGAGCTGTTCCGATGATTCCCAATGCATAAGTGGTGGAACAAATAGTTAAGGCAGTTGATCGATTAGAAGAAGCAAGCAAATCTCATGGCTCGGGGATTTTTTTGTTGTATAATTAGTATGGGATTCTTGTACTTGTTGTTCATCAGTTGAACTTTAATATGGTTGTACATTTAAAATCAAGGTACCTCTAAATTTAATTTGTTTACCGAGTTAGTGCCTCGGTTGCAATCAAGTAAATCTATAAGGTGAAAGTTAACTTTAAGATTTAGGGAGATGGAAGTATAAGAAATAAGAAAATGACACAACTCTTGAACACTTTAAAATTAAAATTTTTTATACAACTCTTTATGTAAATGAGAGTTTATCATTTTAGAGGGTGAAAAGTAATGCATTCACTAAAATATTTATGTATCATGCATATACCAAAAATATACAACTCTTGAACACTTTCAAATCACACTTAGGACTTGATAATGTTGTCTAAGAAAATCTTGAAGTTTTATCATTTTTAGAGATTGAAAAGTAATGCATAAACATGCATATACGAAAATTATATAACTCTTGAACACTTTCCCTTCAAATTACACTTAGAACATGATAATGTTGTGCTAAGAAAATCTTGAGAGTTTATCATTTTTAGAGAGTGAAAATTAATGCATGAACATGCATATAGGAAAATTATACACCTTTGAACACTTTCCCTTCAGATTACATTCAATTTCATTTGTTTATGGAGGTAAAGTATTGGTGGCAAACTCGTTATTTCGCATATATAGAGGGGTGGGGCACAACGAGAGAGAGGTTATCATGCCCGTTAGATCATAGATGATCAATGGTTGGTGGGCACGATTTGCGTGACAACTGTCTCGACCAATCAGAGCTTAGCAACCAAACTGAGCACAAGTTTGGGCTTTTGTGAGAGTTTGTGACTAAGAGAGAGGGCAAAACTGAGTACTATTAAAAAGTCAAGGGCAAAACAGTCTAAGGGATTCAAATAGAAATAGAAATAGATTTAAAAATGAAAAATGCATGTTTTATACAATAAAATACATATTGGCCTACATCCAATTGTTTTTAATTCAAATATACATGAGTGCGTTAATTATTCCCTCATTTAGACAAACTATGTTTTTGGAAAGGGGTTTGAGTCGAAAACCATGCACCTTCATAGCTAGTAGGTGATTTGAGAAGTGGAAATTTAGGGAAAAACTTGATTTCTCTATGTTTCTTATGGTTTCCTAGGTGGAAGGTCACATAACAAGACTCCATGAGTCTCTCTAAAAAAAAGACTCCATGAGTAGGTGCCACTATGTTTTGATCTTTTTTTTGAATTTGTTGTGCATAAAATGACTCAATTAGCTAGGTACACCCCATTCGTTAACTCTTTGTTGACCAGCCTTCAGAGGGTAAAACTGAGTATATTACGTGAGGTAGTGTTACTACTCGAGGGTAAAACTGAGTATATATAAATTGCCAATGTTACTCTCGAGGGTATAATTTGAGTACACCTAACTCACCAGGGTTAGACTTGAAGGAAAAATGTGACACACCGTACGCGTGTCGTGGTACATGGTGCAGTAACAGCCGTGTGTCCTGGTGCATGGTGGAGTAGCATAAGCGGTTACACAGGACACGGTAGTGCAACAAGACTTCCCTTCCCTTCACCTTTATAGATGCCATATCCCTCATCGCCTCCTCACTCTCACTCACTCACTTACTCACTCACGCAACCGTCTCCATTGTCCCATCACGTTCTGAAACCCCCTAAGAAAACCCCAACCATGCCGGCAATGGAGAAGAAGGGTGTGGTGGCCATGGTTACCTCCAAGGCCGCTGTAACATCCCTAAAATCATGTTTCAAACTTATGCATATCATCCATGCATCCATGATCATATGTTTTTCATTTCAAACAAAACACTTCAAAAACAGGAGCATATGAGCTCATTATTTTATATGAACAGCTATTAGTCTAATGCCACTCTCAATTGAAGAGTTATTTGTTTTAAACCAAGCCTTGATTGCTCTCTTGTTATTGTGTTTGATTGTTGAAGTTTGGTGAAATTTTACAAAACAAATATGATTCAGAAACCATTTCCAAAACTTAATCAAATCATGTGCTATAGCACTACTTATTTTGTTTGCACAAAAGGACCAAGCTAATACAAAGTGACCACTTGATTTTATGCCCAGAAGTGTGAATGTTGCACCCTACAAAATCCTGGGAAAAAGTTTGAATTCAAAATCTTTTGAAACCATTTGAAATTCATTCCAAAAAATCAAAACAGATATAGAAAAGGAATAAAGAAAAGGAAAAGGGTCGGCGCTACTATTCTAGCCCAACAGAGAAACCAGCCCATTTATCCCACCCGGGTCCCCTCTCTCTCTCTTTCACTCGCAGACGCACCCACAGAGTCTCTGACGCCAGGACCCCACCCCCTCTCGGTTTTATTCGCTAACAAGTGGACCCGTGACCCCGTCGTCGTCCTCGTCAATCACGCGCGCCTGCGACGCTCACTCCGCCGTTGCTCGCCGCAGTCACTGCCGCATTGATTCCCATTGATTACGCGAGTAACTCCACGCCCAGCTCCGGCTACATAAACCTCTCCCCCTCGCGGTCATTTCCCCCCACACTGTGCACTCTTCTCGCCACCAGGTGCCTCTAATTCGCATTGCACCGCCGCAGTCAGAGCCAACTCCGGCGAGGTATTCCGGTAAGACCTCGTCGCCCCTTGCTGTCTAAGTTTGCCAGTACAATCTCCGCAACCATGCGCATCTCCTGACCCCTCTGGTGCATACTAGGATCGTCCAGAGCCTCGGCAACATCGGTGACAGCACGAGTCAGACGACCCCATCAACTCTGGCAAGCCTCCCTGGTTAGTTCAGATCGCGCCTTGCTCTATCTTTGACACTCACATGACCAGCATCACTCCGCGCATCTGACGCACTGCTTATTTTGCCCTGGCATGATCTGTATCTTTTCCAACGTCGACGAGCAGCCGTACCCGACGCGTTCGCGAACTCCGGCGAGGAATCCCTGACGACTCCGAGCGCCCCTTCGCCAACCAGGGACACGTTGAGCTTCACCTCGTCACGGCGGTTCTGGTGAGCATCCTCTCCTCTCCCCGAGCGACCTAGTTTGCCGACTCCGCCACTGACAGAGTGCTCCGCCGCTCGCCGCCGTGCCAGCGCCGCCTGTCTGTGGTCAACTGGGTCGTGGCCGTTAGATGTAGATCTTGCGGTTTAGATTAGAACTTAAACGAAGAGGTACGAGCGCATCTGAGCCACTAGATCTAACTTAAATCCTACGGCTCGCAGAGATCGATCCGCCCGAATCGGTACGGGACAATTAGAAACAGACGCGTGGCTAGGTTTAGATTTAAAACTGGATTTTGAATCTGATTGTTATTCAAATTTGATTTGGCTATAACTTTTGATCCCCATGTTAGAATTTGACAAATTTTATACCGTTGGAATCGGGATAGCAAGATCTTTCTGATTATGCAATGTGTTTAATGTTTAGTTTCTGTTAAAAAGGTTTTATTTGCAGAAACTTGTATAGGACTAATTTGAGTATATGAAAAGTTTAGGAAATGATTTAGGGTTTAAAAAAATGTTGTTTGGCACGTTTTCAACTTGTTTATGAATCAGTACTGTTTACTTTCTTTGTGGAGTTTAAAAAATCATCACATATCATTCTTGCATGCATGCATATATTTTTGATTGTATATATTTTGTGTGTAATTTGTTGCTACCAATCTTTGTGTAGATTTTGGTGCTAGTGATTGTGATTGTGAGGAGTGCTACTCTCCCAACTACCAAGGAAAGTGGTACTTCATGAATAATTTTATCCCATGTTTTATTCTAAGCATTAGAAATATTTTGCTAAGTCTTGCATGATATTTTGCTTATATGCCATGTTGGGAAATCCTAGTAGTTGTAGAAATGATAGGGAAATTCTAAGTTAAGTTACTATCTATGCCATGCTTATCCTAGCTAGTAGCAAAAAAGGGTTGGTGAAATATACATGCTATGATGAAAATATTTCTAAGTCCTTTGGACTTGTGTTTTGCCTAATAAAACAACTAAGTTAATGAAACACCTGGGTGGAATGGAAGGAAAGGTTTATGTTGAATGGTTACACAAGGCCCATTTCTATGGTTTACCTTGTGTATCTCACTTGTGGTAAGCCACCCAGGAACAAAGAGATTTTAGAGGCCAAGTGTTAAGAAGCTTCTAGTGCAGCCACTTGGCAATATGGGCTCTGCCTGGATCAGATAAGTTGCTAGAACTTAGCCATTTGGACAGTTGGTGGTAGTGGGAATGATAGGTTGGAGCGCGTCCATTTGGTCTAAGGGAAGGCTTCTGAAAGGTCCTGTCTTGGTGAAACCAAGTCTGGTGGGGAAAGTGCACAACCTCTGCAGATGGAAAAACCTAAGTACTTAGCCAAGTCCATGGCAATGGAAAACTTGAGCATCAAGACATGGAAGCTATCAAGAATCCCCTCATCCGAATTTCTAAGTAAAAATTTGTTGGTGAACAAGGGTGAAGGACCTCAATGTCTATTGGTGGTTCCTCGGGAAAATTTTTGACAAAGAAAAACTTAGTGATTTCAACTAATAGGCAAAACCTATTTTGAGCAAAGCAAGCCAAGCTACACTTAGCCAAATTGCATATAGTATATAGTCCACTTAAAATTTCACTAAGGTATCACTTGCCAATACTATTCCAAAGTATTGACCCACTGTGGCTGTAACTTGTGATGTTGCAGGTTACTCTGATGAGGATTAGGTGTCATGAGTCTACACTCAACATGTTTTCCTGTGGCACATGAAGATGAAGACTTTTATTTATTTACTTATTCAAACTCTTGTATTAGGCCTGTGGCCTTGGAGTTGTAAAGACTATGTTTATCTCTGGAATGGCTATAATAAATGACCTTTGTATCTGTGTACTTCATCTTAAACTGTGGATGCTAGCATTGATCCAGGGACTAGCATTGCAATCACAGGGATCCTTTTCCTTTATAAAGGAGGGATCTTACAACCGCTAGCAAGGAGGCTCCCGTATTCATCCATGACCCCATCGAGGCATCGAAGGAAGCCATTGTCCTCGTCTAGGCCCCCGTCTCTACTTCCATTGTAGCCACCGGTTGTGAGCAGATCCCATTTGATTGGGACCCCTACGAGAAGGAGGAGTACATCTATTCGAAGAACCCCTACGACACCAGGATCGTCGACCCATGGTCAGAGGTAATTAGGGTTTGATCCCCCTTCCCTTGTTCTTTTCCCATTCTCATCGTTGGATGATATATCTTGTGTTATTAGGTTTTGGCTTTTCGCATTTAAATAGTTGGATGTGATGGCTCAGATATGTAGAGCTCGTTGGGATCCCCAAGAGGAAGGTATGATGAGCACAACAGCAAGTTTCCCTCAGTTATGAAACCAAGGTTATCGAAACAGTAGGAGTAAGGAAACAACTCCAAGGTGTTGCTAGAAACTTGGGACCTGCACAACACAAACTCAATACTTTGCCCCAACTTATAGTGAGGTTGTCAATCTCATCGGCTTGCTGAAAGCAAATGATTAAACATATAGTGTGGAAGATAGTAATTGCTTGCAGAAAGTAAACAGTAATAGTAGATGGTATATCAATGATAAAGGAATGGACCGGGGTCTAAAATTCACTAGAGATCTTTCTCCTTTGGGTGAACAAATTACAGTTGGGCAATTGACAGATTGAAAATTCATAAATATGCATGTACAAGTCATGATGATTCCTATGAAACTCATTTGGGCATTACAACATAATACATAGATCGTAATCCAACTACATCTATGACTAATAATCCACCTTTAGGTTATCATCCGAACCCCTTCTAGTATTAAGTTGCAAGCAACGGATAATTGCATTAAGCAAAGTGTGTAAAGTAAACAATACAATTTCCCTTGGACAAAGGATTGTTGTTTTCTCCCTAGTAGAAACATCACATCTACAACCTTAGAGATTTTTGTCACATCCCCAGATTATTAGAGGCATGAACCTACCATCGAGCATAAATACTCCCTCTTGGAGTTGCAAGCATCTACTTGGCCAAAGCATCTATGAACAACGGAGAGCATGCAAGATCACAAATAACACAGACAATATATAATTAATAATCAATCTTGAACACAGTACTCAATATCCATCGGATCCCAACAAACACAACATGTAGGATTACAAAGTAGATGATCTTGATCATGAACGGAGATCACAAGATCTAAACATGATAGCACAAAGGAGGAGAACCAACCATCTATCTACTTTATGGACCCGTAGTCCAAGGGTGAGCTACTCACACATCACTCCGGAGGCTGGCATGGTGATGAAGAAGGCCTCTAGGATGATCTCTCCCCTCCTGCAGGGTGCCGAGAAGAGCTTCGGATCCCCCAATCTAGGGATGGAGATGGCGGCGGCTACAAACTCTTTCGTGGATATTTGATTGGGTTGCTTAGGGTTTCTGCATCGGGGTGGTTTTATAAGGGAAGGGGCAAGGTCGGTGGGCGCCCGAGGGGCCCACACCTAGGGCTGGTGTGCCCCGCCTTGGCCACACCGCCATAGGGTTTGGCCACCTCGTGGCCCCACTTCGTCTCCCCTCCGGACTCCGTGTTCCTTCTGGTAAAATATTGACTTTGGCTTTTGTCCCGTCCAATTTCGAGAATATTTCCTTACTAACTTTTCTAAAATAGGCAACTGGCACTACGTCATCTTGTCAATAGGTTAGTTCCAGAAAATGTATAAAAATACCTCAAAGTGTAGACAAAACATACGAAAGTTGATATAAAACAAGCATGGAGCATAAAAAATTATAGGTACGTTTACGACATATCAAGCATCCCCAAGCTTAACTCCTGCTCGTCCTCGAGTAGGTAAGTGATAAAAAGAATAATTTTTGAGGTGACATGCTATCACAATTGATCAAGGTATTTTTAAAGCATTGATAGTTGAGATCAAAGTACTCTAAACATGAGAATGAAAGATGTAGTTCGAACAATAAGACATAGAAACTATGTTGTAACATGAAAGGTAACACAAACAAAAGATCATGAATAACAATGCATTGAAAGACGTTTGTTTGTTTCACATATAGAAAACATAGCAAAAGTGGTTTTCAGCTTGTCCTTCATGGTATAGCAAAACAGAAATGCATAGGACACCTTCAAAGTTCATAAGGGTGACTAGATAAAAATAATTTAAGAACAAGCAATATCAAAGTTATGAATCAATCAATAAGTTTTGGTACAATGCACATTAAACTAAGAATGAAAAATATTCTCTCTTAATTGGTGCATAAAGGTAGAAGATGGAGAGTCAACATAAATGTAAGGAGAAAGGCCCTTCACAGAGGGAAGTAGGGTTTCAAGTTTCATAAAGAGCTTTCCAAAAATTATGGTACTTTTTAGCTTTCATCTCTTATTGCCCCTATCATAAGCATCTTGAAGTTATTAAGGTTAAAGTGAAACAAATATGAAGTATATGCTTGATAGATCATAAGTTGGAAATCCCATGTCCCTTGAGTACAAGGGCCGTTCCTCATGCTACTAAACTTTAGTCACAAACAAGTTCTTGTCATTGTAAGTATATGTGTATCATAGAGAACCGCCAATAGGGTACCCCTTGCCCCATGACATAGGAGCTATTCCATATCAAAATTACAAGGCAAGAGACAATGAGCATCTCAGCGATCTTTTTATTTGCTATTTGCATAGGTTTTTATTGAGTATGCTTTACAGATTGCTCACTACGGTTATGCTACAGTTTCCACCATGATTAGGCATGGCTTAGTTTAGCCGCCTAGGCGTTTCACTAACACATATATAATACTCCTGTAAAAGGTCCCAACCTGATAAGGTAGAGTTCCCTGTGTTTACAATGCTAGTCCCTGGATCAATAGCTAGAATCCACAGTTTAAGATGTAATATCAAGAAACAAAGGTTATAATACAACTTTATAACCAAGAATAAATTAATTCATTACATCTTACATAGCTCATTTGGCTATCTTATTACAATGCAGCAGAAATAACTATATAGCATGGAGTCCTTCATCTTCAAAGTGCCATAGTCAATCATGTTCGTTGTAGACTTGTAATCCTATTTAACACACTTCACTAACATCAAACAAACCTGTAACATAATAAGTTATAGCCACAAGGGTCAATACATTTGAATTGTATTGGCAAGTTTCACTACTCTGTGGAAATAAGTTGGAGTCTATCAATACATGCATATTTGGCTAAGTAGGGTTTAGGCTCATTTGTAGCAAGCAATATGGTTTTATCCTATCTTTTCAAAAATAGTTTTGATCTTTTAACAATCTTGATGAACTTCTTTGGCAAACTCCAAGTTCTTCTAATCCCTTGTTGACACCATCAAGTTTTACTTTGAGAAATTGGAATGTCGAGATCTTCCAGAGCTTCAGGCCTTAGTTGCTCAGAGTTGTCCATAACCGAGGACACAGCTAAGTACTTAGAATTTTATCTTCTGCAGAAGTTGTACACTTTACCCACATGACACAATCTCGTCTTGACGCCACCAGTGGCCGCTGGATAAGTACACACCAAATGGAGTACCGGCAGATCAAGAATGTGACAAAGTCTTTCCATAGAAGTCCTCCCAATACATAATGCTAGCATGTCTACCAGGCACCAATGTAAGGATATACTTCCAATACATAATTCTAGTTAACCTGAAGAGGTACCAATGCAAGGGTCTTCCACTATGTAATTGACTAAGCCAGATCCCATTTAGCATGTGGCTGTACACGGAAGCCACTGTATGAGAAACATGTTCAATCTCTAAGTCCCTGGGTGGTATTCTGTCAACACCCGGATTTTTAGTCCCAGGTGCCTGTTATGCCATACATCGCAATCCCAGGGTTACCATTTTTGCAAGACATATCAGATTGGATATCACAGTACATCATCCATTACAAAACATACATAAGGTCTTACACAAATAAGGATCTCATGATCCAGTCTTAATACAATTCAAGCAGCGGAATAGCATAATAATAACGATAGCGTAGGCGAAGCTCCATCTTCGTGGTCACAGGCAATGCTGATGATGGGAGATGATCCTAGTTGTCGTAACCTTCCCGTTGTCCGTCTTCCTGATACTCCTCTTCATAGTCTGGCCACGGGAATAGCCAGGGACAAAGCCATGCGTACTCTTTAAGTACTCATGAACTAATACTAACAAGTTAAGGGGGTTTTTGTAGTAGGACACTAAGCTCTAGGGTTGTTTTGCAAAAAGCCAGATTTACCTCTACTCAGTTCAGAAGCAAAGAAAGCTAGTTGAAGTTTTATAACACCTAAGTGGGAACTTGAATTTTATATCACAACCCTGTTGTTGTCAAGTCAAAGTCTCAATTCATTTCATAAGTCATTTTGAAAACATCTGACGGGGGAACAATATGGCCACTCCAACTGACCATAACCGCGGACGCGGCTATTCGAATAGTTTGACACTCTGCAGAGATTGTACACTTTCACCACAACATTCGATACATCCGTCAGGAACAAATCCTGAATTCACCATACTCAATATGCGGATAATCAATCCTAACCTTTCAATTACACGCCCTAGTATAGTGTAACATACCAAAAATACCAAACTTAGATCATCAAAGACTAATCATCAAGATTAGGGTTAACAAAAACTTTTCTAAATAAACTCATGAATGCATGCATATGTGTATGCATGGATTTTGAATTTTCTTTAAAAACCACCTTGTTTGTGTGATCCATTGCTTGTAAAATGTTTCTTAGGTGAAATGAACATCATCTAAAACATTTTCCACACTTTTCCTAAAGACAAGTAAATCAAAACACATATATTAAGTGAATGGTCATTTTGACCAATTTAACTCCCATGCCTACTTTGGCTGTCCCAAACTTTCAAAACCTAACAGAAACTTTTGTGGATCTTTGCACCCATTGAATGTACTCATAACAAAGTATCAAGGCCCACTTTGTGATCATCCAGAAACTTTCAAATGCATAGTTTAAATGACAATTCAAAATTGAATCTTTTATCATATGGGAAGATCCCACTTTTCCAAAACCCACTCAAACAAGCTCAACTTTCAAAACCCAAGAATCTGCAGACTCACCAGCACCAATCTAGCAAACCCACAAAAATTCATTTCAAAATTCAAAACTTGATTTCATGCGGCCATTTCATCAAACAGGTTGCAGACACAAATCAAACAAAACATCAAACACTATAGTGTGCAGTGATTCTTGCCTAACTTGTTTCCTAGTTAGCTCACACACAACTCAGTAGATCATCTAGAAAGATTAGCCCAACACTAGCACCCCTGTGAGCTTGCCATTGTCATCATTGGTGAACAACCGAGCACCCCAATGTCACCCCATTGTGGACAGCAGGCTAGAGGAAGAACTAGCCGTGCCAACCTTGTCTGGGAGGCAGCCCACCGTCCACCGCCACTCCCTGTCCCAGCCGCGAGCGTTGCCAAGCCCTGGACCACGCGCACAAGCCGCGCCAGACCATGCCGAGCGTGCGCCAGCGCCACCCTCGACCAGCGTCCACGCACAAGGCCTCACCGCGTGCACACACGATCACCACCGACCCAGAGACCGCCAGACATCCCGTTTGCCGCCTGCCATATAGCCACCGCCCGTCGAAGACGCCGCCTCGCTGCGCAGCATCGCCTGCCCATCAAACCACACCGCCCCATGCCTCGCGACCATGTCGTTGAGCATCGCCAGGAGACACAGCATCGTCCCCTACCCTTGCCCATGCCATTAGCCGCCTGTAACGTCGCCCCCGACGAGCTCACCGTGCGCCCCGATGGTCCCCTCGCTCGACTATAAATAGAGGCCACCCCCGCACGATTTCTTCACACCATCTCACTCCCCTCACCTCACTGACCGTGCCACACCGTCCTTAGAGCAAGTCGAGCACCACCTCGCCGGAATTTCACCGGAGCCCGCCGCCTCTGGAGAAGAAGGGAGCCAGCGATTGGAGCCGCCCCAGGAGAAGCCACCGGTACCAGGAGGTTCACCGTCGTCGACTTCGTCGTTCGCCCGCCTCGCCGACCCTCGCCCGTACCCCGGTGAGCCCCCAGCACCCCTCACTGGCCGCGCTAGGTTTCGTTCTCGCCGGAGTTGTCTCGCGTTGACGATGACCCCCAGCCGTTGGATTAGAACTAGATCGAACGATCCACGTTGCCCCATACCGCTTCACCCAGCCCCGTGTCACTGACGAGTGGGGACACCCACTTAAGCAGCCCGCGGGAGCACTGCGCTTAGCAGGCCGGCCCGTTAGAATTTCCCGCGCAGCCCAGCGATTCAAATTAAATCTTTTTCTATTTCAATTCAAACACACTTCTGTACCCAACTTAAAAATCAACCCAGATCGATTCAGTGCACCAAATTGAATGAAACCAATTTTGTTGGAAAGGTCTGTGAATGCTTAATCCAAGCCCGTTGGATTCAAGTCATTTGGATCTCTATATCACCCATAGTAAAAATAACAAGGCAGAAGCTTTTCTCCATTCAACCATTTTTCAAATTTAAACCATAAAAGCTTTTGAGTTGATTCCAACTCTCAAAAATCACATTTAACCATTGTGGCATCCCGCAAAACCACTACTAGAAAATCGCGTTGAATTTGTGCATTGCATCGTCATCATCATGTGTTGTTTGTCTAAAACTATTTTCGCAAAGCCCGTTTTGTTTTATAAAACGCCCCATCTTTAATCAAATATCAAACCCCGGGTCTCCGGATGATTTTTGTTTGTCTGCTGTCGGTTTGCAAACGGTGTTTGTAAAACAAATAAAAATATTTATTATTTTAGCGGGGGTAGTCGAACGGGCCGTTTCGACCCGAACGACCACCCCCAGGATTTCACAAACGGTCCACCCCTTAACCCTAGTCTACCCTGTCCTAGTCTACCCACCCAGCCTCCACCTCACCCCCACCAATCATCTCTCGCCACCTCACCCTCCTCCTCCCCTCTACCCAATACTAGCTTGCCACTTGGCCCAGCCACTCCCTCTCTCTCTCTCCCTCAACCCTGCCTCACAGCCCACACCCCCCCACCTGCCACACGCCACGCACCAAACCCACAGCCCCCACCCCGCTGACCGACCGACCCCACACACCCGCTCGCCCCACCCAACCAGCCAACCCTGGACCAGGTCCACCCTCCTGGCCCGACCCACCTGTTCCCCAACCTCCCCCGGTCCACCCACCCGCTCCTGGGACCCACCCCCCACTCACGTCGCCGCCCTGGCTCCATCTCACGCCCGCCCCGCGCGGCAGCCCCTGCCCCGTCTTCCACCTCCAGCACCATCCTCTCCCTCCGCGCCCTTCCTCCTGGCGCACTGAACGCCCCGACCCCAAGCACCGTAGCCCTCCTCCCTCAAGCGCCCCAGCCTGGCCACCTCCTCCTTCTTCTCTCTTCGGCGCCGCTGCCCGCCGAGCAGACGCGCCGCCTCCGCCCGCCCGCCCGCCATGGCGTCTTCTCCGCCGCCTCGGCCCGCAGATCCCGCCGCTTCCGCTTCCGCCCGCCAGCGCTGGCGAAGGCCTTCTGCCGCCTCCACTCGCCGACCCGCCGCAGGCCCCGCCTCCGCCCGCCCGCGCCGGCCGCTCCTCCGCCAACCTCCGCCAGACGCTCATGAGCACCTCCGCCGCGCTGGCGCCGGCCAAGCGCCTCCCGGGCCGACCCTTGAGGCCACCCGGCCCGCGCCCTCGCCGCCGGTCTCCTCAGCCGCCCCGCCTTCCTCGTGCCTCTCCGGCCAGAGCCTCTCCGCGCCGCCAGTGCCGCCCTCCTCCGCGTGTGCTGCGATCTTGCAAGCTCCGCTGTCGGCAAGCGCCGCCGGTGGCCTGTGCGTCTGCCATCTTCGTGCCTCTGCCGCTGGAGGAGTGCTCAGCGTCCTCCGCGCCGTGAGACCGTCATCCCCTGTCCCCGTCGGCCAAGACCGGCTCAACTCCAAGTCCATCCTGGCGTCTGACCACGTGCGGTCCACCTCGTGTGAGTTGTTGATGAACCGGTTGTTCGAAGCTTCGTGTTGGACAAGATTGTTGGGCTTTTTGGCAAGACCGACGGTACCGCGCGGGTACCCGAGACCGAAGGTTGAAGCGAAGCCGAAGGACTGTGTCGCATCGGATATCTCGCCAAGATCTTCGAAAAACCTCGGTACTGGACAAGGACGCCATCGACATCGAAACCGCGATACCCCCAAGATCTACCACACGGACGCCCACGGACTCGGAGAAAGGCCTCGTAACGACAAGTTCGCCTCCCGGAACCGTCAAGGACCACCGACAACGAATCCGACGGAACCCCAGGATCATCAACGGCACCCGAGCTCGACACCGGCCAACTAAGATGGCACCACAAGACCGTCGACAAGAAACCGCGAACCGGAACCGGAGATCTCCGTCACGAAACCACAAGGCTTTTGGGGGTGAGACCGACAAGTTCTACATCATGGAGCATCAAGAACCCTTCATGGATCCGGAGGACGAACCCTCGAACGACATGAACTGCCTCGGACGCCAAACCGAACCGAAAGGAACGCCAAGTCCGACCCGACCCCGTGGGACCCGACAAGACCTTCGCGACGACAAGAACGACACCGACCCGGAAGAATCCGATGCGCCCCGACACCGACCCAAGTCCTGCTTCCCGGACGCGACACGAGCTACCCCCGATATCTGAGAACGATCCCGGAGTCCGAGAACGTTTCCGTCGAACCCTGGACCCTGAGACCGACCCCGAACCCCGGAACCCCAAGTTCGTCGAGACCCCCTAATGTGTGAACCCCTTCCCGCAAGCCCTATTTTTAACATAATACAACTTGTCGCATAATAATTGTCTTGCATGCATACATTCATGTGGTTTGGGGGCCTTATGCCGATTCACCTCTAATTAAATATGGGACCCATATGCGGGCAAATCTAGCCTTATATTGGCCTCATTTAAATTGGTGTAGCGAACCCGGTACTATCTGGCCGTGTTAAACAACATTTAATTTGTGGGGTAGCTAAACAACATGAACCACCTAATTAATTGTCGGGACCCCTGGTTCCGCTTAATATGACCTAATTGCATCGCACCTTTGCCATGTCATACATCATGCATGCATCATGCCCGATCTTCTGCCGTAATCTTAAATAGTGCATCCGATGTTTCTTCTAGTGCTTTGCTTCTTCGCGGATAAGGCCGTTGAGTTGATGTGAGCTTCGCCCCGTTCTTCGGTTGAACCTTCGACAATGTTTCAGGCGAGCATCTCCCCCTTTCCACCTATCTTACTTTTATAGCATTTACTTCCCTCCTGTTGATCTATTGCTATCTGTGTTGCGATGCTTTAGTTTCCGTACCTGTGATATACCGTGCAGCCCTATATTGCCTTGGACACATCCTATTACCTGTTGTTTGGTAGATAGTTGGACTTGCGCGTCATAGTCGCTTGCTCAAGTGCTGTTGCGTTTCGTCCAGTGCCACAGCTGTTGATGTATTGCCGCATGTTGATGATGGAGATGATCATAGTTTTACTTATCGTTCACTTTAATTTCTGTTTAACAACTAAAATTGAAATAAGCAGAGGCATCGGTGGGTGATAGAAAATATTTGGTTTCCGAACGCCCACTTGTGTCCCGTAAGACCCCGAGTACTTGATACCTGTTCCTTGATTTATCGCGCTATCCACATCCGGGAGGTATATGGGACCCCCCTGAGCCAGAGCTTGATTCAGTTTTACCACTTGGGGCCACAAACTAGTTTGAGGTTTCATTTACGATCCTGTACTTATGCCGTGCTACTGATGTATGTACGATTGTGCGAGGAGCACACTGTACTGCTTAGGATCGGGACACGATTTCGCGTGTCGACAAGCCCAGCTTTGGGTTCCCGATCGCTCACCGTCCACCCAAACCTTGAGTCCGTCTCGAGCTTGCTTACCGCTATGGTAGACTCCAAGGGTGGCCCCTGAAATATTTCTGAATCTGTGATTGTTCACCGTGAAAGCCTCGTTGGGTTTTGAGTTGGTTTTTCCGAGGTTGATCGGCGTGTGTTGCTATTGGTGCACCCGCCGGTAAAACTTTCTGAAAGCCGTGTCCATGGATATGGACGACTTGGAGCACAGTATCTCGATCATAGACAAGCATAACTAAAGTTTATTGCTATAAATTTGACTTATAATGACTAGTAATCAGCTTCACTATAATGGAATGGCTAAATAATACTGCCCACAATTGCTTGTTTGGAGTGTCGCTTGCGACCATTGTATCTGACTAGTAAGTATTGCAACTACAACGGAATGGCTGAATAAAAGTACCAACAACTGCTGGGTTTTGGTTTATCTCATGCTAATTGTATCTGTCTAGTAAGAGTTGCAACTATCACAGAATGGTTAACTAAAAGGGCCCACTGCATATTTTATCAGGACGATTATCTAAACCTGACTAGTAATTGCTGCAACGACAACTGAATAAGTAAAACTGCCAACTGTGTGAGTTCCTCGGTTGACTTCCTCGTTTGGTCTCGAGGGGGAAACGCCAGGATGGGTTTTCTTGCTGGTAGAATCAGGTTAACTCCGAATAGGTCTTTCTTATCCTCCTCTGATATCCGCCATTTGTATCGAGTCTCTATAGGTTGTTTAGTGCATGCTGCCGCTGCAGCTCAGTCCACCATACCTATGTAGGCGAGGACCGCCGAATTCTAGACTCGCTGTCTTGGCCTCAAGATCGACGCTCCTTCTTTTTCCTTTGCCCTTTGTCGGCACCCTTTTGTTTAAGGTTTTGAGATCGACGCCGTTAGCAGGTTACCTTCCCGCTTGGCACGGGCAGGTTATGGACGCCATTGGTTATTCTTGGGCTCTTAGCCCCATTTGCTTCTTGTCCGTAGTCGGACGCTCTACCGCTTTTCAAGGTGATTTGGATCTTGTATATTATATCTGTATTCTTGACTCTTTGAGTCATTATATATATATCTATACGTGGGTCCCATCGAGGACTGTTGTGTAATGTTATTACTTCGTTTTCCACCCGCACGAAAGTGCCTAGTGGGCACCTTTGAATCGTTTCTATGCGGGTTTGGCGGGTTTCGCTAAAACTTGCATAGGTCCGATTCTGAGGGTGTTACAACCATACCTTTCAGAATATAAAAAAAAATATAGGTTTACTTGCAGAAATAATGTTCAAGTAATAAAAGAATGCTACATAAGCATTTCTAGCCACTTTAATTAATTAAAATAAAAGGGTAAAACCTTATTAAATTGTGACACCACTTTAAATCACATTCCCATGGACTACAATATGTGGTGATGACATGTGTCAACATGATCCCATGTTTAGTTTGGAGAATATTAAATCTTAAGTAATTTTTCAATGAGTAGAAATTACTTTTCTAAAAATAAAAAGATTTAAACCAAGCCTTAACCTTGTAATGTTAGAGATGATGCTAGATCATCTATAGGACCCTTGTCTGTGATGATTGCAAGTAGTTAAGTATTGTTTGGTGATTGTGTACCTCGTATTTATTCATAGACGCTAGTACCGAACAAGGATACGAGGAGGAAGGAGGATACTACGAAGAGGAAGCCGAGGAGAACTTCAACCACTGCGCTGCACAAGGCAAGCTAACACTTGCAAGATACTATATCTATGCAAGCTTATACTGATATTGATGCAAGCTAACCCTTGCCAGATACCCTACTGATGCCACAAACCCATACTTGTGATATGACTACTATATGCCTTAAGCATATGTGATCATACCCACTTGATAAACCAAATCCTAGTTTTATGTGCAAGCTTCTTACTTTATTTCTTTATCAAAGCTTACTTAGAGTCTACCTAAGAGTTTGGTAGATACTAGACAGTTGTGCTGAAGGTTGCATAAAGAGCATAAAATTTGGCCTAAGCTAGAAACCTTGATATCAGCCTAAGATATAAGGTTGGACTTAGTGAAACTCCACTAGTTACCACCCCTCATTAGTACTACCCCCACCTGTAGATGCTAGTGCTAAGCATAAAACTTGATCAACTTTTAGATGGGAATACTTGGTGGAAAAATGGTTATGAAAACCTTGGAATGATGGATCATTCTATTGAAATGTTTGGACATGTGTTTCCAAACACTTGATGATTTTGGTGATGAAAATGTTGAGGCATGAGCCTTAGCCCTTTATAAAACTGATGGTTGTCTGGATGCGATACCATTCCAATTTTATCGTACAACCACAATACCCGAATATTGGGTAGGGCTTGACTGGAAACTTATATTCCTTAGTATTAGTTCCCTCACGGCCAAGGTCTGAGCTGAGGCTACCTTGTGAAGATTGTCCACCTGTGTAGTACCCAAGATGACAGCTGGTCATGGTTGGGAGGCCAAACTCACAGGAGAGGTGCTTATACTAGGGCGTGTAATTGAAAGGTTAGGATTAATTATCCGCATACTGAGTATGGTGAATTCAGGATTTGTTCCTGACGGATGTATTGAATGTTGTGGTGAAAGTGTACAATCTCTGTAGAGTGTCAAACTATTCGAATAACCACGTCCACGGTTATGGACAGTTGGAGTGGCCATACTGTTCCCCCGTCAGACTTTTCAAAATGACTTGTGAAATGAATTGAGACTTTGACTTGACCACAACAGAGTTGTGACCTGAATTACAAGATCCCACTTAGGAGTTATAAAATTGTGACTAGCTTTGGAACTTAGTAGAGGCAAACCTGGCTTTTTGCAAAACAACCCTAGAGCCTAGTGTCCTATTATCCAAAAACCCCTTACCTGTTAGTATTAGTTTGCGAGTACTTAAAGAGTACTCATGGCTTTGTCCCTGGCTATTCCCATGGCCAGACTATGAAGAGGAGTACCGGAAGATGGACCCGGAAGGTTACGACAACTAGGATCATATCCCATCGTCAAGATTGCCCGTGACCCGAAGATGGAGCGCCACGCTACCATTATTATTATGTATTCCGCTTGATGTTGTATTAAGAACTGGATCAAGAGATCCCCATTTGTGTAAGAACTAATGTATCGTTTGTAATGGATGAAGTACTATGGTATCCAATTCATTATGTCTCGCAAAATGGTAATCCCGGGATTGCGATGTATGGCATAACAAGCATCTAGGATTGAAAATCCGGTGTGTTGACAAGTTGGTATCGAGCCATCGACCATAGGAGACCCTAGTTAGATTGGACGTTGAACCAAAAACTTAGTTTCAAAACCAAAGAACAAAAATATTTTAAAACTTATTCTCATTCTTACCTCTTTAATTCTTTAATAAAACTTCATGTTCCTCAAAACTCTTGCAAAATAGATAAAATTTTGACACACTTGATCACTCGCTAATCTACTCATCCTCTATTTTTATAGATGGACGTGAAGTACTGCAAGTTTTACCAACTTGGGAATGGAGGAGACCTTATCTTTGAGAGGGATGCGGATCACTTCGAACTTCCGAGCATCCGCATCCCGTTCTTGAGCTCTTCGGAGCTCAATGTTCATGGAGGAGAAGATCTGCAGTGGCTAATTGTTGCAAGTCTCCGAGGAAAGATTGAACCTCCCATCGGAGGGAATTCAGTTTACCTTGAGGGAAAACAATCGCTCGATGGACTTGCGAGCAATGCAGAAGCTCTTTCCCTCTGTGGGCAGAGCATCAATCAGATCAAGGGTACTCGCTTTGAGTTTTGACCAAGACGTGATGCAAATGGACAACCATTGGAAGCCCCATACCACCCCGAGCTGAAGACTCAATTGGACCACCTTAGCTTCATGATGTATGATCGTCAGCAGGAATTGGACAACTGCCGTGACTATTGCAACCACAAGTCTGCCATCATCAAGACGAAGGACCAGACCATCTCCATGCTAGCAAAGGATCGCAAGTCTCGCCGCCATTTCGACAAGAAGGAGCGCATTATTGCCGTTCGCCATCGCATCTCATCTCTGGAAGAGACCATCCACGAGAGAGACATGCAGTTAGAGGAAAGGGAGAATGCCGGAGAGGATCTTCGTGGAGACCCTTACTCCTATCTCAGCGATGACGATGATTTTCTGGAGGATTAGGCCATGGACTTCTTCACCGATGAGGATTATTTCTCCTTCATCGATGATGCTGAAGATGATGAAGCCACAGACTCCGAGGAGTAGTAGCACTGAGCACTAGCGTAGTGAGTAGTAGTCGGTCCCACTGTATCGTAGTTTCCAGAATGGTTCTTAATACCATCTGTTTTCCCTTGCTGTGGTGTGCGTTGTATCGAGTGATTGAATGAATGAAAAAGCAAGTTGCTAGAAAAACCTGAGTCAAACTCTAAAAACTTTTCAAAAACCCAAAACCTTAGAAATTTCCCTCTTTTCTCAAGATCTATATCAATCTTCAGATGCCACGTGGAGGAAGTGGTTCAGCCCCGGACCTGATGTTGCAGATCCTGCAAATGTTGACTTCTGACCGCGAAGCTGAAAGAGCGGAACATCAAGCCAACCTAGCCACTCTGCAACAGATAGCCTAGCTAGACCACAACAACCAAGGCCACGGAAATCCGGACAACCACGGATCTAAGCTCAAGAATTTCTAGAATACCAACCCACCCGTTTTCACCAACTCAGAAGAACCCCTAGATGCTGATGATTGGCTGCAAACCATGGAAAACAACCTAGAAGTCGCCGGAGTGGAAGCCAACGAGAAAGTCCTGTTCGCAACCCATTATCTAGCCGGAGATGCCAGGGCATGGTGGAACAGTGTTCGTGCAATGACCGGAGGCCAGATGATGACCTGGGAGGAATTCAAGTTCAAGTTTAGCAGAACCCATGTGCCACCAGGTTTGATCAAGAGAATGAGAGACGAGTTTAGAGAATTGAAGCAAGGAAGGATGACTGTAGTGGAATACCGTGACAAATTTTTGTCATTAGCTAGGTATGCCCCGGACGAGATAGACACCGAAGCCAAGAAGAACGAAAGGTTCCTGAATGGTCTGCATGACGATATGCAGACAGTGTTAGTCAATATCCCCTTTGTTGATATTGAAGCCCTTGTCGACTCTGCTATCCAGATGGAAGGAAAGATCAACCAGGCCAATGAGAACCGCAAGCGTCGCATGATGCATCAACCAGGAACCCATCAGACCCCAAAGTATCGCCCCAACCCATCTCCAGGATTTGCCCCAAGAACCAACAGACCCCCTATGACCCGTCCGACCTATCCCAACCGTGGAAACCCTAGACCCGGAGGAAATCACAACAACCCTGGCAACTCTAGCAATATCACCCGTACCCCACCCAAGTTCAACACCAACAATGATACCGCCAACCCCAACACTGCCCCGAGGACTGGAAATAATGCTGTGCCTGTCGCAGCCAAGGACAAGTCACAAGTGACCTGTTATGACTGTGGAAATAAAGGCCACTATTCCAACGAGTGCCCCAACAAGAAGAATGCTACAGCCCCCAATGCCAATGTCCTAGCTCAGCAGCAGCGTCGTGTCCAGCCAGGGAGAAGATTTGCCCCAGAGAATTCACTCAACCGCAATGGCCGTCTTTTTCTCATGCATGCTGAAGAAGCTCAGGAAGCGCCAGACGCCGTGCTAGGTATGTTTTCTGTTAACTCAGTACTTGCAAGAGTGTTGTTTGATTCTGGTGCGTCGCATTCATTTGTCACCGAAGAATTTGCCTGCACTAGTAAAATTCAACCAACCAAATTGAAGCATGTGATGATTGTACAAATTCCCGGATCAACCACCAAGGCTAGGCAAATATGCAAGGCCGTCCCTATCCGAATCCATGGCATAGATTTTTGTGCTAACCTAATAGTACTCGGAACTAAAGGTTTGGAAGTAGTACTAGGAATGGATTGGATGTCCAAACATAAAGGATTGATTGACTGTGCCAAGAAAGCCATCACCATGACCAGTACCGCCGGAATATCAGTCGAGCATATATCTGAAACCTTACCTCGCCAATTCAAGTGTAACAAGAGTATAGCCCAACCTACCATTGACCAAGTCCGGATAGTCTGCGAATACCCCGATGTATTTCCAGATGTTTTGCCCGGTATGCCCCTAGATCGGGATATCGAGTTTATCATCGAACTAATCCCCGGAACAGGACCCATAGCCTAGAGACCCTATAGTATGAACCCGTCAGAACTAGAAGAACTGAAGAAGCAACTGGATTCCATGTTGGAAATCAGATTGATTCAACCAAGTGCGTCCCCATGGAGATCACCTGTCTTGTTTGTGGACAAGAAGGATGGAGGTAACCGTTTGTGTACGGATTATCGGAAGTTGAATGATGTCACCATCAAGAACAAGTACCCCTTGCCTAAGATAGAAGATTTGTTTGATCAGTTGACCGGTGCCAAAGTGTTTTCTAAGATTGATCTTAGGACTGGCTATCATCAACTCAAAATTCGTGCAGAGGATATCCCAAATACTACCTTTACCACCAGATATGGATTGTATTAGTATACAATCATGTCTTTTGGATTAACCAATGCCCCTGCTTATTTCATGAACCTCATGAATAAGATTTTTATGGACTTCCTGGATAAGTTTGTCGTTGTTTTCATCGATGACATTCTGATTTATTCCAAATCAGAAGAAGAACATGAGCTACGCCTAAGGACCATTCTTGGAACCCTTAGAGAGCATCAGCTGTATGCAAAGTTTAGCAAATGTGAATTCTGGTTACAGGAAGTAGGATTCCTCGGTCACATTGTATCAGCCGAAGGAATTGCCGTTGACCCTGCCAAAGTGAAAGATGTAGAAGATTGGCAAGCCCCAACCACTCAAACCCAAGTTCGTGCTTTTCTCGGATTGGCGGGATATTACCGCAAATTTGTAGAAGGATTCTCTAGTATCGCCAGACCCATGACCCAATTGCTGAAGAAGGACAAGAAGTTTGAATGGACCGACAAATGTGAAGCAAGTTTTCAAGAACTCAAAAGGAGATTGATTTCATCCCCAATCTTGATCATGCCGGATATCACGAAGCCCTTCGATGTGTATTGTGACGCATCCAAGATTGGTCTCGGATGTGTTCTAATGCAAGAAGGAAAAGTTATATCTTATCTATCGCGACAATTGAAGCAACATGAACAAAATTACCCAACCCATGACCTCGAACTCGCAGCCGTAGTTCTAGCCCTGAAGACATGGAGACATTACCAGATGGGAAACCGTTGTGAGATTTATTCAGATCACAAGAGCCTAAAGTATATATTCACTCAGAAGGAGCTGAATATGAGGCAGACAAGATGGATTGAGCTAATCAAGGATTACGACCTGGACATTCACTATCACCCTGGTAAAGCCAACGTGGTAGCCGATGCCCTTAGCAGATTGCCGTGCCGCTTGAACTCCATGATTTTAGAGGAGCAACCAAGTTTGCACAAAGAGATGGAAGATTTTCGAATAGAATTAGTAAGTGAAGGATTTTTGGCTAGCATAGAACTTCAGCCCACTTTGATCAGTCAGATTAAAGAGGCGCAGAAAGGAAATGCTAGTATCGACGAAATCAAGTGTCGTATCGGTACAGGCAAAGTACCCGGATTCATCGAGGACGAAGGAGTTTTGTGGTACAAAGAAGCCTTTGTGTACCATCAGATTCTAATTTAAAAGAAGTTATCTTGAAGGAGGCTCATGATACTCTTTATTCTATCCATCCCGGAGGAACTAAGATGTATCAAGATTTGAAAGAGCAATTTTGGTGGCATAAGATGAAGAGAGAAATCGGAAGCTATATCGCCAAGTGCGATATATGTCAGCTAGTCAAGGCCGGACATCAAAGACCCACTGGATTGTTGCAACCTTTGCAAATTCCGGAATGGAAATGGGATTCTGTAGGAATGGACTTTATCACTGGACTACCTACTTCTAGTAGGGGAAATGACTCTATTTGGGTCATAGTGGACAGATTGTCCAAAGTCGGCCATTTCTTGCCCGTCAAAACCACCTATCAGAGTTCGAAGCTAGCAGAGTTGTACATCGCTAGAATCGTTAGTTTGCATGGAGTCCCCAAGAACATAGTATCGGATCGAGGAACTCAGTTTACCTCGAGATTCTGGAAGAAAGTCCAAGAAGTTTTAGGAACCCGCCTAGATTTCAGTACCGCGTATCACCCTCAAACCGATGGACAAACGGAGCGAGTAAATCAAATACACGAAGATATGCTTAGAGCATGTGTGCTAGAATATGGATCCAAGTGGGAAGACTGTCTGCCGTTTGCAGAATTTTCATACAACAACATTTACCAAGCCAGTTTGCAAATGGCCCCATTTGAATTCATGTACGGAAGAAAGTGCCGCACCCCTTTGAACTGGTCGGAAGTAGGAGAGAGTCAGATTTTCGGACCCGACATCCTATGAGAAGCAGAAGAGAAGGTTCACAAGATTCGTGAGCACCTCAAGACAGCCCAATCCCGACAGAAGAGTTACGCCGACAAGAGACGTCGAGACCTTGCCTTCAACATAGGAGATTTTGTTTATCTGAAAGTGTTGCCATTGAAGGGAATGCAACGTTTCCAACTCAAGGGAAAGTTAGCCCCCAGATATATCAGACTCTTCAAAATTCTGAACCATCGAGGAGAAGTATCGTATCAACTGGAGCTACCAGAAGAGATGTCAGCTGTGCACAATGTGTTCCATATCTCGTTACTTCGCAAGTGTCTCGAAGTCCCCGAGAAGACCGAAGTGTTCAAGAATATCGATCACCGGACCATAGAGATCAACGATGACCTAACCTATCCCGAAGTACCCATCCGTATATTGGAAGAAGCCTTTCGAACTACCAGAACCCGAAGCATCAAGTTTCTCAAGATCTAGTGGAGCAACCACACAGAAGAGGAAGCTACCTGGGAACGCGAAGATCACATCAGGACGGAGTTTCCAGATCTCTTCAAATCCTAGGTAATCTTTTCGTCCTTTTTCAAATCTCGGGACGAGATTTTGTTTAAGGGGGGAAGGTTTGTAACATCCCAAAAATACCAAACTTAGATCATCAAACAATAATCATCAAGATTAGGGTTAACAAAAACATTTCTAAATAAACTCATGAATGCATGCATATGTGTATGCATGGATTTTGAATTTTCTTTAAAAACCACCTTGTTTGTGTGATCCATTGCTTGTAAAATGTTTCTTAGGTGAAATGAACATCATCTAAAACATTTCCCACAATTTTCCTAAAGACAAGTAAATCAAAACACATATATTAAGTGAATGGTCATTTTGACCAATTTAACTCCCATGCCTACTTTGGTTATCCCAAACTTTCGAAACCTAACAGAAACTTTTCTGGATCTTTGCACCCCTTGAATGTACTCATAACAAAGTATCAAGGCCCACTTTGTGATCATCCAGAAACTTTCAAATGAATAGTTTAAATGACAATTCAAAATTGAATCTTTATCATATGGGAATATCCCGCTTTTCCAAAACCCACTCAAACAAGCTCAACTTTCAAAACCCAAGCATCTGCAGACTCACCAACACCAATCTAGAAAACCCACAAAAATTCATTTCAAAATTCAAAACTTGATTTCATGCGGCCATTTCATCAAACAGGTTACAGACACAAATCAAACAAAACATCAAACACTATAGTGTGCAGTGATTCTTGCCTAACTTGTTCCCTAGTTAGCTCACACACAACTCAGTAGATCATCTAGAAAGATTAGCCCAACACTAGCACCCCTGTGAGCTTGCCATTGTCATCAATGGTGAATAGCTGAGCACCCCAATGTCAACCCATTGTGGACAGCAGGCTAGAGGAAGAACTAGCCGTGCCAACCTTGTCTGGGAGGCAGCCCACCGTCCACCGCCACTCCATGTCCCAGCCATGAAGCGCGTTAAGCCACTCGACCACACGCACAAGCCGCGCCCAGACCATGCCGAGCGTGCGCCAGAGCGCCACCCTCGACCAGCGTCCACAGACCGCGCGCCGCCCTCACCGCGTGCACACACGATCACCACCAACCCAGGAGACCGCCAGACATCCCTGCCCGTGCCACATACGCCCACCGCCCGCCGAAGACGCCACTGCCAGACAGCACCGGCCACTGCATCAAACCACACCGCCCCATGCCTCGCGACCATGTCGTTGAGCATCGCCAGAGACACAGACCGCCCCTACCCTTGCCCATGCCATTAGCCGCTGTAACGTCGCCCGACGAGCTCACCGGCGCCTGACGGTCCCCTCGCTCGACTATAAATAGAGGCCACCCCCGCACGATTTCTTCACACCATCTCACTCCCCTCTCCTCACTGACCGTGCCACACCGTCCTCAGAGCTAGGCGAGCACCACCTCGCCGGAATTTCACCGGAGCCCGCCGCCTCTGGAGAAGAAGGGAGCCAGCGATTGGAGCCGCCCCAAGAGAAGCCACCGGTACCAGGAGGTTTGCCGTCTTCGACTTCGTCGTTTGCCCGCCTCTCCGACCCTCTCCCGTACCCCGGTGAGCCCCCAACACCCCTCACTGGCCCCCAGCCGTTGGATTAGAACTAGATCGAACGATCCACGTTGCCCCATACCGCTTCGCCCAGCCCCGTGTCACTGACGAGTGGGGACACCCACTTAAGCAGCCAAGGAGCATCGCTTAGCCGGCCCGTTAGAATTTCCCGCGCAGCCCAGCGATTCAAATTAAATCTTTTTCTATTTCAATTCAAACACACTTCTGTACCCAACTTCAAAAATCAACCCAGATCGATTCAGTGCACCAAATTGAATGAAACCAATTTTGTGTAAAGGTCTATGAATGCTTAATCCAAGACCGTTGGATTCAAGTCAATTGGATCTCTAGATCACCTATAGTAAAAATAACAAGGCAGAAGCTTTTATGCATTCAAACATTTTAAAATTTAAACCATAAAAGATTTTTAGTTGATTCCAACTCTCAAAAATCACATTTAACCATACCTTTGAGAATATAAAAAAATATATAGGTTTACTTGCAGAAATAATGTTCAAGTAATAAAAGAATGCTACATAAGCATTTCTAGCCACTTTAATTAATTAAAATAAAAGGGTAAAACCTTATTAAATTGTGACACCACTTTAAATCACATTCTCATGGACTACAATATGTGGTGATGACATGTGTCAACATGATCCCATGTTTAGTTTGGAGAATATTAAATCTTAAGTAATTTTTCAATGAGTAGAAATTACTTTTCTAAAAATAAAAAGATTTAAACCAAGCCTTAACCTTGTAATGTTAGAGATGATGCTAGATCATCTATAGGACCCTTGTTTGTGATGATTGCAAGTAGTTAAGTATTGTTTGGTGATTGTGTACCTCGTATTTATTCATAGACGCTAGTACCGACCAAGGATACGAGGAGGAAGGAGGATACTACGAAGAGGAAGCCAAGGAGAACTTCAACCACTGCTCTGCACAAGGCAAGCTAACACTTGCAAGATACTATACCTATGCAATCTTATACTGATATTGATGCAAGGTAACCCTTGCAGATACCCTACTAATGCCACAAACCCATACTTGTGATATGACTACTATATGCCTTAAGCATATGTGATCATACCCACTTGATAAACCAAATCCTAGTTTTATGTGCAAGCTTCTTACTTTATTTCTTTATCAAAGCTTACCTAGAGTCTACCTAAGAGTTTGGTAGATACTAGACAGTTGTGCTGAAGGTTGCATAAAGAGCATAAAATTTGGCCTAAGCTAGAAACCTTGATATCAGCCTAAGATATAAGGTTGGACTTAGTGAAACTCCACTAGTTACCACCCCTCATTAGTACTACCCCCACCTGTAGATGCTAGTGCTAAGCATAAAACTTGATCAACTTTTAGATGGGAATACTTGGTGGAAAAATGGTTATGAAAACCTTGGAATGATGGATCATTCTATTGAAATGTTTGGACATGTGTTTCCAAACACTTGATGATTTTGGTGATGAAAATGTTGAGGCATGAGCCTTAGCCCTTTATAAAACTGATGGTTGTCTGGATGTGATACCATTCCAATTTTATCGTACAACCACAATACCCGAATATTGGGTAGGGCTTGACTGGAAACTTATATTCCTTAGTATTAGTTACCTCACGGCCAAGATCTGAGCTGAGGCTACCTTGTGAAGATTGTCCACCTGTGCAGTACCCAAGATGACAGCTGGTCATGGTTGGGAGGCCAAACTCACAGGAGAGGTGCTTATACTAGGGCGTGTAATTGAAAGGTTAGGATTGATTATCCGCATACTGAGTATGGTGAATTCAAGATTTGTTCCTGACGGATGTATAGAATGTTGTGGTGAAAGTGTATAATCTCTGCAGAGTGTCAAACTATTCGAATAGCCGCGTCCGCGGTTATGGACAGTTGGAGTGGCCATACTGTTCCCCCGTCAGACTTTTCAAAATGACTTGTGAAATGAATTGAGACTTTGACTTGACCACAACAGAGTTGTGACCTGAATTACAAGATCCCACTTAGGAGTTATAAAATTGTGACTAGCTTTGGAACTTAGTAGAGATAAATCTGGCTTTTGCAAAACAACCCTAGAGCCTAGTGTCCTATTATCCAAAACCCCACCGTTAGTATTAGTTTGCAGTACTTAAAGAGTACTCATGGCTTTGTCCCTAGCTATTCCCATGGCGACTATGAAGAGGAGTACCGGAAGATGGACCCTGAAGGTTACGACAACTAGGATCATCTCCCATCGTCAAGATTGCCTGACCTCAAGATGGAGCTTCGCCACGCCTCAAGTTATCATTACATATTCCGCTGCTTGATGTTGTATTAAGAACTGGATCATGAGATCCCCATTTGTGTAAGAACTTATGTATCATTTGTAATGGATGAAGTACTATGGTATCCAATTCTGTTATGTCTAGCAAAAATGGTAATCCTGGGATTGCGATGTATGGCATAACAGGCATCTAGGATTGAAAAATCCGGGTGTTGACATATAGGCACCTCTCCTGTGAGTTTGGCCTCCCAACCATGACCAACTGTCATCTTGGGTACTGCAAAGGTGGACAATCTTCACAAGGTAGCCTCAGCTCAGACCTTGGCCGCGAGGGAACCCATACTAAGGTATATAAGTTTCTAGTCAAGCCCTACCCAATGTTCGGGTATTGTGGTTGTACGGTAAAATTGGAATGGTAACGCATCCAGACAACCATTAGTTTTATCAAGGGCTAACTCTGATGCCTCAACATTTTCATCATCAAAATCATCTGGTGTTAGAGAACACATGTCAAAACATTTCAATAGAATGACTCATCATTCTAAGGTTTCCATAACCATTTCCACCATGTATTCCCATCTAAAGATGATCAAGTTTTATGCTTAGCACTAGCGTCTACAAGTGGGGGTAAGTACTAATGAGGGGTGGTAAATAGGTGGAGATTAATTAAGTTCAATCTCATGCCTTAGGATGACATGAAGATTATCTAACTTAGGCCAAATTTAATGTGTCTAGCTAAGCATGCTTAATGCATTGCCAAGGTTATCTAACTTTCATAGTTGCAAGTGTTAGCTTACAAGGTTTCAAGTATTGGATTGCATAAGTATCAGTATAAGCTTGCCTTGAGTAGAGCAGTGGTTGAAGTTATCCTCGGCTTCTTCCTCATAGTATCCTCCTTCCTCCTCGTATCCTTGGTCGGTACTAGCGTCTATAAATAAATACGAGGTACACAATCACCAAACAATACTTAACTATTTTCAATAATCACACAAAGGTGTGCTATAGATGATCTAGCATCATCACTTAACATTACAAGATTAAAGCTTTTGTCTTATTTATTTTAATTTGAGAAAAGTAATTTCTACTCATTGGAAAACTACTTAAGATTTAATATTGTCCAAGTCAAACATGGGATCATGTTGACACATGTCATCACCACATATTTTAGTACATGGGAATGTGATTTAAAGTGGTGTCACAATTTAATAAGGTTTAACCTTTTATTTTAAATAAATAAAGTGACTAGAAATGCCTATGTGGCATTCTTTTATTACTTGAACAATATTCCTGTAAGTAAACCCATATGTTTTTATATATTCTGAAAGGTATGATCAAATGTGATTTTTGACAGTTGGAATCAACTCAAAAGCTCTTATGGTTGAATTTTGAAAAATATTTGAATATAGAAAAGCTTTTGACTTGTTATTTTTTGCCAAGGTTGATCTACAGATCCAAATGATTTGAATCCAACGGGCTTGGATTAAGAATTTCAGTACCTTTCTAGCAAAATTGGTTTCATGCAATTTGGTTCATTCAATCAAGCTGGGTTGATTTTTGAATCTATGTACAGAACTTTGTTTCAATTAAAATGGAAAAATCTAAATTCAAACTGCTGGGTTGCGCGGGAGACACTAATGGGCTGACCTAGTATCACTCCGCAAAGCGGGGCTCAGCTGACAGGGGGTCTACTAGTCAGCGGCTCATAACGCGCAAAGCGGTACGTGGCTGTGTGGGTTGTTGGATTGGAGTGGGGATCGACGGCTGGGGATCGTCGTTGATGACATACCTGTCATCGGCGAGCTCTAACCCTAGCGGCTCAGTGGGGGTGCATAGGGGGCATAACAGGGCTCCAGCGACGACGACGAGCAGGGCAAACAAATAGGTGGTCGACGGCGAGCTCAGGGATGGTCGAGGCAGCTCCGGGGGTGGTCGCAATTAGCGGCGCCCTTCTCCTCCATAGGCGGCCTGCTCCGGTGCAATTCCGGCGAGCTACTGCTTCCCGTGCTCCGGCTAGAGGTGTGGCACGATCAGTGAGGTGAGGGGAGTGGAATGGTGTGCTGCAAATGACTGGGGGTGGCCTCCTTTTATAGGCTCGACGGCAAGACCGAGAGGGATGGGCAGGCGACGGTGGCGACATGGCTACGTGCAGCTAGAGGCATGGCTGAGGGTGGTGATCGACGCGCGGTCTCCTGGCGATGCTCTAGGAATTCAATGCGGGCTTAGGGGCGGTGGTAAACGGTCGGGCGAGGCTGGCGCTCTGAGCGGCAGAGGCGACGTCTTCGACGGTGAGCGGTGGCTGTGGGGCGTTGGACGGTGAACGGGGGTGTCTGGCGTGTTCCTTGGGTCGTGGCGATGCGGTGGGCATGGGATGGGGTCGAGGGGCGGCGTGTGCAAGCGTGTCGGGTGTGGCGCTCTGGCGCGTGCTCGGCATGTCGCTGTGTCACTGGGCGCGGGGCGTTCTCGGTGGTCCATCGCTTGCCTTGGCTCGGGAAGGGGACAGTGGGCGGCGGTGAGGGGCTGGCTAGGTCCCAGACATGGCGAGAGAGGGGGAGGTGGTCTGCTGCGGCGGCGACCAAGTTGGCCGGCGAGGTGGGCTCGGTTTGGCCATGGCCATGCTGCTAGGAGGTAGGGGGTGGGTTAGTTAGGTCTTGGTTTGATCCAGGGGGGACAATGCGATCAATTTAATGTTAAATGGGAGACAAGTTTGGCCAGTACACTATTTGAAATAGTGAAATTGATTTGGTTTAAATTCTTCCTGCCAAGTGTTTGATGAAATGGCCGCAAGGAACTTCTTTTTGAATTTTGAAAAGATTTTTGGTGGGTGTGCTTGGAATGAGCTTGATATTCTGTGGGTGCTTGGGTTTTGAAAATTGAGCTTGTTTGAGTGGTTTTTCAAATAGTGGGATCTTCCCATATGAGATAGATTCAATTTTAAAATGTCATTTAAACTTAGCATTTGAATGTTTTTGGAAGATCACAAAGTGGGCCTTAGTACCTTATTATGTGTACTAACAAGGGGTGCAAAGATCCACAATTGTTTCTGTTAAGTTTTGAGTGCTAGGAATAGCCAAAGTAGGCATGATAGTTAATTTGGCAAAATGACCATTCACTTCATTTATTCATTTTGAGTTGTTTTTCTTTGGGAAAAGTTTGGGCATGATTTAGATAATGTTTATTTCACCTAAGAATCATTTTACAAGCAGTGAATCACAAAACCATGGCAATTCAAAAGAACTCCTAATTGAAATACACATACATATGAATGCTTTCATATTTTGAGATGGGAAAGTTTTTGTTAACCCTAAATTTGATGATTAGAGTTTGTTGATCCATGTTCAGTATTTTTGGGATGTTACAAACCTTCCCCCCTTAAAGAAAATCTCGTCCCGAGATTTGAAAAAGGACGAAAAAGATTACCTAGGATTTAAAGAGATCCGGGAACTCCATCCTGATGTGATCTTCTCGCTCCCAGGTAGCTTCATCTTCCGTGTGGTTGCTCCACTGAATCTTGAGAAACTTGATGCTCCGGGTCGTGGTAGTTCTGAAAGCGTCTTCCAAAATACGGATGGGTACGTCAGGTTGTAACATCCCTAAAATCATGTTTCAAACTCATGCATATCATCCATGCATTCATGATCATGTAGAGTTCATTTCAAACAAACCAATTCAAAAACAGGAGCATATGAGCTCATTATTTTATGTGTTCAGCATTTAAAACAAATGCTACTCTCCAATGAGAGATTGTTGTCCATTGAACCAAACCTTGTTGTCTTATTGCTCCCAGATTGAATTGCTAGGATTTAAACCAAAGTTTCTAAACAAATATGACTTGAAAACCAATTTCAAAACCTATTTAAAACTAGTGCTACGTCACTGCTTATTTTATTTTGGGTGAACAAGGGTGAAGGACCCCAATGTCTATTGGTGGTTCCTTGGGAAAAGTTTTGACAAAGAAAAACTTAATGTTTTCAACTAATAGGCAAAACCTATTTTGAGCAAAGCAAGCTTAAGCTACACTTAGCCAAATTGCATATAGTAACTAGTCCACCAATATTCTACTAAGGTATCACTTGCCAATACTATTCCAATGTATTGACCCACTGTGGCTGTAACTTGTGATGTTGTAGGTTACTCTGATGATGAATAGGAGTCATGAGTCTACACTCAACATGCTTGCCTGTGGCACATGAAGATGAAGACTTTTATCTATTTACTTATTTAAACTCTTGTACTAGGCCTGTGGCCATGGAGTTGTAAAGACTATGTTTGTCTCTGGAATGACTGTAATAATGACCTTTGTTTCTGTGTACTTCATCTTAAATTGTGGATGCTAGCATTGATCCAGGGACTAGAATTGCAATCACAGGGATCCTTTTCCTTTATAAAGGAGGGATCTTACATCAGGATAGGTCAGGTCATCGTTGATCTCTATGGTCCGATGATCAATATTCTTGAACACTTCAGTCTTCTCCAAAACTTCGAGGCATTTACGAAGTAGTGAGATATGGAACACATTGTGCACGGCTGGCATTTCTTCTGGCAGTTCGAATTGATATGATACTTCTCCTCGACGGTTCAGAATCTTGAAGGGTCCGATATATCTGGGAGCTAACTTTCCCTTCAGTTGGAAACGCTGCATTCCTTTTAATGGCGACACTTTCAGATACACAAACTCTCCGATATTGAAAGCGAGGTCTCGACGTCTCTTGTCGGCGTAACTCTTCTGTCTTGACTGGGCGGTCTTGAGGTGCTCACGAATCTTATAAACGTTCTCTTCTGCTTCTCGTAGGATGTCGGGTCCGAAAATATGACTCTCTCCTACTTCCGACCAGTTCAAAGGGGTGCGACACTTCCGTTAATACATGAATTCAAATGGTGCCATTTGCAAACTAGCTTGATAACTGTTGTTGTATGAAAATTCCGCAAACGGTAGATAGTCTTACCATTTAGATCCATACTCTAACACACATGCTCTCAACATATCTTCGAGTATTTGATTTACTCGCTCCGTTTGAACGTCGGTCAAAGGGTGATAAGCTGTGCTGAAATCTAGTCGGGTTCCTAAACCTTCTTGGCCCTTCTTCCAGAATCTCGAGGTGAACTGAGTTCCTCGATCAGATACGATGTTCTTGGGACTCCGTGCAAACTGACGATTCTAGCGATGTATAACTCAGCTAGTTTCGAACTCTGTTAGGTGGTATTGACTGGTAAGAAATGGGCAACTTTGGACAATCTGTCAACTATGACCCAAATAGAGTCATTTACCCTACTAGAAGTAGGCAATCCGGTGATAAAGTCCATTCCAACGGAATCCCATTTCCATTCCGGAATCTGCAACGGTTGCAACAATCCTGTGGGTCTTTGATGTACCGCCTTGACTCTCGGACATATATCACACTTGGCGATATAGCTTCCGATTTCTCTCTTCATATTATGCCACCAAAATTGTTCCTTCAAATCCTGATACATCTTCGTTCCTCCGGCATGGATAGAATAAAAATTATCATGAGCTTCCTTCAGAATAACTTCTTTCAGCTCTGAATCTGCTGGTACACAAAGACGTCCTTTATACCACAGAACTCCGTCTTCGTCTTCGGTAAATCTGGGTACTTTGCCTGTACCGATACGACGCTTGATTTCGTCGATGCTAGCATTTAATTTTTGTGCCTCCTTGATCTGGCTGATCAAAGTGGGTTGAAGTTCTATGCTAGCCAAAAATCCTTCACTCACTAATTTCATTCGGAAATCTTCCATCTCCTTGTGCAAACTTGGTTGCTCATTCAAAATCATGGAGTTCAAGCGGCACGACAATCTACTAAGGGCATCTGCTACCACATTGGCTTTACCGGGGTGATAGTGAATGTCCAGGTCGTAATCCTTGATTAGCTCAATCCATCTTATCTGTCTCATATTCAGCTCCTTCTGAGTGAATATATACTTCAGGCTCTTGTGATCCGAATAAATCTCACAACGGTTTCCCATCAGGTAATGCCTCCATGTCTTCAGGGCTAGAACTACGGCTGCGAGCTCGAGGTCATGGGTTGGGTAATTCTGTTCATGCTATTTCAGTTGTCGAGATAGATAGGATATAACTTTTCCTCCTTGCATTAGCACACATCGGAGATCGATCTTGGATGCGTCACAATACACGTCGAAGGGCTTCGTGATATCCGTAATGATTAAGATTTGGGCTGAAATCAGTCTTCTCTTGAGTTCTTGAAAACTCGCTTCACATTTGTTCGTCCATTCAAACTTCTTGTCCTTCTTCTGCAATTGGGTCATGGGTCTGGCAATACTCGAGAATCCTTCTACGAACTTGCGGTAGTATCCGCCAATCCGAGAAATGCACGAACTTGGGTTTGGGTGGTTGGGGCTTGCCAATCTTCGACATCTTTCACCTTTGTAGGGTCAACGGCAATTCCTCCGGCTGATACGATATGTCTGAGAAATCCTACCTCCTGTAACCAGAATTCACATTTGCTAAACTTGGCATACAACTGATGCTCTCTAAGGGTTCCAAGAATGGTCCTTAGGTGTAGCTCATGTTCTTCTTCTGATTTGGAATAAATCAGAATGTCATCAATGAAAACAACGACAAACTTATCCAAGAAGTCCATAAAAATCTTATTCATGAGATTCATGAAATAAGCGGGGGAATTGGTTAATCCAAAAGACATGGTAGTATACTCGTATAATCCATATCTGGTGGTAAAGGCAGTCTTGGGAATATCCTCTACGCGAATCTTGACTTGATGATAGCCAGTTCTAAGATCAATCTTAGAAAACACCTTGGCACCAGTCAAATGGTCAAACAGATCTTCTATCTTGGGCAATGGGTACTTGTTCTTGATAGTGACATCATTCAACTTCCGATAATCCGTACACAAACGGTTACCTCCATCTTTCTTGTCCACGAACAAAACAGGTGATCTCCATGGTAACGCACTTGGTTGAATCAATCCAATTTCCAGCATGGCATCCAGTTGCTTCTTCAGTTCTGCTAGTTCAGACGGGTTCATACTATATGGTCTCTAGGCTATGGGTCCAGTTCTAGGGATTAGTTCAATGATAAACTCGATATCCCGATCTGGGGGCATACCGGGCAAAACATCTGGAAATACATCGGGGTATTCACAGACTATCCGTACTTGGTCAATGGTAGGTTGGGCTATACTCTTGTTGCACTTGAATTGATGAGGTAAGGTTTCAGATATATGCTCGACTGATATTCCGGCTATAATGGTCATGGTTATGGCTTTCTTGGCACAGTCAATTAATCCTTTATGTTTGGACATCCAATCCATTCCTAGTACTACTTCCAAACCTTTAGTTCCGAGTACTATCAGATTAGCATAAAAGTCTATGTCGTGGATTCAAATAGGGACGGCTTTGCAAATTTGCCTAGCTTTGGTGGTTGAACCGGGGATTTGAACAATCATAACATGCTTTAGTTTGGTTGGTTGAAGCTTACTAGTGCATGCAAATTCTTCGGTGACAAATGAGTGTGATGCTCCAGAATCAAACAACACTCTTGCAAGTACTGAGTTAACAGAAAACATACCCAGTACGACATCTGGCGCTTCCTGGGCTTCTTCAGCATGAATGAGAAAGAGACGACCGTTGCGGTTGAGCGAATTCCCTGGGGCAAACCTTCTTCCGAGATGAACATGACGTTGTTGCTGAGCTGGGGCATTTGCATTGGGGGCTGCGACATTCTTCTTGGGGCACTCATTGGAGTAGTGACTCTTGGTTCCAGAGTCATAACAAATCACTTGCGACTTGTCCTTCGCTGCAATAGGCACAACATTGCTTCCAGTCCTTGGGGCAGTGTTGGTGTTGGTGGCGGCATTGTTGTTGTTGAACTTGGCTGGTGCACGGTTGAAATTGCTAGAGTTGCCGGGGTTGTTGTGGTTTCCTCCGGGCCTTGGGTTTCCACGGTTGGGATAGGTCGGACGGTTCATCAGGGGTCTGTTGGTTCTCGGGGCAAATCCTGGAGATGGGTTGGGGCGATACTTTGGGGGATGTTGGTTCCTAGTTGATGCATCATGCGGTGCTTGCGGTTCTCGTTGGCTTGGTTAATCTTTCCTTCCATCTGAATGGCAGAGTCAACTAGGGATTCAATATCAGCAAAGGGAATATTGACCAACATCGTCTGCATATCATCATGCAAACCATTCAGGAATCTTTCTTTCTTCTTGGCTTCAGTGTCAATCTCATCCAGGGCATACCTAGCTAATGACAAGAATTTGTCAAGGTATTCCACCACGGTCATCCTTCCTTGCTTCAGTTCTCTGAATTCATGTCTCATCCTTTTGATCAAACCCGGTGGCACATGGGTTCTGCTGAACTTGACCTTGAATTCATCCCAGGTCATCATCTGACCTGCGGTCATTGCACGAACGCTGTTCCACCATGCTCTTGCATCTCCGGCTAGATAGTGGGTGGCGAACAGAACTTTCTCGTTATCTTCCACTCCTGTGACTTCCAGATTGTTCTCCATTGTTTGCAGCCAATCATCTGCATCTAGGGGTTCCTCTGACTTAGTGAAAACCGGTGGGTTGTTGTTCTGGAAATTGTTGAGCTTAGATCCATGGTTGTCCTGATTTCCTTGGCCTTGATTGTTGTTGGCCATCTGAGGTATCTGCTCAAGGGTGGCTAAGTTGGCTTGACGTTCTGCTCTTTCAGCTTCGCGGTCAGAAACCAACATTTGCAGGATTTGCAACATCGGGTCCGAGGATGATCCGCTTCCTCCACGAGGCATCTCGAGATTGAGGTAGATCATGAGAAAAGAGGGAATTTTTCTAAGGTTTAGGGACTTTGAAAAGTTTTTCAAGTTTGACTCGGATTTTCTAGCAACTTGCTTTTCATTCATTCATTCATTCATAGCACACGATACAACACACACCACAACAAAGGAAAAAAGATGGTTTTAAGAACCATTCTGGAAATGATACAGTGGGACCGAATACAGCTCATGAACGCTAGTTCTCAAGTGCTACTACTCCTTGGAGTTGGTGTACTCATCATCCTCATCATCGTCATCGATGAAGGTGAAATCCTCCGCATCTGTGAAGAAGTCCATGGCCCGATCCTCCAGAAAGTCATCATCATCGCTGAGATAGGAGTAGGGGTCTCCACGAAGGTCTTCTCCGGCATTCTCTCTTTCCTCCAACTGCATGTCTCTCTCGTGGATGGTCTCCTCCAAATCCGTGATACGGTGGCGAAGACGGGCAATGATGCGCTCCTTCTTGTCGAGCTGACGGCAACGAGACTTGCGATCCTTCACTAGCATGGCGAGGGTCTGATCCTTCTTCTGGGCGATGGCGGACTTGTGGTTGGAGTAGTCACGGACATTGCCCAGTTCCTGCTGACAATCATACATCATGAAACTAAGGTGGTCCAACTGAGTCTTCAACTCGGCGTGATGTGGGGCTTCCAGTGGCTGTCCCATAGCATCACGCCTTGGATAGAACTTAAAGCGAGTACCCTTGATTTGATTGATACTCTGCCCACATAGACGGGCAAGAGCTTCCTACATTGCTCTGGCCAGTCCATCGATCCAGTTGTTCTCTCTTAAGGTGAACTGAATTCCCTCGGCAGTGGGAGGTTCAATCTTTCCTCGGAGACTTGCAACAACTAGCCACTACAGATCTTTTCCTTCTTGATCATTGAGCTGAGCTCTGAAGAACTCGGGGTGCGGACGCTCCAGAAGTTCCGAAAGCTGGTCCAAGTCACGCTCAAAGATGAGTTCTCCTCCATTCCCCAACTGATAAAACTTGTTGTACCTCACGTCCATCTATAAGAATATATGATGAGTAAGCTAGTAGAGTGATCAAGTGTGTCAAATTTTATGTATTTTGCAAGAATTTGTGAGGAACATGAATTTTCATGAAAGAATCCAAGTGATAAGAATGGGAATAAGTTTTTATAAATACTCGCTTCATTTGGTTTTGAAACTAAGTTTTTGATTCAAACGTCCATTCTAACTAGGGTCTCCTATGGTCAGGATGGCTCTGATACCAACTTGTCAACACCTGGATTTTTAATCCCAGATGCCTGTTATGCCATACATCGCAATCCCAGGATTACCATTTTTGCGAGACATAACAGATTTGGATATCATAGTACATCATCCATTACAAAATATACATAAGGTCTTACACAAATAAGGATCTCATGATCCAGTTCTTAATACAACTCAAGCAGCGGAATAACGTAATAGTAAAGATAGCGTAGGCGAAGCTCCATCTTCGGGGTCACAGGCAATGTTGACGATGGGAGATGATCCTAGTTGTCGTAACCTTCCTGGGGTCCATGGTTGGTTGTAGACTTGCAATCCTAATCATTAAACTTCACTAATATCAAACAAACCTGCAACATAACAAGTTACAGCCACAAGGGTCAATACATTTGAATTGTATTGGCAAGTGATACTATGGTAGTATAGTGGAGTCTAGCATCTATGTGCATTTGTCTAAGTGGAGCTTAGGCTTGCATTGCTCAAAATAGATTTTCCTTATCATTTGAAAACACTAAGTTTTTGCTTGACAAAATCTTTCCCAAGGCATCTCCCAATAGAAATTGCTGATCCTTCAACCCTTGTTCACCCACAAGTTTTTAACTTAGAAATTGGGATGAGGAGATTCTTGATAGCTTCCATGTCTTGATGCTCAAATTGTCCTTTGCCAGGGACATGGCTAAGTACTTAGATTTTTCACTCTGCAGAGGTGGTGCACTTTCCCCACAAGACTTGGTTTCCCAAGACAATATCTTTCAGAAGCCTTCCCTTAGACCAGAATGGACGCGTTCCAACCTATCATTACCCTACCACCAACTGTCCATTTGGCCAAGTTTTTGCAACCTATATGATCCAGGCAGAGCCCATAATGCCAAGTGGCTACACTTGAAGCTTCTCAACATTTGACATCTCAAATCTCTTTGTTCCTGGGTGGCATTCCACAAGTGAGACACCAAGTTTTCCCCAGCATACTAGACTTGGTGATGCCCAAGTTTTCCCCAGTATACTGGACTTGCATGACCACTCAACAAAAACCATTCCTTCCATTCCACCCAGGTGATTCATTTACTTAGTTGTTTTATTAAACAAAACACAAGTCCACAGACTTAGAAATTTTCCATAGTATGAATATATATTCCACCCCTGTTTTCTACTAGCTAAGCTAAGCATGATAGTAGTAGGAATCTTAACTTAGGAAATTCTACTAAGGTTTCATCTACTAGGTTTTCCCATAGCATGGTTTATACTTAGCAAAATTTCATGCAAGTCCTACTTAGAAATATCACTAATGCATAGTGAAAATAATGGGACAAAAGTATGAAGCATCACTTGACTTTTTGTTAGAGAGTATAAGTTCACTCCTTGTCTTTGAAACAATCACAATCTTCAAGTCACTACAATTCAGTCAAGCAAACAATATTTCAATCTACCATTCAAGCAATTCATCACATAAAATGATAGAAACAAAACAATGCATGCAAGCATGCCAAACTTTGTTTTTTTACAAAAGTGCTTTATAATAGGTTATAAACATTATAAAACACTTATTGGTCATTTTATAAAGTGGCAAATCCATTTGCAAAAGATTCTATCTCTAAACCATTTTTAAACCAAATCATTATTTCATGTGGTTGAAAATGCTGTTAGCAAAGTAATAATCTTTATGTGGTTGACCATATACATTTTCAAATCATAAAACTTGGTGTTTGGGTCAGAGAGTTTATTCCAAAACATTTCCCAAATATTTTCTCCCAAAAGCATTTTTAATAAATAAACATTATTTTTATTTGACTAGAAATGGTTTAAATCAAGAGTTTATTCTTTTGCTTCACCAAATACATTTTTGAAACCACCAATTGATTCCTAGGGTCAGTAGGTTCAAAACAAACCATTTTCCCAAGATTTTATTCTCAAAATCATTTTAGAACAAATTTTATATTCTAAACATGCATACACAAGTTTCTGCAAAAAAATCAATTTAACAGAAGCATTTTCCTAAACAAAGTGCATGGTCAGAAAGTATTTGTCTTTCTGATTCCATTGATATAAAATTTGTAAAATATGGACGTGTGGTTTGAAAGTTATGAATTTTGCAAGTTTACTAATTCAATAGATCAAATTCTGTTTTAAGTCAACACACTGGCCACGCGTCGCTTTCTTATTGGTGCGTACCGTTTCGCGCGGATCGTTCGCTGTGAGTCGTTAGATCTAAGTTGGATCGAGCGGCACAGATCTATCTGTAACGGTTCAGTTAAGTCATCTATCGCATCCCTACGATCTGCATCTAATGGATGGAGACGATCTGACCATACTCTGGCGGCGCTCAGCAGCAGCGCGCGGCGGCGACGCTCGGCTAGAGACGGAGCTGGCGAAATAGGAAGCAAGGAAGGTAGAGAGGTGGCTCACCGCGATCTCCGTGGCATGGGGATGCTCAACCTGCTCGCGTTGGTCGAAGGGGTGCACGAGGTTGATCGGAATTCCTCGCCGGAGATGCTCCTGACGTCAGCACGTTCGGGAGTCGTCGGAGGCGAGGCTACGGGTCACCCTATGGCAAGTGGAAGTTACGGTTAGATGCGCACGATACCAGGGAACACGCGACCATCAACGATAAGCACCGTGGCGGTCCGAGCTTACCAGAGAACCTTGCCGGAGGAAATGGCAGACGGCGGTGGAGCTTGAGGTCGTCGTTGTCGAGGTTCTGGGGCGCGCGGGGATGAGCTGGCGCTACGGGGAGATGCAGTGAACTATGGGGAGCAAGCTAGTGTGGTTGAGGAGGCGAGGGGCGACACCGTGCTGCCGGAATTTCTCGCGGAGCTCGCGGGAGACAAAGGCGGTGTGGCTCCGAATTGAAACAACCGTGGGGTAGAGAGGGCCGGGCGAGAGAGGGGAAATGGGGGGGACGCTGGCGCTTAAGATAGCTTGGTCGCGGGGCTGTTAAATGGCGTAGTTACTGTGTATTAACGCGAGGAAACGACGACAGAACGACCGGGGAGGAAAGAGGGGGCGGGTTTCACGCGAGGAAGACGATGACGTGGTGCTGGGGTCTGTCTGTGAGTGAGAGAGGGAGTGGGGAGATGGGGTCCATCTGTCGGTGTCTCTGCGGGTGCAAGGTTTTGTGGAAAAACGATTCGGCGGAGGGGGTGCAGGTGGGCTGCGAGTTGGACTTAGTGGGCTAGCTGGGCTGGGCTTGTTCCTTTTCATCTTTTTTGTTCTGTTTGTTTTTCCCTTTTTCATTTCTATTAATCTGTTTTGGTTTTTTTTAATTATTTCAAACTTCAAACTGATTTCAAACCTCAACCAAAATTTGTGTAGATTTAAATACTGATTAGTAATATAGTCTCAAGTCAATTTTGGAATAAAGTTTTATTCTTTTTGGGGTCTTTTAATTATTCAAATAAGCCCTTGTTTTAAACCAAATAAGATTTAATAATATTTTCAAACACCATTTAAGTTTCTAAAAACCTTCCAAATATTTTCAGTAGTTTTTTATTGGATTAATAGGGTGTCAAATAATTCATCTTGAATTATTTGGAAAGTATTTATTATGTTTCATAAATCATTTGAATTGGGTATTTGTTTTAATTCGAATGGAATTTAAATATAGTTTAATTCCCTAAATTTTATTTGGAAAATTAATTTTATTAATACTAATTTAAACAATTTTATTCCACTTGGGTAAATTCCAAAATACTACTTTCTCATGAATTTAATAATTATTCTTATTAGAGATTTGTCTTTATTAGAATAGGATAGAATGGTTATTGCCATTTTTATTTTGTTTTGGGAATTCTTTATCATTTTATTTTATTTGGTTTTGGATTATAATTCATTCCATTTGCTTATGGTTTTTGCCAAGATTTAATTTGGTCTTTAAATATTCTTTATTTTATATTTCTTTCTTCATCTTATAAAATCCATAACTTTTTATTTATAGATCCAAACTTGGTGATTCCAATTTGTAAAATCTTATTTGATATTTATTTATCCTTTTAAATATCTTTAGGATTAATTTCTCACCATTTGGTATGGATTTTAGATAAGTGCTTTATTAGCTTTGGAATTTACTCTTCCTTACCTTAATAAATTCATAAGATTTTATCCATGGTTCCAAATTAAGTGAAACCAATTTATATGGTTTTAATATATTTCTTTTTATCATTCTTGATCATTTATAAATGTTTGATGATAAATTTTTATATGGATAAAATCCATAGGCCTGGAGATAACTTGGAAATGATTTTTATTCCATTAGGGTTTAGGGTTTGGATTTATTTTCCAAGTGTTTAAATTTCCAGATACATTTTATGATGAATTCATTTTACTTGATTTGAATTTTGTTGGATTCAAATGTTAACCAAAGTTTGTTCAAGATGGGATTTTAAGTTTCCATTTAGAAACAAAAGTTTCTTTTCACCCTAAAATTCAACAATAATTTATTTTGCTTATTTATTTTTCACATTACAAGATTTGGAAAATCTTGGGATGTGACAGATCTCACCCAATCGTCTGCGCAGACATAGTTATGATGTGATCATAAATGACATCAGAATATATATATGCAAGTTAAAGAGAGTTAAATCATAACAAGGATAAGCTATATAGTGATTAAGAATTGATTCACGAAGATACAAATATATCACCTCTGATTGTCACACAAATATCCTGAAGCGGAAGAATTAGTATTGTATAATGAATGGGTTCACTTCTTGTGATATTTGCGCAGAGTGAATTGGGAACCATCATGGACGTTCATGCTCCATTGTTGGTTATTGATCTAAAGGTCTTAGGTATCATGTCTACTTACTATAAAACCGAAGCATGTCACACACTTAAGGTATAAAAATCAATTTGTGCTAGTCACCTACATGGTAGGTAGTTGAGAGAGTTGTTGTCCGGAATGGTATCTGGACATACCATAATAGTTCCAAGATTTTTTTTTGTCACTTCGGAGAGGAATCAGAATAGTTCTAGTGACATAACCTAATTTAGGAAAGTTGTTCTGATGTCATCGGTATTGATTCCGAGTTTTATCATTATCATCCCGAGACGGTGAATAATATTTCGAAAAGGTTCTGGATTATCTATTGTTTCGAGGTGTCGGATTCATCAGAGAGAAAATACATCAGAAATAGAGCATCGAAAGAGGTTCCGTTGGTGGATTGGATGAGAGGGGTTAGGCCCACCTTAGTGTGGCGCATGGGGCCTCTAGGCCCACCCTTGCATACTATGGAAGGGATCTAATCTTACTTGATCTTTTAATTGAGTAAAGTATTGATCTTACTTGATTGTCAAGTTGGCAATATTCTAATAAAGGAAGAGGATGATCTCCCGTATATTGGGATATTGGAGCATTGCCAAAGGGAGGGGAGGCTCCATCCTTTAACCCCACCTAATCATGAATAATTATCATATGCTAGTGGTGTATCCTACATCCCCGAGAAAATTTTATCCTTACTAAGCTCAAGACCGTTTCCCAACACTTTCATTAATTTTTTAATTTAATTTTTTTTATTACTTTCTTGCACACAAAAACAAAACCTTTCAAACACCTTTTACTTGAGATCAAAGGCATCTTACAAGTATCCTTTGGTAGATAGTGGTGAGGGGCATAAAGACCTTAACCAAATAGCTCTTTGTGGGTTCGATACTCTTATTTCGAAACTAGCAACAATCGATCTATGCTTTTGTAGTCATCACATAGTTATGTTGAATGATTTAGTGAAACCCATAACCATGTAAAAAAATGCAAATACAATGAGTAGAGTCGTCTAACTTGTTTTGAAGGATGTCCATGTGATGTGGTATAGTCTTCGTCATCAATTTGATTTTGTATGAGATGTTATACTAACTATGTAATGTTAATTCATGATCTATGTATCATGATACGACATGATGGCTGGATCCACGTGATTGTCTTTTGTAACCTGTGTGCCTCCTTTTGTAATGCATTTACTTTACTAGCTATAGCTCATAGCTTTAGTAGTTCAAGCGGAGATCAATAGCATGATGATCACTTGGTGTAGATAATGGTGTCCTACCGTACACGGATAGTGAGTTTGATGTGCGTGCATAATTAAGGAGTTTTGCACATGGGTGGAAAGAGTGTACTATGCAAACAAAGAAGAAGAAAGGACTATATCATATCACTGAATTATGAATTGCTTGTGATGTGTTTATCCTTTTTTCCTTGTTTGCGCTTAGTCATTTATAAGGTGCGTACTCACTAAAATACCAAGTTGTAGTGTTCTTCCTAGTGTGCCACCATAACCCTAATTTTCATATCGGGGTGTGCCAAGTCACCCAGGTACGCACGATTTTTCATGTTTGCAGCGAATACAAATTAAAGCTTCATGTGGCTATATCACTAGGTTGTTTTGACATTCATGCATGATAGTCATGAGCTCAGAACACACAAATGGAAATATGAATGAGAGTTGAATGAATGATGCAATTGTCAAGGTCATCTACCATGTGAAGAATATGCCATCAATGATGTCACATCAATGGTTTATTTCCTCCTCGGATCCCGAACCACTTAGTTGCATTAATTGAGGAATAATGAACTTAGTGGGAGTAATCACTTAGAGAATTAAAATGTTAGTTTAACTAGTGAAACAATATTTTGAAGAGTCATCTCATAATCTTGTTTTTAACTTTGTAGATAAGATGGTTCACTTTGATAAATTTTACATTAACCTGATGCTTAGACAATAAAAGTCTGCCAGATATGGTCACAATTTTTCGGTCTAGAACCAAACTCTGAGGATGGTCCTTACGAGGGCCAAGAAATAATATGTTTTGGAAGTTCATCCATATGGTATAACAGTGGACGAGCCAAATACTTTTGCTTCCACCAAGCTGGTTGACGAAGCTGAGGTGAAAACCATGATGCTGGCATGCATGGATGTTAGTATGCGATTGCGTTTCATGAATGATCGCCCATATATACCACATTATTAGGAACTTGGAATCTCATATCAGGATGCCTAAAGGTTTTTAGACAGAGATTGTGGAATCCATGCATAGATGGAAGTTGGATAAAAACTCTCCCTAGGCACACATGTGATAAGGATCATTAATCATGTTCGCAAGTTGGATAAGAGTGGATGGATTATTTCTGAGGGATTTGCCACTAGACTCCTGCTCGGTTCACTTCCAACATATTATGGGAAGACAATCTTGAATGTTCTTCAAACTAGTATGAACATGAAGTTTAGTGAAGTTGTCACTATATTGACCGCTGCGTGTAACATCCCAAAATTCATGAATTACAAAAGCATGCATTGCATTCATGTATTCATAGCATTCTTGACTTGCACAAAAAATTTCAAATCAAAACTCCAAATAAAACCAATTTTATGCCTATTATTTATATATCATTAAGGCATGGTTTTATTTTATTTTCAAAGGATCAAAGTGTATTTGAGTAAACAGAAGTGTTTGACACACATTTGAGTGCAAAGTTCACTATATAAAAATCTAAAGAAGATTTGAAATCAAACTTGTTTGAAAATGGTTTGAAAATCATTCCTGAAAAACCAAACAGAAAAAGAAAAGGCAAAAAGAAAAAAAATAAACAAGCGCTGCACTTTTGGCCCAGCCCTAGATCTATCCCAATAGCCCACCCAGCCGTTTCCCCCTCCCCTCTATCTCTCTCACCCGCGCTCACCTTACCCCGCAGCCACTACCACTGGGCCCAAGCCAACTCAGCTCCTTCTTCTCAAAATCCCGCACCCAGATCCCGTCGCTGCTGCCATTCACTTCCGTTGATTTCGTGGCTTAATTGAAATTGATACGGCGAGTAATTCTAGTGCCTGCCTCTGCCTACTTAATCCCCACACCACCACGGCCATTTTCCCTCAACTCCCCTCACCAGAACGCCACTAGGCTGCGCACAGTTGAGCTCGAAACTTCGCTGTCCGACGAACTCCGACGAGGTATTCCTGTGATCACCGTCCACCCCGTCCCCTCTCGTTCATGCTGTCGTGTTCCCCTTGACCTTGCACATCTCACTGTGTCATTGGTTCGTCCTATAATGGCCTAGGTCGTCCGCTTTGTCAAACACCGAAAGCACCCGACGCCGTCCTCGTCTCCGGCGAGCAATTCCGGTAGGATACGACCATGCCTTGCTTTCTGATTCAAACTATATTGTTTGCCTGAACCTTGCGAATGTCCTGATACACTTGGTTTGCACTAGGGTGATCTAGAGCATCACCGTCATCTCGGCCAACCCGTGCCCGATGTTGCCTGCAACTCCGATGAGCTCCAGCCACCGCAACAACCCGCCCCCGTATGAACCAAGGCCACGTTGAGCTTCCTCGCGACCTTGCGACGCTGGTAAGCATCACCACTACCCCAACCCCCTCTGGAATCGCCGGAGAAGCACCGCCAGTAGCACCGCCGCCGCAGTAGCCACGCGCACCGCCCATCTGTGGTCGCTTGCGTTGTCACCGTTAGATCTAGATCCAGCGGTCGAAATTGGAATTAGATGCGAAGGGGTACGCTCAGATCTGGACCGCACATCGTCATTTAGATCCTATGGCTCTCGTTGATCGATCCAACCGAACTTGTATGGGCCAATCAGACACAGCCACGTGTCTGTGATTTTGTTTTAAATTTGTTTTTGAATCTATTAAGAGTTTAAACTTGTAAAATTCATATCTTCTGTTCTGTTTATCCAAAAAATACAAATAATATATCATTGGATTTAGAAAATTAAATCCTACATTACTGTGGTCTTAAATTTGTATTTTAATTCTGGAAAACTAGACCTATTTGCAGAATCAAATATAGGCTTATTTTGACTATATAAATTATTTAGAAAATGATTTTAAAGAAAATTTAAGTTTGTTTAGACTTTAAATAGATGTCTTAGTGTTCAGTACTATTTGATTTGACTTGTTTAGTATAGAAAAGTCATTTCATTGCATTTGCATGCATTCATAATATTTTTGCTTGAATATTTGAATGTGAATTTGGTGATATTATTTGATGTGTAGATTTTGGTGCTAGTGGTGATTGTGAGTGTGAGGATTGTTGCTACACCTACAACTACAACCAAGGAAAGTGGTGATTCATGTATATTGTCCTATTATTTTTACTATGCACTAGTGATATTTTGAATAGGGCTTGCATGGAATTTTCTAAGTATATATGCTATGCCTTGGGAAATCCTAGTAGTGGTAGTCTTAGTAGAATTTTCTCTAAGTCAAGATACTTGTTATGTTATCATGCTTAGCCTAGATAGTAGCAAAAAAGGGTAGATTATATTCATGCTATGGAAATTTTGCTAAGTCTTTTGACTTGTGTTTTAACTAATAAAACAACTAAGTGAATGAATCACCTGGGTGGAATGGTATGATGGTTTATGTTGAGTGGTTACACAAGGCCTAGGTGTATGGTTTACCTTGTGTATCTCACTTGTGGAAAACCACCCAGGAACAAAGGGATTTGAGATACTTAGTGTTTAGAAGATTCCAGTGCAACCACATGGCATATGGGCTCTGCCTTGATCATATAGGTTGCAATAACTTAGCGAGATGGACAGTTGGTGGTAGGGTGATAGGATGGAACGCGTCCATGGTGGTCTAAGGGAAGGCTTTTGAAAGGTCTCGTCTCGATGCATGTAGAGTCTTGTGGGGAAAGTGCACCACCTCTCGAGAGGGTAAAACCTAAGTACTCAGCCCTGTCCGCGGCAACGGACAATTTGAGCATCAAGACATTGAAGCTATCAAGGATCTTCTCATCCCATTTTCTAAGTTAAAAACTTGTGGTTGAACATGGTTTAAGGTTCACCAATGTCTATTGGTGGTTCCTTGGGAGTTTTTGACAAACAAAAACTTAGTATTTTCAGCTGATAAGAAAAACCTATTTTGAGCAAAGCAAGCCTAAGCTACACTTAGCCAAATTCATATAGATGTTAGTTATTATTATTATTCTAAGGTATCACTTGCCAATACAATTCCAAATGTATTGACCCAATGTGGATGTAACTTATGATGTTGCAGGTTACTCTGATGAGTATTAGTGTTATGAGTCTACACTCAACATGCTTGCCTATGGCACATGAAGATGAAGACTTTATTTTATTTACTTATGTTATGAACTCTTGTACTAGCCTTTGGCTAATGAGGTGTAAAAGACTATGTTATCTTTGGAATGACGATGTAATAACGACCTTTGTATCTATGTACTTCATATTAAATTGTGGATGCTAGCATTTGATCCAGGGACTAGCATTGTAATCACAGGGACCTTTACCTTATAAAGGTGGGGTCTTACAGATGGTATCAGAGCACTGTGTTGCCTGTAGGATTATGGCCCAGTTCTTTTGACGGCTTCTCCGAGAAGCTGCCCTATCCCCAGCTTCCTGGGGAAGCTGGTTCAAAAAAATACGAGGCTTCTAAAGTGGTTAAGGCTAAACTAATTTGGAAGCCTCGGAAAATTTTGAAACCGGCTTCCCCAGGAAGATGGGGGTAGGGCGGCTTCTCGGAGAAGCCGCCAAAAGAACTGGTCCTATGTCCCTAAGTTGGATTAGACTAATAAAACCACTAAGTAAAAATGCAACTCTTTGAAAATCCCACACTTGTCTTTTTCTTCTAATCTTCTTTCTCATCTCTATTTGTAGATGGCCGCCATCAACGAAGTCGTCAAGAAGGGACCACTCATGACCATGACTTTAGAATGTGAGACAGAGTTTCCCAAAGCACTCAAAACCCTTATGGTTAGCTTGGGGATACATAGTGAGGCCGTGTACAAAGGATTCCCAGTGATGGATTAAGGAGAAGAATATTGGTGGGTGCAACTCCACTTGAAAAAAAACAAGGGCGACAACCACAAATAGTCAGGATTATACATGGGCACCAACTCAGAAATGTATACGACATTCTTTGACTCTGGAAGAAATGCATCTTGGAATGCTATCAAGGAGCTTGATGAAAGACTCAAGTATAGAATGCTCAACACCCAAAATGATCTTAAGGAGGAGAAGAAGTATACCCAAGACTTAGAGACTGCCATAAAACATCTAAGGGAGTATATCATAGACTTAGCATATGAGTGAGAATTGTAACATACTCCGCTAGTTGGGCCACCACACTTGTCATTTTCTCGCAAAAAATTGTCTAAGCTATGTTTGAACCTTAATGCTTGTGGTAGACTTTGTATGCCATGACTTGTATGTTTTATGGATGATTGTATGCTTTTACTATCTTTTTACTATCTTGTTTTTCTCCTACTTGTGTTGTTCTAATATTTCTCTATCTTATACGTTAGATGCCTAGCTTTGTGATTAGCACTGCCGATGAGTTCAATGGAACTCGCTTTGGTTCACGTATCGTGCATTTTACTAGTGTGCTCAACCTCCAACTTCCTAGTATCAAGGCACTCCAACTTACCAAGTTCGAGAGGAAGGATCTTTGGGGCTTTAGAGTCACACAGCCAGGATGCCAGATGGAGCCACTCACGGAGGAGATTTCCTTCAAGCTGATGCACGATGACAAATAGAAGGGTCTAGATGTAGTCATGCAGGAGCTACTCGGACGCCTCTGCGGACGCCACTCCACCGAGCTTAGAGGACTCTACTTCCACCCGTGCGGGAGACGTGACGAGGAGGGAGAGGCATTGGTATATGAGGGCGCTGCTAGAGAGACGGTAGAGCCAGTTCGTCTGTACCTCCAGGACCTAGAGGGTCTTATTAGAAACCTTGACACGGATAGGACCAACGTCATGCTTAGCAATGACGATCTCCAGGTTCAGTTGAGGGAGAAGGACAAGCTCTTCGCGAAGCTAGACAAGATCGTCAAGGAGATGGAGGCCAGATTCGAGAGCCAGGAAAAGAAGTTCAAGAATCAGGAGAAGAGAGTTCATGACAGAAACAGGAAGATCAAGGACATGAGGGCCGAGATAGAGGCCAAGGACTTTAAGTTAGAGACTCTGTAGGGAGTGATAGAGAGGCTTCGCTCACAGAAGAGAGCCCTTCGTGCGAAGATTGAGGCCTTGACCACCAGCGTGGAGGAGTACAAGTTAGCTATGGAAACAGCCGAACTTACTCTTGTGGACGTGGAGGTCGACATGGAGGAGTAGTTGATTATTCAGCTACCTATATATCTATCATCGTTTTGTTAGTGAGTCGCAATGATCATCCAACATGTGGATGGCTTGCTATTATGTTTACTTTTCCAAACTTGTTGTTTATGTTGTTTAAACTCTATGTTTACCTTGTGGTTGTTTATTGTGTTTGTTGCTTTGCGATGTATTGTGCATAGCATCTATGGGTTATATCTCATTACTTATCCTTATTGAAACCACAGATGCCTCCCCGTCATGCCAACCCCAACCCAAACAACAACAATAACATCAATCCCGAGATGTACCAGTTGATGACAGCTAAAACTCAACTGATGCAGATGATGTCCCAGTTCATGGCCAATCAAAATCAGAACCAAAACAATAACAACAACAACAACAACAACAATCCCAACAACATGCCAGCCTTTGATATGCTTACAAGGTTCTTAAGGTTGAGGCTAGCCAAGTTCTCGGGAACCACTGATCCCATGGTAGCGAATGACTGGCTACACTCTATGAATAAAGACTTGGTCACTATTGGCTGCACCGATGAGGAAAAAGTCAGGTTCGCGGCACATCTGCTTGAAGGACCAGCAGCAACATGGTGGGACAACTTTCAAATCACCACTCCCATTGAGGATGTGACTTGGGCTATTTTTGAGGATGGTTTCTGTACATCTCACACCTCATCAGGAGTGATTAACTTGAAGAAGAAGGAGTTTCATAATCTGAAATAGCGTTACCGCAGTGTGGCTAAATACATTGAGGAGTTCAACAATCTCGCACGCTATGCGCCGAATGAGGTTGATATTGATGCCAAGAGGAAGAAGAAGTTCCTCGAGGGATTGAATGATGAAAAGAAATTTCCGCTAACTATTGCCTGTCCCAACATACCAATAACTATGTGACAAGGACACCATCTTGGAAAGCAAGATGAAGCAGGTTGAGAACAGGAAGAGGAAGCATCACTTTGACAAGCACAGTTCAGGATCGTCTCATAAACGTTCACATGGTGATGATAGTGGATGTTCTGGATCCCACAAGCATGGGAAGTATAACAGCCACCACAATAGTAATCGTCACCATGACAATAAGCACCACCGCAGCCATGACAATGATAAGTATAAGAGCCACAAGAGTGGACACATGAGCCACCACAGTGGGAATGGCAATGGAAGTCAGCCTGCAAAAAGAGATATCAGTCAGGTCGAGTGCTTCAAATGCAAGAAAACTAGGCACTATGCAAATGAATGCCCAGAAAAGAAAGTTGAAGGAGCCAACAAGCCCAACCCTTTTTAGAAGGGACAAGTGAACCACATCAATGTGGAAGAGATATATGAAGATTCTGATGCCGTGGCTGGTAAGTTCAAGCTTAATTCTTTTCCAGCACTTGTTCTTTTTGATACCGGCGCATCACATTCATTCATATCAAGAGCATTTGTTGATAAAAATGGACTTCCAACTGAAACTATTGGGTGTCCTATTAAAGTAAGCTCTCCCAATGGAGAGATGATAGTGAACTTTGGATGTCACGATCTAGTGATAGAATTTGGAAAGTATAAGTTTCTAGTTAGTTTGATAATCCTAGATTCCCAAGGCTTGGATGTTATTTTGGGCATGGATTGGATGACTAAGTATGAAGGAGTACTAGATTGTGCCAAACGTACTGTTACACTCACAACCCCGGATAAGAAACGGATTAGATTCAAGTCTAACTTTGAATCTAAAGGGAGCAAGCTAAATTCTCTTAAGGGGGTTAGCATAGATGGTGTACCAGTTGTGAAGGAATATCCGGATGTGTTTCTAGAGGAATTACTAGGAATGCCACCAGATAGAGATGTGGAGTTTCTGATTGACTTATTGCCAGGATCTGGACCAATAGCAAAGAGACCCTACAAGATGTCAGTTGATGAGTTAAATGAACTCAATAAACAACTTGGAGAACAGTTGCAGAAAGTATTTATTCAACCAAGTTCTTCATCTTGGGGTGCACCAGTTCTGTTTGTTGAGAAGAAGGAAAGAAGCTAAATGTTATGCATAGATTATCGTTCACTCAATGAGGTGACAATAAAGAACAAGTATACTTTGCCTAGAATCAATGATCTATTTGATCAGCTAGAAGGAGCCTGCGAGTTCTCAAAAATTGATCTCCGATCAGGCTACTTTCAGCTAAAGATTAGAGAACAAGACATACCTAAGACTGGTTTCACCACTAGGTATGGATTATATGAGTATACCGTGATGCCATTTGGTTTGACAAATGCACCAGCCTATTTCATGAACATGATGAACAAAGTGTTCATGGAGTTTCTTGACAAGTTTGTTATCGTATTCATCGACAACATTTTGATCTATTCCAAGAGCAAATAAGAGCATGAAGAACATTTGCGTTTAATACTTGAGAAGCTCAGGGAGCACAAGATGTATGCCAAATTTAGCAAGTGTGAATTCTCGTTGAATGAAGTTGGATTTCTCAGACATATTGTGTCGGGAGATGGTATAGCTATCGATCCTGCAAAGGTGTTAGTTGTAACTGCGTGGGAATCTCCCAAGTCAGTGAAAGAGGTTCGCAGTTTCCTAGGCTTGGCAGCATATTATATAAGGTTCATTGAGAATTTCTCAAAGGTAGCTAAGCCAATGCCGAAGTTACTTAAGAAAGATAAGAAGTTTGACTGGACTAAAGGTTGTGAAGTCAGTTACCAGGAATTGAAGAAGAGACTAGTGTCAGCACCAGTCTTATGTCTGCCAGATTTGGAGAAGGATTTCCAAGTTTATTGTGATGCATCTCACCAAGGATTGGGTGGAGTTCTGATGTAAGAAGGGAAAGTTGTGGCTTATGCCTCGAGACAACTCAAAACTCATGAAGTGAATTATCCTACTCATGACTTAGATTTAGCCTCTGTTGTCCATGCACTCAAAACATGCAGACATTATCTTTTGGGAAAGTGTTGTGAAGTGTTCACAGATCACAAAAGTTTGAAGTATATCTTCACCCAGAAATCAATATCAGACAAAGAAGATGGCTTGAGCTCATCAAGGACTGTGACTTGAGTTTGCAATACCACCCCGGTAAAGCGAATGTTGTAGCAGATGCTTTAAGACGTAAGGTTTATGTGAATGGCCTTACTAAGGGAGAACTGCCAGATGATCTGTGTGCCCAATTCAAAGATCTCAGATTGGAGATAGTACCAGAAGGGAATCTCATGTGATTGGATGTTCAACCCACATTGTTGGACAAGATCAAAGAAGACCAAAAGTTGGACAAGGAAATTGAAGATATGAAAGGAAAAATTAGCAAAGGGAAAGCTAAAGGATTCCATGAAGACGAACATGGTACTTTATGGTATGAAAACATATCTGCATTCCGCAAGATTCGGAGCTTCGGAAACTGATTCTGCAGGAAGCACACAATTCACCATATTCTATTCACCCGGGTAACACCAAAATGTACATGGATGTGAAGGAAAGATTTTGGTGGAACAACCTCAAGAAGGATATTGCGGAGCATATTGCCTCGTGTGATGTGTGTAGTAGAGTGAAAGCGGTACATCAGAAACCAGCCGGGTTATTACAACCAGTACCTATTCCTGATTGGAAGTGTGATAAGATTGGTATGGATTTTATCACCATACTACCAAGGACTAGGTCCGGATATGATTCTATTTGGGTTGTTGTAGATCGCCTAACTAAAGTGGCTCATTTCATACCCGTGAAGACTACCTATACAAGTGCTAAGTTATCCAAGATCTATATGAATAGGATTGTATGTCTGCATGGAGTACCCAAGAGTATTTTGTCCGATAGAGGAACTCAGTTCACCTCGCATTTTTGGTGACAACTTCATGAATCATTGGGAACAAGATTGGAATTCTGCACAGCTTTTCACCCCCAGACTGATGGACAGACAGAAAGAACCAATCATATTTTGGAGGATATGTTGAGGGCATGTGCCCTAGACTATGGTGATAGTTGGGATGAAAGTCTGCCTTAAGCAGAATTCTCTTACAATAATAGCTATCAAGCCAGCATTGAGATGGCACCATTTGAATTTCTCTATGGAAGGAAGTGTACTACGCCATTGCGATGGAGTGGTGTTGGAGAAGGAAATTTGTTCGGACCAGAACTTATTAAGGAAGCAGAAGAGAAAGTTAAATTGGTAAAATATAGATTGAAGATAGCACAGTCCCGACAAAAGAGCTACGCATATCCAAAGCGTAGAGAAGTCACCTATGAGGTAGGTGATAGAGCTTATCTTAGAGTCTCACCACTACGTGGTGTGAAGAGATTTGGAGTCAAAGGAAAATTGGCACCAAGATATGTTGGACCATTCAAGATTTTGAGTCGCAAAGGAGAAGTGACATATGAGATTGAATTGCCCGAATCACTGTCAGTGGTTCACAATGTGTTTCATGTGAGTCAGTTGAATAAGTGCCATCTGGAGATGGAAGAAAATTCTTTGAAGGATATTATACCTTCGAAAGAGGTTCAGTTGGAGAGTGATATCACCTATGAGGAGAAGCCTATCAAAATCCTCGAAACTACAGAAAGAGTTAATCGTACCAAGACTATCAAATTCTGCAAAGTTCAGTGGAACAACCATTCCTAAGAAGAAGCAACTTGGGAAAGAGAAGATGACCTCCGGAAAGATCACCCTCACCTATTTGCTAGCCAATCTGAATCTTGAGTGCGAGATTCATCTTAAGGGGGTTAGATTTGTAACATCCCAAAATTCATGAATTACAAAAGCATGCATTGCATTCATGTGTCCATTGAAGGGAATATGCCCTGAGAGGCAATAATAAAGTGTTTATTATGTGTATTCCAAGTATATGATAGATGTTTATTTTGCATGCTATAATTGTATTAATACGGAAACGTTAATACATGTGTGTTTAATAAACAAACAGAAAGTTCCTAGTTATGCCTCTCTCATAAACTAGCTCGTTGATTAACAAGATGATCAAGGTTTCCTGATCATGGACATTGGATGTTGTTAATAACGGGATCACAACATTAGTGTAATGATGTGATGAACATTCATCCGAAGTATAGAATTACGATCAAAGTCATTGAGTTTATATTGCTATAACAACTTACGAAGTGATCCTAATCCTTAGACCATGAGATCATGTCAATCACTAACACCTAAGAGTTTCTTGATAACATCAAACGTCACACCGTAATGTGGGTGATTATAAAGATGGATTCAGAACTAATAAAGTGTTATGTTGAGGCTCATGGATCGAGAGTGGAATTTGTTCATCCCGATGACGGATAGATATACTGGGCCCTCTCGGTGATATCACATTGATTAGCTTGCAAGCAAGTGATTTGATCACTAGAATGTTATATCACAGAACGAGAAAAGAGTGCATGTCGATAACGAGATCAAACTAGGTATGGAGATACCGATGATCGAATCTCAGACATGTAATATATCGTGAAACAAATGGATTAAGATACTAGCGTAAAAGGTTCCGACGATCACAAGAAAGTCATCGCCGAATGTGGGAGTCGATGGGTCTCCAGATCCCGCTTCGATTATTGATCCGAGAGGGTCTCGATCATGTCCGCATTATTCACGAACCGTAGGGTGACACACTTAAGAGACACCGATCCAATTGGAGCAAATGTTTCATGCCGAAAGAATGAACAAGCGCAGGAATTTATTTCACTAGATACCAAACAAAGTTTCGGGTGAAATTGCATAAAGTGGTTATGCATGTGAAATAGAATTCTAGCAAGGGGTTATTTGTGAATGTTTGTCATTAAAGTAATTGAAAAAATTCTGAATAAAATAAAAGAGTTTTATTTAATGAGAGTTGGCATTAAATTTGGTGGAAATTTAATGGGATTTTTGAGTGGACTTTTGAGTGGAGGGAATTTAGAGGAGTTTTGTGAGTGGAGTGTCCACCCACATGTAGAGGGGAGGGCAGCCCCATGCGCCACCCCTTGGGGTTCCCTCCTCCTATAAAAGGAGCCCCCTCCTCACTTGTCTCTCACACCTCCTCATGAAGGATCTCTCTCCCCCTCTAGAATTTATCCCCATGGTCTCGGACTAGCGAGATACATGTTCCCGGTGGCTATTCGGCAAGAAAGAGTTGTGCTTCCGCTGCATCGCTGGAGCGAGGAGGCGGAGGTTGCTCGGTGCCTAGAACGTGTGTGCGAGCACGGATGCGCTGCTGATTTGCGGCGCTAGGACTTCCTCTCGATCTTGAGATCGGCAAGAGATCGTCTACATCAACCACGAGTTGAACTCGTTAAGCTTTGTCGGCCTTCAAGGGTATGTTCTCTACGGATATACATCCGCCCGTTGTTTTTATCTAGTAGATATATCTTGGTATATAGTTCACATCGTAGGAAAATTTTTGTTTTCTATGTTGTGAACCCTACAAAGGGTATCGAGCCGGATCTATGCGTAGATACTTTACACGGTAGTACACATATGAGTATGTGGTATGATGATCATGTTGTTGCTCCTTTGTTGTGATTTTGGATATTGGTGGCATAGTGGGATGAAGCGGCTCGGACAAACTTTACATGTCCTCGCATATGAGACCTGTTCCACGCTTGACATGCAACTAGTTTGCATAAGTGGCTAGCGGGTGTCTGTCTCTCCTACTATAGTCAATATCTATTTTGCAAGCGAGTTGTCAACAATTTGATTATCCTCGTTGTGGTTCATGTTCGTAGGTAAGAACGGTTCTATCTCGAAAGCCCTAAGCCACGTAAAACTTGCAATGGATAAATTAGAGGCGTCTAGTTTAGATTGTTGCTGGGCTAGTGTTATGATATGGTAGTGTTGTAAGTAGAAGTATGAGATGATACTCTTACAACACACATAGCGTGTAAAATTCATCTGCGGGAACCATATAATTTCACTAATAAACATATGATAGTGATCATACCACGATGCACATGATAGAGATCATCTGCGGGAACCATATAATTTCACTAATAAACATATAGGTATGATAGTGATCATACCACGATGCACATGATAGAGATCATCTGCGGGAACCATATAATTTCACTAATAAACATATGATGTTTGGTTGCATCTTATATTGCTTGTTTAGCGCTTTGTTAGCATAATAAGATGATCCCTCATTTAAATATCAAGATAAGAATGTGTTCTTCCTTTAGTATGCACCGATTATGTTTTCGTCGCTCCAAGACATCACGTGATGATCGGGTGTTCTTGGATCCACGACCATATTTCGGGTGTAAAACAGTTACACACGCAAATACTAAGGTTCTAACTTGGCGAGCCTAGCATGTATAGACATGGCCTCGGAACACAGACCGAAAGGTTAAGCATGAGTCATATAGTTGATATGATGCCCATTTGATGCTCGCCTTTGAAGCTATACCGACTCACGTGATGATCGGACTTGGTGTAGTGGATTTGGTTCATGTAATCACCAAAAGGGCACGAGGGATGTCGCTTTTGAGTGGGAGTTCATTCGTAATATAGATTAGTTGAACTCGATCTATCATACACTTAGTCTAAACTTTACAAATTCTGTTGTAGATGGCACCACCTGCTTTTAATTTCAATGTGTTCATGGAGAAAGAGAAACTAGCAACGAACGGTAGCAACTTTACTGAATGGGCCATGAATTTGAGGATTCTCCTCTCTGCTGCACAAAAGCAATATGTGCTAGAAGCGCCGTTAGGCCCCCCACCTTTTGATGATGCCCCTGACGAGGAGAAGAATGTCTATCAGACTCGTCAGGAGGACCACAACTTAGTTCATTGCGGCATATTGTATGGGCTAGAGCCGGAACTTCAAAAGCGTTCAAAACGGGCAATGCATTTGATACAATGGGTGAGTTGAAAATGATTTTGACACACATGTCTGCAGAGAGAGATACAATGCTTGAGAAAAGTTCTTTAGTGCATGATGGAAGAGCACATCCGTTAGTGAGCATGTACTCAAGATGTCGGGTTACCGATAAGCTTGTGTCCTTGGGAATATTGATTCCCATTGACTTAGGCATCCATCGTGTTCAGCTACGCCACCTAGCTATAAGAGCTTCGTGATGAACTATAATATGCAAGGCATGAAGAAGTCTCCCGAGCTTCACAATGCTTAAAACCGCAAGTGGAGATCAAAAGGAACATCAAGTGTTGATGATCAATAGGAACACTGGTTTCAAGAAAGACAAGAAGGGAAAACGGAAGTAAGGGCGGCAAGCCTGTTGCGCTTTGAAAAGAAACCCCGAGTTGGACCTAAGTCCGATTCCGAGTGCTACTATTGTAAGGATCGCCATCGGAAGCGCAAGCCCCAAGTATCCGCGACAAGAAGGCCGGCAAGGCAAACAAAGGTATATATGATATACATGTTATTGATGTGTACTTGACTAGTGCTCGCAGAGCACCGGGTATTTGATACCGCTTGCTAATATTTGTAACTCTAATCAGGGGCTGCGGAACAAGCGACCGCTAGCAAGGGGTGAGGTCAAGATGCGTGTCGGCAATGGATCAAACGTTGATGTAATCGCCGTCGGAACGGTGCCTCTCCACTTACCGTCGGGATTAGTCATAAACTTGAATAAATGTTATCTGGTGCCTGCACTGAGCATGAACATTGTATCTGGATCATGTTTGATGCAAAGTGGTTATTCATTTAAATCTGAGAACAATGGTTGTTCCATTTATATGAATGAAATCTTTTATGGTCATGCACCGATGATGAATGGTTTATTTCTTAGATCTCAATGATAATGTTACACATATTCATAATGTTGATGCTAAAAGGATTAAACTTAATGATGATATATCCGCATATATGTGGCAATCGCCGTCTAGGTCATATTGGCATTAAACGCATGAAGAAGCTCCATTCGGATGGACTTTGGAATCACTTGATTATGAATCATTTGATACATGTGAGCCATGCCTTATGGGCAAGATGACTAGAACTCCGCTTTCGTTCAATGGAACGGGCGATGATTTATTGGAAATCATACATTCGATGTATGTGGTCCAATGAGTGTGTCGGTAGCGAGGTGGATATCGTTATTTTGTTACTTTCACGGATGATTTGAGTAGATACGGTTATATCTACTTGATGAAACACAAGTGAAACCTTTGAAAAGTTCAAGGAATTTCGAGAATGAAGTGGAAAATCATCGTAATAGAAAGATCAAATTTCTACGGTCCGACCATGGAGGTGAGTATCTAAGTTACGAGTTTAGCACTCACATGAAAGAGTGTGGAATTGTTTCACAACTCACACTGCGGAACACCACATGAAATGGTGTGTCGGACGTAATCGTACTTTATTAGATATGGTTCGATCTATGATGTCTCTGACGGACTTGCCGTTGTCATTTTGGGGTTATGCACTAGAAACTGCTGCATTCACTTTAAATCGGGCACCATCTAAATCCGTTGAAATGACACCGTATGAATTGTGGTTTGGAAACAAACCTAAGCTGTCATTTCTTAAAGTTTGGGGATGCGATGTTTATGTGAAGAAACTTCAACCGGATAAACTCGAACCCAAAGCGGAAAAATGCGTCTTCATAGGATACCCTAAAGAAACTATTGGGTATTCCTTCTATCACAGATCCGAGGTCAAGGTTTTTGTTGCCAAGAATGGATCCTTTCTAGAGAAAGAGTTTCTCATGAAAGGTGTGAGTAGTCGGAAGGTAGAACTCGAAGAGGTTGTGGAACCTTCTCTTCAAAGTATGGCGAGTAGCGCAGCGCCGGAAGTTGTTCCGGAGTTGGCTCCACCTGTTGAAGAGGGAACTAATGATAATGATCATGAAACTCCGAAAGAGAGTACTACCGAACCTCGCAGGTCAAACAGGACGCGTGCAGCTCCCGAGCTGTACGGAAATCCTGTCATGAATTTCATGGTTGATGAAAATAATGACCCTGCGACGTATGAAGAAGCGATGATGAGCCCGGATTCCAACAAATGGTTAGAAGCCATGAAATCCGAGATGGAATCCATGTATGAAAATCAAGTTTGGAACTTGGTGGAATTACCTCACGACCGAAAGGCCGTGGAGAACAAATGGATTTTCAAAAAGAAAACTGATGCTGATGGTAATGTGACCATCTATAAAGCTCGACTTGTCGCAAAGGGGTTTCGACAAATTCAAGGAGTTGACTACGATGAGACTTTCTCTCCCGTAGCGATGCTAAAGTCAGTTAGGATTATGTTAGCAATTGCTGCATATTTCCATTATGAAATATGGCAGATGGATGTCAAAACCGTGTTTCTCAATGGTAATATTGAAGAAGAGTTGTATATGATACAACCAAAGGGTTTTGTCGATCCTAAGGATGCTAACAAGGTGTGCAAGCTTCAGCGATCCATCTATGGATTGAAGCAAGCATCACGAAGTTGGAATCTCCGCTTTGATGAGGTGATCAAAGAGTTTGGATTTGTCCAAACTTATGGAGAAGCTTGTATTTACAAGAAAGTGAGTGGGAGCAATGTGGCATTTCTGATATTATATGTGGATGACATATTATTGATCGGAAATGATATAGAACTTTTAAACAGTGTTAAAAGTTATCTAAACAAATTTTCAATGAAGGACCTAGGTGAGCGTCATACATATGAGGCATAAAGATCTATAGAGATAGATCTAGGCGCCTAATAGGGCTATCGCAAAGTACATACCTTGATAAGATTTTCAAGAAGTTTAAAATGGACGGAAGTAAGAAGGGGTTCTTACCTATGTTTCAAGGCAAGACATTGAGTAAGACTCAAAGTCCGGCTTCGGCGGAAGAAAGAGAGATAATGGACAAAGTCCCCTATGCTTCAGCCATAGGCTCTATAATGTACGCCATGCTATGTACAAGACCGGATGTGGAACATGCTATTAGTTTGACTAGTAGGTACCAATCGGATCCAGGTTCGGAACACTGGATAGCGGTCAAGAATATCCTTAAGTACTTACGAAGAACTAAGGATATGTTTCTTGTATACGGAGGTGAAGAAGAGCTCGTCGCTAAGTGTTATGTCGACGCTAGCTTTGACACCAATTCGGATGACTCTAAGTCTCAATCCGGATACGTATTTCTCATGAATGGCGGAGCGGTTAGTTGGAGGAGCTCCAAACAACCTGTGGTAGCGGGATCAACAACGGAGGCCGGATATGTTGTCGCTTGAGCGGCTCGAGCGCTTTGGATGAAGGAGTTCATATCCGAACTAGGAGTTGTGGCAAACGCGTTGGACCCAATGGTGATCTATTGTGACAACAATGGTGCCATTGCCAATGCCAAAGAGCCAAGGTCTCACAAGCATTCCAAGCATATTAAGCGCCGGTTTCACTCCATCCGCGAGCATGTCAAGGATGGAGATATAAAGATTTAGAAGTACATACGGATCTCAATGTAGCAGATCCGTTGACTAAAACTCTCCTAGAGCAAAACATGATCAACACCGAACTCAATGGGTGTTAGATTTATCACTATGTAACTAGATTATTGTCTCTAGTGCAAGTGGGAGATCAAGGAATATGCCCCGAGAGGCAATAATAAAGTGTTTATTATGTGTATTCCAAGTATATGATAGATGTTTATTTTGCATGCTATAATTGTATTAATACGGAAGCGTTAATACATGTGTGTTTAATAAACAAACAGAAAGTTCCTAGTTATGCCTCTCTCATAAACTAGCTCGTTGATTAACAAGATGATCAAGGTTTCACGATCATGGACATTGGATGTTGTTAATAACGGGATCACAACATTAGTGTAATGATGTGAGGAACATTCATCCAAGTATAGCATTACGATCAAAGTCATTGAGTTTATATTGCTATAACAACTTACGAAGTGATCCTAATCCTTAGACCATGAGATCATGTCAATCACTAATACCGGAAGAGTTTCTTGATAACATCAAACGTCACACCGTAACAGAGTGATTATAAAGATGGATTCAGAACTAATAAAGTGTTATGTTGAGGCTCATGGATCGAGAGTGGAATTTGTTCATCCCGATGACGGATAGATATACTCTGGGCCCTCTCGGTGATATCACATTGATTAGCTTGCAAGCAAGTGATTTGATCACTAGAATGTTATATCACAGGAACGAGAAAAGAGTGCATGTCGGTAACGAGATCAAACTAGGTATGGAGATACCGATGATCGAATCTCGGACATGTAATATATCGTGAAACAAATGGATTAAGATACTAGCGTAAAAGGTTCCGACGATCACAAGAAAGTCATCGTTGAATGTGTGGGAGTCAGTATGGGTCTCCAGATCCCGCTTCTGATTATTGATCCGAGAGGGGTCTCGATCATGTCCGCATTATTCACGAACCGTAGGGTGACACACTTAAGAGACACCGACATCCAATTGGAGCAAATGTTTCATGCCGAAAGAATGAACAAGCGCAGGAATTTATTTCACTAGATACCGTAACAGGTTTTCGGGTGAAATTGCATAAAGTGGTTATGCATGTGAAATAGAATTCTAGCAAGGGGTTATTTGTGAATGTTTGTTATTAAAGTAATTGACAAAATTCTGAATAAAATAAAAGAGTTTTATTTAATGAGAGTTTGCATTAAATTTGGTGGAAATTTAATGGGATTTTTGAGTGGACTTTTGAGTGGAGGGAATTTAGAGGAGTTTTGTGAGTGGAGTGTCCACCCACATGAAGAGGGGAGGGCAAGGGGGAAGCCCCCATGCGCCAGCCACCCCCTTGGGGTTCCCCCCCTCCTCCTATAAAAGGAGCCCCCCTCCTCACTTGTCTCTCACACCTCCTCGCGAAGGATCTCTCTCCCCCTCTAGAATTTATCCCCATGGTCTCGGACTAGCGAGATACATGTTCCCGGTGGCTATTCGGCAAGAAAGAGTTGTGCTTCCGCTGCATCGCTGGAGCGAGGAGGCGGAGGTTGCTCGGTGCCTCGAACGTGTGTGCGAGCACGGATGCGCTGCTGATTTGCGGCGCTAGGACTTCCTCTCGATCTTGAGATCGGCAAGAGATCGTCTACATCAACCACGAGTTGAACACGTTAAGCTTTGTCGGTCTTCAAGGGTATGTTCTCTACGGATATACATCCGCCCGTTGTTTGTATCTAGTATATAGATCTTGGTATATAGTTCACATCATAGGAAAATTTTTGTTTTTCTATGCTGCGAACCCTACATCCATAGCATTCTTTACTTGCACAATTTTTTTCAAATCAAAACTCCAAATAAAACAAATTTTATGCCTATTATTTATATATCATTAAGGCATGGTTTTATTTTATTTTCAAAGGATCAAAGTGTATTTGAGTAAACAGAAGTGTTTGACACATATTCGAGTGCAAAGTTCACTGTATAAAAATCTAGAGAAGATTTGAAATCAAACTTGTTTGAAAAGGGTTTGAAAATCATTCCTGAAAAACCAAACAGAAAAAGAAAAGGCAAAAAGGAAAAAAAATAAACAAGCGTTGCACTTTTGGCCTAGCCCTAGATCCAGCCCAACAGCCCACCCAGACGTCTCCCCTCCCCTCTCTCTCTCACCCGCGCTCACCTTACCCTGCAGCTACTGCCACTGGACCCAAGCCAACTCAGCCCCCTCTTCCGCAAATCCCGCGCCCAGACCCCGTCGCCGCTGCCGTTCACTGCCGTAGATTTCGCGACTTAGTTGCCATTGATACGGTGAATAATTCTAGCGCCTTCCTCTGCCTACTTAATCCCCACACCACCACGGCCATTTCCCCTCAACTCCCCTCACTAGAACGCCAGCAGGCTACGCGCAATTGAGCTCGAAACTCCGCTGTCCGACGAACTCCGATGAGGTATTCCAGTGAGCACTGTCCACCCCGTCCCCTCTCGTTCATGCTGTCGCGTTCCCCTTGACCTTGCGCATCTCACTGTGTCATTGGTTCGTCCTATAATGGCCTATGTCATCGTCTTCGTCAAACACCGAAAGCACCCGACGCCGTCCTCGTCTCCGGCGAGCAATTCCGGTAGGATACGACCGCACATCGCTTTCTGATTCAAACTATATTGTTTGATTGAACCTTGCGAATGTCCTGATACACTTGGTTTGCACTAGGGTGATCCAGAGCGTCACCGTCGTCTTTGCCAACCTGTGCCCGATGCTGCCCGCAACTCCGACGAGCTCCAGCCACCGCAACAACCCGCCCCCGTCCGAACCAAGGCCACGTTGAGCTTCCTCGCGACCTTGCGACGCTGGTAAGCATCACCACCTCCCCCAACCCCCTCTTGAATCGACGGAGCAGCACCGCCAGTAGCACCGCCGCCGCAGTAGCCACGCGCGCCGCCCATCTGTGGTCGCTTGCGTTATCACCGTTAGATCTAGATCCAGCGGTCAAAATTAGAATTAGATGAAAAGGGGTACACTCAGATCTGGACCGCACATCGTCATTTAGATCCTGTGGCTCTCGTTGATCGATCCAACCGAACCGGTACGGGCCAATCAGATACGGCCACGTTTCTGTGATTTTGTTTTAAATCTGTTTTTGAATCTATTAAGAGTTTAAACTTGTAAAATTCATATCTTTTGTTCTGTTTATCCAAAAAATGCAAATAATATATCATTGGATTCAAAAAATTAAATCCTACATTACTGTGGGATTAAATTTGTATTTTTCTTCCAAAAAATTAGACATATTTGCAGAATAAAATATAGTCTTATTTTGACTATATAAATTATTTAGGAAATGATTTTAAAGCAAATTTAAGTTTGTTTAGACTTTAAATAGATGGCTTAGTGTTCAGTATTATTTTATTTGACTTGTTTAGTATATAAAATTCATTTCATTGCATTTTCATGTATTCATAATATTTTTTCTTGAATATTTGAATGTGAATTTGGTGCTATTATTTGATGTGTAGATTTTGGTGCTAGTGGTGATTGTGAGTGTGAGGATTGTTGCTACACCCCCAACTACTACCAAGGCAAGTGGTTCTTCATGTATATTGTCCTATTAGTTTTACTATGCACTAGTGATATTTTATATAGGGCTTGCATGGAATTTTCTAAGTATATATGCTATGCTATGCCTTGGGAAATCCTAGTAGTGGTAGTCTTAGTAGAATTTTCTCTAAGTCAAGATACTTGTTATGTTATCATGCTTAGCCTAGCTAGTAGCAAAAAAGGGTGGATTATATTCATGCTATGGAAATTTTGCTAAGTATTTTGACTTGTGTTTTAACTAATAAAACAACTAAGTGAATGAATCACCTGGGTGGAATTGTATGCTGGTTTATGTTTAGTGGTTACACAAGGTCCATGTCTATGGTTTACCTTGTATATCTCACTTGTGGAAAGCCACCCAGGAACAAAGGTGAAAGGATACGGATGTCGCCTAGAGGGGGGGGTGAATAGGCGATTAAAACTTTTCCTAGAGTGGCTCAACAAAGGAGGAATAAAACTAGTGTTTACTTTGTTAAGCACAACCTAGAACAACTAAGGTTCACCTATGTGCACCAACAACTTATGCTAAGCAATACAAGCAACAAAGTGATAGCAAGATATATATTAATTCAAGCACGAAGGCTATCACAATGTAAAGTGCATAAGTAAAAAGCTCGGGTATAGAGATAAACGAGGCATGCGGGGACACCGATATTTTACCGAGTTCCTCCCAACATGGAGTACGTCTCGTTTGGAGAGGGGGTGGTATCAAACCACCAACGCCATAAAAGGCCTCCCTTATTCTCCGGTGAATCTCACCCCAATGGGATCGATCCACGCTTCCACTATCGGTGCACTTGTCGGTGGCAACCGGAACCTCTCACAAGGTTGGGGCACTTCTCCACAACTTAATTGGAGGCTCCCAACAAATTTCACAAAAGTCCACAATGCCACCAAGGCCACAAACCATCTAGGGTTCCAAGAAACCAAGAGGGACAAGCTCCAATGAGTAACACAAACCGAATCCTCCAAGGAGAACTCAAACCGATGCACCGAATGCAAATGGCAAGAACACCACAAAGATTCTCAAATCCCTCACTCTCTAGTTCCAACAAAGCTACTAAAGCTATTGGGGGAACAAGAGAGGAGGAATCAAATAGAGACACAAAATCCCCCCAAAATCTAGATCCTCAAAGATGCACTCACAAAGAGATGAATCGGTTAGGTCAAAACGTGGATCTAGATCTCCTCTCTCTTCCACTCAAATATGGGCAAGAATCATCGGAGGGAAAAGATTAGGCAAGCATCAAGATCTAGAGCAAGTGTGGACAAAGCTTAGCCTAATAGATAAGAGAGAAGCAGTCTAAACTAAAAACGGGCAAAGCCTTAAATAGAGGTCCCAAAAATCTAGCCGTTTGGGGCATTTTTCTGTCTGGACCGGTAGTACCGGGTTTAACCGGTAGTACCGGCCATCGCCAAAAACGGATGCAAGAAAAGCAGCAGCGCGCGGCAGCCACCTTGGTCAACGCATGGCATGCGTGCAGCGAAGCAGCAGCCGCAGCAGCACAGCGCAGCAGTGGCAGCAAGCAGCTATCGAGGCATGCAAGCGCGTAGCGAGCAGCAGGGCAGACAAGCTGCAACGCGGGCCAGAACGCGCGCATGGCAGGAGGCAGCTAGGCCTAGCGAGCAGCGGAAGCCAGCAGAGCAAGGCGAGAGGGGCCACAGCGGGCGCGTGCGCGCACAGCGAGCGAGTGGGCAGGCATGCACGCGGGAGCCAGCAAGCGAGGCGGGAAGTCAACGGGGGCTACGACCCGGCCGAGAAAATCAGCAGCTGTCGCGGCGGGCCCAGGCGACGATCTGGCGGCGGCGGCTGCGCGGGTGAAGCGGGGCCAGGCAGGAGCAGCGAGGTGAGCGGGGCCCATGCGCGCGGGGCAAAGCAGCTGGCAACGCGCGGGCGGGCACGGCCCGAGCGGATCTGGATCTGGAAAAATATCTGGGCAAATAATCTGGGCCGGCCGGGCGGTACTACCGGATCGGCCGGGAATAGGTACTGGCCAGGCAGAGAGATATTACGGGACGCCCAGGGGCGGGCTGTAGTACCGACCCACCTGGGCGGTACTACCGTTCGGCCCAGAAACCTGATGCCTTTTCTTTTTAATAAATGGGCAGATATTCAAACGACAATAACTTTGATTAGAGACTCCGATTGACCCGATTCTGTTGCATTAGAAATATTGGTTATCACCCAAGTGAGAGTGTATCAACTAATATAATGTGAGATACCTCACTTGGTGAGACACCAGAAAACCGCATAGATCAAAATCACAGCAAGATATAAAAGAGAGATCCGATTTTGATGAACAAGAGCTTGTTATGGAGATTACCACAAGTTCTAAATACTCACATGGATAAGACCAAATAGCAACCAAATATGATGATGCAAGTATGCAAAGGTTTGAGCTCTCTCCGAACGATGTGATCGAGTTACTCATTCGAGAGCCCCTCTTGATAGTACGGTTATCTATCCTAAACCCGGTCTCCTACACACAACAAGAGACTGGATAAAGGTAAAACCAATCAAGATTATACCTTTGCCTTGAGCATTCCACTTGAGATCGATGTAGACGGTCTTGCCCTTCTCAAGATGGAACGCCTTTCTTAATTCCTCATCATCGACCTCGCATATTGAGCTTGCACAACATATCTTCTTTGCATTTCATCGACCTTGAAGCCAACACATGCTACAAGCGATGCCAATCGACAAATCCTACAAGTATAACTTAATACACACATTAGTCCATAAAGATTGTCATTAATTACCAAAACCACACATGGGGGCCCAACATGTTCTTTCAAAAGGGATTTGGGATACTTAGTGTTTAGAAGCTTCCAGTGCAACCACATGGCATATGGGCTCTGCCTTGATCATATAGGTTGCAATAACTTAGCCAGATGGACAGTTGGTGGTAGGGTGATAGGATGGAACGCGTCCATGGTGGTCTAAGGGAAGGCTTCTGAAAGGTCTTGTCTCGATGCATGTCGAGTCTTGTGGGGAAAGTGCACCACCTCTCGAGAGGGTAAAACCTAAGTACTTAGTCGTGTCCCCGGCAACAGTCAATTTGAGCATCAAGACATTGAAGCTATGAAGTATCTTCTCATCCCAATTTCTAAGTTAAAAACTTGTGGTTGAACAAGGGTTAAGGTTCACCAATGTCTATTGGTGGTTCCTTGGGAGTTTTTGACAAACAAAAACTTAGTATTTTTAACTGATAAGAAAAACCTATTTTGAGCAAAGAAATCCTAAGCTACAGTTAGCCAAATTCATATAGATGTTAGTTATTACTATTATTCTAAGGTATCACTTGCCAATACAATTCCAAATGTATTGACCCACTGTGGTTGTAACTTATGATGTTGCAGTTTAGTCTGATGAGGATTAGGGTTATGATTCTATACTCAACATGCTTGCCTGTGGCACATGAAGATGAAGACTTTATTTTATTTACTTATGTTATGAACTCTTGTACTAGCCTTTGTCTAATGAGTTGTAAAAGACTATGTTATCTCTGGAATGACAATGTAATAACGACCTTTGTATCTGTGTACTTCATCTTAAACTGTGGATGCTAGCATTTGACCTAGGGACTAGCATTGCAATCACAGGGACCTTTACCTTATAAAGGTGGGGTCTTACACTGCGAAAGAAGCAATGAATCATGAGATGGTTCTAGAATACACTCTGGATAGTTTCAACTACACTCCAGGAAGTCCGAAAATGACATATAGAAGTCGATATTATTGACAATTCTATTCAGAATTCTCATTTGAAGTATTTAGTATGCGCTACTAATAACTTTGCATATGATGCTGGATAACTCCAAGAAGAGGAATACTGGAGATAAGTGAGTTGCTAAGAAGGCATCAAGGTGGTGGTTGCTTTCCTGGTCCTAGTGCCTAAGATGAAGTGCTCAAGGTCAAGACCCAAGATGACACTTGAGCTGAATAAAATTTTATTTTGCTTGTTGTTTTAGAAACAGTTTTCTTAAGTTTTGAACAATAGTTGCTCAATCATTTGAGAAACTGTGTAATAGATTTGTGCCTCTTTGAAGGCCTATATTAATTATTTTGGTGTTTGAATGAATGTCTTTTATGTCTAATATTGTTATGTTGAAATGTTATGTGCACAACACCAATGGTGTATGCTCCATATCACTTGGGTCACATTCATGTGAAAATTCTATGCACTAGTTATATTTAATATAGAATTATGAAATTCAAATTCTCCTAAGCATATTGGAATTGTCCAATGGAAGAAAGGATTAAGTCATTGTTTACAAGTGTGGTGAATGAAATTGCTATGTTAACTGAGAAGATACATTAGATGTATGAAGTTTTATGAACTTACAAAGATGGATGGCAAATAAAATACTCAGTGAATTTTACTAATAATTAACTAGATATGAGAAAATTCGATGGGGTAATATTTTGAATTTTTTTTGGAAGTCTTCAAATAAATTCGAGACTAAGTAATTCTTTTCATAACTAATTGTTTGATCCATGCAATGTGAATTGCTAGTGTTTAAAAGAAATGTAGCAACACATCATAGTAATTACAGAAAGAGTTTTATAATTATGAAAATATTGGAAAAACAAAAAAGTATGTGTAAACCAATACTTGTAGACAAAATCATGTAGTTACATGAATGTGTCCACTATGAGCCTTGAAGAAAGTGTTGTTTGGAAAAGACCAGAACATATAAAGAAATATCTTGCTTATAAAATTTTAAGTTTTACCTATATGTGTAGAAACAAAGTCATACGAGTTATGACATTGAAGAGATTAAATGAGTTGTTATCTACTACATTTGATTTGATGCTTAAGTAAAAATTTCACAAGAATGAATATCAAACCATATGTTAGATGAATTTGTTTTGTAGAATTTTCAAAGGAATTTGAATAGTTCATTCCCACTATAAAACAAAAAGTTTGTTGCCTAGAGAAATGTTTTCACTAGTGTAAGTGGGAGATCAGAGTGACCAAGAAATAATTTAGAATTGTTTAAAGTGGCAAGCTTAAAGAATGTAGAAGGAAAAGTAATTATCTCGGATAATGAATCTGGATGTTATAAAATAATGATTAAGGAACTAAAGTTTAGAAATTTACTTAAAGTCATAATATATGACATAAAACCGTGAATGCTTGATACGTTGGAAACGTATCTATAATTTTTGATGCTCCATGCTTGTTTAGTATCTACTTTGCTTTGCTTTGTCTACACTTTGAGGTGCTTTTTACATGTTTTCTGGTACTAACCTATTAACAAGTTGCCACAGTGCCAGTTGCCTGTTTTCTGCTGTTTTTTATTCCAGAAAAGCTAGTAAGGAAATATTCTCGGAATTGGACGCGGCAAACGTCAAAGTCAATAACTTTCCGTGGGGAATAAGAAGTCCAGAGGGGAGCCGGAGAGGCGTGCCAGGGCGCCCAGACCCCCTAGGCGCGGGTGGGCCCTATCCCACACCTAGCCAGGGTGTGGGGCCCTAGGCCACCGCCTCGGCCTCCCCCTTCGCCTATAAGAAACCCCCGATGCAGAAACCCTAAGTACCCGATCTCCACGAAACCTTATGTAGCCGCCACCATCATACCTAGATCGAGGGAGGGGGGATCTGAAGTTCTTCCTGGAACCCTGCCGGAGGGGAGATTATCCCGGAGGCCTTCTCTCCGGTATGATGCGTGAGTAGTTCCACCTTGGACCATGGGTCCATGTAGTAGCTTGATGGTTGTATCTCCTCCTTTGTGCTTTCATGTATAGATCTTGTGATCTCCGTTCATGATCAAGATCTAATCTATTTGTAATCATGCATGTTGTGTTTGCGGGGATCCGATGGATATTGAGATTATTATGTTGGTTTGATTAATGTTTTTGTCTTTATGATTCTATCATGTCTGTGTTGTTTGTGATCTTGCATGCTCTCCGTTGTTAGTAACTATCTTGGCCAAGTAGTTTCTAGTGACTCCAAGAGGGGGTATTTATGCTTGATAGTGGGTTCATGCCTCTAGTTTCGAAGGGAAATGACAATAATCTCTTTGGTTGTATATGTGATGTTGCTACTAGGGAGAAAGCAACGGTCTCTTGTTCATGGAACATGTGGACTGTTTACCTTACACACTTTTGTTAAAGCAGTTGTCTGTTGCTTGCAACTTAATACTGGAGGGGGTTCAGATGATAACCTGAAGGTGGACTTATAGTCATAGATGGATGGCGGTCTATGTATCTTGTTGTATTGCCCAATCGAATCTCATAGGATCTTTCTGACTAGTAATTTCATTGTTATGCCTTGCTCAGTTCCTGTCAATTGCCCTACTGTAATTTGTTTACCCTTCATGCCTTGTTGTTTATCTAAGGAGAGCACCTCTAGTGAACTATGGACCCCGGTCCAATCTTTACCATCGATACATCTTTCACTTTTACTTGTTTACTTTCTGTAAACCATTACCTTTCGCACCATATGTTTAATCCTTTGTTACAGTGAACTGGTGAGCATGACGACATCACTGATTCATTGGGGCAAAGTCTTGAGTTTGTGTTGTGCAGGTCTCCGCATTGCTTGCAACACCCGTGTGACGTTTCCTTCCGCCTACTGGTTAGATAACCTTGGTCTCTACTGAGGGAAAACTTGTTGTTGTGCTGCTTCACAACTTGCTCTTGGGGTTCCCAACAAGACTCTACATCAAGCACTAAGTTCTCTGGCGTCACCAAGGATTCATCAACAAGTTTTCTGGCGCCGATGCCAGGGAGGCTAAGGACGTCTTCACTAGGGGAGTCCTCCACTTCCTTTCTGTTTACTTTGTTTTAGTTTGCTTAGTTTCTTTTGCTTAGTTTTGTTTGCCTCTTTTCAAAAAACCCAAAAAATTTTAGTCTAGTTTGGTTTGCTTTCTTTATTCAAAAACACAAAAAAATTAGTTCCTACTCTAGTTGCCACCTCGTTCTCGCTCACCATGTTGCTCCCCAAGTTCACCCTGAAGGACCTTTCTATAGGTAGTGGTTCCATAATTAGGAAAGATAATATTGAAGAATTCTTTAATTATGTTAGCAAGCATGAGGATATTGAGGATAAATCTATAGCAGAGCTTGCTCCTAATTATGAGATTTCTTCAGCTTCTTTAGTTCATATGCTGGCGGCTAGGTTTGTTAGCCTTAACCCCATGATGCAAATTTTGTTCCTAAAACTAAAAGAAGAAAATAATGCTGAAAAGAGAGAATTTATTCTTGAAACTTTACTCAAAGAGTTCCATGATGTTGCCAGGGAAGCCAAAAAAGTTATTTGAGCTTTTCAATATGCTAGGCTCATGTGTAGATGTTGTGGGTACTTCAGATAAAACAAAGCGTAGAGATGAATTTAAGATACCCATACACTTTAATCTTGTTGGAATGCATGAGGCCTTTGAAAAGAATTTTGATTGAATTGTTCCTGAAAATCCTTTTGATGAAAGTAGTAAACCAAAGAGAAACGAGAGGGGATCCTCCAAAACTCATTTGGATGAGATACCTCTCATAGTTGAAGACTTTGCAAGTATTGATCTCAATTCTTCATTTGAAAATACTTGATTCTTCTTGCTTCTTGTGTCTAACTTAAAGGCGTTAAAGAAAAATACTTATTGGGAGATAACCCAAGAGTTTCATTGAGTCTTGGAAGTTATTACTTCTGTAATGACCTCTCCTTATCCTTTTTATTTGCTTTTTGTGCCAAGAATGACCTCTAATGAGGGGAAGTAAGATTTGGGGAATTGCTGTCCCGAAACAGATTTGTGTCCTCCACCAAAAAAATTCGTGAGGAGTCTATGAACTCGGATTGAGCTGAAAATGTACAAATAAATTCCCCAGTATGTTAGCTAACTTTAGTTAGTTCAACACTTTTTTATTTGAGCAACAAAAGGTCTACAAAAAAATCGGTTTCTACCTCCTGGTCTGTTTTGACAGATTTCTGCCATTATTTGCATTTGCTTCTTATTGATTCCTTTTTGAGTTCTATTTTGGGGAATTGAGCTTTTTGAAGGAGTTACTATAGTAGCTTGTGTTTTTAGTGAAAAGCCTTGCTGTTCCAAAGCTTTGCCAGAGGTCTAATATCTTTTGAATAAACTAATGGTGCTAATGAAGATTGTGTGAAGTTTTGTATGAAGGAAAAATTTCAGGTGTAGAGAGAGAATGATGCAATGAGATGAAGAATGGACAAAATATCAAGATTGGGGATGCTACCATGGTGTGACCCCAATAAATATCCAAGAGGTACAAGCGTCAAAGCTTGGGGATGCCCAAGGCATCCCCTTCTTCATCAATAAAAAGCTCAGGTCTGTCTAGACAATTCGTTTTTATTGTTTCATGCAGAAGTTGTGTTGTTCATGGAGCGTGTTAGTTTTCGTTTGCTTTGCTTAGGTTGTTTAGTTTGCTTGAATAAAGTAGTTTGGACCCCTGTTCTCGCTGTGTTGTTTTGCAAATAAGTTGCTTGGTGTTTGGAAAGGAGTGGTAAGTTCTTGCTAGTAAGTGCAAGAGGAGCTTGCATTGACTGTGACTTAGACTTTAGCATGATATGCTAGGTGTTGTTTTGGCATTATGCTTAGTGATTATTGCTGTAGCATGTATTGTTTCAAACAATTGGGATTCTTACTGTGCCTTGAAGAAATTATGCGTTGTTTTAGCATGCAAAAGCATAGTATTGCGGTATTCACCTTTGATGCTTTCCTTGGGTTGACTTGGCACATGCTTACACCATGTTATGACTATGAACAAGTCACCATAGCCTCTATGATGTGACACCCCTGGGATTAAGGCTAGACAAATCCCAGACCTTCGTCTGAACATAAGCCTAACCTAATCTCGAAAGCGTATAGAGAATGAATCGGTAACACAACAGTGACCCTACGACACAAGATTTATTACAACAATCTCATAACTAAGCGAAGAACCAAAATATTACAAGCAGAGGTCACTTACCACAAACATCAAACAACGGAAGGCAAATTATGCTATTAAGTATAACAAACTTAACAAATGGCCAAAGAGGCCTGAAGCATAATGATGACGTCCAATCCACGTATCCCAGACTTTTGACTGGGAACCCCAAACTACTCGTCGATGTCAATGCCGTGAAGAACTCATCTTCTTATGGTAACACTTACTCTGCTGCAAAAGTATCAACGAAGCAAGGGTGAGTACAGGGTGTACTCCGCAAGACTTATGGCTGGTGGAGTTGTTTTGCATAAAGCCATCTTTTTTTTGTAAAACAAGAGGGAGAAGAATCTCTACTAATCAGAATATTTTTAAACGGGGATAAGAGAGCAGTAACACTAGCTTTGATCATCTTTTGATATCCACCGAATCATCATCAGCTGAACCTAACTAGGATCACCCCCTCATACCCATGAGGAAGCATCCTTAAGCACACATTACTTAACTTGCCAAGTTTTACGATTAGGTTCAAGTTCTCTATGATCTTCACGTCCCTTCCCAAGTTCGTCCATAACCGTAGACATGGCTTTTCGAAAAGATTAATAACCCTGCAGGTGTGTACAACTTTATCCGCACGTACTAACCTTCTCTTAATTCCAGTACATTAGCAATCTTCCTTGGAAGGCCGGCAGAGGGTGGTTAGACACAACCTTTACCTTGCTTTCGCCGAGACCATGAGTCACGCACTAGGGAGATGCCGCCGTAATGGGTCGAGTCCCGAAGCCGGTCCGTAATGATGTGCGCAGGGTTCAAGATTACGGATGCCGGGCATATCTTATTCCCGACCACGCTGACCTACCTGTTCTGAATGCACCTCCTTCACCTCCATTCAAGAACATCCAAGATGCGTATGTCGAATGGAAAGCCCAAACTATGTGAATCATGGAATCTACTAGGCATATTAGTTGGTCGAGGGGGTTTCTAGGCCCCCGTGTGGCTGTACGCTCGTCTTGGTTCAAGAGGAAAAACCCAAGGTCCTAAGGGTGGCAAGTATGGGACTGGAAAAACCACAACCCACATGGCCTCCCATACGAGCCTTAGCATGTTTAAGTTTCATCACTGATCATACCACGTCATCCTGCCAAACTAGGTTCATTCGCAGCTCTAATTCATCAACCGGATGGACCAGTGGTAACAACTAAGCATGGCTAAACACAACAAATAAAATAGCTCTAGCAACGCTTCACAAGCTCAAACCCTAGTTATGATAAGAGCAGTGGATCAGGGAATTTAGGCTAAAAGGAAACATGCATCAGATAGGATTACACTATCTATCGATAAATACTTTAGAATCGTATGCACATGGCAAGAATGAAATACTTTGAAAGCATAGGATTCATATGTATGTGTGGTGCTTCACTTGCCTTTGCCAGTTGATATCGAGAAAGCAGAGTTCCGGACATCTGGTACTTTACTTGATTACATTTGGTCAAGTATTGGTCTTCGAGCTTCGACGGTGTTGATCTCGGGCTTTGATCTTGATCTCGATATCGTACTCTACCGGAGAAGAACCAACTACCGAAAAGAAGAGGAAACAATCAACACATGGCATCGATGCAATGCTCAAGCAAGGGTGATGATATGACAAGTTTAATTGCATTGAAATAAACCCCTAAGGCATGGTTGAAAACTTAATCGGGGTCCCGAGGGTAAAAAACCCTAATTCGGAGAAACCCCGGAGGAATATAAGAGGGGTTGTTTTGTTGTTCTAATTAAACTTGCAATTGAATGTGCTTATCAATGCATGATTATAATTTAATTAGATAGAATTCATTTTTCTGAACATTTTGATATATTATTTGTATTTTTCTGATTTAAAATGAATTAGTTATGAATTTCTCAAATTTTAATTCATTCTAAATCATTTTTAGAATATTATAAAATAATTTGCATTTTGAAATTACTTTAACATTTTTATTAAACAGAAACATTTCTGATATTATTTATTTGATTTACAGTTGGGGCCCACATGTCAGGGATTTACTATTTACTGAAATGATTTACCAAAAACATTTTAAAATAAAGGAAAAGGGCTTTATTGCATCATGCTTACATCAGCACATGCCCTGGAACATTTACACCAAAGCTGAGTCTAGCCACTATGGCTGACGGGTGGGACCGATCCACGTCAGGAGGCCACGCAGGCGAGGTAGACCCACTCGCCAGTTGACATGGTCAACAACGGACGGCCGACTCAGGTGACCGCCGGAGCGTCGAGATGAGCACGCGCGCGAACCTGGGACCTAACGCGTTCGAATGCGGAGACCAAGGCGGACGAGAAACTGGTGGCGCCGCTATGTTTTGGTCGCCGGAGCAACCTCCACGACGGCGTCTGTCAGCGGCGGACGACGAGCTATGGTGAAAGCGCACTACAGAGCAGGAGGGAGGAAGGGAACAACAATGGGAGGTGCGGGAGCTCACCACGAACACGGCAGTGAGGTCGGCAAGGCCGGGAGAGGTCTAGAACGGCAGGGATCGAGGATGGATGCGACGGACGGAGTCGGGGAAGGCGAGATCAACGGCGACATTCCTTAGCGTCCGTGGCCAATTCCTTTGGGGAGAAGCTTCAGGGCAAAAAGGAGGAGCTCCATGCATGCTTGGCTGACCTTGGGGCGGCCGGAGACAGCGGGGAGAAGCGGCGACCGGGGCTAGGGTTTCGGCTGGGAGGGGAAAAGCTGCGAGAAGTCACGAGGAGGGGTGAAATGGGTATGGGGAGAGAGAGTGGATCACGGCGGTTCTCGTGGCGTTCTTATCCGGGAGAGGCGAGCACAGCGGCGGCGCGAATCGCGTCGGCGAGGCGACGGACGGCGTCGGCGCATCCACGCAGCAGCTTGCGCACGTGAGGAAGACGACACGAACCAGTACGTGGGCTTGGGCCTCGCATGGGCTTCGGCTGCACGCGCTGAGTGGCAGAGAAAGGAAGGAGAGGGGAGAGGGCGAGCTGGGCCAGCCTGCTATGGCTTGCTGGCTCTGTTTTATTTGCAAAAATTGTTTTTCCATTTATATTTTTGTTTTCCCTTTTGTAGTTTCAAATACCAAACTATTTTGGACATTTCAAAAATGCCACTGAGTTTTGTAAGGTTTTAAAATACTATGGGGCCCTCATAACCAGTTGGGATCCACATTTTGTTAGGTTTTTCAAAAATATTTAAAACTTTTGAATGTGTTTCAATATAGAGAGGATAAGCTAGGGTTTAGGGTTTTGAGATCCTTTTTTATTTCATGCATGCATTTTAAATAATGATGATGCTAATGAATGCACAAACAAACCTAATTAGTATTTAATAAAACTAGGGTTGTTACATATGATCATTTAGTCCTTGACTTGTAGTACCACTCTATGCTTTGATTAGTAATGCTTTGTTGCTCTACATGATTATGGATATTATTGCTCTCTTAGTTGGTTGCTCCCAGTCTTTTGCTAGCCTCCACTTGTATGAGTAAGCTCTACTCATTCTTCCAACTCCCAAGAAACCAAGTTATTCCAAAGTGTCCACTATGAACTCCTATGCATGGTGTGTTACACCATTCCAATTATATTCTTGTTTTCAGCTATCTTCCAATTAAAAACTATTATGTTATGTGAAAACTTAGTGATTAAAGCCCTCATGAACTTGATGGCACACTTTATATTCTTTGCCCCTAATAAACTTGAACCATTGTGTCATCTATATTGTATATGCTTGCACTTATACGTTGGAATTAGCAGAACTGTGATGTCATGGGGAATGTTTTCAACATTGCACTTGTACTTTGTACTCAGTTGATATCATGCTCTTTTGTCTATGGATGTCACTCGTGTGAAATAAAAGGGAGCTTGTAAGTCCATGGAGTTTGTATCATGTGTTAAAGAAACGCCTGGGACGCTAGCCTAAGCCATGCCTAATCATGGTGGAAACTTGCATCATCACCATAGTGAGCTATCTATGAAGCATCCTCAATAAAAAGCTATGCATATGGTAAATAAAAAGATTCCTAAGATGCTCATTGTCTGCTTGCCTTGTCATTTTGGTTATGGGAAAGCTCCTGTACCATGTGAAAGGGGTACCCCGTTAGTGGTTCTCAGTGATATGCAAATACTTACAATGACAAAAACTTACAGGTGACTAAAGTTGAGTAGCATGAGGTGTGGCCCTCGTATTCAAGGGACTTGAGATTGCCAACTTATACTTCGTCAAACATATACTCCATCTTTGTTCACTTTAACCTTAATCACTTCAAGATGCTTATGATAGGGACAATGAGGGCTGAAAGCTAACAAGTACCATAATTTTTGGAAGCTCCTTTTGAAACTTGAAATCCCTGCTTCCTTTATAAAAGGCCTTTCTTCCACCACTATTGAGTCTCCACCTTCTACTTTTAGGCACCATTAATAGAGCATAGTTGTCATTCTGTGTGAAGTGTTCCAAATCTTATTGATTGATGCATATTGTGATATTACTTGTTCGTGTGCTATTTGTTTCTAGTCACCCTTGTGAACTTTGAAGGTGTCATATGCATCTATTTGCTACTCTATGAGGGATAAGCTGATTGCCACTATGCTATGTTTTCTGTATGTGAAACAAACAAACGTTTTTCAATGCATGTTATTCATGATCTTTGTTTATAGCCTTTCATGTTGCATGCATAGTTACTATGTCTTATTGTTAGAACTCCATCTTTCATGCACATGTTTAGAGTTCTTTGATCCCAGCTTTTAATGCTTGCAAATGACTCGATCTTTATTGTGAGGGTGCATGTCACCTCAAAAATTATTCTTTTATCACTTACCTACTCGACGACGAGCAGGAGTTAAGCTTGGGGATGCTTGATACGTTGGAAACGTATCTATAATTTTTGATGCTCCATGCTTGTTTAGTATCTACTTTGCTTTGCTTTGTCTACACTTTGAGGTGATTTTTACATGTTTTCTGATACTAACCTATTAACAAGTTGCCACAGTGCCAGTTGCATGTTTTCTGCTGTTTTTGGTTCCAGAAAAGCTAGTAAGGAAATATTCTCGGAATTGGACGGGACAAACGTCAAAGTAAATAATTTTCCGTGGGGAACAAGAAGTCTAGAGGGGAGACGGAGAGGCGGGCCAGGGCACCCAGACCCCCCTAGGCGTGGGTGGGCCGTGCCCCGCGCCTAGGCAGGGTGTGGGGCCCAAGGCCACCGCCTCGGCCTCCCCCTTCGCCTATAAGAAGCCCCTGATGAAGAAAACCTAAGTACCCGATTAAATCTGCACGAAACCTTCTGTAGCCACCGCCACCGTCGTCCCTAGATCGGGGGGATCTGAAGTTCTTCCCGGCACCCTACCAGAGGGGAGATCATCCCGGAGGCCTTCTCTCCGGTATGATGCGTGAGTAGTTCCACCTTGGACTATGGGTACATGTAGTAGCTAGATGGTTGTATCTCCTCCTTTGTGCTTTCATGTATAGATCTTGTGAGCTCCGTTCATGATCAAGATCTAATCTATTTGTAAACATGCATGTTTTGTTTGCGGGGATCCGATGGATATTGATATTATTATGTTGGTTTGATTAATGGTTTTGTCTTGATGATTCTATCATGTATGTGTTATTTGTGATCTTGCATGCTCTCCGTTGTTAGTAGCTATCTTGGCCAAGTAGTTGCTAGTGACTCCAAGAGGGGGTATTTATGCTCGATAGTGGGTTCATGCCTCTACTTTCCAAGGGAAGTGACAATAATATCTTCGGTTGTAGATGTGTTGTTGCAAATAGGGAGAAAGCAATGGTCTCTTGTTCATGGAACATGTGGACTGTTTACCTTACTCACTTGTCTTAAAGGAGTTGTCTGTTGCTTGCAACTTAATACTGGAGGGGGTTCGGATGATAACCTGAAGGTGGACTTCTAGTCATAGATGCAGTTGGATGGCGGTCTATGTATCTTGTTGTATTTCCCAATCGAATCTTATAGGATCTTTCTGACTAGTAATTGCATTGTTATGCCTTGCTCAGTTCCTGTCAATTGCCCTGCTGTAATTTGTTTACCCTTCATGCCATGTTGTTTATCTAAGGAGATCACCTCTAGTGAACTATGGACCCCTGTCCAATCTTTACCATTGATACATCTTCCACGGTTACTTGTTTACTTGTTGCAAACCATTACCTTCCGCACCATACGTTTAATACTTTGTTACAGCAAACCGGTGAGCTTAACAACCTCATCGATTCGTTGGGGAAAAGTCTTGAGTTTATGTTGTGCAGGTCTCCGCATTGCTTGCAACACCTGTGTGACGTTTCCTTCCTCCTACTAGTTCGATAACCTCGGTCTCTATTGAGGGAAAACTTGCTGCTGTGCTGCTTCACACCTTGCTCTTGGGGTTCTCAACAAGACTCCACATCAAGCACCAAGTTCTCTGGCGCCACCAAGGAGTCATCAATGATTCAAAGTTGATTTTTGGGAGAGTCCCTTCAAAAGGACAAGTAATTCTAATTTATGGAACATAACATGATGAATGTGAATTCATTAAAGTCTCAATGCTTTGAGATAGAAATTCAAGAAGTTGAATAAAATTGTTCGGTATAGATATGATGAAAAACAATTGTCTATGAGATATGACAAAATGACATTATAATAATCTTCAGGATTATGCATTAGACATAAACCTAAAGTTATTCTGATGAAGCATGGATATTTCAAAGAGTTGAAATAAAACAAAAATTGAGTCATTTTTAGAAAGATCTAAAAGTAAGTGTGAGTACAACTTTTCAATGATATGAGAAATCATTGGAAAGATTCCTTTGAGAAATTATAAAGATATTTATAAGACTTAGGCCATGTCATTGATTATTTACACAGACATCTAATTTTTTCCTATAATGAATTATGAATTTGATGAGAAAATAGGGTCACTAAGGGTGTGTTTGGTTGAGCTGTATGTCGGTCCATTGGTAACCAGGGTACCCTGACCCATCTACTTCTGGACCCCCAGGAAGGTTGTCACTAAATCTCAGGGAGACATTGTCGGTAAGCTTCAAGGGGTGTGTCATACGAATCTCCTTTACGAGATGTTTCTTCCTAAAGATCTCCCCGAGGAGAGAAGCCTCTCGCCGAGCACCTGCACAGAGTGCATCCGCATCGCAGCGCACAAGTCCTAGAGGCCGCGCGGGGTCACATGCATGAGGAAGGAAGCATCAATGATGGATCTTGCCAAGATAGTCCGACCATCTTGACCTTGTAGTGCAAGAGAGGCAACTACTTCCTACACAAGGGAAAGGCTTTCCCCTTCTCCAAGCCAAGAGTGGTCGACAGGACTGCAACCCGGGGGGACCACCTCCTTTTCCGTGGGGACATGGAGAACGTGACGAGGGAAAAATGAGCATCTTTGACTAACCTTCCCACTTCCTTGTCGCCATGTGGGAACCCTTCCCGCCAGTGGCAGGAAGAGGTTGGGGCGCCTATAATAGGAGGGGTATGGCATTGTAGAGAGGAACCTTATTCCACCTGGGAAACCCTAGCATTCTCCTAGCCAGGAACACCAGATCTGATCGCCTGATCAACATCTTGTATTTGTAGCCTCGCCAAATGATACAAGCAATCCATACAAAGCAGGAGTAGGGTTTTCAACCGCACGGTGGCCTGGACCTAGGTAGACTCTATGCGTCCCCCTTGCCATGATTTCTACTATTTCTCGCCAAGGTCACCGAGGGATCTTGGGGAGATCGTGTTCATCCCATGCGTTCGATTTAATCCTACTTCATGAAATACACTGCCGGGACAATTCTCCAACACTGTAGATTCCTGAAAATCAGCTGTGACCTGACAACTGTGGAAACGATGAAAGTTTTTTTGTTGAAATAACTATGAATTTGGTAGAAAATGTTTGTAATGCCCCTAAGAGATTATGTATATCATAAGTGATCGCAAACTACCGATTGGTACACTAGTATACATGCAAATGACCATATTCGGAAGACGTTTTTATTTTTTATAGAAAATGATGTTACAAGATTACCACAAAAAATTGTATTACACAAATGACATGGTACACAACATGATTGTCGTAGACATAACTATCCTAGATCACATAGGAACTAAACAAAGTATTATCTATCTTGGCATCCAAGATATTTATTCGTATACGAGCATTTTGACAAACACATTGCCACATTGCACGCAAAATCCAAACCATTTCCTATATGAACCATTACATGTACCAATTACACACTATAATAACTATTATATTGCACAAACAATTTGCAAGGAATCAATTATAGAAAAAATAAGGAAAAAGAGAAGATACGATCTTAGAATACATGGCATGGGAGGATTGGTATGTATTCAAAAAATGATGTTTTGCCAAAACTTAGTTTATTTTTTTGTACTAAGTAGGGTAAAGGATACCCATTAGGGTACCCACTACCATCCTTACTTGGCCTATCCGCCTCCTATATCAAGTCGTGGGGAAAAGGAATCATACGGGAGGAGGAAAGAGGGGTGGAGGAGAAAGAAAAAAACAAACCGACCAGTTTCCACTTCTCAGTGCCATGGCGGGTATTTTTCAAGAATTTTGCGCGACGCAACACAGTGGAATTAGGAGTCAGACCAACTTCCGCTTTGTACTAGGAAAATTTTCTGAGTTTCCAAAATCTATGTAGGCGTTTTCACCGTTTGGTTTAGATACCAACTTTCAAGAAGTGAATCTGGCCGCAGAATCCTAACGAAACACACCCTGATAATGTCGATTAATGGTAGTAGTTTTTTTAAAGTGTTAGTGGACAAGAAAGCACTCCAAGCTTGGATTATAAATTGGAAGTGGATTAAAATCCAAGTTCATGTCGTCGTTAAATGAATGCCTATGAAGTGAACGCTGACTTTATTATTTGACCTGAACAAGTGAAAATTTTAAATTCAGTTGAACATTGAGTTTGCGGAAATTGGCATATGTATTAGAAAGGTTCTATAAATAAAGCCATAGTGATCTCTACGTATGTAAGTATAGTTTTCTTACATGAAAAATAAGTTCGATAGTTGAACTAGGTACTCTGGGATTATTATGCTCTACTAGTTTATACTAGTACCTGATGCAATTGGTAGTTACCTAAATATTTGAAGACTATGTTACACCATTTTTATTTTGGTACAAGACTCTGGTAGGATGAGGACATATGAAAAATAAGATTTTTTTTCAATAAACGTTTCTAAGCTGGCCAATACCGGAGACAAAGTCTATAGGACGAGAAGAGCGTGATGGGAACTATAATTCCCTTGGTGCTTATAAATTATCATGTCAAGCTAGATTATTGACTCTAACGCAAGTGGAAGACTATTGGGATTAGTTATTTAGAGGAAATAATAATGATTATTATTATATAATACCATGTTCTATATATAGGTTCATCGAACTATACTATAACGGATGTGAACCTTGATGGTGAGAATCAAAGGAAATATCACATGTAGGTATAGTAAAGACGAACTAACCAAGATGTTCCTAGTCTGGGCTCTAAGACTAGCTCATTTGTTGAGTGATGATCAAGTTTCCTAATCATGGTATAGAGTATACCACCAACAATAAGAGTACATTATCAAGAGAGACAAGGGTACAAAATAGATCCAAAGGATGATTTACTATGATATAGAATCATGAAGTTAATAGTAAAATCATCAGATCTTTATCTTATGAATAAATCCTCAAAACCATGAGAATATCAAGTACCCTCATGACATAAGGCTTGTCCTTGGTTTTGTCCCAAACCCACCTGCAAAGGTGGAAATATAGGCAATTCTGAGATAAGTCAGAAACTATGTCTTTGGACTTGATAGTTCAATAAGTGGAACTCGCTCCTCCTAACGATGGAGATATATTCTCTCGAACCATTCAGTATTAAGATGTAACCCAATGGTCTATCTAGACACAGTTATGATGGATCATATAGGACCTCATAATATAGATACGAGTTAAAGAGAGTGAAATCATAATGAGGATAACCAATATAGTGATCAAGAATTTATTCACGAGGATACCAATATCTTGCCTCGGATTGTCACACAGATATCATGAAGCGGAAGGATTATTATATGTATCATTAACGGTTTCACTCGATGCAATCTTCACGTAGTGAAGTGGGAACCATCACCGACCTTCAGGATCTGCTGTTAGTTATTGATGTGAAGGTCTTAGGTATCATGTCTACTTATTACTAAACCCGAACGAGTCACACTCTTAAGGTATAACAATCAAGTTGTTCTAGTCACCTACATGGTAGGTAGTTGAGAGGGTTGTCCGGGATGGTATCCAGACACACCATAATAGTTACGGGATTCGTTTGAGTCACTTCGGAGAGGAATCAGAATAGCTCTAGTGACATAACCTAATTCAGGAAAGTTGTTCCAAAGTTATCGATGTTGATTCCGAGGTTTATCGTAATCATCTCGAGATAGTGAATACATTGAAGATATTTCAGAAAGGTTCAATAATATATAGGTTTGAAGTACCAGATTTGTTAGAGAGAAACCGAAGGAGAAATAGATCATTGAAAGAGGTTCCGGTGGTAGATTGGACAAGAGGGGGGGGGGAAGGACCACCCTAGGAGTGGTGCATGGGGCCTCTAGAACCACTCATGGCCATCGCCCAGACTCCTAGGGCTTGTGCTTGAGATAGGGTCTCCTACCTACACTTTCCATATTGGTGCGTTGCATATATGGAAGGGACCCAATCATATCTCTTGTTATGGAAGGTTCTGATCACATCTTTTAACTGAGGAAAGTATTGATCTTACTTGATTTTCTAGATGGAAATCTCCTAATAAACGAAGGGGATGATCTCCCATTGATTGGGAGATCGAATACTTGCCAAAGGGAGGGGAGGAGCCATCATCTAGCCACATCTTGGTCGCCGACCTAGGGAATGATCCCTAGGCGATGATCCCCTCCACTCCCTCCTATATTTAGTCCCATGGGGGATCTTCTGCACACACCAAAAATCTCCTCCGTGCTTCTATATGTCTTTCTCTCTATCTCTATCTACACCATAGTAGAAGCGCCAGGAGGGTGCGGGACAAGAACCATCAATATCGAGCTCTAGATGGCGGAATGTTGATGGATCGTTGGACCAGATGCCTATAATCCACCGAGGGATCTTACATTCAATCCAAGCATTAAGTGGACATTATCCTCCCGGATGGGAGGGATATACCTAGGTGTGGATATCAAATCGTTTGTCTTCAATACTACATCGACCAACGTTCTCTTCCTCATAAACATTGGTATGATATCTAGATCCAATTCCATTAGTGTCTACATGAATAGATCTTGGTTGTTCGTGTAGAGAGAATTTTTTGTTTTTTGCATGTGTGAACCCCGAGCATGTGCACCACCACTCGATCCATGTGGGATGACTGGGACAGGTGGGAACCACTATGGTGTTGGATATATGCCCTAGAGGCAAATAATAAATATAATTTATTGTCATATTTTAAATGTTCATAATAAGTTTTATACCATGATATAATTTTACTAAGTGGAAACATTAGTACATGTGAGGTATGTAAACAAACCAGGTCCCTAGTAGACTATTCAACTAGTCCATTGGTCAATAGATGATCGAGGTTTCCTGATCATGGATATTTATGTCAATTAGCAATGGGGTCATGTCATTAGATGAATGACGTGATGGACACACACCCAACTTAAAGTATTGCAATGAGATCAGTCACAAAGTTCAACATTGCGATGACTAGCAAACATAATAACCCACCTTTTGACCATAAGATCATATATAATCACCATTACTGGAGGCAGCGGTGATGGTAATTCACACTATAAAAGGGTGAACATAAAGGTGCCACTCAAGTTTTTCGAAGGGATGTGTAGAGAAGTGTGTATCAAGACCGGGATAGCCCATCCGCGTAACGGATAGATACTCTAGGCCTACTCGGTGAGATTACATCTATGAAGTTTTCAAACGTATGACTAGGTCACGTGGATGTAATATCACAAGAACGAGTAAATGCCTTTGTCGGTAACGAGATCGAACTAGGTGTGGAGATACCGATGATCATATCTCGGACAAACTAAGTATCACAGAGCAAATGGAATGGGACTCGATGTTTAAGGTTCAAGCGATCAAGTTAAATTGTGGAATGAACATGGGCCATTATGGGTATCCAGATCCCACTATTGATCATTGATCAGAGAGGTGTTTCGATCATTTCTGCAGTGTTCCCGAACCATAGGATGGCACGCTTAAGGGTGGATGATGCTTAGGGATTGATTCGGGATTGACGGAGAAAAGAGAAATAACACCGGAATTGTTCCAGGGGGTACCAGAAGTGTTTCGATGAAATCTAATGTTTATCGGAGGGGTCCCAATGGTGTATCAGAGTAAAAGATATTAGATAATCAGTATTTGATATTAAGTAAGTAAATTAATTATCATGTGGACCCTCGCCGTTACGTGCTGACAAGTGGAGCTGTGGTCTATCAGGTCCCGTAGTGGACCCTTGCCGTTACATACTAACAAGTAGGGCCGCGGTAAGTTGGTTCCCGTAGTGGACACCTCTCTCCACTTATCCAGATCAGCATGGGACCCACAGGTTATCCACGTGAGTGTCAGACCCACAACTTATCCAAGTGAGCCAGCCCCGTTCCTACGCCCATGCTCTTTCCTCCCATTTCTTCTTCTTCTCTGGCGACGGTGGCCCTTCTTCAGCGACAGTGACCCTTTGTTGAGCTTCACTTTGGCCTCCCGTACGTCCTGGTCGCAGTATGGTGCCATCCCGTTGACCTGTATGAAGGATGATAATGGCAAGCGTGCGCAGAGAAGGTTAGATATCACACCAAAATGTTTCGATTAGACGGGGATGCTTGGTGTGGAGAATGCGGCCGACGAGCCGTTCCAATGATTTAATTGGTTTATCGAGTTAATGTCTTGGCTCAATCAAGTGAAAGAGTGTTTATAATTAAAATTTAGGGACATGGATGTATAATAAATAAGAAAATCACACAACTCTTGAACACTTTCAAACTAAAAAATTATACAAGTCTTAATGTACAAGAGTGTTTATAAATGAAACAACTCTTGAACACTTTCAAATTAAAAAAATTATACAACTCTTAATGTACAAGAGTGTTTAAAATTGAAACAACTATGAAAACTTTCATATTATAAAAGTTATACAACTCTTAATGTAAAAGAGTTTTTATAATTGACACAACTGTTGAACACTTTCAAATTAAAAAAAATTATACAGCTCTTAAAGAGTGTTTATACTTGACACAACTCTTGAACACTTTAAATTGAAAAAATTATGCAGCTCTTAATTTAAAAGAGTGTTTATAATTGACACAACTCTTGAACACTTCCAAATTAAAAAAATTATAAAACTCTTAATGTAAAAGAATGTTTATAATTGACACAACTCTTGAACATTTCAAATTGAAAAAATTATACAACTCTTAATGTAAAAGAGTGTTTATAATTGACACAACTCTTTAACATTTTCAAATTAAATAAATTATACAACTCTTAATATAAACGATTTTTTATAATTGTCACAACTCTTGAACACTTTCAAATTAAAAAAATATACAACGCTTAATGTAAAAGAGTGTTTATAATTGACACAACTCTTGAACACTTTCAAATTGAAAAAATGATACAACTCTTAATATAAAATATTTTTTATAATTGTCACAACTCTTGAACACTTTCAAATTAAAAAAATTATACAACTCTTAATGTAAAAGAGTGTTTATAATTGACACAACTCTTGAACACTTTCAAATTGAAAAAATTATACAACTCTTAATATAAAATATTTTTTATAATTGTCACAACTCTTGAACACTTTCAAATTAAAAAAATTATACAACTCTTAATGTAAAAGAGTGTTTATAATTGACACAACTCTTGAACACTTTCAAATTGAAAAAATTATACAACTCTTAATGTAAAAGAGTGTTTATAATTGACTCCACTCTTGAACACTTACAAGTTATAGCATACTAATAAAATCTTGAGACCATTTTTAGAGCGTGAAAAGTGATCCCTAAACTTGCGTATACAAAAATAATAAACCTTTGAACATTGTCAAATCCCACTTAATACGTGATAATGACATGCTAAGAAAATCTTGAGAGATTATCATTTTCATAGAATGTAATGCATAAACTTGCATATTGCAAAAATTATACACCTTTAAACTCTTTGAAATCGCACTTAGGACATGATAATGTTGTGATAATAAAATCCTAATCATTTATCAATTTCATGGAGTGAAATATAATGCAAAAATTATACACCTTTGAACACTTTCCCTTTAAATTATATTCAAAAACATTTGTTTATGGAGTTAAAGCATTGGTGGCAAACTCATTATTTTTCATGGATAGAGGGAGCCTCCGACAGATACAGGGGTTATCCTGTCCGCTGGATCTCAGAGGATCAACGGTTGGTGGGTACGACATGCGTGACAACTGTCTCGACCAATTAGAGCGTAGCAGCCAAGATGAGCACATGTGTGTGAGTTTGTGACTAAGAGAGAGGGGAAAACTGAGTAGAACTTAAAACCCAAGGGAAAAACTGAGTAGACCTTAAAAACAAAGGGCAAAACTGACAAGGGGGTTCTAATAGAAAACAGAAAAAGATTTTAAAAAAAATGGGAAAATGCTTCTTTTATACAAAAAAAATACATATTGGCATACATCAAACTATTTTCAATTAAAATATATATCAGTTTGACAATTATTGCCTCATTCAGACAAATTATGTTTTGGGGAGGGATTTTTTGGAAAGAGGCTTGAGTTGAAAGCCATGAACCTTCATAGATAGTAGGTGATTTGAGAAGTGGTGATTTAGGTTAAAACTTGATTTATATACATTTCTTACGGTGGAAGGTCACATAATAAGACTCCCTGGATAGATGCCACTATGTTTTGATCTTTTTGAATTTGTTGTGCATAAAATGACTCAATTAGATAGCTAAAACCCATTCGTTGACTCTCTGTTGACTAGCCACCGGAGGGTAAAAGTGAGTATATTGCACACGATAGTGTTAGTACTGGAGGAAAAAACTGTATACAACCAAACTGCCAGTGCTACACTCGAGGGTATAACTGAGCACAACTAAGTGGCCAAGGTTAGACACGAGGGGGAAAATGTGACGCACGGTACTCGTGTCGCGGTGCACGGGGCGGTAGCGGACGTGTGTGGCCATGCGCGGTGCAGTAGCGTACGCAGTTACATGATGCACGGTGGTGCAATGAAACGTCTCCTCCCTTCACCTTTATAGAGGCCTCCTCACTCTCACTCATCACTCGCTCACTCACTCACACAACCATCTCCACTGTCCTATCACCTTCTGCAAACCCCCAATAAAACCCCAACCATGCCGGCGACGGAGAAGAACGGCGCGGTGGCCATCATCGCCTCCAAGGCCGCTAACGAGGAGGCCCCGTCCCTGTACAGGCCCCCGTCGAGGCATCGAAAGTAGACGCCATCCCTGTCCAGACCCTCGTCCCAGCTTCCACCGTAGCCGCCTACGAGAAGGCCCTCGTCGAGGAGGCCCCCGCCATTCTCCGACAGATCCCGCACGGCTGGGACCCCTACGGGGACAACGATTACATCAGGCCGGAGAACCCCTATGACACCAGCTTAGCCGACCCATTGTGGGGGTAACTAGGGTTTTCTCCCCTTCCTTTGTTCTTTCCCCATTCCCATCATTGGATGCTAGATCGTGTGTTATTAGGGCTTGACTGTTCGTATTTTCAATCGTTGGATGCTAGGTATTTTTACAGTAGATAATCCTCTTGTGTTAGATCTCGTATTTCGATGAATGCCCCTAGTTGGGATCAGTACTAGCACCGATCTATAGTTTGGATTAGTACTAGCACCGATATATAGTTGGGATCAGTACTAGCACCGATCTGTAGTTGGGATCAGTATTCGATTTGGTTTGATATGTAGGGATTGGGGAATAATCATGGGATCTCAATCTGCTAATTTATGCAAGTAATCAATCCCGATAATCAAGGTATCTCAATCATGTCCTTATTGCACGCTACTGTTTTTTGTAATAGGTGGATATCAGCGACGACGAGTCCAGGGACACCAAGACTCGTTAGGTGCTAAGGAAGCTGCAGTCCGGATAGTTCAACAACTTCTTCACCAGTGACGTCTACAGGTGCCAGTTCTGCACCAAGGGCCTCGCCACCTACTTAGACTCTCTCGTGAGGCATGCGGAGGACGTGAAGACCTGTGGACTGTCAAAGAGCGTCCACACCTTCAGAGCCAAGCACCAGGCACTCGGTTTTCACCTCCGCAACCTCTAGAAGGTGGACATCGAGGAGGGTCGCATGCCCCGATCAGGCCCAAGTTTCCCAAGGTCAAGGAACTAGGCAACAAGTGGAGGAAGCTCTAGAGGGAGGAGGCGGAGGCCCTCCTAGCGGATGCCATGAGGGGCCACTGATCTTGTGCTGATGCTGCTACTGTAAAACAGCTTCTTTTGTTTTGTTGTCTGTGTTGAACTTGTCCGCTGCTGCTGAGCAGCCTAATTGTCAAACCTCATTTAAGTACCGTATTATATAATACTATATTAATTTTTTTATCTATGTATGCTCTATTTATCTACATATTTATGGTGCTTGTTATATTTGGTGCTCTAAATTTGCTACCAGATTGGGAAAATACGAGGGCCAAAAGGAACCATGAAGGATGAGAGAAGCTGCTCTGGATTCTCTGCCTTTTTGGGCAAAAATTAACACAATTGTTAGAGACATGAAGGGAAAAAGGCGCTCTTAAAAAGGTAAATTATATAAATAACAAAAAAGAAATCTTCCAATTTAGGCGATAGGGTGCACATAACTACCAAACGCGCCTCACATGGTCTCACACCACATCCCCAAGCCGGGCCCACGCAGTCCAACATGGGGGATGTCCTACCTCAGGACCCGACTGTACGTGGCCCCACTTGTCAACACATAACAGGGGTAGGGGTCTTACTTGTCATCACGTAACAGCGAGGGTCCACTACGGGACCCATCTGAATACGACCCCACTTGTCAGCATGTAACGGCGAGGGTCCACTAACGAGACCCGATAGAGAGTTCAGACAGATAACGAACCAGGGACACGAAAATAGAAATCCCTGGATAATATGTATTTGATATTAGTTAAGTAAATTAATTATCAATATATATGTTTAAATAAATTTATAAGGAGAATCCAACCTAATTGGGCTGGCCAAGGGAGGCTGGCTGGCTAGGCCACAGGCCTCCCCCACGTGGCTTCGAGCCCACTAGGGTTGGCTAGCGGGTGTGGGATTAGTCCCGCACCGCTTGCCCCTACTGTTGGCCTCCCTCCTCCTCCTATAAATAAAGAGGCACCCCCTCCCCCTTGAATGCAACCCAAATTATCTCTTTCTCTCTCTCTCTCACGTGTGGTACCTCTAATGGAACAAGCATATGTGGAGAGATCTCTCCACCATATGCACACCGTCGTGCTATTGGGACTTCGGTCTAGATTAATCTTCTTCCGCTGCTCTGCTGGATTGGAGTTCGGGGGATGTCTTTACACTGGATGTGTGTAGAACTTCAGATGAGCCATATTTGTGGCGCTTGGAGCTTGAAGATATGAGCTTTGGCGCCATGGATCTTGGAGCATGGCGTCTGTTCGTCTGCACGACCTTGAGGTCGACGCCGTTGTTCGTCTTCATCGTCAATGTTCTCATGAACGTAAAAGATTTTGGTCTTCATGGGTATGAATACCGAATCCCTTTGTTACTTTAATTCTGCATAGAATAGATTTTGGCTAAGGTGTTCACATCATTAGGAAAAAAATGTTTTCTGCCACAGATCCCTACAGTGGTATTAGAGCCGATCTATGGGTAGATGTATAGTACGGGCAGAACACATAGCTACCCTCTTTCGTGTACTTGTTATATCACAGTAGTGTTCAATGAAGCGGCCCCAACCGACATTACGCGGTGATTCGCAAGACTGGTACACAAGTGTAAGTGGCTTTGTGGAGGTGTCTGTCTCTCTTACAGTAGTTAATATGACATTTGCAACAAATGGCCCTAGATAAGGGAAGTAAAAAGGCAATGGGTTAATCCATGTTGTTGCTGATGTTCGTAGGGAAACGTTCTACCGGGAAACCCCTAAAGCCACGTAAAACATGCAAAAGATAAAGTAGATGCTTATAACTTTATTTTGCACGGGAGTGACTTGATATGGTACTGGTAAGGTTTATGAAACGTTCTACTACAGACTTTGAGACGCCATGGACCTTAGCGCCATGCCAGAACGCTCGATGGAGATCATGGCGCGACAACCATGTCATGTTACATTACATTTGATGTAAATTAAATTTTGCATCTTATTTTGTGTGTATTAGATATACAATGGTAGCATTATATCATGATCCCTCAAACATAATTACAATGTTTGTGTTCACCTTGTGTATGCACCACTAGGAAAGTTCTCCGTTATGAGGCATGTCGTGAGGATCGGGTGTTAGACATATCTGTGTTCGCATACGATGGGTGTAAGACATGTTGCACTGTAATACATGCAAGTTAGATTTGGCGAGCCTAGCATGTATAGACATGGTGATGAGGGTTCGACTCGTCAATGCTTATTGTTATGGAATTGGGTTTTGGAGAAGGAGGGGACGCTGGAGATCACGAAACAGATAACATACTTACAACACGGGGACACAAGGTTTACCCAGGTTCAGGCCCCCAGAGGGAAAACCCTACTCCTGCTTGTCTTCTCTTTATTAATGGTGATGCCAAAAGTTACAGGGATGCACAGATGAGATCTGGCGAGTTGTGTGCAAGGTTATGAGGTTAGTGGTGTTGCATGTACTCCTAGTTGGACCCTCCTAGCCTTTATATATGGGGAGGCTAGGTCTCAGGTATCGATACGAGTAGGTTATAATTTGTATTCAAACTCTAGTCTTGAGATTTCCTTGTCTTGTACGTTTGGAGTCCATGTCCATATGGGCTTCGTATCAGTCGAACCACCATGGGCATCATGGACCTTGACAGGTCGACGAGTGGGACTTCCATTGAGCTGTACCAGGTAGGCTATAGGAGGGTACCCGTTAGGCATACCCATGTCAGTAACCCCCGAGTGTCCATCTGAATCAAAGATTCAGGTGGAGACTCAGTTGTCTTGAATCTTGCATTAGAATGTCGGAGTAGAAAGTTGTGTCAAGTGCGAAGCACTTCACCCGGAAGTTCATCGGGTCAGTCGAATTTGTAGCTATTCATAGGGATGATGGTAAACATGCCTGGTATGCTCGACGGATCGGGACCAGTTAATTGCTCTAGGGCAATACAACGTCACCTACTCAAACTCGAGTCACCGGAATCGAATTCGGAAATTGCTGGCATAGTTTGACTCATGCTGTGGAGGCCGTATTGAGCCAAACTCCAGTTGATAACTATGTACCCAACACGTCCGTCGGGATTTTCATCACGCCTATAGGTATGGTGTTTATCTGGTAGAGCGCAGCCGATGTGGTTGCCAGAACATCATATTGTATCTATAGGTCTTATCTTTATGACGTAGACGTAGCATCCGAAGATTGATCATCACGTATGTGTTTCGGGTGGTCAAGGAGACGTTATCTCTAAACTTGACATTGCAATGTGAATGGGTGGAGTCGCCAGCGATTTTGATTGCTAAAGCGAGTCGACATTATGGACGCAATTGACACAATGGACTATAGGGTGCGCGACCAGTGATCCCTATGGGAGTAGCCCGCGAGTGTCTGTTCGAGTTGTTGACTCGAGAAGAGACTTCTATTCGTCTGTTACCTAGACACATCGATCTAGAAGTGCTTCAGATGATCTTACGAATGCCAACAATGCCGATGTTTTTTTGAATGCGTGGCTAGCACTCCCTATGGGAGTAGCCCCCCCGAGTCCTCATTCGAATCGTTGATTCGAGTGATGAACCAGAGAGTGCCACTCGAATATCTTGTATGTGCTAAAACAGCTCTCTAGTTTGAGTATCCTCCGAGTGTGGCGGAGTCATAGAATAGGACACAGATTCGAGTCTTGTATCATGCAGTTGTAGTCGACAATCTTGCAGGTGTACCGCTAACCCGGAAGCACATCGGGTGCATGACCAGCGTTGCGTTTGTCGACAACTGACGTGGTCATCCGAGGAAAGTGTCGACTCGGGTTTTGGTGTCTATGAACACGACTGGCATTGGCCGACTCCTTCGAAGTACCCGATAGAATAGCTCAATGCAGTCGACGTCCTTGTAGTTGTAGAAAATGCAAAGAATCATGAAGTATTTGTATCTTGTAAAGAATAGTTGATTGTTATATTGTAAGGTAAAATTCTAGTGCCAATCGAGTCAACACTTTTGCACTTTTTGCTAGGACTTTTTGTTACCTGATTAACCTTAGTTTCAGTACCTTGCCGAGGTACTCAGAGTTCAAGGATTCGACGATCAGGCATAATCAGCTACTCGGGCGGTCGCGTATGAGGTTCTCATTGTTATGGACTTGGGTTTTGGAGAAGGAGGGGACACTGGATATCGTGGAACAGCTAATAGACTTACAACACGGGGATACAAGGTTTACCTAGGTTTAGGTCCCCGGAGGGAAAATCCTACTCCTGGTTGTGTGCTCTTTGTTAATTGCGATGCCGAAGGTTACAGGGGTACGCAGATGAGATTTGGCGAGTTGTGTGCAATGTTATGAGGCGAGTGGCATAGCCTGTCCTCCTCATTGGACCCTCCTAGCCTTTATATATTGGCAGGCTAGGTCTCAGGTACCGATAAAAGTAGGTTACAAGTTGTATTCAAACTCTAGTATTGAGCTTTCCTTATCTTGTATGTTTGGAGTCCATGTCCATATGGGCTTCGTATCAGCCAAACCGCCATGGGCATCATGGACCTTGACATGTCGTCATGTGGGCCTTCCGTTGATCCACAACAGGTAGGCTATAGGCGGGTACCCTTTAGGCATACCCATGTCACATGTGCTCGGAACATAAGAGATCAAAAGGTCAAGCATGAGTCACATGGTTGATGTGATTGACATTGTTGAATGTATACCTTTGAAGCTATGCGATCGGCCGTTGATGACTGCAAGTGCACATATCGGATGTAGCTAGTTTCGAAATAAAGATATCGATCCCACAGGGAGAAGCAGTCTAAAGTCTAAGAATTCTTGAAATAAATACTAAAAGTAGAATTGCTAAATAAAGTTCTAAGTGACAAGATAAAATGCGAGTAATGTGTAAAAAGGTGTTTTTGAGTTTTTGGTATAAGAGAACAATGCATAAAGTAAATAAAACTGAATACAGAAAGTAAGTATCGCGTATGTGAAAGATATTTGAAACTTCAGTGGGAGAAAGTGTTCTCAGGGATTAGCGGATACACCACTAGCATTATAAAGGGCTACGGTAAATATTATCATCATGAACATTCTCAACTCCGTATTTGGACAAAGAGGAAGCAACCACTGCTCAAATCATCCTCATAACCACAGCAGACAACAATCAACAGTAATTGAATTATTGCGCTATTAAGGGACGTAATCCCGCATGATCTATCCCATGGCATGGATAGTGTTTTGTGAGTTTCCTCGACTCCCAAGTTGATACGTAAGGGGTGCCAACATCTTTATAGTCACGGTAAGTGCTAGCATCCCTCCGTCTACCAACAAGTAGTTCCCTACATCAAGTCCCCACAAGAGGCAAATATTGGAGAGGTCGACTTCTCCCAACATCAAGATGTAGACAATCTAACACATGCTCACAGCGATGAATATCATAATAAACTTTATCTTATTTCAGTCTCATACTAGGGTTTCTCCATCTCCCCAAGGACTAATTATCTACTCAGACATGGAGGCAAACAACATCATCGTAATGGTAATGGAAAAGATTATTGATGAATAGTAGTTGTATAAATCCACAACTAGTGCAAGAATTACAACAAGATCTAGATGGGATGGATGGAGATGATGGTGGTTATGAAGATGCAGCGGTTCATGAAGATGGAGATTGATGCCTTGGCCTCACAAATATGCGTAGGGCGAAGATGGATCCCTAGGGCAAGTTACCCCTCCAGATGTCTTCCGAAGGTTAGGTTTCAGCGATTTCTAGGTGTTCTGTATTTCTACGAAAATATTTGAGGAGGTGGAGGCGGCGCCAACTATATGGCAGAAACTATACGGTGGCCCGTCGTATAGTTGGTTGTCAACTCTTCCGTCTACGCTTCTCACTTCGGGTTTTCTTATAGTATTATTAATATTTCCTAAATAAGCGATTTACATAGTTATTGGATCCTTTTCTCTCCAGTACAACTGCTCCAAGAATTGTGTCTTTTGGATCCATCATCTGATCTGATCCTGGTGAAAATAAACATAAAAAGTACGCGAACGCCGTAAAATACCAAAATCTTACATCTACAATGCAAAATGATAATGTAAAACATGATGCAAATATGCACTCATCAACTTCCCCAAGCTTAGACTCTTGCTTGTCCTGAGCAAGTTTAGCTTAATGGATGTGATCCTCATATTCATGAAGTTGAGTCGATAAAATAAATGAGGCAGTTGTAGAATGTGTTTATCATAAAGGATACATATAAATAAGTTCATGAATAGTACCTTACTCGAACCATCTGAATAATATTAGTAGGCTTCCACACCTTAGCAATTAATAGTCCACAAAAGATTATTGTCAACATGATGTAAAAGTATTTTGTTCAACTAAACGAGTTAGTGAGGTAGTCCCAAGTGTTTTTAGGATTAACTTATTCACTTGGGATTCAAAATCTTAAATTTCTCTTTGTCTTCCTACAATATAGTGGTACATGCCTATTTGCTCTTTGCACATTCGCTTTTTTTTCTTCATCTTTATTTTTCTTATTTTTTCTATGTATATTTGTGCTCACACTTTTGTTTAAGTGCTATGCAAAGAATCAAGCCATATAATCCACTTTGTGTAGGAATTTCAAAGTTTAATGATCTCAATTATCAAATTCCAAATATATATGAAGCATCTTTATAACTTGAGTATTCTACCTCAAACTTCTTCTCACTCTTTTTGATAGCACTTATATCTTCTCCTTTGTTCAAGGTTTTTCTTTTTCATATTAATTAATTAGATAGTTTCTCCTTATCGTAAATCAAACAAATTACCTACAATCATATTGATCAAACTATCTTTATATGTTCCATTAATACCAATGATGTGGAAGACTCCTATTGCTATCATCAAGTGCAAGTAAAATCATACTCAAGTCATTCATATATCCAATAAGGCAAACTCAAACTCAATAATGCTCCATATATTATAATAAACTCAGAATTTCATAATAGGGATCAACTATTCCTAAAGGGAGTCTAATGATGCAAACTTTATTTATGATCTCGAACTAATGAAAAACTAGAATAGAAATAAAAACTTGTAAGATATATTACAAGGTCTTAAAGATCTCCCCAAGCTTGGAATCAAGCCAGGCGGGATCAAATAATCCCTTGCGATTATTTGATACCGTGATTTTTGAAGATCATTGTGGCGCTATGGCACGTGGTATCTTCTCCTCATGGCCTAGCCTGAGGCGGGGGGATTGATTGATGGCCTCCAGCTCTTTAATGCATAACTTGTAGAGAAGGTTATTCTTCTCTATCACTTTAACTTGTTCCGTAATGATCTCATTGTTTCTTTGGAGGGTTTGTATCGCCTTGAGACTCATAGTGAAACCTGCTTCAGTGGTTTGCTTGATATCTTCATCGAGTTTATCAAGATAAACATGCTGCCGCCAAAGATACCTAGGCGTTCCCAACGCCTCCTTGTTTATTTCTTCAATCTTCAACTCGAGGGCCTTCAACTCCCTCTTCTGACGTTCTTTGTCCTCGTCAAAGAACTCGAAAGAGGTAGTCTTGATCTCCTTTCCTTGCTCGCTGCTGCTTCCAATATCCATAGGAACTCCTCCCCTCGGCCTCTTGGATCTTGATGGCTCTATGTTGCGTGTTCCCTTGTATGAACAAGAGGTAGATTTGATCCTGGTGATTTGTGATTAGAGATAGGCATAATAGGGCAGTATATATGAGCAGTCAGAGGTCGGTAAAACTTGCGAGAAACACCAAATTGTCGTCCAAGAGAACAATCCAAACCGATCAGAAAATGAAATCACGGATTTGGAGGAGTCGTACGCCGTAACGACCAACTATATGGTCATGAACCGTATAGTTGCAGCCATATAGTTGCTTCGGGAAGAAACTTCCAAATTTTTCAAGCCCAGGTCGGTTAGATTACCGATTAAGAACCGACAAAAACATTTTTTTAGAAAAATAACGAAAACGGGTCGAGGGTACTGAATCTTTAATGACCAACTATATGGCGGGAGAATTTTCTCTGGCCGTATAGTTGCGGCTGTATAGATATCGCACCTCGAAAATTATTTTGAGAAGAGGGTATAGAACTTTTAACGACCAACTATACGGCTGGATATTTTTCTATGGTCATATAGTTGCACCCGTACAGTCACAACACCCGAAAATTATTTTGCAAAGGGGATATAGAACGTTCGGCGACCAACTATATGGCAGGAGAATTTTCTACGGCCGTATAGTTGCGGCCGTATAGTTTCAGAAACCCCTCAAAAACTTCAGAAAAGTAAGAGGAATTCAAAGGCAAAAAAATTAATAGTAGAAACTGTGAAAATAAACACTTATTAGAGTTAGAAAACTTACCTTCCACTTACCATTTATTTAGTTGGGAGTGACAAGCTCCTCCAACAACAAGGAATTCCTCTTCTTGGGAGGATTTGACCTTAGTTCATATAGTAATTCTTGAAAACAAAAATCACCAGGACTAAAGCTTCTCTCAATAAGATCGATGTCTTGCTAGGTAAATATAGATGATGCATCTACTATCTTTGCTTCCTGTCTCTGCATAATCTGCAATTCAAATTCTTAAAGTAAAAGGATCCAACGGATCAGTCTTGGCTTATGAAACTTCCTCTCGAGGAGTTCTTTTGAACCATCACGATCCGTATGAACTCTCACTTTTGCATCAACAATATAAGAACAGAACTTATCACAAGATAAAAATATAACAAAGAGTTCCCTTTCTTCCTTAGGATAATTATTTTGAGCACTATTGTGAGTTCTACTAGCATGATGTATAATATTAAATCTGTGACCTATGTGTTATCCCAGAGTTAATCCTACATCATCATCACTAGCCTCACATATTAAATCAAAAGTCATATCGCTTATAGGTGGTTTAATGACGGGAGCTCGAGACAAAGCATGTTCAAGTTTATCAAAGGCAATAAGGCATTTATCATCAAAATTGAATCTTATTCCTTTTTTCAATAGATTAGTCAAAGGTTTGAAAATTCTAGAAAAAAATTCTAATGAACCTTCTATAAAAACCTAAATGACCAAGAAAACTTCTTATACCTTTTACATCCCTTGGTTGTGGCATTCTCTCTATTGCTTCAAATTTAGCCCTATCTACTTTAATACCCTTACCTAATACTTTGTGTCCAAGGATTATGCCTTCTTTGACCATAAAATGGCACTTCACCCAGTTTAGAACAAGATTAGTCTCTTCACAACGCTGCAAAATTCTATTGAGATTTTCCAAGCAACTAGTAAACGAAGTTCCATAGACAGAAAAATCATACATAAATACTTCCATTATAAGTTCTATAAAATCTACAAATATAGCAGTCATGCATCTTTGAAAAGTAGCTGGGGCATTACATAGACCAAAAGGAATACGTTGGTAAGCATGTAAACCATAAGGACTAATGAAAGTTGTTTTAAGTTGGTCTTCAGGATGAATAACTATTTGGGAAAAACCATAATATCCATCCAAGTAACAAAAATGAGTGTGGTTTGCTAACCTCTCTAAAGTTTGATCTATGAATGGTAAAGGATAGTGATCTTTCCTAGTCTCCTTATTCAATTTTCTGAAATCTATGCACATCCTATGTCCAATAACAGTTCTAGTAGGTAGCAATTCATTGTTTTCATTAGGAACAACTATAAATCCGCCTTTCTTAGGAAAACAATGAACAAGACTTACCCATTCACTTTATTTTATAGGATAAATTATACCTGCATCAAGTAGGCGTACTATTTCTTTCCTTACCACTTCCTTCATTTCAGGCTCCAGTCTGTTAAATTCCGCAACTAGTTTAGCACCTTCCTCCATGAATATCCGATGGGAGGCTATCATGGGAATAATACCCTTTAAGTCATCCATTGACTACCCAAAGGCCTTGTGGTTCTCCTTTACACTGGTGGAAACAGTTCTAAGCGTCCCGGTTTGTAAGGGGCTTTAGTCCCGGTTGCCGAACCGAGACGGGGCAATCGGGACTAAAGCCCCCACCTTTTAGTCCCGGTTCAGCTACGAACCGGGACAAAAAGGGCTTCACATGGCTGATGCTCCACGCGAGGGGGGGAGGAGCATCCGTCTCGGTTCGTAACACGAACCGGGACAGATCAGTCTCTCCCGCGGCAGCAATTTGGCACATTTCTGTGTCACGACAGAGAATTTATTTTGGCCACTTTTTTTTACCACGGCAGCATTTTGGCCACTTTTTGTGCCATGACAAGGAATTCATTTTATTGTTTTCCTTTTTATTTTGTGTTTTGTACTCATCAATGAAGAAACCATTATATTACACAGCATCATCATGACTATAGAGATCGAAGTTTCGAACATATTACATTCGATACACGGGTTTCATGCATATATACATACAAAATAAGCTCTTTGTACAGTCCCTATTGCCTTATACACCCAAGTCCACATGGTATTCTCCTTTTGGGTTTATGACCTCTGCATCCAAGAATCCCGCCAATTCCTCCTAAATTGCTCGTACGCGATCCTTTGGCAGAAGACCGTCTCGTAGCCGTTCGATCTGATTTAAAGGATTCAACCTATATGAATGAAACTAAACACAATTTGATGGTAATAAAAAACTATGAATTTTTTTTACGTACGTTAAGTTGCTCTAAATTTCTGCCCTTCTCACAGCACGTCTGACAGATGAACTCGCAAACATAGTATCCACATAAATTATTCCCTGGTCCCTGCTTCAGGCACTTTACGAGAACATAGTTCAATCAAAATAATAACCAAGCATGATAACGGTATCAAAACTAGAATCAAAGAGATGCGTGAATCTAGCTAGTGGTACTTACATCTAGTGTTTTAAATGTAAGCTCGTCTTTCCAAACACCCCTATCATTCTTGGTGAACTGTTTCTAAGCGGTGCCCAGCGAAGAAAACGAATAAAAGGAGTTATTAATTACTTGATATCATGAAATTCACGAACATTGCCGATATAGTGTAGTAATGATTAGAATTATCGTTGGAGCATCATCTGCATGTCCGCCCACGTCTCAAGGGGTTTATGTTTCGAGTCCATGACTAGTACTCGCCCTTTTTCAGGTTGAATGATTAGGATAATATAGTGGAAGATATGAATATATAACTCATCAATTATACATTTAACATCGAGTAAGTGAAATAGAAAGTGTATACAAGACAATAACACTCACTTGAAGTTGTAAGGAAATAGTATTTCCCTTCTAGTTTCTTAAAACCTTAACGCGTGTACAATATTATCCTCTATATCCTGGGGTCTTTTTTTGAGATTAGCTTCATGAACAAAATATGGGTCAATAAACCCAATGCCATAGATTTGTCCTCTGCTGCATTCGAGAATCTTCATTGTCCATAATATAATATGATTATATACATGCAATAAACAAGGTGAGATAGCTAGAGACTTAATTATAGAATTAGTACTTATAGACAATAGGCACTGATGATCGATTTGTCCAAGGCGTCTTGATTGAATAATTGAAATAGTTCAACACATTCAATGGCCCATAATGCTTTTTTGTAACCCTCAGCATTATTCAGTTAGCCCCGACCTTTATGGCATTCATGTACCAGTTATGCAATCTTCGCATTTTTGTTGGTAGATTCTTTACCTCCTCAGGTTTGACGAGAGGATTACCGTACTGTTATTTGTATGCTACTTCACACGCGGGGAAGTACTGTAACTGGGATAAGTAGTTAGCAATACTCATACATTGAGAAGCGGCCGCTTCTCCGTACATTGTAACTATCTGTTGATCATACTGCTCTTCGGACGCATATTTGCTCGACCCCACATTGATATGGAAAATCACCTTGAGAGGGGCGCAAGATTTTTTTTTGTTCTCCGAGCTGGGGAACAGATTTCCCGCTTGCACTAGTTCTCTTTGACAGATTATGTGCACATGTGACTTGAGAATAGAGCGTTCATAGTCCGATGACAGCTTTGGCTCGGGTTGGTGAAGGCCCTTTAGCATTTTGAACACTTGGGCTTTATCTTCTTTGGTGCTGGGGAAGTCTAGCTCTTTCGGCTGGATCAGCTTAGCGAAAAACTCTGTCGTTTCCACCTCGACGATCACTGCAGTCTCCTCTTGAGTACAGTCATAAGCTCTCTTGGGAGGAACCTTTGGTACTTTTGGAAGAGGCTCCTGTTTACGTGTCGGCGATCGCTTACCACTCCGCAGAGTAATGGTGGTATGCTTATGCTTTTTTCCTGAGGCGATGGTTGGCGTGGCGGTGATGGCTGCGCTGGAGACGGCTATTGCGCTGGAGACGGGTGAGGTGACGGAGACGACTGTTGTGCTAGAGGAGATGGGTGAGGCGGCGGTGAAGATGGCCTTGGCGTCTGATTTGGAAGCGCGATATATTCCTTTGGCCATAGAATGGTGACGTTTGTTGCTTCTCCCAGTTCAGTCACATCCCCTTCACCTGTAGGGTAGTCAAGCTTCAACCGATGAAATTCATGCATGACTTCATCCACCCCGACAAAAGCGTAGCCCTGTGGAACCGGACGACAATGGTAAGTTGGTTCAGGTCCAATTGGTAAGTCATAGCCAACCGCCACCTTCATTGTTATGTTCACAACTTTGACATGTAGCTCGCAATGTTTCGTCTCCATGATATCATCCACTGGGTAGCCAGCACGAGCCATCGTCGGTGCACCATCGTCATTGTCATCACCCGGTACCTCGGTGGAAGCCACACTGCTTTTTCGATTATTAGATAGGCTGGTAGCATCGAATGCAGGTTCTACCACCATGTGCTGCTGAGATGGGCCGGTGGTACCTTGATGGATAAGTGCGTCAATTTGATCTTGTTGCCGCTTTATTTGTTCTTCAATTTTACACATCCGGTTTGCCTGAATATTTGCTTCAATTTCCGCCTTGTCCTTTCTCCTCTTATGGCTTCTATTAGGATATTTCTTCTTGCCTGCGGGAAACCCAGTGCTCCATGGTTGGGATCCTATTGTGCCTTGTGTTCGTCCTTCGTTTTCCTTATTCCCAAGGGCGAGTGTGAGATCGTCATTCTCTCTATCAGGAATGAACTCCCCCTCTTCAACATCCTTTACTGCATTTATTATGTCCTCAATGGGCAAGGGTTTTTCTTTATGTATTATGTTATATATACACTTCCCTTGTGAGTCCAACGTGCCCCATGACCGTAAAACCAATTCTTTGGATGTTCGATCCAATCGTTTGTCTCTAGGATGACCTCTTTAGCACGCGATTCATCCTCAAGTTTCTTCCACTTAGGAATGCTAGCCCTCTAGCCACCTTTCCCCATAGTATGGTGATAATTCTTGTTAGCAGCATTTAGCTTATTCGTTTCAGACATTTTCTTAGCTACCGCTAATGTCTTCTAATCCACAAACTCCCAGAATGGTTTTAACTTTTGTACTAAACCTTCTCAAAATCCGTAGTATTCTCTTTCACGACATAGTCAAGGTGCAATATTTTCTTCCAGTTGGTTAATTGCTGGGCCATCTTCTTAAGAGCCCACTCCTTGACCTTCTTCTGGGTGGCATCGACATGTTGCTTGGCCTCCTCATCTGGATTCTCCGCGTTTGGATCCACCTCTACCATCGGTAGGGTGAAATTAAGCATAATCCTCCTCCACAGCAAATATTTGGCCATGTATGGTACATATAAAGACGTTCCCTCTTCTGTATTAGCAGGCTTATTCCAATTTAGAATGGTGATCAAGACGAAGTCCCTAACAATTACTCCGCATTGTGCCACTAATTTGTTTGTGGCAAGAAGGGGAGCCATCGGTTTGCCGTCGTTAGCGACTTCTTCGATCCTGTACCTCTCATGGTCTTCCAACTTTTTGGTTGGGCCTCTTTGCTCTTTGCAGTAGATTTGCTCAATCCGGAGGGGTAAAATAAGAAAGATCGTAATATATGTATATAGACAGCAGATGATTAATTAATTAATATTACATGCACCTCGTTGGAGTTTGTAATATTGAATGTTCCTATGGAGCGGTCGTCTTCTCCCTCACGGAAGGCATTACCTTCTCTCCCAACTAAGCCGACGACTTCTCCCTCAAAGAAGTCATCTCTTCCGGCAAAAAGAGGATCACCCTCACCGGAGTTGTTCAAAAACGTCGATACATCCATATTTTCTTCCTCGCGAATCATAACCATTGATCAACTCTTCCTTTTGTTCGTCTCTGCCATGTGGTTCCATATTTTCTGCATAGGTGGAAAAATGGATAAGTCAAAGCGGCTAAGGGAGAATGTTAGGTAGGGTGTTGAGAGATATAAACCCTAATTCTAAGAAACCCTAATATATACATACACAATAATAAAAATGAATTTACATTATTTACAATAATAAAAATCAACTAAAATCAATATTTCGGAGTTCCGAGGGGTGTAAACCCTAGTTCGGAGAAACCTCGGATGCACATGAGAGGGGTCACTTTGTTCTCTAATTAAACTTGTCATGTAAATTGTTTAACAATGCATCATTATATCTTAAACTTAAGGCATGCTCGGTAGTTAATCGGGGTTCTGAGGGGTGTAAACCCTAACTCGGGGAAACTCCGGAACCACCTATGAGGGTTACTATGTTCTTCTATTTAAACTTGTCTTGAATGTTATTGAACAATGCATGATTATATCTTAAATAGGTAGATAAGATAAGAGGCTCGTCTATTCAGAACATTTCAAAAGAGATAAGATAACGACTTATTCCTCTTGATCAGCATATCTTGATAACCACCAGCTTCATCAGAACCTCCTATCTAGGATCATCCCCTCGACCGAGAGGAAGAATCCTTAAGCACACGTGGATCCATAAGTTTTATAGTGGTTAAAGTTATCTATGATCTTAGAATTCGGTCACAGAGCATTCATAACTATGAACATGACTTTCTGAAAAGATTTAACCCTATAGGGGTGTACAATCCCAGACCTAGGTATACTAGGAGCAGTGGAACATGAGTATAAGGCTACAAAAGGGAAACTGTGCAGCAGATAGGTAACTCTAGCTACCGACAAAATACCACATTGGAATCATGTGCAACATAGGGAGAAAGTAAATACTTTGTAAAACATAGGTTCAGAATGAGAGGCTACGCTTGCCTTGTCCTTCAGTAGAAAGATATGGATCTTCGGTGTCGTTGACTTCTGCCTCGGGCTCGGATCCTATCGCGAAGAACCAATACCGGAAATAAAGGAGACAATCAATACATGGCATAATGCAATGCGCAATCAATATGTATGACATGTTAGATTTAGAGATCCTACACTAACCCTAGGTGCAACATCAATTTAAAAGGGTTCTGGATGCCCCGTCGAGGACACACCGTCGAACCCACATGTACATAAGGGTGTTGATGTTTCTTTAACTAAAGTAGGGCTTTAAGTTGCTTGATAATGTATGATGATAGCTTGGACAGATAGATCTCAATTTTATGAACTTTTTGATATATTATTCATATTTTTGCGATTAAATATGAATTAATTATGAATTTTACAAGTTTACATCAATTTATGCCATTTTTAAACATTTCTGAAAATTATTTAAAGATTACTGCGTCACCCTGACGTCATCAAACCCTAACCCTAAATATCTCTGCACCATAGGTAATTCTACCCATAGTCATTGACAAGGGGGCTCCTGCCACGCTAGATCCACCCTGTGGTCACGTCAGGCGCGACGGCGCGGAGCGGCAGGCGGTGGTCGCCGATGACATTTTCGGCGATTCCAGGAAGCGCCGTTGTGTCCGTTCGAACCGCGCGAGCGAGAGGAACCTAACTAACCTAGCGCCACTAGATAATGTTCGCCGGAGCAAACGCGACGGCGAGCAGCTGCGGCGGAGCTCTCGGGTGCACAGCGAGTAGGGGCTACATGCGACGCCAGGAAGCAAGATTGGGCCAGAGAGGTGCAGCGGCTCACCCTGAAGCGATTGGGGACGACGGCGAGGCAAATCTCAGAGCACCGGTGAGGTGCGCGACGGATCTCGTCGGGGTCGAGGAAGAAGCAGTCGAGGAAGCCGATTGAGGGCAGCGCGTGGTGGCCGACGGCGGGGCAGCGCGTGGAGGCCAACAGCGAGGCAACGCGTGGAGGCCGACGGCAGGGCAGCGGTTGGGCAGCCTGCCAACATCCGAGCATTTGTACTCACGGCGGCGGCGATCTGTTGTGGGTGAGTGAAAGAGGAACAGGGAAGAAGGAGAAGGGGCACGATGGTTAACTAGTAGGACCTCTTTTGTCCCGGTTGGTGCCACCAACCGGGACTAAAGGGTCATACGTCCCGGTTCGTGGCACCAACCAGGACGTATTCTCCACCCTTTTTGGCAAATTTCGGGTTGAGCCCAAGCGGCGGGCGCAGGGGAACTTTAGTCCCGGTTGGTGGCTCCAACCGGGACTAAAGGTCCTGTTTTCAAAGTTTTCACAAATTATCTCTCTATTCTAGCCTTATTTTTTATTTTGGGGTTTAAATTTGTAATTTTTTTAAATGATAATTAATTTCGAATATTGAAAACTTTGAACATAAAAAGTGTTTGAATTTGAATAACTAATTCAAAACCATTTTTGTTTTTAAAAATAATTAATGTAACTATTTAAACTATTAACCATTTTAAATTAAAAATGAATTAACTTATATTTTTTGCATATTAATTTGGAATATTGAAAAACTTTAAACATAAAAAGTGTTTCAATTTGAATAACTAATTTAAAACCATTTTCTGTTTTTAAAAATAATTATTGTGACTATTTAAACTATTAACCATTTTAAATGAAAAATGAATTAACTTATATTTTTTGCATATTAATTTGGAATATTGAAAAACTTTAAACATAAAAAGTGTTTGAATTTGAATAACTAATTCAAAACCATTTTCTGTTTTTAAAAATAATTAATGTGAATATTTAAACTATTAACCATTTTGAATTAAAAATGAATTAACTTATATTTTTTGCATATTAATTTGGAATATTGAAAAACTTTAAACATAAAAAGTGTTAGAATTTGAATAAATAATTCAAAACCATTTTCTGTTTTTAAAAAATAATTAATGTGACTCTTTAAACTATTAACCATTTTGAATTTCTTAAGCTCGTTTCGAACTAAGGTCGCACCGGCGTGCATGAAGATAGGGGACGAGGCTTGTTAGAACTTGCATTGGATCTATGAAGAAACAACATACTGTGAGTCTAAAAATTATTTTTTAAAAAATCACGGGCGTTAGATCATGTACCTGTAGTACAAACCGGACCTACTTTCTACCGATTCAGCAAATATTTGTATTTTTCACTCGGGAAGGAAGAAAAGGTTTGAGACCTCCCGGTTGGGAGATCGTCCATGTAAGGTGGTCTAGTATTTTAGAAAAATGGGATGGTGGTATTCAAAAATAGCATTTTGATGGTTGCTTCACAAAACGATCTGTTTTTTGTTCTCAGAAAATGGAAAATGGCCTTTATGTGCGACGAAAAGGAAAACTTCCTCTTGCAATATTGTTCTCCATCCCAATGTCCACATGCATGCATAATTTGGGCACATTATCACAAACTATGTCGGGATTCAGCACATAGCATCGGTCATTTGGACCGAAAGCCATGAAACCTCGAACATGATATGTCATGTTGTGAAGGTTTTTTCGAGACATAATCAATATACCAAGTTTGATATTTTTCCTTGCAACTATGTCAGATAATATGACACCACGTGAAGGATTTACATTGTTCCGACCTTTTTTGAATTTCTTATGCCCGTTTCGAATTTTTAGCGTTTCGAACTAAGGTTGAACAAGCGTGCATGAAGATAGTGGACGAGGCTCGTTAGAACTTGCATTGGATCTCTAAAGAAACAACATATTGTGAGTCTAAAAATGTTTTTTTTAAATCATGGGCGTTAGATCATGAAAACTTCCTCCTGCAACACTGTTCTCCATCCCAATGTACACATGCATGCTTATGGGCACAGTATCACAAACTATGCCACGATTCAGCACATAACATCGGTCACTTGGACCTAAAGCCATGAAACCTTGAACATGATAGGTCCTTTTGTGAAGGTTTATATTTAGTCCCGGTTGGAGAAACCAACCGGGACTGAAGGGATTGCGGCAGGCTGGGGCAGATAGACTAATGATAAGCATGAGTGTTGATATTATATCATCCTGCTTGTACATTGTCCCGGATGGTGTCGCCAACCGGGACTAAAGATGAACCTTTAGTCCTAGTTGGATACACAAACTGGGACAAAACATGAGTCAGCACTAATGATAGGGGTGAGTGTCGACACTATGTCGTGAGTGTTGACACTATCTCCTACTGCTTGTACTATAAATAAGTATCTCTGTCAGTCTTCAGGCATCTCCAAGATGGTGTGCGAGAGCAGGGACACGACTACGTCCAGCATGAGGGAGATGCCATAGAGCCCAGTCCTCCAGCATTTCCAACAAGCTGGTCATAGAGGCACTCCATAATATGTGAAATTAGTTATCTCCTAAACGTATTGATCTAGTTAGAGAAGTTACAAGCTGCAAGATGGTGCGCGAGAGAAGGGACACCACTACGGCCAGTTTCAGGGAGATGCCGCTGGAGTCCAGTCCTCTAGCATCTCCAAGAAACTGGTCATAGAGGCACTCCCTAATATGTGACCACGCGCGTTTGGAGATCAGATCTTAATGGTAAGTACGAATCGGGACAACATCTTCATAGTTCGGGAAAGTCTTTCTATGAATCGAGACTAAAGGCCCCCCTTTAGTCTTGGTCCAGTTATAAACGGGACTAATACTCAAGACATTTATTAATATTAAAAAATCGAGACTACGAAATCGGGACTAAAGGCCCCCTTTAGTCCCGGTCCAGCCACAAACCGGGACTAATTAACACTCAAGAAATTTATTAATATTAAAAACTATGACTACAGAATCGGGACTAAAGTCCCCCCTTCAGTCCCGGTCCAGCCACAAACCGGGACTAAGACTCAATTCATTTATTAATATTAAAAAACCGAGACTATGGAATTGGGACTAAAGGCCCCCCTTTAGTCATGCTCATATCTAGCCCTATAGTACTGATATGACGTAAATGTATCTATAATTTTTGATGTTCCATGTTTGTTTAGTATCTTCTTTGCTTTGCTTTGTCTACACTTTGAGGTATTTTTATATGTTTTCTGGGACTAACCTATTAACAAGATGCCATAGTGCCAGTTGCCTGTTTTTTGTTGTTTTTGGTTCCAGAAAAGCCAGAAAATGAATATTCTTGGAATTGGACGGGACTAAAGCCAAAGTCAATATTTTACCGAGGAGAACACGCAGCCAGAAGACGAGATGGAGGAGGGCCTCGAGGGGGACACACGGCCTGGCCTGGCCCACGCCTAGGGGGGAGGGGTGCAGCCGCCTCGGGCACCCCCTCGGCCTCCATCTTCGCCTATAAGAAGCCCTTGATACCTAAACCCTAAGTACCCGATCAATCTTCCACGAACCAGTCTGTATCCGCAGCCACCATTGTCCCTAGATCAGGGGGGATCTGAAGCTCTTCCCGGCACCCTGCCGGAGGGGAGAGATCATCCCGGAGGCCTTATTCATCACCATGCCAGCCTCCGGTATGATGCATGAGTATTTCCACCTTGGACTACGAGTCCATGTAGTAGCTAGATGGTTGTTTCTCCTCCTTTGTGCTACCATGTTTAGATCTTGTGAGCTTCATTCATGATCAAGATCATTTATTTATAATCATGCATGTTGTGTTTGCGGGGATCTGATGGATATTGAGATTACTATGTGAGATTGGTTATTAATTCTATCTTATTGATTCTATCATGTCTGTGTTGTTTGAGATCTTGCATGCTCTCCATTTCTAATAGCTATCTTGGCCAAGTAGATGCTAGTGACTCCAAGACAGAGTATTTATGCTCGATAGTGGGTTCATGCCTCTATTGAATCTAGGGAAGTGACAGAAATCTCTAAGGGTGTAGATGTGCTGTTTCTACTAGGGAGAAAACACCAATCTCTTGTTCATGGAAAAATTGTATTGTTTACTTTACACACCTTGCTTAAAGTAGTTATCCGTTGCTTGCAACTTAATACTGGAGGGGGTTCGGATGATAACCCGACGGTGGATTACTATTCATAGATGCAGTTGGATGGCGGTCTATGTATATTGTTGCAATGCCCAATCAAATCTCATAGGATCATGAATGTCTAGTATTGCATTGTTATGCCTTGCTCTATCTTGTCAATTTCCCCGCTGTAATTTGTTTACCCGGCATGTTATGTTGTTTATCTTAAGGAGAACACCTCTAGTGAACTATGGACCCCGGTCCAATCTTTTCCATTGATACATCTTCACTGTTACCTGTTTACTTTCTGCAAGTCACCATTACCTTCCACACCATACAATTAATCTTTTGTTTTCAGCAAACTGGTGAGATTGACAACCTCACTGTTCGTTGGGGCAAAGTCTTGAGTTTGTGTTGTGCAGGTTTCCAAGTTGCTAGCAACACCTTTGAGTCGTTTCATTCCTCCTACTAGTTCGATAACCTTGGTTTCTTTCTGAGGTAAAAACTTGTTGCTGTTCTTATCATACCTTCCTCTTGGGGTTTCCCAATGAAGATCTACAGTGATCTGAGCTACACATCATCAAGCTTTTTCTGGCGCCGTTGCCGGGGAGGCTAAGGACGGCTTCACAAGGGTAGTCATTCAAAACCTTTCTCTTTACTTTTTTTTGTTTTTGTTTTGCTTAGTTTCTCTTGCCTTGTTTTTTTCCTCTTTTTATCAAAACCTCGAAAAAATTAGTTTTGTTTGGTTTGCTTTCTCTTATAAAAAACACACAAAAATTAGTTCCTACTCTAGTTGTTGCTGCTGTTGGTTTGCTCCACCTTTGCAAAAATGAATTCGGCTGGGAACACCAAGTTGTGTGACTTCACTAGCACAAACAACAATGATTTCCTGTGTACACCTATTGCTCCACCTGCTCCTGATGCTACCTTTTATGAAATTAAGCCTGCTTTGTTGAATCTTGTGATGAAAGAGCAATTTTCTGATGCTAGTTCGGATGATGTTGCTGCCCACCTCAATAACTTTCTTGAACTTTGTGATATGCAAAAATATAAGGATGTAGATCAAGATATTATTAAGCTCAAATTGTTTCCTTTCTCCTTGAGAGGAAAATCTAAAGAATGGTTGCTATCCTTGCCTAGAAATAGTTTTGATTCTTGGATTAAGTGCAAAGATGCTTTTATTGGAAAATACTATCCTCCTGCTAAGATTATATCTATGAGAAGTGAAATAATGAAATTTAAACAACTTGATAATGAACATGTTGCTCAAGCTTGGGAAAGAATAAATCTTTGGTTAAGAATTGTCCCACTCATGGACTAACTGCTTGGATGATTATCCAAACTTTTCATGCAGGTTTAAACTTCTCTTCAAGAAATCTGTTGGATTCAGCTACTGTAGGTACCTTTATGACCATTACCTTGGGTGTTGCAACAAAGCTCCTTGATAATATGATGGTCAACTATTCTGAATGGCATACTGAGAGATCTCCACATGGTAAGAAGGTAAATTCTGTTGAAGAAACCTCCTCTTTGAGTGATAGGATTGATGTTATCATGGCTATGCTTGTTAATGGAAATGCTCATATTTATCCAAATAATTTTCCCTTAGCCTCTTTGGTTGGTCAAGAAGAGCAAGTTGATGTGAACTTCATTAGAAACAACAATTTCAGCAACAATGCCTATAGGAATAATTTTGGTAGTAACAATAATTATAGGCCTTATCCTCCTAATAATGGAAATACCTATGGAAACTCCTATAACAATACTAGATGTGATCCTTCTGAACTTGAAGTCATGCTTAAAGAATTTATTAGTAAACAAACCACTTTCAACAAGACTATGGAGGGAAAGCTTTTGAATGTTGAGAAAAATATTTCATCTTTGTCTGAAGCATAGTTCTCTTTGATTAAAAAAATGGCTGCTAAACCTGAAACTTTGGAAAGTACCTATGCTGCTACTCATGCCATACAAGTTACAATTGATGAAAATGTTATACTGTTAGCTAAACTACATGCTAAGTGGGAAAGAGAAGCTAAAATTGCTAGAAACAATAGTGTGTACTATTACCACCACAAATATGGATGCCACCAAACCACAAGAAGTCCCTATTACTCCTACCGCAATGCCTAAACCCAATGAGTCTACTACTAGTGATGAAGTTTGATTTTGATCTTGATGGTTGCAATATTTCTGAAGTGATTATGTTCCTACAAAAGCTTGCTAGAAGTCCTAACGCTAGTGATATGAATGTGGCTTTCACCAAACACATTACAGATGCTCTTATTAAAATTAAGGAAGAAAAGTTGAAACACAAAGCCTCTATTCCTAGGAAAGTAGAAGATAGTTGGGAACCCATCATTAATATGCAAGTGAATGACTTTGATATCAAAGCTTCATGTGACCTTGGTTCTAGTGTCTCTATTATTCCTAGAAAGATTTATGAAATGCTTGATTTGCCACCTTATGAAGATTTATATTTGGAGGTCCCACTTGATGATAATGCTAAAAAGAAACTCATGGAGAGCGTTAATGATGTCCTTATTATGGTTAATAATACCTATGTCCCTGTTGATTTCTATGTTTTGGATGTTGAATACAATGCTTCTTGTCCTATTACTTTGGGAAGACCTTTTCTTAGAACTGTTGGTGCCATCATTGATATGAAAGAAGGAACCATTAAATATCAATTTCCATTCAAGAAAGGTATTGAACACTTACTTATGAGGAGAGAGAAGTTGAATTTTTCTCCTCCTTTGAAAGCAAGGTTTGATGTTAATGCTTCTTCATTTGAAAATACTTGATTCTTGCTTCTTGTGCCTAACTTAAAGGAGTTAAAGAAAAGTAATTCTTGGGATATAACCCAATAGTTTTCTTCACTCTTGGAAGTTATTAATTCTGTAATAACCTCTCCTTATCCTTTTTGTTTGATTTTTGTGCCAAGAATAACCTCTAATGAGAGGGAAGTAAGATTTGTGGAGTTGCTGTCCCGAAACAGATTTTTGTGCTCCACTATAAAAATTTGTGTAAAATGTCTGTAAGTCAAATTGATCTGTAATTTTCTAAATAAATACCCCAGGTTGTTAGCTAAATTTCGTTAGTGCAATACTTGTTTATTTGAGCAACAGAAGGTCTTCAAAAAAAATCAGTTTCTACCTGCTGGTCTGTTTTGACAGAGTTCTGCCATTATTTGCATTTGCTTCTTATCAATTCCTTTTTGGGTTCTTTTTGGGAAATTGAGCTTTTTGAGGGAATTGCTACAGTAGATTGTGTCTTTAGTGAAAGTTTTGCTGTTTTGAAACTAAACCCAAAGTTCTATTATCTTTTGAATGCACTAATGTTGCTAATGAAGATTGTGTGAAGTTTTGTATGAAGGAAAATTTTCAGGTGTAAGGAAAGGATGATGTAATGAGATGAAGAATGGACAAAAGCTCAAGCTTGAGGATTCCACTTCGTGTCACCACAAAAAATATTCAAGAGGTACAAGTGTAAAAGTTTGGGGATGCCCAAGGCATCCCCTTCTTCATCAATAAAAATCTCAGGTCTTTCTAGACACTTCGTTTTTATTGTTTCATGCACTGTTGTGTTGTTCTTGGAGCGTCTTAGTTTTCGATTTTGATTTTTGTTTGATTAGTTTGCTTTAATAAAGTTGTTGGACCCCCATTTTCGTTGTGTTGTTTCAAATAAGTTGATTGGTGTTGGAAAGGAGTAGAAAGTTCTTGCTTTGTAGTACAAGAGGAGCTTGCTTGGAGTGTGACTTAGACTTTATCATGTCATGATAGATGTTGTTTTAACCTTATGCTTAGTGATTATTGTTGTAGAATTACTTGTTCCAAACAATTAGGATTGCTTAATGTGCCTTGAAAAAATCATGCGTTGTTTTATCATACAAAAGCATAATATTGTGGTATTTTCCTTTGATGCTTTATTTGGGTTGACTTGGCACATGCTTACACCATGTTAAGAATATGAACCAGTCACCTTAGCCTCTATGATCATTTAGTTTTAATAATGTTTTGTCGCACTGCATGATTATGGCCATTATTGCTCTCTTAGTTGGTCACTCCTAGTATTTTGCTAGCCTCCACTTGTATGAGTAAGCTCTACTCATGCATCCAATTCCCAAGAAACCATGATATTCCAAAGTGTCCACTATAAATTCCTATGCATGGTGTGTTACACCATTCCAAGTATATTCTTGTTTTATCTATCTTCCAAATTAAACTTGTTATGTGAAAGTTAGTGATTAAAGCTCTCATAAACTTGATGGCACACTTTATTTTTCTTGCCCTAATAAACTTGAACCATTGTGTCTTCTATGCTGTATATGATTGCACTTATACGTTGGAATTAGCAGAACCATGCTGTCATGGGGAATGCTTTCAACATTGCACTTGTACATTGTACCCAGTTGATATCATGCTCTTTTGTTTGTGGATGTCGTTAGTGTGAAATAAAATGGAAGCTTGTAAGTCCATGGAGTTATGTATGTGTGTTAGAGAAACACTTGGGCCGCTAGCCTAATCCATGCCTAATCATGGTGGAAATTTGCTGCATTACCATAGTGAGCAATCTATGAAGCATTCTTCTTATAAAAAAAGAGATAGAAAAAGAGATTGAGAAAAAGAAAAAAAGATGAGAAAAGAGGAAAGAGAGAAAAAAGCACCATTTTCCCATGGTAAATAAGAAGATTGCTGAGATGCTCATTGTCTGCTTGCCTTGTCATTTTGATATGGGACAGCTCCTGTATCATGTGCAAGCAGTACCCCGTTGGTGGTTCTCTATGATACACATGTACTAACTATAAAAAGAACTTACCGGTGACTAAAGTTGAGTAGCATGAGGAGCGGCCCTCGTACTCAAGGGACATGAGATTGCCAACTTATACTTTGTCAATCATATACTCCATAGTTTGTTCACTTTAAACTTAATCACTTCAAGATGCTTATGATAGGGGCAATGAGAGCTGAAAGCTAACAAGTACCATAATTTTTGGAAGCTCTTTATGAGACTTGAAGTCCCTGCTTCTCTTTATGAAGGGCCTTTCTTCCACCATTATATTGAGTCTCCACCCTCTATCCTTAGGCACCAATGAAGAGAGCATAGTTGCCATTCTTATTTCTATGTGCATTGTCCCAAAACTTATTGATGGACTCATATTGTTGTTATTGCTTGTTCTTGAACTATTTGTATCTAGTCACTCTTATGAACTTTGAAGGTGTCCTATGCATTTATGCTACTCTATGAGGGACAAGATGAATGCCACTATGCTATGTTTTCTATACGTGAAACAAACAAACATCTTTCAATGCATGGTTATTCATGATATTTTTTTGTATCCTTTCATGTTCCATGCATAGTTACTTTGTCTTATTGTTAGAACTTCTTCTTTCATGCTCATATTTAGAGTTCTTTGATCCCAGCTTTCAATGCTTGCAAATGGTTTGATCTTGATTTTGATGGTGCATGTCACCTCAAAAATTATTATTTTTTATCACTTACCTACTCGGGGACGAGCAGGAGTTAACCTTGGGGATGCTTGATACGTCGTAAACGTATCTATAATTTTTTATGTTCCATGCTTGTTTAGTATCTTCTTTTCTTTGCTTTTTCTACACTTTGAGGTATTTTTATATGTTTTCTGGGACTAACCTATTAACAAGATGCCACAGTGCTAGTTGCCTGTTTTCTGTTGTTTTTGGTTCTAGAAAAGCCAGAAAATGAATATTCTCGGAATTGAACGGGACAAAAGCCAAAGTCAATATTTTACCGAGCAGAACACAGAGACATAAGACGAGACGAAGGAGGGCCTCGAGGGGGCCAAACCCCCTAGCCGCGCGGCCAGGCCTGGCCCGCTCCTATGGGCGGTGCAGCCACCTCGGGCACCCCCTCGACCTCCCTCTTCGCCTATAACAAGCCCCCGATACCTAAACCCTAAGTACCCAATCAATCTTCCACAAAACAATCCGTATCCGCCACCACATCATCCCTAGATCGGGGGGATCTGAAGCTCTTCCCGGCACCCTGCCGGATGGGAGAGATCATCCCAGAGGCCTTCTTCATCACCATGCCAGCCTCCAATATGATGCATGAGTAGTTCCACCTTGGACTACGGGTCCATGTAGTAGCTAGATGGTTGTTTCTCCTCCTTTGTGCTACCCTGTTTAGATCTTGTGAGCTCCGTTCATGATCAAGATCATCTATTTTTAATCATGCATGTTGTGTTTGCAGGGATTCGATGGATACTGAGATTACTATGTCAGATTGGTTAATGATTCTATCTTATTGATTCTATCATGTCTATGTTGTTTGAGATCTTGCATGCTCTCCATTTCTAGTACCTATCTTGGCCAAGTAGATGCTAGTGACTCCAAGAGGGAGTATTTATGCTCAATGGTGGGTTCATCCCTCTATTGAATCTGGGGAAGTGATAGAAATCTATAAGGGTGTAGATGTGTTGTTTCTACTAGGGAGAAAACAACAATCTCTTGTTCATGGAACAATTTTATTGTTTACTTTAGACACCTTGCTTAAAGTAGTTATCCTTTGCTTGCAACTTAATACTGGAGGGAGTTTAGATGATAACCTGAAGGTGGATTACTAGTCATAGATGTAGTTGGATGGCGGTCTATGTATATTCTTGTAATGCCCAATCAAATATCATAGGATCATGAATGTTTAGTATTGCATTGTTATGCCTTGCTCTGTCCTATCAATTGCCCCGCTGTAATTTGTCTACCCAGCATGTTATGTTGTTTATCTTAAGGAGAACACCTCTAGTGAACTATGGACCCCGGTCCAATCTTTTCCATTGATACATCTTCACTGTTACCTTTTTACTTTTGGAAAGCCACCATTACCTTCCACACCATACAGTTAATCCTTTTTTTCAGCAAACCGGTGAGATTGACATCCTCACTGTTCGTTGGGGCAAAGTCTTGAGTTTGTGTTGTGCAGGTTTCCAAGTTGCTAGCAACACCTTTGAGTCGTTTACTTCCTCCTACTGGTTCGATAACCTTGGTTTCTTTCTGAGGGCAAAACTTGTTGTTGTGCTCATCATATCTTCCTCTTGGGGTTTCCCAACGAACTCTACAGTGATCTGAGCTACACATCATCAAGTAAACAGCTTCAGGTTCGTCTTCTTCTTTGTTGTCGTCATCATGGTCGTTGCTAGGCGCACATGGTTGGATCCTCAGCCCAGCCATGGCATATTGTGGGGGCACCTGCCACTCCGGCCTCGGATTCATGACGCGTGGGGGAGAGGGCTCCCAGATGACGATGCTGCTACACCCGCGGCCTTCACCATCGCCACCCTTCTTATGGCTCTATGGCGGCTGCTGGTACCGCAGGCAAGGATGGTCTCCCCCGGTGATGTAGCGCATCACGCCAATGATAGTCCGGTTCTCCCACCACAGGCGATGACCGGCTTTGTTGTGGTTCACCGGGGGAGGGCCATAACCCTCGTACCTGGCGAGATCTCTTTCTTGCCGGTTAGCAAAGAAGGAATTCCAAGTGTCATAGTTGCCGGGATCCCACTAGGATCCATCCGCTGCTCCGACGTAAGCTCGTGGTAGAAGTGGTTCGTGATGGCCGCCTGGCGTGTGAAACTTTGAGGGATATGAGGGACAGGAACCCCTCCAGCCGTCGGGCAAGGGTAGGTGGAGGCACACAACGCCTCAGTCTTCTCGAGGGTCAGAATTGCCTAGTATGCGCTATCCATTGTTGTGAGAGACGAAGGTGTGGATGTGTGGATAGCCATGGTGCTGCCGGCCTAGATATATAGGGAAATGGCGGGAAAACTTGGTGGGAAGCGGTGAGAAATGGCGGGAAATATCTTTAGTGCCGCTTAGTGCCTACAGCCGGGACTAAAATCTCTGGTCATAGGGAAAGGGTGGGAAAACTTGGCAGGAAGCGGTGGGAAATGGCGGGAAATATCTTTAGTCCTAGTTGGTGCCTATAACCGGGACTAAAAGCTCCGGTGTTGCCTGACTGAGAGTACTTCATTGCAAACCCCAAGAGCAAGGTGTGATGAGCACAGCAGGAAGTCTTCCCTCAGTAGAAACCGAGGTTATCGAACCAGAACGAGGAGGAAACTTCACACAGGTGTTGCTAGCAACGCGGAGACCCGCACAACACAAACTCAAGACTTTTCCCCAACGAATCAGTGAGGTTGTCAAGCTCACCGGTTTGCTGTAACGAAGGATTAAACATATGGTGTGGAAGGTAATGGTTTGCAGCAAGTAAACAAGTAATAGTGGAAGATGTATCAATGGTAAAGATTGGACCGGGGTCCATAATTCACTAGAGGTTCTCTCCTTAGATAAACAACATGGCATGAAGGGTAAACAAATTATAGCAGGGCAATTGGCAGGGACTGAGGAAGGCATAACAATGAAATTACTAGTCAGAAAGATCCTATGAGATTTGATTGGGAAATACAACAAGATACATAGACTGCCATCCAACTGCATCTATGACTAGAAGTGCACCTTCAGGTAATCATCCGAACCCCCTCCAGTATTAACTTGCAAGCAACAGACAACTGCTTTAAGCAAAGTGTGTAAGGTAAACAGTCCACATGTTCCATGAACAATTGACCGTTGTTTTCTCCCTAGTAGCAACAACACATCTACAACCGAAGAGAGTTTTGTCACTTCCCTTGGAAACTAGAGGCATGAACCCACTATCGAGCAGAAATACCCCCTCTTGGAATCACTAGCAACTACTCGGCCAAGATAGCTACTTACAACGGAGAGCATACAAGATCACAAACAACACAGACATGATATAATCATAAAGACAAAACCATTAACCAAACCAACATAATAATCTCAATATCCATCGGATCCCCGCAAAAACAACATGCATGATTACAAATATATTAGATATTGATCATGAACGGAGCTCACAATATCTATACATGAAAGCACAAGGAGGAGATAATACCATCTAGCTACTACATGGACCCATAGTACAAGGTGGAACTACTCACACATCATACGGGAGAGAAGGCCTCCGGGATGATCTCCCCTCCGGCAGGGTGCCCGGGAAGAACTTCAGATCCCCCCGATCTAGGGACGATGGTGGCAGCGGTTATAGAAGGTTTCGTGGAGATTTTATCGGGTTCTTAGGGTTTCTACATAGGGGGATTCTTATAGGCGAAGGGGGAGGCCGAGAAGGTGGCCAGAGGGGCCACACCCCTCCCAGGCGCGGGCCAACCCCTGGCCACGCCTAGGGGGGTCTGGCTGCCCTGGCACGCCTCTCCGTCTCCCCTCTGGACTTCTTGTTCCCCACGGAAAGTTATTGACTTTGACGTTTGTCCCATCCAATTCCGATAATATTTACTTACTAGCTTTTTTGAAACCAAAAACAACAGAAAACAGGCAACTGGCACTGTGGCAACTTGTTAATAGGTTAGTACCAGAAAACATGTAAAAAGCACCTCAAAGTGTAGACAAAGCAAAGCAAAGTAGATACTAAACAAGCATGGAGCATCAAAAAATATATATACGTTTCCGACGTATCAAGCATCCCCAAGCTTAACTCCTGCTCGTCGTCGAGTAGGTAAGTGATAAAAGAATAATTTTTGAGGTGACATGCACCCTCACAATAAAGGTCCAACCATTTGCAAGCATTGAAAGCTGGGATCAAAGAACTCTAAACATGTGCATGAAAGATGGAGTTATAAAAATAGGACATAGTAACTATGCATGCAACATGACAAGCTACAAACAAAGATCATGAATAACATGCATTGAAAAATGTTTGTTTGTTTCACATGCAGAAAACATAGCATAGTGGCAATCAGCTTGTCCCTCATACAGTAGCAAATAGATGCATATGACACCTTCAAAGTTCACAAGGGTGTCTAGAAACAAATAGCACAAGAATAAGTAATATCACAATATGCATCAATCAATAAGCTTTGGAACAGTGCACACATAATGACAACTATGCTCTGTTAATGGTGCCTAAAGGTAGAAGGTGGAGACTCAAGTAATGGTGGAAGAAAAGCTTTTTTGTAAAGGAAGCAGGGATTTCAAGTTTAAAAAAGAGCTTCCAAAAATTATGGTACTTGTTAGCTTTCAACCCTCATTGCCCCTATCATAAGAATCTTGAAGTGATTAAGGTTAAAGTGAACAAAGATGGAGTATATGCTTGACGAAGTATAAGTTAGCAATCTCAAGTCCCTTGAATACGAGGGCCACACCTCATGCTACTCAACTTTAGTCACCTGTAAGTTCTTGTCACTGTAGGTATTTGCATATCATTGAGAACCGCCAACGGGGTACCCCTTGCACATGTTACAGGAGCTATCCCATAACCAAAATTACAAGGCAAGCAGACAATGAGCATCTCAGCAATCTTCTTATTTACCATGGGAATATGGTGCTTTTTTCTCTCTTACCTATTTTCTCAATGTGTCACTTTTTTATAAGGAGAATGCTTCATATATGTCACTATGGTGATGCTGCACGTTTCCACCATGATTAGGCATGGCTTAGGCTAGCGGCCCAGGCGTTTCTCTAACACGGGATACAAACTCCATGGACTTACAAGTTCCCTCTTTATTTCACACCGATGACATCCATAGACAAAAGAGCATGATATCAACTGAGTACAAAGTACAAGTGCAATGTTGAAAACGTTCCCCGTGACAGCACGGTTCTTCTAATTCCAACGTATAAGTGCAAGCATATACAACATAGATGACACAATGGTTCAATTTTATTAGGGGCAAGGAATATAAAGTGTGCCATCAAGTTCGTGAGGGCTTTAATCACTAAGTTTTCACATAACAAAATAGTTTTTAATTGGAAGATAGCTAAAAACAAGAATATACTTGGAATGGTGTAACACACCATGCATAGGAGTTTATAGTGGACACTTTAGAATAACTTGGTTTCTTGGGAGTTGAAAGGATGAGTAGAGCTTACTCATACAAGTGGAGGCTAGCAAAAGACTGGGAGCAACCAACTAAGAGAGCAATAATGGTCATAATCATGAAGTGCAACAAAGCATTACTAATCAAAGAATAGAGTGGTACTACAAGTCAAGGACTAAATGATCATAGAGGCTAATGGTGACTTGTCATAGTCATAACATGGTGTGAGCATGTGCCAAGTCAACCCAAACAAAGCATTATAGGAGAATACCACAATACTATGCTTTTGCATGCTAAAACAACGCATAATTTCTTCAAGGCACACTAAGCAATCCCAATTGTTTAGAACAAGACATGCTACAGCAATAATCACTAAGCATAAGGTCAAAACAACACCTAGAATTTCATGCTAAATTCTAAGTCACAGTTAATGCAAGCTCCTCTTGCACTTCAAGCAAGAACTTACTACTCCTTTCCAACACCAAGAAACTTATTTGCAAAACAACATAGCAAGAAAGGGGGTCCAAACTACTTTATTTAAGCAACCTAAACAACCTAAGCAAAGCAAACGAAAACTAAGACGCTCCAAGAACAACACAACTGTGCATGAAACAATAAAAACGAAGTGTCTAGACAGAGTTGAGCTTTTTATTGATGAAGAAGGGGATGCCTTGGGCATCCCCAAGCTTTGACGCTTGTACCTCTTGGATATTTCTTGGGGTGACACCATGGTGGCATCCCCAATCTTGAGCTTTTGTCCATTCTTCATCTCATTGCATCATTCTCTCTCTACACCTAAAATTTTTCCTTCATACAAAACTTCACACAATCTTTATTAGCAACATTAGTTTATTCAAAAGATATTAGACCTCTGGCAAAGCTTTGAAATAGAAAGGCTTTTCACTAAAAACACAATCTACTGTAGTAACTCCTTTAAAAAGCTCAATTTCCCAAAAAGAACCCAAAAAGGAATCAATAAGAAGCAAATGCAAATAATGGCAGAAATTTGTCAAAACAAACCAATAGGTAGAAATCAATTTTTTCGTACATCTTCTGTTGCTTAAATCGAAAAGAGTTGAACTAACGAAAGTTATCTAACATACTGGGGGATTTATTCGTATATTTTGAGCTCAATCCGAGTTACAGAGACTCCTCACGAATATTTATGGTGGAGGATAGAAATCTGTTTCGGGACAGCAACTCCCCAAATCTTACTTCCCTCTCATTAGAGGTCATTTTTGGCACAAAAAGAAAACAAAAAGGATAAGGAGAGGTCATTAATGAAGTAATAACTTCCAAGACTCAAGGAAACTCTTGGGTTATCTCCCAACAAGTAATTTTCTTTAACGCCTTTAAGTTAGGCACAAGAAGCAAGAAGAATCAAGTATTTTTAAATGAAGAAGCATTAACATCAATACTTGCAAAGTCTTCAACTATGAAAGGTATCTCATCCAAATGGGTTTTGGAGGATACCTTCTCATCTCTCTTTGGTCTACTACTTTTATCAAAAAGATTTTCAGGAGCAATCCAATCAAAATTCTTTTCAAAGGCTTCATGCATTCCAATAAGTTTAAAGGGTATGGGTATCTTAAATTCTTCTCTAGGCTTAGTTTTATCAGAAAAACCCACAACATTTACACTTGATCCTAGCATAGTGAAACGCTCAAAGACCTTTTTGGCTTCCCTAACAATGTCATGAAATTCTTTTGATAAATTTTCAAGGATAAATTCTCTCTTTTCAACATTCTTTTCTTCTTTTAGTTTTAGGAACAAGAATTGTATGAAGGGGTTAAGGCTAACAAACCTAGCCTCCAACATATGAACTAAAGAAGCTGAAGCAATCTCATAATTAGGAGCAAGTTCTGCTATAGATTTATCTTCAATGTCCTCATGCTTGCTAACATGATTAAAAAATTCTTCAATATTATCTTTCCCAATTATGGAGCCACTACCTATGGTAAGATCCTGCAGGGCGAACTTGGGGAGCAACATGGTGAGCTAGAGCAAGGTGGCAACTAGAGTAGGAACTATTTTTTTGTGTTTTTGAATAAAGCAAGCAAACCAAACTAGACTAATTTTTTTGGTTTTTTTTGAAAAGAGGCAAACAAAACCAAGAAAAATAATCAAAGCAAACTAAAAACAAAGTAAAGAGAAAGGAAGTGGATGACGTACCTTGTGAAGACGTCCTTAGCCTCCCCGGAAACGGAGCCAGAAAACTTGTTGCCTAACAGAGAGGACTTCGTTGGAAACCCCAAGAGTAAGGTGTGATGAGCACATCAGTAAGTCTTCCCTTAGTAGAGACCGAGGTTATCGAACCAGAAGGAGGAAGGAAACATCACACACGTGTTTCTAGCAACGCGGAGACCTGCACAACACAAACTCAAGACTTTGCCCCAACGAATCAGTGAGGTTGTCAAGCTCACCGGTTTTCTGTAACAAAGGATTAAACATATGGTGTGGAAGGTAATGGTTTGCAGCAAGTATACAAGTAATAGTGGAAGATGTATCAATGGTAAAGATTGGGCCAGGGTCCATAGTTCACTAGAGGTGCTCTCCTTAGATAAACAACATGGCATGAAGGGTAAACAAATTATAGAAGGGCAACTGATAGGAACTGAGCAAGGTATAACAATGCAATTACTAGTCAGAAAGATCCTATGAGATTCGATTGGGCAATACAACAAGATACATAGACCACCATCCAACTGCATCTATGACTAGAAGTCCACCTTCAGGTTATAATCCGAACCCCCTCCAGTATTAAGTTGCAAGCAACAAACAACTGCTTTAAGCAAAGAGTGTAAGGTAAACAGTCCACATGTTCCATGAACAAGAGACCGTTGTTTTCTCCCTAGTAGCAACATAACATCTACAACCGAAGAGATTTATGTCATTTCCCTTGGAAACTAGAGGCATGAACCCACTATCGAGCATAAATACCCCCTCTTGGAGTCACTAGCAACTACTCGGCCAAGATAGCTACTAACAACGGAGAGAATGCAAGATCACAAACAACACAGACATGATAGAATCATAAAGAAAAAACCATTAATCAAACCAACATAATAATCTCAATATCCATCGGATCCCCACAAACACAACATGCATGATTACAAATAGATTAGATCTTGATCATGAACAGAGCTCACAAGATCTATACATGAAAGCACAAGGAGGAGATAAAACCATCTAGCTACTACATGGACCCATAGTCCAAGGTGGAACTACTCACGCATCATACCATAGAGAAGGCCTCCGGGATGATCTCCCCTCCGGCAGGGTGCCGAGAAGAACATCAGATCCCCCCCGATCTAGCGATGATGGTCGCGGTGGCTACCGAAGTTTTTGTGGAGATTTGATCGGGTGCTTAGGGTTTCTGCATCGTGGGCTTCTTAGAGGCGAAGGGGGACGCCGAGGAGGCAGCCAGAGGGGCCACACCCCTCCTAGGCACAGACTCACCCCTAGCCGCGCCTAGGGGGTCTGGCTGCGCTGGCACGCCTCTCCGTCTCCCCTCTGGACTTCTTGTTCCCCACGGAAAGTTATTAACTTTGACGTTTGTCCCGTACAATTCCGAGAATATTTCCTGACTAGCTTTTCTGAAACCAAAAACAGCAGAAAACAGGAAACTGGCACTGTGGCAACTTTTTAATAGTTTAGTACCATAAAACATGTAAAAATCATCTCAAAGTGTATACAAAGCAAAGAAAAGTAGATACTAAACAAGCATGGAGCATAAAAAATTATAGATACGTTTCTGACGTATCATCCGGTCAGAGGGAAATGGCAGGAAAACTTGGCGGGAAGTGGTGGGAAATGGCAGGAAATATCTTTAGTACCGGTTAGTGCCTATAGTTGCAAGGAAAAATACAAAACCCTTCGCTTGCTGTCATGTTATGTCTTATAGTTGCAAGGAAAAATATTAAACTTGGAAAATTGCAAACATCATAAAATATCCTTCACAAAATGAGCTATCATGTCTAATGGCATTTAGGTTCACAATATGCGGCCGACCGGCCAGCCATGAACTAGAGCTACACAATATGAGGCCATGAACTTCTTGGCGTATGTCCCTTCCTTATGATCGCTTCAGATGTAACCATGGAGCATATTTTTTACTTAACAGAATGCTTGGGTCAGTTTTCACTGTGAAGGGCATAATTTCATCAAACTTATTATAATCTTCTGACATGTCTATCTTGTCCTTGATTCCCACGATGTTTCTTTTTCCTAGAAGAACTATGTGACGCTTTGGCTCATCATATGATGTATTCGTTTGCTTATTTTTTCTTTTTTCGGTATGGAGGACATGTCCTTTACATAGAAAACCTGAGACACATCATTGGCTAGGACGAATGGTTCATCTCTGTAACCAAGATTGTTGAGATCCACTGTTGTCATTCCATACAACTGGTCTATCTTTACCCCTTCCCCATTCAGGTGGACCCATTTGCAGCGAAACAAAGGGACCTTAAAAGAGACTCCATAGTCAAGTTCCCATATCTCCTCTATGTAACCATAGTATGTGTCCTTTTGCCCATTCTCATCTTTTGCATCAAAGCAGATAAAACTGTTTTGGTTGGTGCTATTTTTATCTTGGGCGATCGTGTAGAATGTATTCCCATTTATTTTGTACCCTTGGAAATTAAATATAGTAGAAGATGGTGACGCGGCCAACAATTATAGCCAATCTCCAACAGTGGTGTCATTCAAGAGATGTGTCTGCATCCAACTGCCGAAAGACTTCATGTGTTCATCTGTAATCCATGAGTCAGGCTTCCCCGGGTTGTTGGAGCGTACAATATTCTTGTGTTCCTCGATATACGGAGCTGCCAATGTGGAATTATGTAGAACTGTGTAGTGTGCTTTAGTGAAAGTTTCCCCGTCCCTACATATCATTGCTTTCTTTCCCAGCGTGCCTTTTCCACTCAGTCTTCCCTCATGCCGCGAGTCAGGAACACCAATCGTCTTAAGGTCAGGAATAAAGTCAACACAAAACTCAATGACCTCCTCTGTTCCATATCCCTTGGAGATGCTTCCTTCTGGCATAGCATGTCTATGAACATATTTCTTTAAGACTCCCATGAACCTCTCAAAGGGGAACATATTGTGTAGAAATAAAGGACCGAGAATGGCAATCTCTTCCACTAGGTGAACCAGGAGAGGCGTCATAATATTTAAGAAGGATGGTGGGATCACCAACTAAAACTAACAAGACATTGTACCACATCCTTCTGTAACCTTGGCAGAATATCTGGATTGATTACCTTCTAAGATATTGCATTGAGGAATGCACATAACTTCACAATGGGTACTCAAACATTTTCCGGTAGAAGCCCCCTCAATGCAATCGGAAGCAACTGCATCATAATCACGTGACAGTCATGACACTTCAGGTTTTGGAATTTTTTCTCTGCCATATTTATTATCCCCTTTACATTAGATGAGAAGCCAGATGTCACCTTGATACTGTAAAGGACTTCAAAAAAGATTTCCTTCTCTTTTTTGGTAAGAGCATAGCTGGCACGACTTAAGTGACGCCCTTTATCCGTCTTGTTCTTTGTATGCATGTTCTTTGGGTCTTTCATAACTTGCTAGTCCTCTCGTGCTTCTGGTGTATCTTTTGTCTTCCCATACACGACCAGTAATCCTAGTAGGTTCACGCAAAGATTCTTCGTCACGTGCATCACGTCGATTGAAGAGCGGACACATAGGACTTTCCAATATGGCAACTCCCAAAATATAGATTTATTATTCCACATGGGTGCATGTCTGGTAGCGATGTCGTTCGGAACAGATTGACCGCCGGGACCCTTTCCAAAGATTAGTTCTATTTCCTTGACCATACCAAATACATCATCACCAACAGGGAGTTCAGGCTTCATTCGGTGATCTGCCTCACCTTTGAAATGCTTGCCTTTCTTTCTTACAGGATGATTGGTCGGAAGAAATCGTCGATTCCTAGGTACACAAACTTCTTGCATTTATGAAAATATTGTAGGGCCATGTAGAGATAAAACAAAACGTTTCCCTCTAACATGGTGATACCAAGATCTAGCTAAGGTAGAAGGCCACGAGGTTTACCACTAGACGCGCGGTTGTGGATTACTGATGAAGCGCGTCAGTTGATGCAGTACAGTCCTTGCGATCTCGATCCAATCAACGATCTTCCAAGTGCTGACGTTACAACACCTCTGCTGGTGTTCACATGTAGGAGGAGGAGTACCGGCGGTGTGCTGCTAGGTTTGTTATGATGGCAGAACTGCTGTGGAGCTAGGGTTTCCAACTCATGGAATGACCTAACCGATCAACGATTAACCCTTCTAGGTTACTGTGCTCCACTATATATAGGGAGTGAACATGGGATCCACTCTCATGGCCCATTCACTAAATATTAGTCACCTTGAGTCCGACTCACTGACTCAGTCCAAATCCGGCTCGGGTCCAACCCAACCAGATTTCCGGTTCAGATCCAATCCAAACTTTCTCCCGCTCTTAAGTGTGACCCCGTAGGCTCATGATACTTGGACACGATTGGAGTTCGACTCTCAAACGATCAGTAGGTAGCGGCTCCTAGCAGAACGTGCCGACTCCCAAGTACCAAAGAGTCATGACTACTTGCCTTTCCAATGAGACTTACGTTCGAGTCCCTTTTGCCTCACGATATACCTTGTCAGACTATAGGCGAATAATCCCATCTTGGTTATTCACATCACGCAGCTTGATCTCAGTCGAACCAAACTCTATCATTATAACTACCCAGTTAAGGATCAGCGTTTGACAGAACCTAAGTCGGTGATCCTCAACTCGGATTATTGTAACACCCTCAGAATCGGACCTATGCAAGTTTGAGCAAAATTCGCCAAACCCGCATAGAAACGATTCAAAGGTGCCCACCAGGCACTTTCGTGCGGGTGGAAAACGAAGTAATAACATTACACAACAGTCCTCGATGGGACCCACAGAACAGATATATATGCAGAGGCGACTCAATGAGTCAAGAATACAGACATAATATACAAAGATCCAAATCACCTTGAAAACGATAGAGCGTCCAGCTACGGACAAGATGCAAATGGGGCTAAGAGCCCTGAAGAATAACCAATGGCGTCCATAACCCTGCCTGAGCCAAGCGGAAGGGTAACCACTAACGACGTCGATCTCAAAACCTGCTTAAACAAAAGGGGTGCCGACAAAGGGCAAAGGAAAAAGAAGGAGCGTCGATCTTGAGGCCGATGCAGCGAGGCTAGAATTCGGCGGTCCTCGCCTACATAGGTATGGTGGGCTGAAGCGGCAGCGGCAGCATGCACTAAACAACCTATAGAGACTCGATTCAACTGGCGGTTTTCAGAGAGGGGTAAGAATGACCTATCCGGATCCAACCTGAAGCTAACACCAAACAAACCCATCCTGGTGTTTCCCCCTCGAGACCGTCGAGGAAGTCAACCGAGGAACTCACACAGTTGGCAGTTTTACTTATTCAGTTATAGTTGCGGCACTTTACTAGTCAGGTTTAGTGAATCGTCCTGATAAAGTAAACAGTGGGCACTTTTAGTTAACCATTCCGTTATAGTTGCAACAATTACTAATCAGATACAGATAGCATGAGATAAACCCAAAACCCAGCAGTTGTTGGTACTTTTATTCAGCCAATTCGTTGTAGTTGCAATACTTACTAGTCAGATACATTTGTCGCAAGCGACAACCAAACAAACAATTGTGGGCAGTATTAATTAGCCATTCCGTTGTAGTGGAGCTGATTACTAGTCATTATAAGTCAAATTTATAGCAGTAAACTTTAGTTATGCTTGTCTATGATCAAGAAACTGTGCTCCAAGTCGTCCATATCCGCGGACACGGCTTTCAGAAAGTTTTACCCGGCCGGGGTGCACCAATAGCAACACACGCTCGATCAACCTCGGAAAAACCAAATCAAAACCCAACGAGGCTTTCACGGTGAACAATCAGGATTCAGAAATATTTCAGGCCACCCTTAAGTAGAATCCATAGCGGAGTAAGCAAGCTCCGAGACGGCCTCAAGGTTATGGGGACGGCTGTGAACGACTGGGAACCCGAAAGTGTGGCTGGGCTTGTCGACACCGCGGAATCGTGCCATAATCCTAAACAGTACAGTGTGCTCCTCGCACAATCGTAAATAAAGCAGTAAAACATGGCATAAGTACAGGATCGTAAATAAAACCTCAAACTAGTTTGTGGCCCCAAGAAATAAGAATGAATCAAGCTCTGGCTCAGGGGGGTCCCATATACCTCCCGGATGTGGATAGCGCGCAAAATCAAGGAACAGGTATCAAGTACTCGGGGTCTTACGGGACACAAGTGGGCGTTCGGAAACCAAATATTATCTATCACCCACCGATGCCTCTGCTTATTCAATTTTAGTTGTTAAACAGAAATTAAAGTGACGAAAAGTAACTAGAATCATCTCCAACATTAACATGCGGCAATACATCCAAGAATGGCATATGACGACACACAAGACTTGAGCAAGCAACTACGACGCGCAAGTCCAACTATCTACCAAACAACAGGTAATAGGATGTGTCCAAGGCAATATATGGCTGCAAGGGATATCACAGGTACAGAAACTAAAGCATCGCAACACGGATAGCAATAGATCAACAGGAGGGAGTAAAGACTATAAAAGTAAGATAGGTAGAAAGAGGGAGATGCTCGCCTGAAAACATTGTTGAAGGTTCAACCGAAGATCGGGGCGAAGCTCACATCAACTCAACGGCCTTATCCGCGAAGAAGCAAAACACTAGAAGGAACACCGGATGCAATATTTAATACTAAGGCAGAAGAACGGCATGATGCATGTATGATGCATGGCATGGCAAAGAGGCGATGCAATTAGGTCATATTAAGTGGAACCGGGGTCCCGACAATTAGTTAGGTGGTTCATGTTGTTTATCTACCCCGCAAATTAAATATTGTTTAACATGGTAGAAGATAAGATAACGGTTCGCTACTCAAGTTTTAAATGAGGCCGATATGAGACTAGATTTGCCCGCATATGGGCCCCATATTTAATTATTAGGTGAATCGGCATCAGGCCCCCAAACCACAAGATTAAGATGCATGCGAGTATGACAAATCAATATGCGACAAGTTGTTATTATGTTATAAAATAGGGTTTGCGGGAAGGGGTTCACACATTAGGGTTCGGAAGATCTTGGGGGTTCCGGGGTTCGAGGTTCGGGGTCGAGGTCCAGGGTTCGACGGATCGTTCTCGGGCTCTGGGGTTAGGGTCTTGGCGCATCCGGGGTCTCGGTGTCCAGGGAGAAGCACTCGGCGTCCTCGAGGGAGTCCTTGTCGCACATGTGTCCTTCGGGTTCTATGTTGATGATCTTGTCGTCGAGAAGGTCTTGCCGGGTCCCACGGGGTCGGTCTTGGCGTTCGGAATGCAGAACTCGGTGTCCGGGACGGGGTACTTGGTTCGGCGTCGGGTTCGGCCTTCGCCTTCGGGAACGGTCTTCAGGGTCTTGACAAACTTGGTGTTTCCGGCATCTCCGAGTCGAGGATCTGAGCATCCGGGTTCTCGGTCTGATGGAGACCTTGGGTACCATCTTGATCCTCAGCGGCGAACCTGGGGCGCGTCACCGGGGTCTTCCGGGGGTTCCGTGAGGTAGACCTTGTAGTACCGTTGTTGGTTGCGATATTGATGGGGCGCGATGTCCTTGGCTCCGCATCGGTACTAGTCCGGAAGATCTTGGCGATGTTGGAACGGTCCCTGGGTACGCGGTTCTCCTCTCGGGGGCTTGGGGTTCGCGGGCCGGACTTGGCGTTTGAGGGTTCCACCGTAACCATGGCGCGTCCAGGAAGCAGTTCTTGAGGGTCCCTGTCGGAGGCCTTCGGGTCCTGCCCCTGGTACAGCACACACAAGCACCAATGCAAACACGCACGAGAACCATGCAGGGGGCTGGACGGGGCGACCTTGGCGACGGCTGCAGGGGCGACTCCGGCGAGGCGGGGAAGAACACGGCGACGGCAGCTGGCCGGCGACGAGCCCGCGGCGGAGGTGCGGGGAGCGGCCGGCGACGGAACGGCAGCGGCGCGCTGTGGGCCTGCGGGCAGGGGCCTGCGGTTGGAGGTGGCCGGGGCCAGCGCGACGCTGCAGACGGTGGCGGTGCGCTGAGGCGAGCTCCGTGAGGCGGCGGGAACGCCGGCGAGGCTACTGGGCGGTGGCGACGGAGAGCGGGCGCCGGGTCGCCGCGGGCGGAGCGTCGGCGACGTCATGGCGGAGCGGCGAAGCGCTGGTCGGGCGGCTGCAGCGGCGGGAGGCGCTGGCTGGGCGCACGCTGGCGGGAGGAGCTTGAGGGGGGCGAGGGGCATCGCCGCGGGGCTCTGGCGGAGTCATGAGCAGGCGGACGGAGGAGGCGGGCGCTTGGGCGGCGATTTAGCGGAAGAGCTCGCGGCGGCGAGGACGGCTTGCGTGGTGGCCGGGGACGAGCACGGTCGAGGGCGAGGCGGAGAGGGCCGGAGATGGGCGGCGGCGCGCCGGGGAGGAGAGGCCGGTGGTCGGGGAGAGGTGGTGACGGAGGCGGAGCGGGGCTCACCGACGCGGGGCTTGGCGAGGCTAGGGCCGGCGGCGGTTCGTGTGGGACGCGGGGAGGCGCGGCGCACCAGGGAGAGGTGGCCGGCCCTGGCGGCGGGGGTGCGGAAGCGCCGGCGGCAAGGAGGCGTTGGGGTGGATAGCGAGCGGGGGAAGACGACGGGGAAGGAGAAGAGAGGTGGGACGGGACAGGCGGGGCCAGGGGTGGCTGCGGGGTCGGTAGGTGGGCCGGGGTGGGGCCAGGGACCTGGGGCCACGCGGTGGGTGGACTGGGTGTGTGGACGCGTGTGTGTAGAGGGTTGGCTGGTGGGGGCGTGGGGTGAGAGGGAGAGGAGAGAGAGGGGGAGGGCTGGGGTGATGTGGCATGGTCTGGTTGGGTGAGGGCTAGGGAGAGGGTGAGGTGGCACATGCCTATTGGCTGGGGTGATGTGGAGGAGGGTGTGGGGGTAGATTAGTGGGTAGATCTAGGAATTAGATGGGGCAGGTAGGTGGACCGATTGTTGTATACGGGGGTGGTCGTTCGGGTCGGGTTGGCCCGTTCGACTGCCCCTACTAAAAATAAATAAATATTTTATTTATTTAATTGGACCGTTTGCAAACCGCTCGCGGCCAAAACAAAATAATCCGGCGACCCGGGTTTGATATTTGGTTAAAGTTGGGGCGTTTTAGAAAACAAAACGGGCGATGCGAAATAGTTTTAGCAAACAATGCATGATGATGACGATGCAATGCACAAATTCCACGCGATTTTCTAGTAGTGGTTTTGCGGGATGCCACAATTATGCAACAACCTTAGGTCTAAGGATTACATTTATTGAGATATACAAATGAAAACTTGTTCGTTGTACCTCAATATGGGTCAATCTGACTCTCTAAACTCTTGAGCCGAATCTGTGTAAGTCGTAATAGCATCTCCATGCCCATGACAAGTGGAACCGAGTCGTCAAGCCGACTTTCACATTGGTCTAAGTTGTGTGTCCAGCACAACCTCAATGACCAACGATATTTAGTACAAACAACATGAATGTATAGTTCCACAACCGAATAACATATTCAATGATATACATAGATGCTCATACAAGAACAACTTAATAACTTTATGAATACAATGAGAAATATCATCATACATTATTGCCTCTAGGGCATATTCCCAACAGTCTCCCACTTGCACTAGAGTCAATGTTCCGACATCATATGTCTAAGCATCTAATGCCATGGCTCTCAGGTGCGCCTCATGCTTTGGTTGTGGTAATGGCTTTGTCAACGGATCCGCAATATTTGCATCTCTGTGTATCTTGCATAACTTGATATCACCCTGATCCACGAACTGGTGAATCAGGTGGTACCGCATGAGTATGTGCTTGTTCTTCTCGTGTTGTCTAGGTTCCTTGACTTTTTTAATAGTACCAGGTGAATCAGATGGTACCGCATGAGTATGTGCTTGTTCTTCTCGTGTTGTCTAGGTTCCTTGACTTGTTTAATAGTACCATTGTTGTCACAATACACGTCTAACGGATTGGACGAGCCCTAAACCACACCAAGATCCATGAGGAAATTCCTCATCCAAACAACTTCCTTTGCTGCCTCTATTATAGATGCAGACATAGTATCTTGCTTGGAACTTTTCCAGCTCACAGCACCTCCGTACGTATCCGGATTGAGAACGAGAATCATCAGAGTCGATAAGATAACTCGCATCCGTGTAACCCTTTACACTGAGTTCATCTTCACCACCATAAACCAAAAACATATCCTTAGTCCTTCTCAAGTACTTTAGGATATTTTTAGCCGCTGTCAATTGGATTTCTCCAGGATCAGCCTGGTATCTGCTCACAACACTTAGAGCATAGGAAACATCCGGCCTAGTACAAATCATGGTATACATGATTGATCCGACTGCAGAAGCATACGTAAACGCACTCATCCGACTTCACTTATCAGTCGTCGAAGGACACTGATTCTTGCTAAGTTTTACACCATGGGACATCGGTAAGAACCCCTTCTTAGACGATTCCATGTTGAACTTCTTCAACACTTTGTCCAAATAAGTACTATGACTCAATCCAATGAGCTGTCTTGATCTATCTCTATAGATCCGGTTTCTAAGAATATATGTTGTCTCACCCAAGTCTTTCATTGAGAAACTCTTTTCTAATGATTCCTTGGTATCTTGCAACATCTAGACATCATTTCCAACCAATAATATGTCATCCACATATAAGATCATAAAGTTTACTTTGCTCCCACTAAACTTCTTGTATAAACAAGAATGATGATCACTCTTGATGAAGCCAAACGATTTGACTACCTCATCAAAACGAATATTCCAACTCCGAGATGCTTGCTTCAACCCATAAATGGATTTATGAAGTTTGCACACCTTGTCAGCATTAGCCGGATCGACAAAACCCTCGAGTTGTATCATCCTCGGTTAAATTTCCGTTAAGGAAAGCCGTTTTGACATCCATCTGCCATATCTCATAGTCGAAATAGGCTACTATAGCTAACATGATCCGAACTAATTTAAGCATCGCTACGGGCGAGAAAGTCTCATCGTAATCAATTCCTTGAACTTGTCGGAACCCCTTCGCGACAAGACGTGCTTTATAGATGGAAAAATTTCCATCCATATCAGTTTTCTTATTAAAGACCCATTTGCACTCGACGGGTCTTGCACCGTCCGGCAGATCAACCAAGTTCCAAACTTGATTTTCATCCATGTACTTTAACTTGGATCTCATGGCTCCAAGCCATGACTCGGAAACAAATCCCACCATCGCTTCCGAATAATTTGCCGGCTCATAATTGTCTAACATTAATAAATTATGAACACTTCGTAATCTCGCCGATCTTCGTAGTATAGGTGCTGCTGCCGGCTCAACTACCACGACCGGCTCAACCTCCAAGGTTTTTGCCGACTCGCTACTAGCCGGGTCCTCTCTATTTTCTTCGAGCTGCACTATGCTCCCACTGACTCCCCGGCTGAGAAACTCTTTCTCAAGGAAGACAGCGTTCTGAGCGACAAACACTTTGCCCTCTTCTCAGTTGTAGAAGTAGTAACCCAAGGTTTCCCTCAGATACCCCACGAAAATACACTTATCTGACTTGGCCGTAAGCTTGTACGACTGAAGTCGCTTAAAAAATGCTTCACAACCCCAAATCGTAAGAAAAGACAAACTCGGCTTTTTGGCTGTCCACATCTCATGCGGTGTCTTCTCTACCGACTTTGATGGTACTTTGTTTAGTGTGAACGCCGCTGTTTCTAGACAATAACCCCAAAATGATAAAGGAAGATCTGTCTGACTTATCATTGATCGTACAATCTCCAACAAGGTCTGATTCCGCCTTTCCGAAACACCGTTCCTTTGCGGCGTTCCTGGCGGAGTAAGTTGAGGAACTATTCCACAACTTTTCAGATGGTCATCAAACTCATGGCTCATGTACTCGCCTCCTCGATCCGACCGAAGAAACTTTATTTTCTCGCCGAGTTGATTTTGTAGTTCATTATGGAATTCTTTGAACTTTTCAAAGTCTTCTGACTTATGTTTCATCAAGTAGATATATCCATACCTACTCAAATCATCAGTGAAGGTAATGAAGTACTCATAACCAACCCTGGCTGTCGTGCTCATTGGTCCACATACATCACTATGTACTAGTCCCAACAAGTCGGTTGCCCTTTCGCAACTCTTTACAAAAGGAGTCTTGGTCATTTTGCCGAGTAGGCAAGATTCGCATGTCTATAATGACTCCAAGTCGAACGAAGTTAGGAGTCAATCATCATGGAGCTTCTTCATGCGTTTCCAACTTATATGAACAAGCCGACAGTGCCAAAAGTAAGTCATATTCAGATCATTTGGTTTCAACATTTTAACATTTATGTTATAAATCGACTCACCATCAAGATTGAAAATAAATAACCCATCCTGGACGGGTGCAAAGCTGTGAAACATATCATTCAAATACAAAGAACAACCATTATTCTTGATATTCGACTCATAGCCTTGCCTCATCAAACATGAAGCAGAAATAATGTTTCGACTGAGCACTGGAACATAATAACAATTATTTAGTTCCATAATGAATCCGGAAGGTAAATGAAGTTGCATCGTGCCGACTTCCAACGTAGCAACTCTTGCTTTGTTGCCGACTCGAATATCAACCTCGCCTCTTGCTACGCTCATAGTTCTTACCAGTCCCTGCAACGAGTTGCAGATGTGAATAACTGATCCGGTATCATATACCCAAGAACTATTAGGTGCATCATCAAGATAAATGTCTATAACATTGCATACAAGTGTACTTGAGTCGGAAGTCATACCTCCACTCTTGGCTTTGTTGGCCAAGTACTTGCTGCAATTCCTCTTCCAGTGGCCCTCCGCCTTGCAGTAGAAGCAAGTTGATCCGGCAGAAGGAGATGGCTTAGTCCCTGAGGAAGCGCTTGGGACCGGGTCCTGAGCCTGCTTTCCTCCCGACTTAGCCTTCTTCTTAGTCCAAGAAATCTTATTGAACTTAGCCTTATTCTGCACCATCAACACTTGACTGGCGCCCTTCTTGAGATCCACCTCTGCCTGCTTGAGCATCCCTTGCAATTCAGTGAGCTTCTTATCCATACCATGCATGTGGTAGTTCGAACTGAACTTCCCATACGCACTAGGAAGAGAGTTCAGAATTATATCTGTAGCGAACTCTTCGCTAATGGGGTAGCCAAGCCTCTCGAGAGACTGCACGTAACCAAACATTTTGATCACATGCGGACTCAGTGGATCACCATCCTTAAGCTTGCAACTGAGCAAAGCCTGAGAGACTTGATACCTCTCAGTCTTCGCCTCAGCCTGGAACATAATTTTGAGGCTTTCGATCATATCGTAGGACTCAACTTTCTCGAACTGGTTTTGCAAGTCCGGTTCCATGTGAGAAAGCATAAGACAGCTAATATCCGTGGACTCATCCTTAGCCCGACGATAGGCATTGGTGGCAGCGACAGTCGCATTCTCATTCGGCTCATCTGGAAGTGGGTTGTCTAGGACATGGTCCTTCTTTTCTTGTTTGAGAACAATTCTCAGATTTCGATACCAGTTGGTAAAATTAGGGTCATTCAGTTTATTTATCTCAAGAATGGTTATCAACGCAAAACCGGATATCTGAGAGTGACTGATACTTGGTGCCACGATCTACAACAAAAATATGCAAAACACTTAAGACATGTATTCATAAAAGAGCAAGCATATTAAACACTTTAATATTTTATGTTCCCACTAGAACCAACACCCCTCCGATGGTTACTTAGTGATTCAGGATCCTAAATAAGCAAGTCAGCTAGTGGGCTTTAGCATCACCGCTAGCCGCCAAGTGATCTAGGTAGAAAATTCCTTGTCAATCGCATCTCATACGACTCCTGTTGGAAGGGTGGCATCACATGCCCCGGCTCCCATCCGACTTTTCCCCGAGTCCCACAACCGTTGTGATAGAATCGTCTAGCTTACCGAGTGTTTCCGCAGTAAGAGTCCGACTTGAACCCACCTAGTCGGAAAGAATTGGCAGCACCTCAATTTATGAGCCCACTACCAAAAATGTCCGACTTGTGATGGTGCAAACATTGGCGGGAAAACTGACTAGACCTTCTTTGAGGGATTAAATTTTACCGACTATCTAATAGAGGTAAAAAGAGACATAACAATAACACAGAATAAATCAATCATACTGTGAAATGGTATGGCTCTCTTCATGGCGATCTCCATCTCCACAAAGCCTGTAATTCGACTTGTGCCAACTCTTGTCACTTGTCGTCTTACACAATGTAGCCGACTTGTACATCGACATGCACTTCATCCGGATTCTCCAAACAGCTACACTAGCTTAGTAAAATAAATTACATAGAGAATCTGACAAGCAGGTCGTTATACAATGAAATGACAACACCTAGGCTCCAGCCGGCTGACAAAACCGTGATTCGCAGATCACGTATGGATTACACACATACATCACATGCACATGAACCATACCATTCACAACTTCCTGCAAAAACAAGTTATGCATAGATACGATATCTACCAGCATTGTGAAACTCGCAATGACATCTAAGGCACTACGACAGGGCGAAGCCGGCGGTCCCGCTAGCCGGATAGCAGGCGGGGATATCTAAGATTTTTCTAAAAACATAGATCTCATCTATGATCCGTCCATGTATTCGACCATTATTCCGATTCGATCAAACTCTTTGATCTTCGATCACCGCTTCTGGATTTACGTGTCACACTCTACCCCGATGGCAGAAACCGACCGGTAGGGGTATGTTGTGCCACGATCTCTGCAGTATGATCATGGAAATTAGATCTACCATTCACCGAGTACAATTGATCCAATCAACATCGTACAAAACCAATCTATGTCATAGATTGACCACCAAAACAACAGATAGATCTCATCTACAGCCAACCGCATATCACATATGCGAGATCTCGAGCCTAAAACCAGAAGCTATCGCTCTGATACTGACATGGTTATACCCCGCGGGTACACAACATCGACATACCTAGTCTATCCCAAGGAAGTCCCACGACAAGATACGCGGCCTGCGGAGGTTTTAGGTGGCCCAAGCCTATGACGCCTTCAGATCCTTGGAGAACAAGACTAGAGTAGATAGAATTTCAAAGGAAAAAACCCTAATCTGTAACCTACTCGACCTACGCCCGGGACCTGCCTATCTATATAAAGGCTAGGAGGGAATGGCGAGGAGGACAATCAACTCACCTCATACACACGTCACGCCAGATTGCATTTGCGCACGCCTGTAACCTTCGGTTCCATCATAATCAAGAGCAGACAAGCATGAGTAGGGTTTTCTCTCTGGGGGCCTGAAACTGGGTAAACCTCGTGTCCCCGTGTTGCTTGTTTGCTAACCGTTCCGCTATCTCCAGCATCCCCATCTTCTCCAAAACCCAAGTCCATAAAAATGGGCATTGACGATTCGAAACCTCGTCAATTGGCGCCGTCTATGGGAACTGGGGGCGCTGATTGTGCGATCGTGATGGTCCTATCCGGAGCGATCTACAACTCATCGGCGACGGAGAGTCACCTCCTCTATGGCACCTTCGACTTCACCGCCCACTCGCGAGCCACCATAAGGGATTTCGAGCCCGTAGGCGACGTGCTCGAGATTCTGTTCAGGAGCTTCTTCTTCCAGGTGGGGCAGACCGGCACCCTCCGCCTCCGAGAGCGGGTGCTGCCACCATCCTTCAGGCCTGCTTCATGGGTCCCACCCATCGGCGTGTTACGCACGTCGACGCTGACAGATGAGTCATATGACAGCAACAGCTGCAACTCAGATCTGTGCGGCCCTCCCTCAGATGAAGGAACCTACGGTTCCGGATCCGAAAGTTGTGGCAGCAGTGATCCAACCCGCGGACGCTACCAGTGCACCGTGGTGATCCAAAGCGAAGTAGATCTGCCACCAGGTTCGAATGCGGCAAATCCACCGCCCAACCCAACCCTCAACCCGCAAGCCGGAAACGGAGGAAACAGAGGAAACCCACCCCTCCAGCCCAATGAAGGCGATGCTAGCGCCTACCAGAAGATCAACCTCAACGAGGACGGATGGAGTCAGGCACGCGAAGCCGTGGCGGGCAACAGGATCCTACCTGTGAATGCTTCACGGGATCTTCTGATGGCATACCACCTCCTCCTCATCGACGAGCATAACCGGCAGGTAAAACTGCAGGAGGAACTCGACAAACGCAAGCAGGCGGCTTCAGAGTCTAGCGCGCGGGGAGCTGCGCTCTCCGCCGCTGGTGGCTCCAGTTCGCACGGCAACCATTACAACAAGCATCGCTCTCGCATAGAGCACATGGACCCCGCCGCACGACGTGAGGTCACCAGAACCCTCAACACGTCCTTCATGGTGATAGACGCCAATGACAACGTCACGCCGAAAACGCCACAGGCTGTGATCATGGCAGCCACCACCTATCTTGTGTCTCATCTGCCTCTGGCGGACAACCCGAAGATGGCCATGCATAAGTCCGCACTAGATGGGCTTGGACTCATTGGAGCTGCCCTCCACGATGAAGCTCCTGCGGAGCCGAAAATGAAAGTTGCGGTCCAATTCAACCATAGCCCCACACCCTCATCCGACGAGGATGAGCACGATCTGCCTTGACGTCTCAAAATCCCAAGGTGTCGCAGCACCGACTCCGACGCTCTAAACGACCTCGCCCAGCACAAGGTGGACAAGGCACACGCCAAACGCGCGTGCTCAACCGAATCCGACGAGGATGACGACAGAGAGATGTGCAGAGCCCGATGCTTCAGCAGATATTTTTGGTGCACACGGATGCCAAAAAACTTCAAGCTCCCTTTGGAAACTCCGAAGTTCGATGGTTAGCAGGACCCGAAGGCCTGGCTCAGGGATTACCTCTCATCCGTCAAGCTGCACGGTGGTAACATGAACAGCGCCCTGCAATGCCTACAGCTGCAGCTGACAGGCGTAGCCCGGATCTGGCTCAGCAGACTGTCCTCAGGCTCCATCTGAAGCTAGGAGGAGCTAGCGTACAGCTTCATCCGCAACTTCAAGGGCACCATCAAGAGGCCAGCATCGATCGAGGAACTACGGGCCTGCACCCAACGCACTGGCGAATCCATTCGCTCATACAACCTATGCTGGTACCACATCAAGAACTCCGCCGCACACATCTCCAAGGAAAGGACGAACGTACCTTCAAGGACAGTGTCAAGCGCCCGGACTTCAAGGAAGAACTTGGGCGCATCAAGCCCAAGACGCTCGACCACCTCATGGACTTCGCCAACAGGTGGGCAGATGGCGAAGATTCCCTCCACCGAATGCATTCGGATGACGAGGAAGACTATGGCCGCAGGCATGAACGCCGCAGCAAGCGAAGATCGCGCGTCTATGACGATCGCAATGGAGTCGACATGGTTGCGGCTGGACACGCCGACCGACGAAATGACGGAACCGCAGTAGCGGATACCGCGGAGGCAACTCGCGATGGAGGGCGACCTACACAAACATGGCAGCGTCGCAGCCGTGACGATGAACCCTCGGCATATGACAAGTTGTCTGGTCCCTGCACCATCCACTTCTACATTGACAAGTAGGATGGAAAAAATAAGGCCCACCACATGCTCATGGACTGCCGCGAGTTCCAGAAACTCAGCGAGAGCCTCACCCAAATGCGACGCCAGATCGTGAACCTCGGGTTCGGGCCCGCACCTGCACCAGGTGATATATCCCACGGAGCTCCTCCACCACCACCCGTGGGACCGTCGAATCCAGCAATCGCACCTGCACCAATCAATGGTACAGGGGGATACCCACCACCAAAAGGGGCCCCGATGATCCAGAAGGGATGCCCTACCAACAGGATGCAAAAGAAGATCACCCGACAGGTCAGCCTAGCCGTAACAGCCCCACCTGCCATCCCTGAGTACCTCAGTGGCTCGGAGTCCTGCATCACGTTTGATCGTTCGGATAACCCTCGCCAGATCCCTCGCCCAGGTCATGCTGCCCTGGTAGTCGAGGCGCAGATCGGAGGAATCGAGATGAGCCGCATCTTCATGGACGGCGGTAGCGACTTCAACCTGATGTTCTCCAGCACCCTCACAGAAATGCAGATCTCGCTGTGGAGCCTGGAACAATCCGACACGATGTTCCACGACATAGTCCCAGGGAAGGGCATATATCCCCTGGGAAAGATATGGCTCGACGTCATCTTTGGCTAGCCCGAAAACTTCAGGAGCTAGCGGCTGGAGTTCGAAGTGGTGGACTGGCCATCATAGTACCATGCCATCCTTGGGAGCGTGGAGTTCGTAAGATTCCTGGCAGTACCACACTATGCCTACCTGCTTCTCAAGAGGCAAGGATCTAGGGGTGTCATTACTGTGGCATCCCGCAAAACCACTACTAGAAAATCGCGTTGAATTTGTGCATTGCATCGTCATCATCATGCATTGTTTGCATAAAACTATTTTCGCAAAGCCTGGTTTTGTTTTCGAAACGCCCATCTACATTCAAACACGCAAATCCGGGTCGCCGGAATATTTTGTTTTGTATGATATCGGTTTTCAAAAGCCCGGTTTGAAACATATAAAATATTAAATTAATTTTAGTGGGGGCGATCAGGCGGGCCGATTGACCCGAACGACCACCCCAGAAACTAAATCGGTCCACCCCATCCCCTTTTTCTACCAACCTATCTACCCACCCAATCCCTCCACATCACCCCGCCCTATAGCAACTCGCCACCTCATCTTCCCTCTCCACTCCCACCACTCAGAACCGGCCACGTCACCTCTCTCCCTCTCTCCCTCCTCACTCACCCAGCTCCCCCACACAGGCCACCCACCGACACACACATTCAACACACGCACCTGCCGCCCGCGTGACCCTGGCCCACCCTGGACCCGCGTCCCCTGCCCACGTTCCCACCTGCCACCCACGCGACCGGACCCGACCCCATCTTCCACCTCCCGCAACCGCCTCCCTCGCCCCTGCCCCGCGGCAGGTCGCCCGCATCCCCGGCGCGCTCGCCCGCCCGCTCTTCCTCAGCCCCCTCCTCATGGCGTCGCCTCCTCCTCACCGCTCCGCCGCTCTCCGTCTCTCGCCACCACCTCGCCTTCCCACCGTGCTCGCCCGCCTCGCGGACCCTCCCCAACCTCCTCGTCTTTGCTCCAGCCGCGCCACCGCCCGGCCACCACCGCCTCCTCGCGCCCTTCGCCGGCGCGTTCCCTCCTCCTCCTCGGCCCTCCCTTTCGCCGCCCTCACCGCCTCCTTCCTCCTGGCTGCCCGCCTCCGGCGCCACAGGTGCTCGCCGCCCGCCCCTCCCGCCTCGCCCGGCGCGCGCCCGCTCCGGCGCCTTGCCGCGCCCGCCGCCGGTACTACCGCCCATCGCCTCGCTGCCCGACCCCAGCTCCGCCCCTCGAGCTCCTCCCGCGTCCGCCGTCGCGCCTCTCGGCCACCGTCCTCGCCCCGCCCGGGCGACCCGCTCTCCTCTGGCGTCGCCCAGCTCGCCCGTCTCCGCGTTCCGCGCCTCAGCGTCCGCGCCCCCGTCCTCCCCGCCACTCGAGCCTACCCGGAACCCGGCCGCGTCGTTGCGTCGCCGCCGCCAGCGTGTCCTCGCGACGACCATCTCTCCTGCCGCTTTCGTCTTCAGTCAAGGTCGCCACCAGGGACGTGCTGTTATGGTGCCAAGATGGTGGTTGTGCTTTAGTTCTCCGACTTTTGATGGGAAACGGTGATATGTGTCAATGGACCACCCGACGGACAAGAGCTACAAGCTAGACAAGTGCATCGATGACAGGGCGCGACAAGATCTTCTTCATGAACCCCGGTGCCCAGCTGAGTCCGACACCGACAACTGAAACCGTGGAACCATCAAGATCGATCTCACCGACGCCATGGTCTCCCTCACGAACCGCAAGACCGTTCCCCGAAGACGAAGATAGATCCCGAACGCCAAGACCGCCACATGGAACGATAAGCGCTGCATCTCGGATACGCCAAGTGCTTCACCCCGAACGCCAAGACCGACCCGACACGAGGACCCGACAAGATCGTCGCAACGACAAGATCGACACCGACCAGGGCGAGTCCGATGCGCCCCGACGCCCCACCAAGCCCTTCCTCGTGGAACGACAAGACCTACCTCTGTTATCCGAGAACGCCTCCGTCGAACCCTGAACCCCAGATCCGGACCCCGAGACCGACCCGGAACCCCCGGAACCCCAAGTTCGTCGAGACCCCTCAATGTGTGACCCCTTTTCCGAGCCCTATTTTATAAATGCTAAACATAAAACCTGTTGCACATTAATTACCATACTTGCATGCATAATCATGTGGTTTGGGGGCCTTTTGCCGATTCACCTAATAATTAAATATGGGGCCCACATGCAGGCAAATCTAGTCTTATATTGGCCTCATTTAAATTGGTGCATCGAACCGTTGTCATATCTTGCCTGGTTAAAACAACATCTAAAATGCAGGGTAGCTAAATAACTTGAACCATCTAACTAATTGTCGGGACCCCGGTTCCGCTTAATATGACCTAATTGCATCGCACCTTTGCCATGTCATACTTCATGCATGCATCATGCCCGATCTTCTGCCGTAATCTTAAATACTACATCCGGTGTTTCTTATAGTGTTTTGGTTCTTCGCGGATAAGGCCGTTGAGTTGATGTGAGCTTCGCCCCGACCTTCGGTTGAACCCTTCGACAATGTTTTCAGGCGAGCATCTCCCCCTTTCTACCTATCTTACTTTTATAGTATTTATTCCCTCCTGTTGATCTATTGCTATCTGTGTTGCGATGCTTTAGTTTCCGTACCCGTGATCTACCGTGCAGCCCTATATTGCCTTGGACACATCCTATTACCTGTTGTTTGGTAGATAGTTGGACTTGCGCGTCGTAGTCGCTTGCTCAAGTGCTGTTACGTGTTGTCAAATGCCACAGTTGTTGGAGTAATGCCGCATGCTTGATGTTGGAGATGATCGTGGTTTTACTTATCGTTCACTTTAATTCCTGTTTAACAACTAAAATTGAAGTAAGCAGAGGCATCGGTGGGTGATAGAAAATATTTGGTTTCCGAACGCCCACTTGTGTCCCGTAGGACCCCGAGTACTTGATACTGTTCCTTGATTTATCGCGCTATCCACATCCGGAGGTATATGGGACCCCGAGCGAGCTTGATTCAGTCTTATTTCTTGGGGCCACAAACTAGTTTGAGGTTTTATTTATGATCTGTACTTATGCCATGCTACTTATGTATTTACGATTGCGAGGAGCACACTGCATCTGTTAGGATCGGGACACGATTCAGCGGTGTCGACAAGCCCAGCCACACTTTCGGGTTCCCATGTTCACACCGTCTACCCAAACCTTGAGTCCGTCTCGGAGCTTGCTTGCCGTTGCGGGTGTACTCCAAGGGTGGCCCCTGAAATATTTCTGAATCCTGTGATTGTTCGTCGTGAAAGCCTCGTTGGGTTTTGAGTTGGTTTTTCCGAGGTTGATCGGCGTGTGTTGCTATTGGTGCACCGGCGGGTAAAACTTTCGAAAGCCGTGTCCGCGGATATGGACGACTTGGAGCATGATTCGATCATAGACAAGCATAACTAAAGTTTATTGCTATAAATTTGACTTTATAATGACTAGTAATCAGCTTCACTATAATGGAATGGCTAATAATACTGACCACAATTGCTTGTTTGGATTGTCTCTTGCGGCCATTGTACCTGACTAGTAAGTATGGCAACTACAACGGAATTGGCTGATTAAAAGTACCAACAACTGCTGGGTTTTGGGTTTATATCATGCTATCTGTATCTGATTAGTAATTGCTGCAACTATAACGGAATGGTCAACTAAAAGTGCCCACTGCTTACTTTATCAGAATGATTATCTAAACCTGACTAGTAATTGCTGCAACAATAACTGAATAAGTAAAACTGCCAACTGTGTGAGTTTCTTGGTTGACTTCCTCGTTTGGTCTCGAGGGAGAAACACCAGGATGGGTTTGTTTGGTGTTAGCCTCAGGTTGGATCCGTATAGGTCTTTCTTACCCCTCTCTGATAACCGTCAGTTGTATCGAGTCTCTGTAGGTTGTATAGTGCATGCTGCCGCTGCCGCTTCAGTCCACCATACCTATGTAGGCGAGGACCGCCGAATTCTAGCCTCGCCGTGTACTGGCCTCAGTACTGACGCTCCTTCTTTTTCCTTTGCCCTTTGTCGGCACCCCTTTTTTTAAGCAGGTTTTGAGATCGGCGCTGTTAGCAGGGTTACCCTTCCGGCTTGGCCTGGGCAGGGTTATGGACGCCATTGGTTATTCTTCAGGGCTCTTAGCCCCATTTGCATCTTGTCCGTAGCTGGACGCTCTATCGTTTTCAAGGTGATTTGGATCTTTGTATATTATATCTATATTCTTGACTCTTTGAGTCGCTGTTATATATATATTTGTTCTGTGGGTCCCATCGAGGACTGTTGTGTAATGTTATTACTTCGTTTTCCACCCGCACGAAAGTGCCTGGTGGGCACCTTTGAATCGTTTCTATGCGGGTTTGGCGAATTTTGCTCAAACTTGCATAGGTCCGATTCTGAGGGTGTTACAATTACCGTCCAGGGAAGTTTCACCCGATCGGACCACTGCGATAGAGACTTCAACAGAATCTCCCAGTCATTCGACATGCAAGAGGAGCTCACGAGGCTCCGAGAGGTGACAAACAACGGGGCACCCCGGTCTCCAGGCAAAACTCGCCTGACATGTCGTTCGACTCCACAGTCAACACAAAAAAGGTGCAGGTCCACCCAACAGATGCCTCCAAGACGGCGCGGATAGCCAACGACCTCAGCCCCGCATAGGAAAGCGCGCTCGTCGAATTCCTCCATGAGCGCTGGGAAATCTTCGCCTGGTGTCCTGCGGACATGCCAGGAGTTCCTAGGGAATTCGTCAAGCATGCACTCAATGTGTTCCCTAAGGCAAAGCTAGTCAAGAAGTCGATCCGATGACTATCTGAACCAAGAGCAGATGCCGTTGGAATCGAAGTCAATAAACTGCTCGATGCCAACTTCATCCGAGAAATCAAGGAGAGCGAGTGGCTGGCCAATATAGTGCTGGTCCCCAAGAAAGACATGGACATCCTGCGGATGTGTGTAGACTTTACATCGCTCAAAAAATATTGTCCCAAGGACCACTTCCCTCTACCGCGGATCGATCAGATCATCGATTCGACTGCAGGATGCGAGAAGCTCTCTTTCCTCGACGCCTACTTAGGCTACAACCAGATTCGGCTGAAGGTCGAAGATCAGGAGAAAACAGCGTTCATCATGCCGTTCGGAGTTTTCTGCTACAACACCATGCCCTTCGGGAAGAAGAATGCAGGCGCCACATACCAGAGGTGCATGCAGGCGTGTCTGAAAAACTAGATTGGTCGCAACATCCAAGTCTATGTCGACGACATAGTCATCAAGACCAAGGAAGCTAAAACACTAATCGACGATCTCCGCGAGACGTTTGACAACCTTGATCACTATAAGATCAAGCTGAACATAGAAAAGTGCGCCATCGGCCTCCCATCTGGCCAATTACTCAGATACTTCATCTCTCAGCGCGAGATTGAGGTGAATCCAAAGAAAATCCGGGCCATACTGTACATGGAGAAGCCAAAGAACCTTAGAGGAGTCCAGCAGCTAGCTGGACACATTGCAGCACTGAGTAGATTCATCAGTCGCATGGGCGAGAAGGCCATACCCTTTTACCAGCTGCTGCGCAAGGCCATACCCTTTTACCAGCTGCTGCGCAAGGCAGACAAGTTCGCGTGGACACCCGAAGCAGACGACGCATTCAAAGACCTCAAGCGTCTACTCTCCACCTCGCTTGTTCTGGTCACGCCGAAGGAATGAGAACCTCTGCTTCTATACATCGTAGCCACGCACCAGGTGGTAAGCACCGTACTCGTGGTCGAACGACCCGAAGATGGCAAGACCCATGGGGTCCAATGCCCAATCTACTACCTCAGCGAGGTACTGACACCAACAAATAAGAGGTACCCTCACTACTAGAAGCTCTCTATAGAGTATTCATGACGGCTCGATGGCTGATCCACTACTTCTAGGAGCATCAGATAATGGTCATCAACGAGGCGCCACTGTCCAACATCTTGAACAACCCCGAAGCCACGGGACGCGTAGCCCTGTGGGGCATCGAGCTGTCCCCTCTAGACTAGTCTATGAGCGGCACAAGGCCATCAAATCTCACGTCCTCCCTGACTTCCTTGTCCACTGGATGGAGCTCCAGCTACCAGACACTCCGGACATGACGCAGTCGTGGACGATGCACTTCGACGGCTCCAAGCGCGAGGCCGGAGCAGGTGCTGACGTCATACTGACGTCCCCCCAAGGCGATAAGATGAAATACATCCATCGGATGAAATTTCGTGCCTCCAACAACGAGGCCGAATACGAGGCCCTCATCCGCGGCATGAGGACGACAAAGATCTGTGGCGCAACGTGCCTAGTCATCTACGGCAACTCGAACCTTGTCGTCCAGCAGATGATGAACGAGTGCGATGCTCACAGTGCCAACATGATCGCGTATCATGCGCTCTACAACTCACTCGAAGGCGACTTTGACGGCTACGAGCTTCGGTACGTCGGAAGGGAAAGCAACGAGGAGGCCGATAGACTTGCCAACATCGGATCCACCTGCGCGCGGGTGCCACCAGGTGTGATCCTCGAACAAATATGCGTACCCTCCATCAAAAGGAAATTCCCCAAGGGTTTCACCCGAAGAAGCAGAACACTCGGGGGTTGCACCTCCCGAAGGACCCGAAAAGCTTGACACCGAGGCCGAGCTGGTCAGCCTGATGCAGGTCATGGCAATTGAAGAAACGTGGACACATCCATACCTTCGGTAACTGATAAACAGAGAACTGCCTGATGACCTGACGGATTCCCGACGCATATCTCTCCGGTCCAAGGCCTTCACAATAATCAATGGTGATCTCTACAAGCGCAACATTTTGTTGTACTCCAACGGTGCATCACCATCGGTGACGGCAAAACCATCCTTCAAGACATCCATGAGGGCATCTGCGGCCATCATGCAGGGAGCCATGCCCTAGTCACCAAAGCTCTACGAGTTGGGTTCTACTGGCCAACGGCCATGAACGATGCTAAGGACATTGTCCGAAGGTGCAATGCCTGCCAAAGGTACGCTGACAATCCGCACACACCAGGATCAGAGCTTCAGATACCACTGGCCTGTCCATTCGCCCAATGGGGCCTCAACATGATCGACAAACTACCTAAATCATCGAACTGAAGCCACATCTACCTCCTAGTCGCAGTCGACAAATTCAGGAAGTGGATTGAGGCCATGCCCGTCACCAACCAAAGTGGCAAAACAACCGTCAAGTTCTTCGAGTCCATAGTCTACAGGTTCGATGTGCCGCACAACATCATCATGGACAACGGCTCGAACTTTATCTCGAAGGAATTCCAGGACTTCTGTGAGGGCCTCGGAATCAACATATCATATGCCTCCGTGGCGCACCCGTAGACCAACGGACAGGTCAAAAAGGCCAACGGCCTTATCGTGAGAGGCATCAAGAAACTCCTGCTATGCCCACTCAAAAGGCTCGCGGGAGCTTGGGTGGAGGAGATACCCTCAGTACTCTGGAGCCTACATACAACGCCGAACAGTTCTACTGGCTACACGCCCTTCTTTAGGGTGCACGGAGCCGAAGCCGTGCTGCCTGTAGAGGTACGCCATAAGGCCCCACGGGTCATCGCCTACAACAAAGCCGAATCAACGGCCGCACTCGAAGATGCCATTGACACGCTCAACGAGGTACGCGACATCGCCGCGGCTCGCTCAGCAGTCTACCAGCAGAGCCTTCACAACTACCATAGCCGTCAGCTGCGCCCAAGGTCCTACATCGAAGGAGACCTTGTCCTACGACTCAAGCAAGAGTGGCCGAAGAAGCTCGAGTCACCGTGGGAAGGACCCTACATCGTCACCAAAGTTATCCCAGGTGGCTCCTACCGCCTCATGGACGTCAAGTCAGGAGTCAAATACTCCAACCCATGGAACATCGCACAGCTGCGACACTTCTACCCCTAGTTACCCCTTTACTTTCAATAAAGCATACAACCGGAGTAGCTGACCACATCAGGCTAACGAAAAGGACATGCATAAAACAAGGCACAACATGCTCATACAAATAAAACTTTACAAAGGGCACACCAAGCCCACTCGAATACATACAAATTTTACATCAATTGTTTTCTTTACAGGACTTACCTATTCTAGAGTATTACACTCGCTCGTTGCTCGAAAAGATCAACAATCTCTTCGGCATACTGCCTTACAACCGCATAATGCGGGTGCATATCCCAAAGACTACCATCTGGTCGAAGAGGTGGCACAGTCGCCACCGCCGCGAGATCGACGTCACGATGATGCAGCCGAACAAGCGAAAGAGCGGCCTTCACCCCAGCAACTAACTAACGTTGCACCAATTCCTTGACGTGACCCACGTCCCGAAACTTCGCCAACAGGCACCAAAGGTTGGAAGGTGCCTCATCCAGGGGAAACATGACAGCCCAGGTGAATGCCAGGGAAATCCTCAGCACCCGAGAAACCTGGTGTACGCGGATCTTGCACCGTCGCAAGGACGATGGACCGATTGTGGTTCATCCAGAAGAAGCCGCCAGCCTCTAAATCCTGTTGGGTCAGGCAATTCATCCGGACCGTAACACGCTCCTTCTCTTCCCTCAGAAGGAGATTGATGCCTGCACCAAACACAAGAGCAAGATGACACATAACAAAAGCGCATCTGAAAAGAACAACAGTTCGCGAAGACTCATATTGAAGCTGCTCGCTCATCTGTCGCAGCTCACCCATCAAAAATTCCTCCCTGGCAGTGGCCCACTCCACCTTCGACTTCCATATATCCGCATGGCTGCGAATTCCAAGGATATCCTTCTCTAGGCTATGGACACGGTCAGAAAGGAATAAGAGTTGCGATGCATCATCCAACAATGGTCGCGTCTCAGGAGCAGTCGAAGTATCAACGGGAGTCTCCCTCGAAGGACCCTAAAGGCAAACAAGTAAGGACGTGAACATCACAAACACTTCTGGCGATAGCCCAAAACATAATTTATATACAGAAAGGCCACCTCGTGGCATAAGCCAAGATTGTTCATCAGCAAAAGCGTACATCACAAAAGGAAGAGGATAAACTATCCTAAACTACAACACCAGAGCCTAGGCACCCGCATCCGGAGTGGCCTCAAAGCCAGATTGCCTGCTCTTGGCCTCCTCCTGTTGCTTCGCCGCGTACTCCGCCGGCAGGTCAATGAGCTCTGGCCCATAATGCTTACAGCGGGAGGTGAAGAGAGCGAATGTTACCTCTGAGCCATCGACGGCCGTTTGCATCTGGGAGGTGATGTGCGGCAGGTCCAGCTCCGCTCCGAATGCCATGGCCATGGCCAACCCCATGGAGGCGCCGATGCCCTTCTGCATGCGCTTGTAGACCGCTGGGGCATCCTACGATAGATCATCCGCCAGAGCATCAACATCCTCATGAGCAGCGCCCTTGGGGACGACCTTCCTGTACAAGCGTCGGAGCACTCCCTTGGACTTCGCCAAGGAGCCAGCAGCAGTACCACAGCGATCTTCGACCGCGGTGGCATCATCCAGAGCATTTCTGTGCTCCAGCACACCGCGATCAAACACGATGCCTGACGCATCTAAGACAAAGAATAAAGGACCCGAATAAAAATAGGGCATAGAATAGTCAAAAAAATAGAAGACCAAAGCAAGTAAAAGACACTCACCGGAGAAAGCTTTGGCTATAGCCATCAGCCTGCTGGACATCTCCTTCTTGCGAGTAGCAGCTGCAAAAGCATGCTGCTCCTCGTGATTAGCAGACTCCTTTCGCAAACGCTCCTGGGCCTCAGCAGCATCGGCTACCTCCTTCTGCAGGCGCTCCTTCGCCTCCGCAACATCCGCAACTTTCTTCTCCGCTCGACCGAGGCTCTTTTCGAGAGCGTCTAGCCGACGAAGACCAGCGTTATTTTTATCTGCAAAACATCAAGACGAACGTAAGCAACGCACGCATGATCCATGAGCGAATGGCAGATAAGCACTATGCACGAAGGTCTGCAAAACAAAACACAAACAAGCATCATCAAGGGCTCAGGGTCTACACCCCGCAAAAGAAAAACCGGCCAATAGGTCATCCGAAAATGACCCGGGGGCTCCCCCTAAAAGACAAAGGAGCAGACAACTTACGTGCTCAGATGGAGACTCCGAAGTTCCACGTGTGGTTTTCTGAGTAATGACTACTCGAGCCTCTCGCGAGGAGGGGTTCGGAGCGTCATCCTCAGAGTCGGCCACCATATGAGAGTGAGGAGCTCTCAGCTTCGACTCCCCTATAGCCTCTTGAGTGCCCTCGCTAGGAGAACCCTCTGAGGAGCGGCTGCAAGAAAACAGCTCGATTAGATAACAACCTATGTTACGCAAGCAAGTAGCATAAAATAAAGCAGATGAAGACACTAACGAGTCAATATCTGACAAGTTGAAGACGGGCGGTGCCTTATCCTTCTTCTTCTTCTTGGCCAGCGGCTACGGCGCCATCGCTCGAAGGGGCACAACCGGAAACAGTGCGGAAGAAGCACCATCATCCTCGCCATTCCGCTCGAGGAAGGACGGGCCCCTCGGAGTTGGCGGGATAGACGCGTTCGAAGATTCGCTCCGCGCACTACTAGGAAAACGATTATAGGTAGATTTTAATCCTATGGCGCTTATAGGGAAAATGCTCCACTAAAATTAATTCTATGGTGCATGTAAGAAATGATCCACATAATTCATGCAATTCTGTGGCGCATATGGCTATATGCGCCACAGAAAGTGAGCATTCTGTGGTATGTGCCACAGAATTTCTGTGGGCCCCATGTGGGCCTGACCCAGCACATGGGCATGCCAGAATTCTGTGGCACAGAACTCTCACTTTCTGTGGCGCATACAGCATATGCGCCACAGAATTCACACTTTCTGTGGCGCATATAGCCATATGCACCACAGAATGTGCGAAACAGATCTAAAAAAAGGTGGCATCCCCTCCTACCTACCACCACCCTTTCCCTTCTTCCCCTCCTCCAACTAGCTCGTACCTCTCCTCCCTCCCACTCCATTTTTCTCATACTCACCTCCATTGTTGATAGCTAGACCTACTTTGGTTTATGTACCTGTGAGGGAAGCTACTCCTACTTTGTAAAGGTACTACACCTACCCATACTCTGCTCCTCCACCGCTATGCCTATGGTTGTGGATTTGTGAGGTGTGCATGGGTACTTGTGTGTGATGCATGTTTTGTGTGGCCGGCGGGTCTCGGAGCATGCATGTATATATATGGATGTTTTGTAGGTGAAGATTGGTCCTGCGGGCGGTGTGCGATGGCGATACGATGTTAGTTTGCTTTGTGTTGTGTTTGTTGAATGCATGCATGCTTGCTTCTCGAGGAGCTTTGTGTTGTGCTTGAATGCATGTTGTTGGCGCCAGGTGCATGGAGGTTTGCCGAAATGTTGATACACGTCCATTTCGGCAAATTTCTGCACTAGCCATACGTTCTACTTTTAGGGTAGGTCATGCCAAAATTTCCCGGCGATCATGCATATATGTGTGCGCTTCATGTGTGTGTGCATGGTTCTAACACTCTCTCTTTAATTTGGTCTATGTTCACGCGCAGGCGACCATGGTCATCCATATGAGCGAACACTGGGTGGTTAGATACAAGGTTGACGCGGTGGCCGATATGGTTCAGAATAACATGACAAAGATAAGATGTCCGTGCCGAACATGCAAACACCGGAAGTGGATCAACCCTGATTCCAAACAACTGGAGTCTCACCTTTTCACGCATGGTTTCATGCATGGATTCTTAGTGAATGAGTTGCTGGCAGATGTCGGTGGCCATGATGAAGAAGAGGCCGGGGGCGGGGGAGAAGACGAAGGGTCTCCTAGACATGGTCATCATGAAGAAGGAGAACATGATGATCATCATGAAGAAGGAGATGCCGACTGACACGATCATCATGAAGGAGATGATGCCAGAGCAGATGGTGGTGGTGGCGGAGAAGAAGGGAGCACAGACATGGCGCTAACTTTGGCCTTGCGGGACCCTCATCTTCAAGAAATTTTCCTCAAGCAGACGACCAACGCGAAAGCTGCAGCCAGAGAGAAAGCCAAGCTGGCACAGATGGAGGTAGACGGGAGGACTCCATTGTATCTTGGGTGCAGGCCCGGGGATACACGCTTGAGTGTAATGCTGAAGGCTTTGGATATGAAGGCGGAGCACAAATGGACCGACACTAGCTTCAACGCTCACATGAAATTCTGGCACGCTCGTCTTCCCAAGGACAACACACTGCCAACAAGTATCGAGGAGGCGAGAAAAGTAGTTTGCCCACTAGACATGCCGTACGTGAAGTACCACGCATGCATCAACGACTGTGCACTTTATCGGAACGAGTACAAGCATAGAACCTCATGCCTAGTGTGCGGCCAGCGACGGTACAACAGAGGGAACAAGAAAGTTCCCCGGAAAGTGGTGTGGTACTTTCCTATCACTTCTTGTCTGCAGCGGTATTTCGTAGACCCTAAGGAAGCAGAGCTCATGCAATGGCACGCGAAGAGGGAGAAGACGGAAGATGATTCGGAGAAGGGCAAGATCCTAACACACCCCACGGACGCTAGCCAGTGGAATGCTCTAGACATCGAATTCCAAGATGAGTTCGGGCTCGATCCAAGGAATGTCAGGCTGGACATGAGCACCGACGGACTCAATCCCTTTGGAAACCAGAGTAGCACGCACATCACCTGGCCCGTGTTTGTATGGTCGTACAACCTCCCCCTGGCTGTGCATGAAGCAGCGGTACATACACATGAGTATCCTTATCGAGGGGCCGAAACAACCAGGTGTCGACATGCATCTGTATCTCGGGCTCCTGAAAGAGGAGTTAGCGATGTTGTGGGAGACGCCGGCACGTACGTGGGACACCTACACTGGAGATTATTTCGACCTAAGAGCCGCGTTGCTCACGACGGTGCATGACTATCCTGGTTACGGATATGTAGCGTGCCAGGTGAACCATGGATTTTGTGCATGTGTTAGGTGCATGGACAAGACCCCGCATATGCAGCTGCCGAGGGATCCCGGGTCTTCGAAAACCGTGTTCCAGAGGACTCGAATGTGGCTCCGCAAGGATCACCCGTGGAGAAAACGCGGAGACCTATTCAATGGCAAAGACGAGCTTGATAATGCCCCATGACCTTTGAGCGGCGAAGAAATCTAGGAGCTTCTAGACAATTGGGATGAGTGCCCTGCGCCGGGAAAGAAGCGGCCGAGGGAACAGCCGCCACCGTTGCATGGAGTATGGAAGGAGAGGTCTGTTTTCTGGGACCTGCCTTACTGGAAGGTCGTCCACACTCCCCATAGCTTCGATATGATGCACATCATGAAGAACGTTACCGAGAGCCTGCTAGACACTCTGATGAACATGCCGGATAGGACCAAGGATGGGCCGAAAGCAAGAAGCGATCTAAAATTGATTGGCATTAAGAAGGAACTTCAGTACCCCAATAGTGACGATGCCGGCGATGACAATGAACAGACGGAAGGGACCCAGGGTCGCCGCAAAAGGGCTAAGAAGAATGGGGTGGTGCTTAAAGCTGCATGCTTTACTCTGAGCGAGGAGGAGCTCCATATGTTTTTTAGTTGGCTCATAGGAGTCAAGGTTCCGCACGGCTACTCTGGGAAGATAAGCAGATATCTGGACGTAGCGAAGAAGAGGTTCGGTAGGATGAAGTCTCACGACTGTCACGTGTTAATGATGAAAATACTCCCCGTTGCGATCCGAGGGATAATGGACGAGCACGTCCGTGAGACGCTGTTTGGGCTCTGCAAATTCTTCGACATCATCTCTAGGAAGTCTATCGGCGTGAAGCAGCTCGGCAAGCTACATGAAGAGATCGTCGAGATACTATGTGAGCTCGAGATTTACTTCCCTCCCGCATTCTTCGACATCATGGTGCATCTGATTGTCCATGTCATGGATGACATCATCCATCTCGGGCCGGCGTTCCTGCACAGATGCCGTTCGAAAGGCTGAACGGTGTCATCAAAGGATTCGTTCGCAATAGGTCCCATCAGCCAAGGGCTTTCTGACCTACGAGTGTATATCCTTCTGCCAGAACTACCTAAGCATCGAGAACCAGGATGTCGGTCTGCCCTCCAGGTAGCACCTATGGAGGCTCACTGGATTTGGTCACCGCGAGGGCTACCGCGCACTCCACATCGGCATCGAACTCGAACGCGCTGAATTTGACAGGGCAAACCGAGTCGCGCTACAACACATAGAGTTGGTCGGCCCCTGGGTGGATGAGCACAAAACCTTAATCGAGCAGAAGCTCGCTAATAACCTGGGCAAGACAAGGAAGAAGGGAGACATAACCAGAGATCACAACGCCAGCTTCACGGGGTGGTTCAAGAAAATGCTACTGGAAACTCCCATGCCGACGCCTTATACTGAAGATTAGAAACTCATATTCTCACTCTCACAGGGCCCCGGGCGCAACGTTAGGACCTATTAGACATACGACATCAATGGCTACAGATTCTACACCGAGGAGAAGGACAAGAATAGTGAATGCCAAAAATCAGGAGTAACTATGCTATCATAAGCCGATGACGAGACTGATGTCAAGGAAAGATTCTACGGAAGGATCGAGGAGATATGGGAACTCGACTACTGCGGAGTGATGGTGCCGATGTTTCGCGTCAGATGGGACAAGAGTGTCGAAAAAGATGGCCGGTTTTTCACCACCATGGTTATACCCGATCCAAAATCGAAGAACATCTCCACAAAAAATGAGCCATGGGTGCTCGCTAGACAAGTTGATCAATGCTTCTTCATTACCGACCCGGCAAAGCCAAGCGGTGTTGTCATGAGGAGGGGCAAGAGGAGCATCATCAGAATCGAAGGACGTGCCAACAAGCAAGACATAGACAAGAACGGCGATCCCAAGATCGAAGAGGAATTCGACAAGTACTTCGACAAGCCTACTACTTATGCTAAAGTAAGAAGGAAGACCACCCTACCGGCTAAAGGTTGCCCGTACACGAGAAGAAATCTCAAGGTGGCCGGCCTAAAGTATTCTACCGCAAAGAAAAAGGGCAAGAAAGTTGTTGTGAAGAGACACTAGCGCTACCTCGGAGCCGACTTAGCGGTTTTTGACGCCTTTTTTGTACTAATTAATGCATGCAGATATATTGGTGTGAGTGTGTGTGTGACAAGCATATATAATATATTATTACCATCCTTAATAGGAAAATATATTAATTATTTTTTAATAGTAAAATATATAGTAGTTTTTTTATTACCATCCTTAAATATATATTTACAATCCTTAAAATATTTAAAAATAATAATTTTTTTTGGGGCCGCCAGGAATCGAAACTGGGCATCAGTGTGGTGGAGCAAGCGCTGAACCAATGCATTGAGTTGTGTTTTATGTCATATATGTGCAACAAGCGTTATTTGTACCATCAATAAAAATTCTGTGGCGCATATCGAACAGATGCGCCACAGAATTCTGTGACTTGGCCGTTTTGGTAAAAATTCTGTGGCACATATCTAACAGATGCGGCACAGAATTATGTGACTTGGCCGTTTTGAGCCGCACGGGATTCTTCCCTCTTCACTTCCCGCCCCCCCCCCCCCCAAAACCTAGCTAGTAGCCGTGCCACCGCGCTCGATCTCGCCGCCGCACCGCGCTTGCCCCGCTGTGCCGCCATGCCGCGCCCGTCGTCCACCATCACCACCACCACTACGCAGGTGACCCCCGTCCCTCCCCTCCTTCTTCCTTACCCTCTGTCCACGCTGACCTCGCCGTGACCCCGCGCAGGTGACCTCGCTGTGACCCCACGCAGAGCACCAGGGGGAGGAGGAGGCTTCGCCGGCGTCCAGGACCACCACCACGGCCACCCCGCGCACAGGTGACCCCCTCCCCTCCTTCTTCCCTGCCATTTGTCCATGCTGACCTCGCCGTGACACCGCGCAGGTGACCTCGCCGTGACCCTACGCAGAGCACCAGGAGGAGGAGGCTCCGCTGGCGTCCAGGACCACCACCACGACCACCCCGCGCGCAGGTGACCCCCTCCCCTCCTTCATCCCTGCCCCTTCCTCCTCTTGCCAAGCTAGTAGAAAATTGATGGGTTGTCCTGGTAAATGAAAGACAGAATAAAAATTAGCTTGTCCTGGAAAATGAAAAACCATGACCATCATTGGTGCTTCTGAATTTACTTTAATCATTGAAAATAGTAAAATTAAGTAGTTCATGAACATAATCTATAAGAGTGGTAGTAGGTATTCCTGTCTCGGTTTTGTCTTGAATCCGAATGCAGAAAAGGCCAAAATGAGGCCCAAGTGCAAGGCCAAGCAATCCTCTACCTTAGCTTATTCACCCATTTTGCAAGTATCATAGATCTAGTATTGATGTGGTGTTGTTTTAATGATAAAAAATGTATTTATATTCTGCATGGTGTGCCCTGCATCTTTTCACCATATATCTACATGTGTTGAGTGGTGGAATTCACAAAAACTAGAAATGCTTGCAGTAAATTATAACAAAATAGAAAGGCTAGTCCTGCTTCTGAAAAGTTTGTCATTCTTATGATACTAACTAACTCAAAGTAAATCAATGCCCTTAATAAAGAAACTGTTGCAATAGTTGACCTCAAGAAAAGAAATGAGGCTCTGTTAATTAAACATTTGGACAAATTCTATAATAAAGCAGATATCACATGCTAAGAAACTGTCGGGGTCATTCTGGTGGAAGGATGTCTGCAAGTTAACTGAAGATTACAGAGCTGTTGGACAAATGGTTGTTTGCAGGCAGTAACCAGCTGATCTCTGAATGTTATCCAAGATTATTCTCTTATGTGCTTGATCCTACATTACCTGCTGCTGAGGTGTATAATATGGAGAACATGCCTACGCTGTTTCACTTACCTCTCTCGGTGAAGGCATATGATGAGTTACAAACACTCACAGAGCAAATGAAACTGAATCCTCTTTCTTTGGGTACTGATAGTTGGGTTTATCAATGGGGACCTACTTATATTCTGACTATATATTTTGAAATCTGGAATAGCATTTGTTATTTAAAGATACTGTTATTTGCTAATGTTAAAGCTACTGGAATGCTATGGAAATCTGGAGTAGCATTTGTTATTTAAAGCTACTATTACTCCCTCCGTTTGGAAATATAAGACGTTTTAGGTTTGTGAAGGAGATGTATCTAGAAACCTTTTAGTGTCTAGATTCATTTGAACCTATACACTAAAAGGTGTCTAGATACATCTCCTTCACAAACCTAAAACGTCTTATATTTCCAAACGGAGGGAGTATTTGCTACTGTTAAAGCTACTGGAATATCATTTGTTATTTAAAGCTACTGTTATTTGCTACTGTTAAAGCTACTGGAATGCTATTGAAATCTGGAGTAGCTATTGTTATTTAAAGCTACTGTTATTTGATGGAGATGAAATCTGGAGCACCATATGTGGTTTTGGAGAACTATTTGTGCTTTTTTGTATGTGGAATGTTTGCAGGGAAATTACCCGAGCTACCCATTTCTCCTGAAATGTTGATTTCGATCCATTTCGGTCGAGAAATGGGGCTCATATGTCAAAAAATAGCAAAGGTCATGCCGAATTTTTTGGTCGGACACTTCGTAATTTTTTTGACATATGATCCCCATTTCTCGACCAAAGTGGAAGTGAATCGACACTTCGCAAGAAATGGGCAGATCATTTTAAATATTGTCGACACTAATTAATACTAACTTAGTTTAATTTGTTTATAAGTGTGCAAACATGTCGATCGCCGATGGGGCCGGCACTTCTAAGGCCACCATGAGCGTCGAAGACCAAGCTAGAGCGGTGAACCTCACTTTCTGGGAGGTGGCGTCGCAGTACGAGGTGGCGGAGTCTCTGCATGAGGACGTGGCAGCTTCTGTGGGCCACGATGGGGATGATGAGCAAGAGGGGGACGAGGACTACCGGATAGATGGAGCCGAGGAGGAGGATTCGACCACCTCCGATGGTGGAGGCCGCATGACCGATGGCGGGGACCACACGACGGATGGCGGTAGCATCAACCCTTCTCTTAAGAAGAAGAAGCCGAGGAAGGATCGGAAGCCGCAAAAGCTCGCCGACACCACCGATGATATCACTCTGGTCTCAGAAATTGGCCAACTGTTGGAGCCTCCGGATGTTTCCGCCGGGTACAGCATGCAAATCGGGTGCATCGTCCGGGAAAGCATGTCGATCAACACGAAGCACCTGAGAAGTGAAGCGAATGAGCGGTTGGTGGAAAACTGCATTAAGAAGCTTCACTGACAGTACAAGTTCCCAGCCCCGTACACCGACAAACTGGACCCGTCCAATAAGGTGAACATGTTAGCCATCACAAAGATGGCCAATGCCTTGAGCAGCTGGAGAACCCGGGTGAGGAACAAGATCACGAAAAAGGAAAGTTGGGAGAAGATCAAGCAGGGTGAGCCCATGATTGAGGAAGACGAGTTCAAGATATTCAAGGAGGAGATCGAGGCTAACGATTCGAAGGAATGGACGGAGTGGGGTCGGCAAATGCGGGAACATAACATAGGTAACCACCAATGTGGAAGCGGCAGATATAGGGGAAAGAAGGCCATATGGGCATTGGAGAACGCCGAGGTTGAGCGTCTCGGGAAAGGAAACCCATTTTTAAAAATCACGGATGAGCAGACCCGAAACTTTGTCCGGGCCCGCTACTATCTGGACAAGTATACCACGGAATTCATCACCGACGATGACGATGTGAGGAAGTTTGAGGAGATGTTGGTAAATAATTTACCCACGGTCCATTTGCTTTCATTTTGAATAATGAAGGCAAGTTCCTAAATGTGGGTTCACCTTTCCTTGTCTGCAGGACGCTGAAATCAAGGCCACGCATGAGGCGCTAGACCCGTCGTCCCAGGGCACGACAGAGCCATGGTACACGGTTTTCGACAGGGCGACCAACGCCTATAAGGGGAGGCAGAAGTCCGACCTACCCATGTCAGCTGGCCGTATCTCTGGCTTTGGTACGAGCACAAAGTTCCATGAGTACTACAACGAGGAAGCCAAGAATAGAAAGGAGAGGCGGACCCAGTCGGCGGCTCAGGATCAAGCCGAGAAGGAAGAGCTAAAGCGTAAGATCGCGTATCTCGAGGCCAATAAGGTGGGCCAGGACGAGGTGAATGCTATAGTGCAGCAGAAGCTCCTCGAGATGCTACCCCCTCGGCTGATGGAGGGGATAGCAAAATTGAACGCAGACGGTCAGGTGGGGCCGATACAAGTGCCCAGCGCCGGCGGAAGCACCTCGAGCCACCAAATGTCGCCGGACATGGTTACCCTACCGCTCTCCATCCCCGCGGCGCAGCCGATGGAGTTGGATGCGCCGGAGCTGCCCCCTCCTGCCGAGACTACCAAGGCACAGCAGCTGGCGGTGCTTCCTAATGCACCCGAGCCGGAGAAGAACAAGGATCAGCCGCCGGCCGCCCATGTGTCAACATTAGCCGAGCTCGGCGCCCTTACCAAGGTAAAATAAGTAGTTAGTCAGCGTGCTCTACTTAATCCCTTTGATTGGCTGCCATCTCATGATGCATATCTATATGCCTCAGGACACTCCGTGCGTGCTCCTGCATAAGGTGCCCGGCGGCGAGTTGAAGGATGTTGCCACGGGCAAGCTAATACAACCGGCGAACCGCATGATGCATTCCAAGCCCATGGATGATGGCGTGATGCGCGTTGAGTTGGGTCGGGTGTTGGGGGGTGCGAAGACATGGACCCTCCCATGCAACCTCCGGGAGCCGACGAGCACCTGACCCTGGAAGGTTGCCATGGCTATCCCATGATTTGGACAAAGACCCAGATTCGTATTGGGTCTCGCTCCACCGGCGCCACCTCGATCGTTCGGCCGCCAAGGACGAAACTTCCTGCTGCACCGGTCGTCGTCGCCGCCACCACAAGCCGTCACCATAGACTCTTATTGGGAGCGTCTGCACCGGCGCCACAAGAAGCCAAGGGCGTGGTTGCTCCTCGACCGCCATCGCCCCCGCCTAAAGGCAAGGCCGTGGCAGCGCAACCGCCATCGCCACCACCCCAGGACGACGTGGACATGGCGGCCTTCAATGCCAACATCGAGGTGGATGATGATGAACCGATTGACATCAATGCCTTCGTCAACACCGGCACCTGCAAAGGACCGTTCATGCCTCCTCTCGATGAAGAACCATCATTCCGTGATCAAGCTACCCATCCCAAGAAGTGCCTGGTCTTTCGTGGGTTTTCTCAGGAGACGCCTCCGGCCGCCGAGACACAACCTCCACCGGCCGGAATCATTTTCAGCCCTGACACACTCCACAGGATGGCAGGTGAGGGGATAACATCACCAGTGGAGGACACTGCTGATGAGAAAAGGAAGAGGGTGAGGAAGAGGTCGAACAGGAACAAGGACAAGGCTACGAGCCAGCCCGCTCCGATCTGTTACCGGGACGATGTTGTACCACCACGCCAGCATGGCTTGGCCAGAGTGCACAAAGCTGGTTAGCCCATACTGCCTCCGGAACTACGCCACCTGGCTTCGGGAGCTATGATGAGTTTGCATGAAGGTATCCGGACACTGGAGGGACTCCTTCTCAAGGACAATAACCCGAATTACCCGGTGTTCACCATCAAGGTGCCGGAGGACATGGGCTTCATCACCGATGCCCCCGCGGATGTGTTCTTCATAGCCTACGAGGACATCTTCAAGCTATTCCACTCGAGACGGATGGACTATAACTTGGTTCACCTATTCGCGCTCAATATGGCGATGAAGGTCAAGAGAGAGCAAACCCCGTTCGTCGTGATAGCGGATCCCTACTACTTGCGGGACAGCCAGCTGGAAGAAGTAACAAGGACCCGGGCCCGACAAAGTCCTACCTTCAGCAGCTATTGATGGAAAGCAAGAGGAAGGACAACATCCTTGTGCCTTTCTTTCCCGAGTAAGTGTACACATCCTCCTACCGCCGTCGTAACACATAAGTATTTCTTTAAATTGCTCTTCTCCAACATCCCGCTCCACATTGTGTGTTGCCCGCAGAGACAAGTACTGCACGCTCATCGTCCTCTCCACAAGGTATTCTCTTGCCACCTACTTCGACTCGGGGAGTGCGAGGAGGAAGAACTACGGCAGAGTAAAGAGCGTTTTGGATGATGCTATCGAGGGCTATGCCAAACAGGGAGGCCCCTTCGACTATAAGGGGGAGGCTTACAAGGACAATGGCTTACACAAGTTCAAGCACGTGTGCGAGTTCCCCTGCGTCAAGCAGCCGTCTAGCAGCATGAAAGAGGCCTTCTACGTTTGCCATCACCTCAAACGGTTTGTCCGGGATGGCGAGATGCTAACGCTGCCATCTTCTCTCCGAGGATGGGCACAAAAGTTGCATGGGATCAATGACTCCGATCTCATGGAAGACTTCCATGATACGCAGGTGAAGCTATCACATATCATCGTGGAACAAGTCAACACAACTGGTGGGCTCTTTCACCAGCCCAGGCAGTTCACCAAGAGGGAGATCGAAGCTCGCCTCAAGGCGCAAGGTAACTTCAGGACGTGGACGACAAAAGACATGTACAATCCATTCCCGGCGCCCTCTGAGGAGAAGGATACTTGACCGAGAGAGCATGTGTATCGGTGGCCACATGTAGTGTGTGTCGAAAAATGTAACTTATCTTGCCTAGCTTGAAACCGTCGTTGTTATTGTGTCGTGTAATAACCATGGTCATTGTTATTGTGTCGGACATGTTGTCGTGTTTCTTTCATTGTCATTGATGCATTATTTTAAGTTTATGAATGCGTTGCTCTAATATTTGTCAACATATATATTTGCATGATGTATAATATGCCTTGTCAATAGAGATGCCGACGTACGTTGTGCACAAGGGTCGGGTTCCAGGTGTGTACGCGGAGTGGATGGACTGCCACCAACAAGTGGACAAGTTCAGCGACAATAGCTACAAGGGATACACGACTAGAGAGGAGGCGGTGTCCAAGTGGAGGAGACATGTATGGAAGATGAACTGGACGAAGATCATGATGTCTCTCCTCCTCACCGGCATCGCGGTTACGGTGTACTATATATTCTATTTTAAGGTAGTAGGTGGTGACAACATCACGCGGTTGTAATTAAGTTATGTGAGTGAGATGAACACTTGTGAAATGTACACACTTATTCGGTTCTAATATGTGTAATATGTTATTGATGAACACTTATGAACATTTGTTCTTGTTGATGTATTATATGTGAACTGGAACATTTGTACTGCTGTGTGCAGCTTTTCTGTGTATTTCTGTCAAATTTAGGTGTATTTCTTGTAATATACCTGTATTTGTACTGAATTGTGAAAATTTCGAAATTCTGAAAAAAAGGATTCTGTGGAGCATATGGCATATGCGCCAGAGAATCTGGGACATAATTCTGTGGCACATATGCCAAATGCGCCACAGAACCTGGGACAATATTCTGTGGCGCAGATTGCATATGCGCCACAAAATGTTGAGAATTCTGTGGCGCATATGCCATATGCGCCATAGAATGTTGAGAATTCTGTGGCGCATATGTATATGCGCCATAGAATGTTGAGAATTCTGTGGCGCATATGTATATGCGCCACAGAATTAAATTTTAGTGGAGAGGATTTAGTGGCGACACCCATATGCGCCACATAATTCTAATTTGGTGCGCCACTGGTAGCGTTTTTCCTAGTAGTGACGAGCACTTTCGGATCTACCTCTCACTAGCCTCAGGAGCATCTGCAGTCGGTTACTGAGCCAGAGGAATCTCAGACTCGGAGTCCACCTCCTCATTGTCTGGCGCCTCCCTAAAATTCTCAGGCAGAGGAGGCATAGACCTCGTAACCTGGAGGCGCTACAAGCAAAAAATGACAATAACATGAGAAACTGCAACAAACAAAAACACACGTAAAGGCGAAACGCGCACGAATAAACTTCACTTTCGAAGCCCCTTTGCTTGCGCTGAGAGGGGGAGTCAGCGACTCCCCTGGAAGGTCCTCACCAGCCTTGAACTTCAGCAGAGGACGGAGGACCCTATCAAGATCACCCGAAGATAACTCTTCGGATGATCACTCGGGCCGGCGTAGAGAAACATCGGGTGCGTCCTGGCCTGAAGTGGCTGCACCCGACGTTTGAGTAAGGTGCGGATGATGTCAACATCGTTGACCTCCTTTCCTGGCACCAGTTGAAGAGCCTCCACTCGCTTGTAGAGCCTCTCCACCTCCGCAACTTCGCCCTCCAAGATGTGGTTTTTCCACGATCTCTTCGGGACAATCTTATGCTCGGAGTCGAAGGGGGCAAGACCAAATTGCTGACCATCTATCTTGACATCGCGGATGTAAAACCACTTACGACGCCAATACTGGAGGACTCACAAATATATAAGGAGAAAAATTGGACAAAAGGACGAAGGGAGATGATGCATCCGCCAAGCGGATAGACTCCGCCTGTGCCGGACTGCCTCTTCACGGAATAGAGCTTCCGAAAGAGGCCAAAGTGTGTCTCGATTCTGAACTAGCACTCGCAAAGCATGATGAAGAACGCGATGTTAAGAAGAGAATTGGGAGACAGATGATGAATCTGAATCCCATAGAGGAAAAGAAGCCCACGAAGGAAATCATGGGCAGGAAGCGAAAAACCGCGAAGAATGAAGGCAACAAAGATCACCTGAAACCCTACGGGTGGGCGGGGGATTACCTCATCGCCAGGGATCTTGACGTCCTCCTTGTTCTACGGGATTAATTCCGCATCGCGCAGATTGCGCAGATCGGTGTCACGCACCTCAGTGCGCCTCCACTTGCCGTCAGTGATGCGAGCCGGAGTGGCAAGCTTCTTGCCGCTGGCAGGGGCACTCGAGACATCTCTAGCAGTGCCCTTCCTCGACTTGCCCATGGCGCGGCGTCAAGTGCGGTGATGAGCGCGGAGAAAATAAGAAGGAAATGATCTGAGAATATCCAGTGCGCAAGGGCGAAAGATGTGGTGCTCGAGAAAATGGAGGCAATGGCGAAAGCAAATGGCAAAGGGGTGAAAAAGAATCACTATTTCCCCACGGTTATAAAAGACGAGGACGATAAACAAGAGCCGTCGATCCAAAAGCCCTAGCGCTTAGGAAAGATCCAACCGCACACGTGTCAGCACAGCAACGAATCGTCGCCAGCATGTCGTCCACTACGCATGGAAACCGAGGAGACACTGTAATTCTCGCCACGCCGCACATGACTAGTCAACTCCAAGTCATAAAGTGGGACCCACATTCGTCCTGTCACGTCATCTCTGGCGCCGCAGACGGTTGAGATCACCGATCGTCAGCACTGACATCATCAAGACCAACCCAACAACGGTTGGAAATCTTTGGCTGATAAATCAAGTACTTACTCGGATCTACAATTCGCGAAACTACTCGGGGGCTACTCCTATCAGGAGCGCTGGCCGCGCAACTGAAACATGATTAAGGTACCACACTTATAACAAATGCTTCGAGTCCCACGTCAAGTATATGACTCCACTAAGGACTCGGGGGCTACTCCCATAGGGTGGGTTGTTCAAAGCATCCGAAAAAATTGTGTCCTTCGGACCTGAAGTTAAAAACTATTGAACTAAAGTCTCTGCTCGAGTCTACGACTCGAATAGACACTCGGGGGGCTACTCCCATAGGGAGCGCTGGTCGCGCACCCTATGATTTCTTCGACTGCGATCTTTCGGATCAAAATACAAACTTTTTCTGGCAACTTTTCCCAAATAAACGCGAAGTAAGAGATATTCTCCTTAGCCACCCAAAACACATCTGCGGTGATAACCTTTCGGATGCTGCGTCTGTGACGCAAGGATAAGACCTACAGATACCATCTAATGGCCTGGTAAAGCACCTGGCTGCGCTCTGCCAGTAAAAAAACCATGTCAACAGACACGAAGAAAAATCCTGACGGACGTGTTGGGTACATCACTTGAAAAATCCACTAGGATTCGACTCCTATAAGACCTAAACAACTTGAGTCGAATTACACCAGCATTCATTCCAGATTCGAGTTCGGGGACTCGAGTCTGAAAAAGATCGTGTTGTTTTGTCCTATGACAGTTAACTGGCCCTGATCCGTCAGGAGAGTCAGCCACACGCATCAACAATCCCTACGAACTAAATTATTTTCTCTTATAAACAGGCCTAAAACTACACTCGAAGGACTAAAGAGTCCTCAGCCGAATCTGCAATTCGACTGAGCACTCGGGGTCTACTGACATGGTTATACCCTGCGGGTACACAACATCGATATACCTAGTCCAGCCCAAGGAAGGCCCATGACAAGATATGCGGCCTGCAGAGGTTTTGGGTGGCCTAAGCCCATGACGCCTTTGGATCCTTGGAGAACAAGACTAGAGTAGATAGAATTTCAAAGGGAAAAACCCTAATCTCTATAAAGGATAGGAGGGCACGGCGAGGAGGAAAATCAACTCACCTCACACACACCTCATGCCAGATTACATCTGCGCACCCCTGTAACCTTCGGTTCCACCATAATCAAGAGCAGACAAGAAGGAGTAGGGTTTTCCCTCCGGGGGCCTGAACCTGGGTAAACCTCGTATCCCCGTGTTGCTTGTTTGCTAACCGTTCCGTGATCTCCAGCATCCCCATCTTCTCCAAAACCCGAGTTCATATAAATGGGAATTAACGAGTCGAAACCTCGTTAGATACCACTATAGGGCCACGTAGAGATAAAACAAAACTTTTCCCTCTAACGTGGTGATCCCAAGATCTAGCTAAGGTAGAAGTCCACGATGTTTACCACTAGAAATGCGGTTGCGGATTACTGATGAAGCGCGTCAGTTGACGCAGTGTAGTCCTTGCGATCACGATCCAATCAACGATCTTCCAAGAGCTGATGGTACAACGCCTCTGCTGGTGTCCACACGTACGAGGAGTAGCGCTGGCGGTGAACTGCTAGGTTCATTACGACAGCAGGACTGCTGTGGAGCTAGGGTTTCCAACTCATGGAATGACCTAACCAATCAATGATTAACCCTTCTCGGTTATTGTGGTCCACTATATAAAGGGAGTGAATGTGGGATCCACTCTCGTGGCCCATCCACTAAATCCCATATAATAGCAGTCACCGTGAGTCTAACTCACTGACTCAGTCCAAATCCGGCTCGGGTCCAACCCAACCAGATTTCTGGTTCAGGTCCAATCCGAACTTGCTCCCACTCTTAAGTGTGTGACCACGCAGGCTCATGACTACTTGGACACGATTGGAGTCTGACTCTCAATCGATCAGTCGGTAGCGGCCCCTAGTAGAACGTGTCGACTCCCAAGTACCAAAGAGTCATGACGACTTGCCTTTCCAATGCGGCTTATGTCCGAGTCCCTTTTGCCTCATTATATACCTTGTCAGACTATAGGCGAATATTTGTCATCCCTTAAATAGTCCGACTCTCTTCTCGATCCGAGATTAGTGATTCATCCAACTAACTCTTATTCGATTGCCTCGGTTAACACTTAAACGAGTCGTGCATGGCCACGCTTTCCGAATCATGTCATCCGAGAGGGCCCAGAGAATGTTTCTCCAAGTGGAGGAGCAAAATCCCATCTTGGTTATTCACATCACGCAGCTTGATTCTTTTTTTGAGGAATGATAGCAGGAGAGTCTCCTACTGTGTTTTATATATAGGTAGAGAAATATTTACATCGTTTGTACAACTGGTCCCTTCAGGGATGACCAAGCCCAACCAGCGAGAGGAAATTGACTACTACAAGAGTTTCCCTTTTACAACTGGATACGTGCTATAATCCCTCTAAGAGGTTCCTGTAGATCCTCCTTGATCCTACACTCTAGGATAGAAAGGTCCTGCTTAAGTTGTCTCTGCCAGTTTACGATGTCAGGCTCCACCCCTTCAAAATAAGCTCGGTTCCTTATTTTCCAGATGTTCCATGCGCCTAGAATCATTCTTTCTCCAAATAGGGGTTTGTTCCACACCTCCTTGGCATCCGCAATCATAGGTTCAAGAGCAAGACTGGTGTCCCATTTGATTTTTATGGTATTCCAGCACTCCAACGCAAAACTACAGGTGAAGAAGAGGTGGTTCCGAGTCTCTCTTGACCCTAAGGTGCACGTCATGCAGGTGAAATCAAAACCAATATTGTAGTTCCTTCTCTGGAGCATGTCACGTGTGTTTAGTCTGTCCACTAGCATGGGCCAAGCAAAGACCTTGTGTTTCATTGTGCACTTAGTTTCCCGTATCTCAGCTAGATAATTTGGCAGCACAACTTATCTATAGCAGAAATCATAGAAGTCACGCAGTTTGTACTTATCTGCTCCCCAAACGAAGCTCCAAGTATCAGGAATCCTCTCATCAATCACGCCCTCATGTATGATCGAGCCCAACTGGTTCAGCTCCTCATGGGCTTCGGTTGACAACGGAAACTGAATGAATTCTTCAGGATTCATGCTTTCGGCAAATGTTTTAACCGAGATGTCCTCATTAAGCGTGAACGAGAACAGTCTCGCAAAGCTGATGCAAAGATGGGGATCAATCAAGTTATCTTTCCATAACAGCACGTTGTCAGCAGCCTTGATCTCGCACTTGGTGATTCCTCTGAAAATATCCACAGTGCTCATGATATCCCGCCACCAGAAGGAGCCGCACGGAGGTCGGGCATGTGGAACTTTGTCTTCATAATATTCCGACCTAACCAGCTGAACCCACGGAGTATCACATTTCCTATAGAACTTGTCGAGAGATTTGAGCAAGAGGCCCTGGTTCTGAATTTTCAGATTGATCACGCCTAAACCTCCCTTTGCCTTGGGCTGGAAGACCATGTCCCATGAGGCCAAGGACTGACACTTCTCCTCACCATTCACCATCTTACGCCATAGGCAGTGCCTCCTTCCCCGGTCGCAAAATTCAAAGATTTTTAGCGGAATTTCCAGGGTGCACATCGTGAAGGTGAGCAGCGGCGTAATAGCAGTATTAACGTAAGTTACCCTACCACCGTACGTGAGCCACATGGCAGAGCTTGATAGTCTTCTCTCGACAGCGCAAACCAGCGGCATCAAATCCTCCATAGTAGGCCTTGTGGTGCCCATCGGTAGCCCAAGATAAGTGAAAGGCATTGCTGCCACCTGACAACCGATCGTTGCAGCTAACTCCCTGGCTACATCTTCTGAAATGTTGATTGGGATGAGTTGCATTTTATTGAAGTTGATTTTCAGTCCTGTGCTTCTAGCGAAAGATTGCAAGATGGCCTGCATGTTGCTCAACTGGTCAGCTGAAGCTAGCATCACAACAATGGTGTCGTCGGCGTACTGAATTACTCGATAATCTTCAGAAGCAGGCTGAGTAATTGGAGTTTGGATAATCCCTTCAGCAAAATCTCTATTGACCGTCGATTGTAGTAAGTCACCCACTGCCACGGAGAAAAGAGGGGAAAGAGGGTCCCCCTGACACACACTGTGCTTGCATTTGAATTCCTTGCCTGGAACTCCGTTTATCAGAACAGAAGAACTACCTGAGTCAAGAATAAGCCTTGACATCTTGATCCATCTTTGATCAAACCCTTTGTGCTTTAGGATTTCCAGGATTGTGTGGTGTTCCACCGTATCGAACGCTTTCTCGAAATCAATTTTCAAAACCACACACGGTACACCTGAGGCGTGGCATTGGTGTAGATACTCGTATGCCCACGCGAGGAAGTCTTGGATGGTGCGCCCCCTGATAAAGCCATACTGATTTCTGTGAACAAGACGGAGAATCCATTTCTGCAACCGATCAACGAGAAGTTTAGTTAAAACCTTCAAAACACAGTTGAGCAGTGAAATTGGTCGATAATCGTTCACTGTTTCAGGAGAGATCTTCTTCGGGATCAGCGTGATGAAGGAATTGTTCAGGCATTGAAGTGAGACCTTTCCTCCCCAGAAATCTTCACACAGCTTATAAAAATCTGTTTTGACGATGTTCCAACATGACTTCAGGAAAAGACCATTAAATCCGTCAGGACCCGGTGCTTTATTAATCGGCATTTTCTTCACAACCTCATCTATCTCATCATGTGAGAATGGCTCTGAGAGTGCTTCTAAACCTTGGAGGGGATGAATCAGGTCATTGAGGTCGAGACAGATATCAGGTGGGGAAGAGACACCCATCCTGTTTTTAAAAGATTCATGGAATGCTGCAGCCTTTTCGCTATGTGAATCTAGTGCCTTGCCATCTGGTCCTGTTAGCATAGCAATGTTGTTTCTCCTGTATCTCTCGGTAGCTCTTACATGAAAAATTTTCGTGTTCTCGTCACCCAGTTTATCCAAAGAAACGTGCATCTTTTCTTCCAGTACCTGTTTTTGTAATCCAACAGTCTGAGTATGTGTTTCTTCAGAATGACGCGGAAGTTCCATTCAGGTCTGGTGAGTGTACGTTTGTCCTCAATATTTTCAATATCACCCAGCGCCTTGTTGCAATTCTCAATAGCCAGGCTTAGTTTTGATATAGATTTGCTCCAAATCTTGAGATCTCTTCTTAACTGTTTCAATTTTGCCGATAGAACCAGAGCGCTATCTGAAACTTTGGTCGGCAGAGACCAGCTCTTCTGCACCGTGTCTTGAAATCCAGGATGTAAGGGTCAGAAATTTTCAAAGCGGAATAGCCTGCTTTTGGGTATAGAAGTCTCAATTGACACCACGCACGGTACATGATCTGAAACTGGTTTAGCCAGTGGTTTGACCATGGTGTTAGGGAATATTGATGTCCATTCGACTGTCGTAAAAAACCAGTGAAGCTGTTCTAGCAGCGGTTGTTCCTGCATGTTGCTCCACGTGTACATGCGACCCTTGATTGGGAGTTCAACAAGGGCATGGCCACTGATGATATCGTTGAATTTCATCATATCATCCACATTACCTCCTGATTTGTTACGGTTTTCTGTCGACCTGATGAAGTTGAAGTCACCAAGCAGTATCCAAAGCTCATCATGCCTGATGTTGAGATTCTCCAGCCACTGAACATAGGTGTTTCTATTTTCCCCTGAACATGGACCATAGACATTTGTTAATTTCCATGTGTGATTGGATTGAGTCGAGGTGAAGGCGACAGTAAGAGCGAATTCTTCCCTGTGAATCACGTTAGCAGTAAACAGCGAGCTACACCAAATGATAATAATAACGCCCTAAGAACCAAGAGAAGGAATAAACTCAAATTTTTCAAAATGACGGGGGGCGAATTTACGGATGAAGGAGTGGTCAAAGTGTTCTTTTTTAGTTTCCTGGAGACAAATAAATGAACAACCACAGTCCTCAATTTTATTACTCAAGGCGAGACATTTGTCATCGGCATTTAGGCCTCTGACATTCCAACAAAGGATCGACCAGGTAGTTTGCAGACTCATGATAAGAAACAAATATAAAGGTTCAGCGACAAACACGACTCGAGACTGAACTGAAAAAGAAAACAAGGACACGACAAACTCGACAGGAAACTAGGACACAAGATGACACGGCTCGCTGAAGACGACACAACGCGAGGAGCGGGTGTGGAGGGTCTAAGTCGATGCATCTTTTCCTCTTCTAGGCGAGCTTCCAGGATCTCAAGGGTGACTTCTTTCTCAGGTACCCCACAGAGGTTGACTGCAATGTGTTGTAAGACCGACACATTGATTGAGATATAGATCAGCTTGATTCTCAGTCGACCCGAACTCTGCCTTTATAACTACCCAGTTATAGATCAGCGTTTGACAGAACCTAAGTCGGTGATCCTCAACTCAGATTATGCAACAATCTCAGGTCTAAGGATTACATTGATTGAGATATATAAATGACAACTTGTTCATTGTACCTCAATATGGGTCAATCCTACTCGCTAAACTCTTTAGCCGAATCTGTGTAAGTCGGAATAGCATCTCCATGCCCATGACAAGTGGAACCGAGTCATCAAGCCGACTTTCACATTGGTAAGTGGTGTGTCCAGCACAACCTCAATGACCAAGGATATTTAGTCCAAACAACATGAATGTATAGTTCTAGAACCGAATCACATATTCAATGATATACATCAGATACTCATACAAGGACAACTTAATAACTTTATGAATACAATGGGAAATATCATCATACATGATTGCCTCTAGGGCATATTCCCAACAAATATGTACCTTCAGTCTTATCTAAACAATGCGCGCATGCCTTATATCCCTTGTTTGTCCGTCCTGAAAGGTTACTAAGAGCAGACCAATCATTTATGGTTACGAAAAGCAACCTGATACGTCCAAAACGTATCTACTTTTGTGAACAATTTTGCTATTGTTTCTCCTCTAAACTTGTGTGATTTGGATACAACTAACACGGACTTACGCTGTTTTGAGCAGAATTACCTTGGTGTCTAGTTTTTGTGCAGAAAATCAACTATCAGGAAAAATCCCGGAAAATATGCCAAAAATCTTATTTCACCAAAAGACTCACGAAGCCAGAATACGAGGCGGAGTGGAGGCCTGAGGGGCCCACACCCCCCAGCCGCGCGGGCTAGGCCTGGCCACGCCTAGAGGGGGTGTGGCCTCCTCAGGCACCCCCTCGGCCTCCCTCTTCGCCTATAAGTTGCCTTCTAACCTAAAAAGTTAGGGGGGTCAACGTTTTTCCAAAAAGAGTTCCCTGCACCGCCACCACCAGAAACCGCGATTCGGAACCAAAAACTCTGTTCTAGCACCCTGCCGGGACGAGGAATTTAGAGAGGATCATCGCCATCATCATCCCCAACGCCTCTCCATCAACCATCCATGTTTCCCTCATCCATGAGTGAGTAATCCTCCGCTGTAGGCTATGGGGATGGTAGGGACTAGATGATTTCTATCATGTAATCAAATAAGACTGTTAGGGCATGGTTCCTAGTATCTCTATTAGTGCTATTTGACTTTGTTGCAACTTGTTGTGCTTAATGTTTGTCACTAGGGCCCGAGTGCCATGATATCAGGTCTGAACTTATTATTGATTCATGATGATAGTATTGTTTGTGATCTTATCGGCAAGTTGTGTACACATATCATTATCCGGATCCAAAGGCCCCGAAGTGACAGAAATTGGGACAGCCAGAGGGGATGGCTGTGATGTGAGATCACATGTGTTCATGGAGTGTTAATTCTTTGCTCCGGTGCTCTATTAAAAGGAGTACCTTAATTTCTAGTAGTTCCCCTGAGGCCCCGCTGCAACGGGCTAGGAGGACAAAAGTTGTTGTGCAAGTTCTTATTGCGAGTACACATGACTATATATGGAGCACATACCTATGATTGTTTAGTACTTGGATGCTTTATCTTATTTATCTGCAATTTCCCTAGATCTTGAAGTTACATGTTTCGACTTGTCCATGAAACGCCCGTCCATCCATCCCTATGCCTACCGCACTCATATCCTACTGTTTGTTACTACATTTACTATTGCTCTTGTTCTACTGCTGCTGTTACTTTACTATTGCTACTAAAAAACTATTGCTACTGATAAACTTCTATGAGCAAGAACTATTTCTAGGTGCAGCTGAATTGACAACTCAGTTGTTAAGGCTTGCAAGTATTCTTTTGCTCCCCTTGTGTCGAATCAATAAATTGGGTAATACTACCCTCGAAGACTGTTGCGATCCCCTATACTTGTGGTTCATCAATACTATTTTCTAGCGCCGTATCCGGGGAGCATAGCTTTATTTGTAAGTTCACTTGGATATATTATTGTTCACTGCTACTCCTTTCATCACGGGGAAGTCTCGTGGTGGAAATTTTCCTATTTTACCATCCACTAAAAGAAGAGGTATAGTCCTAAACACCTCTGCTGTGCTTTATTCACCATTTGTTATAACTAAGCTTGTTATTACACCACCACTTACACATGCTACACACACTGCTACTACTGGTGAATCTGAAATTACTTCTGATACTCATGATGTTACTTCTACTGTGCTAGATGCAAGTGGTTCATTAGGTTCTTTCCTAGATGCTACTATTGATAGAACTATTTTAGGAAACACTGAAACTTCTAGTGAAGACACTATTACACCTGTTAGCTCGCCTGGGTCTAGAGAGAGATATGATATTAGTGATGGTTACATTGAAATGACTGATGAATTTATTGAAGAGTACCAAAACACACATGGTGCTAGTGCTATTTGAGTCTCCTTGAGAGACGTACCATTATCCCTAAACTGTCTTCTGATCCTAAGTTTGCCACCTCTCCCATAGATATTAAAGATAAAGAGTTATGATTTGTCTCTTGATTTATCCTATTTAGACATTGTTGAGAAAGAATCTTTTTGTGGGATTGAAAATGAGAGTGTCGTAGCTCATATGAATGATCTTTCTATTATGAGTGCTTTATTCTCTGATGATTTTAATATGCGCAAGTACTTTGTTACAAAGATCTTCCCCTTTCACTAAAAGGAGAAGCTAAGGCTTGGTTTAATAGATTACCTCCTGGATCCATTTATAGCCATGATTGTTTGATTGCTTCTTTCTTCCAGAAATATTTTCCTCCCAGTGCTAGACATGATGCTTTGCAGAGACTTTTTGATTTTAAACAGGGAGAAGAAGATAAATTGCCTAAGTCATGGACAAGGTTATGTGCCTTGATTCATGCACATCCTGGATGTCCATTACCTAAAAATGAGCTTCTTGATATTTATTATAATGGACTAACTAATGATTCTAGGACATACCTAGATAGTTTTGCTGATTGTGTTTTCAGGAAAAGAACTCCTACAGATGCTGAAGAATTAATGGCTAAAATAAGCAAGAATTATGATGATTGGACTTCAACTGAGCTAAATACACCTAAGCCTATTACTCATGAACCAATTGTGCCTAAACCAGCTCCAACAGCAACACCAAAGAAGAGGGGAATGATTGCATTAAATAAGTGATGAAAGAAGCTAAGAAATGTCTCAAGAAGAAAGGTATTAGAGCTGAAGATGTGAAGAATCTACCTCCTATAGAAGAATTATGTAAGCCAATTCCCTACTCATCTACTATTGAGGTACACTCTCTCCACTTTGATGAAGGTGATATTCCCTATGGTAAGCCTCCTGATCAATGCTTAGATGAACTTGACACATTTATAGTTAAACAAGGTATTTAATAAACAAGTTCAGAATCATCTATTGGAAAACTCTAGAGCTATTAATGAGTTGAAAGATATTGTGGAAAGAACTATTAATGATGTTAAAATGCTTTGTAAACACTTTCAAATTTTTCAAACTCAAATTGATCAACTTTCTAAGGTACAAAAGGATATGCTAGTTAATGCCCTAGGAGATAAACATGCTTATGGAATTAGAACTAGGAGTGGTGCAGCCACTCAAGATCCTTTATATCCTGAAGGACACCCTAAAATAATTGAGTAGGATTCTCAACAAGGTGAAAGTAGTGGTAGTCCTCATAAGAGAAAGAAAAAGAAACACAAAATAGCTGAGGAACCTCCTAAACCTGCTGTAGATCCTAATAGTATATCTATCTCTGATGCTGAAACTGAGAGTGGTAATGTCGTGGTGGTGTCATGGCAGATGCCATGGGTAGGCTTAAGTTGGGGGCGAATGGATGCTTGTGGTCACCGGGGAGGTTGTGCATGGTCTTTCCGTGCATGAAGAACATGATGAACTCTCCACACTTGGGAATTTTGTTGATCCTAGATACTTACAAGTTCTCCTTGAGCTGTATGAACAAAGCTTTAGGCGTCACCCAGCTCCTTTCTTGTCACCTAGTGTCGCCCTTCTCTTTTGACCGTGCTTTACCATGGTCCCTCCTGAACCTCACTCGGAAAGATGCCACGCGTCCTATCTGACTCGGCCCTTCCTCGTGAGACTCGGCTCGTTGGTTCCTGCAAGATTAACATAGTTGTGTTATATGGGCCGACATAGTTAATATTTCGGCCGCACATGACTATCCTACCCGGCCATACTTACTCGGCATGGTTCTTTCTTTACTCGGCGCAAGCTAAGCTGGGTAATGTTTTACGCTTTATGAGCCTACCAGGGGTCATCCCCCCGACATTAATCCCCGATGCTTGTGAGGTCTAGCAGTTATAGATGTTAGGCATCTCCAGGTTCCTTTAATGTGATTGAAACTTCTCTTTCTGCCATTATTTACTTCTTAAGACGCACTGTTTGGCGTGACCTCGATCTTAACCGAGTCTACTCTGCTCTTTCTGAGTCTCATCTTTGACTTTTTGGCCCATTTTTGCCTCGTGCCGAGTCATTTTGGCCGATTCCGGGTCATTTCCGGCGTGCCTTAGTCACTGACAGCTTGTAATCATGGTGACTTGCCTCAAATTCTATCCCAAATCCTGACCGCACAGTGACGGCGGTGCAGTAACTCCCCATCACTGTGGCAGTCCCATCGCTCAGCGCCTCTTGTCTTGCGCAGCGTGACATGGAAGTGGATTTATCGTGTATCACTTACACGTGGCGTTTTCTGATTGGCTTACTCGGCCGCATACACGGCCACACGCTGGACGCATGGCGCAGGGGAATCCCACGATTGGGTTTTTTGCTCCCCTTAAGTAGGGGTGAGGGGAACATAACTTCCCTCGCCCGTTCAGTTTCCCCATTGCCTTCTTCTTCTTCTTCTTCCTTGTGCCTCCAGAATCCCAACTTCCCCTTCACGGTTCTCCTTCTCCACAACTCCTCCTCTATAATTGCTCTCTTCCCCTTTTCATTCCACTACGGGTCCTTGCTCCTCCAAGCCTCTTCCAACGGCGGAAGAGATTTAATCCATGGAAACCATGGATGTTCGAGATGCCGCAGAGGGAGCGGAGGAATAGGTGGTCCCCGCCAGCGAGCGTAGCGGCTGGGAGGGCTCGGAGGTATCGGCCGAGGAGCTTGAGTGGCTGCGCTCTACCAGGCACATCCCGCTTGAGGTGGAATGCCGCCTCCCGCTTGGTGAGATTTCTCCCAAGCCTGACGCCAATGAGAGGGTGGTTTTCCTCTCCCATTTTGAGCGAGGTTTCGCCTTGCCCGTGAGAAATTTCTTTGTTTCCTTTCTTTCCACTTTCCATCTCCAGACCCATCACTTGCCTGCCAATGCAATTGGCTTGCTTTCTTGTTTTATCTTTGCTTGCGAGGCCTACCTTGGCATTTGGCCAATTGTTATTGTGTGGGCCAAATATTTTAGTTTTAGGTTCCAAGTAGTTCCCGAGCCTGGCGTTCCCCGTGCCGAGAAGAGGCCAACCAGGTGCGGTGCCCCTAGCATAACGCCCAAGAAAGAATCCATCTTTCCTCGGGTTACTGGCTTAGACTCTTGCAAGAAATGGCATAGGACTTTCTTCTATGTCAAAAACAGCGGGGCCACCGATTACATCCGGCTCCCCCTTTCTCGGATGAGGTCCCCAGCGAAGAGTTCTGGAAGCTTGACCCGCGTGACAAGAGCGTCGCGGTGAATAAGGACAACGGTATTCTGTAGAGGTTGCTGTCGCCGAATGAGAATTTCCATCTCACCGATACGGATCTCTTGTGTGCTTCTATTGCATGCCGAGTCATCCCCCTCCAAGCCAGGAGCCACAAGATGTGTTTCATGAGCGACACGCAGGACCCCACTCGGCACTTCACGAAGGAGATCACCCATGACTCTGTGGCCCGCCGAGTCAGCTCGATTATCAAGATGACTTTGGCGAATGACTGGGCCTGGGGTTGCCCTCCTTTTAGCCGAGACAGGCCTGTCCCTTGGGTAAGTTTTCGAATCACTTCCTATCCGACATAGCTCTTCTTTCCTTCACTTACTATTTTGCTCGCTCCTAGTTCTTATTTTTTTATCTTTCCTAGAATCTGGTTCACCAGGTTGATGACAGTACTGTCCCTCCCGGTGGCTACTACGAGGATCGCTCCGACTCGGACAAGATCGAGTTCGACCTGGAATTCTTCATGCCCATTCCGCACGCTGTTGTCGCTGCCTCCACTATGGGTAAGACTCACACTCGAAACCCCTTACGAGATTGGTCTGACGATGATGATGACGACGATTGTGAAATTCTGGATGTACTTTCTTTTCGACCTTAGCCCTCTAACGTATTCGAGTGAGCCTGTCATTTACTTATGTAGCTGCCCAGGTACATGACACTCCCCCTCTCGTTGTGGGCAGAGTTGGCAAAATTCATGTTGCCAAGCCGGGTAAGCGACGCGGGGCTACCTCCAGTGCTCAGCCTGCCAAGAAGCGCAAGGTTTCTGCTGCTCCTCCTCATGCTGCATCGCTAACTGAAACTCGTAAGGCTGCCGGGCGCCGGGTCACACGTCACGTGCCGCGTGACCCGACCATTTCCGGGTAAGCTTTTGCTATTTTCTTACTTTCCATTTTTCCTTAACTGTTTTGTAACTGTTTTCTTATAAGCATTCCTTATTATTTCTAGTGTCGCGCCTTTGTCAGCTAGCCAAGCTACTCCTAGCATGGACTCTTCGCCGCTAAGGCCATCCTATCCTCCTCGCGCCGACAACTGCGTGTTAAGCCTGTCCGGTCATCGCTTCACCACTGAGACTCACAAGTCTCAGAGTGAGGCCGACCCGGCGGCGCAACCATCGGCGGAGACCCGGCCCAGCTCCCCTGCTGCTCCTCATGAACAACTTCCTGATCTTGGTGCCACTACAAGGAATGTGTTATTCTATGACCTTCTAATAGTGACCGTGAACAAAATCGTCATAGAGTTATGACGATTTTGCATGAGATGGTTGTAAGCAGTTCAAGAGGGCCTATACCCTGGAAAATTACGACGATTTTGCCAAAAATTGTCATAGTTACTTTAGATGAAATCGTCATAATTTGATGGAAGCAGCCTATGGTGTTACTTGTAGCTCACTATGACGATTTTAAATCGTCATATTGTCCAAATTAGCATAAATTGACATGAGTTGTCTGTCACCTCATCATTTACGCCTACGGGTCATTTTTATGTGTCAATTCTTGGCTATGTGACAATCCACGTGTCTGCTTTAGAGCGTTGCCAATTAAGCAGGAAAAAAAGGAGGTGCGGGGTTCGAACCCGCAACCAATTTCTCTATCCCACTAAGGAGAACTAGAACCACTGAGCCACGATGGAATTTGTGCTTTCATCCCACGCTACAAATTTATGAATATGGCCATGTTCAGTTGAGCATTGTCAATTAATAGAGCAAAAAGGGGTGGAACGGGGGTTCGAACCCGCAACGCCCAGCTAGGTCCGATGGTGGTTAACCACCAGGCCACTAGTCAGTTTGTGTCAAGAAATGGAGCTCGCCCTTTTTAAACAACGTTTTCTTTGTTGGGCCTGGGCCAAGGAGACACGAGGCCTCCTGTTTTTCTCCACCTATTTTTTTATATTTTCCTTATACGACTGATGGGCTTGTGGTTTGTTGGCTCGCATTTTCTTTTAGTTGGTGGTCCAGTTTTAGTCCTAGGCCGATGTGTTGGTCTATTCAGAAAGTTTTTTTCTTTTTCCTATTTTGTTAATTCTTTTGTATCTTTTTCAATAAAGATCCAAAATAATTGATTTTTGGCTCTAAATTTTTATAAAAATAAGTAGATCCTCTTAGGGTGTTAATTATGAATATTTATTTATTTTAAAATAGTGGATTTCATTTGGTGGTTGCTTCACAATATGCCCCTCTTTATGTACTCGGGAAATGGAAAATGCTTTTCTTGTGCGACGAAAAGAAAAAATTTGTCTCAAAATGCATTGGATCTCTAAATAAATAGCATATTGTGAGTCTAAAAATAATTTTGCCAAAAATCATGAGCATCGGATCATGTACCTGTAGTTCAAACCGGACCCACTTCCTGCCGATTCGGTAGGAATTTGTCTTTTTCGCAAGGGGTGAACGGAAAGGTTTGAGATACCCCGGTTGGGACATTGTCCATGTAAGGTGGTCTAATATTTTTACAAAATGTGGTGGTACCATTCTAAAACTGTCGTTTGGTGGTTGCTTCACAAAACACCCCATTTTTGGGCGCTCGGAAAATGGAAAATGGATTTTCCGTGCATCGAAAAGGAAAACTTTCTCCTACAACATTGTTCTCCATGCCATGATACATATGTGTGCACAATACGGGCACATTATCACAAACTATGCCCTGATTCTAGCCATAACATTGGTCATTTGACCCGAAAGCCACGAAACCTCGAACATGATAGGTCATTTTGTGAATGGTTTTTTGAGACATACTCAATTTACCAAGTTTGGTATTTTTACTTGCAATTATGTCACATAATAAGACACCACGCGAAGGATTTGCGTTGATCGGACCGTTTTTTATTTTTTATGCCCGTTTCAAACTATGGTCAAAACGACAAGCACAAAGGTTCTTAGCTAGGGGCTGAGCCTCGCTGAACTTGCGTTGGATCTCTGAAGAAACATGATATTGTGAGTCTAAAAATGATTTTTGCCAAAAATCATGAGCATCGGATCATGTACCTGTAGTTCAAACCGGACTCACTTCCTACCGATTTGGCAGGAATTTGTCTTTTTCGCCAGGGGTGAATGGAAAGGTTTGAGATACCCCGGTTGGGACATTTTCCATGTAAGGTGGTCTAATATTTCTACAAAATGTGGCGATACCATTCTAAAACTGTCATTTGGTGGTTGCTTCACAAAACGCCTGCTTTTTATGCTCGGAAAATAGAAAATGGATTTTCCGTGCGTCGAAAAGGAAAACTTTCTCCTGCAACATTGTTCTCCATACCATGATACATATGTGTGCATAATACGGGCACATTATCACAAACTATGCCCTGATTCTATCCATAACATTGGTCATTTGACCCGAAAGCCACGAAACCTCGAACATGATAGGTCATTTTGTGAAGGGTTTTTCGAGACATACTCAATTTACCAAGTTTGGTATTTTTCCTTGCAAATATGTCACATAATAAGACACCACGCGAAGGATTTGCGTTGATCGGACCGTTTTTTATTTTTTTATGCCCGTTTCAAACTATGGTCAAAACGGCGAGCACGAAGGTTCTTAGCTAGGGGCTGAGCCTCGCTGAACTTGCGTTGGATCTCTGAAGAAACATGATATTGTGAGTCTAAAAATGATTTTTTCCGAAAATCATGAGCATCGGATCATGTACCTGTAGTTCAAACCAGACCCACTTCCTACCGATTCGGCAGGAATTTGTCTTTTTCGCCAGGGGTGAACGGAAAGGTTTGAGATACCCCGGTTGGGACATTGTCCATGTAAGGTGGTCTAATATTTCTACAAAATGTGGCGATACCATTATAAAACTGTCATTTGGTGGTTGCTTCACAAAACGTCCCGTTTTTTGCGTTCGGAAAATAGAAAATGGGTTTTTTTAGAATACCTTTTCAAGATTACATGAAAAAATTGTGCTTACATCTGCATTTTAGAATACCGAACAATTTTATCCCAGGAAATTTTCATTTTTGTTGAAAAAAAATACATTTTCTATTTTCCAAGTACAAAAAATGAGGTGTTTTATGAACCAACCAATCAAAACAGAGGAAAGATGTCTCCCACGGATCAGCCTCATCTGCCTGATCTGGACCGTTCAGCGTCGATCAAATGCCTGATAGGTCACCCGAAGAAGCACACCACTCCATTTGTCAAACAAAAACCTAGATCGCGTCGAGTGCCCTCCCGCCGCCCCCTTCCTTGCCCTACCTTGTGCCCTCTCGATTCCCCTATCTTGTGCTCATCCTCCCTACCGCCGCCGCTGTCGACGCCGTGTCGCACCCAAATCCATCTCCACCTCTCCCTGCGTTGTCGACGCCGCGCCGTACCCCACCCGGATCTCTCGCCCCACCTCCAACCCCTCCGTTTCCCCTCAGATCGCCTCGCCACACCCTCTGTTTCCTCTCAGATCGCCTCGCCCATCGCTGCCCCCGATAGAACGAATCCTCTGCCGGCGCCACCCTCGACCCCCCTAGCCAGAGCTGGGACTAGTCCCTTCCCTCCCTTCTCCACCAACACAAGATCCATCACCGGTTGCAAAGAAACACGGAAACCCCATCTTCTAGGGTTTCAGACGGCATGACAATGGGGGCAGGGAGAGGTGTGGCGTCAAGGACCCTGGCCGGGTCAACGGCGGCGAGCTTCATGTTGATCCGACTGCGGTACACACCGGTGAGAAGGTGCTCGGTGATTGGGAGGTGGTCCGCGAGAGCGTCTACATCAAGGTATACTGCCCCGCGTCCCTCAATCACTATTCGTCCATCAAGGTTTCATATTCCTCACCTCTTCTCACACCGCCTCCCTCCTCTTCCATTGTCCAGAGCCGCATCGAGCACGTGTAAGCCCGCCGATGGAGCCCTGCAAGGAGAGGATCCAAGGTCGGTGGCTGATCCGGCCGTCCCCATCCTTGCGTTCCTCGGATCTGGCAGCCCCGAGCCTCAAGCAGGGCTCGCGCCATGGAGGTCATCAAGCCCTCCGCTCAAGTAGGGCTCGCACCATGGGCATGCGTCGTCCTCCGCTCTGATCCACATGATGTCCTCGCTGCCGCCAACGAGCACGCCTCCAACTAGGGGCGTGTATTCTGCGTCGCCAACCGTGCCGTCGTCACCCTCGCGACCTCAACGCCGAGGGCCGCTCGTCTTCACCGCCTCACAGACAAGGTACAGCTGTATATCCTCTGCCTGTCCTCCTTCTTCTCGCAAATTGAATCATTGGGTGGCCCTGTGTTGTGTGTTTTGACTAAACAACACCATATTCTAATGATGCAAAGAAACAATTTCTGTACATGTATTACCTACTCATGTAAGTGATTTTTCCAGTGTTTGATTGTTTAGCTACAAGACATGTTTTGTTGTAGACTTGTAGTAGATCCATGTTGTGTTGTGCCCTGTAGTTTATATCCATGGGCTCAATCATTTGGCTGTTGTAGTTTATACCCGGAAAGTTACTTTAAGTATATTTTCAACTGTTTGATTGTTCAACTACAAGTATAGGTAAGATAATCTGATAACTTTGTGACATTGAGCTACTGATTTTAGTACAAAATAAGCCAGTCACATAATGTGGTACATGTATACGAAATGGAGCTGCTCAATCGTATTATTTATTTGTTTGCTACCTATTATGCATAGGCAATGCTTAGTCTTGTACACTATCGGGTTTTTTGATTTTTTCTGCTTATGCATAGATTGTTATATAGGCAATAAATTTGTACGGTTATAGTGCAAAGCTTCTTTTTTTGTTTCTTCATACTACTACTTACTAGTAGTTTCTGTTCCAATTTTCACTAAGGTTTGCTTGCTAACATATTGCAGCTATCCGTGCCCGTGGCTTTCTGGTGCCTTCATGCTGCGAACCGAGACTTGGGGTTTCTAGACTGGTGGTGCTCCGGCTGTTGGGACAGCTTCCCTTGCATCGGATGTGCCACTAGATCATGCTTCATGTCTCCCACTCTAGCGACATGGTCCTAGAATTGTGGTGCTGGTCTCGCTTGCCGTTGTGGTGGTGTCTCGCTATTGTTGTGCTATGTGTGTTTGTTTTCCTGGTAGTAAGATGCCTGCGACAGAGGTGCCTTGAGGTAATAAGATTGCGCCGCCTCTGCTCTGTTTTTTTCTTTGGTGAGCACACATATATGCTAGTCAATAGCCTCCTAGATCTTATATTGAGAATTCTTATGTCATTTTTCTCTTTTTTTCATGGTCCCTTCTTGATGAATGGAAGCCATAGATGATATCTTTTACAAGTCTCTGATAGTCCCCACTCATCAAACAACTTGTCTGTTATTTATTTGTGCAACTTGCTCCTGCAGTTTTAGAGATCTGTAGCTTTATATCATTGTATGGAAAATGCAGCGAGAATGGTTTGGTCCAAGTTTGTTCCTATTTGGCTAGTTCTGTTTTACTCTAAAGCTTGAAATATATTTGAACCAGTTATGATCATTGACAGCAGTGTGCTAATATAACTCGAGTTTGTGAATCCATATGCTTTATCGATCTAACTATTTCGTGCTAAAATTCAATTGGCCCTTATTTTAGTTGGTTTGACCCACAGCTGACATCCTTGATGCTTATCGACACCTACCTCTTGGTTGTTTTGCAGCAGCCTGCTATGCCACTGGATTCTCAGTTTTGGCCTCACCACACTAAATTCAGAGTAACGTTGTTGCTCAGCGACCGCCATCATCAAGTGCTTCACCGGATCTGTACGGGAGGAGGCGTGGGCTTGTACCTATTGCTGCTGTTCGCCCTTAGGTTTGTGCTTGGGATTATACCTTCTTAGGATGTAAAATTTGTTTGCTAGATTGCAGTTAACTGTTTTAAGTGTAGTAGTAGTGTGTATTTCACACTAGTAGTGTACCATGGGCTATGCTATTTTGATTTTTCACTAGAACAGTGTGTTATATGGTGATTACTGTAGTTGTTTTTACTTCTGTGATCATACTCTATTGACCTCTATCTATGTATGGATGTCCTGGAAGATTAAATAGATTAAAATGCAAGTAGAAGGTTAAAATGCACAATTGTGATGTGTTGGGGCTGACATGGTAGTCATTTTTGCTTCAGTTTATGTATTTATGTTCGTATTGGTAAGTTAAAATAAACTAGTGCAAATCAGACCATGCCATGCATTTTGTTTGATGCTATATGCTTCTAGTGCAAATCAGACTATGCCATGCATTTTGTTTGATGCTATATGCTTCTGATACGTGCTTTTTCCAATGCTAGGTGCTTTATTTTTTCGAAACTGGAACATGAAGACGATGAAATTGGTGGCCTATCAAATATTTATTTAGTTTTTTTAGTTTCTTTGATGTATGTCTGAATTGGCAGCTTGATTTCACCTTTTATAAATATATGATATATATATTCTGGAATGAAATTCTGCCTGTGATGTACAAATATTAGTGCTGATATGAGAATATTTGATTTGCTTGCCTGCTGTACTAGTAAAAACGGATCAAGTTTCTGCTCTAAATAGCCACGACCCCAAAACAATTGATTCAGACTTTTGTATTCCATCAAAATAAAAAGGTTTAAAAGAAATGTTCTATTAAAATGCCAATCTCTGACATGGTAATGGATTGTAAAATGGCTTTGGCCTAGAAATGAAACAGACTGCCAAGCCCAAGGCCCAAAATAAACTGAACTATAAAAAGGCCAAAGCCTAAAAAAGAAAAAGGCCGAATATCGGCTTGGCCTATATAGATCATTAAAATGGACCGGGCTGTATCTATGCCACGTAAGATCAGCCACGTGGGATCTGACCTGGTCATGCCAGTTTTCCCATGACGATATTAGATCGTCATAGACGCTATGACGATCCAATATCGTCATAGACGTTTATGACGATTTCGCAAAAATCGTCGTTATAGTTCATTTGCGACGCCCAGCTTTCGACGATCTCAAAATCGTCATAGAATCGTCATAAACGGACTACTATGACGATTTTGTGACGAAAATGGAGGGTCATATATAGACAGATTCCTTGTAGTGTGCTAGCAGCACTAGCGTTGATAAGACTCCTTTCATTAGTTCTCCTTCTCCCGGTACACAAGTTGATCATTTTGATGGTTCCCAGACCACTAGCGAGCATGTTCATTCGGCTCCTATTTTGTCCCCTACCAGACCTTCTCACTCTCATCCTCTGTCAAAGAACCAGACCCGGCCTGCTGCTTCAGGTCCGGCTTGCACTTCATCCGGCAAGCCCACATCTACCAAACATATGACCTTGGTCCATGCCCCAGGCACCGCACCTCAGATCCATCCCACAACAACAACGACACTCTCTCAAGCAGGTAAGTTGGGCAGATCCGTAGCTGCTGGGTCTGGCGGCAGTTCCAAGGTTGTTACCCTGCATACCAGCGCTGCTGCTACCCGCGCCAATGTGGGAACTGCCCAGAAAAAGGGTCAAGTTCTCACCCGGACGCTCAGCGGGAATGGCCTTGGTGCCGCAGAGCCTTATGTTGTGGCATGGAACACAGATGGCGAGAAAGAGGTCAGCTCTAGTGCTGGAAAGAAGATGAAGTTGGGCCCCAAGTCCGTATCTGACATGATTCAGCAGGCCATCGCCCTGATGGCTCGCGCAGACGAAGTGAACGAGGTACAGACTCTTCTTACTCTTTTGTGTATCGAGTATTTTTGTTATACATTATCCCTAGTCCCCGAGGTTACTGTCGAGTGAGGAATCTTCTTACTTGGTTGTAAGCTCTAAACTAGAAATCAGCTCTTATTTGGCGATAGGCTTGATCTCACCTCTGTTGATTATTTCTTTTCTTATACAGCTTACGCATAATGAGCACACCAAGGTGCACGAGGCTCTCCTCCTTGAGTATCGCAAGTTGGAGCTCGCTCACCAAACCCTGCAAGCTGAGGCTAAAGGCCAAGGTAAATTTCTGACTTGTCCCGCTCTTATTCGGCGTAATTTCCTTGCTTGCCCTTGCTTATTTTCTTTCATTGTCCTTCTATATCTTTTGTACAATCCACCATTGACGCCCTTCATCTACAAATCAGCGATGCTAAAAGTAAGTTCCTAGCAATTTCTGTCTCCACTCTGTACTTATGCTTATTCCTTTTCCTATTCTTATCTTGACGGTTCCGAAATGGTTTTGTTGCCACTGACGGGTCGTATTCTCCGAATAAGCAGAGAGGCACCAGATCGAGCTCCAAAAGGATCAAGACGAGGTAACTCGGCTAAACAAGGAAATGGCGGATATGGAGCGGAAGAACCAGGCCGAGGTGAAAGGGATGAGGGAGGAGCTTGTCGAAAAAGATGATCAGCACGCCGCCAATGCCGAGAAGACGAAGGAGCTGCTGAAGGAGGCCGAGTCTGCGGTTGAGTCGGCTCATTTGGATCTTGATGCTCTTTAGGCCAAGGCTCGGAATTGGCAGAGCAAGCTTGGCGCCTTCAACTCTTTCCTCGGTAGTGAGTCCTTACCCTTTTCATTGTACTAATTCCTTTGTCTGCTTTTTCCTTGTTTTGCTAATGTTCCCTTGATTTTGCAGAGAATTTTCCTAAGGCTGATATGTTTGCCATACGGGCCATAAAAAGAGTACGATCCGAATCTGGCGCTCCAGCTGATGGCGAGGTAAGTATTGACGACCATCTCGAAGCTTTGTCAGAGCGTGTCAAGACCCTCAAGTCATGTGCTGTAGACTTGCTCAAATCAGCGATCCATGCGTTCTGAATGCTCTGGACGGATGAAGACGCGCCCACACTCATCGAGCCTCTGGCTACCAAGCTGCTTCTTACTGAAGACAGGATGGATCAATGGCGCGAGTTGGCCGGCCGAGATGCAGCGGACAAGCCTCTTGCCTTTGTGCTTTCTCGGTATGAGGACATCAACCTTGATGTTCTTGAACGCATGAGGGTTGAAGGCAAGTGGCTCCACGATCCTGAGCTAATCAAGAAACACCAGGAGTGAGCCTACGCCATGATCGAATATGCCTTTGTGCATGCTTGGTGTGATGGGCCAAGCTTCCTTGATCTTGGGGAGCCTCTTGCCGAAGTTGCTGATGATGAAGGTGCGGATAGCGAGGCCACTGAGTCATATGATGCAGCAGACTCGGCCACCGACGCCCCTGACTCGGCAAATGCTCCAGATGACAGTCCTAGATCTGGCCCGAAAGTTACCCCTCCTGGCCCAGCTGCTTCTTAAGCTGGTTACAAAAAACCCTTAAATTTCATGAGATCCCTGGTATGCCGGGTGCAGATGTATGATATAATGCACTTATTTTGGGTGTGTGCCTTGTGATAAGGCTTAAACTTTTGTTCAGCTTTGAATGCGAATTATCCAGGGGCAAGTCCCCGAGCTTCATTTTGCCGCTTCCCCTTTTCCTTGAATTTGGCTCTTGTCTACCTTTTTTGGCGTTCGACATTAAAGTATAAAAGTTCTAAGGATTGAGTTAGCGGGTATGAAACTAGATCACTTGACTTAGGATTATTCGACATAGAAATCAACATAACCTGTAGTGAGTTAGTAAAAACAAACCTACATAAGGTTAACTCGCGTTTCTCCCTTTACTTATCCGGTGTTCATGTTTACTCATCATTGATCGTTTCCCTTTGCTTGCCATGAAGCCGTGTTTTCGGACAACAGCATAGTCGAAGAGTTGATTCTTACCGAGTAAAAATTACTTGTTCCGAGATAAGTTTTAAGTGTCAACGCCAGCTGATATAGAATAGTTAAAAGATAAACATAAGGGGTAGTCCCCGAGTCAGGTTGTCGAATCATACCATTTTATTATCAGCACATAGCCGGCGTAAGCATCCGACATATGAGATTGCGGGTGATACATACACTTCTTCTCCTAAGTGTAAAAGGGGCGAAGTAGTGCCACATTACATGGACTTTTGGTCTCATCACCTGATCTGTCTGCCTTGTTCTTTTGTGCTTCAAGAGCATCTATTAGATAATATGAGTAATTGTGCAATGATTTGCTTACAATGAATGTTCCTTCCCATGGGGGTGATAGCTTATCCATTCCAGTTGTGCGCTGCACTAGTCTGAGCGCCATATCCCCTTCTCGGAAAACACGAGATTGAACTTTCCGGCTATGGTAGCATCCGAGAATTTTTTGGTATATGGCGGATCTGGACAATGCCAATTCCCTTGCTTCTTCGAGTAAATCAACTCCATCTTCTCGAGCTTCTTTTACCTCGGCTTCCGGGTATTTTCTTACTCTTGGTGAGTCATACTCTATGTCGGCAGGCAAAACTGCTTTTTCCCCATACACGAGGAAGAATGGCGTATAGCCTGTTGATCAATTCGGAGTTTTCCTTAGACTCCATAGCACTGAGGGTAGTTCCTCTATCCAACAACCAGGTGATTTCTGGAGTGGCTCCATTAAATGGGATTTTATCCTGGATAGAACTAAGCCATTAGCTCGTTCAACTTGTCCATTTGATTCGGATGAGCAACTGACGCTATGTCGAGTCTTATTCGGTTTTTCCCACAAAAATGGGCGAAAGCTCATTCAGCAAAATTTGTGCCATTATCTATGATTACACTGTGCGGGTAACCCTATCTCAAGATTATATCTTTTAGGAATGTTAGAGCTTTTTTCCATCCAACTTCTTGATGGGTTTCACTTCTATCCATTTGGTAAACTTTTCAACCATTACTAGTATGTGGGTCATGCCGCCCCTCGCTGGTTTGAATGGTCCTACCATCACTATGAGGAAAACGACTATAGGTAATTAGCACATCTGTGGCTCACATGGTTGAAGTGCCCCGCGGCTAAAACAGGTGTGGCTCACCTGTGGGCAGTGCCCTACTAGTAACTAGAACAACCGTGGCGCACATGGTCATAGTGCGCCATAGATATGTGTGGGCCAGGGCCCTGCTGGCCGCATGCCGCATACCCGTAGCGCACATGGGGGAGGTGCGCTACAATTGTTAGGGATAGCCGTCTGCCACGGTTGTTTTTAGTTCTTGTGGCGCACTAGGGCCATGTGCGCCAGGGATGTGACGATCCTTTTTTTGCTAGCTCCACTTTTATATGCCCATGTGATCATCCACCACCCACACTTCACTTTCCCCTTCTTCTTCCTCCTTAGATCTAGTCGGGATCCTTCTCCTTCCCACCTCAATTTCTCCACTCATCCACCATTTTTACCATGTAGAACTTGCCTTAGATGTTACATACATAATAGAGGAAGCTCTCCGGTCTCTCATCTCGTTCTCCGGTCTCGCGCGCACCTCTCCTTTCCATCTTCTCGCGATTGGTCTCTCATCTCAGTAAGTTGTCCATGTAAGGATGTGGTCATGTGTATATGGATGATATGCTCATATGTATGTAGAGGATCGATAGTCATGTGTGTGTGTATATGGAGAGTATCGATGATGCTCATGCATGTGTGTATGGAGAGTATCGATGATGCTCATGCATGTGTGTATGGAGAGTATAATGATATGTTCATGTGTGTATGGATCGGTCTCTCTCTCTCTTGTGTTTGTGTGTGAACAAGTTGCCATTTGTTTTGCCAAAATGTTGATTCATTTCCATTTTGGCAAGACTTTGGCATTTTGCAAAGGTCCTAATTTTAGGATAGGTCATGCCGAAATTTTCTATCGACCATTGCATGCATGCATTGATTATGTGGTTCTAATAGACTTCTTATTGTACCGTGTACACCGTGCAGGCAAAAATGGTCCGCATAATGAGGGAAGGAATTGTGGCTAGATTTTTGAAATGTGCGACGGCCGACATGATACGAAATAACAAGACGGAGATAAGATGTTCGTGCAGAAGATGCAAACTCAACTGGGTGATCGACCCAGCTTCCGGGAATAATCTGCAGGCGCACCTGCTCCGCCATGGTTTCATAGATGGATACACTCGTTGGATAAGCGATGACAAAGACGATGGAGACGGTGAAGGTGGGCAACATGATGATGATCATCACGGCGAGGACGGGCGAGATGATGAAGAGTCTCCTGGAGATGGTGAAGGTGCGGAAGCAGACCGGGATGATGATGATCTAGATGCCGGAGGAGCAGATGACGATGGAACAACATCAGGCTGGGTGCGGGACCCTTTTGTGCTAGAGCTGCTTCTCAAGAAGACGAGTAACGCCAGGGCTTCCGCTAGAGAGAAAGCCAAGCTTGCACAACTTGAGAAATACGCGGTTACTCCATTGTATGAAGGATGTAGGCCCGATGATACCCGGTTGAATGTAACGCTCAAGGCTATGGAGATGAAGGCAAAACACAAATTGAGCGACGCAAGCTTCGACGATATGATGGCATTCTGGCACGATCGTCTCCCGGAGGGGAACACGTGTCCAACCAGTATCGAGGACGCCAAGAAAATCGTCTGTCCTCTCGATCTACCGCACGTTAGATATCACTTATGCATCAACGATTGCATCATTTATCGGGGCGAGGACGCGGAGAAAACCACATGTCCGGTGTGGGACGTGAGTCGATACAAGAAAGGGAAGAAAGCACCTCAAAAAGTGGTATGGTACTTTCCTATCACTCCTCGTCTGCAGCGCTATTTCGCGGACCCTAAGGAAGCGAAGCTCATGCGATGGCATGCGGAAAGGAAGAAGCCAGGAGATGACGATGAACCCTAAAAGGATGAGCTGCTGACGCACCCTTCAGATTCTAGCCAGTGGAAAGCATTGGACCTCGAATTCCCAGAATTCAGTGGAGATTCGAGGAACATCAGGCTTGGTGCGGGCACCGATGGACTCAATCCGTTCGGTAGACAGAGCAGCACGCACATCACTTGGACCGTGTCTGTATGGATGTACAACCTCCCTCCATGGTTGCGCATGAAGAAGAAGTACATACAAATGAGTATGCAAATTCAAGGGCCAAAACAACCTGGTACCGACATCAATCTGTATCTCGGGCTGTTGAAAGAGGAGCTAGCCACGTTTTGGGAATCTAGAGCCAATACTTACAACGCCGTCGCACAAGATTATTTCACTATGAGAGCCGCGTTGGTCACTACGGTGCAAGACTATCCAGGCTGCTGGTATATCTCGGGGCAGGTTATCCAAGGATTCTGCGCATGCGTTAGGTGCATGGATAACACAAGCTATCTCCAACTAGAGAAAGATCCAGGGTCTTCGAAAACCGTGTTCATGGCGCACCGGAGGTGGCTCGGCAAGAATGATCCATGGAGAAAACGTGGAGACCTGTTCGATGGCAATTCCGAGACCCGAGGAATCCCAGAGCATAGGAGCAGCGAAGAAGTGGAAGAGTTGCTAAAAAACTGGAAAGATTGTCCTAAGCCTCGAAAGAAGCAAAAGAGGCATCAAGACAAGCCGACGATGATGGTATGGAAAACAAGGTCTGTTTTCTTGGAGTTGCCATAATGGAAGTTTCTCCGCACGCCTCATAGCCTTGACATCATGCATATCACGAAAAACGTGTGCGAGATTTTGGTCTCCACCATAATCAACATGCCAGATAGGACAAAAGATGGTCCGAAAGCAAGGCACGACCTGATATTCATGGGTATCCGGAAGGAGCTTCACGGAGGACGCACTACTCCTGATGATCAGGAAGATGAATATGATCATGAGTCGGAGACGATACAAGGTCGTCGGAAGGGTAAAAAGTTCAAGAAGAATGAATATTACTGCCCTCCTTCTTGCTTCACTCTAAGACAGGATGAGATCAAACAATTTTTCAAGTGCCTTCTAGGAGTCAAATTTCCTTACGGCTACGCGGGCAAGATAAGCAGATACCTAGACGAGGCGAATCAGAGGTTCAGTGGCATGAAGTCTCACGACTGTGCCGTGCTAATGACACAGGTACTTCCAGTTGCACTAAGAGGGATAATGGATGAGCACGTCCGTGAAACGTTATTTGGCCTTTGCAAATTTTTCGACGTCATCTCTAGGAAGTCGATTGGCGTGAATCAGCTCGGGAGGCTACAGGAGGAGATCATGGTGATACTATGCGAGCTTGAGGTCTACTTCCCGCCCGCATTCTTCGACATTATGGTGCATCTGCTGGTCCATGTCGTGGAGGACATCGTCCAACTCAGGCCGATGTTCCTCCGCAGCATGATGGCATTCGAAAGGATGAAAGGACACATCAAAGGATACGTTCGCAACATGTCCCGTCTAGATGGAAGCATAGCCAAGGGCTTTCTGGCCGAAGAGTGCATCTCTTTTTTCATGAATTATCTAGACATCGAGAAGCCTGTCGGTCTTCCCGTCAACAGGCACCTTGGCAAGCTTGACGGATCTGGTCATCGAGAGGGTCGTCGCATACTGCATGCAGACTTCGATTTTCGACGCGCAGACTTTGATCGAGCAAACCTCGTCGCGCTACAGCATTTAGAACTGGTCGATCCTTGGGTACAGAAGCACAAAAGGTTAATCGAGAAGAAGTAAAGTGACCGGGGCATACAGAGGATGCAGGGAGAAATAATCAAAGAGCACAATTCAGATTTCACGCGTTGGTTTAGGCAGACGCTCCTTGATAATCCCCCGCGATCGCATTCTTCTGACACAGAAAAGATCATATTCACTTGTCGCAGGGACCGATGCAAAACCTGGTGACATATCAGGCGTATGATATCAACGGCTACACATTCTACACGGAGGAAAAGGACAACAAGTGTGATTATCAAAACTCAAACGTAACATCGGAATTCTACACCGATGACAACGTGAAGGAAAGATTCTATGGAAGAATCGAGGTGATCTGGGAGCTCGACTACTATGGAGAAAAGGTGCCGATGTTCCGTATCAGATAGGCAAAGAGCGTCGAAATAGAAGACCGGTATTTCACAACCATGGTTATACCCGAAGCAGCCAAATCCAAGGCCGCCCGTGCGAACGTGGCCGCGAAAAATGAACCATGGGTAATGGCTACCAAAGTGGACCAATGTTTTTTCATTACCGACCCTACAAAGCCTAGTCGTGTTGTCGTGAGGAGAGGAAAAAGAAACATAATCAGAATGGATGGAGTCGCCAACGAGCAAGACTTTGACCAGTACGGCAATCCAAAGATTGAAGATGACGACGACTACGATGCAGCAACATACATCACAAGAAGAAAAAGGACAACCCTACCCAAAAAAGGTAGCCCGTTTGAAAGAAGAAACACTAAAGTGCCAGGGCTAAATTATTCAACCGCGAAAAAGAAGGGAAAGAAGATTGTAAAACGCTAGCTCAAAAAATATTGTAAAACGCATGGTCGAAAAAGATTGTAATATTCATGGACAAATTATTATGACATATTTGTATCGTGGACAAATTATTATGAAATATTTGAATCATATTTGTACCACTTTTATGACATACATTATCACCTTTGGGAATTTTTGGAATATTTAAAAACAAAACAAAACTTTTATGGCATATATCACACTTTTGGGCATTTTTTGGAACATTTAAAAATATTTTTAAAATAAAAATAAAAAGGTGGGCACCAGGATTCGAACCTGGGTGCTCACAGGTTTAGGATAGAGCAGTGGGCGAACCCATTGGGATAAGGCAGTGCTAGTGATAACTATGGGGGTGGCAGCCCTCTTATCTGACTAGTCCTACCCACTTAGGCATAGCGCACCCTGGCCAAGTGCGCTACGGATAACCATAGCGCACTTGGCCAGGGTGCGCTACGCCTAAGTGGGTAGGACTAGTCAACCGTCGCCCTTGATCCCCATCCTCAGACACAGATCCATCGTCTAACAATCGTCCCCGTCGTCCCCATCGACGCGCCGCCGCGGGAGGTCAGGAGGAGGAGGCCGCCACGCCAAGAGGAGGAGGCCGGAGTTCACCATGCCAGGATGAGGAGGAGGACGCGGCTACGTGAATCCTTTGGGACAGGGCGCGGGTTGGACCACACACGCCAGGAGGAGGAGGAGGAGGATGCGGCTGGACCACACACGTCGGCGGATCGACCACACACGGCTGCGGCGGCTGGCAAGGTACCTCCCTCCTCTCCCCTCTCTCCTCTAGGCTGCTCCTCCTCGCTCGTATCTCTTTCTTGGGTGGGGGTGGGGGGAATGACGACCTGCACCTTCTTCCTATGCGTGAGCAGCTGGAGCGCCCACTCCGTGAGCGTCTGCTTCCTCACCGGCCTCGACCTGTGCAGCGACTTGCGCCCCGTCAGCAGCTCCAGCAGCACCACCTCGTAGTTGTACATGTCGCTCATCGCCGTCAGGTGCCCTGCAGTCACACACAAGAGCCCATCACACTGGTTTGCTGCTGAATGCATGCAGCTGAATAGTCCTAGTAACTGAATAGTCCTAGTATTCCCTAAACTACTACGTACTACATTAATGATATGCCATAATTGCATACTTGACATGACTCAACTATTACTGAGTAACAGTTTCAGCATCATTGCACTGTTTGTGATGCTAGGCATAACCTGGTGCTAGACTTGATGGAAAACTATATGTGCTACTGTTTTTGATCATCTAGGCATTGTTTTTCATCTAGGCACTATGTATTTTTGCCTATGAAATGTAGCGGTAATTTACTATATGTGCTGGTAATGTACTGGCTATGCTGGTAATGTACTGGCTGTGCTGGTAATGTACTATGGAAAACTATATGTTCTTGTCGTGGGAATGGTCACGGCAGATGCTGCAATCGGCAGCGAGTAGTAGAACGAGGGGCAAGGGCGGCCAACCATCTGCGGTGCGAGATGAGGGCGGAGACACAGGGTTTTACCCAGGTTCGGCCCCCCGGAGGGTAAATACCTACTCCTGCTAAATTGTATTATGATGGTGGTACAATGGGCGAGCTCGACGGCGAGTCGCTTGGGTGTATGATGGAACGTATCTCTACATGCCCCACAGGGAGGTTTATATAGGCTCACCTCCCCTAGGGTTTACATATCTCAACCGAATCAGTTAAGGCTTCGGTACTTGCTTAACCTAATCCGACTGGGCCTATCTACTCACTTGGGCCTTCAGCTTCCAATCGCTTGGATCCACGCCGGGCCTTGATCGAGTCGCCGTCTTGCAGGCCCACTCGCCAGTTCCTGGGACAGTCGGAAACGTCCTGCTGGGTATACCCCGGTAGGTACATCCCCATCAGTAGTCCCCGAGGCCGTCGTCGATTGGGCGTAGGTGGCTGCTGGCAGTCGGAGTATACGGCTTCAGAGCAGACATCCAGTCGAATCGTCGGCGGGCTCCTGTATAAAGGAGAAAACTAGTCATCCTGATCGCAGCTTTGGCGAGTCGAGTCGGCGAAACACTGTCGTAGTGATCGGGTCGGCGAGCCAAGTGGCTGAAGTTGGACCGTTAAACATGGTCAAACTAGCCGTTGGGGTAATCCAACGGTAACTTTTAGCGTAATCACCGCGTAGTAACGGCTCCCTGATTTGGCGGGTAACAACCGCTATATAAGGGGAATGGCAGGCGATCAGAGAACCATCTTCTCGCCATTTCCTCCAATTGCACACACTCTCGCCTTCCTTCGCATCGCGATCCAGCCGACCCGAAATCCTCCGACCCCCCGCAAATCCTTCCGCCATGGCCCTCTCCACCGAGCCTTGGGGTAGATCTAAGTGTACGATGGCGCAACTGGCGTCCTTCGAGGAGGCCAGGATCCTGCGCGCCGGCTGTTGGCGCATCCCCGCGGCCGGAGAGGTGACCCCGAACCCGCGCGAGGGGGAATTCATCTGCTTCACCAGCCACCTAGAACGGGGGCTAGGATTCCCCACGTCCCTGTTCTTCCGGCGCTTCAGCGCCTACTACGGGATCCAACCGTCGGACCTGGGTCCACACAACATCGAGCAGCTCGCCATCTTCGTGGCATTCTGCGAGTGCTACTTGGGCTGCCGGCCCTACTTACCTCTATGGCAAGATCTGTTCCATGGACGAATCAGCCGCGAGGAAGCGGGCGGCCCAATGCTTGCCGCGGGCGGCCTAACTTTCCAGCTGAAGTCGAAGGCTTCGTTCTTTGACTTGATGCTGCCCGCCAAGGCAGCGAGCGACTGGAAGAAGTCTTGGTTCTACGTTGTCGAGGCGACCCCGGAGGGCGAGACGGCGATCCCCTGATACTCTGCCAACCGGTCCGAACCGCGCCATCTTCAAGTCGGCAAGCTCCCCAGCGACCAGCGGATGGTCGTGGACGAAATGCTTCAAACCATCCGCGGTCTGAAGAAGAAGGGCCTCCAGACGATCAACTTATATAACTGCTGGCTTGGGCGGCGGCTCGTCCCTCTGGCTCGGCGCGACCACTATATGTACCACTACACGGGCCGGGAGGACTCGACGAAGTCCTTCCTAGCCGAGTGGAAGCTCGAGGACTACACCCCAGCGCTGAAGAAGATCACGCAGGCGGTGTACCTGGATGCAAAGGCAGGGGTCGCCCCCTACACCGCAAAGCATCCAGCCCCAACGGTAAGTCACCTCGCATCATTCGCAGTCGCAGTCTTTGCAGTCGCGGTCATGGTAATTTCATTTTGTGTTCATTGCAGCTATTCCAAGTGGTGGAAGGATGGCTCCCACCTTCAGACGACGAGAACTCGAGCTCGTCCCATCCAGGACATGGGCGAGTCGCCTCCCGCCAAGGGCGACACCGAAAGCGACAAGAGCAATGGCGACGACGAATCGGAGAAGGAGGTCGCCCCGCTGGTCCGCAAGACCCGTGGGCAGCGTCAGCGTGAACTTGAGGCGAGTAAAAGCCTCGAGCGGCATGATGATGATGACAAACTTCCGGAGACCACCTCGCGCCGCCAGGCTACTCTGTCAAATAAGAAGAAGAAAAGGAGAAGGAGGCGAAGGCGGCTCCGAAGAAGAAGACGAAGCCGATGAGGCCGGCCTCGCCACCGCACTCGGCGAGCAGCTCCGACGCCCCCAGCCCGGCCAAGGACGAGGCGCCGCCGACGGCAGCCGCGCTGGACACGGCCACCGTCAAGGTGCCACTAGCCTCGATGCCTCCGCCATTCGCACCAGTCTCTGGACTAGGGGCCGCTCCGGCCGTGGCGGCTTCACCTCGCAGGGAAGCTCCTGCCGAAGATGTCCCAGAAGCTCCCGTTGCAGCCTCGACGACGAAGAAGCCGTCCGTGTCTTAGGCACGCGACGTCCTGGAGATGGGCCTCAGCCGCCTACTGGGCCCCGAACTGGAGAAGCCGGCCGGCATCCGCACGGGGCTACACTTCATTCCGGTTGCCAAGTGAGTTCGCTCACCTACTTTTGTCTTCCATAGCATCTTGAATTATCTCGCTCACACGATCGATTTACAGGACCGGAGCAAAGAAGATAGGCCACCCGACCGTGTCTAAGGTGCCACCCGTTGTCAGCGAGGAGGATCCTTCCCGCAAGAGGAAGGCGGACGAAGTCGTCGTCCCTGCGAATGGCGCCAAGAAGGCCAAGGGCGACGATGTCGTCACGATCTCCGACGACACGGCGGTTGCGCCGAATGAACCCGCAATGGAGGCGTCCGTACCCACAAAGGAGGGTGCTCCCTCGCCTGGGGTGACCGAGCCGGTCTCCTTTGGTGCTGATGCCTCCATCGCCATGTTCCCGCGCTTCATGGCTAGATCGGCTACAGCGAGTGGGACCTCGCCCTCGAGCCGTGCACCTGGGGTCACCGACGCGGAGGTCGAGAAGCGTCGTGGGCACACGCCGGCTCTCCTCGCGTCCGTGGATGCGATACAACTTCACTGCATGCTTGGCGCAGCCATCCAGGTATGTCGAGTCCCCGAGGATCAGGTCGGTGTGCAGCAGCGGTCTGATTCTTTTAGTGGCTTGTTTTTATTTTCCGTGTCCAGTCCCCGAGTGCGCACTCGCTGAATTTCAGCAGGTGGGCACTTAGGATTTCTTGATTTCCAGTCCCCGAGTGCGCACTCGCTGAATTTCAGCGGGTGGGAACTTAGGATTTCTTGATTGCCAGTCCCCGAGTGCGCACTCGCTGAATTTCAGCGGGTGGGCACTTAGGATTTCTTGATTGCCAGTCCCTGAATGCGCACTCGCTGAATTTCAGCGGGTGGCCACTTAGTATTTCGCTTTGGTTAACTATTTGAATTGTGTGCAGGGCCTGCAACGTGAGTCAGCTGACCGATTGGCAGCGAAACACCGCGCGGAGAAGGAACTGGCCACCGTCCAAGAGGCGAATAAGGGGCTTCAGGCAGTTGCCGCGAAGGCAGAGGAGGCTCACCAGGGACTTGTCCCCGCGGGTGAGTTGGCAACGGCTCAATCGGCGTTGAGCTCGGCTGAGAAGCGGTTCGCCGAGCTCGAGCGCGAGCTGAGGGAGGCAAAATAGGAGGCGAGTTCGGCGGATGGTCGAGCCAAGGCCGCCGTTACGGCTGCCGCGGAAGAGCGTAAAATTTCTGACGCCCTTGTTGCTGGGCTTCAGGACGACTATACTTCTCTTCAGACCTTCATCACGGATCTCTCCCGTCCCTTGATTGGTGAGTTTGTCTGCCCTTGCCTATTGCATGTGTCTTTTCGTAATATCCGATGTACTCACTGTTCTCTTTCTATCCGCAGGTCGCATCCTTGATAGCGCAGAAGAGGCGAGCTCGTTTGACGCGCGGCAATGTGTGGCCATGCTCGTCGACTCTGCGACATGCATCCGAGCCTACCTCCAGGAGATATCGCCCACGGAAGTAATTCCCAGCGACCTTGTCGAGGTGTGGAAGTACCTGGAGAAGGCGTCGTCGGTCGTTGAGTTCATGACACAATCGGCGTTCCGGCGTGGAGCGGCGACGGCGCTTAGCCTTGGGCTTGCTCATTTTCCATAAGATTTCGATCTGGACGATGTGACGAGAGGCTACCAGTCGTCGACTGGCGAGGTGGAGATCTCCGAGGTGCTCAAGTTGACGGGTCGCGCCGCGGTGTACTCCGAGCGCGTCTGGGCGATGGGCGACCTCCTTCCTTACCAGGAAACGGTCGTCGCGCCCAACGACCCCGAGCCACAGCACTGGGACTTCATGGTCGAGCAGCCCTTCCGCGCGGCGATGGCGGGTGAGCTGACGACGTACCCGTCAAACCCGTACACGCCGTTCATCCGCAATTGCAAGGGTGTTGGCGAGTCGTCGTCGAATCCTGCGGAATAGAGTAGTTTGCCCTGAGGCGTTAGTAGCAGATCTGCCATTTGGGCATATTTTGTATTCTGAGAGGATTTCTAAATGCTATTAATGAGATATCGTGTTTACTTTGTGACTTGTCATGTGTTTTCCGATTGAGGGTTGAACGAGTCCCCGAGCGCGTCCGCCCTTTTTGTGGGGTTTACCTCGTGTGTGATGTGTTTGTGGTTTTTGAATTTTTTGGTATTGTGGTCGACTCGCCCGGACTCGGAGAGCCAGTCGCAAGGCGACTCCCTTGAGTGCTCTGTACTTCACCCTTTTCCCTTGCGCGAACAAGGTCGGGTAGCCGAGTCCCCGAGCGTGGTACTTGGTTGTTCTAGGCGCGACTCGAGGGTGGGTGAGGACTTGGCGTGTTAGTTTGAGCGCATCACTCCTGCCTGGCCCATAGGATCAGTCGCATGGCGAGTCCTGGGCATGCTCTCATACTTGGCGTTTTCCCGAGCCGCTCGCGCTGAACTGGTCATCAGTCCCCGAGCGTGGTACGTGTCCGTTCGAGTCGCTATGTCGAGGATGCGGAGGATCATGGTCGTTGTGAGAAGCGAAGGGAGTTGTCTTGGCTCAGAGAGCACCGGACTAAGCGACTCCAATGGGGCTCGGTAGGCGTTTTAAGTGGACGATGCAAAACCCGAGGTGACCCGGTTTTGCATCGCATTACTTGGCCGTGCCGATCGCTTTACCAAAGGTTGACTTCTGCGGTTAGCTTGACGCTGTTATTACGAGTGCGAGTGGCACAAGACACGGAGAGTAGGCGCAATTTGCGGTAACCGATTCTTTTTATTTCATAGCGACTGGAGAGTACATATGTGGAGTTCTAGGAATAGAACTTCCGTAGGAGGTTTACATTTCATGGTCGCTTGACGTCGAGTTTGTCGTCCCCGCGGACGTTGATGAGGTAGTAAGCGTCGTTGCCGAGTAGGCGCCCGATGGCGAATGGTCCCTCCCATGGAGGGGAAAGCTTGTGCATGCCCTTCTTGTCCTGGATGAGGCGTAGCACCAGGTCGCCTTCCTGGAGGTGCGAGTTTTCACCCGCCGGCTGTGGTAGCAGCGGAGTCCTTGTTGGTAGATGGCGGTGCGCGAGCGAGCTAGGTCGCGTGCCTCGTCGAGTTGATCGACTCCATCCTGTCGTGCGAGTTCGTTCACAGCCTCCGTGTAGTGGAGGACCCTCGGGGAGTCGTGCTCAAGGTCGGTGGGCATGACTGCCTCGGCGCCGTACACCATGAAGAAGGGGGTGAATCATGTCGACCTGTTGACCGAGGTGCGGATTCCCCAGATGACGGAGGGTAGCTCCTCGACCCAGCACCCGGCGGTGCGCTCGAGTGGTACTTGGAGTCGCGGCTTCAGGCCGTGGAGGATGCTTTGATTGGCCCGTTCCGCCTGGCCGTTGGATTTCGGGTGGGCGACTGATGCGAGGTCGAGCCGGATGTGGTGTTCCTCGCAGAATTCAGCCATGGCTCCTTTGGCGAAGTTGGTGCCATTGTCCGTGATGATGCTCTTTAGTAACCCGTAGCGATATATGAGCTCGCGTAGGAATTTAGTGGCGGTCTTCCCGTCGCATTTCCGGACTGGCTTGGCCTCCACCCACTTTGTGAATTTGTCGACCGCGACTAGGAGGTGGGTGTAGCCGGAGGGAGCCTTTTTGAAGGGGCCTACCATGTCCATGCCCCATACGGCGAATGGCTAGGTGATGGGGATTGGCTTGAGCGCTGAGCTGACGCGCGGCGTCTGGTTGGCGTGCCGGCAGCCGCACCGCTGGACAATGTCGACGGCATCGGCGTGTGCGGTGGGCCAGTAAAAGCCATGCCGCATATCCTTGGCGACCAGAGAGCGGGCGCTGGCGTGGTGGCCGCAGTCGCCGGAGTGGATGTCGTGGAGGATCTTGCGTCCTTCGGCGGGTTGGACGCAGCGTTGGAACACGCCGGTGACGCTGCGCTTGTGGAGCTCGCCGTCGATAATGGTGTAGGACTTGCATCGGTGTGTTCGATCATCCGAGCGTCCGTCTCGTCTGCCGGCAAGGTGCCGGCCTCCAGGTAGGCGACGTAGGGCTTGGTCTAGTCGTGCTGCTCGTGACGAAAAGACCAGGGCTGCCTCCGGTTGTAACGGGACTCCGATGTCGATCTCCCTCGGGGGAGACACTGATGGCTTGGTGATTGTGCCGAGCAAGACGCCGGCGGGTGGTGCGAGTCGAGCCGACCCAATGCGAGAGAGTGCGTCGGCCTCCTCGTACTTCCACCTGTCAATCCACTCGACGGAGTAGCCTGCGAAGTGTCCGCCTAGCTTGTCCACTGCTTGGCGGTACGCCGCCATGGTGGGGGAGACGGCGTCGTAGGTGCCAGCGACTTGCCCAGCAACGAGGTCGGAGTCTCCGTAGCAGCGTAGGCGGTTGACGTTCATCTCCCTGGTAGCTCGCATGCCATGGAGTAAGGCCTCGTACTCGGCCATGTTGTTGGTGCAGGGTGTGAAGTCGAGGCAGAGGACGTAGCGGAGCTTGTCGCCCTTCGGTGAAGTTAGCACGATCCCTGCGCCTGCGCCGTCCGCATTCTTGGAGTCGTCGAAGTGCAGGCTCCAGTCATGGAGGTATGGCAGCTTCTCTGGCTGCTGGGCCTCTTCCCAGTCGGCGATGAAGTCCGCTAGGGCCTGTGACTTGATCGCTTTTCGTGGCTCGTATTTGATGTTGTGGACGCCGATCTCGACGGCCCACTTGGCGACCCGCCCGGTCGCCTCGCGGTTGCGGATGATGTCCTGCAACGGTGCTGAGGAGACAACCGTGATCGGGTGCTCTCGAAGTACGCGGCAGCGCCGCTGTGCTCAAGACCGCGATACCAGCTTTTGGTATCTGGTATCGCTGGCGCGAATCGGCGAGACCGCTGATGTAGTACACCGTCGCTGTCTTGGCGCCTTTCCTTCCTCCGTCGCCGACGACCATGACGCCGACGCGCTCGGAAGCCGCGACGTAAACCAGCATGGGTTCTTTGTCGGCGGGGGCGGCGAGTAGCACCTTCTTGAGGTCGCGAAGCGCGTCATCCGCCTCCTTGTCCCACTAGAAGGTGGGGTTCTTGCGTATCAGGCGGTATAGGGGCATCGCCTTTTCACCCAGGCGGGGGATGAAGCGACTGAGAGCCTCTACTCTCCTGACCAGCTTCTGGACGTCGCGCAGGCACTCGGGTTTGCCGAGTTGGGCGATCGTGTCGATCTTGGTGGGGTTCGCCTCGATCCCTCGCTTGGAGACGACGTACCCCAGTAGTTGTCCTGCTGGTACACCGAAGGTGCATTTGCCTGGGTTAAGCTTTATCTTGTATTTTCGCAAGTTGGCGAATGTTTCCGCCAGGTCGGCGAGCAGGTCACCCTGGCGAGCGGACTTTACGACCACGTCATCGATGTAGACGTGGATGTTGCGGCCAATTTGGCTCGCGAGGTACTCCTGCATGCACCGCTGGTAGGTCGCCCCGGTGTTCTTGAGGCCGAAGGTCATGGCGGTGTAGCAGAAGGCTCCGAATGGCGTGATGAATGCCATCTTCTCCTCATCCTCGATAGCCATTTTGATCTGGTTATACCCGAATTAGGCGTCGAGGAAACATAGCGACTCCGAGCCCGCGGTGGAATCGATTATTTGGTCGATCCGCGGGAGGACGAACTGCTCCTTTGGGCAGGCGCTGTTCAAGTTTGTGTAGTCGATAAACATCCTCCAGGTCCCGTTCTTCTTCTCTACTAGGACTGGGTTTGCCAGCCACTTGGAGTACTTGATTGACCGGATGAAGCCTGCAGCGAGTAGACGCTGCACCTCCTCGGCGATGGCTCAGCGGCGCTCTTCATTGAAGGGCCGCAGCGACTGTTTGACGGGTCGCACTTTGGGGTCGGCGTTTAGCTTGTGCTGAGCGAGCTCCCTAGGGACACCAGGCATGTCAGAGGGCTTCCATGCGAAGATGTCCCTGTTCTCACGGAGGAACTCGATGAGAGCGCCTTCCTAGGCTGGGCTCATGCCCGTCCCAATCGTCACCGTCTGGCTGGAGTCGCCTGGGACCAGCTCGACTGTGGCATCCCGCAATACCACTACTAGAAAATCGCGTTGAATTTGTGCATTGCATCATCATCATCAGGTGTTGGTTGCATAAAACTATTTTCGCAAAGCCCGATTTATTTTCCAAACGCCCCATCTTAATTCAAATGCAAAACCCCGGGCCTCCGGATTGTTTTTGTTTGACTACTATCGGTTTGCAAACGGTGTTATTAAAACAAATAAAAATTATATTATTTTTAGTGGGGGCAGTCGAACGGGCCAGAACGACCCGAACGACCACCCCCAGGATTTTAATCGGTCCACCCCTTATTTTCTAAACCTACCAACTAACCTACCCACACCCCCTGGCCACCTCACCCCCTCCAATCCCTGTTTGACACCTCACCTCTCCCCTCCCTCTACCCTATCCCACGCTGCCACCTCAGCCTACCCCTCCCTCTCCCTCTCCTCTCTCTCCCCCTCAGCTCACACCACCACCCACACACACGCGAGCCACACGCCAGCCCCACCAGCAGCCCTGCCTCCCTCTCCCTGCCACCACCTGTGGGCCCCGACCCCTGGCCCACCTCACACCACGCCTGGCGCCCCACCGGCCATATTCTTCCTCCCAGCGACCCCCTCCAGACCCCGCGCCTCCCCTCACCGAGCTCCACCAACCTGCACGCCGCCTCCCTCACCGCCCCCGTCGGCTCGCCTCGCCGGCCCCTGCCTCACCGCCTCCATCGGCCCTCCCCCTGGCGTGTCCCTCTTCCCCAACCGCCCCCACCTTCCCAGCCACAGCCACTGGCCTGCCTCCCGCCAAGGCTCCGCCTGGCGCTTTGCTCCCGACGCGCGCCTCCGTCCTCACCGCCACGCTCCACCGCTGCCGCTGCCGTCCCTTGCGGCCGAAGGCGCCGCCAGCCTCCTCTGGAATCGCCTGCCGTCGGCTGCAGCGCCAGGTTGCCTCGCCGCCTCGCCAAGGCCACTGCCACCTCCGCCTCGAGCTCGGCTGCCTCCCGCCACCGCTCCGCCGTCCGCCTCTTCCCAGGCGCGCCCGGCCGCGCCGCGTCCTCCCCAGGACCGCTCCCTCTCCTACGTCGCCAAGCGCCTTCCCCGCGAAGCCTCCCGAGCTCGGCTTCGCTGTCAGTGGCGCAAGATCCGGCCACCTTCGCCGTCGCGCCCGGCCTCCGCGCCTGAGCTCGCTGCCCGAGCCGCCTCGCCTCTGCAATCGCGACCCTCGCTGCTCCTTCCTGCGACCTCCCATCGCCCGCCCGCCGAGCACTCCGTCGCTGGCCTCTCAGTCCTCCGTCGTGCCAGCGCCCCTCCTTCGGGAGCTTCGCGCCAGGTCGGCCCAGCTCGCGCCGCTGCTGTTTCTACCGCAACGTTACCGTGAGGTTGTGTGGTGACACGAGAAGACCCGAATCCTGCAGGGACACTGGATGCTCGACAAGATCTTCCGCATGGGAACCAAGGCAACAAAGCTAGAACACCAAGTCTCCTGCGAACACCGAGACCCGGTGCGACAAGTACCCCGAACGCGTCATGATCGCCCACACGAACTCCTAGCGCTTGCTCCGGGACTCAAGACCGAACACGGCGTTTCTCCCTCGTGGATCCGAAGTCCGATCTTCAAACCCTCCGCCGCCAAGATCGCCATGGAACGACAAGTACTTCCCCCGGACAACGAGACCCTGTGCGACAAGTGCTTCTTTCCGGACGCCGAGACCGCCGAGAACCCGGACGCCCAGGTCATCTACACGGATACGACAAGTGCTCCTCGAGGATGCCTAGTCCCTCACCCCGAAGGCCAAGACCGACTCGATGGCGCGGACCCGACGAGATCGACGCGACGACAAGAACGGTATCGGCCCGGAAGAATCCGACGCGCCCGACACCGACCCAAGTCCTGCTTCCGGAACGCCAAGATCTACCTCAGTTGTCCGAGAACGTTCCGCCGAGACCGATCCGTCGAACCCTGGACCCTGAGACCGACCCCGAACCCCGGAACCCTCGGAACCTCAAGATCGCCGAACCCTAATGTGTGAACCCGAACCCGAGACCTTATTTTCATTAAATGATATATAATTGTTGCATATTTAATTGTCATTCATCTGGCATGCATATCATTGGTTTGGGGGCCTTCCGCCGATTCACCTAATAATTAAATATGGGGCCCATATGCGGGCAAATCTAGTCTCTTATTGGCCTCATTTAAATTGGTGTAGCGAACCCGGTACTATCTCTTGCCATGCTAAAACAACATTTAACTTGCGGGGTTTTCTAAATAACTTGAACCACCTAAATATTGTCGGGACCCCGGTTCCACTTAATATTGACCTAATTGCATCGCACCTTCGCCATGTCATACATCATACATGCATCATGCCGATCTTCTGCCGTTGTATTAAATATTGCATCCGGTGTTATTCTAGTGATTTGCTTCTTCGCGGATAAGGCCGTTGAGTTGATGTGAGCTTCGCCCCGATCTCCGGTTGAACCTTCGGCAATGTTTTCAGGCGAGCATCTCCCCCTTTCTACCTATCTTACTTTTATAGTATTTATTCCCCTCCTGTTGATCTATTGCTATCTGTGTTGCGATGCTTTAGTTTCCGTACCTGTGGTATACCGTGCAGCCCTATATTGCCTTGGACACACCCTATTGCCTGTTGTTTGGTAGATAGTTGGACTTGCGCGTCGTAGTCGCTTGCTCAAGTGCTGTTGCGTGTCGTCAAGTGCCACAGTTGTTGATGTATTGCCGCATGTTGATGTTGGAGCTGATCATAGTTTTACTTATCGTTCACTTTAATTTCTGTTTAACAACTAAAATTGAGATAAGCAGAGGCATCGGTGGGTGATAGAAAATATTTGGTTTCCGAACGCCCACTTGTGTCCCGTAAGACCCCGAGTACTTGATACCTGTTCCTTGATTTATCGCGCTATCCACATCCGGGAGGTATATGGGACCCCGAGCGAGCTTGATTCATTTTATTTCTTGGGGCCACAAACTAGTTTGAGGTTTTATTTACGATCCTACTTATGCCATGCTACTTATGTATTTAAATTGTGTGATGATAGCACACTGCATCGCTTTAGGTCCGGAGTGATTACGCGGTATCGACACCCCAAGATTTCGGTTCCTCGCCATGTACCATTGACGAAACCTTGAGTCCGCTCCTGAGCTTGCTTACCCGCTATGGATCTACTCAATGGGGTGGCCCCGAAATATTTCTCGAATCTCGTGATTGTTCACCGTGAAAGCCTCGTTGGGTTTTGAGTTGGTTTTTCCGAGGTTGATCGAGCGTGTGTTGCTATTGGTGCACCCCGCCGGTAAAACTTTCTGAAAGCCGTGTCCGGATATGGACGAATTGAGCATGATCTCGATCATAGACAAGCATAACTAAAGTTTATTGCTATAAATTTGACTTTATAATGACTAGTAATCAGCTTCACTATAATGGAATGGCTAATTAATACTGCCCACAATTGCTTGTTTCGAGTGTCGCTTGCGACCATTGTACCTGACTAGTAAATCTTGCAACTACAACGGAATGGCTGAATAAAAGTACCAACAACTGCTGGTTTTCGGGTTTATCTCATGCTATCTGTATCTGAATAGTATTTGTTGCAACTATAACGGAATGGTTAACTAAAAGTGCCCACTGCTTATTTTATCAGGATGATTATCTACACCTGACTAGTAATTGTTGCAACGACAACTGAATAAGTAAAACTGCCAACGGTGTGAGTTCCTCGGTTGACTTCCTCGTTTGGTCTCGAGGGGGAAATACCAGGATGGGTTTGTTTGGTGATAGAATCAGGTTGATTCCGAATAGGTACTTCTTACCCCTCTCTGTTTTGCCGCCAGTTGTATCGAGTCTCTATAGGTTGTTTAGTGCATGCTGCCGCTGCCGCTTCAGTCCACCATACCTATGTAGGCAAGGACCGCCGAATTCTAGCCTCGCTGTATCGCCTCGATCGACGCCTTCTTTTTCCTTTGCCCGTTGTCGGCACCCCTTTTGTTTAAGCAGGTTTTGAGCTCGACGTCGTTAGCAGGGTTACCCTTCCGGCTTGGCCTGGGCAGGGTTATGGACGCCATTGGTTATTCTTCAGGGCTCTTAGCCCCATTTGCATCTTGTCCGTAGCGGGACGCTATATCGTTTCAAGGTGATTTGGATCTTTGTATATTATATCTGTATTCTTGACTCCTTGAGTCGCTGCTATATATATCTGTTCTGTGGGTCCCATCGAGGACTGTTGTGTAATGTTATTACTTCGTTTTCCACCCGCACGAAAGTTCCTGGTGGGCACCGAATCGTTTCTATGCGGGTTTGGCGAATTTTGCTCAAACTTGCATAGGTTCGATTCTGAGGGTGTTACATCGACGGTGCGGGTGTGCGTCGTTGCCTCGAAGGTTGAGGTGTTTGCGCCCTTCGAGTTGGGCTTCTTTAGTATGGTTTGGTCGTCGTTGTTGACCCCACTCGCGTACTTGGCGAGCTCATCGCGTTGTACGCATATTGTGGCGCTGCCATGAACTTGGCAAATGCCTGGCGCCCCAGGACGCAGTGGTAGGGGCTGTCGAAGGGCACCATCTCGAAGACGATCCGCTCGGTGCGGAAGTTTGCTGGTGTGCCGATGGTGACTGGCAGCGTGACCTTGCCGATCGGGTATGCCTTCCGACCGGGGACGATGCCATGGAACGTGGTGTGGGTTGTCTCGATCATCGATCGGGAGCCGCGCTCAAGGTGTCCAGTACAAGATGTTGTTGAGCTGCCGTCCATCAATGTCTTGGGGAGCCAGAGTCGACCTTAGGCTTGACCACCGGGCGACTCGCCCGGGTACTCAATGCGTGGCGAGTGGTCCCGCGGCCTGTGATGGGCTACTCCGACCAGTTGAGGAACTGGGGAACGTCCACCTGAGCCACCGCGTTGACGGCGACGGCGCGGGTGATGACCTTCTTCTCGCGCTTCGTATTGAAGCCTATGAAGGTATGGAGCGAGCCGGCCACTTTTCCGAATTTTCCGCCATTTGGCGGGTCGTTGTCGGGGTCCTCCCGTGCTCGCCGTGCCTTCTCGATCTCCCTGAGGGTGTGGCAGTCGGCGGTTGTGTGCGTTGCGGGCTTCCCTTCCCTGCTGTGAAATGCACAAGGTTGGTTAAGAAGGGCCGCAGGGTCGAAACTTGGCTTGGCCTTGTAGTTGCCACCGTCGCGGCGTTGTCCTCCGTCGCGGCGTTGTCCTCCGTCGCGGCGGAAGCTCTTGGGCTCGCGTTGTGCGTTCCCGTCGTTGGCGACGAAGTCGACTCGCCCGTCACTGCGGCGCTTGCCGGTGAGGCGAGTGTTGCTGTAGCTTAGGTCGGACCGTCGTCCGTTGTCGTTGCCGCTCGTGCGGCGTTGACCTCCCGACTCGTCGTCAGTTTCCTGGTTTGGATCTTCCTCCGTGTACCGTTTGGCGATCTCGAGGATGTCCGGTATGTTGTCGAGTGTGCGAGAGTGTCGCTTGATCTTGGCGACCAGAGGCTCGTAGCGGCACGAGGTCTTGAAGCAATGGATCGCGGTGTCCGGGTGGATGCCGACCGCGTTGTACCAGAGTTATTGCCACTGTTGGACCCAGCTTGGTCGACTCATGGGTCCCCGGACGATCGCTCCAGTCCTCGATGGTGGTGGCGGGTGTAGGAGCACTCGAAGTGCACGACGTCGTCGCATCTCCTCCTGTGAGTCGATACTATCCTAGGGGAGGGTGTTGATCCACCGCCGCACGCCCCTCCATCATCGGGAGGTAACAGGCGGCAGCGGTCGGTGGCTGCGATCCCCATCGCCATGAGGTATGTATCGAGACGGGCGGGTCGCACGAGGGGTCATTTTCTATCTCCTTCGCCTTGAAGTTTGGCGGGTACTTCTCGCCTCGGATCATTGGTCCGAAGCACTTGGGGCCGAGTCGACTGAGCGACCCCATTGGCTCGCCGTCGCGGCGATTGGTTAGGGTGTGTCGCAGGTCGTCGGGCAGGCGTGCGCTCCAGCTTTGGTTGTTGATGATGTGGGTGCGGGCGTCGATGGGTTGACCGTTGGCGGCGACGAAGTTGGTCGCTGGCCTGCGGTCGTTGGTGCAGAGTGTTGTGTTCGCGGGTCGGTGTTGGAGCTGCAGTGGCTCTGGTGGCGGGCAGTTGAGGGTGTCTGCAGCCATTGGGCGGCCGCTCGAGGCCGCTCTGATTCCCGAAGAACGCGAGTACACTCGACCCTGCGAGTCGGCTCCTGCGTTTTGCTGCTCGACGGCCTTTGCGAGTAGGGCCCTGACGTACTGGATCTGTAGGGCGCCGTCGCCGGTGGCCGTGATGTTGTCGGCTGCTGCTCGGCCCGCCACGAGGTTGTCCATCGGGGTGGAGAATAGTGGGAGGCCATTTGCATCTCGCTCCCGTGAGGAGACTACTATCCGCGGCTGGTCCCTGGGGCGTGTGCGGTTGGGTGGTGGTGGGGCGCCCATCGCCGTCGACCCTGGCGGGGGGCGGGCGCTTCCTCCTGGTGGCGTGTTTTTGCAGATCGCGCGCTCGGCCACGCGGGCCGGGTCGTTTTCATCGTCGAATTTCAGGGCGCGCCCCTGGACGGTGGGGTTCAGGCGCGACCTGATTCGCTGCTGGTGGTAGCGCGATAGCTCTCGCGCCACCGCCGAGGCGAATTTTTCGCTCGCTTGCTCTTGCGCATCGCCGCCAGCTTCAGGACTTCTCGACCTCCGTCGCCGTGGCGTTAGGAGGGATTGGGGTGGAGAAGAGGTCCTCCGGCGGTTCGGTGCCGGTCGCCATGTAGGTCGCGCCGTGGCGACCGGTTCCGTCGCGGAGGTCGGCGGAATTTTCCGACCCGGAATCAAAGTCGAAGATCCCGAGGATGGAGGGGGTACTCGAAGTCTCCCATGTTGGAGACCTGGGTGATGGATCCGGCGAGTGACGCCGGGGTCGCCGAGTCGGCGTCGTCGTTGAGGGCCGCGTCTTCTGCGGCCGATGAGTTTTCGGCCACGTTATTGTGGGCCGAGTTGTACTCGGAGGCGAGGCGATGGATCGTGCGGATCTGGATCTCGGAGAGCCGATCGCGTGGCGGCGACTCGCGGATGCGAGCCGAGTCCTCCGAGACGAGGACGTCGGTGAGGCTGACGAAGAGGCTGATCGTGCCGACCGGCAGGATCACGTTGTGTGTGACGGGTCGCGCCGCCGGGACGTAGCTGCTCGGCAAGATTTGGAGCATCTCGCCGATCGCTATCATGCGGCCGGTGGCGACCGTCTCGTTGATGGGCAGATTGGATCTCGCCGCAGAACACCGGCCAAACCGGCCAGGCCCCACGGTGGGCGCCACTGTCGTGGGAATGGTCAAGGAAGATGCTGCAATCGGCAGCGAGTAGTAAAACGAGGGGCAAGAGCGGCCAGCCATCTGCGGTGCGAGATGAGGGCGGAGACACAGGGTTTTACCCAGGTTCGCCCCCCCGGAGGGTAAAGACCTACTCCTGCTAGATTGTATTATGATGGTGGTACAATGGGCGAGCTCGACGGCTAGGCGGCGAGTCGCTTGGGTGTATGATGGAACGTATATCTACACGCCCCACAGGGAGGTTTATATAGGCTCACCTCCCCCAGGGTTTATATATCTCAACTGAATCAGTTAAGGCTTCGGTACTTGTTTAACCTAATCCGACTGGGCCTATCTACTCGCCTGGGCCTTCAGCTTCCAGTCGCTTGGATCCACGCCGGGCCTTGATCCAGTCGCCGTCTTGCAGGACCACTCGCCAGTTCCTGGGCCAGTCGGAAACGTCCTGCTGGGTATACCCCGGTAGGTACATCCCCATCAATGCTGGTAATGTACTGGATGTGCTGGCTGTGCTTGCGCTTGTACGAAGCACTTTATTATGTCGTGTATGCAGGTTCTTGTATGAAATGAGTCCCAATTTTTGCCGGAATGTTGATTAACTTCTGTTTCGGCAGAAATCAGGCACTCCTAGTTTAAGAAAATTAGCAAAGGTCATGCCGGATTTTTCCGTGCATTTAACCAATTATTTGTTTTTTATTAGTGCAAAGATGTGTGACAACGACGAGGCTGGATGTTATAAGCGCATCAGCACTGAAGGAGAACTCAGACCTCCAAATAAACAATTGACATTTTGAGAGGCGGCCCAGTGGCTAGAAGACGATGAAGAATACCATCCTTCGGAGAGCGAGGATGATGAGATGGAAGACGCGGAGGAAGAAACCGAAGGAACGGCGGGTAATGAAACCACTGATGACGGCAAGGGCACATGGAGTGGTAGCAATCCTCCTAAGAAGAAGAAGAAGCCGAAGGAACGACGCCCGAACACGGTTGGCACCGTCAGGGAGGAAATTACCGAAGTGAGCCCAACATGGGTTCCTTTGGAGCCCGACTTTGTCGTCATAGGGTATGGTGGGCAAGTGGCGGCGATCACCCAGACAACCATCTCGATCAACACCGAGAATCTCCAGCATAAATATAATGGCCACTTGCGCACACTCCTCTTCGAGAAGCTGCACGCAAGATACAAGTTCCCCGCTGAGTATTAGAACACATATTACCATGGGAACAAAGTAAACAAATACGCGCTCACAAAGATGAGCACCGCCCTGGCCAGCTGGAGAACCCGGATAAATAAGAAGATCTATAAAGAAGGCAAAAGTCTCGAGGAGATCCAGAAGATTGACCCGCAGATCACCGAAGATCAGTTCTGGGAGTTCAAGGAGAGGTGTGAATCCGAAAGAGCCCTGGCCAATAGTAATCGGGGAAAGGTGTTGCAGGCGATGAATATATGTCATCACCATCTCGGATCTGGTGGATACAGAACCGCGAAGGCCAAATGGCATAAGGAGGTCGAAGAGTATAGATCTAAGGGGATAGAAAACCCATTTGCGAAATTCGAACCCAGGCAGATTCGAAACTTCATCAGGGCCCGTTACCATGTGGACCCAAAAATCAAACAACTCACCGCGGATCCTGCGGTGAAGGAATTCGAGGAAATTGTGGTAAGTAATCTAATTACCGTGGATCAACTCAATTGCATTCTAATCGATGAAGTCTAGTTTCTAAACGATTCACTGTTACTTCTTCTGCAGGAGGAGGAAATTGTTGCTAGTCATGGATCCCAGGGTTCCTCATCCCAGGGGTCGACGGCGGCCACCCGGTGGGATAACCCTTTTAACAGGGCGATGAACCGGGCCAACAAAATAGAGCCGGTTACGAAGAAGCCGTCGTCGGCTGGCCGTCTGGCCAGCCTCGGGGGTAAAAATTGGGTGGATCATTTTGGTCCACTGCCGAGGACGCGTGTGGCGCCATCGGGAAGGAGCGAGGAGGAAAACCGCGAGGTTCAAGAACTTAAGGAACAAGTGGTGCGGTTCCCGTAGATCGTCCAAGACAACCTGGCAATCACCCTCACGTCCATCCTGCCTACCTTGGTGGAGTTAATAGTGAACTGGAGTGCGGGTGGTCGAGTAGGTCCGTGCCTGATTCCAAGCATGGTCAACAGCCACTCGAACAACGCGGCGCCGACGAATCAGGCGAACTACGTGTTCGTGACTCCGCCCGCTACCACCGTGGTGCCGCAAGTGTTGGTGACTCCCCCATCACCGCGGCGCCGGACATGTTGGTGGCCCCCTGCCATCGTCGCGGCGGCATCGGATCTCCAAGCACCCGGTAGGGAGAATACACCGGCGGCCCGCACCGCGCCATCAAGCAACCCCTCCATCTCTTGCACACCCGTCGCCGTATGCGGTGCCTCGACATTAGCCGATGTGACACCCCCGGGATCAGGGCTAAACAAATCCCAGACCTCCATCTGACATTAGCTTAATCTCAAGCTCGAGAATATCCAGTGGAGAATTGATAACATAGCAGTGACCCTACGACACAAAATTTATTACAGCAAGCTCATAACTGAGCAGAGAACCAAATTATTACAAGCAGAGGTCACTGACCACAAACATCAAGCAGAGGTCACTGACCACAAGCTACTCGTCGATGTCGATGTAGTACAGAACTCATCTTCAAGGGAACACTTACTCTGCCAAAATTATCAACAAAGCAAGGGTGAGTACATGGTATACTCCGCAAGACTTATGGCTGGTGGAGTTGTTTTGCATAAAGCCATCTTAAAACAAGAGGGAGAAGAAGCTCGTCTAGTCAGAGTATTTTAAAAGGGGATAAGATAGTGACATCTTCAAAAATATTGATCATCATCTTTTGATATCCACCAATCATCATTATCCACCAACTAGGATCACCCCCTCGTACCCATGAGGAAGCATACTTAACAAACATTAGTTGCCAAGTTTTACGATTAGGTTCAAGTTCTCTATGATCTTAGAATCTGGTCACCAAGCGTTCAAAAGCGTGAACACGGCTTTTCGAAAAGATTTAACCCTGTAGGGGTGTACAACTTTACCCACACGTACCAACCGACTCTTAATGCGAGATCTTTAGCCCTCTTCCTTGGAAGGCCGGCAGAGGGTGGTTGGCCACGACCTTTACCTTGCTTTTGCCGAAACCATGAGTCACGCAATAAGTATGGTTCCGCCATAATGGGTCAAATCCCGAAGCCGGTACTTAAAGATGTGAGGCGAGGTTGGTTCACCAGGGGCTCCATCGACTCCAAGAAACCCCGGCCACGCTTACCTACCTGTTATGAATGCACCATCTTCACCCGGCAAATCTTTCAAAAGGTTTTCTATGCATATGTTGAATGGAACGCCCAAACTATGTGACTCATGGAATCTACTAGGAAAGTTAATCAGGCGAGGGGTTCCCAAGCCCCGTGTGGCTGTACGCTCATATCGGTTCCAAAGGCAAGAACTTGGTTCCTAGTGGTAGCGAGCATGGGACTACAAAAACCACATCCCACTGTGGCCTCCCATGCAAGCCTTAGCATGTTTAATCTCATATCACTGATCTCATCTCATCATGTTCTCCTGTCATACTAGATACTCTGCATCTGATACATCATCTGGATGGACCAGAACTGACAGCTAAGCATGGCTAAGCAAGACACAGATAAAAACTCTAGCATTGCACACAAGCCAAACCTAGTTATGCGAGGAGCAGTGGATCAGGTAATATAAGATCAAAGGGAGTATGCAATAGATAGGATACTCTATCTATCGATAAAATACCATAGTAGAATCGTATGCATCATGGCAGGAAATGAAATGCTTTAGAAATCATAGGGTTATATCATGGTGGGGCTATGCTTTCCTTTGCCAGTTGATAACCGATTAGCAGATCTTCGGGAACTTTGTACTTGACATGGTTGCAGTTGGTCAAGTATTGTTCGTCAATCTTCGATCTTCGATGGTGTTGTCCTTGGGCTTCGATCCCGATCTTGTATCGTATTCTACCGGGAAGAACCAAACACCAAAAATAAAGGGGAAACAATCAACACATGGCAACAATGCAATGCTCAAACAAGAATGATGATATTACAAGTTGAATTGCATTGAAATGAAACCATATAGCATGCTTGGCAATTTAATCGGGGTTCCGAGGGGCGCAAACCCTAACTCGAGAAACTCCGGAAACATAGGAGAGGGGTGCATTTGTTCTTCTAATTGAACTTGTCATGAAAGTTGATTAACAATGCATGATTATTGGTTAAATACGTAGGTTTTATTTTTCTGAACATTTTGATATATTATTTGTATTTTTCTGACTTATAAATAATTACTATTGAATTTACAAGTTTTATTCAAATTCTGAAATTATTGACACAATTATTAAAAGTTTATCAAACTTTTTACACCCAGACAAACTCTACCCACAGCAACTGAATGTTGGGCCCTAGGCCACCTCAGCATCCTCGTGGGCAAAGTAGGTTAGGGGGGGGGCGGTTTGCTATTCTCACCGAGGCAGAAGCTAGCCTGAGAGGCTGACGAGTGGTCCTGAGCCACGCAGGCGCCACGTGGACGCCACACGGGCGCCACGTTGGCTCCCTGGACAACGGGTCAGGCGGCGGTGCGGGACGACGCTAGAGGACGCGCGGGACTATGCAGTTACATGCATTCGAGCGAGCGGAGCCAGGCGAGCATGGTAGAGGCGGCGCCACCCGGATTTGGTCACCGGAGCGCCGACACGAGCTACCTACTGCGGCTGCAATGAATAAGCTACGGCGAGAGCGCGATAAAGAGAGGAGGAAAGAGGGTGGTTGTAACATCCCTAAAATCATGTTTTCAAAACTTTGCATATCATCCATGCATCCATGATCATTTAGGGTTCTATTTCAAAGTCATTTAAAAAACAGGAGCATCTGAATGCTCATTATTTTGTGTAAGCAAGGCAATGGCCATATTGCTATCTTATAATAGGAAAAATACTTATTTTTCAGTAAGGATTTGAGTTTGAGCTTGAGTGTTGTTCCTAAGGTGTGGACAAGGTTTTCAAAAACAAATTATGACTTTTAAACCATTCATGCACTTTTTATAAACATTTATATAAGGCATGATTTAAACTTTCTTGTCCAAAACCTTTTTGAATTTGAGTGTGTTTAGATGTTTTACACATCCCGGGATGCAAGTTTCAATAAACAAAGCTTTGGAGAAAGTTTCATTTGAAATAGGTTTGATTTGAGATTTGATTTCAAACCAGAAACTCAAATCAGAAAAAGAAAAAGTGAAAGGTAGGAAAAAATAAAGCAAATAGTCTAATCTAGCCCAACCTAGCCCAGTCCGGCCCATCTAGCCCAACTAACCCCTCCCACGAAGCGTTTTCTTTTACTCGCAACCACACCCGCAGAGTCTATGATGACTGGAACCCACCTCCTCTCTCTTTCTCACACTAACGAAACAGCCCCACCTGTCAGTCATCCCTTCAACCCGCCGCAGCGAGCTCCGGCCGTGTCCTCCCCCGTCACTGCCGTTGATTTCGCGAGTAAATTCCGTTGATTCATCGAGTAACTCCCCGTCCATCTTCGGCTACTTAACCCCCTCCCCTCTCCGCTCATTTTCCCTTACTCGGCACACCATCACCGCCACCAGGCTGCCAGCAATTCAAGTTGCAACGCCGCTGCCCGACGCTCTCCGGTAATCGATTTCGGTGAGAACTCCCCGCCCCTGGCCCTCTCGACCTTGCTGTCATGTTTGCCACACTCCTGTGCATCTAACACTGCTCGCGGACATCCTTTTGTGGCTTACAGCGGTCCTTCGTCGATGACTGCGCGTGTCCGACGACGTGCTCTACTCAGACGAGCGACTATGGTAAACCTAGCCCTTCCCCGCCTCTCTGGTTCACGCTCACACTCACACCGTTCTAGTGCGCGTCTAACGCCACCCTTCACTTGCCTTCATGTGCCTTGTAGCGCCGCCTACGACGACGCCCGAGCACGCCCGAAGCCGCCCTCAACTCCGGCGAGGAATTCACGACGGTCTCGCACGCCCACGTCTTCGCCACGTCGACCATCGTCATCACCTCGTATCCATGCTTCGGTAATGACTCGCACCTTCCCCATTTCCCCCCTAGCGCCGCCAGTTCACCACCGGCAGAAGCGTCGCTGCCGCTCTGGCCATTCGCGCCGCCACTCTTTGGTCAAAGCAACACGCGCCGTTAGATCTGTATCGAAGGGTTTAGATTAGATCTGAATCGAACCGTTTTCTTTAGATCTGGCGCGTTGGATCTAACTTGATCCGACGACGTGGAAGCGTGATCCTGATTGAAGCGGTATTGTCCAATCAGGAAGCGCCGCGTGGCTAGGATTTAAATTTAAAATCTGGAATTAGATCTATTAGATATTCAATCTTGCAAAATTCATAACTTTTGATCCACACGTTCAAATTTTGCAAATTTTATATCATTGGAATCAGGAGAGAAAATCCTACCTGTTTATGCAATGTGTTTAATGTTTTGCCCCTGTAAAAATGGTTTTTTTTTGCAGAAACATTTGTAGGCATAATTTGAGTATGGAAACTATTTGAAAAATGTTTTAAAGATCAAATAAAGTTTATTTTGAGTATCTTGGACTTGTTTATGTTTCAGTATTGTATACTTGTCCTGTTTGGTGTAGAAAAATCATCACATGGCATTTGCATACATTCATATATTTTTGTTTGTATATTTTGATATGTGATTTTGGTGCCATTATTTTATGTGCAGATTTTGGTGCTAATAGTGATTGTGGTTGTGAAGATTGTTGCTACTCCCCAAACTACCAAGGCAAGTGGTGCTTCATGTTTTATTACTATATTTTTACCTATGCGTTAGAAATATTTTGTATAGGACTTGCATGAATATTTTGCTAAGTAACTATATTTTGCTAAGTAACTATATTTTTACCTATGCCTAGCTACTAGCAAACAAGGGGGGATTATATTCATGCTATGTGAAATATTTCTAAGTCATTGACTTATGCTTCTACTTAATAAAATAACTAAGTGAATGAAACACCTGGGTGGAATGGAAAGAATGGTTTGTGTCGAGTGGTTACACAAGTCCCATTTCTATGGTTTACTTTGTGTATCTCACTTGTGGAAAGCCACCCAGTAACAAAGGGATTTGAGATGCCAAATGGTAAGAAGATTCTAGTGCAGCCCCATGGCATTATGGGCTCTGACTGGATCATATAGGTTGCAATAACTTAGCCATTTGGACAGTTGGTGGTAGTGGGATGATAGGTTTGGAGCACGTCCATTTGGTCTAAGAGAAGGCTTCTGAAAGGTCCTGTCTTGGTGAAAATCAAGTCTTGTGGGGAAAGTGCACAACCTCTAAAGATGGAAGTATCTAAGTACTTAGCCATGTCCCTGGTATTGGACAACTTGAGCATCAAGACATGGATGCTATCAAGAATCTCCTCATCCCAATTTTCTAAGTTAAAACTTGTGGTTGAACAAGGGTGAAGGTTCACCAATTTATATTGGTGATTCCTTGGGAAGATTTTGCCAAAGAAAAACTTAGTGTTTTCAACTAATAGGTCAAACCTATTTTGAGCAAAACAAGCCTAAGCTACACTTAGCCAAATTCATGTAGTGTCTAGATGCTAATATTATACTAAGGTATCACTTGCCAATACTATTCCAATGTATTGACCCACTGTGGCTGTAACTTGTGATGTTGCAGGTTATTCTGATGATGATTAGGGGTTATGAGTCTACACTCAACATGCTTGCCTGTGGCACATGAAGATGAAGACTTATTTATCTTATTTTATAATTGAACTCTTGTATTAGGCCTGTGGCCATGGAGTTTGTAAAATACTATGTTTGTCTCTGGAATGATATGTAATAATGACCTTTGTTTCTTTGTACTTCATATTAAATTGTGGATGCTAGCATTGATCCAGGGACTAGCATTGCAAACACAGGGATCCTTACCTTTATAAAGGGAGGGATCTTACAGATGGTATCAGAGCATTGTGTTGCCTGTAGGACTATAACCCTAGGATTGGATTAGAAACCACTAAGGAATTTTTTTCAACAACTTCCACACTTGTCTTATTCTTCTCGTAAACTTTTCTAACCTACTTTCTCATCTCTATTGATAGAAGGATTCTTTGATAGCCTTTAGTCTAGAGAGTGAGAGTTGTAATGTACTTAGATAGTTGGACCACCATACTTATCATGTTATTTCCAAAATTTTGTCTAAGTTAGGTTGAACCTTGGATGCTTGTAGTGAATTTATGTATGCCATGACTTGTGTGTTTGTTTGCCAATGATATGCTTGTGTCACCTTGTCTTGTGTATTTCTATTGATGTTGTTTCTAACATTTCTCTATCTTATAAAATAGATGCCTAATGTTACTATCAGCACGGCTGAAGAGTTCAAGGGAACTCGTTTTGGCACTCGTCTTATTGAGCTCACTAGTGTGCTCAATCTTCCTCTTCCTAGCATCATGATGCTTCCCCTCACCAAGTTTGAAAGGAAGGACCTTTGGGGCTTCAAGGTTACTCAGCCAGGACGCCAGACTGAGCCAGCCATGGAGGCTATCACCTTCAAGCTCATGCATGACGACAAGGAGAGAGGCCTAGAGGTAGTCATGCAAGATTTACTTGGGCGTTTGTTAGGGAGACACTCTCGGGAGATTAGAGGTACTCACTTCCACGCCTTCGGAAGACGCGACGAGGATGGTGAGGCTATTGACTTCGAGGATGCTGCTAGAGAGACGACAGAGCCGATTCGTCTGTACCTCCAGGACCTAGAGGTTCTTCTTAGGCACCTAGATACTGATAGGACCAACGTCATGCTTAGAAATGACGAACTCTAGGTGCAGCTTCGTGAGAAGGACAAGCTCTTCACGGAGAAAGATGAGATAGTCAAGGAAATGGAGGCCAAGTTTGAGAGTCAGGATAGAAAGTTCAAGAGTCAAGAGAAAAGAATCCAAGATAGGAACAAGAGGATTCGAGAGATGACTACAGAACTAGAGGCCAAGGACTTCAAGCTCGAGCATCAGCAGGTTGTGATTGAGAGACTTCGTTCACAGAAGAGGGCTCTCAAAGCTAAGGTGGAGGCCTTGACTACCAATGTAGAGGAGTACAAGACCGCTATGAAGAATGCAGGTCTTACACTTGTCGATGAGGAGGTTGATGCAGAGGAGTAGTGATGACTACTCATTTATCTTATATTTACCATGCTTTTGATTATTGAGTCGCAATGATCATCCAACATGTGGATGGCTTGCTATTGTTGTGTTTGCTTTTCAAACTTGTTGTCTATGTTGTTAAACTTTTTATTTTGATGTTTGTTTGGTGATTGATTATGTGTTGTATTGTGCATGTTAAGCATCTATGGGTATCTCATTCTTATCCTTATGAAAACCACAGATGCCTCCTCGACGTGCCAATCCCAACCCGAACAACAACAATGTCACCCCCGAGATGCAGCAGCTAATGATAGCACAGACACAGCTGATGCAGATGATGACTACCTTCATAAAGAATCAGAATAAGAACAATAAGAACAACAATAATAACAACAACAACAATCAGAACAATCCACCAGGTTTTGACATGCTCACCAGATTCCTAATACTGAGGCCAGCAAAGTTCTCAGGAACTACTGATCCCATGGTGGCTAATGATTGGTTACGCTTAGTGAACAAGGATTTGGTAACTGTTCGTTGTACTGATGAGGAGAAAGTCAGATTTGCAGCACACTTGTTGGAAGGACCAGCAGCTACTTGGTGGGATAACTTCCAGATCACCACTCCCATTGAGGATGTGACATGGGCTATCTTTGAAGATGGTTTCCGTACAGCTGACATCTCATCCGGAGTGATGAGTTTGAAGAAGGAGTTTCATAACTTGAAGCAGCGCCACCGCAGCGTGGCTGAATATATTGAGGAGTTCAACAATCTGGCGCGTTATGCACCGGATGAAGTTGACACTGATGCCAAGAGGAAAGAGAAGTTCCTCGAAGGACTGAATGATGAACTGAATCTGCAGTTAGCTGTGGCCTATGTCCCCACTTATCAATCTCTTTTGTGACAAGGCTGCCATCTTGGAGAGCAAGATGAAACAGGTTGAAAGCAGAAAGAGGAAACACTCTGACAAGCACAACATGGGATCGTCTCACAAGCGTTCCCATTATGATGATAGTGGGAGTTCTGGATCCCACAATCATGGAAAGTACAACAGCCACCACAACCACAACCGTCATCATGACAACAAGCATCACCGTAGTCATGACAATGACAAGTACAAGAATCACAAGAGTGGATACAAGAGCCACCACAATGGAAATGGAAGTGGTAGTGGAAGCCAGCCTATCAAGAAGGATCTTAGTCAGGTTGAATGCTTCAAGTGCAAGAAGATGGGGTATTATGCAAATGAATTCCCAGAAAAGAAATTTGAAGGACCCAACAAGCCCAACCCTTTCCAGAAGGGACAAGTGAACCACATCAATGTGGAAGAAATCTATGAGGAGTCCGATGTTGTGGCTAGTAAGTTCAAACTCAATTCTATTCCAGCACTTGTTCTTTATGATACTGGTGCATCACATTCATTCATATCAAAAGCATTTTTTGATAGAAATGGGTTTCCAACTGAAAACATTGGGTGTCCAATAAAAGTAATTTCTCCAGGTGGAGATATGATAGTAAGTCTTGGATGCCGGGATCTAGTAATAGAGTTTGGAAAGCATAAGTTTCCAGTGAGTCTGATAATCCTAGATTCCCAAGGACTGGATGTAATTTTGGGAATGGATTGGATGACCAAGTATGAAGGAGTACTAGATTGTGCTAATCGAACTATTGCACTCACAACCCCGGAAAAGAAACGTATAAGATTCAAGTCTAACTTTGAATCAAAAGGAAGTAAGCTAAATTCTCTTAAGGGGGTTAGCATAAACAGTGTGCCAATTGTGAGTGAATATCCAGATGTATTCCCGGAATAATTGTCGGGAATGCCACCAGATAGAGATGTGGAATTTCTGATTGATTTGCTGCCAGGATCAGGACCAATAGCAAAGAGACCTTACAAGATGTCAGTCGATGAGTTAAAATAACTCAAGAAACATCTTGGAGAACAGTTGCAGAAAGGATTTATTCAACCAAGTTCTTCATCCTGGGGAGCAACAGTCTTGTTTGTGGAAAAGAAAGATAGAAGTAAAAGATTATGCATAGATTACCAATCACTCAATGAGGTGACTATCAAGAACAAATACCCTGTGCCTAGAATCAACGACTTGATTGATTAGTTAGAAGGAGCCTGTGTGTTCTCAAAGATTGATCTCCGGTCAGGTTATTTCCAGCTCAAGATAAGAGAACAAGACATACATAAGACAACTTTCACCACTAGGTATGGATAGTATGAGTACACTGTGATGCCATTTGGTTTGACCAATGCACCAGCTTACTTCATGAATATGATGAACAAGGTGTTCATGGAGTTCCTTGACAAGTTTGTTGTCGTTTTCATCAATGACATTTTGATATATTCCAAAAGCAAAGAAGAGCATGAAGGACATTTGCGTTTGATACTAGAGAAGCTTAGAGAGCATAATCTGTATGCCAAATTCAGAAAGAGTGAATTTTCGTTAAATAAAGTTGGATTTCTTGGACACGTTGTGTCAGGAGATGGTGTAGTAGTTGATCCCGCAAAAGTGTCAGCTGTAACTGAGTGGGAATCTCCTAAGTCAGTGAAAGAGGTTCATAGTTTCCTTGGCTTGGCAGGATACTACCGAAGATTTATTGAAAATTTCTCCAAGGTAGCTAAACCAATGACAGAGTTGCTAAAGAAAGACAAGAAATTTTCTTGGTCTGAAGGATGTGAACTCAGTTTCCAAGGATTCAAGAAGAGAATAGTGACAGCACCAGTCTTATGTTTTCCAGATTTGGAGAAAGATTTCCAAGTATATTGTGATGCATCCCATCATGGATTAGGTGCAGTTCTAATGCAAGAAGGAAAATTTGTGGCTTATGCCTCTAGACAACTCAAAACTCATGAGGTAAATTACCCTACTCATGATTTAGAGTTAGCCTCTGTTGTCCATGCACTCAAAACATGGAGACACTATCTTTTGTGAAAACGATGTGAAGTGTTCACAGATCACAAGAGTTTGAAGTATATCTTCACTCAGAAAGAAATCAACATGAGACAAAGAAGATGGCTAGAACTCATCAAGGACTATGACTTGAGTTTGCAATACTACCCCGTTAAAGCAAATGTTGTAGCAGATGCTCTAAGCCGTAAGGTTTTTGTGAACGGCCTTACTAAGGGAGAGTTGCCAGATGATCTGTGTGCCTAATTTAGAGATCTCAGATTGGAGATTATGCCTGAAGGACATCTCATGTCATTGGATGTTCAACCCACTTTGTTGGACAAAATCAAAGAAGCCCAAAAGACAGACAAGGAAATTGAAGAGATTAACGAAAATATTGGCAAGGGAAAAGCCAAAGGATTCCATGAAGACGAACAGGGTACTTTATGGTATTGGAAACGTATCTGTGTTCCACAAGATCCGGAGCTTCGGAAACTAATTTTACAAGAAGCGCACAACTCACCATATTCCATTCATCCGGGTAACACCAAAATGTACATGGATATGAGGGAAAGATTTTGGTGGAATAATCTCAAGAAGGACATCGCCGAACATATTGCTTTCTGTGATGTATGTAGTAGAGTGAAAGCGGAACATCAGAAACCAGCAGGGTTGCTACAACCACTACCTATTCCTGATTGGAAGTGGGACAAGATTGCCATGGATTTCATCACTGGATTGCCAAGGACGAAGTCAGGTTATGATTCTATTTGGGTAGTAGTGGATCGCCTAACTAAAGTGGCTCATTTCATACCCGTGAAGACAACCTACACAAGTGCTAAGTTAGCCAAGATCTATATGAGTAGGATTGTATGTCTTCATGGAGTACCCAAGAGTATTGTGTCTGATAGGGGAACTCAATTCACTTCTCATTTTTGGAGGCAACTACATGAGTCATTGGGGACGAGGTTGGAATTCAGCACTGCTTTTCATCCCCAGACTGATGGACAGACAGAAAGGACCAACCAGATTCTTGAAGATATGTTGAGAGCACGTGCTCTAGACTATGGAGCTAGTTGGGATGAAAGTCTACCTTAGGAAGAATTCTCTTACAATAACAGCTATCAAGCCAGTATTGAGATGGCACCATTTGAGTTTCTCTATGGGAGAAAGTGTACCACCCCATTACTATGGAATGGTGTGGGAGAAAGAAGTTTGTTCGGACCAGAACTAATCAAAGAGGCTGAAGAGAAGGTCAAGCTAGTTAAGGACAGATTGAAGATAGCACAGTCTCGACAGAAGAGCTACGCAGATCCTAAGCGTAGATAAGTCACCTATGAAGTAGGTGATAGAGCTTATCTTAGAGTGTCACCACTTCGTGGAGTGAAGAGATTTGGAGTCAAAGGAAAATTGGCCCCAAGATATCTTGGACCATTCAAGATTCTGAGTTGTAAAGGAGAAGTAGCTTATGAGATTGAATTGCTAGAATCATTGTCTGCCGTTCACAATGTGTTTCATGTGAGTCAACTTAAGAAATGCCATCCAGAGATGGAAGAGACTTCTTTGAAGGATACTATACCTTTGGAGGAGGTTCAGTTGGAAAGTGACCTCACTTATGAGGAAAAACCTATCAAGATTCTTGATACTGCGGAAAGAGTTACTCGGACTAAGACTATAAAATTCTACAAAGTTCAATGGAACCATCATTCCTAAGAAGAAGCAACATGGGAAAGAGAAGATGATCTTCGGAAAGACCACCCTCACCTATTTGCTACGCAATCCGAATCTCGAGGGCGAGATTCACCTTAAGGGGGTTAGATTTGTAACATCCCTAAAATAATGTTTTCAAAACTTTGCATATCATCCATGCATCCATGATCATTTAGGGTTCTATTTCAAAGTCATTTAAAAAACAGGAGCATCTGAATGCTCATTATTTTGTGTAAGCAAGGCAATGGCCATATTGCTACCTTATAATAGGAAAAATACTTATTTTTCAGTAAGGATTTGAGTTTGAGCTTGAGTGTTGTTCCTAAGGTTTGGACAAGGTTTTCAAAAACAAATTATGACTTTTAAACCATTCATGCACTTTTTATAAACATTTATATAAGGCATGATTTAAACTTTCTTGTCCAAAACCTTTTTGAATTTGAGTGTGTTTAGATGTTTTACACATCCCGGGATGCAAGTTTCAATAAACAAAGGTTTGGAGAAAGTTTCATTTGAAATAGGTTTGATTTGAGTTTTGATTTCAAACCAGAAACTCAAATCAGAAAAAGAAAAAGTGAAAGGTAGGAAAAAATAAAGCAAATAGTCTAATATAGCCCAACCTAGCCCAGTCCGGCCCATCTAGCCCAACTGACCCCTCCCACTAAGCGTTTTCTTTTACTCGCAACCACACCCGCAGAGTCTATGATGACTGGAACCCACCTCCTCTCTCTTTCTCACACTAACGAAACAGCCCCACCTGTCAGTCATCCCTTCAACCCGCCGCAGCCAGCTCCGGCCGTGTCCTCCCCCGTCACTGCCGTTGATTTCGCGAGTAGATTCCGTTGATTCATCGAGTAACTCCCCGTCCATCTTCGGCTACTTAACCCCCTCCCCTCTCCGCTCATTTTCCCTCACTCGGCACACCATCACCGCCACCAGGCTGCCGGCAATTCAAGTTGCAACGCTGCTGCCCGACGCTCTCCGGTGATCGATTCCGGTGAGAACTCCCCGCCCCTGGCCCTCTCGACCTTCTGTCATGTTTTCCACACTCCTGCACATCTAACACTGCTCGCGGACCTCCTTTTTGTGGCCTACAGCGTCTCCTTCATCGACGACCGCGCGTGTCCGACGACGTGCTCTACTCCGACGAGCGACTACGGTAAACCTAGCCCTTCCCCGCCTCTCTGGTTCACGCTTGCACTCACACCGTTCCAGTGCGTGTATAACGCCACCCTTCACTTGCCTTCCTATGCCTTGTAGCGCTGCCAACGACGACGCCCGAACACGCCTGAAGCCGCCCTCAACTCCGGTGAGGAATTCACGACGGTCTCGCACGCCCGCGTCTTCGCCACGTCGACCATCGTCATCACCTCGTCTCCACGCTTCGGTAATGACCCGTACCTTCCCCATTTTCTCTCTAGCGCCGCCAGTTCACCGCCGGCAGAAGCGTCGCCGCCATTCTGGCCATTCGCACTGCCACTCTTTGGTCAAAGCAGCACGCGCCATTAGATCTGTATCGAAGGGTTTAGATTAGATCTCGATCAAACCGTTTTCTTTAGATCTGGCGCGTTGGATCTAACTTGATCCGACGGCGCAAAAGCGTGATCCTGAGTGAAGCGGTATTGTCCAATCAGGAAGCACCGCGTGGCTAGGATTTAAATTTAAAATCTAGAATTAGATCTATTAGATATTCAATCTTGCAAAATTCATAACTTTTGATCCACACGTTCAAATTTTGCAAATTTTATATCATTGGAATCAGGAGAGAAAATACTACCTGTTTATCCAATGTTTTTAATGTTTTGACCATGTAAAAATGGTGTTTTTTTGCAAAAACATTTGTAGGCATAATTTGAGTATGGAAACTATTTGAAAAATGTTTTAAAGATCAAATAAAGTTTATTTTGAGTATATTGGACTTGTTTATGTTTCAGTACTGTATACTTGTCTTGTTTGGTGTAGAAAATTCATCACATGGTATTTGCATGCATTCATATATTTTTGTTTGTATATTTTGATATGTGATTTTGGTGCCACTATTTTATGTGTAGATTTTGGTGCTAATAGTGATTGTGGTTGTGAAGATTGTTGCTACTCCCCAAACTACCAAGGCAAGTGGTGCTTCATGTTTTATTCCTATATTTTTACCTATGCATTAGAAATATTTTGTATAGGACTTGCATGAATATTTTGCTAAGTAACTATATGCTATGCTCGGGAAATCCTAGTAGTTGTAGAATTGTTAGAATTTCCTCTAAGTTAGGATTCTTACTAATGCCATGCTTAGCTTAGATACTAGCAAACAAGGGGGGATTATATTCATGCTATGTGAAATATTTCTAAGTCATTGACTTATGCTTTTGCTTAGTAAAATAACTAATGAATGAAACACCTGGGTGGAATGGAAAGAATGGTTTGTGTTGAGTGGTTACACAAGGCCCATTTATATGGTTTACCTTGTGTATCTCACTTGTGGAAAGCCACCCAGAAACAAAGGGATTTGAGATGCCAAATGTTAAGAAGCTTCTAGTGCAGCCACATGGCATTATGGGCTCTGCCTGGATCATATAGGTTGTAATAACTTAGCCATTTGCACAGTTGGTGGTAGTGGGATGATAGGTTTGGAGCGCATCCATTTGGTCTAAGGGAAGGCTTCTGAAAGGTCCTGTCTTGGTGAAAATCAAGCCTTGTGGGGAAAGTGCACAACCTCTGCAGATGGAAGAATCTAAGTACTTAGCCATGTCCCTGGTATTGGACAACTTGAGCATCAAGACATGGAAGCTATCAAGAATCTCCTCATCCCAATTTTCTAAGTTAAAACTTGTGGTTGAACAAGGGTGAAGGTTCACAATTTCTATTGGTGATTCCTTGGGAAGATTTTATCAAAGAAAAACTTAGTGTTTTCAACTAATAGGTAAAACCTATTTTGAGCAAAGCAAGCCTAAGCTACACTTAGCCAAATTCATGTAGTGTCTAGATGCTAATATTATACTAAGGTATCACTTGCCAATACTATTCCAATGTATTGACCCACTGTGGCTATAACTTGTGATGTTGCAGGTTATTCTGATGATTATTAGGGGTTATGAGTCTACACTCAACATGCTTGCCTGTGGCACATGAGGATGAAGACTTGTTTATCTTATTTTATAATTGAACTCTTGTATTAGGACTATGGCCATGGAGTTTGTAAAAGACTATCTTTGTCTCTGGAATGATATGTAAAAATGACCTTTGTTTCTGTGTACTTCATCCTAAACTATGGATGCTAGCATTGATCCAGGGACTAGCATTGCAAACACAGGGATCCTTACCTTTATAAAGGGAGGGATCTTACAGTGGAGAGGCTCCGTAGAACCACCATCTCACCAGGATGCTCAAGGGGACATCGTCGAGGCAGGGCGAGGCCGGAATCGATGGAACAACAGCGGCCGGACTTTGGGATGGAGGGTTCGATTCGGCCGATTGAGAGCGTGCCATCTTGATTGGTTGGTCGGAGATGAACGAGGGTGGCGAGGTGGATCTCCTGGGACAAACGGTGAAGCTCAGGGCGGTCCAGAGCAACGGCGGCATGCGGTTACCGACGGCTAGGGTTCGGTCGCCTGGTGAGGAGGAGAGAGGGAGGTCTCTGGAGAGGGGGCGAATGGATGAGAGTGGCCAGGGCGACAATGCGATGATCTTATCCTCCTCCACACGGCGGCGGACGGCCGGATGCAAGCAGTAGGGATCGACAGCGGTGCTCGGGACACCGAGCAGCTCGGCGTTGGGGAGGAAGACGACGAAGCAGCTGGCGAAGGGGTACGGTCCCTGGCTGGGCCACGGGTGGGCCTAGCTGGGCTGTAAGCTATGCGCTGAGCGACGGGGGAGAGTAGAGGAAGATATGGGCTCGGCCCAGATAAGCTTAGGATCCATTTTTATTTCCTAAAATCCTTTTTCAATTATGTTTTCTATTTATGTTTTGTATTTTCTGTTTATATTTCAAATTCAAAACTGTTTTGGATGTTTCAAAAATACTAGAGGGTTTGTATAAAACATATGAAATAAGGTGGGGCCCTTTAGTCTAATTGGGCTCCAAACACTTTGGATTTTTCAAATATTTTTAAAACCACTTGAATTGTTTTCAAATAGAAAGAGGGAGAAATTAGGGTTTAGGGTTTATCTTTATTTATTCAATGCAAGCAAAAATGATGCTCATGCTATGCACAATCAAAAAACCTAATATAGATTAACTAAAAACAGGGGTGTTACAGCCGATCTCGATGCCATCACGGTAAACAAATTGCTTTACCGCCTTTCACGCCATCTATTACTCTTATGGCATCTCTGACGACGCCGTACATGTTTTCCGCAGACGGATGTTCCTTGCACTCTCTTATGCTACGTGAACAACGAGCTGAGGAATGTTGCCAAGGGTACCATCGTTCAACCCTTGCAGCGCACGTTCCACTCAAGGCCGATGCCAGATAGCATGCACAGGGTTAAAATTAGTTGGGTGCTAAGGGGCTGCGACGACCTGGAACCTCCCATTCAACCCCCAGGAGTGGATGAAGAAGAGCCAGCTGTCCTCAGAAGTTGCTTCGGATTATTCTTGCAATGGACAAAGAGCATGATCCGTTTGGGTATGGCGGGGGCCATCACGCCACAAACAACAACACCGCCTGTCGTGCCATTGACAAGCGGTGGCAAGGCCCCCTTACCGCCCTCGTTGTCACCTCCACGCGGTGGGTCGGATGATTATGCTGATGATATGCACATGGCGCAGGATCCGGCCAAGGACGACGAAGACTGGAATGATCACTTCTTCAACACTCAGTTTATCAACGAAGACCTAGCTGGTGGCCCCACAGAGAAAGCCACTATCACCAAGCGTCTGTTTGGTTCTCAGAAGATGCCTCCATCTTGCGCCTTTACAGAGCCAGCTGATACAACCAACCGGCCCTTTATTCTAAGCCCTGACACACTACATAGGGTGGCCGGTGCTCAGATTGCGGTGCATGCCCGCTCTCCAAAAGGAAAAAAGGTCAGGAAAAGAAAATCTAACAGATCGAGCCAGCCGGTGGTGTCAACAGCGAATCCGGTCAGGTTTCGAGATGTGCCACCAAGACCCGAGGGTATTATGTGGAGGATTCATGTGGCGGGTGAGCCCATGCTACCTAAGAATTTGCGGAGGCTCACCAGTTCGGAACTGCATAGTGTGCATGACGGCGTGCTGACGATAGAGAGACGCCTTCTGGCGGAGAAAGATCCCTCGCACCCGATATTCGTGGTTAAGGTGCCACCAGGATTGGGCTTCGTCGACAATGCCCGTATGGATCTGTTCTTCCTACGGTTCTATGACATCTTCAATATGTTCCACCTATACTCGCTGCACTATACCATGGTCCGCCTATTTTCTCTCAGCCTGGCCATGCAGATCATTAGAGAGAACGCATCGGGCATCGCTATAGTGGACCCTTACTACATGCGTGACGGCTGCTTGGGTTCCCCCGCTGAACGATGTATCGTGGCCTCGTACCTAAAAAGAATCTTCGTGGCGAACAAGACAAAGGAATACATTCTCGTGCCTTACTTTCCCGAGTAAGTCGTTATTCACTCGCCACTGTCGATTGGCTTTATTAGATTATCATCATTCTTTTTCCAACACATTCCATTTGAATTTTTTGCGCAGAGATGAACACTGCACGCTCATCTCCTTATCACCGAAGCATTCCCATGACACGTATTTCGACTCGGGGAGTCTAGAAAAGAAGAAAAACTACGACAAGATCAAGGAAGTTCTGGATGATGCTCTCACTGGCTATGCCTCAACGGAAGGCACCACCTTCGTGCGTACGAAGGTCAAGTTCGGCAGGCACGTCTTCAACCACGTAACGGACTTCCCCTGCGTGAATCAGCCAGAAAACAGTAAGAAGGAAGCCTACTACGCACTACATCACATGAGGGCGTTCCTACTAGACCAGCAGAATTCTACGCTGCCAGATCATCTCAAACAGTGGGCCGAAGGAAAGGCCAAGATCACTGATTCAGATATTAGAAAAGAGATGTATCGCATCCAGCAGCAGTTTGGGGCAATCAACTTTCGAGATGTCATGACTTCGGGGGGGGGGGGGGGGCTTCTACGGAGGAAATATCCTGAATAACCGTGACATAGAAGATCGCCTAGAGATGCAGGGTGACTATAGGAAGTTCATGACGAGACAAGGCGTCCTCCCGTTCCCTAAGCCGAGCCAGAAGGCTTGATGTTGGCCTAGTTGTAGTTCCAAACTATAGATGACCTTTGTGTGTGTGTGGACAAGTGTACATGCTACTACTTATCTTATTAGGTTTATGAATCATCGCTTACTTCTTTTTTCCTTACTTTATTAGTCGTTTTTCAAGAATAATGCCGATGATTGAAATGCCATGGCACACTATATATGTGAATGTGCTACGACGGGATTGTGAGCCTTGTGATATGTAAAAGTCCATGTCTTGTGCATCCTACTTGGCTTACAGTTCCATCGTAGCATATTCCTGTGTTCAACAACCTATGTATATATATGAGGAATTCTTTTCGAGTTACTTTGGTCTTTTTGATAATAATGCCAATGATTGAAATGTCGTGGCACAATATATATGTGTATGTGCTACGACGGGATTGTGAGCCTTGTGATATGCACAAGTCCATGTCTTGTGCATCCTACTTGGCTCACAGTTCCATCGTAGAATATTCCTGTGGCCAACGACCTATGTATATATATGAGGCATTCTTTTCTAGTTACTTTGGTCTTTTTCGAGAATAATGCCGATGATTGAAATGTCGTGGCACACTATATATGTGAATGTGCTACTACGGGATAGTTAGCCTTGTGATATGCACAAGTACAGGTGTTATGCATCCTACTTGGCTAACTGTTCCGTCGTAGCATATTCTTGTGTCCAACGACCTAGTTATATATGAGGCATGATTTTTGAGTTACTTTGGTCTTTTTCGAGAATGCCGATGATTGAAATGTCATGGCACACTATATATGTGAATGTGATGCAATGGGATTGTCCGCCTTGTGCTATGGAAAGGTCCAGGTGTTATGCATCCTACTTGGCGGACGGTTCCATCGTAGCATATTCCTATGTCGAACAACCTAGTTATATATGAGGCATGTTTTTTGAGTTTGGTCTTTTCGATTTAGGAGTACTTTCTATAAGTGTATCTTCATATGCGACTTTAATTATACATGTTTTTTTTCAATCACCGGTTAATTATTATTGTCAACTTGTAGATGACGTGGTACGTCGTGTACAAGGGACGGGTTCCCGGAGTCTACGATGATTGGGAAGACTGCCGAAGACAGGTGCACCGTTTCAGCGGCAATAGCTACAAAGGGTACAACACTATGGAGGAGGCGGAAGCTAGATACACGCGCTATCTAGCGGGACTTAGGACGACGAACCGGATGAAGACCTACACCTTCGTCGCGGTGATCATGCTTATCGTCTTTGGTTGTTTATCCCGTGTTTGTGTCTAGCTAGTTTAGATGTCTAGGCGAGCTTCCGAGCTCTAACTTGTTCGAGACACATGTATTCGCATGTCACCAACTACTTTGTAACTTGATCGAAACAATGTAACTTATACTATGTATTCATGTATGAGACTTATCTATATGTATTTGTTTCAATATTGTTTTGCAAATTGTGTATTTATATATATAATTGTATATCTTGTATCTTTGTGTCTATTACTGCCTGTAATATTGTATATAATTTGTATTGTATATCATCTGGCTCTGAAATTAAAAAAAACACCCGTGGCGCACATGACCTAGCTTTTGTGGCGCACTACATCTAAAGCGCACATGAGCAACTTAGTGGCACACTGCAACGTGCACCACAGAAGATCCAAAGCGTAGCGCACCTGCCCACATAGCCGTGGCGCACTAGCAGGTGCGCTACGCCTATCTCGACACAACTGTGGCGCACCAGGCAGCACGAGGCTCGTGGCTCACACCTAGTGCGCCACAGATGTTGTTTACAGGTGCGCCACAAACGACCTATTTCATAATAGTGCATATCTAGACACCATACTGCAAATGGCCAAGTGATTGGTATAGTTTTCAATTCTGATGCTGGTAAGTGTGATTTTGACACATAATGCTGGTAGCCACTGCATTTTCTCACAAGTTCCAGTGCTTCTGCCAGCGCACTTGGCCAATAAAATCCATGTCGGAATGCCTTGGCTACCAATGCACTGGACGATGCATGGTGCCCACATTCTCCTTGGTGAATGTCCAACAATATTTCTTGACCTTTCTTTGGGCTTATGCAACACTGCAGTACACACGTCACACTTCTTTTGCACAACTCCTTGTTGATTATTTTGTATGCTTTTGCTCTTCTTTCAGTTTTCCTTGCCGATATCTCCGTCTGGCAAAGTTCCATCTTTCAAGTAGTAGAATTTTGGTTGCGCCCATGCTGGTATCAGCGGTGCCGGATCTGTTTCCTCATCAATTTCCATTGGCTCAGCCGACATATGTTCTGCCGACATGACCTGAGGAGTCCCCGAGTGTGATTCGGCAACCCCTGAGGTGACCGGGACAGTCCCCGAGTGACTCGAACCTGCCCCTGAGTCAATATCCATTGCCGCAGCCTCTGACTCCTGATTTTCTGGGGTGAGCCTGATTGACTCGGATTCTGGTGATGGCTTGATCGATGGTTTCCTGAGATGTTCCAATGCTATTCCTGGTGGTATTGCTTGCCGAGATGAGCCTAACTTGGATTTCACATCCGCTGCCTCATTCTCTGCTCTGGGTATGTGATGCAATTCACACCCGTCAAAGAATCCTGAAATTTGTTGCACATGAAAACGATATAGCGCCATGTTTGCATCCAAGGCGTCCCAATGCCCAGATACCTGCCGAATCACCAAATCCGAGTCGCCAAAACACATGATCCTTTTGATGCCAATTTATTTCGATACTTTGATGTCGTGGACAAGTGTTTCATACTTGGCAACGTTATTGGATGCAGCAAAATGGATCCGCAACACATATTTAAGTTTATCCCCCTTTGGTGATGTGGGCACTATCCCGGCGTCCAGACCCATTTCCGTCTTGGATCCGTCAAAATGCATCTTCTAGTAATTCGGATCTGGCAATGGTGCCTCGTATTGTGGAGTATATGGTGCTAGTTCTATGGACCATTTTGCGACTCGGCCACTAGCATCTTTGCTGCCCAATATATCCGAGATAGGTTCCTTACATATTACCCGGATTGGGTGTTCTTGAAAATAATGCTTCAGCTTCTTTGCTGCCATATATACCCCATATGTCATTTTTTGGTAATGGGGGTAATTTTGCTTTGATATAGAGAGCACTTTGCTCAATAATAAACTGGCCTTTGGACTGATTTGCCCTCTTCTTCACTTTCAACCACTATTACTGCACTTACAACTCTGTTGGTTGCGGCGACATGGAGCAACATTGGCTCTTTGGATAGTGGTGATGCTAATATTGGTGTTATTGCCAACATCTTTTTGAGTTCATGGAAAGCGCTATCAGCTTGATGTTTCCACGTGAATTTGTCTGATTTTTTCATCAGTTGATATAGTGGTAGGGCTTCTTCACCTAGCCGACTAATAAATCTGCTCAACGAGGCCAGGCATCCTGTGAACTTCTGGACATCGTTGAGAGTTTTTGGAAATTCCATTCTTTCGATGGACCCGATCTTTGTCGGGTTAGCCTTAATTCCTCGGCTGGATACAAGAAATCCGAGTAACTTCCCAGCCGGGACACCAAATGTGCATTTTTCCGGGTTAAGTTTCATCTAGAATTTTCTTAAGTTTGCGAACGTTTGACGCAAGTCCTCAATTAGAGTGTGACTTTGCTTGGTTTTTATCACCACGTCATCGACGTATACTTGAACATCTTTTTCCAATTGATCTTGCAAGCATTTTTGCATGCATGTTTGATATGTTGCACCTGCATTTCTCAATCCGAACGACATGGTACGATAACAATAAGCCCCATACGAGGTGATAAAAGCCGTCTTTATTTGATCATTCGGATTCAGTGGTATCTGGTGGAAACCAGAATACGCGTCCACAAATGACAACAACACACACCCGGCAGTAGAGTCTATGACTTGATCGATCCTTGGCAGGGGAAATGGATCTTTTGGACACGCCTTATTGAGGTTCGTGTAATCAATACACATGCGCCACACCACTGCCACGTTCGGGTCATCTTTTTTCTTCTCGACCAAGACTGGATTTGACAACCAATCTGGGTGCAGTACTTCCATGATAAATCCAACGGCTAAGATCCTGGCTATCTCGGCAGCTATTACTTTCCTCCTATCTTCGGTGAAGCGAGGGATTTGTTGCTTCACCGGCTTGGCATCTGGCCTTACATGAAGACAGTGCTTAGCCAGCTCCCTCGAAACTCCTTGCAAATCCTGTGTGGACCGTGCAAAGATATCCCGATTCTCACGGAGGAAGTTGGTGAGCTCGCTTTCCTATTTGTCGGTTAGCCTAGCCCAATGGTAACTATGCGCTCTGGGAAAGTCTCATCCACCTGTACCTTCTTGGTTTCCTTGGTAGCTTGGAATGACACACTGCCATGCGGGTTAGTAAGTGTCGGCATGGACATTTGTGCTGCTTTGGCCGATGCTGCCACTTCCATCATTGGTGTTTTTCTTGTGCTATAACCAGTGACTCAGCCAGCGAAGATCCAGCTGAGGCACAAGCAATAGATCTTTTGTAATCTCCTTCGACTATGATAACTCCACATGGACCTGGAAGTTTCATATTCAAGTAAGCAATGTGAGGAGTGGCCATAAACTTTGCCATAGCCAGTCTGCCAAGTAAGGTATGGTATGAGCTGACCAGGCCAACCACCTCGAACTCTATGGCTTCAGTGCGACAATTCTCTCTTTTGCCGAATAAGACGTCAACGCAGATCTTTCCAATTGGCTCAAAGGACAATCCCGGCACAATGCCATGGAAAGTTGTCTTAGTCGGCTCCAGCATGTTCATAGTAATGTCTAACTTGTGCATGGTATCCTTGTACATGATGTTGATGCTACTGCCATCATCGATCAGTACTTTGGAAAATTTCACATTGATATCAGGGCCCATGAAAGTTGGATCCAACACCAGAGCATAACCTCCTGGTGTTGGCATGATCTTGGGGTGATCCTTTATGCTCCAAGTTATCTCCTGCTCAGACCAATGCATGTACTTTGGAATTTCCGGCATTGTGGCATTCACTTCCATCATCCGTCTCTGCTGACTCTTTTTGTCATTCGGCTCTATGACAAAGACGACATACCTCTGGTGATGTTATCTGTACTCATTTCTGGTTCCATGGCTGACATGAGCGTCGTAACCTCCTGGGTTATGCACCTGGTGCATAGCTTCTCTTCTTTCTTGATTATGATACCTCGGCTGCCTGTTCTAGTATATGTGCTCAGCTCCAACAGCTTGGGCGTTTCCTCCTGTGAGTGGTGGAGGGGGAGGTGGTGGTAGTTGCTTAGTCGGCGAATACACTCTATCTCCTTTCTGAAACCAAGTGCATTGCCTTGTTGTGTGATTGGCTGGCTTACTCGGACTTGTCATATGAAATTTGCATGGTTGGTCTAACATCATCTCATAAGTATATATCTGCCTGTCCTGATACGGCTTTCTTTGTTTGTATGCCTTTTTGCCATCATTCTTTGGTATCCACTACTGTTGTCCACTTGTCCTTTGACGTTGGCTACCTCCAGCATCTGGATGATCCTGACTGACAGCCGCAAGTTGGGTCGAACCATACCTGTAGTCTGGCCTTTGATCTCTTCTTTTGCTTCTATACTCGGCTCTTTCCTGGCGCCTTTGCGATCCGGCAGCGTCATAGATTTGAGTCTCAGTTAACCCGTCTGCCGACATGAGCAGAGGCTGAGTCGGATCTCCTAACACATACGAGTCAGCAATCCTTATTGTTTCTACCAAGCTCGCTGGCATATCTCTCTGTAACCTTTGCCATAACACACTTCCATGTCTGCATCCTTGTGAAAACCAAGCGATAGCCTGTGACTCGATTACCTGTAGAGGTCCCAACCTGATAAGGTAGAGATCCATGTGTTTACAATGCTAGTCCCTGGATCAATAGATAGCATCCATAGTTTAAGATGTAATATCAAGAAACAAAGGTCATAATATAACTTTATAACCAGGAATAAAATAATTCATTGCATCTTACATAGCTCATTTGGCTATCTCATTACAATGCAGCAGAAATAACTATATAGCATGGAGTCCTTCATCTTCAAAGTGCCATAGGCAATTATGTTGGTTGTAGACTTGTAATCCTATTCAACTCACTTCACTAACATCAAACAAACCTGCAACATAGTAAGTTACAGCCACAAGGGTCAATACATTTGAATTGTATTGGCAAGTTATACTATGGTAGAATAGTGGTATCTATCATCTATATGTATTTGGATAAGTGGAGCTTAGGCTTGCTTTGCTCAAAATAAGATATTCCTTATAAGTTGAAAACACTAAGTTTTTGTTTTTCAAATCACCCAAGGAACAACCAATGGAATTGGTTAACCTTTACCCTTGTTCAACCACAAGCTTTTAACTTAGAAAATGGGATGAGGAGATCCTTGATAGCTTCCATGTCTTGATGCTCAAATTGTCCATTGCCGGCGACACGGCTAAGTACTTAGATTTTACTCTCTCGAGAGGTGGTGCACTTTCCCCACAAGACTCGACATGCATCGAGACAAGATCTTTCAGAAGCCTTCCCTTAGACCAAATGGACGTGTTCCAAACCTATCACACCCTACCTGTCCATCTGGCTAAGTTATTGCAACCTATATGATCCATGCAGATCCCATAATGCCATGTGGCTGCACTTGAAGCTTCTCAACATTTGACATCTCAAATCTCTTTGTTCCTGGGTGGCTTTCCACAAGTGTATACCAAGTTTTCTCCAGTATATTTTACTTGTGTAACCACTCAACATAAACCTTTCATTCAATTCCACCCAGGTGATTCATTCACATAGTTGTTTTATTAAACAAAACACAAGTCATAGACTTAGAAATATTTCATAGCATGAATATAATCCACCCTTGTTTTCTACTAGCTAGGCTAAGCATAATAGCAGCAAGAATCTTAACTTAGGGGAAATTCTACTAAGGCATCATCTACTAGGATTTCCCATGGCATAGCATACTTGGTAAAAATTCCATGCAAGTCCTACTTAGAAATATCACTAATGCATAGTCAAAATATTAGGAAAAAATGTATGAAGCACCACATGCCTTTTTGGTAGAGAAACTAGATTCACACCTTGACCTTGTAATTTGTCACACTCTTCAAAGTTCACTACAATTCAATCAAGAAAGCACATATTCAAACCATCATTCAAACAATTCATCACCTAAAATAATAAAAACAAGAAATGCATGCAAGCATGTAAAAGATTGTTTTATTTGTAAATGTGGTTTATAATAGTCTATAAATATTTTAAAACACCTATTGGTCATTTATAAAAGTGGCAAAAACCAATTGAAATCAATTTAGTGAAAATGGCCATTTAAATCATTTTTGTTTTGTAGAAATGATTTTAATCAAAGTAATATTTTGTATTGTTAGCCAAATATATTTTTAACACAAATGTTAGTGTTTATGGTCAAAGTGTTTAAAACAAATCCATTTTCAAAAGGTTTCACTCAAAAATCATTTTTAAATCATGCACCATTTTTATTTTACTAGAAAAGATGTTTATTCAAAGGAATAATTCCTTAGTGTCACAAAATATATTTTTAAATCCAAAAGTTGGTTTTTATGGTCAGTAGGTTCAAAACAAACCATTTACAAAAAATTACCCTAAAATCATTTTTAGAATAATTTTTATAACCAAAATAGTCCTAAACATGTTTCTGTAAAAACAACCAATTTTACAAAAGCAAAATACTAAACTAAGGGCATGGTTGCAAAGGTTTCCTTTTTCTTATTCCAATGATATAAAATTTGCAAAATTTGGACGTGTGTATTAATAGTTATGAATTTTTCAAATCCAAACACTAAATAGAAATGTTTCTGTTTTTAAAATGAAGTATGTGCCACGCATCACGTTCTTACTGGCCAATAACGGTTTGTGTGGATCATGCAGCTATAGCCATTGGCCGATAACTTGGCGGCGCTGGCGACGGCGGCACGACAGAGGCGCTCTGCGAACGGCGCTCCGGCCAACCTAGGAAGCGAGAGAGAGGGGGAAGAGGCTTACCAGACTTGATGTGACGTATTGAAGCTCGAGGTGGTCTCCGTAGACTAAGGGGCGCACGAGATTGCCGGCGATTGCTCGTTAGAGAAGCTCCTGGCGACGGGCACGTCTGTTCGTCGTCGTTGCGGAGGCTACGGTGCGCGCTAAGACAAACCAGAAGTTCCATTAGAAGTAGGTGAGAGAGGCGAGCACGTGAGTGTCATCGAGGGGAAAGGGGCGGTCAGGGTATACCATGGGAGATCGTCGGAGTCGGGGCAGGTGATGGTGGCGCTCAGTCGTCGATGTTGCCAAGCCTTTGGGGCATGCGCGGGAGAGCTGAAGGTATGGGCAGATGCGTAAGGAGATGGGGAGCAATCTAGTGGGTACTGGGAGCGGAGATGTGACCGGAGTTGGCCGGAATCGGCACTGCAGCTCTACGGAGCAGTGGTGGTTTCGGGCTCGAATTGGAACAGCCTGGAGGCGGAGAGGGAATGGTGTTTAGGGGGAAAGAGAGAGGGGGAGGAGGTGCTTAAGATAGAAAGGTCGCTGGCGAGATTAACGTCGCCATCAACACAAATTTACGCGGATTTAACCACGACAGAAACGACAGCGAGGGTAGGGGCGAGGTCAGCGAGGGGGGTGAACACGATGGTGAGCTGGCGCTGAGTTGGCGTGGGACCGGGGTGTCAGCGAGTGAGGGGGGTATGTCCGCGGGGGAGAAAACAATTCACTAGGGGAGAGGAAGGTGGGCTTCGCTGGGTTAGATTGGGCTGGGGTTAGTGGGCTGCTGGGTCTGTTTGTTTTCTCTATTTTTTTTCTTGCTGAAAATTTTTATTTTTCTGTTTAAAATTTATTCAAATGTTTTTAACCATTTATTTGTATTCAAATTTCCAGAACCTTTTTACTAGGTTCTGCACTTATTTATTAGTGTGTTTTGAAAGTCCATTTTTGAATAAATCAAAATATTTTAATGTGATTCAATATTTATTTGAAAGGGCTTTTGTCTTTATTTTCAAGTAATATTTAATATGATTCAAAAGCTTAATTTTAATTCATATTTCTATCAAACCTTTTCATTAGGTTTAATCTTAATTAATAATGTATTTAAATAATCCATTTTATAATATTTCTTATATTCTCATATGGTTTGTTATTTATTTAAATTAGACATTTGTCTTTATTTAAATAGGATTTTAAATATGGTTCCAATCCATATTATTCTTTTTCTTATTATTTTATTATTTTTAAGTTAATTAGATAACTTTAATCCACTTGGGCAAATTCCAATTTATTATTTTCTCGTGATTTAATTAATCATTTACCATTAGGGATTTTTCTCCATTTAAATATGGTTTATTCCCATATAATTTTATTTGAATATTCTTTATCCCTTTATTTTATTTGGTATTATATTTATTTCATTTTCTTATGGATTTAACTCAAGGTTTAAATTGTATTCTAAATAATTTTATTGGGATTTATTATTTAGTTTAGGCAATTTGTCTTTATTTAAATAAAATTAGATATTGTTCAATCCTTCTGATTTTATTTAAATAATCCTTTTCTCCTTTTTATTATTCAATAACTTTTATTTTTTTATGGATTTTGGCCAAGATTTAATTTGGCTTTTAAATATTCTTTATTTATTTATTTCTTTTTTGTCTTACAAAATCCATACCTTTTTTTTAGTTCCAAAATTGGTGATTCCAATTTGTATAATTTTATTTAATATTTGTTTATAATTTTAAATCCTTTTAGGTTTAATTTTATCAAAATTTGGTATAGATTTAGTTAGGAGCTTTATTAGCCTTGAATTTATACCCTTTTTATCTTATTAAAAACATAAGTTTTTATCTATGGCTCTAAATTAAATGAAACCAATTTATATGGTTTTATAATATTTTTATTTATCATTTTTATCACTTATAAATGTTTGTTGACAAATTTTTATATGGATCAAATCCATAGTCTTAGAGATATCTTGGAGATGATTTTCTTCCATTAGGGTTTTAGGGTTTTGGTTTATTTTCCCAAGTTTAAATTTCAAGATACATTCATTGATGAATGCATTTCACTTGAATGAAAGTTTGTTGGATTCCCTTTTCATTAAAATTATATTCAAAAAGGGTTTTGATATTTCCATTTAGAAACAAAAAGTTTCTTTTCACCCTAAATTTCAACAATTATTTGTTTTGTTTATTTATTTTTCACATTTCAAAATTTGGAAAATTTTGGGATGTGACAGGCTACCACCCTTAAAAGAAATCTTGTCCCGAGATTTGGGAAGGCTAGAAGTTACAAGTTGGCTTCAAGAAAATTAGAGTACTACCACCCTTAAAAGGTTTTCAACAAGATTACATCTTGGCTTACTTGGGATATTGATGTATCTTCTCTGGACAGTTTTTGGCATAATGTCCTTTGTCACCACACTTGAAACATGTAACAAGGCTGAGATCCTCATGTTTTGTACAGTTGTTTGCATAGTGTCCTTTGTTTCCACATTTGAAACATGTGATAAGGTTGAGGTCTTGAGGTGCCTTCTCTGGACAATATGATGCATAATGGCCTAGCTCTTTGAAGTGGTTGCACATACTTGTCTAATATCCTTCCTCATATTTTGTTTCACTATTGCTTGTTTGTTTCCTTGCCTCTTCTTCTTCTTGGGTTTCTCCATAGTTAAGAGTTCTTCTAGTTCATGTTCTTCATATCTCACCTCAAAGGTGGGAAAACTTCCTCGGTTCCTTGAACGATTCCTAGGATAACGTCCATGTTTCCTCTTTTGTCCACCATGGTGGGTTACAATGTATGGAGGTGCATACTGAGATTTTCCTTTCTCTTCATCCTTCTTTGTAGAAGTTGTTCCTTCATGGAGTTTTCCAAACATTTTATGCATTCCATCTTGTTTCATTTGTTGAACTATAGGATAGACAGGGCATTGGATAGGGACATGATCATTTCCTTCACATAGGAAACAAGTAACTTGAGATGTGGGGCATTGTTTAGTTGGATGTTTCTCTTCACAATTAGGGCATTGATCCACATGCTCTTTATAAGTGTGTCATATGTCTCCAAAAATATTGCAAGCTTGGGTTCCTTCTATAATATCATCCTTGATATCATTGTTGTCACAATATCCTTGGGAAAGGTTGTCTCTCATGTTGATCATTTGATTGTTCATCCTTTGCAACAATTGGGATTGGATTTCCAAAAACTTTTGCATGGTTGGGTCTATCCCATTGTTGTTGGCTAAAAATTGAGTTCTCACTTGATTCAACTAGGCTTGTGTTGATAGCAGTTGTTCTCTCATGTGCATCTCTTGGTTATTGTTGTTTTCACCATCCTAGATGTTGGAGTTGTGGTCTCTTGGAGAAGTCATCTGTTTGGGTTGGTCTGGGATTAGATTAGGCAAAATATTTCTAGAGAAAGAAGTCCACCCACACATGACAATTCACCCAAGCAATGTGCAAGCAATCACAATCAAACATTCCACTCAAATAACAAGGTTCAAGCACATTTTTAGGCAACAAAATATTTTTGCTACACCACATAAGTTGGTGTGATTGATCTAACTAAACTAAACACTAGTATGGTGGTCCAACTATGGTTATCACTTGAGATCAATACATTCTTCTTTAATTGTTTCTTCATGAACAAGATCATGTATCCTTGGAAAACTTCTTGCATCTTGGTCACAAGGCTCAAAGGTGATGATGGTTCTTCTAAGTTATGTTTCCTTAGTCTTCCAAGTCTTGAGTAATATTTCTTGTCTCACTTGTAGTTCTTAGTGATGTCCAAGTTGAAGTCCTTAATGAAAGTAAAGTTGGAGTCATTGGTGTTGGTGAAGTATGTGCTCATGGTGGAGGCTTTGTCCATCAAGTTGAAAAGGAAAAGATCTAGAATCAAAACAAAAAGGTTGAGGAAAGAGTTATACAAGATTGTTTGTAAATAAGTTTCAACAAATATAACTCCTATATTTTTCTAAGGGATTTTGTCCAATCCTAGGGTTACTATCCTATAGGCAACATAGTGCTCTGATACCATCTATAGAGGTCCCAACCTGATAAGGTAGAGATCCCTGTGTTTACAATGATAGTCCCTAGATCAATAGCTACCATCCACAGTTTAAGATGTAATATCAAGAAACAAAGGTCATAATACAACTTTATAACCAGGAATAAAATAATTCATTACATCTTACATAGATCATTTGTCTATCTCATTACAATGCAGCGTAAATAACTATATAGCATGGAGTCCTTCATCTTCAAAGTGCCACGGGCAATCATGTTGGTTGTAGACTTGTAATCCTATTCAACTCACTTCACTAACATCAAACAAACCTGCAACATAATAAGTTACAACCATAAGGGTTAATACATTTGAATTGTATTGGCAAGTGATACTATGGTAGAATAGTGGTATCTATCATATATATGCATTTGGCTAAGTGGAGATTAGGCTTGCTTTGCTCAAAATAAGGTTTTCCTTATAAGTTGAAAACATTAAGTTTTTGTTTGTCAAATCACCCAAGGGACAACCAATGGAATTGGTTAACCTTTACCCTTGTTCAACCACAAGCTTTTAAGTTATAAATTGGGATGAGGAGATCCTTGATATCTTCGATGTCTTGATGCTCAAATTGTCCATTGCCGGGGACATGGCTAAGTACTTAGATTTTACTCTCGAGAGAGGTGGTGCACTTTCCCCACAAGACTCGACATGCATCGAGACAAGATCTTTCAGAAGCCTTCACTTAGACCAAATGGACGCATTCCAAACCTATCACCCCCTACCACCTTTTGTCCATCTAGCTAAGTTATTTCAACCTATATGATCCAGGTAGAGCCCATAATGCCATGTGGATGCACTTGAAGCTTCTCAACATTTGACATCTCAAATCTCTTTGTTCCTAGGTGGCTTTCCACAAGTGTAATACCAAGTTTTCTCTAGCATACTGGACTTGTGATACACAAGTTTTCTCCAATATACTGGACTTGTGTAACCGCTCAACACAAACCTTTCATTCCATTCCACCCAGGTCATTCATTCACATAGTTGTTTTATTAAACAAAACACAAGTCATAGACTTAGAAATATTTCATAGCATGAATATAATCCACCCTTGCTTTCTACTAGCTAGGGTAAGCATAATAGTAGCAAGAATCTTAACATCTAGAAAATTCTACTAAGGCATCATCTACTAGGATTTCCCATGGCATAGCATACTTGGTAAAAATTCCATGCAAGTCCTACTTAGAAATATCACTAATGCATAGTAAAAATATTAGGACAAAATGTATGAAGCACCACTTGCCTTTTTGGTAGAGAAACTATATTTACTCCTTGATCTTGCAATTGTCACACTCTTCAAAGTTCACTACAATTCAATCAAGCAAGCACATATTCAAACTAGCATTCAAACAATTCATCACCTAAATTAATAAAAACAAGCAATGCATGCAAGCATGCAAAAGATTTTTTTATTTGGAAAGGTGGTTTCTAATAGGCTATAAATATTTAAAAACACCTATTGGTCATTTATAAAAGTGGCAAAAACCATTTGATATCAAGTTAGTGAAAATGGCCATTTAAATCATTTCTGTTTTGCTAGAAATCATTTTAATAAGAGTAATATTTTTTAGTGTCATCCAAATATATTTTTAAACACAAATGTTAGTTTTTATGGTCAAAGTGTTTAAAACAAATCCATTTTCAAAAGGTTTCACTCAAAAATCATTTTTAAATCAAGCACCATTTTTATTTTACTATAAAAGCTTTTTATTCAAAGGAATAATTCCTTAGTGTCACAAAATATATTTTTAAATCCAAAAGTTGGCTTTTATGGTCAGTAGGTTCAAAACAAACCATTTACAAAATATTTTACTCTAAAATAATTTTTAGAATAATTTTTATAACGAAAATAGACATAAACGTGTTTCTGTAAAAACAACCAATTTTCCAGAATAAAAATACTAAACTAAAGCATGGTTGCAAAGGTTTCCTTTTTCTGATTCCAATGATATAAAATTTGCAAAATTTGGACGTGTGGATCAATAGTTATGAATTTTTCAAATCCAAACACTAAATAGAAATGTTTCAGTTTTTAAAATGAAGTCTGTGCCACGCGTCATATTCATAGTGGACGATAACGGTTCATGTGGATCATGCAGCTACAGACGTTGGATATAATTAGAATCGTGCGGCACAGATCAAGCTATAATGGTTCATTAAGTTATCTATCTACACCGTTGGATCTGGATCTAACGGCTGATGAGCAGGCGATCATTACTTGGCGGCGCCGGCGACGGCGGCGCAGCGGCGACACTCTGCTAACGGTGCTCCGACCAACCTAGTAAGCGAGAGAGAGGGAAGAGGCTTACCATGCTCGTCGTGACGTGCTGAAGCTCGAGGTGGTCTCCGCAGACTAAGGGGCGCACGAGATTGCCGGCGATTGCTCGTCGGAGAAGCTCCTGGCGACAGGCGCGTCTGTTCGTCGTTGTTGGCGAGGATACGGTGCGTGCTAAGACAAACCAAAGGTGCCATTAGACGCAGGTGAGAGACGCGAGCACGTAAGTGTCATTGAGGGGAAAGGGGCGGTCATGGAATACCGTGGGAGATCGTCGGAGTTGGGGAAGGTGACGGTGGCGCTCAGTCGTCGACGTTGCCGAGCCTCTAGGGCGCGCGCGGGCGAGCTGAAGGTATGGGCAAATGCATAAGGAGATAGGGAGCAAGCTAGTGGGTACTGGGAGCGGAGAGGTGATCGGAGTTGGCCGGAATCGGTGTTGCAGCTCGACGGAGCAGTGGTGTTTTCGGGCTCGAATTGGAACAGCCTGGAGGCAGAGTGGGAATGGCGTCTAGGGGGAAAGAGAGAGCGGCATGAGGCGCTTAAGATAGCAAGGTCGCTAGCGAGATTAACATCGCCATCAACACGAATGTACGCGGATTTAACCATGGAAAAAAATGGCAGCGAGGGTAGGGTGAGGTCAACGGGGGGTGAAGACGATGGTGGGCTGGCGCTGAGTTGGCGTGGGACCGGGTTGTCAGCGAGTGAAGGGGGTATGTACGCGGGTAAGAAAACGATTCGCTAGGGGCAGAGGAAGGTGGGCTTCGCTGGGTCAGATTGGGCTGGGGTTAGTGGGCTACTGGGTCTGTTTGTTTTCTCAATTTTTTTCTTGCTGAAACTTTTTATTTTTCTGTTTTAAATTTATTCAAATGTTTTTAACCATTTATTTGTATTCAAATTTCCAGAACCTTTTCAGTAGGTTTTGCACTTATTTATTAGTGTGTTTTGAAAGTCCATTTTTGAATAAATCAAAATATTTTAATGTGATTCAATATTTATTTGAAAGGGCTTTTGTCTTTATTTTCAAGTAATATTTAATATGATTCAAAAGCTAACTTTTTAAATCATATTTATATCAAACCTTTTCAGTAGTTTTAATCTTAATTAATAATGTATTTAAATAATCCATTTTAGAATATTTCTTATATTCTCATATGGTTTGTTATTTATTTAATTTAGACATTTTTCTTTATTTAGATAAGATTTTAAATATGGTTCCAATCCATATTATTCTTTTTAATTATTATTTTATTCTTTTTAAGTTAATAAGAAAACTTTAATCCACTTGGGAAAATTCCAATTTATTGTTTTCTCATGATTTAATTAATCATTTACCATTAGGGATTTTTCTCCATTTAAATATAATTTGAATATGGTTTATTCCCATATACTTGTATTTGAATATTATTTATCCCTTTATTTTATTTAGTTCAAAGTTTAAATTGTCTTCTAAATAATTTTATTGGGATTTAATATTTAGTTTAGGCAATTTGTCTTTATTTAAATAAAATTGGATATTGTTCAATCCTTATGATTTTATTTAAATAATCGTTTTCTTCTTTTTATTATTCAATAATTTTTATTTGTTTATGGATTTTGGCCAAGATTTAATTTGGCTTTTAAATATTCCTTTTTTATTTATTTCTTTTTTTTGTCTTATAAAATCCATATCTCTTTATTTATAGTTCCAAAATTGGTGATACTAATTTGTATATTTTATTTAATATTTTTTTATCATTTTAAATCCTTTTAGGATTAATTTGCTCACAATTTGGTATAGATTTAGTTAGGATCTTTATTAGCCTTGAAATTATTCCCTTTTTATCTTATTAAAAACATAAGTTTTTATCTATGGCTCCAAATTAAATGAAACCAATTTCTATGGTTTTATAATATTTTTATTTATCATTTTTTATCACTTATAAATGTTTGTTGATAAATTTTTATATGGATCAAATCCATAGTCTTAGAAAGATCTTGGAAATGATTTTCTTCCATTAGGGTTTTAGGGTTTTGGTTTATTTTCCCAAGTTTAAATTTCAAGATACATTCATTAATGAATGCATTTCACTTGATTAAAATTTTGTTGGATTCCCTTTTCATTCAAATTTTGTTCAAGAAGGGTTTTGATGTTTCCATTTAGAAACAAAAAGTTTCTTTTCACCCTAAATTTCAAAAATTATTTCTTTTGTTTATTTATTTTTCACATTTCAAAATTTGAAAAATTTTGGGATGTGACATTACCCCTTCGCAAGAGTTACGCATTGTGCACCATCTTGTGAGGAATTCTCTGTCTGTCTCATTCGGACTTTGTTTGCACATTTATAGCTGTTGCGAGCGATTCGGCCTCTTGTAGGTGCTTGTGAAATTTCTCAGAAAAGCATCCTGAAAATCGATCCAGCTGTTGATTCTTCCGGGTGGCAAGTTATTCAGCAACACCCGTGGTAGTCCCTCTAGCATCTGCGGCACATACCTCACTGCCCATCTCAAATTTCCATGTGCGATTTTCACAGCAGTTCCATTGTCTAAGAGATAGTCCTCTAGCTTTATGCTTCCATCATAAGTTTTCGTTCCTATGGCCAGCTGAAAATTTGGTACTGTGGGTTCCTTCATGATCCTTGGGCCAAAGCATGGTGGACCCTGTGGACCTTGAGACTCGATCAGTTCTGCCATCTTTATCCGATCTAGCTTTAGCCTTGCATCATCTGGCTGAAGATTTCTGCCTCCGAGTCTGGCTCCCATTGCTTGGTAGGCGTGATCCGGCAATTCATACCCGTCATTCACCATCGCCGAGTAACCATCATTGTACCTATTTGCGTTTGGGTTTGTAGGTTGTTGTACTGCTTTTCCCGCGCTTTGCTGACTCTTTTTGGGTTGAGCTGGCACATTATTCCGAGCTAGATTTCCTCCTCTTGCTGAGTGAGCTCCACGCCTAGGTTGAGGTGCATAATTTTTCCCTCCAGTGTCATTCCTCTGTCCTTCTTGCCTTTCTCGGACTGCGTTTTCCTAGTTCTCATTTCCCTAAACATTATTCCTTCTTGTTCCCTATGCACATGCTAGGTTTTCCTAAGCCATTGTCGGGCCATAGGTAACCATTTGCTTGTTCCTCCCTGAATCCACACTCTTTTATTTTCTTTTCCTTGGCGCCACTCCTGGCGAAGAAGCTGTATGACCTGCTGATCTTTCCGGGATCGGAGTTGTCGAGTGAACCATCTGTGATTTCCCTGCTATACACGGATTTTCCCTATAGTATGTTTCATCCAGCATCCCTGCTGCTCTTAATAGTTCATTGAATCGCTCTTGTTGCTTTTTCTTTGCTTCACCCGTCAAATGGGGGAGCTCTGCCATTGCTGCCTCTGCGGCTCTCAGGTTCGCTGCTGCAGTATTGTATGTCGGTCGCATGGCTGTTTCGTTGCTATTTTCTGGTGTCAACTTTGACGTTGCATCTTCCAACTCCTCATTGAGGTTTCTCCCTCTTAACCTCGTTGCATAAAGCCGGGTCTTTGCGCCCTTGACTTGATTCGCCGAGTTGAGCTCTTGGATTATGATATCCACATCCTGTTATAACTGCGCTAACTCCTTTGCTTTCTCCAGAACCTTTATCCAGGCTTCCTCTAACTCGGCCTGCACACGTGCTGGATCAGCTGCTTGTGCTACTGGATCTGCCAACTTGTCTATTGCCTCTTGCAGCTCTTTGGCTCTCTTACTTCTAGCTATGTTCTCTGGCTTTTCTAGTGGTGCCTTTGCTGTTCTTGCAGCCCTTGGCGTTTCCTCTTGATTTCCTCCCTCAAGATCCTTGTTCACTACAGGAGCTACTGGAGGTGCTGCCGGGTTAGGAGTTGTCATCATTACCTCAACAGAAACAAGCTGGTGAAGTTTTCCTGCAGCAGGAACCGCAGGTGGATCCGGCGCCAGGATGACGAGCTCCGGATACGCGCGCTCCACGCGCACTGCGACATAGACCTGGTGCTCGCCGAACTTGATGAAGCGACCGCCCCTACGGAACGGCTTGGTCACGAAGCATCCCGCATTGTTGCTAACGAAGTTGAGAGCTCCAAACCTCTGGATGAGGCCGGAGTAGACGCGCTCGCCGGTATTGGGGATGAAGTTGTCCGTCTGGATGAAGACTCCATCAAGCACCTGCTTCTTCCCCATGGTGGGAGCAAACTTTTGAGGTGGTGTCACGGCAGATGCCATGGGTAGGCTTAAGTTGGGGGCCGAATGGATGCTTGTGGTCACCGGGGAGGGTGTGCACGGTCTTGCCACGCAGGAAGAACAAGATGAAATCTCCACACTTGGGAATTTTATTGATCCTAGACGTTTACAAGTGCTCCTTGAGCTATATGAACAAAGCTTCAGTGCCTTAGTTCTCTACTAGGTCCAACCTCCTCAAACCCTAGCTATGTCCCTCCTTATATAGGCGATGGCTAACTAGGTTACACCCCTTTGGGTCCTAGGGTTACTGTTTGGGTCTTGGTCTTCACTATACGGGCCGGGTCATGGGCTTGCACTAAGCCCAATGGCCCAGTCCATAAATTTAGACAGCTAACGGTCTTCACGTACGTCGCCTCCAGTTCTTTTGGTGTCATGCAGTAAATTTGTACGCCAGCCCTTGCTTTAGGCATCGCCCGACTCCTTTCGTGTCACCCGGCGTCACCCTTCTCTTTTGACCATGCTTTACCCTGGTCCCTCATGAACCTCACTCGGTAAGATGCCACGCGTCTTATCTGACTCGTCCCTTCCTTGTTAGACTTGGCTTGTTGGTTCTTGCAAGATTAACATATTTGTCTTATATGGGCCGACATAGTTTCTATGTCGGCTGCACATGACTATCCTACCCGGCCGTACTTACTCAGCCTGGTTCTTTCTTTACTCGGCGCAAGCCAAGCTGGGCAATGTTTTACCCTTTATGAGCCTACCGGGGGTCATCCCCCCGACAGGTAATGATAAAAATGATGCTCCTGATAAGGAAGAAGTTGAGGAAGAACTTGAGAATCACACTAAGAACACTAGGTACACTAAGGAAGATTTTATTGCAAATAAACATGGTAGTGAAAGAGAACCTTGGGTGCAGAAACCTAGGCCTTTTCCTAATAAGGAACACAAGTCAAAGGAGGAAGAACACTATAACAAGTTTTGTGAGTGGATGAAAACTTTATTTTTGCAAATTCCTTTGACTGATGCTATTAAGTTGCCTCTTTATTCAAAGTATATGAAGGATAATGTCTCTAATAAAAGGAATATTCCTAATGAGGAAATTTCTACTTTGCTTGCTAATTATTCCTTCAATGGTAAGGTTCCAAAGAAACTTGCTGATCCAGGTATACCTAATATTCCTTGCTCTATTAAGAATAATTATGTAAGAACTGCTTTATGTGATTTGGGAGCTGGAGTTAGTGTTATGCCTTTTTCTCTCTACAAGAGACTCCAGCTAGAAAAGTTGATACCAACTGATATATCTTTGCAAATGGCTGATAAGTCAACTACTATTCTTGTTGGTATATGTGAGGATGTTCCTGTTCAAGTGGCTCATAATTTCTTGGTTTTAACTGATTTTGTTGTGCTTGAAATGCCTGAAGATGATAATATGTCTATTATTCTTGGGAGACCTTTTCTTAATACTGCAGGTGTTGTCATCAATTGTAATCAAGGAAAATTAAGTTTTAATATTAATGACAAAGAGCATATTGTCTATTTCCCCAAGAAGACTGATAAGAGATATTGCCTGAGTTCCATTGAAAATATTGAGAGCATCAAAGTTGGAGAAATATATTGTCCCATTCCACAAGAAAGTTTTGAAACTATTATGATTGGGACCATTGCCATCAAGTTTGAGGAAACATAATAACTTTGTGGAATGCAAAGTTTTGTTTCATATAATATTTTTTTGGTAACAAGACCTGATCAACCTTGTTAACAAAGGGATTTTAATGAACAAAACAATGCTTTCACAATGGTTATACTTGCTCACTTTTATTTTTCTCCTTCCTAGTCTTTGCTCTTTCTCTTGTTAGTTTCAGTTTTGCTAGTTGTTTCCTTGTTAGAGTGTCTTAGAACTTCTGTAGTTTTGGTTTTTGTTTGCTTTTGCTTCTTCTAAAAAAATCTTTTTCTGCAAGAAAATCATTTTTCATACCCTGAAAATTGGCCAAAAATAAAGTTTCCCGAAAAATTCCAGAAAATTTATATTAATTTTTCATCGAAAAAAGGGGCATAGGGACACCTGGAGTGGCCCAGGGGGACCCACCAGGCCAGCACATATCCTGGTGGCGCGGCCAGCCCCAGGGCGCCCCTGGCTTGGGTGGGGCCCACCTGTGGTCCTCCAAGTTGCCTCCTCCCAGCCACTTCTTTCTCTCTCCCGAAAAACACCAAAAAAATTTCTCAAGCTCGAGTTCCTACTGTTCTTGCTCCCAATTTTCGATCTCCTTGCTCAGCCCATCTTTGCTGTTGATTTTTGGAGGGATTGCTCCTTGGTATGTGCCTACTCCTCTTGTCCAATTAGATTTGTGATTGGTAGATTATATCTTGAGTATTTTGCTACTATAGGTGTCAGGTTGTGTGAGCTTGCATGCGTGTTATATGCTTAGATATTTCATTTTGATGCATGTTTAGCCCTCTAGAAAGTTCCTATAGTAGTTCCTTATCATTTATCAACTTGGAAATCACTTGCTTTGATGTTTGTCTAAAAATTTCAGAAAATAAGATGAGTGCATACCCATTGCATCAGTGTGATTTGATGGTACCTGAGCCAATGAAAGTCCATCGTAAGGAAGGAGTCTTTCCTTCCATATATCCATGCCCTGAATTTATGAGAGTCGCGGGAATCTTCCATGATTTCCAAACTATGATTACTAATGCAGGGTTGGAACACTTTGTTGAAGAAGAACCATATCAGTATGTTAAGCTAACCATGGCTGTGGTGCAGGATTTCCGGTTTACTTGGTCCTCGTCTAACCCCATGGTCCATTATAAAATCTACAATATAGCTGTCAACCTGCCATTTGCCGATTTTTGTGCAGCTATTAGAGTGCCGCATTGGGGATCCTGTGAGAAGATCAAGGAGAGGCCTAAGTCACTTATGGATTTATATGCTGAAATTTGCTAAGGTTTCGACTTCTCGAAGGAAAGTTGTAAAATTCGGAATATTCATTTCTCATCCATTAGATATTTTTCCTATTTCATTACCAAGTGTGTTCTTGCTAGAAAAATTGCTAGAAAGTTATCTTCTTTTGATCTAGCTTTTATCTCAGCGGCTTTGAATAGGGATAGACCTTATAACCTGGATGCTTTGATAGATTACCTCCTTACCAGTAACCGCGAGAAGGGTGGAATTTGTGGAGGTCTCATTACCTCTAGGTTGCTATCTTTCCATGGTTTAGAGCCTCACCATTCAAATTATCGGTTCCCCATAGAGAGACTCGATCTCGATTCCATGGTTCAGCATTATTTTGTTTCTTCTTGGGCTACGGTGAGAAATTTACCGTATGAGTTATCCTTTGTCAAGCGTGGTTGGAGAGGGGTAGGACTAAGAAAGTAGTCTATTTGCCAGCACCTGCTTTGTTTAATTTTGATAACAGGCAAGGATGGTCGCTCACCGAGGAGGAGTTTGACACATACGTGGCGGAGCTCTCCCAGCAAGAGGAGAATGTTGGAGAGGATGCAAAAGATGATTCGGTTCAGTCCTCCAACATGGGAGAGTCTTCATACCAGCAGACGTCCTATGATTGGAGTGCGTCTTCTTCTTCATCCCGAGGGCCTGATTATGATCATTCTGAAGGGAATATGCCCGAGAGGCAATAATAAAGTGGTTATTATCGTATTCCTTGTTTATGATAAATGTTTATTTTGCATGCTATAATTGTATTAATACGGAAACGTTAATACATGTGTGCTTAATAAACAAAAAGGAAGTTCCTAGTTATGCCTCTCTTATAAACTAGCTCGTTGATTAACAAGATGATCAAAGTTTCCTGATCATGGACATTGGATGTTGTTAATAACGAGGTCATAACATTAGTGTAATGATGTGATGAACATTCATCCGAAATATAGCATTACGATCAAAGTCGTTGAGTTTATATTGCTATAACAACTTACGAAGTGATCCTAATACTTAGACCATGAGATCATGTCAATCACTAACATCGGAAGAGTTTCTCGATGACATCAAATGTCACACCGTAACTGGGTGATTATAAAGATGGCTTCAGAACTACTAAAGTGTTATGTTGAGACCCATGGATCAAGAGTGGAATTTGTTCATCCCAATGACGGATAGATATACTATGGGCCCTCTCGGTGATATCACATTGATTAGCTTGCAAGCAAGTGATTTGATCACTAGAATGTTATATCACGGGAACGAGAAAAGAGTGCATATCAGTAACGATATTAAACTAGGTATGGAGATACCTATGATAGAATCTCGGACATGTAATATATCGTGAAACAAAGGGATTAAGATACTAGCGTAAAAGGTTCACACGATCATAGAAGTCATCGTTGAATGTGTGGGAGTCAGTATGGATCTCCAGGTCCCGCTACTGATTATTGATCGGAGAAGGGTCTCGATCATTTCCGCATTATTCGCGAACCGTAGGGTGACACACTTAAGGGATACCGACACCATTCGGAGCAAATGATATGCCAGAGAAAGAAAAAGGAAAGCGCAGGAATTTATTTCACTAGACACCGAAACTGTTTCGGTTGAAATTGTTGAAACTGGTTCTGCATGTGAAATGGAATACTATCAAGGGTTTTTATGTGAATGTTTGTTAATTAAAGTAATTAACAAAATTCTGAATAAATAAATAAAAGAGTTTTATTTAAATGAGAGCTTGCATTAAATTTAGTGGAAATTTAACGCATGTGAGTGGATTTTTGAGTGGAGGCTCTTTTATGGGAGTGGAGGCTTTTCATTTTGAGTGGGATCTCCACCAACATGAATGTGGAAGAGGTGGGGGCAGCCCCATGGCTGGGCGCCATTACCCTTGGGTGCCCCCCTCTCCTCCTCTCAAAGCACACCTCCTCGCGAAGGATCTCTCTCCCCCCTTTAGAATTACCCCATGGTCTCGGATCAGCGAGATACATGTTCCCGGTGGATTTTTCTGGAAGAATTTGTTGCTTCCGCTGCTTCGCTGGAGCGAGGGTGCGGAGGTTGTCGGGGTTCCCGTACGTGTGTGCGATCACGGATGCACCACTGCTTTGAGGTGCTGGACTTGATCGTGCTAGACCGGCTGGACCAGATGGACTTCATCACGATCTTGAGATCGGCAAGCGTTCGTCTACATCATCCACGAGTACAACCTCGTTAACGCTATTCGGTCTTCGAGGGTATGTATTCTATGTATGTATATCCACCTGTTTCTTGTATCTAGTAGATAGATCTTGGTACATAGATGTTCCCATCATAGGAAAATTTTTGTTTTCTATGCTGCGAACCCTACAGTGGTATCAGAGCTGGATCTATGCGTAGATTCTTTGCACGGGTAGTACACATATGAGTATGTGGGCGATGATGATCATTTTATTGCTTCTTTGTTGTACTTTGGATATTGGTGGCATAGTGGGATGAAGCGGCCCGGACGAACTTTACATGTCCTCGCACATGAGACCTGTTCCACGCTTGACATGCAACTAGTTTGCATAAGTGGCCAACGGGTGTCTGTCTCTCCTACTATAGTCAATATCTAATTTGCAACGAGTTGTCAACAATTTGGTTATCCTCGTTGTGGTTCATGTTCGTAGGTAAGAACGGTTCTATCTTCGAAAGCCCTAAACCACGTAAAACTTGCAATGGATAAATTAGAGGCGTCTAGTTTAGATTGTTGCTGGGCTAGTGTTATGATATGGTGATGTTGTAAGTAGAAGTATGAGATGATACTCTTACAACATACATAACGTGTAAACTCCATAGACCTTGGATTTACACATAAAGGTATGATAGTGATCATACCACGATGCACATGATAGAGATCATATGCGGGAACCATATCATTCCACTAATAAACATGTGATGTTTGATAGCATATTATATTGCTTGTTTGGCGTTTTATTAGCATAATAAGATGATCCCTCATTTAGATATCAAGATAAAAATGTGTTCTTCCTTAAGTATGCACTGACAATGTTTCGTCGCTTCAAGACATCACGTGATGATCGGGTGTACTTGAATCCACGAGCATATCTCGGGTGTAAGACAGTTACACACGTGAATACTAAGGTTCTTACTTGGCGAGCCTAGCATGTACAGACATGGCCTCGGAACAAGAACAAAAAGGTTAAGAATGAGTCATATGTTTTGATATGATGACCATATGGATTCTCGCCTTTGAAGCTACACCGACTCACGTGATGATCGGACTTGGTGTAGTGGATTTGGTTCATGTAATCACCAAAAAGACACGAGGGATGTCGTTTTTGAGTGGGAGTTCATTTCTAATTTGGATTAGTAGAACTCAATTTATCATAAATTAAATCAAAGTGAATTTGCATAATTTGTTGTAGTCATTGGCATTCGTTCATCACCTTATGCATAGTTGTAATTGAGGTAATAGAACTATAGAATTCTGGATATATACTTTACGAACTGGTATCGTATTGTGTTGAGTGTCAATCTAAAGTTTAAAGTCCTATTGCAAACTTTCAGCAAAATTCTATTTACTCCATGAAATTTAATAATTGGTAATAAATTGAGAGTAACAATTCCAGTGTTAGTATCTTAAGTATCTTGTTTGCCTCCATGATTCTTGATTGTTTTAATATCAAGTTTATCTAGGAGCTGAAAGAATTGTTTCAGAAACCATCATGTGTGGCAGATATAACGATATCTGAAACAATGTTTTGGTTGCAATATGATAGAGTATAATATATGTTCTCATATTGGATGAGAATTTTCAAAGGTTGGAGATGCTAGACATCCTAATCATCCAAAAAGGGTTTTGGAAAGTAATGTTATACTCATGATTCGCCTTTATAAGCTACAGTAGCTTGATCATGAAAGTCGTCATGATAAGGATGAATAGAAGATGTATGTAAAATGTTTACTACACTAAAAGATTACTAAAGAATGGATTTTGAAAGAATACCGATCATTTTGATGATGGTGATCTACTTCAAAGTGCAAGTCCAAAGGTATTATTATTTGAATATACACGCTTTGGACTATGTGTCATGTATATGGCGCCACTTTTGATGTTGATAGATTCTTTTAAAAAGGAAAAGGAAATGCTGAAAGAGAATCTATAAAATATATTTGGCAGAAAAGAAAAAATTGGAAATATCCAATTTAGGTATATGGATGATATACATGTTATGGCTGTATTCTTTGCTTGTTAAACAATGTGGTTCTTGGGTATTGGATACCGAATTGGTTGGTATGAAATTTCATACGTAACAACGCAATTCATGAACCACAATGGCCTAAGTAACTAGCAAGAGAATATGTGATGATGTTCATCGAAAACAAAACGTTGTTTGTATTTCTCGTTGACATCAAAGGCTTGACTTCAAGATTTGTTTTAATAATTGTTATTTGAATCAGGTATTATAAGAACAAAGGTTGTTCAAATAATTACCGTATTCCACATAAGATGGATGATTTACAAATCTAGTTGGAGAAATCACATCCATAAAACTTAATGCTAAAATGTCGCAAGACAAATGATTGAAAGATCACTTATGAAGTGGCATCGCTGCTTAAATTATATTGGAAAGAAAACATGAAGAATCTCCATATTCATGGATTTTTGGAGTCTTTGATTTGATCAAGTGACGCTTGTGAGACTTTCCTCGGGATAATTAAAACTTCGTTCAAAGGCCAAAGAAGAACGAACGACTAAAATATTGGAATTTATACATATCGATGTATGTAGTCCATTATTTATAGTCGTAAGCGATGGGTTTCAACTTCATATACTTTCTCCAGAAATTTGAGTGAATGTTCACTTAATGCGAATGAAGTATGAAATATTCGAAAATGTTTCAAAGACTTTCAAGATGAAGTGGAAAATCATTGTAACAAGAAAATAAATGGTTTATGATTTTATCATAAGGGATTTGTTTGAGTTACAAGTGTAACAAGAAAATAAATGAATTATGATTTTATCATAAAGGGATTTATTTGAGTTGCAAGTTTAGCAAAACACCTAGATTTACATTTCCAGAAACACCATAGGAGTATGGAGTGTTTGAGATTTGTAATGAAACCTTGTTTGACATGGTTGGATCAAAGGTGTTATTTATAAAACGTCCATTATGTTTTTAAAGATTAAAGCTTTAGAGACTTCCGCTTTTACACTGAAAAGAGATCCATCTTGATCCGTTGAAATGACACCATGGAAGTTATGGTTTGGGGTAAAACCCAAGTTGTCATTTCTTAAATTTTGGTATGCTAAACATAAGTAAGATGATTACAACCGAAGTCGGATGAGCATGTCTTTGTAGGTTATTTCGAATAACAATTGGTTATTCCTCCATAACACCAAGGACAAAAAGGTTTTGTCGCTTGAAATGTGAAGTTTCTTGAAAAAGGAATTTTTCGCAAAAGTTAAGTGGGAGGACAATAGAAATTTGATAAGGTTAACAAACCTTAGCTAAATGTGCTGAGTTGTGCAGCGCCAGAAATTGTTCTGAAGGCTGCCATAATGCTCATAGCTTATGTGCCTCAAAGGTTGTGGTCACGGAGATCTAAGTTCCTATTGAGCCAAGTAGGTCGGTTAAACAATCAAATGCTAAGATTTGCGAGTAAATCATTATTTTTTGACAATGATGAACCGAATACATACAAAGAAGCGATGATGGGCCCTGACTCCGTCAAATGTCTTAAAGCCATAAAATCCGTGATAGTTCCATATACGAGAAATCAAGTTTTGAACTTGCAAGACCCTCCGGAAAGGTGTAAAAACCTATCAGTCGTATTTGGATCTATAAAGAAACAGACATTGATGTTTCACATCTATTAAATAGTCAACATGTCGTAAAGTATTTTATGACAATGTTCAAGGAGTTGAATATGACAAGATTTGATCTTTCATAGCGATATTTAGTCTGGACGAATTAAAGTAGCAACCACTACATATAATTTGGTATATGGTAGATGAATAAACAAAACAAAGTTCTTCTAATAGAATGGTTACCTAGGACGTGTACATGACACGGTCCAAAGGGTTCTGTTAAATTCAAAGGATGTTAAAAGGGGCATGCAAACTTCAATTGTTGAAGTAAGAATCGCGGAGTTGGAATCTTCACCGTGATGAAAAAGAGTTTTCATCAGGGGACGATGAAGATGCTTGCATTTGCAAGAAATTAAGTGGGAGCGCTAAGACATATTTCTAATACATTATGTGGAGGACATATTGTTGATTAGAAATGATGTATTTTTTATTGACAAAGGTTAAGAATTTCATTTTCGATGAAAGACTTAGGCAAAACCCGAATATTTAGCATGAATGTCTATAGTGGATAGACTGTGATGCTAATATGGTTGTGCCAAACATACATATATGAGATATTGAAGGAGTTCAATATAGAAACAACAAGAAACGGTTCTTGTCACATGGAAAAGAATTGAATCAAGATTCAAGTGTATCGACACTTGATAAGTGAAACAATATTCAAGTGCTTTGACACTTGATGAGTGAAATGACGAGAATGTTTTGATCAATCATACCATGATATGTACACATCCAGATATGTCCTATGCTCTAAGTGTTATGAGCATATACCAGAATGAATCATAAAATGATCATTGGACGATAGTAAGGATATTCTTATGATCTTTTGGAAGAACTAAGAATATATTTTTGTAGAGGTGACAAACAATTACAAATAGTTCATTGTAAAGCGTTACATTGATACTAGTTTTATCGCAAGATACAAATTAAGTTTATCTCAATTTAAACTATGAGTGGCACAATGAAATGGAAAGAAAGTTTCCATGATGGATTTGGATGAAATCCAAAGTTAAGACATTGTGACGAATACTACAACAAAAAGGCTAAGTATATGACTGCTATAGTAGCAGCAAAGGAGGGAATTTGTGTCAAGTAGTTTGTTATCAAACTAAGGTGTGTTTCGCAACGGACTAACACTAAAGATATATTGTATGACAATAGTATCAACGTGTTTTAACCCCAAGGAACTAAAGGTCTCACCAAAAGACCAAATTTATACAATGCCATCTCATTGGAGAATGAGTGATGTGTGAAGACGCAAAGACATGCAAATACACACGGACCTGAAAGTGTCAGATCCGTAGATTATGTTAACCACTTGCAATTGCGTATTTGGAACACCAGAAAGCCATAGGTGTTCAATAAACAAAGTTTTCAAACTAGATTATTGTCTCTAGTGCAAGTGGGAGACTGAAGGAAATATGCCCGAGAGGCAATAATAAAGTGGTTATTATCGTATTCCTTGTTTATGATAAATTTTTATTTTGCATGCTATAATTGTATTAATACGGAAACGTTAATACATGTGTGTTTAATAAACAAAAAGGAAGTTCCTAGTTATGCCTCTCTTATAAACTAGCTCGTTGATTAACAAGATGATCAAAGTTTCCTGATCATGGACATTGGATGTTGTTAATAACGAGGTCACAACATTAGTGTAATGATGTGATGAACAATCATCCGAAGTATAGCATTACAATCAAAGTCATTGATTTTATATTGCTATAACAACTTACGAAGTGATCCTAATCCTTAGACCATGAGATCATGTCAATCACTAACACCGGAAGAGTTTCTCGATGACATCAAACGTCACACCGTAACTGGGTGATTATAAAGATGGCTTCAGAACTACTAAAGTGTTATGTTGAGACCCATGGATCAAGAGTGGAATTTGTTCATCCAGATGACGGATAGATATACTCTGGGCCCTCTCGGTGATATCACATTGATTAGCTTGCAAGCAAGTGATTTGATCAGTAGAATGTTATATCACGGGAACAAGAAAAGAGTGCATGTCGGTAACGAGATTAAACTAGGTATGGAGATAACTATGATCGAATCTCAGACATGTAATATATCGTGAAACAAAGGGATTAAGATACTAGCGTAAAAGGTTCACACGATCACAGAAGTCATCGTTGAATGTGTGGGAGTCAGTATGGATCTCCAGGTCCCGCTACTAATTATTGATCGGAGAAGGGTCTCGATCATGTCTGAATTATTCGTGAATCATAGGGTGACACACTTAAGGGATACCGACACCATTCAGAGCAAATGATATGCCAGAGAAAGAAAAAGGAAAGCGCAGGAATTTATTTCACTAGACACCGAAACTGTTTCGGTTGAAATTGCTGAAACTGGTTCTGCATGTGAAATGGAATACTAGCAACGGGTTTTATGTGAATGTTTGTTAATTAAAGTAATTAACAAAATTCTGAATAAATAAATAAAAGAGTTTTATTTAAATGAGAGCTTGCATTAAATTTAGTGGAAATTTAATGCATGTGAGTGGATTTTTGAGTGGAGGCTCTTTTATGGGAGTGAAGGCTTTTCATTTTGAGTGGGAGCTCCACCCACATGAATGTGGAAGAGGTGGGGGCAGCCCCATGGCTGGGCGCCATGCCCCTTGGGTGCCTCCCCTCTCCCCTATAAAAGCCCCCCCTCTCCTCCTCTCAAAGCACACCTCCTCGCGAAGGATCTCTCTCCCCCCCTTTAGAATTTCCCCATGGTCTCGGATCAGCGAGATACATGTTCCCGGTGGCTTTTTCTGGAAGAATTTGTTGCTTCCGCTGCTTCGCTGGAGCGAGGGCGCGTAGGTTGTCGGGGTACCCGTACGTGTGTGCGATCACGGATGCACCACTGCTTTGAGGTGCTGGACTTGATCATGCTGGACCGGCTAGACCAGATGGACTTCATCACGATCTTGAGATCGGCAAGCGTTCGTCTACATCATCCACGAGTACAACCTTGTTAACGTTATTCGGTCTTAGAGGGTATGTATTCTATGGATGTATATCCACCAGTTGCTTGTATCTAGTAGATAGATCTTGGTACATAGATGTTCCCATCGTAGGAAATTTTTTGTTTTCTATGTTGCGAACCCTACACATTCCTATGATGACCCACCAGCTTGGGGTTACTACCCGCGTTATTGAGCCCCACTTAGGCCAAAATCCTAATCTTGGGGGGGGGGAGTATACTGACATCACACTCATCTATATATCATGTTTCGTCGGTTCTTTGTATATCCATGTTTCGCTTTCTTTTTGGTTTTTGTTTCTGCTCTCTTAAAACACAAAAAGACCAAAAATATTTTCGTTGTTTCTCTTGGTTTGTTTCTTTGCTTTTTAGCTTTGGTTTGCCTTAAAGAAAAATCCAAAAAGATTTTGCTTTGTTTGTTTTTGTTTTTGCTTTGTGTGCTTGCTTTAAAAAATCGAAAACACCAAAAATATTTGTTGTTCTTCTTTGGTATTGTGAAGTTCTTTGCAGGGTTCAGCAGTCCTCAGTGGAGTTTGGTTTCATGTTATTATTCAAGCCACACAAGTTAAGAGCAATAATGAAGATTAAGACAACTTGAGGGGTGGTAAGAGGCTAGTAATAAATTCTATTTGTATTCATTTTTGTACATATACTCATCATTGTGAGCATGATTAGTCTGTTCATGTAAGGTGTATGTTATTTATGAATGCTTAGTAGTTCATGCTCTCTTATGATTAGCTTCAGCTTTCTAATATTTTGTAGCATGTCATATGAATGTTTGCTTGCATTATTCTAATCATAACTTGGTATGATATTGTGGTATCCTCCTTTGAATGTTTCATGTGAATCGACTTGGCAGATGCTCACGCATGCATATGACTGAACAATACTCAGTAAGCCTCGATGATTTATTTTGCCTCAGAGTTCTTGTATCACTTTCACGCCATAATTAGTCTTTTTTTGTTGCAAGCATGATTATGACAACTATTGCTCTCTTGTTTGTCGCTCCTCTCTATTGCTAGCCTTCACTTGCACTGAGTATGAGCTCTACCTGTGCATCCAACTCCACAAAACCAATATTGCCAACAGTGTCCACCATACCTACCTATTAGCATCATTTGCTAATTCTGTGCATATTCATTATGCCTTGTTTTCTTCCAAATAAAATGTTTGAATGTTTTGAGAAAGTTAGTTAGTAAAGCTATCACGAACTTGATGGCACACTTTATTTCTTGCACTTAATAAACCTGAACCATTGTGACTGTCCATGAAAGTTATATTCTTGCAAATTATAGGCTGGGAGTTAGCAGAACCGTGTTGTCACGGGGAATGCTTTCAACACTTGTGGATACATATCCAGTTGATATTATGCTCTTTTGTTTGCGGATGTCGTCGGTGTGAAATAAAAGGGGACCGTGTATGTTCATGGAGTTATATATATATATATATATATATATATATATATATATATATATATATATATATATATATATATATATATATATGTGTGTGTGTGTGTGTGTGTGTGTGTGTGTGTGTGTTAGGGAAACTCCTAGGATGCTAGCCTAAGCCATGCCTAATCATGGTGGAAACTTGCAGCATAACCATAATGAGCAATCTGTGAAGCATCCTCAATAAAAACCTATGCAAATATCAAATAAAAAGATCGCTGAGATGCTCATTGTCTGCTTGCCTTGTCATTTTGATTATGGGATAGCTCCTGTATCATGTGCAAGGGGTACCCCGTTGGCGGTTCTCTATGATACGCATGTATTTACGATGACAAGAACTTACAGGTAACTAAAGTTGAGTAGCATGAGGAGCGGCCCTCGTACTCAAGGGACATGATATTTCCATTTTATGGTCTGTCAAGCATATAACTTATATTGGACCTCACTTTCACCTTAACCATCTAAAGATGCCTATGATAGGGGCAATGAGAGCCCAAAGCTAATGAGTACCATACTTTTAGCATTTGGAAGACTTTCAAACCTTTCAAAACCTTTTTACTTCCTTGTTGAGTCACCACTTATTCTATGAGCACCTTCTGAGAGCATAGTTGTCATTCTTAGTGTAATGTGCTTGTCTCAAAACTTGGTTAATTATGTCATGACTTTGTTGCTTGTATCTCTGATATCTTTACTTCTAGTCTTCACTTGAACTTCAGAGGTGCCTTGGCATTTATGTTGTGCTCTACAAACAAAACCAAGCGAGATACCACTCTATCATACCTTTTTATGAGCATTGCAATGTTTCTTATGTTTATATTTCATGCTACTTATTAGTATTATTGAGTTGGAATCTCTTCATAGCTTGCAATGAATATTGAGTAGACTTAGTTGCATACTCATTATTATGAATTGTCTAAGTATCTACTCCTATGCCAAGAATATTTACATCATATGAAGCAAATGTGTTCGTGAAAGTTCTTTTATCGCACTCAGTTTTCAACTGAATTGCTTGAGGACAAGCAATAAGCTAATATTGGGGGGAGTTGATACATCCAAAACGTATCTACCTTCCCGAACACTTTTGCTATTGTTTCTCCTCTAAAGTTGCGTGATTTGGATACAACTAACACGGACTGACGCTGTTTTCAGCAGAATTACCTTGGTGTCTAGTTTTTGTGCAGAAAATCAACTATCAGGAAAAATCCCGGAAAATATGCCAAAAATCTTATTTCACCAGAAGACTCACAGAGCCATAATACGAGACGGAGTGGAGTCCTGAGGGGCCCACAACCCTAGCCGCGCGAGCTAGGCCTGACCGCGCCTGAAGGGGGTGTGGCCACCTCAGGAACCCCCTCGGCCTCCCTATTCGCCTATAAGTTGCCTTCTGACCTAAAAACTCAGGGGGGTCGACGTTTTTCTAGAACGAGTTCCGCTGCACCGCCACCACCAGAAACCGTGATTCGGAACCAGAAACTCCGTTTTGGCACCCTGCTGGGACGGGGAATTTGGAGAGGATCATCGACATCGTCATCACCAACGCCTCTCCATCAACCATCCATGTTTCCCTCATCCATGAGTGAGTAATCCCCCGCTGTAGGCTATGGGGATGGAAGGGATTGGATGAGTTCTATCATGTAATCGAATAAGATTGTTAGGGTATGTTGCCTAATATCTCTATTAGTGCTATTTGACTTTGTTGCAACTTATTGTGCTTATTTCTTGTCACTAGGACCCGAGTGCCGTGATCTCAGATCTGAACTTATTATTGATTCATGATGACAACATTTTTTGTAATCTTATCTTCAAGTTGTGTACACATATCATTGTCCGGATCCAAAGGCCCCGAAGTGACAGAAATTGGGACTGCCGGAGGGGATGGTTGTGATGTGAGGATCACATGTGTTCACGGAGTGTTAATGCTTTACTCCGGTGCTCTATTAAAAGGAGTACCTTAAGGGCCAGTAGTTCCCTTGATGCCTCGCTGCAATGGGCTGGCAAGACAAAAGATGCTGTGCAAGTTCTCATTGCGAGCACGCATGACTATATATGGAGCATATGCCTATGATTGTTTAGTATTTGGATGATTTATCTTATTTAACTGCCATTGCCCTAGATCTTGAAGTTACATGTTTATACTTGTCCATGCAACGCCCGTCCATCCATCCTTATGCCTACCGCACTCATATGCTATTGTTTCTACTACATTTATTATTGCTCTTGTTCTACTACTGCTGTTACTTTACTATTGCTACTACAAAACGGTTGCTACTGATAAACTTCTGTGACAAAGAACTATTTCTATGTGCAGCTAAATTGACAACTCAGTTGTTTAGGATTGCAAGTATTCTTTGGCTCCCCTTGTGTCGAATCAATAAATTGGGTAATACTACCCTCGAAGATTGTTGCGATCCCCTATACTTCTAGGTCATCACAACCCTCGTAGGTCAAATGGCTCCTGTTTGCTCTCATCCCACACATGTACACCTGGTTTGACCCATTGTCGTGGGAATGACCACGGCAGATGCTGCAATCGGCAGCGAGTAGTAGAACGAGGGGCAAGGGCGGCCAGCCATCTGCGGTGCGAGATGAGGGCAAAGACACAGGGTTTTACCTGTGTTCGCCCGGAGGGTAAAGACCTACTCGCTAGATTGTATTATGGAGGTGTTTACAATGGGCGAACTCGGCGACTAGGCGGCGAGTTGCTTGGGTGTATGAGGGAACGTGTCTCTACTCACCCCATAGGGAGGTTTATATAGGCTCACCTCCCCTAGGGTTTACATATCTCAACCAATTCGCCTGACTTGAATCGCTTAACCTGGACCGACTGGGCCTATCTACCGCCTGGGCCTTCAACTTCCATGCCGATACCTTGCTGGGCTTTGATCCACTCCGCTGCGCAGGCCCACTCGCCAGCCCTGGGCGATCGGAACGCCCCGCCGAGTATACCCCAGAGGCGTATCCCCATCAAGAGTCCCCGAGGCCGCCGTTGATTAGGCGTGAGTGGCCTTGGCGATGGAGTATACGGCTTCAAGTAGGCATCCAGAATCGCGGCGGGCTCGTATAAAGGAAAAATCCGGTGAACCGAGTCGCGTCTTGGGCGAGTCGAGCCAACGGGACGCGGTCTCGGCGAGTGACTTAACGAGCCGAGTGGCTGGAGTTGGACCGTCAGGCGTGGTCAAACTAGCCGTTAAGGTAACTCAACGGTAACTTCTGGCGTAATCATCGCGCGGTAACGGCCCCCTGATTTGGCGGGTAACTCCTGCTATATAAGAGGAATGGTAGGCTATCGCAAAGCCAAACGCCCACCATTTCTTCCGAAAAGTGCGCATCTCCTTCCTTTGCTCCGCGATCCAACCGACCGAAATCTTCGATCCCCAACCATCCTCTTCGCCATGGCCCTCTCCACGAACCTTGGGGCATCCAAATGCACAAGGGCGCATTGGCCTCGCTCGAGGAGACCGGAATCCTGAGCCGCTGTTGGCGTATCCTCGCAGCCGAGACGACCCCAAACCCGCGAGAGAGAGAGTTCGTCCGCTTCACCACCATCTCGGCGGGGTTAGGGTTTCCACATCTCTGTTCTTCCGACGTTTTTGCGCCTACTACGGATCCAGCCTCGATCTGGGTCCCCACAGATCGAGCAGCTCGCCATCTTCGTGGCGTCTGCGAAAGTGCTACTTGGCTGCCGCCCTACTTTCCCTTGTGGCAAGATCTGTTCCATGGACGGATCAGCGAGGAGGCGGGCGACAATGCTAGCCGCGCGGCCCGACATTCCAACTCAAATCCAAAGCTTCCTTCTTCGACCTGATGTCGCCGCCAAAGCAGCGAGCGATCGAAAAGTCATGGTTCTACGTGACCGAGGCGACTCCGAGGACGAGGTGGCGATCCCGCGACTCGCCAACCGCCCGAGCCACGCCACCTCCGGCAAGCTTCACGACGACCAGCGGATGGTCGTCGATGAGATGCTCCAGACCATCCGTGGTGCGAAGAAGAAGGGCTCTGCATAATAAACTTGTACAATTGTTGGCTTGGGCGGCTCGTCCCGCTCGCCCAACGCGATCATTACATGTACCAGTACACGGGCCGGGGAGACTCGACGAAAGCCTGCCTCGACGAGTGGAAACTGGAGGACTACCTCTCGGCGCTGAAGAAGATCACCCAGGCAGTATACGCGGATGCGCAGGCCGGGGTCCCCCCTACACCGCGAAGCGCCCGGCTCCGACGGTAATTTCTTTGTCTTGTTCGCAGTCGCAGCGTATGCAGTCGCGGTAATTCTAACTCCGTTTCGTATTCATCGCAGCTGTTCCAAGTGGTGGAAGGGTGGCTCCCACCCGCCGACGACGAGAGCCCGGGGCCATCCGCCCAAGATAGAAGCGAATCGCCACCCGCCAGGGGCAACAAGGACGACGAGGACGAGTCCGAAGAGGAGATCGCCCCACTGGCCCGAAAGACTCGCGGGCAACGTCAACGCGAAATCGAAGCGAGCAGGAGCCTCGAGCACCACGACGACGACGAGCTCCCAGAGACGACTCCGCCCGCCACTCCTTCAAGAAGAAGAAGAAGGAGAAGGAGGCGAGGGCCCCCGAGGAGGAAAACGGCCGCCGAAGATGGCCTCGCCGCCGCACTCAACGAGCAGGGCTCATGCTCGCCGGCGAAGGCGCGCCCCAGCGACAACCGCGCTTAGATGCGCCATCTCGAAGTGCTGGCCTCAATGCCTCCGCCATTCGCGCCGTCTTCGGGTTAGAAGGCTCCCGAGGCGACTTTGCCTCGCAAGGAAGTCCCGAGCGTGGCGGTCTCGCCCCGCACAAAGGCTCCGGCCGCAGCGGCTCCAATTCGCGAGGAGGCGCCCGCCGAAGGCGTCCCAGAGGCGCCAGCCGCGACCTCAACGACGAAGAATCCATCCGTGTCTTGGGCCCACGACGTCCCGAATCGGGATTAGTCGCCATCGGCCCCGAATCGAAAAACCAGCCTTCGCCGGGCTGCGTTTCATTCGATCGCCAAGTGAGTGCAATTAGCCTTCTATTTTCTATAAGTACTTGATTGTCCTTTATTGATTTGATTCGATATGCAGGACCGAGTGAAAAGATGGGCCACCCGACTGTGGCCAAGGTACCTCCGCCTTAACGAGGAGGATCCTTCCCGCAAGAGGAAAGTGGACGAGGTCGCCGCCAGCAGAAGGCAGCAAGAAGGCCAAGGGCGACGTCATCGTTACTATCTCCGACGACGCGGCGGCCGCACCGGCCGGACCCGTAGTAGAAGCAACCGCATCTACAAAGGATGGCGTTTCCTTGCCTAGACCGGAGGAAGCGACTTCCTTTGGGGCGGGTGCCTCGATCGCTACCTTCCCCCGCTTCGTAACCAAGGCGGCCACGGCAAGCGGGGCTGCGCCCCCGAGCCTTACTCCGGGGACCGCCGATGCTAAAGTCGACCAACGCCGCGGGCACACGCCGGCGCTGCTTGCGTCTGTGGACGCAATACAACTCCATGGCATGCTTGGTGCAGCTATCCAGGTATCTCCAGTCCCCGAGGATCAGGTCGGTGCTTAGCAGCGGCGTGATTCTTATAGTTTTTCGTTTTGTACTTTCGCATCCAGTCCCGAAAGTGCGCTACGCTAAATTTTAGCGGGTGGGCACTGAGCAATTTTCGTGATCGCCAGTCCCCGAGTGCGCACTCGCTAAATTTTAGCGGGTGGGCACTGAGTAATTTTCGTGATCGCCAGTCCCCGAGTGCGCACTCGCTAAATTTTAGCGGGTGGGCACTGAGTAATTTTCGTGTTTGCTGACTTTGATGATGTGCAGGGTCTGCAGCTGGAGTCGGCGGAGCGATTGGCTGCAAAACAGCGTGCTGAAAATGAGCTGGCCACTATCCGAGAAGCAAACAAGGAGCTTCAGGCTGTTGCAAGAAGGAGGTAGCTCGCCAGGAGCTTGTCCCTGCTGGTGAGCTGGTGGCGGTGCGATCTGCGTTAAGTGCTGTTGAGCAGAGGGTCGCCGACCTCGATCTCGAACTGCGGGAGGCAAAAGAAGAAGCAAGCTCGGCGAACGGGCGAGCTAAGGCCGCCATTGCGGCCGCGGAGGAAGACCGCAAGGTTTCGGAAGCCCTCATCGGGCTTCGGGACGATCATCCGCTTCAGAACTTCATCACGGGACTCGCCCGCCTGCTTGGTGAGTCCGTCTTTCCTTCCTTGCGCTTGTATCGTTTGGTTTCCGTGGTGCTCATAATCGCCTCTCCTTCGCAGGTCGCGTTATTGGTAGCCAAGAAGCGAGCTCTCTTGACGCTAGGGAGTGCGTAAGCATGCTCGCCGACTTCGGCTGTCGGGGACGTGCATCCGCCTACCTTCAAGAGATGTCGCCCACGGAGGTTATTCCCAGTGACCTTGTTGAGGTGTGGGAGTATTTGGAGAAGGCGCCCGCGGTCGTAGAGTTCATGACGCGATCGGCGTTCCGGCGTGGAGCGCCGACTTGAGCACAGGACTCGCCCACTTCCCTGAGGATTTCGACCTCGACGATGTGACGAGTGGGTAACCGTCGTCGACTGGCGCGGTGGATCTGTCCGAGGTTCTCAAGCTGCAGGAACGTGCCGCCTCGTACTCGGAGCGCGTCTGGGCGATGGGCGACCTCCTTCCCTACCAGGAAACGGTCGTCGCGCCGAACGACCCCGAGCCGCCGCATCGTGACTTCAAGGTTGAGCAACCTTTCCGCTCGGCGATGGCGGGTGAGCTGACGACGTATCCGTCAAATCCGTACACCGCGTTCATCTGCAAGCGCCGGGATTCTGGCGCGTCGTCGTCTAAGCCTGCAGAATAGGGTAGCTTGCCTAGCTGTGTTAGCAGCAGTTCTGCCATGCGGGCATAATTTGTAATGTAAGACAATGCGATATGCGATTGAATGGAACGTTGTGTTCATTTTGCTATTTGTTTGTGTGTTTTGGATTGATTTTGGATGAGTCCCCGAGCGCGTCCGCCCTTTTGTGGGGTTCACCTTGTATATGATGTTTGTTGTTATCATGTGTTTTGTTAATTTAGTCGACTCCGAGCTCGAGAGAGCCGCATGGCGACTCCCTTGAGTGCTCAGATTTTACCGTTTTCCAGACGCGAACGGGTCGGGTGGCCGAGTCCCCGAGCGTGGTACTTGGTAGTTCAAGGCGCGACTCGAGGGTGGTTGAGGACGAGCGCGTTGGTGTGAGCGTCACCCTGCTGGCCCGGAGGGTCGGGCCGTATGCAGTCCTGGTATGCTCTCTTACTTGGCGTTTTCACGACCGATCGCGATTTAACTGGTATTCAGTCCCCGAGCGTGGTACTTAGCCGCTCGAGTCGCTATGCCGAGGATGCGGAGGACCGGGTCGCCGTGAGAAGCGAGGGCGCTTGTCTTGGTTCAGAAACCAGTCGAGCTAGGCGACTCAATGGGGCTCCGGTTGGCGTTTTCATGGACGACGCAAGACTCGAGATGACTCGGTGCTCTTACATCGCACTACTTAGCGTGCCGGTCGCTGTACCAAAGGTTGACTTCTGCGTTTTAGCATGACGCTGTTTATTACGAGTGCGAGTGGCACAAGGTGTGGAGAGTAGACGCAATATGCAGTAACCGTTTCTTTTATTTCATAGCGACTGGAGAGTACATGTGTGAGGTTCTAGGAGTAGAACTTCCGGAGGAGATTTACATTCCATGGTCGCTTGACGTCGAGTTCGCCGTCCCCGCGGACGTCGATGAGGTAGTAGGCGTCGTTGCCGAGTACGCGCCCAATAGCGAACGGGCCTTCCCACGGAGGGGAGAGCTTGTGCATGCCCTTCTTGTCCTGGATGAGGCGTAACACCAGGTCGCCTTCCTGGAAGGTGCGGGTTTTCACCCGTCCGTGGTAGCGTGAGCCCTTGCTGATAAATGGTGGTGCGCGATCGGGCGAGGTCGCGTGCTTCGTCGAGTTGGTCAAGCCCATCTTGGCGGTCAAGCTCGTTTGCGGCCTCCGTATAGTGGACGACCCGCGGCGAGTCGTGTTCGAGGTCGGTGGGCATGACTGCCGCGCCAGAGACCATGAAGAATGGAGTGAATCCGTCGAATTGTTGACCGAGGTGCGGATTCCCGATGACGGAGGGTAGCTCTTGACCCAGCATCCAGTGCGCTCGGTGGTACTTGGAGTCGCGGCTTCAGCCGTGGAGGATGCTTTTGGCTCGTTCCGCTGGGACGTTGGACTCGGTGCGATCGACGCGAGGTCGAGCCGGATGTGGTGCTCTTCGGAATTCGCCATTGCCCCTTGGCGAAGTTTGTGCCGTTGTCCGTGATGATGCTGGGGAACCCGAGCGGTATATGAGCTCGCGAGGAACTTGGTGGCTGTCTTCCGTCGCATTTCGGACTGGCTTGGCCTCTACCCACTTCGTGAATTTGTCGATGGCGACTAGAAAGTGGGTGTAGCCGAGGGGCCTTCTTGAAGGGGCCTATGTCCATGCCCCACAGCGAATGGCGGTGATGGGGATTGTTTTGAGCGCCGAGCTCGCGACGCGCCCGTCGATTGGCGTGCCGCACCCGGCGCATCGCTGGACGATGTCGACAGCCGGGCGCAGCGGGCCATGAGAAGCCGTGTCGCATAGCCTTGGCGACCAGGGAGCGAGCGGCGGCGTGGTGGCCGCAGTCGCCTGAGTGGATGTCGTGGAGGATTTTGCGTCCTTCAGCCGGTTGGACGCAACGTTGGAACACGCCGGTGACGCTGCGCTTGTGTAGCTCGCCGTCGATGATGGTGTAAGACTTGCATCGGCGAGCGATCATTCGAGCGTTTGTCTCGTCACGGCAGTGGTGCGGTTTCTGTAGGCGATGTAGGGCTTGGTCCAGTCGTCTGGCTCGGTGATGAGTGCGACCAAGGCTGCCTCTGGTTGGAGCGGGACTCCGATGTCGATCTCCTTCGGGGGAGAGACTGATGGTGTGAAGATTGTGTCGAGGAACACGCCGGCGGGTGGTGCGAGTCGAGCCGACCCGATGCGAGAGAGGGCGTCGGCCTCCTCGTTTTTTCTCCTGTCGATCCACTCGACAGAGTAGCCGGTGAAGTGGCCGCCCACCTTGTCCACCTCTTGGCGGTACGCCGCCATGGTGGGGGAGACGGCGTCGCAGGTGCCGGCGACTTGCCCCGCAACGAGGTCGGAGTCTCCGTAGCATCGAAGGCGATTGACGCTCATCTCCTTTGCGGCTCGCATGCCGTGGAGTAGGGCCTCGTATTCAGCCATGTTGTTGGTGCAGGGCGTGAATTCGAGGCGGAGGATGTAGCGGAGCTTGTCGCCTTTTGGTGAGGTCAGCACTATCCCGCCTCTGCGCCGTCGCGTTCTTGGACCCGTCAAGTGGCGGCTCCAGAATGGAGGTACGGCGGCTTCTTCCGCTGCTGGGCCTCTTCCTGGGCGGCGAAGTCTGCCGGTGCTGCGACTTAATCGCCTTCGTGGCAGATTTAATGTTGTGGACGCCGATCTCGACGGCCACTTGGCGACCCGCCCGTCGCCTCGATTATGGATGATGTCTTGTAGTGGTGCTGAGGAGACGACCGTGATCGGGTGCTCCTGGAAGTAGTGCGGCGCGCCGAGCCTCAAGACCACGTATACCAGCTTTTGATATCATGGGTATCGCTGGCGCGACTCGGTGAGAACCTCGCTGATGTAGTACCGCCGCTGGACCGGGCGCCTTTCTTCCTCCGGTCGTTCGACGACCATTACGGCACCGACGACGCCGGACGCCGCGACGTAAACCAGCATAGGCTCTTTGTCGGGTGCGGCGAGTAGTGGTGCGGCGAGTAGCACTTTTAAGGTCGCGAGCGCGTCGTCCGCCTCCTTGTCCCACCGGAAGGTGGGGTTCTTGCGATCAGCGTTATAGGGGCATCGCCTTTCGCCAAAGGGGATGAAGCGACCGAGAGCCGCTACACGCCCGCCAGCTTCGACGCCGCAGCACTCGGTTTGCCGAGCCGGGCGATCGTGTCGATCTTCGGGTTTGCCTCGATCCCTCGCTTGGAGACGACGTACCAAGAGTTGCCCGTGGGTACACCGAAGGTGCACTTGCCTGGATTGAGCTTTATCTTGTACCTCCGCAGATTTGCGAAGGTCTCCGCGAGGTCGGCGAGTAGGTCGCCTTGGCGAGCGGATTTCACGACCACGTCGTCGATGTAGACGTGGATGTTGCGGCCAATTTGGCTCGCGAGGCATTCTTGCATGCACCGCTGGTAGGTTGCCCCGGCGTTCTTGAGGCCGAAAGTCATGGCAGTGTAGCGTAGGCTCGAATGGCGTGATGAACGCCTTCTCCTCATCCTCGACAGCCATTTTGATCTGGTTGTACCCGGAGTAGGCGTCGAGGAAACATAGCGACTCGAACCCGGTTGAATCGATTATCCGATCGATCCTGGAGGACGAACTCCTTTGGGCAGGCGTTGTTCAGGTTTGTGTAGTCGATACACATTCTCCAGGTCCCGTTTTTCTTCTCGACCAGGACTGGGTTTGCAAGCCACTTGGAGTATTTGATTGGCCGGATGAAGCCGGCAGCGAGCAGGCGCTGCACTTCTCGGCGATTGCTCGACGGCGTTCTTCGTTGAAGGGCCGTAGCGACTGCTTGACGGGTCGCACTTTGGGGTCGGCGTTTAGTTTGTGCTCAGCGAGCTCCCTAGGGACACCGTGCATGTTGGAGGGTTTCCATGCGAAGATGTCCCTATTCTCACGAGGAACTCGATGAGCGCCTTCCTATGCTGGGCTCATGCCTGTCCGATCGCCACCGCTGCCGGGTCGCCGGGACCAGCTCGACGGTGCGAAAAGGCCGTGGCCTCAAAGGTTGAGGTGTTTGTGCCCTCCGAGTTGGGCTTCTTCAGTATTGTGGGTCGTCATTGTTGACCCTTCGCCAGATTTGGCGAGCTCGTCGGCGTGATTAGCTTCGCGCGATGGCATCGGCGAAGTTCGCCTTTGGCCTCGCATTCGGCGCCATGTCGGGTCGCCGTTGATGGTGATGACGCCGCATGGCCCGGAGCTTCATCGCGTTATGCAGCGTGGGCGCCGCCATGAATTTGGCGAACGCCGCGCCCTAGGACGCAGTGGGGGGATGTCGAAGGGCACCAGCTCGAAGACGATCCGCTCGCGGAAGTTTGCCGGAGTACCAAGGTGACGGGTAGAGTGACCTTGCCGATCGGGTACGCCCGACCGGGACGATGCCGTGGAACGTGGTGTGGGTGGTCTCGATCATCGATCGCGGAGCCGCAACGCTCAAGGTGTCGAGGTAGAGGATGTTGATGGAGCCGCCGCCCATCGGTGTCTTGGGGAGCCGAGTCGCCAACCTTGGGCTTGACCACCAAGGCGACTCGCCCCGGTACTGGCGCGCGCAGTGGTCTTGCCGGCTCTGTGATGGGCTATTCCGACCAGTTGAGGAACTGGGGGACGTCTGTTTGGGCCACCGCGTTGACGCCGACGGCGCGGGCGATTACCTGCTTCTCGCGCGTCTTGGGGAAGCCTGTGAAGGTGTGGAGCGAGCCGGCTACTTTGCTGAATTTTTCCGCCATTTGGCGGGTCGTTGTCGGTGTCTTCCGCTGCGCCGTGCCTTCTCGATTTCCCGAGGGTGTGGCGGTGGCGTGGCGTAGCGGCTTTCCTTCCTGCTGTGAAACGCACATGGTTGGTTAAGGAGGGCCGCGATCGAACCTTGGCTTGTTCTTGTAGTTCCCGCCATCGCGTCATTGCCCTCCGTCGGGCGGTAGCTCTTGGGCTCCAGCGTGCTCAGCGCGGCGAAGTCGACTCGCCTGGCTCGCGGCGCTTGCCGTGAGGCGGTGGCGCCAGAAGCGTAGGTCGGTTCGGCGTCCGCCGTCGTTGCCGCCTGCGGTGTTGCCCTCGACTCGTCGTCGACGTCTTGGTTGGGATCCTCCTCGGCGACTGCTTGGCGATCTCGAGGACGTCGGGATGTTGTCGAGTGTGCGGGCGTGTCGCTGAGCTTGGCGACTAGAGGCTCAGAGCGGCACGAGGTCTTGAAGCAATGGATCGGTGTCCGGGTGGATGCCGACCGCTGTACCGCAGCTCTTGCCACCGTTGGACCCAGCTATGGTCGACTTCGCGGGTCCCCGGACGCATCGTTCCAGTCCTCGATGGTGGTGGCGCGGTGTAGGAGCACTCAAGTGCTCGACGAATGCTCGCATTTCCTCCTGTGAGTCGACACTGTCCCGGGGAGCGTGTTGATCCATTGCTCGCACGCCCCTCCATCATCGCGGGAGGTAACGGGCGAGTAGATCTGTGACCCGCGATCCCCATTGCCATGAGGTATGTGTCAAGCTGCATCGGGTCGCACGAGGAGTCGATTTTTCTATCTCCTTGGCGCCTTGAAGTTTGGCGGGTACTTTTCGCCTCGGATCATTGGTCCGGCACTTAGGCCCTAGTCGATCGACCACATAGGCTCGCCATCGCGCGAGTAGTTAGGTGTGCCGCAGTCGTCGGCTGGCGTCGCGCCAGTTTTGGTTGATGATGTGAGTGCGCGCCGATGGGTTCTCCGTTAGCGGCGACGGTTGGTCGCCGCCTGGGATCACAGGAGAGTGCCGCTGCGCTGGTCGGGCGTTGGAGCTGCAGTGGCTCTGGTGGCGGGCAATTGAGGGTGTTTGCCGCTGGGCGGCCGCTTGAGGCCGCCCTGCTTCCTGAGGAGCGCGAGTATACTTGCCCTTGCGAGTCGGCGCCCGCTCTTTGCTGCTCCACGGCTTTTGCGAGCAGGGCCTTGACGTACTGGATCGGTAAGGCGCCGTCGCCGGTGGCCGCGATGCTATCGGCTGCTGCTCGGCCTGCAACGAGGTTGTCCATCGGGTGGAGAATGGGAGGCCGCTGCCTCGCTCCCGTGAGGAGACGACTATCCGCGCTGGTCTCCGGAGGGTGCGGTTGGGTGGTGGTGGGGCACCCATCGCCGCTGATCTGGGCGGGGCCGGCGCTTCCTCCCGTGGTGCGTTCGCAGATCGCGCTTCGGCTATGCGAGCCGGGTCGTTTTCGCCGGGTTCAGGGCGCGCCCCTGAATGGTGGGGTTCAGGCGTGCCCTGATCCGCTGCTGGTGGTAGCGTGAGTTCCTCGCGCTGTCACTTGCTCGAGGCGAAATTTCGCGCTCGGCATGCTCTTTATGCATCGCCTCCGCCAATTTCAGCGGAGTTCTCGACCTCCGTTGCCGTGGCGTTAGGAGGATTGGGGTGGAGAAAGGATCCTCCGGCGGATCGGCCGGTGTATGTAGGTCGCGGCATGGCGACCGGTTCCGTCGTGGAAGTCGGCGGAGTTTTCCGACCGAGTCGAACTCAAGATCCCGAGGATGGAGGGTCTCAAAATCTCCCGCGTTGGAGACCTGGGCGATGGAGCCCGCGGACGAGGCCGCGGTGATGGATCCGGCGAGTAACGCCGGGGTCGCCGAGTCGGCGTCGTCGGTGAGGGCCGCATCTTCTGCGGCTGCTGAGTTCCCGGCCACGTTGCTGTGGGCCGAGTTGTACTCGGAGGCGGTGGATCGTGCGAACCTGGCTCTCGAGAGCCGATCGGCGGTGGCGACTTCGCGATGCGAGCCGAGTCCTCCGAGGTGATGACGCCGGTGAGGCCGACGAAGAGATCGCGTGCGATCGGCAAGATCACGCTGTCGCGTGACGGGTCGCGCCACGGACGTAGCTTGGCAAGATCTGGAGCATCTCGCCGATCGCTATCATACGGCCGGTGGCGACTGCCTCGTTGATGGGCAGATTGGATCTCGCCAGAACACCGCCGACCGCCAGGCCCCACGGTGGGCGCCATCGCGTGGGAATGACCACGGCAGATGCCGCAATCGCAGCGAGTAGTAGAACGAGGGGCAAGGGCGGCCAGCCATCTGCGGTGCGAGATGAGGGCAAAGGCACAGGGTTTTACCCAGGTTCGGCCCCCCGGAGGGTAAAGACCTACTCCTGCTAGATTGTATTATGGAGGTGTTTACAATGGGCGAACTCGGCGACTAGGCGGCGAGTTGCTTGGGTGTATGAGGGAACGTGTCTCTACTCACCCCATAGGGAGGTTTATATAGGCTCACCTCCCCTAGGGTTTACATATCTCAACCGATTCTTCGACTTCTAATCGCTTAACACGGACCGACTGGGCCTATCTACGCTGGGCCTTCAACTTCCAAATACCGATACCTTGCTGGGCTTTGATCCACTCGTCGTTCTGCAGGCCCACTCGCCAGCCCTTGGGCCAGTCGGAAACGTCCCGCTGAGTATACCCCAGTAGGCGTATCCCCATCACCCATAGTTGTAAGATCTCTTCAACTAATGGCCTTAGGTACATATCAATGTTGTTTCTTGGTTGCTTTGGGCCTTGGATGAGAACTGGCATCATAATGAACTTACGCTTCATGCACTACCAGGGAGGAAGGTTGTAGATACATAGAGTCACAGGCCAGGTGCTGTGACTGCAGCTCTACTCCCCAAAAGGATTCATGCCATCCGTACTTAGACCAAGCCATAAGTTCCTTGCGTCACCTGCAAAGTACGGGAAGTCTCTCTCGATTTTTCTCCACTGCGACCCATCAGCGGGGTATCTCAACTTCCCGTCTTTCTTACGGTCTTCTTTATGCCATTGCAACAACCTGGCATGGTCTTTGTTTCTGAACATGCGTTTCAACCTTGGTATTATAGGAGCATAGCACATAACCTTAGCAGGAATCCTCTTACGGAGGGGCTCTCCCTCAACATATAGTCTGATCTTATGTCGCAATGCAGTGCATAGCGGGAATTTATCTAAATTCTCATACTCCTTACCGCGGTAGAGGATGCAGTCATTAATGCATGCATGTATCTTCTTCGCATCTAATCCTAGAGGGCAGAGAGTCTTCTTTTCTTCGTACGTACTCTCGGGAAATTCGTTATGCTTTGGAAGCTTCGGCTTCATTATTTTCAGCATCTTTTTGTAACATCCCTAAATTCATATTCCAAAACTCATTCATATCATCCTTGCATTCATCATCATTTAGGGATTTTCTCAAAGTCATTTCAGAAAAACAGAAGCTTTTGATGTTATGATTTTATGTGGACAGATTTAATTCAAAAGACCAACACCATTTGAAACTTGAATGTTTAGGGACTTGTTTGCTTGCCCCATTGTTGGAAAGGTTTAGGAGAGAAGGGTTAACCAAAGTTTCAATTCAGAAAGAAATTCAAAATCCCTTTTCCAAACATTTTCAAAACAGATGCAAAGCCTCTGTTGTTTGAAATCCAAGTTGGACCAAGCCCTTGCAAGGTAGCCCCACTAGTTTTGACCTATTTCTGAGACCAATTCACCCCTGCAAAACCTCAGGAAAATTTGAATTCAAATTGTTTTTGAAACCATTTGAAAACCTAATCAGAAAATCAAATTAGAAAAGAAAAGGACTAAACAAAGGAAAAGGGCCGAGCGCGGATATCCGCCCAGCAGAGATCGAGCCCAACTAGCCCACCCGGAGTTTCATTTTCTTTCCTCACGCAAACACACGCAGACTGTGGCTGACAGACGGACCCCACCCTCATTACGCACACATCGCTGACGAGCGGGCCCTGTCCACGCTGTCATCGTCTTCCCCAAACCACGCCCGCGACCACGTCGCCGCTGCAGTCACTGCCGGTAATGGCGCGGCTTAATTGGGCATTAAACACGGCGCTTTCTTGTCGAGGCACCGCTATAAGATCCCCACCTCCTCGTCATTTCCCCACCAATTCAACACTCACGCCACTGGCTGCCCACGACTCGCTCAAACCCGCCGCAGACAGCAACTCCGACGATCGATTCAGTGAGCTCCGGCGCCCCTTCCTCCGGGTTTGTTCGAGACACTTCAGAATCATCCCGCACTTCCTAACCTCATCGATCATCCCAGATTGCCCTAGGTCGCCAGATCCACTGACGCCGCAAGCACCGACGACCACCTCAACTCCGGCGACCAATTTCAGAAGTCACGTGCACCCTTGCTTTCTCCTTCACCCGGCGTGTTCGCAATTGTCCTGCACATCTCCTAAACCCGCTGGTTCGTGTTAGGGGCACGGAACCTCGCAACTACTCCGACAACCTCCACCCGACGCGACACAACTCCGACGAGATCGAGCCCATCTCCAGCGCCACTCCGCAAGCCAGACTACGCCGAAGCTTCGAGCCTCCGGCGAACCTGGTATGACCCTTCTCCCTCTCGCGGACGATCTAGAACGCCGGCGCCACCGTAGCCTGACTCGCCGCCGCCGGTCAGCACCGCTAGAGCCGCCAGATTGTGGCTTGATGGTTTGGTCCGTTGGATCTGCATCGTAGGGCTAGGATAGATCTTGATCGAAGAGGTACACGCGCATCTGAGCCGCCAGATCTCATTTAAATCGTGCGGTCCGCAGAGCTTGATCCGCGCGAACCGGTACGCACCAGTGAGGTTGCGACGCGTGGCAAGGTTAAATTCAAAAACAGAATTTAAAACCTGATTTAGATCCAAACTTCTAACTACTATAACTTTTGAATGCCACGTTAGAATTTTACAAATTTTATACTGTTGGATTCAGTGAAACAAAACCTTTCTGAATATCCAATTTGTTTTACAAATAGTAACCATTAAAATGACTTTATTTGTGGAATATTGTTTAAAGCTATTTTGAGTATAGATTTGTTTTGGCAATTGGTTTTAATGATAAATAAGTTGTTTTGGAAAACTTTGTGTCCTGTTATGTTTCTCTATCATGCACATTCTTGGTAGAATTTCAAAAATCACCACTTAGTAAATTCTTGCATACATGCATGCATATTATTTTGATTGTATAAAATTGTGTGTAATTGTATGCTAAAATTTTGTGTAGATTTTGCTAGTGATTGTGAAGAGTGATACTCTCCCCACTACCAAGGCAAGTGATATTTTCATGAATATTTCTATCCTATTTTTTGTACTAGCATTAGATATTTTGCTAAGTCTTGCATGCTATTTTGTCTAATGCTAAGTTGGGAAATCCTATGTAGTGTAGAATTGTAGAATTGTGTAGAAATTTTCCTAAGATAAGTTATCTTACTATGCTTAGCCTAGCTATATAGCAAACAAGGGTTGGTAAAAATCTACACATACCATTATAAAAATATTCTTAAGTCGTGAGACTTATACTTTCCTAATAAAACCACTAAGTCAAATGAACCTCCTGGGTGGAATGGGAAGAATGGGTTATGTTGAGTGGTTACACAAGGCCATGGACTTGGGTTGTGTATCTCACTTGTGGTAAGACACCCAGCACAAAGGGATTTGGAGGCCAAGTGTTGAGAAAGCTTACGGCAACCACTTGGCAATATGGGCTCGCCTTGATCATATAGGTTGCTAGAACTTGGTCACTTGGACAGTTGGTGGTAGTTGGGATGATAGGATGGAACGCGTCCATTTGACTAAGGAAAAGCTTCGAAAGGTCCTGTCTTGGGAAACCAAGTCCGGTGGGAAAGTGCACAACCTCTGCAGATGGAAAACCTAAGTTAGCTTTGGTCCAAGGAAATGGACACTTTGAGCATCAAGACATGGAAGCTACAAGAATCTCATCACTCCAACTTCTAAGTAAAAATTTTTGGGTGAACAAGGGTGAAGGACCCCAATGTCTATTGGTGGATTCTTGGGAATGTTTTGACAAAGAAAAACTTAGTGATTTCAACTAATAGGTAAAACCTGTTTTCAAGCAAAGCAAGCCAAGCTAAACTTAGCCAAAATGCATATAGTAATATAGTCCACTTAAAACATACTAAGGTATCACTTGCCAATACTATTCCAAAGTATTGACCTCTGTGGCTGTAACTTGTGATGTTGCAGGTTACTCCGATGATGAGTAGGAGTCATGAGTCTACACTCAACATGCTTGCCTGTGGCACATGAAGATGAAGACTTATGTTTATTTACTTATTCCTTAAACTCTTGCATTAGGCCTTTGGCCCTGAGTTGTAAAAGACTATGTTTTATCTCTGGAATTAATGTAATAAACGACCTTTGTATCTGTGTACTTCATCTTAAACTGTGGATGCTAGCATTGATCCAGGGACTAGCATTGCAATCACAGGGATCCTTTCCTTTATAAAGGAGGGATCTAACAGATGGTATCGAGCACGTGTTGCTCGAGGATTATGACCCTAGGAATTGAAAACCACTAAGGAAAAAATTTCAACTACTTCTACACTTGTCTATTCTTCTCGTAAAACTTTTCTAATCTTTTCATTCTCAACTCCATTTGTAGATGAACTCCATCAACGAAGCCGTGAATAAGGGACCACTCATGACCATGACCTTGGAGTGTGAAACTGAGTTTCCCAATATTCTCAAGGACCTCATGGTGGCAATGGAAGCACATGCTGCAGCTGTGTACAAGGGCTTTCCAGTGATGGATGAAGGAGTGGAGTATTGGTGGGTGCAACTTCACATGTACAAAAACAAGGAAGACAACCACAAAGAAAGGGGATTCTGCATGTACACCAACACTATAATGCACACCACATTCTTTGAGTCAGCCAGAGATGCAGCTTGGAGGACTATCAAAGAACTAAGTGCTAGAGTCAAATGCAGAATGCTCAACCTCCAAAAAGACTTAGAGAAAGAGAAGGAACTTACCTAAGAGTTGGAAGCCACCAACCAAGAGTTAAGGGGAGATATAATAGACTTAGTGATGGAATCATGTGAACAGGATAGGTGGATTGCCTCTAGGAACATTGTGATAGCCACCAGATCCAGTGAGATAGGCCTATGAGCACACTTTGTTAGTGGACCACCATCTATCACCTTATTTTCCAAAATGATACCGTAAATAAGTGTGGACCTTGAATGATGTAATGGATATATGTATGCATGACTTGTGTGATGTTTGTGTTCCATGGTTATGTATGAGATGGTTGTTTTGTACTTATCTTAAATTGTGTTGTTCTAACTTTTCAATCTTATAAATAGATGTCTATTACCATCAGCACCGTTGAGGAGCTCAGTTACCGATTTCGGACCCGTATCATTGAGCTTACCACTTTGCTCGATCTCCTCTTCCCACCATCACGGTGTACCCACTCACCAAGTTCGAGAGGAAGGACCTCTGGGCTTCAAGGTGAACCAGCCAGACGCCGATCGAGCCATTACAGAGGCCATCGTCTTCAAGCTGATGCACGACGATAGGGAGAGAGGCATGGAGGTAGTCATGCAGACACGAGGACGTCTCATAGGCCGCACTCCCGACAGTTAGGGCACCCACTTCCACGTCTTGAAGGCGTGATGTTGATGGAGAGTCCATCGACTTTGAGGACGACTCGAGGGACACGGCAGGGCCGATACGTCTCTATCTCCAGGACTTAGAGACTCTCCTCAAGCACGTGGACATAGACAGGACGAACGTCATGCTTGGCAATGACGAGCTTCAGGTACAGCTACGCGAGAAGGACAAGCTTTTCGCACAGCAGGATGAGATGATCAAGGAAATGGAGACAAAGTTCGAGGCCCAGGACCGCAAGTTCAAGAGTCAGGAGAAACGCGTCCAGGATAGGAACAAGAAGATCCGGGACATGACCGAGGAACTGAAGTCCAAGGATTTCGAGCTTGAGCAGCAGCAGATGGTTATTGAGAGGCTTCGCTCCCAGAAGAGGGCTCTCAAGGCCAAAGTCGATTCCTTGACCACTACGATTGAGGAGAACAAGACCGCGATGGAGAACGCAGGTCTTACCTTCGTCGAGGAGGAGATTGATGCTGATGAGTAGACTTGATTACTCGTTTATCTTTCATATTCGTACTTGTTATTGTGAACTTATTATTGGACCATCCGACATGTGGATGGCTTGCCACTTGTGTGTTTTACTTCATGAGCTTATTATGTGGTTGTTGAACTTTTATTCTTATGTTGCTTGCTATGTGTTTGCTTATGATGTATTGTGCATAAAACATCTATGGGTATCTCATTCTTATCTATTTGAACAAACCACAGATGCCTCCCCGTCGCGCAAACCCCAACCCCAACAACATCACCCCGGAAATGCAACAAATGATGAATTCGCAAACACAGCTTATGCAAATGATGACAACATTCATTCAAAACCAGAATAACAACAACAACCCCAATAACAACAACAACAACCCCAACAACAACAACAACAACCCTCCGGGTTTTGATATGCTCACCAGATTTCTGCGTCTGAGGCCAGCTAAGTTTTCGGGAACAACTGATCCCATGGTAGCCAATGACTGGCTACGTTCTGTGAACAAGGACTTAGTGACCATGGGTTGCACGGATGCTGAAAAAGTCAGGTCCGCAACACATCTGTTGGAAGGACCAGCCGCCACATGGTGGGACAACTTCCAAATCACCACTCCTATTGATGAGGTGACTTGGGCTATCTTTGAAGATGGATTTCGTACTGCTCATATCTCATCAGGAATGATGAGTCTGAAAAAGAAGGAGTTTCATAACCTGAAGCAGCGCCACCGCAGCGTGGTTGAGTACATAGAAGAGTTCAACAATCTGGCGCGCTATGCACCGAATGAGGTTGACACAGATGCAAAAAGAAAGGAAATTTTTTTGGAGGGTTTGAATGATGAGCTGAACCTACAGTTGTCTGTGGAATATGTTCCAACTTATCAGTCTTTGTGTGACAAGGCTGCTATTTTGGAGAGTAAATTGAAACAAGTCGAGAGTAGAAAGAGGAAACATTCCGACAAGCACAGCTCGGGATCGACTCACAAACGATCTCATTATGATGACAGTGGCAGCTCGGGATTCCATAAGCATGGGAAATTCAACAAGCACCACAACCACAACCGTCATGACAACAAGCATCATCGCAGTCATGACAATGACAAGTATAAGAACCAGAAGAGTGGACATAAGAGCCACCACAGTGGGAATGGTAGTGGAAGTGGAAGTCAGCATGTTAAAAAGGACATCAGTCAAGTTGAGTGCTTCAAATGCAAGAAGCTGGGGCATTATGCTAATGAGTGCCCTGAGAAGAAAGTGGAAGGACCTAACAAGCCAAATCCTTTCCAGAAAGGACAGGTTAACCACATCAATGTGGAGGAGGTCTATGAGGAGCCTGATGCCTTTGGTAAGTTCACTCAATTCAATTTCAGCATTTGTACTCTTTGATACCGGTGCATCTCATTCATTCATATCAAAAGCATTCGTTGAAAGAAATGAACTACCGGTAGAAACCATTGGGTGTCCTATAAGAGTAAGTTCTCCGGGTGGAGAAATGATAGTAAACTCAGGATGTCATGACTTAGTCATAGAGTTTGGGAAACATAAGTTTCCAGTGAACCTAATAATTCGTAATTCCCAGGGATTGGATGTGATTTTGGGAATGGATTGGATGGCTAAGTATGAGGGAGTATTAGATTGTGCCAATCGTACAGTTACACTCACAACCCCAGAAGGAAAAAGAATAAAATTCAAGTCAAACTTTGAATCCAAAGGAAGTAAGCTGAATTCTCTTAAGGGGGTTAGCATGGACAGTGTGCCAATTGTGTGCGAGTATCCGGATGTATTTCCGAAAGAATTACCAGGAATGCCACCAGATAGAGATGTGGAGTTTCTGATAGATTTGGTACCAGGTTCTGGACCAATAGCTAAGAGACCATACAAAATGTCAGTTGATGAACTGAAAGAACTCAAGAAACAGCTAGGAGAACAGTTGCAGAAAGGGTTTATTCAACCAAGTTCTTCATCTTGGGGAGCCCCAGTATTGTTTGTGGAGAAGAAGGATAGAACACAAAGATTATGTATTGACTATCGTTCTCTCAACGAGGTAACCATCAAGAACAAATATCCTTTGCCAAGAATCAACGATTTGTTTGATCAGCTAGAAGGAGCATGTGTGTTCTCGAAGATTGATCTCCGGTCAGGTTATTTTCAACTCAAGATAAGAGAGCAAGACATACCTAAGACCGCATTCACCACAAGGTATGGATTGTATGAGTACACTGTGATGCCTTTTGGTTTAACCAACGCTCCAGCATACTTCATGAATATGATGAACAAGGTATTCATGGAATTCCTTGACAAGTTTGTGGTCGTTTTCATCGATGACATCTTAGTCTACTCCAAGAGTAAGGAAGAACATGAAAGACACTTACGCTTGATACTTGAAAAGTTAAGGGAGCATAAACTCTATGCCAAATTCAGCAAATGTGAGTTCTGGTTAGAGGAAGTTGGATTTCTTGGTCATGTTATGACAAAGGATGGTGTGGCAGTGGATCCTGCCAAGGTTTCAGCTGTGACAGAATGGGAATCACCCAACAATGTGAAAGAAGTTCGTAGTTTTCTCGGCTTAGCAGGTTACTACAGAAGGTTCATTGAAAATTTCTCGAAGGTTGCTAAGCCAATGACGGAATTGTTAAAAAAGGACAAGAGATTTGCTTGGTCTGAAGGTTGTGAAGTCAGTTTCCAAGAATTGAAGAAGAGACTTGTAACAGCACCAGTTCTATGTCTGCCAGATTTGGAAAAGGATTTCCAAGTTTATTGTGATGCGTCTCATCAAGGTTTGGGTGCCGTACTTATGCAAGACGGTAAAGTTGTGGCTTATGCCTCGAGGAAACTAAAAACTCATGAAGTAAACTATCCTACTCATGATTTGGAGTTGGCCTCTGTCGTCCATGCACTCAAAACATGGAGACATTACCTTTTGGGAAAGCGATGTGAAGTGTTCACCGATCATAAGAGCTTGAAGTATATCTTCACCCAGAAGGAAATCAACATGAGACAAAGGAGGTGGCTAGAACTTATCAAGGATTACGACTTAAGTTTGCAATACCACCCTGGTAAAGCAAATGTAGTAGTAGATGCACTAAGTCGTAAGACGTTTGTAAATGGCCTTTTCAAAGGATAATTGCCAGATGACTTGTGTAAGCAATTCATAGAACTCAGATTGGAGATTGTGCCTGAAGGACATCTCATGTCCTTAAATGTTCAACCCACTTTGTTGGACAAGATCCAAGAAGTTCAGAAGACTGATAAGGAAATTGAAAATATTAAGGAAAATATAAGCCTAGGAAAAGCTAAGAGTTTTCATATAGACGAACAAGGTACTTTATGGCATGGAAAACGCATATGTGTTCCTCAAGACCCGGAGTTACGGAAACTGATTTTACAAGAAGCCCACAACTCTCCGTATTCTATTCACCCGGGAAACACCAAGATGTACATGGACATGAAGGAAAGATTTTGGTGGAATAATCTCAAAAGAGATATCGCCGAACACATTGCTTTGTGTGATGTGTGTAGTAGGGTGAAAGCAGAGCATCAGAAACCAGCAGGTTTGCTTCAACCACTGCCTATTCCTGAATGGAAGTGGGAAAATATTGGTATGGATTTCATTACCGGATTACCAAGGACCAGGTCAGGGTATGATTCCATATGGGTGGTAGTGGATCGCCTGACTAAAGTGGCTCATTTTATACCAGTGAAGACAACATATACGAGTGCCAAGTTAGCTAAAATCTACATGAGCAGAATTGTATGCCTTCACGGTGTGCCTAAGAGTATTGTGTCAGATAGAGGAACTCAGTTCACTTCCCACTTTTGGAGACAGCTTCATGAATCCTTAGGAACAAGGTTGGAATTCAGCACTGCTTTTCATCCTCAAACTGATGGACAAACAGAAAGGACTAATCAGATTCTTGAAGACATGTTGAGAGCATGTGCTTTAGATTATGGAGCAAGTTGGGATGAAAGCTTTCCTTACGCAGAGTTCTCTTACAACAACAGTTATCAATCTAGTATTGGAATGGCACCATTTGAATTTCTTTACGGAAGGAAGTGTACCACCCCATTGCTGTGGAATGGAGTGGGAGAAAGGAGTTTATTTGGACCTGATCTTATCAAAGACGCCGAAGAGAAAGTCAAGTTGGTCAAGGACAGGTTGAAGATAGCACAGTCCCGACAAAAAAGCTATGCAGATTCTAAGCGTAGAGAAGTCACCTACGAAGTTGGGGATAGAGCTTATCTTAGAGTATCACCACTTCGTGGAGTGAAAAGATTTGGAGTCAAAGGAAAGTTGGCACCAAGATATGTTGGGCCATTCAAGATTCTAATTCGCAAGGGAGAAGTGGCATATGAAGTTGAATTGCCAGAATCTCTGTCAGCGGTCCATAATGTGTTTCATGTGAGTCAGCTCAAGAAGTGTCACCCAGAGATGGAGGAATCATCTTTGAAGGATACTATACCTTTGGAAGAAGTCCAACTAGAAAGTGATCTCACCTATGAAGAAAAGCCTGTCAAGATTCTTGAGACCGCAGAAAGAGTCACAAGGACAAAAACTGTCAAGTTCTGCAAAGTGCAATGGAATCATCATTCCGAAGAGGAAGCAACATGGGAAAGAGAAGATGATCTTCGGAAAGACCACCCTCACCTATTTGCTAGCCAATCCGAATCTCGAGGGAGAGATTCACCTTAAGGGGGTTAGATTTGTAACATCCCTAAATTCATATTCCAAAACTCATTCATATCATCCTTGCATTCATCATCATTTAGGGATTTTCTCAAAGTCATTTCAGAAAAACAGAAGCTTTTGATGTTATGATTTTATGTGGACAGATGTAATTCAAAAGACCAACACCATTTGAAACTTGAATGTTTAGGGACTTGTTTGCTTGCCCCATTGTTGGAAAGGTTTAGGAGAGAAGGGTTAACCAAAGTTTCAATTCAGAAAGAAATTCAAAATCCCTTTTCCAAACATTTTCAAAACAGATGCAAAGCCTCTGTTGTTTGAAATCCAAGTTGGACCAAGCCCTTGCAAGGTAGCCCCACTAGTTTTGACCTATTTCTGAGACCAATTCACCCCTGCAAAACCTCAGGAAAATTTGAATTCAAATTGTTTTTGAAACCATTTGAAAACCTAATCAGAAAATCGAATTAGAAAAGAAAAGGACTAAACAAAGGAAAAGGGCCGAGCGCCAGATATCTGGCCCAGCAGAGGATCGAGCCCAACTAGCCCACCCGGGAGTTTCATTTTCTTTCCTCACGCGCAAACACACGCAGACTGTCGCTGACAGACGGACCCCACCCTCATTACGCACACATCGCTGACGAGCGGGCCCTGTCCACGCTGTCATCGTCTTCCCCAAACCACGCCCGCGACCACGTCGCAGCGATCCTTGCCGGTAATGGCGCGGCTTAATTGGGCATTAAAACACGGGCGTTTCCTGTCGAGGCACCGGCTATAAGATCCCCACCTCCTCGCAGTCATTTCCCCCCAGCCAATTCTACACTCACGCCACCGGGCTGCCCACGACTCGCTCAAACCCGCCGCAGACAGAGCAACTCCGGCGATCGATTCAGGTGAGCTCCGTGCGCCCCTTCCCCTCTGGTTTTTTCGAGACACTTCGTAATCATCCTGCGCACTTCCTAACCTCATCAGATCATCCCGTACTGCCCCAGGTCGCCGTATCCACTCGACGACGCAAGCACCTGACGACCACCTCAACTCCGGCGACCAATTTCAGTAAGTCACGTGCACCCCTTGATTTCTCCTTCACCCGAGCGTGTTCGCAATTGTCCTGCACATCTCCTAAACCCGCTGGTTCGTGTTAGGGCGGCGCGGAACCTCGGCAACTATTCCGACAACCTCCACCCGACGCCAGACACAACTCCGACGAGATCCAGAGCCCATCTCCGAGAGCCCCTCCGCAAGCCAGGACTACGTCGAGCTTCAGCAGCCTCCAGCGAACCTGGTATGACCCTTCTCCCTCTCGTGGACGATCTAGAACGCCGGCGCCACCGTAGCCTGACTCGCCGCCGCCGGTCAGCACCGCCAGATTGTGGCTTGATGGTTTGGTCTGTTGGATCTGCATCGTAGGGCTAGGATAGATCTTGATCGAAGAGGTACACGCGCATCTGAGCCGCCAGATCTCATTTAAATCGTGCGGTCCGCAGAGCTTGATCCGCGCGAACCTGTACGCACCAGTGAGGTTGCGACGCGTGGCAAGGTTAAATTCAAAAACAGAATTTAAAACCTGATTTAGATCCAAACTTCAAACTACTATAACTTTTGAATGCCACGTTAGAATTTTACAAATTTTATACCGTTGGATTCAGTGAAACAAAACCTTTCTGAATATCCAATTTGTTTAACAAATAGTAACCATTAAAATGACTTTATTTGTGGAATCTTGTTTAAAGCTATTTTGAGTATAGATTCGTTTTGGCAATTGGTTTTAATGATAAATAAGTTGTTTTGGCAAACTTTGTGTCCTGTTATGTTTCTCTATCATGCACATGCTTGGTAGAATTTCAAAAATCACCACTTAGTAAATTCTTGCATACATGCATGCATATTATTTTGATTGTATAAAATTGTGTATAATTGTATGCTAAAATTTTGTGTAGATTTTGCTAGTGATTGTGATTGTGAAGAGTGATACTCTCCCCACTACCAAGGCAAGTGATATTTTCATGAATATTTCTATCCTATTTTTTGTACTAGCATTAAATATTTTGCTAAGTCTTGCATGCTATTTTGTCTAATGCTAAGTTGGGAAATCCTATGTAGTGTAGAATTGTAGAATTGTGTAGAAATTTTCCTAAGATAAGTTATCTTACTATGCTTAGCCTAGCTATATACCAAACAAGGGTTGGTAAAAATCTACACATACCATTATAAAAATATTCTTAAGTCGTGAGACTTATACTTTCCTAATAAAACCACTAAGTCAAATGAACCTCCTGGGTGGAATGGGAAGAATGGGTTATGTTGAGTGGTTACACAAGGCCATGGACTTGGGTTGTGTATCTCACTTGTGGTAAGACACCCAGGCACAAAGGGATTTGGAGGCCAAGTGTTGAGAAAGCTTACAGTGCAACCACTTGGCAATATGGGCTCTGCCTTGATCATATAGGTTGCTAGAACTTGGTCACTTGGACAGTTGGTGGTAGTTGGGATGATAGGATGGAACGCGTCCATTTGACTAAGGAAAAGCTTCTGAAAGGTCCTGTCTTGGGAAACCAAGTCTGGTGGGGAAAGTGCACAACCTTTGCAGATGGAAAACCTAAGTACTTAGCCTAGTCCAAGGAAATGGACACTTTGAGCATCAAGACATGGAAGCTACAAGAATATCATCACTCCAACTTCTAAGTAAAAATTTGTGGGTGAACAAGGGTGAAGGACCCCAATGTCTATTGGTGGATTCTTGGGAATGTTATGACAAAGAAAAACTTAGTGATTTCAACTAATAGGTAAAACCTGTTTTCAAGCAAAGCAAGCCAAGCTACACTTAGCCAAAATGCATATAGTAATATAGTCCACTTAAAATATACTAAGGTATCACTTGCCAATACTATTCCAAAGTATTGACCTCTGTGGCTGTAACTTGTGATGTTGCAGGTTACTCCGATGATGAGTAGGAGCATGAGTCTACACTCAACATGCTTGCCTGTGGCACATGAAGATGAAGACTTATGTTTATTTACTTATTCCTTAAACTCTTGCATTAGGCCTTTTGCCCTGAGTTGTAAAAGACTATGTTTTATCTCTGGAATGAATGTAATAAACGACCTTTGTATCTGTGTACTTCATCTTAAACTGTGGATGCTAGCATTGATTTAGGGACTAGCATTGCAATCACAGGGATCCTTTCCTTTATAAAGGAGGGGTCTAACACTTTTCAAATGCGGAGTCAGTTAGACCACACTCTGCCTTCCATCGCAGCAATTTCAGTGTGGTACCGAGATTTGTACTGCCATCTTCGCAATTTGGGTACAAAATTTTTTTGTGATCTTCTAACATGCCCTCCAACTTCAACTTATCCTTTTTTGTTTCACAGTCTCCCTTTGCATTAGAAATGACCCTACCAAGATCATCAGCGGGCTCATCTGATGCCCATTCTTCACCTCCTTCCTCTTCATTGTCTTCCATTGCAGTATCACCGTATTCAGGAAACATATGATGATAGTTGTTATCATCATCCTCTTCTTCTTCATTGTCTTCCATCATAACCCCTCTTTCCCCGTTCTTGGTCCAGCAATTATAGCTGGGCATGAAACCTTTCATAACTATGTGACCGCGAATGATTTTCAAGGAAGAGTACTCATTGTTGTTCCGACATTGAACCATGGACAACGCATAAAACCATTCTCTTTGTTTGCCATAGCCACATTGATAAATTTATCCACGCCCTTAATGTACCCGGGTTCACACTGGTTACCGTACATCCATTCCCGACTGTTCATCTGCATCATAAAATTAAGTTTATCAAAAACCATTACAGAACATCATAAATAGTGAAATGACCAATTCACATCGACACATGCATTGTATCAATGGCAGATGAAAAGATAAGGTTGCTAACCTCAATCGAGGAGGAAAGAAAGAGGAGAAAACTCAAGTGTGGCTCGGGCACCTCCTATATTTTGTTTTGTGAGAAATTAAACGGGATCGTTCACTCAAACATTTCATCAAACACCTCGCATGCATTGAAAAAAAGAAATAAACTAGCACACCTTCCACCAAGAAAAAACAGAGGGGAGGCAGAGGGCTGGGGCGCCACATTTATAGGCAGGTCTCATACATCCCTGTTTGTAACACGAAACGGGACAAAAGGTGTGCGGCAGACCACGTGTCTGGCGCCAAACCTTTAGTCCTGGTTTGTGTTACAAACTGGGACGTATGAGCCCTCACGAACCGGGACGGATGCCTCCGGCTCCCGTGCGACAGGCCGGCCCGCTCGAACCGGGACAAATGCGGAAATTATTCCCGGTTCGTGTCGGAACCGGTACTAATGCTCTGGGATGCTCTAAACGAAAGGCAGCTTTCCTACTAGTGTTAGTACCATCATAGTTTCTTCTTCTTTTGACCCTGAAAGTTTAGCACTAATAATAACAGGGAATTTATTAGTATCATCTAAGAATCTATACTTAATATTATCTAGTAGAGTTTTAATTTTGGGGGTGGTAATTCCTCATCCCCTCTCTTTTCTGGCTCTTAAAAACCTTCATCAGTTGGAGGTTCTCTATTGGGGAATGAATCAAATTCATTTTCTAATTCTTCTAGAGTTTCATCCTCCGTGATTATTTCTTCACAATTTGGGTCTTCATTTATTTCTTCATCTTGATTATTTAAGAAAAGAGATGCCATTTCTTCAATAGTTTTCTCCTTCTCTTCTTATTTTATGATTAGAGGTTTGTCTTTAAATTTGGAAAAAGGGAATTATTTTTTCTCTTCCCCAAGCTTAGGGGATACAACCTCCTTTCTGAAGTCAACTGTGGCACCTATATCACTCAAAAAGTTTCTTCCAAATAAAATTGGGCAAAGAGTGTTAATTGGCATATCAATAACTACAAAATCAATAAGAATTTTTTTATTGTTATTTGTGATAACTGCACCTTCAACTAATCCCATTGGAATTCTAAGATTTTTATTAGCTAACATGATTGTCATATCAGTATTTTCTATTATAGCCGGTGCTATCTCTTCTTTTATTTCTAAATAAAAGTCATAGGATATAACATTAACTTCGATGCCAAGATCACATAAACCGTAATGCGAGGTTTCTTTTAATATGCAGGGAAGAATAGGCTTACCCATATCTTTTACCTTAATTTTACCTTCAACCAATATTGAAGTCTCTTCATCAATTTCAACTATGTTACAATGTGCATACATAGCCATGATTTCTTCGTTGGTTACCTCTCCATCCTTGGTTTCATCTAGATGTTCTTCAATTATTGGCACACTTTCCTCTTCTTTCTCCTCCTGTACTTCTTTGACCTGTTCATACTCCAAAATATGCTTTTGTGCAGTGTTAGGAAAAGGTATCTCATACATTGGTTCTATGGAGGCTACAGTTGCTTTAACTTCTCTTTTCTTTTCAGTTTCAGGAGGTGGATCAAACTTGACCGGACCAACCTTCATAGCTTCGATGTGTTTTGTAAAAGCTTTATCAACTTGCAATACAAGATCTAAATCTAAATAAAGCTCTTTAGATAATTCATTAACATGGCCTTTTTATTATAGTCGTGAATGCATTCATGATCTATTTCTATGACTCCTTCACTTCCTAGACCAGAATTCTATGAAAATCTATGATCTCGGATTCTATTAAGTAAAGACTAAGCTTTAGTTATATGTAAATCCATAAAATATCCTCTCGCGCAAGAGTATAGTTCAATTCTATTAGGTTTAATCAAACCGCCATAAAAGATATGCAGTAAACACCATTCAGGTAAATCATGATGAGGACATTGTCTAAGCAAATCTTTAAATCTTATATAAGATCTTACTAGTCTTTCATTGGGATGGTTCTTCCAAGTCATTATAAGATGCCTGATTCCAAAAGATTTTGATAATGGGTAATATTTAGATAAGAATTCGCAAGCTAAATCATCCCAAGTAGTAGTGGCTTATGAGGGTAGATATCTATACCATGAGAGAGCTATACTTGTCAAAGTTTGACTCAAATTTTTAACCCTTACCTCATCGGCGGTATACACTGTTAATTGGAACGTGCCACATATATCTTTGAAACATGCAATATGCTCATATGGATCAGGATATTCTTCATCTCCAGTAAATTGCTTCTTATGTAGAATACCAAGTAGTAGAGGATTTATTTCAAACCCCCTTGTCTTCTCGTTCGAGTTGCCTCTTTTATAAATGTCATAGGGCTTCCTAAAATGGTTGAGTGGGTTAGCACTCGTCAGATGCTCAAACACTATCATGTTGGTGCAAACCTGTAACTGAAAACAAAACTTAACAAAACGAAAGTAAATAAGCAAAAATTAAAAGACCTATAGCACTTAGCTCCCCAGCAACAGTGCCAGAAAATAGCTTGATGACTGCAAGTGCACAGATCGGATATAGCTAGTTTCAAAATAAAGATATCGATCTCACGGGGAGCAGGAGTCTGAAGTCTAAGAATTCTTGAAATAAATACTAAAAGTAGAATTGCTAGATAAAGTTCTAAGTGACAAGATAAAATGCGAGTAATGTGTAAAAAGGTGTTTTTGGTATAAGAGAACAATGCATAAAGTAAATAAAACTGAATATAGAAATTAAGTATCGCGTATGTGAAAGAGATTTGAAACTTCAGTGGGAGAAAGCATTCTCAGGGATTAGCGGATACACCACTAGCATTATAAAGGGCTAAGGTAAAGATTGTCATCATGAACATTCTCAACTATGTATGTGTGGGAGGAACTCCGTATTTGGACAAAGAGGCAGCAAACATTGCTCAAATCATCCTCATAACCACAGCAGACAGCAATCAACATCAATTAAATTACTACGCTATTAAAGGACGTATCCCATGGCATGGATAGTGTTTTGTGAGTTTCCTCGATTCCCAAGTTGATACGTAAGGGGTTCCAACATCTTTATAGTCACTATAAGTGCTAACATCCCTCTGTCTACCAACAAGTAGTTCCCTACATCGAGACCCCACAATAGGCAAATATTGGAGAGGTCGACTTCTCCCAACATCAAGATGTAGACAATCTAACACATGGTCACAGCGATGAATATCATAATAAACTTTATCTTATTTCAATCTCATACTAGGGTTTCTCCATCTCCACAAGAACTAATGATCTACTCAGACATGGAGGCAAACAACATCATGGTAACGGTAATGGAAACGATTATCAGTGGATAGTACTTATATAAATCCAGAACTATTGCAAGAATTACAACAAGATCTAGATGGGATGGATGGAGATGATGGTGGTGATGAAGATGCAGTGGTTGATGAAGATGGAGATCAATGCCTTGCCCTCCCAGACCTGCGTAGGGCGAAGATGGATCCCTAGGGCAAGTTCCCCCTTTAGATGCCTTCCGGAGGTTAGGTTTTGGTGATTTCTGGGTGTTATGTATGTCGTCTCCCCGAACCAATTGCACAGGGTGAAACTATATGAGGAGGCAGAGGTGATGCCAACTACACGGCGGGAACTATAAGGCAGCCCGTCGTATAGTTGGTCATCAACTCTTCTGTCTGCACTTCTCGCTTTGGGTTTTCTTCTGGTATTATTAATATTTCCCAAATAAGCGATTTATGTAGTTTTTCACTCCTTTTATCTCCAGTACAACTGCTCCAAGAATTGTGTCTTTTGGATCCATCATCTGATCTGATCCTGGTGAAAATAAACATAAAAAGTGCACGCGAACGCCATAAAATACCAAAATCCTACATCTACATTGCAAAATGATAATGTAAAACATGATGCAAATATGCACTCATCAGCTATGATGATCGGGGGTGGTGTAGTGAATTAGGATCGTGTAATCAACAAACGAAGATAAGGGATGTTCGTTTGAGTGGGAGTTATAAAAGTTTAGTTGTAATACCCCAAATTTGATGGTAGCTATATGTGCTTACTTATCTTATATGAAGTAATTGGGACCTTGAGAGTATTTAAATTTTGTTTCGGAAATAGAGAGTTAGGAAAAAGAAAAGGAAGAACTAAAGAAAGAAGAATAGCGTGTCTTGTTCTTGAACTCAAGATATTTTTGTAGTAGTAACCGGTTGCTCTTTGGAGAATTGGTGTACAATCTTAGTCCCACTTTATTTAACCTGGCAACATTGAGAAAGAGACGGCCTGGACACTGTAACACCCCAAGCTAAAAAGCACTTGAGATGTTACCACATACATTACACAAATAAAAAATAACACATACCTTTTAGGAAAAAATTGACAGAGTCTCCTCTAACTATAAGGAAATCCACGACACACCTATTATAGGAATACTAGTATGCATGAATATATCACCATATAAAACCGATTCGTAACCCAAATAATAAACCAAAACTCTGTAAACTACTAGGAAATAAGAATTTAATGACCATTCACAAGAAGATAACGAATAATGTTTTAAGATACTACTCAACAGACTCCAAAGCCCAACTAGACGAGGTAATCTTATAATTTATAAAGGTATAATTCCAAGATTAGTGTGAGGTCGTGACGTGGAGTAGGTGGTGGCTCTACTCCCATATTCCCCATGCATGACATCCTCAAGGTTTACCTAAAACATGCAAGCAATAAGGGTGAGTACAAAGACTCAAACAAGTTCACACACAAATAGTAATTTTACATAAATCAAAACATCATTCATCCATTAGAAAATAAAATATTATGTCCTATATGCCTATATGCTCATCTCATCTCATCGCGAATACCGGTATCGCTTGAGTGGATACCCGTCGGCATCCACTCACTCCAACTTGTGGAGGGTGCCTCCAAAGTGGGTCACGACCCATCAATGAAAGTCGCATTGTGCCCACAAAGTAGGTCACGCTATCATCATTAACATCATGATATGCCAATATGCAAAGATGCAAGTGGAATACTTCCCACACATTTCCCATCAGTAACATTGTCATCACCATTACCATAATCATAATCAACATATATCAAAAAATAGCAGCAAATAATATAATAGAAGTTGAGTGAAGAGAGATATGCAAAGTCATTATCCCGTCATGAACTTGCCTCAATCGCAGGGCACAACTATGATTTGTATTCTTTGCGAATCGAAAATACCGATACCTGTGATCCAATCATATATATCTCACTCAATATACATCATCACTTTATACAAAGAAAAATAATATCACATTGCTCCTACGCACAACAACCTGAACCAAAACCATTAATTTCTTTCTTTATTCTTTTCTAGAAAAGATCCAAAGGTTGTGTTCTTAACTAGTATCTTAAACAGAAGTAAAGTTGGTATCAGAGCCTAGGCTTTAGGTCTCTGGAGTAGGTTAATAGTAAATAGGATATTTTGCTAAGGTCTTTAACGACGAATGTCTTTATTTATCCTATACAACTAATCACTTAATCCAAAATTCTAACAACTTAAGACTTGACACACTGGTGCACAATAGGATGGGTTTGGGTCATGCATTGCATTTGCGCTAGATTTCGCTAGCTATATTTCACTGTTGATCTCTGTTATCCATATTTGTTGTTGAACATGTTGCAATTGTATTACTGCGAGAGGCTTGCTAGACCTGCTTTAGTTACCATTGTCTCTATGTTGGTAGTTGGCGATAGAGAAGAAAACAATCTTCATGGTTGATTAATTCAACACTGAAAGGAAATACTTGATCGTCTATGCTAGTTTAATAAATGTGTGAATATTAGGATAAAGGTAACAGATTGATATGTTTAGATATTTATGTTACTTCGTTAGACTCGGCGAGGGTATAGTTGAAGTGTTTATGCATGAAATTTTGAGTTAATATAATATTAGCATGGAAGACTAAAGTTTTGTTTGCCTGGATTGTTTGAAGATCCGATATCAACGGAATTTGAGATAATTATTTGCTAATCCTGATGATGCACTTGATAAGGTGAGTGATTACAAAAGAGTAAGCTAGATTAACCTAGTAGTAGTAATAGTAGAGTATATAATATAACGATACGAAGACTTATCCAGATCTAAATCAGTATGAGAAGCACTCCTTTACCAATGTCTGCTAAACCACAAGTTTGACATGTCTTCCTTATTCCCAGTCGCCTATCCTTCTAGTGCATCACATGCACTGTCTTGGTCAAAGGAGCGTCATCTAGTACCGAAATATCAGTATTGTTTTATTGTTTAAGGATCATGAAGTATGATCAACCGTCTACTTCAAATGTCATCACTGAACATTAGTCTTCCAGAATTCACACCTTCTATTTGTCATATTCTCTGTATGTTGTATTCTTCATTAACATTTGTTAGTACCCATTCCTCCGCCTTAGAGTATAAACAATGGTGAATGCGCTATTCTTCTTGGAGGCAACCTAGTTGTGCTTTAAAAACATGTTCTGTTTCTAAAATCCTTTTCCTTGGTTGCTAGTCTAGATGAAAAGCTTACCATTCCTATATCTTATCTAAGTGTTTGCTTTCTAGCTCAAGTCGCTAGATCATGAAGTGAACTTTTGTTATTTTAAAATTGTCTCTAGTAGACACGATCCTGAGTGTTGTTTAAAGATCTATATGTCAGATTTTTGTAGTGGCTATGCAAGAACGATAGATGTGAGTCGACCTTGAACCTATGGTTCATGCCCATGACATCAGTTTGCATACAAGTGAGGATTTTTGAGTGTTAGTGTTGCACGATTCATCATTTCAGTTTATAGAGTTAATAATTTGGGTGCAGGATGGATTGGCCCCCCGTACCTATTACCCTTATTATTCTCTCTCATACGCTGGAATGCTGAATCACCGTGTGCCTTTTCCTTTAGTTAGTCAAGAGATGACGTTGTGTCAGCCAAAACGATAGGTATGATGTTCCACATGTAAGAGGTAACCGCTGCCAAGGGTCAGAGATGATGTGAGGATAAACCTTATTGTTTTATGGTTACTTCCATAAATACACCCTTCTAGACTACCATGAGAGTTTTGATAGGTTTTGGTGTTTGCTAGTTATGGTCTTGTAACATCAAGGATTCATGATTTACCTAGGACAAGACGGTTGTCTGTGACCAAGATACCATGTTTGTTTCCAAGTTCTTCAAGTGCGGCACATTGAGTTTCATGTTGTTCTTATTATGGGTACTCAAGCAATCTCTCCTCCTTCTCGTTTTGATTACAATTCCAAGAATAATTAAAGAAGTTTGATGAGATGTTCTTCAAAGGTTTCATCGATAGTGTCTCACTTAGTGGAACGCCAATTTTTGTTACAACCAACAAAGATGGTAGTAGGGGACTTCCTACGTAGAGGACTTCCTGCATAAAATGTGTGTGGATCGCCGAGCTCTTGTGTGGTAACCATCATCCATTTCCCTACATAGAGGACTTCATTTTATCAATTCAATGGAGTCTTGTCCTCCAAGATTTATACCTGGTTTGTCTATAATCAAATTCATGTGCAGAAACACAATAAGTGCTTTCTCTAGTTATGGGCATCATAACATTAAGTTATGTTTATTGTACTAACCAATTTCCTTATTGTCTTTATGGCGGTAATAAATAATATGCTACATAGGTTCCCTGATAAATTCGTGGGATTATTCATTGAGGATACCCTCATCCTCCTACATTCTAAGAAAAAAAACATGATCGTCATTTGAGGTTTGTGCTTGAGACTTTAAGAAACAAATAAATTTTATGCAAACTAAGAAATGTAAGTTTTTACTTTTGGAAGTGGATTTTCTAGGTCATCTTATTACTAACATAGCATCTTGGTTGACCATAGTATCGTTTCTAAAATTGGACTGACAAGGACTATGAGGTCTCACGAAAGTAAGAAGCTTCTTTGGCTTGAATGGTTGCTATCGGAAGATTTTGACAGATTTTTTTCCATTATCACAAAGATAGTGACCATATTAACCCAAAAGAGTGTTCATTTACGGTTGAGTGATGACTGTGAGAATAGGAGGTCCACTCAGCAAGAATAGTCTGATGTCTGCTCTTGTTCCAAGCTAGGGAAGTGCTTGCTTTTTAGTTCACTCTGTTACTTCATCTGATGGACTTGTGTGGGTTCTCATGAAAAATGACAAGATTATTTCTTATGCTTCTAGGCAAGTGAAAAGAAAAACAAGATAAAGATCCTACTCGTGAGCTAGATATCACAATTGTAGTCTTTGCACTCTAGATTTTCATGCGTTCTCTTTATGGTGAATCTTGTGATGTTTTCGGGCATTACAAGAGTCTCAATTGCCTCTTGATCACACTGAGGGAGTTGAAACTTATGCAAATACGATGACTAGAATATATAAATGACTATGACATATGTATCCAGTACAACCTAGATAGCCATGGCAAGCTTTATTTCAGACGCTCTTAGTCACTAGTATGTGCCTCCTACTTTAGATTCTCTCGTTGTTGACTTTGACTGGCTAGGCATGTCATATTGTTTCACTCGAGTAGAATTTGAGACACAACTTATCTGTTCTAAATTGGTAGAGGAGCGACATAATGATTGATGGTTACGACAATTGCGGGAGAACATTTTCAAAGGTATAACTAGAAAGTTCACTCTAGACTAAACCATAATTGTTTAGTTTTGTGCATGTCTTTGTCTGCCAACAAAGTCTTAGGTGAAGTAGGACATTGTGAGGGAGGAAGATCGTACCCCATATACCGTTCATCCCAGGGAGTCAAAGGTGTTTCAAGACCTAAAATAATATATATTGGTAGGAGAGAATGAAAGTTGAGGTGCCCAAATGTGGTTTAGAATAATAGGCTAATGGGAGTGTTGCAATCCTTGGTAGTTCTAGTATGGTCGTGAGATGACATTACAATGTACTTTGTTGATGTCCTACCAATGGAAGGATGCAATTGGGATGGTCATGGATCTTCCTATCAGAGTTGCTCATTTTGTACCTATCTGCACCACTAATTTTGTGAAATAGTAAGGTTACATGAGTTAAACCATAACTTCTAATAGGGATGGTAAGTTTGTATCAAAGATATGGAGAGCTTCTAGAGTGCCTTGGTACGCAGTTGAGACTTAGGATGACGTCACTTCCTTAGACAATGGCCACAATCCAAAGATAGCCTTTCTACTTGAGTTACCCGAGTCGACGAAAGATGTCCATAATGTGTTCGCTTTGTCTTTGTTGCGGAAGCATTTTCATGATCCAAAATGGCATATTCTCATGGATTCAGTTACCATTGACGAGATTTAGTCTCTGGAGGCTGTCTAGTGAGAATATTGGAAGAATCCGTGAGAGGGACGAAACTTATGACATTAAAATATGTGAAGGTTATTTAGGTCGCAACTCAGCATTGTAAAGCTTTAGTCCATGCGTAGAAAGATTTAAAATTACTTGTGGTTGATATGTGGTGTCTGATTATGTTTTTACTTGTTATGTTAGGTCTTGCTAGTATTGAAGTGTGAAAGAATTCGGGTCGAATTCTGTTTAAGGGGGTGAGAATGTAATACCCCAAATTTGATGGTAGCTATATGTGCTTACTTATCTTATATGAAGTAATTGGGACCTTGAGAGTATTTAAATTTTGTTTCAGAAATAGAGAGTTAGGAAAAAGAAAAGGAAGAACTAAAGAAAGAAGAATAGCGTGTCTTGTTCTTGGACTCAAGATATTTTTGTAGTAGTAACCGGTTGCTCTTTGGAGAATTGGTGTACAATCTTAGTCCCACTTTATTTAACCTGGCAACATTGAGAAAGAGACGGCCTGGACTGGACTTCTTGTATTCGAGTTGGGCCCTTACCATGCTGTTTTGTTCCTTGTGCCAAGAGTCTGGTTAGACGCTTCAAGGATCCGCCCTAAGATTTCCCATCCCTAGAGCCCTCGAGGTCAGCACCTCTTCGTCACCCCTGTTCTGCGACGCCGCCGCTAGATTTTGTCGCCGCTGCTGCTGCTGATCGCCACCACCACTGCTGCTGGATCGTCGCCGCCTCTGCCATAGTGGGGCCGTGAGATTGCAAGGCTGCAACGTTGTTGTTCTCCACGGCCTTCTCCGTCGTCAAGTTCCGTCACGGCTGGCTCTAGCAAGATACCCAACTCCCTTTTGGTTAGTTTCTGATTGTTTTTCAATGTCTTTCTTCATAGCAAATTTCGGGCAAGTGTCCGTGGCTGGACATGAAACCATTTTTCCCCAACCTTTATCAATCTGCACTTTGGATTTTAATATTTGCATCACGTCCATGTGTGCGAGGATTGAGGAGCAGAATTCTTTCTATTTTAGAAAATTGTTAGGCACACATTATGCACTAGGCATCTGTACTTGCACGGATCGGATAGGCTGCAACTAGTACAAGAAATCGATTCGCTGCTTTTCTATACTTGGGCTCGATGGATCAATCGGTTGGTACACTGTACCTGTTGATTTTGCTAGTTCTCTAGATTTTGAGGTCAAGCGAATGAAAGCTACATGTTATTTGGAAATAGGTAGCACTTTCTTGTTTATTTTCTAGGACAGACTTGAGTCATGTGCACGTGCTAGAGGAAAATCATTGTATTATTATTGCTATGTGGAAGCCTGAAACGTAACAATTTTGATTAAGCGTAGTGGCTGCTAATCAAATCCATCAGCTCTACGCTAGTACTAGTGAATCGTAGTTAATTAAATCCATCAGCTCTACGCTGGACAATATTGCGACTTTTACTTTTGTTTAAGATACTAGTTAAGAACACAACCTTTGGATCTTTTCTAGAAAAGAATAAAGAAAGAAATTAATGGTTTTGGTTCAGGTTGTTGTGCGTAGGAGAAATGTGATATTATTTTTCTTTGGATAAAGTGATGATGTATGTATATTGAGTGAGATATATATGATTGGATCACAGGTATCGGTATTTTCGATTCGCAAAGAATAGAAATCATAGTTGTGCCCTGCGATTGAGGCAAGTTCATGACGGGATAATGACTTTGCTTATCTCTCTTCACTCAACTTCTATTATATTATTTGCTGCTATTTTTTGATATATGTTGATTATGATTATGGTAATGGTGATGACAATGTTACTGATGGGAAATGTGTGGGAAGTATTCCACTTGCATCTTTGCATATTGGCATATCATGATGTTAATGATGATAGCGTGACCTACTTTGTGGGCACAATGCGACTTTCATTGATGGGTCGTGACCCACTTTGGAGGCACCCTCCACAAGTTGGAGTGAGTGGATGCCGACGGGTATCCACTCAAGCGATACCGGTATTCGCGATGAGATGAGATGAGCATATAGGCATATAGGACATAATATTTTATGTTCTAATGGATGAATGATGTTTTGATTTATGTAAAATTACTATTTGTATGTGAACTTGTTTGAGTCTTTGTACTCACCCTTGTTGCTTGCATGTTTTAGGTAAACCTTGAGGATGTCATGCATGGGGAATATGGGAGTAGAGCCACCACCTACTCCACATCACGACCTCACACTAATCTTGGAATTATACCTTTATAAATTATAAGATTACCTCGTCTAGTTGGGCTTTGGAGTCTGTTGAGTAGTATCTTAAAACAGTATTCGTTATCTTCTTGTGAATGGTCATTAAATTCTTATTTCCTAGTAGTTTACAGAGTTTTGGTTTATTATTTGGGTTACGAATCGGTTTTATATGGTGATATATTCATGCATACTAGTATTCCTATAATAGGTGTGTCTTGGATGTCCTTATAGTTAGAGGAGACTCTGCCAATTTTTTCCTAAAAGGTATGTGTTATTTTTTATTTGTGTAATGTATGTGGTAACATCTCAAGTGCTTTTTAGCTTGGGGTGTTACATTAGTATAGTTAAACATGAACTCATATTATGAACCAAATCAAAGTGAATTTGTACAGTTCATTGTAGTCATTAGAATCCGTTTACTTCCTTTCTTTTTAGCTATAATTGAGATATTATAACTATAGAAATCTGGATATTCAACTTTAAGAACTGGTATCGTATTGTTTGAATAGTCAATCTAAAGTTCAAAGTCATATTGAAACTTTTAACAAACCTCACTTACTCCATGGAATTTAATGAGTAGTATTAAATCAAGAGTAACAATTCCAGAGTTAGTATCTAAATATCACAATTGCTTCCATAGTTATCAAAGATCAAAAGATGTTTTGGGTATTAAGGTTATCTAGGAGCTGAAAAGAATTGTTTTCAGAAACTATCATGTGTGGAAGATATTATGATATTTGAAACAATGATTGGTTGCGATGTGATCAATTATAATTTAGTTCAGAAACATGTTCTCATATTGTATGAGAATTTGCGAAGGTTGGAGACGCTAGGCATCCTGATCTCCCAAAAGGTTTTGGGAACTACTATTATACTCACAATTCGTATTTATGAGCTACAGTAGATTGATCATGAAAGTTGTCATAAGATGTATAAAAGGTGTAGGTAAAATGTTTACTACATTAAAATATTATTAAAGCATTGAATTTGGAAGAATGCCAAACATTTGATGATAGTGATATGCATCAAAGTGTGGGTCCAAGAGTATTACTGTTTGACTAGCACCTGTTGGATTGTTTGTCATGTGAATGACACCACTATAGATGCTGATGGATTATTCTAAAATGAAAGGAAATGCTGAAAGCGGATCTGAAAAGTTACTTTGGTAGAAAAGAATGAACTAGAAACATCCACTTATGTATATAGATGATATACATGTTATGGGTGTATTTGTTGCTTGTTAAAACAATACAGTTCTTGGGTATTGCATACTATATTGGTTGGTATGAATTGTCATACAGAACAATAAAGAAATACGATGGCTTAAGTAACTGGCAAAATAATACGGCATGATACTCATCAAAAAAAATAAAGTGTTACTGTGTTTCTCTTTGGAATCAAACCTATCCTTCAATAATTGTTATTTGGTTCTGGCATTATGAGAACAGTCATTGTTCAAATTATCACCATATTCATAAAGGATGATTGGGACCTCATAAATCTTTATTGGAGAAAATTACATCCATAATTGTAGTGCTAAAATGTCGTAAGACAAATGATTATAAGTAACACCACTGTTTAAATCATATTGGAAATGAAACATGAAGAAACTCCACATTGATTGAATTTTGGAGTCTTTTGATTTTGAATCAAGTTGAAGCTTGTGAGAATTTCCTGAAGATGATAAGAACTCCATTTTGAGGCCAAAATAAGAATGGACAACTAAATAATTGAACATTGTACAGAGTGATATATATAGTCCATTATGTGTAGCAAATAATTTTGAATCAATAAGATATTTCAACTTCATACACTTTAACTAAATATTTGAGTGAATATATGTATATTAACTTAATAAGGAAGACATATGAAATATTTGAAGATGTTTAAAGACTTTCAAGATTGGATCATAAAACAAATATTTGAGTTACAAAGTTTAGCAAATTCCTAAAAGTTGAGTAATCGTTCCACGGACTTACGATTCCCGAAACACCGTAGCATATGCAATGTTCGAGAAATGTTATCAAACCTTGTTTGACATGGTAAGTCAAAGGTATCATTCATATAAAAATACCATAATATTTAAAGGATTAATCTTTAGTGACTACCAATTTTACACTGAAAAGAGCGCCGTCGTGATCTGTTGGAATGACACCATAATAAGTTATGGAGTGGGATAAAACCCAAGTTGTCTTTTATTAGAATTTCGGTATGCAAGACATATTTAAAATGTTTACAACCAAAGTTAGCTACGAACATCTTTGTAGGTTATCCCAAAGTAACCATTGGGAATTCCTCCATAACATTGAAGACAGAAGTGTTTGTCACTGAATTTGTCAAGTTTCTTGAGAAGGAACTTTTCGTAAAAGGTTAAGTGGGAGGACAATGGAACATTGATTAAGGTTATTAAACCTGAGTTATATGATCAGAGTAGCGCAACACCTGAAAGTGTTCCGGAGGCGGCTATGATGCTCGTGAATCTCGTACCTCAAAGGTTGAGATCAAGAAGATCTAATTTCCTATTAAAACCATGTATGTCGAGTTAAAATCAAATAGAAAGATTTGAGAGTGAATCATTATTGTTTGACAATGATGAACCGACCCATGCAAAGAAACGATGATGGGCTCTGACTTCGTCAAATACCAAGAAGCCATGAAATTCGTGATAGTTCCATATACGAGAAATCAAGTTTTGAACTTGGAAGACCCTCTGGAAGGCGTGAAACCTATTGGTCGTATTTGGATCTATAAAGAAATAGACATCGATGTTTCACATCTATGAAATAGTCGACATATCATTAAAATGGTTTACGATAATGCTTAATGAATTGACTACGATAAGGTTTGATCTTTCATAGCGATATTTAGTCTGAATGGAGCAACCACTACATATGCCAATATATACGGTAATTGAACAGAATAAGACAACGTTTTTCTAAAAGAATGGTTACCTAGTATGTGTACATGACTCGTTCCAAATGGTTTTATTAATTCAAAAGGATGCTAAAAGGCATGCAAACTTCAATAGTTGAGTTAAGCATCGCGGAGTTGGAATCTTCATCGAGGTGAAATTGATAAAATGTCATTTTCATCAATGACAATGAAGATTCTTGCATTTGCAAGAAGTTAAGTGGGAGCACAGGGACATATTTCTGATACATTATGTAGTATATATATATTGATTGGAAATTATGTATCTTTAATTTACACAGGTTAAGAATTTCATTAAAATTGGATTTTAATGAAAGAATTAGGCAAAACCAGAATATTGGGCATCAATGTCTATGTGGATAGATTGAAGTGCAAATATGGTTACAACAAAAGTACATAGATGAAATATTCAATAAAGTTTAATATGGAAACAACGAGAAAGGTTCTTCTCGTATGCTAGAGGTTGGAGAAAGATTCAAGTGTTTTGACACTTGGTGAGTGACCACATGAATGATTTGATAAATCATGTATACCATGATATGTACATATCCAGATATGTCCTATGCTCTAAATGTTATAAGTATATACCAGTATGATTCATAAGATGGTCATTGAACAATAATAAGGATATCCTATGTTCTTTGGAAGGAGTAGGGATATACATTATGTATAGAAAAGTGAAAAATAGTTCATTGTAAAATCTTATATTGGTACTAGCTTTGTTCCAAGATACAAAATTAAGTTTATCTCAATTTAGGCTATGTTCTAAGGCGGCACAATGAAATGGAAGAAAGTTCCATGATAGTTTTCGATGAGTTCCAAAAGTTAAGACATTGCGACGGATACTACAATGAAAGGCTAAGTATATGTGTACTCTAGTAGCAAGAGGGCATTTGTGTCAAATAGTTTGTTATCAAACTAGGTGCAGTTACAAGTAGGATATACTATCAAGATCTATTGTATGATAATAGTGTCAACATGTGTTTAAGCTCAAGGGACTAAGGTCTCACCAAAGGACTAAATTATACAAACATCTCATCTAACACATGCAAATACAAACAAACATGAAAGTGTTAGTTCTGTAGATTAGGTATACCACAAGAGAAGCATTTGAACAACACCAATTTCCATAGGTGTTAAATGCGTAGAGTAATAAACTAGATTATTGACTATAGTGCAAGTGCGATACTGTTGGAATATTCCCTAGAGGAAAATACTATAGTTTATTATCATATTTCAAATGTTCATAATAAGTTTTATACCATGTCATAACTGTACTAAGTGGAAACATTAGTAAACGTGTGGTATGTATGCAAACCAGGTCCCTAGTAGCCTCTATTCAACTAGTCCATTGGTCAACTAATGATCGAGGCTACTAGGCTATCATGGACATTTAGGGTCGTGTCATTAGATGAATGACGTGATGGACACACACACACAACTTAAAGCATTAGAATGAGATCAGTCATAAAGTTCAACATTGCAATGACTAGCAAACATAGTAACCCACTCCTTTGACCGTGAGATCATATATAATCACCATTACTGGAGGCAGTCTTGATGGTATCAAGCTTCACACTGTAAAAGGGTGAACATAAAGGTGTCACTCAAGTTTTCCGAAGGGATGTGTAGAGGAGTGTGTATCAAGACTGGGATTTGCCCATCCGCGTGACAGATAGATACTCTGGGCCCACTCAGTGAGATTACATCTATAAAGTTTGCAAACGCCTGACTAGGTCATGGGGATGTAATATCATAGGAACGATTAAATGCCTTTGTCGGTAACGAGATTGAACTAGGTGTGGAGATCCTGATGATCATATCTCAGACAAACTAAGTATCATAGAGCAAAAGGAATGGGACTCGACTTTTAAGGTTCAAGCGATCAAGTTAAATCGTGGAATGCATAGGGGCCATTATGGGTATCCAGATCCCTTTATTTGTCATTGATCGGAGAGGTGTCTCGATCATGTCTGGAGTGTTCCGGAACCGTAGGGTGGAACGCTTAAGGGTTAATGATGCTTAGGGATTGATTCGGGATTGATGGAGAAAAGAGAAAGAACACCGGAATTGTTCCAGGGGGTACCGGAAGTGTTTCGGTGAAATCCAATGTTGAGCGGAGGGATCCAAAAGGTGTTTCGGAGTAAGAGATATTAGATAATAGATATTTCATATTAAGTAAGTAAATTAATTATCAATATATATGCTTGCATCATTTTATTTAAGGAGAACCTCAACTAATTGGGGAAAAAGGCCCATAGGAGGGCCAACTGGCCAAGGAGGGGGCGAAGGGAGGCTGGCCGTACAGGCCATGGGCCACCACCACATGGCTTGGATCCCACTAGGGTTTGTTGGTGGGTGTGGGATTAGTCCCACACCGCTTGCCCCTGGTGTTGGACTCTCACCTCCTATAAATAAAGGGGCATCCCCTCCCCTTTAAGGCATCCCAAATTCTCTTTTTCTCTCTCTCTCCCTCACGTGTGGTGTGGCATCCCGCAAAACCACTACTAGAAAATCGCATTGAATTTGTGCATTGCATCGTCATCATCATGCATTGTTTGCATCAAACTATTTTCCGCAACGCCCGTTTTGTTTTCCAAGACGCCCCACCTTCATTCAAACACCAAAACCGGGTCCCCGGAATATTTTGTTTTGGCCGCTATCGGTTTGCACACGGCCCGTTTAAAACAAATAAAAGATTTAATTATTTTAGCGGGGGCAGTCGAACGGGCCATTTCGACCCGAACGACCACCCCCAGGATTTTAATCGGTCCACCTAACCCACCCTATTAATCCTAAGGCTACCAGATAATCTACCCACCCCCTTTGGCCACCTCACCCCAACCTATCCTATCTCGCCACATCAGCCACCCCCAGCCCCCCACCAATCCTACGCTGCCACGTGGCCTCCCTCTCTCTCCCTCTCTCTCTAAACCCACCTGCCACTCCCCACACAGCCCACGCACGCACTTGACCTGGCCAGGCCCTAGCACCCCCGCACACACACCAACCCAGCAGCCCCACACGCAACACACGCCACACACCCGGCCTGGTCCCACCTGAGGGACCCACCTCTCCCGCAACCTCCCTCCTCCTCCCTGGCTCTCTTCCCCACGCTGGCAACTGCCGCCTCCTCTCGCCGCGTCTCCGCGCTCACCTCCCCGGCGCGCTGCCTCCCCTCCCCCTCTGCCTCCGGCCTCCACCGCATCGCCGCCGGCCTCCCTCTCACCTCCGCGCCACGCCACGTCGCCCGCCCACGCCACCGCCCGACCGCGCCTCCCGCCACCTCCTCTCCGCCGTGCTCGCTCCACCAACCAGCTGGCGCCTTCCTTCGCATGAGCTCCTCAGCAACTGTCTCTGCAAGCCCCGTCCGGCCTCCTCGCCTCCGGCCCGCCACCGACGGCCGCCTCCTCGGCGCCCGCCACCTCTCTCTCCGCCATCTCGTCTCCGCTGCCGACAAGACTCATGTCCCCTATGCCTCGCTGAGCCACGCCCGTCGCCCGCCTCAGGTTGCCCCCGCCGCCGCTCGCCCATCCCGCCGCTGTCGCGAGCCCCGCCTCGCCGGGACGCCCGCCTCCGTCTGCCGTGGGCCAGACCACCTCGACGGTTGCCCTCCGATGTAAGTCCCAGCCGAGCTCGCCATGTCCTTCGCTTCGCCACAGCGCGGAATCGTGGGTGCTCGGTGGCCCAACCATGTGATGTTGGTGTGATGCCCTTCGAAGGTCAGGTTCTGTGTCGATGAATGGAGACGAAGCTAAGTACCGGCACCTGATCTATTCAAGTTCGCCTCCCACGGCAAGATCGCCTTCCCGGAATGCCATGACCGTCTACGTGGAACTGAAGTCGCCGGCACCCCAAGATCTACCACACGGACGCCCACGGACTCGGAGAAAACCCCTCGAAACGACAAGTTCGCCAACCCGGAACCAAAGTGCGAACCCCGGTATCGACTTCACGTTCTCCTTCACGGATGCCAAGACCGAATCTCGTCGGGCCCGGATCCCGAAAACCGAACCCGACCCGCCAAGTTCTTCAATCGGATCCAAGGACACCGAGACCCCGGTGCGACAAGTACTCCGACCCGGACACCAAGTTCTGCATCCCGAACGCCAAGTCCGACCCGACCCGTGAACCCGTCAAGGTCTTCACAACGACAAGAACGACAGCAACCCAGGAGAATCCGACGCGCCCCGGCACCAAACCAATTTCGGCTTCCCGGATGCGACAAGACCTACCTCCGTGGTCCGAGAGCGTTTCCATCGAGACCGATCCGTCGAACCCTGGACCCTGAGACCGACCTCGAACCCCGGAACCCCAAGTTCGTCGAACCCTAACAAGATCGCCGAACCCTAATGTGTGACCCTTATCCGAGAACCCTATTTTTTATAAATGCCATATTCATAAATTGTTGCATATTGAATTGTCCATGCATGCATCCTTATCTGTGCTTTGGGGGCCTTATGCCGATTCACCTAATAATTAAATATGGGTCCCATATGCGGGCAAATCCAGTCTCATATCGGCCTCATTTGAACTTGTGTAGCGAACCGGTGCCATCTTTTGTCTCGCTAAGACAACATTTAAATTGCGGGGTAGCTAAACAACTGGAACCATATAATTAATTGTCGGGACCCCGGTTCCGCTTAATATGACCTAATCGCATCGCACCTTTGCCATGTCATACATCATACTTGCATCATGCCGATCTTCTGCCGTGTATTAAATATTGCATCCGGTGTTTATTCTAGTGTTTTGCTTCTTCGCGGATAAGGCCGTTGAGTTGATGTGAGCTTCGCCCCGATCTTCGGTTGAACCTCGACAATGTTTTCAGGCGAGCATCTCCCCCTTTCTACCTATCTTACTTTTATAGTATTTATTCCCTCCGTTGATCTATTGCTATCTGTGTTGCGATGCTCTAGTTTTCCGTACCCGTGATATCCCTTGCAGCCTTATATTGCCTTCGACACATCCTATTACCTGTTGTTTGGTAGATAGTTGGACTTGCGCGTCGTAGTCGCTTGCTCAAGTGATGTTGCGTGTTGTCATTTGCCACAGTTGTTGGAGGATTACCGCATGTTGATGTTGGAGATGATCATGATTCTACTTATCGTTCACTTTAATTCCTGTTTAACAACTAAAACTGAAGTAAGCAGAGGCATCGGTGGGTGATAGATAATATTTGGTTTCCGAACGCCCACTTGTGTCCCGTAGGACCCCGAGTACTTGATACCTGTTCCTTGATTTATCGCGCTATCCACATCCGGGAGGTATATGGGACCCCCCTGAGCCAGAGCTTGATTCAGTCTTATTTCTTGGGGCCACAAACTAGTTTGAGGTTTTATTTACGATCCTGTACTTATGCCATGCTACTTATGTATTTAAATTGTGCGAGGAGCACACTGTACTGTTTAGGAATTGTGACCCGTTTACGTGGTATCGACAGTCCCTGTTTGGGGATCTGCTGTCGTTTACCGCCGGCCCCACAAACCTTGAGTCCGTCTCGGAGCTTGCTTACTTCGTTGCGGGTGTACTCCAAGGGGTGGCCCCCTGAAATATTTCTGAATCCTGTGATTGTTCAGTCGTGAAAGCCTCGTTGGGTTTTGAGTTGGTTTTTCCGAGGTTGATCGAGCGTGTGTTGCTATTGGTGCACCTCGACCGGGTAAAACTTTCTGAAAGCCGTGTCCGCAGATATGGACGACTTGGAGCACAGTATCTCGACCATAGACAAGCATAACTAAAGTTTATTGCTATAAATTTGACTTTATAATGACTAGTAATCAGCTTCACTATAATGGAATGGCTAATAATACGGCCTACAATTGCTTGTTTGAATTGTCGCTTGCGACCATTGTACCTGACTAGTAATCTTGCAACTACAACGGAATGGCTAAATAAAAGTACCAATAACTGCTGGGTTTTTGGGTTTATCTCATGCTATTTGTATCTGACTAGTAAGTGCCGCAACTATAACGGAATGGTTCACTAAAAGTGCCCACTGCTTACTTTATCAGGACGACTATCTAAACCTGACTAGTAAAGTGCCGCAACTATAACTGAATAAGTAAAACTGCCAACTGTGTGAGTTCCTCGGTTGACTTCCTCGTTTGGTTTCGAGGGGGGAAACGCCAGGATGGGTTTGTTTGATGGTAGTAACAGGTTGGATCCGAATAGGTCCCTCTTACCCCTCTCTGACAGTCGCCAGTTGTATCGAGTCTCTATAGGGTGTTTAGTGCATGCTGCCGCTGCCGCTTCAGTCCACCATACCTTTGTAGGCGAGGACCGCCGAATTCTAGCCTCGCCGTGTACTGGCCTCAGTACGGACGCTCCTCTTTTTCCTTTGCCGTTTGTCGGCACCCCTTTTGTTTAAGCAGGTTTTGAGATCGACGCCGTTAGCAGGGTTACCCTTCCGGCTTGGCCTGGGCAGGGTTATGGACGCCATTGGTTATTCTTCAGGGCTCTTAGCCCCATTTGCATCTTGTCCGTAGCTGGACGCTATATCGTTCTCCAGGTGATTTGGATCTTTGTACTGTATATCTGTATTCTTGGCTCATGGAGTCGCTGTTATATATATATCTGTTCTGTGGGTCCCATCGAGGACTGTTGTGTAATGTTATTACTTCGTTTTCCACCCGCACGAAAGTGCCTGGTGGGCACCTTTGAATCGTTTCTATGCGGGTTTGGCGAATTTTGCTCAAACTTGCATAGGTCCGATTCTGAGGGTGTTACATGTGGTTCCTCTAATGGAACAAGCATACGGGGAGAGATCTCTCCACCATACACGCACCATCGTTCTATCGGGACATTGGTCCGAATAAATCTTCTTTCGCTGCTCTGCTGGATCAGAGTTCGGGGGACGTCTTTACACCTGATGTGTGTAGAACTTAGGATGCGCCACATTTGTGGCGCTTGGATCTTGAAGCTAGGATCTTTGGAGCTTGGAGCTATGTATCTTGGAGCATGGCGCCTATTTTTCTGCACGACCTTGAGGTCGACGCTGTTGTTTGTCTTCATCGTCAATGTTCTCCTCAACGTAAAAGTTGTCGGTCTTCAAGGGTATGAATACCGAATCCCTCCATTACTTTATATCTACATAGAATAGATTTTGGCTAAGGTGTTCACGTCGTTAGGATCCCTACAGTGCCCTCCAGAACCTTCTAGAACCTCTGGTCCAATACCTAGAAATCTAGAAATTTTCCGGTTACCCGGAAAATACTTTCCCATATATGATTCTTCATATTTGGACCATTTTTAAGCTTCTCATGATTTCTTTGATCCCATACAAGACTCCAAATGAAAATTAGATATCACAATCTTTATATCTCATTACTATCCTAGTGTTACAAAACATGAAGTGTGTGACCATACCAGTTCGAGAACACGTGGACATGAGCAAGACACCTCTCCGATCAATAATCAATAGTGGGATCGTGGATGTTCATAATGATTCCCACATATTTCTCGAAGATATTTCATCGCTTGAACCATGATGTCAAGGATTCAAACAATGTCGCATTCCATTCCCTTTGTCTCACGATATTTTACTAGCCTGAGATATGATCGTATATATCACCATACCTAGTTCGATATAGTTCCTAGGAAGTTCTCTTTACTCATAGTTAATATAATATCCTCATGAACAAAATCATTGGTAACTTTCTTGTAAGATATTTAGGATGTTGTGTTAGCGAGAGGGCCCAGAGATATCTCCCGGTCACCTGGAGTGACATATCCCAGTCTTGATACATATAACCCAACAAGTGCCTTCTGAGGTAGCTGAAGTATAACTTTATGATCGCCTAGTTAGGAGGTGATAGTTGATGCCCACAAATTATTCTTTCGATACTAGGGCATAACATGATCTTGTGGTCTAAGGAACATGATACTTGACATGAAAAAGCTTTATTAAACTTAGTGACACAATCAAATTTTAATTCTATGATTGGGTCTATCGATCACATGATTCTCTGAATAAAATGACCTTATTATTAATTGACAATACATTTCTATGGTTAGAAAACATTAACCATCATTTTATCAACTAGCTAGTATTGTACTACCTCCATTTCAGAGCTCAAGGCGCACACACTTTCCAAAGCAAAGTTTAACCGAAAGAATTGAGCAACAAAATCTTGATTATATTGTACATAATTAGCACCGTTGGATTCGTATTGAAAAAAACTTTTCAGTGATAGTAGTTTTATACCAAAACTCTTTACGTATTTAGAGTAATTCTTGGTCAAAGAAAAAACACGCAAAACGAGAATGCCTTAAGCCCTGAAACGGAGGGAGTAGATGCTTACTAGGGACACATTGTTGGTTATGAAACCATAGATGTATTTAGTTTAGAGTTAATTCACACTAAAAAAATACCCCTCGTGTCCGGCACATTTTTGGGGCGTCACAAGAAAAAAGTTCCTGGAAAAGTTGGTTACCCAGCGAATGGAAAATTGCGGTACCCTTGTTTCGCCGCAGCCACTTATACACCATGGCAGACACGATACCGGCACATATGTGTGCCATGGTAGGTGGAACGAAAGAGCGGCACTTTTTTATGCCACACTCGGGAAACAGTGGCATTTCCTCATTACGTCATCATTGCAAGCACCGTTAATTGTGGCCGTACGCTGGAGAATGGTTAAACACAACCTGCTGACTGGTTAGGCTTATGTAGGTGACAGATGTGACTCATAACTTCCCACCCGAGCCTGGTCCTTTATGCTGAAGATTGACGTATGTACCTTTGTGCAAGTTCAACCCATGTGACTAGTCGCACTTGTTTTACAACCCATAAACCAAACCCTAGATCTCACCAACTATCCACCCCATATAATACAGGGAACACTTAGTACCCTCACTGTCAAATATCTCTATACGGCGCCACGATCGGTAAGGCCAACTCTAGATCTGAACATAGTTATTTACAAATAATATTTGGAAAGTTCTTACCAACTCCCATCTTTGCTTCTAACTCTCCTCCCAAATCTAGTGATGCCTTTGAGCGTAAGGTATCTTAATTCATCTCATCTCATGTACAGACCGATCTGTTGTCTAATCAATCTTGCTCTTGTTACTTCTCACCATGTTTTACATCTTTTCTTCTTCTAATCAATCTAATGTTTCTTTTAGATCCACGGAGGGATGGCGGGCTCACGGGATGGCATGCTCGCCGCTACGGACATCACATTACTGGGGTTGCGGGATGGCAGGATCACCACTGCAACCGTCATAGTATCGGCCACACGGGATGGTGGGCTTGCCATTGTGACCGTCACAATATCGGCCTTGCAGGACCGCGGGCTTGCTGCTACGACCGTCATAGTACCCGACCTCGTGGGATTGCGTGCTCGCCTCTACGGCCGTCACAATACCTGACTTGTGGGATGGTGGGATCGTCACTACGATCCATCATAGTTCTAGGCACTGAGCATGTGCGCGCGTCACTTCGGTGGATGGCATCTTTCCACAGTGCTTATAGTACTAGGGTGAAGAGTAGAGAGGAGATCAAAAATAGGCGGTAGTATTAGTGGAGAAATTTAAGATATCTCCATTTGCCCTATGATGAGACAAAAGGAGACATTTTAAGTTTCTCAACTTATCCTTCATAGTTTTAATTCTCTCTTATTTTCAACTTGTAATGGAAATAGAGAGGGGCGGAAATAAAATATATCATATTTTGATCGAAATTTCGAGTTGAATGTTATGACCAAATTAATTTGTTTATATTGATTCTAATTATTATTAATTTGCCACGGAATGGTATACCAATCATGAAAAAATATTGTATCTGTCATGGCACTAACATAATGCGCCATGATCTAGTGTAGCGAGGCGAATCCCCGTTTGGTGCACCAAACGGGGATTCACAACTCGAAATTTAGCGGATAACGATGTGTCGAGCAAAAAAAGCGTCATTAATGTACTTTTCCCGATGTGTTTATCTCTCGCAGCTTGTTTTTCCACGCCAACATGAGCGCCGCAATTAGGCATGTGCTTCGACGTCTATAAGCTCCAGGGCCTGACACCGTGTTGTAGAGACAATTATAGCATGAAGAATATATAAACACTTATTATGAACACAAAGTATGATAATATCAACTTTATTGTTGTCTCTTGGGAATATTTTCAAAAGTCTCCCACTTGCACTAGAGTCAGTAATCTAGTTTATATTGATATATATCTAACACCTATGGAGTCCTAGTGTTGATCATGATTTTCTCGTGGAAGAGGCTTACTCGATAGATCTGCGACATCCAGATCCATATGTTGCAAATCTTTTTGTTATCATCCTTGACATAATCACGAATGGTGTGAAAACACGTTTGGTATGCTTGAAATGATCTCTTGTGCTTTCATCATCTTTGCTTGGACTATCCTTACTTTTGGAAGGTCTTTTCTTTAGAATGCAATTTGATCATTTCACTTATTCTACTTTTTTTATAAAATTAAAATTTTAAAATTTAAAAATCATGGATTTGAAATGTTGTGAACTGTGTGTGGTAATCATATAAGTTTTAATTACTACGATGTTCATATGGAGTTTATATAGATGAAAGTGGGTCACCATTAGGGGACTCTTTACCCTCTTTAGTTCAAAAAAATGAACCAACCTTTTTAAATGATGATGTCATTAAAAAGTTAGTTTATTTTGTTAAACTAAATAGGGTAAAAGTTACCCCTAACAAAGACCCACTTGCATCACTAGGATTTTAGCTTGGGCTTCATATTCACAAAGAGAAGGAAAATAAAAGAAAGAAGTATCAATAATGGATTTTTTAGGAACATGATAGTGTTATTGCTGTACAGTTTGAAGCCACAAAGGTTAGGATTGGACATTTGTCTCTATGCCTATGCCTAATTAGCACATAATTGGTGCTACCACATTATATTTTACCACCACATGATGAATGTATTTTTAAGATACAGTCATATGATTTAGTAATAATTGTTATTTACGTCTCTTTTAAATATTCTCTTTCACGTGTATTTCGTACATTTCAACCTTTGTCGTTGACCATTGAATCTTAATAGTTTCTTGTTTTTATAAAAGAAATATATTAATATGAAGCATGCATCAATTACAGTTGGCCTTTCACTAGTAGAAAAGAGGGTTTCTGTTTGGTCCAGATTCCACCACTAGTCCCAGTTTGTTACAGGCTGAGACTAGTGTGACCACTAGTACCGGTTCATACCGGCTCTAACGCTTCCTCGGGTCGTTCTGGACCTCTAGTCCCAAATTGTAATACGACCCAGGACAAGAGACCTCGCGCAAGCCAGCCGCATGGTGCGGGACCAATTAATCCCAGTTCGTATAACGGAATGAGACTAGAGGTTATTCACTAGACCCGATTTGTTATACCAACCGGGACTGTTGGTTTCTCTATAATTTGGCTTCGTCCATGCCCGAGTCATGGTCATTTTTCCTCCAAAGCAAGCCGAGTTCATGCCCATTTTTTCTCCAAGATTATAGAGATTTGGTGGCAACCCCTAAATCCAAGGTTTTAAAATGTTAGCAACTCCATCATTTCATCCCTCATCATTAATTTAGCTCAATGCGATAGAAGTAGAGATGGATTTGACGGGGTCCGACTCGTCAATGCACATTATTATGAACTTGGGTTTTGGAGAAAATGGGGATGCAGAAAGTTGCGGGACGGTTAACAGGCAAGCAATGCGCGAACATGAGGTTTACCCAGGTTCAGGCCCCCGGAGGGAAAACCCTACTCCTGCTTATCCTCTCTTGATTACGGCGGATCCGGAGGTTACAGGGGTGCGCAGATGCAATCTGGTATGAGGTGAGTTGAGAGATAGATCTGTAGATCTGTTGTAGTATAGTCTATTGTATCGTGCCCTCCTCGTTGGACCCTCCTAGCCTTTATATATGGGGAGGCTAGGTCTCGGGTATCGATACGAGTAGGTTACAAGTTGTATTCTAACTCTAGTCTAGAGCTTTCCTTGTCTTGTGCGCTTGAGAGTCCGTGTCCATATGGGCTTCATAGCAGCCGAAACGTCATAGGCATGATGGACCCTTGTAGGTCGTCGAGGACCTAGGAAGCCGATACTACCCTACAAAGTTTGAAAGACCTAATTTCAAACCCACCAGTTCTCGCAGTGCCAGAACCTCATGAGCCTATGTTACTTTACATTGCAGCGACCAACAAGGTCATAAGTGTGGTAACAGTAGTGGAGCGCGAGGAAGAGGGCCACGAGCATAAGGTGCAGTGTCCAACTTATTACCTGAGTGAGGATCTGACAGAGTCGAAACAACGGTATCCACACCATCAAAAGCTAGCCTATGGAGTGTTCTTCACGTTTAGAAAGCTACGCCACTACTTTCAAGAGAACAAGATCACAGTGGTGAGTACTGCTCCCTGCGAGATATAATCAATAATCACGACGCCACAGGACATGTCGCAAAGTGGGGAATAGAGCTTGCAGCTTTTGACATTGAGTACAAGCCGCGTACAACAATCAAGTCCCAAATACTTGCCGATTTCATTTTCGATTGGACAGAGACGGCAGAAAATACAAGTCCTCCAGACTCAGAATTTTGGACCCTTCATTTTGATGGATCAACAGCACGAGGAGGCTAGGGGGCTGGCGTGGTGCTCAAATCACCCCAAGGAGATAAGCTATTCTATGTGTTACAAATACACTTCATAGCGACAAATAATATTGCCGAGTATGAAGCATTGTTACATGGAATATGCATGGACAAAAACATTGGCGTAACAAAACTCATGTGTTACGGAGACTCGGATTTAGTTGCTCAGCAAGTATCTGACATCTGCAATACAAACAAGCACATGGCAGCCTACAAAGCTGACGTGGATGAATTATCTAAATCGTTCGAGGATTTTGAGGTTCAACATATCCCTCAAGCAGAAAATGAGGAAGTGGATGCTCTATCAAGGATAGGCTCTACGCGGAAACAAGTACCGGATGGAGCTTTTTTAGAGCATTTAAGGGTCCCCTCCATAACCGGAGTTAATGAGGACTATCCGACGAAATCCGACTCACCTTTAATAGCATTTCTGGCTGTAATTCCCAGCTGGACAAAACCCTATCTGGATTTCCTGATAGACGGAAAATTACCCGAAGACGAAGTCCTGAGCCGGCAGATTGTCCGACGAGCGAAAGCCTACACAATAATAAATTGTGAGCTCTATAAGCGGAGTGTTTATGGGGTTTTTCAGCGACGTATTTCTCTGAAAGAAGGAGTGGAAATCTTACGAGAAATTCATGAAGGCCAGTGTGGTCACCATGCTGCAGCCAGATCCTTAGTGGCAAAATCTTTTAGACACGGATTTTTTTGGCTTACAGCTAAGGCGGACGCCGATAAACTATTCAAAACGTGAAAAGGCTGCCAAAAGTACACCCGTCAGGCACATGTTCCGGCTGATCAGCTGCGAACAATCCCTTTTACATAGCCATTTGCGGTTTGGGGGCTTGATATGGTAGAGCCGTTTCACATGGAAAAATGTGGATTTACTCACCTACTAGTGATGGTGGATAAATTTACAAAGTGGATTGAGGCTAAACCTGTAACAACTTGCGATAGAGCCCTACAACCAGAAAGTTTGTCGAGGACGTGAACATCCGATTTGGATATACGCACAGTATAATTACTAACAACGGGAGCAATTTTTCCATGGGAGAACTTGCCAAATTCTGTGAAGAACAAGGGATCCGACTTGATATTGCATCAGTCGCGCATCCACAAGATAATGGACAAGTCGAAAGAACGAACGGTCTTATTTTACAAGGACTCTGACCTCGTCTCGAGGCACCACTTTGTTGTGTCGTGGGGGCTTGGGCGGAAGAATTTCCGTCTATGATATTGAGCTTACGTACAACTCCTAACAGATCAACAGGATACACTCGTTTCTTCTTGGTCTATGGTGCAGAAACAGTTCTTCCAAGTGATCTAATTTATCAGTCTCCTAGAGCAAAGCGTATATCGAAGAAGATGCAGAAGTTTCTCGACAAGATGATCTCGATATAATCGAAGAAGATCACGCCATTGCTGAGCAGAGATCTACAGCCTATCAGCAGAAGTTACGCAAGTATCATAGTCAGAGAGTACATAACCGTTCTTTCAGGAAGGGAGATTTGGTTCTCTGGCTTGTGCAAAAAAAAGCATAAACTTTTCCCGATTTGGAAAGGACCTTTTATGATCAGCAGAGTTCTGCATAATGGTTTATATTATTTAACAGATATGAGACCAGTCAAGGAAAGACCAGATACTCGTTAGAGAAAGAGAGCTGACGGTAGTATAGACCCGAATGAGATAGACTGTCCATGGAATATTGCACAGCTACATTCCTTCTATTCTTAGTTATATTTCCTTGTAGTCATATATGTACATGTTCAAAGTGAAATAAAGTATTGGTTTCCTCATATGTTATTTTTGAGAAAAAATTTACCATCTTATTTCCAAATGAGCATGTCGTTTTCAAAAATCCCAGAATGCTTGAAAGTACTTTATGCTCATGTTCGTTCTGGTTATGATTTTTCAATATCTAAAAAATGTTACCCTAGGGTAAAAAATCAATTTATTTTTTATACTTTTGTTTTTTATCTGATTGCTTAGACGCGGGTATCTTCCGAGTAATGAATTGTTGGTACTGGAAGCCGGCTTTTTTCTGAGTTTAAACTGGTTTAGCAATTGAGCTCCATTGCTTGGCAAAGTTTCCATGCTAAAGGTTGGCCGGCTAATGAAAGGGACGTGGCAGAGAGCCAGATAAAACGACAAGTATAAGCATAAAAAATAGTTCTTTAGAAATTTTCAAGCACACTCATAAAAAATATATACAAACAAAGTGCTATGATAGTAAAAGCATTAGTTCTTACAGACCAGCACAAGCAAAATATTGTTTCCATCATTACATGCCAAAGTTTAGAATAATGCATTATAAATGTTTATGCTGCAAAATCAGGTGGTGGTGATAAAGAGCGTGGAGCACTGGAGTCGACATGGTCGTCGCCCTGGACCTCGGAAGCTGCTTCAACTAGGCTGTCTTCTGGCTCTTGAGGTAAGGAAGGCACAACGACGGATTCAAAGAATGGCGTTGTAATTGGTCATCTTCGCCACACGGCAAGCGTAACCTACATAGGACTCTTGGATAGCATTGATGTTCTACGGGTTACCCTCATCGTCCTCATTGGCGATACCCTTGGTGACGTGCCAGATCTCCATATCACTGTGGTGGCTCATCACCATGGTAAGGGCGGTCTATGCAGCAGTCCGAGCATAGGATATCTTCAAGTCTTCAATAAGCTTCAGAATCTCCTTAGACTTGTCCCTCACCTCTTGCACTGGCATCTTATGCAAGTCGAAAAGTCTGACTGACTCACCAGCCTCTTCAAGAGTCTGGCAGAAGTCGAACAAGATATGTCCGACGAGATTTATGCGCTCGAGGTGAGGTTCGGAGGTAGGAGAGTCGGAAAGGTTCAGAGGGTCTGGGAAAGAACCAAATATCAAAATTTCACTTGAAAGAAATTCGAAAAAATCAATGAAAGAATAAAGAAACTCGGAAATCTTACCTAGCACGGAATGATTCCACTGATCACGCTCCTCGCGGAGGCTTTTTAGTTCCTTATCGAAGTCCTTTTTGAGATCATCTAGTTGTTTATCTCGAAGGGAGAGTAGCTTATCGAGCCTCTCAGTCTCTATATTGCTTGACTCCAGGACAACATTTACGGATTTCTTCGATTCAATATTAAGATTCTCAAGCTTGTCCCGGAGCTCAACATTCTCCATCTCCAAGACCTTGAAATTCTCGGATTGCTCCACCATCTTGCTGGATTCACATAACAATTCTGCAAAGGGAAAAATATCAGTCTGACAAACCAACTTTGACTATGACAATATCTAAGTGACAAATAAAAGTCAGAAAAGTTTACCTTGTGCTTCATCTTTTTCAACCTTCAACTTTGAATTCTCAAGGCGCAAGGCCTTGATTTCCTTGCGTTTATTGCATATATTCTTGAGAAATTCCTGGTTGGAAGATGCAATTTTCTATAAGTTTAGAGATGGAATACCGTCAGACGCTACTAAGACTCGGGCTGCAAATTTAACTAAGTATAAATATAGCACGAGCCTTGGGGGTTACACTACATCGTTCTTTTGCATCCTATAGGCATCAACTCGATTCAATGATGTTTATCCGACTTTATGCTTGGGGGCTAGAGAATATGAGAATAAGCACTGCAAAAAATGAATCAGAAACTTACAATGTGTTCCAGGTGCAGCTTCTCAAAATCTGAGTTTGGTGTTGTCAAACACTTTCTCGGCAAGGGAGAGGGAGGGAACGTCTGCCGCTGGGAGTTCGCCAGACTCTATCTTCGTGTCCCAAACCAAAATTTGATCCAGGAGGCTAACCAGCTTCACGCCCTCCATCTCCTGGCTCGCTGCATCTGGAGTGAGGGTTTGCTTCTCAAGACTAGACTGGGCCAGCTTGAGGATCTCTTCTCTTCTTCTTCTGTTTCAGGCCGGAGGTAGCAGAGCCGGCCACTTTGTCTAACTTTCCTGTATATATTACCATCGGATCATTACCCTTGACGGGTTCACCCTTGTTAGTTGTCTGGCTACCAATGGTAACCAAGAATTTCGAGATGTTGTTGGCATCAGGAGAGGCAGAAACCTCTGGTGCTGATGATGGGGTACTAGTTGGAGTTTGAGGCGGCATCGCTGGGGAGATGACAAGCTTCTGTTGACGTAGTGGCTTGCCCGGTTTGCTGTCTAGCTTCACTTTGTTCTTCAAAACTTTTTTTGCTCTGAAGCATGAAAATCCGAATATCAGGTGTGCTTTGGAAAGAATGAAATGTACAAAATACTGAAATCATCGACAAGGTACATACTTTTTAACTACTGGTAGCACTTGGCTACCAGCAGTGATAACAACTTCTTTCGCCTTGCGCTTCTTGGAAGCGGAGGCAGGAACTTCTTGCACCTCGTCATCCTCCGTCGCATCTGGATCGTCTAAGAGATCTCCCTCTAATGGAGCTAGCTCATACTCGGGGAGTTTCTCGAGCTGACAAATTCAAAAGGCATCGATAAAAATAGAGTCGGAAAAGAAACAGAAAAGAACGACAAAACGCGAATGCAGAGTCAAAATATTTACTGGAGTTAGAGGACGGTTAGACGTGAAAATCTTTAGGGAGATATCCGGAACTTTTCGTTCCACTCTTTCCTTGATCAAAACCTGCATGCAAGTCTTGTAATCCTTCGCCGGAATCCGGTTTGGGCTGACCCGCAGGCTGTCCTTTGATACGTTGAAAACGTATCTATAATTTTTTATGCTCCATGCTTGTTTAGTATCCACTTTGCTATGTTTTTTCTACACTTTGAGGTATTTTTTATACACTTTCTGGAACTAACCTATTGACAAGATGCCACAGTGCTAGTTGCCTGTTTTATGCTGTTTTTGGTTTCAGAAAGCTAAAAAATGAATATTCTCGGAATTGGACGGGACAAAAGCCAAAGTTCATATTTTTACCTGAGCGATATGGAAAATCGAAGACAAGACGGAGGAGGAAACAGGGTGGCCACATCATAGGTGGGTGCGAGCCTACCCTAGGCCATGCCCATAGAGGGTGTGCCCCCCTGGACCTCCACCGACCTTGCCGCATGCGCCTATAAGAAGCCCCCAGGGAGAAAACCCTAAATAATCCATCATACTTCCAGAAAAACCTCCGTAGCGCCGCCGCCACCGAAAGGGAGATTCGGGGGACAGAAAGTCTCTATTCCGGCACCCTTCCGGGACGGGGAAGTGCCCTCGGAGCCATCTCCATCGATCTTCATCACCGTTGCTGATTCCCATGATGAGGAGGGAGTAGTTATTCCTCGAGGCTAAGGGCTCTACCGGTATCTATGTGTTCATCTCTCTCTCTCTCTCTATGCATGGTAATATTGTGATCATGAGCTTTGTAATCAAGTAGATCTACCTTGCTACTCAAGTGCTTCAATAGATCTCTGCTCTCCCCATGTATGTGAAAGTGACAGCGTGCATGCCATGGTGGCACTTAGCTTTGAGTCTACATAAATACTGTTTGTGCTTTAATAGATCTATTATTTTCCCCACGTGTGTGAAAGTGACAGCGGGCATACCGTGTGTGGCACTTTGGATAGATTGAATATTTGTTATGAGTTATATTTTGAGTTGGATGTTTCTATGAAATTGTGGTATTTGTTGGAACCAGCTAGCGCTCAAGGTGACAGTGTGGGGTTATCTAGATTGGGGAAGGACCTACTGTGGATTAGAGTGTCCAACCGGAGAATAGTTAAGAGTAGTATCATGAAGAGAGGATATTTATATGAGAGAGTGTCACTAGTGAAAGTATGATCCCTAGGCCTTGTTTCTAAGAATTGAAACACCGTTTGCATCTATATCTGTTGCATGTTTGCTTTCTTCCATCTTTTTTCCTTCAGTCTTTACCTCACCGTCAAGCTATTTTCTGGCAATCACACACATTACCCCACGCCACCAACAAGTCAGAAGTTATTTTCTGGCATCGTTACTGCTTGTATTTCACTATCTCTTCGCCAAACTAGTGCATCTATACACCTGAGAAGTGTATTAGGTGTGTTAGGGACACAAGAGACTTCTTGTATCTTGATTGCAATGTTTCTTGAGAGGAATACCTTTGAACACTTCCTCCCTGAGTTTGATAAACCTTGGGTAATCCACTTAAGGGAAACTTGCTACTGTTCTACAAACCTCTTCACTTGGAGGCCCAACAATTGTCTACAAGAATAGAAGTGCGTAGACATCAAGCTCTTTTCTGGCGCCGTCTTGCAAGGTGTAGTAAAGGTACTCACATCCTCCGGTGTGAGTGCTCGAAGTTATTTCCTTTAGATTCTGCAATTTGTCTTTTTGTTTGTTGTTTTAACTAGTTAGGCTTAATGGAAAACAACAACAAAATTAGAGAGCTTTATAGTGTTTATCTTGAGTTAGGACATGAAGTGTTTGAAGAGAAAATTAAAAAACCTATGGAACTTTATTTGCATGCTAATAGCAATGTTATTAGTATGAATTCTTTGAACACCATTATTGCTAATGCAATGGAAACGTCTAAGCTTGGGGAAGCTAGTTTTGATGAAAATGATCTTTTTAGTCCCCCGGCTTTGGAAGATAGCTATTCTATTGCTTATGATGATACCAAACCTCCAATATATGATAATTACAATGATGAATATGATATTTTAAGTCCACCTACTATTGAGGAGAAAATTTATTGTGATTACAATATGCCTCCTATATTTTATGATTATGGTGATGAGAATAATAATAGCTATTTTGTTGAATGTGCTCCCACTACAATTAATAAGAATGACTATGCTTATGTGGAGAGTAATAATCATTATATGCATGTGGCTCATGATAGGAATGTTTTATGTGATAGTTATATTGTTAACTTTATTCATGATGCTTCTGAAAGTTATTATGAGAGAGGGAAACATGGTTTTATGCATCTCAATAATATTAAGTTTCCCCTCTTTATGTTGAGAATCTTGAAGTTGCACTTGTTTTGCTTTCCTATGTTTTTTGCTTTGTTCTTTCATGACTTGTTTCTTTACAAGATTCCTATGCATAGGAAGTGGGTTAGACTTAAATGTGTTTTGAATTTGCTTCTTAATGCTCCCTTTTACTTCAATTCATATTTCTTATGTGAGCATCTTCTCAAACTATCAAGATAACCCAAGAGTTTTCTTGAGTTTTGGAAGTTATTACTTCTGTAATGACCTCTCCTTATCCTTTTTGTTTGTTTTTTGTGCCAAGAATGACCTCTAATGAGAGGGAAGTAAGATTTGGGGAGTTCCTGTCCCAAAACAGATTTATGACCTCCACCATAGAAAATCGTGAGGGGTCTCTATAAGTCGGATTGAGCTGAAAATTTACGAATAAATCCCTAGTATGTTAGATAATTTTAGTTAGTTCAACACTTTTTGATTTGAGCAACAGAAGGTCTTCGAATAAATCAGTTTCTACCTACTGGTCTGTTTTGACAGATTTCAGCCATTATTTGCATTTGCTTCTTATTGATTCCTTTTTGGGAAATTGAGCTTTTTGAAGGAGTTTCTATAGTATCTTGTGTATTTAGTGAAAGTTTTTATGTTTTGAAACAAAATCCAAAGGTCTATTATCTTTTGAATACACTAATGTTGCTAATAAAGATTGTGTGAAGTTTTGTATGAAGGAAAAATTGCAGGTGTAGAGAAAGGATGATGTAATGAGATGAAGAATGGACAAAAGCTTAAGGTTGGGGATGCCACCCCGTGTCACCCCAAGAAATATTCAAGAGGTACAAGCGTCAAAGCTTGGGGATGCCCAAGGCATCCCCTTCTTCATCAATAAAAATCTCAGGTCTTTCTAGACACTTGATTTTTATTGTTTCATGCACAGTTGTGTTGTTCTTGGAGCGTCTTAGTTTTCGTTTTGATTTTTGTTTTCTTAGTTTGCTTGAGTAAGTTGGTTGGTTACACCACACTTATTTTGGAGAGAGACACACTCTATTTTCATTGCCTAGAACACTCTAGTTTTTCATTCTTATTGTTTTGTGAGTGTTCTCTTTTGCTAGCACTGTGTTTAGCCTTAGTTTTCTTGTGCTTTCAGATTAGAACTTTTTAGTTCTTCTTTGTGGATTTGTGAGACAATCTCACTGATCTTTATTGATTATTATCTTTGTGAGTTGTTTCAAATAAGTTGATTGGTGTTGGAAAAGAGTAGGAAGCTTCATGCATATAGTGATACAAAAGGGAGCTTGTTTAGATTGTGGCTTAGACTTTAGCATGTCATTCTAGATGTTTTTTTGAACTTATGCTTAGTGATTATTGATGTAGCATGACTTGTTCCAAACAATTAGGATTGCTTAATGTGCATTGAAAGAATCATGCGTTGTTTTAGCATACAAAAGCATAGTATTACGGTATTCTCCTTTGATGCTTTGTTTGGGTTGACTTGGCACATGCTCACACCATGTTATGACTATGAACAAGTCACCATCGCCTCTATGATCATTTAGTCCTTGACTTGTAGTACCACTCTATGCTTTGATTAGTAATGCTTTGTTGCTCTACATGATTATGGCCATTATTGCTCTCTTAGTTGGTTGCTCCCAGTCTTTTGGTAGCCTACAGTTGTATGAGTAAGCTCTACTCATGATTCCAACTCCCAAGAAACCAAGTTATTCCAAAATTTCCACTATAAACTCATAAGCATGGTGTGTTATACCATTCCAAGTATATTCTTGTTTTCAGCTATCTTCCAATTAAAAACTATTTTGTTATGTGAAAACTTAGTGATTAAAGACCTCACGAACTTGATGGCACACTTTATATTTTTTTCCTCTAATAAACTTGAACCATTGTGTCGTCTATGTTGTATATGCTTGCACTTATACGTTGGAATTAGCAGAACCATGCTGTCATGGGGAACATTTTCAACATTCACTTGTACTTTGTACACAGTTGATATCATGCTCTTTTGTCTATGGATGTCACCAGCGTGAAATAAAAAGGGATCTTGTAAGTCCATGGAGTTATGTATTTTGTGTTAGAGAATGATACGACCAAAATGTATCTACTTTCTCGAACACTTTGTTATTGTTTCTTCTCTAAACTTGTGTGATCTGGATACAACTAACACGGACTGACGCTGTTTTCAGCAGAATTACCTTGGTGTCTTGTTTTTGTGCAGAAAATCAACTATCAGGAAAAATCTCAGAAAATATGCCAAAAATTATATTTCACTAGAAGATCCACGGAGCCAGAAGGCGAGACGGAGAGGAGGCCTGGGGGGCCCACACCCACCCCAGGCGTGGGCCCACCACTGGTCGCGCCTAGAGGGGGTGCAGCCACCCCAGGCACCCCCCTCGGCCTCCCTCTGCGCCTATAAGTTGCCTTTTGACCTAAAAACCGAGGGGGTTTGATAGTTTTCTAGAAAGAGTTCCACTCCACCACCGCCACCAGAAACCAAGATTCCGATCCAGAAACTCCGTTCTGGCACCCTGCCGGGACGTGGAATTTGGAGAGGATCATCGCCATCGTCATCACCAACGCATCTCCATCAACCACCGATGTTTCCCTCATCCATGAGTGAGTAATCCCCCACTGTAGGCTTGGGGATGGTAGGGATTGGATGAGTTCTATCATGTAATCGAATAAGATTTGTTAGGGCACAGTGCCTAGTATCTCTATTAGTGCTATTTGACTTTGTTGTAACCTGTTGTGCTTAATGCTTGTCACTAGGACCCGAGTAACATGATATCAGATCTGAACTTATTATTGAATCATTATGATAGTATTGTTTGTGATCTTATATGCAAGTTGTGTACCCATATCATTGTCCGGATCCAAAGGCCCCAAAGTGACAATAATTGGGACAACCGAAGGGGATGGCTGTGGTCTAAGGATCACATGTGTTCATGGAGTGTTAATGCTTGGCTCTGGTGCTCTATTAAAATGAGCACCTTAATTTCCAGTAGTTCCCTAGAGGCCTTGCTGCCACGGGCTGGCTGGACAAAAGATGTTGTGCAAGTTCTCATTGCGAGCACGTGTGACTATATTTGGAGCACATGCCTAGGATTGTTTACTACTTGGATGCTTGTTATTATTTATCTGCAATGCCCTAGATCTTGAAGTTACATGTTTAGAATCGTCCATGCAACGCCCGTCCATCCATCCCTATGCCTACCTCACTCGAATCCTACTGTTACCATTACTCTTGTTGTTGCTCCTGCTTTACTGTTGCTACTACCAAATTGTTGCTACTGATAAACTTCTGTGAGCAAGAACTATTTCCAGGTGCAGCTAAATTGACAACTCAGTTGTTAAGGCTTGCAACTATTCTTTGGCTCCCCTTGTGTAGAATCAATAAATTGGGTAATACTACCCGCGAAGACTGTTGCGATCCCCTATACTTGTGGGTCATCAAGACAATTTTCTGGCGCCGTTGCTGGGGAGCATAACTTTATTTGTAAGTTCACTTGGAACTATTATCGTTCACTTCTACTCCTTTCATCATGGGGAAGTCTCGTGATGGAAAGTTCCCTATTTTACCATCCACTACAAGAAGAGGTACAATCATAAACACCTCTGCTGCTCTTGATTCACCGTCTGTTATAAGTAAGATTGTTACACCACCACCACCACATACACATGCTATACACATTGCTACTAATGCTGAGTCTAAAACTGCTTTTGATACTCATGATGTTACTTCTACTATTCTTGATGCGAGTTCCATTAGGTCCTTTTCTAGATGCTACTATGGCTAGTCTAGGAAATACCGAACCTCCTAGTGAATACACTGTTACACCTGTTAGCTCACCTGAGTCTAGTGAGAGTTATGATATTAATGATGGTTACATTGAGTTCACTGATGATTTTGTTGAAGAGTGCCGAAACACACATGGTACTAGTACTATTAAGAGTATCCTTGCTAGACGTACTATCATGCCTAAGTTGTCCTCTGATCCTAAGTTTGCCACTTCTCCCATAGATATTAAAGATGCAGACTATGAAATTCTCTTGATTTATCTTATTTAGATATTGTTGAGAAAGAACATTTTTGTGGTTCTGAAAATGAGAGTGTTGTGGCTCATATGAATGAGCTTTCTACTATGAGTGCTTTGTTCTCTGATGATTTTAAGATGTGCAAGTACTTTGTTACTAAGATCTTCCCTTTTTCACTAAAAGGAGAAGCTAGGGCTTGGTTTAATAGATTACCTCCTGGTTCCATTGATAGCCCTGATAGCTTGATTGCTTCTTTCTTCCAGAAATATTTTCCTCCCAGTGCTAGACATGCTACTTTGCAGAGACTTTTTGATTTTAAACAGGGAGAATAAGAGAAATTGCTTGAGTCATGGACAAGGTTCTGTGCCTTGATTCATGCACATCCTGGATGTCCATTACCTAAGAATGAGCTTCTTGATATTTATTATAATGGACTAACTGATGATTCTAGGACCTACCTAGATAGCTTTGCTGATTGTGTTTTCAGGAAAAGAACTCCTATAGATGCTGAAGAATTAATGGCTAAAATAAGCAAGAATTATGATGATTGGACTTCAACTGAGCTGAATGCACCTGAGCCTATTACTCCTGAAGCAGTTGTTCCTGAACCAATTCAAGCACCAACAACAAAGAAGAGGGGAGTTATTGCATTAAATTATGAAGTGACGAAGGAAGCTAATAAGTGTCTAAAGGAGAAAGGTATTAGAGCTGAAGATGTGAAGAATCCACCTCCTATAGAAGAATTATGTAAGCCAATTCCCCCCTCATCTATTATTGAGGTACACTCTCTCCAACATTTTGATGAAGGTGATATTCTTTATGGTAAGCCTCCTGATCAATGTTTAGAGGAACTTGACACATTTATTGTTAAGCAAGGGTATTTTAATAAACAAGTTCAGAATCATTTATTGGAAAACTCTAGAGTTATCCATGAGTTAAAAGATATTGTGGAAAGAACTTCTAATGATATTAAAATGCTTTGTAAACACTTTCAAATGGTTCAAACTCAACTTGATCAACTTGCTAAGGGGCAAAAGGATATGCTAGTTAATGCTTCGGGAGATAAACATACTAATGGAATTAGAACTAGGAGTGGTATAGCTACTCAAGATCCTTTATATCCTGAAGGACACCCTAAAAGAATAGAGCAGGATTCCCAACAAGGTGAAGATAGTGGTAGTCCTCGTAAGAGGAAGAAAAAGAAACATAAGATAGTTGAGGAATCACTTGAATCTGGTGTAGATCCTAATAGTATATCTGTCTCTAATGCTGAAACTGAGAGTGGTAATGATAAAATTGAGTCTCCTGGTAAGGAGGAAGGTGAGGAAGAACCTGAGAAGCACACTAAAAACACTAGGTACACAAAGGAAGATTTTATTGCTAATAAACATGGTAAAGAGAGAGAACCTTGGGTGCAGAAACCTATGCCTTTTCCAGGTAAGAAACACAAGTCAAAGGAGGAGGAACACTACAATAAGTTTTGTGAGTGGATGAAGCCTTTATTATTGCAAATTCATTTGACTGATGCTATTAAGTTGCCTCCTTATTCAAAGTATGTGAAGGATATTGTCTCTAATAAAAGGAAGATTCCTAACGAGGAGATTTCTACTTTGCTTGCTAATTACTCCTTTAATGGTAAGGTTCCAAAGAAACTTGGTGATCCAGGTATACCAACTATTCCTTGCTCCATTAAGAATAATTATGTTAGAACTGCTTTATGTGATTTTGGGAGCTGGAGTTAGTGTTATGCCTTTTTCTCTCTATAAGAGACTCCAGCTAGAAAAGTTGATACCAACTGATATTTCTTTGCAAATGGCTGAAAAGCCAACTACTATTCCTGTTGGTATATGTGAGCATGTTCCTGTTCAAGTAGATCATAATTGCATGGTTTTAACTGATTTTGTTGTGCTTGAAATTCCTGAAGATGATAATATGTCTATTATTCTTGGGAGACCTTTTCTTAATACTGCAGGTGATGTCATCAATTGCAATCAAGGAAAAGTAACACTCAATATTAATGACAAAGAGCACACTGTCTATTTCCCCAAGAAGGTTGTTAAGATCTATTGCCTAAATTCCATTAAAAATATTGATAGCATCAAGTTTGGAGAAATATATTGTCCCATTCCACAAGAAAATTTTCAAACTATTATGATTGGGACCATTGCTATCAAGTATGAGGTAAAATAATCACCTTGTGGATTGCAAAGTTTTGCTTAATATAAGATTGTTTTGGTAACAAGACTTGATCAACCTTGTTAACAAAAGTATTTTAATGAACAAAATAATGTTTCCACTATGGTTATACTTGCTTTCTTTTACTTTTCTCCTTCCTAGTCTTTGCTTTAGATTTAGTTTTGCTTGTTGTTTGCTTGTTTGAGTTTATTAGAGCTCCTGTAGTTTGGATTTTGGTTTGCTTTTGCTTCTTCTAAAAAAATTGTTTCTGCGAGAAAAACAATTTTCATACCCTGAAAATTGGCCAAAAATAAAGTTTCCCAAAATATCCGAAAAAATTAAAAATAATTTTTTCCTCGAAAAAAGGGGCAGAGAGGCACCTGAAGTGACCCAGTGGCCACCCCAGGCCACCACACCCATGGTAGGCGCGGCCTACCAGGTGGCGGCGCCTGGGGGGTCTGGCCCACCTAGGCCCCTCCAGGCTGCCTCCTTAAAGCCATCTTCTTTCTCTCTCCCGAAAAACACCGGAAAACTTGCTCAAGCTCAAGTTCTTGCTGTTCTTGCTCGCGATTTTCGATCTCCTTGTTTAGCCCATCTCAAGTGCTAATTTTTGGAGGGATTGTTCATTGGTATGTGCCTCCTCCACTTGTCCAAGTAGATTTGTGATTGGTAGATTGTATCTTGAGTATTTTACTGCTATAGGTGTCAGGTTGTTTGAGATTGCATGCTTTTTCTATGCTTGGAAATTTTGTTTTTATGCATGTGTATTCCTCTAGCAAGTTCCTATAGTAGTTGCTCATCATTTATCAACTTAGAAATCACTTGGTTTGATGGTTGTCTAAAAATTTCAGCAAGTAAGATGAGTGCGTATCCACTGAATCAATATGAATTGATGGTGCATGAGCCAATGAAGGTTCATCGTGAGGAGGCAGTTTTTCCTTCCATATATCCATGCCATGAATTTATGAGAACTGCGGGGATACTCCAAGACTTCCAAACTATGGTTACAAATGCAGGGTTGGAACACTTTGTTGAAGGTGAACCATCCAATATGTTAAGCTAACCATGGATTTTGTGCATGACTTTCGGTTCACTTGGTCTACTTCTAATCCCATGGTCCATTACAAAATATATAGTATACCTGTCGACCTGCCTTTTGCTGATTTCTTGGCAGCAATTAGAGTACCTCAGTGGGGATCTTGTGAGAAGATCAAGGAGAGGCCCAAGTCACTTATGGATTTATATGCTGAGATTTGCCAAGGTTTTGACTTCTCAAAGAAAAGTGGTAAAATTCAGAACATTCAGCTCCCAACTATTAGATACTTTGCCTATTTCATTACCAAGTGTGTTCTTGCTAGAAAGATTGCTAGAAAGTTGTCTTCTTTTGATCTAGCTTTTATCGCAGCTGCTTTGAATAGGAATAGATCTTATAGTTTGGGTGCTCTGATAGCTCACTGTCTCACCACCAACCATGAGAAGGGTGGAATTTGTGGAGGTCTCATTGCTTCTAGGTTGCTAGCTTTCCATGGTTTAGAGTCTCATTATTCAGATTTTCAGTTCCCCATAGAGAGGCTTGATATTGAATCCATGATTCAGCATGGTTTTGTTTCCTTGGGGGCTAATGTGATAAGTTTACCATATGAATTATCTTTTTCCTAGCAAGGTCGGAGAAAGGGTAGGACTGAGAAAATAGTTTATTTGCCTGCACATGCTTTGTTTAGCTTTGATAACAGGCAAGGATGGTCGCTTACAGAGGAGGAGGTTGACACATATGTGGCGGAAATCTCCCAGCAAGAGGAGAATGTTGAAGAGGATGTCGAAGACAATTCGGTTCAGCCCTCCAACTTGGGAGATTCTTCATACCAGCTGCCCTCATTTGATTGGGGCGCGTCTTTTCTTCATCGCAGGTGCCTGACTATGATCATTCCTATGATGACCCACCAACATGGGGGTACTATCCGCACTATTGAGCCCCACTTAGGCCAAAATCCTAAGCTTGGGGGGAGGTATACCGACATCACACACTCATATATATATCATGATCGGTCGGTTCTATGTACATCCATTGTTTTTGCTTTCTTTTTGGTTTTTGTTGCTTCTTTCTAAAAAACCCAAAAGTACCAAAAACAAATCGTTGTTTCTTTTGGTTTGTTTTTTGGTTTCTTTGCTTTGGTTTGCCTTAAAAGAAAAATCCAAAAATATTTTGCTTTGTTTGTTTTGCTTTGTTTTTGTTTGGTTTTTCTTTGTTTGATTGTTTCTAAAAATTCGAAAACACCAAAAAAATTGTTGTTCTTCTTTGGTTTTGTGAGTGCTTTGTAGGGTTCAGCAGTCCATAGTGGATTTTGGTTTCATGTTAATTATTCAAGTCACACAAGTGAAGGGAAATAATGAAGATTAAGACAACTCGAGGTGTGGTAAGAGGCTGGTAACGAACTCTATTTGTTTCATTTTTGTACATATACTCTTCATTGTGAGCATGCTAAGCCTGTTTGTGTAAGGTGTATGTCATTATGGATGATTAGTAGTTCTTGCTTGTCTATGATTAGCTCCAGCTTGCTAATAGTTTGTAGCATGTCATATGAATGTTTGCTTGCATTGTTTTATTCATACATTGGTATGATATTGTGGTATCCTCCTCTGACTATTCATGTGAATCGACTTGGCACATTCTCGTGCATGCATATGACTAATCAATAGTCACTAAGCCTCGATGATTTATTTTGCCTCAGAGTTCTTGTATCACTTTCATACCATAATTAGTCCTATTTTGTTGCAAGCATGATTATGACAGCTATTGCTCTCTCGTTTGTTGCTCCCTCTCTATTGCTAGCCTTCACTTGCACTAAGTATGTGCTCTACCTGTGCTTCCAACTCCCCAAAACCAATATTGCCAGCTGTGTCCACCATACCTACCTATTAACATCATTTTCTACTTCAGTGCATATTCTATATGTCGTGTTTTCTTCCAAAATAAAATGTTTGTCTGTTTTGAGAAAGTTAGTTAGTAAATCTCTCACGAACTTGATGGAACACTTTATTCTTTGCGCTTAATAATCTTGAACCATCATGACCTGTCCATGAAAGTTACATGCTTTCTAATTATATGCTGGGAGTCAGCAGAACCGTGCTGTCATGGGGAACGCTTTCAACATTTTTTGGATATCTCATCCAGTTGATACCTTGCTCTTTTGTTTACAGATGTCGACGATGTGAAATAAAAGGGGAGGCTGTGAGTTCATGGAGTCTATACATTGTGTTAGAGAAACTCCTGGGCTGCTAGCCTAAGCCATGCCTAATCATGGTGGAAACTTGCATCATCACCATAATTAGGATCTATGAAGCATCCTCAATAAAAATCTATGCATATGGTAAATAAAAAGATTGCTAAGATGCTCATTGTCTGCTTGCCTTGTCATTTTGGTTATGGGAAAGCTCCTGTACCATGTGCAAGGGGTACCCCGTTGGTGGTTCTCGATGATATGCATGTATTTAAAATGACAAGAACTTTCAGGTGACCAAAGTTGACTAGCATGCAGGGCGACCCTCGTACTCAAGGGACTTGGGATTTCCAGTTTATGGTATGTCAGGCATATGATTCAGAGTGGACCTCACTTTGACCTTAACCACATGAAGATGCCTATGATAGGGGCAATGAGAGCTCAAAGCTAATGAGTACCTTCCTTTCAGCATTGGGAAGCCTTTCAAACCTTTCAAAACCATTTTCACAACTTTGTTGAGTCACCACTTATTCTATGAGCACCTTCTTGAGAGCATAGTTGTCATTCTTTTGTTTGTTCCAAAACTTGGTTAATTATGTAATGACTTTGATGCTTGTATCTCTGATATCTTTACTTCTAGTCTTCACTTGAACTTCAGAGGTGCCTTGGCATTTATATTGTGCTCCACAAACAAAGGAAATCGAGATACCACTCTATCATACCTTATTATGAGCATTGCAATGTTTCTTATGTTTATGTTTCATGCTACTTATTATTATTGAGTTGGTTTCTCTTCATAGCTTGCAATGACTATTGAGTATACTTAGTTGCATACTCATTATTATGAATTGTCTAAGCATCCAATCTTGTGCTGAGAATATTAAAAACATATGAAGCAAAGTGTTCGTGAAATTTGTTTTATCGCACTCAGTTTTCAACTGAATTGCTTGAGGACAAGAAATAAGCTAAGCTTGGGGGAGTTGATACGTCCAAAATGTATCTACTTTCTCGAACACTTTGATATTATTTCTTCTCTAAACTTGTGTGATTTGGATACAACTAACACGGTCTGACGCTGTTTTCAGCAGAATTACCTTGGTGTCTTGTTTTTGTGCAGAAAATCAACTATCAGGAAAAATTCCGGAAAATATGCCAAAAATTATATTTCACCAGCAGATCCACAGAGCTAGAAGACGAGACGGATAGGAGTCCTAGGGGGCCCACACCCACCCTAGGCGCAGGCCCACCACTGGCCGTGCCTAGAGGGGGTGCAGCCACACCAGGCACCCCCTCAGCCTCCCTCTGCGCCTATAAGTTGCCTTTCGACCTAAAAACCGAGGGGGGTTCGATAGTTTTCCAGAAAGAGTTCCGCTCTGCCGCCGCCACCTAAACTCCATTCTGGAACCCTGCCGGGACGGGAAATTTGGAGAGGATCATCGTCATCACCAATGCATCTCCATCAACCACCGATGTTTCCCTCATCCATGGTGAGTAATCCCCCGTTGTAGGCTTGGGGATGGTAGGGATTGGATGAGTTCTATCATGTAATCTAATAAGATTTGTTAGGGCATAGTGCCTAGTATCTCTATTAGTGCTATTTGACTTTGTTGCAACTTGTTGTTCTTAATGCTTGTCACTAGGGCCCGAGTGCCATGATCTCAAATCTGAACTTATTATTGAATCATTATGATGGTATTGTTTATGATCTTATCTACAAGTTGTGTACACATATCATTGTCCGGATCCAAAGGCCCCAAAGTGACAATAATTGTGACAACCGGAGGGGATGGCTGTGGTGTGAGGATCACATGTGTCCATGGAGTGTTAATGCTTTGCTCCGGTGCTCTATTAAAAGGATCACCTTAATTGCCAGTAGTTCCCTAGAGTCCCCACTGCCACGGGCTGGCTGGACAGAAGATGTTGTGCATTCTCATTGCGAGCACGTATGACTATATTTGGAGCACATGCCTAGGATTGTTTTGTACTTGGATGCTTGTTATTATTTATATACAATGCCTTAGATCTTGAAGTTACATGTTTAGACTCATTATCTACAATGTCCTACCGCACTCGAATCCTACTGTTACCGTTACTATTGATGTTGCTCCTGCTTTACTGTTGGTACTACCAAAATGTTGCTACTGATAAACTTCTATGAGCAAGAACTATTTCCAGGTGCAGCTGAATTGAAAACTCAGTTGTTAAGGCTTGCAAGTATTCTTTGGCTCCTCTTATGTCAAATCAATAAATTGGGTAATACTACCCGCGAAGATTGGTGCGATCCCCTATACTTGTGGGTCATCAGAGAAACGCCTGGGCTGCTAGCCTAAGCCATGCCTAATCATGGTGGAAACTTGCAGCATCACCATAATGAGCATTCTGTGAAGCATACTCAATAAAAAGCTATGGACATAGTAAATAAAAAGATTGCTGAGATGCTCATTGTCTGCTTGTCTTGTCATTTTGGTTATGGGATAGTTCATGTACCATGTGCAAGGGGTACCCCATTCGCGGTTCTCTATGATACGCATGTACTTACTATGAAAAGAACTTACAAGTGACTGAAGTTGAGTAGCAATGGTGTGGCCCTCGTATTCAAGGGACATGAGATTGCCAACTTATACTTTGTCAAGCATATACTCCATAGTTTGTTCACTTTAACCTTAATCACTTCAAGATGCTTATGATAGGGGCAATGAGGGATGAAAGCTAACAAGTACCATAATTTTTGGAAGATATTTTTGAAACTTGAAATACCTACTTCCCTTTTGAAGGACCTTCTACCTTTAGGCACCATTTAAGAGAGCATAGTTGCCATTCTTAGTTCTATGCGCAGTGTCCCAAAACTTATTGATTGATGCATATTATTGATATTGCTTGTTCTTGTGCTATTTGTATCTAGTCACTCTTATGAACTTTGAAGGTGTCCTATGCATTGATTTGCTACTCCATGAGGGACAAGCTGAATGCCACTATGCCATGTTTCCTGTATGTGAAACAAACAAACATTTTTCAATGCATGTTATTCATGATCTTTGTTTGTAGCCTTTCATGTTGCATGAATAGTTACTTTGTCTTATTGTTAGAACTCCATCTTTTATGCACATATTTAGAGTTCTTTGATCCCATCTTTCAATGCTTGCAAATGGTTTGATCTTGGTTTTGATGGTGCATGTCACCTCAAAAATTATTCTTTTATCACTTACCTACTCGAGGACGAGCAGGAGTTAAGCTTGGGGATGCTTGATACCTTGAAAATATATCTATAATTTTCGATGCTCCATGCTTGTTTAGTATCCACTTTTCTATGTTTTGTCTACACTTTGAGGTATTTTTATACACTTTCTGGAGCTAACCTATTGAAAAGATGCCACAGTGCCAGCTGCCTGTTTTCTGCTGTTTTTGGTTTCAGAAAGCTAAAAAATGAATATTTTCGGAATTGGACGGGACAAAAGCCAAAGTTCATATTTTTACCTGAGTGATACGGAAAATCGAAGATGAGACGGAGAAGGAAACCACGGTGGCCACACCCTAGGTGGGTGCAGGCCCACCCTAGGGCGCGCCCACAGGGGGTGTGGGCCCCGTGGACCTCCACCGACCTTGCCTCATGCGCCTATAAGAAGCCCCCAGGGAGAAAACCCTAAATAATCCATCATACTTCCAGAAAAACCTCTGTAGCACCGCCGCCACCGAAAGGGAGATTCAGGGGACAGAAAGTCTCTGTTTCGGCACCCTGCCGGGATGGGGAAGTGCCCTCGGAGCCATCTCCATCGCCATCTTCATCATCATTGTTGATTCCCATAATGAGGAGGGAGTAGTTCTTCCTCGAGGCTAAGAGCTCTACCGGTAGCTATGTGTTCATCTCTCTCTCTATGCATGGTCATATTGTGATCATGAGCTTTGTAATCAAGTAGATCTACCTTGCTACTCAAGTGCTTCAATAGATCTCTGCTCTCCCCATGTGTGTGAAAGTGACAGCACGCACGCCATGGTGGCACTTAGGTTTGAGTCTACATAAATACTCTTTGTGCTTTAATAGATCTATGCTTTTACCCACGTGTGTGAAAGTGACAGCGGGCATACCGTGTGTGGCACTTTGGCTAGATTGAATATTTGTTATGAGTTATATTTGGAGTTGGACGTTTCTATGAAATTGTGGTGTTTGTTGGAACCATCTAGCGCTCAAGGTGACAGTGTGGGGTTATCTAGATTAGGGAAGGACCTACCATGGATTAGAGTGTCCAACCGGAGAGTGGTTAAGAGTAGTATCATGAAGAGAGGATATTTATATGAGAGTGTTCACTAGTGAAAGTATGATCCCTAGGCCTTGTTTCTAAGCATTGAAACACCATTTGCATCTAGATTTGTTGCATGTTTGCTAGCTTCCATCCTTTTGCCTTTAGTCTTTACCTCACCGTCAAGCTATTTTCTAGCACTCACACACGTTACCCCACGTCAACAACAAGTCAGAAGCTATTTTCTGGCACCGTTACTGCTTTTATTTCACTATCTCTTTGCCGAACTAGTGCACCTATACACCTGACAAGTGTATTAGGTGTGTTGGGGACACAAGAGACTTCTTGTATCTTGATTGCAGGGTTGCTTGAGAGGAATTCCTTTGATCACTTCCTCCGTGAGTTCGATAAACCTTGGGTAATCCACTTAAGGGAAACTTGCTGCTGTTCTACAAACCTCTGCACTTGGAGGCCCAACAACTATCTACAAGAATAGAAGTGCGTAGACATCATCCTTCTTGCCGTCGGTGATGATATGCATAAGGCGATCTCCATGATACTGCATAGACTGGATCCGGCGATCCAGCTAGCAGTGGATCAAGTCGGATCCACGGAGGCCCATATGCTTCATCAGAAACTCAATCCACCTCTTGGCGAGGATCAAGATATCCGGCTGTTCCGGCGCCTCTGTGTCCCATGATTATTGGTGGGGAGCGGCACCATCGACGAAGGCCGGAAGACCTTCCGCCTTACCAGGAGCCAGAATATCCTTGTGATAGAAGAAAGTTCTGGCCTAGCGTTTAACAGATTCACTAGCATTAATCCTAGGATAGACTCGGTTTCTCCTAAGGACTAAGATAAGAGTGCCAGTGGTGTAAGGAACACCGACACTGATGGAATTCTTCTGGGTACCATAGTAGTACCGGAAAAGGGTGAGACTTGGCCTAATGCCAAGAAACCCCTCGCATAAAGCCGCATGAGTGCTAAATTCTAGTAGGGAGTTGGAGGAAGATTATGGAGCTGCAAACCATAGTATTTGAGGACCTCGATGAAGAAGTCCGACGATGGCAGGCCGAGGCTGCGGTCGACGTGCATGCCGAACAACACTCGTGCTCGTCGTCGCACGGATTAGGAGTGGCATGTCCTGCGGCGCTCCGCCACGTGCCGGCGATGATGTAGCCCTCGTCCTCCATGACCTAGAGATCAGCGTTGTCCATGACGCTTGGGAACCAGAGGCCCCGCATCTTCCTTTCGTCTTCCGCCGATGTACCCGCCGCCGCTCCAGAGCAAGATGCAGAGGCCATCGCTCTTGGGGAAGATGAAGGATTAGTGGGGGAAGGAGTTTTTTCTCGCAACGTGTAGATGATAGTGGATGCGTAGGGCTCGAGGAGTATGAGGAGGCAATAAGTGAGAGCGGTGGAGAGATGAATCTGGGAGAGAAGGGTTTCTCCAAGATTCATGCTTCAATCGCGAGATTTGTGCCACGCGTATAGGAGAGAGGGAGGTGGCTTCCTCGCGACTCCTCCGCCCCCTCGATTCTCGCATGAGCATTAAAACGGTGCTATGTTCCGTAGGGTGCGGACCCACCAACGGTCGTGTTGACGGGACTCTTGTCAGTGATAGGACCTGGTCTGAAAAGTTGTTGGCCAGCACACCGCTGTTTGAAATCTGGCTCATGTTTCAAACTGAGCAAGGAAAAGACTAAGGTAGGAACAAAGCATATCTGACTCGATTGACTCAGAATCCTACACTGTTGAAAAAAAATTCGGGAACCCTTCAAGATTCTCAAGACGAAGAAACCATCAAGCTAGACGATTTATCCAACTTTGGATCTTGGAGACTTCTGGGGGCTACTGTTGGGGATATTCTTTCGGGTATACCCACATGACTCGTTGACTAGGGTGGCCCACCAACGGGTTAGATCTTTGCTTCACAGGCGGCCTAGTCAGAGAAAGAAGAGGAGCCAGTTCCGGCTATGACAAGGCCCAGAAAAGTTACCGACTTAGGCCTGTAGTATTACTTGTAGTCCAAGCTGTATCCAGTTACCGACTCTGTAACGTAGCCGGATAGGTCTCTCCTGTAACCCTAGGTCCTAGTGACTATATAAACCAACACTATGAGAGCCTTTAGGGCATAATCATAGCAATAACCATAATCACAACTCGCACATGCGAACCTCTTTTGTAATCTGTTGTAACATCCGGCTTACGCCGACATATTACTTGGTTGCTAGTAGGATTAGGATCCGATCACCGCAGTCGGATCTGAACCTGGATAAACTTGTGTTCACCGCTCCTGGAACATCCGACGTCTCACACCCCATCTTCTCAACGCCGTCAGGACCCCCTATGGTGTACTTGTCGACAATCCAACGACAATCATTGTAGCGCAGGCCAAAGAAAATGCTACCAGAGTAGGTATGTATCTTGGTCAATATTTAGGCTATATGAAGATACGCCAATAGGTCAGATTGCATAGAATTATGTCAAAGGTCAACCTCTAGTCAGTCATGAGGAGCTCACGCGTCTATCAACACATACGCCAATAGGTCAGATTGCACGGAATTATGTCAAAAGCACCAGAAAGAATGGTTTTCGATGGACGTTAGAAAGGATCATCACTTCAAATATTACTCGACACAGATTCAAATGACCAAACTGTTTCAGTTATACAATCAACGCGTCCTCAACAAATTTATCCTCGATTGCTATTGTATGTAAGTGATTTATTTCTATAACTAAGTCTCTAGCTCAGCTCATTCATTGCATGACTAAATATCCTTTTGTTATATTATGCAGAATGAAGATGCTTGAATGCAAAAGACTTAATAAATTTGGCGTTGGGTTTATTGACCCATATATCTTTAATAAATATACGTTACACAATCACCCCAAGAACGTGGAGGAAGACTTGTGCATGTTTTTTATCGAGCATAATTACGTTAAGGAAATACTATTTCCTTAGAACTTCAAGTGATTGTTTCTGTCTTGTACACATTATTTTTTTGCTTACTAGCTCGATGTTAAGTGTAATTGATGAGTTATGCATTTCTGTTTATGTAAATGTCTGTAGGTCCTACTGGATCCTGCTCGGCTTATTAAATTGGGACCAATAGAAGTGGAGCGGCATAAAAGCAATGCTTCAGAAGTAATTTCAATTATTATCGCATTATATCAGCCTTTTTTATTTATTTTTAGATATCAAGTATTAAAAACTCCTTTGTTCATTTTCTTTGCCGAACAAGTGTTGGACACGGTTCAAAAAAATAGAAGGTCTATTCAAAGATGAGCTAACTTATAAAACGGTGAAGGGTTTACAACAGCCATTGGGGACTCATTTATATGGATTCTATGTTTGTGAGTACATTCACGAGTTGACCAGTGAGCGGAGAGTTGATTCAAGTTATATTCAAAGTTTTTGGGAGAATATCGAGTCAGAAAAGCGCACACAAGCAATTTAAGAGGAATTGGCGGGATTTCTGATGAAGGAGGTCCTTGATGAAAGGGGAGAACATTATGTGGAGGACGAGGAACTCAATGAATTAGTGATCTCCATGTAATTGATATGATACATTATCAGTTACCATGTAATTTCAAACATGTTGAATTGTATAAGTGGATTGCACTAGTCCTTTCTATCAATTCGTACTTTTGGTTGCGTTGGCTAGTGCATGAATCTTGACATGGTATCAGAGCCTAGGTCTCGAGTTCGAGTCATGACTTTCGCAATTTATCCTAAAATTGCTGTTGACCCCTCTGTGTCCACGTATAGGCCTCTTGAGTCGTACGTGAGTTTCGCGCGCCGTCACTCTCTTCTGGTTGCACGTGCTGACTTCTTCCCGTCACACGTGAGAGGGGGTGTTGAAGTGTATAAGTGGATTGCACTAGCCATTTCCATTAGTTCGGACTTTTGGTTGCGTTGGCTAGTGCATGAAGTTTGACGGACTTTTGGTTGTGTTGGCTAGTGCATGAAGCTTGATATGGTATCAGAGCCTAAGATCTCAAGTTCGAGTCATGGCTTTCGCAATTTATCCTAAAATTGTTATAGACCCCTCTATGTCCACATATAGGCCTCTTGAGTCATACGTGAGTTTCGCGCGTCGTCACTCTCTTCCGGTTGCATGTGCTGACTTCTCCCCGTCACACGTGAGAGGGGGTGTTGAAGTGTATAAGTGGATTGCACTAGCCCTTTTCATCAGTTCGGACTTTTGGTTGCGTTGGCTAGTGTATGAAGCTTAACAAAACATTTCCTTTCTTTTGATATGATCGAATATTGTATATGTATGCTTGCAAGAGATCGAATATTAATTATATATGCATCAACATATAAATGTATGTAGTAGCGTAGAATAAGTGTATGGAAATATGTTTGAAACTATAATGAAACACAAATTAAAAAAGGAACGAAATGGAAAAAACAAAATGAATAGAAAAACACATAATCGTGCCACGGCAGAAACACATGAATTATCTGCCGCGACAAAAACCCGTTTAGTTCCGGATGGTGTTACGGCCAGGGACTAGAGGTCCTCCGGCCCTTGCCCCGCTCCCTCTCCCACGTGGTGGCCTCTAGTCCTGGTTCGTGGCAAACCAGGACTAGAGATAGGGGCATCTAGTCCCGAATTAGCAGTCCCGAGTGCGGAACCGGGACTAGAGACCCGTTTTCCACAAATGTTTGCAACAACATAACGTCAAGAGCTAGTCTACACATCTAGAATGGGCACAACCAAAATAACACAAAAAGAAATAGAGAAAGTACCCCACCAAGATGAACAACGACTTGCAACTGGAACATCGACCACTACTGAGTTTTCCAACCCTGAAAAAAATCCCTACAATCGTCAGACGAAACATTCAACAAAAATACTTTTGGAGATCCGTCATTGCTAGATACAATCAGTAAATGTCAGACCTGGAGAGAGTTTTTTAATTGTTGTCGTCATATATCACATGTCGTGTCCTTTGAACAATTGCATATCGTGTCCATCTTTTTGCATGATAACTGTTATTGAAGGACATTTTCTCTCTCGACGCTTATGTTTTTTGACGTGCAAAAGAATTTAGTTGTCTCACAGCGTGCCGAGCCCTTTGACAAATTTCTAGGCCCGTCACTGTCTGTTGTACGTATCTAATCTTCAGAACTTCCTCTGCCAATCGTGCATAGACATAACCGTCTCTTTCTTTTCACACTCGATGACTAAGCTAGTGAGACTAATTGGTCAAAACGTGCACAAAGGTTACGGGGTTTGCGTCGGCCGTGATTGGTGCACAGGATTAGTAAGCTCATTGTTTTTCTTTCCTTCTTTCTTGAAATCTTCAACTGTGTGGACTTGGTAGCCAGCTTTGTCAAAAGTTTGGTTAGATTTTATTCCATTAATTTGGAAACTGGTCGTCGTCTGATTACTACTGATCGAGTTCTTATAAGGTTTCGTCGCATGCAGCCTGCCGTGTCGAGGATTGCCAAACACGTAGTTGCGCCTTACCTACCAAAATTTAGTTCGGCTGTGTGTTCCAGTTTAGTAGACAGATAAACTAGCTCATGATTTGGAGTCAAAGGGTTGGACCGGCCACACGACCATAGGTAAAGTATGGTATTTTGGTAGTGGTTTTTTTTTTCTGGAACGTTCTGTATCCTTTGGCTTCTGTTCACACGGCATGGTATAGACAATATATTCAATAGGTTTATATTTTACCTATGCAATATATTTTATGAAAATGATACTCCACTCAAGGGAGGATCCAAAATTTGCGCCTAGCTAGGCAGCTAGGAACTAATTGACTTGTGCAAGCTTTGTGTACTCCATAACGAGGATAGATCCATGCCCAAGTTGCCCAATTAATGATGACATGAACAAATGGACTGCTACCTACGTACTATGTTGCCCTTATGGGAAACACTTAGCTACATCAACAAAAAAGCCGATGGAGATGCAAGCCGTAATGCGACCAGTGAATGGGGATGAAGCAAGCCGCTTGTGGGTGTGTGCGGGTGCAAAGCGGTTGGGTGAATTCATGCCGCGAGAGTAATTGTATTTTGTTAGTAGCCTCGAAACTTTTTCCTGTAAAACTCCTTCTTAATTAATCGATTGGGGCAAAGCTTTTGCCCCCTTTTCGAAAAAAAAAGATCACATGCCTGCCCATTAACTTCAGAGCTGAAAGCCTTAATACGCTCTTTGTGATTTTTTTTTGAAAAGGGGGCAAAAGCTTTGCCCCAATCAATTAATTAAGAAGGAGTTTTACAGGAAGAAGTTTCGAGACTACTAACAAAATACAATTACTCTCGCAGCATGAATTCACCCAACCGCTTGCACCAAGACACACCAAGCAAGCTTAATCCTATCTAGCACTATAAGTGGTGGCGCAAGCTTTTTGCGGAAGACCCTGTCATTCCGCTCATTCCAAATCTCCCAAGTGACGAGTAGGGTGAGGGACGCCATAGCTTTGTGGTTCGGGATCTGACCCTCCGTCATCATCTCCCACCAATTCTTTGTGGAGAGGCCCATCCATTGCGTTTGGTCTAATCCAGGAATGCCAATCCAATCTTTGATGGATGCCCAGACTCGTTTAGTGAACCGGCATTCCACGAAAAGATGGTCAATCGTCTCCGTTGTTTGCTTACAAAGCGGACAAGCACCGCAGTTTTGCCATCCCCTCTTGGCCAAACGATCCGCGGTCCAAATCCTATTTTGGGTAAGAAGCCAAGCAAAGAACTTCACCTTCGGCGGTGCCCAAGCCTTCCAAACTAGTTTGTGCATGCTGGAGGCCGTGGAACCCAAGAATTGCACCTCGTAGGCCGACTTTTCCGTATATTCACCATTATCCGTAAGCTTCCAAAGAATGTCGTCCTCAGCATCCTCGTATAGTTGCACCTCTTGAAGTAGAGACCAAAGTTCAGCGCATTGTGCTAGGTGTTCGATAGAGAAGTCATTTACCAATTTTATGTTACGCACCCATGCGTTATCGTGCATGGCTTGGTGCACCTTCCACTTCTTTCTCATGGAGATACCGAAGATGAGGGGCGCAATGTCCATAGGCTTCCTCCCAAGCAGCCATGGTGCATGCCAAAAAGGAGTTTTATGGCCATTACCAATTGTGATGGTCGTGGCGGCATAGAATATGGACATATCCTTGTCGGAGCAAGGGTTGCCGGACCCAATCCAAATTTTATCGGGATTCTTCCATTCAAGCCAAGGCCATCTCAAGCGAAGCGCCACCGCAAATTTGTCCAAGTTTTTAATCCCAAGCCCACCGAGCCTCTTTGGCCTACAAACAGTCTCCCAGTTGACCTTGCACTTAGCCCCGGTGGTCTTGTCTTTAGCCTCCCAAAGGAAGGCCCTTTCAATTTTGTTGATGGGCTTCAGAGTTTCGGGAGGGACAATGAGAGATGTGAGGTAGTAAGTTGATTGTGATGTAAGCACCGACTTGACGAGCTCATTGCGCCCGGCCATAGTGATTAACTTGCCATTCCAAGTTTGGAGCTTCCCGGCGCACTTATCCTCAAGATGTTGAAAATCCACCCTTTTTAGCTTCCAAACCGAAAGTGGTAGGCCAAGGTACTTCAAGGGGAAGTAGGCTCTAGTAACCGGAAGCCCACCAAGGATGTCGTCAAGGTTGATATTTTCACATCTAATGGTGACAAAATTGCTCTTATGAAAGTTGGTGCAGAGCCCCGTAACCTCACCAAAACTGTCAAGGATTATGGCAAGGTTGCTAATATCCTCTTTTATAGGTGCCACAAAAATGGCAGCGTCATCAGCATATAGAGAGGTTCTTAAGATGGTCCCCCTTCCGCGGAGCCTGTGAAGCAGGTCGTATGAGGTGGCCCTCTCCAAAATTTGGGATAGTGGGTCAATGGCAAGTACAAAAAGTAGCGGAGAGAGAGGGTCCCCTTGCCTTAACCCTCTACCATGCGAGATTGGGTGGCCCGCAATGCCATTGAGTAGAACCCGAGAAGTTGAATTTGAAAAAAGGGCGGCGATCCAATCTCGGAACCGGCTAGGGAAACCCCGACGATGTAGGAGGTCAAAGATGTATTCCCAACACACCGAGTCAAAAGCTTTCCGAATGTCAAGTTTGAACAAGAGAGGCGAAATCTTCCCCTTGTGGAATCTCTTCGCAAGGTTTTTAACATAGAGGAAATTGTCATGGATGCTCCTATTCTTGATCAAAGCACTTTGAGCATTGGAGACCAAGTCATTCATAAACGGCCCAAGGCGGGAGGCCAACATCTTGGCGATGATCTTTGCGATGGCATGGATCAAACTTATGGGACGGTAATCGCCAATCCCTTCTGCCCCATCCTTCTTGGCCAATAGAACAATATTTGCGGAGTTAAGCCAATGGAAATTTGCCACTTGGAGGCTCCCAAAATGGTTTGTGACCCTCATGACGTCCTCTTTTATGATGACCCAACATTTCTTGAAGAATAAGCCGGTGAAGCCATCCGGTCCGGGCGCCTTATCCCCAGGCATTTGATTTATTGCATTTTCCACTTCATCCTCAGAGAAGGGATCCCCTAAGCTTTGTAAATCCGGGCTATCAAAAGGAAGCTCGTCCCAATTAAGGTCTTGTATTCTTTGCTCCCCGCGGCCCATGACCTCCTTAAAGTGGTTGTGGATGATCTCTTGTTTGTCTTTGTGTTCATTAACCCACCCTTGGTTGTGCTTTAGGCGGTACATGTGATTCTTCCTTCTACGTGCATTGACCCTCATGTGGAAAAATTTGGTGCTGGCGTCTCCCTCTCTAAGATTCGAAATTCTTGCACTTTGCTTTTTCCTATATCTCTCCACAACGGATAGGGCGACGACCTTCCTTTTCAAACGGGCCCTAAGCTCCCTCTCCCCGGCTGAGAGCACCCTATTTTCTTGGGCTTTGTCAAGGTGGAGGATCACAAGCAGGGCGGCGTGCAAAAGCACCTTCGCATTTGAGAACAGGGCACGCCCCCATTTGGACAAGCATTTGGCCGTCCTGGATAGCTTGTGGAAAAGAGTGTGACAAGGCTCGGTATGAGAAGTGTGCTCGCTCCAAGACTTTTGCACTACTTCCATGAACCCGGGGAGACGAACCCAAAAGTTTTCAAATTTGAAAGAGCGGGGTCTTCTAGGCCCACTATCATCGGCAAGGAGAAGAGGGCAGTGGTCCGAAAGCGATGACGAGAGCGCGTGGAGGACATGGGTGTCGAATCTGATATCCCATTCGGAATTGCAATAGAAGGCGTCAAGTTTGCAAAGCGTTGGGTTCGCCCTCTCATTGCTCCAAGTAAACCGCCGATTTTGCAAATGAATCTCATTGAGATTGCAGGCAAGAAGGGACGCCCGAAAGCGGTTTATTCTACTTCTATTAGTGTTGCGCTTGTTTTTGTCCCTTGCTCTCCGGATTTGGTTGAAATCACCAAGAGCAAGCCATCTCACCCCTGGAGGAGGTTTCTGCGCCACAAGCTCGGCAAAAAATTCGTCCTTACGATCAGCCGCCGTCGGACCATAGACCGATGTTATCTTGAAGTCACTCTCATGGCTAGAATTAAGGAGATGCACGGCCGCCGATAGATAGAACTCAGTTATTTGTACGTCGGTAATCTGCACTCTAGAATCGTCCCACAACAGGATAATGCCGCCTCTAGTACCAATGGCCGGCCTTTGAGCAAAACTTTTTAATCTGTTTCCTCCAATGTAGCAAGCATCAAAGGGGGAGATATCTCCCAGCTTGGTTTCTTGTAAACATACAATATGGCAGGAAGAGGTGGCAATGGTTTCATGCACCGTGTCTTTTCTGTCCTGATCGTTCAACCCTCTGACATTCCAACCTAGAATATTCATACTTTGTTCTAACATGGGGAACCAACAAGACCCTTTTACACAAGCACACGCATCAAATTTGCTAACAGCCCAAAAAAGACAGACTCGGCCTGGCTACAAATTCCAACTCCTGGAGCATCTAAGCCTGGGAGATGAAAGTAACATGGTGGTAAGGCTAGCCCTTCGGAAACGGTCAAGCAAACAACAGCAGCTAAACATTGAGAACAGCAACATCTCCAGCTTCTTGGTCCAGCGCTGCGGCTCCACCAAGACCCATCAGTGCAAGGTCAACCGCTTCTTCTTCAGGTGTGTTCACCCTGAACAGCACGCGCATTGTCGCCAGGACATGCCCAGGGACCTGCCCCTGGAAGCGCCGCGAAAATTCTGCCATGGCCTGCTCGGTCACTTCCTCACCATCCTGGATGATACCCAAGCTGCGGCACACCACCGTCTCTGCAGCCTGGACAATGGGCCTGGCCCTCTTCTTCGCCTTCAGCCTTGCACTAGACCTCCTCACTTACATATAATTTTCATATACAATACTATTGATACATATTAATTATTTGGAAAAAATTACGGTATCTTACATACTTTAGATCGAAGCATATGAGCTGTTCATTCTATTATTCATGAATATATGACTTGTTGATCAAGATACCGTGTCTACAGAATTCAGGTATACGCACTAATGCACATGCCACATGCATATACTGGCAGGTTGAGGATCCGTGTTTAGAAAATTACAAAACAAATAATGTGTTCACAATAGCAGCTAAAAATATATTTTAGCACCAATTTCCATTTAAGTACCCCACAAAAAAAATTCCATGTAAGTAAATTGTGCAAATTTTAATAACGAAATTATATGCATCTAAATATTTTAGCATTTTTTGAAAAACATATTTCTATCTTGTTGAAAAATTATGACTATAGAGAAATTCCATACCACATTTTTAGGTGTTCACTTGAATACCCATGAACTATGGTGGGCCCGACCTTGGTCGTATGATGGTAACTTACACATAAATAATGAGCTAATTATTTGGTTTTGAATTATCACAATTATATACAACCAAACAAAATTCTGGTTTAGTCTCAAAAAATGAACTGGTACATAGGAATATTATCGTTTATGTACTAAAATCTCTAACATTTCAATAATAAAACATGTAAATCAAGCACCATTATAGTGCATATTGTAAATTATGCATGATTATATTGCGAATATATTGGCTTATGTCATTATACATGTATAAACTAACAACTACAAGTAACAGAAAGAAAATGTCCACTTTTGATCGGTGTGAAAAGTACTAGAGAATTCTTTGTCACTGAACTCCAAGGTAGACAATTTCGATTGTTAACATACAACATATGATAGATTTGCCCATGCATCCCGGTAAAAACAATAATAACCAATGGCTCATGATGGTTTCACACATGTGGCAGTCGATAAGCATCATACACTAGAAGAAAATCCAAAAACATTATATCTGAGAAGAAGAAGAAACAATAACGTTAAGGAATATTTTTGAATATATGTAATATTCACAAATATTAAAACGTGGCAATTGAAAATATTTATTATGAAAAATTATGTATTCCAGTAGCAAAGTTGGTGATTTGTACAAAAGGTTCTTAAATAAAAATGATTTGTACAAACGGAACAAATATTAAAAGTTAATCGGGGCAAAATGCTCCATGCATATATGCGCGACACATGGTGAACACTACTAAGTGGTTGCATATGTTACTTGTGGCTACGTCCTACGGGTATGTGTGTGTCGTGAGCTGTTATCCAAGCCGATGGATGGAGTCCTGCAATTAAAGCCAAAGTGTTTCTGTGATTGTATCGACACATCGTGTATTTGCAGCGTCTTTAAAACCTAGCTTTCCTGGCGTCGTGGCAGTGCGCCCATCCTACATGCCCGTTTGGGCAATTCGAAAGCGGGACACCACCAACTCACGCACGTCGATCTCTTGTGCGTCCCTCCCGCCATCTCGTTCTCGTGTGACATAGTCTGGTCTAGCGCTCGCTTTATTTAGTTTTGCGTGTGTAGGTCACCGGATCCGTCGATGATTAGAGAAAAGGTGGCGGCGGGTTATCCCGTCGTTTCACGTGACTCCGGTGCTCTATATAACGAGCTAGCTCAGAGGCTGTACTGTGCTCAAAGACATGGCCAATTTGCACATACCGTTTAAGTACATGTGTTCAGGGACAAAAAAGAACCCCACCCCCCACAATCCACCATGTGCTTACGTTCTACAATGCACGGTGACGAAAAGTGAAATTTATTGTTCCCGGCCAGAAAAAGTTACTCTCTCTGACCATATTAGTTGACTTAGATTTGGATGAATCTAGACACTATTCAGTATATAGGTTCATCCAAATTTTGACAAATCCAAGTTAACTAATATGGGTCGGAGGGAGTACGAAAATATTTTCAACTGTTTGCAATTTCATGGACTGTCACTCTGGCCTTCGATTCAATTATCCTTCACAGGTATAATCTTGGTTTCAAGTAGGTTACACAATATGGTGACACGAAATTTCGGGTTGATCGCAAGTCAATGCAAATTTGTCCACATGATAAACTGGATGGATACTTATGTGAAACATGTGATGATTCCCTCCCAGGTACGCCTAGGAGGCACCCCAACACCCCGAAACTTGGACATCTAGGAACATGGATCAAGAGATGGAGCATGATTCCGAGGAGCCACACGCGGCGCCAAGTCAAGATACCCTACCACCATATGGCACCTATGACGAGTGGCTCCCAAGTAAGACCGCATGACCAAGCCACCTCAACGTCCTGCCATATGACGAGCGATGCTCAAGTCGTCGGTGCACCACCCACACAATGCGCCCTTAGAAGCTCCCAATGGCTATCCCAAGGACCGATCTGATGGTGTTATCTCGGACCTGTCCAGGTACTCCCTCAAGTAAGTACGCAAAGCCACGAGCACGTCGATGAAGAAAACGTGAAATCCAAGCGTCAGAGTAGAAGTTATGACAGAAACAAGGCCTCAGTGACACTGATGTAATAAGCCGGAATATTCATCTATAGGGGCCGCCTAACATCTAAAGTAGCATAAAGTAGGTGGAACCAACAATCCGACCTAGTGACATACCTTATAAATATGCTCCCACCAAACTCTATATAAAGCCCTCCCACACCCAAGGTGGAGGGGCTAGATGCCTTGCCCCCTCAATCCTCAAGAGAGAGAAAGAGAAAGAGAGGAGAGGTCCCTCCTACACCGTCGACTGGCTACCTCTTACGGAGCTGCACGCGGTACCATGGGGTGACCCTGAACACCACAACATGTTGTAGTGTACAAGTCGTTGGCACAAACTTACAAAAGTCCTCTTTCGCAAATAATATAACCCTCGAACTGGCACAATAGAACCATTGCGGGTCCAAACTGTTATGTAATCATTGATAACAAACATATACAAATACAAGCTTTGAAATCCTCCTCGATTCAGTGGGCATTCACAAATGAAATAAAATTCAAAAGCACTAGCTTGAATGACAATGATACTACTAAGATCGACACCATTAGAGTATTGCGCCTTTATTTAGTTTAGATCTAGGTTGCTCCTCTCAACTATCCTATGTGTGTGATACTACTAGTTCTATATATCTAAGTCTTTGTCTTTATTTCCAAACTCTATACTACAATCTACACCTTCAGTGCCTCCGGAGAGATAAGATTTCTCATACTAAACTTCTCCCTCTTTAAATTCCTCTGAATAAATCTCGTTCGTCTTCTAGGTACCTAAGCAAGGGTTTAAGATACAGTTGAGTACGAGCCTATTAAGCACATTCTATAGGTCGTTGTCTGATGCACGATCGACGGACGTGGATAAGAATCCTGAGCTTATGCAGTTTTCAAAATTTAGGTTTTTCGAAAAGGTAAGTTTTATTTTAGAAAAAAAACTACGTCTATTAGTCTCCACGGGTTGTAAATAATTTACGAAATCCATCCGCTACTTCGCAATCCTTTCTCAGGATAGGGAGTAACATGTCATGTTTTATACACACTTGAGAGGTGTGCTAATTATCCCGCAAACAATCTTAAGCTTGAGTGCATAATAGGGTATACCTTCCCATTCAAACTTTCTTGGTTCGAGGCTTAGTTAAAGATTCAATCCAATCACTATCCTTCGCCACAACCCTGCAACCCACCCTTTGCATGAGTTTCGGTCACGGGACCTACACTCGATTACCATCTACCCTTCTAATACACTAAGTTGTCACCATGCAGCACGGATGAGGACGTTACTGGCTCCCACCCGTTGATATCCACTTTGGACCATAGCTCGGCCTAGTGTACAAGGACATACAAAAGTAAAAAAGGTAAAGCTAACTTTATATGCCTTTCTAGGATCTATGGTCTACACTTTTTATATGGCACAAGGATTACCGACTTGTCAACACCCGGATTTTTTAATCCTGGATGCCTGTTATGCCATACATCGCAATCCCAGGATTACCATTTTTGCGAGACATAACAGAATTGGATACCATAGTACATCATCTATTACAAACGATACATAAGTTCTTACACGAATAGGGATCTCATGATCTAGTTCTTAATACAACTTCAAGCAGCGGAATACGTAATAGTAACGGTAGCGTAGGCGAAGATCCATCTTCGGGGTCACAGGCAATGCTGACGATGGGAGATGATCCTAGTTGTCGTAACCTTCCTAGGGTCCATCTTCCAGGTACTCCTCTTCATAGTCTGCCATGGGAATAGCCAGGGACAAAGCCATGAGTACTCTTTAAGTACTCGCAAACTAATACTAACAAGTAAAATGGGTTTTTGGATACTAGGACACTAGGCTCTAGGGTTGTTTTGCAAAAGCCAGATTTATCTCTACTAGGTTCCAAGGCTAGTCACAATTTTATAACTCCTAAGTGGGAACTTGTATTTCATATCACAACTCTGTTGTGGTCAAGGAAAATTCTCAATTCATTTCACAGGTCATTTTGAAAAGTCTGACGGGGGAACAATATGGCCACTCCAACTTTCCATAACCGCGGACGCAGCTATTCGAATAGTTTGACACTCTGCAGAGATTGTACACTTTCACCACAACATTCGATACATCCGTCAGGAACAAATCCTGAATTCACCGTACTCAGTATGCGGATAATCAATCCTAACCTTTCAATTACACGCCCTAGTATAAGCACCTCTCCTCTGAGTTTGGCCTCCCAACCATGACCAACTGTCATCTTGGGTACTTCACAGGTGGACAATCTTCACAAGGTAGCCTCAGCTCAGACCTTGGCCGTGAGGGAACTAATACTAAGGTATATAAGTTTCTAGTCAAGCCCTACCCAATATTCGGGTATTGTGGTTGTATGATAAAATTGGAATGGTATCCCATCCCGACAACCATCAGTTTTATAAAGGGGTAAGGCTCATGCCTCAACATTTTTATCACCAAAATCATCAAGTGTTCGGAAACACATGTCCAAAACATTTCAATAGAATGATCCATCATTCCAAGGTTTTCATAACCATTTTCCACCAAGTATTCCCATCTAAAGTTGATCCAGTTTTATGCTTAGCACTAGCATCTACAAGTGGGGGTAAGTACTGATGAGGGGTGGTAAACTAGTGGAGTTTCAACTAAGTACAACCTTATATCTTAGGCTGATATCAAGGTTTCTAACTTAGGCCAAATTTTATGCTCTTTATGCAACCTTCAAATATATTTCTAGTATCTATAATTCACTTAAGTAAACTCTAGGTAAGCTTTGATAAAGAAATAAAGTAAGAAGCTTGCAAATAAAACTAGGATTGGTTTATCAAGTGGGTATGATCACATATGCTTAAGGCATATAGTAGGCATAGTAACAAGTAGGGGTTTGTTGCATCAGTAGGGTATCTTGCAAGTGTTAGTTTGCATAAATGTCAATATAAGCTTGCCTTGTGCAGAGCAGTGGTTGAAGTTCTCCTCGGCTTCTCCTTCGTAGTATCCTCCTTCCTCCTCGTATCCTTGGTCGGTACTAGCGTCTATGAATAAATACGAGGTACACAATCACCAAACAATACTTAACTACTTGCAATCATCACACACAAGGGTCCTATAGATGATCTAGCATCATCTCTAACATTACAAGGTTAAGGCTTGATTTAATTCCTTTTATTTTTAGAAAAGTAATTTCTACTCATTGAAAAACTACTTAAGATTTAATATTCTCCAAACCAAACATGGGGTCATGTTGACACATGTCATCACCACATATTGTAGTCCATGGGAATGTGATTCAAAGTGGTGTCACAATTTAATAAGGTTTTACCCTTTTATTTTAATTAATTAAAGTGGCTAGTAATGCCTATGGGGCATTCTTTTATTACTTTAACATTATTTCTGCAAGTAAACCTATATATATTTTTATATATTCTGAAAGGTATGGTTAAATGTGATTTTTGAGAGTTGGAATCAACTCAAAAGCTATTATGGTTTAAATTTGAAAAATGTTTGAATGCACAAAAGCTTCTTCCTTGTTATTTTTACCATGAGTGATCTATAGATCCAAATGAATTGAATCCAACGGGCTTGGATTCAGCATTCACAGATCTTTCCAACAAAATTGGTTTCACTCAATTTGGTGCACTGAATCGATCTGGGTTGATTTTTGAAGTTGGGTATAGAAGTGTGTTTGAATTGAAATGAAAAAAGTTTAATCTGAATAACTGGGCTGCGCGGGAAAAGTTAACGGGCCGGCCTTCTAAGCGCAGTGTTCCCGCGGGATGCTTAAGTGGGTGTCCCCACTCGTCAGTGACACGGGGCTGGGCGAAGCGGTATGGGGCAACGTGGATCGTTCAATCTAGTTCTAATCCAACGGCTGAGAGTCATCGTCGACGCGAGACAACGCCGGCGAGAACGAAACCTAGCGCGGCCAGTGAGGGGTGCTGGGGGCTCACCGGGGTACGGGCTAGGGTCGGCGAGGCGGGCGAACGACGAAGTCGACGACGGCGAACTCAGGGGTGGTCGCGGCAGCTCTTGGGGTGGACGAAATCGATGGCTCCCTTCTTCTCCAGAGGCGGCGGGATCCGGTGAAACTCCGGCGGGGTGGTGCTCGCCTTGCTCTGAGAACGGTGTGGCACGATCAGTGAGGAGAGGGGAGTGAGATGGTGTGAAGAAATCGAGCGGGGGTGGCCTCTATTTATAGTCGAGCGAGGGGACCGTCGGGGCGCACGGTGAGCTCGTCGGGGGCGATGTTACAGGGGGCTAATGGCACGGGCAAGGGTAGGGGATGGTGCTGTGTCTCCTGACGATGCTTAACGACATGGTTTCGAGGCGTGGGGCGGTGCGTCTTGGTCTGGAACGCGGCGGTGCTCTGAGCGTGCCCGACGGAGTATTTAATGGCGCACAGCACGCGTGGTCCACGCGGCGGCGAACGAGCGTGTCTGCTGGGTTGCTGGGACGGTGGTGATCAAGTATGCATGCGGCGAGGGCGGCGATGGGCGTCGGTCAGCGTGGCGCCGCAGGCGTGCTCGGCATGGTTGCTGGCGAGGTTGGCATGGTTCGTGCGTGTGGTCCATTGGCTGTCAGCATTCGAGCAGTGGACAGGGAGTGGCGGTGGGGTGTTGGCTTGCTCCCAGACATGCTGGGTAGGCTTGTTTCTCCTCCTAGCTTGTTGTATCCACTGGGGTGGCAGGGTTAGCTTCGGCTGTTCACCATTGATGGTAATGCCAAGCTCACAGTGGTACTAGTGTTTAGTTAATCTTGCTAGATGATCTACCGAGCTGGTTGTGAGCTAGAGAGGGAACCAGTTAGGCAAAAATCACTGCTCACAATAGTGTTTAGATTTTGTTTGATTTGTGTCTGCAACCTGTTTGATGAAATGGCCGCAAGAACTCAAGTTTTGAATTTTGAAAAGATTTTTGGTGGGTGTGCTAGGTTGGTGCTGGTGAGTCTGCAGATGCTTGGGTTTTGAAAGTTGAGCTTGTTTGAGTGGTTTTTGAAAAAGTGGGATCTTCCCATATGATAAAGATTCAATTTTAATTGTCATTTAAACTATGCATTTGAAAGTTCCTGGGTGATCACAAAGTGGGCCTTGATACTTTGTTATGAGTACATTCAAGGGGTGCAAAGATCCAGAAAAGTTTCTGTTAGGTTCTGAAAGTTTGAGATAGCCAAAGTAGGCATGAGAGTTAAATTGGTCAAAGTGACCATTCATTTAATATATGTGTTTTGATTTACTTGTCTTTAGGAAAAGTGTGGGCAATGTTTTAGATGATGTTTATTTCACCTAAGAAACATTTTACAAGCAATGAAACAAACAAACAAACAAGGTGGTTTTCAAAGAATTCAAAATCAATGCATACACATATGCATGCATTCATAAATTTATTTAGAAAAGTTTTTGTTAACCCTAAGTTTGATGAGTAGAGTTTGATGATCCAAGTTTAGTATTTTTGGGATGTTACAAACCTTCCCCCCTTAAACAAAATCCCGTCCCGAGATTTGAAAAAGGACGAAAAGATTACCTAGGATTTGAAGAGATCGGGAAACTCCGTCCTGATGTGATCTTCGCGCTCCCAGGTAGCTTCCTCTTCTGTGTGGTTGCTCCACTGAATCTTGAGAAACTTGATGCTTCGGGTTCGGGTAGTTCGAAAAGCTTCTTCCAAAATGCGGATGGGTACTTCGGGATAAGTCAGGTCATCGTTGATCTCTAGGGTCCGGTGATCGATATTCTTGAATACTCCGGTCTTCTCGGGGACTTCGAGACACTTGCGAAGTAACGAGATATGGAACACGTTGTGCACGGCTAACATCTCTTCAGGTAGTTCCAATTGATACGATACTTCTCCTCGACGGTTCAGAATCTTGAAAGGTCTGATATATTCGGGGGCTAACTTTCCTTTGAGTTGGAAACGCTGCATTCCCTTTAATGGCGACACTTTCAGATAAACAAAATCTCCTATATTGAAGGCTAGGTCTCTACATCTCTTGTCGGTGTAACTCTTTTGTCTAGATTGGGCGGTCTTGAGGTGATCACGAATCTTGTGAACCTTCTCTTCTGCTTCCCGTAGGATGTCGGGTCCAAAAATCTGACTCTCTCCTACTTCCGACCAGTTCAAAGGGGTGCGACACTTCCTTCCGTACATGAATTCAAATGGGGCCATTTTCAAACTGGCTTGATAACTGTTGTTGTATGAAAATTCTGCAAACGGCAGACAGTCTTCCCACTTGGATCCATATTCTAACACGCATGCTCTCAGCATATCTTCGAGTATTTGATTTACTCGCTTAGTTTGTCCATCGGTCTGAGGGTGATATGCGGTGCTGAAATCTAGACGGGTTCCTAAACCTTCTTGGACTTTCTTCCAAAATCTCGAGGTAAACTGAGTTCCTCGATCCGATACTATGTTCTTGGGGACTCCATGCAAACTAACGATTCTAGCGATGTACAACTCTGCTAGCTTCGAACTCTGATATGTGGTTTTGACGGGCAAGAAATGGGAGACTTTGGACAATCTGTCCACTATGACCCAGATAGAGTCATTTCCCCTACTAGAATTAGGTAGTCCATTGATAAAGTCCATTCCTACAGAATCCCATTTCCATTCCGGAATCTGCAAAGGTTGCAACAATCCAGCGGGTCTTTGATGTCCTGCCTTGACTCGCTGACATATATCACACTTGGCGATATAGCTTCCTATTTCTCTCTTCATCTTATGCCACCAAAATTGCTCTTTCAAATATTGATACATCTTAGTTCCTCCGGGATGGATAGAATAAAGAGTATCATGAGCCTCCTTCAAAATAACTTCTTTCAACTCAAAATCTGCTGGTACACAAAGGCGTCCTTTGTACCACAACACTCCTTCTTCGTTCTCGGTGAATCCGGGTACTTTGCCTGTACCGATACGACGCTTGATTCCGTCGATACTAGCATTTTCCTTCTGCGCCTCCTTAATCTGACTAATCAAAGTGGGCTGGAGTTCTATGCTAGCCAAAAATCCTGCACTTACTAATTCCATTCGAAAATCTTCCATCTCCTTGTGCAAACTTGGATGATCCTTCAAAATCATGGAGTTCAAGCGGCACGGCAATCTGCTAAGGGCATCGTCTACTACGTTGGCTTTACCCGGGTGATAGTGAATGTCCAGGTCATAATCCTTGATTAGCTCAATCCATCTTCTCTGCCTCATATTCAGCTCCTTCTGAGTGAATATATACTTTAGGCTCTTGTGATCCGAATAAATCTCACAACGATTTCCCATCAGGTAATGTCTCCATGTCTTCAGGGCTAGAACTACTGCTGCGAGTTCGAGGTCATGGGTTGGGTAGTTTTGCTCATGTTGCTTCAATTGTCTAGATAGATAAGATATAACTTTGCCTTCTTGCATTAGCACACATCCGAGACCAATCTTGGATGCGTCACAATACACATCGAAGGGCTTCGTGATATCCGGCATGATCAAGATTGGGGCTGAAATCGATCTCCTTTTGAGTTCTTGAAAACTCTCTTCACACTTGTCTGTCCATTCAAACTTCTTGTCCTTCTTCAGCAATTGGGTCATGGGTCTGGCGATACTCGAGAATCCTTCTACGAATTTGCGGTAATATCCCGCCAATCCGAGAAAAGCACGAAATTGGGTTTGAGTGGCTGGGGATTGCCAATCTTCTACATATTTCACTTTGGCAGGGTCAACGGCAATTCCTCCGGCTGATACAATGTGACCGAGGAATTCTACCTCCTGTAACCAGAATTCACATTTGCTAAACTTGGCATACAACTGATGCTCTCTAAGGGTTCCAAGAATGGTCCTTAGGTGTAGCTCATGTTCTTCTTTTGATTTGGAATAAATCAGAATGTCATCGATGAAAACAACGAAAAACTTATCCAGGAAGTCCATAAAAATCTTATTCATGAGGTTCATGAAATAAGCGGGGGCATTGGTTAATCCGAAAGACATGACTGTATACTCATACAATCCATATCTGGTGGTAAAGGCAGTCTTTGGAATATCCTCTGCATGAATTTTGAGTTGATGATAGTCAGTTCTAAGATCAATCTTAGAAAACACTGTGGCACCGGTCAACTGATCAAACAAATCTTTTATCTTGGGCAAGGGGTACTTGTTCTTGATGGTGACATCATTCAACTTCCGATAATCCGTACACAAACGGTTACCTCCATCCTTCTTGTCCACAAACAAGACAGGTGATCTCCATGGGGACGCACTTGGTTGAATCAATCCAATTTCCAACATGGAATCCAGTTGCTTCTTCAGTTTTGCGAGCTCTGACGGGTTCATACTATAGGGTCTCTGGGCTATGGGTCTGGTTCCGGGGATTAGTTCAATGAAAAACTCGATATCCCTATCTGGGGGAATACCGGGCAAAACATCTGGAAATACATCGGGGTATTCATAGACTATCTGGACTTGGTCAAGGGTAGGTTGGGCTATACTCTTGTTGCATTTAAATTGACGAGGTAAGGTTTCAGATATCGCCATCGATATTCCTATCTTGGTCATGGTGATGGCTTTCTTGGCACAATCAATCCTTTATGTTTGGACATCCAATCCATTCCTAGTACTACTTCCAAACCTTTAGTTCCGAGTACTATCAGATTAGCATAAAAATCTATGCCATGGATTCGGATAGGGACGGCTTTGCAAATTTGCCTAGCCTTGGTGGTTGATCCGGGAATTTGCACAATCATCACATGCTTCAATTTGGTTGGTTGAATTTTACCAGTGCATGCAAATTCTTCGGTGACAAATGAATGCGATGCACCAGAATCAAACAACACTCTTGCAAGTACTGAATTAACAGAAAACATACCCAGCACGACGTCTGGCGCTTCCTGAGCTTCTCCAGCATGCATGAGAAAAAGACGGCCATTGCGGTTGAGTGAATTCCCTGGGGAAAATCTTCTCCCTGGCTGAACACGACGTTGCTGCTGAGCTGGGGCATTGGCATTGGGGTCTGTAGCATTCTTCTTGTTGGGGCACTCGTTAGAATAGTGGCTTTTATTTCCACAGTCATAACAAGTCACTTGCGACTTGTCCTTGGCTGCTACAGGCACAACATTGCTTCCAGTCCTCGGGGCAGTGTTGGGGTTGGAGGTAGCATTGTTGGTGTTGAACTTGGGTGGGGCACGGGTGAAATTGCTAGAGTTGCCGGGGTTGTTGTGATTTCCTTCAGGTCTAGGGTTTCCACGGTTGGGATAGGTTGGACGGTTCATCGGGGGTCTGTTGGTTCTCGGGGCAAATCCTGGAGATGGGTTGGGGCGGTACTTTGGGGTCAGATGGGTTCCTGGCTGATGCATCGTACGACGCTTGTGGTTCTCATTGGCTTGGTTGATCTTTCCTTCCATCTGGATAGCAGAGTCTACAAGGGCTTCAATATCCGCAAAGGGGATATTGACTAACACCGTCTGCATCTCATCATGCAGACCATTCAGGAATCTTTCTTTCTTCTTGGCTTCGGTGTCGATCTCATCCGGGGCATACCTATCTAATGACAAAAATTTGTCACGGTATTCCACTACAGTCATCCTTCGTTGCTTGACTCTACGAACTCTCTCATTCTCTTGATCAAACCTGGTGGTACATGGGTTCTGCTGAACTTGACCTTGAATTCCTCCCAGGTCATCATCTGGCCTCCGGTCATTGCGCGAACACTGTTCCACCATGCACTGGAATCTCCGGCTAAATAATGGGTGGCGAACAGGACTTTCGCATTGGCTTCCAGTCCGGCGACTTCTAGGTTATTTTCCATGGTTTGCAGCCAATCATCGGCGTCTAGGGGCTCTTCTGACTTAGTGAAAATAGGTGGGTTGGTGTTCTAGAAATTCTTGAGCTTAGATCCATGGTTATCCTGATTTCTGTGGCCTTGGTTGTTGTGGGCTAGCTAGGCTATCTGTTGCAGAGTGGCTAGGTTGGCTTGACGTTCCGCTCTTTCAGCTTCATGTCGAAGTCAACAGCAGGTGATCTGCAACATCGGGTCCGGGGCTGAACCACTTCCTCCACGTGGCATCTGAAGATTTAGATAGATCATGAGAAAAGAGGGAAAATTTTAAGGTTTCGGGGACTTTGAAAAGTTTTTAAAGGTTTAACTCAGATTTTTCTAGCAACTTGCTTTTTCATTCATTCATTCATAGCACACAGTACAACACACACCACAACAAAGAAAAAACAGATGGTTTTAAGAACCATTCTGGGAACTACGATACAGTGGGACCGAATACTACTCACTACGCTAGTGCTCAAGTGCTACTACTCCTCGGAGTTTGTGGCTTCATCATCTTCATCATCATCGATGAAGGCGAAATCATCTTCATCGGTGAAGAAGTCCATGGCCTGATCCTCCAGAAAATCATCATCATCGCTGAGATAGGAGTAGGGGTCTCCACGAAGATCCTCTCCTGCATTCTCCCTTTCCTCCAACTGCATGTCTCTCTCATGGATGGTCTCCTCCAAAGATTAGATGCGGTGGCGAAGACGGGCAATAATGCGCTCCTTCTTGTCGAGCTGACGGCGGCGAGACTTGCGATCCCTTGCTAGAATGGCGATGGTCTGGTCCTTTGTCTTGATGATGGCAGACTTGCGGTTGCAGTAGTCACGGCAGTTGTCCAACTCCTGCTGACGATCATAAATCATGAAGCTAAGGTGGTCCAATTGAGTCTTCAGCTCGGGGTGGTATGGGGCTTCCGGGGGTTGTCCATTTGCATCACGCCTTGGGCAAAACTCAAACCGAGTACCCTTGATCTGATTGATGCTCTGCCCACACAGACGGGAAAGAGCTTCCTGCATTGCTCTGGCATGTCCATCGAGCCAGTTGTTTTCCCTCAAGGTAAACTGAATTCCCTCCACAGTGGGAGGTTCAATTTTTCCTCGGAGACTTGCAACAATTAGCCACTGCAGGTCTTATCCTCCTTGATCATTGAGCTGAGCTCCGAAGAACTCAAAAGTGCGGACGCCCGAAGTTACGAAGCTGATCCAGATCCCTCTCAAAGATAAGGTCTCCTCCATTCCCAAGTTGGTAAAACTTGTTGTACTTCACGTCCATCTATAAAAATAGAGGATGAGTAGATTAGCAGGGTGATCAAGTGTGTCAAAATTTTAGGTATTTTGCAAGAGTTTTTGAGGAACATGAATTTTTAGGAAAGAATTAAAGAGATAAGAATGAGAATAAGTTTTTGTAAATATTTATTTTCTTTGGTTTTGAAACTAAGTTTTTGGTTCACACGTCCAGTCTAACTAGGGTCTCCTATGGTCAGGATGGCTCCGATACCAACTTGTCAACACCCGGATTTTTCAATCCTGGATGCCTGTTATGCCATACATCGCAATCCCAGGATTACCATTTTAAGTAGACATAATGTAATTGGCTACCATAGTACATCATCCATTACAAACGATACATAAGTTCTTACACTAATAGGGATCTCATGATCCATTCTTAATACAACTTCAAGCAAATGAATACGTAATAGTAACGTAGTGGCTAAGCTCCATCTTCGGGGTCACAGTGCAATCGACGATGGGAGATGATCCTAGTTGTCGTAACCTTCCTGGGGTCCATCATCCAGGTACTCCTCTTCATATTCTGGCCATGGGAATAGCCAGGGACAAAGCCATGAGTACTCTTTAAGTACTCGCAAACTAATACTAACAAGTAAAAGGGGTTTTTGGATACTAGGACATTAGGCTCTAGGGTTGTTATGCAAAAGCCAGATTTATCTCTACTAGGTTCCAAGGCTAGTCACAATTTTATAACTCCTAAGTGGGAACTTGTATTTCATATCACAACTCTGTTGTGGTCAAGTCAAAGTCCCAATTCATTTCACAGGTCATTTTGAAAAGTCTGATGGGGAACAGTATGGCCACTCCAACTGTCCATAACGGCGGACGCGGCTATTCGAATAGATTGACACTCTGCAGAGATTGTACACTTTCACCACAACATTCGATACATCCATCAGGAACAAATCCTGAATTCACCATACTCAGTATGCGGATAATCAATCCTAACCTTTCAATTACATGCCCTAGTATAAGCACCTCTCCTGTGAGTTTAGCCTCCCAACCATGACCAACTGTCATCTTGGGTACTGCACAGGTGGACAATCTTCACAATGTAGCCTCAGCTCAGACCTTGGCCGTGAGGGAACTAATACTAAGTTATATCAGTTTCCAGTCAAGACCTACCCAATATTCGGGTATTGTGGTAGCACGATAAAATTGGAATGGTATCGCATCCAGATAACCATCAGTTTTATAAAGGGGTAAGGCTCATGCCTCAACATTTTTATCACCAAAATCATCAAGTGTTCGGAAACACATGTCCAAAACATTTCAATAGAATGATCCATAATTCCAAGGTTTTCATAACCATTTTTCCACCAAGTATTCCCATCTAAAGTTGATCCAGTTTTATGCTTAGCACTAGCATCTACAAGTGGGGGTAAGTACTGATGAGGGGTAGTAAACTAGTGGAGTTTCAACTAAGTACAACCTTATATCTTAGGCTGATATCAAGGTTTCTAACTTAGGCCAAATTTTATGCTCTTTATGCAACCTTCAAATATCTTTCTAGTATCTATAATTCACTTAAGTAAACTCGAAGTAAGCTTTGATAAAGAAATAAAGTAAGAAGCTTGCAAATAAAACTAGGATTGGTTTATCAAGTGGGTGTGATCACATATGCTTAAGGCATATAGTAGGTATAGTAACAAGTAGGGGTTTGTTGCATCAGTAGGGTATCTTGCAAGTGTTAGTTTGCATAAATGTAAATATAAGCTTGTTTTGTGCAGAGCAGTGGTTGAAGTTCTCATCGGCTTCTCCTTCGTAGTATCCTCCTTCCTCCTTGTATCCTTGGTCGGTACTAGCGTCTATGAATAAATACGAGGTACACAATCACCAAACAATACTTAACTACTTGCAATCATCACACACAAGGGTCCTATAGATGATCTAGCATCATCTCTAACATTACAAGGTTAAGGCTTGATTTAATTCCTTTTATTTTTAGAAAAGTAATTTCTACTCATTGAAAAACTACTTAAGATTTAATATTCTCCAAACCAAACATGGGGTCATGTTGACACATTTCATCACCACATATTGTAGTCCATGGGAATGTGATTTAAAGTGGTGTCACAATTTAATAAGGTTTTACCCTTTTAATTTAATTAATTAAAGTGGCTAGTAATGCCTATGGGGCATTCTTTTATTACTTGAACATTATTTCTGCAAGTAAACCTCTATATATTTTTATATATTCTGAAAGGTATGGTTAAATGTGATTTTTGAGAGTTGGAATCAACTCAAAATCTATTATGGTTTAAATTTGAAAAATGTTTGAATGCATAAAAGCTTCTTCCTTGTTATTTTTACCATGAGTGATCTATAGATCCAAATGAATTGAATCCAACGGGCATGGATTCAGCATTCATAGACCTTTCCAACAAAATTGGTTTCATTCAATTTGGTGCATTGAATCTATCTGGGTTGATTTTTGAAGTTGGGTACAGAAGTGTGTTTGAATTGAAATGGAAAAAGTTTAATTTGAATAACTGGGCTGCGCAGGAAAAGTTAACGGGCCGGCCTGCTAAGCGCAGTGTTCCCGCGGGATGCTTAAGTGGGTGTCCCCACTCGTCAGTGACACGGGGCTGGGCGAAGCAGTATGGGGCAACGTGGATCGTTCGATCTAATTCTAATCCAACGGCTGAGAGTCATCGTCGACGCGAGACAACGCCGGCGAGAAAGAAACCTAGCGCGGCCAGTGAGGGGTGCTGGGGGCTCACCGGGGTACGGGCGAGGGTCGGTGAGGCGGGCGAATGACGAAGTCGACGACAGCGAACTCAGGGGTGGTCGCGGCAGCTCCTGGGATGGACGAAATCGATGGCTCCCTTCTTCTCCAGAGGCGGCGGGCTCCGGTGAAATTCCAGCGGGGTGGTGCTCGCCTTGCTCTGAGAACGGTGTGGCACGATCAGTGAGGAGAGGGGAGTGAGATGGTGTGAAGAAATCGAGGGGGGTGGCCTCTATTTATAGTCGAGCGAGGGGACCGTCGGGGCGCACGGTGAGCTCGTCGGGGGCGATGTCACAGGGGGCTAATGGCATGGGCAAGGGTAGGGGACGGTGTTGTGTCTCCTGGCGATGCTTAACGACATGGTTTCGAGGCGTGGGGCAGTGCGGCTTGGTATGGAACACGGCGGTGCTCTGAGCGTGCCCGACGGAGAATTTAATGGCGCACAGCACGCGTGGTCCGCGCGGTGGCGAACGAGCGTGTCTGCTGGGTTGCTGGGACGATGGTGATCAAGTATCCATGCGGCGAGGGCGGCGCGCGGTCTGTGGGCGTCGGTCGAGCGTGGCGCACGGGGCGTGCTCTCGGCATGGTTGCTGGCGAGGTTGGCATGGTTCGTGCGTGTGGTCCAGTGGCTGGCAGCGTTCGAGCGGTGATGTGGAGTGGCGGGGTGTTGGCTTGCTCCCGCATCTTGGCAGGCTTGTTTCTCATCCTAGCTTGCTGTCTCCACTGGGGTGGCAGGGTTAGCTTCGGCTGTTCACCATTGATGGTAATGCCAAGCTCACAGTGGTGCTAGTGTTTAGTTAATCTTGCTAGATGATCTACCGAGCTGGTTGTGAGCTAGAGAGGGAACCAGTTAGGCAAGAATCGATGCTCACAATAGTGTTTAGATTTTGTTTGATTTGTGTCTGCAACCTGTTTGATGAAATGGCCGCAAGAACTCAAGTTTTGAATTTTGAAAAGATTTTTGGTGGGTGTGCTAGGTTGGTGCTGGTGAGTCTGCAGATGCCTGGGTTTTGAAAGTTGAGCTTGTTTGAGTGGTTTTTGAAAAAGTGGGATCTTCCCATATGATAAAGATTCAATTTTGAATTGTCATTTAAACTATGCATTTGAAATTTTCTGGATGATCACAAAGTGGGCCTTGATACTTTGTTATGCGTACATCCAAGGGGTGCAAAGATCCAGAAAAGTTTCTGTCAGGTTCTGAAAGTTTGAGATAGCCAAAGTAGGCATGAGAGTTAAATTGGTCAAAGTGACCATTCATTTAATATATGTGTTTTGATTTACGTGTCTTTAGGAAAAGTGTGGGTAATGTTTTAGATGATGTTTATTTCACCTAAGAAACATTTTACAAGCAATGAAACAAACAAACAAGGTTGTTTTAAAAGAATTCAAAATCAATGCATACACATATGCATGCATTCATAAATTTATTTAGAAAAGTTTTTGTTAACCCTAATTTTGATGATTAGAGTTTGATGATCCAAGTTTAGTATTTTTGGGATGTTACAACTGACTACATTGGTTCTTAGGTCCTAGATTAGCTTTCTATGGTATAATGGAATCTCCACCACGTGGCTTCCCAACCATGTATACCAACCATGATTATATTGCCCACCATTTTTATAGTTCAATTCTCATTCATAAAACAATATTTTTCTTTTGAATGCATTGATAATGAAATACTTTTTTATAAAGTACTACAAAGGACATGCAAGATTAAACTTGCAAGTTTTATGTTTTTATTGAACTTGTCGAGTAACTTTGAATTATTGCAATTCGAATGTTCTAGGGTACCCTTGACCTCGGGTTCTGAAAATAATATTATTATCATGTAAGGACAATGTTTAAAGATCTAAATGTACTCTATGGCGCATATGTATGTAATTATTTATTTATGTTGGTTTATTTCCCTCTTAAGTGTTTTTTCTTATTTGGAGTTGTTTTGCATTTCAAATGTATTTCACTTTATAATTTTAATATTAATTCCATGTCTAGAATTTTAATGTGAATTTCACTTTAGAATTTTCATATATCACGAGTTAAGTTGTATAATTTCAATGACTCGCATGTTTGTCTTTTTAAGTTGGAATTGAATGCACATATATTTTCAGGACTCTTATTTGAATTAAAAAACCTTTTTAGGGCCTTTTTTATTTATTTCAAAGGTATTTCTTCAATTAAATATATCATTTAGAACTTCTGTTCAAAACTATTTTTAATAATTCCAAAAAATAGGATTTTAGATCCTTATATTTCCCCATTTGGCACTATTTATATTGATTTTAAATGTGGTTTCCTCGCATTTGATTACCTTTGTTTTATTATTTTGAATTTTTCATTCAAATTTCACTATTTATTTATAAATCTACCAAAAATAATTTTTAGATTCTACACTTATTTTATTTTTCTGGCTTATTATGTGAGACTAATATTTAACTAGAGTTTTTACACATTTTGAAATAACTAAAATACCCCTCTAGGTCCTTGGGCTCACATGTTAGTCAAGAGAGTAGTTGATTGGACCGTGCAAGTGTAGCCCGACCCGGCCTATATAACCCCTTCTCTTCTTCTCCCAAGCTCGTGTCGGCTCACGTCGCCACCACCTTCTCCCGATTTCCATGGCAATCTTTGGCCAGCTCCATTGTAACATCCCAGCATTAGAGCTTAGAAATAAGATGAACCCAGATGTGCGCATTGCATTCATGCATAGAAAATCCAAATAATTTTTGCGCTTTTGAACAAAACTTGTCAAAGTGATTGAAGCTTCTCTTGACTATGATAAGTTTCAATATGAACTTTGCTAAAACCTTATCTTGGGTAAATATGATTTGATCTAAGGGTAGATCAAATGTAATAAAACTAAACCACCGCACATTGCTTAATGATTAATATCAGATCCTTAAGAGATCATGTCATGGTATTTATTGCAACAACTCATAATACCAAGTTAAATATATAACTCAAGTAACAAGAATTTAATAACTAAATCTTGATATGTCTTATTCTTATCCCTTCCTACCATGAGCATCATGGTAGTTCTTAAATATTAATTCATTAGCACCTATTCAGTAGGAAGGAAAACAAGTTAAGACCATTCAGCACATATATTTCTTTCCATGCCAATCCTTATCATCTCTTTTGAACCAGGTCCTAATATATGTTGTTCATCAATGTTGAGTAATCAAATATTCATTCATCAACTCTTAGTCTATCAATTCTTGATCTATCAACTCTTGTTCTTGTCATAGCATTCACCTTAAATCCTTTAGAGAAAGAATTAGGAAGAGGTAAGTAGTAATGCTAGTTCTAGATATCATCTATAGGATGACAATGTTTGAAGAGAATAAAACCAATATGATAATTAATGGAGTTAACTCACTCCTAAGTGGAATATAAGAGTTATCTGAAATAAAGATATATGTGGTAACAAAGAAGATTATAAGTTTGAATTCTAAAGATAGTTACCAAGGAGTAATCCTATTGGAACAAGTAGGCATAGACAATGAATAATATCTCCTAGTTAGATAGATATACTAAGAAGATACTTATAATACAACTGTAATGGTGTATTGATGAAAGCCTTGATTTGCCAACTAGAAACCTAATCCATAAATGATAAAAGGATCATAATGATCATGCTTAAGTCATTGCGAGTGATTGATTATATGATGTATAAGTGACATTGGTGGATAGAACATGAATAAACCCTAGTATAGATATGTTATCCTAGGTGAATCATGAAAAGTCACAATGATATGATGTGAAGTTGGAATATAAGATATTGGAGATAAGTACAGATAAGATATAATGATTAAGCTGATGTTAGAGCAACATTGAGTTATAGTAGTAGTAATATTCCTCTTAAAGAATAATAAGCACTTGAGTAAAGTAGAATTTGGTATATACATCTATTAGAGTAATATTAGCAATGGATGATAAAGGAAGTGTATGAATGGAGTTAAAAGTAAATACTTATTGGATTGAAGGTTATCATTAGTAGAGTAGTTTGATGTAACCAAGTGTAGATATGAAAAGCTTCAGTGACAGGCTTTTGAGATTTATAAGTGAGATTACAAAGTAATCTGTGAAGTAAGAGAGTAATCATCCAAGTGGACTTGGATTCATTAGAAGCATTCTAGAGATGAGAATTATCTCTATGAGGAGATCATATAGAGCTTTAGTGTCAAGCTCATTGGATTTACAAATGGATTAAGGAGGAGAAATTATTAGTAAGAGTATAAGTAGTAAAGCTCATCATGTCAATACATGATGATAGATGTGAACTAGTAGTATATCTAGGAAAGGAATTCCTTAATTAGAAATCAAGAATTATGAAGTAGGGAAGGTAGGAATTCCTGAGAAGCTATTCACCAAGATTATATCACTCCATATCAAAAACATCATCTATATCACTCTTCTAAATCCCAAAGCTCAGTTACTAGATAATTACCGGGAACACCTTATATTACAAATGCCAATTTGATATGTTATTTTAGTTTTACATATCATCCATGACCATAAGTAAAGCTTCTCAAAACCTAATCTTGTGAAAAGGATCAATATCAAGATTCTAGTAAGTGAAGGAAATGAGGAAGCTATGTATCAACATTTCATTAACCAGGTAGCAATAAAGGTACGTGAGCTTGAGGAAGAATATAAGAAAATTGCTGAAAAACTACCTGTTAAGCTTGATGATATATTTGAGCCTACTATTAAAATTAAAATTGGTACTAATGAGATAGCTGAACTTTGGGATTTAGGTGCGAGTGTTTCAACAATTCCAAAGAGTCTCTTTAATAAGTTAAATTTTTGGCTCTTTTGAAATCATTGAGTTAAAATTACATCTAGCAGATTCTACCTACAAACAAGCAGTAGGAATTAAAGAGAATACTTTAGTATACATTAAAGGCTGTCCTGCTCTTATTGATTTTGTTATTGTTGACATGCCTGGAGATACTACTGCTCCTGTCATATTAGGACATCCATTAAGATCTATTAAGGCTTCGATTAATCCACATGAAGGGAACATGAAGCTTCAATTGCCTTCACGGGATCCTTTTGTTATTCATTTTCCCAGGAAGAAGAAAGCCAAGCATGATGAGAAGAAGACCATCACTTTGAAGGCCAACTATTTCGGAGTGGGTATTCCACTCATCTGGCCTAAGTGATCAACATCGTGGTCAAGCTATTGACCATAAAAGAGCGCTTCATGGGAGGCAACCCATGTGAAATAAAGGTTTGAGTAAAGTTTTTAAGTATTAGTTTAAGTTTCATGTTGAATAAAGAGTGCTAGAAAACTCCATTTGAGGAGGAGAAGTTCGGTGGTACTAAATACTTGTTTTATACATGCTATTGTTCGTCAAAAATTAAACTATCATTTTTTTGTCAAAACATGGTGTTTCGCTAAGTTTTAGGTTAAGAAAGAATTCTTGAAGAAACAGGTAAATTTTGACGACTCCATTAGGTTTAACGACCAACTATACAGCGGGAATAAAAATTCCAGCCGTATAGTTTCGGCCGTATAGATATCTATACCTTCGTCAAATTTATTTTCCAGGTACAGAAGGTTTAACGACCAACTATACGACGGGGCTAAAAATCCCGGCTGTATAGTTCCGACCGTATAGATATCGCCGCCAGGAAGAAGCCCTAAAATTATATCGTCAGACCAACTATACGGGGGAATAGATGTTCCGGGCATATAGGTTTGACCGTATAGTTTGTGCAACCAAAAAAATGCTACGGGAAGGTACCCCCAACACCAAAACTTCAATCCCTTTTCTATCTTCTACCTCCAAACTCTCTCAAAACCTCAAAGATCTTCATCTCTACTCAATTTCATTCGATTTCCACACACACAAGTGATCTATGGTATGTTTCTCCCCCGATCCTCCAATTACTTTTTGCAAATTCATCTCCGATCTGTTGTCAATATCAATCAAGCGTGAGACATACTATGAATTAATTGCCATGTTTCTCTTGCCTAGGTTATTATTTTTAGGAGATTCTTTAGTGTGCTATGATGAGGAATATGTTATGCTTATTACTGTTGGAACAAAAAGTTTTATTTTTTCTTTTATTATTATGTTAGATGATTAACACAAGGAGCCAAACGTGTGCTCGTGACGCCGCAAGTTAATCTCGGGATGCCGATGCAGCTCAGGATCGCATGGAGATACGGTTTAGGAATGAAGCTTCAACATGATCGCTTCAACAAGATCAAGAACCGAGAAGTGAAGACAACTAGTGGGCTTGTGTAGGGGTTCATAGCATGGAAAACAAAAAATTCTACCGCATGCACACAAACAAGCCAAGATTTATCTATTAGATTGTAGCAACGAGTCGATTAGGGTACTCACCCTCGAAGATTCCAAAGCGGTTAACGAGAGCAGATTCTCATGGGTGATGTAGTCGTACACTTGCCGATCTCAAGATCGCATAGACGATCCTTCCAATACCGCATTTCGACAGCGCTTCTGCAGTCGGTCAAACATTCGGTACTTGATGAAGACCCTCCTCTCCCTTGTTCCAGCAGGCATCGGAGGTTGTAGTTCTCCCATCACGATTCTGGCAGCAGGACAGCGTGGTGTCGGAAGTAGAGGGAAAATCCTGCAGGTCTTTGCCTAAGCCGGAGCAGGTCCTGGTGGATCTAGGGTTTCTGGCGATCTAGGGTTTAGAGGGCCGGAGAGGAGGAGGTGGAGTCGGTGGTGGATAGGCCGGCGGCGCTATGTGGGGAGGGGCTGGTGTTGTGTGTCCTTGGGGCACCCCCTCCCCTCTATTTATGAGAGGGATGGCAACTTGGGAGAGGGGAGTTTGAATCCTTCTCCAACTCCCTCTCCTATTTGTCTTGTGGTGGAGGGAAAGAAGGATTCTTTCCTTCCTCCACTAGGAAACGTTGTCCCAATTTGACTTTTCAAACCTGCCTTTTGACTTTCAATTTGGAGCTTAATTTCTCTCTTGTAAATGCCCAACCAAGTGGCCTAGGACATGATCCAATCATTCCACTTATCCATGACACATTCATGTAACCTTCCCCTTCCGGTCTGGTGAACCTTCTAGACCCTTCTAGAACCTCTCCGATGAAATCATCGGAATCATTTCTAAACTCCAGAATTGGACTTTCCTTATATGAATCTTATTCTACGGACCATTCCGGATCTCCTCGTGATATCCTAGATCCCATCTGAGACTCCAAACAACATTCGGTATCCCTACTTACATTCCATATCTACTAAACAACATCGAATCCTTAAGTGTGTCTCCCTACGGTTCGTGAATTATGCAGACATGACCGAGACTCTTCTCCGATCAATAACCAATAGAGGAATCTGGAAATTCATATGGCTCCCACATATTTCTATGATTACTTTGCGATTGAATGAACCACTTACATACGATATCAATTTCCCTTTGTCTCGCGATAGTTTACTTATCCGAGGTTTGATCGTCGGTATCTCTTCATACCTAGTTCAACCTCATTACCGATAAGTACTCTTTTCTCGTTCCCTTGATATGTGATATATTGTGAGCCAATCACATGCTTTCAAGCTAATTGGATGACATTCCACCGAGAGGGCCCAAAGTATATCTATCCATCATATGGATGGACAAATCTCACTCTTGATCCATGTGCCTCAACACATACTTTTCAAACACTCAATGCCACCTTTTTAACCACCCAGTTACGGTGTGGTGTTTGATGTCATCAAAGCATCCTTCCGGTGATGGTGATTAGCATGATCCCATGGTCGAAGGAATTAGGTTACTATGTATCAGAAAGCTTATAGCAAATGAACTATTGAAATGACTTGATCTTTATGCTACGCTTATATATAGGAGTATGTCCATCACATCATTCTTCTAATGATATGACCTTGTTGTTAATAACATCTCAATGTTCATGATTAGGAAACCATGATCATATATTAACCAACAAGCTAGTTTAACAAGAGGCTTTACTAGGGACTCTTTATGTTTACAAATCACACAAGTATTAATGTCTCCGGTTAATACAATTATGGCATGGTATGTAAACATTTATCAGAAGAATGAATATATGATAATAACCACTATATTATTGCCTCTTGTGCAAATCTCAAAGAGTCTCCCACTTGCACTAGAGACAATAATCTAGTTTCAAATCTTTGTGTATTCAACACCTATGGCTTTCCGGTATTTTATGTACACGATTGCTAGTGGTCAACCGATCTTCGGATCCGACACTTTCAGGTCCGTGTGTAATTGTATATCTTTGCGTCTCTACGCATCACTCATTCTCTAATGAGATGGCTTTGAATAAATTTGGTCCTTTGGTGAGACCTTTAGTTCCTTGGAGTTAAAACTTGTTGACAATATTGTCGTACAATATATCTTCATAGTATTATCCCGATGTGAACTACACCTAGTTTGATAACAAACTACTTGACACAAATGCCCTATTTTACTGCTATAATAGCGGTCATATACTTAGCCTTTTGTTGTAGTATCTATCACAATGTCTTAACTTTGGAACTCATCCAAATCCATTATGGAACTTACTTTCCATTATATTGTGCCAACCTTAGTTTAGATTGAGATAAACTTAATTTGTGCTTTGTGACAAAACTAGTATCAATGTAGTACTTTTACAATGAACTAACCATCTATTTGTCACCTCTACAAAAACAATATATTCTTAATTCTTCCAAAAGATCATAAGAATATCCTTACATTCGTCCAATGATCATCTTATGAATCATTCTGGTATATGCCCATAACATTTAGAGCATAGGACATATCTGGATTTGTACATATCACAGTATGATTGATATAAATACTTTTTGTAATTTCATACATCAAGTATCAATCTATACTTGAATCTTTGTTTCACTTACCAAGTGTCAATACACTTGAATTTCGATTAAATCCTTTCTGTGCGACAAGAACCTTTCTTGTAGTTTCCATATTGAACTCATTCAATATCTCATCTATGTACATTTGGCACAACCATATTAGAGTCTCAATCTATCTGCCAAATATTCGGGTTTTGCCTAAGTCTTTCATCGAGATGAAATTCTTAACATGTGTTAGTAAAAGATACATCATTTCCAATCAACAATATGTCTTCCATATAATGTATTAGAAATATGTCTTAGCGCTCCCACTTAATTTCTTGCAAATGCAAGCATCTTCATCGTCTCTGATGAATTTAAACCCTTTTAACAGTTTCATCATGGTGAAGATTCCAACTCCTCGATGCTTACTTCAACCATTGAGGTTTGCATACGCTTTTAGCATCACTTGAACAAAACCCTTTGGACCGTGTTATGCACACGTCCTAGGTAACAATTCTATTAGAAGAACTTGTTTTGTTTATTCAACTAGCACATAACAAAATTATATGTAGTGGTTGCTACATTAATCCGTCTAGACTAAATATCTCTATGGAAGATCAAATCTTGTCATAGTCAACCTTTAAACATTGTTTTGAACTTTTTCCCAACATGCCGACTATTTCATAGATGTGAAACATCCATGTCTATTTCTTTATAGATCCAAACACGACTGTAAGGTCTTACACCTTTCTAGAGGGTCTTTCAAGTTCAAAGCTTGATTTCTCATGTATGGAACTATCATGGATTTTATGGCTTCAAGCCATTTGATGGAGTCAGGGCCCATCATCGCTTCTTTGCATGCAGTCGGTCCATCATTGTCAAACAACAAGATTTACTTCCAAATCCTACTATTTGATTGTTTACCCGACCTACCAGGTTCAATAGGAACTTAGACCTCCGTGACCACAACCTTTGAGGCACGTGAGCCATGAGCATTGTTGCTGCATCCAAAACGCTTTCCGGTGCTGCGCAACTCAGCACATATAGCTAAGGTTCTTTTAACCTTATCAAAGTTCTATTGTCCTCCCACTCAACTTTTTACGAAAAATTTCTTCTCAAGAAACTTGACGTTCTAAGAGACAAACACTTTTGTATTTGGTGTTATGGAGGAGTACCCAACTATTATCCGAAATAACCTACAAATACATGCCCATCCGACTTTGGTTGTAAACATTTTACTCATGCATACCAATGTTTAAGAAAGGACAACTTGGGTTTTATCCCAAACCATAACTTTATATGGTGTCATTTCAACGGATCATGATGGAGCTCTTTTTAGTGGAAAACGGTAGTCTCTAAAGCTTTCAATCTTTAAAATATAATGGCGGTTTTATGAATTACACCTTTGATCTTACCATGTTAAACAAGGTTTCATTACATCTCTCGAACGCTTCATACTCTTATGGTGTTTCGGGAAATGCAAATCCACGAAACAATTCCTCAAATCTTAGGTGTTATGCTAAACTTGTAACTCAATCCTTTATGATCCTATTATAAATTCTTTATTTTCTTGTTACATTGATTTTGCACTTCATCTTGAAAGTCTTTGAACTTTTCAAATATTTCACACTTCATCCTTATTAAGTAAATATTCATATATTCACTCAAATTTTCGGAGAAAGCATATGAAGTTGAAATCCATCGCTCTTGACTACACATAATGGACTTCATACAACAATATGTACAAGTTCCAATAGTCTAGTCATTCGTTCCCTTTTGGCCTATGAACGAAGTTTTAATTATCTCTAGGAAAGTTTTACAAGCGTCATTTGATCAAAAATCAAAAGACTCCAAAATTCCATCCACATGGAGTTTCTTCATGTTTTCTTTCCAATATAATTTAAACGGCGATGTCACTTCCTAAGTGATCTTTCAATCAATTGTTTTTCGACATTTTTAGCACTTGTTTTATGGATGTGATTTATCCAACGAGATTTGTAAATCATCCATCTTTTATGGATGACGGCAATTATTTGAACAACCCTTTTGTTCTCATAATACTTGATAAAACAAATCTTGAAGGCAAGCTTTGATGTTAACGAGAAACACATCAATACTTTATTTGTTCTTGATGAACATCATCACATATTTTCTTGCTAGTTACTTAGGACATTGTAGTTCATGAATTGTGTTGTTTCGTATGATGATTCACACCAACAAATTCAGTATCTAATACTTAAGAACCACATTATTGAACAAGCAAAGAATACAGCCATAACACGTATATCCTCTATATACCTAAGCTGAACAATTCTAGTCTTTTCTTTTCTGCCATATATTTATGATATTCTCTTTCAGTATTTCCTTTTTTGTTTGAAAGAATCTATCAACATCAATAGTAAAGCCATACACATGACACATAGTCCAAAGCATGTATAATTAAATACCAATGTCTTTGGACTTGCACTTTGAAGTTGTAACACCCTCGCCTGATAAGGCTGAGTTCATGTGTATAGTGCCAATCCCTGGATCGGTTCACTGGCACACGCAGTACAAAATGATACCAAATATAACTGTGCATCATAAATACAACGAATATGATCCAGAATTTACATTATTTATTCAAGTACGCAGCGGAAAATGAATACAAGGTAGATCTCCATCCTTCAAATGTGCCACAGGAGAACAATTGTTGAGTGGAGTCTCGCGACCTCTGAACGATCACTCAGATACGATATAACCTGCAACATGAAATGTTGCAGCCACGAATGGTCAATACATTGAATGTATGGAAAGTAGGCTAAAGTGGTTAACAACAGATCTATCAACTACATGCTTATTTGGCCAAGTGGAGTTCAGGCTCATTTGCATAAAGCAACAGTTTTTCCCTAACATTTGTAACAAATGTGTTTTCCAATACGATAAATAGGACACTCTGGTTCACTCCCAGGTGCTCCTACCCAATTATGTTCACCCAACAAGTTTTAAGTAATTAAGAAATAAGGATGAGTGAGAAATATCATAGCATCGATTGTGTCGCTCAAATTGTCCATAACCGGGACACGACTAATCGATTAGTTTATACACCTCAGGGTTAGTACACTTTACCCATGTGACTTGGCCAGCCCAGCTCGTACCACCACTCTCATATTGGGTGATGATAGGGAGAAGTCCAAGAAGGAACCGTTCGGGAAGTAGCTCCCCAATCCCGACGCGCACCGGTCCAACCTACACTATCTACATCTCTGGATACGCGGGTTCGAGTTACCACGACCTAGTGAGTTCAGCCAACCGCCCATTTCATTATTGGCACATGGTTGCACATGAAAGCTTCCAAACAAAGAAACCAATCATTTGTCAGTGTCCTGGGTGCCTTTCCACAATGATACCACCAAAAATTGTCAATCCCATCACACCCAGGAGATTCATTGATTAAGTTGTTTCAGTTTTCGCAAACCAACACATTTAGAAACAACTTCAGTGATGTAACCCATCCCTCGTTCATCATAGCATGGCTAAGCACATCTACCAACGATGGCTCATAAACAAGGAATGCTAGGGAATAATATGGGACATAGCATAGCATATACACATCAATTCCTACATATGCAATTCTACAAAAACATCTATAATGCATAGGAAAACAATAGGACATTTATGACCAAGATAGCACCACTTGCCTTTGTTGTAGATGTAGTCGATTAGATAATCCTCACAATTCTCATAGATATAGTGGTTGCTCTCGTCATAACCACAATACTTGCAATCATAGTAGTTGCAATCACACACATTGCACTCCTCGCAATCTATCGATCAAACAATTGCATACAACATAAACAATAGCACATAGAGATCAAACAAATACAACAAATGCATGCATGACAATTTAATAAGTCACAATGGTTGTTACTTTAGTTCTGAACATAGTTAGATTACATGATGCATGTGGAAAGTCATTTAATGCATTAAAGCTTTTATTACTAAAGTTGTATCGATTTAATATGGTGTATACCACTTTAATTGAACTAAATATGTTTATGTTGTATTAAATTGTGAAATAGATGCTACTGGATAGAAGTAATGCAATTTAGAGACAGTGGCAATTTGAATCACCTAAAAAGGAGTTATAGATATTTTCTTATGATTAAAACACTATTTCAATGGGTTTAAATATTTCTGTATGAATTTCTGTTTTAACAGTACCAAATAATTTGTCATGCAATTTCTCTGTATATATATTGTCAATACAAAACCTTAGCACTTGGATTCACCCTAATCGGAGTTATAGATCTTTTTGTATGATTTAAATAGTGTTTAATGGTTTTAAATGATTCATATAGTTTCTGTTGTCTAAAAATCAAACTAAAATTATATCTATAATCTCCAGGGAATTGTGATTTCATGGACATATTATTTGTAATTTTCTGAATAGTATTTATTTTCTTATGAATTTATTACTCTAAATAGGCCATTAAACCATTTAAATCTTCATGGCAAAATCTTACAGTAAAATGCTGAACTAAATGCATATTGATGATCTACATGGAACCAGCTTTACATTGGTATATCATTTATATTTTTGTGACAAGCAATTAATTTACTATGAATTTAATGATTTATAAAGCCATTAAAACTAATTAAATTGCTACAGGTTAAATAATATGCAAAGGCTAGATCCAACCAGATATTATTAAAGTACATTACAGTAGATTCAATTTGATATATTATTCATATTTTTCGGAGTTACGGATAATTTCTTATGAATTTATTAACCTAAAAGACCATTAAAACTAATTAAATTACTGCAGTAACCACGTAAAGTAAAATTTGGATCTATTCTTATAAGATGATTCTAAGTAAAATTCTCTTCAATTTGATATATTATATGCAATTTTTGAACGTGGTATGAATTTCTAATGAATTTAACAAGTTAGATCTATAATATGCAATTTTAAATTCTAACGGAATATTCCAGGGAATATTCCGCTGACTGGACAGGTTGACTTTGCATGCTGACTGGGACTAGATGTTGACCTGATGTTGACGTGGAGTTGATGAGGAAGCTGACCAGGTTGACGACATGGCACGCACCGGTTTGATTGGATCTCGACCGTCTGGATAGGATCCGGTGGTTATAAGAAGAGATTGACCCGATTTTGGCTCAGAATAGACAAGAAACAGATCTGTGTTAGAGAGACAAGTCCGTAGGTCAAATTGAAAAACTTAGAACACGAAAGTTGTGGGGAATCATTATTCCTACCTTCTCACCAATGGTATTTGGATTTGAAGAAACGAGCGCGAGTACATCTTGGATTTACACTGTAAGATCTGAAATATTGCGATACGAAATTCTCCGGCTGTGGTGGATGAAAAGAGGTGAGGTTTGTCTGGATTGAAAGATTTCGACGATTCCTACAACTTTCGTTTTTTGACCGAAGGCAAACGACGAAGTCTAGATGGGTTAAAAAGCGAAATAAGATTCGGGCATGTGTAGATTCGGGATTTCGAGAAGGGAAACTCGTACAGCTGTGGCTCCATGAGATTATATGGAGGTTTGGGACGGTGTAGAGATAGGCCTTGGAGTAGGGAACAAGTAGAAACAAACGGAAGTCGATTCGGAGTTATAGATAAAAAGTTATAGCAGTTTGAATAGAGATAGGTTTAACAAAACAGATTTTGCACGCTTTTTAAAGCAACCAAGCGATCGATCCTTCCCTGTGTACGCGTGCTGGTTCGATCGGTCTGGGTGGTCCGGCCCATTAGGTTTTTTTTCCTTTTTTTTATTTACTTGTTTCCCTCATATCGTTTGCATACAAACTCCAAATGATATGATTCTTGTTTCTAAATTTTTCTAAAATCGAATAGATCATTATAGGATCAAATTTGTAATCTTTTTACTAGTTTGGAAGTAGTGGATTTATAAATCCTTGTATATTCCATTTTATTTATATATTTATTTGTATGTATTTATTCCATAACTTTTTCATACTAGATCCAAATAAGCTCAATTTTGTTTCTAAAATTTTGTAGTATTAATTGGATCTCTTTAGGCTATAATTATCAATAATTTATGCCTTAGCAACAGTGGGTTTTAATAAGTCAATTAATTACCCTTAGAAACATTTGGGCGAATCAACTATAGGATTTAGATACCAGGATTTGGATTCAGTTTGTAAGATCTTTGCATGGATGTAATGAAATGCTTATGAAGGCTTCATGATTTTCATTTTGAAATCTTGCACACCAATTCTACAATCCATAATCAATACATGCCCTTTTGCCTATATGGCTACTTAGGTCATAACAAAAGAATATAAAATTTTGAATTCAAGGTTGAGAGGATTTTCTATTCAAAAAGTTTCTTCTCATTGAGAATTTTCAACATAGTCAAACAATCAATAAAACTTATTTATTTATTTCACATTCCAAAATTAGGAGAATTTTGGGATGTGACAGAAGTAGATCACCATCATCAAATGTTTGGTGTTCTTTCAAATTCCATTCTTTAGTAATCTCTTACCTACATCAAATATTCACCCTTATCATGGAATTATTCATGATCAAGCTACTTTAGCTTATAACGGTGAATCGCGAGTATAATGTTGCTCTCCAAAACCTTTTGGAGGATTAGGACAACTAGTGTCTCCAACATTTTGCAAATTCCCATCAAATATATAAACTTCGACATATTATACTCTATCATGTTCTCATGTTTTAATTAAAACATTGTTTCACATATGATGTTCCTAGATAACCTTGATATTAAAACAATCTTTTGAATATCAAGAATCATGGATATAAACATGATACTTATTTACTAACACTAGAATTGTTACTCTTGATTTAATACCAATTATTAAACTTCACGGAGTAATCGGAACTTATTGAAAGTTTGCAATAGGACTTTTAAACTTTAGATTAACACTTCAAAACAATACGATACCAGTTCGTGAAGTAACTAACCAGAATACTATAGTTCTATTATCTCAATTATAACTAAGCGCAAGGTGGTAAACGGATTCCAATGACTATAACAACTATGCAAATTCACTTTGATTTAATTTATGATAAATAGTGTTCAACTTTTAATCATATTGTTGTTGAACTCCAACTCAAAACAATATCGCTCACATTGTTTTCGTGATTACATGAACCAAATCCACTATACCAAGTCCGATCATCACATGACATGATGTAGTTTCAAAGGCGAACAATCATCATGTTCAGCATATCATCTTAATGACTCATGATTTACCTTTTGGTATTCCGTGTTCTGAGACCATGTCTATACATGCTAGGCTCGTCAAGATCAAACCTTAGCTTCCGCATGAGAAAATCCGGATTGCTCCCGTTGTATACACTCCCAAAATCTAACACACCCGATCATCACGTGGTGCTTCGAAACAACGAGTCTTGGCAATAGTGCCTACTAAGGATGAACACTTTATAACTTGATATTTTGTGAGAGGGATCATCTTATGATTCTACCGTCGTGATCTAAGAAATACAAGATGCATAAAAGGATTAACATCACATGCAATTTATAATATGAGATATGATATGGCCTTTCTTCTTGTGCTTCCGATCTCCATCTTCAAGCATGAACATGATCTCCATCAACACCGGCGTGGTGTCAAGGTCAATGGCGCCGCTCCATGGTTGTCGTACAACTATTAAAACTACTTTGAATAATAGACACGTAGGTCTTTAACGAAATTAAAAAACAGAACCATAAGGCTCATGCCAGTTGCCGACTTATAATAAGGAACATTGCATACATCATATATAATCACAATCATGGCCATATCACATCATAGCACACCCCTACAACACAAAGTTAGACGCCTCTAATTTTCTTTGCATGTTTTACGTGGTTTTGGGCTTTCAATAAGTGTCGTTCTAACTTACAAACAAGAACCACAACGTTGATACTAGTACTGTCAATCACCCGTTGTAAATTGAATCTTCACTATGTTGGGAGAAACAGGCACCCACAAAGCCACTTATACAATACAAGTTGCATCTCAAGCGTGGAGCAAGTCTCATGAACGATGTCATGTAAGGTTAGCCCGGGCCGCTTCATCCCACCATCCCGCAAGATGCAAAGTACACAATAAGCAATCGGCAACAAAGGCATCAAGGCCCACAATGACCATTATATTCTACTCATGCAACAGATCTACATATAGACACGACTTTGATACCACTATAGGGGTTCGTAGCATGGAAAACAAACAAATTCTACCGCATGCACAAAAACAAGCCAAGATCTATCTACTAGATTGTAGCAACGAGTCGATTAGAGTACTCACCCTCGAAGATTTCGAAGCGGTTAACGAGAGAAGATTCTCGTGGGTGACGTATTAGTACACTTTCCGATCTCAAGATCACGTAGACGATCCTTCCGGCGCTGCATTCCGGCAACGCTTCCGCAGTCGGTTACCCGATGAAGAACTTCCTCTCCCTTGTTCCAGCAGGGAGTGGAGGTTGTAGTTCTCCCCTGGCTATTCCGGCAACACGACGGCGTGGTGTCGGAAGTAGAGGGAAAATCCTACAGGGCTTCGCCTAAGCCGGAGTAGGTTATGGTGGATCTAGGGTTTCCGGCGATCTAGGGTTTAGAGGGCCGGAGAGGAGGAGGTGGAGTCGTCGGCGGCTAGGGCGCTGGTGATGATCTGGCGGCAGCGGCGCGGTGGCGACGGCGCTAGGTGGGGAGGGGATGGTGTTGTGTGTTCTTGGGGCACCCCCTCCCCTCTATTTATGAGAGGGAGGGCAGCTTGGGAGAGGGGAGTTTTAATCCTTCCCCAACCCCCTCTCCTAGTTGGCTTATGGTGGAGGGAAAGAAGGATTCTTTCCTTCCTCCACTAGGAAACGTTGTCCTAGTTTGACTTTTCAAACCTCCCTTTTGACTTTCAATTTGGAGCTTAATTTCTCTCTTGTAAATGCCCAACCAAGTGACCTAGGACATGATCCAATCATTCCACTTCCATGACACATTCATGTACCCTTCCCCTTCTGGTCCGGTGAACCTTCTAGACCCTTCTATAACCTCTCCGATGAAACCATCAGAATCATTTCCGAACTCTGGAATTGGACTTTCCTTATATGAATCTTATTCTTCGGACCATTCTAGATCTCCTCGTGATATCTCGGATCCCATCCGAGACTCTGAACAACATTCGGTCTCCATACTTACATTCCATATCTACTAAACAACATCGAATCCTTAAGTGTGTCTCCCTACGGTTCGTGAATTATGCAGACATGACCGAGACTCTTCTCCGATCAATAACCAATAGACGAATCTGGAAATTCATATGGCTCCCACATATTTCTATGATTGCTTTGCGATCGAATGAACCCCTTACATACGATACCAATTTCCCTTTGTCTCGCGATAGTTTACTTATCCGAGGTTTGATCGTCAGTATCTCTACATACCTAGTTCAATCTCGTTATCGTTAAGTACTGTTTTCTCGTTCCCGTGATATGTGAGCCCTTATGAGCCAGTCACATGCTTGCAAGCTAATTGTATGACATTCCACCGAGAGGGCCCAGAGTATATATATCCGTCATATGGATGGACAAATCCCACTTTTGATCCATGTTCCTCAACACATACTTTCCGAACACTCAATGCCACCTTTTTAACCACCTAGTTATGGTGTGGTGTTTTATGTCATCAAAGCATCCTTCCGGTGATGGTGATTAGCATGATCTCATGGTCGAAGGAATTAGGTTACTATGTATCAGAAAGCTTATAGCAAATGAACTATTGAAATGACTTGATCTTTATGCTACGCTTATCTATAGGAGTATGTCCATCACATCATTATTCTAATGATATGACCTTGTTGTTAATAACATCTCAATGTTCATGATCAGAAAACCATGATCTTATATTAACCAACAAGCTAGTTTAACAAGAGGCTTTACTAGGGACTCTTTATATTTACAAATCACACAAGTATTAATATTTCCGGTTAATACAATTATGGCATGGTATGTAAAAATTTATCATAAGCATGAAGATATGATAATAATCACTTTATTATATCCTCTTGGGCATATCTCCAACAGCTTGTCCTGTTATATTGAATCAACTCGGTATTTCTAATGACTTCAATTTACTTTGCAATAGATTTGGCCTACAAAACTTTGTATTTCAAGATGCCCCTACTTATCGTCGGTTAACTCTTGAATTTTTAAGTTCTTTAAAATGCACCGTTAAAACATGGCACGGAGAGGATATGATTTCTTTCCGACTTATGAACAACAATTATACATTATCATTTGATGAATGGTGCAATTGTTTTAGTTTACCAAAAAATTATGTTAATACCTTACGCGCATCTTATGTCGAAATGGTCCCTTCCTAGATGATTATTATAATAGAATGAGTTTCACTTCTAGAGTCAACAAGGGGGGGAATATTCAGCATCCTGCTATTCGCTATTTGTTCTATGTTATTGATAACACCTTGCAGGTAGGAAATGAGTTTACAAGACTCAATGATGAGGACATCTTGGTCCTCGCAAAAGCTGCTTTCAACAACAACAACGTGTCACTCAACTTGGGCGCAATTCTTGTGCGCTACTTGGAGCACAAATCTCCCAAAGCCAAGGGCCAATCACATGTGGAGGCGGCATCACTATGCTTGCCATTGCCTTGGGAATCGACCTAGGTAAGTTGCAATCATTTCTAGGTGAGCTATGTGTTGCTTTCTCTACTTTAAAAGCTTGTGGAATTCTCACTAGGAGAGGTGGTGGTTATTACTTGCATATTGCAGGAGCTGGGCGTCTCTACCCCGCTCTAATGCCTAATGGTCTTTTCTCTATCGAGGAAGGACGTTTGCTACATGATGTGCAGTTTGAACAACACCAACCCGAGAAGGAGATTCTGGATGAGGATGAGGTCCAAGAAGAGGAGCAAGAAGTTCCTGATCAAGAGGAGCAGCCACCAGACTGGTTTGCTACATATCAAGATTTACAAGAACTTGGAGGAACTATGGAGGGGATGCATAATCTCGCCCTGAACCTTCGAGAAACCACTAGTAATTTATCAACTCAATTTGCGAACTGGACCACAACTTTTTCCCTCCACCACAATGATTTGAAGGTCGTGCAAAAGCCTAAGCTTGGGGAAGTCTTCCCATTAACTTTATTTGGTCATCATTTGTTTTTTATATTATTTCAAGGTTATGCTTTTAATTTGAGTTTATAAGCACTTGTGTTGGTTTCCCCAACACTTTATCTTTAGTTATTTTTATTTTTATTTGTTTTCGAGATTTTCAAGTCGAGCTTTGCCGCCAATTTTCTATTCTTTAAATCCCTCTCTTAAAACAACAAAAAGATTTGTCCACTTATCTTTATTTCCCCTCTTCCTTTTTCTTTTCTATTCACCTTGTGGTTCTCACGTATTTGCAGGAGAGTGATTGACTTCGAGATTCCAAGAAACGAATCAAAGGGGAAGAGAGAAGTGGAACAAATCATGAGAGGTATGCCTTATGACTCCCCACTTTTGAAGTGTAAGAAACCCATGCTAGTTAGTAGTAAATGCTAAGATATTATATTGGTGGAGTGAGTCTTTATATTGGAGTAAAATTTGTTTGCATGAGTATTTAGTTGAGTACGTTTTGTTTCGGCTCTTGTAGTTAACCAAGTCTTGCCTAAAAATTTGCTTAACAATTGAAATAAGAAAAAGTCTCACAATTGAAGGCTTAGGTGTTGTAGAGTTTAGTCTTGAAAGCCTATTCCAAGAGACACTCGACACCATGGATATCACGATTGACTTGATAGCTCTCTTTGAAAGGATTTGTTCAATTAAATTAATGTTTAGCAGTTCTTGTGAGCATGCAAAAGTTTGACTTGTGCATCATAAGAATGATATAGATTTATGCGTGTAAAACTTCATGGGATGCCAACAACTCCGCTAGCGTACGAACGATCTTCATGGGGGAAACTCCTAGATTTCGGCTATGAGTTGATTAAACATATGTAGCAGCAATGCTATAATGGGTAAGATTCTTGGCATTATCGTGTAGTTGTGTTCGTGATGGAATCACTCCTCTGGCTGATATGACTAATCATTATGCAAAAGGAACAAAAACTTTAGTAATGCCATGAGTGTCCGTCACATCCCAATAAACTAATTAAAATTTTTGGCATGCTCTCAATTACTTAAGAACTGAAATTCTTGAAGGACAATGAATAGAAAAGTAGTGCTTGAAAAGTCTTGAATTATTGATGTGGGAGAATTGAGATACTTTACTGTATTTGCTTTTCATGAAAAACTCTCACACTCTCAATTTTACATGATTATACTTTATTCTTCAAAGGCAAGCTTATGAGTTGATTACTTGACATGGAATAGAGTTTACTCATTTGAATCACCCATGCTAACAATAATATTGTTGCGCTATAAGGATTCATTAAAACCCGTATGATATGCTTGCCATTACTCTATTTATGCTGAGTTTTTCAGATAAATAAAGTGGAGGAAACATGAGACTACAAATCATGAGTAAGATCATCATCTCGTTATTTCAGTTTAAATGATGAGTTCCATTTTGATTTTGGTTTTATTGCTCAAGGACGATCAAGTTTAAGCTTGGGGAGGTTGATGGATGTGAAATATAGCCATCCACATCCACATTTAAACTAGATATTATTCATACTTTTGATGAAATATCTCTCTAAACCCTACCACTAATGCCTAATGATCAAAGGGGTATGCAATCCTATCTTTCTATTTTTTCCTGCACAGGAAATGATGTTTGATGATGGGAATCAGAACATTAATGTTAAAGATACGAGATGTCCAACAACTCAAAGAAACCAGGAATCATGGAGAGGATTCAGAAGGTTTAACGACCAACTATACAGCAGGAATAAAATTCTGGCCATATAATTCCGGCTGTATAGCTTCCACTGGCACCGCTAGGTCAAATAGAACAACTTTCGTGAAGGGACCCCTATATAAATAGGCTTCCGTGAAAATGATACAGATGCCTCTTAGAGGGGGGTGAATAGGCGGTTTAAAACTTTTATGAGATGGGCTTAACAAATGCGGAATAAAACTAGCGTTTACTTTGTCAAGCACAAAACCTATATAAACTACGGTTCACCTATGTGCACCAACAACTTATGCTAAGCAAAACAAGCAACTATGTGATAGCTAGATATAAGAAATCAAGCACGAAGGCTATCACAAAGTAAAGTGCATAAGTAAATAGCTCGGGTATAGAGATAACCGAGACACGCGGAGACGATGATTTATTACCGAGTTCCTCCCATAAAGAGAGTACGTCTCGTTGGAGAGGGGGTGGTATCAAACCACCTACGCCACAAAAGACCTCCCTTATTCTCCGGTGAATCTCACCCCAACGGGATCGATCCATACTTCCACTATTGGTGCACTTGTCGGTGGTAACCGGAACCTCTCACAAGGTTGGGGCACTTCTCCACAACTTAATCGGAGGCTCCCAACAAACGCCACCAAGGCCACAACCTGCAACACCAACAAACCGTCTAGGGTTCCAAGAACCCAAGAGTAAAAAGCTTATCAACTTTCACTCACCAAATCCTCCAAGGAGAACTCAAACCTATGCACCAAATGCAATGGCAAGAACACAGGAAGTGCTCAAGTCCTTCTCTCCCAAATTCCACAAAAGCTACAAAATCTAGTGCGAGAATAAGAGAGGAAGAACACACGAGGAAATACACAAAAGAAACCCCAAGATCTAGATCCCAATATGTTCCCCTCATATAGAGGAGAGATGGATTGGTGGAGTTGTAGATCTAGATCTCCCCTTTCAAATTCCCCAAAAAGATTCAAGAAATATGGGAGGGATTGAGAGTATTTGCAATCTCTTGAAGGTCAAAACAATGGAGGAGAGAGAGAATGCAAGCGACCAGCCTAAGGAGGAAGAAGGGGTCTATTTATACCACTCCCCAACGAAATATGACCGTTTGGGACCTTGCAGGCCGGATAATCCGCCCCTCCCCCGGAATTCCGGGTTCCCCGGGCCAAAAAAAATGGCTAAGGACTTCGCGGCGCGACTCTCAGTATAGGGGCGGATATTTGGGGCGGATAATCCGCCCCCGAAGGACTAGAAAATCCGCCCCCATTACTGGGAGCCACGCCTCAAAGTCCTTAGCCGTTTTCCAAAAATTGGGCCGGATAATCCGCCCCCATGGCCGGATAATCCGCCCCCTGAAAACTGGCAGGAACAGCAAAACTGAAACCATCATAACTTTTTCATTCGGACTCTGATTTTGATGATGTTGGGCTCATTTCGAAGATAGTAACGAGCTCTAAAACATCATGAAGGGAACCATCATATTCCAGCAAGGGAGGATAGAACCAAATGATGAAAGGTTTAACCTATCTATAAAAGACAAACCGGTAAAACCTCCAATATCGAAAACACAATAGAGAATGCATATGAAATCCGTTTTCGATGAACTTAAGCTTGTCATAGAGATTGACACAATATCTAAAACCTCTCATGGATAAGAACCAAGAAATATGATGCCAATTATGCAAAGGTTTGAGCTCTCACCAAGGGATATGATCAAGTTACTCACTTGAGAGCCCCTCTTGATAGTACGGTTATCTATCCTATAAACCGGTCTCTCCAACTAACACCACGAGACCAGTTAGAAAGAAACTCTATAAAAATCAAATCTTTGCCTTGTATATTCCACACCTCAGGATGGAGCACCTTTCTTGATTGCACTAGCTTGGTGAATATGCTCCCCCATACTCCACTATGGAAGAGCCTCTCTTTTAGGCATATCTTCACATATCCATGATCACCATAAGGATGGCACGATACACTTGAGATCATCTTATGAAACCTTGATCAACACTTTATCTTCTTCACTTTATTCTTATTCCAACCTTGAAGCCACCATATGGTTCAAGCATTGTCTATGGACAAATCCTACAAGTAAAACTCAATGCAAACATAAGTCCATAAAACATTGTCATTAATTACCAAAACCACACATGGGGGCACACATGTTCTTTCAATCTCCCCAATTTTGGTAATTGATGACAATCCTTTGAGAGGTTTTACATAATCAAATTAACGAATAAAAATGGTTGCGCCAACATCAAATACTACACAAGTATGTGATGTTGGTACGCCCATAATATATAGAGCAAGCTCCCCCACAATATGTGTGTGTGTGATGAACCATTACCATTGGTGGATTTTCCTCTATATATTCAACATGCAAAGCAACAACAAAGATGCAAGATCATGAGAGGCAAATGTTTAAGAACAAACTTCCCTTAAACCCTCCAAAACATCTCCCCCATTGGCATCGGTTGCCAAAATGGGTGAATAGTTCTAGACGACCAATATAGTAATAATTCCTCCAAAGGTATGTCTTCGCACATATACAATGATGAATACTTGGGAGGGAGTAGAACTATATAGAGGATCCGAAGATTGCCAAAGGAATAAAATAAAAGACGCAAGCAATCACAAGATCCGACAAACTAATTTGAAAACAACAAATGAGTTCAAATGGAAACTACAAGATATTATGATATGAGCAAAAGAGTGTTTTAAATAACAAATAGAGAAGCTCTCAAATATTTGTGCACAATTTTAAAATAAATGCATTGGAATACATAATTGTAACACCCCGGTTCTGAAAAGACCGTGGCCTCTATGTGACATGCCAATCCCTGGATCGGTTCATTGGCCCATAATAGAGTAAGATAGATAATCATAGCAAAATAACCGTGTATCATGATCTACAAAGATCCAGAGTACCATTATTCCAATATAAAAGCTTAGCATAAAGCTAGCTCAAATTGTTCAGGTAGCAACAAAAGCGAGTAAATCCTCCAATCTTCAAATTTCCCACAAGTGAACAAGTGCCGAGTGGAGTACCGTGGCCTATAACGATCAATCAGAATCGGAATAACTCGCAAAGATAAAACGCAACAGCCCCGAAGGGTCAATACATGGAATGTATGGCAAGTAGAGCTAGTAATGGAGACAATAGTACTAACATCTACATTCATATTTGGCAAGTGGAGCTGTGTCTGGCTTGCATTTGCAAATAACTTTGTCCTACTTTCATAAACAGTTTTGAATTTTCTTTGAAAAGATCCCAATTAAGTTAACCCAACAATATTAAAACAATTATGAAATTAGAATGAGCGAGAAACATGTCATGGAATCAATATCCAGCAACTCAGATGTCCATAACCGGGGACACGGCTAATCAATTAGATTATACACTCTATAGAGGCTAGTACACTTTACCCATGTGACTTGGCCAGCCCATCTTGTACCACCACTCTCATTTAGGGTGATGATAGGGAGAAGACCAAGAAGAGACTGTTCGGGAAGTAGTTCCTCAATCCCGACGCGCACCGGTCCAACCTACCAAATTCTACATCTCTGGATACGCGGGTTCGAGTTACCACAACCTACTAAGTCCAACCAACCGCCCATTTCATTATTGGCATATGGTTGTACACGTAAGCTACACAATAAAGAAGCCAATCATTCTCTCTTGATACCTGGGTGCCTTTCCGCATTGAAACCACCAAAAATTATCAATACCATCACACCCAGGGGATTCATTGATTAAGTTATTTTAGTTTTCACAAACCAATACTTTGAGAAAACAAGTATCAATGATGTAACCCAGCCCTCGTTCAACATAGCATGGCTAAGCACATCTACCAACGTTGGTTCATCTACAAAGAGGGTCCTACCACATAATAGGACATAGCATAGCGATCGTATCATCCTACACATGCATCTACAAAATACACGACAATGCATTGAAAATAGTAGGACGATATCATGAACAAAGTAGCATCTACTTGCCTTGGTTGTAGCGGTCGGAGGAACAATCCACACACGAGCAAGGGTTGCACTCCACACAATCTACACGACACAATTGCATTCATAAACAAACAATTCACAAACATATGCAACAAGGATGATGCATGAATGCAAGAACAGCAAGTGAACTGGTGCTACAGCTGCACCACATAATACTAATACATATTACTACCGAATACATGCATGGAAAATAGATTTGGCGCAAGGGAAACTATTAACCAGAAGTAGTGATCACTACTAGAGCTAGAATTTAAATAATTCACTATCGGTAGTAAACAATTCATAAAATCCTGGACAAATTCTAGCGCATAGGCATCGCTGATAAGAAACAGTACCAATTGGAATTACTCAAAAAGGGGTTATAAAACGTCCCGAGTAATTAAAACACTGCAGAAAGCCATTAGACAAATACTGCAGAAGTTTTTACTGTAAGCCTATCTTTTTATTTCACGATGAGATTCCCCTCGTTCGTACGAGTTCAGGGACATATCACACGCGATTTTTGGAGCTACGGAACTTTTACTACGAATTTATTACTCCGAAAAGGCCACTAACTAGTTTGATTAAACTGTACTAAACCTGACAGTAAAAGTCTGAACCAAAGCTACAGCGAGATTCTACACGACTCACTGAACGCATACATATTTTATTTGCAATTTTTTTCCAAGCGGTTGAATTTCTATGATATTTACAAGATTCTACCGAAATCTGTCAACTAATAGGATTAACGAAATTGACCACCAATCGTATTCATTTGATCGGTCAACTCGCTCGATGATCTGGCCGATCGGCTCGACTAGTCAACGCCTGGGATGCTGACCAGTCAACGAACGATCTAAGCCGCTGATCTGAGATCTGACGGTGGCTGCTGTCTTACCGGAATCGGATGGCGAATCGAACTCCGGCGAACTCCGGACGGCGGCGACGATCGGTTCCGGCGTCGTGGTTCTACCTGCACGTACACACACGGTCAACTACGGCTCCCGGAACAATAAACGCGCGCGCGTACGCGGCGATCTGCAGGGCGCAGATGGCGGCGGCGGATGGAGACGCGGAGCACGGGAACGGAAAGAGGAGATCGAGGCGAACCCGGCAACAGACGCGGCGATGGCCGGCGACGGTCGGAGGCGAAGGCGGAAGGCGACGGGCGATGACGCTCACCGGGAGCAATGGCGGCGCCAGGGAGATCGATCGCGCGGGCAAGGGTGTGGGGCAATGCGGGCACGAAAAACGAGGTAGGTGGCCCCACTTAAATAGTATCCTGCGCGAAAAAAAACTAAAAAGAAACGGTCCAGATTTGACTCCGATTCGGAAATCGGTCCGGATTTTCGGACAGTTTTCCGGCGGTTTACTAAAACGTCCGAGTCTTTTGCATACGAACTCCGATTGGAGCGATTCTCGCCCACGGGTTCAGATTGCCGAGGAACAACCTTCAGAAGTTTGCGAAAACTCAAACCTACAGGGTGGTTGTTGCAAGTCTCTTGGTTTACTAAACGTCCGAGTCTTTTGCATACGAACTCCGATTGAGCGATTCTCGCCTACGGGTTCAGATGTCGAGGGGAACAACCTTCAGTCGAAGTTTGCGCGAAAACTCGAACCTACAGGGGTGGTTGTTGCAAGTCTCTCTAAAGCCTCCCACAGGAAACTCGTAGCGAAACAAAATAGGGTTTTGAAGGTGGCGTTTCGCCGAACCTTTCTATTCGATGGTTGTGCATGGAAAGATATGATGCAATGCCATGAATGATATGCAGGACCAAATCTAAAATTTGGGATGTGACACTAATGCACAAATATGGAATCCTTGTTCCCCCATAAGAATTTAAAACACAACACATGAAAGATCAAATAAATGCTAAAATAAAATTGAGAAGCTCCCCAAGATTTGTGCATACTTTAAAATTGGTGTATTTTAATACAAAAATGCAAAAATATGGAATCCTCACTCCCACATAAACATTTAAGGCACAATAAATGATATAGAAGATAAATGAGCATTATTAAATGAATTAGATGAACTCCCCAAAGATAATGCACCAATTATGATAATTGCATTTGCGAACAAGGTGCATAATCATGGAATCCTCACTCATCCAAGTTCATTGAACAATACAAGGCAGGAGAGAACAAATATGAGTGCCCAAAGATGCAAACAATAGGAAAACGCACCCATAGGCAATTAAATTTGGAAGCCACCAAAGAATCAAAAGGAATAGAAAGGTGGTCTCCAAGGATTAAAAATCAACTAACATTATCTTCACATATGTGTGTATGTTTCTAAATGGATAACATCACAAATACATATGCCCATAACAAAAAAAGCACACACAAGGAAGATATACAATAAATCACATAAAAGGACAAAACCAACTCCCAAAAAGAGTAAGGTTGCAACAAGTAAACCAAACTCTCCAAACTTTTCATGATGGCACAAAATATCAAAACGAATAGATGAAACTTCCAAGCACATAAAACCCGATATGGATCAAACAAGGAAGCATAAAAAGATTGTTCTAGATAATATAGGAGAGCTCACCCATAAGTAGTAAATTATATAGAATTTTCTTTTGAATGCAAAATGCACACAAATGGGATAATCACTACTACCTACAATAAGAAAAACACAAGAGGATATCAATAAAATAAGAAGATCCAAAAGAAGCAAGGAAGGCTTGGGAGACAACAGAAAACATTTTCTTGGCCAAATATAGGATAAAATTAAACAAAGGCCAAGGTGAATATGATCAGTAGATTCTACCATAAATTGAGTACTCATTGTCCAAGGACAAGAAATATTGGGAATAATTTTCCCAAGGTAGCTTGCATGGATATCCAAGATCATAGTCACAACAAGAAACATATAACAAAATATAAGAATTAAGCATGATACTTCGAACAAGATTCTTGGTAGCTTCCAATAGTCACACAATCACTAGTGATTAGATTAACTTGAAGCAAATGGTTTCCATGATGATATAGAGATATAAATATGAGGAAACACATACCAAGAAACACTCTCAATGTGATCAATAAATGCATTCGAGCAAATTGGAACTTGTATGAGCAAATGTGTCACATAGGCGCTAGATAATTATCCATATCAATTCTAAGTGACACAACCTCGAATATTCACATTTTTTAGGATTGTAATATGCACTAAGCATATGACTCCCCCATAATGTGATACTACCATAAAACCAACATGAGGCAACGGATCCAAATAGATATAATTAATGGACATTATAGAACTTAAATTTCTCATGTACACACATTTTTAGGATTGTGGAATGCCCAAGCATAACACTCCCCCAAAATGGGATAGTCCATTAATCTCTCACAAGAGCCAAATAAGATACCAAATATAACCGAGAAAGGCTCAAACATAAGAAACACACATACATGGTGTGCCACCTAATCATACACAAAAATATGCTTGATTCCTCAAGGTAATTAAGTGGAAATCACAACATGTACAAGAGCATGTAAGATACAAAACCAACACATGCACAAGGGGGCGAGTAACTTTCAATGTAATGAGTTAAGCATATGTTACCGCAAGGAGGAACATTGGATATATAGTAGAGGCAATATAATCCACATGACTTGACTTGACAATTATACTAGATGAAGATCCCTTAATTCTTCATAATGTAACCAAGTCTCCAATGCCCTCCAACCAACACCTATTGATCAAGTATTAGCTAGATGGTCCCCAACCAAGTTGGGTCCTAAGAAGTTAGTAACAATAGGCTTGGCCACCCAAATGGTTATTTTCTTGACACCACATTGGGCACCAAGAAATTTGGCAAACACATTGCCAACCTCATCCTTACAAAGAGAATAAGCATTATCAATAATGATAGGGTTGGATGAGGAGATACCAATAGTGCATGAGGAAGAAATGTGCCCCTTCTCACGACATATGTAGCAAGTTCTACTCTTGCCATCTTTATTTTTGGATGAAGCAACAACTTGAGGAAGAGCTTGAGTATTATTGGGAGGAGACCCATCTCTAACAAGATGTAGAGCTTGAGGCCGCTTCCCTTGTTGCTTATTGCCAAGGGACTTCTTCTTTAATGGGCAATGTTTGACATGATGCCCTTCTTCCTTGCACTTGAAGCAAACAATGTTGGTCAGATTCTTTACTTGATCTTGGCCATTCTTCTTGTTATCCTTGTGCTTCAACTTGATAGTGGACTTGTTCTTGAAATTGGAGTTGAATCCGATCCCACTCTTGTCATTGGGGGATTTTTGCACACTCGAGATTTTGTTGAGTGCGTCCTTCCCTTGATGACCCTTTTTCAAGTCATTCTTCAAAGAAGTGACTTGAGCCTTGAGCTCTTTGATTTCCTCTACATGGTTAGTTTCAACAAAAGTACTAGAGGAAGTAGATGCTACATTGTTAGAGCAACAAGGCACGAAATGTAATTCATCGCGAGATATAGCATGGTTGTGAGAGGATGAATTACAAGGACTAGCACATGGCAATATAACATTTGGAGTAGATATAGTGCTAATGTCCACATGAGGACCACTAGATGTTACCTTTGACACTATGGCCTCATGAGCTAACTTTAGCCTACCATGGGAGACTAGAAGATCCTCATGCGAGCTCGAGAGCTTAACATGACTTTCTTCTAATTTCCCATAGTTGTTAGTTAGCAATGCAAGTTGAGCCTTTAGCTCAACATTCTCCTTCAAAATAGATGCTTCACAAGAAATAGAGTTAGTAGCACTGGCATCATCATCATTAGCAAGAGGTGAGGGCAACTTGGCAATCTCTTTTGAGTATGAAGCTTTAAGTTGCTCATGCGACTCGGTGAGTTTGATGAGCTCCCTCTTAACGACCCGAGAGCCATTTTCGAGGTGCTTAAAATCCTCAACAAGTTTAGCATAAGAAACGTCAAGTTCATCATTTTTAATCTTGAAGGAGTTTGCCACCACAAGTTCTCTATCATGGTATTCCTTTACTCTACATAATTCTAGAGTAAAAGTCTCCTCAAGAGATTCTTAGGTGGTTTGTTCTTCTTCAAGAGAGTCCTTTAGTTGAGCAATTTCATTAGCATACTCACACTCAAGCGCAAACTTTTCATCAATTATGTTTTCTTGCTCCTCAATTTGTGCTTCTAACTTATCAATATGTTCTTTGCTCTTAATAGAAAAGTCCAAGATTTCAACAAAGTTAGATCAAGCAATATTATTCTTAACAAGGGCACGATAAACAATCTCACCCTTTTCATATAAATCATCAATATCAAGCTCTTCTTCCACATTGTCCACATCCTCCTCATCACAAGAGGTAATGGGTTCCAAAGTAGGAGTTACCTTTGAATCCCTAGCCATAAGGCATATGTGGGTATTGGAATAAGGTGAATATGAGATTGCATTTGTGGCTTCATTCAAAACCTTGTCTTGGCCCATAGAATCTTCAGATTCCTCTACATGGTTAGCAACACAAGCACTAGAGGAAATAGAAGTATTTTTTGTCATGGAAACAAGAAAACACAAGCATATCATCATGAGATTTATTCAAGTCATTTCTACATGCTATACAAGGACTATTAACACAAGTATGTAAGAAGTCTGTAGTGCTAGAAGTGTTAAAGTCCAAAGATAGATCATTGCAACTAGATAGAGATGATGGATTATAAATAGTAAGCACACTATCCAAATTGTAATTTCTATCACCACTCACCATATCATTACCTTGTGAAAAAACACATGTTGGTGAAGTGGTAGAAGATGAGAACTCATCTTGACCGGAAGTGGAAGCAACACAATCATCCTCAACAATATTGGACACAACATATTTATCTTGAAGTTTTTTCCATAACTCATGAGCGCTCCAAAAAGGAATGATTGAAGAGGTAACTACATAGCTCAAAGCATTAACAAGCACATTAGAAGCTTGAGCGTAGAGATATAAGTTTTTCTCATCCTCACAAGATATATTTTTGAAATCCATAGGAGGATAACTACAATACGCTCCAAATTTGGGTCCATGTCCCGAAAATGAATAAGCATACGATTTTTCCATATATCATAATTTGTGCCATCGAATAAGAACATGTCATTGTGCACTAATCCCCTAGCCGACATATTTACTCTCAAGGAGGTGAAGCCTAAAATGAGAGACTGTGCTCTGATACCAATTGAAAAGGATACAGATGCCTCCTAGAGGGGGTGAATAGGCGGTTTAAAACTTTTACGAGATGGGCTTAAGAAATGCGGAATAAAACTAGCGTTTACTTTGTCAAGCACAAAACCTATATAAACTACGGTTCACCTATGTGCACCAACAACTTATGCTAAGCAAAACAGGCAACTATGTGATAGCTAGATATAAGAAATCAAGCACGAAGGCTATCACAAAGTAAAGTGCATAAGTAAATAGCTCGGGTATAGAGATAACCAAGACACGCGGAGACGATGATTTATTACCGAGTTCCTCCCATAAAGAGAGTACGTCTCATTGGAGAGGGGGTGGTATCAAACCACCTATGCCACAAAAGGCCTCCCTTATTCTCTGGTGAATCTCATCCCAACGGGATCGATCCACACTTCCACTATCGGTGCACTTGTCGGTGGCAACCGGAACCTCTCACAAGGTTGGGGCACTTCTCCACAACTTAATCGGAGGCTCCCAACAAACGCCACCAAGGCCACAACCTGCAACACCAACAAACCATCTAGGGTTCCAAGAACCCAAGAGTAAAAAGCTTCTCAACTTTCACTCACCAAATCCTCCAAGGAGAACTCAAACCTATGCACCAAATGCAATGGCAAGAACATAGGAAGTGCTCAAGTCCTTCTCTCCCAAATTCCACAAAAGCTAGTGGGAGAATAAGAGAGGAAGAACACACGAGGAAATCCACAAAAGAAACCCCAAGATCTAGATCCCAATATGTTCCCCTCACATAGAGGAGAGATGGATTGGTGGAGTTTTAGATCTAGATCTCCCCTTTCAAATCCCCCAAAAATATTCAAGAAATATGGGAGGGATTGAGAGTATTTGCAAGCTCTTGAAGGTCAAAACAATGGAGGAGAGAGAGAATGCAAGCAACCATCCTAAGGAGGAAGAAGGGGTCTATTTATGCCACTCCCCAATAAAATATGACCGTTTGGGACCTTCCAGGCCGGATAATCCGCCCCTCCCCCCGATATTCCGGGTTCCCCAGGCCAAAAAAAATGGCTAAGGACTTCGCGGCGCGACTCTCAGTATAGGGGCGGATATTTGGGGCGGATATTTGGGGCGGATAATCCGCCCCCGAAGGACCAGAAAATCCGCCCCCATTACTGGGAGCCACGCCTCAAAGTCCTTAGCCATTTTCCAAAAATTGGACCGGATAATCCGCCCCCATGGCCGGATAATCCGCCCCCTGAAAACTGGCAGGAACAGCAAAACTGAAACCATCATAACTTTTTCATTCAGACTCCGATTTTGATGATCTTGGGCTCGTTTCGAAGATAGTAACGAGCTATAAAAGATCATGCAAGGAACCATCATAGTACATCAAGGGAGGATAGAACCAAATGATGAAAGGTTTAACCTATCTATAAAAGACAAACCGGTAAAACCTCCATATCGAAAACACAATAGAGAATGCATATGAAATCCGTTTTCGATGAACTTAAGATTGTCATAGAGATTGACACAATATCTAAAACCTCTCATGGATAAGAACCAAGAAATATGATGCCAATTATGCAAAGGTTTGAGCTCTCACCAAGGGATATGATCAAGTTACTCACTTGAGAGCCCCTCTTGATAGTACGGTTATCTATCCTATAAACCGGTCTCTCCAACTAACACCATGAGACCAGTTAGAAAGAAACCCTATCAAAATCAAACCTTTGCCTTGTATATTCCACACCTCAGGATGGAGCACCTTTCTTGATTGCACTAGCTTGGTGAATATGCTCCCCCATACTCCACTATGGAAGAGCCTCTCTTTTAGGCATATCTTCACATATCCATGATCACCATAAGGATGGCACGATACACTTGAGATCATCTTATGAAACCTTGATCAACACTTGATCTTCTTCACTTTATTATTATTCCAACCTTGATGCCACCATATGGTTCAAGCATTGTCTATGGACAAATCCTACAAGTAAAACTCAATGCAAACATAAGTCCATAAAACATTGTCATTAATTACCAAAACCACACATGGGGGCACACATGTTCTTTCACTCCGGGAACGACAAAATGCCACCCACAGAACCAGAAACACAACACCGAAGAGTCGTCGGAGGAATAGATCTAGATCCAATCTCACAACCCTTCTCCACCACCATAGGCATAGTCCACCACTTGTAATAGTCGATCTCATCTCCAATTGGCGACATTGTAAGACTATTACTATCAATCTCATGATTTCCATTGCAATGTTTATGATTGTTGATTTTCATCTCTATGCGTGAGTAATTCTCCTTGGGCTAAGGGCTTCGGCCTAGCCATGTAGTTTGTGCATGTTATTTATCATATATGGGATCATGTATTAGTTTTATGACATGATGATTATTGTATCCTCTCTTGCCTCAATCTAAGGACTTGTCAGTTACCCAGGACCCCAAGGATTGATCAAGGTATAGGGAGTATGACTAATAACTAATCTGCAGGATGGGAACCCAATGACAGAACGGGTACTACGGTTGTATGTGAGAGATTTACTTGGGATTAACGGTGACGTCACTATGCATATCATTAGTTCTCTTTCTTATATGGATGAGACTAATAGGTTATTTCTATAAGAGGTTACGGAGGCAATAGAAATTATGGATGCACTACCCACATATAATTATCTTTTTCTAATAGTTACATGCATACTTTATTATTATATTTTATTCCCATATGATGTTTTGCATAGCTACAGGTGAAACCGAAAGCCCTAGGCCCTCCCTCTCCATCATCGACAACAACAAAAGATTGCAAACTCTTGGTCTGGTAAAACACAAAAAGAATTCTAAAACTCCTGAAGATCCGTTAAATTAATTATACTACGCTTTCTGCTTCCCGAGGATTCGATAACTTAGGTCTACTAGGGAAAAAGAGATATACTACATCTGTAATCTAGATCGAAGGTATCAGATCTTGGCATTTTTAGCAGGAGGTATGCGTAGTGAGGTACCGCCAGGAACCCTGCGAATGTCACGCAATCGAGGATGGCGTGGTATTGTGATGGCCAGTCGACCACCTTGAACTTGAGTTGCTCGCGCCTGAATTTCTTGGGGGTGCCAAAGATGACGTCGAGCCATATATTTCCCATGGGTAGACTCCTTTTCCTATGACGACGATGTTGTATCGGATGCCTCCAGGCTGGTGAGCGGGATCCGCATGGCCTCCAGGGTGCTAGCGAATATAAGGTTTATGTTGCTTTCGCCGTCCATGAATACTCGACTCATCTCAAACCCATCGATTTGAGCCTCAAGAACAAGGGAGTGGCCTGGATGAGGTATTTTACGGGGACGATCAGATCGGTCGAAGGTGATGCATGACTATGAGACACTAAGGTACTCAGGTACGGATGGTGCGGAGGTGACGGCCAGGTTTATCTAGCGGGTGATCGTCTTCTGGATCCTGTTGGATGGATGCCCCTTCTGGATCATCATGGTACCAATGCACGTGGGTAATTCTCTCCTCTGTTGTTCTAGGCCGGTGCAGCCGCACGCTATGCGGGTCCTACAGGTGGTGGTGGTGGGGAGCCATGCGTGATGGTCCCGGGGTGGAACCGAACCCCTGGTTTACTGCGTCACGCCGCATCTTGACATATCCTTCGTGGATCTTCTGAAACTCCCGATAGTCCTTGAGAAGGTGGATGGATTTCTTTTTGTCGTCCTGCTTGTCGATGTAGAAGCAGATGCTGCAAGGACTCAACAACTTGTCGATTGCGGATGGTTCATCATCATGGTTGTGATGTTGCCACGATTGTGTGGTTTTTCTGTTGTCGCGGTAGTTTCCACTACGATAGCCATTGTTGCGATTTCCATCATCGCGGCAATCGGAGTAGCTAGCCGCAACCATGTCAACTTCCTCGTGGTCGTCGTAGACGTGCGCTCTCCTCTTCCCCCAACGGTCGCGTCTTCGGCCGAGGTCATCCTCGTCATTCGAGCGTGCTCGATTGTTGTGGTCGGCGTCTTCGCCATCGGCCTAGCGATTGGCGATTTCCATCAGGTGCTTGATGGTTTGGGCTTGATGTGGCCCAATTCCTCCCTGAGTTCACGACGCCTCACACCGCCGTTGAATGCGTTGATTGCCCTTTCCTTAGAGATATCCTCTGTTGAGTTCTTGATGGCAGACCAACGTTGTGTTGGAGATATGCCCAAGAGACAATAATAAAGTGGTTATTATCATATCTTCACGCTTATGATAAATGTTTATATACCATGCCATAATTGTATTAACCGGAAACATTAATACTTGTGTGATTTGTAAACATAAAGAGTCCCTAGTAAAGCATATTGTAAAACTAGCTTGTTGGTTAATATATGACCATGGTTTCCTGATCATGAACGTTGAGATGTTATTAACAACAAGGTCATATCATTAGAAGAATGATGTGATGGACATACTCCTATAGATAAGCGTATCATAAAGATCAAGTCATTTCAATAGTTCATTTGCTATAAGCTTTCTGATACATAGTAACCTAATTCCTTCGACCATGAGATCATGCTAATCACCATCACCGGAAGGATGCTTTGATGACATCAAACACCACACCATAACTGGGTGGTTAAAAAGGTGGCATTGAGTGTTCGGAAAGTATGTATTGAGGCACATGGATCAAGAGTGGGATTTGTCCATCCATATGATGGATAGATATACTCTCGTCCCTCTCGGTGGAATGTCATCCAATTAGCTTGCAAGCATGTGACTGGCTCACAAGGGATCACATATCACGGGAACGAGAAAAGAGTACTTATCGGTAATGAGGTTGAACTAGGTATGTAGAGATACCGACGATCAAACCTCGGATAAGTAAACTATCGCGAGACAAAGGGAAATTGGTTCCATATGTAAATGGTTCATTTGATCGCGAAGTAATCGTAGAAATATGTGGGAGCCATATGAATTTCCACATTCCTCTATTGTTTATTGATCTGAGAAGAGTCTCGATCATGTCTGGATAATTCACGAACCGTAGGGAGACACACTTAAGGATTCGCTGTTGTTTAGTAGATATGGAATGTGAGTAAAGATACCAATTGTTGTTCGGAGTCTCAGATGGGATCCGGGATATCACGAGGAGATCCGGAATGGTCCGGAGAATAAGATTCATATAGGCAAAGTCCAATTCCGGAGTTCGGTAATGATTCCGGTGTTTTCACCGGAATGTTCTAGAAGGGTCTAGAAGGTTCACCGATCCGGAAGGGGAAGGGTACATGGATGTGTCATGAAAAAGTGTAATGGTTTCATCATGTCCTAGGTCACTTGGCTGGGCACTTGGAACAGAGAAATCAAACTCTAGTTTGAAAGTCAAAAAGGCAGTTTGAAAAAGTCAAATCCCAACATGGTTTCCGAGTTAGGGAGGGTTTCCACCTGGGTTAGGAACACCCTTGGATGACCCCACCTATATAAGAAGGGGTGGGGGCACACCCCAAGGTATCCAACTTGCCCTAGGCGCCCAAGAAACTCTAGGTTGGCCACCACCCCCCTCTCTAGTTGCGACCAATCTAGATCTCCTCTAAACCGCTACCGACTAGCTAAAATCTAGTTGCTAGCTACCTCTAAACCTCGGCCCTCTAAACCCTAGATCGCCGGGGCTCCCTCTACTCCACCTTACTTGCTCCGGCTTAGGCGAAGCCCTGCGGGATCTCCCCTCTACTTCCGACACCATGCCGTTGGGTTGCCGAAATCGCGAGGAGAGAGCTACAACCTTCGCTGCCTTCTGGAACAAGGAAGAGGAAGGTCTTCATCGAGTACCGTATGTGTGACCGACTGCGGGAGAAGTGCCGGAACGCGAATCCAGAAGGATCGCCTACGCGATCTTGGGATCGGCAAGTGAACGACTACATCACCCACGAGAATCTGCTCTCATTAACCGCTTTGGATCTTCGAGGGTTAGTACTCTCTCGACTCGTTGCTACAATCTAGTAGATAGATCTTGGCTTGTGTGTGTTCATGCGATAGAATTTTTTTGTTTTCCATGCTACGAACCCCTACAGTGGTATCAAAGCCGTGTCTATATGTAGATCTGTTGCACGAGTAGAACACAATGGTCATTGTGGGCGTTGATGCTTTTGTTGTCGATAGCTTATTGTGTACTTTGCATCTTGCGGGATGGTGGGATGAAGCGGCCTGGGCTAACCTTACATGGCATCGTTTATGAGACTTACTCCATGCTTGACATGCAACTTGTATTGCATAAGTGGCATTGCGGGTGCCTGTTTCTCCCAACATAGTGAAGATTCAATTTACAACGGGTGATTGACAATACTAGTATGAACGTTGTGGTTCTTGTTCGTAAGTTAGAACGACACTTATTGAAAGCCCCAAACCACGTAAAACATGCAAATAAAATTAGAGGCATCTAACTTTGTTTAGCAAGGGTGTGATGTGATGTGATATGGCCATGATTGTGATTATATATGATGTATGCAATGTTCCTTATTGTAAGTCGGCAAACGGCAGGAGCCTTATGGTTTTTTTTTAATTTCGTTAAAGACCTGCATGTCTAATATTCAAAGTAATTGTAATAGTTGATGCTGGTGGATGACAACCATGGAGCGGCGCCATTGACCTTGACGCCACGCCGGTGATGATGGAGATCATGTTCGTGCTTGAAGATGGAGATCAGAAGCACAAGAAGAAAGGTCAAATCATATCACATATTATGAATTGCATGTGATGTTAATCCTTTTATGCATCTTGTATTGCTTAGATCACGATGGTAGCATTATAAGATGATCCCTCTCACAAAATATCAAGTTATAAAGTGTTCATCCTTAGTAGGCACCGTTGCCAAGACTCGTTCTTTCGAAGCACCACGTGATGATCGGGTGTGTTAGATTCTGGGAGTGTAGACAATGGGAGCAAGCCATATTTTCTCATGCGGAAGCTAAGGTTTGATCTTGATGAGCCTAGCAGGTACATGCATGGTCTTGGAACACGGAATACCAAAAGGTAAAGCATGAGTCATATAGATGATATGATGAACATGATGATTGTTTGCCTTTGAAACTACATCATATCACGTGATGATCATGTCACGTGATGATCGGATTTGATTCATGTAATCAATAAAACAATGTGAGGGATATTGTTTTGAATGGGAGTTCAACAGCAATATGATTAAAAGTTGAACATTATTTATCATAAATTAAATCAAAGTGAATTTGCATAGTTGTTATAGTCATTGGCATCCGTTTACCACCTTGCGCTTAGTTATAATTGACATAATAGAACTATAGAATTCTGGTTAGTTACTTTATGAACTGGTATCATATTGTTTTTAAGTGTTAATCTAAAGTTTAAAAGTCCTATTACAAACTTTCAGTAAGTTCCGGTTACTCCGTGAAGTTTAATAATTGGTATTAAATCAAGAGTAACAATTCCAGTGTTAGTAAATAAGTATCATGTTTATCTCCATGATTCTTGATATTCAAAAGATTGTTTTAATATCAAGGTTATCTAGGAACGTCATATGTGGAAGATTTTGTGATATGTGAAATGATGTTTTGATTAAAACATGATAGGGTATAATATGGAAAAGTTTATGTTCTCATATTTGATGGGAATTTGCAAAAGGTTGGAGACACTAGTCGTCCTAATCCTCCAAAAGGTTTTGGAGATCAACATTATACTCACAATTCACCATTATAAGCTAAAGTATCTTGATCATGAATTGTTCCATGATAAGGATGAATATTTGATGTAGGTAAAATGTTTACTACACTAAAAGATTACTAAAGAAGGGAATTTGAAAGAACACCAAACATTTGATGATGGTGATTTACTTCAAAGTGCAAGTCCAAAGACATTGGTATTTAACTATACATGCTTTGGACTATGTGTCATGTGTATGGCTCCACTATTGATGTTGATAGATTCTTTCAAACAGAAAAGGAAATACTGAAAGAGAATCTCGGAAATATATGGCAGAAAAGAAAAGACTAGAATTGTTTAGGTTAGGTATATAGAGGATATACATGTTCTGGTTCTTAAGTATTGGATACTGAATTTGTTGATGTGAATCGTCATACGAAACAGCACAGTTCATGAACTACAATGGCCTAAGTAACTAGAAAAATAATATGTGATGATGTTCATCGGGAACTAATAAAGGATTGTTGTGTTGCTCGTTAATATCAAAGCTTGCCTTCAAGATTTGTTTTATCAGGTATTATGAGAACAAAAGGGTTGTTCAAATAATTGTCGTAATCCATAAAAGATGGATGATTTACAAATATAGTTGGATAAATCACATCCATAAAACCAGTGTTAAAAATGTCGAAAGACAATTGATTAAAAGATCACTTAAGAAGTGACATCGCCGTTTACATTATAGTGGAAAGAAAACATGAAGAAACCCCATGCTTGATGGAATTTTGGAGTCTTTTTGATTTTTGCTCAAATGACGCTTGTGAAACTTTCCTAGAGATAATTAAAACTTCGTTCATAGGCCAAAAGGGAACGAATGAATAGCTTATTGGAACTTGTACATATTGTTGTATGAAGTCCAAGCAATGGATTTCAACTTCATATGTTTTCTCCGAAAATTTGAGTGAATATATGAATATTTACTTAATAAGGATGAAGTGTGAAACATTTGAAAAGTTCAAAGACTTTCAAGATGAAGTGCAAAATTAATGTAACAAGAAAATAAACAATTTATAATAGGATCATAAAGGAAGTTTTTTGAGTTACAAGTTATGCATAACACCAAAGATTTGAGGAATCGTTCCGTGGGTTTGCATTTCCCGAAATACCATAAGAGTATGGAGCCTTCGAGATATGTAATGAAACCTTGTTTGACATGGTAAGATCAAAGGTGTAATTCATAAAACCGCCATTATATTTTAAAGATTAAAAGCTTAGAGACTACCTTTTTTCCACTAAAAAGAGGTCCATCATGATCCGTCGAAATGACACCATATAAAGTTATGGTTTGGGATAAAACCCAAGTTGTCCTTTCTTAAACATTGGTATGCATGAGTAAAATGTTTACAACCAAAGTCGGATGAGCATGTATTTGTAGGTTATTTCCGATAATCGTTGGGTACTCCTCCATAACACCAAATACAAAAGTGTTTGTCGCTTACAACGTCAAGTTTCTTCGTGAAATTTTAAGTGGGAGGACAATAGAACTTTGATAAGGTTAAAAGAACCTTAGCTATATGTGTTGAGTTGCGCAGCACCAGAAAGTGTTTCGGATGCAGCAAAAATGCTCATGGCTCACGTGCCTCAAAGGTTGTTGTCACGGAGGTCTAAGTTCCTATTGAACCTGGTAGGTCGGGTAAACAATCAAATAGTAGGATTTGAAAGTAAATCTTGTTGTTTGACAATTATGGACCGACTACATGCAAAGAAGCGATGATGGGCCCTGACTCCGTCAAATGGATTGAAGCCATAAAATCCATGATAGTTCCATACACGAGAAATAAAGCTTTGAACTTGAAAGACCCTCTAGAAAGTTGTAAGACCTTACAGTCGTGTTTGGATCTAGAAAGAAATAGACATGGATGTTTCACATCTATGAAATAGTCGACATGTTGTGAAAAAGATCACAACAATGTTTAAAGGTTGACTATGACAAGATTTGATCTTCCATAGCGATATTTAGTCTAGACGGTTTAATGTAGCAACCACTACATATAATTTTGTTATGTGGTAGTTGAATAAAAAACAAGTTCTTCTAATAGAATTGTTACCTAGGACGTGTGCATAACACGGTCCAAAGGGTTTTGTTAATTCAAGTGATGATAAAAGCATACGCAAACCTCAATGGTTGAAGTAAGCATCGAGGAGTTGGAATCTTCACCATGATGAAACTATTAAAAGGGTTTAAATTCATCAGAGAAGATGAAGATGCTTGCATTTGAAAGAAATTAAGTGGGAGCCTGAGAAATATTTCTAATATATTATATGGAAGACATATTGTTAATTGGAAATGATGTATCTTTTACTAATACATGTTAAGAATTTCATCTCGATGAAAGACTTAGGCAAAACCCGAATATTTGGCATCAATATCTATATAGATAGATTGAGACGCTAATATGGTTGTGCCAAATGTACATAGATGAGATATTGAATGAGTTCATTATGGAAACTACAAGAAAGTTTCTTGTCGCACAGAAAGGATTGAATCAAAATTCAAGTGTATTGACACTTGGTAAATGAAACAAAGATTCAAGTCTAGATTGATACTTGATGTATGAAATCACAAAGAGTATTTATATCAATCATACTGTGATATGTACAAATCCAGATATGTCCTATGTTCTAAATGTTATGAGCATATACCAGAATGATTCATAAAATGATCATTGGATGATAGTAAGGATATTCTTATGATCTTTTGGAAGAACTAAGAATATATTGTTTTTGTAGAGGTGACCAATAGATGGTTAGTTCATTGTAAAAGTACTACATTGATACTAGTTTTGTCACAAAGTACAAATTAAGTTTATCTCAATCTAAACTAAGGCTGGCACAGTATAATGGAAGTAAGTTCCATAATGGTTCTGGATGAGTTCCAAAGTTAATAAATTATGACAGTTACTACAACAAAAGGCTAAGTATATGACTGCTATTTGTAACATCCCAGCATTAGAGCTTAGAAATAAGCTGAACCCAGATGTGTGAATTGCATTCATGTATAAAACTTAATGGTTGCATAAAGAGCATAAAACTTGTCCTAAGCCAAGTAAGACCTATAGGAGTATAAGATTTAAGTGATCGTCTTTCGAGACTCTTCGTGATGTCAGACCTATCAAAGCGGAAGTGTCCAAATAGTAAGTAAGACAATTAATGATGGAAGATTTACTTCGGAGATCCACAATTGCGTGGATACACCATACAATCTTTCATAAGACCTTAACTAGGTAGAGTATAAGCTGGATAGAGACCAATATTCTAATTATAAAGCCAATAAATACTATATAGACAGTTTGAAGACTATTAGTAAACCCTAAGGGGGAGAGTAGACAATAGAAATTGAAGTAGTGCTATCTGACTTTCCGAATAAAGGTTGGAGAAAAAGGACTAACCTACAACAATAGCAAGCCTTAAGGTTAAAAGAAGTAATCATTATAAAAGTAATCATAGAAGAATTTAAGATAATAATAAAATATTAACTAAAGCCTGTTAAAGAAAAAACTTGAAGGTAGTAAAATAGATTAGTCTTAATAGGCTAATTCTAGAAGAAACAACTCTTAAGTGATTCATAAGAGAGAATAAAAGCCCATCCAATTGGATAGGTGTAGAGGAACAAGAAATTCCAACAGGTATGAACTAAATGAATTCAAATCCAATTTTTGGAAGGAATACCAGTATCAACTATACCATAATAAGAAAAAAATAGTCTTTTGACCACAACTACTAGCAAATAGAAATTTAAAACCTGTTTTAGTGAGACTTCCTAGACTTTATATAACATAGCAAGAAAGTTCATTGATTAAATAAAAAGAGTTGGATTAGGATACCTAATCAGGATATAGAATACTACAACTATTCCCATTTGAAGTCATCAGGGAGTGGAGAAATGTATCAACTACTACAAGTCAATTCCTCACACCTAAACATGAGAGTTTGCAAACTTAGAGGACAAAGTTTATTTTAACGGGAAGAGTCTGTAACATCCCAGCATTAGAGCTTAGAAATAAGTTGAACCCAGATGTGTGCATTGCATTCATGCATAGAAAATCCGAATAATTTTCGCGCTTTTAAACAAATATTTTCAAAGTGATTGAATCTTCTCTCAACTTGATGGAATTGAAGTAGATCATCAAGTTGACTGCGATAAGTTTCAATATGACCATTTCTGAAACCTTATTTGGGTAAACATGATTTGATCTAAAGGTATATCAAATATAATAAAATGTCAATCATAATGCATTTCTTAAATGATTAATATCTGATCTTTAAGGGATCATATCATAATATTCATCACAACAACTAATGAATGCCAAGTTAAGATTACAACTTAAGTAATAAGAATGTAATGACTAATCCTGACCTATCTTATTCTTATTTATCCTTACTATGAGTATCATGGTAATATCTAATCTTAAACCTTTAGTGAGATTAAGTAGCAAGGAAATCAAGTTAAGATCATTTACCACATATATTTCTTTCCATAAGAATCTTTATCATCTCTATTGAACCTTACTTTAATATCTATTGTTCATCAATGTTGAGTAATAAACTATTGATTCACCAATTCTTAAACTATTAATACTTGAGCTAATAACTCTTGTTCTTATCATAGCATTCACTTAAAACCCTTTAAGGATGGAGGTAAGGAAAGGTATATGGTAATACTAGATTTAAATATCATTTATAGGATGGGATTGTTGTAAGAGAATTAAATAAATAGGATTATTGATAGAGTTAACTCACTCCTGAAATGATAAAAGAGTATATGAGGTAAAGACTACAAGGATGAGTATTGAAGTTAGATAATAGGAGTAATTTTATGGGATCAAGTATGTATAGTCAAAAAAATAATATCTCTTAACCCAATAGAAATATTAAGAAGATGATTCCAATACAACTGTAATGTTGTATTGATGAAGCCTTGACTAGCTCATTAGAAACCTAAACCATAAGGGATCAAAGGATTATAATGATCATGCTTTAGTCACCAATATTGAATGCTTATATCCTATATAAGTAACATTGGTGGGTAAAACTTGATTGAACTCTAATATGAGATGTTGGAGCCAAGTAAAGATAAAATTGTATGATTAAGAAGATGTTAGAGTAGCATTAAATTATAGAGTTAGTATCTTCCTCTGGAAAAGAGTAAACATTTGAGTTGAAGTATTATTTGATGTATATCCAATTATAAACCCATCTACTAGAGTAATATTAGTGGTGGATGATTATGGAAGAATAGGAATAAAGTTTGGAGTAGCTATTGTTGGATTGGGGGTTATCAGTAGAAGAGTAGTTGATATAACCAAGTCTCGATAGGTGAAGATCATGAAAAGCTTTAATGTCAAACTCATTGGATTCATCAATGACTTTAGAAGAATAAAAAGTGGATGAGAATATTCTTGGGAAGTAAAGCTCATCAGGTTAGCACATGATGATGGATATGAAGGAGAAGAATATCTAGGAAAGGAATTCCTTAATCAGAAGTCTAGAATTATGAATTATGGAAGATAGGAATTCTTGGTAAACACTAAACCCCAAATATTTAACCACACATATAATCCATTTCATCTGATTGATTTATCATCTTATTTCCACAATGTTTTATAGGAATATTTCCTATAACAAATCACTTAAGCACATCTCTAGCAATTTCAATTATCATAGCTATATGTGCTTAGGAGTTATCTTTATCAATTCTTTTCCATCATACATTCCGGTTAATAACTTCCTATTTTAAAAGGTGATATCATTAAAGATCACAAACAAAAATACAATATGCTTAGTCATAAAATTTCATCAACAAAAGAACATAAGTTTATTAAGAACCCTAAACTCTAGGGAATCAAATAAGGATATAAGATCATTATTGTAGGGGTACCAACCTAATAAGGTAGAGTCCTCCTGTGTTTTACAATGCTAGTCCCTGGATCAATAGCTAGCATCCACAGTTAAGATGTAATATCAAGAAACAAAGGTCATAATATAAGTTTATAACCAGGAATAACATAAGTTTATTACATCAATCATAGCTCATTTGGCTATTACATTACATTGCAGCGGAATAACTATGGTCAAGTGGTCCTTCATCTTCAAAGTGCCACAGGCAGATGTTGGTTGTAGACTTTGTAATCCTAAACAATCAATCTTCACTAAAATCAATCAAACCTGCAACATACAAGTTACAGCCACAAAGGGTCAATACATTTGAATTGTATTGGCAAGTGATACTATGGTAGTATAGTGGAGTCTATCATCTAAATGCATTTGGCTAAGTGGAGTTGAGGCTTGCATTGCTCAAAATAGATTTTTCTTATCATTTTGAAAATACTAAGTTTTTGCTTGACAAAATCATTTCCCTCAATCAAAGATTTCAAGATCCTTGTACCAAGCCATATCTCCATCAATGATTGAAGAATTCAAACAACCCTTGTTCAATCCACAAGTTTTAACTTTAGAAATTTGAATGATGAGATTCTTGATTGCTTCCATGTCTTTATGCTCAATTTGTCCTTTACCAGGGACATGGCTAAGTACTTAGATTTTTCACTCTGCAGAGGTGGTGCACTTTACCCACAAGACTTGGTTTACCAAGACAAAATCTTTCAGAAGCCTTCCCTTAGACCAAAATGGATGCGTTCCAACCTATCAAACACTACCATCCACTGTCCATTTGGCTAAGTTCTTGCAACCTATATGATCATGGCAGAGCCCATATTGCCAAGTGGTTGCACTTGAAGCTTCTCAACATTTGACATCTCAAATCCCTTTGTTTCTTGGGTGGCCATCCACAAGTGAGATACACAATCCAAGTCCATGGCCTTGTGAACCACTCAACATATCCCAATCCTTCCATTCCACCCAGGAGGTTCACTGACTTAGTTGTTTTATTAAACAAGACCTAAGTCCTCAGACTTAGAATATTTTTCCATAGTGTGAATATATATTCCACCCATGTTTTCTATTAGCTAGGCTAAGCTTGGTAGTAGTAGGAATCATAGCTTAGGAAAATCCTACTAAGGATTCATCTATTAGGTTTTCCTATAGTAAGATCTATACTTAGCAAAATCCATGCAAGTTTACTTAGCAAAATCACTAATGCATAGTGAAAGTATTGGGATAGAAAGTATGAAGCATCACTTGCCTTTTTTGGAAGGGAATGGTAGTTCACTCCTTGATCTTGTTAGTCTCACACTTCACTACAAGTCAAACAAGCAAACACTAATTCAATTTACATTCCAAACCAATAATCACTCAAACAATTTCACACACACAAGACAATGGAAACCAATTCATGCATGGGAGCATGCACAAGATAGTTTTATTTTGCAAAGGGGTCTCTATGGGGTTTCTAAACTTTGTAAGGTCCAAATTGGTCATTTACCAAAGTGGCAAAGTCATTAGCAAGAGGGTTTTGTTCAAAAACTATTTTTAAATCCATTCATCATTTTATGTGGTGAAAAATGTTTTTATCAAGGTAAAACTCTTAAGTTGTTCACCATATGAGTTGCTACTTTGCAAAACTTGGTGTTTTAGGTTAGTAGGTTTGGTCCAAAATATTTCCTTAAAGTTTTCTTTCCATAAACATTTTTATAACAAAAACTATTCTTTTTATTTGGCTAGAAAATGACTAAGTCAAGTAATCCAACCTAAATCTTACAAAAATCATTTTTAATACCAAGGGTTGGTTCCTAGGGTCAGTAAGGTCACAACCAACCATTTTGCAAAGGTTTTATCCTTAAATTCAATTTTAAACAATTTTTATACTCTAAATAAGCATACAAATGAATCTGCAAAAATGAGCAAACAAACAGATACTATTTGATAAACTCATTCCACAGTTGGCTAGGGCTTGTTCTCCTGAATCCATTGATATAAAATTTGCCAAATTTGGACGTGTGGATCAAAAGTTATAAGGGTTTGAAAATGGCATCAAATTCTGATTTCAAATTCTATTTCAGATCATCTGATGCCACGCGTCATAATCTAATTCGCCAGTACCATTTCGGGGTGGATCACGGTGCAGACCGTCGGATCTAAGCAGATCGTATGGCCCAGATCACATACCCCTTCGCGTTTAAGTTATTCTATCACATCCACTCGATTGATATCAGACGGCTCCTATCTAATAGCCATGAACTGGCGGTGCGAGGTCATCGGCGTGAGCGACCAGTTAGCGGCGGCTGGTAGGCAGGAAGCAAGAAAGGGTAAGAAGATGCTCACCAGGCTCAGGAGAACACGGCGAAGCTCAAGGTACTCGCGGTTGGTCAAGGGGCGCACTAGGTTTGCAGTAATTCCTCGCCGGAGTTGCGAACGGCGTCAGGTGGTCCTGGTTGCGGTCGGAGGCGACGCTGTCGATCATGAGAAGCAAAACGGAGGGCACGATTAGGTGCACAAGACCAAGGCGAAGATGCTAGGATGATCGAGAAGCAAAGGGGCGGCCGGATTTTACCTGGAAAGCTCGCCGGAGAAGACGACAGACGCGGCGGCGCTCAGAGCTAGTCCAAGACAAAGTTCTGGGGCGTCCGCGGTCGAGTGAAGGACACGGGGAGAAGCGTCTGGGAGTGGGGAAGTTGCTAGGGTGCTCGAGAAGGCAGGGAGTGGAGTGTATTGGCCGGAATCGGCGAGAACGATCATCGGAGACAGAGGAAATGCAGGGCAAAATTCCGCGGCCTGGGGGCGTGCTTGAGGGAGGGGTCAGAGGGGAACGAGAGAGGACGTGCTGGTGTTTAAAGGGGCGTGGTTATTACGAGAAATCAAAGCCTCTTTCATGTGCAATCAATCGCCGGAGTAATCCCTCCGAACGGTCGTGGCGTCTCGTTGAAGACGATGGCTAGGGATGTGGGGCCGTTGTGTGGGAAAAAGGAGTGAGGGGTCCACTTGTCACCGCTTAGCGGTCGTAATATGGGTGCAAATCGTTTTCCTTCGGGGAGGGAGGAAGCTGGGCTGGATTGGGCTGTGTTGGGCTAGTTGGGCCAGATTGGTGGGTTGTTCTATTTTTTCTGTCTAAATTCTTTTTCCTTTTCTATTTCTATTTTCTGATTTGTTATTTCAAACAATTCTCAAGCATTCAAAACAATTCAAATTTTTACCAAACATTGTAACTAAGAATTTGGTTCTGTTTAGTAACCTAAACCAAAAATCCTAAATAAAATAAAATAAATAATACTTTAATCTTTTTAGGTTCCATCTTTACTTAAATAAGTAGGCCATGGTTTATTAATTAAATAGAGTTTTTGTTGTTTATTAATAAAATCTTCATTTGAAATCCCAATAATTTCAAAATCAAATCAGTAGGTTTTATTTGAAAATAAAATTCATTTGGAAATCTTGTTCAAAACAAAATAACTTTTTATTTTAGGGTCCTTTAATAATTGGATAAAATGGGCCTTAGTTATTTAAATAAAATAGAGTTTGATTTTATTAATCAAATCTTTATTTGAAACCTAAATATTTTCAAAACCAAATCAGTAGGTTTTATTTGGGAAATATAGCATACTTGGAAACTTGTTTTAAAACAAAAGAACATTTTATTTAGAGTTCATTATTAATTAAATTTAATAGACTTCCATTATTAAATCAAATAGGATTTGTTTTATTAAAATATTTATTTTGAAATCTAAAATAAAGCCAAAACACTTTAGTAGGTATTATTTGTGAATATAAATATTTGGAAAACTTATTTTAAACAATTTAATAAGTTTTTTTGTTTCAATTAAATTGGTAAAACCTTTTATTAAATAAAGTTAGATATTAATTCCTTATTATTTTATTTAAGCAATCCTTTATTATTTTTAAATAAACCTTTGCTATTTTATCTAAAATAGAATGTTTTAATTCAAAAGCTTGGCCAAGGTTTTAATTGGCTTTATAAAATTAATCTTTATTTATAAAACTTCTATTTCATTTGAAATCAAATCCTTTCATTTATAAGTTTCAAAATAGTATTTCCAAAAATGTTTTTATTTTCCTTTATTAAATGTTTATTTTTTTAATCCCTTTAGGTTTTATTTAATTCAAATGGGTTTGGAGTTCCAATTGAATTCCAAAAGTTTCTTCTGGCTCTAAAAATCAAACAAAGTTTTATTTTATTCATTTATTTTCACATAACAAGATTTGGAAAATCTTGGGATGTGACAATTATATAAAACTTTCCATCCAAAATATGAGTTAACTAGAATTAAGTTTTATAAATAAATAAAGAAATATCATTTAATAAAGCCATGGTTTAGTATAGAAAATTAATTCCCAAGGCTTCTATAAAATATTAAAAAGGGTTCGTATAAAAAGAATAAAGAAAATAAAGAAAAATATATAAAAAAATTATCCTAAAGGTTTACAAAATGAATGTCAATCAATATCAATTGTTGATGCAAGTATTCAGCAAATAGACTTTGTTAAAAAATCTCAAATCTAAGATTTAAAATACAATCTAAAAAGAAAAACAGAAAACAAAAAAGAAAAATAAATAAAAACAGTTTCTGGTTGTGGCCCATTTCTTTCTCCCTATCTACCGCTCACCTTGCAAAAGCCCAGCAGCCAGCCCAACTCGTCCTCTTCTGTGACTAACTGGTGGGACCAAAGAAGGATCGCGGGTTGAGAGGAAAGAATTGTCAGGGGGTTTTCTGCAAAACTGTCGTTGTCGTCATCCTCACGCACACAGGCAGCTGCGTGCCCCCGCCGATGCCATCCGCCGTCGTCAGCAAGAATCGACCGTCGTGATGCTCGCCGCCGACCCGGGGAGGAGTAGATAAGACCGCCGCGTCCTCCTCTATCCTCTCATACCAATCTTATCTTCAATCTCGCTCTATAGACCCATCTCTCTTCCTTACCCGAAACCCTAGTTCGTCGGAGTTCGTCGTTCCGGTTAGGTCCGAACACCCCTCGCCTCGTTGTAGCCACCGTTGGACGCGCCATCATGGTCTTACTCACCTAGGACCAGGCACAGAAGCTAACCCGCCGTGAATCATGTGAAATCGATCGTTCCTTTTCATCGGCCGCCGTGGACATTATTGTCGATTCGTCGTCGTCACACCTCCCCAAGTCTCCCTGACCTCTCTATCATCATCGAGGTAAGCTTACGCATCTCTAGACCCTAATTTCGCTTGTTGATTCTCACCGTAGACCTCGTTTCGTTGAGCGCCTCCGTTGACCGCCGCAGAAACTCATCGCCGGTGTATTTCCAGTGACCACTAGGTAGCAGCGTTACCACCAATAGGTTCGCCTTGGTTCCCTCTATATAACAGTATCGACATTGTTCACCGGAGCACAGTGGTTTGCCGTCGGTGACCATCCTCTGGTGGAGGCCAAGCTGATGTCAGCATGACATCATGCTAGTGTCATTCTGCCACCTCAACATGGTTTGACCTAGTCTCTGTATCGTGTGGCTGATGATGTGGCCATAGGCCCACTGGTCAATGACCTAGGGTAACTGTGGTTGTGGTGTAAAAATTTATTTCCTGTTTAAGAAAGAATAAATGATATAAACCCAAATTTAAATATTCCAAAAATAAAATCATTAAAACTTATTAAATCAATACCTTTTATTTTATAATTCAGAAAAATATGTATAATATATGAAAAAGTTTAGAAAAATAAAATCTATCAATTAAAACTATCATCAAACATTATTGTAATAGTTGTTTAAATAATTATTATTTAATAAAGATCTTATAAGTAATGAAAATTTGATAATTCATATTTCAATAATGGTAAATATTATGAAAAATATAAATAAAATATTAAAAATCCTAGAAAAATAAGAGCTATAATTTAAAACTATAATCATACATTATTATTTCACTTAATTCAATATTTATTATTTATTAAGTATTTATAAAGTAATAGATCTTATAAAAATCATATCTTATTATTTATAAATCATAAAAATAAATGTAATATACCAAAATTATCACAAAAATAATACCTACATGTTAAAAATATAATAATCCACTTCTGAGATAAATAAAAAAATAAAAGACCATAGCAACTTGAATTTAAACCTATTTCCTTAGTTATTAATTTATATAAGGGTAAATAAAAATTTTAATATTTCTAAAATTAGTAAATTAAGTCTAATAAATATTATTAGTCTTAAATATTTATAATATTAAGTCATAATGGTTAAAAACATTATAAATACCATTTTCTTGAATTATCTTCAACCATAAGTGCAGATTATTTTCTAAAAAGATTTCTTATTCATGATAATATCCTTAAAGAATAATTTGTGACTAAATTAAATCTTTTCCATTACTTCAACCACCAGATTACAAAAATATCACAACACTATAGTGAATCCACAAGTAATCAAGTAATATTATTTCCCTGTTTATAAACTATAACCACTCATCTATAAAAAGGTAAATGATACTATTCAATTATAAAATAAGAAACCACTACAGCAAGTAAAAGTATAACCATTCTTAAGTAAACTTAAGGAAACATTATAAGGTACACAAGGTACAAATATCATAAGCATTACACCTTAAATATATCCATGTTTTTAAAGTTAACTTTATTCAATAAGACTTACATATAATACTAAAGCCATTGTTATATGTTTTATAGTTAACTTTGGTCTATTATAAGTCATAAAGCATCTCAAGTACAAACTATTCAAGCAAGCACAAACAACCTCGACCACATTTGATTATCCACAAAGATTGTTTAGACCTTAGAAAGGGAGTCTTTTCTTCAAAAGTTATTCGTTTTGCCACTTAAGTCAACAGATGACAATTAATCACAATCACATTGTTTCAAACCTTGTTTGTATACTTAGGATTGTAAACACTTAAATATCCTTATTAAGGCCATTACTTGTACAGTAAAATTTAAAGATAAACAATTATAATGTAAGCAATCTTGAGTAACATTTCACGTTGGTGTGTAACTCATTGTTTTATGTTATTATAATTACAGGTTGTTTCACACACTCACAAGCCTTAACAATAAGCACAAGTGTAAAACTTAACCAAAAGTACAACACATTTCAAAGACATCATTTCTAGTATCCAAACCCTAGAAAAATGTTATCCCCGGGATTCACATTTATAAAATGCATCACATTACTTATGCATAAGAGCATCTTGCTTCTTTAAACATTAGTCCTTACCAGACCAATGATGCTGATTTCAGATATTGGATCTTATATTGTCTTGAAGATCGTGAGTGCATAATCTTCCAATCACAAAAGGCAAGTTCACACTTCCTCATGTCCTTTGATTGTTTTCTGTAAAGTATTTTTCAAATCCAGTATTGTCATCACCTTCATTTGAAAAAGTTCGGAAAACACTATTTTCATAATAAATGATTATAGGTTATTTACCATGAGGCAATAACCGAATATGAAAGTTCCGGTGGTAAAGGAACATATTATCTAGGACTTAACAACCAATGTCGCTAGTGATTCGTGCGCCGTATATAATGCGTTAGCCATGAGATTTGGAATGGGACAGAGAAGTCAGTTGTATCATTTTCCTCTTGTATGGAGGCAAGACAACCTTAACGTGACATTGTGATTGCTTGTGCGGATACAACATATGGGTGGGCACCCTTACGCCCCACACTTTTGGTGTCTATATTATCTATAAATGGTGTTTAGGGATATAGTCCATTTAAATGGTACTATTCCGGGCATCACCAGGTCATAGAGTCTTCGGGAACTCATCAGGGTTTAAGCCTGCCCGAAAGGGGGCTTAACAGAGGTGAGCCAGCCCCGAAGGATCGTGCAGACATATGAGGTCGCGGAGAGGGTAGTGATTGGCTTGGATCATCTACTGGGCCCCACAACATGGAATTGTGGACGGCTAAGCTGCCCGGTTGTGCAACGAGTAGTTGATCTCTCATGGGAAAATTAACAAACCTTTGCACAGTGTAAGAACTATAACTTGTTACTCCCTGTTCCGGGAAGGAGATGCAAACGTTGCGGGAAAGGAACTCCATGAAAGTTCTGGTAAACCCGTGAAGGCTGACGGACATAGCTTTTCAGAATAAAAGCAACCTTTGAAGAAATGTTTACAAAAACCTGCATTGACTATGACCTATGGTCTGTGGCTGTAGATATAGTGCATCAAACACTTCTTTTCTAGTGAACTTGCTGAGTACACTCGTACTCAGTGTATCTTCTTAACCCTTGCTAGATTCTGAAGCCAATACAAACAATGACTACATCAAGTTATGCTCCAGGAATTATCATCAAAAGCTAAAGCTCTTCATAAAGTCAAGAAGGTCAACATATACACCAACTCAAGTGAAGACAAAGTTACTGATTAGATAGGAATATAATCTCTAACTATAGAACCTATTTCTGTAGTGTATTGCGATAGCAGCAATGCCAGACCATTAGTTAAGATACTAGTCTTAATAGTATTATAATTTTTGAGTTATTTATTTCTGATTCTTCTTTGTAAGAAGTTTCTTTCTCTATTTAACCTAGAGTGTTCTCTGGATCTTGTGTAAAGAGTTGAGCTGTAACCTATAGTCATGTCTTGGACCTGCTGTGTTTCTGTTGTACCACTCTGATGGATGTAATACTAGTGAACGGTGTTTCATTGGTGTTATGTCAACGACTATAGTGTACTACATCATGCAGTGGTATGTTGGGTCACCGCAGTTGGTATCAGCGCATATGCTTTGACCTTAGGTTGGAAACCTAGTAAAGGGGTTGAACCTGTAGGACACATACCTGTAAGAATAAAGAGTTCTCTAGTGATATGAGGGATATTCACTTGAAAATAATCCTGTCATGTTGCTAGTGCGATAATTCTTTAGTATGATTGCAATTATGATCATTATCCAAGAGTTTTAACTCTATGTGACTGATGATATTTTCTTATCTACAGTTCCACATGGCACCTCGATATCCACCCCGGAATGTTCAAGTGATGAATAGGACACTGAATGACTATGGAGGGGATTGGACAGATAATCTCCGACAATTTCTATGGAGTTTGAATGTGAATCAAGACTTTTGGTCAAGATTTACAGTTACTATGATGGGCAGGTATTAGCTAAATACCGTGTCATGATCATGTTACCCAAGAAGTTAGGACTTAAGGGAGAAATGCCATCAGGAGAGGCAAGGTGCATGGCATCTGCATATCAGATTGTCGTAGCAGCAGCCATAACCATGATCCGAGAACAGAAATCCCAAGCTCTTGAAGGTAGTACTCACACCATTATACCCTATGAAACCTCAAACCCATAGCATGAGTTAGATCACTCTACTCTAGTCCAAACGGAACCTACTCTAGCTATAGAGTATACGGATTGTTATCGGTCTTTGTTAAACACTTATCATAACACTCACCAAGTCTTAGTTCAGGAACTGGATACGGTCATTGAGGATTTTACTGATCCTAATAAGGCAATGGCACGTAGGAAGAAGTTAGATAAAGAAGCTAGGAATCCCAAATACATACCTTCAGGAGAAGTGTATGAGGAAACTGATTTTGATGATCCACACTCAGAAAATTATGCCTACTACCAAAATGAACCCCAGGCACCTGAAGATCTATGGGCCAAGTATAACTCCGAACAACAGGAGTGGGCTGGAGTTATTCCAAATAACCCTGAGCAAAACAAGTATGGATGGGGAGTAGAATCTCAAGGTGGAACCATAGCAAATCCTATACCTTGTGATATAGGTATCGGAGAAGAGATCAACTATAACCATAGAGAGCCTTATGGACCATAAGGGGGTGATACCAATCCAATCGACTTAGAAGAGTATTTCGATAGCTACTATACCGTACGAATGGATCCAAGAAAAGGATAAGGAGCCAACTTACTTTGAGGTAGTGTTGCCGGAAAACCAGGAATATCCTGTAGAATATTACACCAACTCTAGTCATTTTTCAATGAATAATCTCAGTCTCGGTAATTCTAATCAAGAACACGCACCTCCTGGATGCTCTTACGCTCCAGAAGGAAGTCGTAGGACTTCACGTCATCATGGACGGAACTCCAGGAAGCACTAGAGTAAGATGAAAGTAAGAAAGGAACGACATCCCAAGGGATGAGTGCTTGAATAATGTACATAGAGGGTAATGTGTATTGTAGTTTTGAAGGGTTTGCCGAAATAAGTGAGGATATACTCACAAGAACAGGAAGTTCTTGTAAGATAGTTGTGTAATATATGTGAGGAGCAAACCGTTGGAACATCTAGTACATTTGTAAATTATTTAAAACCTATGTATAATACATGGTATATGTTTTGTTGTTTATCAACTTTTGGATTTTCTTGAATCTTTTTGATTGGCTAGATCTATACATGAAGTTAATTAGGTGTGCAAATGCATGATGTAACACCCAGTTATTACTTGATGTCATAGACCTAGATAGGAATGGGAATTTGTGTAACGGAGTGACGAGTTCCAAAGACCAAGATGAGGACTTCTATGAAGGATGAAGCAAAATATAAGGAGTGTTAGGGCAATCTGAAGGATAGGTTAAGCTCAGGTTATTCTTAGCCAGATTTAAGAAGGAAGTTTAGTGTAGAAGATGTATGGATCAACAAGAAGAATTAAACTTAAAGCTCATTCAAAGTAGGTAACGTTGCTAAGAAGTTAATAAAGTAGTTGTACCAAGTTCACGGGAGTATCATGAATAAGTGCAAAGAAGAAGTTTTGGAACCAAAATGGTATTCAAGCTCTGACAGTTCAGAGAGAATGCCATAAGGATGTCGGAAACCGTAGGGTAATACCTACAACCTAGGATAATCCGCAGCTGGTATTTGATCCATAGTCGGTATTCTGATCCACAGTTAGTATCTTGTTCGCAGCCAATGTTGGGTGACATAGTTAACCAGATCATCTTAATGGTTGCATAAAGATCATAAAACTTGTCCTAAGCCAAGTAAGACCTATAGGAGTATAAGATTTAAGTGATCGTATTTCGAGACTCTTCGTGATGTCAGACCTATCAAAGCGGAAGTGTCCAAATAGTAAGTAAGACAATTAATGCTGGAAGATTTACTTCGGAGATCCACAATTGAGCGAATACACCGTACAATCTTTCATAAGACCTTAACTAGGTAGAGTATAAGCTGGATAGAGACCAATATTCTAATTATAAAGCCAATAAATACTATATAGACAGTTTGAAGACTATTAGTAAACCCTAAGGGGGAGAGTAGACAATAGAAATTGAAGTAGTGATATCTGACTTTCCGAATAAAGGTTGGAGAAAAAGGACTAACCTACAACAATAGCAAGCCTTAAGGTTAAAAGAAGTAATCATTATAAAAGTAATCATAGAAGAATTTAAGATAATAATAAAATATTAACTAAAGCCTGTTAAAGAAAAAACTTGAAGGTAGTAAAATAGATTAGTCTTAATAGGCTAATTCTAGAAGAAACAACTCTTAAGTGATTCATAAGAGAGAATAAAAGCCCATCCAATTGGATAGGTGTAGAGGAACAAGAAATTCCAACAGGTATGAACTAAATGAATTCAAATCCAATTTTTGGAAGGAATACCAGTATCAACTATACCATACTAAGAAAAAAATAGTCTTTTGACCACAACTACTAGCAAATAGAAATTTAAAACCTGTTTTAGTGAGACTTCCTAGACTTTATATAACATAGCAAGAAATTTCATTGATTAAATAAAAAGAGTTGGATTAGGATACCTAATCAGGATATAGAATACTACAACTATTCCCATTTGAAGTCATCAGGGAGTGGAGAAATGTATCAACTACTACAAGTCAATTCCTCACTCCTAAACATGAGAGTTTGCGAACTTAGAGGACAAAGTTTATTTTAACGGGAAGAGTCTGTAACATCCCAGCATTAGAGCTTAGAAATAAGATGAACCCAGATGTGTGCATTGCATTCATGCATAGAAAATCCGAATAATTTTCGCGCTTTTAAACAAATATTTTCAAAGTGATTGAAGCTTCTCTCAACTTGATGGAATTGAAGTAGATCATCAAGTTGACTGCGATAAGTTTCAATATGACCATTTCTGAAACCTTATTTGGGTAAACATGATTTGATCTAAAGGTATATCAAATATAATAAAATGTCAATCATAATGCATTTCTTAAATGATTAATATCTGATCCTTAAGGGATCATATCATAATATTCATCACAACAACTGATGAATGCCAAGTTAAGATTACAACTTAAGTAATAAGAATGTAATGACTAATCCTGACCTATCTTATTCTTATCTATGCTTACTATGAGTATCATGGTAATATCTAACCTTAAACCTTTGGTGAGATTAAGTAGCAAGGAAATCAAGTTAAGATCATTTACCACATATATTTCTTTCCATAAGAATCTTTATCATCTCTATTGAACCTTACTTTAATATCTATTGTTCATCAATGTTGAGTAATCAACTATTGATTCACCAATTCTTAAACTATCAATACTTGAGCTAATAACTCTTGTTCTTATCATAGCATTCACTTAAAACCCTTTAAGGATGGAGGTAAGGAAAGGTATATGGTAATACTAGATTTAAATATCATAGGATGGGAGTGTTGTAAGAGAATTAAATCAATAGGATTATTGATAGAGTTAACTCACTCCTGAAATGATCAAAGAGTATCTGAGGTAAAGATTACAAGGATGAGTATTGAAGTTAGATAATAGGAGTAATTTTATGGGATCAGGTATGTATAGTAAAAAAAATAATATATCTTAACCCAATAGAAATATTATGAAGATGATTCCAATACAACTGTAATGTTGTATTGATGAAGCCTTGACTAGCTCATTAGAAACCTAAACCATAAGGGATCAAAGGATTATAATGATCATGCTTTAGTCACCAAGATTGAAAGCTTATATCCTGTATAAGTAACATTGGTGGGTAAAACTTGATGGAACTCTAATATGAGATGTTGGAGCCAAGTAAAGATAAAATTGTATGATTAAGAAGATGTTAGAGCAACATTGAATTATAGTGTTAGTATCTTCCTCTAGAAAAGAGTAAACACTTGAGGTGAAGTAGGATTTGATGTATATCCAATTATAAACCCATCTACTGGAGTAATATTAGTGGTCGATGATTATGGAAGAATAGGAATAAAGTTTGAAGTAGCTATTGTTGGATTGGAGGTTATCAGCAGAAGAGTAGTTGATATAAACAATTCTGGATAGGTGAAGATCATGAAAAGATTTAATGTCAAACTCATTGGATTCATCAATGAGTTTAGAAGAATAAAAAGTGGATGAGAATATTCTTGGGAAGTAAAGCTCATCAGGTTAGCACATGATGATGGATATGACGGAGCAGAATATCTAGGAAAGGAATTCCTTAATCAGAAGTCCAGAATTATGAATTATGGAAGATAGGAATTCTTGGTTAACACTAAACCCCAAATCTTTAACCACACATACAATCCATTTCATCTAATTGATTTATCATCCTATTTCCACAATGTTTTATAGGAATATATCCTATAACAAATCACTTAAGCACATCTCTGTCAATTCGAATTATCATAACTATATGTACTTAGGAGTTATCTTTATCAATTATTTTCCATCAGGCATTCCAGTTAATAACTTCCTATTTTAAAAGGTGATATCATTAAAGATCACAAAAAAAGACAATATGCTTACTCATAAACTTTTATCAACAAAATAACATAAGTTTATTAAGAACCCTAAACTCTAGGGCATCAAATAAGGATATAGGATCATTATATAAAAATGTCCATCCAAACTATGAGTTAACTAGAATTAAGTTTTATAAATAAATAAAGAAATATCATTTAATAAAGCCATGGTTTAGTATAGAAAATTAATTCCCAGGGCTTCTATAAAATATTAAAAAGGGTTCATATAAAAAGAATAAAGAAAATAAAGAAAAATATAAAAAAAATTATCCTAAAGGTTTAGAAAATGAATCTCAATCAATATCAATTGTTTCTGCAAGTATTCAGCAAATAGACTTTGTGTAACTACCTCGGTGAACTACGCTCCTAGATACAAGCCTGGATGAGTGGTAGTGGTTGAAATAGTACGGTGGGGCCCCAAAAGCCACTCACTGGTAGTCCTTTCAGACGTCCCAACCACTACCCTCTCAACGGGACACAGACGCTTGGCGTAGTCGGGCGGCGAAGGGATCAACTACATACACAAGTGGGTATGTACGCAAGCCACCATACAAGAGTACATCAGAGCCATACCATCTAGAAAGAAAGGAAATATAGCAACGCCATACGGCAAGATTCAAATGACCTAAATAGATCTATATTTTAGGATAACTCCTCATACAACACACATCAGAGTATCATGCGGAAGCGGCAAACAGAATCCGAGTACGGATAAGAAGCAAATCGGCATAAGATGCCATAGAAATAAGCACATCCCAACTACAGGTCTCACGGATCCCCGTTCCCGGAATCTCTACACCGAACGATCGTTGCCCACATCTTCGGCTTCTTCCACCCAAAGATCCGTCTGTGAAGGTACCTGTCCATCTGAATCAAGAATTTATCGTGTGAGACCCTAAGGGTACTCAGCAAGTCTTAATGCCTCTAAAGGGGACACAACCTGGGGTGACGCAATTGCAGCGAAAGATAAACCCTAGCAGTTCTACAGATAAACGCTAACCATCCGCCTAACCAATGATAGACGGATGTCCGTGAATTTAGGTACAGCAGTTATAATGGTAATCTCATCCGATCCATCCTCCTCCCTGCTTACCAACAAGGAAGCGGACGAACAACCCCCCATCCGTTGGCAATTTTATTAACCATTCCATGAGTATTGCACTATTTACTAGTCGAATTACTTAGTCAAATTAAGGCGGTACTTTAGTTATGCTTGTCTATGATCGAGAAACTGTGCTCCAAGTCGTCCATATCCGCGGACACGGCTTTCAGAAAGTTTTACCCGGCCGGGGTGCACCAATAGCAACACACGCTCGATCAAGCTCGTTAAAACCAAATCAAGACCCAACGAGGCTTTCACGACTGAACAATCACAGAATTCAGTAATATTTGGGGCCACCCTTAAAGTAGAACCAACGAAGTTATGACTTGAGACGGACTTAAGGTTTAATGGGGCGGTAAACGACTGGGAACCCGAAAGTGTGGCTGGGCTTGTCGATACCACGTAAACGGGTCACCATTCCTAAACAGTACAGTGTGCCCCTCGCACAAATTAAATACAGAAAGTAGCATGGTATAAGTACAGGATAGTAATAAAACCTCGAACTAGTTTGTGGCCCCAAGAAATAAGACAGAATCAAGCTCTGGCTCAGGGGGGTCCCATATACCTCCCGGATGTGGATAGCGCGATAAATCAAGGAACAGGAATCAAGTACTCGGGGTCTTACGGGACACAAGTGAGCAGAAAAAACCAAATAGCAGATGTTGCTCACCGGTGCCACTTTCTTTAGTTATCCCAGAACTACTCAGGTTAAGTTGTTTAGGTACCTCATTATCCATCAGACGCTCACATACCCTACACATGCTGTTCTACGACTCGCATGGCTCAAACAACTCCTATAGTAATGGCTCATGGGATGGGGAAACAAGCTTGGTGGGGTTTAAAAGTAAAGGCTATGCATACTTGGGATTCATCTTAATGCAATCGCGACTCAATGATGCAAGAATAAGATAGAGGCAATAGGTACTGTATGTATGCAAGCATGTGGAAGTGCTTGCTGCGTGAACTCAGTTGTATCAAGGGACGGATCTGGTAGTGCTCTGGTTCTCTTGATATAACCCCGCTTCGATGTCTATCCGAGAAAAACCAAACAAACAAGGCCAACATGAATATAGAGCATAAGCATATGAATAAGATGCGTCAAGCAAACAATCATGCCATGATGAATGATGCACAAGTTGCATGGCAATAAGTAGCATGGCATGGGTGAGGTGTGAGGGACAAGAAAATAACATTTTAATGGAGATTTGGATCACATTTGTTGCCATAATAGTTGATGTTCACTATATTTTTATGTGATGCATGCTGCAATTGAAGTCATGGATAGCATAAACAGAAAGGTCTCGTCGAGCTGATCATTTTAGACATATCATTTGCTTAATTTGGAATTATAAAACAAAAGTTATTAAATTATTAATTTCTAGTGGCAATTGGTGTAATTTAAATAAACTTGGAATTTTAATTGTGCAAAAGACAATAAGGATGGCATATTTGGAATCCTCTCATTTTTCTGATATCCAAACATATATCATTTGTCAAATTTGGATTAATATATGAAAAGTTGTTTGAATCTGAAAAATATTTGAATTTGAATATTCAGAAAAAGATTTGAATAATTTAAACAGAACCAGCCAAACTTTCTACACCCAGCCGATTCCAGCCTGGTCACTGACAGGTGGGGACAGGCGCACCTGGACCCACATGCCAGCGGCTAGGAGGGGGAAGGACCGCGGGTTTATTTGGGAAAAGCCAGGGAGTCTTTTTATAAAACTACCACTGACGCTGACAGAGGGCCCTGAGGACCGCGGGTTGACGCAAAAAGGGGGCCAGGGGGTTATTTGCGAAAAGAACACGCGGGCCAGGGGAGGACTGCGGGTTGCGTCCAGGTAACCACGAGTGCCTTTTTAGAAAACGGACAACGTCGCTGACTGGTGGGGCTAGAGGGCGCGGGATGCAGAGGACAAAACAGGGAGGGGGGTATGAGCAAAACCGCCAGCCCGTACTGTTCCTCTTCTCGCGCGTGCATCTGACGCGCGCGGCGCGCGGTGTGGCGAGGACGGGGTTCGAACGCGCGACCTGGGCACGCGCGCAGGCAGCGGTGACCGCTGGGCTAGGGCGGGGTTGCTGCTAGGAGGTTGGACGGGGCCTAGGTAAGGTTTACGCGCGCGGCAGAGCAGTCGACGACGTCGTTTCCACCGTGCACAGAGGGTGCTCGTCGCCGTGCCACGCTCAACCAGGAAACGAACAAGGGGAAGACGGTGTCTAGGAGGAACAGGGGCTCACCGCGGGACCGATGACGCACTTGGTTCGGGCCGGGGCGCGTTTGATCGGCGGCGAGGCAGGCGCTCTGTAGCTAGGGTTTTGTGGACGGAGCGGCGTCGGGCAGGGCTGCTGGGGCCGTCTCCTCCTCGCGTCCGGTCGAGGCGCAATGCTCAGGGCTTCCTCGACACCTTGCAGCAACTCGCCACCGGCTAGAACGACGGGGGCAGGTGGTAGACGGGCGGTGTGTGGCGAGGGGGAGTTGGGGTGGTGGAGAAGGAGGGCAGAGGAGGGGAGCGGGGCAGGGTCCCTGGGGCGGATCTGGGGACGCGCTGTGAGGCCAGGGGAGGATAAGAAGAGAGAGGGGGCAGGCGATTGCGTGGGGGAGGGGAAGCTGGCAGGGTGCCACCTTTCCTGCTCACGTGCTCGACACGGTCAGGCCAGGGCAAGGCAGGGCCGGCGTGGGCACCAGAAGGGGCTGGCAGGTGGGGTAGGCGAGGCCAGGGGGTAGACAGGGCTGGGCGGTGTGAGGCGAGAGAGGAGAGAAAAGAGGGAGAGAGGGGCCGGCTCGGGCTAGGGCTAGGGTGAGGGGTTCCTTGTCGTGTGGGGGGGTAGCTAGGTGGGTGCTGGGGTGGGGCCTGCATGGAAGGTAGAGAGAGGGGGCCGAGAGAGAGGGAAGGGCATGGCTTGAGCCTAGGGTTTGGTGAGGGGGGGTGATCATGCTAGGTAGGAAAAGGGAGGTGTAGCTAGAGTTTTGACTAGGGAGGGTGTAGTTTTAGGGTGTTGTGCATGCCACATAGCACATGTGTGTGCATGGAGCATGGGGTAGGGGTTTAGCTAAAGGGAAGAAGAGAGGGAGATGGTTTTGATGAAGAAACTACAAGCCCAACAAGATTAAGCAAAGGAAAAGGTGCTCCACTTAAAATGCAAGCAAAAACCAAATACTGGAAAAGGTGTCACTTGCATGGCCCATGCAGAATAATTAATGCCAAAATATCCTTGTGAAAACAATATTATAATCATGGCATTATCCATATGCATTCCCAATAGATGGGCAAGGCCAAGCAAAGGTTATGGGTGCAATCCAAGCAACCAATCATGAGCTAGAGGTAAATCATCAAAATGCCAAGCTCAGATTAGTTGGATGGTGGAATTATAAGGTGGTGAAAGAAAAGGTGGTGGAGTCAACAAGAGAGATGCCCTCAACTCAACTTGGGCATATAACAATATATCAAGAGCCAAATACAATATCAAGAGGCAACTACAACTAATCATGCACATGAGATAAGAACCAAACAAGAAAGGGTTTTGTATGATGCTCAAATGCAAGGTGACATGATGACATGAGCATGATATGATGATGATGCAACAATTATATGTTGGAAGTGCCCCTTTTTATTATTATAACATGTAGCATTACAGGGGTTAGACAACTGGGATGCTACAACTCTCCCCCACTAAACAGGAATCTCGCCCCGAGATTCTAGGAAGAAGAAGAAGATACAAAGAGAGAAGGATGGTTGGCACGGAGTTCATCTTCACGCTCCCATGTGGCTTCATCAACAGAATGGTGTGACCACTGCACCTTGCAAAACCTGATGGACTTGTTGCGAGTCCTTCGTTCTGCGGTCTCAAGGATTTTGGTGGGGTGTTCTTGATAAGACAGATCTTCTTGGAGGTCGATTAGCTCATGATCCACGGTCTTGCCGGGGTCTTTGAAGCACTTCTTGAGCTGAGAGATGTGGAAAACATCATGGACTTTGAGTTTTTCCGGAAGCTCAAGTGCATAAGCCACTTCTCCTCTTCTACCACATATCTTGAAAGGACCGATGTATCTAGGAGCCAACTTTCCTTTGATACCGAAGCGGTGTGTTCCTCTCATGGGAGTGACACGGAGGTAGACGAGATCACCAGGGGCATATACCATATCTGTGTGCTTCCTGTCATAGTTGCTCTTCTGACGACTCTGAGCAATCTTCAGGTTCTCCAGAATGATATGCACCTTATCCTCTGCTTGGGTTACAATGTCAGGGCCAAACCAGATTCTTTCTCCTGCACCTGACCAACCAATTGGAGTTCTGCACTTGCGTCCATAGAGAGCCTCGAATGGTGCCATCTTCAGACTCTTCTGGAAGCTGTTGTTGTTGGAGAATTCAGCATATGGAAGACATTCCTCCCACTTCATGCCAAACGAGATGACGCAAGCCCGAAGCATATCCTCCAGAATCTGATTGATCCTTTCCACTTGTCCTTGAGACTGAGGGTGGTAAGCAGTGCTGAAGTTCAGCTTTGTTCCCAAAGCTTTTTGGAAACTCTCCCAGAACTTTGAGGTGAAGATGCTCCCACGGTCTGAACTGATTTCAAGTGGAACCCCATACAAAGAGACAATCCTGTTGATATAGAGCTCAGCCAACTGAATTCCAGAAATTGTTTCTTTGACTGGGAAGAAATGAGCCACTTTAGAAAGCCTGTCGATGACAACAAAAATTGCATTGTTGCCCTTCTGCGACCTTGGAAAGCCAGTGATGAAGTCCATCTCTACTTTCTCCCATTTCCATTCCGGAGGTTTCAATGGCTGTAGAATACCAAATGGTTTCTGATGGACAGCCTTGACTCTGCGACAGACATCACATTCTGAGACGTACATGGCACAATACCTTTTCAACCTGTGCCACCAAGATGTGTTTTCAGGTCCATGTACATCTTTGTGCTGCCAGGATGGATAGAAAGAACCGAATCATGTGCCTCCTTGAGAACTTGGTCTCTCAGGCCCGGGTAGTTTGGAACAAACATCCGGTGTTCAAAGAAGAGCGTGCCCTGATCATCAACATGGAAGGACTCGTACTTCGGAAGGTCAAGCTTAGCGATGAGCTTTTTGGTGTGCGGATCACCAAGCTGACGAGAGCGAATCTGTTCTTCCAAGAGAGGAGTAGCCAGAAGGTTCAGGAGATGCCCTTGTTCCACAATTTCTGTGTTCACCGACGGAATTCCTCGCACAAGAGAGGCTGCTGCTCTTCCACCATGAGGTTGTTGACATAAACTTTACGGCTAAGCGCATCTGCCATGACATTTGCTTTGCCTGGAGTGTAGTTGATGGTCACATCAAAGTCATTGATTGCTTCAATCCATCTCCTCTGCCGAAGATTGAGATCCGGTTGAGTGAAGATATACTTCAAACTCTTGTGGTCCGAGAAGATCTCACAACGGTTACCAAGCAAGTAGTGCCTCCATAGCTTCAACGCAAAGACAACTGCTGCTAGCTCGAGGTCATGTGTGGGATAGTTGATCTCATGCGTCTTCAACTGACGAGAGGCATAAGCAACCACCTGTCTCTCTTGCATAAGGACCGCACCCAATCCTTGCAAAGAGGCGTCGCAGAATATCTGGAAAGGCTTAGATGTATCCGGAGGAACCAAGACTGGTGTGGAAGTGAGCTTCTCTTTGAGTGTCTCAAAACTTTCTTGGCAAGCCGGAGTCCACAGGTACTTCTTGCCTTTCTTGAGGAGATCGGTAAGAGGCTTTGCTATCTTCGAGAAGTTCTGCACAAAGCGACGGCAATAGCTAGCCAAGCCGAGAAAACTCCGCACTTCCTTGACATTAGCAGGAGGAAGCCATTCAACTATTGTCTTCACGGTTTCCGGGTTGACTGCAATGCCCTTGGCAGAGATAACATGACCCAAGTATGTTACTTCAGGCAGCCAAAACTCACACTTAGAGAACTTTGCATACAAGCGGTTCTCACGAAGCTTGTTCAGGACACACCGCAGGTGTTCTTCATGCTCCTCCTTAGACTTGGAATAGACCAGAATGTCATCCAGATATACCACCACAAACTTGTCCAGGTACTCCATGAAAACGGAGTTCATCAGCCTCGAGAAGGTAGCAAAGCGTTGGTGAGGCGAAAGACATGACCGTGTACTCACAGGCCATAGCGGGTGGTGAAAGCTGTTTTGGGCACATCTTCTTTGCGAATTTTGATTTGGTGATAACCACTTCTCAAGTCCAGCTTAGAGAACACCACAGCTCCCCGCCGGTGATCAAAAAGATCATTTATCCGAGGGGAGGATATTTGTTCTTGATGGTTTTAGCATTTAGAGCCCGGTAGTCAACACATAGCCTATCGGTTACCACGCTTCTTCACAAAGATTGTTGGACTACCCCAAGAAGAAGTGTGTTGAATGAAACCCAACTTCTCTTGTTCATCAAGTTGTCGTTTGAGTTCACCAACTGGAAGGACCCATTTTGTATGGCCTCTTGGAGATAGAAGTTCGAGTTCAAGCTCAATCACGAATTCAACCTCGCGATCCGGAGGCATACAGCAACTCTTCGGGAAAGACATCCGGGAACTCACAGACCTTTGGTACCCTCCGAATAGCTTCCATAGCATCATCATTCGAGCAGCCAAGGAATAGAGCTGACAGGAGTCAGACTTGGAGAAAAGACTATATGGCCTTCAGGGATCTTCAGAGACACTGAGCGTTCAGCACAATCAATCACAGCTGCATTTGCTGTCAACCAATCCATGCCCAAGATGACATCAATGTCAGAGTTGCCCAGAAGAATTAAAGAAGCCAAGAATGAAGAACCACCAATCTCAATCTGATTGCCATGACTGATATGAGCAGCCCTCATGTTTGAACCAGGGGATAGCACCACCAGACGACGTGATAAAGGAACCCTATCCAGGTTATGCTCTTGTGCAAACTTATGCGAGACAAAAGAATGCGATGCACCAGAATCAAAGAGAACTCGTGCAGGGACTGAGTTAACTGAAAGCATACCCATTACAACTCCAGGTGCGAGCTCAGCTTGAGAGGCGTTGACGCAGTTGGCGCGAACAACCGCAGACCCGGGCTTAGTGTTGATGTTGAGAGCCCGAGGCGGTGGTGCACGAACCGAAGGAGAGCTTGTTGCAGATCTTGGCGGGGGTGGAGGGAGAGCTTTGTTCTTCATTGGGCAGTTCCAGTTGGGATGTCCATGATCTCCACATGTGTAACAAGCACCGTGAGGACGTGGAGCAGAGTAGCCAGGGACTCCGCCAGCGCCGTGGTAAGGTTGTTGTAGCCCCTGGGAGCCGCAGTGGTGAAGTTTGGTGGCCTTGACGTGAAACTCGCAGGTCTTGGTGGAGCCGGGAGCGACGGTGGGGTGTTAGGAACCCAGACACGCTGCTTAGAAGGAGCTGCCATAACTGCAGAGCTTGATGCATCCCTGTTGTGTTTCTTGGACTCCTCGAATATTTGCCTGCTTGCCTCCTCTTGCAGTGCTGTGTGCTGTAGTTCCAGGAAGGTTGTCGGTCTTGCATGCGTGATTGCATACTTGATCGACGCATTGAGCCCTTGCCTGAACCTTTTCTGCTTCTTCTTGTCATCAGATACCTCATCACGACCATAGCGAGACAGGTTCATGAAGTTCCTGATGTAGGTGTTGACGTTATCATTTCCCTGCTTCAGGTTGAGGAAAGCCTCCTTCATCCTTTCCATCACAATCTCTGAGAGAAACTGCTCCTTAAAAGCTGCAGTGAACCTCTCCCAAGTTGGCTGGAACCCGGCACTTGCCTTCAAGTAGTTTTCCCACCAAAGAGCCGCATCTCCCTTGAGAAGGTGAGTACACTTGACCCACTGCTCGGAACATCAGCAGTCTCTAGCAACCTTGAGATCTCGCGCAGCCAATCATCCGCGTCCAGAGGTCGGTCAGACACATCAAACTGACGAGGGTTGAACTTGAGGAAGCTCTTGATGTCACCACGCTTGGGAGGTGGAGGAAGTGGAGCAAACTCATTTCTTCTGATGCTCTCCTCAAAGCGCTGCTGGTTCTCTTGCATGGCTGCCAAAGCATTTGCAATGTTCGACAGCGCAGAGCCCAGTTCCGGAGGTATGTCCTCCTCAGTCCGGCGTGGTGGAGCCATCCTGTTATTGATATAAAACTCAAGTTAGTACTATAATGGAGAATGATAATAATCCAAAATAGCACCAAGATGGAATTAACCAAGATTAAAGGATACAATTTACTGAGATGATATTAAAATATCAACAAAGTTCATAGCACCTAAAAGATATTAAGCATATCGCACACGACTGAAAAGGAGTGTGGTACACAAATATATCAAAGAAAAATTTTCCACAAATTTCGGCATTAAAATACCAATAGATGCGCAAAATTACTTAACGAATCAAGATTAGTGACTCTACCGATTCAATATACAAAAGCGAATGATAAAAGTAGTGGTATGGTCGCGACTCCATCCCGCACTCAAATCATTACTCCGCACATGAACAAGTGGAACACATATCCTAACCCCTTCTTCTCACGACGAAACCTAAAGATTGGTAACTACGGAAACGAACACCCCAAACAAGATAGCGTCGGATACAAGAGGAAGATAGATTGCGTCGGCTTGCAAAAACCTGTCGGTATGGAATGTACCAACAGTTGATAACCAAAGGCGGATAAGATAACAACTTGGATGCAACAGATAGACAAGGGATTACACACACGCACACACACACACACATCCTATGGTACTACGGAAACCCAGAACACGTGAATCCTAGTTTGAACTTTGAGAAGAGGATTGAAAACGTTACACTTCCTTACCAGAAAAGGGTGGGTGGGAGGGTAAGAAGAAAAGTGGAAGCAGTCCTACTCTCGCGTTTTGTTTTTCCCTAATATACATAACTACCAAAATATTTTCTAGACTGACAACAACCGTTTGGCTGAAACCCTGAAGGTCGGGATGGCTCTGATACCAATTGTAACTACCTCGGTGAACTACGCTCCTAGATACAAGCCTGGATGAGTGGTAGTGGTTGAAATAGTACGGTGGGGCCCCAAAAGCCACTCACTGGTAGTCCTTTCAGACGTCCCAACCACTACCCTCTCAACGGGACTGTCAGACGGGCGTGAGTCGGCGAAAGGATCAACTACGTACACAAGTGGGTATGTACGCAAGCCACCATACAAGAGTACATCAGAGCCATACCATCTAGAAAGAAAGGAAATATAGCAACGCCATACGGCAAGATTCAAATGACCTAAATAGATCTATATTTTAGGATAACTCCTCATACACACACACTGAGTATCATGCGGCAAGCGAGAATCGATCAAATACGGATAAGAAGAAAATCGGCATAAGATGCCATAGAAATAAGCACATCCCAACTACAGGTCTCACGGATCCCGTTCCGGAATCTCTACACGACGATCGTTGCCCACATCTTGACTTCTTCCACCCAAGATCCGGCCCGTGAAGGTACTGTCCATCTGAATCAATCAAGAATTTATCGTGTGAGACCCTAAGGGTACTCAGCAAGTCTTAATGCCTCTAAAGGGGACACAACCTGGGGTGACGCAATTGCAGCGAAAGATAAACCCTAGCAGTTCTACAGATAAACGCTAACCATCCGCCTAACCAATGATAGACGGATGTCCGTGAATTTAGGTACAGCAGTTATAATGGTAATCTCATCCGATCCATCCTCCTCCCTGCTTACCAACAAGGAAGCGGACGAACAACCCCCCATCCGTTGGCCATTTTATTAACCATTCCATGAGTATTGCACTATTTACTAGTCGAATTACTTAGTCAAATTAAGGCGGTACTTTAGTTATGCTTGTCTATGATCGAGAAACTGTGCTCCAAGTCGTCCATATCCGCGGACACGGCTTTCAGAAAGTTTTACCCGGCCGGGGTGCACCAATAGCAACACACGCTCGATCAACCTCGGAAAAACCAAATCAAAACCCAACGAGGCTTTCACGACTGAACAATCACAGAATTCAGTAATATTTCAGGGGGCCACCCCTTAAAGTAGAACCCGCAACGAAGTTAGCTGACTTCGAGACGGACTTAAGGTTTGTGGGGCCGGCGGTAAACGACTGGGAACCCGAAAGTGTGGCTGGGCTTGTCGATACCACGTAAACGGGTCACCATTCCTAAACAGTACAGTGTTCCCCTCGCACAAATTAAATACAGAAAGTAGCATGGCATAAGTACAGGATAGTAATAAAACCTCGAACTAGTTTGTGGCCCCAAGAAATAAGACAGAATCAAGCTCGCCTGTGGGGGTCCCATATACCTCCGGATGTGGATAGCGCGATAAATCAAGGAACAGGAATCAAGTACTCGGGGTCTTACGGGACACAAGTGAGCAGGAAAAACCAAATAGCAGATGTTGCTCACCGGTGCCACTTTCTTTAGTTATCCCAGAACTACTCAGGTTAAGTTGTTTAGGTACCTCATTATCCATCAGACGCTCACATACCCTACACATGCTGTTCTACGACTCGCATGGCTCAAACAACTCCTATAGTAATGGCTCATGGGATGGGGAAACAAGCTTGGTGGGGTTTAAAAGTAAAGGCTATGCATACTTGGGATTCATCTTAATGCAATCGCGACTCAATGATGCAAGAATAAGATAGAGGCAATAGGTACTGTATGTATGCAAGCATGTGGAAGTGCTTGCCTGTGAACTCAGTTGTATCAAGGGACGGATCTGGGTAGTGCTCCTGGTTCTCTTGATATAACCCCGCCAAAGGTTCTATTCGAGAAAAACCAAACAAACAAGGCCAACATGAATATAGAGCATAAGCATATGAATAAGATGCGTCAAGCAAACAATCATGCCATGATGAATGATGCACAAGTTGCATGGCAATAAGTAGCATGGCATGGGTGAGGTGTGAGGGACAAGAAAATAACATTTTAATGGAGATTTGGATCACATTTGTTGCCATAATAGTTGCTGTTCACTATATTTTTATGTGATGCATGCTGCAATTGAAGTCATGGATAGCATAAACAGAAAGGTCTCGTCGAGCTGATCATTTTAGACATATCATTTGCTTAATTTGGAATTATAAAACAAAAGTTATTAAATTATTAATTTCTAGTGGCAATTGGTGTAATTTAAATAAACTTGGAATTTTAATTGTGCAAAAGACAATAAGGATGGCATATTTGGAATCCTCTCATTTTTCTGATATCCAAACATATATCATTTGTCAAAATTTGGATTAATATATGAAAAGTTGTTTGAATCTGAAAAATATTTGAATTTGAATATTCAGAAAAAAATTTGAATAATTTAAAGAACAGCCAAACTTTCTACACCCAGCCGATTCAGCCTGGTCACCGACAGGTGGACAGGCACCTGGATCCACATGCCAGCGGCTAGGAGGGGGAAGGACCGCGGGTTTATTTGGGAAAAGCCAGGGAGTATTTTTATAAAACTACCACTGACGCTGACAGAGGGCCCTGAGGACCGCGGGTTGACGCAAAAAGGGGGCCAGGGGGTTATTTGCAAAAGAACACGCGGGCCGGGAGGACTGCGGTTGCGCCTGTAACCACGAGTGCCTTTTAGAAAGCGGACAACGTCGTGACCGAGGTGGGGCTAGAGGCGCGATGCAGAGACAAAACAGGGAGGGTATGAGCAAAACCGCCCGCATCGTTCCTCTTCTCGCTGCAGATCCGATGCGCCTTGTGTGGCGAGGACGGGGTTCAACGCGACACTGGGCATCGCTGGCAGTGACCGCTGGGCTAGGGCGGGGTTGCTGCTAGGAGGTTGGACGGGGACTAGGTAAGGTTTACGCGCGCGGCAGAGCAGTCGACGACGTCGTTTCCACCGTGCACAGAGGATGCTCGTCGCCGTGCCACGCTCAACCAGGAAACGAACAAGGGGAAGACGGTGTCTAGGAGGAACAGGGGCTCACCGCGGGACCGATGACGCACTTGGTTCGGGCCGGGGCGCGTTTGATCGGCGGCGAGGCAGGCGCTCTGTAGCTAGGGTTTTGTGGACGGAGCAGCGTCGGGAAGGGCTGCTGGGGCCGTCTCCTCCTCGCGTCCGGGTCCAGGGGCGTCGCAGCGGCTCCAGGGGGCTTCCTCGACACCTTGCAGCAACTCGCCACCGGCTAGAACGACGGGGGCAGGTGGTAGACGGGCGGTGTGTGGCGAGGGGGAGTTGGGGTGGTGGAGAAGGAGGCGAGGAGGAGGGCAGGATCCTGGGGCGGATCTGGGACGCTGTGAGGCCAGGAGGATAAGAAGAGAGAGGGGCGATTGGGGAGGGAAGGCGGGTGCCACCTTTCCTGCTCACGTGCTCGACACAGTCGGCAGGCAAGGGGCAGCAGCGTGGGCAGGTGGGGTGGCGAGGCCGGGGTGACAGGGCTGGGCGTGGGCAGGTGAGGCAGAGAGGGAGAGAAAAAGAGGGGAGAGGAGAGGGGCCGGCTCGGGCTAGGGCTAGGGTGAGGGGTTCCTTGTCGTGTGGGGGGGTAGCTAGGTGGGTGTTGGGGTGGGGCCTGCATGGCAGGTAGAGAGAGGGGGCCGAGAGAGAGGGAAGGGCATGGCTTGAGCCTAGGGTTTGGTGAGGGGGGGGTGATCATGATAGGTAGGAAAAGGGAGGTGTAGCTAGAGTTTTGACTAGGGAGGGTGTAGTTTTAGGGTGTTGTGCATGCCACATAGCACATGTGTGTGCATGGAGCATGGGGTAGGGGTTTAGCTAAAGGGAAGAAGAGAGGGAGATGGTTTTGATGAAGAAACTACAAGCCCAACAAGATTAAGCAAAGGAAAAGGTGCTCCACTTAAAATGCAAGCAAAAACCAAATACTGGAAAAGGTGTCACTTGCATGGCCCATGCAGAATAATTAATGCCAAAATATCCTTGTGAAAACAATATTATAATCATGGCATTATCCATATGCATTCCCAATAGATGGGCAAGGCCAAGCAAAGGTTATGGGTGCAATCCAAGCAACCAATCATGAGCTAGAGGTAAATCATCAAAATGCCAAGCTCAGATTAGTTGGATGGTGGAATTATAAGGTGGTGAAAGAAAAGGTGGTGGAGTCAACAAGAGAGATGCCCTCAACTCAACTTGGGCATATAACAATATATCAAGAGCCAAATACAATATCAAGAGGCAACTACAACTAATCATGCACATGAGATAAGAACCAAACAAGAAAGGGTTTTGTATGATGCTCAAATGCAAGGTGACATGATGACATGAGCATGATATGATGATGATGCAACAATTATATGTTGGAAGTGCCCCTTTTTATTATTATAACATGTAGCATTACAGGGGTTAGACAACTGGGATGCTACACTTTGTTAAAAAAGCTCAAATCAAAGATTTAAAATACAATCTGAAAAGCAAAACAGAAAACAGAAAAGAAAAAGAAAATAAAACAGTTTCTGGCTGTGGCCCATTTCTTTCTCCCTATCTACCTCTCACCTTGCAAAGGCCCAGCAGCCATCCGATCTCGTCCTCTTCTGTGACTGACGGGTGGGACCAAAGAAGGATCACGGGTTGAGAGGAAAGAATTGTCATGGGGTTTTCTGCAGAACTGTCGTCATCGTCATCCTCACACACACAGGCAGTTGCGTGCGCCCCGCAGATGCCATTCCCCGTCGTCAGCAAGAATCGACCGCCGTGATGCTCGTCGCCGACCCTGGGAGGAGTAGATAAGACCGCCACGTCCTCCTCTATCCTGTCATACCAATCTTATCTTCAATCTCGCTCTCTAGACCCATCTCTTTTCCTCACCTGAAACCCTAGTTCATCAGAGTTCGTCGTTCCGGTTAGGTTGGACCACCCCTCACCTTGTTGTAGCCACCGTTTGACGCGTCGTTGTGGTCTTACTCACCTAGGACCAGGAACAGAAGCTAGCGCGCCGTGAATCATGTCAAATCGAGCGTTCCTTTTCATCGGCCGATGTGGCCATTATCGTTGATTCGCCGTCGTCACGCCTCCCCAAGTCTCCTCGACCTCTCTATCGTCATTAAGGTAAGTTACGCATCTCTAGACCCTAATTTCGCTTGCTCGTAGACCTCGTTTCATTGAGCTCCGTCGTTGACCGCCACAGAAACTCGTCGTCGGTGTATTTCCGGTGACCATTAGGTAGCGGCATTACCACCAATAGGTTCTACTTGGTTCCCTCTATCTAACAGTATCAACCTTGTTCACCGGAGCACAATGGTTCGCCGCCGACGATTATCCTCTGGTGGTGGAGGCCAAGATGATATCAGCATGACATCATGTTGGTGTCATTCTGCCACCTCAGCGTGGTTTGCCCTAGTCTCTGTCTCGCGTGGCTGATGATGTGGCCATAGGCCCACTGGTCAGTGACCTAGGGTGTAATATCCCAAAAGTATTAAACTAAAATCATCAAACTCTAATCACCAGAATTAGGGTTAACAAAAACTTTTCCAAATTAAAAACATGAAAGCATTCATATGTGTATGTAACAAAATTTGGATTCTTTTGAATTGCCATGATTGTGTGTTTCTTTGTTTGTAAAAGGATGCTTAGGTGAAATAAATATCATCTAAACAATCCCCACACTTTTCCCAAAGACAAATAAATCAAAACAAACAAAATAAGGGAATGGTCACTTTGGCCAATTTAACTCCCATGCCTACTTTGGCTGTCTCTAACTTTCAAAACTTAACATAAACTTGTTTGGATCTTTACACCCCTTGATAGTACTCATAACATAGTATAAAGGCCCACTTTGTGATCATCCAGAAACATTCAAATGCATAGTTTAAATGACAGTTTAAAATTGAATCTAGTTCATATGGGAAGATCCCACTTTTTCAAAAACCACTCAAACCAACTCAATTTTCAAAACCCAAGCATCTACAGACTCACCAGCACATGCCTAGCACACCCACCAAAATTAATTTCAAAATTCAAAACTTGAACTCATGCGGCCATTTCATCAAACACCTTGCAGATTCAAATACACAAAATCACAAACACTATTTGGAGCAGTGTTTGAGCCAAACTTGTTCCCTCTCTGGTTACACTAGCCTCAGTAGATCATCTAGCCAACTTAACTAAGCTCTAGCACCACTGTAAGCTTGCCAATATCATCAATGGTGAATAGCCCGAGTGCACCCTTGCCACCCCAGTGTAGACAGCAAGCTAGGAGAGGAACTATCCGTGCCAACCTTGTCTGGGAGATCACCCATGCCTCACCGGCCCCACTCGACCAGCCCTTCCTCGAAGACATTGACCAGAGCAACCAGGAACGCCGCGCCCATGCCGCTGTCGACCATGCCGACGTGCGCCGCAGAGCACACACCGTTCCCATGCAACCCGACCACCTCGAGCCCTCGCCGCCCGCCAGCATGCTCCTAACCGTCCCAGGAGACCGCCAGACATGCCCATTTCACCGCCCATGCCCCGTAGCCACCGCTCGCCGTCGAAGACGCCGCCTCTGCCTCGCAGAGCATCGAACATTCCCGACCGTTTGCCACCGCCCCTACACGCGCAATAAAGCCCTAGAGCATCGCCAGGAGACCACCGATCGAACTCCAACCTTGGCCATGCCCCTAGCTGCCCATAGCCATGTCGCCACCGTCGCCTGCCCATCCCGTTCGGTCTCACCGTCGAGCCTATAAAAGGAGGCCACCCCCAGCCGAATTGAGCACACCATCTCACTCCCCTCTCCTCACTGATCGTGCCACCCCGTAGCCGGAGCAAGGCGAGCAGCGCATCGCTGAAATTGCGCCTGAGCCGGCCGCTGCTGGAGAAGAAGGGAGCCAGCGATTGGAGCTGCCACAGGAGAAGCTGTCGGTACGAGGAGGTTTGCCGTCGTCGACTTCATCGTTCGCCCGCATGGCCGACCTTCGCCTGAGCCCCAGTGATCCCCCGACGACCCCCACTGAGCCGCTAGGGTTCGAGCTCGCCGGTGACTAGTTCATCGTCGACGACGACCCACGGCTGTTGATCTTACTTCTAATCCAACGCACCACATCACCCCGTACCGCTTCGCGTTTAAAGAGCCACCGTGTGGAACCCCACATTAGCTGAGCCCGCATGACAGTGACACCGGCGCCCATTAGTAGTTCCCGCGCAGCCCACTCGTTTGAATTTAGATTTTTCTATTTAGATTCAAACTTAGTTCTGTACCTAGTTTCAAAAATCAACCCAGCTTGATTCAGTGAACCAAATTGAATGAAACCAATTTTTTTAGAAAGGTTTTGAAAGGCTTAATCCAAGCCCGTTGGATTCAAATCATTTGAATCTATAGATCAACCTTAGTAAAAATAACAAGGCAGAACCTTTTCTGCATTCAAACATTTTTCAAATTTAAACCATAATAGCTTTTCAGTTGATTCCAACTCTCAAAAATCACATTTGATCATACCTTTCAGAATATATAAAATATATGGGTTTACTTACAGAAATAATGTCCAAGTAATAAAAGAATGCCACATAGGCATTTCTAGTCACTTTATTTAATTAAAATAAAAGGATAAATATTGTTAAATTGTGACACCACTTTAAATCATATTCCCATGTACTGAAATGTGTGGTGATGACATGTGTCAACATGATCCCATGTTTGGTTTAGAGAATATTAAATCTTAAGTAGTTTTTTCAATGAGTAGAAATTACTTTTCTAAAAATAAAAGAAATTAAACCAAGCTTTAATCTTGTAATGTTAGTGATGATGCTAGATCATCTATAGAACCCTTGTGTGTGATGATTTAAAGTAGTTAAGTATTGTTTGGTGATTGTGTACCTCGTATTTATTTATAGACGCCAGTACCGACCAAGGATACGAGGAGGAAGAAGGATACTACGAAGAAGAAGCCGAGGAGAACTTCAACCACTGCTCTGCTCAAGGCAAGCTATTAACCGTTCAAGCTAACACTTGCAAGATATTCTACTTTAGCAAGCCTAATACTACTAGTTGAATGTGCAAGCTAACACTTGCAAGATATTATACTTTAGCAAGCCTTACTAATCAAGTTGACCTATGCAAGCTAACACTTGCAAGATACTATACTTATGCAAGCAATACTTGCTTGTTACCATGCCAACTATATGCCTTAGGCATATATGAACATACCCACTTGATAAACCAATCCTAGTTTTACTTGCAAGCTTCTACTTTATTTCTTTATCAAAGCTATTACTTAGAGCTTACTTAAGTGAATTGTAGATACTAGAAAGATAATTGAAGGTTGCATAAAGAGCATAAAACTTGGCCTAAGCTAGATAATCTTTATGTCCTCCTAAGTCATGAGATTAAACTTAGTTAAACTCCACTAGTTTACCATACCTCATTAGTACTTACTCCCACTTATAGATGCTAGTGCTAAGCATAAAACTTGATCAACTGTAGATGGGAGTACTTGGTGAAAATGGTTATGAAAACCTTGGAATGATGGATCATTCCATTGAAATGTTTTGGACATGTGTTTCCGAACACCAGATGATTTTGGTGATGAAAATATTGAGGCGTGAGCCTTAGCCCTTTATAAAACTAATGGTTGTCTGGATGCGATACTATTCCAATTTTACCGTACAACCACAATACCCAAGAATTGGGTAGGGCTTGACTGGAAACTTATATACCTTAGTATTGGTTCCCTCACGACCAAGGTCTGAGCTGAGGCTACCTTGTGAACATTGTCCACCTGTGAAGTACCCAAGATGAAAGTTGTTCATGGTAGGGAGGTCAAACTCACAGGAGAGGTGCCTATACTAGGGCGTGTAATTGAAAGGTTAGGATTGATTATCCGCATACTGAGTATGGTGACTTCAGGATTTGTTCCTGACGGATGTATCGAATGTTGTGGTGAAAGTGTACAATCTCTACACTGTGTCAAACTATTAGAATAGCCGCGTCCGCGGTTATAGACAGTTGGAGTGGCCATATTGTTCCCTCGTCAGATGTTTTCAAAATGACTCGTGAAAAGAATTGAGATTTTGACTTGACCACAACAGAGTTGTGATATGAAATACAAGTTCCCACTTAGGTGTTATAAAGATTCAACTAGCTTTCTTCATTTCTAAACTTAGTAGAGGTAAATCCGGCTTTTTGCAGAACAGCCCTAGAGCTTAGTGTCCTACCACCAAAACCCTTTCACTTGTTAGTATTAGTTTGCGAGTACTTAAAGAGTACTCATGGCTTTGTTCCTGGCTATTCCCGTGGCCAGACTATGAAGAGGTGTATCAGGAGGATGGACCCCAGGAAGGTTACGACAACTAGGATCATCTCCCATCGTCAGCATTGCCTGTGACTCCGAAGATGGAGCTTCGCCTACGCTACCGTTATTATTACGTATTTCCGCTGCTTGAATTGTATTAAGAACTAGATCATGAGATCCTTATTTGTGTAAGACCTTATGTATGGTTTGTAATGGATGATGTACCGCGGTATCCAAATCTGTTATGTCTCGAAAAAATGGTAATCCTGGGATTGCGATGTATGGCATAACAGGCATCTAGGATTAAAAATCTGGGTGTTGACATAGGGTAGCTGTGGATGTGGTGTAAAAAGTTATTTCCTGTTTAAGAAAGAATAAATGATATAAACCCAAATTTAAATATTCCAGAAATAAAATAAAATCATTAAAACTTATTAAATCAACAACTTTTGTTTTATAATTCAGAAAAATATGTATAATATATGAAAATATTTAGAAAAATAAAATCTATCAAATTAAACTATCATCAAACATTATTGTAATAGTTATTTAAATAATTATTATTTAATAAAGATCTTATAAGTAATGAAACTTTGATAATTCATATTTCAATAATGGTAAATATTATGAAAAATATAAATAAAATACAAAAAATCCTAGAAAAATAAGAGCTATAATTTAAAACTATAGTCATACATTATTATTTCACTTAATTAAATATTTAATATTTATTAAGTATTTATAAAGTAATAAATCTTATAAAAATCATATCTTATTATTTGTAAATCATAAAAATAAATGTAATATACCAAAACGATCACAAAAATAATACCTACATGTAAAAAATATAATAATCCACTTCTGAGGGAAATAAAAAATTTAAAACACCATAGCAACTTGAATTTAAACCTATTTACTTAGTTATTAATTTATATAAGGTAAATAAAATTTGTAAATATTTCTAAATTTAGTAAATTAAGTCTAATAAATAGTATTAGACTTAAATATTAATAATATTAAGTCATAATGGTTCAAAGCATTATAAATACCATTTTATTGAATTATCTTCAACCATAAGTGCAGATTATTTTCTAAAAAGATTCTTATTCATGATAAAATCCTTAAAGAATAATTTGTGACTAAATTAAATCGTTTCCATTACTTCAACCACCAGATTACAAAAATATCACAACATTGTAGTGAATCCATAAGTAATCAAGTAATATTATTTCCTTGTTTATAAACTATAACCACTCATCTATAACAAGGTAAATGATACTATTCAATTATAAAATCAAGAAACCACTACACCAAGTAAAACTATAACCATTCTTAAGTAACCTTAAGGAAACATTATAAGGTACACAAGGTACAAATATCATAAGCATTACACCTTAAATCTATCCATGTTTTTAAAGTTAACTTTAGTCTATAAGACTTTAAATATAATACTAAAGCCATTGTTATATGTTTTATAGTTAACTCTGGTCTATTATAGTTAAGTCATAAAGAATCTCAAGTCCGAACTATTCAAGCAAGCACAAACAACCTCGACCACATTTGATTAACCACAAAGATTGTTTAGACCTTAGAAAAGGAGTCTTTTCTTCAAAAGTTATTCGTTTTGCCACTTAAGTCAACAGATGACAATTAATCACAATCACATTGTTTCAAACCTTATTTGTATACTTAGGATTATAAACACTTAAAGATCCTTATTAAGGCCATTACTTGTACAGTAAAATTTAGAGATAAACAATTATAATGTAAGCAATCTTGAGTAACATTTCACGTTGGTGTGTAACTCATTGTTTTATGTTATTATAATTACAGGTTGTTTCACACACTCACAAGCCTTGACAAGAAGCACAAGTGTAAAACTTAACCAAAAGCACAACACATTTCAAAGGCATCATTTCTAGTATCCAAACCCTAGAACAACGTTATCCCTGGGATTCACATTTATAAAATGCATCACATTACTTATGCATAAGAGCATCTTGCTTCTTTAAACATTAGTCCTTACCGGACCAATGATGCTAATTTTAGATATTGGATCTTATATTGTCTTGAAGACCGTGAGTGCATAATCTTGCAATCACAAAAGGCAAGTTCACACTTCCTCATGTCCTTTGATTATTTTCTGTAAAGTATTTTGCAAAGCTAGTATTTTCATCACCTGCATTTGAAAAAGGTCGAAAAACACTAGTTTCATAATAAATGATTATAGGTTATTTACCATGAGGTAATAACCTAATATGAAAGTTCAGGTGGTAAAGGAACATATTATCTAGGACTTAACGACCAATGTCGCCGGTGATTCTTGCGCCGTATATAACGCGTTAGCCATGAGATTTAGAATGGGACGGAGTAGTCATTTGTATCCTTTTCCTCTTGTATGGAGGCAAGACGACCTTAACATGACATTGTGATTCCTTGTGCGGATCCAACATATGGGTGGGCACCCTTACACCCCACACTTTTGGTGTCTAGATTATCAATGAATGGTGTTTAGGGATATAGTCCATTTAAATAGTACTATTCCGGGCATCACCGGGTCATAGAGTCTTCGGGAACTCATCAGGGTTTTAGCCTGCCCGAAAGGGGGATTAACGGAGGTGAGCCAGCCCCGAAGGATCGTGCAGACATATGAGGTCACGGAGAGGGCAGTGATTGGCTTGGATCATCTACTAGGCCCCACAACATGGAATTGTGGACGGGTAAGCTGCCCGGTTGTGCAACAAGGAGTTGATCTCTCATGGGAAAAGTAACGCACCTCTGCAGAGCATAAGAACTGTAACTTGTTACTCCCTGTTCCGAGAAGGAGCTGCGAACGCTGCGGGAAAGGAACTCCATGAAAGTTTTGGTAAACCCGTGAAGGCTGGCGGACATAGCTTTTCAGAATAAAAGCAACCTTTGAAGAAATGTTTACAAAAACCTGCATTTCCTATGACCTATAGTCTGTGGCTGTAGATATAGTGCATCAAACACTTCTTTTATAGTGAACTTGCTGAGTACGCTCATAATCAACGTATCTTCTTAACCCTTGCTAGATTCTGAAGCCAATACAGACGACTTCTACATCAAGTTATGCTCCAGGAATTATCATCAAAATATAAAACTCTTCATAAAGTCAAGAAGGTCAACATATACACCAACTCAAGTGAAGACGAAGTTACTGATTAGATAAGAATATAATCTCTAACTATAGAACCTATTTCTGTAGTGTATTGCGATAGCAGCAATGCCAGACCATTAGTTAAGATACTAGTCTTAATAGTATTATAATTTTTGAGTTATTTATTTCTGATTCTTCTTTGTAAGAAGTTTCTTTCTCTCTCTTTAACCTAGAGTGTTCTCTAAATCTTGTGTAACGAGTTGAGTTGTAACCTATAGTCATGTCTTGGACCTGTTGTGTTTCTATTGTACCACTCTAAGGGATGTAATACTAGTGAACGGTGTTTCATTGATGTTATGTCAACGACTATAGTGTACTACATCATGCAGTGGTATGTTGGGTCACCGCACTATTATAGCAGCAAAAGAGGGCATTTGTGTCAAGTAGTTTGTTATCAAACTAGGTGTAGTTCACAGCGGGATAGTACTATGAAGATATATTGTACGAAAATATTGTCGACATGTTTTAACCCCAAGGAACTAAAGGTCTCACCAAAGGACCAAATTTATACAAAGCCATCTCATTAGAGAATGAGTGATGCGTAGAGACGCAAAGACATGCAATTACAAACGGACCTGAAAGTGTCGGATCCGAAGATAGGTTGACCACTAGCAATCGTGTACATACAACACCAGAAAGCCATAGGTGTTGAATACACAAAGATTTGAAACTAGTTTATTGTCTCTAGTGCAAGTGGGAGACTGTTGGAGATATGCCCAAGAGGCAATAATAAAGTGGTTATTATCATATCTTCATGCTTATGATAAATGTTCACATACCATGCCATAATTGTATTAATCGTAAACATTAGTAATTGTGTGATTTGTAAACATAAAGAGTCCCTAGTAAAGCATCTTGTTAAACTAGCTTGTTGGTTAATATATGACCATGGTTTCCTGATCATGAAAATTGAGATGTTATTAACAACAAGGTCATATCATTAGAAGAATGATGTGATGGACATACTCCTATAGATAAGCGTAGCATAAAGATCAAGTCATTTCAATAGTTCATTTGCTATAAGCTTTCTCATACATAGCTAATTCCTTCGACCATGAGATCATGCTAATCACCATCACCGGAAGAATGCTTTGATGACATCAAACACCACACCGTAACTGGGTGGTTAAAAGGTGGCATTGAGTGTTCGGAAAGTATGTGTTGAGGCACATGGATCAAGAGTGGGATTTGTCCATCCATATGACGGATAGATATACTCTAGTCCCTCTCGGTGGAATGTCATCCAATTAGCTTGCAAGCATGTGACTGGCTCACAAGGGATCACATATCACGGGAATGAGAAAAGAGTACTTATCGTTAACGAGGTTGAACTAGGTATGTAGAGATACCGACGATCAAACCTCGGATAAGTAAACTATCGCGAGACAAAGGGAAATTGGTTCCGTATGTAAATGGTTCATTCGATCGCAAAGTAATCGTAGAAATATGTGGGAGCCATATGAATTTCCAGATTCCTCTATTGGTTATTGATCGGAGAAGAGTCTCGATCATGTCTGCATAATTCACGAACCGTACGGAGACACACTTAAGGATTCGATGTTGTTTAGTAGATATGGAATGTGAGTAAAGAGACCAAATGTTGTTCGGAGTCTCGGATGGGATCCGGGATAGCACGAGGAGATTCGGAATGGTCCAGAGAATAAGATTCATATAAGGAAAGTCCAATTCCGGAGTTCGGGAATGGTTCCGGTGTTTTCACCGGAATGTTCTAGAAGGGTTTAGAAGGTTCACCGATCCGGAAGGAGAAGGGTACATGGATGTTTCATGACAAAGTGTAATGGTTGCATCATGTCCTATGTCACTTGGCTGGACACTTGGAAGAGAGAAATCGAACTCTAATTTGAAAGTCAAAAAGGCAGTTTGAAAAAGTCAAATGCCAACATGGTTTCCGAGTTAGGGAGGGTTTCTAAGTTAGGGAGGGTTTCCACCTGGGTTGGGAACACCCTTGGACGCCCCCCACCTATATAAGGAGGGGTGGGGGCGCACCCCAAGGTATCCCCTTGCCCTTGGCGCCCAAGAAACCCTAGGTTGGCCGCCACCCCCCTCTATAGTTGCGACCAATCTAGATATCCTCTAAACCGCTACCGACTAGCTAAACTCTAATTGCTAGCTACCTCTAAACCTCGACCCTCTAAACCCTAGATCGTTGGGGATCCCTCTAATCCACCATACTCGCTCTGTCTTAGGCGAAGCCCTGCGGGATCTCCCCTCTACTTCTGACATCACGCCGTCGTGCTGCCTGCTGGAACAAGGGAGAGGAAGGTCTTCATCGAGTACCGTACGTGTGACCGACTACGGGAGCACTGCCGGAACACGGCGCCGGAAGGATCGCCTATGCGATCTTGAGATCGGCAAGTGAACGACTACATCACCCACGAGAATCTGCTCTCGTTAACCGCTTTGGATCTTCGAGGGTTAGTACTCTATCGACTCGTTGCTACAATCTAGTAGATAGATCTTGGCTTGTGTGTGTTCATGCGATAGAAAATTTTTGTTTTCCATGCTACGAACCCATACACATTGGACGTAAGAGCGGATGGACTCGTTGGACCTTTGGCAGAAAGCACGCAATTCTTCGATTTAGGCCGACCGCTTGCAAGTGCCCTAGAAGTTGCAGATGAAGCTGTAGACCAGATCCTCCTAGCTGCGGATGGATCCGGAGGGGAGGTTGTTGATCCAGGCCCGAGTCGCGCCCTTAAGCTGCAGTTAAAGGCATTGCATGGATGCATTCTTGCTTCCACCATGCAGCTTGACTGACGAGATGTGGTCGTCCAGCCAGATCTTCGACTTCTGAAGGCCATTGAACTTCGGATTGTCCGAAGGAAGTTTGATGCCCTTAGGCATCCGCGATTTCCATATGGCTTGGCTGAAGCATCTAGCGCCGCAGGGCTCCATGTCTTCATCTTCCGACTCTATGGAGCACGCGTGTTTAGCGTGTAGCTTGTCGATTTTGCGCTGTGTGAGCTCGTCACGAGCGTCGTAGTTGTGTCTCCTCCGCCGTGGGTTGCGGCGTCGCCACGACAGATCATGGTCATCCTCGTCGGATGACGCCATGTGGTTTCTCACGAACATCACCGCAGCCTTCTTCTGTTCCGGAGCATCCTCTTCGGTCATTGCAGCTCCGACAATCCAGAAGCCTGCTATCACAGATTTATGGATGGCGGATCATGGATCCCTGACTAGGTCTTGGTTAGCGAGCAGGTACATAGTAGCTGCTAGAACCGCAGCTTGCGGTGCCTTGGGCATCATGTTCCCCTGCGAGTCGACTGACATGAATGACAGGTCGAGGGCTTTGGTCACCTCGCAACTTGCGTCTGGGCCCATGCGCTCCAAACGAGAGCGGATTTTGTGGGCGGCGTAGCCGTCGTTATCCTCCGAGGAAGATCCAACGATGGAGGAGAGAGTTGTCCGCCAGGCGATTGATTCATCGTCTGCCTTCCGACTCTACTCGAGCTGAGCGTTTTGCGCGACTTGTCGATTGTGATCCTTAATGAGGAGCCAATGGTAGCCCATCATGTCACGCAAGACTTCCATTTGAAGAGGGTTGCCTCGTACAGCCTCTGTGACTCTCTCTCCCACTTAGTGTCATTAAGGTGGATCTGTTGACGATCCGGTTCGCCACCATTAGCGGCTTCGGGATTTCGAGGTCCGTTCCCATCGTGATTTAGAGTAGGGCAGCCATTGGCGTTAGTGTTTGGAGGATGGCCTCCGATTGCGGCGTTGGGAGCCTGCGGATCGGTCCCATTGCCGCCGTTGTCGTGGGTGTCGTGGCCGTTGACGACGACCGCGCATATGAAGCGATGAGGGAGGTAATTTCTCCCACAGCTTTCAGACCCGGAACCATAGGTTCCTTCCTCTATTGGCGGGTCACAGAGATCAGAATTACAGCTGTTACTACTATCCGAGTCGTATGCCAGCATGAGGTGCCCTAAGTGCGCCGATTGGCGGTATCCACGCGGCAGGTGCAATCGCTGGTGGCGTCACCCGCTCAGGAAGGCGAAGCGTGCCGATCTAGACAACCTGGAAGCATAAGCTACCAAGCATCATGTCGACTCCGTCTCCTACGGAATCAAAGTCCGGGCGAGTTGCCGGTGAGTGGACGGTGAAGTAGATGGTGCCGAAGAGGAGGTGATTCTCCGTCGCAGAGGAATCGAAGATCGCGGTTAACGGGACCGTCACGATCGCAACATCAGCATCCCCGTTTCCCACAGACGGCGCTAATTTATGAGGTTTTGACTCGTCAATGCCCATTGTTATGGACTTGGGTTTTGGAGAAGAGGGGGACGTTGGAGATTGCGGAACGACTAGCAAACAAGCAACACGGAACATGAGATTTATCCAGGTTTGGGCCCCCGGAGGGAAACCTTACTCCTACTTGTCTGTTCATGGCGAAACCGAAGGTTACGAGGGGTGCGCAAATGAGATCTGGCGATGTGTATGCTAGGGTTGTGGATTGCCCTCCTCGCCGTGCCCTCTTGGCCTTTATATGGGGAGGCCAGGTCTCGGGGTAGGTCAAGTCGGTTACAGATTAAGGTTTCTTCCTTTAAAATTTTATCTAAAGCTACATGTGATCCTCAAGAAGTTGCATCCTTTTTGGGCTTGGGCCACCCGAAATCCTTCTGGGCTTCGCCATCAGAGATACACCATCACATGGGCTTCTGCTAGGCCGATCCGTGTAGGCTAATATTATGCACCCGTAGAGCATACCCATGTCAGGGACCTACGCCGACAGCCAAATGACACTGACAGTCTCACCTACGGTTGCCGTCGGTCCCATAGGGATCTACTCTGACGGCTTATCTAGGCCGACGGTCATCTGACGGTCATGGTCGATAGCTGCCCTGGTGGTGATCTGGGCCAACGGCCCCGACTAAATGCCATCGGTAGCCTTCTGCTCCTTCTGCCTTCGGCCCAGTGATCCTTTCACGTGGTGCATGTATCCTAAAATACTATCGCTCCAACGTTTGCCCCTGCTCAATAGTAAGATGCCTTTTTAGTTGTAAAGTGCATTCGTACGCGCCGATGCCTTGAGCTACTCGTCCTCTCTGTCTTTCCCTCAACACCCATTTCACCACGTGCGTATTCTCTCTCTCTCTCCTCCGCTACTTTTCAACTTTCTCTTCTCTCCCGCAAACACTATAAAAGGAGTTCAGTACTTGACATCCCTCTCCCATTAATCTCTCTATCTCTCTCTCCACCTTGTCAAGTAAGCTAGCCGGTGTCTAAATAAATTAGAAAGAGAAGATGGCGTCATCGTCGTCGACGCAGCCGAGCAGCGGCGCGACCATCCCAGATCCACTGGACGACGACCCGAAGCGCCAGGAAGAGGAGGCGGAGACGGAGCTCCGGCGCGGACCATGGACCGTCGACGAGGACCTCACACTCGTCAACTACATCGCCGACAACGGCGAGGGCCGCTGGAACTCACTCGCCCGCGGCGCCGGTACGTACTCGCACCACAGCCACCGCCATGCATCGATCTCAATAGATTCTTGACTAATCCTTTTTCGAAACTGACCATATGCATGCAGGGCTGAAGCGTACGGGGAAGAGCTGCCGGCTGCGGTGGCTGAACTACCTCCGGCCGGACGTCAAGCGCGGCAACTTCACCGCCGACGAGCAGCTGCTCATCCTCGACCTCCACTCCCGCTGGGGCAACAAGTAATACATCTACCTACCTCAAATCAAACGTCTCGCGTGTCATGCTCATGCATACGGTACGGTACAGTACCAGCTCCTAGCTAGCTAGTACAAGTAGCCCGCCAGCTAGATAGCTCAAGTCCAATCTAGCGTGCTAGCTAGCTTGATGTGGACTAGCTTGTACGTCAAATCAAATTGAAAGCCTCCAGCTCCGTCGGACGGCACACTTCAGATTGTACAAGTCTAGCCACCTACCTAAATGGGAATACGATGCATATGGGTGGCAGCATGGCCACATGCACCATATGCATATGCCTTTCTCTTTCACTAGACACAACGGTGCATCGAAGCTGCACGTCTCTCCTCTCTTTCTCTTCTCCATACATTTCGAGAGTACCACTATGTCTAATTATCCATCACTTATTTTGGTATTCGAGGACAACACACTCTTAGTAGACTTTTTAAAAATTTCACTTACTAAATATTCATTATGTTTCATAGCCAACACATGCATAAGTTATGTTTTACTGAGGATTAAGATCCTTCATGCACCATGGATGTTTCCCTAATTGCACTTCCCACCTTGTCCTTGCATATGAAGGTGGTCCAAGATAGCTCAACACCTCCCGGGGAGGACCGACAACGAGATCAAAAACTACTGGAGGACAAGGGTCCAAAAGCACGCCAAACAGCTCAACTGTGATGCCAATAGCAACAAGTTCAAGGATGCCATGAAGTATCTATGGATGCCTCGCCTCGCCGACCACCGCCTCCAGCAAGAATCTACAACTCGTGATCATGTGCCTGCACTCTCAATGGGCTACATGGAAAGCTCCGGCATGGTGACATCATCCTCGGACTCATTCGCTTCAGATTCATATGATGGAGGATTCTATGCAAATGCTAGCATAGGAAAGATTGCGGATAGTGGGGATTGGATGCAAGAGCAGAATCAAGTATTTTGGCCTGAGTTGAACCAGTCTTGCCAGCCTGAAAACTCGGAGCTTTCTGGATGGGTACAAGGGTTCTCCGAGGGCCTTGCTGAGAATTTTTGGAGTTTGGAGGACATTTGGAAGATGCAATGAATTATCATGTATGTTGAGAAAGGGCTACGTGCATATACTGTTTATGGGCGGTGTTGAGTTAGATATATATAACTTTTAAGAAAGTAAGCTAGTGTTAGTTCATTCTAACTTCAAAAGGTCACTATTTAAAGAAAAGTGATTATAGTTCTTATTTTCTTCCTTTTAGACCTTTTTGGTCCATTTTTGTTTCTCCCCTCTTAAGGACTCATTCTCCTAGTGGTTTAGGAGAGGGAGGATTATGTACGATATGTGATGTTAATTATACTACAATGTACAATTGCACAGACGATAGTATTGAAACTTATGTAGTACTAAATATATGTGTGGGTCCAAATAATATCCTCTCAAGGGCGCCCTAAATGTAAAGTGTCCGGCTTTTCACATTCAAAAATATTATTAATATCTATTATTTTCTTCAAATGGTATGCATGTAGTCCAGCTATTCAGATTGGTCACTGCTATGGAAGAACGAGATCATATCAAGCATCCACGTGATTATGACCCTTCAAGTACCGAATTTCGCATAAAACAATTTATATATTCCGGCGAGAATCTGCAAACAAGAAAATCATTTTCCAGATGGCTCATAATTTTCTCGAGCAAGAGTGGTTGGATTAACTAGCGATACAATAGCATGCTCTTATATATGGGGAATAACTATATCAATGCCTTCATATTATACATCAAAATCAAATATTCTCAAGAAAAAATCTGTTTGGAGAAAAAATATTCTCAGAAAAGCAAAAGAAGAAGGGAAATATATAGTAGGAACACGTACAGGCTAGGAGAGCAAATTCCATTTATACCGCAATGCCTTTTATCTCCAAGAGGCAAGGGAGAAAAGTAGCCAAGAAAGATAAGCTACACCATTTTGTGTTTTGGATCGATCATACACATATGACTCCAAACAATAAATACCGCATCTATCTATGCATCCATGACTAGCTTGTACTTCAAAGCTACCACCCCATAGATTCTCCAAATCATTTGTCCAATCTCCACTAGCTTTTCTTCCAACTAGTACTCTACAACATAGTAGTAGTACATGGATGATGCACCCACACGTGGAGGAAACTCTCGGCCGTTGCTTTTGTGGCCCCTCGAGCGTTTTCCAGTTCGCACAAGGTACCGGGCATGTGCTGCTGCCCAAGAAAAGAACAATCTAAGCTAGCTTGCGGTTTTTCGCTAGCTCCCGTCTCACATCTCGTGCCCAAGAATGGCATGCGTTGATCGACGGATTTGGGAGCAATAAAGCTCGCCTTTACGTGCGGCTTCAAAGCCGTGGCATGCACCGATCGAGCTAAAACCCTAGATGCACTTAATGGACGAACCACTTTTGCTTCTTGATGGGCTGCAGTTAGGCGCACTATGTCATACGCTTTGTCCTGGCTCTGGTGTCCCTGTTCCTACGCTTCAAGCGTCACTGATCCACCAGACCGGCGCCGTAACATCGACACGTTTAGTATCGATCCAACATACGCCAACGCGGAGTCTATAGATCAGCTGCTGCCGTTTTATATAGAGCTGCCAGCATATACGTTGCTAAAGTGGTCGTTAAATTGGCTCCAAATTTTTATGCTCCATCCCGTCTATATTAGTGTTCTCAACTTGTCTAGATAAAAATGCATTAGTTAGGTAGTAACTTACTCTCTCCGTCCCAAGACTTAAGGTTTTTTTTTTTTAAAAGTCAACCTATGAAAAGTTTAACCATTTTTTTTAGAAAAAACTATCAAGAACTATGTTATTATATAGATACCATGTGAATATATGTTTCACGATGTTTCAAAGAATATGTATTTCATATTGTAAATATTAATGGGAGTGTCTAGATCTCAGATGCCTGAGAACTTTTTATGTCTAAGTCGCTGACATCATCCTAATATTTATGCTAATTCTTAGTTGCAACATAGTTGCAACTTATATAATTTGTGTTAATTCTCAGTTGCAACCTAATTGTAACTCATTAAATCCCAGTTACAACCTAGTTTCAACTCATGTGAACTATCAAATCTGAATATTAATATATTTTTCTACAAACTTGATCAAACTTTACATAGTTTGACTTTTCAAAAAAAAATGCCTTAAGCCTTGGGACAGAGGTAGTAGTTAAGAGAAGTATTTTTTTAAGAAACTAAGTTAATGATAGTATAAACATGGGCTAAAATTTTAGTAACTTCGTGATGGATATTTAAGGGAAGTCTTCTTGCTCGTGTCCCCTGCGTCGTCTCCCCGACCCTACCTCCCATACCCTTCCCCTTCCCCCTCCCGCCACCACCGGCATGTGCCATCGGACCATGCCCTATTGGTGTTGGCGGCGGCGGACCGACTTCTCCCCATGTGCGGCATCCCGTCTTGGTTGGTGGCGGCTGGAGGCGGTGTTCTTTGAATGATGGCGGTTCCGGTCGAAGGTGGCGGCACGCCGGTCCCGGGTGACCTCTCCGTGTCGGTGTTGCTCCTTGGTGGCGTAGGGTAAGATGCTCGAACGAGGCTGCCGCTGGTGACCGGACATCCTAGATATGGGCCCTTTGGACCCGATCCCGGTCTGGGCGGGCTGGCCATCTCGCAAGGCGGCAGTTTTTTCTAGAGATGGGGATGGAGGCGATGGCGACTGGTGCTAGGGATGGATCCGGCCCGCTGCAACGTAGTGGAAGATCTTAACGAGCCTGATTTTGGTCGGGCTAGATCGACGGCCAGCGTGATAGCGGGGACTTTATAGACCTGACCAAGGTTTGGCATGGCTGCTCGGCTTGGTGTGTCCTTACTAATGCGGCACTGGAGTACGTAATCTAGGTGGGTATGTTGCCGCCTCCCTCTAGTTCTGGTGTTGGCCTGATGTGCTCCTGTCGCCGCATCCGGTCGACTACGACGAAAACGATGGAGGTAGTTCCCTCCCGTAGCATGCAGCGCTGTCGACCCCGGAACCTGCTATTTCCGTTTTCTATTTCCAGGCCTCGCATCGGTTCACAGTGAGACAATGGAGGTACAGTGAGACAATGGCGGTGGCGACAAGACCGTAGTGGCGTATGTAGGTGGGCGGAGTTGATGAGTGGAAGACAATAGATCGTTTGAGGCGGTGGTTTTTTGGGGGTCGGGAGAAATCCTTGTTGGTCTTATGAGATCGACGAGGCGACGCCTAAGGGTGCCGTCATTCCTTCTTGAAGGGCGTCGGGTGTATTCCTTCCCTACTCACCCCCGTGTATGGGGGGAACCCTAGGACATGTTCGGATAGCAGCGTCATCATCGTCGCAGTCCTTTTTGAAGGTGTTGCTTGGTGTGTGACGTTTCAGAGCTTTAGGAGCATGGTGGGACATTTTTGGTGGACGCAGCTGTGGTGAGTCATCTTCATTTGTCCATCTTCCATTGCCGGCATTATTTTCCATTTTCATTCTCTTCTTTTCTCGTTTGGGCTTGACTGTATGTTGTATTGATTGGTTGCTATATTAATATAGCGGGGCAAAGTTTGTTTCAAGGAGGAAAGTATTCTTTAAAAACTAAGTTAGTGGAAGATAAACAGGGACTATGATCACTACATGAAAGCTGCTCGTTGCTGATGGCAATATGTATGTCGACGAACGACACAGAGTTAGATGTCGTTGGCCTTAAAAAAATCCATCGGCAATTCAAGCCATTGGTATATAGATAGCTATGTCGAAGGTTTCCCATAGCGACCTTTGGCAAACAAGGTCTCTAGGCCAAGGGAAGTCGTCGGAAAAACTACGGCCATCGGTAAAGTCTTTAGTGTTATTTGACTGACGGAACCTGACGGCATTAAGGCTATGCCATCGGCGAAGTCTCCAACCATGTGTTATTTGGCTAAGAGAACCTGATGGCTATGCCGATGGCACCCGTCGACATATCTTTTTTTTAATTTTCTTGTTTTTCTTTTTTTTCATGCTACTTTTATTGCCTAGTAATATATCACATAAAATGACACAATATAAGAGTGTAGACCGTGCTGACCCCACGGGGTAGGGTGTCACCTAAAACTAGGCTTCGGAGGGTGTCACCTAAAACTAGGCTTCGGAGGGTCGGAATTTTCTCAAAACTTGCACGTGGTTCTAACATATGTATACAAGTGTGTTGCAAGTTCGACGTGTCAAAATCTACACCACCAAATACCCCATATGCAGAACTTTTTTGGATGGCTGTTATCACCATATTTTGGCCAAAGGAGGAGATGGGCCGTGATCAAGATGGGCTTGGAAGATACGTATATTAAACGTGTTGTTGAATCGGCCTTGTGCGTGGATTTGGGCTAAATTGCCCGTGTATTTTGTATCGTAGTAGGTTCCGTTTCAGTTTAGATAAAGATGGAGTTGTAGAGTTATTCCAAAGATAGAAAGTCTCCGGACTATAAATATGTACCTAAGGTTATCGAAAAAAGGAGGACAATCACGTTCACAACAAACACAATCTCGGGCGCCATACCTTGTTTCTAGGGTTTCTTTCGGGTAAGTGTCATGCTGCCTAGATCGCATCTTGCGATCTAGGCAGTATTTACCTATGCGTTTTTCGGTGTTACTCGTACTGAAGCCTTGTTGATGGCGAGTAATACTATTATCATAGATTGATTGAGGCTAGCATCGGTACTTTTCGCTATGATTGTTTAAGTTATGCTGCCTCTAGTTACCTCGCTACCTTTGCACCTTTTCCCAAGTGCAAGGGTAGCATCTTGCTTGATCTTTATTTAGCTGATTCGATCTGTTATGGTTATGCCTTGTTCTCCAAGGTTTAGTTTGATATCTACGTAGTCAGGCCTTGCAAACGGGTTGAACGATCCAGTAGTACGTAAGGACGTGGTTTACTAGTTCTAGAGAAGTTGTTCCGGTAATTGACTTTACGTCGGTTGTTAGGCCTCCTCTAGGGTTAGTTTTCTAGCATCTTTTGTATCTACCAGGCTCAATTACGTGTAGGACGTTCCAGTTACGTGGTGAGAACGTTAAACTATCGTAGATCGATTTAACTTGTAATGATAAAGCAAAACCCCATGTTATAGTAAATCTAATGCAGAACCACGGGATAATCGGCTCTGGGAGCCGATTCACAGGGAAACCTGGGAGCCGGTCACGGCTCGAATTTTACGTATACTTGTTTACCATGCAGGAAATCAATCGGAGCAATCCTTCACCTTCCTGACCAGGTATAGGTCAGGTGGCATCTCGAACCAAGCGGGGCGTGTGCGGAGTTTTGCGGGCCGTTGCCGAGGGACCAGGCCCACCAGCAGTTAAGGAGCCTCCGACTCTTCGTGTTGCTCGTCGCTGCTCGCCGGTGGTTTTGGCAACAACACATTACGCGCCGGTGGGACATTCAACAACATCTGCATCAACATCCGACGCTGAGATGGGGACAGACCGATCCGCGTCTGACGAGCTGCACGAGAGCACAAGGCGGTATGGAGATCAGAGCTCTCTTCGAAGCCGATCTCATCGGCTCTTTTGAAAGGACCCGTAAGCATGGCATCAAGTGGAGGGGGCTCTCACCCGAGGGTGCTCTTGATGAGGTGGATCTGCCTGTTCCTTTAGAGGAGCGCACCAGAGCTCTGCGACGAGGTCAACTACATGGTGGCTCATTCTCTTCACCGCCATTCGAGAGCCCGGTGAACGCTTTCGGCGGATCGCGATTCGCGTAGTTCGGAGATCATGAAACATCGGTATTCTCCGTCGGGGCCTACTCGGGACTCACCAGGAGAAAGACCGCTCGAGCCAGGCCACGCTGCCATTCACACTTGCAGCTCGGGCCGCCAGGCAGCGGCATACGTCGTCTACAAAGTCGGAGGCGATCCAGGCGATTGCCAGTTCCTGTTTGAACCACCTAAAGAAATCCCACATGGATATGTGTGCACTTACGTGCCGGACTGCAATAACCTGACACGCACCAACCAGATTGCAACCGCAGGGATTTCTGCGGCAGGAGTTCCTAGAGCAGGGGTTTCAGCAGGCGTTTCTGGAGCAGCGATGTCTGGGATGGACGCCGACAAACAGGCATGGCTAGCCAAGTATGCCACTGGAACGAGTCATGAGAATCTAGCCCCTGCAGCTCAAACAGTGGAGCAAATCCGTACCATCTTGAGAGACCCGGTTAAACCGTCGAAGAGAAGGACAATCGGCTATTCAAAGCCGTACCCCAACGAGTTTGATCTGATTCCGCTGCCACCCAAGTATCGGCTCCCTGAGTTCTCAAGGTTTAGCGGTTCAGAAGGGTCGAGCTCGATCGAGCACGTGAGCCGATACCTGGCACAGCTAGGCATGATTTCAGCATCGGATCAGTTGCGCGTAAGGTTCTTTGCGCAATCTCTGACAGGACCAGCTTTTGGGTGGTACACCTCGCTGCCACCTGATTCGATTCAGACCTGGAAGCAACTGGAAGAGCAGTTCCACATTCAGTATCATTCAGAGGCTACCGAGGCTGGCATTGCAGACCGCAGTGCGGAAGCGAGGAGAAATTGGCGAGTACATCCAGCACTTCAGGACTGTCAAGAACCGATGTTACACAGCTCGTTTAACTAAAAAAGAAGCAGTCGAGCTGGCAGTGTTGGGTCTCTCAGCACCCATCAAGGATCTGGCTTTCCAAGTAGAGTACAACTCATTGGCGCACATGGCCCAGAAACTGACGATGTATGAATAGCACCATCCTGAGTTGTACCAAGACAAGTTCAAACGTCCGATAGGCCTGGTCGATACAGAAGAAGATGATCCTACACAAGACCAGGAGGTGGCGGTGGCCGAATGGGCTCGGCGGAACCACTGTCCTGCAAATGGGTGAAGCCGAGGGCTTGCAAAAGGGTTCGACCGATGTGAGCAAAGCTGAGCAGATATTTGATTTCTTCGCTGAAAGCGGTGAAGTTGCCGAAGGCCACAAAATCCCCACGGCTCGGAGATGAACGGAGACCATCGCAAGTGGCATCACTCGTTCACCCACACCACCAATGACTGCAAAGAGCTACGTCGCCAGATCCAAACAGCAATAGAGCAAGGCCGTCTGATCCTGGGGCAGTTCGCCATGAAAGTAGACACAAACCCATTTCCCGGCGTCAACATGGTAGAACACAGCCACTCCGCGAGGCGTCAGCTGGAGTTCTCGTTCGATGTTAACATGGCAGGATCTGGGTACCACCATGGCACATACAAGGAGGAAGGCGGTCGCTCTCGGGCAAAAGAAAGAGAGGAGGCTGGTCCACACGACCGGCCCAGCCACAATGACAGGCGGTACTTAACTGAGCAGCAGGTCAGAAGCGTGCGATATCAGAAGCCACACTCCACACATCTCCTGAATAAGTATGAGCGTCAGTATGATCGACGTCGCCGGCGCGATAGAGACGATGAAGGATATGAGCACCTCTCTAGGGGAACGTCAAAAGAAAAGGAAGGCGTCGACAAGCATTGGGATTGTCCTTTCTTCAAATATTGCTGGGATAAGGGAATGAGCCGATTGCCTACAATCGATAACTGCCCAGAATGTGGACAGCAGAAGGAGGACACGGGGCCAGTTTCAGTGTTCAAGCGTCTAGGGCCTCTCCCACCTCAGAGCCGATACAGGGAGTCCGCTCGAACAAAAGATCTCGAGGATCCAAGGGATGACAAAGAAGAAGACAGATATCACCGGCCAAGGTGGTGTCCCGAAGGACTCAGACATACCCAAAAGCGTAGAGTGCAGCGTAACTTGGAAGAAGCGAAGCGATATCTCACGCCTTAAAGAAAGGGCGGCCCGGTCTGGCCGTTAAAATTCGGCAGACCTTGGAAACGGAAGATCGCCCGAAAAGGAAAGAGTGGCGCCCCAAACCGTTAAAAGCCGATGCAAAGTCATCGGCTGGCACAAACATGGTGTTCATACTTCCGTCAGAATTCTGCGCGCCAAGAACCAATGAGCTACCAGTGGCACAGTTCGACTGCGGCCCACGGCCGGTTATCTTTGAGAAGCCACGTGAGAAGGGTTACAAACATCTGAAAGCCACTGCCTCACGAGGTTACATCAATGGGCAACCTGTCGGCAAGATGTTGGTGGACACGAGCGGCGATCAATATAATGCCATACTCCATGCTACGGCGTTTGGGGCGCTCACTGCAGATCGATCAAAACCAACGTCACGTTAAGCGACTTCAACGGCCAGACTTGAAGCAAGGCGTCTTGAGCGTGGATCGACCGTGGGCAGAAAACCATACCCACGTCATTCTTCGTCGTGGACAGCAAAAGCACCTCTGTCTTGCTAGGAAGAGATTGGATTCACGCTAATTGCTGCATTCCGTCCACGATGCACGATTACCCTATCTGATGGGATGGAGATGAAGTGGAGGTCATCCATGCAGATGATTCTATCGAGATCTCCATAGCTGGCATGAACATCTGGGAAGCGAAGACCAAGAGCCGATCTCGGAATCAATCTAGGCTGTGAGCGCATTGAAGCTACAAAAAGCGGGTGAGGCTGGTCTTATCCCGGCCGACAGAGTAGCAAAGTCCACGATCGATCGGTATGCGGCCGATCCTGCGATCGGCCACAAAAAATAAAAAGCCGCAATCTTACGACAAGCAGATCATGTAGTCGTAGCGGGGAGATTCCCTGCCAGTGTAAAGCACACATAAGGTGTAAACCATCATTGACTAATGCAATCAAAAAGGGGGCCGATTCAGGCAATCGGCCCAAATTATTTTTGTTTTCCTCACCAACTGTTTGCCCTGTGTTTAGCATCGATTTAACAGGTGACGAAAACTAGGGTATGGGTTTACATCCGCTGATGAACTAGAAGAGATCGACATTGGTCCTGGGGATAAGCCACGACCAACATTTATCAGCAAGAAGTTGGATCCAAGTCTGCGGGGTCCGATGATAGCTCTGTTGAAAAAATATCCGATCGCTTCACGGGACTATACAGGAGTATCATTGAGCATCGGCTCCCGCTTAAAAAAGGATTTCGGCCGTTCCAGCAACGAGCACGACAGATGAAGGCTGAAATCTTGGAAGAAGTCAAGAAAGAGGTCGAGAAAATGTTGACAGCCAAGCTAATCAGGCCATGCAGGTATGCTGAATGGATTTCTAGTATCGCACTGTAGAGAAAAAGGACGATTTGGCGTGTTGCCATAGATTTTCGGGATCTCAACAGAGCTACTCAAAGGATGAGTATCCGATGCCGTAGCGAGACGTTAATCAACGCAATGGCTGGTCATAAGATCTTGAGCTTCATGGATGGCAATGTCGGTTACAACCAAATTTTATGGCGCCAAGACATACACAAGACTGCGTTCGAGTCCTGTGTTCGTGGGGTTGTTCGAATATGTAGTCATGACATTTGGATGAAGAATGCGGCGCCACGTACCAAAGAGCCATGAATTATATTTTCCATGATCCGATCGGCAAGCTGGTGGAAATTTACATCGATGACGTGGTGGTCAAGTCGCTTGGTGCAAGGACACTTAGACGATCTGCAGCGTCTGGACCGAACAAGAAAATTCGACTACGGATGAATCAAAGAAGTGCGCCTTCGGTGACGGCCGATCAGTTCTTGGGTTTCTTGGTCCATGAAGCGGAATTGAGATCGGCCTAAAAAGTCGAGGAGCGGTACAAACAATGAAGCCACCTACCACGAAGAAAGAACTGCAGTCTCTCATCGGCAAGATCAACCCGTCGGAAGATTCATCTCAATCATCGGGAAGAATAGAGCCGTTCATGGGACTGGTGAAGATTAAATCTGACGAGGAATTCCGCTGGGGGGCAGAGCAACAACGATCCTTCGACGAAATCAAAGAATATCTGACGAAGCCACCAGTGTTGGTTCCGCCCCAGCCAGATAGACCATTCTATATTTACCTGTCAGTAGCTGACACGTCCATCGCCTCAGTGGTGGTGCAGGTTTATGATGGGCTGGAACGAGTTGTATTTTACATCAGCAGGAGGATGCTGGATGCATAAACGAGGTATCCTGAGATCGACAAGTTGTGGCTCTGCCTGTTTTTCACCTGCACTAAGCTGCGTCACATCTTGCTATCAGCGGAGATTATCATCATATGCAAATCAGACGTCATAAAGCACATGCTGTCGGCCCCTATGTTGAAAGGCCGACTGGGCAAATGGATGTTTGCATTATCAGAGTTTGACATCCGGTATCAACCCGCTAAAGCAGTTAAGGGTCAGGCATTGGCCGACCTTATCGCTGAAAGGATCAACACTAACATAGCAAAGCTTGTCTATAGGCGTGGGCTATGTTTTTCGATGGATCGGTTTGTGACGATGGTTGCGGCATCGGCATTTTACTCGTGTCGCCCCGGGGGGCAACATTTTCCTTCTCCATCAGATTATCTACCTCTCGCACCAACAACGTCGCTGAGTATGAGGCGATACGCAAGGGAATGGAGTTGCTCATCGAAGCCGGAGCAGAAGCAGTGGAAATTTTTGGAGACTCCAAGTTGGTGATTTCCCAACTCACGGAGGAATACAAGTGTGAGAGCGAGTCCCTCTTCCCATTATGGCTGCACTGCCGTGAACTGATGGCACAGTTCCGGTACATAAACTTCACTTGGATCCCGCGGTCGCAGAATACCGAGGCGAATGATCTTGCACAAATGGCTTCAGGCTACAAGGATGTAGCAGAGGGAGCCGATGTTCAGGTACAGTTCCTGGAAGCAGACGACTGGAGAGCCGATATCTTCAATTACTTGAAGGATTCGGCTCGGGGGGCACCTAAACGGATAAGGTACAAGGCCATGAAGTATGTGCTTATTGGGGATGACATGTTTTACAGGACGCTGGAAGGGTTATTGCTCAAATGTCTGGGGACAGCCGAGGCCAATCGGCTCCTACATGAGGTACACGAAGGCGCCTGTGGAACTCACCAATCGGCTCACATGATGAAATGGTTGATTAGGCGATCAGGGTTTTATTGGCCCACCATGCTTGAGGACTGCTTCAAGTACTACAAAGGGTGTCAAGCATGTCAGAAATTTGGGAAAATTCAGATGGTACCCGCGTCAGCAATGAACCCCATCATCAAGCCTTGGCCATTGCGAGGTTGGGGCATGGATATGATCAGCAAAATCAATCCTCCATCAAGCAAAGGCCACATGTGGATTTTGGCCATCACTGATTATTTCACTAAATGGGTGGAGGCTGTCCCGATGAAATCAGTAAACTCAAAGGATGTTATCAACTTTGTGAAAGAACATGTCATCCATAGATTCGGGATTCCCCAAACTATCACGACCGATGGAGGTTCGGTCTTCATTTCTCACGAGTTTAGAAAGTTCTGCGAGGACACGGGGATTAAGCTGATCAGATCATCTCCGTACTATGCTCAGGCAAATGGGCAAGCTGAAGCATCCAACCAGAGCCTCATCAAGCTGATCAAGAGAAAAGTCGATGAGCACCCTAGGCGTTGGCACGAGGTTTTGTCAGAGGCGTTATGGGCTTATCGCATGTCATGCCATGGAGCGATAAAAACCTCACCATACCATCTAGTATATGGACAAGAAGCCGTATTGCCCTGGGAAATTACGGCTGGATCGAGACGTGTCACTTTTCAGGACAATCTAACAACTGAAGAATATGCAACCCTGATGAGTGACAGTGTTGAGGATTTAACTGAGCTCAGGCTGTGGTCGCTTGAGAAAATCAAAGAGAACAAGGCCAAGGTAGCTCGTGCATATAACAAGAAAGTGAGGCCAAAGGAGTTCCACGTTGGTGATCTGGTATGGGAAGCTGTGTTGCCATTAGGGACTAAGGATGCAACATATGGTAAATGGTCTCCAAATTGGCACGGGCCGTACAGGGTCGATCAAGTTTTAAGAGGAAACGCATACATGCTTGAGGAGCTGGACGGCGTAAAATTCCCAGTGGCGGTCAACGGTCAACATCTTAAGAAATATTTCCCAAGCATGTGGGATGATGGACAGTAAAGTATGGGGGCCGATACATGAAATCGACCAAGTAAAAAGCACGTGAGACGTTGGACAGTAAAATGTGGGGGCCGATACATGAAATCGGCCAAATATAGCCGATGCACGGTCATCGATGCTAGAGGTTCACACATGTTACAAACAGATGCCAGTTTACACATACGAGCTACTGAAGAAATGCTTCGAAGGCGTGGAGGGCGTCAGCACGGACACGATCCACCTCGGCGATCTCGGCTTCGTCATCTTCATCCTTGCCCGTCACTAGCTGCTTGTTCAGGGCACGTATTTCTGCCAGATCGGTCTTCAGTTGGGCTTTGAGGCTTTCCGCCTCGTCTTGGGAACGGGCGATGGATTCTTCCTTGTTGCGAATGAGCTGTTGAGTCGCCCGGACCTTCTCTTCAAGATCTTCCAACTCCCTTTTCAAGGATGCGAGCTCGGTGATCGACAGAGGTCGGTTTGGCATCCAGAGACGCCTTTTTCTCGTTGAGCTGTTGGCATCTGTCTGCGATATTGGCCTTCAGTGGAAGTTGGGCGTGGCGCAGACTGATCCTCTCACGAGCTAACTTCACCCTTGACCCGTAGAAAGACAGGGTTACAACTGGCCAAAGCTTCACCTCCAAAGGAGTGGTACCTGTTCCACGGGGATGTCATAGTCAGCATCGAGCTGTTTCAGCAACGGTCCCAGAGCTCTCATGAAAGCGTGAGTCTTCCACATCGACCACCAGTCTTCAAAGCCATCGGTTGATGAGGCAAAAGTGAGGTCGTTGGGAATTGGGATGTTCAGAGCATCAAAGAAGGAATAACACCTTTGGTCGGTGAGAGGATCAGGAAGGTCGGCTCTGCTCTCTGTAAGGTGATGGAGAAAGAAGTGGGGAGGTACTTGTCCAAGGCCAAATTGCCGAGCCACGACGACTGGCTGGTAGAATTCATACCCAGGTTTGATTATTCTGTTGGACGTACTCATGCCAACTGGAAGGAAACAGGGCCGAATCACGGTGGAAAAGAGCTGCCGAGTGTTGGTGTCATCGGCAAAATTGTCTAGCCTGAAGGAGAGTGGGTTTTCAAAATGTTCAGATTCTTCCATGTAAGGAAAGAAGATAGGATTGTCCAGTCCTTGAAAGAAAATACTGAACCATTTAGACGCTTCCTGAGGGGTCAGCTTACTGCCTGGCAGTCTATACAAAGCTTGGCCATAGCTGGTGCATCGGATCTGCTTCCCTTTCACATCTGGGAAGGTGCAGCTCGCCAAAAGGGGGAAGTTTGGGATGTGGTTTTGAAAATACAGCTGAGCCCATAGCTGGATAAACCACCAAGGACCACCTGTTTTGACTGCTATGCCAGAGAACAGCTTGACAGACATCAACTGGAGATATCTATAGACCTCTCCAAGGAACAGTTTGCCGAGGCCAAGTGTGGCATCCCGCAAAACCACTACTAGAAAATCGCGTGAATTTGTGCATTGCATCGTCATCATCATGCATTGTTTGCCAAAACTATTTTTGCAAAGCCCGTTTGTTTTATAAAAACGCCCCGTCTTTTATTCAAACGCCAAAACCGGGTCCCCGGAATATTTTGTTTTGCCCGAAATCGGTTTGCAAAAACCTTGTTTGTATTAAATAAAAATTATAATTATTTCAGAGGCGGTAGCGGGCCGTCCCGACCCGAACGACCACCCCCATATTTTCAGAACTGTCCAACCTGCCGCCCCATCTAAATCCTAAAGCTACCAGTTATTCTACCCTCACCCCCTGGCCACCTCACCCCCACCTATCCTAGGCCGCCACGTCACTTTTCTCCCCCCACACCCAATCAGATGTTGCCACATCCCCCACTCTCTCTCCTCTCCCCCCTCCTCTCCCACCAAAACACAACACAGCCACACACACACTCACGCACGCAGCCCCAGCCCACTCAACTCACCCCCTCTGTCCCGTGGGACCCCTCCCCACACGCCTGGCCCCACCCATATCCCCACCTACCGCTCACTGTTTCTCTTCCCAACCCCTCCCCACCGCGCGCTCACGCACACGCGCACGCGAGCCGGCCCCACCCACTCCCCGCGTAGCCTCTCCCTTCTCCCTCAACCTTCCGTGCCTCTCACGTGCCTTCGCCGCCCTGCTCACCCTCTCCCCTCCTTCCCGGCCACAGCCACTGCGCCCGCCCCTGGGGCAGCTCATGAGCCGTCCCCGCCCCCTTTGCCTCCGTCGAGCCACGCCCACGCCCTCCGCTGGTGCCCTTCCTCGACCCAGCGCCGCTCCCTCACCCAGCTCGCCGGCGCTCCCGCTTCCGGCCTCCCGCGACCGCACCGCCCCGCCGCGTCGGCCGCCGCTCACTTGCCTCAACCACGCGGCAGACCCCCGCTGCGCTCGTTTTCCTGCCGCCGCCCCCCTCGCGTCCGCCCGCGGCGCCTCAACGCGCGCGGCCCTCTCCGGCTACCTCCACCACGCCCGCCAAGCTCCTCCTCGCCGCGAACCGCCTCGCGGACCTCCGGCGCCGCCGCCTACCGCTCCGGCCCGGCCTTCGCCAGCGCCAGCGACCTCCCAAGGCCCTCCCTAGCCCCGCTCGCCCCAGGCCGCGAGTTCCGCCGCCAGGAGCGTCTCCATCGGCCCCGACCCCGCACCCCGGCCCCGCACTCTTCGTCGCCGTCGAGCCGCGTCGGCCGCAGTCCCGTCCTCCTGCTCACCGCGGTCCGTCGCGTGCGCCTGGGAAGCCCTCCTCGTGGCCGTCCCATGATGCGGCCCGTTTGCGAGAATCTGTGGGCCGAGACCGCCGTTCTGCTAGCTACAAGACCTGCTCATGGCGCGGATATGATGTTCGTGTGGAGGTGCTGGAGACCAACGGGAGACCGAGCCGGAACCAAGTCTGCCTTGACAAGCGATCCAAGATCTTCACCGTAGCCGCCAAGTTCTCCGTCTGGGGTGACGCTGTCTTCAACATGAACCGCCATGAACTTCTTCCCGGATCCGAAGACCGCGGACGCGAACCCAGACCCCGATGCCCCCGATCCGAAGACTGAACCCCGAGAGCCGGGCGCGACAAGGTCTACCTCACGGGCACCAAGTCCTTCCCCAGAGCCGTCAAGACCACCGTCACGACCGACGAGATCTCCAGCATGGATAAAAATGCCAGACCCCGAGGGCCGATCCCGGCAACCCACATGCGACAAGACCTTCGCCCCGAATGCGGAATCGGGAACCCGAACGCCAAGAACGCCGAGGCGGATACAACAAGCACTTCCCCGGACACCGAGACGCTGGATCCTCAAGTTCTCCCCCACGGACTCCAAGAACTGCCTCGGACGCCAGGACCGACAACTGCACCGAGACCCCGATGCGACAAGATCTACCCCGGAGTCCGAGAACGCATCCGTCGAACCTCGAACCCCAGACTCATCGAACCCTGGACCCTGGACCCTGAGACCGACCCCGAACCCCGGATCCAAGATCGCCGACCCTAATGTGTGAACCCCTTCCCGCAAACCCTATTTTATAATAACAACTTGTCGCATAATAATTGTTCATGCATGCATCTTATCATGTGGGTTGGGGGCCTTTTGCCGATTCACCTAATAATTAAATATGGGGCCCATATGCGGGCAAATCTAGTCTCATATTGGCCTCATTTAAACTTGTGTAGCGAACCGGTATCTTATCTTGCCTTGTTATAACAACATTTAAATTGCGGGGTAGCTAAACAACATGCACCACCTAATTAATTGTCGGGACCCCGGTTCCGCTTAATATGACCTAATTGCATCGCACCTTTGCCATGCCATCCATCATGCATGCATCATGCCGATCTTCTGTCGTTGTATTAAATGTTGCATCTGGTGTTTCTCCTAGTGATTTGGTTCTTCGCGGATAAGGCCGTTGAGTTGATGTGAGCTTCGCCCCGATCTTCGGGCAAACCTTCGACAATGTTTTCAGGTGAGCATCTCCCTCTTTCTACCTATCTTACTTTTATAGTCTTTATTCCCTCCTGTTGATCTATTGCTATCTGTGTTGCGATGCTCTAGTTTCCGTACCCGATATATCCCCTGCAGCCTTATATTGCCTTGGACACACCCTATTACCTGTTGTTTGGTAGATAGTTGGACTTGCGCGTCGTAGTTGCTTGCTCAAGTCTTGATGTGTCGTCATATGCCACGATTCTTGATGTATTGCCGCATGTTGAAGTTGGAGATGATGCTAGTTTTATTTATCGTCACTTTACTTTTAACAACTAAAATTGAATAAGCAGAGGCATCGGTGGGTGATAGATAATATTTGGTTTCGAAGCCACTTGTGTCCGTAAGACCCCGAGTACTTGATACTGTTCCTTTTTTATGCGCTATCCACATCCGGAGGTATATGGGACCCCGAGCGAGCTTGATTCATTCTTATTTCTTGGGGCCACAAACTAGTTTGAGGTTTTATTTACGATCCTGTACTTATGCCATGCTTTACCGCTTTATTTACGATTGTGCGAGTCGCACTGCTTGTCTTGTTAGGATCGGACCACGATTCCGCGATGTCGACAAGCCCGTTTGGGGTTCCCGATCGTTCACGGCCGTCTAGCCAAACCTTGAGGCCGTCTCGAGCTTGCTTACTCCGTTATGGATTCTACTCTAAGGGTGGCCCTGAAATATTTCTGAATCCTGTGATTGTTCAGTCGTGAAAGCCTCGTTGGGTTTTGATTTGGTTTTTCCGAGGTTGATCGAGCGTGTGTTGCTATTGGTGCACCCCGGCCGGGTAAAACTTTCTGAAAGCCGTGTCCGCGGATATGGACGACTTGGAGCACAGTATCTCGATCATAGACAAGCATAACTAAAGTTTACTGTTATAAATTTGACTTATAATGGCTAGTAATCAGCTTCACTATAACGGAATGGCTAATAATACTGCCCACAATTGCTTGTGGTTGTCGCTTGCGACAAATGTATCTGACTAGTAAGTTTTGCAACTACAACGAATTGGCTGAATAAAAGTACCAACAACTGCTGGGTTTCGGGTTTATCTCATGTTATCTGCATCTGATTAGTAATTGTTGCAACTATAACGGAATGGTTACTTAAAAGTGCCCACTGTTTACTTTATCAGGACGATTATTTAAACCTGACTAGTAAAGTGCCGCAACTATAACTGAATAAGTAAAACTGCCAACTGTGTGAGTTCCTCGGTGGACTTCCTCGTTTGGTCTCGAGGGGGAAACATCAGGATGGGTTTGTTTGGTGTTAGCCTCAGGTTGGATCCGGATAGGTCATTCTTACCCTCTCTGATAACCGCCAGTTGTATCGAGTCTCTATAGGTTGTTTAGTGCATGCTGCCGCTCAGTCCACCATACCTATGTAGGCGAGGACCGCCGAATTCTAGCCTCGCCGTGTACTGGCCTCAGTACTGACGCTCCTTCTTTGTTTTTCTGCTTTGCCCGTTGTCGGCACCCCTTTTTGTTAAGCAGGTTTTGAGATCGACGCCGTTAGCAGGGTTACCCTTCCGGCTTGGCCTGGGCAGGGTTATGGACGCCATTGGTTATTCTTCAGGGCTCTTAGCCCCATTTGCTTCTTGTCCGTAGTCGGACGCTCTACCGTTTTCAAGGTGATTTGGATCTTGTATATTATATCTGTAATCTTGACTCTCTGAGTCGCTGTTATATATATCTGTTCTGTGGGTCCCATCGAGGACTGTTGTGTAATGTTATTACTTCGTTTTCCACCCGCACGAAAGTGCCTGGTGGGCACCTTTGAATCGTTTCTATGCGGGTTTGGTGAATTTTGCCCAAACTTGCATAGGTCCGATTCTGAGGGTGTTACAGAGTGGTATCAGAGCACAGCAGTTGCGATACCCCACAAGTCCAGCCTGTAGGATAACCTAGCTAACGGCCGAAGTAGAGTGTCAAAACTATTTTGCAAAATCGGTCGGATAGTTCTGAATAGGTCTGATTTTACTCCTTACCCTCTGCTGTTCTCCTCTTACCTCTACGTGTTTTGGATCTGCTCTCTTCTCTCTCTTCGAGTCCAGGAATTCTCGTGGTTGGGTTTCCGTCGTACCTTTAGGGCTTCGCTTTCTTCCTTCTGTAACGGAGGTGCTGCGATCATCAATCTGCAACTTGTCTGTTGAACCTTCATCCGATCTTTTGTTCTTGAGCTCTCTATCCAGATGTGTTCCTTGCCGGATATCAGTGTCGTTGAAAAACATATGAGCAGGACGAGCTTTGGTGAAGTTGGAGTCGACCTTGAGCACGTGTTGTTCATGCCAATGGAACCATCGCGAAACCTAATCAGTGTGTCTTTCATACGATTTCTGCTGGCAACACTCCCTTGTTTCCGAACCTCGCTTGTCGAGATCTTCAGTCTAATTCCGAGAGTTGGATGCTTAATCCGTCTATTCGCGTGCAGAGTAATGGTTCGAGTGCGGGATGGATTAGCTACCCTACCACTTCTCTTATCATTCGCTCTTGTACGTCGAATCAGTGGATTCCGCAGTTTTACTCCGTCCATGGAAGTTAGGGGTGGCTTTATTTGCGATACCTCTACCTTCGACCTTTTGTTCCCGGAGTGTTCTCTCGACGAACAGGATCAACAACCCTTTGTTGGTGGTGTCGCCGACCTTCCAGATGAAGAAGGGACCCTCGTTAGTGGTGTCGCGAGAATCTACACGAAGCGCGAAGGATCAGATCGCCGACCTTCCTTCCGGTACTATGAGGCGGATCTCGAGGGCGAGATCCCTTGTTAGTGGTGTCGAATTGTGGCATCCCGCAAAACCACTACTAGAAAATCGCGTGAATTTGTGCATTGCATCGTCATCATCATGCATTGTTTGCCAAAACTATTTTTGCAAAGCCCGTTTGTTTTATAAAAACGCCCCGTCTTTTATTCAAACGCCAAAACCGGGTCCCCGGAATATTTTGTTTTGCCCGAAATCGGTTTGCAAAAACCTTGTTTGTATTAAATAAAAATTATAATTATTTCAGCGGGGGCAGTCGAACGGGCCGTCCCGACCCGAACGACCACCCCCATATTTTCAGAACTGTCCAACCTGCCGCCCCATCTAAATCCTAAAGCTACCAGTTATTCTACCCTCACCCCCTGCTGAAGAAGCCAACGGGGGCCTCCTAAATCCTCGTAAATGCCGTCTTGGTGTCCTCGCTGGACCCGGAAGCGCTTCACCGCGGGTACTCGTCGGTGTCCTCCTCCGATTCCTCCTCCGTCGGAGGACTCGCGCCGTCCAGACCAGGCGTCGTCGCTGCTCTTTGCCTCCAGTTCCCCGTCGACGAGGAACTGCAGGCCCTCCTCGCCGTCAGTCAAGGATGCGTCGTCCTCCGACCAAACAGCGAAATCCCAATCCCTCTCGTCCCACCATCGTGGGGTGAGAGTATTGTACACCGCCGTGGGAGGGTGCTCTGGCGTCGGCTCCCGGTCGCTAATGCTGTTGGAAGACTGGGAGGAACGGGCGGAAGAGGAAGAGGCCATGGCGGAGGAAGAGGGTGTTTCATGCGGAGAGGAAGAGGGTTTTACAGCTCTTGGAGGAAGATGGGGACTGCGAACTGCTTTCGGGCAATTTAAATAAGGGTAATAGTGGAGAGGCGGTTCAATGCCATAGCGGTTTCCCAGAATGTGCTGCCAAAATCGTCAAATCATGCACTGCGAAGGAGTTGAGAAGACAGGGCATCATGATGAGGGGGTGGCGTGACGATTCTACTCTGCAACGCGTAACCCGATGTGAAGAAAAAAAAAGGGAGGGGGAAGAAAAAACATCAGCAGAGTGGTTTCGGAATTATTATTGCCAAAACCAGGGGGGCATGTGTTATCGCCATATTTTGGCCAAAGGAGGAGATGGGCCATGATCAAGATGGGCTTGGAAGATACGTATATTCAACGTGTTGTTCAATCGGCCTTGTGCGTGGATTTGGGCTAAATTGCCCGTGTATTTTGTATCGTAGTAGGTTCCGTTTCAGTTTAGGTAAAGATAGAGTTGTAGAGTTATTCCAAAGATAGAAAGTCTCCGGACTATAAATATGTACCTAAGGTTATCGAAAAAAGGAGGACAATCACGTTCACAACAAACACAATCTCGGCGCATCGCCACCCCTTGTTTCTAGGGTTTCTTTCGGGTAAGTGTCATGCTGCCTAGATCGCATCTTGCGATCTAGCGATTTACTATCGTTTTTCGGTGTTACTCGTCTGAAGCCTTGTTGATGGCGAGTAATACTATTATCATAGATTGATTGAGGCTAGCATCGGTACTTTTCGCTATGATTGTTTAAGTTATGCCTCTAGTTACCTCGCTACCTTTGCACCTTTTCCCAAGTGCAAGGGTAGCATCTTATGATCTTTATTTAGCTGATTCAATCTGTTATGGTTATGCCTTGTTCTCCAAGGTTTAGTTTGATATCTACGTAGTCGGGCCTTGCAAGCGGGTTGAGCGATCCAAGAGTACGTAAGGGCGTGGTTTACTAGTTCTAGAGAAGTTGTTCCGGTAATTGACTTTACGTCGGTTGTTAGGCCTCCTCTAGGGTTAGTTTTCTAGCATCTTTTGTATCTACCAGGCTCAATTACGTGTAGGACGTTCCAGTTACGTGGTGAGAACGTTAAACTATCGTAGATCGATTTAACTTGTAATGATAAAGCAAAACCCCATGTTATAGTAAATCTAATGCAGAACCATGGGATAATCGGCTTTGGGAGCCGATTCACAGGGAAACCTGGGAGCCGGTCACGGCTCGAATTTTACGATACTTGTTTACCATGCAGAAATCAATCGAGCAATCCTTCACCTTCGACCAGGTATAGGTCAGGTGGCATCTCGAACCAAGCCGGGACGTGTGCCGGAGTTTTGCGGGCCGTTGCCCGAGGGACCAGGGCCCACCAGCAGTTCTGGGAGCCTCCCGGCTCTTCGTGTTGCTCGTCGCTGCTCGCCGGTGGGTTTTGGCAGGCAACAATGGCATAAGTCAAAAATACCTGCAAAAGTTAGTTACCTGGCGGATGAGGGTTCACGGCGGCTATCGAGGGTCACACACATATTTACGCCATGGTATTACCGATACCGGCACAAAATTATGTTGTGGTAGGTGGTAGGCAAGTGCGGCGTTGTTGATTTTCGTGGTTGACTAGGTGCAGGCAATGTTAACTGGCGCTGTGGATTATACGTGTGACGTGCACAGTGGGTCGGTCTGAGCTAGCAGGTTAACCCTGTCCGACTTACTGATGAGAAAGGGTCTGCCAGGCGGTTATACGTATCTCTCCCATACACTTCAATGTCTCCCCACTCCCCGCTTATATTCACCCTCTCTTTAGCTTCTGCTGGCAGTTGGGCGGATCCGATGAGAGCTAGGTGGTGTACTACATAGATCAACTGCGAGATGGATGTAAGCGTTTTTTCAGGATTTTTGATTTAGGCGGATATTAGGGGCCGTGGTTTTCGCATTTAGAGGGAATATCCCTTTTTCACATTTCATCACCCATCCCGCGGATTATGCCTGGATTACCATCTGATGCTACTAATGACAGACTGCAATGGAATGGCGTCAAGATGGATACACAACTTCTATGTGGGTGCGGCCTTCCACCGTGTCGCAGAGTTATGTGTGACCCTCGACAGAGCTGTGACACCAACCACAGGTTCCTTGGATGGCGGTCAGGAGGATCCTGTCTGCAGGGCTATTGTATAGGATAATCTGGAGTACATGTCTCTGTACCTTTTGTGCATGTTGCGCTATCTCTGTAATCGAGTTAAACATAAGAAAGTGTCGTGAGAGCAAAGGAAGGCATTCCACTGTTAGAAAATAAACAGCAGAGAAAAATAAGAGGTAGACCAGTTTCTCTGCAAGCAGAAGGCAGAATCTCCTTTCAGATGGCAGACGTTATTGGTAGAATGACTCAATATTAATTCATTGTGATTCTTATGAACTGTTGGATGATGATGTAGACTATGTTAACTATGCTTCCTCTGTTGAGGAGGATTAGTGGATAATGAGTAGTAGTCATGTATTTTTTTAATTTAGTTTGAACATGTATGTTATAATTGTTATTTGTTGGATCTGTTGTATAATTATTATCTAAGTATTTTAATTCCTTTCGTGTTTTTAGAACTATTGCCAGCATTTTTTTGAGAATCTATTGTTTCCCTACTTGTTTACCTGTCTGTAAACTTGTTTAATCGGTCAAAACGACTAAGCCCACCAAACTTTAGATCTCAAAATTATCCGAAAGAAATCGCCCAGCTCTCTAGATCTCATTTTCACTCTCCACCTCTAGATCTTAGTTTCACCCTTCATCTCTCCCGTGCCCTCGATCGTGGCTGCGTGAACCTCTCTGGTGCCCTCACCCATGGTGTGCGCACCTTTCCGGAGCCTTCGTCCACGGTTGCACTAACCTCTCTGGCATCCTTGATCACGTATGCGCTCCCCTCTCCAGCGTCCTCCCTGGTACCTAGTTCTTGTTTGTAATTTGTCTTAACAGATTGGTTGATATGTTAGCCAGTGATTAAATCCCATTAATCTAAATGGTATTTATATATTAGGAATTTCTGTTGTTAGAGAATAAGGTAGCTTTGTTGGACTTTGTAGGTTAGGAATGTCTATTGCAGAGAACAACTATGACAAGGTACCTAGTTCTTGTCCGGCCGTGTACCATGCAAGGTATAGTGTTAAGAATTGATCAATAACATGTATATGTGTGTGTCAAGTAATATAAATTCATTTCAGGATCAAATACTCGAGTTATAGACAAGTACGGCCTTCGTACAAGCTTGGAGAATATGTTCTTGTTCACGGTACTAGATCAAGAAGGAGAAACCTGAGGAGGATAGTTAGAAGATACAAGCCAACGGTCCCATACTATATTTGCACCATGAACAAGAACAACATCTCCAAAGAAAATATGGTAGCTTTCTTACCACAGCCAGTAATTTTTCTTTCTTCCTATTGATGTTCGTACTTAGCACAACCAGTAATTGTTTCTTTCTTCCTATGAAGTACTTTTCATGCCCTTTTTCAGCATTTTTATCATTTCTCATATTCATGAAGACGGAGACAGATGAAAGATCATGGTGGTAATGGGACCATCGGAGAAGTTCGTGTGGAAGCATAAAAACTAACTATATGTATCATTACCACCATGATCTCTAAAAACTATATGTCCCGACATCCGTGTTGTATTGTTGTAGTGTTATGTCCCAGTGTGACCCTCTTCAATGACATGTGTTGTCACATAGGAATGTTCTAGACTTATAGAGGGAAACTCCCACTTCGATTCAACCATAGGGGATACTGTGAGAACTTGGGATAAACTTTGGATTTCCATAATCCTATGACCTGACCAAACAAAAAACAAAATAAAATTCCCTTGTTCTGTCCGTTATTAGAAGCTGGTGATATCGTCTAAAACCACGCTTCAGGGGGTCGGAATCCGGTCAAAACTTGCATGTTCCTCTCACATATGTATACAGTTGTGATGGAATGTTGAAAAGTCCAAATTCCATCTCCCAAGTATGACCCTCTTCACACACATGTGTTGTCACTTTAACTGTATACGGGAAAGCGGCCAGATGCTAAACCTAATGAAATTGAATTAACTAATAAAGCTTACACACTTATACCTAAACTTTAACAATACCAAGGTTTAACAATAGCATCCTCCATCAAGTTTTGCTTATTCTTTGTCCATATGTTACAGGTCTACATATTGTACCCTACCTAAAGACATAGGCATGCCCAAGGTAGAGGATGGGAAACGTTGTCCTCTCGCTGACAAAAGGGTGCATAACTTTGTCAAGATCGATGCCCTCGCATCTGATGGAAGCCTACTAAGCACATGTAAACATTGATGCATAGCCTCGTAGCCTTCCCAAAAGAGTTTTTATAACAGGTGCTTTATTATTTAAAAGGTTTAAGTATTATACCCGGCATCTGGCATAACTGAGATGCACACAGCCACAATAAGTTAGGACACAAGCAAAAAAGGTAAACAAGGAGAATACGAGATATCACTAGAGCCAGTATAACACCTAAGAAGATGGAGGGCTGATTCTTAGATCACACTGCCATCCATGGCGGGTAAAAATATCCCTCTCATATCCTCCAAGCATGAGCAAACCTCCGTAAATATGTCACGAAAGATATAGAGGTGACCATAAACGGAGCATAGTGGTGCAACGGTATATAACCTGCATAATAGATGAAGATTTATCGTTAAAAACCTTGCCATTCCTACATAGCCAAAGCGACCATATAACGGCAAGCACTCCCACCCTAATAAGAATTATGTACTTGTAATCAGTCCCATGTTACCAGTTGCCAAATATGTTGACAACACAACGATGAGGATATAGCACAAAACCTATATTTGGGGACTGACCATACAGTACAAGCAAATTTACATTGGAAAATAAGTGTTTGATTATCTTATCATGATGACAAAAAACATATTTCTTACTTCCATGCCAATTCCTTTTGACAATGTTATTTTTGTAAGAATCACCCCTCGATGAAGATACCGAGTGAATATTTGTCTTTCTTTCTAAAAGAGCGAAGAATTCGAAGAAGGTACTTGATCCCGTGTCTAATCAGATTGATGAAAATATGGCAACATCATCAGCATACAGACTAGCTCTGAGCTTTGCTTCTCTAATGGGAAGAGGCGAGAGGACATCGTTTTTGTGGCTTTCTCAAACAACTGGTGAAGGTGATTGATGGCGAGAATGAACAATAGCGGCGATAGGCCTCAGGCCTTGTCGATGCTGGATGTAGGAGCCCCTCGGCGTCGTCCATAAGGATATCATAGGATGCGGTGGTGAGAAAGAGAGAAATCATATCATGACAGCGTGTTGAAAAGCCCACCGTTGCATGAGCTCCAAGGGCGTGTATGGTAGGTTGCAGCCTTTTTGTCTCCCTCGAGACTTCCTCTGGGGGAGGCCAAAGCCTCCAGGCTATGTAATCCAGTTTGTTTGGTACCTCCCACCACATCACTTGGACAGTTTTTGACGTGGCGTTAGATTACCTGCACGCGGGCAAGAAATTCTCTGACTATGAAAGGTTGCTTGTTTGGTTCCATGCAACCTAAGTTTTGTGCTCACCTCTCTCTCTAATGGTGATCTTAACAAACTTCACCACCATAACACACATAGATAAATCAAATGGGAGTTCAACAGTTCAGGCATAGATACTACGGGCACCGAATACAAACTATTCCCTAGCTACTATGAATTGTAGTTCAGTTCACGTCCCTAACTAGAAATCGAATATCAGTTGTATCATTACATTCCATTCGTCCATCACTAACAATCAAAGGGTCATATAGCCTCCTCTTCTTCTTCCTCCTCCCCCTCATCCTTATTCTCCTTCATGTTTAGATCCTGGTGTTTGCTCTACCATCCCACATTACATGAGCCCACCACGTCCTCTTGTTGTTCCAAGCGTGAGTGTCTCCTTGTTCCACACCATGGACAGTTTCAACCTCGTCAAGAATCACACTTGCCTCCTCAGGCCAGTGCTCATCAAGACCCCACTCCAAGATCTAGTTGTGAAGAATGCAACAGGCAAGTACTAACTTAACTTGGATGGGAGAAGGATGGAATGGCTTATGGTCAAGGATCTTGAATCTATTCTTATGATCATAAAATGCCCTCAATGTTGACTCGAAGGCTTGTGTAAGATTGAAAAAATCCAGGGGACTCTATGGTATGTTCATTGAAGAGAATTTGTTCAGATGGTACCTAGTTTTCCTAAAGGGTGGAAGAATCCCCGATTGACATGCATATCCGACATCTCCTAGGTAGAACTTATCATCAGCGATATTAATCTCATCATCCCTTGACATGATGTTAGCAAGAATTCTTGCATCATGAGTTGATCGTTCCCAACCAGCTAGCACATATGTGAACATGAGGTCGAAATCAATAGTAGCAAGCACATTCTGGCTGGTGTAGTGCTTCCTTCCCTTATATGTTGAAGATTGTGATGTCGCCACTCTAGCAGTGGAATGAGTACCATCAATTGCGCCAATACAATCATGTGATGACATGAACGAATAGTCATGGCGATGTCCATATTAGTGTCCACATGATAAAATAAATACACAATTTTCCCTCACCCTGAAATACGGAAACCATCTGGAGCTAATTTTTATCTTGCTTGGAATTTGACCAGTTGGTGGCTTGATCATTTCAACCTTTTAACGAGTTCAAAGAAGGGGGCTCTTTTCATCCGAAGCATTTGAAGAGCTTCATCATCGTTCGAGTTGTACATATAGTTCAGATGTTCCATCCTCTCCTGATCTCGGATAAGAATTGGACCATATGTGAGTGATGGGAAGTCAGCACGCCTAACTGATCTCCTGTGCACAAGTAGGATCCAGGCCTGAATCACAACAATGAGTACTGCTACTTGATGGATAAGGCTCAGTCATTCGACCTATTGAAATCTATATAACATGAGTACTCATAGAATCAGCGATAGATGTTATGTACGCACTATCAGTACATAATAGGTAGATGATGGCTCAGATATGTAGAGCTTGTTGGGAACCCCAAGAGGAAGGTATGATGAGCACATCAGCAAATTTCCCTCAGTTATGAAACCAAGGTTATCGAACCAGTAGGAGTAAGGAAACAACTCCAAGGTGTTGCTAACAACTTGGAACCTGCACAACACAAACTCAATACTTTTCCCCAACTTATAGTGAGGTTGTCAATCTCACTGGTTTGCTGAAAACAAAGGATTAAATGTATAGTGTGGAAGATAGTAATTTACTTGTAGAAAGTAAACAGTAAACGGTAATAGTAGATGGAATATCAATGGTAAAGAATGGACCGGGGTCTATAGTTCACTAGAGGTGTTCTCCATAAGATAAATAGCATGTTGTGTGAACAAATTACAGCGGGGAAAATGACAGATTGAGAAAGCATAACAATGCATATACTAGACATCTTGATTCCTACGAGATTTGATTGGGCATTACAACATAATACATAGACCATAATCCAACTGCATCTATGACTAATAATCCACCTTCAGGTTATTATCCGAACCCCTTCCAGTATTAAGTTGCAAGCAACAAATAATTGCATTAAGCAAAGTGTGTAAAGTAAACAATACAATTTCCCCACGGACAAAGGATTGTTGTTTTCTTCCTAGTAGCAACAGCACATCTACAACCTTAGATATTTCTATCACTTCCCCAGATTACTAGAGGCATGAACCTACTATCGAGCATAAATACTCCCCCTTGGAGTCACAAGCATCTACTTAACCAAGATAACTACAAGAAAATGAGAGCATGCAAGATCACAAATAACAAGACATGATAGAATCAATAATCAATCTGACATAGTATCTAAATATCCATCAGAACCCACAAATACAACATGTATGATTACAAGTAGATGATCTTGATCATGAACGGAGCTCACAAGATCTAAACATGATAACACAAAGGAGGAGAAACAACCATCTAGCTACTGTATGGACCCATAGTCCAAGGGTGAACTACTCATGCATCACTCCGGAGGCTGGCATGGTGATGAAGAAGGCCTCCGATTGATCTCTCCCCTCTGGCAGGGTGCCGAGAAGAGCTTCAGATCCCCCGATCTAGAGATGGAGATGGCACCGGCTACGGACTATTTCCTAGAGATTTGATCGGGTGCTTAGGGTTTCTGCATCGGGGTGCTTTTATAGGCGAAGGGGCAAGGTCGGTAGGCGCTCGAGGGGCTCACACCTAGGGATGGCGCGCCCCCTGGCCGCGCCGCCACATGGTGTGGCCACCTTGTGGCCCTACTTCGTTTGCCCTTCGGTCTCCGTGTCGTCTCTGGTAAAATATTGACTTTTCCTTTTGTTCCGTCCAATTTCAAGAATATTTCCTTACTAGATTTTCTGAAACCAAAAATAGCAGAAAATAGGCAACTGGCACTGCGGCATCTTGCCAATAGGTTAGTTCCGGAAAATGTATAAAAATACCCCAAAGTGTAGACAAAACATAAGAAAGTTGATACAAAACAAGCATGGAGCATCAAAAGTTATAAACGTTTACGACGTATCAAGCATCCCCAAGCTTAAATCTTGGTCGTCCTCGAGTAGGTAAGTGATAAAAAAGTATAATTTTTTAGGTGACATGCTATCATAATTTTGATCAAAATATTTGTAAAGCATTGATAGCTGAGATCAAAGTACTATATACATGAGCATGAAATATGTAGTTCTAACAATAATACATAGCAACTATGTTGTAACATGAAAAGGTACAAACAAAAGATCATGAATAATAATGCATTGAAAGACGCTTGTTTGTTTCACATATAGAAAACATAGAAAGAGTGGTATTCAGCTTGTCCTTCATGGTATAGCAAAACATAAATGCATAGGACACCTTCAAAGTTCATAAGGGTGACTAGATACAAATAATTTAAGAACAAACAATATCAACATTATGAATCAATCAATAAGTTTTGGGACAGTGCACATTAAACTAAGAATGACAACTATGCTCTCTTAATTGGTGCATAAAAATAGAAGATGGAGACTCAACATAAAGTAAAAAAAGAAAGGCCCTTCACAGAGGGAAGTAGGGATTTCAAGTTTCATAAAGAGCTTCCAAAAATTATGGTACTTTTTAGCTTTCAGCTCTCATTGCCCCTATCATAAGCATCTTGAAGTGATTAAGGTTAAAGTGAAACAAATATGAAGTATATGCTTGACAGATCATAAGTTGGAAATCTCATCTCCCTTGAGTACGAGGGTCGTTCCTCATGCTACTCAACTTTAGTCACAAGCAAGTTCTTGTCATTGTAAGTATATGTGTATCATAGAGAACCACCAAAGGGGTACCCCTTGCCCCATGACACAGGAGCTATCCCATATCAAAATGACAAGGGAACAGATAGTGAGCATCTTAGCGATCTTTTTATTTACCATGAACATGGTGCTTTTTTCCTATATATTTTTTTTGAATATGCTTCATAGATTGCTCATTATGGTTATGCTGCAAGTTTCCACCATGATTGGGCATGGCTTAGGCTAGCCGCCCAGGTGTTTCTCTAACACATATATAATACTCCATGGACTTAGAATCTCCCCTTTTATTTCACACCGCCGGCATCCATAAACAAAAGATCATGATATCAACTGGATAATATGTATAGGTGTTGAAAGCATTCCCCATAACAGCATGGTTCTGCTAACTCCCGACTTATAATTTGCAAGAATATAAGAAACATAGATGACATAATGGTTCAAGTTTATTAAGTGCAAGAAAGTAAAGTGTGCCATCAAGTTCGTGAGAGCTTTAATCACTAATTTTCACATAACAAAAGTTTAATTTGGAAGATAGATAAAAACATGAATATACTTGAATGGTGTAATAAACCATGCATAGGAATTTATAGTGGACTCTTTGGAATAACTTGGTTTCTTGGGAGTTGGATGCACGAGTAGAGCTCATACTCAGTACAAGTGGAGGCTAGCAAAAAACTGGAAGCGACCAACTAAGAGAGCAATAATGGCCATAATCATGCAGAGTGACAAAACATTATTAATTAAAGAATAAAGTGATATCACAAGTCAAAAACTAAATGATCATAGAGGCTAAGGTGACTGGTTCATAGTCTTAAGATGGTGTAAACATGTGCCAAGTCAACCCAAATAAAGCATCAAAGGAGAATACCACAATTTTATGGTTTTGTATGCTAAAACAACGCATGATTCTTTCGAGGCACATTAAGTAACTCAATTGCTTGGAACAAGTCATGCTACAGCAATAATAACTAAGCATAAGGTCAAAGCAACATTTAAAATGACATGATAAAGTCTAAGTCGCAGTCAAAACAAGCTTCCTTTTGTACCACTATAAGCATGAAATTTTCTAATCTTTCCCAACACCAATCAACTTATTGGAAACAAAATGGGAATGCGGGGGGTCCAACTAATTTATTGCAGAAAACTAAACAAAAGAAAACTAAAAATGAAAACAAAGACGCTCCAAGAACAACACAATAGTGCATGAAGCAATAAAAATAGTGTCTAGAAAGAAGACCTGAGATTTTTATTGATGAAGAAGGGGATGCCCAAGCTTTGACGCTTGTACCTCTTGAATATTTATTGGGGTGACACGGGTGGCATCCCCAAGCTTGAGATTTTGTCCATTCTTCATCTCATCACATCATTCTTCCCCTACACTTGAAAATTTCCTTCATACAAAACTTCACACAATCTTCATTAGCAACATTAGTGTATTCAAGATAATGCCTTTGGGTTTAGTTTCAAAATAAGTAAAACTTCCATTAAAGCACAAGCTACTATAGCAACTTATTTTAAAAGATCAAGTGATCAAAGAGAACTCAAAAGAAACCGATTAAGAGGCAAATGCAAATAACGGCAGAAATCTGTTGATGAACGGTGAGGAATGAATTTGGGAGAGGAAATCTCTAACTTAATAACCTCCAGGCCAAGATTCGCGCCGGATCCACGCGATTTGCGCCACGTGTATAGGAGAGAGAGAGAGAGAGAGAGAGAGAGAGGCTTCCTCTCGACGCCTCCGCCCCCTCGATTCTTGCGTGTGCATTGAAATGTTGCTCTAGTTCCATGTAACGTGGACCCACCAACGGTCAGGCTGACAGGATAATTGTCAGTGACAAGGAGTGGCCTGAAGGTTTGTTAGGCAGACGTCACCATTTAAATTCCGGCTCATGTTTGAATCGAGCAAGGAAATGATTGAAGTCAAGGAGACATATCTGACGCAGATGAGACTCAGAATCCTACACTACTGTATGAAGTGTTTGGGAACCCTTCAAGATTCTCAAGATGAAGCAACCATCAAGCTAGACGATTTATCCGACTTTGGATCTTGGAGACTTCCGGGGGCTACTGTTGGGGATATAATTTCCAGATATACCCACAGGACTCATTGACCAGGGTGGCCCACCAACGGGTTACAGCTTTGCTTCACAGGCGGCCCAGTCAGAGAAAGAGGAGGAGTCAATTCCGGCTACGACAAGGCCTAGAAGACTTACCGACTTAGGCATGTAGTATTACTTGTCGTCTAAGCTGTATTTAGTTACCGACTTTGTAACGTAGTCGGATAGGTCTCTCTTGTAACCCTAGGTACCGATGACTATATAAGACCTGAGGGTTATAGATCAACCACAACCAACTCGCACAGGCAAACCTCACTCGTAATCCGCTGTAACATCCAGCTCTCGCTGATATATTACTGGGTCGCTAGCAGGAGTAGGATTCGATCATCGCAGTCACATCTGAACCTGGGTAAACTTGTGCTCACCACTCCTGGAACACTATATGAGTCACAACACATCTTCTCAACGCCCTTAGGACCCCCTATGGCATACTTGTTGACAATCTGATGACAAAGGACTAAGGATATGTTTCTCGTGTACGGAGGTGAAGAAGAGCTCATCGCTAAGTGTTATGTTGATGCTAGCTTCGACACCGATCTGGATGACTCTAAGTATAAATACGGGTATGTGTTTCTCATGAATGGACAATCAGTTAGTTGGAGGATCTCCAAACAACCCAAGGTGGCAGAATCAACAACGGAGGTGGAATATGTTGTTGCTTCGGAAGTAGTGCTGGAAGCAGGAGTTCATAACGGAACTGGGTGTGGTTGCTAGTGCGTTAGACCAAATGGTGATCTATTGTGACAACAATGGAGCCATAGACAATGCCAAGGAACCAAGGTCTCACAAGAATTCCAAGCATATGAAGCGACGAATTCACTCCATTCGCGAGCATGTCAAGGATGGAGATATAAGGATTTGTAAAGTTCACATGGACCTGAATGTGGTAGATCCGTTGACTAAAACTCTCCCTAAAGAAAAACATGGTCAACACCAGAACTCCATGGGTGTTAGATTTATCACAATGTAATCTATATTATTGTCTCTAGTGCAAGTGGGAGACTGAAGGTAATATGCTCGAGAGGCAATAATAAAGTTGTTATTATCGTATTCCAAGTATATGATAGATGTTTATTTAGCATGCTATAATTGTATTAAAAGGAAAAGTTAATACATGTATGTTTATTAAACAAATAAAGTGTTCCTAGTCATGACTCGCATATAAACTAGCTCGTTGATTAACAAGATGATCAAGGTTTCCTTATCATGGACATTGGATGTTATTAATAACAAGATCACAGCATTGGTGGAATGATGTGATGAGCATTCATCTGAAGTATAGTAATACGATAAAAGTAATTATTTTTAAATTACTATAACATGATTACAAAGTAACTTTAGTACTTAGACTATGATATCATGTTAATTGCTGACACCGAAGAGTACTTTGATAACATCAAACATCACACCATAACAGGGTGACTATAAAGGTGGGTTTGGATACTCTGAAAGTGTTATGTTGAGGCACATATATCAAGAGTGGAATTTTTCCATCCAAATGACGGATAGATATACTCCAAGCCCTCTCGGTGATATCACATTGATATAGCTTGCAAGCAAGTGATGGGGATCACTAGAATGTTATATCACGGGAACAAGAAAAGAGTACATGTCGGTAACAAGATCAAACCAGGTATGGGGATACCAATGATCGAATCTTGGACATGTAAAATATCGCGAGACAAAGGGATTTAGTTATAATGTTAAAGGTTCACACGGTCACAAGAAGTCATCGTTAAATGTGTAGAAGTCAGTACGGATCTCCAGGTCCCGCTGCTGATTATTGATCAGAGAGGGGTCTCGATCATGTATGCATTATTCACAAACCGTAGGGTGACACACTTTAGGGATACCGACACCATTTGGAGCAAATGAAATGCCATAGAAAGAATATCAAAGTGCTGTAATTGTTTTAATGGACACCGGAATTGTTTCGGGTGAAATTTCTGAAATTCGTTCTACATGTGAAATTTAAATGTAGTAAGGGGTTTTATGTGAATATTTTTTAATTAATGTAATTAACAAAATTCTGAATAAATAAATAAATAAAAGAGTTTTATTAAATGAGAGATTGCATTAAATTTGGTCAAAATTTAATGAATTTTGAGTGGAGAAAATGGAGAGGTTTTTTGTGAGTGGGAGCTCCACCCACATGAATTATGGAAGAGGTGGGGGCACCCACCTTGGCCGCCGGCCATGGCAAGGGGCTGCCTCCTCCCCCTGTAAAAGGCACCCCTCCTCTCACTTCTCACTCACACCTCCTCGTGAAGGATCTCTCTCCCCCTTTAGTACTATTCCCCATGGTCTCGGCTTAGAGAGATACATGTTCTCGGTGGCTTTTTCTAGAGCGAGGATTTGCTACTTCCGCTACATTGCTAGAGCGAGGTCGCGGAGGTTGTCGGTGGACCGGACGTGTGTCTGATCACGGATGCTCCGCTAAGTTGTGGTGTTACCGGACTTCTACTCGATCTTGAGATCGGCAAGCGAACGACTACATCATCCACGAGTAGAGCCTCGTAAAAAGCTTTGTCGTTCTTCAAGGGTATGTATTCTATGGATGTATATCCACTTGTTGATTTATCTAGGTAGATGGATCTTGGTGCTTACAGTTCCCATCGTAGGATTTTTTTTGTTTTCTATGTTGTGAACCCAACAGGTCCTGCCATGTTGGCTGGCGAGCATGCCATCAGTTGGCTGTCCTGCTTCACCTTGGAGCTCGTCGGCGGCAATCCTTTCGTATACACCGGTGAAGGTGGCCACAGCGAGCTTGCCATCAACAAAGTCGACCAAGGCGATGGTGAGCTTGCCGCCAACTCCATCGACCGCGGAAACGGTGGGCATACTGCCATATCCTTCGTCCCCTACCTCTATGATGCATCATTGATACGTCCAATTTGCATCACCATTCTATATCATAATTTGCCTCTATTCATTGATATATGTCTTATTATGAGGTATTACTTGTGTCTTTTCTTCTGTTTTTGCATGTTGGATGATTCTTGGAGGACGGACTATCGGAGTCTAGATTCTGATGGAAAAAGAGGTGTTTTGATGCAATTTCACGAAGATCGTAAAAATACCAGAAAAATATTGGAAAATTATATTTTCCCAGAAGACGGAGGAAGCCATAAGGGGAGGCGTAGCTGGGCCACAGGGGCCCACACCCCCTACGCGCGGGTCCCCCTAGGCTGTGCCTAAGGCAGGTGTGGCCCACCTGGCCAGCTCCTGACTCCGCCCTCTCGCCTATATGTTCCTCACGGAACCCTAATACAAGGGGAGCGACCACGGAAAGATTTTCGCCGCCTCTGCAGGGCGGAAAACACCGAGAGAGAAAGAGCTCTCCGGCAGACAGATTTCTGCCGGGGAAATTCCTTCCCGGAGAGGGAGATCGTAGCCATCAACACCATCGTCAAGCTAGGCTTCATAGGGATCATCATGATCATCATCCACACCATCATCTCCACCAGCACCATCATCACCACTCCATCTCACTGTAATAATCGTGTTGGATACTTGCTTAGTTCATAGGGGAAACTTTCCCGGTGTTAATTACTATTGTAGTTGATGCTTGTGAGTGGAACCATTGGATTATTGTTTATGTTCAGATTGTTATTCATCACCATATCATCTTTGATCTTGATCCATATGATGTCTTGTGAGTAGTTCGTTTAGTTCTTGAGGACATGGGAGAAGTCATGTAGTTAGTAGTGGATTTGCGTTGAGTTATTATTCAATGGTTTAGTATTTAAGTTGTGGTGCTATTCTTCTAGTGGTGTCATGTGAACATCGACTACATGATAATTCACCATTTATGGGCCTAGGGGAATGCATTGTGTATTTGGCTACTAATTGTGGGGTTGCCAGAGTGACAGAAACCTGAACCCCCGTTAGGACACCATTGCACAAGGGAGCGTAGGATCTCAAAGTTTAAGGATATGGTTAGGTTTATATCTTAATTGCTTTCCTGTAGTTACGGATGCTTGCAGGGGGTTTAATCACAGGTATGTATTAGTCCAAGTAAGGTCGGTACATTAGCACAGGTTCACCCACACAACACTTACAACACCAAAGAAGAGTACTCAGCTATTTGAAGCGAAAGCACTTGACAGAATTCCCATGTGTCCTCGAGAACGTTTGGTCCTTATAAGTATTTCCACTGGCTTGTCCTTTGCTAAGAAAGGATTGGGCAACTTGCAGCGTTAGTTCTTTGTCTCTATTACTTGCACTTTGTTTTCTTGCTTTATCAGAAAACCCCTAAAAATCCGTTTTCTAAGTATTTGCAGAGATTTCCTGATCCATACCACTAGTCAACACCTTCTGCTCCTCGTTGGGATCAACACTCCTATTTATCAAAAGTACTATGATACACCCCCTATACTTGTGGGTCATCAAGACTATTTTCTGGCGCCGTTTCCGGGGAGTGAAGCGCTATTGAAGAGTGCAACTGGTAAAGGAAACTTCTACTGTAAGTATTGCTTTTTGTTACTTCTTGTTACTCTGTTTCCAATATGGATAACCCACTTGGTTTTCTGTTTGGGAAAACTACTACCACTATTAGAGTAGTAGATGAACCACCACATGTTGAGATAGATCCTTTTAAGATATCTACAAGTATTGTTGATCGTGTTATGAATAATTATTAGTTAGGGGATGGAATTGTCCATCCTGGTGATCATTTGATTTTTATCCATGAATTATGCGGGTTGTTTAAGTGCGCATGCATCACAACTGAACAAGTGAAGAAGTTACTCTCTATATCCTTGAAAGGGAGAGCAGAAGAATGGTATAAGCTGCTGAAGAATGGACAATCCATGGAATGGGAGGAAATGGCATCTCTGTTTATTCTAAATTCAATCCTCCTAGTGAGATTCATAAGGATAGAAATCTGATATATAACTTTTGGCCTCGTGATGGAGAGAGTACACCTCAAGCTTGGGGGAGATTGAAGTTACTAATGCTTAAATGTCCTATTCATGAACTCCCTAACAATATTATTATCAATAATTTTTATGCTAGGCTTTCTCTTCATATTACAGATTTACTAGATGCTTCTTGTGCTGGATCATTCACATGTATGAAGGAAGAAGCTAAATGGGACCTACTAGACCGTATTCAAGAGAACACTGAAGCTTGGGAGAATGACAAAGGAAGAAAGTCAGGTATAAACTATGATTATGAATGTATTAAATCTTTTATGGGAACTGATGACTTCCGTGATATTAGTAATGAGTTTTGTCTTGATTCCCAAAGAATTTCCAATTGTTTTAAGTCCTTTGCCTCTTACGTAGAAATTCCCAAAAAGAAGTGGAATAAATACCATGCTCCTTATACATATGTTGTTAGTCATGTTCCTTTTATAAGCACTGAAGTTTGTACTACTAATCATATTGTGCCTAAACCTTATGTTGAGAAAATAACTTTCCCAGCTAAGGTAAAGGAGTACTCTGTGATAATTAGTGCGAATAACAAAGGTACTAAGAAAACTGTAGAGCCTGATGAGCAATTGAATATTGAACGTGTGGTAGCTATTGTGAAAGATCCTGTCACTAGAAATATAGAGGATGAGCATATTGTCTTCTGTGAAGACGCTTATAATAGTATCTCTCATCCTACTAAATCTAGAAAAGCTAGTGTTCATGTGCTTTCTGTTAAAATTGGTGATCATTGCTATTATGGTTTATGTGATATTGGTGCTAGTTCTAGTGTTATTCCTTATGAGCTTTACAGGGAAATTATGCATGAAATTGGTCCTTGTGAGCTTGAGGACATTGATGTGATTATTCACCTTGCTAATAAGGAAACCATATGCCCTATTGGTATTGTAAGAGATGTGGAGGTTCTTTGTGGTAAGATTAAGTATCCTGCTGATTTTCTAGTACTTAATTCAGCAGCTAGTAAAACTTGTCCTATCATTTTTGGTAGACCCTTCTTGAACACTTGTGGAGGTATTACAGATTGTAAGAAGGAATTTTTTTGACTAAGTTTGATGGAGAGTCTTATGAGTTTAATTTTTCCTAATTTGCTAAAGCTCCTTGTGAAAATAGCTTGCCTTATGAAGATTTCAGGATGGAACAACTTGCTTCTATTGATCCGGTTTATGACCTTGGACCTCTTTTTGGTGATTGTAAGTATGCTCATTCAGATGATAGAGTTTTTTTCAGTGACATATATATTGTCAACTTTATTCAAAGTGCTACTAAAAGTTATTATGAGAGAGGAAAACATGGTTTTATGCATCTCAATAATGTTAAGTTTCCCCGTTTTATGTTGAAAGCTTTGAAGTTGAATTTGTTTTGTCTTCCTATGATAGTGGCTTTTTGTTTCAAAAATTTGTTTTCTCATGAAACTCCCATGCATAGGAAGTGGGTTAGACTCAAATGTGTTGGTTATTTGCTTCTTGATGCTCTCTTTCACTTCAAATATATATCTCCTTTGTGAGCATCCTTGAAACTTCCAAGCCTAACTTAAAGGCATTAAAGAAAAGTACTTGTTGGGAGATAACCCAAGAGTTTGTTTGAGTCTTGGAAGTTATTACCTCTGTAATAACCGCTCCTTATACTTTTTGTTTTGGTTTTTGTGTCAAGATCAAGTACTTTTGAGAAGTAGAGGAGTTGTAAAAAGTGGCTGTTCTAGGACAGATTTTTTGTGTTGCATTGTAAAAATTCGTGAGAGATCTTAGTACGTCGGATGGATCTGTAGTTTTCTGAGCTTTTTCTCCAATTTGTTACCCAACTTTCATTAGTTATGCACTTTTTGATTTGAGCAACAGAAGGTTTTCGAAAAAAAACAATCTTTACCTGTTGGACTGTTTTGACAGATTTCTGCTATCATTTGCATTTGCCTCTTACAGAAGCCTTTGTTTTGATGGATTTCGGTTGAAGTGTGCACCTAAAGGTTAATTTTTGTTGCTTACACTAATGTTGCCATTCAGGTTTGTGTGATACCTTGTAGGAAAGGAAATTTCAGGAGAAGGAGAAAAAGAGTCTGGAGAGTTCGTCTTTGAATAGATAAAAGTAGTGAAAACAGAAGGTTCGTGAAACCCCAATATTTTTATATTTTTGATGTTTTTAATACATAAGGGAAGTTATATGACGGAATAGAGGAGGAACCGGAGGCCGGGGTGGCCAAACCCATCATAGCCGCGGCCCCAGCTGGCCGCGCCTAGAGGGGGTGAGACCACCCCGAGCTCCGTCTCCGCCTCGTTTTCGTATCAAACCTTCCTTATGCTTTGAAACTTCGTAATATATAACCTCCTGGATCCCCCAAGGTTCGTGCATCGTGTTTTCGTTCGATCTGTTTCTGTTATGAAAACTTCTCAAGTTTAGAGCACCATGGTCTCCGCCAATGACAAAGGCAAGAAGCCCGAGGAAGATGATCCTCAAAATCCCAAGGAGGAGGAGATTTTGGTAGGGGTGAAGAAGAAATGGAGGAGGACAAGAAACCGGACACCCGCACTACCATCACAAGCATTGGAGTGGTGGTAAAACCTACCAAGCTTAGGAGGACATCACGGATGTCTACAAGAGGGAAAAACCCCGCGTCTTATCTACAATCCACGGTCATCTCCTCCATGCACCAAGAGACCTTTCCATACTATTATACATGAGCGTCAATATCAACATGTGCCCAAAGGGAACTTTCGCTCGATGTGGGATATGCCTCGTTCTAACCATGCAGGGGAGGAGCATACTAAGAAGGAAGAGTAGGGAAAGAATAGGAAGGACTGGAATTCTCGGCCCGATATGATCATGAACCATATTGAGCAGAATTCGGAGTTGATTCGTACTTTAACCTTTGAGATTGGGGATTTAAAGAAACTTATTGAAGAGCTTATCAAGAGAACACCACCACCGAAGGAGTAATTCGTCATCAGGTTTGGCGTCCCCTTGGCTTGTTCCAAGCTTGGGGGGAGTGTCGCGGTATCACCATCATTATATTTTATCTTTTACCTTTTTAGTGGATTCATATCTTTGGTAGATAGTTTATCTTATAGTTTGGTTTGCATGTGGAAGTATCTCTCCTTTAGTTGATTATCTATGTATCCCTTGGTGTGAGTGCCTTTATGGAATATTAATGAGAAGTTTCATCTTTTACTTTTTGCACTTCTTATTTTAGTTTGCAATCTCTATTATATGATGGATCTTGTTGATCAGTATTGGTATCACTTTAGGATCATCAAGTGGATCTAAATTGGTTTTGGCAAACTGAGTTCTGGTCAGTAGCAATACCTTTTGAGGTTTGAAAGAAAAAAAGAAAAGCTTACAGGTATTTTGTATCATTTATTTTCTTTCTTGTTGGCTCATAAGCTTAGTATTCTTTATTTAAGATCTTTTGTATCTTCAAGTAAGATTGCATGTTTGGCTTTACCACTTGTAGGTTTTCTTGTTTCTTTCAACTCTTTTGCTTGCTACTCAGCCTTGCTAGGCAAAAACCTGTTTTGAGAAGGCATACTTCTCATTCTTCCAAACCCTTTGAACCAAAGCCTTTGCCATTTGTGTCCACCATATCTACCTATTAGCATTATTGTTATTCCAAGCAAATTCTCAAGCTTCATCTATCTTTCGAATTAAAAAGTATTTTGTTATGTGAAAACTAGTTAGTAAATCTCTCACGAACTTGATGGCACACCTTATTTTCTTGCCCCTAATAGACTTGACCATTGTGTCATTGAAGTTGTATATGCTTCCATCTATACGTTGGGATTAGCAGAACCATGCTGTCACGGGGAACGCTTTCAACATTTCACCTGTACGTTGTACACAGTTGATATCATGCTCTTTTATTTGCGGATGTCGTCGGTGTGAAATAAAGAGGGAACTTGTGAGTCCATGGAGTGATGTATGTGTGTTAGAGAAATGACTGGGCCGCTAGCCTAAGCCATGCCTAATCATGGTGGAAACTTGCAGCATCACCATAGTGAGCATTCTGTGAAGCATCCTCAATAAAAAGCTATGCACATAGTAAATAAAAAGATTACTGAGATGCTCATTGTCTGCTTGCCTTGTCATTTTGGTTATGGGATAGCTCTTGTACTATGTGCAAGGGGTATCCCGTTGGCGGTTCTCTATGATACACATGTACTTAAAATGACAAGAACTTACCGGTAACCAAAGTTGAGTAGCATGAGGAGCGGCCCTCGTACTCAAGGGACATGAGATTCCCAACTTATATTTCGTCAAGCATATACTCCATCTTTGTGCACTTTAACCTTAATCATCTCAAGATGCCTATGATAGGGGCAATGAGGGCTCAAAGCAAGTATCATAATCTTTTGGAATCTCTTTATGACTTGAAATCCCTGCTACCCTCTATGAAGGGACCTTTCTTTTATTTTCTAAGTTGAGTCAGTAAACCTACTTCCTCTCTATCTCCAGCAAGCATTTGAGTTGTTGTGTTGCAAGCATTCATATGGTGATTTATTCAATCATGTTCTTTATCTTCCTTGTTTGCACAAAACTCTTATCTATTTAGTATTACTTTGAAAGCCTTCATTGAAAAACCTTTTTGAGCAAAGAGTACTCCTATTTTAAAACTTCTACAAAAAGCTTTTTGTGAAACTGTTTGCCAGGTGTTCTTTGACCAAGAACAAGAGTTTGCCAATTACAATTATGATTTATCTTTATGCATCTATATTGTGACTCCTGTACTTGTTGCAAGCTAAGTTATATAATGGTGAGTTGCTTTCTTCTATAAGTTGTGTAATGGTAAGTGTGATGCTTCTTGTCAGTATTCTTTTATCGACACTTCACTACTAGGAAAATGGCTATAGGTAATCAGCACATCCGTGGCTCACATGGTTGAAGTGCCCCACGGCTAAAACAGGCGTGGCTCACCTATGGGTAGTGCCCTACTAGTAATTAGAACAACCGTGGCGCACATGACCATAGTGCGCCACAGATATGTGTGGGCCAGGGCCCTGTTGGCCGCACGCCAGACATCCGTAGCGCACATAGGGTAGGTGCGCTACAGTTGTTAGCGTCAACCGTGGCGCACATGGAGGGGGTGCGCTATGCCTAAGCGCATGCCCCTCTCTGCTGTGAAACGGCCAGACACATCCGTGACGCACTATGGCATGTGTGCCACGGATGTATAAATTTAGTAGTAGGGCACTGCCCTACGCCTAACTATCCTGCACCAACTCCACCCCCCCCCCCCCGGTGGATGGCCTTTTTAGGCTTTTGAAAAAATAAAAGAAAATGATAAACACTTCAAAAAATTAAATCCTTTCATATTTAGGTAGGTAATGTGGTATAGCTTCTAGTAAAATTAACAAACATGAGTTTCGACTTTATTTGCAAAAAAGTCATGCCACGGTAAAAAGGCCGTAACTTTTGCATACGATATCGAAAAAAATCGTATAATATACCAAAATGACGAGAACGAGATTTCGCATCCGCTCGCAACCACCTAAGGTCGTTTAGCGATTATTTAGGTTTTCAAAATTCGAAAAGAGAAAAAAGTTATGGTCAAAAGACCGTTTTTTCCTGCAGAAAAAAATAGAGGGCAACTTACCCGTAGCGCATCACCACCTAGTGCGCTACGAGTAAGTTGGGCGGGATTAAAAATTTGAATCCCCATCCCGCCCACCTACCCCTATTCCCTCCCTATTCTCCTCCCTCCTCCTTTTCCTTCTATCTTCTCCTCCTCCTTTTCCTTCTCTCTTCTCCTCCTCCTCCTCCTCCTCCTTTCCTTCTCCTCCTTCCCTTGCACTGACGATGGCGACGGTGGCCTTCTCCTCCTCCTCCTTGCTCCGGCATCCTCCTCTCCTTGAAGTGACGATGGCGATGGCGGCGGCGACCTTCTCCTCCTCCTTGCAGTCACGACGGCGACGACCTCCTTCCTTGCGGCCTCCTCCTCCTCCTTGCAGTCATGAAGAGCGACGACGAGCTCCGACAACCGCCGACGACCTCCTTCTCCTTGCGGCGACCTCCTCCCTTCTACAGCCACACCTCATTCTCCCTCTCTTCCTCGATGCCGGTGAGGAGTAGCATGGCCACGGCCTCCCGCACCTCCCTGCGGTAGGTCGTGGCCACGACCACCATGCTCCAGCGAGGCGACACGACGTCGGCGATGCGGACCCGATTGCTTTTGCAATTCAAAACGAGGGTGTTTTTGCATTTTTTTTTGATTTTTGAAAAAAACATCCGTGGCGCACCTGTACCCCTACCCGTGGCGCACCTGGTAGTGCGCCACGCCTACCTCGATATAACCGTGGCGCACCATGCAGTGCGCCACGTCTACGAGATAGCCGTAGCGCAAGGCCCGTGGCGCACTGCTAGTGCGCCACGGAAGGCCTTTTCAGGTGCGCCACGAATAGGCGTTTTTCTAGTAGTGCTTCACTCCATAAACCTGTGGACATGTTTACTAAGCTCAGTTTTCTCTTGGGGACAAGCGAAGGTCTAAGCTCGGGGGGAGTTGATACGTCCAATTTGCATCACCATTCTATATCATAATTTGACTCTATTCATTGATATATGTCTTATTATAAGGTATTACTTATGTCTTTTCCTCTGTTTTTGCATGTTGGATGATTCTTGGAGGATGGACTGCTGGAGTCTGGATTCTGATGGAAAAAGAGGTGTTTTGATGCAATTTCGCGAAGATCAGAAAAATACCAGAAAAATATTGGAAAATTATATTTTCCTAGAAGACGGAGGAAGCCAGAAGGGGAGGCATAGCTGGGCCACAGGGGGGCCCCACCCCCAAGGCGCGGGTCCCCTTAGGCCGCGCCTAGGGAAGTTGTGGCCCACCTGGCCGGCTCCCGACTCCGCCCTCTCGCCTATATCTTCCTCACGGAACACTAATACCAGGGGAGGGACCATAGAAAGATTTCCGCCGCCTCTGCAGGGCGGAAAACACCGAGAGAGAAAGAGCTCTCCGGCAGACAGATTTCTGTCGGGGAAATTCCTTCCCGGAGAGGGGAGATCATCGCCATCAACACCATCGTCAAGCTAGGCTTCATCGGGATCATCATCATCATCCACACCATCATCTCCACCAGCACCATCATCACCACTCCATCCCGCTGTAACAATCGTGTTGGATAATTGCTTAGTTCATAGGGGAAACTTTCCCGGTGATAATTACTATTGTATTTGATGCTTGTGAGTGGAACCATTGGATTATTGTTTATGTTCAGATTGTTATTCATCGCCATATCATCTTTGATCTTGATCCATATGATGTCTTGTGAGTAGTTCGTTTAGTTCTTGAGGACATGGGAGAAGTCATGTTGTTAGTAGTGGATTTGTGTTGAGTTATTATTCAATGGTTTAGTATTTAAGTTGTGGTGCTATTATTCTAGTGGTGTCATGTGAACATCGACTACATGATACTTCACCATTTATGGGCCTAGGGGAATGCATTGTGTATTTGTCTACTAATTTTGGGGTTGTCAGAGTGACAGAAACCTGAACCCTCGTTAGGACACCATTGCACAAGGGAGCGTAGGATCTCACAGTTTAAGGCTGTGGTTAGGTTTATATCTTAATTGCTTTCCTGTAGTTGCGGATGCTTGCGGGGGGTTTAGTCACAAGTATGTATTAGTCCAAGTAAGGTCGGTACATTAGCACAGGTTCACCCACACAACACTTACAACACCAAAGAAGAGTACTTAGCTATTTGAAGCGAAAGAGCTTGACAAAATTCCCATGTGTCCTCGAGAACGTTTGGTCCTTATAAGTATTTCCACCGGCTTGTCCTTTGCTAAGAAAGGACTGGGCCACTTGCTGCGTTAGTTCTTTGTCTCTATTACTTGCACTTTGTTTTGTTGCTTTATCAGAAAACTCCTAAAAATCCGTTTGCTAAGTATTTGCAGAAATTTCCTGATCCATACCACTAGTCAACACGTTCTTCTCCTCGTTGGGATCGACACTCTTATTTATCGAAAGTACTACGATACACCCCCTATACTTGTGGGTCATCAATCCTCTGGAAGCTACTGTAAGAAACCTCTCACCTTAGGCTAGTTGTACATAGATCTGTAAGTATGTATACTCTACTCTTTGTTGTTACCTCTGATGCTCATATATCTGTTCATGATGTGTGAGTTAGTGTTAGCATATATATACTATGTTCTTCGTTGTTGTGTGAACTTCTGATGCTCTGCTTGTTCATACTTACTTTTTGTATACCATCATGCTTAGTGTCTTATTCATTACTGTAGGACAATTCATTGGACAAGTCAAAACAATTTCCTAAAGTGGTTGTTATAACTATGGAGCCTAAGAATGCTATCCCCATTTGAGCTATGTACGTGCCAAAACGAATGGTGTGGAAGCCTTCTCTATCTCTGTTCATTCTAAACATGCTTTGTGAGTTCGTCAAAGAAGGGGTTAGGTGTGACCAGGGATTCAAAGAGGTTTACCTGCAACGTGTGTGCAATGATGTTCTTGACTTCACTGGAAAGGAAGTCACCTCAACTCAGGTGTACAATACGAGGAAGTGAAAGAAGAAGTGGGATCATGTGCGACCTCCAGGGTTTGGACGACGTCGAATGGTGTCCGAACACCATGTCATTCAGGATGGACAACGCTAGGCAGATGGAGCTATCAAAGGTTGTGATGAATTGTTCAGTGCATGTTTACTTGTCTCAGAGATTTTTCTCCGCTTCTTAAGTAACAATGTTTTGTTTTGTCTTGGACTTTCCCGGTGGATCTTCTTTCTAATCCAGTGGAGAACTATGCTCAGATGGAGCTCATATTCACGCCCAAGCCTCTCATTGAGAAGCATCTGTACACCACAGTTGATTCAGGCTATGGACCACCTTGTTGATAACAAAATACAAGATTGGTTGTACGCTTTCATGGCTACACGTGACAAGAGGGAATGACTGAGGTGCTGGCTTCGCAGGAACTATGTCTGAGAGGAGGACCTGCCTATGCTTCTTCGTTACTCGTACTACTTACCTATCTTAGCTCTATGATGATGGAGCGCATGATCTGATTGAACAAGAACTATGTATATTTGGGAGGTGGTGAACTCATCCCCTCCATTAGTTAGGGTTGATTAAACTGTGGTCAGAGGTGGTACATAGTAGCACATTCAATGATGAACTGCTTATGATGAACTACTTCTGTGTTATCTGCTTATGTTTAACTGCTTGTGTGTCATTTGAAGGATGCACTGCTTCTGTGTATTGTGGTTGTGATGAACTGCTTATATGTATGCTCACCACTCCAATGTAGGAGATTACTACAGCGACTACACAGTTTGCAACCAAACATATGTGTTTATGTTCTCAGTGGGCCAATACAGGCTACCAAACAGATAGGCCAATATTCTTCACTCGTAAAAAAATATATGCAACCTACCAAACGGGCTGCAGAAGCTGACCTAGAGGATGTCTTACCTGGCACTGTCCATCTCAGCAATGCCGAACTGGGCCGAGAAGTCCATACAAGCTACCAAACGCGCCCAACGTGAAGGTGGCCAGGGTGGCCAGGCATCCAACGATCCGATTTTTCATCCCATGAGCCTGTTTCGCAGGATGCGCCCTAACAGATAGTCCCGTGAAACTGAATGGAAAGCGCGGGCAAAATCCTGCTTCACGAGGAGTCGGGGAGCGCCGGCTTCTTCTTGCGATGGTCTTGCTACCTCTGATAGGAACTGAGTGGGTTCAGAGCTTGATCAAATATCAACTGGCACAAGGACTAAATTTGATGTTCTACAAATTTTGGGGATTTTTTGTTTTGTCTGTAGACTCGCAACTGCGGATAGGGTTTATTTGGGATTATTGAAGTCCGAGTGTTCCACACCCTTTATCACTGAAGGTAAAAGAAAATAACAGCGACAGAAGAAAGAGCAGCTGGCGGTAAAAAGCTACTACAAAACAAAAACTAAATCTAAACCGTTGGATCTGATCTTCATTATACCGTACCCGTGCAGGAAGTGGGTTCATCTGTTACAGGGCTCTGTTTTTTGTTGCTGCCGTGATTCTTCAGAGATACAGTTGCACATTTTGAGAGTAAGCTGCTTGTGTCCTCACAAATACCTTTCTCCATCAGCTCGACTTGCAAGCTTTAAATACTTCTGTTAAATGTGAATGTTCCTCAACTGATGTCAGCGACTCAATGAATCAATTTGAATGATCCATCAATGATGCCGAGAGGCGATAGCCGGTATTATGTCTTGAGCCTTAACCGAATAGTTTCCAATACCTCAGTGTTGATATGCTAGCTAGAAGATTATTTTCTTCAGCAGCAAATGGGAGACAACAGACATGAAAGATCAGTTTAGCAAACAGACGACAGTAAGAAGCACTAGAAGAAACAATTTAGCAAGTGTACTGACCACAAGAAGGCGAATGAATTCATGTTTCAGAGATGTGCAGTTCTTGCTTTGATATGACGTAGCATCCCATGGCAGTCCCTGGCTCAAAGAAAAAATCTTCTTGGAAATGGCCAGCTTGGTTGCTGAGAATGTCAGGAGAGAGTTCGTCAATGCTTGGCATACCTTCAGCACGGAACCCATCTGCACACACAAGGAACTCGTTCCCCACAATAAATGATCCAGAAACCTGAACACTCATCCCTTCTTCCCCATGTGTACAACAGTAAACCTTCTCCATTACATGAGCAATCTTCTCGCAAGGGCTGTTACCTTTCAGCATTTGCCTTATTCTTGACAAAGTATCGAATATATCAATCTTACCGACATGCGTTTCCCCTGAGAAACTAGAATAAAAACATAAAATATCATGTCAATAGGCCTCGTACAGTTACTATAAAACAACTCATTTTTCTCTCAATTGCCTTCAATTGGTAACAAGAATAATGTTCAGTTATAATTGCAGAGCCAAGCGTTAGAACACATGGCCACATGCAAGCAGAAACACTTGAACAGCTGGAAAATACAGTAATGAATCGGCTACTACAAGAGAAACGTAGCCCGGGATTCCCATACCTGAAAATAGAATTTGGTTTATAGAATGACTTCATGTGACACCATTGAGCATCACTGCCGTCAAAGATCATATAGTAATGTACCGCAAGCATCTGGGATAAATATATCAGTGTAAATAAGTCGTGTAAATGAATAGCTGATGGAACCAGTGCTACCCAATTATCTCTTATTTATAGAGTAAACATGCATTCAAACATGTACCTATGATTATATCTACAAGCAAGGAACTTACTGTCAAACTTCATGCACTTACTAACTATTCCAAAAGATCGATTTAATGAAAAGGGGTAGACTTCCACTTATATATCTACCCTCACGTGTGACAGGAAGATAAGTCAACAAGTGTAAACTCAGAGGTATGACTCAAGGGCACCAGCAATTTTTAGGAAAAATTACGCCACACAGGACTCGAACTTGAGACCTTGGCTCTGATACCATGTCAAGCTTCATGCACTTCAACAGTTACGTTGGCCTAACAATATACCAAAAATAAATATCATTCCTACAAAGCAAAGGGAATCAATGACAGATCACATATTCAATACCAAAATGAGTATGTGTTTGCCTGTATTGAGGAAATACAATTTCCGTATCAAAAGGTTATACTATTTGATGGTGAGCCTACATTGTTTTTTCAGAATGTATTTGCTCTTTTACTACACTTCAATGAACCTAACCTTCACCGGTAACCGAATGTACTGGGCCCATCTGGTATCTCTGGAAGTAAAACCATGAATTCGATCTACCATAGCAACACACATGCACATACATGGTCTTGTGGTGAGAAGATACTTCTGCAGCAAGTTGTGGGTTCCAAGACTTCTTATACATTTCCTCCCTTTTTTCCATACAAAAGAAAAACAATTTGGAATTCAAAAACTTCAAATATTTTTTGACATCTACCAGCAGCAATTAAAAATTCACAGTGAGGTCTGAAATTTTAACAAGATTTTACCCAGAGACAATGAGAAAGATTAAAACAGTTGAGACATTTGCTGTGATTACTGAGTCAGTTTATTTGTGGCATTGTCCTATTGTCTAGGCATCAACAATGCTATTTAAAGGCAGTACGGCAGAAATACATAATCTAGAAAAGGCTATAATGAACTCACATGTGCTATCTGCGATAATCTTTCCGATGGATTATGAACGCTTTTATTGTACTCTGCTAGGTCCACACCCGGTCCCTCATATTTCTTGATGAAGGAATGAGTCAAAAGCTACAAAATGTTCAGTATGTGACTCAAATAAGGAATATGTTTGATTTCAGAGAGCAAAATAAGCATTTCAACACATTACACAGCTTTTCTACATTAACACCTAACTGTTTTTTTTTGTGATTAATACACCTTAGACTGCTTACCTGTTAACTAAAGAATTGAAGCAACCTATGAGAATTTAAATAAAATTTATCACCAAATTTATGCAGTAGGAAACCCTGTAACTGTTTTCTCTTAAGAAAGATAAATTGTGCTTAGACGTCACTTTACCTGATCGCATGTTGGCCTTGCATCAGCATCTTTCTGCAAGCAAGCATCGATGAATGAGCAGAACTCTTCTGAATAAATATCTTGTGGTGGTGTTGGCGATGGATCTTCCAATATCTGCAAGACTGCAACACAGTAAGGTGGGCAGGGAGGATTGCATTATACATCAATAATATAAGCAGAACTAGTATAAACAGCGACTGAGTATTGCATCAGACTATCCATGCTAGAAAACACAAACTAAAGAAAATTTTCAGCCCAAGTTGAAAACAAACCAAATTTGCAAATTAGCTTTAAGAAACAATATACCAAAACTATGGAATTACAATATTTTGAAACAAATCCACTAACTTAAGAAACCAAGTTACGAATGTGATCTTAGTCAGGTATATACACATAAATGAAGTTCATGTTTTGTTGCATAAATATGATGATAAGAAAATTCAGTAGAAAATTATACAAATGGACACCGCTTGACCACCATTTCACCTGAAGCATGAGATCGGCCTCGCCCCCATTTACATCATATGGGTATCTTCCAGTTGCACATTCCAACGCTGTTAAGCCAAGGCTCCAGATATCAGCAGCATATGAGTAGTTTTCGTTCCGAATTCTCTCAGGAGACATATATGTGACACTGCCAAGGAAGGTAGCACACTGGAAGACAATTACTACACATATATACTCCTTACTGAATCCAGATACTCAGATGTTGATTTAATGCTATTTTAAAACAGCTGGCTTGTGCAGTTGTGCTAAGAGAATGTTTGGTCACCAAGAAGTAGAATACCATGGTAATTGAATCATGCAGTCCAGAAGTTACACCAAAGTCCGTAATTTTGGTGTCGCCCTTCAGATTTAGCAGCAAATTTGCTGGCTTTATATCTCTGTGTACTAAACGCCTTACTTCATGCAAGTAGCGCAGAGCCTAAGAAATTAACATAGACCAACTAGTCACTTACAGAATATGTCATATCACATGGCTGATTTGAAACAGCTAACGCCAGAAAATATTAAGGTAGAAGACTCATACTAGAAGCACTTTCTGTAGCATATGTGAAAGAACCGGTTCCACTATAAATTTCTTGACCCTGAGAATATCTGCTAATGAACCACCATCCATATACTCAAGAGCAAAGTATATTTCTCCGGAATCAGGGCTGTAAAAAACTCCATGGAATTCAACTAAACCTGGATAACAAGATGCTTCTGATAACGTTCTAATCTCGTTAAGAATCTGCTGTCTCTTTTCCTGTAATATATATCAGAGACTATGTTACAAATACAGAACGGCAGCAAAAACTCAATAGAAAGGTCTCTGATATTATATCAGAGATCAAAATGAATACTATGAATCAAATGCACCACCGGTTTAAATGCCGAGTAAGTGAACATATTAAAGGGTGGACTACAAGACAACAGAGAGAGCTCTTTTGATTCATTTAAATTAACTGGACCAAATGCTCAAAAGATTCAAATTTAAATTCTCTGCATGGTCCAAACAGTTTGCAAGTAATGCTGGCGTATATAGACATTAAATGCAGAAGGAATTCTGCACTTCTATTTTCCTGTGAATATTAATAGAAAAAGGAAAAGAACAAAGGTTGTACATAGACTTCATTTCATGAAACAAGGGGGAACTATACAAGAAGCACATAGAAATGTCACCTTATCTTGAAAAGAACATCAGTATGCCTTTTCTGTGCTACTTGCAAGAAGACATTAAATGATGCGCTCACCTTCTCAAAAATTTGTATCTTCTTCAGTGCCAAAACTCGATGAACTGGTACATAAATTGCTCTATGGACAACACTGCTTGCGCCATTACCAACCGGATCAAAAATATGCATATCATGAAAAGAACATCGGTATGCCTTTTCTGTAGGATAGGCCTCGTCTGGTCTAGTTGTTCGTTTATGGAAGCCAAGCTCGTTGATATTATATTCATCAGAAGATCTACTCAGTAAATTGACAGTTCCACCATCCAATACCTTCACGAAAGAAAGATTAAAATATGAGATGTATAGCATGCTTAAGAAATTTTTTTGACTATTCTGCAGGTGACTAAATATTGCTTAATTTTAAGTGAAACTCTCAACTATTGGATCAAGATTCAAGCACCCACAACACACAACCTCTTCCCTAGCTCCAGCTGATTGCCATCGCTTTCTCTTGTTGAGGGCGATGGTAACAGCGCTTTCAGGGCGTCAAATTAGTTTCAGGACGTTGCGCAAATTAATTTGAGAAAAGAAAAAGGGATGCGGAGATATTGCGCAAGGGGTTTTTGCTGTCAGGATGTTGGCGCTGAATGTGACTGTCTTCAAGCAACAAAGAAGCCAACGCCAAGAACCATTACGAATGAAAGGAAAATGGTGCAGTAATACAAACAACTGAGGAAACAGTTGTCAAATTATAAAGAAAGCAAACAGCAAAGTGAACAACATGAGAATTTTCCAAGTCATGACACTCGCGTCAGGCTGTGCAACAGGTTTAATAATTTAATAACTTCGGTTTGATCTGGAAATTCATAGTTGCAACTTTGGGGGAAAAGATAGACATGTTCGTTCATATCCTTGGGGTGTCTGCAAAAGTACATGGATATAAACACAAAATTGCGATCTATGTTAAAAAAAAGTAGTGCTGGAACTATTTATTTCTCAGAGCACTGAAGTTTATCTTTTACAGAGGACGAGAAAATGTGACTTTTTGAATGAAATTGGCACGAACACAGAACATGTGCAAAAAAATTTAAAATGTTTTGACCTTTTTCCACTATATTTCATGATTTTATTTTTCATCCTGGGAGACACTTTGATGGAACAGCGGTGTATGTGTAAAATGTTTTCTGCTACTCAGATCTTGTTTGTTCCTGAAATTTCTACTGCATATGAAAACACGTTGTCTGCTACATTTGTGCCGTCGGACAGGCAAACTATTCCTTACAGTTAGAACTACACTATTCCTAGCCGTAGAACAAATTGCAATCATTGAGAACCAAATTTTTCCGTATAACAGATTGCAGTCATTGAGAATCAAATTTTTCCATAGATCTCGAACTGACAAAACGCGTGAAATGGAATCAACGAGAGAGAGGTTACCTCACAGTCGTCAGAGGATTCTTGAGACGCCGCGTCGTCGGCGCCAGGGGGCGACACAACATTGCCGTCGGCGTCGAGGAAGATGGGCTGCAGCCTCTGCTTGAGCTCCTCCAGACCAGCCATTGCGGGAAGCGTGAGCGAGAGAGAGTGAAAGAGCGGAACATGGGAAGGGTGAGCGGGAGCGGGCGTGATAGGCGTAGAGAAAACAGAGTGATGCTTTGATTTCACTTCTGTTGCTTGCTCCGGGAGCTTGCTACCCAGATTGAGAGATGGCCGGCGGCGGCGCGGGTAGCGATGGTGGGCTTGGCTCGTGGCTGACGCCCGGCCCGACGAACGGCAAGGAGCCACCGGCGCCTCCTCTTCTCTTGTCCCATGTGCTGTCTTCCCGATAACGAGGGATGGAACGTGGTTTTTTTTATGATGAGGGAACGTGCTAGACGACGGCGTATGGTCAACTATTCTAATGCAGACAACGAAACTCGTTCCCGCGCTCCAAGCGAGGGCCACCGGCCCTTTTTATACGTATATACTAGCACAAATGCCCGTGCGTTGCTACGGGATTCAATCTTATTATTTGAGTACATCGCGTAATACGATGACCTCCATATATCCCACGACGATTAGCACCTTCAGAGTAATAGGTGTTGTCATTAACTTCTGCGGGCACTATCGACGCGACAATTTTTTTCGTGGCTCTGGTACCTACTATGACTGACAACGCCTCCTTCACCTCCGGAGTCTTGACTCATACGATGCACCTTCACAGATGTCCACAGATGCTATCGTGAATGGATGCCATGTCACCATCAAGAACGACCTATCCATCCACCAACATGCCTCGCTGACTACCCGCACCTTGTATGCATTCCAGTTGGGGCCTCGCTGACTGTCCCCATGCATGCACTCCCGAGTCAGCAGGTATGAACGCACCGACACGACTTGGACTAACTTGCTAGCTCGTCGTGTGCTATTTTTTTAGATGTGGACGATGTCCAAGGAGCCTATGGTCGTTTGTACGACCTAAGGTAGCCAGTACTACGAAGTACGAACTGACCATAATGTCTGGGTCCGATAACTCGGTAGTTTGCGCTAACCCGCCGAGAGTACATGCTGTCATTGTGGTAGAAGGCTTGATTTTCTGGCTGGCATTCGCCTTCAGCCAGATTAATTCTTCGAACGAACGATGGTGGCTATGGGTCTCAAATGTCGTGATGGTTTTCCAAATCAATTCCTGTTCATCATACAAGAGGTGCAGAGGTTGTAGGCAGTTCACATGACCTGAGATGGGCTGATATTTTTGTGATTCGCTCCATCAAGTTTTTTCTCCCTAGCAGAAGGCCGTTTGTTGCTAGGATCCTGGTTTTTACTCGGGCAAGAAGAAAGGAGATCCGATGCGATTTTTTTACATCCATAGACTGACAAATTTAGACTGACAGAGTGAAACTCGCAGGCACACCACACATCAGCGACGATCGATTTCAGAGCACAATGCTAGTCTGCTAACACCATATGTAACGACGCACTTTGACTCGTTATGCTGTTCAAAGATCGTTAGGCTGTTCGTGGCCTGCACTTTGACTCGATTATGTTGCTAAGCTTCATGGCTTCTCAGCGTATGTCCATGTCGCCAACAAGGCAGAGCCAAAGAATAAGCTGTCCAACTGACTTGGTCCAAGTTGAAATCGGTCTCACCCACCCGTCTGCTTACCTCTCGTTCTTATCCCCTCCAGCCGTCTCCCATCCTCACACCCGGGTCCTCTCGCCAACAACCATCCCTGTCCCGGATTGAGCCATGGCCGAGCACCTCTTTTCCATTCCTGATGGAGTCCTCGATTGACCCCAGGCCGGCGCTCCTCCCACGGGGCCATCCCTAGACCTCCTCCTCCATTCACCTCTCTTCCACAGTCCATGCACCGCCCTCCCGTTGCTGCTCCTCACAGCTCGATTCCCTCCGCCACGTCCGCCGCAGCCAAGAGCTCCCCCCACCGCCGGCGGTCACCGGATCTGCTCGGCCTCGGTCCGCTCAACCCGCTCCCTACCTCGTGTGGCATCCCTCCTTGTCGCCTCGTTTGCGACCTTCCATAGCTCCTTCTGTCGCCCTCCTATAGCCGCGCGTCCTCGCCCTTTGCAACCTTCCATAGCTCCTTCTGTCGCCCTCCTCTAGCCGCGCAACCTCGCCGCCAAGGGCTCCGTCCAGGTGCATGTCCGTTCCCGCCGCATGGAGCACAAAGGCCCGGCGGCCGCTCGCTCGAATCTTTGTCGCTCGGGCTTCTCGCCCTCTGGGATTTTTTTATTTCACCGGACGCTTCGGTTTGACTTAGCCGGTGGCAGAAACATGTAATAATTCAGAAACGTAAAGGGCAAAACGGTCAATACCTGGCAGACGGAAAATTTTCCGGTGCGACGAACGTTCCCAATCTTTTTAATAGTATAGATATTGGCGGGAAACTACTCAGCAAAGCGCAGAAACACGGCGACTAGTGTTTTCTTTTTCTTACTCCGGTCTAAATTGTCAAGTTTCATACACAAGCCAACGTAACCAAAAGTCCGAACTGATAGAAAGGGCTAGTGCAATTCACTTATACACTTCAACACCTCCTCTCACGTGCGACGGGAAGAAGTCAGCACGTGCAACCGGAAGAGAGCGACGGCGCGCGAAACTCACGTATGACTCAAGAGGCCCTATATGTGGACACAGAGGGGTCAACAGCATTTTTAGGATAAATTGCGAAAGTCAGGACTCGAACTCGAGACCTTAGTCTCTGATACCATGTCAAGCTTCATGCACTAGCCAACACAACCAAAAGTCCGAACTGATAGAAAGTGCTAGTGCAATCCACTTATACACTTCAACATGTCAAGCTTCATGCACTAGCCAACGCAACCAAAAGTCCGAACTGATAAAAAGAGCTAGTGCAATCCACTTATACACTTCAACACCCTCTCTCACGTGTGACGGGGAGAAGTCAGCACGTGCAACCGGAAAAGAGCGACGACGCGCGAAACTTACGTATGACTCAAAAGGCCTATACGTGGACACAGAGGGGTCAACAGTAATTTTAGGATAAATTGCGAAATCCAGGACTCGAACTTGAGACCTTAGGCTCTAATACCATGTCAAGCTTCATGCACTAGCCAACGCAACCAAAAGTCCGAACTGATGAAAAGGGCTAGTGCAATACACTTATACACTTCAACATAAATTACTAGACGCAGCCCAATTCAATTTCATTTTCCCCAAAAACTTCCTAGTATATTAAAACATTTTAAATTTGGACTTTGAATTCAAATTTTAAATTCGAATCTAAATCTCCGTACTCCTCGTTGTCTGTATCCGTCCTCCCGTGCCAGGTCGCCGTCATTGAGCTTCCGCACCTTCATCCTCCCGCGCCAGGTCCGTGAGGGCAGCTCAAGAAAGAATCTGAGGGTCGTCATCCACATATATTTAGATTAAGTGGCACAATGGTTATAAGATGAATAAATTCAGAACTACACTTGGGATTATAAACTGGCAGCATATATATTCTGAACCTGAATCACAGTGATCTACAGACGCATATGAGTAGCATAGGGGTAACAGATCCTAGCATATGAGTAGCATAGGAGTAACGGATACCATATTCACAAGCTCACTGATCCACACAAGATTCACAAGCTTACTGATCCACACAAGCTACTATGTATTCCCAGTAGATACATCAAGGAACAGATACAATATTTCTAGCTACAGTAAAAGAAGAAAGGATGACTAGCTACTATGTATTCACAAGCTCCTCACGTAACCCCCTCCCGACTCCCTCGGCCGCCCTCCTCCAGGCGATCGGGGGAGTCCTCCCTAGATCGCGCCGCCGGCAGCCTCCCCTTCTCCATCCGCCCCTCTTCGCCACTCCTAGAGGCCGCCGGCAAAGCACTGGCCGCCGATGAAAGGGAGGCACGGCCCTGGTGCTGTTGCTTCAAGATCCATGCAGCGAGCTTGACGGAGGCTGTGAGGGCGATGTGCACAATGGTTGGCAGTAATGGGTCGCCGGAAGCGGTGGCAAATCCTTGGCCTACGTGCCGATATCTTCCCCCTGTCGGCGGCAGCTACTCAAGTTTCATTGGGCCTCGACTCGACATGGCCTCTCCTTCTATGTCGGTGGGTGCCTCTGATGGATTTCTACGGCTAGAGATCTCATGGTTACGGAACAGCCGCCGGGGAGAAATCCTTTGCCTGTCTTTGCCGTCGTAGATGATGTGGCGATGTCGGTGGGCGCCGCTATCCTTCTTGTAGGGCATCATCACGGTGGAAGTTCGATTGGGCTCCGAGGGAAACCTCAGGATAGTCCGGACAGTGGCGGCGCATGGCGTCGTCTTCCTTGTTGGAGGCACTATTTTGGAGCTCATATCGTTGGTGGGATCTCAAAGGCATGGAGGCGTTGGGCCACCGCGTAGGCTATAGGAAGGGTCATATGCTCCGGGGGAAACCTCAGACCTGGGTCTCCCGGTTCGGATGATTACAACGTGAGGATTCTCTTCCCTACTAGGACATCGTTTTTGGGGCTGATGCCGGCTGGAGGGGCCCTGAGGCGGAGCGGCTTTCATTAACCTCGGCGTCCATGGCGAGTCTCGGTGGTGTGAATATGCAGAGTCTCAATATCAGATGGGGCTCGATGGACTCGCGCGGAGTGGAGGCGTTGTCTGGCACCGTGGTAGCGTCATCGACAGGACTAGCAAAGTCTATGCTAATCTTAACCTTGAAGATTTTCAGAGGCTAGATGGTGGTGACGGCTTTTTTAGCATGTACATGAGGTGCTTGCTACAAGTCTGCTAAACCAGATGAGCGCTCTCGTTTCGCCTAGAGGACATCTCGGGATATGCAATATGTTCCCGATTCATAGATGATGGTGGGATTTTGTTGTTTTCAGGGCATAGGCCCTTTTGACATGATCTTCACCCATTGTCGGGTTTGTAGGTATTGTTTGGAGGCTTTGATTTTTGTAATGTATGTTATTTGTCAGTCATTTGTTGTGAATAATTAATAAAATATGTCATATGCATCTCTTCGATGCAGAGACCGGGGGACATCCTCCATTTTCAAAAAGAATGTACTCACAAGCTCACTCAACTTGAAAGAATAGCAAAATGTACTCCTATGTTTGTTTGTTTTCATAAAATTGAAAGAATAAAAAGGTACTGATGCTTGGCCCATCCAGGGCACATACTCATGTGGGGATAGCTCTTCCATTTTTAACTAGATAGCAAATACAAAAGAAAACCTAAAAATTCAAATTAGGCGCTTCTTTGGACTAATGTTGTGGCAGATTAGGTGCTTGTTGTACACAATATCTAGTTAACAGATAACTAACATGAGCATTTGCTAAAATATGAGATAGATGGTGTTTGGGTAGTACACTTTGTTGTTTGTTGCTAAAATAATTTACTGCACAATGCTTATCAACATGACACAATGCTTAAAGCAATAAGTACTTGGATATAGACTTGAGTGCAATCAAAGCAATAAGTACTCGGATTTAGACTTGAGTGCAATCAAAGCAATAAGTATTTGGATATATCTTATAAAAATAATGCTCACTGATGCAGATACATGAGGCGGAAAGATCCTTCAGTCGGACTAGAAGAGGAAGAGGATAGAAAGGATGGACCTAGATCTAAACGTCAGACTAGAGGATGAGAAGGATAGAGGAATGAACCTGGATGTCAATATTAGACTAATAGAGGAGGAGGTTATAGGGATGGATATGGATCTCAATGTTAGACTAGAAGAGGAAGATGACCTGGATGTGAATGCCAGACTAGTAGAGGAGGAGATTAGAGGGATGTACGTGGATCTCAACATCAATCTAGAAGAAGAAGAAGAAGAAACTGTTGCAAAGTGGAAACATATAGATATTTTAGAGAGTCAAAAATTCGCAGCATATATTGCATTGAAAGCACTTGGCAAATATATACCAATTGAAAAGGCAGATAAAGAACTCGTTGCTCAACTTTTGAAGACAAGTCTTAGAACCATTGAAAAGATCTCGAAGAAGATAATATAATGCAACCAAAGGGAGAAGAAGTTGATTTTTCAAATAAAAGGAAGGACATTTGTGGTGGAAAGAGGAAAGAGCTTCATCTCTCTGAAAGGGTGCCTCAGGTTGCACTCAACAAAAGGGGGTACACTAAGGGCGCTGGCAAGTTTTGTGACTAGAGGTAGTGTTGCCATCAAAGTTAATGATGATGTTGGAAAATATTTTCATACAAATAAAGGATTGAGACAAGGTGACCCATTATCGCCTATACTATTTAATATAATGGCGGATATGTTTGGCTATCTTGATCTAGAGGGAAAAAGCTGATGCCCAGATGGAAGATATAGTTTCTCATCTAGTGGATGGGGGTTCTCTATACTTCAATATGCTAATGATACAATTTTATTTATGGAACATTACTTGGAAAAATATAAGAATATGAAATTAATCTTATCAGCATTCAAATAGATTTATGGGTTGAAGATAAATTTCCATAAAAGTGAATTTTGTTTTGACGAGGCCCAGGACGAGGCTCACCTGTATGCCGATCTATTTGGTTGCTGTCAAGGGTAGTTTCCAGTCAACTATTGGGAATCCAGATCCATTAACGGAGACTAAAAAACGCTGAGTGGAAACATGTCGAGGAAAGATTACAAAAAATACTTAGTAGTTAAAAAGGAAAATTACTATCTCTAGGTGGAAGATTTGTACTCATAAACTCAATACTCACTAATGTGTTACTATATATATGATCTTGTTTTTCCGATGACCGAAAGGAGTCTTGAATAGATTGTATTATTTTAGTTCGGGATTATTTTGGCAAGGAGATAGTGAGAAAAATAAATATCAACTTGCCAAATGTAGTGTGGTTTGTCGGCCCATAGACCAAGGTGGACTTGGAATTCATGACCTTCAGGTTAAGAATACTGCTCTACTAGATAAATGGATTTTTAAGCTACTTATTAAGGATGGTGTTTGGTAAACCCTTATAAGAAAATATTTTGACTGGAAGACTTTGTCTCCAGTGTTATGAAAGCCAGGAGATTTGCACTTTTGGGTCGGAATGATGGCTTCAAAGAAGCATTCTTCAGCTTTGCCACTTTGAATATCAAGGATGGATCGGAGATTCGTTTTTGGTAGGATAAGTGGCTTAGAAATGCTACTCTCTAGGAGCAATATCATGTCCATAAAATATTGTAATAAACAAAGGAGATACAGTTTCCATGGTGCTAGAAGCCTCCCCTCCAAATGTGACGTTCAGGAGAGACCTTATTGGATCCAGACTTGTATCGTGGAACAATCTTCTATATCGGTTAACCACAGTCCAACTGTTTGAAGGGTCCAATGAGTTCCGGTGGAACTTACTTGAGAATAAATTCCCAGTGGATTCCATGTATAGAGCACTTGTCCAACCGGATCTACCAGTTGATAATAATCATACAATTTGGAAGATGAAGGTACTTCTAAAGACGAAAATATTCGCATGGTACTTACGTCGAGGGGTAATTCTTAAAAAAGATAATATTGTTAAAAGGAATTTGCATGGAATTAAACAATGTATCTTTCGTAATAGTATCGAGTCAATTAAGCATTTATTCTTTCAATGTAATTTCCATGTTCTATATGGGCAGTCTCCAAGTAGCTTCTGGACTGTCTCCTCCTTATTCCATTGCCAATATATTTGGTAATGGTTATATGGGATTGATGATAAGTAGAGAATTATGTTTAGGCTGGAAATCCTTTTCGTCATTTGGTTGCTATGGCTATGTATAAATAACAACGTTTTTTCTGATTAAATGTCTTCTCTTATGCAGGTTTGAAATGGGATCTTATGAGCACCTAGAGGAGTGAATAGGTGCTACTCCAAATTTTAATTCTTTTTCAGTTTAGGCTTGGCACAAAGAGAAATTCTCTAGATATGCAACTAAGGTAAATTTACCTACATGACAACCTAACTACTAAACAAGTGAAGATCGGTAAAAGGATAGAGGTAACCGAGAGTGGAGCACGCGGAGTCACGGTATTTGATTTATCATAGTTCCTTCCTTTCTAGGGGAAGTACATCTGCATATTGAAGGAATGGGCGGTACTAAGACCACCATGCCACAAAAGGCCTCACCCTTTTCTTCGATGGCTTCTACAACAAATCTAGTTTATCTAATAGAGAAAACGAGATCTAGGATTTCAAACAAAACTATAGATCAAAGGGGCCCTCAAGTGAATAAGGGGGAATTGCTGATCACTTCAATGATGATGTAGATCAAGGCCTTCTCCTTTGATTCTCCAAAGATCAAGGCCTTCGGATGGTTGAATGAGGAGATCATGCAAATTTGGCGCTCACGAAAGTACTGTCTTTTCTGATGATTCAAGAGACTACAGGTTGAAGGTGGAAAGGGGTATTTGTAGCCCCTCTCGAGATGAATCTGCTGGATTCAACTAGGGCAAGATAATCTGGTCAAAGTGGGGGTTGGATAATCCGGCCTAGGAAAAAATCCAATCCCGGAGCAAAAACTCCGGTCCAAATATCTGCCGCTTAACACAGAGTCGCGCCATCTTTTCCTTAGTCGATTTCGGGGAGGGCCAGATTATTTGGGTCCGGATGGGGCCATAATATCCGGATCTGGGCAAACATCTGGCCCTACACAAAAACTCTGGACAAAAATCTGGCCCTTAACAGAGAGCCGTGCGCCAGGTCCTTAGCCAAAATCGCCAGGGGGCTAGATTATTTGGCCCTTGCCAGGGGCAGATTACATGGCCTGGCAATCCTTGATTTTGCTTCATTTGATAAGGGTCTCTTTTTCCCCCTTTTGGAGGGATGATACAGACACATGTAAAACATCTTTTGTATCTGCAGCACTGACGACACAATTAGAATATCCATGGTATTTCTATGTAACACACAAAACACTAGGGATTAAGAAATGATCTTTCAAGCATATCTACCGAAGCACCGATATGCTCTGTGTATGGTCCTCTCTACGACATGTGGAGTTTCGAGACCTGTTTACCGAGGATTGTACATGCATGGAGCATATGGCGAGGGATATTTTCCACTACAAAAATACCCCATACCCGGCGGATTTTTGGGGCGTCACAACCAAAAGGTACCTACATATGTTTGATACGCGGAGAATGAGCGATCACGACACCATTTTGTCACGCTGGACACTTATACAGCGTGGCCAACAAGGAGCCGACAATCTTTTAGCATCGTAGTACGTGATTGGAGAAGCCGGTGGATTAAATGCCGCAGTAGATGGATGGAGGCATATACTAGTGCGCCAATGTCGGGGGGATGACCCCTAGTAGAGTCAAGGTGTAGAGTAAAGTAGTACCAAGAGTGTTGACCGACATAAGGGTGGCTGGCATAGGCCAACATACCTCGTCCGACATATACCAGATATGTCGGCATAACCTAGTCGCTTCTTCTATGAAGGGAAGGCCAGTTCGTGTTATATCGATTGGCACCAAGGAACCGACATAGTGGGACGATATATGGACAATGGTCATATGTGGCCCCAAAGTCAATGCTGCAGTCCCATCGCTGCAATCACACAGAAGATAATCATATCAAGCACGATAAAGTTGTAAAGTGTATAGTGGACAACCTCCATCATACAACATACGGAGGACAATACAAAGCGTAGCCGCGGAGGCTAGGAATAGCCTCAAAGGCCAAGTACAGTGAGGTGCTCTCCCATCGAGCACAATCAGGGAGGCGACAAGACAAGATCCCCTACTGTGCCCCAAACCTAGATATAGGACCGTGGTTGGTGGGCTCACCCTTGCCACCTATGCCCTAACTTGTAAACTGGGCACCCCTTTATAAGGTGAACCAGGGCCTATAGGGCAGGATATCGACCATTTTCCCTCATTTATTGCTCCCCATGCACTTAGAGAAACTCTTAGAGAGGAGAGCATAGAGAGCTTCTTCTTCCTCTCGCATACAGCTCGAGGAGCACCATTATAGCTACACGCAATGAGATATAGAGACAGACGAGCATGAGTAGGGTTTTTACCTCACCACGAGGGCCCTAAACCTGGGTACATCGTGTGTGGTTCTTACTGCATCCTTCCTCCCCGTATCCTTCGGGGTCCATCAGCCCCAACTTAAGCCTACCCATGGCATATGTCGTGCATCCACCATGACAACCGACCTTTATAGGTGACATTTATAGCATGTCCCACGCTACTAACTGGTCAAGAACCTAGCAATGACTGGTCAGGTTTGTTTTGCTGACTGGTGTGGCCCACTGATACATCTCAAATGTATCTACTTTTCCAAGTACTTTGCTCAATGGTTTGCTCCGGAATTTCACCATACTTGGATAAACTGCTGAATCTGGCGCTGTTTTTAGCAAAAGTCTTATTTTTGTCTGTTTTCACGGGAAACAAAATTGTGGAAAAATACCACGCAGGTTTTTCACCAAAACAAGGAGCCTGATCTTTGGAATCACACGAGGGGGCCACAGGGCCCAAAAGAGCACAGGTGGCATGCCCTACCTTGCTGGACGCGCCACCTAGGCCCTTTTGGCCCTAGAGCATCGTCTCGACCTCTCCTTTGGCACACCCTATATATACCTGACAACCCTAGGTATCTATGAGGGTGGACCCTTTCGAGAAACAGAACGCCTCCACAACGATCTTCATTTTTTTGGGGCCAGATTGGTCTTGCTCTCCATGCCGGAGAGGAGGATTTCGGGGTCTTCCCCACCACCATCATCACCAACAAACATGTGCTCACTCTCCATCATCATGTGTGAGTAGTCCTCTGTAGGCATATGAGGTGGATGGGGATTGGATGAGATCGATCATGTAATCATCCATATGTATCAAGATTTGAGGTGTTTATGTTGAGGATATTGTTGTATGAGTGTTGGTACACCTTTTTTATGTTTAATGCTTGTTTCTAGGGCCCGAGTGACATGATTTAAGTACTGAACTTTTATTTCCCTATCATATATTTGATTTTGGTATCTATCTAGAAAGTGTATTGCCTACTATTATGTTGAACCTACGAACCTTAAAGTGACAGTTAGGGAAAACAATGGGGATATACGATAGTTTGATAATATTGTGTGTTCATGAAGTGTTAATGGTGTGTTCCAAGCTATTCAAAAGGATATAACTTAATTGTCTGTAGTTCCAAGTTGGCCCTGGTGAAATGGATAGGTAGGACAATAGATGTTATGCAAATTCTCTTGGTTACTATGTGATACGTCGAAAACGTATCTATAATTTTTTATGCTCCATGCTTGTTTTATATCATTTGTCTTAAGTTTTGTCTACACTTTGAGGTATTTTTATACACTTCCTGGAACTAACCTATTGACAAGATGCCACAGTGCCAGTTGCCTATTTTCTGCTGTTTTGGTTTCAGAAAGCTAAAAAATGAATATTCTCGGAATTGGACGGGACAAAAGCCAAAGTTCATATTTTTCCCTGAACGATATGGAAAATCAGAGACGAGACAGAGGAGGACACCAGGGTGGCCACACCCTAGGTGGGCGTGGGGCCCACCCTAGCCGCGCCCATAGGGGGTGTGGGCCCCCTGGACCTCCACCGACCTTGACTCCTTCGCCTATAAGAAGCCCCCGGGGAGAAAACCCCAAATAATCCATCATACTGCCAGAAAAACCTCTGTAGCACCGCAGCCACCGAAAGGGAGATTCGGGGGACAGAAAGTCTCTATTCCAGCACCCTGCCAGGATGGGGAAGTGCCCCCGGAGCCATCTCCATCGGTCTCCATCGCCATCTTCATCACCCCATGATGAGGAGGGATTAGTTCTTCCTCGAGGCTAAGGGCTCTACCGGTAGCTATGTGTTCATCTCTCTCTATGCATGGTCATATTGTGATCATGAGCTTTGTAATCAAGTAGATCTACCTTGCTACTCAAGTGTTTTAATAGATCCCTACTCTCCCCATGTGTGTGAAAGTGACAGCGTGCACGCCATGGTGGCACTTAGGTTTGAGTCTACATAAATACTCTTTGTGCTTTAATAGATCTATGCTTTTCCCCACGTGTGTGAAAGTGACAGCATGCATACCGTTTGTGGCACTTTGGCTAGATTGAATATTTGTTATGAGTTATATTTGGAGTTTGATGTCTCTATGAAATTGTGGTGTTTGTTGGAACCATCTAGCGCTCAAGGTGACAGTGTGGGGTTATCTAGATTGGGGGAGGCGGACTTTGAGGAGTGCTGTTATAGCCCTACCGATGATTAGAGTGTCCAACCTAAGAGTAGTTAAGAGTAGTATCATGAAGAGAGGATATTTATATGAGAGAGTGTTCACTAGTGAAAGTATGATCCCTAGGCCTTGTTTCTAAACATTGAAACACCGTTTGCATCTAGATCCGTTACATGTTTGCTTGCTTCCAGTCTTTACCTCACCGTCAAGCTCCATCAAAGCTATTTTCTGGCACTGTTACCACTTGTATTTCACTATCTCTTCGTCGAACTAGTGCACCTATACACCTGACAAGTGTATTGGGTGTGTTGGGGACACAAGAGACTTCTTGTATCTTGATTGCATGATTGCTTGAGAGGGAATACCTTTGACCACTTCCTCCCTGGGTTCGATAAACCTTGGGTAATCCACTTAAGGGAAACTTGCTACTGTTCCACAAATCTCTGCACTTGGAGGCCCAACAAATATCTATAAGAATAGAAGTGCGTAGACATCAAGCTCTTTTCTAGCGCCGTCTCCGGGGAGGAAAGGTAAAAGGCACTCACACATGTTACCCCACGGCAACAGCAAGCCAGAAAGCTATTTTCTGGCACCGTTGCCGGGGAGGTAAGGTAAAAGGTACTCACATCCTCCGGTGTGAGTGCTCGAAGTTATTTCCTTTATATTCTGCAATTTTGTATTTTTGTTTGTTGTTTCACTAGTTAGGCTTAATGGAAAACAACAAAAAAATTAGAGAGCTTTATAGTGTTTATCTTGAGCTAGGACATGAAGTGTTTGAAGGGAAAATTAAAAAACCTATGGAACTTTATTTGCATGCTAATAGCAATGCTATTAGTATGAATTATTTGGACACCATTGTTGCTAATGCTATGGAAATGTCTAAGCTTGGGAAAGCTAGTTTTTATGAAGATGATCTTTTTAGTCCCCCAGCTTTGGAAGATAGCTATTCTATTGCTTATGATGATACCAAACCTCCAATATATGATGATTACAATGATGAATATGATATTTTCAGTCCACCTACTATTGAGGAGAAAATTAATTGTGATTACAATATGCCTCCTATATTTGATGATTATGGTGATGAGAATAATAATGATAGCTATTTTGTTGAAATTGCTCCCACTATGATTAATAAGAATGACTGCTTATGTGAAGGTGATAATTATTATATGCATGTGGCTCATGATAAGAATGTTTTATGTGATAGTTATATTGTTAATTTTATTCATGTTGCTACTGAAAGTTATTATGAGAGAGGGAAACATGGTCTTATGTATCTCAACAATATTAAGTTTCCCCTCTTTATGTTAAAAATCTTGAAGTTGCACTTGTTTTGCTTTCCTATGCTTGTTGCTTTGTGCTTTCATGACTTGTTTATTTACAAGATTCCTATGCATAGGAAGTGGGTTAGACTTAAATGTGTTTTGAATTTGCTTCTTGATGCTCTCTTTTAGTTCAACTCATAATTCTTATGTGAGCATCTTCTCAAACTATTGTGCCTAACTTAAAAGCATTAAAGAAAAGTACTTGTTGGGAGATAACCCAAGAGCTTTCTTGAGTCTAGGAAGTTATTACTTCAGTAATGACCTCTCCTTATCCTTTTTGTTTGCTTTTTGTGCCAAAAATGACCTCTAATGAGAGGGAAGTAAGATTTGGGGAGTTGCTGTCCCGAAACAGATTTCTGTCCTCCACCATAAAAATTCGTGAGGAGTCTATGTAAGTCAGGTTGAGCTGAAAATTTATGAATACATCCCCCGGTATGTTATATAACTTTTGTTAGTTCAACAATTTTTTATTTGAGAAACATAAGGTCTTCGAAAAAATCGGTTTTTACCTGCTGGTGTGTTTTGACAGATTTCTGCCATTATTTGCATTTGCTTCTTATTGCTTCCTTTTTGGGTTCTTTTTGGGAAATTGGGGTTTTTAAGGAGTTTCTACAGTAGCTTGTGTCTTTAGTGAAAGTTTTCTGTTTTTAAACTAAACCCAAAGGTCTATTATCTTTTGAATACACTGATGTTTTCTGATGAAGATTGTGTGAATTTTTGTATGAAGGAAAATTTGCAGGTGTAGAGAAATAATGATGTAATGAGATGAAGAATGGACAAAGCTCAAGCTTGGGGATGCCACCCCGTGTCACCCCAAGAAATATTCAGGAGGTACAAGCGTCAAAGCTTGGGGATGCCCAAGGCATCCCCTTCTTCATCAATAAAAATCTCAGTTTTTTCTAGACACTTCGTTTTTATTGTTTCATGCATTGTTGTCTTGTTCTTGGATTGTTTTAGTTTTTGTTTTTGGTTTTTGTTTGCTTAGTTTGCTTGATTAAGTTGGTTGGTTACACCACACTTATTTTGGAGAGAGAGACACTCTGTTTCCATTGCCTAGAACACTCTAGTTTTCACTCTTATTGTTTTGTAAGTGTTCACTTTTGCTAGCACTGCGTTCGGCCTTAGTTTTCATGTGCTTTCATCTTAGAAATTTTTAGTTCTTCTTTGTGGATTTGTGAGACAAGCTCACTGATCTTTATTTATTATTATTTTTGTGAGTTGTTTCAAATAAGTTGTTTGGTGTTGGAAAAGAGTACAAAGTTTCATGCTTATAGTGGTACAAAAGGGATCTTGTTTTGACTATGGCTTAGACTTTATCATGTCATGCTAGGTGTTGTTTTGACCTTATGCTTAGTGATTATTTCTGTATCATGACTTGTTCCAAACAATTAGGATTGCTTAATGTGCCTTGAAGGAATCATGCGTTGTTTTAGCATACAAAAGCATAGTATTGCGGTATTCTCCTTTGATGCTTTGTTTGGGTTGACTTGGCACATGCTCACACCAAGTTATGACTATGAACAAGTCATCATAGCCTCTATGATCATTTAGTCCTTGACTTGTAGTACCACTCTATGCTTTGATTAGTAAAGTTTTGTTGCTCTGCATGATTATGGCCATTATTGCTCTCTTAGTTGGTTGCTCCCAGTCTTTTGCTAGCCTCCACTTGTATGAGTAAGCTCTAATCATGCTTCCAACTCCCAAGAAACCAAGAACGTGTTTGGTTCGACATTGTAAACGTAAACATAATGGGAATCGAAATACATCGGTAATGTAAACGGAATGGGGTAAATCACAAACATGTTTGGTTCAGCTCGGGTATTAGGTATGGAATCACACAGAAGGTTTCACCTGTTAAAAAACAGTGAAGGGTTTCTTAGCGCAATGGATCTTGGCTGCCGCAAGTTGCCCTCGTCACCATGGTTGCGAATTGCCGTGCTCTCCGGTGAGATTCCCCAAGGACCATGCTACCTCTTCACGAGTTCACCTCAAGTTCTGGCCGCATCTGAGTGTCTCGCTGCAGCTCGGAACTAGCGAGAACGTGGATGGCGGTGGCTTCCAGATCGGGGCAGGGCTGGGTGCCAGAGGCTAGATCTGGGAGGCACAGGGACTGCGGCGGCTCAGAGCTCCGGTGCACAGAGAGCTTTCTTCCATGGCGGACGGCCAGGAAGGCTCGTGAGGGCGTGAGAGAGAGAGAGAGAGAGTCGCGTGAGAGCGACAGTATCGAATTACACGGACGTAGGACCGGAATCAGTTTTGACTAGCGATGTAATCTGATTCCATGGAATCTGATTACGGGCAAGTCGAACCAAACAGAAAGTAACGTAATCCAATCCCACCATAATCAGGTTACGTTACAAAATAGCGAACCAAACATCTTCCAAGTTATTCCAAAGTGTCCACTATAAATTCATATGCATAGTGTGTTACACCATTCCAAGTATATTCTTGTTTTCAGCTGTCTTCTAATTAAAAAGTATTTTGTTATGTGAAAACTTAGTGATTAAAGCCCTCACAAACTTGATGGCACACTTTATATACTTTGCCCCTAATAAACTTGAACCATTGTGTCATCTATGTTGTATATGATTGCACTTATATGTTGGAATTAGCAGAACCGTGCTGTCACGGGGAACGTTTTCAACATTGAACTTGTACTTTGTACTCAGTTGATATCATGCTCTTTTGTCTATGGATGTCACCGATGTGAAATAAAGAGGGAACTTGTAAGTCCATGGAGTATGTATTTTGTGTTAGAGAAACGCCTGGGCCGCTAGCCTAAGCCATGCCTAATCCCGGTGGAAACTTGTAGCATCACTGTAACACCCTCAGAATCGGACCTATGCAAGTTTTAGCGAAACCCGCCAAACCCGCATAGAAACGATTCAAAGGTGCCCACCAGGCACTTTCGTGCGGGTGGAAAACGAAGTAATAACATTACACAACAGTCCTCGATGGGACCCACAGAACAGATATATATATAACAGCGACTCCATGAGTCAAGAATACAAATATACAATACAAAGATCCAAATCACCTTGAAAAGGATGGAGCGTCCGACTACGGACAAGATGCAAATTGAGCTAAGGGCCCTGAAGAATAACCAATGGCGTCCATAACCCTTCCCAGGCCAAGCCGGAAGGGTAACCCTGCTAACGACGTCGATCTCAAAACCTGCTTAAACAAAAGGGGTGCCGACAAAGTCAAAGGAAAAAGAGGCGTCGATCTTGAGGCGATTACAGCGAGGCTAGAATTCGGCGGTCCTCGCCTACATAGGTATGGTGGACTGAAGCGGCAGCGGCAGCATGCACTAAACAACCTATAGAGACTCGATACAACTGGCGGTTATCAGAGAGAGATAAGAATGACCTATCCGGATCCAACCTGAATCTAACACCAAACAAACCCATCCTGGTGTTTCCCCCTCGAGACCAAACGAGGAAGTCAACCGAGGAACTCACACAGTTGGCAGTTTTATTTATTCAGTTATTGTTGCAGCAATTACTAGTCAGGTGTAGATAATCATCCTGATAAAATAAGCGATGCAATTTTAGTTAACCATTCCGTTATAGTTACAACACTTACTAATCGATCTGAGATAGCATGAGATAACCCAAAACCCAGCAGTTGTTGGTACTTTTATTTAGCCATTCCGTTGTAGTTGCAATACTTACTAGTCAGATACAATTGTCGCAAGCGACAAACCAAACAAGCAATTGTGGGCAGTTTTAGTTAGCCATTCCATTATAGTGAAGCTGATTACTAGTCATTATAAAGTCAAATTTATAGCACTAATTTAGTTATAGTTGTCTATGATCGAGATACTGTGCTCCAAGTCGTCCATAACCGCGAACACGGATTTCAGAAAGTTTTACCCGGCTGGGGTGCACAAATAGCAACACACACTCGATCAACCTCGGAAAAACCAAATCAAAACCCAACGAGGCCTTCACGACAAAGCAATCACAGGATTCATTAATATTTCAGGGGGCCACCCCATTGAGTAGACCCGCAACGAAGTAAGCTAGCTCCGAGACGGACTCAAGGTTTGCGTCAATGGCTGTAAACGACTGGGAACCCGAAAGTGTGACTGGGCTTGTCGATACCGCGAAAACACTCCACTTACCTAAACAGTACAGTGTGCTCCTCGCACAATCGTAAATAAAGAAGTAGCATGGCATAAGTACAGGATAATAAATAAAACCTCAAATTAGTTTGTGGCCCCAAGAAATAAGAATGAATCAAGCTCTGGCTCAGGGGGGACCCATAATCCTCCCGGATGTGGATAGCGCGATAAATCAAGGAACAGGTATCAAGTACTCGGGGTCCTACGGGACACAAGTGGGCGTTCGGAAACCAAATATTATCAATCACCCACCGATGCCTCTGCTTACTTACTTCAATTTTAGTTGTTAAACAGGAATTAAAGTGAGCGATAAGTAAATCCATGATCACCTCCAACATCAAACATGCGACAATACACCAACAGCTGAGGTACTTGACGACACGCGACAACACTTGAGCAAGCGACTACGACGCGCAAGTCCAACTATCTACCAAACAACAGGTAATAGGGTGTGTCCAAGGCAATATAAGGCTGCAAGGGATATCACGGTACGAAAACTAGAGCATCGCAACACAGATAGCAATAGATCAACATGAGGGAATAAATACTATAAAGTAAGATAGGTAGAAAGGGGGAGATGCTCGCCTGAAAACATTGCCGAAGGTTCAACCGAAGATCGGGTCGACACTCGCATCAACTCAACGGCCTTATCCGCGAAGAAGCAAAACACTAGAACAAACACCGGATGCACTATTTAATACAACGACAGAAGACCGGGCATGATGCATGTATGATGAATGGCATGGTAAAGATGCGATGCAATTAGGTCATATTAAGCGGAACCGGGGTCCCGACAATTAACTAGGTGGTTCATGTTGTTTATCTACCCCGCAATTTAAATGTTGTATTAACATGGCAAGAGATAGCACCGGTTCGCTACACAGATTTAAATGAGGCCAATATGAGACTAGATTTGCCCGCATATGGGCCGCATATTTAATTATACGGTGAATCGGCATAATGCCCCCAAACCCACAACATGCATGCAAGTATGACAATTTAATATTACATTTATAAAATAGGGCTCGAGGAAAAGGGGTCACACATCAGAGGGGACTCGACGATCTTGGGGTTCCGGGGTTCGGGGCTCGGTCTCAGGGTTTAGGGTGCGACGGGATCGTTCTCGGACAACGGGAGGAGAGCTTGGCGTTCCGGGAAGAAGTACTTGGTCTGGCGTCGGGGGCGCATCGGATCCCCCCTGGTCGGTGCCGATCTTGTCGGGTCCTCGTATCGGGTCGGTATTGGCGTTCGGAAGTAGAGCTTGTCGTCTTCGTGGCGGTCTTGGCGTCCCTGACGTGGAGCTTGGGTGTCGACTTATCATCAAAGGTGAAGTTGTAGACGCGTCGGAAGATCTTGGAGGTACAGAACTTGGTGGCATCGGGTTTTCCGGGATGGCGATCTCGTCGTTCGGTGCCCCTCGGTTCCATGTGTGCTAGCGTCCAACTTTGATTGTCGGGATCTTGTCGAATCCAGGTACTAGGCGGCGTTGGCTATGAGGTCTTGATCCTCGAGAAAAGAATCAAGAGATGGCTAACACACCGCTGGCCGCATCTTGCATTGCTAGCGGACACACCTGAGGCGGCGGGTGCGAGAGCGGAAGCGAGGGAGGTGCCCGCGTCCCTGGCGGCGGGGCAGAGGCATCGAAGGTTGGCCGAAGCAGCGTGTCGGCGCGGGGCTCCGGTCGGAGGTGGGCCCTCGCATGTGGCCGCGCACGGCGGACAACAGGGCAGCACAGGGGTTGAGCACAAGCAGCGACCAGCGAGGAGGGGACCAATCGCGGGGCTGACCGGAGACCGGAGATCGAGGTCGTGGCGGCGGCGGCCAGCGAGAGGCAGCCTTGAGGCAGCGGCTCGCTTGGCATGTCCGGCGACAGGCGCGCCAGACGAGCGAGAGCACAATGGAGCGAGGAGGGCGGTGGCGGCAGCGGGAGGCGGGCAGGCGGGCGAGCCGTCGGGAAGGGATCGCCGAGCCGGCAGAGGCGAGCGCGCGGAGGAGGGAGGCGGAGGAAGCGGCGGCAGTGGAGAGGAGGAAGGCGGCGAGGGTGGAGGAGGAGGCGTGGCGCCAGCGGAGCTAGGCGGTGGGCTGGGAGGCCGAGGCGTGAGGGAGGCGCGGCTTGGTGGCAGCGCGGAGAGGAGCAGGCGAGCAGGAGGGTGGAGGAGGGAGAAGGTGGGGAGGGAGATGAGCGGGAGGAGGCAGCGTGGGGCAAGGGGGGTGGGCCAGGGGCTGGGGCCGAGGAGTGGAGAGAGAGGGCAGGTGGGCCAGGCGCCAGGGGGAGTGGGGTTAGGCCAGGTGAGGTGGCATGGTCTGATAGGCTAGGGGGAGGGGAGAGGGTGAGGTGGCAGCCAGGGATTGGCTGGGGTGAGGTGGAGGGGGGTGTGAGTTGACTAGGTTGGGTGGGTTTAGGAATTTAGGCGGACCGATTTGGAACCGGGGGTGGTCGTCCGGGTCGATTCGGCCCGTTCGACTGTCCCACTAAAAATAATTCAAAATTTTATTTGTTTAAAACACAGCTTCTGCAAACCGATAGCAGACAAAACAAAATAATCCGGAGACCCGGGGTTTGCGTTTGAATAAAAACGGGGCGTTTTAGAAAACACAAAATAGGTTTTTCTGCAATTAGTTTGATGCAAGCAAATGCAAGACGATGACGATGCTCAAATGCAAGGTGGCATGATGACATGAGCATGCGGTCATGATGATGCAATGCACAAAATCAACGCAATTTTCTAGTAGTGGTTTTGCGGGATGCCACAATCACCATAGTGAGCTATCTATGAAGCATCCTCAATAAAAAGCTATGCATATAGTAAAGAAAAAGATCGCTGAGATGCTCATTGTCTGCTTGCCTTGTCATTTTGGTTATGGGATAGCTCCTATACCATGTGCAAGGGGTACCCCATTGGCGGTTCTCTATGATATGCATGTACTTACAATGACAAGAACTTACAGGTGACTGAAGTTGAGTAGCATGAGGTGTGGCCCTCGTATTCAAGGGACTTGAGATTGCCAACTTATACTTTGTCAAGCATATACTCCATCTTTGTTCACTTTAACCTTAATCACTTCAAGATTCTTATGATAGGGGCAATGGCTGAAAGCTAACAAGTACCATAATTTTTGGAAGCTCTTTTTAAGACTTGAAATCCCTGCTTCCCTTTATGAAGGGCCTTTCTTCCACCATTATTTGAGTCTCCACCTTCTACTTTTAGGCACCATTAAGAGAGCATGGTTGCCATTTTGTGTGCAGTGTCCCAAAACTTATTGATTGATGCATATTGTGATATTGCTTGTTCTTGTGCTATTTGTATCTAGTCACTCTTATGAACTTTGAAGGTGTCCTATGCATCTATGTGCTACTCTATGAGGGAAAAGTTGATTGCCACTATGCCATGTTTTCTATATGTGAAATAAACAAACGTTTTTCAATGCATGTTATTCATGATCTTTGTTTGTGGCCTTTCATGTTGCATGCATAGTTACTATGTCTTATTGTTAGAACTTCATCTTTCATGCTCATGTTTAGAGTTCTTTGATCCCTTCTTTCAATGCTTGCAAATGGTTTGATCTTGATTTTGACGGTGCATGTCACCTCAAAAATTATTCTTTTTATCACTTACCTACTCGAGGACGAGAAGGAGTTAAGCTTGGGGATGCTTGATACGTCGAAAATGAGTCTATAATTTTTGGTGCTCCATGCTTGTTTTATACCATTTGTCTTAAGTTTTGTCTACACTTTGAGGTATATTTATACACTTTCTAGAACTAACCTATTGACAAGATGCCACAGTGCTAGTTGCCTGTTTTCTGCTGTTTTTGGTTTCAAAAAGCTAAAAATGAATATTCTCGGAATTGGACGGGACAAAATCCAAAGTTCATATTTTCCCTGAATGATACGGAAAATCGAAGACGAGACGGAGGAGGACACCAGGGTGGCCACACCCTAGGTGAGCGCGGGCCCACCCTGGCCGCGCCCACAGGGGATGTGGCCCCTGGCCCTCCATCGACCTTGCCTCCTTCACCTATAAGAATCCCCCGGGGATAAAACCCTAAATAATCCATCATACTTTCAGAAAAACCTCTATAGCGCCGCCGCCACCGAAAGGGAGATTCGGGGGACAGAAAGTCTCTGTTCCGGCACCCTGTCGGGACGTGGAAGTGTCCCCGGAGCCATCTCCATCGATCTCCATCGCCATCTTCATCACCCCAAGATGAGGAGGGAGTAGTTCTTCCTCGAGGCTAAGGGCTCTACCGGTAGCTATGTGTTCATCACTCTCTCTATGCATGGTTATATTGTTATCATGAGCTTTGTAATCAAGTATATCTACCTTGCTACTCAAGTGCTTTAATAGATCCCTACTCTCCCCATGTGTGTGGAAGTGACAGCGTGCACGCCATGGTGGCACTTAGGTTTGAGTCTACATAAATACTCTTTGTGCTTTAATAGATCTATGCTTTTCCCCCCGTTTTTGAAAGTGACAGCGTGCATACCTTGTATGGCACTTTGGCTAGATTGAATATTTGTTATGAGTTATATTTGGAGTTGGATGTCTCTACGAAATTGTGGTGTTTGTTGGAACCATCTAGCGCTCAAGGTGACAGTATGGGGTTATCTAGATTGGGGAAGGCGGACTTTGAGGAGTGCTGTTATAGCCCTACCGATGATTAGAGTGTCCAACGGGAGAGTAGTTAAGAGTAGTATCATGAAGAGAGGATATTTATATGAGAGAGTGTTCACTAGTGAAAGTATGATCCCTAGGCCTTATTTCTAAACATTGAAACACCATTTGCATCTAGATCTGTTACATGTTTGCTTGCTTCCAGTCTTTACCTCACCGTCAAGCTCCATCAAAGTTATTTTCTGGCACCGTTACCACTTGTGTTTCACTATATCTTCGCCGAACTAGTGCACCTATACACCTGACAAGTGTATTGGGGACACAAGAGACTTCTTGTATCTTGATTGCATGATTGCTTGAGAGGGAATACCTTTGACTACTTCCTCCCTGAGTTCGATAAACCTTGGGGTAATCCACTTAGGAGAAACTTGCTGCTGTTCTACAAACCTCTGCACTTGGAGGCCCAACATCTGTCTTCAAGAATAGAAGTGCGTAGACATCAGTATGCATAACTATATTAGGATCACACACCTACAAACAACGGAATTAGAGATGAATGCCATGTTATTAGGATTACATTATATGATCAATATCATTGGTGCAACACTCTTCTGCCACCTTATGACTATGCTTTTAGCCACTGAAAGTTACATACTACTACTTCCGATGACAACTATAAATATGCTGCTATTGTTTACTGCTTGTTTTACTACTTTGAATCAAACATTGTAAATCACCGCTTGCTTTGTGAATTTATTGATTTGCAAGTGTGGTTGAGAGTGATGTCTCAGTTTCTAAAGTCTTATTGATATTCTTGTGTTCCCCTTGAGTCGAACTATAAATTTGGGTAATACTTCCCATCGAAGATTTCAGCGATCCCCTATACTTGTGGGCATCAATACATTTTCTAGCATCTTTGCTAGGGAACCTAGATTTATTGGTAAGACCACTTGTTATCATTTATTTGTTGTACTTATTTGCTTCTCACTATGGGAAAGGATAAGGATGCTACTAAGAAGGTCATAGTGCCGTCCACCACAAGGAGAGGTACGAACTTGCCTTCTAGGCTACATTTTCACTTAATGCTACTACTACTCATGTTGCTAGAGATAAAACTACCATACTACCAAGTTCACCATTGTCTAGGATGTATACTAGTACTAAACATGACTTGTTGGAAGTTGGCAAAGATAAAGAGGGGACGCCTGATTTATCTAAGTCTTTGTCTAATGATGATATAGAATCTGAATATGATGAAGATGAACTTTATGATGAAAATGATATTGCAACTAGATCTAAATCAACACCTTCTGATGAAGATATTGCTTTCTCTAAAGCTTTAATGAACCTTGATTTAGATGACTTAGATAAATTGATGCTATCATGAGTACTTCTTTAGGAGAGTTATTCCCTATGTCTAGTAAAATGGATGCATCTGCAATATACATTAAAGATAAAGACTATGAGTTCACTGTTGACTCTGAAATAATAGAAATGGTTGAAGCATCTAATTTCCATGGTAAAGAATAATAATTCCCCTATAAACACTTAAAACATCTTAATGATCTATCTAGCCTATTTGGGAAAACTGAAATCCAACAACGCTACTACTTCTTGAAAAAATTTCCTTTCTCTTTGGGAGGAAAAGCAAAAGCTTGGTATAACTCATTATCTCCAAAGTCAATCATTAGAAAAGAGGCGTGAATATACTTGTTCTATAATAGATATTTCCCTTCTAGTAAGATGCATGGCATGATTGCTGAAATTAGTAAGTTTGTGCAAAGTAAGGAGGAGGGTATTCCTCAAGCTTGGGGGAGATATTGTGCCCTTAAGAGGAGATGTCCTACTTATGGTTTTAAATATAATGAGTTTCTTGATATATTTTACAATGTAATAACTAAAAAATCTAGATCTTATCTAGACAGTGTTGCAATGAATATTTTTAGGCATAGGACTATTGAGGAAGTTGAGGCATTATTGAACACTATTACTCAGAATCATCATGATTGGCATATTGAAGAGGAAGAGAAAATTGAAATGATCCATAAAGAGAGAGGTATTCATAAATTATCTAATGAATACATGAAATAAGCTTCAAGGTCTATCAAAGAAAGTGGTATTAAAACTTCTCACTTGAAGGAAATTTCTGAAATGGGTGTCAAGTTCCCTATTGATGAACCATGTTTTCCTATCCAAGTACATGATATATGCTCCGCTGAAGGTAACGAAAGGTATCTCCTCCTGAAAGCGCACTTCCTATCCTAAAGTGGTTTTAATGTTTGATGATAACACACATGCCAGACTAAGCTATTGCTAAGTGTACCACAGGTTTTATTTAGGAGAAGACATTATTCGTTCTCGCCAAACATGTCACTTGCCAGACATTGCCCATGCTCCTGTGGTGTCCGGTAGTACCGAAAATACCAACCGGTACTACCTCTCATCACCGGTACTACCGCTTGGTGGTACCAGACATGGCAGTGGGGTGTGAAAAGCCAGTCCACCCTCACGGCATCTATAGAGGTCCCAACCTGATAAGGTAGAGATCCCTGTGTTTACAATGCTAGTCCCTGTATCAATAGCTAGCATCCATAGTTTAAGATGTAATATCAAGAAACAAAGGTCATAATACAACTTTATAACCAGGAATAAAATAATTCATTACATCTTACATATCTCATTTGGCTATGTCATTACAATGCAGTAGAAATATCTATATAGCATGGAGTCCTTCATCTTCAAAGGGCCACATGCAATCATGTTGGTTGTAGACTTGTAATCCTATTCAACACACTTCACTAACATCAAACAAACATGCAACATAATAAGTTACAGCCACAAGGGTCAATACATTTGAATTGTATTGGCAAGTGATACTATGGTAAAATAGTGGTGTCTATCATCTATATGCATTTGGCTAAGTGGAGCTTAGGATTGCTTTGCTCAAAATAGATTTTCCTTATCATTTGAAAACACTAAGTTTTTGTTTGTCAAATCACCCAAGGAACAACCAATGAATATTGGTTAACCTTTACCCTTGTTCAACCACAAGTTTTTAACTTAGAAATTGGGATGAGGAGATCCTTGATAGCTTCCATGTCTTGATGCTCAAATTTTCCATTGTCGGGGACACGGCTAATTACTTAGATTTTACTCTCGAGAGAGGTGGTGCACTTTCCCCACAAGACTCGACATATATCGAGACAAGATCTTTCAGAAGCCTTCCCTTAGACCAAAATGGACGCGCTCCAAACCTATCACCCCTACCACCAACTGTCCATTTGGCTAAGTTATTGCAACCTATATGATTCAGGCAGAGCCCATAATGCCATGTGGCTGCACTTGAAGCTTCTGAACATTTTACATCTCAAATCTCTTTGTTCCTGGGTGGCTTTCCACAAGTGAGATACACTAGGGTAGGCCATAAATATGGGGACCTATGTAACCACTCAACATAATCCATTCACACCATTCCACCGAGGTGATTCATTCACATAGTTGTTTTATTTAAACAAAACACAAGTCATTGACTTAGAAATATTTCATAGCATGAATATAATCCACCCTTATTTTCTACTAGCTGGGCTAAGCATGATAGTAGCAGGAATCTTAACTTAGGGGAAATCTACTAAGGAATCATATACTAGGATTTCCCAAGGCATAGTTTATACTCAGAAAATTACATGCAAGTCCTATTCAAAATATCACTAATGCATAGTGAAAAATAATAGGACAAAATGTATGAAGCACCACTTGCCTTTTTTGGTAGAGAAACTAGGTTCACTCCTTGATCTTGCAATTTGTCACACTCTTCAAAGTTCACTACAATTCAATCAAAGCGCAAATTCAAACTAGCATTCAAACAATTCACCACATAAAATAATAAAAACAAAGCAATGCATGCAAGCATGCAAAAGATTGTTTTATTTGTAAAGGTGGTTTCTAATAGGCTACAAACATTTTAAAACACCTATTGGTCATTTATAAAAGTGGCAAAACCATTTAAAATCAAGTTAGTGAAAATAGGCCACTTAAATCATTTTTGCTTTGCTAGAAATGATTCAAACCAAAGTAATAATTTCTAGTGTTTGACAAATATATTTTTTGAACACAAATGTTAGCGTTTTAAGGTCAAAGTGTTTAATACTAATCCATTTTCAAAAGGTTTCACTCAAAAACCATTTTTAAATCAAAGCAACATTTTATTTTACTAGAAATGCCTTTAAACAAAGTAATAATTTTTTCTAGGGTTCATCAATTATAATTTTAAATCCAAAAATTAGTGTTTAGGGTCAGAGAGTTTAAATCAAACCATTTGCAAAATGTTTTACTCAAAAAGCATTTTTAAACCATAGCAAATATTTTTGTTTTACTAGAAATGTCTTTATTCAAGGAATAATTCCTTGTGTTTAACAAAATATAATTCTAAACCCAAAAGTTGGTTTTTATGGTCAGTAGGTTCAAAACAAAACATTTTCAAAATATTTTACCCTAAAATTTTTTTAGAATAAATTTTATAACCAAAATAGGCCTAAACAATTTTCTGCAAAAACAATCAATTTTACAGAAGCAAAATGCTAAACTAAGGGAATGGATGCAAATTTCACATTTTTGTGAATCCAATGATATAAAATTTGTAAAATTTGGACGTGTGGATCAAATGTTATGAATTTTACAAATCTAAACATCTAATAGATCTATTTTCTGTTTTTAAAATAGAGGCTGGGCCACGTGGCTGAATCTAACTGGTCTATACCAGTTCGCACGGATCGACTAATATAGGCCGCAGGATTTTATTTAGATCGCATGCCATAGATCACTCTATACCTCTTCGTCTAATGATTCTATCGTGACCACTAGATCGACATCTGACGGCTCAGGGCGCTATGACCATGTAGTGGCGGCGCTGGGGCATCGGCGAGCGGCGACGCGCTCTGTCAAAGACGTTGCCGGCGAACTAGGAAGCGAGAAAAAGAGGGGAAGGCTCACCGGGTTTGCAGGGTTGCGCTGATTCTCGAGGTGGTCGCTGTCGATGAAGGGGCGCACGGTGACGACGGGGAGTGCTCGCCGGAGTCGTCTCTGTCGTCGGGTTTGTTCTGGTGTCGTCGTTGGCGAGGCTACGATGCGCGCTAAGATAAACTAGTGGTGAAGTTAGACGCGCACGAGAGAGGGGGTTGTAGGAGTAGAAACCAGTGAGTTGGGGGCGGTCAGGTCTCATCGTGGGGGGTCGCCGGAGTGGAAGCAGTAGGCGACGACGTTCAGTCGAAGACGAAGGAGAGTATCTGGGGCATGCGCAGGTGAGTGGGAGGTACTGGGAGATGCGTAGGGAGATGGAGAGCAAGCTAGTGGGTACAGGGAGCGTAGAGGTGGTCGGAGTTGCCGGAATTTGGCCGGAGTAGCTCGTCGGGGCAATGGTGGTTTCGGCTTGAATTGGAACATCCTGGAGGCGGAGAGGGAATGGCGTCTAGGGTTAAAGGGAGAGGGAATACATGCGTTTAATCGTGCATGGTCGCAGGGGAGAATTACTCGCGGAATCAAGGCAGAAATGGGATACGGAATTTGGGGAAGAACGGTCTGCGAGGGTGGAGACGACAATCTGGCAGTGGGGCTGCGTTGTCAGCGAGTGAGTGAGGAGTATAGTGGGGCCTTGCTGTCAGTGGCTATGTGGGTAGAGGTGTGAGTGAGTAAACGATTCGGGGGAGAGAGTGAGAGTGGCCCAGGTGGGCTGCTATTGGGCTTAGTTGGGCTGGGGTCCGGGTAGGACTAGCTGGGATGGTTCTTTTTCATTTTTTCCTCTTCTGTTTTCTTTTCTTTTTCTATTTCTATTTTCTGTTTTGGTTTTTAAACATTTGATTTAAACTCCAATTTGAATACAAGTTTTAATATGATTTAATATTCATTTAAATTGGCAATTGTCTTTATTCAAATAAAATCAAATATGGTTTTAATCCCATATAAATTTTATTCAAATAATTCTTTTATTCCATTTAATTTAATTTAAATAACTTTTATTCCACTTGGGAAAATTCCAATTTATTATTTTCTCATGATTTAATTAATCATTTACATTAGGGATTTTGTCTCCATTCAAATAGAATTGAATTTAGTTAAGGTCCATATAATTTTAATTTAAAAATATTTATCCCTTTATTTTATTTGGATTATCTTTATCGCATTTGCATATGGATTTAACTCAAGGTTTAAATTACCTCCCCAAATATTTTTATTGAGGTTTATTATTTAGTTTAGGCAATTTGTATTTATTTAAATAAAATTGGATTTGGTTCCATTCATATAATTTTATTTAAATAATCTTTTATTCCTTTCAATAAATTTCAATTCCATTTGTTTATGGATTTGGCCAAGATTTAATTTGGCTTTTAAATATTCCTTATTTATTTATTTATTTTTTATCTCATAAAATCCATATCTTTTTATTTATAGATCCAGAATTGGTGATTCCAATTTGTATGATTTTATTTAATATTTGTTTATCTTTTTAAATCCTTTTAGGATTAATTTGCTCACAATTTGTTATGGATTTTAGTTAGGAGATTTATTAGCTTTGGAAATTAATTCTTTTTATCTTATTAAATTCATAAGTTTTTATCCATGGCTCCAAATGAAATGAAACCAATTTCTATGGTTTTATAATACTTTTTTATTATTCTGATCATTTATAAATGTTTGTTGCTGATTTTTTATATGGATCAAATCCATAGTCTTTGAGAGATCTTTGGAAATGACTTTCTTCAATTAGGGTTTTAGGGTTTTGGTTTAACTTATCCAAATGTTTAAATTTCAAGATACATTCATTGATGAATGCATTTCACCTGATTGAAATTTGTTGGATTCCCTTTTATTCAAATTTGTTCAAGAAGGGTTTTGGTGTTTCCATTTAGAAACAAAAAGTTTCTTTTCACCCTAAATTTCAACATTTATTTCTTTTGTTTATTTATTTTTCACATTTCAAAATTTGGAAAATTTTGGGATGTGATAGCATCACCTGGTACCTCGACGCGGTACTACGTCCTAGGTCCGGTAGTACCGCACAAATGGACCGGTACTACCGCTGCGCGGTAGAACCGCTTTTCCTATGTACTACCTCCAGGGGAGCCTATTGCCTGGCCTCTCAACGGATAAGGTTCCGGTACTAAGTACAGTATCTGATAGATAGTACCGGTTGTTTTCGGTACTACCGCTCTGGTATTCGGTAGTACCGGGTCTGACAAGACTACAACGGGCAGATCTTCCATGTGGGGTATAAAAAGACCCCTCTTCTACCTTGAGGATCTGCTCGACCCACTGAAGAACACCATCCCCATTTGAGGCACCAAATTGCCAAGATATCTTCATCCAACCATCCAAGGTCATCGATCTTTGAAGAATCGAAGGAGGAGGCCTTGATCTATAGCTCCACCAAGAGAGATCTTCATTCCCCCCTCATTCACTCGAGGGCCACTTGCTGTAGTGTTTCTTTGGAAACCGTAGTTCTAGATTTGGTTCTTATAACCTTGTCTTTGATTGTTTGACAGCTTGCTTGTATTCGGGAGCCTCCAATTCAGTTATGGATGTGTGCGTCGAACTTGTTTTAAAGGTGCCGGCTTCCACCTCGAAGGTTGCCGATATAGTGGAAGAGGTGAATCGAACCCGTTAGGGTGAGGTTCAACGGAGAACAAGGGAGTACTTTCATGTCGTAGGTGGTTTGATACCACCCCTCTCCAAACATAGACGTACTTCCCCTCCAAAGGAAGGAACTACAAGAAATAAACCCTTGTGTTTCCGCGTGCTCCACTTTGGTTACTTCTATCCTTTACCGCACTTTACTTATCTTGTTCTTGCTTAGTGTTTGTGCTAGTTTGAAATATAGGTAAATTCACCTTAGTTGCATAATCTAGAGAATTTACCTTTTGTGTCAAACCCTAATTTGAAAAGGAGTAAAATTTGAAGTAGAACCTATTCACCCCCCCTCTAGGTGCCCATACGATCCTTTCAATTGGTATCAAAGCCTCAACTCTTTATTCGGGCTTTACTGCCTAAGAGTAAATGGGTAGCCAAGTAGGAGAAGGGGATGGTGAGACTAGTCACACGGTGTCCATGGAGGATCTCAAGAACTTGGAAACAAGCTTGATATCCACCATGGGCAACGAGTTGAAACAATTGCGCGACCTAGTTGAGCAACTTATTAAAGATAAACTTGCCTCATCATCTCCTCCTCCTCGAGAGGAAGCTCCATCATTACCAAAGGTGATTGCCTCTGCATCACCCGCGGTTGTGGTGGTAGGTGATAATCAAGACAACACTAATTCCTCCACCAAGAAGGATAATGGGAAAGGAGAGCATCATGAGGTTACCAATTGGTACTCTCCCAACCCACCTATTCCTCACCCACATATAAACAATAGGGGTGACCCACCTAAACTAGCTGCAACTTCCTTTGCTCAATGGAAATCTTTAATGAAATCTCATGTGCGCAGCTCTTGCATTGAATTGTGGAATATCATTGAAGAAGGACTCTGAACTGTGGATCCAACCAACTTGACAAGAAGAGAAGTTGTCAATAGCCAACTCAATGCCACCGCCTTGCAGATTATTCAATAAGGTTTGGTTACAAAAGATTTCCCTCACATAGAACACCTCAACACCGCCAAGGAAGCTTGGGATGCTCTCACAGAGCTATATATTGGAAATGAGAGCATGAGAATAAACCAGTATGATGCATTAAGCAATGAAGCTGAAGGTTTCGATATGAAGTTGGTGAAGATTATGAAGACATGTATAAAAAAATCAAGTCAACTGCCACCGCCTTTAGGAATGTTGGTGCCTCACATGTGGATGATGCTTGGGTAAAAAGGAAATATGTGAGTGCACTCATGCCCTTTGAGCCCACCGACTTGAAGAGTCTACACGGAAGACATAACTATCATTTCATGACCTCCAAAAAATTTATGCAAGAGATGGCCGCTTTCAAGGTTGCTGCCAAGAATGCCAAAGATGCCTGTCCTCGTGCCCTTGGAATGAGCAATGGTGTCAACCTTGCCCTATAAGCCAACGTTGTGGACTATGTGGATGAAGATGAAAGTGATGAAGGATTGTCTTTGAGCCCTCCTGACGATATTAAGGTTGCTCATAGTCAGTGCATGGCCTTCTATGCAAGAGACTTTTAGAATAACCCCGCCAAGGCCAAGAAGGAGATGCTACAAAGAAGTAACCCTAATGGGAGAAGAGACAATAGCCCTAAATTGAGAACTTGCTTCAGTTGTGGTGATCGTTACCATTTTCTTGCTAGCTGACCCTATTGGAGAACAGAAGATCATGGCGGCGCACTCGTGCCAAAGAAAAAATCCAAGGCACCCTTCAAGAAACCCTTCATCAAGAAGAATTCCACCAACAAGAAGTCGGGTGAAATTGTCTTGATCACTCATGAAGAATTCTCCCCGACAATGGAGATGACGAAGATGATGAAGAGGAAACATCAAGTGGTGTGGCTTCTCTTGCTACTACTTCTACACCCACATTCTCCCTCTTCAACTCTCCAAATGAGAATATCTCCAACAAGAACGTCACTTTCCTTATGACAAGAGGAACGGAGGTATTATCATCTTCACACCCCTCGTCCTTGATTGATGATGAGATATCTCTTGAGGTCAAAAAGGAATTAATTGCTTTTGATGAGTTTATGAATAACTTGCAAGGGGAACCCAAGAGACATTTCGGGTACCTCCTAGATCAACTTTATCACACATAAGAGCTTCTTGATGAGATATGCAAACTAGGGAGAGAGCATATGATTGAGGTAGAAGCTCTAAATAATGCTCTAGAAGAAGAACAAGAGACTAGGATGTCTCTTGAACTAAAACATGAAGGGCTTGATCGGGCAAATGACCTAATTGTTAATAGACTCATCAAGGAACGAGACCATGCTACTGCTAAATATAAAAAGGCTAAAAAGGACAAGATTGAGTTTGGTGTTGTTCATGAAAAACTTGCCGAGGACATTAGGATGCTTGACGAGGCTCACAAGGCCTTGGAGAGTGAACTCTTGTTACTCACAAAGTATCGTGAAAATCTTCAAACTCAATTGAACAATACTTCTTCACCTAGTACTTTCATTCCTTCTAGTTGTATAAATATACTTGAAGAAAATGTTAGGTTGAAGGGGGGTTAGCTAAGGCCACCTTTCCCAAAGGAAACAAGTCCATTGATGATCTCTTGAGTAAGCAGAGGCCAAATGGTGAGAAAGGGGGCATTGGGTATGTCACCAATGCCAAGAACAAGAACAACAATAAGAAGAAGGCCAAGCCCGCACAATAAAAATACAAGGCCATTGTTGGTAGTAAGACCACAAGTGGCAAAACTATGTCTCATGATGACTTTGCGGGAAGTGCTAACCCTCACTATGTTTTAATGCGTGACTATTATGGTGATGTGTATGCACAATATGTTGGCCCATTTGATGGCTATATTTCTTGGTCTATTTGGGTTCCCAAGACCCTTTTTGCTAACAAAAGAGGACCCATTGAAAAATGCGTACCTAAAAACTAGTTTGATATTTTGTAGACATATGCTTCCGGAGGGTCAAAATGGGTGCTTGATAGTTGATGCACAAGTCATATGACCGGAAGCAAATCTATTATCAGGGAGTTGAGACCAAATGATGATCAAATATCCGTGACATATTCCGACAAGTCAAAGTCTAAGGTAATGGGTTTCGACAAGGCTGTTGTTGCCCATGATATTACTCTCGTGGATGTCATGCTTCTTGAGACCCTTAGCTATAATTTACTTTCAGTCCGTGCTCTTGTAAAGATGGGCTTCGCCGTATTTATTGATAATGATATAGTGGTCCTCATGTGGGTACGTCGAAAATGGCTTGTATGTGGTGGACTTTTCGAGGAAAACCACTACAAGTGTGATGTGCTTATTCGGAAAGGCCGATGTGGGTTGGTTATGGCATGAGAACTTTTCAAAGTCTCCACAAGGATGGCCACATTGTTGGACTAAAATAAAATGTTTGCTTTGCCAAAAATCGTGTTTGCAGGGCTTGTGTTGAAGGAAAGATGCACGATTCTCCCCACAAGCCGAAGAACTAAATCAAGTCCAAGAGGATCTTGGAGCTCCTTCCCGTGGATCTCTTTGGTCCTCCATCTCATGCTAGTCTTGGTGGGAAGAAATATTGTTTGGTGATTGTTGTTGACTACTCAATATGCACATGGGTATATTTCTTCAAGTTGAAAAGTGAGACCCAATAAAACTTCATTAACTTCATCAACATGGCTCAACATAAACACAATGTCCCTATGTTGATAATAAGGAGTGACAACGGCACCGAGTTCAAGAACTACACCTTAAATGGATTTCTTAGTGATGAGGGGATAAAACATCAATATTCCGCTGCATATACCCCTCAACAAAATGGTGTAGCCGAGAGGAAGAACCAGACTCTTATTGATATGGCAAGGACCATGTTGGCGGAGTTTAAATCTCCATACAATTTTTGGGCCGAAGCAATCTCCACCGCATGCCATGCATCGAACCGACTCTACCTCCGTAAAGAATTGATGAAGACTCCATATGAAATACTTACCGGTAACAAGCCCAACATGTCATACTTCTGAGTGTTAGGTTGTAAGTGTTTCTATAGCATAAAGGGTGTTTGTTTGTCCAAATTTGATTCCAAAGCATTAGGGGTATTTTTTTGGCTATGGTCTCGTATCCAACACTTATAGAATCTATGATAAGATCTCCGGAATTGTCATAGAATCTTGTAGTGTGGTTTCCAAAGAATATGATGGTCCCCAAGGGGGGGCGTGTTGATGTTTGTGATGCAGATAATGAAATGCCTCAGGATGCCATAGGAAGAATGGGTGCAGGATTCATCCGCCCCGTTGAGGAACCCCTTATGGCGGATCGAGAAGAACTATGCTCTACTGGACATAAAGAATGGAAGTTAGTTGAAAACCCAAAAGATTGCCGCAATGTTATAGGCACCAAGTGGATCTTCAAGAACAAGCAAGATGAGCATGGAATTGTTGTAAGGAATAAGGCAAGATTGGTTGCACAAGGTTTCTCTCAAATTGAAGGCATTGATTATGGAGAGACATATGCACCCGTGGCTCGCCTTGAGTCCATTCGTATCCTTCTTGCTTATGCGGCACATCACAACTTTAAATTACAACAAATGGATGTAAAAAGTGCATTTCTTAATGGTCCATTGCATGACTTGGTATATGTAAAGCAACCCCCGGGGTTCGAGGATCCCAACTTCCCAAACCATGTCTACAAACTTGATAAGGCGCTCTATGGGCTAAAACAAGCCCCACGCATGTGGTATGAGCACCTTAGAGAGTTGTTGTTAGACCGTGGGTTTGAAGTTGTGAAAATCGATCCCACTCTTTTTACTAAGAAGGTCAATGGGGAGCTTTTTGTATGCCAAATATATGTTGACGATATTATCTTTGGCTCATCTAAAAAAGATTTTAATGATGAATTCTCAAAGCTTATGACTAATAGGTTCCGGATATCTATGATGGGGGAATTGAGATTATTTCTTGGTTTTGAAGTCAAGCAAGAGGAGGAAAATTCTTCAACCAAGCTAAATATACTCCAGACATGCTCAAGAGATTCAACATGAAAGATTTAAATGGAGCTCCTACTCCCATGGCAACAAAGACTCATCTTGAACTAAACCCAAATGGTAAAGATGTGGATCAAAAGGTATACTGGTCTATGATTGGTTCTTTGCTTTACCTTTGTGCATCTAGACCCGGTATTGTGTTGAGTGTAGGAGTGTGTGCAAGATATCAAGCGGCTCCTAAAGAAAGCCATTTTATGGCGGTCAAGAGAATCTTTCGATATTTTGTTCATACGCCCAAACTATAGTATTTGGTATCCTCGGGGATCAACATTCTCTCTTTGTGGATACATGGACTCGGATTGGGATGGTGATAAGGATGATAGAAAATCAACCTCCGGGGATTGCCAATTCCTTTGTAGGTCCTTGGTGTGTTGGTCTTCTAAGAAGCAAAATTGTATATCTCTCTCCACTGCCAAAGCCAAGTATGTTGTCACTGCTAGTGCTTGTACTCAATGGCTATGGATGAGGCAAACTTTAAAGGAATATGGTGTCCATTGTAACAAAGTGCCTATTCTATGTGACAATGAAAATGCTATCAATATTGCCTACAACCCGGTGGATCACACAAGGATAAAGAATATTGAGATTCGTCATCACTTCATTAGGGATCATGTTGCTTGAGATGATATTGAGCTAGCCTGTGTGTCAACCAAAGACCAACTTGCCGACATATTCACGAAGCCACTTGATGAAGCAAGGTTTTTCTATTTGAGGAATGAACTAAATATCATAGATTTAAGGAGCTTGGCTTGATCATCTTGCATACTCACCTATATCTTGACTCTTGTTTGGTTTAGGTGCATGCATGTATATAGGGGGAGTGCGGCCCTAATTGATTGTACTATCCCTCCCCCCATTATGCCCAAAGTGATAAAAAAATCATTTCTCTTAATATCATTTTGTCATATGTGAGCTTCAATGATGAGTTTAGGTAATGGACCCAAGATATATCTTCGTGGTGCCAAGCCGAGTATAATCTAACATGGTGGCCTAGGCCACCACCCTCTCGCATCTGAGAGGTTGGATCTTCCTTGTGTTGGTCATTTTTTGGTATGAATCTTGGAAACATGCGCTTTCATTTTTTCCTTGCTATTCTTCACTATGTTATAGTGCATGTGTCCCTATCAGTTTGATACTATAAAACCTAAGCCATTCCTAATCCCCATACAACCCCATCTACTCTGCACAAGAACCTCCTCATTTGTCCCTGGCAATTGGTTCTGGTGGAACCGGTACTACCGGATCGGGAAGCGGTACTACCGCCCAGGGTCAGTTATCAGGTCGATTCCTGGAAACTGCCCAGGTGTGGTACTACCGGTCCCTTGTCCAGTACTACCGGTCCTATGACTGGTACTACCGGACGGTGTCCCTGGTAAAGAGTAAGACGCGGGGGGCACCTCTCAGTGCCTCATTAACCCCCGTCTCCACTTCAAACCGCCGCCGCTGGAGCTGGAAACCCTGCCAGAGCACCGCCCCCCTCCCTTCACCAGATCCTCACTAGATCCGGACTCCTCGTGGGCTCCTCGTCATTTTCCACAACCATGGACTCTGGTATAACCACCTCCTCTCTCCAACCTCTTTTTTTCTCCATTGGATCTAGGGAAACTTCGATTCATGGTCAAAAACACTTATTTTGGGGTTGTACCGCGTGTATACTGGCAGATAATGCTACTTGCCCGAAGGAATCCATGTATTGTGAACTTTTGATGCCAATTTGTGGTTTGGCTCTACCAGATCTGGGTGCGTATCCGCACGACCGGTAGTACCACAAAAAATTTCCGATACTACCGCTCAAAATTTCCGGTACTACCGCACCCAGCTGACAACAAAAGTTCATCAAAACTCAGACTTCTTTGTGGACTTTTCGCTTTCGGGTTCTTGTGCCCTTATCCCCCTGTTGTCTCCCTCTTGCTTTCACAGGTGAGGTGGTTCCAGGGGATCTTGTAAGCATTCCAAGTCCCGTCATGAGATTGAGTATTACAAGTGAGAGTCGGAAGAGGAGATCATGCCCCAACCCAGCAAACACTTGAAGTTGAAGGCTACTTGGGGTTGCCGTGGAGGGGCCCAACCCTGCTGGCCGTGGTAGTTCTCCTCCATCTCCTCCTCCAAGTCACATCAAGAGTCGGAGATCTGGGCCTTCAGGGACAAAGCTGCTAACTGATCTTTTTGAGCTTGACTACCATGCCTTGCGGTCCGCAAATCCATATATTGCAGCTCGGAGCCAATCTAGGGAGGACAACCTATTCTACACTGAATTCCAAGAGCGCATGTACAATGAGGTTATCGTGAGAAATGAGAAGCTGGTTGTTCCTCAGAAGTGGATTGAGATGGGTCACGTGAACAAGGACTTGGACTACTTTGGTGAAGCTAAGGATATCTGCTCCAACATTGGCCTGCTTCCCATTATGGAGTTCTAGCAAGACTATGACCCCTTTCTCAGTGCTCAGTTCTATGCCACCACCAACTTTGCAAAGAATCAGGCAAGGACCATCACTTGGATGACTCACGGTGTTATCAAGGAAGAAACATTGGCTGAGTTTGGGCAGATTCTTGGGTATGAGGATCATGGTCGTGACACTCATGTTGGATACCACTATCACACTAGTGGTCGTCCCATGAAGAAGGATGTCCTTGCTTCATTATACATCCAGGGCCACGGTATTTCTGGTAAGATCAAGGGTCTCCTACCCACCTATGATATCTTGAACCACATCTTCCGTGAAACCGTTGCCCCTCGAGCAGGAGATCCAGATGAGATGCATGGTTACATGGTGGACCTCATGTTCAACACTTACACCAACCGTGAGTATGGACTCCCGCTTGATGTAATGGACTTCATTTGGAATGAGATGGTCGTTGCCGCGTACACTCGGAGGGTACCTCCTTTTTCTCCATAAATCATGGCACCCATCATCAACAAGTGCCCCATATTTCCAAGAGTATGTCTACTCGCCACCTTGTTACTCACTGGCACAAGTTCTTGTTGATCAAGACCCATCCTAAACCTCGCAATGCGGCTGGTCAACTATTTGATGAGGACGGGAACCCGCTTGAAGAGGTGTCCGGTGATGAGAATAGTTGCCGTGATGCAGACTTTGTTGTGTCCAATCGCAAGAATGCCCAACCCTTGTGGGCTAAGAGGATCGAGGCCAAGCTCAAGAAGGTCTTTTGCTTCCAAGTTGACAACCAAAGGTGCATGTATGAAGCACATGTGTATGCCGAGAAAGCTTGTTCTCGTCACAAAGAATTGATGGAAGCCTAAGGTTTGACTGCCTCCAAGAACAACATCACTCCTAAAGACCAATGGATCTCCAAGCATAGATAATGGAAGGACGATGCCACCTCATCATTCCGTGTTCCGCCGACCCATGAGGATGACTATGATGATGAGGAGGAGTGAGTCTCGGGATGTTAGTCTTGCTCTTGTCCCTTTTTGGCGTCTTGATTCCAAAGGGGGAGAAGATGCACCTTAGGCATGCGTGATTTTCATGGGAAAAGTCACAAGCTTGTTCTTGCTTTGATCTGTAGTCGCTTGTGAACTTTATTTGCTTTATTTCCCTTATATTATGTGTGAACTCTAAGTGATAACTATTTGTGCTATGTATGTTGAGACTATGTGGTTATCTTGTGGATCCATCATATGCGTTCGATGGTTATTTTTATATAGATCCACCCTATGTGATGATGTTTTGTAACTACCTCGGTGAATTACGCTCCTAGATACAAGCCTGGATGAACGGTAGTGGTTGAAATAGTACGGTGGGGCCCCAAAAGCCTCTCACGGGTAGGCCTTTCGGCCATCCCAACCACTACCAATTCATCGGGACCTGTACGGGCGGCGTAATCGGCAGGCGAAGGGATCAACTACATACACAAATGAGTATGTATGCAAGCCACCATACAAAAGTACATCAGAGCCATTCCATTTAGAAAGAAAGGAAATAGCATACGGCAAGATTCAAATGACCTAGATAGATATAATATTTTAGGATAATTCCTCATACATCACACGCCGGAGTATCAAGCGGGCAAAACAAGTCCGAAATGCGGATAAGAAGAAAATCGGCATAAGATGCCACGAAGTAAGCACATCCGCCTACAGATCTCACGGATCCCGTTCCCGGAATCTCTACACCGAGCGATCGTTGCCCACATCATCGCCTCTTCCACCCAAGATCCAATCCTGCGAGTGTACTGTTCATCGAACCAATAATTTATCGTGTGAGACCCTAAAATTTTCGGCAAGTCTTTATGCCTCTAAAGGGGACACAACCTGGGGTGACGCAATTGCAGCAAAAGATAAACCCTAACAGTTCTATAGATAAACGCTAACCATCCGCCTAACCAAAGATAGACGGATGTCCGTAAATTAAAGACAACAGTTATAACAGTAATTTCATCAGATCCATCCTCCTCCTCGCTTACCAACGAGGATGCGGACGAACAACCCCCATCCGTTGGCAATTTTATTAACCATTCCATGAGTGTTTCACTATTTACTAGTCAAATTACTTAGTCAGATTAAAGCGGTACTTTAGTTATGCTTGTCTATGATCGAGAAACTGCTCTCCAAGTCGTCCATAACCGCGGACACGGCTTTCAGAAAGTTTTAGCCTGCAGGGGTGCACAAATAGCAACACACACTCGATCAACCTCGGAAAAACCAACTCAAAACCCAACGAGGCCTTCACGACAAAGAAATCGCAGGATTCAGAATTATTTCAGGGGGCCACCCCATTGAGTAGACCCGCAACGAAGTTAGCTGACTTCGAGACTGACTCAAGGTTTGCGTCAATGGCTGTAAACGACTGGGAACCCGAAAGTGTGACTGGGCTTGTCGATACCGCGAAAACACTCCGCTTACCTAAACAGTATAGTGTGCTCCTCGCACAAACGTAAGTAAACAGTAGCATGGCATAAGTACATGATAGTAAATAAAACCTCAAACTAGTTTGTGGCCCCAAGAAATAAGACGGAATCAAGCTCTGGCTCAGGGGGGTCCCATAAGCCTCCCGGATGTGGATAGCGCGAATAATCTTGGAACAGGAATCAAGTACTCGGGGTCTTACGTAAGTGAGCAGGAAAAACCAAATAGCAGATGTTGCTCACCGGTGCCACTTTCATTAGTTATCCCATTACTATTCAGGTTAAATTGTTTAGGTGCCTCGTTATCCATCAGACTCTCACATACCCTACACATGCTGTTCTACGACTCGCATGGCTCAAACAACTCCTGTAGTAATGGCTCATGGGATGGAGGAACAAGCTTGGTGGGGTTTAAAAGTAAAGGTTGTGCAATACTTGGGATTCAATTTAATGCAATCGCGACTCAATGGTGCAAGAATAAGATAGAGGCAGTAGGTACTGTATGTATGCAAGCATGTGGTAGTGCTTTCCTGGCAACTCAGTTGAAGCGAGAGACGGATCTGGGTAGTGCTCCTGGTTCTCTTGATATATCCCCTGCTCAGAGTCTATTCGAAGAAGAACCAAACAAACAAGGGCCAACATAAATAAAGAGCGCAAGCATATGAATAAAATGCGAAAAGCAAACAATCATGCCATGATGAATTATGCACAATTTGCATGGCAATAAAGTAGCATGGCATGGGTGAGGTGTGGAATACAAGAATAAATCATTTTATTGAGTTTTGGACACATTTTATTGTCATAATAGTTGCTGTATACTTTATATTTATATGATGCATGCTGCAATTGAAGTCATGGATAGCATAAACAGAAAGGTCTCGTCGAGCTGATCATTTTAGACATATCATTTGTTAAATTCGGAGTTATAGATCAAAAGTTATTAATTTATTAAGTTCTAGTGGCATTTTGTTGTAATTTACTCAACTTGGAATTTTAAATGTGCAAAAGGTAATTTGAATAGCATATTTGAAATCCTCACATCTTTCTGATTCAAAAACATATACCATTTGCATTATTTGGGTTTATGAATTAAAAGTTATTTAAAAACAGTTTGAATTTGAATTTTGAATTAATTTGAATTAAATTTGAATAAACAGGAAAACAGAAAAATCTTTTGTTACCCAGGCAGACCGAGCCACTGGCGCTGACGGGTGGGCCTCTCTGCTGACTGGGTCACACGCGCGCGCAGATACTTCTGTCAACGCGAGGTAAACCAGCCCCAGAGGCCGACAGGTGGGGTCAGGGCCACAGGGGACCACGAGACAGAGGCGAGCGGGCCAGGGACTGACAGGTGGGGGCATGGGACCGCGGGTTGAGGGTTACAAAAACCAGGGGGTTTTCTGGGAGAAATCCGCGGCAGCTGACTAGTGGGCCAGGCGGACCGCGGGTTGAGGCGAGAAAAATAAAAAGGGGGGCTATATGCAAACTACCACAGGCCCTGGTACTGTTTCTCTTCTCTCCATCTGACGGAAAACAGGGAACGGCGTCATGGATTCGAACGCGGCGCTGCGGGAATGACGCGAACCATCGCGGCAGGCTAGGGGAGGTGTTAGAGGGGCGGATGGCGGCTGGTTAAGCCGTCTGCGAGCATGAGCAGGCGGTCAGCGCGCCGCCGCACGGTGTGCTCGACGGAACGATCGCCGCCGGCAGGAAACGAGGGCCGAGTATGTCTAGGAGGGTCAGGGGCTTACCGCGAGGACGTTGGCGTGGTCGACGGGCTCGGGGGTGGTCACGATCGTCGGCGAGGCTGGCGTACCAGCGGAGCTAGGGTTTCGTCGGGCTCGCGCTGGGGCAGGGGTTCTGGGGCCTCCTCTTCGCGGTTCCGTGCACGGGGCGGCTGCAGGGGGTCTCCAAGATTTCTCGGCGCCAACTCCACGCCCGCCTCCTCAGACAGTGGTGAGCCGATGGTGGCGGCGTCGGTAGCTGGTGGTGGGGCGGAGAAGGGAGGCGGGCAGGGGGCTGGGCGGATCTGGGATGCAGGGAGGTGGGGAGGGGGGGTATATAAGGACGGGGGCGAGTGGTTGGCGTGGGGGAGGGGAAGGTGGCTTCGGCCACCTTTTTGCACCCCTCCTTCACGTGCTCGGCATGGGGCCAGGGAGGTGGCGCAGTGCTGGGAAGGGCTGCCGGTGGGGTCAAGGAAGAGAAAGGCAGGGCAGGCTCGGTTGGGCCTGGTCGAGAGAGAGAGAAAGAGAGAAATGAGAGGGGTATGCTCGGTCTAGGGTTGTACTTGGCAAGAGAGGTAGCTCGGGGCCTGGCGAGAGATGGGGAGGGTAGGTCGAGAGAGAAAGAGAGGGTGAGATGGGGTGTGATTAACTAGAGGGTTAGGTTTAGGGTTTTAGGGGAGAGATGAGAAGAGAGGGAAGGAGAGGTACTCATGTTTAAGCACATGAAGGGCATCACATGATCAAGCACTAGGAGTGGTAGGAGGTTAGAAAGAGGGAGAGGGTTTAGAGTTGATGAGGTATGGTGATTAGGGGTAGGGTTTAACTAGAGGGTAAGGGAGAGGGGGAGAGATAGAGGGAGGTATGGTTTAGGGTTGCTAGAGTGGAGAGGAAAAGGTGAGATCTAGGTTTTTAGATGCTTGCATGCTCCAACTAGATCAAGCAAGGTCGACACAAGCTCAAACAAGATGGCCAACAGAGAAAGAAGAAAAAGAGGTGATCCATGAAAGCAAACAAATAAAATTCAAATGTCAAGTAAAAGGTGGTACTTGCATGGCTTTAGCTAGATCCAGCAAAGAAGGAGAGAGAGAGAGAGAGAGAGTATGACCCACTCCAAGAACTTCAAATAAAATCCAGATGTCCTAGATGTGGTGGTTTTGCATGGCCCATGCAAATAATGAATGCCATGTATTCATATTGTGAAAACAACATAAAATCATATGGCACTATTCCATGCATTTCCAAAGGTGGAATAAGGCCAAGCAAAAGGGACAAGCATTGGATCCACCCAACCCACATGAGCTAGGTAAATTCAATTAAATGCCAGCTCATATTAATTGGATGGTGGAATTATAAGGTGGTGAAGGCAAGGTGGTGGAGTCAATAAGATATATGCCCCAACTCAACTTGGGCATTTAACAATATATCAAGAACCAAATACAATATCAAGAGACAAATACAATTATTAATGCATATGAGATAAGAACCAAAACAAAAGGGTTTTTGTATGATGCTCAAATGCAAGGTGGCATGATGACATGAACATGACATGATGATGATGCAACAATTATTTGTAGGAAGTGGCCATTTTATTACTAGATCAAGTAGCATTACAGGTGTTAGACAACTGGGATGCTACATGTTTTTATCCATTGTCAATATTCTCTCATCACACTTTATTGTGCAGAGGTATGGATTTCAAGTGTTGTGATCATTGACTTTGCACTCGTGGTTGGTTTGTAAAATATATGGGGAGTTTGATCCTACACATGTAGGGGGAGCCCGTCTCTATTTTTCAAACCAAGAGCACAATCATAATATTATCATGAAAAGGTGTGTTGTCATCAAACACCAAAAAAGGGGAGATTGAAAGTGAACTTCCTATCCTAAAGTGGTTTTGATGCTTGATGATAACACACATGCCGGACTAAGCTATTGCTAAGTGTACCGCAGGTTTTATTTAGGAGAATACATTATTCGTTCTCGCCAAAAAGGTCACTTTCAAGACATTGCCCACGCTCCTGTGGTGTCCGGTAGTACCGGAAATACCAACTGGTACTACCGCTTATCACAGGTACTACCGCTTGATGGTATCGGGCAGGGAAGTGGGGTGTGACAAGCCTGTCCAACCTCACTGCTTCACCCGGAACTTCGACGCGGTACTACTGCCTGGGTCCGGTAGTACCGCACAAATGGATCGATACTACCGCTGCACGGTAGCACTGACTTTTCCTGTGTACTACCTCCAAGGGATTCTATGGCCTGGCCTCTCAACAGATAAGGTTCCGTTACTGAGTCCGGTACCTGACCGGTAGTACCGGTTGTTTCCGATACTACCGCTGTGGTATCCGGTAGTACCGGGTCTGACAGAACTGCAACGGGCAGATCTTCCATGTGGGGTATAAAAAGACCCCTCTTCTACCTTGGGGAGCTGATTGACCCACTCAAGAACACCATCCCCATTTGAGCCACCAAATTACCAAGATCTCTTCATCCAACCATCCAAAGTCATTGATCTTTGGAGAATCGAAGGAGGAGGCCTTGATTTATAGCTCCACTAAGAGAGATCTTCATTCCCCCTCATTCACTTGAGAGCCCCTTGCTCTAGTGTTTCTTTGGAAACCTTAGTTCTAGATTTGGTTCTTACAAGATTGTATTTGATTGTTTCACAGCTTGCTTGTATTCGGGAGCCTCCAATTCAGTTGTGGATGTGTGCCTCAAACTTGTTGTAAAGGTGTCGGCTTCCACCTCTAAGGTTGCTGATATAGTGGAAGAGGTGAATCGAACCCCTTGGGGTGAGGTTCATCGGAGAACAAGGGAGGCCTTTTGTGGCATAAGTGGTTTGATACCACCCCCTCTCCAAACATAGATGCACTTCCCCTCAAAAGTAAGGAACTACGGGAAACAAACCCTTGTGTCTCGGCGTGCTCCACTTTGGTTACTTCTATCCTTTACCGCACTTTACTTATGTTTTTCTTGCTTAGTGTTTGTGCTAGTTTGACATATAGGTAAATTCACCTTAGTTGCATAATCTAGAGAATTTGCCTTTTGTGTCAAAACCTAATTTGAAAAAGAGTAAAATTTGAAGTAGCACCTATTCACCCCCCCTCTAGGTGCCCATACGATCCTTTGACCTCCTACTGAAATATCATATGCAGATCATTCAAATGACTTTTCTTATCATCAAAAAGCTTTTGGCCATGATGTTGATAGGGATCTACTAAAGAATCCTCACAGAATTAATGCCCTCCATGAAAGATTAAGCTCTTTTGTATATTCTCTTAAGATTACTATTAAGCATTGTAAAATTATGAATAATCAAGTGGAGCAAATGATCTCTCTTCAAAACAAATTATACGAGAAGGTTCTTGATGAAAAGAGGCAAGTATGTGGAGTAAATACTAGGGGAGGCTCTAGCACTCAGGATCCTGATTATCCTGATGGAAATCCAAAGAGGAAAGAGCAAGAGGCTCTTAAAAGGAAATCTCTTGCAGGAGAATCTCCCAATGAAAGTAAAGCTAATGGAAATTCTGAAGAACAAGAAAATGATGTATCTATTTGTGATGCTGAAACTGAAGATAATAATAATGAAGAATATGATGTGGAGATTGAACATGTCTACTCGCGTCGTGTAGTGGGGTCCATATGCTCTAAGCGGGAGCGGTATTTGTGGCCGTCGTGGCCCTTCGAGGTAGAGCCACCAGCGGCGAGCGCAGCTCACCGCACGCTCGACTCGTCAGCCGCTCGCTTGCATAGATCAAGATTGTTTTGCTGCTTGATCTATCGATTGTGCTCCTCAATGAGAAGTCAGTGGTAGCCCATTAGCATGTCGCGAGGGGCGTCGATTGGTAGAAGGTTTCTGCCCTGCACAGCGTCACGCACCATCTCCCACTCCTCATTGCTGAGTTTGATCTCGTTACGGACACGGTTTATACCCTCAGTGCCTTTGGGGGCCCTGTTCCCGTTGGGATTGGGCAGGGGTGCCCCGTTTCCTCCGTTCTCAGCTTGAAGGTTGGGAGAGGGATTTGGTGGTGGATCAGTGCTGTCGTTGACGTTACCATTGTGGATGGTCGCGCACATGTAGCGCGGGGAGAGATCGTTACTCCCGCATCTCTCAGATCCGGAACCGTAGGTCCCTTCCTCCGTACGAGGGTCACAAAGGTCGGAGTTGCAGCTGCTGCTGTCATCCGAATCGCCCATCAGCGATGATATGCGTAGGGCGTCGATTGGTGGCACCCACGAGGCAGGCCTGATTGATGGAGGTGGCACCCGCTCTAGGAGGCACATGGTATCGGTCTTGCCCACTTGGAAGCAGAAGCTCCCGAATAGCATCTCGACTCTATCTCCTACGGAGTCGAAATCTTTGAGAGTGGCTGGAGAGTGGGCAGTGAAGTCGAAGGCACTGAGGAGGAGATGATTCTCCATCACCGATGAATCGTAGATCACGGTGGATGGGACCATCACGATTGCACGATCAGCACCCCTAATTCCCATAGACAGCGCCAATTGACGAGGGTTCGACTCGTCAATGCCCATTGTTATGGACTTGGCTTTTGGAGAAGATGGGGATGCTGTAGATTGCGAGACGGTTAATAGACACGCAACATGGGGACACGAGGTTTACCCAGGTTTAGGCCCCCAAGGGAAAACCCTACTCCTGCTTGTCTGGTCTTGATTACGACCGAACCAAAGGTTATAGGGGGTGTGCATATGCAATCTGGCGTGAGGTGCGTGTATGAGTTGGAGAGATCCTCCTCGCCGTGCCCTCCTGGCCTTTATATAGATAGACCAGGTCCCGGGGATAGGTAGAGTCAGTTACAAGTTAGGGTTTCACCCTTGAATATTCTATCTACAGTTTGGCCGTGTTCTCCAAGGAGTCGAACTTCTATTGGGCTTGGGCCACCCGAAGTCTCCTTGGACAGCAAGTCTTCACATGGGCCTTCATTGGGTTGGACCGGGTATACCAATGTGAGGTACCCGTAGGGCATATCCATGTCAAAGATATCTCAACCAAATGAAGAGCCACATGAAGATGAGAATAATGAAGAATCTGAACCTACTGCAAGGGAAGACCCTCAATCTTCTAGGGATAAAAGTAAAAAGAAGAAGACTCCACTTGAAATAAAAGGTAAGGAAAGGTATCCATGGGTGCAAAGAACCATACCATATCCTCAAGAGGTAATGAAAACCTTAGATGATGAAAGGTTTGAAAAGGTTATTGAATTGATAAAAAGTTTATATTTGCAAATTCCTTTAGTTGATGTTATTAAGATTCTTTCTTATTCTAAATATATGAAAGATATTGTTACTAAAAAAGGAAAATACCCAATGAAGCTATCACTGCCATGCTTGCTGACTATTCTTTTAAAGGAAAACTACCTAAAAAGCGTGGAGATCCAAGTATTTCAATCATGCCTTGCAAAATCAAAAATACATATGTGAATTATGCTTTATGTGACCTTAGAGCTGGAGTAAGTTTCATACCTTTCTCTCTTTATAAGAATCTCAATTTAAACAAGTCATTGCTTACTGAAGTTTCACTTCAAATGGCTGACAAATCCACGGTTATTCCTATTGGTATATGTGAAGATGTTCCTATCATGATTGCTAATGTGCAGACCCCCACAGACTTTGTGATATTGGAAATGCCATAAGATGATAACTTATCTATTATTCTTGCTAGACATTTTCTAAATACTACAGGGGCTATGATTAATTGTGCTGAAAGCAAAGTTACATTCAATGTAAAAGGGAAGGAGCACACTATATATTTTTCCAAATAAGAAATCTGGTGAATTACTGATGACCCACAAGTATAGGGGATCGCAACAGTCTTCGTGGGTAGTATTACCCAATTTATTGATTCGACACAAGGGGAGCCAAAGAATACTTGCAAGCCTTAACAACTGAGTTGTCAATTCAGCTGCACCTGGAAATAGTTCTTGCTCACAGAAGTTTATCAGTAGCAAAAGTTTGGTAGTAGCAACAACAACAGTAGAACAAGAGCAATAGTAACAGTAACGGTAACAGTGGGATTCGAGTGCGCTAGGCATAGGGATGGATGGACGGGCGTTGCATGGACGAGTCTAAACATGCAACTTCAAGATCTAGGGAGTTGCACATAAATAATAACAAGCATCCAAGTACTAAACAATCCTAGGCATGTGCTCCAAATATAGTCATGCGTGCTCGTAATGAGAACTTGCACAACATCTTCTGTCCAGCCAGCCCGTGGCAGCGGAGCCTCTAGGGAACTACTGGCAATTAAGGTGCTCCTTTTAATAGAGCATCGGAGCAAAGCATTAACACTCTATGAACACATGTGATCCTCACACCATAATCATCCCCTCCGATTGTCCTAATTATTGTCACTTTGGGGCCTTTGGATCCGGACAATGATACGTGTGCACAACTTGCAGATAAGATCACAAACAATACTATCATAATGATTCAATAATAAGTTCAGATCTGAGATCATGGCACTCGGGCCCTAGTGAAAAGCATTAAGCACAACAAGTTGCAACAAAGTCAAATAGCACTAATATAGATACTAGGCACTATGCCCTAACAGATCTTATTCGATTACATGATAGAACTCATCCAATCCCTACCATCCCCAATCCTACAACGGGAGATTACTCACTCATGGATGAGGGAAACATCGGTGGTTGATGGAGATGCGTTGGTAATGACGATGGCGATGATCCTCTCCAAATTCCCCGTCCCGGCAGGGTGCCAGAATGGAGTTTCTGGATCCGAATCTTGGTTTCTGGTGGCAGCGGAGGAGCGGAACTCTTTCTGGAAAACTATCGACCACCCCTCGATTTTTAGGTCAAAAGGAAACTTATAGGCGCAGAGGGAGGCCGAGGGGTTGCTTGGGGTGGTTGCACCCCCCAGGCACGACCAGTGGTGGGACCGTGCCTGGCATGGGTGTGGGCCCCCCAGGATCCTTCTCCGTCTCATATTCTGGCTCCCTGGATCTTCTGGTGAAATATAATTTTTGGCATATTTTCCGGGATTTTTCCTGATAGTTGATTTTCTGCATAAAAACAAGACACCAAGGTAATTCGATTGAAAACAGCGTCAGTCCGTGTTAGTTGTATCCAAATCACACAAGTATAGAGGAGAAACAATAGCAAAGTGTTCGAGAAAGTACGTTTTGGACGTATCAACTCCCCCCGAGCTTAGCTTATTGCTTGTCCTCAAGCAATTCAGTTAAAAACTGAGTGCGAAAGAACTTTCACGAACACATTTGCTTCATATGATGTATATATTCTCAACACAGGAGTAGATGCTTAGACAATTCATAATAAAGAGTATGCAACTAAGTATACTCAATAGTCATTGCAATCTATGAAGAGAAACCAACTCAATAATAATAAGTAGCATGAAACATAAACATAAGGAACATTGCAATGCTCATAGTAAGGTATCATAGAGTGGTATCTCACTTGCCTTTGTTTGAAGAGTAAAATATAAATGCCAAGGCACCTCTAAAGTTCAAGTGAAGACTAGAGATAAAGATATCAGAGATACAAGCATCAAAGTCATGACACAATTAACCAAGTTCTGGAACAAACACAAGAATGACAACTATTCTCTCAAGAGGGTGCTCATAGATTAAATGGTGACTCAACAAACTTGCGAAAATGGTTTTGAAAGGTTTGAAAAGGCTTCCAAATGTTGAAAGGAAGGTACTCATTAGCTTTGAGCTCTCACTGCCCCTATCATAGGCATATTCATGTGGTTAAGGTGAAAGTGAGGTCCACTATGAATCATATGCTTGACAGACCATAGACTGGAAAACCCAAGTCCCATGAGTACGAGGGCCGCTCCGCATGCTACTCAACTTTGGTTACCTGGAAGTTCTTGTCATTGTAAATACATGCATATCATAGAGAACCGCCAACGGGATACCCCTTGCACATGGTACAGGAGCTTTCCCATAACCAAATTGACAAGGCAAGCAGACAATGAGCATCTCAGCAATCTTTTTATTTACCATATGCATAGATTTTTATTGAGGATGCTTCATAGATGCTCATTATGGTGATGCTGCAAGTTTCGACCATGATTAGGCATGGCTTAGGCTAGCGGCCCAAGCGTTTCGCTAACACAATGTATAGACTCCATGAACTCACAAGCTCCCCTTTTATTTCACATCATTGACATCCGCAAACAAAAGAGCAAGGTATCAACTAGATGAGATATCCAAAAAGTGTTGAAAGCGTTCCCCATGACAGCACGGTTCTGCTGACTCCCAACATATAATTTGCAAGCATATAACTTTCATGGACAAGTCACAATGGTTCAAGACTATTAAGTGCAAGGAATAAAGTGTGCCATCATGTTCGTGAGAGATTTACTAACTAACTTTCTCAAAACATACAAACATTTTATTTTGGAAGAAAACACGGCATATAGAATATGCACTGAAGTAGCAAATGATGCTAATAGGTAGGTATGGTGGACACAGCTGGCAATAATGGTTTTGGGGAGTTGGAAGCACATGTAGATCACATACTCAGTGCAAGTGAAGGCTAGCAATAGAGAGGGAGCGACAAACGAGAGAGCAATAGCTATCATAATCATGCTTGCAACAAAACAGGACTAATTATGGCATGGAAGTGATACAGGAACTCTGAGGCAAAATAAATCATCGAGACTTACTGACTATTGATTAGTCAAGTGCATGTGTGAGCATGTTCCAAGTCGATTCACATGAACAGTCAGAGGAGGATACCATAATATCATACCAAAGTATGAATAAAATAATGCAAGCAAACATTCATATGACATGCTACAAACTATTAGCGAGATGGATCTAGTCATAGACAAGCAAGAACTACTAAGCATCCATAATGACATACACCTTACACAAACAGGCTAAGCATGCTCACTATGATGAGTATATGTACAAAAATGAAACAAATATAGTTTGTTACCAGCCTCTTACCACACCTCAAGTTGTCTTAATCTTCATTATTGCCCTTTACTTGTGTGACTTTAATAATAACATGAAACCAAATCCACTGAGGACGGCTGAACCCTGCAAAGAACTCAAAAAACCAAAGAAAAAAACAAATATTTTTGGTGTTTTCAATTTTTAGAAACAAGCAAACAAAGAAAAGCAAACCAAACAAGAAGCAAACAAAGCAACAACTATTTTGATTTTTCTTTTAAGGCAAACCAAAGAAAATAAACAAACCAAGAGAAACAACGAAAATATTTTTTGTATTTTTGAGAAAGAAGCAACAAGAACCAAAAAGAAATTGAAACAATGGATATACAAAGAACCGACCGAACATGATATATATACCTCCCCCCAAGCTTAGGCTTTTGTACTAAGTGGGGCTCAATAGCGCGGGTAGTAACCCCATGCTGGTGGGTCATCATAGGAATGATCATAGTCAGGCGCTTGCGATGAAGAAGAAGACGTGCCCCAATCAAATGAGGAGTGCTGGTATGAAGACTCTCCCAAGTTGGAGGGCTAAACTGAATTGTCTTCTGCATTCTCTTCAACATTCTCCTCTTGCTGGGAGAGCTCCGCCACATATGTGTAAACCTCCTCCTCTGTAAGCGACCATCCTTGCCTGTTATCAAAATTAAACAAAGCAGGTGCAGGCAAATAAACTATTTTCTCAGTCCTACCCTTTCTCCGACCTTGCTGGGCAGAAGATAATTCATATGGTAAACTTCTCACATTATCCCCCAAGGAAAAAAACCATGCTGAATCATGGATTCAATATCAAGCCTCTCTATGGGGAACTGATAATCTGAATAATGAGGCTCTAAACCATGGAAAGCTAGAAACCTATACGCAATGAGACCTCCACAAATTCCACCCTTCTCGCGGTTGGTGGTGATACGGTGAGCTACCAGCGCACCCAGGCTATAAGATCTATTCCTATTCAGAGCATCTGCGATAAAAGCTAGATCAAAAGAAGATAACTTCCTAGCAATCTTTCTAGCAAGAACACACTTGGTAATAAAATAGGCAAAATATCTAATGGCTGAAACTGAATGTTCCGAATTTTACCACTTTCCTTTGAGAAGTCAAAACCTTGGAAAATCTCAGCATATAAATCCATAAGTGACTTGGGCCTTTCATTGATCTTCTCACAAGATCCCCACTGAGGTACTCTAATTGCTGCACAGAAATCAACAAAAGGTAGGTCGACAGGTATATTATATATTTTGTAATGGACCATGGGATTAGATGTAGACCAAGTGAACCGAAAGTCCTGCACAAAGTCCATGGTCAGCTTAACATATTGGAATGGTTCACCTTTAACAAAGTATTCCAACCCTGCATTTGTAACCATAATTTGGAAGTCTTGGATGATCCCCGCAGTTCTCATAAATTCATGGCATGGATATATGGAAGAAAAACTTCCTCCTCACGATGAACCTTCATTGGCTCATGCACCATCGATTCATATTGATTCAGTGGATAAACACTCATCTTCCTTGCTGAAATTTTTAGACAACCATCAAACCAAGTGATTTCTAAGTTGATAAATGATGAGCAACTACTATAGGAACTTGATATAGGACTACACATGCATCAAAATAAAGTTTCTAAGCATAGACCAAGCATGCAAGCTCAAACAACCTGTCACCTATAGCAGCAAAATACTCAAGATACAATCTACCAATCACAAATCTAATTGGACAAGCGGAGGAGGCACATACCAAGGAGCAAACCCTCCAAAAATCAGCACTTGAGATGGGATGAACAAGGAGATCGAAAATCACGAGAAAGAACAGCAAGAACTCGAGTTTGATCAAGTTTTCTGGTGTTTTTTGGGAGAGAGAAAGAAGGTGGCTTTGAGGAGGCAGTCTGGAGGGGCCTAGGTGGGCCAAACCCGCCCCCCTAGGCGCCACCCCTGGTAGGTCGCGCCTACCATGGGTGTGGTGGCCTGCGGTGGCCCCTGGGTCACTTCAGGTGTCTCTCTGCCCATTTTTTGAGGAAAAATTTATTTTGAATTTTTTGGGATTTTTCGGGGAACTTTATTTTTGGCCAATTTTCAGGGTATGAAAATTCATTTTCTCGCAGAAACAGTTTTTTCAGAAGAAGCAAAAGCAAACCAAAAGCCAAACTACAGGAGCTCTATGAAACTCTAACAAGCAAATAACTAACAAAACCAAAGCTAGCAAAAGAAAGGCAAAGACTAGGAAGGAGAAAGGTAAAAGAAAGCAAGTATAACCACAGTGGAAACATTATTTTGTTAATTAAAATCCTTTTGTTAACAAGGTTGATCAAGTCTTGTTACCAAAACAATATTATATGAAACAAAACTTTGCATTCCACAAGGTGATTATGTTACCTCATACTTGATAGCAACGGTCCCAATCATAATAGTTTCAAAATTTTCTTGTGAAATGGGACAATATATTTCTCCAACCTTGATGCTCTCAATATTTTCAATGGAATTCAGGCAATAGATTTTAACAACCTTCTTGGGGAAATAAACAGTATGCTCTTTGTCATTAATATTGAATGTTACTTTTCCTTGATTAAAATTGATGATAGCACCTGCAGTATTAAGGAAAGGTCACCCAAGAATAATAGAAATATTATCATCTTCAGGCATTTCAAGCACAACAAAATCAGTTAAAACCATGCAATTATGAGCAGCTTGAACAGGAACATCCTCACATATACCAACAGGAATAGTAGTTGACTTATCATCCATTTGCAAAGATATATCAGTTGGTATCAACTTTTCTAGCTGGAGTCTCTTATAGAGAGAAAAAGGTATAACACTAACTCCAGCTCCCAAATCACATAAATCAGTTCTAACATACTTATTCTTAATAGAGCAAGGAATAGTCGGTATACCTGGATCACCAAGTTTCTTTGGAACCTTACCATTGAAGGAATAATTAGCAAGAAAAGTAGAAATCTCCTCATTAGGAATCCCTTTTATTAGAGACAATATCCTTCATATACTTTGAATAAGGAGGCAATTTAATAGCATCAGTCAAAGAAATTTGCAAGAATAAAGGTTTCATCCACTCAGAAAACTTGTTGTAGTGTTATTCCTCCTTTGACTTGTGTTTCTTACCTGGAAAAGGCATAGGTTTCTGCACCCAAGGTTCTCTCTCTTTACCATGTTTATTCGCGATAAAATCTTCCTTTGTGTACCTAGGGTTCTTAGTGTGCTTCTCAGGTTCTTCCTCAACTTCCTCCTTATCAGTAGCGTCATTCTTATCATTACCACTCTCAGTTTCAGCATCAGAGACAGATATACTATTAGGATCTATAGCAGGTTCAAGTGGTTCCTCAACTACTTTATGTTTCTTTTTCTTCCTCTTACGAGGACTACCACTATTCTCACCTTGTTGAGAATCCTGCTCAATTATTTTAGGGTGTCCTTCAGGATATAAAGGATCTTGAGTAGCTATACCACTCCTAGTTCTAATTCCATAAGCATATTTATCTCCTGAAGCATTAACTAGCATATCCTTTTGTACCTTAGCAAGTTGATCAAGTTGGGTTTGGACCATTTGAAAGTGTTTACAAAGCATTTTAAAATCATTAGAAGTTCTTTCCACAATATCTTTCAACTCATTAATAGCTCTAGAGTTTTCCAATAAATGATTCTGAACTTGTTTATTAAAATTACCTTGTTTGACAATAAAAATGTCAAGTTCCTCTAAACATTGATCAGGAGGCTTACCATAAGGAATATCACCTTCATCAAAGTGTTGGAGAGAGTGTACCTCAATAGTGGATGAGTGGGTAATTGGCTTACATAATTCTTCTATAGGAGGTAGATTCTTCACATCTTCAGCTCTAATACCTCTCTCCTTTAGACACTTCTTAGCTTCCTTCATCACTTAATGCAATAACTCCCCTCTTCTTTGTTGTTGGTGTTGGAACTGGTTCAGGCATAACTGGTTCAGGAGTAATAGGCTCAGGTGTATTCATCTTAGTTGAAGTCCAATCATCATAATTCTTGCTTATCTTAGCCATTAATTCTTCAGCATCTATAGGAGTTCTTTTCCTAAAAACACAATCAGCAAAGCTATCTAGGTATGTCCTAGAATAATCAGTTATTCCATTATAATAAATATCAAGAAGCTCATTCTTAGGTAATGGACATCTAGGATGTGCATGAATCAAGGCACAGAACCTTGTCCATGACTCAAGCAATTTCTCTTCTTCTCCCTGTTCAAAATAAAAAAGTCTCTGCAAAGCAGCATGTTTAGCACTGGGAGGAAAATATTTCTGGAAGAAATAAGCAATCAAGCAATCAGGGCTATCAATGGAACCAAGAGGTAATCTATTAAGCCAAGCCCTAGCTTCTCCTTTTAGTGAAAAAGGAAAGATTTTAGTAACAAAGTACTTGCGCATCTTAAAATCATCAGATAATAAAACACTCATAGTAGAAAGCTCATTCATATGAGCCACAACACTCTCATTTTTAGTCCCACAAAAAGGTTATTTCTCAACAATATATAAATAATATAAATCTAGAGAGAAACTATAATCCTTATCTTTAATATCTATGGGAGAAGTGGCAAACTTAGGATCAGAGGACAACTTAGGAATAATAGTACGTCTAGCAAGGAGACTCTTAATAGCACTAGTACCATGTATGTTTCGACACTCTTCAACAAAATCATCAGTGAACTCAATGTAACCATCATTAATATCATAACTCTCATTAGACTCAGGTGAGCTAACAGGTGTAACAGTGTCTTCACTGGAAGTTTTGGTATTTTCTAGACTAGCCATAGTAGCATATAGAAAAGGACCTAATGAACCACTCGCATCAAGCACAGTATAAGTAACATCATGAGCATCAAAAGAAGTTTGAGACTCAACAGTAGTAGCAGTGTGTGTAGCATGTGTATGTGGTGGTGGTGTGACAAGCTTACTTATAACAGACGGTGAATCAAGAGCAGCAGAGGTGTTTAGGACTGTACCTCTTCTTGTAGTGGATGGTAAAATAGGGAACTTTCCATCACGAGACTTCCCCATGATGAAAGGAGTAGCAGTGAACAATAATAGATCCAAGTGAACTTACAAATAAAGCTATGCTCCCCGGCAACAGCGCCAGAAAATAGTCTTGATGACCCACAAGTATAGTGGATCGCAGCAGTCTTCGCGGGTAGTATTACCCAATTTATTGATTTGACACAAGGGGAGCCAAATAATACTTGCAAGCCTTAACAACTAAGTTGTCAGTTCAGCTGCACCTGGAAATAGTTCTTGCTCACAGAAGTTTATCAGTAGCAACAGCAGCAGTAAAACAGGAGCAATAGTAATAGTAACGGTATGCAGTGGGATTCGAGTGCGGTAGGTATAGGGATGGATGGACAGGCGTTGCATGGACGAGTCTAAACATGTAACTTCAAGATCTAGGGCATTGCAGATAAATAATAACAAGCATCCAAGTACTAAACAATCCTAGGCATGTGCTCCAAATATAGTCATGCATGCTCGTAATGAGAACTTCCACAACATCTTCTGTCCAGCCAGCCGTGGCAGCGGGGCCTCTAGGGAACTACTGGCAATTAAGGTGCTCCTTTTAGTAGAGCACCGAAGCAAATCATTAACACTCCATGAACACATGTGATCCTTACACCACAACCATCCCCTTCGGTTGTCCCAATTATTGTCATTTTGGGGCCTTTGGATCCGGACAATGATATGTGTACACAACTTGCAGATAAGATCACAAACAATACTATCATAATGATTCAATAATAAGTTCAGATCTGAGATCATGGCACTCGGGTCCTAGTGACAAGCATTAAGCACAACAAGTTGCAACAAAGTCAAATAGCACTAATAGAGATACTAGGAACAATGATAGAACTCATCCAATCCCTACCATCCCCAAGCCTATAGCGGGGGCTTACTCACACATGGATGAGGGAAACATCGGTGGTTGATGGAGATGCGTTGGTGATGACGATGGCGATGATCCTCTCCAAATTCCCCGTCCCGGTAGGGTGCCAAAACGGAGTTTCTAGATCCGAATCTTGGTTTCTGGTGGCGGCGGCGGAGCGGAACTCTTTTTGGAAAACTATCGAACCCCCTTGGTTTTTAGGTCGAAAGGAAACTTATAGGCGTAGAGGGAAGCCGAGGGGGTGCCTGGGGTGGCTGCACCCCCTAGGCGCGGCCAGTGGTGGGCCCGCGTCTGGCATGGGTGTGGGACCCCTAGGCTCCTTCTCCATCTCGTCTTCTGGCTCCTTGGATCTTCTAGTGAAATATAATTTTTGGCATATTTTTTGGGATTTTTCCTGATAGTTTATTTTTTGCACAGAAATAAGACACCAAGGTAATTCTGTTGAAAATAGCGTCAGTCTGTATTAGTTGTATCCAAATCACACAAGTTTAGAGGAGAAACAATAACTAAGTGTTCGAGAAAGTAGATACGTTGGACATATCAAATACCAAAAAAAGGTGTCAATGCCATTGAACCAAGGGTCCTTACAGTTGTAAGCTTTGAAATACCCATTCCTCCTCCAAAGCTCAAGTATCAAATAATAATGATTGGAACAATTCCAATCTATTATGAGGTATCCTCAAAATTTCTTTCATAATAATAATTGAATCATTGTTTCTATCCTTATCATGGTGATGATGATACTTGATCAACCTCATTTCTTAACATGATGATAAGATAATGATTTCCATTGAAATATTGTTGCATTAGTATTAAAAGTTATTTGAATTCTTTCACTTCATTTAAGTTCTTTTAATTATTTTATGCCTGTTTTTAATAGTTTTTGAGTTCTAGAAAATCCTACACAGAAAATATTTTTCAAACATTATGAGAATATTCCAAGGTCATTTTTTATACAATCCATCAGGCAAAAGGAAGAGGAAATACGGCAAACAAGGAAGAAAAGGGACCAGGTGGCGCGCCCTCCCTTGCTGGGCACGCCACCCACCCTTGTGGGGCCCACATGAGGAGTTAGGCGGCATCCAAGCTCCCAGGTTCATCCCTTCCTCTCAGAACCCGACGAGGTATAACTCGAAAACAATTCTCTTGCTCCCTTGCTGCTTGATTTTTGATCTCTAAGTTTGGGCAACAGTTCTCAAATCCCTTTGGAGCGATTAGTCCTTGGTATGTTACTCCTCTACCCATCCAATTTATTTTTGATATAATTCTTTATACTATGATAAAATCACTACTCTTGGTGTCAGCATTCAAGCATGAGAATCCATGGATTTGAATCTTTTGATTTGATATGATGCATAGTATTGCTTAGTAGCACCCCCATGAGTATTCCTAAGTAATTATAACTTGCTACATCTAATTGTTTAGTGAATTTTGTTAGAGTGCTGCAAAGTCTCATTCACCATGAACAAATACAAAGGAATCTTTGGTGGCCTAAGGGCAAGAAGGGGTCCTAGAAAGGTCTCCTTTAATTATGATGATGAACATTTATGTGTAGATGATATGATTAGAAGGGCAAACCAATTGGATGTGCACACCACAAGGTGGCAAGACCCAGAAGTTCTAAGGATGTTAAGCTTGGAGGAAGACTTAACTACTTTGTAGAAGAAACAAAGCTAGAAGGGTTTGCAAGCAACCCCCAAGAGACTTATGCTGAAATAAGCCGTGAATTTCATCGCATTCAGGTTTGTCCACACAAATTAAAAAGTAACTAAGAGAGGTAAGGGAACCCCAATCACCTTTGATGTTATATTTGTGATGCAAAAAATAGATTTATCATGCCTTTAGAGGAATTTTGCAAGGCATTGAAAGTGCCCAATACTAGTTTTTGGGATGAAATCCCTAGTGATTACGATGCTAATATTTAGGCTTTCTGGAGGAGTATAAGTGTAGATGTGCCTAAGAACATTCATAGAAGAAAACTTTCACACATTCAACACCCTGGGCTTACATATTTTGCACTATTTCTTGTTAGAGGATTTATTGCTAGGAAGAATAGCACTGCATGCACCGATCTAGTGATATATTTGTTAAAATGCGCTAAAAAGGTAGGGATCCTGATTATAACTTAGGTGTGATCCTTGATAGAAATTTGTCATATGCTGTGAAACATAACTTGGGTAAACCTCTCTTCGCTAGGGACATAGCTACTATGGTCTATGAACATATAAAAGATGAAGTTAAATTCTCTAACAAGGGCACCAAAATTATTGAACCCAACCTCCTAGATTTTAATATTCTCATTAAAATGCAAATAGTGAGGAAGTGGTCTAGTGGAATCTTTATGTATAAATTCATGGTTAGACGTGGGATACTAGAGTATACTGTCCTTTATCGTGTAGAATATTTTTACAGGTCATGGATAGTCCCCAAGTTGGGCGAGCCCTCATGGGACAACACTCCTACACCACCAACATACCACACATGGAGTGACACGCCTGCAACATGCGGGTACCATGCGGGGGAAGGCTCTTCTTCTCAGTTTGGGAATGGGAGCGTGCCTCAAGAGTGGGCACCTTGGGAGCATTTAGGGCCCTAATATGACGATGACGCACGGTTGGGGGCCAAGCCCTCACTAACCAGGCCACTAGCTTCCACCCAAGCTTCGTGGAGTATGATTCCTTCCCTTATTTTTCATTGTATATGCCATGTTATTATAGTTTAAGCTGTTTGAATTGTAGTTTTGTTCGCCCAAAAGTTGAAAACCACAAAAATATTTTTGTTTTTGAAAAGCACGTTAGGAGTTATAGAAATCTGCATGATGTTGTCCACTGTTTTATTTTTTATTTTTTATCTGTAACTCCGCGTAGGCTGAAATTTCTACAACAACTATAACTCTTCACCCCCACACAAAAATTGTCAAAAATTCCTGGATGTTTAAGTAGGGCAAAACTAGGTTGCATCGATGTAATAATCTATTGACAGATTATTTTCATCGCTAAAAGTGGCTAGTTGAACTTGTAAATGATCCCAAATGAGTACTATGGTGATATATGGATCATAGCCACTATAAGCCACCATTTTGATACCATTTGACGAAAAGTTTTTGATGAAAAATCCCGCAGTACACTTGATTAAACCGTTGGAAATGATGTCCTAAATGAACCAAATTATATTCTCTTGACTCTATTCTATATGTGAGTGTATTGTGCAGTTCAAGTTGGGAAAGGAAGAAAAACAATGATGAACAAGCATGTATGGACTAATGAAATAGGTATGACATCTTTGCTATATTTATGCATGCAATTTAACCATAGCAAGTACTTGTGCATAGTTTCATCAATACTTAGGGAAGTGGTGGTGGATGTTTACCATGTTTATGTTTTTCTTGCTATATAATGATGCAAATGAGATGCTATTGAGGAACATTATTTAGACTTGATTGAAAGATAGTAGTTCTGAATAAAGGTCTATGCATCCCATTGTGTTTGTTATTGTGAACATGGCACATATTCAATGATGAATATTTATATTCCTATGTGTCTTTGAAATATAAATATCGATGTTTGTATGGTAGTCCGGTCTTTCAAATTGTGAATCTCATTGTTGAGTCATACATAAGTCGGTTGATAGTATATTTAGTTGATCACTTAGCCTTTCCGCTAGCCTACAAACCTACTCCGCCAATATGGCTATCATTGTGTTGGTGGGCACACTCCCATGAGCCACAATCCTGAAAAAAATGAACCCAATGAGCTGGCTATTATGATGATACCAAAGAAGTGTCCACTAAAGAAAGGGCGAAGACTAAGAAGCGCCCATCAAATAAAAGAAAATAATTCCTATTCAAATGAAGCTGAATGAAGGTTAAAGGGGCCGAAAGGGCATGTATTCTCCCATGTGTGGTTTTGTTAATTAATGACAGTCTCTATGGACTAGTGTGTACATTGATCTTCACTTGTAGGTTTGTACATTGGCATTGCTTGGGCCATGTGTTAGTCTCAAGGTTGAAAGTTTAAGAAATGAAGAAGGAAAGGAAGAGATATCCAAGGGCTTTGTGCCCATTGGAATCATGAAGAAATAAAGTGCTTGAAGGTTGATCAAGACAAGTGCAAAGAGTTTCATCAAGATGGATCGTCCTCAACAAGGGATGAAGAAGGGAAAGCTCAAGATGCGCCATCTCTAGAAGATCTCATGCTTGATGTTTTCCATCCTCGGTGATCATGGGGTGATAAAGACAGGTTCAAGAAGAGGTTTTCTCCATGGAGTATGGGGGAGCAATTTGCAAGTCTTCATCAAGCAAGAGCGAGCAAGAGCAATCAAGAAAGGTGTTCCATCTTGAGAAGGTCAAGACGGTCTATATCAAGCTCAAGTGGAATGCTCAAGGAAAAGGTATGATCTTGATATGGCTTCTCTTTTGCCGGTCTCGTGTTGACAGTTGGGAGACCAGGTTTAGGATAGATAGCCATACTATCAAGAGGGGATCTCAAGTGGGTGTCTCGATCGCATCGTTCGGGGATAGCTCAAACCTTTGCATACATAGCATCATATTTATTGGTTGTTAGTTGGTTCTTGTCCATGAGAGGATCTAGAGCTTGTGGTTATCATCATAACAAGATCTAGTTCATCATTTATGGATTTCGCTTGCGTATCTTATTGCGGTTATTGATCTTGCAATTTTTCCGGCTCCACACCTTGGGAGATACATCACATATATATTCATGGTATTTTCTTCCTAGGTGATACCCTTTGTTGGATTCTACTCGTCGTTATCATTCCAACAAAATTGGTTTCCTCTCGTTTGGAGTTTGGATGTGAAAGTTATTGCAGTTTTGGTTTCTAGAATTTCCCTGGCCGGAAGTTCCGGCTAGCCACCGGTAGTACCGCTAGGGAAATTTGCCGCCGGTAGTACCGGTGGAAGTTTTGGTACTTCTTCCGCTCACATATTGTATCCTCACTGCCTGTTTTGTTCTATTTGGCAGAATTTGGATCGGAAGTTTTGGCGGTAATACCGCCCCCGCGGAAGTTCCGGCCAGGGACCGAAAATACCGCTCGGGCATAAATGTCGCCGGTAGTACTGGGTGAAATTCTGGCTCTTGTTCCGCTCACATACTGTAACCTGTCTGTTTTATGTGCTCTATTTGTCGGAACTTTGGTCAGAATTTTTGGCGGTAGTACCGTTCTCAGTGGAAGTTCCGGTGAACCGGCGGAAGTTCTGGCTAGACCCTTATCTCTATCTTTGGCATCGCAGTTTTCTGACCGTTGGCCGAGTGCCACTGGAAGTTCCGGCCAGGGTCGTAAATGCCCATAACTGGCAGATCTGAGAGCCCTTTAAAAGGGGCTCCTCTTCCCCTTCGTGGGTCACTAGCTCTTTTCTTGGTTCTTAGCTTTCTCTCTCCTCCATTGTTGATCTTGAAGACCTTTCCCTCTCCCATTTTTGTTCATATGATTCTTGCATATTTTTGAGGGATTTGAGAGAGGAGATCTAGATCTATAATCCCCCAAGCCAAATCCATTCTTTGTGAAGGAATCATTGGGATCTACATCTTGGAGAGTTTTTTGTTCTCCTCTTGTGTTGTTCCTCCCTTATCCCCCCAATAGATTTTGTAGATTTGTTGGAATTTGGGAGAGAAGGACTTGCTCTTGCATTTGTTGCATAGGTTTGAGTTCTCTAGGGAGTTTCGGCGAGTAAAAGTTTGTGGGCTTGTTACTCTTGGGTTCTTGAAACCCTAGACGGTTGTGTGGTTGGAGTGTTGACCTTTTGTGGTCTTTGTTTCCTGTTGTGGCTTTGTAGCCTTTTGTGGCTTTGTTGTTGGGAGCCTCCAATTGAGTTGTGTAGATATCCCCAACCTTGTAGGATTTTGGTGACTGCCCTCAAGTGTCCCTTAGTGGATCATGAGTAGGCCTTTGTGGCGAGCTCACGGGAGAATAGGTTGAGCCTTTTATGGCACCGGTAGTTGCCTTCACATCCGGGGTGATGCCTTGTGTGGCGTTGGGTGAGCATCGAGCCACCACACCTTGAGGTGAGCCATTTGTGTCATTCGGAGAGCATTGCGCCACTCACCTCTCCAACAGAGATGTAGCTTCTTTGGAAGTGAACTTCGGGATAAAAATCTTCGTCTCCACGTCCATCGGTTATCTCTCAACCGAGCCCTTTACTGATGCACTTTAATTTGTGACAGCCATCGTGCTTGAAGTATTTCATCTTGCTATCACCTTGTTGCTTGTATTGCTTAGCATAGGTTGTTGGTGCACTTAGGTGAACCTAGTGGTTACGTTTTGTGCTCAGTAAATTAAACTTAGTTTTATTCCGCATTTATTTGATCCCAAACCGTAATATTTTTAAAAGCCTATTCAACCCTCCTCTAGGCGAAGTCCATTGCACTTTTAGGGTCGAAACCCCTGCCGCTCATATAATGTGTAGAATCTTATAAACAAGCACCTATCCAATTTCCACTCCACCCCGATGTCAACTAAAGATACTAGTTAATTCCTCATGTATGGATCCTATGAGTGTTCAAAGGTTGAAAGACTAGAAGGATACGACATCGCCTTAGTATTTAGTCTACAATGAAAACATGGTGAATTATTAGTCAACAATTTAAAGAATCAAAGTTCTCAAACATCATACTCATGATTCAATCAAATGCAATGTGAGAACTTTTCATTGATACTATCAATTAATCATGCCTAAGTAGTGTTACCATGTATTATCTCATTTGCACCATGTATAAACAGTGGAACACCAACATAGTGAACTTTTGTTAACACTTATATATTCATTGATAAAGCCAGGTTCTAAATACTTGCTATGTTAAACTCTTATGCATGCATAGAGCAAAGTTCTTGTCAAAGTCTTTTATTGACTCTACACTGTGTTTGAATTGTTTGAGGATAAACAATGAGCTAAGCTTAGGGAAGTTGATCCATCTCAAAAGTATCTACTTTTCCAAGTACTTTACTCAATGGTTTGCTCCGGTATTTCACCATACTTGGATAAAAGTGCTGAATCTGATGTTGTTTTTAGCAAGACTCTTTCCCTGTATTTTTCGTGGGAAATAAAATTAAGGAAAAATACCATGTAGGGTTTTCACAAAAACAAGGAGCCTGAGCTTTGGAATCACACGAGGGGGGCCACGAGTCCCAAAAGAGCACAGGTGGCGTGCCCTACCTTGCTAGCGCGCCACCCAGGCCCTTTGGATTTGGAGCATCATCTCGGTCTTTCCTTTGACACACCCCCATATATACCTGAGAAACCTAGGTATCCAGGAGGACGGACCCTTTCAAGAAACATTATGCCACCACATCCATGATCTTTGTTTTCGGGATCAGATTGGTCCTGCTCTCCACGCTAGAGAGGGGGATTTCGAGGTCTTCTCCACCACCATCATCACCAAATTCATCACCAACAATCATGTGATCACTCTCCATCATCATGTGTGAGTAGTCCTATATAGGCATATGAGGTGGATGGGGATTGGATGAGATTGATCATGTAATCATCCATATGTATCGAGATTTGAGGTGTTTATCTTGAGGATATTTTCGTATGAGTGTTAGTACACCTTTTCTATGTTTAATGCTTGTTGCTAGGGCCCGATTGACATGATTTTAGTACTAAACTTTTATTGCCCCATCATATATTTGAGTTTGGTATCTATCTGCAAAGTGTATTGCCTATTATTTTGTTGAACCTATGAAACCTAAAGTTACAATTAGGGAAAACAATGGGGATATACAATAGTTTGAGAATATTGTGTGTTCATGAAGTGTTAATACTTTGTTACGGGCTATTAGAAAGGATAGACCTTAATTGCATGTAGTTCCAAGCTGGACCCGGTGAAATGAGCAGGCAGGACAATAGATGTTATGCAAATTCTCTTAGTTAGTATGCATAACTATATTAGGATCACACACCTATACACAACGGCATTATAGATGAATGCCATGTTATTAGTATTACATTATGATCAATATCATTCGTGCAACACCCCACTACCACCTTTGTAACACCCCGGCCCCTCTGGACCAGCGGCTGTCACTGCTGGCAGCTCAATAGGATCTATAGACTAACCCCATAGACCAACACTAGTCTTTTCTGCGCACTTTTTCCTCACTCGTGCGCACCCGGTACCCACTTCCTGGTCGGTCACACATCCTCAAATTGTTCTAGGTCATGCACGCTAATCCTCAGAGTTCTTTGCATATGAGCTTCCAGAAAACAAGTTGCAACTTGTTGGTATGTGTATACTATCAATCCTATTAAGCCATGCGCCACTAACCCGCACACGTGTTGGAGATATGCCCTAGAGGCAATAATAAATATAGTTATTATTATATCTTTGTGTTTATGATAAATGTTTGCATTCATGCTATAACAGTATTAAAAAGGAAACATTAATACTTGTGTGATTTGTAAACTAAATTAGAGTCCCTAGTAAAGCCTATTCATAATACTAGCTTGTTCGTTAATAGATGATTGTGGTTTCCCTATCATGAACATTGAGATGTTGTTAACAAGAAGATCATATCATTAGGAGAATGGTATGATGGACATACTCCTATAGATAAGCGTAGCATAAAGATCAAGTCATTTTAATAGTTCAATTGCTATAAGCTTTCTGATACATAGTAACCTAATTCCTTCGACCATGAGATCATGCTAATCACCATCACCGGAAGGATGCTTTGATGACATCAAACACCGCACCTTAACTGGGTGGCTATAAAGGTGGCATTGAGTGTTCGGAAAGTATGGGTTGAGGCACATGGATCAAGAGTGGGATTTGTCCATCCATATGACGGATAGATATACACTGGGCCCTCTCGGTGGAATGTCATCCAACTTTCTTGCAAGCATGTGACTGGCTCACAAGGGATCACATACCACGGGAACAAGAAAAGAGTACTTATCAGTAACAAGGTTGAACTAGGTATGCATAGATACCGACGATCAAAACCTCGGATAAGTAAACTATCGTGAGACAAAGAGAAATTTGTATCGTATGTAAGTGGTTCATTCGATCGCAAAGTAATCGTAGAAATATGTGGGAGCCATATGAATTTCCAGATTCCTCTATTGGTTATTGATCAGAGAAGTGTCTCGGTCATGTCCGCATAATTCACGAACCGTAGGGAGACACACTTAAGGATTCGATGTTGTTGAGTAGTTATGGAATGATGAGTAAGAGACCAAATGTTGTTCGGAGTATCGGATGGGATCCGGGATATCACGAGGAGATCCGGAATGGTCCAGAGCATAAGATTCATATAAGGAAAGTCTTGTTTCGGAGTTGGGGAATGATTCCGGTGTTTTCACCAGGAATGTTCTAGAAGGGTCCGGAAGGTCCGGCACTCTGTAGGGAAAGGGTACATGAATGTGTCATGACAATGTGGAATGGTTGCATCATGTACTAGGTCACTTGGCTGGACAATATGGAAAGAGAAATCAAATCCAAGTTTGAAAGTCAAATGCCAATTTGAAAAAGTCAAACGCCAAGTTTGCTTGGTGGAGGGAGAGTAGGAAACCTACTTGGGGAGGAAGTCCCCTCCCTCCACCCGCCAGCAAAGGAGGCCGATTTGGGGGAGGACTCCCTCCTCCCAACTGGCCACCCTCCACCTATATAAGGAGGGGTAGGGCGCCCCCTACCCCCTACCCCACACACCCAAAACCCTAGCCTCCAAGCCGCCGCCGCCTAGGGCCTCCTCTAACTCGGCGAGTTAGGGTTTCCCCAAACCCTAGCTGCCGGCCAAGCCCTCCCCTTGGTGCCCTCTAAACCCTAGATCACCAAGGCCTCTCTCATACTCCACCATACTCGCTCCGGCTTAAGGCGAAGCCCTGCGAGATATCCCTTCTACTTACGACACCATGCCGTCGTGCTGCCGAAACCGCGAGGAGAGTGCTACAACCTCCGCTGCCTGCTAGAACAAGGGAGAGGAAGGTCTTCATCGAGTACCGAACGTGTGACCGACTACGGAAGCGCTGCCGGAACGCAGCACCGGAAGGATCGTCTACGCGATCTTGAGATCGGCAAGAGTATGACTACATCACCCACGAGAATCTTCTCTCGTTAACCGCTTTGGAATCTTCGAGGGTAAGTTCCGACATCGACTCGTTGCTACAGTCTAGTAGATAGATCTTGGCTTGTTTATTTGCATGCGGTAGAATTTTTTTGTTTTCCATGCTACGAACCCCTACAACACGCCCGTGTAACCGCAAAGGTCAGCTCTGATACCACTTTTAACATCCCGTCCTCTCTGGACTAGCGGCTATCACTCTTGGTAGCTCAATAGGATCTCTATACTAACCCCACAGACCAACACTAGTCTTTTCTGCACACTTTGTCCTCACTCGTGCGCACCCGGTACCCACTTCCGGTCGGTTACCCATCCTCAAATTTCTCTAAGCCATGCACGCTTAACCTCAGAGTTCTTTGCGGATGAGCTTCCGAAAAAGAAGTTGCAACTTGTTGGTATGGGTATACTATCAATACTATTCAACCATGCGCCAGGGTCTCACAACCTTATGCCTATGCTTTTAGCCACTGAAAGTTACATACTACTACTTCTAGTGAAAACTAGAAATCTGCTACTATTGTTTACTGCTTTGAATCAACTGCTATAAATAACCACTTTCTTTGTGAGTTTATTGATATACAGGTGTGGTTGATAGTGATGTCTCAATTTCTAAAGTATTATTGATATTCTTGTGTTCCCCTTGAGTGAAACTATAAATTTGGGTAATACTTCCCATCGAAGATTTCAGCAATCCCTATACTTGTCGGCATCACCCACTACCTGCGAGGCCTTTATATCTCCTTCTTTAGCTTTCTCTCCCGATATTGACCTAGTTTCTTGTACACCCTGGCGCAGTACGCTCCCAATTCTCTCTCCAGTAATATGCAGCGGTTGGCGGCGGCGAGATCAAAGCCGATGGAGCACTATGTAAGTTATTGGTAGTTTTTATCGATCTCTATTGATCCTCTATCCTCTATTGACCTGAAGATAATTTGGGGATATTTTTCCCTGTTTGATTTGCTACTGCGGCCGAAGACCTTAGCTATGTCACGTAGTCGCTGGCGAGAAAGCTGGATGCAGGTTCCTCCAGTGCAACTACACATCCTCGAGGTGCGATTTCATCACACGGATTGATCCTCCGAACACCCAAGCCGATAGTGCCTTCAGTGGCGGTGACAACGATGATTACAATGACAACAAGTTGGGCCCATCATATAAACCTTACATCTACATAATATAGGGAACACTAACTTCTATCTATTCCGGCGCACTCCCCTCTCTGCTACCCTAGATCTTCCTCCACTCTCTCTCTACACGACTAACACAAGATCCTAGAACCATCTATCTCCACTATGTCCTATGGTGTATAGGTCAACGCCATGCTGATCCACCGCGCGATGGCGTCATATGTTCTGTGCTGATCCACTGCGTGGAAGGCATCAACATCCAGCGGCGTGGTCGTTTGCGTCATGCTGATTCACCGCGTCAAAGATGGTGCTCAAGTAATTGGGAAGCCGATGGCGCCGTACAGATCCACCGCCATCTAGATCCACTGGCGACCAGATCCACTGCCGTGTAGATCCATCGGCGACTAGATCCATCGCCGTGTAGATCCATCGGCGACCAGATCCACTGCCGTGTAGAATCTTGTGCAGAATAGGGAGGACCTCAATTTTAGATTTTTTAGTTTTATTCCCATCTTTCCCTATTAGTATTTATTTGAGTTCTTTATTTTAGGGAAATCAAGAAATCTTGTAATGGAAATGTAATTATATCATAATTTTATGGTAATTTTCAATTTGTCGAATTGCAACGGACTAGCAACCTTAATCAATTATTGTAAATGTAATTAATTTTGAGTGATGCTAACGAAACACGAAAAATAATGCACGGTTACATGGGATTAAAGTTCCCCCGTTTTTAGTAATGTAATGTGGCGCATACTCTGCTGCACCACAGAAGAGCTAGCTCGATGGATCACGCTGTGTCGAGCCAAAAATCGGCCATTGTTTCAGAATCCCTGATGTAGTTATCTTTGGCGGATTTTTTTTGCCACGCCTGCATGAGCGCGGCTACTAAGGCTGTGCCTCGGTGTCTGCACTAATGCCCGAGCTCCGTGTTGTAGTGTTTTATAGACATGGATGGCAGCGTATTTCAAGAATTGGACCTTCAAATTCTTAGGTGTTTTGTAATTGCATAGGATTGTATGCATTTCGTAGTTTTATATTTTTGCTTTCACATCATATGGTTATCGATTGTATGAATCTTCGTTATGAAAGATTGGGTGTACTTAAATGCTTTAAATACACTATAAGGAATCTGGATATGACTCTCCATTTTTGTCATATAATCGTCATAGTAGTCCATTTATGACGATTCTATGACGATTTTGAGATCGTCGAAAGCTGGGAGTCGCAACCGTCTATGACGATAACAACGTTTTTGGTAAATCATCATAACCGTCTATGACAATATTGGATCGTCATATACATTATGATGATCCAATATCGTCACGGGCCATCTATCCAGGCCAGCTCAGATCCTACGTGGCCGATCCTATGTGGCAAAATTATGACAAAATTAAATCGTTGTAGTGTGAATTTAGCTCGATCCATTTTGATCTTTTATATGGGCTAAGCCCAATAATTTGTCAAATTTATGATTCTGGCTTCACCAATTCTAGTTGGCTACCTGGGCCAACCCAAGAAAATCAGCGTTTATATTACTGGGCTTTGGCCTTTTCAAATTATTTTATTTTCTATTTTGCGGTTTTTATTTTATTCTGAAGCCAATCCCACTATGTAGATGGTTCCTAGATCTCACATGCTATTTACACTTATTGTAGTGACCTCGGATCAAGTAAGATCCTAAGTCCCTGTGATTAACATGCTAGTCCCTGGATCAATAGCTAGCACTCACAGTCGATGAAATATCATGTAAAAGACAAGTATTTATTACATGAATCGAATAATCCAGAGTTTACATTATTACAATAGAAGCGATATAAATACAACTTGGAGTCCCATCAATGCCACAGGCAGGTTGAGTGAAGACCCGCGATCCTAGCGCACCTTTCAGCGATCTCCGAAATTATGCACATAAAACGTGCAGCCAACAAGTTGGGTCAATACTTTGAATGTATTGGCAAATTACACCAAGGAAGGAAAGACTAACTCTACATGCAAGGCTAGTTTAGGCTTTGGAGTTCATTTGCATAAAGCTAATTTTCTTAAGTAGAGAGAAGAAGAGAGGATTGTCCTACTTTGTAAACATTTGCTTAGATAAAATAAGGTCGAGTGGCACACGAGGATATTACGCACCAAGTGTCCAAACAACCAAACACTTGGATATTACGCACCAAATGTCACTTGGATATTACACACCAAGTTCCCAAATTCCCACCGATTAGCGATATTACGCACGCCATGGGGTTTCAAAACTTTGTTTTAGAAAAGAGAGAGGAAGATCCTTCAGAGGCTTCATTTTTCAGACGCTCATTGTTGTTCTGTTACCGTGAACACGGCTGATCGATCAGATTGCAATACTCTCAAGAGTTTGTGCACTTTACCCACAATCCACGATCAAGTCCTTTTACAGACAAGACCATGGCGAGGCTTTCCCTTAGTAGCCCCTCTACCTTCCGGATCCAACCGTGCCAAGAACCTCCAAATGTTGGTACCCAGGTGAGATTTCCCACTAAGTACTAGGCCAAGACAGAGCCCATAATGTATTGTGGTTGACCGGAAGCTTCAATTCGAAACATGGCGACTTCTTTGATTTCGGCGGCCATCCTCCACCAAAATCTCACTCTTTGTCCCGACAACCATTCCGCCTGAAGAAAACTTAGTTTTATTTTGAAGTGGATTTGAGAAGAAAAGTTTGCTCTAGAGAGCCTTTATACTTAGAAAAATTCTTTGTCTTCGAACCCCCAACTAGATTTTGTATATATAGCATAGCAAGCAATACTTAGTAAAAACAGGGGTAACCTATTAGGATGGGAAATCCTAAGTATAGAGCTACTCATGGCATACTACAAAATCATCGCACTTGCAAAATAATACTAAGGAAAAAATTCTACTAGATCATCCTACACATGCATACTACAGAATTTTGAAGATCACATGCATAGAATCAAAACTAGGACAAAATTATGAACAAGTGGTGTAACTTGCCTTATGTTGATAATATGGGTGTTGATTGTATTTCTTCGCAGCAATCGCACTCTCCGAACAATCTAATACGAGGACAAGGTAGTTCCAATCAAAACAATTGCAAACATAGCAAACACAACAAGGATGATCGAAAACATGCATGATGATTTAACATGACACAATGGTTATAATTAGTTTTATGCACATTAATATATCATATGATGCATGTATGAGTTCATTTAATGCAATAGGGTACTCGTTATTAATGATTACTTAATATAAGGGTTTTGATAGTTCTGTTGTAACGCCTGTTCTAACTGTAGAATTAAATATGTTTCTTGGGTTTACTGGATAGAGGACGTTAATACGAACCATTAGGCGTTGGATTCACCCTATCGAAGTTATAGATCTTTTTATATGATTTAAATAGTGTTTAATGGGTTTTAAATGATTCATACAGTTTCTGTTGCCTAAAAATCAAACTAAAATTATATCTGTAATCTCCACGGAATTGTGATTTCAGGGACATGTTATTTGTAATTTTCTGAATAGTATTTATTTTCTTATGAATTTATTACTCTAAATAAGCCATTAAACCATTTATTTAATTTCTGCGAAACCTTATAGTATTATACTGAACCATTTGCAGATTGATGATCTACATGGAACCAGCTTTCTATCGGTATATTATTTATATTTTTGTGACAAGCAATTAATTTACTATGAATTTAATGATTTATAAAGCCATTAAAACTAATTAAATTGCTACGGGTTAAATAATCTGCAAAGGCTAGATCCAACCAGATATTCTTAAAGTATATTACAGTAGCTTCAATTTGATATATTATTCATATTTTTCGGAGTTACAGATAATTTCTTATGAATTTATTAACCTAAAAGACTATTAAAACTAATTAAATTACTGCAGTAACCATGTACAATAAAAGTTGGATCTATTCTGATAAGATGATTCTACGTGATATATTATACGCAATTTTTGGACGTGGTATGAATTTCTAATAAATTTTACAAATTAGATCTATAATATACAATTTTGAATTCGAACGGAATATTCCAGGGAATATTCCGACCGACAGTTGACTTTGCATCGACGGGACTATATGTTGACCTTACGTTGATGTGATGTTGATGATGAAGATGACCGGGATGACGACATGGCACGCACCGGTTTGATTGGATCTCGACCGTCTGGATAGGATCCGGTGGCTAGAAGAAGCGATTGACCCGATTTTGGCTCAGAATAGACAAGAAATAGATCTGTGTTAGAGAGACAAATCCGTAGGTCAAATTGAAAAACTCAGAACATGAAAGTTGTGGGGAATCATTATTCCTACCTTCTCACCAAAGGAATTTGGATTTGAAGAAACGAGCGCGAGTAGATCTTGGATTTACAACGTAAGATCTGAAATATTGCGATGCGAAATTCTCCGGCTGTGGTGGATGAAAAGAGGTGAGGTTTGTCGGGATTGAAAGATTTCGACGATTCCTACAACTTTCGTTTTTTGACCGAAGGCAAACGACGAAGTCTAGATGGGTTAAAAAGCGAAATAAGATTCGGGCATATGTAGATTCGGGATTTCGAGAATAGAAACTCGTACAGCCGTGGCTCCACGAGTTTATATAGAGGTTTAGGATGGTTTAGAGATAGGCCTTGGAGTAGAGAACAAGTAGAAACAAACGGAAGTCGATTCGGAGTTGTAGATAAAAAGTTATAGCAGTTTGAGTAGAGATAGATTTAACAAAACAGATTTTGCACGCTTTTTGGAGCAACCCGATCGATCCCGTGGCCTGCCCGGCTGGCTCGGTCCGGTCGGACCGGGTGGGCCGGCCCGTTATTTATTTATTTATTATACTTGTTTCCCTCATATCTTTTGCATACGAACTCCAAATGACATGATTCTTGTTTCTAAATTTTTCTAAAATCAAATAGATCATTATAGGATCAAATTTGTAATCTTTTTACTAGTTTGGAAGTAGTGGATTTATAAATCCTTGTATATTTCATTTTATTTATATCTTTATGTGTTTGTATTTGTTCCATAACTTTTTCATACTAGCTCCAAATGAGCTCAATTTTGTTTCTAAAATTTTGTAATATTAATTGGATCCTTTTAGGCTATAATTTAGCAATAATCGCTGTTTTAGCAATAGTGGGTTTTAAAAAGTCAATTTAGTTACCCTTAGGAACATTTGGGCGAATCAACTATAGAATTTAGATACCAGGATTTGGATTCAGTTTGTGAGAACTTTGCATGGATGTAATGGAATGCTTATGAATGCTTCATGATTTTCATTTTGAAATCTTGCACACCAATTCTACAATCCATAATCAATCCATGCCCTTTTTGCCTATATGGCTACTTAGGTCTTAACAAAAGAATATAAGATTTTGAATTCATGGTTGAGAGGATTTTCTATTCAAAAAGGTTCTTCTCTTTGAGAATTTTCGACATAGTCAAACAATCTATCAAACTTATTTATTTATTTCACATTCCAAAATTAGGAGAATTTTGGGATGTGACACTTATTGATCGGGTATTTGCACAATAACCATTAATTCTTTTCAAAGAAGGCCAATATACTCAAAAGTATTTCATATGACAGCCAAAAAATGTATATTACAATCATGCACTATTCAAATTTGGTTTTCAGCTACCAAAATACAACTAGATAACCAGTTCTACAGAGTAGAACACTTTGCTGGGTGAGGTTTCTTCAGGCTTCATCCTAGAGGTCTTGATACATGCATCAATGGAAAGATGCCCATCTAAGTGTTATCATCCTAGGATGAGAAAAGGAGGTCATTATTAAGGTAAATGACAAGATATTGTATAACAAACATAGATTTGCTACAAAGCCCGTCTTTAAAACTCGCATTTTGTTGTCACATGAACATTGGCCATCACATACATAAACATTGGCCAGATATACAACATTCCTCCAACAAGTGCAGATCTGGTTCTCTAAACAAAACGAACTATATCAAAAAGTGCAACAAGCACTTATGATAGGATAGTGGCAGAAATATTAATCAAGATATCCCAGTGCAAGATAACAGAGTAACTATGTCAATAAAAAAATTACGAATTTGTTTCACGAGATACATGCATCAAGCATCAGGCACATATATGTTTAAGAAGACAAGTAGATACTTGACTTCATGTTGATTCGATGGATAAGAAGACAAGTAGATACTTGACTTCATGTTGATTCGATGGATAAGAAGACAAGTAGATAACTGACTTCATGTTGATTCAATGGATGGGGCGGTAGTTATAGATATGGTCTACATTGTTGTCAAACAACTTGAAAGGTTCGCCCGAAGTTGTTACAACTACAAGAAAGGTATTGTTACTGTATAAAGCACACAAAACATATAAATTTTTCCTGTAAACATGTTCGTCTACACATGCATGAGGTACTAGTAGATACTAAAAGAAAACATACATCATACCACCTATTCATGTGATTTATTGGCAGAATTCAATGACACCATACCAAGCATTTGGCAGACAACACACATGACAGTACTGAATTATCAGTACTAATTGCCTACTTCCAGGATTACTGAAAATACACCGTTGTCACAACTCAGCAATCAGGACTGACTAATTAATGCCACTTGTAGACAATACTGTTACTATTACTCATGCATAAAACAGCCTAGAATGGACATAAAATATCTAGAGAACTGACATGATTTCACATCAAAAAGAAGAATTTAGGATATTAGACAGAAATTTGGCACAAAAACAGTTATATCCGACCAATCAGAATGATCTAGGACATGGCCCATATTAGTTTAACCATCATCCATCACAAAGAACAAATGGGACCTTATTCGCACACCAACACTTCAATAATATACAAGTAGGAATGACACAGCAATAATCCAAAGCATAACTTCAATAATTTACATAAAAATCTTGATATCTTCAACCATACAACCCTGCACCAAAAACTAGATTCTAATCAGGGCCACATAAGGTAATTGCGCATGAAGAAGTAACACAAAAAAGATCAATGAGCTAATGGAACATCTAAAAAAACAGCCTCACATCACAAGATCAAATATCAGCCACTAGAATTCCATGGCTACATGATCGCCATCAGAAAATATAGGAGAAGGTTCCTCACAATTGGAATCAACCTAGTGCAAAGCATACATCACTATATTTACCTACCATTGACACCAACAACCATGATGATGCGTGATGGTTTTTATTTCTAATCTCGCTGGCAGCTGGACCACAAGATTGGACATACCATGATGCCCTCTTCAAAACTATGGGTGTTCGTTGCGTATCAAGATGGATACACCCGACATATTGAGATTAGTCACAGACTCTTGCAGAAGTTTAGTGTGACCAACAACTTTTCCCTGAGACCTGCCGGACATTGAACGGGCCTTAATCAGTTTGCACAAGAATCAGAATTACCAAAGACTACACTTGTTAGTCCATGTACCAGGCAAACGAAAAGTAGGTAATAGGATATTATATATTTTGTCAAAAACGGCTTGGGCTTGCTCCAATCGTGCTGCACCACCAGATCCCATAGATGCAAGCCTCTAGGTACCACCAAAATTCTTTTTATTAACTACTAGTCCCAATCAACAATACTAACTACTAAAACATCCAATAAATCAACCATAATACCACAAAATGCTGGAAACGAACCTATGGAAACTTGCTATGAATCTTAAACCCCCTCCTGATGTTGTTTACCGGATCTGGGAAGTAGCCGTCAAGGACATCCTTGGGCTCGAGCAGGGACATGGAAACCTAGACGCGCAGTACCAACACCACGTATTGTACCGGTGCTAGTGGTGTGAATCCCCCTATTGGTCCACGCCTGAAACAAGGTGGCGACTAAGTTAGAGCACCATACGAAAAAAATACAGGAGAAAATTCGAGGGGAGTCCATCAAATCGGACATACCGTGCCGATGTCGTCGGTGTTGATGACGAACGAGCCGGGGAGGGGATCGATGGGGGACAAACTCGTTGGCGGCGGGATCCAGCACCTCGAGGATAACAGTGGGGAGAAGTGGTCAACATTCAAGGAGCCACGGGGAGCGCCGATCTGTCCATGGGAGGACGGATTTAGCCACCGCAAAGCTGTGCAGAAACCTCAAGGTCGATGTGGAGAGGGTGAGACGAAGGCTAGATTTGGAGGGAACGGGTGCGGGGAAGAGAGCACAGAGTGTGGGAACGGTGGCTGCGTGGGAGAGGGTTAGCTGTGCTAGGGAGAAGAAAAGATAGGGGTGGCGGCGGGGAGAGAAGAACAGAGGGGTTGCCAATGGGGATAGAGGTGGGCGGCGGTGCAGGGAAGAGAGAGGCGTCTGCTTGGATTTGATCGAGTGTCAGGTGTGCGCGTGAAGGGTGCCAGGTCATCGATCCACAACAGGTTTCCCAAATCATCATCTCATCTGTCCATCTTGTTCACATCAAATGGTCGATATGGTTCTTCTCTTATATCTAGATCTGCCTAGCGATTATGACGATTTCATTCAGAGAAATTACGACATTTTTGAGTGACATCATCATAATTTAATAAGGTTTTGGCCCTTCCGAAGGGCTTACGTCAATCTGGTGCAAAATCTTCATAACTCTATGACGATTTTGTCCACAGTCACTATCAAAAGGTCATAGATTGACACATTTCTGGTAAAGCGCACATTTCCCAAAAATGCATAGAAAGTAAGAAAAAAGTAAATCAATTACCCATCGATTTTTCAAGAAAATTTCATCTTTATTTCACCAAGCAAACAAACTATTTCGCAAAACCTAAGGGTGTGTTTGGTAGCCTATATGAACTTTCTGGCTAGTGTGGACATGGTTGAGGTGGGAAGTGTTGCGTAGAAATAGGCTTTGGCCATGCTGTGTAGACTTTTGGTAGCCTACATGATGGGTGGTTGCATGGGTTGGGTTACTCTTCCCACTCATTTTGGTTACATGCACATCTTCCTTTTGGTCTATCCCATGCAACATATGCTTGCTTGATTTACCACGCCCCTTATGGTCACCTTTGTTCAAAACATGGTGAGCTTACCATGTCTTGAATCAGATCACACACAAGAATCTAGTACAAGATCAAATTGACGATCACCAGAAGGAGAACGATGATGATAAAATATTTGAGTGCACATGTTTCTCTCCCTCAGGAACAAACCGCGCACGGAGTTCTCCCTCGGCAACACCCTCTACCTCTTGTTCTCCGTGGTTGTTATTCTCATGAGAGAAGTAGTTGATGTTGTTCTCTTGGGACAATAAGGTGAAGTAAGCCTCGTCAAACCCTTTGTAGATATTATTGGGGTAACAGTTCACTTGATCCTAGAACTTAATTTATTCGGTGTACACTCCTGGACACCTCCCTTTGTACACCTTATTAATTTATTATTTTTGGAGACCTCCCCAATAGAAATTTATACACCATAGGTAAAGGAAAAAAACTCCCAATGTTTACTAATAAGTATTTTATCCAGCTATTCCAAAGTAGGACTAACATGGCTGTTTGACCAATTCAATAACACTCCAGTCTCCGGGTATAACCAACTGTCATAATTCATAGAATTTGGTCATGTAACTGAGAAAGTCATTATGCCTATTCTTCTTCAGTTCTCTATTCATCTCAAAAGAGAACCTCAAAATATTAAAATATCCTCGGGTGTTGAGTCCATGTCCTATTGGAACAAACTATACCCAAACTCAGCAAGAAATTGATCTTTATCCACCTCATGACCATCTCCATAAACAACTACTAGTACCTAAATATAATTTAATTCCCATGTACCAAAAACCACCCCTCAAAAGGAAAAAAACGAATGTGAAATCAACAAATCAAATCTTTCAAATTAATGCCTCCTAGGATTCCACCTGATTTTCCAATAGATGGCACCTAGTGCCATTTAAAATTACAACATTTTGCCAAAGTTCTCAAAATGCTAGGAGATAAATCCATGATCATCATCATTTCTTGAATCCTGCAAATTCAACATGATTCTCCACAATGATATCTTTGAAATGATATATTCAACTTTTCTTCTTAACCCCTTTACTCTTCCAACCATATTAATTATTCCTTTTTCTCCTCTTCTAGTCCTAAGAAAACAATGTAACCAAATTACATACACCTCGTTGCCACAATGTAGCGCATGCAAGCTCTTACAAAAGTCAAGCGATTTAAAATTTCACCCAATTTTTTTGAGAAAAATATCTATTTCTACAATACCAAATGTATAGCATATAAAATTATACATCATGATGAATCTAATGGTATTAATTTGTATTCTAGACATTGCTATTTCTTCTACACACTTGGTCGAACTTTATATCCTTTGAAAAAAACTTATATGTGCTACTTTTTGGCAACGAGGGAGTACATCACCTTCGAAGCGCCACCGACACCAAGATGGTGCTTATTCTTTTTTAGTTAATGTTAGAACAATAAGTTTTGAGATAATTAGTATAGTTATTAGTTTTTTAGGAGAAACATGGCACTTTATTGAATCATAATATTGTTTGGGATACAAAGACTGTGAGGTGGATGTAACGACCAAAGCTAACGACAAAAATTAAACAAAATAGCTAAACATGCCAGTCTATTAGCCTCCAAGTTTAAAGCCTTGTTTTCATGTCTAAATGAGACAACCTGATGATTTGCCGCTTGCGCCTTGATCTCGTGGATAACTGTGATATACATACCTGCGTATGGCCTTGCTAAATCATTTACAACTTGGAGACCGTCTGTAGCAATAGTAACTCTCTAGAGGTTGAGATCATGTGCGAGTGCGAGGGCCTCACGACATACCATTGCCTCCAATGTCGTCGGATCCGAGACTCCCTGGACCTTCAGAGTGGAGGCTCCAAGGAAGAGCCCTGTCTCTGATCTGCACACAACTCCTACCTCACCATCTCGGTAATCCCTTGTCGTAGCCGCATTCACGTTCAACTTCGCATATCCTGCTTGAGGTGGTATCCAGCGAGGGCGGGTTGTTTTCCCTCCAACCTTTGTTGCTTTGGCACCACTAGATGCAACAGATAGGTCTCGAAGGTAGCTTTGAATAAAGAGGTGGGTAGACAGTGGTGATTGGAATTCTTCATCATGGATGATCTTCCTTCTCGCATACCAAATGGCCTAGAGGGTAATCGCGACTTTAGCAAACTCCTCGCACGACATAGATTCCATCATTGTGAACAACCAATTCTTTGCGGATGGATCCTCATTGGCACATATATGCTCTGTTATCCCCTCCTCTGCAAGTGCCCATACACACGAGCTATCGAGAAGTTGTAAGGTTCCCAACCTTTAATAAGGTAGAGATCCCTGTGTTTACAATGCTAGTCCCTGGATCAATAGCTAACATCCACAGTTAAGATGTAATATCAAGAAACAAAGGTCATAATACAACTTTATAACCAGGAATAATATAATTTTATTATATCTTACATAGCTTATTTGGCTATTACATTACATTGCAGCAGAATATCTATAAGCATGGGATCCTTCTTCTTCAAAGCGCCACAGGCAAACATGCTGGTTGTAGACTTGTAATCCTAAACGATCAACTTTACTAATATCAAACAAACCTGCAACATAACAAGTTACAGCCACAAGGGTCAATACATTTGAATTGTATTGGCAAGTTTCACTACTATGTTGAATATAAGTGGATCCTATCATTACATGCATATTTGGCTAAGTAGGGTTTTAGGCTCATTTGCAGAAAGCAATAATTTATCCTATCTTTTCAAAATAGTTTTGATCTTTTGTCAAATCTTTCTGAACTCCTTGGTAAATCCCCAAGTGTTTCAAGTCTTTGTCAAAATCTCTTGAGCTCCTTGGTACACCCCAAGTACTTCAAGTTTTTATCAAAATCTCTTGAGCTCCTTGGTACAGCCCAAGTGCTTCAAGTTTTTATCAAAATCTCTTGATCTCCTTGGTACACCCCCAAGTGCTTCAAGCCTTTTGTTGTCACTTTAAAGTTTTTCTTTTAGAAATTGGAATGTCGAGATTTCCCATAGCTTCAAGCTTTAGTTGCTCAGTATTGTCCATAACCGGGAACACGACTAAGTACTTAGAATTTTTATCCTTCTGCAGAAGTTGTACACTTTACCCACATGACACAATCTCATCTTGTTGCCACCAGTGGCCGCTGGATAAGTACTCACCAAGATGGAATACTGGTAGATTGAGAATGTGACGAAGTCTTTCCATAGGGTCCTCCCATACACAATGCTAGCTTGTCTTCAGGCACCAATGTAGGGTTCCTAGTTCCCTCATTTCCAGTTAACCTGAAGACCAATGCATGGGTCTTCCCAATGTAGTTGACTAAGCCAGAGCCATTTTAGCATGTGGCTGTACACGGAAGCCGCTGTTGGAGAAACATGTTCAATCTCTAAGTTCCTGGGTAGTTTTCATCTGGTGCACAACAAAGAGAGTTTGCCATATAAACATGGTTCCTCTTGTTGCCACCTTTTCCAAAACTTGAGTATCCTTGTCCACCCAGGTGGTTCATTGAGTACTTGTTTTATTATATAAAACATAACTCTTTTCTCAACTTCATAAAATCTCAACATGTAACTCTTCTCAAAATATGTAGCATGGCTAAGCATTTTACAACTACATTGTTTTCACTAAGGAATGTATAAGGGTATCCTATTAGGATTTAGCATAGCATAAAGTATAGAAATCTTTTTCATGCATGTTTCAAAATCCACTAAGTATAATGAAAATAGTAGGACTTTGGATGATAGTGTCACTTGCCTTTTTGGTAGGGAATGTTGGTTCACTTCTTGATCTTGATAATCTCACACTCTTATAACTTCACTACAATTCAATCAAGCAAACATAGATTCAACTAGCATTCCAGCCATAATCAAACAAATCATCACACATAAAATAATAGAAACTAAGTCATGCATGTAAGCATGCAAAAGATAGTTTTATTTGCAAAGGTGGTTTCTACTAGGCTCTAAACATTGTAAAGTCCAAAGTGGTCATTTCCTAAAGTGGAAAAACCATTTGCAAAAGGGTTTTATCTATAGATCATTTTTAAATCAAATCATTATTTCATGTGATTGAAATTGTTTTTTTAGCAGAGCAACAATTTTATATTGTTCACCAAATAAGTTGTTAGTTCACAAAACTTGGTGTTTAGGGTCAGTAGCTTTGAATCAAAACATTTTCCAAAGTTTTTTATTCAAAAATCATTTCCATAACAAAATCAATATTTTTATTTGACTAGAAATGGGCTAATTCAAGTTTTTATTTCTAAACTTCACAAAATACATTTTTAAATCCATGGGTTGGTTCCTAGGGTCAGTAGGTTCACAACAAACCATTTTGCAAAGAATTTAACCCTAAAAACATTTTGGAATAAATTTTATAACGTAAACAAGCATACAAATGTTTCTGCAAAAACAAACATTTTACCAGAAGCTTTTTACTAAACAAATTGCATGGTTGGCTAGGGCTTGTTCCACTTATTCCATTGATATAAAGTTTGCAAATTTTGGACGTGTGGATCAAAATTTATAAGGTTTACAAATTTGCATCTAAATCAGATTCTAAAATCTGTTTTAAATCATCTGGTGCCACGCGGCACGTTTCCATTGGTCAGTACCGCTTCGCGTGGATCGAGCGATGATGGCCGTCAGATCTAACTAGTAATGCACGACACAGATCGAGCGTACCGGTTCATTTAAGTTATTCTTTCGCGTGCGTACGATTAAAATCCAACGACTCACAACTACTAGACATAAACTGGCGGCGCTAGCGGTGGTGAACGGCGGCGGCGCGGTCAGACGATGACGGTACTAGCGATGCAGGAAGAAAAGAGAGAAGGGGAGGTGCTCACCGTGCTCGCAGGGTCGGGGTGATGCTCGAGGCGTGGTCGGTTGGTCGAGGGGCGCACTGGCGTGAAGTGGATTGCTCGCCGGAGTGGGGGACGACGTCAGGCGGTTCTGGAGGTCATCGGGGATGGTCCTGCAGTTCACTCCGAGGCAAGACAAGGGTACGGTTAGACGCGTACAGTCCTGGGGTTCACGTGAGCATGATTGAGAGGGCTCGGGGCGGTCTAGACTTACCAGGAAAACTCGCCGGAGAGAGAAGCAGACGTGGAGGCGTTCAGATGTTGTCGAAGTTGAGGCCCTGGGGCGAGCGCGGGCGAACAGAAGGCACAAGGAGAAGCGCCAGAGGCTGGGGAGTGTGTGAGCTTGGTCTATGAGGCAAGGGGCGGTGTCTACTGGCCGGAATTGCTGGAGAGGTTCGCCGGAGCAGTGGCGGTGCAATGCAGAATCAAGGCAGCCTGGTGGCCGAGAGAGCTGGGCGAGAGAGGGGAAATGGAGAGGAGAGGGAGGCGTTTAAGGGGGCGTGGTCACGGCATGATTAAGACGCGGCATTGAAGCGAATTCATTCGCGGCATCAACGGCAGGAAATGGCCAGCGAGTTCAACGCGAGGAAAACGACGCTGAGCTGGCGTGGGGCCGCGCTGTCTTTGAGAGAGAGGAAGAGGGAGTGGGGCCGTGTGTTCAGTGACTCCGCGGGTCGGTTTTTCGGTGGAAAACGTTTCGCCGAAAGGGGGAGGGAAACTGGGCTGCGACTGGGCTTTCTGAGCCAGGTGGGTTGGGTCAGGTCTGGTTCTATTTTTTTTTCTAATTGTTTTATCTTTTTCCATTTAGATTTTCTGTTTGAAATTCAATCAAACATCCAAAACAAATCAAACCTCCTCCAAACTTGTATTGAGTTTTGGTTCTGTTTAACAACATAAACCAAAGTCCAAAGACAAAAATAATATTTTTATTCTTTTTAGGATCTATTTAATAATTAAATAAATAGTCCTAAGTTTTATTCAAATAAGATTTGTTTTATTTAAAAACTCCATTTGAAATCTAAAAATAAAACCAAAACACTTCAGTAGGTTTTATTTGAGAATATAAAATACTTGGAAAACTTATTTAAAATAAGTTTTTGTGTTTATTCAATATAGAAAAGCCTTGGTTTCTAAAATAGTATATTAATAAATCCTCATTATTTTATTTACATAAACCTTTACTCTATTTATCAAAACAAAATATTTTAATTCAAAAGCTTGGCCAAGGTTTTATTTGTCTTATAAAATAATCTTTATTTAATATTCTATCCTTCTCTTTGAAACCAAATCTTTTATTAAAAGATCCAAAAATGGTAATTCCAAATATTTTAACTTTAATGTTTATTTAACTTTTTAAATCCCTTTAGGATTTTATTTGATCCAAATTGGTTTGAAAGTTTCCAATTGGAATCAAAAAGTTTCTTCTCACCCTGAAAATCAACAAAGTTTTATTTTATTCATTTATTTTTCACATTACAAGATTTGGAAAATCTTGGGATGTGACAGGCTACCACCCTTAAAATAAATCTCGTCCCGAGATTTGGGAAGGCTAGGGTTACAAGTAGGCTCAAAGCATCTAGGTACTACCACCCTTAAAATTTTTCCAACTAAATTACATATTGGCCTTCTTGGGATCTTGGGGAAACTTCTCTGGGCAATCATCTGCATAGTGTCCTTTGTTTCCACACTTGAAACATGTGACAAGGCTGAGATCCTTCATAGGCTTGTTTATCTTGTGCTTCATATTTACTAGACAATTTCTTGCATAATGTCCCGGTTCTTTGCAATTAAAACATGTGATAAGTTTGAGTTCTTCACGTGTCTGTTTTGGACAAGTTGCTGCATAATGGCCTAGCTCTTTGCAGTTGTTGCACCATACTTGACCAATCTCCTTATACTTCTGTTTCTCTGGACATTCACTGGAATAGTGTCCCATTTCTTTACAATGATGACATTTCACATGGCTTTTGTCCTTCTTTTTCTTGGGTTTCTCCAAAGCTAGGAGTGCATCTAGTTCATGTTGTTCATATGTTATCTTATAGGTAGGAATGTCTACTTGTTTCTTGGACCTTCTATTGCTCCTTGGATAATTCATATGCCTCTTCTTTGGTCCTTTGAATTGGGTTGTATTGCATGGAGGTATAAGTGGAGCTTTTCCTTTGTCCTCATTCTTCTTGGTAGATTTGGATCCCTCTTGATAGTTTGCAATCATTTGTTGCACTCCACCTTGTTTCCTTTGTTCAACTATGGAATAGATGGGGAATTGGATAGGGACATGGTTATTTCCTTCACATAAGTAGCAAGTAGCTTGAGAGGTTGGACATTAGCCAACAGGATGTTTCTCTTCACAGTTAGGGCATTGATCTCCATGCTCCTTGGAAGTGTGATCCTTGTCTCCACAAATGTTGCAAGCTTTGGTTCCTTTTAGAATAACATCTTTGTCATCTTTGCTGTCACAAACACCTTTGGAAAAGTTGCTTTCCATGTTGAGCATTTGATTTGTTACCTTATGCAACATTTGGGCTTGGTTTTCCAAAAATCCTTGCAGGGTTGGATCTTCCCCACCGGTGTTGGCTATGAATTGAGCTGTCATTTGGTGCAATGCAGAATCAAGGCAGCCTGGTGGCCGAGAGAGCTGGGCGAGAGAGGGGAAATGGAGAGGAGAGGGAGGCGTTTAAGGGGGCGTGGTCACGGCATGATTAAGACGCGGCATTGAAGCGAATTCATTCGCGGCATCAACAGCAGGAAACGACCAGCGAGTTCAACGCGAGGAAAACGACGCTGAGCTGGCGTGGGGCCGCGCTGTCTTTGAGAGAGAGGAAGAGGGAGTGGGGCCGTGTGTTCAGTGACTCCGCGGGTCGGTTTTTCGGTGGAAAATGTTTCGCCGAAAGGGGGAGGGAAACTGGGCTGCGACTGGGCTTCCTGGGCCAGGTGGGTTGGGTCAGGTCTGGTTCTATTTTTTTTCTTTCTAATTGTTTTATCTTTTTCCATTTCGATTTTCTGTTTGAAATTCAATCAAACAAATCAAACATCCAAAACAAATCAAACCTCCTCCAAACTTGTATTGAGTTTTGGTTCTGTTTAACAACATAAACCAAAGTCCAAAGACAAAAATAATATTTTTATTCTTTTTAGGATCTATTTAATCATTAAATAAATAGTCCTAAGTTTTATTCAAATAAGATTTGTTTTATTTAAAAACTCCATTTGAAATCTAAAAATAAAACCAAAACACTTCAGTAGGTTTTATTTGAGAATATAAAATACTTGGAAAACTTATTTAAAATAAGTTTTGTGTTTATTCAAAATAGAAAAGCCTTGGTTTTATTAAAATAGGATATTAATAAATCCTCATTATTTTATTTACATAAACCTTTACTCTTTTTATCAAAACAAAATATTTTAATTCAAAAGCTTGGCCAAGGTTATATTTGGCTTATAAAATAATCTTTATTTAATATTCTATCCTTCTCTTTGAAACCAAATCTTTTATTAAAAGATCCAAAAATGGTAATTCCAAATATTTTAACTTTAATGTTTATTTAACTTTTTAAATCCCTTTAGGATTTTATTTGATCCAAATAGGTTTGAAAGTTTCCAATTGGAATCAAAAGTTTCTTCTCACCCTGAAAATCAACAAAGTTTTATTTTATTCATTTATTTTTCACATTACAAGATTTGGAAAATCTTGGGATGTGACAGAAGTTAAGTAAGGAGTGCCTCCAGGAGTCCTCCTCCCCATAGATAGAACAAACATTTGACACCGCCATCTGCCTGTGGTAGCGTACATCGCCAGTAGGTAGAGATTGGTGGGCTAGGCGCCAGAGGAATACCCGAAGTATCGAGGGGACCTGGAGCTTCCATAGTCAACACCATGCCTTCCCCTCACCATTAGTGTTAGAACCTCCCGCTCTACCTTCCAACTAGTTCTCTCTCCTTTTTTTAGTTTGGACCAACATACGATACACCGACTTTATGGTTAATAACCCATTCTTCTCATACTGCTAGGCCCATAAATCCTCCATCCTTCTGGTACTCAGCGGTATCGAGCATAAAGCCTCTACATCCATGGGGATGAACCATTCCTTCAGGAAATCCACCCTCCATGATGCTGAGGTAGGCTCAATAAAAGATGCCACCATCATCGGCGGGCATCCTTGAAGCATGCCAAAGGATGCATCATATAGTCTCTCGGAATCCAGTTATGGTTCCATGCATTAGTGGTCGATCCAATACCAATCCGACGCACCAATCCCTGCTTCATGGAATCCCGTCCCTCCACCAGTGCGCTCCAGACAGGGGATGGAGACGAGCCCAACGAGGCACCCATGAGATCTGAGTCCGAATAATAGATAGCTTTCAGCATCCTCGCGCTCAGGGATTCAGTATTTTTCAGAATTCTCCATGATTGTCGAGCCAACATGGCAAGGTTAAAGATTTCAATGTCTCTAAAACCCAGGCCCCCCGAGTATTTAGGAGAACACATGGTCTCCCAAGAGATCCAACACGGCTTCCCCTCGCCATCCTTCCTTCCCCACCAAAATTTCCGAAGCATCGAATTTATAGCCAAACATAGTCCACATGGTAGTTTAAAACAGGACATTGAGAAAGTATTAATCGCCTGAGCAACTGATTTTATCGACACTTCCTTCCTGTAACACCCTCAGATTGGCCTGATGCAAGTTTTAGCGATTCCCACCAAACCCGCATAAAAACGATTCAAAGGTGCCCACCAGGCACTTTCGTGTGGGTGGAAAACAAATTAATACCATTACACAATGGTCCATGATGGAACCCACAGAACAGATATATACAACACGACTCAATGAGTCAAGAATACAGATATACAGTACAAAGATCCAAATCACCTTAAAAACGATACAACATCCAACTACGGACAAGATGCAGATGGGGCTAAGAGCCCTGAAGAATAACCAATGCCGTTCATAACCCTTCCCAGGACAAGCCGGAAGGGTAACCCTGCTAACAACGTTGATCTCGAACCTGTCAAACACAAAGGGGTGCCGACAAAGGGCAAAGGAAAAAAGGGGAGCGGTCAGTATTGAGGCCGGTACACGGCGAGTCTTATAATTTGGCGGTCCTCGCCTGCATAGGTATGATAGACTGGATCGGCAGCGCATCATGCACTTAACAACCTATAGAGACTCAATACAGATGTCGGCTATTAGAGAGGGATAAGAAAGACCTATTCGGATTCACCCTGATACTAACACCAAACATACCCATCCTGGTGTTTCCCCCTTGATACCAAACGAGGAAGTTATACCGAGGAAACTCACACAGTTGGTAATTTTATTCATTCCATTATAGCTGCAGCACTTACTAGTCAGATACATATAGCAGTGGGCACTTTTAGTTGACCATTCAATTGTAGTTGCGATACTTACTAGTCATATACATATAGCATGAGGCATCCCAATTCTAATAATTGTTGGTACTTTTATTTAGCCATTTTCGTTATAGTGAAGCTGATCACTAGTCATTCAAAGTCAAATTTATAGCACTACTTTAGTTATAGTTGTCTATGATCGAGATACTGTGCTCCAAGTCGTCCATAACCACGGACACGGCTTTCAGAAAGTTTTACCCTGCAACACACGGACGATCAACCTCAGAAAAACCAACTGAAAACCCAACAAGGCATCACGACAAATCAATCACAAGATTCATATAATATTTCAAGGGGCCACCCCACTAAGCTATCCGCGATAAAGTTGGCCGGCTCTGAGACGGACCCAGAGGTTTGTGTCAATGGTTGTAAACGACTAAGAACCCGAAAGTGTGACTGGGTTTGTCGATACCGCGAAAACATTCCACTTACCTAAACAGTACAATAGTAAACGCTCTCCACGAGTAACAACAGTAAATAAAGTAGTAAACATGGCATGAGCATGTCATAAGTACATGATAGTAATAAAACCACAAACTTGTTTGTGGCCCCAAGAAATAACATATGATTCAATCTCTCGCTAAGGGGATTCATGGTCCCACATGCAGATAGTGTGAATAGTCAAGGAACAGGTATCAAGTACTCGGGGTCCTACGGGACAACAGTGAGCGATTAAAAACCAAATCACATCTATTTCCCACCGATGCCTCTGCATTAGTTATAATTATTCCCATAAATTTAATATCAAGTTGTAATTTGAGTCATGATCATCTCCAACATTAAGCATATGGCAACCTTCCAACAATTGTGGCACTTGACGACAGGAAACAACACCTAAGCAAGCGACTACGACACACAAGGCCAACTATCTACCAAACAACAGGTAATAGGAGGTGTCAAAGGTAATCTAGTGGCTGTAAGGGATATCACGAGTATGAAAACTAAAACATCACAACATAGTTAGCAATAGATCAACATGAGGAAATAAAGACTACAAAAGTAAGATAGGTAGAAAGGGGAGAATGCTCGCCTGAAAAAACTGCCGAAGGTTCATTCGAAGATCGGGTCAACACTCACATCAACTCATCGGCCTAATCCGTGAAGAAGCAAAGCACTATAAGAAACACCGGATATACTATTTAATACTACGGCAAAAGATCGGGCATGATGCATGGATGATGTATGACATGGCAAAGGTGCGATGCATTTAGGCAATATTAAGCGGAACCGGGGTTCTGTAATTAATTAGGTGGTTTATGTTATTTAGATATCCTGCAATTTAAATTTTGTATTAAGAGGGCAAAATATGGCACCGGTTCTCTACAAAATTTTAAATGGAGCCAATATAAGACTAGAAAAGTCCGCATATGGTCTTTATGTTTAATTATTAGGTGAGTCGACAAAATACCTCTAAACCACCGAATATGTATGCAAGCATGCTTGATTAATATGCAACAGGTATATATGTCATTTATAAAAATATAGGCTCGGGAAGGTTCACACATGTCGAATCAATGATCTTGGGTTCCGGAGGGGTTTGGGGTCGGGTCTTCGGACTCCAGGGGTGGTATTGGGGATTCCGCAACAAAGGAGGACTATGGGATCAGGCTTCGGATCCGAGGGTGATCTTGTCGTTCAGTGTCTTTGGTTCCATGTTGGCGTGCTGGTCGTTCGTGATGGCAAACTTGGTGTTCCGAATGCGGGGCTTCGGAATCCATGAAGGGGATATTTTCATGGTCCTGCCTACGGGATTCCTGTCGGTGATATTATGGTTCAGGTTTTGTTTGCCTGTGTGTAATATCCTAGAATTTAGGAACTAACGAAGTGTAGATTTAGGAATTTGAAATGTTGCATGCATTCATTCGTGAAAATGTGGGTAAATTTTTCGCCAAATAAAAACCTAAAGTGATCGAGGTTTCTTTCATGCTTTGAGGTTAGGTATAGAATTGAAGGATGATTGCTGTAGACTTTGATATGATCTTGTGGATTAGAATGTTTTGGGAAATGAAATTTGAATATTTAAACTTGAGTGTTTGAATTATAATTCAAATTTTTTTGCATAATGTTTGAGTATTTGATTTAATTAAGAGTTAACCAATAATAACTCAAACTTTATATAAAGAGAGCAATAAAGAATATGAATCTCCATTTCATAATTTTATTCAATAAATAAGTTACAAAAATGTAACTTATGAAAATCATCAACAATCTTTACAATAGCAAATAAATAAAGAATAATGTTTCTTTATTGATAATAGTACAATCTTTATTACAAAAGAATAAATTAAAGATTAGAATTGAATATGAGAGTTATTACAAGTGACTAATCTATAAAGAAAAATAAAAACCTAAACTACAGTCTTGATCTTCAAATATGGTACCTTCAAAATAAAAAGAAACTTAAAAGAAAAAGAAGGTTAGGATTAGAATTATTTTTACTTTCAGAGTTGACAGTGAAGTGCACTGTTCACTTTTACATCATTGAGTATTTAAGGGGAAAGTTTCACCAATATGAAAGAATGTATCTTTCATAATTTTAAGCCATAAGTCAAATAAACAGCAAAGAGGGGCAAGTTTCACCACCTAGGTAAAAGGTAACCTGATGAAAGTAACTTTCAAATTCACAACATATCCACAACTTGTGCAGCAGGCACACAGGCAGCACACACACCAAACTGAATGGGTGTGCTGTCAGCACCACAACAACAACACAATCAAACAAAACCATCAACACAACCGTGGGAAACCAATCCCCACACCATTCCATTGCTCTTACACACCAAGCACAGCAGCCAACAGCTAAACCAAGCCAAATCCAAGATAGATCACACCAACCAAAGCCCAGGATCACATCACCAAGATGGTGACATAAGGAGGGGGTAGATCAGGTGGATAGCAAGACCAAGATCAAGCCATTAGGATCAGGAGATGATGATCTAGATGAAGGTCAAGCCAGGAACTGGAAATACCAGGGGAGCACCAGATCAATCTACCACAAGATCAACCACTAGCAACCACAACATCAAGTGACAATGGTGAGTAAATAGACCATCACATAATCTATTTGTCCATGATTAGACGAGCATACATGATCTGACTCTTATTCAAACTCTCAGAAAACACCCAAGTGGGGTGAATCCATCACTAAGGTTTTAAACTCTAAAAGCAATTATAAAAGTTGTAACACCCTCAGAATCGGCCCTATGCAAGTTTCAGCGCTTCCCGCCAAACCCGCATAGAAATAATTCAAAGGTGCCCACCAGGCACTTGCGTGCGGGTGGAAAACGAAGTAATAACATTACACAACAGTCCTCGATGGGACCCACAGAACAGATATATATTCAACACGACTCCATGAGTCAAGAATACGATATATCTGTAACAAAGATCCAAATCACCTTGAAAGCGATAGAGCGTCCACTACGGACAAGATGCAAATGGGGCTAAGAGCCTGAAGAATAACCAATGGCGTCCATAACCTGCCTGTGCCAAGCCGGAAGGGTAACCTCGCTAACGACATCGCATCTCAAAACCTGCTTAAACAAAAGGGGTGCCAAGAAGGGCAAAGGAAAAGAGAGATCGGTCAAGATCTTGAGGCCAAGACAGCGAGGCTAGAATTCGGCGGTCCTCGCCTACATAGGTATGGTGGACTGAAGCGGCAGCGGCAGCATGCACTAAATAACCTATAGAGACTCGATATAACTGTCGGCTATCAGAGAGGGATAAGAAAGACCTATTCGGAACCAACCTGATACTACCACCAAACATACCCATCCTGGTGTTTCCCCCTCGAGACCAAACGAGGAAGTCAACCAAGGAACTCACTCAGTTGGCAGTTTTATTTATTCAGTTATCGTTGCAGCAATTACTAGTCAGGTATAGATAGTCATCCTGATAAAATAAACACTGGGCAGTTGTAGTTAACCATCGTTGTAGTTGCAACACTTACTAGTCAGATACAATTGGCATGAGATATCCCAAACCCAGCAGTTGTTGGTACTTTTATTTAGCCATTCCGTTGTAGTTGCAATACTTACTAGTCAGATACAATGGTCGCAAGAGACAACCCAAACAAGCAATTGTTGGCAGTTTTATTTAGCCATTCCATTATAGTGAAGCTGATTACTAGTCATTATAAAGTCAAATTTATAGCACTACTTTAGTTATAGTTGTCTATGATCGAGATACTGTGCTCCAAGTCGTCCATAACCATGACACGGCTTTGAAAGTTTTACCTGCAGGGTGCACAAATAGCAACACACTCGATCAACCTCGGAAAAACCAAATCAAAACCCAACGAGGCTTTCACGACAAAGCAATCACAGGATTCAGAAATATTTCAGGGGGCCACCCCATTGAGTACACCCGCAACGAAGTTAGCTGACTCCGAGACGGACTCAAGGTTTGGGTGGACGGCTGTAAACGACTGGGAACCCAAAACTGGGCTTATCGATACCGCGAAATCGTGTCCCGATCCTAAACAGTACAGGTGATCCTCGCACAATCGTAAATAAAGCAGTAAATCATGGCATAAGTATAGGATAGTAAATAAAACCTCAAACTAGTTTGTGGCCCCAAGAAATAAGAATGAATCAAGCTCTGGCTCAGGGGGGTCCCATAATCCTCCCGGATGTGGATAGCGCGAATATTCAAGGAACAGGTATCAAGTACTCGGGGTCCTACGGGACACAAGTGGACGGTTAACAACCAAATAACATCTATTGCCCACCTGTGCCTCTGCTTACCTACTTCAATTTTAGTTGTTAAACAGTACTTAAAGTCTTGATCACCTCCAACAATAAACACACGGCAATACTCCAACAACTGTGGTACTTGACGACACGCAATAGCACTTGAGCGAGCGACTACGACGCGCAAGTCCAACTATCTACCAAACAACAGGTAATAGGTTGTGTCCAAGGCAATATAAGGCTGCACGGGATATCACGGTACGAAAACTAGAGCATCGCGACACAGATAGCAATAGATCAACAGGAGGGAATAAATGCTATAAAAGTAAGATAGGTAAAAAGGGGGAGATGCTCGCCTGAAAACATTGCCGTAGGTTCATTCGAAGATCGGGTCGACACTCGCATCAACTCAACGGCCTTATCCGCGAAGAAGCAAAACACTAGAATAAACACCGGATGCACTATTTAATACAACGGCAGAAGATCGGGCATGATGCATGTATGATGCATGACATGGCAAAGGTGCGATGCAATTGGGCAATATTAAGTGGAACCGGGGTCCCGACAATTAATTAAACGGTTCAAGTTATTTATCTACCCCGCAAATTAAATGTTGTAATAACAGGGCCAGATATATCACCGGTTCGCTACACAAATTTTAATGAGGCCAATATAAGACTAGATATCCCGCATATGGCCCCATATTTAATTATAAGGTGAATCGGCATAAGGCCCCCAAACCACAGACAAGTATGCATGCATGCACAATTTAATATGCATCAGATATATCATTTATAAAATAGGGTTTCGGCAAAGAGGTCACACATCTGGGTTCGGACGATCTTGGGGTTCGATGGGTTCGGGGTCGGGTCTCAGGGTTCGACGGGAGAATGGCTCGACGAGATCGGATACAAGATGGAGAACTTGGGTCCAAGCGGTCGATCTTGCCTTCGCGCAGATCTTGTCAGGCCCGCGCCATCGAGTCGGTCTTGGCATTCAGGGTGAAGAACTTGGCTCCCTCGAGGAAATACTTGTCGTATGCGTGAAGAAGATCATGTTGGTCCACGGGGTTCGACGGGTGTCTTGGCGTTCCATGAAGGCAATCTCGGTGCTCCGAGGGTCTTGGTGTTTGACGGGGTTCGGCGCGCCGGGATCGGTCTTCGGGGGACTTGGAGCTCTATGAAGAAGAGCTTTGGATCATCGGCTTCGGTGGAAGTTCTCGGCGTTCCATGTACATCGGACTCCATGTGCACTTGATGATCTGGGCGAGATACTTGCCCAACTCGTTAAACTTGTACAACGAGAGGTAGCCGAAACCGCAACATCGCCACCAAGCCATCTATGCAAACAGAAACCCAAACTCGAACAGAGCTTGCAGCGGCAGGGGTGCGCGGCTGCTGCCCTCCCAGAGCTGAAGAAGGGGCACGCACACGGGCGGCCGCGGGAGGACACAGAGAGGGCGAGGGGCCACCGACGCCGGCGAGGTGAGGGCCGGGGCGTCGCAGGGCAGCGGGACGGCCGAGGGCGGCGCCTGGCGAGGCCGGAGGCGGCGGGCGGAGGAGATGGCTTCGAGGCGGCGGGCGGAGGCACTAGAGGCCGAGGCGGGCTCCTGGCGGCGCCTGGGGTCGACGACGGCGACCGCAGGACCTGCCGACGGAGGCGGGGGAGGGCGACGGCCGGCGCTCTGGTTGCGAGCGAGGGAGCTCGGGGGCAGAGCGTGTCGGCGAGAGGAGGGAGAGGGGAAGCCCTGGCGGCGCGGGGCGTGCTGCTGCGCCGGGGAGGCGGGCAGAAGCGGGAGGACGCGGAGGAAGCCTGGCGGTGGGCGCCGCGGAGGAGGGAGGGCGAGGTGGCGAGGCGGGACGGGGATGAGCGAGAGAGGAGGCGCGAGGCGCGCGGCCGGCTGGGGTCGGGCGGGTCCATGGCGGCCTGCTTCTCTGGGGAGGAAGGGAGCGGCGCGATGGAGAGAGGACAGGGCGCGGGGGCGGCGAGGTGGGGGGAGAGGAGCGTCGGGGGAGGCGTGTCAGTGGGGGTGGGCCCGCGGAGACAGAGAGAGAAGGAGGTGGGGCGCGTGGCTCGGTCACGCGTGGGGGCGGGGCACAGGGATCGCGGGTGGGGCCAGGTGGGGTGTGGTGGGTGCGACTGGGTGTGTGCGTGTAGGCAGGGCTGGCCAGGTGGCGAGATGTGAGTGGTGGGGGATTGGCCAAGGTTGATGTGGCGTGCACCGATTGGTGCAGGTGAGGTGGAGGGGGCTGGGTAGAATTAGGATAGGTAGGAAAGAATTAGGTGGCCCGATTTTGTACAGGGGGTGGTCGACTGGGTCGGATCGGCCCGGTTCGACTGCCCCCTAAAAATAATATAGATTTTTATTTAATTTAAAATAACTTTTGTAATTAGTTTTTAGACAAATAAAAGACCCGGAAAAGCCCGGCGCTTTAATTTGAAATTGAGACGGGGAACATTTAGAAAACCAAACTAGGCTTTCAGAAAATAGGTTTCGACAACCAAATGCATGATGACATGATGATGCCCAAATGCAATGTGGCATGATGACATGAGCATGAGGTCATGATGATGCAATGCACAAAATCAACGCGATTTTCTAGTAGTGGTTTTGCGGGATGCCACAAAAGTATAAGGATCCAACTAAATCTCAGAACAACATCATTGATCTAGTTATCAATATATATTTCAATTCAAGAATGAATATAGCTAAGATTTAAACTTCTAGGCACATCTCTAAGACAAGAGTAGCACCTTAGAATTTAATCTTATGGATCTATGCAAGTGATCAAGTCTACCATCATTTTTCCCAAACTTTGATTCAAGAAACAGTAGCTGGTATCACTACCATAACCCATCCATATGAATCAACAAGTTAAAGGATTAATCCCTAAACCTCAGACCAACATCATGGGTCTTAGGGATTTAAGAAAGGAAAATTTCTACTTATCTTTAATGCCAAACTCATCTTAAGCTTGAACCAACCAAACAACGAAATAGAATCTAATCTTGTGTGCCATACAAATATGGTGTCACAAGAACAGTTCTACATTAATCAGGTTAAGCATTCAATCTTCACAGATTCAACCAACCAACTGTAAATCATTTTCCTGTCATCACGGGAATCATAATTAAGAAAATCCCTATGTATATCTTCACTGTTTGAAACCATTTGATCTCAAACTACATATGAATTCTTGATGCCAACAGTGCTAATACAGTGACTTCATCACACAACACTCACTATCATTAACCAAGAAATGACAGTGGTGTGTTATTAAACCACTAGATTCCCAATTATTGCTTATAGAGCAACTTTACCATTTTATCATATCAAAAATTAATCCATAGAATCATATGATAAGCCACTAGCACCACCACAGTTCATCTTAAGCAGCAAGCCACATCTAACAATTATTTAGCATGCTTAGGGACCATCAAAACTTGATCCTAATTCATCCATTATTTAATCAACAGTGGGATATGAACCCTAAGTGCAACAAATCATCTTAATCAGGACAAGACAGTAACCAGAAAGGTCACTACCAATAGCTAGCATAGGATGACCTAGAACAGAGAGCATGAGGGGAGAGGAAAAAACTTACAGTAGGTCCTCGCTGCAGACTAGAAGAGGAAGCAGAGATGGCCGACGACCATGGCGGCACGGGGAGAAACCCCAGGGGGCGCTGCAACCCACACATCGCCACAATGGTGACCTTAGCCACACCTTGAGGCGAGGAACATCACCATGGCGCACGACAGCAGCAGCAGTGTCAGGATCAACGCCAACCTCAAACCCTAGGGTTCAGGACGACATCGATCTGGCCACAGGAGATCTTCAGGTCCAAATCCAATTGGACAGGAGGGAAGAGCGGGGTCGACAACCTCTTCCTTCACCATGGAGGTGGCCAGGGCGGTCCACAACGGCGGGAATCTCTGGCAGCGACACCACTGACCACCGGGTCGGGGAAGGAGAAGGAGAGGGGTGAGCTCGAGTGAGAGACAGGGAGTGATGGGCTAGGTTGGGCCCGGAACCCTTCGGGGTGGTTGTGTTGATTTTGCCTAATGGGCCATAAGGGGCCCAATAAAAATAATCCAGCCCAAATCATTTAGAGCCTGTTTTAATAATTGGAAAAAGACCAAAATGCCCTTGAACTTAAATAAATTTTAGAAAATAAAATAAAAGTCCAAAAATTATCAGAAAAAATATTTTTTGATTCACAATCGTCTAAACTATCCAAATAAATTAAGAAATAAAATTTTAAACATATAAATTTTATTAAGAATTTCGTAATTTAAATATTCCTTATGGAATTTTACAAAATTATTGAAAGATGATAAAAATAAATAAAAATCACTTTCATTATATATCAATATTGAAGTATTTTAGAAAAATACTAAACAAATATTTCATAACAATTTTTGAATTCAAATAATAATTCTTAAAGAAAATATAAAATCAATAAAATCCAAATAAAATAAAATAAAATAAAGGGAGTACAATATTCAATAAATATTAAAGGATTTAATATTTATAAATCCTTAATGAATTAAACAGGATTTTTCTATAATTTAAATGATGGGGAAGAATACATATAAAGTTAAATAATCCATTACATTATTTTTGCATAATCATTTTGCTTCTTTCAATATTGTCCTTACCGGGCAATAATGATGTTTTTTGTAGACATAGAAGCTCAAGGTACAATGCAAGCATCAGACTTCACTACCTTGCAATCACAAGGCAAGTTCATCACTTGCTCATGTCCTTTGAAGAGTCTTTATCAAAGTATTTGCGAATTGTGTGTTATCATCTACACTATAGAAAAAGAAAACAATATTTTCTCAAGATACTAAACCTTAGATATAATCCTAAGTGATGATATGATGGAGCAATAGAACTTAGGGTTCTAATTGCACTAATGATGAACAATTAGGAATTAATAACCCATGACATCAGTGATTCTAGCGCCGTATATTACGCGTTAACCATGAGATTTGGAATGGGACGGAGAAGTCAGCTATATCCTTTTCCTCTTGTATGGAGGCAAGACGACCTTAACGTGACGTTGTGATTCCTTGTGAGGATCCAACATATGGGTGGGCACCCTTACGCTCCACACTTTTGGTGTCTAGATTATCTATGAATGGTGTTTAGGGAGATAGTCCATGTAAATGGTACTAATCCGGGCATCACTAGGTCATAGAGTCTTCGGGAACTCATCATGGTTTTAGCCTGCCCGAAAGGGGCTTAACAAAGGTGAGCTAGCCCGAAGGATCATGCAGACATATGAGGTCGTGGAGACGGCAGTGATTCGCTTGGACCAACTACTGGGCCCCACATCATGGAATTGTGGACGGGAAAGTACGCCCGGTTGTTCAAAAAGGAGTTGATCTCTCATGGGAAAAGTAACGCACCTCTGTAGAGTGTAAGAATTGTAACTTGTTACTCCCTATTCCGGGAAGGAGCTACAAACGCGACAGGAAAGGAACTCCATGAAAGTTCTGGTCAACCTGTGAAGGCTGGTGGTCATAGATTTTCATAATAAAATCAACCTTTGAAGAAAGATTTACGAAAATTGCATAGTGCCAACGACTGATAGTCTGAGGTGGTAGATAGAGCATCAAACTTCCTACCTTGCATATAATGAATTTGCTGAGTAACACTATTACTCATCATTTCCTTTGAATCCTTGCTTAGACTCTGAGAATCCCGAAGATACTCCAATGTATGCATCTGAGAGTCAAGAGGAGGTCTTCTATGAAGAGCCCAACTTGTATGGAGCCATAGAAGGGGAGGACTACGACATCGTCTATGGAGGAGAGTTCTAGGAGTCTGAATAATTACTATAGTTCTAGTAAACACTTGAGCCGAGCATCATGAACAATATATAGCAATAAGTTGCTGAGCTCAATTTGGAGTTTAAGTTTTAAATTTGAAACTTCCGCTGAAACATTTATATTTTGGTTTGTAAGTTGAATCTTTTTGGAAGTCTTGAACTTCCGGTGTTGTAATCATAATAACGTGTGTATGTTTGTAATATGGACCCGCAATGTTTTTGTTGTACCACTCTGAGGGATGTGATATTTATGGAACGTTGTTCTGTGGATGTCATGTCAACGACTATAGTGTACTACACATGTAGTGGTATACTGGGTCACCGCAGTTGGTATCAGAGCAAATTTCTTTGACCTTAGGTTGGAACCTAGTAAAGGGTATTACCTGTAGGAGTGTAGCAACGATAAAGAATTATCTAAAAGTAATATAATGGGTATTCAAATGAGAATATTCCGTTATATGTTTTAGTGCAATAATTCTTTGTTATGATGCAATATATTATTGGTTACTAATCAAAACTATTTTTTTGATATCCAGAGCTATGGCACCAAAGTTTCCAAAACAGACTTTGGTAAGGAAAGAGGAGACTCTTGATGATTATCAAGGATCATTCACAGACCAACTTCGTCAACTTTTAAAGACTTTTAGTTGTCCAAATATAATTCCAGTGAACACTATAACCTACTATGATGGCCGGATGTTATCCAAGTATCGTGTGAGTATCCAACTCCCTGAGGAGCTTGGATTATATCACGATCTACCCATAGGTGAAGGCAGGAGTCACTTAGCAGCATATCATGTTGCTGTTGTGGAGGCGATAGCTAATATCCGGGAGCATAAAGCCAAGGAGTTGGAAGGTAGCACGTTTTTTGTGATACCTCATGATTCTATAGACTCAGAGCCTATACCGGATCATCTTACTTTGGTTAAGAAGCATCCTAAGTTAGCTTCCAAGTTTATGGATAGATACCGAACACTCGTTGCGTCTTTTTATAAGACACATCAAGTAACTGTCGAAGATAAAAATGACATGTTAGAGGATCTAACTGATCCGGAAAGGAGGAAACAGTTAGCATTCTAGTTAGAGAAGGAAGCAAGTAGTAGTGCAAAACCTATCTTTAAGAATATACCTATAGATCCTGAATATTTTATACCATATCCTTATTCACCAAGTCCTGAACCTATACATGATCGTACTATAGATATGAGGTATGCAGTACCATAGGGTTCAGAGGATGATTCTGATTCAGAACTTCCTATTGAGAATTCTGATGGTTGGAGAAGGGGATCATATGAAGGATCTCATGAACACCAGATGTCCACAGATGGTTCTGACAGAAATGTTGGACAATCTAGCTAGATGGGTGCAAGAATTAACCCTAGTAACAGTAGTAGAAATGCCATGTCGATAGATAATCAGGATGAAGAGGAAGATCCTGAGGAGAGAGTGTTTGAATCATCAACATCTTCTCAAAACCCAGGGAATATACATTATCCAGTGTTTAACTATCTTGCCCAAAGGAGCACCTGGGGATCAGCGGGATCTGTGTACCCTGTTGACAACTCAAGGAATGAAGCTTAGGAGATGCAGGCAGGAGATAATGTTGAATATGTTTCTAAAGACTTTTCAGCTGAGCTGGAGGGAATCAATGCACCCAGGTTGAGTAATGACTCAAGTCCTGACACTTCAGATACTGAGTATGTTCCTTCTGGAAGGCCATTTGTTTCACAAACTGTGTGACAAACAACACGTCATCACGTTTGCACATCAGGCATGTATGATGAGCGTAGTTACTACTTGAAGTAGGTAACTATTTGGAGGTATCAAGTATCCAGTATTGTACTCCAAGAAGTAAGATAGTTAGATAAATAAGGTAGTGTCATGATTATACCTATATGGTATATGTTGTAATGACTTTGTATCATTATGATATTATGTATAATATGTGAAATGCATATTTGGATTTTCTTTGGATCTTCATTGTGTGACTAGTTCTGTGCGTAAAGTCGATCTCAGAACACATGTGCATGATGTAATTATGAGTATTCGCTTTATGTTACAGGACTAGAGGGTCATGGATACGGGTGTAGAGATCGAAACTGAGTAGCAGCGGATGGAACAAGAGGCCAAGGAGAAGGCAGATGCAGATGCAGAAAATCAGGGAGCATTGCCACCACCACCAATGAGGCCGTTAATGGAGCAGAACTTTATGCAGTGTATGCAGATGATGCAAGAGACCCATAACAAGTTCATGGAGGAGTTGCTGGGACGAGAAAATCAGAGGGCACCTGAAGGTGGAGGAGTGAGTCTATCTGATTTCCAAAATGCAAGGCCGGTACCTTTTGCATCAGCTCCTGAACCAATGGATGCAGAAGATTGCTAGCAGATACAGAAAGAAAGCTGAAGACTGTAGGTTGCAATGATGAGGAGAAATTGAGGTATGCAACTCATCTTCTGACAGGACCTGCAGCATCTTGGTGGGAAAATCAGTTGGCCAGGAAGGGAGTATACCTGGGAAGAGTTTAAACATATATTCCATGAATATCATGTTCCGGAGAGTGTTATGGAATTGAAGCGAAGAGAATTTGAAGAGCTGCAGCAGGGATATACTAGTGTTATGAAGTATATCCGGGAGTTTAGTCAACTATCTCGTTATGATGAGGAAGAAGTTAACACAGAGGAAAAGAGGAAGAAGCGTTTCCTGCATGGATTAAATCCATTTGTGAGGATATAGTTGAGGTTGGCTAATAAGCAAACTTATCATCAGTTGCTAGATGTAGCTATTACCTTCGAAGATGACTACAAGAATGTCCAAGAGGATAGAAGGAAGAGAGCTAAGAAGGAAACCAAGAGGATACAAGCAAGCAAGCCCAAGCCCAGTCTGGAATTCAAACCAAGGAATAAGCCCTATAACAACAACAATTCCAATCGGAGTGCAAATCCAAATGCAAAGAATATTATATGTCACAATTGCAAACTCCCAGGGCATATGAGCAGGGATTGCTCGAAACCAGTAATTGTATGTCACGCTTGTGGTCAGAGAGGTCACATCAAGCCTAATTGTCTAAGCAAACCACAAGGTGGTTGGCCGGCTCGAGATGGAAGGCAAGCCAGTGGAGGAAATGGACAGCCCAATAAAGGAGGAAATAATGGCAAGAACAACAATGGCAAGAGGAACAGACCTACCGGGAAATTGAACTGTGCAACCCTCGAGGAGGTGGATAATTCGGAGCATGGAGTGATAGGTACGCTCAATATCCTTACCAATCCCGTCAAAGTTCTATTTGATACTGGTGCAACTACTTCATTCATTTCTGAAGAATTCTATGATAAGTTCGGGATTAGAAGGGCAACGTTAGAAAACCATATGACCGTAGTTACGGCAGGGGGAAATGTGATTGTACGCCACATCAAACAAGATCAGGTTATCTCAATCCGTGGTTGTACCTACTTTGCAGACCTTTATGTGATTCCTTTGAAGGGAATTGCAGTACTGCTGGGATGGACTGGATGATGGAACATGGAGCTCAGATAAATTGTGAGGAGAAAATTGTCTCAATCAAAACTCCAAGTGGAGCAAGGATAGTTTACCAAGCAGATAAGCACAATCATATCATGGTGGATCTACAGCTGAACTCAATGAAAGAGGTCAAATTGGAAGATATTCCTATAGTAAATGAATTTCAAGATGTTTTTCCAGCAGATCTACCGGGAATTCCACCAGATCGAGAGATAGAGTTCACTATTGATCTAATTCCTGGTACGACACCAATAGCTAAAGCACCATATAAGATGGGACCCAAAGAGTTAAAAGAACTCAAAGAGCAAATTGATGAGTTAGACAGAAAAGGATTTATTCAGGAAAGTGTATCTCCATGGGGAACACCAGTAATCTTTGTGGATAAGAGAGATGGTGGAAGAAGGATGTGTGGAGATTATAGAAATCTGAACAACGTCACTATTAAGAATAAGTATCCTTTACAAAGGATCCAAGATTTGTTTGATCAAGTGAAAGGAGCCAGAGTATTTTCAAAGATCGACTTAAGATCTGGATACCATCAAATCAAAATCAAACCGGAAGATATTCCAAAGACAGCATTTGTCTCAAGATATGGACACCATGAGTATCTGCTAGTACCATTTGGTTTGACCAATGCACCTGCAATATTCATGAATTTGATGAACAAAATCTTCATGCCATATCTGGATAAGTTTGTCATAGTTTTTATTGATGATTTCTGATATATTCCAAGGATAAGGAAGAGCATGCCGATCATTTGAGAATAGCATTGTAGACTCTAAGGGAACATAAACTATGGCATCCCGCAAAACCACTACTAGAAAATCGCGGTGTTTTTGTGCATTGCATCATCATGACAGCATGCTCATGTCATCATGCCACATTGCATTTGAGCATCGTCATCATCATGCATTTGTTTGTCTGAAACTATTTTCGAAAAAACATATTTTGTTTTCTAAATACCCCGCCTTTATTTCAAGTCCAAAACCTAGGTCTCCGGAATATTTCGTTTTGTCTACCAACGGATTTCAAACGCCCCATTTTAAATAATAAAATATTTATTTTATTTTTAGGGGGCAGCCGTACCGGGCCGATCCGACCCAGTCGGCCACCCCCAGTACAAAAACCGGACTAACCAGACCCTTTTCCTACCCCAACCTAATCTACCCACTCTGCCTCCACCTCATCCCACCCAATCGATGCCCGCCACCTCACCCCTTCCCCAACTCCCTCCACTCCCATGCCGCCACATCAGCCCCTGGCCCCACCTCCTCTCCACCCCACCCCACACAAACACCAAGACAAGACACCAGCCCGCCTTGGTCCCACCGTCGATCGGGGGCTTTCCCACCAACCACTCCCGCCTCCCACGCCACCCCCGACAGCCCCCGCCTGGATTCCACCCACAGGCGCCACGCTGTTCCTCCCCGCCCGCCAGCTGAGCCACCTTCGCCTGCCTTCCAGCGCCTCCCCAGCTAATCCCACCCACAACGACGCGCCTCTCCACTCGCTGTTCCCACCGTCGTCGCAGCTGTGTCGCTCACCAAGCTCTTAGGACCCCATGCCCTCTTCTCCAACCAGGCCCCTTCTCCGTTGAGCCGCGCACGCCTCCTTCGGCCCTACTCCGGCCGCGCCCGGTGCCCCTTACCCCGCCGCCCTGGACAGCAACCTCGCTTCCGCCTCCCGATCTCCCGTCAAGGCTCTACACGCCTGCAAGTGCCTCCCCCGCCTCCTGTCATGCGAACAGGCGCCATGCCTCGCCTCGGTTCCGTGCTCGACTTCTAGGCCACGATGCTCTGCCTCCCAGCCGTCGAGGGCGACACCGAGGCCTCTCAGCTCTAATCCTTGGTGCCTACGGTTGAGACCCTGCTGAAGTGATGTCCGTTCTTCTATCTAAGCTCCGCACACAAGCTGTTTGAGGCCAGCGTTACCTCACCTTCCAGTACAAGATGCCCTGCACCCTTTTTGTTTCGTGTCGATACCAACAAGGAGGAGAACTCTGACAAAGCGACAAGATCTGCAGTGCCCTTCGAGAGACCGAGAGGAGAACCCGAAGGCCACCGACGGTGAACCCCGAGACCTTCGACACGATGATGCCTACTTCCAAGATCTCCGGCATGGATCGAAAAGTTCCCCGAAGACCAAACCCTCGGCATGTCAAGATCGCCTTCCTGAATGCCATGCTCTTCTACACGGAACGCCAAGACCGTATACCCCGAAGACCGAACCCTGGCGCGTCAAGTTCTCCTTCCCGGATTCAAGGACTCCGACCTGGTGCGACAAGTACTTATATCCGAGCATAAGACCGGTCGAAAACGCCAAGATCTCCAATCGGAACCCAAGGACGCCGAGATCCCGGTACGACAAGAACTCCTTTCCGCACCGACGCCCGAGGACCGGACGCCAAGGTCGCTTACACGGAACGCCAAGTTCGCCACCTTGAACGCCATGACCGTCTACACGGACCCGAAGACCACGGATGCGACAAGATCGACACCGACCAGGGCGAGTCCGATGCGCGCCCCCCGACGCCACACCAAGTCCTTCTTCCTAGGACGACAAGCTCTCCATCTTGTATCCGACCTTCGAAGACCGATCCCGTCGAACCCTGAACCCTGAGACCCGATCCCGAACCCCTCGGAGCCCAAGTTCGCCGAACCCTAATGTGATTCCCTATCCGAGACCCCATTATTTTATAATATGACATTACCAACTGATGCATATTAAATTGTTCATGCATGCATACTTGTCTGTGGTTTGGGGGCATTATGCCAATTCATCTCATAATTAAATATGGAGTCTATATGCGGGATATCTTTGTCTTATTCCGGACTCCATTTAAATTGTGTAGCGAACCGGTGCTATCTTTTGCCATGTTAAGACAACATTTAAAATGTGGGGTATCTAAACAACATGAACCATCTAAATAATTGTCGGGACCCCGGTTCCGCTTAATATGATCTAATTGCATTGCACCTTTGCCATCATACATCATACATGCATCATGCCCGATCTTCTGTCATAGTATTAAATAGTGCATCCGGTGTTTCTTCTAGTGCTTTGCTTCTTCACGGATTAGGCCGATGAGTTGATGTGAGTGTCGACCCGATCTTCGGATGAACCTTCGGCAATGTTTTCAGGCGAGCATCCCTTCCCCTTCTACCTATTTTGCATTTATAGTCTTTACTTCCTCCTGTTGATCTATTGCTATCTGTGTTGCGATGCTCTAGTTTCCGTATCCGTGATATCCCTTGCGGCCTTATATTGCCTTGGACACATCCGATTACCTATTGTTTGGTAGATAGTTGGACCTGCGCGTCGTAGTCGCTTGCTCAAGTGCTGTTGCGTGTCGTCAAGTACCACAGTTGTTGGAGTATTGCCGCATGTTTAATGTTGGAGATGATCATGGCTTTAATTATTGTTTAATAACTAAAATTGAAGTAGGTAAATGCAGAGGCACCGGTGGGCAATAGATGTTATTTGGTTGTTAACCGCCCACTAGTGTCCCGTAGGACCCCGAGTTCTTGACACCTGTTTCGAGATCGAGCGCGCTAACCACAGGTGGGGTGTATGGGCACCCCATCGATTTAGTACCTGATTCCAAGTACTGTACTGGGGGACACAAAGTAGTTTGGGGCTTTATTACTATCATGTACTTATGCCATGCTTTACTGCTTTATTTACGATTGTGCGAGGAGCACCTATACTGTTTAGGATCGTGACACGTTTTCGCTGTATCGACAAGCCCAGTCACACTTTCGGGTTCCCAGTCGTTTCTGACCGTCTACACAAACCCCGAGTCCGTCTCGAGACCGCCGACTTTGTTGCGGTAGCTTAGTGGGTGGCCCGTGCTTGCTTTGGGTGCAGGAAGCGTCGTGTCAACCCCGTCGACATACCGTTGGGTGTATGTTTTGTGATCTTGTACCTACGATCGACAACAAGGGTGTAGGTGCGTGGGAACTTTGGTGCACCCTGAGGTTAAATCTTTTCGAGAAGCCGTGTCCGCGGTTATGGACGACTTGGAGCAGGTCTCGATCATAGACAACTATAACTAAAGTTTCTTGTTATAATTTGACTTGTATCCGACATGACTAGTAATGCTTCACCGCAATGGAATGGCTAAATAAAAGTACCAACAAGCTATGGCGTTTGGGGATATCTCATGCTAATTGTATCGACTAGTAAGTGTTGCAACTTCTGGAATGGTTAACTAAAAGTGCCCACTTATTCTATCGGGATGACTATCTATACCTGACTAGTAATTGCTGCAACGATAATCGAATAAATAAACCGCCAACGGTGTGAGTTCCTCGGTTGACTTCCTCGTTTGGTCTCGAGGGGAAATACCAGATGGGTATGTTTGGTGGTAGTATCGGTTGGTTCGAATAGGTCTTTCTTACCCTCTCGATAGCCGCTAGTTGTATCGAGTCTCTATAGGTTGTTTAGTGCATGCCCGCCGCTTGATCCACCATACCTATGTAGGCGAGGACCGCAATTCTAGCCTCGCCGTGTCTTGGCCTCAAGATCTTGACCGCTCTCTTTTTCCTTTGCCCTTTGTCGGCACCTTTGTTTAAGCGGGATTTGAGATCGACGTCGTTAGCGGGTTACCCTTCCGCTTGGCACAGGCGGTTATGGACGCCATTGGTTATTCTTCAGGGCTCTTAGCCCAATTTGCATCTTGTCCGTACTCCGACGTTCTATCGTTTTCAAGGTGATTTGGATCTTTGTATTGTATATCTGTATTCTTGACTCTTTGAGTCGTTGTTGTATATATCTGTTCTGTGGGTTCCATCGTGGACTATTGTGTAATGGTATTACTTCGTTTTCCACCCGCACGAAAGTGCCTGGTGGGCACCTTTGAATCGTTTCTATGCGGGTTTGGCGGGAATCGCTAAAACTTGCATAGGTCTGATTCTGAGGGTGTTACACAAACTTTATGCTAAGTTTAGTAAGTATGAATTTTGGCTAGATGAGGTAGAATTCCTCGGCCAAGTGATCAGTAAATATGGAATTGTTGTAAATCCATCTAAAGTTCAGTCAGTATTAGAGTGGACTGCACCGACCAATGTGAAGCAAATTCGAGGTTTCTTAGTAATGGCTGGTTATTACCGAAGATTCATTTAAGGTTTCTCCAAAATAGCTGGACCAATGACCAAATTGTTAAGAAAGAACACACCATTCAATTGGGATGAGAAGTATGAAGCAAGTTTTCAGGAGTTAAAGACCAGGTTAACCACAGCCCCAATTTTATCAGTTCCAGAAACAGGAAAAGACTTTACAGTATACTGTGATGCATCTAAAGAAGGTTTGGGATGTGTGTTAATACAAGATCGGAAAGTGATTGATTATGTTTCAAGACAACTGAAACCACATGAAGTCAACTATCCAACTCATGATTTTGAGTTAGCAGCAGTAGTTTTTGCGCTAAAAGGATGGCGGCATTTTGTTTATGGAGCCAGATGTGAGTTATACATTGACCATAAAGTCGCAAATATTTCTTCACTCAAAAGGAATTGAATATGAGACAGAGCATTGGTTGGAACTAATCAAAGATTATAATTTAACAATCAACTATACTCCAGGGAAAGCAAATGTTGTAGCTGATACTTTAAGAAGAAAGAGTGCAGATATTCAGCCTAGCAATCGGGAGCTACCAAAAGAGTTACAAATGGACTTGGAAAGATTAGAGCTTCAATTCATTAGAATAGAGGTTCTTGGAGGATTAGCTACTATGCAGGTAGTTGCAGAGCAGGACAGTGATCTTAAGCACGAAATTTTCAGACATCAAGCAGAAGATCCTTTTATTGCTGAGAAAATTCGGAGGATATCTCAAGGGAAAAAATAAGTTTTTCGCCTTGGAGATTATGAGTCTTTATGGTTTCAAGACCGTCATTGTGTTCCAGATGTGACTAATTAGAGATGTCATACTCAGATAAGCACATGAAACACCATATTCTATACATCCAGGAAGTACTAAGATGTATATGGATTTGAAAGAACTATTCTGGTGGAATAACATGAAAAGGGACATTGCTAAATATGTATCAGAATGCCATACTTGCCAAAGGGTGAAGGCTGAACATCAAAGTCCAGCAGGACCATTACAACCTTTGGAAATTCCCGAATGGAAGTGGGAAGAAATAGGTATGGACTTCATCACAGGATTGCCCGTGACACCTAAACGGAAGGATATGATATGGGTAATTATGGACAGACTCACTAAGAGTGCACATTTTATTCCGGTAAATCAGAAAGATAATGCCGAGAAGTTAGTAGAAGTTTATGTCAAAGAGATAGTAAGTAAGCATGGAGTGCCCAAAAAGAACGTAGCTGACAGGGGATCAGTGTTTACTTCAGCATTTTGGAAGCAATTGCATGAAGCACTTGGTTCCAAGTTAGATTTCAGCACATCATATCATCCTGAGACAGGAGGTCAAACTGAAAGAACAAATCAAATACTAGAAGACATGTTAAGAGCTTGTGCATTAGATTTTGGAGGTACAAGGGAAGATCATCTACCATTGGCAGAATTTTCTTATAATAATAGCTATCAGAGTAGTCTGAAGGCAGCTCCATATCAGGTTCTGTATGGAAGGAAGTGTAGATAACCAATATGTTGGTATGAGCCTGGAAGTAGCAAGGAGTTTGCACCAGAATATATCAAGGAAAGACAAGATATCATTGATAAGATCAGGGATAGACTGAAAATAGCTCAGAGTAGGCAGAAAGGTTATGCTGATCAAAGTCGAAGATCTTGGCATCCAGAAGTAGGAGATATGGCATATTTGAAAGTAAGTCCAATGAAAGGGGGTGAAAAGGTTCGGAGTTAAAGGAAAATTGAGTCCAATATATATTGGACCATTCAAGATATTAAGTCAGAACAGAACTATAGCTTATGCTTTAGAGTTATTGATGATGCTTCTATGTCATAATGTTTTCCATGTGTCACAACTTCATAAATGTTTGAAAGTTATTAATGATGCAATCACACATCAGGAGATAGAACTACAAGCAGACTTGACCTATGTTGAAAAGCCCTGCAAAATTTTGGAAGAAAATTGGAAAAGATTGAGGAATAGAGCAATCAAATATTGCAAAGTACAGTGGGAACATCACCCTGAAAGGGAAGCCACGTGGGAGAAAGAAGAGGATTTAAGAAAAGCCTATCCATAACTATTCAGGTATATCTCAACAAACTTCGGGACGAAGTTTAACTTAAGGGGGGAAGTCTGTAACATCCCAGCATTTAGGAACTAACGAAGGGTAGATTTAGGAATTTGAAATGTTGCATGCATTCATTCGTGAAAATGTGGGTAAATTTTTCGCCAAATAAAAACCTAAAGTGATCAAGGTTTCTTTCATGCTTTGAGGTTAGGTATAGAACTGAAGGATGATTGCTATAGACTTTGATATGATCTTGTGGATTAGAGTGTTTTGGGAAATGAAATTTGAATATTTAAACTTGAGTGTTTGAATTATAATTCAAAAGAATTTTTGCATAATGTTTCAGTATATGATTTAATTAAGAGTTAACCAATAAGAACTCAAACTTTATATAAAGAGAGAAATAAAGAATATGAATCTCCATTTCATAATTTTATTCAATAAATAAGTTACAAAAATGTAACTTATGAAAATCATCAACAATCTTTACAATAGCAAATAAATAAAGAATAATATTTCTTTATTGATAATAGTACAATCTTTATTACAAAAGAATAAATTAAAGATTACAATTGAATATGAGAGTTATTACAAGTGACTAATCTATAAACAAAAATAAAAACGTAAACTAAAGTCTTGATCTTCAAATCTGGTACCTACAAAATAAAAAGAAACTTAAAAGAAAAAGAAGGTTAGGATTAGAATTATTTTTACTCTCAGAGTTGACAGTGAAGTGCACTGTTCACTTTTTTATCATTGAGTATTTAAGGGGAAAGTTTCACCAATATGAAAGAATGTATCTTTCATAATTTTAAGCCATAAGTCAAATAAATAGCAAAGAGGGGCAAGTTTCACCAGCTAGGTAAAAGGTAACCTGATGAAAGTAACTTTCAAATTCAAAACATATCCACAACTTGTGCAGCAGGCACACATGCAGCACACACACCAAACTGCATGGGTGTGCTATCAGCACCACAACAACAGCACAATCAAACAAAACCATCAACACAGCCATGGGAAACCAATCCCCACAGCATTCCATTTCTCTTACACACCAAGCACAACAGCCAGCAACTAAACCAAGCCAAAGCCAAGCTAGATCACACCAACCAAAGCCCAGGATCACATCACCAAGATGGTGACATAAGGAGGGGGTAGATCAGGTGGATAGGAAGACCAAGATCAAGCCATTAGGATCAGGAGATGATGAGCTAGATCAAGGACAAGCCAGGAACTGGAAATACCAGGGGAGCACCAGATCAAGCTACCACAAGATCAACCACTAGCAACCACAACATCAAGTGACAGTCGTGAGTAAATAGACCATCACATAATCTATCTGTCTCAGATTAGACAAGCATACATGATCTGACTCTTATTAAAACTCTCAGAAAACACCCATGTGGGGTGAATCCATCACTAAGGTTTTAAAATCTAAAAGCAATCAGAAAAGTATAAGCTCAGAACAACATCATTGATCTAGCTATCAAGCTATATTTCAATTCAAGAATGAATATAGCTAAGATTTAAACTTCTAGGCACATCTCTAAGACAAGAGTAGCACCTTAGAATATAATCTTATGGATCTATACAAGTGATCAAGTCTACCATCATTTTTCCCAAACTTTGATTCAAGAAACAGTAGTTGGTATCACTACCAGAACCCATCCATATGAATCAACAAGTTACAGGATTAATCCCTAAACCTCAAACCAACATCATGGGTCTTAGGGATTTAAGAAAGGAAAATTTCTACTTATCTTTAATGCCAAACTCATCTTAAGCTTGAACGAACCAAACAATGAAATATAATCTAATCTTGTGTGCCATACAAAGATGGTGTCACAAGAACAGTTCTACATTAATCAGGTTAAGCATTCAATCTTCACAGATTCAACCAACCAACTGTAAATCATTTTCCTGTCATCATAGGAATCATAATTAAGAAAATCCCTATGTATATCTTCACTGTTTGAAAACATCTGATCTCAAACTACATATGAATTCTTGATGCCAATAGTGCTAATACAGTGACCATCACACAACACTCACTGTCATTAACCAAGAAATGACAGTGGTGTGTTATTAAACCACTAGATTCCCAAGTATTGCTTCTAGAGCAACTTTACCATTTGACCATATCAAAAATTAATCCATAGAATCATCTGATAAGCCACTAGCGCCACCATAGTTCATCTTAAGCAGCAAGCCACAGCTAAAAAATATTTAGCATGCTTAGGGACCATCAAAACTTGATCCTAATTCATCCAGTATTTAATCAATAGTGGGATATGAACCCTAAGTGCAATAAATCATCTTAATCAGGACAAGACAGTAACCAGAAAGGTCACTACCAATAGCTAGCATAGGATGACCTAGCACAGAAAGCATGAGGGGAGAGGAAAAAACTTACAGTATGTCCTCGCTGCAGACTAGAAGAGGAAGCAGAGATGGACGACGACCATGGCGGCATGGGGAGCAACCCCAGGGGGCGCTGCAACCCATACATAGCCACGGCGGCGACCTTAGCCACACCTGGAGGCGAGGAACATCACCACGGCGCACGACAGCAGCGGCAGCGTCAGGATCAACGCCAACCTCAAACCCTAGGGTTCGGGGCGACATCGATCTGGCCACAGGAGAGCTTCATGTCCAAATCCAATTGGACAGGAGGGAAGATCGGGGTCGACAACCTCTTCCTGCACCATGGCGGTGGCCAGGGCAGTCCACAACGGCGGGAATCGTCGGCGGAGACACCACTGACCATCGGGTCGGGGAAGGAGAAGGAGAGAGGTGAGCTCGAGTGAGAAACAGGGAGTGATGGGCTCGGTTGGGCCAGGAACCCTTTGGGGTGGTTTTTTGACTTTTCCTAATGGGCCACAAGGGGCCCAATAAAAATAAGCCAGCCCAAATCATTTAGAGCCTGTTTTAATAATTGGAAAAGACCAAAATGCCCTTGAACTTAAATAAATTTTAGAAAATAAAAAAGTCCAAAAATTATAAATAAAATATTTATGGATTCACAATAATCTAAACTATCCAAATAAATTAAGAAAAATAATATTAAACATATAAATTTTATTAATAATTTTGTAATTTAAATATTCCTTATGGAATTTTACAAAATTATTGAAAGATGATAAAAATAAATAAAAATCACTTTCATTATATATTATTATTGTAGTATTTTAGAAAAATAGTAAACAAATATTTCATAACAATTTTTGAATTCAAATAATAATTCTTAAAGAAAATATAAAATCAATAAAATCCAAATAAAAGAAAAAGAGTACAATATTCAATAAATATTAAAGGATTTAATATTTATAAATCCTTAATGAATTAAACAGGATTTTTATATAATTTAAATGATGGGGAAGAATACATATAAAGTTAAATAATGCATTACATTACTTTTGCATTATCATTTTTCTTCTTTAAATATTGTCCTTACCGGGCAATAATGATGTTTTTGCAGACATAGAAGCTCAAGGTCCAGTGCAAGCATTAGACTTCACTACCTTGCAATCACAAGGAAAGTTCATCACTTGCTCATGTCCTTTGAAGAGTCTTTATCAAAGTATTTGCGAATTGTGTGTTATCATCTACACTATAGAAAAAGAAAACAATATTTTCTCAAGATACTAAATCTTAGATATCATCCTAAGTGATGATATGATGGAGCAATAGAACTTAGGGTTCTAATTGCACTAATGACGAACAATTAGGAATTAATAATCCATGACATCAGTGATTCTAGTGTCGTATATTACGCGTTAACCATGAGATTTGGAATGGAACAGAGAAGTCAGTTGTATCCTTTTCCTCTTGTATGGAGGCAAGACGACCTTAATGTGACGTTGTGATTCCTTGCGCGGATCCAACATATGGGTGGGCACCATTACGCCCCACACTTTTGGTGTCTAGATTATCTATGAATGGTGTTTAGGGAGATAGTCCATGTAAATGGTACTAATCCGGGCATCACTAGGTCATAGAGTCTTCGGGAACTCATCACGGTTTTAGCCTACCCGAAAGGGGGCTTAACGAAGGTGAGATAGCCCGAAGGATCGTGCAGACATATGAGGTCGCGGAGAGGGCAGTGATTGGCTTGGACCAACTACTGGGCCCCACATCATGGAATTGTGGATGGGAAAGTACACCGGTTGTGCAACAAGGAGTTGATCTCTCATGGGAAAAGTAACGCACCTCTGCAGAGTGTAAGAATTGTAACTTGTTACTCCATGTTCCGGGAAGAAGCTACGAACGCGGCAGGAAAGGAACTCCATGAAATTTCTGGTCAACCTGTGAAGGCTGGTGGTCATAGATTTTTATAATAAAATCAACCTTTGAAGAAAGATTTACGAAAATTGTATAGTGCCAACGACTGATAGTCCAAGGTGGTAGATAGAGCATCAAACTTCCTACCTTGCATATAATGAATTTTCTGAGTAACATTGTTACTCATCCTTTCCTTTGAATCCTTTCTTAGACTCTGAGAATCCTGAAGATACTCCAATGTATGCATGTGAGATTCAAGAGGAGGTCTTCTATGAAGAGCCCAACTTGTATGGAGCCGTAGAAGGGGAGGACTACGACATCGTCTATGGAGGAGAGTTCCAGGAGTCTGAATAATTACTATAGTTCTAGTAACCACTTGAGCCGAGCATCATGAACAATATATAGCAATAAGTTGCTGAGCTCAATTTGGAGTTTAAGTTTCAAATTTGAAACTTCCGCTGAAACACTTATATTTTGGTTTGTAAGTTGAATCTTTTGGAAGTCTTAAACTTCCGGTGTTGTAATCATAATAACGTGTGTATGTTTGTAATATGGACCCGCAATATTTCTGTTGTACCACTCTGAGGGATGTGATATTTACGGAATGTTGTTCTGTGGATGTCATGTCAACGACTATAGTGTACTACACATGCAGTGGTATGCTGGGTCACCGCACTGCGTGTCGAACTCTCACCTTCATGCACTGGTCTCGGTGTCTCACATGGCACAGAACGTCGAGAAAAGTTGTGACTGTTTGCTGCCACAGACAAACAAGTAGCAGGATGAAAAATGGGACAAGCAAGCATACAATGAAGCTAGCATTGCGTTTGAATTACAGCGTAACATAAGTGTCCTTGAACTTGTACGAGATACAAAACCAACGGCCAACCAAGGAGATAGCCATGGACAACAGGAGGAGCTCGATGGGAAGGACGACGACACAGGGCTTGGGCGGCAGGAAGGCGTCGACGGGCAGAGGCCGAAGGCGAGCTAACGACAAGGAGACCTAGGCCGGCAAAGGATGACGCGCGACAGAGGGTCACAGCGGGGTGGTGCTCAGGACGGCGAGCGGCAGGAGGCGGTCGGAGGGCAGGGCGATGGCGAGCTTGGCGACGAGGTGACGAGGGAGGCGTGCTGAGGCGAGATGGAGGCAGCGGCTCCAGGCAGCTGGCTCATGGAGGCGGATGAACTACGGTGAGGGCAGCGGCGCGCTAGGCGGTGCAGAGGCGGCCGCGATGCAGGGAGGCTCTAGCGGCGAGCTGCAAGAGAGGAGGGTGGCGGCCCAGCAGGGTCGATGGATGGCGAGGTCGTGGAAGTGAGGTATAGCAGGGCAACGGAGGTCACGGCCGGGGGCGAGTGTCTAGGCGAGGAAGGGCGTGACAAGGAAGAGAAGGGCGATAGTGGCATCGCTGGGCGAGGTTGAAGCCGACGTCCGCGAGGAGAGGTTCGGCGAGGTGGAGCACCAGGGGAGGATGGTGGCGGACGAAGCTTGAGGCGAGGACCGCGCTGGCGACGGCGGCTGAGGAAAACGAGCAGAGGCGGTGGGCTTCAGGAGGAAGCAGAGGAGAGGGGTGAGATGCGTGGTGGAGGTGGGACCCACAACGGTAGGTGGGGAAATTGGGGTGAGCGAGGCGGTCGTGTCGGGCAAGGGACTGTGGCGCTGGGCATGTACGTCATGCATGCAAGTACGATGGGTGTGTGCCACTAGGTCCTGGGCAGTGCAGCGGCGGGTGTTGTGTCCACCGAAGTGGGGTGCGTGCGTGGTCGAGAGGGTGGCGGCAGGCAGGTGGGAATAGGTGGGTTAGGTTTAGGGTTTGGGGTAGAATCTAGGGTTTCAGCTGGCTGGGCCTTTTGCCTGGCCAGTTTAGGTCTAGGTGTTTTATTTATTTTTATAAAACATTTATTATTATTATTTTCTTTTTTATTTTAAATCCTTTTAGCAAATTGTTTTAAGGCAAATAATTTGAGCAAGATAATTAAGTTTAATTTGAACTCAAGGAAAGAGGAAGGTAGAAAAAAATAGGGTTTTAGTTAAAATATTTTTAAAGACAAGACATGCAAGATGACGTCATGACGATGCTTAAAATAAAACAACATGCATTATTATATTTAGGGTTTTTTCGGGGTGCTACACTTCCCTCCTGAGGCCAGAAGTTTCTCCAGCCAGCCCTAAATTTTCTGCCAAATGCTATCCTTGAGGTTTTTGAAAGCCCCATTCAACGAGCTCCCCACATCAGATGTCATTCCAAGGTACTTCTCGTTCAGAGTCTCATTAGTGACATTAAAAGCAGTCTTGACAGCCGTGCGATTAGTCTCAGGACAACCCTTACTAAAGAACACAAATGACTTATCAAGATTAATTCGCTGACCTGAAGCATTGTAGTATTTATCGAGAAGACTAACAACCTTTATAGCACCCTCAACATTTTCTTTGACAAATAGCAGGCTATCATCAGCAAATAGGAGGTGGTTCATAGCAGGAGCTATGAGGGCCAACTTAATTCCTTCGAGCTAAGATGAACGACGACTTTGTTTTAGGAGGCCAGAAAGGCCCTCTATTGCAAGCAAAAAATAAGTACGGGGATGTCAGACCCCCCTCTCTTAGGCCCCGTGACGGCCTGAACTCCTGAAGCGGTACTCCATTAAATAACACCGAGAAGGAGACCGACCATACAAGCCGCATAATAAGTTCCACCCAAGAGCGATGAAAACCCATCCGTGGCATGATCGCCCGTAGATAATTCCATTCCACCCGATCATACGCTTTCCGCATATCAAGTTTCAGCGCACAATGTCGGTGTTTATTTGCCCCATTTATTTTCATGAAGTGGAGACACTCATAAGATGTGATAATATTATCAGTGATCAGTCTTCCTTGGACAAAAGTAGAATGTTCCTCTGAGATAATCTCTGGTAAAATTGTCTTCAACCTGTTAGCAAGGACTTTCGAAGAAAATTTATAAATAACATTACACAAACTAATAGGAAGGAACTGACCTAATTCAGTTGGCGATGCCACTTTCGGAATCAATACAATGAAGGTTTTATTGATCCCTTTCAGACTATCCTCCCCTCAAAGGATTCGCAGTACAACACTGGTCACATCCGATACCACAAATGTCCCAATGTATTTGAAAGAACTGGGCAGGGTAACCATCAGGCCTAGGTGCTTTCAGCGGATACATCTGGAAGAGCGCTGCTTTGACCTCCTCATTGCTGAAAGGAGCGAGAAGCATATCATTCATTGCATTAGTGACCGAGACTTGTACCGAGTCCAGCACAGCTTCCATCTAGATGTGTTCTCGGATGTGTAGAGGTTCCCATAAAATTCTCGGGCCATCTGACCAATCTCCTCCTAGTCCTTAGTAAAATTACCATCGGCACGAGCAAACTTATTAATACGATTCCTCTTTTTCCTCTTACTAGCCCGCAAATGGAAGAAACGAGTGTTCCGGTCCCCCTCGGTGAGCCACTGCACCCGGGATCATTGTCTCCACATTGTCTCCTCGCGGAATTGGAGTTCCATGATCCTCTCCACTATCTTGATTTCCTGAAGGTTGGGCCCTACTCTATCCGGCAATAGCTGTAGCAGCTCCAATTCATATCGGAGAGAACGGAGTTCGCGGCGGACGTGGGCAAAAGTGTCTCTTCCCCATGCATGCAGGGCGTTGGAGAGGCCCTTGAGCTTCCGCTCGAGACTGTCCATCATAGATAAAGCTTCCGACATCCACGCGGCCTCCACCGTGGGTCGGAACTCCTGATGAGATTCCCACATCGATTCGTACCAGAAGGGCTTCAAAGAACGGGGTTCTGCAAGTATAGGTTCAAACCGAAGTAGTATCGGAGTTTGATCTGATGCTGCCGCGGTGAGGTGCTGAAGTTCCGCCATGAGAAAGCGTTCGCACCAGCTGGCCGATGCCAGAGCTCTATCCAGGCGTACTCTGCAGTACGAGCCACCAAAGACTTTCTTCTCAAATGTCCAAGCGGTTCCTGAGTACCCAAGATCCATCAGTTCACAGACATCAATAGTCTCTCTGAAAGCTTGAATCTGAGCGTTGCTACCTTCGTTAACGCCCATATGTTCCTCCCTAAGGAGTACTTCGTTGAAATCCCCAATACACATCCACGGCAAGGGCGAGGATGACTTGATGAATTTCAGCATATCCCAAGTTTTGTGCCTCTCCGTACACACATGTGAGCCACCAGGGTTCCTCCGAGGAGGGAAACACAACCGCATCAATATGAGAGTAAGGTAGAATATCAATCTTTATTTCATTGTTCCAGAAGATACCCAGACCACCTTTGCGGACTATACTACTAACAGAAAAGGCATTATCATAGCCCAAAGTTCCTGCTAAACCTTCCGCCCTAGCTTTATTAATCTGTGTTTCAAATACACATAGGATGGAAGGGGAAAACACGCACAAAGTCGCTGAGCTCATTGACTGTCGCAGTGTTGCCAAGTCCACGACAGTTCCACAGTAGGGTACTCATTGATCCCGGCGGCCCTCCGACCCGGAGTCCGCCGATATTGTAATAGCCTTGTCTTTCTTTGGGGTGCCCTTCTTCTTTGGTCTCTTATACTCCCTCGCCGACGGAGGTGGCGGGGGGAGTGCCCGAGCGCACTGGGTAGGCAGTCCCCCCTCCTCAAAGTCAAGCTTCTTGCTAGCGCCTTTATCTTCAGCAACCTTTATGACCCATGGCTCCTTCCACTCCAGCAATTTTGGAGACGGGGTATCAATGTTCTTCACCGGGCTAACCTCGGTTAGGCTAGCATCAGTCGAGGACCGCTTCCGGTTCTCCTACACTGACACACTAGCAGCACCATCAACACCTCTTCCACGCCCGCGAACACCCGTCTGTGTCCTCCATCACTCCCTCCACGACCACCATTGGGGTCAGTGCCTCCACCACCACCACGACCTACACCTCGACCACCAGGGGCCGTGGGCCGGCTCTGCCTCCGCTACTGGTCACCACCATAGAGCTGAGAGCGATTCCAGGTCGTATCAGCGAGTTGCCACTTGCCAAAGGCCTCTGCCTTCTGAGCATGCTCACTCGAACCACACTCCTCCTTAACATGTCCCAGGAAACTACACACCGCACAAAAGCGTGATACCTTCTCATATTTCACCCTCATCACCACCATAGGTAGCCCCTCTTGGTTGATGGTTACAAAACGTGTGAGTTCTCTCCTCACATCAACCCAGACTCTAGCACGGGCATAGTCACCATAGTCCCCTTTTGGGTTCAGTTCAACAGATAAAACCTCGCCAACCTTTTTCGCCAGATTGATGACTATTGCCTTTTTCCTGTACAGCTCCGGAATGTCATGGATTTGTATCCGGGCATGTATATGATTCACCTCAACTAACGATGCTTTGCAGCTTCTGTCATACTTCTCAATCAGTAGTCCATGCTCCCGAAATATCCATGGACGACCTTGTTCCGTTATACGTTGCCAATCCCCTAGGCACTTTGCCTGAACCGTGAACCGATTATTCTCCAGGTCATGGAACACGATCTCCTGCGCCGGCGCCCATGCAAACCTCATCGTCTTCTTCAGCGACTCCGCGCTGAAAGGCTTGGACGACAAGAGGCGCATGACATCCATCCACTTCATGTCTTCCTTAAGCGATTCCATCTCCTCCTTCGGCACAAAGACTCCTCCAATCTCCTCTCCTTTCAGGTTCAAACATCTCATCAGCTGTTCCAGCGTTGGTTCCTTTAGCCCCTCCGCTGATCTAGCTCCTTCCCCCTTCTCCCTCGCCACCATGGTCGAGCACACCCCAAACCCTAGATCAGACGCGCCAAGGCCGGGCAGCTTGCACGAGGCAAGCCCCTGAGTCAGCCTGAGCGAGGTCTAGAACAGGGAGAGGGAGCAGATCCGCCCTACGAAAGCCCCGCCCCACTCACCAGCGATCCTGGCCGCCAGTGGAGGTAGCAGAAACCTAGTCGCCTGATATCGCCTGAGAGACGAAAGAGACGAAGAGGTATACATGATGCCTCTTATGATCTTCCAACAGTATAGTTATTAGTAGCATCAAAAAGCTTGTAATGTGATGTTTTTGGCGCCAAACTGGGTCGGGGTCGGGCTTGACATTATGTGGCCGTGCTTTTCAAAGCCCATCCCAAAACTTGGCCTGTCAAATATAGTGAATTGCCTGAAAAAGGAGGTCCCACGCATGCATCCGTCCATTGATCCTATCCCTAACCTATATCTATAGAAATGCATGCAACCTGCCTCCAAACTAATCATTCCCTCCTCCCATCCACATGAGTCGCTCAATAAACAACCAACGGGAAAAAGTAGATAGATAGATTAAGCTATCAAATTGTTACCATGCCGAGGCAGAAATGTGAAGCTGTGCAGGGCCTCTCCATTGCCGTTCTTGTGGCACTAGTCGCAGCATCCATCTCCCCGGCATACTCGCAAAAAGAGCAGGCGAGCTTCAACATCGGTGGCGGCGGTGGCGGCAGCGTCGCGAAAAAGCCGAGTCCCGGTGGCGGTGCCGGAGCTGCAGCTGGAGCCGGCAGCAGCTTCGACCAGTTCCTGGCCCAGAACGTGGAGCACTTCGCCGTGACCGAGCAGATCTACGCGAGCAAGGCCAAGGGCGGCGCCGGCGGCAAGGCGCTGGACGCGGACCTGTCGGCCGCGGAGGCCAGCCCGGTTAGGTACGTGGTGAGCCCCGACGGCAAGGGGAAGTTCAGGACGATCACGGATGCGATCAAGGCCGTGCCGGAGAAGAACAGGCAGCGGGTCATCCTCGACATCAGGCCCGGCACCTACAAGTAAACAATTCAGCAAAGTCGTAGGGAGAGTATAATCGATCGAATTGCAGAGTAAGGGAAAAATTAATTACTACATGTAGGGAGAAGTTGCTTGTCCCGAGCATGAAGCCGTTCATCACGTTCGCTGGCAACCCGAAGAACCCGCCGATCATCACGTGGAATGACAGGGCGGGGACACGCGGCAAGAACGGCGCCCCCATCGGAACCATGGCCAGCGCCAGCGTCGCCGTGGAGGCCGACTACTTCATGGCCTACGGCATCGTCTTCAAGGTTAATTACTAGTAGTATATCAGCTGCTAGTCACCAGCATGCATGCTGCAATATAATGGATGCAAAGAGATTAAGCCCATGCTGAATTTTGAATAAGCTAGCTAGCGTGTGATGCATGATGGCAGAACGACGCGCCCTTGGCATTGCCGGGGCAAGAGGGAGGGCAGGCGGTTGCGCTGCGGGTGTTCGGCACCAAGGCCGCCTTCTACAACTGCACCATTGACGGCGGGCAGGACACGCTGTACGACCACCATGGCCTCCACTACTTCAAGGACTGCGTCATCCGGGGCAGCGTCGACTTCATCTTCGGCTTCGGGAGGTCCCTCTACACGGTGACCAAATATATTAGTGCAAGATACATGCATGCATGGTGTGTACTAGCTAGTAGTACATGCTATTGATTCATACGCGCGCGCGCGCGCGCACTGGATCGCGATCTGAGCAGGAATGCACGATCATGTCGGTGACCAAGGAGACGGCTATTCTGACGGCGCAGCAGCGGACCAAGGCCATCTCCGACGCGATCGAGAGCGGGTTCTCGTTCGTGCGGTGCAAGATCATGGGCATGGGGCAGATCTACCTGGGGAGGGCTTGGGGGGACTCGTCACGGGTCGTCTACTCCTTCACCGACATGAGCAAAGAGGTCGTGCCCGTCGGATGGGACGGATGGAAGGTCGAGAAGCCAGCTACGTACGTAATTAATAAACACACGGCGCTACCTCCTCGATCGCAATTTTACTACCTACTAGTACACCGCCGGCCACACGCTAGCTAACCTCCGTAGTACTCCCTCCGTTCAAAATATAAGATGTTTTAGGTTTGTGAAGAGAATGTATCTAGACTTGTTTTAGTATGTAGGTTCATTTATGTTTGGAGTGAATCTAGACACTAAAACAAATCTAGATACATTTGCTTCACAAAGCTAAAACATCTTATATTTTGAAAGCGGAGAGAGTACGTGTGATGCATATGATTATGATGGCAGGACCGGGGTATTCTACGGGGAGTACAAGTGCAGCGGGCCAGGGGCGATGTCCACCCAGAGGATCGGCTGGGCGCGGGTGCTCACCGACCAGCAGGCCAAGGCATTCACCGGCTCGCAGTTCGTCTACGGCAACTCATGGATCCTGCCCCCGCCCAAGATCTAGCTAGCTAGCTAACCGATCCGCTCACAGCATATACGTACTGTATATATAATTAAGAGAATAATTGATGCATAGTGCAAGACCAAGAAACTCATTGACGAACCACATATTGTCCGGTGGCTTATATATAAGCTCTTCATTTTTCATGTCAATCACCATACAATGTAAGGTACCGTGCAACCGGCAAGTCCGGGGTGCTGCCTGGGTTGGAGGGAGCTAGGGATGTTAGATCCTCACATAAGCTCTAGGAGGATTTTTTTTTTTGTTTCTGAACGGGGTATAGCGGAACCTGAATGTACACTTTTTTATGGAAGCCAAATACCATCATATAGGTGTCCAGTTTGGGAGTTAAATGTAACTGTTTGTGGTTTGTACAAAAATCACAAAATATACGAATTGTGTGCCATGCTTGCCAGATTCAGAGGTAGCGGGACTCCGACATGGTTGGATTTGAGGTTTTTCATGTCCCATATGGTGCAATCTATTTGTTGCATACACACGAAAAATATGTTGTAAGGATTCTGGAGGCCTACCACAAATGTTGTGTCCATGTCGCAAATTGTATTTCTCACGCAGATGTCGATTTTACATGATATATTTGTTGTGTGATTATTTTTCCAAGGGATTGACCAACAAGGATTTGTTGCATACACACAACAAATTGATGCATAGGTGTGTTTGAAAATGTTACGATCCCTTGCTTGCTTTCTGGTTACCAAGACAAAATGAAAAATATTGATCATGCCCATATTTCTTTTTTGCTATGATGACAAAAGAAAATATAATTGGGCATTAACTTGCATTGTTCTTCTTCCTCGCCTTCGGTTCCGCAAATCCACAATGCAGCAATCTCCTTCCCTCCTTGCTCTTCTCCCTGCCTCCGACGCCGACCAAACCACCTATTCATGCCACCAGCCATTGGCGTCGCTACCTCCTCGCCACGCCCTCCTTGAATAAGCCCCTTTGCTGGTCCGCTGTCGCACATCCCTCTACCCACCAACACTCCCTTCTTCTCCGGTGCCGGCGAGATCAACCCTAACCCTAAATCCAACATCTTGTTGTCCTAGCTCTCTCAAGTGTCTCGCCCTCTTTGTTGCAGTGGCGCTGGCTCCAGTGAGGTAGGGTGAGGTGGAGAGAGCAAGGGAAAGAATCAGGGGCGAGGAGTGACACAAAGAGAGAACATTAAGTGGAGAAGATAATGTTGTGTGGATTACAACACGACGTGTCAACTGCACACATGGTCACCACCGAAGATCGTTTTCAGACCAGTGCGTCCTTATTTTGTTTTTTTAGTTTCATCATATGTTTGCATGGAGAAACTTGGTCACGACACACACACACGTTACAAAGGAAAGGTTGCGCTAGAGTTCTCAATAGAGAACGAGAAAAATGCTCTGAGCTGGTTCCCCAAGCTAGGAGCACAACACCGGTGAGAAATTAGTGGGAGCAACAGCGCACACCGGATGCAGATATCCATCACGAGGGCTGGATAAAAATTATCTGCTAACATTTCCAAAAATTAAAGAAAAAAATAACCAGCATGTTGCCTTTGGCTTGGTAATTAGCAGTACTAGTATTACTCTGCTCAAGTGAGTTTGAAGAAAAGAGAACTAAGGGCATGTTTGATTCGGGATAGGAAAAACGCATGAATAGGAAAAATGTAGAATTAGATTTGAATTCTATAGGATTTGGAGCCTACATGAATTTTTCTTGAATGAGTGTTTGAATCGCATGAAAGGCAAAGGAATTGTAACATGAGGTTTAGGTGGATGGAAATTTTTCTTCAAAATGCAGTGCAATGAAATCCTATGGAAAAATTTCCTATGGTTCTAATCCGACAAATCAAACTATATACAAAGGAAAAATTCCTAAAGATCAAAATTCTCTAGATTTCCGATGAGATTCCTTTGAATCAAAGCCCTAATAGTGCTCAATCTGTTGCTGTTCCCCTACGGCATTTTTTACCATCACAATTGTGACTACGAATTGTTCGTTACTTGCCCTCGTCGCCATGGCTCAAAACAAGTAGGTAGTGAAAACTATGAAGTGTTGGAATTATGCCCTAGAGGCAATAATAAAGATGTTATTATTATAATTCTTGTTCATGATAAAGTTTATATTCCATGCTAGAATTGTATTAAGCGGAAACATTAATACTTGTGTGGTTTGTGAACAACACCGTGTTCCTGGTACGCCTCTAAGGACTAGCTCATTGATCAATGATGGTTAAGGTTTCCTAACCATAGACATGAGTTGTCAATTGATAATGAGATCATTTCATTGGAGAATGATATGATGGACAGACCCAAACTAAGCAAAGCAATTAGATCGTGTCATCGTGTTCGTCTTTGCGAAGCTTTTCTTATGTCAAATATTGTATTCCTTAGACCATGAGATAATACAACTCCCTGGTATCGGAAGAAAGCTTTGACGTCATCAAACGTCATCCTATGAGAGGGTGATCATAAAGGTGTCTCTCAGGTGATCGGAAAGTATCTGTTGGGTTGTATGTATCGAGATGGAATTTGTCCCTCCCAAGTCGGAGAGATATACTTCGGGCCCACTCGGTAATCGATATCAACACCGCTTGCAAGCATGTGGTTAAGGAGTTAATCACAAAGTGATATCGGATTACGGAATGAGTAAAGTACTTCGTGAACGAGATTGAACTAGGTATGACGATGCGACGATCGAATCTCGCAAGTAAAATATCGCGAGACGAAGGGAATATATATGGGATTGATTGAATCCTGGCATCGTGGTTCATCCGATATGATCATCTATGAATGTGTGGGAGACAATATGGGTGCCTGACCCGCTGTTGATTATTGATAGAAGATCATGTACGCATATTCTCGAACCAGCGGTCACACACTTAACGTGTCTTGACGCTAGGATAGATTGGATAATTGGTTTATGAATTTTTGTTTGGAGTCTCGGATGGGATCCGGGACATCACGAGAGGTTCCGGACTGGTCCGAGAATAAGATTCATATAAGGCGGTGCAGTTTTGGAGTTGAATTGTTAGGGTTAATCGGTATTGTCTGGAAGCTTCTAGAACCTTCGGAAGGGACCAACATGGCCCCACCTTCCGGGAGGGAATGGGCCTATGAGGGAGTGTCCTAGCCGCATTGGGCCAGGGCACAAGGCCCCATAGGGCCCAGCCGATCCTAGAGAGTTTAAATCGTTTAAACTAGAGATAGGGTTTCTAGAAGAGGGAGAGTCCATGCCCCCCCACTCCTTATCCTTTGGGCTTGGGGAGGGGCTGCGCCCCCTCTATATAAGAGGGGTGGGGCGCACCAACCCCCACCTCTCCTCCAAACCCTAGCCGCCTTGCTAGCTTTCCTCTCTCCCTCCCATTGTTTGTGGCGAAGCGCTGCTGCAGAAATTCTCCACCATATACACCACGCCGTCGTGTTGTAGATCCAATCTATCTCTCCACCATACTTGCTGGTCCGAGGAAGGAGGAGACGTCGAGGTGCTGCACGTGTGCATCTCACGGAGGCACCGCCACTTGTGGTGCTAGATCGGATCGCGAGGAGGAGAAGCGAGTACGACTACATCACCCACGTTTAACGAGCGTTCCGGCTGAATCTTCAAGGGTATGAAGATCTAATCCAATCTCTCTCGTTGTTTGCATCTCCTAGATTAGATCTTGGCTTTCCCTCTGTTCGCTCCTTAGAAAATTTTGATTTACTATGCTTGAAACCCTTGATGGTATCGAGCTAGATCTATGCGTAGATGTGTTTCACGAGTAGAGCATAACATGGTTGTTGCGCGTTGATGTTTTCTGTTGCAAGCCTCTTGTTTGTGTTCTTCTTATGGCCGGGATAGTGAGATTGAAGCGGTCCAGGCCAACCTTACGCGACGTCGTTCGCGAGACCGGCTCCGCACTTGACGTGTGGCTTGTACCACACATGCGGCTGGTGGATGTCAGTTTCTCTCACTATAGTTGTCATGGGATTAACGCCGGAGTTTGGCAACCATAATATCACCGTTGTGGCTTTCCGTAGGTAAGAATCGTTCTTAGCATCTACTCCCATAAGCCACGTAAAACATGCAACAACAAAGTATAGGCGTCTAACTTCTTTTTGCAGGGAGTGTTTTCTGTGATATGGTATGGCCCAAGATGTGATGTGTATATTGTATGCGATGATCATGTTTTGTAATGTTTCACGACTTGCATGTCGATGAGTACACAACCGGCAGGAGCCATATGGTTGTCTTTATAATTGTGTATGACCTGCGAGTCAACTTCTTATATGCCATGTAATAGCTTTACTTTATCGCTAAGTAGTTAGCAATAGTTGTAGTTGCTATTCATGGTGGAGGCAATCATGGTGGAGTGATGGAGATCATGCCGGAACGCACAAGATGGAGATCATTGCGCAAGGATTGGCTATACCATGTCACATAAAGTTATATGCATGTGATGTTTATCCCTTTATGTATCTTATTATGCTTAGATCGCGACGGTAGCATTATAAGATGATTCCTCACTCAAAGATCAAGATAAAAACTGTGTTCTCCCCAAGTATGCACCGTTGCGAAAGTTCATCGTGTCCAAGCATCACGTGATGATCGGGTGCTATAGACTCTACGCTCACATACAACGGGTGCAAGCCAGTTTTGCACACGCGGAAATACTTGGGTCTAGCTTGACGAGCCTAGCATGTACAAACATGGCCTCGGAACACAAGAACCGAAAGGTTAAGCATGAGTCATATGAATGATATGATCGACACTTTGTTGTCCACCATTGAAACCACATCTCTTCTCGTGATGATCGGATTAGGTGTGGTGAATTTGGATCGTGTTCACTAAACAACTTGAGGGATGTTGAATTTAGTGGGAGTTCATCTAGTAATTGGATTAAAGTTGAACTATTTATCATGAACATAGTCTAAATTTTACTTGCAAATACTGTAGATCACATGGCCAAATCCAACTTCAACTTCAACGTTTTTGCTGAGAAGGAAAAGCTTAGAAACAATGGGTCTAACTTCACCAATTGGTTCCGCAATATAAGAATCATTCTGTCTGGCGGACAAAAGGACTATGTCCTTGGTAAAGCGTTAGGTGACCCCTGCTGCAATCGCTACTTGGTGATGAAAGCTGTCTATCAGTCGTGCAAAGATGATTATGGTGTGATTAAGAGCACCATGTTGTTTGCTATGGAACCGGAGCTTCAAAATCGTTTTGAAGAGTATCCCGGGCCCTTTGAGATTCTCGAGGAGCTGAAAACCATGTTTCAGACTCAGGCCCGTTCTGAGAGATATGAGATCTCCGAGAAGTTCTTTAACTGCAAGATGGAGGAAGGGAGTTCCGTTAGTGAGCACGCCATAAAGATGACGGGCTACACTCAACGCCTTGAGCAACTGGAATGCACGATTCCAGAGGAGCTCAAGATTGTGGTTCTGCAATCACTCCCTCCCAGCTACAAAAGTTTTGTAGTGACTCACAATCAGATTGGTTCCACTGATACGATCACCGAGCTCTTCGCAAAGCTGAAGGCCGCGGAAGTGGACATCAAAAAGGATAATCATGTGTTGATGGTCAACAAGCCCTCCTTTAAGAAAGGTAAGGGAGCAAAGAAGCCCTTCAAGGAGGGCGGCAAGCTTAATGCTCTCGCGAGAAGAAGCTCAAGTCTGGTCCTAAGCGGACCTCGAGTGCTTCTATTGCAAGGACAAGGGTCCTGGGCGAATCGTCAAGTACTTAGCGGACAAGAAGGTGGCACCATCAAAGGTATATTTGATATACATGTTATTGATGTTTTCCTTACTAGCCCTCGTTGTAGTGCCCGGGTATTTGATACCGGTTGATTGCTAACATTTGTAACTCGAAGCAGAGCTACGGAATGAGCGGAGGCTTGCGAGGATGAGGTGAGGATCGGCGTTGGGAATGGATCAAGATTTGATGTGATGGCCGTTGGCACGCTCTCCTTAGTTTTACCTTCGGGATTAGTTTTAAACCTTAATAAGTGTTATTATGTGCCTGCGTTGAGCATGAACATTATTTCTGGATCGTGTTTATTGCAAGACGGTTATTCATTTAAATCGGAGAATAATGGTTGTTCTATTTATATGAGTAACATCTTTTATGGTCATGCACCTCTTGTGAATGGTTTATTTCTTCTAAATGTCGAAAGGGATGAAACACACATCCATAACATTGAGGCTAAGAGATGCAAAGTAGAGAGTGATAATACTACTTATTTGTGGCACTGTCGTCTAGGTCATATTGGTGTAAAGCGCATGAAGAAACTCCATTCTGATGGACTTTTGGAGTCTCTTGATTTTGAATCATTTGACACATGCGAACCATGCCTCATGGGCAAGATGATCAAAACCCCGTTCTAAGGTATGATGGAGCGAACGGACTTGTTGGAAATCATACATACCGATGTATGCGGACCGATGAGTGTTTCGGCGGTGGTTATCGCTATTTCCTCACTTTTACCGATGACTTAAGTAGATATGGGTATATCTATTTAATGAAACATAAATCTGAAACATTTGAAAAGTTCAAGGAATTTCAGAATGAAGTGGAGAACCATCGTATGAAAGATTAAGTTTCTACGATCCGATCGTGGGGCGAATATTTGAGTTATGATTTTCTCACGCATCTTAAAGCAAGCGGAATTGTTTCACAACTCACGCCACCGGAACACCACAGCGCAATGGTGTGTCTGAGCATGGAATCGAACCCTATTAGATATGGTCCGATCGATGATGTCTCTTACTGATTTGTCATTATCATTTTGGGGTTATGCATTAGAAACCGCTGCATTCACTTTAAATAGGGCACCATCTAAATCCGTTGAGACGACACCGTATGAACTGTGGTTTGGTGCTAAACCTAAGTTGTCGTTTCTTAAAGTTTGGGGATGCGAAGCTTACGTCAAGAAGTTGATGTCGGACAAGCTCGAACCCAAAGCGGAGAAATGCGTCTTCATAGGATACCCTAAGGAAACTATTGGGTATACCTTCTATCACAGAACCGAAGGCAAAGTGTTTGTCGCAAAGAACGGTTCCTTTCTTGAGAAGGAGTTTCTCTCGAAAGAAGTGAGTGGGAGGAAAGTAGAGCTTGACGAGGTTATTGAACCTTCTCTTGAATTGGAGAGTAGCGCAGCACCTAAAATTGTTCTAGTGCCGCCTGCACCAACAATAGAGGAAGCTAATGACAAGGATCATGAAGCTTGGACGATCTCTTGAGCGTCGCGGTCGACAAGGTCGCGTGCCCTCCCGAGTGGTACGGCAACCTGTCTTGTTGTCTTGTTGGTAGAAGACAGTGAACCTACGAACTATGAGGAAGCGATGATGAGCCCAGACTCTGAGAAATGGCTGGAAGCCATGAAATCCGAATTGGGATCCATGAGCGAAAACCAAGTATGGACTTTGGTGGATCCTCCTAGCGACCGAAAGACCGTTGAGTGCAAATGGATATTCAAGAAGAAAACGGACGCGGATGGTAATGTTACCGTCTATAAAGAACGACTTGTCGCAAAAGGTTTTCGACAAGTTCAAGGTGTTGACTACAATGAGACTTTCTCTCCCGTAGCGATGTTTAAGTCCATTCGGATTTTATTAGCAATTGCTGCGTTTCATGATTATGAAATATGGCAGATGGATGTCAAGACTGCTTTCCTCAATGGGAACATTGATGAAGAGTTGTATATGATGCAACCCGAAGGTTTTGTCGATCCTAAGGATGCTAGTAAAGTATGCAAACTTACGTTCCATTTATGGATGAAGCAAGCATCTCGGAGTTGGAACCTTCGTTTTGATCAAGTGATCAAGAGTTTTGGATTTGTTCCAAATTGCTACGAAGCTTGTATCTACAAGAAAGTGAGTGGGAGTTCGGTGACGTTTCCGGTACTATATGTGGATGACATATTGATTATTGGAAATGACATCAACATGCTTAACGATGTGAAGAGTTATTTGAACAAGTGTTTTTCAATGAAAGACCTAGGTGAAGCTGCTTATATATTGGGCATCAAAATCTATAGAGATAGACAAAGACGCCTGATAGCTTTAAGCCAGAGTACATACCTAGACAAAGTTCTGAAAAGGTTCAGAATGGATAAGGCAAAGAAAGGTTCAGTTTCCATGTTGTCAGGTAAGATATTGAGCAAGGCTCAGTGTCCAGCTACGGTAAATGATAGGGAAGCTATGAGCAAAGTGCCTTATGCCTCGGCCATAGGTTCCATCATGTATGCCATGCTGTGTACTAGACCGGATGTGTCCAATGCTCTTAGTTTGACGAGCAGATATCAAAGTGATCCAGGAGTGGAACACTGGACAGCCGTGAAGAACATCCTAAAGTACCTAAATAGAACTAAAGAAATGTTCTTAGTCTATGGGGGTGATGAACAGCTTGTCGTAAAAGGTTATGTCGATGCTAGTTTCGACACCGAAAAGGATGATTCCAAATCTCAGACAGGATACATTTATATTTTGAATGGAGGAGCTGTGAGCTGGAGAAGCTGCAAGCAAAGCGTGATCGCGGGATCTACAGTGGAAGCAGAATACATGGCTGCTGCAGAAGCGCCAAGTGAAGGAGTTTGGATCAGAAACTTCATCACTGAGCTTGGTGTGGTTCCAAGTGCATTTGACCCACTGGAGATATTGTGTGATAACACTGGCGCCATAGCACTCGCTAAGGAACCAAGATATCATCCAAAGACCAAGCATATCAACCGCAAGTTTCATATAATCCGAGATTATATAGCAGATGGAGATCTGAAGATTAGCAAAGTACATACGGATCTGAATGTCGCAGATCCATTGACTAAACCTCTTCCACGTGTAAAACATGATCAGCACCTCAGTGCCATGGGTGTGAGATTGTGAAACTAGATTATTGACTCTAGTGCAAGTGGGAGACTGTTGGAATTATGACCTAGAGGCAATAATAAAGATGTTATTATTATAATTCTTGTTCATGATAAAGTTTATATTCCATGCTAGAATTGTATTAAGCGGAAACGTTAATACTTGTGTGGTTTGTGAACAACACCGTGTCCCTGGTACGCCTCTAAGGACTAGCTCATTGATCAATGATGGTTAAGGTTTCCTAACCATAGACATGAGTTGTCAATTGATAATGAGATCATTTCATTGGAGAATGATATGATGGACAGACCCAAACTAAGCAAAGCAATTAGATCGTGTCATCGTGTTCGTCTTTGCGAAGCTTTTCTTATGTCAAATATTGTATTCCTTAGACCATGAGATAATACAACTCCCTGGTATCGGAAGAAAGCTTTGAGGTCATCAAACGTCATCCTATGAGAGGGTGATCATAAAGGTGTCTCGTGTGATCGAAAAGTATCTGGGTTGTATGTATCGAGATGGAATTTGTCCCTCCCAAGTCGGAGAGATACTTGGGCCCACTTTAATCGATATCAACACCGCTTGCAAGCATGTGGTTAAGGAGTTAATCACAAAGTGATATCGGATTACGGAAAGTAAAGTACTTTGCCGTGAACGAGATTGAACTAGGTATGACGGCACCGACGATCGAATCTCGGCAAGTAAAATATCGCGAGACGAAGGGAATATATATATGGGATTGATTGAATCCTGGCATCGTGGTTCATCCGATATGATCATCGATGAATGTGGGAGTCAATATGGGTGCCTGCACCTGTTGATTATTGATAGAAGATCATGTCGCATATTCTCGAACCCGAGGTCACACACTTAATGTGTCTTGACGCTAGGATAGATTGGATAATTGGTTTATGAATTTTTGTTTGAGTCTCGGATGGGATCCGGGACATCACGAGAGGTTCGGAATGGTCCGAGAATAAGATTCATATAAGGCAGGCAGTTTTGGAGTTGAATTGTTCCGGTTAATCGGTATTGTACCGAAGCTTCTAGAACCTTCCGAAGGGGACCAACATGGCCCCACCTTCCGGAGGGGGCATGGGCCTATGAGGGAGTGTCCTGGCGCAATAGGGCACAAGGCCCCATAGGGCCCAGCCGATCCTAGAGAGTTTAAATCGTTTAAACTAGAGATAGGGTTTCTAGAAGAGGGAGAGTCCATGCCCCCACTCCTTATCCTTTGGGCTTGGGAGGGCTAGGGCTGCGCCCCCTCTATATAAAGAGGGTGAGGCACCAACCCCCACACCTCTCCTCCAAACCCTAGCTGCCTTGCTAGCTTTCCTCTCTCCCTCCCGACTGTTTGTAGGCGAAGCCCTGCTGCAGAAATTCTCCACCATATACACCACGCCGTCGTGTTGTAGATCCAATCTATCTCTCCACCATACTTTCTGGTCCAAGGAAGGAGGAGACGTCGAGGTGCTGCACATGTGCATCTCACGGAGGCACCGCCACTTGTGGTGCTAGATCGGATCGGATCGCGAGGAGGATAAACGAGTACGACTACATCACCCACGTTCCGACGAACATTCCGCTGTGCGAATCTTCAAGGGTATGAAGATCTAATCCAATCTCTCTCGTTGTTTGCATCTCCTAGATTAGATCTTGGCTTTCCCTCTGTTCGCTCCGTAGAAAATTTTGATTTACTATGCCGCGAAACCCTTCATGAAGGACTAGAGAAGAGAACACTCTTAATGCTAAAATGTTCCTTTTTGTTCCACACGACAGCAAACAAAAACAGAACATTTGATAAAAGCGCCTTCTTCGGTCTAAAATTTGAGACAAACACCTATAGAAAGACTTACGACGACCATCCATCTCGCACAACTGATCGACTACTATCTAGCTAGATCCACCGTCTGACATTGCCTCTAGTTCTGGGACACGGCGACCCATGCGGAGAATCCGTGCATGAGCACCATGGAATCGGAACACACAAAGAAAGATCCCATGGTCCAGAACGCGTCGTACCAGACTACCAGCCCCGGTCGGCGTGGCAGCTGATCATGTAGCGGAGACCGTCCTTGATGGTGATGACGGTGAGGAAGGAATTGGCGGTGGAGAGGACGACGACGAGCAGGAGCATCGCGCGCAGGGACACCCTCTTCCACTGCACCAATACATAAAAAACCTAGTCAACTATGCCACTTTCGTCGGCTTCTCCATCATCGTACGTAAGCACATGGCACTCTCGCACATCGTAGCCGACACGAGGATCTAACCTCCGTGATCTGGTAGCAATACCGGGTATTCTGTGGCGAGTACAAGTGTAGCGGGCTGTGAAGCTTCGTTGGTGCCTATCCTCATGGATCTAACCGGTGACGAGTTTCAGAAGGCTTCTACCGGCAATCTCTCTTGGGCGCTTCGTGCCTGGAGTTTGCTATATCAGATGGGATTTGGTCATGTGCACCCTTGTTTTTCTGACCGTTTGGTTTTAGAAGGGAGCGCCGCGAAGCTTTGTTGTATGTTTCCATCAAGACAAGTCTTTTGAGTTCCATGGTGAATTTAGAGATGGATAATGTCATGGAGGCTCAGATATGAGGACTACCAATGGTGGTTGAGTCTTCGTGGAGATGAGGAACTTGCTTGGTGAATCTTGACTCATAGGAGCGGCATCGGCAAGTGGGGCGGCAACATGGGAAAAGTACCAAGTCGTATCTTTAAAGGTGAACATCTAAGGTTTGGTCTTAATTGGTTGCGACTAGCAATGTCCTCGTTAAATACATTTTTTTTGAGAGTGTGGACTTTCTCTAGGGTGGAAACCTATAATCTATGATCGAGTGACGACGGAGCTTGTGCACTATTTTATTCTAGGAGGCGTCATTTTGACTTCAGGTGTTGCAATGGTGTTTGTATTTCTGCTATAAGGAACAATCACTATAGCAAGAATCATCAAGGTGGAGAAGTGGCACCTATGGTGCAGAATCAGCAAGGTAATCAAGCTAACCAGGGAAATTTTGTCTCTGCCCAAGATATAGCTGCTTTGTTTGACAATGTGTTGGAACATGCAGAGGGAAATGTTTCTAACATGAACAACAATGCTGCAGTTGCCCTACCTCTGAACCTCCCACTGATTAATTTTCAAGCTATTCTCCAGGAGCAGGGGGTTTCTTTTGATGCTGGTGTCCATCCACCTAGCAGCAACATTGTAGATAGCCTAATGCAAGCATGGCATGAAAGTTTATCTGTAGTTTTAGATGGGCAAACTTCCTCGGACTCTGACAATATGCAGGTGGAAACAAAGTTAACTTTGAATACTGTTCTGTTGGATGATTCTGCCTCCTCTGTCCACTCTGAAGTTTGGGATAAGATGACACTTGCCAGAGCTGCTCTTAAGGATTGCATGCTTCCAAGTTTGGTGAAAGAGGACCACTTTTTCAATGTCAAGGTTTCAATTCCAGCTGCTATACATTTTGAACTGTTTGGAGAGTGGAATGGACTGCAGCTTTATAGGAATAAATCTGTTTTGTTTTCTCCCAAGACACCTTCTTTGAAACTCTGCATTTATACTCTATCACATAATTCTATTGTGACTAGCATTGGGGAAGTGGGATAGAAAAGGAAACTTTCTAACAATGTAACTCCTATCTCCACCAGTCTTGTCAGAAGGAGCTCAAGGGCAACAAGCTACATGGGTTTTAAGCCTACTACTATAGGTGATGTGAAGAAAACAAAATCAAAAGTTAAGCCTAGAACTGTACCTGGGGTGAGGATTACTGATGAAGAAGAAATGCAACAGATGATCACTCCCTTTCAGGCACAAGGAGTTGACCCTACACTTCTTCCAACATCCATCTCCATGATTCAAGCTATTGGTCCTGGTCTATGTGGTGTCCCACTTCAAGAGTTAACTCCTAAAAAGCTCTGGGCCGCTCTCCAGGAGGAAGAAGGCACTGATAGTGTTTAACTGTCATCTTTTATCATCTCTTGTAATAATAATGTTTCTCAAACAATGGATTATTTTGTGTTGGAATATAAGGGGTTTAAATGCTAAGTACAATCAATTAGCACTTATGAATGCTATAAATGAAAGTGGTTGTTCTGTGTTATGCTTGCAAGAAACAAAGAAGGAATCTTTTGATGTGGCTTTTATTAAATCATGTTGTCCCAAAAGATTTGATGATTATGTCTATGTTCCTTCAACTGGTGCTTCTGGTGGTTTAATCATTATTTGGAATAGTTATTTATTCTCTAGAATGGTTATGCACTGTGAACAATTTGCTATTTCTGTTCATTTTACTTCAACACAGTCTACTCAAACTTGGACATTAATTAATGTGTATGGACCATGTGCTAGAGAAAGAAGAGAGCAATTTGTGAGATGGTTATTTCAGCTACAAATTCCTGATGATGAAGACTGGATTATTATGGGGGATTTTAATTTTATTAGATCTCCCAATAACAGAAACAAACCTGGAGGAAATGTCAATGCCATGTTAATTTTTAATGATTTCATAAGGGAGCGAAATCTGTCTGAACTGCTCATTAAGGGAAGGAAATACACTTGGAGCAATATGCAGGATGATCCTCTCCTTGAGCAACTAGATTGGTTTTTCACCTCTATCCATTGGACTTCCATTTACCCAAATACAGTGGTTACATCACAAGGGAAGCCAACATCAGACCACTCCCCATGTACTGTCACAATTCAAACAAAGATTCCTGGAAGTAAGACTTTTAGATTTGAAAATTACTGGGTTGCTCATCCTAGCTCAGTGTCCAAAATTTGGGAGAAACCAACCTTTAAAAAGAATTGTGCAGCTAACATTAATGCTAAGTTCAAGAGACTAAGGTATGATTTGTAATTTTGGAGTAAATTCATCTCCAGACTTTCAATATGTATTGAAAATAAAAATAAAGCTTTAGCTGAATTGGATAATCTAGAAGACAGAAGAGGTGTTTTTTGTCATGAAAAGAATTTCAGGAGAATCTTAAAGGAACACTTGGCTAGACTGTTATAATATCATCTATTGGAAAAATAGGTGTACAGTAAGATCGACAAAATTTGGGGATGAGAACACTAATTTTTTTATAATTATGCTACTGAAAGATATAGAAGGAACAATGTAGCTTCTATCAGACTCTCTGATGGGTTCTAGTGACAGACCAAGGAAATTTCAGATATAATTGGTTGTACTGTGGCCTCTATGCCCTTTACATATCTAGGTTTACCATTGGGGACTACCAAACCTATTGTATATGATTTAATGCCTCTGGTGGATAGGATTGAAAGGAAAGTTTCAGCTTCATTTCTGATGATGTCATATAGTGGCAGGGTTTCAGTTATAAATTCTTTATTGGCTTCCATTGCAACCTTTGCAATATGCTCAATAAAATTACCAGATAAAATTATAAATCATGTGGAGAAAATCCAAAGACACTGTCCATGAAAAAAAATAGAGGATGGAGAGAAATGTTATTCATTGGCAACATGGGACAAAATTTGGACCAAACAAGAAAGGAGGCATGGGAATTCTCAATCTGAGGGTACAAAATGATGGGCTCTTATTAAAATATTTACATAAATTCTATAATAAAGTTGACACTCCATGGGTCACTTTGATTTGGAATGCCTACTATACTGATAAGGTTCCCATGCTATATCTCCTAGAGGATCCTTCTGGTGGAAGGATGTTTTTAAACTGTCCCACATTTTTAGAGGTATTGCCTTGAGCTCAATTGGCAATGGCGCTTCAACTTTATTTTGGAAGGACAATTGGCAAGATGGGGTGTTTGAGGATAGTCATCCCAGGATTTTCTCCTATCTCAGGAAAGAAGACATGTCTGTACAAGAATTCCTTTCTTTAGATCAACTACATAGTACTTTTTTCTTGCCTCTCTCTCCCAAAGCTTTGGAGGAGATAAAAGACATTCGGAATATCTGCAGAGAAGTAATAATGACTCAAGGTGATTCAGATAAATGGTCATATGTTTGGGGTAATGAAAAATTCTCTTCAAGCCTGTACTATAAATTCTATTTCAAGGACTTACCACCACATATCGCCTTCAAATGGTTATGGAAATCCAAATGTACCCCAAAAGTCATTTTTTTTGGATGGCTAGTCTTATCAGACAGACTAAACACCAGAAATATGCTAAGAAGAAGAAATCTATCACTAAGTTTAGGTTATGATTGCCTAATGTGTGCCAATCCTCTAGAATAAACTATTGAGCATATGATTTTTGAATGCTCCTTTAGCAAATCTTGTTGGGACCTTCTCCAAATAATTTGGCCCTCAAGAACTACAAGATTGCAGATAATTGAATTGGGGAAGGCACCCCGGAACAAAAAGCTGTACATGGAAATTGTTTTGTTAAGATCCTGGAACATTTGGAAAGAAAGGAATAACTTATTATTCAATGGTATTTAACTAACTGTAGCTTCCTGGAGGGCTAGACTGGTCTTAGACCTGAATCTGTTAGTTCATAGGACTAAGGAGGATCTCCATCCTCATATCCAAAACATTATTTCCTCTCTGTAATTTTTCTATTGCATTTACCCTTCTAGGCATTGCCCATTGTAAATATGTAAAAAGATTTATGTGATATCTATTCAAAGGCAAAGCAGTAGGAGCCTTTCCTACTGTTAGAGATTAAAAAAATCACTATAGCAAGACCTTTTTTTTAATATTTCTTCTTGCTCTTCTTCTTCTTTTTTTAGGGTTGTGTGCATACCTATTGCCTTGAGGGCATTGTGCTTGGATCTCGACCAGTTGAATGGTGTGTCTTGTAGTCCCGCATGTGATGGCTGGAGCAGCGACATACCATGCACCGGAAAGAGCCTTGGCAGTTAGCGATTAAGTGGTATGACGCCAAGAATTGGAAGCAGATGCCATAGGTACTCCACTTGATGCCAGAGGAGGGTATGATCCCCTTCCTGGGAGGAGGAGCAGGCGCCTTCTCTACCCTGGGGCAATGTCTTCTCCGAACCGCCTCCCAAAACCGCTCTAAATCCACCAAGCTATCGGTGAAAAGCTATGACATGAAGTTAGGAGGGAGTTGAGAACGGGGAGGTGGCAGGAGGAACTCAGAACACCCATGGAAGGAAGATATGGGATCTCCATCTCCCTCAACGGTGATAGCAGGCGACAGGGCCGGATCTCGATCTAGATAGGCGCATGGAGCGGGAGGTGGAGAAGAAGGAACTATGGTGGCAGTGGAGATGAACAGTGGAAGGATTCCAGGAGGATAGGGGAATGGAACTACACAATGGCTGTAGAGGCGTTGTCCCCGTCGCCATAACACATACCTAGGTCTCAAAGTAAGCTTACATCGTGTCCAATTGCTTAAACTATTCATCTCTCGTGTAAAATACCATACAATGTATTTAGGTGTTGCGCAACCGGAAAGTCAAGGTTGTCGCCCCGGGTTGGATGGATAAAGGAAAGCTAGATCCTCACATCAACTCTTAGGGGGGGACGGGAGGGACGAGTCTAGCGGAACCCGAATGTATTTTTGGAGATATGCCCAAGAGGCAATAATAAAATGGTTATTATTATATCTTTGTGTTTATGAAAAATGTTTTCATCACATATTCATCACATGCTATAATTGTATTAATCGGAAACATTAATACTTGTGTGTTTTGTAAACATAAAAGAGTTCCTAGTAAGCACCTTGTTAAAATAAGCTTGTTGATTAATAGATGATCATGGTTTCCTGATCATGGACATTAGATGTTATTAATAACAAGATCATGTCATTAGGATAATGATATGATGTACACACTCCTATAGTAATCATAGCGTAAGATCAAGTCATTTAGAGTTCATTTGCTACAAGCTTTCAAATACATAGTAACCTAATCCTTCGACCATGAGATCATGCTAATCACCATCACCGTATGAATGCTTTGATGACATCAAACACCACTTCCGTAACTGGGTGGTTATAAAGGTGGCATTAGGTATTCTGAAAGTATGTGTTGAGACACGTGGATCAAGAGTGGGATTTGTCAATCCATATGATGGATAGATATACTCTGAGCCCTCTCGGTGGAATGTCATCTGATACGTCCAAAATGTATATACTTCCCTGATCACTTTTGCTATTGTTTCTCCTCTAAACTTGTGTGATTTGGCTACAACTAACACGTACCAACGCTGTTTTCAGCAGAATTACCTTGGTGTTTAGTTTTTGTGTAGAAAATAAACTACTAGGAAAAATCCTGGAAAATATTCCAAAAATCCTATTTCACTAGAAGACTCACGGAGCCAGAAGACGAGACAGAGGAGGGTCACGAGGGGACCACACCCCTGGTCGCGCGGGCCAGCCCAGGCCGCGCCTAGGAGGGGTGTGGCCACCTCGGGCACCCCCTCGGCCTCTCTCTTCTCCTATAAGAAACCTCTTGACCTAAAAACCAAGGGGGGTTCGACGTTTTTCCAAAAAGAGTTCCACTGTGCCGCCACCACCAGAAACTGCGATTCGGAACCAGAAACTCTGTTCTGGCACCCTGCCGGGACGGGGAATTTGGAGAGGATCATCGCCATCATCATCACCAACACCTCTCCATCAACCATCCATGAGTGATAAATCCCCCGCTGTAGGCTACGGGGATGGTAGGGATTGTATGAGTTCTATCATCTAATCGAATAAGATTGTTAGGGCATGGTGCCTAGTATCTCTATTAGTGCTATTTGACTTTGTTGCAAATTGTTGTGCTTAATGCTTTTCACTAGGGGCCGAGTGCCATGATCTCATATCTAAACTTATTATTGATTCATGATGATAGTATTGTTTGTGATCTTATCTGCAAGTTGTGTACACATATCATTGTCCGAATCCAAAGGCCCAGAAGTGACAGAAATTGGGACAGCCGGAGGGTATGGCTGCGATATGAGGATCACATGTGTTCATAGAGTGTTAATGCTTTACCTTGGTGCTCTATTAAAAGGAGCACCTTAATTGCCAGTAGATTCCCTTGAGTCCCCGCTGCAACGGGCTAGCAGGACAAAAGATGTTATGCAAGTTCTCATTGCGAGCATGTATGACTATAGATGGAACACATGCCTATGGATTGTTTAGTACTTGGATGCTTTATCTTATTTATCTGCAATTACCCTAGATCTTGAAGTTACATGAATAGTATCGTCCATGCAACGCCCTTCCATCCATCCCTATGCCTACTGCACTCATATCCTACTGTTTGCTACTATTGTTACTACTGCCTTTGTTTTACTGCTGCTGTTACTTTGCTATTGGTACTACAAAACTGTTGCTACTGATAAACTTTTATGAGAAAGATTATTTCTAGGTGCAGCTGAATTGACAACTCAGTTGTTAAGGCTTATAAGTATTCTTTGGCCCCCCTTGTGTCGAATCAATAAATTGGGTTATACTACCCTCGAAGACTGTTGCGATCCCCTATACTTGTGGGTCATCATCATCCAATTGGCTTGCAAGCATGTGACTAGGTCACAAGGGATCACATATCATAGAATGAGTAAAGAGTACTTATCGGTAATGAGGTTGAACTAGGTATTGGAGATACCGATGATCAAACCTCAGATAAGTAAAGTATCGCGAGACAAAGGGAAATTGGTATCGTATGTAAATGGTTCATTCGATCACAAAGTAATCGTAGAAATATGTGGGAGCCATATGAATTTCTAGATTCCCAAAAAACCAATAGAGGATCTCTGTAATCCACCATATCCGCTTCGTCTTAGGCGAAACCCTGCGGGATATACTCCTCCACCTCCACCACCACACCGTCGTGCTGCTGGAATCGCGAGGAGATCTACAACCTCCGCTGCCTGCTGGAACAACGGAGAGGAAGATCTTCATCGAGTACCTAATGTGTGACCGACTACGGAAGCGCTGTCAGAACACGGCGTTGGAGGGATCTTCTTCGCGATCTTGATATCGGAAAGTGAAGGACTACATCAACCTCGAGAATCCGATCTCGTTAAATGCTTTGGATCTTCGAGGGCTAGTACTCTATGGACTCGTTGCATCGATCTCATAGATTAGATCTTGGATTTTGTGTTTTCATGTGATAGAAATTTTTTGTTTTCTCTGCTACGAACCCCTACAGTGGTATCAGAGTCGTGTCTATGCATAGATTTGTTGCACGAGTAGAACACAATGGTTATTGTGGGCGTTGATGCTTTTGTTGTCGATTGCTTTTTGTGTACTTTGCATCTTGCGGGATGGTGGGATGAAGCGGCCCGAGCTAACCTTACATATCATTGTACATGAGACTTGCTCCACTCTCAACGTGCAGCTTGCATTGCACAAGTGGCTTTGCGGATGTCTGTCTCTCCCACCATAGTGAAGATTCAATTTACAACAGGAACTTGAGAATACTTGTATCAATGTTGTCGTTCATGTTCGTAAGTTAGAATGGTTCTTATGCGAAAGCCCCAACCATGTAAAACATGCAAAGAAAATTAGAGGCGTCTAACTTGTTTTTGCAGGGCTTGTGTTGTGATGTGATATGGCCATGATTGTGATTATATATGATGTATGCAATGATCCTTATTGTAAGATGGCAACCAGCGGGAGCCTTATGGTTATCTTTAAATTTCGTTTAAGACCTGCATGTATATTCATCAAAGTAGTTGTAATAGTTGTTGGTGGAGGACAACCATGAAGCGGCGCCATTGACCGTGACACCACGCCAGTGATGATGGAGATCATGTCCGTGCTTGGAGATGGAGATCGAAGGCACAAGAAGAAAGGTCATATCATATCACATATTATGAATTGCATGTGATGTTAATCCTTTTTATGCATCTTGTATTGCTTAGATTGCGATGGTAGCATTATAAGATGATCCCTCTCACTAAATATCAAGTAATAAAGTGTTCGTCCTTAGTAGGAACCATTGCTAAGACTCGTCATTTAGAAGCACCACGTGATGATCGGGTGTGATAGATTCTACGTGTGCATACAACGGGAGAAAGCCATATTTTCTCATGCGGATACTAAGGTTAATATTGACGAGCCTAGCATGTACAGACATGGTCTCGAAACACGGAATACCGAAAGGTAAATCATGAGTCATATGATTGGTATGATGAACATGTTGATTGTTCGCCTTTGAAGCTACATCATCTCTCGTGATGATCGGACTTGGTGTAGTGGATTTGTTTCGTCTGATCACTAAAACAATGTGAGGGGTGTTGTTTTGAGTGGGAGTTCATCTAGTTAATTTAAGAATTAAATATGAACTCAATTTATCATGAACTTAGTCTAAAGTCTTTGTAAATATGTTGTACATCATGGCGGCACCTACCATCAATTATAATGTGTTCCTAGAGAAAGAAAAGTTGAAAAACAATGGAAGCAACTTCGCGGATTGGTTCCGCAATTTGAGGATTGTCCTGAATGCTGGTTAGTTGACCTATGTGATGGATGCACCGCTGGGTGACCCACCTGCAGCTGATGCTACCGATGAGGTGAAGAATGTTTTCCTAACTTGTAAGAATCAATACTCCACAGTTTAGTGTTCTATCTTGTATGGTTTGTAATCGAAGCTTCAGAAGAGGTTTGAGAACCGTGAGCCTTATTATATTATCCGTGAGCTCAAAATGATATTTGAGACTCATGCGGCAGTTGAAATCTATGATGCCTTTGAGAAGTTCTTTAACTGCAAGATGGAAGAGGGTAGCTCCACTAGAGATCATGTGCTTAAGATGTCTGGGCACACAAATAAACTCGCAGATTTGGGAATAATGATTCCTATGTTGGAGATATGCCCTAGAGGCAATAATAAATATAGTTATTATTATATCTTTGTGTCTATGATAAATGTTTACATTCATGCTATAATAGTATTAACAAGGAAACATTAATACTTGTGTGATTTGTAAACTTAATTTGTAGTCCCTAGTATAGCCTCTATACTTCATTAGCTTGTTGGTTGATTAATGATTGTGGTTTCCCTATCATGAACATTGAGATGTTGTCAACAACAAGATCATATCGTTAGGAGAATGATATGGTGGACATACTCCTATAGATAAGCATAGCATAAAGATCAAGTCATTTCAATAGTTCAATTGCTATATGCTTTCTGATACATAGAAACCTAATTCCTTCGACCATGAGATCATGCATATCACCTTTACCGAATGGATGCTTTGATGACATCAAACACCACACCGTAAGTGGGTGGCTATAAAGGTGGCATTGAGTGTTTGGAAAGTATTGGTTGAAACACATGGATCAAGAGTGGGATTTGTCCATCCATATGACGGATAGATATACTCTGGGCCCTCTCGGTGGAATGTCATCCAATTAGCTTGCAAGCATGTGACTGGGTCACAAGGGATCACATATCACGGGAACGAGAAAAGAGTACTTATCGGTAACGAGGTTGAACTAGGTATGCAGAGATACCGACGATCATAACCTCGGATAAGTAAACTATCGTGAGACAAAGGGAAATTGGTATCGTATGTAAGTGGTTCATTCGATCGCAAAGTAATCGTGAGAAATATGTGGAGCCATATGAATTTCCGATTCCTCTATTGGTTATTGTTCGAGAAGTGTCTCGATCATGTCCGCATAATTCACGAACCGTAGGGAGACACACTTAAGGATTCAACGTTGTTTTGAGTATTTATGGTATTATGAGAAAGAGACCGAATGTTGTTGGAGTCTCGGATGGGATCCGGATATCACGAGGTGATCCGGAATGGTCCGGAGAATAAGATTCATATAAGGAAAGTCCTGCTTTGAGTTCGGGAATGATTCCTGTTTTCATCGGGAATGTTCTAGAAGGTTCGGATTGTCCCAAGACCGGGGAGGGTACATGAATGTGTCATTGAATGATTGCATCATGTACTAAGTGTTTTTGCTGTTCCAAAACTGAAAAGTCAAACTGCCAGTTTGAAAGTCAAACGGCTAAAACAGGAAACTGTGGAAAACAGGAAACTGTGGGAAACAAGCAAGAGGTGTTGGAACCAACTTGGAGGAGGAGTCTCTATCCTCCAAGCCGGCGGCCAGCCTAGGCCGAGTTGGGGAGGGACTCCCCTCCCCTTCCCTGGCGCGCCAGCCCCTCCACCTATAAAAGGAGGGGCAGGGCCTCCTCCTCTAGACACACAAGTTCCTATCCTCTAATCTCCGGTTTAGAGCCGTTTTGGTTTAGAGCTTCTAATTGCTTTAGCCTACGGTTTAGAGCCTTCTAATTGGTGTGTCTAATCTCTAGACCACTAATAGCCCTCTCTCATACTCCACCATACTGCCCGCTTAAGGCGAAGCCTCGGATTTCCCTCTACTTAGACCACGCCAGTTGTCTAGGAATCGCGAGGAGAGTGCTACAACCTCCGCTGCCTGCTGGAATAAGGGAGAGGAAGGTCTTCATCGAGTACCGAACGTGTGACCGACTGCGGAAGCGCTGCCGGAACGCAGCGCCGGAAGGATCGTGTACATGATCTTGAGATCGGAAAGAGTACGACTACATCACCCACGAGAATTCGCTCTCGTTAAACACTTTGGAATCTTCGAGGGTAAGTTATTCCATCGACTCGTTGCTACAATCTAGTAGATAGATCTTGGCTTGTTTGTTTGTATGCGATAGAAAATTTTTGTTTTCCATGCTACGAACCCCTACAAAGGGTATCGAGCCGTGTCTATATGTAGATCTGTTGCACGAGTAGAACACAATGGTCATTGTGGGCGTTGATGCTTTTATTGTCGATTGCTTTTTGTGTACTTTGCATCTTGCGGTATGTTGGGATGAAGCGGCCCGGGCTAACCTTACATGATATCGTTCATGAGACTTGCTCCACGCTTAACATGCAACTTGTATTGCATAAGTGGCTTTATGGTGCCTGCTTTCTCCTAGCATAGTTAAGATCCAATTTACAACGGGTGATTAACAATACTAGTATCAATGTTGTGGTTCATGTTCGTAAGTTAGAACGACACTTATTGAAAGCCCCAAAACCACGTAAAATATGCAAAGAAAGTAGAGGCGTCTAACTTTGTTTTGCACGGGTGTGCAGTGATGTGATATGGCCATGATTGTGATTATATTTGATGTATGCAATGTTCCTTATTGTAAGTTGGCAACCGCAGAGCCATATGGTTGTCTTTAATTTATGTTAAGACCCGTATCTATTCAAAGTAGTTGTAATAGTTGAAGCCGGTGGGCGACAACCATGGTGAAGGCCATTGACCTTGATGCAATGCCGGTGATGATGGAGATCATGTTCGTGCTTGAAGATGGAGATCGGAAGCACAAAGAAGAAAGGCCATATCATATCACATATTATTGAATTGCATGTGATGTTAATCCTTTATGCATCTTGTATTGCTTGGTAGACGACGGTAGAATTATAAGATGATCCCTTATGCACATCAATTTCAAGTCATAAAGTGTTCACCCTTAGTTAGCACCGTTGCTAAAGCTTGTTGTTTCGAAGCACCACGTGATGATCGGGTGTGTTAGATTCTGCAAGTGTATACAACGTGAGCAAGCCAGATTTGCTCATGCAGAAACTAAAGTTTGATCTTGACGAGCCTAGCATGTACAGACATGGTCTCGGAACACGGATCACCGAAAGGTAAAGCATGAATCGTATAGTAGATATGATGAACATGACGATTGTTCGCCATTGAAACTATATCAACTCTCGTGATGATCGGTGTTGATGTAGTGGATTTGGTTCGTGTGATCACTAAAACAATGTGAGGGATGTTGTTTTGAGTGGGAGTTCACCTAGTTTAATTTCATTAATTAATTTGAACTCAATTTGTCATAAACTTAGTCTAAACTATTGCAAATATGTTGTAGATCAATGGCAGCCCTACCATCAATTTTAATGCTCCTAGAGAAAGAAAAGTTGAAAAACAATGGAAGCAACTTCATGGATTGGTTCCGCAATTTGAGGATTGTCCTCACGGTGGTAATTTGACCTATGTCTTTGGATGCACATTGGGTGACCCACTGCGGTGATGCTCCCGATGAAGTAAAGAATGTTTACCTCGCCGGAAGAATCGTACTCCATAGTTCGATGTGCTATCTTGTATGGTTTAGAATCGAGCTTGAAAAGGTTTGAAGAGTCGACCCATATGATATTGTCGAGGATCTCAAATTGATTTTTGAGACTCATGCGCAATTGAAAGCTATGAGGCTTCGAAAAGTTCTTTAAGCGCAAGATGGAAGAGGGCAGCTCCGTCAGTGAGCATGTGCTTAAGATGTCTGGGCACGCAAACAAACTTCAAAGCTTGGGTATAGTGATTCCTAATGCTTTGGGGATTTACCGTGTCCTCCAGTCACTACCACCAAGTTACAGAACTTTGTGATGAACTACAACATGCAGAACATGAACAAAGAGTTGCAAGAACTGTTTACTATGTTAAAGTCTGCAGAAGTGGAGATCAAGAAAGAGCACCAAGTGTTGATGGTCAATAAGACCACCAAATTCAAGAAAGGCAAGTCTAAGCAAAGGACACTTCAAGAAGGGTGGTAAGAAAGTTACCACGCCGCGAAGAAAACCAAGGCTGGACCCAAGCCTGAAGAGTGCTTTTACTACAAGGAGAAGGTCCTTTGAGCGGAATTGCCCAAAGTACTTGGCGGATCAGAACGGCAACATCAAGAAGAAAGGTATATCGATATACATGTTATTGATGTGTATCTCACTAGTACTGTAGTAGTGCCCGGGTATTTAATCTTGGTTCGGTTGCTCATATTTGTAACTCGAAATAGGTCCGCAGAATAACGGAAGCTAGCGAAGAACGAGGTGACGATGCGGCGTGGGAACGGATCAAAGGTTGATGTGATCGCTCGGCACGCTACCCCTTCATCTACCATCGGGATTAGTTTTATACTTAAATAATTGTTATTTAGTGTCCGTGTTGAGCATGAACATTATATCGGATCTTGTTTATTGCGACGGTTACTTGTTTAAATCAGAGAATAATGGTTGTTCGATTTATATGAGTAATATGTTTTATGCACATGCACCTTTGATAGATGGTCTATTATTATTGAATCTCGATAGTGGAAATACACATATCAACAACATTGAGGCTAAACGTTTGAAATCAAGCGATAATTCGACCTATATGTGGCACTATCGTCTTGGTCACATTGGAGTGAAGCGTATGAAGAAACTCCATTTCGATGGACTTCTTGAATCACTTGATTTTGAATCACTTGAAAGATGCGAAGCATGTCTGATGGGAAAAATGACTAAGACTCCATTTTCTGGTATGATGGAGCGAGCTACGGACTTATTGGAAATCATACATACCGATGTGTGTGGACCAATGAGTGTAGCATCGCGCGGTGGTTATCGTTATGTTCTTACCTTCACGAATGACTTGAGTAGATATGGGTATATCTATTTCATGAAACATAAGTCCGAAACTTTCAAGAAGTTTAAGGAGTTTCAAAGTGAGGTAGAGAATCAACGTAACAAGAAGATTAAATTTCTGCGTTCTGATCGTGGAGGTGAATATCTAAGTTACGAGTTTGGCGAGCATTTGAAGAAATGCGGAATACTTTCACAGTTGACACCGCCTGGAACACCACAGCGTAATGGTGTGTCCGAACGTCGTAATCGAACTCTTTTAGATATGGTTCGTTCTATGATGTCACTTACAGATTTACCGCTATCATTTTGGGGTTATGCATTAGAAACAGCCGCATTCACTTTAAATAGGGCACCGTCTAAATCCGTTGAAACGACACCGTATGAATTATGGTTTGGCAAGAAACCTAAATTGTCGTTCCTTAAAGTTTGGGGATGCGAAGCCTATGTAAAGAAGTTACAGCCGGACAAGCTTGAACCCAAAGCGGAAAAATGCGTCTTCATAGGATACCCGAAGGAAACTATTGGGTATACCTTCTATCATAGATCCGAAGGCAAAATCTTCGTTGCCAAGAATGGATCCTTTCTAGAGAAGGAATTTCTCTCGAAAGAAGTGACTGGAAGGAAAGTAGAACTCGACGAGGTTGTCGAACCTTCTCTCGAAATTGCGAGTAGCGCAGCACCGGAAGAAGTTCTTGTGGTGCCTGCCAATTAGAGAGGAAGCTAATGATGATGATCATGAAACTTGGTTGAAGTTGCTACAGAGCCTCGGAGGTCAACGAACTCGTACCACTCAGTTGGTATGATCCGTTATGAGTGTCATGTTGGTGGACAACACCGATGACCCCGAGACATATGAGGAAGCGATGATGATCCCATTCCAATAAATGGCAAGAAGCCATGAAATCCGAGATTGGATCCATGTACGAAAACCAAGTATGGACTTTGGTGGACTTACCGGATGGCGGAAGGCTGTCGAGAACAAATGGATTTTCAAGAAGAAAACAGATCGATGGTAATGTTATCGTTTATAAAGCTTGAATTGTCGCAAAAGGGTTTCGACAAATTCAAGGAGTTGACTACGATGAGACTTTCTCACCAAGAGAGAAGCTAAAGTCTGTAAGGATTATGTTAGCAATCGCATATTATGATTATGAGATATGGCGGATGGATGTCAAAAGCATTCCTCAATGGAGATATAGATGAAGAGTTGTATATGATGCAACCCAAAGGTTTTGTCGATCCTAAAGATGCTAACAAGGTATGCAAACTTCAAAGGTCCATCTATGGATTGAAGCCAGCATACCGAAGTTGGAGTCAACGTTTGATAAGGTGATCAAAGTTTTGGTTTTATACAAACTTATGGAGAAGCTTGTATTTACAAGAAAGTGAGTGGGAGCTCTGTAGCATTCTTAATACTATATGTGGATGACATATTGTTGATTGGGAATGATGTAGACCTTCTTAATAGTGTCAAGGAATATTTGAATAATAGTTTTTCAATGAAGGATCTTGGCGAAGCAGCTTACATATTAGGCATAAAGATTTATAGAGATAGATCGAAACGCCAAATATCATTGTCACAGAGTACATATTTGGACAAAGTTCTAAAGAGGTTTGGAATGGAAGAAAGCAAGAAAGGGTTCTTGCCTATGTTGCCCAATACGACCTTGAGTAAAACTCAAAGTCCGACATCGGCAGAAGATAGAGAAAGGATGAGTAAGACTCCCTATGCCTCAGCCATAGGATTTCTAATGTATGCCATGCTATGTACTAGACCCGACATTGAATATGCTGTTAGTTTAACTAGCAGATATCAAAGTGATCCAGGAGTGGATCATTGGACAATGATCAAAACATCCTTAAGTACTTGAGAAGAACTAAGGATATGGTTCTTTCTTATGGAGGTGATGAACAACTCGTTGTTAATGGTTACACCGATGCTAGTTGGAACACCGATCCGATGATTCTAAATCACAATGGATACGTATTTATTTTGAATGGTGCAGCGATTAGTGGAGGAGTGCAAAGCAAAGCGTTGTGGCGAGATCTTCAACTGAATCGGAATACATGGTGCTCGGAGGCTTCACAAGAAGCGATATGGATGAAAGAGTTCATTACAGAGCTGGTGTGGTTCCTAGTCTGGACCCAATGTCTATCTACTGTGATAACATGGGCGCCATAGCCAATGCGCAAGAACCAAGGTCACACAAGAAGCTGAAGCATATCAAGCTGCGTTTTCACGCTATTCGAGAACATATCCAGGATGGGGATATAACGATTTGCAAAGTACACACAGATCTGAATGTGGCGGATCCGTTGACTAAACCTCTCCCGAGGGCAAAACATGACCAACACCAAACTTCCATGGGTGTTCAGTATATTACCATGTAATCTAGATTAGATGACTCTAGTGCAAGTGGGAGACTGTTGGAGATATGCCCTAGAGGCAATAATAAATATAGTTATTATTATATCTTTGTGTTTATGATAAATGTTTACATTCATGCTATAATAGTATTAACAAGGAAACATTAATACTTGTGTGATTTGTAAACTTAATTTGTAGTCCCTAGTATAGCCTCTATACTTCACTAGCTTGTTGGTTGATTAATGATTGTGGTTTCCCTATCATGAACATTGAGATGTTGTCAACAACAAGATCATATCGTTAGGAGAATGATATGGTGGACATACTCCTATAGATAAGCATAGCATAAAGATCAAGTCATTTCAATAGTTCAATTGCTATATGCTTTCTGATACATAGTAACCTAATTCCTTCGACCATGAGATCATGCATATCACCTTTACCGGATGGATGCTTTGATGACATCAAACACCACACCGTAAGTGGGTGGCTATAAAGGTGGCATTGAGTGTTTGGAAAGTATTGGTTGAAACACATGGATCAAGAGTGGGATTTGTCCATCCATATGACGGATAGATATACTCTGGGCCCTCTTGGTGGAATGTCATCCAATTAGCTTGCAAGCATGTGGTGGTCACAAGGGATCACATATCACGGGACGAGAAAAGAGTACTTATCGACGAGGTTGAACTAGGTATGCAGAGATATCGACGATCATAACCTCGGATAAGTAAACTATCGTGAGACAAAGGGAAATTGGTATCGTATGTAAGTGGTTCATTCGATCGCAAAGTAATCGTAGAAATATGTGGGAGCCATATGAATTTCGATTCCTCTATTAGTTATTGTTCGAGAAGTGTCTCGATCATGTCCGCATAATTCACGAACCGTGAGACACACTTAAGGATTGACGTTGTTTTGAGTACTTATGGTATTATGAGAAAGAGACCGAATGTTGTTCGAGTCTCGGATGGGATCCGGATATCACGAGGTGATCCGGAATGGTCCGGAGAATAAGATTCATATAAGGAAAGTCCCGTTTGAGTTCGGGAATGATTCCGTGTTTTCATCGAATGTTCTAGAAGGTTCGGATTGTCCAGCACTGGGGGAGGGTACATGAATGTGTCATTGAATGATTGCATTATGTACTAAGTGTTTTTGCTGTTCCAAAACTGAAAAGTCAAACTGCCAGTTTGAAAGTCAAACGGCTAAAACAGGAAACTGTGGAAACAGGAAACTGTGGGAAACAGGAAACTGTGGGAAACAAGCAAGAGGTGTTGGAACCAACTTGGAGGAGGAGTCTCTCTCCTCCAAGCCGGTGGCCAGCCTAGGACGAGTTGGGGAGGGACTCCCCTCCCCTTCCCTGGCGCGCCAGCCCCTCCACCTATAAAAGGAGGGGCAGGGCCTCCTCCTCTAGACACACAAGTTCCTATCCTCTAATCTCCGGTTTAGAGCCGTTTTGGTTTAGAGCTTCTAATTGCTTTAGCCTGCGGTTTAGAGCCTTCTAATTGGTGTGTCTAATCTCTAGACCACTAATAGCCCTCTCTCATACTCCACCATACTCGCTCCGGCTTAAGGCGAAGCCCTGCGGGATTTCCCCTCTACTTCCGGTACCACGCCGTTGTGCTGCCGGAATCGCGAGGAGAGTGCTACAACCTCCGCTGCCTGCTGGAACAAGGGAGAGGAAGGTCTTCATCGAGTACCGAACGTGTGACCGACTGCGGAAGCGCTGCCGGAACGCAGCGCCGGAAGGATCGTCTACACGATCTTGAGATCGGAAAGAGTACGACTACATCACCCACGAGAATCCGCTCTCGTTAAACACTTTGGAATCTTCGAGGGTAAGTTATTCCATCGACTCGTTGCTACAATCTAGTAGATAGATCTTGGCTTGTTTGTTTGTATGCGATAGAAAATTTTTGTTTTCCATGCTACGAACCCCTACATCCTAATGCGTTGGGTATTCATCGAGTCCTCCAATCACTACCACCTAGTTACAAGAACTTCGTGATGAACTACAACATGCAGCGTATGGATAATTCGTTACCAGAACTCTTATCTATGTTGAAGTCTACGGAAGTGGAGATCAAGAAAGAGAACCAAGTGTTGACTTCAAGAAGAAGGTTAATTTCAAGAAGGACGGCAAGCCTAAGAAGAAGGTTAACTTCAAGAAGGACGGCAAGAAAGCTGCTGCACCTGCAAAGAAACACAAGGCTGGTCCTTAGCCTGATACCGATTGCTTTTACTGCAAGGGAGAAGGTCATTGGAATCGGAATTGCCCCAAGTACCTGGCAGATCTGAAGAACGAAAACATCAAGAAGAAAGGTATATTCGATATACATGTTATTGATGTGTATCTTACTAGTAGTCGTAGTAGTGCCTGGGTATTTGATACTGGTTCGGTTGCTCATATTTGTAACTCAAAATAGGTGCTGCAGAATAAGCGAAGACTAGCGAGAGACGAGGTGACGATGCACGTTGGAAATGGCTCCAAGGTTGATGTGATCGCTATCGACACGCTCCCTATTCATCTACCATCGCGATTAGTTTTATACTTAAATAATTTTTATTTGGTGCATGCGTTAAGCATGAACATTATATCTAGATCTTGTTTATTGCGAGATGGTTACTTGTTTAAATCCCAGAATAATGGTTGTTCCATTATACTTTTGTGGTCATGCGACTATGATAGATGGTATATTCTTATTGAATCTCGATAGTAGTGATACACATGTTCATAATATAGATGCTAAACATTTGACATTGAATGATAGTTCTACATACATGTGGCACTGTCGTCTTGGTCACATTGGAGTGAAGCGTATGAAGAAAATCCAATCCGATGGACTTCTTGAACCACTTGATTTTGAATCACTTGAAAGATGCGAAGCATGTCTGGTGGGAAAAATGACTAAGACTCCATTCTCTGGCATAATGGAGAGATCTACGGACTTATTAGAAATCATACTGTAACACCCCAGTTTTAGCTAATATATAATTACGGTTTGATTATGCATCGTTAGCATCATCTTCTAAAAATGCATGCAACAAGAAATAATGGAAAACCAAAACCCTAACTTCCTTCCTCACTTGAAAATACATTCAAAATGGTTTTGCAAATATTTGAAAAGTATAACATGTTTGGAGCCCAATTGGACTAAAAGGGCCCCTGCAATAATTCCATATATTTTATAAAAGCCTCTGGTATTTTTGAAATGATTCAGAACAGTATTTGAAATAAAATACAAAGAGAGAGAAAATTGCAGAAATATAAAAAAGTTTCTATAAAAAAACTGGAGCCAGAACCTCTCAGGCCTCAGTCCAGCAGCCTCCCTCTCCTCTCTCCCTCTTCCGCGGCCCATCTCCAGCCCATCCACAGCCCACCCTTCTCGGTACCCCTTCGCCGTCTTTCTCTTTTCTCCTTCCTCGCGACAGAGACAAGAAGAGAAGTAGCTCGGTGGACTGCTCCCCGTCGTCCGATGCCACCGCCGCGCCGCCGAGTGCCAGGATGAACGCCGCCGCTCTCCTCCGTCTACAAGTATCCCAAAATGCCACAAAGAAGAACCCTAGTTCCTATCTCCCCCAAATTTCTCCCCTCTGGCCGAACCCTAGCTCGATGCTCGTCGTCGTCCTCTCTTCTCCGACCGCCTCAGGGCAAACCGAGGCCACCACCGAGCTCCTCTTGTCCTCCTGTTACTTTATACATAGGATACAGAAGCGGTCGTTGCCGGAGTCTCTCCAATCGACACCTTGTTCCTGAGCTCCGGCCGCCGTCGCCATGGACGATTCAATCCTCCTTCGCCTCTGCTGAACCTTCCAAGAGCATCAGGGTGAGCTACCCTTTCTCTAGAGACCCTCCTCTATCTCCATCGCTTCCCGAATCAACCTGCAGTCATGCGCATGTCGCGACCGCCGCTAGCTGTCCCCGTACGAGCCACTCCAGTGACCAATAATTGGCGGCGCCGCTAACATTAGGCTCTCCTCGCTGCTCTGAGTCGAACCGTCGAACACGTACCATCCCACGAGCCGTCTAGCGCCGTCCCCGTCGCAGTCTGGGAGTACCACCGTCGGGTGACGTCAGGATGACGTCACCGTGACGCCAGCAGGTGCAGTCAGCCCCAGTCAAACCCTGGGCAGGTCCCACTATGTCCGCGTGGCTGTAGATGTGGCATCGGGCCCTTCTGTCAGCCTCACTGGCTAGATTCATCCCCGGGGTAAAAAGTTATCTAGTTTCTTTTATTTTCAAAAAAGTGTATTAAACTAGTTTAATAATTTTAGAAAAAGGATAAATCTTGTAAATTCAATAACTAATTATTTATAAGTTAGAAAAATACGTATAATATATCAAAATGTTCAGAAAAATGAGAACTATCTATTAGATCTATAATCATGAATTGTTCAAAAACTTACATGACAAGTTTAATTATAAGAACAAATCAACCCCTCTCATATACATCTGGAGTTTTCCCCGAGTTAGGGTTTTCACCCCTCGAAACCACGATTAAATTGTCAAGAATGCCTTAGGGTTACTTTTCATTACAATTCAACTTGTCATATCATCATCCTTGCTTGATCATTGCATCAATGCCATGTGTTGATTGTTTCCCTCTCTTTCTGGTGTGTGGTTCTTCGCGGAAGAATACGCTATCGAGATCGGGATCGAAGCCAGAGATCAACACCATCGAAGTTCGAAGATCGACAAACAATACTTTACCAACTATAATCAAGTCAAGTATAAGGCTCCCGAAGATCTGCTTAGCTGTTATCAACAGGCAAAGGCAAGCATAGCCCCACCATGATATAATCCTATGATTTCGAAAGCATTTCAATTCCTGCCATGATGCATACAATTCTACTGTGGTGTTTTATCGATAGATAGAGTATATTATCTATTGCATTACTCCCTTTGAGCTTATATTACCCGATACTGCTCCTAGCATAACTAGGTTTGGCTTGTGTGCACTGCTAGAGCTTTTATCTATGTCCTGCTTATCCATGCATAGCTGTTGAGTCTGGTCCATCCAGATGATGTATCAGATGCAGAGAATCTAGTATGACAGGAGAACGTGATGAGTTGAGATCAGTGATATGAGATTAAACATGCTAAGGCTTATATGTGAGGCCACGGTGGGAAGTGGTTTTTGTAGTCCCATGCTCGCCACCACTAGGACCCAAGTTCTTGCCTCTTGAACCAAGACGAGCGTACAACCACACGGGGTTTATGGGGACCCCCTGATTGACTAACTTGCCTAGTAGATTCCATAAGTCACATAGTTCGGGCATTCCATTCGACATAAGCATTGAAAACGTTTTCCAAAGAGGAGATGAAGGAGGTGCATTCATAACAGGTAGGGAAGCGTGGACCAGGTTGCTTGGGGTTGATGGCGCCCCTGGTAAACCAACCTCGACTCACATCTTTAAGTACCGGCTTCGGGATTTGACCCGTTATGGAGGAACCATACTTATTGCGTGACTCATGGTCTCGGCGAAAGCAAGGTAAAGGTCATGTCTAACCACCCTCTGCCGGCCTTCCAAGGAAGAGGGCTAATGATTCTGGCATTAAGAGAAGGTTAGTACATGTGGGTAAAGTTGTACACCCCTGCAGGGTAATAATCTTTCGGAAAGCCGTGCCCACGGTTATGGACGACTTGGGAACGGATGTGAGATCATAGAGAACTTGAACCTAACCGTAAAACTTGTAGATCAACGTGTGCTTAAGGATGCTTCCTCATGGGTACGAGGGGGTGATCCTAGTGAGGGTTCGGATTATGATGATTTGGTGGATATCAAAACAAGATGATCAATATTTCATAGATGTCGCTCTCTTATCCACTTTTAAAATATTCTGAATAGACGAGATTCTTCTATCCCGTGTTTTATAAACAAAGATGGATTTATGCAAAACAACTCCACCAGCCAGAAGTCTTGCGGAGTACACCCTGTACTCACCCTTTCTTTGTTGATACTTTTGGCAGAGTAAGTGTTCACCTAAAGACGATTTCTGTACTACATCGACATCGATGAGTAGCTTGGGGTTCCCGGCCGGCAGCCTAGAATCTATGGGCTGGGACGTCATCGTTATGCTTCAGGCGTCTTAGGCCATTTGTTAAGTTTGATATACTTAATAGCATAATTTTCCTTCCGTTGTTTGATGTTTGTGGTCAGTGACCTATGCTTGTAATAATTTAGTTCTTTGCTTAGTTATGAGCTTGGTATAATAAATTTTGTGTCGTAGGGTCACTGTTGTGTTACCGATTCTTCGCTGGATATTCTCGAGCTCAAGGTTAAGCTTATGTCAGACGGAGGTCTAGGATTTGTTTAGCCCTGATCCCGAGGGTGTCACAGGTTTTGGTATCAGAGCAGTACCGACCGTAGGAAAACCTTGCTATTGGTCGATGTTGAGTCTAGTGCTTGTGAAAACTATTTTAGAAGCTAAAAAGTATTTGCGAAAACTCTAGTATGCTTCTTTTTGTTCTTATCCAGTTTTGCTCTAACTCTGGGTTATCTTATCTGATGTTGACTTTGGAAAAGTTTTGATACCTCTTCTAGTCTTTCAAAACTTAGGTGCCTTTTGGGCATGTCGTTTCTCAACCAGTTGACCTTGTGTTGAGTTCTCTAAAGTTGTGTGTGTTGTGTATCCCTTGTTCCCCTTGCTCTTTTTCATCTGAGAGATTCCTTTCTATCATGATCTCTCTATCTTATGGGCCACAACATCATGTTGATGGTTCCACAATATTCTGTTCTAGGTTTCAAGGTTTCTTTTCGCCTCGCGTGCCTCCTTTTTGTTGTTTGGGTACTTCAGAAATCTTATCTTCTCTTGGAAGCTACCTCGTGACTATTACCTTGTAGTGTACGCTAAGTCACTCAAGTAGTTACTCTTCTCTTTGGGTTTTAACCCTTGGACTTGAACCTAAGATCCCTGATTGTGCTGGATTCTGGTGTTGTGAATCTTGTACATGAATCTGACCTTTAACCCAAGATCCATTCCTTTGACCCCTGTTGTTAGTGTTCACACATTAACTTAGGATGGCTGGTACTACAATTCTAGCCTTCAAGCCTGTGGTTTTTGTCGCGATTGAATTGTGACAACTAAGGACTTCCCCTACCACATGTTATGGCAGATGTTCTTTAATGGAACAAATAGATCACGACAAGAGCACTCCTCGTGAGTCTCGAATCTATACTTGTGACTCTGCCAACCTTTCCTTTCCATCCATTGGTTTTCGGAAGATTGATAATCTATGCATCCACATCTCGGAATTCTATCCTAAGCATGTTCCTTTTTCCTTGTTGTTTTTCGACCTTTGTTACCAGTTGGTAGCCAAGTATGTAAATGTGCATTGGTGTCTTCCGATGCAAGATACCCTTGTGGTCCATCAAGACAAACCATTTCGGAATGTCAGGAGAAACAAACTCCAGCACCTTGTCATATCTAGGACTAGGTCAAAGTGTTGTAATTCGCAGATTAAGAGGCATTGATTATCTTCTATCTGTTCTATCTTGAAGCATCACACTCTTTTATACTAAGAGATCATGCTGAGAGTCATGAACCTCTTAACAAAGTGATGATTCACACATCTTTATCCACCCTTCCTCGAGCTTTCGTGCTTGTGAGTGACGCGTGTGCATAATAATGTGGCCATCTGAGATTCTTAGCAATTATTATTGTTTTGAACTCTAAGGACATTTGTGTCATTCTCAGTGTGATTGGTTAACCTTATCACTAAGCAAAGGATGATTGTGCTACCAAGTCCGTTATTCTGGTGCACTCTCTTCGGTCAAAGAGCTACTTTTGTGCAGAAACTTTGGGACTATGTCTTCTTGCTTTACCAAGCAGGTTCCCTCTTGAACACATGACATATCGGTGGTTCGTGATGTTTTGGATGTCTACTAGAAGTATCGCCATGTTGCCACATGACCGTGTTGTCAAGTTCTTGAGCAAAAGTTCTCTGAACTGCATCTTTCTCCAAGGATCCGTACTGGATACCCCTGAACTAGTTGGTTGAGCTTAAACAACAACTTGGAGAGTTGTAAGACAAAAGTTCTATTCAACTCTGTTACCTCTTAAAGGGATATCTAGTTTTGTTCGTGTTGAAGAAAGATAGTATTTTCGTTGTGGATATGTTATCGTCCCCCGTCTTTGATTTGATTTGGGTTATCGTCAAACCAAACTCAGTTCCAAGGATTATATTGATGATGTTTCTTCTTGTGATGTTTCACTTGAGTACATCTTCATGTCTTTGGTCTGACCAATAGTTTTGCTTTGTTCATGCGAAATATGAGTCCATCTTAATGGACTGCCTTGATAAGTTTGTTGTTGAGCCCATCGATGACATCCTTATCTTATCCTTGCTAGAAAAGATTCATATGGAACAATTAACATTAATGTTAGAACTTTTGATAATCATCCTCGAGTCATCTCGAAGTATGTGTTCTGGATGTTAGAAGTAACCTTCTCCGATTCACGTGCAAATGTTGAAAGATGTCGTCGTGGATTCGAGTAGAGTTAACTTTGTTCCTTAAGGATACACGTGTATTTTATTGTTAGTACTTCATATGTAGGCAGTTGTCTATCGACAAATTGCTAAATATGTGGGTCTAGAAATTTGTCTTATCTTTTGGAGATTCACACTGTAGTCCATATCTTGAGAATCTAGTAACTTTATCTTTGTGGTAAATGTTGCAAACTTTCTATTTGGACATGCTGAGTCTGAAGTATCATTCCACCTAACCAAAGCTGAAACTCAAGCAGCAATGATGGTTGGTGTTCCTCAGGATTTTGACATAGGTCTCTTTGTAAATCTGGAAAGATTGATGTAACGGTTGACACACTTAGCCAGAAAGACCTTTGTCATATTCTGTTGAATCAACAATAACAACCAATCTTCATGAGGCTTCTTCTATATTTATTATAGGAGTTGCGCTTATGGTTTCCTTTGTATCCGAAGTCCGACCTTTACTTTGATGCTTCGTATCTCGAACATCAAGGAGAACATTTAATGTAGTGTTGTTAAATGTCTCTCGGTTGATCCTCCAGACCCTTTTATGATGGCAAGCATTTTGTTGTGCAAAATAATTGAAGTCTGAGAATGAAGTTTCTTCCCTCTCGTGTCATCAGGAATCTTCTTAACTACTCATCTTAGAGGTGCAAAGTGATATCGTGATCTTTGGCAAAGATTTTGATACTCCTGGATGAATAAAGAGTTTTCTTCATTTGTCTTAACCATGTTTTAAGAGTGACTATGATTTTGGTAATCTATAGTTTCTTTTACTACATGTTCCATGTGACTCTTATGAGTCCTCGCCATAAAACACCTTTCTGTCCTGGCCTTCTATTGAATGAAAGAGTGATTCTTCTGTTTCAAAAGTAGTTCAACAGCTTGGTTTTGTTGATCCATATCTCTGCAACCTGAAATCTCTACTCAATCCGTTTAGTAGAGGTACTCTATCGAAGTCTGTTGTTATGTTCTTTATGTTGCAAGATTTCTCCTTTAGAAGCTTCAAACTCTTTTGTGATCTCCATGGTCTCAATCCTTATGAAGACCAGTTATCTAACAACTTGACATCTTCTCCTCTTGTTTTCTTCATTACCTTGATGTGTTTCATGTCATCATCTCAGAGTTGTTTCCAAACACTCCATCCATGAGTTGACCATGAGATACTCCATGTGTTGTTTAGTGTGTTTCCCTCTTATCTTTAGAGTGACCCTGTTTCTTTCTCTCTTTGTCTCTCTTCCTACCTTTGGAATCTCGGGTCAAGATTCTCGTAAGGGGGATAGAGCTGTAACACCCCAGTTTTAGCAATATATAATTAGGGTTTGATTATGCATCATTAGCATCATCTTCTAAAAATGCATGCAAAAAGAAATAATGGAAACCCAAAACCCTAACTTCCTTCCTCACTTGAAAATCCATTCAAAATGGTTTTGAAAATATTTGAGAAGTATAACATGTTTGGAGCCCAATTGGACTAAAAGGGCCCCTGCAATAATTCCATATATTTTATAAAAGCCTCTGATATTTTTGAAATGATTGAAAACAGTATTTGAAATAAAATACAAAGAGAGAGCAAATTGCAGAAATATAAAAAATTTTCTATAAAAAACTAGAGCCAGAACCTCTCAGGCCTCAGCCCAGCAGCGTCCCTCTCCTCTCTCCCTCTTCCGCGGCCCATCCCCGGTGTAGCCACAGCTCACCCTGCTCGGTACCCCTTCGCCATCTTTCTCTTTTCTCCTTCCTCGCGACAGATAGAGCGAGAGAAGCAGCTCGGTGGACTACTCCCCGTCGTTCGATGCCACCGCCGCGCCGCCGAGCGCCAGGATGAACGCCGCCGCTCTCCTTCGTCTACAAGTAGCCCAAAATACCGCAGAGACGAAACATAGTTTCCTATCTCCCCCGAATTCCTCCCCTTTGGCCGAACCCTAGCTCGATGCTCGTCGCTGTCCTCTCTTCCTCCGACCGCCTCATGGAAAACCGAGGCCACCACCGAGCTCCTCTTGTCCTCCTGTTACTTTATACATAGGATACAGAAGCCGTAGTTGCCGGAGTCTCTCCAATCGACACCTTGTTCCCGAGCTCCTACCGCCATCGCCATGGACGATTCCATCCTCCTCCGCCTCTGCTGAACCTTCCAAGAGCATCAGGGTGAGCTACCCGTTCTCCAGAGACCCTCCTCTATATCCATCGCTTCCTGAATCACCCTGCCGTCATGCGCATGTCGCCGCCGCTGGCCGTCACCGTACGAGCCACTCCGGTGACCAATAGTTGGCGGCGCCGCTACCATTAGGCTCCCATCGCTGCTCTGAGTCGAACCTTCGCACACGCACCATCCCCGTTGCCGTCTGGGAGTATCACTGTCGGGTGACGTCAGGCTGACGTCACCGTGACGCTAGCAGGTGCGGTTAGCCCCAGTCAAACCCTGGGCAGGTCCCACTGTGTCCGCGTGGCTGCAGATGTGGCATCGGGCCCTTCTGTCAACCTCACTGTCTAGATTCAGTCCGTGTAAAAAGTTATCTAGTTTCTTTTATTTTCATAAAAGTGTATTAAACTAGTTTAATAATTTCAGAAAAAGGATAAATCTTGTAAATTCAATAACTAATTATTTATAAGTCATAAAAATACGTATAATATATCAAAATGTTCAGAAAAATGAGAACTATCTATTAGAGATATAATCATGCATTGCTCAATAACTTACATGACAAGTTTAATTAGAAGAACAAACTAACCCCTCTCATATACTGTCAACACCCGGATTTTAATCCCAGATGCTTGTTCTGCCATACATCGCAATCCCAGGATTACCATTTTTGCGAGACATAACAGATTTGGATATCACAGTACATCATCCATTACAAACCATACATAAGGTCTTACATAAATAAGGATCTCATGATCCAGTTCTTAATACAACTCAAGCAGCGGAATAACGTAATAATAAAGGTAGTGTAGGCGAAGCTCCATCTTCGGGTTCCCAGGCAATGCTGACGATGGGAGATGATCCTAGATGTCGTAACCTTCCTGGGGTCCATCATCCTGGTACTCCTCTTCATAGTCTGGCGATGGGAATAGCCAGGTACAAAGACATGAGTACTCTTTAAGTGTTGGAGATATGCCCTAGAGGCAATAATAAATGTAGTTATTATTATATCTTTGTGTTTATGATAAATGTTTACATTCATGCTATAATAGTATTAACAAGTAAAAATTAATACTTGTGTGATTTGTAAACTAAATTAGAGTCCCTAGTAAAGCCTCTTTGTAATACTAGCTTGTTGTTTAATAAATGATTGTGGTTTCCCTATCATGAACATTGAGATGTTATTAACAACAAGATCATATTGTTAGGAGAATGATATGATGGACATACTCCTATAGATAAGCGTAGCATAAAGATCAAGTCATTTTAATAGTTCAATTGCTATATGCTTTCTGATACATAGTAACCTAAATCCTTCGACCATGAGATCATGCATATCACCATCACCGGAAGGATGCTTTGATGACATCAAACACCACACCGTAACTGGGTGGCTATAAAGGTGGCATTGAGTGTTCAGAAAGTATTGGTTGAGACACATGGATCAAGAGTGGGATTTGTCCATCCATATGACTGATAGATATACTCTGGGCCCTGTAACATCCCAAAAATACCAAACTTAGATCATCAAACACTAATCATCAAGATTAGGGTTAACAAAAACTTTTCTAAATAAACTCATGAATCCATGCATATGTGTATGCATTGATTTTTAATTTCTTTAAAAACCACCTTGTTTGTGTGATCCATTGCTTGTAAAATGTTTCTTAGGTGAAATAAACATCATCTAAAACATTTCCCACACTTTTCCTAAAGACAAGTAAATCAAAACAAATATATTAAGTGAATGGTCATTTTGACCAATTTAACTCACATGCCTACTTTGGTTGTCTCAAACTTTCAAAACCTAACAGAAACTTTTCTGGATCTTTGCACCCCTTGAATATACTCATAACAAGGTATCAAGGCCCACTTTGTGATCATCCAGAAACTTTCAAATGCATAGTTTAAATGACAATTCAAAATTGAATCTTCTTCATATGGGAAGATCCCACTTTTCCAAAACCCACTCAAACAAGCTCAACTTTCAAAACCCAAGCATCTGCAGACTCACCAGAACCAATCTAGCAAACCCACAAAAAATCATTTCAAAATTCAAAACTTGATTTCATGCGGCCATTTCATCAAACAGGTTGCAGACACAAACCAAACAAAACATCAAACACTATAGTGTGCAGTGATTCTTGCCTAACTGGTTCCCCATTTAGCTCACACACAACTCAGTAGATCATCTAGGAAGATTAGACAGGCACTAGCACCACTGTGAGCTTGCCCTTGGCATCAATGGTGAACAGCCGAGCACCCCAATGTCACCCCATTGTGGACAGCATGCTAGAGGAAGAACTAGTCGTGCCAAACTTGTCTGGGAGGCAGCCCACCGTCCACCGCCACTCCTTGTCCCAGCCGCGAGCGTTGCCAAGCCCTAGACCACGCGCACAAGCCACGCCCAGACCATGCCGAGCGTGCGCCAGAGCGCCACCCTCGACCATCACCCACAGACCGCGTGCCGCCCTCGCCGCGTGCATACACAATCCCCACCGACCCAGGAGACCGCCAGACATCCCCGTTTGCCGCCCCGTGCCATACAGCCACCACCCGCCGTCGAAGACGCCGCCTCTGCCGCGCAGATCACCTGCCGTTCCAGACCAAACCACACCGCCCCATGCCTCGCGACCATGTCGTTGAGCATCGCCAGGAGACACCGCACCGTCCCCTACCCTTGCCCATGCCTTTAGCCGCCTGTAACGTCGCCCCCGACGAGCTCACCGTCCGCCCCAACGGTCCCCTCGCTCGACTATAAATAGAGGCCACCCCCGCTCGATTTCTTCACACCATCTCACCCCCCTCTCCTCACTGACCGTGCCACACCGTTCTCAGAGCAAGGCGAGCACCACCTCACCGGAATTTCACTGGAGCCTGCCGCTGCCGGAGAAGAAAGAAGCCAGCGATTGGAGCCGCCCCAGGAGAAGCCATCGGTACCAGGAGGTTTGCCGTCGACTTGCCGTCGCCTCGCCGACCTCGCCTGCACTCGTGAGCCCCAGAACCCCTCGGTGGCGCGCTTAGGTTTCGCTTCACGGAGTTGTCTTGCGTCGACGATGACCCCACCGTTAGATTAGAACTAGATCCAACGATCCACGTTGTTCTGCACTGCCCAGCCCGTGTCACTGACGAGTGGGGACACCCACTTAAGCATCCCGCGGGAGCACTGCGCTTAGCAGGCCGGCCCAGTAACTTTTCCCGCGCAGCCCAGTTATTCAAATTAAATCTTTTTCTTTTTCAACTCAAACACACTTCTTTACCCAACTTCAAAAATCAACCCAGGTCGATTCAGTGCACCAAATTGAATGAAACCAATTTTGTTGGAAAGGTCTATGAATGCTGAATCCAAGCCCGTTGGATTCAAGTCATTTGGATCTGTAGATCACCCATAGTAAAAATAACAAGGCAGAAGCTTTTCTGCATTCAAACATTTTTCAAATTTCAACCATAAAAGCTTTTGAGTTGATTCCAACTCTCAAAAATCACATTTAACCATACCTTTCAGAATATATAAAAATATATAGGTTTACTTGCAGAAATAATGTTCAAGTAATAAAAGAATGCTACATAAGAATTTCTAGCCACTTTAATTAATTAAAATAAAAGGGTAAAACCTTATTAAATTGTGACACCACTTTAAATCACATTCCAATGGACTACAATATGTGTTGATGACATGTGTCAACATGATCCCATGTTTAGTTTGGAGAATATTAAATCTTAAGTAGTTTTTCAATGAGTAGAAATTATTTTTCTAAAAATAAAAAGAAATTTAAACCAAGCCTTAACCTTGTAATGTTAGAGATGATGCTAGATCATCTATAGGACCCTTGTGTGTGATGATTGCAAGTAGTTAAGTATTGTTTGGTGATTGTGTACCTCGTATTTATTCATAGACGTTAGTACCGAACAAGGATACTACGAGGAGGAAGGACGATACTACGAAGAGGAAGCCGAGGAGAACTTCAACCACTGCTCTGCACAAGGCAAGCTGATACTATACAAATGCAAGCTAACACTTGCAAGATACTATACCTATGCAAGCCTTACTAATCAAGTTGACCTATGCAAGCTAACCCTTGCCAGATACCCTACTGATGCCACAAACCCATACTTGTGATATGACTACTACATGCCTTAAGCATATGTGATCATACCCATTTGATAAACCAATCCTAGTTTTACTTGCAAGCTTCTTACTTTATTTCTTTATCAAACCTTACTTAGAGTCTACCTAAGATTTTGGTAGATACTAGACAGTTGTGCTGAAGGTTGCATGAAGAGCATTAAATTGGCCTAAGTTAGAAACCTTGATATCAGCCTCAGATATAAGGTTGGACTTAGTGAAACTCCACTAGTTACCACCCCTCATTAGTACTACCCCCACCTGTAGATGCTAGTGGTAAGCATAAAATTTGATCAACTTTTATATGGGAATACTTGGTGGAAAAATGGTTATGAAAACCTTGGAATGATGGATCATTCTATTGAAATGTTTTGGACATGTGTTTCCAAACACTTGATGATTTTGGTGATGAAAATGTTGAGGCATGAGCCTTAGCCCTTTATAAAACTGATGGTTGTCTGGATGCGATACAATTCCAATTTTATCGTACAACCACAATACCCGAATATTGGGTAGGGCTTGACTGGAAACTTATATACCTTAGTATTAGTTCCCTCCCAGCCAAGGTCTGAGCTGAGGCTACCTTGTGAAGATTGTCCACATGTGCAGTACCCAAGATGACAAGTTGGTCATGGTTGGGAGGCCAAACTCACAGGAGAGGTGCTTATACTAGGGCGTGTAATTGAAATGTTAGGATTGATTATCCGCATACTGAGTATGGTGAATTCAGGATTTGTTCCTGACGGATGTATCGAATGTTATGGTGAAAGTGTACAATCTGTGCAGAGTGTCAAACTATTCGAATAGCTGCGTCCGCGGTTATGGACAGTTGGAGTGGCCATACTGTTCCCCCGCCAGACTTTTCAAAATGACTTGTGAAATGAATTAAGACTTTGACTTGACCACAACAGAGTTGTGACCTGAATTACAAGTTCCTACTTAGGAATTATAAAATTGTGACTAGCTTTGGAACCTAGTAGAGATAAACCTGGATTTTTGCAAAACAACCCTAGAGCCTAGTGTCCTATTATCCAAAAAAACCCTTTACTTGTTAGTATTAGTTTGCGAGTACTTAAAGAGTACTCATGGCTTTGTCCCTGGCTATTCCCATGGCCAGACTATGAAGAGGAGTACCTGGAAGATGGACCCCAGGAAGGTTACGACAACTAGGATCATCTCCCATCGTTAGCATTGCCTGTGACCCCGAAGATGGAGCTTCGCCTACGCTACCGTTATTATTGCGTATTCCGCTGCTTGATGTTGTATTAAGAACTGGATCATGAGATCCCCATTTGTGTAAGAACTTATGTATCGTTTGTAATGGATGAAGTACTATGGTATCCAATTCTGTTATGTCTCGCAAAAATGGTAATCCTGAGATTGCGATGTATGGCATAACAGGCATCTAGGATTGAAAAATCCGGGTGTTGACAAGTTGGTATCAGAGCCATCCTGACCATAGGAGACCCTAGTTAGATTGGACGTTGAACCCAAAAACTTAGTTTCAAACCCAACGAACACAAATATTTACGAAAACTTATTCTCATTCTTACCTCTTTAATTCTTTAATAAAACTTCATGTTCCTCAAAAACTCTTGCAAAATAGATAAAATTTTGACACACTTGATCACTCTGCTAATCTACTCATCCTCTATTTTTATAGATGGACGTGAAGTACAACAAGTTTTACCAACTTGGGAATGGAGGAGACCTTATCTTTGAGAGGGATCTGGATCAGCTTTCGGAACTTCTGGAGCGTCCGCATCCCGAGTTCTTCGGAGCTCAGCTCAATGATCAAGGAGGAGAAGATCTGTAGTGGCTAATTGTTGCAAGTCTCCGAGGAAAGATTGAACCTCCCACTGCGGAGGGAATTCAGTTTACCTTGAGGGAAAACAACTGGCTCGATGGACTTGCCAGAGCAATGCAGGAAGCTCTTTCCCGTCTGTGTGGGCAGAGCATCAATCAGATCAAGGGTACTCGCTTTGAGTTTTGCCCAAGGCGTGATGCAAATGGCCAACCATTGGAAGCCCCATACCACCCCGAGCTGAAGACTCAATTGGACCACCTTAGCTTCATGATGTATGATCGTCGGCAGGAACTGGACAACTGCCATGACTATTGCAACCACAAGTCTGCCATCATCAAGACGAAGGATCAGACCATAGCCATGCTAGCAAAGGATCGCAAGTCTCTTCGCCGTCAGCTCGACAAGAAGGAGCGCATTATTGCCCGTCTTCGCCATCGCATCTCATCTCTGGAGGAGACCATCCACGAGAGGGACATGCAGTTGGAGGAAAGGGAGAATGCCGGAGAGGATCTTCGTGGAGACCCTTACTCCTATCTCAGCGATGGCGATGATTTTCTGGAGGATCAGGCCATGTACTTCTTCACCGATGAGGATGATTTCGCCCTCATCGATGATGATGAAGATGATGAAGCCACAAACTCCGAGGAGTAGTAGCACTGAGCACTAGCGTAGTGAGTAGTAGTCGGTCCCACTGTATCGTAGATTTCAGAATGGTTCTTAAAACCATCTTTTATCCTTGTTGTGGTGTGTGTTGTACTATGTGCTATGAATGAATGAATGAAAAAGCAAGTTGCTAGAAAAACCTGAGTTAAACGTTTAAAACTCTTCAAAAACCCAAAACCTTAGAAATTTCCCTCTTATCTCATGATCTATATCAATCTTCAGATGCCACGTGGAGGAAGTGGTTCAGCCCCGAACCCGATGTTGCAGATCCTGCAAATGTTGACTTCTGACCGCGAAGCTGAAAGAGCGGAACGTCAAGCCAACCTAGCCACTCTGCAACAGATAGCCCAACTAGCCCACAACAAACAAGGCCACGAAAATCAGGACAACCATGGATCTAAGCTCAAGAATTTCCAGAATACCAACCCACCCGTTTTTACCAAATCAGAAGAACCCCTAGACGCTGATGATTGGCTGCAAACCATGGAAAACAACTTAGAAGTAGCCGGAGTGGAAGCCAACGAGAAAGTCCTGTTCGCCACCCATTATCTAGCCGGAGATGCCAGGGCATGGTGGAACAGTGTTCGTGCCATGACCGGAGGCCAGATGATGACCTGGGAGGAATTCAAGGTCAAGTTTAGCAGAACCCATGTACCACCAGGTTTGAGCAAGAGAATGAGAGATGAGTTCAGAGAATTGAAACAAGGAAGGATGACTGTAGTGGAATACCGTGACAAAATTTTGTCATTAGCTAGGTATGCCCCGGACGAGATAGACACTGAAGCCAAGAAGAAAGAAAGATTCCTGAATGGTCTGCATGACGAGATGCAGACAGTGTTAGTCAATATCCCCTTTGCTGATATTAAAGCCCTTGTCGACTCTGCCATCCAGATGGAAGGAAAGATCAACCAAGCCAATGAGAACCGCAAGCGTCGTATGATGCATCACCCAGGAACTCATCAGACCCCAAAGTATCGCCCCAACCCATCTCCAGGATTTTCCCCAAGAACCAACAGACCCCCAATGACCCGTCCGACCTACCCCAAACGTGGAAACCCTAGACCCGGAGGAAACCACAACAACCCCGGCAACCCTAACAATTTCACCCGTGCCCCACCCAAGTTCAACCACAATAATGCTACCGCCAACCCCAATACTGCCCCGAGGACTGGAAGCAATTCTGTGCCTGTCGCAGCCAAGGACAAGTCACAAGTGACCTGTTATGACTGTGGAAATAAAGGCCACTATTCCAACGAGTGCCCCAACAAGAAGAATGCTACAGCCCCTAATACCAATGTCCTAGCTCAGCAGCAGCATCGTGTCCAGCCATGGAGAAGATTTGCCCCAGGGAATTCACTCAACCGCAATGGCCGTCTTTTTCTCGTGCATGCTGAAGAAGCTCAGGAAGCGCCAGACGTCGTGCTGGGTATGTTTTCTGTTAATTCAGTACTTGCAAGAGTGTTGTTTGATTCTGGTGCATCGCATTCATTTGTCACCAAAGAATTTTGCCTGCACTAGTAAAATTCAACCAACCAAATTGAAGCATGTGATGATTGTACAAATTCCCGGATCCACCACCAATGCTAGGCAAATTTGCAAAGCCGTCCCTATCCAAATCCATGGCATAGATTTTTATCCTAACCTAATAGTACTCGGAACTAAAGGTTTGGAAGTAGTACTAGGAATGGATTGGATGTCCAAACATAAATGATTGATTGACTGTGCCAATAAAGCCATCATCATGACCAGTACCACCGGAATATCAGTCGAGCATATATCTGAAACCTTACCTCGCCAATTCAAGTGTAACAAGAGTATAGCCCAACCTACCATTGACCAAGTCCGAATAGTCTGCGAATACCCCGATGTATGTCTAGATGTTTTGCCCGGTATGCCCCCAGATCGGGATATCGAGTTTATCATCGAACTAATCCCCGGAACAGGACCCATAGCCCAGAGACCCTATAGTATGAACCCGTCAGAACTAGAAGAACTGAAGAAGCAACTGGATTCCATGTTGGAAATCGGATTGATTCAACCAAGTGCGTCCCCATGGAGATCACCTGTCTTGTTTGTGGACAAGAAGGATGGAGGTAACCGTTTGTGTACGGACTATCGGAAGTTGAATGATTTCACCATCAAGAACAAGTACCCCTTGCCCAAGATAGAAGATTTGTTTGATCAGTTGACCGGTGCCCAGGTGTTTTCTAAGATTGATCTTAGAACAGGCTATCATCAACTCAAAATTCGTGCAGAGGATATTCCAAAGACTGCCTTTACCACCAGATATGGATTGTATGAGTATACAGTCATGTCTTTTGGATTAACCAATGCCCCCGCTTATTTCATGAATCTCATGAATAAGATTTTTATGGACTTCCTGGATAAGTTTGTCGTTGTTTTTATCGATGACATTCTGATTTATTCCAAATCAGAAGAAGAACATGAGCTACACCTAAGGACCATTCTTGGAACCCTTAGAGAGCATCAGGTGTATGCAAAATTTAGCAAATGTGAATTTTGGTTATAGGACGTAGGATTCCTCGGTCACATTGTATCAGCCGGAGGAATTGCCAAAGTAAAAGATATAGAAGATTGGCAAGCCCCAACCACTCAAACCCAAGTTCGTGCTTTTCTCGGATTGGCAGGATATTACCGCAAATTCATAGAAGGATTCTCGAGTATCGCCAAACCCATGATCCAATTGCTGAAGAAGGATAAGAAGTTTGAATGGACCGACAAATGTGAAGCGATTTTTCAAGAACTCAAAAGGAGATTGATTTCAGCCCCAATTTTGATCATGCCAGATATCACGAAGCCCTTCGATGTGTATTGTGACGCATCCAAGATTGGTCTCGGATGTGTGCTAATGCAAGAAGGCAAAGTTATATCTTATATATCGTGACAATTGAAGCAACATGAGCAAAATTACCCAACCCATGACCTCGAACTCGCAGCCGTAGTTCTAGCCCTGAAGACATGGAGACATTACCTGATGGGAAACCGTTGTGAGATTTATTCCGATCACAAGAGCCTAAAGTATATATTCACTCAGAAGGAGCTGAATATGAGGTAGAGAAGATGGATTGATCTAATCAAAGATTACGACCTGGACATTCACTATCACCCTGGTAAAGCCAACGTGGTAGCCAATGCCCTTAGCAGATTGCCGTGTCGCTTGAACTCCATGATTTTGAAGGAGCAACCAAGTTTGCACAAAGAGATGGAATATTTTCGAATGGAATTAGTAAGTGAAGGATTTTTGGCTAGCATAGAACTTCAGCCCACTTTGATCAGTCAGATTAAAGAGGCGCATAAAGGAAATGCGAGTATCGACGGAATCAAGCGTCGTATCGGTACAGGCAAAGTACCCGGATTCACCGAGGACGAAGAAGGAGTTTTGTGGTACAAAGGACGCCTTTGTGTACCATCAGATTCTGAGTTAAAAGAAGTTATCTTGAAGGAGGCTCATGATACTCTTTATTCTATCCATCCCGGAGGAACTAAGATGTATCAAGATTTGAAAGAGCAATTTTGGTGGCATAAGATGAAGAGAGAAATCGGAAGCTATATCGCCAAGTGTGATATATGTCAGCGAGTCAAGGCCGGACATCAAAGACCCGCTGGATTGTTGCAACCTTTGCAAATTCCGGAATGGAAATGGGATTCTGTAGGAATGGACTTTATCACTGGACTACCTACTTCTAGTAGGGGAAATGACTCTATTTGGGTCATAGTGGACAGATTGTCCAAAGTCGCCCATTTCTTGCCCGTCAAAACCACCTATCAGAGTTCGAAGCTAGCAGAGTTGTACATCACTAGAATCGTTAGTTTGCATGGAGTCCCCAAGAACATAGTATTGGATCGAGGAACTCAGTTTACCTCGAGATTCTGGAAGAAAGTCCAAGAAGGTTTAGGGACCCGCCTAGATTTCGATCACAGCGTATCACCCTCGCAACCGATGGACAAGCGGAGCGAGTAAATCAAATACTCGAAGATATGCTTAGAGCATGTGTGCTAGAATATGGATCCAAGTGGAAGAGTCATGCCGTTTGCAGAATTTTCATACAACAACAGTTACCAAGCCAGTTTGCAAATGGCCCCATTTGAATTCATGTATGGAAGAAAGTGTCGCACCCCTTTGAACTGGTCGGAAGTAGGAGAGAGTCAGATCTTCGGACCCGACATCCTACGAGAAGAAGAAGAGAAGGTTCACAAGATTCGTGAGCACCTCAAGACAGCCCAATCCCGACAGAAGAGTTACGCCGACAAGAGACGTCGAGACCTCGTCTTCAACATAGGAGATTTTGTTTATCTGAAAGTGTCGCCATTGAAGGGAATGCAGCGTTTCCAACTCAAAGGAAAGTTAGCCCCAGATATATCGGACCTTTCAAAATTTTGAACCGTCGAGGAGAAGTATCGTATCAACTGGAACTACCAGAAGAGATGTCAGCTGTTCACAATGTGTTCCATATCTCGTTACTTCGCAAGTGTCTCGAAGTCCCCGAGAAGACCGAAGTGTTCAAGAATATCGATCACCGGACCATAGAGATCAACGATGACCTAACATATCCCGAAGTGCCCATCCGCATTTTCGAAGAAGCCTTTCGAACTACCAGAACCCGAAGCATCAAGTTTCTCAAGATTTAGTGGAGCAACCACACAGAAGAGGAAGCTACCTGGGAACGTGAAGATCACATCAAGACGGAGTTTCCAGATCTCTTCAAATCCTAGGTAATCTTTTCGTCCTTTTTCAAATCTCGGGACGAGATTTTTTTTAAGGGGGGAAGGTTTGTAACATCCCAAAAATAGCAAACTTAGATCATCAAACACTAATCATCAAGATTAGGGTTAAGAAAAACTTTTCTAAATAAACTCATGAATGCATGCATATGTGTATGCATTGATTTTTAATTTCTTTAAAAACCACCTTGTTTGTGTGATCCATTGCTTGTAAAATGTTTCTTAGGTGAAATAAACATCATCTAAAACATTTCCCACACTTTTCCTAAAGACAAGTAAATCAAAACAAATATATTAAGTGAATGGTCATTTTGACCAATTTAACTCACATGCCTACTTTGGCTGTCTCAAACTTTCAAAACCTAACAGAAACTTTTCTGGATCTTTGCACCCCTTGAATGTACCCATAACAAGGTATCAAGGCCCACTTTGTGATCATCCATAAACTTTCAAATGCATAGTTTAAATGACAATTCAAAATTGAATCTTCTTCATATGGGAAGATCCCACTTTTCCAAAACCCACTCAAAAAAGCTCAACTTTCAAAACCCAAGCATCTGCAGACTCACCAGAACCAATCTAGCAAACCCACAAAAAATCATTTCAAAATTCAAAAATTGATTTCATGCGGCCATTTCATCAAACAGGTTGCAGACACAAATCAAACAAAACATCAAACACTATAGTGTGCAGTGATTCTTGCCTAACTGGTTCCCCATTTAGCTCACACACAACTCAGTAGATCATCTAGGAAGATTAGCCAGGCACTAGCACCACTGTGAGCTTGCCCTTGTCATCAATGGTGAACAGCCGAGCACCCCAATGTCACCCCATTGTGGACATCATGCTAGAGGAAGAACTAGCCGTGCCAAACTTGTCTGGGAGGTAGCCCACCGTCCACCGCCACTCCCTGTCCCAGCTGCGAGCGTTGCCAAGCCCTGGACCACGCGCACAAGCCGCGCCCAGACCATGCCGAGCGTGCGCCAGAGCGCCACCCTCGACCATCACCCACAGACCGCACGCCGCCCTCGCCGCGTGCATACACAATCCCCACCGACCCAGGACACCGCCAGACATCCCCGTTTGCCGCCCCGTGCCATACAGCCACCGCCCACCGTCGAAGACACCGCCTCTGCCGCGCAGAGCACCGCCCGTTCCAGACAAAACCACACCGCCCCATGCCTCGCGCCCATGTCGTTGAGCATCGCCAGAAGACACCGCACCGTCCCCTACCCTTGCCCATGCCTTTAGCCGCCTGTAACGTCGCCCCCAACGAGCTCACCGTGCGTCCCGACGGTCCCCTTGCTCGACTATAAATAGAGGCCACCCCCGCTTGATTTCTTCACACCATCTCACCCCCCTCTCCTCACTGACCGTGCCACACCATTCTCAGAGCAAGGCGATCACCACCTCGCCGGAATTTCACTGGAGCCTGCCGCTGCCGGAGAAGAAAGGAGCCAGCGATTGGAGCCGCCCCAGGAGAAGCCACAGGTACCAGGAGGTTCGCCGTCGTCGACTTCGTCGTTCGCCTGACTCGCCGACCCTCGCCCGTACCCCGGTGAGCCCCCAGCACCCCTCACTGGCCGTGCTAGGTTTCGTTCTCGCCGGAGTTGTCTCGCGTCGACGATGACCCCCAGCCGTTAGATTAGAACTAGATCCAACAATCCACGTTGCCCCGTACCGCTTCGCCCAGCCCCGTGTCACTGACGAGTGGGGACACCCACTTAAGCAGCCCGCGGGAGTACTGCGCTTAGCAGGCCGGCCCAGTAACTTTTCCCGCGCAGCCCAGTTATTCAAATTAAATCTTTTTCTTTTTAAACTCAAACACACTTATGTACCCAACTTCAAAAATCAACCCAGGTCGATTCAGTGCACCAAATTGAATGAAACCAATTTTATTGGAAAGGACTGTGAATGCTGAATCCAAGCCCGTTGGATTCAAGTCATTTGGATCTATAGATCACCCATAGTAAAAATAACAAGGCAGAAGCTTTTCTGCATTCAAACATTTTTCAAATTTCAACCATAAAAGCTTTTGAGTTGATTCCAACTCTCAAAAATCACATTTAACCATACCTTTCAGAATATATAAAAATATATAGGTTTACTTGCAGAAATAATGTTCAAGTAATAAAAGAATGCTACATAAGCATTTCTAGCCACTTTAATTAATTAAAATAAAAGGGTAAAACCTTATTAAATTGTGACACCACTTTAAATCACATTCCCATGGACTACAATATGTGGTGATGACATGTGTCAACATGATCCCATGTTTAGTTTGGAGAATATTAAATCTTAAGTAGTTTTTCAATGAGTAGAAATTATTTTTTAAAAAATAAAAAGAAATTTAAACCAAGCCTTAACCTATGAATGTTAGAGATGATGCTAGATCATCTATAGGACCCTTGTGTGTGATGATTGCAAGTAGTTAAGTATTGTTTGGTGATTGTGTACCTCGTATTTATTCATAGACGCTAGTACCGAACAAGGATACTACGAGGAGGAAGGAGGATACTACGAAGAGGAAGCCGAGGAGAACTTCAACCACTGCTCTGGAAAAGGCAATCTGATACTATACCAATGCAAGCTAACACTTGCAAGATACTATACCTATGCAAGCCTTACTAATCAAGTTGACCTATGCAAGCTAACCCTTGACAGATACCCTACTGATGCCACAAACCCATACTTGTGATATGACTACTATATGCCTTAAGCATATGTGATCATACCCATTTGATAAACCAATCCTAGTTTTACTTGAAAGCTTCTTACTTTATTTCTTTATCAAAGCTTACTTAGAGTCCACCTAAGAGTTTGGTAGATACTAGACAGTTGTGCTGAAGGTTGCATAAAGAGCATTAAATTGGCCTAAGTTAGAAACCTTGATATCAGTCTAATATATAAGGTTGGACTTAGTGAAACTCCACTAGTTACCACCCCTCATTAGTACTACCCCCACCTGTAGATGCTAGTGCTAAGCATAAAATTTGATCAACTTTTAGATGGGAATACTTGGTGGAAAAATGGTTATGAAAACCTTGGAATGATGGATCATTCTATTGGAATGTTTTGGACATGTGTTTCCAAACACTTGATGATTTTGGTGACGAAAATGTTGAGGCATGAGCCTTAGCCCTTTATAAAACTGATGGTTTTCTGGATGCGATACCATTCCAATTTTATCGTACAACCACAATACCCGAATATTGGGTAGGGCTTGAATGGAAACTTATATACCTTAGTATTAGTTCCCTCCCGGCCAAGGTCTGAGCTGAGGCTACCTTGTGAAGATTGTCCACCTGTGCAGTACCCAAGATGACAAGTTGGTCATGGTTGGGAGGCCAAACTCACAGGAGAGGTGCTTATACTAGGGTGTGTAATTCAAAGGTTAGGATTGATTATCCGCATACTGAGTATGGTGAATTCAGGATTTATTCCTGACGGATGTATCGAATGTTGTGGTGAAAGTGTACAATCTCTGCAGAGTGTCAAACTATTCGAATAGCCGCGTCCGCGGTTATGGACAGTTGGAGTGGCCATACTGTTCCCCCGTCAGACTTTTGAAAATGACTTGTGAAATGAATTGAGACTTTGACTTGACCACAACAGAGTTGTGACCTGAATTACAAGTTCCCACTTAGGAATTATAAAATTGTGACTAGCTTTGGAACCTAGTAGAGATAAACCTGGCTTTTTGCAAAACAACCCTAGAGCCTAGTGTCCTATTATCCAAAAAACCCATTTACTTGTTAGTATTAGTTTGCGAGTACTTAAAGAGTACTCATGGCTTTGTCCCTGGCTATTCCCATGGCCAGACTATGAAGAGGAGTACCTGGAAGATAGACCCCAGGAAGGTTACGACAACTAGGATCATCTCCCATCGTCAGCATTGCCTGTGACCCCGAAGATGGAGCTTCTCCTACGCTACCGTTATTATTGCGTATTCCGCTGCTTGATGTTGTATTAAGAACTGGATCATGAGATCCCCATTTGTGTAAGAACTTATGTATCGTTTGTAATGGATGAAGTAATATGGTATCCAATTCTGTTATGTCTCGCAAAAATGGTAATCCTGGGATTGCGATGTATGGCATAACAGGCATCTAGGATTGAAAAATCCGGGTGTTGACAGGCCCTCTCGGTGGAATGTCATCCAATTGGATTGCAAGCATGTGAATGGCTCACAAGGGGTCACATATCACAGGAACGCGAAAAGAGTACTTATCAGTAACGAGGTTGAACTAGGTATGCAGAGATACCGACGATCAAAACCTCGGATAAGTAAACTATCGTGAGACAAAGGGAAATTGGTATCGTATGTAAGTGGTTCATTCGATCGCAAAGTAATCTTAGAAATATGTGGGAGACATATGAATTTCCAGATTCCTCTATTGGTTATTGTTCGGAGAAGTGTCTCGATCATGTCCGCATAATTCACGAACCGTAGGGAGACACACTTAAGGATTCGATGTTGTTGAGTAGATATGGAATGATGAGTAAGATACCGAATGTTGTTCGGAGTCTCGGATGGGATCCGGGATATCACGAGGAGATCCGGAATGGTCCGGAGAATAAGATTCATATAAGGAAAGTCCTGTTTCGGGGTTGGAGAATGGTTCCGGTGTTTTCATCGGGAATGTTCTAGAAGGTTCCGGAATGTACGGCACTCTGGAGGGGAAGGGTACATGAATGTGTCATAACAAGTTGGAATGGTTGCATCATGTACTAGGTGTCATCGCTGAGCAAAATAAAGGGATAAATCAAATCCTAGTTTGAAAAGTCAAACGTCAATTTGAAAAGTCAAACGGCTATTTTGCTTGGTGGAGGGAGAGTAGGAAACCTACTTGGGGAGGAAGTCCCTCTTCCTCCACCGCCGGCCTAGGAGGCCGAGTTGGGGAGGGACTCCCCTCCCCTTGGCCGCGCCCTCCCACCTATATAAGGAGGGGCAGGGCTGCCCCTCCAAGACCTACACCTTGCCCTCTCCAAAACCCTAGCCCTAAGCCGCCGGCGCCACCACCTCCTGCTGCTGCCGCCGCCTAGGGAAAACCCTAGCCGCCGACTTGGGCTTCCCCAAGCCCTATTTTTTGTCCTAGCCCTCTCTCCTTGGTGCGTCTAAACCCTAGATCACCGAGGCCTCTCTCATAGTCCACCATACTCGCTCCGGCTTAAGGCGAAGCCCTGCGAGATCTCCCCTCTACTTCCGGTACCACGCCGTCGTGCTACCGGAATCGCGAGGAGAGTGCTACAACCTCCGCTGCCTGCTAGAACAAGGGAGAGGAAGGTATTCGTCGAGTACCGAACGTGTGACCGACTACGGAAGCGCTGCCGGAACGCAGCGCCGGAAGGATCGTCTACATGATCTTGAGATCGGGAAGAGTACGACTACATCACCCACGAGAATCCGCTCTCGTTAAACACTTTGGAATCTTCGAGGGTGAGTTATTCTATCGACTCATTGCTGCAATCTAGTAGATAGATCTTGGCTTGTTTGTTTGTATGCGGTAGAAATTTTTTGTTTTCCATGCTACGAACCCCTACAGTGGTATCAGAGTCGTGTCTATATGTAGATCTATTGCACGAGTAGAACACAATGGTCATTGTGGGCGGTGGTGCTTTTATTATCAATTGCTTCTTGTGTACTTTGCATCTTGCGGTATGATGGGATGAAGTGGCCCGGGCTAATCTTGCATGACATCGTTCATGAGACTTGCTCTACGCTCAACATGCAACTTGTATTGCATAAGTGGCTTTGCGGGTGTCTGTCTCTCCCATTATAGTATAGATCCAATTTACAACGGGCACTTGATAGTTCAAACATCAACGTTGTGGTTCAATGTTCGTAAGTTAGATCTACACTTATTGAAAGCCCCAAACCACGTAAAATATGCAAAGAAATTAGAGGCGTTTAACTTTGTTTTGCAGGGGTGTGCTGTGATGTGATATGGCCATGATTGTGATTATATTTGATGTATGCAATGTTCCTTATTGTAAGTTGGCAACCGGCAGGAGCCATATGGTTGTTTCTTTAAATTCTTTTAAGACCCGCGTGTCTATTCAAAGTAGTTGTAATAGTTGAAGCTGGTGGACGACAACCATGGAGCAGCGTCATTGACCTTGATGCAATGCCGGTGATGATGGAGATCATGTTCGTGCTTGAAGATGGAGATCGGAAGCACAAATAAAAAAGGCCATATCATATCACATATTATGAATTGCATGTGATGTTAATCCTTTATGCATCTTGTATTGCTTAGTTAACGATGGTAGCATTATAAGATGATCCCTCATGCACATGAATTTCAAGTTCTAAAGTGTTCATCCTTAGTAAGCACCATTGCTAAAGCTTGTTGTTTCAAAGCACCACGTGATGATCAGGTGTGTTAGATTCTGCAAGTGTATACAACGTGAGCAAGCCAGATTTGCTCATGCGGAAGCTAAGGTTTGATCTTGACGAGCCTAGCATGTACAGACATGGTCTCGGAACACGGATCACCGAAAGGTAAAGCATGAATCATATAGTAGATATGATGAACATGTCGATTGTTCGCCATTGAAGCTACATCAACTCTCGTGATGATCGGTTTTGATGTGGTGGATTTGGTTCGTGTGATCACTAAAACAATGTGAGGGATATTGTTTTGAGTGGGAGTTCACCTAGATTAATTTAACAATTAATTAGAACTCAATTTGTCATAAACTTAGTCTAAACTATTGCAAATATGTTGTAGATCAATGGCGGCCCCTACCATCAATTTTAATGCGTTCCTAGAGAAAGAAAAGTTGAAAAAAACAATGGAAGCAACTTCGCAGATTGGTTCCGCAGTTTGAGGATTGTCCTCAATGCTGGTAATTTGACCTATGTGCTCGATGCACCGCTGGGTGACCCGCCTGCAGCTGATTCTACCGATGAAGTAAAGAATGTTTACCTCGCTCGGAAGAATCAGTACTCCACAGTTCAGTGTGCTATCTTGTATGTTTTAGAATCGGATCTTCAGAAAAGGTTTGAGAATTCAGACCCACATGATATTGTCCGTGAACTCAAACTGATATTTGACACTCACGCGGCAGTTGAGAGCTATGAGGCTTCTGAAAAGTTCTTTAACTGCAAGATGGAAGAGAGCAGCTCCGTCAGTGAGCATGTGCTTAAGATGTCTGGGCACGCAAACAAACTTCAAAGCTTGGGTATAGTGATTCCTAATGCTTTGGGGATTTACCGTGTCCTCCAATCACTACCACCAAGTTACAAGAACTTTGTGATGAACTACAATATGCAAAGCATGAACAAGCAGTTGCCAGAACTCTTCTCCATGTTAAAATCTGCAGAAGTGGAGATCAAGAAAGAGCAACAAGTGTTGATGGTCAATAAGACCACCAAATTCAAGAAAGGAAAGTCTAAGCAAAAGGGACACTTCAAGAAGGGTGGTAAGAAAGTTACCGCACCGACGAAGAAGACCAAGGCTGGACCTAAGCACGTCTGAGTGCTTTTACTTGCAAGGAGAAGGTCCTGAAGCGAATTGCCCAAAGTACTTGGCGGATTTGAAGAACGGCAACATCAAGAAGAAAGGTATATCCGATATACATGTTATTGATGTGTATCTCACTAGTACCGTAGTAGTGCCTAGGTATTTGATCTTGGTTCGGTTGCTCATATTTGTAACTCAAAGCAGGTATCTGAATAAGCGGAAGCTAGCGAAGAACGAGGTGACGATGCGCGTAGGAAATGGATCAAAGGTTGATGTGATCGCGGTCGGCACGCTACCTCTTCATCTACCATCGGGATTAGTTTTATACTTAAATAATTGTTATTTGGTTCCTGCGTTAAGCATGAACATTATATCGGGATCTTGTTTATTGCGAGACGGTTAGTTGTTTAAGTCCGAGAATAATGGTTGTTCGATTTATATGAGTAATATGTTTTATGCACATGCACCTTTGATAGATGGTCTATTCTTATTGAATCTCGATAGTGGAAATACACATATTAATAACATTGAGGCTAAACGTTTGAAATCGAGCGATAACTCGACCTATATGTGGCACTGTCGTCTTGGTCACATTGGAGTGAAGCGTATGAAGAAACTCCATTCCGATGGACTTCTTGAATCACTTGATTTCGAATCACTTGAAATATGTGAAGCATGTCTGATAGGTAAAATGACTAAGACTCCATTTTCTGGTATGATGGAGCGAGCTACGGACTTATTGGAAATCATACATACCGATGTGTGTGGTCCAATGAGTGTAGCATCGCGCGGTGGTTATCGTTATGTTCTTACCTTCACGGATGACTTGTGTAGATATGGGTATATCTATTTCACGAAACATAAGTCCGAAACTTTCGAGAAGTTTAAGGAATTTCAAAGTGAGGTGGAGAATCAACGTAACAAGAAGATTAAATTTCTACGTTCTGATCGTGGAGGTGAATATCTAAGTTACGAGTTTGGCGAGCATTTGAAGAAATGCGGAATACTTTCACAATTGACACCGCCGGGCACACCACAGCGTAATGGTGTGTCCGAACGTCGTAATCGAACTCTATTAGATATGGTTCGTTCTATGATGTCACTTATAGATTTACCGCTATCATTTTGGGGTTATGCATTAGAAACAACCGCATTCACTTTAAATAGGGCACCATATAAATCCGTTGAAATGACACCGTATGAATTATGGTTTGTGAAGAAACCTAAATTGTCGTTCCTTAAAGTTTGGGGTTGCGAATCCTATGTAAAGAAGTTACAGCCGGACAAGCTTGAACCCAAAGCGGAAAAATGCGTCTTCATAGGATACCCAAAGGAAACTATTGGGTATACCTTCTATCATAGATCTGAATGCAAAATCTTCGTTGCCAAGAATGGATCCTTTATAGAGAAGGAATTTCTCTCGAAAGAAGTGACTGGAAGGAAAGTAGAACTCGACGAGGTTGTCGAATCTTCTCTCGAACTTGCGAGTAGCGCAGCACCGGAAGAAGTTCCTGTGGTGCCTGCACCAATAAGAGAGGAAGCTAATGATGATGATCATGAAACTTCGGTTGTAGTTGCTACAGAACCTCGCATGTCAAAGAGAACTCGTACCACTCCTGATTGGTATGATCCCGTTATGAGTGTCATATTGGTGGACAACACCGATGACCCTGCGACATATGAGGAAGCGATGATGAGCCTAGATTCCAATAAATGGCAAGAAGCCATGAAATCCGAGATTGGATCCATGTACGAAAACCAAGTATGGACTTTGATGGACTTACCGGATGGCCGGAAGGCTGTCGAGAACAAATGGATTTTCAAGAAGAAAACAGATGATGATGGTAATGTTACTGTCTATAAAGCTCGACTTGTCGCAAAAGGGTTTCGACAAATTCAAGGAGTTGACTACGATGAGACTTTCTCACCAGTAGCGAAGCTAAAGTCTGTGAGGATTATGTTAGCAATCGCTGCATATTATGATTATGAGATATGGCAGATGGATGTCAAAACAACATTCCTCAATGGAGACATTGATGAAGAGTTGTATATGATGCAACCCAAAGGTTTTGTCGATCCTAAAGATGCTAACAGGGTATGCAAACTTCAACGGTCCATATATGGATTGAAGCAAGCATCCCGTAGTTGGAATCAACGTTTTGATAAGGTAATCAAAAGTTTTGGTTTTATACAAACTTATGGAGAAGCTTGTATTTACAAGAAAGTGAGTGGGAGATCTGTAGCATTCTTAATACTATATGTAGATGACATATTGTTGATTGGAAATGATGTAGACCTTCTTAATAGTGTCAAGGAATATTTTAATAATAGTTTTTCAATGAAAGATCTTGGCGAAGCAGCTTACATATTAGGCATAAATATTTATAGAGATAGATCAAGACGCCTAATATCATTGTCACAAAGTACATATTTGGACAAAGTTCTAAAGAGGTTTGGAATGGAAGATAGCAAGAAAGGGTTCTTGCCCATGTTGCCCAATACGACCTTGAGTAAAACTCAAAGTCCAACAACGGCAGAAGATAGAGAAAGGATGAGTAAAACTCCCTATGCCTCAGCCATAGGATCTCTAATGTATGCCATGCTATGTACTAGACCCGACATTGCATATGCTGTTAGTTTGACTAGCAGATAGCAAAGTGATCCAGGAGTGGATCATTGGACAGCGGTCAAAAACATCCTTAAGTACTTAATAAGCACTAAGGATATGGTTCTTTCTTATGGAGGTGATGAACAACTCGTTGTTAATGGTTACACCGATGCTAGTTGGAACACTGATCTGGATGATTCTAAATCTCAATCTGGATACGTATTTACTTTGAATGGAGGAGTGCAAAGCAAAGCGTTGTGGCGAGATCTTCAACTGAATCGGAATACATGGCTGCTTCGGAGGCTTCACAAGAAGCGATATGGATGAAAGAGTTCATTACAGAGCTCGGTGTGGTTCCAAGTGCACTGGACCCAATGTCTATCTACTGTGATAACATGGGCGCCATAGCCAATGCGCAAGAACCAAGGTCACACAAGAAGCTGAAGCACATCAAGCTACGTTTCCACGCTATTCGAGAACATGTCCAAGATGGTGACATAAAGATTTGCAAAGTACACACAGATCTGAATGTGGCGGATCCGTTGACTAATCCTCTCCTGAGGGCAAAACATGACCAACACCAAACTGCCATGGGTGTTCGGTATATTACCATGTAATCTAGATTAGTTGACTCTAGTGCAAGTGGGAGACTGTTGGAGATATGCCCTAGAGGCAATAATAAATGTAGTTATTATTATATCTTTGTGTTTATGATAAATGTTTACATTCATGCTATAACAGTATTAACAAGGAAACATTAATACTTGTGTGATTTGTAAACTAAATTAGAGTCCCCAGTAAAGACTCTTTGTAATACTAGCTTGTTGGTTCATAAATGATTGTGGTTTCCCTATCATGAACATTGAGATGTTATTAACAACAAGATCATATCGTTAGGAGAATGATATGGTGGACATACTCCTATAGATAAGCGTAGCATAAAGATCAAGTCATTTTAATAGTTCAATTGCTATATGCTTTCTAATACATAGTAACCTAAATCCTTCGACCATGAGATCATGCATATTACCATCACCGGAAGGATGCTTTGATGACATCAAACACCACACCGTAACTGGGTGGCTATAAAGTTGGCATTGAGTGTTTGGAAAGTATTGGTTGAGACACATGGATCAAGAGTGGGATTTGTCCATCCATATGACGGATAGATATACTCTGGGCCCTCTCGGTGGAATGTCATCCAATTGGCTTGCAAGCATGTGACTAGTTCAAAAGGGGTCACATATCACGGGAACGAGAAAAGAGTACTTATCAGTAACAAGGTTGAACTAGGTATGCAGAGATACCGACGATCAAAAACTCGGATAAGTAAACTATCGTGAGACAAAGGGAAATTGGTATCGTATGTAAGTGGTTCATTCGATCGCAAAGTAATCGTAGAAATATGTTGGAGCCATATGAATTTCCAGATTCGTCTATTGGTTATTGTTCGGAGAAGTGTCTCGATCATGTCCGCATAATTCACGAACCGTAGGGAGACACACTTAAGGATTCAATGTTGTTGAGTAGTTATGGAATGATGAGTAAGAGACCGAATTTTGTTCAGAGTCTCGGATGGGATCCGGGATATCACGAGGAGATCCGTAATGGTCCGGAGAATAAGATTCATATAAGGAAAGTCCTGTTTCGGGGTTGGAGAATGGTTCCGGTGTTTTCATCGGGAATGTTCTAGAAGGTTCCGGAATGTCCGGCACTCCGGAGGGGAAGGGTACATGAATGTGTCATAACAAGTTGGAATGGTTGCATCATGTACTAGGTGTCATCGCTGAGCAAAATAAAGGGATAAATCAAATCCTAGTTTGAAAAGTCAAACGTCAATTTGAAAAGTCAAACGGCTATTTTGCTTGGTGGAGGGAGAGTAGGAAACCTACTTGGGGAGGAAGTCCCTCTCCCTCCACCGCCGGCCTAGGAGGCCGAGTTTGGGAGGGACTTCCCTTCCCTTGGTCGCGCCCTCCCACCTATATAAGGAGGGACAGGGATGCCCCTCCAAGACCTACACCTTGCCCTCTCCAAAACCCTAGCCCTAAGCCGCCGACGCCACCACCTCCTGCTGCCGCCGCCACCTAGGGCAAACCCTAGCCGCCGACTTGGGCTTCCCCAAGCCCTAGTTGTTGGCCTAGCCCTCTCTCCTTGGTGCGTCTAAACCCTAGATCACTGAGGCCTCTCTCATAGTCCACCATACTCGCACCGGCTTAAGGCGAAGCCCTGCGAGATCTCCCCTCTACTTCCGGTACCACGCCGTCGTGCTGCCGGAATCGCGAGGAGAGTGCTACAACCTCCGCTGCCTGCTGGAACAAGGGAGAGGAAGGTCTTCGTCGAGTACCGAACGTGTGACCGACTGCGGAAGCGCTGCCGGAATGCAGCGCCGGAAGGATCGTTTACATGATCATCGGGAAGAGTACGGCTACATCACCCACGAGAATCCGCTCTCGTTAAACACTTTGGTATCTTCGAGGGTGAGTTATTCTATAGACTCGTTGCTACAATCTAGTAGATAGATCTTGGCTTGTTTGTTTGTATGCGGTAGAAAATTTTTGTTTTTCATGCTACGAACCCCTACATTAAGTACTCGCAAACTAATACTAACAAGTGAAGGGGCTTTTGTAGTAGGACACTAAGCTCTAGGGTTGTTTTGCAAAAATCCAGATTTACCTCTACTAAGTTCAAAAGCTAAGAAAGCTAGTTGAAGTTTTATAACACCTAAGTAGGAACTTGAATTTCATATCACAACTCTGTTGTGGTCAAGTCAAAGTCTCAGTTCATTTCACAAGTCATTTTGAAAACATCTCGGGGAACAAGATATACTCCAATTGTCCATAATCATGACGCTGCTATTCGAATAGTTTGACACTCTGCAGAGATTGTACACTTTCACCACAATATTCGATACATCCGTCAGGAACAAATCCTGAATTCACCATACTCAGTATGCGGATAATCAATCCTAACCTTTCAATTACACGCCCTAGTATAGGCACCTCTCCTGTGAGTTTGGCCTCCCAACCATGACCAACTGTCATCTTGGGTACTGCACATGTGGACAATCTTCACAAGGTAGCCTTAGCTCAGACCTTTGCCGGGAGGGAACCCATACTAATGTAACATCCCAAAAATATTAAACTAGAATCAACAAACTCTAATCTACAAAATTTAGGGTTAACAAAAACTTTTCCAATTAAAAATATGAAAGCATTCATATGTGTGTGTATTGAAATTTGGATTCTTTTGAATTGTCATGATTATGTGTTTCTTTGCTTGTAAAATGATTCTTAGGTGAAATAAACATCATCTAAACAATCCCCACACTTTTCCCAAAGACTAATAAATCAAAACAAACAAATTAAGTGAATGGTCATTTTGGCCAAATTAACTCCCATGCCTACTTTGGCTAACTCGAACTTTCAGAACTTAACAGAAACTTATTTGGATCTTTGCACCCCTTGATAGTACTCATAACAAAGTACCAAGGCCCACCTTGTGATCATCCAGAAACATTCAAATGCATAGTTTAAATGACAGTTTAAAATTGAATCTATTTCATATGGGAAGATCCCACTTTTTCAAAAACCACTCAAACAAGCTCAACTTTCAAAACCCAAGCATCTACCAGACTCACCAGCACATGCCTAGCACACCCACCAAAAATCTTTGCAAGATTCAAAACTTGAATTCAAGGGATTCGGTAGATTTTCGTGTCCATTGATGTGGTTTCAGCTCAAGCTCTTCCAATCTATGGTTGTCATAATTGCCAATGGTTGTCAAGGCTAGCTCTATATTTTACATGGCCCTGGTGCGAAGTTATAATATGGGCCCCTATGGTAAAATATATGTATAGTTTCATATGTTTATAAATAATTGTTAAGCGATTAAACAATGCCATATTATGACAAAAAGACTAAAAAGGTAAAAAAATATGACATGTAGTATTTCGTGCTAGCTTGATAACTGCATCGCTGCTCTAGCAGTCTGGCTGACCACCTTTCAGTTTATGTGCCTCTAATCATCACATTGATAGGCCCACATTGTCTTCTCTCTAAAAAAAGTTCAGTCCAAAAAAATAAAACATGTGGTATGATATAGAAGATGGGGCCCTAGGCCGCCGCACATGGTCGTCTAGTGTCAAATCCGACCCTGATAGTTGCTGCTTTGGTGCATTATTTTTTAAGATACTATCACGATGATTTTTCATCTATATCTGTACTATTAAATTGCTTGAGGTGATGATGGTCTGGTAGGTCGCTCATAAACTACCCCAGATTTTCTGAATATTTACATGATATGCCACCCTTATAATTTATAATTTGCCTAACGACCGAGTACCGACCGTGGTACGTACGTCTCCACCATGGTACGCAATTAGCCGAATCCCGATCGAGCTCGTATGTCATTGCAGTGTAATTAAACAGCGAGACTGCCATGGTACGTACATGTGGAGCCGTTTTGCTTCGTATCGCCAGCAACAAACACGAGGACAGCGTGATCACCGGCTGGCCGCTGGGACGCTGCCACCACCTGCCGCTGCACGCCGTCTCGGATGAAAAGGAGCACTCAGCGTCTACCAAGAGGTACACTACTCTCCTCCATGGAGTTTTATTTATTTCTTTTTCTTTATGGACGCCTCCTGATTGCCAGGCATAGAGCCGATAAGAAACAGTCAAGGATTCACAAGCATAAGAAATATGTTGATTTATGCATGTTATAATCAACACTGCTACATCGAATTTCAATTAGTACAAACGCCACGTCAAAAAAGCGCAAACGCCTGGTTTTTTATAAAGAAAATAAAAAGGAAGAATAAAAGAGTAGGTGAAAGCAAAGTGAAGCTAGGTTTATGCTGATTGATCGATTTTCTTGGAAAAATTAGGTCACACCGGTGTTTTATCCTGTCATGATCACAGGTAAGCTATTTAATTTGTTGTCCTATTTTTATTTGTCACATGATTTTATCTCTTTTCCATAGCTATACCTAGGCATTTTTCGGGCCAGGTTGGAAAAAAGCCCCGCGGGTAAAAACCCAGGCCAGGCCCAGCCGTCAGGCCAAAATCCTACGCCCGAGCCTGGCCCATGCATCTGTCGGGCCTCAGATCTGGAGCCCAGGCCTGGCCCGTGTGCCTAAAAATCCTGCTCTGTTGAGCTTTTTTCGGGCCGGGCCGGTCGGTCTGGGCTGCCCACGCCTAGACATACCCGTAGCGGCGCACAGGTATTTAGCTAGTATACTATAACAAGTTTTGTCCGATTTCAGTGATGGGGGCAAGGATGGCGGCACGTCTTCGACGTGTATGTAATCGTCCTTAGATCTTCTATGGACCTATTTATATTTTTTATTAGTACTTTATAGACTTCTTTGTACTATTGTTTGTTAGATTGATTATTAATAGATCATGAATTTTTTGCAAGAAAAAACAAAAGATTTCCGACATAGACACGTAGTATGATATGATACGATCTCTTTATGTTTCTCTTTCTCACAAGATAATTTTTCTCTAACGTACATGACGCTCTTTTTTTTTTTTGCAGGAAACATACGGAGCTTTTTATTCAACTAAAGCAGAGCCTGAGTTTTTTATTCAACTAAAACAGAGCCTGATTTATCAGCCATAAGGCTAACGATTAAAAAGTCCGGTGTACGATCGATCCAGCTACTAGTCACCATCAAAGTGCTAGCAAGCTATTAGCCACCGGTGTACGTACATGCCGCTCGGTCCTGCAGGTTTGGAACTAACTGCAGACCAGTCGGCCGGTTACGATACCGTGTACGAGTAGACCCCGAATAATCAGTACTGCGTACTATTAGCCACCGCCATATATATACCCAGACTTTGCCTGCGCCCAACATATCCCGTGCTATCTCATACGGCGTCTGCAGCATTGAATCTAGCGAAAACGATAATCCACAGGGTTTATGGCCGACGAAGACCACAAGCTAGGGTAAGTTGATTTTTCCTTCTTAAGTTCTACCGGTAGTATTCATGTTTTGCAGTAAATTTCTGTACTATGCGTGATATGGTTTGTATACATGAAAAAGTCGCCGACCATAATCAGCAGTTTATTAGTTATAATTGTAAAAAAGCATACCCTTCTTGCTAATGACTTTCTTGTCTTCGCTTATAGCTGATAGGAATGTAGAAGTGAGACCAGCAGTGAGATAAGAGGTGGCCTCTAGTCTTTTTCTTTTCTTAATAAATCCGGATTTGATTATCCACTTCAACATCCCTAGTTGCAGAGCCAGAAGTGACAGCGAACATCTTTGGTTTCACTAGCATACTAACAATATTGATTATCCTGAATTTAACATAAGAATTGTACAAGTAGACCACAACGGTTTTGTGATAAATTGTATAGCATCATGTAATTTAGTTTGTGGAGATTTCAGAATTAGTTTGTCGAGAACAATTCAATTTGGATGATTCGTTTAGTGCAAAGATCCGCCGAGTGACCCCACTCTACGGCGCAGCCCTTTCTGCCGCCGAGTCGAGTCGCAGCCCTTGTTGTCGCCTCTGCCGACGCCGTAGTCACCCTGACCTGTTGTAGCCACCTAGTCACGGCATCGGCGCTCCTCCGGCATATATCCCTACTGTCCTCCCAACCCACCCACCTAGGGCTAGCCTGCCTCCCCGTAGACGGCGTCAGCACCTCGTCGTCGGAAGTCGACACTCCCACTCGTTCGCGATGGCTCGCCCCCTGCTTCTTCCGGGTCAACGGAGCCCTCAGGCCGCGCCAGCCGTGCCCATCTACCTCCTCCACTGGCTCCTCCTCCACCGCGCCACTCCTTGGCGAGAGGGCCCCGCTATGGATGCAGGCGGACGTCCGCCAAACCATGCCGGTCTGTCTGCCCCGTTTTTCTCGTTCTAATTTTCCTTCTAATCATGCATGCAGTCATTTAAGCACCTAACTATGCATGCAGTCCTTTAGACACCGGCGGACTGTCCGTATAGTCCATTTTGCGGTGCCTAGGGATACAAGTGGACGGTCCAATGGACTATACAGACAGTCCGTTCGTCGGTGTCTAAATGACTTCATGCATAGTTAGGTGCTTAAATAACTGTATGCATGATTAGAAGGAAAATTAGAACGAGAAAAACAGAACGAACATACCGGCATGGTTTGGCGGACATCCGCCTGCATCCATAATCGGACCGTCCACTTATATTCCTAGGTGCCGCTCTGCTTCGCGTTCGAAGGGCACCTGACTGTTTTCTTCTGTGTCTCTTCCGTACCAGCTGGTTCCTCGTAGGGCCACGCCCAGGCCGCTAGATGCTAGACTACTATCAGAGTAAGAGCCTCGAATGTTCCACAAATCATATTTTATTTGGTTGCAGGGTTTGCAACTGGTGTGGATCACCTACTAGTAGTTACGTACTCAAGGATATGCTTTAGAGGGAGTCAAGCATAGGACTTGCTCCCATTGACATATACTAGATTTAGGTGTGCGCCTTGGCGCACGACCCCGTGATGTTTGCGCTTATTTATAGTGTGTGATATGCTAATAAAAACCAAGTGGAAAAAACAACACATGTGAGTTGGTCAATCAACAATATTGATAATCTCAATTTAGTAAGTGGTTGCCATAGCGAAAAAGAAAAAGTAAACTTTCGAAGGCGGAACACAAACAAAGGCAAGAAGAACATCATCAAATTATTGCATGAACTAAATACAAAATTAAATAGGAGTAGATGTCACTACTGGAAGAGTAATAATAAATGGTAATGGCAAATCCTCAAAAGGATCGATGCAAAATAACAATCGGTGCTAATATATGCAAGGAAAAAAACATAACCAAAATCATCAAGACTTAGGACATGGTTGTAAAGCCCTTCTAATAGTAAAACATAATGACATGAAAAACGACCAACAACTCATACAAGTCCTGTCAAATGTATGAAACGGGTGGAACTCTGAGAAAAGTAGACTACCTACCATGGATGAAAGCACGTTAATAAGTAGATGATAATTACATAGAACCGGGAATTTACATCTGTCCTTTTCCTAAGAAAGCCACAGTGAGCTAGAACTAAGTATATACTATTAAGTGCAGAGCCACACTGAATAAGATATTTACAATAGCCTTTTCCTAAGGTATGATAGAACATAATAATTTACTGAACTGACCAACTGATAGCAGAACAGCGTAAAAGCATTCGTATAAAGTCAGCATTAAGGAAGGGCAGATGTGACTTCCACGCAAGGTATACCATGTAATTATTGCGCTAGGTACTTAGCACATGTTTACCCAGTAGCTACATAATGGAAGACTATCATCTTCATATCCGAGGGTACCCCTGACCTGTGTCACCAAAAGGACAATCCTTAAAAGCAAACCAATGATCAGTTGGCGATCAATCTAGAGTCAAAACAAACACATCGTAAAGAAAATTGTCTGCGTGACTATAGAAGAACACATGCAAGTTAGTTGAGATACCGTAACTGTCCCTGATTTACTTTGTCTTCTTCTTGGAGCCAGTACCCTTTACTTGGTGTATGAAATACAATTAGATATTCAGAAGCGTAGAAACAAGCCTCGCTTGTTTGTCTGAGAGGAAAAGATTAACATGTATATGTAGCACACGTTGAAACTGTGGCTAAATTATTCAATCCTACCAAGATACACCAAACAATGTGCAGGCAATAATTTATAGAGTAACCAGATTAGCTATTTAGGAGATACTTGGAGGCAAATCTCATGTCCTATACTTGTTTTGGAGGCTTATCTGAAAGTCTTATCATTTTATTTTATAGAATAGTGTGTTGCATTCAAACTATATTCTGACAGCAGGTAGGTTTAACATGCAAATGATCATCCCTTCAAACTCATCTCGAGGGGACTGAAGTACACCTTCAGATCCAAACCGAGGCAGGATTCCTCAAACAAGGCTCTCTTGACGGATCAAGCAATGACATTCTTGCCATCGTTGTACTAAATGTGAGAGCATATTTAGATTGAACCAAAGCAATTTTCCATGTAGATGAATTAACACATGAAAGATTCAAGCTATGAAAACGTACCTAGGTCCGGGGGCTTTATGTCTGATGGATGTGTCTGGAAGAATTGTTTCAGAACCAACATGTTTTATATATAAGATAATGTAAGTAACGAAATAAATATTTACACAGAAGTGGTCAAACGGACCTAATAAGTTATAAAGTAAATAAGATGACTCGCATAGATCAATATAGTTATAAAGTAAATAAGAAAAACTTAACCAGGCAACAATATGGGAAAACATTATATTCGTAGCAACACAAAATAATGATAGATAGACATAGCAATCTACTTTAGCAAACAACATGACAGAATGGTGCTTCATTTCACTGATTACACGATGTAGAGAAAATGGATTCAGAAGAGACAACATGCCTAGTGTTTCGTCTATATGTTACAAAGTGATCTCCGTGTGAATACTACAAGGAACATTTGCAACTCAATACACAAATTCTCCAAAGAGAGTTGATTCACACTCCATATTATAGAAAATGAAATCAACACTGGTCAGTTTACCTCCTAAATAGTTGCGTTGTTCTCACATTGGAAAGAGGGTGCACATATGATTCAAGGGGACCCCCTTTTCTGTTTTCTCGGGGAAAATTAGGCATCAGTGTAAGTTCAAAATCTTGATAAATCATTGTAACATAACCAAACAGGTAAGCTTGTGTTTCTTAGTCAACAATTTCTCATAAATACCCATATTTAGATCTAGTTTTCTAGGTGTATTATGGAAAAAAAGTATTATGCTAACCCTACAACGTTCAAACGGACGGCTTCTCTAAAAAAAATGTACATACTATTAATGTTTAGTAAATTATAACTCCAAATCTAATTTTTGGTTACAATTAAAATGAGATGAGATATATCAGAGTAGCAAAGTAGTGTTAAAGCAAAAGCACTACTTTGGAGTTCCGTGATGGTAAAAATATTTATCAAGTCCCATTTTCACAGCATAACCAGATAGAATTCAAGGAGTATTGCTTCTGACCAATAGGAAAATTCCAAGCTACTGTGTGCTACTGGAAATTTTAAGCGTGGAAGAACTATGGAACCATAAAATTTATAGCTAAAGAATTCCAGATTAAAGAGCGATGTATGAAAAGCACCATTTTCCATGTAGAAAAGTAGTCCAGCCATGGTACAGGCATCGAGAAGTCAGCCAAAATCATACAATGATAAAAAAATGGAAAGCAAGCATGATCTAGGCTCTAAAACTTCACCATAACTGCAGACAAAGAGGAGGATTCCAAGCTCACGCAGTAGGGCTAGCAGAAGCACCACTTTCAAATAAATGTAAATGGAAGATAGCATGCTATGAAATGTTTCTTACCTGCATGAAGCCACTGAACTTTGAGCATGGTCATCTACCTAGAGTTGTTAAATCGGCGACAGAGACAACCAAATACGGGATGAATTCTTTTGTAGAAGAAACTAAATTAAGGTACTCATCGTTAAATTGTTGAATACCCTATAATTATTGCATAAACGATATAATATAATAAGTGCAAATTAGGGATGCCATCTTATAAGAAACTAAATTAAGTTAAGCTTATGCGACTAAATTGTTGAACAACATCTATACTGTTGCATAAATGGGATATCAGAAGTGCAAAAATAAAGCAGAAAAAATTAAAACACTCATGTGAAATTTGAAGGAGAATGTATGTTTCTCCACTGCGATAACAACGGAAATGGAAAATAGGTAAATAGTGGCCGGGAAATCTCACCTCAGGAACTGACGACCCGTGCAAAAAACATGATGCAATAGGAATAATAAAAACATCTTGTCCATGGATAATAATCGTTTACATACACTATGGTCTAAATAGAGAAGAATGGAATGTGCACTCACTTACTATGTATCCTCATGCATTGGATTTTTTTTATGTGTTTGGTCTTTTACCCTTTCTCTGATCTAAAGATGAACATCTTACCTCTAAAAGGGACGACGCTGACAGAGAAAAACCAATAGGTACGGCTGGCCCAACGACAGAAAGTGCTTGGCTGTTTGTTCGTCAGCGGGACTGCATACTCAAACTCAGATAGCTATAACAATGAAAACTCGCTGTTCCATCTAGCCGGACTACTCAACCTCAAATATCAACATCCCCTGCATAGACATAAAAAAATCAGTTTCTCGGCTGGACTGTGAGTACGATCGCAGTTCACTTTAGAAATCTAAAGTTTGTTTAAACAACCAAAACCATCATCAAAGCACAACCTTTCAGTCAAATCTCAAAGAAATTTGGGAGGCAAGCTAGCCCAAGAAATGTGGCATCCCGCAAAAACCACTACTAGAAAATCGCTTGGTGTTTTTGTTTTGTGCATCATCATGGTATCATACTCATGTCATCATGCCACATTGCATTTGAGAATCATATCAAACATTGCATGGATCATATTTTAAAATGTTGCATGTGATATGTTGCATTGCTTGGGCATTTTATATCTTGCTTGTGTGTTATTGCTATCACCTCCCTGTCCCTCTTTTATATCCCTCTATGTTTGTTTTCCACAAGTTTGTGATCCATGTGAAGGTCCACTAATTCTACAAATGATTTATTCAATTTGTAAAACCTAATTCTTCTTATTTTGGTAAATGCCCAAATGGACATGTATACATGTGGGCATCATCTCTCCTCCTGTATTCTTGTTCCCCCTTTCCCCTTTTGTTTCCAAATATCTATGTTCAATTCTTGCTAAAGCTTCAAATGGATGATGTAATAAACTTTGCTTAATTTTGGAATAGAATGAAACAAACAAAACAAATAAAAAAAGGGATAAAAGGGGAGAGAACAAACCTGGCAGCATCCTGGGCCTCATCCACCGCAGCAGCCCACCGACGTAGCCCCTGTTGCGACCCATCTCCTGGCCCACTTCCCCAGCCGGCCTCTTTCCAGCCCGTACCGCTTCGACGGAAAGGCGCCCTCCGTCCTGTTCTTCTTCTCGACGTTTCCTTCTGCTCTCTCTGCAGCTTACGGAGCGGAGTAGTTGGCCGTCCAACCGGTCGTCACCGGCCATCGCCAGGCTCGTGCCTCCGCGTCAAGGCCCCTTATTCGCCACGCGAACCCGCCTCGGAACCCTAGCTCCTCCTCTTCCTCGCGCCGCCGTTGCCTCTCTGCTCCTCCCAAGCTTGGTTTTGCCATGGCGCCGCTGCTTAACCTCTTCCCGTCCCCTTGGTTGCCGACACCGACCAGAGCCACGCTTTCACCTCGACGCCACTGGGCCGAGGGAAGGCCAAGCCGCTCTCCTTCCTCTTCTTCCCGACGCTGAACCACTCCCCGCCATTGCCGAGCCGTTCTTCACCGTCGCCGCCGCGCCATCCCGACCACCCCGAGGCCTCACGAGACTACCGGCTCGTGAATGCCCCTTCCATTCCCTCCTTCCTATGCCTCCCTACCAGACGGAAGCTTCGCCATGAGCCATAGTTTCCGCCCGTCGCCTCCGAAGCTGGCCCGAAGTGAACGTGCCTGCAGTTGTTCCCATGCCACCTCTGTTCCTCGCCAGATCCCGGCCTCTGTAGTCCTCCGTTGGCGAAGCTCCAAACACGAAACTCGTAGCCTGTGTAGCCCTCTTCCTCTTTGGTTTTTGCGGCGTGGCGAAATTCCCAGTGGTTTGCTCGCCATCTTCGTCGCAAGATCAAGCCAGCTAGCAGTTCCGCGCTGACAAGTTTCAGTTCGTCAGGTTCTAGCAGGTCCCAGACACTTTGCAGATAGGCCCCTGTCTTTCCTTCTATCCAACCCGCAGCCCCTAGCCCCACAACGCCGAGTCGTTTTAAAAAGGTTCTGAAGTTTTCAACCCATGGTCCCCCTCCTCTCAACCCTGGCGTGGGTCAGTGTGTGCTGGCCCCACGGTTCGTGACTAGGGTTAGGTTAGCCTGGGTGTTAAAACATTTTGCAGATTCTGTTTAAACTCAAACCTATTTAAAATTAATTCAAATTCAAATTCAAATCTGATTTTCAATAACTTCTCAATTATAAGTCCAAATAATGCAAATGATATATGTTTTTGAATCAGAAAAATGAGAGGATTTCAAATATGCCATTCAAATTGCCTTTTGCACATTTAAAATTCCAAGTTGAAGTAAATTACCACAAATGCCACTAGAACTTAAATAATTAATAACTTTTGATTTATAACTCCGAATTTGACAAATGATATGTCTAAAATGATCAGCTCGACGAGACCTTTCTGTTTATGATATCCATGTTATCATTTGCATCATGCATTAACAGCATTTTTATAATCAGTATTGTTTATGCAAGGTAATCATGATAAATAAAAGTGTGAACTAAATGTTTAGTATTAATAGTGCCTCACGAATGTTGTACCATCAATGTGTTTTGCCCCGAATCCCCTTTCGACATAGTTGCATCATTAACTTGCCATGTCATACATCATATCATGATCATGCTAATTCTTCCGCATTAGTTGTAATTGCTGCATTGTTTGTTCCTTTTAGTGTTTTGCTTCTTCCCGGATAGGACGATGAGATGTTGTGAGCTTCGACAAGATCTTCGGTTGCAACCTTCGGCCATGTTTTCAGGCGAGCATCTCCCCCTTTCTACCTATCTTACTTTTATAGTATTTATTCCCTCCTGTTGATCTATTGCTATCTGTGTTGCGATGCTCTAGTTTTCGTACCCGTGATATCCCCTGCAGCCTTATATTGCCTTGGACACATCCTATTACCTGTTGTTTGGTAGATAGTTGGACTTGCGCGTCGTAGTCGCTTGCTCAATTGCTGTTGCGTGTTGTCAAGTGCCACAATTGTTGATGAATTGCCGCATGTTGATGTTGGAGATGATCATAGCTTTATTTATCGTTCACTTTAATTCCTGTTTAACAACTAAAATTGAAGTAAGCAGAGGCATCGGTGGGTGATAGATAATATTTGGTTTCCGAATGCCCACTTGTGTCCCAGAGACCCCGAGTACTTGATACTGTTCCTTGATTTATCGCGCTATCCACATCCGGGAGGTATATGGGACCCCCGAGCGAGCTTGATTCATTTTATTTCTTGGGGCCACAAACTAGTTTGAGGTTTTATTTACTATCCTGTACTTATGCCATGCTACTTGTATTTACGTTTGTGCGAGGAGCACACTGATCGCTTTAGGATCGTGGCACGATTCCGCGGTGTCGACAAGCCCAGCCACTTTTCGGTTCCCGATCGTTCACGTACCGTCCCCACAACCTTAAGTCCGTCTCGAGCCGACGGCTTCGCTATGGTTCTACTTTAAGGTGGCCTCAAATATTTCTGAATCCTGTGATTGTTCGATCGTGAAAGCCTCGTTGGGTTTTGATTTGGTTTTTCCGAGGTTGATCGGCGTGTGTTGCTATTGGTGCACCCGGGTAAAACTTTTCGAAAGCCGTGTCCACGGATATGGACGACTTGGAGCACAAAGATTCGACCATAGACAAGCCTAACTAAAGTTTATTGCTATAAATTTGACTTTATAATGACTAGTAATCAGCTTCACTATAATGGAATGGCTAATTAATACTGCCCACATTTGCTTGTTTGGAGTTGTCGCTTGCGACCTTTGTACCTGACTAGTAAGTATTGCAACTTCTAGCGGAATGGCTGAATAAAAGTACCAACAAGCTATGGGTTTTGGATTATCTCATGCTAATTGTATCGGATTAGTAATTGTTGCAACTATAACGGAATGGTTAACTAAAAGTGCCCACTGCCTACTTTATCAGGATGACTATCTATATTTGACTAGTAATTGTTGCAACGATAACTGAATAAATAAACGCCAACCTGTGAGTTCCTCGTTTGACTTCCTCGTTTGGTCTCGAGGGGAAACACCAGATGGGTTTGTTTGGTGTTAGCTTCGGGTTGGATTCGGATAGGTCTATCTTACCTCTCTCGTCATGCTTGATTGTATCGAGTCTCTATAGGTTGTTTAGTGTATCTGCCGCTTGATCCACCATACCTATGTAGGCGAGGACCGCCAATTCTAGCCTCGCCGTGTCTTGGCCTCAAGATCGCCGCTCCTTCTTTTTCCTTTGCCCTTTGCGGCACCTTTTGTTTAAGCAGGTTTTGAGATCGACGTCGTTAGCGAGGTTACCTTCCGCTTGGCACAGGGTTATGAACGCCATTGGTTATTCTTGAGGCTCTTAGCCCCATTTGCATCTTGTCCGTAGTCGGGACGCTATATCGTTCTCAAGGTGATTTGGATCTTTGTACTTATATCGTATTCTTGACTCATGGAGTCGCATATATATATATATATTCATGGGTCCCATCGAGGACTGTTGTGTAATGTTATTGCTTCGTTTTCCACCCGCACGAAAGTGCCTGGTGGGCACCTTTGAATCGTTTCTATGCGGGTTTGGCGAGTTTTGCTAAAACTTGCATAGGTCCGATTCTGAGGGTGTTACAGAGTGGTATCAGAGCTCAGCTTGCGATACCCACAAGTCCAGCAGAGGATAACCTAGCTAACGGCCGAAGTAGAGTGTCAAAAATATTTTTTCAAAATCGGTTGGATAGTTCTGATTAGGTCTGATTTTACTCCTTACCCCTCTGCTGCTCTCCTCTCACCTCTGCGTGTTTCCAATCCGCTCTCTTCTTGCTCTTCGAGTCCAGGATTTCTCGTGGTCGGGTTCCGTCGTACCTTCAGGGTTTCGTTTCCTCTTTTGGTAACGGTGTTTCTACATGCGGTCCTCCTGCTATCTGAGTGGTCCTTTATCTGTGGTACCATTCCTTGTTTCTTGTTTGTGCCTTCCGGTGTTTTCTGGCGCGACGACATCATCTACGCCAGATCCGATGCAGAGTCTGCATCACTCCTTTGTTTCCGAACCTCGCTTGTCGAGATCTTCAGTCTGGTTCCGAGAATGGTTGCACGCTTTTCCACTGATTGTGCTGAGTAATAGTTTGGGTGCGTGATGGATTGGCCCCCATGCCGACTACCCCTTCTATTCGCTTTTGTACATTGAAGTGCATGAGAATGCATCGGTTCCCTCTTTCCATCGAAGTTAGTGGTGGCTTTATTTGTTGATACCTCTACCTTCGACCTTTTGTTTCCGGAGTGTTCTCTCGGCGATCACGGACAACGACCTCTTGTTAGTGGTGTCGCGAGGATCTACACGAAGTGAGAAGATGCAGATCGCCGACCTTCCTTCCGGAACCATGAGGCGGATCTCGAGGGCGAGATCCATTGTTAGTGGTGTCGAATTGTGGCATCCCGCAAAAACCACTACTAGAAAATCGCTTGGTGTTTTTGTTTTGTGCATCATCATGGTATCATACTCATGTCATCATGCCACATTGCATTTGAGAATCATATCAAACATTGCATGGATCATATTTTAAAATGTTGCATGTGATATGTTGCATTGCTTGGGCATTTTATATCTTGCTTGTGTGTTATTGCTATCACCTCACTGTCCCTCTTTTATATCCGTCTATGTTTGTTTTCCACAAGTTTGTGATCCATGTGAAGGTCCACTAATTCTACAAATGATTTATTCAATTTGTAAAACCTAATTCTTCTTATTCTGGTAAATGCCCAAATGGACATGTATACATGTGGGCATCATCTCTCCTCCTGTATTCTTGTTCCCCCTTTCCCCTTTTGTTTCCAAATATCTATGTTCAATTCTTGCTAAAGCTTCAAATGGATGAGGTAATAAACTTTGCTTAATTTTGGAATAGAATGAAACAAACAAAACAAATAAAAAAGGGATAAAAGGGGAGAGAACAAACCTGGCAGCATCCTGGGCCTCATCCACCGCAGCAGCCCACCGACGTAGCCCCTGTTGCGACCCATCTCCTGGCCCACTTCCCCAGCCGGCCTCTTTCCAGCCCGTACCGCTTCGACGGAAAGGCGCCCTCCGTCCTGTTCTTCTTCTCGCCGTTTCCTTCTGCTCTCTCTGCAGCTCACGGAGCGGAGTAGTTGGCCGTCCAACCGGCCGTCAGCTGCGTCACTGCTCGTGCCTCCCGCGTGCCGCGCTCCCCTTATCTGCTCACGCGAACCCGCCCCTGGAACCCTAGCTCCCTCTCCTCTTCCTCGCGCCGCCGTTGCCCCTCTGCCTCTGTTCCTCCCAAGCTTCTGGTTTTGCCATGGCGCCGCCGCGCTAACCCTCTTCCCCGTCCCCTTGGGTTGCCGACACCGACCAGGAGCCACGCTTTCACCTCGACGCCACCTGGGGCCGTAGGAAGCAGCCAAGCCGCTCTCCTTCCTCTTCTTCCCGACGCGGAACCACTCCTGCCGCTGTCGAGCCGTTCTTCACCGTCGCCGTGCCGCCATCCCCGACCACCCCCGAGGCCTCTGAGACTACCGCCGGGCTCGTGGTACGTTCCCCTTTCCATTCCCCTCCTTCCTATGCCTCCCTACCGCACGGAAGCTCGCCGCCGCAGCCATAGTTTCCCGCCCCCGTCGCCCCGACAGTTCCGACAGTGAACGTGCCTGCAGTTGTTCCCATGCCGCCTCTGTTCCTCGCCAGATCCCGGCCTCTGTAGTCCTCCGTTGGCGAAGCTCCAAACACGAAACTCGTAGCCTGTGTAGCCCTCTTCCTCTTTGGTTTCTGCGGCGTGGCGAAATTCCCAGTGGTTTGCTCGCCATCTTCATCGCAAGATCAAGCCAGCTAGCAGTTCCGCGCTGACAAGTTTCAGTTCGTCAGGTTCTAGCAGGTCCCAGACACTTTGTAGATAGGCCCCTGTCATTCCTTCTATCCAACCCGCAGCCCCTAGCCCCACAGTCAGCGTCAGAGTCGTTTTATAAAAAGGTTCCTGAAGTTTTCAGGTTTCAACCCGCGGTCCCCCTCCCTCTCAGCCGCTGGCGTGTGGGTCAGTGTGTGCCTGGCCCCACGTGTCTGTGACTAGGGTTAGGTTAGCCTGGGTGTTAAAACATTTTGCAGATTCTGTTTAAACTCAAACCTATTTAAAATTAATTCAAATTCAAATTCAAATCTGATTTTCAATAACTTCTCAATTATAAGTCCAAATAATGCAAATGATATATGTTTTTGAATCAGAAAAATGAGAGGATTTCAAATATTCCATTCAAATTGCCTTTTGCACATTTAAAATTCCAAGTTGAAGTAAATTACCACAAATGCCACTAGAACTTAAATAATTAATAACTTTTGATTTATAAGTCCGAATTTGACAAATGATATGTCTAAAATGATCAGCTCGACGAGACCTTTCTGTTTATGATATCCATGTTATCATTTGCATCATGCATTAACAGCATTTTTTATAATCAGTATTGTTTATGCAAGGTAATCATGATAAATAAAAGTGGGAACTAAATGTTTAGTATTAATAGTGCCTCACGAATGTTGTATCATCAATGTGTTTTGCCCCGAATCCCCTTTCGACATAGTTGCATCATTAACTTGCCATGTCATACATCATATCATGATCATGCTGATTCTTCCGCATTAGTTGTAATTGCTGCATTGTTTGTTCCTTTTAGTGTTTTGCTTCTTCCCGGATAGGACGATGAGATGTTGTGAGCTTCGACAAGATCTTCGGTTGCAACCTTCGTCCATGTTTTCAGGCGAGCATCTACCCCTTTCTACCTATCTTACTTTTATAGTATTTATTCCCTCATGTTGATCTATTGCTATCTGTGTTGCGATGCTCTAGTTTTCGTACCCGTGATATCCCCTGCAGCCTTATATTGCCTTGGACACATCCTATTACCTGTTGTTTGGTAGATAGTTGGACTTGCGCGTCGTAGTCGCTTGCTCAATTGCTGTTGCGTGTTGTCAAGTGCCACAGTTGTTGATGAATTGCCGCATGTTGATGTTGGAGATGATCATAGCTTTATTTATCGTTCACTTTAATTCCTGTTTAACAACTAAAATTGAAGTAAGCAGAGGCATCGGTGGGTGATAGATAATATTTGGTTTCCGAACGCCCACTTGTGTCCCGTAGGACCCCGAGTACTTGATACATGTTCCTTGATTTATCGCGCTATCCACATCCGGGAGGTATATGGGACCCCGAGCGAGCTTGATTCGTCTTATTTCTTGGGGCCACAAACTAGTTTGAGGTTTTATTTACTATCCTGTACTTATGCCATGCTACTTACGTATTTACGTTTGTGCGAGGAGCACCTTGTCTTGTTAGGATCGTGGCACGATTCCGCGGTATCGACAAGCCCAGCCACACTTTCGGGTTCCCAGTCGTTCACAGCCGTCCCCACAACCTTAAGTCCGTCTCGGAGCCGGCCGGCTTCGTTGCGGGTTCTACTTTAAGGGGTGGCCCCCTGAAATATTTCTGAATCCTGTGATTGTTCAGTCGTGAAAGCCTCGTTGGGTTTTGATTTGGTTTTTCCGAGGTTGATCGAGCGTGTGTTGCTATTGGTGCACCCCGGCCGGGTAAAACTTTCTGAAAGCCGTGTCCACGGATATGGACGACTTGGAGCACAGTATCTCGACCATAGACAAGCATACCTAAAGTTTATTGCTATAAATTTAACTTTATAATGACTAGTAATCAGCTTCACTATAATGGAATGGCTAATTAATACTGCCCACATTTGCTTGTTTGGAGTTGTCGCTTGCGACCTTTGTACCTGACTAGTAAGTATTGCAACTACAACGGAATGGCTGAATAAAAGTACCAACAACTGCTGGGTTTTGGATTATCTCATGCTAATTGTATCGGATTAGTAATTGTTGCAACTATAACGGAATGGTTAACTAAAAGTGCCCACTGCCTACTTTATCAGGATGACTATCTATATTTGACTAGTAATTGTTGCAACGATAACTGAATAAATAAAACTGCCAACTGTGTGAGTTCCTCGTTTGACTTCCTCGTTTGGTCTCGAGGGGGAAACACCAGGATGGGTTTGTTTGGTGTTAGCTTCAGGTTGGATTCGGATAGGTCTATCTTACCCCTCTCTGTCTGTCGCCAGTTGTATCGAGTCTCTATAGGTTGTTTAGTGTATGCTGCCGCTTCAGTCCACCATACCTATGTAGGCGAGGACTGCCGAATTCTAGCCTCGCTGCATCGGCCTCGATCTTGGCTCCTTCTTTTTCCTTTGCCCTTTGCCGCACCCTTTGTTTAAGCAGGTTTTGAGATCGACGTCGTTAGCGAGGTTACCCTTACGGCTTGGCTCGGGGTTATGGACGCCATTGGTTATTCTTCAGGGCTCTTAGCCCCATTTGCATCTTGTCCGTAGCTGGACGCTATATCGTTCTCAAGGTGATTTGGATCTTTGTACTTATATCTGTATTCTTGACTCATGGAGTCGCTGTTATATATATATATATCTGTTCTGTGGGTCCCATCGAGAACTGTTGTGTAATGTTATTGCTTCGTTTTCCACCCGCACGAAAGTGCCTGGTGGGCACCTTTGAATCGTTTCTATGCGGGTTTGGCGAGTTTTGCTAAAACTTGCATAGGTCCGATTCTGAGGGTGTTACAAGAAACTACAACAACACTTATTTCTTCATAGCTCCCTATGCTCCATACTGTTGTTATTGGGTGGACTTGGCTAGCTGGTGGAAGAAGGCGACATGGGATAAAAGGTAAATTAAGGAGGACTGGATATACAGTGCATAAGATAAAAAACGCCAAGAATAAAAAGATACTGGACAGATATGGCAACCAAATCTATCAGGTTGTATCCGGACTGGAAAAACAAAGAACATGGAAGAGAAGCCTTGGAGTGTTTGCTGATAGATGAGATCAAATATGATTGGTTTCATGTCGTCCTTCTCATACTGGGAAGAGGAAGTGAACATTGCCGGTGTTTTTTCATGTGACAAATTCTGGCAACCAGACCGTGTAATCTTTCTTTGAACGATCACCCTCATAGCTTGGCACACACGGGTTCTTAAGCATTAACGGTTAGCGGCAAGGTTCTGATATATCTGCAATTGGAAGTAAATGAGAAAATAAAGTGTGTATGGACGACCAATAATGTAGTATACAATGTATAAAGTATCTTCGATTTGAGACCTGATAAGATGGCATTGTTTCCTATGCGTGATGCCAGGACGTCAAATGGCTCTACACTATGTGCATAGAGAAGGAAATCTACCAAATTCTTCTTTAGCTTATCACTGAATTTATCTATTCGATTGTCTGGCAGGCAACCCTCGATCATGTTGGCCCAGAATATCAATCAGGTTTATGTGTACACTTAATGCAAGTGATAACAGATTCTGTCTAAAAGCTAACATTGCTGAACTATGGTTTGGAAAAAAAGCAGAGCTCATACTGCTTGGTACTAAGGCAAGGTGGGTAATTTAAATAAACTGCAAATGATTACACATCAAATTAAGCCGTGGTGGGTCATGGTTTAAAGAAAAATAGACTGCATGTCGATAGAAAATAAAGCAAGATAAGAAATCCAAGAGTTGGACACTTCATGACCAATCAGGTTCGAGTGTTTCCTACTAAACAAAAATCATTGAACTCAAGTTTGTCTCCTACTAAATAGAAATATCCTACTGAACCAGCACACTGCCACCAAGACCATGATATACTTTCATGGGACAATAGGTTGTAATTTATGCATAATTCCAATATCTAAAATGTTTGAAACAAAATGGTGAGCATACACAATTAAAGAAATAAAAGGTATAGATTGGTTAGACCTGCAAAATTAGCAACGAAATATGTTGAAAAAAATCCATATGTGAAACAATTGAAGGTAGCCAAATTAGTATGTGTTTTCTGCATGCAGAATAGAAAATGGAAGCAGGTCAGAATAATCAACTTGAGGATCAAAAGAACATACTTTTTTTGTGGACACAGTCATCACTAATGCTCTACGGCGACTCCTTGACCTCTCACCAATGTTGTTGTCGCTGCCAGTCTAATACTTTCCTGCCACCCAATACGAGCCATTAGAGGCCACACCCCAACATCACTCAAACGCTAAAATAATAGCTTTGATCATCAAAATAAATTTCATGTATGCTTTTCCACAATACACACAGAAAATTTGATATTATTTTACCAAATGCTAACAAAAGAAATATTAGAGCATTACCTCAAGAAGTGAGCTAATCTCCTCATTGGTTTACCGTGAAGCAACGCAACACCATTTTTAGCGTGAAGCATTTGGAGCCAAAATGAGATCAATGCGCTGAAGAATGAAACATGCTAAGAAAAATAAGAAATAATGGTGCACATCCGTGAGTAATAAAATTTTAGAAACTTCTTGATCTTCTTCGCTATACAAATTGCAAAATTATGTAAGGTAACAAACCACTCAACTTGCTAGCGTTTGCAGGAGATAAATTCAGAAGGGGAACACTTACACTGTGAGCTTATAAAATAAACACATGTAGCCTCCCTGTAGTTTCATCAAACACCTGACTTGCACATAAGGAAATAGAAGTTGTGTGAGGATGAAATCAACAAATATGAGGTGTGGGGGGAGTGGAGGAGGCAAATTTAGCAAGGTCGGGTGGAGCCGAGGTTCTATGTGAGCTTGGTTGCAGCAACGGCATGTCCTTCTCTTGTTCAGCACAGAGGCAAATTGGTTCATCAGAGAGAGAGGGAGAGACGGATAGCAGCCGCCAAGCAGCGACGACCTGCAGCTCCTCCCAGGATGGCGTCAAGGGGAGAAGAGGCCAGGTCGAGGAGGCCAGGTCATGGAGGCCGCTAGCATCCCCCTTGCGCTGTTCCATGGCTTGATTAGCAACAAGCAGGGAGGAGGAGAAGGGGTTTAGGAGGGAGGTGAAGAGGACGGCAAGGGGAAACACGGGAGAAGAGGAGGCGGTGGCGGCTGGGCAAACGAGGAGATGTGGGAGAGATTTGCGGTAGGGTTTGAGCTGGCCTTTTATACCACACGCAGATCAGCGTCGTTCCATCACTTGATCTAGCAATGAACGGCCAAGATGCTCCCCAGGACCCCATCCGATGTCTCAGAGATGCAAATCATTGTGAGAGCCCCATGGGGGTGCACCAATTATACCTTTAGATGCTTTAAACTCCTGTAATTTGCACTATTGATCATAACTGCCTCACAATTGTGTTTCAGGGTTGGCAGATTCAACATGCTGTCACTGGGTGATGCTCCTGACTCATCTGAATGGTATGATCATTACTAATGACATAGTACCTCAGGATTTAATTTTATCAAATATCGCATTGAACAACGGCATTGACCTATTATAACTATGTAACGTGTTAGACGATCTGCATTTTGGTTAAGTATCAGTAGATGCACCAAGCACTCTGCGAGCACCACCCTTCATATCATACATAGTAACCTCCACAACAGATAAAGCTCTTTTTATCATCCAAACAGAACAAAGGTAGCCTAGAGCATAGCAACCACAAAATCATATATCTCATTTAGAATTTGTATATCCCTCCAATCCTATCAGTTATCATAATTTACCGTCTTCTTTTTGTGATCTTTTTTGGTAGCCTGCAATACAATTGACCATGTTATGTTGTATATGTTCTGATCGTATTTTTCAGCAGTGAAACTACAAATAGAGATATATCAGGATTGAAGGTGTCGTCACTGGACAATTTACCAGATACACCTGGTTCAACTGATGGGTATGATCATTGTTATTTATATTTAGGGTATATATATTGCATAGATTAGGTGTTTCCAAATGTTCGTTCTATTGGTATAAACTACCATAATGCATGCTGCAGATGGCTGTGGAACTATCACGAATTCACCATGCATCTCACTGAATCATGCCATTGAATTTTATATATTTGTTTTGTTGCATCTTGGAGTAAAGGGGGTCATACAACTTGTCCCGCGTGTGCAAAGTCACACTTCTTATAAAATAGATAAACCGATCGTACACTACTTGTCAAACGCGTGCATCATAGATCACAAACAGGTCAACCGACCGGTTTTTGACAAAAAAACGGCACGGATGCGTCTCACGTGAGTATCTCAGGCAGTAAATATATTACAGAAACTCCCCTAGTATTGCTAAATATTTTTAGATATAGTTTAAATCAATTTTGTATCTGGTTTGATTTAACAAGGTCACTACGTATGTCTCTGAATCGACAATTGTCCGTTAATTTTCAATTTAAAGTTGCAGTTTATATACAACAACAATTGTCTACTTGACCATATATATTTTGATAGCAACTTGTATTCTAACTAGCCAATTGTCAATTCAGAGACGTACATAGGCGACCTGGTTAAATTCAACCAGATACAAAATTAATCTAAATCCTATCTAAAAATATTTAACAATACTTAGGGGTTTTCAGAAGATATTAACTGCCTTGAGATGCTCAGAGAGACACACGTGCCTTTTATTGTCAAAAACTGGCCGAGTGACCTATTTGTGACCTGCGGTGCACGCGTTTGACAAGTAGTATAATCGGTTCATTTATTTTACAAAAAGTGTGACTTATCTGCACACGCGGAACAAGTTGTCTGACCACCGGTCCCATTTACTCCAAACATTCAGGCAATCAGACTCATGAAAACATGTCTATTCTGCTTTCACATGAATTTTACAAGAATCAAAATTGCCCTTTTTTGTGCTCAAACCTTTTTTATACTCATAGTCAAATCTAATTAGTTCAGTGCGAGAACCACGATCCATTTACCTCTGTTTGAAGTCACTTCGAATTTGTAGCACTCCAATTTTTTCATTTAATTAGAATTGCAGGTCTAACTATGAGAAAGAGGGGTGAACTTGAGACCTAGAGGGCTTAACACGGATACCAGGATAGGAAATACCGCAAATACCCTAGCACTATTAGCCTTTGTTAGACTCGAGTCACACCAGCTTAAATGCATGTGATTATCTTTTACCATTCCAATTTAAATGTCCAATTTCCTTCTGTCTCTTTTTCTTTTAAATCATTTGATTCATCCATTGTTGTTGCACTAGTCACAATTTATTATTAACAAAGTTGTGTTGCTTGCTTATTTCAGGCATGATGTTAATGAATACAATGAAGAAAGTCTTAGTGAAGGTGATTCCGACACATGCCAATACAGGTAATTCTTCAACCTTTATGCCCCTCACCCTTTTGTATGTCTAGTAGTTTTCTAATTAGTATTTGAAGTCACTTCAAATGATAGGCCCATAATTAAATCTTTTGTAAAATTTAGATGTACTGCGGTAATATATCAATGAGTTCACCCATGGTTAGTCATGTTTCCTATGAAAACTCATCAGTTTTCCATCTAAAAGACCAACCACAAAGAAAAAATGGAAAAAAATTCACATTTTACCTTGTTTTCTTGTATAATTATTTCATATATACATCTAAACGCAACAAAAGGAGGTCTTGAGATTAATTTCTATAATAAGATAATATATGCATTGCAGACAAAATATACCAACCGAAATTAGCATATCAATGTGTTTCGCTGAATTTGATTATTTTTGTAATTTTGGTACATCAGTTGGTTGTAACATATGGTCATTAGGGAAGCATCTTATTACTTGCTTGTTCCTTTGACATCTTTCAACAAGACAGTCAACTCTCAACCTTTAGAAATCCACTGCTACCTTTAGGGGGTAGCCAAATGTATGAGCTACCGGCATAAACTACGATTAAACGATGACTATGATGGAGGGAAATAACATCACTTTTTGTTTCAGTTCTGATGATGATAGTGATGAAGGTGGAGAGTGCCCATTCGGTAATCCTCTTCTTCCGGATAGCTATGGAAATTTGACAGACTGGAGGTTGAGTGATCTGGATGCGGCATTCACTAAGCATCTAGAGGATGAAGCAAACAATCCAAAGCCAAAAGAACGGAAGTACACGAAAGAAGAGAAGCTGAAGATTCATAGCGATCGCATGGAAGGATACATGAAGTCTGCTCTCCATCGGTATAACAGTAATGAAGAACTTGTTGGGGTTCGTGTTCAATTCTCCTGCAGTTTGTCATTCTGTGTTCAATATTTTCTTACAACGTGTTTTAACAATTTGGAGTATATTTTTCAGGATATGAGATTCGAGTTCGAGAAAGTCCAATGTCAGAATTGGATTGTTGAAGGACAGTTTAACAACCTGTTCTATTACCATTTTAACTTTACAGCTAAGCAGGCCAGTTCTTCCGTGTTCACATTTTTTGCTGAAGTAACCCCAGAGGATGGAGATGAATCAGATGATTGTCACGTTATCTTCTGCAAGCTTCTAAATGATGATGATAATGGTATGTTTTGACTAGTTACATAAGCTATACAGTGTTTCAAGGAAGTCCCAAGTAGCTGGTGGCTTCTGTTTATGTTTGCATGCGTCTTGTTTCCACTGTATACATGTAGAGTCGTCGAGGTGACTAGAGAAAAATTCTTCTCTTTAGTAGTCATACATCGCCTTATATTGATTTGTCGCACAAGTTTTCGTGTATAAAATTTTACTACTCAAATTGGACGTCAAATCCCATATAATTTGATTGCTAGGAAGTCGTGAACTTAGACATAGAATATTGGTATTATCAATCAAATCTCTTAAAGCCGGCAAATATAGTTCTATCATAATGCTGCTTCTGGAATTAATGTGAAATTACGTTTTTCCTTTTGAAGGGCACTGCTTTGGTTGCAAGGATGAAGGCTTAGATGACTTGAGACATCCAGCTGGTGAATCTGTATATGTTGGAGGTCACGAAGATTGGCCTTTCCCATTTATGGAGAACAGTGAGACTGAGGTACTGCAAATTCAAATGATGTCTTCTTCCAGTATTTTGCTATTGTATTTGTGACTATTTTATCTGTTCCATACTTCAGGATGACAGCGATTGATGGACGGAAGAAATTGATGAGATGAGAGAAGAGAACTTCTGGTCCCTGTCTTCGAGCGCTCTATTTCTGCCAGTAGCAAGTCATCTGATGATATAGTTAATTATAATTTGTTTCTTGTGGTTGTTTTAAAATTGGTGAATTTTTTCAACTTAGGAATTTAAAGTAAGCTGCTAATCATGCACACGCTCAGCTTCAGTCTGAGAAACTTAGCAGCGTATGGTGATCGCTCCTGTGTGATCAGGGTTCCAAAAGCCAGCCATGTTTTGTCCAAATTTTGGCAAACCTATTTGGTTTAGTAGTCTTAAAATTCTTTTTAAATTCACCTTCTACGCTAAAAGGATTGTAATGGTATATCTATTTTATGCTCGAATGCTTACATCTGCACAAGGACTCGACATAAATAAAGCCACAAAAAAAACTCTTCTGGTTTCTTCTCTAAATCCAGTTTTGAATTTGAATAAAACAAAATGTTCTCACTTTCTCGCCTACCTTTGTCGATATAATAGCTAAGACAAAATGGTGTGGTACCATGATACAAATTCAAAGATATGAATCCATTAGTTCCAAAAAAACATCATAGCGAGTTTATAACAAAAGAACAAATATGTAGCATTTGTGAAGAATTTATATCATGACACGTGTTAAACTAAATTGTTGCATCAGTAGGAGGATCGTCTTCATGAATGTCGTCCATCTAGGATAAATGCTATCAACAAGCTAGTAGCCTTTGGTGTATGGACGGCAATTGATCTTAAAGTTGACCGTCGGAGCTTGGCCTTCAACAAGTCTGCCAAATATCGGAGTTCGCTGCAACACGTTGATGTCATTGTGAGATCCAGCTATACCAAAAAGACATGCCAAATCCACATGTCATAACTTGCGACAGCTTCAAGTATCACACTCTACTCTTCACTATGGCCTTTGTATATCCCTTGCCATGTGATGGTCAGTTCTTCCATCTCAAGTGCATGCAGTCAATGCTACCAAGCATCCATGAAATCTCTTCGTTGTATTTTGATATTTTCAAGGATACGTCCTGGGAGACGTATCGTTTTCATAGAAGGAGGGTCAAGAGGCCAAAGTTTTACAACATGGAGTGGCATAGATGATGTCTACGCACTTCTATTCTTGTAGACAGATATTGGGCCTCCAAGTGCAGAGGTTTATAGAACAACAACAAGTTTCTCTTAAGTGGATTACTCAAGGTTTACCGAACTCAGGGAGGAAGTGGTCAAAGGTATCCCTCTCAAGCAACCCTGCAATCAAGATACAAGAAGTCTCGTGTGTCCCAAACACACTCAATACACTTGTCATGTGTATAGGTGCACTAGTTCGGCGAAGAGATAGTGAAATACAAGTGGTATGGATGATTATAAGTGATAACGGTGCCAGAAAAGAGCTTCTAACGGGGAGGAAAAGACTAAAGGCAAAAAGATGAAAGCAAGCAAACATGTAACAAATCTAGTCGTGAATGGTGTTTTCATGTTTAGAAACAAGTCCTAGGGGTCATACTTTCACTAGTGAACACTCTCAATAAATATATTCTCTTCATGATACTACCCTGAACTACTCTCCGGTTGGGCACTCTAATCCATGGTAGGGCTACAAAACCACACCTCAAAGTCCACCTTCCCCATCTAGATACCCCACACTGTCACCTTGAGCGCTAGACGGTTCCAACAAACACCACAATTTCATAGAGACATCCAACTCCAAATATAACTCATGATAAGTATTTGTAAACTCTAGCCTAAGTGCCACCACGGCGTGCACGCTGTCACTTTCACACTCGTGGGGAGAGCAGAGATCTATTAAAGCACTTGAGTATTTATGTAAACTCTAGCCTAAGTACGACCACGGTATGCACGCTGTCACTTTCATACACGTGGGGAGAGTGTAGCATCCCATTTGTCTAACAATTGTAATGCTACTTGGTCTAATAATATAATGGCTACTTCATATATATAATTGTTGCATCATCATTATATCATGCTCATGTCATCATGCCACCTTGCATTTGAGCATCATATAAAACCCTCTTTGGTTTGGTTCTTCTCTCATATGCATTGTTAATTGTATTTGCCTCTTGATATTGTATTTGGTTATTGATATATTGTTTAAATGCCCAAGTTGAGTTGGGGGTATATCTTTTATTCAACTCCACCACATTTCTTGTCATCACCCCATCATTCCACCATTCCCCCATATATGAGCATTGCAACTTATTTGGTTTTACATCTAGCTCATGTGGGTTGGGATGGATCCAATTCTAGCTCCACATGCTCCCATGTATGCACCATGTTGTTTTCACATTATTGGTATATGAGAGCCACATGGCCACCTTTGCATGCTATGTGAGTGGAACCCCTTGTCAAGCTTTCATATGGTTTAAATATGAATATAAGCTCATGTAGGAATACCATTGGGGTCATGTTGGCTAGTGGCACATACACACAAGCTTGGCCACCTTATATTCATGCATGATCTTTTATTTAATCCATGTGGTAAACAAGCTCTCTTTTCTTTTGTTGGGCCTTATTCCAAAATTTGGGAAGCTTGCTTATACAAATGCCATGAGATAATCTAGTGGTTTTCACTACTAGAGGAGGAATTTATTATTTATGCATGGCCCATGCAAGTACCACCACATTCTAGTCCTTTGTTTTATTTGATTTCTGGGTGGATCATCTTCTCATCTCTCTCTCCCTCCTTTTTCTTGATCTTGTTTGATATTGCTAAAAAGACACCACCGCATCACCCTCTCTCTAATCCTCTCTCCAAAACCTAACACCTCATCTAAACCCTAGCTCTAGTTACCTCTCTTTTCTTCTAACCCTAGTTCTAATCCAACCCTAACCACACCTCTCTCACCTCTCCTTCTCTCTACCATGATGGCCCCACCTGGCCACCCTCCCTACACCAGCCTAACCACCCCAGCTACCCTACCCCAGCCCTAGCAAACCCTAACCCGAGCCTACTCCCCCTTACCCTAGCTCTCTCTCTCTAGCTCTCTCTCTGCCACAGCAGCCCCACCCGACGACCCTAGCTCCGAGCCGGTCCCTCCTCTCACCTAGGCCCTCTGGCAGCCCCTCTGCTGACCCTCCACAACGAGCACGTGAGGGCGAGGTGGAAAGGTGGCCGAGCCACCTTTTTCCACCACCGCGTCCCCCACGACATCGCCTCCCTCTGGGCTCGCCCTTATCCTTTCCCCTCCTTCCTCTGCCTTACCAAACCACCCCTGGCCTCGCGCCGCAACCATCTCTCCTCCCCTCTACCTTTCTCTCCACCAGCCGGCGACCCATCGGTCTCCACCCTCCGGCCGGTGGCGAGGAGCTGTGGTTGTCGAGGAAGGACGAGGACCATCCTCTGCGTCGCCCCGTACGTGCCAGTAAGGAGGAGAAGGCCCAGCTCGCTGGAGATAAACCTCGCCGTCCGAACCCTAACTCCGGGGAGCGCCTGCGTCCTCGCCGCTCCAGTGCCTCCCAGCCCGATCCAACCGCACCGATCTCTCCGGCACGACCCTCTCCTCACGACAACCTTCGCCATTGTCGTCTAGATCCGTCGTACTTTTCGTCAAACACGCTGCGCCGTCGGCCACTTCGTTGGCTTGCTCCCGCGTCGCGCAGAACCACATCTAGCCGCCCGCCGCTCCTCTGTCACATCCCGTAACCAGCCAAGCGGCTACCAACGCCGCAGACGTGTGCGCGGCGAAGTTCGAACCCCACGCGCCGCGCCCTGCGTTGGTCGCGCACCGACCTGTCCGCTGCGCGGAGGAACAAGATCGCCGCTTTTGCAAATAGCCCCTCCGTTATTTTTTCTGCTTAATCCGCGGTACGCAGAGCCCACCCGCCAGCCTCTCCGTGCGTTTTGCAGAACACCCCCTAGACTTTTTCATTCTTAACCCGCGCTCCCTCTCTGTGCCGCGTGGCACGCCCCCTCTCGCCTACTGACGTGCGGGTCCGCGTGTGCCGTGGCCCCACCTGTCATTCACAGGGACTAGGTTAGCTGCGGTGTAAAAAGCTTTTATCCGCGCGCTGTGTCCCAGTCAGCCCTGACCCCACTGGTCAGTGTCTATGGCTAGAATCTGGCTGAGTAACAAAAGCTTTTCTGTAATTCTGTTTTAATTCAAATCTTTTCAAATTTAATTTAAATTCAAATTCAAATCAGTGTTTAAATAACTTTTAAAATATGAATTCAAATAATACAAATAATATATGTTTTCAAATCATAAAAATTTGAGGAATTCAAATATGCTATCCAAAATATATTTTGAACACTTAAAATTTTAAGTTGATTTAAATTACAATAAAATGCCCTTTTTCTCAATTAATTAATAACTTTTGTTTTATAACTTCAAATTTGACAAATAATATGTCTAAAATGATCAGCTCGACGAGACCTTTCTGTTTATGCATTCCATGTTCTGAATTGCAACAAGCATCATATAAATATAAATATTACAGCAACTTATTGGAGTATAAACTATGATTAAAACCCCATAAAATGTTTATTTCTTGTAATCTACACCTCACCCATGCCATGCTACTTTATTGCCATGCAAATTGTGCATCATTCATCATGTCATGATTGTTTGCTTGTCGCATTTTATTCTTATGCTTGTACACTTTATTTATGTTGTCCCTTGTTTGTTTGGATCTTCTTCGAATAGACGCTGAGCAGGGGATATATCAAGAAACCCAGGAGCACTACCCAGATCCTTCTCTCGCTTCAACTGAGCTGCCAGGCAAGCACTACCACATGCTTGCATACATATAGTACCTATTGCCTCTATCTTATTCTTGCATCATTGAGTCGCGATTGCATTAAACTGAATCCCAAGTATTGCATCGTCTTTACTTTTAGACCCCACCGAAGCTTGTTCCTCCATCCCATGAGCCATTACTACAGGAGTTGTTTGAGCCATGCGAGTCTAGAACATCATGTGTAGGGTATGTGAGTGTCTGATGGATAACGAGGTACCTAAACAACTTAACCTGAGTAGTAATGGGATAACTAATGAAAGTGGCACCGGTGAGCAATATCTGCGATTTGGTTTTTCATGCTCACTTGTGTCCCGTAGGACCCCGAGTACTTGATTCCTGTTCCTTGAATATTCGCGCTATCCACATCCGGGAGGCTTATGGGACCACCCTGAGCTAGAGCTTGATTCATTCTTGTTTCTTGGGGCCACAAACTAGTTTGAGGTTTTATTTACTATCCTGTACTTATGCCATGCTTTACTGCTTTATTTAAAATTGTGCGAGGTCTTGCATCTGTCTTAGGTCGGTGAGTTTCGCGGTATCGACAAGCCCAGTCACATTTTCGGGTTCCCAGTCGTTTACAGCCACTGGCGCAAACCTTGAGTCCGTCTCGGAGTCGGCTAACTTCATTGTGGGTGTACTCAATGGGGTGGCCCCCTGAAATATTTCTGAATCCTGTGATTGCTTTGTCGTGAAGGCCTCGTTGGGTTTTGATTTGGTTTTTCCGAGGTTGATCGAGTGTGTGTGTTATTTGTGCACCCTAGGGTAAAACTTTCTGAAAGCCGTGTCCGCGGTTATGGACGACTTGGAGCACAGTTTCTCGATCATGGACAAGCATAACTAAAGTACCGCTTTTAACTTGACTAAATAACTGACTAGTAAATAGTGCAACACTCATGGAATGGATAATAAAACTGCCAGCGGATGGGGTTGTTCGCTTCCTCGTTGGTAGCGAGGAGGATGGATCATTAATATTCTTGTTATAAGCATTGTTATTAATTCACGGACATCCGTCTATCTTTGGTTAGCGGATGGTTAGCGAGTTTCTATAGAACTGTTAGGCTTTATCTTTTGCTGCAATTGCGTCACCCCAGGTTGTGTCCCCTTTAGAGGCATGAAGACTTGCTGAGTACCCCTAGGGTCTCACACGATAAATTATTTGATTCAGATGAACAGGTACACTCACGAGATGGATACTGGGTGGAGGAGACGGACGATGTGGGCAACGATCATTCGGTGTAGAGATTCCGGGAATGGGTATCCGTGAGATCTGTGGGCGGGATGTGTTTATTTTATGGGGCATCTTATGCCAATTTGCTTCTTATCCGTACTCAGATCTTGTTGCCGCTTCCGCCTGATACTCTGATGTTTGATGTATGAGGAGATATCCTAAACTATTATATCTATCTAGGATATTTGGATCTTGCCTTATGGCGTTGCAATATTTCTATTTCTTTTAGATGGAATGGCTCTGATGTACTATTGTATGGTGGCTTGCATACATACCCATTTGTGTATGTAGTTGATCCCTTCGCCTGCCGATTACGCCGCCCGTTCTTGTCCCGATGTTTGGAAATGGTTGGGACGGCCAAAAGGTCTACCTGTGAGTGGCATTTGGGCCCCAGCATTACTATTTCAACCATTTCCGCTCATCCAGGCTCAGTAACTAGGGCGTAATTTACCGAGGTAGTTACAATTGGTATCGAGCCATCCCGCCTTGAGGTCTCAGCCAAATGGTCGTTGTCGATCTAGCAAATATTTTTGGTAGCTATGTATACTAGGGAAAAACAAAAGCGTGAGAGTAGGACTTCCACTTTTCTTCTTACCCACCCACCCACCCTTTTCTGGTAAGGAAGTGTAACGTTTTCAATCCTCTTCTTAAAATTCAAACTAGGATTCACGTGTTCTGGGTTTCCGTAGTACCATAGGTTGTGTGTGTGTGTAATTCCTTGTCTATCTGTTGCATCCAACATGTTATCTTTATCGGCCTTTTGGTTATCAACTATTGGTACATTCCATACCGACAGGCTTTTGCAAACCGACGTGATCTATCTGATTCGTTGTATACCGCCGCGATCTGTCTTACTCTTTGTTATCCGACGTTATCTTGTTTGGGGTGTTCGTTTTCGTAGTTACTAATCTTTAGGTTCATCTTGAGAAGAAGGTGTTGGGATATGTGTTTTACTTATTCATGTGCGGAGTAATGATTTGAGTGCGGGATGGAGTCGCGACCATACCACTACTTTTATCATTCGCTCTTGTATATTGAATTGGTAGAGTCACTAATCTTGATTCGTTAAGTGATTTTGCGCATCTATTGGTATTTTAATGCCGAAATTTGTGGAAAAATTTTCTTTGATATATCTGTGTACCACACTCCTTTTCAGTCGTGTGCGATATGCTTAATATCTTCTAGGTGCTTTGAACTTTGTTGATATTTTAATATCATCTTAGTAAATTGTATCCTTTAATCTTGGTTAATTCCATCTTGGTACTATTTTGGATTATTATTATTCTCCATTATAGTACTGACTTGTGTTATATATCAATCACAGGATGGCACCACCACGCCGCTCGATGAGGACATACCACAGAACTGGGGTCCGTTGTCAAACATCGCCAATGCCTTGGCAGCAATGCAAAGAACCAGAAGGCGTTTTGAAGAAAGTGTCGGAGGAATGAGTTTGCGCTACCTCCACCTCCCAAGCGAGGAGACATCAAAAGCTTCGAAGTTCAACCCACGCCAATTTGATGTGTCCGATCAACCACTTGATGCTGATGATTGGTTGCGTGAGATGTCAAGGCTACTGACGACTGCTGATGTTCATGAGCAAGAATGGGTAAAATGTGCTACTCACCTTCTGAAGGGAGATGCAGCTCTCTGGTGGGAGAATTACCTGAAGGCAAGCTGCATTGGTTTTTAGCCTACTTGGGGACAGTTCACTGGAGCGTTCAAAGAGCAGTATCTGTCAGAAATTGTCATGGAGAGGATGAAGGAAGTGTTTCTCAAGCTCAAGCAGGGAAATGACAATGTCAATACCTACATCAGGAACTTCATGAACCTTTCTCGTTATGGTGGCGATGAGATCTCCGATGACAAGAAGAAGCAAAAGAGGTTCTGGCAAGGGCTCAATGCATCGATTAAATATGCAATCACACATGCAAGGCCGGCGTCTTTTCTGGAACTTCAGCATACAGCTCTGCAGGAAGAAGCAAGTAGGCAAGTGTTTGAGGAGTCAAAGAAACACAACCGCGAGGCACAAGCTCTTCACTATGTCAACTCCTTCTAAGCGTGGTCCGGGTTCCTAACACCCCACCGCCGGCTCCACCAAGACTGCAAGCTACGCGCAAGGCCACCAAACTTCCTCACTGCTTCTCCGGGGCTACAACCACCACTACCTGAGCGCTCGGAGTCCACAGCTATGTTGCTCCACGTCCACCTGGTGCTTGTTACATTTGTGGAGACACTGGGCATCAAAACTGGAACTGTCCGATGAAAAACAAAGCTCTTCCTCCACCACCTCCAAGATCTGCGGCAAGCTCTCCTATGGTTCGTGCACCACCACCTGGGCTCTCAACATCAACACCAAGCCCGGGTCTACTGTTGCTCGTGCCAACTGTGTCAACGCCGCTCAAGCTGAGCATGCACCTAGAGTTGTGATGGGTACGCTTCCCGTTAACTCAGTCCCTACACGAGTTTTGTTCGATTCTGGTGCATCGCATTCTTTTGTTTCTAACAAGTTTGCAAATGAGAATGGGTTAGCGTTGGATCCTCTCCTTAAGCGGTTAATGGTCCTTTCTCCTGGAGCAAAGATGGCAGCTTCTAAAATCAGCCATGGCAATCAAATTGAGATTGGTGGCTCTTCGTTCTCGGCGTCCTTAATTGTTCTGGGCAATTCTGACATCGATGTCGTCTTGGACATGGATTGGTTGACAGCAAATGCAGCTGTGATTGATTGTGCTGAACGCTCGGTTTCTCTGAAGATTCCTGAAGGCCATATAGTCTTTTCTCCAAGTCTGACTCCTGCTATCCAGCTTTTCTCTTTGGCGGCTCTGAATGATGATGCTATGGAAGCTATTCAGAGTGTTCCGGTGGTCTGTGAGTTCCCGATGTCTTTCTGAAGAGTTGCGGGTATGCCTCCGGATCGTGAGGTTGAGTTTGTAATTGAGCTTGAACTCGAACGTCTCCTATCTCCAAGCGGCCTTATAAAATGGGTCTGCTGAGTTGGCTGAACTCAAGCGTCGACTTGATGAACAAGAGAAGTTGGGTTTCATTCAACACGATTTCTTCTTGGGGTAGCCCAACAATCTTTGTGAAGAAGCGGATAGGACCGATAGACTTTGTGTTGACTATCGGGCTCTCAATGCTAAAACCATCAAGAATAAATATCCCTTCCGCGGATTAATGATCTCTTCGATCGCCTATTGGAGCTGTGGTGTTCTCTAAGCTTGACTTGAGAAGTGGTTATCACCAAATCAAGATTCGCAAGGAAGATGTTCCTAAAACAACTTTCACCACCCGCTATGGCCTGTATGAGTACATGGTCATGTCTTTCGGTCTCACCAACGCACCTGCCACCTTCTCGAGGCTCATGAACTCGGTTTTCATGGAGTATCTTGATAAGTTCGTTGTGGTCTATCTGGATGACATCCTAGTCTATTCTAAGTCAAAGGAAGAACACGAAGAACACCTTCGGTGTGTCCTAAACAAGCTTCGTGAGAACCGCCTGTATGCAAAGTTCTGCAAGTGTGAGTTTTGGCTGCCTCAAGTAACCTATCTTGGTCACGTCATCTCTGCCAAGGGTATTGCAGTCAACCCGGAAACTGTAAAGACAATTGTTGAATGGCTTCCTCCTGTTAATGTCAAAGAAGTGCGGAGCTTCCTTGGTTTGGCTAGTTATTGTGCCGCTTGCTCGTAACTTTTCGAAGATAGCGAAGCCTCTTACCGATCTCCTCAAGAAAGTCAAGAAATACCTTTGGACTCCTGCATGTCAAGCAAGCTTTGAGACACTCAAAGAGAAGCTCACTTCCACACCAGTCTTGGTTCCTCCGGACACCTCTAAGCCTTTCCAGATATTCTGTGACGCCTCTTTGCAAGGATTGGGTGCGGTCCTTATGCAAGAAAAACAAGTTGTTGCTTATGCCTCTCGGCTTGAAGACGCATGAGATCAACTATCCTACACATGACCTCGAGCTCAGCAGCTTGTCTTTGCTTTGAAACTATGGAGGCATTACTTGCGGGCAACCGTTGTGAAATCTTTTACGATCACAAGAGTCTCAAGTATATCTTCACTCAGCTGATCTCAACCTTCGCAGAGGAGATGGATTGAAGCAATCAATGATTTTGATTTGACCATCAACTACACCGGGCAAAGCTAATGTCATGGCCGATGCTCTCGGCCAAAGCTTATGTCAATAACCTCATGATGGAAGAACAAACCTCTCTTGTGCGAGGAATTCCGTCAACCTTGAAATTGTGGAACAAGGGTATCTCTGAACCTTCCGCTACTCCTCTCTTGGAAGAAAAGGTTCGCTCCTTTCAGCGTGGTGATCCGCACACCAAAAAGATCATCTCAAAACTTCAGCTTCCGAAGTATGAGTCCTTCCACATCGATGATCAAGGCACGCTTTTCTTTGAACACCGGATGTTTGTTCCGAACTACCCGGGTTTGAGAGAGAAAGTTCTCAAGGAGGCGCATGAATCTGTTCTTTCTATCCACCCTGGCAGCACAAAGATGTACATGGACTTGAAAACACAATATTGGTGGCCGGGATTGAAACGATATTGTGCCAAGTATGTCTCGAATTGTGATGTCTGCCGCAGAGTGAAAGCTGTCCATCAGAAACCTTACGGTCTTCTACAGCCATTGAAACCCCCGGAATGGGAATGGGAGAAAGTAGAGATGGACTTCATCACTGGTTTTCCAAGGTCACAGAAGGGCAACAATGCAATCTTTGTTGTCATTGACAGGCTTTCTAAAGTGGCTCACTTCTTCCCCGTCAAGAAAACAATTTCTGGAATTCAGTTGGCTGAGCTCTATATCAACATAATTGTCTCTCTGTATGGGGTTCCGCTTGAGATCAGTTCAGACCGTGGGAGCATCTTCACTTCCAAGTTCTGGGAAAGTTTCCAAAAAGCTTTGGGAACAAAGTTGAACTCCAGCACAGCTTACCACCCTCAGTCGCAAGGGCAAGTTGAAAGGATCAATCAGATTCTGGAGGATATGCTCCGAGCTTGCGTCATCTCTTTTGGCATGAAGTGGGAAGAATGTCTTCCTTATGCTGAATTCTCTTACAACAACAACTTCCAGAAAAGCCTAAAGATGGCACCATTTGAGGCTCTCTATGGTCGCAAATGCAGAAATCCGATTGGTTGGTCGGGTGCAGGAGAAAGAATATGGTTTGGCCCTGACATTGTAACTCAAGCGGAGGAGAAGGTGCATATCATTCTTGAAAATCTGAAGATTGCTCAAAGTCGCCAGAAGAGCAATTATGACAGGAAGCACACGGACATGGAGTATGTCCCTGGTGATCTCGTTTACCTTCATGTCACTCCCATGGAAGGCACACACCGCTTTGGTATCAAAGGAAAGCTGGCTCCTAGATACATCGGTCCTTTCAAAATTCGTGGAAGAAGAGGAGAAGTTGCTTATGCTCTTGAGCTCCCGGAAAAACTCAAGGTCCATGATGTTTTCCACATCTCTCAACTCAAGAAGTGCTTCAAGGATCCCGGCAGGACCGTGGATCATGAGCTAATCAATCTCCAAGAAGACCTGTCTTATCAAGAACACCCCACAAAAATCCTTGAAGTCGCAGAAAGAAGGACTCGCAACAAGTCCATCAAGTTCTGCAAGGTGTAGTGGTCGCACCATTCCGTTGATGAAGCCACTTGGGAGCGTGAAGATGAGCTCCGTGCCAACTATCCTGCCCTCTTTGAGTCTTCTTCTTCTTCCTAGAATCTCGGGGCGACATTCCTGTTTAGTGGGGGAGAGTTGTAGCATCCCATTTGTCTAACAATTGTAATGCTACTTGGTCTAGTAATATAATGGCTACTTCATATATATAATTGTTGCATCATCATTATATCATGCTCATGTCATCATGCCACCTTGCATTTGAGCATCATATAAAACCCTCTTTGGTTTGGTTCTTCTCTCATATGCATTGTTAATTGTATTTGCCTCTTGATATTGTATTTGGTTATTGATATATTGTTTAAATGCCCAAGTTGAGTTGGGGGCATATCTTTTATTCAACTCCACCACCTTTCTTGTCATCACCCCATCATTCCACCATTCCCCCATATATGAGCATTGCAACTTATTTGGTTTTACATCTAGCTCATGTGGGTTGGGATGGATCCAATTCTAGGTCCACATGCTCCCATGTATGCACCATGTTGTTTTCACATTATTGGTATATGAGAGCCACATGGCCACCTTTGCATGCTATGTGAGTGGAACCCCTTGTCAAGCTTTCATATGGTTTAAATATGAATATAAGCTCATGTAGGAATACCATTGGGGTCATGTTGGCTAGTGACACATACACACAAGCTTGGCCACCTTATATTCATGCATGATCTTTTATTTAATCCATGTGGTAAACAAGCTCTCTTTTCTTTTGTTGGGCCTTATTCCAAAATTTGGGAAGCTTGCTTATACAAATGCCATGAGATAATCTAGTGGTTTTCACTACTAGAGGAGGCATTTATTATTTATGCATGGCCCATGCAAGTACCACCACATTCTAGTCCTTTGTTTTATTTGATTTCTGGGTGGATCATCTTCTCATCTCTCTCCCTCCTTTTTCTTGATCTTGTTTGATCTTGCTAAAAAGCCACCACCGCATCACCCTCTCTCTAATCCTCTCTCCAAAACCTAACACCTCATCTAAACCCTAGCTCTAGTTACCTCTCTTTTCTTCTAACCCTAGTTCTAAGCCAACCCTAACCACACCTCTCTCACCTCTCCTTCTCTCTACCATGATGGCCCCACCTGGCCACCCTCCCTACACCAGCCTAACCACCCCAGCTACCCTACCCCAACCCTAGCAAACCCTAACCCGAGCCTACTCCCCCTTACCCTAGCTCTCTCTCTCTCTAGCTCTCTCTGCCACAGCAGCCCCACCCGACGACCCTAGCTACGAGTCGGTCCCTCCTCTCACCTAGGCCCTCTGGCAGCCCCTCTGCTGACCCTCCACAACGAGCACGTGAGGGCGAGGTGGAAAGGTGGCCGAGCCACCTTTTTCCACCACCGCGTCCCCCACGGCATCGCCTCCCTCTGGGATCGCCCTTATCCTTTCCCCTCCTTCCTCTGCCTTACCAAACCACCCCTGGCCTCGCGCCGCAACCATCTCTCCTCCCCTCTACCTTTCTCTCCACCAGCCGGCGACCCGTCGGTCTCCACCGTTCCCCCCCTCTGGCAGCCGGTGGCGAGGAGCTGTGGTTGTCGAGGAAGGACGAGGACCATCCTCTGCGTCGCCCCGTACGTTCCAGTAAGGAGGAGAAGGCCCAGCTCGCCGGAGAGAAACCTCGCCGTCCGAACCCTAACTCCGGGGAGCGCCTGCGTCCTCGCCGCTCCAGTGCCTCCCAGCCCGATCCAACCGCACCGATCTCTCCGCGGTACGACCCTCTCCCTCCCTGACAACCTCTGCCTCGCTGTCGTCGTCTAGATCCGTCGTCCTTTTCGTCAAACACGTTGCGCGCGCCGTCGGCCACTTCGTTGGCTTGCTCCCGCGTCGCGCAGAACCACATCTAGCCGCCCGCCGCTCCTCTGTCACATCCCGTAACCAGCCGCACTGGCTACCAACGCGGCAGACGCGCGCCCGCGACGCGAGTTCGAACCCCACGCGCCGCGCCCTGCGTCGGTCGCGCACCGACCTGTTCGCGCGTTTGCAGGAAGAGGAACAGTACGGGCGCTGCTTTTGCAAATAGCCCCTCCGTTATTTTTTCTGCTTAATCCGCGGTACGCAGAGCCCACCTGCCAGCCTCTCCGTGCGTTTTGCAGAACACCCCCTAGACTTTTTCATTCTTAACCCGCGCTCCCTCTTTGTGCCGCGTGGCACGCCCCCTCTCGCCTACTGACGTGCGGGTCCGCGTGTGCCGTGGCCCCACCTGTCATTCGCAGGGAACGGGAATCCGTGAGATCTGTGGGCGGGATGTGTTTATTTTATGGGGCATCTTATGCCAATTTGCTTCTTATCCGTACTCAGATCTTGTTGCCGCTTCCGCCTGATACTCTGATGTTTGATGTATGAGGAGATATCCTAAACTATTATATCTATCTAGGATATTTGGATCTTGCCTTATGGCGTTGCAATATTTCTATTTCTTTTAGATGGAATGGCTCTGATGTACTGTTGTATGGTGGCTTGCATACATACCCATTTGTGTATGTAGTTGATCCCTTCGCCGACACGCCGCCGTTCTTGTCCCGATGTTTGGAAATGGTTGGGACGGCCGAAAGGTCTACCTGTGAGTGGCATTTGGGCCCCACCGTACTATTTCAACCATTTCCGCTCATCCAGGCCTGTAACTAGGAGCATAATTTACCGAGGTAGTTACAGAGAGCCGGAGATCTATTAAAGCACTTGAATAGCAAAGCAGATCTACTTGATTACAAAGCTCATGATCACAATATGATCATGCATAGAAAGAGAGATGAACACATAGCTACCGATAGAGCCCTTAGCCTCGAAGGAGAACTACTCCCTCGTCATGGGAATCAGCAACGACGATGGAGCTGGTGGTGGATATCGATGGAGATGGCTCCGTGGGCAATTCCCCGTCTCGGCAGGGTGCCGGAATAGAGACTTTCTGTCCCCCGAATCTCCCATTCGGTGGTGGCGGCGCTGCGGAACTTTTCGTGGCTTTTTGGTTGATGATTTATGGTTTTCTCCTCGAGAGGCTTTTATAGGCGAAGGGGCAAGGCGAGGAGGTGGCCAGGTGGGCCACACCCCTGGTGGCGCCACCTAGGGTAGCCCACGCCACCATAGGGTGTGCCCACCTTGGTGCACCCCTCCGTCTCTGCTTCGTGTTTCCGTTTCGTGTCGGGTAAAATAGTAACTTTGGCTTTTGTCCCGTCCAATTCCGAGAATATTCATTTTTTAGCTTTTCTGAAACCAAAAACAGCAGAAAACAGGCAACTGGCACTGTGGCGTCCTGTTAATAGGTTAGTTCCGTAAAGTTTATAAAAATACCTAAAAGTGTAGACAAAACATAAGACAAATGATATAAAACAAGCATGGAGCATCAAAAAATATTGATACGTTTACGTCGTATCAAGCATCCCCAAGCTTAACTCCTGCTCTTCCTCGAGTAGGTAAGTGATAAAATAATAATTTTTGAGGTGACATGCACCATCACAATCAAGATCAAACCATGTGCAAGCATTGAAAGCTGGGATCAAAGTACTCTAAACATGATCATGAAAGATGACGTTCTAACAAGAAGACAAAGCAACTATGTTGCAACATGAAAAGATACAAACAAATATCATGAACAACAATGCATTGAGAGACGTTTGTTTGTTTCACATATAGAAAACATAGCATAGTGGTATTTAGCTTGTCCCTCATGGAGTAGCAAAGCATAAATGCATAGGACACCTTCAAAGTTCATAAGGGTGACTAAATACAAATAGTTCAAGAACAAGTAGTATCAACAATATGAATCAATTAATAAGATTTAGGACAATGCACATAGAACTAAGAACGGCAACTATGCTCTCTTAATTGGTTCCTAAGGATAGAAGGTGGAGACTCAATATATAAGTGGAAGAAAGGCCATTCATAAGGGAAGCAGGGATTTCAAGTCTCATAAAGAGCTTCCAAAAATTTATGGTACTTGTTATCTTTCAGCTCTCATTGCCCATATCATAAGCATCTTGAAGTGATTAAGGTTAAAGTGAACAAAATATGGAGTATATGCTTGACAAAGTATAAGTTGGCAATCTCATGTCCCTTTAGTAAGAGGGCCGCTCCTCATGCATTCTACTCAACTTTAGTCACCGGTAAGTTCTTGTCATAGTAAGTACATGTGTATCATAGAGAACCGCCAACGGGGTACCCCTTGCCCCATGATACAGAATCTATCCCATATCAAATGAAAAGGCAAGCATACAATGAGAATCTCAACAATCTTCTTATTTACCATGGGAAAATGGTGCTTTTTCCTCTCTTTCCTCTTTTCAATATGTCTTTTTTTATAAGAAGAAAGCTTCATAGATTGCTCACTATGGTGATGCTGCAAGTTTCCACCATGATTAGGCATGGCTTAGGCTAGCGGTCCAGGCGTTTCTATAACACACATACATAACTCCATGGACTTACAAGCTCCCCTTTTATTTCACACTGACGACATCCGAAAACAAAGGAGCATGATATCAACTATGTACAATGTATAAGTACAATGTTGAAAGCATTCCCCATGACAGCATGGTTCTGCTAATTCCAACATATAAGTGCAAGAATATACAACATAGATGACACAATGGTTCAAGTTTATTTAGGGGCAAAAAAAAGTGTGTCATCAAGTTTGTGAGAGCTTTAATCACTAATTTTCACATAATAAGTTTAATTTGGAAGAGAGATAAAACAAGAATATACTTGGAATGGTGTAACACACCATGCATAGGAATTTATAGTGGACACTTTGAAATAACTTTGTTTCTTGGGAGTTGGATGCATGAGTAGAGCTTACTCAATACAAGTGGAGGCTAGCAAAAGACTGGGAGCGACCAACTAAGAGAGCAATAATGGTCATAATCATGCAAAGCGACAAAGCATTATCAACTAAAGCATAAAGTGGTATCACAAGTCAAAAACTAAATGATCATAGAGGCTAGGATGACTGGTTCATAGTCATAACATGGTGTGAGCATGTGCCAAGTCAATCCAAACAAATCATCAAAGAATACCACAATATTATGCTTTTGTATGCTAAAACAACGCATGATTCTTTCAAGGCACATTAAGCAATCTCAATTGTTTGGAACAAGTCATGCTACAACAATAATCACTAAGCATAAGGTCAAAACAACATCTAGCATGACATGATAAAGTCTAAGCCAGAGTCAAAACAAGCTCCTTTTAGTACCACTTAAGCATGAAACTTCCTACTCTTTTCCAACACCAATCGACTTATTTGAAACAAATCACAAAGATAATAATAAATAAAGATTAGTGATCATGGCTCACAAATCTTCAAAGAAGAACTAAAAATTTCTAAGCAAAAAGCAGAAGAAAACTAAAGCTAAACATAGTGCTAGCAAAAGTGAACACTCACAGAACAATAAGAGTGAAAACTAGAGTGTTCTGGGCAATGAAAATGGAGTGTGTCTCTCTCCAAAAGAAGTGTGCTGGGATCCAGCCAACTTATTGCAGCAAACAAAGCAAACGAAAACTAAAAATAAATAAAAAAAGACACTCCAAGAACAACACAACTATGCATGAAACAATAAAAACGAAGTGTCTAGAAAGACCCAAGATTTTGATTGATGAAGAAGGGGATGCCTTGGGCATCCCCAAGCTTTTACGCTTGTACCTCTTGAATATTTATTGGGATGATACGGGGTGGCATCCCCAAGCTTGATATTTTTTCCATTCTTCATCTTATTACATCATTCTTTCCTTATACCTGAAAATTTTTCTTCATACAAAACTTCACACAATATTCATTAGCAACATTAGTGCATTCAAAAGGTAATAGACCTTTGTGTTTAGTTTAAAAACAGCAAAACTTTCACTAAAGACACAACATACTGTAGCAATTTACTCAAAAAGCTCAATTTCCCAAAAAGGAATGAATAAGAAGCAAATGCAAATAATGGCAGAAATCTGTCAAAATAGACCAGCAGGTAGAAACCAATTTTTTCGAAGACCTTCTGTTGCTCAAATAAAAAAGTGTTGAACTAACGAAAGTTAGCTAACAACCTGGGGGATTTACTCAGAAAATTACAGATCAATCTGACATACAAATTTTTTCATTAATTTTAATAGTGAACCACACAAATCTGTTTCGGGACAGCAACTTCCCCAAATCTTACTTCTCTCTCATTAGAGGTTATTCTTGGCACAAAAATCAAATAAAAAGGATAAGGAGATGTTATTACAGAAGTAATAACTTCCAAGATTCAAGAAAACTATTGGGTTATCTCCCAAGAAGTACTTTTCTTTAACGCCTTTAAGTTAGGCTTGATAGTTTGAGAAGATGCTCACATAAGAAATATGAATTGAAGTAAAAGAGAGCATCAAGAAGCAAATTCAAAACACATTTAAGTCTAACCCACTTACTATGCATAGGAATCTTGTAAAGAAACAAGTCATGAAAGCATAAAGCAACAAGCATAGGAAAGCAAAAAAAGTACAACTTCAAAATTTTCAACATAAAGAGGGGAAACTTAATATTTTTGAGATGCATAAAACCATGTTTCCCTCTCTCATAATAACTTTCAGTAGCATCATGAATAAAATTAACAATATAACTATCACATAAAACATTCTTATAATGAGCCACATGCATATAATAATTATTACTCTCCACATAAGCATAGTCATTCTTATTAATTGTAGTGGGAGAAAACTCAACAAAATAGCTATCATTAGTATTCTCATCACCATAATCATCAAATATAGGAGGCATATTGTAATCACAATTAATTTTCTCCTCAATAGTAGGTGGACTGAAAATAATATATTCATCATTGTAATCATCGTATATTTGAGGTTTGGTATCATCATAAGTAATAGAATAGCTATCTTCCAAAGTTGGGGAACTAAAATGATCATTTTCATAAAAACTAGCTTCACCAAGCTTAGACATTTCCATAGCATTAGAAATAATGGTGTTAAAAGAATTCATACTAATAACATTGTTTTTAATTTTCTCTTCAAACACTTCATGTCCTTACTCAAGATAAATACTATAGAGCTCTCTAATTTTGTTGTTGTTTTCCATTAAGCCTAACCAGTGAAAAGAAGAAAAAAAAGACAAAATTGCAGAATCTAAAGGAAATAACTTTGAGCACTCACACCGGAGGATGTGAGTACCTTTTACCTTACCTCCCCGGAAACGGCGCCAAAAAATAGCTTGATGTCTACGCACTTCTATTCTTGTAGACAGTTGTTGGGCCTCCAAGTGCAGAGGTTTGTAGAACAGCAGCAAGTTTCCCTTAAGTGGATTACCCAAGGTTTATCGAACTCAGGGAGGAAGTGGTCAAAGGTATCCCTCTCAAGCAACCCTGCAATCAAGATACAAGAAGTCTCTTGTGTCCCCAACACACCCAATACACTTGTCAGGTGTATAGGTGCACTAGTTCGGCGAAGAGATAGTGAAATACAAGTGGTATGGATGATTATAAGTGATAACGATGCCAGAAAAGAGCTTCTAGCGAGGAGGAAAAGACTAAAGGCAAAAGGATGGAAGCAAGCAAACATGTAACAGATCTAGTTGCGAATGGTGTTTCAATGTTTAGAAACAAGGCCTAGGGATCATACTTTCACTAGTGAACACTCTCAATAAATATATTCTCTTCATGATACTACCCTGAACTACTTTCTGGTTGGGCACTCTAATCCATGGTAGGGCTACAAAAGCACACCTCAAAGTCTGTCTTCCCCATCTAGATACCCCACACTGTCACCTTGAGCGCTAGACGGTTCCAACAAACACCACAATTTCATAGAGACATCTAACTCCAAATATAACTCATGATAAGTATTTGTAAACTCTAGCCTAAGTGCCACCACGGTGTGCACAATGTCACTTTCACACACATGGGGAGAGCAGAGATCTATTAAAGCACTTGAGTATTTATGTAAACTCTATCCTAAGTGCGACCACGGTATGCACGCTGTCACTTTCATACACGTGGGGAGAGCCAGAGATCTATTAAAGCACTTGAGTAGCAGAGCAGATCTACTTGATTACAAAGCTCATGATCACAATATGATCATGCATAGAGAGAGAGAGAGAGAGAGAGAGAGATGAACACATAGCTACCGGTAGAGCCCTTAGCCTCGAAGGAGAACTACTCTCTCCTCATCATGGGAATCAACAACGACGATGGAGATGGTGGTGGATATCGGTGGAGATGGCTCCGGGGGCAATTCCCCGTCTCGGCAGGGTGCCGGAACAGAGACTTTCTGTCCCCTGAATCTCCCCTTGGTGGCGGCAGCCCTGCGGAACTTTCGTGGCTTTTTGGTCGATGATTTAGGGTTTTCTCCTCGAGAGGCTTTTATAGGCGAAGGGGCAAGGCGAGGAGGTGGCCAGGTGGGCCACACCCCCTGGTGGCGCCACCTAGGGTAGCCCACGCCACCATAGGGTGTGTCCACCCTGGTGCATCCCTCCGTCTCTGCTTAGTGTTTCCGTGTCGTGTCTGGTAAAATAGTAACTTTGCCTTTTGTCCAGTTCAATTCCGAGAATATTCATTTTTTCTTTTCTGAAACAAAAAACAGTAGAAAACAGGCAACTGGCACTGTGGCATCTTGTTAATAGGTTAGTTCCAGAAAGTGTATAAAAATACCTTAAAGTGTAGACAAAACATAAGACAAATGCTATAAAACAAGCATGGAGCATCAAAAATTATAGATATGTTTGCGACGTATCAATAGACGCCACGATCACAACCCCATGCTGCCCCAGGGAAGCACACATGCACTAACCAACTACTCGCGGCATCTCCACATGTCCACCTGGCTTAAGCAGTCATGACAGAGCCGTGCATCTCTCCACAGCTCAACTTCCGAGGAGATCTTCTGAATGACCAAAGCGGAAGAAAGGTAGCACCCTTAAAGACGATATCGTTTCGGTGGCGCCAAAGCGTCCAGCAGACCAAGGAAATACATGTCCAGATGTCACGCTCATGGCTCCTGCCCATGCATCGGCCATGGAGCCACGAAACGAGCTTCGTGTCGTGCTCCGGTGTCCACTGCCCCTTGCCCCACCGGCCGAGGCAGGTCGTCCACACCTCTCATGCTAAGACACACCCCATGAGGAGATGGTCAATGGTCTCTCCACACTGGTCGTAGAAAGGACACGCCGCCAGGGGCTGCAGCCCATGACGTCGTAGCCTATCGGCCGTCCAACATTTGTTCCTGTCAACACCCGGATTTTTAATCCTAGATGCCTGTTATGCCATACATCGCAATCCTAGGATTACCATTTTTGCGAGACATAACAGATTGGTACAATAGTTCATCATTCATTACAAACCATAATAAAGGTCTTACAAATAAAGTATCTCATGATCCAGGCTTAATACAATCAACGCAGCGGAATAATATAATAACGGTAGCATGGTTGAAGCTCTATCTTCAGGGTCATAGGCAATGCTGACTATGGGAGATGATCCTAGTTGTCTATCATAGACCTCCTGCTGTCTATCATCCTGGTAGTCCTCTTCATAGTTTGGCCATAGGAATAGCCAGGGACAAAGCCATGAGTACTCTTTAAGTACCCGCAAACTATCACTAACAAGTAAGTAGTTTGAATTGGAATCCTAAGCTCTAGGTTTATTTGCAAAAAGGCAGGTTTATCTCTAACTGATTTTAGAAGTAAATAAAACTAACTTAATGTTTTACAAAACCTAAGTGGGAACTTAGTTTTCATGTTCACAACCCTGTTGTTGTCAAGTCAAAGTCATAGTTCATTTCACAAGTCATTTTGAAAACATCTGACGACGGAATAGTATGGCCACTCCAACTGTCCATAACCGCGGATGCGGATATTCGAATAGTTTGACACTCTGCAGAGGTGGTACACTTTCACCACAACATTCAATACATCCATTAGGAACAATCCTGAGTCACCATACTAGGTATGCGGATAATCAATCCTAACCTTTCAATTACACACCCTAGTATAGGCACCTCCCCTATGAGTTTGGCCTCCCAACCATGACCATATGTCATCTTGGGAAATGCATAGGTGGACAATCATCACAAGGTAGCCTCGGCTCAAACCTCTTTCGCAAGGGAACTCATACTAAGATATATAAAATTCCAATCAAGCCCTACCCAAATTCGGGTATTGTGGTTGTACGGTAAAATTGGAATGGTATCGCAACCGAACCCAACCTTCAGTTTTATAAAGGGCTAAGGCTCATGCCTCAACATTTTCATCATCAAATCATCTGTTGTTCATAACACACGTCAAAACATTTCATTATAATGACTCATCATTCTAAGGTTTTCATAATCATTTTCACCAAGTATTTCCATCTAAAGTGATCAAGTTTTATTGTTAGCACTAGCCACTAAAGTTGAGGGTAATCACTAATGAGGGGTGCTAATCAATTGTGACTTATCCAAATCTAGATCTCATGCCTTAGTATGACATCTAGTTCTAACTAACTTAGGCCAAGTTTTATGCTCTTTATGCTACCACTAATAACTTTCCAAAACTCACAAATTATTAACTATAAGTAATAAATAACTTTGATAAAGAAATAAAAGAATAAAGCTTGCAAGTAAAACCGGGATTTGGTATAATCAAGGTTGCATAACCAAAGCATGCCTAATGCATCTTGGATAAGTTAGCTGGTAGGTTTAGGCTTACAAGGATGACTTGTATTAGATAGCTTGCCTTGAGTAGTGCAGTTATTGAAGTTCTCTTCTTCTTCTTCTTCTTCTTCGTAGTACTCCTCCTCTTTGTATCCTTGGTCGGTACTAGCGTCTATAAATAAATACAAGGTACACAATCACCAAACAATACTTAACTACTTCTATTTGGCACACAAAGGTTCACACTAGATGATCTAGAATCATCACAATCATCACATGAATTAAAGACTTAGTCTTATTTATTATATTTTGGAAAAGTAATTTCTACTCATTGAAAACTACTTAAGATTTAATATTCTCCAATTAAAATATGGGATCATGTTGACACATGTCATCACCACATATTTTAAAACTTAGGAATGTAATTTAAAGTGGTGCCACAATTTAATAAGGTTTAACATTATTATTTTAAATAATTAAAGTGACTAGAAATGCCTATGGGGCATTCTTTTAATACTTGTCCAAGATTACTATAGGTAAACCTAAATATTTTTATATATTCATAAAGATCTTGTCAAATGTGATTTTTGAGAGTTGGAATCAACTCAAAAGAAGTTATGGTTGATTTTTGAGAAATGTTTGAATGTGTAAAAGTCTCTATTTTGTTATTTTTGCTATAGGTTACCTATAATTTCAAATGATTTGAATCCAACGGTCTTGGATTGATAATTTGAATACCTTTCTAACAAAATGGGTTTCATGCAATTTGGTTTAGTGAATATCCTTGAATTGATTTTTAAATATACTGATAGAACTAGGTTTGAACTAAATTGGAAAATATCAATTTGAATCTCTAGGCTGAGCACAGGAACTAAACTGGGCCGGCCCAACTGCACAGCGCGCGCGTAGCGGGTTGCTACCAGAGAGGTCTCACGCGTCAGCGGATCTAGCTACGCGAAGCGGTAAGTTACAATCTGGGCTGTGCGATTAGACTAGGATCTACGCCTTACGTTCGTCAGCTCTGCCGAACAGCGCCAGCGAGACCGAACCCTAACAGCGACGGTGGGGGTAAGCGGCGGCTTTCCAGGGCTCCAACTAGGGTCGGCGATGGGGGCGAACGACATTGCCGACGATGGCAGTTCAAACGGTGGTCGCGGCGGCTCCTGGGGTGGCTCCAATCAACGGCTCCGCTCCTCCTCGGCAGCGGCATACTCCGGTGAAATTTCGGCGATGCGGAGCTCGCCCTGCTCCGGGAAAGGGTCACGTGTGGTCTATAAGGAGTGCGGAGTGAGATGCTGTGGCAATTTGAGGCGGGGGTGGCCTCCTTTTATATACGAGCGAGAGGGGCAGTGCGGCATGGGCAGAGATCGTCGGTGACGATGATGTAGTGAGCTAATGGCATGGCGAAGGACGTAGGCCAATGCGGTGTCTCCTGGCTATCCTCAAGGGCTTAATACTGCGGCAAGGGGCGGTTGAGAATGGTCGGAACGGGTCGATGCTCTGCGCGGCACCGACGACATTTTCAACATCGCACAGGTGCTGCTGGTCTCGTGGCGGCGAACGGGCATGTATAGGGGGTAGCTGGTGGCGCGGTGGGTGCAGGCACGCACGGTGAGGGCGAGATGCGGCATGTGCGCGCGTGTCGGCTGCGGCGCTATGGAGCGCTCTCGGCATGGCAGAGGAGAAATGGGAGCGGCATTTTCTCTATGGTCCAGGGCCTGGCTGCGCTCGAGGGCTGGACAGGGGGTGGCGATGGATAGTGAGCTGCCTCCTGGACATCGTGGATGGGCGCGATGTTTGCTCCTGCGGGCTAGCCATGCTCGGCTGGCAAGGGAGGCTTGGGTGGCATGGCACTGGTGCAATGGGTAGGGGCTTGACATGGTTATACCCTATGGGTACATGACCTTAGCATACCTAGTCCAGCCCAAGGAAGGCCCACGAGAACATGCGCCAGCCCATGAAGACTTTCGGGTGGCCAGGGCCCATGACGCCTTCGGATCCTTGAAGAACAAGACTATTGTAGATAGAATATTCAAAGGGGCAAACCCTAAAACCTGTAACCGACTCGATCTGTGCCTGAGACCTGCCTATCTCTATATAAAGGCTAGGAGGGCACGACGAGGAGGGAACCTTCATACCACTGTATACACACCTCCACGCCAGATTGCAGCTGCGCACCGCTGTACTTTTCGGTTCCGTCGTAATCAAGAGCAGACAAGCAGGAGTAGGGTTTTCCCTCCGGGGGCCTGAACCTGGGTAAACCTCGTGTCCCCGTGTTGCTTGTTTTCTAACCGTTCCGTGATCTCCAGCATCCCGATCTTCTCCAAAACCCAAGCTCATAACAATGGGCATTGACGAGATCGAACCTCGTCAATTGGCGCCGTCTGTGGGAACTAGGAACGCTGATTGTGCGATCGTGACGGTCCCAACCAAAGCGATCTACAACTCCATGGCGACGGAGAGTCATCTCCTCTTCGGTGCTTTCGACTTCACCGCCCACTCGCCAGCCACCCTAAAGGACTTCGAGCCCGTTGGTGACGGGCTCGAGATCCTGTTCGGGAGCTTCTACTTCCAGGTGGGGTAGATCAGCACTCTCTGTATCCTAGAGCGGGTGCCCCTGCCATCGATCAGGCCCGCTTCGTGGTCTCCACACCCCGTGCTACGCACATCGCCATCAACAGATGAGTCCTATGATAGCAGCAGCTGCAACTCAGATATGTGCGATCCACCATTGGAGGAAGGGATCTACGGTTCTAGATCCAAACGCTGCGGCAGCAATGATCCAATCTACGAGAGCTACCAATGTGCCGTAGTCATCCAGAGTGACGTAGATCAGGAGCACAACTCGCCACCCAACCCACAGGGTAGAAACTGCGAGAACAGGAGAAACCAGTCCCCCCGCCCAACGAGGAGGACACCGATCCCAATCGGATCATCCACCTCGGCGATGAAGGATGGGCTCAATCACGCGAAGCCATGGCAGGCAACAAGATCCTGCCCGTGGGTGCCTCACGACCTACTGATGGCGTACCACCTGCTCCTAGTCGAAGAGCACAAGAAGCAGGTGAAGATGCAAGAAGTGCTTGACAAGCGCAAGCAAGCGGCCTCGGAGTCCAGTGCACGGCGAGCTGCGCTCTCCTCCATGGGCGACTCCATCTTGCACGGCAACCAAGGCAACAAGCATCGTTCTCGCACGGAGAACATGGACCCCAAGGCACGTTGCGAGGTGACTCGGACCCTCAACACGTCCTTCATGGAGATGGATGCCGACGGCAACATCATCCCAAAGACACCGCAAGCTGCGATCATGGAAGCCACCACATACCTTGCGTCCCATCCACCTCAGGTGGGGGACCCGAAAAGGGCCATGCAGAAGTCCGCACTTACCGGACTCGGACTCATTGGAGCTATGCTCCACGGAGAAGCTCCTGCGGAGCCAAAGAAGAAGGATGCGGTCAGGTTCAACCGCAGCCCCACTCCTTCATCCGACAAGGAAGAGCACGGCCTACCTCGAAGGCACAAGAGCTCATGCCATCGCAGCCACGATTACGATGCTCGAAGCGAGCTCACCCAACGCAAGATCGACAAAGTGCGCGCCAAGCGCGTATGCTCGTCCGAATCCATGGAGGACGACAATGAAGGAAGACTCTACGGAGCCCGATGCTTCAGCAGATCCGTCCGGAGGACACGGATGTCGTGGAACTTCAAGCTTCCTTCGGACACTCCGAAGTTTGACGGTACACAGGACCCCAAGGCATGGCTCAGCGACCACCTGTCGTCCGTCAAGCTACATGGTGGAAACAAAGACACCGCCATGCAATGCCTCCAGCTGCAGCTGACAGGCGCAACCCGGATCTGGCTCAGCAGCCTATCCTCGGGATCCATCCGAAGCTGGGAGGAACTGGCGTACAGTTTCATCCGAAACTTCAAAGGCACCAGCAAGAGGACAACCTCGATCGAGGAGCTACGGGCCTGCACCCAACGAACGGGTGAATCCATTCGCTTGTACATATTACGCTGGTCCAACACCAAGAACTCCACGGCGTACATCTCTGAGGAGAGAGCTATTGACGCCTTCAAGGATGGCGTCAAGCGCTAGGACTTCAAGGAAGAACTTGGGCGCGTCAAGCCCAAGACACTCGACCACCTCATGGACATCGCCAACAGTGTAACACCCTCAGAATTGGACCTATGCAAGTTCGCGCAAAATTCGCCAAACCCGCATAGAAACGATTCAAAGGTGCCCACCAGGCACTTTCGTGCGGGTGGAAAACGAAGTAATAACATTACACAACAGTCCTCGATGGGACCCACAGAATAGATATATATAACAGCGACTCCATGAGTCAAGAATACAGATATAATATACAAAGATCCAAATCACCTTGAAAAAGATAGAGCGTCCGACTACGGACAAGATGCAAATGGGGCTAAGAGCCCTGAAGAATAACCAATGGCGTCCATAACCCTGCCCAGGCCAAGCCGGAAGGGTAACCCTTCTAACGACGTCGATCTCAAACCTGCTTAAACAAAAGGGGTGCCGACAAAGGGCAAAGGAAAAAGAGGAGCGTCAGTACTGAGGCCAGTACACGGCGAGGCTAGAATTCGGCGGTCCTCGCCTACATAGGTATGGTGGACTGGGCAGCAGCGGCAGCATGCACTAAACAAACTATAGAGACTCGATACAACTGGCGGCTATCAGAGAGGGATGAGAAAGACCTATTCGGATCCAACCTGATACTATCACCAAACAAACCCATCCTGGCGTTTCCCCCTCGAGACCATCGAGGAAGTCAACCGAGGAACTCACACAGTTGGCAGTTTTACTTATTCTGTTGTCGTTGCAGCAATTACTAGTCAAGTTTAGATAATCGTCCTGATAAAGTAAGCAGTGGGCATTTTTAGTTAGTCATTCCGTTATAGTGGCAGCACTTACTAGTCAGATACATTTAGCATGAGATAAACCCAAAACCCAGCAGTTGTTGGTACTTTTACTTAGCCATTCCGTTGTAGTGAAGCTGATTACTAATCATATCAGAAACAAGTCAATTTATAACAGTAAACTTTAGTTATAGTTGTCTATGATCAAGCACTGTGCTCCAAGTCGTCCATAACCGCGGACACGGCTTCTCGAAAAGATTTAACCCTGCAGGGGTGCACCAAAGTATCCACAGGCACTTCGACCCTTTTTGCCAGATCAGTTAACATACACCCATCGGTATGTCGGCGGGGCCTAAGTCATGACGTTCCCAGACCCAAAGCAAGCACGGGGGGCCACCCCACTAAGTACACCCAAGAAGTCGGCCGGTCTCGAGACGGACTCGGGGTTTGTGGGGCGGTAACGACAAGTATGCCCCCAAACGGGATGTCGATACCACGTAACGGGTCACAATTCCTAACAAGACAAAGGTGCGAGACAATGTCGTAAATAAAGCAAAGAAGCATGGCATAAGTACAGGATAGTAATAAAGCCCCAAACTACTTGTGGCCCCCAAGACAATACTTTGAAATCGTACTAAATCGATGGGGCCCATATCTCCCCATGTGGTTAGCGCGCTCGATCTCGGAACAGGTGTCAAGAACTCGGGTCCTACGGGACACAAGTGGGCGGTCGGAAACCAAATCTTACCTATCACCCACCGATGCCTCTGCTTAATTCAATTTTAGTTATTAAACAGGAATTAAAGTGGAACAATAATTAAAGCCATGATCATCTCCAACGTCAACATGCGGCAATCCTCCAACAAAGGTGGTACTTGACGACAAGCAAAACACTTGAGCAAGCGACTACGACACGCGGGTCCAACTAGCTACCAAACAACAGGTAATAGGATGTGTCCAAGGCTATATATGGCTGCAAGGGATACCACGGGTACGAAATCTAGAGCATCGCAACACAGATAGCAAAGATCAACAGGAGGGAAGTAAATACTATAAAAGTAAGATAGGTAGAAAGGGGGAGATGCTCGCCTGAAAACATTGTCGAAGGGTTCATCCGAAGATCGGGGCGAAGCTCACATCAACTCAACGGCCTTATCCGCGAAGAAGCAAAACACTAGAAGAAACACCGGATGCAATATTTAATACACGGCAGAAGATCGGCATGATGCATGTTTGATGCATGGCATGGCAACGGTGTGATGCAATTAGGTCATATTAAGCGGAACCGGGGTCCCGACAATTAATTAGATGGTTCGTGTTGTTTAGCTACCCCACAAATTAAATGTTGTTTAGCAAAGCAACAGATGGAAAAGGTTCGCTACACATGTTTAACTGAGGCCAATATAAGGCTAGATTTGCCCGCATAAAGGCCCCATATTTAATTATTAGGTGAATCGGCATAAGGCCCCCAAACCACAGATATGCATGCGAGATGTCAATTCAATATGCAACAAGTTGTTATTATCTTATAAAATAGGGTTCTCGGAAGGGTCACACTTTAGGGTTCTCGGCGATCTTGGAGGTTCCGGGGTTGAGTCGGTCTCGTGGTCGTGGTTCGACGAACGGTCTCGTGAAGCGTTCTTGGATATCGGGGTAGATCTTTCAATCCGAAGCGGACTTGGTTTGGTGTCGGGCGAAACGGGTGCTTCCGGGTCGGTGTCGTTCTTGTCGTCGGCCAGATCTTGCCGCTGCGAGGGTCTTGTCGGGCCCGCGCAATCGATTCGGTCTTGGCATTCAGGATGAAGTTCTTGACGTTTCTGGTCTTGTCGAAGTCCCTGTTGCTCTATGGCGAAGAACTTAGCATCATCGGGGTCCGAGAAGAAGATCTTGACGCGGCACCGGGTACGGGATGGGCCTTCGGGTCTTGGTCGGATCGTCGGTAGTTCTTGGTGTCCGGGGGAACTCCGGGTCCGGGGCTCGCCGCTATGCGAGGTAGATCTTGTCAAACTCGGCTCCTTCGCCCCTAGCTTCCACGAAGAAGTACTCGGGATCTCGATCGATTGTCGGTGCTGAGCTCGTTGTCCGGGGGGTTTCTCTGGTCCCGATGAAGATCTTGGCGAGAGGGAACTTGGGGTTTGCGGGGTCCGATCATCGGTGTCGAACTGGTCGTCTCCACACCAATTTCACATCAGCACAAGCAACAGCACACTCGAGGCAGCAGCTTGCGCAGCCACTGAACACACTTGCAGCTTGCCCCGGGGGAGATGCTCGCACCGGAGTGGGGTCTTGCAGAAGCTCGCCTGGGAACGCCGCAGCCAGAGCTAGGTAAGAGAGCGGCAGGAGGGCTCGGGTCGGCCCACCGGCACAGAGGGGCGAGGACGAGGCGTCGGCAGCGGCCTGGGAGGCGAGGCGAGGGAGCTCGGGCGCCGGGTCCGCTAGCGATGAGAGCTGGCGGCGACGCGCTGGCTCGACGGGGTCGCGCTCGGAGGAGGGGGAGGGACCCGCGAGGCGGGCGGCGGTGAGCCGGAGGAGGAGGAAGGAGGTGCCGCGTGGCGCGGGCTCGGGAGGCGAGCTTGGCGCGGCGCAGCAAGGGAGTGCGGTGAACGAGGAACGAGCAGCCAGCCGGCGAGGAGTGCCGCTGCGTCCGGCGGAGGTTTGCCGGGCGCGACAGACGTGGACGGGTGAGACGAGCATGGCCGAGGCGAGAAGACGGGCGCGGGCGGAAGGGCGGCAGCAGTGGCGCTGCCGGGAGGGGAGACGGGAATCGGGCGGAGCCGAAGGGAGTAAGGCGGGGTCTCTCGGATCATGATGGAGGCGATGGGGTTGGTCAAAGGGAGCGGGCTGCGGAGGTCGTGGGCGACGCGCAGGTTTGTCGTGGGGGTGGGCCACGCGTGGGTGTGGGGTGTTGAGTGGACTGGTCGGGTGGTGTGGGTGTTGCGTGGTGTGCGTGGTGCGTGGTGTGCCTTGGGTGGTTGGTGGGCAGGGTGTGTGGGGGAATCCGATGGGAGTGGCGGCATGGAGGGGTGAGAGAGGGAGCGGGATTAGGGTTAGAGCTAGGGTTAGGTAAGTGGGGTGGTAGGTGGCTGCCGGTTGGGCCTTTTGGGCCGGGCCGGTGGCTGCCTCCCCAGGTTTTACAAAACTATTTTATTTTGATGGGTTTATTTATTTTTATACAAACAATTTTTGTAACCAGCTTTTGACAAATAATATATCTAGTGAGACTAGCCTTTTTAATTTGGAATTGAGGAAAGGATATTTAGAAAACAAAGTAGGCTTTTGGCGAAACAGTTTTCACAATTAATATGCATGATGATGTCATGATTATGCACAAAGTATTATTTTAACACGCGATTTTCTAGTAGTGGTTTTTGCGGGATGCCACAATTCGACACCACTAACAATGGATCTCGCCCTCGAGATCCGCCTCATGGTACCGGAAGGAAGGTCGGCGAATTGCATCTTCTCGCTTCGTGTAGATCCTCGCGACACCACTAACAAGAGGTCGTTGTCCCTGTTCGTCAAGAGAACACTCCGGATAAACAACGGACGAAGTTAAAGGTAAGGCCACCTCTATCTTCCATGGAAGGAGTAAAATTGCATCGATCCACCATTCAATGTACATGAGCGAATGATAAGAGTAGTGGTATGGTCGCGACTCCATCCCGCACTCAAAGCATTACTCTGTACACGAATAGATGGATTATGCAACCAACTCTCGGAGTTAGACTGAAGATCTCGACAAGCGAGGTTCGGAACAAAGGAGGGATGCAGACTCTGCATCGGATCTGGCGTAGAGGATATCGTCGCGTCGGGAAAAACACCGGAAGGCACGAGAAGGAACAAGAGAAGTCCCCAGACGGAGGATTCCTCGGATAGCATGAAGACCCGTTGGAAGAGCACCGTTATCAAAGAAGGAAGCGAAACCCTGAAGGTACGACGGAACACAACCACGAGAAATCCTGGACTCGAAGAGGAAGGAGAGAGCAGATTCAAAACACGTCGAGGTAAGAGGAGAACAGCAGAGGGGTAAGGAGTACAATCAGACCTAATCAGAACTATCCAACCGATTTTGCAAAAATAGTTTTGGACACTCTACTTCGGCCGTTAGCTAGGTTATCCTACAGGCTGGACTTGTGGGGTATCGCAACCATCGAGCTCGATACCACTCTGTAACACCTCGATTGGACCTATGCAAGTTCGCAAAATTCGCCAAACCCGCATAGAAACGATTCAAAGGTGCTCACCAGCACTTTAAATGCGGGTGGAAAAAGTAATAACATTACACAACAGTCCTCGATGGGACCCACGTAACAGATATATATAACAGCGACTCCATGAGTCAAGAATACGATATAATATACAAAGATCCAAATCACCTTGAAAGATAGAGCGTCCGACTACGGACAAGATGCAAATGGGGCTAAGAGCCACAAGAATAACCAATGGCGTCCATAACCCTGCCTGTGCCAAGCCGGAAGGGTAACCTCGCTAACGACGCCGATCTCAAACCTGCTTAAACAAAAGGGTGCCGACAAAGGGCAAAGGAAAAGAGGAGTCCAAGATCGAGGCCAATACACGGCGAGGCTAGAATTCGGCGGTCCTCGCCTACATAGGTATGGTGGACTAGGCAGCAGCGGAAGCATGCACTAAACAAACTATAGAGACTCGATACAACTGGCGGCTATCAGAGAGGGATGAGAAAGACCTATTCGGATCCAACCTGATACTATCACCAAACAAACCCATCCTGGCGTTTCCCCCTCGAGACCATCGAGGAAGTCAACCGAGGAACTCACGGTTGGCGGTTTACTTATTCTCGTTGTCGCTAAGAATTACTAGTCAAGTTTAGATAATCGTCCTGATAAAGTAAGCAGTGGGCATTTTTAGTTAGTCATTCCGTTATAGTGGCAGCACTTACTAGTCAGATACATTTAGCATGAGATAAACCCAAAACCCAGCAGTTGTTGGTACTTTTACTTAGCCATTCCGTTGTAGTGAAGCTGATTACTAATCATATCGTAAACAAGTCAATTTATAACAGAAACTTTAGTTATAGTTGTCTATGATCAAGCGTGCTCCAAGTCGTCCATAACCGCGACACGGCTTCTAAAAGATTTAACCGCAGGGTGCACCAAAGTATCCACACGCACCTCGACCCTTTTGCCGATCGCTTAACATACACCCATCGGTATGTCGGCGGGGCCTAAGTCATGACGCTTCCTGCACCCAAAGCAAGCACGGGGCCACCCCACTAAGTACACCAAGAACGTCGGCCGGTCTCCGAGACGGACTCGGGTTTAGTGGGGCGGTAACGACAAGATGCCCCAAACGGGATCGCCGATACCACGAACGGTCACAATTCCTAACAAAGACAAAGTGTGCGTTACTCGCACAATCGTAAATAAAGCAGTAAAGCATGGCATAAGTACAGGATAGTAATAAAGCCCCAAACTACTTGTGGCCCCCAGTACAATACTTTGAAATCAGGTACTAAATCGATGGGGGGCCCATATCTCCCCACATGTGGTTAGCGCTCGATCTCTAAGGTGTCAAGAACTAGGGGTCCTACGGGACACAAGTGGGCGGTCGGAAACCAAATCTTACCTATCACCCACCGATGCCTCTGCTTAATTCAATTTTAGTTATTAAACAGGAATTAAAGTGGAACAATAATTAAAGCCATGATCATCTCCAACGTCAACATGCGGCAATCCTCCAACAAAGGTGGTACTTGACGACAAGCAAAACACTTGAGCAAGCGACTACGACACACGGGTCCAACTAGCTACCAAACAATGTAATAGGATGTGTCCAAGGCTATATATGGCTGCAAGGGATACCACGGGTACGAAATCTAGAGCATCGCAACACAGATAGCAAAGATCAACAGGAGGGAAGTAAATACTATAAAAGTAAGATAGGTAGAAAGGGGGAGATGCTCGCCTGAAAACATTGTCGAAGGGTTCATCCGAAGATCGGGGCGAAGCTCACATCAACTCAATGGCCTTATCCGCGAAGAAGAAAAACACTAGAAGAAACACCGGATGCAATATTTAATACACGGCAGAAGATCGGCATGATGCATGTTTGATGCATGGCATGGCAACGGTGTGATGCAATTAGGTCATATTAAGCGGAACCGGGGTCCCGACAATTAATTAGATGGTTCGTGTTGTTTAGCTACCCCACAAATTAAATGTTGTTTAGCAAAGCAACAGATGGAAAAGGTTCGCTACACATGTTTAACTGAGGCCAATATAAGGCTAGATTTGCCCGCATAAAGGCCCCATATTTAATTATTAGGTGAATCGGCATAAGGCCCCCAAACCACAGATATGCATGCGAGATGTCAATTCAATATGCAACAAGTTGTTATTATCTTATAAAATAGGGTTCTCGGATAAGGGTCACACTTTAGGGTTCTCGACGATCTTGGAGGTTCCGGGGTTCGGAGTCGGTCTCAGGGTCCAGGGTTCGACGGGAACGGTCTCGACGGAAGCGTTCTTGGATATCGGGGGTAGATCTTTTCGAATCCGGTAAGCCGGACTTGGTTTGGTGTCGGGGGCGAAACGGGTGCTTCCGGGTCGGTGTCGTTCTTGTCGTCGGCCAGATCTTGCCGCTGCGAGGGTCTTGTCGGGCCCGCGCAATCGATTCGGTCTTGGCATTCAGGATGAAGTTCTTGACGTTTCTGGTCTTGTCGAAGTCCCTGTTGCTCTATGGCGAAGAACTTAGCGTCATCGGGGTCCGAGAAGAAGATCTTGACGCGGCACCGGGTACGGGATCGGCCTTCGGGTCTTGGTCGGATCGTCGGTAGTTCTTGGTGTCCGGGAACTCCGGTCCGGCTCGCTATGGGAGGTAGATCTTTCAAACTCGCCTTCGCCCCTAGCTTCCACGAAGAAGTACGGGATCTCGATCGATTGTCGGTGCCGAGCTCGTTGTCGGGGTTTCTCGGTCGATGAAGATCTTGGCGAGAGGGAACTTGGGGTTTGCGGTCCGATTATCGGTGTCGAACTTGTCGTCCACACCAATTTCACATCAAGACAAGCAGCGGACACTCGAGGCAGCTTGCAGCCACAACACACTTGCAGCTTGCCCGGGAGATGCTCGCCGAGTGGGTCTTGCAGGCAGTCGCACCGGGGAACGCACCGTGAGCTAGCAGAAGAGAGGCGGCAGGAGGGATCGGGTCGCGTCCAGCGGCCGGCAGAGGGGCGAGGACGGAGGGTCGGCAGCCGGATGCGGGCCTGGGAAGCGAGCGCAGAGGGAGCTCGGGGCGCCGGGTCCGCTAGCGACAGAGAGCCTGGCGGCGGACGCGCTGGGCTCGACGGGGACGCGCGGCTCGGAGGAAGGGACCCGCGAGGGCGGGGCGTGAGCCGGAGGAGGAGGAAGGAGGTGCCGCGGTGGCGGAGCTCGGGCCGAGGCAAGGCGGCGCATGCAAGGGGAGGTGTGAACGAGAACGAGCAGCCACGGCGAGGAGGCGCCGCTGCTTGCCGGGCGAGGTCCGGGCAGGACGACGACGGGCGTGAGACGAGCATGGCCGGAGGCGAGGAAGACGGGCGCGGGGCCGGCGGCGGTCACAGGCTGCCGGGAGGGGAGACGGGAACTTCAAGGAGCCGAAGGGGAGTAAGGCGGCCGACGGGGTCTCTGGATCATGATGGAGGCGATGGGGTTGGTCAGGTGCGGGAGCGGGCTGCGGGAGGTCGTGGAGGGCGACGCGCAGGGTTGGTGGGCGGTGGGCCACGCGTGGGTGTGGGGGTGTTGAGTGGACTGGGTCGGCAGGTGTGTGGGTGTTGCGCATGTGGTGTGCGTGGTGCAGTGTCTGGGTGGTTGGTGGGCAGGGTGTGTGTGGGGAATCCGATGGGAGTGGCGGCGGCATGGAGGGGTGAGAGAGGGAGCGGGATTAGGGTTAGAGCTAGGGTTAGGTAAGTGGGGTGGTAGGTGGCTGCCGGTTGGGCCTTTTTGGGCGCCGTGGCTGCCTCCTGTGTTTTACAAAACTATTTTATTTTGATGGGTTTATTTATTTTTATACAAACAATTTTTGTAACCAGCTTTTGACAAATAATATATCTAGTGAGACTAGCCTTTTTAATTTGGAATTGAGGAAAGGATATTTAGAAAACAAAGTAGGCTTTTGGCGAAACAGTTTTCACAATTAATATGCATGATGATGTCATGATTATGCACAAAGTATTATTTTAACACGCGATTTTCTAGTAGTGGTTTTTGCGGGATGCCACAAACAGGTGGGCAGATGGCAAGGAATCCGTCCATCGAGCGCACTCGGAGGAGGAAGATGACCACGACCGTCGACGTGAATGTCGTAGCAAGAGAAGATCGCGTGTCAACGACGATCGTGATGGACCTAACATGGTCGCGGTTGACTACGCCGACCGTCGTAGCGATGGCAACCGCAGCAGCGGTAGATACCGTGGAAACAACTTCCGCGATGGTGGACGCCCAGCGCAGTCATGGCAACATCGCGGCCGCGATGATGGACCCTCAGCATACAATAAACTACCGGGTCCATGCACCATCCACTTCTACATCGATAAGCAGGATGGTAAAAAGAAGGCAAGCCACATGCTCAAGGATTGCTGCGAGTTCTAGAAACTCAGCGAGAGCATGTCCTAGATGAGGCAACAAGCCCCGAACTCCGGGTACGGGAACGCACCCGCACGAGGCTACATCGCCCACGGAGCTCCTCCACCACCACCCATGGGACCTTCGAATCATCCAATCGCACCCGCACAGAACAACGGCGGAAACGGGTACCCCGTGCCAAAAGGATCACTGATGATACAAAAAGGACGCCCAACAAACAGGGTGCAAAAGACAATTACCCGTCAGATCAATCTGGCTGTGACCGCTCCACCCGCCATCCCTGAGTACCTCAGCGGATTGGAGTCCTGCATCACGTTCAGCCATTCGGATCACCCTTGCTAGGTCCCTCGCCCAGGTCATGCTGCCTTGGTGCTTGAGGCACAGATCGGAGGGTTCGACATGAGCCGTGTCTTCATGGACGGCGGCAGCGGAATCAATCTGATGTTCGCCAGTACCTTAGCAGCAATGCGGATCCCGCTGTGCAGCCTGGAACAATCTGATACAACGTTCCACGGCATCGTCCTAGGGAAGGGCATATTCCCCCTGGGAAATATATGGCTCGACGTCATCTTCGGCAAGCCCGACAACTTTCGGTGCGAGCGACTCGAGTTTGAAGTGGTGGACTGGCCATCACAATACCACGCCATCCTCGGGCATGTGGCATTCACACGGTTCCTGGAAGTACCGCACTACGCGTACCTGCTACTCAAGATGCCAGGACCGAAGGGCGTCATCACGGTCCACGGGAGCTTCACCCGATCGGACCACTGCGACAGGGACTTCAACAGAATCTCCCAGTCATTCAGCATGCAAGAGGAATTCACAAGGCTCCGAGAGGTGACAGACAACGGGGCACCCCCAGTTGCAAGACAGAACGCACCCGGCATGTCTTTCGACTCCACCGTCAATACAAAGAAGGTGCAGGTCCACCCGACGAATGCCTCCAAGACGGCACTAATCGCCAACGACCTCAGCTCCGCATAGAAAAGGGCTCTCGTCGAATTTCTCCGTGAGCGCTGGGAAATCTTCGCCTGGTGTCCTGCGGACATGCCAGGAGTTCCCAGGGAATTCGCCAAGCACGCACTCAACGTATTTCTAGAAGCCAAGCCCGTCAAACATTCCATCCGATGACTGTCCGAACCACGGGCCGAAGCCATCGGAGTCGAAGTCAACAGACTAATCGACGCAAATTTCATCAGGGAGATCAAGGAAAGAGAGTGGCTCGCCAACATCATGATGGTCCCCAAAAAGGACACGGACATCCTGCGGATGTGCGTGGACTTCACATCGCTGAACAAGCACTGCCCGAAGGATCACTTCCCTCTCCCTCGGATCGATCAGATTATCAATTCGACTGCAGGATGCGAGAAGCTCTCCTTCCTCGACGCCTACTTAGGCTATAATCAGATTCGACTAAAGGTCGAAGATCAAGAGAAAACGGTGTTCATCACGTCGTTCGGGGTGTTCTGCTACAACGCAATGCCCTTCGGGCTGAGAACGCAGGCGCCACGTACCAACGGTGCATGCAGGCATGCCTGAAGGACCAGATTGGCCGCATCATCCAAGTCTATGTCGACGACATAGTAATCAAAACAAGGGAGGCCAAGACACTGATCGACAATCTCCGCGAGATGTTCGACAACCTTGATCGATACAAGATCAAGCTAAACCCAGAAAAGTGCGCCTTCAGCGTCCCATATGGTCAGCGGCTAGGCTACTTCATCTCCCAACGAGGGATCGAAGCAAACCCGAAGAAAATCCGGGCCATAATGGCCATGGAGAAGCCGAAGAACCTCAAGGGCGTCTAGCATCTTTCTGGGCGAATCACGGCATTGAGCAGGTTCATCAGCCGCATGGGCGAAAAATCCCTTCCTTTCTATCAGCTGCTACGCAAGGCAGACAAATTCGAGTGGACGCCCGAAGCGGACGACACATTCGAAGATCTAAAGCGGCTGCCCTCTACCTCAACCGTCTTGGTCATGCCAAAAGAGTGTGAGCCTCTACTACTATACATAGCAGCTACACACCAGGTGGTAAGCACCGTGCTTGTGGTCAAAAGACCCGAAGATGGCAAGACCCATGGGGTCCAACACCCAATCTACTACCTCAGCGAGGTATTGACGCTGACAAAGCAGAGGTACCCTCGCTACCAGAAACTCGCCTACGTCATATTCATGACGGCTCATCGGCTGAGCCACTACTTGTGGAGCATCGTGATGGTCGCCAACGGCACCCCAACAAAGCATCCTGAACAACCCGGAGGCCACAGGACGTGTGGCCCTGTGGGGCATCGAGCTGTCACCTCTAGACATCCTCTATGAGAAGCACCACGCGATCAAGCCTCACGTCCTTCCGGACTTCCTCGTCCACTGAATGGAACTGCAGCTGCCAGACACACCGGACATGACACAGTCATGGACGATGCACTTCGACGGCTCCAAGCGCGAGGCTCGAGCAGGAGCCGGGGTCATACTGGCCTCCCCGCAGGGCGACAAGATGAAGTACGTCCTCTGGATGAAATTTCGAGCTTCCAACAACGAGGCCGAGTACGAGGCCCTCATCCACGGCATGAGGATGGCCAAGATCTGCGGCGCGATGCGCCTAGTCATCTACGGCGTCTCGAACCTCGTCGTCCAGCACACAATGAACGAGTGCGACACACACGCGGCCAACATGATTGCGTACCGCGCACTCTATAACACACTCGAAGGAGACTTTGATGGTTGCGAACTTCAACACGTTGGGAGAGAAAGCAACGAAGAGGCCGACAGACTCGCCAACATCGGCTCCACCTGCGCACGGGTGGCACCAGATGTGTTCCTCGAACATATCTGCGTGCCATCCATCAAAAGGAAATTCCCAAAGGGATCACCCTAAGAAGCAGAACACTCGGGGGCTGCGTTACCCGAAGGACAGGAAGGACCAGAAAAACTCGACACAGAGGTCGAAGTGGTCAACCTGATGCAGGTCATGGAAGTCAAAGAAACATGGACACTACCATACCTCCAATATCTGATATACGGGGAGCTGCCTGACAGCCCGACAAATGCCCGGCGCATATCTCGCCGGTCCAAGGCCTTCACCATCGTCAATGGCGAGCTATACAAGCGCAGAATTTCGGGTGTACTCCAAAGGTTCTTCACCATCGGTGACAGCAAAACCATCCTCCAAGACATCCACGAGGGTATCTGCGGCCATCACGCGGGCAGCCGCGCCCTTGTCGCCAAAGCTCTATGAGCTGGGTTCTACTGGCCAACGGCCATGAACGACGCCAAGGACATCGTCCGAAGGTGCAATGGGTGCCAGAGGTTCGCAGATAAACCACACGCACCAGGATCGGAGCTTAGGTCCATACCCCTAGCCTGGCCCTTCGCCTAATGGGGCCTCGACATTATCAGCAAACTGCCCAAGTCCTCGAAAGGAGGCCACGTCTACGACCCTGTCGCAGTCGACAAATTCACCAAGTGGATCGAGGACATGCCTGTTACTAACCAAAAGGGCAATACGGCCGTCAAGTTAATTGAATCCATTGTTTACAGGTTCGGCGTGCCGCACAACATCATCACCGACAATGGGTCGAACTTCATCTCCAAGGAATTCCAGGACTTCTGCGAAGACCTCGGAATCAACATCACATACGCCTCCGTGGCGCACCCGCAAACAAACGTGCAGGTCGAAAAGGCCAACGGCCTCGTCGGTGGCGGCATCAAGAAGCACCTAATGAGCCCACTCCAGCGACTCGCAGGAGCCTGAACACAAGAGCTACCCTCCGTCCTCTGGAGCTTGCGCACAACGCCAAACAGTTCAACTGGCTACACGCCCTTCTTCATGGTGCACGGAGCTGAAGTCGTGCTGCTCGCAGAGGTATGTCACAAGGCCCCACGGGACGTCGCCTACAGCAAAGCCGAATCGACGGCCGCACTCGAAGACGCCTTTGACACACTCGACGAGGCACACGACATCGCTGTGGCTCGATCAGCGGTCTATCAACAGAGCCTCCGCAACTACCACAGCTGTCGGCTGCGCCCAAGGTCCTTCGTCGAAGGAGACCTAGTCTTACGACTCAAGCAAGAGCGACCGAAGAAGATCAAGTCGCCCTGGAAAGGACCCTACATCGTCACTGAAGTCATCCCAGGTGGCGACTATCACCTCAAGCACGTGGAGTCTGGAGTAGCATACTCAACCCATGGAACGTCGCACAACTACGATGCTTCTACCCCTAGCTACCCCTCCTTTTACTTTCAGCCAAGGCTATTCAGCCGAACAATGTACCTCCTCCTTACGATATGAATAAAGCAAAGTGTCTCTCCCCAAAAATTTGTCTATTATTCGCATTTTCGTCATGTTACAACACACTCGGGGGCTCCCCTCACCTCACGACTTCGTCGACTGAGGATAACGCATGTACACCTGAGTAGCTGACCACGTCAGGCTAACGAAAATGACATGCATGCAAACAAAGCACCACGTGCTAACAACAATCAACCTTTATAGCAAAGGGCATAACACGCACAGTCAAATACATAAAAAATTTACATCTATATTTTTATAGGTCCTACCTATTCTGAAGAATCACCTGCGCATGCTGCTCAAAGAGATCTACAATTTGTTCGGCATACTTCCTTACAGCCGCATAATGTGGACGCATGTCCCACATGCCACCATCCGACCAAAGAGGCGGCCCAGCCGCCACAGCAGCAAGATCTACATCAGGGCGAGGCAACCGCACGAGGGAAAGCGCAGCCTTCACCCCTGCAACCAGCTGATGCCGCACCAGCTCCCTGACATGATGCACATCCCAAAACTTCGCCAGCAGACCCCATAGGGTTGATGGTGCATCATCCAGGGGAAACATCACATGCAGAATTGACGCCAAGGAAGTTTTCGCTTGCCGCACCAGCTCCCTGACCTGGTGAACACGATCCTGCACAGTCGCAAGAACCATAGCACGATCACGATCCATCCAGAAAAAGGCACCGGCCTCCATGTCCTGCTGGGTCAGGCAATTGATCCGAACAGCAACACGCTCTTTTTCCTCCCTGGGAACAAGGTTAGCACCTGAAACAACTGCAAAGTAAGATGACAAGACAATAGGCGCAACCGAAAAATGAGCAGCAGCTCGAAGAAACTCACATTGAAGCTATTCAGCCAAACGCCGCAACTTCCCCATCAGATACTCCTCCCTAGCGGCGCCTCGCTTTGCCTTCGACTTCCAAACATCCGCGTGGCCTCGAACGCCAAGCAACTCTTTCTCAAGACTAAGGATGCGGTCACGAAGAAACACAAGCTGCGATGCATCATCCAAGGATGGTTGTAGCTGCGGCGCAGGCGAAGTATCAATGAGATCATCACCCGAAGGTCCCTAGAGGAAAAGAAGGCAAGGATATGAACAAACGCACGAATAAGCAAACATCTCGGAGATTCATTATAGACAGCAAAAGCCACTGCGTGGCACAAGGAGTGTTCATAGATACATTACAACAAAAGAAACAAAAGCTATCCTACAACTACAAGGCCTAAGAAGCCGCATCCTGAATAGCCTCGGAGCCGGACTGCCTGCTCTTGGCTTCTCCCTGCTGCTTCACCGCGTACTCCGCCAACAAGTCAATCAGCTTCGGCCCATAGCGTTTACAATGGGAAGCGTAGAGTGCGAAGGTTACCTCGGATCCGTCGGCAGCTGTCGGCAACTAGGAGGTGACCTGATGAGGATCCAGCTCGGCTCCAGATGCCATAGCCATCGCCAGCCCTATGGACACACTGATACCCTTCTGCTTGTGCTTGTACGCCGCGGGAGCCTCGTCTGACAGCGCGTCCGCCAACAATTCGACATCCTCGAGGGCGACGCCCCTGGGGACGAGCTCCTTGTAGAAGCGTCCAAGAACCACCTTGGCCTTGGCAAGCGAGCCGACCATGGTGCTGCAGCGGTCTTCGACCGCCGCAGTGGCGTCATCTAGAGCACTTCCATGCTCCAGGGCACCACGGTCAAACTCGATGCCCGCGGCATCTAGAAAAACGGAAGAGGCAACGTGAAAACCAAACAAAACAAGAGAAACAAGGAATCATAAAAGAAACAGATGAAACTACTCACCCGAAATAGCCTTGGAAGCAGCCATCAGCTTGTCGGCTACCTCCTTCTCGTGCGAGGCCATAGCGGTGGCGAGTTGCTCCTCGCGATCCGTGGCCTCCTGCTACAGGCGCTCCTTGGGCGAAGCCGCGTCAGCTAACTCCTGCTCAAGGTGCTCCTTAGCGCCAACGACATCTTTAGCTTTTTTCTTCGCTCGCCCGAGGCTCTTTTTGAGAGCATCAAGCTCGCGGAGGGCAATGTTGTTATCCTCTACAACAAAGAACAAGCATGAGATTAGTGAAAAAGCAAGCAATCAAAGAAGGAGAAGATCGATAAAAAACACACGAACCTTGGAGCCGCTGAAGGCTGGCCTCCAATGCCAGATGCTGCTTCACCAGCTGGTTGGCACCTTGAACAAAAGGCTGCGAGAAGATGCAACTTGTCAGGAAAAAGGCTCGGGGTCTGCGTCCAAGAAAACGAGCAAAGCAAATCATGCATACGAAAACGCTCGGGGCTCCCCCCCGAGATACGTACAAAAAAATGGCATGATCAGCAGATCATCCGACAGATGCTCGGGGGCTCCCCCTGAGACACAAAACAAAAACGATCAGCAGATCATCCGAATAATTCTTAGGGGCTCCCTCCGTGGCAAGAACAAAAACACTTACGTGGTCAGACGGCGACTCCGAAGGTCCGGCTACAGTATTCTGGGGGACAACCACCCGAGCCTCCCGCGGAGAATGGTTCGGAGAAGCACCCTCATAGGTGGCCACCGTCTGAGGAGGAGGAGGAGAAACCTTCGACTCCCCCACCATCTCCCGAGCGCCATCGCTGAAGGAGCCATCGGAGGAGTGGCTAAAAAAGAAAAAATCAGACAAGTACAAGCAAGAAGACGAGAGAGAGCAAAAGCAATGACAGATACTTACGATTCGAAATCACTCAAGTCGAAGAGAGGAGGGACCCTCCTACCTTTCTTCTCTTCCTTCTTCTCTTCCTTCTTCTCTTCCTTATTATCTTCCTTCTTCCGCTTCGCCGGTGGCTGCGGCGCCACAGCCCGGACGGGCACGACCGGAATAGGAGAGGAAGAGCCACCATGACCCCCACTATGACCCTCAAGGCTTGACGGGTTCCTAGGGGTCGGCGGAGTCAAAGCATAGGACGCTTCGCTCAAGCTCCGTGTCCTATTTCAAGTCTGCTCCTCACTAGACTCAAAAGTTTCTTTCGCTGGTGATCGCGCCGAGGGAAGCTCAGACATGGAATCCACTACCTCATTGTCCGGTGCATCCGAAAACAGTTCGGGTAGTGGAGGCGACATGCCCGGTACCTTGAACTCCTGCGCAAAAGAAACAAACTTTCAGAAAACAAGCAAGTGAAAGAAAAACACAGTCGAAAAAAGGCCACGCCAAGACGCCCAGATCTACACCATGGAACTGACGAGGCGGCGAACGGAGGAGTCAGCGACTTCCCCGGGAGATCTTCTTCAGCTTTGTACTTCAGAAGCGGCCTAAGAATCCTATCGAGACCCCCTTGGAGAGCTCCTTAGTTGAAACCCTAGTCAGATCGTGACGACCAGAATAAAGGAACATTGGGTGCACCCTAGCCTGGAGTGGTTGCACCCGACGTTTGAGGAAGGTGCGGATGATATCCACACCGTTCACCTCTTTATCCGAATCAACTAGAGATCCTTCACCCGACGGTAGATCCCCTCTATCTCCGCCACCTCACCATCCAAGATGTGGTTCTTCCAGGACCTCTTCGGCTGGATTTTCTGGGAGGGGTCGAAAGGAGAAAGGCCAAAGTTCTGCCCAGCCACTGTGGAGTCGCGGATGTAAAACCATCGCCTCCGCCAGTACTGGACAGATTCAGACATAGAAGAAGAGAAGAAGATAAAGTTGGATTTAAGGGAAATGATGCAGCCGCCGATGGGATAAACGCCATCGGAGCCAGATTGCCTCTTCACGGAATAGAGCTTCCAGAAGAGGCCAAAGTGCGGCTCGACACCGAGCCAGCACTCGCAGAAAGTGATGAAGCAGGCGATATGAAGAAGAGAGTTCGGTGAAAGATGATGGAGCTGGATTCCATAATAGAAAAGCAATCCACGGAGAAAATCATGGATCGAGAAAGAAAGGCCCCGAAGGACAAAAGCGATGAACATGACCCAAAACCCAGCGGGAGGACGGGGAATTACCTCGTCGGAGGGAACCCTGACGGCCTCCCTATCCTGTGGGATCAGAACCCGCTCACGGAGCTTGCGAAGATCGCCCTCGCGCGTCTCCGATCATCGCCAGCCACCATCGGTGACGCGAGTAGCGGCGGAACCCTTCTTGCCGCTGGCGGCAGCACTAGTACCAACTGCGGTGGAGGCCTTCTTGGACTTCCCCATTGCAGTGCGGCGATGACAGCGATGTGAACGCAGAAACAAGGATGGAAAGGTTCGAAGAAATTCCAGCGCGCAGCAAGAAAATCTCAAAAAAGATGGGAGCAATGAAATGAGAATGGCTGCGGTGAAAAACAAACTAACTTTTCCCCAGTGATTATAAGTACTAGGACGATGCACGACGACCGTTCATCGGGAAGACCTAAAGCCAACATCCAATTCCAACCGTCCACGTGTTGGCACAGCAGCGAACCGTCGCTCACACGTCATCCACTACGCATGGAAATCGAGGCGACGCCGTAATTATCTCGACGCCGCGCGTGACTAGTCAACTCAAAGTCAGAAGGTGGGACCCATGTTCGTCTAGTCACGTCATCTCTGGCGCCGTAGACGCTTGAGGTCACAGATCGTCAGCAATGACGTCATCAAAAGCTATACTAGCAACGGTTACAATTCTTCGGCTATACAGCTAAAAGTACTTAGTCGAATCTATGATTCGACTAACTATTCAGGGGCTACTCCTATCAGGAGCGCTGGCCGCGCACCCGAAAAACGATCAAAATACTACACCATTGAACTATTCTCCGAGTACTACGTCAAGTCTACGACTCCACTACGGACTCGGGGGCTACTCCCATAGGTTAGATGGATTCAAGCATCCAAAATTTTTGTATCCTACGGACCTAAAAGTCAACAAAGACTGAATTAAAGTCTCTGCTGGAGTCTACGACTCGAACAGACACTTGGGGGCTACTCCCATAGGGAGCGCTGGTCGTGCACCCTATGAATTCTTCAACTGCGATCCTTCGGATCAGCATGCAAAAACTTTTCGGCAACTCTGCCCCAGTTAACGCTAGGTGAGCAACATCCTCCTTGGCCACCCGAAACACATCTGCGGTGATAAACATCCAGATGTTGTGTCTGGACATAAAGATAGAACCTACAGATATCATTTGATGGCCTGGCAACGCAAAAATGACTGTGCTCTGCTAGTGAGAATCCGTTCCAGCAGGCACGATGAAAAATCCTGACGGACGCGTTGGGTACATCATTTAAAATTTACTGGAATTCCACTCCTGTAAGTCCGCAGCCTGAGTCGAATTACGCCAACATATGTTCCGGGTTCAAGTCGAGGGACTCGAATCTGAAGAAGATCGTGTTGTTTTGTCCTAAGACAGTTAACTGACCCTGATCTGTTGGGAGAGTCAGGCACACGCATAAACAATCGCTACACACTCAAATCGTTCTCTAAACGAACAAAGATAGATGCACCCGAAAGATTGAAGAGTCCTCAACCGAATCTAAGATTCAACTTAACACTCGGGGGCTACTGACATGGTTATACCCTACGGGTACACGACCTTAGCATACCTAGTCCAGCCCAAGGAAGGCCCACGAGAACATGCGCCAGCCCATGAAGACTTTCGGGTGGCCAGGGCCCATGACGCCTTCAGATCCTTGAAGAACAAGACTAGAGTAGATAGAATATTCAAAGGGGCAAACCCTAAAACCTGTAACCGACTTGATCTGTGCCTGGGACCTGCCTATCTCTATATAAAGGATAGGAGGGCACGACGAGGAGGGCACCTTCATACCACCGTATACACACCTCCACGCCAGATTGCATCTGCGCACCCCTGTACTTTTCGGTTCCGCCGTAACCAAGAGCAGACAAGCAGGAGTAGGCTTTTCCCTCCGAGGGCCTGAACCTGGGTAAACCTCGTGTCCCCGTGTTGCTTTTTTCTAACTGTTCCGTGATCTCCAACATCCCCATCTTCTGCAAAACCCAAGCTCATAACAATGGGCATTTACAAGATTGATCCTCGTCAGGGCTAGCTTGTTCAATGCGAGTGCGGTCATTGGGGGAGATAAAGGGAGTAAGTTGAGGACAACTGTTTGATCAAACACTACTCAAAACAGTAGAAGTTAGGCAGTTTGATTTGTGTCTGCCAAGTGCTTGATGAAATGGCCGCATGAAGTTTGAATTTGAATTTTCGAATGAATTTTCGTGAGTGCTCTGGTCACATGCTTTGTAGTATATGGTTGCTTGGGTTTGTCAAGGTGAACTGGTTTGAGTGATTTTTGAGAAATGGTGATCTTAATACCTACACTTGATTCAATTTTGAATTGTCATTTGAATAGATTTACAATCTGTTTTTGTTGGTTTGTAAAGTGGGCTTGGGTTCACTTTTACTTGCTCTAGCAAGGGGTGAAAAGAATTGGATTTGTTTTTGTTAGAAATCTTGGACTAGGAACACTCAAAGTGGTCTAGTGGTTAACTTTGGTCAAAATGACCATTTTCTTATATATATAAATATATATCTTATTTTTGATTTTCTCTTCATTTGATTCTGCTTGGAAATGATTTAGATGATGTTGTTTTCATCTTTAAACCAATCCTTTCCATTCATAGCAATCAAACATGGCATTGCAAGCATTCATGCATTCATCATCACACACATGCATTCATATTACTTTTATTAGCAAAAGTTTTTGTTAACCCTAAACTTGGGTGCTTATAACTTGATAATCTTGATTAATATGTTTGGGATGTTCAAACCTTCCCTCCTTAAACAAAATCTCGTCCCGAGATTTAAGAGAAAGAAAACTAGGAAGTAAAGAGATCTGGAAACTCAGTCCTAATGTAATATTCTTGCTCTCAGGTATGGTTACTCCACTGGATCTTGTGAAACTTGATACTCCGGGTTTTGGTGGTTCTGAAAGCTTCTTCCAAAATACGAATGGGTACTTCAGGATATGTTAGGTCCTCGTTGATCTCGATATTCCTATGATCAATATTCTTGAAAACTTCGGTCTTCTCCGGGACTTCTAGGCATTTGCGAAGTAACGAGATATGAAACACATTATGCATGGCTGATATTTCCTACGGCAGTGCCACTTGATATGATACTTATCCTTGACGATTCAAAATCTTGAAGGGTCCGATATATCTGGGGGCAAGCTTTCCTTTGAGTTGGAAACGTTGCATTCCTTTCAAGGGTGATGTCGTGGTATTGCCGATGAGTACGCCATGGAGGGGTCCTCACAGAGCGTGTTTAGAGACGTGGGGTAAGGCGGAAGGGCGGCACGAGGTAACATATTACAGTGTTCGAGATCCCACGACGGTGGGATCCTACTCTGCTATAAATCATTATAATGGCAATACCGAAATTCTGGATCCGCTATGCGCGGTATGAGTTGATTGGTGCCCTAAAGGCTCTCATAGGTCTGGCTTATATAGTCGCCAGATCCTAGGGTTACAGGCAAAGTCCTAGCCGGACAGGTTACAGATATCTACACAGTATACAACTAGTCTAACATGTCTTGCACTCCAAGGCTCCGGGTACGTCGGTGACTCCTCCGTAGCCTTCCTTTATCCGGCATGGCCGCGATCCATCTATCCGGATCCAGCAGGCCATGGGACTTGCTACCAACTGTGGGCCACCCGGGTTATCCGGATTAGAGACATGCTATGGTGATACCCATTTAGCATATCCCCAATAGTAGCCCTCGGAGAACTCCGAGATCTTGCGTCGTCTTGCATCTTCTAGTTGAATGCTCCGTCTAGATGAATGTCGGCAAATCATCAAGCAATATATTGTAGTCCTCCCAAGAACCCTGCAATGCTCTCCGTCTTCAACTTGTTAGTAGGAGAACTGCTGAATCTTCCATCGTACTCTTCTCGTAGCCGGACTGGATCAGTCCATGCCGGAATCTTCTGATGGGATGGTTCACCTGCCCATGTCAGCTAGAGCAACGTAGACCATAGGTTAGCGACACCTCGTAACTCACACATGCAGAGAACACAATCATTTCCGTTTTTCCTGTGTGTAGGATATGAACCGTTGGCGGCGGCGGTGGGAACATGGCGAAATTTCCGCGCACGCGTTGTCCACGCAGCAACCATTCGATAACTTTGCACGAATCTTGACGCCGAGGGTTATAAATTACAATCGTGGTAGATTTTATCTTTTCACCGCATTCTCCCCTGTGTCATCTTCTTCCTCCTGTGAACCATCTCCTCGAGCTCTCCGCGTGTACGGGAAAACCCTAGTTCTTCCCCAATCTCCCAGTCACCTCTCATCCTATTCCAATGGCAAGCAACAGCTCCACCCCTTCCATGGCGGCGACGAACGAAGCTGCAGCCAAGCCGGCAGGCTCCGTCCACGTGCCTCCAAAGGGCGTGGTTGTGCCACGTTCCGCGGTGGTGGAAACCACCAGCGGCGACCATATTCCAGCGGGGATGGAAGCGCTGGAAGAGGAAAGTGACTCCCACAAGGGAGAATGGCGCGGCTCCGATATAGCTGATGGCGATCTCAAGGAGCTGCTCACTGAAGGTTACCTCCCCGCGACGAAGGGGCTTGTCTGGCGGGCGGAACCGTCCGGCGAGGTCACTCCTTCTCCCCAAGCCGGAGAGAAGGTGTACCTCAAAGCGCAAATGGTACGCGACATCTCCCTTCCAATCTACGAATTCTTCCTAGATGTCCTTAGCCATTACCGGGTTCAACCTCAGAACCTTTCTCCAAATAGCATCCTCGCGCTTAGCAACTACGCGACACTTTGTGAGGGATACCTAGGAATTAGGCCTAGGTTAGATCAATTCATCTATTTTTTAACTGTCAAGAGGGAAGTCAGAGCGAGCAAGGATGACCTTAGGAACTGCGGAACCATTAGCTTCAAGATCTAGCCTGGCCGGTGGTTTTCCGACATCGTAGGCCATGAGTCCTCCAAGAACTGGTAGCGGACGTAATTCTACGGCCTAGATATCCCTTTGGCCGGCCGAGAAGCAACGTACCCGGACTTTGTCGATGGGGCCGCCGCTGAAGCACCGACATGGAGATCCCAGGCCACCCTTCCTTCTGACAATGAAGCTTCTCGCTCCATTAAGCGGATCGAGTGGTTCGTAGAGACGGGTTTGACCGGATTGGACCTAGCCATGTGCTGGTTCGTTAGGCAGATCCATCCTCTGCAGCATCGCGCAAAGCTGATGCACCAGTATACCAAGGATAGGAAGGATAGCCTCCGCATCTCCGAGGACAACTTTTTGAGTGACTCCATCAAGCTCCGCCTCAAGGACATCATCAAGGTGAAGGACAGGAAGCGTGGCTTCGTCATCACCTATGACATGTTCGTGGAGGGCAAGTGCCCAGAGGTACCTGTTTATTTTCCGTATATGACATATACTCCAGTTCTTCCATCTAGCCATTACTGTTGCATCTAACACTTTGGGATTTCACTTAACGGCTTAAAAGTCTAGAGGAGGATAGCATGGCTATCGAAATCTATGACCCCAAGATGAAGGAAGTCACTGTCGTGTCTGACGACGATGTCTCGTTGGCGCGTAAGCGGAAGAGTTCCACCTCTGACGCTGTCGACCGAGGCAAGAAGAAGAATACAGAGGGTGGAGCCTCCAAGAAGTCCATTGCCGCCCTGGAGGCGAAGAAAAGAAGAATTGTCGGCATACCTTTCACGAAGGAACCCACCGTTGTGTAATCTTCTTATCTTCCAACATTGTCTCCTGCTCATCTTATTCATGTACTTATACTTTTGCACGTTTCAGGAAGAAGGCCAGTTTGAGTTTGAAGAAGTCCTCCAAAACATCGGGGGCTTCTAAAAACATTAGAGATATGTTGCACCAAGTGTCTCCCTCCATCACCCCTACCACTCCAAGCGTCCAGCCTGCTGTCGCACCGACAAGCTCTCCAGCTAAAGTAGCATCTAGCCCTTCCGCCATGGAAGTGGACCCAGGTGTCACCGCGGATCTTGTCCTCGTTGGCAAGCAGGCAACACAAGAAAGTACCGCGTCCAAGTTGGCTGAAGCTCCGGCTAAGGATGCCATCGGTAGCGGTAAGGCGATAGTGGAAGGCGGAACGTCTGCCAAAGGCGGCGCCACTACATCCAAGATGCCAACAGAGCTCCCTAAGATTGTCTACCCGGCGCTTACACCGAGTAGCTCAGCTCTGGCTTTTGGTGCAGCACCAACTTATCTGAACTAATAACAAAGGTGAAAACAACCTTAAAATACCTTATTGAGGGAATGCTATGATAGCAGCTTACAAAACTTCTTTTGCTCAATCAATTCTTAGCGCCAGGACTGGCTTAGGTAGTCTTTGTGTACAATCTCTCGTCGACCTACCCTAACTCGGGTTCTAGCACGCTAAAAGCATTGATAGAATCGTACCACGATTGCTTTCCTTAGTCTTGAACGCCCCACTCGTGTCAGCTTGAATTATACAACCTGGCCACGCACCAAACCTTAGTACGCGTCGCGCCATTACTCTCCTATTCCAGTGGGAATTATGATAGCTGGGCCATACCAACTAATTATACCTCGGCCCGATCATCCAATTAGCATTCCAGCTGCCTTGTAAGAAAATCTTCCACTTGGATAGTTGATAGAGCACAGCTGTCAACCAGCTTTGTCGTGTTATTCCTAGGTCTTGAGGAGCTGCTCAGGCAAGCAGATATCTTGCGTGAAAATAGTCTTTCCTTCATCAAGATATTTGCCGAGAGCGCCACCAACCTCAAGATCATCACACTTGTAAGTCTTATTTTCCTTTTGCATTTCATATGAGTATACCACTGTAGCTCTCGAGGATTTAGACGGAACACCATAGGTATTTGCATCTGAATGCTCTAAGAGTGACTAAGCTAGAAAACTTCGCACTATAGCCCCCAAGTATTTTGTTTGAATGAATTATTCCAACTAGATACTTTTAGAGTAGCATACATAATGTTTGTAAATTTGAATACTGTAGCCCCCAAGCCTCTAGTTGAAACAGAATTAGTTTCGACTAGATGCTTAAAGAAAGACTAAGCATATTGCCGAGTTAAAAACTCTCACTGTAGCCCCCAAGCCTCTAGGTGGATATTTATCCGGCTAGATGCTCCAAGTAGACTAAGTAACTTTGAATTTCTTTCCACAGAATGAGAATGCTCGGAGAGGCGTCACCAACGAGAAGTTCCATAAGATGCGCGCTGAGCTAGAAGCTGAAAAGGGTAAAACTGCCTTCTTGAAGGAAAAAATCACCAAGAGCAAGAATCTGTTTTTCCTTTCAATTTCGCAATAAAACTTGGTCTGTGCCATCACTCTCCAACTACTCATTGTGTGTTGTTATTTCTCCGACTTGCAGAAACCATCAACAAGGCCAAGGACATTGTAAAGCAATCCAAGCACATTGAGCTGCTGTATAGCAAAAACAAGATCCTTAAGCAGGAGAGGGAGGACACTCTGAAGATGCACGAGGAATCCATGAAGGCCTTGCAGGAGTCCGCCAACACGGAGATGAACCATCTGAAGGAGGAAATTGCCATCCTTAAGGAGCAGAAGAAAGCTGCCGATGAGAAGAATCAGCGCAACCTTGAAGCTTACAAGGTTCTCCGACAAGAACGAGACTCCATGGCGGAGACACTCCAGCAAGCGGAGGCGAGCATCTTTGGTAAGCGATCTCCGTCTTGTACTTCTGTAAGGCAGGTACTCTTAACTTTTGGTGTTATTTGAACTCATGTACTCCTTTTCCTTATCGGAAATGTAGCTCCTATTGTCTTGACCAATATGCCTACTCTGACAAAGGAATGCATGGTTCTCGCCGGCAACTTCATTAGCACCGCCATCAAGCAAGACAAAGAGATTGCCAAGCCCCTGAACATCAACATCAAGGCGGTGGATGCTGTCATGAAGTACTCGGAGATTCTGCGCCAAGCCCCCGAGCGTATCGTAAGCTAGAAAGCTTCATGTACCCGTGTTGTTGCAAGAATGTCGCTAGCAATGGTCAAGGCCCACTACAAGAACGCCGACATCGACACGGTGACCTCGGGCCTTCCCAACATAGACGATGAAGGCCAGAAGATTTATCACAAGGCTATCTGGGGATCACTCGCGGGTTTTGACACCAGGGTCGCCGAGTTGGTCGATCACAACGTCTTTGTGCCTCTTGAGATCATTGACGGCTACCATCCCAGCTCCTCCGAGTCCCTCAAGACCACCGACTTTGAAGATGGTCAGGATGGCTCTCCTGCTGCCGACGATGCTGCCTCAAAGTCTCCTGCGCCAGAGGAATGAAAAACACTTTGTAATATTTGTTTCCTCTGGGTTTATGTATGTGGAAAAAACTACTATGTTAATCTTAAGGCGGAAAAACAATAGCTGTATGTTTCCTGCTACTCAAGTACTAGTTTCAGCATGTAAATATTTTTAAGCAAGTTCTGGCTTATCCATTACTTTGGTTTTTATGCTTGACCTTTTCCGACTCGTAGTCGGAACCATGCGCTCAAGTGATGATACTCAATGGCACTGTCAAAACCTAAACACAAAATCGCCCACTTGAAGTGCCAAAAGTCACTACTCCAGAATCCACATAAAAACAACAAAGAATGTGTACACCAGAAAACTTAAGCTAACGCCCGTAGGCGGAGTTTTCACAAGTGCAAATGCAAAACTTGCGCATAAAGGTTTTATACGATCCAAAAATGAACACTAAAGGAGGTAAAAGACTCAAGAATGTGAGTGAACCAGAGAGCTTTATTTCATTGATCATATAAGAGGTACACAGTAGATAAAAAGTATGCTAAGTGTAAAAAGGCCATAGCTATGCTATATTCCATGGCCGATCAAGCTCCGGGTAGTCACCATCCGGGCCACGTCGCTTACGCTTATGATCATCGTTGGGTCTATCCTCAAGTTCATGGTTGTCAACAAGGTAGTAAGACCCATTGAGCATCGCCTTTCTTATGATGAACGGTCCTTCCCATGGCGGGATAATTTGTGTGACTTCTTCTTCTTAAGTCGGAGCACCAGATCCCCCTCTTTAAACGAGCGATGTCGAACGCGGCGACTATGGTAGCTGCATAGCTTCTGCTGGTAGATGGCGGATCTTTGGCATGCCAATACGCGCTCTTCCTCGAGAAGGTCCACATCTAGGCACCTGGATTCTTGAGCGCCATCTTTGTCGTAGGTGGAAACTCTTGGTGAACCGTGAAGGATGTTAGAAGGCAGGATGGCTTCTGCTCCATATACCATGAAATAAGGGGTGTAGCCGGTAGATCTGTTGGGTGTAGTTCGTAAACTCCACAACACAAATTGTAACTCCTCTGCCCAGGCTCCAGCTGCTCTATGTAGCGGTGCCTCTAGACGTGGCTTGATTCCCCGCAGAATTAATCCATTGGCTCGCTCAACTTGCACTACTAGGAAAACGGCTATAGGTAATCAGCACATCCGTGGCTCACATGGTTGAAGTGCCCCACGGCTAAAACAGGCGTGGCTCACCTGTGGGCAGTGCCCTACTAGTAACTAGAACAACCGTGGCGCACATGACTATAGTGCGCCACAGATGTGTGTGGGCCAGGGGCCTGTTGGCCGCACGCCAAACATCTGTAGCGCACTAGGGTCATGTGCGCCACAGTTGTTAGTCTCATCTGTGGCGCACATGGGGGGGTGCGCTACGCCTAAGCGCACGCCCCCCTCTGCTGTGAAACGGCCACAAACTTCTGTGGCGCACTATGGCATGTGCGCCACAGATGTATAAACTTAGTAGTAGGGCACCTTGCCCTAGTGCCCTACGCCTAACTATCCTGCACCAACTCCACCCCACAGTGGATCGCCTTTTTAGGTTTTGCAAAAAATAAAAGAAAATGATAAATACTTCAAAAAATTAAATCCTTTCATATTTAGGTAGGTAATGTGGTATACCTTCTACTAAAATTAACAAACATGAGTTTTGACTTTATTTGCAAAAAATTCGAAAAGAGTAAAAAGTTACGGTCAAAAGACCGTTTTTTCCTGCAGAAAAAAAATAGAGGACGGCTTACCCGTAGCGCACCACCACCTAGTGCGCCACGGATAAGCTTGGGCGGGATTCAAATTTCGAATCCCCACCCCGCCCACCTTCCCTCCCCTTCTCTCCTTTTCCTTTTCCTCCCTTCTCATTTCCTTCTTCTTCTCCTCCTTCTCCTTATCCTTTCTCCTCCTCTTCCTCCTCCTTGCAGTGAACATGGTGATGGCGGCGGCGGCCTCCTCCTTGCAGTTCCGACGACGAGACGGCGGGCTCCTTCTTCTCCTCCTCTTCCTCCTCATCCTTGTAGTTCCGACGATGACGAGGCCTCCTCTTCTCCTCCTCCTCCTCCTCCTCCTCCTCTTCTTCTCCTCCTCCTCCTCCTCCTCCTCTTCCTCTCCTTCTCCTCCTCCTCTTCCTCCTCCTCCTCTTCCTCTCCTTCTCCTCCTCCTCTTCCTCCTCTTCTCCTCCTTCTCCTCCTCCTCCTCATCTTCTCCTCCTCTTCCTCCTATTCTCCTCCTCCTCCTTGCAGTTCAAGCGACGAGGTGCAGACGAGGAGGCGACGACGGGCGACTGCAGCGACGCCGACGGCAGCGGCAGCGAGATCCAGATCTGCTGCTTTTTTGAATTTTGAAATTTATATCCGTGGCGCACAGCACCTAGTGCGCCACGGTTATCGTTCATACGCTGGCGCCTGCCCAAACTTCGTGGCGCGGCATGTGCGCCACGCCTGTATCTAAACTTCTGTGGCGCACCATGCAGTGCGCCACGACTACGAGATAGCTGTAGCGCGAGGCCCGTGGCGCACTGCTAGTGCGCCACAGAAGGCCTTTTCATGTGCGCCACGAATAGGCGTTTTTCTAGTAGTGTTGGCCATTCGACTATGGGTGTGCCATAGATGCTATGTCAAGTCGGATCCCCTTCTCCCAACAATAAGATTTCAGTTATCCGAGTGATAAGTTGATGTTGTTGTCGGTGATAATGCTATGTGGGAGACCAAATCTCACCACTAGATCCCGGACAAACCTAAGGGAAGTTTCCCCATCAAGCTTTCTAATGGGTTTAACTTCTATCCATTTAGTGAATTTATGAACTGCTACTAGCAGATGCGTAAACCCACATGGTGCCGTCTGTAATGGACCAACCATGTCTAGCCCCCAGACTAGAAACGGCCAAGTTATTGGTATTGTTCGCAATTCTTCAGCTAGAACATGTGGTTGTTGGGCATAATAATGGTATCCCATGCATGTCTCAACCAGCTTGTCAGCGTCCGCCTTCGCGTTCAACCAGTAGAATCCTTGCCGGAAGGCTTTGGAGACCAATGATCGAGGAGCGGCGTGATGCCCGCAATCTCCGAGATGGATCTCACGAAGGATTTCAATACCTTCTTGTTGGGAAACACACTTGAGATATACGCCAGTGGTGCTTCTTTTGTAGAGATGTCCATTGATTATGGTATAGCCCTTTGCTTGACGTACTATTTGCCGACTTTCGACCTCGTCAATGGGCAAAGTTCCGTGTACGAGATATTCCATGAACGGTTTTGTCTAAGCCGGAGGTACCTTTGTCATTATGTGAATGAAAGAGTCAACTCTAGTCGGGTTCTCGGGGTCCGCTCCCTTCATGGATGGTGTCCGTAGATGCTCCAGAAAAACGCCAGGAGGAATTTGTTTGCGACTTGACCCAAGCTTTGACAGTAGATCAGCCGACTTGTTTTCCTCCCTTTGGACATACTTGACTTTGTAGCCTAATAAGCTATTGGCTATCTTGTCCACTTCGTCTTGATATGCCACCATCATAGGGTTCCGCGCATTCCAGGTGCCAGCCACCTACTGGACAACCAAGTCGAAATCTCCACAGCAAATTATGCACTTGATGCCAATATCCTTGCCTACGCGTAGTCCGTGAATGAGTGATTCATACTCCACCATGTTGTTCGTAGCCTCGAAGTGGATCTGCAGAACATAGTGTAGCTTCTCCCCAGTTGGTGACTGTAGCAGTACACCATCCCCCGAGCCGTTGAGTAGCTTTGATCCATCAAAGTGCATCACTTAGTATTTTGGCTCTGGTATAGAGGTAGCATCTGGCATCTCCATCCAATCTGCGATAAAATCCGCCAAGACCTGTGATTTGATAGCGTCGCGTCTCTTGTAGGTGATCTCAAAGGCGGCAAGCTCAATTTCCACTTCGTGACCCTTCCTATAGCGTCGCTGTTGTTGGTGATGTCGGACAGTGGAGCTTTGCTCACAACTGTGATAGGGTGCTCCTGGAAATAGTGCCTTGGCTTCCGAGAAGCAAGGAACACTCCATAAGCTAGCTTCTGGTAGTGTGGATAACGCTGCTTGGACTCTGTCAAGACCTCGCTTACATAGTAAACTGGTCGTTGAACTCTGTACTCATGTCCTGGTTCTTTCTGCTCTACCATGACGACGATGTTGATTACCCGGTTGGTGGCCGCCATGTAGATCAACATAGGCTCCATAGGCTCGGGTGCTGCAACTATTGGTGCCGAGGAGAGTATATCCTTTAGCTGCTTCAGTGCTGCATCTGCTTCGTCAGTTCATGTAAATTTGTCCGCCTTCTTCAGCAACTTGTACAATGGTAGAGCCTTCTCGCCAAGTTGGCTGACAAACCGGCTAACTGCTGCAACGCGGCTTGTAAGCCGTTGTATGTCCTTCAGTCATGTCGGACAGTTTATGTTTAGGATGGCCTTGATCTTCTCTAGGTTGACGTCGATTCCACGCTGGGAAACGAAGCCCAACAATATGCCGGCTGGAACCCCGAAGACGCACTTCTTAGGGTTAAGCATCATGTTGTAGTTCCGGAGATTATCAAATGTTTCTTTTAAGTCAGAGATTAAGTCATTTGACTTTTTGGACATCACCGCTATATCGTCCACATAGGCGTGAATGTTCCGAGCAATTTGATCATGGAGGCAATGTTGCATAGTCCGCTGGTACGTAGCACCTGCGTTTTTCAGCCCAAAGGGCTTCGTGACGTAGCAAAACGTGTCGTAAGGTGTGGTGAACGAAGTTGCCAATTGGTATGACTTCCTCATCTTTATCTGGTGGTATCCTGAGTATGCATCAAGAAAACACAAAAGCTCCGAGCCAGCCGTCGAGTCAATGACTTGGTCAATGCGAGGCAAAGCAAACAGATCTTTGGGACACGCTTTGTTCAAGCCAATGTAATCAACGAACATTCTTAATTCTTTGGTTCCCTATTTGGGGACAAGTACATGATTGGCCACCCATCGGGTGTGAAGGACTTCTCGGATAAAACTAGCCTTAAGTAACCTAGCTATCTCTTTGGCTATGGCGTGATGGTGCTGATTAGCACTTCGTTGGAAACCCCAAGAGCAAGGTGTGAAGCAGCAAGCAGCAAGTCTTCCCTCAATAGAGACCGAGGTTATCGAACCAGAAGGAGGAAGGAAACGTCACACAGGTGTTGCTAGCAACGCGGAGACCTGCACAACACAAACTCGAGACTTTGCCCCACCAAATCAGTGAGGTTGTTAAGCTCACCGGTTTGCTGTAACAAAGGATTAAACGTATGGTGTGGAAGGTAATGGTTTGCAGCAAGTAAACAAGTAACAGTGGAAGATGTATCAATGGGAAAGATTGGACCGGGGTCCATAGTTCACTAGAGGTGCTCTCCTTAGATAAACAACATGGCATGAAGGGTAAACAAATTACAGCAGGGAAATTGACAGGAACTGAGCAAGGCATAACACTGCAATTACTAGTCAGAAAGATCCTATGAGATTCGATTGGTCAATACAACAAGATACATATACCGCCATCCAACTGCATCTATGACTATAATTCCACCTTCGGATTATCATCTGAACCCCCTCCAATATTAAGTTGCAAGCAACAGACAACTGCTTTAACCAAAGTGTATAAGGTGAACAGTCCACATGTTCCATGAACAAGAGACCGTTGTTTTATCCCTAGTGGCAATAGCACAACTACAACCAAAGATATTTCTGTCACTTCCCTTGGAAATTAGAGGCATGAACCCACTATCGAGCATAAATACCCCCTCTTGGAGTCACTAGCAACTACTTGGCCAAGATAGCTACTAACAACGGAGAGCATGCAAGATCACAAACAACACAGACATGATAGAATCATAAAGACAAAACCATTAATCAAACCAACATAATAATCTCAATATCCATCGGATCCCCGCAAACACAATATGCATGATTACAAATAGATTAGATCTTGATCATGAACGGAGCTCACAAGATCTATACATGAAAGCACAAAGGAGGAGATACAACCATCTAGATATTACATGGACCCATAGTCCAAGGTGGAACTACTCACGCATCATACCGGAGAGAAGGCCTCCGGGATTATCTCCCCTCCGGCAGGGTGCCGGGAAGAACTTCAAATCCCCCCGATCTAGGGACGATGGTGGTGGCGGCTACAGACGGTTTCGTGGATATTTTATCGGGTCCTCAAGGTTTCTGCATCGGGGGCTTCTTATAGGCGAAGGGGGAGGCCGAGGCGGCGGCCAGGGTTCCCAAACCCTAGCAAGGAGCGGGGTTGGGCCCACCCGCACCTAGGGTGGGTCTGCCCCCTAGCTGGCCCCTCCGGCTCCCCTCTGGACTTCTTGTTTCCCACGGAAAGTAATTGACTTTGACGTTTGTCCCATCCAATTCCGAGAATATTTCTTTACTAACTTTTCTAAAACCAAAAACAGCAGAAAACAGGCATCTGGCATTGTTGCAACTTGTTAGTAGGTTAGTACCAGAAAACATGTAAAAAGCACCTCAAAGTGTAGACAAGTAAAGCAAAGTAGATGCTAAACAAGCATGGAGCATCAAAAATTATAGATACGTTTCCAATGTATCATGGCGCGTCTCTTCACATCTTCCAATGTTCCCTAGGTACACCTTTCATGTCGGCAGGTTGTCAGGCAAAGATGTCCCTATTCTCACAGAGGAACTCGACGAGCGCGCTTTCCTATTTAGGGTCCAGGTTTGTCCCAATGGCGATGGTCTTGGAGGCATCGCCTACCACAAGTTACACCAGCTTGGTTTCGATGGCGGCCTTGAAAGCTGGGGCGGAGTCAGAAATCTGCTTCTTCGAGGCCGGCATCTCCATGGCATCGACCTTGCTCTGGATCTCCTTGAATTCTTCGCTGTAGAGGACAGCTTCTACAAAGGCTGTTTCTCCAATCTCGCAGTCCCTTGCCTTGGTAAAGCTTCCAGATACGGTGATAATGTTGTTTGGTCCGATTATATTGAGCTTGTTGTAGAAGAAGCATGGCTTGGCCATGAAGGTGTGGAAGATGTCGCGTCTGAAGATGACGTGGTACACACTTTTGAAGGGGACCACCTCGAAGGTCATGCGTTCTTGGCGGTAATTGTTAACATCGCCAAAAGCAACCTGAAGCGTAATGCACCCAAGGGACCGGGCCTCCCAGCCAGGAACTACGCCATGGAACACAGTGCTGGTCCTCCTTAGGTTAGCCTCTGTCAAGTTCATCTTGTGTAGCGTATCCAGGTACATGATGTTGATGTTGCTTCCATTATCAACCATACATTTGGTTAACTCGTTGCCGTCAATCAGGGGGTTGATGACCATGGTGTACTGTGATACAGCCCATCCTACGGACGCCCCTCCATCTACACCACTGTTGGGTATATGCTATATGGGTATCCTCAAGCATGTCTCTTATCCCGATAACCCGGGTGGCCCACAGTTGGTAGCATGGCCCATGGCCTGCTGGGCGGCCTAGTTATATGGATCCAGAAGGGAGGCCCATGTCGGATAAAGGAAGGCTACGGTGGAGTCACCACGTACCCGGAGCCTTGGAGTACAAGACACGCAAGACTAGTAATAGACGGTGTAGGACTCTGTGACCTGTCCAGCTAGGAATTTTCCCTGTAAACCTAGGACCTGGCAACTATATAAGTCGGGCCTATCGGAGCCTTTAGGGCACCAATTAACTCACACCTCGCACAGCGAACCTATCTCTGTAACTCAGTGTATTACCCTTATAGTGATTTATAGCAGGAGTAGGATTTCGCCATCTTCGTGGGATCTGAACCTGGGTAAGCTGTGTTACCTCATACCCGTCAACCGTCTGCCTTCCCTCACGTCTCTAAACACACACTGTGAGGACCCCCTCCATGGCGTACTCGTCGGCAATACCACGACAGTTGGCGCCCACCGTGGGGCAAGAGGCGCTTTAGGCTCTTCAGCGGGCGAGGACCAAGATCTTCGCGGGAATCGGCGAAACCATAGCCATCGGTCGCGTTCTCTTCTCCGGCAATGTTCCGATCGTACCTCCGGACGAGTTCTGGATCCCGGTGAATACGAACCCTACATGGTGTTCGATCATTCCTATCGGAGACATCCACCTCTTCAATGGCAAAACCGACTCGGGCACTAGTTCCCTGGGAGTCAGAGGAGCATCAAGACCCGCATGGACCGCCTACGGGTAGGATATGTTCGCGGAAGGATCAATGTCGGATCTATCTTCAGAGTTTGCGGGCAAAGATCGGAAAAATTCAAGGCCCACCCAAACCGCCCTTGTGCAGGATATAACGGTGGAAGATCACTGCAAGTCCGTCGGCTTCGTCCGTGCGTCTAGACAGCAGAGATCCAAGTTCTTCGGCGTGGTTACCATCTTCGATCTGGTGCGTTGCGTTCAGAGAGAGGGCGAAAACCCCCACGATTACCTCGCCAGGTGCTCCGTATACGAGACGATCTGGCCCACTACCCCAATGATGATGCCATGTATCACTTTGTGGAAGGACTGGACCATGGAACGCTTCTCCGACATTCTCTAATACGGCATCAGGCGTCGGGACGCCTTACCTTCAAAGGCATGGTGAACACCGTCAACAACTACGCGGAGGCCGAAGCGGCAGCTCAGACAGCGCTTGCGCTCATTGACGGAGCCCCTCCGATTCAGCCACCGCCACCACCGCCTCTGGCCGCCATCGTCGCCGTCGTTGCACCTCAACCCCCCGTCATCGAGGAAGTCCTGGCACCCTCCGACTCTGTTATTGACGCGCCATACGCCGACTTCAGTGCGCATTCAGAGGAGATAGATTTCAGTCCATAGGAACTAGACTCTGCCATGCAGGAGATGGAGGAGGAGTACACGCACGACGATCAAGCCAACAACGCCGTCATGTCTCGAGAGGTGTTCATCACCATTGGGACAGCGATGGATGAAGATAAACCCGAACGAGCTCCACCTACAGCGCTGGACAAGGGCAAGGGACCACCTGTTGCTGTCGATGATGATCGCGCAACGGTCATGCCCCCTCCACCTAACCTAGTGCAACAGCCACAGGAACTCGGCACCGTCCCGAGCAACAACATGCGGTGACCCATCATACCACTGCATGATGGGTACACTATAGTCATTGACATGACATCTACAGAACACCGTTCCGTAAATATCACATCCCTCAGAGTGGTACAACAGAAACATTGCGGGTCCATATTACAAATGTACAGACATTATTATTATTACAATACCGGAAGTTCAAGACTTCCAAAAGATCCAACTTACAAACCAAAATATAAAGTGTTCATCGGAAATTTAAAAGTAACAACTCCGACTAGGAGTTGAGCTCAACAGCTTATTCTATAGAGTTCATGCTACTCGGCTTCGTTAGTTACTACTAACTAGATACTTAATTGGACTCGTTCTCATCGACACCGTGGCGGATATCGTAATCCACTCCTTCAACTCCTCCGGACAGATCAGGTTCCTCGTAGAACACATCTTCTTGGCATTCGACTTCATACATTATCACGTCTTCGGGATCCTCAGAGTCTAAGCAAGGGATCAAAGGAAAGAATGAGTAACAGCGTTTCCCAACAAGTTCATTATATGCAAGGTGGGAAGTTTGATGCTCTAACTACCACCTGAGATTATAGATCCTTGGCACTATGCAGTTTTTGTAAATCTTTCTTCAAAGATTGATTTTATTCCGAAAAACTATGACAATCAGCCTTCATAGGTTGACCAGAACTTTCATGGAGTTCCTTTCCTGTCGCGTTCGTAGCTCCTTCCCGGAACAGGGAGTAACAAGTTACAGTTCTTACACTCTGCAGAGGTGCGTTACTTTACCCATAAGAGATCAACTCCTTGTTGCACAACCGGGAGTACTTTCCCGTCCACAATTCCATGATGTGGGGCCCAGTAGTTGGTACAAGCCAATCACTGCCCCCTTTGCGACCCCACATGCCTCCTTGGTGTACACCATGCCCACATAATGAATTACGACAATGGTTTGTACAAACCGTTAGATGCTAGAACTATCGTGGGACGATGAGGGTTCCTACCCATATGCTGCATAACCTCTATGAATTACCAATTAATATGCACGCTACGAGGATAACAGCCACGACCTGCACATCTGGCTTCATGCGAGTGGAAGAAGATACAGCTGACTTCTCTGTCCCATTCCAAATCTCATGGCTAACGCGTAATATACAGCGCTAGAATCACTGATGTCAGGGGTTATTAAGTCCCTACTTGATCATCATTGTTGCAAATAGAACCCTAAGTTCTATTTCTCCATTATATCACCACTTAGGATGATATCTATGATTTCTTTATTTATGAAAATAATATTTTCATTCTTTTATAGAATATATGATAACACACAATTTGCAAATACTTTGATAAATACTCGTCAAAGGACATGAGCAAGTGATGAACTTGCCTTGTGATGGCAAGTTAGTGAAGTCTGATGCTTGCACTGGACCTTGAGCTTCTAGTTCTACAAAAACATCATTATTGCCCGGTAAGGATAATATTTAAAGAGGCAAAATGATTATGCAAATAATGTAATGCATCATTTAATTCTATATGCATTTTCCCTATATAAGGTGCCATTTAATAAAGCATTTATAAATATTAATTCTTTATATTTATTTGCATAAATTGAAATATTTTATTTTATTTCCCTTTTTATTTGACTTTTATTAATTTAATAATTCTTTTCGGAATTATTAATTATACATTAAATTTATTATTAATTATTTATTTAGTATTTTTCAAAAATACTATAATATTAATAAATAATGAAAGTGATTTTTATTTATTTTATCATCTTTCAATAATTTTGTAAAATTCCATAAGGAATAAATAAATTACATAATTCTTATAAAAATTTAAATGTACAAAATTTTATATCTTATTTTATTTGGACAGAGTGGATTATTATGAATCCAGAAATATTTTATTTATAATTTTTGGACTTTTATTTTATTTTCTAGAATTTTATTGAGGTCAGGGGCATATTGGTCTTTTCCAATTGATTAAAACAGTTTTTAAAATAACTTGGGCTGGCCTTTTCGGCTTATTGGGCCAGTGTGGCCCAATAGGGAAAGGTCAAAATACCACCCCGAGGGGTGTTGGCCCACCTAGCCCATTCCCTCTGCCTCCTCCTCGTTCTCACCTTTCCTCTTCCCCGACCTTGCGGGCTCTGGCGCCGCCGCTGGCAATGGCCGCCGTTGAGGCTTCCCCTGGCCGATGTAGTGGTGCAGGGCGAGGTTTGAGACTCCGCTTGTTCGTCTAGTCCAACTCGATTTGACTCCGGGGCTTCCCCGTGGTCAGGTTTACCCCGTTCCCGAACCCTAGGGTTAGAGAAAGGTGTTGTCGCCACCGCTGGCCCCGCATGTGGTGTCTTTGGCTCGGGCTGTGTGGTCGCCGCTGGTGCAGTTATGGCGCTCCTCGTGCCGCCACGGGTTTGTCGGCCAGTCTGCTTCCCCTTCAATTCGTCAGCGAGGACCCTAGGTAAGTTGCCTCTGTGGCTCTTGTTCATGCTACTACCATGAATTTCTCTATGTGTATCTAGTGGCTTCTAATGCCTAGTGACTATGTGCTGATAGGGGTCATCTCTTATGGTTCTTGTTCTTATTAAGGTACATAACCCCCTGTAGATCATATCCATGATGCTTTAGATCTAGTGGTGATCATACTTGAGTATGAAGAATGATTACTTGTTGTGGATCATGATTTGTAGTGAATTTGATGATGCTAGTGACTTGTCAGATTTATTCCAGTGGAAAGGTTGTTGATCTGAGAATTCACTCTACTGTCAGAATGGTTATACTGACAGTAGTTCTCTCAGTAGTTGCTTACTGCAATTATAATGGTAGGCTTGTATGAGATTATACATACTGAATATAATCATTACATGTAATGATTTCCTATGGATGTATAGATGAATTTGATGTTGATTCCTGGCACTTGGCTTCAGGAAGATGATATGTATTGGTTTGTCCCTTTTATCTGTGGAAACTAAGCAAAGATTCATTTTAGCTCCTGTATAACTTGTCCTTGTGATACCACTATGATCTGGCACACAAGTGATTGGGTTTTATCTCTGGGATTATCCTTGACAATACTTGTGATTAATACTGGCAAGATAAAATGAAAGCTTTTATTGATTCTCCTGCCTATGATGTTGGTCTGAGGCTCTAGGATTTAATTCCTAGTTAGTTGAGAAAATAGTTTGTTTGAAACTTGTAGGATTATAGGTGCTACTCTCTCTAGGAGATGTGCCGTGATCTGATAAGATCAAATGAAGAATGATCTAAGTTGCAAAAATTAACACTAAACTCTGTGATGCTGGTCTGAGGGTTTAGTGCCTTTGGCTGAGTTTGATTTCTTATCTTTATACTTGAAATCTCTAGGATAGATTCACCTCTCTTGGGTGATTATTGAGAGATCATTTCATAAAGCAACACATGCTTTTGTTTAGATAATATGATGAAATGATGTGATGGTTTTATGAGGCTCACCACAAAATCTGGTGATGGTGTAGTAGATTGATGATGATGATCTTGATCTTGATCTTGATCTGCTGGATTCCTGTGCTTGCTCTTGAGCTGGACTCCTCCTCCTAGCTCCTGGTCTTGGCCTTGACGTCCACATGATTCTTTCCCCTCCTTGTGTCACCATCCTGGTGATGTTTGGGTTGATCTGGGTGGTTTAGTTTGGTTGCTGTTCTTGGTTTGGCTACTGTCTACACTGGCTGCTCTTGTGTGTTGTGTAGTGGAGAGATGCACTGATGTGATCCTCCACGGTTGTGTTATGGTTTTATGAGATTGGGCTATGCTTGTGAGGTCGACGGCACACCATATGCATGTTGGTGTGTGTCCAGCTTGTGTGCCTTCTATGCACTTGTGGATATGTTCAGAATTTTTGAACTTACCATTACCAGATTACTTTCACCTCGCTGGTGAATTGGTCCCTCTTGGCTGTCATTTGACTTCTGGCTTTGAATTTATGAAAGATGAAATCTTTCATATTGGTGAAACTTGCCCCTTTATAACATTTCTCAATGATGAATTTTTCAAGTGCATTTCACTGACATATCTGAGAGAAATAATACTAACACTAATTTTATTTTGTTTCTATTTAATCTTTGTTTTGCAGGTACAAAGATAAAGATGAAGATTTAGTGTGGATTTAGATATAGGATAGTTAGTAGATATTCAAATGTAATTTTCTTATTCTTTTGTAATTTTTCTTTTATTATTCTTGTAATCTTTATTTTATTTAATTGTAATAAAGATTATATTATTATTAATAAAGAATATTCTTATTCTTTATTCTTTTGTAAATTGTGAAGTTTGGAATGACTTCAGTATATTACATTCTTTGTAACTTGTTTATGTATTAATAATATGAAATGAATTTCATATTCATTATTGTTTTTGGATAAGATTTAAGTTATAATACTTATATCTTAATTAATTTAAGATTCAAATCTTATACCTAAATCATTTAAATTATAATTCAAACACTCAAGTTTAAAATTCAAATTCATTTTAAACACATAACTCCTTAAGATCATCTCAAATTTTATAACAATCATCCTTTAAGACTAAACCTAATCTCAAAGTATGAAAGAAACATTGATCACTTAGGGTTTTTTATTTGGCGAAAACTTTACCCACATTTTCACAGACGAATGCATGCAACAATACATATTCCTAAATCTACCCTTCGTTAGGTCCTAAATGCTGGGATGTTACAGACTTCCCCCCTTAAATTAAATTTCGTCCCAAAGTTTGTGGAGATGTACGTGAATAGTTCTGGATAAGCTTTCCTTAAATCCTCTTCCTTCTCTCTCAGGGTGATGTTCCCACTCAGGGTGATGTTCCCACTGTACCTTGCAATATTTGATTGCTCTATTCCTTAATCTTTTCAGTTTTCTTCCAGAATCTTACAAGGCTTTTCAATATAAGTCAGGTCAGCTTGTAGTTCTATCTCTTGTTGTGTTATTGCATCATCTGGAACTTTCAAACATTTGCGAAGTTGTGATACATGGAAAACATTATGCACTTGAGCCAATCTTGATGGTAACTCTAAAGCATAAGCTATAGTTCTATTTTGACTCAGTATCTTGAATGGTCCGATATATCTTGGACTCAATTTTCCTTTAACTCCGAATCTTTTTACTCCTTTCATTGGACTTACTTTCAAATAGACCATATCTCCCACTTCTGGATGCCATGATCTTCGACTTTGATCCGCATAACTTTTCTGCCTGCTCTGGGCTATTTTCAGTCTATCCCTGATCTTATCAATAATGTCTTGTCTTTCCTTGATATAATCTGGTGCAAATTCTTTGCTGCTTTCAGGTTCATACCAACATATTGGTGATCTACACTTCCTTCCATACAGAATCTCATATGGAGCTTCCTTCAGACTACTCTGATAGCTATTGTTATAAGAAAATTCTGCCAATGGTAGGTGTTCTTCCCATGTTCCTCCAAAATCTAGTGCACATGCTCTCAACATGTCTTCTAGTATTTGATTTGATCTTTCAGTTTGACCTCATGTCTTAGGATGATATGCCGTGCTGAAATCTAACTTTGAACCAAGTGCTTTATGCAATTGCTTCCAAAATGCTGAAGTAAACACTGATCCCCTACCAGTTACGATCTTTTTGGGTACACCATGCTTACTTACTATCTCTTTGACATATACTTCAACTAACTTCTCTGCATTATCCTTTTGATTCACTCGAATAAAATGTGCACTCTTAGTGAGTCTGTCCACAATTACCCATATCATATCCTTCCTTTTTGGTGTCATAGGTAATCCTGTGATGAAGTCCATACCTATTTCCTCCCATTTCCATTCAGGAATTTCTAAGGGTTGTAATGGTCCTGCTGGACTTTCATGTTCAACTTTCACCCTTTGACAAGTATGGCATTCCGATACATATTTAGCAATATCTCTTTTCATGTTATTCCACCAGAATAGTTCTTTAAAATCCATATACATCTTAGTACTCCCTGGATGTATAGAATATGGTGTATCATGTGCATCTTTGAGTATGACATTTCTGATCTCAGTCACATCTGGAACACATAGACGATCTTGGAACCATAAAGACCCATAATCTCCAAGGAGAAAAACTGATTTTGCCCTTGAGATATCCTCCGAATTTCCTCAGCAATAAAAGGATCTTCTTCTTGATGTCTAAAAATTTCTTGCTTAAGATCACTGTCCTGCTCTGCAACTACCTGCATAGTAGCTAATTCTCCAAGAACCTCTGTTCTGATGAATTGAAATTCTAATCTTTGCAAGTCCATTTTTAACTCTTTTGGTAGTTCCCTATTGCTAGGCTGAATATCTGCACTCTTTCTGCTTAAAGCATCTGCTACAACATTTCCTTCCCTGGGGTGTAATTGATTGTTAAATCATAATCCTTGATTAATTCGAACCAATGCTTCTATCTCATATTCAATTCCTTTTGAGTGAAGAAATATTTGAGACTTTTATGGTCAGTGTATAACTCACATCTGGCTCCATAAAGAAAATGCCTCCATCCTTTCAGCACAAAGACTACTACTGCTAACTCTAAATCATGAGTTGGATAGTTGACTTCATGTGGTTTCAATTGTCTTGAACCATAAGCAATCACTTTCCGATCTTGCATTAACACGCAACCCAAACCTTCTTTAGATGCATCACAATATATGGTGAAATCCTTCCCTGTTTCAGGAACTGCTAAGATTGGAGCTGTGGTTAATCTAGTCTTCAACTCTTGGAAACTTGCTTCACATTTCTCATCCCACTTGAATGGTGTATTCTTCCTTAATAATTTGGTCATTGGTCCGGCTATTTTGGAGAAACCTTCAATGAATCTCCGATAATAACCAACCATTCCTAAGAAACCTCAAATTTGTTTCACATTGATCGGTGCATTCCACTCTAGTACTGAATAAACTTTAGATGAATTCACAGCAATCCCATCCTTACTGATCACATGACCGAGGAATTCTACCTCATCTAGCCAGAACTCACACTTACTGAACTTAGCATAAAGCTTATGTTCTCTTAAAGTCTGCAATGCTATCCTCAAATGGTTAGCATGCTCTTCCTTATCCTTGGAATATATCAGAATATCATCAATAAAGACGATGACAAACTTGTCCAAATATGGCATGAAAATCTTGTTCATCAGATTCATGAATATTGCCGGTGCATTGGTCAAACCAAATGGTACAACCAGATACTCATGGTGTCCATATCTTGAGACAAATGATGTTTTTGGAACATCTTCCGGCTTGATTTTTATTTGATGGTATCCAGATCTTAAATCGATCTTTGAAAATACTCTAGCTCCTTTCACTTGATCAAACAAATCTTGAATTCTTGGTAAAGGATACTTATTAATGATCGTCACGTTGTTCAGATTTCTATAATCACCGCACATCCGTCTTCCACCATCTCTTTTATCCACAAAGATTACTGGTGCTCCCCATGGAGATACACTTCCCTGTATAAATCCTTTTCTTGCTAACTCATCAATTTGCTCTTTGAGTTCTTTCAACTCTTTGGGTCCCATTTTATATGGTGCTTGGGATATTGGTGTTGTACCAGGTATTAGGTCAATGGTAAACTCTATCTCCCGGTCTGGTGGCATTCCCGGTAACTCTGTTTGAAAAACATCTTGGAATTCATTAACTATAGGAATCTCTTCTAATTTAACTTATTTCATTGAATTCAACTGCAGATCTACCATGATATGACTGTGTTTATCTGCTTGGTAAACTATCCTTGCTCCACTTGGAGTTTTGATTGAGACAGTTTTCTCCTCACAATTTATCTGAGCTCCGTGTTCCATCATCCAATCCATCCCCAGCACTACTGCAATTCCCTTCAAAGGAATCACATAAAGGTCTGCGAAATATGTACAACCACAGATCGAGATAACCTGATCTTGTTTTATGTGGCGTACAATCACATTCCCTCCTGCTGTAACTATGGTCATACGACTTTCTAACGTTGCCCTTCTAATCCCGAACTTATCACAAAATTCTTCAGAAATGAATGAAGTAGTTGCACCAGTATCAAATAGAACTTTTCCGGGATTGGTAAGGATATTGAGCGTACCTATCACTGCATGCTCCAAATTATCCACCTCCTCAAGGGTTGCACAGTTCAGTTTTCCGGTAGGTCGGTTCCTCTTGCCATTGTTGTTCTTGCCATTATTTCCTCCTTTATTGGGCTGTCCATTTCCTCCACTGGCTTGTCCTCCTCCCTTGGTAGGCCATCCTCCCGGTGGTTTGCTCGGACAATCTGGCTTGATATGCCCCTTCTGACCACAAGCGTAACAGATCACTACAGGCTTTTTGCATTCCCTTTGGAAATGCCCTAGAATCCCACAATTGTTACAGATAACATTCCTTCTCAGACTGGATTGATTTCCACCACTTCCCTTGTTATTGTTATTGTTATTGTTGTTGTTGTTGCTGCCATAATTCCTATTCAGGGGTTTGAACTCCAGGTTGGATTTAGGTTTACTTGCCTGAATTCTCTTAGTTTCCTTCTTGGCTCTCTTCCTCCGATCCTCTTGGACATTCTTGTAGTCATCCTCAAAAGTAATGGCTGCATCCAACAATTGCTGATAATTTTGCTTATTGTCTAACCTTAGCTGCATCTTCACAAATAGATTTAATCAAACGCTTTTTCCTCTTCTCTTCAGTGTTAACATCCTCCTCAGCATAACGAGACAGTTGGCTGAACTCCCGGATGTACTTCATGACACTAGTATATCCTTGCTGAAGCTCCTCAAATTCTCTCCTCTTCAACTCCATGACACTTTCTAGAACATGATATTCATGGAATCTCTTCTTGAACTCCTCCCAGGTAAACTCCCTTCCTGGTTATTGCATGGCTAACTGATTTTCCCACCATGATGTTGTAGGTCCAGTCAGCAGATGAGTTGCATACCTCAATTTCTCCTCATCATTGCAACCTACAGTTTTCAGCTTCCTTTCAGTATCTGCTAGCCAGTCTTCTGCATCCATTCGTTCAGGAGCTGATGCAAAAGGTAACGGTCTTGAATTCTGGAAATCAGATAGACTCACTCCTCCACCTTCAGGTGCCCTCTGATTTGCTCGCCCCAGCAGCTCTTCCATGAACTTGTTCTGGGTCTCTTGCATCGTTGCTCCATTAACGGCCTCATTGGTGGTGGTGATAATGCTTCTCGGTTTGCTGCATCTGCATCGGCCTTTTCCTTGGCCTATCGCTCCATTCGCTGCTGCTCAGTTTCCATTCCTACACCCGTATCCATGACCCTCTAGTCCTGAAACATAAAGAGAATACTCATAATTACATCATGTACATGTGTTCTGAGCTCGACTTTACGCACAGAACTAGTCACACAATGAAGATCCAAAGAAAATCCAAATATGCATTTCACATATTTACATAATATCATAATTGTACAAAGTCATTACAACATATACCATATTGGTATTATTACAAAACTACCTTATTACTTTGGTACAAGACACAGTACTTGATACTATTGACTACTTGTCTCCTCCTAATAGTAACTACGCTCATCGTACATGCTTGATGTCCAACCGTGATGACGTGTTGTTCATCGCACAATTTGTGGAACATATGGCCTTCCAGAAGGAACATACTCTATATCTGAAGTATCAGGACTTGAGTCATTACTCAACCTGAGCGCATTGACTCCCTCCAGCTCAGCTGAAAAGTCTTCAGAAACATATTCAACATTATCTCCAGCCTGCATCTCCTGAGCTTCATTTCTTGAGTTGTCAACAGGATACGCAGATCCTGCTGCTCCCCAGGTGCTCTCGTGGGCAAGATAGTTAAACACTAGATAATGTATATTCCCTGGGTTTTGAGAATATGTTGATGATTCAAACACTCTCTCCTCAGGATCTTCTTCGTCATCCTGGTTATCTATTGACATGGTATTTCTACTACTATTATTAGGGTTCATCCTTGCACCCATCCAACTAGATTGTCCAACATTCCTGTCGGGACCATCTATGGACATCTGGTGTTCATGAGATCCATTATATGATCCCATTCTCCAACCATCTGAATTCTCAATAGGAAGTTCTGAGTCAGAACCATCCTCTGAGCCCTGTGGTACTGCATACCGCATATCCATAGTAGGATCATGTGTAGGTTCAGGTCTTGGTGAATAAGGATATGGTATAAAAGATTCCGGATCTATAGGTATATCCTTAAAGATAGGTGTTGCACTACTACTTGCTTCTTTCTCTAACTGGAATGCTAACTGCTTCCTCCTTTCCGGATCAGTTAGATCTTCTAACATGTCATTTTTGTCTTCAACAATCACTCGATGAGTCTTATTAAAAGACGCAACGACTATCCGGTATCTATCCATAAACTTGGAAGCTAACTTAGGATGCTTCTTAACCAAATTAAGATGATCCGGTATAGGCTCCGAGTCTATAGAATCATGAGGTATCACGGAGAATGTGCTACCTTCTAACTCCTTGGTTTTCTGCTCCCGGATATTAGCTATCGCCTCCACAATAGCAACATGATAGGCTGCTAAATGACTCCTACCTTCTCCTATAGGTAGATCGTGATATAATCCAAGCTTCTCTGGAAGTTGGATACTCACACGATACTTGGATAACATCCGGCCATCAAGGTAAGTGATAGTGTTCACTGGAATTTTAGTTGAACAACTAAAGAGCTTTAAAAGTTGACGAAGTTGGTCTGTAAATGATCCTTGATAATCATCAAGAGTCTCCTCTTTCCTTACCAAAGTCTGTTTTGGAAACTTTGGTGCCATATCTCTGTATATCAGAAAAATAATTTTGATTAGTATCCAATGATATATTGCATCATAACAAAGAATTATTGCACTAAAATATATAACGGAATATTCTCATTTGAATACCCATTATATTACTTTTAGAGAATTCTTTATCGTTGCTAATTATCCTACAGGTAATACCCTTTACTAGGTTTCCAACCTAAGGTCAAAGCAATTTGCTCTGATACCAACTGCGGTGACCCAGCATACCACTGCATGTGTAGTACACTATAGTCGTTGACATGACATCTACAGAACACCGTTCTGTAAATATCACATCCCTCAGAGTGGTACAACAGAAACATTGCGGGTCCATATTACAAATGTACACACATTATTATTATTACAATACCGGAAGTTCAAGAATTCCAAAAGATCCAACTTACAAACCAAAATATAAAGTGTTCATCGGAAATTTAAAAGTAACAACTCCGACTAGGAGTTGAGCTCAACAGCTTATTCTATAGATTTCATGCTGCTCGGCTCCGTTAGTTACTACTAACTAGATACTTAATTGGACTCGTTCTCATCAACACCATAGCGGATCTCGTAATCCACTCCTTCAACTCCTCCGGACAGATCAGGTTCCTCGTAGAACACATCTTCTTAGCATTCGGCTGCATACATTGGCACGTCTTCGGGATACTCAGAGTCTAAGCAAGGGATCAAAGGAAAGAATGAGTAACAGCGTTACTCAACAAGTTCATTATATGCCAGGTGGGAAGTTTGATGCTCTAACTACCACCTCGGATTATAGATCCTTGGCACTATGCAGTTTTTGTAAATCTTTCTTCAAAGATTGATTTTATTCCGAAAAACTATGACAATCAGCCTTCACAGGTTGACCAGAACTTTCATGTAGTTCCTTTCCTGCCGTGTTCGTAGCTCCTTCCCGGAATAGGGAGTAACAAGTTATAGTTCTGTAGAGATGTGTTACTTTACCCATGAGAGATCAACTCCTTGTTGCACAACTGGGCGTACTTTCCCATCCACAATTCCATGATGTGGGGCCCAGTAGTTGGTCCAAGCCAATCACTGCCCCCTTCGCGACCCTGCATGCCTCCTTGGTGTACACCATGCCCACATAATGAATTATGGCAATGGTTTGTACAAACTGTTAGATGCCAGAACTATCATGGGACGATGAGGGTTCCCACCCATATGCTGCATATCCTCTATGAATTACCAATTAATATGCACGCTACGAGGATAACAGACACGACCTGCACATCCGGCTTCATGCGAGAGGAAGAAGATACAGCTGACTTCTCTGTCCCATTCCAAATCTCATGGCTAACTGATGTCAGGGGTTATTGATTCCCTACTTGATCATCATTGTTGCAAATAGAACCCTAAGTTCTATTGCTCCATTATATCACCACTTAGGATGATATATATGATTTCTTTATTTATGAAAATAATATTTTCTTTCTTTTGTAGCATATATGATAACACACAATTTGCAAATACTTTGATAAAGACTCTTCAAAGGACATGAGCAAGTGATGAACTTGCCTTGTGATGGCAAGGTAGTGAAGTCTGATGCTTGCACTGGACCTTGAGCTTCTAGTTCTACAAAAACATCATTATTGCCCGGTAAGGACAATATTTAAAGAAGCAAAATGATTATGCAAATAATGTAATGCATTATTTAATTCTATATGCATTTTCCCTATACAAGGTGCCTTTTAATAAAGCATTTATAAATATTAATTTTTTTATATTTATTTGCATAAATTGAATTATTTTATTTTATTTCCCTTTTTATTTGACTTTTATTAATTTAATAATTCTTTTAGGAATTATTAATTATACATTAACTTTATTATTAAATATTTATTTAGTATTTTTCAAAAATACTATAATATTAATAAATAATGAAAGTGATTTTTATTTATTTTTATCATCTTTCAATAATTTTGTAAAATTTCATCAGGAATAAATAAATTACAAAATTCTTATAAAAACTTAAATGTCCAAAATTTTATATCTTATTTTATTTGGACAGAGTGGATTATTGTGAATCCAAAAATATTTTATTTATAATTTTTGGACTTTTATTTTATTTTCTACTCCCTCCGTCCCAAAATAGATGTCTCAAATTTTTCAAAATTTGAATCAATCTAGACACTATTTAGTATATAGATTCATCCAAAATTTAAAAAACCTAAGACATCTATTCTTGGACGGAGGGAGTAGAATTTTATTGAGGTTAGGGGCATTTTGGTCTTTTCGAATTGATTAAAATAGTTTTTTAAATAACTTGGGCTGGCCTTTTGGGCTTATTGGGCCAGTGTGGCCCAATAGGGCAAGGTCAAAATACCACCCTGAGTGGTGTTGGCCCACCCAGCCCATTCCCTCTGCCTCCTCCTCGTTCTCACCTTTCCTCTTCCCCGACCTTGCGGGCTCTGGCGCCGCCGCTGGCGATGGCCGCCGTTGAGGCTTCCCCTGGCCGCTACCGTGGTGCAGGGCGAGGTTTGCGACTCCTCTTGTTCGTTTAGTCCAACTCGATTTGACTCCGGGGCTTCCCCGTGGTCAGGTTCACCCCGTTCCCGAACCCTAGGGTTAGAGAAAGGTGTTGTCGCCACCGCGGTCCCGCTCGGTGGTGTCTTGGCTAAATGTCTTCTTTGTGGTCGCCGTGGCTGGTGCAGTTCTGGCCCCCTAGGTGCTCCACTGGTCGTCATAGTTCGTCGGCCAGTCTGCTTCCTCTTCAATTCGTCAGCGAGGACCCCGGGTAAGTTGCCTCTGTGGTTCTTTTTCATGCTAATACCATGAATCTCTCTGTGTGTATCTAGTGGCTTCTCATGCCTAGTGACTATGTGCTGATTAGGGTTCATCTCTTATGGTTCTTGTTCTGATTAAGGTTCATAACCCCCTGTTGATCATATACATGACGCTTTAGATCTAGTGGTGATCATACTTGAGTATGAAGAATGATTGCTTGTTGTGGATCATGATTTGTAGTGACTTTGATGATGCTAGTGACTTGTTAGATTTATTCCAGTCGAAAGGTTGTTGATCTGAAAATTTACTCTACTGTCAGAATGCTTATACTGACAGTAGTTCTCTCAGTAGTTGCTTACTGCAATTATAATGGTAGGCTTGTATGAGATTATACATACTGAATATAATCATTACATGTAATGATTTCCTATGGATGTATAGATGAATTTGATGTTGATTCCTGACACTTGGCTTCAGGAAGATGATATGTATTGGTTTGTCCCTTTTATCTGTGGAAACTAAGCAAAGATTCGTTTTATCTCCTGTAAAACTTGTCCTTGTGATACCACTATGATCTGGCACACAAGTGATTGGGTTTTATCTCTGGGCTTAGCCTTGACAATACTTGTGATTAATACTGGCAAGATAAAATGAAAGCTTTTCTTGATTCTCCTGCCTATGATGTTTGTCTGAGGCTCTAGGATTTAATTCCTAGTTAGTTGAGCAAATAGTTTTTTTGAAACTTGTAGGATTAGAGGTGCTACTCTCTCTGGGAGATGTGCCCTGATCTGATAAGATCACATGAAGAATGATCTAAGTTGCAAAAATTAACACTAAACTCTGTGATGCTGTTCTGAGGGTTTAGTGCCTTTGGCTGAGTTTGATTTCTTATCTTTATACTTGAAATCTCTAGGATAGATTCATCTCTCTTGGGTGATTATTTATAGATCATTTCATAAAGCAACACATGCTTTTGTTTAGATAATATGATGAAATCATGTGATGGTTTTATTAGGCTCACCACAAAATCTGGTGATGATGATCTTGATCTTGATCTTGATCTGCTGGATTCCTGTGCTTGCTCTTGAGCTGGACTGCTCCTCCTAGCTCCTGGGCTTGGCCTTGTTGTCCACATGATTCTTTCCCCTCCTTATGTCACCATCCTGGTGATGTTTGGGTTGATCTGGGTGGTTTAGTTGGGCTGCTGTTCTTGGTTTGGCTGCTGTCTACACTGGCTGCTCTTGTGTGTTGTGTAGTGGAGAGATGCACTGATGTGATCCTCCACAGCTGTGCTGTGGTTTTGTGAGATTGGGCTATTCTTGTGAGGTCGACAGCACACCATATGCATGCTGGTGTGTGTCTAGCTTGTGTGCCTACTATGCACTTGTGGATATGTTCAGAATTTTTGAACTTACCATTACCAGATTACTTTCACCTAGCTGGTGAATTGGTCCCTCTTGGCTGCCATTTGACTTCTGGCTTTGAATTTATGAAAGATGAAATCTTTCATATTGGTAAAACTTGCCCCTTTATAACATTTCTCAATGATGAATATGTCAAGTGCGTTTCACTGACATATCTGAGAGAAATAATACTAACACTAATTTTATTTTGTTTCTATTTAATATTTGTTTTGCAGGTACAAAGATAAAGATGAAGATTTAGTGTGGATTTAGATATAGGATAGTTAGTAGCAAATGTAATTTTCTTATTCTTTTGTAATTTTTCTTTTGTTATTCTTGTAATCTTTATTTTATTTCATTGTAATAAAGATTATATTATTATTAATAAAGAATATTCCTATTCTTTATTCTTTTGTAAATTGTGAAGTTTGGAATGACTTCAGTAGATTACATTCTTTGTAACTTGTTTATGTATTAATATTATGAAATGAATTTCATATTCAATATTTTTTGGATAAGATTTAAGTTATAATACTTATCTCTTAATTAATTTAAGATTCAAATCTTATATCTAAATCATTTAAATTATAATTCAAACACTCAAGTTTAAAATTCAAATTCATTTTAAACACATAACTCCTTAAGATCATCTCAAATTTTATAACAATCATCCTTTAAGACTAAACCTAATCTCAAAGTATGAAAGAAACATTGATCACTTAGGTTTTTTTATTTGGCGAAAATTTTACCCACATTTTCACAGACGAATGCATGCAACAATACATATTCCTAAATCTACCCTTCGTTAGGTCCTAAATGCTGGGATGTTACACAACAACACCACAATCTTGCCACCTCCGGCATCTACGTCCGCTGCTACCCAAGTTACTCCAGCTGATAGAGTGATGTACGACAATCTCCTCGTCGAGCCACTGACCGTAGCTCATATCCGGAACGTGACCTAGCAGCGAGAAGCGCCCGGCTTCTTTGGAGGAAGCGCAGGCCATCGCGGAGCAAGGCGCTAAGCTAGATCGAGATCTTGTCAACGCGCAGAAATCCATAGAGAAAGCTAGAGCAATGGAGGCTGAGTACAAGACTCTGCTACAACAGCAAAAGACCAAGAAAGCTCCGCCTCGCGTCATCAACGATCCTAGTGTATGGCGAAACCTAGGATGGGCTCCCTCGAAGCCGGCACAGGCCAAGCCATACATTGACAGTGAAGGCAGGCAGGTGATGCCCACTCCTCTCCTCAACCTCGCCGTCTCCAAGACCCTTGTAGAGCATGATAGATCACCCGAGGCAATGGACTAGGTCTATGACCTAGTGGCCAAGACGGTGAAACAGCAGGAAAAGGCCACCTCTCAGAGGCTTGAGTCTGACCCAGCATTTTGCTAGTCTAGCCAGCATAAGCCGCCAAGGGACAGATCTCCTCTTGATGTCGGGTCTCAGACGGGTTCATCAGAACAAAGATGGAGGGATGCGCGCAACAGTAAGGATGCTATCCCCATATCCTCCGACCACGGAGAAAAGGCCCGACCTCGTTGTCCATCGCCACCGCCCCGCTCCCCCCGACATCGTGAAGATCCCAAGGCTCACCATCGTATGGATATGCCCCCGCCAAGGAAGGGCGGCATCATCATCCGCGACAACACGGAGCAGACCCGTCATGACGGAGAGTGCAACCAGAGACACAAGAGCAGCTCGCGCCATGACCCTCCGCGTCCTGCAATGAATTCGACAAGCGTGAGGCGTTGCAGGAGGGTAATAGCAAGAAGGCTAACCCACCGCCACCTCCGCCTTCGTCGCCACCTAGCAGTCACCATGGCAGAGGAGGCCCGCATCGTTCACGCACCCCATCCCCTGTTGACAAGAAGAAAAGAAACCCGGAGCCATACGATGCACGTTCGCGGATTGATAAGATCCACGAGGACCGGTAAGGGGCATACCTGGGACCACGTTGCTTTGGACCTGCTATACGGTCCGCAACTTACCCCAAAGGTTTCCGGATTGACAATACCATCAAGCCCTATGACGGCACCGCTAAGCCAGCAACATGGTTGCACGACTACGACAACGCGATAGAGATTGTCGTGGGTAACCCCGACGTTGTCGTCAAGTACCTCGCATTGATGTTGGCGGGCACATCCCGTTAATGGATTGTTGACTTGCCGGAGAAATCCATCTGCAATTGGTTGGACATGCAAGAAGCGTTCACCAAGAACTTCGAGGGTACGTACAAACGTCCCTGCACTGTTGGCGATCTACAGCTGGTGCGTGCAAGAGAAATACGAGACATCTCGCGCCTAACTCTCCCGCTGGTTGGATATGAAGAATTCATGCGCAGGAGTGCACGCTCAGACCGCCATGGCCTCCTTCATTGATGGGTTGGAAAGGGGCACGTTGCTCCAACATAAGCTGAAGCGCTTGCAGGACAATCACCAGCTTAACTTGAACCAGATGATTCAGTTGGCTAGTGAGTTCGCAGCTGCCTACGATGATGCTCGCGGCTCTCTGCCGGCAACGGCCGTTCCAACTAAAGCTCGGAGGAACAGCAGCACAAAGAGGAAAACCTCTATAGAAGAAAAGCAAACTCCCGACATGGTCGCCATGACCTTTGCAGGATGAGGAGAAGGCGGACAACGTGGCCGAGGACGGGGAGCTGGTCGTGGGCAGCAGCGAGGAAGTGAAACTACCTCGGTAGCGCTCCGCGTTCCCCAAAACTACGAAGAGTACCGTGATATTTCATGCCTCGTACACCTCGATGTCAATAGCAAGGCCACCCATACCAATCGACACTGCAAGTTCGTCAATAACCTCAAGGAGGACCCGGAGTCTGGCTACAAGCAAAGTCGGAATAACAGACCGCGAGGCAAGGGCAAGGGGAAGAAGAAGGAGGAGGAGTCCAAGGATTCAAGTGACATGGACGAGGATGTTGACCCCAAGCACGCCGCCAAGAGTGACGACAAAGGCAAGAACCCCTTCATCAAGAAGGCACCAGTTTACCACACTTTCCTTGGCACCCCCACCGTCCGACAACAGAAGACCTCTATGAGGATATTGATGGCCACTCTAGCCCCAGTTCCCCAGTACCTGCGCTGGTCGGAGGTTCCAATTACTTGGGACAGGAAGGATCACCCAGACCTCATCCCTATGGAGAATCAATATGCCATGGTCATCAACCCTTTGATTGATGGCATTGAGTTCACCAAGTGTATGGTGGATAGTGGAAGCAGCATCAACATCATGTACCTGGATACACTGGATAAGATGAACTTGACGGAGGCAAACCTAAGGCGGACCAACACCATATTCAACGTTTTCTCGATGCATACTTAGGATGCCACCAGATCAAGATGAGGAAGTCGGACCAATTGGCCACTTCGTTCACTACTCCATATGGCAAGTTTTGTTATGTTACGATGCCCTTTGAGTTGAAAAACGCAGGTGCTACGTACCAGCGGACAATGCAACGTTGCCTGCACGACCAAATTGGTCGGAACGTTCACGCCTATGTGGATGATATAGCGGTGATGTATAAAAAGTCAAATGACTTAATCTCCGACTTAAAATAAACCTTTGATAATCTCCGGAAATACAACATGATGCTTAACCCTAAGAAGTGCGTCTTCGGGGTTCCAGCCGGCAAATTGTTGGGCTTCATCATTTCCCAACGTGGAATCGAGGTCAACTTGGAGAAAATCAAGTCCATATTAAACATAAACCGTCTGACATGCCTAAAGGACATTCAAGGACTAATAGGTTATGTTGCAGCAGTTAGTCTATTCGTCAGCCGACTTGGAGAGAAGGCCCTGCCGCTGTACAAGTTGCTAAAGAAGGCGGACAAATTTACGTGGACAGACGAAGCAGATGCATCATTGAAGCAGCTCAAGGAGATTCTTTCCTTAGTGCCCATCCTTGCAGCACCCGAGCCTGGAGAGCCCATGTTAATTTACATGGCGCAACCAAACGGGTAATCAGCATCGTCGTCGTGGTAGAGCGGAAGGAACCAGGCTATGAGCACAGAGTTCAGTGACCAGATTACTATGTAAGAGAGGTCTTGACGGAGTCCAAGCAGCGTTACCCGCACTACCAGAAGATAGCTTATGGAGTATTCCTTGCTTCTCGGAAGCTAAGGCATTACTTTTAGGAGCACCCTATCACAGTGGTGAGCAAGACTCCACTGTCCGACATTATCAATAACAGCGACGCTACAGGAAGGGTCGCGAAGTGGGGCATTGAACTTGCCGCCTTCGAGATCACCTACAAGAGACGCGACGCTATCAAGTCACAAGCCTTGGCGGATTTTATCGCAGATTGGACGGAGATGCCATATGCTACTCCGTTGCCAGAACCAGAGTACTGGATGATGCACTTTGACGGATCAAAGCTGCTCAACGGCTCGGGGGCTGGTGTCTTGCTACCGTCACCAACTGGGGACAAGATACACTACGTTCTGCAGATCCACCTTGAATCTACGAACAACATGGCGAAGTATGAAGCACTCATTCACGGATTATGCGTATCCAAGGATATTGGCATCAAGCGCATAGTTTGCGGTGGAGATTACGACTTGGTTGCCCAGCAGGTGGCTGGCACCTGGAATGCGCGGAACCCTATGATGGCGGCATATTGAGACGAAGTGGACAATATTACCAAGTGCTTCTTGGGCTACGAGGTCAAGTATGTACCTAGGGAGAAAAACGAGGTGGCTGATCTGCTGTCTAAGCTTGGATCAGGGCGCAAATGAATTCCGCCAAGAGTTTTCCTAGAGCATCTATGGACACCATCTGTGAAGGGAGCAGACATCGACAACCCGGATAGAGTTGACTCTTTCGTCCACATGGTGGCAAAGGTCCCTCCGGCTTGGACAAAACCGTTCATGGAATATCTCGAACACAGAACTTTGCCCGACGACAAGGTCGAAAGACGGCAAATAGTACGTCGAGCGAAGGGCTATACCATAATCAATGGACATCTCTACAAAAGGAGCACTACTGGTGTATACCTTAAGTGTGTTTCCCAGCTAGAAGGTATTAAAATCCTACGCGAAATACATCTTGGAGATTGTGGGCATCACGCCGCTCCTTCCGGCAAGGATTCTACTGGCTGACTGTGAAGGCGGACGCCGACAAGCTGGTTGAGACGTGCATGGGATGCTAGTATTATGCCCGACAACCACATGTTCCTGCTGAAGAATTGTGAACAATACCAATAACTTGGCCGTTTGCAGTCTAGGGGCTAGTATTGGTGGGACCGTTATAGACGGCACCATGTGGATTTATGCATCTGCTAGTAGCAGTTGATAAATTCACTAAATGGATAGAAGCTAAACCCATTAGAAATCTTGATGGGGCAACTGCCCTTAGGTTTGTCCGGGATCTGGTGGTGAGATTTGGTATCCCACATAGCATTATCACCGACAACGGTAGCAACCTGTCACTCGAAGAAGTGGAGGCATATTGTTGGGAGAAGGGCATCCGACTTGACCTTGCATCTGTGGCACATCCACAATCCAATGGCTAGGTTGAGCGAGCCAATGGATTAATTCTGCAGGGAATAAATCCACGTCTTGAGGCACCGCTACATAGAGCAACTGGAGCCTGGGCGGAAGAATTGCCATCTGCGTTGTGGAGTTTACGAACTACACCCAACAGATCCACCAGCTACACCCCTTACTTCATGGTATATGGAGCAGAAGCCATCCTACCTTCCGACATACTTCATGATGCACCAAGGTTTGCCGCCTACGATGAAGATGACGCTGAAGAATCCAGACGCCTAGATGTGGACCTTCTCGAGGAGGAGCGTGTTCTGGCATGCCAAAGTTCCGCCATCTACCAGCAGAAGCTACGTAGCTACCATAGTCGCCGCGTTCTGCATCGCTCGTTTAAAGAGGGGGATTTGGTGCTCCGACTTAAGCAGAAGAAGTCGCACAAATTATCCCCGCCATGGGAAGGACCGTTCATCATAAGCAATGCGCTACTCAATGGGTCTTACTACCACGTTGACAATCATGAATTGAAGGATAGACCCAACGAGGATCATAAGCGTAAGCGACGTGACCCGGATGATGACTACCCGGAGCTTGATCGGCCATGGAACATAGCACAGCTACGTCCTTTCTACACTTAGCATTTTTTATCTAGTTGTGTACTTCTTATATGATCAATGAAATAAATCTCTTTGGTTCACTCATATTCCTGAGTCTTTTACCTCCTTTAGTGTTCATTTTTGGATCATATAAAACCTTTATGCACAAGCTTTGCGATTGCACTTGTGAAAATTCTGCCTACATGTGTTAGCTTAAGTTTTCTAGTCTACACGTTCTTTGTCGTTTTTATGTGGATTCTGGAGTAGTGAATTTCAGCACTTATTGTCAGCGATTTTGTGCTTAGGTTATTGATGGTGCCATTGGGCATCATCACCTGAGCACATGGTTCCGACAACGAGTCTTCCGACTCATGAAAAGTCAAGCGTAATAACCAAAGTAATGGATAAGCCAGCACTTGCTTAAAAATATATATACATGCTGGAACTAGTTCTTAAGTAGCAGGACATACATCATTGTTTTCCGCCTTAAGTTAATACATAGTTCTTTCCGCATACACGTTATAGAGGGAAAAAATATTACAAATTGTTTTTCATTCCTCTGGCGCAGGCGACTTGGAAGCAACATCATCGGCAGCAAGAGAGTCACCCTCGAAGTCGGCAGTGTGGAGAGACTCAGATGAGCTTTGGTTGCCGCCATCGATGGTATTCATTGGCACGAAGACGTTAACGTCGACCAACTCGGAAACTATGGTGTCATAACCCGCGAGTGACGAAAAGATAGATTCATGGTTTATCTCATGGCCTTCTTCATCTACGTCGGGGATGCCAGAGGTTACCGTGTCGATGTCGGCATTATCGTAGTGTGCCTTGACCATGGACAGCTCCATCCTTGCACCGGCCCATGCACATGAAGCTTTCCGACCACGCCAGGGCTCGGCGAGATCTCAAGAACTTCGCCACAGAGTCTGATGCCTTGATATTAATCTGGAGGGGCTTCGCAATCTCTTTGGCTTGCTCGATGCGGTGTTGATGAAGTTGCCGTCAAGAACCATGCATTCCTTTGCCGGAGGAGGCAACCGGGTTAAACCCATAGGAGCTGCGAATTCCCGACAAAGGAGCGCATGAGTTCAAAAATTCAGAGTATCTAGACTACAAAAATCCAAGACAGAGAATCACTTACTGAAGATTCTAGCCTCAGCTTGCCAGAGGGTATCCGCCAAGGAGTCCCGTTCTTGTTGGAGGAGCTTGTACGCTTCATGATGGCGTTGATTCTGCTCATCGGCAACTTTCTTCTGATCTTTTAATATCGAAATCTCCTCCTTCAAGCGGTTCATCTCCTCGGTGGCGGAGTCCTGCAGGGCTTTCATTGATTCTTCATGCATCTTCAGCATGTCCTTCCTCTCCTGCTTAAGGATCTTGTTCTCGCTATCCAGCTCCTAAATATGCTTGGATTGCTCGACAATGTCCTTAGCCTTGGCAATGGTTTCTGCAAGTCGGAGAAATCAAAGTACACAGTGAGTACTCAGAGAATACACAAGTTCAAGTCGGAATACGAAAAAGAAGGGAAAAACAGACGCTTGCTCTTTATTATCCATTCCTTCAAGAAGGCAGTTTTACCCTTTTCGGCTTCCAGGTCCGCGCGCATCTTCTGGTACTTGTCGTTGGCCATGCCCCTCCGAGCATTCTCATTCTGTGGAAAAAAGAAAAGTTAAACGTTGTTTGGTCTACTTGGAGCATCTAGCCGGATAATTTCCACCTAGAGGCTCAGGGGCTACGGCGAGAGTTTTTAACTTAACAATATGCTTAGTATTTCTTTAAGCATCTAGTCGGAACTAATTCAGTTTTCGATTAGAAGCTTGGGGGCTACAGTATAAAGTTTTTAACTCGGATGTATGCTTAGCTTCTCTTTAAGCATCTAGTCGGAACTAATTCAGTTACAACTAGAAGCTTGGGGGCTACAGTATTGAAATTTATAAACACTGCGTATGCTACTCTTAAAGCATCTAGTCGGAATAATTCATTTCACCTATATGCTTAGGGGCTACAGAGAGAATTTTTCTAGCTTAGTCACTGTTAGAGCATCTAGACGCAAAGACCTATGGTTTTCCGTCTAAATCCTCGGGGGCTACAGTGGGATATTCATATGAAATTCAAAAAGGAAAAATTAACTTACAAGTGCAATGATCTTGAGGTTAGTAGCACTCCCAGCCAGCAGCTTGCCGAAGGATACACTATTTCCTTGCAAGATCTCTTCTTGCCGGAGAAGCTCCTCTAGACCGCACGTCAGAGATGTCGGCGCCGCACCAGGAACCAGAGAAGTGCTACCCGGCGTAAGTACCAGATAGACTATCTTCGGATATTCTATGGTTTTCTTGGGTGCGGGGGCGCCGCCTTCGGCAGAAGTACCACCTTCCACCACCGCCTTACCGCTACCGATGGCATCCTTAGCTGGAGCTTCAGCCATTTGGTATGCAGCACTCTCATGCGTCGCCTCCTCACCGACAACAGCAAGCTCGGTAGAGGCACCTGGGTCCACATCCATGGCGGAAGGGCCAGCTGCTTCCTTGGCTTGAGAGCTTGTCGGAGCGGATGAGGGCTTGACGATGGGAGTGACAGGGGCAATAGCGGGAGATGCGTCGCGATGCAGCATATCCTTGATGGTTCTAGAAGCCCCCGAAGTTTTGGAGGTCTTCTTCAAGCTGGTCGTGGCTTTCTTCCTGAAACGTGCAAAATGCATAAGTCTAGGAGCAAGACAGATAAATGGACAATGTCGGAGAGAAAGAAGCTTACACAAGAGGGGGTGCTTTGGCAAAAGGGATCCCGGTAGTCTTTCTTTTCTCCGCCTCCAGGGCGTCGGTAGTCTTCTTGGAGGCTCCACCCTCCGTCTTCTTCTTCTTGCCTCCATCGGCAGCGTCAGAGGTGGAGCTCTTCCGCTTTCGCGACAACGGAACATCGTCGTCGGAAATGATCGTGACTTCCTTCATCTTTGGATCATAGATTTGGACAGCCATGCTATCCTCCGCTAGATCGCTAAGTTGTTAAGTGAGAAGTTACCGTGTTAGACAAGATGGTAATGGCTAGACGGAAGAACTGGAGTATATGTCATACACGAAAGATATGCAGTTACCTTTGGGCACTTGCTCTCTATGAACATGTCATAGGTGATTGCGAAGCCATGCTTCTTTTCCTTCACCTTGATGATGTCCTTGAGGCGAAGCTTGACGGAGTCGCTCGAGAAGTTGTCCATGGAGATGCGGAGGCTATCCCTTCAGTCGTTGGTATACTCGTGCATCAGCTTCAAGCGGTGTTGCAAAGGCTGGATCCGCCTGATGAACCAGCACATGGCTAGGTACAATCCGGTCAAACCCGTCTCTATGAACCACTTCTCGGTCGGCCAGAGGGATATCTGGGTCGTAGAAGTAAGTACGCTTCCAGTTCTTGCAGGACTCGTGGCCGACGATGTCGGGGAAGTGTCGGCCAGGCCGGATCTTGAAGCTAATAGTGACACAATTTCTAAGTTCATCCTTGCTGGCTCCAGCTTCACGTTTGACGGTGCAGAAATAGATGAAGAGGTCTAGCCTAGGATTAATCCCTAAATAACCCTCGCAAAGCGCCGCGTAATTGCTAAGCGCTAGGATACTATTGGGAGAGGTTCTGTGGCTGTACTCGGTAATGATTCAAGACGGCAAGGAAGAAGTTGGAGATGGTCAGGGAGACGTTGCGTACCATCTATGCTTTGAGGTACACCTTTTCTCCAGCTTGGGGAGAAGGTGTGACCTCACCGGTCGGCGCCGCCCGCCAGGCGAGCCCCTCCATCGCAGGAAGGTATCCTTCGACGATCAACTCTTTGATGTCACGGTCCGTGATGTCCGAACCGCGCCAGTCGCCTTTGTGGGAGTCGTTTTCCTCCTCCAGCAGCTCCAGCGTCGCTGGATTATGGTTGCCGCCGGTGGCCTCGACCACCGCGGACATGGGGATGACCAGGCCCTCTGGGGGCACGACGACGGAGCTCACCGTCTTCGCCACGGCTTCGCCTGACGCCGCCATTGAAGGGGAGGAGATGCTGCTAGCCATTGGGTGCGTTTGGAGGTGACTGGCGAGATTGGGAGTTAGGGTTTTTCGTGGGAGGTGCGGAGAGCTCCAGGAGACGCTTGCCTGAGGAAGAAGATGCAGGGGAGAATGAGGTGAAAAAGTAAATTTTCCACCGCAGTTACTATTTATGATATCCAGCATCAAGATTCGTGCAGCTTGATCAAATGGTTGCCGCGTAGGCAACGTGTGCGGAGACGTGCGCGGAAATTTTGCCACGTACCAACCATCGCCGCCAACGGTTCGTATCGCTCGCGCGGGAAAAGTGGACATGATTGCGTTCTCTGCATGTGTGAGTTACGAGGCGTTGCTGACCTATGTGTACGTCATCCTAGCTGTCACAGGCAGATGAACCATCACATCAGAAGATTCCGGCATGGACGGATCCAGTCTGGCTACGAAAGAGTACGATGGAAGATTAAGAAATTCTCCGACTTACAAGTTGAAGACGGAGAAAACCTTGCAGGGTTCTTTGGGAGGACTACAAGATATTGCTTGACGATTTGCCGACATCCATCTAGACGAAGCATTCAACGTGAAGAGGCAAGACTGCGCAAGATCTCGGAGTTCAGCGGGGGCTACTGTTGGGGATATGCTATATGGGTATCCTCATAGCATGTCTCTTATCCGGATAACCCGGGTGGCCCATAGTTGGTAGAATGGCCCATGGCCTGCTGGTCAACCTAGTTAGATGGATCCAGAAGGGAGGCCCATGCCGGATAAAGGAAGGCTACGGTGGAGTCACCAGCGTACCCGGAGCCTTGGAGTACAAGACACGCAAGACTAGTAATAGACGATGTAGGACTCTATGACCTGTCCGGCTAGGACTTTTCCCTGTAACCCTAGGACCTGGCGACTATATAAGTCAGGACTATGGGAGCATTTAGGGCACCAATTAACTCACACCTCGCATAGCTAACCTATATTTGTAACTCGGCGTATTGCCCTTATAGTGATTTATAGCAGGAGTAGGATTCCGCCACCATCGTGGGATCTGAACATGGGTAAGCTGTGTTACCTCGTACCTGGGTAAGCTGCCTTCCCCCACGTCTCTAAACACGCACTGTGAGGACCCCTCCATGGCGTACTCGTCGGCAATACCACGACAACCACCTAGTCCCCCAAGTGGACCAATGACTCGCGCCCGAGCCAAGCTCCTACAAGCTAAGGTTAACTCGCTCCTTTACTCGTGTGACTTTGATATGCCTTTGGATGGCTTGCTACTTCCTGCAACTACACTATGTATCCTCAGCTATGAAGCACCAGTACCTCACCAAGACCCCAAGGAAGAAGAACTAGGAGAAGCGCTACTGGAGCTCATCACACCGGAATCTCCGGACAACACCGGAGTCTCCGACCCTGCCCACCGGAGTCTCCGGACCGACCCCCCGTCCGACCCCAGGAACCGACCTGGGGACAGTATGTATGCCCCTCCGGAGACGGGTCTGGAGATTGACCGGAGTCTCCAGCCTGCGCGACAACAGGCATGTAAAGGACTTTTGGGCCTGGCCCATGTAACCCCCAGATTCGCGCCAACTTCCAGTTTTATCCCCAAACTACCCATGTTTATGTGGCTGGCCTATATACAGCCCCACCCCTCTATTGTAAACCCTAGACTTGGATAATTGTAATTGAAGACACCCCTTGAGGATCTACCAATTACTAGTCTCATGCTCCTTGACAAGGAGGACCAATTATCCCCCTCCTCTTGGATTTTGCCTCGTGCGTTCAAGTTATACAAGTCCTTGGAGTTCGGTGTCCCATCTCCAAGTAGTCAAGATCTCATCAATCCTCTCACCCCCGTTGTTGGCCGTGGAAGAGCGTCTTGCTCAACGCCGATCCTAGGGATTGTGTTGGACCGGTTGCCACCGGTGTGAGCTATCTGCTTGTATCGTGTTTTCGTGTGTGTGTGTGTTCATCGAGTTCTTCGCGTGTGAGTTCATGGGTCTCATCCCCCTCACTTCCTCCTTGATTTCCACGGGATTTGTGAAAGATCGGGCCTCCCCGAGGGGTCACCCCTAACATATTGGTGTAAAGAGCAAGGTTGATCACGAATTTCCCCTCATTTTTTTCTTCTATCCACCATAAATTCAAAAATTTCCCAAAAAAGAGCCCAATTTGCCTTTGGATAAATCTCTCGTTTTGGATTTCTATTTGTGGTTTTGATCCGACCAAACCTTGTCTAAGGTGTTGGTCCAGCTTTTGCCTGCGTTTCCCAGCCCAATTTTGGCCAAATTTTCGCGGATCTGAGGACTCTTGGCATGGATTTCCGCTCAAGAACATGAGATGTTCTCCCCGCACCGGAGTCTCCAGCCCCAGACCGGAGTATCCGGCCCCTGGCCGGAATCTCCGGCCCTGGACGCCAGTTTTGTCTTCCGCCTCTTATTCTGCATTGGCTAATTTGTCCGCTTGTTGTTTGTGTTCCGTGTGCGTGTCACCAGCTAACAGATAGCTTCTGCAACATCATCCACTCTCTTCGACACCACGGACCCCAAACTCCTCCCCGATCCATCGACACAAGCTCATCATGAACAACTAAGGTATAACTTGTGTCAACCCTTGTAGCCATATCTTCCTTTGTGTGTACCTATACAATGAGAGCAACTCCTTTTGTGTTTTCCTAAGCATTGTGCACTTGTCCTCGGAAAGATAGTGTGTGTAAGCAAAGACAAAAGTTAACTTAGTAGTATAGAAAGGGAGAGAAGAATCAAAAAAAAGAGGAAAAACAAAAGAAAAATAGAAAGATACATAGTCTCCCAATACAAAGAGAGTATTAAGCTTGTAAGCAAAAGAGAGAAAAGAAGAGCAACCAAGGCAAGTGCAAAAATCTGTTGCTTATCCTCTTTTGGTGAACGAGTTGTGGTCTCTCCTTGAGTTGGCACGACAACCGAGCGTGGTCTTTGTTAGGATATTTTGTGCTCTTTTTCATAGTCGTGCTGACCCCTTTTTTCTCCACGTGTGTGTGTAGTCATAGGGTCTCGTCACATTTTGAGTTGACCATCTACTTTTGACTTGAGTTTGGTTGGATCTTACCCACTTTTGACTATCCTTTTCATTTGGTTGGTCCTTTGGATTTCCACAATCCTAACCTTCCACCAAAAGCTTTTGAGAGTTGTAGTTTCCTTCTGTGTGAGTTTCTTTGCGATTTCACTTTGCAAGATCTTAGCTCTCTTGTGTGGCAATTGGTTTGATACAATCTCCAAGGTGAGATAAAAGGCTAACTCTCCATGTATTCTCCTCCATATACAATCCGTGTTGGCTTTGCATCATGGACAGGAATGGCGAGTCATCCCAACCAACGCCACCTCAAGAGGAAGACACACAATACATGACAAGGTGGGATCATTGGAAGGTCCGAGGAGAATTCAACTACCGTTGTGACGCCCTTGAGCGGCGCCAAGACGAACAATTTAGCGAAACCCGAGTGGAGTTCAAGAGCATCGACAACCGCTTCGAGGAGGTCAAATGCATGCTATGCAACACAACCTTGGCCAGCAAAATGAAGCTCTTGGTCGCGCTCTCGCCGCAACGGATGAGAACCTTCAACGCCTCATTGATGGCCTAGGAAGGCCGTGATCTCGCGACTCAAGCTCGTAACGGCACTCCTCAAGTGCATAAAGCTCTTCACACCATCATGCATCAAGGCACCAAGATGGACCCGTCCTTCACTCCATGAGCTCTTCTCAAGCGGTACCATCTCCGCGACACGCCGCAACGTCAAGCTATGATGGTGACCTCTCTGCAATACCTCCAAGACGTGAAGCGAACCGACCACAACCAAGGGCACTCGTGATTCAACAAGAACAACCTCAAGTGGACCCCCAAGCCCATCGTCACCGACACATTCCTTAAACAACAAGTAAAGACTCCGAATTGGACGAACAAGATCGCCGTCGACGTGAAGCACTCGAAGACCCACCAAGGCATCATCATCGACATGAACATCAACATCGACAACATGATCACCATGACGAGCCTCCTACGCATCATGAAGAAAGGGAGAGGTCCATTGCGCATGTGGCTCGCTGCCCTCCTTGCCACATGACTCAAGACAATGCTCATCGTCATGATGACCAAAGACCGAACCAACCTCGTGAGGACTAAGCGCCTCCTCCTCGTCATCAAACACGCCAAGAACAAGAGCAAGCTCCCCAAGATCGTTGTGAGGACCAAGCGCCTCCCCCTCGTCATCAACCACGCCAAGGACACGAGCAAGCTCCCCAAGCTTGTCGTGTGGACCAAGTTCCTCCACCAAATGCGGCACCACAACAACCGCAAGGGCAACACCACCATCACCAAGCAAAACGTGAGAGCTCGGATGATGAATATGGCCACCAACATCATGGAAACCACCAACGCTAGAACCGCAATGAAGAGGAACTTTCGGCAAGCTCAAATTCACCATGCCCAAGTTCACCGGTCCCAATGAACCCAAAGAATATCTTTAGTGGGAACTCAAGGTTGACAAGATCTTCCGCATGCACAACTATAGCAATGAGAAATGATGGCTCATATGAGATCCCGCTTTGTTCCTTTGCATTACACTCGTGACCTCTTCAACAAGCTCCAAACGCTTAGTCAAGGAACAAAGACCGTGGAAGAGTACTTCAAGCAAATGGAGCTCAACATGATCCATGCCAACATTGAAGAGCGTGATGAACAAACAATGGCACGCTTCCTTAATGGCTTGAACCACCCAATCAATCGCATCACCGAGTTCCAAAAGTACAACAACATGGTTGAGATTGTGCACATAGCAACAAAAGCTGAACGTCAAGTGCAAGAGGAATTCAAGTACAACAAGCCAAAGACGTACTTCACCTACAAGTAAGCGCCAACCACAACATCAACAACCATAAATGGAAGCTCAACAAGTACCACCAAGCTTCCCTTCAAGCTAACACTTCCTCAAGGAAAACTGCCCCAAGTGGAAAATACACAAAGGATGATCAACCATTCAATGGTGAATGCTACAAGTGTGGAGGCAAAGTACACAAGTCGGCCACATGTGGAAACAAGAAAGTTTTGATCATCCACGACAATGGCAATGAAGAACACTTGAGTGAAGATGAGTTTGATGCAAGGGTCAAGGAAGCTTTGGCAAGTCAAGATTTGGAAGATGACCAAGAACTACTTGTGTGTGAGCATGAAGCAAGTCCATCACTTGTTGTCACAAGGGTCTTAACTACTCAAGTCAATGAGAATGAAGACCAAAGGTCAAACATCTTTCAAACACATGTCGGTATCAATGGGAAATCCATCAAAGTTATCATCGATGGAGGGAGTTTCCACATTCTTGCAAGCACGGAATTGTGTGAGAAGCTCAACCTCACCCTCCATCCACACAAGCACCCCTACCATATACAATGGCTAAGTGACCAAGGGTCCGTCAAGATCAAGCACACCGTCTCGGTAACTTTCTCAATTGTACCATACAAGGACACGGTGGAGTGTGATGTGGTTCCCATGACAGTTTGCCATATGTTGCTAGGTAGTCCGTGGCAATATGACAAGCGTGCTTTGCATAATGGTCACACAAACGCTTATACCTTCAAATGTCTTGACAAGACTTGTTTTTTGCAACCAATGACTCCTATCCAAATAATTGTGGACAATGCAAAGGCTTTAGAGAGGGCGCAAAGCACAACACCATCTTGTGAGAAGAGCGGTGAGCGATAGAACCACACTATAGTGAGTGAGAGCCACAAGCCAAACTCGAGTGGAAAAACTAAGAGTGTTCTTCTTTCCACAAAAAGTGAGATGAGAGAAGTGCGGAACAACCCATCCATCTTACACTGTGTCCTTATAAGCAAGGGACTAGCGCAAGGAACTAATGAATTGACAAATGTTCCTCCTTCTTTGATGACTATTTTGCAGGAATTCCAAGATGTGTTCCCAGAAGAGCTTCCTCATTGTATCACCCCGGGTAAAACCACCACTTGAAAATCGTTGTTGTTTTTATTATGTGCATCATCATGGCATCAGCATGCATCTGTTTGCCTAAAACTATTTTCTAAAAGCCTATTTTATTTTCTGGATGTTCTCCTCTTTGTTCAAAGCCAAACCCCAGATCTGTCTGGATCTTTTATTTGTCTAAAAACCTTTTACAAATGTTTTGTTTAAAATAAATAAAAATAATAAATAATAAATATATTTTTTTGGGGGAGGCAGTCCAGCCCGCCAGGCCCAAAGGCCCGGCTAGCCAGAACACCTACAACCCCAAAACCTACCCCAAACCCTAGCTAATCCTAGCCCCACATCAACCAGAAAACCCTAACCCTAGCACCCCACCTAACCAAACCCTCCAACTCACTCCAGCCGCCGCCACCCTCCCTGTACACACACGCACACAACACCACGCGACACCGACCCATGCAACCACCACACAGTGCACGCAACGTACCCACCCCGGCCCCGCTCCTGGCCCACCTCGACGCGCCCCCGTCGCTCGCATCCTCCCTCTCATCTCGGATCCCCGCCGCCAACAGCGACCGCCTCACCTCTAGACCCCATGCCCGCGAGGCCCTCCCCCGGGCCTGACCCTCTCCGTCGACCACCCTGCCTCCTCTGCGTCCTCCTCCCCGACCCGCGTCCAGCCGCCGCCGCGACGCCGTGCTCCGCGTGCCGCGCCTGCAAGGTCGCTAGGCGCCGGTCGTCGTTGTTCCTCCCGGCGTCGCCTCGGCCACCGTCTCGCAGCATCTTCCATGCCCCCATCAAGATCCTCTACCGCCTATCCACCTCGTCCTAGCCCGACGCCCTCGCGCCTCTGCCTGCTCGCTGCTCCGCCACCACAGGCACCCCACCACCACGCGGTCCTCCTCTTTCCCGACCCCGCCAGCGCCCTACGCACTCCTCTCCTAGCGCTGGTCCCCGATGCTGAGGCTCCCCTCGAGCGTCGCCATCCTCTTCCCGCGCTACCTCCTCTCTGCACCAACCTCCGCTGCACGTGCTTCCCCTCGCGTCCCTGCCTTGCCATGGTCGCCCGTCTTCCTCTGTCGTCTTTCCTAGCGCACCTCCACCTTTCATGAGTGCGGCCCTTGACACCAGCGTCGCCATCTGCTGGTTTAGCCCAGATGGGGTCGACCCGGTGATGTCCTATTGTTATTTGGTGCTCTATGTGTGCTCCTGTGTTTTGAAGATGGTAGAGACGAACCAAGTATGCGTTGGCCCCGAGACTGAATCGAAGCAACTGACTTCTACCCCGTGAGGCTGGCGTGGTAGTGTTGATGCGAAAATTGCCACCCGATGACAAGATCAACAACGACCTGCACCTCTCGAGACACCAAGAACTCCGCCTCAGAGCCTCAAAGACCCTAAGGAACGTTCCCGGACCGAGTTCTCCGGCACGGATTCAAGATCGTCGACGTGGAACTCAGAGGCTGCCGGTTCGACAAGGTCGCCTTCTCGGACGCTGAGACCCGAAGCCCCGTTCCCGGAGTCCGAAGCCCCTTTTGTACCCAAGATCGCCGAACCCCTCAAAATGTGACCCCTTTTTCCAAGCCCTATTTTATATATTGAAATATATACTTTGTTGCATTTAAATTGTCATGCTTGCATACATATTGTGGGTGTTTGGGAGTGTTTCGACGATTCACCTAAATTAAATATGGAGGCCATATGCGGGCAATTCTAGTCTTATATTAGCCCCATTTAAATTCGTGTAGCGAACCGATGATATAATCTTGCCTTGTTAATACAACATTTAAATTGCGGGGTATCTAAACAACATGAACCTACTAATTAATTATCGGGACCCTGGTTCCATTTAATATTGTCTAATTGCATCGCATCCTTGCCATGCCGTACATCATACATGCATCATGCCCGATCTTTTGCCGTAGTATTAAATAGTGCATCCGGTGTTTCTTCTAGTTCTTTGCTTCTTCACGGATTAGGTCGATGAGTTGATGCGAGTGTCGACCCGAGCTTCGAATGAACCTTCAGAAATGTTTTTCAGGCGAGCATTCTCCCCCTTTCTACCTATCTTACTTTTATAGTCGTTATTTCCTCCTGTTGATCTATTGCTATCTGTGATGCGATGCTCTAGTTTTCATACCCGTGATATCCCTTGCAGCCATTAAATTGCCTTGGACACATCCTATTACCTGTTGCTTGGTAGATAGTCCGCCTTGCGAGTCGTAGTTGTTTGCGTAGGTGTTGCGTCGCGCCGTCGATGTTCCACAGTTGTTGGAGTAATGCCTTATGTTTAATGTTGGAGATGATTATAACTTTAATTACAGTTTAATAACTAAAATTGAAGTAGGTAAATAATGCAGAGGCACAGGTGGGCAATAGATGTTATTTGGTTTTTAACTTCACTTGTGTCCGTGGGACCCCGAGTACTTGATACTGTTCTTTGAATATTCGCACTATCCGCATGTGGGACCATGAATCCCCTAGCGAGCTTGAGTCATATTTATTTCTTGGGGCCACAAAGTAGTTTGGGGATTTATTACTATCATGTACTTATGCCATGCTTTTGCTTTATTTATTTACGGCGTGGAGCCTTATCGCTTAGGTAAGTGGAATGTTTCCGCGGTATCGACAAGCCCAGTCACACTTTCGGGTTCCCAGTCGTTTACAGCCATTGACACAAACCTCTGGGTCCATTTCGTAGCCGGCCAACTTCGTCGCAGGTAGCTTGGTGGGGTGGCCCCCTGAAATTTATATGAATCTTGCAATTGCTCTGTCGTGATGCCTCGTTGGGTTTTTATTAGTTTTTCTCGAGGTTGATCGTGCGTGTGTTGCTATTTGTGCCCCCCTGCAGGGTAAAACTTTCTGAAAGCCGTGTCCGCGGTTATGGACGACTTGGAGCACAATATCTCGATCATAGACAACTATAACTAAAGTAGTGCTATAAATTTGACTTTATAATGACTAGTAATTTGCTTCACTATAATGGAATGGCTAAATAAAAGTGCCAACAATTGCTGGTTTGGATTGTCGTCTGTTACCATTGTATCTGACTAGTAAGTATAGCAACTACAACGGAATGGCTAAATAAAAGTACCAACAACTGCTGGGTTTTGGGATGCCTCATGCTATATGTATCTGACTAGTAAGTACTACAACTATAATGGAATGGTTAATTAAAACTGCCCACTGCTTATTATATCAGGATGACTCATGTTATCTAAACCTGACTCGTAATTGCTGAAACGATAATTGAATAAATGAAACTGCCAACTGTGTGAGTTCCTCGGTTGACTTCCTCGTTTGGTCTCGAGGGGGAAATACCAGGATGGGTATGTTTGGTAGTAGTATTAGGTTGGTTCCGAATAGGTCTTTCTTATCCCTCTCTGATAGCCAACAGTTATATTGAGTCTCTATAGGTTGTTTAGTGCATGCTGCGTTGCCGCTTCAGTCCACCATACCTATGTAGGCAAGGACCGCCGAATTCTAGTCTCGCCGTGTACTGGCCTCAGTACTGACCGATCTCTTTTTCCTTCGCCCTTTTTCGACACCCCTTTTATTTAAGCAGGTTTTGAGATCGACGTCATTAGCAGGGTTACCCTTCCGGATCGGCCTGGGCAGGGTTATGGACGCCATTGGTTATTCTTCAGGGCTCTTAGCTCAATTTGCATCTTGTTCGTACTCGGACGCTGTAACGTTTTTAAGGTGATTTGGATCTTTGTACTGCATATTGTATTCTTGACTCGATGAGTTGTTGTTGTATATATATGTTTTGTGGGTTCCATCGTGGACTAAGGTTTAATGATATTACTTCTTTTTCCACCTGCACGCAAGTGCCTGGTGGGCACCTTTGAATCGTTTCTATGCGGGTTTGGCAGGAATAGCTAAAATTTGCATAGGGTCGATTCTGAGAGTGTTACACTCATGGACTACCCCCTCTTTGTGGAATCGAGCACCGCATCGACCTCATACCTGGCGCACCCCTCCCAAACCGCGCCGCATACTGCATGAACCCGGAAGAGACGAAGGAGATAGAACGACAAATCAACCAACTCGTCTCCAAAGGTTTGATCCAAGTAAGCACTAGCCCAAGCGCGGTACCCGTGATTCTTGTCCCAAAGACGGATGATACGTTGCGTTTATGCATGGACTGCCGTCCAATTAATGATATCACCGTGCGTTATCGACATCCTATACCGCGTCTTGATGACATGCTTGATGAGTTGTGTGGAGCCACTATATTTTCGAAAATTGATCTTCATAGTGGTTACCATCAAATACGCATGGCCGAGGGTGATGAGTGGAAAACTGCCTTCAAGACCAAACTTGGTCTCTATGAATGGTTGGTTATGCCTTTTGGCTTATCTAATTCCCCTTCCACCTTCATGCGCCTTATGAACCATATTTTGAGATATCTCATTGGGAAGAGTGTCGTTGTTTACTTTGATGATATTCTTGTCTATATCAAGTCACTAGAGGAGCATGTTACTCATGTTAAGGAGGTTCTCCAAATCCTTCGTCATGAAAAGCTCGATGCTAATCTCCCAAAGTGCACTTTTCCAAAGACAAACTGATTTTCCTTGGATTTGTTGTTTCTTCTAATGGCATTGAGGTTGATGTCTCAAAAGTTAAGGGCATACGATATTGTCCCGTCCCAACCAATGTTAGTGAACTTCGTAGTTTTCATGGTTTGGTCGGTTTCTACCATCGCTTTGTGAAAGACTTTTCTACCATTGCTTGCCCTCTAAACGAGTTGACCAAGAAAAATGTCACATTCGTTTGGGGCAAAGCTCAACAAAAGGCATTTGATGAGCTCAAAAATAGGCTCACCGAAGAACCACTCCTTGCTTTACCGGATTTCACAAAAACTTTTGAGATTGAATGCGACGCTAGTGGTATTGGCATTGGAGGCATCCTTATGCAAAATGGGCGTCCTATTGCATACCATAGCGAGAAACTTGATGGCGCACGCCTTAACTACCCGATTTATGACAAAGAGCTTTTTGCCTTAGTCTGTGTCCTTCAAGTGTGGCAACACTACCTTTGGCCCAAAGAATTTATCATACATTCCGACCATGAGTCATTGAAATATCTTAAGGGTCAAGCTAATTTGAGTAAATGGCACGCCAAGTGGGTTGAGTTCATGGAGTCTTTTCCTTACATTGTCAAGTACAAGAAGGGCAAAGAAAATATAGTGGCGGATGCCTTTTCCGCAAAAATACGATTCTTCTTACGCGCCTCGAAGTAAATGTCTTGGGACTTGATAGCATAAAATCTTTGTACTCTTCTGACCCATTCTTTGGGTCAATTTTCACTAAGTGTTCAATATACAAAGGGGTTGATGATTTCTATTTGCATAAGGGTTTTCTATTCAAACAAAACAAGCTTTGCATTCTGAAGTCGTCCCCCCAAATTTTGCTTCTTCAAGAGTCTCGTGGTGGAGGCCTTATGGGTCACTTTGGCCGTGACAAGACATATGACATGCTCTTCACTCAATACTATTGGCCCAAGATGAAGCGCGACGTGGAACGCCACGTACAACGATGCACTACTTGTGTCCAAGCTAAGTCTAACCCTTTTGGTCTTTATATGCCTTTACCTATTCCTCATGCACCTTGGTCGGACATTAGCATGGACTTTGTGTTAGGCTTGCCTAGGTCTAGACATGGCCATGATTCTATATTTGTTGTAGTAGATCGTTTTGCAGAAATGGCACACTTCATTCTGTGCCATTAGACCGATGATGCTTCACACGTGGCAAATTTGTTTTTCAAGGAAATAATCCGTCTTCACGGTGTACCAAGAACAATCGTTTCTGACCGCGACGTCAAGTTCATGAGCTACTTTTGGAAGACACTCATGGCCAAGCTCGACATCAAGCTACTATTCTCGTCCGCATCACATCCCCAAACTGATGGAAAAACCGAGGTTGTCAACCGAAGCCTTGGAACACTACTCCGTGTGTTGATCAAGAAGAACCTTAAGGATTGGGAGGAATGCATTCCCCATGCTGAGTTCGCCTACAACCGCGCCAAACACTCCACCACCATGAGGAGCCCGTTCATGATCGTCTATGGATTCGAGCCTCTCACCGCACTCGACATCCTACCTCTTACTCTCCATGACCGCACCAACATGAACATTGATAAGCGTGCCCAAGCAATAAGAAACTCCATGAAGACACAAGAGCTACGATCGAGCAACAAGTGCTTCGCCAAGCATCAAGGCTAAAAAAGAACAAGGAGATAATCTTCGAAGAAGGCGATCTTGTGTGGATACACTTGAGCAAAGACCGTTTTCCCAATGATCGTGACTCCAAGCTCAAACCAAGGGGAGATAGCCCCTTCAAGGTCCTTAAAAGAATCAACAACAATGCGTACGTCATCGACATACCAACATCCAAGTACCTAGTGAGCAATACGTTCAACGTCAAGGACCTATCAATGTGCCATGGAGAGAATCAAGATGTCAACCATGAAGAGTCGAGGACGACTCTTTCCCAAGGGGGGAGCTGATGCAGCCCGTCCTACGGACGACCCTCCATCTACACCACCTAGTCCCCCAAGTGGTCCAATGACTCGCGCCCGAGCCAAGCTCCTACAAGCTAAGGTTAACTCGGTCCTTTCCTCGTGTGACTTTGATATGCCTTTGGATGGCTTGCTACTTCATGCAAATACACTATGTATCCTCAGCTATGAAGCACCAGTACCTCACCAAGCCCCCAAGGAAGAAGAACCAGGAGAAGCTGCTGCTGGAACTCATCACACTGGAATCTCTGGCCAACACCGGAGTCTCCGTCCCTACCCACCGGAGTCTCCGGACCAACCCCTCGTCCGACCCCAGGAACCGACTCGGGGATAGTCTCTATGCCCCTCCGGAGACGGGTCCGGAGATTGACTGGAGCCTCCGGCCCTGACCGGAGTCTCCGGACCACCCCACCGGAGTCTCCGGCCTGCGCGACAATAGGCATGTAAAGGCCTTTTGGGCCTGGCCCATGTAACCCCCAGATTCGCCCCAACTTCCAGTTTTATCCCCAAACTACCCATGTTTATGTGGCTGGCCTATATACCCCACCCCTGTATTGTAAACCCTATACTTGGATAATTGTAATTGAAGACACCCCTTGAGGATCTATCAATTGCTAGTCTCATGCTCCTTGACAAGGAGCACCAATTATCCCCCTCCTCTTGGATTTTGCCTCATGCGTTCAAGTTGTACAAGTCCTTGGAGTTCGGTGTCCCGTCTCCAAGTTCAAGATCTCATCAAGCTTCTCACCCCCGTTGTTGGTCGTGGAAGAGTGTCTTGCCCAACGCCGATTCTAGGGATTGTGTTGGACCGGTTGCCACCAGCGTGAGCTATCGGCTTGTATCGTAGTTTCGTGTGTGTGTTCATCGAGTTCTTCACGTGTGAGTTCATGGGTCTCATCCCCCTCACTTCCTCCTCGATTTCCACGGGATTCATGAAAGATTGGGCCTCCCCGAGGGGTCACCCCTAACATACTGGTTCTACGTAGGGATGAGGTCTGGGTGATCCTTCCTGTCCCAAGTGATTGGAATCTCCGACCAGCGCAGGTACTGGGGAACTGGGGGTAGAGTAGCCATCAGTATCCTCATGGAGGTTTTCTGTTGCCAGACAGTACGGGTGCCAAGGAAAGTGTGGTGGACGGCTTCTTCTTCTCAAAGGGGTTCTTGCCCTTGCCATCGCTCTTGTCGGCATGCTTGGGGTCAACATCCTTGTCCATGTCACTTGAATCATTGGAATCCTCCTCCTTCTTGTTCCCCTTGCCCTTGCCGCGTGGTCGATTCTTCCGACTTTGCTTGTAGCCGGACTCCGGGTCTTCCTTAAGGTTGTTGACGAACTTGCAATAGCTATTGGTGTGAGTGGCTTTGCCGTTGCCTTCGAGGTGTACAAGGCACAGCATATGACGGTACTCCTCGTATGTTAGGGGAACGCGGAGCGCTGCCGGGGTAGTTACACTTCCTCGCTGCTTCCCACGACTAGCCCCCCGTTCTCGACCACGTTGTTCGTCATCACCTTGTCCTGCAAATGTCATGGCGACCATGTCGGAGGTTTGCTTTTCTTCTGGTGGGTTCTTCTGCTTGGTGATGTTGTTCCTCTTAGCTTGAGTTGGAATGGACGTTGCCGGCAGGGATCCACGAGTATCATCGTCGGCAGTCGTGAACTCACTGGCTAGCTGGATCATCTGATTGAGATCGAGCCTATGATTGTCCTACGGGCGCTTCAACTTATGTCGGAGCAACGTACCTTTCTCCAACCCATCGATGAAGGCAGCCATGGTGGTCTGAGCGTGCACTCCTGCGCAGGAATTCTACATATCCAGCCAGCGAGAGAGGTAGGAGCGATATGACTCATCTTTCTCCTGCACGCTATGCTATAGATCGCCAACAGTGCAGGGACGCTTATACATACCCTTAAAGTTCTTGGTGAACCCTTCTTGCATGTCCAACCAGTTGCAGATGGATTTTTTTGGCAAGTAATCAATCTATTGTCGAACCGTGCCCGCCAGCATCAGTGGGAGGTACTTGACGGCAATGTTGGGGTTACCCTCGGTGATCTCCATCGCGTTGCCGTAATCCTGCAACCACGTAGCTGGTTTGGCGGTGTCGTCATAAGGCTTGATGGTCTTATCAATCTAGAAACCCTTGGGGTACGTTGCGGACTGTATTACAGGTCCAAAGCAACGTAGTCCCAGGTATTGTCCTTCCCGGGCCTCGTGAATCTTGTCCAGGTGTGAACGTGTGTCGTATGGCTCTGGGCTTGCTCTTTTCTTCTTGCCTCCAGGGGATGGGCTGCGTGAACGACGCGGGCATCCTCTGCCGTGGTGGCTACTAGGGGGCGACGGAGGCGGAGGTGGCGGTGGGTTAGCTTTCTTGCTGTTACCCTCCTGTGACACCTCACGCTTGTCGCGGTTGCTTGTCGGACATGGAGGGTCATGAAGCAACCTGCTCTTGTGTCCTTGGTTGCGCTCTTCATCTTGACGAGGCTGTTCCATGTTGTCGCGGATGACAATGTCGCTTTGCCTTGGCGGAGGCATGTCCGTGCGATGGTGAGCCTTGGGGTCTTAGTGATGTTGGGGGATCGGGGCGGTGGAGATGGGCGACGAGAATGAGCCTTGCCTCCGTGGTCGGAGGATATGGGGATAGCGTCCTTCCTGTTGCGTGCAACCCTCTGTCTTTGTTCTGATGAACCCGTCTGAGACCCGACATCATGAGAAGATTGGTCCCTCGGCGGCTTAGTATTTCTAGACTGGCAATACGCTGGGTCAGACTCAAGCCTCTGAGAGGTGGCCTTTTCCTGCTGTTTCACCGCCTTTGCCACGAGGTCATAGACCTATTCCACATCTGCGGGTGATCTATCCTGCTCTAGAAGAGTCTTGGCGACGGCTAGGTTGAGAATAGGAGTGGGCATGACCTACCTGCCCTCGCTGTCAATGTATGGCTTTGCTTGTGGCGGCTTCGGGGGAGCCCATACTAGGTTTCGTCGTACACCAGGATCGTTGATGATGCGAGCCAGAGCTTTCTTAGCCTTCTGCTGCTTGAGCAGAGTCTTGTACTCGGCCTCCATGGCTCTAGCTTTCTCTATTGACTTCTGCGTGTTGGCCAGATCTCGATCCAGCTTTGTGCCTTGCTCCGTGATGACCTCCGCTTCCTCCAGCAGCTGCTAGCGCTTCTCGTCAAGCTGGACTACGTTCCGAATATGAGCCACAGTCATGGGCTCGATGAGAAGGTTGACGTACATCACTCTATCAGCTGGAGTGATTTGGGCAGCTACAGACGTAGATGCCAGAGGTGGCGGGTTTGCGGCGTTGTTGTTACTCGGACCGATGTTGAGTTCCTGCGGCTGCTGCGCTGGGTTAGGCGGAGGGGGCATGGCCTTTGAGCGATGATTGTCGGCAGCAACAGGTGGTCCCTTCCCCTTGTCCAGCGCTTTAGGCGGAGCTTGTCCGAGTTGATCTTCATCCATCACGGTCCCAATGGCGACGAACACCTCTCGGGACGTGACGGTGTTTTCAGCCTGCTCGTCACGTTTGAAATCTTCCTCCATCTCCTGCATAGTAGAGTCGAGTTCCTCCAGGCTGAAGTCTATCTCCTCCGAGTCAGTGTTGATGTCGGCATAGAGCGCGTCCCGAATGGAGTCGGAGGGTGCCGGGGCTTCCTCGATGATGGGTAGTGGCGGTGCGACAGCAGCGATGATGACCGGAGGTGATGGTGCGGTGGCGGTGGCTGAGGCAGAGGTGCTCCGAGTAGGAGCGCGAGCGCTGTCTGAGCTGCCTCCTCAGCTATCGTGTAGTTGTTGGCGGTGTGAACCATGCCCTCGAAAGTGAGGAGACCCGTGGTCTGCTGCCGTATTAGCATATGCCGGAGAAGCGTACCACGGTCCATTCCATCCACAAAGTGATAGATGGCATCATCATTGGGGTAATGCTCTAGGTCGGCCCGTATACGGAGCCACCTCGCTAAGTAATCGCGGGGTTTTTCACCCTCTCTATGAATGCAACGCGCTAGATCAAAGATAGTCGCCACTCCGACGAAATTGGATCTCTGTTGTCCAGACGCACGGGCGAAGACGGCAGACTTGCAGCGATCTTCCACCATTATATCCTGCACAGGGGCGGTTTGGGTGGGCCTTCAATTTTTCCGATCTATGCCGGCAAATTCCAAGGAGAGATCCGGCTTCGATCCTTCCGCGGACGTATCCTGCCCGTAGGCGGTCTGTGCGGGTCTTGACGCTCCTCCGACTTCTAGGGAACTAGTGCCCTAGTCGGTTTTGCCGATGAAGAGGTGGATGTCCCCGATTGGGACGATCGAGCAGCGGGTGGGGTTCGTCTTTGCTGGGATCCAGAACTCATCGGGAGGGACGATCGGAACGTTGCCAGAGAAGAGAACACGGAAGACGGCTACGGTTTCACCGATTCCCGCGAAGATCTTGGACCTCGCCTATTGTAGAGCCTGAAGCCCCTCTTTCCCCATGGTGGGCGCCAACTGTCATGGTATTGCCGACGAGTACACCATGGAGGGGTCCTCACAGAGCATGTTTAGAGACGTGGGGTAAGGCGGAAGGTTGGCGGGTACGAGGTAACACAGCTTACCCAGGTTCAGATCCCACGACGGTGGCGGGATCCTACTCCTGCTATAAATCATTATAATGGCAATACGCCGAGTTACACGGATCGGTTTGCTATGCGCGGTATGAGTTGATTGGTGCCCTAAAGGCTCTCATAGGTCTGGCTTATATAGTCGCCAGATCCTAGGGTTACAGGCAAAGTCCTAACCGGACAGGTTACAGAGTCTAACGTGTCTTGCACTCCAAGGCTCCGTGTATGTCGGTGACTCCTCCGTAGCCTTCCTTTATCTGGCATGGGCCTCCCTTCTAGATCCATCTAACTGGGCCGCCCAGCAGGCCATGGGCCTTGCTACCAACTATGGGCCACCCGGGTTATCCGGATTAGAGGCATGCTATCGTGATACCCATTTAGCATATCCCCAACACGTGATACTTTCAGATACACAAAATCTCCGATATTGAAGGCTAGGTCTCGACGTCTCTTGTCAGCATAACTCTTCTGTCTGGATTGGGCAGTCTTAAGGTGCTCACGGATCTTGTGAACTTTCTTTTCGGCTTCTCATACGATGTTGGGTCCTAAAATCTGACTCTCTCCTACTTCCGACCAATTCAGTGGGGTACGAAACTTCCTTCCATACATAAACTCAAATGGTTACATTTGTAAACTGGCTTGGTAACTGTTGTTGTATGAGAATTCTACGAAAGTCAGACAGTCCTCCCATTTTGATCCATATTCCAACACACAAACTCTCAACATATCTTCGAGTATCTGGTTTACTCGCTCCATTTGTCCATCAGTCTGAGGGTGATAAGTTGTGCTGAAATCCATTCTAGTTCCTAATCCTTCTTAGAATTTCTTCCAAAACCTCTAGGTAAACTGGGTTCCTCGATTCGACACAATGTTCTTGGGGACTCCATGCAAACTGACTATTATAGCAATGTACAACTCTGCTAGCTTCGAACTCTCATAAGTGGTCTTGACCGGTAAGAAATGAGCGACTTTGGACAGTCTATCCACTATGACCCTGATAGAGTCATTTCCCCTATTAGATGTAGGCAAACTGGTGATAAAATCCATTCCTACAGAATCCCATTTCCATTCCGGAATCTGCAATGGTTGCAAAAGTCCTGCGGGTCTCTAATGTCACGCTTTGACTCTCTAACAGATATCACATTTGGCTATGTAGCTTCCGATTTCTCTCTTCATCTTATGCCACCAAAATTGCTCCTTAAAATCTTGATACATCTTCGTTCCTCCAGGGTGGATAGAATAAAGAGTATCATGGGATTCTTGCAAAATAGCTTGTTTCAATTCTGAATCTACTGGTACACAGATACGTCCTTTGTACCACAAAACTCCTTCTTCATCTTTGGTGAACCCGGGTACCTTCCCTGTACTGATGCGATGTTTGATTCCATCGATACTAGCATTTCCTTTCTGCGCCTACTTGATCTTAATGATCAAAGTGGGTTAAAGTTCTATGCTAGCCAAAAATCCTTCACTTACTAGTTCCATTCTGAAATCTTCCAACTCCTTGTGCAAACTTGTTGCTCCTTCAGAATCATGGTGTTCAATTGACACGGCAATCTGCTAAGAGCATCTGCTACCACATTGGCTTTATCGGGGTGATAGTGAATGTCAAGGTCATAGTCCTTGATTAACTCTATCCATCTCCTTTGCCTCATATTTAGCTCCTTCTGGGTGAAAATATACTTCAGACTCTTGTGATCCGAATAAATCTCATAGCGGTTACCCATGAGATAATGTTGCCATGTCTTCAAGGCTAAAACTGCGGCTGCTAGTTCGAGGTCATGGGAAGGGTAATTTTGCTCATGTTGCTTCAGTTGTCGGGATAGATAGGGTATGACTTTGCCTTCTTGCATTAACACACATCCAAGACCAACCTTGGATGTGTCACAATACACATCAAAGGGCTTTGTGATATCCGGCATAATCAAGATTGGGGCGAAAATCAATCTCCTCTTGAGCTCTTGAAAACTTGCTTCACATTTGTCCGTCCATTCAAACTTCTTATCTTTCTTCAACAATTGGGTCATGGGACTTGCAATGCTCGAGAATACTTCTACAAACTTGCGGTAATATCCCCCTAATCTGAGAAATGCACAAACTTGGGTTTGAGTGGTTGGGGCTTGCCATTCTTCCACATCCTTAACCTTGGTAGGGTCGATAGCAATTCCTCCTGCTGACACGATATTTCCGAGGAATCCTACTTCCTTTAACCAGAACTCACATTTGCTAAACTTGGCATACAAGCGATTCTCTCTAAGGGTTTCAAGGATGGTCCTTGGGTGTAGCTCATGTTGTTCTTATAATTTGGAATAGATCAGAATGTCATTGATGAAAACAACGACAAACTTATCCAGGAAGTTCATAAAAATCTTATTCATGAGATTCATGAAATAAGCGGGGGCATTGGTTAATCCAAAATACATGACAGTGCACTCAGTCAGTCCATATCTGGTGGTAAAGGAAGTCTTTGGAATATCCTCTGCGTGTATCTTGAGTTGATGATAACCAGTTCTAAGATCAATCTTAGAAAACACTTTGGCATCGGTCAACTGGTCAAACAGATCTTCTATCTTCAGCACTGGCTACTTGTTCTTGATGGTGACATCATTCAGCTTCTGATAATCCGTGCACAAACGGTTACCTACATCTTTCTTATCCACAAACAAAACAGGTGATCTCCATGGCGACGCACTTGGTTGAATCAGTCCTATCTCCAGCATAGCATCCAGTTGCTTCTTTATCTCCACTAATTTAGACGGGTTCATGCTATAAGGTCTCTGAGCCACGGGTCTAGTTCCAGGGATTAGTTAAATGATAAACTCGATATCCCGATCTGGGGGCATACCGGGCAATACATCTGAGAATACATCGGGGTATTCATAGACTACTCTGACTTGGTCAATGGTTGGTTGGGCTAGACTCTTGTTGCACTTGAATTGACGGGACAAGGTTTCAGATACATGCTCTACTGACACTCCAGTGGTACTAGTCATGGTTATGTCTTTCTTGGCACAGTCGATTAATCCTTATGTTTCGACATCTAATCCATTCCTAGTACTACTTCCAAACCTTTGGTTCCAAGTACTATTAGATTAGCATAAAAATCTATTCCATGGATTCTGATAGGTACGGCCTTGCAAATTTGTCTAGCTTTGGTGGTTGAACCAGGTATTTGAACTATCATAACATGCTTCAATTTCGTTGGTTGAATCTTACTAGTGCATGAAAATTCTTTTGTAACAAACAAGTGCGATTCTCTAGAATCAAACAACACTCTTGCAAGTACTGAGTTAACAGAAAACATACCCATCACGACATCTGGCGCTTCCTGGGCTTCTTCAGCATTCATGTGAAACAGACGGCCGTTGCGGTTGAGTGAGTTCCCTGGGGCGAATTTCCTTCTAGGCTGAACACGATGCTGCTGTTGAGCTGGGGCATTCACATTGATGGCTGCTGCAAGCTTCTTGGGACACTCGTTGGAGTAGTGACCCTTGACTCCGCATTCAAAACAAGTAACCTGAGACTTGTCTTTTCCTGCAATGGGCACATCATTGCTTCCATTCCTTGGGGCAGTATTGGTGTTGTTGGTGTTGCTATTGTTCTTGAACTTGGGTGGTGCACGGTTGAAAATGTTGGAGTTGTCGGGGTTGTTGTTGTAGTTTCCTCCGGGCCTTGGGTTTCCTCCTCCACAGTTGGGATAGTTCGGACAGGTCATCGGGGGTCTATTGTTTCCTGGGGCATATGCTGCAGACGGGTTGGGACGATACTTTGGGGTATGGTGGGTTCCTGGTTGATGCATCATTCGACTCTTGCGATTCTCATTTGGCTTGGTTGATCTTGCCTTCCATCTGGATTGCAGAATCCACTAAGGCTTCAATGTCAGCGAAAGGAATGTTGACTAATACCGTCTACATCTCATCATGCATACCATTCAAGAATCTTTCCTTCTTCTTGGCTTCAGTGTCAATCTCATCTGGTGCATACCTAGCTAATGACAGAATTTGTCACGGTACTCAACTACTGTCATCCTCCCTTGCTTTAATTCTCTGAGTTCATCTCTCATCCTCTTCATTAAACCCGGTGGCACATGGGTTCGGCTGAACTTGAGTTTGAATTCATCCCAAGTCATCATATGTCCTCCATTCATGGTGTGAATGCTATTCCACCAAGCTCTTGCATCACCTGCCAGATAATGGGTGGCAAACAGTACTTTCTCATTGGCCTCCACTCCTGCGACATCTAAGTTGTTCTCCATGGTCTGCATCCAGTCATCAGCATCTAAGGGCTCTTCAGATTTACTAAATATGGGTGGATTGGTGCTCTGAAAGTTCTTGAGTTTGGATCCATGGTTGTCCTGGTTTCCATGGTCTTGATTGTTATTGTCCATCTGAGCTATCTGTTGAAGGGTGGCTAAGTTGGCTTGACGTTTGGCTCTTTTAGCTTCACGGTTAGAAACCAACATTTGCAAGATTTGCAGCATTGGGTCTTGAGACGAGTTGTTCCCTCCACGAGGCATCTGAAGATTGAGATAGATCCTGAGACAAGAGGGAAATTTCTAAGGTTCATGGGTTTGTTTTTGAAAGGCTTTTAAACTTTGAGTTTGACTCAAGTTTTGCCAACTAGCAACTTGCTTTTCATTCATTCATAGCACCCAATACAAACACACACCACACTAAGGTAACAGATGGTTTTAAGAACCATTCTGTGAAACTATGATATAGTGGGACCGGATACAACTCACACCTACGATAGTGCTCGAGTGCTACTACTCATCAGAATTGGTGTCTTCGTCATCATCAATGAAGGCGGAATCATCATCATCAGTCTGGAAGTCCATGGCTTGGTCCTCTAGGTAGTCATCATCATCATAGAGGTAGGAGTAGGGATCTCCACGGATATCTTCCCATGCATTCTCCCTCTCCTCAAGCTGCATGTCCCGCTCATGGATGGTCTCCTCCAAGTCTAACACCTTGTGACGAAGGCGAGAAATGATGCGATCCTTCTTGTCACGCAGACGGTGAAATGACTTGTGCTCCTTCGCAAGGATGGCGAGGGTCTGGTCCTTCTTGACTGCAATGGCATAGTTTTGGTTGGCGTAGGCGCGGGCATTGTCCAACTCCTTCTGCCTGTCATATAGCATGAAGCTAAGATGATCCACATGATGCTTCAGCTCCGGGTGGCCTGGTACCTCCAATGGTTGTCCCATAGCATCACGCCTTGAATAGTACTCAAAGAGGGTGCCCTTGATCTGGTTTATGCTTTGCCCACACAAACGGGCAAGAGCTTCCTGCATAGCCCTAGTGAGTTCGTCTAGCCAGTTGTTCTCTCTTAAGCTGAATTGGATCCCCTCTGAGATGGGTGCCTCCATCTTGCCTCTGAGATTGGTGATGATTAGCCACTGTAATTCTCCTACTTGCTGATCGTTGAGCTATGCTCCGAAGAACTCGGGGTGCGGGTGCTCAAGAAGTTCCGAGAGTTGGTCTAAATCACACTCAAAGATGAGTTGTCCTCCATTGCCCAACTGGTAGAACTTTCTATACTTCACTTCCATCTATAAGAATGTAGGATAAGTAAGTTAGTAGAGTGATCAAGTGTGTCAAATTTTATGTAGGATTTGCAAGAATTTTGGAGGAACATGAATTTTTCTTGAAAGAATCTCAGTGATAAGAATGAGAATAGGTTTTCATAAATACTCACTTGTTTTGTTTTGAAACTAAGTTTTTGATTCAAGCGTCCATTCTAACTAGGGTCTCCTATGGTCAGGATGGCTCTGATACCAACTTGTCAACACCCGGATTTTTAATCCTAGATGCCTGTTATGCCATACATCGCAATCCCAGGCTTACCATTTTTGCGAGACATAACAGATTGGTACCATAGTTCATCATCCATTACAAACCATAATAAAGGTCTTACAAATAAAGGATCTCATGATCCAAACTTAATACAATCAACGCAACGGAATAATATAATAACGGTATGATCCTAGTTGTCATAGACCTCATGTTGTACATCATCCTGGTAGTCCTCTTCATAGTCTGGCCATAGGAATAGCCAGGGACAAAGCCACGAGTACTCTTTAAGTACTCGCAAACTATCACTAACAAGTAAGTAGTTTGAATAGGAATCCTAGGCTCTAGGTCTATTTGCAAAAAGCCAGGTTTATCTCTAACTGAGTTTAGAAGTAAAGAAAACTAACATAATGTTTTACAACACGTAAGTGGGAACTTAGTTTTCATGTTCACAAACCTGTTGTGGTCAAGTCAAAGTCATAGTTCATTTCACAAGTCATTTTGAAAAAATCTGACGACGGAACAGTATGGCCACTCCAACTGTCCATAACCGCAGACGTGGCTATTCGAATAGTTTGACACTCTGCAGAGGTGGTACACTTTCATCACAACATTCGATACATCCGTCAGGAACAATCCTGAATCACCATACTCAGTATGCGGATAATCAATCCTAACCTTTCAATTACACACCCTAGTATAGGCACCTCCCCTATGAGTTTAGCCTCCCAACCATGAACATCTGTCATCTTGGGAACTGCACACGTGGACAATCATCTCGAGGTAGCCTCAGCTCAAACCTCTTCCGCAAGGGAACCCATACTAATATATATAAACTTCCAGTCAAGCCCTACCCGAATTCGGGTATTGTGGTTGTACGGTAAAATTGGAATGGTATCGCATATGAACCCAACCTTCAGTTTTATAAAGGGCTAAGGCTCATGCCTCAACATTTTCATCATCAAATCATCTAGTGTTCATAACACGTGTCAAAACATTTCATTAGAATGACTCGTCATTCTAAGGTTTTCATAATCATTTTCACCAAGTATTCCCATCTAAAGTGATCAAGTTTTATGCTTAGCACTAGCCACTAAAGTTGAGGGTAATCACTAATGTGGGGTGCTAATCAAGTGTGACTTATCCAAATCTAGATCTAATGCCTTAGTATGACATCTAGTTCTAACTAACTTAGGCCAAGTTTTATGCTCTTTATGCTACCTATAATAACTTTCCAAAACTCACAAAATATTAACTAGAAGTAATAAAGAACTTTGATAAATAAATAAAAGAATAAAGCTTCCAAGTAAAACTGGGATTTGGTATAATCAAGGTTGCATAACCAAAGCATGTCTAATGCATCTTGCATAGGTTAACTGGTAGGTTTAGGCTTGCATTAGATAGCTTGACTTGAGTAGTGCAGTGATTGAAGTTCTCTTCTTCTTCATAGTACTCCTCCTCTTCGTATCCTTGGTCGGTACTAGCATCTATAAATAAATACAAGTTACACAATCACCAAACAATACTTAACTACTTATATTTGTGTAACACCCTCAGAATCGGACCTATGCAAGTTTTAGCAAAATTCGCCAAACCCGCATAGAAACGATTCAAAGGTGCCCACCAGGCACTTTCGTGCGGGTGGAAAACAAAGTAATAACATTACACAACAGTCCTCGATGGGACCCATAGAACAGATATATATAACAGCGACTCAATGAGTCAAGAATACAGATATATGGTACAAAGATCCAAATCACCTTTAGAACGATAGAGCGTCCAGCTACGGACAAGATGCAAATGGGGCTAAGAGCCCTGAAGAATAACCAATGGCGTCCATAACCCTGCCTGAGCCAAGCGGAAGGTAACCTGCTAACGACGTCGATCTCAAAACCTGCTTAAACAAAAGGGGTGCCGACAAAGGACAAAGGAAAAAGAAGGAGCGTCGATCTTGAGGCGGTGCGGCGAGGCTAGAATTGGCGGTCCTCGCCTACATAGGTATGGTGGATCAAGCGGCAACATGCACTAAACAACCTATAGAGACTCGATACAACTGGCGGTTTTCAGAGAGGGGTAAGAATAACCTATCCGGATCCAACCTGAAGCTAACACCAAACAAACCCACCCTGGTGTTTCCCCCTCGAGACCAAACGAGGAAGTCAACCGAGGAACTCACACCGTTGGCAGTTTTATTTATTCAGTTATGGTTGCAGCAATTACTAGTCAGATATAGATATTCATCCTGATAAAATAAGCAGTGGGCACTTTTAGTTAACCAATCCGTGATAGTAGCAACACTTACTAGTCAGATACATTTATCATGAGATAACCCAAAAACCCAGCAGTTGTTGGTACTTTTATTCAGCCATTCCGTTGTAGTTGCAAGATTTACTAGTCAGGTACAATTGCATGGCGACAACCAAACAAGCAATTGTGGGCAATATTAATTAGCCATTCCGTTATAGTGAAGCTGATTACTAGTCATTATAAGTCAAATTTATAGCAGTAAACTTTAGTTATGCTTGTCTATGATCGAGATACTGTGCTCCAAGTCGTCCATATCCGTGGACACGGCTTTCAGAAAGTTTTACCTGGCCGGGGTGCACCAATAGCAACACACGCTCGATCAACCTCGGAAAAACCAACTCAAAACCCAACGAGGCTTTCACGACTGAACAATCACAGGATTCAGAAATATTTCAGGGGACACCCTTGGAGTCTACCATAGCAGTAAGCAAGCTCGAGACGGACTCAAGGTTGTGGGGACGGTGTGAACGATCGGGAACCCAAAGCGGGCTTGTCGACATCATGAATCGTGCCACTATCCTAAACAGACGATGCTATCTGTCTCGCACAATTTAAATACGAAAGTAGCATGGCATAAGTACAGGATAGTAAATAAAACCTCAAACTAGTTTGTGGCCCCAAGAAATAAGAGAATCAAGTTCGCTGGGGTCCCATATACCTCCCGGATGTGGATAGCGCGATAAATCAAGGAACAGGTATCAAGTACTCGGGGTCTTACGGGACACAAGTGGGCGTTCGGAAACCAAATATTTTCTATCACCCACCGATGCCTCTGCTTATTTCAATTTTAGTTGTTAAACAGAAATTAAAGTGACGATAAGTAAAACTATGATCATCTCCAACAGCAACATGTGGCAATACATCAACAACTGTGGCATATGACGACACAAATCAGCACTTGAGCAAGCAACTACGACGCGCAAGTCCAACTATCTACCAAACAACAGGTAATAGGATGTGTCCAAGGCGATATAAGGCTGCAAGGGATATCACGGGTACGAAAAACTAGAGCAACGCAACACCGATAGCAATAGATCAACAGGAGGGAAATAAAGACTATAAAAGTTAGATAGGTAGAAAGAGGGAGATGCTCGCCTGAAAACATTGTCGAAGGGTTCATCCAAAGATCGGGGCGAAGCTCACATCAACTCAACGGCCTTATCCGCGAAGAAGCAAAACACTAGAAGGAACACCGGATGCAATATTTAATACAACAGCAGAAGATCGGCATGACGCATGTATGATGCATGGCATGGCAAGGTGCGATGCAATTAGGTCAGATTAGGCGGAACCGGGGTCCCGACAATTACTTAAATGGTTCAAGTTATTTAGAACCCCGCAATTTAAATGTTGGATTAACATGGCAAAATATAATACCGGTTCGATGCACAGATTTTAATGAGGCCAATATAAGGCTAGATTTGCCCGCATATGGGCCCCATATTTAATTATTAGGTGAATCGGCATAAGGCCCCCAAACCACATGATATGCATGCGAGATGACAATTTAATATGCAACAAGTTGTTATTATGTTATAAAATAGGGTTTCGGGAAAAGGGTCACACATTGAGGGTTCGGCGGATCTTGTTAGGGTTCGACGAACTTGGGGTTTCGGGGTTCGAGGTCGGTCTTGGGGTCCAGGTTTCAACGGATCGGCGGGATCGTTCTCGGACTCCGGGGGTTAGGGTCTTGTCGCATCCGGGTTCTCGGCGTCGGGGCGCATCGGATCTTCCGGGTCGGTGTCGTTCTAGTAGTCGCGAAGATCTTGTCGGGGCCGCGTACCGGGTCGGTCTTGGCGTCCGGGGTGAAGAACTTGGCATTCTGTGTCGAAGTGCTTGACGTCATTTGGTTTCATGTCGACGGTCTTGGCGTCTCGGAGGGGTTCGAGGAATCGGAACGGTCTTCAGATTCCGTGAGGAAGATCATGGCGTCGGTGAGGTAGATCTTGTCGGTTCCACCACGAATGCCTTGGGGTTTTTCCGTGTCGGAGAACTCGGGTTCAACAACTCTCTGGTTCCATGTCGGTGAACTAGAAGGTCCCGACTTCGATGGTCGGTGGCTCTTGGCGTTCCAGGATGGAGGACTTGTCGACGAGCCTAAATCTTGTCATTGGAGCATCAGCATAGCCACTTCGCCAAGAAGCTCGATGGCGGAAGGCGATCTGATACATTGTTTACTTTCATGCTTCTGTTGCTGGCACGCACCAAGTCACCTCCAAGTGAACGCATATGCATGGATGAAGCGGCTTCCAAGCAATGGTTGCAGCTGTTCACGGGAAGAGCAGGATGCCGGATCGGGGACCTCTGGCCGTGGTTGTTCACGCATCGGACTGGAGGTGGCGCGAGGCACAACGGGAAGGGACGCCCAACGGTGGACGCAGAGGTCGAGTGGAGCCAGGGCTAGCAGCTGCGGAGGCGGCGAATGTCGCCGAGGTCGCGGCGAGCGCGCCGGGGCTCGACACGAAAACGAGCGGCAGGCAGGGCCTCTGGCGGCAGCGTCTGCAGCGCAGCGGCGAGTGGGAGGCGCGCCTGGGCGGATGGAGGACGGCGGAAGGGAGCACGGCGGCGGTTGACCGCAGCGGGCTCGACGAGGACCGGGCGCCGAGGCAGGCGTCGTGGCAGCGTCGCTCGAAGGAGGAAGCAGAGCGGCGGCCGCCGCGGCCGGGCGGGGCGAGGCAGACGAGGCAGCGGGAGCGCAGGCAGCGGAAGGCAAGGCGGCTGGCGCGGCAGTGAGGCAGACGGCGGTGTCTGCGGGCTCGGCGGCGGCAGCGGGAGGCGGAGCGGAGGGGATGCGAGGAGGCCGGGCCGGGGCTGGCGAGGATGGTGGCGATCAGGCGGCAGAAGCCGGGCGGCAGCAGGAGACGCGCTAACGGGGAATCTGGAGCTCACGGAGAGCTTGAGGCGGGCCGCGAAGGGAGGAAGGAGGAGGCGGACTGGGGATGCTGGCAGAGGAGGGAGAAGCGGTCCGGCGGGGGCCTGGACTGCCGGTGGAGAGGAAGAGGGCGGAGGGAGCGTCGGGCGTGGAGGAGGAGTTCGTGGGGGAGAGGAGACAGGGGTCCGTGGGGGGGGCGGGACCCACAGGCAGAGAGAGGCCCAGGAGAGATGTTGTGAGGCCGGTGGGGTCCAGGCGTGCGTCTGTGTGCTGTGAGTTGAGTGCGTGCAGTGTGCGTGGGTGGGGTGTGGGTTTGAGAGGGAGAGAGAGGGAAGGGAGAGAGGGGGAGATGATTGGGGGTGAGGTGGCAGATTTAGATTGGTTAGGGGGGAGGGTGAGAGGGAGGTGGCAGCGTGTGAGTGGCCAGGGTGAGGTGGCCAGGGGGTGTGGGTAGGTTAGTGGGTAGCTTTAGGAATTTAGGAGGTGGACCGTTTGAAATTCTGGGGCGGTCGTTCGGGTCAATCGGCCCGTTCGGCTGCCCCACTAAAATAAATATAATTTTTATTCGTTTTAAACGGGCCGTCTGCAAACCGATAGCGGCCAAAACAAAATATTCCGGGGACCCGGTTTTGGTGTTTGAATAAAAGATGGGGCGTTTTAGAAAACAAAACGGGCTTTGCGAAAATAGTTTTGGCAAACAATGCATGATGATGACGATGCAATGCACAAATTCAACGCGATTTTCTAGTAGTGGTTTTGCGGGATGCCACAATTTGGCACACAAAGGTTCACACTAGATGATCTAGCATCATCACAATCATCAGATGAATTAAAGACTTAGTCTTATTTATTATATTTTGGAAAAGTAATTTCTACTCATTGAAAACTACTTAAGATTTAATATTCTCTAATTAAAATATGGTATCATGTTGACACATGTCATCACCATATATTTTTATACTTGGAAATGTAATTTAAAGTGGTGTCACGATTTAATAAGGTTTAACATTATTATTTTAAATAATTAAAGTGACTAGAAATGCCTATGGGGCATTCTTTTAATACTTGTCCACGATTATTATAGGTAAACCTAAATATTTTTATATATTTAGAAAGATCTTGTCAAATGTGATTTTTGAGAGTTGGAATCAACTCAAAAGCAGTTATGGTTGGTTTTTGATAAATGTTTGAATGTGTAAAAGTCTCTGTTTTGTTATTTTTGCTATAGGTGATTTATAATTTTAAATGATTTGAATCCAACAGGCTTGGATTGATAATTTCAATACCTTTCTAACAAAATTGGTTTCATGCAATTTGGTTTAGTGAATATCCTTGAATTGATTTTTGAATCTACTGACAGAACTAGGTTTGAAATAAATTGGAAAATATAAATTTGAATCTCTGGGCTGAGCACGGGAACTAAACTGGGCTGGCCCAACTGCACAGCACGCGCGCAGCGGGTTGCTACCAGAGAGATCCCACGCGTCAGCGGCTCTAGCTACGCGAAGCGGTAAGTTTCAATCTGAGTCGTGCGATTAGACTATGATCTATGGCTTACGTTCGTCGTCTTCGTCGAACAGCTCCGGGGATACCGAACCCTAAAGGCGACGGTGGGGGTACGCGGCGGCATTCTAGGGCTCTAGCTAGGGTCGGCGATGGGGGCTAATGACATTGTCGACGACGGCGGTTCAAACGGTGGTCGCGACAGCTCCTGGGGTGGCTCCAATCAACGGATGCGCTCCTCCTCGGCGGCGGCAGACTCCGGTGAAATTCCGGCGATGTGGAGCTCGCCTTGCTCCGGGAAAGGGTCGGGGATGGTCTGTGAGGAGTGGGGAGTGAGATGGTGTGGTGAATTGAGGCGGGGGTGGCCTCCTTTTATAGCCGAGCGAGAGGGAAAGTTCGGCATGGGCAGAGCTCGTCGGTGACGATGATGTAGTGTGATAACGGCATGGGGAAGGGCGTAGGCCGGTGCGGTGTCTCCTGGCGATCCTCAAGGTATTAATGGAACGGCAAGGGGCGGTCAAGAATGGTCGGAACGGTTTGACGCTCTGCGCGGCACCGACGACATTTTCGACGACGCACAGTTGTTGTTGGTCGCGCGGCGGCAAACGGGCATGTCTAGGGGGTAGCTGGTGTCGCGGTGGGTGCAGGCATGCGCAGTGAGGGAGAGGCGCGGCGTGTGTGCGCGTGTTGACTGTGGCACTCTGGCGCGCTCTCGGCATGGCAGATAAGAAATGGGCTTGGCGTTTTCTCTATGGTCCAGGGCCTAGCTATGCTCGAGGGCTGGACAGGGGTGGCGGTGGACGGTGAGATGCCTCCTGGACATCATGGATGGGCGCGGCGTTTGCTCCTGCGGGCTAGGCATGGTTGGATGGCAAGGGGGGCTTGGGTGGCATGGCACCGGTGCAATGGGTAGGGGCTAGCTTGTTCAATGCGAGTGTGGTCACTGGGGAGACAAAGGGAGTAAGTTGAGGACAAATGTTTGATCAAACACTGCTCAAAACAGTAGAAGTTAGGCAGTTTGATTTGTGTCTGCCAAGTGTTTGATGAAATAGCTGCATGAAGTTTGAATTTGAATTTTAGGATGAATTTTGGTGAGTGCTTTGGTCACATGCTTGGTAGTATATGGTTGCTTGGGTTTGTCAAGGTGAACTGGTTTGAGTGGTTTTTGATAAATGGTGATCTTAGTACCTACACTTGATTCAATTTTGAATTGTCATTTGAATAGATTTGCAATCTGTTTTTGTTGGTTTGTAAAGTGGGCTTGGGTTCACATTTACTTGGTCTAGCAAGGGGTGAAAATAATTGGATTTGTTTCAGTTAGAAATCTTGGACTAAGAACACTCAAAGTGGTCTAGTGGTTAACTTTGGTCAAAATGACCATTTGCTTATAAATCTTATTTTTGATTTTCTCTTCATTTGATTCTGCTTGGAAATGATTTAGATGATGTTGTTTTCATCTTTAAACCAATCTTTGCCATTCATAGTAATCAAACATGGCATTGCAAGCATTCATGCATTGGTCACACACACATGCATTCATATTACTTTTATTAGCAAAAGTTTTTGTTAACCCTAAACTTGGGTGATTAGAACTTGATAATCTTGATTAATATTTTTGGGATGTTACAGCTCCGCATGGCAATCCAGAGCAAGATCTTGCAGCTGGCGGGGGCTCGAGAGCGCTAGATCTGTAGCGCTCCAGCCATCGACGTTCGGCCCACAAACATGGCTTTGTAACAAGATTTCACGGAGTAGCAACCGGTAGGGTCCCAACTCCACTTAAAAACATCCTCTGTCCCTTCTGTTAGGGTGATCTCCTTAAGACGGTCTGCAACTTCAAGAAGCTATCTGATGGCCACCGCACTCAGGTCAGGGGGACATCGTGCAGCCAGGCCCCAACCAGATCCTCGCGCACTTGGCGTGTCGAGATCGCATTTGCTAGGACCGCCGCGAAGAGATTCAGTTCCACGTCCTTGATCCGTCCACATGGCAGCCATTTGTCAGACCAGAAAAAAGTAGTGGCTCCATCCCCAAGCACTGAGGTCGTCGCAGCATCGAACAGTTGCTCTGTGAGTGTTGGGGCTCGAATGTTGAGTCCGTGCCATGGCCTGTCAACCTCCACTCATTTCAACCACAGCCACCTGGCCTGAGCGCGACGTTCATGAGCCGCTAGTTAGGTATGCCAATCCCTCCTAGCTCCTTGGGCATGCACACCCTATCCCACGCCACCAGAAAGTGGCCACCATGGACATCCTTCCTCCCTTTCCAGAGGAAACCCCGAATGATCTTCTCGATGGCAGTGATGGTTTGTATAGGAATATCTAGGTACATCATGCATAAAATTGGGATAGCCGAAAGGGTTGTCTTTATCAGCTCAAGGCGCCCTCCTCTGTTGAGCATGGAGGCTTTCCACGATGGCAATTTGGTAGCCACCAGGTCGACAAGGGATCAAAGCTGTGCTGCGGAAGGCTTTTGCAGGGAGAGCGGCAGCCCTAGATAGCGGAGAGGGAATAGCGTGATTGGGCAATGCAGCTCTCGGGATACTAGGTCCCTGTCCTCAGCGGAGCATCTGATTAGATTAGCCGAGCACTTGTCGAAATTAGTCCGAAGGCCCGACGCTGCGGTGAATCCTTGATGATCCCAGAGATCACATGGAAATCCAATACCGATGGTCGGAGGAAGGTGACCACATCATCCACATAGATTGAGGTTCGGTGTTGGAGCCCTGTGGCTGCAAGTCTGGTGAGAAGGCCAATACTTTCTGCTTTCACAATCATCAGATGAAAAATTTCCATGATAAGGATGAAAAGCTGCGGGGAGAGGGGGTCCCCCTGCCGGAGACCTCGTCTGTTGGCCACCTTTGCCCCCGGGCAGCCGTTCAACAGGACGTGAGTGGTCGCTGTGGAGAGCAGGGCACATATGCACGACAAGAGATGCTCCTCGAAGCCAAGCCTCCTCAGGACTTCTAAGATAAAGGCCCAGTCCACCGTATCGAAAGCCTTTGTGATGTCCAACTTGAGGAGCACGGCTAGGGTCTTGCTGGTGTGGAGCTTGCGGGATGTCCCCTGCACCATCATGAAGTTGTGATGCAGGCACCTCCCACGCACAAAATCACTCTGGTGCACTCCCACCAGATGCGGGAGAACCGGTGCCACCCTGTTCACGATCACCTTGGCCACCCACTTTGCAATCTCGTGGATCAGGTTAATCAACGGTAATCCTGTATCTCTTCCGCACCCGGCTTCTTGGGCAAGAGCGTAATCAGGGCCCCATTCACCGCTCCAAATCCCCAGCAATCCCGCCTGGAGAGCGAGTTGAAGGCATCCATCACATCAGCTTTGATGATGCTCCAGCAGGTCACGAAAAAAGGGTGGAGAAACCGTCCGGCCTAGGACATTTGTCCAGCGGCATCCCTCTGATTGCTGCCAGCACTTCCGCCTCTGAAAATTCGTTGTCTAGGTGTTGTAGGTCCGTTGTCTGTAGCCCTAGGAAGTCCAGGTCCAGAGATAAAGGTCGGTCACCCGACATCCCTAGCAGATCCTCGAAGAACCTATCCACGGCCTCGTCCTTATCCCCATGTTCTGAGGTCCGAACATTGTCCACCAGGAGGTGGCTGATGAAGTTTTTCCGCCTTCTGGCGTGGGTGTGGAAAAAACACGTGCATGCATCCCCCTCCCGAAGCCAAAGGATCCTCGATCTCTGTCGTGCTAGTGTTCTCTCAAGAGAGGCAAGCCCTAGAAGCTTATTTTTGAGCAAGCGCCGCAAACCACGCTCCTCTGGCAAGAGATGCATATTCTCCATGGAAACATCGAAGGAAGAATTAGCTTCGTGGCCAAGAGAATTTGTATTTTGACGTTGCCAATGAATTTGGAACTCCGCCCTGAAACTTCTTTGCCACGACTCTCAGCTTGATGTCGAGCCTCTTGAATGGGTTGGGCTCCCATGGCTGCGAGGCCCAAGCCTCCTAGACCACTTCCATGAAGCCATCCACTTTGGGCCAAAAGGACTGGAACTGGAAGTGGCGCCCATGCTGAAGGTCCGGCGCTAGGCAGAGCAGCAAGGGGCAGTGATCGGAGGGCTCTGATGATAGTGCTGACTGTATTTTGATATGTTTTGTACTACCTCCGTCCCAAAACTTAAAACTTGCATTTTTTCAAAAGTCAAACTAGTTTGACTAAGTTTTTGGAGAAAAACAATAATATTTACAATACGAAATTCATACCCTTTAATACATCATGAAACATATTTTCACATGGTATCTATATAATATTACAGTTCTTGATAGTTTTTTTTAATTTAGTCAAACTTTTCGTAGGTTAACTTGAAAAAAACCTGAGCTCTGGGCCGCAGATAGTATTGGCTTATTCACAGCTATGGGGAAAAGAACGGACAACACAACGATGGGAGAGTATGTTCATCTGCACCGTGATGAGATAGAACGTTTGGAAGGTTCTTGTCCCATAGATAAATGCGAGCTTGATAAGCCGAGCAGGTAATATGCATGTCTTGGCATACACAATAGAAAAAATAAACATGTACCAACAAGACATGAATTTTTAAAACCTAACAGAGATATAGCTCTATCAAAGAAAATAATTATGAGATAAACCTAAGTAATCAACCATGTCAAAGCCAGCAATTGTAGAGCTAACAAACACAAATATGTTGTGATTCAGAGAGAGCACAATAACATGCCCTAAGCCCTGACTCGATTAGCAACACCTAAAAATGACCATAAATTTTTTTTATGGCAAACGTACGACTAAGAACATTATAACCCTAGCTATATACAAATCCTACAAATTAACCAAACTCGAATTCATTGGCACGATGGTCGGAAACATAAAATTTATGTCTTGGAGTTGGCGGGAAGGTCCGGATCGCCGTCCTCCGATGTGGCCAACGACTCTTCAAGTGAGGCTCATCTCCCACCAACGTCGGTTAAGTGATGGTTGTTCTCTTGTGGATCGGCGTGCCATGGGACAGAGAATTCCTCCCCGGATCGCCTTCGTCCTCTAGCTCTGCCGCTCCACCCGCATCTAGCGTTGACGCCGACTCCTACTCTCGTCATGCGCATGTCACCCCGACTTCTTATCTCCTCTTGGGCCAGCTCCTCTCTGGCGCCACCAGATCTGAATGACGAGGAGAGTAGTAGTCACGCGATTTTCCTAATGAGGAGTCGTGCCCTCACACTTGGTCGTGCTCTCTCTTGGAGACGTGCGAGAGAGCTAGGTCACCATGACTAGCCTGCCACACTACATCCAAATGAAGGAGAATGGGGAGATCGTCAGATTTTAGCATCCGAGTTCACGTCCTACTAAATCAAACCCGGGTCGACTAGGAGTCGGAAAAAAGTGCCCCACTTTCTATACTATCTCTGTCTTAAGAAAGAAGACGTTCTCGTTTTGCATGTTTTTTCTTTGACTAGGATTTACTCTAAATATATAAAAATTGTTGGTACAAAATTAACATCATTTGTAAATATGTTTCAATATGAATTCAACGATACCAATTTTATACAATATAATCAAATTTTAGTTGTTCTATTTATTTGGTCAAACTTTACTTTATAACACGCGGACGGTCTTATTGGTACTATTAAACTAGATCCCCAATAATTCGTAGCAACTCATCAATCATCATGGCCATGGCCTAGGCCTAGCCCAGCCTGTGTGTACTGCTTGGAGTAGTGAACAAGATTCCTATCATTTCGAGCGTTGCATTCCTTCAGAGTCTCGTAGAGCTATTATCATTTAAGCTCAGCCAGCTGAAGTGCAGATCCAGAACAGTGTTTTGCATCAAACGAAAATGAACAAATATGCCGATAAGCACATTTGGTACCGTCAGTTGATCAAGCCAAAGCAAATGGCACGGAAAGCAGTCAAAAAATCATGAAAATCTTCTCAACAGAAGCATAACTTGTTGATCTGAAAAGTGAGCATATATATAGGCATAGGGTGAATTATTATGGGTCCTGCCCTAACTTGACCCAAGATATGTTTAAGTAGGTGTGCCTCGGTGTCCTCTCTCAAACTTAAGTTTGTATTGGCCAGTTTTCTTTTGACGCCGTCAAAATTCATATCTAGGATATGTATACCTTCGTGTAGGTGTACTTGATTGAGCTGGATATACTCCATATTTTCACCTCCTCTTATCGCGATCTATGTCTTTGCATGCCACGTTTTGAAATTTAGTTATCGCGATCTACATCTTAGCATGCCACATTTTAAAATTTTGTTGATGCTACAATATACCTACCGATTTCCGCCTCTCGCAAGCACGTTGAGTATACGTGTAAGGTGGGTATACCTCTAAAAGGGCCATACGGGCTTTGGATGTATTCGTACGGTCTTCAAAACGAATCGGTATCGAGTTTTGTTGTCAAAGTTTGAAAAAGGATTAAAGCTCAATTACACATGCATGCCCCTATAGCCCTACCGCTAGGCGGAGAAGTGCATTGTAACACAGAAATTTCAAGCCAACGATACCCAAAACCAAGCTCAGTACAACAATGCCTACTTCCTGAAGCCAACATCTTCACATGGAAAGGCATTCAAATTGCAGTTTGCAGTTAGACAACAAGTTCAGTGCTAAGCATCTGTTCCAAAAGACAAAACAAAGATGCTGAAACTTCATTATTAGCCAACCATCCCCCAATGGCGGCATTTGATGAAAAAAAAAAGGTGGCACCTACAAACTGAATACGAAAATGAGGGGCATGGTTTCCAAGGACAAAACCTTCTAAAAAAAACCTGATACCTACTTTCGTCCAGGTCAGATAAAACCAGACAATTGCAGATCAAAGCAATATAACTACGACTGAGACTAGTCCAGATCCTTAACAATCTCGATGCCCATGGACTTGGCCGTGCCGATGATGGATTTGGACAGGGCCTCAAGCGACACGTGCTTGCAGAACGGGTCAGACTGCTTCAGCTTCGCGATCTCATAGATATGGCGGAGCGAGAGAGACGTCATGATGTTGTGGCCTGGCCGGCCACTCGCGGTCTCGATTCCAGCTGCTTTCTTGAGGAACCATGAAACTGAGGGTGACTTGACCACAAACTCGAAAGTGCTGTCCTTGTAGGCGGTCAGAGTGACTTGCATCGAGTTTCTGCCTTGTACTTCTGTGTCCTGGCGTTGAAATCCTTGCAGAATGCCATCAGATTAAGCCTGTAGAATCCAAGAGCTGGTCCGACGGGTGGTGCAGGACGGGCAGCTCCAGCAGGAACTAAGAGACGGATTGTCGCTAGAACAGGTTTCCGCGTTGCCACATCTTTAAGTGTTGTCATGTTACCCCTTTATCAGATCTGCAGTAAAAACTGGCATCAATTAGAATATTAAAATATGGCAGGCTTACTCGGAAACTACAAATCTCAAATTATCAGTAGCTAGTGGAACATAAGCGATTAAAATAAAGATTCACTGGAAAAAATGTAATTTAAGTGAAGAACAAACAAAGATTCCTGAAACGAAGCGTTCTTGTCAATGCAAAAAGGTTTCTGAAGTAAACTCAAGGTGTGTAAACTTATCACATGTAGAAGGTCCATCCTTTCCAACAAAGAATCCATGTCACCACTAATGCATGAACAACCAAGAAAGTGTTTCAAGACTATCACACACATAATAAACTAAGTGGAAAATTCAGACAACCTAGTTTGCTTGCCTGAGTTACCTCCAATCATTACTCTAAACTGATACGCCTTGTAACAAACACACTATAAGGCTAACATATGCACCATGTAACAAGGGTACCGACTCATAGACTAGTCTAGCTGAGTCCTATAGGGCACCGACTCATAGACTAGTCTGCATTAGTCAACATATAGTCCAGCAGCACCTACTACAAAAAAACTAGTATTTAACTACTAATACTAGCATACTACAATAAAGTTTGAAGGCGTGAGGAGTGGAGAGGAACCTGAGACTTTGCTAATTACATCCAGAGATCAGAAATTTTGAAAGCCAATAGCAAATTAGTAATGGGAGAGCAGGGGAGAAATTAATCACCTGTTGCTGTGACTTGGTGGCTTGCTACGGCCTGTTAGGGAAGCTGGGAGGACTAGACCTAGGGGAGAAGCAGAACCAGGGGGAGGAGCAGAGCAGCGTGACAACCGGCACCAGAGGTGGCAGCAGCAGCGGTGGCGGCCTTGTAAGCGTGGCTCAGTGTGCTAGGTTTCCGCTGCATGAGCTGAGCCTGGCTATCCCTCCCAGTGCCATTTCCTCGAGTAGTCGAGTCGACCAGACAAGTTGACAGTCAAGTAGCGACTACTAGACTACTCTAGAATAATTACTCGACTCCTAATCCTTGCCATGTAATATACATACAAGAAGGCTAAGATATGCTAAATACCCAAAAATTGCAGAGCCTAACACAACACCTCCCACCTAGGAGATATCAAAATAAACTAATAAAAGAACTTCCTCATGGCACATCATTAATATCTGAACTGCAATGATATCAAATCACAACACAAGAAGCTAAGCATGTACATGACAAAGTTCTTCCAAGCAAATCTAGACCCTGTGTGAACCAAACCTAAATAAGACTTCTGTGTCCACACTAAACACCAATAACTATCTGCAAGTTGTTTTCCAGCCTATTTAGATAAAAAAAGAGGGTTGCAAATTGCAAACAAAGTTGAAGCAGCCTATCATACTTGATTGAAAAATCTTACTGAAGTTATAAGTAATGGACAAGGCAAAATGTTTCTTGGCAAGACAACGGACAATACTAGGCCTGTATAAGTGGGCACGGGTTGCCCACAGCGCCATCAGGCCCATCCCACTGAAATTGCTAATTGAACAGCCACAGGCAAGAATAAACTCTTGACAGGAAGTCACGGCACATCCGCTACTGCCGCTGCGACGCTTCGGTACATGCCTTCATGGCAATGGCGGCAGGCGCCATGGCCGGAGGAACCCCCGCCATCGCAGCTTCATCCTTCTGCTCCCCTTCCGTTCCCCTTCTCTGGCCGTCCACATCCGGCGAGGTCCATGGAGAGCCGCCCACATCCAGCGAGTTCCATGGGCAGCAAATGAACCCCATGGGCAGAATGTTGCGGCTGTGTATTACTGCAGGCTCCGTTGCTAGAGGACCTAAGCGGGGCTGGGCTGCGGACTGGTTTTCCCCATTTGCCTTGTTGATTATTGTAATCTTAATCTAGGATGCCCATCAGAAAAATCAAAGAACAATTGCATCACAGTAGATACTAGATACTACCTAACTTGATAATCTGACCACAAGTTCACAAACAATTACCAACGGTGCAATAGTGCATCCAACAAGATTGCCAGTAGCTAGCTTGATATACTGATGGGCTTCTATCCAATGAACAAGATTTTCAGTAGCTAGCCTAGACGCGACTTGAGGCACCACATCGGCACGGGAGTTGCGCGGCCAGATGAGCGACTGCGAACCGGGCTGCTCGAGGCTTGGCGAGCAGCGCCCTGCATCGGCGCCGGCGGAGCGCAGGAAGCCAGTAAAAATGCAAAATCAATTCGGACCAAGAAGAATTGGAGAAGTGGAGATGGGGACCCGCGTGGGGATGGGAGGAGGGTAAACTGACCTACAGTCCTGCACAGTGCAGCGGCAGCGGCGCCGGCGGATGGCGGACAGCTCGATCTTTTCTTCGGTGCGCTGGTGCAGCAGCATAGATGGCCGGATCTCGTCTCATGCAGTGTGGCGGCGGGCGGCGGGCGGCGGGCGGCGGGAGGGTGAAAAGAAGAGAGAGGGGCTGGTCGCTGTATAGCTCGAGGGATTTATGGTATTCTCGTATCCCTCCTGTATCATGGGTGTATGTGTATCCCCTCACCTTATTTTTTATACAGTATATAAATGGAAAATCGCCATGATATGTACGGGATACGTATCCAGACGTATCTAACCCTACTTTTTGACCGTATCCGTGCATCCTAGATCCTAGCATTTCACGGCTTGTAAACGAGGAAAAATCTGCTATGTGAGAACCTAATCTTACCAGCAGCGGGCGATATGAGAGCATCTCTATCTCTAGATACGTGCAAATGGAAGCATGTTATAGCAACAACGATAACAATCGGTAGGCAAAATGGTATATAACAATCATTCATGGATCCTGTTACTGCGCGGCGCCACATATTTATCTATTCATGCAGCGGCAGCTGACTTCTCTCCCGCTAGCCCCTAGTAAGCATGTGAATTCTGATCCCTGGCCCCTACCGAGACAAGCATGCAGCAGCTAGCCCCTGCCCCGAGCGAGCAAGCATGCAATAGTTGGTCCCATGCCCACTAGCTCAAAACGAGCTCACATGCAGAGCTATGCTGCTGTCTGACCACGCATGCAACAAGTATATACTTATGCTAGTTTATTAATTTGCAAAATTTGCACTAGCTCTATGTGATCTAACCCAGCTGCTCTCTGTGATCTGGGCACACACTCAACCAAGTTAATTATCTTACTAACAATTACCGGGTTATCACTTAGCAAATACCAGATTATCACTTAACACTTATCAGATTATCATTTAGCAATTAGGAGGTTATCACTTAGCAAATGTCAAGTAGACATGAACTCTTCCAGGTTAATTATCCTGGTAACAGCTACCAGATTATCACCTAATAACTGCCAAATTAACATTTGGCCATTGCCAAATTATCACTTAGAAAAAAACAAAATCAGGATATAGATTCCTTCATGTTAATTAACCTGGTAACAGCTACCAGATTATCACCTAGTAACTACCTGATTAAGACTTAGTCATTGCCAAATTATCACTTAGGAAAAAACAAAATGAAGATATAGATTCTTCCATGTTAATTATCCTGGTAATAGCTACCAGATTATCACCTAGTAACTGCCAGATTAACATTTAGCCATTGCCAAATTATTACTTAGAAAAAAACAAAATCAAGATATAGATTCCTCCATGTTAATTATCCTGGTAACAGCTACCAGATTATCATCTATTAACTGCCATGTTAACATTTAGCCATTGCCTGGTTATCACTTAGCAAAATACCAAAATCAAGATATGGACTCCTCCAGGTTATTTACCTTGCTTACAATTATCATATTATAACTTGGTATCTGCCAGGTTATTCAATAAACAACTGCCAAATTAACAAAAGAAATTGAAGACACAAAACTGAACTCCGCACGTGAAAGAGCATGTGCATCACATCACACAAGCTATCAATTCAATAGGTATAAACTCAAGAAACTTGAACAACATCAATACACCACCTCTGCTACTTACATCAGAAAAATCAACAGATCAACATGGAGGGGGAGAAGAAAAACCCAATCAATCACGCCAGCTGCCAGCCTCGTCGTCGCGTGCATGCCTCCATTTGCTCGTCGGCGCTAGGCAGCCTCCATGTTGCATCATCATTGTCGACGGTGTCCCCGGCCTAGGGCTCATCGGAGGCGGCGGCCTGGAGGAGCCCTCACCACGTCACGCCAAGCTCGCCCGGGGTGGCCAGGAGAAGCCCAACCCGCGCCGCCCCGCGCTCGTCGGCGGGAGCAGTCTTCCCCACATCGCGCCGCGCTCATTAGAGGCGGCGGACTAGCGGAGCTCTCCCGGTGTCGCGCCAAGCTCGCCGGCGGCGGCCAGGAGCAGCCCTCCCCACGTCGATCGCGCTCGTCGGCAGTGGCCTGGTGTAGCCCTTCCCCCGCCGCGCCGCGCTCGTCGGCGGCCTGGTGCAGCCCTCCCGCACCGCGTCGTGCTCGTCAGGTGCGGACGCTGATTTGAGAGAGAGAGAGAGAGAGAGAGAGAGAGAGAGAGAGATGAGTGGTCAGGACTCAACCCATGAGGAGAAGATGGAAGCGATAAGGACAAGTGCTTCCATCACGTACGATGCTTTCGCGAATCACGACGCAGGAGCGAACCGTACAACGTCTCTTCTTAGATTTTTCCATCATTCATATACATTTAGTGAAATTTGAGAATATATTACAAATAACTAATACTTAATCTGTCCCGAAATAACTGACACCAGAGATTTTACAGTAAAACCCTTTGCATTTTCAATTGAATCGACTCAGTCCCGCAATCAGCTCCCAATCCGCAATCTGCCCGTGATAAGCGCACGCGATAAGCATTCGCATGATCCCGCGATCAGCATCTGCCATCCCTTGCCAGAGATCAAGCGCTCGGGAGTCCTTGTCGGCACCCTGCACGAGCTCCTGCTCGCCAGCACCCCTGCTCCAGGTGAGCTCCTCCCTCGCCGGCGCCCCTACAACGTCCCTGCTCCATGTGAGCTCCTCCCCCACGGGCACCCCTGCACGAGTTCCTGACAGCCAGCGTCCCTGCTCCCTGCTCTAGCCGTCTAGGCTAGGGAGCTCGATCACGCTGCTCCGGCAGATCGTGGCTCCAAGCTCGATCACTTGTAGATCACGCGCCTCCAAGCTCGATCACTACGGGCCCTGACGCCACCAACACCTACTAAGAAGGCCATGATCTATTTTACACTGAAATAAGAAGCTTCAAAAGATAAGTTAGGAGCAACAAGCAGCTTACTTGTCCTCTGCCATTCGTCCTTTCAAGCTTTTGCCACTACAGGCACACAAATAAGTGAAACAAAAGTATCCCATACAGTAGAAAGTTGGTGAGCTAATGCTACATATAGTCAGAAAGAAGTTGCTAATAGTTGCACAATATTTGGTGCTAATTAAGCTGCAGTGAAGCTTATGCAGGAAGGTGCTAAATCACACCTGAATCAGAGCGGCTAGGACACTTTCCTAGGGAACAAGAGAAGAAGACCAGCTGGACATGTAGATGAAGAAACTGGCCGGAGGAATAAATTAGCTAGAGGCAGGACCGGGCAGTACTAACAATGTGAAGAAGGGTCACTGCCGTTTGTGTGCTTCAACTCCAAAAACTCAAGTGATGACTGATTGCCATTCACACCTAACAGTTCCAGTTACATGTTAGAAGTTAAAACACAGTTATATGTTATATGTTATATGTTTAAAGTTTAAATAGTATAAACACAGTGCTTAATCAACACAAGGTTTGGTGCTAAGTAAACACAACTGTAGTGCTAATCAAACACGAATGAATGAATGTAAATAGCATGTGATGGGTAAACAGATTGAAGAATTACTCTGCAAGCATGACCAACAATAAAGAGCAAGGTGAAATTTGTTAACATTTATGTTATTCCAAAAATAGTAAATTCAAGTGATGGACAGAGAGCTATTTTAGATGCCTGACTGAGATGATACCACAACACACCAAGATTTCTGCCAGTTACACACAATCTTCAGATACTGTTGCTTGCTCTGCTTCTTCCCAAGATACTCCAACTTTTCATTTGGATTAATAGATAATCTGATATGCAAATCAAATTTCATTGAACCACAACACTAAACAATCTGACCGTGCATATACAAATTTCCATGGGGAATAACTAAATTTTCCATGCAAGGTACTCCACATTGGTTTACAATTTCAATATACGGTTCTACATATTGGCATAGAAACAATCTGATATAGCATAAGAAATGGAGTAGTAAATTGCAGTACTAAATGTTTGTCCTTGTTCAGACTTTTGACACAACTTACTGCTAAATCATTGTCATCTAAGGCAGTTCACATTTGGTTGGTATGATCTGACAACTTCACATCTGAGTAATAAACAACAACATATTGATTTGATCCATTAATACTGATTGATTGGCTCTACGTTTGTATATAGAGAAGGAAGTATCTCCATTAATATTGATTGACTACATATTCACATCTGAGCAATGAACAACAACATATTGATTTTATCTATTAATATTGATACTGATTGACTCTAGGTTTATATACAGGTTCGATGGCGTGGCGGCCCAACCGATGACCATCCTCTGGTGATAATTTGTCTATAAGATTTTAGCATAGAAAACATGTATTACTTTCTATGTATTACCGAATAATACTTCTATGGATTGTATATGCGTTTGGGTGTGTCCTTTTAGATTTTCATAAACCTGCTGACGGGCACGATCATGTAGAATTTGGCTAGAAGAGCCAAAAAAGATCTATTTTACATGCCTTACGCTACTCAATTTGGTGGAAATTTAAAATGAGTCCAACCAATTGTATTTTAAATACAACATATGTACTAAAAATTAGTTCTACTTAGTCGTAGCTAGCCACACATGCTAAAATTGTTCCCAAATCACAATACAATTGTGAATAATTGAACGAACACCTAATCATCCATCCAAAATCCAGGATCGTAGTCTAGAATTTAGCAACTTAATAAAGGCAGTCGTGGAAGTATATGTACTTACATAGCCTAAGTTTAAAGGTAACTGAAAAAGCGAGCCCACCTTCTAGCCCAGCTTGCTACTGCACTAGAAGGCGACATTCATTAGATGACAAAAAATTCTTGTAAGCTCACCTTCTGGAAGAAGTAACATGTAATCAGCCCACAAACCCAAACATCACTCTTCCCCCAATAAAAAGAAACAACTAACCTGAAATCAGCGCAACCGCAAGGACACCAGGTTTAATCCAATAGCAGATGTGAGAGTCACATGTGGAAAGAACATGGTCCTGTCAGCAATCCAATCAAAAGCAGCAGCACTAGCACAAATGGAAGGGATAAAAAGGAAGAAAATGGGAGAAAGTCTAAGCTCATTTTCTGCTTACTTGCATTCATTAGAAGTAAACTCACTGACATCAAAGAATATATTAATTTCTAGAGCATATGCCGTGGCACTTTCCTGCAAAAGAAAAAGAACACAAATTTGTGCAAATATAAGAAAAATGCACTTACGATTTCCATATCTGCATTTATATCTCAAGCAACGATACATGCAGGAGCGAGCAGGGTATAATATTTGAAATAGGCGCACCATATTGTGCGGTATGAGACAGAAAATTAGAGATTAGTTACTGAATTCAACTTGATTAGCAACCTTAAATCAAAATCATTTAATATCCAAAAGTAAATATATATATTTCAGTGCAAATTAAATAATATCTACACTACTGTGTAAGAGGGAACATCAAAAGGCTACTCAACCAGCTTAAATTATGGTTTAAGTAAAAGCATCGATGAATCAACATCAAACAAAAAATGCAAACTCTTGGGAAAACAGTTATAGGATCAGAATATACCATGATTATGTCCTCTTTTGACTAAACATTGATTGCACAATTTCCTGTTGCATTGTCCGAAGGAGAAAGACAGAAAACGAAAGCAATAAGAGGAAGAAAAACTCAAGGAATAAATTATGGCTGCAACATCAAGAATCCAAACAGCTACACAAGCATGAATTCATTTTGCTGAAAGGTTTCTGGCTTGAGACAGAGCGCTTCTGCTAGGCTGATTATTATAACTATATCTACCCACGATATCCCATATCGGCATTCAAATTTAAAGTCAAAACATGAGTGTATAGAAATAGGTCAGGTTGCAAAGCTAGAAAAATATCAATATTATTTAGTAAATCTTTTCTGGCATCAAATGCATATAAAAAGAGAAAAGCATGCTTCGGCTATCGGAGTGGTGGCTCGTGACCATTGTGGGGGCCTCATGGCGGCTGTCAACGAAACGATCGAAGCTTGCCGAGATGCTGAAGAAGCCGAGGCCTGTGCTATCCTATCTACTATTCTGACCTCATTTTTATTTATATAATGTAAAAGACTTTAACAGTCCAATTCTCCATCAGTTAAATAAATACCGAGAACACTTAACAATGTTGCCATTTAGACCGTTCTACACCTCTAACGTGGCATTTCTTAAATCTCAAATACAGTAGGGGTGGGGGGAATGATAGGAGAGTATCTCTATGCATCATGAAACAAAAATGGGCAAATGGTTGACAACAAAAAAACTGATATTACTTATCTAATTCCAGCTACTTTGCCATCTAAAAAAAGATGGAAGGATATTCGCAAGAAAATTATAAATGCCATTAAACTATATATATATATATGAAGAAATCACAAGGTTTACTCGGTCTTGTACAAACGGGAAAAAGGTCTTCTACCAGCAGAAATAAACATAAATGGTCATTCTCACCTAAGAAATAGGCTAAACGGTCATTACTTAATAAGATAAAATCCAAAATCAGCTATAGTCACAGATTGCAATTAACAAATTTCAGAAATATCAGGCAATGCATGCACACAAGTGAAGATAGAACATGATAACCCATCTCAAGTGAATGTCATAACTCATAACTAGGAGCAGCATCGTTCGTACATGCCATAGATGGAGTTGGCTGTAGCAGGAGTCGAGGCTAGGGTGTGTGGCCTAGAGCGAGCCGGCAAGTGGAAGCAAACAACAGGAAAGGAAAGAACATATATGCTCTAGGGAATAGCATCCCCTCGACTGCTCTTCTTCGTGCCCAATTAATTATTTGGCTCGCAGCCATTGTAGATTGTGAGGCCATTGTAGATTGTGAGGTCACCAATTCCATGGACCAATATATATAAGCCTTCAAAATTTGCCTATATCAATTTTTTTGCAAAAACCATATAGGCATATACCAGAACCCAAACACATATATACATAGAATCTACAAAACACATACATAATTCTGGGGGATTAAATCAAGAGAGAGCAACGAGGTAATTCATGAGACAAATAAGATCTTGGGTACCTAGGATCAGTTGCTCCTGTTTAGGATAGCAACACCATCGACGCCACAGAGAAGGAGCCCCTTCCGCCACCGTCTCTGCCCTACCGACGCTGTGGATGACGAAGATGGATCGAGATCGAGGAGTCAGTCCCGGCTAGCTGGCAGCACGACTCTCCCGCTGCCACCGGCCGCTCCTCCGGGGAGCACACGGCGTGCGACGGCGGGGCTCGCCGTCACCCCCTGCGCGCCTCCATTGCACCCATGCTCGCCTGTTGTCGCACCCTTCTCGCCGTCGTCGCCGCACGCACTGCCTCTGCTCCCCGCCGCTGCGCCCGCACTGCCTCCGCTCGTCGCCTTCACCCTGCCCCTGCTCACCGCCGTAGCGCCCCTGCTGGCCGTCGCCTCACGTCCTGCTCGCCCCCATGCCCTGGGGCTGTAAGGTGCTCAAGGCTGGTGAGGAGGAGGAGAAGCGGCTCGACGGATTGGAGGAGGGCCCGCCCTTCCGCTGCTCTCCTATGGCGCGGCGGCGGTTCACCGCAGGGGAGGAGGAGGAGGGACACGGCGCGGTGGCGGCATGGCGTGGTTATGGCGCGGCGGCGGTTGAAGCAAGGGTGTGGAGGAGGAGGCTAGGGTTCTCACCATCTGTTTAATTTAATTTGCCCGACGCGGTGCCTTTTCCCCTCCCAGGCCCGGGGTACCCGAAAAATGCTCCTAAAAACATTAAGAATGAGGCTGACTAGTGGGTCCAGACCGGGTTTTTTTACGGGTAGAAGCCAGGCAGAGAGACATGGTTCTGGGTAGAAAAAAGAGTGCACGCAGCAAATAGTCTCACAAGGATAAAAATGACTTAACATGATCAGACGGTGTGGATACAATGTTAGTGCTTGATCTAATGGTCCAGGAGCGCTAATCACTAAGGTGCCTCCCAGGGATGCCCCTATTATACTTTTAGATTCCAGGCCCGTAAAATTTTGGGTCAATATGTGATAATAGACTTTTCACATACTGTAAATTGACAAAAAAACATAATTTTTTTTTGCGATTTCCCTTTGAGGCCCATCCATCATGTATTCAGTGCGGAGGAGTCTGGATGCGGGAAACCGCCTCCGTTTCCCCCACCTTTGCACGCGCAGAAACCCCGCTGCAGCATTGCTGCCGCTCTCGATTTTGGCCATGCCCGTCGCACGGGTTTCAAATCGCCGCCGCCCATGGCGGCGCCGACCCCCACCTACCCATAGTCAGCCAATTGTGCCAGAATTTGGCCGGACGCGACGGCGTTTCTCCGTGCCGCGACGGGAGCTCAGGAGCCCTAGCTTGCGTGTCGCCGCCGTTATAGAAGGAGGCCGCGTGTGGCGCCCTCTCCCACACCTGCGTCGCCTCACATGCGTGGGCGGGGATGGGATTCAGCCGCAACGCCCACGATGTCGAGGCAGGTAGCTCCCGCGCGCCGACGAGCGTTGGCCCGGTCGTCCACGCGCCCACGCACACACCCGCACCTACTGCCACAGCCGACGACGAGGAGAGTGAGGATGTCGTCGTCTGCCAGGAGATGTTCAACCGCTGGGACCCTCGTCCCTGACATAAGGGGCTGAGTGAAGCGCTACCGCGACAAGCACTTCGCCGAGCAGCGGATGTTGCGCTGTGTCTGCCGCCGCTATGCACGCGAGTACCAGGTGGAAGGTGTGGCTCGGTTTCTTCGTCATCGTCAGATGCAAACCACACACTAACCTGAATTTCCTTTTGCCCGCCTTTGTCCTTGTGACGCGCTTCCGCTTGCCTGCCACCTCTTCTCCATCCTCATGCATGACACGGGGAGCACGGACAGAGCTTGGAGCAGGGGCGGATTTAGGCCAACTCCAATCCCCCCCCTATTTCGGACAGGCCTTTTGACCGATTTGGTCCGTTTGCGGGGAGGCGTGGATAGGCCTCGGGACGGTGTTCGGCCTAGAATGGCTGGTGCACCCAACGGTGGCACCTCCCCATTTATCCGACCCTTTCTTCAGAGGGACCAACTGAACCAAATTCAAAATAGGGCAGTAGAGTACCAAACTGAAGCAAATTTGAAGGACCGACGGAGTACGAAATCAGGAGACATTATTCATACATGCACGCAAACATAGATATATGATGAATCTTTGCATCCCGCTCATAGATCATCTTCCTCTTCTTCTCGAACCAACTCCATTGAATTGGGTTCATCTCGGAGAAATCCGCAGTCATGATGCGGTTTTCTTCGGCAAGTCGCTGGAGCTCTACCTTCTCCTTTCTTGCAGGGGCGTTTATCTCTTTTATCTAAAGACGCTTCGATTGGATTTCGTGGTAATTATTCGCCGCATCTTCTCTCTCCTTGTGTTTCCTCTCTTCCCTCTTGTCGATGGACACCTCCTTGTCGGCGATCAACTCTTTCAACGTCTCCTAGATGGAAACTGACGAAGCTTCACGCTTGATCTCTAGCTTGGAGTTGTTCCTCCCTCTCAGCCTCTTGGTTGCCAGCCCTTCCTCATCGATGATGATTCCGGCGCCTCCTCCCTTTGCACTTCTCGCGTAGAGATCTTTCCACTTCTTGCAATCTTTGAGCTTCGTCCAACAATGGCCCAATGTGAAAGCTTTCTTCTCGTGGCAAGTTTTGAAGTGCTCCAATGCTTACCACACCTGAACCAACAAGTTTAAGTTCATGTTTGAATGAAAAACTCGTATATAATAAGAACATAGAGATATGATATGTATAGGAACATACCATGTCTCGAGAACCAACCCGTGGTTGGATGGTTAGGAGGGCAGTTGTACCCCCAGTCCACCAGAGTTCAAACCCCAGGTTTGACGCTTTGGTGTCTCATAAAGGCAGAATATTCTTTCAGCAGTCTCTTGGAGGTTCTCATAGCGGTAGGGTGTGCGTGCATGTGTTCATAGGGGTGAGTGTATGTACGCATTGTGAGTGTCTATGTTTGTACCGTGTTTCTAAAAAAAGGAATATACCATGTCTCCAATTCCAGTGCCGCTCACGGGCCTTGACTTAACATGGTCATAGGAGGCACAAAACTTCATGCATTGTTCAGAGATGAATTCCCACCTCTTCGTAAGTGAGTTCTCGTTGCGATCGCTCGCAAACGGATGGTCACCAAAATGTTTTTGCTCATGAAAGTATCTCCATACTCGGTTCCAAAATGCCCCTCCCATTTGTTCTGCACAAGTTATTGGATTCTGGATAATTTCCATCCATGCCTCGCAAATCATCTCGACCTGAGGGTTGAGTATGATCCGCTCCTTCGGCTACCGCCTTGTGTTTGAGTTTGCCGGACTAGTGCATCCACAAACAAAGGCTCGTGGTCGATAGAGATACCATCTTATTGGGTACCAAGGCCAGGATCCTACAAGGGCCTATGGTTGGATCATGTACACCGGCAAAGCTGGGGTCGGAGTTGGGGTCGGAGCTATGTCGGAGTTGGGGTCGGAGCTGGGGCCGATGTTTCATCAAACAGCTAGTGGGGAGCGGGCATGCTGCCAGCGGTGACGCTCCTCTCGGTCTTGCTGCTGCATGAAGAGCCTCCGCCGATAGGTGTCGCGTTCAAGTCAAGGGAAAGCGTTGGCGACGAGTAGCCGATGATCTCTAGCCCCCTCGTGGATGCCGCTTTGACATCAGCTGGTTTATTCGCGGATGCGAACGAGGTGGTCGTGCCCGCGAGGGAAGCTAGCTATTGCTCCTTTATCAGGAGCAAGGTGGCAGCCTGCGCAGCGATGACCTCGGCGATGAACTTGGCATGGACGGCCGCGACATGCTCAAGGGCGGCGGCCCTATCGCGGGCGGCTTGGGCATCGTCAAGGCGCCGCCGGGCCTTCTCTTCTACGATCAGCCCTCTTCCTCGACTCCTCCTTCATCTGGTCGTCCGTCAATTCCTTCTTCACCTTGATGCCGGTAGTAGATTTGCTAGCTAATTTTGACGGACCAGCGGCTGACATGGTTATACCCCGCGGGTACACAACATTGGCATACCTAGTCCAGCCCAGGGAAGGCCCACGACAAGATACGCAACCTGCGGAGATTTCGGGTGGCCCAAGCCCATGACTCCTTCGGATCCTTGGAGAACAAGACTAGAGTAGATAGAATTTCAAAGGGGCAAACCCTAATCTGTAACTGAATCGACCTATGCTCGGGACCTGCCTATCTATATGAAGGCTAGGAGGGCACGGCGAGGAGGGCCTAAACTCATCTCATACACACCTCACGCCAGATTGCATCTATGCACCCCTGTAATCTTCAGTTCCGCCATAATCAAGAGCAGACAAGCAGGAGTAGGGTTTTCCCTTCGGGGGCCTGAACCTGGGTAAACCTCGTGTCCCTGTGTTGCTTGTTTGCTAACCATTCTGTGATCTCCAGCATCCCCATCTTCTCCAAAACCCAAGTCCATAACAATGGGCATTGACGAGTCGAAACCTCGTCAGTTGGCGTCGTCAGTGGGAACTGGGGACGCTGATTGTGCGATCGTGATGGTCCCATATGGAGCGATCTACAACTCATCGGCGATAGAGAGTCATCTCCTCTTCGGCACCTTCGACTTCACCGCCCACTCGCCAGCCACCATGAAGGATTTTGAGCCCGTCGGCGACGGGCTCGAGATTCTGTTTGGAAGCTTCTGCTTCCAGGTGGGACAGACCGGCACCCTCCGCCTCCCAGAGAGGGTGCCACCGCCATCCATCAGGCCCGCTTCGTGGGTCCCACCCATCGGCATGTTACGCATGTCAACGCTGACTGATGAGCCATATGACAGCAGCAGCTGCAACTCAGATCTATGCGGCCCTCCCTCAGACGAATGAACCTATGGTTCCGGATACAAAAGTTGCGGTAGCAGCGACCCAATCCGTGGGCGTTACCACTGCGCCGTGGTCATTCAGGGAGAATCGGAACTACCACCAGGTACGAGTGCACCCAACCCACCACCAAATCCACCGCCCAACCCGCAGGCTAGGAACAGAGGAAATGGGGGAAATCCATCCCTCCAGCATAATGAAGGCGACGCTAATGCCTACCAGAAGATCAACCTCAATGAGGACGGATGGCGCCAGGAACGCGAAGCTGTGGCGGGCAACATCATCCTACCTGTGAATGCTTCACGGGACCTGCTCATGGCATACCACCTCCTCCTCATTGGCGAGCATAACTGGCAGGTGAAGCTGATGGAGGATCTCGACAAACACAAGAACGAGCCTTCGGAGTCTAGTGCGCGACGAGCTGCGCTCTCTGCCGCTGGCGGCTCGAGCTCGCATGGCAAAAATGTAGGGGTTCGTAGCATGGAAAACAAAAAAATTCTACCGCATGAATACACAATCAAGATCTAATCTATGATCAAGCCAAGATCTATCTACTAGATTATAGCAACGAGTCAACAGAATACTAACCCTCAAAGATCCAAAGCACGACGGAACCCAACCACGAGAATTCTTGGACTCGAAGAAAGAGAAGAGAGCGGATTCAAAACACGTAGGGGTAAGAGAAGAACAGCAGAGGGATAAGGAGTAAAATCAGACCTAACCAGAACTATCCAACCGGTTTTGCAAAATAGTTTTTGACACTCTACTTCGGCCGTTAGCTAGGTTATCCTACAGGCTGGACTTGTGGGGTATCGCAACTGCTGAGCTCTGTGTAACACCCTCAGAATCGGACCTATGCAAGTTTGGGCAAAATTCACCAAACCCGCATAGAAACGATTCAAAGGTGCCCACCAGGCACTTTCGTGCGGGTGGAAAACGAAGTAATAACATTACACCACAGTCCTCGATGGGACCCACAGAACAGATATATATAACAGCGACTCGAGGAGTCAAGAATACAGATATATTATACAAAGATCCAAGTCACCTTGAAAATGATAGAGCGTCCGACTACGGACAAGATGCAAATGGGGCTAAGAGCCCTGGAGAATAACCAATGGCGTCCATAACCCTGCCCAGGCCAAGCCGGAAGGGTAACCCTGCTAACGACGTCGATCTCAAAACCTGCTAAAACAAAAGGGGTGCCGACAAAGGGCAAAGGAAAAAGAAGGCGTCAAGATCGAGGCCAAGACACAGCGAGGCTAGAATTCGGTCCTCGCCACGTAGGTATGGTGGGTGGCGGCGTGCAAGATGCACTAAACAACCTATAGAGACTCGATACAACTGGCGGTTATCAGAGAGAGGTGAGAATGACCTATCCGGATCCAACCTGAAGCTAACACCAAACAAACCCATCCTGGTGTTTCCCCCTCGAGACCAAACGAGGAAGTCAACCGAGGAACTCACACAGTTGGCAGTTTTATTTATTCAGTTATCGTTGTAGCATTTACTAGTCAGGTTTAAATAATCGTCCGGATAAAGTAAGCAGTGGGCCCTTTTAGTTAATCATTCCGTTGTAGTTGCAGCAATTACTAATCAGATACAGATAGCATGATGTAATCCCGAAACCCAGCAGTTGTTGGTACTTTTAATCAGCCAAAACCGTTGTAGTTGCCATACTTACTAGTCAGGTATAATGGTCGCAAGCGACAAATCAAACAAGCAATTGTGGGCAGTATTAATTAGCCATTCTATTATAGTGAAGCTGATTACTAGTCATTATAAGTCAAATTTATAGCAGTAAACTTTAGTTATGCTTGTCTATGATCGAGATACTGTGCTCCAAGTCGTCCATATCCGCGGACACGGCTTTCAGAAAGTTTTACCCGGCCGGGGTGCACCAATAGCAACACACGCTCGATCAACCTCGGAAAAACCAAATCAAAACCCAACGAGGCTTTCACGACTGAACAATCACAGGATTCAGAAATATTTCAGGGGGCCACCCCTTTGAGTAGAATCCGCAACGGAGTAAGCAAGCTCCGAGGCGGCCTCAAGGTTTGCGTCAATGGCTGTAAGCGACTGGGAACCCGAAAACTCGGGGTGTCGATACCGCGTAATCACTCCGCTTACCTAAACAGTACAGTGTGCAGTACCTCGCACAATCGTAAATAAAGCAGTAAAACATGGCATAAGTACAGGATCGTAAATAAAACCTCAAACTAGTTTGTGGCCCCAAGAAATAAGAATGAATCAAGCTCTGGCTCAGGGGGGTCCCATATACCTCCCGGATGTGGATAGCGCGATAAATCAAGGAACAGGTATCAAGTACTCGGGGTCTTACGGGACACAAGTGGGCGTTCGGAAACCAAATATTATCTATCACCCACCGATGCCTCTGCTTATTTCAATTTTAGTTGTTAAACAGAAATTAAAGTGACGATAAGTAAAACTAGAATCATCTCCATCAACAACTTGCGGCAATACATCAGCAATTGTGGCATTGAGCGACACATGACACTTGAGCAAGCGACTACGACGCGCAAGTCCAACTATCTACCAAACAACAGGTAATAGGAGGTGGCCATGGCAATATCAGGCTGCAGGGGATATCACAGGTACGGAAACTAAAGCATCGTAACACAGATAGCGATAGATCAACAGGAGGGAAGTAAATACTATAAAAGTAAGATAGGTAGAAAGGGAGATGCTGCTTTGAAAACATTGTCGAAGGGTTCAACCGAAGATCGGGGCGAAGCTCACATCAACTCAACGGCCTTATCCGCGAAGAAGCAAAACACTAGAATGAACACCGGATGCAATATTTAATACAACGGCAGAAGATCGGCATGATGCATGTATGATGCATGACATGGCAAAGTGCGATGCAACTAAGTCAAATTAAGCGGAAACGGGGTCCCGACAATATTAATTAATAGGTGCATGTTGTTTAGATACCCCGCAATTTAAATGTTGTTTAACATGGTAGAAGATAGCACCGGGTTCGCTACACAATTTAAATGAGGCCGATATGAGACTAGATTTGCCCGCATATGGGCCCCATATTTAATTATTAGGTGAATCGGCATAAGGCCCCCAAACCACATGAATGTATGCATGCAAGGCAATTATTATGCGACAAGTTATATTATGTTATAAAATAGGGTTTCGGGAAGGTTCACACATTAGAGGGGGCTCGACGAACTTGGGGTTCCGGGGTTCGGGGTTGGTCTCGGGGTCTAGGGTTCGACGGTCCGGTCTCGGCGGGAGCGTTATCGGATATCGGGGTCGATCTTGTCGAATCCGTGGCGGACTTGGTTTGGTGTCGGGGGCGAAAGGGTGCTTCCGGGTCGGTGTCGTTCTTGTCGTCGCGGGGATCTTGTCGGGTCCGCGCCATTGCATCGGTCTTGACGTTCGGGGTGCAGAAATTGGTGACCGGGGCGGAGCACTTGTTGAACCGGTGGCGATCTTGGCGGTCGTCGGGTCCGGAAACGTCCGTGAAGGAGATCTTGGAGTGTCGCGGTTCTCGGTCTTCGGATCGGGCTCGGGGTCTCGGCCATAGATCCGGTGGACTTGGCGTTCCGTGTCGGCGAACTTGGAAAACCCTGCAGGAGATCTTGGGGCACCAGCTCCGGTCCCATAATGGCGGTCTTGGCGTCCGAGGGTCTTGGTGTCCGACGGGGTTCGGGCACGCCGGGAGCGGTCTTCGGATTCCGAAGAGGACGAGACACGCGTTCCATGAAGAAGTTCATGTTGATGGTAGGTCCTGGCATTGCGTACATGGCAGGGGTCGACGAGAACGTCGGAGTACATGCATCACCACGGTCTTACCGGATCTTGGGGCAGCCATCCGACGGGCGCACACACGCCGAGGTCGGGACCCGGTGAGCTCCGCAGAACGGGCTCGGCCGAGGATGTGGGCGAGGATGGACGCAGAGGCGACGGCAGCCAGTATGAGGTCGGGCCGAGCTTGGCGAGAAGAAAAGACGGCGGCCGCCGCGAGCGGCGTGGAGGGCTGCCGCAGAGGAGGCCGACGCGGAGACGGAACGGGAGACGGAGGGCGAATCAGGCAATGAGGCCGAGGTCATGGAGGAGGTCGACGCGAGCGGCGGGAGGTGCTCGGTCCGGGGGGGCTCGAGGTTGAGGCGGCGGACGGCTCCGGCGGCGGAAGGCAACGCGGCTGGGCAGGGAGACGGGCCTGGCCGGCCGCGCCGGACGGAGGCGAAGCCTGAGGCGCTTGAGGCGACGGAGGACGGAGGTGCTCGAGCAGCCGTCGCGCTGGGTGGTGAGCGGGCGACGGCGGCCGGGCGGGAGGCTGGCAGCGACGCTGGAAGGTTGGGGAAGGAGGAGCCGGCCGGGCGGCCATGGACTGGGGAACGGCAGAGGGAGGGCGTAGGCTGGCGCCAAGGAGGCGAGGGAGGCTGGGCGGAGGGGCGCGCAGGGCCGGGCGAGGGAGGCGCCAGGAGGAGGAGGGTGGAGAGGTGAGGCGGCGGAGGGAGAGGCTTGGATGGCGGGCGCGGCCACGCCTGTGAGGGGCCGGACTTGGGGGAGAGGGAGGAGAGCGGGGGAGGTGTTGGGGAAGAAGCACAGGTGCGTGGGGGAGGCGGGATACGTGAGGGGGGCCTGGGGTGGGTCCTGTGGCCAGTGGTGGGACTGGGCAGGAGGTGGGATCTGGGAGGCGGCGTGTGGGCTGGTGTGTGGTGTGGGAGAGAGAGAGGCCACGTGGCGGCATGTGAGTGGAGGGGTGAGGAAGAGGGTGAGGTGGCGAGGGGCTATTGGCTGTGGTGATGTGGCTGGGTGTGGGTAGAATAGTTGGTGCACTTAGGATTTTGTTGGGGTGTCCAGTGGACCGTTTATTATTTCTGGGGTGGTCGATCGGGTCAATGCCCTGCTCGACGCCTCTATTAAAATAAATTAAATATTTTATTTATTTCAAACAAAGTTTTGTCTAACCGATAACGGGCAAACCAAAATATGCCGTGGACCCGGTTTTGAGGTTTAAATAAAGAGGGGCGTTTAGAAAACAACACGGGCTTTGCAAACATAGTTTTGGGCAAACAATGCATGATGATGACGATGCAATGCACAAATTCAACGCGATTTTCTGGTAGTGGTTTTGCGGGACGCCACAATTCGACACCACTAACAAAGGATCTCGCCTCGAGATCCGCCTCATGGTACCGGAAGGAAGGTCGGCCGCATCTTCTCACTTCGTGTAGATCCTCGCGACACCACTAACGAGGTTTCCTTCTTCCATCTTGAAAACGGCGACACCACCAACAAAGGGTCGTAGCTCCTGATCGTCGAGAGACACTCCGGGGAAACAAAGGACGAAGATAGAGGCATCAACAAATAAAGCCACCTCTAACTTCCGTTAGAAGAGGGAAAAGTTACATCGATCCACCAGTTCGATGTACAGAGCGAACAGTAAGAGTCGGGTAGGGTGATCAGTCCATCCCGGACCCAACTATCAACTCTATACATGGGTAGGAGAATCAGGCAACTCAACTCTCGAGATTTAGACTGAAGATCTTCACAGGTGGTATATGAAACAAAGGAATGTTGCCAGCAGAAATCGTATGAAAGACACAATGATTAGGTTCCGCGATGGTTCCATTGGCATGAACAACACATGCTCAAGGTATACCCCAACTTCACCATTGCTCGTCCTTCTCATATGTTTTTCAACGATACAGATATCCAGCAAGGAACACATATGGATAAAGAGCTCAAGAACAAAAGATTGGAGGAAGGGTACAACAGACAAGTTGCCGATTGATGATCGTAGCACCTCCGTTACAAAAGGGAGAAGGCGAAACCTCAAGGTACGATTAAACCCAACCACGAGAAATCCCGGACTCGAAGAAATGATAAGAGGTAGATTCAAAACACGCAGGGGTAAGAGGAGAATAGCAGAGGGGTAAGGAGTAAAATCAGACCTAATCAGAACTATCCAACCGATTTTTCAAAAATAGTTTTGACACTCTACTTGGTACCAAGCTAGGTTATCCTACAGTGGACTTGTGGGTATCGCAACCGCCGAGCTCGATACCACTGAACACCCTCGAATCGGACCTATGCAAGTTTGGGCAAAATTCACCAAACCCGCATAGAAACGATTCAAAGGTGCTCACCAGCACTTTCGTGCGGGTGGAAAACGAAGTAATAACATTACACCACAGCCTCGATGGGACCCACGTAATGATATATATAACAATGACTCGAGGAGTCAAGAATACGATATATTATACAAAGATCCAAGTCACCTTGAAAATGATAGAGCGTCCGACTACGGACAAGATGCAAATGGGGCTAAGAGCCCGGAGAATAACCAATGGCCCATAACCGCCTGTGCCAAGCCGGAAGGGTAACCCCGCTAACGACGCCGATCTCAAAACCTGCTAAAACAAAAGGGTGCCGACAAAGGGCAAAGGAAAAGAAGGAGCGCCAAGATCGAGGCCAGACACGGCGAGGCTAGAATTCGGCCCTCGCCACGAGGTATGGTGGATCGAGCGGCGGCAAAGATGCACTAAACAACCTATAGAGACTCGATACAACCGGCGGTTATCGAGAGAGGTGAGAATGACCTATCCGGATCCAACCAAGCTAACACCAAACAAACCCATCTCGGTGTTTCTCGAGACCAAACGAGGAAGTCAACCGAGGAACTCACAGCTGGCGCTTTATTTATTCGTTATCGTTGTAGCATTTACTAGTCGTTTAAATAATCGTCCGGATAAAGTAAGCAAGGCCCTTTTAGTTAATCATTCCGCTAGAAGTTGCAGAATTACTAATCGATACAAATAGCATGATGTAATCCCAAACCCAAAGGTTGTTGGTACTTTTAATCAGCCAAACCGCTAGAAGTTGCCATACTTACTAGTCAGTATAATGGTCGCAAGCGACAAATCAAACAAGCAATTGTGGGCAGTATTAATTAGCCATTCTATTATAGTGAAGCTGATTACTAGTCATTATAAGTCAAATTTATAGCAAGAAACTTTAGTTATGCTTGTCTATGATCGAGATATCGTGCTCCAAGTCGTCCATATCCGCGACACGGCTTTCGAAAGTTTTACCCGCCGGGTGCACCAATAGCAACACACGCCGATCAACCTCGAAAACCAAATCAAAACCCAACGAGGCTTTCACGAACAATCACAGATTCAAATATTTCAGGGGCCACCCTTTGAGTAGAATCGAACGGAGTAAGCAAGCTCGAGGCGGCCTCAAGGTTTGCGCAATGGTCAGAAGCGATCGGGAACCCGAAACTCGGGGTGTCGAGCAGCGTAATCACTCCGCTTACCTAAATAAAGACAAAGGTGCGACTGCACAATCGTAAATAAAGCATAAAACATGGCATAAGTACAGATCGTAAATAAAACCTCAAACTAGTTTGTGGCTCCAAGAAATAAGAATGAATCAAGCTCGCCTGGGGTCCCATATACCTCCGGATGTGGATAGCGCGATAAATCAAGGAACAGGTATTAAGTACTCGGGGTCTTACGGACACAAGTGGGCTCGAAACCGAATATTATCTATCACCCACCGATGCCTCCGCTTATTTCAATTTTAGTTGTTAAACAGAAATTAAAGTGACGATAAGTAAAACTAGAATCATCTCCATCAACAACTTGCGGCAATACATCGCAATTGTGGCATTGAACGACACTAACAAAGACTTGAGCAAGCGATACGACGCCGCGCAAGTCCAACTATCTACCAAACAATGTAATAGGAGGTGGCCATGGCAATATCAGTCATAGGGATATCACAGGTACGGAAACTAAAGCATCGTAACACAGATAGCGATAGATCAACAGGAGGGAAGTAAATACTATAAAAGTAAGATAGGTAGAAAGGGGGAGATGCTCGCCTGAAAACATTGTCGAAGGGTTCAACCGAAGATCGGGGCGAAGATCACATCAACTCAACGGCCTTATCCGCGAAGAAGCAAAACACTAGAATGAACACCGGATGCAATATTTAATACAACGGCAGAAGATCGGCATGATGCATGTATGATGCATGACATGGCAAAGTGCGATGCAACTAAGTCAAATTAAGCGGAAACGGGGTCCCGACAATATTAATTAATAGGTGCATGTTGTTTAGATACCCCGCAATTTAAATGTTGTTTAACATGGTAGAAGATAGCACCGGGTTCGCTACACAATTTAAATGAGGCCGATATGAGACTAGATTTGCCCGCATATGGGCCCCATATTTAATTATTAGGTGAATCGGCATAAGGCCCCCAAACCACATGAATGTATGCATGCAAGGCAATTATTATGCGACAAGTTATATTATGTTATAAAATAGGGTTTCGGGAAGGTTCACACATTAGAGGGGGCTCGACGAACTTGGGGTTCTGGGGTTCGGGGTTGGTCTCGGGGTCCGTGGTTCGACGGTCCGTCTCGGGAGCGTTATCGGATATCATCGGGTCGATCTTGTCGGTAAGCGGACTTGGTTTGGTGTCGGGGTAAACGGTGCTTCCGGTCGGTGTCGTTCTTGTCGTCTGGGATCTTGTCGGTCCGCGCCATTGCATCGGTCTTGACGCTCGGTGCAGAAATTGGTGTCCGGGGCGGAGCGCTTGTTGAACCGGTGGCGATCTTGGCGGTCGTCGGGTCCGGAAACGTCCGTGAAGGAGATCTTGGAGCGTCGCGGTTCTCGGTCTTCGGATCGGGCTCGGTCTCGCCATAGATCCGTGGACTTGGCGCCCGTGTCGGCGAACTTGGAAAACCCCGCAGAGATCTTGGGGCACCAGCCCGTCCCATAATGGCGGTCTTGGCGTCCGAGGGTCTTGGTGTCCGACGGGTTCGGCGCGCCGGAGCGTCTTCGATTCAAGAGGACGAGCCACGCGTTTCATGAAGAAGCTCATGTTGATGGTAGGTCCTGGCATTGCGTACATGGCAGGGGTCGACGAGAACGTCGGAGTACATGCATCACCACGGTCTTACTTCGGATCTTGGGGCAGCTGGCCATCCGACGTGCGCACACGCGGCCAGAGGTCGGCGGGACCGGTGAGCAGCTCCGCAGAACGGGCTCGGCCGAGGATGTGGGCGAGGACGGACGCAGAGGAGGCGACGGCAGCGTCAGGGCGAGGTCGGCGTCGAGCTTGGCGAGAAGAAAAGACGGTGGCCGGCCGCGAGCTGAAGGCGGTGGAGGGCTGCTGCAGAGGAGGCCGGACTCGCGGAGACGGAACGGGGGAGACGGAGGCAGCGAGGCCGAGGGTCATGGAGGAGGTCGACGCGAGCGAGGAGGTGCTCGTCCGCGGGGCTCGAGGTTGAGGCGCGGACGGCTCGGCGGCGGAAGGCACGGCAGCTGGGCGAGGGAGGCCTGGCTGGCTGGCCATGGCGCTTCGGACGGAGGCGAGCTCGGAGGACGGAGGTGGTGCTCAGCTGCCGTCGCGCTGGTGACAGGGCTGGCAGCAAGGGCGACGCTGCGAAGGTTGGGGAAGGAGGAGCCGGGCGCAGCCATGAGACTTCAGGGAACGGGAGAAGCGTGGTGGCGTCGCCAGCCGAGGGAAGGCGGAGGCGGCGCTGGCGAGGGAGGCGCCAGGAGGAGGGAGGAGAGGTGAGGCGGCCGGTGAGAGAGGCTTGATGGCGGGCGGCGCGCCATGCCGGAGGAGGCGGACTTGGGGAGAGGAGGAGGCGGGGAGGTGTTGGGGAAGAAGCACGGTGGCGTGGGAGGCGGGATACGTGGGGGCAGCTGGTGGGTCCAGCGTGGGGCGTCGAGGAGTGGGGACTGGGCGGGAGGTGGGATCTGGGGAGGCGGTGGCGTGTGTGGGCTGGTGTGTGTGGTGTGGGAGAGAGAGAGGGAGAGGCCACGTGGCGGCATGTGAGTGGAGGGTGAGGAAGAGGGTGAGGTGGCGGGGGCTATTGTGGTGATGTGGTGGGGTGTGTGGGTATAATAGTTGGTGCACTTAGGATTTTGTTGGGGGTGTCCAGTGGACCGCTTATTATTTCTGGGGTGGTCGATCGGGTCAATCGCCTGCTCGATTGCCCTATTAAAATAAATTAAATATTTTATTTATTTCAAACAAAGTTTTTGCAAACCGATATCGGGCAAACCAAAATATTCCGGGGACCCGGTTTTGAGGTTTGAATAAAGAGGGGCGTTTAGAAAACAACACGGGCTTTGCAAACATAGTTTTGGGCAAACAATGCATGATGATGACGATGCAATGCACAAATTCAACGCGATTTTCTGGTAGTGGTTTTGCGGGATGCCACACTCTGATACCACTCTATAACACCCTCTGAATCGGCCCTATGCAAGCTTTAGCGAAACTCGCCAAACCCGCATAGAAACGATTCGAAGGTGCCCACCAGGCATTTTCGTGCGGGTGGAAAGCAAAGTAATAACATTACACAACAGTCCTCGATGGGACCCACAGAACAGATATATATACAACAGCGACTCGAAGAGTCAAGAATACAAATATAACATACAAAGATCCAAATCACCTTGAAAACGATAGAGCGTCCAGCTACGGACAAGATGCAAATGGGGCTAAGAGCCACAAGAATAACCAATGGCGCCCATAACCCTGCCAAGCCGAAAGGGTAACCCCGCTAACGCGCCGATCTCAAAACCTGCTTAAACAAAGGGTGCCGACAAAGGGCAAAGGAAAAAGAGGAGCGTCGATCGAGGCCAAGACACGAGGCTAGAATTCGGCGGTCCTCGCCTACATAGGTATGGTGGACTGAGCGGCAGCGGCAACATGCACTAAACAACCTATAGAGACTCGATACAACTGGCGGTTATCAGAGGGGGTAAGAAAGACCTATTCGGATCCAACCTGTTACCAGCATCAAACAAACCCATCCTGGCGTTTCCCCCTCGAGACCAAACGAGGAAGTCAACCGAGGAACTCACACAGTTGGCAATTTTACTTATTCGGTTATAGTTGCGGCACTTTACTAGTCAGGTTTAGATAATCGTCCCGATAAAGTAAGCAGTGGGCACTTTTAACTAACCATTCCGTTATAGTGGCAACACTTACTAGTCAGATACATTTAGCATGAGATAAACCCAAGACCCAGCAGTTGTTGGTACTTTTACTTAGTCATTCCGTTGTAGTGAAGCTGATTACTAATCATATCGGAAACAAGTCAATTTAAAACAGTAAACTTTAGTTATAGTTGTCTATGATCAAGCACTGTGCTCCAAGTCGTCCATAACCGCGGACACGGCTTCTCGAAAAGATTAAACCCTGCAGGGGTGCACCAAAGTATCCATGTGCACTTGACCCTTTTGCGGATCGGTTAACATACACCCATCGGTATGTCGGCGGGGCCTAAGTCACGACGCTCCTGCACCAAAGCAAGCACGGGGCCACCCCACTAAGTACACCCGCAAGTCGGCCGGTCTCGAGACGGACTTAGGGTTTGCGTCGATGGTCAGAACGACAAGAGGTCCCCAATCGGGATCGTCTGACACAATAAAACACTCCGCTTCCTAAACAGTACAGTGTGCTCCTCGCACAAACGTAAATACATAAGTAGCATGGCATAAGTACGGAATAGTAAAAACACCTCAAACTATTTGTGGCCCCCAGTACAATACTTTGAAATCAGGTAATTATCAATGGGGGGCCCATATCTCCCCACTTGTGGTTAGCGCGCTCGATCTCGGAACAGGTGTCAAGAACTCGGGTCCTACGGGACACAAGTGGGCGGTCGGAAACCAAATCTTACCTATCACCCACCGATGCCTCTGCTTAATTCAATTTTAGTTGTTAAACAGGAATTATAGTGATACAATAATTAAAGCCATGATCATCTCCAACGTCAACATGCGGCAATCCTCGAACAAAGGTGGTACTTGACGACAAGCAAAACACTTGAGCAAGCGACTACGACACGCGGGTCCAACTATCTACCAAACAACAGGTAATAGGATGTGTCCAAGGCTATATATGGCTGCAAGGGATACCACGGGTACGAAATCTAAAGCATCGCAACACAGATAGCAAAGATCAACAGGAGGGAAGTAAATACTAGCAAAGTAAGATAGGTAGAAAGGGGGAGATGCTCGCCTGAAAACATTGCCGATGGGTTCAACCGGAGATCGGGGCGAAGCTCACATCAACTCAACGGCCTTATCCGCGAAGAAGCAAAACACTAGAAGAAACACCGGATGCAATATTTAATACAACGGCAGAAGATCGGCATGATGCATGTATGATGCATGGCATGGCAAGGCGCGATGCAATTAGGTCATATTAAGCGGAGCCGGGGTCCCGACAATTAATTAGACGGTTCAAGTTGTTTAGAACCCCCGCAAGTTTAAATGTTGTTTGAACAAGATAGAATATAGCACCGGTTCGCTATGCAAATGTAAATGAGGCCAATATAAGACTAGATTTGCCCGCATATGGGCCCCATATTTAATTATTAGGTGAATCGGCATAAGGCCCCCAAACCACATGATTATGCATGCAAGATGAATGATTTAATGCGACAAGTTGATATCATTTATAAAAATAGGGTATTGAGGAAAAGGTTCACACTTTGAAGGGTCTCGACGGACTTGGGGTTCCGGGTTCAGGGTCGGTCTCTGGGTCCAGGGTCCGGTCTCGGGGTCCAGGGTTCTGACGGGGTCGTTCTCGAACTCCGGGGTTAGGGTCTCGGATCGGGTAGTCCTTGTCGCGTCCGGGAAGCAGGTCTTGGTTCGATGTCGGGGCGTGTTGAATTCTTCCGGGCCGATGCCGTTCTTGTCGTCGCGACGGTCTTGTCGGGTCCTCAAGTCGGGTCGGTCTTGGCTTCGGGGTGAAGTGCTTGTCGGTCTCGTGGCGATCTTGTTGGAACCATATCGAAGGTCCTGATGTTGAGAAGATCTTGGCGTTCCATGAAGAAGGTCTCGACGCTTCGATCTGGTGTCGCCCTTCCGGTACCGCGGGTCCAGGCGTCCTTTGGTTCCGAGAGGAAGGACTTGGCGTCTCCACGGTCTTGGTGTTTTGACGGGGTTCTCGGCTCCGGTTCCACGACGGAGATCCCGAGGATCCATGCCGGCACACTTGGCGCCTTCTAAACCGACGATCGGTCTCACGTCCAGGTAGGGGTGCTTAATGGTCCGAGAGGGTTTCTTGTCCGCGATTCTTCGAGCACCTTCGCACGGGACTTGATGGCGTCGAAGAACACGGCCTCCGTGGACTGGGCGAGCAGGCAGCTGTGAGATCCCCGAGAGGGTGGTCTTGCAGCCGGCAGGGGCAGGGCACGGGCATGCGGAGGCAGAGGCGGCGGCCGGCGACGAGGATCTTGGCGGTGGCGTGGGCAGGCCGGTTCCGGAGGGCCGACGAGCGACGGCGGCTGTGGACGGGCGGCGCGGCGAGGCTGCTGGCTCGACCACGGAGGCGGGAACGCTGGAGGCGGCGACGGCTCAGCGCTACCGACGAGGCTACGACGGCGAGACTTACAAGCGGCGGGGGCACGCGCAGAGGGACGGCCGGGGCTGGCGGGGCGGGCGCAGGAGGGTGGCGAGGGCGGCGCCAGCGACGGAGGACGGTGGAGACGGGCGACCCCGACGGCGCGAGCCTGGCGAGCCGAGGTGGGCGAAGACGGGCGCGAGCGGTGGGCAGGCGGGCGCTGCGGGCTCAAGGGCGGTGGAGCAGGCGGCGGTGGTGGAGGCCGACGGTGAGGGGTCGAGCGGCTGGGCGCGGAGCGGCGGGGCGAGGTGGTCCGGCGGGCGAGCTTGGGGCAGGGAGGGAGCGCGGGCGCAGGAGGAGGATGCGGTGGCTCAGGCGGGCTTGCGCCGGCGACGGAGGCGGGCGGAGCTCGGTGGTGGCTTGCGGTGACGGCTCCGGCGGCGAGGACGCGAGGCGCTGGCGGCCGGTCTACCAGAGAAGCGGGGCGAGGCGGCGGTGGGAGGGAGCTCGAGGGCGCGCGGTGGTGGAGAAGGCGGCCGGCGGCGAGGGATAAGAAGGAGAGAGGCAGGCGGGGCTCGGGCGCGGGGGAAGAGAGGTTGCGGGGGAGGAGAGGAAGCGTGGGAGGAGGGGCCACGGGTGTGGGGTGGGCTGGGCGGCAAGGGTGTGTCTCACGGGGAGGCGGATCCAGTGGGAAGGCTGTGGCGTTGTGTGGGTGGGGAGGTGTGTGTGGGAGGGGAGGAGAGAGAGAGAGGAGGCCACGTGGCGGCCGTTGTTGGGGGGGAAGAGGAGAGGGTGAGGTGGCAAAGGGGAGTGGCAGGGTGAGGTGGAGGGTTGGGTGTGGGTAGATAATTGGGTAGGTTTAGAAATTAGGTGGACTGCTTTAAAATGGGGTGGTCGTTCGGGTCTATCCGGCCCGTTCGACTGCCCCGCAAAAACAATATAATAATTTTATTTAATTCTAAAACGCATCGTTTTGCAAAACATAGCCGACAACAAAATAATCCGGAGGCCCGGGGTTTTGCGTTTGAATTAAGATGGGGCGTTTTAGAAACAAAACGGGCTTGCGAAAATAGTTTTATGCGAACAATGCATGATGATGACGATGCAATGCACAAATTCAACGCGATTTTCTAGTAGTGGTTTTGCGGGATGCCACAGCGGCTACCAGCAGAGCCTCCGCAACTACCACAGCCGTCGGCTGTGCCCAAGGTCCTTCGTCGAAGGAGACCTCGTCCTACGACTCAAGCAAGAGCGGCCTAAGAAGCTTGAGTCACCCTGGGAAGGGCCCTACATCGTCACTAAAGTCATCCCAGGTGGCGCCTACCGCCTCATGGACGTCAAGTTAGGAGTCGAATACTCCAACCCATGGAACGTCGCACAACTGCGACGCTTCTACCCCTAGCTACCTCTTTAATTTCAATAAGGCTACTCAGCCGAACAATGTACCTCCTCATTACGATATGAATAAAATCTAAGTTCCTCCGCCGAAATTTCTTTTCCCTTGCATTACTTTTCGTTATAACATGCTCGAGGGCTACGCCTCACCTCAGGACCTTGTCGACTGAGAACAATGCATACAACCTGAGTAGCTGACCACGTCAGGCTAACGAAAAGGACATGCACATAACTAAGCACAACGTGCTAATACAAACAAAATTTACAAAGGGCACAACAATCCCACTCGAAAAATACAAGTTTTACATCAAATTTTCTTCACAGGAACTACCTATTCTGGAGAATCACATTCGCCCGATGCTTAAACAAGTCTACTATTTCCTTAGCATGTTGCGCTACAACAACATAATGAGGGCGCATATCCCAAAGGGTACCATCAGGCCAAAGGGGTGGCCTAGTCGCCACCTCTGCAAGGTTGACATCACGGCAATGCAGCCAAACAAGGGACAACGTAGCCTTCACCACAGCGACTATATGGCGCCGCACCAACTCCTTGACGTGGCCCACGTTCCGAAATTTCGCCAGCAGACCAAAAAGGTTGGAAGGTGCCTCATACAAGGGAAACATGGCGGCCCAAGTGGACGCCAGATAAATTCTCGCCTGCTTCAGCACTCGAGAAACCTGGTGAATGCGATCTTGGACCGTTGCAAGGACGATGGCCCGGTCGCGGTCCATCCAGAAGAAGCCTCCGGCCTCCAGATCCTGCTGCGTCAGGTAGTTCATCCGAACAGCGACACGCTCTTTCTCTTCCTGCAGAACGAGATTTGCACCTACAGAACACACACTAAGCAAAGGCAGAGCTCCACCCGAAAGAACAGCAGTCAGAAAAAACTCACATTGCAGTTGCTCGCTCATCTGCCGCAGCTCCCCCATCAAGAAATCCTCCCTGACAGTGGCTCGCTCAGCCTTCGATTTCCACACATCCGCGTGGCCTCGAATACCAAGGATATCCTTCTCCAGGCCGTGGACATGATCGCGAAGAAAAACCAGCTGCGAAGCATCATCCAAGGAAGGACGAGGCTCAGGAGTATTCGAAGTGACAACGGGAACCTCACCCGAAGGACCCTAGAGACAAGCAAATCAAGACATGAACATCACAAAACATCTCTAATGACGAGGTTTAATCTCGTCAATGCCCATTGTTATGGACTTGGGTTTTGGAGAAGATGGGGATGCTGGAGATCGCGGAACGGTTAGCAAACAAGCAACACGGGGACACGAGGTTTACCCAAGTTCAGGCCCCCTGAGGGAAAACCCTACTCCTGCTTGTCTGGTCTAGATTACGGCGGAACCAAAGGTTACAGGGGTGCGCAGATGCGATCTGGCGTGGAGGTGTCTATGCGAAAGTAAGAGGTGCCCTCCTCGTCATGCCTTCCTAGCCTTTATATAGAGTTAGGCAGGTCCCAGGCACAGATCGAGTCGGTTATAGGTTTTAGGGTTTACCCCTTTGAATTTCCTATCTACTCTAGTCTTGCTCTCCAAGGATCCGAAGGCGTCATGGGCCTTGGCCACCCGAAATTCTTCATGGTCCGGCGTATATTTGCCGTGGGCCTTCCTTGGGCTGGACCAGGTATGCTGAAATCGTGTACCCGCAGGGTATAACCATGTTAGTATCCCCCGAGTGTTCAGTCGAATCGTAGATTCGGCTGAGGACTCTTCGATCCTTCAGGTGCAACTCTGTCTTTCAAGAGAATGTGTAGGGATTGTTGATGCGTGTGCCTGACTCTCCCGACGGATCAGGGTCAGTTAACTGTCTTAGGACAAAACAACACGATCTTCTTCAGGTTTGAGTCCCTCGACTCGAACCCAGAACATATGCTGGCGTAATTCGACTCAGGCCGCGGAGGACTTACAGGAGTGGAATTCCAGTGAATTTAAATTATGTACCCAACGCGTCCGTCGGGATTTTTCATCGCGCCTGTTGGCACGGATTCTTACTAGCGGAGCGCATTCATGTGCGTTACCAGGCCATCAGATGATATCTGTAGGTCTTATATTTGTGTCGCAGACACAACATCCGAATGTTTATCACCGCGGAGGTGTTTCGGGTGGTCAAGGAGGACGTTGCTCACTTAGAGTTAAATGGGGCAGAGTTGCCGAACAGTTTTGCACGCTGATCCGAAGGATCGCAGTCGAAGAATTCATAGGGTGCGTGACCAGCGCTCCCTATGGGAGTAGCCCCCGAGTGTCTGTTTGAGTCGTAGACTCGAGCAGAGACTTTAATTCAGTCGTTGTTCAGCTTCAGGTCCGTAAGACACAATTTTTTCGGATGCTTGAATCCATGCTCCCTATGGGAGTAGCCCCCCGAGTCCGTAGTGGAGTCGCAGACTCGACGTAGGACTCGAAGAAGTAGTTCAGTGATGTAGTATTTTGTTCATTTTCGGGTGCGCGACCAGCGCTCCTGATAGGAGTAGCCCCGAGTAGTTAGTCGAATCATAGATTCGAGTGAGTACTCTTAGCTTTGTAGCTGAAGAATTGTGACTTTTGCTAGTATAGATTTTGATGACATCACTGCTGACGATCGGTGACCTCAAGCGTCTGCTGCGCTAGAGATGACTTGACTGGACGAACATGGGTCCCACCTTTTGACCTTGAATTGACCGGTCACGCACGGCATGGAGATAATTACGGCGTCGCCTCGATTTCCACGCGTAGTGGACGGCGTGTGAGCGACGGTTCATTGTGATGTTGACACGTGTATGGTCAGATCCTGCCGTTGGCGTTAGGTCTTCTCGATGGACGGTTATCGTGCATTGTCTTCGTCCTTATAATCATTGGGGAAAAAATTAGTCTGTTTTCACCGCAGCCATTCTTGTTTCACTGCTCCATTGTTCTCTGAGATTTCTTGCTGCGCGCTGGAATATCCTCGGACATTTCCTTCTTCGATCCTATGTTCTCGCTGCCGGCGCCACCGCACCGCAATGGGGAAGCCTATGAAGTCTTCTTCTGCGGTTGGTACCAGCGCTGCTGGAGGCAAGAAGAGTGCTACCGCTACCCGTGTCACCGACGGTGGCTGGCGGCGGTCGGAGACGCGGGAGAGTGATCTCCGCAAGCTTCGTGAGCGGGGCTTGATCCCGCAGGATAGGGAGGCCGCCAAACTCCCTGGCAACGAGGTAATTCCTTGTTCCCCGCTGGGTTTCGGGTTATGTTCCTCGCTTTTGTTTTTCGGGGCTTTTCCTTCCCAGTCCACAACTTCCTTCGTGGACTACTTTTTATTTACGGCATCCAGCTGCATCATCTTTCCCCAACTCTCTTCTTCACATTGCTTGTTTCGTTACTTTCTGCGAGTGCTGGCTCGGTATCGAGCCGCACTTTGGCCTCTTCCAGAAACTCTATTCGATGAAGAGGCAATCTGGTTCTGATGGTGTTTATCCCATTGGGGGTTGCATCATCTCCCTTCGATCCAATCTTCTTTAATTCTCCTTTTCCATGTCCTAATCTGTCCAGTACTGGCGGAGGCGATGGTTTTACAACCGTGACTCCACGGTGGCTGGACAAGATTTTGGTCTTGTTCCTTTCGACCCCTCCCAAAAGATCGAGCCGAAGAGGTCCTGGAAAAACCAGATCTTGGATGGCGAGGTAGCAGAGATAGAGGCTCTCTATCGTCGAGCGGAGGATCTACAGCTGATTCCGGAGAAGGAGGTGAACGGTGTGGATATGATCCACACTTTTCTTAAACGTCGGGTGCAGCCACTCCAGGCTAGGGCGCACCCGATGTTCCTTTATGCTAGTCGTCGTGATCCGACTAGGGTTTCGACTAAGGAACTCTCCAAGGGAGATCTCGATGGGGTCCTTCGCCCGCTGCTGAAGTTCAAGGCTGGAGAGGATATCCCGGGGAAGTCGCTGACTTCTCCGTTCTCTGCTTGTCGTCCGATTCCGCAGGTGTAGATCTGGGACGTGCGCGTTGCGCTATTTTTGTCTGCGTTTTACTTGTATTTATTTGTCCACTGACAAGTTTGCTTCTTTTGTGCAGGAGTTCAAGGTGCCGGGCATGTCGCCTCCATTGCCCGAAGTATTCCCGGATGCTCTGGATAATGAGGTGGTGGACTCCATGTCCGAGCTGCCATCGACGCTATCTCCGGCTGAAGAAGCCAACGAGTCGAGCGAGGACCACACTCGCAAGCGGACACGGAGCTCCAGCGAGTTGTTGGATGCCTCAACTCCACCGACGCCTAGGAACCCGCTGTGGCTTGAACGTCACAGTGATGGGCATGGGGGCTCTTCCTCTCCGATTCCTGCCGTTCCCGTGCGGGCTGTGGCACCGCACCCGCCGGTGAAGAGGAAGAAGGAAGAAAAGAAGGAAGAGAAGAAAGAGGAGAAGAAGGTCCGGAAGACCCCTCCCGTCTTTGACTTGAGCGAGCTTGACTCGTAATTTTCCTTAGCCCTGCATTGCGTTTTCTTGTCTATTTACCTTGCGCTTAGCTAATTTGTCCTTGTGTAGCCACTCCTCCAATGACTCCTCTAGTGATGGTGCTCGGGAGATGATGGGGGAGTCGAAGGTCGTGCTTCCTCCTCCTCAGACGGTGGCCACCTCTGAAGGCGCTGCTCCATACCCTTCTCCGCAGGAGGTTCGGGTGGTTGCACCTCAGAAGGCTGCAAGCGGACCTTTGGAGGCACCGTCAAATCATGTAAGTAATTCTGCTTTCTTCCACGGGGGGAGCCCCCAAGCCTTTTTAGATGATCGATTGATTATTTCTTTTCTTCCCACCTCGGGGGGAGCCCCCGGGCATCTGTAGGGTAGTTTGTTGTTTGTTTTTCCTTCGAGTCACGGGGGGAGCCCCCGTGCATTTTTTGTATGTGTGACTTGCTTCTGCTCGTTCTTTTGGGCATAGCCCCCGAGCCATTCTTTTGACTGGTGGTTCTTGTTTGCATCCTTTTGTGCAAGGTGTCAACCAACTGGTGCAGCAGCACCTGGCGTTGGAGGCCAGCCTCAAACAACTTCAAGGTATTTTTATGCCTTGGTCTTTGTTTTTTCTTGCATTGTTGTGCTTCGATCCGAAATTTGTATTGCTTACTGTAGAGGATCACAACGCCTCTCTTCGTGAGATTGATGCTCTCAAAAAGAGCCTTGGTCAAGGGGAGAAGAAAGTCGAGGTTGCCGTTGGTGCAAGGGAGCGCCTCGATCTGGAGTTGGACAACGCGGCCGAGGCTAAGGAGCGCCTGCAGCAGGAGGCTACGGACCGCGAGGAGCAGCTCGCCACCGCCACAGCTTCGCGCGAGAGAGAGGTGGCCGGCAATCTTATGGCGGCTGCCAAGGCTATTTCGGGTGAGTATCTCCACCTTCTTTTTGATTTCCTTGTCTTTCTTTTGCAGTACTTTTATTCATTCTACTTCCTTTGTTTTCTTAGATGCCGCATGCGTTGAGGTTGATCGCGGTGCTCTGGAGCACGGGAGTGCTCTGGATGATGCTACTACAGCGGTCGAAGACCGCTGCAGTACCGTTGTCAACTCTCTTGCCAAGGCCAAGGAGGTCCTTGGGTGCTTATACAAGGATCTTATCCCCAAGGGCGTGGCCCTCGATGATCTTGATGCCCTGGCGGAGGCGCTGTCACCAAGCACCCGCGCGCATAAGCGCAGCGTATGGGCATCGGCATCCGCTGGCCGGCAATGGCCTTGGCGGCCGGAGCGAGCCGACCTTCCTGTCACTTCCCGGATGCCGATGACTGCTGATGGATCCGAGGTAGCCTTCGCCACCTATGCTGCTCGCTGTAAGCGTTACGGGCCAAAGCTGATTGATCTGCTGGCCGAGTACGCGCTAAGGCAGCAGGGGGAAGCCAAGGCGAGGCAATCCAGCTCCGAGGCTACTTAGGGTGCAACTTCGTAGGCGTTGTAGCTATAGGATAGTTGTAGCTTCTTTTGTTGTAATTATTTTGATGAACAATCCTGGTGCCACGTAGTGGCTTTTGCTCCACTTAATGAATTTGCTGAGTTCTGTGATCCTTCATCTGCGTGTTCATGTCTTTGTATTTCTGTTAATCTAGGGTCCTTCGGGTGATGATCCAGTTGACACTTTGTCCGCAGCGCAACTGCGGCCATCCCTGGATGATGCGTCGCAGCTTGTGTTTCTTAGAGACCTATCCGTAGCCTCGAGAAGGAGTTGCTAGTGGTGCGTGGCCATGCTGATGTTTGGGAATCCAAGGCGGATCGAGGCGCTTCCAGAGAGGAGTACTTGATGGCGGAATTGCTTCGCTTGTCTGAACAACTTCAGTGTGAGTTTTTCGAGCTGTTGCCCGTTATTTCGGATGCGCCTGCTGGCCTTTCATCTTACTATTTTGCAAGTATTGCATGTGCGAACATTGCTCCAAGGGAGGAGAAAGAGCGTGTTGTTGTTCGGATCAACTGCTTGACTCAGCAGGACATGGAGGCCGGTGGGTTCTTCTGGATGGAACGTGATCGTGCCATGGTCATTGCGACGGTGCAAGATCGTGTCCATTTAGTATCGCGGGTGCTTCGTCAGGTGAAGTCTTCGCTCACGTCGGTTCTGCATGTAATGTTCCCGCTGGATGATGCACCGTCAACTCTCTCCGGTCTGCTGTCGAAGTTTCGGAATGTGCATCATGTCAGGGAACTGGTGCGGCATCAGCTCGTTGCGGGGGTGAAGGCTGCGCTCTCTCTTGTGCGGATACATCGTCCCGATGTAGATCTGTCCGCTGTAGCGGCTGGGCCACCTCTTCGCAAGATGGTGGCGAGTGGGATATGCGTCCGCATTATGCGTCAGAAGGCAAGATGTCAATGATCGTAGATCTGTTTGAGCAGCGTGCTCAGGTTATTCTTCAGAATAGGTAGTACCTGTAAAAAAGATAGATATAAATTTTGTATACATTTGACTGGGCGTGTTTTGCCCTTTGTTATAAAGGTTTGGTTGTTGTTTTAGCACGTAGTGGTTTCCTTATATACGTGTCCTTTTCGTTAGCCTGACGTGGTCAGCTACTCAGGTGTACACGTGTTATCCTCGGTCGATGAAGTCGTGAGCTGGGGGAGCCCCCGAGTGCGTTTGTAGCATAGAGTAAGGTGCAAATAGTAAACGAAATTTTGGGTCGAGACACTTAGCTTTATTCATATCGTAATGGAGGAGGTATATTGTTCAGCTGAGTAGCCTTTGCTTAATAGCCTTATTGAAAGTAAAAGAGAGAGGTGGCTAGGGGTAGAACCGTCGCAGCTGTGCGACGTTCCATGGGTTGGAGTATGCGACTCCAGACTCCACGTGCTTGAGGCAATAGGCGCCACCTGGGATGACTTCTATTACAATGTAGGGTCCTTCCCATGGTGACTCGAATTTCTTCGATCGCTCTTGCTTGAGTCGCAATACTAGGTCTCCTTCGACGAAGGACCTTGGGCGCAGCACCGTGTGGTAGTTGCGAGACTTCTTGGTACACCGCCGATCGAGTCGCTATGTCTCGCGTCACGAGTGTGTTGACGACATATTTAAGTGCAACCATGGATTCGGCTTCGCTATAAGCGACAACCCGTGGGGCCTGGTGGCGTACTTCGGCTGATAGCACGGCTTTGGCTCCATGCACCATGAAGAACGGCATGTATCCAGTGGAGCTATTTGGCATTGTACGAATGCTCCATAGGATGGAGGGTAGCTCTTTCGTCCAGGCTCCGGCGAGTCGCTCGAGTGGGCTTATGAGGCACTTCTTGATGCCAGCGCCGATTAGGCCGTTGGCCTTTTCCACCTGCCCGTTCGTTTGCGGGTGCGTCGCGGAGGCATATGTGATATTAATTCCAAAGCCTTCGCAGAAGTCCTGGAATTCTTTGGAGATGAAGTTCGATCCATTGTCGGTGATGATGCTATTCGGTACGCCGAACCTGTAGACAATGGATTCAAAGAACTTGACGACAGTCTTGCCCTTTTGGTTAGTGACCGACATGGCCTCAATCCACTTGGTGAATTTGTCGACTGCGACCAGGAGGTAGACGTGCCCCCCTTTCGAGGACCTTGGTAGCTTGCCGATCATGTCAAGGCCCCATTGGGCGAAAGGCCAGGCCAAAGGTATGGGCCTGAGCTCTGAACCGGGTGCGTGTGGTTTGTCGGGGAACCTTTGGAACCCGTTGCATCTTCGGACGATGTCCTTTGCGTTGTTCATGGCCGTTGGCCAGTAGAATCCAGCTCGTAGAGCTTTGGCGACAAGGGAGCGGCTGCCTGCATGATGGCCCCAAATGCCCTCATGGATGTCTTGGAGGATGGTTTTCCCGTCACCGATGGTGACGCACCTTTGTAGTACACCCGAAATGCTGCGCTTGTACATCTCGCCATTGATGATGGTGAAGGCTTTGGACCGGCGAGATATGCGCCGGGCATCCGTCGGGCTATCAGGCAGTTTTTCGTCAATCAGGTACCGGAGGTATGCCTGTGTCCAAGTTTCTTCCACTGCCACGACCTGCATTAGGTTGACCACGGCGACCTCTGTATCCAGCTTTTCGGGTCCTTCCTTCGCAGCGCCCGAGTGTTCTCGCTTTGGGTGATCCCTTGGGGAATTTCCGCTTGATGGATGGTACGCAGATCTGTTCGAGGGACACACCTGGTGGCACCCGTGCACAGGTGGAGCCGATGTTGGCGAGTCTGTCGGCGTCCTCGTTGCTTTCTCTTCCAACGTGCCGAAGCTCGCAGCCGTCAAAGTCTCCTTCGAGTGTGTTGTAGAGTGCGCGGTACGCAATCATGTTGGTGGCGTGCGCGTCGCACTCGTTCATCGTCTGCTGGACGACGAGGTTGGAGTCACCGTAGATGACCAGGCGCGTTGTGCCGCAGATCTTTGCCATCCTCATGCCGTGGATGATGGCCTCGTATTCTGCTTCGTTGTTGGAAGATCGAAACTTCATCCGGAGGACGTACTTCATCTTATCTCCCTGCGGGGAGGTCAGTATGACTCCAGCTCCCGCTCCGGATTCGCGCTTGGAGCTGTCAAAATGCATCGTCGATGACTGCGACATGTCTAGGGTGTTTGGCAGCTGCAGCTCCATCCAGTGTACAAGGAAGTCCGAGAGGACTTGAGACTTGATCGCGTGGTGTTTCTCATAGATGATGTCGAGAGGTGACAGATCGATGCCCCACAGGGCCACACGTCCTGTGGCCTCTGGGTTGTTCAGGATGTTGTTCAGGGGTGCCTCGTTGATGACCATCACCTGGTGCACCTGGAAGTAGTGGCTCAACCGACGAGCCGTCATGAACACGCCGTAGGCGAGCTTTTGGTAGTGAGGGTACCTCTTCTTTGTTGGCGTCAATACCTCGCTGAGGTAGTATATTGGGCGTTGGACCCCATGGGTCTTGCCCTCTTCGGGTCGCTCGACCACCAGTACGGTTGTAGAGGGAGTGTCCCAACCTTTATTTAATATAAGGTGGAGTCCCCTGTGTTTACAATGCTAGTCCCTGGATCAATAGCTAGCATCCACAGTTAAGATGTAATATCAAGAAACAAAGGTCATAATATAACTTTATAACCAGGAATAACATAATTTTATTACATCTTACATAGCTCATTTGGCTATTACATTACATTGCAGCGGAATAACTATAAGCATGGGGTCCTTCATCTTCAAAGTGCCACAAAAGCATATGTTGGTTGTAGACTTTGTAATCCTAATCAATCAATCTTCACTAAAATCAATCAAACCTGCAACATTACAAGTTACAGCCACAAGGGTCAATACATTTGAATTGTATTGGCAAGTTTCACTACTATGCAGAATATAAGTGGATCCTATCATTACATGCATATTTGGCTAAGTAGAGTTTTAGGCTCGTTTGCATAAAGCAATAATTTATCCTATCTTTTCAAAATGGTTTTGGGTCCTTTGTCAAATCTCCTTTTCAAAATCCCTTGAACTCCTTGGTAACCCCAAGTGTTCAAGTCCTTGTCAAAATCCCTTGAGCTCCTTGGTAACCCCAAGTGCATCAAGTTTTATCAAAATCTCTTGAGCTCCTTGGTAACCCCAAGTGCATCAAGTTTTATCAAAATCTCTTGAGCTCCTTGGTACCCCCAAGTGCATCAAGTATTTAAAAGTTTTCTTTTAGAAATTAGAATGTCGAGATTTCCCATAGCTTCAAACTTTAGCTGCTCAGTATTGTCCATAACCGGGGACACGACTAAGTACTTAGATTTTATTATCTTCTGCAGAAGTAGTACACTTTACCCACATGTCACAATCTCATCTTTTTGCCACCAGTGGCCACTGGATTAGTGCTCACCAAGATGGAGTACCGGCAGATTGAGAATGTGACGAAGTCTTTCCAGAGGGTCCTCCCATACACCATTGCTAGCTTGTCTTCAGTACCCATGTAGGATTCCAGGTCCTCATGTCCAGTAACTTGAAGACAATGCATGGGTCTTCCCAATGTAGTTGACTAAGCCAGAGCCATAAATAGCATGTGGTTGCACACGAAAGCCATAATTGGAGAAACATGTTCAATCTCTAAGTTTCCTGGGTGGGTTCCTTTGGAGCACAACACAAAGAGATTGCCATAGACATGGTTTCTTTTGTTGCCACCTTCTCCAAAACTCAAAGTGTCCTTGTCCACCCAGGTGGTTCATTGAGTCCTTGTTTTATTATATAAAAACACAAGTCCTTTTCTCAACTTCATAAAATCTCAACATGTATCTCTTTTCAAAATATAGCATGGCTAAGCATGTAACAACTACATTGTTTTCACTAAGGAATGTATAGGGAATCCTATTAGGATTTAGCATAGCATAAGTATAAAATCCTTTTCATGCATGTTTCAAAATCCACTAAGTATAATGAAAATAGTAGGACTTTAGATGATAGTGTAACTTGCCTTTCTTTTGGTAGGGAATGTTGGTTCACTCCTTGATCTTGCTAGTCTCACACTTTTCTACTTCACTACAATCAATCAAGCAAACACAATATCAACTAGCATTCCAAACCAATGATCAATCAAACAAATTTCACACCCATAAAACAATGGGATCTAAGTCATGCATGTAAGCATGTAAGAGATAGGTTTATTTGCAAAGATGGTCTCCACTAGGTTTCTAAACTTTGTAGGGTTCAAAGTGGTCATTTTCCATAGTGGCAAAGTCATTTTCAAAAGGGTTTTGTCCATAAACCATTTTTAAATCCAATCATTATTTTATGTGGTGGAAAATATTTTTATCAAAGCAACAACTTTAAGTTGTTCACCAAATAAGTTGTTGTTTATCAAAACTTGGTGTTTAGGGTCAGTAGGTTTGATCCAAATCATTTTCCCAAGGTTTTTACTCTAAAAACATTTTCATAACAAAACCATTATTTTTATTTGGCTAGAAATGGGCTAAAACAATTAATCCATCCTAAACTTCACCAAATCCATTTTCAAAACCATGGGTTGGTTCCTAGGGTCAGTAAGTTCACCACAAACTAATTTGCCAAGGTTTCAACCTCAAAAACATTTTTGAACAATTTTTCCAATCTAAACAAGCATATAAATGTTTCTGCAAAAACAAGCATTTTACCAGAGGATTTTTACTAAACAAAATCCATGGTTGGCTAGGGCTTGTTCCACTGATTCCAACGATATAAATTTGTAATTTTTGGACGTGTGGATCAAAAGTTACAAAGGTTTCAAAATTGAATCTCTAACAGATTCAAATCTGTTTTTAAAACGAAGCCTGGCCACGCGTCATGTTCCTATTAGGCGGTACCGCTTCGTGCGGATTGCGCTCTCTGGTGCGTTAGATCTAGACAGATCGCACGGCTCAGATGCTCCCATACCTGTTCGCTTAAGTCGTTCTATCTACGCCACAGGATGGGGATCTAACGGCTCTCGCGTGTTTGACCAAAAGCTGGTGGAGACGGTCAGGCGAGGGGCTAGCGGCGGTTCTAGGAAGCAAAGAACGAAGTGGGGATGCTCACCGTGTTCGCGAGGTCGAGGTGGTGCTCGGTGTGTGGTCGGCGTGGCAAGGGGCGCTCTGGGACAGCAGCGATTGCTCATCGGAGTTGGGTCTGGCGACGGTTGCACGTGGTCGTGGTCGAGGACGGTGCTACGGTTCACGGAAGGGCAAACAAGAAGCATGGTTAGACGCGTAAGATCAAGGAGATGACGCGTGCGTGAACGAGAAGGCGCGGGGTGGTCTGGACTTACCAGGAGACTTCGCCAGAGAAGTTGCAGACGCGGCGGCGCTAAGAGCTTTGTCGAAGACGGCGTTCTAGGGCGCCCGCGGTTGAATGGAGGGTACGGAAAGAAGCGTCTGGGAGTGGGGAGTGTGCTCGTGTGCTCGGGGTGGCGAGGCTCGGCTGGAATTGGTCAGAGACGGTGGTCGGAGTAGTGAAGTTCAGAGCTCGATTCAGGGCAGCCTGGGGCAGAGAGAGGGAGGCGACTGGGGAAAACCGAAGAGGAGATGCTGGCACTTAAGAGGGCGAGATTGTTGAGCGGAATCACTGCAGCATTTAAGCGAATTTACTCGGGGTTTGATTGACAGAGAACGGCAGCGAGGTTTGGGGAGAAGAGGTCGCGGCGGGTGAGGAAGAAGGCTCGGGAGTGGGGCCGTTTCGTCAGTGGAGTGAGAGAGGAACTTGGGGTCCACCAGTCAGTCGCAGAGTGGGTGAGTAAGTGAGTGTGAAACGTTTTTCTGCGGGAGGGAGATAGGGGCTGGTATTGGGCCTTGTTGGGCTTGGCTGGCTGGGCTGGTCCAATTTCAAATTTTTTTCTTTCAAATGCCTTTTCCTTTTTCTGTTTCTAATTTCTGTTTTGAAATTCAAACAACAAGTCAAGTATTCAAAACAATTCAAACAATCATCACACTTTACAATTGAATTTGGTTCTGTTTAACAACATAATCCAATTCCTAAAATAAAATAATATTTTTATTTTTGGGTCCATTATTAATTAAATAAATAGACCATTGTTATTAAATCAAATAGATTTTAATTTATTCAAAACTCCATTTTGAAATCTAAAACAAAATCAAAACCAAATCAGTAGGTTTTATTTGAGAATATAAAATATTAGGAAAACTTATTTGAATTAAATGAATAAGTTTTGATGGTTAATTAGAATAGTAAAACCCTTATTTTTAAAACTTGGATATTAAATCCTTATTACTTTATTTAAATAAACCTTTACTATTTTTCTCAAATAGAAATATTTTATTTCAAAGGTTTGGCCAAGTTTTAATTTGGCTTATAAAATAATCCTTATTTGTAAAACTTCTATTTCATTTGAAAACCAAATCTTTTATTTAAAAGATTCAAAATAGTAATTCCAAATATTTTTATTTTCCTTTATTTAATGTTTTGTCTTTTCAAATCCCTTTAGGATTTGTTTGATCCAAATTGGTTTGAATATTTCCAATTGGATTCAAAAAGTTTCTTCTCACCCTGTAAATCAACAAAGTTTTATTTTATTCATTTATTTTTCACATTACAAGATTTGGAAAATCTTGGGATGTGACAACGGTGCTCACCACCTGGTGTGTAGCTGCTATGTACAACAGTAGGGGCTCGCGCTCCTTTGGCGTGACCAAGACGGGCGAGGTAGAAAGCAGCCGCTTTAGATCTTCGAATGCGTCATCCGCCTCAGGCGTCCACTCGAATTTGTCAGCGTTGCGCAGCAGCTGGTAGAATGGCAGTGCTTTCTCGCCCATGTGGCTGATGAACCTGCTTAATGCCGCTATTCGTCCTGCGAGTTGCTGGACACCTCTGAGGTTTTTCGGCTTCTCCATGGCCATGATGGCCCGTATTTTCTTCGGGTTCGCGTCGATCCCTCGCTGGGAGATGAAGTAACCAAGCAGCTGACCCGATGGGACGCCGAAGGCGCACTTCTCGGGGTTAAGCTTGATCCTGTAGCGGTCGAGATTATCGAACGTCTCGCGGAGATCGTCGATGAGCGTTCTCGCCTCCCTGGTTTTGATGACTATGTCGTCGACATAGACTTGGACATTGCGACCGATCTGGTCCTTTAGGCATGCATTCATGCACCGCTGGTACGTGGCACCTGCGTTCTTTAGCCCGAAGGGCATTGTGTTGTAGCAGAACACCCCGAACGGCATGATGAACGTTGTTTTCTCCTGATCTTCGACTTTGAGTCGAATCTGGTTGTAGCCTGAGTAGGCGTCGAGGAAGGAGAGCTTCTCACATCCTGTAGTCGAATCGATGATCTGGTCGATCCAAGGGAGAGGGAAGTGGTCCTTTGGGCAGTGCTTGTTCAGCGACGTGAAGTCCACGCACATCCGCAGGATGTACGTGTCCTTTTTGGGGACCATCACAGTATTGGCGAGCCACTCGATTTCCTTAATCTCCCTGAGGAAGTTTGCATCGAGTAGTCTGTTGACTTCGATCCCTATGGCTTCGGCTCGGGGCTCGGACATTCGTCGGATGGACTGCTTGACGGGCTTGGCGTCTGGAAAGACATTGAGTGCGTGCTCGGCGAATTCCTTGGGAACTCCTGGCATGTCCGCAGGACACCAGGCGAAGATTTCCCAGCGCTCACGGAGGAATTCGACGAGCGCGCTTTCCTATGCGGGGCTAAGATCGTTGGCGATCAGCGCCATCTTGGAGGCGTCCGTCGGGTGGACCTGCACCTTCTTTGTGTTGACGGTGGAGTCGAATGACATGTCAGGTGCGTTTTGCCATGCGACTGGGGGTGCCCCATTGTCCATCACCTCGCGGAGCCTTACGAGCTCTTCTTGCATGCCGAATGACTGGGAGACTCTGTTGAAGTCCCTGTCGCAGTGGTCCGATCGGGTGAAGCTCCCGTGGACCGTGATGACGCCCCTAGGTCCTGGCATCTTGAGTAGCAGGTACGCGTAGTGTGGTACTGCCAGGAATCTTGCGGATGCTACACGCCCGAGGATGGCGTGGTATTGTGATGGCCAGTCCACCACTTCAAACTCAAGCCGTTCACATCGGAAGTTATCCGGCTTGTCGAAGATGACGTCGAGCCATATCTTTCCCATGGGGAATATGCCCTTTCCTGGAACGATGCCATGGAACGTTGTGTCTGACTGTTCTAGGCTGCACAGCGGGATCCGCATTGCTGCTAGGGTGCTTGCGAACATCAGGTTGATGCCGCTGCCACCGTCCATGAAGACGCAGCTCATCTCGAAACATCCGATCTGTGCCTCAAGAACCAGGGCAACATGACCTGGGCGAGGGACCTAGCAAGGGTGATCCGAACGGCTGAACATGATGCAGGAATCCGATCCGCTGAGGTACTCAGGGATGGCGGGTGGAGCTGTCACGGCTAGGTTAATCTGACGGGTGATTTTCTTCTGCACCCTCTTCGTTGGGCGCCCTTTTTGGATCATCAGCGCTCCTTTCGGCGGGGGATACCCGTGCCCACCGTTATTCTGTGCGGGTGCGACTGGGTGGTTCGGTCCGCCTACAGGTGGCGGTGGAGGAGCTCCATGCGCTATCTCGCCTGGTGCGGGCGCGTTCCCGAATCCAGGGTTTGGGGCTTGCTGCCTCATCTGAGCCATGCTTTTACTGAGTTTCTGGAACTCGCGGCAGTCCTTGAGCATGTGGCTTGCCTTCTTATTACCATCCTACTTGTCGATGTAGAAGTGGATGGTGCATGCACCCGACAGTCTTTCGTATGCCGAGGGTCCGTCGTCACGACCGCGGCGCTGCCACGACTGTGTTGGTCGTCCTCCATCACGGAAATTACCTCTGCGGTATCCGCCGCTGTTGCGGTTGGCATCGCTGCGGCGGTCGGCGTAGCCAGCCACGACCATGCCGGGTCCATCGCGATCGTCGTAGACGCGCGGTCTCCTCTTGCTACGGCATTCTCTCCGTCGGCCGTAGTCGTCCTCTTCCTCCGAGTGCGCTCGGTGGACGGAGTCCTCACCGTCAGCCCACCTATTGGCGATGTCCATGAGGTGGTCGAGTGTCTTGGGCTTGACGCGCCCAAGTTCTTCCTTGAAGTCCTGGCGCTTGACACCGTCATTGAAGGCGTAGATGACCCTTTCTTCGGAGATGTGTGTCGTGGAGTTCTTTGTGTTGGACCAGCACAGTATGTACGAGCGAATGGATTCGCCCGTTTGTTGAGTGCATGCTCGTAACTCTTCGATCGAGGCAGGCCTCTTGCTGATGCCTTTGAAGTTTCGGACGAAACTGTACGCCAGCTCCTCCCAACTTCAGATGGACCCCGAGGATAGGCTGCTTAGCCAGATCCAAGCTGCGCCTGTCAGCTACAGCTGAAGGCATTGCATGGTGGTTTCCCTGCTTCCGCCGTGCAGCTTGACGGACGACAAGTGGTCACTGAGCCAAGCCTTGGGGTCCTGTGTGCCGTCGAATTTTGGAGTGTCTGAAGGGAGCTTGAAGTTTCACGGCATCTTTGTCCGTCGTACAGATCTGCTAAAGCATCGAGCTCCGCAGAGTTCTCCTTCGTCTTCGTCCATCTCGGATTCAGACGAGCATATGCGCTTGGCGCGTGCCTTGTCGATCTTGTGCTGCGTTAGTTCGTTTCGAGCGTCGTAGTCGTGGCTGCGATGGCGTGAGCTCTTATGCGTTCGAGGAAGGTCATGCTCTTCGTCCTCGGATGAGGGTGTGCGGCTGCGGTTGAATCTGACTGCAGCCTTCTTTTTCGGCTCCACAGGAGCTTCTCCGTGGAGCGCAACTCCAATGAGTCCGAGCCCGGTAAGCGCGAACTTGTGCATGGCCCTCTTTGGGCCCCCCTCCGGAGGTGGGTGGGACACGAGGTACACGGTGGCTGCCATGATCGCAGCTTGCAGCATTTTTGGGATGATGTTGCCGTCGGCGTCCATCTCCATGAAGGACGCGTTGAGGGATCGGGTCACCTCGCGATGCTCTTTGGGGTCCATGTTCTCCATCCGAGAATGGTGCTTATTGCCATTGTTGCCGTGCGAGCTGGAGCCAATGCCCATGGCGGAGAGCGCAGCTCATCGCGCACTGGACTCTGAAGCTGCTTGCTTGTGCTTGTCAAGCACTTCGTGCATCTTGATCTGCTTCTTGTGCTCCTCGATGAGGAGCATGTGGTATGCTATCAGTAGATCTCGTGAGGCATCAGCGGGAAGGATCTTGTTGCCTGCCACGGCCTCGCGTGCTTGAGCCCATCCCTCCTCGTCGAGGTGGATGACCCGATTGTTGTTTTCCCTGTTGGGTGAGGGGGACTGGCTTCTTCTGTTTCCACCGTTTCTACCCTGCGGGTTGGATGGCGGATTGTATTCTTGATCCTGGATGACAACGGCGCACTGGTAGCGCTCGTAGATCGGTCTGCTGCTGCCGCAACTTTCGGATCCGGAACCGTAGGTCCCTTCGTCCGATGGCGGATCGCACAGATCGGAGTTGCAGTTGCTGCTGTCATAGGACTCGTGTGTTGATGATGTGGTGCATGGCACAGGGTGTGGAACCCACGAAGCGGGCCTGATCGATGGTAGGGGAACCCGCTCTGGGAGGCGGAGAGTGCCGGTCTGCCCCACCTAGAAGCATAAGCTCCCGAATAGGATCTCGAGTCCGTCGCCAATGGGCTCGAAGTCCTTCATGGTGGACGGTGAGTGGGCGGTGAAGTCGAAGGCACCGAAGAGGAGATGACTCTCCGTCGCCGCGGAGTTGTAGATTGCTCGGGTTGGGACCGTCACGATCGCACAATCAGCGTCCCCAGTTCCCACAAACGGCGCCAATTGACGAGGTTTAATCTCGTCAATGCCCATTGTTATGGACTTGGGTTTTGGAGAAGATGGGAATGCTGGAGATCGCGGAACGGTTAGAAAACAAGCAACACGGGGACACGAGGTTTACACAGGTTCAGGCCCTCGGAGGGAAAACCCTACTCCTGCTTGTCTGCTCTTGATTATGGCGGAACCGAAGGTTACAGGGGTGAGCAGATGCGATCTGGCGTGGAGGTGTCTATGCGAAAGTATGAGGTGTCCTCCTCGTCGTGCCTTCCTAGCCTTTATATAGAGTTAGGCAGGTCCCAGGCACAGATCGAGTCGGTTACAGGTTTTAGGGTTTACCCCTTTGAATTTCCTATCTACTCTAGTCTTGCTCTCCAAGGATCCGAAGGCGTCATGGGCCTTGGCCACCCGAAATTCTTCATGGGCCGGCGTATATTTGCCGTGGGCCTTCCTTGGGCTGGACCAGGTATGCTGAGATCGTGTACCCGCGGGGTATAACCATGTCATCTGGCGATAGATTGAAATATAATTTACATACATCAAGGCCACCTCGTGGCATAAGGAGAGATTGTTCATCAACAAAAGCTTACATTACAAAAGAAAAGGATAAACTATCCTAGATACAACAATCAAGACTAGGCACCCGCATCTGGAGTGGACTCAGAGCCAGACTGCCTGCTCTTGGCCTCCTCCTGCTGCTTTGCCGCATACTCCGCTAGCAGATCAATAAGTTTCGGGCCATAACGCTTACAACGAATGCAACCTCTGAGCCATCTGCAGCAGTTGGCATCTGGGAGGTGATGTGCGGCAGATCCAACTCGGCTCCGGATGCCATGGCTATGGCCAACCCCATGGAGGCGTCGATGCCCTTCTGCTTGTGCTTGTATGATGCCGGAGCGTCCTCCAACAGAGCATCCGCCAGAGCGTCGACATCCTCAAGAGCAGCGCCCTTGGGAACGGCCTCCCTGTAGAAGCGCCGAAGAACTTCCTTGGCCTTCGCCAGGGAGCCAGCAGCAGTACCACATCGATCTTCGACCGTTGTAGTGGCATCATGGAAAGCATCTCCATGCTCCAGCGCACCACGATCAAACGTGATGCCTGACACATCTGAAATCAAAGAAGAAAAGACACCCGAATAAGAACAAGACAAGGAGTAGTCGAAAAATACAAGACACAAGCAAATAAAGGAAACTTACCAGAGAAGGCTTTGGCTGCAGCCATAAGCCTATCGGCCATCTCCTTCTCGCGAGCAACGGCCACAATAGCAAGCTTCTCCTCGCGATCGGAAACCTCCTTTTGTAGGTGCTCCCTGGCTTTAGCAGCGTCCGCTACCTCCTTCTGCAGGCGCTCTTTCGCCTCCATAGCATCTGCAGCTTTTTTCTCTGCTCGACGTAGGCTCTTTTCGAGAGCGTCCAGTCGCCGGAGAGCGGCATTGTTTTCATCTCCAAACATCAAGAACCAAATGATCAACGGAATAACAACCCAAATAGACAGTTGAACTACAAAAGGGTGAGCAAACCACGCACCTTGAAGCTGCCGCATGTTGGTCTCCAGCGCTAGATGCTGCTGGATAAGGAGGTTAGCACTGTGCATAAAGGGCTGCAAAAGAAACAGAGGCAATGGACCAAGAAAACATCAGACAAGGGCTCGGGGGCTACACCCCGTAAGAGCAAAATCGACCAACAGGTCATCCGAAAAAGGGCTCAAGGGCTCCCCCACAAGATAAAGGTGCAAACTACTTACATGTTCAGGCGGGGACTCCGAAGTTCTGCGTGCGGTCTTCTGAGTCACAACTACCTGAGCCTCTCGCTTGGAGAGGTTTGGCTTATCGTCCTCAGAGTTGGCCACCACCTGAGAGGGAGGAGCTGTCGGCTTCGACTCCCCTACAGCCTCTTGAGTGCCCTCACTAAGAGAACCCTCCGAGGAGTGGCTGCAAGGAAAATACTGATCAAGACAACAAACTACATTACACAAACAAGTGACAGAACACAACGCAGACGGAACAACTTACGAGTTAATATCTGACAAGTTAAAGATAGGCGCCGTCTTCTCCTTCTTCTTCTTCTTCTTGGCCGGCGGCTGCGGCGCCATCGCCCGAAGTGGCACAACATGGAAAGGTGCAGAAGAAGCACCTTCATACTCACCATGCTGCTCCAAGAAGGAAGGGCCCCGGGGAGTCGGCGGAGTCGATGCATCCGAAGACTCGCTCCGGGAGCGCTTTCGGGTCTGCCCCTCGCTTGGCTCGGGGGCTTCCTGAGTTGGAGATTGCACCGGAGGAAGCTCGGACTCAGAATCCACAACCTCATTGTCCGGCGCAATCAAAAATTTCTCAGGTAGCGGGGGTATCATCCTAGCTACCTTGCTATCCTACAAACCAAAGGATCCAAAAGATTGAGATTAGTCACAATAGTCATAAGTAAACAACACTCGAAAAAAGGCGCAACGCGCATGATGCAATTCTACACCTGAGGGACTGCATTCCAAGCACTGAAGGGGGCGGTAAAGGACTTCCCCGGGAGGTCCTCATCGGCCTTGAACTTCAGCAGGGGCCAAAGGGCTCTATCGAGATCGCCCTTGGACAGATCCTCGGGTGCGACCCTTGTCGGGTCATTGCGACCGGTGTATATAAACATCGGATGCGCCCTCGCTTGGAGCGGCTGCACCCGACATTTGAGGAAGGTATGGATGATTTCCACACCATTGACCTCTTTCTCAGCAACCATCTAGAGCGCCTCCACACGACGGTAGAGCTCCTCCACTTCTTCTACTTCACCCTCCAAGATATGATTCTTCCAGGATCTCTTCAGAACGATTTCCTGGGAGGAGTGGAAGGGAGCGAGGCCAAAATCTTGTCCATCCACCTTGGCGTCGTGGATGTAAAACCACTTCTTCCGGCAATACTGGACGGACTCGCACATTGAAAAGGAAAAGAAAAGAACGGAAGATTGAATGGAGATGATGCAGCCGCCGAGCGGATAGACTCCGTCGGTGCCAGACTGCCTCTTCACGGAATAGAGCTTCCGGAAGAGGCCAAAGTGCGGCTCGATACCAAGCCAACACTCACAGAAAGTGATAAAGCAAGCGATATGGAGGAGAGAATTGGGAAAGATATGATGAAGCTAGATCCCATAAATGAAAATAAGTCCATGAAGAAAATTGTGTATAGGAAGCGAAAGTCCACTAAGAACGAAGGCAACGAACATCGCCCGAAACCCATACGGGTGGACAGGGGATTACCTCATCACCATGAAGCTTCACGTCCTCCTTGTTCTGCGGGATCAGCCTCGCGTCGTGCAGCTTGTGCAGCTCAGCATCTCGCGCTTCCGTGCGCCTCCATCTGCCATCGGTGATGCGAGCAGCAGCAGAAACCTTCTTGCCGCCGGTGGAGGCGGCGCTCGAGCCAGCACCAGTGGCGACCTTCCTGGACTTGCCCATCGCGCGGCGACGAGTGCGACGATGAGTGCGGAGAAAGTAAGAAGTAAATGAGCAGAGAACTTCTAGTGCGCAACGAGATAGAGATAGTGCTCGTGAAAATAGAGACAATGGCGAGAAAGCAAATGGCAAGGGGTAAAACAGAATCACTTTTTACCCATGGTATTAAAAGACGAAGACGACGAACACGAGCCATCGATCCAGAAGCCCTAGCACTCAAGCAAGATCTAACCCTACACGTGTCAGCACAACAACGAACCGTCGCCAGCACGCCGTCCACTACGCATAGAAACCGAGGAGACGCCGTAATTCTCGCCACGTCACGCATGACTAGTCAACTCCAAGTCAGGCAGTGGGACCCACGTTCATCCTGTCGCGTCATATCTGGCGCCGTAGACGGTTGAGATCACCAATTTTCAGCAGTGACGTCATCAAGAGAAATCTAGCAATGGCTGGAAATCGTTGGCTGATAAATCAAGTACTTAGTTGAATCTACGATTCGAACAACTACTCGGGGGCTATTCCTATCAGGAGCGTTGGCCGCGCACCTGAGACATGATTCAGGTACTGCACCTCTCAACAATCTTCGAGTCCCATGTCGAGTCTACGACTCCACTAAGGACTCGGGGGCTACTCCCATAGGGAGGATTGGTCAAACATCCGAAAAAATTGTGTCCTTCGGACCTAAATGAAAAACAACTGAACTAAAGTCTCTGCTCGAGTCTACGACTCGAACAGACACTCGGGGGCTACTCCCATAGGGAGCGCTGGCTGCGCACCCTATGAATTATTCGACTGCGATCCTTCAGATCAAGTACAACAAAAAAATTCTGGCAACTTTGCCCAAAACAACACTAAGTGAGAAATATTCTCCTTGGCCACCCGAAACACCTCAGTGGTGATAACATTTAGGATGTTGTGTCTGCGACACAAGGATAAGACCTCTGAGATCATCATCGATGGCACTAACGCTTTTGGCTGGCTGCCAAGATAAATACCATGTCAAAAGGCACGATGGAAAATCCTGACGGACGCGTTGGGTACATCACTTAAAACCACTGGAATTCAGTTCCTATAAGACCTCAACAGCCCGAGTCGAATCACGCCAGCATTCATCCCAGATTCGAGTCCGGGAACTCGAATCTAAAGAAGATCGTGTTGTTTTGTTCTATGATAGTTAACTGGCCCTGATCCGTCAGGAGAGTCAGGCACGCGCATCAACAATCCCTACGAACTAAATCATTTTCTCTTACAAACATGTCCAACTGCACCCGAAAGATTGAAGAGTCCTCAGCCAATCTGCGATTCGACTGAACACTCGGGGGCTACTGGCATGGTTATACCCTGCGGGTACACAACATTGGCATACCTAGTCCAGCCTAGGGAAGGTCCACGACAAGATACGCGGCCTGCAGAGATTTTGGGTGGCCCAAGCCCATGACGCCTTCGGATCCTTGGAGAACAAGACTATAATAGATAGAATTTCAAAGGGGCAAACCCTAATCTGTAACCGACTCGACCTACGCCCGGGACCTGCCTATCTATATAAAGGCTAGGAGGACACGACAAGGAGGCCTCAACTCACCTCATACACACCTCATGCCAGATTACATCTGCGCACCCCTGTAATCTTCGGTTCCGCCGTAATCAAGAGCAGACAAGCAGGAGTAGGGTTTTCCCTCAGGGGGCCTGAACTTGGGTAAACCTCGTGTCCCCGTGTTGCTTGTTTGCTAACCGTTCCGCGATCTTCAGCATCCCCATCTTCTCCAAAATCCAAGTCCATAACAATGGGCATTGACGAGTCGAAATCTCGTCAGCGGCGGCCCCCCAGGGGCAGTTAAACGACCAGTGGCAACAGATCAACAGCCGGAGTAGAGGCGGCAGAAGTAGAGCCACGGCCAGGGAGGTAGGTGTCGGTGCAGGTGCCGGAGAGGGCGGCGGCTATGCGTCCATGGCAGTGTGCGCTAGGGATTGCTAGTGCGAGTGGTGGAGACTGGTGCTACGGTCTCTGGTTGGCGGGGCCGGGCAGGACAAGACCCTAACGAGGCCGGTGTCCGAGCCCCGCAAACCTGCCGTAGGTTTTGGCCCGGTATGTGCCAAAACGGACCCCACCGCGCAGTGCAATCCGTTTGCGGGTGCATGTTGGGCCTTAGACTCGGTACAAAAGGACTTGAACGGACGCGCGGGGGCCATTGGAGTTGGCCTTACCGTCCAGGTGTCCGGACTCGCCGCCGCCCCGTGCAGACACTCAGGCAGAGTCACAAGTCGACATATGTAGCTGGATTTGCTAAAATCTGGTAAAAATATGTGCATAGAGGACTATGAAACAATTTCTTTCTTGCTAGGCCAGCTTACAGATGGCAATGGGTACCCGCTACCCGCTTACCCTGCGGATTTTTACCCATTAGGGTAAGGGTACGGTAGAAATTTTTTACCCATGGGTAAGCAAATAGGAAAATATCTTTACCCGTTGGGTATTGCGGGTGTGGGTATGGTAAGGCAAAACACGCACCCACATACCCACCTACCCGCCATATATTTGTACATGACATGTGGGGCATTATTATCATAGCATTGTTTTCCAAAATAAATCCCTAAAACTAAATACAAACCACCCTCGGCTGCTCAGAAATTCCTGAAATCACATTAATTCCATTGCCCACCCCTTAATTTTCTATTAATCTAGTATTCTTGTTTGAGCTATGTACTTCCTATGCAACTTATGTTTGGTTGTAACTTGTTTTCTTCATATATATCATGTGTTTGGCTATGTATTTTCATTATTTAATTTATATTCGCTTGTTTGCTAAAACTGTGAATGATGCTATCATTTTTTATATGTTGTGTTATTACAATGCCTCGCTAAATTGTTTGGACATACGCGGGTTTGTTTACCCTAGGCGGGTGATGGTATGGAAAAAAAAATCTATACCCATGTACGGGTGTGGGTGCGGGTGCGGGTTGTGGAAAAGATCTAAGATTGCGGGTACGAGTTTGGTTAAGCTCTACCCGCACCCAACAACCGTGGGTGCCATCCGTAGGCCAGCTTGGGCTTGTTCCCTAGCATAACTAGTTGGTCCATTTCGTTCCATGGTACACGTTGGGCCATTTCTCACAGGTTCGCAAAGCTAGACGAGTAAAATACACGAACAGTACCTAAACTTGTTTTCAGGGATCACAACGGTCACTCTACTTCGAAAATACGACACGGTTGTCACTGAATACATCAACCATGATTTCTATGGTCACTCGCCTTGTACGCCGGCGTGTATGCACTGATGTGGCTAGTGCGGACCCACCGGCTAGGAGTTGTTGATCCTTGAACTTGTCCGATCAATTCACTTTGGTCACCGGACGGCCACCTGTTTGGAAATGTGCGAAGATGTTCTTTTTAAAATCGCCTTCCTTGTCGCCCTTCACCATCCATTCAATCCCCTCCGACCACTCTCCACCCTAGCCCAGGTTCTAGCAACTTTTGGGATCCATGGCGTCATCGGTTTCCTCGAGCTCTGGAGCTGGGTCGCTAGGGCATCCATGGTGGCCCTGGGGCCCTCACCGATGCTGATGTCCTCAGGCATCACCGATTCTATGTGTGTCAAGGCATGCAATTTGGTACAGCTAAGTGAAATTAAGGATATTTTTGGTACAATTACCTTTGATACAATTACTTCTGTCTTTAATGGATGCATTGCTGTCCTTTTCAACAAAGCGTGAATCTCTGTGTTTGGCTCTGCAGTCTGGTAATTCTGAATAGGATATTGTATAAGTGGAAATTTGGGAAGATAATAATCTGGGTTTGTCTCTGCAGTCTGGTAATCTGACAAGAGTAGAGAGGTGGGTTGGTGGGTTGGTGGGTGTTGGGGGGTTCGTCGCGAGCCCGTGTTGGGTGGGCGCGTGCGCTCTGGTGCTCTACCTCTACATCATCCTGTGGCTTGCACTGGAGAGGGTTCGTCGCGAGCTGAGAAGACAAGGGATCTATGAGAAGTAGAGAAACGAGTACGGTGAGTGCAGATATCTACGGTGCCCTCTCTCAAGCATGATTTTGCAGATGCATGGAGTAGTTTGCTGGTTGATTGTATGTTTGATTTGATTGAGCAGTAGTACACTACTACTATGGCAGTTATCCACTACTACCATAGTACTATGGTAGTTATCTACATATGCGGTCAATTTATTTCATTTGTATGCCAAAGTGATAGTTTCTTGTTGACTGGCCGTCTCAGGCCAATTGTTCTCAGTACTTCGTGATGTTTCAGGAAATGTTTTAGCTGTGTCCCAAAAACATTGTTTCTCTATAACTGCAGTGTGAGAGATGTAGCTTTGTTGTGATTACCATGGCAATCAATTTTTTATGTGCAATCAGTTTAGCTAATTGAGTAATTCATGCAAGGTTATTTTGTTGCATTTGGGAGTATCTTTTATCCTTTATTTTATTTTCAAGATCATTTGTTTGCACCATAAGATGTTTCTTAGTTTTGCTTGGCTATCAGTTGGCTGAAACTAAAACGGTTGTTGCTGTAAATTCAGTGAACACTAGCTGTAGAGAGATTGAGTAGCATCTGGTTCTCAAACTGCAAATGATGAAACTGTGTTAGATACAGCCATAACTATATAAATATGCAGGTTGACTAGAGCATTCATGAATGCCGATACAAATGATATGGAGTTTGAAACTAGAGAATTCTGTGATCATTGATCATATACAGGTTCTAAACACTCCAATGTTTGTTTAGCAATATTTACCTCATTGCTTGGTTTTTAAAGCGTTAAGGCAACCTAAAGCGATTAGGGGACGCTTTGGTGCCTAGGCGAGCGCTTTGGACGCCTTGGCGCCTAAAGCGGGTGTTTTTTCCAAGCGGAGGGGAGTGACTGGACGCCTAGGCAACGCTTTTAAAACCATGCCCCATTGTTTATTTGACTAGCGGTACATGTTTTGCTAGCAGTACATGTTTGACATTAATATTCAGCTCACTTACTTTCATGCACTGCTGTGTCAAAATCTGTCAAAAATGTTGTGTCCAAAACTTATGTTCCTGTCAATATGGCATTGCCAAACTAGGATGAACCGAAGGTCTTGTCAACTTTTCTGAATTTTAGATAATTTTAGACCGCTGCAGTTTGTTGACATGCTAAGAAAGCTAATGCACGCGTTACTCTGGTCACACTAGTGACCTTTCTTATTTGTTTTGATTTTTAAGGTTAGTACTACTACGAAAATCCTGTCAGCTTTCTTACTGGAGAGGCCATCGTAATTACCGATGATCAAAAGTCAAATATCATAAGAGGAGTATGTCACTCGCTTTGTCAATTTTGAAAGGCACATGCATTTGGTTGCTTAACTGCACATGCTTTTGATTTGTTTTTTGTTAGATTATCCAAATCTTCTGATCAAGCAATATTTAATGACCTAATACTCATCTACTCTGAATGCACTATCTAATGCACCTACTACTCATCTACTGCACTATCTCATGCACCTACTTCTCATGCATATGTTGTTTGCAGTGCCTGATGTTTCTTCTTCATATGGTTCTATTTTAAGTTGTTTTTTGTTTCCGTTTCAAAAATTTATTTTACTTTTAGTCAAAATGATGTTCCCCTTGTAGCATGGATGCATTCCACATGTGTTGCTTTTGTGTTTCCACCTAAAGTTTTGGTTAGTTCGATGAGCACAAACTGTTGTTCCAAATTGTCGTGTTGCTTGTTCCGACAATAGTTGAGATTTATTTCTTCATGTGTTTAATTTTTATGAATGATTATTATTTTTGTTCCATTTAGCCTAAATTTTTAGTGCCTCGTGTAGATGCCATGTGTTCGTTGGAGCCTAAAATTTTGGTCAAGTTAGTCCAAATTTGTGTTCTCGACAGGATTCGTGATTTATTCCTCTTGGGTCAAGAATTTATTCCGATAGGTTTAATTTGTTTGTTTCGCGTGTATGTGATTTTGTTCCCGGTGCCCTAATTTTCGCAATGATCTTGTTCCATTAAGACTAATTTTATGTTCCTCGTGTAAATGTGATGTGTTCCTTGGATGGTGAAATTTTGTTCTTGTTAGTGCAAATTTGTTTTCTCGGTAGTAGTCATGATTTATTTCTCATGGGTCAAAATTATTCGGAGTGATCTAATTTTTCTCCACATGTATATATATATTTTGGTTTTGCCCCAATATGTTTTTCCCAATTGCATTGTTTATTTTGTACCAATTGTTATGGTATTGCCGACGAGTACGCCATGGAGGGGTACACGCAGTGCATGCTTAGAGACGTGGGGTAAGGCGGAAGGTTGGCAGGTACGAGGTAACACAGCTTACCTAGGTTCAGACCCACGATGGTGGCAAAATCCTACTCCTGCTATAAATCACTATGACGGCAATACGCCGGGTTACAGGGATCGGTTTGCTGTGTGCGATATGATTTGAGTTGTGTGATTGTTATGCCCTAAAGGCTCCTATAAGTCCGACTTATATAGACGCCAGATCCTAGAATTACAAGCAAAGTCCTAGCCGGACAGGTTATAGAGTCCTACTCGGTATACAACTAGTCTAACGTGTCTTGCACTCCAAGGCTTCGGGTACGTTACTAACTCCACCATAGCCTTCCTTTATCTGGCATGAGTCTCCCTTCTAGATCCATCTAACCGGGCCTCCCAGCAGGCCGTAGGCCATGCTACCAACTGTGGGCCACCCTGGTTATCCGGATTAGAGACATCCAATGGTGATACCCATTTAGCATATCCCCAACAGTAGCCCCTGGAGAACTTCGAGATCTTGCGCTGTCTTGCCTCTTCAGGTTGAATGCTCCGTCAAGATGGATGTTGGCAAATCGTCAAGCAAAATCTTGTAGTCCTCCCAAGAACCCTGCAATGCTCTCCATCTTTAACATATAAGTAAGAGAATTACTAAACTTCTCCATCATACTCTTCTCGTAGCTGGAAGAGATCTGTCCATGCCGAAATCTTCAGATGGGACTGTTCACCTGCCTATGCCACTAGAGTGACGTAGACCATAGGTCATCGACGCCTCGTAACTTACACATGCAGAGAATATAATCATAGCCGTTTTTCCCGCGCGAAGGATACAAAACGTTGGCGGTGGCGGTGGGAACGTGGCGAAATTTCCGCGCACGCTCGCACACACGCTGTCCACGCAGCAATCGTTTGATCAACTTGCACGAATATTAATGCCGAGTACTATATATTATAACCATGGTGACTTTTATGTTTTCACCCCATTCTTCCTTTCATCATCTTCTTCCTCTAGCCAACGTCTCCTCGAGCTCATCGCGCGCACAGATAAAACCCTACCCTTCTCCAAATCCATAGTCATCTCCCATCGCTCCAATGGCTAGTAGTAGCATCACCCCATCTATGGTGGCGTCAAGCGAAGCCATGGCCAAGTCGACGGGCTCTGTCAACGTCCCACCAGAGGGCGTGGTGGTGCCGCTTTACACGGTAGTGGAATCCATCAGCGGCGACCATATTCCAGCGGGGTTGGAACCACTGGAGGAGGAGGCTGATTCCCACAAGGGGGAATGCCGTGGCTCGGACATCACCGAGAATGACATCAAGGAGATGCTCGCCGAGGGGTACCTACCTGCGACGGAGGGCCTAATCTGGCGGGCGGCGCCGGCCGACGAGGTTGTCCCTTCTCTCCTAGCCAGAGAAAAGGTATACCTCAAGGCTCAGTTTGTGCGTGGCGTCTCCCTCACAATATATGACTTCTTCATAGAAGTCCTTAGCCACTTCCGGGTTCAACCCCAGAGCCTTTCTCTGAATAGCATCCTCGCGCTCAGCAACTATGCGGCGTTGTGCAAGGGTTACCTAGGAATTAGGCTTAGGTTAAATCTGTTTATTTATTTCTTCACCGTGAAGAGGGAAGTCGGGGTGAGCAAGGAGGAGCTTAGGAACTGTGGAACCATTAGCTTCAAGATCCGGCCTGGCCTGGCTGGCGATTCCCCGACATTGTAGGTCACGATTCCTGCAAGCATTGGCAGAGGATGTATTTCTACACCCCAGATATCCCTCTGGCTGGCCAAAAAAAATATACTCAGACTTTGTCGATGGAGCCGCCGCTGAAGCCCCGACATGGAGATCCCAAGCCCTCCTGCCCTTTGACAATGACGCCTCTCGTGCCGTAAGGCGGATTGAATGGTTTATAGAGACGGGTTTGAACGGGTTGGACCTAGCCATGTGCTGGTTCATCAGGCAGATCCAGCCTCTGCAACACCACGCGAAGCTCATGCACCAGTATACCAAGGATAGGAAGGGTAGCCTCTGTATCTCCGAGGACAACTTCTCCACTGACTCCGTCAAGCTTCGACTCAAAGACATAGTCAAGGTGAAGGATAGGAAGCATGGATTCATCATCACCTACGACATGTTCGAGGGCGGCACATGATCAGAGGTACTCATTTATTTCCCGTATCTGACATATACTCTAGTTCTTCCGTCTTGCATATACCCTTGCGTCTAACACTTTAGGATTCACTTAACAGGTGAAGAATCTAGATGAAGGTAGCATGGCTGCCCAAGTCTACGATCCCAGCATGAAGGAAGTCACTGTCGTGTCCGATGACGAGGTTCTGTTGGCACGAAAGCGGAAGAGCTCCACCTCTGACTGTCACATCCCAAAAATTTTCCAAATTTTGAAATGTGAAAAATTAATAAAAAAATAAATAATTGTTGAAATTTAGGATGAAAAGAAACTTTTTGATGGAAACATCAAAACCTATTTTGATCAAATAGAATCCTAAAGGGATTTAAAAAGATAAACAAATAATAAATAAAGTTATAAAAGTTGGAATCACCATTTTTGGATCTTTAAATAAAAAGATATGGATTTTATAAGCAAGGGAAGAAATAAATAAGTAAGGACTATTTTTTAAAAAAAGGCCAAATTAAAACTTGGCCAAAAAAGTAAAATAAAATATTTTTGTTTAATAAAAAGAGTAAAGGTTTGTTTAAATAAAGTCATGAGGATTTATTTTTATCCAATTCCATTTAGGTAAAGACAATTTCCCATTTTAAATGATCATTAAAGTGTTTTAAATTATAATTCAAAGTGAATTATTTTTAAATAAACCTAAAAGGTTTTGAAAATATTTAGAATTCAAATAGAGTTTTAAAACATATTTAAATCTTATTTTGAAATAAAGACTACCCTAAAATTAATTAGTCTAAATTTGACTTTAGAATATATTAATAAACAATATTAAAATCTACACAAAGTTTGGTGGAGGTTTGAATTCAAATAGTGTTTGAATAAAAATCAAAACAGAAATTCAAAATAGGAAAATAAAAATGTTTTATATATAAAAAAAAGAAACGAAGCCAGCCCAGCCCAACAGCGCAGCCCAACTAAACCCTCCCTCTGAATCGTTTTTCTCTACCCGCAAACGAACCCGCCCCGTCGCTGACGCCTGGCCCCCACACGCACACACTCTCTCTCACAGACAACGTGGCCCCACGCTGTCAGTCTTCTCTTCCACCCCGCGACGACCGTTCCCCACACGACCTCGCCGTTTCTGCCGCGAGTAACTCCGGTTAATTTGCATCAATGCGGGATTTAATCTCTCCAGAGACGACGCGCCTTTAAACGCCTCCCCCCTCTTCCATTTCCCCCAAGCATCGCCTCGTCTTGGCCACCAGGCTGTCCCAATTGACCGCTGCAAACCATCTGTTCCGACGAAGCTCTCCGGCGAAATCCGTCACCGTCCGACCACCCCTTGCCTCCCAGTCCACACACACGTGATCCCCATTGCCCTCTGCATCTCCCTATGCCTCTCGCTTGGCCTCGCGTGCACCAGAGCTTCTGCAAGGACATCATCAGAGCATCGCCGCCTCCTGCCTCGACTCCGGCGAGTCCCCCCGGTGAGTACAGACCGCCCCTGACCCTCTCGTTGATGCACTCACGTTCGCCACACTCGTCCGCATCTAACGCAGCTTCCCTTTTGCCTTCGGGTGGCCTGCAGCCTCGCCAACAACGACGACCAGAAGCACCCGACGCCGCCGCAAGCTCCGGCGAGCAATAGCCGCTGTTCCAGTGCGTCCCTCGAGTAGCCGACCCCACCTTGAGCTTCACCGCAACCACGCAAGCACGTGAGCATCCTCTCCCTCCCTCGCGCGACCTAGTCCCTCGGCAACCTCTCTGTCCGAGTGTGCGCCGCCGTCAGCCGCCGCCAGCGCCGCCAGTCCATGGTCGAGCAGCTGTGGTCCGTTGGATCTGGATCGAAGGAATAGGATTAGACTTTAAACGAAGGGGTATGGAACGATCTGTGTCGTGCGATTTAAGTGAGATCCTGCGGCCAGTATAGCTCAATCAAAACAAAACGGTACCGTCCAATAGGATAGAGCCACGTGTTCAGAGTTGATTTAAACAGAAAATTTTGATCTATTAGATATGCAAACTTGCAAAATTCATAACTTTTAATCTACACGTCCAAATTTTGCAAATTTTATATCATTGGAATCATCAGAACAAGTACTTTGCAACCATGCACTTTGTTTAATGATTTGCTTCTGGAAACTTAGTTGTTTTTTCAGAAACTTGTGTAGGCATAATTTGAATATAAAAAATATTCTAGAAATATTTTTAAGGTGAAATCTTTGCTAAGTGGTTTGTTTTGAACCTACTGACCATAGAAACCAACTTACGAATTTAAAAATGTATTTTTTGAAGTTAAATAATAAGTCTTTGAATAAGAGCATTTCTAGTCAAATAAAAATATTGTTTATGTGTTAAAAATACTTTTTGAGTAAAATATTTGGAAAATGATTTGAATTAAACTCTCTGACCCTAAACACCAAGTTTTGAGATTTAAAAATATATTTGATGAATCCTATAAAATTATTACTTTGCAAAAAGGCATTTCCAACAACATAAAATATCACTTTAGTATAATATTTGGTTTATGGAGTGAAACCTTTTGCAAATGGTTTTAATATTAAACACTTGACCTTAAAACACTAACATTTTGTGTTTAAAAATATTTTACAAACTCTAGGGATTATCATTTTGATTTAAATCATTTCTAGCAAAACAAAATGATTTAAATGGCCATTTTCACCAACTTGAAGTTAAATGGTTTTACCACCTTTGTAAATAACCAATATGAGCTTTAAAATGTTTAGGGACTAATAGAAACCACTTTTCCAAATAGAACCATCTTTTGTATGCTTGCATGCATTGCCTTGTTTTTGTTATTTTATGTGATGAATTGTTTGAATACTAGTTGAATATATGTTTGCTTGATTGAATTGTAGTGAAGTTAGAAGAGTGTGATATTTGCAAGATCAAGAAGTGAACCAATATTCCCTACTAAAAAGGCAAGTGACACTATCATCCATGTCCTACTATTTTCATTACACTTAGTGGATTTTTGTAGCATGCATGATAGGACTACTATATTTTATGATATGCTATATCCTATTAGGATATCCTTATATCTTCCTTAGTGAAAACATTGTAGTTGTAGTATGCTTAGCCCTGCTATATATTTTGGGATGGGATACATGATATGATTATATGAAGTGTTGGAAAAATATATGTTTTATATAATAAAACAAGTACTCAATGAACCATCTGGGTGGAAAGAGGATACTCAAGTTTTGGATAAGGTGGCAACAAAGGGAACCATGTTTATATGGCTATATTTTTGTATGTGCACTAGAAGGAAACCACCCAGGGACTTAGAGATTGAACATGTTTCTCGTACAGTGGCTTCCGTGTACAGCCACATGCTAAATGGTCTCTGGCTTAGTCAACTACATAGTGGAAGACCCATGCATTGGCATCTTCAGGTTTACTAGAATGGTGTATAGGAAAATATATCCTTACATTGGTGCCTGGAAGACAAGCTAGCATTGTGTATTGGGAGGACTCCTATGGAAAGACTTTGTCACATTCTTGATCTACCGGTACTCCATTTTGGTGAGTACTTATCCAACGGCCACTAGTGGCATCAAGACGAGATTGTGTCATGTGGGTAAAGTGTACAACTTCTGTAGAATATCAAATTCTAAGTACTTAGCCGTGTCCCTGGTTATGGACAACTCTGAGCAACTAAGGCCTGAAGCTATGGAAGATCTCGACATTCCAATTTCTCAAAGTAAAACTTGATGGTGAAAACAAGGGAATTAGAAGCACTTGGAGTTTTCCAAGGAGTTCAGAAAGATTTTCAAAAGATCAAAACTATTTTGAAAAGATAGGATAAAACTATATTGCTTTCTGCAAATGAGGCTAAACCCTACTTAGCCAAATATGCATGTAATGATGGGATCCATGTATTTCTACATAGTAGTGAAACTTTCCAATACAATTCAAATGTATTGACCCTTGTGGCTGCAACTTATTATGTTGCAGGATTGTTTGATGTTAGTGAAGTGTGTTGAATAGGATTACAAGTAACAACATGATTGCCTGTGGCACTTTAAAGATGAAGGACTCCATGCTATATTGATATTCTGCTGCATTGTAATGACATAGCCAAATGAGCTATGTAAGATGTAATGAATTATTTTATTCCTGGTTATAAAGTTGTATTATGACCTTTGTTTCTTGATATTACATCTTAACTATGGATGCTAGCTATTGATGCAGGGACTAGCATTGCAATCACAGGGATCTCTACCTTATTAAAGGTTGGGACCTCTACACTGACGTTGCTGACGGAGGCAAGAAAAAGAAGACAAAGGGTGGAGCCTCCAAGAGATCCACCGCCTACCTGAAGGCGGAGAAAAGAAGAATAACCGGTATCCCTTTAACAAAGGCACCAACCATTGTGTAAGCTTCTAATCATCCGATATCATCTCTTGCTTGTCTTATTCCTGTACTTATAGTTTTGCACGTTTCAGGAAGAAGGCCAGTATGAGTTTGAAGAAGACCTCCAAAACATCGGGGGCTTCTAAAAACATCAAAGAAATGTTTGTCCAAGCACCTCCCGCCATCTCCCCACCGACTCCTAGCGTCCAACCTACTGCCGCACCAACAAGTTCTCCGACAAAGGTAACGTCTGAACCTTCCGCCATGGAAGTGGACCCAACTCCTTCTCAAGCGGTCCCGGACATTGCTGTGGAGCCCCATGTTGTCGACGAGCAAGCGATGCAGGAAAGCACATCCTCTAAAGTGGCTGAAGCTACAACTAAGGATGCCACTGGTAGCAGTAAGGCGGTGGTGGAAGGTGGAACTTGTGCCTTAGGCCGAGTCGTTGCACCCAAGACGCCAACAGAGCTTCCGAAGATTGTCTACCCAGTGCTTGCACCGAGTAGCTCAACTCTGGCTCCTGGTGTGGCTCCGACTTCTCCCACGTGTGGTCTTGAGGAGATGCTCAAGCAAGCGGAGATCTTGCGCGTAAACACTTGCTTTTAGCAAGATATTCTTCAAGAGAGCCAACAACCTCAAGATCATCGCACTTGTAAGTTTTATATGCCTTTTGTATTTCATATGTAGTATCCCACCATAGCCCCCGAGGATTTGGATGGAAAACCATAGGTCTTTGGGTCTAAATGCTCTAAGAGTTACTAAGCTAGAAACTTTGCACTATAGCCCCCAAGTATGTAGTTTGAATGAATTATTCTGACTAGATACTTTTAGAGTAGCATACGCAGTGTTTGTAATTTTCAATACTGTATCCCCCAAGCCTCTAGTTGAAACAGAATTCGTTCCGACTAGATGCTTAAAGAAAGACTAAGCATATCGCCGAGTTGAAAGACTCATATTGTATCCCCCGAGCCTCTAGGCAGATACTTATCCGGCTAGATGCTCCAAGTAGACTAAGTAACTTTTCTCTTTTTTGCAGAATGAGAATACTCAGAGGACTGCCGCCAATGACAAGTTCTAGAAGATGCGCATGGACCTTGAAGCTGAAAAGGGTAAAACTGCCTTCCTGAAGGAACAGATCACAAGGGGCAAGAGTCTATTTTCTTTTCAGTTTCATGTTTGAAATTTTCCTTGCATCACCAATTTCCGACTACTCATTGTGCTGCGTCATTTCTCCAACTTGCAGAAGCTATCGCCAAAGCCAAGGACATTGTCGAGAAGTCCAAGCACATAAAATTGTTGGACAACAAAAACAAAATCCTCAAGCAGGAGATGGCTGACTCATTGAAGATGCACGAAGATGCCCTGGCTACCGTGCAAGAATCCGCAAACACAGAGATCAACCGTCTGAAGGAGGAAATTCCAATTCTCGAGGAGCAAAATAGAGCTGCCGCCAAGCAGAATACTTGGAACCTTGAGGCTTACAAGGCCCCCCGACAAGAATGGGACTCCATGGCGGAGACTCTCCAGCAAGCTGAGGATAGCATCTTTGGTAAGCAATCTCGTCTTGTACTTCTCTAAACTAGTTACTCTGCATTTATGTTGTGTTGAACTCATGTACTCAATCATTTGGTCGGGAATGCAGCTCCTATTGGTTTGACCAATAATCCTCCTCTACCAAAGGAATGCATGGTTCTTGCCGGCAACTTCATCAGCACTGCCATCATCTAGACAAAGGAGATCACCAAGCCCTTAGTCATCAATATTAAAGCAGTGGACTCCGTCATGAAGTACTCGGAGATCTTGCGCCAAGCCCTCGAGCGTATCGTAAGCTGGAAAGCTTCATGTACCCGGGCTGGTGCAAGGATAGCCCTGGCTATGGTCAAGGCCCATTATGATGATGCCGGCATCAACGTAGTGACCTCTGCCTTGCCGGACATAGACGATGACGGATAGAAGATCGATCATGGAGCTATCTGGTCATCGCTCGCTGGTTACGATACCAGGGTCGCCCAGTTGGTGGATGCAAACACCTTTGTGCCTCTTAAGGTTGTTGACGCTGACCAAGCCAGCTCCTCCGAGTCCCTCAAGACTTTCGACTTCATTGATGGGCAAGATGGCTCTCCTGCGGCCGATGACGCTACCTCAAAGTCTCCTGCACCAGAGGAATGAAAACACTATGTATTATTTGTTTCCTCTGGATGTTTTGTATGTATGCGGAAAACAATGAGTTAACATTAAGGAGGAAAACAATGGTTATAAGCTTCCTGCTACTTAAGAACTAATTCCAGCATGTATATATTTTTTAAGCAAGTGCTGGCTTATCCATTACTCTGGTTTTTATGCTTGACTTTTCGTGAGTCGGAAGACCCTTAGTCAGAACTATGCACTCAGGTGATGATACCCAATGGCACCATAAAAAACCAAAACACAAAATCGCTGACTTCGAGTGCCAAAAGTCACTACTCCATAATCCACATAAAAACAACAAAGAATGTGTAGACCAGAAAACTTAAGCTAATGCCCGTAGACGGAATTTTCACAAGTGCAAATGCAAAACTTACGCATAAAGGTTTTATACGATCCAAAAATGAACACTAAAGGAGGTAAAAGACTCAAGCATATGAGTGAACCACAGAGATTTATTTCATTGATCATATAAGAGATACACAGTAGATAGTAAAATATGCTAAGTGTAGAAAGGACGTAGCTGTGCTATGTTCCATGGTCGATCAAGCTCCGGGTAGTCATCATTCGGGTCACGTCACTTATGCTTATGATCCTCGTTTGGTCTATCCTCTAGTTCACGATTGTCAACGAGGTAGTAAGAACCATTGAGTGGCGCCTTGCTTATGATGAATGGTCCTTCCCATGGCAGGGATAATTTGTGTGACTTCTTTTGCTTAAGTCGGAGCACCAGATCCCCCTCTTTAAACGAGCAATGCCGAACGCGGCGACTATGGTAGTTGCGTAGCTTCTGCTGGTAGATGGCGGATATTTGGCATGCCAATACGTGCTCTTCCTTGAGAAGGTCCATGTCTAGGTGCCTGGATTCTTCAGCGTCATCCTCGTCGTAGGCAGCAACTCTTGGTGAATCGTGAAGGATGTCGGAAGGTAGAATTGCTTCTGCTCCATATACCATGAAATAAGGGGTGTAGCCAGTGGATCTATTGGGAGTAGTTCGTAAACTTCACAAAACAGATGGTAACTCCGCCTAGGCTCCAGCTGCTCTATGTAGCGGTTCTTCTAGACATGGCTTGATTCCCTACAGAATTAATCCATTGGCTTGCTTAACTTGCCCATTGGACTGTGGATGTGTCACAGATGCCAAATCAAGTCAGATGCCCTTCTCTCAACAATAAGCTTCCACTTCTCTGAGTGACAAGTTGCTACCATTATCGGTGATAATGCTATGTGGGAGACCAAATATCACCACTAGATCCTGGAGAAACCTAAGGGCAGTTGCCCCATCAAGCTTTCTAATGGCTTTAGCTTCTATCTATTTTGTGAATTTATCAACTGCTACTAGCAGATGCGTAAACCCACAAGCCTCCATCTGTAATGGACCAACCATGTCTACCCCCCAGACTGCAAACAACCAAGTTATTGGGATTGTTCGCAATTCTTGAGATGGTACATGTGGTTGTCAGGCATAGTACTGGCATCCCATGCATGTCTCAACCATCTTGTTGGCGTCCGCCTTCGCGGTCATCCAGTAGAACCCTTGCCAGAAGGCTTTGGATACCAACGATCGAGGAGCAGCATGATCCCCGTAATCTCCGAGATGGATCTCACGAAGGATTTCAATACCTTCTTTCTGGGAGACACACTTCAGGTATACACCAATGGTACTTCTTTTATAGAGCTGCCCGTTGATTATGGTATAGCCCTTTGCTCGCCGTACTATTTGCCGACTTTTGACTTCGTCGATGGGCAAAGTTCCGTGTATGAGATATTCCATGAACGGTTTTGTCCAAGCGAGAGGGACCTTTGTTACTGTATGAACAAAAGAGTCAACTCTATCTGGGTTCTTGGGGTCCGCTCCCTTCATGGATGGGGTCCGTAGATGCTCTAGAAAAATGCTAGGAAGAATTGTCCTGTGACCCGATCCAAGCTTTGACAGCAGATCAGCCGCCTCATTTTCCTCCCTTTTGACATACTTGACTTTGTAGCATTCGAAGCACTTGGTTATCTCGTCCACTTCGTCTCGATATGCCACCATCATAGGGTTCCACGCGTTCCAGGTGCCAGCCACCTGCTGGGAAACCAAGTCAGAATCTCCACAGCAAACTATGCGCTTGATGCCAATATCCTTGGATATACGAAGTCCGTGAATGAGTGCTTCATATTCCACCATGTTATTTGTAGCCTCAAAGTGGATCTATAAAACGTAGTGCAATTTTCCCCATGTTGGTGACTGTAGTAGTACACCAGTCCCCCAGCCATTGAGTAGCTTTGATCCGTCAAAGTGCATCACCCAATATTCTGGCTCTGGTACAGGGGTAGCATCTGGCATCTCCGTCTAATCTGCAATGAAATCTGCCAAGACCTATGATTTAATAGCATTGCGTCGCTTGTAGGTTATCTCGAAGGCGGCAAGTTCAATGCCCCACTTCGTAACCCTTCCCGTAGCATCGCTGTTGTTGATGATGTCAGACAGTAGAGCCTTGCTCACTACTAAGATAGGGTGCTCCTGGAAGTAGTGCCTTAGCTTCCGAGAACCAAGGAACAATCCATAAGATAGCTTCTAGTAGTGCGGGTAATGCTGCTTGGACTCCGTCAAGACCTCTCTTACATAGTAAACTGGTCGTTGCACTCCGTACTCATGTGTTGTTTCTTTCCGCTCCACCACGACGACAATGCTGATAACCCGGTTGGTGGCCGCCATGTAAATCAACATAGGCTCCATAGGCTTGGGTGCTGCAAGTACATGTGTCGAGGAGAGTATCCCCTTTAGCTCCTTAAGCGCAGCCTCTTCTTCGTCCGTCCATACAAATTTGTCCGCCTTCTTCAGCAACTTGTATAGCGGCAAAGCCTTCTCTCCAAGTCGGCTGACGAACCGGCTTACCCCTGCAACACAGCCTGTGAGCCGTTGGATGTCCTTCAGGCATGTTGGACGGTTTATGTTTAGGATGGCCTTGATCTTCTCTAGGTTGACCTCGATTCGTTGTTGGGAAACGATGAAGCCCGACAATTTGCCGGCTGGAACCCCAAAGACACACTTCTTTGGGTTAAGCATCATGTTGTATTTCTGGAGATTATCAAAGGTTTCGTTTAAGTCGGAGATTAAGTCATTTGACTTTTTAGACATCACCGCGATATTGTCCATGTAGACGTGAACGTACCGACCAATTTGGTCATGTAGGCAACGCTGCATAGTCCGCTGGTAGGTAGCACCTGTGTTTTTTTTAGCCCAAAGGGCATCGTGACATAGCAAAACGTGTCATAAGGTGTGGTGAACGAAGTGGCCAATTGGTCCGACTTCCTCATCTTTATCTGGTGGTATCCCGATTATGCATATAGAAAACACAGAAGTTTCGAGCCAACCGTCGAGTCAATGACTTGGTCAATGCGAGGCAAAGCAAACGGATCCTTCGTAAACGCTTTGTTCAAGCCGGTGTAATCAACACACATTCTTAATTCTTTGGTTCCCTTTTTGGGGACAAGTACAGGATTGGCCACCCATTGGGTGTGAAGGACTTCTTAGATAAAACTAGCCTTAAGTAACCTAGCTATGTCTTTACCTATGGCGCGTCTCTTCTCGTCTCCGAAGCGTCATAGAGGTTGTTTCACCGGTTTGCATTTTGGATAAATATTCAAGTTGTGCTCGGCAAGTTCCCTAGGTACACCTTTCACGTCGGCTGGTTGCCAGGCAAAGATGTCCCTATTCTCACGGAGGAACTCGATGAGCGCACTTTCCTATTTAGGGTCCAGGTTCGTCCCAATGGCGGTGACCTTGGAGGCATCGTCTACCACAAGTTCCACCGACTTGGTTTTGATGGTGGTCTTGAATGCGGGATCAGAGTCAGAAATCGGTTTCTTCGTTGCCGGCATCTCCGAGGCATCGACCTTGCTCTGGATCTCCTTGAATTATTCGTTGTAGAGGACAACTTCTGCAAAGGCTGCTTCTCCAATCTCGCAGTCCCTTGCCTTTGAAAAGCTTCCGGATATGATGATGACACCGTTAGGTCTAGGTATCTTGAGATTGTTGTAGACAAAGCTTTGCTTGGCCTTGAAGGAGTGGAAGATGTCGCGTCCGAATATGACATGGTACACGCTTTTGAAGGGGACCACTTCGAAGGTCATGCGTTCTTGGCGGTAATTGTTAACATCGCCAAAAGCGACCGGAAGCGTGATGAACCCAAGGGATCGAGCCTCGCGACCAGGAACTATGCCATGGAACATGGTGTTGGTCCGCCTTAGGTTGGTCTCCGTCAAGTTCATCTTGTGCAGTGTATCCAGGTACATGATGTTGATGCTGCTTCCATTGTCCACCATGCATTTGGTGAATTCATTGCTGTGAATCAAAGGGTTGATGACCATGGAATATTGGTTCTCCGTTGGAACGAGGTCTGGGTGATCCTTCATGTCCCAAGTGATTGGAAATTCCGACCAGCGCAGGTACTGGGGAACTGGGGGTAGGGTGGCCATCAGTATCCTCAGCGATGTTTTCTGTGCCCGAACAGTTGGGGTGCCAAGGAAAGTGTGGTAGACGGGGGCCTTATTCTCGAAGGGGTTCTTGCCTTTGCCATCACCCTTGTCGTCATTCTTGGGGTCAAAGTCCTCGTACATGTCACTTGAATCCTTGGACTCCTATTCCTTCTTCTTCCCTTTGCCCTTGCCTCGCGACCGGTTCTTCCGACTTTGTTTGTATCCGGACTCCGGGTCTTCTTTGAGGTCGTTGATGAACTTGCAATGGTGATTGGTGTGAGTGTCTTTGCCGTTGGCATAGAGGTGTACAAGGCATGGCATATCACGGTACTCCTCATACGTTTGGGGAACACGGGGTGCTGCCGGGGTAGTTTCACTACCTCAATGCAGCCCACGACCAGCCTCCCGTCCGCGGCCACGCTGTCCGCCCTCACCACTTCCTGCAAACGTCATCGCGACCATGTCAGAGGTTGGCTTTTGTTCTTGCGGACTCTTCCGCTTAGTGATGTTGTTCCTCTTGGCTTGGGTTGGGACGGCAATTGCCAGCAAGGAGACGCGAGCATCATCGTTGGCGGCCACGAAATCACTAGCCAATGAGATCATCTGATTGAGATCTAGCCTGTGATTGTCCTGCAGGAGCTTCAACTTATGTCGGAGCAATGTACCGTTTTTCAAGCCGTCAATGTAGGCAGCCATAGTGGTCTGATCGTGTACTCCTGCGCATGATTTTTTCATATCCAGCCAGCGGGAGAGGTAGGCTCAAGATGTCTCGTCTTTCTCTTGCAAGCACCATTGTAGATCGCCAAAAGTACAAGGACCTTTGTATGTACACTTAAAGTTTTTGGTGAATGCTTCTTGCATGTCCAACCAGTTACATATGGACTTTTTCAGCAAGTCATCAATCCATTGGCGGGCCATGCCCGTCAACATCAGTGGGAGGTATTTGACGGCAATGTTGGGGTTTCCCCTGGCGATATCCACCGTGTTGCCGTAGTCCTGCAACCACGTAGATGGTTTGGCAGTGCCGTCATAGGGCTTGATCGTCTTGTATATACGGAAACCCTTGGGGGTAAGTTGTGGTCCTTATCACAGGTCCAAAGCAACGTGGTCCCAGGTATTGTCCTTCCCGGGCCTCGTGAATCTTGTCCATGCGTGAGCGTGCGTCGTATGGCTTCGGGCTTGCTTTATTCTTCTTGCCATCAGGGGAGGGGCTGCGTGAGCGACGTGACCCTCCTCTACCAAGGTGGCTGCTAGGTGGTGACAGAGGCGGAGGTGGCGGCGGGTTAGCTTTCTTGTTGTTACCCTCCCACGACTCCTCGCGTCTGTCGCGATTGCTTGTCGGACGTGAAGGGTCATGGTGTGACCTACTCTTGTGTCCTTGGTTGCCATTGCGCTCCCCACCGTGACGGGGCTGCTCTGTGTTTTAGCGGATGATGATGCCACCCTGAGTGTGTCTTGGCGGAGGCATGCTTGTACGGTGGTGAGCTCTTTGTTCTTCATGATGTCGGGGGGACCGGGGCGGTGGAGATGGGCGACGAGGGTGAGCCTTGCCTCTGTGGTCGGAGGATATGGGGATAGCATCCTTCCTGTTGCACGCATCCCTCCGTCTTTGTTTCTGATGAACCTGTCTAGGACCCTCCATCGTGAGGAGATCTTTCCCTTAGCAGATTAGGATTGCTAGATTGGCAATATGCTGGGTCAGGCTCAAGCCTCCGAGAGTGGACCTTTCTTGCTGTTTGACAGCCTTTGCTACAAGGTCATATACTTGTTACACAACCGCGGGTGATCTATCCTACTCTAGTAGGGTCTTGGCGATGGCCAAGTTGAGGATAGGAGTGGGCATGACCTGCCTGCCTTCGCTGACAATATATGGCTTGGCTTGTGGAGGCTTCGAGGGAGCCCATCCTAGGTTGCGCCATACACCAGGATCATTGAGAACATGAGCCAGAGCTTTCCTAGCCTCCTGTTTCTTGAGCAAAGCCTTGTACTCGGCCTCCATGGCCCTGATGCAGCGCTAGTCCAAGTGGGAGCGCTTCGTTAGGAAACCCCAAGAGCAAGGTGTGAAGCAACACAGCAGCAAGTTTTCCCTCAGTAAGAAACCGAGGTTATCGAACCAGTAGGAGTAAGGAAACGTCACACAGGTGTTGCAAGCAACGCGGAGACCTGCACAACACAAACTCAAGACTTTGCCCCAACGAATCAGTGAGGTTGTCAAGCTCACCGGTTTGCTGTAACAAAGGATTAAATGTATGGTGTGGAAGGTAATGGTTTGCAGCAAGTAAACAAGTAATGGTGGAAGATGTATCAATGGTAAAGATTGGACCGGGGTCCATAGTTCACTAGAGGTGCTCTCCTTAGATAAACAACATGTCATGAAGGGTAAACAAATTACATCAGGGCAATTGACATGAACTGAGCAAGGCATAACAATGTAATTACTAGTCAGAAAGATCCTATGAGATTCGATTGGGCAATACAACAAGATACATAGACCGCCATCCAAATGCATCTATGACTAGAAGTCCACCTTCAGGTTATCATCCGAACCCCCTTAGCCTCATGGTTCTCCGTGATTTTAATAAGCATATTATTTTGCTTAGTTTGAGCTTGCATAAAGTTTCTAACAGTATGTTCAAACGATAGATTGCAATGATTTGCTCCATTATGATTATCATAATTATTATAAGGAGCTCCTGCAGGATTAGAATAATGTTTTTGAACATTAGAAGCAAAGTTTTAATCTTTCCAAGCAGGATTGTAACGACTACGAGCAATAAAATTAATATCATTAACATCGGTAGTGATAGCATTAACTTGGGTATCTTCCTTACCTTTTAATATATTAAGTAACACATCTACCTTTGCAGGAAGCTCTTCATTGTTTACCTCGGTGACTGAATTCACCCTTTTTGAGGTTCTTTCCACATGACATTGAGCATGGTTGTTTTGCATATCATCAAGTAATTTCTTTGCAACACTCACCTGCTTTCCCATGATTGTTCCTTCTAATGCAGTATTTAGCATAGACTTAGACATTGGGTTGAGACCATTATAAAAAATGTAATATAAGCCACTCTTGGATCCCATGACTAGCATAGTTCATTACGGATTCTTTCATCCTGTCCCATGCAAGCGCTCGTGGCTCGCGGTCTTCTTGTCTAAAACTTGTAATGTTGGATCTTAGTTGCATAGTTTTAGCTGAGGGAAAAAATTTAGTCATAGAAAGATTAGTGCATTCCTCCCAAGATGTAATAGTGCCCTTAGATAGAGCTAGCAACCAGTCCTTAGCCTTTCCTCTACGATAGAAAGGAAACAATCGTAATTTAACAACATTTGGATCAACATCCTTAATATGCATCATGTCGCAAATTTTAGTAAATCCATTTAGGTGAAAAACTGAATCCTCATAAGATGAGCCTCCAAATTGGTTCTGATAAACCAAACTCAAAAGATTAGCCTTAATTTCCTATGGTTCCGCACCAACGGCAGGCTGAGTAATAGGTGCATGAATAAAATCATTAGTAGGGGAGTAGCATACTCCCCAAGTTTCTTTTGATCGATGGCTCTTTTGTTTTTGGTATTTTAATGTATCAAAAATAAATAAACAGGTAACTAATTTTTTTGGATTTTCAAATAGACTAGATGGATAAGCGCGCTTCGCCGCGCCGTCTATAGTGCGTTCTGCCACTTGGTGGTATAGATAACTTGCAAATGTTTTTGAATACCGGGCTTTTTGAGTTTTTTAGTGTCGCTGGTAAACAAATATGATGATAGGTTATAGCTGGTTGTGGTCAAGTAGTCTCAAAGAAACAAAACTATGGTTGTTGTTCAAGCAAAGCCGCCGGATCCTGCTTCCGTGCGTCTTCCTCATCGCCACCCGTCTTCTTCTCGGCCTCCGCCTCAAAGATCGACCCAAAGCACGGGAAGCAACTCATCCAACGCACATTCCCATGCCGAATGCCTCTTGCTCCGGCTATCGGAGTCGAAAAATATGTCGTAGTCTGTATGCTGCACCGCTGGTGACCTGCCCTCGTGCAGTCGTGTCGCGGTAGGCTGTCGGCGGTGCCTCTGCCATGTGCGCCATCTACACTTAGCCATCATCGCCGGATTGAGAGAGAGGCGCTGGCATTTTTTTAACAAAAGAGGAAAGGCGTTGCAGTTGATGCAACTAGAGAAAAGTGACCAGATACAATCCAAATTGACCGCTGAAGTAGTCTCAATCTCACGCGTAAAGGAATAAGCCACCGCACGACACATGCCAACAACCAGAGATGTCAAGCGCAGCAAGTCAGGTTGCAAGTGGGACGGTTCGCGGGAGCTAGCTTACACACCGTATGCGCTGGCAAAGCATAAGCGGGACTTCGCAACAACTCGCAAAATTTTTGGTAGTTGTGTTTGCCCACTTAGTCCCGCATAGCATTATTTCTTTCTTCTCAAAATAATTTGTATACATAGACACTATTTATTATATAGATACATTCAAATTTAAGCAAGTTTCTGACATTCTATTTTGAAACATGTTTTATATATTTGTCTAAATTTAAATATATCTTGACACTATTTAGCATGTACATTCAAATTTAAAAAATTCTAAAATTTCTATTGAGACAGAAAATTATAACACATCAGTGCTACGGTTCTCTTGTAGATGGGTAGTCTAAAAGTTATATTAGAGCTAAGCCGTACCTGCGGTCAAAACGCATATGCGCATGAGGGACAAAGTTGTATTGATAGTTAAGCGTACGAAGCTGATGGGGTCATGGTGCAGCGGCCGATGACACTGACAACTTAGCGTTTGTGAGAATGCATCGATTCATCACTTAGATATATAGGCTGGAAGTAGTCTACGCTGGTCAGGATGGTAGTCCCTCTTCTATTTTGTCCACATGCATCCACATACGTATTATGTGGGATAAATTAGGCGGCGGCCAGACAGCAAGCTCCCGCTTACAGCCTGAGCGGCAAAAAGTGAAACTCACCAAGCTACTTAAGACGGGCTGCAAAAAGTGAAGGACCGACCCGCAAGTAAACCTAGGCCTATGACAAAAAGGTCCCACATATCATGGGCCCAGCTAAACATCTCAGTTAATAAGAGGAAGCAGATGAAAGACAAAAGAGCTAACACGTGGAGAATGCACCGCCTACGGTTCGCGTGGCCAGACACGCAAAATGTCCTTGGCCTATATGCAGCGGCAAAGGTTGTCAAATGCCCACAAGCAGCGACAAGGCGAAGGCAGCCAGTACGCGGATGCTCTCAGAATTCAAACAGACAACTACGCTTAAGCTATACTATTATATAACAAGAAATTAAACTAATAACAATAAATAAACTACAAAAAAGTCTCTAGTGACCTCACCAGGATAGTGAATTGCTTCCCGTCAATGGCACCAAAAAAAAAGTTGATACCTTCGATCCGGATTACAGATGCAGTATAGTAGTTTTTTTTCTAATAGACCTAGGTTTAATCAAACCTTGGTAAACAACGCTAATAGAAATGATAATAAGGACACAACTACAAGACTTTGTTTTTTTGTTTTACCTTTGTTTACCGGACCAATCTAGTTTATTTTATATTGTGGGTTGATTCAATAGATGGAGACAAGCCAGGGTTGTAGATCCACTTGCAGCTGCACATCATATAGGGTAAAAGATAATAAAAAATCATAGTCATATGTAGTGTGCCAATACAGATAATCTTTTGTCACATTCCAAATTTTAGATTTGGTACTGCATAGCATACATGTCATTGCATCATGAACATCATTGCAAAAATTCAGTTTGAAAACATTTTGGCAAAACAACTCACTTGCATTTGCATTTGTCACCTATACTTGAGTGCTTGGTTTCTACCTTGCATCTGCTAGAATGATATATTTTAGTTATTTAGAAGACACAGGTGCGTAGAGGGTTCCGATACGAACCCGTAGAACTTTGAATCGCCTCAATCGGAGCTTCACAACAGTTTCTACGACGAACAGAATTTTGTACTTATTTGTAGACATATTTCAGACAGAAATTCAGTTAAGGAATTGCTTAGGAGAAGAAAAAAAAGAAAAATAAAAAAAAGGGGACAAGTCGGCGCAGCCAGCCAGCCCGCAGGCCCAGCAGCCCACCCGGGCCTGCCATCAGCAGCCACGCCAACCGGCGGATAGCGCACATCGCACGCCATAGCCATCGCAGTGTGGGGGCCGCTTGACAGCCGCCGTCACCGCCGTCCGTACTGGACACGAAGAGCTCCGTCGCCGCTCGATCGATGTCTGTTTTCCGCGCGAGTTCGGTAGCCGCCCTCCCGCTGCCCCACTACAAGGACCGCGTCGCCACCCCCTCTTTTTCTCCCCCGCCTCGAACCCTAGCCGTCCCGAGCTTGCCCGCCGCCGCCGACATCGCCACCATTGCCGCCGCCGGCGAGCTCGCGAACGAGGTAGGAGACGCCGCCTCGAGCTCTCCCGCTGCCCCCTATGACGTTTCCCTCACTCGACTGAACCACCTCGCACCGTTTTCCCCCTCTGCAGAGCCCGCCGCCGCTGGGGATTGCTCGCCGGAGCGCGCCACCGCCGTCGCCGCTCCAGCCGCCCGCGGACGCGCCGACCGAAGTCGTCGCCTCCACGAGCTCCGCCGTCTCGCCCCGCACGCCGTCGCACCGACCGCCGCCGCCAAGGATCGCCGGGAGCACCGCCGCCGTCATCGCTGGAGTCACCGCCGCCGTTGACCGCAGGTGACCGCCGCTGTTGACCGCAGGTGACCGCCACCCCCTCCCTCTGCCCTTCGATCTGGACCCAACGGTCCATATGGACCGTTGACTGGCTGGTCAGGGCGCTGACTAGTCAGTGCCACGTCAGCGTGGTCAAGTCAGTCAAAGTTTGACTGATGTTTTTAATTCGATTTATTTTTGGCAGAAATTAGATAGATCATGTAAAATCGATAGAAAATAATCTACTGGGCCAAAAATTGCAAATAAAATATGTATGGATTCAGTGTTTCATGTAGAATTTTGCTGTACAGTTGTTTCGTATTTTTGCAGCAAGGATTTGTCTTGATTAAGTTTAATGTCCTTTTAGAGTATTAAATTCATAGTAAAAGTTCTACAACTCCGAAAATTGCAAATAAGATGTCCCTGGAATCAGTAGAAGAAGAGGAATCTGTTAGTGAATTAAAAGGGTAGACTTACTGTAAATTTACAGAATCTATAAAAAGGCTTACTGGAGTATTTTAATTACCTAGGAAATTCTATAAATCCTTTTTGAATGATTTCAGTTGGTACTGGTTCTATTTTAGGTTGCCTACACAGTGGATATTTTTCCAAGATTTTACAAACAGTTCAATAGCAGTGGCTAAATATTTGGGTTATAGCTCAATTGTTGGTCATTTAAAAATTGCATGCCTTGTTTCCTATACACCTAAAATATTTTCCATGCATGCATACAGTAGGTATACTGAATAAGATTATATAAAGCTACTGTAGCATTGTTCAACTTGTTATGCATGCATCTTGCATTGCCATGTTTGTGTATGGTTATGTTTTGCTGCTTATGTGATTGCAATTGTATCGTGTAGATTGTGACGAATGCAACACTTGCTCGTGTGAGGATTGTTCGTTCGACCGCAACAGCCAAGGCAAGTAGATGCTACCTTGTTCATGATGTTGGCCTACTATTTTTCAATGCATTGTCGTGTATTTCATAGATGCATGTGTATGAAAGTACTATCGCTATGCTATGTCCTATTATGTGGTAGGGATTTCCTGTAGATGAGCCGCCGTTGGTAGATGTGCTTAGCCATGCTATGATGAACGAGGGCTGGGTTACATCACTGAAAGTTGTTTCTAAATATGTTGGTTTGGGAAAACTAAAAACAACTTATGAATCTCCTGGGTGTGATGGGATTGATAATTTTTGGTGGTATCATTGCGGAAAGGCACCTAGGTATCAAGAGAAAATGATTGTCTTCTTTATTTTATAGCTTACGTATACAACTATGTGCCAATAATGAAATGGGCGGTTGGTTGGACTCAGTAGGTTGTGGTAACTTGAACCCACGTATCTAGAGATGTAGAATTTTGGTAGGTTGGACCGGTGTGTGTCGGGTTTGGGGAGCTACTTCCCGAACAGTCTCTTCTTGGACTTCTCCCTATCATCACCCAATATGAGATTGGTGGTACGAGCTGGGCTGGCCAAGTCACATGGGTAAAGTGTACTAACTCGTGCAGGGTGTATAAACTAATCGATTAGCCATGTCCTTGGTTATGGACATATGAGTTGCTTGATATTGATTTTATGACATGTTTCTCGCTCATTCTAATTTCCTAATTGCTTTAATGTTGATGGTTTAACTTAATTGAGATCCTTTTGAAGAAAATCAAAAACTGTTTACGAAAGTAGGAAAAAGGTATTCATAAATGCAAGCTAGCCACAGCTTTACTTACCAAATATGCATGTAGATGTTAGCTCTTTTGTCTCCTTTAATAGCTCTACTTGCCATACATTCCATGTATTGATCCTTCGGGGCTGCTACGTTTCATGTTGCAGGATATTCAGATTCTGAGTGATCGTTTTAGGCCACGGTACTCCACTCGGCACTTGCTCACTTGTGGGCAATTTGAAGAATGGAGGATTTATTCTATTTATGTTGCTACTTGAATAAGTTGAGCTAGACTTGAGCTAAGCCTTTATTGTAATAATGATACTCTGGATCTTCGTTATTTATGATACACGGATATTTTGCTATGTTATTCATCTTTATTCTATTGTGAGCCAATGAACCGATCTAGAGATTAGCATGTCACATAGAAGCTACGGTCTTTTCAGAACCGTAGTGTTACATCTTTGTGGGCAGCATACCCTAATATACTAAAGCCCCTGCGAGCAGCAGGCATAGTGATAGCCTTTTGATCCAACCGATTGTACTACGAAGCACCGGGTTACAAATAGTTATTAAGTGATAAAAACAGATCAAAGCCTTAAGGAGAGATGTTGTTGTTGCCCAAATGTGTTGCTAAACGAAGACCATACAACCCTTTCTGTCACTGGGTTTCCTATGAGATCGCCACTAGCCAAGTATCTCACCTCAAGCCTTGATCGATCTCGGGGGTCTTGGGTACCTACAAGTACAAAGATTGAGGCAAGATACAAACAAAAAAGTACAAATCTCTTATTCAAATAATATGCAATACTTCCATAGATTAGATGCACATAATCGCTACGAGGTTTGTCCCCAATCCGCAGCCCATGAGGACTACTCACTCATAACAATAAGATCAAGGATAGAAAACATTGTGCAAAATACTTAGATTTAAATCAAATATTTTTACAATGGTCACCAAATCACAAGGAGATCTTAAGTACAAAGTAATGGCTATGGCTAATAGAGAGAATGGGGGATGAACTATGGTGTAGATCTCGTTTGATGGTGTTGTGATACAATATGAGAATGGCGGCCCTATGCACGGTGGCTGTGACCTCAAAATATAGAGGCGATTTCTTGTCGCTAGTGCAGGTGGCTTTCTCTGCCATGTAATATAGTTTTGTATCTATGTACTCTTTGACCCTGACTCGGGGTCTTTTTTTAATTTTTAACATAAGAAAATTTTAGTATGGGTTTTCCCAATGGTTTCATGGTCAAAAAAATATAGAGGCGCCTTCATGATAGTTGTATGGTTTAATGAGACGAAGTCATCGCCACCTCATACGGTCGGGCCGTACGGACAGGCCGCGTGTGTTACGCCGTCTGGCACCTAGAAATATCTCCAGGATTACTTGGTCATCAAAACTTCCTCAAAATCTCTATTTATGACTCCAGATTTCGCATTAAAAGTGTGATTTCGTACACAACACAAATCGAAGCAAGTTTTTGCATATCTTGTAATAATTAGTCATTAGTGACAAATCAAGAGAGATTATTGTCAATTTATTAACGAAAAATAATGTTTAAACGGAATAAAAATGGCAATTTTTGGAGCCATTGGCTACTATACTGCATCCGTAATATGGATCGAAGGTATCAATAAATATAATTTATTATTTATTATTAATATAAATATTTATTCCGAAGCTTTATGAATTAACTTTCATACACCTCCGAATTAATTTGACACCTTCCTAAAATATTCCTAGCGTCCTCTTTTAATGTCTCAAACCATTCCATACACTTTTGGTGATATCCTGGACTCCTTCAGAATATTCTGAGACGCTCCAAAACATCCTGTCAGAATTACTTCATCCTACTATCTCATTCGCAATCATATTCTAAAATGTCGTAAACGTCTTAACTGTGTGATCCAGTAGGTTCGGATATTTGCGGACATGTCTGGAACTCATTCCAACGATAATGATTACTATCAGTGTCTTGATACAAGTAGCAATCCCCGCAAATAACACGAAGTTCTTTATCGTGTGAACAGTAGTATTGAGTCCAATACATATCATATTGATTCGTCGATACTTTATATTTTCAAGATGAAACACTAGGTTGTTCTCGTTTCCTGACATGTACTTTCTACTCATTCCATAGTAACGATGTTTCAGTGTTCAACAACTTGATCACATGTCTGGAAAGACGATGACGAACATCATAGTACATGAGCCAGCCTAGAGTGTATTTCTCCATTGTCAGGAGTATGAATTCCTATAAGCACACTATGTGAATGATTGGCGAACCATATGGTATGAACAACCATCAAATTTATAATTACTTCGTTAAGAGCAACATTTGGAGAATCTTGCCACGTCCATATTATACCTAAGTTCACATGTGTCTCGTGGTTAAATGATTTCTAGTAAACGCAATATAATGTCTTATGATATTAAATCGATAATTATATTGACGATGCGTTTCATGGTATCTCATGTTTGGGTCTATTCATTCTTGTTTTTCTCCAACAACTCCGATCACATATGTCATTATCAACAACATAATCACATTGCCACTTTGCCCATAGTTAGGAAACCGAAACTATCGTTGACATACATACTTGTCATAGAGGCATGACCAGGGATATCTTTATATGGTTTTTGTCATCCCACACATGTATTATGATTTTCGTCCAAATACACATTATTCAAAACTAATACAATTATAGCCGGAAACCCCTTTCTACACCCAGGTGCATATGCACCTGTTATGATTTTTTTTGAAAATTAGAAAATTTTGAAAAAAAATGATCATGTGTACCTTCATGTTTGAGGTGCACACGAAGACATTCCACCGAAAACCGATATGTTTTGTGTGTTGTGTAAAAAAGAAATTTTTTGCGTTGTGGAGCACGTTATTTTAGCACCAATTTTTGTTTTTTTTGCACAAGCCACTCAAAATGTTCATTTTTCATGAAACAACATTACGCACACCTAAAACTTGAAGTTTTACATGCACATATTTTTTTTGAATTTTTTTGGCATTTCAAATGTTCACCAAAATCAAATTCAAATAAAGGATGCATATGCACCCTGGCGCAAAAAAGCCACGTCTAATTATAGCACAGGATGATAAACTTAATTATGAAACATAAATATGAATAATAACACATTTTTTATTGCCTCTAGGGCAATATTTCCATCAGTCTCCCACTTGCACTAGAGTCGGTAATCTAGTTTACATTTAGCATTCTAACACCTATGGCATCCCGGTGTTGTTCATGCTTTGCAAGCGTGAGTAATTTTCTCAACGGATATGCCACATTCAGATCTATCTATATTTTGCACAACTTTATGTCACCATCATGCACAAACTGGCGTATGAGATAAAATCGATGTTGTACATGCTTGTTCTTTGGGCGGGACCTTGGTTTCTTTGCTTGAGCGATGGCACCATTGTTGTCACAATGAATCTCCATTGGCTCTAATGCACTTGGAACCACACGAAGTTCTGAGATGAAGTTCTTCATCCAGACACCCTCCATTGCGGCATATGATGCTGCTATGTACTCTGCCTGTGTTGTAGAGTCCGCAATCGTATCTTGCTTAGAACTTTTATAGCTCACCGCTCCCTCATTCAAGGTGAACACATAACCGTATTGAGATCTAAAATCATCAGGATCGGTGACAGAGCTTGCATCGGTGTAACCCCTTGCAACAAGATCTTTGTCACCTCCATTTAAGAGAAACATATCCTTAGTCCTTCTCAAGTATCTAAGTATATTTTTACTGCTATTCAGTGATTCACACTTGGTATCTTCTTGTAACACTTAGAGAATATGATACATCTGGTCTCATACATATCATGGCATACATGATTGAACCAATGGCTGACGACTATGGGACTTCACTCATGTCATTATGCTCAGGATCTGTCATAGGACATTGCTTCTTGCTTAGTGGTTTTCCATGTACCATTGGAAGTGATCCCTTCTCAGATTCTCCCATTTTTTAACCTCTTCAAAACTTTGTCTAGATATGTATCTTGAGTAAACCCTATCAGGCGCTACGATCTATCTCTATAGATCATTATTCCCTATATGTAAGCTTCTTCACCCAAATATTTCATTGAAAATTTTCTTCAATGATTCCTTTATAGTGTTTAACAAATGTTTTATCATTTACAATCAAAAATATGGCATCCACATATAGTATTAGAAACGCTATCACGCTCCCACTTTCCTTCTTGTATACACAAGACTCTTGTCCGTTCTTAATGAAGCCGAAACTCTTTACCACTTCATCAAAACGAAGGTTCCAACTCCATGATGATTTCTTGAGACCATAGATGGATCTATGAAGTTTGCACACCTTTCCAGCATATTTATAATTTACAAAACCCTCGATTTGTACCATGTACACATCCTCGGTTAGCTTCCCATTTAAGAACGATGTTTTGACATCCATCTGTCATATTTCGTAAGTAATATGTAGCTATTGCTAGAAGAATCCGAACAGACTTAAGCATCGCTACGGGAGAGAAAGTCTCATCGTAGTCAACTCCTTGAATTTGTCGAAATCCCTTTGCAACAAGTCATGCTTCATGAACATTAACATTACCGCCCGCGTCTGTTTTCTTCTTATAGATCCTTTTACATTCTATAGACTTTACGCCTTCAGGAGGGTCCATCAAGTTCCAAACTTGATTCTCGTACATGGATTCTATCTTGGATTTCATGGCTTCTTGCCATTTGACGGAGTTAGGGCCCATCACAGCTTCTTTATATGTAGTTGGTTCATCGTTGTCTAACAACAATACTTTATCTTCAAATCTTACGACCGGAAGATGAACTCTACCATATCTACATGGTTCAATAGGAGCATTAATTTCCTGGACTACAACACTTATAGGCGCACCAGTATCTGATGGCGCCATAGGAATTTCCAAAATGGCTTTTGGTTCTGCACTACTCTGTCCATCTTGCTCTGGTTCAATAACCTCATTAATATCTATTATCATGTGATATCCAAGCACATGACTAAATAGGATTGATAGGATACTCATACCAACAAGTTGCAATTTATTTTCCGGAAGCTCATTCGAAAAGAACTCTAAGGTTAAGCGTGCTTGGCCTAGAGCAATTCTAGGATGGGTGACAGACCGGGAAGTGGGTACCGGACGCGCACGAGTGAGGATAAAGTGCGTAGAAAATACTAGTGTTGGTCTGTGGTGCCAGTCTAGATATCCTATTTTGATGTGGCCCGGAGTGAACACGATATGGCACATGTGCTGGCACTGGACGCACATACACATGGCGGGTGTGTGCGGGTCAATGGCGGGACATGTGGAGCATGGCGCGTGTGGCCCTAAGTGGACATGGCATGGCACATGTGCCGACACTGGACGCACATACGTGCCAAGAGGGAACATTCCTGGGGTGTGCTTGATCGATGAGGGCATCGATCTTCTAAAGGGTGGGTGTATGTGACATCCAAGCACATGACTCAATAGGATTGATAGGATACTCATACCAACAAGTTGCAACTTATTTTCTGGAAGCTCATTCGAAAAAACAAGTGACACCCCGGAAAGTGGGTACCGGGTGCGCACGAGTGAGAGGACAAAGTGCGCAGAAAAGACTAGTGTTGGTATATGGGGCCAGTCTAGATATCCTATTAAGCTACCCGAAGTGATACCCCCGGGGCCTAATGGACGGGGTGTTACATATCCTCTCACTCAAACTGTTAGCGAGAAAATCCTTCTCAAGAAATGTTCCTCCTCGCGCGACAAATATATTTCCTTCAGTTTTGTGGTAGAAAATACCCAATAGTTTCCTTAGGGTAACCTATAAATATGCATTTGTCTGAATTGGGATCAAACTTATTTGTCTGCAAACGTCTTACATACGCTTTGCAATCCCAAATTTTAAGAAACGACAAGTTGGGTTTCTTGCCAAACCACAACTCATATGGTGTTGTCTCAACGGACTTTGATGGCGCTCTATTAAGTGTAAAAGTTGCAGTATCTAAAGCATAGCTCCAAAATGACAAAGGGAGATCATTTAAAGACATCATAGATCTCAGCATGTCCAACAAAGTTCGATTACGCCATTCCGACAGTCCATTCCGATAGCAATTACTGCAACGCTTGCGCCATTCCCAACGTGCATCGTCAACTCGTTCTTGCCAAGCTTTCTAGGATTCCGAAGCTCCTGTATCGAATTGCAAATATTATCAACTAATCTGGTATCAAATACCTAAGAGTTACTCTTAGGACCTTGCAAGTAAACATCAATAACATGTATATTAGATATACCTGAGCTGGATGATCCGGTCTTCTGTTTCTCCGCTAAGTGTCAACACCCGGATTTTTAATCACAGATGCTTGTTATGCCATACATCGCAATCCCAGGATTACCATTTTTGTGAGACATAACAGATTGGATATCACAGTACATCATCCATTACAAACCATACATAAGGTCTTACACAAATAAGGATCTCAGGATCCAGTTCTTAATACAATTCAAGCAGCAGAATAACGTAATAGTAATGATAGCGTAGGAGAAGCTCCATTTTCAGGGTCACAGGCAATGCTAACGATGGGAGATGATCCTAGTTGTCGTAACCTTCCTGTTGTCCTTCTTCCTAATACTCCTCTTCATAGTCTGACCACGGGAATAGCCAGGGACAAAGCCATGAGTACTTTTTAAGTACTCACAAACTAATACTAACAAGTGAAGTGATATTGAATAGGATATACTAAGCTCTAGGGTTGTTTTGCAAAAATCCAGACTTACCTCTACTAAGTTCAGAATCAAATAAAGCTAGTTGAAAGTTTTATAACACCTAAGTGGGAACTTGAATTTCATGTCACAACACTGTTGTGTTCAAGTCAAAGTCACAAATCATTTCATAAGTCATTTTGAAAACATCTGACGATGGAACAGTATGGGCACTCCAACTGTCCATAACCACGGACAGGGCTATTCAAATAGTTTGACACCCTGCAGATATTGTACACTTTCACCACAACATTCGATACATCCGTCAGGAACAATCCTGAATTCACCATACTCAGTATGCGGATAATCAATCCTAACCTTTCAATTACACGCCCTAGTATAGGCACCTCTCCTGTGAGTTTAACCTCCCAACCATGACCACCTGTCATCTTGGGTACTGCATAGGTGGAAAATCTTCACAAGGTAGCCTCATCTCTGACCTTGGCCGCAAGGGAACCCATACTAAGGTATATAAATTTCCAGTCAAGCCCTACCCAAATTTTGGGTATTGTGGTTGTACGGTAAAATTGGAATGGTATCGCATCCAGACAACCACCAGTTTTGTAAAGGGCTAAGGCTCATGCCTTAACATTTTCATCATCATAAATCATTTGGTGTTTCGGCAACACATGTCAAAACATTTCTGTAGAATGACTCATCATTCTAAGGTTTTCATAACCATTTTCACCAAGTACTCCCATCTAAAGTTGATCAAGTTTTATGCTTAGCACTAGCATCTACAAGTGGGGGTAAATACTAATGAGGGGTGGTAAACAAGTGTATCTTATCTAAGTAAAATATCATTCTTCAGGATAATATCAAGATTATCTAACTTAGGCCAAATTTTATGCTCTTTATGATACGTTCAATTGTCTTTCTAGAACCTACAAGTCACTAAGTAAACTTTTGATAGAAAGCTTTTAATAAAGAAAATAAAATACTAAGCTTGCAAGTATGTGACACCCCGGTTCTGATAAGACCGTGGCCTCTATGTGACATGCCAATCCCTGGATCGGTTCATTGGCCCACAATAGAGTAAGATAGATAATCATAGCAAAATAACCGTGTATCATGATCTACAAAGATCCAGAGTACCATTATTACAATAAAAGCTTAGCATAAAGCTAGCTCAAATTATTCAGGTAGCAACAAAACCAAATATATCCTCCAATCTTCAATTTGCCCACAAGTGAACAAGTGCCGAGTGGAGTACCGTGGCCTATAACGATGAATCAGAATCGGAATAACCTGCAACATGAAACGTAGCAGCCCCGAAGGGTCAATACATGGAATGTATGGCAAGTAGAGATAGTAATGGAGACAATAATACTAACATCTACATGCATATCTGGCAAGTGGAGCTGTGTTTGGCTTGCATTTGCAAAAACATTTGTCCTACTTTCTTAAACAGTTTTGATTTTCTTTGAAAAGATCCCAATTAAGTTAACCCAACAATATTAGAACAATTATGAAATTAGAATGAGCGAGAAACATGTCATGGGATCAATATCTAGCAACTTAGATGTCCATAACCCGAGACACGGCTAATCGATTAGATTATACACTCTGCAGAGGTTAGTACACTTTACCCATGTGACTTGGCCAGCCCAGCTCGTACCATCACTCTCATTTTGGGTGATAGGGAGAAGACCAAGAAGAGACTGTTCGGGAAGTAGCTCCTCAATCCCGACGCGCACCGGTCCAACCTACCAAAATTCTACATCTCTGGATACGCGGGTTCGAGTTACCACAACCTACTAAGTCCAACCAACCGCCCATTACATTATTGGCACATGGTTGTACACGTAAGCTACACAATAAAGAAACCAATCATTCTCTCTTGATACCTGGGTGCCTTTCCGCAATGAAACCACCAAAATTTATCAATACCATCACACCCAGGGGGTTCATTGATTAAGTTGTTTTAGTTTTCACAAACCAATACTTTGAGAAAACAAGTATCCATGATGTAACCCAGCCCTCGTTCAACAAGGCATGGCTAAGCACATCTACAAACGGTGGTTCATCTACAAAGAGGGTCCTACCACATAATAGGACATAGCATAGCGATAGTATCATCCTACACATGCATCTACAAAATACACGACAATACATTGAAAATAGTAGGACGATATTCATGAATAAAGTAGCATCTACTTATCTTGGTTGTAGCGGTCTGGAGCACAATCCTCACACGAGCAAGCGTTGCACTCAACACAATCTACACGATACAATCGCAATCATAAACAAACAATCCACAACATATGCAACAAATATGATGCATGAATGCAAGAACGACAAGTGAATTGGTGCTACAGCTGTACCACATAATTCTAATCCATAATACTACCGAATACATGCATGGAAAAAATAGATTTGGCGCTAGGAAAACTAATAGACAAAAGTAATGCTCCAAACTAGAGCTAGAACTTAAATAATTCACTACCGGTAGTATACTGTTCGTAAAATCTTGGGAAAAATCTACCGCATAGGCATCGCTGAATAGGAACAGTACCAATTGGAATTACTCTAAAAGGAATTATAAAACTCCCCGAGTAATTAAAACACTCCAGAAAGCCGTTAGACAAATACTGCAGAAGATTTACTTTAAGCCTACCTTTTTAATTCACGATGAGATTCTCCTCGTTCACACGAGTTCAGGGACATATCACACGCGATTTTTGGAGCTACAGATCTTTTTCTACGAATTTATTACTCCGAAAAGGCCACTAACAAGATTGATTAAACTGTACTAAACCTGACAGTAAAAGTCTGAACCAAAGCTACAGCGAGATTCTACCCGACTCACTGAACTCGTACATATTTTATTTGCAATTTTTGGCCAAGCGGTTGAATTTCTACGAAATTTACAAGATTCTACCGAAATCTGCTAACTAAAGGGATTAACGAAATTGACCCAGTCAACTGTGTCTGTTTGACTGGTCAACTCGTCTGCTGACTGGGCGCTGACTGGGCGTCTGATTAGTCAACGCCTGGGATGCTGACCAGTCAACTAACGATCTAGACCGCTGATCTGAGATCTGACGGTGGCTGCTGTCGAAACGAATGGCGAAACGGACTCCGGCGAGCTCCGAACGACGGTGGCGATCGGTTCCGGCGACATGGTTCTTCCTGCACGGACGTACACACGGTCAACTACGGGCGGTTCAAGATCGTCAATGGCGCGACGTAAAATGGCGCGCGTGCGACGCGGTACGGACAAAACGGCGCGACGCAAAACAGCGCGCAATAGTGTTTGTGTACGCATGCATGCGTGCACGCGAAGCAAGGCGCTTGTTGGCGGGCGGGCAGCGGCGCGGCGGCGTCGGCTGTGGCTGCGCGGCGGCGCAAGGAAGGAAGGCGGCGGCGGCTTACCGAGGCGACGGCGGAGGTGGCGGCGGCGAACTGGCGTGGCGGCGAGTGGACGGAGGCGCAGATGGCGGCGCGGCGCGTTCGACGCTGGGATCGCGGGTGGGTAGAGGCGGCGGTGTGCGGGCACGGAAACCGAGGCAGCGGGTCCCTCTTTAAGTAGTACCGCGCGCGAATTCTACCGAGAATCGGTCCGAAGTTGACTCGATTCGAAATCGGTCCAGATTTTCGGACCGTTTTCCGGCGGTTTACTAAAACGTCCGAGTCTTTTGCATACGAACTCCGATTGGAGCGATTCTCGCGCCTACGGGTTCGTATCGTCGAGGGGAACAACCTTCAGTCAAAGTTTGAGTGAAAACTCGAACCTACAGGGGTGGTTGTTGCAAGTCCCTCTAAATCTCCCCGCAGGAACCGTGTAGCAAAGTAAAATAGGGTTTTGAAGATAACGTTTCGCCGAACCTTTCTACTCGACGGTTTTGCATGGAAAGATATGATGCAATGCTATGAATGATATGCAAGACCAAAACTAAAATTTGGGATGTGACAAGACTAACCCCCTTAAGATGAATCTCGTTCTCGAGATTCGGCGCGGCTAGCAAATAGGTGTGGGTAGTCCTCTCGGATGTCATCTTCACGCTCCCAAGTGGCTTCCTTTTCGGTGTGGTGGCTCCACTGTACTTTGCAAAACTTGATCGTCTTGGTACGAGTAGTCCTTTCTGCTATCTCTAGAATCTTGACCGGTTTCTCCTCATAGGTCAAGTCATTCTCCAGCTGAACCTCCTCTAGCGGTACGGTGTCTCTCAATGGTGTATCCACCATCTCCGGATGGCACTTCTTCAGCTGGGATACGTGGAACACGTAATGAACAGCAGACAGAGCCTCTGGCAACTCCAACTAATAAGCAACTTCTCATTTGCGTGCTAAGACCCGATACGGTCCAATGAATCGAGCTGCCAGTTTACCCTTAATTCCAAATCTCTTGATTCCACGAAGCGGCGATACTCTGAGGTATGCTCTATCGCCTATCTCGTACACCACTTCCTTGCGCTTGGCGTCAACGTAGCTCTTCTGCCTTGATTGTGCTACCTTCAACCTATCTCTAATCAAGGCGACCTTCTCCTCAGCATCCTTGATCAAATCAGGTCCAAACAACTGGCGTTCTCCTACTCTATCCCATAGCAATGGTGTTCGGCACCGTTTCCCATATAGCACATCGAACGGTGACGTCTTGATGCTGGTTTGATAGCTGTTGTTGTAGGAAAACTCCGCATACGGCAAATTCTCATCCCAACTGGATCCATGAGCTAAGGCGCAAGTTCTCAGCATGTCTTCCAAAATCTGATTCACCCTCTCGGTCTGTCCATCGGTCTGTGGGTGAAACGCTGTGCTAAACTCCAATCTAGTACCAAATGACTCGTGTAGCTGGCGCCAGAAGTGTGAGGTAAATTGGGTGCCTCTATCAGATACGATACTCTTGGGAACTCCATGTAGGCACACAATTCTGTCCATGTAAATCTTGGCCAACTTTGCACTCGTATAGGTCGTCTTCACCGGTATAAAGTGGGCTACCTTGGTCAGATGGTCGACCACTACCCAAATAGAGCCATATCCTGACCTGGTCTGGCAATCACGTGATAAAGTCCATTCCCACTCTATCCCACTTCCAATCCGCACGGGCAATGGCTGTAGCAATCCTGGCTGCACGGTGTTACGCCTTCACTGGCTACATACATCACATAGGGCAATATGCTTGGCGATATCTCCCTTCATGTTGTTCCACCAAAATCTGCTCTTCAAATCCATATACATCTTTGTGTTGCCCGGATGTATGGAGTATGGCGAGTTATGAGCCTCCTGCAAAATCAACTCCCTTATCTCCGGGTCGCTGGGCACACACAAACGATCTCCATACCACAAGGTACCATGTTCATCCTCGCGAACATCCTTTTCCCGGTTCTCCTTCATCTTTTCCTTTATCTCCTCTATTTCCTTGTCTCCCACTTGAGCCTTTACGATCCTGTCCTTTAGCGTCGGTTGGACTTCCATTGTTGCCAAGTATCCTTCAGACACTACTTCCAGTCTAAGGTCTCTGAATTGCTTGCACAAATCCTCAGGCAATTCACCAACTGTCAATCCACTGGCATAAACCTTCCGGCTCAGAGCATCTGCTACTACATTAGCCTTTCCTGGGTGATATTGTAGATTCATATCATAGTCCTTGATAAGTTCCAACCATCTCCTTTGTCTCATATTCAATTCCTTCTGTGTAAATATGTACTTCAAGCTCTTGTGGTCGGTGTACACATCACAGTGTTTTCCCATTAAGTAATGCCTCCATACCTTGAGCGCATGAACCACTGAAGCTAACTCCAAGTCGTGTGTGGGGTAATTCCGCTCATGGTGCTTGAGTTGTCGCGAGGCATATGACACTACTCTCCCATCTTGCATCAGCACACTCCCAAGTCCCTGTCGAGAAGCATCACAGTACACTTGGAAATCCTTCTGAAGATCTGGTAAACAGGCAGTAGCGGTCACTAGTCGACGCTCGGTTCCTCGAAGCTGGCTTCACATACGTCGACCATTCAAACTTCCTCTCCTTCTTGAAGTTCACCATCGGCTTAGCAATCTTGGAAAAGTTTTCAATAAACCTCTGTAATAACCAGCAAGTCCCAAAAGCTTGAATCTCCGGCATTCTTGGGTGCTTCCCACTCGATTCTGCCATCACTTTGTTTGGATCAACAATTCCTTCTCCTGACACTATGTGTCCAAGAAATCCAACAGTGTTAAGCCAGAATTCACACTTACTGAATTTGGCATACAGCTTGTGTTCCCTCAGCTTCTCCATAATCATCCTCAGATGTTTCTCATGCTCGGCATCATCCTTGCAATATATCAGTATGTCATCAATAAACACCACCACGAACTTGTCCAAATACTCCATAAATACCTTGTTCATCATGGTCATGAAGTATGTCGGGGCATTCGTTAGTCCAAAAGACATAACTGTATACTCATATAAACCATACCTAGTGGTGAAGGCGGTTTTTGGTATGTCCTCTTCTCGGATCTTCAATTGGAAGTAGCCTGATCGCAGATCAATCTTGCTAAACACCTTTGCTCCTTCCAGTTGATCAAACAAATCATTTATGTTCGGCAGAGGGTACTTGTTCTTGATGGTTACTTCATTCAGCGAGCGATAGTCTACCACTAATCTCTTGGTGTTGTCTTTCTTCTCCACAAACAGAACAGGTGCTCCCCATGACGATGCACTAGGCTGAATGAATCCCTTTTCCAGCTGTTCCTTCAACTGTTTCTTCAACTCCTTCAGCTCATCCACATCCATATTATATGGTTTCTTTGCTATAGGTCCTGTTCCCGGCATCAGGTCGATAAGAAATTCTACATCCCTGTCAGGTGGCATCCCTGGCAGCTCTTCCGGAAACACGTCGGGGTAATCCCTAATCACTGGCACAGTATCCATGCTAACCCCCTTAAGAGAATTCAACTTACACCTTCTCGGTTGTGCAGCCGACTTGAATCTAATCCTCTTACCATCCGGGGTTTTGAGTGAAACAGCTCGCCGTGCACAATCTATGTGTCCCCCATGCATAGTCATCCAATCCATACCCAAAATGACATCTAATCCCTGTGAATACAGTACTACTAGATGTACAATGAAGTTGTGTGTTCCAATCTTCACAGTCAAGTCGTGGCATCCCGCGCTAGCTATCATATCTCCTCCAGGTGAACTCACTCTAATAGACCTTTTCATAGACTCAGTAGGTAACTTATACTTATCCACAAATGCCCTTGATATGAATGAATGCGATGCACCAGTATCAAAAAGTATAAGTGCAGGGTAAGTGTTGATTGGGAACTTACCAATCACAAGGTCAGGCTCATCTGGAATCTCCTCCACATTCATGTGGTTCACTGTGGCCTTCTCACCGTTGGTTGGCTTGATCCTTTCCTCTCGGACAGTTGTCGGCATAGTGTCCCTTACTTGCACTTGAAGCACGTCACCTCACTCATATCCTTCTTCACGTTGCGATCACGGTTGCGGTCATGTCCACCGTGTCCTCCAGTGGTGAGAGTGTCCTCCCTTGTGGTTGTGGTGGCTGCTCCTATGGTTGTCATGACGATGTCCATCGCGGTCATGGCTCCCATGGTCACTTCCTCCATGCTTGGAGTATCCATCATATGAAGTGCGAGACTTGTGGTGTGAACCAGAGTGATGAGTATTGCTCTTTCTCTTGCGGTTCTCCACCTGCTTGTGCTTCCCCTCCAAGATCCTGGCCTTGTCCATAAGCTCCTGGAAAGTGGGGCAATAAACCAAAAGTAGCTGTACTGAAAGCTCATCACTGAGGCCATCCAGGAATCTCTCCCTCCTTTTGGCATCAGTGTCAACATCCTCAGGTGCATAACGGGACAGGTTGTTGAACTCCTCAATATACTCGGCCACGGTGCGATTGGTTTGGCGCAAGTTGCGGAACTCCTTCCTCTTCAGGTTCAGAACTCCTGAAGACACGTGGTTGGTCCTAAAACCTTCCTCAAACATAGCCCAAGTCACGGTATCCAGCGGATGGGTGATCTGAAATGTGTCCCACCAAGAAGCGGCTGGTCCCTCCAGTAGGTGAGCGGCAAACCTCACCTTATCAGCATCAGTGCATCCGACAGTTACTAGATCCTTGTTGACTGAACGCAACCAGTCGAAAGCAACCATTGGTTCCGTTGTAGTAGAGAACTTAGCTGGCCTTAACCTCAGAAATCTGGTGAGAGCATCTCCCTGAGGCTGATTGTTTCCATTGTTGTTGTTCTGATTCGCCATGAACTGGGTCATCACTTGGGTCAGCTGTGCCTGAGCTGCCATGAGCTGCTCCATCTCAGTGGGTTGGCGACGGGGAGGCATCTGCGGTTCAGCATAGGTAAGTTTAGAAAGAATCAACTACGATAATAGGATTCTACCCATGCATATGATCAAACAACAACAAGCAATAGCAGACAATCACAAGCAAGCAACACATCTCCAAACAAGCGATCCAGCAACATCCCAGGTGTTATCCTAGCAGTATATAACTTCTGAAATAGTTTGCAAGAGTTGGCAATGGTTAACTAAACAATAGATCAACTAATCAGCAAAACAGCAATTCTGCCAGAATAGTCCAGCAGCTTTCACGAATTTTTCCGCCTGACTTAAACTCGTCAGAAAATTAAGCCAATTTTTTTTCATATAGCACAGAGAGTTTCTCATCAGCCCAATTTTTTTCAGATTTTTCCGAGTTACCAGAAAAATATGAAAAATCGCGCAGTACTGCTGTATCAGCAGAAAACTGCAGCGAAAAACACACAGATAGTAACCAAGTTGCCACAACTCTTTCATAAAATTCGCACAAATAAATCCTGGGATATTGGAGTACACAAATAAGCAACTAAACACTTTTAAACTAACACGAACTAAGTTTCACAACGATCGAGACTAATCCTAACGAGTTCTCCAAATGTGGACTAATTGGTGGACTTCTATCTACTTCTTGAAGAGATTGAGGTAGGTCCTTGCGGTCATGCGTTGGCGCTTCGGCTCGCGGTACAACCATGGCGGCGGAGTGTACACCTCTCCTGAACCATCACTTGAGACTTCAATCTCCATCTCTTCTGGATCCTCCTCTTCTTCTTCATCCTCAGCTGCAACAGCAACAGCTTCATCTCCTCCACCATCATCGTCTCCATCATCATCATCCTCGTCTTCATCATCATCATCATCATCTCCACTGTCATCATCATCCCCATTGTTGCCATCATCTCCATTGTCATCATCAGAGGGTGGATCCAGCTGCGCTTGGAGAGCGGCAATCTGGGCTGTCATAGCTTCAATGGTTTGGTCCCTTTCCTGGACGGTCCCTTGCAATTGCTGTATGTTTTGGGCGTTCTCCTGCACAGTACCATGAAGATGGGCTATGGTCTCATATCTGGCTATCAGGACAGTCTCCAGAACTCCCACAGCTTCATGCAAAGTGTCAATCTCCTGTCCTTGGACCATCATTCCATTGCTAGTAAAGTCTGCTATCTCCTTCAACATCCTCACCTTCTCTGCTAGAGCTCCATTCTCCCTCTCCATGTCCTCTATGTGCCTCTGACGGGGCGGCATGTTGTTCCTGTCGCCCGGGGTAACCACAATGTTCCCATCTTCATCACGCCTTCCATAATCACGGTAGGGTGAATCTGCAGGCAACAGGTGTCGGACATAGTGGCACTGGCGAGACAGGGCTTCATGTATAGCCAAGTTGATTCCAAGTCCCCAGTTGCAGTATATCTTGGTGTAGACCAAGTGCGCGGGGTTTGGCAAGGCGGCATCTCTGAATACGAAGGTAGTGATCTCCCATGCATCCTCTCCATATCCATAGGTGTACATCCTTCTTCCCTTGAACATAGGCAGTGGCAATCCCAATGACTGAGAGAGCTGAGCTAACTTCCTTGCAAAGGGCCTTGGTGACTCCATGGTGACATACTCAGTCCTGACGTCTCCCATCTATCAAGTAAAAGAGGAAAGTGTGAGAATAGCGTATGGTAAGAATTTACGAGGGTGAAAGGCATAAGAGGAAAGACAGTGTTAATATAGGCTTAATAATTCTATGGCTTCCTAATCCAATCCTAGGTCACGATCCTACAGTCGACACACGGGCTCTGATACCATCCTGTGACACCCCGATTCTGATAAGACCATGGCCTCTATGTGACATGCCAATCCCTGGATCGGTTCATTGGCCCACAATAGAGTAAGATAGATAATCATAGCAAAATAACCGTGTATCATGATCTACAAAGATCCAGAGTACCATTATTACAATAAAAGCTTAGCATAAAGCTCGCTCAAATTATTCAGGTAGCAACAAAACCAAATATATCCTCCAACCTTCAATTTGCCCACAAGTGAACAAGTGCCGAGTGGAGTACCGTGGCCTATAACGATCAATCAGAATCGGAATAACCTGCAACATGAAACGTAGCAGCCCCGAAGGGTCAATACATGGAATGTATGGCAAGTAGAGCTAGTAATGAAGAAAATAATACTAACATCTACATGCATATCTGGCAAGTGAAGCTGTGTCTGGCTTGCATTTGCAAAAAAACATTTGTCCTACTTTCTTAAACAGTTTTGATTTTCTTTGAAAAGATCCCAATTAAGTTAACCCAACAATATTAGAACAATTATGAAATTATAATGAGCGAGAAACATGTCATGGGATCAATATCTAGCAACTCAGATGTCCATAACCGGGGACACGGCTAATCGATTAGATTATACACTCTGCAGAGGTTAGTACACTTTACCCATGTGACTTGGCCAGCCCAGCTCGTACCATCACTCTCATTTTGGGTGATGATAGGGAGAAGACCAAGAAGAGACTGTTCGGGAAGTTGCTCCTCAATCCCGACGCGCACCGGTCCAACCTACCAAAATTCTACATCTCTGGATACGCGGGTTCGAGTTACCACAACCTACTAAGTCCAACCAACCGCCCATTCCATTATTGGCACATAGTTGTACACGTAAGATACACAATAAAGAAACCAATCATTCTCTCTTGATACCAGGGTGCCTTTCCGCAATGAAACCACCAAAATTTATCAATACCATCACACCCAGGGGGTTCATTGATTAAGTTGTTTTAGTTTTCACAAACCAATACTTTGAGAAAATAAGTATCCATGATGTAACCCAGCCCTCATTCAACAAGGCATGGCTAAGCACATCTACAAACGGTGGTTCATCTACAAAGAGGGTCCTACCACATAATAGGACATAGCATAGCGATAGTATCATCCTACACATGCATCTACAAAATACACGACAATGCATTGAAAATAGTAGGACGATATTCATGAACAAAGTAGCATCTACTTGCCTTGGTTGTAGCGGTCTGGAGCACAATCCTCACACGAGCAAGCGTTGCACTCAACACAATCTACACGATACAATTGCAATCATAAACAAACAATCCACAACATATGCAACAAATATGATGCATGAATGCAAGAACGGCAAGTGAATTGGTGCTACAGCTGCACCACATAATTCTAATCCATAATACTACCGAATACATGCATGGAAAAAATAGATTTGGCGCTAGAAAAACTAATAGACAAAAGTAATGCTCCAAACTAGAGCTAGAACTTAAATAATTCACTACCGATAGTATACTGTTCGTAAAATCTTGGGAAAAATCTACCGCATAGGCATCACTGAATAGGAACAGTACCAATTGGAATTACTCGAAAAGGAATAATAAAACTCCCCGAGTAATTAAAACACTGCAGAAAGCCGTTAGACAAATACTGCAGAAGTTTTTACTGTAAGCCTACATTTTTAATTCCCGATGAGATTCCCCTCGTTCACACGAGTTCAGGGACATATCACACGCGATTTTTGGAGTTATGGATCTTTTTCTACGAATTTATTACTCCGAAAAGGCCACTAACTAGATTGATTAAACTGTACTAAACCTGACAGTAAAAGTCTGAACCAAAGCTACAACGAGATTCTACACGACTCACTGAACTCGTACATATTTTATTTGCAATTTTTGGCCAAGCGGTTGAATTTCTACGCAATTTACAAGATTCTACCGAAATGTGCTAACTAAAGGGATTAACGAAATTGACCCAGTCAACTGTGTCTGTTTGACTGGTCAACTCGTCTGCTGACTGGGCGCTGACTGGGCGTCTGACTAGTCAATGCCTGGGATGCTGACCAGTCAACTAACGATCTAGGCCGCTGATCTGAGATCTGACGGTGGCTGCTGTCTTACCGGAAACGGATGGCGAAACGGACTCCGGCGAGCTCCGAACGACGGTGGCGATCGGTTCCGGCGACATGGTTCTTCCTGCACGGACGTACACACGGTCAAGTACGGGCGGTTCAAGATCGTCAACGGCGCGTAACGGCCCGTAAAGCGACGGTACGGACAAAAGCGCGACGCAAAACGCGCGCGATATGTGTATGCGCATGCATGCGCATCGCTGGCAAGGCGCTACGACGGCGCAAGGCGGCGCTGGCGGCGCAAGGGCGGCAAGAAGCGCTGCGGAGGCGGCGGCAAGGAGGGCGGCGGCTTACCGAGGCGGGCGACGGCGGAGGTGGCGGCGGCGGGCTGGCGGCGGCTGGTGGCGAGGCGGCGGCAGCGCATTCGAGGCCGGGATCGCGCGGGCAGGTAGAGGCGGCAGTGTGCGGGCACGGAAACCGAGGCAGCGGGTCCCTCTTTAAGTAGTACCCTGCGCGAATTCTACTCAGAATCGGTCCAGAAGTTGACTCCGATTCGGAAATCGGTCCAGATTTTCGGACCGTTTTCCGGCGGTTTACTAAAACGTCCGAGTCTTTTGCATACGAACTCCGATTGGAGCGATTCTCGCGCCTACGGGTTCGTATCGTCCAGGGGAACAACCTTCAGTCAAATTTTGAGTGAAAACTCGAACCTACAGGGGCGGTTGTTGCAAGTCCCTCTAAAGCTCCCCGCAGGAACTGTGTAGCAAAGTAAAATAGGGTTTTGAAGATAACGTTTCGCCGAACCTTTCTACTCGACGGTTTTGCATGGAAAGATATGATGCAATGCTATGAATGATATGCAAGACCAAAACTAAAATTTGGGATGTGACAAAGTAAAACTAGGATGGTGTGTCAAGTGGGTATAATCACATATGCTTAAGGCATATAGTTGTCATAATAACAAAAAGGTAGTAGCTTGCATAAGTAGAGTATCTTGCAAGTGTTAGCTTGCCTTGTGCAGAGTAGTGGTTGAAGTTCTCCTCGGCTTCTTCCTCGTAGTATCCTCCTTATTCCTCATATCCTTGGTCGGTACTAGCGTCTATAAATAAATACGAGGCACACAATCACCAAACAATACTTAACTATTTCTAATCATCACACAAAGGTTCACACTAGATGATCTAGAATCATCACTAACATTACAAGATTAAAGCACTTGTCTCATTTATTTTATTTTAAAAAAGTAATTTCTACTCATTGAAAAACTACTTAAGATTTAATATTCTCCAACTAAAACATGGAATCATGTTGACACATGTCATCACCATATATTTCAGCACATGGAAATGTGATTTAAAGTGGTGTCACAATTTAATAAGGTTTAACCTATTATTTTAATTAATTAAAGTGACTAGAAATGCCTATGTGGAATTCTTTTATTACTTGATCATTATTTCTATGAGTAAACCTTTATATTTTTATGTATTCTGAAAGGTATGGTTAAATGGGATTTTTGAGAGTTGGAATCAACTCAAAAGCTCTTATGGTTGAATTTTGAAAAATGTTTGAATGCAGATAAGCTTCTGCCTTGTTATTTTTACCATGGGTGATCTACAATTGTAAATGGTTTGAATCCAACGGGCTTGGATTAATCATTTCATTACCTTTCTAACAAAATTGGTTTCATGCATTTTGGTTCAGTGAATCGAGCTGGGTTGATTTTTGAATCTAGGTACAAAACTAAGTTTAGAACTAAATGAATAAAACTAAATTTGAATTGTTGGGTCGCGCGGAAGGTTTAACTGGGCCGGCCCACTATGCACAGTGCACGCGTGGGCTGGTTAACTGAGCGACCCAACTCGTCAGTGAGACAACGAGGGGCGAAGCGATATGGGGCGATTAGGATCGTAGGATCTAACTCTAATCGAACGGCTCTGGTTCCTCGTCCACGTCGAGCAGCGCCGGCGAGATAGAACCCTAGCGCGGCCGGTGGGGGTTGTGGGAGGCTCACCGGGGCTCAGGCGATGGTCAGCGACAGGGGCGAACGACGAAGTCGACCACGGCGATTCTCCTGGTACCGGCAGCTTCTCTTGGGGCGGCTCCAATCGACAACACCTCTCCTCCTCTACAGTGGCAAACTCTGGTGAAATTCCGGCCACCTGGTGCTCGCCTTGCTCCGGGAGTGAGTGGGTGTGATCAATGAGAGGTGGGGAGTGAACTGATGTGAAGAAAATGAGCGGGAGAGGCCTCCTTTTATAGTGGCTAAAGGGGACCGAATGGCACAGGTGGAGCTCGTCGGTGTCGACGGCACAGAGTGCTACTGGCATGGGCGATGATAGGGGCGGTGTTGTGCTCCATGGCGACGCTAAACGGTGTGGTGGCGAGGCGTGGGGCGGTTCTGAACGGTCGGAACGTTGCGGCGCTCTGGGCGGGTCCGACAGAAATTTTAATTGCTCACAGCGTGCATGGTCCGCGCAGCGGCGAACAAGGTTGTCTGGAGGGGTGCTGGGGTGCTGGCGATCACGTCTGCAAGCGGCGAGGGCGGCACGTGGTCTGTGGGCTGGTGTCGCTGACGGCGCACTAGCGCGCTCTCGGCTCGCACGCAGAGGGACTGGGCGCGTGCTTCGCGGGTGGTCTAGTGACTGGCTGCGCTCGGGGCTTGGACAGGGAGTGGCGGTGGACGGTGGCATGCGTCCCAGACATGGTGGCTAGGCTTGGTGCTTGCTCTGTCTAGCTAGCCATGGTCGGCTGGCAAGGGTGCCTTCGGGTTGGCATGGCATGGTGCAATGGGTAGGGGCTAGGGGTGGTCAAGGCACTGGTTGGCACTAGGGGAGATAAGTGTGATCAATGGTGAACAATTCTTAGCCAAATTACTGCTCAAAACAGTGAAGTTTGGCCAGTTTGATTTTCTGTCTCCAAGTGTTTGATAAAATGGCCGCAAGAAATTCAAATTTTAATTTTGGATTCAAACTTGGTGGGTTTGCTAGGCACATACTATGGAGTCTCTAGTTAGTTGGATTAGTCAAGGGGCACTGGTTTGGTTGGTTTTTGAAAAGGTGTGATCTTCACATGTTTTAAAGATTCAATTTTGAATTGTGATTTGAATGAGGTTGTCAAATGTTTCTGTAAGTTTGAAAGGTGGGCTTTGATTCATTTTTACTTGGTCTAGAAAGGGGTGAAAATATTTGGAAAAGTTTATGTTTGAAATCTTGGACTAGAAACACGGAAAGTGACCTAGTGAGCAAGATTGGCAAAAATGACCATTTGCCTTATTTGATTTGTTTTTGATTTTTTCCTTGATTTGTTTCTGCTTGGAAATGTTTTAGATGATGTTATATTCATCTTTGAACCATTCCTTACTATTTAGGTTAATCACACAAGTCCATTCATTCATACAATCATCACATACACACATGCATTCATTTGGTTTTTATTTAATCAAAGTTTTTGTTAACCCTAATTTTAGTGATTAGAATTTGATAATCATGATCAATATTTTTGGGATGTTAAAAACCTTCCCTCCTTAAAAAAATCTCGTCCCGAGATTTGAAAAAGAATATAAAAGATTACCTAGGATTTAAAGAGATCGTGAAACTCCGTCCTGATGTGATCTTCTCGTTCCCATGTAGCTTCTTCTTTAGTGTGGTTGCTCCACTGAATCTTGAGAAACTTGATGCTTCGGGTTCTAGTGGTTTCTAAAGCTTCTTCCAAAATACGGATGGGTACTTCGGGATACGTCAAGTCATCGTTGATCTCTATGGTTCTGTGATCAATGTTCTTGAAAACTTCAGTCTTCTCCGGAACTTCATGGCATTTGCGAAGTAACGATATATGGAACACATTGTGCACCGATATATCTAGGGGCTAATTTTCCTTTGAGCTGGAAACGTTGAATTCCCTTCAAAGGCGACACTTTGAGATACACAAAATCTCCGATATTGAAAACGAGGTCTTGACGTCTCTTGTCGTGTAACTCTTCTGTCTGGATTGGGCGGTCTTAAGGTGCTCACGAATCTTGTGAACTTTCTCTTCTACTTATCGTAGGATGTCAGGTCCAAAAATCTGACTCTCTCCTACTTCCGACAAATTCAAAGGTGTGTGACACTTCCTTCCATACATGAACTCAAATGGGGCCATTTGCAAACTAGCTTGATAACTGTTGTTGTATGAAAATTCTGCGAAAGGTAGACAGTCTTCCCATTTAGATCCATACTCTAGCACACATGCTCTCAACATATCCTCGAGTATTTGATTTACTCGCTCCGTTTGTCCATCGGTCTGAGGGTGATACATTGTACTAAAATCCAGTCTGGTTCCTAAACCTTCTTGGAATTTCTTCCAGAATCTCGAGGTAAACTGAGTTCCTCGATCCGATACGATGTTCTTGGGGACTCGTGCAAACTGGTGATTCTAGCGATGTACAACTCTGCTAGCTTCGAACTCTGGTATGTGGTCTTGACTGGTAATAAATGGGCTACTTTGGACAATCTGTCAACTATGACACAAATAGAGTCATTTCCCCTACTAGAGGTAGGAAATCCGGTGATAAAGTCCATTCCAATTGAATCCCATTTCCATTCCGGAATCTGTAATGGTTGCAACAGTCCTGCGGGTCTTTATTGTCCCACCTTGACTCTCTAACATATATCACACTTGGCGATAGATCCAGATTGTACTCTATTGCTCTGTTCCAGGAATGGTCGATGCCGTGGGCACCATTGCCAAGATTGTCGAAGTTGCGCTCAAGATCAAGGGAGCAGGAGAAACGGTGAAGCAGAATCAGGATGTGTGCAAGCAGATAAAAAGTCGCGTTGAGATACTTGGCAATACGTTGTCGCAGCACCAGAATAACACGGAGCTTATGAGCAATCTGGCGGTGAGATATTCACTTGAGGCCCTCGACGAGATCCTTGTTGAGGCCTTCAAGCTTGTCATGGACTGCCAGGAGGAGACCAACTTCGTGTGCCTTTTCTACATGGCCGGGAAGCTGTCCCGGCAGTTAATCTAGGTGGAGCAGCGTATATCTAGTAAGAACGTCGATGAAATACTTGCTATCATGGGATTCCTTCTGCCTAAACAAAGTAATCAAGACGGTGCCAATCCCCGATCCCCTTCCCAACAGGTATGATTCATTCAGATTTTTTTTTCATTTTCCAAAAAAAAAAACTAATTTCTCTCTTCATCTTATGCCTCCAAAATTGCTCCTTCAAATCCTGATACATATTCGTTCCTCTAGGGTGGATAGAATAAAGAGTATCATGGACCTCTTTCAAAATAACTTCTTTCAACTCCGAATCTGCTGGTACACAGAGGCGTCCCTTGTACCACAGAACTCCTTCTTCGTCCTCGGTGAATCCGGGTGCTTTGCCTGTACCTATACGACGTTTGATTCCATCGATACTAGTATTTCCTTTCTGTGCCTCCTTGATCTGACTGATCAAAATGGGTTGAAGTTCTATGCTAGAAAAAAATCCTTCACTCACTAATTCCATTCGGAAATATTCCATCTCTTTGTCCAAACTTGGTTGCTCCTTCAAAATCATGGATTTCAAGCGGCACGGCAATCTGCTAAGGGCATCGGCTACCACATTGGCTTTACCGGGGTGATAGTGAATATCTAGATCGTAGTCCTTGATTAGCTCAATCCATCTTCTTTGCCTCATATTCAGCTCCTTCTGAGTGAATATATACTTCAGGCTCTTGTGATCCGAATAAATCTCACAACGGTTTCCCATGAGATAATGCCTCCATGTCTTCACGGCTAGAACTACGGCTGCAAGTTCAAGGTCATGGGTTGGATAATTCTTTTCATGTTGTTTCAGTTGTCAGGATAGATAAGGTATAACTTTGCCTTCTTGCATTAGCACACATCCGAGACCGATCTTGGATGTGTCACAATACACATCAAAGGGCTTCATGATATCCGACATGATCAAGATTGGGGATGAAATCAATCTCCTTTTGAGTTCCTAAAAACTCGCTTCACATTTGTCTGTCCATTCAAACTTCTTGTCATTCTTCAGCAATTGGGTCATGGGTCTTGAAATACTCGAGAATCCTTCTACAAACTTGCTATAGTATCCCGCTAATCCGAGAAATGCACAAACTTGGGTTTGAGTTGTTGGGGCTGGCCAATCTTCAACATCCTTCACCTTCGCAGGGTCAACGGCAATTCCTCCGGCTGATACAATATGTCCGAGGAATCCTACCTCCTGTAACCAGAATTCACATTTTCTAAACTTGGCATACAACTGATGCTCTCTAAGGGTTCCAAGAATGGTCCTTAGGTGTAGCTCATGTTCTTCTTTTGATTTGGAATAAATCAGAATGTCATCGATAAAAACAACAACAAACTTATCCAGGAAGTCCATAAAAATCTTATTCATGAGGTTCATGAAATAAGCGGGGGTATTGGTTAATCCAAAAGACATGACCGTATACTCGTACAATCCATATCTGGTGGTAAAGGAAGTCTTTGGAATATCCTCTACGCGAATCTTGAGTTGATGATATCCAGTTCTAAGATCAATCTTAGAAAACACTTTGGCACCAGTCAACTGGTCAAACAGATCTTCTATCTTTGGCAACGGGTACTTGTTCTTGATGGTGACATCATTCAACTTCTGATAATCCGTACATAAACGGTTACCTCCATCTTTCTTGTCTACAAAAAAATAGGTGATCTCCATGGTGACGCACTTGGTTGAATCAATCCAATTTCCAGCATGGCATCCAGTTGCTTCTTCAGCTCTACTAGTTCAGACGGGTTCATACTATATGGTCTCTAGGCTATGGGTCCGGTTCCAGGGATTAGTTCAATGATAAACTCGATATCCCGATCTGGGGGCATACCGGTCAAAACATCTGGAAATACATCAGGGTATTCACAGACTATCCGGACTTGTTCAATGGTTGGTTGGGCTATACTCTTGTTGCACTTGAATTTATGGGGCAAGGTTTCAAATACATGCTCGAATGATATTCCGGCTGTACTGGCCATGGTTATGGCTTTCTTGGCACAGCCAATTAATCCTTTATGTTTGGACATCCAATCCATTCCTAGTACTACTTCCAAACCTTTAGTTCCGAGTACTATTAGATTAGCATAAAAATCTATGCCATGGATTCGGATAGGGACGACTTTGCAAATCTGTCTAGCTTTGGTTGTTGAACCAGGTATTTGAACAATCATAACATGCTTCAATTTGGTTGGTTGAATCTTACTAGTGCATGCAAATTCTTCAGTAACAAATGAGTGCTAAAAGTACAAAGGAAGTCGCCTAGAGGGGGTGAATAGGCTTTTAAAAATATTACGGTTTAGGCTCAAGTAAATGCGGAATAAAACTAACGTTTAATTTATTGAGCACAAAACCTAGCCACTAAGTTTACCTAAGTGCACCAACAACCTATGCTAAGCAATACAAGAAACAAGGTGATAGCAAGATATAAATACTTCAAGCACGATGGCTATCACAATGTAAAGTGCATAAGTAAAGGGCCCAGTTGAGAGATAATCGATGGACGCGGAGACGAAGATTTGTTTCCCGAAGTTCACTTCCAAAGAAGCTACGTCTCCGTTGGAGAGGTGCGATGGCGCAATGCTCTCCGAACGCCACAAATGGCTCACCTCGAGGTGTGGTGGCTTGATGCTCACCCAACGCCACACAAGGCCTCACCCCGGATGCGGAAGCACGCAACTCACCGACACCACAAAAGGCTCACCCTATTCTCCCAAGTGCGCACCACAAAAGGCGGGCACTTGCTCCACTATGGGACGCTTGAGGGCGGTCATCGAACCCGTACAAGATTGGGGCTAACTCCACAACTCAATTGGAGGCTCCCAACAACAAAGCCACAAAAGGCTACAATGCCACAAAAGGCCAACAAAGCCACAAAAGGCTACAAGACCACAAAAGGTCAACAAGACCACAAAAGGTCAAAAATCCAACCACACAACCGTCTAGGGTTCAAAGGAACCCAAGAGAAACAAGCCCACAAGCTTGAACTCGCCGAATCTCCTAGGAGAACTCAAACCTATGCACCAAATGCAAGGGCAAGTCCTTCACTCCCAAATTCCAACTAAGCTACAAAATCTATTGGGGGAATAAGGGAGGAAGAACACAAGAGGATAACACAAAACTCTCCAAGATCTAGATCTCAATGATTCCTTCACAAAGGAGGGATTTAGCTTGGGGGATTGTAGATCTAGATCTCCTCTCTCAAATCCCTCACAAAGATGCAAGAATCATAGAAAGGGAAAGGGAGAGGGAAATATTCTTCAAGGTCAACAATGGAGGAGAGAGAGAGAAAGCCAAGAACCAAGAAGAAAAGCTGTTACCCTCGAAGGGGAAGAGGAGCCCCTTTTAAAGGGCTCCCAGATCTGCCCGTTATGGGCATTCACGACTCTTGGCAAGAACTTCCGGCGAGAGGCCGGAAGTTCTGGTGGCACATAGCCAATGGTCAAAAACTTCTGAGCGAGAAACTGAAAAAACGAGTCGTGGTCGGAACTTCCACCGGTTCACCGGAACTTCCGGTTGGAGCGAAACTTCTGGTGGAAGTTCCGACAAAATTCCGCCAAATAGACAAAACCAACACAGAAGGTTACTGAATCGTGAGCGGAATAAGAGCCGGAAATTCAATAGGAACTTTTGGCAGCAACTAGGCCTGAGCGGAACTTCCGGTCCCTGGCCGGAACTTCCCGTGGGAGCGAAACTTCCGGTGTAAATTCCGACTGAAGTTCCGTCAAATAGCACATCCAAAACAGAAGGTTACTAAACGTAAGCGGAAGAAGACCTGGAACTTCCACTGGAACTTTTGGCAGCAAAGATGCCCTAGCGGAACTTCCAATGGGAAGCCGGAACTTCTGGGCAGGGAAATTCTAGAAACCAGAAAACCAGAAACGCAATAACTTTTGCATCCAAAATCCAAACGGGATGAAACCAATTTTGTTGGAAAAATAACGACGAAATATTGGGTATCACCTTGGGAGAAAATACCATGAACATATATGTGAAGTATCCCCCAAGGTGTGGAGCCGGGAAACTCGCAAGATCAAAAACCGCAATAAGATATGCAAGTGAAATCCTTAGATGATGAACTAGAGCTTGTTAAGATGACGACTACAAGCTCTAGATCCTCTCATGGACAAGAACCAAATAACAACCAATAAAGATGATGCTATGAATGCAAAGGTTTGAGCTTTCTCCGAACGATGCAAACGAGACACCCGCTTGAGAGCCCCTCTTGATAGTATGGCTATCTATCCTAAACCCGGTCTCCCAACTAACAATACGAGACCGGCAAAAGAAAATCCCTATCAAGAACATACCTTTGCCTTGAGCATCCCACTTGAACTTGATGTAGACCGTCTTGTTCTTCTATAGTGGGAACACCTTTCTTGGATGCTCTTGCTTGATGAAGATGAAGACTTGCAAATTGCTCCCCCATACTCCATGGGGAAACCTCTTCCTTGAACTTGTCTTCATCATTCCATGAGCACGAGGATGGCAAGCTTCAAGCATGAGATCTTCTAGAGATGGCGCATCTTGAGCTCGCCCTTCTTCTTCCCTACTTGAGGTTGATCCATCTTGATGCAACTCTTTGCACATGTGTTGATCAACCGTCAAGCTCCATCTTTCTTCATGATTCCAATGGGCACAAAGCCCTTGGACATTTCTTCATCTTCCAACCTTGAGACCAACACATGGCCCAAGCGATGCCAATGGACAAACCTACAAGTGAAACTCAATTTACACATTAGTCCATAGAGATTGTCATTAATTACCAAAACCACACATGGGGGCATACATGCCCTTTCAAGTGCGATGCTCCAGAATCAAACAACACTATTGAAAGTACTGGGTTAACAGAAAACATACCCAGCACGACATCTGGCGCTTCTTGGGCTTCTTCAGCATGCATGAGAAAGAGACGACCGTTGCGGTTGAGAGAATTCCCTAGGGCAAACCTTCTTCCGGGATGAACACGACGCTGCTGCTGAGCTGGGGCATTTGCATTGGGGGCTACGGCAATCATTTTGGGTCACTCATTGGAATAGTGACCTTTGGTTCCACATTCATAACAAATCACTTGCGACTTGTCCTTCGCTGTAACAGGCACATCATTGCTTCTAGTCCTTGGGGCAGTGTTGGTGTTGGTGGCTGCATTGTTGTTGTTGAACATGGGTGGGGCACGGTTGAAATTGCTGGGGTTTCCGGGGTTGTTGTGGTTTCCTCCGGGCCTTGGGTTTCCACGGTTGGGATAGGTCGGATGGTTCATCGGGGGTCTGTTGGTTCTTAGGGCAAATCCTGGAGATGGGTTGGGGCGATACTTTGGTGTATGGTGGGTTCCTGGTTGATGCATCATGCGACGCTTGCGGTTCTCATTAGCTTGGTTGATCTTTCCTTCCATCTGAATGGCAGAGTCAACTAAGGCTTCAATATCTGCAAAGTAGATATTGACTAACACCGTCTGCATCTCATCATGCAGACGATTCAGGAATCTCTCCTTCTTGGCTTCAGTGTCTATTTCATCTGGTGCATACCTATCCAATGACAATAATTTGTCACGATACTCACTACCGTCATCCTTCCTTGTTTCAGTTCCCTGATTTCATCTCCCATCCTCTTGATCAAACTCGGTGGCACATGGGTTCTGCTGAACTTGACTTTGAACTCTTCCCAAGTCATCAGCTGAGCTCATGTCATTGCGCGAACGCTGTTCCACCATGCTCTTGCATCTCCTGCCAGATAGTGGGTAGCAAACAACACTTTCTCGTTAGCTTCCACTCCTGCAACTTCGAGATTGTTCTCCATGGTTTGCAACCAACCATCTGCACCTAGGGGCTCTTCTGACTTAGTGAAAATAGGTGGATTGGTGTTCTGGAAATTCTTGAGCTTGGATCCATGGTTGTCCTGATTTCCATGGCCTTAATTGTTGTTGGCCATCTGAGCTATCTGTTGAAGGGTGGCTAAGTTGGCTTGGCGTTCGGCTCTTTCAGCTTCGCGGTCGGAAACCAACATTTGCAAGAGTTGCAATATCGGGTCCGGCGCTGAGTTGCTTCCTCCTCTAGGCATCTGAAGATTGAGATAGATCATGAGAAAAGAGGGAAATTTATAAGGTTTAGGGTTTTTTGGAAAGTTTTTAAAGTTTGACTCAGATTTTTCCAGCAACTTGCTTTTCATTCATTCATTCATAGCACACGATACAAACACACATCACAACAAAGGAAAACAGATGGTTTTAAGAACCATTCTGGGAAACTACGATACAGTGGGACCGAATACAACTCACTAACGCTAGTGCTCAAGTGCTACTATTCCTTGGAGTTAGTGTCCTCATCATCATCATCGATGAAGGTGAAGTCATCCTCATCGGTGAAGAAGTCCATGGCCTGATCCTCCAGAAAGTCATCGTCATCGCTGAGATAGGAGTAGGTGTCTCCACGAAGGTCTTCCCCTGCATTCTCCCTCTCCTCAAACTGCATGTCTCTCTCGTGGATGGTCTTCTCCAAATCCGTGATCCGGTGGCGAAGACGGGCAACGATGCGCTCCTTCTTGTCGAGCTAACGGCGACGAGACTTGCGATCCTTCACTAGCATGGCAATGGTCTGATCCTTCTTGGCGGTGATGGCGTACTTGTGGTTGGCGTAGGAACGGGCATTGTCCAACTCCTTCTGACGGATTCCCTCCTCCATAGAGGATAGTAGGACTAGTATTTGTATCCTACAAGGACTCCTCCTTTTTTTCCTTTCTTCCACGAATATGAGAGAGAGAGAAAGTCCGTATCCAATATGGAGTCTGCATCAAATACGAATTTATCCCAAAAACCAACTTGGAGGGCAAGTTTGAGACCAGGGAGGACTCCTCCCCCCATACGGCCTCGCCCCTCCACACCTCCTCCACCCGGCGGCCTAGGGGACCCCCCCAGCCCCCCGCGCGTGTGGCCCAATGGACCCATGCGGCCCTTCATCCCATGGTACTGATGACCCACAAGTATAGGGGGTGTATCATAGTACTTTTGATAAATAGGAGTGTCGATCCCAACGAGGAGCAGAAGGTGTTGACTAGTGGTATGGAGCAGGAAATCTCTGTAAATACTTAGCAAACGGATTTTTAGGGGTTTTCTGATAAAGCAAAGAAACAAAGTGCAAGAAATAAAGACATCAAACAATTGAAGCAAGTGGCCCAATACTTTCTTAGCAAAGGACAAGCCAGTGGAAATACTTATAAGGACCAAACGTTCTCGAGGATACATGGGAATTCTGTCAAGTGCTTTCGCTTCATATAGCTGAGTAGTCTTCTTTGGTGTTGTAAGTGTTGTGTGGGTGAACCTGTGCTAATGTACAGACCTTACTTGGACTAATACATACTTGTGATTAAACCCCCTGCAAGCATCTGCAACTATAGGAAAGCAATTAAGATATAAACCTAACCATAGCCTTAAACTCTGAGATCCTACACTCCCTTTTGCAATGGTATCCTAACGGGGGTTCAGGTTTTTTCACTCCAGCAACCCCACAATTAGTAGCCAAATACACAATGCATTCCCCTAGGCCCATAAATGGTGAAGTATCATGTAGTCGACGTTCACATGACACCACTAGAAGAATAGCACCACAACTTAAATACTAATCCATTGAATAATATCTCAATAAAAATCCACTACTAACAACATGACTTCTCCCATGTCCTCAAGAACTAAACGAACTACTCACGAGACATCATATGGATCAAGATCAAAGATGATATGGTGATGGATAACAATCTGAACATAAACAATAATCCAATGGTTCCACTCACAAGCATCAACTACAATAGTAATTAACACCGGGAAAGTTTCCCCTAAGAACTATGCAAGTATTCAGCATAATTGTTACAGTGGGATGGAGTGGTGATGACAGTGCTGGTGGATATGATGTTGTGGATGACGACGATGATGATCCCGATGAATTCTAGCTTGATGATGGTGTTAATGGCGACGATCTCCCCTCTCCGGGAAGGAATTTCTACGGCAGAAATCTATCTGCCGGAGAGCTCTTTTTCTCTCGGTGTTTTCCACCCCGCAGACGCGGCAGAATCTTTCTGTGGTCGCTCTTCGTGTTTTAGGGATTCGAGGAGAAGATATAGGCGAGAGGGTGGATCCAGAGGTGGGCCAGGTGGGCCACACCCCCTGTAGGCACAGCCTAGTGGTGGCTCGCGCCTTGGGGTGTGGGCCCCCTATGGCCCATCTCCGCCTCCCCTTCTGGCATTCTTCGTCTTCTGGGAAAATATGATTTTCCATAGTTTTTCTAGTATTTTCCTGATCTTCGCGAAATTGCATCAAAACACCTCTTTTTCCATCAGAATCCTAACTCCGGTAGTTCATCCTCCAAGAATCATCCAACATGCAAAAAAGAAGAAAAGACATAAGTATGACCTCTTAATATGAAATATATCAATGAATAGAGGCAAATTATGATATAGAAAGGTGATTCAAATTGGACGTATCAACTCCCCCCAATATTAGACCTTCGCTTGTCCCCAAGAAAAAACTGAGCTCAGTAAACATGTCCACAGGTTAATGGAGTGAAGTGTCGATAAAAATAATACGGACAAGAAGCAACACACTTACCCTTACACAACTCATAGAAGAAAGCAACTCACAATTATATAACTTAGCTTGCAACAAGTAGAGGAATCACAATAGAGATGCATAAAGATAAATAATAATTGGAATTGTCAAACTTTGTTCTTGGTCAGAGAACAGCTGGCAAACAGTTTCACAAATAAAGCTTTTGTAGAGTTTCTCAACAGGAGTACTCTTTGCTCAAACATAAAAGGTTTTTCACAATGATGGCTTTCAAAGTAATACTCAATAGATAAGAGTCTTGTGCAAACAAGGAAATGAAGAACATGATTGAATAAATCATCATATGACTGATTGAAACACAACAACTCAAATGCTTGATGGAGATAGAGAGGAAGTAGGTTTACTGACTCAACTTAGAAGTAGAAGAAAGTTCCTTCACAGAGGGAAGCAGGGATTTCAAGTTCATAAAGAGCTTCCAAAAGATTATGGTACTTACTAGCTTTGAACTCTCGTTGCCCCTATCAAAAGCATCTTGAGGTGATTAAGGTTAAAGTGTACAAAGATGGAGTATATGCTTGACGAAATATAAGTTGGCAATCTCATGTCCCTTGAGTACGAGGGCCGCTCCCCATGCTACTCAACTTCAGTTACCGGTAAGTTATTGTCATTGTAAGTACATGTGTATCATAAAGAACCGCCAATGGGGTTCCCCTTGCACATGATACAGGAGATATCCCATAATCAAAATGACAAGGCAAGTAGATAGTGAGCATCTCAGCGATCTTTTTATTTGCTATTTGCATAGGTTTTTATTGAGGATGCTTCACAGATTGCTCACTATGGTTATGCTGCAAGTTTCCACCATGATTAGGCATGGCTTAGGCTAGCAGCCCAGGCGTTTCTATAACACACATACATAGCTCCATGGACTTACAACCTCCACTTTTATTTAACACCGATGACATCCACGAACAAAAGAGCATGATATCAACTGGATATGTATCCATAAGTGTTGAAAGTGTTCCCCGTGATAGCACGGTTCTGCTAATCCCAACGTATAGATGCAAGCATATACAACTTCGATGACACAATGGTTCAAGTTTATTAGGGGCAAGAAAATAAGGCGTGCCATCAAGTTCGTGAGAGCTTTACTAACTAGTTTTCACATCACAAAATAATTTTTAATTTGAAAGATAGATGAAGCTTGAGAATTTGCTTGGAATAGCAATATAGCTAGTGGGTAGATATGGTGTACACAAATGGCACAGGTTTTGGTTCAAAGGGACTGGATGCAATGAGAAGTATGCCTTCTCAAAACAGGTTTTTGGCTAGCAAGCAAAAGAGTTGAAAGAAACAAGCAAACCTATAAGTGATAAAGCCAAACATGCAATATTCCTTGAAGACACAAAAGATCTTAAATAAAGAATACTAAGCTTATGAGCCAATCAAGAAAGAAAATAAAAGATACAAAATACCTGTAAGCTTTTTCTCTTTTCCTTTCAAAGCTCAAAAAGTGTTGCTACTGACCAGAGCTCGGTTTGCCAAAACCAATTTAGATCTACTTGATGCTCCCAAAGTTATACGAATACTGATTAACAAGATCAATCATATAATAGATATTGCCAACTAAAATAAGAAGTGCAAAAAGTAAAAGATGAAACTTCTCATTAATATTCCATAAAGGCACTCACACCAAGGGATACATAGATAACCAACTAAAGGAGAGATACTTCCACATGCAAACTAACCTATAAGATAACTTCTCTACCAAAGATATAGCTCTACTAAAAAGGGTAAAAGATAAAAGATAATGTTGTGGTACCGCGGCACTCCCCCAAGCTTGGAACAAGCCAAGGGGATGCCAAAACTGATGATGAATTACTCCCTCAGTGGTGGTGGTGTTCTCTTGATAAGATCTTCAATCAGTTTCCTCAAATCCTCAATCTCGAAGGTCAGAGTACGAATCAACTCTGAATTTTGCTCAATGCGGTTCATGATCATATAGGGCCAAGAATCCCAGTCCTTTTTATTCTTTCCCCACTCTTCCTTCTTAGTGTGTTCCTTCCCTGCATGGTTAGAACGAGGCAGATCCCAAACAGAGGGCAAATTCCCTTTGGGCACCTCTTGGAATTGTTGCTCGTGTATAAGAGTATGGAAGGGGTTCTTGGTACGTGAAGTAAGTGACCGTGGAGCGAGGATATGACGCGAGGTTTTCCCTCATGTAGACATTCGTGTTGTCCTTGTAAGCTTGGTAGGGTTTGCCACCACTCCAATGCTTGCGATGGTAGCGCGGGTGTCTGGATGCTCATCCTCCTCCATGTCTTCCTCATCCCCAACCAAAATCTCCTCCTTCTCAGGGTTTTGAGGATCATCCTCTTCGAGCTTCTTGCCTTTGTCATTGGCGAACACCATGGTGCTCTAAACTTGAGAAGATTTCCTGACAAAAACAGATTGAAACAAAAACACGACGAGAACACGATATACGAACCTCGGGGGATCCGAGGGTTTATATATTATGAAGTTTCAAAGCATAAGGAAGGTATGGGTGCGAAAACGAGGTGGAGACGGAGCTCAGGGAGCTCACACCCCTCCAGGTGCGGCCAGCTGGGGCCCGTGCCTAGGGTGGGTGTAGCCACCCTGGCCTACGTTTCCTCCTCTGTTTCGTTTCGTAACCTTCTGTATGTAATAAAAACATCAAAAATATAAAAAGATAAGGTTTTCACGAACCTTCTGTTTTCACCACTTTTACCTATTCAAAGACGGACTCTGCAGATTCTGGTGTTTGGTTTCTAATAAATTCTTCCGGAGTCACCATTTTAATGATGTCAACATCTTCATTATAAGAATCTCCAGAATATAATGTTTTAGTCTTTGACCATTCACCACCTGTGTGGTGTCGTCCTTCAAAGAAGATATTTTGATAGCACCTGAACGATATACTTCCTCAATAACAAAAGGTCCTTCCCATTTTGAGAGCAGTTTCCCTGCAAAAATTCTGAGACGAGACCTATACAAAAGAACTTTCTCACCAACATGGAACTCCCTCTTGAGAATTCTCCTATCATGCCATCTTTTTACTTTTTCCTTAAATAGTCTAGCATTTTCATAAGCTTCACTTCTCCACTCATCTAAGGTACTCAAGTCAAGCAATCCTTTCTCACCAGCAAGTTTAAAATCTCTATTAAATTCTTTCACTGCCCAATAAGCTTTGTGTTCTAATTTTAAAGGCAAGTGACAAGCTTTCTCATAGACCATTTTGTAAGGAGACATCCCCATAGGATTTTTATAAGCAGTTCTATAAGCCCATAAAGCGTCATTCAACTTTTTAGCCCAATTTTTCCTTGATCTATTAAGAGTCTTCTGCAAGATAGATTTAATTTCCCTATTGGAAAGTTCTACTTGCCCACTGTTTTGGGGGTGATAAGCTGAAGCAATTCTATGGTTAACATCGTATTTGGCAAGAGTTTTCCTAAAAACACCATGAATAAAATGAGAGCCTTCATCAGTCATTAGATATCTAGGCACACCAAACCTAGAAAAAATAACATCTTTAAGCATTTTTAAAGAGGTCTTACCATCAGCACTATTTGTAGGTATGGCCTCTACCCACTTTGTAACATAATCAACGGCAACAAGAATATGAGTATATCCTTTCGAAGGAGGAAAAGGACCCATAAATTCAAATCCCCAATAGTCAAAAGGTTCAATAACAAGAGAATAATTCATAGGCATTTCATTGCGTCTAGAAATATTACCAACTCTTTGACATTCGTCACATGATAAGAAAAACTTCCTGCATCCTTGAAAAGGGTAGGCCAATAAAATCCAGATTGCAAAACTTTTTGTGCAGTTCTATCCCCAGCATGATGTCCTCCATAAGCACTGCCATGACATTTTCTCAAAATCTCTTGTTGTTCATATCCTAGAACACATCTTCGCATAATACCATCTACTAATTTATATAAATGTGGGTCATCGCAAAAGTAGTGCCTCGGATCATAAAATAATTTTCTTCTTTGATAGGCTATAAAGGTTGGAGGCAAATACTTGGAAACAATAAAGTTAGCGTAATCAGCATACCAAGGACTCTCATGCGGGCTTACCCTTATTGCAGCCAACTGTTCATTTGGAAAACTATCATTAATAAACCTCCTATAGAAACCAACATGACCAAGGATACTACGAATACCTATAATATCCCTAGGGCAGGGCATCTTCTCAATTGCTTCAATTTTGGATCTGTCTACTTCAATACCCCTTTTAGAAATTTTGTGTCCAAGAACAATCCCTTCATTAACAGTGGAATGGCATTTTCCCAATTAAGAACAAGGTTGGTTTCTTCACATCTCTGCAAAACTTTATCAAGGTTGTGCAAACAGTTATCAAAAGAAGTTCCATAGACGGAGAAATCGTCCATGAAAACCTCCACAATTTGTTCACAAAAACCATGAAAGATAGAAGACATACATCTTTGAAAGGTAGCAGGAGCATTACATAAACCAAAAGGCATACGCCTATAAGCATAAGTGCAATAAGGACAAGTGAAGGTGGTTTTCTCTTGGTCTTGTGCTTTCATAGCAATTTGAGAGAACCCAGAATAACCATCAAGAAAACAAAAGTGTGTCTTTTTAGACAAGCTCTCAAGCATTTGATCAATAAAGGGCAAAGGATAATGATCTTTCTTAGTAACTTTATTAACCTTTCTAAAATCAATGCACATCCTATACCCAACCACTACTCGTTGGGGTATAAGCTCATTATTTTCATTAGGCACAACAGTTATTCCCCCTATCTTTGCAACATAATGAACAGGGCTAACCCATCGGCTATCAGCAATAGGGTAAATAATACCAGCATCAAGGAGTTTTAATACCTCATTTCTTACCACATCCTTCATCTTAGGATTTATACGGCGTTGGTGCTCAACAACTGGTTTTGCATCAGGTTCTATATTAATAGCATGATGACATATATGGGAGAAATTCCTTTTAAATCATCAAGAGTATAGCTCATAGCTCCTCGATGTTTCTTCAATATTTCCAATAACCTTTCTTCTTCCTTTCCCAAATCTTCCACAGGTAGATTATGCTTAAGTAACTCAGGTTGACGAAGGAAAACCTCGTCAATTTCATTTCTTTCCTTCATGAACACCTCGCTTTCATGATCTTCCATAAACTGCTGCAAGGCATTGTTAGGAGCAAGAGAAATAGAAGAAAGTTGTTCAACCCTGAAATCCTCATTAGGCAGTTCATTTTCATAAGGAGTTTTAGCAACTTTGGAAAAATTAAACTCATAAGACTCTCCATCAAACTTGGTTAAAACTTTTTCCTTCCTACAATCTATGATAGCCCCACAAGTATTCAAGAAAGGTCTACCAAAGATAATAGGACAAGTTTTACTAGCTTTAGAACCAAGAACTAGAAAATCAGCAGGATATTTAATCTTACCACAAAGAAATTCCACATCTCTTACAATGCCAATTGGGCAAACTGTCTCTCTGTTAGCAAGGTGAATAACCACATCAATGTCCTCAAGCTCACAAGGACCAATTTCATGCTTATTTTCCCTGTAAAGCTCATAAGGAATAACACTAGAACTAGCACCAATATCACATAAACCATAATAGCAATGATCACCAATTCTCACAGAAAGCACAGGGACACCAGCTTTTCTAGATTTGCTAGGATGAGAGATAATATTTGAAGCGTCTTCATAGAAGACAATGTACTCATCCTCTATATTTTTAGTGACAAGGTCTTTCACAATAGCTACCACAGGTTCAATGTTTATTTGTTCATTAGGTTCCATAGCTTTCTTTGCAGTTTTGCTAATCACATTAGCCATGATAGAATGTTCCTTTACCTTAGCAGGAAAAGGGATTTTCTCAACATAAGGTTCCGGCAAAATAGGATCAACAGTACAAACTTCAATGCTAGCTGGAACATGGGTAACAATGTCTTTATACGGAGCATGGTACTTGTCCCACTCCTTCTTAGGAATTTCAATATAAGAGGCAAAATCCTTAAAACATTTTGCAAGAACTTGAGAATCAAGACCATACTCATTACTAATATCACGGAAATCATGAGTTCCCATAAAGATTTAATGCATTCATAATCATAGTTTATACCTGACTTTCTTCCTTTGTCATTGTCCCATGCTTCAATGTTTTCTTGAATATGGTCTAAGAGATCCCATTTAGCTTCTTCCTTAATACGTGTGAATGATCCAGCACGAGAAGCATCTAGTAAATCTTTATCATAAAGAGAAATCCTAGCATAAAAGTTATTGATAATAATATTGTTAGGGAGTTCATGAATAGGAAATTTAAGCATTAGTAACTTCAATCTCCCCAAGATTGAGTTGTACTCTCTCCATCACGAGGCCAAAAGTTATATATCAGATTCCTATCCATATGGATCTTCTTGGGAGGATAGAATTTAGAATAAAAGAGAGGCACTATTTCCTCCCATTCCATGGATTGTCCATTCTTTAGTAGCTTATACCATTCTTCAGCTCTCCCTTTCATGGATATAGAGAGTAACTTCTTCTTTGCCTGTTCAGTTGTGATACCTGCACACTTAAACAACCCGCATAATTCATGGATAAAAAGCAAGTGATCACCAGGGTAGACAGTTCCATCCCCTAAATAATAATTATCCATAACACGATCAACAATACTTGTAGGTATCTTAAATGGATCTATATCAACAGGTGGTGGTTAATCTACTACCCTAAAAGTGGTACTAGTTTTCCAAAATAGAAAACCAAGTGGGTTATCCATATTGGAAACAAAGTAACAAACAGAAATAAAAACAATACTCACAGTAGAAGTTTCCTTTACCAGTTCCACTCTTCAATAGTGCTTCGATTCCCGGCAACGGCGCCAGAAAATAGTCTTGATGACCCACAAGTATAGGGGGTGTATCATAGTACTTTCGATAATTAGGAGTGTCGATTCCAACGAGGATCAGAAGGTGTTGACTAGTGGTATGGAGCAGGAAATCTCTGTAAATACTTAGCAAACGGATTTTTAGGGGTTTTTTGATAAAGAAAAGAAACAAAGTGCAAGAAATAAAGACAACAAACAATTGCAGCAAGTGGCCCAATCCTTTCTTAGCAAAGGACAAGCCGGTGGAAATACTTATAAGGACCAAATATTCTCGAGGACACATGGGAATTCTATCAAGTGCTTTCGCTTCATATAGCTGAGTAGTCTTCTTTGGTGTTGTAAGTATTGTGTGGGTGAACCTGTGCTAATATACCGACCTTACTTGGACTACTACATACTTCTGATTAAACCCCCTGCAAGCATCCACAACTATAGGAAAGCAATTAATATATAAATCTAACCACAACCTTAAACTCTGGGATCCTACACTCCCTTGTGCAATGGTGTCCTAACGGGGGTTCAGGTTTCTGTCACTCCGGCAACCCCACAATTAGTAGCCAAATACACAATGCATTCCCCTAGGAAGTATCATGTAGTCGACGTTCACATGACACCACTAGAACAATAGCACCACAACTTAAATACTAAACCATTGAATAATATCTCAACACAAATCCACTACTAACAACATGACTTCTCCCATGTCCTCAAGAACTAAACTAACTACTCATGAGACATCATATGAATAAAGATCAAAGATGATATGGTGATGGATAACAATCTGAACATAAACAATAATCTAATGGTTCCACTCACAAGCATCAACTACAATAGTAATCAACACCGGGAAAGTTTCCCCTAAGAACTATGCAAGTATTCAACACAATTGTTACAGCGGGATGGAGTGGTGATGATGGTGCTGGTGGACATGATGTTGTATATGACGATGATGATGATCCCGATGAAGTCTAGCTTGATGATGGTGTTGATGGCGACGATTTCCCCTCTCTAGGAAGGAATTTCCCCGGCAGAAATATGTCTGCCGGAGAGCTCTTTATATCTCAGTGTTTTCCGCCCCATAGAGGTCGCGGAATCTTTCTGTGGTCGCTCTTCGTGTTTTAGGGTTTCGAGGAGAAGATATAGGCGAGAGGGCAGAGCCAGAGGTGGGCCAGGTGGGCCACACCCCCTATAGGCACAACCTAGGTGTGGCCCGCGCCTGGGGGGTGTGGGCCCCCTATGGCCCATCTCCGCCTCCCCTTCTGGCATTCTTCGTCTTTTGGGAAAATATGATTTTCCATAGTTTTGCTGGTATTTTTCTGATCTTCACGATATTTCATCAAATCACCTCTTTTTTCATCAGAATCCTGACTTCGGCAGTTCATCCTCCAAGAATCATCCAACATGCAAAAAAAGATGAAAATACATAAGTATCACCTTTTAATATGAAATATATCAATGAATAGAGGCAAATTATGATATAGAAAGGTGATGCAAATTGGACGTATCAGGTACCCACTAGGATATTAATAAATAACAATTTCTTATTTATTATTAATATAAATATTTATTCCGAAGCTTTCCAAATTAATTTGAAACCTAAAATATTCCCAACATTATATTTTAATGTCCAGAACCATTCCGTATACTCTCGGTGATATACCAAACTCCTTCAGAATATTCTGAAATGCTCCGAAACATCCTTTAGGAATTACTTCATCCAACTATATCATTTGCACTCACATTCTAAAATGTCGTAAACGTCTTAAGTGTGTGACCCGATAGGTTCGAATATTTGCGAATATGTCCGAACTCATTCCGATGACAACTATCAGTGTCTTGATACAAGTAGCACCCCCCGTAAATAACACGAAGTTCTTTATTGTGTGAATTGTAGTATTAAGTCTGATACATATTGTATTTATTTGTCGATACTTTACATTGTCCGAGATGAAATACTAGGTTATTCTCGTTTTTTAGCATGTACTCTTTACTCATCCCATACTATCGATGTTACTATGTTCAACAACTTGATCATGTGTCCGGCCAGACGATGACGAACATCATAGTACATGAGAGGGCCTAGAGTGTATATCTCCACCGTCATGAGTATCAATTCCCACAAGCACACCATGTGAATGATTGGCGAACCATATGGTATGAACAAGCATCAACTTTATAATTACTCCGTTAAGAGCAACGTTTCGAGAATCTTACCATGTCCATATTATTCCCAAGTTTTACATGTGTCTCGTGGTCAAATTATTTCTAGTAAAGGCAATACAATGTCTTATGAGATTAAACCAATAACTATATTGACGATGCGTTTCATGATATCTCATGTCTAGGTCTATCCACCATCACTGTTCTCCAACAAATCCGATCACAAATTTCACCGGCAACACCACAATCATATTGTCACTTTTACCATAGTTAGGAAACTGAAACTATCTTTGACATACATACTAGTCATAGAGGCATGGCTAGGGATATATCTCTATGGTGTTTATCGTCCCACACATGTGTTAGGTTTTTCTTACAAATACACATTATTCGGAATTAATACAATTATAGCACAGAACGATAAACTTAATTATGAAATAGAAATATAAATAATAACATATTTATTATTGCCTCTAGGGAATATTTCCATCACCAGCAATGGCCATATTTCGTGGGGAACCTATAAAAGGCCCCCTTCTTCCTCCTTGGTTCTCCCTCTCTCCTCCATTGTTTATAACTTCAAGATCTTGCAAATACTCTCAATCCCTCCTATATTTCTTGAATCTTTTGGGGGGATTTTAAAGGGGAGATCTACAGCTCCACCAATCCATCTCTCCTCTATGTGAGGGGAACATCTTGGGATCTAGATCTTGGGGTTCCGTTTGTGGATTTCCTCTTGTGTTATTCATCTCTTATTCCCCCAATAGAATTTGTAGCTTTGGTGGAATTTGGGAGTGAAGAACTTGCCTTTGCATTAGTTGCATCAGTTTGAGTTCTTCTCGAAGGATTTGGTTGGATAAATCAAGAAGCTTATTACTCTTGGGTTCTTGGAACCCTAGATGGTTGAGTGTCCTTTGTGGTGACTACTTGGGGCCTCCAATTAAGTTGTGGAGATCTCCCCAAGTTAGTGGCCTTGGTTGTGTTATTGGGAGCCTCCAATTAAGTTGTGGAGATTGCCTCAATCTTGTACGGGTTTGGTGACTGCCCTCAAGTGTCCCATCATGGATCGGGTGCTTGTCGTGTGACAGGTTCTCGGGGGAATAGGGTGAGGCCTCTTGTGGCCTTTGTGGTCTTAGTACCACCCACCCCTCCTACAAGACGTACTCCCTTGTAGGGAGGAACTTGGTAAAACATCGTCGTCTCCGCGTGTCTCGGTTATCTCTATACCCGAGCGCTTTACTTATGCACTTTACATTGTGATAGCCTTCATGCTTGAAGCAATCTATCTTTCTATCACCTTGTTGCTTGTCTTGCTTAGCATAAGTTGTAGGTGCACAAAGATGAACCATATATAGTATATATAGGTTTTGTGCTTGAAAAATTAAACGCTATTTTTATTCCATCTTTGTTAATCCCATCTCGTAAAAGTTTTTAACCGCCTATTCACCCCCTCTAAGCGGCATCTATGCACTTTCATAAGAAAATATCATGTCAAATTTTAGATCAATTCCTAGTGATGACCTAGATCGAATGTATCACTATACTAAATTTCAATCTCTTTGTCCATCTAAATAAACTCGAAATATTCCCACATTTTTAGATGCATTATATGAAAATGCACAATTTCTACATCTATCCTCCCCGTGTCCTAATTCTTTGGGTTGTTACAACATACGCCGCACATCTTTCGGTGGTGCTTTAGGATGAACAAGGTCTTATTCATGAAGATTGTGCATGGGTGGGATTGTTTGATTTCTACCTCATGTGCAACAAAGAATACACCAATTGGTTAGTTTATCATTAGCTAAGAAGTGCACGACTGCCTTGAGGTGTCTTGCATATGGAGCTCCTCTAGATACCCCAAGATGACTATGGGCGTGTCTGCTAGGTTGGATCTTCGTTTCTCGCATCCGGAGGGAAGAAATAAGCCCGCTTGTTGTGTTGGATCACATATGTTTCTCGCATAACACGATTCTTAAAGCATCCCAAAACATGGCCCGCTGGGATGCTGAAATCCAATGTTTCCACGGGGACAGACCATGGGCATGCAAAATTTGCCTCGCTGGGTGCAACCAAGATACGTAAACTTGCTTGCTTAACATGCTAAACTAGATCCCTTATAATCTACCTAACCATCCTCCGATTCAAAATAAGTTCTACATAAAAAAGATGCGAATCGATGTTGCGATTACATTCCAACAACAAACTCTTAGTTTTCTTGACCTTTTAGGGGTCTATTTTGTGTTCATGTTTATAAGTTTTATAAACGAATTTTGCCAAATTCTTTGTACACGGGCAACCATTTGAAATTTCCTTCGAGGTGTAGCTTTGCCTCACTTTTTCATGCAACTTTCATGTTGTAAGTTTTTTATTTTGATATTCGTAAACGAGTAGATTTAAACTATTCTAATATACTATATGTTGATCTAGATCTACTCGTATAGGAATGTCAAACCATAAATTTCAAATACAATTGTATGGAATGACGAATTGAAGCTTCCCTTCAAAGGAAATTTCAAATGGTCATCGAAGAGCATCTTTTTCATCTAGACATCGTCTCGAATGGATGCATAGTCAGATATATTAGAGGATATTAAGATGAAGTATGTTAGTTAAAGCCATAACACCCCATTGCCTCATGTGTATACAGAGGAACCAAATGCAAGCCCTTGGGGGAGAGCAGGCTACTAATCAATAGGCTAAAGTTGCCAAGTCAAAGCTATACCCATGCAGCACCCAGCAAGTCAAGAGGGAAAACGAAAATTTAGGCCCGATCATGCAAACACACCCTGTACGTTCATGGTTGAGTCCACAACCTTTGGTAGTGTATACGGATTTTGCCAATCTATGATGGTAGTGTTTGGGCCAACTCGGATACTAGCACACATCGAGGCAGCAGGAATTATTGGGATGCTTGGAAGCATTGACTACATGCGCTTTTTTTGCGAAATTCCACCCATCTCTTAATAATCATCAATAGTAGTACAAAGAGTCCCAAAAGTAATAAAAATTAGAAATACGTCATTGGACCACCAATCGACGACTATAAACACTAGCATGAGCCGAAGATGCACCGCCGTCCTCGCTCGTCCATCACTGGAGTCAAGCAAAGTTTGTAGTAGTAGATCTTGTTGTAGTAGACATACAAGAAGTCGTCGTGTTAAGGTCATAAAGGACCAGCGCACTAAATAAGCAACCGTCGCTAATGATGAAAACCGTAGATCGAAAGAGACCGACCTGAAAACAAACCAACGAAGACGAAAACGGACAAAATCTCAGGAGATCCGCCGGAGAAACAACTCCATGCGCCCTACATCGATGGTAGATGCACCACTGGAGCAAGGATAGAGCGGGGTTGAAAGCATTGCCCATTCTCCTGGCTAGGGATGTACAAAGGTCGTACTTTAAAATGCATTGTAACGCTTAAAGCTGTGACAAATTATGATATATGGATTTGGCTCACTTTCTTTAGTGTAGCTTGATCTCACAACGATATCAATGTGCTACAGCGATCTCCGTTATTTGGCGTGCTTACTGAAGACCGACGGTCATCTATGGGATCGAATGAAGGCAATACACCAGTAATACCTTGTTGGTGGCATGTATCCAAAATGGGCCCCATTTGTGGAAACAATTATGGACCTCATACTCCGAAGAAAGCTTGGTTTTATTCGTGTCAGGAGGCCGACATGAACGATATAGAGCGGGCAATACAAGCTCATCTTGCTATCATCAGATACCCTGCCCTTATCTGGTCAACATCTCATATGTGAAAAGATATGAAGGATTGTGTGATCTTGTATAATATAATCATCGCGGATGAGCGCGGTGCTCCAGTAGCCGATGATCATCCGCCTCAGCACCAGTGCCCTCTTGCCGTTGTGGGTCATCGCAGAGTTTGGTGCTATCTTGCTATGCAAAAAGTAACCCGTGATGAACAGACCCCATCGTGAACTACAAGATAATTGGACAAATATTTGTGGATGCTCAAAGAAAATGCATTTTAAAAAATACATCTTAATATGTTTAAAATATTTATTTTTTATATGTGAACTATTTAAATTACTACCTGAATTATTTAAGTTATTATATTTAAATTGTTGTGATGAAATTTGTTTTAGAAGTGTGTGTGCTTATTTATAAAAAACTGAAAATAATATAGAAATCCATTTTACTAGTGCGTCATATTAGAGTCGGTGCCTGGTGCTATCGACAGTCACACTTTGAGGGTGTCGCTGCAGATGCTCTGAGCAGAGGGCATAGATCAAACTGCTAAACCCGTCCGGTTGCCGCTATAAATGCTCTTACCACTTAGAGTATCTTTAGGAGACACCGTAAAAATATGATCTGTAAAACGTGTATAAGGGGCACTGAAATCTGTTTTACTGTTTGAAATGTGCTCTCCTAGAATAGACACTGAAAATAAACTCTTAAATCAGCCAAGGCCCACTTATTAGCAACTTTTTTCCTTTTTTTTTTCTTTCGTGTACCCTTTTCTTTTTTTCTTTTTCTCCTCCCCTTTCCTTCCTCCTCTGTCTGGCTCCATACTCCACTTGCCCGTCTTGACCTTGCCTTCAACCCCCCACCTGTAGCACTGCGCTGCCCCGCTCCGGGCTCGCGCCGCCCCGCTCCAGGCTCGCGCCGCCCCATGCCTGCCCGGTGCCTTCCTCACACCGTTGCGGCCCACAGCCCCCCCGCCGCAGAGCCTCGCACCACTCTGCTCTACTCTCACGTCCCTCGCGCACCACCTTGCTCCGGCATAGCACAGCCCCGCCTCCACCCACCATGGCCACGAGGTCCTACGCCCGACTGTTAAACGTTGAAAGCGAGTCCACCGGTGTCTAATTTACCGTAATCGGGTCAAGATTCACCAAAATTTGGGGCGATGCGACAGAAGTTAGCCGGATTCCGGCGAGTCTCACAGCGGAACGTCACCAGAGCGTTCTGAAACTTCTGTGGCGCCAAACCAAACATACGGGGCATCCTCATTTCGGCCATTGGGTTTTTTAGCCCCTTACAAAAATATTTAGTTTTGTTGTTTTTATGGTGTCTATTCAGGACTTTTTTTTCCATAACCGAAAATTAACTGTTATTTTTCAATAACGGTTATTTTTTCAGTTCATCATTGACTGGTGCTCTTAGAGCAAGTCTAACAACACCCTTAAAATGTTGGTGCCCTTAAATTTCCGGCGGATTTACGGGCTGGTGGCCAGGCCGTCGAGCTAACAGCGCATGTAAATGGCCCAACCACGAAACGAAAATCATAGGGGCATGTGAAAGGCCCGTTCCATCCCCTATATCTATCGACCGAGGGAGCGGAGACGGGTCAGAACCCATGTCCCTCCGCCGCAAACCCTAGCCACCGCCACGTTTTGATACGTCCAAAATTTATCTACTTTCTCGACCACTTCTGTTATTGTTTCTCCTCTAATTTGTGTGATTTGGATATAACTAACACGGACTGGCGCTGTTTTTAGCAGAATTGCTTTGGTGCCTCATTTTTGTGCAGGAAATTAACTTTTAGGAAAAATCCCGGAAAATATCGCAAAACTCCTATTTTACCAGAAGACTCACCGAGCCAGAAGACAAGACGGAGAAGGGCCACGAGGGGCCCCCACCACTTGGTGGCGCGGGCCAGGCCAGGCCACGCCAGGGGGTGGTGTGGCCACCTCGGGCACCCCCTCGACCTTCCCTGCCGCCTACATAATCCCTCTGACCTAAAAACACAGGGGGTTCGACGTTTTTTCAGATAGAGTTCCGTTGTGGCGTCACCACCAGAAACCGTGATTCGGAATCAGAAACTCCGTTCTGGCACCCTACCGGGACGGGGAATTGGATGAGATCGTTGCCATCATCATCACTAACACCTCTCCATCAACCATCCATGATTCCCCCATCCATAATTGAGTAATCCCCCGCTATAAGCTATGGGGATGGTAGGGATTGGATGAGATCTATCATGTAACCGAATAAGATTGTTAGGGCATGGTGCCTGATATCTATTTTTAGTGATTTTTGATATTGTTGCAACTTGTTATGGTTAATGCTTGTCACTAGGGCCCGAGTGCCATGATCTTAGATCTGAACATGTTATTGATTCATGATGATATTATTGTTTGTGATCTTACCTGCAATTTGTTTACACATATCATTGTCCGAAACCCGAGGCCCCGAAGTGACAGAAATCGGGATAACCGGAGGGAATGGCTGTGATATGAGGATCACGTGTGTTCACGGAGTATTAATGCTTTGCTCCGGTACTCTATTAAAAGGAGTACCTTAATTTCCAGTAGATTCCCTTGAGGCCTCGCTGCAACGGGCTGGCAGGACAAAACATGTTGTGTAAGTTCTCATTGCGAGCACGTATGACTATATATGGAATACATGCCTATGATTATTAGTACTTGGATGCTTTATCTTATTTATCTGCAAATGTCCTAGATCTTGATATTACATGAATAGTCTTGTCCATGCAACGCCGTCCATCCATCCCTATGCCTACCGCACTCAAATCCTGTTGTTCACTATAATTGTTACTACTCTTTTTATTTTACTACTGTTGTTACTTTGCTGTTGCTACTATAAAATTGTTGCTACTGATAAACTGTTGTGAGCAAGACTATTTCCAGGTGTGGCTGAATTGACAACTCAGTTGTTAAGGTTTATAAATATTCTTTGGCTCCCCATGTGTCGAATCAATAAATTGGGTTTTACTTCCCTCAAAGACTGTTGCTATCCCCTATACTTGTGGGTCATCACGTTTCCGTGCGTACTCTAGCGAGAAATTCCTCCTGTTTCCTCGCGAGAGAGATATGGCGAGTAGGAGAGCAAGTTGCGGACTCGGCGGTGGCCGTGCTAGGGGGAGGAGGGAGTGGTCTTCGCGCACCTGGTGGCGGCGGCGACGAGGAGAGGCGTCGCATCCGCTCCGTCGGGGCCAAGAAGCACGCCTGCCGGCGCTAGACGAACTGGGGGCTGACCCCCCAACTTCTCTGGCCCCCTATGCCGCAGGTGCGCGCACCGTGCTGGCTTCGTGATTCGAGCACGTGGAGGAATCTTCCTCCACGAGCTCGTTTGTCGCGTCTTCACGCCCGCACCGCGGAGATGGGGAGGAGGAGGCGGCGCTCCACACAGTGCTCGCTGCATCCCTCGCCGAGCTCGAGGCCAAGGAGCAGCGCGAGGAGGACGATCTCACTGCCGCTGACATGGTTATACCCCACGGGTACACAACATCAGCATACCTAGTCTAGCCTGAAGGAAGGCCCACTACAAGATATGCAGCCTGCGGAGATTCCGGGTGGCCCAGGCCCATGACGACTTTCGATGCTTAGAGAACAAGACTAGAGTATATAGAATTTCAAAGGGCAAACCCTAATCTGTAACTGAATCGACCTATCCCCGAGACCTGCCTATCTATATAAAGGCTAGGAGGGCACGACGAGGAAGACACCTCTCACTACATACACACCTCCACGCCAGATTGCATATGTGCACCCCTGTACTTTTCGGTTCCGCCGTAATCAAGAGCAGACAAGCAGGAATAGGGTTTACCCTCTAGGGTCCTGATCCTGGGTAAATCTCGTGTCCCCGTGTTGCTTGTCTGTTAACCGTTCCGCGATCTCCAGCATCCCCATCTTCTCCAAAACCCAAGCTCATAACAATGGGCATTGACGAGATCAAACCTCGTCAATTGGCGTCGTCTGTGGGAAAAGGGGGCGCTGATTGTTTGATCGTGACGGTCCCATCCGAAGTGATCTACAACTCCTCGGCGACGGAGAGCCACCTCCTCTTCGGCGCTTTTGACTTCACTGCCCACTCGCCAGCCACCATGAAGGATTTCGAGCCCGTAGTCGATAGGCTCGAGATTCTGTTCAGGAGCTTCTGCTTCCAGGTGGGGCCGACCGGCACTCTTCGCCTCCCAGAGCGGGTGCAACCACCATCCATCAGGCCCGCTTCATGGGCCCCACCCATCGGCGTGCTACGCACGTCGACGCTAACAAATATGTCCTATGACAGCAGCGGCTGCAACTCAGATCTGGGTGGCCCTCCATCAGACGAAGGAACCTACGGTTCCGGATCCGAAAGTAGCGGCAGCAACAATCCAAACTGCAGGCGATACCAATGCGCCGTGGTCATCCATGGTGAAGCGGAAGGACAACCAAATTCGACTGAACCCAACCCACCACCAAATCCACTCCCCAACCCGCAGGCTGGCAACGGAGGAAACGGAGGGCAGCCGCCCCTCCAGCCCAACAAGGGCGACGCTGCCGCCTATCAAAGGATCAACCTCAACGAGGATGGCTGGCGCCAGATGCGCAAAGCTGTGGCGGGAAACAAGATCCTACCTATGAATTCTTCACGGGATTTGCTTATGGCATACCACCTCCTCCACATCGGCGAGCACAACAGGCAGGTGAACCTACAGGAGGAACTCGATAAACACAAGCAAGCAGCTTCGGAGTCTAGCGCGCGGCGAGCTGCGCTCTCTGCCGCTGGTGGCTCTAGCTCGCACGGCAATCACGCCAAGAAGCATCGCTCTCGCACAGATAACATGGATCCCGCCGCGCGACGTGAGGTCACCAAATGTGGCATCCCGCAAAAAACCACTAGTAGAAAATCGCGTTGAATTTGTGCATTGCATCGTCATCATCATGCATTGTTTGCATAAAACTATTTTCGCAAAGCATGTTTTGTTTTCTAAAACGCCCCGTCTTGTTTGCAAACACAACCCGGGTCTCCGGATTATTTTGTTGTCTACTATAGGTTTGCAAAAGGTGCATTTAAAAATAAATAAAAGATTTAATTATTTTAGCGGGGGCAGTCGAACGGGCCGAATTGACCCGAACGACCACCCCAGAAAATAAATCGGTCTACCTAACCGCCCTTCTAAATCCTACAGCTACCCACCTATCTACCCACACACCCCCTCCACCTCACCCCCACCAATAACCTGCCGCCACCTCATCACCTCCCCTCCCCTAACCAACCACACCCTGCCACCTGGTCCACCCCCTCTCTCTCAGCTCTCTCTCTCTTTCCACCTCACTCAGCCGGCCCACCCCCTGGTCAGACACACACCCCACCCCTGCCCACGCTCTCTCTCCTGTCCGGACCCACCGCGCCACCGGTCCCACCTGGCCCACCCGCAGCAGGCCCTCTCCTCTGTTCTTCTTTCCCAACCCCTCCTGTCCCCACGCGCTCCTGCCCCCGCACGCTCTCCCTCCCTCTCTCCTCGCCATCCTCCTTCCCCCCACGCCCCGTATCTCTTCCCCGACGCAACGCCCCGCCGCTCGCCGGCCCTCGCCTCGCCCCTCTGCCCCGGCCAGCGCCCCGCGTCGCTCGCCTCCCTCCACCTCTAGCTCGCCAACCTCCGCCGGCAACCGCCTCCACACCCGCCTACGCGCCGCCTGGCCTCCCTTCTCCATCTGCCCGGCTCTCCCCTCCCCGCTCCTCCCGCCTCCCGTCGCGTCGGCCCGCGCCTCGCCTCCTTCGACGAGCCAGCTCCGCCGAGAGCTCGCTCGACCCCGCACCGCCGGACTCCCTCCTTCCGAGGGCCGCCCGGCCGCCGCGCCGGCGTCTCCGGTCTCGTCGATCCCGCGGACGTCGCCATCAGACCTTCGCTCGCCCTCCGCCCCTCCGGCTGCCGCCCGTCGCCATCGTTCCCGCCTCCACCAGCCTCTGCGTCGGCCCGCCCGTCTCTCTGCCGCACCCGTGGCAGCCGTCGCCGTTCTCACCGCTGCCGCCAAGGTCTTCCCGTCGTGCGTCGTCCGTGTCGCCTCTCGCGCCATCCTCCGCTCTCCTGCAGTCGTCGTCTCCCCGGGCTCCTGTCGATTACCTGGTGTGGTCAGGCACGAACCGCCCGTACAGATGCTCCAACCATAGGATGGTAGTGCAACCGAAGGTCTCCTACACCAGTGCATGATCCCGTGAGCCCGCGCGAATCTGGAGCCCGATCCGGAGGCCCCAATCCTCCGATGGCCGAGGACCCGGACGCCAAGGCCTCCTTCACGGAATCCGATGATCGAGACCCGAAGATCCCGAAACTACAAGCTCTCTTTCACGGACCCGAAGACCTTTCCGAAGGCCGATCCGTTGCCGCTCCAATACAATCGATGCTTGGAGATGTACCCGAGGATTGCGAGAAGACCCGCAAGATCTACACCAAGTACGTCGAGACCCGAAGCCCGATCTCGAACCCGGCGGCGTATCAAGTTCTCCTTCTCGGATTCAAGGACTCCGACCTGGTGCGACAAGTATTTCTATCCGAGCATAAGACCGGTCGAAAACGCCAAGATCTTCAATCGGAACGCCAAGTTCGTCACCCTGAAACTCCAAGACCGACTCGGTAGCGCGGGCCCGACAAGACCCTCGCAACGGCAAGACCGACCCCGTGGGACCCGACAAGACCTTCGCGACAACAAGGACGACACCGACCAGGGCGAGTCCGATGCGCCCCGACACCGACCCAAGTCCCGCACCCGGACGCGCCAAGATCTACCCCGATCCGAGACCCTAACCCCGGAGTCCGAGAACGACCCCGTCAAAACCCTGGACCCCGAGACCGGACCCTGGACCCTGTCGAACCCCGAACCCCGGAACCCCAAGATCTGCCGAACCCTAATGTGTGACCCTTATCCGAGAACCCTATTTTATAAATGCCATATTTATAAATTGTTGCATATTGAATTGTTCATGCATGCATCCTTGTCTGTGGTTTGGGGGCCTTATGCCGATTCACCTAATAATTAAATATGGGGCCCATATGCGGGCAAATCTAGTCTTATATTGGCCTCATTTAAATTTGTGCATCGAACCGTTGTCATATTTTGCCTTGTTAAGACAACATTTAATTTGCGGGGTAGTTAAACAACTTGAACCATTTAATTAATTGTCGGGACCCCGGTTCCGCTTAATATGACCTAATCGCATTGCACCCTTGCCATGTCATGCATCATACATGCATCATGCCGATCTTCTGCCGTTGAATTAAATAGTGCATTCGGTGTTTATTCTAGTTTTTTGCTTCTTCGCGGATAAGGCCGTTGAGTTGATGCGAGTGTCGACCCGATCTTCGGTTGAACCTTCGACAATGTTTTTAGGCGAGCATCTCCCCCTTTCTACCTATCTTACTTTTATAGTATTTATTCCCTCCTGTTGATCTATTGCTATCTGTGCTGCGATGCTCTAGTGTCTCGTACCCGTGATATCCCTTGCAGCCTTATATTGCCTTGGACACATCCTATTACCTGTTGTTTGGTAGATAGTTGGACTTGCGCGTCGTAGTCGCTGGCTCAAGTCTTTGTGCGTGTAAATCGATTACCCGATCGTTGATGTATTGCCGCATGTTGATGTTGGAGATGATTATGGTTTTACTTATCGTTCACTTTAATTCCTGTTTAACAACTAAAATTGAAGTAAGCAGAGGCATCGGTGGGTGATAGAAAATATTTGGTTTCGACGCCCACTTGTGTCCCGTGGACCCCGAGTACTTGATACATGTTCCTTGATTTATCGCTATCCACATCCGGGAGGTATATGGGACCCCCGAGCGAGCTTGATTCAGTCTTATTTCTTGGGGCCACAAACTAGTTTGAGGTTTTATTTACTATCCTGTTATGCCATGCTACTTACGTATTTAAATTGTGCGACAGATAGCACTTTGTCATTTAGGTAAGCGGAGTGATTCTGGTATCGACACCCGAGTTTTCGGGTTCCCGATCGCTTCATGACCATTGACGCAAACCTTGAGTCCGTCTGAAGCTTGCTTACCGTTGCGGTTCTACTCAATGGGGTGGCCCCAAATATTTGAATCTGTGATTGCTTTGTCGTGAAGGCCTCGTTGGGTTTTGATTTGGTTTTCGAGGTTGATCGGCGTGTGTTGCTATTGGTGCACCTCGGCGGGTAAAACTTTCAAAGCCGTGTCACGGTTATGGACGACTTGACCTGATATCGACCATAGACAAGCATAACTAAAGTTTATTGCTATAAATTTGACTTTATAATGACTAGTAATCAACTTCACTATAATGGAATGGCTAAATAATACTGCCCACAATTGCTTGTTTGGATTGTCGCTTGCGACCATTGTACCTGACTAGTAAGTATTGCAACTACAACGGAATGGCTGAATAAAAGTACCAACAACTGCTGGGTTTTGGGGTTATCTCATGCTAATTGTATCTGACTAGTAAGTGGTGCAACTATCATGGAATGGTTCACTAAAAGTGCCCACCGCTTACTTTATCAGGACGATTATCTAAACCTGACTAGTAATTGCTGCCACGATAACTGAATAAATAAAACTGCCAACTGTGTGAGTTCCTCGGTTGACTTCCTCGTTTGGTCTCGAGGGGAAAACACCAGGATGGGTATGTTTGGTGTTAGATTCAGGTTGGATCCGGATAGGTCATTCTTACCCCTCTCTGATAACCGTTAGTTGTATCGAGTCTCTATAGGTTGTTCAGTGCATGCTGCCGCTGCCGCTCAGTCCACCATACCTATGTAGGCGAGGACCGCCGAATTCTAGTCTCGCCGTGTACTGGCCTTAGTACTGATGCTCCTCTTTTTCCTTTGCCCTTTGTCGGCACCCCTTTTTGTTTAAGCAGGTTTTGAGATCGACGCCGTTAGCAGGGTTACCCTTATGGCTTGGCCTGGGCAGGGTTATGGACGCCATTGGTTATTCTTCAGGGCTCTTAGCCCCATTTGCATCTTCTCCGTAGTCGGACGCTCTATCATTTTCAAGGTGATTTGGATCTTTGTATATTATATCTGTATTCTTGACTCATTGAGTCGCTGTTATATATGTTTGTTCTGTGGGTCCCATCGAGGACTGTTGTGTAATGATATTACTTCGTTTTCCACCCGCACGAAAGTGCCTGGTGGGCACCTTTGAATCGTTTCTATGCGGGTTTGGCGGGTTTTCGCTAAGACTTGCATAGGTCCGATTCTGAGGGTGTTACACCAAAACCCTGAACACGTCTTTCATGGAGATGGACATCAACGACAACGTCATACCAAAGATGCCTCAGGCTGCGATCATGGAAGCCACCACGTACCTCGTGTCCCATCCACCTCCAGTGGGGGACCCAAAGAGTGTCATGCACAAGTCCGCGCTAGCTAGACTCAGACTCGTCAGATCTGTGCTCCACGAAGAAGCTCCTACGGAGCCGAAGAAAAAGTCTACGGTCAGATTCAACCATAGCCCCACACCCTCATCCGACGAGGAAGAGGACGAGCACGATCTACCTCAACGACGCAAGAGCCCAAGAAGTCGCAGCCGCGACTACGACGCTCTAAACGACCTTGCCCAGCGCAAGGTCGACAAGGCACGCGCCAAACGCGCGTTCTCAACCGAATTCGAAGAGGATCACGACGAAGAACTGTGCGGAGCTCGATGCTTCAGCAGATCTATTCGGCGCACGTGGATGCCGAAAAATTTCAAGCTTCCTTCGGACACTCCGAAGTTCGACGGCACGCAGGATCCGAAGGCCTGACTCAGCGACCACCTCTCATCCGTCAAGCTCCACGGTGGCAACAAAAACACCGCCCTGCAATGCCTTCAGCTGCAGTTGACAGGTGCAACCCGGATTTGGCTCAGCAACCTGTCCTCAGGCTCCATCTGAAGCTAGGAGGAGCTAGCATACAGTTTCATCTGAAACTTTAAGGGCACCAGCAATAGGCCAACCTCGATCAAGGAACTGCGGGCCTGCACTCAACGTATGGGCGAACCCATTCGCTCGTACATCTTGCGATGGTCCAACATCAAGAACTCTGCAGCACTCATCTCCGAGGAGAGGACGATCGACGCCTTCAAGGACGGTGTCAAGCGCCCGTACTTCAAGGAAGAACTTGGGTGTGTCAAGCCCAAGACACTTGGCCACCTCATGGACATCGCCAACAGGTGGGCAGATGGCGAGGATTCCCTCCACCTAGCACATTCGGATGACGAGGACGAATACAGCCGCAGACACGAACGCCGTAGCAAACGAAGATCGCGCGTCTTCGACGATCGCGACGAACCCAACATGGTTGCGGCTGGCTACGCCGAACGCCCCAAGGACAACAATCGCAGCAGCGGAGGATACCGCGGAGGCAAACTCCGCGATGGAGGATGCCCAACACAAACATGACAACACCGCGGCCGTGACGACGAGCCCTCGGCATACTACAAGTTGTCGGGTCCCTGCACCATCCAATTCTACATCGACAAGCAGGATGGCAAAAAGAAGGCCAGCCACATGCTCAAGGACTGCCGCGAGTTCCAGAAACTCAGCGAGGGCCTCACCCAAATGCGATGTCAGATCGTAAACCCTGGGTTCGGACCCGCACCCGCACCTGGTGACATTGCCCATGGAGCTCCTCCACCACCACCCGTGGGACCGTCGAATCCCGCAATCGCACCCACGCCAAACAACGGCACAAGTGGATATCCACCGCCAAAAGGGTCCCTCATGATCCAGAAGGGACGCCCTACCAATAGGGTTCAAAAGAAAATCACCCGACAGGTCAGCCTCGTTGTAACCGCTCCGCCAGGCATCCCTGAGTACCTCAGTGGCTCGGAGTCCTGCATTACGTTCGACCGTTCGGATCACCCCCTCCAGATACCTCACCCAGGTCATGCTTCCCTGGTGCTCGAGGCGCAGATCGGAGGATTCAAGATGAGTCATGTCTTCATGGACGGCAGCAGCGGCATCAACCTGATGTTCACTAGCACCTTCGCAGCGATGCGGATCTCTCTGTGCAGCCTAGAACAATCCGATACAATGTTCCATGGCATAGTCCCAGGGAAGGGCATATATCCCCTGGGAAAGATATGGCTCGAACTCATCTTCGGCAAGCCTGAAAACTTTAGGTGTGAGCGGCTCGAGTTTGAAGCGGTGGATTGGCCATCACGGTACCACGCCATCCTTGGGCGTGTAGCATTCGCAAGATTCCTAACAGTACCACACTACACATACCTGCTGCTCAAGATGCCTGGGCCCAAAGGCGTCATCACAGTCTAGGGAAGCTTCACCCGTTTGGACCACTGCGATAGAGATTTCAATAGAATCTCCCAGTTGTTCGGCATGCAAGAGGAGCTCACGAGGCTCCGAGAGGTGACAGACAATGGGGCACCCCCAGTCGCCAGGCAAAACTCACTTGATACGTTGTTCGACTCCACAGTCAACACGAAAAAGGTGCAAGTCCACCCAACTGACGCCTCCAAGACGGCACTGATTGCCAACGACCTCAACCCCGCATAGGAAAGCGTGCTCGTTGAATTCCTTCGTGAGCACTGGGAAATCTTCGACTGGTGTCTTGCAGACATGCCAGGAGTTCCCAGGAAATTCGCCGAGCACGCACTCAATGTGTTTCCAGACGCCAAGCCCATCAAATAGTCCATTCGACGATTGTCCGAGCCACGAGCCGAAGCTGCTGGAGTCAAACTCAACAGACTGCTCGGCGCCGACTTCATCCGGGAGATCAAGGAGAGCGAGTGGCTAGCCAACATTGTGCTGCTCCCTAAAAAGGATACAAACATCCTATGGATGTGCGTGGACTTCACGTCGCTCAACAAGCACTGCCCCAAGGATAACTTCCCCCTACCGCGGATCGATCAGATCATCGATTTGACCACCGGATGCAAGAATCTCTCCTTCCTTGATGCCTACTCAGGCTACAATCAGATTCGACTAAAGGTCGAAGATTAGGAGAAAACGACGTTCATCATGCCGTTCGAAGTGTTCTGCTACAAAACCATGCCCTTTGGGCTGAAGAACGCAGGTTCCACGTACCAGCGATGCATGCAGGCGTGTCTGAAAAACCATATCGGTCGAAACATACAAGTCTACGTCGACGACATAGTCATCAAGACAAAGGAGGCCAAGACATTGATCGACAATCTCCGTGAGACATTCGATAACCTTGATAACTACAAGATCAAGTTGAATCCAGAAAAGTGCGCCTTCGGCGTCCCATCTGGCCAGTTACATGGCTACTTCATCTCCCAGTGAGGGACCGAGGCAAACCCGAAGAAAATCCGGGTCATACTGACCATGGAGAAGCCGAAGAGCATTAAAGATGTCCAGCTGCTAGCTGGGCGCATCACGGCGCTGAGCAGATTCATCAGCTGCATGGGTGAGAAGGCCCTGCCTTTCTACCAGCTGCTATGCAATGAACAAATTGAGTAGACACGGCGGGACGGCGCATTGAAGATCAAGCGTCCCGCTCTCCACCTCGCATGTCAACACCCGGATTTTTAATCCCAGATGCCTGTTATGCCATACATCGCAATCCCAGGATTACCATTTTTGCGAGACATAACAGAATTGGATACCACAGTACATCATACATTACAACCGTACATACGGTCTTACACAAATAAGGATCTCATGATCCAGTTCTTAATACAACATCAAGCAGCAGAATACGTAATAATAACGGTAGCGTAGGCGAAGCTCCATCTTCGGGGTCACAGGCAATACTGACGATGGGAGATGATCCTAGTTGTCGTAACCTTCCTGGGGTCCATCTTCCAGGTACTCCTCTTCATAGTCTGGCCATGGGAATAGCCAGGGACAAATCCATGAGTACTCTTTAAGTACTCGCAAACTAATACTAGCAGGTAAAGGTTTTTTTTGGATAATAGGACACTAGGATCAAGGGTTGTTTTGCAAAGTCTAGATTTATCTCTACTACTTTTTATGAAAGCACCAATGCTAGTTGAAGTTTTATAACACCTAACGGGGAACTTGTATTTCATATCACAACCCTGTTGTGGTCAAGTCAAAGTCTCACTTCGTTTCACAAGTCATTTTGAAAAGTCTGACGGGGGAATAGTATGGCCACTCCAACTGTCCATAACCACGGACACGGCTATTCGAATAGTTTGACACTCTGCAGAGATTGTACACTTTCACCACAACATTCGTTACATCCGTCAGGAACAAATCCTGAATTCACCACAGTCAGTATGCGGATAATCAATCCTAACCTTTCAATTACACGCCCTAGTATAAGCACCTCTCCTGTGAGTTTGGCCTCCCAACCATGACCAACTGTCATCTTGGGTACTGCACAGGTGGACAATCTTCACAAGGTAGCCTCAACTCAGACCTTGGCCGTGAGGGAACTAATACTAAGGTACATAAGTTTCCAGTCAAGCCCTACCCAATCTTCGGGTATTATGGTTGTACGACAAAATTGGAATGGTATCTCATCCAAACAACCATTAGTTTTATAAAGGGCTAAGGCTCATGCCTCAACATTTTCATCAACAAAATCATCCGGTAATCGGAAACACATGTCCAAAACATTTCAATAGAATGATCCATCATTCCAAGGCTTTCATAACCATTTTTCCACCAAGTATTCCCATCTAAAGTTGATCAAGTTTTATGCTTAGCACTAGCATCTACAGGTGGGGGTAAGTACTAATGAGGGGTGGTGGACTAGTGGGGTTTCAACTAAGTACAACCTTATGTCCTAGGCTGATACCAAGGTTTCTAACTTAGGCCAAATTTTATGCTCTTTATGCAACCTTCACATATCTTTCTAGTATCTACCATTCACTTAAGTAAGCTCTAAGTACTAACTTTGATAAAGAAATAAAGTAATCAAGCTTGTAAGCAAAATTAGGATTGGTTTATCAAGTGGATAGGATCACATATGCTTAAGGCATATAGTGCGCATAGTAACAAGTAGTGGTTTGTGGCGTCAGTAGGGTATCTTGCAAGGGTTAGCTTGCTAAATTGCAAGTGTTAGCTTGCAAGGTTACTAGCTTGCATAGGTATAGTATCAGCTTGCTAAAGTAGAGTGTCTTGCAAGTTTTAGCTTGCACATTCAACTAGTAGTATTAGGCTTGCCTTGTGCAGAGCAGTGGTTGAAGTTCTCCTCGTCTTCTTCTTCGTAGAATCTTCCTTCCTCCTCGTATCCTTGGTCGGTACTAGCGTATATAAATAAATACGAGGTACACAATCACCAAACAATACTTAACTACTTGCAATCATCACACAAAAGGGTCCTATAGATGATCTAGCATCATCACTAACATTACAAGATTTGGGTTTGGTTTAATTCCTTTTATTTTTAGAAAAGTAATTTCTACTCATTGAAAAACTACTTAAGATTTAATATTCTCCAAACCAAACATGGGATCATGTTGACACATGTCATCACCACATATTTTAGTTCATGTGAATGTGATTTAAAGTGGTGTCACAATTTAATAAGGTTTTACCCTTTTATTTTAATTAATTAAAATGGCTAGAAATGCCTAAGGGGCATTCTTTTATTACTTGAACAATATTTCTATAAGTAACCCTAAATATTTTTATATATTATGAAAGGCATGGTTAAATGTGATTTTTGAGAGTTGGAATCAACTCAAAAGCTATTATGGTTTAAATTTGAAAAATGTTTGAATGCAGAAAAGCTTATGCCTTGTTATTTTTACCATGGATGATCTACAGATCCAAATGACTTGAATCCAACGGGCTTGGATTCAGCATTCACAGACCTTTCCAAAAAAATTAGTTTCATTCAAATTGGTGCACTGAGTCGATCTGGGTTGAATTTTGAAAATGGGTACATAAGTGTGTTTGAATTAAAAAGAAAAAAGTTTAATTTGTATAACTTGGCTGCGCGGTAAAAGTTACTGGGCCGGCCTACTAAGCGCAGTGCTCCCGCGGGCTATTTAAGTTGGTGTCCCCACTCGTCAGTGACACAGGGGGGTGCGAAGCGGTATGGGGCGCTGTGGGTCGTTTGATCTAGTTCTAATCCAACGGCTGGGAGTCATCGTCGACGTCGAGCAACGCCGGCGAGACAGAAACCTAGCGCGGAAGGTGGGGGTCGCTGGGGTTTACCGGGGTGCTGGCGAGGGTCAGCGAGGCGGGCGAACGACGAAGTCAACGACGGCGAATCTCCTGGTACCGGTGGTTTCTCCTGGGGCGGCTCCAATCGTTGGCTCCCTTCTTCTCCGGAGGCGGCGGGCTCCGGTGAAATTCCGACGAGGTGGTGCTCGCCTTGCTCCGGGAACGGTGTGGCACGATCAGTAAGGAGAGGGGAGTAGAATGGTGTGAAGAATTTGGCTGGGGGTGGCCTCTATTTATAGTCGAGCGAGGGGACCGATGGGGCGCATGGTGAGCTCGTCGGGGGCGGTGTTACAGACGGCTATCGGCATGGGCGAAGGTAGGGGACGGTGCGGTGCTCCCTGGCGATGCTCAACGACATGGTTTTAAGGCGTGGGGCGGTGCGGCTTGGTCGGAACGGGGCGGTTCTCTGCGTGCTGACGGAGAGATTTTAATGGCGCCTGGCGCGTGGTCATGCGGCGAAACAGCGTGTCTGCGGGGTTCTGGGACGGTGGTGATCAAGTATGCACTTGGCGGCGCGGCGGTCTGGCGGTCGAGCGTGGCGCACGGGCCGTGCTCTCGGCATGGTTGCTGGCAAGGTTGGCATGGTTCTTGTGCGTGGTCCAGTGGCTGGCAGCGTTCGAGCGATGGACAGGGAGTGGAGTTGGGGTGTTGGATTGCTCCCAGACATGCTGGCTAGGCTTGTTTCTCCTCCTAGCTTGCTGCCGACATGGGGGTGACAAGGGTGGCTTCGGCTGTTCACCATTGATGACAATGCCAAGCTTACAGTGGTGCTAGTGCTTAGTTTAGCTTGCTAGATGATCTACTGAGATGGTTGTGAGCTAAAGAGGGAACAAGTTATGCTCCAATCACTGCTCACTATAGTGTTTAGATTTTGTTTGATTTGTGTCTGCAACCTGTTTGATGAAATGGCCGCAATAAATCAAGTTTTGAATTTTGAAAAGATTTTTGGTGGGTGTGCTAGGTTGGTGCTGGTGAGTCTGCAGATGCTTGGGTTTTGAAAGTTGAGCTTGTTTGAGTGGTTTTTGAGAAAGTGGGATCTTCCCATATGATATAGATTCAATTTTGAATTGCCATTTAAACTATGCATTTGAAAGTTTCTGGATGATCACAAAGTGGGCCTTGATACTTTGTTATGAGTACATTCAAGGGGTGTAAAGATCCAGAAAAGTTTCTGTTAGGTTTTGAAAGTTTGAGACAGCCAAAGTAGGCATGGGAGTTAAATTGGTCAAAATGACCATTCCCTTAATATATTTGTTTTGATTTACTTGTCTTTATGAAAAGTGTGGGAAATGTTTTAGATGATTTTTATTTCACCTAAGAAACATTCTACAAGCAATGAAACAATCAAACAAGGTGGTTCCAAAGAATTTCAAAATCCATGCATACACATATGCATGCCTTCATAATTTTATTTAGCAAAGTTTTTGTTAGCCCTAAATGTTGATGACTAGTGTTTGATGATCCAAGCTTAGTATTTTTGGGATGTTACAAACCTTCCCCCCTTAAACAAAATCTCGTCCAGAGATTTGAAAAAGGACGAAAAGATTACCTAAGATTTGAAGAGATCGGGAAACTCCGTACTGATGTGATCTTCGCGCTCCCAGGTAGCTTCCTCTTCTGTGTGGTTGCTCCACTGAATCTTGAGAAACTTGATGCTTCGGGTTCGGGTAGTTCGAAAATCTTCTTCCAAAATGCGGATGGGTACTTCGGGATAGGTCAGGTCATCGTTGATCTCTATAGTCCGATGGTCGATATTTTTGAACACTTCCGTCTTCTCTGGAACTTCGAGACACTTGCGAAGTAACGAGATATGGAACACGTTGTGGACGGCTGACATTTTTTTGGGTAGTTCCAATTGATACGACACTTATCCTCGCGTGTTCAGAATCTTGAAAGGTCCGATATATCTGGGGGCTAACTTTCCTTTGAGTTGGAAACGCTTCATTCCCTTCAATGGCGACACTTTCAGATAAACAAAATCTCCTATGTTGAAGGCGAGGTCTCTATGTCTCTTGTCGGCGTAACTCTTTGTCTGGATTGGGCGGTCTTGAGGTGCTCACGAATCTTGTGAACCTTCTCTTCTGCTTCTCGTAGGATGTCTGGTCCGAAAATCTGACTCTCTCCTACTTCCGACCAGTTCAAAGGGGTGCGACACTTTCTTCCGTACATGAACTCAAATGGGGCCATTTGCAAGATGGCTTGGTAACTGTTATTATAGGAAAATTCTGCAAACGGCAGACAGTCTTCCCACTTGGATCCATATTCTAACACACATGCTCTAAGCATATCTTAGAGTATTTGATTTACTCGCTCCGTTTGTCCATCGGTCTGAGGGTGATACGCGGTACTGAAATCTAGGCGGGTTCCTAAACCTTCTTGAACTTTCTTCCAGAATATCGAGGTAAACTGAGTTCCTCGATCCGATACAATGTTCTTGGGGACTCCATGCAAACTAATGATTCTAGCGATGTACAACTCCGCTAGCTTCAAACTCTGATAGGTGGTTTTGACGGGCAAGAAATGGGCGACTTTGGACAATCTGTCCACTATGACCCAAATAGAGTCATTTCCCCTACTAGAAGTAGGGAGTCCAGTGATAAAGTCCATTCCTACAGAATCCCATTTCCATTCCGGAATCTGCAATGGTTGCAACAATCCAGCGGGTCTTTGATGTCCTGCCTTGACTCGCTGACAAATATCACACTTGGCGATATAGCTTCCGATTTATCTCTTCATATTATGCCACCAAAATTTCTCTTTCAAATCTTGATACATCTTAGTTCCTCCGGGATGGATAGAATAAAGCGTATCATGAGCCTCCTTCAAAATAACTTCTTTCCACTCAAAATCTGCTGGTACACAAAGGCGTCCTTTGTACCATAGAACTCCTTCTTCGTCTTCGGTGAATCCGGGTACTTTGCCTGTACCGATACGACGCTTAATTCCGTCGATACTAGCATTTCCTTTCTGCGCCTCTTTGATCTGGCTGATCAAAGTGGGTTGAAGTTCTATACTAGCCAAAAATCCTTCACTTACTAATTCCATTCGAAAATCTTCCATCTCTTTGTGCAAACTTGGTTGCTCCTTCAAAATCATGGAGTTCAAGCGGCACAGCAATCTGCTAAGGGCATCGGCTTCCACATTGGCTTTACCAGGGTGATAGTGAATGTCCAGATCGTAATCCTTGATTAGCTCAATCCATCTCCTCTATCTCATATTCAGCTCCTTCTGAGTGAATATATACTTCAGACTCTTTTGATCCGTATAAATCTCACAACGATTTCCCATTAGGTAATGTCTCCATGTTTTCAGGGCTAGAACTACGACTGCGAGTTCGAGGTCATGGGTTGGGTAATTTTGCTCATGTTGCTTCAGTTGTCAAGATAGATAAGATATAACTTTGCCTTCTTGCATTAGCATACATCCGAGACCGATCTTGGATGCGTCACAATACACATCGAAGGGTTTCAAGATATCTGGCATGTTCACGATTGGGGCTGAAATCAATCTCCTCTTGAGTTCTTGAAAATTCGCTTCACACTTCTCGGTCCATTCAAACTTCTTGTCCTTCTTCAGTAATTGGGTCATGGGTCTGGCGATACTCGATAATCCTTCTACGAACTTGCGGTAATATCCTGCCAATCCGAGAAATGCACGAACTTGGGTTTGAGTGGTCAGGGCTTGCCAATCTTCTACATCTTTCACTTTGGCAGGGTCAACGGCAATTCCTCCGGATGATACAATGTGACCGAGGAATCCTACCTCCTGTAACCAGAATTCACATTTGCGAAACTTTGCATACAGCTGATGCTCTCTAAGGGTTCCAAGAATGGTCCTTGGGTGTAGCTCATGTTCTTCTTCTGATTTGGAATAAATCAGAATGTCATCGATGAAAACAACGACAAACTTATCCAGGAAGTCCATAAAAATCTTATTCATGAGATTCATGAAATAAGCGTGGGTATTGGTTAGTCCAAAACACATGACAGTATAATCGTATAATCCATATCTAGTGGTAAAGGCAGTCTTTGGAATATCCTCTGCACGAATCTTGAGTTGATGATAACCAGTTATAAGATCAATCTTAGAAAACACTTTGGCACCGATCAACTGATCAAACAAATCTTCTATCTTGGGCAAGGGGTACTTGTTCTTGATGGTGACATCATTCAACTTCCTATAATCCGTACACAAATGGTTACCTCCATCTTTCTTGTCCATAAACAATACAGGTGATCTCCATGGTGACGCACTTGGTTGAATCAATCCGATTTCCAGCATGGCATCCAGTTGCTTCTTCAGCTCTTCTAACTCCGATGAGTTCATACTATAGGGCCTCTGGGATATAGGTGCTGTTCCGGGGATTAGTTTGATGATAAACTCGATATCCCGATCTAGGGGCATACCGGGCAAAACATCTGGGAATACGTCAGGGTATTCACAGACTATCTGGACTTGGTCAATGGTAGGTTGGGCTATACTCTTGTTGCATTTGAATTGACGAGGTAAGGTTTCAGATATATGCTCGACTGATATTCCGGCTGTACTGGTCATGGTGATGGCTTTCTTGGCACAGTCAATCAATCCTTTATGTTTGGACATCCAATCCATTCCTAGTACTACTTCCAAAGCTTTAGTTCCGAGTACTATCAGATTAGCATAAAAATCTATGTCATGGATTTGGATAGGGACGGCTCTGCAAATTTCCCTAGCCTTGGTGGTTGATCTGGGAATTTGCACAATCATTACATGCTTCAATTTGGTTGGTTGAATTTTACTAGTGCAGGAAAATTCTTCGGTGACAAATGAATGCGATGCACCAGAATCAAACAACACTCTTGCAAGTACTGAATTAACAGAAAACATACCCAGCACGACATCTGGCGCTTCCTGAGCTTCTTCAGCATGCATGAGAAAAAGACGGCCATTGCGGTTGAGTGAATTCCCTGGGGCAAACCTTCTTCCTGGCTGAACACGACGCTGCTGCTGAGCTGGGACATTGGCATTGGGTGCTGTAGCATTCTTCTTGTTGGGACACTCGTTGGAATAGTGGCCTTTATTTCCAAAGTATTAACAAGTCACTTGCGACTTGTCCTTGGCTGCGACAGGCACAACATTGCTTCCAGTCCTCGGGGCAGTGTTGGTGTTGGCGGTGGCATTGTTGGTGTTGAACTTGGCTAGGGCACGGGTGAAATTTCTAGAGTTGCCGGGGTTGTTGTGATTTCCTCCGGGTCTAGGGTTTCCACGGTTGGGATAGGCCGGACGGGTCATCGGGGGTCTGTTGGCTCTTGGGGCAAATCCTGGAGATGGGTTGGGGCGATACTTTGGGGTCTGATGGGTTCCTGGCTGATGCATCATACGACGCTTGTGGTTCTCATTGGCTTGGTTGATCTTTCCTTCCATCTGAATGGCAGAGTCCACAAGGGCTTCAATATCAGCAAAGGGGATATTGACTAACACTATCCACATCTCGTCATGCAGACCATTCAAGAATCTTTCTTTCTTCTTGGCTTCGGTGTCAATATCATCCGGGGCATACCTAGCTAATGACAAAAATTTGTCACGATATTCCATTATAGTCATCCTTCCTTGCTTCAGTTCTCTGAACTCGTATCTCATTCTCTTGATCAAACCCGGTGGCACATGGGTTCTGCTGAACTTGACCTTGAATTCCTCCCAGGTCATCATCTGGCCTCCGGTCATTGCACGAACACTGTTCCACCATGCCCTGGCATCTCCGGCTAGATAGTGGGTGGCGAACAGGACTTTCTCGTTGGCTTCCACTCCGGCTACTTCTAAGTTATTTTCCATGGTTTGCAGCCAATCATCGGCGTCTAAGGGCTCTTCTGACTTAGTGAAAACAGGTGGGTTGGTATTCTGGAAATTCTTGAGCTTAGATCCATGGTTATCTTGATTTCCGTGGCCTTGGTTGTTGTGGGCCATCTGGGCTATCTGTTGCAGAGTGGCTAGGTTGGCTTGACGTTCGGCTCTTTCAGCTTCGCGGTCAGAAGTCAACATTTGCAGTATCTGCAACAATGGGTCCTGGGATGAACCACTTCCTCCGCGTGGCATCTGAAGATTGAGATGGATCATGAGATAAGAGGGAAATTTCTAAGGTTCTGGGACTTTGAAAAGTTTTTAAAGTTTGACTCAGATTTTTCTAGCAACTTGCTTTTTCATTCATTCATTCACACGATACAACACACACCACAACAAGGAAAAACAGATGGTTTTAAGAACCATTCTGGAATCTATGATACAGTGGGACCGAATACTACTCACTACGCTAGTGCTCAAGTGCTACTACTCCTCAGAATCTGTGGCTTCATCATCTTCATCATCATCAATGAAGGAGAAATCATCCTCATCGGTGAAGAAGTCCATGGCCTGATCCTCCAGAAAATCATCATCATCGCTGAGATAGGAGTAGGGGTCTCCAAGAAGATCCTCTCCGGCATTCTCCCTTTCCTCCAACTGCATGTCTCTCTCGTGGATGGTCTCTTCCAAAGATGAGATGCGGTGGCGGAGACGGGCAATAATACGCTCCTTCTTGTCGAGTTGATGGCGGCGAGACTTGCGATCCTTTGCTAGCATGGCGATGGTCTGGTCCTTTGTCTTGATGATGGCAGACTTGTGGTTGGAGTAGTCACGGCAGTTGTCTAAATCCTGCTGACGATCATACATCATGAAGCTAAGGTGGTCCAATTGAGTCTTCAGCTCGGGGTGGTATGGGGTTTCCAGTGGTTGTCCATTTGCATCACGCCTTGGGCAAAACTCAAAGCGAGTACCCTTGATCTGGTTGATGCTCTGCCCACATAGACGGGAAAGAGCTTCCTGCATGGCCCTGGCAAGTCCATCGAGCCAGTTGTTCTCTCTCAAGGTATACTGAATTCCCTCCGCAGTGGGAGGTTCAATCTTTCCTCGGAGACTTGCAACAATTAGCCACTGCAGATCTTCTCCTCCTTGATCATTGAGTTGAGCTCCGAAGAACTCGGGGTGCGGACGCTCTAGAAGTTCCGAAAGCTGGTCCAAATCCCTCTCAAAGATAAGGTCTCCTCCATTCCCCAACTGATAAAACTTGATGTACTTCACGTCCATCTATAAGAATAGAGGATGAGTAGGTTAGCAGAGTGATCAAGTGTGTCAAAATTTTATGTATTTTGCAAGAGTTTTTGAGGAACATGAATTTTTATGAAAGAATCAAAGAGATAAGAATGAGAATAAATTTTTGTAAATATTTGTTTTCTTTGGTTTTAAAACTAAGTTTTTGGTTCAACGTCCAGTCTAACTAGGGTCTCCTATGGTCAGGATGGCTCTGATACCAACTTGTCAACACCCGGATTTTTAATCCCAGATGCTTGTTATGCCATACATCGCAATCCCAGGATTACCATTTTTGTGAGACATAACAGAATTGGATACCATAGTACATCATCCATTACAACCGTACATACGGTCTTACACAAATAAGGATCTCATGATCCAGTTCTTAATACAACATCAAGCAGCGGAATACGTAATAATAACAGTAGCGTAGGTGAAGCTCCATCTTCGGGGTCACAGGCAATGCTGGCAATGGGAGATGATCCTAGTTGTCGTAACCTTCCTGGGGTCCATCTTCCAGGTACTCCTCTTCATAGTCTGGCCATGGGAATAGCCAAGGACAAAGCCACGAGTACTCTTTAAGTACTCGCAAACTAATACTAGCAGGTAAAGGGGGTTTTTGGATAATAGGATACTAGGCTCTAGGGTTGTTTTGCAAAGGCCAGATTTATCTCTACTACTTTTTATGAAAGCACTAATGCTAGTTGAAGTTTTATAACACCTAAAGGGCAACTTGTATTTCATATCACAACCCTGTTGTGGTCAAGTCAAAGTCTCACTTCGTTTCACAAGTCATTTTGAAAAGTCTGACGGGGGAACAGTATGGCCACTCCAACTGTCCATAACCGCGGATGCGGCTATTCGAATAGTTTGACACTCTGCAGATATTGTACACTTTCACCACAACATTCGATACATCCGTCAAGAACAAATCCTGAATTCACCATACTCGGTATGTGGATAATCAATCCTAACCTTTCAATTACACGCCCTAGTATAAGCACCTCTCCTCTGAGTTTGGCCTCCCAACCATGACCAACTATAATCTTGGGTACTGCACAGGTGGACAATCTTCACAAGGTAGCCTCAGCTCAGACCTTGGCCGTGAGGGAACTAATACTAAGGTACATAAGTTTCCAGTCAAGCCCTACCCAATATTCAGGTATTGTGGTTGTACGATAAAATTGGAATGGTATCGCATCCAAACAACCATTAGTTTTATAAAGGGCTAAGGCTCATGCCTCAACATTTTCATCACCAAAATCATCCGGTGTTCGGAAACACATGTCCAAAACATTTCAATAGAATGATCCATCATTCCAAGGTTTTCATAACCATTTTTCCACCAAGTATTCCCATCTAAAGTTGATCAAGTTTTATGCTTAGCACTAGCATCTACAGGTGGGGGTAAGTACTAATGAGGGGTGGTGGACTAGTGGGGTTTCAACTAAGTACAACCTTATGTCCTAGGCTGATACCAAGGTTTCTAACTTAGGCCAAATTTTATGCTCTTTATGCAACCTTCACATATCTTTCTAGTATCTACCATTCACTTAAGTAAGATCTAAGTACTAGCTTTGATAAAGAAATAAAGTAATCAAGCTTGTAAGTAAAACTAGGATTGGTTTATCAAGTGGATAGGATCACATATGCTTAAGGCATATAGTGGGCATAGTAACAATTAGTGGTTTGTGGCATCAGTAGGGTATCTTGCAAGGGTTAGCTTGCTAATTTGCAAGTGTTAGCTTGCAAGGTTACTAGCTTGCATAGGTATAGTATCAGCTTGCTAAAGTAGAGTGTCTTGCAAGTTTTAGCTTGCACATTCAACTAGTAGTATTAGGCTTGCCTTGTGCAGAGCAGTGGTTGAAGTTCTCCTCGGCTTCTTCTTCGTAGAATCCTCCTTCCTCCTCGTATCCTTGGTCGGTACTAGTGTCTATAAATAAATACGAGGTACACAATCACCAAAAAATACTTAAGTACTTGCAATCATCACACACAAGAGTCCTATAGATGATCTAGCATCATCACTAACATTACAAGATTTGGGTTTGGTTTAATTCCTTTTATTTTTATAAAAGTAATTTCTACTCATTGAAAAACTACTTAAGATTTAATATTCTCCAAACCAAACATGGGATCATGTTGACACATGTCATCGCCACATATTTTATTTCATGGGAATGTGATTTAAAGTGGTGTCACAATTTAATAAGGTTTTACCCTTTTATTTTAATTAATTAAAATGGCTAGAAATGCCTAAGGGGCATTCTTTTATTACTTGAACAATATTTCTGTAAGTAACCCTATATATTTTTATATATTCTGAAAGGCATGGTTAAATGTGATTTTTGAGAGTTGGAATCAACTCAAAAGCTATTATGGTTTAAATTTGAAAAAAATTGAATGCAAAAAAGCTTCTGCCTTGTTATTTTTACCATGGGTGATCTACAGATCCAAATGAATTGAATCCAACGGGCTTGGATTCATCATTCATAGACCTTTCCAACAAAATTAGTTTCATTCAAATTGGTGCACTGAGTCGACCTGGGTTGAATTTTGAAAATGGGTACAGAAGTGTGTTTGAATTAAAAAGAAAAAGGTTTAATTTGAATAACTGGGCTGCGCGGGAAAAGTTACTGGGCCGGCCTGCTAAGCGCAGTGCTCCCGCGGGCTATTTAAGTGGGTGTCCCCACTCGTCAGTGACACAGGGGAGTGCGAAGCGGTATGTGGCGCTGTGGGTCGTTCGATCTGGTTCTAATCCAACGGCTGGGAGTCATCGTCGACATTGAGCAACGCTGGCGAGACAGAAACCTAGCGCGGCAGGTGGGGGTCGCTGGGGGCTCACCGGGGTGCTGGCGAGGGTCGGCGAGGCGGGCGAACGACGAAGTCGACGACGACGAATCTCCTGGTACCGGTGGTTTCTCCTGGGCGGCTCCAATCGCTGGCTCCCTTCTTCTCCAGAGGCGGCGGGCTCCGGTGAAATTCCGACGAGGTGGTGCTCGCCTTGCTACGGGAACGGTGGCACGATCAGTGAGGAGAGGGGAGTAGAATGGTGTGAAGAATTTGGCTGGGGGTGGCCTGTATTTATAGTCAAGCGAGGGGACCGACGGGGCGCATGGTGAGCTCGTCGGGGGCGGTGGTATAGACGGCTATTGGCATGGGCGAAGGTAGGGGACGGTGCGGTGCTCCCTGGCGATGCTCAACGACATGGTTTCAAGGCGTGGGGCGGTGCGGCTTGGTCGGAACGGGGCGGTGCTCTGCGCGTGCCCGACGGAGATTTTAATGGCGCACAGCGCGCGTGGTCCATGCGGCGGCGAACGAGCATGTCTGCGGGGTTGCTGGGACGGTGGTGATCAAGTATGCACGCGGCGAGGGCGGCGCGCGGTCTATGGGCGTCGGTCGAGCGTGGCGCACGGGGCGTGCTCTCGGCATGGTTGCTGGCGAGGTTGGCATGGTTCTTGTGCGTGGTCCAGTGGCTGGCAGCATTCGAGCGATGGACAGGGAGTGGCGGTGGGGTGTTGTCTTGCTCCCAGACATGCCGGCTAGGCTTGTTTCTCCTCCTAGCTTGCTGCCGACATGGGGGTGACAAGGGTGGCTTCGGCTGTTCACCATTGATGACAATGCCAAGCTTACAGTGGTGCTAGTGCTTAGTTTAGCTTGCTAGATGATCTACTGAGATGGTTGTGAGCTAAAGAGGGAACAAGTTAGGCTCCAATCACTGCTCACTATAGTGTTTAGATTTTGTTTGATGTGTGTCTGCAACCTGTTTGATGAAATGGCCGCAAGAACTCAAGTTTTGAATTTTGAAAATATTTTTGGTGGGTGTGCTATGTTGGTGCTGGTGAGTCTGCAGATGCTTGGGTTTTGAAAGTTGAGCTTGTTTGAGTGGTTTTTGAAAAAGTGGGATCTTCCCATATGATATAGATTCAATTTTGAATTGCCATTTAAACTATGCATTTGAAAGTTTCTGGATGATCACAAAGTGGGCCTTGATACTTTGTTATGAGTACATTCAACGGGTGCAAAGATCCAGAAAATTTTCTGTTAGGTTTTGAAAGTTTGAGACAGCCAAAGTAGGCATGGGAGTTAAATTGGTCAAAATGACCATTCCCTTAATATATTTGTTTTGGTTTACTTGTCTTTATGAAAAGTGTGGGAAATGTTTTAGATGATGTTTATTTCAACTAAGAAACATTTTACAAGCAATGAAACAATCAAACAAGGTGGTTCCAAAGAATTTCAAAATCCATGCATACACATATGCATGCCTTCATAATTTTATTTAGCAAAGTTTTTGTTAACCCTAAAAGTTGATGACTAGTGTTTGATGATCCAAGCTTAGTATTTTTGGGATGTTACATCGCATGTCCTGGTCACGCCAAAGGAACGCGAGCCTCTGCTGCTATACATAGCAGCCACGCATCAGGTGGTAAGCACCATACTCGTGGTCGAACGACCCGAAGATGGAAAGACCCATGGGGTCCAACGCCCAATCTACTACCTCATCGAGGTACTAACGCCAACAAAACAGAGGTACCCTCACTACCAAAAGCTCGCCTACGGCGTGTTCATGACGGCTCGTCGGTTGTGCCACTACTTCCAGGAGCATCAGATAATGGTCGTCAACGAGGCGCCACTATCCAACCTCCTGAACAACCCCGAAGCCATGGGACGCGTAGCCCAGTGGGGCATCGAGCTATCCCCTCTATATATAGTCTACGAGCGGCACAAGGCGATCAAATCTCAGGTCCTCCCTGACTTCCTAGTTCACTAGATGGAGCTCCAGCTGCCAGACACCCCGGACATGACGCAATCATGGACGATGCACTTCGACGGCTCCAAGCGTGAGGCTGGGGCAGGAGATGGCGTCATACTGACGTCCCCGCAAGGTGACAAGATGAAATACGTCCTTAGGATGAAATTTCACGCCTCCAACAACGTGGATGAATACGAGGCCCTCATCCACGGCATGAGGATGGCCAAGATCTGCGGCGCAACGCGCCTAGTCATCTACGGTGACTCGAACCTCGTCGTCCAGCAGATGATCAATGAGTGCGACGCACTTGCATACCGCACGCTCTACAACTCACTCGAAGGAGACTTTGATGGATGCGAGCTTTGACACGTTGGAAGGGAAAGCAACGAGGAAGCCGATAGAGTCACCAACATGGGCTCCACCTGCGCACGGGTGCCACCAGGTGTGTTCCTCGAACAAATCTACGTACCTTCCATCAAAAGGAAATTCCCCAAGGGATCACCCGAAGAAGAAGAACACTCGGGGTCTGGGCCACCCGAAGGTCACGAAGGGCCCGAAAAGCTCGAAAAGCTCGACACAGAGGCCGAGCTCGTCAGCCTGATGCAGGTCATGGCGATCGAGGAGACATGGACGCAGCCGTACCTTCGGTACCTGTTCCACAAAAAACTGCCTGATGACCCGACAGATGCCCGACACATATCTCGCCGGTCCAAAGCATTCACTCTTCACAATGGGCGAGTTGTACAAGCGCAGCATTTCGGGTGTGCTCCAAAGATGCGTCACCATCGGTGATGGCAAAACTATCCTCCAAGACATCCACGAAGGCATCTGCGGTCACCATGCAGGCAGCCGCGCCCTCGTCGCCAAAGCTCTGCGGCCATGAACGATTCTAAGTACATCGTCCAAAGGTGCAAAGGCTGCCAAAGGTTCGCGGACAAGCCACACGCACCAAGATCGGAGCTCAGGCCCATACCACTGGCCTAGCCCTTTGCCCAATGGGGCCTCTACATGATCGGCAAACTGCCAAAGTCCTCGCCAGGAGGCCACGTCTTCCTCCTGGTCGCAGTCGACAAATTCACCAAGTGGATCAAGGCCATGCCCGTCACCAACCAAAGAGGCAAAACGTTCGTCAAATTCTTCGAGTCCATAGTCTATAGGTTCGGCGTGCCGCACAGCATCATCACGGACAATGGCTCGAACTTCAAATCGAACGAATTCCAGGACGTCTGCGAGGGCCTTGGAATCAACATATCATACGCCTCGGTGGCGCACCCGCAGACCAACGGGTAGTTCGAAAAGGCCAACGGCCTCATAGGCGGAGGCATCAAGAAACGCCTGCTTAGCCCACTCGAACGGCTTGCGGGAGCCTGGGCAGAGGAGCTACCCTCCGTCCTCTGGAGCCTAGGCACAACGCCGAACAACGCAACTGGCTTCACACCTTTCTTCATGGTGCACGGAGCCGAAGCCGTACTACCTGCCGAGGTACGCCACAAGGCCCCACGGGTCGTCGCCTATAGAAAAACCGAATCGACGGCCGCACTCAAAGATGTCTTCGACACACTCGACGAGGCACGTGACATCATCGTGGCTCGCTCAGCGGTCTACCAGCAGAGCCTTCGCAACTACCATATCCGATGACTACGACCAAGGTCCTTTGTCGAAGGAGACCTCATCCTACAACTCAAACAAGAGCGACCGAAAAAGCTCGAGTCACCCTGGGAAGGACCCTACATCGTCACAGAAGTCATCCCAGGCGGTGCCTATCGCCTCAAGGACATTGCGTCAGGAGTCAAATACTCAAATCCCTAGAACGTCGCGCGTATGTGACACTTCTACCCCTAGTTATCCCTTTTCTTTCAATAAGGCTCCTCAACGAAGGCTACTCAGCCGAACAATGTACCTCCTCGATTACGATATGAATAAAATCTAAGTGTATCACCCGAAAACTTCTTTTACCTTGCATTACTTTTCGCTATAACACGCTCGGGGGCTCTGCCTCACCTTACTACTTTGTCGACTGAGAATAACGCATGTAACCTGAGTAGATGACCACGTCAGGCTAACTAAAAGGGCATGCATACAACAAAGGAACCACGTGCTAGCACAAACAAACTTTACAGAAAATGGGCATAACAAGCCCACTCGAATATATACAAGTTTTACATCTATCTTTTTACATGGTCTATCTATTATGAAGAATTACGTGTGCCCGATGCTCAAAAAGATCCATGATCTCTTAGTCATACTGCCTAACAGCGGCATAATGCAGGCGCATGTCCTAGAGGCCACCATCTGGTCGAAGGGCCGGCCCAGCTACCACCGCCGCGAGATCAACATTAGGGCGATGCAGCCGAACAAGTGAAAGGGCAGCTTTCACCCCTGCAACCAGCTGGTGCCGCACCAACTCCCTCACGTGATTCACGTCCCAAAACTTCAACAACAAACCCTAAAGGTTGGACGGCGCCTCCTCCAGAGGAAAAATGACGTACATAATCGACGCTAGGGAATTCTTCACCTGCCTCAGCACCCGTGACACCTGATGAACATGATCCTGCACCATCGCAAGGACGGTGGCCCGGTCACGGTCCATCCAGAAGAAGCCTCCGGCTTCCATGTCCTGTTGGGTCAGGCAGTTGGTCCAAACCGCAACGTGCTCCTTCTCCTCCCTGGGAACAAGGTTGACACCTGCAAAACATTTAGAATAAGGTGACATGCAAACAAGGCGCACCCAAAAACGAGCAGCAGCTTAAGAATACTTACATTGCAGTTGTTCGCTCAACTGCCGCAGCTCCCCCATCAGATACTCCTCCCTAGCGGTAGCTCGCTCCGCCTTCGACTTCCACACGTCCGCGCGACCCCGAATGCCAAGGATCTCCTTCTCTAGGCTGCGGACGCAGTCACGAAGAAAAACAAGCTGCGACACATCATCCAAAGATGGTCGCAGCTGAGGGACAGTCGAAGTATCCATATGAGCCTCACCCGAAGGTCCCTGAAGGCAAGAAAGTAAGAATATGAACAACACATTTCTTTGGCAACAGCTCGAAGCATCATTTATAAACATCAAAAAGCCACTGCGTGGAACAAGGAGAAATTGTTCGACGAAATATTACAGCAACAGAAGAAGAAAAGCTATCCTAGCTATAGCAGATTTAGGCGCCCGCATCCGGGGTAGCCTCGGAGCCAGATTGCCTGCCCCTGGCTTCTCCTTGCTGCCTCGCCGCGTAGTCCGCCAGCAGGTCGATAAGCTTCGGACCATACCGCTTACAGCGAGAGGCGAAGAGAGCAAAGGCTACCTCAGAGCCGTCGGGAGATGTTGGCATCTGGGAGGTCATGTGCGGAAGATCTAGCTCCACTCCAGATGCCATAGCCATGGACAGACCCATGGACGCGCCGATGCCCCTTCTACTTGTGCTTGTAGGCCGCAGGGGCTGATGGCGCCCAACACTTGTCGTGGGACGCTTCGTTGGAAACCCCAAGAGCAAGATATGAAGCAGCACAGCAGCAAGTTTCCCTCAGTAAGAACCGAGGTTATTGAACCAGTAGGAGGAAGGAAACGTCACACAGGTGTTGCTAACAATGCGGAGACCTGCACAACGCAAACCCAAGACTTTGCCCCAACGAATCAGTGAGGTTCTCAAGATCACCGATTTGCTGTAACAAAGTATTAAACGTATGGTGTGGAAGGCAATGGTTTGCAGCAAGTAAACAAGTAACAGTGGAAGATGTATCAATGGTAAAGATTGGACCGGGGTCCATAGTTCACTAGAGGTGCTCTCCTTAGATAAACAACATGGCATGAAGGGTAAACAAATTACAGTAGGGCAATTGACAGGAACTGAGCAAGGCATAACAATGCAATTACTAGTCAGAAAGATCCTATGAGATTCGATTGGGCAATACAACAATATACATAGACCACCATCCAACTGCATCTATGACTAGAAGTCCACCTTCAGGTTATCATCTGAACCCCTCCAGTATTAAGTTGCAAGCAACATACAACTGCTTTAAGCAAAGTGTGTAAGGTAAACAATCCACATGTTCCATGAACAAGAGACCGTTGTTTTCTCCCTAGTGGAAACAACACATCTACAACCGAAGAGATTTCTGTCACTTCCCTTGGAAAATAGAGGCATGAACCCACTATCGAGGATAAATACCCCTCTTGGAGTCACTAGCAACTACTTGGCCAAGATAGCTACTAACAACGGAGAGCATGCAAGATCACAAACAACACAGACATGATAGAATCATAAATACAAAACCATTAATCAAACCAACATAATAATCTCAATATCCATCGGATCCCCACAAACACAACATGCATGATTACAAATAGATTAGATCTTGATCATGAACGGAGCTCACAAGATCTATACATGAAAGCACAAAGGAGGAGATACAACCATCTAGCTACTACATGGACCCATAGTCCAAGGTGGAACTACTCACGCATCATATCAGAGAGAAGGCCTCCGGGATGATCTCCCCTCCGGCAGGGTGCCGGGAAGAACTTCAGATCCCCCCGATCTAGGGACGATGGTGGTGGCGGCTACAGATGGTTTCGTGGATATTTGATCGGGTACCTAGGGTTTCTGTATTGGGGGCCTATTATAGGCGAAGGGGGAGGCCGAGGCAGCGTCCAGGGTGCCCAAACCCTAGCCAGGCGCGGGGTTGGGCCCACCTGCGCCTGGTGTGGGTCTGGCCCCCCTAGCTGGCCCCTCCGGCTCCCCTCTGGACTTCTTGTTCCCCACGGAAAGTAATTGACTTTGTCGTTTGTCCCGTCCAATTCCGAGAATATTTCTTTACTAACTTTTCTGAAACCAAAAACAGTAGAAAACAGGCATCTGGCACTGTTGCAACTTGTTAGTAGGTTAGTACCAGAAAACATGTAAAAAGCACCTCAAAGTGTGGACAAGTAAAGCAAATTACATACTAAACAAGCATGGAGCATCAAAAATTATAGATACCTTTCCAACATATCAACATCCCCAAGCTTAACTCATGCTCGTCCTAGAGTAGGTAAGTGATAAACAGAATAATTTTTGAGGTGGCATGCACCCTCACAATAAAGATCCAACCATTTGCAAGCATTGAAAGGTGGGATCAAAGAACTCTAAACATGTGCATGAAAGATGGATTTCTAACAATAGGACATAGTAACTATGCATGCAACATGAAAGGTTACAAACAAAGATCATGAATAACATGCATTGAAAAATGTTTGTTTGTTTCACATGCAGAAAACATGGCATAGTGGCAATCAGCTTGTCCCTCATGGAGTAGCAATATAGATGCATAGGACACCTGCAAAGTTCACAAGGGTGACTAGAAACAAGTAGCGCAAGAACAAGTAATAACACAATATGCATCAATTAATAAACTTTGGAACACTGCACACAGAATGACAACTATGCTCTCTTAATGGTGCCTAAAGGTAGAAGGTGGAGACTCAATAGTGGTGGAAGAAAGGCCTTTTTGTAAAGGAAGCAGGGATTACAGGTTTCAAAATGAGCTTCCAAAAATTATGGTACTTGTTAGCTTTCAGCCCTCGTTGCCCTATCATAAGCATCTTGAAGTGGTTAAGGTAAAGTGGCAAAGATGGAGTATATGCTTGACGAAGTATAAGTTGGCAATCTCAATTCCCTTGAATACAAGGGCCACACCTCATGCATACTCAGCTTTGGGTCCAGGTAAGTTCTTGTCATTGTAAGTATTTGCATATCATTGAGAACCGCCAACGGGGTACCCCTTGCACATGGTACAGGAGCTTTCCCATAACCAAAATGACAAGGCAAGCAGACAATGAGCATCTCAGCAATCTTTTTATTTACCATATGCATATCTTTTTATTGAGGATGCTTCATAGATAGCTCATTATGGTGATGTTGCAAGTTTCCACCATGATTAGGCATGGCTTAGGCTAGCGGCCCAGGCGTTTCTCTAACACAGGATACAAACTCCATGGACTTACAAGTCCCCTCTCTATTTCACACAAGTGACATCCATAGACAAAAGAATATGATATCAACTTAGTACAACAAGGTACAAGTGCAATGTTGAAAACGTTCCCCGTGACAGCACGGTTCTGCTAATTCCAACTTATAAGTGCAAGCATATACAACAAAGTTGTCATAATGGTTCAAGTTTATTAGGGACAAAGAATAAAGTGTGCCTTCAAGTTCATGAGGGCTTTAATCACTAAGTTTTCACATAACAAAATAGTTTTTAATTGGAAGATAGTTGAAAACAAGAATATACTTGGAATAGTGTAACACACCATGCATAGGAGTTTATAGTGGACACTTTGGAAAAACTTGGTTTCTTGGGAGTTGGAGGCATGATTAGAACTTACTCATACAAGTGGAGGCTAGCAAAAGACTGGGAGCAACCAACTAAGAGAGCAATAATGGCCATAATCATGCAGTGCAACAAAGAATACTAATCAAAGCAAAGGGTGGTACTACAAATCAAGGACTAAATGATCATAGAGGCTAATGGTGACTTGTCATAGTCATAACATGGTGTGAGCATGTGCCAAGTCAACCCAAGCAAAGCATCAAAGGAGAATACCACAATACTATGCTTTTGCATGCTAAAACAACGCATAATTTCTTCAAGTCACACAAAGCAATCCCAATTGTTTGGAACAAGGCATGCTACAGCAATAATCACTAAGCATAAGGCTAAAACAACACCTAGCATGTCATGCTAAAGTCTAAGTCACAGTCAATGCAAGCTCCTCTTGCACTTCAAGCAAGAACTTACTACTCCTTTCCAAACACCAAGCAAACTTATTTGCAAAACAACACAGCGAGAACGGGGGTCCAAACTACTTTAGCAAACTAAACAAACTAAGCAAAATAAACAAAAACTAAGACGATCCAAGAACAACATAACTGTGCATGAAACAATAAAAACGAAGTGTCTAGACAGACCTGAGCTTTTTATTGATGAAGAAGGGGATGCCTTGGGCATCCCCAAGCTTTGACGCTTGTACCTCTTGGATATTTCTTGGGGTGACACCATGGTGGCATCCCCAAGATTGGGCTTTTATCCATTCTTCATCTCATTGCATCATTCTCTCTCTACACCTAAAATTTTTCCTTCATACAAAACTTCGCACAATCTTCATTAGCATCATTAGTGTATTCAAAAGATATTAGACCTCTTGGCAAATCTTTGGAACAGCAAGGATTTTCACTAAAAACACAAGCTATAGTAGTAACTCCTTCAAAAAGCTCAATTCACCTAAAGAGAACTCAAAAGGGAATCAATAAGAAGCAAATGCAAAATAATGGCAGAAATCTGTCAAAACATACCAGTAGGTAGAAATCGATTTTTTCGAACATCTTATGTTGCTCAAATCAAAAAGGGTTGAACTAATGAAAGTTATCGAACATACTGGAGGATTTATTCGTAAATTTTGAGCTCAGTCCGATTTACCGAGCCTCCACACAAATTTGTTTGGTGGAGGACAGAAATCTGTTTCGGGACAGCAACTCCCCAAATCTTACTTCCCTCTCATTATAGGTCATTCTTGGCACAAAAAGCAAACAAAAAGGATAAGAAGAGGTCATTACTGAAGTAATAACTTCCAAGACTCAAGAAAACTCTTGGGTTATATCCCAACAAGTACTTTTTTTAACGCATTTAAGTTAGGCACAAGAAGCAAGAAGAATCAAGTATTTTCAAATGAAGCATTAACATCAAATCTTGCTTTCAAAGGAGGAGAAAAAGGCAACCTCTCTCTTATCATAGGGAAGTGTTCAATACCTTTCTTGAATGGAAAATGATATTTAATGGTGTCTTCTTTCATATCAATGATGGCACCAACTATTCTAAGAAAAGGTCTTCCCAAAGTAATAGGACAAGAAGCATTGTATTCAACATCCAAAACATAGAAATCAACAGGGACATAAGCATTGTTAACCATGATGAGAACATCATTAATACTCCCCATGATTTTCTTCTTAGCATTATCATTGAGTGGGAAATCTGAATAACAATCTTCCAAAGGTGGAAAATCAAGCATTTCATAAATCTTCCTAGGCATAATAGAGACACTAGAACCAAGGTCACATGAATCTTTGAGATCAAAGTCATTCACTTGCATATTAATAATGGGTTCCCAGCTATCTTCTACTTTTCTAGGAATATAAACTTGTGTTTTAGCTTCTCTTCCTTAATCTTAACAAGAGCATCTGTAATGTGTTTGGTAAAGGCAACATGCATATCACTAGCATCAGTACTTCTATCAAGTTTTTGCAAGAACATAATCACTTCAGAAATATTGCAACCATCAATATCAAAGTCAAACTTGGCATCACTAGTAGTAGGCTCAATAGGCTTAGGCATAGTAGGAGTAGGAATAGGGACTACTTGTGGTTTAGTGGTGATAGTGCACACACTATTGTTTCTATCAATTTCAGCTTCACTTTCCCACTTAGCATGAAGTTGAGCTAACAGCCTAACATTTTCATCAATAGTAAATTGTATGGCATGAGCAGTAGCAAAGGTATTTTCCATAGTTTCAGGTTTAGCAGCCATTTTATTAATCAAGGAAGACTGAGCTTCAGACAAAGAGGATATATTTTTCTCAATAGTTAAAATCTTTTCCTCTATAATCTTATTGAAAGTGGTTTGCTTGCTAATAAAGTCTTTGAGCATAACTTCAAGTTCAGAGGGGGCACTTCTAGCATTATTGTAAGAGTTTCCATAGGAATTGCCATTATTAGGAGGATAAGGCCTATAATTTTTGTTACTACCAAAATTATTCCTATAGGCATTGTTGTTGAAATTGTTGTTTCTAATGAAGTTCACATCAACTTGCTCTTCTTGAGCAACCAAAGAGGCTAAGGGAACACTATTAGGATCTAGAGGATCTTTCCCATTAACAAGCATAGCCATAATAACATCAATATTTTCACTCAAAGAGGTAGTTTCCTCAATAGAATTTACCTTCTTACTCTGTGGAGCTCTCTCAACATGCCATTCAGAGTAGTTAACCATCATATTGTCAAGGAGCCTTGTTGCAGCACCCAAAGTGAGGCCCATAAAAGTACCTCTAGCAGCTAAATCCAACAGATTTCTTAAGGAGAAGTTCAAACCTGCATAAAAAGTCTGGATAATCATCCAAGTAGTGAGTCCATGAGTAGGGCAATTTTTAACCAAAGACTTCATTCTTTCCCAAGATGGAGCAACATGTTCACTATCAAGTTGTTTAAATTTCATAATATCACTTCTCATAGATATAATCTTAGCAGGAGGATAGTATTTTCCAATAAAAGCATCTTTGCACTTAGTCCAAGAATCAATACTATTTTTAGGCAAAGAAAGCAACCATTCTTTAGATTTTCCTCTCAAGGAGAAAGGAAAAAGGTTGAGCTTAATAATATCTCCATCTACATCCTTATACTTTTGCATCTCACAAAGTTCAACAAAGCTATTGAGATGGGCAGTAGGATCATCAGAACCAGCACCAGAAAATTGCTCTCCCATCACAAGATTCAACAAAGCAAGCTTAATTTCATAAAAGGTAGCATCAGGAGCAGGTGGAGCAATAGGTGTGCTAAGGAAATAATTGTTGTTGGTGATAGTGAAGTCACACAACTTGGTGTTCTCAGCAAAGTTCATTTTGGCAAAGGTGGGCAAGCCAAAAACAGCAGCAGCAGCTAAAGCAGGAACTAATTTTTTTTTGGGGTTTTGAATAAAGCAAGCACACCAAACTAGACTAATTTTGGGGGGGGGGGGTTTGAAAGAGGCAAACAAACCCAAGCAAAAGAAACAAATCAAACTAAAAACAAAATAAAGAGAAAGGAAGTGAAGGACTCCCCTAGTGAAGATGTCCTTGGCCTCCCCGACAATGTCGCTAGAAAAAGCTTGATGGCGCCCAGCACTTGTCGTGGGACGCTTCATTGGAAACCCCAAGAGCAAGGTATAAAGCAGCACATCAGCAAGTTTCCCTCAGTAAGAAACCGAGGTTATCGAACCAGTAGGAGGAAGGAAACATCATACAAGTGTTGCTAGCAACACGGAGACCTGCAAAACACAAACTCAAGACTTTTCCCCAACGAATCAGTGAGGTTGTCAAGCTCACTGGTTTGCTGTAACAAAGGATTAAACGTATGGTGTGGAAGGCAATGGTTTGCAGCAAGTAAACAAGTAACAGTGGAAGATGTATCAATGGTAAAGATTGGAACGGGGTCCATAGTTCACTAGAGGTGCTCTCCTTAGATAAACAACATGGCATGAAGGGTAAACAAATTACAGCAGGGTAATTGACAGGAACTGAGCAAGGCATAACAATGCAATTACTAGTCAGAAAGATCCTATGAGATTCGATTGGTCAATACAACAAGATACATATACCGCCATGAACAAGGGACCGTTGTTTTCTCCCAAGTGGCAACAGCACATCTACGACCGAAGAGATTTCTGTCACTTCCCTTGGAAACTAGAGGCATGAACCCACTATCGATCATAAATACCCCCTCTTGGAGTCACTAGCAACTACTTGGCCAAGATAGCTACTAACAACGGAGAGCATGGAAGATCGCAAACAACACAGACATGATAGAATCATAAATAAAAACCATTAATCAAACCAACATATTAATCTCAATATCCATCGGATCCCCGCAAACACAACATGCATGATTACAAATAGATTAGATCTTGATCATGAACGGAGCTCACAAGATCTATACATGAAAGCACGAAGGAGGAGATACAACCATCTAGCTACTACATGGACCCATAGTCCAAGGTGGAACTACTCACGCATCATATCGGAGAGAAGGCCTCCGGGATGATCTCCCCTCCGGCAGGGTGCCGAGAATAACTTTAGATCCCCCTGATCTAGGGACGATTGTGGCGGCGGCTACAGATGGTTTCGTGGATATTTGATCGGGTACCTAGGGTTTCTGCATTGGGGGCTTCTTATAGGCGAAGGGGGAGGCCGAGGCAGCGTCCAGGGTGCCCAAACCCTAGCCAGGCGCGGGGCTGGGCCCACCTGCACCTGGTGTGGTTCTGGCCCCCCTGGCTGGCCCCTCCGGCTCCCCTCTGGACTTCTTGTTCCCCACGGAAAGTAATTGACTTTGACGTTTGTCCCGTCCAATTCCGAGAATATTTCTTTACTAACTTTTCTGAAACCAAAAACAACAGAAAACAGGCATCTGGCACTGTTGCAACTTGTTAGTAGGTTAGTACCAGAAAACATGTAAAAAGCACCTCAAAGTGTGGACAAGTAAAGCAAAGTAGATACTAAACAAGCATGGAGCATCAAAAATTATAGATACGTTTCCAACGTATTAGGGGCATCCTCTAACAGCGCATCCGCCAGAGAATCAACATCCTCAAGGGCAGCGCCCTTGGGAATGATCTCCTTGTAGAAATGCCGGAGGACCTCCTTGGACTTAGCAAGGGAACCAGTAGCAGTGCCGCAGCGATCTTCGACCGCTGCGGTGGCATCATCTAGAGCGCTCCCGTGCTCCAAGACACTGCGATCAAACGCAATGCCCGAAGCATCTGGCGCAAAGAATAACATGTAGGAGTCGAATAAGGACATGAAGAAAGAGTAGTTGAAAATCCAAAAGACTAATTTTCATGCAAGACACTTACCGGAGAAGGCCTTGGCCGCAGCCATCAGCTTCTCGGCCACCTCCTTCTCGCATGCAGCCGCATCAGTTGCGAGCTGCTGCTCCCGATCCGAAGCCTCCGCTGCAGGCGCTCCTTGGCCTCGGCAGCATCAGCCAACTTCTTTTGCAAGCACTCCTTCGCCTCCATAGCATCTTCAGCCTTATTCTCCGCTCGACCGAGGCTCTTTTTGAGAGCATCAAGCTCGCGAAGGGCCGCATTATTTTCATCTACAAAGCACCAAGATCACACGTGAGTAACACAAGCATTACTCAAGCAACAGACAAAAAAGACAAGAGTGGGCCAAACACATACCTCGAAGCTGCTGCATGCTGGCCTCCAAGGCCAGCTGCTGCTGAATGAGAAGGTTTGCGCCGCGCACAAAGGACTTCCAGACGAAACAGAGGACAACAATCAAAAAAGCATCATTACAAAGGCTCAGGGGATACGCCCCGAAAAGAGAAAAGCATTCAACAAAGTAACCCAAAAAGGGTTCGGGGGCTCCCCCTAGAACGATAAAGGAACAGACAACTTACATGCTCAGATGGAGACTCCGAAGGTCCAGGTGCAGTATTCTGAATAACGACTACTCGAGCCTCCTATGGGGAGGGGTTCGGAGCACCGCCACCAGAGTTGGAAACCGTCTGAGAGGGAGGGGCCGTCGGCTTAAACTCTCCTACGGCCTCCCGAGCGCTCTCACTAATAGAACCCTCCGAGGAGTGACTGCAAGGAATATTATTGATCAATACAACAAAGAAAAGTTGCACATGCAAGATACAAAACAAAAACATCCGAAGGTACTTACGAGTCGATGTCCCTCAAGTCGAAAACGGGCGGCGCCTTCTCCTTCTTCTTCTTCTTGGCCGGCGACTGTGGCGCCACAGCCTGAAGGGGCATAGCTGGGAATGGTGCGGAAGAAGCGTCGTCATCCTTGCTGTGGCGCTCGAGAAAGGATGGGCCCCTAGGCGTTGGTGGAGTCGAGGCATCCGAAGATTCGCTCGAACTCCGTGCCTGCTTTTGGGTCTGCCCCTCGCTCGCCTCAGGGGCTTCATGAGTTGGCGACTGCGCTGGCGAAAGCTCCACAACTTCGTTGTCCGGCGCAATCGGAAAATTTTCGGGCAGTGGGGGCACCATGCCAGCCACCTTGAACTCCTGCACAAAGATGGCATCAAAGATCAGTACATGCAAGCAGAAGGAAAATCACTCGAACAAAAAGCGTAACACGCATATCGCAAATCTACACCTGTGGAACTGGGTTCGAAGCCCTAAAGGGGGCGTCAAAGACTTCCCCGGGAGATCTTCATCACCCTTGTACTTCAGCACTGGCCGAACAACTCTATCAAAGTCGCCCCTGGACAACTCTTCAGCCAAAACTCTCGTCGGATCATGGCGGCCAGTATAAAGGAACATCGGATACGCCCTTGCTTGGAGCGGCTGCACCCGACGTTTGAGGAAGGTGCGGATGATATCCACACCATTGACCTCCTTATCTGCAACCATCTGGAGCGCCTCCACCCAATGGTAGAGCCCCTCCACCTCCGCCACCTCGCCCTCCAGGATGTGGTTCTTCCAGGAATGCTTCGGGACAATCAACTAGGGAGAGTCGAAGGGGGCAAGGCCAAAGTCTTGCCCGTCCACTATGGAGTCGCGGATATAAAACCACTTCTTCCGCCAGTATTGGACGGACTCAGACATAGAAAAAGAAAAGAAAAGAACAGTAGATCTAATGGAAATGACGCAGCCGCCGAGCGGGTAGACCCCGCTAGTGTCGGACTGCCTCTTCATGGAATAGAGTTTCCAGAAGAGGCCAAAGTGTGGCTCGATACCGAGCCAGCACTCGCAAAAAGTAATGACGCAGGCGATGTGGAGAAGAGAATTGGGCGGAAGATGGTGGAGTTGGATGCCATAGAAAAACAAAAGTCCACGAATAAAATCGTGGACTTGGAGCGAGAGGCCGCGAAGAACGAAGGCGACAAACATCACCCAAAACCCTACGGGTGGATGGGGAATTACCTCGTCGCCTGGAACCATCATCGCCTCCTTGTCCTGTGGGATCAATCCCGCATCACGCAGCTTGCGCAGGTCAGGCGTGCGCGCCTCTGTTTGCCTCCAATTGTCATCGGTGATGCGCACAGCACCGGCAACCTTCTTGCCGCCGGCGACGGCGCTCGAGCCCGCTCTGACGGACATCTTCTTCGACTTCACCATTACGGAGAGTCGACGGCGGCGGTGCACGCAGAAAGGAGGAGGGAAAAGATCGGAGAACGTCTAGTGCGCGCGAGGAAGAGCTTGTGAAAATGGAAGCAGCGGAGAAAGCAAATGGCAAGGGTGAAAACAAATCACCATTTTCCCCACGGTTATAAGGATCAAGACGATGACCAGGAGCCGTTCATCCAGAAGCCCTAATGCCAGGGACAGATCCAACCATCCACGTGTCAACACAGCAGCAAGCTGTCGCCCGCATGTTGTCCACTACGGACGAAAATCGAGGAGACACTGTAATTCTCGCCACGTCGCGCATGACCAGTCAACTCCAAGTCAGAAAGTAGGACCCATGTTCGTCTAGTCACGTCACCTCTGCCGACGCGGACAGTTGAGGTTACCGATCATCAGCACTGACGCCATCAAAACCAAGCTAGCAACAGTTGGAAATCTTCGGCTGATAACTAAAAGTACTCACTCAAATCTACGATTCGAGCAACTACTCGGGGGTTACTCCTATCAGGAGCGCTGGCCGCGCACCTGAGAAATGATTGAAGAATAATAACTCTTAACTATCTTCGAGTCCCATGTCGAGTCTACGACTCCACTACGGACTCGGGGGCTACTCCCATAGGGAGGATTGATCAAGCATCCGAAAAAATAGTGTCCTACCGACCCGAAGCTAAAAACAACTGAAGTAAAAGTCTCTGCTCGAGTCTACGACTTGAACGGACACTCGTGGGCTACTCCCATAGGGAGCGCTGGTCGCGCACCCTATGAATTCTTTGACTGCGATCCTTCGGATCAAAATATAAAAAACTTTCTGGCAACTTTGCCCAAACCAACGCTAAGTGAGAAGAAATATCCTTGGCCACCCGAAACGCCTCCGCGGTGGTAAAATTTCGGATGTTGTGTCTATGACGCAAAGATAAGACCTACAGATACCATCTGATGGTCCGGTAATGCACCTGACTGCGCTCTGCCAGTAAAACGTCGTGTCAACAGACACGATGAAAATCCTGACAGACACGTTGGGTACATCACTCGAAAACTACTAGGATTCAATTCCTGTAAACCTCAGCGGCCTGAGTCAAATTACACCAGCATCCGTTCTAGTTTCGAGTCAAGGGACTCGGATCTGAAGAAGATCGTGTTGTTTTGTCCTACGATAGTTAACTGGCCCTGATCAGTCAGTAGAGTCAGGCGCACGTATCAGCAATCCCTACAAACTAAAACCATTCTCTTATAAACAGGCATAAAACTACACCCGAAAGATTGGGGAGTCCCCAACCGAATCTGCGATTCAACTGAGCACTCAGGGGCTACTGACATGGTTATACCCAATGGGTACACAACATCATCATACCTAGTCCAGCCCGAAGGAAGGCCCACTACAAGATATGCAGCCTGCGGAGATTCCGGGTGGCCCAGGCCCATGACGCCTTCGGATGCTTGGAGAACAATACTAGAGTAGATAGAATTTTAAAGGGCAAACCCTAATCTGTAACCGACTCGACCTATGCCCGGGACCTGCCTATCTATAGAAAGGCTAGGAGAGCACGGCGAGGAAGGCACCTCTCATCGCATACACACCTTCACGCCAGATTGCATCTGCGCACCCCTGTACTTTTTGGTTCCGCCATAATCAAGAGCAGACAAGCAGGAGTAGGGTATTCCCTCCGGGGGCCTGAACCTGGGTAAATCTCGTGTCCCCGCATTGCTTGTCTGTTAACCGTTCCACGATCTAACATCCCTATCTTCTCCAAAACCCAAGCTCATAACAATGGGCATTGACGAGATCAAACCTCGTCAGCCGCCATCGTCGCCGTCGAGCCCTTCATGAAGCAGGAGGAGATCGAGGAGGCGGTCGCCACCATCCGCGGCGAGGAGGAGGAGCCCTCCATGGCATCCATCGACGACATGGATGTCGACGTGATCGTCCTCGACAAGGAGCTCACCGACGATGGCAGGCAGCGACTTAGAGCTCGCCACCGACTACGAGCTCGCATTTTGGACATACCAAGACGGGGCGATTACCAGGACGCGGCGGCGTCCTCCACGAGCTCGCCCACTACTATTTTTAGAGCTCGCCACCGACTACGAGCTCGTATTTTGGACATACCAAGACGCGGCGATTACCAGGACGCGGCGGCGTCCTCCATGAGCTCGCCCACTACTATTTTTTTTAGATGTAATTTTGCAATATGTATGTAATAGATGATGAACGCGTGCACGATCTTCCTCTGTCAATTTAAGTTTCAGTTCAAACATGATTTAAGGGTTGGATATACAGACACTGTTATTCGCTGACGGGTTTAAAAACCTGACTCCGTGATTTAAGGGCCCGCGTTTTGAGGGTGCCGTTAGACTTGCTCTTAGCACACCGGTGTACAGATCAAACCAGAGCAGCATACATACGGACACAGATCAAACCTGAGCCGTGACCGAAGGGCAACTTGGTGCTATAACCGAGTAGGCGCCTAGGCGGTACTTCACGTTAATTTTCGAGACCTCCATCTGCAGTTCGTACAGTACCTACACACAGCGGTGTTCACAGTGGCAACCAGCTAAGCTAGGTGTGCACTGCAGCCGAAGGTAGCAGAAGCTATTAAAGCTCCCATAAAATTGAAGAGGAACACATGGGATTCAATGCTCACCCAGCAGAAGAACGGTGAAGAACAGCCAAGGTGACCACTACTGCTCTCACGCATTTGCTTGGCTTCCTACCACCTCAAATAAAGTGAACAAGACCAAATTAAAGAATACCGTACGAACACCGACGATCGGGCGGCAGTAGCTCGATCTCTCGTGGCATCCATTAAATTTCATCTCCTTAATTGGATACTTATAAACCAGAAAAAGAAATACATGATGGATCGATCAGGTGATACGTGTGCTGGTGGATGGTGGACACATGCTAATGCAATGCGTTATTCCGAAACAGATTTTAATTTTTTTCGATCGTTAAACCGCGCTCGTGTCGCCGTAGCGTCGCCGATTAGTTCTTGGCCGCAACCGCCTCCGCCTGCACCGGCGCCTCCTTGTTCATCTCCTTCATCTTCAGGTCGATCTCCTTGACGTCGGCGGGGGCCACGGCAGTCTTCTTCTTCGCTGTCTCCTCTTCTGCCGCCGCCGCCGCCTCCTCCTTCTGCTCCGCCTTCTTCTTGTCGTCCTTGTCGTCCTGGCCTTTCTTGCTCTCCGTCTCCGTCTTCTTGAGGCGCCCGGTGACGGGCGCGGGAAGGGCGACGTCGGCCTCGAAGGCCTCGACGGGGAAGGTGCGGAAGAGTCCGCCCATGGCCTTGCAGACCAGCATCTGCTTGGCCTTGACCCCGGTGGGCGGGTCGTCGAGGCAGATCTCGTTGAGGTTGACCCAGATGAGCATCTCCTTGGCCTTGACCCCCGTGATCTTCTTCAGCCGGCCCTTCTCGGCGAACGCCGACACCTCGGCGGCGTACGAAACGTACCTCCCGACCTTGGCGAAGTAGTGGTCCACCTTCTTCTTCTGCTTCAGCCACACGAACCCGGTCTCCTCCACGTACCCGCACTCGATGATGTCCTTGAGCGGCAGGAGGCCGCTGGGAAGCTCCGTCTCCGCCAGCAGCAGCCGCGTCTTCTCCTGCCCCGCCGCGTCGCCCGTGTAGATCTCCGCCTTGGCGCGGACCTCGTCGGGGATGATCATCGGCATCGTCGGTCGGTAGCTTGAAATGCAGGGGGTGGTTTCTTGGAGCGAGCGAGTGAGCTCGGTCACCCACACACGCACGCACGAGCTGTGCTTTGCTTGCTTGCTGGGAGCTGGTCTGTGCTGTGTGGGCTGGATGGGTGGAGGAGAAGAGTGTGAGGTGTGTGTGCTTAAATAGCAGACGGAAGTGAGAAAAATTGATACTGCAGGAACGACATGACCTGGGATGGTAGTGTAGTTGGGAGTTGTTAGTAGTGCAAAACATTTTGTTTATATATTTTTCCTGGAATTAAGAATTGTTGTGATGATTTATTACACGGTGTGAGGGCATGCTGCATGTGATGACTTATTCTAGTACTAGTTGCTAGAGTGGCCATGCCCTGCCCATTTTTTTCCATCTACTAGACACAGATCCATCGGTGCATTCAAGAGGACAGGCGTTCTTCACTCAAAGGAGAAGCAAACGCAAGCAGAGCATGAACAGTTTACTTCCTCATTCGTTTGCTGCTCCTTGTTTTTAGGTGATGTTTTTTTTGTTGCCGACTGAGCCTTGGTTGCCTAGCTGCTTAAATGTCTTCATGTATACGCCTACGTGTCAAACTCTTCCGTCTCTAGATTATAGAATGGGTACGCCCTGAAAATTTATCTTAAGTTTGTTCTACCATATATAAATAATTAATTATTGTAGATTATATTGCAAAACTGTCTCCAAAATCGATTTCACTTTTCAGTGAGGTTACAAAGTGCAGAAAATCCTGCATGCTCGCATATGGCCCACAATACGTCAGTGCAACAGTAAATTTTCTACACACTTGTTTTTGCTGCAATTGTGGTTGGTTTTCGGGCTATACAAAAGAAGAGAAAAGCACGTATAAGCAATATGGGCCAGTACATGAACGGGATGGGCAGCGAATTGAATTTCTTAATAGTAATATTTCGCAATGTGATGTCACATGTAGAAATAAGTTAAGATTCCAAAAAGCTCCTTTCTTTAAACTTTGTAACATACTAAGGGGTCGCAAGTTCCTAGAATATAGTGTTCATCTGAACGTGGAGTAACAAGTGGCGATATTTTTTGCATACCGTTGGACATAAGGTTCGGAATAGGGTTGATGTAATCAATTTTAGCGATTTTTTTGCATCATAAGTTTGTTCCATGAACATTTGTGTACTTTTGCTACTCACCTGCACTCTTTGCGTCTTTTATATGTTACTCACTTTACATCTTTTGTAAAACACCAAATTTGATAACCCCTTGTTGAATAACCCAATTGATCACTATCGTGAAATGAAAATAATTTCGGGGTCAACCACGGCTATATTGATCTTGAAGATGAAAGTGAGATGCAAACTTTACCGAATGTAGGTGATTCTTGTTCCAAAGCACCACCAAAAAAGAAGGCTAATATTGTTCACGCTAAATATAATGCATTACTCAACACTCTCAAAGATGGTTTAAAATGATGGCTGATGCTCTTGTGTGAAAGAGGATGAGTTTGGTGAAATATGATGGATGTATTATTGAGCCTTATGGACGAGTATATATAGGCATATAAGGGATCATCTTGGAATACAAGCCAAGTTAAGTCTGTACGTAAACAGATTCTAACTCTATCTAAGCTACCATACCAACCGTATATCCTTAATACTCTTACACTCTCCCGCGGTCGTAGCGTCATGAATAACAAAAACATCGTGGACGGTCAGACTAGAGAGAAATTGAATAGAATCTAGTAGGCTTAGATCCCCCAAAGTAGCAGCGGGAGTGTCGTAGGCGTCGTGTCGCGGCGCGAATGCTTGAACTGTAGAGGAAGCTGATGAGGTGATCAGGCGAGGTGGTAGCCCTTGTGCCGATGTCGATGGATCCGAGAGCTTGAGGCGGTGCCGAGGTCAGGGTAGCCACTGCATGGCGTCGCAGTGGTCGATGTCGTGGTCAGGGCTACCGGTGTCAAGCTAGCCGCACGTGAATCCGCATGCGCATAGTGTGCGAGGAGGATGACGGAGACGCATCGAGGCAGTCATCGTGGGGCCACAACAGCTTGCCGAGGGTCCGCGTAGGCTTGCCAAGGGGGGCTTAACGAGGGTCCGCGACAGCTTGCCGGGGGGTGTCGATGCAATCCGAGCAGTCGAGGACGAGGTGTGGCCATAGTTTTGCCAGAACTAGGCGCACGTCGAGAAAGAACGCACACTCCGGTTTTGCCAGAACCGAGTTCACAAAGAAGAGCTTGTCGGTGACGCGGTCGAGGAAGTTGTAGAGTAAGGTGTCGATGTCGAAGAAGACTTTTGAAGGAAATATGCCCTAGAGGCAATCATAGAGATGATAATATTTCATATGTATCCATGAGTTATTGTAATGTTCCTTGAATATCCATATCAGGCAACTTGTATTGATTGGCAATTACGTGAATTGTTTGTGAAACTCTATACTTGTATGGTTATTTAAGAGTTGTCCCTAGTCGGAGTTCATGTGAGGACACACGTGAATATTAGACTAGCACATCGATTGCTTGATGACTATGTTTCGCAAGTTATAGACATGGAGATGTCAAACCAATGATATGGACACATGTTATGAACATAGGGTTGGACTGACCCAACCTGAGACTGACAATTAGTTGTAGCTCTCTCTTTACACATCGTGTACGTTTTGTCCTTAGACCTGAGATTGTCGCATGTACTTGAGATGTGGATCGACCTACTTTGGGGCTATCAAACGCACCGCAATGTGGTAGTTATAAAGGTAGCTTTCGGGTTTGTCCTGAAGCATGCTGCAAGGCATGGTCAATCAAGATGAGATTTGCCCCTCTCTACTTGAGAGAGATATCTCTGGGCCCCTCGAGTGATCGGATCCAGAAATGCATGGCCGTGCTACCTATGGTTAAGAGTTAACCTAGTAAAGGGATTCCGAATCACGGTATCGAGAAAGGGAGGTCAGCTTGGAGCTAGACCAAATATCGTGAGGCAAATGGAAATACATGTACTAAACCTTGTGATGGTTCGTCCGATATGATCTTTGTATGCGTTTAGGAGTTGGCACGTCTTGCTAGAGGCCGCTACCAACTATTGACAGAATAAGTGTATTCGTGTCATGTCTATGCGCATATGGACCTATAGGGTCACACACTTAAGGGGCTGGAAGCCTAATGAGGATTGGATCCGAATTATACCAGGCTTAGGGTACTAATGGGCTGCTAATGTAGAAGCCCACTAGGGACGCCTATATAAGAGAGGGTGGGGCGGTGACTGTGGTTAGACCTTAGACCTCAGATCATTCCCACCGCCACTCCTCACGTTTGTGTTGCCATGACCTAGCGCCCGACGTCTGACGCTTACACCCTGTACGTGTGGATACCTCGGAGGAGCTGCATCTGTAGCGCTTGGACGAGCCGCGCAAGGGGAGCTGCTCGTGGGACGAGGAAAAGGAGGAGACGTGGAACGTCTGCACTGCCTCGACGCGCTTCATCAATTCCGCAACTGCGCGTCTAGTGGTAATCCCGTGATCTATGACAACAGTAATCCTGGTATACGTGGTAGAATTTTTTTGATTTGCGCTAGTGTAGCCTACCCGTATCCCTACAGTGGTATCAGAGCCGATGCTATTTAGTTATAGTTTCGGGATGTTTGCATATGGTGATATGCAGATTGATATGAATGATGTGATCGTTTATATGGCGGTGGTTCAGGATTGATCTATGATCTTGCTTTCTGTGATCGTAATTCTGAGGTTGTCGAACGACTTATCCCTACCGGTCGGTTTCCGCCATCGGGGTAGACAGTGACACATAAATCCTGTTGAATCACGCGAAGATCAATATGATTGATCGAATCGGAACCTAGATCTAAAATCGATGTACCGTGATCAAAGGAGTTTGATTGAATCGGGACAGGAGTCGGTTTATGGTAAATTTGATTTGCCGATCAAAATCCTTGAAGAAAATTGTGAAGATTCGATCCTTGAAGAAATTTGATACCGCGAGGGGCGCTGCCCCTTCGAACCCCGCAGGGGGAGACCCCCTAGACCCCCCTTAATCGTAGCCCCTTTTGTATCTCGTTAAGGTAACTAGGTGCTGCAATGTCACATGATCCGGTAGAATGCGATTCTATGGATAACTTGTTTTTGCAGGATGTATGTGATCAGTATGGCCCATATGTGTATGTGATGCATGTATGAAATTTATCATGACCTGTGTGTCGTGAGTAGGGCAACACGGCTGGAGCCATGTGTGTTGTCAATTATTGTAATGGCCTGCATGCCAACTTGTGATGATCCCAATACTATGTAATTTTGATTACTAGTTGTTAGGAGTAATAGCTTGTATTAGTTTTTGGAGGACTCATCACTTGGAGGATGGCTCACATGGAACATGAAGATGGAGATCATCATGGTGGACAGGTTCTATGGCGATGGAGATCACCATGAGAAAATGGGCCATACTGTGTCACATCTATATGAATGTTATGCTTATGCGTTTTACTACTATGCATGCTTAGATGATAGAAGTAGAACGATCCCTCACAAAGTTTAAGTTAAACCATGCCCTCCCAACCAAACCTTGCACCATCCTATGCCCTGTACAATCGTTGGTGGGCCTATGAAATTAGGGTGTCGCGGTTTTCCTTGGATGGATGGGTTTGTATCGGATACCTACACGCATAAGGGTTGGTGAACTTGACAAGGTCATCTTAACAGTTAAGGACCTTGGGTCATAAAGGTTGGGCGCCTAGTTTTGACATAGAGATGTCACCCAACAACAAGAGTCATATGTGATATGATTAGCAAGTCTTGCTTACCGATTTACCTTGTCTTCTAGCAGTGATGCTAAAGCTCACTAGTCGACTTGTTAATTGTGGATCTTGAATCACTTAATATCAATAGAGGGATATTGATTTAAGTGGGAGTATATGCTATTAAATTGTTTAATATGTTTTACTCTTTCTTGGTTACATGGCTTAGTATTTTGCATGTTTTATGTTGTAGATCAATGGCACCGAACACTACATCACCTTTCTCTTTGCGTTCGATTCTTGACAAAGATAAACTAAATGGAACAAACTATTCGGACTCGGTCCGTAACCTGAGAATTGTTCTCAGGTCTGATAAAAAGGAAACGGTTCTGGATACCCCAATCCCCGATGAACCTGTTGATAATGCATCTGCTGCCCTAAAGAACGGCTACAAGAGAGCATGTGATGATTCTCTTGAGGTTAGCTGCCTTATGCTTGCATGCATGGAACCTGAACTCCAAAAGAAGTTTGAGGATCAGGATGCCTACGATATGATCGTTGCGCTTAAGGACATGTTCCAAGATCAGGCAAGGACTGAGAGGTACAATGTTGCCAAGTCCTTTGTCGAATGCAAGCTAGCAGAGGGACCAGCTGTAGGCCCCCATGTGATCAAAATGGTTGGTTACAGTCAGACTTTGGAAAAGCTTGGTTTTCCACTAGGCCAAGAGTTGGCCACTGACTTAATTTTGGCGTCTCTTCCATCCAGCTATGGGCAGTTCATTTCGAACTACCATATGCATGGGGTGGAGAAGGGCCTTAATGAATTATGTGGGATGCTTAAAACAGCAGAAAGTGACATGAAGAAGTCTGCAGGTCATAGCCATGTGATGGCTGTGCAGAACAAGTCTAGCTTCAAGAAAAAGGGTACTTCTTGGAAGAAGAAGGGCAAGGCTAAGGATACGATCCCTAAGTCTGCACCCAAGCAAAAGGCTGGACCTGTAGAATACACTGAGTGCTTCTTTTGTCATGAACATGGCCACTGGAAGAGAAACTGCAGCAAGTACCAGGCTTCTTTGAAGAAGAGTGGAAGTAAGAGTACTTCCAACTCAGGTACGCTTGTTGTGAATGTTGTGGACATTCTTCTCGCTGATTCCTATGTTAACTCTTGGGTATTTGATACCGTATCGGTTGCTCATATTTGCAATTCGATGCAGGGGCTAATAAGGACTAGAGAAGTGCAGAAAGGCGAAGTGGATTTTCGCGTCGGAAATAAAGCAAGGGTTGCTGCATTGTTCGTCGGCGTCATGCAACTTCACCTTCCGTCAGGATTTATTATGGAGTTGAATAATTGTTATTACATTCCAAGTATGGGTAGAAACATTTTATCACCTTCATGTTTGATGAAGGATGGATATTCATTTGCGAGTATAAACAATGGTTGTGTAATCTCTAAGAATGATATGTTTATGGCTAATGCTCCCATTGTGAATGGGTTATTTATTTTAAATCTTGATGATTCATCTGTTTACAATGTTAGTGCTAAAAGGCTTCGGCCTAATGATTTGAGTCCTACATATTTATGGCATTGTCGTTTGGGGCATATAAGTGAAAAGCGCATGAAGAAGCTCCATGGTGATGGTCTTCTAACTTCGTTTGATTTTGAATCATACGAGACATGTCAGGCTTGTTTACTTGGAAAGATGACCAAGTCACCTTTTTCGGGTTTACCCGAGAGAGCGACAGACTTGTTGGAACTCATACATACTGATGTATGTGGGCCAATGAGCACGATAGCCAGAGATGGATATCACTACTTCATTACTTTCACTGATGATTTCAGTAGATATGGTTATGTCTACTTTATGAGGCATAAGTCTGAAACTTTTGAAAAGTTCAAAGAGTTTCAGAGTGAATTAGAGAATCAACGTGGCAAGAAAATAAAGGCCTTGCGATCTGATCGTGGAGGTGAATATTTGAGTCATGAGCTTAGCGATCATCTTAAGAGTTGCGGAATTGTTCCACAACTTACGCCGCCCGGAACACCTCAAAGGAATGGGGTCTCCGAACGGCGTAATCGAACTTTGTTGGACATGGTTCGATCTATGATGAGCCAGTCGGATTTACCATTGTAATTTTGGGGTTACGCTCTAGAAACGGTAGCTTTCACACTTAATAGGGTACCATCTAAATCCGTAGTTAAGACACCATATGAGATGTGGACTGGAAAGAATCCCAGTTTGTCTTTTCTAAAGATTTGGGGTTGTGATGCATTTGTCAAGCGACTTCAGTCAGACAAGCTAACACCCAAATCGGATAAGTGCATTTTCGTGGGATATCCAAGGGAAACTTTAGGGTATTACTTCTACAACCGAGAGGAGGGCAAAGTGTTTGTCGCTCGTAGCGGTGTTTTCCTAGAGAAAGAGTTTCTCACAAAGGGAACAAGTGGAAGGTCGGTGCGACTTGAAGAAGTTCAAGAAGAGACAATTGGGGATGCTTCTACGAGTGATGCTATTGTAGAAGAACAAGTTGAGGAACCCGTGGAAACAGAAGCACCACAACCACGAAGGTCGACGAGGCTCCACGAAACGCGGGAATTATTATTGTTAGACAATGATGAGCCTGCGACCTATGCAGAAGCGATGGTGGACCCAGACTCTGAGAAATGGCTGATCGCCATGAGATCCGAGATAGAGTCCATGGGAGACAATCAAGTTTGGAACTTGGTTGACCAGCCTGATGGTTTTAAAGCCATCGAGTGCAAATGGATCTATAAGAAGAAGATTGATATGGATGGAAATGTTCACATCCATAAAGCTTGACTTGTTGCAAAAGGTTTTCGACAAGTTCAAGGATTTGACTACGACGAGACTTTCTTGCCTATAGCGATGCTTAAATCTATACGGATAATTCTAGCCATTGTGGCACATTTCGACTATGAAATATGGCAGATGGATGTCAAGACGGCTTTCCTAAATGGAATCCTAACTGAGGACGTGTATATGATGCAGCCCGAAGGTTTTGTCGATCCAAACAATGCTGGAAAGGTATGCAAACTTCTGAAGTCCATTTATGGGCTGAAGCAAGCATCTCGGAGTTGGAATATTCGATTTGATGAAGTTGTAAAGGAGTTTGGCTTCATCAAAAACGAACAAGAACCTTGTGTTTACAAGAAAGAAAGTGGGAGAGCTCTAGTATTTCTAATCTTATATGTAGATGACATATTGCTGATTGGAAATGAAATTCCTATGCTCGAGTCTGTTAAGACCTCGTTGAAAAATAGTTTTTCGATGAAGGACTTGGGAGAATCGGCATATATTCTAGGCATCAAGATCTATAGAGATAGATCAAGGAGGCTAATTGGATTAAGCCAGAGTACATACATTGACAAAGTGTTGAAACGGTTCAGCATGGAAGAGGCTAAGAAGGGGTTCTTGCCCATGTCTCATGGCATAAAACTCAGCAAGACTCAGTGTCCTTCGACTACTGATGAGCGTGAGCGCATGAGTAGGGTTCCATATGCTTCGGCTATTGGATCCATCATGTATGCAATGATTTGTACTCGCCCAGATGTTTCCTATGCTCTAAGTGTTACGAGATACAGCTGATCGGTGAAGGTCATCAGACGGTAAAGAACATCCTTAAGTATTTAAAAAGGACTAAGGATGTGTTCCTAGTTTATGGAGGTGAGGATGAACTCAGTGTAAAGGGTTACACAGATGCGAGTTACCTTAACGACTCGGATGATTCGAAATCGCAATCAGGTTATGTGTTTGTCATGAATGGTGGTGATGTGAGCTGGAAAAGTTTCAAGCAAGATACGGTGACTTCCTCTTTAACAGAAGCTGAATATATTGCTACCTCGGAGGCCGTAAAGGAAGCTGTTTGGATTAGGAATTTACTAATCGCTCTCGGTGTGGTTCAGGGCGCGTCCAATCCCTTGGACGTTTATTGTGATAGCAATGGTGCTATTGCACAGGACAAGGAACCTAGACATCACCAGAAGAACAAACATATTCGCATGCGTTACCATCATATTCGAGAGTTCGTTGAGGATGGTAGTGTCATGATATGCAAAATACATACGGACTCAAATGTTGCTGATCCCTTGACTAAGCCTCTCCATGAGCCCGCATGAAGCGCACACAAGAGCAATTGGTATTAGATACATTTTAGATTGACTCTAGTGCAAGTGGGAGACTGAAGGAAATATGCCCTAGAGGCAATCATAGAGATGATGATATTTCATATGTATCCATGAGTTATTGTAATGTTCCTTGAATATCCATATCAGGCAACTTGTATTGATCGGCAATTACGTGAATTGTTTGTGAAACTCTATACTTGTATGGTTATTTAAGAGTTGTCCCTAGTCGGAGTTCATGTGAGGACACACGTGAATATTAGACTAGCACATCGATTGGTTGATGACTATGTTTGGCAAGTCATAGACATGGAAATGTCAAACCAATGATGTGGACACATGTTATGAACATGGGGTTGGACTGACCCAACCTGAGACTGGCAATTAGTTGTAGCTCTCTCTCTACATATCGTGTACGTTTTGTCCTTAGACCTGAGATTGTCGCATGTACTTGAGATGTGGATCGACCTACTTTGGGGCTATCAAACGCTGCACCGTAATAGGGTAGTTATAAAGGTAGCTTTCGGGTTTGTCCTGAAGCATGCTGCAAGGCATGGTCAATCAAGATGGGATTTGCCTCTCTCTACTTGAGAGAGATATCTCTGGGCCCCTCGAGTGATCGGATCCAGAAATGCATGGCCGTGCTACCTATGGTTAAGAGTTAACCTAGTAAAGGGATTCCGAATCACGGTATCGAGAAAGGGAGGTCAGCTTGGAGCTAGACCAAATATCGTGAGGCAAAGGGAAAGACATGTACTAAACCTTGTGATGGTTCGTCCGATATGATCTTTGTATGCGTTTAGGAGTTGGCACGTCTTGCTAGAGGCCGCTACCAACTATTGACAGAATAAGTGTATTCGTGTCATGTCTATGCGCATATGAACCTATAGGGTCACACACTTAAGGGGCTGGAAGCCTAATGAGGATTGGATCCGAATTAGACAAGGCTTAGGGTACTAATGGGCTGCTAATGTAGAAGCCCACTAGGGACGCCTATATAAGAGAGGGTGGGGAGAGCTAACCAGGGTTAGACCTTAGACCTCAGATCATTCCCAGCCGCCACTCCTCACGCATGTGTTGCCTTGAGACCTAGCAGATCCGACATTTCACGCTTTCACATGCGTGTGGATACCTCGGAGGCGCTGCATCTGTAGCGCTTGGACGAGCCGCGCAAGGGGAGCTGCTCGTGGGACAAGGAAAAGGAGGAGACGTGGAACGTCTGCACTTCCTCGACGCGCTTCATCAATTCCGCAACTGCGCGTCTAGTGGTAATCCCGTGATCTATGACAACAGTAATCCTGGTATACATTGTAGAATTTTTTTGATTTGCGCTAGTGTAGCCTACCCGTATCCCTACAACTTTGTCGAGGCCGACAAAGACAAGGCACCGATCCGAGATTGCCAGACTCGGGGACGCGTCGGAGACAAAGGCACGCATCGGTGTTGCTAATACCGGGCACGCAAGGGCAGTGACGAAGACATAGAAGACAGAGAAACCAACATCGCCCTAGAGTGATCATGTTGGACGCCTAGATTGGCGCAGCGGCGGTACTCGAAGTTGGCGAAGAAGAATCTAGCGTGATGAAGACCATGCGCTGACGTAGGCGACCCACACCATGGGAGGTGGTGCGGAGATAGCCTGGGGAGTCGGTGCGCGAGACAACGATGTAGACTGTGTGCGGCGACGCTATGACACGATGGGGTGAAGGGATACGGGTAGGCTACACTAGCGCAAATCAAAATTTTCTACCGCGTAAACCAAGAATATTGTTGTCATAGATCACGGGATTACCACTAGACGCACAATTGCGGAACTTGATGAAGCACGTCGAGGCAGTGTAGATGTTCTACGTATCCTCCTCGTCCTCGTCCCACGAGCGGTTCCCCTTGCACGGTTCGGCCAAGTGCTATAGTTGCAGCACCTCTGAGGTATCCACATGTATAGGGGGAAGCGTCAGAAGCCGGACTGCTAGGTCCGCGCGTGCAACACAGGCATGAGGAGTGGCGGCTAGGTAGGATGGCTCAACCTTGGTCAGCTCGCCCTACCATCTCTTATATAGGCATCCCTAGTGGGCTTCTACATTAGCAGCCCATTGGTAGCCTAAGCCTGGTATAATTCGGATCCAATCCTCATTAGGCTTCCAACCCTTAAGTGTGTGGCCCTATAAGTTCATACATGTATAGACATGACACGAGTACACTTACTCCGTCAATAGTTGGTAACGGCCTCTAGTAAGACGTGCCAACTTCTAAACGCATACAAAGATCATTCAGACGAATCATCACAAGGTTTGTCTTTCCCTTTGCCTCCGACGCGTGCCTTTGTCTCCGGCGCGTGCCTTTGACCCCCTTTCTCGATACTGTGATTTGGAATCTCTTTATTAGGTTAACTCTTAACCATATGTAGCACAACCATGCATTTCTGGATCCGATCACTCGAGGGGCCCAGAGATATCTCTCTCAAGTAGAGATGGGCAAATCCCATCTTGATTGACCATGCCGTGTAGCATTGCTTCAGGACAAATCCGAAAGCTACCTTTATAACTACCCAGTTACGAAGCAGCGTCTGATAGCTCCAAAGTAGGTCGATCCACATCTCAAGTGCATGCGATAATCTCAGGTCTAAGGATAAAACGTATACGATGTATATAAAGAGCTGCAAGTCAAATTGCCAGTCTCAAGTTGGGTTAGTCCAACCCCGTGTTCATAACATATGTCCACATCATTGGTTTGACATCTCCATGTTTATGACTTGTGAAACATAGTCATCAACCAATCGATGTGCTAGTCTAATATTCACGCGTGTCCTCACATGAACTCCGACTAGGGACAACTATTAGATATCCATACAAGTATAGAGTTTTACAAACAATTCACATAATTTCCAATCAATACAAGTTGACTGATATGCATATTCAAGGAACATTACAATAACTCATGGATACATAAGAAATATAATCATCTATGATTGCCTCTAGGACATATTTCCTTCATGGGGCGGCATAGCTGCATGGCGCGAGTCAATGCAGCGGCTGGAGCCACCGTCACGTACACACTTGTGAGGCGCGTTTGCAGCCAGTTGGCAAGGACCAAGGCAGTGGTGCTGTGGCCCGAAGGGGCGAAGCAGTGGTAGACCGTAGCTCGATCGGTGGTAGGCGCGTGCTCGGGGACGTGCTTCGTGTAGACGGGCGCGAGATCGGTTGATCACAGACTGACGGTGCGCCGTGTGCGCCATGGCATGGACAAAGCGTAGATCGGAGTAGGTGGCGGCATTGTTCGTGAAGTCCCGGAGGATTACGACAAAGACAATCTGTAGGAATGGCCGCAACATCCTCCCGAGGAAGGTGTAGCAGCCGGCCGAGGTGCGCGGCAGCCTGTCGTGAGGCCAGACAGCCTGCCGAGGAAGGTGCAGCAGCGGAGGAGGCAGGTGCACGGGCGCGGTGTAGATCATCGATGCCGATGGTCGGAGTAGAGGCGTGGAGATGACAACGACGATGGCGACTCAATCCGATCTATGATCGGTAAACCAAAAAAAGAACACCATGCAAGCGACCAGTGGAGAGAAAAACCGATCTAAAGATCGGAAAAGACTCACCAGGGTAGTCGATCACAGATCGTCAGGCGAACCCTGCGACGGATCGTGCGGCCCCCGACGGAGATCATGGAGATCGATTCTCCCGGGGGTGGCGTGCGGCTAGGTTTTGGACTGGTTAGGCTGATACAATTAAAGAGTATGAGTTTGGCAGAATATTATGGATATATTATTAAGCCTCATGGACGAGTATATATAGGTGTACATGGGATCATCTTAGAGTATAAGGCAAGTTAGGTCTATACGTAAACAGATCCTAACTCTATCTAAACTATCATAACAATCGTGTATTCCTAATACTCTAACATTGTGAAATCTAGTGGAGATGACGATGTTGTACATGATGACTTGTGGGATGCTTTGGTTGTGATCGAGGGATTCGATGAGGGACATATTTCTACTACTATGCTCATCTTGTTGACAATCCAAAGACAACAAAAGCGTCCATGACACTTAAACTTGACAAGAAGTTGGTTTAGGTGAGTAGGTATGTGGAGAAGGTCTTTGCAGTGATCTATAATTTGAAGTGATGGTATGATTCTCAATTTAGGTGATGGAATGTAATGAACTCTATAATTCGATGGATTGTAATGAACTCTATTTAGTGCATTTGTATCACTACTATGCCATTAAATTCGACATGCTTGAATTTGGAATTCGATGACTACTATGGTTGTATGGATTGAAACACGTATTATGTTTGCTACCATATATGTGTTATGTTTGTGAGAATATTTTTTTATTCTTATTGCTTAAAATACAAATAAAATGCTGCTGAGTTTTTTGTTAGTATGGTGTTACATATGGAAGGTATGTTTGCCATAGCTATGAAAGTGATGAGATAAACCGAATTCTAGCCAATCCATTTTATCGATTTTTGTCCTAACCGAACACAAAACAAAATATTCCATTTCTCCTTTTTGTCCGAACTAAACATATCATGAAACCTTTTCATAATACTAGAATGGAACCATTCCATTTCATTTCACCTGGTTCTAGAACCGAGCACAACCTAGCACTACATATGATTAGGATGGAACCCTCGCACGCCGATACGGGTCCACAGCACCTTCAAGGCTCTCGGAGACCTATGGAAAGCCTAGTTTGCCTCTACATCGCTTTCCTGTCTCCCTTTGCCGAACCTTTATTTTCAAATCCAAAACATAATCGCTATAAAGTCTAAGTACTCCCTCGGTCCTAAAAAGGATGTCTTAGATTTATTAAAATTTAGCTTTTAGGATGGAGGGAGTACTAAACTTTTTGCGAGTAGTACAGGATTCGCAAAAAAGAAAATGTTTAGGTCTTGTTTGATTTAAATGAATCTTATAAAAAATCTCGAGGATTTCGATCCTTAGGGATTTTTCCTTTGTATATCGTTTGATTCGTTGGATTAGAATTATAGGAATAATTCCCATAGGATTTCATTGTACTATATTTTGGAAAAAAAATTCCATCCATCTGAGGCTTATGTTACAATTCTTTTGCCTTCTTGCGATTCAAACACTTATTCAAGAAAAAACATTGTAGACTCTAAATTCTATAGAATTTAACCTTTCTATTTCTACGTCCTTTCTATCTGATAGGGGAATACCAATCGGGGTATACCCACGAAGCGGAGTTGCCATATGGGATCGAGCCGACTGAAGCCAATCCCAAAGCGGGTCGACTCGCTGGATATGACGACTGGCGCATGCTGGACCCAAACGACTAGCGTCGACTGGAGGCCCAAGACGGCGACTCCAATAGAAAGCCCACTAAAGCACTTGTAAACCCTAACTGGCTGCATATATAAATCCACCAAGGGCACCCCCAAGGGGTACGTCATATTAGATCTAGTCTCCCTCCGCCTACGGCGGCTTCCATGTAAACCAATCTATGATCATATACTGGATTGATAGCAGGACGTAGCGATCCTCCACCGATGTCGTGGGAATGACCACGGCAGATGCTGCAATCGGCAGCGAGTAGTAGAACGAAGGGCAAGGGCGGCCAGCCATCTGCGGTGCGAGATGAGGGCAAAGACACAGGGTTTTACCTGTGTTCCCTGAGGGTAAAGACCTACTCGCTAGATTGTATTATGGAAGTGTTTACAATGGGCGAACTCGGCGACTAGGCGGCGAGTTGCTTGGGTGTATGAGGGAACGATTCTACTCACCCCTTAGGGAGGTTTATATAGGCTTACCTCCCTAGGGTTTACATATCTCAACCGATTCGTTACAACTTTGTCAATCGCTTAACTCGACCGACCGGGCCTATCTACTTTGGGCCTTCGACCTTGATGCTCGGTACTCGATGGGCTTTGATCCACTCGCCGCTCGCAGCCCACTCGCCAGCCTTTTGGGCCACCGGAACATCCACCGAGGATACCCCAAGAGGCATATCCCCATCGCAGTCCCCGAGGCCGTCGTTGATTAGGCGCGTGGCTGCGGCAATGGAGTATACGGCTTCAAGTTGGCATCCATCGAATCGTCGCGGGCTCTGCACGAAGGAAAAATCCGCGAACCGAGTTGCGTCTTGGGTGAACCGAACCAACGGGTCGCGCCTCGTGAGTAACTCAGCGAGCCGGTGGCGTGAGGCGGACCGTCGGGCATGGTCAAACTAGCCGTTAAGGTAACTTAACGGTAACTTTCGGTAATCATCGCGTAACGGCCCCCTAATTTGGCGGGCAGCTCCGCTATATAAGAGGAATGGTAGGCCATCGGAAAGCCAACCACCCACCATTTCTTCCGAGTACGCATCTTTCGCCTGCTGATCTCGCGATCGACCGACCCGCAATCCTCCGACCTCCAAGCAAATCCTCACCATGGCCCTCTCCACCGAACCTTGGGTAGATCCAAGTGCACCAGGCGAATCGGCCTCCTTCGAGGAGGCCGGAATCTTGGGCCGGCCGTGGCGAATCCCAGCCGAGAAACGACTCAACCCGCGAGAGAGTTCATCTGCTTCACTAGTCACCTCGAGCGCGGGGTTTAGGGTTTCCCACTTCTCTGTTCTTCCGGCTTCTACTTACTACGGATCCAGCCCTCGGATCTGGGTCCCCATAGTATCGAGCAGCTCGCCATCTTTGTATGCTCATGAGTGCTACTTGCTGCCGCCCTATTTTCCCTTGTGGCAAGATCTGTTCCATGGACGGATCAGCCGCGAGAGGGCGGCAATGCTAGCCGCGGGCGGCTTAACCTTCCAAATGAAATCCAAAGCCTCCTTCTTCGACTTGATCTTGCCGCCAAAGCAGCGAGCGATCGAAAAGTCTTGGTTTTATGTGACCGAGGCGACCCGGAGGACGAGGCGGCGATCCCACGGTACTCGGCCGACCGCTCCGAGCCGCGCAATCTCCGTCGCCAAGCTTCCCGACGATCGCGGATGGTCGTCGACGATGCTCCAGACCATTCGCGTCAAGAAGAAGGGGCTCCAGACGGTGAACCTGCATAACTGTTGGCTTGGGCGGCGATTGCCCGCCTAACGCGAGCATTACATGTACCAAGACACAGCCGAGAAGACTCGACGAAGGCCTCGCCGAGTGGAAGCGGAGGACTACCTCGGCGCGAAGAGGATCACCCAGCGGCATACACGGATGTGCGCCGGCTCCTCCATACACCGGCGTCCGCCCAACGGTAATAATCGATCTTGTTCGCAATGCAAGATATGCGATGGTAATTCTAACTTTGTTCCATGTTTAACGCAGCTATTTCAAGTGGTGGAAGGGTGGCTCCCACCCGCCAATGACGAGAGCTCCGGGCCATCCGCCCAGGACACAAGCGAGTCGCCTCCCGCCAAGGGTAATGAGGACGATGAGGACGAATCCGAAGAGGAGATCGCCCATCGTCCGAAGACCCGCTGGCAACGCCCACAACTCGAGGCGAGCAGGAGCCTCGGGCCATGACGATGACGAGGAACTCCGAGACCACCTCGCCCGTCGTGCCACTCCGCGAAGAAGAAGAAGGAGAAAGAGGCGAGGGCCCCCTAAGGAGGAGGACAAAGCCGCGAAGATGGCCTCACCGCCAGCGTGAAAGCAGCTCGATGCCCACAGCTGCCGGTGACGGGCAGCCCGGCAACAACCGCTAGATGCACCATCCATGGAGGCACCGCTGGCCTCGATGCCCGCCGCGCCCGGTCTCCGGCTAGGGAAGGCTCCACTGAGGTGACTTCGCCGCAAGGGGTCCCGAAGCGTGGCGGTCTCGCCGCAAGGAGGCTCCGCTATGCAGCTCTAGCAAGGAAACCTCTCCAAGGCGCCCGGAGGCGCCAACCGCTACCTCAACATCAAAGAAACCGTCAGTATCCTGGGCCTCGGCGCTCGAATCGGGGCTCGCCGCTTGGCCCCGAGCCGGAGAAACCGGCCGCCTTCGCAGGGCTGCGCTTCATTCCGCCGCCAAGTGAGTGTACTCGCTTTCGCTTTCTCTCTTAGTATTTTGAATGTTTTTTGAATTGTCTCGCGTAGGACCGAGTGAAGAAGATGGGCCACCCGACGGTGGTCAAGGTGCCCTCCGCCACTAGCGAGGAGGACCTTCCCGTAAGAGGAAGGTGGATGAGGTCGCCGCCCACGGAAGGCAGCAAGAAGGCCAAGGGCGATGACATCGCCACATCTCTCGACGACACGGCGATCAAGGCCGGGCCCGCTGTGGAAGCGACCGCGCCCACGAAGGGAGGCATTTCGCTGTTTAGACCGAAGAAGCGAGCTTTGGGCGGGTGCTACCTTCCCCGCTTCATGACCAAGGCGGCCACGGCGAGTGAGGCTGCGACCAACCCCGCTCCAGACCGCCGACGCTGAGAATGACCAACGTCGCGGGCACACCGGGCGCTGCTTGCGTCTGTGGACGCGCGCAATCTGCAACATGCTTGGCGCGGCCATCCAGTACCTCGGTCCCCGAGGATCAGTCGGTGTTTTGCAGCCGCTGATTCTTTATAGTTTCTTGTTTTGTGCGTTCGAGTCCAGTCCCCGAAAAGCGCTTCGCTAAATTGTAGCAGTGGGCACCGAGTAATTTTCGAGCCGCCCGGTCCCGGCGCGCACTCCGCTAAATTGTAGCGGTGGGCACCGAGTGATTTTCGAGCCGCCAGTCCCTCGAGTGCGCACCGCTAAATTGTAGCGGGCACGAGTAATTTTCGAGCCGCCCTCGAGTGCGCACTCCGCTAAATTGTAGCGGTGGGCACCGAGTAATTTTCGAGCCGCCACCCTCGAGTGCACCGCTAAATTGTAGCGGTGGGCACCGAGTAATTTTCGAGCCGCCAGCCTCGAGTGCGCACTCCGCTAAATTGTAGCGGTGGGCACCGGTAATTTTCGAGCCGCCAGCCCTCGTGCGCACCCGCTAAATTGTAGCGGTGGGCACCGAGTTGTTTTCGTGTGTACCGACTTTGAAACTTTGGTGGTTTACAATCGGAGTCGGCAGAGCGATTGGCTGCGGCAGCGTCCGAGAAGGAGTTACGCCCAAGAAGTAAACAAGGAGCTTGTGCAATTGCTGCAGGCAGAGGTGGCTCGCCAGAGCTTGTCCTCGCCGAGCCGGCGGGCGAGATCTGCGTTAAGCACGCTGAGCAAAGGATCGCCGACCTCGAGCGCGAATCGGGAGGCGAAGAAGAAGCGAGCTCGGCAACAGGCGAGCTAAGGCCGCCGCTTGCCACGGAAGAAGACCGAAGGTGTCGGAAGCCCTCATCGTTGGGCTTCGTGACGATAAAACATCGCTTCAAAGCTTCATCACGGGCTCGCCCGCTGTTCGGTGAGTGCGCCTTCCCGCCTTGTAGTTATATTGTTTGTGGTTTCCGTGGTGCTCAACGCTTCCGCTAGCAGGCCATGTGATTGGTAGCCATGAAGAAGCGAGTTCTCTTGATGCGGAGTGCGTGAGCATGCTTGTCGACTCGGCGACGCCGGGCGACTTGCATCCGCGCCTACCTTCAAGAGATGTCGCCCACGGAGGTTATTCTCAGTGACCTCGTTGAGGTGTGGAGTATTGGAGAAGGCGCCGGTCGCGTGGAGTTCATGACGCGTCGGCGTTTCGACGTGGAGCGCCGATGGCTCGAGCTCGACTCGCCCACTTCCCGAAGACTTCGACCTTGACGACGTGACGAGTGGTTATCCTTCATCGCCCGCGCGTGGATCTGTCAAGTTCTTAAGCTGCAGGAACGCGTGCCGCACTTTCGAGCGTGTTTGGGCGATGGGCGACCTTCTTCCGCACCAGAAACGGTCGTCGCTACCGAACGACCCGAGCCGCCAGATCGCGACTTCAAGGTCGAAAGCCTTCCGCGGGCGATGGCGGGCGGTGACGACTTATCCATCTAACCCGTACAACGCATTCATCCGAAGCGCCGGACGCTGGTGCATCATCGCCGAAGCCTGCGGAATAGTGTTAGTAGCGCTTCGCCGGTAGGCATATTTTGTAATGTAAGACAATGCGATATGCGATTGAAAGGAACGTTGTGTTCATTTTGCTATTTGTTTGCGTGTTTTGATTGATTTTGGGTGAGTCCCCGAGCGTCCGCCTTTTGCGGGTTCACCTTAGATATGATGTTTTGTTGTTTATCATGTGTGTTGTTGGTTGAGTCGACTCGCGAGCTCGGAGAGCCGCAAGGCGCGACTCCCTCGAGTGCTCAGTACTTACCGCTTTCCCTCAGACGCGAACGGGCCGGTGGCCGAGTCCCCGAGCGTGGTACTTGGTAGTTCAAGGCGCGACTCGAGGGTGGTTGAGGACGAGCGTTGGTGTGAGCGTCACTACCCGCCTGGCCCGTGGGTCATCGCGGCAGTCCCGGCACGCCTTCTTACTTGGCGTTTTCCTGTCGATCGAGACGAACCGGTATCCACCCCCGAGCGTGGTACTTAGCCTCGAGTCGCTATGTCGAGGATGCGGAGGACTAGGGTCGTGGGAAGCGAGGAATGTCTTGGTTCAGAAACCACGGGCTAGGCGACGATGGGGCTCGGATTGGCGTTGTGGACGATGCAAGACCTGAAATGACTCAAGGTTTTACATCGCACTACTTAGCGCGGTCGCTGTACCAAGGGTTGACTTCAGATTTTAGCATGACGTTAATTACGAGTGCGAGTGGCACAAGGCATGGAGAGTAGACGAATTTTGCAAGAACTGCTTTTTACTCATAGCGATCGGAGAGTACATATGGGGTTCTAGGTATAGAACTTCCGGAGGAGATTTACATTCCACGGCCGCTGACGCCGAGTTCACCGCCCCGCGGACGCCGACGAGGTAGTAGGCGTCGTTGCAGTACGCTCGAGCGAACGGGCCTTCCCACGGAGGGAGAGCTTGTGCATGCCCTTCTTGTCCCGGATGAGGCGTAACACCAAGTCGCCTTCGAAGGTGCGGGTTTTCACCGTCGGTTGTGGTAGCGACGGAGCCCTTTGCGATAGATAGCGTGCGCGATCGGGCGAGGTCGCGGCTTCGTCGAGTTGGTCGAGCCCATCTTGGCGGGCTGCTGGCGCCTCCGTATAGTGGACGATCCGCGTGAGTCGTGTTCGAGGTCGGTTGGCATGACAACCAGCCGTAGACCATGAAGAAGGGGTGAATCCTCGACCTGCTGACCGAGGTGCGGATTCCCAGATGACGGAGGGAAGCTCTTCGACCCAAAGATCCAGCAAGCGCCGAGTGGTACTTGGAGTCGCGGCTTCAGCCGTGGAGGATGCTTTGTTGGCTCGTTCGCCCGCCGTTGATTCCGGTGCGATCGACGCAAGGTCGAGCCGATGTGGTGCTCCTCGCAGAACTCGCCATTGCTCCCTTGGCGAAGTTTGTGCCGTTGTCCGTGATGATGCTGTTGGGGAAACCGTAGCGTATATGAGCTCGCGTAGGAACTTAGTGGCAGTCTTCCGTCGCATTTCGGACTGGCTTGGCTTCTACCCACTTTGTGAATTTGTCGTGGCGACCAGCGGTGGGTGTAGCCGAGGGGGCCTTCTTGAAGGGGCCTACCATGTCCATGCCCCACACGGCGAATGGCCGTGTGATGGGGATTGTTTTGAGCGCCGAACTTGAACGCGGCGTTGGCGTACCGCACCCGCGCATCGCTGGATGATATCGACGCCGGCATGTGCGCGGGCCAAGAGAAGCCGTGTCGCATGGCTTTGGCGATCAGGAGAGCGCGCAGCGTGGTGGCCGCAGTACCGAGTGGATGTCGTAAGATTTTGCCCTTCACCGGTTGGACGCAGCGTTGAACACGCCGGTGACGCTGCGCTTGTGTAGCTCGCCGTCGATGATGGTGTAGGACTTGCATCGGCGCCATCATTCTAGCGCTTGTCTCGTCTCGGGCAGGTTGCCTCCGGTAGGCGATGTAGGGCTTGGTCCCCGTTCGCTCGGTGACGAGTGCAACCAAGGTTGCCTCTGGTTGAGCGACTCAATGTCGATCTCCTTCGGGAGAGACCGGCGTGAAGATGGTGTCGAGGAACACGCCGCGGTGCAGTCGAGCCGACCCGATGCGAGAGAGGCGTTGGCCTCCTGCTTTTCCTCCGTCGATCCACTCGACGAGTAGCCGTGAAGTGGCCGCCCACCTTGTCCACCTCTTGGCGGTATGCCGCCATGGTAGGGGAGACGGCGCAGTGCGGCGACTTGACCCGCAACGAGGTCGGAGTCTCCGTAGCATCAAGGCGATTGACGCCATCTCCTTTGCGGCTCGCATGTCAGGTGTAGGGCCTCGATTCGCCATGTTGTTGGTGCAGGGCGAAATGAGGCGGAGGATGTAGCGGAGCTTGTCGCCTTTTGGTGAGGTCGCACTATCCCGCCTCTGCGCGTCTGCGTTCTTGGACCCGTCGGCATGTGCTCCAGAATGGAGGTACGGCGCTTCTGCTGCTGGGCCTCCTCGGTCGGCGAGGAAGTCGGCCAGTGCTCGCGACTTAATCGCCTTCGTGGCTCAGATTAATGTTGTGGACGCCGATCTCGACGGCCCACTTGGCGACTCCGCCTCGCCGCGATTGCGGATGATGTCTTGTAGTGGAGCCGAGGAGACGACCGTGATGGGGTGCTCACGGAAGTAGTGCAGGCGCCTGAGCTCAAGACCGCGATACCAGCTTTTGGTATCAGGTATCGCCGGCGCGACTCGGTTAGGACCTCGTGATGTAGTATACCGCCATTGGACTGGGCGCTTTTTCTTCCTCCGGTCGCTCGACGACCATTACAATGACGACAGCCGGACGCCGCGACGTAAACCAGCATGGGCTCCTTGTCGACGGGTGCGGCGAGTAGTGGTGCGCGAGTAGCACCTTTTGAGGTCGCGAGCGCCGTCCGCCTCCTTGTCCCACCGGAAGGTGGGATTCTTGCGCATCAGCGGTATAGGGGCATCGCCGCCCAAAGCGGGATGAAACGACCGAGAGCCGCTACACGCCCGCCAGCTCGACGCCGCGCAGCACTCGGGTTTGCCGAGCCGGGCGATCGTGTCGATCTTTGGGTTTGCCTCGATCCCTCGCTTGGAGACGACGTACCTAGTAATTGCCCGGCGGTACACAAGGTGCATTTGCTGGTTGAGCTTTATCTTGTACCTCCGCAGGTTGGCGAAGGTCTCGCGAGGTCGGCGAGTAGTTCGCCTTGGCGGCGGATTTTACGACCACGCCGTCGATGTAGACGTGGATGTTGCGCCAATTTGGCTCGCGAGGCATTCTTGCATGCACCGGTACGTTGCTCGGCGTTCTTGAGGCCGAAGGTCATGGCGGTGTAGCGAAGGCTCAATGGCGTGATGAACGCCGTTTTCCTCATCCTCGACAGCCATTTTGATCTGGTTATACCCGAGTAGGCGTCGAGGAAACAACGACCCGAGCCCGCGGAGTCGATTATCTGATCGATTCGCGGGAGGACGAACTGCTCCTTTGGGCAGCGCTGCTTCAGGTTTGTGTAGTCGATACACATTCTCCATGTCCCGCTTCTTCTCGACCAGGATTGGGTTTGCCACCACTTGAGTATTTAATTGGCGGATGAAGCCGGCAGCGAGTAGACGCTGCACTTCCTCGGCGATTGCCGACGGCGTTCTTCGTTGAATGGCCGTAGCGATCGCTGACGGTCGCACTTTGGGGTCGGCGTTTAATTTGTGCTCAGCGAGCTCCCTAGGGACACCGTGCATGTCGGAGGGTTTCCATGCGAAGATGTCCTGTTCTCACGGAGGAACTCGGCGAGCGCGCCTTTCCTATGCTGGGCTCATGCCTGTCCGATCGCCACCGGGCTGGGTCGCTGGGACCAGCTCGACGGTGCGGGTAAAGTCGTGGCCTCAAAGGTTGAGGTGTTTGTGCCCGAGTTGGGCTTCTTGAGTATTGTGGGGTCGTCGTTGTTGACCCCGCGATTTGGCGAGCTCATCGGCGTGACTAGCTTCCGCCGCGATCACGGCGTCATGAAGTTCGCTCCTTTGGCCTCGCATTCGCGGCCATGTCGGGTCGCCGTTGATGGTGATGACGCCGCACGGCCCGGGGAGCTTCATCGCGTTGTACGCGTAGTGGGGTGCCACCATGAATTTGGCGAACGCCTGGCGCCCCAGGACGCAATGGTAAGGGCTGTCGAAGGGCACCAGCTCGAAGACGATCCGCTCGGTGCGGAAGTTCGCCGGAGTGCCGAAGGTGACGGGTAGCGTGACCTTGCCGATCGGGTACGCCTTCCGACCGGGGACGATGCCGTGGAACGTGGTGTGGGTTGTCTCGATCATCGACTGCGGGAGCCGCAGTCGCCTGAAGGTGTCGAGGTAGAGGATGTTGATGGAGCCGCCGCCCATCGAGTCTTGGGAGCCGAGTCGCCGACCTTGGGCTTGACCACCAGGCGACTCGCCTGGATACTGGCGCGGCGAGTGGTCTTGCCGGCTCGGTGATGGGCTGCTCCGACCAGTTCCAGAACCGGGGACGTCTGTCTGGGCCACCGCGTTGACGGCGGCAATGGCGATGACCTTCTTCGCGCTCGTTGAAGCCGGTGAAGGTGTGGAGCGAGCCGCTACTTTGCCGAATTTTCCGCCATTTTGCGGGTCGTTGTCGGTGTCCTCCGCGCTGCCGTGCCTTCTCGATCTCCCGAGGGTGTGGCGATCGCGGTGGTGTGCGTGCGGGCTTTCCTTCCCCGCTGGAAACGCATGGTTGGTTAAGGAGGGCCGCGGATCGAACCTTGGCTTGTTCTTGTAGTTCCGCCGTCGCCGCTGTTGCCTCCGTCGCGGGCGGTAGCTCTTGGGGTCGCGCAGCGTGCCCAGCATTGGCGAAAGTCGACTCGCCCGTTGCGGCGCTTGCTGTGAGGCGAAAGTGCCGCTGTAGCGAGGTCTGCCGCGCCGTCGTTGCCGCCCGCGGCGTCGTTGCCCTCCGGACTCGTCGCCGACGTCTTGATTGGGATCCTCCTCGCACTGCTTGGCGATCTCGAGGAGGTCGGGGATGTTGTCGAGTGTGCGGGCATGTCGCTTGAGCTTGGCGACTAGAGGCTCGTGAGCGCACGAGGTCTTGAAGCAATGGATCGCGGTGTCGTGGATGCCGACCCGCGTTGTACCGAGCTCTTGCCACCGTTGGACCCAGCTGCTGGTCGACTCGCGGGTCCCTGGATGCATCGTTCGAGGTCCTCGATGGTGGTGGCGCGGTGTAGGAGCACTGGCTGACGACATGCGTCTCGCATTTCCTCGGGAGTCGAGCATCGTCCCGGGGAGCGTGTTGATCCATTGCTGCACGCCCCTCCATCATCGATGGGAGGTAACAGGGGCGAGTAGGTCGGTGTGACCCGCGATCCCCATTGCCATGAGGTATGTGTCAAGCCGCATCATGGGTCGTGAGGAGTCGTATTTTTCGATCTCCTGGCGCCTTGAAGTTGGTGGGTACTTTGCCTCGGATCATTGGTCCGAAGCACTTGGGCCCTAGTCGATCGAGCGACCATAGGCTCGCCATCGCGCGAGTAGTTAGGGTGCCGCAAGTCGCCGGGCCGGCGCGCCGATTTGGTTGTTGATGATGTGAGTGCGGCGTCGATTGGCTCTCCATTAGCGGCGACGAGGTTGGTCGCCGCCCGGATCGTTGGTGGAGAGTGCGCATTCGCGGGTCGTTTGAGCTGCGGTGGCTCTGGCGGCAATTGAGGGTGTTTGCCACCGCTGACGGGCCGCTGAGGCCGCCTGCTTCCCGAGGAGCGCGAGTACACTCGCCTGCGGTCGGCGCCGCTTTGCTGTTCCACGGCCTTTGCGAGTAGGGCCTCGACATATTGGATCTGTAAAGGCGCCGTCGCGGTCGCCGTGATCTTGTCGGCGCGGCTCGGCCTGCCACGAGGTTGTCCATCGGTGGAGAGCGGTGGAAGGCGTCGCATCTCGCCCCGTGAGGAGACGACTATCCGCGGCCGATCCTCGAGGGTGCGGTTGGGTGGCGGGCACCCATCGCCGTTGATCCTGGCGGAGGGCGGTTGCTTCCTCCCGGTGGCGCGTTCTCGCAGATCGCGCGCTCGGCTATGCGCGCCGGGTCGCTTTCATCGTCGAAGTTCAGGGCACGCCCCTGAACGCACTCGCCCTTGCGAGTCGGCGCCTGCTTTCTGCTGTTCCACGGCCTTTGCGAGTAGGGCCCTGACATATTGGATCTGTAAGGCGCCGTCGCCGGTCGCCGTGATGCTGTCGGCCGCGGCTCGGCCTGCCACGAGGTTGTCCATCGGGGTGGAGAACAGTGGAAGGCCGTTCGCATCTCGCTCCCGTGAGGAGACGACTATCCGGCTGATCCTCGAGGTGCGGTTGGGTGGTGGCGGGCACCCATCGCCGTTGATCTGGCGGGGCGGTTTCTCCGGTGGCGCGTTCGCAGATCGCGCCGCGGCGCGCGCCGGTCGCTTATCGCCGAAGTTCGTGGCACGCCCGAGCGGTGGGATTCAGCGTGACTGATCCGCCGCTGGTAGCGTGATGCAGCCTCGCTGCCACCCGCCGAGGCGAAATTTTTCGCGCCGCTCGCTTCGCATCGCCTCCGCCAACTTCAGCGGAGTTCCTCGACTCCGCCGCCCGTGGCGTTAGGAGGATCGGGTGGAGAAAGGGTCCTCCGGGTCGGTGCCGGTGGCCATGTAGGTCGCGGCATGGCGATCGCACCGTCGTGGAGGTCGGCGGAGTTTTCCGACCGAGTCGAAGTCGAAGATCCCGAGGATGGAGGGGTCCTCAAATCTCCCGCTGGAGACCTGAGCGATGGAGCCCGCGACGAGGCGGTGATGGATCCGCGAGTGACGCCGGGTCGCCGAGTCGGCGTCGCCGGTGAGGGTCGCGTCTTCCGCCGCTGAGTTCTCGCCACGTTCGTGGCCGAGTCGTACTCGAGGCGAGGCGGTGGATCGCGGATCTGGCTCTCGGAGAGCCGATCGGTGGCGACTTCGCGGATGCGAGCCGAGTCCTCCGAGGTGATGGCGTCGGTGAAGCCGACGAAGAGGCTGATCGTGGTTGGCAGGATCACGCGTGACGGGTCACGCCGCCGGACGTAGCCGCCGCAAGATCCGGAGCATCTCGCCGATCGCTATCATGCGGCCGTGGCGACCGCCTCGTTGATGGGCAGATTGATCTCGCCAGAACACCGCCGACGCCAGGCCCCACGGTGGGCGCCACCGCCGGGAATGACCACGGCAGATGCCGCAATCGGCAGTAGTAGAACGAAGGGCAAGGCGGCCAGCCATCTGCGGTGCGAGATGAGGGCAAAGACACGGGTTTTACCCAGGTTCGCCCCTCGGAGGGTAAAGACCTACTCGCTAGATTGTATTATGGAAGTGTTTACAATGGGCGAACTCGGCGACTAGGCGGCGAGTTGCTTGGGTGTATGAGGGAACGTATCTCTACTCACCCCTTAGGGAGGTTTATATAGGCTTACCTCCCCTAGGGTTTACATATCTCAACCGATTCGGTTACAACTTTGTCAATCGTTTAACTCAGACCGACTGGGCCTATCTACTCGCCTGGGCCTTCGACCTTCAGTCGCCTGGTACCCTGATGGGCTTTGATCCACTCGCCGTTCTGCAGGCCCACTCGCCAGCCTTTGGGCCAGCCGGAAACATCCCGCTGAGGATACCCCAGTAGGCATATCCCCATCAACCGAGGGACGTGAACCTGGGTACATCGTGTGCCAATCTCGCTCCCGGATTCTCCTACGTCACCTTGCTCCCTCTACGTAAGCTACCCCCAGTAGCATCTGTCGTGCAATACCACGACAGTTGGCGCCCACCGTGGGGCTAGCGATGCTTGGAGGGTGATAATCCGGACGAGATCCCATACCATTGACAGCGATCAGATCGCATCTGCCTGCAGACTCAGCTATTTTCGGATCTCATGAAGCATGCCAACGTCCAAAATCCCGTGGGGCGGCGTGGTTCTGTTTCGCTGCAGCCAAGTCCATGCAAAAAATATTGGAAGCAAACGCAAGAATCTGTGCGAGGGATTAATCTGAAAAAAATATTAATCAATCGCCGAGCTGCCCTCAAGCCTCTCGCCTTAATCAAGCCACGAGGAAGACATGGCTGAGAGTCAGTTGATACTTTACTGCGATCTCATGGATATTAATTGGTTGAAGACTTCACGTGAAGGAATTCAAGAGATAGCAATACAACGACGTACTCGATCGATTCAACCGTCAACGTCAGCCTGAGACTTTACCACCACCACGGACTATTTTTTTCTCTCAGTTCTTATCACATAAATAGATTGATTTACTTTAATTTACTTTAATTTAATGTTATGCATGTTATTTTGATACGCATGCATCATCTGGTCAAATTGATCTATGGAGAACTGGGATCGGATGATGCATCAACACCATCATCTGCGCCTGCGACTCGCTGGCCCTGCATCCGCGACTCTGCTCGATGTGGTTTGTCAGTCGTCAGGCTCGGAAACTTGCATGTCGCGGAATCGCCCAGTGCGGAGTCGCGGGCTCGGGGACTCGCCATGCTCTGAAACCCGCCTAAACACGGACACGCTTAAACGCGGACTCGCTAGGCTCGGGGACTCGCCTGCCGCGGGATCGCCATCCCGACCTTGCCCTCGCGGTCCTGTCACCGTCGACATCGTCATAGCGCGACCTCCGTCCGCCGACCTCGCGTCCGCCGACCCGTGTCCGCCGCGTCGACTTCGCCATAGCGCGATCACCGTCCGCCGTGTCGACCCCGTGTCCGCCGCGTCGACATCACCATAGCGCGATCCCCGTCCGCCGCGTCGACCCCTTGTCCGCCGCGTCGACTTCGCCATAGTGCGACCCCGTGTCCGCCGCGTCGACTTCGCCATAGCGCGATCACCGTCCGCCGTGTCGACCCCGTGTCCGCCGCGTCGACTTCGCCATAGCGCGATCACCGTCCGCCGTGTCGACCCCGTGTCCGCGGCCGACATCACCATAGCGCGATCCCGTCCGCGCGTCGACTTTTGTCCGCTGGCCGATTTCGCCATAGTGCGACCCGTGTCCGCTGGCCGATTTCGCCATAGGGCGATCCCCGTCCGCCGTGTCGACCCCGTGTCCGCCGCGTCGACTTCGCCATAGCGCGATCACCGTCCGCCGTGTCGACCCCGTGTCCGCCGCGTCGACTTCGCCATAGCGCGGTTACCGTCCGCCGCGTCGACTCCTTGTCCGCCGCGTCGACTTTTTCCGGTTAAACGCCGTGCGACCGTCGCTACGCCGAATGCGCACGCCACGCCTACTAAGGGACCTTCATCGTCCGAGTTGCGAGAGGGTCGCATGCCATGCCGCACGGACTCACCATGGGCTTTCTTCCACCGGAAAAATCAATTCGCTTTGTCAACCTTTGAAAGAGCGACTCGAATGGCCAAGTAGTGCGGACGAGGACTGCAAACCGAGCCTCGGATCGTCCACGAAAACGCTAACCGAGAGCCATCATTGAGTCGCTTGCTCGACTGGCCTTCCGGGCCAAGACAAATGGTAGTGCTACACAAACAGCACCATGTCCTCCTCAACCTTAGACAGTGCAACTCGCACGGCCAAGTACTGCGGACGAGGACTCGCAAACCGAGCCTCGGATCTTTCAGGAAAAACGCCCAGCCGAGAGCCGTCTTTGGAGTCGCCATGCGATCCCCCGGCCAAGACGAGACTCGCCACAGTGCAATCAACATCATCGCGGACGAATCATCGCGACTCGCCATACCGGGACTTTCCTCGCGACTCGCCATCATCGCGGACTCGCCACACTCGGGACTTTCCTCGGAGTCGCAATCATCGCGACTCGCCATACCGAGGACTTTCCCCGCGACTCGCATCATCGCGGACTCGCCACACTGGGACTCTCCCTCGCGACTCGCAATCATCGCGATTCGCCACGCCGGGACTTCCCTCGCGACTCGCAATCATCGCGGACTCGCCACGCTCGGGGACTTTCCCCTCGCGGACTCGCAATCATCGCGGACTCGCCACGCTCGGGGACTTTCCCCCCGCGGACTCGCAATCATCGCGGACTCGCCACACTCGGGGACTCTCCCCTCGCGGACTCGCAATCATCGCGGACTCGCCATGCTCGAGGACTCTCCCCTCGCGGACTCGCAATCATCGCGGACTCGCCATGCTCGAGGACTCTCTCCACGCGGACTCGCTCGACCTCACGCGCTACCCTCGGGGGCTCGGCGCTCGCCGGTCGCCCGACCTCACCACTCGCCGCGCTCGGCAGCAACCACTAATATTTTCAAAATATGCATCCAGAAGAGCCTCAAGTCGCCTACAAGCCAACTCGAGCCTCGGGACTACTCCTAGGCATGCGGTGTATCGTGGTTCCACGACCGCGCTCGTCGCGTAACGCGCCGGGGACTTCGCCGCCGCGACACTCTCGCCACAGACTAACGCGCTGGGACTTCGCCACGGACACTCGCCCTCACAGACTAACGCGCTGGGACTTCGCCGCGGACACTCGCCACAGATTAACGCGCTGGGACTCGCCGCCTTGGACACTCTCACAGCGTACTAACGCGCTGGGACTTCGCCGCGGACACTCGCCCTCGCGTACTCAACGCGCTCGGGGACTCGCCGCCACAGACACTCGCCCTCGCATACTCAACATGCTCGGAGACTCGCCGCCGCGGACACTCGCCCTCGCGTACTTAACACGCTCGGGACTCGCCACCACGGACTCGCCCTCGCGTACTCAACACGCTCGGGGACTCGGCACGCTATAGACAGCGCCACTCGCCAGTCTCCCAACCTCGCCACTCGACATGTTCGGGGACTCGGTACGCTCCATGTTTGGAGACTCGCCGCAACTGGCGGCTTCACCGACACCCTACGTCTTTCGCCAACTGGTCATCACCGACTGGCTCACGCCGACTGCCTCCCGCTTCACGATTCTTTTCTTTGTTCATGAGCTCGTCGCCGATTCGTCACGGCCCATCGTCAAGACTCTCCGTGCCCTGCCTCAAGCCCGCGTCGAATCGACAACGCGCTCGGGGACTACTGATGGGGGAATACCAATCGGGGTATACCCACGAAGCGGAGTTGCCAGATGGGATCGAGCCGACTGAAACCAATCCCAAAGCGGGTCGACTCGCTGGATATGACGACTGGCGCATGCTGGACCCAGACGACTGGCGCCGACTGGAGGCCCAAGACGGCGACTCCAATAGAAAGCCCACTAAAGCACTTGTAAACCCTAACTGGCTGCATATATAAATCCACCAAGGGCACCCCCAAGGGGTACGTCATATTAGATCTAGTCTCCCTCCGCCTATGGCGGCTCCCATGTAAACCAATTTATGATCATATACTGGATTGATAGCAGGACGTAGCGATCCTCCACCGAGGGGACGTGAACCTGGGTACATCGTGTGCCAATCTCGCTCCCGGATTCTACTACGTCGCATTGCTCCCTCTACGTAAGCTACCCCCAGTAGCATCTGCCGTGCAATACCACGACACTATCCTGTGAATCAAACAGGCTCTTAGTAATAGGGCCACCTATGATGAAGAAGGACCAGGGACGTTCTCGACCTCGACGATCCCTGTCCCATCAGTAGGGCTGTCAAAAAAGTTCGGGTTTGACAAACTGTGCGAGTTCGGCGCGTTAACAGCTCGGCTCGATCTTGATTCGTCTCTCTAACAAACCAGCTCGAGCCTGTTTTCGAGCTCGCGAGCTTAGTCGAGCCGAACTCAAACAGTTCGATAAAGCTCGTGATTTTTGTACAGCCGCAAAATTGAGACTACTATTATTATTTTATTTGTTGTAAGACCGCTAAAATAATTATTCTGACATGTTGGCACTGTATTACTATTATATGAAACTCCAAGCCATTTCTGCTATTCCGTTTTCAAGCTTTACTATTTTCTTGCTATGTAGCTGCACGTCGATGTACTAAAATTTTCTTACCGAGCTTCAACGAACTGAGCTCAAGCCTACTCGATCTTTGGTCGAGCTGAACTCGGGCTTAGATATAGGCTCGAAGGTCAACCTAGACTCGCTCAAGCTCGGCTCGAGCTTCTACCGAGCTCGAGCCGAGCCTAACAATATTCGCTCGAGTTCGGCTCGTCGACAGCCCTACCCATCAGCTGTTTAATTCGTGCATTTCCTTCCCGTCCGTATCTAGCAGTTGGTTTAGGCAGCTGGTGAATGCACATGCCCGTCCTATTCCTCCTCCCATCCACCCACAGCGCGCACGGCTTTCTGCACGGCTTAGCATAATCACCACCATCAATTCCTGATCGCACGGCCGGGGCTCGGCTGTCCACCATAAATACGCCGGCCGGTTACCTCTCATGTGATGTGTCACAGCACGTATAATCTCTCTCGACTAATCTACCACCTCCAATACGCGAGCGAGCTAACACCACCAAAAGAAAGTCCAGTCACGGTCTCGTGGACGCAGTACAAAGAGACATGATGGTCGATGCTGTTGTCTCTCTCTCTCTGGCAGCTCCAACCACGAGCTCGCAACTAACCCAGGCATTCAATTACGTCAGAGGCAGTGCCTCGCCTGCCTGCTGCCTGCCTCAAGTTTTCATTGTCCGGTCAAAGCGCGGCGACCTAGACGCGTCGTACGGACCCCCACCGGCCGGGCCATCGCCGCCGTTCGCCGCCGATCCGACGGGGTCGCGACGTCGGCGACACACGCGGCCCGTACTGTGCGACTGCGCCGAGGATAATGCTCTCTGGTCGTGCTGCGATGCACGCGCAGGCGATTCAATACGACCTGCCGCCGCGTACCTGCTATCGGACGCGTGGCGCATATAGTACTATTATTTCTGATCGTCGAAATTCAATTCAAGAGGTTGCATGGCGCTGGCGCGTACGTACGTGTGGGCGCTGCACAGGTAATCGTTAGACCATCCGATACATGTCTGGGTTCGCGCCTGGAGTATACTCCTACTCGTATAATAAACGAGAGAGTGTGTATGTGTTCGCATGCACTGCGACTATCCCTTGCAGAAAACCGTAGATGGACGGCTGAGATGAGCGCACGACAACGTTGTCAAAGAGGAAAAGACCTCATACAGTACGTGATTAAAGAGAGAAATTCAATAACAAAGCACTACGTGTGGCAAATGATACATGTTTTTCCGTCCGGGAATAAGTGACTTAGTTATGTTTAAGTTTGTATATATATATTCATAGTAGGCTACTCATCCGGCTAGCTGCGCATGCCTGCAATGCCGTAGGATAAAAAGACAAGAGCATAATTCGATTAACGGATGTGATATAAACCTATTAGAGAAACTAACGTCCGTTGTATCGAAAGCATAAGGTTGATTTATTATGTAAATGACGCATGTCATTCATACACATGAGTTTTTCACACAGTGTTATCCATGCCATTTACACATGAGTTCTTCCTACGGTATTACTCATCCTCACACAAATGTTCTCTCCAACTAAATTTAAATCTTACGATAACAACATGTATTTTTTCGCATGTCACACATGATAGAACACATAGCCAAGGACACATGTCATATCACGCAAGATCAGCCATGGTGGCAGATTTTTTCCGTGCGAGCTGCCTATCGTGAGAAATGGTACAGGCGTGGTGTTTATTAGCTTTTTTTTCATACCTCATGTTCACTTGGCGCATATATATAGTGTCATGTAGCTTTCATAGGAACGAAGGATAAAAAGCGTGGCAAAAATAATTTGGCCAGTTGGTCGGACAAGCCACAAACAAACGTATGTGGTATCAAGTGTACCATCATCTAGAAATCACAAAACAGTTGATTGTTGTTCATATGTCAAAAACCATGATGATGTAAACATGGTGTCTAAGACTCAAAGGAAAACCAGAGGATGGTGGCTAATACACAAGTGAAAGGACAAATAACATCTCCTTTAGCCTATTCTTAGCAGAATCTTGACGGATGGACGCCGTTAGCAAACTAATGCCACCGACCAACGATACAGATATTATTACGGGATCATATGGTGACTATATCTGATGATAGTGCATGCATGCGCAGGTAGCATGGTTGTAGCGAATCTGTGTCGATATATATATATAGACATATTTTCTATGCATAGATACATTTAAATTTAAACAAAGTCAAATCACTTATTTCTAAACGGAACAAGTATTACCTCTTCCGTGTCAAACTATTCCTTCACTTTCAAAAGAGATTTTTTTTTCTAAGAATCTCTCCAAAGATATTTGATTAGTTTATGTGCACTTCTTATACATTAAAACAAGTCTAAATATATATATATATATATATATATATAATTCAAAACCAAAGAATAGTATAAGATATTTTAATAGACTAAAACATTTTAAAACAGAACTTGTAATTAATTAACCAGGAACAGTCCAAGGGAAACGGATCGACGTCACTAGCTAGCACGTACCAAGCTACTATCAGTGCTTTTCTTCTCAAATAATGGGCGGAACACGAAAAAACCATGTTTTGCATTTTGGAGCCTAGAAAATGATCCTAATAGAGACACGTAACGGCCTTGTACGCAAAAAATAATTGGCTCTCCTAAATTTGCTTTTGTTTAGACAACGATTGATTGAATTTCATTTCATTACTCAGCCTGATTATATTGGGAGTAACTTAGCTAGTAATATGCATATACACGTAATGTTAAGTAGTAAATAAATTAGTGACATGGGCTGGTCATAGTGCTAAGTAACTTAGACTAATAACTTGCATATGTTACTGCTCCATGTTATTATCTTTATAGTGATAGTAATATGTGGATAGTGTCATGCAAGGCCTAATTAATTAGATTATAGACTTATATAGTCTTGATATGTGTGATGTTACGGTAACTATTTAAATTATTTTCTTTTTCTCTTTCTTTATTAATTATTATGTTATGTCATCAATTTGCTTAGTTGACATTGCAAGTATATGCATGTTACTACTTCCATGTCCCAGTTTAAAGGACACAATTTACAAATCATGCAATCCCAAAATATTTAGGCACAAAAGCATTTAATCTCTGTAATTACTCCAGTGTGAAAAGACCAAAATGCTTGCATGCACATGTAAATAAATGTGAACGCTCTCACGCATGTTCTTCTCCACACTATAAAATGGACCAATCAGAGGATAACTTGGGTCACAAATTTGTGTCCTTTAAATCGGGACGAAAGGAGTAGTTAAGTTACTCTCACTATGGCTAGCCTAACTTAGCTACAGTTAATCCCCTCTCTCTTCGAGAAAACATAGTTACCATAATATCACACATATTAAGACCATATAAGTCAACCTAATTAATTAGTCTTTACTAGTACATGACACCACACATATATTACTACCCACTATAAAGGTAGTAACATGAACTAGTATATTGGCATAAATTACTTAGCACTATAACCAGTCTTAGAGAATAACGGAATACATGCAAAGTTCAGATAGCATCCAGGTGCAGCAAAAGAGAAAGAAAAACAAAACAAACAACGGGTCTGTAAGACAAAAAGATACTACCTCGGTTCTACAATATAAACATTTTTAGCAAACTTAAACAACTTGCTAAAACTAGGCTACTAAGGAGTTCAAATGACATCCTTGACCTGAAATTGCAGTAAGAGAAAGAACATTGGAAGAGCACTTAGCAAGTATCTTGAGATGGAATCAACACATATAAGAGGAAAGTTAGAGCTGAGTTCCTGCTCTCTTCGAGAAAATTGCAGCTATCACTACCCTTTTATGGCATTTGTTGCACAACCCAGGAAAACAAACTACTTTTTATCGCTAGCACGGTTTGTTTCTTAATTCTTTGCATCCAACCCAAAAAAACAACTTAGTCTTGTTAACATCTTATATGACAGAGAAAATTATAGCTAACATTAATCTTTATAACATTGTTGAACAAAATATAGAAATAAGATTTTTTTTAGCTAGCGTAGTTTGTTACTTAATTATTTGCACCCGGTCTAAACAGCTTAACTTGTAGAATACATATAGGACTTAGAGATAGACTATAACTCATCTTCTTATACTCCAAGTCTCCCCTCCTTGCACGCCTATATATACCCCCCACGAGAGGATCAAATAAAAAACAACATAATATTAGGATTTTATTATTTTTCACATAACTTACTAACATGTCGATGAAATAAATTTATAAAGGGGATGCAATTTTTTACTAAAACTATACCAAGTTTTCTATATTTATTGTCATTTGTTACAACTGTATTTGTCGTGGTGGTGGCACGGCAGATGCCATGGGTAGGCTAAAGTATGAGGCCAATGGATGTTAGAGGGATCTGGGGAGGGAAGATGTAGTGATTTCTACACACAAATGACTAGAACATAGATCTTTATTTCTCATCAATCGAGTTACAAGTGCTCCTAGAGCTGTATCAGGGTGAGGAGGAAGAGAAATACTACGCGAGCCCTCTAGTGTCAAATGAATCGATCCCTCCTCCAGGAGCCCGTGCCCCTCCTTATAAAGGGGTCATTGGTTCCTCCTAGGGCTGACATGGCAAGCATATTCCCCCACATGTGATCCTCGGGCTTCCCCACTATCACCTCAGTGACGCTTGTCTGCCCCTCTGCAGCTCTGCTCTTTGTCCTTAGCGCTTGTCCCTGTGTAGATTCTTCCTAGCCAGTAGCTAGGGTTTGACTCTGGGATCCTTCTCCTTCTCCTGCAAGTTTCCCGTTATTCGGCCTCGTCTCGCATAACTCAGCTCGGCCTCCGCCTGCATACGAGCTGATCAATCTTATTTGGCTGACTTAGCTCACACGTCAGACGAGTAAGGTGTTAATCACTCGATTCTGCCAAGCCATGGCTCATTCGGCCGAGCCTTGCATGACTCGGCCGACTTAGCTCATAATTCGGCCTATGGTAAGAAAGGTTCCTTCTTTCTTTTCGCTATCTTGACCCTACTTGGGGTCATCCCCCAACATTAGTCCCCGAAGTTGGTGCGGTCCTTCCGGAAACTTCGGTCGGGCCACATCAGTTTCCAGACATTCATTCCTTCTAATTTCTTGTCTAAGGTATTTCTTAGCTGACGTTCTTTTTTAGCTATCCTCCTTCTATTTATCCTCTCTTACCAAGGTTTAAATTATGTTCCGAGTTATCCTCTCTTTTCCGGGGTATCTACTTGGCTTCTCGAGTAAGCCTGGTCTTACGTGTACCAGTCATCACTGCTGCCTAGTTTTTTGTTCCGCTACAGTGCTTGCTGACATGCTACAGTGATTACTGCGCCCGTCGTGTCGGCGCAGTGACGCTTCTATAAACGCAACGATCAGATGGCCTGATCTCCTCTCGCACCGTGTGGCCCTCGCTGTGGCTCCACTCTTTGTTCGCGGTTGGGTGATACACGCGATTATGCAGTTACCGCGGCACAAACACGATCCCACTACCGCTCACCGTACGCGGTTATAAGGAGGGGAGTGGGGGTGGGTCGATTCACTTTTACCCTCCCCACTCCCTTCGTCTTCCTCCCCGTGCCACCGCTGCTGTTCACGTTCCAGTAACCATGCCGCCGCCGCTTCTCCTCGATGGTCATGCCGCAGCTCTCTGGCTCTCGCGAACTCGTCGCGGCGCCTCCACTTTCGTGCTTTCGCCGGTGTGCCTCTCCGCAGCGCCGCCGCTAGGTTTCTGCCATGGGTGTGCTTCTTGTTCTCTTCGATTTCCCGCAGTGGTTCTTTCTATGTTCCGCCGTCGCCGTCGCGATGGGACCCTACACTTCTAGGCCTCTCTCCGCCGCCAGTTATTCCTCTATCGGTTCCTCCGACGAGACCATGTCTAGCTCTTCCAGCAGCGCTCTCGTCGGGAAAGAAGATCTTACGGCGGGTCCAGAACGGGGTTCCTGGCAAGGCTCCATGGTTACTCGCCGGGAGGTTGAGTGGCTGATCAAGACTCGTCGAATCCCTGTCGGGGTTAGTTTTCGCTTCCCCGGCAAAGAATCCTCCCCTGTACTTGATGAGGGTGAGTTCGTAGTTTTCATGTCCCATTTTGCTCGTGGATTCGGCCTCCCTCTTAGTGATTTTGCTAGGAGCTTCTTAGATTACTTCGGCCTTCAGCCGCATCAGCTCCCGGCTAATGCCATAGCTTCTCTGTCGGCTTTTATCTCGGCTTCGGAGGGGTACTTCGGCCTTTGTCCTTCTGTAGATGTCTGGTCTAAATTCTTTCAAATCCGAGCTAACGTGGTGCCAGATAAATCTCTCCATCCCTCTGAGAAATCTCTCACCCAATGCGGGGCCGCCTCCATTACACCTCGGAAAAACTCCGTTTTCCCCCATGTTGCGGGCCTTGAGTCTTGTAAGAAGTGGCATAGATCATTTTTCTATGTCAAGAATACCGGAGCAGAAGATAAGATTTGGCTCCCCCTTTCTCTATCGGCCCTCCTTCAAATAAGAACTGACTTTATAATCCGATAAAAACCCATGCTCTTGCCGAGGCATTCGAGCTCCGACTTAAGGAGTTGATTCGTGCTGGGCTCCGGGGTGAAGACTTGATGACTGTGTTTGTTAGCAGACGAATCTGCCCTTCCAGCTTCGCTCCCACAAGCTCTGCTACACGAGCGGTCCTTGGATCCCAACCGAGTCTCTACTATTGAGCTTGATGACTACCAGATTTATAAACGTGTTCGGGCTATATTCAAGACTGAAATGCCCGAGGAATGGACGTGGGGAATGAAGCCATTTTCTCGCGAGAATCCTCCTCCTCAGGTAAATTACACATAGGTGGTTTCATCCGAGTTATTCTTCCTTTAATCTTTCACTAACTCTTGTCCTCTTTCCTCGTAGAGGTTTGCGGAGCAAACCGCAGAAGACGCCGAGGTTTTGGCTCTTCCTTGGACCGCTGACCGCAATATCCCGGACAATGGAGAACCTGATCCGGAGGAGTTCATTCATAAGCCAGTAGCTGCTCTTGTTCGTACCCGGAGCAAGACCTCGGCATGTGCTGATGAAGGTGATTCGGATGACGTCCAAATTCTCGAGGTAGTTGTCGCGGTGCTATCTCTTATGCATTTCCGGCTCCTTCTTTCCTAGCTAATCAGGCTGGTTAGGTGCATGAGGTCGATCCTCTTGCTTCTGAGGCCCCTGTTGCTTCCAAGAAGTGCACTGCCTCGACGGTTCCTTCCGATGCTGCCCCCAGGAAGCATACCAAGAAATCTTCTCAGCACATTCCGAGGCGTAAGACCATGCTTGGAGTTACTGGGTAAGTTTCCCTTTATATTTTCATTTGTATTTCTTGTTTCTCTCTTTCTATCTCTAAATCAATTTCTACTTTCCTGTAGAGCTCCACTTTCCGCAAAGCCAAGCGGTCTGAGTATGACATCTCATACTACTCGGTCGCCTTCTCCCTCACCTCCGGAGGATGTTCGGGTTCCCAGTCCTCCTCGTGTTGATTCTCCTCCAGCGCCGACTAACGCATCTCCTCGCTGAGATGAGCCCATTTCTCCCCCTCGTTGTCTCCGAAGATACCCTAATGCCAGATCAGCCGGCCGAGTCTGCTATCCCCCTCAAGACTCCCGAGGTTTCCCCCAATGATCCTTCGACCACCGCAGTTCCAGCTCCTGCTCCAACTTCCACCGAGGTTACCACTAACTCGGCCCGTTTGGAGACCGTTGTTCCTCCTGCTGCCAAGGACGTGGCCCCCAGTGCTGAATTTGCTGCTCCTGCCAAAGTTCTTGCAAAGAGCAAGAAAGTTGTTGCCGCTAAATCCTTGCCATCTCAGAAGGGGCCAACAAGCTCTTCTCATCCCAGCATTGCTGATATACTTCGTAAGGGAGCTTCTACCTCTAAACCTGGTGTTGCCCTTGCTGCCGACACACAACTTATTCTTCATAAGAGTCCGGCGGCGGCAGTTATGCAACATGCCCGAGGTAAAGTGTTGACACGCACTGAGAGCAGGAATAGCCTTGGCTCGTTGGTGGAGTATGCCAATAGCTGGAATGTGCCGCCGATCAACTTGAAGGCAATCTGAGTAACCAACCGTTCCAACTTTCTGACATTAGCAGTCGCTTGCATATGGCTGCTAAGATTGTCCTTGAAAGTGATAAGATGAACGAGGTAAGTGCCTCAATTGATACTTCGTCTATTATCCATATGATACTATATACACACTAGTCCCCGAAGCTTGCAACCGGATGATTTGTTATTCGTTTGGAAGCTTTTACTTGTTTCAAATATACCTACTTGCTGAGTCAAATTTCTTCGTGATTCGGATCAACCGTGGTTTTGGATATCTAGCCATCTAGATCCGAGTCAATGTTTTACTTGATTCGGATCTGCCTTAATTTTGTTTATCTAGCCATCTAGATCCGAGTCAAGTCTTACTTGATTCGGATCTGTTTTTACTTTAAATATCTAGCCCTCTAGATTCGAGTCAAGTTTTACTTGATTCGGATCTGTTTTACTTTTGAATATCCAGTCATCTAGATTCGAGTCAAGTTTTACTTGATTCGGATCTGTTTTACTTTTGAATATCCAGCCATCTAGATTCGAGTCAAGTTTTACTTAATTTAGATCTGTTTTACTTTTGAATATCCAGTCATCTAGATTCGAGTCAAGTTTTACTTGATTCGGATCTGTTTTACTTTTGAATATCCAGCCATCTAGATTCGAGTCAAGTTTTACTTGATTCGGATCTGTTTTACTTTTGAATATCTAGTCATCTAGATTCGAGTCAAGTTTTACTTGATTCGGATCTGTTTTTACTTTGTGTAACTTGTTGTTATTTCCAGGTTGCTCATGATCGCCGGACGGCCGAATTTCAAAGGTTGCTCTTTGCGCACAAGAAACTTCAAGATAAATTTGAGCAAATGGTCCCTGTCGTGAAGAAAACTGGTAAACTACTCGGTTCGTTAGTGTGTTTTATCCTTGTAACAAATTTAGTTTCTATACCAACTTCTATCATGCTGTTGTGCAGTTAATGTCAATAATCTGAATACCCGTCTTACCAAGAAAGTTGGCGCTCTTGAAGGTTAGTTACTCCTTTTGCCTTTTAATTTATCGAGTTTTGTTCGAGGTAAATCTTGGGTATCTTACGACCTCCCGGCTTTGGTATAGCCGAGTTACAAACACTTGCAGCGTCGCATAAAGAATGCATATCTATGCCTGATATGATGCTGCATTTTTTAGAACAAGTTGTCGCTCACTCGGCACAACTTAAGGAAAAGGATGACGAGATAACCCGGTTACGCGCCGAGGTTGAATCTCTTAAACTTGCCCAGAAGCCCGAGTTAGAGAAGGTTGATCAGGAGTTCTCTGAGGAAAAGAACCGACTAAGTCTACAGCTTCAGAAGGACAAGTAACTTCTTGATGCTGCCGAGCTAAAGAACCAGACGATGAGCGAAGAACTGACTCATTTTGAGAAGAGTGAATCCGACTGGGCCCGGGATCTCCAGAAAATGTTGCGCTACATCCACCGTAAGTTTATGTTTCTTGTCGAGTCATTCTTTTGCTTGTAGATTTTCTTGACTTAAGCGATGTTTTTTATTACAGACCATTTTACAGAAGCAGAATATGTGAGTTCAAAAGCTGTTATTGCTTCTTGTGGCAACCGAGGTGTTCCCATCGTGTCGGTTCAAGAATATACCATTGAAGATTTCCTGATTGCCATTGCAGCTGCTATTCAACCAATGAAAGTCATGGGAAGAGATCCGGTGCAAGCAGCTATTCGGTCTTACCATGTGCTCTGACCGAATGAGCCAAAGATTAAAAAGGTTGAAGTGCTCGTGGCGAGGCTGGTGGAGTCTCAGACTCGATTGAATCTTTGGCGAGAATCCGCCGGACGAGACGGAGCGGACATGGCCCTTACTGTTGTTCTGTCATGGTACGAGGATATCTCCCTCGACACCTTGATGAACTTGCGCACCTGCTCTCCTTGGGTTGAAAATCCGGAGTATGTTGCCCGCCGCCAAGCCCGTGCGTATCAGCTTATCGAGTACGCCGATGTTCATCAATGGAACGAAGGGCCGAGCCTTCTCCATGAGGATGCTGAAGATGACATTGAGGCCGCAGACGAGGATGAATCTGATGGAGATTCGGGTGATGAGGGTGCCTCGGATCAAGATTCCGATAATGGTGACGAGTCCAGTGATAGCTCATGAGGGAATGCCGAGGCTCGTTCCTCCTCCAAGGGAACCAAAGCTTCTCAAGTTCAAGGTGAAGTTTCTCATCAGATGAACCCTGCCCAAGATGTTCTTGCGACCTCTGTCGACGCCGAAGTAACCTCTGCAAAGGCTCGAGCCACCACTGAGGCCCCTGCTTCTAAGGTCACTCCTTCTGGTGAGGCCGAGGTAGCCTCGGCTGCGTCCGGGGCACCAACATCGGACACACCTGCTGCCCCTATTGTTCCTCCCATGGGTGATTCGGCAGCCGCCGATGCTTGAGCTTAAAAACTTTTATTCGTTTGAGTCCCCGGTATGCCAGGTGTATGATGTTCTTAAACAATCCTCCCTTTTGGTACTATTTGATCTGTTTGACGTCGGCGTCATATGCCGTAGTAATGTTGTTACTCTACCTAGTTGAGTTTGTGTGATTCGTATCTTTGTTTTGTCAAACTTTAGCTTTGTAAACCCAAATCATATTTTGCACATGTCTCATATCCGTTTGGCATCCATCTTGTGTTTTTCATCTATTCTTAGTTATAAAACTCTCGGTTTTGACTCGAATTGCTGATGTTATCATTCATGTGACTATGATAGTATGAATTGTTGGTCGTTTCCTTCGAGTTATTTATCCGGTTGCAAAAGAAATTTTTATATCGCATCTGTGATTGATGATAGACTAGTCAGGGCAGTCCCCGAGTCACTGCTTGGTCTCCCGAGGTTCCATCCACAACCAAGTCGACAAACAGTACGGGGTAGTCCTCGAGTTACTGCTTGAGTCGCCGAATTTTCATACATACGGATAAATGACAAACAATATGAGGCAGTCCCCGAGTTACTGCTCGGGTTGCCGAAGTTTCATACATAGTTAAAAATGATAGATAACATGAGGCAGTCTCTGAGTCATTGCTCAGGCTGCCGAAGTTCCATACGTAATTAAAAATGACAGATAACATGGGGAAGTCCCCGAGTTACTGTTGATACATGTCTGATACATCAATTTGGTACATCATGTTGCTAGATGCAATACAATTCTTCTAAGTGTAAAACGGAGGAAGTAAGGCCACGGTCCACGGTCTTTTTGATTCATCTCCGGACTTGCTTGCATTGTTCTTTTCCGGTGTCTGAGCGTCGATCAGGTAGTATGCATTGTTGTGTAATGCTTTACTCACGATAAATGGGACTTCCCATGGGGGTGAGAGCTTATGCATGCCGGCTGTGCGTTGCACTAGCCGAAGAACTAGATCTCCTTCCTTAAAAACTCTTGGACTGACCTTCTTTCTATGATATCGTTTGAGCTGATAAATAGCTGATCTTGAGAGTGCCAGTTCTCTTGCTTCTTCTAGCAAGTCCACATCATCTTTCCGTGATATTTCGTTTACTTCGGCATTTGTGTGTTGGGCTACTCTTGGCGAGTCATGCATTATGTCGGCTGGAAGTATATCTTCTGCCCCATATACAAGAAAGAACGGGGTATACCCTGCCAATCTATTCGAGGTGGTCCTAAGGCTCCATAGCACTGCTGGAAGTTCCTCAATCCAACATCCTGCCGACCTCTGTAGCGGTTCAATCAGCCAAGGTTTTATCCCAGAGAATACTAGTCCATTTGATCTTTCTACTTGTCCATTCGAGGCCGGGTGAGCTACCAAGGCAACATCGAGTCTAATGTGCTTCTCTTGGCAGAACCTAGCAAAGGATCCTTCAGCGAAGTTTGTGCCATTATCTGTGATGATACTATGTGGGTATCCATATCTCAAGATAATATCTTTGAGGAATTTCACTAATGTGGGCCTGTCACATTTTCTTATTGGCTTTACTTCTATCCACTTTGTGGATTTGTCCACCATGACCAGAATATGAGTCATTCCGCCGCGAGCCGACTTAAATGGACCTACCATATCTAAACACCACACAGAAAATGGCCAAGTGATTGGTATTGTCTTTAGCTGGGATGAAGGCAGATGTATTTTGCTGGCGTATCTCTGGCAACCATTACACTTTGTTACCAATTCTTTTGCTTCTTTCAGCGCAGTTGGCCAATAGAAACCATGCCTAAATGCTTTGGCCACTAGGGCCCTGGATGAGGCATGATGTACACATTCTCCTTGGTGTATATCCAAAAGGATTTCCTGCCCTTCTGTCGAGTCAACGCATCGATGTAGTACATTTGTCACACTTCTCTTATAAAGCTTATTATTTATGATTGTGTAGGCTTTTGATCTTCTCACTATCTTCCTGGCCATAACCTCATCATCCGGCAAGATCTCTTCTTTGAGGAATGAGAATATGGGTTGTGCCCATGTCGGCGTGACCTTTTCTAGGAAAATTATGTTGTCTATTTTCATTACTTCCATTGACAAAACATCTGTGGGCCTTTCCCAATCCATCCGTGGGTCAGCCGAATCAATTCATGAGTATTTCGGGTCATGTTCTTTGTCAACTTCCATCGGGACACATCCTTCTGTTTGTTCTGCCGAGATACGAATTGACTCGGATTCTGGCGAAGGTGTAATTGACGGTTTTCTGAGGTGTTCCAGAGCTATACCAGGGGGAATTGATTGTCTGGTTAATCCGAGCATCGACAGTGTATCCGCAGCATCGTTTTCTGCTCGAGGTATGTGATGGAATTAACACCCATCAAAGTAACTACTGATTTTCTGCACATGAAACCTATACAGGTCCATATACGCATCTAGTGCATCCCAATTCCTCGATACTTGTTGTACTACAAGATCTGGATCCCCGTAACACAGGATCCGACGTATGCCGATCTATTTTGCCATTTTCAGGCCATGGACGAGCGCTTCATATTCGGCTATGTTGTTTGATGCAGTGAAATGTATTTGCAACACCTATTTCAGTTGATCTTTCTTCGGTGAGGTTAGCACTATTCCTGCTCCTGGCCCATTTCTTAACTTGGACCCGTCAAAGTGCATTGTCCAATACTTCGGATCTAGCAATGGGGGCTCATATTGTACCTCGGCCCAATCTACGAAGAATTCGGCTACTGCCTGAGACTTAATTGCATCTCGCCTATCGAACTGCGGAGCATAAGGTGATAACTCAATTTCCCATTTTGCTATTCAGCCACTCACATCTTTGTTGCTTAGTATCTCGGCTATGGGTGCCTCACAAATCACCTTTATCGGGTGTTCTTCGAAATAATGTTTGAGTTTCTTGGCCGACATATATACTCCGTAAGCCATTTTCTGGTAGTGTGGGTAGTTTTGCTTGGAGGCCGATAATACCTCACTTAGGTAATATACCGGCCTTTGTACCGACTTACCCTCTTCAAAATTCAAGGAGTTGACTACGATGAGACTTACCCTCTTCAAAATTTAAGAATAAAACAGATGTTGATGGTAATATTACTATCTATAAAGCTCGCCTTGTTGCAAAAGGGTTTCGACAAATTCAAGGAGTTGACTACGATGAGACTTTCTCACCAGTAGCGAAGCTAAAGTCTGTGAGGATTATGTTAGCAATCGCTGCATATTATGATTATGAGATATGGCAGATGGATGTCAAAACGGCGTTCCTCAATGGAGACATTGATGAAGAGTTGTATATGATGCAACCCAAAGGTTTTTTCGATCCTAAAGATGCTAACAAGGTATGCAAACTTCAACGGTCCATATATGGATTGAAGCAAGCATCCCGAAGTTGGAATCAACGTTTTGATAAGGTAATCAAGAGTTTTGGTTTTATACAAACTTATGGAGAAGCTTGTATTTACAAGAAAGTGAGTGGGAGATCTGTAGCATTCTTAATACTATATGTAGATGACATATTGTTGATTGGGAATGATGTAGACCTTCTTAATAGTGTCAAGGATTATTTGAATAATAGTTTTTCAATGAAAGATCTTGGCGAAGCAGCTTATATATTAGGCATAAAGATTTATAGAGATAGATCGAGGCGCCTAATATCATTGTCACAGAGTACATATTTGGACAAAGTTCTAAAGAGATTTGGAATGGAAGATAGCAATAAAGGGTTCTTGCCCATGTTGCCTAATACGACCTTGAGTAAAACTCAAAGTCCTGCAACGACAGAAGATAGAGAAAGGATGAGTAAGACTCCCTATGCCTCGGCCATAGGATCTCTAATGTATGCCATGCTATGTACTAGACCCGACATCGCATATGCTGTTAGTTTGACTAGCAGATATCAAAGTGATCCAGGACTGAATCATTGGACAACGGTCAAAAACATCCTTAAGTACTTGAGAAGAACTAAGGATATGGTTCTTTCTTATGGAGGTGATGAACAACTCGTTGTTAATGGTTATACCGATGCTAGTTGGAACACCGATCCGGATGATTCTAAATCTCAATCTGGATACGTATTTACTTTGAGTGATGCAGCAGTTAGCTGGAGGAGTGCAAAGCAAAGCGTTGTGGCGAGATCTTCAACTGAATCGGAATACATAGCTGCTTCGGAGGCTTCACAAGAGGTGATATGGATGAATGAGTTCATTACAGAGCTCAGTGTGGTTCCAAGTGCGTTGGACCCAATGTCTATCTACTGTGATAACATGGGCGCCATAGCAAATGCGCAAGAACCAAGGTCACACAATAAGCTGAAGCACATCAAGCTACATTTTCACGCTATTCGAGAGCATGTCCAAGATGGTGACATAAATATTTGCAAAGTACACACAGATCTGAATGTGGCGGATCCGTTGACTAAACCTCTCCCATGGGCAAAACATGACTAGCACCAAACCGCCATGGGTGTTCGGTATATTACCATGTAATCTAGATTAGTTGACTCTAGTGCAAGTGGGAGACTGTTGGAGATATGCCCTAGAGGCAATAATAAAAGTGGTTATTATTATATCTTTGTGTTTATGATAAATGTTTACATTCATGCTATAATAGTATTAAACTGGAAACATTAATACTTGTGTGATTTGTAAACTAAATTAGAGTCCCTAGTAAAGCCTCTTTAAAATACTAGCTTGTTGTTTAATAGATGATCGTGGTTTCCCGATTGTCGTGGTATTGCCGATGAGTACGCCATGGAGGGATCCTCACAGTCCGTGTTTAGAGACGTGGGGTAAGGCGGACGGTTGACGGGTACGAGGTAACACAGCTTACCCAGGTTTAGATCCCACAACGGTGGCGAAATCCTACTCCTGCTATAAATCACTATAAGGGCACACGAGTTACGAGATAGGTTCACAGCGAGGTTGTCTGAGATTGTCTGTTGTTGTGCCCTAAAGGCTCCCATAGGCCCAACTTATATAGTCGCCAGGTCCTAGGGTTACAGGGAAAAGTCCTAGCCGGACAGGTCATAGAGTCCTACACCGTCTATTACTAGTCTCGTGTATCTTGCACTCCAAGGCTCCGGCTACGCTGGTGACTCCATCGTAGCCTTCCTTTATCCGGCATGGGCCTCCCTTCTGGATCCACCTAACTGGGCTGCCTAGCAGTCCATAGGCCATGCTACCGACTATGGTCCACCCGGGTTAGCCGGATAAGAGACATGCTATAAGGATACCTATATAGCATATCCCCAACAGTAGCCCCCGGAGAACTCCGAGATCTTGCGCCGTCTTGCCTATTCACGTGGAATGCTCCGTCTAGATGGATGTTGGCAGATCGTCAAGCAACATCTTGTAGTCCTCCCAAAGAACCCTGCAAGGCTTTCTCCGTCTTCGAATGGTAAGCCGGAGAAATGCTGAATCTTCCATCGCACTCTTTCATAGTCGGATTAAATCCGTCCATGCTGGAATCTTCGATGCGACGGCTCATCTACCCGTGTCAGCTAGGACGACGTAGGCTTATGTCAGCTACGCCTCATAACTCACACATGCAGAGAACGCAATCATATCCGATTTTCCCGCGCGAGTGATACAAACCGTTGGCGGCGACGGTTGGAGACGTGGCGAAATTCCCGCACACGTTCGCGAACACGTCGTCTACGCGGCAACCGTACGATTAGCTGCACGAATCTTGATGCCGAGGATGATAAATAGTAACCGTGGGGCATTTTCTAATTTTTACCTCATTCTTCTTGCGTCATCGTCTTCTTCCTCCAGCCGCACGCCTCCTCGAGCTCTCTGCGAGAAACCTCGAAAACCCTAGCTTCCATCTGTGTCAGTCGCACCCGTCCTCCACTCCATGGCCAGCAGCAGCACTTCCCCGTCGATGGCGGCGTCGAGCGAGGCTGCAGCGAAGCCGGCGAGCTCCGTCGTCGTGCCCCCAGAGGGCTTGGTCATCCCTGCATCAGTGGATATCGAGTCCACCGGCGGCGACCACAATTTGGCGGCGCTGGAACCACTGGACGAAGAGCCAGACTCGCATAAGGGCGACTGGCGCGGCTCGGACATCACCGACCGCGACATCCAAGAGATGGTCGCCGAAGGCTACCTCCCCGTGACGGAGGGGCTTGCCTGGCGGGCGGTGCCGGACGACGAGGTGACACCTTCTCCCCAATCCGGAGAAAAGGTGTACCTCAAGGCTCAGCTGGTACGCGGTGTTTCCCTGCCCATCTCCCACTTCTTCCTCTCCGTCTTGAACCACTGCAAGGTCCAAACCCATAACCTCTCCCCCAATAGCATCTTAGTGCTTAGCAACTTCGCGGAACTTTGTGAGGGTTACCTAGGGATTAGGCCTAGGTTAGACTTGTTCGTGTACTTCTTCACTGTCAAAGGTGAAGCTGGACATAGTAAGGAGGAGCTTAGGAACTGCGGCACCATAAGCTTCAAGATTCGACCTGGCTGGCGGTTCCCCGACATCGTCGTCCACGAGTCCTGCAAAAACTGGCAGCAGACGTACTTCTACGGCCCCGACATTCCTTTGGCGGTCCGAGAAGTAACGTACCCAGACTTCGCGGATGGAGCCGCCGCTGAAGTTTCCACATGGAGATCCCATGCCTCCCTTCCCTCCGACCTCGACGCTTCTCGCGCAATAAGGCGGATCGAATGGTTCGTAGAAACGGGTTTGACCGGCTTGGACCTAGCCATGTGCTGGTTCATCAGGCGAATCCAACCTCTGCAGCACCACACGAAGTTCATACACGAGTATACCAGTGATCGAAGGGATACCCTCCGGATCTCCGTGGATAACTTCTCGAGCGACTCCGTCAAGCTCCGCCTGAAGGACATCGTCAAGGTGAAGGATAAGAAGCGTGGCTTCACCATCACCTACGACATGTTCGTAGACGGCAAGTGCCCAAATGTAGATATTTATTTTCCGTGTACGACATATGCTCCAGTTTCCCCATCTTGCCAATACCATCTTATCTAACACGGTGACTTCTTACTTAACAGCTTAGCGATCTAGATGAGGACAACCTGTCTGCCCAAATCTACGATCCAAAGATGAAGGAAGTCACGGTCGTGTCCGACGACGATGTCCCGTTGGCACGAAAGCGGAAGAGCTCCACATCTGACGCTGCCGACGGAGGCAAGAAGAAGAAGACGGAGGGTGGAGCCTCCAAAAAGACTACCGCCGCCCTGGAGGCGGAAAAGAGAAAGGCCACCGGGATTTTTGACAAAGCACCCCCCCCCCTAGTGTAAGCTTCTCATTCTCCGACATTGTCTATATGTCTGTTTTGTTCCTGTACTTATGCATTTTGCACGTCTCAGGAAGAAAGCCACGAACAGCCTCAAGAAGACCTCCAAAACATTGGGGGCTTCTAGAAATATCAAAGATATGATGCATCGCGACGCCTCCCCCGCCATTGCCCCTGCTACTCCTGCCGTCAAGCCTTCGTCTGCCCCGACAAGCTCGCAGGCTAAGGAGGCACCAGACCCTTCCGTTATGGAAGTGGATTCTGGCGCCTCTACCGAACTCGCTGATGTCGGCGAGCAGGCGACGCAGGAGAGCACCGCCCAACAAATGGCTGAAGCTCCGGCTAAGGATGCCATCGGTGGCGGCAAGGCGATAGTGGGAGCTGGTACCTCTGCCGAAGGTGGCGCCCCTGTTCCCCAGAAGCCCTTCGAGTTCCCAAAGATAGTTTACCCGGCTCTCATGCCGAGTAACACAACTCTGGTTCCTGGAGGAGTGTCGTCATCTCCGACGTGCGGTATTGAGGAGCTTCTCCGACAAGCGGATATCTTGCGAGGAAATAGCATCTCCTTTGGCAAGCTGCTAGCCGAGAGCGCTACAAACCTCAAGATTATTGCACTTGTAAGTTTTACTTTGCCTTTTGCATTTCATATGAGTATCCCACTGTAGCCCCTGAGGATGTAGACGGAAAACCATAGGTCTCTGCATCTATATGCTCTAAGAGTGACTAAGTTAGACAGAACTCTCACTGTATACCCCAAGCATTTAGATGGAACAAACAATTCCAACTAGATGCTCTAAGAGTAGCAAACGCAGTGTTTTATAATTTTCAATACTGTAGCCCCCAAGCTTCTAGTTGTAATTGAATGAGTTCCGACTAGATGCTTAAATAAAAACTAAGCATTTTCCGAGTTAAAACTTTATACTGTAGCCCCCAAGCTTCTAATCGAGAACTGAAGTAGCTCCTACTAGATGCTTAAAGAAAAGCTAAGCATATTACTAAGTTAAAAAACTCTCGCTGTAGCCCCCGAGCGTCTAGGTGGAAAAATTCCGACTACATGCTCCAAGTAGACTAAACAACGGTTTAACTTTTTTCCTTTTTTCCATAGAACGAGAATGCTCGGAGGGGCATGGCCAACGACAAGTACCAGAAGATGCACGCAGATCTTATAGCCGAAAAGGGTAAAACTGCTATCTTGAAGGAACAGATCATCAAAAACAAGATTCTGTTTTCTTTTTTGCGCATTCAGTCTTGGTTTTATGCCTTCATTCTTCGAGTACTCACTGTGTACTTTGTTTTCTCCGACTTTGCAGAACATGTTGCCAAGGCCAAGGATATTGTCGAGCAGTCCAAGCACATCTAGCAGCTGGACAGCGAGAACAATATCCTTAAAAAGGATAGGGAAGAAATGCTAAAAATGCATGAGGATTCCATGAAGGCCCTGCAGGAATCCGCCTCCGCGGAAATCAATCGCTTGAAGGAGGATCTTGCGATCTTAAAAGATCAGAAGCAAGCTGCTGATGAGCAAAATCATCGCCACGGCGAGGCATATAAGCTCCTCCAGCAGAGAAAGAATCCCTGGCGGACACCCTCTGGCAGGCCAATGACAACATCTTCAGTAAGATTTCTCCGCCTTGTATTTCTGCAGTCTGGATACTTGTAATTATTGAACTCATGTGATCCTTGTCGGAATTTGCAGCTCCTATGGGTTTAACCAGATCGCCTCCTCCGTCCAAGGAATGCATGGTTCTTGCCGGCAACTTTATCAACACCACCATCACCCAAGCCAAAGAGATCGCCAAGACCCTCTAGATACACATCAAGGCCTCGGACTCCATGGCGAAGTACTCGGAGATTCTGCGCCGAGCCCCCGAGGGTATCAAAAGCTGGAAAGATTCATGTGCACGGGCTGGCGCAAGGATGGCGTTGTCTATGGTGAAGGAACACTACGAAGATGCCGACATCGATACGGTGACCTCTAGCATCCCCGACGTTGACGATGACGGCAAAGAAATTGATCATGAAGCCATCCTGTCATCACTCGCGGGTTATGACACCAGAGTAGCCGAGTTGGTGGATATCAATGTCTTCGTGCCCATGAACACCATCGACAGCGTCAACCAAGATTCCTCCGAGTCTCACCAAAGTGCCGATGGTGAGGGTGTTTCTCCGGCCGATGACGATGCTGCTTCCAAGTCTCCTGCGCCCAAAGAATAAAAACACTTTGTAATATTTGTTTCCCCTTTGGTGCATGCGCGGAAAAAACTTGATGATGTAACTTAAGGCGGAAAACAATGGTTGTAATTTCCTGCTACTTAAGAACTTAGTTCCCAGCATGTATATATTTTTAAGCAAGTGCTGGCTTATCCATTACTTTGGTTCTTATGCTTGACTTTTCGTGAGTCGGAAGACTCGTTGTCGGAACCATGCGCTTAGGTGATGATGCCCAATGGCACCGTCAATAACCTGAGCACAAAATCGCCGACAATAAGTGCCAAAATTCACTACTCCAGAATCCACATAAAAACAACAAAGAACGTGTAGACCAGAAAACTTAAGCTAACGCTCGTAGGCGGAATTTTCACAAGTGCAAATGCAAGACTTGTGCATAAAGGTTTTACATGATCCAAAAATGAACACCAAAGGAGGTAAAAGACTCAAAAATATGATTGAACCAAAGAACTTTATTTCATTGATCATATAAGAGGTATACAATTAGATAAAAAATGCTAAGTGTAAAAAGGACGTAGCTGTGCTATGTTCCATGGTCGATCAAGCTCCGGGTAGTCATCATCCGGGTCACGTCGCTTCTTCATTGGGTCTATCCTTTAGTTCACGATTGTCAACAAGGTAGTAAGACCCATTGAGCAGCGCCTTGCTTATGATGAACGGTCCTTCCCATGGCGGGGATAATTTGTGTGACTTCTTCTGCTTAAGTCAGAGCACCAAATCCCCCTCTTTAAACGAGCGATGCTGAATGCGGCGACTATGGTAGCTGTGTAGCTTCTGCTGGTAGATGGCGGATCTTTGGCATGCCAAAATGCGCTCCTCCTCGAGAAGGTCCACATCCAGGCGTCTGGATTCTTCAGCATCATCCTCGTCATAGGCGGCAACTCTTGGTGCATCGTGAAGGATGTCGGAAGGTAGGATGGCTTCTGCTCCATATACCATGAAATAAGGGGTGTAGCCGGTGGATCTGTTGGGTGTAGTTCATAGACTCCACAGCATATATAGCAATTCTTCCGCCCAGGCTCCAGCTACTCTATGTAGCGGTGCCTCAAAACGTGTCTTGATTCCCTGCAGAATTAATCTATTGGATCGCTCAACCTGACCATTGGATTGTGGGTGTGCCACAGATGCAAGGTCAAGTCGGATGCCTTTCTCCCAGAAATATGCCTCCACTTCTCCGAGTGATAAATTGCTGCCGTTGTCGGTGATAATGCTATGTGGGAGACCAAATCTTACCACTAGATCCCGGACAAACCTGAGGGAAGTTGCCCCATCAAGCTTTCTAATGGTTTTAGCTTCTGTCCATTTGGTGAATTTATCAACTGCTACAAGAAGATGCGTAAACCCACAAGTTGCCGTCTGTAACGTTCCCACCATGTCTAGCCCCCAGACTGCAAACGGCCATGTTATTGGTATTGTTCGCAGTTCTTCAGCAGGAACATGTGGTTGTCGGGCATAATACTGGCATCCCATGCATGTCTCTACCAGCTTGTCGTCGTCATTGTCACCAAGAGAATCCTTGCCGGAAGGCTTTCGCGACCAACGATCGAGGAGCGGCGTGGTGCCCGCAATCTCCGAGATGGATTTCGTGTAGGATTTCCATACCTTCTAACTAGGAAACACACTTTAAGTATACACCAGTAGTGCTCCTTTTGTAGAGTTGCCCATTGATTATGGTATAACCCTTTGCTCGTTGTACTATTTGCCTTCTTTCGACTTCATCGTCGGGCAAAATTCCGTGTTTGAGATATTCCATGAACGGTTTTGTCCAAGCCAGAGGGACCTTAGTCACCATGTTGATGAAAGAGTCAGCTCTATCCGGGTTGTCGATGTCGGCTCCCTTCACGGATGGTGTGCGCAGGTGCTCTAGGAAAACTCCTAGCGGAATTCGCTTGCACCCTGATCCTAGCTTAGACAGCAGATCAGCCGCCTCATTTTGTTCCCTAGGCACATACTTAACTTCGTAGCCCAAGAAGCTCTTGGCTATCTCGTCCACTTCGTCTCGATATGCCGCCATCATAGGGTTCCGCGCATTACAGGTGCCAGCCACCTGCTGGGCAACCAAGTCGGAATCTCCACACCAAACTATGCGCTTGATGCCAATATCCTTGGCTACATGTAGTCCGTGAATGAGTGCTTCATACTCCGCCATGTTGTTTGTAGCCTCGAAGTGGATCTGCAAAACGTAGTGTAGCTTGTCTCCTGTTGGTGACTGTAGCAATACACTAGCCCCGAGCCGTTGAGCAGCTTTGATCCGTCAAAGCGCATCACCCAGTACTCTGGTTCTGGCAACGGAGTAGCATCTGGCATCTCCGTAAAATCTGCAAAAAAATCCGCCAAGGCTTGTGACTTGATAGTGTCGCGTCTCTTGTAGGTGATATCGAAGGCGGCAAGTTCAATGCCCCACTTCGCGACCCTTCCTGTAGCGTCGTTGTTATTGATGATGTCGGACAGTGGGGTCTTGCTCACCACTGTGATTGGGTGCTCCTGAAAGTAATGCCTCAGCTTCCAAGAAGCAAGGAATACTCCATAAGCTATCTTTTGGTAGTGCGGGTAACGCTGCTTGGACTCCGTCAAGACCTCGCTCACATAGTAAACTGGTCGTTGGACTCCGTGCTCATATCCTGGTTCCTTCCGCTCTACCACGACGACGATGTTGATAACCCGGTTGGTTGCCGCCATGTAAATTAACAGGGGCTCTCCAGGCTCGGGTGCTGCAAGGATGGGCGCTGAGGAAAGAATCTCCTTGAGCTGCTTCAATGCTGCATCTGCTTCATCCGTCCACGTGAATTTGTCCGCCTTCTTCAGCAACTTGTATAGCGGCAGAGCCTTCTCTCCAAGTCGGCTGACGAACCGACTAACTGCTGCAACACAACCTGTTAGTCGTTGAATGTCCTTTAGGTATGTCAGACGGTTTATGTTCAAGATGGCCTTGATTATCTCCGGGTTGACCTCGATTCCACGCTAGGAAATGATGAAGCGGATCTTATCGATCCGGGTTGACCTTGATTGCAGGTCCAAAGCAACGTGGTCCCAGGTATGGTCCTTCCTAGGCCTCGTGGATCTTATCGATCCGCGAACGCGCATCGTATGGCTCCGGGTTCTTCTTCTTGTCAACAGGGGATGGGCTGCATGAACGACGCGGGCCTCCTCCGCCATGGTGACTGCTTGGTGGTGACGGAGGCGGAGGTGGCGGTGGGTTAGCCTTCTTGATGTTACCCTCCTGCAACGCCTCACGCCTGTCACGGTTGCTTGTCGGACGCGGAGGGTCATGACGCGATCTGCTCTTATGTCCTTGGTTGCGCTCTCCGTCATGACGGGTCTGCTCCGCGTTGTCGCGGATGACGATGCCACAATGCTTTGGTGGGGGCATATCCGTACGATGGTGAGCTTTGTAATCTTCGCGATGTTGGGGAGATCGGGGCGGTGGCGATGGGCGACGAGGTCGGGCCTTTTCTCCGTGGTCGGAGGATATGGGGATGGCATCCTTCCTGTTGCATTCATCCCTCTGTCTTCGTTCTGATGAACCCGTCTGGGACCCGACATCAAGAGGAGATCTGTCCCCTGGAGGCTTGTACTGGCTAGACTGGCAGAGCACTGGGTTAGACTCAAGCCTCTGAGAGGTGGCCTTTTCCTGCTGCTTCACCGCCTTGGCCACTAGGTCGTAGACCTGTTCCACTGCCTCAGGCGATCTATCCTGCTCCAGAAGGGTCTTGGCGACGGCGAGGTTAAGTAGTGGGGTGGGCATCACCTGCTTGTCTTCACTATCAATGTATGGCTTGGCCTGTGCCGGCTTAGAGGGAGCCCATCCTAGGTTGCACCGTACACCAGGATCGTTGATGACGTGAGCTGGAGCTTTCTTAGCCTTCTGCTGCTGTAGCAGAGTCTTGTACTCGACCTCCATTGCTCTAGCTTTTTCTATGGACTTCTGCGCGTTGACCAGATCTCGATCTAGCTTAGAGCCTTGATCCGCAATGGCTTGCGCCTCCTCCAGCAGCTGCTGGCACTTCTCGTCACGTTCCGGATATTAGCAACGGTCAGTGGCTCGACGAGGAGATTGACGTACATCACCCTATCAGCTGGAGTAACTTGGGCTGCTGCGGACGTAGATGCTAGGGGCGGCAAGTTTGCAGTGTTGTTGTTGCTCGGGCCGGTGCCGAGTTCCTGCGGCTGCTGCACTGGGTTAGGCGGAGGAGGCATGACTTTTGCGTGATCATCGTCAGCAGCAATAAGTGGCCCTTCCCCTTTTCCAGCGCCGTAGGCGGAGCTTGTCCGGGTCGATCTTCATCCATCGCCGTCCCAATGGTGACAAACACCCCTCGGGACGCGACGGTGTTGTTGGCTTGCTCGTCGCGCGAGTACTCCTCCTCCATCTCCTGCATAGCGGAGTCTAGCTCCTCTGGACTGAAGTCTATCTCCTCTGAATCTACACTGAAATCAGCATAAAGCGCGTCAATGATAGAGTCGGAGGGTGCCAAGACTTCCTCGATGACGGGCGATGGCGGTGCAACGGGCTCGACGATGACTGGAGGTGGTGGTGCTGCTACGATGATGGCGGCAGGAGGCGGTGGTGGCGGCTGCTGAATCGAAGGTTCTTCGTCTCTGAGCGCAATCTCCATCTGGGCTGCCGCGTAGCTGTTGACGGTGCTCACCATCTCTTCGAGGGTAAGGCGTCCTGTTGCCTGCTGTCGTCTTAAAGAATGTCAGAGAAGCGTGCCGCAGTACAGTCCTTCCACGAAGTGATACCGAGCGTTATCATCGGGGTAGTGGGCTAGGTCGGCTCGTATACGGAGCCACCTGGCCAGGTAGTCGCGGGGGTTTTCGCCCTCTCTCTGAATGCAGCGCGCTAGATCGAAGATGGTAACCACGCCGACGAACTTGGATCTCTGATGTCCATACGCTTGCGAAGCCGGATTTTGCGCGATGATCTTCCACCTTTATATCCTGCACAGGGGCGGTTAGGGTGGGCCTTTAATTTTTTCGATCTTTGTCGGCAAACTCTGAAGAGAGATCCGACATTGATCCTTCCGCGAACGTATCCTGCCCGTAGGCGGTCCGTGTGGGTCTTGATGTTTTCCGATCTTTGCCGGCAAACTCCGAAGAGAGATCCGACATCGATCCTTCTGCGAACGTATCCTGCCCGAAGGCGGTCTGTGCGGGTCTTGATGCTCCTCTGGCTCCCAGGGAACTAGTGCCCGAGTCGGATTCATCGATGAAGAGGTGGATGTCTCCGATAGGAACGATCGAACACCGCGTAGGGTTCGTCTTCGCCGGGATCCAGAACTCGTCGGGAGGGACGATCGGAATGTTGCCGGAGAAGAGAACCCGACCGATGGCTACGGTTTCGCCGATTCCCGCGAAGATCTTGGTCCTCGCCCGCTGAAGAGCCTGAAGAGCCTCTTGTCCCACGGTGGGCGCCAACTGTCGTGGTATTGCCGACGACTACGCCATGGAGGGGTCCTCATAGTGCGTGTTTAGAGACGTGGGTTAAGGCGAACGGTTGGCGGGTACGAGGTAACACAGCTTACCCAGGTTCAGATCCCACAACGGTGACGGAATCCTACTCCTGCTATAAATCACTATAAGGGCAATACGCCAAGTTACAGAGATAGGTTCACTGCTGTAACTACCTCGGTGAATTACGCTCCTAGATACAAGCCTGGATGAGCGGTAGTGGTTGAAATAGTACGGTGGGGCCCCAAAAGCCACTCACGGGTAGACCTTTCGGCCATCCCAACCACTTCCATCTCATCGGGACCTGTACGGGCGGCGTAATCGATAGGCGAAGGGATCAACTACATACACAAATGAGTATGTATGCAAGCCACCATACAAGAGTACATCAGAGCCATACCATCTAGAAAGAAAGGAAATATAGAAACGCCATACGGCAAGATTCAAATGACCTAGATAGATATAATATGTTAGGATAATTCCTCATACATCACATCAGTATCAAGCGGGCGGCAAAACAAAGTCCAGTACGGATAAGAAGCAAATCGGCATAAGATGCCATAGAACTAAGCACATCCCGCCCACAGATCTCACGGATCCCGTTCGGAATCTCTACACCGAACGATCGTTGCCCACATCATCACCTCTTCCACCCAAAGATCCGTCTGCGAGGGTACTGCTCATCCGAACCAATAATTTATCGTGTGAGACCCTAAGGGTACTCGGAAAGTCTTAATGCCTCTAAAGGGACACAACACAGGGTGACGCAATTGCAGCAAAAGATAAACCCTAGCAGTTCTATAGATAAACGCTAACCATCCGCCTAACCAAAGATAGACGGATGTCCGTGAATTAAGGACAACAATTATAACAGTAATTTCATCAGATCCATCCTCCTCCTCGCATACCAACGAGGAAGCGGACGAACAACCCCCATCCGTTGGCAATTTTATTAAACATTCCATGAGTATTGCACTATTTACTAGTCATTTACTTAGTCAGATTAAAGCGGTACTTTAGTTATGCTTGTCTATGATCGAGAAACTGTGCTCCAAGTCGTCCATAACCGCGGACACGGCTTTCAGAAAGTTTTACCCTGCAGGGGTGCACAAATAGCAACACACACTCGCTCAACCTCGGAAAAACCAAATCAAAACCCAACGAGGCCTTCACGACAAAGCAATCACAGGATTCAGAAATATTTCAGGGGGCCACCTTGAGTACACCATAGCAACGAAGTTAGCTGACTCCGAGACGGACCCGAGGTTTGGGTGGACGACTGTGAACGACTGGGAACCCAAAACTGGGCTTGTCGACACCGCGGAATCGTGTCCCGATCCTAAACAGTACAGTGTGCTCCTCGCACAATCGTAAATACATTAGTAGCATGGCATAAGTACGGGATAGTAAATAAAACCTCAAACTAGTTTGTGGCCCCAAGAAATATGACTGAATCAAGCTCTGGCCCAGGGGGGTCCCATAAGCCTCCCGGATGTGGATAGCGCGAATAATCTTGGAATAGGAATCAAGTACTCGGGGTCTTACGGGACACAAGTGAGCAGGAAAAACCAAATAGCAGATGTTGCTCACCGGTGCCACTTTCATTAGTTATCCCATTACTACTCAGGTTAAGTTGTTTAGGTACCTCGTTATCCATCAGACACTCACAAACCCTACACATGCTGTTCTACGACTCGCATGGCTCAAACAACTCCTGTAGTAATGGCTCATGGGATGGAGGACAAGCTTGGTGGGGTTTAAAGTAAAGGCTATGCAATACTTGGGATTCAATTTAATGCAATCGCGACTCAATGATGCAAGAATAAGATATAGGCAATAGGTACTGTATGTATGCAAGCATGTGGTAGTGCTTGCAACTCAGCTTGAAGCGAGACGGATCTGGGTAGTGCTCCTGGTTCTCTTGATATGTTCCCTGCTCAGAGTCTATCCGAGAAAAACCAAACAAACAAGGGCCAACATAAATATAGTGCACAAGCATATGAATAAGATGCGTCAAGCAAACAATCATGCCATGATGAATGATGCACAATTTGCATGGCATTAATGTAGCATGGCATGGGTGAGGTGTGGAAGACAAGAAATAACATTTTAAAGGGTTTTGGATCACATTTTGTTGTCATATTAGTTGATGTATATTATATATTTACATGATGCATGCTGCAATTGAAGTCAAGGATAGCATAAACAGAAAGGTCTCGTCGAGCTGATCATTTTAGACATATCATTTGTTAAATTTGGAATTATAAATCAAAAGTTATTAAATATTTAAGAAAGGATGGCATTTGTTGTAATTTAACTCAACTTGGAATTTTAAATGTGCAAAAGGTAATTTGAATAGCATATTTGAAATCCTCACATTTTTCTGATTCAAAAACATATATTATTTGTCAAATTTGGATTTATATTTTGAAAGTTATTTGAAAACAGATTTATATTTGAATTTGAATTAATTTGGAAACAGATTTAAATTAAAACAGAAACAGAAAACATTTTAACACTCAGCTAAACCTAGCCCTAGTCGCAGACAGGTGGGGTCACAGGGCTGACTGGGCCACACGCGCGCAGAAGCTTCTGTTACCGCGGGATGACCCAGCCGCAGAGGCCGACAGGTGGGGTCACAGGGCCACATGGTCCACGAGACAGAGGCGCGCGGCCAGGGACTGACAGGTGGGGGGGCATGGGACCGCGGGTTGGTTTGAGAAAAGATGGGGAGCCTTTTTATAAAACATCACCGACGCTGATGAGCTCAGGGACCCATGGTTGAGGAAAAGAAGGGCAGGGGGGTTATTGCAAAACGACGCCTGCAGCCTTTTTTCTCCTCCGCCATTCATGATGACGCAGCGTCGCGGGCGTCTGAGCGCAGGCGAGTCGAGCAGGCCTCGGGCTGGCCGCCACTGCCGGGCTTGGGTAGATGCTAGGAGGGAGGGTAGGCGGCTAGCTAGGGTTTGGCGCGCACGGGAGCGAGACGACGTCGACGACCACACCGTGCACCGAGGGCGCTCGTCGCCGTGACCCGCTCAACCAGGAAACGAACACGACAGGGGAGGTGTCTGGGAGGTAGCGTGTCTCACCGCGGGGTCGTTGGAGGGCCTGGATCGGGTCGGGGAGCAGCGGGTCGGCGACGTTGCTGGCACTCCGGCGTCTAGGGTTTGGCATCGGCGTCGTAGACGTGCAGGGCCTGGGGGCTTCTCCTCCTCGCTTCTGGGTACGGGGGCGACGCAGAGGACCTTGCCGAGCTTCCTCGACACCCAGAGCGTCACGCCACCGGCTGGATGAGGGGGGGAACGGAGGAGACTGATGGTGGCCGGCGAGAGAGGTGGCCGGTGGTGGGGAGGAAGGAGACGAGAGGCAGGGCTCTGGGGATGGATCTGGGAGGCAGAGGAGCCTTGTGGTGGTGGTAGATAAGGACGAGCGGGCAGGTGAGGTTGCGTGGGGGAGGGGAGATGGAAAAGGTGGCCTCGGTGCCACCTTTCCTCCTCCACGTGATCGGCCAGGGCAGGCACATGGGGGAGGTGAGGCTGCCCGGTGGGCGAGGTGGAGAGGAGGCGCGTGGGCAGGCAGGTCTAGAGGGGGCCCCTAGGGCAGGGATAGAAGAGAGGGAGAGGGGGCCGGCTCGGGTTGTAGGGTTGGACTAGGGTTTAGGTTTGGGGGGGCTCGGTGTGGCATGGCCTAGATGGGTAGGAGGTTGCTGGGGTGGGGCCTGCATGGTAGAGAGGAGAGAGGCCGAGGAAGAGAGGGGAGAAGCTAGGGTTAGCTAGGGGGGAGGGCTCGGGTTAGAATTAGGTGGGATTTAAGGAGAGAGGGGGGTGGCTTAGGGTTTAGGTTTAGAGAGGGGGGGAAGGTTAGATGCTAGGGTGTTCTTTTGTCAAGATCAAACCAAGCACCAACCAAACCCCAACAAGACCAAGACTAGAAAAGGGAGGAAAAGGTGATGATGGTAAGGATGGGTATGGTGATGAGGTTTAGGCATGATCAAACAAGACCAAGCCTAAGGGTTAGAGAGAGACGATCCATTTTAAAATCAAATAAAAAAACAAATGTCAAGCTAAAGGGGTACTTGCATGGGCCATGCATAATTAATTAATACCATGTTTATCTTGGTGAAAACAAGATTATTTACATGGCATTTTCTTATGCATTCCAAAGTGTGGAGTAAGGCCCAAGCAAAAGAATTTAGAAGAATTCCAAGTGGAGTATAAGGAGATGATCACATTGGATTATATTTGGGACTTGCTAGTGTGTATGTGCCACTAGATATTTTATAGTCCCAAATATCCCAACATGATAATAACCCCCAAAACAACCCATATGGAGACTAAGGAAAGGTTCCACTCACAAGGCATGCAAAGGTGGCCATGTGGCTCTCATATACCAATATTGTGAAAACAACATGGTGCATACATGGGAGCATGTGGAGCTAGAATGTGATCCATCCCAACCCACATGAGCTAGAGGTAAAACTCAAATAAAATGCCAAGCTCATATTAATTGGATGGTGGAATTATAAGGTGGTGAAGAAAAAGTGGTGGAGTCAATAAGAGATATGCCCCCAACTCAACTTGGGCATTTAACAATATATTAAGAACCAAATACAATATCAAGAGGCAAATACAGATATTAATGCATATGAGATAAGAACCAAAGCAAAAGGGTTTTTGTATGATGCTCAAATGCAAGGTGGCATGATGACATGAGCATGACATGATGATGCAACAATTATAAGTAGGAAGTGGTCCTTTATAACTAGATCAAGTAGCATTACAGGTGTTAGACAACTGGGATGCTACAACTCTCCCCCACTAAACAGGAATCTTGCCCCAAGATTCTAGGAAGAAGAAGAAGACACAAAGAGGGTAGGATAGTTGGCACGGAGTTCATCTTCACGTTCCCAAGTGGCTTCATCCACAGAATGGTGTGACCACTGCACCTTGCAGAACTTGATGGACTTGTTGCGAGTCCTTCTTTCTGCGGTCTCAAGGATTTTGGTGGGGTGTTCTTGATAAGACAGGTCTTCTTGGAGATTGATTAGCTCATGATCCACGGTCCTGCCGGGATCTTTGAAGCACTTCTTGAGCTGAGAGATGTGGAAAACATCATGAACCTTGAGTTTTTCCGGGAGCTCCAGGGCATAAGCAACTTCTCCTCTCCTTCCACGAATCTTGAATGGACCGATGTATCTAGGAGCCAGCTTTCCTTTGATACCAAAATGGTGTGTGCCTCTCATGGGAGTGACACGAAGGTACACGAGATCACCAGGGGCATACACCATGTCCGTGTGCTTCCTGTCATAGTTGCTCTTCTGACGACTTTGAGCAATCTTCAGGTTCTCAAGAATGATATGCACCTTCTCCTCTGCTTGAGTTACAATGTCAGGGCCAAACCAGATTCTTTCTCCTGCACCTGACCAACCAATCGGAGTTCTGCACTTGCGCCCATAGAGAGCCTCAAATGGTGCCATCTTCAGACTCTTCTGGAAGCTGTTGTTGTAGGAGAATTCCGCATAAGGAAGACATTCCTCCCACTTCATGCCAAAAGAGATGACGCAAGCACGAAGCATATCCTCCAGAATCTGATTGATCCTTTCAACCTGTCCTTGCGACTGAGGGTGGTAAGCAGTGCTGAAGTTCAACTTTGTTCCCAAAGCATTTTGGAAACTTTCCCAGAACTTTGAAGTGAAGATGATCCCACGGTCTGAACTGATCTCAAGAGGAACCCCATACAGAGAGACAATTCTGTTGATATAGAGCTCAGCCAACTGAATTCCAGAAATTGTTTCCTTGACGGGGAAGAAATGAGCCACTTTAGAAAGCCTGTCGATGACAACAAAGATTGCATTGTTGCCCTTCTGCGACCTTGGAAAGCCAGTGATGAAGTCCATCTCTACTTTCTCCCATTTCCATTCCGGAGGTTTCAATGGCTGAAGAAGACCGAAAGGTTTCTGATGGACAGCTTTCACTCTGCGGCAGACATCACATTCTGAGACATACTTGGCACAATACCGTTTCAAACCAGGCCACCAATATTGTGTTTTCAAGTCCATGTACATCTTTGTGCTGCCAGGATGGATAGAAAGAACCGAATCATGCGCCTCCTTGAGAACTTTCTCTCTCAAACCCGGGTAGTTTGGAACAAACATCCGGTGTTCAAAGAAAAGCGTGCCTTGATCATCAACGTGGAAGGACTCATACTTCGGAAGCTCAAGTTTAGAGATGATCTTTTTGGTGTGCAGATCACCCAACTGACGAGAGCGAATCTTTTCTTCCAAGAGAGGCGTAGCCAGAAGGTTCAGGAGATGCCCTTGTTCCACAATTTCCAGGTTGAGCTGACGGAATTCCTCGCACAAGAGAGGCTGTTGTTCTTCCATCATGAGGTTGTTGACATAAGCTTTACGGCTAAGCGCATCGGCCATGACATTAGCTTTGCCCGGTGTGTAGTTGATGGTCAAATCAAAGTCATTGATTGCTTCAATCCATATCCTCTGCCGAAGGTTGAGATTAGGCTGAGTGAAGATATACTTCAAACTTTTGTGGTCAGAAAAGATCTCACAACGGTTACCAAGCAAGTAGTGCCTCCATAGCTTCAAAGCAAAGACAACTGCTGCGAGCTCGAGGTCATGTGTGGGATAGTTGATCTCATGCGTCTTCAACTGACGAGAGGCATAAGCAACCACCTGTTTCTCTTGCATAAGGACCGCACCCAATCCTTGCAAAGAGGCATCACAGAATATCTGGAAAGGCTTAGATGTATCCGGAGGAACCAAGACTGGTGTGGAAGTGAGCTTCTCTTTGAGTGTCTCAAAACTTGCTTGACACGCAGGAGTCCACAGGTATTTCTTGCCTTTCTTGAGGAGATCGGTAAGAGGCTTCGCTATCTTCGAAAAGTTCTGAACGAAGCGACGGCAATAGCTAGCCAAACCAAGAAAACTCCGCACTTCTTTGACATTAACAGGAGGAAACCATTCAACAATTGTCTTCACGGTTTCCGGGTTGACTGCAATGCCCTTGGCAGAGATGACATGACCAAGATAGGTTACTTCAGGCAGCCAAAACTCGCACTTTGAGAACTTTGCATACAAGCGGTTCTCACGAAGCTTGTTTAGAACACATCGCAGGTGTTCTTCATGCTCTTCCTTAGACTTGGAATAGACCAGGATGTCATCCAGATATACCACAACGAATTTATCAAGGTACTCCATGAAAACCGAGTTCATAAGCCTCGAGAAGGTAGCAGGTGCGTTGGTGAGACCGAAAGACATGACCGTGTACTCATACAGGCCATAGCGGGTGGTGAAAGCTGTTTTGGGCACATCTTCCTTGCGAATCTTGATTTGGTGATAACCACTTCTCAAGTCCAGCTTAGAGAACACCACAGCTCCAGCTAGCTGATCGAAAAGATCATTAATCCATGGGAGGATATTTGTTCTTGATGGTTTTAGCATTGAGAGCCCGTAGTCAACACATAGTCTATCGGCATGCCACGCTTCTTCACAAAGATTGTTGGGCTACCCCAAGACGGCAATCTTGTGTTGAATGAAACCCAACTTCTCTTGTTCATCAAGTTGTCATTTGAGTTCACCAACTCGGAAGGACCCATTTTATAAGGCCGCTTGGAGATAGGAGCCGTTCGTGTTCAAGCTCAATCACAAACTCAACCTCACGATCCGGAGGCATACCCGCAACTCTTCAGAAAAACATCCGGGAACTCACGGACCACCGTACACTCGAATAGCTTCCATAGCATCATCATTGAGCCGCCAAAGAGAAGAGCCGACAGCAGGAGTCGACTTGGAGAAAAGACTATATGGCCTTGTGAATCTTCAAAAGAAACCGAGCGTTCAAAGACAATCAATCACAGATGCATTTGTGTCAACCAATCCATGCCCAAGATGACATCAATGTCGAATTGCCCGAACAATTAAGGAAGCCGAGAACAAAGAGCCACCAATCTCAACTTGATTGCCATGGTGATATGAACAACCCTCATGTTTGCTCCGGAGAAAGGACCATCAACCGCTTAAGGAGGAACCATGACTAACTCATTCTCATTTGCAAACTTGTGAGAAACAAAAGAATGCGATGCACCAGAATCAAACAAAACTCGTGCAGGGACTGAGTTAACGGAAAGCATACCCATCACAACTCCAGGTGCATGCTCAGCTTGAGCGGCGTTGACACAGTTGGCACGAGCAACAGTAGACCCGGGCTTGGTGTTGATGTTGAGAGCCCGAGGTGGTGGTGCACGAACCATAGGAGAGCTTGCTGCAGATCTTGGCGGGGGTGGAGGAAGAGCTTTGTTCTTCAACGGACAGTTCCAGTTGAGATGTCCAGGATCTCCACACGTGAAGCAGGCACCAGGTGGACGTGGAGTAACATAGCCAGGGACTCCGCCAGGCGCTCCAGGGTAGTGGTGGTTGTAGCCCCTGGGAGCCGCAGTGGTGAAGTTTGGTGGCCTTGACGCGTAACTTGCAGGTCTTGGTGGAGCCGGGAGCGACGGTGGGGTGTTAGGAACCCAGACACGCCGCTTAGAAGGAGCTGCCATAGCTGAAGAACTTGACGCATCCCGGTTGTGTTTCTTGGACTCCTCAAACATTTGCCTGCTTGCTTCCTCTTGCAGAGCTGTGTGTTGGAGTTCCAGGAAAGATGCTGGCCTTGCATGTGTGATTGCATACTTGATCGATGCATTGAGCCCTTGCCTGAACCTCTTCTGCTTCTTCTTGTCATCAGATACCTCATCGCCACCATAACGAGATAGATTCATGAAGTTCCTGATGTAGGTGTTGACGTTATCATTTCCTTGCTTCAGGTTGAGAAAAGCCTCCTTCATCCTTTCCATAACAATTTCTGACAGAAACTGCTCCTTGAACGCTCCAGTGAACCTCTCCCAAGTAGGCTGAAAACCCGTGCAGCTTGCCTTCAAGTAATTCTCCCACCAGAGAGCTGCATCTCCCTTCAGAAGGTGAGTAGCACACTTGACCCACTCCTGCTCCGGAACATCAGCAGTCTCGAGCAACCTTGACATCTCACGCAGCCAATCATCCGCGTCCAGTGGTCGATCAGAAACATCAAACTGACGAGGGTTGAATTTCAGGAAGCTCTTGATGTCTCCTCGCTTGGGAGGTGGAGGGAGTGGAGTAAACTCGTTCCTCCGAACACTCTCCTCAAAGCGCTGCTGGTTCTGCTGCATTGCTGCCAAAGCATTAGCGATGTTTGACAGCGCGGAGCCCAGTTCAGGTGGTATGTCCTCATCAGAACAGCATGGTGGATCCATCATGTCATTGATATAAAACACAAGTCAGTACTATAATGGAGAATAATAATAATCCAAAATAGTACCAAGAAGGAATTAACCAAGATTAAAGGATACAATTTACTAAGATGATATTAAAATATCAACAAAGTTCAAAGAACCTAGGAGATATTAAGCATATCGCACACGACTGAAAAGGAGTGTGGTACACAAATATATCAAAGAAAATTTTTCCACAAATTTCGGCATTAAAATACCAATAGATGCGCAAAATTACTTAACGAATCAAGATTAGTGACTCTACCGATTCAATATACAAAAGAGAATGATAAGAGTAGTGGTATGGTCGCGACTCCATCCCGCACTCAAATCATTACTCCGCACATGAATAAGTGGAACACATATCCTAACCCCTTCTTCTCACGTTGAACCTAAAGATTAGTAACTACGGAAACGAACACCCCAAACAAGATAACGTCGGATACAAAGAGTAAGACATATTGCGTCGGTTTGCAAAAGCCTGTCGGTATGGAATGTACCAACAGTTGATAACCAAAGGCTGATTAGATAACAACTTGGATGCAACAGATAGACAAGGGATTACACACACACACACACAACCTATGGTACTACGGAAACCCAGAACACGTGAATCCTAGTTTGAATTTTAAGAAGAGGATTGAAAACGTTGCACTTCCTTACCAGAAAAGGTTGGGTGGGTGGGTAACAAGAAAAGTGGAAGCAGTCCTACTCTCGCGTTTTGTTTTTCCTTAGTATACATAACTACCAAAATATTTGCTAGACTGACAACGACCGTTTGGCTGAGACCCTGAAGGTCGGGATGGCTCTGATACCAATTGTAACTACCTCGGTGAATTACGCTCCTAGATACAAGCCTGGATGAGCGGTAGTGGTTGAAATAGTACGGTGGGGCCCCAAAAGCCACTCACGGGTAGACCTTTCGGCCGTCCCAACCACTTCCATCTCATCGGGACCTGTACGGGCGGCGTAATCGGTAGGCGAAGGGATCAACTACATACACAAATGAGTATGTATGCAAGCCACCATACAAGAGTACATCAGAGCCATACCATCTAGAAAGAAAGGAAATATAGAAACGCCATACGGCAAGATTCAAATGACCTAGATAGATATAATATGTTAGGATAATTCCTCATACATCACACATCAGAGTATCAAGCGGAAGCGGCAAAACAAAGTCCGAGTACGGATAAGAAGCAAATCGGCATAAGATGCCATAGAACTAAGCACATCCCGCCCACAGATCTCACGGATCCCCGTTCCCGGAATCTCTACACCGAACGATCGTTGCCCACATCATCAGCCTCTTCCACCCAGTATCCGTCCTGCGAGGGTACCTGTTCATCTGAACCAATAATTTATCGTGTGAGACCCTAAGGGTACTCAGCAAGTCTTAATGCCTCTAAAGGGGACACAACCTGGGGTGACGCAATTGCAGCAAAAGATAAACCCTAGCAGTTCTATAGATAAACGCTAACCATCCGCCTAACCAAAGATAGACGGATGTCCGTGAATTAAGGACAACAATTATAACAGTAATTTCATCAGATCCATCCTCCTCCTCGCATACCAACGAGGAAGCGGACGAACAACCCCCATCCGTTGGCAATTTTATTAAACATTCCATGAGTATTGCACTATTTACTAGTCATTTACTTAGTCAGATTAAAGCGGTACTTTAGTTATGCTTGTCTATGATCGAAAGTGCTCCAAGTCGTCCATAACGCGGACACGGCTTTGAGAAAGTTTTACCGCAGGGTGCACAAATAGTAACACACACTCGCTCAACCTCGGAAAAACCAAATCAAAACCCAACGAGGCCTTCACGACAAAGCAATCACAGATTCAGAATATTTCAGGGGCCACCCTTGGAGTACACCATAGAACGGTTAGTGACTCCGAGACGGACCCGAGGTTTGGGTGGACGATCATGAGCATCGGGAACCCAAAACTGGGCTTGTCGACACCGGAATCGTGTCCGATCCTAAGCGATGCAGGTGCTCCTCGCACAATCGTAAATACATTAGTAGCATGGCATAAGCAGGATAGTAAATAAAACCTCAAACTAGTTTGTGGCCCCAAGAAATATGAATCAAGCTCGGCCTGGGGGTCCCATAAGCCTCCCGGATGTGGATAGCGCGAATAATCTTGGAATAGGAATCAAGTACTCGGGGTCTTACGGGACACAAGTGAGCAGGAAAAACCAAATAGCAGATGTTGCTCACCGGTGCCACTTTCATTAGTTATCCCATTACTACTCAGGTTAAGTTGTTTAGGTACCTCGTTATCCATCAGACACTCACAAACCCTACACATGCTGTTCTACGACTCGCATGGATCAAACAACTCCTGTAGTAATGGCTCATGGGATGGAGGACAAGCTTGGTGGGGTTTAAAGTAAAGGCTATGCAATACTTGGGATTCAATTTAATGCAATCGCGACTCAATGATGCAAGAATAAGATATAGGCAATAGGTACTGTATGTATGCAAGCATGTGGTAGTGCTTGCCTGGCAACTCAGTTGAAGCGAGAGACGGATCTGGGTAGTGCTCCTGGTTCTCTTGATATGTTCCCCTTTCGTAGTCTATCCGAGAAAAACCAAACAAACAAGGGCCAACATAAATATAGTGCACAAGCATATGAATAAGATGCGTCAAGCAAACAATCATGCCATGATGAATGATGCACAATTTGCATGGCATTAATGTAGCATGGCATGGGTGAGGTGTGGAAGACAAGAAATAACATTTTAAAGGGTTTTGGATCACATTTTGTTGTCATATTAGTTGCTGTATATTATATATTTACATGATGCATGCTGCAATTGAAGTCAAGGATAGCATAAACAGAAAGGTCTCATCGAGCTGATCATTTTAGACATATCATTTGTTAAATTTGGAATTATAAATCAAAAGTTATTAAATATTTAAGAAAGGATGGCATTTGTTGTAATTTAACTCAACTTGGAATTTTAAATGTGCAAAAGGTAATTTGAATAGCATATTTGAAATCCTCACATTTTTCTGATTCAAAAACATATATTATTTGTCAAATTTGGATTTATATTTTGAAAGTTATTTGAAAACAGATTTATATTTGAATTTGAATTAATTTGGAAACAGATTTAAATTAAAACAGAAACAGAAAACATTTAACACTCAGCTAAACCTAGCCCTAGTCGCAGACAGGTGGGGTCACACACGCCTGTTACACGCATGGGATGACCCAGCCGCAGAGGCCGACAGGTGGGGTCACAGGGCCACATGGTCCACGAGACAGAGGCGCGCGGCCACGGACTGACAGGTGGGGGGGCATGGGACCGCGGGTTGGTTTGAGAAAAGATGGGGAGCCTTTTTAGAAATCATCCACCGACGCTGACAGTGGGGATCCGAGGGACCGCAGGTTGAGGAAAAGAAGGGCAGGGGGGTTATTGCAACGACGCCGCATGACCTGTTTTCTCCTCCGCCATGACAGACAGCGTCTGACAGCAGCGTGAGGCGAGTCGAACGCTGGCCTCGAGCTGGCGCTGATGCTTGGGCTTGGGCTTGGTAGATGCTAGGAGGGAGGTTAGGCGGCTAGCTAGGGTTTGGCGCAGGGGCGAGGCAGACGTCGACGACCACGCGTGCACCGAGGCGCTCGTCGCCGTGACCCGCTCAACCAGGAAACGAACACGACATGGGAGGTGTCTGGGAGGTAGCGTGGCTCACCGCGGGGTCGTTGGAGGGCCTGGATCGGGTCGGGGAACAGCGGGTCGGCGACGTTGCTGGCGCTTCGGCGTCTAGGGTTTGGCGTCGGCGTCGTAGACGTGCAAGGCCTGGGGGCTTCTCCTCCTCGCTGCTTCTCGACACCAGGCGTCACGCCACCTACTGGATGAGGGGAACGGAGGAGAGTGGTGGCCGAGAGAGGTGGCTGTGGTGGGAGGAAGGAGAGGAGAGGCAGGGCTCTGGGGCTGGATCTGGGAGGCAGAGGAGCCGTGTGGTGGTGGTAGATAAGGACGAGCGGGCAGGTGAGGTTGCGTGGGGGAGGGGAGATGGAAAAGGTGGCCTCGGTGCCACCTTTCCTCCTCCACGTGATCGGCCAGGGCAGGCACATGGGGGGAGGTGAGGCTGCAGCTGGGCCAGGGCGAGGTGGAGAGGAGGCTCGTGGGCAGGCAGGTCTAGAGGGGGCCCCTAGGGCAGGGAGAGAAGAGAGGGAGAGGGGGCCGGCTCGGGTTGTAGGGTTGGACTAGGGTTTAGGTTTGGGGGGGCTCGGTGTGGCATGGCCTAGATGGGTAGGAGGTTGCTGGGGTGGGGCCTGCATGGTAGAGAGGAGAGAGGCCGAGGAAGAGAGGGGAGAAGCTAGGGTTAGCTAGGGGGGAGGGCTCGGGTTAGAATTAGGTGGGATTTAAGGAGAGAGGGGTGTGGCTTAGGGTTTAGGTTTAGAGAGGGGGGAAGGTTAGATGCTAGGGTGTTCTTTTGTCAAGATCAAACCAAGCACCAACCAAACCCCAACAAGACCAAGACTAGAAAAGGGAGGAAAAGGTGATGATGGTAAGGATGGGTATGGTGATGAGGTTTAGGCATGATCAAACAAGACCAAGCCTAAGGGTTAGAGAGAGACGATCCATTTTAAAATCAAATAAAAAAACAAATGTCAAGCTAAAGGTATTTGCATGGGCCATGCATAATTAATTAATACCATGTTTATCTTGGTGAAAACAAGATTATTTACATGGCATTTTCTTATGCATTCCAAAGTGTGGAGTAAGGCCCAAGCAAAAGAATTTAGAAGAATTCCAAGTGGAGTATAAGGAGATGATCACATTGGATTATATTTGGGACTTGCTAGTGTGTATGTGCCACTAGATATTTTATAGTCCCAAATATCCCAACATGATAATAACCCCCAAAACAACCCATATGGAGACTAAGGAAAGGTTCCACTCACAAGGCATGCAAAGGTGGCCATGTGGCTCTCATATACCAATATTGTGAAAACAACATGGTGCATACATGGGAGCATGTGGAGCTAGAATGTGATCCATCCCAACCCACATGAGCTAGAGGTAAAACTCAAATAAAATTCCAAGCTCATATTAATTGGATGGTGGAATTATAAGGTGGTGAAGAAAAAGTGGTGGAGTCAATAAGAGATATGCCCCCAACTCAACTTGGGCATTTAACAATATATCAAGAACCAAATACAATATCAAGAGGCAAATACAGATATTAATGCATATGAGATAAGAACCAAAGCAAAAGGGTTTTTGTATGATGCTCAAATGCAAGGTGGCATGATGACATGAGCATGACATGATGATGATGCAACAATTATAAGTAGGAAGTGGTCCTTTATAACTAGATCAAGTAGCATTACAGGTGTTAGACAACTGGGATGCTACAACTGCGCGAGGTTGTCTGAGATTGTCTGTTGTTGTGCCCTCAAGGCTCCCATAGGCCCGACTTATATAGTCGCCAGGTCCTAGGGTTACAGGGAAAAGTCCTAGCCGGACAGATCACAGAGTCCTACACCGTCTATTAGTAGTCCCGTGTATCTTGCGCTCCAAGGCTCCGTGTACGCTGGTGACTCCACCGTAGCCTTCCTTTATCCGGCATGGGCCTCCCTTCTGTATCCACCTAACTGGGCCGCCCAGCAGGCCATAGGCCATGCTACCGACTATGGGCCACTCGGGTTAGTCGGATAAGAGACATGCTATAAGGATACCTATATAGCATATCCCCAACACCGATCATGAGCATTGAGATGTTGTTGACAACAAGATCATATCACTAGGAGAATGGTATGAAGGACATACTCCTATAGATAAGCGTAGCATTAGGATCAAGTCATTTCAATAGTTTGTTTGCTATAAGCTTTCTGATACATAGTAACCTAATTCCTTCGACCATGAGATCATGCTAATCACCATCATCGGAAGAATGCTTTGATGACATCAAACACCACACCGTAATTGGGTGGCTATAAAGGTGGCATTGAGTGTTCGGAAAATATGGGTTGAGGCACATGGATTAAGAGTGGGATTTGTCCATCCAGATGACAGATAGATATACTCTGGGCCCTCTCGGTGGAATGTCATCCAATTAGCTTGCAAGCATGTGACTGGCTCACAAGGGATCACATATCACGGGAATGAGAAAATAGTACTTATCGGTAACGAGGTTGAACTAGGTATGCAGAGATACCGACGATCAAAACCTCGGATAAGTAAATTATCGCGAGACAAAGTGAAATTGGTATCGTATGTAAGTGGTTCATTCGATCGCAAAGTAATCGTAGAAATATGTGGGAGCCATATGAATTTCTAGATTCCTCTACCGGTTATTGGTCGGAGAACTGTCTCGGTCATGTCCGCATAATTCACGAACCGTAGGGAGACACACTTAAGGATTCAATGTTGTTTAGTAGATATGGAATGTTAGTAGGGATACCGAATGTTGTTCGGAGTCTCGGATGGGATCCGGTATATCACGAGGAGATCTGGAATGGTCCGGAGAATAAGATTCATATAAGGAAAGTCCAATTCCGGAGTTCGGGAAAGATTCCGATGTTTTCATCGGAGAGGTTCTAGAAGGTTCACCGAACCGGAAGGGGAATGGACCATGAATGTGTCATGGGTAAGTGGAATGATTGGATCATATCCTAGGTCACTTGGTGTGGGCATTTGCAAGAGAGAATTAAAGCTCTAAATTTAAAGTCAAACGGGAAGTTTGAAATGTCAAACTGGAACAATGGTTTCCTAGTGGGAGAAGAAACAAGTCCTTCTCTCAATCCAACTTGGGTTTGGGTTTGGATTCCCCCCCCCCCCCCCCCCCCAAGGCTGCCCCCCTCTCATAAATAGAGGGGGAGGGCTGCCCCAAAGCACACAAGAGCTAAGCCCTCCCCACACCCGCGCCGCCGCCGCGCTACCGCCTCGTCGCCGCCACCCTAGCCACCGCCGTCGACACATCCTCCTCCTCCCAGAGTTCTAAACCCTAGATCTCCAGGAAACCCTAATCCACCATAACTCGCACCGGCTTAGGTGAAGCCCTACGGGATTTTCCCTCTACTTCTGACGCCATGCCGTCGTGCTGCGGGAATCGCGAGGGGAGAACTACAACCTCCGCTGCCTGCTGGAACAAGGGAGAGGAAGGTCTTCATTGAGTACTGAACGTGTGACCGACTGTGGAAGCGTTGCCGGGACGCAGCGCCAGAAGGATCGTCTTCGCGATCTTGAGATCGACAAGTGTACTACTACATCACCCATGAGAATTTGCTCTCGTTAACCGCTTTGGAATCTTCGAGGGTGAGTGCTTCTATCGACTCGTTGCTACAATCTAGTAGATAGATCTTGGCTTGTTTGTTTGCTTTCCATGCTACGAACCCCTACAGTGGTATCAGAGCCGTGTCTATGTAGATCTGTTGCACGAGTAGAACACAATGGTCATTGTGGGCGGTGGTGTTTTTATTATCAATTGCTTTTTGTGTACTTTGCATCTTGCGGTATGATGGGATGAAGCGGCCCAGGCTAACCTTACATGACATCGCTCATGAGACTTGCTCCACGCTTAACATGCAACTTGTATTGCATAAGTGGCTTTGCGGGTGTCTGTCTCTCCCATCATAGTATAGATTCAATTTACAATGGGCACTTGATAGTTCAAGCATCAACATTGTGGTTCTTGTTCGTAAGTTAGAACGACATTTATTGAAAGCCCCAAACCACGTAAAATATGCAAAGAAAATTAGAGGCGTCTAACTTTGTTTTGAAGGGGTGTGTTGTGATGTGATATGGCCATGATTGTGATTATATATGATGTATGCAATGTTCCTTATTGTAAGTCGGCACCCGGAAGGAGCCATATGGTTGTCTTTTTAATTCCGTTAAGACCTGCGTGTCTATTCAAAGTAGTTGTAATAGTTGATGCTGGTGGATGATAACCATGAAGACGTGCCATTGACCTTGACGCCATACCGGTGATGATGGAGATCATGTTCGTGCTTGAAGATGGAGATCGGAAGCACAAGAAGAAAGGCGATATCATATCACATATTATGAATTGCATGTGATGTTAATCATTTTATGCATCTTGTATTGCTTAGTTCACGACGGTAGCATTATAAGATGATCCCTCAAGCACAAAAATTTCAAGTTTTAAAGTGTTCATTCTTAGTAAGCAATGTTGCTAAAGATCATTGTTTCGAAGCACCTGATGATCGGGTGTGCTAGATTCTGCGAGTGTATACAACGTGAGCAAGCCAGGTTTGCTCATGCGGAAGCTAAGGTTTGATCTTGACGAGCCTAGCATGTACAGACATGGTCTCGAAACACGGATCATCGAAAGGTAAAGCATGAGTCATATTGTAGATATGATGAACATGTTGATTGTTCGCCATTGAAGCTACATCAACTCTCGTGATGATCGGTTTTGATGTGGTGGATTTGGTTCGTATGATCACTAAAACAATTTGAGGGATATTGTTTTGAGTGGGAGTTCACCTAGATTAATTTAACTATTAATTAGAACTCAATTTGTCATAAACTTAGTCTAAACTATTGCAAATATGTTGTAGATCAATGGCGGCCCCTACCATCAATTTTACTGTGTTCCTAGAGAAAGAAAAGTTGAAAAACAATGGAATCAACTTTGCGGATTGGTTCTGCAATTTGAGGATTGTCCTTGAAAGGATCATATGGGCACCTAGAGGGGGGGTGAATAGGTGCTACTTCAAATTTTATTCTTCTTCAAGTTAGGGTTTGACAAGAAAGGTAAATTCTCTAGAATATGCAACTATGGTGAATTTACCTATATGTCCAACAAGCACAAGCTAACACAACACAAAGCAAGAACAAGTAAGTAAAGTGCGGTAAATGATAGAAGTAACCAAAGTAGTGGACGCGGAGACACAAGGATTTGTTTCCCGTAGTTCCTTCCTTTTGAGGGGAAGTACGTCTACATTTGGAGAGGGGATGGTTTCAAACCACCAACGCCACGAGAGGCCTCCCTTGTTCTCCGATAAACCTCACCCCAACGGGCTCGATTCACCTTCCACTATATCGGCAACCTTCGAGGTACAAGCCGGCACCTTTACAACAAGTTTTGTGCACGCATACACAACTGAATTGGAGGCTCCCAAATACAAGCAAGCTGTCAAGACAAATCAAAGACAAGCTTGTAAGAACCAAATCAAAGTTAGGGTTTCCAATGAAACACTAGAGCTTGGGGGCCCTCAAGTGAATGAGGGGGAAATGAAGATCTCTCTTGATGAAGATGTAAATCAAGGCCTCCTCCTTCGATTCTCCAAAGATCAATGACTTTGGATGGTTGGATGAAGAGATCTTGTAGATTTGGTGGCTCTAATGGGGTTGGTGTTCTTGAGCAGCTCGAGCAGCTGGAGGAAGAAGATAAGGGTCCCTTTTTATAGGCAGCCCCCTCCACGAACCGTTTTCTGACCGTTGTAGAAAAGTCAGACCGGAGACTCCGGTCTACACCGGAGACTCCGGCCAATCTCCAAACCATCCTCCGGACTGCCCATCTGACTGACCCAGGCCAATCTTGCCCCAGCAACACGGGAGAATCCGGTCTTCTAACACCGGAGACTCCGGAATGAACAAAGTCCGGAGACTCCGGAGTAACCTCCGGTGCAGGCTCGACCCCTGCATGTAATGTCCCAGATCCTAGGAGGCACCTCCGAGCGTAACCGAAACTCCGGACCATTATCGAGACTCCGTCTTGGCGCATCGAGACTCTGGTCTAGAGTTTCCAGAATAGTGGCATATGAATGTGGTCTTTTCCCAAGTTTGAGGGTGCTGTTCATTTATCAAAACACCAACCTGTGGACAATAACAAACTGTAAAATGATCTACTTGTTGTTAACGAACACCAAAAGTGATTATGACAATAAATGCCCTTTCAATCTCCCCCTTTTTGGTGTTCGATGACAACAAGTGATTTGCATGGAATAACATATAAATGTGGCCCCCCTGACTATGTGCAACAAGATAATTAAGTAAAACATGTAAGGTGGATAGTATCAACGATAGCACACATAAGTCTCACATGAGTTACAATAGATGGTGCACACAAGCACATAATAATAGACACACATAAAGTTCAAGTTCGAAAATGGCAAATAGAAGGCAAATAAGGCAAATAAGGGCAGATAGTCGCAAATCCCAAATCCCAAGTCCATGCAAACCGATGAGAATGTCTTCTCCCCCTTTGGCATCGAAACGCCAAAAAAGGGAAAAGCCCTACACTAGCGCCCCCAACCACTCAGTAGTCATCTTCATCCTCGGCATCCTCATCCTCCTCCTGGTCACCATCATCCTGATCATAGTCATCATCATCATCCTCAGGGACAGCAGGAACTTTGTCGTGAGGGCGAGAAGAAGAAGTACCCTGGTACCCAAACCCTGAGGTGACATCAGCAAATGTCTTCCAATCCACCAGACTATCCTATTGAGCATTCCATGCCCCAGCGAGTGTATGATCAGACTCTGTGGACTGCTGAGCCCCATGCTCATCATTGTATTCATCTTCACCTTCCTCATTATCCTCAGCACCTTGTTCCTTGATCTCTTTGAGAAGCTTCTCAATGCGACGGTTGCTTTGGTAGGATGCATGCTGCTGCTTGTGAATGTCGACGTTCATGCAACAAAGGGTACTCTCCCAAAAGCTGGCCTTCTTGACCCTCTCATGCACATAGTCTCGAGTCATAGTAGGCATAGGGGCATTGGAGGCATTCTTCCTCCGAACTCTAGGTGGGGAGGGAGCCCTCTCCGTCTCAATCTCCTCATCATCATCATCCCCATAGCGACGCCTTGGAGTAGGCCCCATGCGCCCCCTTCTACTGCAAAGAGACCAGAGTGTGCTCAGTGAGGTGTGGTGGTATGCCATGTGGAGAATCATGCTCCTGGGAGTTGATGAGCCTCATAACCAAGGGTGCATATGGAGGAGATTTCTTGTAAAGAATGGCATGGAACATCTCCTCGAAAATGAAGTCCATCACATCAATAGGTGCAGCATCAGCCTCAGGTTCAGCATTGAAGATCCGGTGAGTATGGTACAGGAGGTTGACAAGCCCACCCCTAATAGCATCATCATTTCCAGCACTTGAGCAATAGTGTGACAAAAAATCCTCAGCATAAGGTTGTAGAGGGTCTTGAGTCCCTTGGAACCCCCCACAACACCATCATCATACAGAGGTGCCAGCTTCAACTTGTTCTCACCCAAAGCAGCTGAGTGCATGCACAGTCCCACAGGAGTGGATAATCCATGGAAGGTCTCAAAGATGACATTGGCAAAGTCATGAAATGTAGTCGTGCAGCGAGTGGTGCCAGTCATCCACACCATGGTCATGTCAAGGTCAGTCCCAAACACAACTATGGCATAGAACTGCTAGACAAGATGGACACTGTAGTCTTCACGCAGATCCATCAAGTTGTAGAGACCCAACTTCTCACAGATCCACAGGGAATCATTGAAGTAAGGGCTCTAGCGCATTTTCTCAACACTCATGAACTTCTGAGGGCAGACAAGTGATCTGGTGAGTACACCATACACATCCTTCATGAACACAGCCTGTTCTTTCCTCCAGTAACGAGGGTCCTCACTGGTACGAGGCAGCGCATAGAAATCTGTCTTTCTCAGCTCACGGTACTCCTCTTTAGACATTTTGGCTAAGGTCTGCAGGTTGTCATACTTAGCCCTCTTGGCACGGTCCTCCTGTTCAGCCCTCTCCTGATCCCTCTTCATGTAAGATGCATCACGTTCCCGCTGTTTCCGGTTGGACGGAGGCACGATAAACTGACCCTGAGCTTCATCATAGCGAGGATTGCCCCTTTGGGACTTGTCCTTGGTACGACGAGGACGACTAGAACCATCACCTGTGAACAGCAGTGAGGGAGATAGCATGGAGATGAGTATATATGTCCCAAAGATGCAGTACAAGAGCTTTGATGCATTTCTAGACTATTTTTGATTCACCCAACACCGGAGTCTCCGCACCTTACACCGGAGTCTCTGTCTCAGACCGGAGTCCCAGGACCGGAGACTCCGGTCTGAGCCGGAGACTCCGGACCTAAGTCCGGAATCTCCGGTCAGGAGGCTCGGGTATGAGGTGGGAAGATGATGGTGAGGGTGAATCTAGTAGATCGGGCAATGCAACAAGGCTAAAGTACTAGAGTGCACGCAAACAAGTGATTCCAATGGACAAATTAGCAACAATCCCCAAAAAACACATCTAGAGATGAACCCTGGGAGAAAAATAGAGGAGAGGTACCAGATCTGTCCATGGGATCAATTCCTCTGGTGGGAATGACCCAATGGAGGAGAGGGGAAGGTTGGCCGGCGGCACGGCGGATCCCGGGGGCTTCTTGACCTCTGGGGAGGATTTTGGAAGAGGGGGCGACGGGGTTGAAGGTAGGTGACGGGGTGAAGAATGGTGAACTGCTGTCCCAGTTCACCTCGTGCCCCCTTCTTTAAGTGACAGATACCGTCCGGACCGGAGACTCCGGTCCTCCTCGACCAAAAGTTCTAGGAAAAGTGTTTGGGGACATATATGAGAGATATATGGTTTTTAAGATAGGTATAGGGCTTGGGTTGAGACATCAAACTGTGAAGGACCAACAAGAGCCATAGGGTTTCAAAAAATGTTCAGAAAAGCTCCAAGAGACTAGAATCAAGCAAATGACAAACATGAGTAAGTTCCAACCTCTCAAATGAGAGAGGGCGGTGGCCTAGGCCACCATATTTGAGTATACTTGGCTTGGCACCACGAAGATATATCTTGGGTCCATTACCAAAACTCATCATTAAGCTCACATATCACTAAAAGATATTAAGAGGAATGATTTTGATTGCTTTGGGCATAATGGGGGGAGGGATGATCCAATCAATTAGGATCGCACTCCCCCTATTTCCATGCCTACACCTAAACCAAATATGAGATGAAACATAGGTGAGGGTGCAAGAATATCAAGTCAAGCTCCTTGAATCTACGATATTTAGTTCATTACTCAAGTAGCAAAACCTTGCTTCATCAAGTGGCTTCGTGAAAATATCGGCAAGTTGATCTTTGGTTGATACATATGATAGATCAATATCACCTCGAGCAACATGATCTCTAATGAAGTGATGGCGAATCTCAATATGCTTTGTCCTTGTGTGATCCACCGGGTTGTAGGCAATATTGATGGCACTTTCATTGTCACATAGAAGAGGCACTTTGTCACAATGGACACCGTATTCCTTTAAAGTTTGCCTCATCCATATCAATTGGGTGCAAGCACTAGCAGCTACCACATACTCGGCTTCGGCGGTGGAGAGAGATATACAATTTTGCTTCTTGGAAGACCAATATACCAAGGACCTACCAAGGAATTGGCAAGCCCCGGATGTTGATTTTCTATCATCCTTGTCACCCGCCCAATCCGAATCTGTGTATCCACAAAGAGCAAATGTTGAGCCTAGAGGATACCAAAGACCATAAAATGGGGTATGAACCAAATATCTAAAGATTCTCTTGACCGCCATTAAATGTCTTTCTTTAGGAGCCACTTGATATCTTGCACACACACCTACACTCAACACAATATTGGGTCTAGATGCACAAAGGTAAAGCAAAGAACCAATCATAGATCGGTATACATTTTGATCCACATCTTTACCATTTGGATTTTGTTCTAGATGAGTCTTTGTAGCCATGGGAGTAGGAGCTCCATTTAAATCTTGCATTTTGAATCTCTTGAGCATATCTTGAGTATACTTGGCTTGATTGAAGAATGTCCCTCCTCTAACTTGCTTGATCTCAAAGCCAAGAAATACTCTCAACTCTCCCATCAAATACATTCGGAACCTACTAGTCATAAGTTTTGAGAATTCATCATTAAAAGATTTGTTAGATGAGCCAAAGATAATATCATCAACATATATTTGGCATACAAAAATCTCCCCATTTACCCTCTTAGTAAAAAGAGTGGGATCGATTTTCCCAACCTCAAAGCCACGGTCAAACAATAACTCTCTAAGGTGCTTATACCACGTGCGTGGGGCTTGCTTGAGCCCATAGAGCGCCTTATCAAGTTTGTAGACATGGTTTGGGAAGTTGGGGTCCTCAAATCCCGAGGGTTGCTTAACATATACCAATTCATTTAATGGACCATAAAGAAATGCACTTTCTACATCCATTTGTTGCAACTTAAAGTTATGATGTGCCGCATAAGCAAGAAGGATACGGATGGACTCAAGGCGAGCCACGGGCACATAAGTCTCTCCATAATCAATGCCTTCAATTTGAGAATACCCTTGTGCAACCAATCTAGCCTTGTTCCTTACTATAATTCCATGCTCATCTTTCTTGTTCTTGAATATGCACTTTGTTCCAATAACATTGCGGCAATCCTTTGGCTTCTCAACTAACTTCCATACTTTGTTTCTCTCAAAGTTTTTGAGTTCTTTGTGCATAGCTTCTAACCAATCCGAATCTTCAAGGTCTTCCCACACTTTCTTTGGTTCAATCATGGAGATGTGTGCTTGGTGTTCACTGAACCTCTTCAATTGTGCTCTTGTGGAAATACCTTTCCTTAGATCACCAACTACATTTTGTAGAGTGTGATCTCTTAATTCCAACATTCTTTCCTTTCTAACTTCGCGACGAGCGTGGATCTCCGTGTTGTTTCTTGGGGGACCCTCTTCATTATTTTGATCCTCGTCTTGACCATCATCTTGACCTTGATCATCATTGGAATCATCCTCTACATTGGGAGGCAAAGATTGACCTTGGTCTTGATCAAGTGCTCTTCTAGCGTCAATTTGAGCTTGTCTCAAAGCAGCTTGTACGGATCTTCCTTGAGAAATTGACTTGGCACCACTTGACAATCTGTCGAATGGACCAAGCTCCCTTTGACTAGAGTTGTCACTTTGATCACCATGTTGAGGGTCCACATCTTGTCTTTGGCTTGATTCAATGTCCTCTTCGATGGATGGAGCATGTTGAGGTTGTGAAGATGAGGGCTCCACTTGAGTGGAGCATAGTTCTTCTCGATCCGCCATAAGGGGTTCCTCAACAGGGCGGATATATCCCACACCCATTCTTCCTATGGCATCCTGAGGTATTTCATCATCTGCATCACAAGCATCAACACGCCCCCCTTAGGGACCATCATATTCTTTGAAGGTCACACTACAAGATTATATGACGGCTCCGGAGAGCTTATCATAAATTCTATAAGTGTGAGATTCGAGACCATAGCCAACAAAAATACCCTCTAATGCTTTAGACTCGAATTTAGACAAACGAACACCTTTTATGAGATAGAAACACTTACAACCTAACACCCGGAAGTAAGATACGTTAGGCTTGTTACTGGTAAGAATTTCATATGGAGTCTTGTTGATTTCTTTGCGGAGGTAGAGCTGGTTTGAAGCATGGCAAACAATGGAAATGGCTTCGGCCCAAAAGTTGTATGGAGATTTAAACTCCGCCAACATGGTCCTAGCCATCTCAATAAGAGTCCGGTTCTTCCTTTCGGCCACGCCATTTTGTTGAGGGGTGTATGCAGCGGAATATTGATGTTTAATCCCCTCATCACTAAGGAAATCATTCAAGGTGTAGTTCTTGAACTCGGTGCCGTTGTCACTTCTAATGATCAACACGGGAACATTGTATTGCCTTTGGACCAAATTGATGAAGTCGATGAAGGTCTTTTGAGTCTCACTCTTCAATTTGAAGAAATAAACCCAAGAGTATCTTGAAAAGTCATCAACAATCACCAAGCAATATTTCTTCCCACCAAGACTTGCATGAGATGGAGGACCAAAGAGGTCCACGTGGAGGAGATCCAAGATCTTGGTGGACTTGATGTGGTTCTAAGGCTTGTGAGGAGCATCATGCATCTTCCCTAGAACACATTCCCTGCAAACATGATCTTTGGCAAAGGAAACATTTTCTTTTAGTCCAACAATATGGCCCTCCTTGTGGAGACTTTGCAAAGTTCTCATATTGACATGGGCCAGTCGGTGATGCCATAACCAACCCACATCGGCCTTTCCGAATAAGCACATCGCACTTGTAGTGGCTTGTCCCGAAAAGTCCACCACATACAAGTCATGTTCGACATACCCAACGAAAGCGACCTTGAGAGACTTGCTCCACATGAGGACCACAAGATCATTATGTAAAAAGACGGAAAACCCCATCTTTCCAAGAGCACAGACTGAAAGTAAATTGTACCCAAGGGTCTCAACAAGCATGACGTTCACGAGTGTAATGTCGTGAGCAACCACAACTTTTCCAAAACCCAATACCTTAGATTTTGACTTGTCGGCATAAGTCATGGTGATTTGATCATCATTTGGCTTTAAGTCCTTGACAATAGATGAGCTTCCGGTCATATGACTTGTGCAACCACTATCAATCACCCACTTTGACCCTCTAGAAGCATAAGTCTACAAAAGATCAAGCTAATTTTTAGGTACCCATTTTTCAATGGATCCTCTTTTGTTAGCAACAAGGGTCTTGGGAACCCAAATAGACCAAGCAATATAACCATCAAATGGGCCAACATATTGTGCATACACATCACCATAATAATCACGCATTAGAACATAGTGAGGGTTAGCACTACCCGCAAAGTCATCATGGGACATAGTTTTACCACTTGTGGTCTTACTACCCACAATGGCCTTGTTAGTTTCTTGTGTGGGCTTAGCCTTCTTCTTCTTGTTGTTGTTCTTCTTCTTCTTAGAATTGGAGACAAATCCAATGCCCCCTTTATCACCACTAGGCCTTTGCTTACTCAAAAGATCATCAATGGATTTGTTGCCTTGTGGAAATGTGGCCTTAGCAAGCTCCCCCTTCAACCTAGCATTCTCTTCAAGAATAGTTGTACTACTAGATGGAATGAAGTTACTAGGTGAAGGAATATTGGCCAATTGAGTTTGAAGCGTTTCATGGGACTTTGTGAGTGACAAGAGTTCACTCTCCAAAGCCTTGTGGGCCTTGTTAAGCAACCTAAAGTCCTCGGCAAGTTTTTCATGAACCACACCAAACTCAATATTGTCCTTTTTAGCACTTTTGTATTTAGCAATAGCATGATCACGCTCTTTGATGAGTTTGTTAACAATAATGTCATTGGCCTCATCAAGCCCTTCAAGTTTTAATTCAAGTGACAACCTAGTTTCGTGTTCTTCTTCTAGAGCATTGTTTAAGGCCTCTAGCTCAATCATGTGTTCATGTCCAAGTTTGCATCTTACATCTAGAAGCTCTTGAGTATGTGAAAGTTGATCTAGGATGTTTCAAAAATGTAACTTATCATCTCCTTCTAGGTTAGTCATAAACTCATCAAAGGAAATTAATTCCTTTTTAACATCAAGAGACATCTCATCATAAATTTCATCATTATCTAAGGGAGTAGAGCAGGATGATGAGGATACCTCCGTTCCTCTTGGCATAAGGCAAGTGACGTTCTTGGTGGGAGAGTTATCATTTGGAGAATCTAAGAGAGAGAATGTCGGAGTAGAGATGGTGGCTAGAGCAGCCACACCATGAGAAGTTTCCTCTTCCTCATCTTCATCATCTTCATTATCGGAGGAGTATTCTTCATGAGTGATCAAGACAATTTCTCCTGACTTCTTTTTTATGGGATTCTTCTTGATGAAAGGTTTCTTGTAAGGTGCCTTGAGAGTCTTCTTCAACACAAGCTTACCCCCATGATCTTCTCTCTTCTCATAGGGACAACTTGCTACAATGTGATAGCGGTCACCACAATTAAATCAAGTTCTCAATCTCGTTGTATTTTCTCTTTTCCCATTTGGGTTTCTTTTTCTTTGCATTTTCATCTTGGCCTTGGCGGGGTTCTTCCAAAAGTTTTTAGCATAGAAGGCCATATATTGACTATGAGCAATCTTGACTTCATCGGGGTGGTCCATGGAGAGCCCTTCATCACTATCATCTTCATCCCCATGATCCACAACTTTGGCCTTCAAAAAGAAACATTGACAACATTGCTCATACCAAGGGCACGAGCACGGGCATCTTTGGCATTCTTGGCGGCAACCTTGAAAGCGGCCATCTCTTGCATAACTTCATTTGAGGTCATGAGATGGTAGTTGTGTCTTCCTTGTATACTCTTCAAGTCGGTGGGCTCAAAAGGCATGAGTGCACTCACATATTTCCTTTTTATCCAAGCATCATCCACATGTGAGGCACCCAGATTTCTAAAAGCGGTGGCGGTGGTCTTGAGCCTTGGGTACATGTCTTCATGAGCTTCACCTTCTTTCATGTAGAAGCCTTCGGCTTCATTGCTTAGAGCATCATATCGGTTCCTCCTCATACTCTCATTTCCAACAAACAACACAGTGAGAGCATCCCAAGCTTCCTTGGCAATGCTAAAGTGCTCAATGTGTGGGTAATCCTTTGTTCCCAATCCTTGTTGAATCATATGCAAAGCAGTGGCATTGAGTTGACTATTGACAACCTCTCTTCTTGTCAAGTTGTTTGGATCCCCAATAAAGAGTCCATGCTCGATGATGTTCCATAGTTCAATGCAAGAGCTGCGCACATGAGTTCTCATTAGTGATTGCCATTGAGCAAAAGTAGCGGACTCTTCTAGCTTAGGTGGGTCACCTCTATTGTACACATGAGGGTGAGGGACGGGAGGATCCGGAGAGTACCAAGAATCACGGTGCTCACCCTTCCCCCCATCAAGTTGTGTGGAGGAATTAGCGTTGTCTAGTTTACCCCCCACCACCATACCCTCGGGGGATACCGAAGTATTCCCTTTAGGTACAACAGATGGTAGATCCTCTTGAGGAGATGGGGGTGATGAGCCATCTTTGTCTTTAAGAAGTTGCTCAAGCATCTTCTTGACTTCGTTGACCAAGGAAGAGCTCAATCTTGTTTCCAAGTTTCTGAGATCTTCCATGGTCACCGGGGTCGGCTCACTACCACCATCCCCTTCTTGGCTACCCATATTCTCTTAGGCGATAAAGCCCAAATAAAGAGCCGAGGCTCTGATACCAATTGAAAGGATCGTATGGGCACCTAGAGGGGGGGTGAATAGGTGCTACTTAAAATTTTATTCTTTTTCAAGTTAGGGTTTGACAAGAAAGGTAAATTCTATAGAATATGCAACTATGGTGAATTTACCTATATGTCAAACAAGCACAAGCTAACACAACACAAAGAAAGAACAAGTAAGTAAAGTGCGGTAAAGGATAGAAGTAACCAAAGGAGTGGACGCGGAGACACAAGGATTTTTTTCCCATAGTTCCTTCCTTTTGAGGGGAAGTACGTCTACGTTTGGAGAGGGGGTGGTTTCAAACAACCAACGCCACGAGAGGCCTCCCTTGTTCTCCGATGAACCTCACCCCAACGGGCTCGATTCACCTTCCACTATGTCGGCAACCTTCGAGGTGGAAGCCGGAACCTTTACAACAAGTTTGGGGCACGCATCCACAACTGAATTGGAGGCTCCCAAATACAAGCAAGATGTCAAGACAAATCAAAGACAAGCTTGTAAGAACCAAATCAAAGTTTGGTTTTCCAATGAAACACTAGAGCTTGGGGGCCCTCAAGTGAATGAGGGGGAAATGAAGATCTCTCTTGGTGAAGATGTAAATCATGGCCTCCTCCTTCGATTCTCCAAAGATCAATGACTTTGGATGGTTGGATGAAGAGATCTTGTAGATTTGGTGGCTCTAATGGGGTTGGTGTTCTTGAGCAGCTCGAGCAGCTGGAGGAAGAAGATAAGGGTCCCTTTTTATAGGCAGCCCCCTCCACGAACCGTTTTCTGACCGTTGTAGAAAAGTCAGACCAGAGACTCCGGTCTGGAGACCGGAGACTCCGGTCTACACCGGAGACTCCGCCAATCTCCGGACCAGCCTCCGGACTGCCCATCTGACTGACCCAGGCCAATATTGCCCCAGCAACACCGGAGACTCCGGTCTTCCAACACCGGAGACTCCGGACTGAACAAAGTTCGGAGACTCCGGAGTAACCTCCGGTGCAGGCTCCGGACCCCCAGACAGAATGTCTCTGCCAGATCCTAGGAGGCACCTCCGGAGCCAGAACCGGAAACTCCGGACCACACCGGAGACTCCGGTCTTGGCAGACCGGAGACTCCGGTCTGGAGTTTCCAGAACAGTGGCATATGAATGTGGTATTTTCCCAAGTTTGAGGGTGTTGTTCATTTATCAAAATACCAACCTGTGGACAATAACAAACTGTAAAATGATCTACTTGTTGTTAACGAACACCAAAAGTGATTATGACAATAAATGCCCTTTCAGTCCTCAATGCTGGTAATTTGACCTATGTGCTGGATGCACCGATGGGTGACCCGCCTGCATCTAATGCTACCGATGAGGTAAAGAATGTTTTCCTTGCTCGGAAGAATCAGTACTCCATAGTTGAGTGTGATTCTTGTATGGTTTGGAATCGGAGCTTCAGAAAAGGTTTGAGAACCATGACCCACATGATATTGTCCGTGAACTCAAAATGATATTTGAGGCTCACGCGACAGTTGAGAGTTATGAGGCTTCTGAAAAGTTCTTTAACTGCAAGATGGAAGAGGGCAGCTCCGTCAGTGAGCATGTCCTTAAGATGTTTGGGCACGCAAGTAAACTCCAAAGCTTAGGTATAGTGATTCCTAATGCTTTGGGGATTCACCGTGTCCTCCAATCACTACCACAAAGTTACAAGAACTTTGTGATGAACTACAATATGCAAAACATGGACAAGTCGTTGCCTGAACTCTTCTCCATGTTAAAGTCTGCGGAAGTGGAGATCAAGAAAGAGCATCAAGTGTTGTTGGTCAATAAGACCACCAAATTCAAGAAGCAATGCAAGTCTAAGAAAAAGGGAAACTTCAAGAAGGGCGGTAAGAAAGTTACCGCGCCGGCGAAGAAGACCAAGGTTGGGCCTAAGGCTAATACTGAGTGCTTTTATTGCAAGGGAGAAGGTCACTGGAAGCGGAATTGCCCAAAGTACTTGGCGGATTTGAAGAACGGCAACATCAAGAAGAAAGGTATATCCGATATACATGTTATTGATGTGTATCTCACTAGTACTCGTAGTAGTGCCTGGGTATTTGAGACTGGTTCGGTTGCTCATATTTGTAACTCGAAACAGGTACTGCAGAATAAACGGGAGCTAGCGAAGAACGAGGTGACGATGCACGTTGGAAATGGATCAAAAGTTAATGTGATCATGGTCGGCATGCTACCTCTTCATCTACCATCGGTATTAGTTTTATACTTAAATAATTGTTATTTGGTGCCTGCCTGGAGCATGAACATTATATCCGGATCATGTTTATTGCGACACGGTTACTTGTTTAAGTCCGAGAATAACGGTTGTTCAATTTATATGAGTAATATGTTTTATGCACATGCACCTTTGATAGATGGTCTATTCTTATTGAATCTCGATTGTGGTAATACACACATTAATAACATTGAAGCTAAACATTTGAAATTGAGCGATAACTCAACCTATATGTGGCACTGTCGTCTTGGTCATATTGGAGTGAAGCATATGAAGAAAATCCATTCTGATGGACTTCTTGAAGCACTTGATTTCGAATCACTTGAAAGATGCGAAGCATGTCTGATGGGTAAAATGACTAAGACTCCATTTTCTGGTATGATGGAGCGAGCTACGGACTTATTGGAAATCATACATACCGATGTGTGTGGCCCAATGAGTGTAGCATCGCGCGGTGGTTATCGTTATGTTCTTACCTTCACAGATGACTTGAGTAGATATGGGTATATCTATTTCATGAAACATAAGTCCGAAACTTATGAGAAGTTTAAGGAATTTCAAAGTGAGGTAGAGAATCAACATAATAAGAAGATTAAATTTCTACGATCTGATCGTGGAGGTGAATATCTAAGTTACGAGTTTGGCGAGCATTTGAAGAAATGCGGAATACTTTCACAATTGACACCGCCGGGAACACCATAGCGTAATGGTGTGTCCGAACATCGTAATTGAACTCTCTTAGATATGGTTCGTTCTATGATGTCACTTACAGATTTACCGCTATCGTTTTGGGGTTATGCATTAGAAACAGCTGCATTCACTTTAAATAGGGCACCATCTAAATTCGTTGAAATGACACCGTATGAATTATGGTTTGGGAAGAAACCTAAATTGTCGTTCCTTAAATTTTGGGGTTGCGAAGCCTATGTAAAGAAGTTACAGCCGGACAAGCTTGAACCCAAAGTGGAAAAATGCGTCTTCATAGGATACTCGAAGGAAACTATTGGGTATACCTTCTATCATAGATCCGAGGGCAAAATCTTCGTTGCCAAGAATGGATCCTTTCTAGAGAAGGAGTTTCTCTCGAAAGAAGTGACTGGAAGGAAAGTAGAACTCAACGAGGTTGTTGAACCTTCTCTCGAACTTGCGAGTAGCGCAGCACCGGAAGTGGTTCTTGTGGCGCCTACATCAATAAGAGAGGAAGCTAATGATATGGATCATGAAACTTTGGTTGAAGTTACTACGGAACCTCGCAGGTCAATGAGAACTCGTACCACTCCTGATTGGTATGATCCCGTTATGAGTGTCATGTTGGTGGACAACACCGATGACCCTGCGACATATGAGGAAGCAATGATGAGCCCAGATTCCAATAAATGGCAAGAAGCCATGAAATCCGAGATTGGATCCATGTACGAAAACCAAGTATGGACTTTGGTGGACTTATTGGATGGCCGGAAGGCTGTCGAGAACAAATGGATTTTCAAGAACAAAACAGATGCTGATGGTAATATTACTATCTACAAAGCTCGCCTTGTCGTAAAAGGGTTTCGACAAATTCAAGGAGTTGACTATGATGAGACTTTCTCACCAGTAGCGAAGCTAAAATCTGTGAGGATTATGTTAGCAATCGCTACATATTATGATTATGAGATATGGCAGATGGATGTCAAAACGGTGTTCCTCAATGGAGACATTGATGAAGAGTTGTATATGATGCAACCCAAAGGTTTTTTCGATCCTAAATATGCTAACAAGGTATGCAAACTTCAACGGTCCATATATGGATTGAAGCAAGCATCCCGAAGTTGGAATCAACATTTTGATAAGGTAATCAAGAGTTTTGGTTTTATACAAACTTATGGAGAAGCTTGTATTTACAAGAAAGTGAGTGGGAGATCTGTAGCATTCTTAATACTATATGTAGATGACATATTGTTGATTGGGAATGATGTAGACCTTCTTAATAGTGTCAAGGATTATTTGAATAATAGTTTTTCAATGAAAGATCTTGGCGAAGCAGCTTATATATTAGGGATAAAGATTTATAGAGATAGATCGAGGTGCCTAATATCATTGTCACAGAGTACATATTTGGAAAAAGTTCTAAAGAGGTTTGGAATGGAAGATAGCAAGAAAGGGTTCTTGCCCATGTTGCCCAATACGACCTTGAGTAAAACTCAAAGTCCTGCAACGACAGAAGATAGAGAAAGGATGAGTAAGACTCCCTATGCCTCAGCCATAGGATCTCTAATGTATGCCATGCTATGTACTAGACCCGACATTGCATATGCTGTTAGTTTGACTAGCAGATATCAAAGTGATCCAGGACTGAATCATTGGACAGTGGTCAAAAACATCCTTAAGTACTTGAGAAGAACTAAGGATATGGTTCTTTCTTATGGAGGTGATGAACAGCTCGTTGTTAATGGTTACACCGATGCTAGTTGGAACACCGATCCGGATGATTCTAAATCTCAACCTAGATACATATTTACTTTGAATGGTGCAGCAGTTAGCTGGAGGAGTGCAAAGCAAAGCGTTGTGGCAAGATCTTCAACTAAATCGAAATACATAGCTGCTTCGGAGGCTTCACAAGAGGCGATATGGATGAAGGAGTTCATTATAGAGCTCGGTGTGGTTCCAAGTGCGCTAGACCCAATGTCTATCTACTGTGATAACATGGGCACCATAGCCAATGCGCAAGAACCAAGGTCACACAAGAAGCTGGAGCACATCAAGCTACGTTTTCACGCTATTCGAGAGCATGTCCAAGATGGTGACATAAATATTTGCAAAGTACACACAGATCTGAATGTGGCGGATCCGTTGACTAAACCTCTCCCGTGGGCAAAACATGACCAGCACCAAACCGCCATGGGTGTTCGGTATATTACCATGTAATCTAGATTAGTTGACTCTAGTGCAAGTGGGAGACTGTTGGAGATATGCCCTAGAGGCAATAATAAAAGTGGTTATTATTATATCTTTGTGTTTATGATAAATGTTTACATTCATGCTATAATAGTATTAAACCGGAAACATTAATACTTGTGAGATTTGTAAACTAAATTAGAGTCCCTAGTAAAGCCTCTTTGAAATACTAGCTTGTTGTTTAATAGATGATCGTGGTTTCCCAATCATGAGCATTGAGATGTTGTTGACAACAAGATCATATCATTAGGAGAATGGTATGATGGACATACTCCTATAGATAAGTGTAGGATTAAGATCAAGTCATTTCAATAGTTTGTTTGCTATAAGCTTTCTGATACATAGTAACACTATTCCTTCTACCATGAGATCATGCTAATCACCATCATCGGAAGAATGCTTTGATGACATCAAACACCACACCGTAACTGGGTGGCTATAAAGGTGGCATTGAGTGTTCGGAAAATATGGGTTGAGGCACATGGATCAAGAGTGGGATTTGTCCATCCATATGACGGATAGATATACTCTGGGCCCTCTCGGTGGAATGTCATCCAATTAGCTTGCAAGCATGTGACTGGCTCACAAGGGATCACATATCACGGGAACGAGAAAAGAGTACTTATCGGTAACGAGGTTGAACTAGGTATGTAGAGATACCGACGAACAAAACCTCGGATAAGTAAACTATCGCGAGACAAAGGGAAATTGGTATCATATGTAAGTGGTTCATTCGATCGCAAAGTAATCGTAGAAATATGTGAGAGCCATATGAATTTCCAGATTCCTCTATTGGTTATTTGTCGGAGAAGTGTCTCGGTCATGTCCGCATAATTCACGAACCGTAGGGAGACACACTTAAGGATTTGATGTTGTTTAGTAGATATTGAATGTTAGTAGGGATACCGAATGTTGTTCGGAGTCTCGGATGGGATCCGGGATATCACGAGGAGATCCGGAATGGTCCGGATAATACGATTCATATAAGGAAAGTCCGATTCCGGAGTTCGGGAAAGATTCCGATGTTTTCATCGGAGAGGTTCTAGAAGGTTCACCGAACCGGAAGGGGAATGGACCACGAATGTGTCATGGGTAAGTGGAATGATTGGATCATATCCTAGGTCACTTGGTGTGGGCATTTACAAGAGAGAATTAAAGCTCTAAATTGAAAGTCAAACGGGAAGTTTGAAAAGTCAAACTGGAACAATGGTTTCCTGGTGGGAGAAGAAACAAGTCCTTCTCTCAATCCAACTTGGGTTTGGGTTTGGATTCAAACCCACCCCCTCCCAAGGCTGCCCCCCCTCTCATAAATAGAGGGGGGCTGCCCCAAAGCACACAAGAGCCAAGCCCTCCCCACACTCGCACCGCCGCCGCCTAACGCCGTTGCGCCGTCGCCGCCTCGTCGCCTCCGCCCTAGCCGCCGTCGACACCTCCTCCTCCTCCCGGACTTCTAAACCCTAGATCTCCGGGAAACCCTAATCCACCATAACTCGCACCGGCTTAGGCGAATCCCTGCGGGATCTTCCCTCTACTTCCGACACCACACCGTCGTGCTACCGGAATCGCGAGGGGAGAACTACAACCTCCGCTGCCTGCTGGAACAAGGGAGAGGAAGGTCTTCATCAAGTACTGAACGTGTGACCGACTGCGGAAGCGTTGTCGGAATGCAGCGCCGGAAGGATCGTCTACGCGATCTTGAGATCGGCAAGTGTACGACTACATCACCCACGAGAATCTGCTCTCGTTAACCGCTTTGGAATCTTCGAGGGTGAGTGCTTCTATCGACTCGTTGCTACAATCTAGTAGATAGATCTTGGCTTGTTTGTGTGCATGCGGTAGAAATTTTTTGTTTTCCATGCGACGAACCCCTACAGCTACTCCCATTATCTATGAGTACCTTTGAGAACTTCACAATGATGCTAGGCCCGACAAATGTCGGATCCAGTACTAAGGCATACGATCCTGGGTTTGGCATTATCTTCGGATGATCCCTTATGCTCCAGGTTATCTCTTGATCGGACCATGGCACGTATCTCAGAACTGCCGGCATAACTGCATTCACTTCTATATGTCGGCGTTGTCCGCTCTGTATATCTTGTTGCTCTGTTGTGAACACACAGTATGATTGGTGATGCTCCCTGTAATCATTGCGTCCATTGTTCCCGGGGTTACCCCTTCCATCTTGATTCTGATTTATCACTTGGTGCACTGCATCCCTCTGATCCGGGTTCTCATACCTCGGAGGGGGTGGTGGTAACATTAGCTGCTGCGCATTCCCCCCAGTTAACTGTGGCTGCTGCTGGTGATGCGCTGGATGCGGTGGTGCATGTATGGTCGCCGGATTTCCCATTGCACTTTTCATCTAGGCGCATTGGCAAGTGGTGTGATTGGCCGGCTTGGCCAGGTTAGGCGTGTGGAATTTACACGGTTGATCTAACATGGATTCAAATGTGTACTTTAGCCTTTCTTGCCATTGTTTCTTCTGTTTAGGCGTCCACTGCTTCTTTCCATCGTTCCTCGGCGTCCACTGTTGAGGACCATTCTTCTGTCGTTGATTGTTCCCATGACTCGGCTGATCCTGCACAACCGCTGCCACTTGATTAGAATTGTATCTGTAATCCGGCCTCTCCTCCCTTCTTATACCTCGGTAATCATTACATCGCGATGATCCGGCGCCATCTCTGGCATAATGATCCTGCTGCTCGCGATGCTCTGCCGACATTAACTCTGGTTGAGTTGGATCACCTAAGGCATATGAATCTGCTACTCTAATTGTTTTTGCCAATGTGGTTGGCATATCTCTCTGCAACCTCTGCCACAACACACTTCTATATCTGCACCCCTGAGCGAACCAGGCAATTGCTTGAGATTCGATGACCCCCTCGCATGAATTTCTGAGGTTGCACCACCGAGTCAAGAACTCTCTATTTGTCTCATTCGGCTTCTGCTTGCACATTGCGAGATGTTGTGGCCTGTTTGGCCTCTTATACGTGCTGGTGAAGTTACTAACAAACATTTCCTCAAAATCTAGCCAACAGTTGATACTTCCCGTTGGCAAATTATTCAGCCAGACTCTGTCCGGTCCTTCCAACATCTGTGGCACGTATCTTACAGCCCATCTTAAATTTCCTTCTGCTATTTTTATGGCCGTGGCATAATCATTTAGCCAACCTTACGGCTTCGTACTCCCATTGTACGTTTCCGTGCCCCTTGCCAGCTGAAAGTTCGGCACGGGCGGTTCGCCCATAATCCGAGGTCCGAAACACGCCGAGCCGGGCGGACCTTGTTCTTCCAACAGCTCGGACCGATACAACCTGTCCAGCTTTAATCTTGCGTCAGTCGACAACAAGTTTCTATAGATAGCTCTCTCCTGCACCCCATAGTGGTTTTGCCCACCATGCTCTGCATATTCCATCTCTGAGTAACCATCATTGTATCTGTCATTTGCCTAATTATGTGGAGCTAGTCTTGCTTCTCGTTCTTGCCGAGGTTCGTGCCTCGGCTGATGATCCTGTAGAGGGTACCTCCTTCCTTCCGCCGGGTTATTATTCTCATGGTTTCCCCTTCCGAGGTTTTCGTGCTCTCTGTTTGCATGGCTGGGGTTTCTATCACCGTTGTTACCTCGGCTTCCATTGCCTCTATTCTCATTGATCTTCCCGACCATCGCCGGGTCATACGAAACAATTTGCTTATTTCTCTTTCCCCAAGTTACTGCTTTGTCTTTCCGCGCATTGTTTCCGTGTGAGGATGTCGCTACCGCAGATAATGCGGGGGCAGATCCTGCCGAATGAACCATGCGAGAAGCTCCTGGCTTCGCCGGGTTAGCCCTAAGCATTTCTTCATTTTGCTGGTTCGCAATGCGTACCATCTCATTTACTCTTTCTTGTTGCTTTTGTCGGGCTTCCCTGCTTAATCCCTCCAATTCCAGGGCTGCTGCATTTGCCGCCCTGAGGTTCTTTGCCGGGGTACTATACCTCGGCAAACCTGGGTCAACCGAATCATCTGGTCAAGCTTCATGCTCTTTGTTGATATCATTCATGAGGTTCTTTCCTCTCAACCTCAGTTCATCTACTCGTTCTGTGGCCGTATCTAGCTTGTTTGCTCTAGCATATTCTTGCAAGGTCCTGTTAAAGGATTCCTACAAAGCCGACACCTTTTTTGCCTCCTCTAACACTTTTAGTCTAGTTTCTTCTAACTCCGCATGTGCGTTTTCCGGGTCAACTATCAGCGCTACAGGGGTAGTCAAGTTATCTATAGTTGCCTGGAGGATATTCTCAGGCCTCTCTAGAGGCGGCCACCTTACCCTTGCCGCTTTTGGCGTTACCTCCTGTTCCTCGGCAGCTCTGGTCACCTGAGGATCTGCAGCGGCTGGATTTGGAGTTGCTTGCTTCGTCATTACCTGTCCTCCTATCGCCGGGTCTTTGCTTGCTCCTACACCTGCTCCTGCTGCTGGCGCTGGAGCCGTCATCATCACCTCGACGCTGCCTGCGGGGCAAACGACACGCTGACCGCTGGCAGTGCTCAGGGGAGGATCTCCTGCATGGATGACTCGGTGCGGGTAGACGCAGGAGGTGTCTATACCGACGTAGATCTTGTGAGCGCCCATGTTGATAAGATGCCATTGCGCGGGGGTGCTCTGCTCCTGAAACTGCCAGCGTTATCACTAACGTAGTCTCAGATATCAAATCTCTGTACTAGGCCAGAAACAACCTGCTCGCCGGTGTGGATGAAGTTTCCTGTCCGGATCTTGACTCCAGCTAGCACCGCTGATGGCCCCATGGTGGGCGCCAACTGTCATGGTGGTGGCACGGCAGATGCCATGGGTAGGCTAAAGTATGGGGCCAATGGATGCTAGAGGGATCTAGGGAGGGAAGATGTAGTGATTTCTACACACAAATGACTAGAACATAGATCTTTATTTCTCCTCAATCGAGTTACAAGTGCTCCTAGAGTTGTATCAGGGTGAGGAGGAAGAGAAATACTACGCGAGCCCTCTAGTGTCAAATGAATCGATCCCTCCTCCAGGAGCCCGTGCCCCTCCTTATAAAGGGCTCCTTGGTTCCTCCTAGGGCTGACGTGGCTTGTCCCAAAGTGGTAATTCAGCGGACTCCTTTCCGTGTCCCCCTTCTATCGGCGGCAAAGACCTAGAGACCCCCACATGTGATCCTCGGGCTTCCCCACTGTCACCTCCGTGACGCTTGTCTGGCCCTCTGCATCTCTGCTCTTTGTCCTTAGCGCTTGGCCCTGTGTAGATTCTTCTTAGCCAGTAGCTAGGGTTTGACTCTGGGATCCTTCTCCTTCTCCTGCAAGTTTCCCGTTACTCGGCCTCGTCTCGCATAACTCGGCTCGGCCTCCACCTTCATACGAGCTGATCAATCTTATTCGGCCGACTTAGCTCACACGTCGAACGAGTAAGGTGTTAATCACTCGATTCTTGCCAAGCCATGGCTCATTCGGCCGAGCCTTGCATGACTCGGCTAACTTAGCTCATAATTCGGCCTATGGTAAGAAAGGTTCCTTCCTTCTTTCCGCTATCTTGATCCTACCTGGGGTCATCCCCCCACAGTATTTAAAAAAAATAGAAAATGGTATTTCAAAGCATGTCAACTACATATCCATAGAGTTTTGGTACATAATACATTGCATTATAGGCTACATAAAAATCACAAAATCATCTATCTAAAAAGGTAAAAAAGACCTCATTTTGTTTCAACATTTTTTATGTCCCATGTGAAAATATATTTTTATGCAAATTTAGCCCTACATACTACAAATATATATGTATTTGTATGTATTAAGAGACATACAAATACTGATAAATATTAATTTTGGTAATATATTTATCTTTTGGTAATATATTTTTTGGTGCATGTGTAAAAGATATTTTTTGGTAATATCTTTATTTTGAAATATTTATGTTTTAAATGTTATGCTGCAAGCAAAACAGTGGCCACAACCAGCTAAATAATATATTAACAACACTAAATTGTTTATTTAGACCAGGTGTAAAAAATTAAGTCACAAACTGTACTAGGTACAAAAACGATTTTATTTTTATGTTTTGTGCAACCAACACCACATAATACATATGCCGGTGTTAACTACAGTTTTCTCTCCCTCTTCGCGATATGCGCGGACCCGATGCTTCTTGTGGCCAAGGCATGTCTGTCATCTTTACGCCTCGTTGGCTGCCCTGCGGAGTGTCCAACTGTAGTCGATTCAAGTTGAGACCCAATCGTTCGGTGGAGGATCTGAAATGCCCAACAGTCAAGAAAGACTTGAATGTCTAGGGTTCAGTTAGCGAACGCGCTTTCTCTGCGCGCGATTCAAAGCCGGCCGTCCATCACAGCGCGCGAGGACGAAGGACGCCAGCGGATCAGGCCTCCATCATCCATCTGTCCATGAATTCATCGCCCTCCCACTCCTCTCCGAACAGCACGGCACACTTTCATTGCTGATTGCTGCCACAGCACAACAGCGATGATCCCCTCCTATATGCTACTACATACCCGTTCTACCACCATAGGTGATATCGTAGCGTTGACCTACAAGACATAAATCTTGATATTGTGAGAATTTCTAACGTTTTTTGCAATATATATCTACAGATTGTAACTACAACTCCGAAAAAGTAGGCTCAAATTTCGATCTATGGTTAGAGAAACAAAAAGATATATTCGACTATGAATAGCTTTTAATGTCTTTTTTGGCAAGGAGTGAATTCCACTTTTACCTTCTATTTATGTATTTGAGACACTAATTATCCCATTTAGTAGAAGTTGTACCCGGAATGTTCCATTTAAGAAAATTCTGAGCATGATTTTGCCTCATTTTAGTATTCAACACGTGTTCTTGGATAAAACCGACATGTTAGGACGATGTGTCGCAACAAAATATGTCAAGATCGGAGAACGTCGTTGACGATCATATCTAGCCTCCTGTGCACCAAATGTTCTATTCTTTATTGCCATCTCGATAATTTCAAGGTTCAATCGTCACCTCACACTTTGCCCAATATATATGCATTAGAAAATAAGGGTTTAAAGTTCTAAACATGGTAATTTAGATGAATTTTCACTACATAGGGTAATTAGTGTCATAAATGCATAAGTAAAGGGTAAAAGTGGAATTCACTCTTAATCAATATATTCCAAGCTACTCATATAGCCAAATAATGTCTTTTTGGTAAGTGTAGGTCGGTTTGGAGCTGCAAACTTTTAGGGAGCCATAGGACTTAGGAATTAAGGCTCCGTCATGAAGGTCTGGTTCGAGGCGTGGTCGCCCATCCTAAGCCTCGTCGGTCTGGTTGTCAGCAGTGGACGGTCCGTGGTAAGGCATAGAGGTTTTTTCGGTTGAAAGTATGGCGCTTCGGCGCAGCGATCCTCTTAGACCCGTCATGTGAAAATTCCTGACAAACTGTTGTTCTCTCTTCCATCCATATAGTGAGAATTTACAAATGCAAGACATCTTTTGCAAGTAATTTTGTCCTTTCTTCCATCCATATAGTAAGAATTTTGTTTTTTGTTATTATTATGCGTTTCTTTGTACCATACATTATCACTTATTATGTCATATTATGTACTTAGAAGACATAAACCATGCATGTATATAGCAAATTGTTGCTTGAGAATTTTATGCCATAGTAAAGTGGTGCATCAGGTTGGCTCGAGCTCTAGCTCCGCCCCTGCTAACAGTTTTGGTCTCGACGAAGGCGTCGCGTGGTATTGTTATCCTCCTAGGGCATCGTCATGGAGCTCCGCTTCTTTCAGTCCCACCAAAGTTGGCATCAACAGACATGCTCGGATCCTTTCTCGAAGCATTTCGGCCTTGACGTTGGGTCTCGGTGGGCTCCTATCATAGACACGCAACTTAGTTGCCTCCAATCCTAGTACTTCATTTCTGTTGGTAGGATCAACGCTCCGGGCCTACAACAAGAGGGCAATTGGCCCTTTCCGGCGATAGCTTGGTGGGTCCGGGTTAGAGTGGAATTATAATAGACGAGCAGCAGCTCGTGACTCTGATCGACTCCAACTCGATATCTAATGTGTCGAGTCAAGTTTTAATCTGAACTTGTTTGTTTACCCAGCGAATGACCGGGAGCCGAGTTTTAATGTGCCGAGCCAGAGTTTTAACTTGGTGACTTAATGTGTCGAACTCGATGTCTAATGGTACGGGCTAGGGGCGGAATCTTTTTGGTAAGAGGGCCCTCGTCATCTCGTATGGTTCAGCTCTGTGACTTATTTTATAAAACGGGTGGAAGTCTGTTTCAAGGAAACATGTTTCGCATTTTCAGAACATTTTATCTTAAGGATCCTACATAAGCTGCCCCCATCCATCATCGTCACATCCTCCGTCTGTGTAGAGAGGGGTTCCTTTTGGCTAACCGCGCGCGGCCGACGGCGACGGCTAACCGTGTAAATGCCCAGACGCCACATCCGGACGTGGATTGATGGTACTAAATGGCGACGGCCCCTTTTCTGCTTCATTCTCCAATCTTTTTTCCTTTTGACAATTCATTCTCCAATCCTTAATCCTTAAGGTTGCGTTCAAGACGAGGCACAAATAGCTTTCATGAGAAGGCACTTCCGTATTCATTGTTGTTGTTGGACAAACAGTGAAGTGACCGTTGAGTTCCGGTTTTCGTGCTGGTTTCAGTTTCTACCTACAGCTTTGACGGGAACGAACAAAAGAAGTATCAACAGCTGCAAACATTGATACCCATGATGCTCTGGCCATCATCTCTGAGCACCTCAGCTGCAAGCAGCTCTCGGCTCATGGCCTTCCGCCACGGGACTACCAGCACCCATGTTCATCAGGGTGGTGAGGTGGGGGATCTCCTTGGGCACCGATGCCGTCAAGACCTGCAAGGAATCAGGCCCCAGGTTGTCATGATCTACAATTCCATGTGGCAGAATTAACTGGTGCGGTACCGAATGAAATGACTAGGGGGTACCTCGTGGCCAGACTCGGTGATCAGGACCTCGTCCTCGATCCTTATTCCGATGCCACGGTACCTGTCCGGGGCATCTTCATTGAGTATCGGGACCGGGGGAATGTAGATCCCCGGTTCGATGGTTATCACCTGTGCACATGCAGATCAAGGATCACTTGTCAGTGTTACAACTTGGAATTGTCGCAGAAGACGGATAGATTTTGGGAGATGCTCTAAATTTGGAGCTTTCGTGTAAAATTTAGTTTACAGAGCCCAGCTGGGTGTTGTAACAATAGAACATCTGGAGATCTACTTACAACGCCTGGCTCCAATAGTTTGTCCTTGCTCAGGGTTGTGGAGTCATGAATATCCATTCCCAGCGAATGACCTGGATGCCAGGGAGACAGATGGTTATTAAGTTGGTCCCAAGATCCAAATCTCATGCATCAAAGGACAAACGAAAATCTAATGAAGAGACAGATAGATTGTGAGACCTATTGCGGTTGGATTCAAATAATTGTACTGGATAGATTTGCCCTTCCCTATAATTCCAAGTTGTTGGAATCCGTTTATCAACATCTTCACCTGTGATTTGGAGATTAGAGCCGTGGATTTTGTGTAAGTTCGATTTGTACAGACAAAAAAAAATAATTAGAACAAATACTGAGAATATACCGAATGACGGTGTATCTCTTCAATGCTTGTGCCCGGTTTACAGAGCTTTATGCATTCCTTATTTGTCTCCAGTATTAAGCTGTACAGTTCTTCCTGCGCAGGTGGGGATAAAAAAGGTACCCAGAAATCAAAAAATAAGTATTTTTCAGTTGGATACAAGTACTATACATAAAAACATAAACGCTAAACATTTACCTGAGCGGCTGAAAATTTGCCACAGGGTGGCCATGTTCGTGTCAGGTCACTAAGGTAGCCATGGTACTCGCATCCAACATCCATGAGCACAAGATCACCCCTTTTGATCTGTCAAACAACTAAAATCAACTTTACAAGAAAAGTATCTGAGACGTACACAGGAGCAAAACTCTGGTGTACCTTCTTATCATTTCTCGAGTAGTGTATAACACTGCCATTTGCTCCACCGCCAACTACAGGATGGAACCTAAGATATGCCAACAAGGAAAGGTAAATTACCTGACCATGGAACCTTGCTTACTCAAAAAAGAACAATATTTCCTCAATTTATGGACCACAATTGATCCCTACAAACCTATTTCACTATCATCTAAGAAATGGATGAAGACAGGGCCGCCTCACAGCCAGTACCTCAGCTAAGATAAATCTATATAGTACAGCAAAGGATAAAAAGAATATACAGTGACAATAAGTGCTTACGCCATTCTTTGGGCACCTCTCATTTTGCACTCATACTCAATTTTAGCTGCTAACTGGCTTTCCTCCCTGTGGGTCCTTGAGAGCAACATTGTCTGCAAAAGAGACTGGCCAGGCAGAGAGAATGTAATGTTAGTAAACAGAGAAGGGGAAGCATTGCATGCAGATCCTCAATCCAACCGTTCTGTCACTTGGACAGTGTGCAACTTGCAAAATTAAGCCTTGGTCTTATCTTCTAGCTTATTGATTGCATATGTGCCAACTTGAGGTAGAATTCTAGATATAATATATCAATAGTTTTTCTTTAAGGGAATCTTATTGCGATCCCAACCAACTGCTGACTAGCTAAATGGGGCAGAAACGTAGTTGAGGAATGTTTACAATAAAAATTCTACATATCAGTTATCTCAATGGCGGTCTAAAAAAAAGCTCTCACTGCCAATGATGTTCTGACTAATCCTCTAGCAGCAACTGGACCAGCATCAACCGCCACAATCAGACAATCCCCCATATATCACCCTCAACCAAACCGGCAATTCCACAGCACCCACTTTAAATATATCATTCATATATATATTAGAACTGAGACCAGTGCTTTTTACTGGACTATAAAAAACATTTCAGCAAATTCTCTATATAAGGCTGAACTGAGAGGGTAAGACTCATTATCTCCTAAGAATGTGTGATGAAAACAACATAAGTTCAACCAAATACCTGAGAAACAATAGATGCTGACTCTCTCATCAACTTGATTTCTGATTTTGACTTGACCCACCGCAGTTCATCAGTGTAATGCACAAGATCTTTTACTTTGTTGTTGAGTGATGCCCTGCGGAAGGCATCAAAGTTCCTATAAGAAGATGCGGATGCGTTTACATTGTGATACACCACTTTTGATTGCTCAATCATTTCGGGAAGGATCTACATTTTAATAAAATTGTGTCAATTGAGAAGCATTCAGTAATCAGCAACTAAGAAAAGTACTCTCTCTGACCACAAAAAGAGTGTCATCTTGGAAATGGCCAGTTCTCCAGTCTCCAAAATGCAACACTGACCACTAATTTCCAATGCTAAATACTAAAGCATCTTTTGAGTCTAATATACAAACATCGTTTTCATATGTTTAATCTAATATAAATAGATATACCGACATTCAAGTTTAAGAGTTTGACTACATGCATCCCCAGATGATAGTATCTCTTGACTGCAGGAAGCGGTACGGGCCAGTAGCAATTAGAAGGTAATAGTTAGCGCTCAGGAGTGATGAATCACAAACATGCTGAAACAAAACCTGAGAGCTAACCTTTTTCATCTCACTAAGTGGAAATGCTTTATCTGCCTTGAAGAAATCCACAGCTGCTTCAACTCCAGCAGTCTGACCTTCCCAAACTACATCCTGGAAACAAATCACACTCGTAAGAATGGTTTGGCTAGTTTGCAAAGGTATGAGGTAAGAGGCTAACAGGTCATCATTACCCTCTTATGTTTATCTGGCATGAACATATATAAACCAGTTTCCTTACTCAAAACTGCTACACCACCGGGTTGTGTACAACCTGTAATGTAGAGGTAATCACCATTCTGTCTAAATGAGTATGGCACTACATCAGTCATCATCTGCTGATCTGCAGATGCAATAATGGCCAAGCTCTTCTCTGGTAAAACATCCAGAAGCCTTTTTCTTCTAGATAGGTACTCCTCACTTGCAATGCCTGGTGTAATCTCCTCATCAGCTAGTAACTGGTTCATCATATTACAATATTTGAGAAATAATGAAAATAGTCATTTGATAACCACAAAAAGAAAAAAATACATCAGAATTAGAACAGGGAATGTGAAGGCAATGAGCATGGACTTGTTTGGCCTAATAAGGCTTCTTCTGTACACACACCATGGAAGCTATACTGGTGAATTCAACTTATTTATTTAGATAATGGGGTAAGTTCAGGTAAAAGGAGCCACAACCTTCCACGGTGTGGAAAGATTTATTTTTAAAACATAACTGGCTGTCTGGCATAGCTTGAGCTACGAACACTCGAACAGCATGGTTATAAATATCTACTTAAGAGTGTTTGAAAAATTATGATAATGATGGACATGTAAGACTGATTTTATCAAAGAAAGATGATCATTACCATTTACCCGGTGGCAACAAGTATAAGTACAAAGTTAATTGCAAGATCCAGGTATAGAAAAATCAAAAGAGTTAATAGCTAAGAGGCGACGTTACTACAGGTTTTGGATGTGGGAGGCCACACAAAAAACTTGACGAACTGGCTTCCAGCAACCTCGGCGTACCATGCCAGTAATTCTGTAAAATTTAAAACAACTAGCAAGTGTGGCAACCAACCAGCAAGGCTGCATTTGCAATTCCGGTGGATTATTATAATCCCTTTTTAACCTGATATGCTTATTTTTAATGTTTGCTTAATGAGCTTTTTCTGTTTTCATGGCTACTTTTCGGCAGCAGATTATGAAAAAGTTCAGTGCAGCAGAGTTCAGCAACCACAAACCAAGCCTATAAGAAGGTAGTACCTCAGGATGAGATTTCGGTGTTGGTTGGCCAACATCGGTTATTCCTCCTGTAGTGTACGCAGCACGCCCAACTATACTTCTGTAAGAGGCAGATAACAACCGAGACGCTGGCTGCATGGAACATTCAGAGGATTCCTTGAATCAGAATCCAACATTTGAAAGGTAAATATAATGCTAGAAAAGCATCAACTCTTAGATGCATTGGTGTTAATGCCACCAAATTGCTTGCATATCACAATAATTAAGCCTATAATCGACATCATGAATTGCAAGAAGAATTCATGATTTCACACCAGAAAGCAAATTATATTTGCTTGTTCAGCAGCAATTAGAGAGGAATGACCCATAATTTGGATACTTTCAACTGCACTATGTTTGTGCTGCCAAGATGTGACACTCGTGCATCACCCCGAACCCAAATTAACCATCTTTAGAATCGAATCTCAGGACATCACTGAAATATTCACATATGGATTTCCTTTGAAAACATAGTTAAATTGAAGCGAAAGCACGTATCTAGAAACCAAAGGGCAGGAACAAATTGAGCAAAAAGAATCCCCTCTCTCCTTTGGAATCAGGAATACACTACTAGTACCAAAGCTAATCCATTCTAACTTTAAGCTACTCCAAATCCAATCTTCAGCAAAGGTTAACAATCCAAGAGTATCCCATCAGCTGCTTCTCAAGCCCAACAGATCGAACTGGTGATTAAGGCAGGCACAGGACGCTAAACACTACAAGCACATGGATGTACAACATATTCCGCGAAACGGAAACCGTCGAGGGGATCCAATCTCCGGCGAAGCTAGCACGGGGCAAAGAACGAATCACGAAACGACAGCAGCGGTCACAAGGGAAAACCTAAGAAAGATTAGGGGAAATACGACGAGGATAGAGGGTAAGAGCTTCTCGCCGGCGGTGACAGGAAATTAGTGGCCTTCGATATGAGTACCTCGCTTGCTCGCAGCGTACTTCGCAAGAATCGCGCCGCCGTCGCCATGGCGGCCTCCCTTAAACCCCTCCTCCACTCTCTTTATTCTTCTTCTCCCCTCTGACCTTGCCTCCCTTCTTTTCCCGGAGACCCTAAGCTGGGACTTGCAGTGATCCTGGCCGTCCAAAGGGACGGGGAAGATGTGTACTCCTCCGTTTGGAAATATAAGATGTTTTAGTTTTGTGAATAAGATGTATCTAGACTTATTTAAATCTATACACTAAAAAGTGTCTAGATATATTTCCTTCATAAATCTAAAACATCTTATATTTTTAAACGGAGGGAGTACAACTAAACAGTGCTTGATCCCCGTTCAATTGCCTAGTGTTAGAGCAACTCTAATCTGATGATGTAAAACTACCTCATTTTCTAAAAACCGTTTTATAGGGTATTATGGGGCAAAAAAAAACTAACAAATGCCCCTATAGCTATTTGTTGCATCATTTTTTTTAAAATAAACCTTATATTTTATATCCCCTCCTGCTGCAAATATGCGGCAGCTACGCGGGCGTCCCAATCGTCGTTCTTATATTTTCACACCACTCTCCCACCTCCCCCCCAAAGGTCATAGCTGCTCTTGTCGCACTCTTGCCGAATCCACCCTCCTCCTCCCCACCGGATCCACCCATTGTGAGCCCCGCTCCGCTGTTGACGTGGGGTCTCCACGACAATTACAATGGATGATGAACTTGGGTTTTATGTAAGAGAAGAGTACGCTTGTGGATTCGTCGGCTACAAACAAGGAGAAGGCACGATATACCTAGGTCCAGCTCCTCGGAGGGTAATACTCTACTCTTGTTTGTATGTTCTTGATTCTTAATAAAGTTTATAAGGTTACTGGTGGTGTAAATTGGATTTTGCATTGGACAGATTGTGCGTAAGCTCGAGCGTCCTCCTCGGCGGCTCCTCATAGCCTTTATATGAGAGGTAGGTCTCAGGTATCGTGACCGAGTCGGTTACAGGGTAAGGGCGAACCCTAGAATTTTCTAAGCTTTGGGTTTATTCTTACTCCACACACCAGAAATTTAGGCCTCTCAAACTCTGCACTTGCTAGCATGTCTTGAGCTTTGCGTTCTTCAGCCAACTATCATGTGGGCCTCTAGTTGGGCCAAGGTAGGTATACAAATAGGGGTAGCCAATAGTTTATACCCATGTCATCCCTCCCCCCACACAGACATAATCGAGGCAAATTGAGGCATTGTCGCTCGTTGCCACGTGTGAATAAGATGCCGCTGCAACGCTGCCTGCAAAGCTCCACCGGCTACTACGGCTTCTGTGTTGGAGATATGCCCAAGAGGCAATAATAAAGTGGTTATTATTATATTTTTGTGCTTATGATAAATGTTTACATCCCATGCTATGATTGTATTAATAGGAAACACTAATACTTGTGTGTTTTGTAAACATAAAAGAGTCCCTAGTAAGCCTCTTGTTAAACTAGATTGTTGATTAATGGATGGTCATAATTTCCTGATCATGAACATTGGATGTTATTAATAACAAGATCATATCATTAGGATAATAATGTGATGGACACACACACACACACATAGTAAGCATATCATAAGATCAAGTCATTAAGTTCGTTTTGCTACAAGCTTTCAAATACATAGTAACCTAATCCTTCGACCATGAGATCATGTTAATAACCATCACCGGATGAGTGCTTTGATGACATCAAACATCACTTTGTAACTGGGTGGTTATAGAGGTGGCATTGGGTATTATGAAAGTATGTGTTGAAGCGCATGGATCAAGAATGGGATTTGTCCATCCAAATGACGGATATATATATACTCTGGACCCTCTCGGTGGAATATCATCCAATTGGCTTGCAAGCATGTGACTAGGTCACAAGGGATGTCATATCACGATACGAGTAAAGAGCACTTATCGGTAATGAGAATGAACTAGGTATGGAGATACTGATGATCGAACCTTGGATAAGTATAGTATCGCGCGACAAAGGGAATCGGTATCGTATGTTAATGGTCTTTTGATCATGAAGTCATCTTTGAATATGTGGGAGCCATTATGGATCTCCAGGTGTCGCTGTTGGTTATTGATCGGAGAGGTGTCTTGATCATGTCTACATAGTTCGCGAACCGTAGGATGACACACTTAAGTTTCGATGTTATTTAAAGAAGATATGGAATTTGAGTTGGAGATCGAATGTTGTTCGGAGTTTCGGATGGGATCTAGGACATCACGAGGAGGTCTGTAATTTTCCGGAGAATAAGATTCTGTAACACCCTCAGAATCGGCCCTATGCAAGTTTGAGCGAAACCCGCCAAACCCGCATAGAAACGATTCAAAGGTGCCCACCAGGCACTTTCGTGCGGATGGAAAACGAAGTAATAACATTACACAACAGTCCTCGATGGGACCCACAGAACAGATATATATACAACACGACTCCATGAGTCAAGAATACAGATATACGGTACAAAGATCCAAATCACCTTGAAAACGATAGAGTATCCAGCTACGGACAAGATGCAAATGGGGCTAAGAGCCCTGAAGAATAACCAATGGCGTCCATAACCCTGCCCAGGCCAAGCCGGAAGGGTAACCCTGCTAACGGCGTCGATCTCAAAACCTGCTTAAACAAAAGGGGTGCCGACAAAGGCCAAAGGAAAAGAGGCGTCAAGATCTTGAGGCCAAGACAGCGAGGCTAGAATTGGCGGTCCTCGCCTACATAGGTATGGTGGATCAAGGCGGCGGCAAAGATGCACTAAACAACCTATAGAGACTCGATATAACTGGCGGCTATCAGAGAGGGATAAGAAAGAGCTATTCGGATCCAACCTGAATCTTACACCAAACAATCCCATCCTGGTATTTCCCCCTCGAGACCAAACGAGGAAGTCCACCGAGGAACTCACACGGTTGGCAGTTTTATGTATTCAGTTATCATTGCAGCAATTACTAGTCAGGTATAGATAGTCATCCTGATAAAAATAAGCAGTGGGCACTTTTATTTAACCATTCCATTGTAGTTGCAACACTTACTAGTCAGGTACAATTAGCATGAGATATCCCAAAACCCAGCAGTTGTTGGTACTTTTATTTAGCCATTCCATTGTAGTTGCAATACTTACTAGTCAGATAAAAATTGTCGCAAGCGACCAACCAAACAAGCAATTGTTGGCAGTTTTATTTAGCCATTCCATTATAGTGAAGCTGATTACTAGTCATTATAAAGTCAAATTTATAGCACTACTTTAGTTATAGTTGTCTATGATCGAGATACTGTGCTCCAAGTCGTCCATAACATGACACGGCTTTGAAAGTTTTACCTGCAGGGTGCACAAATAGCAACACACACTCGATCAACCTCGAAAAACCAAATCAAAACCCAACGAGGCCTTCACGACAAAGCAATCACAGATTCAGAAATATTTGTGGGCCACCCCATTGAGTAGACCATAGAACGGCCACCTGACTCGAGACGGTCTCAAGGTTTGCGACAATGGTCAGAACGATCGGGAACCCAAACTGGGCTTGTCGATACCGCGAAAACATTCCGCTTACCTAAATAAGACAGTGCTCCTCGACATCGTAATAAAGCGATAAAGCATGGCATAAGTACAGATCGTAAATAAAACCTCAAACTAGTTTGTGGCCCCAAGAAATAAGAATGAATCAAGCTCGCTCGGGGGTCCCATAATCCTCCCGGATGTGGATAGCGCGATAAATCAAGGAACAGGTATCAAGCACTCGGGGTCCTACGGGACACAAGTGGACGGTTAACAACCAAATAACATCTATTGCCCACCTGTGCCTCTGCTTACTTACTTCAGTTTTAGTTGTTAAACAGTAATTAAAGTGACGATAATTAAAGCCATGATCATCTCCAACATCAAACATGCGGCAATACTCCAACAACTGTGGTACTGGACGACACACAACAACACTTGAGCAAGCGACTACGACGCGCAAGTCCAACTATCTACCAAACAACAGGTAATAGGATGTGTCCACGGCAATATAAGGCTGCAAGGGATATCAAGGGTACGAAACTAGAGCATCGCAACACAGATAGCAATAGATCAACAGGAGGGAATAAATACTATAAAGTAAGATAGGTAGAAAGGGGGAGATGCTCGCCTAAAAACATTGCCGAAGGTTCAACCGAAGATCGGGGCGAAGCTCACATCAACTCAACGGCCTTATCCGCGAAGAACCAAAACACTAGAATAAACACCGGATGCAAGATTTAATAATACGACAGAAGATCGGGCATGATGCATGTATGATGTATGACATGGCAAGATGCGACACAATTGGGCAATATTAAGTGGAATCCGGGGTCCCGACAATTAATTAAATGGTTCAAGTTGTTTAACTACCCCGCAATTTAAATGTTGTCTTAACATGGCAAAATAAGTTACCGGTTCGCTACACAAATTTGAATGAGGCCAATATGAGACTAGATTTGCCCGCATATGGGCCCCATATTTAATTATAAGGTGAATCGGCATAAGGCCCCCAAACCACAGACAAGCATGCATGCAAGGTGAACAATTAATATGCAACAAGTTTATTTAGTTGACAATTTATAAAATAGGGTTCTCGGATAAGGGTCACACATTAGGGTTCGGCGATCTTGGTCCGGGGGTTCGGGGTTCGACAGGGTTCGACAGGGTTCGACGGGGTTCGGTCTCGGCGGGATCGTTCTCGGATTTCGGAGGTAGATCTTGGCATTCCGGGAAGGAGGACTTGGTTCGGCGTCAGGGGCGCATCGGACCCGCCCGGGTCGGTGCCGATCTTGCCGTCGATGGCGGACTTGAGTGGAACGGGTACCGGGGTCTTCGGATCCGTGAAGTAGATCTTGTCGCACGGTGTCCGGGGTAGACGAACTTGGCGTATTCACATCCGGGACGAAGGCCTTGTCGCATGTGTGGTTGCCGGGTCCGCGAAGTGGGCTTCGAGTATGGCGACGCATGTCGAAGATCTTGTCGATGTTGGGCATCAGATTCCTTGTCGATCTTCCTAGAATTTCCTCGGGTTCATCTTCAAACCTCGATGGTCTTCGAGCGGCGCCCTATTCGGTTCAACTCAACGTCGGTCGACGGAAGATCGTGCGGCCTTGGCGGTTATCGAGTTCGGTCTCGGTTCCATGAGGGAGAGCTCGTTGTTCCGTTGGTCGATCTCCCCGCTCGGGCCAGCAGGGCGACGAGATCCTGCAGAGGGGCGATGCTGACGCGGTGGCGGCGCACGGGATGGCCAGGCGCGGCGGCGGGGTCCGCACGGCAAAGCGATAGCGACGATGAGAGCGAGGCGCCGAGGCGGCTCGACGGAGGAGGCCTTGGCGGCGGGTCGTCGGCCTTCAGGAGGCAGCGACGGGCGGAACCGGGCGGAAGGAGGGCGACGGCTCAGCGACGAGCCAGGAGCGCAGCACAAGAGGCAGCTGGAGCTAGGGAGGCCATGAGGTCCCATGGAGGAGAGGGCGGAGGGAGGAGGCCGGGGGCGCGCCGGCAGAGGGAGGGGCGACCGGCGATGGCGGGATGCTGCCGGAGGATGGGGTGGAGGTGGTCCAGGGCGAAGGAGACGGACGGGTGAGGCGAGGGGCAACCTCGGGGAGGAGAGAAGGGAGGCTCCGGAGGGGCCAAGGCCCAGTGAGAAAGGCGGTGGCCGGAGAGGGACTGGGCTCGCAGAGGAGGAGGAGGGCGGGCCATGTGGCGAGGGCGCCCGGTGAGAAGAGGAGGCGTGGGGAAGGAGAGACGGGCCTTGGGAGAGGAGGAGATGCCGGCGAGGAGGGCGGGCGAGCAGCGGAGGCAGGGAGGCGAGGCTGCATGGGGAGGCGGGAGGATGGCGGAGCGGAGGAGCGGGAGGAGGAGGGAGAGGCGAGCGGCTGGCGCGGGGAGGAAGAGGGAGGAGGCTGCGGGGGCGCGGTTGGGGGATGAGGAGGAAGAAGGTGGGGGAGGGAGAGAGGTTAGGGCCCGTGGGGGCTGCAGTGGGTCCCAGGGGTGGACCGGGTCCAGGGAGAGGGTGAGGTTAGTGGTGGGTGGGGCTGCTGCGGGTGGGGCCAGGTGGGGCGTGGGACCGGGGTGTAAGTGAGGGGTGGGTAGATGGGGCTAGGTGAGAGAGAGAGAGAGGGGTGTGCAGGGTGGATTGATGAGGTGGCAAGGTGGGTAGGGATTGGGGGAGAGGGTGAGGTGGCGAGCTGAGATTGGTGGGTAGGTTAGGATTGGGTGGGAATAGGATTTAGGTTCTAGGTGGACCGATTTATTCTGGGGGTGGTCGACTGGGTCGAATCGGCCCGTTCGACTGCCCCGATAAAAATAATTAAATATTTTATTTGTTAAACCGGGCTTTTGCAAACCATTGGCAGACAGAACAAAATAATCCGGAGACCGGGTTTTTGTGTTTGAACAAAGACGGGCGTGTAGAAAACAAAATAGGTTTTTCCGCAATTAGTTTTATGCAAGCAAATGCAAGATGACATGAGCATGCGGTCAGGATGATGCAATGCACAAAAACAACGCGATTTTCTAGTAGTGGTTTTGCGGGATGCCACAGATTCATATAATGGAAATCATCTTCTAGGGTTCGGGAAAAGTTTCGGTATTTTAACCGGAGCTTCTAGAAGTTTCTAGAGGGACACCAGTGGGCCCACCACCCCGGGAGGGCCCACATGGGATGATGGAATGATGTGGGGCCCCATGGTCTAGCCGCACCAGGCCCTAGAAGCCCAATCGTCCATTCCCAAAGGGATAAGAGCAAAACCCTAAAAATTAGGGGATAGACTTGGGGGGGAAGAAACCCCCCCTTCCATTGCGCCGGCCCTAGGAGGTGGAGGGCAAAGGGGGATCCCTAGATGCACCCTTCCTCTGTAAATAGAGGGGAGGGGTGGCCACCCCCTTGCCCCTTTACCCAACCCTAGCCGCCACCTCTCCTCCCTCCTCCTTCTTCCTGCTCTGGCTTAGGCGAAGCCCTGCAGGAATTCTCCTCCTCCACCACCACCACGTCGTCATGCTGTTGGGATTCTGAGGGGATCTACTACCTCTGCTGCCCGCTGGAAAGGGAGAGGAAGGTCTTCATAGACTCCGTACGTGTTATCAAGTGCGAAAGCGATGTCGGATTGCAGCGCCAGAAGGATCGTCGTCATCAACCACGAGATTAGATATTGTAAGGCTTTGGATCTTCAAGGGTTAGTTCTCATCTATCTCGTTGCACCTATCTCGTAGATTAGATCTTGGCTTTTCCATAGATTGGATCTTGGTTTTGTTCGTTCTTGCGGTAGAAATTCTTTGTCTTCTATGCTATGAACCCTACAATGGTATCGGAGTTGTGTCTATGTGTAGATCTGTTGTACAAGTAGAACACAATGGTTTTGTGGGCGTTGATGCTTTTGTTGTCGTTTGCTTTTCATGTACTTTTCATCTTGCGGGATGGTGGGATGAAGCGGCCCGGGCTAACCTTACATGTCAGCACACATGAAACTTGCTCCACGCTCGACGTGCAACTTGTATTGCACAAGTGGCTTTGTGGGTGTCTGTCTCTCCCACCATAGTTAAGATACAATTTACAATATGCACCTGACAACACTTGTATCAGCGTTGTGGTTCTTGTTTGTAGGTAAGAACGATTCTTACTCGAAAGCCCCAAGCCACGTAAAATATGCAAAGAAAATTAGAGGCGTCTAACTTGTTTTTGTAGGGGCATGTGATGTGATATGGCCATGATGAGATTATGATTATATTTGATGTATGAGATGATCTTTATTGTAATATGGCAACCGGCAAGAGCCTACTGGTTTTCTTTAAATTTGTTAAGACATGCGTGTCTATTCATCATGTAATAGATTTATTCCAAGTAGTTATAGTAGTTGCTATTAGTGATGGCCAACCATGAAGCGGCTCCACTGACCTTGACGCCATGCTGGTGATGATTGATACGTCGGAAACGTATCTATAATTTTTGATGTTCCATGCTTGTTTACTATCTACTTTGCTTTGCTTTGTCTACACTTTGAGGTGTTTTTATATCTTTTCTGGAACTAACCTATTAACAAGTTGCCACAGTGTCAGTTGCATGTTTTCTTCTGTTTTTGGTACCAGAAAGGCAGAAAATCAATATTCTCAGAATTGGACGGGACAAAAGCCAAAGTCAATATTTTACCGTGGGCGACACGAAGTCTAGAGGAGAGACGGAGAGGCGAGCCAGGGCCACCACACCCCCTAGGCACGGGTGGGACCACCCCGCGCCTAGGCAGGGTGTGGGCCCTCTGGCCGCCTCCCAGCCTCCCCTCTTCGCCTATAAGAAGCCCCCAATGCAGAAACCCTAGGCACCCGATCAAAACTCCATGAAACCTTCTGTAGCCGCCGCCACCATCATCCCTAGATCGGGGGGGGGTCTGAAGTTCTTCCCGGCACCCTGACGGAGGGGAGATCATCCTGGAGGCCTTCTTCTCCGGTATGAAGCATGAGTAGTTCCACCTTGGACTACGGGTCCATGTAGTATCTAGATGGTTGTATCTCCTCCTTGTGTTTTCATGTATAGATCTTGTGAGATCCGTTCATGATCAAGATCTAATCTATTTGTAATCATGCATGTTGTGTTTACGGGAATCCGATGGATATTGAGATTACTATGTCAGATTGATTAATGATTTTGTCTATTTGATACTATCATGTATGTGTTGTTTGTGATCTTGCATGCTCTTTGTTGTTAGTAGCTATCTTGGCCAAGTAGTTGCTAGTGACTCCAAGAGGGGGTATTTATGCTAGATAGTGGGTTCATGCCTCTAGTTTCCAAGGGAAGTGATAGAAATCTCTTCGGTTGTAGATGTGATGTTGCCACTAGGAGAAAACAACGGTCTCTTGTTCATGGAACAAGTGGATTATTTACCTTACACACTTTGCTTAAATAAGTTGTCTGTTGCTTGCAACTTAATACTGGAAGGGGTTCGGATGATAACCTGAAGGTGGAATTCTAGTCATAGATGCAGTTGAATGGTGGTCTATGTATATTGTTGTATTGCTCAATCGAATGTCATAGGATCTTTTTGTCTGGTATTGCATTGTTATGCCTTGCTCAGCTCCTGTCAATTTCCCTGCTATAATTTGTTTACCCTTCATGCCATGTTGTTTATATAAGGAGAGTACCTCTAGTGAACTATGGACCTCGATCCAATCTTTACCATTGATACATCCTCCACTGTTACATGTTTACTTGCTGCAAACCATTACCTTCCACACTATACATTTAATCCTTTGTTACAGAAAACCGGTGAGCTTGACAACCTCATTGATTCGTTGGGGCAAAGTCTTGAGTTTGTGTTGTGCAGGTTTCCGCGTTGCTTGCAACACCTTTGAGATGTTTCCTTCCTCCTACTGGTTCGATAACCTTGATTTCTTACTTAAGAAAAACTTGCTGTTGTGCTGCTTCACACCTTGCTCTTGGGGTTTCCCGACGAAGTGCTTCACAACACCACCAAGCTTTTCTGGTGCCGTTACCGGGGAGGCTAAGGATGTCTTCACAAGGGTAGTCCTCCTCAAACTTTCTCTCTACTTTGTTTTTAGTTTGCTTAGTTTCTTTTGCTTGGTTTTGTTTGCCTCTTTTTATCAAAAACTTAAAAAAAATTAGTCTAGTTTGGTTTGCTTTCTCTATTCAAAAACACAAAAAAATAGTTCCTACTCTAGGTGCTGGTCTGTTATTGCCTTGCTTGGTCTTGCTTTCTGTCAATGGATGGTTTCTTTGAAACTAGTTCTTATTGGAAAGGTGGGTTCATGGAAGAACAAAAGTATTATTATAAGGAACACCGTTTGTCACACAAAGGGAAACACTTATGGGAACAAATTGATAAATTGAATACTATTGCTAGAGAGGTGTGCTCCACTTATAATGTTACTTATTGCTTTGATAAATCTTGTTGTTGTAGGAGGTATAAACACCTGCCTTTTCAATGTGAGTATAATGATAATGTTACCATATCTTCTTATGTTAAAGGAAATTATGATTTTTATGATGTGGAACAAATTGAAGAATTTATTGCCTTCAAGGGTGCTTTTGAACTTGCCAGTTTGCTTGAAAATACTGATGATGCACCTTATGAATATGAGGTTTATGAGATACTTAAATTTTCTTTGTTAATTACAAGGAAGAAAATGGCTATATTCTTGAATATTTTAATAGATGCTTTCCACAAATGGAAGAGACTAATGCCTTGGAGGAGCCTATGGAAGAAGAAATTGTTGAAACTGGAAGCTCATTAGATGAAAAAGAGGAAGAGAGTGATGAACAAAAGGAGGAAGAATGGATTATCTACCCATGCCTACCTTATAATGAGAGTAACTCTTTATCCCTTACATTATTTGATTGTCCCCCATGCTTAACAAAGGAGGATAAATGATATGTTCCTGTGGATCCTTTTGAAATATCTACTTTCGGTAAAACCTGTGAAGGTTTTAATCCCACTATTTTCGAGCTTGATAAAAATTATGTGTTTGTAGATCATTAAAAGCATGATTTATGTGATGGTTATATTGTTTAATTTATTCACGAGTCTACTGAAAATTATTATAAGAGAGGAAAATATGGTTCTAGAAGTTTTTATGATACTAAAACACCTCTCTATGTTTTATCTACCCATTCTTGTTACTATGTGCTTCTTTGATTTATTCTCTTACAAGATTCCTATGCATAGGAAGCGGGTTAGCCTTAAATGTGTTTTGAATTTGCTTCTTGATGCTCTCTTTTAATTCAATTCATATTTCTTATGTGAGCATATTCTGAAACTATCATGCCTAACTTAAAGGCGTTAAATAAAAGTACTTGTTGGGAGATAACCCAAGAGTTTTTTTGAGTATTGGAAGTTATTACTTTAGTAATGACCTCTCCTTATCCTTTTTATTTGCTTTTTGTGCCAAGAATGACCTCTAATGAGAGGGAAGTAAAAAATTGGGGAGTTGTTGTCCCGAACAGATTTGTGTCCTCCACCATAAAAATTCGCGAGGAGTTTCTGTAAGTCAGATTGAGCTGAAATTTACGAATAAATCCCCCAGTATGTTAGATAACTTTCGTTAGTTCAAAATTTTTTTATTTGAGCAACAGAATAGTTTCTAAAAAATCGATTTCTACCCGCTGGTCTGTTTTGACAGATTTCTGCCATTATTTGCATTTGCTTCTTATTGATTCCTTTTTGAGTTCTCTTTTGGGGAATTGAGCTTTTTGAAGGAGTTGCTACAGTAGCTTGTGTTTTAGTGAAAAGTTTTGCTGTTGCAAATCTAAACCCAAAGGTCTATTATCTTTTGAATACACTAATGTTGCTAATGAAGATTGTGTGAAGTTTTGTATGAAGGAAAAATTTCAGGTGTAGGGAGAGAATGATTTAATGAGATGAAGGATGGACAAATGTTCAAGCTTGGGGATGCCACCCCGGTGTCACCCCAAGAAATATCCAAGAGGTACAAGTGTCAAAGCTTGGGGATGCCCAAGGCATCCCCTTCTTCATCAGTAAAAAGCTCAAGTCTGTCTAGACACTTTGTTTTTATTGTTTCATGCACTGTTGTGTTGTTCTTGGAGCGTCTTAGTTTTCATTTGCTTTGCTTAGTTTGTTTAGTTTGCTTGAATAAAGTAGTTTGGACCCCCGTTCTCGCTGTGTTGTTTCAAATAAGTTGCTTGGTGTTGGAAAGGAGTAGAAAGTTCTTGCTTGATAAGTGCAAGAGGAGCTTGCATTGACTGTGACTTAGACTTTAGCATGACATGCTAGGTGTTGTTTTGACCTTATGCTTAGTGATTATTGTTGTATCATGTATTGTTCCAAACAATTGTGATTGCTTAGTGTGCCTTAAAATAATTATGCGTTGTTTTAGCATGCAAAAGCATAGTATTGTGGTATTCTCCTTTGATACTTTGTTTGGGTTGACTTGGCACATGCTCACACCATGGTATGACTATGAACAAGTCACCATAGCCTCTGATCATTTAGGCCTTGACTTGTAGTACCACTCTATGCTTTGATTAGTAATGTTTTGTCGCTCTGCATGATTATGGCTATTATTGCTCTCTTAGTTGGTTGCTCCCAGTCTTTTTCTAGCCTCCACTTGTATGAGTAAGTTCTACTCATGCTTCCAACTCCCATGAAACCAAGTTATTCAAAAGTGTCCACTATAAACTCCTATGCATGGTGGGTTACACCATTCCAAGTATATTCTTGTTTTCAGCTATCTTCCAATTAAAAGTATTTTGTTATGTGAAAACTTAGTGATTAAAGCCCTCACAAACTTGATGGAACACTTTATATTCTTTGCCCCTAATAACTTGAATCATCACTTATACATTGGAATTAGCAAAACTGTGCTGTCACGGGGAACGTTTTCAACATTGCACTTGTACTTTGTACACAGTTGATATCATGCTCTTTTGTCTATGGATGTCACCCTAAAGAGGAAGCTTGTAAGTACATGGAGTTATGTATTTTGTGTTAGAGAAACGCCTGGGCCGCTAGCCTAAGCCATGCCTAATCATGGTGGAAACTTGCAGCATCACCATAATGAACTATCTGTGAAGCATCCTCAATAAAAATCTATGCACATAGTAAATAAAAAGATCGCTGAGATGCTCATTGTCTGCTTGCCTTGTCATTTTGGTTATGGGATAGCTCCTGTACCATGTGCAAGGGGTACCCCGTTGGAGGTTCTCTATGATACGCATGTACTTATTATGACAAGAACTTACAGGTGACTGAAGTTGAGTAGCATGCGATGTGGCCCTCGTATTCGAGGGACCCGAGATTGCCAACTTATACTTTGTCAATCATATACTCCATAGTTTGTTCACTTTAACCTTAATCACTTCAAGATGCTTATGATAGGGGCAATGAGGGCTGAAAGCTAACAAGTACCATAATTTTTGGGAGCTCCTTTTGAAACTTGAAATCCCTGCTTCCCTTATGAAGGGCCTTTCTTCCACTATTATATTGAGTCTCCACCTTCTACCTGTAGCATCCCAGTTGTCTAACCCCTGTAATGCTACATGTCATAATAATAAAATGGGCCACTTCCAACATATAATTGTTGCATCATCATCATATCATGCTCATACCATCATACCACCTTGCATTTGAGCATCATATAAAACCCTTTCTTGTTTGGTTTTTATCTCATGTGCATGATTAATTGTATTTGCCTCTTGATATTGTATTTGGCTCTTGATACATTGTTACATGCCCAAGTTGAGTTGAGGGCATCTCTCTTGTTTGACTCCACCACCTTTTCTTTCACCACCCTATAATTCCACCATCCAACTATTCTGAGCTTGACATTTTGTTGATTTATCTCTAGCTCAGGACTGGTTGTTTGGATTCCACCCCTAATCTTTGCTTGGCCTTGTCCACATTTTGGAATGCAGATGGATAGTGCCATATCAATATCCTTGTTCTCACAAGGATAATTGTGGCATTAATCATCTTGCATGGGCCATGCAAGTGCCACCTTTTCCAGTTTTGGGTTATTTGGATTTCTAAATGGATCCCTCCTTCATTGCTTGATCTTGTTTTGTGAGTATAAAACTCTAGCTCTCCCTCTCTCTTTTTCCCCTTTAGCTAGAACCCTACCCCTATGCTCCATGCACACACAAGTGCTAATGTGACATTCCCAAACCAACCATCCCTTTCTTGGATCTTGCTTGTTCTTTGAATGGATCATGGCATGATTCAAATCCTCATCATCTCTCTCTCCCTCTCTCTCTCTTGCTTGCTTTGATCTTGGGAGGCTTGTATGAAGCTTGCATTACCAAGTAAAGTACCACCTCCCTCTATCCTTACCCCTCTTAGTAAAACCCTAAGACTACCCCATGCCATAGCCATCTTAGCTAATACCTACACCACACCCATTCTAATCACAACCCAAGTTGCCCTTCTTCCTCTCCTCTTAGACAGGTCCCCCTCTTTTCCCAAACCTTCTGGTAACCAAGTCCAAATATTTTTGAAATCAGTAGCTGGTTTGATTTTTGCATTAGATTGAAAACAAACAAAGCAAACAAAACAAAAGAGAAAGAAAGATAAAAAGGGAGAGAGAACTGCAGCCCACCCAACAAGCCAAGAGCAACCCCACAGTGCCCCCCGCCCAACTCATCCCCCGGCCCGATAACTCCCTCTCACGGCCGTTGTCCTGCTTTCTTCCCTGCCGCCACCCCTTCTCTCCTCGCTGACGGAAAGCAAACGGCGGAGGTGGCCGCCCTCGCTGCCGTCGTCACAAGGCTGCACGCACGTGAGCCCTGCCCTTCTTAGCCCAACCAGCCCCTCAACCCTAGACTCCTCTCTGCACCCCGCCGCCACCTCTTCCTTCCCTTCGCTCGACCCCAATCCGCCGGGCCGGAGGAAGCTTCGAGGAGGAGGGTACCGTGGCGCCTCGTCGGACTGCAGCAGAGGAGCCCGGCCGCCACGAACCGCGCCACTGCACTGCCGCGTCCGAGAGTGCCGCGCCGCCGCCGCCGTTCACCCTCCTCGCCGTTGCCTCGCCGCCAAAGACCTTCCTCGGTGAGCCGCCGACCTCCTCCTCTAGCTAGCGCCGCCTCGCCTCGCTAGCATCGGCCGCTCTGGCAAGACGCTTCGCCACAAGACGGCAGCAAGACGCAGACGACGAACCCCGAGCGCCTCTGTTCTTCGCAACGCCCGTCTGTTCCAGCCTCCCGTCGATGGACCTCAAAGAAAACGTGTAGCCGATAGATCCTCTCAGTTTTTCTTTGCGGCTTCGAGATCGGCCCTCGCTTGCTCGCCATCCTCGCCGGAAAAGCTTCGCCGCCAGGAACAATGGCTTCAGAGTCCGTCGAGCCGAGCGTGTAGTTTGCGTAAACCCCTCGAAGCCCGGCCGAGCACGCCAGATCCCCTAGCAACCAGGCCCCACCCGCACCGGCCAACGCTTTAGCGAAAACCCCCAGAGCCTGTGCCTCAACCCGCACTCCTACCTCATTGGCGCCACGGTCCACCCGGCCTCGCCATCACGTGGACCGGATGCACCTTCGGCCCGCACGACGACTGGCTGGCTAAGCCTGGTAAGTCCCCCTGCTCACAGGACTGTTCCTCTGCCCCACCACCATCGAGGGTAGGAAGTCCCTGGGTGAGAAAAGACAGGCAGAATTTCTGGAACCAAATAAAAATGCAGAAAATGTATAAAATCTAATTAAATCCATATCTTTTGAAATAATTTGAATTTGACAAAACTTCCAAAATAAAAAGTGAATGTTTTTCAAATATGAATCCAACCATGTTTCTGAGTTTGACCAAGTTTGACCCTATCTAGTCAAACCTTTGACTTTGACCCTAATTAATTAATTTTGACTTAAAATAAATTTAAATTCCAAACTCCAAATAATACAAATAATATATGTTTTTGGATCAGAAAATGTGAGGAATTCAAATATGCCATTCAAAATATTGTTTGAACATTTTAAAATTCCAAGTTGAGTTAATTACCCAAATGCCACTGGAACTAAATAAATTAATAACTTTTGTTTTATAATTCCAAATTAAGCAAATGATATGTCTAAAATGATCAGCTCGACGAGACCTTTCCGTTTATGCTATCCATGACTTCAATTGCAGCATGCATCATATAAATATATATTGAACAACAACTGTTATGGCAATGAAATGTGACTAAAACCCAATTAAATGTTATTTACCTGTCTGCCACACCTCACCATGCCATGCTACCTTACTTGCCATGTAAATTGTGCATCATTCATCATGGCATGATTGTTTGCTTGACGCATCTTATTCATATGCTTGTGCTCTATATTCATGTTGGCCTTGTTTGTTTGGTTTTTCTCGGATAGACAACTTGGCGGTATCAAGAGAACCAGGAGCACTACCCAGATCTGTCCCTTGCTTCAACAGAGATACCAGGCAAGCACTTCCACATGCTTGCATACATACAATACCTATTGCCTCTATCTTATTCTTGCATCATTGAGTCGCGATTGCATTAAATTGAATCCCAAGTATGCATAGCCTTTACTTTTAAACTCCACCAAGCTTGTTCCTCCATCCCATGAGCCATTACTATAGGAGTTGTTTGAGCCATGCGAGTCGTAGAACAGCATGTGTAGGGTTTGTGCGAGTCTGTGGAATAATGAGGTACCTAAACAACTTAACCTGAGTAGTTCTGGGATAACTAAAGAAAGTGGCACCGGTGAGCAACATCTGCTATTTGGTTTTTCCTGCTCACTTGTGTCCCGTAAGACCCCGAGTACTTGATTCCTGTTCCTTGATTTATCGCGCTATCCACATCCGGAGGTATATGGGACCCCGGCCGAGCTTGATTCCGTCTTATTTCTTGGGGCCACAAACTAGTTTGAGGTTTTACTACTATCTGTACTTATGCCATGCTACTTTTACATCGCTTTAGGAATTGTGACCCGTTACGTGATATCGACAGTCCCGTTTGGGGATCTGCATTGTTACCGCCGCCCCACAAACCTTGGGTCCGTCTCAAGCTTGCTTACTTGCTTGGTGTACTACAAGGGTGGCCCCTGAAATATTTCGAATCTGTGATTGTTCGTGAAAGCCTCGTTGGGTTTTGATTTGGTTTTTCCGAGGTTGATCGGCGTGTGTTGCTATTGGTGCACCCCGGGTAAAACTTTCGAAAGCCGTGTCCATGGATATGGACGACTTGGAGCAGTTTCTTGATCATAGACAAGCATAACTAAAGTAACGCCTTAATTTGACTAAGTAACTTGACTAGTAAATAGTGCAACACTCATGGAATGGTTAATAAAATTGCCAACGGATGGGGTTGTTCGTCGCTTCCTTGTTGGTAGCGAGGAGGAGGATGGATCGGATGAGATTACCATTATAACTGTTGTTCTTATATTCACGGACATCCGCTCATCATTGGTTAGGCGGATGGTTAGCGTTATCTGTAGAATTGCTAGGGTTTATCTTTTCTGCAATTGCGTCACCCAGTTGTGTCCCCTTTAGAGGCATTAAGACTTGCCGAAAATTCTTAGGGTCTCACACGATAAATTCTTGATTCAGATGAAGTACCTTCTCGTGACGGACATCGGGTGGAAGAAGCCGATGATGTGGGCAACGATCGTCGGTGTAGAGATTCCGGAACGGGATCCATGAGACCTGTAGTTGGGATGTGCTTATTTTCTCCGGCATCTTATGCCGATTTGCTTCTTATCCGCATTTCGGATCTTGTTTGCCGCCCGCATGGTACTACGATGTGTGTTGTATGAGGAGTTATCCTAAAATATAGATTTATCTAGGTCATTTGAATCTTGCCGTATGGCGTTGGTATATTTCCTTTCTTTCTAGATGGTGTGGCTCTGATGTACTCTTGTATGGTGGCTTGCGTACATACCCACTTGTGTACGTAGTTGATCCCTTCGCCTGCCGACTACGCCGCCCGTACAGGTCCCGTTGAGAGGGTAGTGGTTGGGACGTCTGAAAGGACTACCAGTGAGTGGCTTTTGGGGCCCCACCGTACTATTTCAACCACTATCACTCATCCAGGCTTGTATCTAGGAGCGTAGTTCACCGAGGTAGTTACACTACCTTTAGGCACCATTAAGAGAGCATAGTTGCCATTCTATGTACAGTGTCCCAAAACTAATTGATTGATGCATATTGTGATATTAACTATTCTTGTGCTACTTGTATCTAGTCACTCTTATGAACTTTGAAGGTGTCCTATGCATCTATTTGCTACTCCATGAGGGACAAGCTGAATGACACTATGTCATGTTTTCTATATGTGAAACAAACAAACGTTTCTCAATGCATGTTATTCATGATCTTTGTTTATAGCCTTTCATGTTGCATCCATAGTTACTATGTCCTATTGTTAGACTCCATCTTTCATGCACATGTGAAAGGGCATGTATGCCCCATGTGTGGTTTTGGTAATTAATGATAATCTCTATGGATAATGTGTAAATTGAGTTTCACTTGTAGGTTTGTCCATTGGTGTTGTTTGGGACATGTGTTGGTCTCAAGGTTGAGAGTTGAAGAAATGTCCAAGGGCTTTGTGCCATTGGAATAATGAAGAAAGAAGGAGATTGAAGGTTGATCAAGACAAGTGCAAAGATTTGCATCAAGATGGATCAACCTCAAGAAGGGATGAAGAAGGTAAAGCTCAAGATGTGCCATCTCTAGAAGATCTCATGCTTAAAGCTTGCCATCCTCATGATCATGGGGTGACGAAGACAAGTTCAAAGAAGAGGTTTATCCATGGAGTATGGGGGAGCAATTTGCAAGTCTTCATCTTCATCAAGCAAGAGCAAACAAGAAAGGTATTCCCACTATAGAAGAACAAGAAAGTCTACATCAAGTTCAAGTGGGATGCTCAAGTCAAAGGTATGTTCTTGATAGGGATTCTCTTTGTCGGTCTCGTGTTGTTAGTTGGGAGACCGGTTTAGGATAGATAGTCGTACTATCAAGAGGGGCTCTCAAGCGGGTGTCTCGATTGCATCGTTCAAAGGGAGATCAAACCTTTGAATTCATAGCATCATCTTTCTTGGTTGTTATTTGGTTCTTGTCCATGAGAGGATCTAGAGCTTGTGGTCATCATCATAACAAGATCCAGTTCATCGTCCAAGGATTTCCCTTGCATTTCTTAATGCGGTTTTTGATCTTGCGAGTTTTCTGGCTCCACACCTTAGGGGATACTTCACATATATATACTTGATATTTTATCCCTTGGTGGTATCCAATATTTAACATTTTTTTGGGTTCTACTTGGTTTTATTTTTCCAACAAAATTGGTTTCATCCCAATCGGAGTTTCCAAGATCAACTTCTTGTGTTTTGGTTTTTGGAGGTTTTACCGGTTCATCGCTTCTAGAGAGTTCATACCTTTATCAATTTGGTTTTATCCTTCCATGCTGTACTATGATGTTTCTTTGCATAATCTTGTAAAACTTTCCGTTCTCTTCAAAACGAGCCCAAGGTCATCGAAAACGGAGTCCAAAATCAAAAGTTATTGAAGTTTTCGTGCAATGATGTCCTGCGTTTTTGCTTGAGCGGAAGTTCCGGTCAGGTTCAGTAACTTGTGTTTCTATTTTCCGGAAGTTCCGGTGGGAGGCAGGAAGTTCCGGTGGGGCGCGAATCTGGCCCAAACGGTCAGTTTTTCCTTGTCCTATTTAAGGGGGGCTTCTTTCCCAATGGTTCCCCATCTTTTGAGCTCGTTTTTGCCCACCATTGTTGACCTATTTAAGATCTCTTACTCCCTCTTCCTCCCATGATTCTTACATCTTTTTGAGGGAAAAGTGAGAGGAGATCTAGATCTACAATCCCCCCAAGTCAAATCCCTTCTCTGTGAAGGAATCATTGGGATCTAGATTTTATAGAGTTTTGTGTTCTCCTATTGTGTTCTCCTCTTGTGTTCTTCCTCCCTTATTCCCGCAATAGCTTTTGTAGCTTTGTTGGAATTTGGGAGAGAAGGACTTGCTCTTGCATTTGGTGCATAGATTTGAGTTCTCCTCGGAGATTCGGTGAGTTCAAGCTTGGGGGCTTGTTTCTCTTGGGTTCTTGGAACCCTAGACGGTTGTGTGGTTGGGTTGTTGACCTTTTGTGGTCTCGTAACCTTTTGTGGCTTTGTTGGCCTTTTGTGGCGTTGTAGCCTTTTGTGTCTTTGTTGTTGGGAGCCTCCAATTTAGTTGTGGAGATGTAACACCCTCAGAATCGGACCTATGCAAGTTTTAGCGATTCCCGCCAAACCCGCATAGAAACGATTCAAAGGTGCCCACCAGGCACTTTCGTGCGGGTGGAAAACGAAGTAATAACATTACACAACAGTCCTCGATGGGACCCATGAGCAGATATATATAACAGCGACTCCATGAGTCAAGAATACAGATATAATATACAAAGATCCAAATCACCTTGAAAATGATCGAGCGTCCGATCACGGACAAGATGCAAATGGGGCTAAGAGCCCGAAGAATAACCAATGGCGTCCATAACCCCTGCCAAGCTAGAAGGGTAACCACGCTAACGACGTCGATCTCAAAACCTGCTTAAACAAAAGGGGTGCCGACAAAGGGCAAAGGAAAAAGAGGAGCGTCAAGATCGAGGCCAAGACAGCGAGGCTAGAATTCGGCGGTCCTCGCCTACATAGGTATGGTGGACTGAGCGGCAGCGGCAGCATGCACTAAACAACCTATAGAGACTCGATACAACTGGCGGATATCAGAGGGGGATAAGAAAGACCTATTCGGAGATAACCTGATTCTACCAACAAGCAAACCCATCCTGGCGTTTCCCCCTCGAGACCAATCGAGGAAGTCAACCGAGGAACTCACACCGTTGGCAGTTTTACTTATTCAGTTATCGTTGCAGCAATTACTAGTCAGGTTTAGATAATCGTCCTGATAAAATAAGAAGTGGGCCCTTTAAGTTAATCATTCCGTTGTAGTTGCAACAATTACTAATCAGATACAATTATCATGAGATAACCACAAAACCCAGTAGTTGTTGGTACTTTTATTCAGCCGTTCCGTTGTAGTTGCAATACTTACTAGTCAGGTACAATGGTCGCAAGCGACACTCCAAACAAGCAATTGTGGCCAGTATTATTAGCCATTCCATTATAGTGAAGCTGATTACTAGTCATTATAAAGTCAAATTTATAGCAATAAACTTTAGTTATGCTTGTCTATGATCGAGATACTGTGCTCCAAGTCGTCCATATCCATGGACACGGCTTTGAAAGTTTTACCCGCCGGGTGCACCAATAGCAACACACGCTCGATCAACCTCGGAAAACCAAATCAAAACCCAACGAGGCTTTCACGTTGAACAATCACAGGATTCAGAAATATTTCAGGGGCCACCCTTGGAGTACACCAAGAACAAGTAAGCAAGCTCGAGACGGACTCAAGGTTTGCGTCAATGGTCAGAATGACAGCAGATCCCCAATCGGGATCGCGACATACCGGAAAACATTCCGCTTACCTAAACAGTACAGTGTGCTCCTCGCACAAACGTAAATTCATAAGTAGCATGGCATAAGTACAGGATCGTAAATAAAACCTCAAACTAGTTTGTGGCCCCAAGAAATAAGACTGAATCAAGCTACGCTCGGGGTCCCATATACCTCCCGGATGTGGATAGCGCGATAAATCAAGGAACAGGTATCAAGTACTCGGGGTCTTACGGGACACAAGTGGGCGTTCGGAAACCAAATATTATCTATCACCCACCGATGCCTCTGCTTATTTCAATTTTTGTTGTTAAACAGGAATTAAAGTGAACGATAAGTAAAACTATGATCATCTCCAACATCAACATACGGCAATACATCAACAACTGTGGCACTTGACAACACGCAACATCACTTGAGCAAGCGACTACGACGCGCAAGTCCAACTATCTAGCAAGCAACAGGTAATAGGATGTGTCCAAGGCAATATAGGGCTGCACGGTATATCATAGGTACGGAAACTAAAGCATCGCAACACAGATAGCAATAGATCAACAGGAGGGAAATAAATACTATAGAAGTAAGATAGGTAGAAAGGGGGAGATGCTCGCCTGAAAACATTGTCGAAGGGTTCAACCGAAGATCGGGGCGAAGCTCACATCAACTCAACAACCTTATCCGCGAAGAACCAAAACACTAGAAGAAACACCGGATGTAGTATTTAATACAACGGCAGAAGATCGGCATGATGCATGTATGATGTATGGCATGGCAAAGATGCGATGCGATTAGGTCATATTAAGTGGAACCGGGGTCCCGACAATTAATTAAATGGTTCAAGTTATTTAGAACCCCCGCAATTTAGATGTTGTATTAACAAGGCAAGATGAGTTACCGGTTCGCTACACAAATTTAAATGAGGCCAATATGAGACTAGATTTGCCCGCATATGGGCCCCATATTTAATTATTAGGTGAATCGACATAAGGCCCCCAAACCACAGATATGCATGCGAGTATGACAATTCAATATGCAACAATTCATATAGTTGACCATTTATAAAATAGGGTTCTCGGAAAGGGGTTCACACATTTAGGGTTCGGCAGATCTTGGGGTTTCCGGGGTTCGGGGTCGGTCTTAGGGTCCAGGGTTCGACGGAACTTTCTCGGCTCCGGGGTTTAGGGTCTTCGGGTCATGTTGACGGCCTTGGTGTTCGGGATGAGGTACTTGTCGCATCGGGGTCTCGGGTTGCAGAACTTGGCGCGCCCGGGTTCGGGCTTCGGATTTCGTGAGGCGATCTTGTCGCTCCGCGGTCGTCGGGTTGTGTCGTCGGGCTTGTCGTTTCACGGCAGAGATCTTGGTGTCCCGGGTCTCGGCGTCCTCGGATCCGAGAGGAAGAACTTGGCGTGCCGGGTTCGGTTTTCGGGGTCCGGTCTTCTTATCCATGACGGAACACTTGGTGGTCTTCGGGTCCGAGAAGGAGATCTTGGTTTACGGCCAACTCTTCTATGTCGACGAACTTGGAGGTTCGGTTATCGATTGTCGGTGTCGATCTTGGTTCGGCGTTGGTGGTCTTGTGCGATTTTGGCGACCGGGGGTTCTCCGGTAGACGTCCTTGTCTTTCCCTGTTGACGGCCTTCGGTTTTTGAGTAGGTCTTGCGCGTCCAAGCCGAAGAACACACGGAGGCGAGCGGGCGGTTGGCGGCCTTCGCGGGGCGGCGACCGAGGCTGCGGCGGGCGAGGGCGGCACCGACGCCGGGCGGTCCACGAGCAGGAGGGCAGCTGTGGTGCCACGCCGGCGAAAGCAGCCGACGCGCGCGGCCACGGCTCGTGGACGGCTGCCGCAGGGGACGGGCGCCGGTGCTCAGCGCCACGGGAGACGGGCGACGGCGCGGCGAGGTGGCGCTGGCGGTTCGGGCGGGCAGCCGAGCGCGCGGCCGAGGCGGGCGCTGGGCGAGAGGACGCGGGCGCGCGGAGGAAGACGGAGGGTCGCTGGCGGAGGCGGACTGCGGGCGGCGTGGACGCAGGCACTGCTGGGCCGAGGCGGGAAGGGCGCGGAGGGTCGTCGGAGGTTGGGCGCGGGCGGCATGGACGCGACTCATGGAGAGAGCGAGGCGGCGGAGAGGACGCGGTGGGGCGGAACGGGGGGAGAGAGGAGGACGGAGGAGGGCGACTCCGGTGAGGCCCTGCCAGGGAGAGGAGCCACGGGGAAGAGGAGCGCGTCGTGCTAGAGGAAGGGAAGGAGAGAGAGGAGCGGGGGAGGGGGCGCGTTAGGGGTGGGCAGTGGGGGCCACGCGCAGGGAGAGGGCGCAAGGGACGTGTGGGGCGCAGGTGGGGCGCAGGTGGGGCTCGGGGCGTGGGGTGGTTGTTTGCTGTGTGTGAGTGGCCGGCTAGGGGAGTTGGGGTGGGACCCGGGGCCGAGAGAGAGAGGAGAGGGAGGGTAGATAGGGGCTAGGGTGATAAAAGGAGAGGGGAAAAGGGGATGGTGGATTGATGAGGTGGCAGGTGGGTAGGGAAGTTTGGGGGAGGGTGAGGTGGCACGATTTGGTTGGTGGGTAGATTAGGATTGGGTGGGTTTTAGGTTTTGGAGGGGCTGTTTTAGTTTTTGTGTTTGTTTGGTTCTGTTCGAATTAAAACAAAGCCACTTTGCAAAATAATTTTTAGGGAAACAAAATATCCGATACGCTCGGGGTTTTGTCTTTAAACTAAAGAGGGGTGATTTGTATAAATCAAAACTAGGCTTTTAAAAATAATGCAGACAAACAATGCATGATGATGACGATGCAATGCACAAAACAACGCGATTTTCTAGTAGTGGTTTTGCGGGATGCCACAATTCGACACCACTAACAATGGATCTCGCCCTCGAGATCCGCCTCATGGTACCGGAAGGAAGGTCGGCGTTCTCCGTCTTCTTGCTTTGTGTAGATCCTCGCGACACCACTAACAAGAGGTCGTTGTCCGTGATCGTCGAGGGAACACTCCGGAAACAAAAGGTCGAAGGTAGAGGCATCAACAAATAAAGCCACCCCTAACTTCGGTGGAAAGGGGGAACCGATGTATTCTCATACACTTCAATGTACAAAAGCGAATAGAAGGGGTAGTCGGCATGGGGGCCAATCCATCACGCACCCAAACTATTACTCCGCACAATCAGTAGAAGGGAGTGCAACCATTCTCAGAGTCAGACTGAAGATCTCGTCAAACGAGGGTCGGGACAAAGGAGTGATGCAGACTCTGCATCGGGTCTGGCGTAGAGGATGTCGTCGTGTCGGAAAACACCGGAAGGCACACACAAGGAACAAAGAATGGTACCACAGCAGACGGATTCCTCAGGCAGCTTGAACACCGGATGGTAGAGCACCGTTATCACAGAAGGAAGCGAAACCCTGAAGGTACGACGGAAAACCCAACCACGCGAAATCCTGGACTCGAAGAAAAGATAAGAGAGCAGATTCAAAACACGTCGAGATAAGAGGAGAATAGCAGAGGGGTAAGGAGTAAAATCAGACCTAATCAGAACTATCGAACCGATTTTGCAAAATAGTTTTGACACTCTACTTCGACCGTTAGCTAGGTTATCCTACAGGCTGGACTTGTGGGGTATCGCAACTGCTGTGCTCTGATACCACTCTGTAACACCCTCAGAATCGGACCTATGCAAGTTTTAGCGATTCCCGCCAAACCCGCATAGAAACGATTCAAAGGTGCCCACCAGGCACTTTCGTGCGGGTGGAAAACGAAGTAATAACATTACACAACAGTCCTCGATGGGACCCACAGAACAGATATATATAACAGCGACTCCATGAGTCAAGAATACAGATATAATATACAAAGATCCAAATCACCTTGAAAATGATCGAGCGTCCGACTACGGACAAGATGCAAATGGGGCTAAGAGCCCTGAAGAATAACCAATGGCGTCCATAACCCTGCCCAGGCCAAGCCGGAAGGGTAACCCCGCTAACGACGTCGATCTCAAAACCTGCTTAAACAAAAGGGGTGCCGACAAAGGGCAAAGGAAAAAAGAAGGAGCGTCGATCGAGGCCAAGACAGCGAGGCTAGAATTCGGTCCTCGCCTACATAGGTATGGTGGATCGCGGCGGCAACATGCTGAACAACCTATAGAGACTCGATACAAGCTGGCGGATATCGAGGGGGATAAGAAAGACCTATTCGGAGATAACTGATTCTACCAACAAGCAAACCCATCTGGCGTTTCCCTCGAGACCAATCGAGGAAGTCAACCGAGGAACTCACACCGTTGGCGCTTTACTTATTCTTATCGTTGCAGCAATTACTAGTCGGGTTTAGATAATCGTCCCGATAAAATAAGCGATGGGCCCTTTAAGTTAATCATTCCGTTGAAGTTGCAACAATTACTAATCGAATACAATTATCATGAGATAACCACAAAACCGCAGTTGTTGGTACTTTTATTCACCGTTGTAGAAGTTGCAATACTTACTAGTCAGTACAATGGTCATGGCGACACTCCAAACAAGCAATTGTGGCGATTATTAGCCATTCCATTATAGTGAAGCTGATTACTAGTCATTATAAAGTCAAATTTATAGCAATAAACTTTAGTTATGCTTGTCTATGATCGAGAATCTTGTGCTCCAAGTCGTCCTTATCCGCGGACACGGCTTTGAAAAGTTTTACCCGGGTGCACCAATAGCAACACACGCTCGATCAACCTCGGAAAAACCAAATCAAAACCCAACGAGGCTTTCACGACTGAACAATCACAGGATTCAGAAATATTTCAGGGGGCCACCCCTTGGAGTACACCCGCAACGAAGTAAGCAAGCTCCGAGACGGACTCAAGGTTTGCATCAATGGCTGTAAACGACAGCAGATCCCCAATCGGGGACTGTCGATACCGCGAAAACATTCCGCTTACCTAAACAGTATAGTGTGCTCCTCGCATAAACGTAAATTCATAAGTAGCATGGCATAAGTACATGATCGTAAATAAAACCTCAAACTAGTTTGTGGCCCCAAGAAATAAGACTGAATCAAGCTCTGGCTCAGGGGGGTCCCATATACCTCCCGGATGTGGATAGCGCGATAAATCAAGGAACAGGTATCAAGTACTCTGGGTCTTACGGGACACAAGTGGGCGTTCGGAAACCAAATATTATCTATCACCCACCGATGCCTCTGCTTATTTCAATTTTTGTTGTTAAACAGGAATTAAAGTGAACGATAAGTAAAACTATGATCATCTCCAACATCAACATACGGCAATACATCAACAACTGTGGCACTTGACAACACGCAACAGCACTTGAGCAAGCGAATACGACGCGCAAGTCCAACTATCTATCAAGCAACAGGTAATAGGATGTGTCCAAGGCAATATAGGGCTGCACGGTATATCACAGGTACGGAAACTAAAGCATCGCAACACAGATAGCAATAGATCAACAGGAGGGAAATAAATACTATAAAAGTAAGATAGGTAGAAAGGGGGAGATGCTCGCCTGAAAACATTGTCGAAGGGTTCAACCGAAGATCGTAAGACTCACATCAACTCAACGGCCTTATCCGAAGAACCAAAACACTAGAAGAAACACCGGATGTAGTATTTAATACAACGGCGTAAGATCGGCATGATGCATGTATGATGTATGGCATGGCAAAGATGCGATGCGATTAGGTCATATTAAGGAACCGGGTCCGACAATTAATTAAATGGTTCAAGTTATTTAGAACCCCCGCAATTTAGATGTTGTATTAACAAGGCAAGATGAGTTACCGGTTCGCTACACAAATTTAAATGAGGCCAATATGAGACTAGATTTGCCCGCATATGGGCCCCATATTTAATTATTAGGTGAATCGACATAAGGCCCCCAAACCACATATATGCTTGCAAGTATGACAATTCAATATGCAACAATTCATATAGTTGACCATTTATAAAATAGGGTTCTCGGAAAGGGGTTCACACATTTAGGGTTCGGCAGATCTTGGGGTTTCCGGGGTTCGGGGTCGGTCTCAGGGTCCAGGGTTCGATGGAACGTTCTCGGCTCCGGGGTTTAGGGTCTTCGGGTCATGTTGACGGCCTTGGTGTTCGGGATGAGGTACTTGTCGCATCGGGGTCTCGGGTTGCAGAACTTGGCGCGCCCGGGTTCGGGCTTCGGTTTCCGTGAGGCGATCTTTTTGCTCCACGATCGTCGGGTTGTGTCGTCGGGCTTGTCGTTTCACGGCGGAGATCTTGGTGTCCCGGGTCTCGGCGTCCTCGGATCCGAGAGGAAGAACTTGGCGTGCCGGGTTCGGTTTTCGGGGTCCGGTCTTCTTATCCATGACGGAACACTTGGTGGTCTTCGGGTCCGAGAAGGAGATCTTGGTTTACGGCCAACTCTTCTATGTCGACGAACTTGGAGGTTCGGTTATCGATTTTCGGTGTCGATCTTGGTTCGATGTTGGTGGTCTTGTGCGATTTTGGCGACCGGGGGTTCTCCGGTAGACGTCCTTGTCTTTCCCTGTTGACGGCCTTCGGTTTTTGAGTAGGTCTTGCGCGTCCAAGCCGAAGAACACACGGAGGCGAAGCGGCGGCCTTGCGGCGGCGGCGAGCTGAGGCGGCGGGCAGAGGCGAGCACCGACGCGGTCCACGGCAGGGAGGGCAGCTGCGTGCCACGCCGGGCAGAAGCGGGCAGCAGCGCGCCGCCACGGCTCGATGGACGGCTTCGCAGGGACGGGCGCCGGTGCTCGGGCTTCGCGAGACGGGCGACGGGCGGCAGAGGTGGCGCTGGTCTGGGCGAGCCGAGCGGCGCTCGAGGCGGGCGCTGGGCGAGGAGGACGCGGGCGGCGCGCGGAGGAAGACGGCCGAGGGTCGCTGGCGGAGGGGCGACCCCCTGGCGGCGGTGGACGCAGCGCACTGGGCCGGAGGCGGGAAGGCGCGGAGGGTCGTCGGAGGTTGGGGCGCATGGACGCTGCTCATGAGAGAGAGCGGTGGCGGGAGAGGACGCGCGGAACGGGGTGGAGAGGAGGACGGAGGAGGGGAGGCGGCGAGGCCTGCCAGTGAGGAGCCACGGGAAGAGGAGCGTCGGGCTAGAGGAAGGAAGGGAGAGGAGAGGAGGAGGCGCGTCGGGGTGGGCCAGGCGTGGGGCCAGTGAGGGGCAGGACGGGCGTGTGGGCGCAGTGGGGCCAGGCGTGGGGTGGTTGTTTGCTGTGTGTGAGTGGCCGGCTGGGGGAGTTGGGGTGGGACCCGGGGCCGAGAGAGAGAGGAGAGGGAGGGTAGATAGGGGCTAGGGTGAGAAAAGGAGAGGGGAAAAGGGGATGGTGGATTGATGAGGTGGCAGGTGGGTAGGGAAGTTTGGGGGAGGGTGAGGTGGCACGATTTGGTTGGTGGGTAGATTAGGATTGGGTGGGTTTTAGGTTTTGGAGGGGCTGTTTTAGTTTTTGTGTTTGTTTGGTTCTGTTCGAATTAAAACAAAGCCACTTTGCAAAATAATTTTTAGGGAAACAAAATATCCGATACGCTCGGGGTTTTGTCTTTAAACTAAAGAGGGGCGATTTGTATAAATCAAAACTAGGCTTTTCAAAATAATGCAGACAAACAATGCATGATGATGACGATGCAATGCACAAAACAACGCGATTTTATAGTAGTGGTTTTGCGGGATGCCACAGGAGATAGCCCCAATCTTGTACGGGTTCGCTGACCACCCTCAAGAGTCCTATAGTGGAGCGAGTGCCCGCCTTTTGTGGTGCGCACTCGGGAGAAGAGGGTGAGCCTTTTGTGACGTCGGTGAGTTGCGTGCTTCCGCATCCGGGGTGAGGCCTTGTGTGGCGTTGGATGAGCATCGAGCCACCACACCTCGAGGTGAGCCATTTGTGGCGTTCAGAGAGCATTGTGCCATCGCACCTCTCCAACGGAGACATAACTTCTTTGGAAGTGAACTTCGGGAAACAAATCTTCGTCTCCGCGTCCATCGGTTATCTCTCAACTGAGCCCTTTACTTATGTACTTTACTTTGTGATAGCCATCGTGCTTGAAGTATTTATATCTTGATATCACCTTGTTGCTTGTATTGCTTAGCATAGGTTGTTGGTGCACTTACGTGAACTTAGTGGCTTGGTTTTGTTCTCAATAAATTAAACGCTAGTTTTATTCTGCATTTACTTGAGCCTAATCCATAATAAATTTAAAAGCCTATTCACCCCCCTCTAGGCGACGTCCATTGCACTTTCAATTGGTATCAGAGCGAGGTCTCTCGCTTTTAGGATTCATCGCCTCGAGAGTAAAGATGTCTCCTAGGGGTTTAGTGCACTCTCACACATTTACATTTGATGGCACAAATTATGATGTTTGGCATATCCGCATGCTTAGTCATTTCCGGGTCATTTACCCAAATATTGAGCGGATTCTAGATATGGGCTTGTCTCCTCCTAAGGATCCCCAAAATCTATCTTTGGAGGAGGAGACAAACTCTTATCTCGAAGCTCAAGCATTTAAGTTGCGTGTTAATGTTGTGAGCTTTGTAGTTCTTTCCTCAATCATGCCTTTCCGTAATGCTCATGATATATGGACCAAGCTTCAAGCAAAATGTGATGTGTCCAAGCTTGATGAGGATGATTGTGTTCCCTCCACCTCCGGACGCGATGAGTTCTCATCTTCTTCCACTACACCAACATGTGAGTTGTCACAAGGTAATGATATGGTGAGTGGTGATAGAACTTGCAATGTAGATAGTGAGATTTCCATTCATGATCCTTTGTCTCTATCTCATTGCAATGTTGTATCTTTGGGCATGAACATTTGTAGGACCATATGTGATTTAAATCCTAGTGTTTATTTCTCTTGCATATCATGTAGAAATGGATTGAATATATCTCATGATGATATGCTTGCTTTGCCTTGTTGCCATGATAAATGTGCTTCCATTTCTTCTAGTACTTGTGTTGCTAACCATGTAGAGGAAATTGAAGAATGTGTTGGCCAAGGCAAGGTTGCCATTAGATCTTCATGTGTTCCCTCCTCATCATATTCTTCTAATGTTCTCTTGTGCCTCATGGCTAAGGGTTCAAAGGTAACCTCTCCTTTGGATTCCAATATATCTCATGATGATATGAATGTTGACCATGTAGAAGTAGATGATGATGTTGCTTCTTTAAAAGATAAGGGGAGGCTAGTCCTTCATGCTCTTCATCCTAATAAAAATGATTGTTCTACTTTCATCGAAATCTTGACTTGTGCTATTGAAAATAGGCAACTAATATATGAGCATGAGGACACAATAGATAAAATTAGTAGTCTTGAGCGTGAGTATGCTAATGACATTGCCAACCTAAATGAAGCTCTTGAAGAGGAACAAACCACTAAGGAATCTCTTGAGTAGACCTTTGCTCTAGAGCTATCTAGAGTGAAGAAATCTCATGATAGAGATCTTGAGGTGGCACATTCCCTTCAAATTAAAAATGATGAACTTGAAGTTGCTTATGCTAAACTCCTTGAGGATTTTGAGCACCTCAACAATGACTCTAGGGTCATCAAGGGTGAGCTCATCAAACTCACCGAGTCACATGAGCAACTTAAAGCTTCTTATTCTAAAGAGCTTTCCAAATTGCCCTCACCTCTTGCATTAAATTATGATTCTTGTGCTACTAACTCTATTTCTTGTGAAGCATATAGCTTGAAGGAGAATGTTGAGCTAAAGGCTCAACTTGATTTGCTAACTAGCAACTATGGTAAATTAGAAGAAAGTCATGCCAAGCTCTCAAGCTCGCATGAGGATCTTCTAGTTTCCCATGGTAGGCTAAGGTTAGATCATGAGGCCATTGTGTCAAAGGTAACATCTAGTGGGCCTCATGTGGACATTAGCACTATATCTACTCCTAATGTTATATTGCCATGTGCTAGTCCTTGTAATTCATCCTCTCACAACCATGCTATATCTTGTGATGAATTGCATTCCTTGCCTTGTTTCTCTAACAATGAAGCTTCCACTTCCTCTAGTATTGTTGTTGATACTAACCATGTATAGGAAGTCAAAGAGCTCAAGTCTCAAGTCACGTCTTTGAAGAATGACTTGAAAAGGTGTCATGAAGGGAATACCACACTCGAGAAGATGTTGAGTGTGCTACGACCCCTAAGTGACAAGAGTGGGATTGGATTCAACTCCAACACCAAGAGCAAGCCCACTATCTCGTTGAAGCACAAGGGCAACAAGAAGAAGGGCCAAGGACACGTGAAGAATCCGGCAAACATTGTGTGCTTCAAGTGCAAGGAATAAGGGCATCATGTGAGGTATTGCCCATTAAATAAGAAGCCTCTTAGCGAGAAGCAACGAGGGAAGCGTCCTCAAGCTCCTCCACAAGCTCAAGATGGGCCACTTCCCAAGAAGCCTCAAGCTCTTCTTCATGGTGAAGCTCCTTCCAAGAAGAAAGATGGCAAGATAAGAACTTGCTACATATGTCGTGAGAACGGACACCTTTCTTCCTCATGCACCATGGGTAACTCCTCATCCCATCCTATCTTTATTGATGATGCTTATTCACTTCGTAAGGATGAGGGTGGCAAGGTGTTTGCCAAATTTGTTGGTGCCCAAAGTGGTGTCAAGAAAAGAACCATTTGGGTGGCCAAGCCTATTGTGACTAACTTCGTAGGACCCAACTTGGTTGGGGACCAACAAGCTAAAACTTGATCAATAGGTGTTTTTGGAGGGACTTGGCTACATTATGAAGAATTGAGGGATATTCATCATTTTCTTGTTATCAAAGTCAAGTCATTGGTTATCATGCTTCTATCCCTTATCCAATGTTCCTCCTTCCGGTAACTTGTGCTAAACTCCTTTACATTATAGTTACTTGCTCCGTTGTGCATGTGTTGGTTTTGTACCTTGCATGTGTTTGTACATTTTGTGCTTCCCACTTACTTATATTAACCTATGTTGTATATTTGTGTATTTTGGCTGGCACACCATGTATTTGCGTTTCTTGGTTTGGAGCCTTTATTGTTTCTAGTAGGTATCTTATTTGTCTCTTGTGAGGGATTAATGGACTATTCCGTTTTGGGGGAGTGTCATGCTTGGGCATTCCACAATCCTAAAATGTGTGTACATGAGGAAAACCACTTAGTAGTTTTATTGCATGTTTATCTAGTCTCTATGTGGTATGTCTCTCTCATGATAAACTCAAGTTCTATAACGTCCATTAATACCTCTATTTTGATATTGCCTCTTGTTGAGATTTCTTGGTTTATCATACTATGGGGGAGTCATATGCTTTGTGCATATTACAAACTTAGAAAATGTGGACATTTGAGGTAGTGTCACTTAGAATTTATGTTGATAATTATCTAGCACCTTTGTGGCACGTTTTCTCATACAAGTTCCAATTTGCTTAAATGTTTTTATTGCTCATCTTTTGGATATTGTTTGTGAGAGTGATTCTTGGTATGTGTTTAATCATATTTGGATCTATATATCCTCATGGGAACCACTTGCTTATATTTAATTCAATCACTAGTGATTGTGTGACTATTTGAAGCAATCAAGAATCTCTTTCGAAGCATCAAGCTAATTCCTATCTTGTTATATGCTTCTTTGTGTGGATATGATATTGGATATCCTTGCAAACTACCTCGGGAAAATTATCCCTATTACTTCTTGTCCTTGGACAAATAGTACTTGATATATGGTAGAATTCATTGATCATATTCGTCTTGGCCTTTTCTTATTTGCCTTATCTTTGGCCAATAAAATGTTTGTCTATTTGTTCCCAAGCTTTCCTTGCCTCTTGTGGATCTTCTTATTTTATTTGTTTCCCCTTGTGTTTTATTTAGTGTGGGTAGTAGTGATGATCTCATTTTTGGGCATTTTGCATTCAAAGGCAAAATTATATATAATGCTCTACTTATGGGGGAGCTATCCTATATTATCTAGAACATTGTTTTATGCTTCTTGATTTGATCCATTTTTGCTTGGGAGCTCGATCCTTTTTGTGTTGGTACTTTGTGTTCCATCATGAAAAGTTTGAAGAGTTTGTTTTAGTTGTTGCTTCCTTGCTCTCGTTGGGAGTTGGTTTTATCTCATTCTTTTTCACTTGTTTTATTCTTTTAGGATGAGATAAATCCTTGAGCCTTGGTATTTTTCTTATCCTTTTTATTTGGCTCTTTCTAGTTCATTTGTTGAACTTGTGATCTTTCATGTGTTGATTTGGTTATTTGATACAATTTGGACACTTTTCTCAAGGCACACCTTTGTGTGTGTCTTATTGGTTTACTTGGTGTTTTTGTTCAAATTGTATCTCCTTTTGGTTCTTGAAAGTCTATGCATGCATGTTTACTTCTTGTATATATTTTGGCATTCTTGCTTTCTTTGATCCAATATATAAGGGAAACTCCACCAAATCCTAAAGGTCTACGATGTGCATGAAATTCCATTTCATATCAATATGCACATGTTTGTGTGGAGGTTCTCCTATGTATTTTAGTTGCACTAACTACTTTGGACCCAATTTGTTTGGGGACCATGGTGTACTTAAATTGTGTTTTAGGTACATTGGAGATATATATTGGGTGCTTGTATCTTGAACAAGGAAGGAGTGGCGTCTACATGTCAATTGGATACAATCTAGGATGATCAACGAATTCGCATCTTTTTCATCCTACCAATTATATCTCGGTAACAAGTATCTCTCTCTCATGCATACTTATCTTGTTCCCAACCTTTTGTAGGTTGCTTGTTGGCATGAATTTGTGGACTTGCATATGTTGGATTTCTTGCTTTGGTTTTGAAGAAGTTCTCTCTATTGCAAATTTGTGTATGTTGAGATGAGTGCATATAATGGGGACTATACTAAATCATGCTCATGATTCACCTATCCCAAATATGTCAATCTAGCAATTTTGTTGCATATCATTTCCTCAATATCTCTCATGTGCAATAGTCAGTATTTTTTTGCAAGTTGATTCCAATCTTGTGATACTTGTTGCCTTTCTCCTTATATTCCTCCTATCCCCTTCTAACGTTGGTAATAGTTGTTATATATGGATTTTGTTGGTGTTTGAAGCTCATCGATGTACAATAATATATATTTGAGCCCTTGGGCATGCTTTCAAGCAAAACATTGTATTGGTATATTCTATGACTTCCTCTTTGCCTTTCAATGTGCCTTCTTGAGTATCTATCTTGTTTGTGCATATTTCTTTGTGGTCATATGTCTTTGTGATATTTTCCACCTAGAAATTTATACACACAAGAGAATATCAATATTTGGTTGTTTTTGCATTTCTTGGAAATCACCTCTTACTTCATTTTGATTCTTTGATGGCTTCCAAATTATTGTATTTTGTGTGCATTGTTAAATGAGTTTGGAGGAGTGAGGATTCCATGGTTGTGCATGTTGTTTCCAAATACAATTACTATAATTGGTGCCCAATCTTTGGGGAGCTTCTCTAATTCATTTAATAGTGCACAATTTCCTTCTTTCTCATTTCTTATGGTTTAAATGCTTATGGGGGAGAAAGGATTCCATATTTGTGCATATTGTATTCAATACAAGTATTCTAAACTTTGCACAAATTTTGGGGAGCTTCTCTTTCTCATTTAAACACTCTTCCGTTTCACATCATTTGTTGGTGTTTCAATTGTTTCGTTTGGATCTTTTGATTGCTCGCTTCATTTGTTGAAGCTTATTCCTTTTTATTTTATTTTTGCTTTCTTTGGGTCCTTAGTATAGTTTTAATTCCTCCCAAGTTCTAATCATTTGACCTGTGCATATGCACACCTTTGGAGGAATTCTCACTATATTGGCCGTCTAGAACCTTTCACCCATTTTGGCAATCGATGCCAATGGGGGAGAAGTTTTGGAGGGTTTAAAGGAAGTTGGCCTTTGCTTTGAGTGTGTTCTTGAGCATTTGCCTATCATGATCTTGCATCTTTGTGGCTGCCTTGCATGTTTAATATATAGAGGAAACTCAACCAACGGTAACGGTTGGCAATCTATGCAATGAAATTCAAGTTCATCACACATGCATAGATTATGGGGGAGTTTTCTCTATATATTGTGGTTGTACCACCATCACATACTTGTGTAGTATTTGATGTTGGGGCAACCTCTTTGGTCATTAATTGTCATATGTAAACCCTCGCTAAGGGATTGTCATCAATTACCAAAATGGGGGAGATTGAAAGGGCATGTATGCCCCCATGTGTGGTTTTGGTAATTAATGACAATCTCTATGGACTAATGTGTAAATTGAGTTTCACTTGTAGGTTTGTCCATTGGTGTCGCTTGGGACATGTGTTGGTCTCAAGGTTGAGAGTTGAAGAAATGTCCAAGGGCTTTGTGCCATTGGAATCATGAAGAAAGAAGGAGCTTGAAGGTTGATCAAGACAAGTGCAAAGATTTGCATCAAGATGGATCAACCTCAAGAAGGGATGAAGAAGGGAAAGCTCAATATGTGCCATCTCTAGAAGATCTCATGCTTGAAGCTTGCCATCCTCATGGTCATGGGGTGACGAAGACATGTTCAAAGAAGAGGTTTCCCCGTGGAGTATGGGGGAGCAATTTGCAAGTCTTCATCTTCATCAAGCAAGAGCAAACAAGAAAGGTATTCCCACTATAGAAGAACAAGATGGTCTACATCAAGTTCAAGTGGGATGCTCAAGGCAAAGGTATGTTCTTGATAGGGATTCTCTTTCCGGTCTCATGTTGTTATTTGGGAGACCGGGTAGATAGCCGTACTATCAAGAGGGGCTCTCAAGCGGGTGTCTCGATTGCATCGTTCGAAGAGAGATAAAACCTTTACATTCATAGCATCATCTTTCTTGGTTGTTAATTGGTTCTTGTCCATGAGAGTATCTAGAGCTTGTGGTCATCATCATAACAAGCTCTAGTTCATCATCCAAGGATTTCCCTTGCATTTCTTACTGCGGTTTTTTGATCTTGCGAGTTTTTTGGCTCCACACCTTAGGAGATACTTCACATATATATACTTGATATTTTATCCCTTGGTGGTATCCAATATTTAACATTTTGTTGGGTTCTACTTGGTTTTATTTTTCTAACAAAATTGGTTTCATCCCAATCGGAGTTTCCAAGCTCAACTTCTTGTGTTTTGGGTTTTGGAGGTTTTACCGGTTCATCGCTTCTAGAGAGGTCATACTTTTCTCAATTTGGTTTTATCCTTACATGCTGGACTATGATGTTTCTTTGCATGATCTTGTAAAACTTTTCGTTCTCTTCAAAACGAGCCCAAGATCATCAAAAACGGAGTCCGGAATCAAAAGTTATTGAAGTTTTCGTGCAGTGTTGTCCTGCGTTTTTGCTTGAGTGGAAGTTTTGGCCCAAGTTCCGACCCAAGTTCCGGTCAGGTTCGGTAACTTGTGTTTCTATTTGCCTGAAGTTCCGGTGGGAGGCCGGAAGTTCCGGTGGGGCGCGAATCTGGCCCAACGGTTAGTTTTTCCTTGTCCTATTTAAAGGGGGGCTTCTTCCCCAATGGTTCCTCATCTTCTGAGATCGTTTTTTGCCCACCATTGTTGACCTATTTGAGATCTCTTACTCCCTCTCCCTCTCATGATTCTTACATCTTTTTTAGGGAAAAGTGAGAGGAGATCTAGATCTACAATCCCCCCAAGTCAAATCCCTTCTTTGTGAAGGAATCATTTGGATCTAGATCTTGGAGAGTTTTGTTTTCTCCTCTTGTGTTCTTCCTCCCTTATTCCCCCAATAGCTTTTGTAGCTTTGTTGGAATTTGGGAGAGAAGGACTTGCCCTTGCATTTGGTGCATATGTTTGAGTTCTCCTCGTAGATTCGGTGAGTTTAAGCTTGTGGGCTTGTTTCTCTTGGGTTCTTGGAACCCTAGACGGTTGTGTGGTTGGGTTGTTGACCTTTTGTGGTCTTGTAGCCTTTTGTGGCTTTGTTGGCCTTTTGTGGTGTTGTAGTCTTTTGTGGCTTTGTTGTTGGGAGCCTCCAATTGAGTTGTGGAGATAGCCCCAATCTTGTACGGGTTCGGTGACCGCCCTCAAGAGTCCTATAGTGGAGCGAGTGCCCGCCTTTTGTGGTGCGCACTCGGGAGAATAGGGTGAACCTTTTGTGGCGTCGGTGAGTTGTGTGCTTCCGCATCCGAGGTGAGTCCTTGTGTGGCGTTGGGAGCATCAAGCCACCACACCTCGAGGTGAGGCATTTGTGGCGTTTAGAGAGCATTGCACCATCGCACCTCTCCAACGGAGATGTAGCTATAGGGTTTAGTAGCATGGAAAACAAAAAATTTCTACCGCATACAAACAAACAAGCCAAGATCTATCTACTAGATTGTAGCAACGAGTCGATGGAATAACTCACCCTCGAAGATTCCAAAGTGTTTAACGAGAGCGGATTCTCGTGGGTGATGTAGTCGTACTCTTCCCGATCTCAAGATCGCGTAGACGATCCTTCCCAAGGCTGCTTAAGCGCTCAGCTTGGTCACATCGTTCGATTGACGAAGACCTTCCTATCCCTTGTTCCAGCAGGAAGCCGAGGTTGTAGCACTCTCCTCGCGATTCCGGCAGCACAACGGCGTGGTACTGGAAGTAGAGGGGAGATCTCGCAGGGCTTCGCCTTAAGCCGGAGCGAGTATGGTGGACTATGAGAGAGAGACTCGGCGATCTAGGGTTTACACGCACCAAGGAGGAGCAAGGCCGACGGCTAGGGTTTGCCTAGGCGGCGGCTTGCCCTAGGCGGCATCGGCAGCAGGAGGAGGTGGCGGCGCCGGCGGCTAGGATTAGGGTTTGCGGGGCGTGGTGTTGTGTGTTTGGAGGGGCAGCCCTGCCCCTCCTTATATAGGTGGAGGGGGCGCGCCAAGGGGAGGGGAGTCCCTCCCCAACTCGGTATCCAAGTGGACCGGCGGTGGTGGGAGGGAACTCCTCCCCAAGTAGGTTTCCTACTCTCCCTCCACCTCACAAAATAGCCGTTTTACTTTTCAAATTGGCGTTTGACTTTTCAAACTAGGATTTGATTTAACCCTTTATTTTGTTCAGAGATGACACCTAGTACATGATGCAATCATTCCAACTTGTTATGACACATTCATGTACCCTTCCCCTCCGGAGTGCCAGACATTTCGGAACCTTCTAGAACATTCCCGATGAAAACACCGGAACCATTCTCCAACCCCGAAACAGGACTTTCCTTATATGAATCTTATTCTCCGGACCATTCCGGATCTCCTCGTGATATCTCGGATCCCATCCGAGACTCCGAACAACATTCGGTCTCTTACTCATCATTTCATAACTACTCAACAACGTCGAATCCTTAAGTGTGTCTCCCTACGGTTCGTGAATTATGCGGACATGGCCGAGACACTTCTCCGGACAATAACCAATAGAGGAATCTGGAAATTCATATGGCTCCCACATATTTCTACGATTACTTTGCGATCGAATGAACCATTTACATACGATACCAATTTCCCTTTGTCTCACGATAGTTTACTTATCCGAGGTTTTGATCGTCGGTATCTCTGCATACCTAGTTCAACCTCGTTACTGATAAGTACTCTTTTCTCGTTCCCGTGATATGTGATCCCTTGTGAGCCAGTCACATGCTTGCAATATAATTGGATGACATTCCACCGAGAGGGCCCAAAGTATATCTATCTGTCATATGGATGGACAAATCCCACTCTTGATCCATGTGTCTCAACCAATACTTTCCGAACACTCAATGCCACCTTTATAGCCACCCAATTACGGTGTGGTGTTTGATGTCATCAAAGCATACTTCCGGTGATATGCATGATCTCATGGTCGAAGGAATTAGGTTACTATGTATCAGAAAGCATATAGCAATTGAACTATTAAAATGGCTTGATCTTTATGCTACGCTTATCTATAGGAGTATGTCCACCATATCATTCTCCTATCGATATGATCTTGTTGTTAATAAGATCTCAATGTTCATGATAGGGAAACCACAATCATTTATTAACCAACAAGCTAGTATTATAAAGAGGCTTTACTAGGGACTCTATTTTAGTTTACAAATCATACAAGTATTAATGTTTCCTTGTTAATACTATTATAGCATGAATGTAAACATTTATCATAAACACAAAGATATAATAATAACTATATTTATTATTGCCTCTAGGGCATATCTCCAATAGTCTCCCACTTGCACTACAGTCATCTAATCTAGATTACATGGTTATATACCGAACACCCATGGCAGTTTGGTGTTGGTCATGCTTTGCCCTCGGGAGAGGTTTAGTCAACGGATCCGCCACATTCAGATCTGTGTGTACTTTGCAAATATTTATGTCCCCATCTTGGACATGTTCTCGAATAGCGTGAAAACGTAGCCTGATGTGCTTCAGCTTCTTGTGTGACCTTGGTTCTTGTGCATTGGCTATGGCGCCCATGTTATCACAGTAGATATACATTGGGTCCAGTGCACTAGGAACCACACCGAGCTCTATAATGAACTCTTTCATCCATATCGCTTCTTGTGAAGCCTCCGAAGCAGCCATGTATTCCGATTCAGTTGAAGATCTCGCCACAATGATTTGCTTTGCACTCCTCCAGCTAACTGCTGCACCATTCAAAGTAAATACGTATCCAGATTGTGATTTAGAATCATCCGGAACGGTGTTCCAACTAGCATCGGTGTAACCATTAACAACGAGATGTTCATCACCTCCATAAGAAAGAACCATATCCTTAGTTCTTCTCAAGTACTTAAGGATGTTTTTGACCGCTGTACAATGATCCACTCCTGGATCACTTTGATATCTGCTAGTTAAACTAACAGCATATGCAATGTCGGGTCTAGTAAATAGCATGACATACATTAGAGATCCTATGGCTGAGGCATAGGGAGTTTTACTCATCCTTTCTCTATCTTCTGCCGTTGTCGGACTTTGAGTTTTACTCAAGGTCGTATTGGGCAACATGGGCAAGAACCCTTTCTTGCTATCTTCCATTCCAAACCTCTTTAGAACTTTGTCCAAATATGTACTTTGTGACAATGAAATTAGGCGTCTCGATCTATCTCTATAAATCTTTATGCCTAATATGTAAGCTGCTTCGCCAAGATCCTTCATTGAAAAACTATTATTCAAATATTCTTTGACACTATTTAGAAGGTCTACATCATTCCCAATCAACAATATGTCATCTACATATAGTATTAAGAATGCTACAGAGCTCCCACTCACTTTCTTGTAAATACAAGCTTCTCCATAAGTTTGTATAAAACCAAAACTTTTGATCACCTTTATCAAAACGTTGATTCCAACTCCGGGATGCTTGCTTCAATCCATAGATGGACCGTTGAAGTTTGCATACCTTGTTAGCATCTTTAGAATCGACAAAACCTTTGGGTTGCATCATATACAACTCTTCATCAATGTCTCCATTGAGGAATGCTGTTTTGACATCCATCTGCCATATCTCATAATCATAATATGCAGGGATTGCTAACATAATCCTCACAGACTTTAGCTTTGCTACCGGTGAGAAAGTCTCATCATAGTCAACTCCTTGAATTTTTAGAAACCCTTTTGCAACAAGTCAAGATTTATAGACAGTTACATTACCATCAGCATCTGTTTTCTTCTTGAAAATCCATTTGTTCTCGACAGCCTTCTGGCCATCTGGTAAGTCCACAAAAGTCCATACTTGGTTTTCGTACATGGATCCAATCTCGGATTTCATGGCTTCTTGCCATTTATTGGAATCTGGGCTCATCATCGCTTCCTCATATGTCACAAGGTCATCGGTGTTGTCCACCAACATGACACTCATAACGGGATCATACCAATTAGGAGTGGTACGAGTTCTCGTTGACCTGCGAGGCTCTGTAGCAACTACAACCAAAGTTTCATGATCATCATCATTAGCTTCCTCTCTTATTGGTGCAGGCACCACAGGAACTTCTTCCGGTGGTGCGCTACTCGCAATTTCGAGAGAAGGTTCGACAACCTCGTCGAGTTCTACTTTCCTTCCAGTCACTTCTTTCGAGAGAAATTCCTTCTCTAGAAATGATCCATTCTTGGCAACGAAGATTTTGCCTTCGGATCTATGATAGAAGGTATACCCAATAGTTTCCTTCGGGTATCCTATGAAGACGCATTTTTCCGCTTTGGGTTCAAGCTTGTCCGGCTGTAACTTCTTTACATAGGCTTCACAACCCCAAACTTTAAGGAACGACAATTTAGGTTTCTTCCCAAACCATAATTCATATGGTGTCGTTTCAACGGATTTAGATGGTGCCCTATTTAAAGTGAATGCGGCTGTTTCTAACGCATAACCCCAAAATGATAGCGGTAAATCCGTAAGTGACATCATAGAACGAACCATATCTAAGAGAGTTCTATTACGATGTTCGGACACACCATTACGCTGTGGTGTTCCCGGCGGTGTCAATTGTGAAAGTATTCCGCATTTCTTCAAATGCTCGCCAAACTCGTAACTTAGATATTCACCTCCACGATCAGAACGTAGAAATTTAATATTCTTGTTACGTTGATTCTCCACCTCACTTTGAAATTCCTTAAAGTTCTCAAAAGTTTTGGACTTATGTTTCATGAAATAGATATACCCATATCTACTCAAGTCATCCGTGAAGGTAAGAACATAACGATAACCACCGCGCGATGCCACACTCATTGGACCACACACATCGGTATGTATGATTTCCAATAAGTCCGTAGCTTGCTCCATCATACCAAAAAATGGAGTCTTAGTCATTTTACCCATCAGACATGCTTCGCATCTTTCAAGTGATTCGAAATCAAGTGATTCAAGAAGTCCATCGGAATGGAGTTTCTTCATATGCTTCACTCCAATGTGACCAAGACGACAATGCCACATATAGGTTGAGTTATCGCTCGATTTCAAACGTTTAGCCTCAATGTTATTAATGTGTGTATTACCACAATCGAGATTCAATAAAAATAGACCATCTATCAAAGGTGCATGTGCATAAAACATATTACTCATATAAATCGAACAACCATTATTCTCGGACTTAAACAAGTAACCGTCTCGCAATAAACATGATCCCGATATAATGTTCATGCTCAACGCAGGCACCAAATAACAGTTATTTAAGTATAAAACTAATACCGATGGTAGATGAAGAGGTAGCGTGCCTACCGCGATCACATCAACCTTTGATCCGTTTCCAACGCGCATCGTCACCTCGTTCTTCGCTAGCTTCCGTTTATTCTGCAGTACCTGTTTCGAGTTACAAATATGAGCAACTGAACCAGTCTCAAATACCCAGGCACTACTACGAGAACTAGTGACATACACATCAATAACATGTATATCGGATATACATTTCTTCTTGATGTTGCCGTTCTTTAAATCCGCCAAGTACTTTGGGAAATTCCGCCCAAAGGACCTTCTCCTTGCAAGAAAAGCACTCAAGATCGTGCTTAGGTCCAGCCTTGGTATTCTTCGTCGGCGCGGTAACTTTCTTACCACCCTTCTTGAAGTGTCCCTTTTGCTTAGACTTGCCTTTCTTGAATTTGGTGGTCTTATTGACCATCAACACTTGGTGCTCTTTCTTGATCTCCACTTCTTCAGATTTTAACATGGCGAAGAGTTCTGGCAACTGCTTGTTCATGTTTTGCATATTGTAGTTCATCACAAAGTTCTTGTAACTTGGTGGTAGTGATTGGAGGACACGATAAATCCCCAAAGCATTAGGAATCACTATACCCAAGCTTTGAAGTTTGTTTGCGTGCCGAGACATCTTAAGCACATGCTCACTGACGGAGCTGCCCTCTTCCATCTTGCAGTTAAAGAACTTTTCAGAAGCCTCGTAGCTCTCAATTGCCGCGTGAGTCTCAAAGATCAATTTGAGTTCATGGACAATATCATGTGGGTCTGAATTCTCAAACCTTTTCTGAAGCTCCGATTCTAAACCATACAAGATAGCACACTGAACTGTGGAGTACTGATTCTTCCGAGCGAGGTAAACATTCTTTACTTCATCGGTAGCATCACCGCAGTGGGTCACCCAAGTGCATCCAAAGACATAGGTCAAATTACCAGCAGTGAGGACAATCCTCAAATTGCGGAACGAATCCGCGAAGTTGCTTCCATTGTTTTTCAACTTTTCTTTCTCTAGGAACGCATTAAAATTGATGGTAGGGGCCGCCATTGATCTACAACATATTTGCAAGAGTTTAGACTAAGTTTATGATAAATTGAGTTCTAATTAATAGTTAAATTAATCTAGGTGAACTCCCACTCAAAACAATATCCCTCACATTGTTTTAGTGATCACACGAACCAAATTCACCACATCAACACCGATCATCACGAGAGTTGATGTAGCTTCAATGGCGAACAATCGATTTTTCATCATATCTACTATATGAATCATGCTTTACCTTTCGGTTATCCGTGTTCTGAGACCATGTCTGTACATGCTAGGCTCGTCAAGATCAAACCTTAGCTTTCGCATCAACAAATCTGGCTTGCTCACGTTGTATACACTTGCAGAATCTAACACACCCGATCATCACGTGGTGCTTCGAAACAACAAGCTTTAGCAACGGTGCTTACTAAGGGTGAACACTTTAGAGCTTGAAATTCATGTGCTTGAAGGATCATCTTATAATGCTACCGTCGTTAACTAAGCAATACAAGATTCATAAAGGATTAACATCACATGCAATTCATAATATGTGATATGATATGGCCTTTCTTCTTTGTGCTTCCGATCTCCATCTTCAAGCACGAACATGATCTCCATCATCACCGGCATTGCATCAAGGTCAATGATGCCGCTCCATGGTTGTCGTCCACAGCTTCAACTATTACAACTACTTTGAATAGACACGCGGGTCTTAACAGAAATTAAAGACAACCATATGGCTCCTGCCGGTTGCCAACTTACAATAAGGAACATTTCATACATCAAATATAATCACAATCATGGCCATATCACATCACAGCACACCCCTGCAAAACAAAGTTAGACGCCTCTACTTTCTTTGCATGTTTTACGTGGTTTGGGGCTTTCAATAAGTGTCGTTGTAACTTACGAACAAGAATCACAACATTGATACTACTATTGTAAATCACCCGTTGTAAATTGAATCTTAACTATGTTGGGAGAAACAGGCACCCGCAAAGCCACTTATGCAATACAAGTTGCATGTCAAGCGTGGAGCAAGTCTCATGAACGATGTCATGTAAGGTTAGCCCGGGACGCTTCATCCCACCATCCCGCAAGATGCAAAGTACACAAGAAGCAATCAACAACAACAAAAGCATCAACACCCACAATGACCATTGTTTTCTACTCGTGCAACAGATCTACATATAGACACGACTCTGATACCACTGTAGGGTTTCGTAGCATGGAAAACAAAAAAATTCTGCCGCATACAAACAAACAAGCCAAGATCTATCTACTAGATTGTAGCAAAGAGTCGATGGAATAACTCACCCTCGAAGATTCCAAAGTGTTTAACGAGAGCGGATTCTCGTGGGTGATGTAGTCGTACTCTTCCCGATCTCAAGATCGCGTAGATGATCCTTCCGCTGCTTTGCAGGCTTCCGCCGGGTCACACGCTCGTGATTGACGAAGACATTCCTCTCCCTTGTTCCAAAGAAAATGGAGGTTGTAGCACTCTCCTCGTGATTCCCAAAGACAACGGCGTAATCGAAGTAGGGAGATCTCGCAGGGCTTCGCCTTAAGCCGGAGCGAGTATGGTGGACTATGAGAGAGAGCCTCGGCGATCTAGGGTTTAGACGCACCAAGGAGGAGCAAGGACGACGGCTAGGGTTTGCCTAGGCGGCGGCTGGCCCTAGGCGGCGTCGGCAGCAGGAGGAGGTGGCGGCGCCGGCGGCTAGGATTAGGGTTTGCGGGGCGTGGTGTTGTGTATTTGGAGGGGCAGCCCTGCCCCTCCTTATATAGGTGGAGGGGCGCGCCAAGGGGAGGGGAGTCCCTCCCCAACTCGGTATCCAAGTGGACCGGCGGTGGAGGGAGGGAACTCCTCCCCAAGTAGGTTTCCTACTCTCCCTCCACCTCACAAAATAGCTGTTTGACTTTTCAAATTGGCGTTTGACTTTTCAAACTAGGATTTGATTTAACCCTTTATTTTGTTCAGCGATGACACCTAGTACATGATGCAATCATTCCAACTTGTTATGACACATTCATGTACCCTTCCCTCTGGAGTGCCGGACATTTCGGAACCTTCTAGAGCATTCCCGATGAAAACACCGGAACCGTTCTCCAACCCCGAAACATGACTTTCCTTATATGAATCTTATTCTCCGGACCATTCTGGATCTCCTTGTGATATCCCGGATCCCATCCGAGACTCCGAACAACATTCAGTCTCTTACTCATCATTCCATAACTACTCAACAACGTCGAATCCTTAAGTGTGTCTCCCTACGGTTCGTGAATTATGCGGACATGGCCGAGACACTTCTCCGGACAATAACCAATAGAGGAATCTGGAAATTCATATGGCTCCCACATATTTCTACGATTACTTTGCGATCGAATGAACCATTTACATACGATACCAATTTCCCTTTGTCTCACGATAGTTTACTTATCCGAGGTTTTGATCGTCGGTATCTCTACATACCTAGTTCAACCTCGTTACCGATAAGTACACTTTTCTCGTTCCCGTGATATGTGATCCCTTGTGAGCCAGTCACATGCTTGCAAGCTAATTGGATGACATTCCACCGAGAGGGCCCAGAGTATATCTATCTGTCATATGGATGGACAAATCCCACTCTTGATCCATGTGTCTCAACCAATACTTCCCGAACACTCAATGCCACCTTTATAGCCACCCAGTTACGGTGTGGTGTTTGATGTTATCAAAGCATCCTTCCAGTGAAGGTGATATGCATGATCTCATGGTCGAAGGAATTAGGTTACTATGTATCAGAAAGCATATAGTAATTGAACTATTAAAATGACTTGATCCTTATGCTACGCTTATCTATAGGAGTATGTCCACCATATCATTCTCCTAACGATATGATCTTGTTGTTAATAAGATCTCAATGTTCATGATAGGAAAACCACAATCATTTATTAACCAACAAGCTAGTATTATAAAGAGGCTTTACTAGGGACTCTATTTTAGTTTACAAATCATACAAGTATTAATATTTCCTTGTTAATACTATTATAGCATGAATGTAAACATTTATCATAAACACAAAGATATAATAATAACTCTATTTATTATTGCCTCTAGGGCATATCTCCAATAGTAGCTTCTTTGGAAGTGAACTTCGGGAAACAAATCTTCGTCTCCGCGTCCATCGGTTATCTCTCAACCGAGCCCTTTACTTATGAACTTTACTTTGTGATAGCCATCGTGCTTGAAGTATTTATATCTTGTTATCACCTTGTTGCTTGTATAGCTTAACATAGGTTGTTGGTGCACTTACATGAACTTAGTGGCTAGGTTTTATGCTCAATAAATTAAACGTTAGTTTTATTCCGCATTTACTTGAGCCTAAATCGTAATAATTTTAAAATCCTATTCGCTCCCTCTAGGCGACTTCCATTGTACTTTCAACATGTTTAGAGTTCTTTGATCCCAGCTTTGAATGCTTGCAAATGGTTTGATCTTGGTTTTAACGGTGCATGTCACCTCAAAAATTATTCTTTTATCACTTACCTACTCGAGGACGAGCAGGAGTTAAGCTTGGGGATGCTTGATATGTCGGAAACGTATCTAATTTTTTTGATGTTCCATGCTTGTTTACTATCTACTTTGATTTTCTTTGTCTACACTTTGAGGTGTTTTTATTCTTTTCTAGAACTAACCTATTAACAAGTTGCCACAATGCCAGTTGCCTGATTTCTTCTGTTTTTGGTTCTAGAAAGGCAGAAAATCAATATTCTCGTAATTGGACGAGACAAAAGCCAAAGTCAATATTTTACCATGGGCGACACGAGTACAGAGGAGAGACGAAGAGGCGATCCAGGGCCACCACACTCCCCTAGGCGTGTGTGGGATTACCCCGCGCCTGGGCAGGGTGTGGGCCCTCTGGCCGCCTCCATGCCTCGCCTCTTCGCCTATAATAAGCCCCCGATGCAGAAACCCTAGGCACCCGATCAAAACTTCACGAAACCTTCTCTAGCCGCCGCCACCATCGTCCCTAGATCAAGGGGGATCTGAAGTTCTTCCCGGCACCCTGCCAGAGGGGAGATCATCCCGGAGGCCTTCTTCTTCGGTATGAAGCATGAGTAGTTCCACCTTGGACTACGAGTCCATGTACTAGCTAGATGGTTGTATCTCCTCCTTGTGCTTTCATGTATAGATCTTGTGAGCTCCGTTCATGATCAAGATCTAGTCTATTTGTAATCATGCATGTTGTGTTTGCGGGGATACGATGGATATTGAGATTACTATGTCAGATTGATTAATGGTTTTGTCTATTTGATACTATCATGTATGTGTTGTTTGTGATCTTGCATGCTCTTTGTTGTTAGTAGCTATCTTGGCCAAGTAGTTGCTAATGATTCCAAGAGGGGGTATTTATGCTCGATAGTGGGTTCATGCCTTGATACGTCTAATTTGCATCACCATTCTATATCATAATTTTCCTCTATTCATTGATATATGTCTTATTATGAGGTATTACTTATGTATTTTCCACTGTTTTTGCATGTTGGATGATTCTTGGAGGATGGACTGCCGGAGTTAGGATTCTGATGGAAAAAGAGGTGTTTTGATGCAATTTTGCAAAGATCAGAAAAATATTGGAAAATTATATTTTCCCAGAAGACGAAGGAAGCCACAAGGGGAGGCGTAGCTAGGCCACAGGGGGCCCACACCCCCTAGGCGCGGGTCGCCCATTGGCCACGCCTAGGGCAGGTGTGGCCCTCCTGGCCGGCTCCCAACTCCACCCTCTCGCCTATATCTTCCTCACGGAACCCTAATACCAGGGGAGCGACCACAGATAGATTTCCGCCGCCTCTGCGGGGCGGAAAACACCGAGAGAGAAAGATCTCTCCGGCAGACAGATTTCTGCCGGGGGAATTCCTTCCCGAAGAGGGAGATCATCGCCATCAACACCGTCATCAAGCTAGTCTTCATCGGGATCATCATCATCCACAACATCATCTCCACTAGCACCATCATCACCACTCCGTCCTGCTGTAACAATTGTGTTGGATACTTGCTTAGTTCACAGGGGAAACTTTCCCGGTGTTAATTACTATTGTAGTTGATGCTTGTGAGTGGAACCATTGAATTATTGTTTATGTTCAGATTGTTATTCATCACCATATCATCTTTGATCTTGATCCATATGATGTCTTGTGAGTAGTTCGTCTAGTTCTTAAGGACATGGGAGAAGTCATGTTGTTAGTAGTGGATTTGTGTTGAGTTATTATTAAATGGTTTAGTACTTAAATTGTGTGATACGTCCAAAACGTATCTACTTTCTCGAACACTTTGCTATTGTTTCTTCTCTAAACTTGTGTGATTTGGATACAACTAACATGGATTGACGCTGTTTTCAGCAGAATTACCTTGGTGTCTTGTTTTTGTGCAGAAAATGAACTATTAGGAAAAATCCCGAAAAATATGCAAATTACATTTCACCAGAAGATCCACGGAGCCAGAAGAAGAGACGGAGGGGAGGCCTGGGGTGCTCAGACCCACCCCAGGCGCGGGCCCACCTGACCCCGCGCCTGGTGGGGGTGTGGCCACCCCAGGTAGCTCCTCGGCCCCCTCTACGCCTATAAGTTGCCTTTCGACCTAAAAACCAAGGGAGGTTCGATAGTTTTCCAGAAAGAGTTCCACTCTGCCGCCGCCACCAGAAACCAAGATACGGATCCAGAAACTCCGTTCTGGAACCCTGCCAGGACGAGGAATTTGGAGAGGATCATCGCCATCGTCATCACCAACGCATCTCCATCAACCACCGATGTTTCCCACATCCATGAGTGAGTAATCCCCTGCTATAGGCTTGGGGATGGTAGGGATTGGATGAGTTCTATCATGTGATCGAATAAGATTGTTAGGGCATAGTGACTAGTATCTCTTGTGCTATTTAACTTTGTTGCAACTTATTGTGCTTAATGCTTGTCACTAGGGACCGAGTGCCATGATCTCAGATCTGAACTTATTATTGAATCATTATGATAGTATTGTTTGTGATCTAATCTGCAAGTTGTGTACACATATCATTGTCCGGATCCAAAGGCCCCAAAGTGACAATAATTGGGACAACCGGAGGGGATGGCTGTGGTGTGAGGATCACATGTGTTCACGGAGTGTTAATGCTTTGCTCCGGTGCTCTATTAAAAGGAGCACCTTAATTGCCGATAGTTCCTAGAGGCCCATTGCCACGGGCTGGCCGGATGTAAGATGTTGTGCAAGTTCTCATTGCGAGCACGTATGACTATATTTGGAGCACATGCCTAGGATTGTTTAGTACTTGGATGCTTGTTATTATTTATCTGCAATGCCCTAGATCTTGAAGTTACATGTTACACTCGTCCATGCAACACCCGTCCATCCATCCCTATGCCTACCGCACTCGAATCCCATCACATCAAGTATCTTATTATTGCTCGCTTTTCTGTTGCTACTGATAAACTTCTATGAACAAGAACTATTTCTAGGTGCAGCTGAACTGACAACTCAGTTGTTAAGGCTTGCAAGTATTATTTGTCTCCCCTTGTGTCGAATCAATAAATTGGGTAATACTACCCGCGAAGACTGTTGTGATCCCCTATACTTGTGGGTCATCAAGACTATTTTCTGGAGCCATTGCCGGGGAGCATAGCTTTATTTGTAAGTTCACTTGGATCTATTATTGTTCACTGCTACTCCTTTCATCGTGGGGAAGTCTCTTGATGGAAAGTTCCCTATTTTAACATCCACTACAAGAAGAGGTACAATCCTAAACACCTCTGTTGCTCTTGATTCACCATATGTTATAAGTAAGCTTGTTACACCACCACCACATACACATGCTACACACACTGCTACTACTGCTGAGTCTGAAACTGCTTTTGATGCTCATGATGTTACTTCTACTATGTTTGATGCGAGTGGTTCATTAGGTCCTTTTCTAGATGCTACTATGGCTAGTCTAAAAAATACCAAAACTCCTAGTGAAGACACTGTTACACCTGTTAGCTCACCTGAGGCTAGTGAGAGTTATGATATTAATGATGGTTACATTGAGTTCACTGATGATTTTGTTGAAGAGTGCCGAAACACACATGGTACTAGTGCTATTAAGAGTCTCCTTGCTAGACGTAATATTATGCCTAAGATGTCCTCCGATCCTAAGTTTGCCACTTCTCCCATAGATATTAAAGATGAAGATTATGATTTCTCCCTTGATTTATCTTATTTAGATATTGTTGAGAAAGAACCTTTTTGTGGGACTGAAAATGAGAGTGATGTGGCTCATATGAATGAGCTTTCTACTATGAGTGCTTTGTTCTCGGATGATTTTAAGATGCGCAAGTACTTTCTTGCTAAGATCTTCCCTTTTTCACTAAAAGGAGAAGCTAGGGCTTGGTTTAATAGATTACCTCCTGGTTCCATTGATAGCCCTGATTGCTTGATTGCTTCTTTATTTCAGAAATATTTTCCTCCAAGTGCTAGACATTCTGCTTTGTAGAGACTTTTTGATTTTAAACAGGGAGAAGAAGAGAAATTGTCCGAGTCATGGACAAGGTTCTGTGCCTTGATTTATGCACATCCTGGATGTCCATTACCTTAGAATGAGCTTCTTGATATTTATTATAATGGACTAACTGATGATTCTAGGACCTACCTAGATAGCTTTGTTGATTGTGTTTTTAGGAAAAGGACTCCTAAAGATGTTGAAGAATTAATGACCAAGATAAGCAAGAATTATGATGATTGGACTTCAACTAAGCTGAATACACCTAAGCCTATTACTCCTGAACCAGTTGTTCCTCAACCAATTCCAGCACCAACAACAAAGAAGGGGGGAGTTATTGCATTAAATTATGAAGTGATGAAGGAAGCTAAGAAGTGTCTAAAGGAGAAAGGTATTAGAGCTGAAGATGTGAAGAATCTACCTCCTATAGAAGAATTATGTAAGCCAATTCCCCACTCATCTACTATTGAGGTAAACTCTCTCCAACACTTTGATGAAGGTGATATTCCTTATGGTAAGCCTCCTAATCAATGTTTAGAGGAACTTGACATTTTTATTGTTAAGCAAGGTCATTTTAATAAACAAGTTCAGAATTATTTATTGGAAAACTCTAGAGCTATCCATGAGTTGAAAGATATTGTGGAAAGAACTTCTAATGATATTAAAATGCTTTGTAAACACTTTCAAATGGTTCAAACTCAACTTGATCAACTTGCTAAGGTACAAAAGGATATGCTAGTTAATGCTTCAGGAGAAAAACATGCTTATGGAATTAGAACTAGGAGTGGTATGGCTACTCAAGATCCTTTATATCCTGAAGGACACCCTAAAAGAATTGAGCAGGATTCCCAACAAGGTGAGGATAGTGGTAGTCCTCATAAGAAGAAGAAAAAGAAACATAACAGAGTTGAGGAATCATTTGAACCTGTTGTAGATCCTAATAGTATATCTATCTCTGATGCTGAAACTAAGAGTGGTAATGATAAAAATGAGTCTCCTGATAAGGAGGAAGGCGAGGAAGAACCTGAGAAGCACACTAAGAACACTAGGTACACTAAGGAAGATTCTATTGCTAATAAACATGGTAAAGAGAGAGAACCTTGGGTGCAAAAATCTATGCCTTTTCCAGGTAAGAAACATAAGGCAAAGGAGGAGGAACACTACAACAAGTTTTGTGAGTGGATGAAACCTTTATTCTTGCAAATTCCATTGACTGGTGCTATTAAGTTGCCTCCTTATTCAAAGTATATGAAGGATATTGTCTCTAATAAAAGGAAGATTCCTAATGAGGAGATTTCTACTCTACTTGCTAATTATTCCTTCAATGGTAAGGTTCCAAAGAAACTTGGTGATCTAGGTATACCAACTATTCCTTGCTCTATTAAGAATAATTATGTTAGAACTGCTTTATGTGATTTGGGAGCTGGAGTTAGTGTTATGCCTTTTTCTCTCAATAAGAGATTTTAGCTAGAAAAGTTGATACCAACTGATATTTCTTTGCAAATGGCTCATAAGTCAACTACTATTCCTGTTGGTATATGTGGGGATGTTCCTGTTCAAGTTGCTCATAATTGCATGGTTCTAACTGATTTTGTTGTGCTTGAAATGCCTGAACATGATAATATGTCTATTATTCTTGGGAGACCTTTTCTTAATACTGCAGGTGCTGTCATCAATTGCAATCATGGAAAAGTAACATTCAATATTAATGACAAAGAGCATACTGTCTATTTCCCCAAGAAGATTGCTAAAAGCTATTGCCTAAATTCCATTGAAAATATTGAGAGCATTAAGGTTGGAGAAATATATGTTCCCATTCCACAAGAAATTTTTGAAACTATTATGATTGGGACCATTGCTATCAAGTATGAGGTAACATAATCACCTTGTGGAATGCAAAATTTTGCTTCATATAAGATTGTTTTGGTAACAAGACTTTATCAACCTTGTTAACAAAAGGATTTTAATGAACAAAATAATGTTTTCACTATGGTTATACTTGCTCACTTTTATTTTTCTCCTTTCAAATCTTTGCTTTTCGTCGTGCCTAACTTAAAGGCGTTAAAGAAAAGTACTTGTTGGGAGATAACCCAAGAATTTCCTTGAGTCTATTACTTCAATAATTACCTCTCCTTATCCTTTTTGTTTGCTTTTTGTGCCAATAATGACCTCTAATGAGAGGGAAGTAAGATTTGGGGAGTTGCTGTCCCGAAACAGATTTCTGTCCTCCACCATAAAAATTAATGAGGAGTCTTTGTAAGTCGGATTGAGCTGATAATTTACGAATAAACCCCCTAGTATGTTAGATAACTTTTGTTAGTTCAACACTTTTTGATTTGAGCAACATAAGGTCTTCGAAAAAATCGGTTTCTACCTGCTGGTCTGTTTTGACAGATTTCTGCCATTATATGCATTTGCTCCTTATTGATTCCTTTTTGGGTTCTTTTTGGGAAAGTAAGCTTTTTTAAGGAATTGCTACAGTATATTGTGTTTTAGTGAAAAGTTTTGCTGTTCTAAAGCTAAGCCTAAGGGTATATTATCTTTTGAATACACTAATGTTGCTAATGAAGATTGTGTGGAGTTTTGTATGAAGGAAAAATTTCAGGTGTAAGGAAAGAATGATGTAATGAGATGAAGAATGGACAAAAGCCCAAGCTTGGGGGGAGCCACCCCGTGTCACCCCAAGAAATATTTAAGAGGTACAAGCGTCAAATCTTGGGGGTGCACAAGGCATCCCCTTCTTCATCAATAAAAATCTCAGGTATTTCTAGACACTTCGTTTTTATTGTTTCATGCATAGTTGTGTTGTTCTTGGAGCGTCTTAGTTTTAGTTTTTGGTTTGATTTTTTGTTTTTGATTTGTTTTCCTTCTTTAAAAAAATCGAAAACACCAAAAAAAAATGTTGGTCTTCTTTGGTTTTGTGAGTTCTTTGCAGGATTCAGCCATCCACAGTGGATTTTGGTTTCATGTTATCATTCAAGTCACACAAGTGAAGAGCAATAATGAATATTAAGACAACTTGTGGTGTGGTAAGAACTGGTAACGAGCTCTATTTTTTTCATTTTTGTACATATACTCTTCATTGTTAGTATGCTTAGCATGTTTGTGTAAGGTGTATGCCATTATGGATGCTTAGTAGTTCTTGCTTGTCTATGATTAAATCCAGCTTGATAATAGTTTGTATCATGTCATATGAATGTTTGCTTGCATTGTTTTATTCATACTTTGGTATGATATTATGGTATCCTCCTCTGACTGTTCATGTGAATCGACTTGGCACATGCTCATGCATGCATATGACTAATCAATAGTCAGCAAGCCTCGATGATTTATTTTGCCTCAGAGTTCCTGTATCACTTTCATGCCATAGTTAGTACCGTTTTGTTGCAAGCATGATTATGACAGCTATTGCTCTCTCGTTTGTTGCTCCCTCTCTATTGCTAGCCTTTACTTGCACTGAGTACCTGTCCTACCCGTGCTTCTAACTCCCTAAAACCAATATTGCCAACTGTGTCCACCATACCTACCTATTAGCATCATTTGCTATTTTAGTGCATTTTCCATATGTCGTGTTTTCTTCCAAAATAAAATGTTTGTCTGTTTTGAGAAAGTTAGTTAGTAAAGCTCTCACGAACTTGATGGCACACTTTATTCCTTGCGCTTAATAATCCTGAACCATTGTGACTAGTCCATGAAAGTTATATGCTTGCTAATTATATATTGGGAGTCATCAGAACCATGCTGTCACAGGGAACGCTTTCAACACTTTTTGGATATCTCATCCAGTTGATTCCTTGCTCTTTTGTTTATGGATGTCGACGATGTGAAATAAAAGGGGAGGTTGTGAGTTCATGGAGTTTATACATTGTGTTAGAGAAACGCCTGGGCCACTAGCCTAAGCCATGCTTAATCATGGTGGAAACTTGCAGCATCACCATAATGAGCATCTATGAAGCGTCCTCAATAAAAAGCTATGCATATGGTAAATAAAAAGATTGCTGAGATGCTCATTGTCTGCTTTTGTCATTTTGGTTACGGGAAAGCTCTTGTACAATGTGCAAGGGGTACCCCGTTGGCGGTTCTCGATGATATGCATGTATTTACAATGACAAGAACTTTCAGGTGACCAAAGTTGAGTAGCATGCGGAGCGACCTTGCACTCAAGGGACTTGGGATTTCCAATCTATGGTCTGTCAAGCATATGATTCAGATTGGACCTCACTTTCACCTTAACCACATGAAAATGCCTATGATAGGGGCAATGAGAGCTGAAAGCTAATGAGTACCTTACTTTCAGCATTTGGAAGCCTTTCAAACCTTCACAAAACCGTTTTCACAACCTTGTTGAGTCACCACTTATTCTATGAGCACCTTCTTGAGAGCATAGTTGTCATTTTTGTGTTTGTTCCAAAATTTGGTTAATTATGTCATGACTTTGATGCTTGTATCTCTGATATCTTTATCTCTAGTCTTCATGTGAACTTTAGAGGTGCCTTGGCATTTATATTGTGATCTTCAAACAAAGGCAAGCGAGATACCACTCTATCATACCTTATTATGAGCATTGCAATGTTGCTTATGTTTATGTTTCATGTTACTTATTATTATTGAGTTGGTTTCTCTTCATAGCTTGCAATGACTATTGAGTAGACTTAGTTGCATACTCATTATGAATTGTCTAAGCATCTACTCCAGTGCTGAGAATATTTACATAATATGAAGCAAAGTGCTCGTGAAAGTTCTTTTATCGCACTCAATTTTCAACTGAATTGCTTGAGGACAAGCAATAAGCTAAGCTTGGGGGAGTTGATACGTCCAAAACGTATCTACTTTCTCGAACACTTTTCTATTGTTTCTTCTCTAAACTTGTATGATTTGGATACAACACACAGACTGACGCTGTTTTCAGCAGAATTACCTTGGTGTCTTGTTTTGGTCCAGAAAATGAACTATCAGGAAAAACCCGAAAATATGCCAAAAATTATATTTCACCAGAAGATCCACGGAGCCAGAAGAAGAGATGGAGGGGAGGCCTGGGGGGCTCAGGCCCACCCTAGGCGCGGGCCTACTTAACCCCGCGCCTGGTGGGGGGTGTGGCCACCCCAGGCAGCTCCTCGGCCTCCCTCTGCGTCTATAAGTTGCCTTTCGATCTAAAAACCGAGGGGGGTTCGATAGTTTTCTAGAAAGAGTTCCGCTCCGCCGCCGCCACCGGAAACCAAGATTCGGATCCAGAAACTTCGTTCTAGCACTCTGCCGGGACATGGAATTTGGAGAGGATCATCACCATCGTCATCACCAACACATCTCCGTCAACCACCGATGTTTCCCTCATCCATGAGTGAGTAATCCCCCGCTGTAGGCTTGGGGATAGTAGGGAATGTATTGGTTCTATCGTGTAATCGAATAAGATTGTTAGGGCATAGTGCCTAGTATCTCTTGTGCTATTTGACTTTGTTGCAACTTGTTGTGCTTAATGCTTGTCACTAGGGCCTGAGTGCCATGATCTCAGATCTAAACTTATTACTGAATCATTATGGTAGTATTGTTTGTGATCTTATATGCAAGTTGTGTACACATATCATTGTCCGGATCCAAAGGCCCCAAAGTGACAATAATTGGGACAACCGGAGGGGATGGCTGTGGTGTGAGGATCACATGTGTTCATCGAGTGTTAATGCTTTGCTCCGGTGCTCTATTAAAAGGAGAACCTTAATTGCCAGTAGTTCCCTAGAGGCCTCGCTGCCATGGGCTGGCTGGACAGAAGATGTTGTGCAAGTTCTCATTGCGAGGATGTATGACTATATTTGGAGCACATGCCTAGGATTGTTTAGTACTTGGATGCTTGTTATTATTTATCTACAATGCCCTGGATCTTGAAGTTACATGTTTAGACTCGTCCATGTAACGCCCGTCCATCCATCCCTATGCCTACCACACTCGAATCCTACTGCTACCGTTACTATTACTACTGCTCCTATTTTACTGTTGATGTTGCTACTGATAAACTTCTGTGATCAAGAACTATTTCCAGGTGCAGCTGAACTGACAACTCAATTGTTAAGGCTTGCAAGTATTCTTTGGCTCCCCTTGTGTCGAATCAATAAATTGGGTAATACTACACGCGAAGACTGTTGTGATCCCCTATACTTGTGGGTCATCATTGTGGTGCTATTCTTCTAGTGGTGTCATGTGAACGTCAACTACATGATACTTCACCATTTATGAGCCTAGGGGAATGCATTGTGTATTTGGATACTAATTGTGGGGTTGCCGGGGTAACAGAAACCTGAACCCCCGTTAGGACACCTTTGCACAAGGGGGTGTAGGATCTCAGAGTTTAAGGCTGTGGTTAGGTTTATATCTTAATTACTTTCCTATAGTTGCGGATGCTTGCAGGTGGTTTAATCACAAGTATGTATTAGTCCAAGTAAGTTTGGTACATTAGCACAGGTTCACCCACACAACACTTACAACACCAAAGAAGAGTACTTAGCTATTTTAAGCGAAAGCACTTGACATAATTCCCATGTGTCCTCGGGAACGTTTGGTCCTTATAAGTATTTCCACCGGCTTGTACTTTGCCAAGAAAGGATTGGGCCACTTGCTGCGTTTGTTCTTTGTCTTTATTACTTGCACTTTGTTTTGTTGCTTTATCAGAAAACCTCTAAAAATCCGTTTGCTAAGTATTTACAGAGATTTCCTGCTCCATACCACTAGTCAACACCTTCTGCTCCTCGTTGGGATCGACACTCCTATTTATCGAAAGTACTACGGCACACCCCCTATACTTGTGGGTCATCATGCCTCTAGATTCCAAGGGAAGTGACAGAAATCTCTTCAGTTGTAGATGTGATGTTGCCACTAGGGATAAAACAACGGTCTCTTGTTCATGGAACAAGTGGATTGTTTACCTTACACACTTTGCTTAAAGCAGTTGTCTGTTGCTTGCAACTTAATAATGGAAGGGGTTCGGATGATAACCCGAAGGTGGACTTCTAGTCATAGATGCAGTTGGATGGCGGTCTATGAATATTGTTGTATTGCCCAATCAAATCTCATAGGATCTTTTTGTCTAGTATTGCATTGTTATGCCTTGCTTAGTTCCTGTCAATTGCCCTGCTGTAATTTGTTTACCCTTCATTCCATGTTGTTTATCTAAGGAGAGCACCTCTAGTGAACTATGGACCCCGGTCCAATCTTTACCATTGATACATCCTCCACTGTTGCCTTTTTACTTGCTGCAAACCATTACCTTCCACACCATACATTTAATCCTTTGTTATATAAAAACGGTGAGCTTGACAACCTCACTGATTCGTTGGGCAAAGTCTTGAGTTTGTGTTATGCAGGTTTCCGCGTTGCTTGCAACACCTTTGAGACGTTTCCTTCCTCCTACTAGTTCGATAACCTTGGTTTCTTACTGAAGAAAAACTTGCTGTTGTGCTGCTTCACACCTTGCTCTTGGGGTTTCCTGACGAAGTCCTTCACAACACCATCAATGATGGAGATCATGTCCGTGCATTGGAGATGGAGATCAAAGGCACAATAAGAAAGGCCATATCATATCACATATTATGAATTGCATGTGATGTTAATCCTTTATGCATCTTATATTGCTTAGATCATGACAATAGCACTATAAGATGATCCCTCTCACTAAATTTCAAGTAATAAAGTGTTCATACTTAGTAGGCACCATTGCTAAGACTCGTCGTTTCGAAGCACCACGTGATGATCGGGTGTTATAGATTCTACGTGTGCATACAACGGGTGCAAGACAGATTTGCACATGCGGATACTAAGGTTAAACTTGACGGGCCTGGCATGTACAGACATGGCACAGAATACCGAAAGGTAAAGAATGAGTCATATGAATGATATGATGAACATGTTGATTGTTCGTCTTTGAAGCTACATCTTCTCTCGTGAAGATCGGACTTGGTGTAGTGGAGTTGGTTCGTGTAATCACTAAGGAAACGTCGGGCCGCTCTGCCTGGGGGGCCTCAGGGTGCCGGATCTCGAGCGCACCGCAATAAGCCTGCGAACGCGCTGGATATGGAGGATGCATACGGATCCGCTGCGACCCTGGCGCAGCCTTGACATTCTCTTCTCCAAAACGGAACTCCAGGTGTTCACCACTTCCACAACGAGGGAGCTTGGCGATGGGACGACGACCCTGTTTTGGATGGACATGTGGCTGGATGGGAGGTCCCCGGGGGACATAGCGCCGGAACTCTTTGCTCTAATCCCAAAGCGTGCCCGCAAGCACCCCTTTGTCCGGGAGGCGCTTCTGGAGTGCCGCTAGATTGGAGACTATAGAGGTCCCAACCTTTAATAAGGTAGAGATCCCTGTGTTTGCAATGCTAGTCCCTGGATCAATAGCTAGCATCCACAGTTAAGATGTACAACTTTATAACCAGGAATAAAATAATTAATTACATCTTACATAGCTCATTTGTCTATCTCATTACAATGCAGCAGAAATAACTATAGCATGGAGTCCTTCATCTTCAAAGTGCCACAGGCAATCATGTTGGTTGTAGACTTGTAATCCTAATCAACACACTTCACTAACATCAAACAAACCTGCAACATAATAAGTTACAGCCACAAGGGTCAATACATTTGAATTGTATTGGCAAGTGATACTATGGTAGTATAGTGGAGTCTAACATCTATATGCATTTGGCTAAGTGGATCTTAGGCTTGCTTTGCTCAAAATAGATTATCCTTATCATTTGAAAACACTAAGTTTTTGTTTGTCAAAAATCACCCAAGGCATCTCCCAATAGAAATTGGTGATCCTTAAACCATTGTTCAACCACAAGTTTTTAACTTAGAAAATTGGATGAGGAGATTCTTGATAACTTCCATGTCTTGATGCTCAAATTGTCCATTGCCGGGGACATGGCTAAGTACTTAGATTTTTCACTCTGCAGAGGTGGTGCACTTTCCCCACAAGACTCGACATGCACCGAGACAAGATCTTTTAGAAGCCTTCCCTTAGAACAGAATGGACACATTCCAACCTATCATCCCCTACCACCAACTGTCCATTTGGCTGAGTTATTGCAACCTATATGATCCAGGCAGAGCCCATAATGCCAAGTGGCTGCACTTGAAGGTTCTCAACATTTGACATCTCAAATCTATTTGTTCCTGGGTGGCATTTCACAAGTGAGATACATAGGGTAGACCATTAGAAAATGGGCCCTGGTAACCACTCAACCAAAAACCACCAAGCAATTACCAATCCACCCAGGTGATTCATTCACTTAGTTGTTTTATTAAACAAAACACAAGTCCTTGACTTAGAAATATTCCATAGCATGAGTATAATCCACCCTTGTTTTCTATTAGCTAGGCTAAGCATGATAGTAGTAGGAATCTTGACTTAGGAAAATTCTACTAAGGTTTCATCTACTAGGATTTCCCATGGCATAGTTTATACTTAGCAAAATTCCATGCAAGTCCTACTTAGAAATATCACTAATGCATAGTGAAAATAATGGGACAAAAGTATGAAGCGTCACTTGCCTTTTTGGTAGAGATTATAAGTTCACTCCTTGACCTTACAATAGTCACACTCTTTAAATTTTACTACAATTCAATCAAGGCGCAAATTCAATCTACCATTCAAGCAATTCATCACATAGAATAGTAAAAACAAAGCAATGCATGCAAGCATGCCAAAGATTGTTTTATTTGGAAAGGTGGTTTCCAATAGGTTATAAACATTTTAAAACACCTATTGGTTATTTATAAAAGTGGCAAAACCATTGGATATCAAGTTAGTGAAAGTGGCCATTTTAGGTCATTTTTGTTTTGCTAGAAATGGTTCAAATCAAAGTAATATTTTCTAGTGTTTGAAAAATACATTTTTAAACACAAATGTTAGTGTTTTATGGTCAAGTGTTTAATATTAAAAACCAGTTGCAAAAGGTTTCACTTATAAACCATTTTTATTCCAAAGCAATATTTTATGTTGTTGGAAATGCCTTTAAACAAAGTAATATTTTTATAGGGTTCACCAAATATATTTTTAAATCTAAAAACTTGGTGTTTAGGGTTAGAGAGTTTATTTTCAATCATTTTCCAAAGGTTTTACTCAAAAAGAATTTTTATACCATAATCAATATTTTTATTTAACTAGAAATGCTTTAATTCAAAGATTTATACTTTAGCTTCACAAAATACACTTTTAAATCCATAAGTTGGTTTCTATGGTCAGTAGGTTAAAAAAAATCCATTTTCCAAAGATTTTACCTTAAAAATATTTCTAGAATAATTTTTATATTCAAATTATGCCTACACAAGTTTCTGCAAATATAACCAATTTTCCAGAAGCAATTCATTAAAAAAAGTACATGGTTGGAAATTATTTGTTTTTTTGATTCTATTTATATAAAATTTGCAAAATTTGGACGTGTAGATTAAAAGTTATGCAATTTACAAATTCAAGCAACTAATAGATTCAATTCTGTTTTTAAAACAAATCCTGAGCCACGTGTTGTGTTCTGATTGGCCGAAAACGGTTTGTGCGGATCGACTGCTGTGGTGCGTTGGATTAAAAGGGGATCGTGTGGCACAAATCAAAGGATACCCCTCGTTAAGTTGTTCTATCGTGGCCACATGATCTAAATCGAACGGCTGCAGTGTTCTGACCAAAGACTGGCGGCGCAAATCAGCGACGAGCGGCGGCGTAGCTCTTCTTACGGCGGTTCTGGAGGAGCAGGAAGCAAGGGAGGAGGAGATATGGCTCACCAGGTTCGCAGGAGGTTGGAGAAGCTCGACGTGGTCGTTTTAGCGACAGGGGCGCACGATGTTGCTGGCTATTGCTCGCCGTAGTTATCATCGGTGTCTGGCGCTTGCTGTCGTCGTCGAAGGTGAGGATGGAGGACGCGCTAAGACAAGTGGAGGAAACCGTTAGATTCGCAAGAGTGAGGCGAGCATGAGAGTGTCCACGAGGAGGAGAGGGGCGTCAGTACTCGCCGGAGTCGAGGCAGTGGACGGCGACGTCGTGCCTTGGTCATTGCCGACGTTGTGGGTCAAGCCCGGGCAAGCCAAGGATACGGGGAGGTTCAGGGGGAGATGGGGAGTGCGCTCGTGGGATCTAGGAGGCGAGGGGCGACGGTGCCTGGCCAGAATTGGAGAAAAGCTTCGCCGGAGCAGTGGGGCTTCGAGCAGGAAATTTGCGCAGCCTAGGGGTTCCTGGGATGTGTCGACTGAGAGGAAAGAGGGGGGAAGAGGGAGGCATTTAAACGTGCGTGGTCATAGGGAGCGATTACTGCAGCGTTTAATCGAATTCAAGAGCGCCATCAACAGCCGAAAGCGAGGGAAGAAGCGAGGTCACCGCAGGTGAGGCGAAAATGAGCGATGGGACTGGCATGAGAGAGAGAGAGGAGTGGTGGGGTCCAGTAGTCAGTGGCGATGGGTTATTGTTGAGTGAAAAAGCAGTTCGGGGGGTAGTTGGGCTAGATGGGCTAGGTTTGGCTGGGGTCCTTTCCATTTTTTTGTTCTGATTCATTTTTCTTTTTCTATTTTCTTTTTCTGTTTTGATTTTGTCCAAATGATTTCAAACCTTATTTGAATTCAAACCCTTTTCAAATGTTCAGTAGATTTCTATATTGTTTTAAATAGTTATTTTAAGTCTATTTAGAATAATTCCTTTATTCTTTTATGGTTTATATTTTATTTAAAATAGGCTCTTGCCCTTATTCAAATAAAATTTTAAATATAATTTCCATTCTTATTTAAATTCAAATTTTTATCAAAACATTTTCCAATAGGTTTTATTTATTCAAAAGGGTGTTGAATAATTCCTTTTGATTCTTTGAAATAATTTCATATGATCTATTAATCATTTAAATTGAGTAAATGTCTTCAATTAAATAAAATTTGATTATGATTTTAATACCATATAAATTTTATTTAAGTGTTTCTTTTATTTCATTTAAGTTAATTAAATGACTTTTATTTTACTTGGGTAATTCCATTTATTATTTTCCCAAGATTTAATTGATCATTTCTATTAGGGATTTTGTCTTTATTCAAATAGAAATAGAATTTGGTTAATGCCATATAATTTTATTTGAATATTCTTTATCCTTTTATTTTATTTGGATTTGGATTATATTTATTCTATTTGATTATGAATTTGCCCAAGATTTAATTTGGCTTTTAAATATTATTTATTTATTTATTTCAATATCTTATAAAATCCATATCTTTTTATTGAAAGATCCAAACTTGGTGATTCCAATTTGTAAAATCTTATTTAATATTGTTTATCCTTTTATATCTCTTTAGGATTAATTTGATCACAATTTGGTATGGATTTCAGATAGAGGCTTTATTAGCTTTGAAATTTAATTTCTTTATCCTAATCAATTTATAAGTTTTTATCTATGGCTCCAAATTGAATGAAATCAATTTCTATGGTTTCATAATATTCTTATTTGTCATTCTTGATCATTTATAAATGTTTGTTGATAAATTTTTATATGGATCAAATCCTTAGTCTTTGAGATATCTTGGAATTGTTTTTCTTCCATTAGGATTTTAGGGTTTTGGTTCATTTTCCAAGTGTTTAAATTTCATGATGCATTTTTGAAGAATGCATTTATCCTGATTTGAATTTAGTTGGATTCAAATTTTATTCAAAGTTTGTTAAAGATGGGTTTTGATGTTTCCATTTAGAAATAAAAGTTTCTTTTCACCCTAATTTCAACAAAAAAAATTACATTACAAAATTTGGAAAATTTTGGGATGTGGCAGAGACATTCAGGGCGCGCTGAGTGTGCTGGACCTATGACAGTACGTCCAACTTTGGGCACGGGTGCAGGATGTGGTGCTCACAGATGCACCGGACAGGGTGCTTTGGAGATGGACGGCTGACAAGCAGTACTCGGTCGAGTCTTGCTACAAGTTTCTCTTTCAAGGCTCGTTTGCTTTGAGGTCTTGGAGGCTGAATTGGAAGGTCTGGGCGCCCCTGCGAGTCAAGTTCTTCATTTTGCTCGCTTGCTTCGACCAGAGACTCTGGCCTTGTCTCTGGGTAAGTCTCCGCCCCCTATTCTTCTCTATGTGTCCATCCCCAGAGTTGGGTCCGGAGTCGCTCGCACCACCGGAGACTCCGGCACAGGAGCCCGAAGACTCCGACCCAGTATCCGGCCATGACTCCAGGGTCACTCGAAAAGCCTTCTGTACTCCCCACCAGAGTCCTGCCCGGAGTCCAGCGCCCACCCCGGAGACTCCGGCCATGCCCGAATACTCCAACCCTAAAGACCGGATACTCCAGGGTTAGTGAAGCAACAAAAACTCTTTTACTGGGGGGGGGGGGGGCTATTTATGCCCCCTTCTTCTCCAAGTGAAGGGCACGGCTTCCACTCTCTCTCCTCCATTGTTGCTGAGCTTCAACCTCCTAGTTCTCCCTCCCTAGCCACTAGAACTGATGCCCCTTGGGGAATCAAGGGAGGATACCTAGACCTAGCTTTACACCTAAGGGATTTGTGTTTCCCCACCATTTGTGTAAGTTGTTGTTGCTCTAGGTTTTAAGGAAACCCTAACTTAAAGAAGTCGCCCTCCATAGCTCATCCTCATGTCTAAGAGCTTCGGGTTCATCTTGGGAGCCTCCAATTCAGTTGTGGAGAAGTGCCCCAAGGATTTGTACAAAGTTCCGGTCGCCACCTTGAAGGCCACCGTATAGTGGATCGTGTGCTTGCCGTGAGGCGGGTGCACAGGAGAATTGAAAGGATATGAATGTCGCCTAGAGGGGGGGGGGTGAATAGGCGATTAAAAACTTTTCCTAGAGTGGCTCAACAAAGGCGGAATAAAACTAGTGTTTACTTTGTTAAGAACAACCTAGAACAACTAAGGTTCACCTATGTGCACCAACAACTTATGCTAAGCAATACAAGCAATAAAGTGATAGCAAGATATATATTACTTCAAGCACGAAGACTATCACAATGTAAGGCGCATAAGTAAAGAGCTCGGGTATAGAGATAACCGAGGCACGCGGGGACACCGATATTTTACCGAGTTCCTCCCAACATGGAGTACGTATCGTTTGGAGAGGGGGTGGTATCAAACCACCAACGCCACAAAAGGCCTCCCTTATTCTCCGGTGAATCTCACCCCAATAGGATCGATCCACGCTTCCACTATCGGTACACTTGTCGGTGGCAACCGAAACCTCTCACAAGGTTGGGGCACTTCTCCACAACTTAATTGGAGGATCCCAACAAACGCCACAAAAGGCCACAATGCCACCAAGGCCACAAACCGTCTAGGGTTCCAAGAACCCAAGAGGGACAAGCTCCAATGAGCAACTCAAACCAAATCCTTCGAGGAGAACTCAAACCGATGCACCAAATGCAAATGGCAAGAACACCACAAAGATGCTCAAATCCCTCTCTCTCAAGTTCCAACAAAGCTACTAAAGCTATTGGGGGAATAAGAGAGGAAGAATCAAAGAGAGACACAAAATCCCCCAAAATCTAGATCCCCAAAGATGCACTCACAAAGAGATGAATCGGTTAGGTCCACACCTGGGTCTAGATCTCCTCTCTATTCTACTCAAATATGGGCAAGAATAATCGGAGGGAAAAGATTAGGCAAGCTTCAAGATCTAGAACAAGTGTGGACAAAGCTTAGCCTAATATATAAGGAAGAAGCAAACTAAACTCAAATCGGGCAAAGCCTTAAATAGAAGCCCCCAAAAACTAGCCGGAAAAACAATTTCTTTTTGGTTCAGGTTTTGGCTTCGCCTCGTGGCGGGGCTAAGCGATCTGCCGAAGCTGTGGGATGTCAAAATGCATCGGTAGGGGAGCGTTCCGCCTTAGAGGGAAGCAACCGCGAAAGCGGGGGTCGACGAAGCGGAAGCGAGAATGTCGGCTTGAGTAACGAAAACATTGGTGAGAATCCAATGCCCCGAAAACGGTTTGGGGCATTTTTTCTAAACGATCCGGTACAAGCAAGCAATACGTACATGGGGCCAGCAACGCGCAAGAGCAAGTGGGGCCAGGCAGCAACGCATGAGCAACAAAGCAGCAGCCGCTGGTCAACACTAGCGCGCATGCGGGCAGCGTGGCCCCAGCCGCGGCGAGCAGCGCGGCAACAACTGCTGGTCAACGCTGCATGCATGCAGCAGCAGCGCGTGAGCGTCGGCCGGCCAGCGCGAAGCGCGAGAGAGCGGCAGTGGGGCCCAGCGCCAGGCATGAGGCGGCGGCAGCGCTGTCGCGTCGCGGCGAGAGGCGAGGCTGCACGCGTGAGCGCGCAGGAATTTGGAGCTGCGGCTCGCGGAGGCTTTGGTCAACACGTCAGCGAGGTGGGCAGCGTGCGAGGCAGGCGCAGCGAAGCGGCAGCGAGGCAGAAAACTAGATCTGAATCGGGCGAATGGGAAAAGCGGGCGGCGGTACTACCGGCCCACCCGGGCGGTATTACCGGGCCGGCCGGTAGTACTAGATTTAGGTACCTAGCGAGGCAGAAAGAAAACGGGCCGCTTTTAGGGGCGGGCGGTACTACCGCTCGGCCCAGAAAACAGATTGACAGGCAAATATTCAAACGGCAATAACTTTGACCGGAAGCTCCGATTGACCCGATTCAAATTATGTTGGATAGAGGACGACAAGGGCTTCCCAATAAAAGGTGGAAATATTGATTAACACCAAGTAAGAAAGTATCAAGTAGAATAATGTGAGATACCTCACTTGGTGAGAAACGAAAAGCCGCATAAATCAAAATCGCAACAAGATACATATGGGAGATCCGATTTTGATGAACAAGAGTTTGTTATGGAGTTTACCACAAGCTCTATATCCTCACATGGATAAGACCAAATAACAACCAAATACGATGATGCAAGTATGCAAAGGTTTGAGCTCTCTCCGAACGATGTGACCGAATTACTCATTCGAGAGCCCCTCTTGATAGTACGGTTTTCTATCCTAAACCCGGTCTCACACACACAACGTGAGACCGGCAAAAAGGAAAACCTATCAAGATAATACCTTTTCCTTGAGCGTTCCACTTGAGCTCGATGTAGACGATCTTGCCCTTCTCAAGATGGAACGCCTTTATTAATTCCTCATCATCGACCTCGCATATTGAGCCCAACATATCTTCTTTGCATTTCATCGACCTTGAAGCCAACACATGCTCCAAGCGATGCCAATGGAAAAATCCTACAAGTATAACTTAATACACACATTAGTCCATAAATATTGTCATTAATTACCAAAACCACACATGGGGGACCAACATGTTTCTTTCAATCTCCCACATTTTGGTAATTGATGACAATCCCTTTAAGAGGGTTTATATAAGGAATATTAATGAATAAAATGGTAATACCAATATCAAATACTACAAAAGTATGTGATATTGGTACCACCACCATATATAGAGCAAACTCCCCCACAATCTATGCATGTGTGACGAGCTTGAATTTCATTGCATATATTGCCAATCATTATCGTTGGTGGAGTTTCCTCTATATATACCACATGCAAAACAACAACAAAGATGCAAGAGCATGAGAGGAAAATGCACAAGAACAAACTCAATGCATAAACCAACTTCCCTTAAACCCTCTAAAACTTCTCCCCCATTGGCATCGATTGCCGAAATGGGTGACAAGTTCTAGAAGGCAAATATAGTAATAATTCCTCCAAAAGTGTGCCTTTGCACATATCCAATGATGAATACTTGGGAGGGAGTAGAACTATATCGAGGATCCAAAAATTTCCAAAATAAAGTCAAATGATGCAAGCAATTTACAAGGTCCGACAAACCAATTGAAAACAACAAATGAGTTCAAATGGAAACTACGAGATATTATGATATGAGCAAAAGCGTGTTTGAAAATAACAAATAGAGAAGCTCCCCAAGATTTGTGCACACTTTAGAATCATTCTATTTCAATACAAAAATGCACAAATATGGAATCCTCACTCCTCCATAAACATTTAAGGCACAATTAATGAGAAAGAAGACAAATGAGCATTATTAAATGAATTAGATGAGCTCCCCAAAGATAATGCACCACTTATGATAATTGCATTTGGGATCAAGGTGCATAATCATGGAATCCTCACTCACCCAAATTCATTTAACAATACAAGGCATGAGAGAACAAATATGAGTGCCCGACGATGCAAACAAGAGGAACAAGCACTCATAGGCAAATAAATTTGGAAGCCACGGAATAATCAAAAGAAATAAAAGGTGGTATCCAAGAAATAAATTCTCAACTAAAATTATCTTCTCATATGTGTATATGTTTTTAAGTGGATAACATTACAACGACATATGACCATAAAGAAACAAGCACACACAAGGAAGATATACAATAAAGCTCATGAACGCAAAAATGAAGTCACAGCATATACCAATAAGATTTTTGCTTCAAAGCATGGCCAAAGGCTCACATATATCTTATTGTACATTAATGAGCTTCAAACACCAACACACTACATATATTACAACTATCACCAAGGGAAAAGGAGAAATTTGGAATATATGGAGAAATGCAACAAGTATCACAAGGAATAAACAACTAGCAAAATCTCACTATTGCACATGAGAGAAGTTGAGGAAAAGATAGGCAATAAAATTGCTAGATTGACATATTTGGGATTGATGGATCATATGCATGATTTTGTATAGTCCCAATTATATGCACTCATCTAATCTCATACACATATACAATAGAGAGTTCTCTTAATACCATGGCTAGAGATACAACAATAAATATAATAACAAAAATTCATGACAAGATGCAACCTACAAAAGGTTCGAAGCAAGATAAATATGCATGAGCAAGAGATACTTGTTACCGAGATATAATTGGTATAATGTAGAGGATATGAATTCATTGATCATCCTATAGCTTACCTCCAATTTTCATCTATGCATCATTTTTTCAAAATTGAGAGACAAACATCCAATATATCTCAAATGTACCTAAAACACATTTAAGTACAAAATGGTCCCCAAACATATTGGGTACAAAGTAGTTAGTGCAACTACAATACATAGGAGAGACTACACATAATTATGTGCATATTGATATGAAATTGAATTTCAAGCACAACTTAGCCGATGGGAATTGGTGGAGTTTCCCCTATATATTGGATCAAAGAAAGCAAGCATGCCATAATATAAACATATAGTAAATATGCATGCATAAAGCTTTCAAGAACCAAAAAGAGATACAATTTGAACAACAGTACCAAGTAAATCGAGATTGCACACACAAGAGTGTGACATGACAAACGATGTCCAAATTGTATCAAAGAATCAATTCAACACATGAAAGATCACAAGTTCAACAAATGAACTAGGCTAAGGCCAAAAGAGCAAAAATAGATAGAAATAAAAATGCTCAAGGATTTATCTCATTCTAAAATGGTCAAATCAAGAAACAAGGAATGAGACAAAACCAACTCCCAAAAATAGCATGGTTCCAACAAGAAACAAAACTCCCCAAACTTCACATGATGGCACAAAATACCAAAACGAAAAGATTGAGGTTCCAAGCACATAAGACCCGATATAGATCAAGAAAAGAAGCATAAATATGAGTCTTTTAAATAATATAGGAAAGCTCCCCCATGGATAGTGCATTATGTAGGATTTTCCTTTTGAATGTAAAATGCACACAAATGAGATCATCACTACTTCCTACATTAAACAAAAACACAAGAGGATACCAAAAAAAATTGAAGGATCCAAAAGTAGCAAGGAACACATGGGAGCACACAAAACATTTACTTGGACAAAGATAGGACAATATTAAGCAAAGGTATTCAAGCAAATTGGAACTTGTATGAGCAAATATTTCACATAGGTGCTAGATAATTATCAATATCAATTTTAAGTGACACAACCTCGAATATTCACATTTTCTAGGATTGTAATATGCACTAAGCATATGAATCCCCCATAATGTGATACTACCATAAAACCAACACGAGGCAAAATGATACAAATAGAGATAATTAATGGACATTATAAAATTAAATTTCTCATGAGAATTATACCACATAGAGACTAGACAATAATCCAATATAAATACTAGGTGGTATTCCTCATGTACACACAATTTTTAGGATTGTGGAATGCCCAAGCATAACACTCCCCCAAAATGGGATAATCCATTAATCTCTCAAACAAGCCAAATAAGATACCAAATATAACCAAGTAAGGCTCAAACACAAGAAACACACATACATGGTGTGCCACCTAATCATACACAAATATGCTTGATACCTCAAGATAGTTAAGTGGAAAGCACAACATGTACAAAAGCATGGGATATACAAAACCAACTGATGCACAAGGGGGCGATTAACTTTCAATGAAATGAGTTAAGCATATGTTACTGCAAGGAGGAACATTGGAAATATAATAATAATAGGAGCAATATAAACCACATGACTTGGCTTGACAAATATAATAATGAAGATCCCTTAATTCTTCATGATGTAGCCAAGTCTCCAATTCCCTCCAAAACACACCTATTGATCAAGTTTTGGCTTGTTGGTCCCCAACCAAGTTGGGTTCTAAGAAGTTAGTCACAACAGGCTTGGCAACCCAAATGGATCTTCTCTTGACACCACATTGGGCACCAACAAATTTGGCAAACACATTGCCAACCTCATCCTTCCAAAGAGAATAAGCATCATCAATAATGATAGGGTTGTATGAGGAGATACCGAGAGTGTATGAGGAATAAATATGCCCCTTCTCACGGCATATGTAGCAAGTTCTACTCTTGCCATCTTTCTTCTTAGGAGAAGCCACAACTCGAGGAAGAGATCGAGTAGTCCTCTTAGGAAGATGCCCATTAATGACTTGAGGTGGATCTTGAGACCGCTTCCCTTGTTGCTTCACACTAAGAGGCTTTTTCTTCAATGGGCAAGATCTAACATGGTGCCCTTCTTCCTTGCACTTGAAGCAAACAATGTTGGCCGGATTCTTGAATTGATCTTGGCCATTCTTCTTGTTGTCCTTGTGCTTCAACTTGATAGTGGACTTGTTCTTGACATTGGAGTTGAATCCAAGCCCACTCTTGTCATTGGGGGATTTTTGCACACTCAAGATTTTGTTGAGTGTGACCTTCCCTTGATGACCCTTTTTCAAGTCATTCTTCAAAGAAGTGACTTGAGCCTTGAGCTCTTTGATTTCCTATACATGGTTAGTTTCAACAAAAGTACTAGAGGAAGTAGGTGCTACATTGTTAGAGCAACAAGGCACAGAATGTAATTCATCACGAGATATATTATGGTTGTGAGAGGATGAATTACAAGGACTAGCACATGGCAATATAACATTTGGAGTAGATGTAGTGCTAATGTCCACATGAGTCCCACTAGATGTTACCTTTGACACAATGGCCTCATGATCTAACTTTAGCCTACCATGGGAGACTAGAAGATCCTCATGTGAGCTCGAGAGCTTATCATGACTTTTTTCTAATTTCCCATAGTTGCTAGTTAGCAAAGCAAGTTGAGCCTTTAGCTCAACATTCTCCTTCAAAATAGATGCTTCACAAGAAATAGAGTTAGTAGAAAAAGCATCATTATTATTAGCAAGAGGTGTGGGCAACTTGTCAAGCTCTTTTAAATATGAAGCTTTAAGTTGCTCATGTGACTCGGTGAGTTTGATGATCTCCCTCTTAATGACCCGAGAGCCATTTTCAAGGTGCTTAAAATCCTCAACAAATTTAGCATAAGAAACTTCAAGTTCATCATTTTTAATCTTGAAGGAGTTAGCCACCGCTAGTTCTCTATCATGGTATTCATTTACTCTAGATAATTCTAGAGTAAAAGTCTCCTCGAGAGATTCTTTGGTGGTTTGTTCTTCTTCAAAGGAGTCCTTTAGTTGTGCAACTTCATTATCATACTCACTCTCAAGTGCAAACTTTTCATCAATTAAGTTTTCTTGCTCCTCAATAAGATCATTGCCTTCTATGGCACAATTCAAGATTTCAAGAAAGTTGGAGGAAGCAATTTTATTTTTGAAGAGAGCGCTATAGACAACCTCTCCCATTTTCTTAATAGAGGTAATATCATACTTACTTCTATAATCATCAGTATCATTCTCAACCTCATCATCATCATCATCATCATGAGATACAATGGGATTCAAAGAGGTTACCTTTGTTCCCTTAGCCATAAGGCACATGTGAGAACCGGAGGAAGGTGATGATGAGATTGCACTTATAGCTCTCAAGACCTTGTCTTGGCCCATAGAATCTTCATTTTCCTCTACATGGTTAGCAACACAAGCACTAGAGGAAATGGAAGCATTTTTATCATGGCAACAAGACAACACAAGCATATCATCTTGAGATTTATTCAAGTCATTTCTACATGATATGCAAGGACTATTAACACAAGCATGTAAGAAGTTTGTAGTGCTAGAAGTGTTAAGGTCCAAAGATAGATAATTGCAACTAGATAGAGATGAGGGATTACAATTAGTAAGAACACTATCCAAATTGCAATTTCTATCACCACTCACCATATCTTTACCTTGTGAAAAGTCACATGTTGTTGAAGTGGTAGAGGATGATAACTCATCTCGACCGGAAGTGGAAGCAACACAATCATCCTCAATAATGTTAGACACAACATATTTATCTTGAAGTTTTGTCCATAACTCACGAGCGCTCCAAAAAGGAATGATTGAAGAGATATAATTTTTTCTCATCCTCACAAGATAGATTTTTGAAATCCATAGGAGGAGAAAAACCTATATCTACAATACGCTCCAAATTTGGGTCCATGTCACGAAAATGAATAAGCATACGAGTTTTCCATATATCATAATTTGTGCCATCGAATATGAACATGTCATTGTGCACCAATCCCCTAGCCGACATCTTTACTCTCAAGGCAGTGAAGCCTAAAATGAGAGACCGGTCTCTGATACCAATTGAAAGGATACGAATATCGCCTAGAGGGGGGGGTGAATAGGCGATTAAAAACTTTTCCTAGAGTGGCTCAACAAAGGCGGAATAAAACTAGTGTTTACTTTGTTAAGAACAACCTAGAACAACTAAGGTTCACCTATGTGCACCAACAACTTATGCTAAGCAATACAAGCAACAAAGTGATAGCAAGATATATATTACTTCAAGCACGAAGGCTATCACAATGTAAGGTGCATAAGTAAAGAGCTCGGGTATAGAGATAACCAAGGCACGCGGGGACACCGATATTTTACCGAGTTCCTCCCAACATGGAGTACATCTCGTTTGGAGAGGGGGTGGTATCAAACCACCAACGCCACAAAAGGCCTCCCTTATTCTCCGGTAAATCTCACCCCAATGGGATTGATCCACGCTTCCACTATCGGTGCACTTGTTGGTGGCAATCGAAACCTCTCACAAGGTTGGGGCAGTTCTCCACAACTTAATTGGAGGCTCCCAACAAACGCCACAAAAGGCCACAATGCCACCAAGGCCACAAACCGTCTAGGGTTCCAAGAACCCAAGAGGGACAAGCTCCAATGAGCAACTCAAACCAAATCCTCCGAGGAGAACTCAAACCGATGCACCAAATGCAAATGGCAATAACACCACAAAGATGCTCAAATCCCTCACTCTCAAGTTCCAAAAAATCTATTAAAGATATTGGGGGAACAAGAGAGGATGAATCAAAGAGAGACACAAAATCCCCCAAAATCTAGATCACCAAAGATACACTCACAAAGAGATGAATCGGTTAGGTCAAAACGTGGGTCTAGATCTCCTCTCTATTCCACTCAAATATGGGCAAGAATCATCGGAGGGAAAAGATTAGGCAAGCTTCAAGATCTAGAGAAAGTGTGGACAAAGCTTAGACTAATAGATGAGGAAGAAGCAAACTAAACTCAAATCGGGTAAAGCCTTAAATAGAGGCCCCAAAAAACTAGCCGTTTGGGGCATTTTTCTGAACGATCCGGTACTACCGGTATTAACCGGTAGTACCGCATGTTCCATGAAATAATACCGGTAGTACCGCATGTTCCAAGAAATCGAAACAGCAGCAAGCAAGCAATACGAATGTGGGGCCAACAACGCGCAGGAGCAAGTGGGGCCAGGCAGCAACGCGTGAGCAACCAAGCAGCAGCCGCTGGTCAACACCAGGGCGCATCACGCGTATGACCCAATGCCGCATCTGAAGCGGTAGCGGCGGCTAGCGATTAGGAGCAAGACGCTACTGGCGGTCAACGTTGCATGCATGCGATGGCAGTAGCATGGCGAACGACGGCGCCAAGCGAGAGGAAGCGGGGCCCAGTAGCGTGAGGCCAGCGAGCACGCAAGAAATTGAAAGAACATGTTGGGCCCCCATGTGTGGTTTTGGTAATTAATGACAATCTTTATGGACTAATGTGTGTATTAAGTTATACTTGTAGGATTTTTCCATTGGCATCGCTTGGAGCATGTGTTGGCTTCAAGGTCAATGAAATTCAAAGAAGATTTGTTGGGCAAGCTTAATATGCGAGGTCGATGATGAGAAATTAAGGAAGGCGTTCCATCTTGAGAAGGGCAAGATCGTCTACATCGAGCTCAAGTGGAATGCTCAAGGCAAAGGTATAATATTGATAGGTTTCCGTTTTGCCGGTCTCTTGTTGTGTGTAGGAGACCGGGTTTAGGATAGATAACCGTACTATCAAGAGGGGCTCCCGTATGAGTAATTTGGTCACATCGTTCGGAGAGAGCTCAAACCTTTGCATACTTGCATCATCGTTTTTGGTCTTACCCATGTGAGGATATAGAGCTTGTGTTAATCTCCATAACAAGCTCTTGATCATCAAAATCGGATCTCCCATATATATCTTGTTGCGATTTTGATTTATGCGGCTTTTCGGTTTCTCACCAAGTGGGGTATATCACATTATTCTACTTGATACTTTCTCACTTGGTGATAATCAATATTTCCAACGCAATTTGAATCGGGTCAATCGGAGCTACCATTTAAAAGTTATGACCGTTTGAATATTGGCTGTTATTCGTTTTAAAAAGAAAAGGAAAAAGTTGTTTTATGGGCCGTCCAGTACTACCGGGCCCAGTATCGGACGCGCCTGGCGCGCGCGGCCCATTTTTTGTCTGGCCCGGTACCTCTTTCCGGTCCTACCGGACCGGCCCGGTAGTACCGCCCAGGTGGGCCGGTACTACCGGTCGGCCCAGTTTTATTTGCCCGATTATTTTTTCCAGATCGAGATCTCACTGGGCCTTCTCGCTGCGCTCGCCTCGCTCGCGTGCATCCCTTGCAGCTTCGCCCGCGCCCGCCTCGCGTTCTTGCAGCGATAGCCGTGACGCGTCGTCCACGTCGCGCCTCACGCACGCCTCTGGGCCTGCGTCCCTTGCGGCGCCCTTCAGCGTGGCTGCCTTCTGTTGCTAGCTGCCGACCGGCTGCTTGCATCTGTGTAGCGTCTGCCCGGCCTTGCATGCTTCTTGCTGCCGCGCGTGAGCCGCCGCCCCTGCGCTGCTGCTGCACTTGCAGCTGCCCCCACTCCCCCACATGCGCTGTCACCATTTGCTAGCTGCGCTGCTTGCTGCCTCTCTCACATGCGAGTTGACTTCCCTTTTTTCTGCAATTGTTTTGGCAGCGACCGGTACTACCGGTCCTGACTTAAAAACGCCTCAAACGGCTAGTTTTTCTGGGCCCCTATTTAAGGCTTTGTCCTTTTTTAATTTAGTCAGCTCCTCTATTATCTATTAGGCTAAACTTTGTCCACACTTGCTCTAGATCTTGAAGCTTGCCTAATCTTTTCCCTCCGATGATTCTTGCCCATATTTGAGTGGAAAAGAGAGGAGATCTAGCCCCATGTTTTGACCTAACCGATTCATCTCTTTGTGAGTGCATCTTTGGGGATCTAGATTTTGGGGGATTTTGTGTCTCTCTTTGATTCCTCATCTCTTGTTCGCCCAATAGCTTTAGTAGCTTTGTTGGAACTTGAGAGTGAGGGATTTGGGCATCTTTGTGGTGTTCTTGCCATTTGCATTTGGTGCATCGGTTTGAGTTCTCCTCGGAGAATTTGATTTGATTTACTCATTGGAGCTTGTCCCTCTTGGGTTCTTGGAACCCTAGACGGTTTGTGGCCTTGGTGGCATTGTGGCCTTTTGTGGCGTTTGTTGGGAGCCTCCAATTAAGTTGTGGAGTTGTGCCCCAACCTTGTGAGAGGTTCCGGTTGCCACCGACAAGTGCACCGATAGTGGAAGCGTGGATCGATCCCGTTGGGGTGAGATTCACCGGAGAATAAGGGAGGCCTTTTGTGGCGTTGGTGGTTTGATACCAACCCCTCTCCAAACGAGACATACTCCATGTTGGGAGGAACTCGGTAAAATATCGGTGTCCCCGCGTGCCTCGGTTATCTCTATACCCGAGCTCTTTACTTATGCATTTTACATTGTGATAGCCTTCGTGCTTGAAGTAATATATATCTTGCTATCACTTTGTTACTTGTATTGCTTAGCATAAGTTGTTGGTGCACATAGGTGAACCTTAGTTGTTTCTAGGTTGTGCTTTACAAAGTAAACACTAGTTTTATTCCGCCTTTGTTGAGCCACTCTAGGAAAAGTTTTAATCGCCTATTCACCCCCCCTCTAGGCGACATCCGTATCCTTTCAATTGCTATCAGAGCCCGGTCTCTCATTTTAGGCTTCACCGCCTTGAGAGTAAAGATGTCGGCTAGAGGATTAGTGCACAATGACATGCTCACATTCGATGGCACAAATTATGATGTTTGGAATATTTGCATGCTTAATTTATTTCGGGAAATTCACCCATTTCTCGAGGGCTATCTATATGTGGGTTTCTCTTCTCCTATGGATACCCAAAACGAATCTTTAGAGGAGAAGTTGAACTCTCATATAGATGCTCTAGCTACTAAAATTCTTGTGCATGTTGTGAGCAATGTAGTTCTTTATTCTATCATGCCTTATTCAAGCACTCGTGAGATATGGACCAAGCTTCAAGATAAATATAGCAAGTCCAACATTATTAAGGGTGATTCTTTTGCTTCCACTTTCGGTCGAGATGAGTTCTCTTCGTCTACCACTTCACCAACATGTGATTTTTCACAAGGTAATGATATGGTGAGTGGTGATAGAAATTGCAATATGGATAGTGTGTTCACTATTTGTAATCCCTCATATCTATCTAGTTGCAATGATCTATCTTTGGACCTTAACACTTCTAGCACTCAAAATTCCTCACATGATTGTGTTAATAGTCCTTGCATATCATGTAGAAATGACTTGAACAAATCTCATGATGATATGCTCATGTTGTCTTGTTGCCATGATAAAAATGCTTCTATTTCCTCTAGTGATTGTGTTGCTAACCATGTAGAGGAAAATGAAGATTCTATGGGCCAAGACAAGGTCTTGAAGAGAGCTTCAAGTGCAATCTCATCATCACCTTCCTCCGGTTCTCACATGTGCCTTATGGCTAAGGGAACAAAGGTAACCTCTTTGAATCCCATTGTATCTCATGATGATGAGGTTGAAAATGATAATGATGATTATAGAGGTAAGTATGATATTACCTCTATTAAGAAAATGGGAGAGGTTGTCCATAGTGCTCTCTACAAAAATAAACTTGCTTCCTCCAACCTTCTTGAAATCTTGAATTATGCTATAGAAGGCAATGATCTTATTGAGGAGCAAGAAAACATAATTGATGAAAAGTTTGCACTTGAGCGTGAATATGCTAATGAACTTGCTCAAGTAAAGGACTCCCTTGAAGAAGAACAAAACACCAAAGAATCTCTTGAGGAGACTTTTACTCTAGAAATATCTAGAGTAAAGGAATACCATGATAGAGAACTTGCGGTGGCTAACTCCTTCAAGATTAAAAATGATGAACTTGAAGTTGCTTATGCTAAACTTGTTGAGGATTTTGAGCATCTCAAAAATGGCTCTAGGGTCATAAAGGGTGAGCTCATCAAACTCACCAAGTCACATGAGCAACTTAAAGCCTCATATTCAAAAGAGCTTGCCAAGTTGCCCTCACCTCTCGCTAATAATGATGATGCTTGTGCTACTAACTCTATTTCTTGTGAAGCATCTATTTTGGAGGAGAATGTTGAGGTAAAGGCTCAACTTGCGTTTCTAACTAGCAACTATGGGAAATTAGAAGAAAGTCATGTTAAGCTCTCAAGCTCGCATGAGGATCTTCTAGTCTCCCATGGTAGGCTAAAGTTAGCTCATGAGGCCATCATGTCAAAGGTAACATCTAGTGGGCCTCATGTGGACATTAGTACTACATCTACTCCAAATGTTATATTGCCATGTGCTAGTCCTTGTAATTCATCCTCTCACAACCATGATATATCTTGTGATGAATTACATTCCATGCCTTTTTGCTCTAACAATGTAGTATCTACTTCCTCTAGTGTTTTTGTTGAAACTAACCATGTAGAGGAAATCAAAGAGCTCAAGGCTCAAGTCACTTCTTTGAAGAATGACTTGAAAAGGGGTCATCAAGGGAAGGTCACACTCAACAAAATCTTGAGTGTGCAAAAATCCCCCAATGACAAGAGTGGGCTTGGATTCAACTCCAATGTCAAGAACAAGTCCACTATCATGTTGAAGCACAAGGATAACAAGAAGAATGGCCAAGATCACGTCAAGAATCCGGCCAACATTGTTTGCTTCAAGTGCAAGGAAGAAGGGCATCATGTCAAACATTGCCCATTAAAGAAGAAGTCCCTTGGGAAGAAGCAACAAGGGAAGCGGCCTCAAGCTCTACATCTTGTTAGAGATGGGCCTCCTCCCAAGAAGACTCAAGCTCTTCCTCAAGTTGTTTCTTCACCTAAGAAGAAAGATGGCAAGAGTAGAACTTGCTACATATGCCGTGAGAAGGGGCACATTTCTTCCGCATGCACTATTGGTATCTCCTCATCCAATCCTATCTTAATTGATGATGCTTATTCACTTTATAAGGATGAGGTTGGCAATGTGTTTGCCAAGTTTGTTGGTGCTCAATGTGGGTTCAAGAAAAGAACCATTTGGGTTGCCAAGCCTATTGTGACTAACCTCTTAGGACCCAACTTGGTTGGGGACCAACAAGTCAAAACTTGATCAATAGGTATTGTTGGAGGGAATTGGAGACTTGGCTACATCATGAAGAATTAAGGGATCTTCATTATTATTTTTTTCAAAGCCAAGTCATGTGGATTAAATTGCTCCTATTATATTTCCAATGTTCCTCCTTATGTAACATATGCTAAACTCATTTCATTGAAAGTTACTCGCCCCCTTATGCATGTGTTGGTTTTATATCTTCCATGTTTTTGTACATGTTGTGCTTTCCACTTAATTATCTTGAGATATCAATCATATTTGTGTATGATTAAGTGGCACAACATGTATGTGTGTTTCTTGTGCTTGAGCCTTACTTTTTTATATTTGGTATCTTATTTGGCTCTTGTGAGAGATTAATGGATTATCCCATTTTGGGGGAGTGCTATGCTTGGGCATACCACAATCCTAAAAATGTGTATACATGAGGAATACCACCTAGTATTGATATTAAAATTTTATATATTCTCTATGTGGTACAATTCTCATGAGAAATTCAAGTTCTATAATGTCCATTAATTATCTCTATTTGGACCTTTTTGCCTCGTGTTGGTTTTATGGTAGTATCACATTATGGGGGAGTCATATGCTTAGTGCATATTACAAATCCTAGAAAATGTGAATATTCGAGGTTGTGTCACTTAGAATTGATATTGATTATTATCTAGCTCCTATGTGACACATTTGCTCATACAAGTTCTAATTCGCTTGAATGTTGTTGTTGATCATATTTTGGATCTTATATATGAGAGTGTTTCTTGGTATGTGTTTCCTCATATTTAGATCTCTATATCATCATGGAAACCATTTGCTTCAAGTTACTCTAATCACTAGTGATTGTGTGACTATTGGAAGCTACCAAGAATCTTGTTAGAAGTATCATGCTCAATTCTTATATTTAGTTATATGCTTCTTGTTGTGACTATGATCTTGGATATTTATGCAAGCTACCTTGGGAAATTATTTCCAATATTTCTTGTCCTTGGACAATGAGTAATTTATGGTAGAATTTGTTGATCATATTCACTTTGGCCCTTGTTTAATATTATCCTATCTTTGGCCAAGAAAATGTTTTGTGTTGTCTCCCAAGCCTTCCTTGCTTCTTGTGGATCTTCTTATTTTATTGATATCCTCTTGTGTTTTACTTATTGTAGGTGCAAGTGATGATCCCATTTGTGTGCATTTTGAATTTAAAAGGAAAATCCCACATAATGCACTATCTATGGGGGGGAGCTCTCCTATATTATTTAGAACACTCATATTTATGCTTCATTGTTTGATCCATATCGGGTTTTATGTGCTTGGAAGCCCAATCCTTTTGTTTTGGTATTTTTTGCCATCATGAGAAGTTTGGGGAGTTTGGTTTCTTGTTGGAACCTTGCTTTTTGTTGGGAGTTGGTTTTTTTTCTCATTCCTTGTTTCATGATTTGACCATGTTAGAATGAGATAAATCCTTGAGCATGTTTATTTCTATCTATTTTTGCTCTTTTGGCCTTAGCCTAGTTCATTTGTTGAACTTGTGATCTTTCATGTGTTGAATTGGTTCTTTGATACAATTTGGAAACCGCTTGTCTTGTCACACTATTGTGTGTTCCATCTTGGTTTACTTGGTGTTTTTGTTCAAATTGTATCTCATTTTTGGTTCTTGAAAGCCTTGTGCATGCATATTTACTACATATCTATATTATGGCATGTTTGCTTTCTTTGATCCAATATATAGGGGAAACTCCACCGATTCCCATCGGCTAAGTTGTGCATGAAATTCAATTTCATATCAATATGCACATAATTATGTGGAGTCTCTCCTATGTATTGTAGTTGCACTAACTAATTTGGACCCAATAAGTTTGGGGACCATTTTGTACTTAATTGTGTTTTAGGTACATTGGAGATATATTGGATGCTTGTCTTTCATTTTTGAAGAATTGATATTTAGAAGAAAATTTGAGGCAAGCTATAGGATGATCAACGAATTCATATCCTCTACATCCTACCAATCATATCTCGGTAACAAGTATCTCTTTCTCATGCTCACATATCTTGATTCCAAACGTTTGTCGGTTGCCTTCTAGCATGAATTAATGTATTTGTAATTGGTGTAGTTCTAGCCATGGTTTTAAGAGGACTCTCTATTGTATATGTGTTTAAGTTGAGATGAGTGCATGTAGTTGGGACTATACAAAATCATGCACATGATCCTCCAATCCCAAATATGTCAATCTAGCAATTTTATTGCCTATCATTTCCTCACTTCTCTCATATGCAATAGTGAGATTTTGCTAGTCTATTTTCCATTATTATACTTGTTGCCTTTCTTCATATATTTCAACTTTCTCCTTTTCCCTTGGTGATAGTTGTAATATATGTAGTGTGTTTGTGTTTGTGTTTGAAGTCCATTATGTACAATAAGATATATGTGAGCCTTTGGCCATGCTTTGAAGCAAAAATCTTATTGATATATGTTATGACTTCATTTTTGCCTTTCATGTGCTTTCTTGTATAATCTTATTTATGTGTATATGAGAATATAATTTTAGTTGTTTTTTAATCCTTGGAGACCACCTTTCTATTCCTTTTGATTCTTCGGTGGCTTCCAAATTTATTTGCCTATGAGTGCTTGTTCCTCTTGTTTGCATCCTCGGGCACTCATACTTGTTATCTCATGCCTTGTATTATTAAATGAATTGGGATGAGTGATGATTCCATGATTATGCACCTTGTTCCCAAATATAATTATCATAATTGGTGCATGCTCTTTGGGGAGCTCATCTAATTCATTTAATAATACTCATTTGCACTCTTTCACATTTGTTGTGTTTTAAATGCTTATGGGGGAGCAAGGATTCCATATTTGAGCATTATGTATTCCAATACATTTATTTTGAATTATGCACAAATCTTGGGGAGCTTCTCTATTTGTTATTTAAAACACTCTTTTGCTCATATCATAATATCTTGTTGTTTCCATTTGGACTCATTTGTTGTTTTCAAATTGGTTTGTCGGACCTTGTAGTTGCTTGCATCATTTGACTTTATTTTTGCAATCTTAGGGTCCTCGATATAGTTCTACTCCCTCCCAAGTATTCATCATTGGATATGTGCGAAGGCACACCTTTGGAGGAATTATTACTATATTTGCCTTCTAGAACTTGTCACCCATTTCGGCAATCGATGCCAATGGGGGAGAAGTTTTAGAGGGTTTAAGGGAAGTTGGTTTATGCATTGAGTTTGTTCTTGTGCATTTGATTCTCATGCTATTGCATCTTTGTTGTTGCTTAGCATGTGGTATATATAGAGGAAACTCCACCAATGATAATGATTGGCAATATATGCAATGAAATTCAAGTTCATCACACATGCATAGATTGTGGGGGAGTTTGCTCTATATATGATGGTGGTACCAATATCACATAATTTTGTAGAATTTGATATTGGTATTACCATTTTATTCATTAAAATTCCTTATATAAACCCTCTTAAAGGGATTGTCATCAATTACCAAAATGGGGGAGATTGAAAGAACATGTTGGGCCCCCATGTGTGGTTTTGGTAATTAATGACAATCTTTATGGACTAATGTGTGTATTAAGTTATACTTGTAGGATTTGTCCATTGGCATCGCTTGGAGCATGTGTTGGCTTCAAGGTCAATGAAATGCAAAGAAGATTTGTTGGGAAAGCTTAATATGCGAGGTCGATGATGAGGAATTAAGGAAGGCGTTCCATCTTGAGAAGGGCAAGATCGTCTACATCGAGCTCAAGTGGAATGCTCAAGGCAAAGGTATAATATTGATAGGTTTCCGTTTTGCCGGTCTCTTGTTGTGTGTAGGAGACCGGGTTTAGGATAGATAACCGTACTATCAAGAGGGGCTCCCGTATGAGTAATTTGGTCACATCGTTCGGAGAGAGCTCAAACCTTTGCATACTTGCATCATCGTTTTTGGTCTTACCCATGTGAGGATATAGAGCTTGTGGTAATCTCCATAACAAGCTCTTGATCATCAAAATCGGATCTCCCATATATATCTTGTTGCGATTTTGATTTATGCGGCTTTTCGGTTTCTCACCAAGTGGGGTATATCACATTATTCTACTTGATACTTTCTCACTTGGTGATAATCAATATTTCAACATAATTTGAATCGGGTCAATCAGCTACCATTTAAAAGTTATGACCGTTTGAATATTGGCTGTTATTCGTTTTAAAAAGAAAAGGAAAAAGTTGTTTTATGGGCCGTCCAGTACTACCGGGCCCAGATGTCGGACGCGCTGGCCATTTTTTTGTGCCCGGTACCTCTTTCCGGTCCCTCTGGGACGGCCCGAGTAATCTGCCCAGGTGGGCCGGTACTACCGGTCGGCCCAGTTTTATTTGCCCGATTATTTTTTCCAGATCGAGATCTCACTGGGCCTTCTCGCTGCGCTCGCCTCGCTCGCTCGCGTGCATCTCGCAGCTGCCGCTCGCCCCGCGCCCGCCTCGCGTTCTTGGCTGCGATGTGACCGCAGACGCCCGCCGTCCGCTTCTCGCCCGCCTATGGGCCCAGCGTCCCTGCTTGTGCAGGCTGCCCTTCTTGGCGTGGCTGCCGCTGCTATTCTTTGCTACCGCAGCTACTTGCATCGCGCATGTTCGCCGAGCCGCTGCATGCTTCTTGCTGCAGCGTGTTGGCCGCCTCTCTGTACTTCTTGCACTTCTGCCCCTCCCCACATGCGCTGTCACCATTTGCTAGCTGCGCTGCTTGCTGCCTCTCTCGCATGCGAGTTGACTTCCCTTTTTTCTGCAATTGTTTTGGCGGCCGTACTACCGGTTAAATCCGTACTCTCGGTCTCGTTGAAAAACGCCTCAAAAGGCTAGTTTTTCTGGGCCCCTATTTAAGGCTTTGCCCTTTTTAAATTTAGTCAGATCCTCTATTATCTATTAGGCTGAACTTTGTCCACACTTGCTCTAGATCTTGAAGCTTGCCTAATCTTTTCCCTCCGATGATTCTTGCCCATATTTGAGTGGAAAAGAGAGGAGATCTAGCCCCACGTTTTGACCTAACCGATTCATCTCTTTGTGAGTGCATCTTTGGGGATCTAGATTTTGGGGGATTTTGTGTCTCTCTTTGATTCCTCATCTCTTGTTCCCCAATAGCTTTAGTAGCTTTGTTGGAACTTGATAGTGAGGGATTTGGGCATCTTTGTCGTGTTCTTGCCATTTGCATTTGCTGCATCGGTTTGAGTTCTCCTCGGAGAATTTGATTTGATTTACTCATTGGAGCTTGTCCCTCTTGGGTTCTTGGAACCCTAGACGGTTTGTGGCCTTGGTGGCATTGTGGCCTTTTGTGGCGTTTGTTGGGAGCCTCCAATTAAGTTGTGGAGTTGTGCCCCAACCTTGTGAGAGGTTCCGGTTACCACCGACAAGTGCACCGATAGTGGAAGCGTGGATCGATCCCGTTGGGGTGAGATTCACCGGAGAATAAGGGAGGCCTTTTGTGGCGTTGGTGGTTTGATACCACCCCCTCTCCAAACGAGACATACTCCATGTTGGGAGGAACTCGGTAAAATATCGGTGTCCTCGCGTGCCTCGGTTATCTCTATACCCGAGCTCTTTACTTATGCATTTTACATTGTGATAGCCTTTGTGCTTGAAGTAATATATATCTTGCTATCACTTTGTTGCTTGTATTGCTTAGCATAAGGTGTTGGTGCACATAGGTGAACCTTAGTTGTTTCTAGGTTGTGCTTTACAAAGTAAACACTAGTTTTATTCCGCCTTTGTTGAGCCACTCTAGGAAAAGTTTTAATCGCCTATTCACCCCCCCTCTAGGCGACATCCGTATCCTTTCAAAGGCAGTGAGCAGCAGCGCTGGTCGTGTCGTGCGGAAGCGATGGTAGGGGCTAGGCACTTGTGTGAGAATGGAAAAAAATAACCCAAATTTGAAAGGATTTCACAAAATGACCCATCTGGAAAACAATTTCACTGGACTAACCCTTTTTGTAGCGCCTAACAGCTAGGCGCTACACTCTACAGTGTAGCGCCTTTCAGCTAGGCGCTATGCCCCCTGCCAGCGTGGCACCGCCTGGCCCCTCCCTGGCCCCACCCCGTCGTGTGACGCCCAGGTGCTATGCCTGGGGCGACTAACTCCCAGGCGCTATGCCTCAGGTGTAGCGCCTATCTGATAGGCGCTATGCTTTAAAGTGTAGCGCCTATCAGACAGGCGCTACACTTTGAGACTTAACCTGTCGGGCGCAGCCCCCCTCCCCACCCATCCCCATTCACTCCCAGACGCTGGAAGAACACATAGAAGAACAGCGGTTGTCTCCCCTCTCTCAAATCCCCACCTCAAATCCAAGATCGAGGATTTCACCGTGGATTTGCTTCCCCATCCCTCCCTCAAGGTAATCCCCTCCTTTTCCCTCTCTTTCATCCAATGAATCTTGCACATTATCCTCAAACCCTAGGTCTAGTTGGATTCATAATATGACCTATTTTGTGTATGTTTTTGGTTATTTGGAAGTTATGTATTAGTTGTATTTGATGGGGAATGGAAGTGTGTTGTTGATTTGCATTGTGTATGATGGTTTTATATGGATTTGTATGGATGTGTGAATAATATGCTCCCATATTATTTGTAGTTTATTGTATAAATTGAAACAATGGCCACATACCACACACATTTTATTGATGTTTGGAATATATATGTAGGATGGTGTGGCTACTTGAGGATTACTATGATCATCAACACCGGGCATACTTGATGGCGGAGAAGCATATGGTAATAAAACCATGGTTGAACTTCTTTGCTTTTATTTTTCTATTGATTCAATTGTGTTGGAAAAAGCATAATGTTCGATCTTGTATGTATGCAGAGGCTTCGTCCCCTCAAGATTCAGTCTCATGGCGCGTCTTCGAATGACATGCCGTACGACGAGCGGTACACCGAGTACATCAAGCGGCTAGGCCTCCTCCTTTTCATCACGCTTGTGAGCCGATCGACGCCGAACCTCAACGCGGCTGCTATCACCGCACTTGTCGACCGGTGGAGGCCGGAGACGCACACTTTCCACCTCCGGACCGGCGAGATCACTCCTACTCTTCAGGATGTTGCCATGATCTTTGGACTTCCTATCACAGGGGAGCCTCTCTGTATGAGCACAGATTCCGATGGGTGGCGCAATGCGATGCATCTACTTATTGGCATGGCTCCTGAAGAACTTGAAGATAAGAGCAAAGATAGAGTCCCAGCAGGCGCGACATATGCGTGGATCGTGGAGAACTTTAGGGAATGCCCGAACCCCGCCGAGGTTGAGGTGATCGAGACACATGCTCGTGTGTACGTGTGGTATGTCCTTTCTAGGACTCTGTTTGCTGACAGCGGAGGTAGGACCGCTCAGTGGATGTGGCTCAAGGCACTAGCAAACTGGGATAGCAATATCAGCTGGGGTTCGGCGGCTCTTGCCTACTTGTACCGGCAGGTAATCACCTGTGCACTCTACATTCATTTGTATATGTCGAGTCCACACATATGCTATACTGACCTCGTTTTTGTTCACTTGCAGTTGGACGATGCCTGTCGTAGGGCAGGCGAAAATGCCGGAATAGGTGGTGCTATGGTTCTTCTCTCGATATGGAGATGGGAACGCTTACCAGTTGGTCGTCCCAAAGAGGTGGGCCACCGTCCTTGGTCGTCCCTGTTCTGAGACTTTAACATGACAAACATTACACAAGGCAAATAAAAGACGAGGGATAGCAGTTCATGACATACTCAAATAGAAGCATCTCAAACATGGTGTTCATGCCCTTAAGGGGCTTTACATACTAATAGTTCAACATCACACTAACTTCACACACATCATCCATCGTTCATACGCGAGCTCCCGGTTACATATTCTAAAGCATAGGTCCTTTGCCCTTCCTCTTATTCTCTTCCTCTTCCTCCATGGAACGCCACGCCGCTTGACAAAGCCTTTCCTTCTCCGCAGCACGAGCCTCCTTAGCTTTACGCTCCTCTTCCTCCTCTTTCCTGCGGATCTCGTCATTACATTCCTTGCGCTTCCTCGCCATGTCCTCGTCACGCAGCCGTTCTTGGTAGCAACTTCTTCTTATGGCAAAATCGATCTCTTGGATAGCCTTGTTGGATTGAGGTTGCTCAAGGTCTAATCCAAGTGTAGTACCTGCATACCGGAGGGGGAGACTACAAGAAAATAGTGCATGTTAGAGGATATGCTATGGAATAGTTTGGGACACATGAAGAACTAAAAAGCTTTGAGCATACCCGTGGCTTGTCGTATGGGTTGTGGCTACGCTCGGGAGAGCGGTTGTAGTTGGCACACATGAAGAACTTCTTTCCCCAACTATCGGATAAGTAATCTTGGGATTCCTTAACAGTGCAATCGGTTCCACACCAACAAATAGGAACCTCCTTCCCATGGGCCTCGTCAGTACGAAACGCCTTTCGTGGCCTTTCCTCTTGGTCGGCGCAAGGTGGCCTAGCATTGGCCCTCATCTTCCTATCTTCATCTTCCTTCTCCTTTTGCCTCTTCATCTCTTCCTCTTCCTTCTCATTTTGCCTCTTCCTCTCTTCCTCTTCCTTCTCCCTTTTCTTCTTCCTCTCTTCCTCTTCCTTTTTCTTCTTTCTCTCGTCCTCTTCGTCCTTCTTCTTCGCCAAGTCTCGAGCAAGTTGAACTACCTCTTCAAATGCCTTCCTCTTCTTCTCTTCTTCTTCCTCCTTCCTCTTCTTCTCTTCTTCTTTCTCCTTCCTCCTCCTCTCTTCCACCACCTTCATAGCATTCGCCCAGATAGCCGAGTAGTTCACACCGTCCCCATCATTGCCCTTGTTGGGTTGAGTCGCCATACCTATTATAAGAACAAAAGCTACAAGTTAGTAAAGGATGCAATGAATGTGAACAATAATTGATTCAATGAAATAAGCATAGTAGGTAGTAACACAAGGGTGCAAGTATGAATATTCCATCCGTACCTATTAACATAAGGATTTGGTCCTGCCAAGTGTAACACCCTCAGAATCGGCCCTATGCAACTTTTAGCGAAACCCGCCAAACCCGCATAGAAACGATTCAAAGGTGCCCACCAGGCACTTTCGTGCGGGTGGAAAACGGAGTAATATCATTACACAATAGTCCACGATGGAACCCACAGAACAGATATATACAACGGCGACTCAATGAGTCAAGAATACAGATATACAGTACAAAGATCCAAATCACCTTGAAAACGATACAACGTTCGAGTACGGACAAGATGCAAATTGAGCTAAGAGCCCTGAAGAATAACCAAAGGCGTCCATAGCCCCTGAGCCAAGCGGAAGGGTAACCGCTAACGACGTCGATCTCAAACCCTTACGCAAAAGGGTGCCGACAAAGGGCAAAGGAAAAAGAGAGAGCGGTCGATCTTGAGGCGAAGCAGCGAGGCTAGAATTCGCGGTCCTCTCCTACATAGGTATGGTGGATCGACGGCGTAAGCATGCACTAAACAACCTATAGAGACTCGAGATAACTGTCGGCTATCCGAGAGGGATAAGAAAGACCTATTCGGAACCATCCTGATACTACCACCAAACATACCCATCCTGGTATTTCCCCCTCGAGACCAAACGAGGAAGTCAACCGAGGAACCCACACCGTTGGCAGTTTTATTTATTCCGTTATAGTTGCGGCAATTACTAGTCAAATAAAGATGGCATGAGTCATCCTGATATAATAAGCAGTGGGCATCCGTTGTAGTTGCAACACTTACTAGTCAGATACGATTAGCATGAGACATCCCAAACCCAGCAGTTGTTGGTACTTTTATTTAGCCATTCCGTTGTAGTGAAGCTGATTACTAGTCATATCGGATACAAGTCAAATTATAACAGTAAACTTTAGTTATGGTTGTCTATGATCAAGAACTGTGCTCCAAGTCGTCCATAACCGCGGACACGGCTTTTCGAAAAGATTTAACCCTGCAGGGGTGCACCAAAGTATCCACACGCACTTCGACCCTTTTTGCCAGATCAGTTAACATACACCCATCGGTATGTCGGCGGGGCCTAAGTCATGACGTTTCCCAGACCCAAAGCAAGTACATGGGGGCCACCCCACTAAGCTACCCGCAACGAAGTCGGCCGGTCTCCGAGACGGACTCAGGATTTGCGTCAGTGGCTGTAAACGACTGGGGACCCGAAAATGTGACTGGTCTTGTCGATACCGTGAAAACACTCAGCTTCCAAAGCGATGGGTGCTCCTCGCAAACTTAAATAAAGCGAAAGCATGGCATAAGTACAGAATAGTAATAAAGCTCCAAACTACTTTGTGGCCCCAGTTCAATACTTTGAAATCAGGTACTAATCGATGGGGTGCCCATACACCCCACCGTGGTTAGCGCTCGATCTCTAACAGTGTCAAGAACTCGGGTCCTCGGACACCGGTGGCGTTAAAATCCAAATATTGTCTATTACCCACCGGTGCCTCTGCATTTACCTACTTTTAATTTTAGTTATTAAACAGTAATTAAAGCCATGATCATCTCCAACATTAAACACACGGCAATACTCCAACAACGGTGGTACTGGACGACACGCAACAACACTTGAGCAAGCGACTACGACGCGCAAGTCCCACTATCTACCAAACAACAGGTAATAGGATGTGTCTAAGGCAATATAAGGCTGCATGGGATATCACGGGTACGAAAACTAGAGCATCGCAACACAGATAGCAATAGATCAACAGGAGGGAATAAATACTATAAAAGTAAGATAGGTAGAAAGGGGGAGATGCTCGCCTGAAAACATTGCCGAAGGATCAACCGAAGATCGGGTCGACACTCGCATCAACTCATCGGCCTAGTCCGTGAAGAAGCAAAGCACTAGAAGAAACACCGGAGGCACTATTTAATACTACGGCAAAAGATCGGGCATGATGCATGTATGATGCATGACATGGCAAAGGTGCGATGCATTAAGGCAATATTAAGCAGAACCGGGGTCCCGACACTTAATTAATAGGTTCAAGTTATTTTAAACCCCGCAATTTAAATGTTGTATTGACAAGGCTAAACATGGCATCGGTTCGCTATACACATTTAAATGGAGTCCGGAATTAGACAACGATATCCCGCAGATGGACTCCATATTTAATTATGAGATGAATCGGCGTAATGCCCCCAACCCACAGACAAGTATGCATGCATGATCAATTTAATATGCATCAGTTGATAATGTCATATTATAAAATAATGGGGTCTCGGATAGGGAATCACATTAGGGTTCGGCGAACTCGGGCTCCGAGGGGTTCGGGGTTGGTCTCAGGGTTCGACGGGAGAACGGCTCGACGAGATCGGTCTCGGACAATGGAAGTCGATCTTGTCGCATCCGAGAAGAAGAACTTGGTTGGCGTCGGGGTCACATCGGATCCGCCCTGGTCGGTGCCGATCTTGTCGTCACGAAGATCTTGTCGGGTCCTCGTATCGGGTCGGTCTTGACGTTCGGGAAGAAGAACTTGGCGTGCGACGTCGTCGGCATCGGTGCGGGAAGGAGGTCTTGTCGTTCCGTGTCGGTGATCTTGGCGTCCGGGTTCTCGGCGAACTTGGCGTCCGGGAAGGGGTACTTGTCACACCGGGGTTCGGTCTTCGGGGTTTGGACTCCGGTAGAAGTTCTTGTCGTTCCCTGACGAAGATCTTGGTGTGCCATCTCGATCATCTGTGGCCGGCATCGGGTTGGTCTTGTCCGGATACGAGGCTTCATTCTCGTGGATCGGGGTCATCGGCTCCATGTTGAAAACCGCAGGGGTCCGTGTAGGAGAACTTGGAGTTCCGATTCTGTGTCACAGATCGGGCCATCTGCCACACTACCAACACCGATGATCTGGACTGTTGTAGGTCACAAGACTGAAGACAGGCACCTGAATGCAACAGCGGGACAGCAACAGCTCTCCGACACCGCTGTGGCCTTGTCGAAACAGCAGGCGTCGTCTGGCTGGCGGCGGCGGCGGCCGAGACGGAGTGGCAGGATGCACAGGAGGCGCAGGCAGGTCTTGCTGGGGCGGGGCAGCGTCTGACGGGCGGTGGTTAGAGGAGGGCTGGGCGGCGGAGGACGGGCCGAGGGAGGACGGGCGGAGATGGTTGAGGCCGACGGGGCCAGCGCGGAGCTCCGGACCGCGCGGGACAGAGGGAAGAGGGCGGTGACGCGTTGGGGACGAGGGCGAGAGGGGGACGCCGAGGCGATGGCGCCACGGCCTAGGCGAGCTCGGGCAACGGCGGCGGGTACCGAGGGAGGCCGATGCGCCAAGGGGAGGCGATGGATGGCGGCAGGGATGCGGGCGCTCAGGGAGGGGAGGATCGAGGCGAGGCCACGCAGAGGGGGATAGGTGGGCTCGACGGCCGCGGTGGCCTGCGGCGAGAGGAGGGTGGCGGACGACGAGGTAGGCGCGGTGGCGATGGGGATCAGGGCAACCACGGGCGGGGTGGTTCGTGGCGAGCCAGGGAAAGGAAGGAGACGAGGAACGTCGAGGAGGAGGGGTCGGTCTCGGGGGAGGGAATCCCGGGGTGGGACCCAGCGGCAGGAGCCTGTCGGGAGGAGGGGGCTCCCCCCCGGGCGGTTGGTGTGGAGGCGTGGGGTGTGGGTGGGCCAGGCGGCGGATCAGGTGGCGGCCAGCGGGTGAGGTGGCGCGTGGCGGTTGGCTGGAGGAGGGATGATAGCTGAGGTGGCGAGCACCGATTGGGTGGGATGAGGTGGAGGCAGGGTGGGTAGATTAGGTTGGGTAGGAAAAGGGTTTAGGGTTTCTTTAGATGGGCCGGGTGGTAGGTAGTCTGGTCAGGTTGGGCCTCTGGCCTGACCGATCGGACTGCCTCCCCGGACAAAACATTTTATTATTTATTTTATTTTTAAAACATTTTTGTAAATACTTTTTAGACAAATAAAAGATCTGAACAGACCGAGGTTTTAGTTTGAGATTAAAGGAGAGGGCTAATTATAAAACAACTTAGGCTTTTACGAAAATAGTTTTTATGCAAAATATATGCATGATGTCATGATGATGCACAAAATATAAACAACAGGCGATTTTCTAGTAGTGGCTTTACCCGGGGTGCTACACCAAGTAACCTTTCATACTAGACGGGTTAAAACCGCCACGCCCTATTCCTCTTCTAAGCCCAAGTGATCGACCTCTTTGTTCTCTAGGAGCTTGTTGTCTAGGAGCTTGTTGTCTAGGAGGAGCTTGTTGTCTAGGAGCTTGTTGGCTAGTTCTTGGTTGGCTTGGAGCTTGTTGGATAGTTCTTGGTTGGCTTGGGACTTGTTGGCTAGTTCTTGGTTGGCTTGGGACTTGTTGGCTAGTTCTTGGTTGGCTTGGTACTTGTTGGCTAGTTCTTGGTTGGCTTGGTACTTGTTGGATACCACTTGGTTGTCTAGTGCTTGCTTCATTTCCTTTTGCTCTTTTCCTTTGAGAACACTTTCTTGCATTGTGCCCTTCACCATTGCATGTTCCACACCGGGCTCTCTCACGAGGCTCTTGGAATTGGTCATTGCCCGTTTCTCGAGCACCACCACGGCCCCATCCATCCATGTCGCTCCTAAAGCGTTTTGTCTTGCGTCTTCCACGTTTAATCACTTTCCATTTCGGATCGGGCCATAATTGAATCCCATGGTACTCCGGACATTTTTATTGGTCCAAATATGGATGAAATCTAGGAGCCCATGTCTTCTTAGTAGTCTCAATGGAGAACTCAGCCTATCTCACCGTGAGCGGATTATTGTAATCCAAATGTCGCCGGCGAGACGCGACGAGCAAGTGCGAGCAGGCAAGATGAAGCAATGATGGACTTCCGCATGTGCACTCACAAGTCTTGAGTGAGACCTTGAAAGCTCGGCCTCCGTGTTGGACACCATCAGCCGTTGTACCTCCAGGCTCCGTAACTTGGTAAATTAGCTCGTCATTGTCATACTCCGTGACAACTTGGGCATCCGCTTTCTTTGTCTGAAATTGCATCCAATCATCAACCTTAGGTGGGTACTTGTATTTGTTCTTGTTCTTGTAGTCCCCCGCAATCTGCCGGTCCGTTTTCTCTGAGTATTTAAGAAAATACCCATTCACCATGTCGAATGTATAACGGACTATTGCCGTGACGGGCAATGCACGGACACCTTTGAGCAACTTGTTGAAGGCCTCTGCCATGTTGCTTGTCATTTGGCCGTACCTCCGGCCACCATCATCGAATGCTCGTGCCCACTTTGTTCTTTCTCCAATGCTCCTATCGAGAAACTCTCGACCACCCGCATCGAGATATTTGTTGAAGAGCAATTTGTTGTACAAGTTTGAGAAACGACGTTCCGTGAAAGCGAGGCAACAATCTTGTAGATCATCGGCCAAATCCTTGCTCTTGCATGCCCTATAGAAGTTTGAACAAAAGTGTCTCATGCACCAACGATGGTGCAACAGAGCATGCCCGGGAATATGTTGGTCCACCGCTTTAAGAATTCCTTGATGGCGGTCCGAGATGACACATATTTCCCTATGAGGGGTTAATATCTTGGTTCTTAAAAGATGGAAGAACCACTCCCAATTATCATTCTTTTCCACCTCTACCAAAGCAAAGGCCAAAGGAATCAACCGGTTGTTGGCATCATTGGCTATTGCAATCAAGATAGTGCCCTTGAATTGACCGGTCAAAAAGGTGCCATCAACGGAGATGACCGGCCTACAATGTTCAAATGCCTGAACACATTGCTCGAAAGCCCAAAATGCATGGCCAAAAACTCGAACGGTTCTTCCGTTTACAATCCTTGTCTTGTTCCCCAAAGGTTCAACCACATGAACCATGCTCGGGTTAGCATCGGCCATCGCTCCCAACAACCTTGGGATTCGGTTATAAGATTCCTCCCAATCACCGTACAACATCTTGAATGCGGCTTGCTTAGCCTTCCATGCCTTCCCGTATTAGTTAAAGAGGGCTTTCACAAACTCCATGACCTGCTTGATGCTCATTATTGGAAACGACGCGATGTCATTGGAAAGCCTATAAGCGAGGAACTCGGAGGTGAGTTGTCGGTTCTCATGCTTTGCATCCTTGCCATCCACCATCGGGCCTCGGCACATGTGAGTTGATACGCAACTAGATATGTGCCAATCGGGACCTCCCTTGAATGGTCTAGCACGCACAATCCAAGGACATCCTTCCGCCTCGCACTTCACCGTGTAATGCTTCTTGATATCCGAGTGCACGGCCGTGTAAGGACGATGATGCTTCACCGAGAAGTCCTTTATCCATTGCTTAAATTCCAACAAGGTCTTAAACCTTGATCCTTTGCAAAAGCCATTATTCACTTCATTGCCATACCGGTAAGAACTTGTCCTTGGTCCAAGCACTATGCCTTTGCCACCATCAACCGTGGCTTCATCCGTGAGACTAAGATCACGAAACAAAGGCACCCGATGGTCCCACCCCAATACGGTATGGTGGATTTCGGCCTCTCTAGCGGTGAACCCCTCCTCGTCAACTTCTTCTTCGCAACCATCATCATCCGAGTCCGAAGCATAGCCTCGAGAATAGGGGAGTTCACGGTCCATGTCATGTTGAGTGATATATTTCTCCAAATCACCAACATTGTTGTCATGGAGTTCAACATCATCATCATCTTCACCCTCACAATCATCATTGTCCTCTTCCAACACTTCGTCTTGGTGTCTTGAAATCGGGCTCAATGTTTGGATCTAAGGAGGTTCAATCCATAGCTCTTGCTCCACGGGTGGAGGACTCCTACTATCCAATGGGGAAGCACGGCGGTTCAAGTCCAAAGGAAATGAACTATCAACCTTCTTGGTGGCAAATAGCTCAAGATCCTTGTCTAGTGATTCGGCCACCACCTCCTTGTATGCAAGCCAACGAGCCTCGGAGAAGATACGCATGGTCTTCCAACTGATATGCACTCCAAAACCCACATTATGTCTTCCTTCCAACTAAACAACATCACATGGGTCCATCCATTTCAATTCAATCCTCACTTGCTCCAAGACCTCGGCATAGGTGGGACTATGCTCAAACACAATATCTAGCTCATCCGGGTCCGGTTCTATGTTGCCTTTCAAAAAGGCATCCTTGTCCACATGATGAACATGAACAATTCTTGCCATCCCTAACACATAGGAGAATATGTTCATTAACTAACCATGACAAGATAAACAAAACTATACTAGACACATTACCAAACCATAAAGCTAACAAGAACACCCTCTCTTACATAAGCAAACCCTAACCCTAACCCTAACCCTAGCCATAACATTCCAATAAACCAAACAATGTCATTTCAACAACCCTAAACCTAACTAAATGCTTCATACACATCTTTATAACCAACATTGGCCAATGAATCTAACAAATTTCCAAACATTTCTCTCCAAATCAAATTTCTAGGGTTTCAAGCCAAGTCCAACCAAAATGAAAGATTTCCAAAGGTCAAAATGGAGGGGAATGAGGGAGGGTACCTCTAGCAGCTGGGGAGAGGCACAAATCCACCAAATAAAGCTTCCAATGTGAGAGATTTGAGGGGGGAGAAGGGGGCGCCTCCTTGCCGTTCTCCTTGCTTGGGTCGAGCTGGGAGTGAATGGGGAGGGGTGGGAAGGGGGGCTGCGCCCGACAGGTTAAGTCTCAAAGTGTAGCGCCTGTCTGATAGGAGCTACACTTTAATGCATAGCGTCTATCAGATAGGCGCTACACCTGAGGCATAGCGCCTGGGCGTTAGTTGCCCCAGGCATAGCGTCTGGGCGTCACACGGCGGGGTGGGGCCAGGCGGTGCCACGCTGGCAGGGGGCATAGCGCCTAGCTGAAATGCGCTACACTGTAGAGTGTAGCGCCTAGCTGTTAGGCACTACAAAAAGGGTTAGTCCATTGAAATTGTTTTCCAGATGGGTCATTTTGTGAAATCCTTTCAAATTTGGGTTATTTTTGTCCATTCTGCCCACGCGCGCGCGCAGGAATTTGTAGCAGCCGCGCGCAGAGGCTTCGGTCAACGCGCTAGTGAGGTGGGCAGCGCGCGAGGCAGGCGCAGCGAGCGAGCAACGCTCGGGGCCAGGAAAACTAGATCTGAATCTGGGCGAATCTGGGAAAGAAACTGGGCCGGCCGGTACTACCAGCCCACCCGGGCGATACTACCGGCCCACCCGGGCGGTACTACCGGGCCGGCCGGTAGTACCTGTAACATCCCAAAAATATTGAACTTGGATCATCAAACTCTAAGCATCAAAATTAGGGTTAACAAAAACTTTTCTAAATAAAGTTATGAATGCATGCATATGAGTATGCATTGAATTTGAAATTCTTTTGAACCACCTTGTTTGTGTGTTCCCTTGCTTGTAAAATGTTTCTTAGGTGAAATAAACATCATCTAAAACATTTCCCACACTTTTCCCAAAGACAAGTAAATCAAAACAAATAAAATAAAGGAATGGTCATTTTGACCAATTTAACTCCCATGCCTACTTTGGCTGTCTCAAACTTTCAGAACCTAACAGAAACTTCTCTGGATCTTTGCACCCCTTGAATGTACTCATAACAAGGTATCAAGGACCACTTTGTGATCATCCAGAAACTTTCAAATGCATAGTTTAAATGGCAATTCAAAATTGAATCTTTATCATATGGGAAGATCCCACTTTTTCAAAAACCACTCAAACAAGCTCAACTTTCAAAACCCAAGCATCTGCAGACTCACCAGCACCAATCTAGCACACCCACCAAAAATCTTTTCAAAATTCAAAACTTGAATTCTTGCGGCCATTTCATCAAACACTTGGCAGATTCAAATCAAACTGGCCTAACTTCACTGTTTGGAGCAGTAATTGGGCTAAGCAATGTTCACCATTGATCACACTTGTCTACCCCAGTGCCAACCAGTGCTTGGACAAACCCTAGCCCCTACCCTTTGCTCCATGCCATGCCAACCCGAGCACCCCCTTGCCAGCCGACAATGGCTAGCTAGCCAGAGCAAGCACCAAGCCAAAACAACATGACTGGGAGGCAGCCCACCGTCCACCGCCACTCCCTGTCCAGCGCGTGAACCCTGCCAGCCACTGGACCATACGAACGGACCGTGCCCAGACTGCCAGCGACCATGCCGAGCATGCGCCAGAGCGCCACCTCGGCAAGCCCACGCATCGCGCGCCGCCTTGCGCGTGCATACACGATCACCACCGACCCAGAGACCGCCAGACAGCCCCGTTTGCCGCCCCGTGACGCACAACCACCGCCGTCGAAGACGCCGCCTCTGCCGCGCAGAGCGTCTCGTGTTCCAGACCAAACCGCACCGCCCCTACAAGCGCATTAAAGCCGTAGAGAATCGCCAGGAGACCACCAAGCGATCGCCACCGCCGGCCATGCCTCTAGCAGCCCGTAGCCATGTCGCCACCGTCGCCCGCCCATGTCGTTCGATCTCACCGTCGAGACTATAAATAGAGGACTCCCCCGCTCGAATTCTTCACACCATTCCACTCCTCTCTCACCCAGAACCACCCCACCTCAGTCCCGTAGCAAGGAGAGCAGCGCATCACCGGAATTTCACCGGAGCCCGCCGCCTCTGGAGAAGAAGGGCGCCATCGATTTCGTCCACCCCAGGAGCTGTCGCGACCACCCCTGAGTTCGCCGTCGTAGACTTCATTGTTCGCCCTCCTCGCCGACCCTCGCCCGAACCCCGGTGAGCCCCCAGCAACCCCCACTGGCCGTGCTAGGTTTCTGTCTCGCCGGCGTTGCTCAACGTCGACGATTACTCCCAGCCGTTGGATTAGAATCAGATCGAACGACCCAGATCGTCCCATACCGCTTCGCACCCCCTGTCTCACCGACGTGTGGGGACAACCACTTAAGCAGCTCGCGGAAGCACTACACTTAGCAGGCCGACCCGTTAACTTTTCCCGCGCAGCCCAGTTATTTGAATTAAACCTTTTCCATTTAATTTCAAACACACTTCTGTACCCAGTTTCAAAAATCAACACAGATTGATTCAGTGCACCAAATTGAATGAAACTAATTTTGTTAGAAAGGTCTGGGAATGCTGAATCCAATCCCGTTGGATTCAAGTCATTTGGATCTATAGATCACCCATGGTAAAAATAACAAGACAGAAGATTTTCTGCATTCAAACATTTTTCAAATTTAAACCATAATAGCTTTTGAGTTGATTCCAACTCTCAAAAATCACATTTAACCATACCTTTCAGAATATATAAAAATATATAGGTTTACTTACAGAAATAATGTTCAAGTAATAAATGAATGCTACATAGGCATTTCTAGTCACTTTATTTAATTAAAATAAAAGGGTAAAACCTTATTAAATTGTGACACCACTTTAAATCATTTTCCCATGGACTAAAATATGTGGTGACGACATGTGTCAACATGATCCCATGTTTGGTTTGGAGAATATTAAATCTTAAGTAGTTTTTCAATGGGTAGAAATTACTTTTCTAAAAATAAAAGAATTAAACCAAGCCTTAATCTTGTAATGTTAGAGATGATGCTAGATCATCTATAGGACCCTTTTGTGTGATGATTGCAAGTAGTTAAGTATTGTTTGGTGATTGTGTACCTCGTATTTATTCATAGACGCTAGTACCGACCAAGGATACGAGGAGGAAGGAGGATTCTACGAAGAAGAAGCCGAGGAGAACTTCAACCACTACTTTGCACAAGGCAAGCCAATACTTGCAAACTTATATTGACACTAATGCAAGCTGATACTATACCTATGCAAGCCAATACTTTCAAGCTATTAACTTAGCAAGATGATACTATACCAATGCAAGCTAACACTTGCAATTATGAAAGTTAGATAACTTATGCAATGCACTGAGCATGCTTGGTTAGACATATTTGATGACACCCAATCCTAGTATTTTATTTCTTTATCAAAGCTATTACTTGGAGTTTACTTAAGTGACTTGTAGATTCTAGAAAGATATATGTGAAGGTTGCATAAAGAGCATAAAATTTGGCCTAAGCTAGATAATCTTGATGTCATCCTAAGGCCTGAGATTGAACTTAGCTAAAACTCCACTAGTTTACCACCCCTCATTAGTGCTTACCCCCACCTGTAGATGCTAGTGCTAAGCATAAAGCTTGATCAACTTTAGATTGGAATACTTGGTGGAAAACTGGTTATGAAAACCTTGGAATGATGGATCATTCTATTGCATTTGGACATGTGTTTCCGAACAAAATGATGATTTTGGTGATGAAAATGTTGAGGCATGAGCCTTAGCCCTTTATAAAACTGATGGTTGTCTGGATGCGATACCATTCCAATTTTATCGTACAACCACAATACCCGAAGATTGGGTAGGGCTTGACTGGAAACTTATATACCTTAGTATTAGCTCCCTCACGGCCAAGGTCTGAGCTGAGGCTACCTTGTGGAGATTGTCCACCTGTGTAGTACCCGAGATGACAGTTGGTCATGGTTGGGAGGCCAAACTCACAGGAGAGGTGCTTATACTAGGGCGTGTAATTGAAAGGTTGGGAATTATTATCCGCATACTGAGTATGGTAAATTCAGGATTTGTTCCTAACGGATGTATCGAATGTTGTGGTGAAAGTGTACAATCTCTGCAGAGTGTAAAACTATTCAAATAGCGCGTCATGATTATGGACGATTAGTGGCCATCTTTCCCCGTCAGACTTTTCAAAATGACTTGTGAAACAAAGTGAGACTTTGACTTGACAACAACAGGGTTGTGACATGAGATACAAGTTCCCATTTAGGTGTTATAAAACTTCAACTAGCATTCGTTGCTTCTAAGCTTAGTAGAGATAAATCTGGCTTTTTGCAAAACAACCCTAGAGCCTAGTGTCCTATTATCCAAAAACCCCTTTACTTGTTAGTACTAGTTTGCGAGTACTTAAAGAGTACTCATGGCTTTGTCCCTGGCTATTCCCATGGCCAGACTATTAATAGGAGTACTTGGAGGATGGACCCTAGGAAGGTTACGACAACTAGGATCATCTCCCATCGTCAGCATTGCCTGTGACCCCGAAGATGGAGCTTCGCCTACGTTACCGTTATTATTACATATTCCGCTGCTTGATGTTGTATTAAGAACTGGATCATAAGATCCCTATTTGTGTAAGAACTTATGTATGGTTGTAATGGATGATGTACTATGGTATCCAATTCTGTTATGTCTCGCAAAAATGGTAATCCTAGGATTGCGATGTATGGCATAACAGGCATCTGGGATTAAAAATCCGGGTGTTGACAATTTGGTATCAGAGCCATCCTGACCATAGGAGACCCTAGTTAGACTAGACGTTTGAATCAGAAACTTAGTTTCAAAACCAAAGAAAACAAATATTTACAAAAACTTATTCTCATTCTTATCCCTTTGATTCTTTCATAAAAATTCATGTTCCTAAAAAACCCTTACAAAATACCTAAAATTTTGACACACTTGATCACTCTGCTAACCTACTCATCCTCTATTCTTATAGATGGACGTGAAGTACAGCAAGTTTTATCAGTTGGGGAATGGAGGAGACCTTATCTTTGAGAGGGATTTGGACCAGCTTTCGGAACTTCTGGATCATCCGCACCCCGAGTTCTTCGGAGCTCAGCTCAATGATCAAGGAGGAGAAGATCAGCAGTGGCTAATTGTTGCAAGTCTCAGAGGAAAGATTGAACCTCCCACTGTGGAAGGAATTCAGTTTACCTTAAGAGAGAACAACTGGCTCGATGGACTTGCCAGGGCCATGCAGGAAGCTCTTTCCCGTCTGTGTGGGCAGAGCATCAATCAGATCAAGGGTACTCGCTTTGAGTTTTGCCCTAGGCGTGATGCAAATGGACAACCACTGGAAGCCCCATACCACCCTGAGTTAAAGACTCAATTGGACCACCTTAGCTTCATGATGTACGATCGTCAGCAAGAGTTGGATAACTGCCATGACTACTCCAACCACAAGTCTGCCATCATCAATACGAAGGACCAAACCATCGCCATGCTAGCAAGGGATTGCAAGTCTCGCCGCCATCAGCTCGACAAGAAGGAGCGCATCATTGCCCGCATTCTCCACCGCATCTCATCTTTAGAGGAGACCATCCACGAGATAGACATGCAGTTGAAGGAAAGGGAGAATGCCAGAGAGGATCTTCGTGGAGACCCCTACTCCTATCTAAGCGATGATGATTTTCTGGAGGATCAGGCTATGGATTTCTTCACCGATGAAGACGATTTCGCCTTCATCGATGATGATGAGGATGATGAGGCCACAGATTCCGAGGAGTAGTAGCACTTGAGCACTAGCGTAGTGAGTAGTATTCGGTCCCACTGTATCGTAGTTCTTAGAATGGTTCTTAAAACCATCTGCTTTTCTTTGTTGTGGTGTGTGTTGTATCGTGTGCTATGAATGAATGAATGAAAAAGCAAGTTGCTAGAAAATCTGAGTCAAACTTTAAATTTTTTTCAAAGACCCAAAAACTTTAGAAATTTCCCTCTTTTCTCATGATCTATCTCAATCTTCAGATGCCACGTGGAGGAAGTGGTTCATCCCCGGACCCGATGTTGCAGATTCTGCAAATGTTGACTTCTGACCGTGAAGCTGAAAGAGCGGAACGTCAAGCCAACCTAGCCACCCTTCAGCAGATAGACCAGCTAGGCCACAACAACCAAGGCCACGGAAATCAGGACAACCATGGATCTAGGCTCAAAAATTTCCAGAATACCAACCCACATGTTTTCACTAAGTCCGAAGAGCCCCTAGACGCCGATGATTGGCTGCAAACCATGGAAAATAACCTAGAAGTCGCCGGAGTGGAAGCCAACAAGAAAGTTCTGTTTGCCACCCACTATCTAGCCGGAGATGCCAGGTCATGGTGGAACAGTGTTCGCGCAATGACCGGAGGTCAGATGATGACCTGGGAGGAATTCAAGGTCAAGTTTAGCAGAACCCATGTGCCACCAGGTTTGATCAAGAGAATGAGAGACGAGTTCAGAGAGCTGAAGCAAGGAAGGATGACTGTAGTGGAATACCATGACAAATTTTTGTCATTAGCTAGGTATGCCCCGGATGAGATCGACACCGAGGCCAAGAAGAAAGAAAGATTCCTGAATGGTCTGCATGATAAAATGCAGACTGTGTTAGTCAATATCCCCGTTGCTGATATTGAAGCCCTTGTAGACTCTGCTATCCAGATGGAAGGAAAGATCAACCAAGCCAATGAGAACCGCAAGCGTCACATGATGCATCAACCAGGAACCCATCAGACCCCAAAGTATCGCCCCAACCCATCTCCAGGATTTGCCCCAAGAACCAACAGACCCCTGATGAACCATCCTACCTACCCCAACCGTGGAAACCCTAGGCCCGGAGGAAATCACAACAACCCCGGCAACGCTAGCAATTTCAATCGTGCCCCACCCAAGTTCAACAACAACAATGCTACCGCCAACACCAACACTACCCCTAGGACTGGAAGCAATGCTGTGCCTGTAGCAGCAAAGGACAAGTCGCAAGTGACTTGTTATGACTGTGGAAATAAAGGCCACTATTCCAACGAGTGCCCCAACAAGAAGAATGCTACAACCCCCAATGCCAATTCCCCAGCTCAGCAGCAGCGTCGTGTTCAGCCAAGAAGAAGATTTGCCCCAGGGAATTCACTCAACCGTAATGGCCGTCTTTTTCTCATGCATGCTGAAGAAGCTCAGGAAGCGCCAGAAGTCGTGCTGGGTATGTTTTCTATTAATTCAGTACTTGCAAGAGTGTTGTTTGACTCTGGTGCATCGCACTCATTTGTCACCGAAGAATTTGAATGCACTAGTAAAATTCAACCAACCAAACTGAAGCATTTTATGATTGTTCAAATTCCCGGATCAACCACTAAGGCTAGGAAAATTTGCAAAGTCGTCCCTATCCGAATCCATGGCATAGATTTTTATGCAAATCTGATAGTACTCGGAACTAAAGGTTTGGAAGTAGTACTAGGAATGGATTGGATGTCCAAACATAAAGGATTGATTGACTGTGCCAAGAAATCCATAACCATGACCAGTATTGCCGGAATATCAGTCGAGCATATATCTGAAACCTTACCTCGCCAATTCAAATGCAACAAGAGTATAGCCCAACCTACCATTGACCAAGTCCGGATAGTCTGTGAATACCCCGATGTATTTCCAGATGTTTTGCCCGGTATGCCCCCAGATCAGGATATCGAGTTTATCATCGAACTAATTCCCGGAACTGGACCCATAGCCCAGAGACCCTATAGTATGAACCCGTCAGAGCTAGAAGAATTGAAGAAGCAACTGGATTCCATGTTGGAAATTGGATTAATTCAACCAAGTGTGTCACCATGGAGATCACCTGTCTTGTTTGTGGACAAGAAGGATGGAGGTAACCTTTGTGTACGGATTATCGGAAATTGAATGATGTCACCATCATGAACAAGTACCCCTTGCCCAAGATAGAAGATTTGTTTGATCAGTTGACCGGTACCAAAGTGTTCTCTAAGATTGATCTTAGAACTGGCTATCATCAACTCAAAATTCGTGCAGAGGATATTCCCAAGACTGCCTTTACCACCAGATATGGATTGTATGAGTATACAGTCATGTCTTTCGGACTAACCAATGCCCCCGCTTATTTCATGAATCTCATGAATAAGATTTTTATGGACTTCCTGGATAAGTTTGTCGTTGTTTTCATCGATGACATTCTGATTTATTCCAAATCATAAGAAGAACATGAGCTACACCTAAGGACCATTCTTGGAACCCTTAGAGAGCATCAGTTGTATGCAAAGTTTAGCAAATGTGAATTCTGGTTGCAAGAGGTAGGATTCCTCGGTCACATTGTATCAGCCGGAGGAATTGCCGTTGACCCTGCCAAAGTGAAAGATGTAGAAGATTGGCAAGCCCCAACCACTCAAACCCAAGTTCATGCATCTCTTGGATTGGCGGGATATTACCGCAAATTCGTAGAAGGATTATCTAGTATCGCCAGACCCATGACCCAATTGCTGAAGAAAGACAAGAAGTTTGAATGGACCGACAAATGTGAAGCGAGTTTTCAAGAACTCAAGAGGAGATTGATTTCAGCCTCAATCTTGATCATGCCGGATATCACGAAGCCCTTCGATGTGTATTGTGACGCATCCAAGATCGGTCTCGGATGTGTGCTAATGCAAGAAGGCAAAGTTATATCTTATCTATCTCGACAACTGAAGAAACATGAGCAAAACTACCCAACCCATGACCTCGAACTCGCAGCCGTAGTTCTAGCCCTAAAAACATGGAGACATTACCTGATGGGAAACCGTTGTGGGATCTATACGGATCACAAGAGCCTAAAGTATATATTCACTCAGAAGGAGCTGAATATGAGGCAGAGAAGATGGATAGAGCTAATCAAGGATTACGACCTGGACATTCACTATCACCCTGGTAAAGCCAATGTGGTAGCAGATGCCCTTAGCAGATTACCGTGCCTCTTGAACTCCATGATTTTGAAGGAGCAACCAAGTTTGCACAAATAGATAGAAGATTTTCGAATGGAATTAGTAAGTGAAGGATTTTTGGCTAGCATAGAACTCCAGCCCACTTTGATCAGTCAGATTAAAGAGGCGCAGAAGGAAAATGCTAGTATTGACGGAATCAAGTGTCGTATCAGTACAGGCAAAGTACCTGGATTCACCGAGGACGAAGAAGGAGTTTTGTGGTACAAAGGACGCCTTTGTGTACCAGTAGATTCTGAGTTGAAAGAAGTTATTCTGAAGGAGGCTCATGATACTCTTTATTCTATCCATCCCGGAGGAACTAAGATTTATCAAGATTTGAAAGAGCAATTTTGGTGGCATAAGATGAAGAGAGAAATCGGAAGCTATATCGCCAAGTGTGATATATGTCAGCGAGTCAAGGCAGGACATCAAAGACCCGCTGGATTGTTGCAACCCTTGCAGATTCCGAAATGGAAATGGGATTCTGTAGGAATGGACTTTATCACTGGACTGCCTACTTCTAGTCGGGGAAATGACTCTTTCTGGGTCAAAGTGGACAGATTGTCCAAAGTCGCCCATTTCTTACCCGTCAAGACCACATATCAGAGTTCGAAACTAGCAGAGTTGTACATCGCTAGAATCGTTAGTTTGCATGGAGTCCCCAAGAACATCGTATCGGATCGAGGAACTCGGTTTACCTCGAGATTCTGGAAGAAAGTCCAAGAAGGTTTAGGAACCCGCTTAGATTTCAGTACCGCGTATCACCCTCAGACCGATGGACAAACGGAGCGAGTAAATCAAATACTCGAAGATATGCTTAGAGCATGTGTGTTAGAATATGGATCCAAGTGGGAATACCGTTTGCGGAATTTTCATACAACAACAGTTATCAAGCCAGTTTGCAAATGGCCCCATTTGAATTCATGTACGGAAGGAAGTGTCATACCCCTTTGAACTGGTCGGAAGTAGGAGAGAGTCATATTTTCGGACCCGACATCCTACGAGAAGCAGAAGAGAAGGTTCACAAGATTCGTGAGCACCTCAAGACAGCCCAATCCAGACAAAAGAGTTACGCCGACAAGAGACGTAGAGACCTCGCCTTCAACATAGGAGACTTTGTTTATCTGAAAGTGTCGCCATTGAAGGGAATGCAGCGTTTCCAACTCAAAGGAAAGTTAGCCCCCAGATATATCTGACCTTTCAAGATTCTGAACCGTCGAGGAGAAGTATTGTATCAATTGGAACTACCCGAAGAGATGTCAGCTATGCACAATGTATTCCATATCTCATTACTTCGCAAGTGTCTCGAAGTCCCCGAGAAGACCGAAGTGTTCAAAAATATCGACCATCAAACCATAGAGATCAATGATGACCTGACCTATCCCGATGTACCCATCCGTATTTTGGAAGAATCTTTTAGAACTACCCGAACCCGAACCCGAACCCGAAGCATGAAGTTTCTCAAGATTCAGTGGAGGAACCACACAGAAGAGGAAGCTACCTGGGAGCACGAAGATCACATCAGGACAGAGTTTCCCGATCTCTTCAAATCCTAGGTAATCTTTTCGTCCTTTTTAAAATCTCGGGACGAGATTTTGTTTAAGGGGGGAAGGTTTGTAACATCCCAAAAATATTGAACTTGGATCATCAAACTCTAAGCATCAAAATTAGGGTTAACAAAAACTTTTCTAAATAAAGTTATGAATGCATGCATATGAGTATGCATTGAATTTGAAATTCTTTTGAACCACCTTGTTTGTGTGTTTCCTTGCTTGTAAAATGTTTCTTAGGTGAAATAAACATCATCTAAAACATTTCCCACACTTTTCCCAAAGACAAGTAAATCAAAACAAATAAAATAAAGGAATGGTCATTTTGACCAATTTAACTCCCATGCCTACTTTGGCTATCTCAAACTTTCAGAACCTAACAGAAACTTCTCTGGATCTTTGCACCCCTTGAATGTACTCATAACAAGGTATCAAGGCCCACTTTGTGATCATCCAGAAACTTTCAAATGCATAGTTTAAATGGAAATTCAAAATTGAATCTTTATCATATGGGAAGATCCCACTTTTTCAAAAACCACTCAAACAAGCTCAACTTTCAAAACCCAAGCATCTGTAGACTCACCAGCACCAATCTAGCACACCCACCAAAAATCTTTTCAAAATTCAAAACTTGAATTCTTGCGGCCATTTCATCAAACACTTGGCAGATTCAAATCAAATTGGCCTAACTTCACTGTTTGGAGCAGTAATTGAGCTAAGAAATGTTCACCATTGATCACCCTTGTCTACCCCAGTGCCAACCAGTGCTTGGACAAACCCTAGCCCCTACCCTTTGCTCCATGCCATGCCAACCCGAGCACCCCCTTGCCAGCCGACAATGGCTAGCTAGCCAGAGCAAGCACCAAGCCAAAACAACATGACTGGGAGGCAGCCCACCGTCCATCGACACTCCCATCGGCGCTTGAACCACGCCGCCATGGACCACACGAACGGACTGCCGACGCCGCTGACCATGCCGAGCATGCGCCGAGCGCCACCCTCGGCCAAGCCCCAGACGCCCGCGCCCTGCGCGTGCATACACGATCACCACCGACCCAGGAGACCTCCAGACAGCCCCGTTTGCCGCCCCGTGACGCACAGCCACCGCTCGCCGTCGAAGACGCCGCCTCTGCCGCGCAGAGCGTCGCGTGTTCCAGGCCAAACCGCGCCGCCCCTACAAGCGCATTAAAGCCGTAGAGCATCGCCAGGAGACCACCAAGCGATCGGCACCGCCGGCCATGCCTCTAGCAGCCCGTAGCCATGTCGCCACCGTCGCCCGCCCATGCCGTTCGGTCTCACCGTCGAGACTATAAATAGAGGACTCCCCCGCTCGAATTCTTCACACCATTCCACTCCTCTCTCACCCAGAACCACCCCACCTCAGTCCCGGAGCAAGGAGAGCAGCGCATCGCCGGAATATCATCGGAGCCCGCCGCCTCTGGAGAAGAAGGGCTCCATCGATTTCGTCCACCCCAGGAGCTGTCGCGACCACCCCTGAGTTCGCCGTCGTCGACTTTGTCGTTCGCCCTCCTCGCCGACCCTCACCCGAACCCCGGTGAGCCCCCAGCAACCCCCACTGGTCGCGCTAGGTTTCTGTCTTGCCGGCGTTGCTCAACGTCGACGATGACTCCTAGCCGTTGGATTATAATCAGATCGAACAACCCACATCGTCCCATACCGCTTCGCACCCCTGTCTCACCGACGTGTGGGGACAACCACTTAAGCAGCCCGCGGAAGCGCTACGCTTAGCAGGCCGACCCATTAACTTTTCCTACGCAGCCCAGTTATTTGAATTAAACCTTTTCCATTTAATTTCAAACACACTTCTATACCCAGTTTCAAAAATCAACCCAGATCGATTCAGTGCACCAAATTGAATGAAACTAATTTTGTTAGAAAGGTCTGGGAATGATGAATCCAAGACCATTGGATTCAAGTCATTTGGACCTATAGATCACCCATGGTAAAAATAACAAGACAGAAGATTTTCTGCATTCAAACATTTTTCAAATTTAAACCATAATAGCTTTTGAGTTGATTCCAACTCTAAAAAATCACATTTAACCATACCTTTCAGAATGTATAAAAATATATAGGTTTACTTACAGAAATAATGTTCAAGTAATAAAAGAATGCTACATGGGCATTTCTAGTCACTTTATTTAATTAAAATAAAAGGGTAAAACCTTATTAAATTGTGACACCACTTTAAATCATTTTCCCATGGACTAAAATATGTGGTGACGACATGTGTCACATGATCCCATGTTTGGTTTGGAGAATATTAAATCTTAAGTAGTTTTTCAATGGGTAGAAATTACTTTTCTAAAAATAAAAGAATTAAACCAAGCCTTAATCTTGTAATGTTAGAGATGATGCTAGATCATCTATAGGACCCTTTTGTGTGATGATTGCAAGTAGTTAAGTATTGTTTGGTGATTGTGTACCTCGTATTTATTCATAGACGCTAGTACCGACCAAGGATACGAGGAGGAAGGAGGATTCTACGAAGAAGAAGCCGAGGAGAACTTCAACCACTGCTCTGCACAAGGCAAGCCAATACTTGCAAACTTATATTGACACTAATGCAAGCTGATACTATACCTATGCAAGCCAATACTTGCAAGCTATTAACTTAGCAAGCTGATACTATACCAATGCAAGCTAACACTTGCAATTATGAAAGTTAGATAACCTATGCAATGCACTAAGCATGCTTGGTTAGACATATTTGATGACACCCAATCCTAGTTTTATTTACAAGCTTTCTATTTTATATCTTTATCAAAGCTATTACTTGGAGTTTACTTAAGTGACTTGTAGATTCTAGAAAGATATATGTGAAGGTTGCATAAAGAGCATAAAATTTGGCCTAAGCTAGATAATCTTGATGTCATCCTAAGGCATGAGATTGAACTTAGCTAAAACTCCACTAGTTTACCACCCCTCATTAGTGCTTACCCCCACCTGTAGATGCTAGTGCTAAGCATAAAACTTGATCAACTTTAGATGGGAATACTTGGTGGAAAACTGGTTATGAAAACCTTGGAATGATGGATCATTCTATTGAAATGTTTTGGACATGTGTTTCCGAACAAAATGATGATTTTGGTGACGAAAATGTTGAGGCATGAGCCTTAGATCTTTATAAAACTGATGGTTGTCTGGATGCGATACCATTCCAATTTTATCGTACAACCACAATACCCGAAGATTGGGTAGGGCTTGACTGGAAACTTATATACCTTAGTATTAGCTCCCTCACAGCCAAGGTCTGAGATGAGGCTACCTTGTAAAGATTGTCCACCTGTCCAGTACCCAAGATGACAGTTGGTCATGGTTGGGAGGCCAAACTCACAGGAGAGGTGCTTATACTAGGGCGTGTAATTGAAAGGTTAAGATTGATTATCCACATACTGAGTATGGTAAATTCAGGATTTGTTCCTGACGGATGTATCGAATGTTGTGGTGAAAGTGTACAATCTCTGCAGAGTGTCAAACTATTCGAATAGCCGTGTCCGCGGTTATGGACAATTGGAGTGGCCATATTGTTCCCCCGTCAGACTTTTCAAAATGACTTGTGAAACAAAGTGAGACTTTGACTTGACCACAACAGGGTTTTGACATGAGATACAAGTTCCCATTTAGGTGTTATAAAACTTCAACTAGCATTCGTTGCTTCTAAATTTAGTAGAGATAAATCTAGCTTTTTGCAAAACAACCCTAGAGTCTAGTGTCCTATTATCCAAAAACCCCTTTACCTGTTAGTACTAGTTTGCGAGTACTTAAAGATTACTCATGGCTTTGTCCCTGGCTATTCCCATGGCCAGACTATGAAGAGGAGTACCTGGAGGATGGACCCCGGGAAGGTTACGACAACTAGGATCATCTCCCATCGTCAGCATTGCCTGTGACCCCGAAGATGGAGCTCACGCCACGCTATTATTACGTATTCCGCTGCTTGATGTCGTATTAAGAACTGGATCATGAGATCCCTATTTGTGTAAGAACTTATTTACGATTGTAATGGATGATGTACTATGGTATCCAATTCTATTATGTCTCGCAAAAATGGTAATCCTGGGATTGCGATGTATGGCATAACAGGCATCTGGGATTAAAAATTCGGGTGTTGACAGTACCGGATTTAGGTACCTAGCGAGGCAGAAAGAAAACAGGCCGCTTTTAGTGGCGGTATGTAGTATCGCCAGGCGGTACTACCGCCGCCCGAAAATGATTGACAGGCAAATATTCAAACAACAATAACTTTGACTGGAAGCTCCGATTGACCCGATTCAAATTGCGTTGGATAGAGGACAACAAGGGCTTCCAAATAAAAGGTGGAAATATTGATTATCACCAAGTGAGAAAGTACCAAGTAGAATAATGTGAGATACCTCACTTGGTGAGAAACCGAAAATCCGCATAAATCAAAATCGCAACAAGATACATATGGGAGATCCGATTTTGATGAACAAGAGCTTGTTATGGAGTTTACCACAAGCTCTATATCCTCACATGGATAAGACCAAATAACAACCAAATACGATGATGCAAGTATGCAAAGGTTTGAGTTCTCTCCGAACGATGTGACCGAATTACACATTCGATAGCCCCTCTTGATAGTACGGTTTTCTATCCTAAACCCGGTCTCACACACACAACGTGAGACCGGCAAAAGGGAAAACCTATCAAGATAATACCTTTGCCTTGAGCGTTCCACTTGAGCTCGATGTAGACAATCTTGCCCTTCTCAAGATGGAACGCCTTTCTTAATTCCTCATCATCGACCTCGCATATTGAGCCCAACATATCTTCTTTGCATTTCATCGACCTTGAAGCCAACACATGCTCCAAGCGATGCCAATGGACAAATCCTACAAGTATAACTTAATACACACATTAGTCCATAAAGATTGTCATTAATTACAAAAACCACACATTGGGGCCCAACATGTTCTTTCAAGAATAGGGTGAGGCCTTTCGTGGCGCTGGTGGTCTTAGTACCGCTCACCCCTCCAGCGGAGACGTACTTCCCCTCAAAAGGAAGGAACTTTGGGATAACATCTTCGTTTCAACTTTCGGTGACTTCTATCCTCTTTCTCCTTATTGTTATTGTTGCTTGCTTGTCATATAGGTTCTCTCACTTAGTTGCATATCTAGAGAACTTACTTTGTGTCAAGCCTTAAATTAAAAAAGAAAATAAAAATTGAGTAGCGCCTATTCACCCTCCTCTAGTCGCTTATACCGATCTTTCAACTGCATATGTGGTACCCCTTATTGCTCTCTACTTGTTGCTGATATGTGTGGCATGGGTGACAAAGATTATATATAGCATCGGGAAGATGGTGAGCACCATCAGAACACGATGCTGGGATGTGTGATTTGTTGGAGATATGCCCTAGAGGCAATAATAAAAGTGTTTATTATTATATCTTTGTGCTTATGGTAAATGTTTACATTCATGCTATAATAGTATTAACCGGAAACATTAATACTTGTGTGATTTGTAAACTAAATTAGAGTCCCTAGTAAATCATCTTTCTAATACTAGCTTGTTGGTTGGTAGATGATCATGGTTTCCCGATCATGAACATTGAGATGTTATTAACAACAAGATCATATCATTAGGAAAATGGTGTGCTGGACATACTCCTATAGATAAGCGTAGCATAAAGATCAAGTCATTTCAATAGTTCGTTTGCTATAAGCTTTCTGATACATAGTAACCTAATTCCTTCGAACATGAGATCATGCTAATCACCATCACCAGAAGAATGCTTTGATGACATCAAACAACACACCATAACTAGGTGGCTATAAAGGTGGCATTGTGTGTTCGGAAAGTATGTGTTGAGGCACATGGATCAAGAGTGGGATTTGTCCATCCATATGACGGATAGATATGCTCTGGGCCCTCTCGGTGGAATGTCATCCAATTAGCTTGCAAGCATGTGAATGGCTCACAAGGGATCACATATCACAGGAACGAGAAAAGAGTACTTATCGGTAACGAGGTTGAACTAGGTATGCAGAGATACCGACGATCAAACCTCGGATAAGTAAACTATCGCGAGACAAAGGGAAATTGGTATCGTATGTAAGTGGTTCATTCGATCGCAAAGTAATCGTTGAAATATGTGGGAACCATATGAATTTCCAGATTCCTCTATTGGTTATTGATCGGAGAAATGTCCCGGTCATGTCCGCATAATTCACGAACCGTAGGGAGACACACTTAAGGATTCGATGTTGTTTAGTAGATATGGAATGTAAGTAGGGAGACCAAATGTTGTTCGGAGTCTCGGATGGGATCCGGGATATCACGAGGAGATCCGAAATGGTCCAGAGAATAAGATTCATATAAGGAAAGTCCGATTCCGGAGTTCGGGAATGATTTCGATGTTTTCATCGGAGAGGTTCTAGAAGGGTCTAGAAAGTTCACCGGACCGGAAGGGGAATGGTTCATGAATGTGTCATGGTTAAGTGGAATGATTGGATCATGTCCTAGTCAGTTGGTTGGGCATTTGCGAGAGAGAAATAAAGCTCTAAATTGAAAGTCAAAAGGGAGGTTTGAAAAGTCAAACTGGGACAATAGTTTTCTAGTGGAAGAAGGAAAGAATCCTTCTTTCCCTCCAACTTGGGTATGGGGAAGGATTCAAACTCCCATCTCCAAAGCTTCCCTCCCTCTCATAAATAGAGGGGAGGGGCTGCCCCAAAGCACCACAACCAGCCCTCCCCACCGTGCACTGTCGCCGCCGCCGATGTTGGCCCGTCGCCGTCGCCCTAGACGCCATCGACACCACCTTCTCCTCTCCGACCTTCTAAACCTAGATCGTCAGAAACCCTAGATCCACCATAACCTGCTCCGGCTTAGGCGAAGCCCTGCAGGATCTTCCCTCTACTTCTGACACCACGCCATCGTGCTGCCGGAATCGCGAGGTGAGAACTACAAGCTTCGCTGCCTGCTGGAACAAGGGAGAGGAAGGTCTTCATCGAGTATCGAACGTGTGACCGATTGCGGAAGAGCTGCCGAAACGCAGCGCCGGAAGGATCGTCTACGCGGTCTTGAGATCGACAAGTGTATGACTACATCATCCACGAGAATCTACTCTTGTTAACCGCTTTGGAATCTTCGAGGGTGAGTACTCTAATCGACTTTTTGCTACATCATCCACGAGAATCTGCTCTCGTTAACCGCTTTGTATCTACTTTGCTTTGTTTTGTCTATACTTTGAGGTGTTTTTATATATTTTCTGGAACTAACCTATTAACAAGTTGCCATAGTGCCAGTTGCCTGTTTTTTTGTTTTTGGTTCCAGAAAGGCAAAAAATCAATATTCTCAGAATTGGACGGGACAAAAGCCAAAGTTATTATTTTTCCCGGAGCAACACGGAACCACGAAGCAGAGCTGGAGGGGGGCCACAGGGTGGTCGCACCCCTAGGCGCGGGCAAGCCTTGGGTGCGCCCACAGGGGATGTGGGCCCCTGGACCCCCCACCGACCTTGATTCATGCGCCTATAAGAATCCTCCGACCCAAAAACCCTAAATCATCCAGAAGAAATCCACGAAAACCTCTGTAGCGCTGCCACCGCCGAATGGGAGATTCGGGGGACAAAAAGTCTCTATTCTGGCACCCTGCCGGGACGGGGAAGTGCCCCCGAGCCATCTCCATCGATCTCCATCGCCATCTTCATCCCCATTGCTGATTCCCATGATGAGGAGGGAGTAGTTCTTCCTCAGGGCTAAGGGCTCTACCGGTATCTATGTGTTCATCTCTCTCTCTATGCATGATCTTGTGGTCATGAGCTTTGTAATCAAGTAGATCTACCTTGCTACTCAAGTGCTTCATTAGATCTCTGCTCTCCCCATGTGTGTGAAAATGACAGCGTGCATGCCATGGTGGCACTTAGGTTTGAGTCTACATAAATACTCTTTGTGCTTTAATAGATCTATGCTTTTACCCACGTGTGTGAAAGTGACATCGTGCATACCGTGTGTGGCACTTTGGCTAGATTGAATATTTGTTATGAGTTATATTTGGATTTGGATGTCTCTATGAAATTGTGGTGTTTGTTGGAACCATCTAGCGCTCAAGGTGACAGTGTGGGGTTATCTAGATTGGGGAAGGCAGACTTTGAGGTCTGCTGTTATAGCCCTACCATGGATTAGAGTGTCCAACTGGAGAGTGGTTAAGAGTAGTATCATGAAGAGAGGATATTTATATGAGAAAGTGTTCACTAGTAAAAGTATGATCCCTAGGCCTTGTTTCTAAGCATTGAAACACTATTTGCTACTAGATCTGTTGCATGTTTGCTTGCTTCCTTCTTGTTGCCTTTAGTCTTTGCCTCACCGTCAAGCTCTTTTCTGGCACCGTTACCACTTGTATTTCACTGTCTCTTCGCTGAACTAGTGCACCTATATTGGGTGTGTTCGGGACACAAGAGACTTCTTGTATCTTGATTGCAGGGTTGCTTGAAAGGGAATACCTTTGACCACTTCCTCCCTGAGTTCGATAAACCTTGGGTAATCCACTTAAGGGAAACTTGTTGTTGTTCTACAAACCTATGAACTTGGAGGCCCAACAACTGTCTACAAGAATAGAAGTGCGTTGACATCAAGATCTTTTATGGTGCCGTTTCCGGGGAGGAAAGGTAAAAGGCACTCACACACGTTACCCCATGGCAAAGGCAAGCCAGAAAGCTCTTTTCTGGTGCTGTTGCCGGGGAGGTAAGGTAAAAGGTACTCACATCCTCCGGTGTGAGTGCTCGAAGTTATTTCCTTTAGATTCTGCAATTTTGTCTTTTTGTTTATTGTTTTCACTAGTATTTATCTTGAATTAGGACATGAAGTGTTTGAAGAGAAAATTAAAAAACCTGTGGAACTTTATTTGCATGGTAATAGCAATGTTATTAGTATGAATTCTTTGGACACCATTATTGCTAATGCTATGGAAAAGTCTAAGCTTGGGGAAGCTAGTTTTTATGAAAATGATCTTTTTAGTTCCCCAGCTTTGGAAGATAGCTATTCTATTGCTTATGATGATACCAAACCTCCAATATATGATGATTACAATGATGAATATGATATTTTCAGTCCACCTACTATTGAGGAGAAAGTTAATTGTGATTACAATCTGCCTCCTATATTTGATGATTATGGTGATGAGAATAATAATGATAGCTATTTTGTTGAATTTGCTCCCACTACAATTAATAAGAATGACTATGCTTATGTGGAGAGTAATAATCATTATATGCTTGTGTCTCATGATAAGAATGTTTTATGTGATAGTTATATTGTTAATTTTATTCATGTTGCTACTGAAAGTTATTATGAGAGAGGGAAACATGGTCTTATGCACCTCACAAATATTAAGTTTCCCCTCTTTATGTTGAAAATCTTGAAGTTGCACTTGTTTTGCTTCCCTATGCTTGTTGCTTTGTGCTTTCATGACTTGTTTATTTACAAGATTCCTATGCATAGGAAGTGGGTTAGACTTAAATGTGTTTTGAATTTGCTTATTGATGCTCTCTTTTACTTCAATTAATATTTCTTATGTGAGCATCTTCTCAAACTATCAATCCTAACTTAAAGGCGGTAAAGAAAAGTACTTGTTGGGAGATAACCCAAGAGTTTTCTTGAGTCTTGGAAGTTATTACTTCAGTAATGAACTCTCCTTATCCTTTTTGTTTGTTTTTTGTGCCAAGAATGATGTAGCATCCCAATTGTCTAACAATTGTAATGCTACTTGCCTAGTCTATATTTTGCTACCTTCCTACATATCATACTTGCATTGCATAATATCATACTCATGTCACCATGCCACCTTGCATTTGAGCATCATATAAAACCCCTCTTATTGGTTCTTATCACATATGCATTATATTGTATCACTTATATTTGCCTATTGATACATTGTATTTTTTTCTTGATAAATTGCTATATGCCCAATATGAGTTGAGGGTATCTCTTTTAAAATCCTTTCACCCACTAACTTAACATACCAACCTCCTTTTGATACTATCTACCTCTACTCATTCCACATGGTACCATATGGTTCTTTTATTTTGTTGGATTTAATTCTTCCACGTGACCATGTGTGGTTCTATATCTATCCATAATTCAAATCCACCTCTATTCATAACCCTTCTTTCTGTTCTCTTATTATGGGCCTAGTTCTTATTTTTTCCATTGTGTGATATTCTATTCATAGCCCCTTATGCTATTATCTCTCTCTATATCCCTCTTCAAAACCTAGCTAAATCCTGGCTAGCTAATCCAAGGCCTAAAAATCCAAACCCATATGGCATGTGGGATTCTCTTCTTTTGGATTTGATCTTGCCCATAGTTCATAGTGTGGATCCATCCTTTGAATTAACTACATCCTCCTTATTATACTAGTGTCTGGCACTCGCTCTTTCTCACATGCATAGTGCCTAGTTGTTCTCACAATTCTAGCCGTACATGCACCAATAACACCTCCATCTAAGTCACATGAAATCATCTCATGTACTTTTATCTCTTGTTCAAATTATTGAGTTTTTGTTTTATTTAATTTTGTCCAATCCTTGTTTTCAAACTTTGCCCTAGTTTCAAATTCAAGGCAAACTCAAGTGGTTCAATTTCTGAAATTCAGTCCAATAGCAGCAGTACAGCCGGACACCTCCCTGTTGCCACCCATCTACACCATCTCGCCATCAACCCACGGTGCTCCTCTGCCTCTGCCTGCCAAGCCATGCCTTATCTCCCTGCGTCCTGGACCTGTAGACCATCTCCTCTCGTGCGCGCCTATCTCACATGCCCTGTCGCACCTGAGCACTCACACGCCTCGCGTGCTCTCCCTTTCTACCTTCCGATAAAGATGGGTGAGGCGCCACCAACCCCCACCTAGATCAGCATCCCTCACTTCCCCTCTCCTTCTTCCTCCACAAGAAAACCCTCTAGCCCCCAGATCACCATCTCCGCCTCGCCAAGCTCTCTCGCCGCCGGCTGCCGTTGTGCCGAACGGGAGCTTGCTCCTGGTTTGGTGCGGAACAAGGAGGAGACTCAGTGCCTCGTCACGGTGCACGTCGCCGCTCGCCGCCGCGGAAGCCACGCACGTCGTCGCTGCCCACATACCTGCAGGCACTGTCGCCTCCTGCCTCGTCTCACTGTAGCCCCATCAGGTTATCCTTCGGCGCCAAGAAATCCCAAGGTGACTGCCTGCTTCTCCCTGACACCTTCCCCTCTCTGTCCTCTTCGTCGACCGGCGTAGCCACGCCGCGCCACCATGGCCGCGAACGCTGACAGCAGCATCCCCACGCACTGGAGTACCTGCTACCCCTCTTTTCCCATGCCCACCGCGACCACCGTAGTCAGCCTCCACCAAAAATCCAAACAACAACTTTGTAGTCTGTTAATCCCTCTTTCCATTCCTGAAGAAATCACTCAATTTGGATCTCTCTATCACCGGGAATCGTTGGGCAGAGTAGGCACGAATCATTGTTTTAATGAACTCATTGAGACTTTTAACCTCGCTTAGATCCCTCGGTTAAATCGATGATTACCGTCACGATCCCTCCTTTGTAGAAACTCCCTGAACGAAACTTGTACTTCTTTGTATCCTCTACAACTTTGATCTTTACGGCGTCACAAAATTCTCTACATATTAGTATCGACATCCAAATTCGGCATCAGCTAGCTGATTTTGTAGGCAAAATTTCAGTTCCGTCAGGTCCGGAGCCATTTCCCCCCAGAACCTTTGATAAAAAGGCCCCTGGGGTTTTCCACCTAATCGACCCGCGGACCCGGTTTGATCACGTGTCGCTTCCAGCCCAGTGAGCGTGCGTGTGGACCCTTGTTGTCCCAGGTCCCGCATGTCAGTGGGATGGGTACATCTAACCCGAGTGACAAAAGCCCTGAGTCTTTTCTAGATTTCAAATTTAATCTGATTCTTTCCTGTTCAAATACAAATTTACTGTTAACTTTCAAATAAATTGGAATTTGAATATTTTACCAACATGAAATCTTCTTTAATTTTGTATATGAATCCAAATATAAATTTGAAACGTTTCAAATCTAACTCAAACTAGTCAAACCTTTGATTTTGACCACTCTTCAATAATTTTGACTTTAATAATAATTTTAAATTTATAATTCCAAATAAAGTATAATATATGTTTTTGAATCAGAAAAATGTGAGGAATCTGTTTATGCTATTTATAATAATATTTGAGCAATTTAAAATTTTCGAATTATTAAATATTAACAAATGCCTATTTTTTTAATAATTGCATAACTTTAAAACCGTAAATCCGAATACGATATGTCCAAATCGATCAGCGCGACGAGACCTCTCCGACCATGTTATCCATGTTATCATCTGCATCATGCATTAAGAGCAGTTTTATAATTAGTACTATTTATGTAAGGAAAACATGATAAATAAAATTGGAAACTAATTGTTTCTTATTAATAATGCCTCACGAATGCTATATCATCAATGTGTTATGCCTCTAATACTTTTTGACATAGTTTGCATCATTAAGTTTCCATGTCATGCATCCTATCATGATCATGTCGATTCTTCCGCATTAGTTGTGATTTCTGCATCGCTTGTTTCTTCTAGCGCTTTGCTTCTTTCTGGATAGGACGATGAGATGTTGTGAGCTTCGACAAGTCTTCGTACGTGAATCTCTGGCTATGTTTTTAGGCGACCATTCTCCCCCTTTCCACCTATCTTACTTTTATAGTCTTTATTTCCTCATGTTGATCTATTGCTATCTGTGTTGCAATTCTCTAGTTTTTGTATCCGTGATACCCTTGCAGCCATTATATTGCCTTGGACACATCCTATTACCTGTTGTTTGGTAGATAGTCAGCCTTGCGAGTCATAGTTGCTTGCACAGGTGTTGCTTTGCACCATCGATATTCCACAGTTGTTGGAGAAATGCCTCATGCTTTATATTGGAGATGATCATGACTTTAATTACAGTTTAATAACTAAAACTGAAGTAGGTAAATAATGCAGAGGCACAGGTGGCCAATAGATGTTATTTGGTTTTTAACCGTTCACTTGTGTCCCGTAGGACCCCGAGTACTTGATACCTGTTCTTTGAATATTCGCACTATCCGAATGTGGGACCATGAATCCCCTTAGCGAGAGCTTGAGTCATATATTATTTCTTGGGGCCACAAAGTAGTTTGGGGCTTTATTACTATTCTATACTTATTCCATTCTTTACTTCTTTATTTACTATTGCGCGTGGAGCGCCTGTACTATTTTGGATCGCGGCACGATTTCGCGGTATCGACAAGCCTAGTCACACTTTCGGGTTTCCAGTCGTTTATAACCGTTCTCGCAAACCTCTGGGTCCGTCTCGGAGCCGGCCAACTTCGTCGCGGGTAGCTTGGTGGGGTGGCCCCCTGAAATATTATATGAACCTTGCAATTGCTCTGTCGTGATGCCTTGTTGGGTTTTCATTTGGTTTTTCCCGAGGTTGATCGTGCGTGTGTTGCTATTTGTGCCCCTTGCAGGGTAAAACTTTCTGAAAGCCGTGTCCGCGGTTATGGACGACTTGGAGCACAATATCTCGATCATAGACAACTATAACTAAAGGAGTGCTATAAATTTGACTTTATAATGACTAGTAATCAGCTTCACTGCAACGGAATGGCTAAATAAAAGTACCAACAACTGCTGGTTTTGTGATGCCTCATGCTATATATATCTGACTAGTAAGTATTGCAACTACAACGGAATGGTTACCTAAAACTGCCCACTGTTTATAATATCAGGATGACTCATGCTATCTATATCTGACTGGTAACTGCCGCAACTATAACAGAATGAATAAAATTTCCAACTATGTGAGTTCGTCGGTTGACTTCCTCGGTTGGTCTCGAGGGGGAAATACCAGGATGGACATGCTTGGTGATAGTTTCAGGTTGGATTCGAATAGGTCTTTCTTATCCCTATCTGATAGCCACCAGTTGTATTGAGTCTTTATAGGTTGTTTAGTGCATGCTGCGCTGCCGCTTCAGTCCACCATACCTATGTAGGCGAGGACCGCCGAATTCTAGTCTCTCCGTGTACCGGCCTTAGTACTGACCGCTCTCTTTTTTCCTTTGCCCTTTATCAGCACCCCTTTTGTTTAAGAAGGTTTTGAGATCGACATCGTCAGTAGGGTTACCCTTCCGGCTTGGCCTGGGCAGGGTTATGGACGCCATTGGTTATTCTTCAGGGCTCTTAGCTCAATTTGCATCTTGTCCGTACTCGGACGCTGTATCATTTTAAAGGTGATTTGGATCTTTGTATTATATATCTGTATTCTTGACTCTTTGAGTCATTGTTGTATATATCTGTTCTGTGGGTTCCATCGTGGACTATTGTGTAATGGTATTACTTCGTTTTCCACCCGCACGAAAGTGCCTGGTGGACATCTTTGACTCGTTTCTATGCGGGTTTGGCAGGAACCGCTGAAACTTGTATAGGGCCGATTCTCAGGGTGTTACAAATGACCTCTAATGAGAGGGAAGTAAGATTTGGGGAGTTGTTGTCCCGAAACAGATTTCTATTCTCCACCATAAAAATATGTGAGGAGTCTCTGTAAGTCGGATTGAGCTGAAAACTACGAATAAATCCCCCAGTATGTTATCTAACTTTCATTAGTTCAACAATTTTTTATTTGAGAAACATAAGGTCTTCGAAAAAATTGGTTTCTACCTGCTGGTCTGTTTTGACAGATTTCTGTCATTATTTGTATTTGCTTCTTACTGATTCCTTTTTGGGTTCTTTTTGGGAAATTGAGCTTTTTGAGGGAGTTGCTACAGTAGCTTGTGTTTTTAGTGAAAAAAATTTCTGTTCCAAAGCTTTGCCTAAGGGTCTAATATCTTTTGAATACACTAATGTTGCTGATAAAGATTGTGTGAAGTTTTGTATGAAGGAATAATTTCAGGTGTAGACAGAGAATGATGTAATGAGATGAAGAATGGACAAAATCTCAAGCTTGGGGATGCCACCCCGGTGTCACCCCAAGAAATATCCAAGAGGTACAAGCGTCAAAGCTTGGGGATGCCCAAGGCATCCCCTTCTTCATCAATAAAAAGCTCAGGTCTTTCTAGACACTTCGTTTTTATTATTTCATGCACGGTTGTGCTGTTCTTGGAGCATCTTAGTTTTCGTTTTCTTTGATTATTTTTCTTATTTTGATTGAGTAAGTTGGTTGGTTACACCACACTTCTTTTGGATAGAGACACACTCTGTTTCTATTGCTTAGAACACTCTAGTTTTCACTCTTATTGTTTTGTGAGTGTTCACTTTTGCTAGCATTATGTTCAGCCTTTGTTTTCTTGTGCTTTCAGCTTAGAACTTTTTAGTTATTCTTTGTGGATTTGTGAGACAAGCTCACTAATCTTTATTGATTATTATCTTTGTAAGTTGTTTCAAATAAGTTTGCTTGGTGTTGGAAAGGAGTAGTAAGTTCTTGCTTGAAGTGCAAGAGGAGCTTGCATTGACTGTGAATTAGACTTTAGCATGACATGCTAGGTGTTGTTTTAGCATTATGCTTAGTGATTATTGTTGTAGCATGTATTGTTCCAAACAATTGGGATTTCTTAGTGTGCCTTGAAGAAATTATGCGTTGTTTTAGCATGCAAAAGCATAGTATTGTGGTATTCTCCTTTGATGCTTTGCTTGGGTTAACTTGGCACATGATTACACCATGTTATGACTATGACAAGTCACCATTAGCCTCTATGATCATTTAGTCCTTGACTTGTATTACCACTCTTTGCTTTGGTTAGTATGCTTTGTTGCTCTGCATGATTATGGCCATTATGCTCTGTTAGTTGGTTGCTCCCAGTTTTTTGCTAGCCTCCACTTGTATGAGTAAGTTCTACTTATGCTTCCAACTCTCAAGAAACCAAGTTATTCCAAAGTGTCCACTATAAACTCCTATGCATGTTGTGTTACACCATTCCAAGTATATTCTTGTTTTCAACTATCTTCCAATTAAAAACTATTTTGTTATGTGAAAACTTAGTGATTAAATCCCTCACGAACTTGATGGCACACTTTATATTCTTTGCCCCTAATAAACTTGAACCATTGTGACAACCTTGTTGTATATGCTTGCACTTATAAGTTGGAATTAGCAGAACCGTCTGTCACGGGAAACGTTTTCAACATTGCACTTGTACTTTGTACTCAGTTGATATCATGTTGTTTTGTCTATGGATGTCACTGGTGTGAAATAAAGAGGGAACTTGTAAGTCCATGGAGTTTGTATTCTGTGTTAGAGAAATGCCTGGGCCGCTAGCCTAAGCCATGCATAATCATGGTGGAAACTTGCATCATCACCATAGTGAGCTATCTATGAAGCATCCTTAATAAAAATCTATGCATATGGTAAATAAAAAGATTGCTGAGATGCTCATTGTCTGCTTGCCTTGTCATTTTGGTTATGGGAAAGCTCCTGTACCATGTGCAAGGGGTACCCCGTTGGTGGTTCTCAATGATATGCAAATACTTACAATGACAAGAACTTACCTGGGCCCAAAGTTGAGTATGCATGAGGAGTGGACCTCGTATTCAAGAGACTTGAGATTGCCAACTTATACTTCGTCAAACATATACTCCATCTTTGCCACTTTAACCTTAATCACTTCAAGATTCTTGTGATAGGGGCAATGAGGGCTAAAAGCTAACAAGTACCATAATTTTTGGAAGCTCTTTTTGAAACTTGTAATCCCTGCTTCCTTTACAAAAAGGCCTTTCTTCCACCATTATTGAGTCTCCACATTCTACCTTTAGCACCATTAAGAGAGCATAGTTGTCATTCTGTGTGCAGTGTTCCAAAGCTTATTGATTGATGCATATTGTGATATTACTTATTCTTGTGCTATTTGTTTCTAGTCACCCTTGTGAACTTTGAAGGTGTCCTATGCATCTATATTGCTACTCTATGAGGGACAAGCTGGTTGCCACGATGCTATGTTTTCTATATGTGAAACAAACAAATGTTTTTCAATGCATGTTATTCATGATCTTTGTTTTTAGCCTTTCATGTTGCATGCATAGTTAATATGTCCTATTGTTAGAACTCCATTATTTCATGCACATGTTTAGAGTTTTTTGATCCCAGCTTTCAATGCTTGCAAATGGTTGGATCTTTATTGTGAGGGTGCATGTCACCTCAAAAATTATTCTTTTTATCACTTACCTACTCGAGGACGAGCAGGAGTTAAGCTTGGGGATGCTTGATATGTCGGAAACGTATCTATAATTTTTTATGTTCCATGCTTGTTTTGTATCTACTTTGCTTTGCTTTATCTATACTTTGAGGTGTTTTTATATGTTTTTTGGAACTAACCTATTAACAAGTTGCCACAAAGGCTAGTTGCTGCTTTTCTTTTTGGTTCCGAAAGCGTAAAATCAATATTCTCGGAATTGGACAGGACAAAAGCCAAAGTTATTATTTTTCCTGGAGCAACACGGAACCACGAAGCAGAGCCGGAGGGGGGGCCATAGGGTGGCCGCACCCCCTAGGCACGGGCAAGCCCTGGGGGCGCCCATAGGGGGTGTGGGCCCCCTGGACCCCCACCGACCTTGATTCCTGCGCCTATAAGAAGCCTCTGACCCAAAAACCCTAAATCATCCAGAAGAAATCCACGAAAACCTCTATAGAGCCGCCACCGCCGCTAAAGGGGAGATTCAGGCGACATAAAGTCTCTGTTCCGGCACCCTGTCGGGACGGGGAAGTGCCCCCGAAGCCATCTCCATCGATCTCCATCGCCATCTTCATTACCATTGCTGATTCCCATGATGAGGAGGGAGTAGTTCTTCCTCAGGGCTAAGGGCTCTACCGGTAGCTATGTGTTCATCTCTCTCTATGCATGTGGTCATGAGCTTTGTAATCAAGTAGATCTACCTTGCTACTCAAGTGCTTCATTAGATCTCTGCTCTCCCCATGTGTGTGAAAGTGACAACGTGCACACCATGGTGGCACTTAGGTTTAAGTCTACATAAATACTCTTTGTGCTTTAATAGATCTATGCTTTTCCCCACATGTGTGAAAGTGACATCGTGCATACCGTGTGTGGCACTTTGGCTAGATTGAATATTTGTTATGAGTTATATTTGGAGTTGGATGTCTCTATGAAATCGTGGTGTTTGTTGGAACGATCTAGCGCTCAAGGTGATAGTGTGGGGTTATCTAGATTGGGGAAGGCGGACTTAAGGATTTGATGTAGTTTAGTAGATATGGAATGTAAGTAGGGAGACCTAATGTTGTTCGGAGTCTCGTATGGGATCCGGGATATCACGAGGAGATCCGTAATGGTCTGGAGAATAAGATTCATATAAGGAAAGTCTGATTCCGGAGTTCGGGAATGATTTCGATGTTTTCATCGGAGAGGTTCTAGAAGGGTCTATAAGGTTCACCGGACCGGAAGGGGAATGGTTCATGAATGTGTCATGGTTAAGTGGAATGATTGGATCATGTTCTAGGTCACTTGGTTGGGCATTTGTGAGAGAGAAATAAAGCTCTAAATTGAAAGTCAAAAGGGAGGTTTGAAAAGTCAAACTGGAACAATAGTTTCCTAGTGGAAGAAGGAAAGAGTCCTTCTTTCTCTCCAACTTGGGTTTGGGGAAGGATTCAAACTCCCCTCTCCCAAGCTGCCCTCCCTCTCATAAATAGAGGGGAGGGGCTACCCCAAAGCACCACAACCATCCCTCCCCACCTTGTCTGCCAAGCCGACGCCGCCTCGTGCCTGCCCGTCGCCGTTGCCTCGCGCCGCCGCCGGCCCGTCGCCGTCGCCCTAGCCGCCGCCTACACCACCTCCTACTCTCTGTCCTTCTAAACCTAGATCGCCAGAAACCCTAGATCCACCATAACCTGCTCCGGCTTAGGCGAAGCCCTGAATCTTCCCTCTACTTCTGACATCACGCCGTCGTGCTGCCGGAATCGCGAGGAGAGAACTACAACCTCTGCTGCCTACTGGAACAAGGGAGAGGAAGGTATTCATCGAGTACCGAACGTGTGACCGACTGCGGAAGCGCTGCCGGAACACAGCGTCGGAAGGATCGTCTATGCGATCTTGAGATCGACAAGTGTACGACAACATCATCCACGAGAATATGCTCTCGTTAACCGCTTTGGAATTCTTCGAGGGTGAGTACTCTAATCGACTCGTTGCTACAATCTAGTAGATAGATCTTGGCTTGTTTGTGTGCATGCGATATATTTTTTTTGTTTTACATGCTATGAACCCCTACAGTGGTATCAGAGCCGTGTCTATATGTAGATCTGTTGCACGAGTAGAACACAATGGTCATTATGGGCGGTGGTGATTTTATTATCAATTTATTTTTATGTACTTTGCATCTTGCGGTATGATGGGATGAAGCGGCCCGGGCTAACCTTACATGACATCGTTCATGAGACTTGCTCCACGCTTAACATGCAACTTGTATTGCATAAGTGGCTTTGCGGGTTTCTGTCTCTTCCATCGTAGTATAGATTCAATTTACAATGGACACTTGATACTTAAAGCATCAACGTTGTGGTTCTTGTTCGTAAGTTAGAACGACACTTATTGAAAGCCTCAAACCACGTAAAATATGCAAAAAAATTAGAGGCGTCTAACTTTGTTTTACAGGGGTGTGCTGTGATGTGATATGGCCATGATTGTGATTATATGTGATGTATGCAATGTTCCTTATTGTAAGTCGGCAACCGGTAGGAGCCATATGGTTGTCTTTTAATTCCGTTAAGACCTGCGTGTCTATTATTCAAAGTAGTTGTAATAGTTGATGCTGGTGGATGACAACCATGGAGCGACGCCATTGACCTTGACGCAATGCCGGTGATGATGGAGATCATGTTCGTGCTTGAAGATGGAGATCGGAAGCACAAGAAGAAAGGCCATATCATATCACATATTATGAATTGCATGTGATGTTAATCCTTTTATGCATCTTGTATTGCTTAGTTCGCGATGGTAGCATTATAAGATGATCCCTCTCACAAAATTTCAAGTTATAAAGTGTTCATCCTTAGTAAGCACCGTTGCTAAAGCTCGTTGTTTCGAAGCACCACGTGATGATCGGGTGTGTTAGATTCTGCGAGTGTATACAACGGGAGCAAGCCAGATTTTCTCATGCGGAAGCTAAGGTTTGATCTTGACGAGCCTAGCATGTACAGACATGGTCTTGGAACACGGATCACCGAAAGGTAAAGCATGAGTCATATAGTAGATATGATGAACATGTTGATTGTTCGCCATTGAAGCTACATCATATCTCGTGATGATCGGTTTTGATGTGGTGGATTTGGTTCGTGTGATCACTAAAACAATGTGAGGGATATTGTTTTGAGTGGGAGTTCACCTAGATTAATTAACTATTAATTAGAACTCAATTTGTCATAAACTTAGTCTAAACTATTGCAAATATGTTGTAGATCAATGGCGGCCCCTACCATCAATTTTAATGCATTCCTAGAGAAAGAAAAGTTGAAAAACAATGGAAGCAACTTCGTGGATTGGCTCTGCAACTTGAGGATTGTCCTCAATGCTGGTAATTTGACCTATGTGCTGGATGCACCGCTGGGTGACCCACCTGCAGCTGATGCTACCGATGAGATGAAGAATGTTTTCCTCACTTAGAAGAATCAGTACTCCACAGTTCAATGTGCTATCTTATATGGTTTGGAATCGGATCTTCAGAAAAGGTTTGAGAACCATGACCCACATGATATTGTCCATGAACTCAAAATGATATTTGAGGCTCACGCGGCAGTTGAGAGTTATGAAGCTTTTGAAAAGTTCTTTAACTGCAAGATGGAAGAGGGCAGCTCCGTTAGTGAGCACGTGCTTAAGATGTCTGGGCATGCAAGCAAGCTTCAAATCTTGGGTATAGTGATTCCTAACGCTTTGGGGATTCACCGTGTATTCCAATCACTACCACGAAGTTACAAGAACTTTGTGATGAACTACAATATGCAAAACATGGACAAGTCGTTGCCCGAACTCTTCTCCATGTTGAAGTCTGCGGAAGTGGAGATCAAGAAAGAGCACCAAGTGTTGATGGTCAATAAGACCACCAAATTCAAGAATCAAGGCAAGTCTAAGAAAAAGGGAAACTTCAAGAAGGGCGGTAAGAAAGTTACCGTGCCAGCGAAGAAGACCAAGACTGGGCCTAAGCCTGATATTGAGTACTTTTACTGCAAGGGAGAAGGTCACTGGAAGCGGAATTGCCCTAAATACTTGGCGGATTTAAAGAAAGGAAAGATCAAGAAGAAAGGTATATCCGATATACATATTATTGATGTGTATCTCACTAGTAATCGTAATAGTGCCTGGGTATTTGATACTGGTTCGGTTGCTCATATTTGTAACTAGAAACAGGTGCTGCAGAATAGACGGAAACTAGCGAAGAACGAGGTGACGATGCGCGTTGGAAATGGGTCAAAGGTTGATGTGATCACGGTCGGCACGCTACCTCTTCATCTACCATCGGGATTAGTTTTATACTTAAATAATTGTTATTTGGTTCCTGTGTTGAGCATGAACATTATATCCAGATCATATTTATTGCGAGACGGTTACTTGTTTAAGTTCAAGAATAATGGTTGTTCGATTTATATGAGTATTATGTTTTATGCACATGCACCTTTGATATATGGTCTATTCTTGTTGAATATCGATTGTAGTAATACACATATTAATAACATTGAAGCTAAACGTTTGAAATTGAGCGATAACTCGACCTATATGTGGCACTGTCGTCTTGGTCACATTGGAGTGAAGCGTATGAAGAAACTCCATTCCGATGGACTTCTTGAATCACTTGATTTTGAATCACTTGAAAGATATGAAGCATGTCTGATGGGTAAAATGACTAAGACTCCATTTTCTGGTATGATGGAGCGAGCTACAAACTTATTGGAAATCATACATACCGATGTTTGTGGTCCAATGAGTGTATCATCGCGTGGTGGTTATCGTTATGTTCTTACCTTCACGGATGACTTGAGTAGATATGGGTATATCTATTTCATGAAACATAAGTCCAAAACTTTCGAGAAGTTTAAGGAATTTCAAAGTGAAGTAGAGAATCAACGTAACAAGAAGATTAAGTTTCTATGATATGATCGTGGAGGTGAATATATAAGTTACGAGTTTGGCGATCATTTGAAGAAATGCGGAATACTTTCACAATTGACACCGGCGGGAACACCACAACGTAATGGTGTGTTCGAACATCGTAATCGAACTCTCTTAGATATGGTTCGTTCTATGATGTCACTTATAGATTTACCGCTATCATTTTGGGGTTATGCATTAGAAATAGACGCATTCACTTTAAATAGGGCACCATATAAATCCGTTGAAACGACATCGTATGAATTATGGTTTGGGAAGAAACCGAAATTGTCGTTTCTTAAAGTTTGGGGTTGCGAAGCTTATGTAAAGAAGTTATAGCCCGACAAGTTTGAACCCAAAGCGGAAAAATGCGTCTTCATAGGATACCCAAAGGAAACTATTGGGTATACCTTCTATCATAGATCCGAGGGCAAAATCTTTGTTGCCAAGAATGGATCCTTTCTAGAGAAGGAGTTTCTCTCGAAAGAAGTGACTGGAAGGAAAGTAGAACTCGACGAGGCTATTGAACCTTCGGTCAGACTTGAGAGTAGCGCAGCACCGGAAGTGGTTCCTATGGCGCCTACACCAATAAGAGAGGAATCTAATGATGTTGATCATGAAACTTTGGTTGAAGTTACTACGAAACCTCGCAGGTCAACAAGAACGCGTACCACTCCTGATTGGCATGATCCCGTTATGAGTGTCATGTTGGTGGACAACACCGACGACCTGCGACATATGAGGAAGCAATGCCGAGCCTAGAGTCCAATAAATGGCAAGAAGCCATGAAATACGATATTGGATCCATGTACGAAAACCAAGTATGGACTTTGATGGACTTACCGGATGGCCGGAAGGCTGTCGAGAACAAATGGGTTTTCAAGAAGAAAACAGATGCTGATGGTAATGTTACTGTCTATAAAGCTCGACTTGTCGCAAAAGGGTTTCGACAAATTCAAGGAGTTAACTACGATGAGACTTTCTCACTGGTAGCGAAGCTAAAGTCTGTGAGTATTTTGTTAGCAATCACTGCATATTATGATTTTGAGATATGGCAGATGGATGTCAAAACGGCGTTCCTCAATGGAGACATTGATGAAGAGTTGTATATGGTACAACCCAAAGGTTTTGTCGATCCGAAATATGCTAACAAGGTATGCAAACTTCAACAGTCCATTTATGGATTGAAGCAAGCATCTCGAAGTTGGAATCAACGTTTTGATAAGGTAATCAAAATCTTTGGTTCTATACAAACTTATGGAGAAGCTTGTATTTACAAGAAAGTGAGTGAGAGATCTGCAGAATTCTTAATACTATATGTAGAAGACATATTTTTTATTGGAAATGATGTAGACCTTCTTAATAGTGTCAAGTATTATTTGAATAATAGTTTTTCAATGAAAGATCTTGGCGAAGCAGCTTACATATTAGGCATAAAGATTTATAGAGATAGATCAAGACGACTAATATCATTGTCACAGAGTATATATTTGGACAAAGTTCTAAAGAGGTTTGGAATGGAAGAAATCAAGAAAGGGTTCTTGCCCATGTTGCCCAATACGACCTTGAGTAAAACTCAAAGTCCTGCAACGGTAGAAGATAGAGAAAGGATGAGTAAGACTCCCTATGCCTCAGCCATAGGATCTCTTATGTATGCCATGCTATGTACTAGACCCGACATTGCATATGCTGTTAGTTTGACTAGCAGATATCAAAGTGATCCAGGAGTGGATCATTGGACAACGGTCAAAAACATCCTTAAGTACTTGAGAAGGACTAAGGATATGGTTATTTCTTATGGAGGTGATGAACAACTCGTTGTTAATGGTTACACCGATGTTAGTTGGAACACCGATCCGGTTGATTCTAAGTCTCAACCTGGATACGTATTTATTTTGAATGGTGCAGCAGTGTAAAGCAAAACGTTGTGGCGAGATCTTCAACTGAATCGGAATACATAGCTGCTTCGGAGGCTTCACAAGAGGCGATATGGATGAAGGATTTCATTGCAGAGCTCGGTGTAGTTTCAAGTGCGTTGGACCCAATGTCTATCTACTGTGATAACATGGGCGCCATAACCAATGCGCAAGAACCAAGGTCACACAAGAAGCTGGAGCATATCAAGATGCGTTTTCACGCTATTCGAGAGAATGTCCAAGATTGTGACATGAAGATTTGCAAAGTACACACAGATCTGAATATGGCGGATCCATTGACTAAACCTTTCCCGAGGGCAAAACATGACCAACACCAAACCGCCATGGGTGTTCGGTATATTACCATGTAATCTAGATTAGTTGACTCTAGTGCAAGTGGGAGACTATTGGAGATATTCCCTATAGGCAATAATAAAAGTGGTTATTATTATATCTTTGTGTTTATGATAAATGTTTACATTCATGCTATAATAGTATTAACCGAAAACATTAATACTTGTGTGATTTGTAAACTAAATTAGAGTCCCTAGTAAAGCCTCTTTGTAATACTAGCTTGTTGGTTGATAGATGATCGTGGTTTCCCGATCATGAACATTGAGATGTTATTAACAACAAGATCATATCATTAGGAGAATGGTGTGATGGACATACTCCTATAGATAAGCGTAGCATAAAGATCAAGTCATTTCAATAGTTAGTTTGCTACAAGCTTTCTAATACATAGTAACCTAATTCATTCGACCATGAGATCATGCTAATCACCATCACCGGAAGAATGCTTTGATGACATCAAACAACACACCGTAACTGGGTGGCTATAAAGGTGGCATTGTGTGTTCGGAAAGTATGTGTTGAGGCACATGGATCAAGAGTGGGATTTGTCCATCCATATGACGGATAGATATGCTCTGGGCCCTCTCGGTGGAATGTCATCCAATTATCTTGCAAGCATGTGACTGGATCACAAGGGATCACATATCACGGGAACGAGAAAAGAGTACTTATCGGTAACGAGGTTGAACTAGGTATGCAGAGATACCGACGATCAAACCTCGGATAAGTAAACTATCGCGAGACAAAGGGAAATTGGTATCGTATGTAAGTGGTTCATTCGATCGCAAAGTAATTGTTCAAATATGTGGGAACCATATGAATTTCCAGATTCCTCTATTGGTTATTGATCGGAGAAGTGTCTCGGTCATGTCCACATAATTCACGAACCGTAGGGAGACACACTTAAGGATTTGATGTTGTTTAGTAGATATGGAATGTAAGTAGGGAGACCGAATGTTGTTAGGAGTCTCGGATGGGATCCGAGATATCACGAGGAGATCCTAAATGGTCTGGAGAATAAGATTCATATAAGGAAAGTCCGATTCTGGAGTTCGGGAATGATTTTGATGTTTTCATCGGAGAGGTTCTAGAAGGGTCTAGAAGGTTCACAGGACCGGAAGGGGAATGGTTCATGAATGTGTCAGGGTTAAGTGGAATGATTGGATCATGTCCTAGGTCACTTGGTTGGGAATTTGCGAGAGAGAAATAAAGCTCTAAATTGAAAGTCAAAAGGGAGGTTTGAAAAGTCAAACTAGACAATAGTTTCCTAGTGGAAGAAGGAAAGAGTCCTTCTTTCTCTCCAACTTGGGTTTGGGGAAGGATTCAAACTCCCCTCTCCCAAGCTGCCCTCCCTCTCATAAATAGAGGGAAAGGGCTGCCCCAAAGCACCACAACCAGCCTTCCCCACCTTGCGCCGCTGAGGCCGCCGCCCAAGCCGTCGCCGCCACCATGCCGCCGCCCAGCGCCGCCACCGGCCCGTCGTCGTCGCCCTAGCCGCCGCCGACACCACCTCATCCTCTCCGGCCTTCTAAACCTAGATTGCCGGAAACCCTAGATCCACCATAACCTGCTCCGGCTTAGGCGAAGCCCTGCAGGATCTTCCCTCTACTTCTGACACGACGCCATCGTGCCGCCGGAATCGCGAGGAGAGAACTACAACCTCTGCTGCCTACTGGTTCAAGGGAGAGGAAGGTCTTCATCGAGTACCAAACGTGTGACCGACTGCGGAAGCGCTGCCGAAACACAGCGCCGGAAGGATCGTCTATGCGATCTTGCGATCGGCAAGTGTACGACTACATCATCCACGAGAATCTGCTCTCGTTAACCGTTTTAAAATCTTCGAGGGTGAGTACTCTAATCGACTCGTTGCTATAATCTAGTAGATAGAACTTGGCTTATTTGTGTGCATACGGTAGAATTTTTTGTTTTACATGCTACGAACCCCTACACGATTGAGGCAAGTTCTCAGGAATTTTCAGAGATCAACTTCTAATAATATTTCAAATATGACTGCGGGTTTGGATGCTGAGTAACTATCCGTCACCACTGAATCAATGCCTTATCCTATTATGTGTTTTATTGCCATCACAAGGGTGTCGTGGAGCTCAAATTATATGTTTGAATATTTTGGGTGGCACAATTGGGGCAAGTGATTTAAATTGTCATATGGCCTCAATGCAAATCACTATCGGTGATATAGACACAATTGAGCCAATCATCCTAAATGCTACATCCGCACAAGATGCACTTGCTTGTCCTTGTCGGATGAACAATTTATTGCAGATGCAGCCTCCATGATGCAACCTTCATATTAAGGTGGACGACATGAACGGTTTGTTACAGATGCAGCCTCCATGATGCTTGTCCTTGTCGACGAAGGTGGACGATGACTCCTCCATCATTGATCACCAAATTCAACAGAAGGGACACACTGAGTGGATCGAATGACCTTGCATGATGGTAATATCATATTTATGTGTTTATAGTGGATCGAAAAATCTGTGATAAAATAATGTAAAAATTATCAGATAATTATGTATTATTAGGGCGGTAACTATTATATAGTAACATGGTAGCTACAGTACCATAATCTGGCAACCGGCGACAAAAAAAATCATCATGGCATATTAAGGTGGGACCCAAATAGTGAAGACGGATTGCCAATTAGGTTAACGATATATGAGATATTTCATTTAAATTTCTAGATTGTCGTACATGAGCAGTTTTGTGGTGTACATTTATTTGATAGAATAATTGCAATAGTTCTTCTGTTCCGATGAATAATCTGTCCTTGATTTCTATGTATTTTTTCCTTTGAAGAAGAATTAAATCGTGTATATATAAAATATTTGTTATATCATTCGTATCATTAATCTAAAAATATCAATTATGTAGTACCATATTACGGAGATAATGTTGCTCTTTTTCTTTTTCTCAAACTATGCCTCAAAATGCGCATACACTTATTCATGGAACCCAAGTATATGCGAACTCTACTGGAAGCCATATATTTTGATAGCTCAAATTGAGCTGAACTTTTCACGGTTTGAGGAAGGGAAACAAGAGTCACTATCTCTTCTAGTCCTTACTTTCTCCGATCCAAATTACTTGTAACAAATTCATTAAATAAAGACAGATTTTAGACAACATTTTGTCTAAATCTGTGACAAGTAATTTAAATTGGAGGGAGTACCTAAATTAAATTGTTCTTGTACATGAAAACGTTTAGGGATGGTCGGTAACGCTGTAGCAACGATGACACCATAGTAAACTGAACTCTTTTTTTTATCATTGAGAAGATTATCATCCGATGACTGGATGCTCGACTGAGAAATATTGTTTCTATCTTCGTTCCCGCCTAAATCTTCACAAGAGTAGGTATAACAAAGTTTTCCACCCAAAGAAGGGGTATACAAAATTTCTCAACGATACTACAACATAGTATTCTTGGACGAATCAAAAAGCAGAATTTTACAGTGCCGTACACAGGACAGAAACTATTTTTGCACCATCCACAATGCTTCTCGTATACAATGAGAAGAGATACATCAAATCTCGAGCTATTTTCCAAACTTTTCACATGAATTTGCACAGAAATTCCTTGATCCGGTCAATGTAGGGCGGTCGAGTAGGAACGATATGCCCCATGTCATGCTCAACGATGGTGCGCCGGTCCTCCTCAAACATGCCAGCCAGTTCGGTGCTTGCCATGCTCGCGATCTGCCTGTCATGACCTTCACCGCCGCCAAAGCAATGGAGCGAGGGGAGCCTGATTGGCTCGCTATCGAAATAGCCGACAGGTGCTGGATATCCAGAGCAGAATATCCCGAACCTGAAGTTTGGAGAACCAGAAGTCTGCTGCTGCTGCAGTCTGCACAGTAAGGCAGCCATTGCTGCACCCTGGGAGAAACCAAGGATGCCGTCAAAGTTCCCATTTTGAGCAATTGTGTTCTCAAGGTATGTATACGATTCCTCTAAGCCCTCAGCTTGCTGCTTATATTGAAGAGGGTCAAATGGTCCATCTGCAATCTTCCACTCTTGCTCTGTGTGGCAACTCGTATTGGGAGAAACTAGCCACGCGAATTTCGTTTTTGCTGTCAAAGATGGAGGTGAGGGTTTGTCGGAGCAGGAATCTGGTTTTGGTTGGTATACAAATGAAAGCTCGTGAGGAGCATCTATGAAGACAAGCTCAGCAATGTGCTTGAGCTTTTTGGCAAATGCAGATGTTCTGCCCTTAAAATTTGATGCGTTCTGACGGAAACCATGCAAGCAGAGGATCCTCAACTTCTTCAGGTGCTCACTACCTGGTACAATATTTCTACAGGTTAGAGGAAGCTAGACCTCAAGATAGGCAAATTTTCTATTTGAACAAATTATACCATTACTTATTCACGCTGCAATGAACAAAAAAAACACAAATGCTTTCTTTGGAAACCAAAATAGGCTCCTCAACTAGGAAAAAAGCTTTGTCAAGAGCAAATGCTTGGAGGACATTATAACTTATAAGTTGGTACCACGAGGTATGCTTACTTCAACCTTAAATACGAAGACACACTTACTTTAGAGTTGATGGACATATCTTATAGTGAAGTTATTTTGACCTCATAGGTACCAAAAAATCTCCTCAATAACATACCAAATGAAATATGCATTTATCTTAGTTGTTTAAACCCACTGATTAAGTTCTATGTAGCATGCACAGACTTATAGCATCGGCATACTCGATGAGACGAGATCATAATAGCCAGATATTGAGACAGTGCAAAGGTAAACTGATACAGACCTTACCGTTAGTCATGGGAGCTTTAGAGGTTGAAACTTTGTTGCTTATGGATGGCTTTCCGAAGGCAGAAGATTCAGATAGCTCTGACTCTTTTTGGCAGTCTTGCCTTGCAGATATCTGATAGCATGGTTTTCCATTTCTTTGGCATAGCTCGCATACATACTCCTCAGTAGAATGCTATAAAAGAAAATGAGAAGATTTAGCAGACAGATTCTATTGCATGGAGCAGTCACCAAGCAAGGAATGAAGTTAAGGTGCCAATTAGCAGCAATTTTTCCAAAAAGACAATACAAATCATAGCATCTTAGATACCTGACATGTGGAGCACACTAAGACCAACATTCGGCAGTGGCTACACCGGCACCGAGACGAGTAGTCGTCAAAGGTAGAACCACATATCAAACAAGTTCCAAGTATGCCATCTTTAAGGCTTCCCACAGAGATTCTGCCAAACCATACTGAAACAAGTCAAGGACCCAAGGAACTGCTAAAGGAAATTGTTCGAGGATTCAAGCAGATATGTAAGGCACTAACCTGTGGTCAAATACAAAATTCTTTCCATCAAAATAGCCACCATCTGGGAATTGCTCCAAATATCTCTGGATGCCACCGTACAACTAAGAGAAGCACAATAAGAAATTAGCACACATAATGCAAACTAGAGAACAAGGTCAGGACTACAACATATATCTGAAATGCCAAAATATCAATCAGAGGGAGCATATTACCTGAAAAACATTCTCAAAGCCTTCACCTTTGGAGCGGATATAAGCTGAGGCCATCTCACAGCGTATACCTCCTGTGCAATACCTGGAAATACAAAGAGGTAGTTCGATAAATTGCTTGCTAAATGTCTTGCCTAACCTATAAATCAGTGTCTAATTCTAAGATTTGGTCATACATACATCATAATTGATTTACCACGTAGCTTCTCAGTATGCTCATCTATCCACAATGGCAAGTCACTGTATTGTCGGATTTCAGGATGTAGCGTCTCCACATTTGGTACATGGAACTTGCCAATCCGTGTCTCATACAGATTCCTTGCATCCAAAACAACCACACCATTCTTCTCCTCAGAATCCGAACTAGTTCCTGTTAAAAGAGTAGTCCAACTTGACGTTGAGCCCACGCGCAAAAAATGATCTCACTCCTAAGCAGAGAGTAGACAATGCAGACAGCCAAAAGGCCACAAACTTCAGTTCTGAGAATCAACCCACCTACACTTTGAAGCACCGAGTGGAATTCAGCTGCCGATAAATGTCTCCCCGCAAATGAGATCTCCGGGGTTGTCAAGGACGGGTTCGAACAAAGTGTAACCAGCTCCTGTCAATTCCAACACAAGACACAATGCCATCAACGAGACTTCAAGGTGTTACACAAGCTCATAAATGGTGAAATCATTTGCCATCTCGGAGAAGAGGACCTTGACGAGCCGAACGGAGAGCGATGTGAAGCCGCACTCCCTGGCGACCCTTTCGTCGACCGGGTCCTCGCAGGAGGCCAGCTTGAAGTCGGTTCCATCGAACAGGATGTTCGAGCTCATCTCCTGGATGTGCTTCTCCAGCGCCGCCATCCTCCCCCCGAGCTACCAGCACAAAATGTCGCAGTAAATTAAGACTCACCGTCACATAAAAGAATCCACAAGAAACAGAACACGCCGCCCTGGGCTATTGAGCAAGGGGGATGGGGAGAGCGGGGTTCCTCACCGTGGCGTTAACGCCGTCGGGGCCAACGCGGACGCGTCCAACGAGGGCGAGAGCGCGACAGTTGGCCTCGTAGAAGGCCGCGAGCGCGGGGGCGTCGGGGACCTCGGCGTACTTGTAGTATAGGAGCACGCCGTAGCGTCCATCTCCATTATTCTGCTGCTCCTGGGTCGATGACGGCGTCGCCGCCGTCGCGTCCATGGCTACGACGACCACGAAGACGGTGCGCCTGCAAAACCCTAGCGGCTGTTGCTGGAGGAGGAGGAAGACACACCGGGCGGGCTTTCCCCAAATCCTGGCCCATATACGGCTCGGTCCATCTGCAGAAAGCCAAGAGGATGCGGCCCTTAGAATATTAAAATGTTGGCTCAATGGTAAGCCCGGCCTGTTATCCACCTTATCCTTTCATCCTTTGCCTCCGATTCCATTTCGCTGTGCGTCCCCCACCCAAAAAACCCCTGAAGAACCTCTCTCCTCGCCTTCCGGCTCTCCCACCGGCCACCACGTCCTGCGACCACCGCTAATGGAGGCCACCGCCGGGTCCTCGCGGACACTCTTCCTCATCACGCCTTCGCCGCCTCTGGTCAGCACGGTGCGCCTCGCCCTTGGTGTGGGGAGGCGCCGGTTCGTGGCCGCGGGGACCAGGAAGAGGAGGGGAAAGGACGGGGAAGCGGGAGAGGAGCGGGTGGACACGCACAGCTTCAACCCCAAGGCCGGCGAGGTCACGGGGCCGTTTCCCGAGTCCGTGCTTCTCAGGAAGGTGCGTGCGCCCTTGGTTTTGTGCTGCGGGCAGTTACACTAATTGTGAAGAGCGTTGTCAATTGGGTATACAGTTTTGGTGTTAACTTATGGATTATGAACTCCCTGAGCTATGGAAAATATCAGATATGTCGTGGTCGCTTTCTGATTCTATTCAATGGACCTTTGATTGAAAGAGTCGGCAGATTAGTGGAGGCAATAGGTGGTATATGTCACAGCTTTGCATATCCATATATGGTACTCCCTCTGATCCAAGTGTCGCAGTTTTGAACTATAGGATCGAAGGGAGTACAGTCCAGTGCTCGTAGAGATTTTTAGAGTGTTTATTTATAGATCTTTGCGTCACACTGCTTTGCATTATATTTGTCGAAGAAGTAGTGAGCATGGGTAGAATCACGAGGGCAGGTTATCTGAGATTTGTTATCACTGTTCTATTTCAGTGATATATAAGCTGCAATCCTGATAGTTTTGCCAAAGTGCTGATAATAGTGGGTGGAGCACTGGATTTTGTTGGCCAATTTTGTTCGTACCTTGACATGTCTTGCTTTTCATTGTACCCTCGTCTTTCTTTTAGAGAAAAGACCGCAGAGTAGCCCAGATTCGTTCAAAAACAATAAAAGTAGTCTTTATGCTGGGCATACCAGGTTCCAAGTAGGACCTGGAAAAGGCAAACCGGTAGGGCTGGAAAGTGGAAACTCTGAAAGCAGAGGGCAGTGCAAACCGATAGTCAGCCTTCAGCATACAGAATGGCAACTAACTGAAGCAGGTTGAAAGTCACTAGACAGCAGGAACTACTCTAACTGCAGTACACAGCAGACGTAAAAAGAAGGCGTGTTTGGTTTGTGCCCAAGATTGCCCCACCAAATTTTTGGCTAGCCAAAATTTTGGTTGAGCCTTTGCTTGCCCACAAATTGGTCAATATTGGCAAAAAAAATTGAACTAGAGTCAGGGCCGGCTCTATATTATACGGGGCCCTAGGCGAAGTTAAAAACATGGGCCCCTAAGTCTTATATAATATATGTACTAGGTGCATGCATATATGTATTCGTCAGTACTTTAGGTATATGTATGCTCGGCATGATGTTTGTGTGGACACTAGCTAACGGATGCTAAGTTATTACATACAAAAACCTAACTATATTACAAACTCATTGATTGGTTCTCCGAGGCCCGATCGACGATGGTATCATCGGTATAGTTTAATTTTATGCTAGATGCATCATTTTCCTTTTTGTAGTAGTTGCAGCCTAGCGAATGAAGGAATTACTAAACGCAACCTAATTAGAAGAATACTCACTAACTCTCTTAGTACATGTTATTCAAGATTTTAGGGATATAAACTGCATACCTTAGTACTTGGCCTTTTTCCCTTGGGGAATAACCAACCGGCCACCGGAGCTGATCGTGGCCGCTAGAGAACCACGGCCATGAGTGATCCATGCTTTACCGCTTCCATCATAGATTTAATTTTTATTGATTCAAAAGTGAAGATGGGTGAGGGGCATGAAAGGCGGGACCTGGGACTCTTGTTGCGTGCATATCGGCTGGGATTCACGGACGAACAAGACGAGGCGTGCGTAGTAGATGATTAGGTAGTCAAGGATGATCTCCAGGCAGCCGAACCACGGAGGCAGTCAAACAGACTGAGAGGACTAGAGGAGATCGATTGCTTCTCTGTGTGTGTTTCCTTTGATCCTCTCCCCGATGGGCCCATTTGTGCCTTTCCTCTATTTTTTTTCAGCCCAGCACAACAAAAGTGCTATAGGATATGCTTAACAAGAAAACAACTAGGCAAAGCGTATATAGGATGGCCCCCCTCCAAGGCATGGGCCCTAGGCGGTTGCCATGGTCACGATGGGTCAGCGCCGGCCCTGACTAGAGTTGGTAGTGGAGCATTGGCATGCCAAAAAGTTGGCAACAATCCAAACAAGAACCAACCTTTTGGTCATGACCAAAATATTGGTAGGGTACACTTTGGCCACAATCCAAACACACCTTAACTGTCGCTACTCTAACACCTTGTCTAGCTTGCTCTTCCTCCTCCAACAACAATTGAAGCTTCTCCTTTTATCCTTCCACCGCTTGCGGTTATTTTGGAGAACCAGCAAACTCAATTGCTGCATCAGGATAATGCTCTGTAAATAACCTGCTCGATACTAGTAAAGTATCAATTGCTGATCACCATCTGTCGTTACAAACTAACAAATTAGACATTGGACCAAATTATCGCCGCCAGAACTCTTGACAAACGAATTGCAATGGTTAAAATTATTTTCATGTTGGATTCCTTAGATTAAGTTTAACTTTCAATATAGTTGTTCCTTGAGAATGAAGCGTGGGATGAGATTTATAGTTCATTATGTTTTGTTATGTTGATTGTTTTACAGAAAACAGTGAAGGAGGACGGTGAAGATTCACCTGAATTTGCTGATGCCGAAGAAGGTGATATTCAGTTTGCACTCATATGGTCTTTCTTTGTGGTGGATATAAATATACGATCAGTCTAACTGAACTACCTTTGCAGAAAAGCTTTATGAACTTCTGAACATTCAGCTAGAGAGTGGTTTAAATCTGCAAAGAAGTAAGACTTCATTCCTCTACTCTTCAGAAAAAAGGTTTTAATTGCTTATCTATGATGGTGTCATTTGTATGCCAATTTGGATGTGGTGATCTAAGATCGGCATTATCTTTCTCCCATGCTTCTACAGTGCGGCACTATGAAGTTGTTTACCTCATTCATGAGGACCGTGTGGAGGAAGTTGAAGATGTTGTATCAAAAGTACAAGGTGTATTTCTCAATACTTATGCATCACTTATTCATTTTCATAGATGTGTGGATTAGTCCATGTGTTCGTTGGTTGTACTTAAAAAATCCTCAATGAGTCAATCTCAATAAGTCAAGGTGCATTTGCATTTCTCAGTGCACCTTGACCATATTCACATATCATGTTATGGTGGCAAGAGTTTGGCACTCCTCTGGAGCCATCTTCTGTTAAACATACGCCTGTCTGGCTGATTTGTTAACTCTAAACACCTGAAACATACTCCCTCCGTTCCTAAATATAAGACATTTTTGGAGTTCAATTTAAACTTCCAAAACGTCTTATATTTAGGAACAGAGGAAGTACTATTTTGGGTATTTCTGCTCTAGTCCAACTCCAACATTGTGCCACGAAAATGTATAGTATAAACTATGTCTGTCGTTCTATTGTAGATTTTGTCAGAAAGAGAAAAGGACGGATATGGAGGGTGAACAACTGGGGACTGCGTAGACTTGCTTACAAGATAAAGAAAGCAACCCATGCCAACTACGTCCTAATGAACTTTGAGATACAGGCAAAATGCATCAACGATTTCAAAACCCTGCTTGATAAGGATGAAAGAATCATTAGACACCTTGTTATGAAACGAGATGAGGCGATTACGGAAGACTGCCCTCCCCCACCAGAGTTCCACGCTATGCGATCTCAAGAGTTGGATGATGAATATATTGATGAGGAATATGTGAAAGTGGATGATGGGGATGATGAGGGTGAGAATGACAATGTTGATGATGATGTCGAAGCTGGTGATGAACCTGAAATCATTCTTGTTGATGAAGTTGACGATGACAACACCGAAGATCTCAGAAGAAGGAATAGGAAGATTAAACTGGAGAAGTACACAATGGAGAAAGCCTTGAGGTAGCATGTGTATCTACTGTATGTTCTCATGTACTATAAAACTATAAATCTGATTTTAGTTCTTATACAAAGGAAGACTGGTATGATGAAGTAACTAAAGTTAGGCGTTTTCCGTGTACCAGACTACGACCACTATTATGATGGTATATGATTAGTGAGATCAGTTCATTAGGTCTTCTCCCTGGATATAGAGCTGTTGTTGTTTCCGAATTATGCGATATGATCATTCCCTTGTAGATGCCTTCTTTTGAAAGCCCAAACATCATTGTATGGGTTACAAAAGCAAAATTAAGTAACTAACACAACTTTTTATTGTAAAACTCCTTTATCCTTGTACACTCAATACAACTATACAACTAACTTGCTGATGTTACAAATTTGGATGCTTTGGGTTGGAATAAATGTTTTCATTTGCCAGTACTCTGATCTATAGTTTGATCAAGATGTGCTTCTACTTCTGATATTCTCCTTGTTTCAGTAGCTGTCAGAATCAATTTTTTATAGATGCATTCAGTTTGACGTGTCTCTATTCAAAACAAAATGCTTAGTAACTAGCGAGTTGCTTCGATATTTCATATTCTGCATGACAGTTGCTCAAATTCTTTCTGGGGTCCTCATGCTTGCTGGACACTCTTTTACCACTTCGCTAAATCCTTGTCACCTATATTTGCTTACAATTCGCTGTTTGGTTCATATTGTTACTCCAAAATTTCAGCATACCTTCATCATCATTTAGCCAGACACACAATTTTAGAACCGTTTTCTTTTTCTATACAAGGGACTAACATTTCCAGCTGTATTGAGCTAGTACTTGCAGTACTAACTATTAAGTACTGACTTGATTGAACTCATGAGAAGATCCAAGCATTACGATGACATGCTAACGATGCATAACATGATTGGCTGGGTATATGTGAAGTCGTGAACTTCATTCATGATCATACCGTAGTACTGTTCAACAGTTGTTGCCTTGTTGGTAGTTGCCACACATGCTCAATGAATCGGTCAATTAATATCCAGCATTAACTTAGGGAATCTTGCCCATGCCCCCAACTTGGTTGTCTGTCGTCTCCTCTAGGTGTTGTTTCTAACATCTTCTATCGAATAGTGATTATAAGATTTGCAATTTGCAATTTGCGTCCAATGAGCTTATCTGTGTGTACTTATCACCATCCTTCTTCACATGTATTTGGTTGTAGTTTATCTCTATGAATTTGACTTATCATCTTGTTCTGTCATTACATGATTTATGCTGCATTTAGGACCTGTGGCTTGAGTTTCGGATGATCAGACTTGGAACTGGTTCCAGATCCAGGAATTTAAAATTGGGTGTACAAATTTCAACCAACACAAAACTTAGAGGTGAAAAGCTGAAAAGGGGTTCTTTTTTAGGCTCTACTACTTGCTAATTCCAGATTTGAGCCTGCTTTGGATGAGAAAATATGACGTATACAGACTGGAAATCACTAGTGATATCGTATGTCTACCATACACTATATATGAGTTGTCTTGCAGAAAATTTTGGGTGTACATTTGTACACCCTTGACCTCTTGTGGATCCGTCCATGGTTCCAGTGCCCTGGGATTTTCTCAAGTGTACATTGCTTGAAATTACAAATACTTGTTATTAATTAATCTGACCTTTGTTGAATCATAAACTTGTTTTGCCATAATCTGCTTCATGCTACTACAAGAATCTGCTTCGGTTTTATCTAGAGTTTCTGTTGACTGGAGAAATCTCAATTGGGAGGAACAAAATCATTCTGCAATGCTTAGATATTTCGTTGTGTAATCAGACCTGCTTATATCTATTCTATCCTATTCTTAGTTGGGTACCATATGCACCTCTTTGGGTTTCTACTGAATCGAGAAAATGGATTGTACATCTTTCATCCTTTTGAATTTGATACATATAAGGTGTCCTAGCCATATGTTGTGAAGTACTTACTACTATTGTGCATGATCCTGTACTTTGCTTTGAACAGTGTATCCATGATCTGGAAACTTCGATCCACCCCATGTGGTTCCCTTTATCAATCTGATGATGATCCGGGGACTTCCAATACCTTCTCCTGACCAGTTTCATCTTGACACACTGAAGAACCTTCAAACAACTTCCAATATCTGATGTAACAGACTTGGCAACGGATGTCCACCAGCGTTGTACAGATGACTTGTTGGGTTTTTTCCTAGTTCATCATGTGATGTACTCAGCGTAGGTTCTCTTTAAACATCATGGCTATGTCGTGGCCTTGGTAGTTCTTCTACCATAAAAAAAGGGGATTTGCTGAAATATTGTCTTTGTCGACTTTTGGCGAATGAACAGGACAAGGTAGTTAGGCAGTGACAGCCTGCCAAAGACAAATAGCCAGTAACCAATGCAGGAACTTTACAGAGAGTCATGGAGCTTTCCACATAAAAGCCCATAATGCTAACGGGAACATTCGAGGAAACCTTTTCATGGCAGAAGAATCTTCTAGGCCATTCTTTCAACTGTTTAGCCATCAGAAACAGTGTGTTACTGATTAATCATGGTATAGTGACTAGCACAATGGAGCAAGGTAGCGTCTTGAAGCTGGATACCCCAAAGGTCTGCGTGTGGATGCATGTTTGCGTCTTATGCAACTTTAAGATATATCGTACCGAATTGCTTCTTTCATCATAGCGTCTGTAGTCCAACGGTTAGGATAATTGCCTTCCAAGCAATAGACCCGGGTTCGACTCCCGGCAGACGCACTTTTTAATTTCCTCCTACGTTTGTTTTTCTTTTTCTGGAAAAAATATCAACTTGCTAGATCGTTTATTAGGTCTTTCCGCAATTCCTCTGGTTAAGGTGGCGTTTCGTTGTTTGATAGCCAGCCCAGAATCAGTAAAGAAGCATATATGGCAACTCTCACTATGTCATGCCAATCATACGTCTGTTTTGTTTGTACCATTTCATTTGCTTTCAACATCACAGATCACACACGGTCTTGACATTGCTGCAAAACTACTCTACTATTCTAGAAGATGGCTGGTATTCTAGAAAACTACTCTGGTAATCACGATCCAGATTTTTAAAACTTTTTTGTATGTTTTTTTTGAAATGTACTTTTTTTTGTATGTTGTTGTCATATGGCTAACCACTTCTTTTTTCTACTTCAGTAGCTATCCTTTTTTATAATAATGTATTAGAGTAAAAATTAAGTCAACCACAACACAATTCAACACCGCAAGTTAAGCCTCGGTGCATGCAAGCTTTACTAAAAACTTCAAACAACAATATCTTTAACCAAATAGCACACAAGGCCTAGGAAGCGACAAGCTAACCCATCTAGGGTTCCGTCCCCTTGTCCGTGACGCTGTCGTTCCATTTTGTCTTTGTTGGCCTTAGAGCCTTGGATGTATGGCGGATCATGGCCTCTCATCGGCGGGAGTTTTTTTAGTATTTTCTAGTGTCTTTTCGGGTTGTTGAGGCAGCTGCTGCATTCCGAAGTCAGAATAAGGTTCTCTTCGTCCCATCCTTGCTCTGGTGGTGCGTCTAGCACCAGCGAAAAGCGCGTGGATTCGTGTAACTGGTGGATCTCTTGGGATCTAGTCGTTTTTCAGATTCGTTGGTATGATTTGTGGTTAGCTCTTCCGATCTACGGTTGTCATCTTCATCTTTCATTTTTCTGTGTTATTATCAACTGACATCTCCTGTTGGATCAATGCTCTATATATGGAGTCTGCCGAGAATTTGTCACTTTTGTGTAGATTCTATTGAAACTTATTAGTCCCTTGCAATAGTTACATCGTCGTGAAATGCTCACCATAGCATTCCAAAATTTAAGCATTGGACTTGGTAGAGAGAACTCCAAAACCACAATGATAATATCGCTTTTGTAAAAGTCAATATTATATAGAATCGGATATTATTTTCACAGTGTAACATTTTCTAGCAACTTGTCCTCTCATAATCCAATTTCCGATCCATCTTTAATTATATAAACGATCCTAAACGAAGAAGTGTTTCTTCATCGCCATTAAACCAACCTAAACAAAGTTTTTTTTAGTATTTTTCCAGTGTCTTTTCGGGATGTTGAGGCAGCAACTGCATTCCGAAGTCAGAATAAGGCTATTTTCGTCCCATCCTTGTTCTGGTGGTGCGTCTAGCAGCAGCGAAGGGCGCGTGGAGTCATGTGTCCGGTGGATCTCTTGGGATCTAGTCGTTTTTCATATTCGTTGGTGTGATTTGTGATTAGATTTTTCGATCTACGGTTGTCATCTTTATCTTTCATTTTTTATGTGTTATTATCAACTGACATCTCCTGTTGGACCAATGCTCTATATATGGAGTCTGCCGAGAATTTGTCACTTTTCGTGTAGATTCTATTAAAACTTATTAGTCCCTTGCAATAGTTACATCGTCGTGAAATGCTCACCAGAGCATTCCAAAATTTAAGCATTGGTCTTGGTGGAGAGAACTCCAAAACCACAATGATAATATCGCTTTTGTAAAAGTCAATATTATATAGAATCGGATATTATTTTCGGAGTGTAACATTTTCTAGCAACTTGTCCTCTCATAATCCAATTTCCGATCCATCTTTAATTATAAACGATCCTAAACAAAGAAGTGTTTCTTCATCACCATTAAACCAACCTAGAAATGCGGGTCACAGAGTTTTCAATAAAGTTAGGACAAAGCATTGGAGACTAACCTATTTTTACAAGAGTTTACCATAACTCATCTTCAGTAAGAAGCTTGTATAACCATTTACCAAGTAATCTGTATTTTTAACCTCAAGGTCATGAATACTAGCCCACCTTGATCTTTGAGACCACAATCTATTATCAATGTATTTTTTATAGAAAATATCCATATAATTTTGTTAATAACATATTCATATAAAAAGTAAGAGTGTCAAAGGCTGTGACTAAAACTCGAGCGTAGTATATAGTAGAGTATATCTTTAAATTAGAAGGACTAGTTGTTTATAGGCAGATGCAGCAGTCACTCTCGTTCCCAAATCTCTCTCTCTCTCTTTTTTCTCCTTTTTTTACGCTTTTAGTATAAATACTAACAACTTTCGGTCACCATCACTGACACGTTGGCCCCTTTGCGCCCACGAGGCCGTCGTTGCCGGCGAGCATGAGGTACTTGTCCTTCCTCGTGAGCATGGTGCACTCATACCCAAGCGCCGCCGCCATCAACCGCTGCACGCGGTTGGCCACGTCTGTGCTCGCCGCCGCGCCGTTCCTGACGGGCGCCGTGTGGACCTTGCCGAGGAACTCCACCGTGTAGCACATCCTGGGGTTGGCCACGTAGTAGAGCGGGTCCATGGACTTCCAGCCGCCGGCAGTGGTGGCGTGGAACATGGCCGTCTCGACGGCGATAGCCACTGGCACGACACCTTCGCCGCTGAGCTCGGCGAACAGCGGGCTGAAGCGGAGCAGGTACGGCTCGCGGCAGGTGGTGCCCTCGGGGCAGACGACGACGTGCGCGCCGCCGTCCAGGAGGCGCGCCATAGCGGCACCGTCGTGGGCGCGGTCCCTGGCGAGGTGGACGGTGCGGCCGATCGGCGAGATGAGCTCCGAGAGTCGGCTCAGGCTATAGGACACGGCGCGAACGGGGCGGTTCAGCGCGATGGAGACGTACACGGGATCGATGAGCGTGCGGTGGTTGCACACGTACAGCTGCCCGCGCGACGGCGAGCGCGATGATGGAGGCAGCGAGCCGCGGAGGCGCCACGACTGGCCGGTGGCGGCGAGAATCAGCGTGGCGTAGCGGTAGGGGAGCGCCATCGCGACGGCGATGCGGGCCAGGGCAAGCGCGGCGCCGAAGGGGAGCCAGACGAGCATGGCGAGGGTGTCGAGCGGCGTCGGCCGGAAGGCGAGGCGGCCGTCGTGGAAGACGAGAGGCCTCGGGTACTCATGGCTCGGCAATGGCCGCCACTTGCGCTTCTCCTCGGCGCTCACAACGTACACCTCCTTGCACGAGGAAGACAGAGTGTTGTTACGAAGAAACTCCATCGACCCCCCAGAGAAGCCCACGATGTCGTCACCGACGACGGTGCTCTCCATGAGCTTCTTCCTCGCCTCCGACGCCGCCTCTCCGTCCCCTTCCTCCATGAGGCCAGTGTAGAATCCCCACAGCACCTTCATCTCCCTCGCCGCGACGACGTCGGCGGCGTCAGCGATCAGGTACTCTTTCAAGAATGGTTCCAGCATCACCCTCGGCATCCTACTGGCCCACACCACCACCGCCCTCTTACCGGCAGCACCAAGCGGCCGCCGCCGCACGGCGTCGAACGCCTCGAGCCCGATGTCCTCCAGAAGCCACCGTGGCAGCACGGCGCGGCCGGCGCGGAACCGCGCGGCGCGGAGCCCGCAGAAGGCGACGAAGGCCATAGCCCTCACGGCCACGTCACCGCCACCGCTGGCGCCGGCGCAGGCTATCACAGGGTAGAGGAGGAGAAGGAGGAGGCCACGGGTAAAGCCCCCGGCCTCGACGGCGACCAGCATGAAGTAGGGGAAGAGGGATCGTGACAGGAGCAGGCCGCCGTCGACGTCGACGACCAGCGCGGTCGCCTCGGCGAGCCGCGCCGCGGGAGGTGCACGCCTGTGTATGCAGACTTTTTCGGAGGGGTGCGGAGGCAATGCATCTGGCGGAGCATCGCCGCCGCTGCCATGGAAGAGGATCGAGAGGAGGTTGGAGAATACAAACTTTTGAGCTGCCGCCATCATCTTCTCATCAGGCATGCAGCTAGACGTAGTAGTCAGCTTTCGTGTATATATATGGAATTGCTGGGCGTCCTGGTACCACTTGCCATCGTGATGTACGTGTGCACGCCTAATCAATACTCCTACTTTGTAGTTTGTGCTAGCACGAAATGTTGCAAGCTGTGGTCAACAGTTTATCAATTTGCCAACAATTGAATTTTTACTGACCAAATCTTCTTCGTTCATTCTCGCCTTGTCACTGTTGACGCTTCTTGTCATGCAGGGAACTACAATTGAGGTTTCCACGTGTAGCTGGCCGTCACCACTAACCATCAAACGGTCATAATTGCTCTAAGATCAATGTATGTATTTTTTAACAAGGCAATTTTTTTTCATTAATTAAGATTAAGAAGAAGGTTTTAGAGACAAATGTCTATAACAAGCCATATGACTTTAGCTAAAGAAAAAAAGTCCACTCTCGCGGCATTATATTACTCAAGAATTTTGCACCGACAAGGCTCCAAGCTTTGGCTTCCTTCTTAATCTTTGCTATCATAACATGAACGGGAAAGATGAATGTCGAAAACTCGAGCGTTTCACTCCTTCCATTCCAAGAGACTAGCATAATCATCAAGGCCACCGCCCTCCTTTCCTTTCCCTTTTCAAGAGCTATCTTTGTGCACCATGCCTCCACCCATGGTTCATTTGCTAGTCATAAATGTGCCATTGATGTCATGCCATGAGAGTATGTATGTATGTATGTATGTATGTATGTATGTATGTATGTATGTATGTATGTATGTATGTATGTATGTATGTATGTATGTATGTATGTATGTTTTGAATTTTGGGCCATCCAAAAACCAAAATGTATTTCTCCTTGTGTACGGCCACACCGAGTGAGTAGAACAAACATATGCTCCTTATCACTATTGACGCTTCTTTGTCGGGTACCTTGTCTCGATTTAAACCATTTTTTCTTATCGAGCCGGTGTTTAACGGTCATGTATCCACAACCAATACCAAAGATTGACAATCCTATGAAGCCTATTGGTCAGGGTGCAGGTGGGACTACCCGTGAAACCGCTTATGCTCGCATAGTCCACACATTCTAAGGGTGTGTCCGGCGAGAGCCCGCGAAAATTATGTGGTGCCATCCATCCCACTTATGGCCACATGTGCCAACAAATGCGTCAATGCAATTGTTGTTCATATAGTGTTGATAAAAATAATCGGTAAGCATGATGCGATCAAAATGCTATATCAATGTCCATATACTAGGTAAGCTAATGAATTTGTTATTTTAGCAATGTGCAAACGACAATACAGACTAACAACATTTGCTACAAGGCACTGGCCAAGCAAAACATTCGGTCCAACAGAATTCCAATTACTCCCTTCGGCCCGATTTACTTGTCGCGGCTCCCTCCCTCTCGCCACTACCCGTGTTGTGCCGGCGCCACCGAGCCGCTCCACCGTTCGCCGTTCTCCTCTACGCATGATCATCGACAAAAACAAGTGCCATGATCACATCAGAATTAAAGAGCATGTCTCAACTATGAATCAAACCGAAGAAAGAAACAATTTGTGTGAAAACTAATTCACCTTATGTACAATAATAATGGCAGAGTTTAAGAATGGAATGCTCCACTCAAATTTTACTTCAAGTATGATGGCCTTACTGTATAAATCATAGTTGTAAATTTTTACTGTGCAATTGAACATATCGTCATCAGGCGATGATGAACATACACAACTAAACATACTTCAAGTATGAAGGCCTTACTTATGCGAGCATATACGAATAATCCATAAGAGCCTTTAGGCTACCTCCCGGTTAGTACTAATACCCATGAGAACCAACATCACTGAAGTTCTGATTATAGCTAGCTCAAATTAAGCATTATCACGGTTAGATCCTGGATGTTACATGAAACATCCTTATCTTAAAATGCTATATCAATGTCCATATACTAGGTAAGCTAATGGATCTGTCATTTTAGCAATGTGCAAACGACAATACAGACTAACAACATTTGCTACAAAGCACTGGCCAAGCAAAACATTCGGTCCAACAGAATTCCAGTTACTCCCTTCGGCCCGATTTACTTGTCGCGGCTCCCTCCCTCTCGCCACTACCCGCGTTGTGCCGGCGCCACCGAGCCGCTCCACCGCTCGCCGTTCTCCTCTACGCATGATCATCGGCAGAAACTTGTTGCCATGATCACATCAGAATTAAAGAGCATGTCTCAACTATGAATCAAACCGAAGAAAGAAACAATTTGTGTGAAAACTAATTCACTTCATATACAATAATAATGGCGGAGCTTAAGAATGGAATGCTCCACTCAAATTTTACTTCAAGTATGATGGCATTACTGTATAAATCATAGTTGTAAATTTTTACTGTGCAATTGAACATATCGTCATCAGGCGAATTGCTGATGAACATACACAACTAAACATACTTCAAGTATGAAGGCCTTACTTCTGCGAGCATATACGAATAATCCATAAGAGCCTTTAGGCTACCTCCCGGTTAGTACTAATACCCATGAGAACCAACATCACTAAAGTTCTGATTATATCTAGCTAAAATTAAGCATTGTCATGGTTAGATCCTGGATGTTACATGAAACATCCTTATCTCCTTGGACTTGGCAGAACTTTGTACAGGTCTTAGGATACCCCAAAATATTTTCCATTAGTACAATTTATTGACAAATGCATGAATACCTTTAATATCTTTGTAAATATTAAGCCTCCCGCGACGTTGCCATTTGAAAGAGGAACAAGCCAAGAAATAACTTCAAACCTGCTCTTATGTATGACCTTTACCTCCTATATATTTTCCCTAGTTGGGTTCTTAGAGCTATCTAGAATCGTACACTTATCTCACATTGGACATATTCTAAGTATGTAGTGATCTTGCTTGACTCAGGATCATGCTCCGGCTGAGATATTTGAGTTTGGAGTTTGAACTGTTCATGACTCATAAAAATAATAATTTTTTAACGAGCGAATTCTCTAATGTAGTCAAATGGCTGCCAGTGTAATTCTGGGTGGTGTATGAAGGGAATATGCTTGAGAGGCAATAATAAAATGGTTATTATCTTATTCCTCGTTTATGATAATATGTATTTTGCATGCTATAATTGTATTAATTTGGAAACATTAGTATATGTGTGTTTAATAAACAAATGGAAGGTTCCTAGTTATGGCTATCTTATAAACTAGCTCGTTGATTAACAAGATGATCAAATGTTTCCTAATCATAGACATTGGATGTTATTAATAACGAGGTCACAACATTGTTGAAATGATGTGATAAATATTCATCCGAAGTATAACATTACAATCAAAGTCACTGTCTATAACATCATAAAAAGTAATCCTAGTCCTTAGACCATGAGATCATGTCAATCACTAACACTGGAAGGGTATCTTGATAACATCAAACGTCACACCGTGACAGCGTGACTCTAAAGGTGGGTTCAGTTCTACGAAGGTGTTATGTATAGGCTCATGGATCAAGAGTGGAATTCGTCCATCCCGATGATGGATAGACATACTCTAGGCCCTCTCGGTGATATAACATTAGTTAGCTTGCAAGCAAGTGATGTGATCACTAGAATGTTATATCACAGGAACAAGAAAAGAGTATATGTCGGTAACGAGATCAAACTAGATATGGAGATACCGATGATTGAATCTTGAACATGTAATATATCGCGAGACAAAGGGATTGAGTTACATGCATAAAAGGTTATCACGATCATAGAATTCATTGTTGAATGTGTGGGAGTCAGTACGGATCTCCAGGTCTCGCTGCTGATTATTGATCGGAGAGGGGTCTCGATCATGTCTGCATTATTCGCGAACCGTAGGGTGACACACTTAAGGGATACCGACACCATTTGGAGTAAATAAGATGCCAGGAAAAGATTATGAAAGCGCTGGAATTATTTCAATGGAAACCGGAATTGTTTCGGGTGAAATTGCTGAAATTGGTTCTGCATGTGAAATTGAAATGTTGCAAGGGTTTTTATGTGAATGTTTGTTAATTAATGTAATTAAAAAAATTATGAATAAATAAATAAAAGGATTTTTATTAAATGAGAGATTGCATTAAATTTGGTGGAGATTTAATGGATTTTGAGTGGGATTTTGAGTGGAGGATGAAAGGGCATTTATGCCTTTCATATTATTTTGATGTTTGCTGACAACACTTGGATTGGTTTAATGCTTTGCTGAATGTTTCAGGAGATATCATATTTATTGTGGGCAATTTATACATATGGGAAAAAGGACTTGATAGGAACAAAAAGAGGGCCCAAAGCAGTATCTGGCCAGACTGTCCGGTTGATGTGCGCCGGACTGTCCGACCCACCCGTAGTGTCCGGCCCAAAGCTAGAGTGTCCGGTCGTGGAGAATTTTCCTGTTTTCTCCCTAGGTGTGGACAGTCAGTAAGCCCCCCTCGAACACTACCAGGACATTTTCCGGACTCCGCCGGAAACTTGGCCAGGCCAGAGTGTCCGGTTGGTGCACACCGGAATGTTCGGCCAGTCCGGACTGTTCGGCTCATACAGGCCGGACTGTCCGAGCCAAGTGATTCCAACGGCTCTAAATTCTGGGGCCCTATAAAAGGACCCCTTCTTCTACCTTAGAACCTGCTCGTCCAGTTCAAGAACAGTAGCACATTTTGAGCCACCAAATCCACAAGATCTCTTCACTCAACCATCCCAAGGCCTTGATCTTTGGAGAATCGAAGGAGGAGGCCTTGATCTATAGCTTCACCAAGAGAGATCTTCATTTCCCCCTCATTCATTTGAGGGCCCCTTGCTCTAGTGTTTCGTTGTAAACCCTAGCTTTGATTTGGTTCTTACAAGCTTGTATTTGATTGTTGGACAACTTGCTTGTATTTGGGAGCCTCCAATTAGGTTGTGGATGTGTGCCCCGAACTTGTTGTAAAGGTGTCGGCTTCCACCTTGAAGGTTGCCAATATAGTGGAAAAGATGAATCGACCCCTTTGGGGTGAGGTTCATCGGAGAACAAGGGAGGCCTCTCGTGGCGTTGGTGGTTTGAAACCACCCCCCTCCAAACATAGACGTATGTCCCCTCAAAAGGAAGGAACTACGGGAAACAAATCCTTATGTCTCCGCGTCCACCACTTTGGTTACTTCTATCCTTTAACGCACTTTACTTACTTGTTCTTGCTTAGTGTTGCGCTAGTTAGTGCTTGTTTGACATATAGGTAAATTCACCTTAGTTGCATAATCTAGAGAATTTACATTTCTTGTCAAACCTTAATTTGAAAAAGAAGAAAATTTGAAGTAGCACCTATTCACCCCCTCTAGGTGCCCATACGATCCTTTCAATTGGTATCAGAGCCTCGACTCTTTATTCGGACTTTACCGCCTAAGAGTACATGGGTAGCAATGATGGGGAAGGTGGTGGTGAGCCTACCTCGGTGACCATGGATGATCTCAATAACTTGGAAACAAGATTGAGCTCCACCATGGCCAACGAGATCAAACAATTGCACAAGTTACTTGAGCAACTTGTCAAAGATAAAGGTGGCTCATCATCCCCTTCTCCTCAAGGGGAACTTGCACCATTACCTAAAGGGAATGCCCCGGTATCACCCGAGGGTATGGTGGTGGGGGTAATCAAGACAACACTAATTCCTCCACAAAAAGGGATGGTGGGAAGGGAGAACACCATGACTCTCATGGATGGTACACTCCCGACCCTCCAATCCCTCACCCTCATATAAACAATAGAGTGGACCCACCAAAGCTAGAGGCATATACTTTTGCTCAATGGCAATCTCTAATAAAATCTCATGTGCGCAGCTTTTGTATTGAATTATGGAACATCATTGAACAAGGACTCTATAGTGGAGATCCAAACAACTTGACAAGAAGATAAGTTGTCAATAGTCAACTCAATGTCACCGCCTTGCACATGATACAACAAGGATTGGGTACAAAAGATTACCCACACATTGAGCACCTCAACACCGCCAAGGAAGCTTGGGATGCTCTCATGGAGTTGTATGTTGGGAATGAGAGCATGAGAAGGAACTGGTATGATGCACTAAGCAATGAAGCCGAAGGCTTCTATATGAAGGAAGGTGAAGATCATGAAGATATCTATCGTAGGCTCAAGTCCACTGCCACCGCTTTTAGGAATGTGGGTGCCTCACATGTGGATGATTCTTGGATAAAAAGGAAATATGTGAGTGCACTCATGCCCTTTGAGCCCACCGACTTGAAGAGCCTACAAGGAAGACACAACTACCACCTCCTGAACTCCAATGAAGTTATGCAAGAGATGGCCTCTTTCAAGGTTGCCACCAAGAATGCCAAAGATGCTCGTGCTTGAGCCCTTGGAATGAGCAATGTTGTCAACCTTGCATTGAAGGCCAAAGTTGTGGAATATGGGGATGAAGATGATAGTGATGAAGGCCTCTACATGAGCCACCCCGATGATGTCAAGATTGCTCATGGTGAATATATGGCCTTCTTTTCAAAGAACTTTTGGAAGAACCCCGCCAAGGCCTAGATGGAAATGCAACAAAGAAGCAACCCAAATGGAAGAAGAGAAAATGTCACTAAATTGAGAACTTATTTCAATTGTGGTGACCGCTATCACTTTGTGGCGGGTTGTCCCTATGAGAAGAGAGAAGATCATGGGGTAAACTTGTGTTGAAGAAAACTTCCAAAGCTCCTTACAAGAAACCCTTCATCAAGAAGAATCCCATCAACAATAAGTTGGGTGAAATTGTGTTGATCACTCATGAAGAATACTCCTCCGACGATGAAGATGATAAAGAGGAAACATCAAGTGGTGTGGCTGATCTTGCCACTACTTCTACTCCTACATTCTCCCTCTTCGACTCTCCAAATGAGAATCTCTCCAACAAGAACGTCACTTGCCTTATGGCAAGATGAACGGAGGTATCTTCATCATCTCACACCACCCTCTTGAGTAATTATGATGAAATGTCTCTTGAGGTTAAAAAGGAAATAATTGCTTTTGATGAGTTCATGAATAACTTGCAAGGGGAACACAAAATACAATTTGTGGACCTCTTAGATCAAGTTTCTCACACCCAAGAGCTTCTTGATGAAAGATGTAAACTAGGAAGAGAACACATGATTGAGGTAGAAGCCCTTAATAATGCTCTATAAGAAGAACAAGAGACTAGGATGTCCCTTGAACTAAAACTTGAAGGGCTTGATGGGGCAAATGATATAATTGTGAATAGACTCATTAAGGAACGTGACCTTGCTATTGCTAAATATAAAAGGGCTAAAAAGGACAAGATTGAGTTTGGTGTGGTTCATGAAAAACTTACCGAGGACTTTATTTTGCTTAACAAGGCTCACAAGGCGTTGGAAAGTGAACTCTTGTCACTCACAAAGTCCCATGAAAAGCTTAAAACTCAATTGACCAATATTCCTTCTCCTAGCAACTTCATTCCCTCCAGTAGTACAACCATTCTTGAAGAAAATGTTAGGTTGACGGGGGATCTAGCTAAGGCCACCTTTCCAAAAGGAAACAAGTACATTGATGACCTCTTGAGTAAGCAAAGGTCAAATAGTGAGAAAGGGGGCATTGGTTTTTTCTCCAAAGCCAAGAAGAAGAACGACAAGAAGAAGAAGGCCAAGCCCGCACAAGAGAAAAACAAGGCCATTGTGGATAGTAAGACCACAAGTGGCAAAACTATGTCTCATGGTGATTTTGCGGGAAGTGCTAACCCTCACTATGTTCTAATGCATGATTATTATGGTGATGTGTATGCACAATATGTTGGCCCATTTGATGGGTATATTGCTTGGCCTATTTGGGTCCCCAAGACCCTTGTTGCTAACAAAATAGGACCCATTGAAAAATGGGTACCTAAAAAATTAGCTTGATCTTTTGTATACATATGCTTCCGGAGGGTCAAAGTGGGTGCTTGATAGTGGTTGCACAAGTCATATGACCGGAAGCTCTTCTATTGTCAAGGATTTAAGGCCAAATGATGATCAAATATCCGTGACATATGCCGACAAGTCTAAGTCTAAGGTAATGGGTTTTGGCAAGGTAGTGGTTTCCCATGATATTACACTCGTGGACGTCATGCTTGTTGAGACCCTTGGTTACAATTTACTTTCATTCCTTCTCTTGGAAAGATGGGCTTTGCTGTCTTTATTGATGATGATATTGTGGTCCTCATGTGGAGCAAGTCTCTCAAGGTCGCTTTTGTTGGGTACGTCGAAAATGACTTGTATGTGGTGGACTTTTCGGGGCAAACCACTACAAGTGCGATGTGCTTATTCGGAAAGGCCGATGTGGGTTGGTTATGGCATCGCCGACTAGCCCATGTCAATATGAGAACTTTGCAAAGTCTCCACAAGGAGGGCCATATTGTTGGACTAAAAGAAAATGTTTCCTTTACCAAAGATCGTGTTTGCAGGGCTTGTGTTTAAGGAAAGATGCATGATGCTCCCCACAAGCCAAAGAATCGCATCAAGTCAAAGAGGATCTTGGAGCTCCTTCATGTGGATCTCTTTGGTCCTCCATCTCATGCAAGTCTTGGTGGGAAGAAATATTGTTTAGTAATTGTTGATGACTTTTCAAGATACTCATAGGTATATTTATTCAAGTTGAAATGTGAGACCCAAAAGACCTTCATCGGCTTCATAGACTTGGTTCAACGTTAATACAATGTCCCCGTGTTGATAATAAGAAGCGACAGTGGAACCGAGTTCAAGAACTACACCTTGAATGATTTTCTTAGTGATGAGGGGATAAAACACCAATATTTCGTTGCATATACCCCTCAACAAAATGGTGTACCCAAGAGGAAGAACCGGACTCTTATTGATATGGCGAGGACCATGTTGGCAGAGTTTAAATATCCATACAACTTTTGGGCCGAAGCCATCTACACCGCTTGCCATGCATCAAACCGGCTCTACCTCTGCAAAGAATTGAACAAGACTCCATATGAAATACTTACCGGTAATAAGCCCAACATATCGTACTTCCGGGTGTTCGGTTGTAAGTGTTTCTATCTCATAAAAGGTGTTCATTTTTCCAAATTCAAGTCTAAAGCATTAGAGGGTATTTTTGTTGGCTATGGTCTCGAATCTCACACTTATAGAATCCATGATAAGCTCTCCGGAGCCGTCATAGAATCTTGTAGTGTAACCTTCGAAGAATATGATGGTCCCCAAGGGGGGCGTGTTGATGCTTGTGATGAAGATAATGAAATGCCTCAGGATGCCATATGAAGAATGGGTGTGGGATATATCCGCCCCGTTGAGGAACCCCTCATGGCGGATCGAGAAGAAATATGCTCTACTCAAGTGGAGCCCTCATCTTCACAACAACAACATGCCTCATCTATAGAGGAGGACAATGACCCAAGACAAAGACAAACTGTGGACCCTCAACATGTTGATCAAGGTGACATCTCTAGTGAGGAGGAGCTTGATTCATTCTCCAGAATGTCAAGTGCTGCCAAGTCAATTACACAAGGAAGATCCATACAAATTGCCTTGAGACAAGCTCAAGTCAATTCTAGTAGTGTGCCTGATCAAGACCAAGCTTAATCTTTGCCTCTTAATGAAGAAAATGATTCCAATGATAATCAAGGTCAAGATGGTCAAGACGAGGACCAAAATGATGAATATCCCCCCAAGAAACAACAAGGAGACACACACTCGTCGCGAAGCTATAATGGATAGGATGTTGGAATTAAGAGACCACTCTCTAGAGAATGTGGTTGGTGATCTAAGGAGAGGCATTTCCACAAGAGCACAATTGAAGAGGTTCAGTGAACACCAAGCACACATCTCCATGATTGAACCCAAGAAAGTGTGGGAAGCTCTTGAAGATTCAGATTGGTTGGAAGCAATGCACAAAGATCTCAACAACTTTGAGAGAAAAAAAGTATGGAAGTTATTTGAGAATCCAAAGGATTACCGCTATGTTATAGGCACCAAGTGGATATTCAAGAACAAGCAAGATGAGCATGGAATTATAGTAAGGAACAAAGAAAGATTGGTTGCACAAGGGTTCTCTCAAATTGAAGGCATTGATTATGGAGAGACATATGCACCCGTGGCTCGCCTTGAGTCCATTCCTATCCTTCTTGCTTATGCGGCACATCATAACTTTAAGTTGCAACAAATGGATGTATAAAGTGCATTTCTTAATGGTCCATTGAATGAGTTGGTATATGTAAAGCAACCCCCGGGATTTGATGATCCCAACTTCCCAAACCATGTCTACAAACTTGATAAGGCGCTCTATGGTCTCAAAAAAGACCCACGCACTTGGTATGAGCACCTTAGAGAGTTGTTGTTTGACCGTGGGTTTGAGGTTGGGAAAATCGATCCCACTCTTTTCACTAAGAAGGTCAATGGGGAGCTTTTTGTCTGCCAAATATATGTTGATGATATTATCTTTGGCTCATCTAACAAAGCTTTTAATGATGAATTATCAAAGCTTATGACTAGTAGGATCCGGATGTCTATGATGGGGGAGTTAAGGGTATTCCTTGGTTTTGAGATCAAGAAAGTTAGAGGAGGGACATTCTTCAACCAAGCCAAGTATACTCAAGATATGCTCAAAAGATTCAATATGCAAGATTTAAATGGAGCTCCTACTCCCATGGCAACAAAGACTCATCTCAAACTAAATCCAAATGGTAAAGATGTGTATCAAAAGGTATACCGGTCCTTGATTGGTTCTTTGATTTAACTTTGTGCACTAGACCCGATATTGTGTTGAGTGTAGGTGTGTGTGCAAGATATCAAGCGGCTCCTAAAGAAAGCCACTTGATGGCGGTCAAGAGAATCTTTCGATATTTGGTTCATACCCCACATTATGGTCTTTGGTATCCTCGAGGGTCAACATTTGCTCTTTGTGGATACACGGATTTGGATTGGGATGGTGATAAGGATGATATAAAATCAACATCCGGGGCTTGCCAATTCCTTGGTAGGTCCTTGGTATGTTGGTCTTCTAAGAAGCAAAATTGTATATCTCTCTCCACCGCCGAAGCCGAGTATGTGGCTGCTGCTAGTGTTTGCACTCAATTGCTATGGATGAGGCAAACTTTAAAGGAATACGGCGTCCATTGTGACAAAGTGCCTCTTCTATGTGACAATGAAAGTGCTATCAAGATTGCCTACAACCCAGTGGACCACACAAGGACAAAGCATATTGAGATTCATCATCACTTCATTAGGGATCATGTTGCTCGAGATGATATTGAGCTATCCTATGTGTCAACCCAAGACCAACTTGCCGACATCTTCACGAAGCCACTTGATGAAGCAAGGTTTTGTTATTTGAGGAATGAACTAAATATCATAGATTCAAGAAGCTTGAATTGATCACCTTGCATACTCACCTATGTCTTGACCCTTGTTTTGTTTAGGTGTAGGCATGGATATAGGGGGAATGCAGTCCTAGTACATTAGACAATCCCTCCCCCCATAATGCCAACATTAATGAAACTCAATTCTCTTAATATCATTTTGTGATATGTGAGCTTTATTGATGAGTAGTGACTATGAACCCAAGGATAATTCTTCGCGGTGTCATGTCACAAACTCTTATATGGTGGCCTTGGCCACCGCCCTCTTCTTAGTGAATAGTTTGTTTTTGGATTGTTTTGATTGGATTTCATCTTTGCCATTTTTTAGATCTTTTTTGACTCATTGGTTTTTCATAGTATATCCTCTAAATCCCAGGCCTACTCTCATCTACAAAGATGCTCCTCTTGCCACACATTTTTCCAAAAACTTGAATCTGGGGTTTCTGGTTGAAGGGGCCGGAGTGTCCATCCTGTACCAACCGGAGTATCCGGCCTAGCCGGACTCTCCGCTTGATACAGACCGGACATTACGGCCGGGCAGGACTATCCGACACATATGGCCTGGACTGTCCGGCCCCTGCGGTTTTGTTCTGATATTAGAGGTCGGGGAGAAGTGGACGGTTCAGTCCTCCTTCTTCTCCCAACTCTCTCCTCTTCTCAGACCACAACCCCCGACCAGGAGCTTCATCGAGAGGGCTCCTCCACCCTAGATCTTGCCGTTGTCGCCGGCCATTTGCCTCCCCTTGCTGCTGGGATCCGTTCCCCACCAGTGAAGGTCCCCATGGATGCTGGTATGATGCCCCTTTCCTCTTCATCTCTAGGGTTGGCCTAGATGAATTTCTTGGGCAATGTCTTACCTAGATCCATGGATACATCACTCCTGCGTGCTATATTCATCCTAGTAGTGGTTTTAGCAATCCAGATCTGTCCCGATTGAACTCACCCGTGCAACCCAAAAAATCGCCCAGGATCCAGCCGGAATGTACGAAGTGTATGGGCCGGACACTCCGGTCCAGCCGGAATGTCCGACCGATACACGTCGGACTGTTCGGTCCGGGCGGATTGTCCGGGGAAGATTCTCCGGACTGTTCGGGGTTTTCAATCAGTACAACTCCAGATTTATTTGACTACTATCTTTTGTTTATATCTCCTCGACAAATGTGCTTACCCCATATGCTATCCCTCTATTCTGATTTCACAGGTGGTTCTCGTCCTTGCCATCCTCGGGCTGCTAAGAAGATCGCCAGTTGTAGTTTCCGGTATTATGATGAGCGCGACATTCATATTGATCCCTCTATGGTTAGGCAGGCTACTCGAGATCGTGCTGCGGCAAAGCATGAGAAGATGAGGTAGCTAAAAAGAGATGAAGCCAAGCAAATGAAGTTTGAATCATTGACTACTCTGGCTGATCTGGGTACCGAGGAGTTTGTGGAGATGAGACTCCAACAATTCTACTCTCTGCCTCACACCTCGACTGATGAGCGCTTCTGGAAGACTAAGCAAGCCCTGCTGTTTTCTGAGCTCTACGGTAGCTTCTAGACTCCTACTTGTCCCATGCAGTGGTTGGATCTGAGAAGCTTCGTTCTCACAAGTACTTTGAGGATGCTTTTTGGGTGAATAAGAAGATGGGGCTGCACACCATCTTTCGGGCAAAAGAAGATTACAATGTTGACTTGGTCCAGCAGTTCTATGCAATGGTGGTCTTTGGGGAGACTATTGACATTCCTCTTGAGTGGATGTCTAGTACTACCAGGATTCGCTCCAACATGGTTCAGTTTGCTCACATTCTTGGATTGCCTTTCAATCCCAATGGTCCTAGTGGTGTCCAGATGCATGTACATGGACATTCGTATGATAAAAATCAGCTGGCTCCAATTTATTCTCAGAATGGTGTGGTTGGGCAAACCACCAATATCAAGCTCATTTACAACTTCTGCTTCGCATGTTCCGCCACACTCTCACTCCCAAGTCTAGCAACAAGGATGCGATGAGAGGCGCTGAGATCAACCTGATGGCTCATGCTCACACTGTGTACATTCATGGTCCAACTCATCCAAGTGGTGCTATTGATGTTATGGACTTCATCTATCAGGATTTGTACAAGTGCATCACTGACAAGAAGTGCCCTCTGTATGCCCCCTATGTGATGAAGCGCATTGCTACTCACACTCCAGTCACTCCCCTTCTCTATCAGGATCTTGTTCCCCACACTGCTGCCAAGCTACATAGGAAGGGTGCCCCTACCACCAAGGCTCCTCGAGGCTACCCTCCAGCTTAGGACATTTTTGAGGATGATGATATAGAGGCTGATGACTCTGACAGTGACGGTTTTGAGGAGGTACAAACACCACCGTCTCGTGGTCCTAGGATGAAGCATGCTAGCAATGCATATGGCTTCAACACCTCTAAGGAGGAAGTGCACAAGAAGGTGAAGAAGGTCTCATGGTGGAAGAAGCTCCTCCTATGCCAGAACATTGACATTCGCCATGGACAGTATGATGCATACAAGGCTAACAGGAATGTCATGAAGGAGCTCAAGCGGATCAACCAGCCCATGGATGTTGATCCTTCTCAGCAGCAGACGTCAGGTGGCACTGTCTCTTATGGACATTGGAGTCAAGGATGTGTGGACTAGTCCATGTTTGAGGATGTGTCCTCTTATTCTCGCCCTCACGGCCAGCGTTCGCCTTAGGATGACAATGATGATGAGGATGGTGATGATGATGAGGAGGATGATGAGGATGTCGATGAGGACTTTAGTGGCTAGTGTCTTGGGGCGTTTTAGTATTGTTATTTTCCCTTTTTCGCGTCTCGATGCCAAAGGGGGAGAAGTAGCCCCATATTAGGTTGCTAGCGGGATTTGCATGGGTACACGGGCTTCACTTTATCTCGATTTGCCTCTTTGAAGCTCCGTGTCTTTATCTTATTTGTTTGATATTGGTTTGAGAACTATGTGTTATGTGTGTTATTACTTGTGTAACCGGTTATGTGTTTAAGACTATGTTTTATCTAGCTTATCTATCTAGTCTTTATCATATCTTTTCATAACTTGCTTTACCAATCTAGTAAGGATGTGATCCTAGGATGTGTGATCTTGTATTCAAATGCAAAGCCAAAATTGGTCACACATCTAGGGGAGCCTTGCTATGTTGTGTAAAATCATCTATAGTGAACTTTTTATCCATCCGATATGCAAATCCTTGGGTTGTCATCAAACACCAAAAATGGAGAGATTGAAAGGGCATTTATGCCTTTCACATTATTTTGATGTTTGTTGACAACACTTGGATTGGTTTAATGATTTGGTGAATGTTTCAGGAGATATCAGATTTATTGTGGGCAATTTATACATATGGGAAAAAGGGCTTGACAGGAACAAAAAGAGGGCTCAAAGCAGTATCTGGACGGACTGTCCGACTGATGTGCGCCGGACTGTCCGGCCCACCCGGAGTGTTCGGCCCAAAGCTACCGGAGTGTGCGTCCGTGGAAAATTCGCTTGTTTTCTCCCTAGGTGTGGACAGTCAGTAATCCCCCTCGGACACTACTCGGACACTGGCCGGAAACTTGGACAGGACAGAGTGTCCGGTTGGTGCACACCGGCGGCTCATACAGGCCGGACCGTCCGGGTCAAGTGATTCCAACTGCTCTAAATTTTGGGGCCCTATAAAAGGACTCCTTCTTCTACCTTGGAATATGCTCGTCCAGTTCAAGAACAGCAGCACATTTTGAGCCACCAAATCCACAATATCTCTTTGCTCATCCATCCAAAGGCCTTGATCTTTGGAGAATCGAAGGAGGAGGCCTTGATCTATAGCTTCACCAAGAGAGATCTTCATTTCCCCCTCATTCATTTGAGGGCCCCTTGCTCTAGTGTTTCTTTGTAAACCCTAGCTTTGATTTGGTTCTTACAAGCTTGTCTTTGATTGTTTGATAGCCTGCTTGTATTTGGGAGCCTCCAATTAGGTTGTGGATGTGTGCCCCAAACTTGTTGTAAAGGTGCCGGCTTCCACCTCGAAGGTTGCCGATATAGTGGAAGAGGTGAATCGAACCCTTTGGAGTGAGGTTCATTGGAGAACAAGGGATGCCTCTCGTGGCATTGTTGGTTTGAAACCACCCCCTCTCCAAACGTAGACGTACTTCCCTTCAAAAGGAAGGAACTACGAGAAACAAATCCTGGTGTCTCCGCGTCCACCACTTTTGTTACTTCTATCCTTTACCGCACTTTACTTACTTGTTCTTGCTTAGTGTTGTGCTAGTTAGTGCTTGTTTGACATATAGGTAAATTCACCTTAGTTGCATAATCTAGAGAATTTACCTTTCTTGTCAAACCTTGTAACACCCTCAGAATCGGACCTATGTAAGTTTGGGCAAAATTCACCAAACCCGCATAGAAACGATTCAAAGGTGCCCACCAAGCACTTTCGTGCGGGTGGGAAACGAAGTAATAACATTACACAACAGTCCTCGATGGGACCCACAGAACAGATATATTTAACAGCGACTCAAAGAGTCAAGAATACAGATATAATATACAAGATCCAAATCACCTTGAGAATGTAGAGTCATCTACGGACAAGAAGCAAATGGGGCTAAGAGCCTGAAGAATAACCAATGGCGTCCATAACCCTGCCTGTGCCAAGCGGAAGGGTAACCTCGCTAACGCGGCCGATCTCAAACCTGCTTAACAAAAGGGTGCCAAAGGGCAAAGCAGAAAACAAAGAAGGAGCGTCGATCGAGGCCAAGACACGGCGAGGCTAGAATTCGGCGGTCTCGCCACATAGGTATGGTGGATCAAGCGGCGGCATGCACTCAACAACCTATAGAGACTCGATACAACCGCGGTTATCGAGAGGGTGAGAATGACCTATTCGGATCCAACCTGAAGCTAACACCAAACAAACCCATCCTGGTGTTTCCCCCTCGAGACCAAACGAGGAAGTCAACCGAGGAACTCACACAGTTGGCAGTTTTATTTATTCAGTTATCGTGGCAGTAATTACTAGTCAGGTATCGATAATTGTTCTGATAAAGTAAACAGTGGGCACTTTTAGTTGACCATTCCGTGATAGTTGCAACACTTACTAGTCAGATACAATTAGCATGAGACAAACCCATAACCCAGCAGTTGTTGGTACTTTTATTCAGCCATTCCGTTGTAGTTGCAAGATTTACTAGTCAGGTACAATGGTCGCAAGCGACACTCCAAACAAGCAATTGTGGGCAGTATTGTTAGCCATTCCGTTATAGTGAAGCTGATTACTAGTCATCATAAGTCAAATTTATAACAATAAACTTTAGTTATGCTTGTCTATGATCAAGAAACTGTGCTCCAAGTCGTCCATATCCGCGGACACGGCTTTCAGAAAGTTTTACCCGGCCGGGGTGCACCAATAGCAACACACGCTCGATCAACCTCGGAAAAACCAAATCAAAACCCAACGAGGCTTTCACGACTGAACAATCACAGGATTCAGAAATATTTCAGGGGGCCACCCCTTTGAGTAGAACCCGCAACGGAGTAGACAAGCTCCGAGACGGCCTCAAGGTTTGGCGGGACGGCTGTGAACGACTGGGAACCCCAAACGGAGCTTGTCGACACCGCGAAATCGTGGTCCGATCCTAAACAGTACAGTGTGCTATCTGTCGCACAATCGTAAATAAAGCAAGAAAGCATGGCATAAGCAGGATCGTAAATAAAACCTCAAACTAGTTTGTGGCCCCAAGAAATAAGACGGAATCAAGCTCGGTTCAGGGGTCCCATATACCTCCCGGATGTGGATAGCGCAAAAACAAGGAACAGGAATCAAGTACTCGGGGTCTTACGGACACAAGTGGGCTCGAAACCAAATATTATCTATCACCCACCGATGCCTCTGCTTATTCAATTTTAGTTGTTAAACAGAAAGTAAAGTGACGATAAGTAAAACTAGAATCATCTCCAACATCAACATGCGGCAATACATCAAAGAATCGTGGCATATGACGACACACATCAGCACTTGAGCAAGCGACTACGACACGCAAGTCCAACTAGCTACCAAACAACAGGTAATAGGATGTGTCCAAGGCAATATAGGGCTGCAAGGGAATATCACAGGTACGGAAACTAAAGCATCGCAACACAGATAGCAAAAGATCAACAGGAGGGAATAAAGACTATAAAAGTAAGATAGGTAGAAAGGGGGAGATGCTCGCCTGAAAACATTGTCGAAAAGTTCATCCGAAGATCGGGGCGAAGCTCACATCAACTCAACGGCCTTATCCGCGAAGAAGCAAATCACTAGAAGGAACACCGGATGCAATATTTAATACACGGCAGAAGATCGGCATGATGCGTGTATGATGGATGACATGGCAAGGTGCGATGCAATTAGGTCAAGTTAAGTGGAACCGGGGTCCCGACATTTAATTAGATGGCGCATGTTATTTAGAACCCCGCAATTTAAATGTGGTTTAAACAAGGCAATATAAGATACCGGTTCTACACAAGTTTAAATGAGGCCGATATGAGACTAGATTTGCCCATATGGGCCCCATATTTAATTATTCGGTGAATCGGCATAAGGCCCCCAAACCAATGCTATGCATGCGGAATGACAATTAAATATGCAACAAATTTTATGTTTGGCATTTATAAAAGTAGGGGTTCGGAAAAGGGTCACACATCTGGGTTCTCGACAATCTTGGGGTTCCGGGGTTCGGGGTCCGGGGTCTAGGGTTCGACGGTTCCGTTCTCGGGCTCCGGGGTCGTGCTCGGATATCGGGGTAGGGTCTTGGCGCAACCGGGGAGCAGGGCTTGGCTGGCGTCGGGGGCGCATCGGGTCTCCCGATCGGGACGTTCTTGTCGCATGCAGATCTTGTCGGGTTCCACGGGGTCGAGCTTGCCGTTGCGAGGGTCTTGCCGGGTCCGCGCCATCGCGTCGGTCTTGGCGTTCGGAAACCACACTTGGTGTTCGGGACGGAGTGCTTGACGCCCTTCGGTCCCCTATCGACGGTCCGTCGAGTTCGACATCGGGGTCTTCCGGGTTCCATGTCGGAGTTCTTGTCGCGCCGGGGTTTTCGGATCGGGCTCCGGGATCGGTCTTCGGTCGAAGTTTCCGGAAGCAGATCTTGGTGCTTGATGTCTGCGAGGAAGATCTTGTCGTCGAGGTTGCGATTTTTGGAATCATCGCCTTTATTTCAGCCTCAGACCATCTGGTACTTGGACTCCCCTTAGCACCTTCCAACACAACATGGAACACACACGCGAAGCGCCCCGCACGACGGCGGCGGAGATGGGCACGACAATGGGAGCTTTCGGCCGGACGCGGCCCGGAACGGCGGGCGGGCGGCGGCTCGGGCGGCAGGCGCGCAGTGGCGACGCGACGCCGGGCGCTGGAGCGAAGGGCCCGGGACGGGCTGGCCCGACGGACGGAGAAGGCGGCGGGAGGTGCTGGGCGGCGCGGGCGGCTCGGCGGCGGCGCCCGCGAGGCAGAGGATGGTCGGCGCCGCTGGCGTGGGTGGAGGCGGGACGCTGGCAGCGCGCGGGCGCTGGAGGTGCAGGCCGGTGGTGCTATCGCGGGCGTGAGCTGGGAAGGCGCGGGCAGAGCGGCGCGACGGCGTCGCGGGGTGTGATGCGCAGCAGGGCGAGGTAGAGGAGGTGGCGGCGGCGGACCCGCGACATGGCGCTTAGGGGAAGGCGGCGAGCAGTCTGGGGCGCGACGCTTGTGGAGGCGGCGGCTGGACGGAGGCGGCTGGCCGGGCGAGCGCCGGCCGGAGCGGGGCCTGAGGGAGGTGGGGGGAACGGCGCGGGAGGCGGTAGGAGAGGCGGTGGCGCTTAGGGCGGGGCAGGTGGTGGGAGAACCGGAGGGAGCAGGAGGGTCGGCCGGGGAGGAAGAGAGCGAGGAAGGAGAGAGAGACGTGGGGGACGCTGGGTGGTGGGACCCGGGGCGTAGCGTGTGTGCTGTGTGCGTGCCTGGGGGAGGGCGGTTCTGGGAAGGTGCTGGGGTCGGGGGCTGCGTGGGTGAATGTGACAGGTGGGCCGCGGGGTGGGGCCCCAATGGCCGGTAGGGCGTGTGTCTTTGGCAAGTGCAGCGTGTGTGTTTGGTGTGCTGGGTGGGGTGTGCTGAGAGGGAGAGAGGTGAGAGAGAGGGGTTAGGATTAGGTGGCAGGATTTGAGTGGGTGAGGGGTGGGCAAGGGTGATGTGGCGTGATAGGATAGGTTGGGGTGATGTGGCCAGGGTGGGTTGGGTAGCTTTTTAGGTGGGTTTAGATTTAGATGGGGCAGGTTTGGGTGAACCGTTTTAAAAACTGGGGCGGTCGTTCGGGTCGGGTTGGCCCGTTCGACTGCCCCTACTAAAATAATTATGAATTTTTATTTGCGTTAAATTGGACCATTCGCAAACCGATAGCGACAAAACAAAAATACTCCGGAGCCCCGGGGTTGGCGTTTGAATAAAGCTGGGGCGTTTTAGAAAACAAAACGGGCTTTGCGAACACAGTTTTAGCAAACAATGCATGATGATGACGATGCAATGCACAAATTCAACGCGATTTTCTAGTAGTGGTTTTGCGGGATGCCACAATTCGACACCACTAACAATGGATCTCGCCCTCGAGATCCGCCTCATGATACCGGAAGGAAGATTGGCGGTCTGCGTCTTCTCACTTCGGGTAGATCCTCACGACACCACTAACAAGGGTTGTTGTCCGTGATCGTCGAGAGATCACTCCGGGGACAAAAAGGTCGAAGGTAGAGGCATCAACAAATGAGGCCACCCCTAACTTCGGTAGGAAGAGGGAATCGATGCATTCTCGTCCACTTCAATGTACAAAAGCGAATAGAAGGGGTAGTCGGCATGGGGGCCAATCCATCACGCACCCAAACTATTACTCCGCACAATCAGTAGAAGAGCGTGCAACCATTCTCGGACTCAGACTGAAGATCTCGACAAACGAGGTTCGGAAACAAAGGAGTGATGCGGACTCTGCATCGGATCTGCCGTAGATGAGGTCGTCGCGTCGGAAAACACCGGATGGCACAAACAAAAAGCAAAGAATGGTACCGCAGTAGATGGATTCCTCAGGCAGCTTAATCACCGGAAGATAGAACACCGTTATCCGAAGAGGAAGTGAAACCCTGAAGGTACGACGGAAACCCAACCACGAGAAATCCTGGGCTCGAAGAAAAGATAAGAGGTAGATTCAAATCACGCAGGGGTAAGAGGAGAATAGCAGAGGGGGAAGGAATAAATTTCAGACCTAATCAGAACTATCCAACCGATTTGCAAAAATAGTTTTGACACTCTACTTCGGCCGTTAGCTAGGTTATCCTACAGGCTGGACTTGTGGGTATCGCAACTGCTGGGCTCTGATACCACTCTGTAACACCCTCAGAATCGGACCTATGTAAGTTTGGGCAAAATTCACCAAACCCGCATAGAAACGATTCAAAGGTGCCCACCAAGCACTTTCGTGCGGGTGGGAAACGAAGTAATAACATTACACAACAGTCCTCGATGGGACCCACAGAACAGATATATTTAACAGCGACTCAAAGAGTCAAGAATACAGATATAATATACAAGATCCAAATCACCTTGAGAACAGTAGAGCGTCCGACTACGGACAAGAAGCAAATGGGGCTAAGAGCCCTGAAGAATAACCAATGGCGTCCATAACCCTGCCCAGGCCAAGCCGGAAGGGTAACCCTGCTAACGGCGTCGATCTCAAACCTGCTTAACAAAAGGGGTGCCGACAAAGGGCAAAGCAGAAAACAAAGAAGGAGCGTCAGTACTGAGGCCAGTACACGGCGAGGCTAGAATTCGGCGGTCCTCGCCTACATAGGTATGGTGGACTGAAGCGGCAGCGGCGGCATGCACTCAACAACCTATAGAGACTCGATACAACCGGCGGTTATCAGAGAGGGGTGAGAATGACCTATTCGGATCCAACCTGAAGCTAACACCAAGCAAACCCATCCTGGTGTTTCCCCCTCGAGACCAAACGAGGAAGTCAACCGAGGAACTCACACAGTTGGCAGTTTTATTTATTCAGTTATCGTGGCAGTAATTACTAGTCAGGTATCGATAATTGTTCTGATAAAGTAAACAGTGGGCACTTTTAGTTGACCATTCCGTGATAGTTGCAACACTTACTAGTCAGATACAATTAGCATGAGACAAACCCATAACCCAGCAGTTGTTGGTACTTTTATTCAGCCATTCCGTTGTAGTTGCAAGATTTACTAGTCAGGTACAATGGTCGCAAGCGACACTCCAAACAAGCAATTGTGGGCAGTATTGTTAGCCATTCCGTTATAGTGAAGCTGATTACTAGTCATCATAAGTCAAATTTATAACAATAAACTTTAGTTATGCTTGTCTATGATCAAGAAACTGTGCTCCAAGTCGTCCATATCCGCGGACACGGCTTTCAGAAAGTTTTACCCGGCCGGGGTGCACCAATAGCAACACACGCTCGATCAACCTCGGAAAAACCAAATCAAAACCCAACGAGGCTTTCACGACTGAACAATCACAGGATTCAGAAATATTTCAGGGGGCCACCCCTTTGAGTAGAACCCGCAACGGAGTAGACAAGCTCCGAGACGGCCTCAAGGTTTGGCGGGACGGCTGTGAACGACTGGGAACCCCAAACGGAGCTTGTCGACACCGCGAAATCGTGGTCCGATCCTAAACAGTACAGTGTGCTATCTGTCGCACAATCGTAAATAAAGCAGTAAAGCATGGCATAAGTACAGGATCGTAAATAAAACCTCAAACTAGTTTGTGGCCCCAAGAAATAAGACGAATCAAGCTCGTCTGTGGGGGTCCCATATACCTCCGGATGTGGATAGCGCAAAAACAAGGAACAGGAATCAAGTACTCGGGTCTTACGGGACACAAGTGGGCGTTCGAAACCAAATATTATCTATCACCCACCGATGCCTCGCTTATTCAATTTTAGTTGTTAAACAGAAAGTAAAGTGACGATAAGTAAAACTAGAATCATCTCCAACATCAACATGCGGCAATACATCAAGAATCGTGGCATATGACGACACACATCAAGACTTGAGCAAGCGATCACGACACGCAAGTCCAACTAGCTACCAAACAACAGGTAATAGGATGTGTCCAAGGCAATATAGGGCTGCAAGGGAATATCACAGGTACGGAAACTAAAGCATCGCAACACAGATAGCAAAAGATCAACAGGAGGGAATAAATACTATAAAAGTAAGATAGGTAGAAAGGGGGAGATGCTCGCCTGAAAACATTGTCGAAAAGTTCATCCGAAGATCGGGGCGAAGCTCACATCAACTCAACGGCCTTATCCGCGAAGAAGCAAATCACTAGAAGGAACACCGGATGCAATATTTAATACACGGCAGAAGATCGGCATGATGCGTGTATGATGGATGACATGGCAAGGTGCGATGCAATTAGGTCAAGTTAAGTGGAACCGGGGTCCCGACATTTAATTAGATGGCGCATGTTATTTAGAACCCCCGCAATTTAAATGTGGTTTAAACAAGGCAATATAAGATACCGGTTCGCTACACAAGTTTAAATGAGGCCGATATGAGACTAGATTTGCCCGCATATGGGCCCCATATTTAATTATTCGGTGAATCGGCATAAGGCCCCCAAACCAATGCTATGCATGCGGAATGACAATTAAATATGCAACAAATTTTATGTTTGGCATTTATAAAAGTAGGGGTTCGGAAAAGGGTCACACATCTGGGTTCTCGACAATCTTGGGGTTCCGGGGTTCGGGGTCCGGGGTCTAGGGTTCGACGGTTCCGTTCTCGGGCTCCGGGGTCGTGCTCGGATATCGGGGTAGGGTCTTGGCGCAACCGGGGAGCAGGGCTTGGCTGGCGTCGGGGGCGCATCGGGTCTCCCGATCGGGACGTTCTTGTCGCATGCAGATCTTGTCGGGTTCCACGGGGTCGAGCTTGCCGTTGCGAGGTCTTGGGTCCGCGCCCCCGCGTCGGTCTTGGCGTTCGGAAACCACACTTGGTGTTCGGGACGGAGTGCTTGACGCCCTTCGGTCCCCTATCGACGGTCCGTCGAGTTCGACATCGGGGTCTTCCGGGTTCCATGTCGGAGTTCTTGTCGCGCCGGGGTTTTCGGATCGGGCTCCGGGATCGGTCTTCGGTCGAAGTTTCCGGAAGCAGATCTTGGTGCTTGATGTCTGCGAGGAAGATCTTGTCGTCGAGGTTGCGATTTTTGGAATCATCGCCTTTATTTCAGCCTCAGACCATCTGGTACTTGGACTCCCCTTAGCACCTTCCAACACAACATGGAACACACACGCGTGAAGCGTCCCAGACGGCTCGACGGCGGCGGAGATGGGCACGACAGCGGGGAGGGCTCGGGGCGGCCGGACGCGGGCCCGGGAACGGCGGCGGCGGCGCTTGCTCGCGCGGGGGACTCAGCCGGGCGCAGTGGCGACGCGACGCTGGCGCGAGCCGGGCGGCGAGCTGCCCGGGACGGCGGCTGGCCGACGGAGAAGGCGGCGAGGGAGGTGCTGGGCGGCGCTTGCCTGGCGGCGCGGCGCCCGGGCGAGGCGAGGATGGTCGGCGCCGCTGGCCGTGGGTGGAGGCGAGCGGACGCTGGCAGCGGCGGGGAGGTGCGCGGCGGTGCTATCGGGCGGTGAGCTGGGAAGGCGCGGCGGCAGCGGCCGACGGGCGGTTCGGGGCGGCAAGTGCGCAGGGCGAGGTAGGGGAGGAGGTGGCGGCGGGACCAGAAGGGCTAGGCGGAAGGCGGCAGTGCCGAAGGGGCGCGATTGCGTGTGGAGGCGCCAGGACGGAGGCGGCTGGCCGGCCGGGCGAGCGCCGAGCGGGCCCGAGGGAGGTGGGGGAACGGCGGGAGGCGGTAGAGAGGCGGGCGGTGGCGCTAGGCGGGCGCGCAATGGGAGAACCGGAGGGAGCGAGCGCAGGGAGGGTCGGGCTTCGGGGGGAGGAAGAGAGAGCGAGGAAGGAGAGAGAGACGTGGGGGACGCTGGGTGGTGGGACCCGGGCGTGGCAGTGTGTGCGCACTGGGAGGGCGGTTCTGGGAAGGTGCTGGGGTCGGGGGCTGCGTGGGTGAATGTGACAGGTGGGGCCCCAATGGCCGGTGTAGGGCGTGTGTGTCAAAGGCAAGGCGTGTGTGTGTGGTGTCTTTGGCTGGGGTGTCCGAGAGGAGAGAGGTGAGAGAGGGGTTAGGATTAGGGGGCGGGATTTGAGTGGGTGGGGGGTGGGCAAGGGTGATGTGGCGTGATAGGATAGGTTGGGGTGATGTGGCCAGGGTGGGTTGGGTAGCTTTTTAGGTGGGTTTAGATTTAGATGGGGCAGGTTTGGGTGAACTGCTTTAAAAGCTGGGCGGTCGTTCGGGTCGGGCCTGCTCGATCGCCCTACTAAAATAATTATGAATTTTTATTTGCGTTAAATTGGACCATTCGCAAACCGATAGCGACAAAACAAAAATACTCCGGAGCCCCGGGGTTGGCGTTTGAATAAAGCTGGGGCGTTTTAGAAAACAAAACGGGCTTTGCGAACACAGTTTTAGCAAACAATGCATGATGATGACGATGCAATGCACAAATTCAACGCGATTTTCTAGTAGTGGTTTTGCGGGATGCCACAAACCTTAATTTGAAAAATAGGAAAATTTGAAGTAGCACCTATTCACCCCCCTCTAGGTGCCCATACGATCCTTTCAGAGGAAATGGAGGGCCATTTTGGTGAGTGGGAGATCCAATCACATGAATGGAGGAAGAGGTAGGGGCACCACCTTGGCCGCTGGCCAAGGGGAGGGGCTTCCCCCTCCCTCCTTCTCACTCACACCTCCTCGCAAAGGATATCTCCCCCTCTAGAATTTCCCCATGGTCTCGGATCAGCAAGATACATGTTCCCGGTGGATTTTTCTGGAAGGATTTGTTGCTTCCGCTGCTTCGTTGGAGCGAGGACGCGGAGGTTGTCGGGATACCTGCACGTGTGTGCGATCATGGATGCACCAATGCTTTGTGGTGCTAGACTTGATGGTGTTGGACCTGCTGGATCAGCTGGACTTCATCACGATCTTGAGATCGGCAAGAGATCGACTATATCACCAATGAGTTCATACTCGTAAAGCTTTCCGGTCTCCGAGGGTATTTATTATATGGATGTATATCCACCCTTTGCTTGTATCTAGATAGATGGATCTTGGTGCATATAATTCTCATCGTAGGATATTTTTTATTTTCTATGCTGCGAATCCAACAGTGTATTCCTATTTGACCTCTTCGATAAGTCTAATGCTTCACTATTGATCACTAGGTCTCATCACATTATGGCCAGTGCCCAAGCAGGTAAATAGGACATCTAGGAAACCATATCGACGTCCAAGCTTAATAATTGGGAAAAGAGTTATTCATCATTAATCAAACAATGATATGACACATCATAACATGTGTTTTTATCCTTTTTTTTAAGTTTGGTGTATTATTCCTTAGTATTGCATTGATGGTTTAACATTACCGAGTTTTCTCTTTGGACTCTTGTTGTGTGAGCGCTTCCCTTGTTGGGTTTTTTATTTGGAAGTTTTGAGAAGTTGTTATATTGATAGGCATAAACCATGATAGAAGTCTCAAAAGTCCCAAGTATCGGCACCTCCAACAAGGGGTTCTAGAGATGGCTATTCGGAGTATTGATAATCTTAGTATGATGGCGTTCCTGTCGGAACTACTAACATCTAGGATAAGCATTCTTTATGAAGCTATAGGTGTCTCACGAAGTTGTTGTCTTGTTGATTGAATGTCGTTACTATTGTTCTTCCTGATAAATATTAACATGATTGTGAATCTCGAACCAATGGCCATTTTCTAAGGGTTGCCTTTGCAAGGAATCTAACACAGGCTCTCGTGGCATATTATACACTTTGTGTGAGAGGTTCATGTTGTTCTAGAGTTCACCGTTACACATGGATTCCACTAGAGAGAGATATGATATGTCGTAAACGTATCTATAATTTTTGATGCTCCATGCTTGTTTTATATCATTTGTCTTATATTTTCTCTACACTTTGAGGTATTTTTATACACTTTCTGGAACTAACCTATTGACAATATGCCAGAGTGCCAGTTGCCTGTTTTCTGCTGTTTTTGGTTACAGAAAGCTAAAAAATGAATATTCTCGGAATTGGACGGGACAAAAGACAAAGTTCATATTTTTCCCTCAGCGATACGGAAAATCGAAGACGAGACGGAGGAGGACACCAGGGTGTACACACCTGGGTGCGGGGCCCACCCTGGCCACGCCCATAGGGGGTGTGGGACCCCTGGACCTCCATCGACCTTGCCTCCTTCGCCTATAAGAAGCCCCCGACTCAGAAACCCTAGGGAATCAACCAAAAAGCCACAAAAAGTTCTGCAGCGCCACCGCCACAGAAGGGGAGATTTGGGGGATAGAAAGTCTCTGTTCTGGCAACCTACCGGGATGGGGAAGTGCCCCCGGAGCCATCTCCATTGATCTCCACCACCATCTTGATCACTGTTGCTGATTCCCATGATGAGGTGGGAGTAGTTCTTCCTCTATGCTAAGGGCTCTACTGATAGCTATGTGTTCATCTCTCTCTATGCATGATCTTGTTATGGTCATGAGCTTTGTAATCTAGTAGATCTACCTTGCTACTCAAGTGCTTCAATAGATCTCTGCTCTCCCCATGTGTGTGAAAGTGACAGCATGCACGCCATGGTGGCACTTAGGCTAGAGTCTACATAAATACTCATTGTGCTTTAATAGATCTATCATTTTCCCCACGTGGGTGAAAATGACAGCGTGCACACCGTGTGTGGTACTTAAGCTAGGTTACATATATATTTATCATGAGTATATTTTGAGTTGGTTGTCTCTATGAAATTGTGGTGTTTGTTGGAACCATCTAGCGCTCAAGGTGACGGTTTGGAGTTATCTAGATTGGGAAAGGAGGATTTTGAGGTGTATTGTTATAGCCCTACCATGGATTAGAGTGTCCAACCAGAGAGTAGTTAAGAGTAGTATCATGAAGAGAATATATTTATTGAGAGTGTTCACTAGTGAAAGTATGATCCCTATGTAAGATCCCTCCCTTATAAAGGTAAGGATCCCTGTGATTGCAATGCTAGTCCCTGGATCAATGCTAGCATCCACAGTTTAAGATGAAGTACATAGAAACAAAGGTCATTATTACAAATCATTCCAGAGACAAACATAGTATTTTACAACTCCATGGCCATAGGCCTAATACAAGAGTTCAACCATAGCAATATAAATAAGTCTTCATCTTCATGTGCCACAGGCAAGCATGTTGAGTGTAGACTCATAACCCCTAATCATCATCAGAATAACCTGCAACATCACAAGTTACAGCCACAGTGGGTCAATACATTGGAATAGTATTGGCAAGTAATACCTTAGTGGAATATTAACATCTAGTTACTACATGCTTTTGGATAAGTGTAGCTTAGGCTTGCTTTGCTCAAAATAGGCTTTACCTATTAGTTGAAAACACTAAGTTTTTCTTTGACAAAACTTTCCCAAGGAACCACCAATAGAAATTGGTGAACCTTCACCCTTGTTCATCCACAAGTTTTAACTTAGAAAATTGAGATGAGGAGATTCTTGATAGCTTCCATGTCTTGATGCTCATATTTTCCAATACCAGGGACATGGCTAAGTACTTAGATTCTTCCATCTGCAGAGGTTGTGCACTTTCCCCACAAGACTTGATTTTCACCAAGACAGGACCTTTCAGAAGCCTTCCCTTAGACCAAATGGACGCGTTCCAACCTATCATCCCACTACCACCAACTGTCCAAATGGCTAAGTTATTGCAACCTATGTGATCCAGGCAGAGCCCATATTGCCATGTGGCTGCACTAGAAGCTTCTTAACATTTGGCATCTCAAATCCCTTTATTCCTGGGTGGCTTTCCACAAGTGTGATACACAAGGTAAACCATATAAATGGGCCTTGTGTAACCACTCAACACAAACCAATCTTTCCATTCCACCCAGGTGTTTCATTCACCTAGTTGTTTTATTAAGCAAAACATAAGTCAAAGACTTGGAATAATTTTCATAGCATGATTATATAACCCACCCTTGGTTGCTACTAACTAGGCTAAGCATGGAAATAGCAAGTATCTTAACTTAGAGGTAATTCTAACATTGCTACAACTACTAGGATTTCCCAAGCATAACATATAGATACTTAGCAAAATAATCATGCAAGTCCTATACAAAATATTTCTAATGCATAGGTAAAAATATAGGAATAAAAACATGAAGCACCACTTGCCTTGGTAGTTTGGGGAGTAGAAACAATCTTGACAACTACAATCACTATTAGCACCAAAATCTACACATAAAATAATGGCACCAAATTCACATATCAAAAATATACAAGCAAAAATATATGAATGCATGCAAATGCCATGTGACAATTTTTCTACACCAAACAAGACAATTATACAGTACTGAATCATAAAAAAGTCCAAGACACACTAAATAAACTTTATTTGATCTTTAAATCATTTTTCAAATCATTTCTATACTCAAAATAAGCCTATAAATGTCTCTGCAAAAATAACAAATTTTATAGAAGCAAAACATTAAACACATTGCATAAACAAATAGAATTCTTTCTCCTGATTCCAATGATATAAAATTTGTAAAATTTGAACGTGTGGATCAAAAGTTATGAATTTTACAAGTTTGAATCACTAATAAATATAATTCAGATTTTTTAAACAAAGAACATGCCATGCGGCGTGTCCTGATTGGCCCGTACCGGTTCGTCCGGATCGATAAACCTAGGCCATTGGATTTAAAGAAGATCGTGCGGCACATATCTAGCGCACCCCTTCGCGTAAGTGATTCTATCGCATGCGTTGGATCTAGATCTGACGTCTATTGATCAAGCGACCACAGATGGGCGGTGCTAGCGGCGGCGGTGCGGCGCGGCTCTACCAGTGATGTTCCGGCGGCTACGGAGGGGGCTGGGGCCAGCAGAGGGGCTTACCGAGCTCGTGAGGTCGCTGCGGTGCTCGAGGTGGTCGAGGGAGAGACAGGGGTGTGCACGGGCTCAGCTGTTATTGCTCGTCGGAGTGAAGCCTGTTGTCGGGCACAGCTGTTCGTCGATGTTGCCGACGTTGTAGATCATGCCAGAGTGAAACAAGCAGTGTGTTAGATGCGCACTAGTCTGGCGAATACGTGAGCAACAAAAAGAGAGACGGGGGCGGTCAGGAACTACCAAGGGACGTCACCGGAGTCGAGACAGACGGCGGTGCTTGCTTGACGTTGAGGTTGCCGATGATAGAGAGCGCACGCAGGCGAGCGGGTGGTACTGGCAGGTGCAGAGGGAGATGGGAAACTCACTCGTGGTGTCTAGAAGGCAAGGGGCAACGGTGGTTGGCCGGAATTTGAGCTGGAGCTCGTCGGAGCAGTGGGTGGTTCTGGGCTAAATCCGAGCAGCCTAGGGGCAGAGAGAGGGTGGTGACTGGGGAAAAGGAGGGGAGGGTGCGGGCGATTAAGTACGCAAGGTCGAGTGAGAGATTTACGGACGCAATCAATCGAATTGATGTGAAGTTTAATCACCGGAAACAGCCGGCGTGATTTGGGGGAAGAAGGAGTCGCGGGGTGGAGACGATGACTGGCGAGTGGGGCCTGGCGTTCAGTGAGAGAGAGAGTTACGGAGTGGGGGCCAGTCGTCAGCGACTGCGCGGGTGAGCCCTGCGATGCGAAACGTTTTCTGCAGGGAAGAAGCTATTGGGCTAAATGGGATGATTGGGCTGGGTTGGGTTAGATTAGTTAGTTTGCTTTATTTTTTTCTCCCTTTTTCTTTTTCTTTTTCTGATTGAATTTCTGGTTTGAATTCAAATGCTCAAATTAAATCTGTTTCAAATGAAATTTTCTCCAAAAATTTGTTTATTGATTCTTGCATCCTGGGGTGTGTAAAACATCTATTCACACTCAAATTTAAATTGGGTTTGAAAATGAAATTTAAACCATGCCTTAATTAAATGTTTATAATTAGTATATGAATGGTTTATAATTCATAATTTGATTTTGAAAACCTTGACCAAACCTTAGAAACATCACTCAAGCTCATGCTCAAATCCTTACTGATTAAAATAAGTATTTTTCTCATTAGAAGGTAGCAATATGGCCATTGCCTTGCTTACATAAAATAATAAGCATACAAATGCTTTTGTTTTTGTATAACTTTGAAAAATGATCCTAATATGATCATGAATGCATGGATGATATGCAAAGCTTTGAAAACATGATTTTAGGGATGTTAAAAATCTAACCCCCTTAAGATGAATCCCGCCCTCGAGATTCGGATTGGCTAGAAAATAGGTGAGGGTGGTCTTTCCGAAAATCATCTTCTCTTTCCCATGTTGCCTTTTCTTCGGAATGATGGTTCCATTGAACTTTGCAGAATTTGATGGTCTTAGTCCGAGTAACTCTTTCAGCAGTCTCAAGAATCTTGATAGGTTTTTCCTCATAAGTGAGATCACTTTCCAATTGAAACTCCTCCAAAGGTATAGTATCCTTCAAAGAAGTCCCTTCCATCTCTGGATGGCATTTCTTTAGCTGACTCACATGAAACACATTGTGAACGGCAGACAATGATTCTGGCAATTCAATCTCATAAGCTACTTCTCCTTTACGACTCAATCTTGAATTGTCCAACATATCTTGGGGCCAATTTTCCTTTGACTCCAAATATCTTCACTCCACGAAGTGGTGACACTCTAAGGTAAGCCCTATCACCCACTTCATAGGTGACTTCTCTACGCTTAGGATCTGCGTAGCTTTTCTATCGGGACTGTGCTATCTTCAATATGTCCTTTACAAGCTTGACTTTCTCTTCAGCCTCTTTTATTAGTTCTGGTCCGAACAAATTTCTGTATCCCACACCATTCCATAGCAATGGGGTGGTACACTTTCTCCCATAGAGAAACTCAAATGGTGCCATCTGAATACTGGCTTGATAACTGTTATTGTAAGAGAACTCTGCGTAAGGCAGACTTTCATCCCAACTGGCTCCATAGTCTAGGGCACATGCCCTCAACATATCTTCTAGAATCTGGTTGGTCCTTTCTGTCTGTCCATCAGTCTGAGGATGAAAAGCAGTGCCGAATTACAATCTCGTTCCCAATTACTCATGTAGTTGCCTCCAAAAATGAGAAGTGAACCGAGTTCCCCTATCAGACACAATACTCTTGGGTACTCCATGCAGACACACAATCCTATTCATATAGATCTTGGCCAACTTAACACTTGTATAGGTTGTCTTCACGAGTATGAAATGAGCCACTTTAGTGAGGCGATACACTACTACCCAAATAGAATCATATCCAGACCTGGTCCTTGGCAATCCGGTGATGAAATCCATGCCAATCTTATCCCACTTCCGATCAGGAATAAGTAGTGGTTGTAGCAATCTTGCTAGTTTCTGATGTTCTGCTTTCACTCTACTACATACATCACACAAAGCAATATGTTCGGCGATGTCCTTCTTGAGATTATTCCACCAAAATCTTTCCTTCATATCCATGTACATTTTGGTGTTACCCGGATGAATGGAATATGGTGAGTTGTGTGCTTCTTGTAAAATCAGTTTCCGAAGCTCCGGATCTTGCGGAACGCAGATATGTTTTCCATACCATAAAGTACCTTGTTCGTCTTCATGGAATCCTTTGGCTTTTCCCTTGCCAATCTTTTCCTTGATCTCTTCAATTTCCTTGTCTGTCCTTTGGGCTTCCTTGATCTTGTCCAACAATGTGGATTGAACATCCAATGTCATGAGATGTCCCTCAGGCACAATCTCCAATCTAAGGTCTCTAAATTGGGCACACAGATCATCTGGCAACTCTCCCTTAGTAAGGCCATTCACAAATATCTTACATCTTAGAGCATCTGCTACAACATTTGCTTTACCGGGGTGGTATTGCAAACTCAAGTCATAATCCTTGATGAGTTCTAGCCATCTTCTTTGTCTCATGTTAATTTCTTTCTGGGTGAAGATATATTTCAAACTTTTGTGATATGTGAACACTTCACATCGTTTTCCCAAAAGATAGTGTCTCCATGTTTTGAGTGCATGGACAACAGAGGATAACTCCAAATCATGAGTAGGGTAATTTACCTCATGAGTTTTGAGTTGTCTTGAGGCATAATCCACAACTTTTCCTTCTTGCATTAGAACTGCACCTAATCCATGATGAGATGCATCACAATACACTTGGAAATCTTTCTCTAAATCTGGCAGACATAAGACTGGTGCTGTCACTAGTCTCTTCTTCAATTCTTGGAAACTGAGTTCACATCCTTTAGACCAAGCAAATTTCTTGTCTTTCTTTAGTAACTCCGCCATTGGATTAGCTACCTTGGAGAAATTCTCAATGAATCTTCTGTAGTATCCTGCCAAGCCAAGGAAACTACGAACCTCTTTTACTAACTTAGGAGATTCCCACTCGGTTACAGCTGACACTTTTGCGGGATCAACCGCTACACCATCTCCTGACACAACGTGTCCAACAAATCCAACTTCATTCAGCCAGAATTCACACTTGCTGAATTTTGCATACAACTTATGCTCTCTAAGCTTCTCAAGTATCAAACGCAAATGTCCTTCATGCTCTTCTTTGATTTTGGAGTAGATCAAAATGTCATCGATGAAAACGACAACAAACTTTTCAAGGAACTCCATGAACACCTTGTTCATCATATTCATGAAATAAGCTGGTGCATTGGTCAAACCAAATGGCATCACGGTGTACTCATACAATCCATACCTAGTGGTGAAAGCTATCTTAGGTATGTCTTGTTCTCTTATCTTAAGCTGGAAATAACCTGACCATAGATCAATCTTTGAGAACACACATGCTCCTTCTAGCTGATCAAACAAGTCATTTATTCTGGGCAAAGGATATTTGTTCTTGATAGTCACCTCATTGAGTGAACGGTAATCTATGCATAACCTTTGACTTCTATCTTTCTTTTCCACAAACAAGACTGGTGCTCCCCAAGATGAAGAACTTGGTTGAATAAATCCTTTCTGCAACTGTTCTCCAAGTTGCTTCTTGAGTTCTTTCAACTCATCAACTGACATCTTGTAAGGTCTCTTTGCTATTGGCCCTGATCCTGGCAGCAAGTCAATCAGAAACTCCACATCTCTATCTAGTGGCATTCCCGACAATTATTCCGGAAACACGTCCGAATATTCACTCAAAATTGGCACATTATCTATGCTAACCCCCTTAAGAGAATTTAGCTTACTCCCTTTTGATTCAAAGTTAGTCTTGAATCTAATCCTTTTATTATCCGGGGTTGTGAGTGTGACAGTATGATTGGCACAATCTAGCACTCCCTTGTGCTTAGTCATCTAGTCCATTCCCAAAATGACATCCAATCCTTGGGAATTTAGGATTATCAGATTTGTTAGATGTATATATCTGTATATCGTATTCCCCCATATGTTAGGGGGCTTCCTGCATATTTGCCCTGTACCTGTACTATATATTGTGGCCTTTGGCCCCCAGAGGAATACATGTTGCATATTCCTAGCATGGTATCAGAGCTAGGTTAGACAAATTTTTCTGCAACATCGTCACCGCCGCCACCGTCCCTGTCGTCGTCGTTCTTCCGACGTCGCCGCTGCCGGTTGCCGCTCTTCCACGCGATCTGCCGTCTTCCTTCGAATCCAGATCGGTTCCTTCGAATCCAGATCTGTCGTCTTCCTTCGAATCCAGATCGGTTCCTACTTCACCGCCTGGCCACTCCGCCCGATCAAATCCACGCGGGACCACGCACGGGAGGATCCCGCCTTGTTCCGCTGCTCACGCACGGCAGGAAGCCCCCTTGATTCTCGCTCCCACGCACGGGAGGACACTCCCCGTCTTGATTCTCTTGCCCACGCACGGTACTCCGCTGCTCATGCACGGGAGGACCCCGCCAGCTCCCCGCCTTGCTTCTCGCGCCCACGCGCGGTACTCCCTGCTCCTGACGCGTCCTCCCTGCTCCCACGCGTTACTCCCTGCTCCAGTGCTGCTGCTCCCTGACGCGTGCTCCAGTACTGCTGCTCCCTCTGCTGCCTGGTGCCGACCTGCTGCTGCCTTCTGCCGCATACCGCCTAGCCTGCCGCCAGCTGGTTTTTGTCTGTTTCGTCAGGCTCAATTAGATCTGGATCTAGATCTGATCTGGAAAAAAAGAGAGCAAAAAAAAGAGAGATATGTCTTCTTCATCGGGTTATGTTGCGATTCCTCGCTGCCCGATGGTCTTTGATGGCGCGAATTACCCTGATTTCGCTGCCTTTATGCGCGTTCACATGCGCGGTCTCCGTCTTTGGGGTGTGCTCTCCGGCGAGGTCTCCTGTCCGCCGTGCCCCCTGCTCTTGTGGCTCCTATTCCGCCGACGCCGATTGTTCTGGGTGCTGATGCTTCTCAGGAGGCCAAGGATGCCTTTCAGTCTTGATGATAGTGCCGTTCTGCTTATGACCAAGTTCAAGTACTCTTCGATCTCGAGGCTTATCGACACGCTCTTGCTTACACTCGATGGGTTGATGAGGATGCTCGTCTTTACTGTTCTCACCTCCGATGTTACGCCTCGATGTCTGCTTGAGTTCATGAGTCTCCCTCTGTTGCCTCGGTGGGCTCATCTTCGTCGGCTTATCACCGTCTGGGATGCCCTTTACTGTCTCAGAGTTCGCCAGAGCATGCTCTCAAAGAGGGTGATTCTACTATTGATGAGTTCTATACTCGAGTGCTATCCGGCGTTAGCTTGACTCTCTTCATCTGCTGTTTGTGGCACATGCTCGTGTTGCTGGTTATGCGCCGGATTTTGAGTTTCACCGCATCTATGAGTTTCTCTCGGCTCGCCAGAGTTTGAGCCCGCGTGCTCGGCTGAATGCTCGTGGTCGTGTTCCGCTCGAGGTGTTGTTCGAGCTTGGTGAGGAGACCCGTCTCCGTGGTGCTGGTCTTCTTGCGGTTCCATCCGTGCTTGCTACTCGTGGTCCTCCTATGCTGTATGTTCCCTCAACTCAGACGCGGTCCTCTGTGCCGCCGCCGATACTACCCACTCCTCCAGGTCAGGGCCAGAGTCAGCACCAGCCGTTTGGTCAGTCGGCACCAGCGGTTCGGGCCGAGTCAGGCCAAAGAAGCTCGTGGTCGTGGTCGCCGTGGTTCTCTTCGTCCACTCTTCATCGCAACAAGGATTGCCACACTTGGGCCACCTGTTACACACGGGATCCCAGTTCGTCGGCATCACCGGGCTCGTGGCGTCGGCTCCTTCGGATCTTCGATTGCTCTCCGATCAGGACATTATCGAGTCTTCGCGGTTTGCTTGTTGCTGAGGCTCTTCTTTGACAGGCCTTCTGGTTACGTGTGATTCTTACGCCTGTGCGACCACCACCTTCTACATAGTCAGGTACGTCCCCATGGTATCTGGATTCTGGAGCCTCTTTTCATATGACCTCTGAGTCTTCTTTTCTGTCCGCTCTTTGTTCTCTCCCTTCTCCTATCCGTGTTTTCACAGCTGATGGTACCTCTCTTCCTGTTTCTAGTCGGGGCACCCTTTCTACTTCTTCTTTTTCTGTTCCAGATATTTCTCATGTCCCTCTTCTTAAGATGAATCTGTTCTCTGCTAGCCAGCTTACTGACTCTGGTTGTTGCGTCATTCTTGATGCTGATTCTTGTGTTGTCCAGGACCGTCGCACACAGGCCCTGGTTGGAGCTGGCCCTTGCAGCCGTGACTCTTCAGGACTTTGGGAGTTAGACTGGCTTCGTGTCCCTTCCGCTACCACTTCATCTGCCAGTTCTTTTCCGGTCGTCGCCTCTACTACCAGCTCCTTTCAGCAGTGGCATCATCGTCTTGGTCACCTCTGTGACTCTCGCCTGTCGTCATTAGTTCATCGTGGTCTTCTGGGGTCTGTCTCAGGAGATGGGTCTTTGCATTGTCAGGGTTGTAGGTTGGGTAAATAGATTCAGCTTCCATATCCTACTAGCGCGTCTGTATCTCAGCGATCTTTTGATTTAGTTCATTCAGATGTTTGGGGTTCGGCTCCTTTTGCTTCGAAAGGGGGCCATCGCTACTATATTTTATTCATCGATGATTTTTCTCGGTACACTTGGTTGTATTTTATGCGCTCTCGCAGTGAAGTGCTTTCCATATATCAGCGTTTTGCAGCGATGGTCCGTACTGAGTATTCTACCCCCATCCGTGTTTTTCATGCTGATTCTGCTGGTGAGTATATCTCCCAGATGTTGCGAGGTGTTCTTGCTGAGAAGGGCACCCTTGCTCAGTTCTCCTATCCTGGCGCACATGCCCAGAATGGCGTTGCTGAGCTTAAGCATCGCCATCTTCTTGAGACCACTCGCGCTATGATGATTGCTTCTTCTCTCTCGCCGCATTGGCCGAGGTCATCGCCGCCTTACACCTCATCAATATTCAGCCTTCACGCCTTGCGTGGTGGTATCCCTCTTCAGCGCTTATCCGCGATCTCCAGACTACTCCATGCTTCACTTGTTTGGTTGTGTTTGCTATGTTCTCCTTGCTCTCGCGAACGCACCAAAGACCGCCACCTGAGTGTGTCTTTCTCGGATATAGTGATGAGCATAAGGGCTATCGCTGTTGGGACCTTGTTGGTCGTCGGATGCGTATCTCTCGTGATGTTACTTTTGATGAGACGCGTCCTTTCTATCCTCGTCCCACCGCTGGTACTTACCCGGTGGAAGATATCTCTTTCCTGACACACCTCCTTCTACCCCTATCGTGTCTTCTTCAGGATCTCCTCTACCTGATGTCTCTTCTTCGACACCGTCCCCCTCTGCTCCATCTAGTTCTCCTAGTTCTCCTCGTTCTTCGGAGTCTTCCTCTACTATTCCCTCTTCTTCATCGTCGTCTCCTGCATCGTCTTCCTCTGATGATCTTCCCTCTACTCGTCCTGTTCGTCAGCGTCGTGACCCCAACCTTTACTCTCCTAGTCAGTATGGTCTTTCTGTTGCCTCTGAGCCGACTTCTTATCGGGATGCTGAGCATCATCCTGAATGGCAGCTGGCCATGGCTGAGGAGATTGCTGCGCTTGAGCGCACTGGCACCTGGGATCTTGTTTCTCCCCCTCCTGGTGTTCGTCCTATCACGTGTAAGTGGGTCTATAAAATTAAGACTCGCTCTGATGGATCTCTTGAGCGCTATAAAGCGCGTCTTCTGGCTCGTGGTTTTCAGCAGGAGCATGGTCGTGACTATGATGAGACCTTTACTCCTGTGGCTCATATGACCACTATGCGTACTCTTCTTGTTGTTGCTTCTATTCGTCATTGGTCTGTGTCCCAGCTTGATGTTCAGAACGCCTTTCTCAATTGTGAGTTGAGTGAGGAGGTTTATATGCAGCCTCCTTGTAACTACCTCGGTGAATTACACTCCTAGTTACAAGCCTGGATGAGCGGAAATGGTTGAAATAGTACGGTGGGGCCCAAATGCCACCCACAGGTAGACCTTTCGGCCGTCCCAACCATTTCCAATTCATCGGGGCAAGAACGGGCGGCGTAATCGGCAGGCGAAGGGATCAACTACATACACAAATGAGTATGTATGCAAGCCACCATACAACAGTACATCAGAGCCATTCCATCTAAAAAGAAAGGAAATATAGCAACGCCATACGGAAAGATTCAAATGTCCTAGATAGATATAATAGTTTAGGATATCTCCTCATACAACACACATCAGAGTATCAGGCGGAAGCGGCAAACAAGATTCGAGTACGGATAAGAAGCAAATCGACATAAGATGCCCATAAATAAGCAACATCCCGCCCACAGATCTCACGGATCCCCGTTCCCGGAATCTCTACACCGAATGATCGTTGCCCACATCGTCCGTCTCCTCCACCCAGTATCCATCTCGTAGTTGTACATGTTCATCTGAATCAAACAATTTATCGTGTGAGACCCTAGGGGTACTCAGCAAGTCTTTATGCCTCTAAAGGGGACACAACCTGGGGTGACGCAATTGCAGCAAAAGATAAACCCTAGCAGTTCTATAGATAATCGCTAACCATCCTCCTAACCAAAGATAGACGGATGTCCGTGAATTAATGACGACAGTTATAACAGTAATATCATCAGATCCATCCTCCTCCTCGCTTACCAACGAGGAAGCGGACGAACAACCCCCCATCTGTTGGCAATTTTATTAACCATTCCATGAGTGTTGCACTATTTACTAGTCAGTTACTTAGTCAAATTAGAAGCGGTACTTTAGTTATGCTTGTCTATGATCGATAAACTGTGCTCCAAGTCGTCCATAACCGCGGACACGGCTTTCATAAAGTTTTACCCTGCAGAGGTGCACAAATAGCAACACACACTCGTTCAACCTCGGAAAAACCAAATTAAAAACCCAACGAGGCCTTCACGACAAAGCAATCACAGGATTCAGAAATATTTCAGGGGGCCACCCCATTGAGTACACCCGCAACGAAGTTAGCTGACTCCGAGACGGACCCAAGGTTTGGGTGGATCAGAACGATCGGGAACCCAAAATCGGGCTTGTCGATACCGCGGAATCGTGTCCTGATCCTAAACAGTACAGGTGCTCCTCGCACAATCGTAAATAAAGCAGTAAAGCATGGTATAAGTACAGGATAGTAAATAAAACCTCAAACTAGTTTGTGGCCCCAAGAAATAGGAATGAATCAAGCTCTGGCTCAGGGGGGTCCCATAAGCCTCCCGGATGTGGATAGCGCGAATAATCAAGGAACAGGAATCAAGTACTCGGGGTCCTACGGGACACAAGTGAGCAGGAAAAACCAAATAGCAGATATTGCTCACCGGTGCCACTTTCATTAGTTATCCCATTACTACTCAGGTTAAGTTGTTTAGGTACCTCGTTATCCATCAGACACTCACATACCCTACACATGCTGTTCTACGACTCGCATGGCTCAAACAACTCCTGTAGTAATGGCTCATGGGATGGAGGAACAAGCTTGGTGGGGTTTAAAAGTAAAGGCTATGCAATACTTGGGATTCAGTTTAATGCAATCGCGACTCAATGATGCAAGAATAAGATAGAGGCAATAGGTACTGTATGTGTGCAAGCATGTGGTAGTGTTTGTCTGGCAGCTCAGTTGAAGCGAGAGAAGGATCTGGGTAGTGCTCCTGGTTCTCTTGATATATCCCCTGCTCAGTGTCTATTCGAAGAAGAACCAAACAAACAAGGGCCAACATAAATAAAGTGCACAAGCATATGAATAAAATGCGACAAGCAAACAATCATGCCATGATGAATGATGCACAATTTGCATGGCAATAAAGTAGCATGGCATGGGCGAGGTGTGGAATACAAGAATAAGTCATTTTATTGAGTTTTGGCCACAATTTATTCTCATATTAGTTGTTGTATACTTTATATTTATATGATGAATGCTGCAATTTAAGTCATGGATAGCATAAACAGAAAGGTCTCGTCGAGCTGATCATTTTAGACATATCATTTGTTAAATTCGGAGTTATAAAACAAAAGTTATTAATTAATTAAGGCAAATGGCATTTTATTGTAATTTAAACCAACTCCAAATTAAAGTGTTCAAATTATATTTTGGATGGCATATTTGGAATCCTCACATTTTTCTGATTCAAAAACATATACTATATGTATTATTTGGATTTGTATTTTCAAAGTTATTTAAAACAGAAAAGAAATTTGAATAGTTTGAATTTGAACAGAAATGCAGAAATCCTATTGACACCCAGACAGACCCAGCCACGCCCAATGACGGGTGGGGCCAGAGCTGGCTCAGGGCCACACGCGCACAGAGAAACCTTCTCTACCGCGGCTGCTGCCAGCCACCGAGGCCGACGAGTGGGGTCAGCGGCTCGCGGGCCCACGTGCCAGCGGGGAAACGGCAGAGGCCGACAGGAGGGGGTATGGGACCGCGGGTTGAGGAGTAAGAACTCCGGGAGCCTTTTCACAAAAGTGCCACCGCGGCTGACAGGCGGGACCAGGAAGGGTCGCGGGTTGACGGAAAAACAAAAGCGGGGGGGATCTGCAAAAGGTGCTCGGGTACTGTGCTTCTTCCGCGCGTGCAGAGAAACAGACAGTGCACGGCGCGGCGAGGTGGGGGTCGAACGCGGGACCTGGCGTGCGCGCTGCGAGGCGCGAGCCAGTGCGGTAGGTAGGGGGTTGTTGGCAGGAAGCAGCGAGGCGGCTAGATCTACCTAGGCGTCGACCTGGTTTGGAAACGAACGCGGTCACCGGCGCGCACAGAGCGTTCGATGGAACGTCTGGCGCGACCAGGGCACGTCCGTGTCGGAGAGGGTGTCTGGGAGGGTCGGATGCTCACCAGGAGTGTGCCAGCGGCGGTGGATCGGGTCGGGGTGCAGGGGATCGACGGCGAGGCAGGCGCCGGGGAGCTAGGGTTTTCGCGTCGGCTCGTCGGTGCTCCTCGGCCTTGGCGTTCTCCTCCTCCGTTGGCAGGGACAGGGCGACGCAGGGGAGGCTCGGGGTCTTCCTCGACAGCCCTAACACCTCGCCCGCCTCCTGGATCGACGTAGACGAGAGGGAGCCGACGGTGGTGGCCGGCGTCGGAGGATGGGTGGCGGTGGAGAAAGAGAGAGGAGAGGGGAGCGAGGGCAGGGCCCTGGGGTGGATCTGGCGAGGCAGAGAGGGGGGTGAGGCAGTAGATAAGGACGGGGGAGAGGGTGGATGGCGTGGGGGAGGGGAAGGTGGCGTCGGTCATCTTTTCACCACCTCACATGATCCAGGCAGGCGGTAGCTAGGCATGGAGGATGGGGCTGCCGTGGGCAAGGGAGGAGGGAGCTCGGGGTGGGGCAGGTCAGGCAGAGAGAGAGAGCAAGAAAGGAGAGGGGGTAGGCTCGGCTAGGGTTTAGATAGGTTTGGGTGGAGAGAGAAGAGAGTAGATGGAGTGTGGGGCCAGGGAGAGGGTGGATGGCGTGGGGCATGCATGGTAGAGAGAGGAGAGGCCGAGAGGGAGGGGTAGATCAGGTGGGGTCGAGCTAGGGCTAGAAGGGGTGGTTGGGTTAGGGTTTAGATAGGAGAGGGGGTATGGTGATTAGGGGGTAGGGTTTAGGGTTAGATGGGGGGGAAGAGAGATGGTCTCCTATTGGCAAGCTCAAGCAAGACAAGATCATACCAAAGCTAGACCAAGAAGAGGGAGAGGTGGGGATATGGTTTGAAGCAAGATCAACTAAGACCAAGCCAAAAGGAGTGATAGGGAGAGATAGATGATCCAAGCAAAAATCAAATAAAAATCCAAATGACAAGCAAAAGGTGGTACTTGCATGGGCCATGCATAAATAATTAATACCATGCTTATTTTGTGATAACAAGATTATATACATGGCATTGTGCTTATGCATTCCAAAATGTGGAGTAAGGCCCAAGCAAAAGAATTTAAAAGGAAGCCCCAAGTGGACTAGATGGAGATGAGCATATTTGATTAAAATTGGGGCTTTCTAGTGTGTCTATTCCACTAGATGTTTAATAGTCCCAAAAATATCCCAACATGAACATAATTCCATAATAATCCATATGGAAGCTAGGAGAAAGGGTCCCACTCACAGGGCATGCAAAGGTGGCCATGTGGCTCTCATATATCAATAATGTGAAAACATGATGATGCCAAGATGAGAGCATGTGGAAAAGAATTTGGATCCATCCCAACCCACATGAGCTAGAGGTAAACTCAAATAAAATGCAAAGCTCATATTAATTGGATGGTGGAATTATAAGGTGGTGAAAGAAAAGGTGGTGGAGTTAAATAAAAGATATGCCCCCAACTCAACTTGGGCATTTAACAATATATCAAGAACCAAATACAATATCAAGAGGCAAATACAATTTATAATGCATATGAGAGAAGAACCAACACAAACAGGGTTTTGTATGATGCTCAAATGCAAGGTGGCATGATGACATGAGCATGATATGATGATGATGCAACAATTATGTGTAGGAAGTAGCCATTATATTACTAGACCAAGTAGCATTACAGTTGTTAGACAATTGGGATGCTACACTCCTCCTGGGTATTCTGTTCCCGAGGGGATGGTTTGCCGTCTTCGACGTTCTCTTTATGGCCTCAAACAGGCCCCTCGTGCCTGGTTTGAGCGCTTTGCTTCTGTAGTGACTGCTGCTGGTTTCTCCCCTAGTGCTCATGATCCAGCACTCTTTGTTCACACTTCTCCTCGTGGACGCACTTTTCTTCTTCTCTATGTTGATGATATGATCATTACTGGTGATGATCCTGAGTATATCGCCTTTGTTAAGGCTCGTCTTCGTGATCAGTTTCTTATGACTGATCTTGTTCCTCTTCGATACTTTCTTGGGATTGAGGTTTCCTCCACTTCTGATGGCTTTTACATCTCAGGAAAAGTATATTCAGGATCTTCTTTCTCGTGCTGCTCTTGGGGATGAGCGCACCGTTGAGATCCCTATGGAGCTTAATGTTAAGCTTCAACTTACTGATGGTGATCCTCTTTCTGATCCGATGCGTTATCGTCATCTTGTTGGGAGTCTTGTCTATCTTGCTGTCACTCGTCCTGATATCTCTTATCCCGTTCATATTCTGAGTCAGTTGGTTTCTGCTCCTACCACTGTTCACTATAGTCATCTTCTCCGTGTTCTTCGTTATCTTCATGGTACGATCACTCGCCGCCTTTTCCTTCCTCATTGCAGCTCCCTCCAGCTCCAGTTCTATTCATACGCTACGTGAGCGAGTGATCCTTCGGATCGTCGTTCACTTTCTGCTTACTGTGTGTTTCTTGGTGGTTCGCTCATTGCTTGGAAGGCGAAGAAATAGACAGCGGTTTCCCGTTCGAGTGTTGAGGATGAGTTGCGTGCTATGGCCTTGTTGACTGCTGAGGTGACCTGGTTACGGTGGTTACTTGCGGATTTTGGGGTCTCTCTTACCACACCCACCGGTTTTGTCGGCGACAAAGACAGTGCTATTAGTGTTGCACGTGATCCGGTCAAGCATGAGCTTACCAAGCATATTGGTGTTGATGCTTTCTATACCTGTGCTCAGGTGCAGGCTTAGGTTGTTGCGCTTCAGTATGTGCCTTCAGATTTATAGTTGGCAAACTTCTTCACGAAGGCACAGACTAGAGCGCAACATGATTTCTTACTCTCCAAACTCAGTGTTGTGGATCCACCATGAGTTTGAGGGGGGGTGTTAGATGTATATATCTGTATATTGTATTTCCCCCATATGTTAGGGGGCTTCCTGCATATTTTCCCTGTACCTGTACTATATATTGTGGCCTTTGGCCCCCAGAGGAATACATGTTGCATATTCCTAACAAGATTAACGGGAAACTTATACTTCCCAAACTCTATGACTAGGTCATGAGATCCTGAGTTCACTATCATTTCTCCACCAGGAGAACTTAATTTTATAGGACACCCAATAGTTTCAACTGGAAGTTCATTTCTTTCAACAAATGCTCTTGATATGAATGAATGCGACGCGCCAGTATAAAAAAGAACAAGTGCTAGCACAAAATTGAGTTTGAACTTACCAGCAACAGCATCAGGTTCTTCATAGATCTCTTCCACATTGATGTGGTTCACCTGTCCCTTCTGGAAAGGGTTGGGTTTGTTGGGTCCTTCAACTTTCTTTTCTGTGCATTCATTTGCATAATTCCCCATCTTCTTGCATTTGAATCATTCAACCTGACTGAGATCTTTCTTGACAGGCTGGCTTCCACTACCACTTCCACTTCCATTGTGGTGGCTCTTATATCCACCCTTGTGGTTTTTGTACTTGTCATTATCATGACTACGGTGATGCTTGTTGTCATGATGGCGGTTGTGGTGGCTGTTGTACTTTCCATGCTTGTGGGATCCACAACTCCCACTATCATCATAATGGGAATGCTTGTGAGACGATCCCGAGCTGTGCTTGTCAGAGTTGTGTTTCCTCTTCCTGCTTTCAACCTGTTTCATCTTGCTCTCCAAGATGGCAGCCTTGTCACAAAGGGATTGGTAGGTGGGGACATAGGCCACAGATAACTGCAGATTCAGTTCATCGTTCAGTCCTTCGAGGAACTTCTCTTTACTCTTGGCATCAGTATCAACTTCATTCGGTGCATAACACGCCAGATTGTTGAACTCCTCAATATATTTAGCCACGCTGCGGTGGCGCTGCTTCAGATTATGAAATTCCTTCTTCTTCAAGCTCATCATTCCGGATGAGATGTGAGCTATACAGAAACCATCTTCAAAGATAGCCCATGTCACATCCTCAATGGGAGTGGTGATCTGGAAGTTATCCCACCAAGTAGCTGATGGTCCTTCCAACAAGTGTGCTACAAACCTAACTTTCTCCTCGTCGGTGCAACCGACAATTACCAAATCCTTGTTCACTGAACGTAGCCAACCATTGGACACCATAGGATCAGTGGTTCCTGAGAACTTTGCAGGCCCCAGTCTTAGGAATCTGGTGAGCATGTCAAATCCTGGTGGATTGTTCTGATTGTTGTTGTTGTTGTTGTTATTGTTGTTGTTGTTATTATTCTGATTCTACATGAAGGTGGTCATCATCTGCATCAGCTGTGCCTATGCTGTCATCATCTGCTGCATCTCGGGGGTGACATTGTTGTTGTTCGGGTTGGGGTTGGCACGTCGGGGAGGCATCTGTGGTTTTCACAAGGATAAGAATGAGATACCCATAGATGCTTAACATGCACAATACAACACATAGAAAATCACCAAACAAGGATCAAAATAACATAAAGTTCAACGACATAAGTAACAAGTTTTGAAAAGCAACACACCAATAGCAAGCCATCCACATGTTGGATGGTCATTGCGACTCAATAATCATAATCATGGTAAATGATTGATAAATGAGTAGTCATCACTACTCCTCTGTGTCAACCTCCTCATCAACAAGTGTAAGACCTGCATTCTCCATAGCGGTCTTGTATTCCTCGACAATGGTAGTCAAGGCCTCTACCTTGGCTTTGAGAGCCCTCTTATGTGAACGAAGTCTCTCAATCACACCCTGCTGATGCTCGAGCTCGAAGTCCTTGGCCTCTAGTTCTGCAGTCATCTCTCGAATCCTCTTATTCCTATCTTGGACTCTCTTCTCTTGGCTTTTGAACTTCCTGTCCTGGCTCTCAAACTTGGCCTCCATTTCCTTGACTATCTCGTCTTGCTCCGCGAAGAGCTTTTCCTTCTCACGAAGCTGCACCTAGAGCTCGTCATTGCTAAGCATGAAGTTGGTCCTATCAGTATCTAGGTGCCTAAGTAGAACCTCTAGGTCCTGAAGGTACAGACGAATCGGCTCTGCCGTCTCTCTAGAAGCATCCTCGAACTCAATAGCCTCACCATCCTCGTCGCGTCTTCCGAAGGCGTGGAAGTGAGTACCTCTAAGCTCCCTGGAGTGCCTCCCTAATAGACGCCCAAGTAAATCTTGCATGACTACCTCTAGGCCTCTCTCCTTGTCTTCATGCATAAGCTTGAAGGTGATGGCCTCCGTGGCTGGCTCAGTCTGGCGTCCTGGCTGGGTAACTTTGAAGCCCCAAAGGTCCTTCCTCTCAAACTTTGTGAGGGGAAGCATCATGATGTTAGGAAGCGGAAGATTGAGCACACTAGTGAGCTCAATAAGACGAGTGCCAAAACGAGTTCCCTTGAACTCTTCAGCCATGCTGATAGTAACGTTAGGCATCTATTTTATAAGATAAGAAAAGTTAGAATCAATCATCAATAGAAAAATCTCAAGACAAAGCATCAACACACAAGTCATGGCATACGTAAATTCATTACAAGCATTCCAAGGTTCATCATAACTTAGACAAAAATTTGGAAATAAAACGATAAGTGTGGTGGTCCAACTAACATAGTACATTACAACTCTCACTCTCTAGACTAAAGGCTATCAAAGCATCCTTCTACCAATAGAGATGAGAAAGAAGATTAGAAAAGTTTATGAGAAGAAAAGACAAGTGGAGAAAATTTTCGAAGTGTTGAAATTTTTCTTTAGTGGTTTCTAATCCAATCCTAGGGTTATAATCCTACATGCAACACAGTGCTCTGATACCATCTGTAAGATCCCTCCCTTATAAAGGTAAGGATCCCTGTGATTGCAATGCTAGTCCCTGGATCAATGCTAGCATCCACAGTTTAAGATGAAGTACACATAAACAAAGGTCATTATTACAAATCATTCCAGAGATGAACATAGTATTTTACAACTCCATGGCCATAGGCCTAATACAATAGTTCAACCATAGAAATATAAATAAGTCTTCATCTTCATGTGCCACAGGTAAGCATGTTGAGTGTAGACTCATAACCCCTAATCATCATCAGAATAACCTGCAACATCACAAGTTATAGACACAGTTGGTCAATACATTGGAATAGTATTGGCAAGTGATAACTTAGTGGAATATTAACATCTAGTTACTACATGCTTTTGGCTAAGTGTATCTTAGGATTGCTTTGCTCAAAATAGGTTTTACCTATTAGTTGAAAACACTAAGTCTTTCTTTGACAAAACTTTCCCAAGGAACCACCAATAGAAATTGATGAACCTTCACCCTTGTTCATTCACAAGTTTTAACTTAGAAAATTGAGATGAGGAGATTCTTGATAGATTCCATGTCTTGATGCTCATATTTTCCAATACCAGGGACATGGCTAAGTACTTAGATTCTTCCATCTGCAAAGGTTGTGCACTTTCCCCACAAGACTTGATTTTCACCAAGACAGGACCTTTCAGAAGCCTTCCCTTAGACCAAATGGACGCGTTCCAACCTATCATCCCACTACCACCAACTGTCCAAATGGCTAAGTTATTGTAACCTATGTGATCCAGGCAGAGCCCATATTGCCATGTGGCTGCACTAGAAGCTTCTTAACATTTGGCATCTCAAATCCCTTTGTTCTTTGGTGGCTTTCCACAAGTGTGATACACAAGGTAAACCATAGAAATGGGCCTTGTGTAACCACTCAACACAAACCAATCTTTCCATTCCACCCAGGTTTCCATTCACCTAGTTGTTTTATTAAGCAAAACATAAGTCAAAGACTTAGAATATTTTTCATAGCATGATTATATAACCCACCCTTGGTTGCTACTAGCTAGGCTAAGCATGGCAATAGCAAGTATCTTAACTTAGAGTAAATTCTCACATTGCTACAACTACTAGGATTTCCCAAGCATAACATATAGATACTTAGCAAAATAATCATGCAAGTCCTATACAAAATATTTCTAATGCATAGGTAAATATATAGGAATAAAAACATGAAGCTCCACTTGCCTTGGTAGTTTGGGGAGTATCAACAATCTTCACAACCACAATCACTATTAGCACCAAAATCTACACATAAAATAATGGCAGCAAATTAACATATCAAAAATATACAAGCAAAAATATATGAATGCATGCAAATGCCATGTGATAATTTTTCTACACCAAACAAGACGAGTATATAGTACTGAATCATAAACAAGGCCAAGACACACTAAATAAACTTTATTTGATCTTTAAATCATTTTTCAAATCATTTCTATACTCAAAATAAGCCTATAAATGTCTCTGCAAAAATAACCAATTTTACAGAAGAAAAACATTAAACACATTGCATAAACAGATAGCATTCTTTCTCCTGATTCAAATGATATAAAATTTGTAAAATTTGAACGTGTGGATCAAAAGTTATGAATTTTACAAGTTTGAATCACTAATAAATCTAATTCAGATTTTTAAAACAAAGAACAGGCCACACAGCGTGTCCTGATTGGCCCGTACCGGTTCGTCCAGATTGATCAACCTGGGCCATTGGATTTAAAGAAGATCGTGCGGCACAGATCTAGCGTACCCCTTCGCGTAAGTGATTCTATCGCATGCGTTGGATCTAGATCTGACGGCTATTGATCAAGCGACCACAGATGGGCGATGCTAGCAGCGGCGGTGCGGCGGCGCGGCTCTGCCAGTGATGTTTCGGCGGCTACGGAGGGGGCTGGGGTCAGCAGAGGGGCTTACCGAGATCGTGAGGTCACTGCGGTGCTCGAGGTGGCCGAGGGAGAGACAGGGGCGCACAAACTCGGCTGCTATTGCTCGTCGGAGTGAAGCCTGTCGTCGGGCACAGCTGTTCGTCGATGTTGCCGATGTTGTAGATCATGCCAGAGTGAAATAAGCAGTGTGTTAGATGCGCACTAGTCTGGCGAATACGTGAGCAACAAAAAGAGATACGGGGGCTGTCAAGAACTACCAGGGGACGTCACCGGAGTCGAGACAGACGGCGGTGCTTGCTTGACGTTGAGGTTGTCGACGATAGAGAGCGCGCGCGGGCGAGCGGGTGGTACTGGCAGGTGCAGAGGGAGATGGGGAACTCACTCGTGGTGTCTGGAAGGCAAGGAGCGACGGTGGTTGGCCGGAATTTGAGCTGGAGCTCGTCGGAGCAGTGGGTGGTTCTGGGCTAAATCCGAGCAGCCTAGGGGCAGAGAGACTGCAGACTGGGGAAAAGGAGGGGAGGGTGCGGGCGATTAAGTATGCAAGGCCGGGGAGAGATTTACTGACGCAATCGATCGAATTGATGCGAGGTTTAATCACCGGAAACAGCCGGCGTGATTTGGGGGAAGAAGGAGTCGCGGGGTGGAGACGATGACTGGCGAGTGGGGCCTGGCGTTTAGTGAGAGAGAGAGTTACGGAGTGGGGGCCAGTCGTCAGCGACTACGCGGGTGAGCCCTGCGGTGCGAAACATTTTCTGCGGGGAAGAAACTGTTGGGCTAAATGGGCTGATTGGGCTGGGTTGGGTTAGATTAGTTAGTTTGCTTTATTTTTTTCTCCCTTTCTCTTTTTCTTTTTCTGATTGAATTTCTGGCTAGAATTCAAATGCTCAAATCAAATCTATTTCAAATGAAATTTTCTCCAAACATTTGTTTACATCCTGGGGTGTGTAAAACATCTATTCACACTCAAATTTAAATTGGGTTTGAAAATGAAATTTAAACCATGCCTTAATTAAATGTTTATAATTAGTATATGAATGGTTTATAATTCATAATTTGTTTTTGAAAACCTTGAACAAACCTTAGAAACATCACTCAAGCTCATGATCAAATCCTTACTGATTAAAATAAGTATTTTTCTTATTAGAAGGTAGCAATATGGCCATTGCCTTGCTTACATAAAATAATAAGCATACAAATGCTTTTGTTTTTGTAATAACTTTGAAAAATGATCCTAATATGATCATGAATGCATGGATGATATGCTAATCTTTGAAAACATGATTTTAGGGATTTACACCCTAGGCCTTGTTTCTAAACACTGAAACACCGTTCACATTTAGATCTGTTGCATGTTTGTCGGGGAGGTTTTGTTTCTTTTACCTTACCTCATCGTCAAGCTCTTTTCTGGCACCATTACCAATTGTATTTCACTATCTCTTCGCTGAACTAGTGCACCTATACACCTGACAAGTGTATTGGGTGTGTTGGGGACACAAGATACTTCTTGTATCTTGACTGCAGGGTTGCTTGAGAGGTATACCTTTGACCACTTCTTCCCTGAGTTCGATATACCTTGGGTGATCCACTTAAGGGAAACTTGCTGTTTTTCTACAAAACTCTGCACTTGGAGGCCCAACAACTGTCTACAAGAATAGAAGTGCGTAGAAATCAAGCCTTTTTCTAGCGCCGTTGCCGGGGAGGAAAGGTAAAAGGCACTCACACATGTTACCCCATGGCAACAGCAAGCCAGAAAGCTATTTTCTGGCGCCGTTGCCGGGGAGGTAAGGTAAAAGGTACTCACATCCTCTTGGTGTGTGAGTGCTCGAAGTTATTTCCTTTAGATTCTGCAATGTTGTCTTTTAGTTTCTTTTTTTCACTAGTTGGGCTTAATGGAAAACAACAACAAAATTAGAGAGCTCTATAGTATTTATCTTGAGTTAGGACATGAAGTGTTTGAAGAGAAAATTAAAAAAACCTATGGAACTTTATTTGCATGCTAATAGCAATGTTATTAGTATGAATTCTTTGAACACCATTATTTCTAATGCTATGGAAACGTCTAAGCTTGGGGAAGCTAGTTTTTATGAAAATGATCTTTTTAGTTCCCCAGCTTTGGAAGATAGCAATTTTATTGCTTATGATGATACCAAACCTCCAATATATGATTATTACAATGATGAGTATGATATTTTCAGCGCACCTACCATTGAGGAGAAAGTTAATTGTGATTACAATCTAACTCCTATATTTGATGATTATGGTGATGTGAATAATAATGATAGCTATTTTGTTGAATTTGCTCCCACTACAATTAATAAGAATGACTATGCTTATGTGGAGAGTAATAATTATTTTATACATGTGGATCATGATAAGAATGTTTTATGTGATAGTTATATTGTTCATTTTATTCATGATGCTACTGAAAGTTATTATGAGAGAGGGAAACATGGTCTTATGTATCTCAACAATATTAAGTTTCTCCTCTTTATGTTGAAAATTTTGAAGTTGCACTTGTTTTGCTTTCCTATGCTTGTTGCTTTGTGCTTTCATGACTTGTTTCTTTACAAGATTCCTATGCATAGGAAGTGGTTAGACTTAAATGTGTTTTGAATTTTCTTCTTGATGCTCTCTTTTACTTCAGTTCATATTTCTTATGTGAGCATCATCAAAATTATCGTGCCTAACTTAAAGGCGCTATAGAAAATTACTTGTTGGGAGATAACCCAAGAGTTTTCTTGAGTCTTGGAAGTTATTAATTCAGTAATGACCTATCCTTATCCCTTTTGTTTGCTTTTTGTGCCAAAAATGACCTCTAATGAGAGGGAAGTAAGATTTGGAGAGTTGCTATCCCGAAACAGATTTCTGTCCTCCACCATAAAAATTCGTGAGGAGTCTCTGTAAGTCGGATTGAGCTGAAAATTTACGAATAAATCCACCAGTATGTTAGCTAACTTTCATTAGTTCAACACTTTTTTTATTTGAGCAACAGAAGGTCTTCGAAAAAATAGGTTTCTACCTGCTGGTCTGTTTTGACAGATTTCTGCCATTATTTGCATTTGCTTCTTATTGATTCCTTTTTGGTTCTTTTTGGGAAATTGGGATTTTTAAGGAGTTTCTACAGTAGCTTGTGTTTTTAGTGAAAAGTTTTTCTGTTCTAAAGCTAAGCCTAAAGGTCTATTATCTTTTGAATACACTAATGTTGCTAATGAAGATTGTGTGAAATTTTGTATGAAGGAAAAATTTCAGGTGTAAGGGAAGAATGATGTAATGAGATGAAGAATGGACAAAAGCTCAATCTTGGGGATGCCACCCCGTGTCACCCCAAGAAAAATTCAAGAGGTACAAGCGTCAAAGCTTGGGGATGCCCAAGGCACCCCCTTCTTCATCAATAAAAATCTCAGGTCTTTCTAGACACTTCATTTTTATTGTTTCATGCACAGTTGTGTTGTTCTTGGAGCATCTTAGTTTTCGTTTTTGATTTTCGTTTGCTTAGTTTGCTTGAATAAGTTGGTTGGATCCCAACACACTTATTTTGGAGAGAGACACACTCTGTTTTCATTGCCTAGAACACTCTAGTTTTCATTCTTATTGTTTTGCGAGTGTTCTCTTTTTCTAGCACTGTGTTTAGCCTTAGTTTTCTTATGCTTTCACCTTAGAACTTATTAGTTCTTCTTTGTGGATTTGTGAGACGAGCTCGCTGATATTTATTGATTATTATCTTTGTGAGTTGTTTCAAATAAGTTGATTGGTGTTGGAAAGAGAGTAGAAAGTTTCATGCTTTAGTAATACAAAAGGGAGCTTGTTTTGACTGTGACTTAGACTTTATTATGTCATGCTAGATATTGTTTTGACCTTATTCTTAGTGATTATTGTTGTAGCATGACTTGTTCCAAACAATTGAGATTGCTTAATGTGCCTTGAAAGAATCATGCGTTGTTTTAGCATACAAAATCATAGTATTGTGGTATTCTCCTTTGATGCTTTGTTTGGTTGACTTGGCACATGCTCACACCATGTTATGACTATGAACCAGTCACCTTAGCCTCTATGATCATTTAGTTTTTGACTTGTAGTACCACTTTATGCTTTGATTGGTAATGTTTTGTCGCTCTGCATGATTATGGACATTCTTGCTCTCTTAGTTGGTCGCTCCCAGTCTTTTGCTAGCCTCCACTTGTATGAGTAAGCTCTACTAATTCATCCAACTCCCAAGAAACCAAGTTATTCCAAAGTGTCCACTATAAATTCCTATGCATGGTGTGTTACACCATTCCAAGTATATTCTTGTTTTCATCTATCTTCCAATTAAAAAGTATTTTGTTATGAGAAAACTTAGTGATTAAAGATCTCACAAACTTGATGGCACACTTTATATTTCTTTCCCCTAATAAACTTGAACCATTGTGTCATCTATGTTGTATATGCTAGCGCTTATACGCTGGAATTAGCAGAACCATGCTGTCATGGGGAACGCTTTCAACATTGCACTTGTACTTTGTACACAGTTGATATCATGCTCTTTTGTTTATGGATGTCGGTGGTGTGAAATAAAAGGGAGCTTGTAAGTCCATGGAGTTATGTATTTTATGTTAGAGAAACTCCTAGGCTGCTAGCCTAAGCCATGCTTAATCATGGTGGAAACTTGCAGTATCACCATAATGACATCTATGAAGCATTCTTCTTATAAAAAAAGAGGCATACTGAGAAAAGAGGAAAGAGAGAAAAAAGCACCATTTTCCCATGGTAAATAAGAAGATTGCTGAGATGCTCATTGTCTGCTTGACTTGTCATTTTGATTATGGGATAGCTCCTGTATCATGTGCAAGGGGTACCCCGTTGGCGGTTCTTTATGATACACATGTACTTACTATGATAAGAAATTACATGTGACTAAAGTTGATTAGCATGAGGAGGGGCCCTCGTATTCAAGGGAGATGAGATTGCCAACTTATACTTTGTCAAACATATACTCCATAGTTTATTCACTTTAACCTTAATCACTTCAGGATGCTTATGATAGGGGCAATGAGAGCTGAAAGCTAACAAGTACCATAATTTTTGGAAGCTCTTTTTGATACTTGAAATCCCTGCTTCCTTTATGAAGGGCCTTTCTTCCACCATTATATCGAGTCTCCACCTTCTACCTTTAGGCACTAGTTAAGAGAGCATAGTTGCTATTCTTAGTTCTATGTGCATTGTCCCAAAACTTATTGATTGATTCATAATGTTGATATTGCTTGTTCTTGAACTATTTGTATCTACTCACCCATATGAACTTTCAAGGTGTCCTATGCATTTATTTGCTACTCCATGAGGTCTAAGCTGAATGCCACTATGCTATGTTTTCTGTATGTGAAACAAACAAAAGTTTTTCAATGCATGTTATTCATGATCTTTGTTTGTAGCCTTTCATGTTGCAGGATAATTGCTTTGTCTTATTGTTAGAACTTCATATTTCATGCTCATGTTTAGAGTACTTTGATCCCAGCTTTCATTGCTTGCAAATGGTTTGATCTTGATTGTGATGGTGCATGTCACCTCAAAAATTATTCTTTTTATCACTTACGTACTCGAGGACGAGCATGATTTAAGCTTGGGGATGCTTGATACGTCGTAAACGTATCTATAATTTTTGATGCTCCATGCATGTTTTATATCATTTGTCTTATGTTTTTTCTACACTTTGAGGTATTTTTATACACTTTCTGGAACTAACCTATTGACAAGATGCCAAAGTGCCAGTTGCCTGCTTTATGCTATTTTTGGTTTCAGAAAGCTAAAAAATAAATATTCTTGGAATTGGATGGGACAAAAGAGAAAGTTCATATTTTCCCTGAGCGATACAGAAAATTGAAGACGAGACGGAGGAGGACACTAGGGTGGCCACACCCTAGGTGGGCACGGGCCCACCCTGGCCGCGCCCACAGGGGGTCTGGGCCCCCTGGCCCTCCACCGACCTTGCCTCCTTCGCCTATAAGAAGCCCCCGACTCAGAAACCCTAAGGAATCGACCAAAAAGCCACAAAAAGTTCCGCAGCGCCGCCGCCACCAAAGGGGAGATTTGGGTGACGAGGTTCAATCTCGTCAATGCCCATTATTATGGATTTGGGTTTTGGAGAAGATGGGGATGCTGGAGATCGCGGAAGGGTTAACAGACAAGCAACATAGGGACACGAGGTTTACCCAGGTTCAGGCCCCCGGAGGGAAAACCCTCCTCCTGCTTGTCTGCTCTTGATTACGGTGAAACCGAAGGCTTGAATGTTGGTTGTTTACCCAGGTTCAGGCCCCCGAGTGATCTGTTGGTTGTTTCCTCTTGCGAGGCGTAGCCCCCGAGCCTTTTCTGATGTTTTCTTTGTCGTTTGCTTCTATTTCTTCTTGCGGTCCTTTGTGCATAGCGCTAACCTCCTTGTCCAGCAGCATCTAGTGCTTGAAGCCAGCATGCAGCAGCTTCGAGGTGCATACGTTGCTCATTCTTGTTTAGTTCGTCTGTCACATGGACGACGCTTGTGTTGCTCATATGTTTCTTGATGTTTGCAGATGAAAACATTGCGGCCCTTCGATGGCTGGATGCTCTCGAAAAGAGCCTCGGGCGAGCGAAGAAGAAAGTTGCGTATGCCGTGGAGGCAAAGGAGCGCATGCATAAGGAGGTTGCTGATGCTGGCAAAGCCAGGGAGCGCCTACAGAAGGAGGCTTCCGACCGCGAGGAGCAGCTCGCTACTGCAGCCGCTGCTCGTGAGAAGGAGATGGACGATAGGCTTATGGCTGCAGCCAAAGCCTTCTCTGGTAAGTTTCCCTTGTTGTTGATTGTTTGCGCCTTTTCGACTGAATCTTTTCTTGCTCTTATTCGAGTGATTTTTCCTTCTTTGCTTCAGACGCTTCAGGCATCACGTTTGATCATGGTGCACTGGAGCATGGAGATGCTCTAGCCGATGCCACCGCAGCGATCGAATATCGTTGTGGTACTGCTGTTGGCTCCTTGGCGAAGGCCAAGCTCCTGCGCGTCTACAAGGAGGTCATCCCCAAGGGCGCTGCTCTTGAGGACGTCGAAGCTCTTGCGGATGCCCTGTCGGAGGATGCTCCGGCGGCGTATAAGTGCAAGCATAAGGGCATCAGCGCCTCCACGGGGTTGGCGATGGCGATGGCATCCAGAGCGGAGCTGAACTTGCCGCATATAACCTCCTAGATGCCGACGGCTGCAAATGGCTCAGAGGTAGCATTCGCCCTCTTTGCCTCTCGCTGTAAGTGTTACGGGCCGAAACTTATTGATCTGCTGGCGGAGTATGCGGCGAAGCAGTAGGAGGAGGCCAAGAGCAGGAAGTCTGGCTCTCAGGACACTCTGGATGCGGGTGCCTAGGCTTGAGTGTTGTATCTAGGATAGTTTATCCTTTTGCTTTTTGTCGTGTTATCTTTTGCTGATGAACAAACTCAACTTATGCCATGAGGTGGCTTTGATGTATATAAATTATGTTTTCGAGTTGTTGCTAGAGATGTTTGTGATGTTCATGTCCTGACTTGTTTGCCTTTAGGGTCCTTCGGATGAAACTCCCGTTGATACTTCGGCTGCTCCTAAGCCGCGACCATCCTTGGATGATGCGTCGCAGCTCGCATTTCTTCGCGACCATGTCTGCAGCCTGTAGAAGGATATCCTTCGCATTCGAGGCCATGCGGATGTGTGGAAGTGAAAAGCTGAGCGAGCCACTACCAGGGAGGAGTTTTTGATGGGGGAGCTGCGGCAGATGAGCGAGCAACTGCAATGTGAGTCTTGGTGAACTGCTGCTCTTTTTTCGGATGCACCTTGTTTGTGCGTCATCTTATTCTGTGCTTGCTGCAGGTGTCAATCTTGTTCCGAGGGAAGAGAAGGAGCGCGTTGCAGTTTGGATGAATTTCCTGACCCAGCAAGACTTAGAGGCTGGCGGCTTCTTCTGGATGGACCTTGATCGAGTCGTCATCCTTGCGACGATGCAAGATCGTGTGCACCAGGTTTCTCGGGTGCTGAAGTTGGCAAGGACTTCCCTGGTGTCCATCTTGTTCGTCATGTTCCCCCTGGATGAGGCACCTTCCAACCTTTGGGGTCTTTTGTCAAAGTTTCGAGACGTACGCCGTGTTAGGGAGTTGGTGCGACATCAGTTGGTTGCTGGGGTGAAGGCTGCTCTTTCACTTGTTCGGTTGCATCGCCGTGATGTCGATCTCGCAGCGGTGGTGACTGGGCCGCCCCTTCGACCATATGGTAGTATTTGGGATATGCGCCCGCATTATGCGGCTATGAGGCAGTATGCCGAAGAGATCGTGGATCTTTTCGAGCATTGGGCATGTGTGATTCTCCAGAATAGGTAGACCTTGTAAAGAAATAGATTGATGTAAAACTTGTATGTATTCGAGTGGTCTTGTTGTGCCCTTTGTAAATTTATTTGTATTAGCACGTTGTGCTTTGTTATGTGCATGTCCTTTTCGTTAGCCTGACATGGTCAGCTACTCAGGTTGTATGCATTGTTCTCAGTCGATGAGGTGGTGAGGTGAGGCGTAGCCCCCGAGAGTGTTATAGCGAAAAGTAATGCGGTGAAAAAGAAATTTTGGTTGAGGGACTTAGATTTTATTCATATCGTAACGAGGAGATACATTGTTCGGCTGAGTAGCCCTAGTGAAAGTAAAGAGGTAGCTAGGGGTAGAAGCATCGCAGGTGTGCGACGTTCTAGGGGTTGGAGTATTCGACTCTGCGACGTCCATGACGCGATAGGGACCACCTGGGATGACTTCGGTGACGATGTAGGGTCCTTCCTAGGGTGACTCGAGCTTCTTCGGTCGCTCTTGCTTGAGTCGTAGGACGAGGTCTCGTTCGACGAAGGACCTTGGGCGTAGCCGACGGTTGTGGTAGTTGCGGAGGCTCTGCTGGTAGACCGCTGAGAGAGAGAGCTGCGGCGATGTCGCGTGATTTGTCGAGTGTGTCGACGGCGTCTTCGAGTGCGGCCGATGATTTGGCTTCGCTGTAGGCAACGACCCGTGGGGCCTTGTGGCGTACTTCTGTAGGTATCACGGCTTCGGCTCCGTGCACCATAAAAAAGGGCGTGTAGCCAGTTGAACTTTTCGGCGTTGTACGCAGGCTCCAGAGTACGGAGGGTAGATCCTCCACCCAGGCTCCCGCGAGCCTGTCGAGTGGGCATAGCAGGTGTTTCTTGATGCCATTTTCTATGAGTCCATTGGCCTTTTTGACATGTCCATTGGTCTGCGGGTGCACCACAGAGGCATATGATATGCTGATGCCGAGGCCCTCGCAGAAGTCCTGGAATTCCTTCGAGATGAAGTTCGAGCCGTTGTACGTGACGATGCTGTGTGGCACAGAACCTGTACACTATGGACTCGAAGAACTTGACGGCATTTTTGACGCTTTGGTTGGTGACGAGCATGGCCTTGATCCACTTTGTGAACTTGTCGACTGCGACCAGGAGGTAGACGTGGCTTCCGTTCGATGATTTGGGCAATTTACCGATCATGTTGAGGCCCCATTGGGCGAAGGGCCAGGCCAATGGTATGGTCCTTAGCTCGGATCCCGATGCGTGTGGCTTGTCCGCGTACCTCTGGCATCGTTCATGGCTGTTGACCAATAGAATCCAGCTCGCAGAGCTTTGGCGAGTAGGGCGTGGCTGCCTGCATGATGGCCGCAAATGCCCTCGTGGATGTCTTGAAGGATGGTTTTGCCGTCACCTATGGTGATGCACCGTTGGAGTACACCCGAAATGCTGCGCTTGTACATCTCGCCATTGATGATGGTGAATGCTTTGGACCGGCGAGATATGTGTCGGGCATCTGTCGGGTCATCGGGCAGTTCTTTGTTTATCAGGTACCGAAGGTACGTCTTTGTCCACGTCTCTTTGACCGCCATGACCTGCATCAGGCTGACCAGCTCATCTTTGGTGTCGAGCTTTTCGGGCCCTTCATGTCCTTCGGGTGGTGCAGCCCCTGAGTGCTCCGCTTCTTCGGGTTATCCCTTGGGGAATTTCCTTTTGACAGAGGGTACATAGATTTGTTCGAGGAACACACCTGGTGGCACCCGTGCGCAGGTGGAGCCGATGCTGGCGAGTCTATTGGCTTCCTCATTGCTTTCCCTTCGAACGTGCTAAAGCTTGCAGCAGTCAAAGTCCCCTTCGAGTGAGTTGTAGAGCGCGCGGTACGCGATCATGTTGGCGCTATGACCATTGCACTCATTCATCGTCTGCTGAACGATAAGGTTCGAGTCTTCGTAGATGACTAGGCTCATTATGCCGCAGATCTTGGCCATCCTTATGCCGTGGATGAGGGCCTCGTATTCTGCCTCGTTGTTGGAGGCGCGAAATTTCATCCAAAGGATGTATTTCATCTTGTCGCCTTGAGGGGACGTTAGTATGACGCCAGCTCCTGCTCCGGCTTCACGCTTAGAGCCGTCAAAGTGCATCGTCCATGATTGCGTCATGTTCGGAGTGTCTGGCAGCTGGAGCTCCATCCAGTGGACGGGGAAGTCAGGGAAGACCTGAGATTTGATGGCCTTACGCTGCTCATAGACTATGTATAGAGGGGATAGCTCGATGCCCCACAGGGCTATGCGCTCATGGCTTCGGGGTTGTTCAGGATGTTGGACAGTGGCGCCTTGTTGACGACCATTACTTGGTGCTCCTAGAAGTAGTGTCTCAGCTGACAGGCCGTCATGAATATGCCATAGGCGAACTTCTGGTAGTAAGGATAACTCTGCTTTGTTGGTGTTAGTACCTCACTGAGGTAGTAGATTGGGCGTTGGACCCCATGGGTCTTGCCATCTTCGGGTCGTTCGACCACGAGTACGGTGCTTACCACCTGATGTGTAACTGCGGTGTATAGCAGCAGAGGCTCTTGCTCCTTTGGCGTGACCAGGACAGGTGAGGTGGAGAGCAGCCGCTTGAGGTCCTCGAATGCGTCATCTGCTTCGGGTGTCCACTCAAACTTGTCAGCTTTGTGCAGCAGCTGGTAAAAAGGCAGGGCCTTCTCACCCATGCGACTGATGAACCTGCTCAGCGCCGCGATGCGCCTAGCTAGTTGTTGGACACCTTTGAGGTTCTTCGGCTTCTCCATGGTCAGTATGGCCTGGATTTTCTTCAGATTCGCCTCAATCCCCTGATACGTTGGAAACGTATCTATAATTTTTGATGCTCCATGCTTGTTTAGTATCTACTTTGATTTACTTGTCTACACTTTGAGGTGATTTTTACATATTTTCTGGTACTAACCTATTAACAAGTTGCAACAGTGCCAAATGCCTGTTTTCTGCTGTTTTGGGTTTTAGAAAAGTTATTAAAGAAATATTCTCGGAATTGTACGGGACGAAGGACAAAGTCAATAAATTTCCATGGGGAACAAGAAGTCCAGAGGAGAGCCCGAGGGGACGGCCAGAGGGGCCAGACCCCCCAGGCGTGGCCATAGGTGGGCCCGCGCTTGGCTAGGGTTTGGCCTCCCTAGCGGTCGCCTCGGTCTCCCCCTTCGCCTATAAGAATCCCCTGATGCAGAAACTCTGAGTACCCAATCAGAAATCCATGAAACCGTCTATAGCCGCCGCCACCATCGTCCCTAGATCGGGGGGATCTGAAGTTCTTCCCGGCACCCTGTCGAAGGGGAGATCATCCCGGAGGCCTTCTCTCCCTATGATCCGTGAGTAGTTCCACCTTGGACTATGGGTCCATGTAGTAGCTATATGGTTGTATATCATCCTTTGTACTTTCATGTATAGATCTTGTGAGCTCCGTTCATGATCAAGATCTAATCTATTTGTAATCATGCATGTTGTGTTTGTAGGGATCCGATGGATATTGAGATTATTATGTTGGTTTGATTAATGGTTTTATCTTTAAGATTCTATCATGTCTGTGTTGTTTGTGATCTTGCATGCTCTCTATTGCTAGTGGTTATCTTGGCCAAGTAGTTGCTATTGACTCCAAGTGGGAGTATTTATGCTCGATAGTGGGTTCATGCCTCTAGTTTCCAAGGGAAGTGACAATAATATCTTCGGTTGTAGATGTGTTGTTGCTACTAGGGAGAAAACAACAGTATCTTGTTCATGGAACATGTGGACTGTTTACCTTACACACTTTGCTTAAAGCAGTTTTGTTGCTTGCAACTTAATACTGGAGGGGGTTCGGATGATAACCTAAAGGTGGACTTCTAGTCATGGATGCAGTTGGATGACGGTCTATGTATATCATTGTATTGCCCAATCAACCTCATAGGATATTTTGGGCTAGTAATTGCATTGTTATGCCTTGATCAGTTCCTGTCAATTGCCCTGCTGTAATTTGTTTACCCTTCATGCCAAGTTGTTTATCAAAGGAGAGCACCTCTAGTGAACTATGGACCCCGGTCCAATCTTTACCATTGATACATCTTCCACTATTACTTGTTTATTTGCTGCAAACCATTACCTTCCACACCATACGTTTAATCCTTTGTTACAGACCGGTGAGCTTGACAACCTCATCGATTCGTTGGGGCAAAGTCTTGAGTTTGTGTTGTGCAGGTCTCCACGTTTCCAGCAACACCTTTGAGACGTTTCCTTCCTCCTTCAGGTTCGATAACCTCGGTCTCTACTGAGGGAAACTTGCTGCTGTGCTCATCTCACCTTGCTCTTGGGGTTCCAACGAAGTATCCCACGTCAACACTGGGTGCACGCATCATCCCCCGCTGGGAGATGAAGTAGCTGAGTAGTTGGCTAGATGGGACGCCAAAGGCGCACTTCTCTAGGTTTAGCTTGATCTTATAGTGATCAAGGTTATCGAGCGTCTCGCGGAGATCGTCGATCAGTGTTTTGGCTTCCCTGGTCTTGATCACTATGTCATCGACATAGACTTGGATGTTGTGACCGATCTGGTTTTTCAAGCACGCCTGCATGCACCTCTGGTACGTGGCACCTGCGTTCTTCAGCCCGAAGGGCATGGTGTTGTAGCAGAATACTTCGAGCGGCGTGATGAATGCCGTTTTCTCCTGATCTTCAACCTTCAACCGAATCTGGTTGTAGCCTGAGTAGGCATCGAGGAAGGAGATTTTCTCGCATCCTATAGTCGAATCGATGATCTGATCGATCCGCGGTAGAGGGAAGTGGTCCTTGGGACAGTACTTGTTGAGAGATGTGAATTCCACCCACATCCGCAGGATGTCCGTGTCCTTTTTGGGGACCAGCACGGTGTTGGTCAGCCACTCGCTTTCTTTGATTTCTCAGATAAAGTTGGCATCAAGCAGTCTGTTGACTTTGATTCCAACGGCTTCGGCTCTCAGATCGACTGTTTGACTAGCTTTGCATCGGGGAACACATTGAGTGCGTGTTCGGCGAATTCCCTGGGAACTCCTGGCATGTCTGCGTGACACCAGGCGAAAATTTCCCAGCGCTCACGGAGGAATTTGACGAGCGCGCTTTCCTATGCAGGGCTGAGGTCATTGGCGATCAGCGCCATTTTGGAGGCATCCGTCGGGTGGACCTGCACCTTTTTGGTGTTGATCGTGCAGTCGAACGGCATATTGGGTGCGTTTTGCCTGGAGACTGGGGGTGCCCCATTGTCTGTCACCTCTCGGAGCCTCGTGAGCTCCTCCTGCATACCAAACGATTGGGAGATTCTATTGAAGTCTCTGTTGCAATGGTCGGATCGGGTGAAGCTTCCTTGGACGATGATGACGTAGTGCGGTACTGCCAGGAATCTTGCGGTATTTCCAGGAATCTTACGAATGCCACGTGCCCGAGGATAGCATGGTACTGTGATGGCCAGACCACCACATCGAACTCCAATCTCGCGTCTGAAGTTTTCGGGATGACCGAAGATGACGTCGAGCCATATCTTTCCCAGGAGGTATATGCCCTTCCATGGGACTATGTCGTGGAACATCGTGTTGGATTGTTCCAGGCTGCATAGCGTGATCTGCATCGCTGCGAGGGTGCTGGCAAACATTAGGTTGATGCCGCTGCCGTCTTCCATGAAGAAGCGACTCATCACGAATCCTCCGATCTGCGCCTCGAGCACCAGGGTCGCATGACCTAGGCGAGGGTGATCCGAACGATCGAACGTGATGCAGTACTCTGAGCCGCTGAGGTACTCAGGGATGGCAGGTGGAGCGATCACGGCCAGGATGACCTGTCGGGTGATCTTCTTTTGCACCTTGTTGGTAGGGTGTCCCTTCTGGATCATTAGGGACCCTTTTGGCGGGATATCCTCCTGTGCCGTTGTTTGGCGCATGTGTGATCGCTGGATTCAATGTTCCAACGGGTGGTGGTGGAGGAGCTCCGTGGGCGATATCACCTAGTGCGGGTGTGGGCCCAAATCCAGGGTTCACGATCTGGCGTCGCATTTGGGTGAGACCCTCACTTAGTTTCTGGAACTCGCGACAGTCCATTAGCATGTGGATGGCCTTCTTTTTGTTGGTTTTCTTGTCGATGTAGAAGTGGATGGTGCAAGGACCAGACAACTTGTCGTATGCCGACGGCTCGTTGTTGCGGCTGCGACGTTGCCATGTTTGCATGAGTCGCCCTCCGTCGCGGAAGTTGTTTCCGCGGTATCCGCTGATGCGGTTGCCATCATTGCGTCGGTCGGCGTAGACAGCTGCAACCATGTCGACTCTGTCGCGGTCGTCGTAGACGCGCGATCTTTGCTTGCTGCGGTGTTTTCACCTGTGGCCATAATCGTCCTCGTTATACGAATGCATTCGGTGGAGGGAATCCTCGCCATCTGCCCATCGGTTGGCGATGTCCATGAGGTGGTCGAGCGTTTTGGGCTTGACGCGCCCAAGTTCTTCCTTGAAGTCTGGGAACTTGACACCGTCCTTGAAGGCATCGATCGTCCTTTCCTCGGAGATGTGTGCGGCAGAGTTCTTGATGTGGGACCAGCGTAAGATGTACGAGTGAATGAATTCACCAGTACGTTGGGTGCAGGCCCGCAGTTCCTCGATCGATGTTGGCCTCTTGCTGGTTCCCTTGAAGTTGCGGATGAAGATGTATGTCAGCTCCTCCCAGCTTCGGATGGAGCCGGAAGATAGGCTGCTGAGCCAGATCCGAGCTGCGCATGTTAGCTGCAGCTGAAGGCACTGTAGGGCGGTGTTCCTGTTTCCGCCGTGCAGCTTGACGGATGAGAGGTGGTCGCTGAGCCAGGCCTTCGGGTCTTGCGTGCCATCAAACTTTGTAGTGTCCGAAGGGAGCTTGAATTTTTTTGGCATCCGTGTGCGCCGAACGGATCTGCTGAAGCATCTGGATCTGCATAGTTCTCCATCGGCATCCTCATCGGATTCGGTTGAACACGCGCATTAGGCGCATGCCTTGTCAACCTTGCGCTGGGCGAGATCGTTTCGAGTGTGGTAGTCGCTGCTGCGGCGCCCGTGGGATCTTGCGACGTCGCAGCAGATTGTGTTCATCCTCGTCGGATGAGGGTGTAGGGCTGTGGGTGAATTTGACCGCAGCTTTTTTCTTTGGCTCCGCAGGAGCTTCGTCATGGAGCGCAGCTCCGATGAGTCCGAGACCGGCTAGCACGGACTTGTGCATGGCATTCTTCGGGTCACCCACCGGAGGTGGATGGGACACGAGGTACGTGGTGGCTGCCATGATCGCAACCTGCGGTGTCTTCGGTATGACGTTGCCGTTCACGTCCATTGTCATGAAGGACGTGTTGAGTGTCCTCGTAACGTCGCGGCGCATGGCGGGGTCCATGTGCTCTGTGCGGGAGCGATGCTTGTTGGCGTTGTTGCCATGCGAGCTGGAGCCGCCAACGGCGGAGAGCGTAGCTCGCCGCGCGCTAGACTCTGAAGCCGCCTGTTTGCGTTTGTAGAGTTTCTCCATCCGCTTGACCTGCCGGTTATGCTCGCCAATGAGGAGGAGATGGTATGCCATCAGCAGATCCCGTGAGGCCTTCACAGGTAGGATGATGTTACCCACCACGGCTTCGCGTGCCTGGCGCCATCCGTCCTCGTTGAGGTTGATCTTCTGGTAGGCATTGGAGTCGCCTTCGTTGGGCCTAAGAGGAGGATCTCCCCCGTTTCCTCTCTTCCCAGCTTGCGGGTTGAGGGGTGGGTTGGGTGGTGGATTTGGTGTACTCGAACCTGGTGGCAGTTCTACTTCGCTTTAGATGACCACGACGCATTGGTAGCGTCCGTGAGTTGGATCGCTGCTGCCACAGCTTTTGGATTCGGAACCACAGGTTCCTTCGTCTGAGGGAGGGTCGTACAGATCTGAGTTGCGGTTGCTGCTGTCATATGACTCGTCTGTCAGTGTCGACGTGCATAATACGCTGATGGGTGGGACCCATGAAGCAGGCCTGATGGATGGTGGTGGCACCCACTCTGGGAGGCGGGGGGTGCCGGTCTGCCCCACCTAGAAGCAGAAGCTCCCGAACAGAATCTCGAGCCTATCATCGACGGGCTCCAAATCCCTCATGGTGGCTGGCGAGTGGGCGATGAAGTCGAAGGTGCCGTAGAGGAGATGATTCTTTGTCGCCGACGAGTTGTAGATCGCTCCGGATGGGACCGTCACAATTGCACAATCAGCGTCCCCAGTTCCCAAAGACAGCGCCAATTGCCGAGGTTCGATCTCGTCAATGCCCATTGTTATGGACTTGGGTTTTGGAGAAGATGGGTGAAGGAAATATGCCCTAGAGGCAATCATAGAGATGATTATATTTCTTATGTATCCATGAGTTATTGTAATGTTCCTTGAATATCCATATCAAGCAACTTGTATTGATTGGCAATTATGTGAATTGTTTGTGAAACTCTTTACTTGTATGGTTATTTAATAGTTGTCCCTAGTCGGAATTCATGTGAGGACACACGTGAATATTAGACTAGCACATCGATTGGTTGATGACTATGTTTCGCAAGTCATAGACATGGAGATGTCAAACCAATGATGTGGACACATGTTATGAACATGCGTTTGGACTGACCCAACTTGAGACTGGCAATTAGACTTGCATCTCTCTCTACACATCGTGTACATTTTGTCCTTAGACCTGAGATTGTCGCATGTACTTGAGATGTGGATCGACCTACTTTGGAGCAATCAGACGCTACTCTGTAACTGGGTAGTTATAAAGGTGACTTTCGGGTTTGTCCTGAAGCATGCTACAAGGCATGGTCAATCAAGATGGGATTTGCCCCTCTATACTTGAGAGAGATATCTCTGGGCCCCTCGAGTGATCGGATATAGAAATGCATGGCCATGCTACATGAGGTTAAGAGTTAACCTAGTAAAGGGATTCCGAATCACAGTATCGAGAAAGGGAGGTCATCTTGGAGCTAGGCCAAATATCATGAGGCAAATGGAAAGACATGTACTAAACCTTGTGATGGTCCGTCCGATATGATCTTTGTATGCGTTTAGGAGTTGACACGTCTTGCTAGAGGCTGCTACCAACTATTGACAGAATAAGTGTATTCGTGTCATGTCTATACGTATATGAACCTATAGGGTCACACACTTAAGGGGCTGGAAGCCTAATGAGGATTAGATCCGAATTAGACCAGGCTTAGGCTACTAATGGGCTGCTAATGTAGAAGCCCGCTAGGGACTCCTATATAAGAGAGGGTGGGACGAGCTGACCAGGGTTAGACCATTCCACCCAGCCGCCACCCCTCACGCCTGTGTTGCACGCACGGACCTAGCAGTCCGGCGTCTGACGCTTCCACCCTGTACGTGTGGATACCTCGGAGGTGCTGCATCTGTAGCACTTGGAAAACCGCGCAAATAGGAGCTGCTCGTGGGACGAGGACGAGGAGGAGACGTAGAACGTCTACACTGCCTCGATGCGCTTCATCAAGTTCCACAAATGCGCATCTAGTGGTAATACCGTGATCTATGACAACAGTAATCCTGGTTTACGCGGTAGAAAATTTTGATTTGTGCTAGTGTAGCCTACCCGTATCCCTTCAATGGGGATGCTGGAGATCGCGGAACGGTTAAAATACAAGAAACACGGGGACACGAGGTTTACCTAGGTTCAGGCCCCCAGAGGGAAAACCCTACTCCTGCTTGTTTGCTCTTGATTACAGAGGAACCGAAGGTTACATGGGTGCGCAGATGCAATCTGGCATGAGGTGCGTATGAGGTGAGTTGAAGGACCTCCTCGTCGTGCCCTCCTAGCCTTTATATAGATAGGCAGGTCCCGGGCGCAGGTCGAGTTGGTTACAGATTAGGGTTTGTCCCCTTTGAAAATCTATCTATTCTAGTCTTGTTCTCCAAGCACCCGAAGAAGTCATGGGCTTTGGGCCACCCGAAATCTCCACAGGCCGCGTATCTTGTCGTGGGCCTTCCTTGGGCTGGACTAGGTATACCAATGTTGTGTACAAGTTGGGTATAACCATGTCATCGGGGGATAGAAAGTCTCTATTCTGGCACCCTGCCGGGATGGGGAAGTGCCCCCAGAGCCATCTCCATTGATCTCCACCACCATCTTCATCACCATTGCTAATTCCCATGATGAGGAGGGAGTAGTTCTTCCTCGAGTCTAAGGGCTCTACCGGTAGATATGTGTTCATCTCTCTCTATGCATGATCTTGTTGTGGTCATGAGCTTTGTAATCTAGTAGATCTACCTTGCTCCTCAAGTGCTTCAATAGATCTCTGCTCTCCCCATGTGTGTGAAAGTGACAGCATGCATGCCATGGTGGCACTTAGGCTAGAGTCTACATAAATACTCATCGTGTTGTTATAGCCCTACCATGGATTAGAGTGTCCAACCGGAGAGTAGTTAAGGAGTAGTATCATGAAGAGAATATATTTATTGAGAGTGTTCACTAGTGAAAGTATGATCCCTAGGCCTTGTTTCTAAACATTGAAACACCGTTCACATTTAGATCTGTTGCATGTTTTCCAGGGAGGTTTTGGTCCTTTTACCTTACCTCACCGTCAAGCTCTTTTCTGGTGTCGTTACCACTTGTATTTCACTATCTCTTCGCCAAACTAGTGCACCTATACACCTGACAAGTGTATTGGGTGTGTTGGGGACACAAGAGACTTCTTATATGTTGATTGCAGGGTTGCTTGAGAGGGATACCTTTGACCACTTCCTCCCTGAGTTCGATATACCTTGGGTGATCCACTTAAGGGAAACTTGTTGCTATTCTACAAACCTCTGCACTTGGAGGCCCAACAATTGTCTACAAGAATAGAAGTGCGTAGACATCAAGATATCAATATGTAGATGAGCATGAAGCAACGTGAGTCATTATGCAAGTTTTTGGTGAACATATCTCAAGGAGAATAATAAGTCTAAGAAGAATTGTCTTTCTAGCTTGCATGTGAGATAGTGCGCATGCAGCCACCATCCATTCTATTTAAGATTAGGACTAACACTCGCCCCCCCTATCACTTTTAATGAGTTCAAATTTTTGGTTTAAATGGCTAGTGCATAAATTCAATATGGTATTAGAGCCCAAGGTCTCAAGTTCAAGACCCTGCTCACGCAGTTAAAAAAATATTATGCGGCATGTACCGAACCCACACTAAGGACTAAAATGGCCTAGACATGAGGGGGAGTGTTAAGGGTATAAATATATAGCTAGCCCTTTCCATTAGTTTGGAATTTTGGTTCAAATGAATAGTGCACCAATTCAATAGTATGATCACCATTTATTCAATTTATATGTCATATGGTCTACTTCGTATGCAAGAATCGTCTTGTTTGTATCAGCCCGAAGAATAGGCCCTAGGGAAGGGTACATGTTAGAAATGTGCATTTGCACAGTATGCATCTAAAAATGTGGGTATATTTCAAGTTTTTAATTTGAAGTTATAAGGATATTGAAAATGAACTCCAGTGTTGAGTTTGACTTAGGTTAATACTAGGATTTGAATTCAAATTCAACATGATATTTGTGTATTTAAAACTTTGGGGATTTAAATTTTACTTTATAATAAATAAGTGAGTCCAAGAGTCACAATGCACAATATAATACATTTAAGATAAACATTTGAATTGAAAGTTGAGGTTTGAATTATTCAAACTTGTATTCAGATTCAAATAATTATAGTAAATAGAATAAATTCATAAGAACACAAGGAAAAGATCACAATGTTCATAATTGAATTTCATTAATTTAGGAATGGATACAAGATTCACAAATGAAATATACATTTGGATCTTATCATAATACAAACTACAAGAAAAGGAAAATAAAACCCTATCTTAACCTATCTAGTATTGATCTTTCTATCTCTAATTCTGACCCACAAAAAAACACAAAGGCAAACCATTTGTTAAGATGAAAATGTTGGATCCACCCTAAGGTGAATTCATTTAGTGTAGAATCCAAGCACAAGATCTAGGAACTTGCGGTGACCCAGCATACCACTGCATGTGTAGTACACTATAGTCGTTGACATGACATCCACAGAACACCGTTCCGTAAATATCACATCCCTCAGAGTGGTACAACAGAAACATTGCGGGTCCATATTACAAAAATACACACATTATTATTATTACAATACCGGAAGTTCAAGGTTTCCAAAAGATTCAACTTACAAACCAAAATATAAAGTGTTTCAGTGGAATTTAAAAGTAGCAACTCCGACTAGGAGTTGAGCTCAGCAGCTTATTCTATAGAGTTCATGGTGCTCGGCTCCGTTGGTTACTACTAACTAGGGATACTTAGTTGGACTCGTTATCATCGACACCATAGCGGATTTCGTAATCCACTCCTTCAACACCTCCGGACAGATCGGGTTCCTCGTAAAACACATCTTCTTGACATTCGGCTGCATACATTGGCACGTCTTCGGGATCCTTAGAGTCTAAGCAAGGGATCAAAGGAAAGAATGAGTAACAGCATTACCCAAAAAGTTCATTATATGCAAGGTGGAAAGTTTGATGCTCTAACTACCACCTCGGATTATAAATCCTTGGCACTATGCAATTTTTGTAAATCTTTCTTCAAAGATTGATTTTATTCTGAAAAACTATGATAATCAGCCTTCACAGGTTGACCAGAACTTTCATGGAGTTCCTTTCATGTCGAGTTCGCAGCTCCTTACTGGAACAGGGAGTAACAAGTTACAATTCTTACACTCTACAGAGGTGCGTTACTTTACCCATGAGAGATCAACTACTTGTTGCACAACCGGGCGTACTTTCCCGTCCACAATTCCATGATGTGGGGCCCAGTAGTTGGTCCAAGACAATCACTGCTCCCTTCGTGACCTCGCATGCCTCCTTGGTGTACACCATGCCCACATAATGAATTACGGCAATGGTTTGTACAAAACGTTATATGCCAGAACTATCGTGGGACGATGAGGGTTCCTACCCATATGCTGCATATCCTCTACGAATTACCAATTAATATGCACGCTACGAGGATAACAGCCACGACCTTCACATCTGGCTTCATGCGAGAGGAAGAAGATACAGCTGACTTCTCTGTCCCATTCCAAATCTCATGGCTAACGCGTAATATACGCAGCTAGAATCACTGATGTCAGGGGTTATTAAGTCCCTACTTAATTATCATTGTTGCAAATAGAACCCTAAGTTCTATTGCTCCATTATATCACCACTTAAGATGATATCTATGATTTCTTTATTTGTGAAAATAATATTTTCTTTCTTTTATAATATATACAATAACACACAATTTGCAAATACTTTGATAAAGACTCTTCAAAGGACATGAGCAAGTGATGAACTTGCCTTGTGATGGCAAGGTAGTGAAGTATGATGCTTGCACTGGACCTTGAGCTTCTATGTCTACAAAAACATCATTATTGCCCGTTAAGGACAATATTTAAAGAAGCAAAATGATTATGCAAGTAATGTAATACATCATTTAACTTGATATGCATTCTCCCCATTATTACAAAAAGTCTTTTTAATAATAAAGGATTTATAAATATTACTTTTTAATATTTATAACATATATTGAATTATTTTATTTTATTTCCTTTTATTTGACTTTTATTGATTTGATAATTCTTTTAAGAATTATCACTTAAATATCAAAAATTGTTATTAAATATTTATTTAGTATTTTTCAAAAATAATACAATATTAATATATAATGAAAGTGATTTTTATTTATTTTTATCATCTTTCAATAATTTTGGAAAATTCTAGAAGGAATATATAAATTACAAAATCCTTAATAAAATTTAAATGTCTAAAATTTTATATCTTATTTTATTTGGATAGTGTGGATTATTATGAATCCAAAATATCTTATTTATAATTTTTGTACTTTTATTTTATTTTTTTAGAATTCAATTAAGTTCAGGGGTATTTTGGTCTTTTCCTATTTATTAAAATAGGCCTTAAAAGATTTCTGGGCTGGCTTAATCTTATTGGGCCCTAGTGGCCCATTAGACATAGTCAAAAGAACCACCCCGAAAGGGTCTGGCCCAACTCAGCCCGCTCCCCAGTTGCCTCTCTCCCTCGAGCTCATTCCTCTCCTCCTCTGACCTCGTCCCCGTGGTCGGTGATGTCGCCGCCGGCGATTCCCACCGTCGTGGACTTTTCTGGTCGCTGCCGTGGTGCGGTAGGAGGTTGTCGACTACGCCCATCCTTTCTATCCAATTAGATTTGAGTATGGGGCTCTCCTGCGACGGATCGATGCCATCCTGAACCCTAGGATTTGGGGATTGGCGTGGATCCTGGTGCTGCCGCTGTCGTTGTGCGTTGTGGTGATGCTCCTCGCCTCTATGCGTGTTCATGGTCGCCGTCGTGGCGCCATATGGGTTGCAGCGCCCCTCCTGGGGTGCTCCCCGTGCCGCCATGGACGTCGGCCACCTCTGCTTCCTCTTCTAGTCTTCAGCGAGGACCTTTGGTGAGTTCTGTTCCTCTCCCCTAGTTCTCTCTATGCTTGCTGATCCTATGCTAGATGTTGACAGTGACCTCTCTGGTTACTGTCTTTTCCTGATTAATATGATTTATTCCATTTAGGGTTCTTATCCTGTGGTTGATCATATACAGGATGAATTAGATCATGTATGGATGGTCTGTAAGCATGCTAAATGGTTATTAGCCTGAGGCATGTTGCTTGAGATGAACTATAATGGTTCTGATGGCTTATTAGATGATTTTATGCTTGGTTTGCATATGATTCAGATGGTATAGTTGCTTTGGAATCCATTCTTGGTAAAGTTAGTGGCTTGATAACTTTCCACTGTCATTTCTTGGTTTATGATCATGGTTATGGTGTGAGGAAACCATTGTCTCAGTGTTGTTGGCTTGAGAATTTATGTGTGGTTTGAAATCATCATGATCTCAAACAGTGAAGATTAACATAAGAATATCCTAATTATGATTCTTGTATTAACAGGAAAATGATTAGTAAGTTAATTGATTGAATCTATGATGATTAAATGTTTATCCTGATTCATGTAGAATTGTTCTTGTGACACTATCTTGGTATGGCACACAAGATTGATTCTTATTAATTGATTGGGTTGGTTTATGCTTAAAACAAGCTTGGCTTTAAAAGATAAGTAGATATGTTCTTTTCTAAAATCCCTAAGACCAATGATGTTGGTCTAAGGCTTAGGGCTTTAGGCCTTATCTAGTTGATTCATATAGATAGTCCTGGTAGTGGTACCAGCTATTGTTTCTTGAATCAAAGCTTGGAAAAAATGATAGTAGGCTTGATCATTATATGGATTCAAAAGATTAGCTTCTAAGGTTCTACCCTTATCTTAGGGATGTGCCTATAAATTAAATCTTAGCTATATTTGTGCTTGAATTAAAATATATAGCTTGACAACCAAATCAATGGTGCTGTTCTGAGTTTTGGTTGGATCCTTGTACTTTGATGTTTGCTTTTAGAGTTTAAAATCTCAAGGATGGATTCACCCCACTTGGGTGTTTTCTGAGAGTTTGTTTCATAAAACAACACATGCTTCTGTCTAGATAATATGATTTGATCATGTGAGGGTTTTATGATTCTCACCATAAAAACTGATGATTATGGAGTTAGGGTGATGATATTGATCTGGTTTTGCTAAACTCCAGTGCTTGACCTTGAGCTAGACTGCTCCTCCTAGCTCCTCGACTTGATCTTACTATCCACCTGATCCTTCCCCCTCCTTATGTCACCATCCTGGTGATGAGATCTTGGCTTTGGTTGGTTTGGTTGCTGCCTGTTGTGCTTGGTTAGCTGCTAGCTGTTCTTGTGTGTAAGCAGTGAAGAGATACACTAGTGCCTCTCCACGGCTGTGCTGATGGTTTTGTGAGTTTGGGCTGTGCTTCGAAGCTGACAGCACACCACATGCATTTAGTTGTGTGTCCTGCTTGTGTGGTTGCTGTGCACTTGTGGATATGCTTTGGACTCGAAAGTTACTTTGATCAAATTACTTTTACCTGGCTGGTGAACTATCCCCTCCTTGCTATCAATTTGACCCCTTTTTGGCTTAAAATTTATGAAAGATAAATTATTTCATGTTGGTGAAACTTGCCCCTTTTATAATTTCTTAATGATGAACTTGTTCAGTGCACCTCACTGACATGTCTGAGAGAAAAACAATTCTAACTCTAACCTTATTATTGTTTTATTAGTGTTTGTCTTGCAGGTACATATTTGAAGATGAAGATTTTAGTTTAGGTTTTATTTATAGAATAGTTAATGTAATCTTCTTATTCTTTTGTAATTCTCATTTATTATTTTGTAATCTTCATTTTATTCTTCTGTAATAAAGATTATATTATTATTAATAAAGAAATATTCTTATTATTTATTTATTTGCTATTGTGAAGTTGTTGAATAATTTCAATAAGTTATATTTTTGTAACTTATTTATTGAATGAAAATATGAAATAAGTTTTCATATTCTTTTTCTTTAGATAAAGTTTGAGTTAAAATAATTAACTCTTATTGTAAGATTCAAATCTTATTCCCAATTCATTTGAATTATAATTCAAACACACAAGTTTAAAATTCAAACTCATTTTCCAAAACACATAATTCCTCAGAGATCATATCAATGTCTATAGCAATCATCCTTTAAGACTAAACCTAATCTCAAAGTATGAAAGAAACCTTGATCACTTAAGATTTTTATTTGGCAAAAATGTTACCCACATTTTCACAAATGAATGCATGCAACATTCCAAATTCCTAAATCTACGCTTCGTTAGTTCCTAAATGCTGGGATGTTGCAGACTCCCCCCCTTAAATTAAACTGACGAAGTTTGTGGAGATGTACCTGAATAGTTATGGATAGGCTTTTCTTAAATCCTCTTCTTTCTCCCATGTGGCTTCCCTTTCAGGGTGATGTTCCCACTGTACCTTGCAATATTTGATTGCTCTGTTCCTTTTTCTTTTCCAGTTTTCTTCCAGAATCTTACAGGGATTTTCAATATAGGTTAAGTCTGCTTGTAATTCTATCTCCTGGTGTGTGATTGCATCATCTGGAACTTTCAAACATTTGCGAAGTTGTGACACATGGAAAACATTATGCACTTGAGCTAATCTTGATGGTAACTCTAAAGCATAAGCTATAGTTCTGTTTTGACTCAATATCTTGAATGGTCCGATGTATCTTGGACTCAATTTTCCTTTAACTCCAAACCTTTTCACCCCTTTCATTGGACTTACTTTCAAATAGACCATATCTCCTACTTCTGGATGCCATGATCTTCGACTTTGATCAGCATAACTTTTCCACCTGCTCTGGGCTATTTTCGGTCTATCCCTGATCTTATCAATGATATCTTGTCTTTCCTTGATATAATCTGGCGCAAATTCTTTGCTGCTTCTAGGATCATACCAACATATTGGTGATCTACACTTCCGTTCATACAAAACTTGGTATGGGGCTGCCTTTAGACTACTCTGATAGCTATTATTATAGGAAAATTCTGCCAATGGTAGATGATATTCCCATGTTCCTCCAAAATCTAGTGCACAAGCTCTTAACATGTCTTCTAATATTTGATTTGTTCTTTCAGTTTGACCTCCTGTCTCAGGATGATATGTTGTGCTGAAATCTAACTTTGAACCAACTGCTTCATGCAATTGCTTCCAAAATGCTGAAGTAAACACTGATGCCCTATCAGTTATGATCTTTTTGGGTACTCCATGCTTACTTACTATCTCTTTGACATATACTTCAACTAACTTCTCGGCATTATCTTTTTGATTCACTGGAATAAAATGTGCACTCTTAGTGAGTCTGTCCACAATTACCCATATCATATCCTTCCTTTTTGGTGTCATGGGCAATCCTGTGATGAAGTCCATACCTATTTCCTCCCACTTCCATTCAGGAATTTCCAAGGTTTGTAATGGTCCTGCTGGACTTTGATGTTCATCTTTCACCCTTTGGCAAGTATGGCATTCAGATACATATTTAGCAATATCTCTTTTCATGTTATTCCACCAGAATAGTTCTTTCAAATCCATATTCATCTTAGTACTCCCTGGATGTATAGAATATGGTGTTTCATGTGCTTCTCTGAGTATGACATCTCTAAACACATAGACAGTCTTGGAACCATAAAGATTCATAATCTCCAAGGCGAAAAACTAATTTTTGCCCTTGAGATATCCTCCGAATTTCCTCGGCAATAAAAGGATCTTCTATTTGATGTCTAAAAATTTCTTGCTTAAGATCACTGTCCTGCTCTGCAACTACCTGCATAGTAGCTAATCCTCCAAGAACCTCTGTTCTAATGAATTGAAGCTCTAATCTTTCCAAGTCCATTTGTAACTCTTTTGGTAACTCCCGATTCCTAGGCTGAATATCTGCACTCTTTCTGCTTAAAGCATCAGCTACAACATTAGCTTTTCCTGGAGTATAGTTGATTGTTAAATCATAATCCTTGATTAGTTCCAACCAACGCTTCTGGATCATAATCAATTCCTTTTAAGTGAATAAATATTTGAGAATTTTATGGTCAGTGTATAACTCACATCTGGCTCCATAAACAAAATGTCTCCATCCTTTCAGCGCAAAAACTACTGCTGCTAACTCTAAATCATGAGTTGGATAGTTGACTTCATGTGGTTTCAGTTGTCTTGAACCATAAGTAATCACTTTCCGATCTTGCATTAATACACAACCCAAACCTTCTTTAGACGCATCACAGTATACGGTGAAGTCCTTCCCTGTTTCAGGAACTACTAAGATTGGAGTTGTGGTTAATCTAGTCTTCAACTCTTGAAAACCTGCTTCACATTTCTCATCCCACTTGAATGGTGTATTCTTCCTTAATAATTTGGTCATTGGTCCGGCTATTTTGGAGAAACCTTCAATGAATCTCCGATAATAACTAGCCATTCCTAAGAAACCTCTAATTTGCTTCACATTGGTCGGTGCAGTCCACTCTAGTACTGACTGAACTTTAGATGGATTCACAGCAATTCCATCTTTACTGATCACATGACCGAGGAATTCTACCTCATCAAGCCAAAATTCACACTTACTGAACTTAGCATAAAGTTTGTGTTCTCTTAAAGTCTGCAATGCTATTCTCAAATGATCGGCATGCTCTTCCTTATCCTTGGAATATATCAGAATATCATAAAAAAAACTATGACGAACTTGTCCAAATATGGCATGAAGATCTTGTTCATCAGATTCATGAATATTGCTGGTGCATTGGTCAAACCAAATGGTACTACCAGATACTCATGGTGTCCATATCTTGAGACAAATGCTGTCTTTGGAACATCTTCCGGTTTGATTTTTATTTGATGGTATCCAGATCTTAAATCGATCTTTGAAAATACCCCGGCTCCTTTCACTTGATCAAACAAATCTTGAATTCTTGGTAAAGGATACTTATTCTTGATAGTAACGTTGTTTAGGTTTCTATAATCACCACACATCCGTATTCCACCATCTCTCTTATCCACAAAGATTACTGGTGTTCCCCATGGAGATACACTTTCCTGAATAAATCCTTTTCTGGCTAACTCATCAATTTGCTCCTTGAGTTATTTTAACTCTTTGGGTCCCATTTTATATGGTGCTTGAGCTATTGGTGTTGTACCAGGAATTAGGTCAATAGTAAACTCTATCTCCCGGTTTGGTGCCATTCCTGGTAGCTCTGCTGGAAAAACATCTTGAAATTCATTTACTATAGGAATCTCTTCCAATTTGACCTCTTTCATTGAGTTCAACTGCAGATCCACCATGATATGACTGTGCTTATCTGCTCGGTAAACTATCCTTGCTTCACTTGGAGTTTTGATTGAGACAGTTTTCTCCTCACAATTTATCCGAGCTCCGTGTTCCATCATCCAATCCATTCCCAGCACTACTGCAATTCCCTTCAAAGGAATCACATAAAGGTCTGCGAAATATGTACAACCACAGATCGAGATAACCTGATCTTGTTTTATGTGGCGTACAATCACATTCCCTCTCGCCGTAACTACTGTCATAGGACTGTCTAACGTTGCCCTTCTAATCCCGAACTTATCACAAAATTCTTCAGAAATGAATGAAGTAGTTGCACCAGTATCAAATAGAACTTTGCCGGGATTGGTTAGGATATTGAGCGTACCTATCACTGCATGCTCCGAATTATCCACCTCCTCGAGGGTTGCACAGTTCAGTTTCCCGGTAGGTCGGTTCCTCTTGCCATTGTTGTTCTTGCCATTATTTCCTCCTTTATTGGGCTGTCCATTTCCTCCACTGGCTTGTCCTCCTCCCTTGGTAGGCCAACCACCTGGTGGTTTGCTCGGCCAATCGGGCTTGATATGCCCCTTTTGACCACAACCATAACATATCATTACAGGCTTTTTGCATTCCCCCTAGAAATGCCCTGGAATTCCACAATTGTTACAAATAACATTCCTTCTCGGATTGGATTGATTTCCACCACTGCCCTTGTTATTGTTATTGTTATTGTTGCCATAATTCCTATTCCGAGGTTTGAACTCCGGATTTGGTTTAGGTTTGCTTGCCTGAATTCTTTTGGTTTCCTTCTTGGCTCTCTTCCTCCCGTCCTCTTGGACATTCTTATAATCATCTTCAAAAGTAATGGCTGCATCCAACAACTGCTGATAAGTTTGCTTATTGGCTAACCTTAACTGCATCTTCACAAATGGATTTAATCCACGCAGGAAACGCTTCTTCTGCTTCTCTTCAGTGTTGGCATCCTCCTCAACATAGCGAGACAGTTGACTAAAGTCCTGGATGTACTTCATGACACTAGTATATCCTTGCTGAAGCTCCTCAAATTCTCTCTGCTTCAACTCCATAACACTTTTCGGAACATGGTATTCACGGAATCTCTGCTTGAACTGTTCCCAGGTAAACTCCCTTCCTGGTTGTTGCATGGCCAACTGATTTTCCCACCATGATGCTGCAGTTCTAGTCAGAAGATGAGTTGCATACCTCAATTTCTCCTCATCATTGCAACCTACAGTTTTTAGCTTCCTTTCAGTATCTGCTAGCCAATCTTCTGCATCCATTGGTTCAGGAGCTGATGCAAAAGGTAACGGTCTTGCATTCTGGAAATCAGATAAACTCACTCCTCCACCTTCAGGTGCCCTCTGATTTTCTCGCCCCAACAACTCTTCCATAAACTTGTTCTGGGTCTCTTGCATCATTTGCATGGATTGCATAAAATTCTGCTCCATTAACGACCTCATTGGTGGTGGTAATGTTCCTTGATTTGCTGCATCTGCATCGGCCTTCTCCTTGGCCTCTCGCTCCATCCGCTGCTGCTCAGTTTCCATTTCTACACCCATATCCATGACCCTCTAGTCCTGCAACATAAAGCGAATACTCATAATTACATCATGCACATGTGTTCTGAGCTCGACTTTACGCATAGAACTAGTCACACAATAAAGATCCAAAGAAAATCCAAATGTGCATTTCACATATGAAACATACTATCATATAATACAAAGTCATTACAACATATACCATATAGGTATAGTCACAAAACTACCTTATTCATCTCACTATCTTATTTCTTGGAGTACAATACACGGTACTTGATATTACTAACTAATTGCCTCCTTCTAGTAGTAACTACGTTCATCGTACATGCCTGATGTCCAACAGTGATGACGTGTTGTTCGTCGCACAGTTTGTGGAACATATGGCCTTACAGAAGGAACATACTCTGTATCTGAAGTGTCAGGACTTGAGTCATTACTCAACCTGAGCACATTGACTCCCTCCAGCTCAGCTGAAAAGTCTTCAGAAACATATTCAATATTATCTCCAGCCTGCATCTCCTGATCTTCATTTCTTGAGTTGTCAACAGGATACGCAGATCCTGCTACTTCCAAGGTGCTCTCTTGGGCAAGATAATTAAACACTGGATAATGTATATTCCCTGGGTTTTGAGAAGATGTTGATGATTCAAACACTCTCTCCTTAGGATCTTCTTCTTCATCCTGATTATCTATTGACATGGTATTTCTACTACTATTATTAGGGTTCATCCTTGCACCCATCCAACTAGATTGTCCAACATTCCTGTCAGAACCATATGTGTACATCCGGTGTTCATGAGATCCATTATATGATCCCATTCTCCAACCATCCGAATTCTCAATAGGAAGTTCTGAGTCAGAACCATCCTCTGAGCCCTGTGGTACTGCATACCTCATATCCATAGTAGGATCATGTATAGGTTCAGGTCTTGGTGAATAAGGATATGGTATAAAAGATTCAGGATCTATAGGTATATCCTTAAAAATAGGTGTTGCACTACTACTTGCTTCCTTCTCTAACTGGAATGCTAACTGCTTCCTCCTTTTCGGACCAGTTAGATCCTCTAACATATCATTTGTCTTCAACAATCACTCGATGGGTCTTATAAAAAGACGCAACGAGTGTTCGATATCTATCCATAAACTTGGAAGCTAACTTAGAATGCTTCTTAACCAAAGTAAGATGATCCGGTATAGGTTCCGAGTCTATAGAATCATGAGGTATCACAGAGAATGTGCTACCTTCTAACTCCTTGGTTTTATGCTCCCGGATATTAGCTATCGCCTCCACAACAGCAACATGATATGCTGCTAAATGACTCCTACCTTCTCCTATAGGTAGATCGTGAAATAATCCAAGCTTCTCTGGAAGTTGGATAATCACACGATACTTGGATAACATTCGGCCATCAAGGTAAGTGATAGTGTTCACTGGAATTCTATTTGGACAACTAAAGAGCCTTAAAAGTTGACGAAGTTGGTCTGTGAATGATCCTTGATAATCATCAAGAGTCTCCTCTTTCCTTACCAAAGTCTGTTTTGGAAACTTTGGTGCCATATCTCTATATATCAGAAAAATAATTTTGATTAGTACCCAATGATATATTGTATCATAACAAAGAATTATCGCACTAAAATATATAACGGAATATTCTCATTTGAATACCCATTATATTACTTTTAGAGAATTCTTTATCGTTACTAAATTTTCCTATAGGTAATACCCTTTACTATGTTTCCAACCTAAGGTCAAAGCAATTTGTTCTGATACCAACTGCGGTGACCCAGCATACCACTGCATGTGTAGTACACTATAGTCGTTGACATGACATCCACAGAACACCGTTTCGTAAATATCACATCCCTCAGAGTGGTACAACAGAAACATTGCGGGTCCATATTACAAAAATACACACATTATTATTATTACAATACCAGAAGTTCAAGGCTTCCAAAAGATTCAACTTACAAACCAAAATATAAAGTGTTTTAGCGGAATTTAAAAGTAGCAACTCCGACTAGGAGTTGAGCTCAGCAGCTTATTCTATAGAGTTCATGTTGCTCGGCTCCGTTGGTTACTACTAAATAGGGATACTTAGTTGGACTTGTTATCATCGACACAGTAGCGGATTTCGTAATCCACTCCTTCAACACCTCCGGATAGATCGGGTTCCTCGTAAAACACATCTTCTTGACATTCGGCTACATACATTTGCACGTCTTCGGGATCCTCAGAGTCTAAGGAAGGGATCAAAGGAAAGAATGAGTAACAGCGTTACCCAACAAGTTCATTATATGCAAGGTGGTAAGTTTGATGATCTAACTACCACCTCGGATTATAAATCCTTCGAACTATGCAATTTTTGTAAATCTTTCTTCAAAGATTGATTTTATTCTGAAAAACTATGACAATCAGCCTTCACAGGTTGACCAGAACTTTCATGGAGTTCCTTTCTTGCCGCGTTCGCAGCTCCTTCCCGGAACAGGGAGTAACAAGTTACAATTCTTACACTCTACAAAGGTGTGTTACTTTACCCATGAGAGATCAACTCCTTGTTGCACAACCGGGCGTACTTTCCCATCCACAATTCCATGATGTGGGGCCCAGTAGTTGATCCAAGCCAATCACTACCCCCTTCGCGACCTCGCATGCCTCCTTGGTGTACACCATGCCCACATAATGAATTACGGCAATGGTTTGTACAAACCGTTAGATGCCAGAACTATTGTGGGAAGATGAGGGTTCCCACCCATATGTTGCATATTCTCTACGAATTACCAATTAATATGCACGCTACAAGGATAACAACCACGACCTGCACATCCGGCTTCATGCGAGAGGAAGAAGATACAGCTGACTTCTCTGTCCCATTCCAAATCTCATGGCTAACGCGTAATATACGGCGCTAGAATCACTGATGCCAGGGGTTATTAAGTCCCTACTTAATTATCGTTGTTGCAAATAGAACCCTAAGTTCTATTGCTCCATTATATCACCACTTAAGATGATATCTATGATTTCTTTATTTGTGAAAATAATATTTTCTTTCTTTTATAATATATACAATGACACACAATTTGCAAATACTTTGATAAAGACTCTTCAAAGGACATGAGCAAGTGATGAACTTGCCTTGTGATGGCAAGGTAGTGAAGTCTGATGCTTGCACTGGACCTTGAGCTTCTATGTCTACAAAAACATCATTATTGCCTGGTAAGGACAATATTTAAAGAAGCAAAATGATTATGCAAGTAATCTAATGCATCATTTAACTTGATATGCATTCTCCCCATTATTATAAAAAGTCATTTTAATAATAAAGGATTTATCAATATTAATTTTTAATATTTATAACATATATTGAATTGTTTTATTTTATTTCCCTTTTATTTGACTTTTATTGATTTAATATTTTTTTTAAGAATTATCACTTAAATATCAAAATTGTTATTAAATATTTATTTAGTATTTTTCAGAAATACTACAATATTAATATATAATGAAAGTGATTTTTATTTATTTTTATCATCTTTCAATAATTTTGTAAAAATCCAGAAGGAATATATAAATTACAAAATCCTTAATAAAATTTAAATGTCTAAAATTTTATATCTTATTTTATTTGGATAGTGTGGATTATTGTGAATCCAAAATATTTTATTTATAATTTTTGGACTTTTTTTTAGAATTTAATTAAGTTCAGGGGTATTTTGGTATTTTCCTATTTATTAAAATAGGCCTTAAAAGATTTCTGGGCTGGCTTAATATTATTGGGCCCTAGTGGCCCATTAGACATAGTCAAAAGAACCACCCCGAAAGGGTCTGGCCCAACTCAGCCCGCTCCCCTGATGCCTCTCTCCCTCGAGCTCATTCCTCTCCTCCTGTGACCTCGACCCCGTGGTCGGTGATGTCGCCGCCGGCGATTCCCGCCATCATGGACTGTTCTGGTCACTGTCGTGGTGTGGTAGGAGGTTGTCGACTACGCCCATCCTTTCTATCCAATTAGATTTGAGTACGGGGCTCTCCTGCGACGGATCGATGCCGTCCTAAACCCTAGGGTTTGGGGATTGGCGTGGATCCTGGTGCTGTCGCTGTTGTTGTGCGTTGTGGTGATGCTCCTCGCCTCTATGCGTGTTCATGGTCTCCGCCGTGGCGCCGTATGGGTTGCAGCGCCCCTCCTGGGGTGTTCCCCGTGCAGCCATGGACGTCGGCCACCTCTGCTTCCTCTTCTAGTCTTCAGCGAGGACCTTTGGTGAGTTATGTTCCTCTCCCCTAGTGCTCTCTATGCTTGCTGATCCTATGCTAGATGTTGGCAGTGACCTCTCTGGTTACTGTCTTGTCCTGATTAAGATGATTTATTCCATTTAGGGTTCTTATCCTGTGGTTGATCATATACTGGATGAATTAGATCATGTATGGATGGTCTGTAAGCATGCTAAATGGTTATTAGCCTGAGGCTTGTTGCTTAAGATAAACTATAATGGTTCTGGTGGCTTATTAGATGATTTTATGCTTGGTTTACATATGATTCAGATGGTATAGTTGCTTTGGAATCCATTCTTGGTAAAGTTAGTGGCTTGATAACTTTCCACTGTCATTTCTTGGTTTATGATCATGGTTATGGTGTGAGGAAACCACTGTCTTAGTGCTGTTGGCTTGAGAATTTATGTGTGGTCATGATCTCAAACAGTGAAGATTAACATAAGAATATCCTAATTATGATTCCTGTATTAACATGAAAATGATTAGTAAGTTAATTGATTGAATCTGTGATGATTAAATGTTTATCCTGATTCATGTCGAATTGTTCTTGTGACACCATCTTGGTATGGCACACAAGATTGATTATTATTCATTGATTGGGTTGGTTTATTCTTAAAACAAGCTTGGCTTTAAAACATAAGTAGATATGTTCTTTTCTAAAATCCCTAAGACCAATGATGCTGGTCTGAGGCGTAGGGCTTTAGGCCTTATCTAGTTGATTCATATAGATAGTCCTGGTAGTGGTACCAACTATTGTTTCTTGAATCAAAGCTTGGAAAAAATGATAGTAGGCTTGATCATTATATGGATTCAAAAGATTAGCTTCTAAGGTGCTACCCTTATCTTAGGGATGTGCCTAGAAATTAAATCTTAGCTATATTTGTGCTTGAATTGAAATATATAGCTTGACAACCAAATCAATGATGTTGTTCTGAGTTTTGGTTGGATCCTTGTACTTTGTTGTTTGCTTTTAGAGTTTAAAATCTCAAGGATGGATTCACCCCACTTGGGTGTTTTCTGAGAGTTTGTTTCATAAAACAACACATGCTTCTGTCTAGATAATATGATTTGATCATGTGAGGGTTTTATGATTCTCACCATAAAAACTGATGATTATGGAGTTGGGTGATGATCTTGATCTGGTTTTGCTGAACTCCTGTGCTTGACCTTGAGCTAGCCTGCTCCTCCTAGCTCCTGGACTTGATCTTGCTGTCCACCTGATCCTTCCCCCTCCTTATGTCACCATCCTGGTGATGAGATCTTGGCTTTGGTTGGTTTGGTTGCTGGCTGTTGTGCTTGGTTAGCTGCTGGCTGTTCTTGTGTGTAAGCAGTGAAGAGATGCACTAGTGCCTCTCCACGGCTGTGCTGATGGTTTTGTGAGTTTGGGCTGTGCTGTGAAGCTGACAGCACACCACATGCATTTAGTTGTGTGTCCTGCTTGTGTGCTTGCTGTGCACTTGTGGATATGCTTTGGACTTGAAAGTTACTTTGATCAGATTAGTTTTACCTGGATGGTGAACTTGCCCCTCCTTGCTGTCAATTTGACCCCTTTTTGGCTTAAAATTTATGACGCTGTGTTTGGATGCACATAATTGGGGCTTAGAATTGAAATGAGTGGGAATTTCAAATCTAAGCTGGAAAGGAATTGGCTTCAATTTGGATTATGTTGTTTGGGTGTGGTTGGAATTTGTTGTTGGAATCAGTCGGTGGTACCTAATTTCAATTCCCGTTTGGATTTAGAAACCTTGGAATTGAATGTTTTATTGAGTTTGGATAATATAAACCTGTGTATATGTACAAAAAATAGCAGGTGTATATTAGAACATATATATTATTTTTCAGACATAATAACATTAAAATGATGTAAATAATATTACAAGAACACATATGACACAAAATAGTTTGCAATTGCCAACAATAATTACGACGTGGATAAATAATTTGGTCTTACAAATAGCACAAGTAGTTAGCTAATGCCTCTTACACATAACACAATGCATCCAAATATAGCTATATTATCCAGTAGCTGAAATCTTTTGATACTCCTTTGCTGCAGTACGTGCTCCTGTTAGTTTCAAAAACTTCAGAGCGGTCAGCAAGTTGTACTACCGTGGCCTGGCCTCTTTGCTCACCCCCGTTGTCTAGCAGGGATCAAGGGAACCCACGATCCTCACAAACTCTTGTGCCGTCTATGGGGACAAGCTCTTGTTGAACTACATGTCAGATATTAGTATGTGTTCCATATGAGGAGCTTGGCCACCGTGGAGCTGCTCCATGACATAACCATAGACTTCGGCAGCGTCAACGGGGCCTCCGGTAGATGTGCTGATTCCAAGGTGTTCATCCAATTAGCCAACTTACTTACTCCGGGAACCATCTACCAGTGTGATCTGCGCGGGGCTCCTGAGCTGAATTTCCAACTTGCCTGACTGAGATGAATTTCTCGCTTGATCTGAGTGCAGGGCTCCTGAGATGAATCTCTTGCTTGCTCAGAAGAGGGACAGGGAGTGGCCGCCTTGAAGAGGGCGAGGTAACCTCCACCGCTCGGGCTCCCGCCGTCGTTCCCCTGATGCCGGCGGTCTCCATCTTGCCCGTACGATTTAGGGTTGGGGGCGCGTGCAGGACACATACATGGACCATGAGGGGGAGAGAAAGGCGGGAATGGGAGAGGAGGGCGGGAACAGGGGGCTCACCGGAGCCGCCGGAGACGCCGGCTTGCTCGTGGTCACGGGTCGAGAGCAGGGGTCGAGTTGGGCGTTTTGTTTTCTGTCACAGTGAAGCGGTACGCGGGGCTCCTGTTTCCAGCCAATTCGGAGCGGGAGAGGTCGGAATCGCGAGCAGGCAACTTGCGCGCGGAGGGAGGAGGCGCGGAATTCGTCTCGTTTTCTAGGCTCCAATTCATAGCGCAACCAAACGACGGAAACTGAGACTCCAATTCTGATTTCCACAATTCTGGCCTAATTCTGTACATCCAAACACAGCGTGAAAGATAAATTCTTTCATGTTAGTGAAACTTGCCCCTTTTATAATTTCTTAATGATGAACTTGTTCAGTGCACCTCACTGACATGTCTGAGAGAAAAACAATTCTAACTCTAACCTTATTATTGTTTTATTAGTGTTTGTCTTGCAGGTACAAATTTGAAGATGAAGATTTTAGTTTAGGTTTTCTTTATAGAATAGTTAATGTAATCTTCTTATTCTTTTTTAATTTTCATTTTATTATTTTGTAATCTTAATTTTATTCTTCTGTAATAAAGATTATATTATTATTAATAAAGAAATATTCTTATTCTTTATTTATTTGCTATTGTGAAGTTGTTGAATAATTTAAATAAGTTATATTTTTGTAAATTGATTGAATGAAAATATGAAATAGGTTTTCATATTCTTAATTGTTTTCTTTAGATAAAGTTTGAGTTAAAATAATTAACTCTTATTGTAATCAAGATTCAAATCTTATTCCCAATTCATTTGAATTATAATTCAAACACTCAAGTTTAAAATTCAAACTCATTTTCCAAAACACATAATTCCTCAGAGATCATATCAAAGTCTATAGCAATCATCCTTTAAGACTAAACCTAATCTCAAAGTATGAAAGAAATCTTAATCACTTAAGGTTTTTATTTGGAGAAAATTTTATCCATATTTTCACAAATGAATGCATGCAACATTCCAAATTCCTAAATCTACCCTTCGTTAGTTCCTAAATGCTGGGATGTTACAGAACTAGTCGCAAACCTTGTACTTGAGATTTTGGGCAAAAATAAGATCAATAGAAGCAGCAAGATAGTGGGCAGTGAATAATACACGGAAATAATCGCAAAGGACATTGTTGTTCATTTAGGAGTGACCATCAGTAAGAGCATAGACAATTTGATCATATACAGTAGCAGCAGACCACAAGACCAAATTTAGTATACCAAAGAAGTAAACATGACAAGTAAGAAACTACAACATAGGAAATCACCTCAACCCATGGATTCTTTTAAATAACCAAATGTCATGAGCAAGTGAACACTGATAGTTCACTAGATCATGCTAAAGTAAGTTCACAAGCAAGTGGAAATGTCCAAAAATATGAATTAAAGTAACTAGATAAGCTCACAAAAATAACATGAAGGAAATTCCACTTGTTAGTATCCCAAATGAACAATGAAATTACCAAAGTAACCCTACACCGGCAATGCCTAATTAGGCATATGATCACTATAAGCCCGTACTAACCTATAAATGCACACTAGAAACAACACGGAGAGGTAGTATAAGAAACATATTCACCATTGCATGCATTTGAGGTGTCACAACCATCCCTCCTGGCTTGATTCCAAGGTTGGGGGTATCTTTAAGCAACATATATCTCATAGTTTTAGCATGTTTACTTCCTTACATGCATATTATTTTAGCTCAAAAGTTTTGCGTAATAAGCTGTTAACTTTAGCTCCCTTAGAGGAGGAATGAATTATATCCACCTTTCTATTTGTAACACCCTCAGAATCGACCCTATGCAAGTTTTAGCGCTTCCCGCTAAACCCGCATAGAAACGATTCAAAGGTGCCCACCAGGAACTTTCGTGTGGGTGGAAAACGAAGTAATAACATTACACAACAGTCCTCGATGGGACCCACGTAATGAGATATACAATGACTCAACGAGTCAAGAATACAGATATAATATACAAAGATCCAAATCACCTTGAAAATAATACAGCGTCCGACTACGGACAAGATGCAAATAGGGCTAAGAGCCCTGAAGTATAACCAATGGCGTCCATAACCCTGCCCAGGCCAAGCCGGAAGGGTAACCCTGCTAACGACGTCGATCTCAAAACCTGCTTAAACAAAAGGGGTGCCGACAAATGGCAAAGGAAAAAGAGAGAGCGGTCAGTACTGAGGCCAGTACACGACGAGGCTAGAATTCGGCGGTCCTCGCCTACATAGGTATGGTGGACTGAGCGGCAGCGCGGCATGCACTAAACAACCTGTAGAGACTCGATATAACTGTCGGCTACCAGAGAGGGATAAGAAAGACCTATCCGAATCCAACCTGGTACTACCACCAAACATACCCATCCTGGTATTTCCCCCTCGAGACCAAACGAGGAAGTCAACCGAGGAACTCACACAGTTGGCAGTTTTATTTATTCAGTTATCGTTGCAGCAATTACTAGTCAAGTATAGATAATCATCCTGATATAATAAGCAGTGGGCAATTTTATTTAACCATTCCGTTGTAGTTACAACACTTACTAGTCAGATACAATTAGCATGAGATAACCCAAAACCCAGCAGTTGTTGGTACTTTTATTTAGCCATTCCGTTATAGTTGCAATACTTACTAGTCAGATACAATGGTCGCAAGCGACAACCCAAACAAGCAATTGCTGGCAGTTTTATTTAGCCATTCCATTATAGTAAAGCTGATTACTAGTCATTATAAAGTCAAATTTATAGCACTACATTACTTATAGTTGTCTATGATAGAGATACTGTGCTCCAAGTCGTCCATAACCGCGGACACGGCTTTTAGAAAGTTTTACCCTGCAGGGGTGCACAAATAGCAACACACACTCGATCAACCTCGGAAAAACCAAATCAAAACCCAACGAGGCCTTCACGACAAAGCAATCACAGGATTCAGAAATATTTCAGGGGGCCACCCCATTAAGCTACCCGCAACGGAGTTAGTTGACTCCGAGACGGACTCAAGGTTTGCGCCAGTGGCTGTAAACGACTGGGAACCCAAAACTGGGCTTGTCGATACCGCGAAAACACTCCGCTTCCCTAAACAGTACAGTGTGCTCCTCGCACAATCGTAAATAAAGCAGTAAAGCATGGCATAGGTACAGGATAGTAAATAAAACTTCAAACTAGTTTGTGGCCCCAAGAAATAAGAATGAATCAAGCTCTGGCTCAGGGGGGTCCCATAATCCTCCCGGATGTGGATAGCGTGAATATTCAAGGAACAGGTATCAAGTACTCGGGGTCCTACGGGACACAAGTGGACGGTTAACAACCAAATAACATCTATTGCCCACCTGTGCCTCTGCTTACCTACTTCAATTTTAGTTGTTAAACAGTAATTAAAGTTAAGATTACCTCCAACAATAAACATGCGGCAAATACTCCAACAACTGTGGTACTTGATGACACGCAACAGCACTTGAGCAAGCGACTACGACGCGCAGGTCCAACTATCTACCAAACAACAGGTGATAGGAGGTGTCCAAGGCAATATAAGGCTGCAAGGGATATCACGGGTACGAAAACTAGAGCATCGCAACACAGATAGCAATAGATCAACAGGAGAGAATAAATACTATAAAAGTAAGATAGGTAGAAAGGGGGAGATGCTCGCCTGAAAACATTGCCGAAGGTTCATCCAAAGGTCGGGGCGAAGCTCACATCAACTCAACGGCCTTATCCGCGAAGAACCAAAACACTAGAATAAACATCGGATGCAATATTTAATACTACGGCAAAAGATCGGGCATGATGCATGTATGATGTATGACATGGCAAAGGTGCGATGCAATTGGGCAATATTAAGCGGAACCGGGGGTCCCGACAATTAAATATATGGTTCAAGTTGTTTAGATACCCCACAATTTAGATGTTATTTTAACATGGCAAAAGATAGCACCGGTTCGCTACACAAATTTAAATGAGGCCAATATAAGACTAGATTTGCCCGCATATGGGCCCCATATTTAATTATGAGGTGAATCGGCATAAGGCCCCCAACCCACATGACAAGTATGCATGCATGAACAATTAAATATGCGACAATTTATATATCATTTAATAAAATAAGGTCTCGGGTTTGGGTTCACACATTAGGGGTCGGACGATCTTGGGGTTCCGGGGGTTTGGGGTTCGGTCTCAGGGTTCGGATCTGGGGTTCGGTCTCGGTGGGATCGTTCTCGGACAACGGAGTAGATCTTGGCGTTCCGTGAAGGAGGACTTGGTTGGCGTCGGGGGCGCATCGTATTTGCCCGGGTCAGTGTCGATCTTGTCGCATCCGTGGTCTTCGGGTCCGTGAAGTAGATCTTGTCGCACGGTGTCTGGGAAGACGAACTTGGCGTATTCGCGTCGGCGATCTTGGCGTTCGGGTTCTCGACGTCGCATCCGGGAAGAAGGTCTTGTTGCATCCGGGTTCGTCGGGTCATGTCGGCGGGCTTGACGTCCAAGATGGAGAACTCAACGTGCCGGGAAGAAGACCTTGGCGACACTTGTTGAGGTTCTCGGGTGTCGGTGCCGGACTCGGGTGTGGCGTCGATGGTCTTATGTGGCCCGATGGTTCCACGTAGGAGATCCCCGGGTACCACGGAGGAGTTATCGGGTTTCGATGAAGATCTTGGCGGGGGTTTTATCGGCGAGAAGCTCTTGATAACGCATAACACGATCAGGGAGATAAGCAACGCGGATCTTCGGATGGTCATGATACCTGAAGCATGCTCGGGAGACCCCGCGATACACACATACAAGCACACACGTTTCACGCGTGAAAGCCAAAAACGGGGTGGTTGCCAAAGACGAAAGACGGGCAAGGCGCAGGGCCCCATGTCCTTTAGCTTCAGGGAACGAGTCGACAGCGACCTTGCAGGCACAGGGTGGTCGCTGGGGACGCACCGACGCGCGGGGACGGGAGCTGCGCCGGGGAGACCGGCGGCAGAGCACGCTCAGGAGGAGGGCGACGGGGACAGGGGTGCTCGAGCGCGTCGGGGAGGCGGGTCGCGCTGGCGAGCCTAGCAGGGGAGCTCGGCCGGAGGCACCGCTGGGAGGAGGGACGGCGGGAGACGGCCGGCGAGGCGCTGCTCGCACGGCGGCGGAGGGGCAGGAACGCTGGGCGTTGGCGGCCGGCCAGAGCAGGAGGGAGCCCGCGGCGCGCGAGTCTCGGGACGGCTCGGGCGTCCAACGACGCTGGCGACAGGAGGAGGCAGGAGTGGCCGGCGAGGAGGCCAGCTGCAGAGGCGGTGATGACCAGAGGCAGGGAGCCGGCGACACGAGCAGGCGAGATCGGCGGCAGGTCGTCGGCGAGCTTGGGGCCGGGGGGCGCGGGCTCGAGGAGGATGAGACACCGGAGAGGCCGACGGTTGTAGAGGGGAGGCGCTGACGCACGGCTCCAGCGGGATGGCGTCGGGCAGAGGGAGGCCGAGCGCGCGGCCGCGGCGGCGCTGAGGAGGGCCAGAGGAGAAAGGCGAGGAGGAGCAGGCGGCAGCGCGCGGAGGCCGGCGAGGTTGAGGCGGAGGGGGCCGATGGCGGCGACGGGGATGCGGCCGGGGCCGGGGAGAGGGGCAGGGGCGAGGGAGTCCCAGGCGGCGGCGGGCACCAGGAGGAGGCGGGGTCGGTCGGTGCTGGGGAGAGGCGCGGGGGAGAAGGGAGCCAGGGGAGAGAGCGGGGTCGGTAGGTGGGGCCAGGGTGTCGGGAGGAGGGAGCGCGTGAGGGAGAGAGGAAGGAGACGGGGGCACGGCGCGTGAGAGAAGGTGGGGTCGGGGAGGTAGGCCCAGGGTGGAAGGGAGAGGGAGAAGGGCATGTGGTGGGCGGGCCAGGGGCCGAGGCGGGATGGCCTGGGCGGTGTGGGTGTGTGTGTGCCGAGTGTGTGGCGTGGGTGGGGTGGGGGTTGGGGCCAGGCTGTCGGGAGAGAGAGCGAGAGGGTAGATGGGGCTGTGTGAGAGAGAGGGGTGTAGGTGGGGGCTGTGGATTGGTGAGGTGGCTGGTCTGAGGGTGAGGTGGAGGGACGGTGAGGTGGCAAGCTGGGGTTGGTGGGTAGACTAGGATTGGGTAAATTTAGGACTAGATATTTTAGACTAGGGTTTTCTTTAAAATAAATTTTGTAAATAGTTTTTAGACAAATAAAAGATCTGAACAGACCGATGTTTTAATTTGAAATAAAGACGGGGATTGTTTAGAAAACAAAACTAGGCGTTTCGAAAAATAGTTTCAGACAAACAATGCATGATGATGACGATGCAATGCACAAAAACAACGCGATTTTCTAGTAGTGGTTTTGCGGGATGCCACACTATTTCAAGCCTTTATTTTCTTTGAAGTATTCCAGTCTATGGTTATCTTATTAGATGATGAATTAGGATGATTTCTATTGAATTTGTACTCTATAAGTGATGATTAGAATCTTCCACAACATTAGTACTAATGGGATATTTGAAGAATTTTGATATAATGTTGTATATCATTAGTTTGATTACAAGAATAAAATGAAAATTTCCAAAGAAAGAAAGAATAAGAAAAACAAATAATGAGGCTATCCAAAATTTATAATGAGTACAAGATGGGCCAGACACTCAAAACCACCTACGTGAATTACTTCATACTCGTCTTGGAAGATAATATTAAGTTTTCATCTATTTTGAGTCTTATTATGAGATGGAAAAATATGTATAGATATTTTCACAACACTACAAAATAAAATGTGTAAAGCAAATATGTGCAAAGAGAAAATAGACATGTACCTTGATTGTGAGAGGAAACAAAAGAGACAGTTCGAAGTTTTGAATCCCAAGTGGATGTGTGAAGTTATAAATATGATTGAGATCACCTCACAAATCTCGTTCAGTTGACCTTAATGTTTTATAACATGTTTTCGATGAATCTTCATATAAAAAATTGGTACTAAGGTGTGGAAGCCTTCTAAGTCATTAGGGACACATAAGTTTGATAGAGTTCAAAGTTGGTTCTATATATTTTATTATAACTATTTGCTACAATGCCTCATGTATTTTAATGACTTGAGCTTCATAAACATGATGACCTTGTCCAGTAAGTTGTTATCTAACTCGAGGACGAACAAGAATCTAATCTTGGGGAAGTTAATAAGTGCATTTTTGCAACATGTTTACCTTGTGTTGTTGCATGAGTAGTGATAGTATTTTGGTATTTTATCCTGCTCGAGCGCATCTTTTATGATTGTTTCACAAGGATCACATAATTAAAGAAGTTGATGGACAAATCAATTGGAGCAGTAATTTATGGACACAAATATGCTAATTGAAGGCTATTAAAGCCTTCCAAACAATTATCCATGCACCTAGGAGGAAAGCCAAGGAAGAAACGATCTGCAAAAGGAAAGCAGAGGCTTTAATGACCACTGGTATGGATGGGGCCTGCCCGTACCATGTAGTGTTGAAGCCCACTACCTTAAATACTTCCACCTTGTCCATACGGATCTGAGATTCGACATACAGAGACACCACAGTTCATAGAAACCTCACCTCCCAAAGGGATCTGGATGATGAACTAAAAAAGGGATTCGATTGTAACACCCTCAGAATCGGACCTATGCAAGTCTTAGCGAAACCCGCCAAACCCGCATAGAAACGATTCAAAGGTGCCCACCAGGCACTTTCGTGCGGGTGGAAAACGAAGTAATAACATTACACAACAGTCCTCGATGGAACCCACAGAACAGATATATTTACAACAGCGACTCAAAGAGTCAAGAATACAGATATACGATACAAAGATCCAAATCACCTGTAAAACGATACAGCGTCCGACTACGGACAAGATGCAAATGGGGCTAAGAGCCCTGAAGAATAACCAATGGCGTCCATAACCCTGCCCAGGCCAAGCCGGAAGGTTAATCCTGCTAACGACGTCGATCTCAAAACCTGCTTAAACAAAAGGGGTGCCGACAAAGGGCAAAGGAAAAAGAGGAGTCCAAGATCGAGGCGATACACGGCGAGGCTAGAATTCGGCGGTCCTCGCCTACATAGGTATGGTGGACTGAAGCGGCAGCGGCAGCATGCACTAGACAACCTATAGAGACTCGATACAACTGGCGGTTATCAGAGAGGGATAAGAAAGACCTATTCGGAACCAACCTGATTCTACCATCAAACAAACCCATCCCGGCGTTCCCCCTCGAGACCAATCGAGGAAGTCAACCGAGGAACTCACACCGTTGGCAGTTTTACTTATTCAGTTATCATTGCAACAATTACTAGTCAGGTGTAGATAATCGTCCTGATAAAATAAGCAGTGGGCCGTTTTAGTTAACCATTCCATTGTAGTTACAACACTTACTAGTCATGTACAATTAGCACGAGATATCCCAAAACCCAGCAGTTGTTGGTACTTTTATTTAGCCATTCCGTTGTAGTTGCAATACTTACTAGTCAGGTACAATGGTCGCAAGCGACACCCAAACAAGCAATTGTTGGCAGTTTTATTTAGCCATTCCATTATAGTGAAGCTGATTACTAGTCATTATAAAGTCATGTTTATAGCACTACTTTAGTTATAGTTGTCTATGATCGAGATAATGTGCTCCAAGTCGTCCATAACCGCGGACACGGCTTTCAGAAAGTTTTAACCCGGCCGGGGTGCACAAATAGCAACACACACTCGATCAGCCTCGGAAAAACCAAATCAAAACCCAACGAGGCCTTCACGACAAAGCAATCACAGGATTCAGAATTATTTCAGGGGGCCACCCCATTGAGTAGACCCGCAACAAAGTAAGCTAGCTCCGAGACGGACTCAAGGTTTGCGTCAATGGCTGTAAACGACTGGGAACCCGAAAGTGTGGCTGGGCTTGTCGATACCGCGAAAACATTCCGCTTACCTAAACAGTACAGTGTGCTCCTCGCACAATCATAAATAAAGCAGTAGCATGGCATAAGTACAGGATCGTAAATAAAACCTCAAACTAGTTTGTGGCCCCAAGAAATAAGACTGAATCAAGCTCTGGCTCAGGTGGGTCCCATAATCCTCCCGGATGTGGATAGCGCGATAAAACAAGGAACAGGTATCAAGTACTCGGGGTCCTACGGGACACAAGTGGGCGGTCGGAAACCAAATATTATCTATCACCCACCGATGCCTCTGCTCACTTACTTCAATTTTAGTTGTTAAACGGGAATTAAAGTGAGCGATAAGTAAAACCATGATCATATCCAACATCAACATGCGGCAATACACCAACAACTGTGGCACTTGACGACACGCAACAGCACTTGAGCAAGCGACTACGACGCGCAAGTCCAACTATCTACCAAACAACAGGTAATAGGGTGTGTCCAAGGCAATATAGGGCTGCAAGGGATTTCACGGGTACGGAAACTAGAGCATCGCAACACAGATAGCAATAGATCAACAGGAGGGAATAAATACTATAAAAGTAAGATAGGTAGAAAGAGAGAGATGCTCGCCTGAAAACATTGTCGAAGGTTCAACCGAAGATCGGGGCGAAGCTCACATCAACTCAACGGCCTTATCCGTGAAGAAGCAAAACACTAAAATAAACACCGGATGCACTATTTAATACTACGGCAAAAGATCGGGCATGATGCATGTATGATGTATGACATGGCAACGGTGCGATGCAATTAGGCCATATTAAGCGGAACCGGGGTCCCGACAATTATTAGATGGTTCATGTTATTTATCTACCCCGCAAATTAAATGTTGTTTAACAAGGCAGAATATATCACCGGTTCGCTACACAAGTGTAAATGAGGCCGATATAAGACTAGATTTGCCCGCATATGGGCCCCATATTTAATTATGAGGTGAACCGGCATAAGGCCCCCAAACCATACAATGTATGCATGCAAGATGAATGATTAATATGCAACAAGTTGTATTATAATATAAAATAGGGTTTCGGGAGGGGTTCACACATTAGGGGGTTCTCGGCGAACTTGGGGTTCCGGGGTTCGGGGTCGGTCTCAGGGTTCAGGGTTCGACGGGATCGAGGTTCGGACTCCGGGATCGTTCTCGGATTACTGGGTAGATCTTGTCGCACGGTGTCCGCGAAGTAGATCTTGTTGTTCTGTGTCGGTGACCTCGGCATCTGGGAAGCAGGACTTGGTTCGGCGCCGGGGCGCGTCGAATTCTTCCGGGTCGGTGGCGTTCTTATCGTCGCGAAGATCTTGTCGGTACCGCGTACCGGTTGGTCTTGGCGTACGGGATGCAGAACTTGGTGTCCGGGTCGGAGTACTTGTCGCACCGGGGTCTTCGGGTCCGGGGTTTCGGTGCTCCGTGAGGTAGAACTTGTCGGCGAGAAGATCTTGTCGTTTGTCCAGGTTCTCCATGTTCTGTTGCTCTCGGCATAGGTTTTCGTGGTACTTTGGGCCTTTGGGTGATCTTGTCGAGATCTTGCGGGATTTCCGTCAAACAGGTGGTGAGCACCATGCTTAACTGGACAACACCACAAACAAAACACGAAGCTACGCGTGCATGCGGAGGGGGTGCCGACTCTTGTCTGAGCGAGGCGCGGTCTGGCGGCGAAGGCGAGGGTGCGTGGGACCGGCGTCGCGGCGCCGGGCGTCAGCGAAGCAGGAGCGAGAGCTCGGCAGCGGTGCTTTCGACGGCGGCGGCGAGCGGCGGCGGACGACGGGCGCAGGCGAGGCGGTCGTCGGCTCGAGGACGCCGAGGCCAGCGATGGGGAGGAGGATCGACAAGGCCGCAGAGGGGAGAGGCGACCGCTGGCTGGAGGAGCTCCGAGGCACTGCTTAGCGTGGCACGCCGAGGAGACGGCGGCGGCAGACGGACCCGGTGTCATGGGAGAGGCCGAGGGTGGCGAACGGCGGAACTCCGGGCCAGCGACGCAGGAGGGCGAGGAGCGGCAAGGCAAGGCGGACGGTGGCGGAGGAGCTCGAGGAGAGACGAGGCGGAGGAGCAGCCGAGGGGAGACGCTAAGCGGCGGGGCGGGGACGCGGCCGAGGCGGAGGAGACGCGCCTGAGGGAGGCGCGAGGCGGGCGAGCCTAGGGAGGGCGCATGGCAAGGCGGAGGACGCTTGGTGAGAGGGGTGAGGAGGTGGTCATGGCGGGTGAGGCGGTGGCCGGAGGGTAGGCAGAGGCAGAGGGGAGGCGGGGCGGTCGCGCGCAGGAGAGAGAGAGAGGGTGGAGCGTGCGAGGCGAGCGGGAGGGAGCGGGGCGCGTGGTTGGGGAGGACCGTTAGTGGTGGGCCAGGTGGGGGTGAGGAGAGACGGTGGGGGGGAGAGAGCGGTGGGGCCGGGGCATGGGGATCGGGTCAGGGGAGGCAGGTGGGGGTGGACCTGGGTGCGTGGCGTGTGGGGTGTGTGGCTGGCGTGCGTGCTCTGCGTGTGTGTTGTGTGTGTGTACCAGGTGAGGGAGTGGGGGTGGGTTTGGTCTAGGTGGCGGCCTGGGGTAGGTGGGGAGGAAGGGAGAGGTGAGGTGGCGAGCCGCGAGTGGCTGGGGTGAGGTGGAGGGGGTTGTGGGTAGATTAGGTTGGGGTAGAAAAGGGTCTAGGTTGGACCGTTTTAATTCCTGGGGGTGGTCGTTCGGGTCGAATCGGCCCGTTCGACTGCCCCCACTAAAATAATTTAACATTTTATTTGTTTAACACGGGGCTTTTACAACCCGATAGCGGACAAAACAAAAATAATCCTGGGACCCGGATTTGTGTTTGAAAGCAAGACGGGGCGTTTTAGAAAACAAAAACATGCTTTGCGAAAATAGTTTTATGCAAGCAATTGCAAGATGATGACGATGTTCAAATGCAGTGTGGCATGATGACATGAGCATGCGGTCATGATGATGCAATGCACAAAAACAACGCGATTTTCTAGTAGTGGTTTTGCGGGATGCCACATCGATCCTCACCAGTATGAAGATCCTTGGAGGTATAGGCATCATCCTTATCATCAACCCTTGCATCACCATCCCCTACATCTCATATTACATCCATATTGTTGTAACTCCTAAACCCTATTGTGGATTTGCACAGGTATTCATCCATCCCTTAGTTTTCCATTCATATTACTATACTAATGTTGATTGCCTCCATGTGTGATTAGTTTCCTTTGATCTTGGGGAAATGGAGATACCCTAGAAAACATTATGTATTAAAATAAAGATGATCTCTAACTTTATGTATTAATTAACTCTCTTATGTTACGTGAATGTGTACCACATAACAATTGCCTTTGGGACTTGAGAGGGAATTACCATGTAGTGGTGTTCTAGGTCACCGCATTGTTCACCACAATCTAACACTCACTCTCTCCCCTGCACCTAGGTACTAGTGTTCGATTTGAAAGGGCCATTTATGTGAAAATAAATATTAGATTAAAAATTTCTTTAAACATGATTAATTCTTTTGGTGATATCTTTTAAATAACACTAAAATAAGTTTTTACAAAAATTGAAACCTAATTTCAAATCACGTTATTGATTTTGAATTACAATGAAACAATACTAACGTAGATACAATTTTAAAGAAAATACAATCTGGGAAATTTATCCAACCCGTCCAATAAAAGTTTGAAGTACGGTGAAACATGGTAAAAATAATGATGCGGAATAAAATCCGATAAAACCAGATAATAAATATTATGTATTCGAGTTTCGGTCACTATATATATGGTTACATTAAAACCATATATAGTGACCGAAACTCAAAACCAGATAATAAATATTATGTATTCGAGGTCGGACCCTCCGGCTTCCCACCCGGGCCCTCCAGTCAGGCACACAATCTACCCCTCCTCCTACCCAGCCCCTCCTCGCACCACCTCTTCCCACCCCCTGATACCGTCATCGCTCGACCGGTCCTAAAAAAGGGTCGTGGCTACACCTTTTTATCCATCCCCTTGTCACCATATTCTAGGCCTCTTGCCGGGGACTCTAGGCCTTGTTTCCACGGCCACAGCAGGACAATAGGTGCCCACATCGCCGTCCACCAGATTTCTCACCTGGTCGTGTCCTAGCCCCAACAACCATAACCTCACCGTCAATTTGGGACCTGGGAAGGCTGCTGCTGATACTCGCCGCGGACAAGACTGTACGTTCTTGCCGGCGAGCTATAGAACTAGGCCTTGTTCTACGTCGCGGACCTCCTGTTCAACCAATTGCCCGGCCAGGACAAGTACTGGTTTTCTGGCCTCCTTTCTTGATTTTGGTACTCATTTGATGGCCGTGTTTGTGTCATTGATTCGATCTCTCGATCGTGCATACCATGGACATCTCGGACAAGTACTACTACAAGAACTTCGCCAAGCCATCGTTCGACGAGAGCGACGATGATAGTGAGTTTTTCATGGGCACAGCTGCCCTCCTCCATGATTTCGATGAGGTCGTGCTCAGTACCGTGGCTCAGTGCATGGGCATGCTGGACGCTGGACTGCAATCGAGTGGCCGAGCATGAGCAACTGTACCGAGACTACTTCCACCGGATAAAGCTGTTGTATGGGCCTGGTCTTTTCCGACGATGTTTTAGGATGTCAAGGAAGATATTAATGCGCCTTCTTTTCGGCGTCAGGGAGTACAATGACTACTTTTCCTTGAAGAGAGATGTCGTCAGTAAGCTTGGCTTCACCTCTTATCAAAAATGCACCGCGACACTTCGGATGCTTGTGTATGGGGTAGCTGCTAATAATGTGGAGAATACTTGTGAATGAGCAAGTCCACCTGCCTAGATGTAATGTACAAGTTCTACAGGGTAGTGGTAGCGGTGTTTGGGGGAGAATACTTGAGAGCACCAAATGATGTCGACACTCAGCGACTCTTGGGTTTGAATGAAACAAGAGGGTTTTTAGGGATGCTTGGAAGCATAGATTATATGCACTGGAAATGGAAGAACTGTCCATTCGCCTAGCAGGGGCAATATAAAGAACATTATAATGGGTGCTCGGTCATTCTTGAGGTTGTATCATCACATGATCTTTGGATCTGGCACTCATTCTTTGGCTGCTCTAGAGTTGAACTTTGTGGTTAGATGCCACCAATACAACAAGGGGTACTATCAGGCAGATGATATCTACCCTAAGTGATCTATATTTGTGAATACCTGGAGCAAGCCTACATAGAAAAACACAAGGTTTGCAAAGAAACAAGAGGCCTTTAGAAAGGATGTGGAGCGAGCATTTGGTGTTCTCCAAGCTCGATGGGCAATCGTGCGGCACCCTGCTAGAACATGGAGCAATGACCGCTTGTGTTATCATGTACAACATGATTGTCGAAGAAGAACGTGATGATATCATATATGACTAAGGATGGAAAGGTCAGGGAGATTTAGTACAACCCGTCCAAGGACCGTCTGCTTCATTCGTTGATCTTCTCCATGTGCATGTCAGATCTGTGATAAGATAACCCACACGAACCTACAAAAAAATTGTGTGATCATATGTGGAAACTTGTGGGAACCAACCGCCACCGCCCGAGGACAACTAGTCTTAATTTGTTGTAACTTATTTGTATGAACTATTTGTTGTATTTCATTTGTTATACTTTATTGATATGAACTATTTGTTATAAACTATGATACCTAAATAATTATACTTAATTTTCTTTAAAATACCAAGTACATATGTGATAATTTGTGCGCTGTGGGTGACTTTGAGATGGCCACAGGCACGAGGGCAGACCGATGCAGAACACCGTTGAGGGAAACGACACAGCCAGCGCAGATCTGGGCTGGTCTACTGTCCTCCGTGCCCCGCAAATTGGCCCGCAAATTGGCAATTCTGGTGCACCTCCAAGGCGTCCTGCGGCAATGCCGCCGGCAGAGCGCTGCCGCCGCGCGCCCTGGAAGTGGAGGGAGAGGCCAGACGACTAACGACGGTCGACGGAGAAGAGAGAGCTTGTGATGAGGTGCCGGCAGCCAACTTCTGAGCCATGCATTGTAGGTACATGTACAGATGTGGTACTCACCCCTCGAATATATATATAGAACACATCATCATGCCTCATGTATGCAGTTGCCATTTGTGCTTTCTTTTATGTGTTGGATGGCCATTCAATTCAAAGGGAATACTGCATCTAACTTCAATTGGTTGGATACGTATATCGATCGATCGAGTAGAGGTGTTCTTGTCAGTCACCGCCCAGATGGACACGTTGAGGACGACAGGGCAATAGCTCCCGGCAACGGCAATGCTCAGATCAATCACAGATGTCACCAGTCCCTAACGCATTGATCAGCATTGCTTCACATCATATTGCCCCACCCCACCTTTATAGATTCGTTTCAGTTTCAAACATTCGTCGTTGGTTCCCAGCTCCCATGGAGGGACCCCCCGTGTTTTGGATCAGCCTAGAGGTAATATTTCAAGTTTATTTCAGTGGAGCATTAATAAATGAGTTAGTACTATATTGGCTTTCAAGAATTAGGTTAGTTCATGTGCACTAATAAATGAGTTTGCTGAGATTCTTCTAGGCTACAACAATGCTGGCTCGGCACCACTGTGGCTCATCAAACGATCACACTGTGGGACTCCCATCATCTGTAACAACAGGGTTTTGGATGGCAGATTACAGATTAGGTGCAAAATCATGGCCAAACCGTATTGCTGGAGAATGTTAGCATTGAATGCCAACAATACAGAAGTTTGGGCAAGAAGATGTAGCGCCTACCGGTTAACAACATAGCCACATATAGTGGATTAGGAAGGCGATGTTACTAACATCATTGCTAGGAAACAAAATGATCAACAAAACCCAAGGGGGGGGTGGGGAGAAACTTCTAAAGCCATATCTCAGCTAGTAACAGAGAAGAACCGAGAATCGTTGTGGAATTTCATAATTCAAGACCTTTTCTAGTGGGCTTTCCTTAAATGAAGTTTTCCGTTAGAATGTGTAATAGTAAAAGTGCTACTGATGTAGATGTCGGCTAAATAGCAGCGGATGGTGAATAAAATGATAACCGCCGATAGTGATAGAAACTACAGTACCTTTTCTGGTTTCCGGTTAATCTGTCACTCGTGGCGATATGAATGTTTTACTGGAGAGTGATATGCAACTCCGGTAGGTTCAAACATCCAGAAGAAAAATCATGCTTACCAGTTCGGTTGATGGTGATTCAACAACAATAAACATGATATTTATTTTCGTCTTCTTTTTCTTTCCATGTGAATAATTGTATCAGGACGTCAGAGTCATATCCGTGAGAATAGTCCTTCGCAAGTTGTTTCCCTGGAATCAGCAGTTCTGTAATTCATTGCATATACTGATCAAGCTATTCACCCCACGTTTTGAGATCGGCACAGAGAAGCTCGCTCGATTTATTCTTTGTATATATATGACTATTGTTTCAGATAAAGCAGAATGTGTAGAGTTCACGAATAATAAAAGATTAGGTTCGATAGAATAACTTCTCTAACTAAGCTAGTGCCACCGTTTGAAAACCAAACCAAACTAAATTTATGAGGAAACTGATCCACTTATGTATGACCACAAGTTCGTCGTGGGACTACAAAAATATGATCCTTGGCTCAATCACATCTGAAAACTTAACTACCCCGATAACAACATTTGGCAACCTACCAAGCTAGAGATCTAGGCCAATTAAAGGACGGGGGCAAGCAGCAGCAATTTATTGACCAAGTTGAAACATCAGCTGCTTAGGTGGTTACATGTATCTGTAGGTTAGCAGCTGTTGTTGTCATGACCAGAATGTCAACAGCAGTCCAGCATGTGTCAAATTGTGTGCAAGTGCTGCTCATTGCATGCCACAATGCTCAAGAAATTCAAATAATTGTAAGCAAACCTGAAGCTTTCGATTCAATCTTGTGACAGCGAGTTGAAGTTGGACCAAATATTTCAAGATTGAGCAGCAGAGGTCAAACAAGGGTCGAGCATTCTGCCTGGCTGATAATGGCAGGCTGGCAGAGGTGACCGACTGCCGCGGTATCTGAGCCTGGGCGGTGCCAGCCAGTTGTGGTTTCATGTCACGTTCAGCTGAAAGCTGAGTCCTGAAACTCCACAATGTCACAAAGTGCGCTCATTGCATGCCGCAATGCTCGAGAAATTCAAATAACTGCAAGGAAACCTGAAACAAAATTCCATCTTGTGACAGCGAGTTGAAGTTGGACCGAATGTTTCAAGATTGAGAAGAGGTCAAACAAGGGTCGACCATTCTGCCTGATTGATCATGGCAGGCTGGCAGAGGTGACCGACCGCCCGAGGTGTCTGAGCCTGGGCGGTGCCAGCCAGTCAGGAAAGATGTGGTTTCATGTCACGCTCAGCTGAAAGCGAGTCCTGAAACTCGCCATAAGACAAAAGCAGCCCAATTGATTGAGTGTTGAAGCAAAAGCAGATTGATAGGAACTGAGAGGGCAGATTGATAGGAACTGAGAGGAACATTTGGTACCGTACAAGCAGACCATTGACCATTTTTTGTTCCTTTTTTATCCAGCACGCCAGACCCTATCGATTAACAACAGACGGTAACCAATCTGCAAACTAAGTAAACATTGCAACAAAATACTCCAAACTATTGCCCAAGCTAACACTGGAACAGCTCATCTTTTAGAGGATGGAAACCCAGTGAACATGCCGGAAAAGAAGGTAATGGACTTCGTAAATTTTGTTTCATCAAGCGCTAAACAAGTACATGTAGCCCCAAGAAAAAAACACAAGTGAACATCATCTTCTACAGCAGACCCCAGAGTTCCAACACCATAAAACTGAATGAGGTTGATACATTTTTGTCACACAGCCAAGGCACCATCACCAGCAAAGGACGCACACTATGATGATGATAGACTAAATCGCCAGAGGTGGCAAGACGTAAAAAAACATGACCCGGTTTCATTTGCTGCGCACACACTATTGATGATCATGTTTCTTTTATAGTAGACTGTTTGCTTCTCCGCTGGTGCACATCCCAGTTAAATATCCGAGCAATTGTAACCTGACAAAGAAAATGAGTTTCCAGATATCGAGCGTCAGATGATGGTGTGTATTGCATACTCAATCGAGCACACTTTGAGACTAGTGAAGTCATGGCCATTTTACCTGAGTTATGGTTTGTTGGTCCCTCAAGAACTGAAGATCACCAACAAGAACTTCTAAGCTAGCCCTCGCATTTTCTAAATTCTTTTTCAAGAGGTCATTAGCCTGTAAAACTCCAGCGAGTTAGGGGGGGGGGGGGACTAAAATCGAAAGGCTGGAGTAAGATAATGCTTGGTCCCCCAAAAATAACCTCGTCGCAGGAGTATTCCAGCATCACATTTGCACCCAACCATAGACACACCGAATCAGAGTCCTCGATTTTCGCACGTGAATAGATTCCCTCAGATAATTCAAAATCGGCTATGAGTGCCTGCATTAATGTATGAAAACCATAGATAGTTAACTACTTAACTTTTACTAAGATTGTCTCACTCTCACATGGAACAGCTAGTGTTCAGCATAGTTAACCGTTTCATGAAATTACCAACATTTGAGCTATTTTATTTTCAAAAGATGTACTTAAGTGATGTTAGCAACGGACGGGCAATGAACAATAACAAAATGATCAGAAAGGTAATGAAACCAAAGACAGTTAGCAACAGACTGTTAAGAAAGATGCAATAGGTCAAACTTGGCATTTTGGAGATAATTGAAACAGGTAATACAGAGTAAAACCTAGCACATTGGAATAAGATAAGGTAATGAAACAGAAGACTAGTTAGCAACAGACTGTTAAGAAAGATGCAAAAGGTCAAAGTTGGTATTTTATGTGTCTAAATGCTAAGATACTCATCTACAACCTTTAACTGCAAATGCTTTTATCATGGTATTCGATGTAAAAAGTATACCATAATACGGCATTAAGCCGAAATAAGAAGGAACATCCCAATGCACAGAAATAGGAAAGCAACTGAAAAGGGAATGTAGTTCAGGAAGTTATACAAACCTCGCCCAAAGCCTTTTTAGCTTGTAATGTCGCAACAATACCCAAGCATTTCTCTATATCAGGAATTTTTGCCTGTAATAAAGAACAGATGGATAAAATATGTTATATAATCAGCTTGCATCATTGGTGACTGCTAATAAAAGTAAGTATGGTACTTGTAACAGAAATTTGATTAATGACTGGCATAGTTTTTACAAATTCTCGACTTTTATCTGTAAAAAACTAACTGTGCTGTGGAATAATATATTGCAATTCAGGAGCAGAAAGACCATAGCCGAACAAGTAAAATCTAATCATACTTCCACTCAGAAGATCAGTGATGAAGTCAAGCAATGCCAGGTTTACTAATATAAGAGAAAAGGTATGAGCACCTGAAGTTCTCTTTGTTGTGCTAAAAGCTTCATCTCCACCATTTTGTACTGCTGCAGCCTAAGCAAAAAAACATAAAGAACAGGTTACATTTCTTGAACTCCATTACCAAGAAGTGTACATACACACATGTAGAGGGACAAGATATTTTTCTAAAATATGCTGAAGAACAATTCTAAAATTGCATTTATTCACATGACTGTGATGCACAGAATCAGTTGCAGTTACCTACCAACTACAAATGAACATTGAAGGAAAGAACACATGTAGTTTGTTTTTAGAATTTGTTCGAAACAAGCACATGGCATAATTTAGCCTAAACAACAAAGTCATGATATCAACAGACTGTCAGTCTGAAATGGCAAGGATCAACATAATGGAAAGTTTAGTTGCAGGAACGAAGATGTGAGGAAAGTAACAATTAGGGGCGGCGCGAGCTACTGCCAACCCTGAAGAATTTGTGCCAGTATCCAAGCTCTCAACCTCTCATCATAAGCAGTTCATTCAACATCTGAATGAACCATACTGAGTGTGAACAATAAGCCTCTTTCACATGACTCTAGCTTAAGGCGGAATTTGGATCGTCTCAGTCTCAATGAAGTAGGAGTGAAACACTCTGTAAGGGTGGACTAATAAGCTGACATGTCAATCCAAAGGCGGGCAATCGAGACTGGAACTTGCAGAGATCCAATCCAAGCATGAGCCACATAAGCATAGCACCAGTTCCAAAACCCTACAGCAGGAGCTTGATTCCTTAACAAGTACCGCAAGTTGTTAGCTAATCGGACAATCAAACAAGTGGAGAAAAGCAGCACCGCCCCTACAAGTAGGGTTGCACATGCGGCGCCGCATGTGCCCGCTTCATAGTATAAAAAATCCAGATTAGCTGTAGCCTAAGTTTGGTTGAGCTAGCTCATTTGTACTAGCTGGCCCATTATGCGGGTTTGCGGACGCGCCGCTCTGCAACCCTACCTACAAGGATCTAAACAGGTTGAGGTCTTGATGAGCTTCCAGAGATAGATCAGAGTTCCAGAGAGAGATCAGAGATACATGGAAGGACGCCGAGCAACGAGACATGACCCGCGTGTCAGAAGATTTTTTTGGATCAAGAGCGAGCCGATGGCCGCCCAGCCAGCTCCCCAATTCACCAAACAGGTGGAGGGCACGGCGCAAGAAGCAGCCAAAGGATCCAGCCTCCCAGTTGCAGCAGCAGCCGGACCATGGGGCCCCGGACACCGCGAGAACGCTAAATGGGGAAAGGTTCTTCGAGACGAGCACACGGAGAGAAAGGTAGGGTGTAGGAGTGAGGAGCGGAGCAGTTACCTCTCTTGGAGGAAGGCGAGGGCGGAGTTGACGTCGAGCCCAGCCTGACGGAGGTAGGTCTCTACATCCTCGACGAAGGACGCGGCCGGGATTCCCCGCCGCTCCGGCACTCCCTGCGGCGTAGATGCCGCCACCGCCGAGGAGGAGGTGGCCGCCGCCATGAGCACGAGAGAGAGAGAGAGAGAGAGAGGAGACGAGGAGAGAAAGCCCAAACTGAGGTGGAGGACAGAACAGAAGGGTGCCCAAGCTAGGCCCAACTGAGGAGTATGAGGAGAACTGGAGAAGCTCTGCAACTGTTAGGTGGGGTCCATCGTAGTTTGAGCTTTCTGACCGGCCCAGCGGGTTGCCTTGCAACTAAAATAGGCCTAGAATGGCTGACATGAGAATGAGAATAGTTCATCTGAACGCCTTTTTTTTAACCCTCAAAAAAAAAAATCTGAACGCCTTTTTTTTGAAACATCTGAGTATCTGACTGAATTATCTCAAAAAATAAAAATAAGAACTGACTTAACGCCTAAGCCTTTAGTATATTCCAACTGAACAATAAAATAAAAATATTTTGCTAAAATTTTAATTTTGTATAGGCAAATTTCTGACATCCTTTCCACGACAGAGGGAGTAAAACCTGTTGAGATTTTTTTTCAAAATACATCGGTTTGGTTCTTGCAATTGAGCACATATTCTGACATTTAGAGAAATGTATCATTAACTTTGTTGTTTGGAGTTGCATGCCTCTGGAGTCAGAAGTGTGAGAATTATCAGCTCAAAAAAGGGAAATAAACCACATCATGCACCCATCCACACATTAACCACGTCAATGTTAAACGTAGCAATAACCCAACCATGTGCCCCTGGTAATATATCATTGTCTTCCATAGGCCATACAGACATAGTAGCATCAGGATCTACTGAAAATTCACTGAAATAGCTAAGCTTTGTCAATAGAAAACCAGCTGAGAACCTGTTCATCTCAGCAACTCATATTGGCTGGTTACCCTCTCACAACTTTGGGTGCACTGGCTACTTGCTGGCAGAGACCCTAAAGGGAGTTGAGTTGGTACAGCTGGCCACCAGCATGAAACGCGCGGCCGACCTCAGCCCCGCCGCGGTTCCTGGTGACGGTGCAGCCCTTGGGCCCAAACGCAACAATGAAGCCGCTGTCGGTGAGCTGGGTCACTGAGATGATGTTCTTGGTGAGCCCCGGGACGTAGCTGACACCAGGGACGGCGAGCTGGGTAGAGCTCAGGGACCCCTTGCCACACACCTGCAGCATCTCGCCCGTGTGCGTCCGGACTGGACGGCCTGGCCGTGTGGGGGTGAAGTTTGTCAGAAGGTGCAGGTTGCCGGTCATGTGTTCAGCAGCATTTGAGACGATGTACCAGGTAGTTTCACTGATCAGATACAGCAGAAAAGATTAGCACTCTTTGCAGTATAAATATCTTGCTGGGTAAGAAGTCAATAGCAACCAAAGGCAATAGACAATTCACAGATAACCATCAGAGTAGCATGTCAGCAGACTAGTAGATTAACTAAACCATACAGTGAACAATGTGGAACATGGGATCTAATCTAGCAAAGCTATGAATAATTGACTAGGTAACAACTTCGCAAAATTTTAGGGCACAGCCACTTTAATATGACCTGCTGATATTGAGTGATCAAATGGATCATATCACCCTTATTTTCAACCAAACCAAGGTTCACAGTATGCAGCATTTACTGGCAAATTTGTATGCAGCTTACAGCCAGTCGTATACAGAATATGAATTTCATGTAGTTTCATTTTGCCATACTTGTCTGGTTGTCCCAGCATATGTAAATCTATATGCAGCAACATTTGTAAATTTGCATGCAGCTACCACAGTGAGTCTCTCAACTTCTATTTTGTTGCATTTGCATACCAATTGATAGAAATAGCATGAAGAATAACTTTGTAAGAAATATACGCAAAACTAATTTCTGGCATCACTGCCTTAAATCGACATAGCTCATAAGAAATGACACATTTGACAGATACTATGAATTTACTGAAACTTCATTGCCCACAAGATGGGCAAATGTAATTTAGACTTATCTTAACCCTGTGAGACAAGGAAGAGAGCAATAAAAAATCTCAAGAGATGGCCCAAATCAGTAACTACTGTAAGAATGAGAGAGGAGAGTTTGTGTGCGATGCACGCACTGTAATCTGTGTGTATATTCATCTCAGTTTGTACAAGGTTTATATAGAGAGGTACAGGAGATGAGGGGAAGAGGATAACGCGCACACACACACGTTCTGCTAATAGAATTTGTTAGGGATCCTAGCTACCAGGCGCACGTTGTGCATGCGATAAGGAGGCGCGTTGGACTCGGTAGTAGCGTCAGTCAAACACCCCCCGCAGTGTCATCGGGAGGAGCTCGGGCGGTGAGACTGGATCTGAATTCCAGAAAGGTTGCGGTGGAGAGCCCCTTGGTAAATATATCGGCGAACTGAGAGGACGTGGGAACGTGAAGCACCCGGACTTCACCAACTTGCACCTTGTCACGGACGAAATGGATATCGACCTCGATGTGTTTTGTACGTTGATGCTGCACAGGATTTACAGACAAATATACAGCAGACACATTATCACAATCGACAACAGTAGACCTGTCAATGGGACGATGGAGCTCCTGCATTAGATGGCGGACCCAGCAACTTTCAGCAACCACATGGGCGACGGCACGGTATTCTGCTTCAGCACTCGACCTAGACACGGTTAGTTGGCGTTTGGAGGACCACGAAATCAAGTTGTCGCCAAGATAGACAAAAAAAACCAGAGGTAGATCGACAGGTATCACGACAGCTAGCCCAATCCGCGTCGGAGTAAGCAACATGAGCAGAGGTAGAAGAGGGGGTGATAAGGGTACCGAGATCAAGAGTACCCTGAATGTAACGAATAATGCGTTTAACCAGATTGAGGTGAGAGGAGCGTGGAGCATGCATGAAAAAACAGGCTTGTTGTACAGCATAAGAAATTTCAGGGCGAGTCAGGGTTAGGTACTGTAAAGCGCCTGTGAGACTACGGTAGTGAGTGGGGTTGTCGAGGAGATCGCCGTCAGTGAGAGATATCTTTGCGCTGGAGTCAATTGGGGTTTTGGCAGGGTTGCGGTCCTGCATCCCGGCGCGCTGGTTAATCTCAAGAGCGTACTGTCGTTGGGAGAGATGAAGACCAGCAGAAGACCGCGTGACAGTGATGCCAAGGAAATGGCTGAGAGTACCGAGGTCCGTCATCGAAAATTCAGAGGAGAGGGTGGAGATGAGATTGTGGAGAAGAGCATCGAAGGAGGCGGTTAAGACGATATCGTCTACATATAGCAGAAGGTAGGCGATCTCGGATTGAGAGCGAAAGATAAAAAGGGACGAATCAGACTTGGAGGAGAGGAAGCCGATCGAGTGCAGGAAGGTGGCGAAACGGGTGAACCACGCTCGTGGAGCCTGTTTTAAACCGTATAGTGATTTTTGTAGCAGGCAAACGTGCTCGGGATAGGAGGGGTCTTCGAAGCCTTTGGGTTGTTGATAGAAAACAGTCTTGGATAGATGGCCGTGTAGGAAAGCATTTTTCACATCGATTTGGTGGATGGGCCAGTGAGAGGAGACAACGGGGGAAAGAATGAGACGGATGGTACTGGGTTTGACAACGGGCGAGAATGTCTCGTCATAGTCGATCCCGTGCTCCTGGGAGAAGCCGCGGACGACCCAGCGGGCTTTATAGCGAGCCAAGGATCCGTCAGAGTGAAACTTGTGTTTGTACACCCATTTACCCGAGACAATGTTGGCACCAGAGGGTTTAGGAACGAGACGCCAGGTTGAGTTGTCCACAAGAGCGGAATACTCAGAGCTCATGGCGTGAGACCAGTTGGGGTCAGAGAGAGCGATGCGATAGGTGGCGGGTATAGGGGACAGGGGGGTGGTGGCGGAGAGACTAAAGAGTTTCCGTGGTTTGTAGATACCAGCCTTGGCTCGAGTGCGCATCGGGTGGGTCGGGGGCTTGGCTGGGAGAAGCGCTTGGGCAGGGGGCGGGTGGGAAGGCGGGGTGATCGGGGTAGGGGAAACGATTGGCGAGCCGGTAGAGCCAGAGGAAGAAGAAGGTGTAGGAGAGCTGGATGCGGGTGCGGGGGCAGCTAGGGTAGGGCGACCTGGTGGAGAGGAGGGAGGAGGCTGATGGGAAGGGCTGGTCACGGTAGCCGCTGGACTAGAGTTGTCTGTTGTGGGCAGGGTAGGCACCATCGGTGGTAGGTGAGGTGGAAAGCCAGGCGACATGCATGGGTAGACGTAGGGCTCGTCGGGAGGTGGGAGAGGGAAGGAGTAGGCCGATGGGTGAGGTTCTAGGGAGGTAGTGAAGGGGAAGACCTCCTCGTCCAAAGTGATGTGGCGAGAGGTATAGACTCGGCCGGAGATGCGATCTAAACAACGGTATCCCTTGTGTTCAGGGGCGTAGCCGATGAAAACGCAAGGAACGGATCACGGGGAAAGCTTGTGGGCTGCGGTAGCGCTTGTGTTAGGGAAGCACAAGCATCCGTACACGCATAGGTGATCGTACGTTGGGGGACGGGCGAAGAGGGCTTCGTGCGGGGTGCGAAGATCTAGGGGTTTAGTGGGGCGAAGGTTTAGGAGATGGGTTGCGCTGTGCAGAGCCTCGACCCAATAGTCTGGTGGCATGGAGGCCTGAAGGAGAAGGGTATGGAGGACGTCGTTGATTGTTCGGATGGCACGCTCGGCTTTCCCGTTCTGAGCCGACGCGTAAGGGCAGGAAAACTGGAAGAGTGTGCCGTATGGGGCAAAGAGGGAGCGATTGGCGGCGTTATCGAACTCCTTGCCATTGTCGCACTGAACAGAGGCGATGGTCGTATGGAAGTGTGTACGGACGTATGCGTGGAAGAGGGAGAAAGTGGCGTGGACGTCAGACTTAAGACGTAAGGGGAAGGTCCAGATGTAGCTAGTGAAATCATCGATAATAACCAAATAATATTTAAAATTGGAGACTACATAAGGGAGCAGTCCACAGATTGCAATGGATCAATTGGAAAGCAGCGGAAGTTTTGCTAATGGATCGAGAGAATGGTAAACGGGTGTGCTTGCCTAACTGAAAGCCGGAGCACAGGCCTCTAGATTTATTACAGCTTATAAGTTTATTGAAGGCTAATGAAACGCCGGGGTGGCCGAGCCGTCGATGCCAGCGATCGGAGGAGAGCTTGGTGGTGAGGGCGACGGGTGCGGTTGTGGGCGTCGGGGGGTAGAGGTCTCCCTCACTGTTGCATCGAAGGATGAGCGCCCGAGTTTGAAGGTCCTTCACAGAGACACCGATAGGATCAAATTCCATAGATACATGATTATCGGTGGTAAAGCGACGAACAGAGAGAAGATTTTGAATGATACCGGGAGTGACAAGCACGTTACGGAGGTAGAGGGGGCGAGAGGGGGAGGGGAGAGAAGTGTGCCCTAGGTGCGTAACAGGAAGGTGGTCGCCATTGCCAACAATAACCGGTGCAAAATGCTAAATGGGTCGAGCGTGAGAGAGAATACCTGCTTGGTTCGCGGAGAGGTGCGTGGAGGCGCCGGAGTCAGCGATCCAATGCCCGGAGCTGCCGTTCATGGACAGGTCACTGAGGGCACCGATCAATGCGGACTGCTCGAAGTTGTTAGAGGTGGAGGGCTGGGCGGCGTGATTGTTGGGGATATGCTATATGGGTATCCTCATAGCATGTCTCTTATCCGACTAACCCGGGTGGCCCATAGTCGGTAGCATGGCCTATGGCCTGCTGGGCGGCCCAGTTAGGTGGATCCAGAAGGGAGGCCCATGCCGGATAAAGGAAGGCTACGGTGGAGTCACCAGCATACCCGGAGCCTTGGAGTGTAAGATACACAAGACTAGTAATAGACGGTGTAGAACTCTGTAACCTGTCCGGCTAGGACTTTTCCCTGTAACCCTAGGACCTGGCGACTATATAAGTCGGGCCTATGGGAGCCTTTAGGGCACGATAACTTAGACTTTCTAGTCACCTCGCAATGAACCTAATCTCAGAACTCGGCGATTGCCATTATAGTGATTTATAGGGAGTAGGATTCCGCCACCGCTGGGATCCGAACTGGTAAGCTGTTACCTCGTGGCCAATCGCTCGCCTTACCCCACGTCTCTAAACACGCACTGTGAGGACCCCTCCATGGCGTACTCGTCGGCAATACCACGACAGTTGGCGCCCACCGTTGGGCAAGAGGCGCTTCAGGCTCTTCAGTGGGCGAGGACCAAGATCTTCGCGGGAATCGGCAAAACCGTAGCCATCGGTCGCGTTCTCTTCTCCGGCAACGTTCCGATCGTCCCCCCCCCCCCGACGAGTTCTGGATCCCGGCGAAGACGAACCCTACGCGGTGTTCGATCATTCCTATCGGAGACATCCACCTCTTCATCGGCGAAACCGACTCAGGCACTAGTTCCCTGGGAGTCGGAGGAGCATCAAGACCCGCACGGATCGCCTACGGGCAGGATACGCTCGCGGAAGGATCGATGTCGGATCTCTCCTCGGAGTTTGCGGCAAAGATCGAAAAAATTCAAGACCCACCCAAACCGCCCCTATGCAGGATATAAAGGTGGAAGATCACTGCAAATCCGCCGGCTTCGCCCGTGTGTCTGGAAAGCAGAGATCCAAGTTCGTCGGCGTGGTTACCATCTTTGATCTAGCGCGCTGCGTTCAGAGAGAGGGAGAAAAACCCCGCGACTACCTCGCCAGTGGTTTCAGACACGGCCGACCCAATTACCCCAATGATGATGCCATCTATCACTTTGTGGAAGGATCGACCACGCACGCTTCTCCGACATTCTCTAAGACGCAACAGCGCCAGACGCCTCACCTTCAAGGCATGGTGAACACCGTCAACAACTACGCGAGGTCAAGCGGCAGGGGACGGCGCTCATTGACGGAGCACCTCCGATTCAGCCACCACCACCACCTCCGGCTGGCATCGTCGCAATAGCTCCACCACCTTCAGTCATCATCGAGGCCGTTGCACCTCCACCGCCTGTCATCGAGGAAGTCTTGGCACCCTCCGACTTTGTCATTGACGCGCTTTATGCTGATTTCAGTGCAGATTCCGAGGAGATAGACTTTAGTCCAGAAGAGCTAGACTCCGCCATGCAGGAGATGGAGGAGGAGTAATCGCGCGACGAACACGCCAATAACACCGTCATGTGCCGAGGGGTGTTCGTCACCATTGGGACAACGATGGATGAAGACCAACCCGGGCAAGCTCCGCCTTCGGCGCTGGATAAGGGGAAGGGGCCACTTATTGCTGCGGACGCTGATCGCGCAAGAGTCATGCCTCCTCTGCCTAATCCAGTGCAGCAGCCACAGGAACTTGGCACCGGTCCGAGCAACAACAACACCGCAAACTTGCCGCCTCTAGCATCCACGTCGGCAGCAGCCCATGTTACTCCAGCTGATAGAGTGATGTACGACAATCTCCTTGTTGAGCCACTAACTGTTGATCATATCCGGAACGTGACTCAGCTTGAAGAGAAGTGCCAGAAGCTACTGGAGGAAGCGCAAGCCATCGCGGATCAAGGCGCTAAACTAGATCGAGATCTGGTCAATGCGCAGAAGTCCATAGAAAAAGCTAGAGCAATGGAGGCCGAGTACAAGACTCGCCCAAAGAATGTATAAGAAGGCTCCGGCTCGCGTCATCAACGATCCTGGCGTACGGCGCAACCTAGGATGGGCTCCCTCGAAGCCGGCACAGGACAAGCCATACATTGACAGTGAAGGCAAGCAGGTGATGCCCACCCCACTCCTTAACCTCGTCGTCGCCAAGACCCTTCTGGAGCAGGATAGATCGCCTGAGGAAGTGGAGCAGGTCTATGACCTAGTGGCCAAGGCGGTAAAGCAACAGGAAAAGGCCACCTCTTAGAGGCTTGAGTCTGACCCAGCGCTCTGTCGATCTAGCCAGTACAAACCACCAAGGGATAGATCTCCTCAGGATGTCGGATCACGGACGGGTTCATCAGAACGAAGACGGAGGGATGAGCGCAACATGAAGGATGCTATCCCCATATCCTCCGACCACAGAGAAAGAGCCCAACCTCGCCGCCCATCGCCACCGCCCCGATCCCCCCGACGTCAGGAAGATTACAAGGCTCACCATCGTACGGATATGCCCCCACCAAAGCAGTGTGGCATCGTCATCCGCGACAACTCGGAGCAGACCCGTTATGACGGAAAGCACAACGAAGGACATAAGAGAAGGTTGCGCCATGACCCTCCGCGTCTGAAAAGCAACCATGACAGGCGTGAGGCGTCGCAGGAGGGTAACAGCAAGAAGGCTAACCCACCGCCACCTCCGCCTCCATCGCCGCCAAGAAGTCACCATGGCGGAGGAGGCCCGTGTCGTTCGCGCAGCCCATCCCCTGTTGACAAAAAGAAGAAGAACCCGGAGCCGTACGATGCATGTTCGCGGATCGATAAGATCCACGAGGCCCGGGAAGGACCATACCTGGGACCACGTTGCTTTGGACCTACAATCCGGACCGCAACTTACCCCAAAGGTTTCCGGATTGACAAGACCATCAAGCCCTATGACGGCACCGCCAAGCCAGCCACATGGTTGCAGGACTACGGCAACGCGGTGGAGATTGCCGGAGGCAACCCCAACGTCGCTGTCAAGTACCTCCCGTTAATGTTGGCGGGCACAGCCCGTCAATGGATCGACGACTTGCCAGAGAAATCTATCTACAACTGGTTGAACATGCAAGAAGCGTTCACCAAAAAACTTTGAGGGTACATACAAGCGTCCCTGCACTGTGGGCGATCTACAGCGGTGCATGCAAGAGAATGACGAGACATCTCGCGCCTACCTCTCCCGCTGGCTGGATATGAAGAATTCATGCGCAGGAGTGCACACCCAGACCGCCATGGACGCCTTCATCGATGGGTTGGAAAGGGGCACGTTGCTCCGACATAAGCTGAAGCGCTTGCAGGATAATCATCATCTTGACTTGAATCAGATGATTCAGTTAGCTAGTGAGTTCGCAGCTGCCGACGACGACGCTCGTGGATCTTTGCCGGCAATGGACGTTCCAACTCAAGCTCGGAGGAACAACAGTACAAAGCGGAAAACCGCTCCAGAAGAAAAGCAATCTACCAACATGGTCGCCATGACTTTTGCAGGACGAGGAGAAGGCGGACAACGTGGCCGAGGAAGGGGAGCAGGCCGCGGGCAGCAGCGCGGAAGTGAAACCAACCCGGCGCCGCTCCGTGTTCCCCAAACCGTTGTACATCGCTAGAATCGTTAGTTTGCATGGAGTCCCCAAGAACATCGTATCGGATCGAGGAACTCAGTTTACCTCGAGATTCTGGAAGAAAGTCCAAGAAGGTTTAGGAACCCGTCTAGATTTCAGCACCGCGTATCACCCTCAGACCGATGGATAAACAGAGCGAGTAAATAAAATACTCGAAGATATGCTGAGAGTATGTGTGTTAGAATATGGATCCAAGTGGGAAGACTGTCTGCCGTTTACAGAATTTTCATACAACAACATTTATCAAGCTAGTTTGCAAATGGCCCCATTTGAATTCATGTACGGAAGGAAGTGTCGCACCCCTTTGAACTGGTCGGAAGTAGGAGAGAGTCAGATCTTCGGACCCGACATCCTATGAGAAGCAGAAGAGAAGGTTCACAAGATTCGTGAGCACCTCAAGGCAGCCCAATCCAGACAAAAGAGTTACGCCGACAAGAGACGTAGAGATCTCGCCTTCAACATAGGAGATTTTGTTTATCAGAAAGTGTCGCCATTAAAGGGAATGCAGCGTTTCCAACTCAAGGGAAAGTTAGCCCCTAGATATATCAGACCTTTCAAGATTCTGAACCATCGAGGAGAAGTGTCGTATCAATTGGAACTACCCGAAGAGATGTCAGCCATGCACAATGTATTCCATATCTCATTACTTCGCAAGTGTCTCGAAGTCCCCAAGAAGACTGAAGTGTTCAAAAATATCGACCATCGGACCATAGAGATCAACGATGACCTGACCTATCCTGAAGTACCCATCCGTATTTTGGAAGAAGCTTTTCAAACTACCCGAACCCGAAGCATCAAGTTTCTCAAGATTCAGTGGAGCAACCACACAGAAGAGGAAGCTACCTGGGAGCGCGAAGATCACATCACGACAGAGTTTCCCGATCTCTTCAAATCCTAGGTAATATTTTCGTCCTTTTTCAAATCTCGGTACGAGATTTTGTTTAAGGGGGGAAGGTTTGTAACATCCCAAAAATATTGAACTTGGATCATCAAACTCTAAGCATCAAAATAAGGGTTAACAAAAACTTTTCTAAATAAAATTATGAAAGCATGCATATGAGTATGCATTGAATTTGAAATTCTTTTGAACCACCTTGTTTGTGTGTTTCCTTGCTTGTAAAATGTTTCTTAGGTGAAATAAACATCATCTAAAACATTTCTCACACTTTTACCAAAGACAAATAAAGCAAAACAAATAAAATAAAGGAATGGTCATTTTGACCAATTTAACTCCCATGCCTACTTTGGCTGTCTCAAACTTTCAGAAACTAACAGAAACTTTTATGGACCTTTGCACCCCTTGATTGTACTCATAACAAAGTATCAAGGCCCAATTTGTGATCATCCAGAAACTTTCAAATGCATAGTTTAAATGGCAATTCAAAATTGAATCTTTATCATATGGGAAGATCCCACTTTTTCAAAAACCACTCAAACAAGCTCAAATTTCAAAACCCAAGCATATGCAGACTCACCAGCACCAATCTAGCACACCCACCAAAAATTCAAAATTCAAAACTTGAATTCATGCGGCCATTTCATCAAACACTTGGCAGACACAAATCAAACAAAATCAAAACACTATAGTGTGCAGTGTTTTGAGCCAAACTGGTTCCCTATCTAGCTCACAACCAGCTCAGTAGATCATCTGGCGAGATTAACCAAGCACTAGCACCACTGTGAGCTTGCCAATATCATCAATGGTGAACAGACGAAGCCATCCTTGCCAACCCAGTGTAGACAGCAAGCTAGGAAGGAAACTAGCCACGCCAACCTTGTCTGGGAGATCACCCATGCCTCACCGCCCCCTCTCTACCAGCCCTGCCTCGAAGACACCGACCAGAGCACCCAGTAACGCCGCACCCGTGCCTCTGCCAACCGTGCCGAGCATGCGCCAGAGCGCCACCCTCGACCGGCCAGCATGGCCCGCCTCATCGCGTGCATACACGATCACCACCGACCCAGGAGACCGCCAGACATCCCTGTTCGCCGCCCCATGCCGCACAGCCACCGCTCGCCGTCGAAGACGCCGCCTCTGTCGCGCAGAGCGTCGCGTGTTCCAGAACAAACCACACCGCCCCTACAAACGCATTAAAGCCGTAGAGCATCGCCAGGAGACCACCAAGCGATCGCCACCGCCGGCCATGCCTCTAGCAGCCCGTAACCATGTCGCCACCGTCGCCCGCCCATGCCGTTCGGTCTCACTGTTGAGACTATAAATAGAGGACTCCCCCGCTCGAATTCTTCACACCATTCCACTCCTCTCTCACCCAGAACCACCCCACCTCAGTCCCGGAGCAAGGCGAGCAGTACATCGCCGGAATTTCACCGGAGCCCGCCACCTCTGGAGAAGAAGAGCACCATCGATTTCATCCATCCTGTGAGCCGCGTGACCACCCTCGAAGTTGCCGTGCCATCGACTTGCTCGTTGCCGCCTCGCCGACCCTCGCCGCACCCGGTGAGCCCCCAAAGAAACCCCACCGCGCGCTTAGGTTTCTGCTCGGCGTTGCCCAATGTCGATGATGACTCTCAACCATTGGATTATAATTAGATCGAACGCCCCACATCGCCCCATACCGCTTTGCACCCCCTGTCTCACTGACGAGTGGGGACAGCCACTTAACCAGCCCGCGGAAGGGCTACGCTTAGCAGGCCGGCCCGTTAACTTTTCCCGCGCAGCCCAGTTATTTGAATTAAACCTTTTCCATTCAATTTCAAACACACTTCTGTACCCAATTTCAAAAATCAACCCAGGTCGATTCAGTGCACCAAATTGAATGAAACTAATTTTGTTAGAAAGGTCTGGGAATGCTGAATCCAAGCCTATTGGATTCAAGTCATTTGGATCTGTAGATCACCCATGGTAAAAATAACAAGGCAGAAGCTTTTCTGTATTCAAACATTTTTCAAATTTAAACCATTATATCTTTTGAGTTGATTCCAACTCTCAAAAATCACATTTGACCATACCTTTTAGAATATATAAAAATATATAGGTTTACTTGCAGAAATAATGTTCAAGTAATAAAAGAATGCTACATAGGCATTTCTAGTCACTTTATTTAATTAAAATAAAAGGGTAAAACCTTATTAAGTTGTGACACCACTTTAAATCATATTACCATGGACTAAAATATGTGGTGATGACATGTGTCAACATGATCCCATGTTTGGTTTGGAGAATATTAAATATTAAGTAGTTTTTCAATGAGTAGAAATTACTTTTCTAAAAATAAAAGGAATTAAACCAAGCGTTAATCTTGTAATGTTAGAGATGATGTTAGATCATCTATAGGACCCTTGTGTGTGATGATTGCAAGTAGTTAAGTATTGTTTGGTGATTGTGTACCTCGTATTTATTTATAGACGCTAGTACCGACCAAGGATACAAGGAGGAAGGGGGATTCTACAAAGAAGAAGCCGAGGAGAACTTCAACCACTGCTCTGCTCAAGGCAAGCAAACACTTGCAATTAGGAAAGTTAGATAACCTATGCAATGCACTAAGCATGCTTGGTTAGACATATTTGATGATACCCAATCCTAGTTTTATTTGCAAGCTTTCTATTTTATTTCTTTATCAAAGCTATTACTTGGAGTTTACTTAAGTGACTTGTAGATTCTAGAAAGATATATGTGAATTTTGCATAAAGAGCATAAAATTTGGCCTAAGCTAGATAATCTTGATGTCATCCTAAGGCATGAGATTGAACTTACTTAAAACTCCACTAGTTTACCACCCCTCATTAATGCTTAGCCCCACCTGTAGATGCTAGTGCTAAGCATAAAACTTGATCAACCTTAGATGGGAATACTTGGTGGAAAAATGGTTATGAAAACCTTGGAATGATGGATCATTCTACTGAGATGTTTTGGACATGTGTTTCCGAACACCTGATGATTTTGGTGATGAAAATGTTGAGGCATGAGCCTTAGCCCTTTATAAAACTGATGGTTGTCTGGATGCGATACCATTCCAATTTTACTTAAGTTATGAAAGTTAGAGATAGCCAAAGTAGGCATGGGAGTTAAATTGGCCAAAGTGACCATTCCCTTATTTTATTTGTTTTGATTTATTTGTCTTTGGGAAAAGTGTGGGGATTGTTTAGATGATGTTTATTTCACCTAAGAATCCTTTTACAAGCAAAGAAACACACAAGCATGTCAATTCAAAAGAATCCAAATTGGTAATGCATACACATCTTCATGCTTTCATAATTTGAAAAGTTTTTGTTAACCCTAATTTTGATGATTAGAGTTTGATGATCCAAGTTTAGTATTTTTGGGATGTTACATAATCATAATTTGAAATCCTAAACCTCCTTACTTATCATAATAAAATAGATACATTGACATTTTCTAAATTAATGGGGGGTAGTAATCACTATATCAATATCTTTTGTACATTAAATAAAGATATAGGATCATTACACATATAAAAGTTCTATTCAAAATATGAGCTAACTAAAATTAAGTTGATAAGCAAATAAGATTATATCATTCAATAAATCGATAACTAAAAGAGGAAAGTAAAATAATAGGAAGAGCTTTTACAAAGGTTAAAAAGGGGTTCATACATTAAGAAAATACTATGAATACAAAAGGATATATTTAATAAATAAATTCACCCATAATACTGAAGGGAATATGCCCGAGAGGCAATAATAAAGTGGTTATTATCGTATTCCTTATTTATGATAAATTTTTATTTTGCATGCTATAATTGTATTAATACGGAAAAGTTAATACATGTGTGTTTAATAAACAAACAGAAAGTTCCTAGTTATGCCTCTCTCATAAACTATCTCGTTGATTAACAAGATGATCAAGGTTTCCTGATCATGGACATTGGCTGTTGTTAATAACGGGATCACAACATTAGTGTAATGGTGTGATGAACATTCATCCGAAGTATAGCATTACGATCAAAGTCATTGAGTTTATATTGCTATAACAAATTACGAAGTGATCCTAATCCTTAGACCATGAGATCATGTCAATCACTAACACCGGAAGAGTTTCTTGATAACATCAAACGTCACACCGTAACAGGGTGATTATAAAGATGGATTCAGAACTAATAAAGTGTTATGTTGAGGCCCATGGATCGAGAGTGGAATTTGTTCATCCTGATGACGGATAGATATACTCTGGGCCCTCTCGGTGATATCACATTGGTTAGCGTGCAAGCAAGTGATTTGATCACTAGAATGTTATATCACGGGAACGAGAAAAGAGTGCATGTCAGTAACGAGATCAAACTAGGTATGGAGATACGGATGATCGAATCTCGGACATGTAATATATCGCGAAACAAAGGGATTAAGATACTAGCATAAAAGGTTCCGACGATCACAAGAAAGTCATCGTTGAATGTGTGGGAGTCAGTATGGGTCTCCAGATCCCGCTTTTGATTATTGATCTGAGAGGGGTCTCGATCATGTCCGCATTATTCGCGAACCGTAGGGTGACACACTTAAGGGATGCCGACACCATTCGGAGCAAATGATATGCCAGAAAAAGAAAAGGAAAGCGCAGGAACTTATTTCACTAGACACCAGAACTGTTTCGGTTGAAATTGCTGAAACTGGTTCTGCATGTGAAATTGAAATGTTGTAAGGAGTTTTATGTGAATGTTTGTTAATTAAAGTAATTAAAAAATTCTGAATAAATAAATAAAAGAGTTTTATTTAAATGAGAGCTTGCATTAAATTTGGTGGAAATTTAATGCATGTGAGTGGATTTTTTAGTGGAGGCTTTTTAATGGGTGTGGAGGCTTTTCATTTTGAGTGGGAGCTCCGCCCTCATGAATGTGTAAGAGGTGGGGGTCAGCCCCCATGGCTGGGCGCCATGCCCCTTGGGTGCGCCCCTCTCCCCTATAAAAGGCCCCCCTCTCCTCATCTCAAAGCACACCTCCTCGCGAAGGATCTCTCTCCCCCCTTTAGAATTTCCCCATGGTCTCGGATCAGCGAGATACATGTTCCCGGTGTCTTTTTTTTGGAAGGATTTGTTGCTTCCATCGCTCACCGGAGCGAGGCGCGAGGTTGTCGGGGTACCCGTACGTGTGTGCGATCACGGATGCACCACTGCTTTGAGGTGCTGGACTTGATCGTGCTGGACCGGCTAGACCAGATGGACTTCATCACGATCTTGAGATCGGCAAGCGTTCGTCTACATCATCCACGAGTACAACCTCGTTAACGCTATTCGGTCTTCGAGGGTATGTATTCTATGGATGTATATCCACCCGTTGCTTGTATCTAGTAGATAGATCTTGGTACATAGATGTTCCCATCGTAGGAAAATTTTTGTTTTCTATGCTGCGAACCCTACAAATACTAACTATGTTTTAGTGTTATTGAAATAGTCCAGCAAAGAAAGCATGCAAAGAAAAGTTCAAAATATACGATTCAAATTCAAATCTGAATATGAAAACAAAAAATAGAAAAATGATGAAACAAATAAAAAACCAAACCTGGCCGCAGCCCAACACCCTACACCTACCTGTCGCCACTGTGCAGCCCACAACAGCCTATTAACCAGCCCAGTCCTTTTTCGTATGTGACTGACAAGTGGGGTAAGGGGAGGACTACGGGTTGAGAAGCAAAGATTTTCAGGGGGTTATCCGCAAAACAACCATCGTCGTCATCGTCACGCACACAGACAGCTCGCTGGAGGAGCTCGCCACCACCCGATGTCGTCATCGTCGTCGTTGCGCCAAGATACTCGCCGCCGTTGCCAGGAGGGGATAAGAAAGCCACCGAGACGCGCTGCTTCCATCCCTATCTCCAATCTCTCCTTATGCTCTCAAATACGGATGGGACCGAAAACCTAGCTCACCAGAGCCACCTCTCGCCGTCGAACCACGTCCCCCACACCATTCCGAGCCGTCATGGAGAAGCACCTTCCTCCATAGATCCTCTGGGTAGAAGCTTGCATCAAGGGGAGCACTAGAGCGGGTGAATTTGGTCGTTCCCCTTTGCAGCAGTTCGTCGGAATCCTCACCGGGGAGCTCGTTTCCGACCACGCCTGTCCTTGTCGAGCACTCTATCGTCATTAGGGTAAGCATACGCATCTCTAGACCCTAGTTTCGTTTGTGGATTCGCATAGTAGGTCTAGTTTTGTTGAGCACCGCCGCTGGCCGTCGTAGTAGCTCGTCGTCGATGACCCTCCGATGACCATTTCCGAGCGGCGCTGCCACTATTAGGTTCAGTGGGTCGCGCTGATTTGGACTAGATCTATTTTGCTTGCTGGGGTGCCGTAGATCGTCGCCGGTGACCACTCACCGATGGCGGTGGTGATGATGACGCCATGCTTACCTCATGATCGAGCCACGTCAGCTCGTTTGACTGGTCTTTGCCTCGCGTGGTGGATGAGATGGCCTAGGGCCCACATGTCATCGACAGTGAGTAGAGAGGAGGTCAGAAGCAAATGTATTTATAGACCAGAGAGATGAGGTGGACAATGGCCCACAAGTCAGTGATTGGGGCTAGCTCTGGTCGTGGTGAAAATAGTATTTTTCTATAGGAAATAAATAAAATGTTATAATCCAATTAATAATATTCCAGAAATCAAATAAATGATTAAATCTTGTTTAATTAATAACTTTTGATTTATAATTCAAAAAAATATGTATAATATATGAAAATTTGTAGAAAAATAAAATCTACAACTTAAACTTATTATAAAATATCATTATGATGATTATTTAAATAAATATTATTTAATAAAAGTTTTATAAATAATAAAACTATGATAATTCCTATTTTTATAATAATAAATGTTAATAATAGTAATAAAATACCAAAAATCTTAGAAAAATGAGAATTCTAATTTAAAACTATAATCATGTATTATAATTTCACTTAATTCAATATTTATTATTTATTAAGTAATTATAAAGTAATAAGAATTGTAAAACTCATATCTTATTGTTTATAAATCACAAAAATAAATATGATATACCAAAATGATCACAAAGATATTATTTACATGTGAAAAATCTAATAATTTTTTTGAGGTAAATAAAAAATTAAATATTTTAATAAGACAATTCTAAACTTATTTACTTCGTTAATAATTCATATAAAGATAAATAAAATTTATTAATATTCCTAAAATGAGTTAAATAAGTCTAATAAATAGTATTAGTTTTAAATATTAATAATCCAATGCCATAATGGTTTAAAACATTATAAATGTTCTTATTTTAGAAGGATCTACAACCTTAAATGAAGATTATCTCTAAAAAGAATTCCACTAATAATAAAGTCCTTAAAGAACAACTTGTGAACAATCGATCTTCTTTAAACCATATTAATCACCAAATTACCAAACACTACCACAACACTATACACATCCATTAGTAGTTAAGTAACATTATGTTGGCTTTATAAACTATACTCAAATCAAGAAACCATTACTCAAGGAACATAATAAACATTCTTAAATAACTTAAAGGACACATTTCAGATATACAAGATACCAATGTATAAGTAAGATACTTTTAAAATTATCTATACTTCAAAGTTAACTTTAGTCTATAGCATCTTAATATAACACTATAAGCATTATTATATGTTTTATAGTTAACTTTGGTCTAAAGTAGTTAAACTATAAAGCAACTCTAGCCAAACCATTTGAGCAAACAAATAACATCAACCACCACTAACTAACCACAAAGTTTGTTTAGACCTTAGAAGAGAAACCTTTTCTTTGAAGATTATCCTTTTTGCCATTTTAAATAAGAAACCTTGTGTAAATAATCATAACTAGTATGTCATAAGTATGTATACTTTACTCCTACATATGTGTTGTTTACGACCACTCATAAACTCTAATAAAAGTACAACTATGAAACATATCTAAAAGGACCACACAGTCTAAAGTAACCATTTTCGGAATCCAAACCCTGGGACAACGTTATTCCCAGGATTTGCGCTTAGAACGTGCATCACATTATTTATGCATAAAAGCATATTTCTTCTTTAAACATTAGTCCTTACCGAACCAATGATGCTGATTTCAGACTTTGGATCTTATATACTGGCTCGAAGACCGTGATTGCATAATCTTGCAATCACAAAAGGCAAGTTCACACTTGCTCATGTCCTTTGTTTATTTTCTGTAAAGTATTTTACAAATCCAGTGTTGTTATCACCTGCATTTGGAAAAGATCAGAAAACACTATTTTTGATAATAATGTGAGCTATTGGTTATTGATCCAGGGTGATCAGCTAATCTATTAAATCTAACAGTTGTTATACCACTGTTCAGAATTATATCACCTAGGACTTAACAACCAATGACGCTAGTGATTCTTGCGCCATATATTACGTGTTGACCATGAGATTTAGAATGGGATGGAGAAGTCAGCTGTATCTTGTTCCTCTTGCATGAAGCCGGATGTGCAGGTCGTGCCTGTTATCCTCGTAGCGTGCATATTAATTGGTAATTCGTATAGGATATGCAGCATATGGGTGGGAACCCTCAACGTCCCATGATAGTTCTGACATCTAACGGTTTGTACAAACCATTGCCATAATTCTTTATGTGGGCATGGTGTACACCAAGGAGGCATGTGAGGTCGCGAAGGGGGCAGTGCTTGGCTTGGATTATCTTCTGGGCCCCACATCATGGAATTGTGGACGGGAATAAGCTGCTCGGTTGTGAAACAAAGATTTGATCTCTCATGGGTAAAGTAACACACCTCTGCATAGTGTAAGAACTGTAACTTGTTACTCCCTGTTTCGGGAAGGAGCAACGAATGCAGCGGGAAAGGAACTTCATGAAAGTTCTAGTAAACCCGTGAAGGCTGACAGACATAGCTTTTTAGAATAAAAGAAACCTTTGAAGAAATGTTTATGAAAACTTGCATTGCCTACGACCTATGGTCTGTGGATGTAGTTATAGTGCATCAAACACTCCTTTTCTACTGAATTTGCTGAGTACGCTCATACTCAAAGTATCTTCTTAACCCTTGCTAGATTCTGAATCCATTAAAACAATGTCTGCATCAAGATACGCTCCAGGACTTATCAAGACCAGCTAAAGCTCTTCAATGAAGACAAGGAAGACAACATATACCTCAACTCAAGTGAAGACGAAGTTACCGATTAGATAGAAATAAAATCTCTAGCCAAAGAACCTATCTCTATAGTGAGTTGCAATAGCAGCAATGCCAATTCCTTAATTAAATACTATGTTTAATAGTATAATAGTTTTATGTTATTTATCTTTGATTCTTCTTCGTAAAGAAGTTCTCTCTCTCTTAAACCTAGAGTGTTCTCTAGATCTTATGTAAAGAGTGAGTTGTAACCTTTAGCCATGTATTGGACCCGTTGTGTTTCTGTTGTGCCATTCTGAGGGATGTAATACCTGTGAACGGTGTTTTATTGGTGTTATGTCAACTACTATAGTATACTGATACCAACTGTAGTGACCTAGCATACCACTGCATGTGTAGTACACTATAGTCGTTGACATGACATCTACAGAACATCGTTCCGTAAATATCACATCCCTCAGAGTGGTACAACAGAAACATTGAGGGTCCATATTACAAAAGTACACACATTATTATTATTACAATACCGGAAGTTCAAGACTTCCAAAAGATCCAACTTACAAACCAAAATATAAAGGTAACAACTACGACTAGGAGTTGGGCTCAACAGCTTATTCTATAGAGTTCATGCTGCTCGGCTCCCTTAGTTACTACTAACTAGACACTTAAGTGGACTCGTTCTCATCGACACCATAGAGGATCTTGTAATCCACTCCTTCAACTCCTCCGGACAGATCAGGTTCCTCGTAGAACACATCTTCTTGGAATTCAGCTTCATACATTGGCACATCTTCAGGATCCTTAGAGTCTAAGCAAGGGATCAAAGGAAGAATGAGTAACATCGTTACCCAATAAGTTCATTATATGCAAGGTGGGAAGTTTGATGCTCTAACTACCACCTCGGATGATAAATCCTTGGCACTATGCAGTTTTTGTAAATCTTTCTTCAAAGATTGATTTTATTATGAAAAACTATGACAATCAGCCTTCACAGGTTGACCAGAACTTTCATGGAGTTCCTTTCCTGCCGCGTTCGTAGCTCCTTCCCGAAAAAGGGAGTAACAAGTTACTGTTCTTACACTCTGCAGAGGTGCATTGATTTATCCATGAGAGATCAACTCCTTGTTGCAGAATCGGGCGTACTTTCCCGTCCACAATTCCATGATGTGGGGCCCAGTGGTTGGTCCAAGCCAATCATCGCCTCTTCGACCAAGATGCCTCCTTGGTGTACACCATGCCCACATAATGAATTACGGCAATGGTTTGTACAAACCGTTAGATGCCAGAACTATCGTGGGACGATGAGGGTTCCCACCCATATGCTGCATATCCTCTACGAATTACCAATTAATATGCACGCTACGAGGAAAACAGCCACAGCCTGCACGTCCGGCTTCATGCGAGAGGAAGAAGATACAGCTGACTTCTCTGTCCCATTCCAAATCTCATGGCTAACGCGTAATATTCGGCGCTAGAATCACTGATGTCAAGGGTTATTAAGTCCCTACTTGATCATCATTGTTGCAAATAGAACCCTAAGTTCTATTGCTCCATTATATCACCACTTAGGATGATATCTATCATTTCTTTATTTATGAAAATATTATTTTCTTTCTTTTATAGCTTATATGATAACAGACAATTTGCAAATACTTTGATAAAGACTCTTCAAAGGACATGAGAAAGTTATGAACTTGCCTTGTGATGGCAAGGTAGTGAAGTCTGATGCTTGGACTGGACCTTGAGATTCTAGTTCTACAAAAACATCATTATTGCCCGGTAAGGACAATATTTAAAGAAGCAAAATAATTATGCAAGTAATGTAATGCATTATTTAATTCTATATGCATTTTCCCTATATAAGGTGCCTTTTAATAAAGTATTTACAAATATTATTATTATTTTTATATATATTGCATATATTATTTTATTTTATTTCCCTTTTTATTTGACTTTTATTGATTTAATAATTCTTTTAGGAATTATTAATTATATATTAAATTTATTACTAAATATTTATTTAGTATTTTTCAAAAATATTATAATATTAATAAATAATGAAAGTGATTTTTATTTATTTTTATCACCTTTCAATAATTTGGTAAAATTCCATAAGTAATATATAAATTACAAAATTCTTATAAAAAATTAAATGTCCAAAATTTTATATCTTATTTTATTTGGACAGAGTGGATTATTGTGAATCCAAAAATATTTTATTTATAATTTTTGGATTTTTATTTTATTTTCTAGAATTTTATTGAGGTTAGGGGCATTTTGGTCTTTTCCACTTGATTAAAACAGTTTTGAAATAATTTGGACTGGCCTTTTGGGCTTATTGGGCCAGTGTGGCCCAATAGGGCAAAGTCAAAATACCACCCCGAGGGTGTTTTGGCCCACCCATCCCACACTCTCTGCCTTCTCCTCGTTTTCACCTCTCCTCTTCCCCGACCCTGCGAGCTCTGGCACCGCCGCTGGCGATGGCTGTCGTTGAAGCTTCTCCTGGCTGCCGCCGTGGTGCAGGGCAAGGTTTGTGGCCACGATCGTTCATCTGGTCCATCTCTATTTGACTCAGGGGATTCCCCGTGGTCAGGTTCACCCCGTTCCTGAACCCTAGGGTTAGGAAAAGGCTTGCCGCGCCCGCTGGTCCCGCTCATGATGGTGTGCTAGGCTCGTGTCTCGTCACTGTGGCTGGTGCGAATGCCACTGGTGCTCCCCGTGCCATGCGGTTCATCGGCCAATCTACTTCCTCTTCGATTCGTTAGCGAGGACCTCGGGTAAGTTGCTTCTGTGGTTCCTGTTCCTACTACTACTACCATGAATCTGTCGGTGTGTGTCTAGTGGATTCTCATGCCTAGTGACTATGTGCTGATTAGGGTTCATCTCTAGATTAGGATTCTTGTTCTGATTAGGTTTCATAACCCCCTGTTGATCATATCCATGATGCTTTAGATCTAGTGGTGATCATACTTGAGCATGAAGAATGATTGTTTGCTGTGGATCATGATTAGTAGTGGCTTTGATGTTGCTAGTGGCTTGTCAGATTTATTCTAGTGGTGATTCAATATGATCCCATGCTAGTGTTTCTATGGAATTACTGACTGGAAATGTTGTTGATCTGAGAGGATCTGTTCATATGACATAGGAAGAATTCCTCACACTCACCTGTTAGTATCAGAGCATATGCTTTGACCTTAGGATTGAAACCCTTTTTAGGAAGATCAGTAGGTTGGATAGTGACTATAGGATCCATCTTATCTAAACCAAATATTCTTATGACTTATGATGAGTATCCACTTGATGATAACCTTGTCAGACCTAAGTCAAATGCTTAAGTCATTCTTTCTTAGTAGTAATTATTTCATCTTTTCTCAAGTATAGTGCTCTTTAGTATCCTCCGAGGGAGACATAAACCACCAAGATACTGTAGGAAAGCCAATTGATCACAGTAGAATAGGATCAAGTGTAAAATATCAATTGAAATAGTCTTAATGGTGTAGCCTAACTGTAAAATTCAAGTAGCCAGTGGAATTTTGTGGTTAGTTGATAACCAAAGACAATATGATGAATATCATTAGGATAAATGTGGATGTAATGAGTAGTAATCATGTGGGATTCACTTGAGAATTCTACGTGATGAAGTGCAATTATGTTATGAATTAATAACAGAATAGTAAGAAGTAAAGTTATCATGGTTAGATTATCTCTTAAATCATGATAAAGAGGCAAAACATAATAAGATCATGGGGAGATTAGCTCCGAAACCATGATGTAACTGTAAGTATGACAAGTACTTAGTGAATTAGCTTGAAGTAGAAGTATGAAAATAACATGGTAGAACTATGATAGAATCCAAAGGTGTCATAAAATAGTGATAACCTTCAATTTTAGGGGTTCAATAGAAACTTATTAGTCATTTAGAGAGATAATGTGAGGTTAGTTTACTAAGAAAGAAAGGTTAGTTATAGTTAGCCATTCCAAAAGTGAGACCAAACGTTAGTGGAAACCAAACTAAGACCACTTTGTTGAAGATTATCCTATTGCAATTGAGAAATTTTGGTAAATGTTGAGACAAAGTATAGTTTGATCCTAAGTGCTAAGTATCACAATGTAAACCTATATGAGGAGGTGTCATATACTACACAACTAAGCTTGAACTCTAGAGATACTATACTCAACTACTATATTCTAGGCTTAGTATATTGTGTGTTATATGTACCAAAGTTGGATTTATTAGTTTTTCTTGGATCTTTTTTGTTTGACTAGATCTGTACATGAAGTTTAACTTGATGTGCAAATGCATGTTGCAACATCTAGTTACTACTTGATGTTATAGACCTAGGTAGAGTAAGGGAATTCGTGTAAGGGAGTGACGAATTTCAAAGACCAAAAGTAAGACTTACATGAAGAATGAAGCCAAGTGTAAGGATTATCAACTCAATTTGGAGGATGGATCAAGCTTAGATCATTATTAGTTAGCAAAAAGAAGTGATGAACTTAAAGTTCAATCAAAATAGGCAATTTTGCTAAGAAGTTAATGGAGTAACTAAGCAAGTTCATGGAAGTATCATGAATAAATACAGAGAAGTAGCTTTGAAAACAGAATGGTATTCAAGCTCTGACAATTCAGAGAGAATGTCAGAGGTATATTGGAAACCATAGGGTAATACATATACCCTAGGATTGTTCGCAGCTGGTAAATATCCGCAGCTGGTATTTGATCCACAGTTGGTATCTTGTCTGCAACCAGTGTTGGTTGACATAGTTAACTAGATCTTCTTAGAAGTTGCATAAAGAGCATAAAATTTGGCCTAAGATAAGTAAGACCTAAAGGAGTATAAAACTTAAGTGACCGTCTTTCAAGATGCTTCGCGAAGTGAGACATATCCAAGCAAAAATGTCCAATAGTAAGTAAGACAAATAATGCTGAAAGATTCACTTCGAAGATCCACAATTGTGTGGATACACCGTAATATCTTTCATAAGACCCTAACTAGGTAGAGTATAAGATGGATAGAGACCAATATTCTAATTATTAAGCCAATAAGTACTAAATAGATAGTTTGAAGACTATTAGTAAACCCTAAGGGGGAGAGTAAACATTATAAATGAAAGTTGAAGAAGTACTATAGGTGATAATGAAAGATTATCCAAATCTTAATAAGGTAAAGGCTTGAAGGTGATAAAAGATTAATCCTAACCGACTAATTCGCAAATCAAAAGTTAGTATTTTGACCATACTTATTGTTTAATGAATTTAAAAACCCTGTTTTAGTAAGACTTCCTGGACCTTATATAGTATAGCAAGTAAGTTTTATGAACAAGTAAAATAATTGGATTAGGGTATCTAATCAGAATAAGGAACTGAAGAAGAGACCCCAAATTTAAGGAATTATAATAAGGACATATCCCTAAGGGACTAAAATAAAAGGAACTTTGGAATATTGGATTCAACTAGTTGGAGATTGTCAAGTATAATCAGAATTCAAGAAAAGGATTTGGATATGGGATACTACAATTATTCCCATTTGAGGTTACCACGGAGTTGAGAAATGTCATCACCAATACAAGACAATTCCTCAGTCCAAAACGTGAGAGTATACGAACTTCGAGGACGAAGTTTATTTTAAGGGGGAGAGTCTGTAACATCCCAGGATTAGCACCTAGAATTATAGAGGACGCAGGCGTGTGCATTGCATTCATACATCAGAAAATCCGGGGAATTTTCGCACAAAACAAAAGAAGCTATAGAGGAATCGAGGTCTCTCTTGTTCTGATGGAAACATCAGGACAGGTGCGATGGATTTCGACATGACCTCTACTATACTTTGGTGTTGGAGGGAAAGACAATTCAAAATTTGAATATTTAATTAATAAATTTGAATACAAAAAGGATTTAAAATAAAATAGTAAATGGAAATTGAATTGTATTAGGAAATAAGAGATGAATTCGTATTTACAAATAAGATACAATAGTTACAGATATCCAATTAGAAAAGATAAATGCAATTTAAAATACAAAAGGAAAAGAATTAGAACAATAATAAGAATGGAATTCAAAATTGATTATTCAATTGATAAAGTTGAATCTAAAAAGAATTTTGAAATGATTATAATAAAATATAAGGGATTCTTTATTAATACATATATACATATACTATTACATTATTGATTTACAACAGAAGAATAAAAATAAATTAACATGAAATAAATAAATAGAAAAGGTTAATAAAAAAGGGATTACATAAATGAAATAAATACAAAAATTCTTTATTAAGATATATATTACATTGTCTTTACAAAAGAATAAACACTACAGAAACAAAAGCCTAAACTATATTATTACAATGTTCTGGGATTATTCAAGAAGTAAAGGAATACAAGAAATTAGTAAATGGAAAAATACAATCAGAAAGTAATCATTACACTAATCTTCAGGAAGATTTCTTCATCTTTCTGATCTTTTCTTCTTTATTGGATCTCTGCAAATGGGACAAATAAACAAGAAAATCTAGTAGAAAATAAAAGAACAAGGAAAGAATGTTGGGAAAATAAACTCTCAGGTTAGGCAGAGAAGTGCTACTGCCAATATCATCACAGAGTGATTAAAAAAGGGGACAAATGGTAGAATTTGTTCTTATCACACTAATTGTGCCTCAGTCCTACATCATTGGCATAAAGAGGGGCAAGTATCACTAGAGTGGTAGAAGTAAAAAGGAGGAGTATCAAGATATTTGGTATTGTACTCATCCAAAAAAGTGCAAGCAGCACACACATACACATGCAAATTGGTGTGCTGTCAACATAGGAGGGCTGTGAGAGGGAGTATTAAACACAGCCGTTGCAACAAAGACCCTTTCTACTACACAAAGCTAGTACCACTTTGTATTCATTCCCAATCTTAGTCCACAGCTATATCTCTTCACCTCAAGAACACACACAATAAACAACACCAACACTCGTTAGAGTTCTAGCAGATCAAACCACAACTCACCAACACAATCCCTCAAGAAACCATTCAAGATGGTCACCTAATGGATGGAGTTGAATTGCTGGAAGGCAAGAGCAGCAGCACCAGGAGGTGCAGGCTAAGATCAAGGGCAGCAGCAGCACCAGGAGGTGCAGGATAGTGCCAAAGTAGAAAAGGTCAAGCATCCTGATATGAATATAGATGATCAAGAAGCAACAGTAATAAACCAAGATCTCCAGCATGCCATAGATCATTTCCCAACAGTAGGTAAAAATAGAAATCATTAGCTTTGCCCACTAGATCATACAGCATCTGTCCTTATATCTTGCATACAGATCTAGGGATTCAAAGAAAATAATACACCTCAACTAATTCCATCTACCCTTCCACTATATCTTTAACTAGGAGGATTGGATGGAGAGATTCTCTCAGACTTGCATGGAAGTGCGATGCAAGGTTCATCATAGATATTTAAAGCCCACAGGAATATCTGTTCTCATCCAAAATATGCCTCAGCCTATGCATCATGGGCATAGCCAAGAAATCAAGCACATATCCATTTTATTATTCTATCAAGTCAACTCTTAGTATATGTTCTTATCATATTGTTTTAGAGCATGTGCTAGGAGAGGGACAGAGCTCTCAGACTGGGTAGTAATGCTACTCCAGTATCATCCTAGAGCTAAGATAAAGACAAGTGAAAGGATCTGTATTTCAGCCACTAAAATAGCTTCATAATTTTTGCATCATGAGCTAAGTTCCTTTTCTTTTAACACCAACATCAACTACATTCCTGTAGATGTTACCAACAACAAGTCATGCTACCTGGGCTACCATTGTGCACTCTCCAAGGTTGGAGGCACCACAGTAGCAGCCAGGACAGCAGAAGCCACCAAAATAATTCTTCTGTATTAGCTAGCTCTCAAGTTATTCAAACAAAACAAGTTTTATCATTTTCCAAGAATATAATCTAGGAACCAAAAATGCATATTAGTTCTCTGTCCATATGAACAGGAACTCAAGTCTTTCTCAAGATATAAAGCAAGCATGACAATTTGATTATCTTTTAAATAATCCAAACAAAATAGATCATTTTCCTAATAGATATTATTAGGAATCAGTATATGTAGTCCTTCATGATCAGTTTCTACTGATAGGTTGTAGCTGGACTCAAATGTGGAAACCTACACCACATATTCTCTATAACAATCCATTAGACAAACATTTGCCTAGTTAGAAACAACAGCAGCTCCTCTAGCTAGGAGTCACCACCATGCATACTCTCAGGGAAACTATCACAGTAGTATAAACCACAACACCAAATTGTGTCCCGAATAAGATACCACAATAATAAGCCATCTCAATCCAGCAATATTGCTCAGCAGAATCAACATATCAATAAGAGTCACACAATGCTAGGCATGATTAATTCATCCAGGTTGAATCACCACACTTAACAACATTCTATCTGCAAGCAATATCACAGATACATAAACCTTATTACCAGAAATTCCACTATATATCAAATGTAGTTATATTAGTATTAAAATATGAATACAAATGATTTCAAATTTTGACAATAAATAAATCAAGATAGCTTGCACAGTCTCATGTGTTTGTTTCATCTACTAATCAGCATAGAGCAACTCAAAAGAGATCAGCTCCTTAACATAAAACCTAAGACAGAGCATCGGTGTTACTTAGGATGATCTCATCATCACCGAAAGGAATTAAGTGAGGAAAAGAAAATAAGATTCCCCACTTATCGTGGTCCTCGCTGGAGTTTGAAGAGGAAGCAGACCGGTGGGGTGGTTGTAGAAGCAACGACCGCAGCACAGCGGCACAGGCGACACATGAGCATGCGGCGAGCTGCAACCAGCGACTTGCGCCAAGCTACACCAACCCAAGAACACACCCCATCTTCATCAACCTCAATCCACCACTAGAACAACATCAAACTATCACTAGAGCCCGGCGAAACCAGGTTACCGAAACCCTAGACGCACAGAAGATGGATGGGGCAAGCTCGAGGGGGCTTTAAGAACAAATCCAATTGGAGAGCCAGGTCGGCCTGAGGGAGGAGAAGCCCCAGAGACCATCAGCAGCGACCATAATGGCCTACCTCGCCGGAATCGGGCGGGCGACGGCGTCGGCGTCGCCAGCAGCCAGAAGGGGAAAGTGTGTGCGTGAGGTGTAAGAGAGAGTGGATGAGGGAGACAGACCGGGGCGGGTTTTACCCTGAGCCTGTTGGGCCAAGTTGGGTCCAAATGGGCCCATTGGTAAGCCTAGCCCAATTTTTAAAGGAAAAATAAAAATAAGATATTTATTAAATCACTAAATGACCAAACTACCCCTAAACATAATTTATACCCTATAAAAAATATAGAAAAATCCCAAAAATACATATGATATATCAAAACGACCACAAAAATAATATCTACCTAATAATAATATAACTTTAGTTATTTAAAATAAATATAAAGTAAAATAATTATTAACCCATTAAATTTTAAATGAAATTTTATAAAATAAAACAAAAACCCTAAAAATAAATCAAAATCATTTTTTATGTATCAAAATAACTTTACTATTTTATAAAAATACTAACTTAGAGTTTTACAAATAAAACATAAAGTAAATATTTAAAGACACTTAATTCTTTGATGAATTTTATAAAAATAAAGATCATATTAAAAAAAATTCATTTTTAAGGTCTTGAATAAATATATTACACTAAAAAAATATTAAATATATTATTAGAAAAGTCTTTAATATTTTAAATAATAAATCCTTGTCTATTACTTATTTCTAAAAATTCTTTAAAAGCAATTCTTAAGTAAGAATAATCACAATTTTTATAAAACCTTGAGTAATTAAATTCTAAATACTAAATCCCAAATTCACAACTTAAATTCATACTCAGACTTAAGTATAACTTTTAACTTTAAGGTATTAAAAAAATCTTATTGAGTATTACTCATATATATATAATATGATGAACAATCATTATATCTTAACCATTATTAACATAACTTTAAATTCTAAAAAATTACTAAGATCATATAATTATGCTCCCATTAAATAAATACAAATTATTCTCTTAATAAGCAAAACAAATTTAATCTAAATCATTCACTTAAAATATAAAGTGAATAATTCCACACCTTAGTTATACCTATCATAATTCTAAAACTTGAGAATAATTAAAATATATTACATATTTAGTTTACTTAACCTTTTAAAGTTAACTTCAGTCTCAAACCTAACTACAGCCACCGACCGTAGGTCGTAGGCAATGCAAGCTTTCGTAAACATTTCTTCAGAGGTTGCTTTTATTCTGAAAAACTATGTCCGTCAGCCTTCACGGGTTTACCAGAACCTTCATGGGGTTCCTTTCCCACCGCGTTCGCAGCTCCTTACCAGAACAGGGAGTAACAAGTTACAGTTCTTACACTCTGCAGAGGTGCGTCACTTTACCCATGAGAGATCTTAGCTTTGTTGCACATCCGAATTGCAGGTTCGTTCACACTTCCTTGGTGTGAGGCCCAGACTAAGATCCAAGCCAATCACTGCCTTCTCCGCGACCCCGCATGTCTCTTTGGTGTACACCAGCCCACCTATTGAATTACGGCAATGGCAGTACAGACCGTTCAGATGCCGGAACTATCGTGGGACGTTGAGGGCTCCCACCCATATGCTGCATACCCTCTATGAATTACCATAAATAATATGCACGCTACGAGTGATAACAGCCACGACCCGCACATCCATCTCCATGCTAGAGGGAAAAGATACAGCTGACTTCTTCGTCCCATTCCAAATCTCATGGTCAACGCGTAATATACGGCGCAAGAATCACTGGCGACATTGGTTGTTAAGTCCTAGATAATATGTTCATTTACCACCGGAACTCTTATAGTAGGTTATTACATCATGGTAAATAACCTATAATCACTTTATTATGAAAATAGTGTTTTCTGCCCTTTTTCAAATGCAGGTGATGACAACACTGGATTTTTAAAATACTTTACATAAAATAATCAAAGGACATGAGAAAGTGTGAACTTGCCTTTTGTGATTGCAAGATTCTGCACTCATGGTCTTCAAGACAATATAAGATCCAATAGTTGAAATCTTCATCATTGGTCCGGTAAGGACTAATGTTTAAAGAAGCAAGATGCTTTTATGCATAAGTAATGTAATGCAAGTTGATAAACACGAATCCCGAGAATAACATTGTTCTAGGGTTCGGATACTGGAAAGGGTTTCCTTGGAATGTGTTTCCCTTTTAGATTAAGTTTCACACATGTACTTCTTATTAAGGCTTGTGAGTGTGTGGAAAACAACATGTATTTATACAACAACAAAATACATAGTATGGAATGTTACTCAAGGTTGCTTACATTTTAATTGTTTATCTTCAAGTTTTAATTTACAAGTAATGTCACTTATACAGAATTTAAGTATTAACAATCTTATTATACAAGTAAAGTATAAAGTAAGGTGTTTACTATTAGTTGTCATATGTTGATTGAAGTGGCAAAATGAATAACTTTTGAAGAAAATTATTACTCAACTAAGAAGAAGCATTTAAGCCTTTAGGTTAAGCTTATGAGGTGTTCTTTCTAGTTATAGTCTTTAAGTTAGAAAGAATTGCCTTTACTGGAATAATGAAATTAGTAGTATTTGAGACTTATCTATCTTAGTTTTTAACTGGGTTGGTTTGGTATTTAAGATGCTTTATGACTTAATTATAACAGACCAAAGTGAACTATAAAACATGTAATAAAGTATTTAGTATCAAACTCAAGGATTTGCCAACTAAAGGTGACTTTAAGAATGTAGATAGACTTACGTATATTACTTATGATACTTGTATTTTGTTCACTTTATATTGTCTCCTTATAGTTACTTAAGAATGGCATTACTTCTATTGGAGTTGTGATTTATTTATATTATAATGGTATAAAGGGATTTACCTTCTTATATAAAGATGTGGTTAATGTTTATGGATAAGTAAACAATATTATCTACTACTTATGGATTCACTTATAGTGTTTTGATTTGTTTATAAACTTGTGGTTAAAGTAAAGGAATGGGTTTTATCTTATTACAATTATTCTTGGAGATTTTGTATTAGATAAGGATTCTTTTATAAAATAATTTATACATAGGGTTGAAAGATAATTTAATAAAATTGTATTAAAATATTTGGAAGCATTTCAACTTCATATTATCAATATTTAAGACTAATACTATTTATTATACTTAATTAGTTAATTTTTAGAATTATTTACAAGTTTTATTTACCTTAATATGAATTATTAATTAAGGAAATAGGTTTAAGTTCAAGTTATAAAAGTGTTTAACTTTTTATTTAACTCAAAAGTGGAATATCACATTTTAAATATGTAGGTATTATTTGTTGTGATCATTTTGGTATATAACATTTATTTTTGTGATTTAAAAATAATAAGATATGATTTTAATAAGGTTAATTACTTTATAAATACTTAATAAATAATAAATATTTAATTAAGAGGAATAATAATGCATGATTATAGTTTTAAACCCTAATTCTTATTTTTCTAAGATTTTTAGTATTTTATTAAGATTTTTTAAATTTACCATTATTAAAATATTAATTATCAAAGTATTAAAATTTTATAAAGTTTTTATTAAATAATATTTATTTAATTAATTATCATAATAATATTTAATAATAGTTTTAAGTTATAGATTTTATTTTTTAAACATTTTCATATATTATATGTATTTTTCTGATTTATAAAACAAAAGTTATTAAATTTACAAGATTTAATCATTTTATTTTATTTCTACAATATTTGAAATTTGAATTCATATTGTTTTAATTATTTTCTAAACATGCACAGACTTTTTATACCGCAGCTTAAAGAACTTTATAGAATAAATTAGAAGGACTAAATAAAAAACTATTATATGCTGACTTTGCCACTAAGGCAACCAGCTCTGAATAATGAGTAAGGGAATTCACCATATTAGACTACTGGCGACATCAACGTATATATTTCTACATCCTTTTAACATTAACGGCATTGTAATACTGTGACACTATTTTCATAACATCTATAGATCTTCCGTCTCCCTCTAACGCAATTTTGGTAATGGGCTCCTATCGTCACTAGAATAAATCTGACAAGCCACTAGCAACATCAAAGCCACTACCAATCATGATCCACAACAAAGAATCATTCTTCATGCTCAAGTATGATCACCACTAGATCTAAAGCATCATGGATATGATCAACAGGGGGTTATGAACCCTAATCAGCACATAATCACTAGGCATGAGAAGCCACTAGACACACACCGAGAGATTCATGGTAGTAGCAGGAACAAGAACAACAGAAGCAACTTACCCGAGGTCCTCGCTGACGAATCGAAGAGGAAGCAGATTGGCCGACGAACCGCGGAGGCACAGGGAGCACCTAGGGGGGTGTCGCAACCTGCACCACACCACGGCCATAGCAAAGACACGAGCCCAAAGACACCACCAAGCAGTGACATGGCGACATCACCTTTTTCTATCCCTAGGGTTCGGGAACGGGGTGAACCTGGCCACGGGGAAGCCCCCGAGTCAAATCGAGATGGACTAGATGAACGAGCGTGGCCACAAACCTCGCCCTGCACCACGACGGCGAACAGGAGAAGCCTCAACGATGGCCATTGCCAGCGGCGGCGCCAGAGCTCGCAGGGTCGGGGAAGAGGACAGGTCAAAACGAGGAGAAGGCAGAGAGTGTGGGCTGGGTGGGCCAAAACCCCCTCGGGGTGGTATTTTGACTTTGCCCTATTGGGCCAGTGTGGCCCAATAAGCCCAAAAGGCGAGTCCAAATTATTTAAAAACTGTTTTAATCAAGTGGAAAAGACCAAAATGCCCCTGACCTCAATAAAATTCTACAAAATAAAATACAAATCCAAAAATTATAAATAAAATATTTTTGGATTCACAATAATCCACTCTATCCAAATAAAATAATATAAAATATTGGACATTTAAATTTTTATAAGAATTTTATAATTTATATATACCTTATGGAATTTTACAAAATTATTGAAAGGTGATAAAAATAAATAAAAATCACTTTCATTATTTAATATTATAGTATTTTTGAAAATACTAAATAATATTTAATAATAAATTTAATGTATAATTAATAAATCCTAAAAGAACTAATAAATCAATAAAAGTCTAATAAAAAGGGAAATAAAATAAAATAATATATGCAATATATATAAAAATAATAATATTTGTAAACACTTTATTAAAAGGCACCTTATATAGGGAAAATGCATATAGAATTAAATAATGCATTACATTACTTGCATAATCATTTTGCTTCTTTAAATATTGTCCTTACCGGGGCAATAATGATGTTTTAGTAGAACTAGAAGCTCAAGGTCCAATGCAAGCATCAGACTTCACTACCTTTCCATCACAAGGCAAGTTCATCACTTGCTCATGTCCTTTGAAGAGTCTTTATCAAAGTATTTGCAAATTGTGTGTTATCATATATGCTATAAAAGAAAAAAAATACTTTCATAAATAAAGAAATCATGGATATCATCCTAAGTGGTGATATAATGGAGCAATAGAACTTAGGGTTCTATTTGCAACAATGATGATCAAGTAGGGACTTAATAACCCCTGACATCAGTGATTCTAGCGCCGTATATTACGCATTAGCCATGAGATTTGGAATGGGACAGAGAAGTCAGCTGTATCTTCTTCCTCTTGCATGAAGCCGGATGTGTAGGTCGTGGCTGTTATCCTCGTAGCGTGAATATTAATTGGTAATTCATAGAGAATATGCAGCATATGGGTGGGAACCTTCATCGTCCCACGATAGTTCTGGCATCTAACGGTTTGTACAAACCATTGCCGTAATTCATTATGTGGGCATGGTGTACACCAAGGAGGCATGCTGGGTCGCGAAGAGGGAAGTGATTGGCTTGGACCAACTACTGGGCCCCACATCATGGAATTGTGGACGGGAAAGTACGCTCGGTTGATCTCTCATGGGTAAAGTAACGCAGCTCTGCAGAGTGTAAGAACTATAACTTGTTACTCCTTGTTCCGGGAAGGAGATACGAACACGTCAGGAAAGGAACTCCATGAAAGTTCTGGTCAACCTATGAATGTTGATTGTCATAGTTTTTCATAATAAAATCAATCTTTGAAGAAAGATTTACAAAAAATGCATAGTGCCAAGGATTTATCATCCGAGGTGGTAGTTAGAGCATCAAACTTCCCACCTTGCATATAATGAACTTGTTGGGTAACGCTGTTACTCATTCTTTCCTTTTATCCCTGGCTTAGACCCTGAGGATCCCAAAGATGTGCCAATGTATGTAGCTGAATGCCAAGAAGATGTGTTCTACGAAGAACCTGATCTGTCTGTAGGAGTTGAAGGAGTGGATTACGAGATCCGCTACGGTGTCGATGAGAACGAGTCCACTTAAGTGTCTAGTTACTAGTAACTAAGGGAGCCGAGCAGCATGAACTCTATAGAATAAGCTGTTAAGCCCCAGTCCTAGTCGGAGTTGTTACCTTTAAATTTCTGCTGAACACTTCATATTTTGGTTTGTAAGTTGGATCTTTTGGAAGTCTTGAACTTCCTGTATTGTAATAATAATTATGTGTGTACTTTTGTAATATGGACCCGCAATGTTTCTATTGTACCACTCTGAGGGATGTGATATTTACGGAATGGTGTTCTGTAGATGTCATGTCAACGACTATAGTGTACTACACATGCAGTGGTATGCTGGGTCACCGTTATCATGGTTAGATTAGCTCTTAAATCATGATAAAGAGGCAAAACATAATAAGATCATGGGGAGATTAGCTCTGAAACCATGATGTAAGTGTAAGTATGACAAGTACTTAGTGAATTAGCTTGAAGTAGAAGTATGAAAATAACATGGTAGAACTATGATAGAAGTCAAAGGTGTCATAAAATAGTGATAACCTTCAATTTTAGGGGTTCAATAGAATTCTTAATACACAGGTAAAGTATAAAGTAATGTGATTATGTTTAATTGTTATTTGGTGATTAAGGTAAGAGTCATTGGTTTTAGTTGTTAAGAGTTGAAGAATTTATTATGAGATTATTCTTTGAAGTGGCAAAAAGAATAACATTTGAAGAAAAGATTTCCTTTCTAAGGTTTAAACAATCATCATTGTTAATAGAACATGATGAATGTCTTTTGGTGTTTGATTTATTATTTTGGATTTGAGATGCTTTATGTCTTAAGTTAAATAGACCAAAGTTAACTATAAAAACATAAGTGATTTATTATACCTGATGTTTATAAAAGCAATCTTTGAAGAAATGTTTACGAAAACTTGCATTGCCTACGACCTACGGTCGGTGGCTGTAGTTAGGTTTGAGACTGAAGTTAACTTTAAAAGGTTAAGTAAACTTAAGATGTAATGTATTTTAATCATTCCCAAGTTTTAGATTTATGATAGATAACTAAGGTGTGGAATTATTCACTTTATATTTTAAGTGAATGATTTAGATTAAATTTGTTTTGCTTATTAAGAAAATAATTTGTATTTATTTAATGGGAGCATAATTAGATGATCTTAGTAATTTGTTAGAATTTAAAGTTATGTTAATAATGGTTAAGATATAATGATTGTTCATCATATTATATATAGAGTAATACTCAATAAGATTTTTTAATACCTTAAAGTTAAAAGTTATACTTAAGTCTGAGTATGAATTTAAGTTATGAATTTGGGATTTAGTATTTAGACTTCAATTACTCAAGGGTTTATAATAATTCTGATTATTCTTACTTAAGAATTTCTTTTAAAGAATTTTTAGAAATAAGTAATAGATAAGGATTTATTATTTAAAATATTAAAGACTTTTCTAATAATATATTTAATATCTTTTAGTGTAATATATTTATTCAAGACCTTAAAAATGAATTTTTATAATATGATATTTATTTTTATAAAATTCATCAAAGAATTAAGTGTCTTTAAATATGTACTTTATATTTTATTTGTAAAACTCTAAGTTAGTATTTTTATAAAATAGTAAAGTTATTTTGATACATAAAAATGATTTTTATTTATTTTTAGGGTTTTTGTTTTATTTTATAAAATTTCATTTAAGATTTAATGGGTTAATAATTATTTTACTTTATATTTATTTTAAATAACTAAATTTATATTTTTATTATGTAGATATCATTTTTGTGGACATTTTGATATATCATATGTATTTTACGGATTTTTCTATATTTTTTTCTAGGGTATAAATTTTGTTTAGGGGTAGTTTGGTCATTTAGTGATGTAATAAATATCTTATTTTTTTATTTTTCCTTTAAAAATTGGGCCAGACTTACCAATGGGCCCATTTGGACCCAACTTGGCCCAACAGGCTTAGGGTCTAACCCGCCCTGGCCTGTCTCCCTCATCCACTCTCTCTTACACCTCACGCACTCACTTTCCCCTTCTGGTTGCTGGCAACGCCGACGCCGTCGCCCGCCCGATTCCGGCGAGGTAGGCCGTTCTGGTCACCGCTGATGGTCAGCGGGGCTTCTCCTCCCTCAGGCCGACCTGGCTCTCCAATTGGATTTGTTCTTAAAGCCCCCTCAAGCTCGCCCCATCCATCTTCTGTGCGTCTAGGGTTTCGGTAACCTAGTTTCGCCAGGCTCCAGTGATAGTTTGAATTTGTTCTAGTGGTGGATTGAGGTTATTGAAGATGGGGTGTGTTCTTGGGTTGGTGTAGCTTGGCGCAAGTCGCTGGTTGCAGCTCGGCGCAGGCTCAGGCGTCGCCTGTTCCGCTGTGGCGCGGTCGTTGCTTCTACAACCACCCCACCGGTCTGCTTCCTCTTCAAACTCCAGCGAGGACCATGGTAAGTGGTGAATCTTCTTTTCTTTTCCTCACTTGATTCCTTTCGGTGATTATGAGATCATTCTAAGTAACACCGATTCTCTGTCTTAGGTTTTATGTGTTAAGGAGCTGATCTCTTTTGAATTGCTCTATGTTGATTAGTAGATGAAACAAACACATGAGACTGTGCAAGCTATCTTGATTTATTTATTGTCAAAATTTGAAATCATTTGTATTCATATCTTAATTCTAAGATAACTACGTTTGATATACAGTGGAATTTCTAGTAATAAGATTTATGTATCTGTGATATTGCTTGCAGATAGAATGTTATTAAGTGTGGTGATTCAACCTGGATGACTTAATCATGCCTAGGATTGTGTGAGTCTTATTGATATGTTGATTTTGTTGAGCAATATTGCTGGATTGAGATGGCTTATTATTGTGGTATCTTATTTGGGACACAATTTGGTGTTGTGGTTTATACTACTGTGATAGTTTCCCTGAGAGTATGCCTGGTGGTGACTCCTAGCTAGAGGAGCTGTTGTTGTTTCTAACTAGGCAAATGTTTGCCTAATGGATTGTTATAGAGAAGATGTGGTGTAGGTTTCCACATTTGAGTCTAGCTACAACCTATCAGTTGAAACTGATCATGAAGGACTACATATACTGATTCCTAATAATATCTATTAGGAAAATGAACTATTTTGTTTGGATTATATAAAAGATAATCAAATTGTCATGCTTGCGTTATATCTTGAGAAAGACTAGAGTTCCTATTCATATGGACAGAGAACTAATATGCATTTTTGATTCCTGGATTATATTCTTGGAAAATGATAAAACTTGTTTTGTTTGAATAACATGAGAGCTAACTAATACAGAAGAATTATTCTGGTGGCTTCTGCTGTCCTGGGTTGCTACTATGGTGCCTCCAACCTTGGAGAGTGCACAATGGTAGCCCAGGTAGCATGACTTGTTGCTGGTAACATATACAGGGATGTAGTTGATGTTGGTGTTAAAATAAAAGGAACTTATCTCATGATGCAAAAAGGATAAAGCTATTTTAGTGGCTGAAATACAGATTCTTTCACTTGGCTTTATCTTAGCTCTAGGATGATACTGGACTAGCATTAGTACCCAGTCATTGGCGTTCAGAGGAATATTGTTCATCGGACTCCTCTAGTTTGTATCTTTTCCTTTATCAGTTCTAGGGATACAGAAAGACTTTTGGTCATTTAGTGATCTCCGTATATTTTTTCTAGGGTATAAATCTGAGTGCATGGCAATCTCATAATAAATTGGGTCAAACCTTCAATGAATCATTGTCCTGCAGTTGGTATTAGAGCATATGCTTTGACCTTAGGATTGAAACCCTTTTTGGAAGATCTGTAGGTTGGATAGTGACGATAGGATCCATCTTATCTAAACCAAATAGTCTAATGACTTGTGATGAATATCCACTTGAGGATAACCTTGTCACACATAATTCAGATGCTTAAGTCAATCTTTCTTAGTAGTAATTATTTTATCTTTTCTCAAGTATAGTGCCCTTTAGTGTCTTCCGAGGGAGACATAAACCACCAAGATATTGTAGGGAAGTGTAAGACATCAATTGAAGTAGTCTTAATGGTGTAGCTTAATCCTAGAAATTAAGTATGAATGGTAAAATCTTAGTGTCAGTTGATAACCAAAGACAATATGATGAATATCATTAGGATCAATGTTGATGTAATGAGTAGTAATCATGTGGGATTCACTTGAGAATTTCACGTGATGAAGTGAAATTATGATAAGACTGAATGATAGAGTCATGAGAATAAAGTCATCATGGCTAGATTAACTCTTAAATCATAATGTACAGGTAAAACATAATAAGATCATGGTGAGATTAGCTCCGAAACCATGATGAGAGTATAAATATGATGAGTAATTAGTAAATTATCTTTAGATAGAGTAAGAAGATAACTTGGTAGAATCATGATTGAAGTTAAAGGTGTCATAAAATAGTGATAATCTTCAATCTTAGGGGTTCAAAAGAATCTTATTAGTTATTTAGAGAAATCATGTGAGGATATTTTATTAATAAAGAAAGGATGGTTATAGCTAGTCATTCCAAAGGTGAGACCAAAGGTTAGTCAAAACCAAATTTGAGACCACTTTGTTTAAAATTATCTTGTTTCAATTGAGAAATTTGGGTAAATATTGAGACAAAGTATAGTTTGATCCTATGTGCTAAGTATCACGATGTAAACCTATACGAGGAGGTGTCATATACTACACAACTAAGCCAGAATTCTAGAGATATTATACTCAACTACTATATTCTAGGCTTAGAATATTGTGTGCTATATGTACCACATTTGGATTTATTTGTTTTCTTGGATTTTCTTGATTGACTAGATCTGTACATGAAGTTTGACTTGGTGTGAAAATGCATGTTGCAACATCCCGTTACTACTTGATGTTATAGACCTAGATAGGAATGGGAATTCGTGTAAGGGAGTGACGAGTTCCGAAGACCAAGATGAAGACCTACCTGAAGGATGAAGCAAAATATAAGTAGTATCAACGCAATTTGAAGGATGGATCAAGCTCAGGTCATTCCTAATCAGCAATAAGAAGGAATATTAGTGCAGAAGATGTAAGGAACGACAAGAAGTAATAAACTTAAAGTTCATTTAAGAGTAGGTAAGTTGCTAAGAAATAATGGAATAGTGGTACAAAGTTCATGGAAGTATCATGAATAAGTACAAATGAGTAGCTTTGGAACCAAAATGGTAGTCAATTTCTGACAATTCAGAGAGAATGCTAGAAGTATGTTGGAAACCATAGGATAATGCATACAACCTAGGATGGTTCGCAGCTGGTAATTATCCGTAGCTGGTATTTGATCCATAGCTATTAATTGATCCACAGTTGGTATCTTATCCGCAACCGATGTTGGTTGACATAGTTAACCAGATCATCTTAAAAGTTGCATAAAGATCATAAAATTTGGCCTAAGATAAGTAAGACACAAAGGATTATAAAAATTGAAAGTGACCGTCTTTCGAGACTCTTCGTGAAGTCAGGTGCATCAAAGCAAAAATATCTGAATAAGTAAGTAAGACAAATAATGCTGAAAGATTCACTTCAGAGATCCACAATCCTGTGGATACACCGTACAATCTTTCATAAGACCCTAACTAGGTAGAGTAAAAGCTGGATAGGGACCAATATTCTATTTATAAAATCAAGAAATACTAAATAGGTAGTTTGAAGACTATTAGTAAACCATAAGGGGGAGAGTAAACATTATAAATGAAAGTTGACGAAGTACTATAGGTGATAATGAGATTTATCTAAAGCTTAATAAGGTAAAAGCTTGAAGGTTATAAAATATTAAGCCTAACAGACTAAGTCTAAAAGAAACAACTCTTAAGTGATCCTTAAGAGGTAATAGAGCACATCCATTTGGGCATTTGTAGATAACAAGAAATTCCAATGGGTATGGACTAAATGTGTTCAAATCCAATCTTGGAAGGATTACCAACTTGAGACATACAATGACAAATCAAAGATTAGTCTTTTGGCCACAAATATTGTCTGATAAAATTTAAAATCTATTTTAGTGAGACTTCCTAGATCTTACATAATATAGTAGGGAAGTTTGATGATCAAGTTAAGGAATTGGATTAGGATACCTAATAAAGAATAATAAACTAAATATGAGACGCCAATTAAAGAAGTTTATAATAAGGACATATCCCTAAGGGAGTAAAGTAAAAGGAACTTTGGAGTATTGGAGAGAACAAGTTGGAGATTGCCAAGTACAGTCAGAATTCAAGGAAAGGATCTAGATATGGAATAATATAATTATTTCCATTTAAAGTTGCCATGGAGTTGAGACGTATCATAATCAATGCAAGTCAATTCCTTACTCCGAAATGTGGGAGTATGCGAACTTCGAGAGTCTATAACATCCCAACATTAGAGCTTAGAAATAAGATGAACACAGATGTGTGCATTGCATTCATGCATAGAAAATCTGAATAATTTTCGCGCTTTTGAACAAAACCTGTCAAAGTGATTGAAGATTCTCTTAACTTGATGGAATTGATGTAGATCATCAAGTTGACCATGATAAGTTTCAATATGACCTTTGATAAAACCTTATTTTGGGTAAACATGATTTGATCTAAGGGTAGATCAAATGGAATAAAACTAAACCCTAATACATTACTTAATGATTTATATTTGATCCTAGGTGATCATATCATAGTTTTCATTATAATCACTCATGAATACTAAATTATAAATATAACACAAATAATAAGAATGTAACAACTATAGTTTATTCTCATCTAATTATACCATGAGTATCATGGAAATACCTAACTTCAACTCTCTAGTGAGATTGAGTAGGAAAGAAACCAAAGTCAAGATCATTAACCATATATCTTTCTTTCCATATCAATCTTTATCATCTCTATTGAATCCTATCCTTATATTTGTTGTTCATCAATATTGAGAAATCAATTATTGATTCACCAATTCTTAACCTATCAATTCTTGACCTATCAACTCTTGTACTTATTAAAGCATTCACTTAGGGCTTATAAAGAAAGAAGTAAGAGAGGTTAATAGAGATGCTAGTTTTAGATGTTATCTATAGGATGGGAGTGATTGGAGGAAATTAAATCAATGTGGCAACAAAGAAGATTACAAGGATGAAGTCTGTAGATAGTTACCAGGAGTAGTCCTATTGGATCAAGTAGGTATAGTCAATAAATTATATCTCTTAATCCAATAGAGCTAAACAGAAGATAATTAGAATACAACTGTAATGTTGTATGGATGGAAGTCCTGTTTAGCCAACTAGAAACCTGAATCATAAAGGATCAAAGGATTATAATGATCGTGCCTTACTCATCAATATTGAATGCTTATATCATGTATAAGTGACATTGGTGGATAAAACCATGATTGAACCATAGTATAGATATATTATCCTAGATTAGTCATTACAAGTCACATTAAATTAATGCGAGGTTGGAATGTTAGATATTGGAGTCAAGTAGAGACAAGATAGTATGATTAATATGATGTCGTAACATCCTGATTTTTACGGGTTGAATTTTAAAAAAAACGAAGGATATTGCACTATAATAAATAAGAGAATATTTTATTTAGAGTTTCTAGAATTTAATTCCAAACTATTTGAAATTAATTTAGTATTTGGATCTTCGATCAATTGCTACACATTTATATTGGATTTGGGTTCAATTTGCTAAATTATATTTTATTTGGTTCTTTAAAAATCTCACTGGTTAGACTTATTTTGGACCAACACGTCCAAGCACATGCACGTGCATGAACACCATGCATGGCTGGGTCGTGGTAGCTGTTCATTTTTTTTATTACTTTGTCTCTGTACGAGTGTACTCCGTCCGGTAATCCTCTTCTCTATTTTCCTTTTTGTTCCTTTCTCTATCGATCTAGACCATCAAGCCAGCCAGGTTAGTTCCCAACCGAACCGAATAGAAACGCATCGAGGCAGTACTCGCTCGACCGGGCTTCCCAGGAAGTTCGTAGGCAACACGTATTGTCCCGTCGCCGCGACGTCCGTCTCCGATTTGTTCAGCAGACGCAACCAGCCTCCCGTCCGTGTATAAAGGCCCCAGGATGTTCCCCCCGTCTCCTCTTTTCAACCCGCCGCCACCTAAAACCCTAACTCAAAAAAAACGGATCTAATCTCGCGAAGCTCCGCGAGGCCGCCAACGAACACCGTTCGCGTTCCCGACGAATCCGGCCACGGGAGGAAGAGCTGCTGCGCCGCAAGGAACTAGAGGAGGAGGATTCGTGGAACCAGAAGGACAAGCCGCGAATCACGTACGACGTACTTCGCCGCCGTTCCAGCTCAGTTCATCGCCTTCCGCGAACGATTGTGTCACGCTCGGTATGCCCCAGCCAAAATCCTTGCACACACGTGTTAGTCTAGATGCGACCTACCTCCTAGATATGATTTTTAGCCATAGTTTTGTAGTTTGCACGGTTGCCGATGAACTGAATGCCGATCGATGGCATGAACGTGTAGACGGCTTTTCGCATCTCGATTTCGGTCAAGCTTCACTTAGGAAACGTGTCAATCAGCTCCAGTAACCCGCTAGTGTTGTTGGTATAATTTTTTTTGATTTATATCAAACGATTTTAAGGAATAGGTGGGTACTGGTGCATGGTTGAGGACATACGACCATGTCCCCATAGTGCATGCATACTGCTCTTCTGTTGGTTTTTAGTGAGTTGTTTTGTAGATCGTTTGACAATCAGATTGCTAGATTTAATTGCATATTCATTAGGTTAAGCTGTAATTGGCCTTGTTCGTGTATTTCTTATTTGCCTTTTGTACGGTTGCTAGCTAACTAGGTAGGATGTTTGCCTAGTTGAATACCGTGAGTCCGAATGCCATCTGTTGATTGTTGATGGCTGAGTAGTAGCTGTTGTAAAACGTACGTGTACACGTGCATGCTTAATTACCAGTCTACCTAGCAAATTTTTACGTTCTTTATACCGCCTGCTTGTGCATGCTTAGCTATAGATTTTAATTGATTAGTATAAGTAAGGTGTGCTAATTGTACTATTATAATTATCTGGTTATTGCATGGTAACCTATGTTAGATTGTAGTATATTGTTGCCTCAGCTATATTAGCTTTGCTAGATATTCATAAGACCATGTTGTTGTACGTTTAATTCCAGCTTAAGTATTTGGGCTTATTATTGCATGTGTGTAGTCACGGTAGCTTGTTGACATGTTTCTTTTAGTTCATGTGTTTGGCTAGCTAGCATATAGCTTGCTTGTGCATTACATATTATATTTGTACCATGTGTATTGGCTATATTAAAACTATATTATTTTCCTAGTATTATTATTTGTCGAGAACAGTAGACCGACTTTTATACCCCGAACCGTCCAAACGTCGGAAGCCTACTTGAATCTTTTTATTTGGATCTTTCCATTTGGATTTTTATTTGTGGTTATTCGGAGTTTGTATTTATGTGTGGTTTGTCGTTATGACGAGTAGGGAGTGAAGACTTTGATCAGAATCAAGACTACGAGGAAGATCAGAACAACAACAACAACAACAACAACAACAACGAAGACATGCCCCTTCCATAATTATTCTATGTTTTACAAGTGCATCTTATTTATTGTTTTACAAATATTACTATTATTTTGGATACACACATATCTTGATACACCTGTCGCCATACACTACCCTGAGTAGAGATTATATAGTAATCCTGTTAGAGTAGATTGCTTAGCCATGCTCAATAATATTTAGGATCCTTGATCTTCCCTCTTTGGAGGAATTGGATGACCCTCGGGTCGCATATACACTTTTGAAACTTGTTGAGCTCGCTGAGCTAGCCGGTGTTGCTTCCTTCTACTCTGTTCTACTCTAGGTGAAACTTACCATCTAAACACTGGCGCGGGCGACAGCTGGATCAAAGGAAGGAGCGATTAGCTGCCCTTCACTAGATGGAGGGAGCAATCCATCGTCCGTGCCGCATGAGGGCCTAATAAGTATTGGATTTGAAGATTGTGACCACCGTGCAACCACATGCTATAATGGGAACTGGCTTGGTTAAGTAGGTTAGTCAGCCTTAGGTGTCGATGTCGCCGTACCGCTGATGAGGTGTCTGCCTACGGGGGAGCCTTCGGCACAGATGGGGGGACCGGTTTGGGGACATACTCTCAGTTCCGTGCGCCAGACCCGGTGGACTCGTCACATCTTTGGGGGATCTAGCTAAAAGACCTTGTCACGGTTCCGATCTGCCAGTACACCAAATGGTGTGTACTAAACCAGCGGCCACTGGTGGACAACAAGACGGGGTTGTGTCGTGTGGGAAAAGTGTAAAACCTCTGCAGAGTTAAAACTATTCGAATAGCCGTGTCCACGGTCATGGACAACACATGAATCCTTCTTGACATACAAGAACCTGTCTTGCTACTTCCCTCTTTGCCTCTATCCTTTTCTTGAAATCTGATGAAGTAGGTGAGTTGTCGAGGACAACCACAATGATGAGAAACACCACATTGATGATAAAACATGTTTTCGTCAAAACTTGCTTTTATCAAAACTACTATGAGTGGCAAATAAAATTGGCTTTTATGCAAAAGAACCATATGACCTCCACATAAAGCCACATGTAGTTATATCAGGTTTGGCATAAGGGGTATGTTGAGTACTCTATGTACTCATGGCAATACTTTTGTTGAAATTCAGAATATTATGAAGGGGAGGACTACGACTACTATGATGACGCTGATGAGTGAGGCCTCATGGACTACATCGACTGCTTGTGGCTGAGATGGAGTCACTGCGCATTCTGTTTCCGCTGTGTTTCTAGTTATAATAAATATCACAAGACATTATACTATGTGGCTATTGCTATTCAAACTTTGTAATAATTACTTTTTGAACGTTATGCAATGGTATTCATTTCGCTGTGTCGTCAACTTGATCTTGGGATCGACGAGATGCACAGGAGGTCTGGAGGTTAAATTCCGGTCCTCACAGAAGTGGTATCAGAGCCAAGTTGACCTAGGCGTGTGGCCTTAGTTAGAATGAAAAACCCTAGTATCCTACTTTATACTAAAGCTATATGTTACAAATAAAAATATGTTTCTTGCTATAACTTGTCTACCTTATTCAAATATTCGTAGATGGCCATTTTCTCGACCCGCGGGATTGAAGAGTTCGGCAACCTGGGACGGGAGTTTCGTGACATGCTCACCCATTTGGGCTATGAGCGTGACCCGGAGGCTACTGGACGTACTAGACAGTCACTTTGGAATAAGGAATACGTGAGGGTGACTCTAGTGGTGTACCCTAGTCTAACCTCGCCTGGACGTCGTGAGAGACTTAGGGGGTACACGTTCAATGCGATCGGAGAGGACTTCGCAGAGGGCACCATTGGCACCATTCGCGAGGCACTACATAAGCTGGCATGGGATTACAGGGAGAAGCTCCATGACACTCCGTTCCGTTACTTCGCCTATCGGAACGATGGAGAACAGCTACGCCAAGACAAGAGGTACCGTCAGGAGGAAGATCATCCCACGATCATTCACATGGCATCACTGAACTTCGGACTAGAACGCCAGTTGGTCATCACCACAAGGATGCTAGATGAAGCAATTCTCCGTGGCCACCGCTACCACGATCGAATTGACACTCTACGGGAGCATCTCGCGGATGCCAACACAGCTTTGGACGCGGCTAATGATGCTCGTGACGTTGCTGAAGTTGCTCGTGACATTGCTGAAGCTACCACGGAGGATGCCATCGTGGCAGTGCAGGAGGCCGAGGCCTCTACGGCAACCGCCCTAGCAGTCCATGGTGGCGAAGGACAGGGACCGGAGCTACAGCAACCTGCACCTCAAGCCCCACAGCGCAGAGTCCGAAATCATCCTCGCATGATGGTCACTCGGACGAAGAAGATCCTGGGTGCACAGAAGCGTTGCATCAAGCGTCGGCCTATCGTGGCGCCGTTTCTCGCTTTGTCGGCGCCGCCGTCTGCACGACAAGGTTCTGCTGAAAGTTCTCAGGAGGAGACGGAGCCAGAAGAGCGAATTCCAGCTAGCCCGGAGCCGGAGTCTCGAGATGCAAGCGAATCAAGCTCTGATGGAGAAGACATATTTGAGTCTCGCGTGCCATACGCTCGGGCAGCTGAGTAGTCGCATTCATGACCGAATGGATGCATGCTTGGACGTACGAGTCATAGTGCCTAGTACTAGTAACCATGAGAGAAGACCTTTGTTGGGTTATTATTAAATAAGTGTGAGAAATCGTTAGCTATTTTATCTATATACGTGGTGTGTGCTAGTAGACTACCGATCTATGCATTATGCATATGGTGTAGCTAATTTCTCTTTGCTTGTTTGAACCATCGTGTGTGAGCTATGAAATTATTGCTTTTCGATTGGAGTTTTGTGATTCTATTTGTCTCTCTGCCATGTTTGAAATTATTGGTGTTGGGTTAGTCAATATTCCCTCTTATCTAATCCTAATGTGAACGACAACAGGATGAATGCCAACAGAGGTCATGGTCGCGGAGGAGGTGGACGTGGACGTGGTCATGGACCAGCTTTCCAGGGGAACATCCCCGAAGGTGAAGTCCATGACACTGATACGGACACCGAGGATGAGGGAAACCAGCCGCCACCACCACCGCCGCCACCGGACATGGCGCAAGTGATGTTGATGCAGACCCAGTTATTGCAGCAGATGGCTGCTAATCTGGCAAACCAGAACCAGAATCAGAACCTCAACCAGAATCAGAACCAGCCGCCGCCATAGTCCAAGCTAGCTGAGTTCATGAGGACAAAGCCACCTACTTTTGGGGGGGTCGGCTGACCCTATTGAGGCTGATGATTGGCTGAAGGACATTCGTCGGAAGCTCAATCTGGTGAATGTCAATGATCAGGACCGTGTGAGGTTTGCTGCGCACCAACTCAAAGGTGTCGCCGCATATTGGTGGGAGAACTATTATGATGCACATGATGATGCTGAGGGGATCACCTGGAATGAGTTTGCAGAGGCCTTCCGCACTACGCACATTCCTGCTGGTCTCATGGAACTGAAGCGGGATGAATTCTGATCTCTAGTTTAGGGAAAGATGTCAGTTTTTGAATACTGGGACAGATTCACACAGTTATCTCGCTATGGGAAGGCGGATATCCCTACTGAAGCAGACAAGACTGCAAGGTTTCTGAGGGGATTGAACCCAGGTCTGAAGGATAGGTTGGTGTCTCATGATTTCCCTAGCTTCCAAAGTTTGGTCAACAAGGCAATTCTACAAGAGAAATCCAAGAGGGAACTGGAGGAACACCGCAAGCGCAAGGCACCACAGGGTCATGGGGCAGGGATCTCACACCAGAAGAACAATAACAACCCAGGTTATCGTGCACCAGCTCCCAAGACGGCGAATCCTAATCACAACTATTCGCACAATGCATACCGTACTCCGAGAGCCAAAGTCAGAGGAAACCATGCCAACACTGCTGGAAAAGCATGATACAACTGTGGCGTAGAGGGACACTTTGCTGCAGCGTGTCCGATCAATAAGAACACGGGGCCGACACCAGTGAAGTTCAATTTGGGGTCTGCCGCCAAGACACCAATAGCGGGACGTGGACGAGGCCTACTGCCTACCCCAGGAGGCGCAGCTCATGCGTCAGGACAGCCAGGGCGTGGTCAAGTTAACCATGTCACGGCCGAACAAGCTCATGAAGCCTCAGATGTTGTTCTTGGTATGTTCCCAATCAACTCATGCTATGGTTCAATACTTTTTTATTCTGGAGCTTCCCATTCGTTTGTTTCCAAGCAATTTGTTGAAAAACATCATTTGAAAACTGAGGGTATGAGTCAGGAGATGGCAGTACAATCACCTGGGGGGAATTCTTAGGACAGGTTTAAGGTGTCCTAAAGTGATCATAACGATCGAAGGAGTAGAGTTTCTAGCAAACCTCATAGTGTTAGACTCTAAAGGGTTAGATGTCATTCTAGGCATGAACTGGTTAACAAGACACAAGGCTATGCTAGATTGTGGCCTTAGAGCGGTAACACTGACCAGTCCTAATGGAACTGTGGTGGACTATAAACCGGAGTTAGCATCCCAAACCGCAGTGGATAGCATACTGAACAGCCTGAAGGAGATGGGTGTGTCTGATGTTAGAGTGGTCAGGGAATACCCAGATGTTTTTCCAGAGGAGTTACCAGGTCTCCCACCAGACCGTGAGATAGAGTTTGCTATTGAGTTAGTTCCACGCACCGCACCTATTGCAAAGAGACCATATAGAATGCCAGCAAATGAGCTAGCTGAGATGAAGAAGCAAATTCAGGAGCTTGTGGAGAAGGGATATGTTAGACCGAGCACCTCACCTTGGGGAGCACCGGTGTTGTTTGTGAAAAAGAAAGATGGTACCATGCGCATGTGTGTGGATTACCGTGCCCTAAATGAAGTAACCATCAAAAATAAATACCCTTTGCCAAGGATTGATGATCTATTCGATTAGTTGAAGGGAGCTTCAGTGTTCTCGAAGATAGATCTCAGGTCAGGATATCATCAACTGAAAATCCGACCACAAGACATACCTAAGACAGCCTTTGTGACTCGGTATGGTCTGTATGAGTTTCTAGTGATGTCATTTGGGCTCACGAATGCACCAGCTTACTTCATGAATTTGATGAATAAAGTGTTCATGGACTGCTTAGATAAGTTCGTTGTGGTGTTCATTGATGATGTGTTGATTTACTCTCATAATGAAGAAGAGCATGAGAAACACCTTCGGATTGTTCTCGAAAGGCTTAGGGAACATCAACTCTATGCCAAGTTTAGCAAGTGCAAGTTTTGGTTGAAGCAAGTGGACATTCTTGGTCATATCATCTCAGCTGAAGGAGTAGCAGTTGACCCAGCTAAAGTGGAATCAGTACTTAATTGGGAGCAACCAAAGAATGTGTCAGAGATACGTAGTTTCCTCGAACTTGCTAGGTACTACCGCCGTTTCATAGAAGATTTCTCGAGGATTGCACGTCCGATGACGCAGTTGATCAAGAAGGACAAAAATTTTGAGTGGACACCAGCTTGCGAGACTAGTTTTCAAGAGCTCAAGAAGAGATTAACATCTGCTCCAGTTCTGATCTTACCTGATATCCGGAAGGATTTTGAATTTTATTGTGATGCTTCCAAGCAAGGTTTGGGTTGTGTACTCATGCAGCAGGGAAAAGTGGTGGCCTATGCATCGAGACAATTACGGCCACATGAGGTGAACTACCCTACCCATGATCTAGAATTGGCTGCCGTGGTGCACGCCCTGAAGATTTGGAGGCATTACCTTATTGGTAATGTAGGGCTTCGTAGCATGGAAAACAAAAATTTTCTATCGCATACAAACAAACAAGCCAAGATCTATCTACTAGATTGTAGCAACGAGTCGATGGAATAACTTACCCTCGAAGATTCCAAAGTGTTTAACGAGAGCGGATTCTCGTGGGTGATGTAGTCGTACTCTTCCCGATCTCAAGATCGTGTAGACGATCCTTCCGGCGCTGCGTTCCGGCAGCACTTCCGCAGTCGGTCACACGTTCGGTACTCGACGAAGACCTTCCTCTCCCTTGTTCCAAAGAAAATGGAGGTTGTAGCACTCTCCTCGCGATTCGGCAAAGATAACGGCACGGAAGTAGAGGGAGATCCCTGAGGCTTTAAGCCGAGCGAGTATGGTGGAGTATGAGAGATATTAGTGGTCTAGGGTTTAGACACACCAATTAGAAGGCTCTAATCCAAGGCTAGGGCAATTAGAAGCTCTAAACCAAAGCGGCTCTAAACCGGAGTCTAGGGCTAGGATTTAGATTAGAGGATAGGAACTTGTGTGTCAGAGAGGAGGCCCCGCCTTTTATGGGTGGAGAGGGCGGGCCAGGGAGGAGGGAGTCCTCCCCAACTCGCCTAGCCTAGGTGGCGCCGGCTTGGAGAGGAGGGACTCCTCTCCAAGTCGGTTTCAACCTCCTCTTGCTTGTTTACCTCACTTTCCTGTTTTAGCCGTTTGATTTTCAAACTGGCCATTTGACTTTTCAGTTTTAGGATTCAATTTAATCCTTTATTTGAAACAGCGAGAACACTTAGTACATGATGCAATCATTCCAATATGTAATGACACATTCATGTACCCCTTCCCCCCGGAGTGCCGGACATTCCGGAACCTTCTAGAACATTCCCGATGAAAACACCGGAATCATTCCGAACTCCGAAACGGGACTTTCCTTATATGAATCTTATTCTCCGGACCATTCCGGATCACCTCGTGATATCCCGGATCCCATCCGAGACTCCGAACAACATTCGGTCTCTTTCTCATAATACCATAACTACTCAAAACAACGTCGAATCCTTAAGTGTGTCTCCCTACGGTTCGTGAATTATGCGGACATGATCGAGACACTTCTCCGAACAATAACCAATAGAGGAATCTGGAAATTCATATGGCTCTACATATTTCTACGATTACTTTGCGATCGAATGAACCACTTACATACGATACCAATTTCCCTTTGTCTCACGATAGTTTACTTATCCGAGGTTATGATCGTCGGTATCTCTGCATACCTAGTTCAACCTCGTTTACTGATAAGTACTCTTTTCTTGTTCCCGTGATATGTGATCCCTTGTGAGCCAGTCACATGCTTGCAAGCTAATTGGATGACATTCCACCGAGAGGGCCCAGTATATCTATCATCATATGGATGGACAAATCCCACTCTTGATCCATGTGTTTCAACCAATACTTTCCGAACACTCAATGCCACCTTTATAGCCACCCGCCACGGTGTGGTGTTTGATGTCATCAAAGCATCCATCCGGTAAAGGTGATATGCATGATCTCATGGTCAAAGGAATTAGGCTACTATGTATCAGAAAGCATATAGCAATTGAACTATTGAAATGACTTGATCTTTATGCTATGCTTATCTATAGGAGTATGTCCACCATATCATTCTCCTAACGATATGATCTTGTTGTTGATAACATCTCAATGTTCATGATAGGGAAACCACAATCATTAATCAACCAACAAGCTAGTGAAGTATAGAGGCTATACTAGGGACTTCAAATTAAGTTTACAAATCACACAAGTATCAATGTTTCCTTGTTAATACTATTATAGCATGAATGTAAACATTTATCATAAACACAAAGATATAATAATAACTACATTTATTATTGCCTCTAGGGCATATCTCCAACAGTCTCCCACTTGCACTAGAGTCATCTAATCTAGTTTACATGGTAATATACCGAACACCCATGGTAGTTTGGTGTTGGTCATGTTTTGCCCTCAGGAGAGGTTTAGTCAACGGATCCGCCACATTCAGATCTGTGTGTACTTTGCAAATCTTTATATCCCCATCCTGGATATGTTCTCGAATAGCGTGAAAACGTAGCTTGATGTGCTTGAGCTTCTTGTGTGACCTTGGTTCTTGCGCATTGGCTATGGCGCCCATGTTATCACAGTAGATAAACATTGGGTCCAGCGCACTAGGAACCACACCCAGCTCTGTAATGAACTCTTTCATCCATATCGCTTCTTGTGAAGCCTCAAGCGACCATGTATTCCGATTCGGTTGAAGATCTCGCCACAACGCTTTGCTTTGCACTCCTCCACTAATCTGCACCATTCAAAATAAATACGTATCCAGATTGTGATTTAGAATCATCCGGATCGGTGTTCCAACTAGCATCGGTGTAACCGCTAACAACGAGCTGTTCATCACCTCCATAAGAAAGAACCATATCCTTAGTTCTTCTCAAGTACTTAAGGATGTTTTTGATCATCCAATGATCCACTCTGGATCACTTTGATATCTGCTAGTTAAACTAACAAAGATATGCAATGTCGGGTCTAGTACATAGCATGGCATACATTAGAGATCCTATGGATGCGGCATAGGGAGTCTTACTTACCCTTTCTCTATCTTCTGCCGATGTCGGACTTTGATTTTTACTCAAGGTCGTATTGGGCAACATGGGCAAGAACCCTTTCTTGCTTTCTTCCATTCCAAACCTCTTTAGAAATTTGTCCAAATATGTACTCTGTGACAAGGATATTTGGCGTTTCGATCTATCTCTATAAATCTTTATGCCTAATATGTAAGCTGCTTCGCCAAGATCCTTCATTGAAAAACTATTATTCAAATATTCCTTGACACTATTAAGAAGGTCTACATCATTCCCAATCAACAATATGTCATCCACATATAGTATTAAGAATGCTACAGAGCTCCCACTCACTTTCTTGTAAATACAAGCTTCTCCATAAGTTTGTATAAAACCAAAACTTTTGATCACCTTATCAAAACGTTGATTCCAACTTCGGGATGCTTGTTTCAATCCATAGATGGACCGTTGAAGTTTGCATACCTTGTTAGCATCTTTAGGATCGACAAAACCTTTGGGTTGCATCATATACAACTCTTCATCAATATCTCCATTGAGGAATGCTGTTTTTACATCCATCTGCCATATCTCATAATCATAATATGCAGCGATTGCTAACATAATCCTCACAGACTTTAGCTTCGCTACCGGTGAGAAAGTCTCATCGTAGTCAACTCCTTGATTTGTCGAAACCCTTTTGCGACAAGTCGAGCTTTATAGACAGTAACATTACCGTCAGCATCTGTTTTCTTCTTGAAAATCCATTTGTTCTCGACAGCCTTTCGGCTATCCGGTAAGTCCACCAAAGTCCACACTTGGTTTTCGTACATGGATCCAATCTCGGATTTCATGGCTTCTTGCCATTTATTGGAATCTAGGCTCATCATCGCTTCCTCATATGTCTCGGGGTCATCGGTGTTGTCCACCAACATGACACTCATAACGGGATCATACCAATCTGGAGTGGTACGAGTTCTCGTTGACCTCGGAGGCTCTGTAGCAACTTCAACCGAAGTTTCATGATCACCATCATTAAGTTCGTCTCTTATTGGTGCAGGCACCACAGGAACCTCTTCCGGTGCTGCGCTACTCGCAATTTCGAGAGAAGGTTCGACAACCTCGTCGAGTTCTACTTTCCTTCCAGTCACTTCTTTCGAGAGAAATTCCTTCTCTAGAAAGGATCCATTCTTGGCAACGAAGATTTTGCCTTCGGATCTATGATAGAAGGTTTACCCAATAGTTTCCTTTGGGTATCCTATGAAGACGCATTTTTCCACTTTGGGTTCAAGCTTGTCTGGCTGTAACTTCTTTACATAGGCTTCGCATCCCCAAACTTTAAGGAACGATAATTTAGGTTTCTTCCCAAACCATAATTCATACGGTGTCGTTTCAACGGATTTAGACGGTGCCCTATTTAAAGTGAATGCGGTTGTTTCTAATGCATAACCCCAAAATGATAGCGGTAAATCTGTAAGTGACATCATAGAACGAACCATATCTAAGAGAGTTCGATTACGACGTTCGGACACACCATTCTGTTGTGGTGTTCCCAGGTGTCAATCGTGAAAGTATTCCGCATTTCTTCAAATGCTCGCCAAACTCGTAACTTAGATATTCACCTCCACGATCGTAACGTAGAAATTTAATCTTCTTGTTACGTTGATTCTCTACCTCACTTTGAAACTCCTTAAACTTCTCGAAAGTTTCGACTTATGTTTCATGAAATAGATATACCCATATCTACTCAAGTCATCCGTGAAGGTAAGAACATAACTTGATAACCATCACGATGCTACACTCATTGGTCCACACATCGGTATGTATGATTTCCAATAAGTCCGTAGCTCGCTCCATCATACCGTAAAATGGAGTCTTAGTCATTTTTCCCATCGACATGCTTCGCATCTTTCAAGTGATTCAAAATCAAGTGATTCAAGAAGTCCATCGAATGGAGTTTCTTCATACGCTTCACTCCAATGTGACCAAGGCACGATTGCCACATATAGGTCGAATTATCGCTGATTTCAAACGTTTAGCCTCAATGTTGTTGATATGTGTATTTCCACTATCGAGATTCAATAAGAATAGACCATCTATCAAAGGTGCATGTGCATAAAACATATTACTCATATAAATCGAACAACCATTATTCTCCGACTTAAACAAGTAACCGTCTCGCAATAAACAAGATCCCAATATAATGTTCATGCTCAACACAGCACTAAATAACAATTATTTAAGTATAAAACTAGTCCCGATGGTAGATGAAGGGGTAGCGTCGACGCGATCACATCAACCTTTGATCCGCTTCCCACGCGCATCGTCACCTCATTCTTCGCTAGCTTCCGTTTATTCTGCAGACTTTGTTTGAGTTACAAATATGAGCAACCGAACCAAGATCAAATACCTGGCACTACTACAGTACTAGTGAGATACACATCAATAACATGTATATCAGATATACCTTTCTTCTTGATGTTGCCGTTCTTCGATCCGCCAAGTACTTTGGGCAATTCCGCTTCGATGACCTTCTCCTTGCGGAAAAGCACTCAAGATCGGGCTTGGTCCAGCCTTGGTCTTCTCACGGCGTGGTAACTTTCTTACCACCCTTCTTGAAGTGTCCCTTTTGCTTAGACTTGCCTTTCTTGAATTTGGTGGTCTTATTGACCAACAACACTTGGTGCTCTTTCTTGATCTCCACTTCTGCAGATTTCAACATGGCTAAGAGTTCTGGCAACGTCTTGTTCATGTTCTGCATGTTGTAGTTCATCACAAAGTTCTTGTAATTTGGTGGTAGTGAATGGAGGACACGGTAAATCCCCAAAGCATTAGGAATCACTATACCCAAGCTTTGAAGTTTGTTTGCGTGCCCAGACATCTTAAGCACATGCTCACTGACGGAGCTGCCTTCTTCCATCTTGCAGTTAAAGAACTTTTCAGAAGCCTCATAGCTTTCAATTGCCGCATGAGTCTCAAAAATCAATTTGAGATCCTCGACAATATCATATGGGTCTAACTCTTCAAACCTTTTCTGAAGCTCCGATTCCAAACCATACAAGATAGCACACTGAACTATGGAGTACTGATTCTTCCGAGCGAGGTAAACATTCTTTACTTCATCGGGAGCATCACCGCAGTGGGTCACCCAGTGCATCCAAAGACATAGGTCAAATTACCACTGTGAGGACAATCCTCAAATTGCGGAACCAATCCGAAGTTGCTTCCATTGTTTTCAACTTTTCTTTCTCTAGGAACGCATTAAAATTGATGGTAGGGGCTGCCATTGATCTACAACATATTTGCAATAGTTTAGACTAAGTTTATGACAAATTGAGTTCAAATTAATGATGAAATTAAACTAGGTGAACTCCCACTCAAAACAACATCCCTCACATTGTTTTAGTGATCACACGAACCAAATCCACTACATCAATACCGATCATCACGAGAGTTGATATAGTTTCAATGGCGAACAATCGTCATGTTCATCATATCTACTATATGATTCATGCTTTACCTTTCGGTGATCCGTGTTCCGAGACCATGTATGTACATGCTAGGCTCGTCAAGATCAAACCTTAGTTTCCGCATGAGCAAATCTGGCTTGCTCACGTTGTATACACTTGCAGAATCTAACACACCCGATCATCACGTGGTGCTTCGAAACAACAAGCTTTAGCAACGGTGCTAACTAAGGGTGAACACTTTATGATTTGAAATTCATGTGCATGAGGGATCATCTTATAATGCTACCGTCGTCTACTAAGCAATACAAGATGCATAAAGGATTAACATCACATGCAATTCAATAATATGTGATATGATATGGCATTTCTTCTTTGTGCTTCCGATCTCCATCTTCAAGCATGAACATGATCTCCATCATCACCGGCATTGCATCAAGGTCAATGATGCTTCTCCATGGTTGTCGTCCACCGGCTTCAACTATTACAACTACTTTGAATAGACATGCGGGTCTTAACATAAATTAAAGACAACCATATGGCTCCTGCCGGTTGCCAACTTACAATAAGGAACATTGCATACATCAAATATAATCACAATCATGGCCATATCACATCATCAGACACCCCTGCAAAACAAAGTTAGACGCCTCTACTTTCTTTGCATATTTTACGTGGTTTGGGGCTTTCAATAAGTGTCGTTCTAACTTACGAACAAGAACCACAACATTGATACTAGCATTGTTGATCACCCGTGTAAATTGGATCTTAACTATGCTAGGAGAAACAGCACCATAAAGCCACTTATGCAATACAAGTTGCATGTCAAGCGTGGAGCAAGTCTCATGAACGATGTCATGTAAGGTTAGCCCGGCCGCTTCATCCCAACATACCGCAAGATGCAAAGTACACAAGAAGCAATCGACAATAAAGCATCAACGCCCACAATGACCATTGTGTTCTACTGCAACAGATCTACATATAGACACGGCTCGATACCAATCGAGGGCTTCGTAGCATGGAAAACAAAAATTTCTATCGCATACAAAAAACAAGCCAAGATCTATCTACTAGATTGTAGCAACGAGTCGATGGAATAACTTACCCTCGAAGATTCCAAAGTGTTTAACGAGAGCGGATTCTCGTGGGTGATGTAGTCGCATTCTTCCGATCTCAAGATCGTGTAGACGATCCTTCCAAAGCGTTAAGCGCTTCCGCAATCGGTCACACGTTCAGATTGACGAAGACCTTCCTCTCCTTGTTCCAGAAAATGGAGGTTGTAGCACTCTCCTCGCGATTCCTAAAGACAACGTGGTGGTACCGAATTAGAGGGAGATCCCAGGCTTCGCTTAAGCCGAGCGAGTATGGTGGAGTATGAGAGAGCTATTAGTGGTCTAGGGTTTAGACACACCAATTAGAAGGCTCTAATCCAAGGCTAGGGCAATTAGAAGCTCTAAACCAAAGCGGCTCTAAACCGAAGTCTAGGGCTAGGATTTAGATTAGAGGATAGGAACTTGTGTGTCTAGAGGAGGAGGCCCTGCCCCTCCTTTTATGGGTGGAGAGGGCCGGCGGAAAAGGGGAGGGAGGGGAGTCCCTCCCCAACTCGGCCTAGGGTGGCGCGCCGACTTGGAGAGGAGGGACTCCTCTCCAAGTCGGTTTCAACCTCCTCTTGCTTGTTTCCCTCACTTTCCTGTTTTAGCCGTTTGACTTTCAAACCGCCATTTGACTTTCAGTTTTTAGGATTCAATTTAATCCTTTATTTGGAACAATGAGAACACTTAGTACATGATGCAATCATTCCAATATGTAATGACACATTCATGTACCCTTCCCCGAGTGCGGACATTCCGAACCTTCTAGAACATTCCCGATGAAAACACGAATCATTCCCGAACTCAAATGGGACTTTCCTTATATGAATCTTATTCTCCGACCATTCCAGATCACCTCGTGATATCCGGATCCCATCCGAGACTCCGAACAACATTCGGTCTCTTTCTCATAATACCATAACTACTCAAAACAACGTCGAATCCTTAAGTGTGTCTCCCTACGGTCGTGAATTATGCGGACATGATCGAGACACTTCTCAACAATAACCAATAGAGGAATATGGAAATTCATATGGCTCCCACATATTTCTACGATTACTTTGCGATCGAATGAACCACTTACATACGATACCAATTTCCCTTTGTCTCACGATAGTTTACTTATCCGAGGTTATGATCGTCGGTATCTCGCATACCTAGTTCAACCTCGTTACCGATAAGTAATCTTTTCTCGTTCCGTGATATGTTATCCCTTGTGAGCGGTCACATGCTTGCAAGCTAATTGGATGACATTCCACCGAGAGGGCCCAGAGTATATCTATCCGTCATATGGATGGACAAATCCCACTCTTGATCCATGTGTTTCAACCAATACTTTCCGAACACTCAATGCCACCTTTATAGCCACCCAGTTACGGTGTGGTGTTTGATGTCATCAAAGCATCCATCCGGTAAAGGTGACATGCATGATCTCATGGTCGAAGGAATTAGGCTACTATGTATCAGAAAGCATATAGCAATTGAACTATTGAAATGACTTGATCTTTATGCTACGCTTATCTATAGGAGTATGTCCACCATATCATTCTCCTAACGATATGATCTTGTTGTTGATAACATCTCAATGTTCATGATAGGGAAACCACAATCATTAATCAACCAACAAGCTAGTGAAGTATAGAGGCTATACTAGGGACTTCAAATTAAGTTTACAAATCACACAAGTATCAATGTTTCCTTGTTAATACTATTATAGCATGAATGTAAACATTTATCATAAACACAAAGATATAATAATAACTACATTTATTATTGCCTCTAGGGCATATCTCCAACAGGTAATCGTTGCGAGAGATATACAGATCACAAGAGCTTAAAGTATATTTTCTCTCAGCCCGATTTGAATCTGAGACAGAGGAGATGGTTGGAATTAATCAAGGACTACAACATTGGCGTGAATTACCACCCTGGTAAAGCTAATGTCGTAGCGGATGCGTTGAGGAGAAAGGTTTATTGCAATAACCTGACAATTCAGAAAGCTCAATCAAAGTTGCATGAGGAATTCAGAAAGTTGAACCTGAATGTTAGCCTCGCTGAGAATGAAGAGGTGCTAGAAGTGAAGTTCACTCTAGCATATCAAGTTAGAGAAGCTCAGAAAAATGACAAGGCAATTGAAGAGATTCGAGCGAAGATCAAGTTAGGGGAAACACCTGAATACAAGGAGGATGAAAAAGGAAGCATTTGGTTTCGGAATCGTCTATTGGTACCAGACCAAAAGGAGCTTAAGGATTCAATTATGAAGGAGGCACACGAATCAGCATATTCCATACACCCGGGGAGTACGAAGATGTACCATGATCTTCGAGACAGTTTTTGGTGGTCTAGCATGAAGCGGGAGATTGCGGAATATGTGTCTCAGTGTGATGTATGTAGAAGAGTCAAGGCTGAGCATCAGAAGCCTATAGGATTACTTCAACCACTCAAGGTTCCTGAGTCAAAATGGGAAGAAATCGGGATGGATTTCATTACAGGACTTCCAAGGACATCGTCAGGATATGATTCTATTTGGGTCATCGTAGATCGATTGACCAAGTCAGCTCATTTTATTCCAGTGAAGACTACATATAAGGGTGAGAAATTGGCCGAATTATACATGGCCAGAATTGTCTGCCTACACGGAGTTCCTAAAAAGATAGTGTCTGATCGGGGTACCCAATTTACCTCCAGGTTTTGGAAGAAGGTACATGAGGTCTTAGGCACACAGTTGAACTTCAGCACCGCCTATCACCCGCAAACATATGGACAGACTGAACGAGTAAACCAGATCTTGGAAGACATGCTTAGGGCATGCGCATTGACTTGTCAGCGCACTTGGGACAAGAGTTTGCCGTATGCAGAGTTCTCTTATAACAACAACTTTCAGGCAAGCTTGGAAATGTCTCCATTTGAAGTTTTGTATGGACGGAAGTGCCGCACTCCACTCAATTGGCATGATGTGGGAGAGAACCAGGTATTTGGACCTGATACCCTAGAAGAGGCAGACAAGCAAGTAAGGATGATTCAAGAAAGACTATGAGCTGCCCAATCTAGACAGAAAGTTTACACCGACAAACGTCGTCATGATTTGGCATTTAAGAAGGGTGATGATGTGTACTTGAAGGTATCCCAACTTCGTGGAATGCGCCGTTTCGAACTTAAGGGAAAGTTGGCACCACGATATATTAGACCCTTTACAATCACAGCTCGTCGTGGTGAAGTCGCATATGAGTTGGATTTACCAGGGAAGCTATCCAAGGTGCACAACGTATTCCATGTATCCCAGCTAAAGAAATGTTTTGCTAAGCCGGAGGACAAATTTGACATCCAAAACTCGCGCAAAAATGTTGGTAGTACATAACAAGATACTACATATTCCAGATTTTAAGAACCCGTAGCAATCGCACGGGTATTCAGCTAGTTTACTATTAAAAGGCTTACGGTCTTGATGGTCTCGTAAGTCAATTTTTTTTTTCTAAATATACCCCTTACAGATAGGAGATACTACACCTTTGCCACCGTCAAATGAATTTTCCTGGATGACGTGCGGCGGAGAAGACACGTGCGATTTGCAAGGGATCTCTTGCGTGCACGTCTGCACGACATGGACTACAATCCTGACTGGCAAGGGCATGCAAGCGTCGCACCACCGGACAGTGGCGAAGGACGAATTTTTTCTGAGGTCGGGCGAACTCTTCTATAGCTAAGAAAATATAACATCATCTCTAATATTAAGGTGGAATTGATCAATTGGACACGATAAAAAAATTGATCGATTGGAATGTGAAGTGCTGGATCAAATTTGATGTCATCTAGACCAAATTGAGTTATACCTTCATCTTCTTGAACATCAACATTCTCTTCGACAACGGTTTCGGCAGAATCTTCAATATGTTCTTCCACTTGTTCGGTGGCCATAGAATTTTCTGCCTCCTGTTCCACTTCTTGCTTGATGTACAATAAGGTCCATAACATTTTTACTCTCATTTGTGATTGGTTTAGAGTTGCTGCCTCTAGAAAGTGGCACAAAATACCTTGTCAAATCTGCAATTCTTAATTGAAAAATTCATCAAATACACGCTACTGTTCTACCCAAATACAAAAATTCACACAGAATGTACCTTTCTCCCCTTTTGCTGGCCCCTTTCCCTTTCTATTCATCTTCAATCTAGTTAAAAGTCAAGGCCATGATTTCTAAGACGCCGAGACCACAGGAGAAGTGTGCTGCAGCTCGCGTTCCGCACATACACGGCACCTGGCGAGTGGATGAGATGGAGGTGTCTCCTCCGTTCTTCAGTACCGTGTCCAACATCCTTCAAACTAGAGACCGGAGGTCACGCCGCCAAAGTTCAGTTCGTTCTGTGCTCTATTGATCGCGATCTGAAGGCAGTTCACAAGTCGGCCAATTCCCAGGAAACGTGTAAGCAGCCCCTGCGTGTAAGGCCCATAACGACACGGCCACAAGGCCTAGTTTTCTTTGTCTATTTACCTTCTGTTCAAACAATTCAATCGTATGTACGCTGGATACGTGTAGAAATTTTTCTGTCGCTAGCTGAGGTAGGGCGGGCGCCATACCTCGCCCTACCGGGAGCCTCGCCGCTGCCACCGGAGACGTCGTCGGCCGGGCCAAGAACTAGGCGCCCACGGCTGAGCCCGTTGTGCTTCACGTCCAGCACATCGAAGTGCCGAGCACGCCGGCCGACGACAACATGCGTGAGGTTGGCAGGCGACCGGCTGGCCGGTGAGGTTGCAGAGCATGTCAGGGACCTGCCCGTGGAGGCGATTACAGGCAAGATTGAGCTTCTCGACACTGCTGGTAGGATCGAGCCAGAGTCAGCTTGTTCATTCCGGCAGCGCCATGGCGGCCAGCCAAGCTAGCCAATCCAATTAAACAAAAAATAGGAAAAACTAAAGAAGTACTACATCTTAACCGCGTAAGTCCTCCATGGACGAGTTGAAAAGGCTGGCCTGCTCGTGGTAGCGCCACGGCAACCCCATCTTCCACTGATTCTCCTCGAATGGTCTAACGGCTGCCCTGCATGCCCGAAATTGGATCTACCCAAAGCTCGTCGTGATTCTCCATAAAAAAATTCTGTCGACAGGTGATTTATGCCAAGTGAATGTATGAAATTTTAATAGTATCTTCTTTTCTGGTCAGTCTTTTCTGGTACTAAAAAAATGCCAACAGAATGCCATTTACTTACTCTTCGTTTCTTCTGTTTGGAGCAAAATTTAGAAAAAATAACATGATTTGATTGCTAGCTATTAGCAATAATGCTATCACTAGGATGGACTACTGTGCCTTCAAGGAGTTGATGAACAAGGGGACACCAATGTAAATTTATTGTGATATATCAACATTATGGTGTACCAAATGTTTGTGTTTGAGAGATTCAGACATACAAAGATTTCATAGAACACAATATAAAGTGGGATATATAAAGTACTCCCTCTGTTTCAAAATATATATGTTTTAGGTTTGTGAAGAGAATGTATCTAGACTTATTTTAGTGTGTAGGTTCACTCTAAACCTCATTGAACCTACACACTAAAAGAAGTCTATATATACTTTCTTTACAAATCTAAAACATCTTATATTTTGAAACGGAGTGAGTAATAGTTTGCCACGGCCATCGGAATATAGGTGCAAACGAAAATGCCATTTTTTAGAGAGCTCTCCAAATGAACTTATGCATATTAAAAGTTGCCCCTCCATTCGACTTACTCTAAAGGGTTGTCAAGTACGAGATTCACGAATGGCCAATCCCTATATGGGAAACTTTCGGAAGAGATTGTTGGGTCTTCCGAATATAATCTATAGTTGGGACACCGTCACCTACGTTCACAAGGTCGACATGGCCGTGGACGTAGAGATCGCCCTCAACAATGGATGAGGTGCATGAGATTGCCATCAACCAACGCACGAGATCACCCTCGACGAGTGCACAAGATTGTCCTCGACAACACCATTCAAGTTTTCATACTTGTTGCACATGAGTTTGTAATCAAGGATGTTGGCCCCGTATCAACGCATGGATATTATGCTAGTATATATCTCTACTATATAATTTGTCTAGAGGTGGTTTTCGTCGCAGCAGTTTTTCGTCCGTCGTCCGCGTCGGGTTGTTTCTCGTTTGCACGCGCCAGCGTCCGTTTTAACCTCCTATTTCAGTTGTACTCCAACTCGAGGCCCCACGCGCTGGCGAGCTGGCGGTGTGCAGCGCGACTGCTGAGCGCGCGAAGAGGCAAACAAGAAACATGCCAGGAGGGCGGGGCCAGCTGCTTCCGCTTCTGTCGGCGGGAAGAACAAGAAAAAAAGGATGCGTCCAGATGGTACTCTGCTGGTAGCACACATAGAAAAAAAAGCACGTGGAATCAAACAGAATTTGGAGTAGACGTTCAGGAATTTAAGCATGAGACAAAGAAATAGAACAGGGCAAGAGAAACTACTTCCAGCCGCAGGACAAAAAGGAGTATAATTTTGGACAAGATCTTTACTACTCCCTTTGTCTTAGAAAAGATGTCTTACATTTGTTCAAATATATATGTATCTACACATTAAAACATGTCTAGATTCAATAAATTTTACATAAATTAGCGACATCCTTTTTTTTAAGGATGGATGGAGTATTAAATCTAAAGTTGCGGTAATTTTATCGGCCTACGTTCACGTGGATGGATTAGCTGATACGATTGGGTTACTCCAACTCCAAGCCGATGTACCTTACGACATCCCGTCAGTGCATGCCGACAACGTCGTGACAGAGACATGCTGAAGTGCTGAACAATGACATAGCAGACAACAAACACATAGTTGAACGCAAAAGTTAAAAGTAATGGGATCCGCAGTAAGACGGGGACATGAGAGAGTGTGACAACGCATGGACATTCAATTAGTATATATTACTATTATTTGTATTATGGTGGTTGTCATCGCACTTTCTCCGTCGTCCATCGTCCTCCCACGACCAAATGCTCGCCCTGAGTTGCTTCATGGTCACCCGCCCGCATCCACCTAGGACGGGCCCTGCCTAGGAGAGAGGGGCGAAGAGAGGAGAGGTGAGGAAGGGAGGACGAGCTGTGGTGTTGCTAGGTTGCGGAGAAGTGTAGCCAGGGCTACATTTGAGGGTTTTTTAGCAAACAACTTCATATTATATGTGATGAAACTTAATCGAGAGGTGAGAAAGCCAAGCGTGTGGATTATACTAATGGTCTCGCAAGATGAATATTCGAATTTGTTAACCCGTAGCAAAGCACGGACATTCAACTAGTACCTAATAATAAAGGACGAAGTGTTTCTTCTGGTCTAACACTTTTTTAGACAGATTTATTCTCTCACCAAAACCCATATAACACGTCCGTGCCACCGTACCGGTTGGAAAGGAAATAACAAACATACCCGTTCGATCTCTTTCAATTCCGGTCGATTAGCAAACATTGTTTCCGTGTCCTACGTGCATTAGAACGTGTGAAAATAGGACTATAGATTATAGCCTGGCCATCTTACGAGCATACATTGCTACCCGTGTGAAAATAGGACTATAGATTATAGCCTGGCCATCTTACGAGCATACATTGCTACCATTGTGTCATGGGCCGGTACAAACGATGTGTCCAAGCCGACGGAAACAAGGACAAATAGGCCCGGTTTGCTTTGAGCGATGGAATAAATGGCAGACATAAGTGCGATCAAGACCGTATACCACTTATGTTTAGTGCCACCCTGCTTCCTTGACCACTGCCCGCCCGGTTTATATACGTTACCAAATTATCTGATATCAGCAAGCTAATTCGGAAACATATAGCAGACAGCAGACGTCATAGCAGACAGCAGACGAGACGGTTGCCTAAATAATCTCTGCATGTGCTCTCAGCTAATTAAACGGAAAAGGAGGTAGGTAATACAAGACAGACAGCTGCGGTGGAGCTTGGTGGGGTGCATAATTAAAGGAAGACTACACCGATGATGGAAACTAAACCCATGGGGATATACGAAGGTGTGAAGGCTTGGATATCTTTGGTTTTCTATTTTCCATAAGTGAACCACGCAGCTCGCCAAAAACCATCTGGCTCCTGAGAAAACCATGTTTCGACATGTTTTCTGGTTTGGTCAAAGGGGAGTCTGTTGTGCTTAACAGACTGTTGAAGTCGCCACTTTCCTTTTTCCAATTCAATCGACGATCGGGTCCGGCTTTTTAAACTATGAATATTTAGTTTGTGGGTCCATTCTTCACACACGCGATATGGAAGACGAACCGATCATGGGTGGAAGATGGGGGGTAAGTGTAAAACTCGGATAGTGCTGATCTCAGAGCTCGGGGTCACCAGTAGCAACGCATGGGCAATTTTCCTAGTTTATATCTAATAATAAAGTACGAAGTGTTTCTCCCGGTCCAACACTTTTTTGGACAACTTTGCCACAATGCCACACATAAGTCACATATATAATTGTTCAATTGTTTTTTTATATTCAGAACGATTCGTCAGCCAGCCAATTTTATCCCTCGGCGGACCGCTCGCAGTCACACGCCGCCTGCATCTTCCGGTCAAACCACCACGGCCCTAGGTCAGTGACCGAGCTCCGCCCGCCGCCTGCTCCATCGGTCCTTCCCCGACTGCCCCGCCGCTTGACGCCCGTCTCCTAGATGGCTGGCTCCATCCACCACATCGTACTTTCCGACAAGGCCAATCCCCAAGCTCTCTCTCATCAAATCCAATCTGTTCTATTCTATTGTAGATCAATTCCATTCGGGCTTAGAAAATCTGCAATATTCAGACCATTTACCATGTCTTGTGATTTATTTTTTCACTGGATGCAGAATAAATTAGGAATTGAAACATGGTTTCTGAATTTTTTGTGCAACTTAGGTTGCCGTACCCTGCCTGAGCCCACCCGTGCGACATCACGCCACAGCTGGCGAGCTGCGAGCCCCACTGTTTAGGCACAGAGCTGATTGGGAATGGCCTCCATCTGGTCGCGCCCTATCGCCGTCAGCCGCTCCTTGCCAGAGCAGAGGCAGTGACGGTCACTCTACCTGAAGCAGTTACTCCAGCCTTTCGTGAGAAATGATTCAAGGAGAGGCCAGACAGTACGATGGAGTTCCTCTCTTCCTGGCCTGCAAGGCCATGGAAAGTTGGAAGAGTCGACTTCTGAAGGCTTCATGATATATGTATTTTTTCCAAACCACCAAGTTTCTATCTCTCACTAATGCTGCTCCTGGTATGCCTATTTCTTGCATAAATCTTAGAGCACGTTTCTTGGAGAAATTGATTGTAATAATAACATTATATTAGTACTAGAATTGATTATAAAAAAGCAACTGCATTTTGTCACAACAGTGGAAAGATTTCTATAAAAAAAAGTGTAATGTTCTTGGTTAAACTGTGAAGCCAAAATAGTTAGAGACTTGAGAGGCCGACATATTTGTATACTGATAATTTTAATAATGTTTTGTACTATATTCTGTGGAATGGGAAGCAAGTCAATGACCCCTGACCAGTCAACGTTTAGGAATTATTTACATTAAGTCAGAAACAATGCCGAGTTATCATAGTTGTATCCACCTTTAAGTTTGTTATCTTGTGATCTTGAGCATACTACTAAAGAAACTTTGCAGGCATGCAACTGAAGGGTTTCGCGACATAGTAAATCAAAATTTTCTACGGATGGGAATAGAGGGAAAGCCAAGATCTAATCTAGGAGATGCAATCAACGAGAGAGATTGGATTAGATCTTCATACCCTTGAAGATTCGCACAGCGGAACGTTCGTCGGAACGTGGGTGATGTAGTCGTACTCGCTTCTCCTCCTCGCGATCCGATCCGATCTAGCACCACAAGTGGCGGTGCCTCCGTGAGATGCACATGCAGCACCTCGACGTCTCCTCCTTCCTTGGACCAGCAGTATGGTGGAGAGATAGATTGGATCTACAACACGGCGTGGTGTATATGGTGGAGAATTTCTGCTGCGGGCTTCGCCTACAAGCGATCGGGAGGGAGAGGAAGGTAGCAAGGCTGCTAGGGCTTGGAGGAAGGTGTGTGTGGGGGAGGCGCACCCTCTATATATAGAGGCGGCCAGCCCTTGCCCCTCCTCCAAGCCTATCTCTAGTTTAAACAATTTAAACTCTCCTTATCTAGAAATCCTATCTCTAGTTTAAACGATTTAAACTCTCCTTATCTAGAAATTCTATCCCGAGATTTAAGCGAGTCAAATCTCTCTAGAATCGGCTGGGCCCTATGGGGCCTTGTGCCTGGCCCAATGCGCCAGGACACTCCCTCATAGGCCCATGCCCCTCCCGGAAGGTGGGGCCACGTTGGTCCCCTTCCGGAAGATTCTAGAAGCTTCGGTACAATACCGATTAACGGAACAATTCCGAACTCCAAAACTGCCTTGCCTTATATGAATCTTATTCTCGGACCATTCCGGAACCTCGTGATATCCGGATCCCATCCGAGACTCGAACAAAAATTCATAAACCAATTATCCAATCTATCCTAGCGTCGAGACACGTTAAGTGTGTGACCTGCGGGTTCGAGAATATGCGACATGATCTTCTATCAATAATCAACAGCGGGTCTAGGCACCCATATTGACTCCCACACATTCATCGATGATCATATCGGATGAACCACGATGCGAGATTCAATCAATCCCATATATATATTCCCTCGTCTCGCGATATTTTACTTGCCGAGATTGATCGTCGGTACCATCATACCTAGTTCAATCGTTCACGCAAGTAGTTTACTCGTTCCGTAATCCGATATCACTTTGTGATTAACTCCTTAACCACATGCTTGCAAGCGGTGTTGATATCGATTACGAGTGGGCCAGTATATCTCTCGACTTGGGAGGGACAAATTCCATCTCGATACATACAACCCAGGATACTTTCCGATCACCGAGAGACACCTTTATGATCACCCTCTCATAGGATGACGTTTGATGACCTCAAAGCTTTCTTCGGTACCAGGGAGTTGCATTATCTCATGGTCTAAGGAATACAATATTTGACATAGGAAAACACGCCGCAAAGATGAACACGATGAAACGATCTAATTGCTTCGCTTAGTTTGGGTCTGTCCATATCATTCTCCCAATGATATGATCTCATTATCAATTGACAACTCATGTCTATGGTTAGGAAACCTTAACCATCATTGATCAATGAGCTAGTCCTTAGAGGCGTACCAGGGACACGGTGTTGTTCACAAACCACACAAGTATTAATGTTTCCGCTTAATACAATTCTAGCATGGAATATAAACTTTATCATGAACAAGAATTATAATAATAACATATTTATTATTGCATCTAGGGCATAATTCCAGATCTCCCACTTGCACTAGAATCAATAATCTATTTTACATCTGGCAACAATCTCACACCCATGGCACTGAGTTGTTGATCATGTTTTACACGTTGAAGAGGTTTAGTCAATGGATCTGCGACATTCATATCCGTATGGACTTTGCTAATCTTCAGATCTCCATCTGCTATATAATCTCGGATTATATGAAACTTATGTTGATATGCTTGGTCTTTGGATGATATCTTGGTTCCTTAGCGAGTGCTATGGCGCCAGTGTTGTCACACAATATCTCCGATGGGTCCAATGCACTTGGAACCACGCCAAGCTCGATGATGAAGTTTCGATCCAAACTCCTTCACTTGACGCTCGCAGCTTCTCGACTCTGGCTCCTCCATTCAAAATATACACGTATCACATGCGAGATTTAGAATCATCCTTGTCGATTGTCGAAACTAGCGTCGACGTAACCTTTACGACAAGTGTTCATCACCCCATAGACTAAGAACATTTCTTTAGTCCTATTTAGGTACTTTAGGATGTTCTTCACGGCTGTCCATGTTCCTCTGGATCACTTTGATATCCGCTCGTCAAACTAAGAGCATTGGACACATCCGGTCTAGTACACATGGCATACATGATGGAACCTATGGCGAGGCATAAGGCACTTTGCTCATAGCTTCCTATCATTTACCGTGGCTGGACACCGAGCCTTGCTCAATATCTTACCCGACAACATAGGCCTTTGAACCTTTCTTTGCCTTATCCATTACGAACCTTTTGAACTTTGTCTAGGTATGTACCGGCTTAAAGCTATCAGCGTCTTTGTCTATCTCTATAGATTTTGATGCCCAATATATAAGCAACTTCACCTAGGTCTTTCATTGAAAAAACACTTGTTCAAATAACTCTTCACATTGTTAAGCATGTTGATGTCATTTCCAATAATCAATATGTCATCCACATATAGTACCAGAAACGTCACCGAGCTCCCACTCACTTTCTTGTAGATACAAGCTTCGTAGCAATTTGGAACAAATCCAAAGCTCTTGATCACTTGATCAAAACGAAGGTTCCAACTCGAGATGCTTGCTTATCCATAAATGGAGCTGAAGTTTTCATACTTTACTAGCATCCTTAGGATCGACAAAACCTTGGGTTGCATCATATACAACTCCTCATCAATGTTCCCATTGAGGAAAGCGATCTTGACATCCATCTGCCATATTTCATAATCATGAAACGCAGCAATTGCTAATAAAATCCGAATGGACTTAAACATCGCTACGGGAGAGAAAGTCTCATCGTAGTCAACACCTTGAACTTGTCGAAAACCTTTTGCGACAAGCCGTGCTTTGGTAACATTACCATCCGCGTCTGTTTTCTTCTTGAAGATCCATTTGCACTCAACGGCCTTTCGGTCGCTAGGAGGGTCCACCAAAGTCCATACTTGGTTTTCGCTCATGGATCCCAATTCGGTTCATGGCTTCCACCATTTCTCGAGTCCGGGCTCATCATCGCTTCCTCATAGTTCGTGGTTCACCGTCTTCTACCAACAAGACGGTCAAGACAGGTTCCGTACCACTCGGGAGGGCAGCGACCTCGTCGACTGCGACGTTCGATAGCAAGATCGTCCAAAGCTTCATGATCCTTGTCATTAGCTTCCTCTATTGTTGGCAGGAGGCCTTTGGAACAATTTCAGGTGCTACGCTACTCTCCAATTCAAGAGAAGGTTCAATAACCTCGTCAAGCTCTACTTTCCTCCCACTCACTTCTTTCGAGAGAAACTCCTTCTCAAGAAAGGAACCGTTCTTTGCGACAAACACTTTGTCTTTGGTTCTGTGATAGAAGGTATACCCAATAGTTTCCTTAGGGTATCCTATGAAGACGCATTTCTCCGCTTTGGGTTCGAGCTTGTCCGGCATCAACTTCTTGACGTAAGCTTCGCATCCCCAAACTTTAAGAAACGACAACTTAGGTTTAGCACCAAACCATAGCTCATACGGTGTCGTCTCAACGGATTTAGACGGAGCCCTATTTAAAGTGAATGCAGCGGTTTCTAATGCATAACCCCAAAATGATAACGGCAAATCAGTAAGAGACATCATTGATCGGACCATATCTAATAGGGTTCGATTCCGGCGTTCAGACACACCATTGCGCTGTGGTGTTCCGGGTGGCGTGAGTTGTGAAACGATTCCACTTGCTTTAAGATGCGTGAGAAAATCATAACTCAAATATTCACCTCCACGATCGGATCGTAGAAACTTAATCTTTCTGTTACGATGGTTCTCCACTTCATTCTGAAATTCCTTGAACTTTTCAAATGTTTCAGATTTATGTTTCATTAAATAGATATACCCATATCTACTTAAGTCATCGGTAAAAGTGAGGAAATAGCGATATCCACGGCGTCCGAAACACTCATCGGTCCGCATACATCGGTATGTATGATTTCCAACAAGTCCGTTGCTCGCTCCATCATACCGGGAACAGGGGTTTTGATCATCTTGCCCATGAGGCATGGTTCGCATGTGTCAAATGATTCAAAATCAAGAGACTCCAAAAGTCCATCGAATGGAGTTTCTTCATGCGCTTGACACCAATATGACCTAGGCAGCGGCCACAAATAATTAGTATTATCACTATCTACTTTGCATCTCTTAGCCTCAATGTTATGGATGTGTGTTTCATCCCTTTCGAGATTTAGAAGAAATAAACCATTCACAAGAGGTGCATGACCATAAAAGATGTTACTCATATAAATAGAACAACCATTATTCTCCGATTTAAATGAATAACCGTCTTGCAATAAACACGATCCGGAAATAATGTTCATGCTCAACGCAGACACATAATAACATTTATTAAGGTTTAAAACTAATCCCGAAGGTAAAACTAAGGAGAGCGTGCCGACGGCAATCACATCAAATCTTGATCCGTTGCCAACGCGCATCGTCACCTCATCCCTAAGGCCGCCGTCTATTCCGTAGCTCTGTTTGAGTTACAAATATTAGCAACGAACCGTATCAAATACCCGGGCACTAGCGAGGGCTAGTAAGGAAAACATCAATAACATGTATATCAAATATACCTTTGATGGTGCCGCCTTCTTGTCCGCTAAGTATTTCGGACGATTCTTCGATGACCCTTGTCCTTGCAATAGAAGCACTTTCGGTGTCGGCTTGGGACCGCACGAGCTTCTTCTCGGCAGGACATTGCGCTTGCGCCGCCCTTCTTGAAGGATTCTTTGCTCCTTACCTTTCTTAAAGGAGGGCTTGTTGACCATCAACACATGATTATCCTTCTTGATGTCCACTTGCAGCCTTGACTTTGCGAAGAGCTCGGTGATCGTATCGATGGAACCAATCGATTATGAGTCACTACAAAACTTTTGTAGCCGGGAGGAGTGATTGCGAACCTGTCAATCTTGAGCTCCTCTGGAATCGTGCATTGCGGTTGCTCAAGGCGTTGAGTGTAGCCCGACATCTTTATGGCGTGCTCACTATGAACTCCCTTCCTCCATCTTGCGGTTAAAGAACTTCTCGGAGATCTCATATCTCTCGAGCGGGCTTGAGTCGAAACATGGTTTTCAGCTCCTCGAGAATCTCAAAGGGCAGGATAGGTTTCAAAAGATTTTGAAGTTCGGTTCCATAGCAAACAACATGGTGCTCTTAATCACACCATAATCATCTTTGCTTGTCGATAGACAGCTTTATCATCGGTAAGTAGCGATTGCAGGGGTCACCTAACGCTTACCAAGGACATAGTCCTTTTGTCCATGCAGAATGATTCTTAGATTGCGGAACCAATTGGTGAAGTTAGACCCATTGTTTCTAAGCTTTTCCTTCTCAGCAAAAACGTTGAAGTTGAAGTTGGACTTGGCCATGTGATCTAGAGTATTGGCAAGTACAATTTAGACTATGTTCATGATAAATAGTTCAACTTAATCAAATTACTAGATGAACTCCCACTAAATTCAACATCCCTCAAGTTGTTTAGTGAACACGATCCAAATTCACCACACCTAATCCGATCATCATGAGAAGAGATGTGGTTTCAATGGTGGACAGCAAAGTGTCGATCATATCATTCATATGACTCATGCTTAACCTTTCGGTTCTTGTGTTTCGAGGCCATGTCTGTACATGCTAGGCTCGTCAAGCTAGACCCAAGTATTTCTGCGTGTGCAAAACTGGCTTGCACCCGTTGTATGTGAGCGTAGAGTCTATAGCACCCGATCATCACGTGATGCTTGGACACGACGAACTTTCGCAACGGTGCATACTTGGGGAGAACACAGTTTTTTTTTCTTGATCTTTAAGTGAGGAATCATCTTATAATGCTACCATCGCGATCTAAGCATAATAAGATACATAAAGGGATAAACATCACATGCATATAACTTTATGTGACATGGTATAGCCAATCCTCGCGCAATGATCTCCATCTTGTGCGTTCCGGCATGATCTCCATCACTCCACCATGATTGCCTCCACCACGAATAGCAACTACAACTATTGCTAACTACTTAGCGATAAAGTAAAGCTATTACATGGCGTATAAGAAGTTGACTCGCAGGTCATACACAATTATAAAGACAACCATATGGCTCCTGCCGGTTGTGTACTCATCGACATGCAAGTCGTGAAACATTACAAAACATGATCATCGCATACAATATACACATCACATCTTGGGCCATACCATATCACAGAAAACACTCCCTGCAAAAACAAGTTAGACGCCTCTACTTTGTTGTTGCATGTTTTACGTGGCTTATGGGAGTAGATGCTAAGAACGATTCTTACCTATGAAAAGCCACAACGGTGATATTATGGTTGCCAAACTTCGGTGTTAATCCCATGACAACTATAGTGAGAGAAACTGACATCCACCGCATGTGTGGAACAAGCCACCGCGTCAAGTGCGAGCCGGTCTCATGACGGCGTCGCGTAAGGTTGGCCTGGACCGCTTCAATCTCACTATCCCGCGTCATAAGAAGAACACAAACAAGAGGCTTGCAACAGAAAACATCAACGCCGCAACAACCATGTTGCGTTCTACTCGTGAAACACATCTACATAGATCTAGCTCGATACCATTTGAAGGGTTTCGGCATAGTAAATCAAAATTTTCTACGGATGCGAGCAGAGGAAAGCCAAGATCTAATCTAGGAGATGCAATCAACGAGAGAGATTGGATTAGATCTTCATACCCTTGAAGATTCAAGCAGTGAACGTTATCGGAGCGTGGGTGATGTAGTCGTACTCGCTTCTCCTCCTCGCGATCCGATCCGATCTAGCACCACAAGTGGCGGTGCCTCCGTGAGATGCACGTGCAGCACCTCGGCGTCTCCTCCTTCCTCGGACCAGCAAGTATGGTGGAGATAGATTGGATCTACAACACGGCGTGGTGTATATGGTGGAGAATTTCTGCAGGGCTTCGCCTACAAGCGATCGGGAGGGAGAGGAAGGTAGCAAGGCTAGGGGGCTTGGAGGAAGGTGTGTGTGGGGGGAGGCGCACCACCCTCTATATATAGAGGGGGCGGCCAGCCCTGCCCTCCTCCAAGCCTATCTCTAGTTTAAACAATTTAAACTCTCCCTTATCTAGAAATCTATCTCTAGTTTAAACGATTTAAACTCTCCTTATCTAGAAATTCTATCCCCAGATTTAAACGAGTCAAATCTCTCTAGAATCGGCTGGGCCCTATGGGGCCTTGTGCCCCTGGCCCAATGCGGCCAGGACACTCCCTCATAGGCCCATGCCCCCTCCCGGAAGGTGGGGCCACGTTGGTCCCCTTCCGGAAGGTTCTAGAAGCTTAGGTACAATACCGATTAACGGAACAATTCGAACTCCAAAACTGCACTTGCCTTATATGAATCTTATTCTCCGGAACCTCTCGTGATATCCGGATCCCATCCGAGACTCGAACAAAAATTCATAAACCAATTATCCAATCTATCCTAGCGCCGAGACACGTTAAGTGTGTGACCTGCGGTTCGAGAATGCGGACATGATCTTCTATCAATAATCAACGGTGAGTGCAGGCACCCATATTGACTCCCACATTCATCGATGATCATATCGGATGAACCACGATGCCAGGATTCAATCAATCCCATATATATATTCCCTTCGTCTCGCGATATTTTACTTGCCCGAGATTCGATCATCGGTACCGTCATACCTAGTTCAATCTTGTTCACAGCAAGTAGTTTACTCGTTCCGTAATCCGATATCACTTTGTGATTAACTCCTTAACCACATGCTTGCAAGCGGTGTTGATATCGATTACCGAGTGGGCCCGAAGTATATCTCTCCGACTTGGGAGGGACAAATTCCATCTCGATACATACAACCCAACAGATACTTTCCGATCACCTGAGAGACACCTTTATGATCACCCTCTCATAGGATGACGTTTGATGACCTCAAAGCTTTCTTCCGGTACCAGGGAGTTGCATTATCTCATGGTCTAAGGAATACAATATTTGACATAGGAAAAGCTTCGCAAAGATGAACACGATGAAACGATCTAATTGCTTCGCTTAGTTTGGGTTTGTCCATCATATCATTCTCCCAATGATATGATCTCATTATCAATTGACAACTCATGTCTATGGTTAGGAAACCTTAACCATCATTGATCAATGAGCTAGTCCTTAGAGGCGTACCAGGGACACGGTGTTGTTCACAAACCACACAAGTATTAATGTTTCCGCTTAATACAATCCTAGCATGGAATATAAACTTTATCATGAACAAGAATTATAATAATAACATCTTTATTATTGCCTCTAGGGCATAATTCCAACAGCAACATCAAGATCATTGTGCTTAGTGGATGAATTTAGTAAGGGCACTCGGTGAGATCACAAAAAATCTCAAATCCTCCTTCCTTTCTCAACATGATTCAATATTAGATGGCTCATTTTATTTGTGATTCTATGTAGATGGTATTGGGCAACTTAGAGGGACTATCAGTCATTTTTCAAATTGTGATTATCCTCCAAAGGTTAGGTAGCCAACTTGGTAAATGTTACTATCGAATATAAATTTGATAGTATTGCTTGTATGATCTTCTTTGCAGCCACACTTTGAAGTTAAGATCATTATTTCAAAGTTATTTAGCTTAGATTTTCTGCATTTCTAGCTTTGTGTTTTATTTTCACTTCTTTATTGGTTAAATTAGGCATTTTAATGCTATTGGTTACTTTGACATTAGAGTTGTGAATAATGGTACCGGAACAATGACCCCTATCAGGTTGTAGATTTGTGCATTTTTAGAACCGAATCTTTTGATTCATGATAGACAATAGCTTTTTAACTTGAAAATAAGATATGCAGAAATCTCCAGTATTGCTTGATGGTAGTATAGAACACTGAATGCACAACAAGCGCTTCTAAATCATATTGATATTTGATGCTTTCAAGTTTCAAGCATGAGGAACACAGTGTTGTCAGTGTATGGTTCTATTTTTTTAATAGGGACTGGTCCTTTTGTCAACACATCTGATGGAGATCTTCACCGGTGACTACTTATCACGGGTTAATATTTGTCGGATATGATCGGACTGTTATAACCTTGCAAGAAGGCAGATACAGGTGAGCGCAACACTAGGGGCATGCGAGGGGAGCTGCTAGCCTCAGGAAATTTCCTGACCTAAGAGAGGGCGAAACAGCTTGGCGTTGTGGCCTAGGACAAATGAAGACCGAGTGGGGATGTCATGTTGGTATTGCAAAGCTGTTAATGACAAGATTTGTGTTCTTTGCAACTCATTACAACAAATTATGGTGTTTTATGAAAAATAGATCATGGTTGTGGTTATGCGAAAAGCTTCCTTCTAGGTCTCTCCAACGGATATTTTCTCTCACATGCACTTGTAAGATAGTAAGCATTACACACACGTAATGGTCGTATAATAGACCGTAGCAACGCACGGGCATTCAGCTATATATATATATAATAAAAGACGAAGTGTTTCTTCATGTCTAATTTTTTTTAGACCGATTTACCCTCTCACTAGATCACATATTACCAACCGTACCACCCCTAAGCGAACCGTTGTTGCTGCAACCCGCCCTGAGTCAAATCCACGCCAGATCAGAAGAAGTGACTAACTCTTCTCTCGTCCCTTCCTAGCCCCTCCTTGAGAGTCGACCTTCTTCCTCCTTCGCCGCCCCTCTCCTCCCTCCCTGCCGGTGGCCACGGCGACCGGAGTCGAGATGGAGAAGGTGGTTGCCTTTTTCTGTTTTTAGTAGTTGTAGATCTAGCTTTTTGGTGTTGTGCCCTTGTGCCGACTGAGGGTAGGTTGGAGATCTCCGGCGGCCAGATCTTCCACGCCTCGTGCACATTCTGCCTCATGACGCCCCACCGGCGTGTGGTGGTGTCGGTGGAGTGGAACCGCACCTGCATCCCTCTCAATAAGGACCGTCTGCGGTGCTTCAAGCCGGTCCTTCTGGATCGAGGCCAGCTTGATGCTGCCCCTCTTTCCTCCACTGCTGTTACGGTGTGGTGGAAGACCGCAGCTCGCCGTCCAAATAAGATCCTGGGCTCCCTCTGCTGCTTCTTCTTAAGGCCTCCTCCTCCAACTTAAGGCCTCCTCCTCCAACTAGTGGCAGAAGTTTGGAGGTTGATGTTGGCCAGTGTTCTTCAGGTCAGTGGCGAGATGCTCGCGATGCTGGAAAGGTTAGTGCTAGATCTGCTTGTCTCTCTCCTCTCTTCAACCACCATGGTGGTGGGCAGGGGGAGCATGCGAGTATCTTCTGGCACGATCCTCTCCGTTGGGGAATTGCTGCAACCTTGTGGAGCTCATCAGTAGAGGACTCCTCCCGGCGATTTCTGCCTTGCCTCTGCTTCTTATGGCCGAACGGCGGCCCTCCTCGGCCACGGTCTGGTGGCCTTTCTACCTCCATCTGGGAGGCCTCTCCTCTCCAGCGGAAGGTTCTTCGGTGGCGGCGCATCAAGTGGTTCGTCCCCGATGGCGACGTCGTTGCTTCTGCCGGCGAGCTTGTCCCGGTGCTGCGGTGTAGAAGGTCCCTGAGGATTGGATTGCTTTTCATATTTTGTTTCTGGGGTCTTTGGTGTAAAAGTGGAGGTTCTGGTTGTAACTTTCTTTCAATTTTGGACCTCCTTGTAATCTGTAAACCCACCGCTAATTAATGTGCAGCTCTGGGACCTTCGTGACCCTACCCCTTGCTTCAAAAAAAAACTAAGCGAAAAAAAAGTTTCAATAAAGAATCACAACCAAATTGCCCTCCCACTAATATCCACCGAGCCACCCTTGCCCGTACAAATTAAAAAAAAACGCTACCCAAGTGCTGCGGTGAGTACAAAGGGCCGGCCCACTTCTATCTTAGTTCCGATCGAATCAAAATAATAGTGCAGCCATACATGCATCAATGAGAGGAAGCATTAAATAGTCCCATATAGCTTCCTTAAACAAAATCCCACCAATTTATATAGGATCGGAAAGTGTCTGGAATCAGTAAGCTGACTCAGACTCAAATAAGTTGCACCATCGTGAATTCAAATGTGGTCGACGCCCGTCAGGAGCTTGGCCTGCAAGGCTAGAATGGAAGGAGGACTTGCACGGCTGTAACTAAAACATGATTTGGGAACTTTCATCCTAGGACAAAAGAGGGCTTGCACGGTATTAAGCCGGATTTATGGGAATAATAATTAAAAGAAGACATGAACAGGCTCTCGACAGTGAGAAGGTGGAAGCTAGAAGCAAGAGAGAGGGATGATGAAGGCGTGGATGCTTTGCTTGAACCGGTCATCCTTCTCTTTTTTTTAATCCATTTTCTATATTTTTTGGAAAGTGAAGGAATAAAGTGGGTTTGGAGAAAAATTAACCTAGATGTCAATCGATTAGGGAAACATTTGGATTGACTAATTTTCTTATCCGCCATCTATTAGGGTGAGGTTTTGACGATGTCGTAGTCTCAAGGAGGCGTCGACAACGGCGTAGGAGCACGACAAGGAGAATTGGGTGAGGTTTTGTACAGACGATGCCTGATTTCCCTCAAAAAACACAATAGCAATCGAATCCTGTCTTGCTTTTCTTCTATGTTGTCACTGGTTTGGTTCGGGAGTCGATTTGTAGAAGGAGAGCAAGACAAAAGAGACTGCACTCGTGGGTGTTCTAGAAGTGCAAGAGCGTCGTGATGCCCTCACCCTCACTAGCATTGTACAATTTGCTGCCCTCGTGGAACGCTGATGCGAAGGGGTGCGCAACGCGGTGGCTGGTCGAAAAAGGATGCGGCGATGGAAGATACATGCGGCAAATACCAGTGACGTCGGCTGCAAGAAGGCAAGTAAGATATGGTCAAGAGGAGACAGGCTCTGATCTTACCTTGCTTGCCATTGTTAGAGATAGTATAGAATACGAGTTATATTTTCTCAGGACTTGTAGTCCGTTTCTAGATCTTGTACCGTGCGCATATAAATAAAGGTGTCCAGGGCCTCGGTAATTATCCGAGTAGACCCGTCGTAACTTTGACATGGTATCGAGAGCCTCAACTTCTAATACATCTACCTGATCGCTAAACAACCGAGTCGTTCCATCGTCGACGCAGTCTTTCTTCCCCGCGGGATTGCCATGACCTCCTCCTCAAGCAGCAGCGGTCATGTGATCAACCTCGGCGAGCCCCCGTCTGACAAATTGACGCGGGGCAATTATCCACATGGCGTGGACAGATCATGCCCACAATCCGCGAAGCACAACTCGTCGGCCTCCTGGACGGGACTGATACGGCGCTGCCGAAGATGCTGGTCGTCGCTCCCGCCATGCTGATAAAGACGAGGAACCAAAGATGGTGCCCAATCCTGCGTACGCATCCTGGCTGTCCGGGATCAGATCGTACTCAGTTATGTCTTGAAATATTGTTGCCTGTCAAAACCCACCGGCGAGCAGCGACGAGCAACACGAAGAGCTGGGAGGCTCCCAGAACTGCTGGTGGGCCCTGGTCCCTCGGGCAACGGCCCGCAAAACTCCGGCACACGTCCTGGCTGATGCAAGGGCGTGCCACCTGACCTATACCTGGTCAGGAAGGTGATGGATTGCTTCGATTAGTTTCCTGCATGGCAAACAAGTATACGTAAAATTCGAGCCGCGACCGGCTCCCAGGTTTCCCTGTGAATCGGCTCCTGGAGCCGATTATCCCATGGTTCTGCATTAGATCTACGATAACATGGGGTTTTGCTTCATCAATACAAGTTAAATCGACCTACGACAGTTTAACGTTTTCACCACATAATTGGAACATCCTACACGTAATTGAGCCTGGTAGATACAAAAGATGATAGAAAACTAACCCTAGAGAAGGCCTAACAACCGACGTAAAGTCAATTCCCGGAACAACTCCTCTCGAATTGGCAAACCATATCCTTACATACTACTGGATCGTTCAACCCGTTTGCAAGGCCTGACTATGTGGATATCAAACTAAACCTTGGAAAACAAGGCATAACTATAACAGATCAAATCAACTGAATAAAGATCAAGCAAGATGCTGCCCTTACACCCGAAAAAGGTGCAAAGGCAGCATAACTAAGCAATCATAACAAAAAGGTACCGATGCTAGCCCAAACAAATCTATGATAATATTACTCGCCATCAACAAGGCTTCAAAGACGAGTAACACTAAATAACGATAGCGAATCTTGCCTAGCAAGATGCGATCTAGCAAGATGACACTTACTACCGAAAAAACCCTAGAAACAAGGGGTGGCGATCTTGAGATTGTGTTTGTTGTGAACGTGATCGTCCTCTTTTCTCAATAACCTTAGGTACATATTTATAGTCCGGAGACTTTCTATCTTTGGAATAACCCTAACAACTCTATCTCTTACTTAAACCGAAGCATAACCTACCATAATATACAGATACACGGGCAATTTAGCCCAAATCCACGCACAAGGCTGATCCAACAATACGTTGCATATATGTATCCTCCAAGCCCATCTTGATTACGGCCCATCTCCTCCTTTGGCCAAAATGTGGCGATAACACATGCCCCCCTGGTTTTGGCAATAATAATTCCAAAACCACTCTGTCTTTTTATCGGGTTACGCGTTGCAGAGCAGAATCGTCACGCCGCCCCCTCATCATGACGCCTTGTCTTCTCAACTTCTCCGCAGTGCATGATTTGACAGTTTTGGCACCACATTCTGGAAAACCGCTATGGCATTGAACCACCTCCCACTATTCCTCTTATTTAAATTCATCTGAACAGTTTGCACCCCCATCCTCTTCCATTAGCCAAAAAACCCTCTTCCTCCGCCATGGCCTCCTCTTCTTCCTCCAAATCATCCGGCCTTTCCTTCCAATCCTCCAACACAATGAGCGACCGAGCCGGCGCGGAGCACCTCCAATGGCGTCAGAGGCTCTCGCCCACAATGGTGGGACGAGAGATCGACTTCCGCCTGGTCGGGAGGACAGCAGTCCTGACCGACGGCGAGGGCCTCGTTCCTTGTCGACGAGGAGGCGGAGGCGCCGGCGACGCCGTGTCTGGGCGGGACGTGAATCCTCCGAGGAGGAGGAGCGGAGGAGGACACCTCCTCCGACGAATACCCGCCGGTGAAGTGCTTCCGGGTCCAGCGAGGACACCGGCAGCGACGAAGGGACGAGGAGGCCCCACGACAACTTCAGCGGCGAAGACTACGATGGCAAGAATCTGACGACAGCGAAGACGGCGGCGACAAAGCTTCTAGATTAGGAACTAGTAGTAGTAGTACTAGTAGTAGATTTCCATTTGTAAGCAATCGGCTTCATTGTAAACAACCTTCTTTTGAATCAACAAAGATTGCTTTCCCAATTCGATTTTGCCGATAGTCAAAATAGGTCAACGTTCCAGAAGCCGATAGTAATGTATCGGCTTTCACCATACTACGTTCATATGGTCAACCAAGTCATAGCCCAAAGAGCCGATGGTAACACATCGTCTTTCCCCAAACGTTGACAAGGTCAAATTTGGTGCATATTTAGATAAATCTGCGGCCACTTTCCAATTTCAAGCGGTAGCTGCGACCCTCTTCAAAAAGGCTAACCCGGATCTCCAATTGCCTCACCGAATAGATCGAGCTTACAATGACAAGAACCCTCGATCCCCAATCGCATAGATCCATCTCCGCAAACTAGATGGCGGAATCGTCCAATACCAACACAGCGGTCTGCAGTGCGAAGGTACGCTTTGCTCATGATCTGAACACGGTGCTAGAATTAATAGCAAAGACTGAATTAATGCTTTATTCCACCGTTAAATTTTTAGGTTTCGGACATTCTACGCCGCATCCTTCTCTCCCAAATTCTCTCTGTCTTGGCCCCGTCTGAATCTAGTCCTGCCCATCGATCTCTTGTGAGGCAAGCAGAATCCTTCGTAAGCCAAAACCTAGATTTGAATTCTTGGGCCATTGCTTGTGAGCTGGCCTAATCCTCGAACATTGGGTTTCTTGGTACAATGAGGTAGCCAAACTTATCAATCCCAATGGGAAACCACGGAATAGCAGATGCCTTGTATTTGTCATTGTCTCCCTTGAGAAACATGAAAATCTTCTAAAACCATCGGCTATTTCGGTCCGATGCTCGAATCGCTTCATGTTCGGTCATGGCCCCATGACACCAACTCTTAGGCGTGGTGATGATTCTGGTCCGGACGTTACATCACCCAACCCTCTGCTTTTAAGGACAAAGGTCCCCTACAAGCTTTCTTCCAAAGCATCGCATTTAACTGGGGTGCCTATCTTCAAAGCCACATGAAAACTAAAGGCCCTGTCATAGAGAAAGAACACACGGCTTTCCTCAACTTCTGGCTAGAACATTTCATATTATGTGGCCCTTCCCTTGCTCCAACCAAGAATTATCTCTCCTTGGCCTACGAACTTGCCAGAGGCACTCAACAGCATCAAACTGTTCCTTGGAGAAGTCTATCGATATCTCCATTGATGTCTCAAACTATTCTCGGCATAGCAGTCAAACAGGAGGTCCTTGGTGGTTCATTCAGCTATGGTCTCAGCTGTATTTTCAAAACCATGTCCCAAACTTCCCCTTTTGGCGAGTTGCACCTTTCCGGATGCCAAAGGAAGCAGATCCGATGCACCACGCCAAGCTCAGTATAGACTGCGGTAGTAAATCGATCCTCAGAAGCATCCAAGTGGTTCAGCATTTTCTTCCAAGGCCTGGACAATCCTATCTTCTTTCCTTACGGAAGAATCGGAACATTTTGAAAATCCAATCTCCTTGAGCTAGACAACTTTGCCGATGACACCACTTTCGTGACTATTTTCCACTGTGATCCGTCCTGCTTCCTTCCGGTTGGCATGAGCACATCCAAGCGAATAATCAAGCTGGATACGAATTCTACCACCGATCGTAGTGGCTCGACAATTTGGCCTTGGACAAGTACCTCCCATTTCTTTCTCCACCATCTTACAGAGAGCCGACTGCCCGATCCTCTCACCATCAAAGGTGTTATTCCTTCTTCGATGCTCGACCATCCCAATTCCTAACAACCTCACCTTCGCTTCATCAACCGATGGTTTTGAGAACTGGTGGTCGATGTGGAAGACTCATGCCTTCAGAGAGCTCGGGACCGTTCTTTGGAACAGCTCGATCTTGAATATGATATCCCGAGAGCAGGTACCACTACTTGTAAATTTTCTTGATGCAGCTCACAAATGATTCTTCTAATAACCCGCTCTGTCTCCTTGCAGCAACAAGATGGTCCTGAACCTACACACGGTGATGGCTCCCCTTCAATTCTTCCCACAGCTCCTGTGGTCCTTTACGCAAAAACTCGCCACCTTTGAAAAAGGTCGTGATGCGAACCGATATCACCACAATCGGCTTCCAAGAGCCAAGCAACTTCGGTCAGCCTCGAGTTCCAACTAAAACAAGAGCGGTGGTGAGGAAGGTAGCTGCCAGAAGACTTTGAGGCCCGGAGCCCTTCTCCGAAGTTCGCATGTCTGATCCATGCCTTGGTTGATCTCTTTCATCCTTGCAAACATGCTCGTGCTTACTAGCTCTCCTTTTCTTCAGGTTTCCATCGAAGACACCTCCGTGAGGACACACAATCCAATCGAGGAGAATCGGGCCCCAGGACTGAGAGGACCACCACACCAGCCAGCCAGATTTGCCACCATCGGCTCCGAAAAGGCGGTTCCTGAACCTCTCGCCCCGAGCATCGGTCGGCGGGGCGGTATGAGCCCCAAGAGGGCTCGCAAGGATCAAACTTCTTCGTCGAGCCAGGAGGTTTGAAAGTCATCACCCCATGCTCTTACCAATTGTTTTTATCCGCCGATTCATCACTATTTACATCGCTAAGCACCTTCCATGCAGAATCGACACTTCTAGTGGGAAAGCGGGAAGTGCCGATGCCGCCATGCAAGGTGGATCTAGTAATCCCGAAGGTGTAGATGAAACGGTTACCACTTTGGCCAAAGCAACAACACACAAGCCGATTGTCTCGTCATCGCTATCCCTTGATCTTAGGAGATGCGTTAAACCGTTCGTTCGGCTCATCCTTCCATGTTGGACGCATACTGACGCCATTTCGGCCTGCCAGGGTTGTGATATCTCAGGCCTGCTGACGTTCGACCCTGAATCCATCGAACCAGCTCTCTCTGTCACCAACGATGAACCACGAGCAAGGGCTGTTCTACCTCAATTCCAGCGTCTCAAAGCCTTGTTGTCCTCCCCGACCGAGAAGTTGATCGAGGGTTCTGAAGAGGTGAAGAGTGTTCTTGCCGAAATCAAGGACCAACTCGCAGTAGCATTGCAGGCGAAGCTTTGGCCAGTTGTAACTCTGTCTTTCTACGGGTCAAGGGTGAAGTTGGCTCGTGAGAGGATTAATATGCGCCGCGCCCAACTCCCGCTGAAGGCCAATATTGCAGACAAATGTCAGCGGCTCAATGAGAAAAAGGCGTCTCTGGATGCCAAAACTGACACCTCTGTCAGCACTGCCGAGCTTGCACTCTTGAAAAAGGAATTGGGAGATCTTGAAGAGAAGGTCCGGGCGACTAAACAGCTCATTCGTTACAAGGAAGCATTCATCGCCCGCTCCCAAGACGAAGCAGAAGGCCTCAAAGCTCAACTGAAGACTGATGGCGAAATCGTGCCTGAACAAACAACTAGTGATGGGCAAGGACGAAGATGACGAAGCCGAGATCGCCGAGGTGGATCGTGTCCGCGCTGACGCCCTCCACGCCTTCGAGGCATTCCTTCAGTAGCTTATTCATGTAAACTGACACCTGCTCGTAACAGTTTGAACCTCTAGAGTCGATGGCTGTGCATCAGCTATATTTTTTTTTATTGGCCGATTTCATGTATCGGCCCCCATATTTCACTGTCCATCATCCCACATGCTTGGGAAATATTTCTTGAGATGCTGACCGTTGAAAGCCACTGGGAATTTCGCGCCGTCCAGCTCCTCAAGCATGTACGCGTTCCCCCTTAAAACTTGATCGACTCTGTATAGCCCGTGCCAATTTGGAGACCATTTACCATATGCTGCATCCTTAGTCCCCAATGGCAATACAGCTTCCCATACCAGATTGCCAACGTGGAACTCCTTTGGTCTCACCTTCTTATTATATGCACGAGCTACCTTGGCCTTGTTCTCTTTGATTTTCTCAAGCGACCACAGCCTAAGCTCAGTTAAATCCTCAACACTGTCACTCATCGTACGGCGCATATTCTTGATTGTTAGATCGTTACGAAAAGTGACACGTCTTGATCCAGCCGTAATATCCTGAGGCAATACGGCTTCTTGTCCATAGACTAGATGGTATGGCGAGGTTTTTATCGCTCCATGACATGACATGCGATAAGCCCATAAAGCCTCTGACAAAACCTCGTGCAACGCCTAGGGTGCTCATCGACTTTCCTCTTGATCAGCTTGATAAGGCTCGGTTGGGCCTTGACTTGCCCATTTGCTTGAGCATAGTATGGAGATGATCGGATCGGCTTAATTCCGTGTCCTCACAGAACTTTCTAAACTTCGTGAGAAATGAAGACCGAACCTCCATCGGTCGTGATAGTTTGGGGAATCCCGAATCTATGAATGACATGTTCTTTCACAAAATCGATAACATCCTTCGAGTTCACTGACTTCATAGGGACGGCTTCCACCCATTTAGTGAAATAATCCGTAATGGCCAAAATCCACATGTGGCCTTTGCTTGATGGAGGATTGATCTTTCCAATCATATCCATGCCCCAACCTCGGAATGGCCAAGGCTTGATGATGGGGTTCATTGCTGACGCGGGTACCGTCTGAATTTTTCCAAATTTTTGACATGCTTGACACCCTTTGTAGTACTTAAAACAGTCCTCAAGCATGGTGGGCCAATAAAACCCTGATCGCCTGATCAACCATTTCATCTTGTGAGCCGATTGGTGAGTTCCACAGGCGCCGTGTACCTCGTGTAGGAGCCGATTGGCCTCGGTTGGCCCCGGACATTTGAGCGATAACCCTTCCAGTCTGTAGAACATGTCGTCCCCAATAAGCACATACTTCATGGCCTTGTACCTTATCCGTTTAGGTGCCCCCCGAGCCGAATCTTTCAAGTAATTGAAGATATCGGCTCTCCAGTCGTCCGCCTCCAGGAACTGGACTTGAACATCAGCTCCCTCTGCTACGTCCTTGTAGCCTGAAGCCATTTGTGCGAGATCATTCGCCTCGGTATTCTGCGATCGCGGGATCCAGTTAAAGTTTATGTACCGGAACTGTGCCATCAGCTCACGGCATTGCAACCATAATGGGAAGAGCGACTCGCTCTCACACTTGTATTCCTCCGTGAGTTGGGAAATCACCAATTTGGAGTCTCCAAAAATTTCCACTGCTTCTGCTCCAGCTTCGATGAGCAACTCCATTCCCTTGCGTATCGCCTCATACTCAGCGACGTTGTTGGTGCAAGGGGTAGATAGCCTGATGGAGAAGGAATATGTTGCCCCCCGGGGCGACACGAGTAGAATGCCGATGCCGCAACCATCATCACAAACCGATCCATCAAAAAACATAGCCCACGCTCGTATAGACAGCGCTGCTATATCAGTGTTGATTCTTTCAGCAATAAGGTCGTAGCGACCCTTAACCGCTTCGGGGTTGATACCGGATATCAAATTCCGATAATGCAAACATCCATTTGCCGAGTCGGCCTTTCAACATAGGAGCCGACATCATATGTTTTATGACATCTGATTTGCATATAATGATAATCTCCGCTGAGAGCAAGATGTGGCGCAGCTTGGTGCAGGTAAAAAACAGGCAGAGGCACAACTTATCGATTTCAGGATACCTTGTCTCTGCATCCAGTATCCTTCTGCTGATGTAAAACACAACTCGCTCCAGACCATCATAAACTTGCACCACCACCGAGGCGATGGACGTGTTAGCTACTGACAAGTAAATGTAGAACGGCCTATCCGGCTGGGGCGGAACCAACACGGGCGGCTTCATTAGATATTCTTTGATCTCGTCGAAGGCTCGTTGTTGTTCTGTCCCCCAGCGGAACTCCTCATCAGATTTAATTTTCACCAGTCCCATGAACGGCTCTATTCTTCCTGACAAATTGGAGATGAATCTTCTGACGAAGTTGATCTTGCCGATGAGAGACTGCAGTTATTTCTTTGTGGTAGGTGGCTTCATTGTTCGCACTGCCTCCTGACTTTTCAGGCCGATCTCAATTCCGCGTTCATGGACCAAGAAACCCAAGAACTGACCGGCCGTCACATCGAAGGCACACTTCTTTGGATTCATCCGAAGCCCGAATTTTCTTGTTCGGTCCAGGACGCGTCGCAGATCGTCCAAGTGTCCTTGTACTGAAGCAGACTTGACCACCACGTCATCGATATAAATTTCCACCAGCTTGCCGATCAGATCATGGAAAATGTAATGCATGGCTCTTTGGTATGTGGCGCCAGCATTCTTCAGTCCAAACGTCATGACTACATATTCAAACAACCCCACCGAACCTGGGACTCTGAATGCAGTCTTGTGTATATCTTCCGGAGCCATAAAAATTTGGTTGTAACCGGCATTGCCATCCATGAAGCTCAAGACCTTATGACCAGCAGCTGCGTTGATTAATGTCTCTGCTACCGGCATCGGATACTCATCCTTTGGAGTGGCTCTATTGAGATCCCGAAAATCTATGGCAACACGCCAGCGGCCATCCTTTTTCTCTACAGGTACGATACTAGAAATCCACTCAAAGATACCTGCATGGCCTGATTAACCTAGCTGTCAACATTTTCTCGATCTCTTTCTTGACTTCTTCCAAAATTTCGGCCTTCATCTATCGTGCTCGCTGCTGGATTGGCCGAAACCCTTTTTTAAGCGGGAGTCGATGCTCAATGATGCTCCTGTCTAACCCGGGCATCTCTGTATAGTCCCAGGCAAAGCAATCTGGATATTCTTTCAACAAAGCTATCATCGGACCCCGCAGATTCGGATCTAACTTCTTGCTGATAAATGTTGGTCGCGGCTTATCCCCGGGACCGATGTCAATCTCCTCTAGCTCATCAGCGGAGGTAAACCCATACCCTAGCTTTCCGTCACCTGCTAAATCGATGCTAAACACGGGGCAAACATTTGGTGAGGATAACAAAGATAATTTGGGCCGATTGCCGGAATCGGCCCCCTTTTTGATTGCATTAGTCAAGGAAGGTTTACAACTTATTTGTGCTCTACAATGGCAGGGAATCTCCCTACTACATGCATGACCTTGTTTGTCGAAGATTCTTTTTTATTTTTGTGGCGATCGCAGGATCGGCCATACCACTGCATCGTGGACTTTGCTACTCTGTCGGGCGATGGATAAGACCAGCCTCACCCTTTTTTTGTAGCTTCAATGCGCTCAGCCGTCTAGACCGATTCGAGATCTGCTCTTGGTCTTCGCCTCCCGGATGTTCATGCCAGCTATGGAGATCTCGATCATCTGCATGAATGACCTCCACTTCATCTCCATCCCAGTATTAGGCCTTTGGTGCATCGTGGATGGAATGCGATTAGCGTGAATCAATCCTCCCCGGCAAGACAGCGTAGGTGCTTTTCTGTCAACGATGAAGAATGACGTGGGATGGTTTTTCGCCCACGGTCAGATCCACGTTGTAACGCCTTGCGTTTCGAAGTTTGGCCGTTGAAGTCGCTTAACGTGACGTTGGTTTTGATCAGATCTGCAGTGGAGCGTCCCAAACGCCGTAGCATGGAGTATGGCATTATATTGACTGCCGCTCCGGTGTTAACCAACATCTTGCGGATAGGCTGCCCATTGATATAACCTCGCAGTGCAGGCTTTCGGATGTTTGTAGCCCTTCTCTCGTGGCTTTTCAAAGATAACCGTGGGCGCGATCAAACCGCCACCGGTAGTTCTTTGGTTCTTGGGCGCAAAACTCGGCGGAAGTATGAACACTATGTTTGTGCCGCCGATGTCTTCGCATCGGCTTTTATCGTTTGGGCGCCACTCTTTCCTTTTCGGACGAGCCTCCGTTTCCAAGGTTTGCCGAATTTTCACGGCCAGATCGGGCCGTACTTTCCTTAAAGTGTGGAGGTACTGCGCTTCGGCTTCCTCCAAGCTACGCAGTCGCTGAACTCTACGCTTTTGGGTGTGTCTGAGTCCATCGGGACACCACCTTGGCCGGTGATATCTGTCTTCTTCTTCTTCACCCTTTGGCTCCTCGAGATATTTTGCTCGAGATGACTCCTCTTGTCTGTTCTGAGGCGGGAGAGGCCCTAGACGCTTGAACACTGAAACTGGACCTATGTCATCCTTCTGCTGTCCACATTCCGGGCAGTTGTCCATTGTAGGCAATCGGCTCATTCCCGCATCCCAGCAATACTTGAAGAAAGGACAATCCCAATGTTTATCCACGCCTTCCTTTTCCTTTGACTTTCCCCTAGCGAGGTGCTCATATCCTTCATCATCTCTATCGTGCCGGCGACGTCGGTCATACTGACGCTCATACTTGTTAAGGAGATGCGTGGAGTGTGGCTTCTGATATCGCACGCTTCTCACTTGCTCCTCGGTTAAATACCGCCTGTCATCATAACGGGGCCGGTCACGTGGACCAGCCTCCTCTCTTTCTTTGCCCCGAGAGCGACCGCCTTCCTCCTTATATGTGCCACGGTGGTACACAGGCCCTGCCATATTAACATCGAACGAGAAATCTAGCGGCGCCTCGTGGGTGGTGTGTTCTACCATGTTGACGCCGGGAAATGGGTTTGTGTCTACTTTCATGGCGAATTGCCCAAGGATCAGACGGCCCTGTTCTATCGCCGTTTGGATCTGGCGGCGTAGCTCTTTGCAATCATTGGTGGTGTGGGTGAACGAGTGATGCCACTTGCAGTATGGTCTCCCGTTCATCTCTTGAGCCGTAGGGATTTTATGGCCTTCGGGTAACTTCAGCTGCTTTTCTTTCAGCAGTAAATCGAATATCTGCTCAGCTTTGCTCACATCAAAGTCGAACCCTTTTGCAGGCCCTTGCTGTTTTACCCATTTGCAGGACACAGGATCTGCCCCCCGAGCCCATTCAGCCACGGCCACCTCCTGGTCTTGTACGGGATCCTCTTCTTCTGTATCGACCAGGCCTATCGGACGTTTGAACTTGTCTTGGTACAACTCAGGGTGGCGCTGTTCATACATTGTCAGTTTCTGGGCCATGTGCGCCAATGAATTGTATTCTACTTGGAAAGCCAGATCCTTGATAGGTGCTGAGAGACCCAACACCGCTCATTGCTTCTTTCTCAAACGAGGCGAATAACATCGGTTCTTGACGGTCAAACGCTGAATGTACTCGGCTACCGTTTCTCCCGCCGCTTTGCGCCAGATCTGCAATGCCACCTCGGTAGCCGAATGATCTGAATGTGGAACTGCTCTTCCGATTGCTTCAGTGCGGATCGAATCCGGTTAACGAGGTGTACCACCCAAAAGCTGGTTCACCGAGATTGCGCAAAGAACCTTACGCCAGAATCGATCCGATGCTGAAATCATGCCTAAGCGTGTGTATCGGATCACATGCTCGATCGAGCTCGACCCTGATCCGCTAAACCTTGAGAACTCGGGAGCCGATACTTGGGTGGCGGAATCAGATCAAACTTCGTTAAGTACGGCTTGGAATAGCCGATTGTCCTTCTCTTGACGCGTTTAACTGGTCTCTCAAGATGGTACGGATTTGCTCCACCGTTTGAGCTGCAGGGGCTAAGTTCTCATGACTCGTTCCGGTGGCATACTTGGCTAGCCATGCCTGTTTATCAGCGTCCATCCCAGACATCCCTGCTCCAGAAATACCTGCTCCCGAAGCCCCTGCTCCAGAAACTCCTGCCCCAGAAATCCCTGCGGTTGCAATCTGGTTCGTGCGCGTCAGGCTATTGCAGTCCGGCACGTAGGTGCACACATATCCATGTGGGATTTCTTTAGGTGGTTCAAACAGGAATTGGCAATCGCCAGGGTCACCTCCAACCTTGTAGACGACGTCTGGTGCCTGGTGGCTCGGGAGGCAAGCGTGAATGGCGGTGTGGCACAGTGCAGGCAGTCTTTCTCCCTGGTGAGTCCCTAGAGTAGGCCCCGACGGAGAGTACTGATGTTTCATGATCTCCTGAACTACATGAACCGTGACGCGCTCGAAAGCGTTCACTAGGCTCTCAGAATGGCGGTGAAGAGAATGAGCCACCATGTAATTGACTTCCTGTCGCAGAGCTCTGGTGCGCTCCTCTGAAGGAACAGACAGATCCACCTCATCAAGAGCACCTTCGGGTGAGAACCCTTTCCACCTGATGCCATGCTTACGGGTCCTCTCAAAAGAGTCGATGAGATCGGCTTCGAAGAGAGCTTTGATATCATCATACTTCGCCTTGTGCTCATCAGGCAGATCGTCAAATGCGTGGTCTGCATCCCCATCGCAGCGTCGGATGTTGATGCAGATGTTGTTGAATGTCCCACCGGGCGTGACAGAATGTGTTGCCTGTCAAAACCCACCGGCGAGCAGCGACGAGCAACACGAAGAGCCAGGAAGCTCCCAGAACTGCTGGTGGGCCCTGGTCCCTCGGGCAACGGCCCGCAAAACTCCGGCACACGTCCTGGCTGATGCAAGGGCGTGCCACCTGACCTATACCTAGTCAGGAAGGTGATGGATTGCTTCGATTAGTTTCCTGCATGGCAAACAAGTATACGTAAAATTCGAGCCGCGACCGGCTCCCAGGTTTCCCTGTGAATCGGCTCCTAGAGCCGATTATCCCATGGTTCTGCATTAGATCTACGATAACATGGGGTTTTGCTTCATCAATACAAGTTAAATCGACCTACGACAGTTTAACGTTTTCATCACATAGTTGGAACATCCTACACGTAATTGAGCCTGGTAGATACAAAAGATGATAGAAAACTAACCCTAGAGAAGGCCTAACAACCGACGTAAAGTCAATTGCCGGAACAACTCCTCTCGAATTGGCAAACTATATCCTTACATACTACTGGATCGTTCACCCCGTTTGCAAGGCCTGACTATGTGGATATCAAACTAAACCTCGGAAAACAAGGCATAACTATAACAGATCAAATCAACTGAATAAAGATCAAGCAAGATGCTGCCCTTACACCCGAAAAAGGTGCAAAGGCAGCGAGATAACTAAAGGAAGCATAACTAAGCAATCATAACAAAAAGGTACCGATGCTAGCCCAAACAAATCTATGATAACAGTATTACTCGCCATCAACAAGGCTTCAGTACGAGTAACACTAAATAACATAGCGAATCGCCTAGACCGCAAGATGCGATCTAGGCAGCATGACACTTATCCGAAAAAAACCCTAGAAACAAGGGGTGGCGATGCGCCGAGATTGTGTTTGTTGTGAACGTGATCGTCCTCTTTTCTCAATAACCTTAGGTACATATTTATAGTCCGGAGACTTTCTATCTTTGGAATAACCCTAACAACTCTATCTCTTACTTAAACCGAAGCGTAACCTACCATAATATACAGATACACGGGCAATTTAGCCCAAATCCACGCACAAGGTTGATCCAACAATACGTTGCATATATGTATCCTCCAAGCCCATCTTGATTACGGCCCATCTCCTCCTTTGGCCAAAATGTGGCGATAACAAATATCTCTCCAAGGAGATCCTCACCCACGTCATCCGGATCGAGAGCTCAACCGGTGTATGGCACGCGGTGGAAGAGATGTTCGCCTCCCAAAATCAATCCAAGGTCACGAACCTTCGCATTGCTTTGGCGAACACGAAGAGATTTCAATTCCCAAATACCGCGGTGTTCCTGTACAAGATGCAAGGCATTGCGTACGAGCTTGCGGCTGCCGTGCGCCCTGTTCCAGATGATGAACTAATCTCGTTCATCTTGGCCGGCCTCGGCCCCGACTACAACTCCCTTGTTGCTGCCCTCGGGATAGTGGCCAATAAGATGCAGCAGAGCGAGCTATTTTCTCATGTGCACGCCTACGGTCAGCGCCAAGAGATGCTCGAAGGGCAGCCAGGTAGAGGCTTTGAGACGTCCGCAAACGCCGCCTCTCGCCAACAGCGTCCGGGTAATTTCAGCGGCAACAAGGGCGGCCGAGGTGACTACCGCAACAACCGTGGTGACTACCGCGGTGACTACCGCCGTGATGATCGACGTGATGACCGCCGTGATGATCAACGTCGTCAAGGGAGAGGCGGTGGACGTTCTACACCTCTAGGAGGGGGACGCGGTCGCGGACGTGGCCGTCAGCGTACGACACCATGGGTCGACGTCGCATGCCAGATTTGCAATGGAGAAGGCCACACTGCCAAGGATTGTTGGTGGCGTTTTCAGGACGATGGCGATGACTCATATGATGACAAGGAGGCTCATGTGGCATCATATTGGAGTGGACACAAATTGATACTCTGACACCGGTGCCACACATCACGTCACGGGCGAACTAAATAACTTGACCGTCCGAGAAAACTACAAGGGCTACGACAAGGTCAACACTGGTGGGTATGGTATGAATATTTCTCATATTGGTCATTCAATTGTTCGTAACCCTGTTCAGAATTTTCATCTCCGCAATATTTTGCATGTTCCAAATGCTTCAAAAAATATTCTATCTGTTCATCGTTTCACACTAGATAACCGTGTCTTCATAGAATTTCATCCTTTCTTCTTTTTGATCAAGGACCAGGACACACGAAAAATAATTCATAGAGGGAGATGCGTTGGCAGTCTTTATCCCCTTATCTTTTTATTGGAGTCGTCCACCCACCCACAGAAGCATGCGTTTGTTGCCGCCAAGCCTTCTCGAGCGAAGTGGCATAGTCGTCTTGGTCATCCATATTTTTTCATTGTTAGTCAAATCATTAGCAAAAATAAACTCCCCTACATTAAAGATTCTAGCATCGAGTCAGTTTGTGATTCATGTCAGCAGGCTAAGAGTCATCAGCTTCCATATGTTGTGTCCACTAGTGTTTCTACAGCACCTCTTCAATTAGTTTTCTCAGATGTATGGTGCCCTGCTCCCACTTCTGTTGGACGTCATGATTACTATGTAAGCTTTATTGATGATTATAGCAAGTTTACTTGGATTTATTTGCTTAAGAAAAAGTCTGATGCCTTCTCTGCCTTTGTAAACTTTCAAAATCTTGTTGAGCGTAAGCTTGATAAGAAAATCCTTACCGTTCACACTGGTGGAAAACATGCCTCTAGTCCTGGTTCGCAACGGGCTCTAGTCCCGGTTTTGGGCCCGGGACTGCGAAAACGGGACTAGAGCCCCCCCACTAGTCCCGGCTCGCTACGGACCGCGACTGATAACAGCCACGTGGCTGTTTTAACGCCACGTGGGGCGGAAACCCTCTAGTCCCGGGCCGTAACACCACCCGGTACTATAAGGTTTCCTGCTGCGTCAGAGAATCGTGTGTTTCTCTGCCGCGGCAGAGATTGTGTATTTCCTTTTTTTGCCATTTCGTTCCCTTTTCGTTTTGTGTTTCGCTATAATTTCAAACATATATTTAAGTAAACATATTCTACGCTACTACATACATAGTACACGTTGATGCATCTATATAATTAATCAATCCCTTACAAGCATACATCGATGATATATATATCAAAAGGAAGAAATGTTTTAAAAGTACATGGTCATTGATGAATATATATATCATATCAGCTACATGGAGATCACTAAGGCAAATTGAGTTCCACGTCATCCGCATAATGCTCTCCATGTACATCAAGGACTTCCTTCATCATAAATCCCGCCAACTCCTCTTGAATTGCTCTTATGCGCTGGTTTGGCTCTAGTTTCTCCCGCAAATCATAGATATAATGTGAGTCAACTTTCCGCTCACTGGTCAACTCGCGGATGTACTCGCAGACGTAGTATCCACATAAATAAGTTCTCGGTGGTTGTTGTAATCTCTTCACCATTTTATAAGTTAACTCCTCTTTGAATGAACCTGGTATTTTCTGTCTGAGCCGTGTCCAACACCTGCTCGGCAAAGAAAATGAACAAAGGAGTTATTAGTTACTTGATATCAGGAAATGAATAAAAGAGGACGATATAATGCGAAAATGATTGAAATTACTTATGGAGCATTGCTTTCATGTCGCTCCACTGCTCTTGGTCCCAACTTAATGAGTCGTGGACTTCAACTAGGGAGTTATCAACTTGAATGTTTAGCAAGATCCAATGGAATCTGCGGACGTTTACATAAACACACATGCATAGCTCACCCAGTAAGCAAAAATAAAATGTGTACAAGATATAAACACTCACTTGAAGTTGTAAGGAAATAGTATTTCCTTAACAAAATTATTCTTGGTTAAGAACCTGCACAGGTCTTCCTCCACGTCCTTGGGGTGATTCTTTAACGTATATTCATTAACGATATATGGGCCAATGAACCCAACCTCGTATCTTCTAGCTCTTTTGCATTCAAGCATATTCATTTTGCAGAATATAATATCATCATACAAAAGGATATATAGTTAGGATAATATATTAAATGCAATGAACAAGCTGAGCTACAAACTTAATTATAGAAATAAATCACTTACAGACAGTAGAAACCAATGATAGATTTGTCGACGGTATTTGGTTGTATAAGCAAAGCCAGATCATTTAAACCTCACGAGTATGGTTTGAAGTGATGCTCCTTTCTAACGTCCACCGGAAACCAATCTTTCTGATGCTTTTTTCTGCTTGCGACATGTACCATTCATGCAGATTTCGCATATGTGTGGATAGACACGCGAGCTCCTCATTACTGACTAGAGGCTCCCCTTGGACATACTGCCATACTATCTGACCCACTGGCATATCTTCATAGCCTAAATATTGACCAAGAGACATATTTGCTTTGGTAGCAAGTGCTTTGGCCCGCGATACAGTGATTCCCATTAGTGCAGCATTATTACGGGCTCTGGGGTCCATTATTTGCAAGTCCATATCCATTTCAGCTCTGAAGGCCTTGTCGAGGTCTGAAATGACTTTGAGCGGGGCGATCGACTGATTCTTCTACGCTCCGAGCTGGGCAACTTGCTTCCCGCTCTTTGCACTTGTGATTATTTTCTTGTTTGCTTGCTTAATAATCTCCCGGTCATAGTCTGATTCCAGATTCATCGATATCTAGGATGGTTGCTCAAGAAAGGACTTAGCCCACTTTTTAGGTTTTTCATCATATACCGGCTTTGGCTCAGGCTTTTTGGGTGCAAAATGCGCCTTAACTTGGGCAGCCACATCCGCGTTAGTTTCCTCATCGGTCTTGTCATAAGGTCTCTTTGGAAGAGTCGGAGAGATGTCGACTATCTTCGTCGTTTGACCTTTCTTCTACGTGGGGCACGGGGGAGTGTCGAACTTCCGTTTATTTGACGAGGTAGTAGTATTGCACGGAGGCGGAGGCGGAGATCGAGTATTGCACGGAGGCGGAGATCGAGTTTATGTACTCCTGCTGCGGCGATCATCAGCGGGGCGGGGTGGACTTGGAGGTTGGCGATAATCGGGTTGGGGTGGACTTGGAAGTTGACGATATTTGATGCGGGGTGGACTTGGATTCCTCGGAGTCGTTGGCCTTGGCGTCAAGCCTGGAAACTTGATGTACTTCTTATTCCATAGAATGATGTTGCGCTTGACATCTCCTAGTTTCGTAAGGCCTTCAGGCATAGCTGTAACATCCCAAAAATATTAAACTAGAATCATCAAACTCTAATCATCAAAATTAGGGTTAACAAAAACTTTTCCAATTAAAAATACGAAAGCATTCATATGTGTATGCATTACAATTTGGATTCTTTTGAATTGCCTTAGTTTTGTGTTTCTTTACTTGTAAAATGATTCTTAGGTGAAATAAACATCATCTAAACAACCCCCACACTTTCCCAAACACAAACAAATCAAAACAAACAAACTAAGTGAATGGTCACTTTGGCCAAATTAACTCCCATGCCTACTTTGGCTATCTCTAACTTTCAGAACTTAACAGAACCTTGTATGGATATTTGCAACCCTTGATAGTACTCATAACAAGGTACCAAGGCCCACTTTGTGATCATGCAAAAACATTTAAAAGCTTAGTTTAAATGACAGTTTAAAATTGAATCTATTTCATATGGCAAGATCCCACTTTTCAAAAACCACTCAAACGAGCTCAATTTTTAAAACCCAAGCATCCACAGAATCATCAACACATGCCTAGCACACCCACCGAAAATCTTTTCAAAATTCAAAACTTGAGTTCATGAGGCCATTTCATCAAACAGGTTGCAGATGCAAATCAAACAAAATCAAAACACTATGTTGAGCAGTGTTTTGGGCCTAACTGGTTCCCTCTCTAGATCACATCACCCTTAGTATATCATCTAGCAACCTTAACTAAGCTCTAGCCCCACTGTAAGCTTGCCAATATCATCAATGGTGAACAGGCCGAGAGCACCCATGTCACCCCAGTGTGGAAAGAAAGCTAGGAGAAGAACTAGCCGTGCCAACCTTGTCTGGGAGGTAGCCCATGCCTCATCGCCCCTCTTGACCAGCCCTAGCTCGAAGACAACGCCCAGAACCGCCAGGAACACCGCGTCCGTGCCGTTGTCGACTATGCCGACGCGCGCCGCAGAGCACGCGCCATTCCCACACAACCCGACCACCTCGAGCCCTTGCTGCCCGCCAGCATGCACCCCACCGTCCCAGGAGACCGCCAGACATGCCCATTTCACCGCCCGTACCCCGTAGCCACCGCTCTCTGCAGAGTTCACCGCCTCTACCTCGCAGAGCAACGCGCGTTCCCGACCGTTTGCCACCGCCCCTACAAGCGCATTTAAACCTTAGAGCATCGCTGGGAGACCACTAATCGATCGCCACCCTCGGCCATGCCTCTAGCCGCCCGTAGCCGTGTCGCCACAGTCGCCTGCCCATCCCTCTCGGTCTTGCCGTCGAGCCTATAAAAGGAGGCCACCCCCAGCCGATTGAAGCACACCATTTCACTCCCCTCACCTCACTGATAGTTCCACCCCTTAGCCGGAGCAAGGCGAGCAGCACATCGCCGGAATTTGGCCGGAGCTCGCCGCTGAAGAGGAGAAGAGGAGCCGTTGATTTCATCCACCCCAGGAGCTGCCGCGACCACCCGTGAGTTCGCCGTCGTCGACTTCGTCGTTCGCCCGCATCGCTGACCCTCGCCTGAGCCCCGGTGAGCCTCCCACGACCCCCACCTGCCGCGTTAGGGTTCTGTCTCGCCGGCGCTGCCCGACGTGGACGACGAGTCGTAGCCTTTCGATTAGACTTAGATCGTGTGGCCGATATCGCCCCGTACCGCTTCGCGTTTAAAGAGCCACTGACTGGTGGAACCCCCTGTCAGCCGAGCCTCGCGCCGCAGAGTGACACTGGGCCGGCCCATTACCCCTTCCCGCGCAGCCCACTCGTTTGAATTTAGATTTTTCTTTTCTATTTAGATTCAAACTCAGTTCTGTACTTAGTTTCAAAAATCAACCCAGCTCGATTCAGTGAACCAAATTGAATGAAAACAATTTTGTTAGAAAGATATTAAAATGCTTAATCCAAGCCCGTTGGATTCAAATCATTTGGATCTGTAGATCGACCTTGGTAAAAATAACAAGGAAGAACCTTTTCTTCATTCAAACATTTTTCAAATTTAAACCATAATAGCTTTTGAGTTGATTCCAACTCTCAAAAATCACATTTGATCATACCTTTCAGAATATATAAAAACATATGGGTTTACTTACAGAAATAATGTTCAAGTAATAAAAGAATGCCACATAGGCATTTCTAGTCACTTTATTTATTTAAAATAAAAGGGTTAAACCTTATTAAATTATGACAGCACTTTAAATCACATTACCATGGACTGAAATATGTGGTGATGACATGTGTCAACATGATCCCATGTTTGGTTTGGAGAATATTAAATCTTAAGTAGTTTTTCAATGAGTAGAAATTACTTTTCTAAAAATAAATAAATAAGACAAATGCTTTAATATTGTAATATTAGTGATGATGCTAGATCATCTATAGAACCCTTTTGTGTGATGATTGAAAGCAGTTAAGTATTGTTTGGTGATTGTGTACCTCGTATTTATTCATAGACGCTAGTACCGACCAAGGATACGAGGAGGAAGGAGGATACTACGAAGAAGAAGCCGAGGAGAACTTCAACCACTTCTCTGCTCAAGGCAAGATTATACTAATACTTGCAAGCTAACACTTGCAAGATATTCTACTTTAGCAAGCCTTACTAATCAAGTTGACCTATGCAAGATAATACTTGCTTGTTACCATGCCAACTATATGTCTTAAGCATATGTGATCATACTCACTTGATTAACCAATCCTAGTTTTACTTGCAAGCTTTCTACTTTATTTCATTATCAAAGATTTTCTCAAAGTTTACTTAAGTGACTTGTAGATTCTAGGAAGATAATTGAAGGTTGCATAAAGAGCATTAAATTTGGCCTAAGCTAGAAAATCTTGATGTCATCCTAAGGCATGAGATTGAACCTAGTTAAACTACACTAGTTTACCACCCCTCATTAGTACTCACCCCACTTGTAGATGCTAGTGCTAAGCATAAAAATTATCAACTTTAGATGGGAATACTTGGTGGAAAATGGTTATGAAAACCTTAGAATGATGAGTCATTCTACTGAGATGTTTTGACATGTGTTTCCGAACACCAGATGATTTGGAGGATGAAAATGTTAAGGCATGAGCCTTAGCCCTTTTTAAAACTGATGGTTGTCTGGATGCGATACCATTCCAATTTTACCGTACAACCACAGTACCCGAGAATTGGGTAGGGCTTTACTGGAAAATTTTATACCTTAGTATTGGTTCCCTCACGGCCAAGGTCTGAGTTGAAGCTACCTTGTGAAGATTTTCCACCTGTGCAGTACCCAAGATGACAGTTGGTCATGGTTGGGAGGCCAAACTCATAGGAGAGGTGCCTATACTAGGGCGTGTAATTGAAAGGTTAGGATTGATTATCCGCATACTGAGTATGGTGAATTCAGGATTTGTTCCTGACGTATGTATCGAATGTTGTGGTGAAAGTGTACAAATCTCTGCAGAGTGTCAAACTATTCGAATAGCCGCGTCCGCGGTTATGGACAGTTGGAGTGGCCATACTGTTCCCTCGTCAGATGTTTTCAAAATGACTTGTGAAATGAATTGAGATCTTGACTTGACCACAACAGGGTTGTGATATGAAATTCAAGTTCCCACTTAGGTGTTATAAAAACTTGACTAGCTTTTTCTTTCTTCTGAACTTAGTAGAGGTAAATCTGGCTTTTTGCAAAACAGCCCTAGAGCTTAGTGTCTTACTACAAAACCCCCCTTCACTTTTTAGTATTAGTTTGCGAGTACTTAAAGAGTACTCATGGCTTTGTCCCTGGCTATTCCCGTGGCCAGACTATAAAGAGGAGTACCAGGATGATGGACCCCAGGAAGGTTACGACAACTAGGATCATCTCCCATCGTCAGCATTGCCTGTGACCCCGAAGATGGAGCTTCGCCTACGCTACCTTTATTATTACGTATTTCCGCTGCTTAAGTTATATTAAGAACTGGATCATGAGATCCTTATTTGTGTAAGACCTTATGTATGGTTTGTAATGGATGATGTACGGTGGTATCCAATTCTGTTATGTATCGCAAAAATGGTAATCCTGGGATTGAGATGTATGGCATAACAGGCATATGGGATTAAAAATCTGGGTGTTGACAGTAGCGATTTCAATCTCTAGGTCCGCAAAATCCTCCACTATGTCATCCACCGTGACACGAGCATAGCCTGATGGAATCGGAAGTGAATGGTGGGTGCACCAGGTAGACAAGGTAAAGCAGTGTCGATCGCCACCTTGAAGGACAGGTTGTTCATTGGCTGATGTATCTCACATTGTGCCATGTCTCTGAAATCATCCACGGGGTAGTGAGGATCCGGTGCATCATCCAGCAATGCTCTATCATTAGACCGGACCTCCGTGGAAGCCACGCTGCTTCTCCCCTGGCTAAGATCCAATGCAGGATCATCAGCCCGCTGGTGAGTTGACGACGGCGGCCTTTGGCTAATTTCATGCATGAGGTTCTCTAGATCAGCTAGGTCCTGCTCTACCCTGAAGATCCGGTCTGCCTTCCGGTCCTTCTTTCTCTGACGGCTTCTGTAACTGGCCTCGTACTGAGGAAACCCTTTCTTCCAGGAGACACCGGCGCCTTGGCCTCGTGTTCATCCTCCCTTTTCAGGATTCCCTAGGGCGCGTGTCAGCTCGTCGTTCTCTCTCTCTCGGGACGGAACAATCCCAATTGAGCATCGTTCATTGCTTGAATAAGGTCTTAGGAGGGTTTTAGAATTTTTTCATGAAATAATGTCTTCCCTGTTTCTAGGTCCAACAATCCCCCGTGCCCGTACCACCAGTGATTTGACCTCTCGGGCCATCCATCTGTACCAGGAGTGACGCCTCTAGCCCTCATTTTCTTCTCCATAGTTTCCCACTTAGGGACGACACTCTTGTAGCCACATGTCCCCAATTTATGATGGTATTTCTTTTGGGCAGCATTTAACGCGTTCTTTACCAACTTTGCCATTGCTTTATGAGATTGCTTGTACTGTACAAAATCGGGCCACTGTTCTCTCAACTTCTCGTTTACTCCTTTGAAGTCTGGAGTTTTCTTTTTCACGACATATTTCGCGTATAAACATTTCTTGTGCTTCCGGTACATTTCAGCCATCTTGCTCAGAGCCCACTCCTTGACTTTCTCTCTATTTTCAAGCCCACCCGGCCTTGGGGTAATACCATCTACCTCAAATTCTTCATACTCTGGAGGTAGTATGAAATGCGCTATGAGCTTCTGCCAAAGGTCACCTTTGGCATCATCAGTGACATAGATGTTGGATTCTTCACTAGGTTTCTTTGAATGATTCCATTCTTGGATGGTGATCGGCAGGTTGTCCCTAACAAGCACCCCGCATTGATCTATAAACATCCTCCGGTGCTTCTCTGGAGCAATCGGTTCACCTTCATCATCTATGTCTTCGATGGTGAACCTCTGATTACCATCCAACTTTTTGTTCGGCCCTCGTTTTGTTCGAGCTATCGATTGCTTCGATCCGGTGGGCTAAAAGAAGAAGAGAGAGTGATTAATATATATATAGATTAGTTAATGAATATAGGTAACACGAGACTTTATATATATATATATATATGTACCTCGCCGGATCCTGTCGAGGGGCCATCATTATTGTTGTTATTTGTTTGCCCTTCGTCCATCTGGTCTTCCCCTTGGTACATTAGGTTTTCCTCTAGTCCATCACCGGATGGATTCAGATATGAGGATATCTCTTCCTCGAGCAAAATATCTTCGCCGTTAGTAATATTAAGAGGAATTTCACCTCTTATCATGCCCTGAAGAAAACCTTCACCAATGCGACCAGGATCTTCAGATGGATCCATGACTTAATTATCTATAACAAAAAGAGAGTTAAATAGGTTAGAAAAAACAATAACCCTAATAACTAAAACAAAAAAAACAATAACCCTAACAACACAAATTAATAACCCTAATATTATATACGGTAAAACAATAATCCTAATATTATTTTTGGTAAAACAATAATCCTAATATTTTTTTTGGTAAAACAATAATCCTAATAACTAAAACAAAAAACCCTAATATTATTTGTGGTAAAACAATAATCCTAATAACTAAAACAATATAATCCTAATTATAGTAATCCTAATATTATTTGTGCTAAAACAATAATCTTAATAACTAAAACAAAAAAAACCTAATAAAACAATAATCCTAATATTATTTGTGGTAAAGAAAAAAATAACTAAAACAATATAATCCTAATAAATAAATCAAAAAAATAACTAAAACAATAATCCTAATTATAATATTTTAATTAAAATAATAATAACTAAAACAATAATCCTAATCCTAATAACTAAAACAATAATCCTAATCCTAACTAAAACAATAATTCCAATAATAACCCTAGCTAATTAATATCTTGTGGTAAAAAAAACCACCCCGCCTCGGCCATCGACACCGTGGCGACTGACGCGTGGCGACGGCGCGGCAAGGCAAAAGCGGTGGCGCCGCACGACGAAGCGTCGCGGGGCATCACGATATCTGAAATGGCGGCAGCGCGGGCGGCAGCAGAGCGGCGGAGAACGCACGACCCGAGAAGAGGGCAGCGGCGCGGTGGAATCGGCGACCGAGCATCACCTCCCCTGCGTCTTCGATGCTTCGTCTTCGTCTGCTTCGTCGAGAAATGCTAAATGTTGGGCAGCCCCGTGGCGTGCGAAATATATACGGACGGGCCTTTAGTCTCGGTCTAAGCCACATCCCGCGACTAAAGGGTCTTTAGTCTCGGGTCGTGGATTAACCCGCGACTAAAGACCCCCCCCTTTAGTCGCGGGTTAAGCCACGATCCGGGACTAAAGGGTTTCTTCGGCCGCTTCGTTTTCGCGCGCGCAGACACCCTTTAGTCTCTGGTCCAGCCACTTTAGTCGCGGGTTAAGCCACGGCCCGGGACTAAAGGGTTTCTTCGGCCGCTTCGTTTTCGCGCGCGCAGACACCCTTTAGTCCCTGGTCCAGCCACAACCCGCGACTAATTTGTTTTTTGTAAATTTTCTTTTTTTAATTCATATAAAACTTTGGAAAATCATATCTTTTATTGTAAAAATCCAAATAAAACAAATAATATGTCTATTATTATCAAAAAAATATAAATAATCTTAATATAGTATCCATATATCTGTTTGCATCATTTATAAATTATTTCATTTGTAAATTTTCTTTTTTTTAATTCAAATCAAATATAAAACTTTGGAAAACCATATATTTTATTGTAAAAATCCAAATAAAACAAATCATATGTCTATTATTATCAGAAAAATATAAAGAATCTTAATATAATATCCATATATCTGTTTGCATCATTTATAAATTATTTCATTTGTAAATTTTCTTTTTAATTCGAATCATATCTTTTATAAAGAATCTTAATATAATATCCATTTAGTCCCGGTTGTAGTCACAAACCGGGACTAAATATATTTTCCGCCATTTTCCACCACTTCCCGCCAAGCGTTAGCTAATCCCGGTTTGTCCCGGATTTTAATATTAATAAATGTCTTGAGTGTTACCTAAATATGGAGATGTTGTATTTAGAGAAAAAGGCCTATAAATAGAGCAACCTATAAATAGAGCAGCCTATAAATAGAGGGAAAATGCCTATAAATAGAGCAGCCTATAAATAGAGGAAAAGGCCTATAAATAGAGCAGCCTATAAATAGAGGAAATAGAGCATGCTGGATCGAGCGGCCTATAAATAGAGGGAAATGCCTATAAAAAGAGGGTTCATCTTTAGTCCCGGTTGGAGAAACCAACCACGACTGAAGGGATTGCGACAGACTGGGCCAGGCAGCACTAATAATAGAGGTGAGTGTCAACATTATGTCGTGCGGCTTGTACCTTGTCCCGGATGGTGTCACCAACTGGGACTAAAGATGAACCTTTAGTCCCGGTTGGAGACACCAACCGGGATAAAACATGAGTCAGCACTAATAATAGGGGTGAGTGTCGACATTATGTCGTGAGTATCGACATTATGCCGAGCTGCTTGTACTATAAATAGGCATCCTTGTGAGTTCAGTCCTCTAGCCAGTTTGAGGCATCTCCAAGATGGTTTTCGAGAGCAGGGACACCACTACGGCCAGTTTCAGGGAGATGCCGCCGGAGCCTAGTCCTTCGGCATCTCCAAGAAACTGGTCATAGAGGCACTCCCTAATATGTGAAATTAGTTATCTCCCAGGTGTATTGATCTATTTAGAGAAGTTACAAGATACAAGATGGTTTTCGAGAGCAGGGAAACCACTACGGCCAGTTTCAGGGAGATGCCGCCGGAGCCTAGTCTTCCGGCATCTCCAAGAAACTGGTCATAGAGGCACTCCCTAATATGTGACCTCACCGTTTGGAGATCAGATCTTAATGGTAAGTATGAATCGGGACTAAAGGCCCCCCTTTAGTCCCGGTCCAGCCACAAAACGGGACTAACACTATAAAAATGGACACATGGAGCATCTTCACTCATAAAATGTTACAATTATTACACATCATTTCTTCGTGTGTGTTCCTTTCGGATCCCGACGTATCCATGGAGCATCTTCATTCATTAACATGATGCTTGGGTCATCCTTCACCGCGAAGGGCGGAATTTCATGAAACTTATCACAATCTTCTAACATGGCTGCCTTGTCCTCCACTCCCACGATGTTTCTTTTTCCTGAAAGAACTATCTGGCGCTTTGGCTCATCGTCTGATGTATTCTTTTTCTTATTTTTTCTTTTTCTAGTTTTGGTAGACATGTCCTTCACATAGAAAACCTGAGCCACATCATTGGCTAGGACGAATGGCTCGTCTAAGTACCCAAGATTGTTGAGATCCAACGATGTCATTTTGTATTTCCTGTCTACCTCAACCCCTCCTCCTATCAGCTTAACCCATTTGCACCGAAACAAGGGGACCTTAAAAGTAGGTCCATAGTCAATTTCCCATATCTCCTGTATGTAACCATAATATGTGGTCTTTGACCCATTGTTGTCTGTTGCATCAAAGCGGACACCACTGTTTTGGTTGGTGCTCTTTTTATCTTGGACTATCGTGTAAAATGTATACCCATTTATCTCGTACCCTTGGAAAGTTGATATAGTCGAAGATGGTGACCTAGACAACAAGTATAGCTGATCTCCAAGAGTGTTGTTTTTTATGAGATGTTGCAACCAACCGCCAAAACTCTTCATGTGTTCATCTCTAATCCAAGAGTCATGCTTTACAGGGTTGTTGGAGCGTAAGATTTTCTTGTGTTCCTCGATATATGGGGCTGCCAAGATAGAATTCTGTAGAACGGTGTAATGTGATCCGGTGTAAGAATGTCCGTCCCTACATATTATTGATTTCCTTCCTAGAGTACCCTTTCCACTCAGTCTTCCCTCATACCGCGATTGAGGAAGACCAATCGACCTAAGGTCAGGAACAAAGTCAACACAAAATTCAATGACCTCATTTGTTCCATAGCCCTTGGAGATGCTTCCTTCTGGCCTAGCATGGTTACGAACATATTTCTTTAAGATTCCCATGAACCTCTCAAAGGGAAATATATTGTGTAGAAATACAGGTCCGAGAATGGAAATCTCTTCGACTAGGTGAACCAGCAGGTGCGTCATAATATTGAAGAAGGATGGTGGGAACACCAACTCAAAACTAACAACACATTGGACCACATCATTCTGTAACCGTGGTAGATCTTCAGGATTGATTATCTTCTGAGAGATTGCATTGAGAAATGCACATAGCTTCACAATGGGTACTCGAACATTATCTGGTAGAAACCCCTCAATGCAATCGGAAGCATTTGCGTCATAATCACGTGGCAGTCATGAGACTTTAGGTTTTGGAACTTTTTTTCTGCCATATTTATTATTCCCTTTATATTCGATGAGAAGATAGACGGGACCTTAATACTGCTTAGGCATTCAAAAAATATTTCCTTATCTTGTTTGGTAAGAGCATAGCTGGCATGACCTTGAAACCATTCTGGATGCAGGCCATCTGGGTCTTTCATACGTTGATGGTCCTTTCGTGCTTCCGGTGTATCTTTTGTCTTCCCATACACGCCCAAGAATCCTAGCAGGTTCACGCAAAGATTCTTCGTCACATGCATCACATCGATTGCAGAGCGGACCTCTAAGAATTTCCAATATGGTAGCTCCCAAAATATAGATTTCTTCTTCCACATGGGTGTGTGTTCTTCAGCGTCCTTCATAACAGATTTTCCGCCAGGACCCTTTCCGAAGGTTATCATTTGATCCAAATATTTGACCATATCAAATATATCAGCACCAGTACGCTCCTTAGGCTTTGTCCGGTGACATGCCAGGCCATTGAAATGTTTGCCTTTCTTTCTTAAGGGATGCTTGGCCAATAGAAATCGACGATGCTCATTATACACATTCTTCTTACAATGTTCCAAATATATACTTTCAGTCTCATCTAAACAGTGTGTGCATGCATTGTATCCCTTGTTGGACTGTATCACGAAGGTTACTAAGAAGGCCAATCATTGATTGTTACGAAAAGCAATGCTTGGAGGTTAAATTCTTCTGCTTGTGCTCATCCCTTGCGCGTATCGGGTTCGTGCCACAACGTAAAAGTTCTTCCACTAATGGCCTTAGGTACACATCAATGTCGTTCTTGGGTTGCTTGGACCTTGGATCAACACGGCATCATAATGAACTTCCGCTTCATGCACAACCAAGGAGGAAGGTTATAGATGCATAGAGTCACGGGCAGTCTTTGTGGAGCTCTGCTCCCCAAATGGATTCATGCCATCTGTACTTAGACCAAACCTTAGACTCCCTGCGTCATCTGCAAAGTCCGGGTACTTTCTATCGATTTTTCTCCATTGCGACCCATCAGCGGGATGTCTCAACATCCCATCTGACTTACGTTCCTCTTTATGCCATCGCAACAACTTGGCGTGCTCTTTGTTTCTCAATAAGCGTTTCAACCGTGGTACTATAGGAGCATACCACATCACCTTGGCAGGAACCCTCTTCCGGGGGGCTCGCCCTCAACGTCACCAGGGTCATCTCGTCTAATATTATACCGAAGTGAAGTGCATACCGGGCATGTATCCAAATTCTCGTACTCCTCACCGCGGTAGAGGATGTGGTCATTAGGGCATGCATGTATCTTCTGAACCTCTAAACCTAGAGGGCATACAACCTTCTTTGCTTCGTACATACTGGCGGGAAATACGTTATCTTTTGGAAGCATATTCTTCATCATTTTCAGCAACTTTTCAAATGAGGAGTCAGGTATAGCACACTCAGCCTTCCAGTATGACAATTCGATGTGTTGCCCAGCTTTTTCAGACCATTTTTGCAATTTGGGTACAACAACTTTTTGTGATCCTCTAACATGTGATTGAACTTCTCCCTATCCTTTTCAGTTTCACAATCTCTTCGTGCATCGGCAATGGTCCGACCAAGATCATCAGCGGGTTCATCATGTGTCTCTTCTTCATCCTCCCCTTCAGCATCCCCCATGGAAGTATCTCCGTACTCAGGGAAACCATGATAGTTGTCATCCTCCTCTTCTTCATTGTCTTCCATTATAACCCCTCTCTCTCCGTGCTTGGTCCAACAATTATAACTGGACATGAAGCCGGACTTCAAAAGGTGGCTGTGAAGGGTTTTTGAGTCAGAGTAATCCTTCTGATTCCTACATCCATTACATGAACAGAATACAAAACCATTGCGCTTGTTTGCATCAGCAACACAGATGAATTCATGCACGCCATTAATAAACTCGCCAGAGCGTCGGTCAGTACCGTGCATCCATTCCCGGACCATCTGCATTATAGTAAAAGTATATCAAAAACCATTACACAACATGATAAAATTATTACAAGTTATATTGAGAGCTTCTAGAGCATTAATTTTGAATTTTGAAAAATTTACATGCACCAATTTGTGAATTGGAGAAAACAATCAACATGATAAATGTGGAGTTTTTTTATTATTGTTCTATCAGTGAAAACCTCATTCCATTCTAAGCTCTGGAACTCTAAAATTACACATTTAAATTTCCAGTAACTATGTGCCTAATCAAAATTTGTTACACATATATATCAAAATCCTTCTAGCTACTTCTAGAGCATGCATGCATTGATCCATATCTCTATACTTCTAGAGCATTATAGAGCTAAAGTAGCAATAAGAGATGAAAGAATGAAGTTCTAACCTTTTAAAGCTTTGGATTTAGGTGTTGCAAACTAAATCTTGAGAAAAAATGGCATTAACTCTCTTGCTTCTTTGAGAAAAATGGCCACCATATGCTTTAGGGCAGCAGGACAGGAAGCAGAATATATAGTGGTGGACAACTAGTCCCAGGCCGTGATACGACTCGGGACTAATAGTCCACGAAAAGACCAGCTGGCCTGCTCCAGGTCATTAGTCCTGGTCCGCATTACAGACCGGGACTAAAGATCTGGTCCGGCCCGGGACTAGTGACTACGGCCGTTTCTAGCCATTAGAGGCCTCACGGCCCGGAACTAATGCTCCAACTAGTCGCGGGCTGTGACAGGCCGGGACTGCTGGCCTTGTTCATATCAAACCAAAGATGGTTTTTCCAGTGGTGTCAATCTGATTGGAGAGGTGAGTATGTAAAACTAAACGCCTTCTTTGAAACACAAGGTATCACCCATCATGTTTCTTGTCCTCATGCGCACACCAGCAAAATGGCTCTGCTGAGAGAAAGCATCGACGCATCGTTGAAGTAGGCCTAGCTCTTCTAGCAAACGCTCACATGCCACTAAAATTCTAGGACGAAGCATTCCTCACTGCCACATATCTCATTAATATGCTCCCAAGCAAAGTAATTAGTAACGACACACTTGTTCATCGCCTTTTAGGCACCCGGCCTGACTATAATTCCCTTCGAGTTTTTGGATGTGCCTGTTGGCCCAATGTGTCTTTCTGGGGTATAGTCCTCGGCACAAGGGGGTTAAATGCCTAGAAGTCTCTACTGGGCGAATATATATATATATATATATATATATATATATATATATATATATATATATATATATATATATATATATTTCTATATAGGTAAAATGACTGGTGCATCTTGGTGCTCAGACACCGTACATAATACACATATGTTTTGCTTTGAACCATACATACCTGAAGGTATACGTACTCTAGTTATACATACCTAGGTATCATATACCTAAGTTACACATATCTAGGTATCATATACCTAAGATGTTGCATACCTAAGATGTACGTATCCAGGATACGTGTTTATATATGCAACTTAGGTACGTATACCTTAGGTATGTGATACCTAGGTATATATAACTTGGATAAATATATTTTACATATGAAAACCTTAGGTATGTGAAATTTAGGTATGTACATCTTGGGTATGTACAAAATGCAGGTTTGGTGCCGGGGCACCTTGGTGTCCCATATAGGCTTTCTATATATATATATATATATATATATATATATATATATATATATATATATCGTGATGTTTTTTTATGAAGGTGTATTTCCCTTTAAATCCCTTCACCCAAACGCCGGTGCTTTGCTTAGACAGGAAATCTTCTTACTTGAACCATCTCTAAGAAACTCTGAATATGGGGACGAACTAGTTGATGATTTAATCATGGAAAATACTCATACTACTAACCATGCATCTAGACCTGTTTCTGTTGCTCTACAGGACACATCACGTCCAATGGTGCAAGCTGGTGAAAATCTGAGCCAAGATGGTGCTTCAATCACTGAAAATATTACACATGAAATTACGCAGGAAGATAACAACGGTTCTGCAAACGAGTATGATTTTCTTGGCCCTACTTTCCCGGTATCAGGGACGTATTCTACAACAGATCGGTCGCCGGCCAACACTGCTGCTTCTCCCGCGCATGCGCCGTACGGCCAGCAACGCAACATGCACGTACGGTCGCCCACCGCGCCTTGCGACGCGTGCACGCGGTCCCCTCCCAGTTTCCAGTGCGGATTCTCTGTGCCGGCTCCCGCTGGCGACCAACTCCAGGCCGCAGAAACCACCCCACCGTCGGCTACAGGATCCGGTGCGCCGTGCGTTAGGTCCCGATCGAAGATTCTTTGTCAGCTACAGCTGACAGCGATGGGGAGCCACGATCTCCTGGACCGCGTCACGGTAATTATCAACCTGTGGCTGTCTCCCGTCCTGTTACACGTGCATCCAGGGGTGTTAGTCATCCTAAGTTGTACACAGCGGTTAGATGGTGTCTCTCATCAAACAAGGATGAACCAGATGATCTGCAAGCTGCTTTAGCAGATACAAACTGGAGAGAGGCAATGAATAAAGAATATGACGCCCTTATGAAGAATAAAACCTGGAGATCGGTACCATACAAGCATGGCACAAATATTATTGATTGTCGGTGGATTTACAAAATCAAGAGAAGAGCTGATGGTTCAGTTGATAGATCGATATAAGGCCCGATTGGTTGCTAAAGGTTTCAAGCAACGGTATGGCATAAACTATAAAGATACTTTCAGTCCTGTGGTTAAAATTGCTATAGTTCGGCTTGTCCTGGCAATATCTGTTTCAAGGGAATGGAGTTTGCGACAGTTAGATGTAAAGAATGCGTTCTTACATGGTGTTCTGGAATTAGAGGTGTGGCATCCCGCAAAACCACTACTAGAAAATCGCGTTGAATTTGTGCATTGCATCGTCATCATCATGCATTGTTTGCCAAAACTATGTTTGCAAAACCCGTCTTTGTTTTCTAAACGCCCATCTTATTCAAACGCCAAAACCCCGGGTCTCCGGATTATTTTGTTTTGTTCTTTGTCGGGTTGCAACGGCCCAATTAAATTAAATAAAAGATTTATTTATTTTAGTAGGCGGTCGAGCCAACCCGGCCGAACGACCCCTGCATTTTCTAAACGGTCCAACCTGCCTACCCCATCTAATCCCAAACCCACCTAAAATCTACCTCTCTCACCCTCCACCTCACTCCCACCATTCAGGCCGCATCACCTCACCTCCCTCTACCAATCCCAGTGCCACGTGGCCCTTGACTCCCCAATCCCTCACCCACACCCCATCCTGGTCCACACACTCACGCACTAGCACACACACTGCCTGCAAGCGCTTAGCCTCGCCCCCTGGGACCCTTGCGCGCCCAGGGCCCACCGCCCCACGTCCGCCCACCACTCCCTTTCCTGTTCCTCTTCCTCACGCTCTCCTCTCTCCGAGCCGCACGTCGCGATCCCAGCCGCGCCCCGCCGCCATCTTCCTCTCTCCCCGCTCTCTGGACGCGTCGCTCCCCTTGGCCAGCCCTCCCTCCCGCCGCCTGCTCCGGCCCCCTCGGCGTCGCGTCGCCGCGGAGGCCGCCGCCGCCGCCTCCTCCCGCCTCAGACTGCCCGAGCCGCCCGCGCCTCGCCGAACCGCGTCCTCAGCGCTGGTCCTGCGCTGGCCCGCCGTAACCACCAGCGCGCCGGAGGCACCATGTTTTCTCTCCCCGTTCGCGCCCAAGCCGCGTCTCCACCAACGGCCGGCCCCGACCTTCCTGGCCGTGACGCCCCGCCCTGCCGTTCTGCGCTCCTCGCGCCGCGTCCGCGTCTCCGGCCACACGCCCAAGCGCTCGTCGCCCGACCTCGAGCTCCTCAACCGATCGCCGCCCCTCTCCGGTGGCCGCCGCCAGCGACCCGCCCGACGCGTCCACCAAGCCGCCGGACCTCACCACCGATCCCGCATCCTCTGGCCGCGCCCGGCTTCGCCACGGCCTCCGCCGTAGCCGTACCCGCTCCGAGCCGCCCAGCCCAGCGTCGACCTCGCCGAAGCTCGCCTCGCGGAGTCCGCCGAGCCCGACTGCACTGCGCCTGCGCCGTGCCGTCTCCGGCGATTGTCTCGCCATGATGCCGCACTGCCCGTGGGCCTGCTGCCGTACTCAGGACCACGTCGAACAAGCTCGCCTCGAGGATCCGCATGGACCACAGGAGCCAAGACCGAACCCGTTCGTCCTCGACCACCAAAGCCGAGAACCCCGGCAAGACCCCGTCACGGACTCCAAGTCCCCCTTCGGACGCCACGACCGCACCAACGGTAACCCAAGTACTCCGGCCGGGAACCCTGGAGACCCCGGCATCGAGCCCGAGTTCGCCCCCCGATAACCAAGGTGGGACCCGGCAAGACCTACGCGATGACGAGAACGACACCGATCCGAGTTCTGCTTCCCGGACATCGAGGTCCCGAAGACTGACGCCCGGCGACCGAATCCGAGAACCCCGACACGGACACACCAAGCTCTTCATCGAGGAAACCAAGGCCGTCGACGTGGAACCATAGAACGCCGAGTGCTTCACCCGGACACCGAGAACTTCCCCGAACGCTGGATGTCGACATTCCCCAAGTCCCGCACCGGATGCGCCAAGACCTACCCGATCTCCGAGAACGACCGGGCGAGCGTTCCGTCGAACCCCGACGGACCTGGACCTGTCGGACCCGGACCCCGGAACCCCAAGATCGTCGAGACCCTAGATGTGTGACCCTATTCCTTCGAACCCTATTTTGATAACATAATATCAACTTGATTGCATATTGAATTGTCATACTCGCATGCATATTTGTGGTTTGGGGGCCTTATGCCGATTCACCTAATAATTAAATATGGGACCAATATGCGGGCAAATCTAGTCTCATATCGGCCTCATTTAAATTTGTGTAGCGAACCCGGTGCTATCTTTTACCATGCTATTACAACACTTAAATTGCGGGGCTTCTAAATAACTTGAACCATTTAATTAACTGTCGGGACCCCGGTTCCGCTTAATATGACCTAATTGCATCGCACCTTGCCATGCCATGCATCATACATGCATCATGCCGATCTTCTGCCGTTATATTAAATAGTGCATCCGTTTCTTCTAGTGTTTTGCTTCTTCGGATAAGGCCGTTGAGTTGATGTGAGCTTACCGATCTTGGTTGAACCTTCGACAATGTTTTCGGCGAGCATCTCCTCTTTCTACCTATCTTACTTTTATAGTCTTTATTCCCTCCTGTTGATCTATTGCTATACGTATTGCGATGCTTTAGTTTCCGTGATATCCTGCAGCCTTAAATTGCCTTGGACACATCCTATTACATTGTTTGGTAGATAGTTGGACTTATGCGTCGTAGTTGCTTGCTCAAGTGCTAATGCGTGTCGTCATATGCCGATTCTTGATGTATTGCCGCATGTTGATGTTGGAGATGATTCTAGTTTTACTTATCGTCACTTTACTTTCGCTTAACAACTAAAATTGAATAAGCGAGGCATCGGTGGGTGATAGATAATATTTGGTTTCGAACGCCCACTTGTGTCCGTAAGACCCCAAAGTACTTGATACTGTTCCTTGATTTATCGTGCTATCCACATCCGGAGGTATATGGGACCCCCAGGGCGAGCTTGATTCCGTCTTATTTCTTGGGGCCACAAACTAGTTTGAGGTGTTTTACTATCCTGTACTTATGCGATGCTACCGCTTATTTACGATTGTGCGAGGAGCACCTTTGTCTTGTTAGGATGGTGACCCGTTTACGTGGTATCGACAAGCCCAGCCACACTTTCGGGTTCCCATCGTTTACGCCGGCCCACAAACCTTGAGGCCGTCTCGAGTCGGCTAACCGTTGCGGAATCTACTTAAGGGTGGCCCCTGAAATATTTCTGAATCTGTGATTGTTCGATCGTGAAAGCCTCGTTGGGTTTTGTTTTGGTTTTTCGAGGTTGATCGAGCGTGTGTTGCTATTGGTGCACCCGGCGGGTAAAACTTTCGAAAGCCGTGTCCGCGGATATGGACGACTTGGAGCCTGATATCTCGATCATAGACAAGCATAACTAAAGTTTATCGCTATTAATTTGACTTATAATGACTAGTAATCAGCTTCACTATAACGGAATGGCTAATTAATACTGCCCACCAATTGCTTGTTTGGTTGTCGCTTGCGACAAATGTATCTGACTAGTAAGTATTGCAACTACAACGAATTGGCTGAATAAAAGTACCAACAACTGCTGGGTTTTGGGTTTATCTCATGCTATCTGTACCTGATTAGTAATTGTTGCCACTACAACGGAATGGTCAATTAAAAGTGCCCACTGTTTACTTTATCAGGACGATTATCTAAACCTGACTAGTAAGGTGCCGCAACTATAACTGAATAAGTAAAACTGCCAACTGTGTGAGTTCCTCGGTTGACCTCCTCGTTGGGTCTCGAGGGGGGAAACACCAGGATGGGTTTGTTTGGTGATAGCTTCAGGTTGGATCCGGATAGGTCATTCTTACCCCTCTCTGATAACCGCCAGTCGTATCGAGTCTCTATAGGTTGTTCAGTGCATGCTGCTGCGCTCGATCCACCATACCTATGTAGGCGAGGACCGCCAATTCTAGCCTCGCCGTGTCTTGGCCTCGATCGACGCTCCTTCTTTGTTTCTGCTTTGCCCTTTGTCGGCACCTTTTGTTTAAGCAGGTTTTGGGATCGACGCCGTTAGCAGGGTTACCCTTCCGGCTTGGACGCCATTGGTTATTCTTCAGGGCTCTTAGCCCCATTTGCATCTTGTTCGTAGTCGGACGCTCGATCATTTTCAAGGTGATTTGGATCTTTGTATATTATATCTGTATTCTTGACTCTTTGAGTCATTGTGTATATCTCTGCATGGGTCCCATCGAGGACTGTGTAATGTTATTACTTCGTTTCCACCACGAAAGTGCTGGTGAGCACCTTTGAATCGTTTCTATGCGGGTTTGGCGAATTTTGCTCAAACTTGCATAGGTCCGATCGAGGGTGTTCTGAGTGGTATCGAGCTCGGCGGTTGCGATACCCCACAAGTCCAACTGTAGGATAACCTAGCTAACGGCAAGTAGAGTGTCAAAACTATTTTTGCAAAACCGGTTGGATAGTTACGATTAGGTCTGATTTTACTCCTTACCCTCTGCTCTCCTCTCACCTCTGCGTGTTTTGAATCCGCTCTCTTCTCTCTTGAGTCCGAGATTTCTCGTTGTTGGGTTCCATCGTACCTTGAGGTTTTGCTTCCTCCTTTGGTAGCGGTGTTGCTACATCTGGTCTTCATGCTATCCAAGGAATCCTTCGTCGGTGGACTTCTCTTTGTTCCTTCTCGTGCCTTAGGTGTTTTCCGGCGACGACATCATCTCGTCGGATCCGATGCGTAGTGCATCCCTCCTTTGTTCGAACCTCGCTTGTCGAGATCTTGATCGATTCGAGAATGGTTGCACTCTTTTCTCCGATTGCGAGTAATAGTTTGGGTGCGTGATGGACTGGCCCCTGCCGACTACCCTTTCTATTCGCTTTTGTACATTGAAGTGGGCGAACGCATCGGTTCCCCTCATCCATCGGAAGCTAGAGGTGGCTTTATTTGCTACCTCTACCTTCGACCTTTGTTTCGGAGTGCTCTCGACGATCGGGAACAACGACCCTTTGGTGGTGTCGCTGATTTCAAGATGGAGGATGAACTCTTGTTAGTGGTGTCGCGAGGATCTACACAAAGCGAGAAGGCGAGTACGTTGACCTTCCTTCCGGTATCATGAGGCGGATCTCGAGGCGAGATCCATTGTTCGTGGTGTCTGTGTGGCATCCCGCAAAACCACTACTAGAAAATCGCGTTGAATTTGTGCATTGCATCGTCATCATCATGCATTGTTTGCCAAAACTATGTTTGCAAAACCCGTCTTTGTTTTCTAAACGCCCATCTTATTCAAACGCCAAAACCCCGGGTCTCCGGATTATTTTGTTTTGTTGCTGTCGGGTTGCAAACGGCCCAATTAAATTAAATAAAAGATTTATTTATTTTAGTAGGGGCAGTCGAACGGGCCAACCCGACCCGAACGACCGCCCCAGATTTTCTAAACGGTCCAACCTGCCTACCCCATCTAATCCCAAACCCACCTAAAAATCTACCCTCTCTCACCCTCCACCTCACTCCCACCATTCAGAGGCCGCCACATCACCTCACCCCTCTACTACCAATCGCCACGTGGCTGCCAGCTCCCTCCCAATCCCTCAGCCCACACCCCATCCTGGTCCACACACTCACGCACTAGCACACACACCAGACCCAGCAGCACACACGCACGCGCTTAGCCTCTGCCCCCTGGGACCCAGCGCCTGGGCCCACCCAGCTCCCACGTCCGCCCACCACTCCCTTCTGTTCCTCTTCCTCACCTCTCCTCTCTCGAGCCCTTGCTCGCGATCCCAGCCGCCCGCCTTTCGCCCATCTTCCTCTCTCCCCGCTCTCTCTGGGCCGCCGCTCCCCACCGCGCTGCCCTCCTCCCACCGCCTGCTCCAGCCCCTCGGCGTCGCGTCGCCGCGGAGGCCGCCGCCGCCGCCTCCTCCGCCTCCCGGGACCGCCCCAAGGCCGCAGCCGCCTTCGCCGGGCGCGTCCTCAAGCCGGTCGCGCTCCGCCCGCGTAACCACCCGCGCGCCGGAGGCACCAGCGGTTTCTCCTCCCCGTTCGCGCCCAAGCCGCGTCTCCACCACGCGACCGGCCCCGACCCGCTCGCACGTGACGCCCGCTCTGCGCCCTCCTCGCGCCCGCGTCCGCGTCTCCGGCGCCGTTCACCGCGCCAGCCACGCGCTCGTCGCCGGCCTCGAGCTCCCTCAACCGACCGTCGCCGCCCCTCTCCGGTGACCGCCCGCCTAAGCGACCCGCCCGAGCGCGTCCACCAAGCCCGCCCGGACCTCACCACCGATCCCGCGCATCCCTGCGGCCGAGCTCGCCCGGCCTCCGTCGCTGCGCGCCACAGCGGCCGTACCCGCCCGAGCTCCGCCGTGGCCGCTGCGCGTCGACCTCGCCGAGCTTCGCCTCGCCGAGTCCGCCCGAGCCCGGCCGGCCGCGCGCACCGTGGCGTCTCTCTGGCGATTGTCCTCATTGCAGTGCACCGTCCGAGCTGCCGTGGGCTGCTGCCGTACTCGGGACCACGTCGAACAAGCTCGCCTCGAGGATCCGCATGGACCACGGAGCCAAGACGAACCGTTCGTCTCGACCACCAAAGCCGAGAACGGCAAGACCCGTCACGGACTCCAAGTCCCCGGACGCCACCGCGCAACGGTAACCCAAGTACTCGCCGGGAACCACAGAGACCCGGCATCGAGCGAGTTCGCCCCGATAACCAAGGTGGGACCCGGCAAGACCTACGCGATGGAGAACGACACCGATCCGAGTTACGCTTCCGGACATCGAGGTCCAGACGCCGGCGACCGAATCAAAGAGAACACGGACACACCAAGCTCTTCATCGAGAAACCAAGGCCGTCGACGTGGAACCATAGAACGCCGAGTGCTTCACCGGACAAGAACTTCCCCGAACGCTGGACCGTCGACATACCCCAAGTCCCGCACCGGATGCGCCTACCCCCGATCTCCGAGAACGACCCCGGAGCCCGAGAACGTTCCGTCGAACCCCGAGACCGGACCCTGGACCCTGTCGGACCCCGGACCCCGGAACCCCAAGATCGTCGAGAACCCTAAATGTGTGACCCTTTTTCCTCAGACCCTATTTTGATAACATAATATCAACTTGATTGCATATTGAATTGTCATACTCGCATGCATATTTGTGGTTTGGGGGCCTTATGCCGATTCACCTAATAATTAAATATGGGACCAATATGCGGGCAAATCTAGTCTCATATCGGCCTCATTTAAATTTGTGTAGCGAACCCGGTGCTATCTTTTACCATGCTATTACAACACTTAAATTGCGGGGCTTCTAAATAACTTGAACCATTTAATTAACTGTCGGGACCCCGGTTCCGCTTAATATGACCTAATTGCATCGCACCTTGCCATGCCATGCATCATACATGCATCATGCCGATCTTCTGCCGTTATATTAAATAGTGCATCCGGCGTTTCTTCTAGTGTTTTGCTTCTTCGCGGATAAGGCCGTTGAGTTGATGTGAGCTTCGCCCCGATCTTCGGTTGAACCTTCGACAATGTTTTCAGGCGAGCATCTCCCTCTTTCTACCTATCTTACTTTTATAGTCTTTATTCCCTCCTGTTGATCTATTGCTATCTGTGTTGCGATGCTTTAGTTTCCGTACCTGTGATATCCCCTGCAGCCTTAAATTGCCTTGGACACATCCTATTACCTGTTGTTTGGTAGATAGTTGGACTTGCGCGTCGTAGTTGCTTGCTCAAGTGCTAATGCGTGTCGTCATATGCCACAGTTGCTGATGTATTGCCGCATGTTGATGTTGGAGATGATTCTAGTTTTACTTATCGTCACTTTACTTTCTGTTTAACAACTAAAATTGAATAAGCAGAGGCATCGGTGGGTGATAGATAATATTTGGTTTCCGAACGCCCACTTGTGTCCCGTAAGACCCCGAGTACTTGATACTTGTTCCTTGATTTATCGCGCTATCCACATCCGGGAGGTATATGGAACCCCCCTGGGCCAGAGCTTGATTCCGTCTTATTTCTTGGGGCCACAAACTAGTTTGAGGTGTTTTTACTATCCTGTACTTATGCCATGCTACTGCTTTATTTACGATTGTGCGAGGAGCACTTTGTCTTTTAGGATGGTGACCCGTTTACGTGGTATCGACAAGCCCAGCCACACTTCGGGTTCCCGATCGTTTACCGCCCCACAAACCTTGAGGCCGTCTCGAGTCGGCTAGCCGTTGCGGAATCTACTTAAGGGTGGCCCCTGAAATATTTCTGAATCCTGTGATTGTTCAGTCGTGAAAGCCTCGTTGGGTTTTGTTTTGGTTTTTCCGAGGTTGATCGAGCGTGTGTTGCTATTGGTGCACCCCGGCCGGGTAAAACTTTCTGAAAGCCGTGTCCGCGGATATGGACGACTTGGAGCACAGTATCTCGATCATAGACAAGCATAACTAAAGTTTACTGCTATTAATTTGACTTATAATGACTAGTAATCAGCTTCACTATAACGGAATGGCTAATTAATACTGCCCACCATTGCTTGTTTGGTTGTCGCTTGCGACAAATGTATCTGACTAGTAAGTATTGCAACTACAACGAATTGGCTGAATAAAAGTACCAACAACTGCTGGGTTTTGGGTTTATCTCATGCTATCTGTACCTGATTAGTAATTGTTGCCACTATAACGGAATGGTCAATTAAAAGTGCCCACTGTTTACTTTATCAGGACGATTATCTAAACCTGACTAGTAAGGTGCATAACTATAATCGAATAAGTAAAGCGCCAACTGTGAGTTCCTCGGTTGACCTCCTCGTTTGGTCTCGAGGGAAACACCAGGATGGATTTGTTTGGTGATAGCTTGAGTTGGATCCGGATAGGTCATTCTCACCCTCTCGATAACCGCCTTGATTGTATCGAGTCTCTATAGGTTGTTTAGTGCATCTGCTTGCCGCTCGATCCACCATACCTATGTAGGCGAGGACCGCGAATTCTAGCCTCGCGTGTCTTGGCCTCAAGATCGACGCTCCTTCTTTGTTTTCTGCTTTGCCTTTCGGCACCCTTTGTTTAAGCAGGTTTTGGGATCGTCGTTAGCGAGTTACCCTTCCGGCTTGGCTCAAGGGTTATGGACGCCATTGGTTATTCTTCAGGGCTCTTAGCCCCATTTGCATCTTGTTCGTAGTCGGACGCTCGATCATTTTCAAGGTGATTTGGATCTTTGTATATTATATCGTATTCTTGACTCTTTGAGTCATTTGTATATATCTGCTACATGGGTCCCATCGAGGACTGTTGTGTAATGTTATTACTTCGTTTTCCACCCGCACGAAAGTGCCTGGTGGGCACCTTTGAATCGTTTCTATGCGGGTTTGGCGAATTTTGCTCAAACTTGCATAGGTCCGATTCTGAGGGTGTTACAAGAGGTCTACTTGAGACAACCACCAGGTTATGAAGACAAGAAAAGGCCAAACTATGTCTGCAAACTTGACAACGCGTTGTATGGGTTGAAGCAAGCACCGTGAGCATGGTACTCTCGTTTGAGTTCTCAACTAATACAATTTGGTTTTGTTGCTTCAAAATCTGATACATCATGGTTCATCTATCGTAAGTCCAATGTCACTATTTTCATGCTCATTTATGTGGATGATATCATAGTTGCTAGCTCCTCAAAAGATGCAACAGATGCTTTGTTAAAGGATTTGAGTAAGGAATTTGCCTTGAAGGACCTTGGTGATCTTCACTTCTTTCTAGGAATCGAAGTTAACAAAGTTAATGATGGATTAGTATTGAGTCAAGCAAAGTATGCTCAAGATATCCTTGCATGAGTTGGTATGGTAAACTGCAAGGGCTCTACTCCTCCTATGTCCTCTTCAGAAAAAATCACAGCAAATGAAGGAGAATTGGTAGGTCCCGAGGACAACACCAAATACAGAAGTACGGTAGGTGCATTACAGTATCTCACTCTCACAAGGTCTAACATTTATTATGCGGTTAATAAAGTCTGTCAGTATTTGCATGCTCCCACTACTTTGCACTGGACAGCCGCCAAACGTATCCTGAGATATGTTAAGCATACAGTTGGTATTGGTCTGACATTTATGAAGTCCAATTCTACGCTAGTTAGTGCCTTTTCAGATGCTGATTGGGCAGGTTGTGTAGATGATCGTCGATCAACTGGAGGTTTTGCTGTCTTCTTTGGACCAAATTTGATTTCTTGGAGTGCAAAGAAGCAAGCCACAATATCCAGGTCCAGCACCGAGACAGAGTATAAATTTGTGGCTAATGCCACGGCTGAAATAATATGGATACAATCATTGCTTGAAGAACTTGGAGTCAAGCTGAATCAAACACCGTGTTTGTGGTGTGATAATATGGGAGCAACATATCTTTCAGCAAATCCAGTGTTTCATGCACGAGCCAAACATATTGAGATAGATTTTCACTTTATGAGGGAGAGAGTGCTTAATAAGCAGCTGGAGATTCGATTTGTTCCTTCAAAAGATCAAATTGCTGATGGTTTTACGAAGCCCCTTCCTCATCGGATCTTCGAAGAGTTTAAGCATAATCTCAACTTAAGTAAGTTGTGATTAAGAGAGGGTGTTAGAGATAGTATAGAATGCGAGTTATATTTTCTCATGACTTGTAGTACGTTTCCAGATCTTGTACCGTACGCATATAAATAAAGGTGTCCAGGGCCTCGGTAGTTATCCGAGTAGACCCGTCGTGACTTTGACATCCATGTCCTGTTATTGGGACAAGTAGGATTAAGTTATCCGAGAGGCCCTCTTACGACCGTATTAGTTCAATCCTGGTCATGCCTATAAAGACGCCCCATTAAGAGAACTCGCAATACTCTATATTTTCAAGACGTCACAGCCAGCTAGGCAAACTAAATATGATACGTTGATTGATTATCAAAGAAATTGGATAACAGATTTTAATTTTAATTTTCTACACAAACTATTTATTATTAATCGATTCGGTGCAAAGCACGGACACTTTTGCTACTAAACAGTAAAAGTTCAATTTGCCACACGCACCCGCTTTTCGTTCCCATGACCGCGTATCTCTCTGCCCGACATCGTCCCATCCCCGTAGGAAATGATCCAGGCCCACTTGGCCACCTCGCATGTATGTTTTAGTGGGCAATTTATCGGGCATAGTGGTCTCGACAGGTACGGATGGCAATGGGTACCCGCTTATCCAGCGGGTTTTTACTCGTTAGGATAAGGGTATGGTAGTAAAGTTATATCCGCGGGTAAGTAATTGGCAAAAATATCTACCCGTTGGGTATTACGGGTGCGGGTATGGTAATGAAAAACCCGCACCCCCATACCCACCTACCTAACATCTTAGTAGATGATATGTGCGGCATTAGTATTATATCATTTTTCTAAAAAAGTTGTGAACTTCTGGAGTTGACGAGTGTTGCTATGTGGCTAATTCTGGTATGCAGTGTGAATATTTTGTAATTCTTTCGAGATTTTAAAGTTTGAAGTATATACTTATTATGCAAATTATGTTTGGAAGTAACTTGTTTTCTTCACAATATCACGCGTTTGGCAATGTATTTTCATTATTTAATATATATTTGCTTGGTTGTTGAATCCGTGAATGAATGAAAATATATGCTATCATTTTATTTTTTTTTTGTATTATTACAATAACTTGTTAAGTTGATTGGACTGATGTGTGGGTATTACCCGCGGGTTCTTTTACCCTCGACGGATGCGGGTATGGGACAAAATCTATACCTATGTACGGGTGCGAATACGGGTTACGGGAAAGATCTAAGATTGCGGGTGCGGGTTTGGTTAAGCTCCACCCGCACCCAACAGTCGCAGGTGCCATCCATATCGACAGGGGCAGCGGCCCACGCGTGGCGATTGGGTGAAAACCCTAGTAAGCCACGACTAGCCCAACCCCGTCCTCCTCCAATCCCCACGCCGTACCCCTCCTCCTCCTTCCCTATTGTGCGCCGCCGCCGCTCGTCGGCAAGGAGGTCTGCTGCGGCCGCATCCCGTGGGGAGAGGGGAGGGAGGCACGACCCTGCCCGCATCCCTCCCTCCACACCAGCCTCCAGCAGGGTGCGCGGTGAAGGCGGCGAGCAGGCCGCGACGACGGCCGAGCAGCGGCAGGTGGCGTGGCAACGGAGGCGAGCAGGGCGCGGGAACGGCGGCGAGTAGGGTCAGGGCAGGCGGTGACGCCGGCGGCGAGCAGGGCCTAGGTTGCACGACGACTGCGATGGTGGTGAGCTGGGCGCGGAGACGGCGGCGAGCAGGACGCCTCTGTCCTTCCTCTATGGGCCCCCTCTCTGCTTCATCCCCTCGGCCTCCGGCTGCTCCTCCTACCTATGCTGCCAGGCCATGGCCCCTCGTTTCTCAAGATCGTACTGTTTACTCACGCTTAGACACCAGGAATCCAAGACCAGCGGCGGCCGGGCAACGGGAGCCGATGACGACCGGTCCTACGTCTACACGGACTCTCCTAGCAGGTAACCAGAAGGACAACAGCTCTTAGATCACGTTCCTTTTGGGGATCCATTCTTAAATCAGTTATCAACTTTGACTTGTTATGTTTAGAACACGTTCGGTTTACTTGTACCTCAAGATTCTTTCTTATGGAAAATATGCAGATATAAATGATACATATTGAAGAGCAGTTACAAGTACCAGACTGAAAAAGACAAATTCTACCCACACCAATCCACAAACGTTGACTGATCCTTCTTTGCTAAGCCCCAACTAATTACTTATCGCCATGAACAATATAAGCAGAAAAAACTACCTATTCATAGTATTTTTCACTTCAGACCGACAATAGCATAGAATGAACCAGTGAAGCATAAGATCAAAATAGAATTTTTCAGCATCCAAGAAATCATAACTTATTTTTCAGCATTTTTCTGGTAGACATTATAAGAAACATCAACGGTGCTTCTTTGAGCACACAAAATATATCTAGCACAAATAATTACACCTTATTCAAATTAAACTACATATACCAGAGCAATACTGAATGTGGTCATTGATGACGCTCTACCTCCCTCCTTTCAAGACATCCACCATGGACGGCGAAGTAACCATGAACCATACCAAAACCATTTTCTTGTCGATGATACACCAACAATCGAATAGGAGTGTTGTTTATACCTTGTAGGCATAGACATAAAACAAATATTCACAGTTTAGACCATTCTCCATCTCAAAACATTGGAATACAAATGACCAAGAGGACACAATAAAACAAACCAAGAAATGTCTGAATAAGCACAACTTAAAAGGATACAAATTAGTTTCAGTCACAAACAAATCACAGAAACATCCGTCGCCCGCCCTACGTCTACACGACGAGCAGGGCCTAGGCGCACGACGACTGCGATGGTGGTGAGCTGGTTCATGTGCTATTCAGCCTACATCGTATGTGATCTCGATTTCTCTCTTTCGGATTATGCTAGAGTTCTTTGTTCTAGCGTTTGGTGTAGATGTGATAGGTTTATCTCCTATAGATGTAATCTGTTCATCTACTTTGTTGATCTGCATAATTGGTTTTAGTACCGTTTGTATGATCATGATTTATCAGTTTACTATTCGGATTAAATCATATGGATTATTGCTTATATTTCCAACAATCCAAAAACCTGATTATAGGCAACTGAATTCCACTGGTGTAGGCGCGGCTACTAGGCCGGATCTTGACGAGCGGCGGCGGCGCACAATAGGGAAGGAGGAGGAGGGGTACGGCGTGGGGATTTGAGGAGGACGGGGTTGGGCTAGTCATGGCTTGCTAGGGTTTTCACCCAATCGCCACGCGCGGGCCGCTGCCCCTGTCGATATGGATGGCACCTGAAGATTAACAACGGGCACCCCCAGTCGCCAGACAGAACGCACCCGGCATGTCTTTTGACTCCACCGTCAACACAAAGAAGGTGCAGGTCCACCCGACGGACGCCTCCAAGACGGCGCTGATCGCCAACGACCTCAGCCCCGCATAGGAAAGAGCGCTCGTCGAATTCCTCCGTGAGCGCTGGGAAATCTTCGCCTGGTGTCCTGCGGACATGCCAGGAGTTCTCAGGGAAATTCGCCGAGCACGCTCTTAACGTCTTTCTAGACGCCAAGCCCATCAAATAGTCCATCCGACGACTGTCTGAGCCACGAGCTGAAGCCATCGGAGTCGAAGTCAACAGACTACTCGACGCAAATTTCATCAAGGATATCAAGGAAAGCGAGTGGCTCGCCAACACCGTGATGGTCCCAAAAAAGGACACGGACATCCTGCGGATGTGCGTGGACTTCACATTACTGAACAAGCACTGCCCGAAGGATCACTTCCCTCTTCCTCGGATCGATCAGATCATCGATTCGACTGCAGGATGCGATAAGATATCCTTCCTCGACGCCTACTCATGCTACAATCAGATTCGACTGAAGGTCGAAGATCAGGAGAAAACGGCGTTCATCACACCGTTCGGAGTGTTCTGCTACAACACAATGCCCTTTGGGCTGAAGAACGCAGGAGCCACATACCAACGGTGCATGCATGCATGCCTGAAGGACCAGATCGGCCGCAACATCCAAGTCTATGACGATGACATAGTAATCAAAACAAGGGAGGCCAAGACACTGATCGACGATCTCCTTGAGACGTTCGACAACCTTGATCGATACAAGATCAAGCTAAACCTAGAAAAGTGCGCCTTCAGCGTCCCATCTGGTCAACTGCTAGGCTACTTCATCTCCCAACGAGGGATCGAGACGAACCCGAAGAAAATCCGAGCCATAATGGACATGGAGAAGCCGAAGAACCTGAAAGGTGTTCAGCAGCTCGCTGGGCGCATCGTGGCGTTGAGCAGGTTCATCAGCCGCATGGGCGAAAAAGCCCTGCCTTTCTATCAGCTGCTACGCAAGGCAGACAAATTCGAGTGGATGCCTGAAGCAGATGACGCATTTGAAGATCTGAAACGGCTACTCTCCACCTTGCCCGTCTTGGTCACGCCAAGGGAGCGTGAGCCTCTACTGCTATACATAGCAGCTACACATCAGGTGGTAAGCACTATGCTCATGGTCGAAAGACCCGAAGATGGCATGACCCATGGGGTACAACGCCCAATCTACTACCTCAACGAGGTATTGACGCCGACAAAGCAGAGGTATCCTCACTACCAGAAACTCGCCTATGGCGTATTCATGATGGCTCGTCAGATGAGCCACTACTTCCAGGAGCATCAGGTGATGGTCGTCAACGAAGCACCCCTGAACAACCCGGAGGCCACCGGACGTGTGGCCCTGTGGGGCATCGAGCTGTCACCTCTAGACATCGTCTATGAGAAGCGTCATGCGATCAAGTCTCAGGTCCTTCCGGACTTCCTTGTCCACTGGATGGAACTACAGCTGCCGGACACCCCGGACATGACGCAGTCATGGACGATGCACTTCGATGGCTCCAAGCGCGAGGCTAGGGCAGGAGCCGGGGTCATACTGACCTACCCGCAGGGCGACAAGATGAAATACGTCCTACGGATGAAATTTCGAGCTTCCAACAACGAGGCCGAGTACGAGGCCCTCATCAACGACATGAGGATGGCCAAGATCTGCGGTGCGACGCGCCTGGTCATCTACGGCGACTCGAACCTCGTCGTCCAGCAGACGATGAACGAATGAGACGCACACGCTGCCAACATGATTGAGTACCGCGCACTCTACAGCACACTCGAAGGATACTTCGACGGATGCGAGCTTCGGCACGTTGGGAGAGAAAGCAACGAAGAGGCCGACAGACTCGCCAACATCGGCTCCACCTGCGCGCGGGTGCCACCAGGTGTGTTCCTCGAACAGATCTGCGTGCCATCCATCAAAAGGAAATTACCAAAGGGATCACCCGAAGAGGCAGAATACTTGGGGGCTGCGCTACCCGAAGGACAGGAAGGACCAGAAAAACTCGACACAGAGGTTGAAGTGGTCAACCTAATGCAGGTCATGGCATTCGAAGAAACATGGACACAACCATACCTCCGATATCTGATAGACGGGGAGCTTCCTGATAGCCCGATAGATGCCCGACGCATATCTCGCCGGTTCAAGGACTTCACCATCATCAATGGCGAGTTGTACAAGCGCAGCATTTCGGGTGTACTCCAAAGGTGCGTCACTATCGGTGACGGCAAAACTATCCTCCAAGACATCCACGAGGGCATCTGCGGCCATCACGCGGGCAGCCGTGCCCTTGTCGCCAAAGCTCTATGAGCTGGGTTCTACTGGCCAACGGCCATGAACGACACCAAGGACATCGTCCGAAGGTGCAATGGGTGCCAGAGCTTCGCAGACAAACCACACGCACCAGGATCGGAGCTCAGGCCCATACCCCTGGCCTGGCCCTTCGCCCAACGGGGCCTCGACATGATTGGCAAACTGCCCAAGTCCTCGAAAGGAGGCCACATCTATCTCTTGGTCGCAGTCGACAAATTCACCAAGTGGATCGAGGCCATACCCGTTACTAACCAAAAGGGCAAAACAGCCGTGAAATTCCTCGAATCCATAGTCTACAGGTCCAGCGTGCCGCACAGCATCATCACTGATAACGGGTCGAACTTCATCTCCAAAGAATTCCAGGACTTCTACGAAGACCTCGGAATCAACATAACATACGCCTCCGTGGCGCACCCGCAAACGAATGGACAGGTCGAAAAGGCCAACAGCCTCGTCGATGGCGGCATCAGGAAGCGCCTAATGAGCCTACTCCAGCGACTCGCAGGAGCCTGGACACAAGAGCTACCCTCCGTCCTTTGGAGCCTGCGCACAACGCCAAACAGCTCAACTGGCTACACACCCTTCTTCATGGTGCACGGAGCCGAAGATGTCTTTGCCTGAAATCGCCATAAGGCCCCACGTGCGTCGCCTCTGACAAATCCGAATCGATGGCCGCACTCGAAGACGCCATCGACACACTCGACGAGGCACGTGACATAGCTGCAGCTCGATCGGTGACCACAGCGAGCCTCGCAACTATCACGACCATCGGCTCGCCCAAGGTCCTTCGTGGAGGAGACCTAGTCTTCTTGTCGTGGGAATGACCACGGCAGATCTGTATGTCGGCGAGTAGTAGAAACGAAGGGCAAGGGCCAGCCATCTGCGGTGCGGCGACATGAGGCGGAGACACGAGGTTTTACCGAGTTCGGCCCCAAGGTAAAGACCTACTCCTGCTAGATTGTATTATGTTGGAGATACAATGGGGCGAGCTCGACGGCTAGGCGGCGAGTCGCTTGGGTGGATGATGGAACGTACGTTTACACGCCCTGTAGGGAGGTTTATATAGACTCACCCTCCCTAGGGTTTACAAATCTCAACCGAATCTGTTAAGGTTTCGGTACTCGTTTAACCTAATTCGACTGGGTCTATCTACTCTCCTGGGCCTTCATCTTCTAGTCGCTTGGATCCACGCCAGGTCTTGTTCCAGTCGCCGTCTTGCAGACCCACTCGCCAGGTCGTGGGCCAGTCGGAAACGTCCTGCTGGGTATACCCCGGTAGGCACATCCCCATCACTTACGACTCAAGCAAGAACGACCGAAGAAGCTCGAGTCACCCTGGGAAGGACCCTACGTCATCACTGAAGTCATCCCAGGTGGCGCCTATCGCCTCAAGCACGTGGAGTCTGGAGTAGCATACTCCAACCCATGGAACGTCGCACAACTGCGATGCTTCTACCCCTAGCTATCATCCTCTCCTTTTACTTCCAATAAGGCTATTCAGCCAAGGCTACTCAGCCGAACAATATACCTCCTTATTACGATATGAATAAATCTAAGTTTCTCACCCCCCAAAAAATTTATCTATTATTCGCATTTTCTTCATGTTACAACACACTCGGGGGCTCCCCTCACCTCACGACTTCATCGACTGAGGATAACGCGTGTATACCTGAGTAGCTGATCACGTCAGGCTAACGAAAAGGGCACGCATACAAATAAATCACCATGTGCTAAAAACAATCAACCTTTACAGCAAGGGCATAACATGCCCAGTCGAATACATACAAGTTTTACATCTATCTTTTTACAGGTCCTACCTATTCTGAAGAATCACCTGCGCACGCTGCTCAAAGAGATCTACAATTTGTTCGGCATACTGCCCTACAACCGCATAATGTGGACGCATATCCCACATGCCACCATCCGGACGAAGAGGTGGCCTAGCCGCCAGCAGCAAGATCTACATCAAGGCGATGTAGCAGCACGAGGGAAAGCACAACCTTCACCCATGCAACCAACTGATGCTGCACCAGCTCCCTGACATGATGCACATCTCGAAACTTCGCCAGCAGGCCCCAGAGAGTCGATGGTGCCTCATCCAGGGGAAACATCATGTGCAAAATCGACGCCAAAGAAGTCTTCACTTGTCGCAGCACCCGCGACACCTAGTGAACACGATCCTGCATAGTCGCAAGGACCATAGTACGATCACGATCCATCTAGAAAAAGCCACCGGCCTCCATGTCCTGCTGGGTCAGGCAGTTGATCCGAACAGCAACACACTCTTTTTCCTCCATAGAAACAAGGTTAGCACCTGCAACACCTGCAAAGTAAGATGACAAGCCAACAGGCGCATCCGATAAATAAGCAACAGCTCGAAGAAACTCACACTGAAGCTATTCGGCCAAACGCCGCAACTCCCCCATCAGATACTCCTCTCTGGTGGCGCCCCTCTCCGCCTTCGACTTCCAAACATCCGCATGGCCTCGAACTCCAAGCAATTCTTTCTCAAGACTACGGATGCAGTCATGAAGAAATGCAAGCTGCGACGCATCATCAAGGATGGCCGCAGCTGCGACGCAGATGAAGTATCAATGGGATCATTACCCGAAGGTCCCTAGAGGAAAAGAAGGCAAGGATATGAACAAACGCATGAATGAGCAAACAACTCGGAGATTCATTATATGCAGCAAAAGCCACTGCATGGCACAAGGAGTGTTCATAAATACATTACAGCAAAAGATACGAAAAGCTATACTACAACTACAAGGCCTAAGAAGCTGCATCCTGAGTGGCCTCGGAGCCGGATTGCCTGCTCTTGGCCTCGCCCTGCTGTTTCACCGCGTACTCCGCCAGCAGGTCAATCAGCTTTGGCCCGTAGCGTTTACAGCGGGCAACATAGAGGGCAAAAGCTACCTCAGATCCGTCAGGAGCAGTTGGCATCTAGGAGGTGACCTGAGGAAGATCCAACTCCGCCCCAGACGCCATGGCCATCGCCAGCCCCATGGACGCGCCGATACCCTTCTGCTTGCGCTTGTACGCCGCGGGGGCCTCGGCTGACAGTGCGTCCACCAACAATTCAACATCCTCGAGGGCGACGCCCTTGGGGACGAGCTCCTTGTAGAAGCGACCGAGAACCACCTTGGCCTTGGCAAGCGATCCAACCACGGTACTGCAGCGGTCTTCGACCGCCGAAGTGGCATCATCCAGAGCACTTCCGTGCTCCAGGGCACCACGGTCAAACTCGATGCCCGCGACATCTAGATAAACGGAAGAGGCAAAGTGAAAACCAAACATAACTAGAGAAACAAGGAAGCCGAAAAGGAACAGACGAAACTACTCAGCCGAAATAGCCTTGGCAGCATCCATCAGCTTGTCGGCTACCTCCTTCTCGCGCGAGGCCGCAGCGGTGGCGAGCTGCTCCTCGCGATCCGTGGCCTCTCGCTGCAGGCGCTCCTTGGCCGCAGCCGCGTCGGCTAGCTCCTGCTCAAGGCGCTCCTTAGCTCCAACGACAAAAGCCAAAGTCAATATTTTACCAAAGAGAACACAGAGTCCAGAGGAGAGACGGAGGGCGTCACAGGACGGTCGCACCCCCCTCCCTAGGCGCGGGCCCACCATAGGCCGTTCCAGGGCAGGGTGTGGCCCCCCTGGCCGCCCTCCTGCCTCGCCTCTTCGCCTATAAAAGCCCCCCGATGCAAAAACCCTAAACACTCGATCGGATATCCATGAAACCGTTCGTAGCCATCGCCACCATCGTCCCTAGATCGGGGGATCTGAAGCTCTTTCCGGCACCCTACCGGAGGGGAGAGATCATCCCGGAGGCCTTCTTCATCACCATGCCAGTCTCCGGAGTGATGCGTGAGTAGTTCACCCTTGGACTACGGGTCCATACAGTAGCTAGATGGTTGTTTCTCCTCCTTTGTGCGAGGCTAGTCTTGGGCAAGTTGGGGCGGCGGCGGTCCTGGGCGAGCAGGTCCTAGGAGAGGCTTGTCCTGGACAAGTTGGGGCGGCGCCGGTCCTGGGCGGCGATGGCTTGGGCGAGCAGGTCCTAGGCGAGGCTGGTCCACGGCAAGTTGGGGTGGCGCCGGTCCTGGGCGACGCTGACTTGGGCGAGCAGGTCCTAGGCGAGGCTGGTCCTGGACAAGTTGGCGTGGCACTGGTCGTGGGCAACGCTGGCTTGGGTGAGCAGGTCCTAGGCGAGGCTAGTCCTGGACAAGTTGGGGCGGTGCTGGTCCTAGGTGGCGCTGGCTTGGGCGAGCAGGTCCTAGATGAGGCTGGTCCTGAGCAGTATCCAGTATTAGTAACGTTCATGTAGAGTGAGGCGTAGTAGTCTAGTAAATAGACACGGAAACGGGCAGAGTTCTTGTACCACATGCCAAATACACTATTGCGGCTCTTCCAAATTACACTATTGCGGCTCTTCCAAATGCCCTAAATTACACTATTGCGGCTCTTCCAAATGCCCCATAGAGCACATATAACTACCTCCATATAGCTTGGCCCTTGAAAAGATTGCTTAGCACGCTCAAACATTTCAGTCATGTTTGGATCAGAGGTCCAATTGATTCCCAGGCGTTGCCAAACTCTTGTTGCAAAATGACAGTTGAAAAATAAATGCTCCGTACTCTCTCTCTCTCTCTCTCTCTCTCTCTCTCTCTCTCTCTCTCTCTCTCTATATATATATATATATATATATATATATATATATATATATATATATATATATATATATATATATATATACCCGAAAGACCACATATTGCACAGTTGACAGAAGCCACATGCCAATTCTTTCTAGCCATCATATCTCTGGTATTTAAACGATCTACCAGTAAGAGCCAAACGAAAACCTTCTGTTTGTTGAGGCATTCACTCTTCCAGAGCTTTTTGAAAATTGGGGATACTTGCAGTCCGGAAAAAATGAACTTATAGAAAGCCATCGAGGAGTATACTCCATTATGCAGGAAAAAAGACCAGATATCTATCTGCTGTCTTGACTGAATGTCTAAACGTAGAGGGTGAATCAATTCAGATATCTGATTCCATTCCTCTTAAGCCTAGAGCGATATTGGGATCGCAAAATGTTGTGTCAGCTATACCAAAGGTTTCATAGGCTAGCATATCTTGCATTGAGACATCCGTGTCCATCACAAAAGAGTATATTCTGGGATCTCCATGCCACGTGTCTTTCCAAAATAATACAGAACTACCATTGCCAGGTGTGAGGTTGGTTATACTACGAAAGGTTAAGAATAACTTACACACATCCCTCCACCAAAAAGAACCGACAGTCCCAACTGCATGAGGAACTGAATTTTGGTACAGTAATATGCTTGCCACACCATACTGACCCATGGAGTATCACGATGATTAAAAAAGTTGAACAAATGCTTCGTCAGCAGAGCATCATTCTGAATCTCCCGGTTAATCACTCCCAAGCCCCCTTTCTCTTTGGGCTTACATACCAACTAGAAAGACAGGCGAGCTTTGCCTCGCCGTCTGCATGACGTTATTAAAGAACGCGCTACGGGCGCTACGGGTATACTACAAAAGGAAAAATATAGACTTCACTTACAAAATTCAAGTAGAAACCTTTCCAGCATGGCACAAAAATGGTCAGCATTGTAATCTTTAAGATTGTCATCAACGTGAAGGTAAACGACTGTTAGAAAGCTAAATTAAAAAAGATTTGACCAGTCCACTCTTGAGGAATTCAAAGGTCATCATCATTTTTCCTCCGTGAAGCCCAGCATCACCTCGCGCTCAACATGTTAGATATTTTTTCTTCATTTTGATAACGTCTTGGTTTAATGACTTATACAGAGTCATTCAGAACTGCACATAAAGATTTGAGCCTATCTCAGAACTCATTGCCTCGGCTATAAAGTAAGTTGTCTTGACATGCGTAGCAAATGACATGCCTAGCAAAATTGAAAAGGTTACTATACGAAATCCTACAATTCCATGTTTCTCGGATTGTTTAGTGTCATCAGAGTTCGGAGAACTGGATTTTGAGGAATCATCTGAAAGTTGTTGCATGAGAATCTCGATTATCTTTAGCGATGAGATTATCACATGATGATCCATCCAATAAACCAGCCAAGCTGACATGAAAATCACAAAAGTAGCATGTTCATTTAGACTAAAAAATAGCTCAACTTTAGTGGGTATGCTCTATGGAATGTTATGCAAGAAACGCAACCCTTCTTTTGCAGGTCATACTTACCTTGATATGTTTATTCTCCTTGAGTAAATCTTGAAGAATTTCAGGTTCACCATAGTAACAAATGTTATTTACAACTGGACACCAGCCATAGGAAAATAACGTATTTTCACCAGGGTTGACTGCTTGAACACACAACATACTAAGTTTATTTTTCCATAGCACAAGCATCATCATGAACATACCTTCATATTAATCCAATAATGCCCCGATAAATATACTACAAAAATGCTGGTTCTGATCTAATTTGCATATACCATAATCTCATATCATGCATAGAGTAGGGACACAAAAACAAGACATCAAGAGATGAGTGCATGATCTTAACTCACCGGCTGAATAGATAATAGCCACTTCTTTGTACATCCTCTTGCCAGGTGCCTAAAAACACCCAATCGAGGCCACAACAGAACACAAATAGGATCAGCAACAAAGTACCCTTAAAAACTAAGATCAGAACAAAATACCTAATATCAAAACCTAATAAGGATAGAACATACTATGGAAAAAACACTCACCTAGGCCTCCGGTAACCTCCAAACCACTGCCATCAACGGGACCCATGGCAAACTATATCAGATCATGCAGAGTCAACGGTCAAAACACTCGTGAACACCAAGCCTCCAAACATGCATGACAAAACAAAATCTCCGCACACGCCTACGATGAAAACAACGACACATGATTATCCAAGGGAGCTAGCCAAACACCAATGCCATCCAAGCAAAACTCGACCCTGCCACCAAATGCACTCGCATGAGTACCAAATATATCATTGGGACATTGACCTACAGAACACCGAGTGCAGCGCTGAAATAAACCACATGTAGAATACCTCTAAATCATATGTTATCATGCATGACACAGCTATATCAACACCTTCGGTACTAAAGTAATTTCTTAGTTCGCCTTTTGATAGATTTGAACACCAACTCATACATCAACATGCGGATGCCATTGGTCAGATTTAGGACATACTTCTTTTTTCCAAGTCATTTGTGATAGGTTTTTAATACACTTCCCAACATGATCACATCCCATTAGACATTAAAATCCTACTTTAGGGAAGACATGTCATATTTCTATTCTGTTGTTATTTAGAGTTTTGATTTGAGATAGTTGAATTTACGAAAATGAAATCTTGGATGGTGCAAAGTCCATAAACAAAGGTTAAAAGGTGTCATAAGATTCAAATGTAGATTACAATATACATATCACTGTTAACTTTCCAGCCAAAAATTGCTCTCGATGTAATAACTGAATCAACATGTGCATAGGATGCCGACAGAATATTAAGCAAAGTGATGCTATCAAATAACTGCAAAAGGAGATATATCATATTGTTACAGAGAGCACATGATGTTGAATTGGCAATTTGTTCAAGTTAAATAGAACCACTTAGCCTAATAATTCGCATGTTACCCTTCATCACCAAGTAAGTTCAGAACATAACTAAAATCTAAATCATGCGGAAGATTGACAAAACGTATGTACGCACCATGTTCTATTGGTCAAAGTGTAATATTGGAATACCAAGTTAATAAAATCATCGGGTTCATTGTCCAAATTCTCGCCATACTGAAAAATCTTTCCAAATCGTATTATGAAAAATACCACCATACTTCACCATATAGGAAAACAGATTAAGAAACTTACTTCTAACTGATGGATCCATCATCTCTCACAGGCTCTTTTCCTACGACCTCTACAAAATCCACCAAAAAGATCTTATGAACCATGAAGTGCAGTGAAATAATGGTCGGAATGGGAAGATCAAAGGTGAAGTCTTGTCACCAACCAACACTGTGTATCATGTAGAACGGAGATCTGGCGGTTGCTCGAGGGGAGTCCAGGGTCTGCTCGCTGGGAAGTTTAGGAGAAACGTTCCAGCAGTCCAGTCCAGGGCAACGACAGTCCGGAGGTCAGAATCCTCGTCGGAGTCCGCAATGAGCACGGCGGTGAGTGTCCTAAGCGCCAGCGCGAGCTACTCGGAGAGAACTACAGTGTCTGGAGGAAACAAAGTTCCATGACCAACGCATGAGATAGTAGGAAACAAACGTGCACATCAAGTGACATAGTTTTGTAAAAAAAATCAGCTAATTAAGTTGACATACAGATTGCAAGTACCTGAAGGAAAGAACATATAGAAGAAGCAGGAACAAATCGTGTGTTGTATAAGTCAGATTGTGTAAACCAAAACACATGAACCCAATGAGATATGTGCACATGCATCTCCACATGAAACGACCAAGCGTGGGGTTTAATCAGGCTACTGAAAGGGGATCAGGTTCAACACATGAAGACCAACAGAATCGGGACAGGGGTTGGCAATTTGGCATGTCGAGGAGGCTTCAGCTGTTGATTCATATTTGATCTGATGCGATTGTAGGCACCATTGGCTGCCGCCGGATCAGTGCAGGGATGAACCAAGATGAAATCGGAGGCAACGTACAGAACCACGCCCAAATGAGTCTGAGTTGACGATGGGATTTAAGTGGAGCTTATGGAGAAAGAGGGAGTGGTGGTCACGGAGAGCGTGATGAAGATAGTCTTCGTACGCCGTCGATCCATAGCCGCCGCCTGTTGCTCACCGCTAGGGCCGCCCGTGTTGGGCAAGCATGGGGCTGGGAGACACGGTGCGGGGAAGGGGCGTCAGCCGCGTGCAGGTGGCTATGGGAGGTCGGCGGCAGCGAGAAGGAGGTTGGGAGGCGGCGCGGGGCACCACCGTTGACGCTTATGAGTTAGGGGAGCCGGCGGCCGACGCGCAGGAGGTGGAGTAGGGCGGCGCCGGAGTCGTGGATCAAGAGATAATAATAACTATCCTAAAAAAAATAAGATAACTATATGCATCGGCAGCTTTGAGACAGGCCCACATGGCAGACACACGCAGTTAGCAGAATACCCGCAGGTACGCTCACAGCACGCGGTGATCACCAGGCTTAAGCCTATAGAGAATTCCCAAGCGGCCTAGGAGTTTTGATGCTCTCTGTCTTTTTTGTCCCAGAGGCAGTGCTGCCGTGCACGAGTTACCACCTTAACCATAGTTTTATTAAGCTTAAGCATGCACATGAAAAATGTTGGGAGAGAGGACAGGACTGAGTTGACAAAAGTGAGCCTGCCACCATAATTTAGAAAACGAGAGCAAGCATTAAGTCTCCTTTCAACACTATCAGCGAGAGGGGCCAAGTCTACAACTGTTGGTCTGGTTGTTCTTAAGGCCTTGTTTGGTAGTAGAGGTTTTGTGGGGATTAGACGGGATTATTATCCCCACCAAACCCCAATTCCCTATAAAAGGAAGACCCAGATAAGTAAATGGCATTTTGCCTACTGAACAGTCAGGAAAAATTCAGCCAGGCAGGTAGCATAACAGGCATCAATGTTTATAGGGACTAAGCATGACTTTTGGAAATTCACTTTTAGGGCTTGTTTGGTTGATGGGGAGGAAAAATCCTGGGCAGTAAACCCCCACGAGGGATTTTCCTGCGCACAAGGGCCGGGGATCCCCATCCTCGGTTGGGAAATACCCCTGTTGACATTTGGATACCACAGGGAAGAGCAGGGAACACAAAAAATTACCAAATACATCATTACAATTGCAAATTCACTACAGATAACACTGATTGTTTTTATAATATTGTGATATCAATTCCAGAATGCAAAAATTACAATATTAAATTTGAAGAAAACAATTAGGTAATAAGAAATACACAAATAATTAGCAGAACAACGCCATAACACGCATACAATCAGTCTTACATGAAGTCAAACAAACACGTACTCCTTGATGGCGAGGCGGCGAGGCCAGGACAGCGATGCGCCTCTGCTCCGTGACGGCGGCCGTGTGCAGGCGGCGAGGAACCAAGAGCCATGACAGCAGCTTCTCTACTCCTTGACGGCGGCCGTGTGCAGGCGGCAAGGCACCAAGAGCCATGACAGCGGCTCCTCTACTCCTTGAAGGTGGCCATGCACAGGCGGCTTGGCACCAAGAGCCAGGACTGCGGCTCCTCTGCTCCGTGACGGCAGCCGTGCGCCGGCAGCAAGGAGCCAAGAGCCGGGATAGCAGCTCCTCTGCTCCACTATGGAGGCTAACACTGCGGCGGCAAGGTTCCGTAGCAGTGTTAGGCGTGAACCCAAAACGGACCTCCCAGGCATCCATGTTCCTGAACTTGACCATGATCCTCTTGGGAGACACGGCAGGCGCATCCTGAATTTTCTAGTCTAGCATGCACACTGCCATCTACTCCTTTAATTCAATCATTGGTTCAAATATGTTCAAACTTTGAGCTAGATTCTGGAAGGGAAAGAAATCAATGATCAAGAACGCATAAGCATTAAGAAATTACATGAAGGAAAGACTGGAGGGAACTAAAGAAATAAATATAGACTAGCATGCATGACAAGACTTGAGAAAAACTTGTCTTCATGTACTACCATTAAAAGGTATATATGGAATAAAATCAATATATTTTTCCTGAAATATGAAATAGCAAGGATGGAAACTGGAAGCATATATAATTAGTATACTGCAATTCCAAGCACAAACATGATTCTTACTCGCTTTACATTGATGTGTTGCGTTGGACACAAGTCCCTACTCCCTAGTGAAGAGAAATTATCGGTGCATTCTGTAACTTTACATCGACGTATTTCTCTTCACTAGTGCTACAATGCCCTCGAAACATTCATATAACGATGGGAAAAATTTTAATGTATTTATCCAAAATGATAAGTAGAACATATGCTATAGAGAGTTTGGATTTATTTCAGGTTTAGACAAATACAAAGCATTGTAGCACTACCAGACAAGTACCAGGTAACTTGTCAGCATATTCAGTATAGGTTATTACCTTACTCGGAATATCGTTCTGGAGTTTGGATTTATTTTCTTTGCAGTGCACATGTGGCTCACCTGAAGTCTGGTCTTGATGGTGTCAATTGGGTACAAAACAGAAACTGTTGTACTAATGCAAGTACAAAATGTTATAAGCACATGCCAGGATATATATGAGGTTCGATTATCTCAAGAAAGTACAGAAGGTCTACTGGCTACTGGCTACTGGCATACTGCATAGCAGGGGACAAGGATGCTTCCGGGACAATTAGTCCAGCAACACTTTTCCGAAACAATTGTATCTAGGTGCAAGTTTTATAAAATCCCCTCTTGAATACAAAGTTAACGGTACCAACTGCACCACAAGGACATCCTTGCACTTACAGAGGAGGAATCAGATTAAGCCGTAAGTGTAAGTGATTTATTAACATGGTCTACAGAGTCAGTCCAGGCACCAGTATGTTCAATTGGTCCTTGTGCACATCCCGAAGTTAATTTTTCAGAATTTGTTGTACTCTGGCACCTCAACGGTGCTACTAGAGCATACACAGTTGAAAATAGAATTTTTTTTTTTTTTGAAACGAGCGGGGCAAAAGCTTTGCCCCATTATATTAATTAAGCGAGGAGTGTTTACAGAAAGTAACAGAAAATAACAGGGTACAAGCCTACTCTCCCAAAATTACATCACCTAAATGCTTAGCGCCCGCTAAGATCCACAACCGGGCCTCTTTCTTAATCTTATCAAGAACAACTAAAGGCGGCGCGTGCTTATTGTTGAAAACCCGGGCATTTCTTTCATTCCAAATTTCCCAAGAAACGAGCAATGTTAGAGACGCCAATGCCTTACGCCCTTCCGCCAACATAGCCCACCAATTCTTGAGAGAAAGCCCCGCCCATTCTCTCGGATGAACGGTATGGAGCCCCAACCAAACTTTGAGATAACTCCATATGCGCGTGGTGAATCTGCAAGCAACAAGAAGATGTGAAATCGATTCCGTGGTTTGCTTGCATAGAGGACACAACCCACAATTAGGCCATCCTCTCTTTTCCAAACGGTCCGCCGTCCAAACTCTATTCCTCAACGCTAGCCAAGCAAAAAAATTCGTTTTGGGGGGAGCCCAAGCCTTCCAAACCATTGTATTCATGTTGGAAAGCGTGGCCCCAAGAAATTGCACCTCATAAGCCGACGCCGTCGAATATTCTCCATCTTCCGTAAGCTTCCAAGAAATGTCATCATCAACATTAGGGTCAAGCTCCACCTCATGAAGAAGAATCCAAAGCTCCACGAATTGTTTAAGGTGCTCGATGGTGAAATTCGCTCCCAACTTCACGTTCCTAATCCAAGCATCGTCATGCAAGGCTTGTTTGACAGTCCACTTCTTCCTTTTAGATAAGGCAAAAATTAGGGGAGCAACCTCAATCGGTTTCTTCCCTAGAATCCAAGGCGCATGCCAAAATGGAGTCTTGTCTCCATTACCCACCGTGATGGTCGTGACAAATAAGAAAATATTCATGTCTTCCTTAGTGCATGGGTTCCCATGTCCACCCCAAAGCTTGTTTGGATTTTTCCATTCTAACCATGGCCACCGCAAACGCAAAGTCCGCAAATTTGTCTGTGTGAAGGATCCCAAGCCCCCAAGTTTTTTTGGGCAAACCGTGTCCCAATTTACTTTGCACTTAGCCCGTAGTTTTGTCCTTGGCACCAAAGGAAGGCCCGTTCCAACTTATTCATGAACTTAATAGTGCTCGGAGGAACGGCAAAGTCAAAGTGGTATAATGCTTGAGAAGCGATGGTCGATTTTATTAACGCAGTCGCCCGCCGTGGTGATATATTTCCCATTCCAAGTAGGTAGCTTGGCAACACTTGTCCTCCAAATGCTGGAAATCCGCCTCTTGAGCTTCCAAACCGAGAGAGGCAAGCCCAAATATCTCAAGGGAAAGGTGGTGCAGGACACAGGTAAGTCTTGGAGGATATCATCTAGGTTAATTTGATCACACCGGATGGGAACAAGCGAGCTTTTGAAGTTTGTGCGCAGCCCGTCACCTCCCCAAAACCCTCAAGGATGGCGCTAAGTTGATAATGTCATGTTTGATTGGAGCCACAAAAACCGCCGCGCGTCGTCGCATATAGGAGGTTCTTAAAATCGCCTTCCCACGTAGTTTATGGAGAAGCCCATGAGAGGTTGCCCTTTCTAAGATGTGCGTTAAAGGGTCAATCGCGATGACAAAAAGAAGGGGTGACAACGGGTCACCTTGCCTAAGGCCACGGCCATGGTATATTGGGGTACCGGCGATGCCATTGAGAAGGACCCGAGAAGAAGATGTGGAGAGCAGCGTGGCAATCCAATCCCGGAACCGACTAGGGAACCCACGACGTTGTAGAAGATCAAGAATATAGCCCCATCTAATAGAGTCAAAGGCCTTGCGGATGTCAAGCTTCAAAAGTAGCGCCGGAATCTTGCTCTTGTGGAATCTTCTCGCAAGATTCTTAACATGGAGGAAGTTGTCATGAATGCTCCTCTTTTTTATGAAAGCACTTTGGGCGTTGGAGACAAGGTCGTTCATCATGGGGCCAAGCCGTAAAGCAAGCACCTTCGAAATGATTTTTGCAATGGCATGGATTAGGCTAATAGGCCTAAAGTCGGACACCTCTTCCGCGCCCTCTTTCTTTGGTAGGAGGACGATATTGGCTGAGTTGAGCCAATGAAAATTCTCGGCATGGAGGTTGCCAAAAAGATTTATCACTCTCATGACGTCCTCTTTAATTGTGCTCCAACATCTCTTGAAGAAGGCACCGGTGTAACCATCAGGGCCGGGCGCCTTGTCATTTGGCATTTGCTTGATCGCGTTCCACACCTCTTCTTCGGTGATAGGGACCCCAAGCTCATGCAACTCGGGGTTATCGAAATTAATCTCCTCCCAATTGAAATCTAAGTTTATAGCCTCCCGACTACCAATGATTGTCTTGAAGTGGTTGTTGATGATATCCTCTTTTTCTACGTGGTCGGTTACCCAACCGTGGTTATGCTTTAGGCGATGAATATGGTTTTTCCTCCTTCTAGCATTCACCCTCATGTGGAAGAATTTTGTATTTGCATCCCCTTCTTTAATGTTAGCGATCCTAGCGCTTTGCTTCTTTCGAGCCCTCTCAATCACGGACAAGGCAATGACCTTCCTCTTTAATCTAGCCCGAAGCTCAAACTCCATAACCGAGAGCGTCCTCATTTCTTGGGCTTTGTCGAAGTGAAGAATGACAAGCAAAGCGGCGTGGAGTAGGATTTTTGTATTGGAGAACAGCCCACGGCTCCACCTAGTGAGCTTCATGGCCGTGTTGCGCAGCTTATGGTGGAGGACATGACAAGGCTCAATGACGTGTTTGCTCACTCCAAGCGTTTTTCACAATCTCGTTGAATCCGGGAATTTTAAGCCAAAAATTCTCAAACTTAAAAGACCTCGGGCGTCTAGGTCCGGTGGCATCGACAAGCATAAGTGGGCAATGGTCCGACAACGATGAAGAAAGGGCATGTAGCACGTGCGAACCAAAACAAAGGTCCCATTCGGTGTTGCAATAAAAAGCATCGAGCTTGCATAACGTAGGGTCTCGTCGCTCATTGCTCCAAGTAAAGCGCCGGTTTTGCAAGTGGATTTCTCTTAGCTCACAAGCTTGAAGGGCCGCACAAAAACGGTTAATCCGACTGCGGTTAATATTGCGATTGTTCTTATCACGGGCTCGTCTAATTTGATTGAAGTCACCAAGCACCAACCACTTCTCACCATTCAAAGGCTTGTGCTCGATGAGCTCGTGAAAAAATCATCCTTATGAGAAGACGCAGGGCCATACAGTTGTAATTTTGAAGTCATTTTCTCCATTCGAATTGAGAAAGTGGATTTTGCCGAAAGGCAAAACTCCGAGAGTGCGTCGGAAAAGCATCAAAGAATCATCCCAAAGCAACGAATACCTCCTCTTGTGCCATTAGTCAAGGCCAAGATACCCACGCATTGCTCCCACCAATATAAACAAGATCGAAAGAGGATACCGAGGACAACTTAGTTTCTGTAGGGCACACAATCGCAACTCGGTGGCAATCGTTTCATGCACCGTGTCACGATCGGATCATTGAGCCCACGCACATTCCACCCAGAATATTTAGAAGCCACTCTAACATAGGAAGAAATCAGACCAAAGAGGAGCAAATTAGAACCGAGAATATAGCTAATATAACCTCTTGTGAGAGAGCAACACAGATTCCAAACAGCAATGATTATCAGGGCAACTTCCTTCATGCAAACAGAAGGGCAACATGACGCACGCACGGAGAGAAACCAAATTAGCGCTAAAACACGAGACGGAGTTCCGGATAAGGGACACCCATACAACGACATAACCAAAGAGGTTAGCTAACATGTTGAACTAAAAACACTAAATCTTGACAGACGGCATCACCATCACCATCGCAGCTTCCATGCCACCGACTTCCACCTCCAGTCCAGTCGGCCGCGCCTCCATGACCAAGCGGGCATCGTCAATGGCGTCATCTTGGCGTACAACCACGAAGAGCATCCTCGCAAGGACATTGTCGGACACCTCCCTTGAACTTGTCGTGAACACCGTGACGCCAGCTGTCACCACTTCTCCATCTGGATGATTCCAAGACCGCGGCACACTGCAGCCTCAAGAAGACCAGCGATCGGCGCCTTGCACCGACCTTAAGCTCGCATTTGCTCGCTTGATCTTGTAGCTTGGCTCCTTCCCAAAGTGCGGCGATGGCCACACCGCCAGCCGTCTTCCGCCGGGAGGGCGAGTAGGCGGCGGGAGAGCGATGGCGTCATGACGAACAGGGGCAATGGAGCGAGCATCGCCTTTGTAGATGGTGCACTATGCATAGGTGGCGAAGAACGAAGCTGAGGCACCGAGGAGTGCGCACGAGCAGCCTGCAGATGAATGGCGGCGTGACTCGGCGGCGAGGGCGCTCGAGGCGTGAGGCGACGCCGCTGGAATCGAGGCGCAAGAATCTCTAGGAGCCGGGCGGCAGATTCATGTTCTCTCGGGCTTGTGAGAGAGACGCGTCATGGATCCTGTGTTGACAGCGCAGGCGCGAACATCCCTGGCGACGGGACGATGGCGTGGTCGGTAGGAGAGACGCTGATCCGGCGGCCGGGCGGCGCAAGCAGCCCTTGAACGGCGCTGGCGCATCCGGATGCAGCGAGCCTTGCTCGCCGGGCCATCGCGCAAAGCCTTCATCACTGGAGTAGGCAAACCGCATCCTATCTCCCTCATCGCCGTCGCTGCCACTGTGGATTCCCTGGAGATCATGTGCGTCACCTGATTGATCAACATGCTCAACAGCCTGCTCTTCCACTCCAACATGCACGTCAACATGCACAAGGGGCTTGCCACCGAGGACCATCTGGTCCACTTGATGCAAGGCCGCCGATGCCTCGTCGCCGAAGTGACGCCAACTCCGGCCGAGGCAGCACGGCACAAGCAAAGCCATACGTGCCAATCTGCGGCTCCACTGTGGCCGCCAGGCAGTGGGGCTCGCCTGCAGGCATGGCTAGCCCTTAAACGGCTCCATGAAGCCGGCCACATCCTGTTGAACGATCCCCGCCGCCCCGCCTGGAGCCGGAGTTCCTGGCCCGCGACAGTTCCGGCGAATCTTCTCACGCCACGCTGCGAAGGTTGCGCTACCTACCACGGTCGTCGCCGTCTTCATCGCGCGCCTCGGATTTGGCGCCTCCCACACCGCAGCGCTTCGTTGATGTCGCGGACGGGCGCCGTCCACATGGCCCCAACGCCACCGCCTTGCCCGATTGGTGGGGCGTCGACCGCCCGGCCGATCCTCCACGATGTCCAGGTGGATGATGCAGCGACGCCGCAGACCACGCCGCCCGCCCCGGCACTGTAAGCGTGGCAGCGGCGAGGGTGGCCAACAGACACGCGCACTTTAGAGGTGCTCGTGAACGCCAAAGACACAAGGCCTTGATGCATCGATCGGCATTGCGGCTCGATGTAATCAAGCGAGCAAGCCCGTCCGATGACCTGCTGAGCAACAAAGTCGTTCCAAGCATACATAGGAACATTTTCTATACAGAGACGCACATGGTACTTCAGATCAACATGGTCGGCGTGCTCCTCCCAGCGCCAGGCACGGACATGAATCTTGTGCTCGCCAAAGAAGTCATGGCGCTCGACGGCGTCCTTGCGGTGGTGGTGGTGGATGAACCTTACCATGTAGGGCTCAGGGTAGTGGTCGGTGACGCGGATGTCATCGTCGACAACGATGAAGGTGGAGCAGAGGGCGCGCTGCATCAGGGCCCGATCCTCCCTGGTGCCGAGCCCAGGGGACCGCTCAAACCAAGCATAGGCTGCGTTGGTGAGCAGCACCCCAGCCTCGGCCTGCATCTCCGGCGTGGAGTGGATGACGACGAAGTCCTCCGCCGGCCTGTCGTAGTCGCCGATGCGCGGCATGGTGCGCGAGGCGAAGTGGCCGGTCGGCCCGCCGCAGCGCTACCGAGCTAGAGCCTGAGGAGGACGGGCAAGGCGCAGAAGAGCCGACGGAAGGAACGGGCGAGGAGGTGCTTGGGCTTGGGCGGCTCCGCAGGTGCTTCACAGCGCGGTTTGCGTTCGGTGCGAAAACAGCGGCACTTGACGGGGTCTCTGCATTCCGAAGCTCTATGGTTGTGCCTCCCTTTGTATAGGCAGCAACGCCTTGAGCTGTGCAGTGGAACGGCCGATGAATGCCCCAGGCTTTGAAGGCAAAGCCGCCCGGCGCGGCGGATGGGACTTGACGCGCCATTGCCCATCGCCCACGCCATGAAACCCTTGCTTTCCGGCCTCGAGCCCAGCGCCGGGGTGACCTGAAGGATGCGACCGGCCAGATGCATTAATGGCGAGCCAGCCGCTCCAACCGCCCCCTGCATTGAATCGGGCAGAGGCCGGCACAGCATGGGCTTGGGGATTGCTGGCAGATGTGCACTGCAGATTAACAGGAGTCTCGGGCACCTCCTCATCGTCTTCAGGAAAGGCAGCACGGAACGGCGGCAGAGGCGGCGTCTCCAGATCAAGATCTGATGGCACGGACTGGGAGCGGCGAGACCATACCTGGGGTTGGAAACCGGGGGGCATCCACGAGGGCGGCGGTGGCAGGATGTCAGGGGAAGCCGCGTCCACGGCGGGCGGCGGCGTGCAGGGCGCGGGCCGGCGGACCGGAGGAGCGCCCGAGCTCCAGTCGTCCCAGAGCGCCATGGTGTGCCTGTTGTTGAAAATAGAATTGGTATGGTTGAAACTAGAATTAGTATGGTTCAAACTACTGCTTCAATCAAGATCTTAGCATCAATCAGCATGAGAGCATGTACATGAGCAAGAAACCAACAGGAACTGAAGGATAAAGGGACGGGATGCTCACCTTGCGGGAGGTCGGCCGGCGGGGACAGGGCCGGCTCGGAGGTTGTTGGCGCCGTCGACCTTGCAGGGACACCAGCAAAACGTGACACCAGCAGAGCAGTTACTCCAAAAATGTCGGCCCACAAATTTTGGCTTTTGAATCAATTACCTTCCGATCTTTTGGAATATCTACCAAAAACTGACCAAAGCTAATCGTCGGAGACTGCAAGGAAGAGACAACCGACGGCGAAGAAAACTTGCTGGAAATATTCATACCAGTTCCCGGAGAAGAAGAAAAGGCAGCACCATCAAGATGAAAACCAAACTTTGCAAGTTCCGTGGCTGAAGATGAGGAGGGATCATTGGCAGCACTCTTCTTCAAGAAAGCCAATCTGGGCTTAAAATTTGTTGGACTACGCTGTGAAACCTCTAGAATTTCCATGGAAGAGTGCCAAGCAACACTAGAATGATGATCAAATCCAGAAACTGAAGGATGTTCACCATGAAAGAGTGTGAAATGGCAGACAAAGTCTGGCCAGATTCTATCCTTCAAACCATAAACAAAATGTCCAACTTTACTAGATGCCACTGAGAAACGAAAACAGCGATCACTTAATTGATAAACTTTGAAGCCATTATTGGCAAGTATTTCATTAAGCGGGAGAAGATAGTTTACCAAACAGAGAAGAGGACGGTAACCACAATGGTTACTAACACACGACCAAACTAGACGCTAGAACAAGAACAACAGGACAGGAAAACCACCCTCCGGCTGTCCGGCCCCGCCACAACCATACTAATTTCGGTGAAATTAAATTTCGGCATGGACCTCATCATGTGCAAGAGGAACTGATCAAGCACGGCAGGGGCTTAAAAGAAGCATCGCAGAGACTGCACATCTAATCATCTACCGGAGACCTCCAAAAGCAGGATGCCAACCATCACATCACCCTAGCTCCCTGAAAAATATTTGCAACTAGCACTGAGCCACATGATACACATATATAACGCATTCTTTGCTAGATTCACCTAGGTTATAGGGCATGGATTTGGGTTTCTAGTTACTTACGGAGCCGAGGGGACCGCCGTGGCCTCTTGAATGAACTACCCCTCGATGGACTTGTCTCAACACTGACAGGTTTCTGGGTATCAACCTTGAAGCAGACACGGAGGAGAATCCAGTTGGTGATGAGCAAGACACTTAAAAAAACAATTTACAGAACATGAATTGAATGTGTGAAGTATTACCTTCACGTCACCAAGAAATTCTCCTCTACCATCTGCATATAAAAAGGCGTTAGATAGATGGACAAAAGACAGAGGGCGGCGCGAAACATGGACAGGCACATACGCTTAAGCCGATTAAATTTAATGGCACGCTTAGAGATTTTTCTCATTTTCGCATTAGGTACTGCGGTTGTCTCCTCTCCTTTAGCTATAATACAGTCAATATCCTCATCCGTTATATTATTGTCCTTAGAACTGAAAACATATTCAGCACCCAACCATGCCAGTTTTTGAGCACCATCCTTATTGACAGCTGAACAGAAGAGAAAATTATCAAAAAAAATCCATATCCAACTACTAAAGAAAAAATGCTTGAACAAAGCAATGAGTATCAAAACCATACTTTTCTGCTCTGCCAATCGTCCTTGCTCAGAAAACAAAGCACTCAACCATAGCTTTTTATACGCTATATTAATCGTCTGTAACTCGATGGTGTGCTGTAATTTCATTTGTGTTCTCTTCCAGACAGGTAGCAATATAAAATTTGGCACTACGGTAATTGTTAATCTAGAAACAACAAACCTCGGTGCAAAAGCGGAAAACTTGAACTTCTTTCTTTTGACCTATTCTATGCGCACAGCCTTGAGCCTTCAGATCAGCTTGTGGAACACTGAATGAACAGAAGTACCAAAGATTTAGTATTTCATTCTTAGGGTAAGCAGCGAAATCAAGTTTAGCATAATAAAGTGGCATACCAATCGCTGTCGTACAGAATTACAACATCAGCAGTGGTCAAGTTGATACCACGGCCAACTGCCTTGGTTGAAAGTAAGAAAACAAACTTGTCACTTCCTGGCTTGTTGAAGTCTTCAATGGATGCATCACGATCTTCTTTAGGTGTGCGGCCATCAATTCTACAAAACTGATATCCGCTGTATTTAAGATAACCTTCCAAGATATCCAAAAGTTTTGTCTTCTGCAGGATATAGTGCTTTATATGTTAGACAAAGCAAAATTCTGGGAAAGCGAATTGCTTAATGAGGTGTGCACATGATTAGTGCCGACGAGTGGTGTGTGGTATATCTCCTACACACTTGATAAACCAATAATGCATTCAAATCTGCATGGCAGTGAAAAGAATAACCTGTGAAAAAATAAGTACTCTGGAATCACGCTCCTTTAGCTTTTGCAGCAACTCATCTAGTAGAACCATTTTTCCTATCCAAACATTAAAAAAAATGTCAATAAGAATCCATAGAAAATTCTGTAGGTAAGATGTTACGGTTGTGTAAAAAATATGGGATCGATGTGAAATAAGCAAGGAACATAATGTTACCTGAATTCTTAATTAGGTGATCACCATTTGGGTAGGGTGAGCGAGCTTCAGCTCCTTTGAGTGAATTTGGATGGTTGCACAACTTTTGCAAGTGGATGTCCCTGTAGCCGTGTGGTTCACCCTTCATATGCAACTGCCCATACATACCAAGACAATAGTGTTCCCTTTGCATCTTAGACAATGCAACTTTAATTATTGTTTCCTTCTTTCGAGGCAAACTTTTTACATTAGACTTGAGCCTCCGAAGAAGAAATGGGCAAACAACCTGACCAAAAGTTGCAAGAAAGAATTATAAAGAGAGTTCATTTTAAAGTACTGAAATTGGTGATCACGAGAATCCCAACCTTGTAAAGATCCGGGAGCACCTCCACAACCTTCGGATCAACAAAACCATTTTCCCCACTGGGATCGAAACCAAAATCGGAATCGGAATCGGAATCGGAATCCGAATCCGGATCCGGATCCGAACCAGAAATTTGGAAACATTCCTCAAAAGTCGAGCTAAATACTTCAGGTTCTACGAAGTTGAGGAGAGCCCAAAGCTCATGGAGATTGTTCTGTCACGTAGCAGCAAAACAGTCTAGAATAAGATTAAACCAAAAACAAATATGAAACAACACACATCATCAGTTACTAGCCCAAGTGGTACTTAAACCCATGTTCAGGATGCATGCACTAGCTACATTTGAAAAACAGAACTATCAAGGGAAGCTACCTGGATTGGAGTGCCTGTGATGAGGAGACGATTACTACTCGTGTACTGTCGCATGCTTTTTGATAGCTCACAATCTTCATTCTTTATTTGTTGAGCTTCATCAATAATAATGTAGTGCCAGCTGATACGACTTAAAGTTTTTTTTTCAAGTTTTGCCATGTCAACAGTAGTCAGGCACACATTAAAAGCCCTAGGATCTAGCAAATTGGCCTTTTTTTCTGACATAGAAAAAAAAGAGAAGGTCAGTATATGTTGAATCAATGAATAAAGAGTAGACTTTTGAGACAACTAACCCGTTTGTATTGGTTTTTTTCCCAGAACTTCACAACATGTAGGCTAGGGCAAAAATCTACAAATTCCTTCATCCATTTGTCAATACTGGACTTTTGCACAACAATCAAGTGAGGACCAACCGTGAGTTTTTTCTGAAGCAGATAGCCCAGTAATGAAATAGCTTGAAGCTTTTTCCCAAGACCCTAAATAATGATAATAAAAGAAGAGTATACATTTCAGCCAAACGAAAACAAAATGGAGGACCTAAATAAATATGATCTTGATCAATTAGCACATGCAGCATACCATGTCATCAGCTAGTATCCCATTGATACTACACTCATACAATCCTATGAGCCAGTTGAGTCCATCCAATTGATAATCGTGCATTGTCACTTTTTGTATGCCTGAAGAGCATTCAAAAACATTTAATATATAAGTTTACATAAGATAAAAAGGAACCGAAGGATACAAAGCCCCAATAAAATTAAAACCTAAAATTGTTGGCTGGTTTCCACGAGAACTTACATCAATTAATTCTATTATCAATAAATTAATTAGTCAGGCCATGGAACAAAGAGCAAGGTCCGGTGTCAACAAAGTGAAAACAGGATGCATAAATAGATGTTCCTTCCTTGTTAATGACAATAATTAATTGGCAAGCAAATTAAATGCACACCATTTACTGAGTAGGAATATAAATGCTCGAGTATTCTTTTGATGCTACTAGTTTGGCTGATGAATAATGGGTAACATTTAATTCAACGGCATCAAAATAATCTTATGAGAGCAAAGAAAAACATCCTAGTAGGTAGCTCTTCTATCAAACCGAGGTAGTTTGCTGAAAACAAGGAAAGCAAAGGGCTCACAGTCAGGCTGAATCTGTAAACGTGTTGCCCCTTCCGTCATCTTGGACCGCCCCTTGCGTACCTGTCGACGATATATCGATCAATACAACACATCAACAGAATAGTGAAAGCGTAATGGCCATGCATTTATATACAAACAACAATGATCATTTGAAGAGAGTACTAGTCCTACTACATAGTACTACCATGTAAGCATTGACGGCAGTAGTTAGAGCATGTAGCTTGTCCTTCTTATATTCTGTAGACATGCTTTCTCACGCTTGGCAACCCAACCACTGCATCGGAAACAGACACGGTTAGGGCAAATAAAGAATTCTCACTACTGAATTAACAGTCAACTAATAGCGGTCCACATGGTGTGCTCGTCTGGTTGAATGCATGGGAGGGACCGAGGTAGTGAAGGAGACCTACGGCGAGCCACAGAACCGCGGCTAATGGGAGAGAAACTAATGCCTGCTGGGGCGGAGGTGGCTGCAGAACCACGGCTGGGGCGGCGCGCGCAGGCAGGGGCTGCTGGGGCGGCGTGCGCAGGTAGGTGGGGGCAGGGGCTGCTGGGGCGGCGCAGGCAGGGACGGGGTCGTGCGCGGGAGGGCGACGCAGGCGGGGGCGTGGTCGTGCGCGGGCAGGGGCCTAATCTTGCGCGGCTGGCGGCGGCGCAGGCAGCGCTGGAGGGGACGGGGGCGGCGCAGGAAGTGCAGTAGGGGTCGGGGGCGGTGGCTTGGCTTGAACTGCGGTGGTTTGCAACCGCAGCGTTGAGAAAAAAGAAAAGCGTCACGGGACTCTCGTCGCGCCGGATTGTTCGGGCTTAATTTGACGCGTTGGGCTTAATTTTAATATTTTTAATATTTTTAATATTATTAATAATTAGTGTAGATGTAGATGTAGATGTAGATATATATCGGTCGCTCGCCCGTTGCCCGCCCGAGTCATCCGGGGCCGATCCAACGTATTTGTTATCTTCAAAAATCTATCTTCTTGATGTCAATAAACGGATCGGCCACCCCAAAAAAAACCCTGGTCCGGATCGGCCACCACGTCAAACTAGAGAAACCAAACACCTGATCCGGATCGGCCACCACGCAATCTAGATCTGGAGAAAACAAAAGCCTGGGGTCTGGATCCACGTCAAACTGAAGCCTCGTCCGGATCCACGTCAAACCAGCACCTGAAACGGAAAATCAATCCTACTCGAATACATCCAACTGTCTGTACAGAGACGACTTCCCTCAAAAAAAATTGTTTGTACAGAGACGACTTCCCTAAAAAAAAAACTGTATAGAGACGACACATAAAAAGGAACCGACTACTTTGACCAGGAAAACAAAAGTTTCGCTCGTGCTCGACATTGTCAACACTTCGTCTGAACTCCCTCGTTGGCGTCTCGTCGATCTGCCCACTTCGCCAGAAATTGCCTCGCCAATCTGCCCACTTCGCCATAATTCAACTCCTCTAAGAATCAGCAGGTGTTTTACTTATGCCCACCTTCATCGCAACATGTTCTTCACACGCAAGGGAAATGACTGAAATCCTATCTATGGTTCCTGCTACTGCATCAAAGAATTTGATGGCTGTTACCTATGAGTTCAATATTGCATATGCTTCTTGGTACTCAATTGAAATATTGGATGTTTAACTTTTCATGAAAGATATTACAATGGAAAAATCACACCTATACTTTGATAACAAATAAGTGAGTGGTTTGGTTAAACATGAATTGGCAATGCTCCAAGGCCCCAACCAAACGAAATGCCTAGATGTTTTCTTGATAGAAGATGCGCAATTCACCAATTCTAAACAAATCCACCATATCTGTTTTTTGAATAATCGCTCGAATGCATGATAAAAAAAAAGGTCTACAGCTTTGCCGTTAATCCATATATGTCACAGTATACAGTGCGTGCTAGTGCAAGTCGGGCCTTAATGTAACGATTTCTCCCCTCTTTTTTTTTTGAACTAGCAGATTCAGCCTAAAACGAACATTTGACTAATTCTGTCAACCGTTTCGAAAACCGTTCCGTTTCGGAAAAAAAACTAATTCTGTCAACCCAACAAGAACATAATTCCAAGGAAAGTTCATTGCACAGAGATTCATAACATTCCTTTTTGAAATTTTCGTTGTTCGGTTTTGGTCAGAGCATTCAGGGCTAGAATAGATCGCCCGTTTCTCTACCCATTTACAAATCCAACCATTTGCACTAGTAGCTTTAAACTATTAGATCTAAACTCCATCTAAGCACGAACCAAATTCCGTGCGCCACGGCAAAGAAAGCAACTACAAACCCTAGCCAGCGCAGACCACACCTTATCTCGCCAAAACGCAAGCTCGCCAACTACAAGCCGCAGGTGCTCGCCATCCCCGTCGGCGTAGTAGAAGCGCAAGAGGGCGCGTGCGAGTGGGTTACCGCTTGGGGATTGTGGCTACGTACGTACCTGATTGAAAATGGAGACTAGTGGTAGTGGAGCCTGGAAAGCAGGTGGAGTGGAGTTGAGCGGCAGATCCGGGTTATAGGGAGCACTTCGCCTTGGAAGCCGTGTGTTCAAAATGGCCAAGAAAAGTGGGCCAGACTGGACTGGGCTGCAGGAATACCATCAAAGGGACAAAGTTAAGCTCGCGAGTTTTTTTTTTTCTCTCTAAGCAAACTGCCATGTAGAGGAGTACCTTATTTTTTTGCGAAAATGTAGAGGAGTACCTGATCTCAAAAAAAATGTAGAAGAGTACGTTACTCCCTCCTCACATCTCCAGAGACCTCACATCTCCAGAGAAATCAATGGGTTGCTCAGTACTGTGCACATCAGGCAAGAAGGGAACATAGCTTATAGTAATTTAACATGCCCTTTCATTTCTGCTTTATGTCATCTTCGAAATACAGGGTTTATAATCACACATGTACAATGCTTTTGAGCTTAATGTGAAGTTTTGGGGTGCTTTGCACCCTGACCCGTTCAAAAAGAAAACTCCGTTCTAAAAGGCTTATAAGTTTGAACAATATTTTAAGTAAAATATAAAAAATACAAGACCAAATAAATTTAATATATTTACAATAAAATATATTATAATATATTTATTTATATTATATATGTTGATGTTTTTATATATATTTATTAAACTTAGTAAGGTGTAACTTTTGACTAAATTTGTAAGGTTTATTCATTGAACGGAGGTAGTAAAAAAAGACTAACACCACACGTGGAAGCAGCGAAGTAATGCTTAGGAAAAAAATATGAATACTTAGCCCACCCATAATGTGTATTTGTAGAAAACCATATTTTTTTAGGGAAAGAGTTACGTTTATTTTTCAATATTGGGTTAGTCCGAGGCCAACGAGTTCACAATACATTCAGGTGGTTGCTTAAACCTAATCTGCAACCTTCATTAGCTAACTTGTGAGCAGCTCCGTTCGAAGAACGCCTCGCCCACCTGACTACATGGTCCTCTACCGAAAGGATAAGTCCTTTCACTTCCTCAACTAGAGGGCCCAGCAAATACCGATCCAGCTCTGAACTGGTGATCTTCATCGTCAACCCTTGACAGTCCGTCTCCAAGAAAATTTTTGAGAAGCCCATTTCCTTTGCCATCTCAAGAGCACGTTTGCATGCGCGTAGCTCCGCCTCCTCTGGACCTGAAATGAAGGGGGGGATGACGACGAAGTTGTTCATTTCACGACCTACCTCGCCACCTCCATCAAACCTTGCAGACTTTGCCACCGCTCCTTCAGCATTGAGTTTCGTCCAGCCCTGAGGAGGGGGGAGCCAGTGCTCCCTGGGTTGAGACGCCTAGGTCTGAACATTGTGTCACTCCTCTGTTAGGGCTACCGCTCTCCTTTCAATCTCCTCCGGGCTCTCAATTTCTTTTGAATCCCTTGTGTCATTTTGAGATAATCACATATGATATAGGATCATCATCATGGTGTCTAGCTCGTCGTCTTGCACTTGTTGTAACTACCTCGGTGAATTACGCTCCTAGATACAAGCCTGGATGAGCGGTAGTGGTTGAAATAGTACGGCGGGGCCCCAAAAGCCACTCACTGGTAGTCCTTTCGGACGTCCCAACCACTACCCTCTCAACGGGACCTGTACGGGCGGCGTAATCGGCAGGCGAAGGGATCAACTACATACACAAGTGGGTATGTATGCAAGCCACCATACAAGAGTACACCAGAGCCATACCATCTAAAAGAAAGGAAATATAGCAACGCCATACGGCAAGATTCAAATGACCTACATAGATCTATATTTTAGGATACTTCCTCATACAACACACATCAGAGTATCATGCGGAAGCGGCAAACAAAATCCGAGTACGGATAAGAAGCAAATCGGCATAAGATGCCATAGAAATAAGCACATCCCAACCTGTGTCTCATGGATCCCGTTCCCGGAATCTCTACACCGAACGATCGTTGCCCATGTCCTCGGCTTCTTTCACCCAGTATCCGTCCTGTGAGGGTACCTGTTCATCTGAACCAATAATTTATCGTGTGAGACCCTAAGGGTACTCAGCAAGTCTGAATGCCTCTAAAGGGGACACAATCTGGGGTGACGCAATTGCAGCGAAAGATAAACCCTAGCAGTTCTACAGATAAACGCTAACCATCCGCCTAACCAATGATAGACGGATGTCCGTGAATTAAGAACAACAGTTATATTGGTAATCTCATCAGATCCATCCTCCTCCTCGCTTACCAACGAGGAAGCGGACGAACAACCCCCCCATCCGTTGTCAATTTTATTAACCATTCCATGAGCATTGCACTATTTACTAATCAAATTACTTAGTCAGATTAAAACGGTACTTTAGTTATGCTTGTCTATGATCGAGAAACTGTGCTCCAAGTCGTCCATATCCGCGGACACGGCTTTCAGAAAGTTTTACCTGGCCGGGGTGCACCAATAGCAACACACGCTCGATCAACCTCGGAAAAACCAAATCAAAACCCAACGAGGCTTTCACGACTGAACAATCACCGGATTCAGAAATATTTCAGGGGGCCACCCCATTGAGTAGACCCGCAACGGTAAGCAAGCTCGAGACGGACTCAAGGTTAGCGCCAATGGTCAGAATCGGGAACCCAAAACTCGGGTGTCGATACCGTGTAATCACTCCGCCTTCCTAAACAGACAAAGGTGCTATCCGTCGCACAATTTAAATACATAAGTAGCATGGCATAAGTACAGATCGTAAATAAAACCTCAAACTAGTTTGTGGCCCCATGAAATAAGACGGGATCAAGCTCGGCTCGGGGGTCCCATATACCTCCGGATGTGGATAGCGATAAAACAAGGAATGGAATCAAGTACTCGGGTCTTACGGACACAAGTGAGCAGGAAAACCAAATAGCGAGATGTTGCTCACCGGTGCCACTTTCTTTAGTTATCCCACTACTACTCAAAGTTAAGTTGTTTAGGTACCTCATTATCCAACAGACTCACATACCCTACATCTTTGTTCTACGACTCGCATGGCTCAAACAACTCCTATAGTAGTGGCACATGGGATGGAGGAACAAGCTTGGTGGGGTTTAAAAGTAAAGGCTATGCATACTTGGGATTCAATTTAATGCAATCGCGACTCAATGATGCAAGAATAAGATAGAGGCAATAGGTATCAGATGTATGCAAGCATGTGGAAGTGCTTGCCCGGCAACTCAGTTGAAGCGAGAGACGGATCCGGTGCTCCTGGTTCTCTTGATATAACCCCGTTATTCATCCGAGAAAAACCAAACAAACAAGGCCAACATGAATATAGAGCACAAGCATGTGAATAAGATGCGTCAAGCAAACAATCATGCCATGATGAATGATGCACAATTTGCATGGCATTAATGTAGCAAAGCATGGTTGAGGTGTGGAGACAATTAATAACATTTTTAATGGTTTTTGGTTCACATTTTGTTGTCATAACAATTGCTGTTCACTATATATTCATATGATGCATGCTGCAATGAAAGTCATGGATAGCATAAACAGAAAGGTCTCGTCGAGCTGATCATTTTAGACCTATCATTTGCTAAATTTGGAATTATAGAACAAAAGTTATTGATTATTTTAGTTCTAGTGGCATTTGTGGTAATTTGAATAAACTTGGAATTTTAAATGTGCAAAAGGCAATTTGAATGGCATATTTGAATTCCTCTCATTTTTATGATCTCAAAACATATATCATTGGTGATATTTGTAATTATAATGGAAAAGTTATTTAAAATCTGATTGAATTTGAATTTGAAATAAATAGGAAAAGATTTGATTTTAAACAGACGCAGGAAAACCTTCTATACTCAGGCTAACATACCCACAGCGCCATGGTGGGGGCCAGGATTTGCGGTCCCACACGCCAGCCGAGGGAAAGGAGGACCCATGGTTGGTGTTTGAAAAGACAGACCTTTTATAAAAAGCGGCCATCGACGGTGGGCATTGGACCGACTGAGTTCGGGCAAAAGGGAGGGGTTATCGCAAAGCGGACCTCGCATCTTTTTCCATCGACTGAACCGAAGCGACGGACGCTCGTGACGCAAGGCTTGGCAGCAGGGGGTTCAACAGGACCGGCTCGCAGAGGGCTGAGCCACGCGTAGGCTGGGTAGTCGACGGTGAGATGGGCGCGTGCTAGATAGGGTTAAGCGTGTTAGCGGCAGACACTCGCGAACTCCGCGCGGAGGCTGCTGACGTAAGGACCGCGGCCCGTGAAACGATCGAGAACGAGAGGATGTCTGGAGGCGGGGTGCTCACCGCGAGTGTGTTGATGGGTCGATACGACGCGACGCATTTATCGCCGGCGTGGACGGAGGCGCTTAGGTTTGCGTCTGGCGCGTCGGTTCCGGCGGTTGGCCTCCTCCCGGGCTGGTACGGGACGACGCGGCGACCTCCGAGCTTCCACGACTCGCCGCACCACGCCCGCCTCGGATGCTGCGTTCGGCCTGGCGTGGCCTGGCGTCGGGCCATGCTGGAGAAAGAGAGAGGGGAAGCGAGGCAGAGTCTCGTGGATCTGGGACGGCGGATGCGACGGGAGAGGATAAGAAGGAAAGAGGGAGGGGCTTGCGTGGGGAGGGTAGGCACATGGCGCCACCCTTGCACCTCACGCAGTGCCTGGGCCACAGGCAAGGTGGCTTCCAGGTGGGACCAGGCGAGGCCAAGGAGGCGGCAGGCTCGGTGTGGGGCTTCAGTGCAGAGATAAGAGGGAGGAGCTCGAGTTAGCTAGGTTAGGAGCTAGGCTCGGGCTAGGGTTTTGCCTTAGGGCTGGTTTGGTGGTAGCTAGGTGGGGTAGGGCGGCCAGGTGGGTCCAGCAGGTAGAGAGAGGGGGGTGGTGAGCTAGGGACATGGTATTCATGTGACCATGCTAGGTATCTAGAAAAGAGAGAAGATAGAAACAACTTAGGGTTTGGTTTGAATAGGTGGGTTTAGGTGTAGATTAGAGGGGAATGGGGTGGCTTAGGGTTTAGGTTTAAGAGAGGGTAGGATAGAGGGAGTGGTCCTTTACTTGATCATGCATGCTTAGACAAGATCACACAAAAATCAAGACAAGGAGAAGGGAGAGAGAGGGAGAGATGAGGTGCTAGGTTTTAAGCATGAATAACATGGCCAAATCCAAAAGAAGAGATAGGGCTAGAGATGATCCATCCCAAAACCAAATAAAACCAAAGACAAGCACAAGATGATACTTGCATGGCCCATGCAGAATATTTAATGCCCTGCTGACACTTGTGAAGACAATGTCATTTCATGGCAATATTATTTTGCATCTCCAAAATTGGAATAAGGCCAAGCAAAAGATTATGGGTGGAATCCAACCAACCAACATGAGCTAGAGATAAACTCAATTAAAAATGCCAAGCTCATATTAATTGGATGGTGGAATTTAAAAGGTGGTGAAAGAAAGGTGGTGGAGTTTAAAAGAGATATGCCCCAACTCAACTTGGCATTTAACAATATAATAAGAACCAAATACAATATCAAGAGGCAACTACAATTAATCATGCACATGAGATAAGAACCAAACAAGAAAGGGTTTTATATGATGCTCAAATGCAAGGTGGCATGATGACATGAGCATGACATGGTGATGATGCAACAATTATATGTTGGAAGTGGTCCTTTTATTACTAGAACAAGTAGCATTACAGGTGTTAGACAACTGGGATGCTACACTTGTCACAGCCACTCTAGCAGCCTTTGGGTTAGATTGCGCTGGCAGAAGACATTTGCAGGTGGGTCACCCACCACCATGACTGCCTTGTCTCAGACAACCTACCAGACATGCATGGAGTGCGGGCAGGCACAAAATCTATGTACCGTCGTATCCTCCCTTCCACGGGCTACACAATGCACTCCTTGCTTTATATTCCTTTGTTGCAGCTCTCCTCCAACTGCCAAGACATTTTGGATCAACCGCTAGACATGAATCTTCACCTTTCCTGGGACAAAAGCGCTCCAAAGTTTTATCCATCCTTTGTGGGCATCAAATGAGGTAGAAGAGTTGCCTCTTCCACTCCGCTCTCTTTTAATCCGCATACCCAAGTGGTACACTGGCCTTATAGTGAATATTTTGTTCCTCATGAAATTCCATGTGTGGTAGTCCTCCTTCTCCGAACCCGACACTGGAATGGCTTTAATATCCGCAGCATCAAAGCCATGAAATATGTAGTCCAACTTGCTTTCATTCCAGCCAGTATATCCCTCATTTAACAAATCTGAAACCCTCGTAACAGAAGTAGTCTCGCACTTTCGACCCAGTGGTCGGAGGGTACCTTCTCGGGGAATCTAGTTGCTTCCCTAGATACTTATTTGCTTACCGTCTCCGACTCTCCAAATGAGTCCACGGGCCAGGAGGTCCCGCACATGCAAAATGTTGCGCCAGCTGAAAGAGCCTCCTGGCTTGCAACAGGTCGGTGGAGCGGTAGTATCTTGCTTTGAGCTCCCTCGCACAAAGTGAGGAAGGCACCGTGAGCAATCTCCATGCTTGTTTAGCAAGAAGGGTGAAATAGCATGTGGTCCCCCATGTGTGGTTTTGGTAATTAATGATAATCTTTATGGACTAATGTGTGTATTAAGTTGCAATTGTAGGAATTTTCCATTGGCATCCCTTGGAGCATGTGTTGGCTTCAAGGTAGATGAAATGAAAAAAAATATGTGTTTTGCAAGCTCAAAATGCGCCATCTCTAGAAGATCTCATGTTTGATGCTTGCCATCCTCGGCGGTCATGGATCGATGAAGAGGAATCAAGAAAGGTGTTCCATCTTGAGAATGTCAAGATCGTCTACATCACGCTCAAGTGGAATGCTCAAGGCAAAGGTATTCTTGATAGGTTTTCCCTTTTGCCAGTCTCATGTTGTTAGTTGGGAGACCGGGTTTAGGATCGATAGCCGTACTATCAAGAGGGGCTCTCAAGTGAGTACTCGACCATATCATTTGGAGAGATCTCAAACATTTGCATACTTAGTATCATCATTCTTGGTTGCTATTTGGATCTTATCCTTGTGAGGTTCTAGAGATTGTGGTAATATTCATAACATTCTCTTGTTCATCAAAAAGGGATTTCCCTTTTGTATCTTATATTGCGGATTTAATCTTGAAGGTTTTCCGGATTCTCACCAAGGAAGGTATCTCACAATAAAATACATGAAGTATTGTATATATCTTGTCGGCCTCTTTCTAACGCAATTGAATTCGGGTCAATCGGAGTTACCAAACTAAAGTTATGACCGTTTGAATATTGCCTTTGTTTGATTTAAAAAGAAAAAAGGCCTTTTCTGTTTTGGGCCAAGGCCAGCAGTAGTAAGATGGGTACTATCAGCCGCCCCTCCGGCGGGCCACCCACTATGTGTAGGGTTCGCAGCATAGAAAACAAAAAAATTCCTACGATGGGAACAACTATGTACCAAGATCTATCTAATAGATACAAACAACGGGCGAATGTATATCCGCAGAGAACATACCCTTGAAGACCGACAAAGCTTAACGAGTCCAAACTCGTGGTTGATGTAGACGATCTCTTGCCGATCTCAAGATTGAGAGGAAGTCCTAGCGCCGCAAAACAGCAGCGCATCCATGCTCGCACACACATTCGAGGCACCGAGCAACCTCCGCCTCCTCGCTCCAGCGATGCAGCAGAAGCACAACTCTTTCTTGCCGAATAGACACCGGGAACATGTATCTCGCTAGTCCGAGACCATGGGGGATAAATTCTAGAGGGGGAGAGAGATCCTTCACGAGGAGGTGTGAGTGAGAGAGAGGGGGCTCCTTTTATAGGGAGAGGGGGGCACCCAAGGGGCCATGCGCCCAGCCATGGGGCTTCCCCCACCTCTTACACATTCATGTGGGTGGACACTCCACTCACTCAAATGCCTTTCAATTCCCTCCACTCAAAAACCCACTCAAATTCCCATTAAATTTCCACCAAATTTAATGCAAACTCTCATTAAATAAAACTCCTTTTATTTATTCAGAATTTTGTCAATTACTTTAATTACAAACATTCACATATAACCCCTTGCTAGTATTTCATTTCACATGTAGAAACACTTTCTGCAATTTTACCCGAAAACCCGTTTCGGTATCTAGTGAAATAAATTCGCGCTTGTTATTCTTTTCGGCATGAAACTTTTGCTCCAAATGGATGTCGGTGTCCCTTATGTGTCACCCTACGGTTCGTGAATAATGCGTACATGATCGAGACCCTCTCGGATCAATAATAAGCGAGATCCGAGACACATCGACTCCACACATTCAACGATGACTCTCTTGTGATCGTCGGAACCTTTTATGCTAGTATCTTAATCCTTTTGTTTCGCGATATATTACATGTCCGAGATTCGATCATCGTTATCTCCATACCTAGTTTGATCTCGTTACTGACATGCACTCTTTTCTCGTTCCCGTGATATAACATTCCAGTGATCAAATCACTTGCTTGCAAGCTAATCAATGTGATATCACCGAGAGGGCCCAGAGAATATCTATCCATCATCGGGATGAACAATTTCCACTCTCGATCCATGGGCCTCAACATAACACTTTAGTAGTTCTGAACCCATCTTTATAATCACCCTGTTATGGTGTGATGTTTGATGTTCTCAAGGAACTCTTCCGGTGTTAGTGATTGACATGATATCATGGTCTAAGGATTAGGATCACTTCGTAAGTTGTTACAACAATATAAACTCAATGACTTTGATCGTAATGCTATACTTTGGATGAATGTTCATCACACCATTACACTAATGTTATGACCTCGTTATTAACAACATCCAATGTCCATGATCAGGAAACCTTGATCATCTTGTTAATCAACGAGCTAATTTATGAGAGAGGCATAACTAGGAACTTTCTGTTTGTTTATTAAACACACATGTATTAACGTTTCCGTATTAATACAATTATAGCATGCAAAATAAACATTTATCATAAACAAGGAATACGATAATAACCACTTTATTATTGCCTCTGCATATTCCTTGATCTCCCACTTGCACTAGAGACAATAATCTAGTTTGAAAATTTTGCGTATTAAACACCTATGGCTTTCTGGTGTTCCATATACGCAATTGCAAGTGGTTAACATAATCTACGGATCTGACGCTTCAGGTCCGTGTGTATTTGCATGTCTTTGCGTCTTCACGCATCACTCATTCTCCAATGAGATGGCATTGTATAAATTTGGTCTTTTGGTGAGACATTTAGTTCCTTGGGGTTAAATCATGTCGATACTATTGTCATACAATATATCTTTAGTGTTAGCCCGTTGCGAACCAAACCTTAGTTTGATAACAAACTACTTGACACAAATGCCCTCCTTTTCTGCTACTATAGCAGTCATATACTTAGCCTTTTGTTGTAGTATTCGTCACAATGTCTTAACTTTGGAACTCTTCCAAATCCATCATGGAAACTCCTTTCCATTACATTGTGCCACCCATAGTTTAAATTGAGATAAAATTAATTTTTATCTTGTGACAAAACTAGTATCAATGTAACGCTTTACAATGAACTATTTGTAATTGTTTGTCACCTCTACACAAATATATTCTTAGTTCTTTCAAAAAGATCATAAGAATATCCTCACTATCGTCCAATGATCATTTTATGATTCATTCTAGTATATGCTCATAACACTCAGAGCATAGGACATATATGGATGTGTACATATCATGGTATGATTGATCAAAACATTCTCATGATTTCACTCATCAAGTGTCAAAGCACTTGAATCTTGTTTCACTTATCAAGTGTCGATACACTTGAATCTTCATTCAATTCCTTTCCATGCAACAAGAATTGTTTCTTGTCGTTTCTATATTGAACTCCTTCAATATCTCATATATGTACGTTTGGCACAACCATATTGGCGTCACAGTCTATCCACTATAGACATTCACGCTAAATATTCGGGTTTTGCCTAAGTATTTCATCGAAATGAAATTCTTAACCTTTGTCAATAAAAGATACATCATTTCTAATCAACAACATGTCCTTCACAAAATGTATTAGAAATATGTCTTAGCGCTCCCACTTAATTTCTTGCAAATGCAAGCATCTTCATCGTCTCCTGATGAAAACTCTTTTTCATCACGGTGAAGATTCCAACTCCGCGATGCTTACTTCAACCATTGAAGTTTGCATGCCCTTTTAGCATCCTTTGAATTTTAACAAAACCCTTTGGACCGTGTCATGTACACGTCCTAGGTAACCATTCTATTAGAAGAATTTTGTTTTGTTTATTCATCTACCATATACCAAATTATATGTAGTGGTTGCTACTTTAATCCGTCCAGACTAAATATCGCTATGAAAGATCAAATCTTGTCATAGTTAACTCCTTGAACATTTTCGTAAAATACTTTACGACATGTCGAGTATTTCATAGATGTGAAACATCCATGTCTGTTTCTTTATAGATCCAAATACGACCGATAGGTTTTTATACCTTTCCGGAGGGTCTTCCAAGTTCAAAACTTGATTTCTCGTGTATGGAACTATCACGGATTTTATGGCTTCAAGCCATTTGACGGAGTCGGGGCCCATCATCGCTTCTTTGCATATAGTCGGTTCATCATTGTTAAACAATAATGATTTACTCTCAAATCTAAGTATTTGATTGTTTATCCGACCGACTTGGTTCAATAAGAACTTAGATCTCCGTGACCACAACCTTTGAGGCACATAATCTATGAGCATTATGGCAGCCTCCAGAACGATTTCCAACACTGGGCAACTCAGCACATTTAGCTAAGGTTCGTTAACCTTATCAAAGTTCTATTGTCCTCCCACTTAACTTTTGCGAAAAAATCCTTTTTCAAGAAACTCCACATTTCAAGCGACAAACCCTTTTGTCCTCGGTGTTATGGAAGAATAACCAATTGTTATTCGAAATAACCTACAAAGACATGCTCATCCGACTTCGGTTGTAAACATCTTAATTATGTTTAGCATACCAAAATTTTAAGAAATGACAATTTAGGTTTTACCCCAAACCATAACTTCCATGGTGTCATTTCAACGGATCAAGATGGAGCTCTTTTCAGTGTAAAAGCGGAAGTCTCTAAAGCTTTAATCTTTTAAAACATAATGGCAGTTTTATAAATAACACCTTTGATCCAACCATGTCAAACAAGGTTTCATTACAAATCTCAAACACTCCATATTCCTATGGTGTTTCGGGATATGTAAATCTAGGTGTTTTGCTAAACTTGCAACTCAAATAAATTCCTTTATGATAAAATCATAATTCATTTATTTTTCTTGTTACACTTGTAACTCAAATAAATCCCTTTATGATCAAATCATAATTCATTTATTTTTCTTGTTACAATGATTTTCCACTTCATCTTGAAAGTCTTTGAAACGTTTTTCAAATATTTCATACTTCTTTCTCATTAAGTGAATATTCACTCAAATTTTCGGAGAAATTATATGAAGTTGAAACCCATCACTTACGACTACACATAATGGACTACATACATCGATATGTATAAATTCCAATATTTTAGCCGTTCGTTCTTCTTTGGCCTTTGAACGAAGTTTTTAATTATCCCGAGGAAAGTCTCACGAGCGTCACTTGATCAAATCAAAGACTCCAAAAATCCATGAATATGGAAATTCTTCATGTTTTATTTCCTATATAATTTAAACAGCCATGTTACTTCGTAAGTGATCTTTCAATCATTTGTCTTGCGACATTTTAGCATTAGGTTTTATGGATGTGATTTCTCCAACTAGATTTGTAAATCATCCATCTTATATGGAATATGGTAATGATTTGAACAACCTTTGTTCTCATAATACCTGATTCAAATAACAATTATTAAAACAAATCTTGAAGTCAAGCTTTGATGTCAACGAGAAATACAAACAACGGTTTGTTTGTTTTCGATGAACATCATCACATATTCTCTTGCTAGTTACTTAGGTCATTGTGGTTCATGAATTGCGTCGTTCTGTATGAAATTTCATACCAACCAATTCGGTATCCAATACCCAAGAACCACATTGTTTAACAAGCAAAGAATACAACCATAACATGTATATCATTTATATACCTAAATTGGATATTTCCAATCTTTTATTTTCTGCCAAATATATTTTATAGATTCTCTTTCAGCATTTCCTTTTCATTTTTAAAAGAATTTATCAACATCAACAGTGGCGTCATATAAATGGCACATAGTCCAAAGCGTGTATATTCAAATAATAATACCTTTGGACTTGCACTTTGAAGTAGATCACCATCATCAAAATGATCGGTATTCTTTCAAAATCCATACTTTAGTAATCTTTTAGCATAGTAAACACTTTACATACATCTTCTATTCATCCTTATCATGACGACTTTCATGATCAAGCTACTGTAGCTTATAAAGGCGAATCGTGAGTATAACATTACTTTCCAAAACCCTTTTGGATGATTAGGATGTCTAGCATCTACAACCTTCGTAAATTCTCATCCAATATGAGAACATATATTATACTATATCATATTGCAACCAAAACATTGTTTCAGATATCATTATATCTGCCACACATGATGGTTTCTGAAACAATTCTTTCAGATCCTAGATAAACTTGATATTAAAACAATCAAGAATCGTGGAGGCAAACATGATACTTAAGATACTAACACTGGAATTGTTACTCTCGATTTAATACCAATTATTAAATTTCATGGAGTAAACAGAGTTTGCTGAAAGTTTGCAATAGGACTTTAAACTTTAGATTGACACTCAACACAATACGATACCAGTTCATAAAGTATATATCCAGAATTCTATAGTTCTATTATCTCAATTATAACTATGCATATGGTGGTGAACGAATGCCAATGACTACAACAAATTATGCAAATTCACTTTGATTTAATTTATGATAAATTGAGTTCTACTAATCCAAATTAGAAATGAACTCCCACTCAAAAACGACATCCCTCGTGTCTTTTTGGTGACTACATGAACCAAATCCACTACACCAAGTCCGATCATCACGTGAGTCGGTGTAGCTTCAAAGGAGAGCATCCATATGGTCATCATATCAAAACATATGACTCATGCATAACCTTTTGGTCCGTGTTCCAAGGCCATGTCTGTACATGCTAGGCTCGCCAAGTAAGAACCTTAGTATTCGCGTGTGTAACTATCTTACACCCGAGATATGATCGTGGATTCAAGTACACCCGATCATCACGTGATGTATTGAAGCGACGAAACATTATCGGTGCATACTTAAGGAAGAACACATTTTTATCTTGATATATAAATGAGGGATCATCTTATTATGCTAATAAAACACCAAACAAGCAATATAAGATGCAATCAAAACATCACATGTTTATTAGTGAAATGATATGGTTCCCGCATATGATCTCCATCATGTGCACCGTGGTATGATCTCTATCATACCTTTATGTGTAAGGCCAAGGTCTATGGAACTTACACGCTATGTGTGTTGTAAGAGTATCATCTCATACTTCTACTTACAACATCACCATATCATAACACTAGCCCAAAGAACAATCTAAACTAGACGCCTAATTTATCCATTGCAAGTTTTACGTGGCTTAGGGCTTTCAAGATAGAACCGTTTCTTACCTACGAACATGAACCACAATGAGGATAACCAAATTGTTGACAACTCGTTGCAAATTAGATATTGACTATAGTAGGAGAGACAGACACCCGCTAGCCACTTATGCAAAACTAGTTGCATGTCAAGCGTGGAACAGGTCTCATGTGCGAGGACATGTAAAGTTTGTCCGGGCCGCTTCATACCACTATGCCACCAATATCCAAAGTACAACAAAGAAGCAATAAAATGATCATCATCGCCCACATACTCATATGTGTACTACCCGTGCAAAGTATCTACGCATAGATCCGGCTCTGATACCACTGTAGGGTTCGCAGCATAGAAAACAAAAAATTTCCTACGATGGGAACAACTATGTACCAAGATCTATGGGCGGATGTATATCCGTAGAGAACATACCCTTGAAGACCGACAAAGCTTAACGAGTCCAAACTCGTGGTTGATGTAGACGATCTCTTGCCGATCTCAAGATCAAGAGGAAGTCCTAGCGCCGCAAAATAGCAGCGCATCCGTGCTCACACACACGTTCGAGGCACCGAGCAACCTCCGCCTCCTCGCTCCAGCGATGCAGCGGAAGCACAACTCTTTCTTGTCGAATAGCCACCGGGAACATGTATCTCGCTAGTCCGAGACCATGGGGGATAAATTCTAGAGGGGGAGAGAGATCCTTCACGAGGAGGTGTTAGTGAGAGAGAGGAAGGGGGGCTCCTTTTATAGGGAGAGGGGGCACCCAAGGGGCCATGCACCCAGCCATGGGGCTGCCCCCACCTCTTCCACATTCATGTGGGTGGACACTCCACTCACTCAAATGCCTTTCAATTCCCTCCACTCAAAAACCCACTCAAATTCCCATTAAATTTCCACCAAATTTAATGCAAACTCTCATTAAATAAAACTCCTTTTATTTATTCAGAATTTTGTCAATTACTTTAATGAAAAACATTCACATATAACCCCTTGCTAGTATTTCATTTCACATGCGAAACACTTTCCAATTTCACCCAAAACCCGCTTTTAGATCTAGTGAAATAAATTCGCGCTTTGTTATTCTTTTCGGCATGAAACTTTTGCTCCAAATGGATGTCGGTGTCTCTTAAGTGTGTCACCCTACGGTTCGAATAATGCGGACATGATCGATACCCTCCTGGATCAATAATCGAAGCGGATGAGACCCATACTGACTCCCACACATTCAATGATGACTTTCTTGTGATCGTCGGAACCTTTTATGCTAGTATATTAATCCTTTTGTTTCGCGATATATTACATGTACGAGATTCGATCATCGGTATCTCCATACCTAGTTTGATCTCGTTACTGACATGCACTCTTTTCTCGTTCCCGTGATATAACATTCTAGTGATCAAATCACTTGCTTGCAAGCTAATCAATGTGATATCACCGAGAGGGCCCAGAGCATATCTATCCGTCATCGGGATGAACAAATTCCACTCTCGATCCATGGGCCTCAACATAATCACCCCGTTTGATGTTCTCAAGGAACTCTTCCGGTGTTAGTGATTGACATGATCTCATGGTCTAAGGATTAGGATCACTTCGTAAGTTGTTACAGCAATATAAACTCAATGACTTTGATCGTAATGCTATACTTCGGATGAATGTTCATCACACCATTACACTAATGTTGTGACCTCGTTATTAACAACATCCAATGTCCATGATCAGGAAACCTTGATCATCTTGTTAATCAACGAGCTAGTTTATGAGAGAGGCATAACTAGGAACTTTCTGTTTGTTTATTAAACACACATGTATTAATGTTTCCGTATTAATACAATTATAGCATGCAAAATAAACATTTATCATAAACAAGGAATACGATAATAACCACTTTATTATTGCCTCTCGGGCATATTCCCTTCACTATGCCGCCCGGTAGGCCTAGCCGATACTACAGGCCCAACGCGGTTCTACCGCCCGGGCGGGACGGTAGTACCGGCCGACCCATCTTGCTCGCTTGGCCCGCTCCGCAGTTGCTGCGCGAACCCGCTTGCTTCGTAGTGCTCTGCTTCGCGCGCGCGTTGTGACGCCCTGCTCACTTGCAGCCCACTCCACAACGCGTGCCTCGCCTGGCTTTCTCCCGCTCACGCATGCAGCCGTCGGATCCTCGCGTGCAGCCGCTGTCACTTTGCCTCTCTCGCTCGATCGCTGCGCCGCCTCGCTAATCTCGGCGCCAGTTGGGTCCAAGAGTCTGGGACCATTCTGCACTACCGGTCCACCAAGGTCTTTTGTCCCAACGGGCATAAATATGCCCCCTCCTATTTAAGCCTATTTGCCTTTTCATTTAGTGTTACTTCTTCCTCCTTTTGTCTAAGTGATATGGATATGCTCTACGGGTACCTCATATTGGTATACCCGGTCCAGCCCAGTGAAGGCCCACGTGAAGACTTGCTGCCCAAGGAGACTCTGGATGTCCCAAGCCCGGTAGAAGTTCGACTCCTTGGAGAACACGGCCTAGCTGTAGATAGGAATTTGAAGGGTAAAACCCTAACTTATAACCGACTCGACCTACCCCGAGACCTGTCCTCCTCATATAAAGTCCAGGAGGGCACGACAAGGAGGATCACCCCAACTCATACACACACACCTCACGCCAGATTGCATCTGCGCACCCCTATAATTTTCGGTTCCACCATCTATCAAGAACAGACAAGCAGGAGTAGGGTTTTCCCTCCGAGGGCCTAAACCTGGGTAAACCTCGTATCCCCTTGTTGCGTGTCTGTTAACCGTCTCGCGATCTCTAGCATCCCCGTCTTCTCCAAAATCCAAGTCCATAACAATGGGCATTGACAAGTCGAACCCTCGTCAATTGGCGCCGTCTGTGGGAATCGGGGACGCTGATCGTGTGGTCGTGACGGTTCCATCTGGAGCGATCTTTAATTCTTCGGTGATGGAGAATCACCTCATCTTCGGCGCTCTTGAGTTCACCTCCCACTCTCCGGCCACCCGCAAATATTTTGAGTCCATAGGCGACAATTTCGAGATGATGTTCGCAAGCTTCTGATTCCAATTTGGGTCAAATCAGCACCTTCTGCCTCCTAGAGCGGGTGCCACCTCCGTCAATAAGGCCCGCCTCATGGGTACCACCAATCGACGCCTTGCGCGCAACGTCGCTAACAAGCGTTTCAAATGACAGCAGCAACTGCAACTCTGATCTATGCGATCCCCCCACTGAGGAAGGGACCTATGGTTTCGGATCTGAAAGCTGTGGGAGCAACGATCTCCCCCATATCTACATATGCGCGTCCATCCATGATGGTAACGTTGGGGATGACACTGACCCGCGAAATCCCCCTCCCAACCCGCAGACTCCTAACGCCTCGAACGGAGGAAACGGACCACCTCCGCCCAATCCCAACAGGAACAAGGCATCAATCTCGTCTATCACGAGATCATCCTCAACGACGCCGAGTGGGAGAAGGTGCGTGATGCCGTGCGAGGCTCCCACCCCCTACCAGTCGACCCCCCTCGCGACATGCTAAGGGGCTACCACTGGCTCCTCATTGAGGAGAACAATTGACAGATCAAGCAACAAAGCGAGCTCGATCTGTGCAGGCGAGCGGTTGATGAGTCAAGCGCTAGGCGAGCTGCGCTCTCTACTGGTAGCTCTACCTCAAAGGGTTACGGCGGCCGCAAGGATCTTCCCGCTTGGAACGCATGGATCCTGCCGCACAACGCAAGGCCACAAAGGCACTCAACATGTCCTTCATGACGATGGACTTGCAGGGCAACATCATGGCCAAACGCCGCAGGACGCGGTCATGGCGGCCACCACCTACCTCGCATATAACCCGCCATCGGCGGGAGACCCACAAAACGCAATCCACAAATCTTCGCTTGCAGGTCTCGAACTTGTTGGAGCTGTGCTCCATGATAAAACACCCGCGGAGCCAAAGAAAAAGGCCGCGATAAAATTCACTCGAAGTCGCACACCCTCATCCGAGGAGGAAGAGCATGATCTACCGCGATGCCGCCGCAGCCCACAGCACAGGAGCAGCAACTACGACACTCGTAATGAGCTCGCGCGGTGCAAGATCGACAAGTCATGCGCAAAGCGCGCGTGTTCCACGGAGTCCGAAGAAGAGGACACAGAGCTATGCGGTTCCAGGTGTTTCATCAGGGCCGTGTGATGACCCACAAGTATAGGGGGTGTATCGTAGTACTTACGATAAATAGGAGTGTCGATCCCAACGAGGAGCAGAAGGTGCTGAACAGTGGTATGGAGCAGAAATCCCTGTGCATACTTAGCAAACGGATTTTTAGTGGTTTTCTGACAAGGCAACAAAACAAAGAGAAAGTAACAGAAGTAACAGCAAATAGAGCAAGTGGCCCAATCCTTTCTTAGTAAAGGACAAGCCGGTGAAAATACTTATAAGGACCAAACGTTCGCGAGGACACATGGGAATTCTGTCAAGTGCTTTCGCTTCAAATAGCTGAGTATTCTTCTCTGGTGTTTGTAAGTGTTGTGTGGGTGAACCTGTGCTAACATACCGCCCTTCCTAGGACTAATACATACTTGTGATTAAACCCCCTGCAAACATCCGTAACTACAGGAAAGTAATTAAGATATAATCTAACCACAGCCTTAAACTCTGACATCCTGCGCTCCCTTGTGCAAAGGTGTCCTAACGGGGGTTTAGGTTTCTGTCACTCCGGCAACACCACAATTAGTAGCCAAATACACAATGCATTCCCCTAGGCCTATAAATGGTGAAGTGTCATGTAGTCGACGTTCACATGACACCACTAGAAGAATAGCACCACAACTTAAATACTAAACCATTGAATAATAACTCATCACAGATTCACTACTAACAACATGACTTCTCCCATGTCCTCAAGAACTAAACGAACTACTCACAAGAAATCATATGGATCAAGATCAAAGATGATATGGTAATGAATAACAATCTAAACATAAACAATAATCCAATGGTTCCACTCACATGCATCAACTACAATAGTAATTAACACCACGAAAGTTTCCCCTAAGAACTAAAGCAATATCCAACACAATTGTTACAGCGGGACGGAGTGGTGGTGATGGTGCTGGTGGAGATGATGGTGTGGATGATGATGATGATGATGATACCGATGAATCCTAGCTTGATGACGGTGTTGATGGCAACGGTCTCCCCTCTCTGGGAAGGAATTCCCCCGGCAGAAATCTGTCTGCTGGAGAGATCTTTCTCTCGGTGTTTTCTGCCCCCAGAGGTGGCGGAAATTGATGACCCACAAGTATAGGGGATCGCAACAGTCTTTGTTGCTAGCATTACCCAATTTATTGATTCGACACGAGGGGAGCCAAAGAATACTTGCAATCCTTAACAACTGAGTTGTTAATTCAGCTGCACCTGGAAATAGTTCTTGCTCACAGAAGTTTATCAGTAGCAACAGTTTGTAGTAGCAACATCAAAGCAACAGCAATAGCGACACCAACAGCAAAGCAAGAGCAATAGTAATAGTAAATACTAGGATTCGAGTGCGGTAGGCATAGGGATGGATGGACGGGCATTGCATGGACGAGTCTAAACATGTAACTTTAAGACCTAGGGCATTGCAGATAAATAATAATAATCATCCAAGTACTAAACAATCCTAGGCATGTGCTCCAAATATAGTCATACGTGCTCGCAATGAGAACTTACACAACATCTTCTGTCCAGCCAGCCCATGGCAGTGGGGCCTCTAGGGAACTACTGGCAATTAAGGTGCTCCTTTTAATAGAGTACCGGAGCAAAGCATTAACACTCCATGAACACATGTGATCCTCACACCACATCCATCCCCTCCGGTTGTCCCAATTATTGTCACTTTGGGACCTTTGGATCCAGCAATGATATGTGTACACAACTTGCAGATAAGATCATAAACAATACTATCATAATGATTCAATAATAAGTTCAGATCTGAGATCATGGCATTCGGGCCCTAGTGACAAGCATTAAGCACAACAAGTTACAATAAAGTCAAATAGCATAAGAGAAACTAGGCACTGTGCCCTAACAATCTTATTCAGTTACATGATAGAACTCATCCAATCCCTACCATCTTCAGGCATAAAGTGGGGGATTACTCACTCATGGATGAGGGAAACATCGGTGGTTGATGGAGATGCGTTGGTCATGATGATGGCGATGATCCTCTCCAAATTCCTCGTCCCGGCAGGATGCCAGAACGGAGTTTCTGGATCCGAATCTTGGTTTCTCGTGGCGGCGGCAGAGCGGAACTCTTTCTAGAAAACTATACCCCCCCTGAGTTTTTAGGTCGGAAGGCAACTTATAGGCGTGGAGGGCGGCCAAGGAGCTGTCTGGGGTGGCCAAACCTCCCCCAGGCGCGGGGTTAGTAGGCCCGCGTCTGGGGTGGGTCTGGGCCCCCCGGGCCTCCCCTCTGTCTCCCCTTCTGGCTCGGTGGATCTTCTGGTGAAATATAATTTTTGGCATATTTTTCGGGATTTTTCCTGATAGTTCATTTTCTGTAGAAAAACAAGACACCAAGGTAATTCTGCTAAAAATAACGTCAGTCTGTGTTAGTTGTATCCAAATCACACAAGTTTAGAGAAGAAACAATAGCAAAGTGTTTGATAAAGTAGATATGTTTTGGACGTATCAACTCCCCCCAAGCTTAGCTTATTGCTTGTCCTCAAGCAATTCAGTTGAAAACTGAGTGCGATAAAAGAACTTTCACGAACACTTTGCTTCATATGATGTAAATATTCTCAGCATAGGCGTAGATGCTTAGAAAATTCATAATAAAGAGTATGCAACTAAGTCTACTCAATAGTCATTGCAAGCTATGAAGAGAAACCAACTCAATAATAATAAGTAGCATGAAACATAAACATAAGCAACATTGCAATGCTCATAATAAGGTATGATAGAGTGGTATCTTGCTTGCCTTTGTTTGAAGAGCACAATATAAATGCCGAGGCACCTCTGAAGTTCACATTAAGACTAGAGATAAAGATATCAGAGATACAAGCATCAAAGTCATGACATAATTAACCAAGTTTTGGAACAAACACAAGAATGACAACTATGCTCTCAAGAAAGTGCTCATAGAATAAGTGGTGACTCAACAAAGTTGTGAAAACGGTTTTGTGAAGGTTTGAAAGGCTTCCCAATGCTGAAAGGAAGGTGCTCATTAGCTTTGAGCTCTCATTGCCCCTATCATAGGCATCTTCATGTGGTTAAGGTGAAAGTGAGGTCCACTCTGAATCATATGCTTGACAGACCATAGACTGGAAATCCCAAGTCCCTTGAGTATGAGGGTCGCTTCGCACGCTACTCAACTTTGGTCACCTGAAAGTTCTTGTCATTGTAAATACATTTATATCATCGAGAACCGCCAACGGGGTATCCCTTGCACATGGTACACGAGCTTTCCCATAACCAAAATGACAAGGCAAGCAGACAATGAGCATCTCAGCAATCTTTTTATTTACCATATGCATAACTTTTTATTGAGGAATATTCATAGATGCCCATTGTGGTGATGCTGCAAGTTTTCACCATGATTAAGCATGGCTTAGGCTAGAAGCCCAGGCATTTCTCTAACACAATGTATAAACTCCATGAACTAACAACTTCCCCTTTTATTTCACATCGTCGACATCCATAAACAAAAGAACAAGGAATCAACTAGATGGGATATCCAAAAAGTGTTGAAAGCGTTCCTCGTGACAACACTATTATGCTGACTCCCAGTATATAATAAGCAAGGATATAACTTTCATGGACTAGTCACAATGGTTCAGGATTATTAAGCGCAAGGAATAAAGTGTGCCATCAAGTTCGTAAGAGCTTTACTAACTAAATTTCTCAAAACAGACAAACATTTTATTTTGGAAGAAAACACGGCATATGGAATATGCACTGAAATGGCAAATGATGCTAATAGGTAGGTATGGTGGACATAGCTGGCAATACTGGTTTTGGGGAGTTGGAAGCACAGGTAGAGCACATACTCAGTGCAAGTGAAGGCTAGCAATAGAGAGGGAGAGACAAACGAGAGAGAAATAACTGTCATAATCATGCTTGCGACAAAACATGACTAACTATGGCATGAAAGTGATACAAGAACTCTAAGGCAAAATAAATCATCGAGGCTTACTGACTATTGATTAGTCATATGCATGCGTGAGCATGTGCCAAGTCGATTCACATGAACAGTCAGAGGAGGATACTACAATGTCATACCAAAGTATGAATAAAACAATGCAAGCAAACATTCATATGACATGCTACAAACTATTAGCAAGCTGGAGCTAATCATAGACAAGCAAGAACTACTAAGCATCCATAATGACATACACCTTACACAGACATGCTAAGCATTCTCACAATGATGAGTATATGTACAAAAATGAAACAAATAGAGTTCGTTACCAGCCTCTTACCACACCTCGAGTTGTCTTAATCTTCATTATTTCCCTTCACTTGTGTGACTTGAATAATTAACATGAAAACCAATATCCACTGAGGACGGATGAACCCTGCGAAGAACTCACAAAACCAAAGAAGAACAACAAATATTTTTGGTGTTTTCGATTTTTTTAGAAGGCAACCAACGCAAAACCAAACGAAGCAAAATAAAACCAAAACAAAAACTAAGGCGCTCCAAGAACAACACAACTGTGCATGAAACAATAAAAACGAAGTGTCTAGAAAGACCTGAGATTTTTATTGATGAAGAAGGGGATGCCTTGGGCACCCCCAAGCTTTGACGCTTGTACCTCTTGAGTAATTCTTGGGGTGACATGGATTGGATCCCCCCAATCTTGAGATTTTGTCCATTATTCATCTCATTTCATCATCCTCTCTCTACACCTGAATTTTTTCTTTCATACAAAACTTCACATAATCTTCATTAGCAACATTAGTGTATTCCAAAGATAATAGACCTTCGGGTTTAGCTTTGTAACAGCAAAAATTTTCACTAAAAACACAAGCTACTTTAGCAAATCCTTCAAAAATCTCAATTCCCCAAAAGAGAACTTAAAAAGGAATCAATAAGAAGCAAATGCAAATAATGGCAGAAATCTGTCAAAACAGACCAGCAGGTAGAAATCGTTTTTTTCGAAAATCTTCTGTTGCTCAAATAAAAAAATGTTGAACTAACGAAAGTTAGATAACATACTGGGGGATTTATTCATAAATTTTTAGCTCAATCCGACTTACAGAGTCTCCTTACGAATTTTTATGGCGGAGGACAGAAATCTGTTTTGGGACAGCAACTCCCCAAATCTTACTTTCCTCTCATTATAGATCATTCTTGGCATAAAAAGCAAACAAAAAGGATAAGGAGAGGTCATTACTGAAGTAATAACTTCCAAGACTCAAGGAAACTCTTGGGTTATCTCCCAACAAGTACTTTTCTTTAACGCCTTTAAGTTAGGCACGGCGAAGAGCAAAGATTGGAAAGGAGAAAAATAAAAGTGAGCAAGTATAACCTCTGTGAAAACATTATTTTGTTCATTAAAATCCTTTTGTTAACAAGGTTAATCAAGTCTTGTTACCAAAACAATCTTATATGAATCAAAACTTTGCATTCCACAAGGTGATTATGTTACCTCATACTTGATAGCAATGGTCCCAATCATAATAATTTCAAAATTTTCTTGTGGAATGGGACAATATATTTCTCCAACCTTGATGCTCTCAACATTTTCAATGGAATTCAGGCAATAGCTTTTAGCAACCTTCTTGGGGAAATAGACAATATGCTCTTTGTCATTAATATTGAATGTTACTTTCCCTTGATTACAATTGATGACAACACCTGCAGTATTAAGAAAAGGTCTCCCAAGAATAATAGACATATTATCATCTTCAGGCATTTCAAGCACAACGAAATCAGTTAAAACCATGCAATTATGAGCAACTTGAACAGGAACATCCTCACATATACCAACAGGAATAGTAGTTGACTTATTAGCCATTTGCAAATATATATCAGTTGGTATCAACTTTTCTAGCTGGAATCTCTTATAGAGAGAAAAAGGCATAACACTAACTCCATCTCCCAAATCACATAAAGCAGTTCTAACATAATTATTCTTAATGGAGCAAGGAATAGTTGGTATACCTGGATCACTAAGTTTCTTTGGAACCTTACCATTGAAGGAATAATTAGCAAGCAGAGTAGAAATCTCCTCATTAGGAATCTTACTTTTATTAGAGACAATATCCTTCATATACTTTGAATAAGGAGACAATTTAATAGCATCAGTCAAAGGAATTTGCAAAAATAGAGGTTTCATCCACTCACAAAACTTGTTGTAGTGTTCTTCCTCCTTTGACTTGTGTTTCTTACCTGGAAAAGGCATAGGTTTCTGCACCCAAGGTTCTCTCTCTTTACCATGTTTATTAGCAATAAAATCTTCCTTTGTATACCTAGTGTTCTTAGTGTGTTTCTCAGGTTCTTCCTCAACTTCCTCCTTATTAGGAGACTCATTATTATTACCACTCTCAGTTTCAGCATTAGAGATAGATATACTATTAGGATCTACAACAGGTTCAAGTGGTTCCTCAACTTTCTTATGTTTCTTTTTCTTCCTATTACGAGGACTACCACTATCCTCACCTTGTTGGGAATCCTGCTCTATTATTTTAGGGTGTCTTTCAGGATATAAAGGATATTGAGTAGCTGCACCACTCCTAGTTCTAATTCCATAAGCATGTTTATTTCCTGAAGCATTAACTAGCATATCCTTTTGCACCTTAGCAAGTTGATCAAGTTGGGTTTGAACCATTTGAAAATGTTTACAAAGCATTTTAATATCATTATAAGTTCTTTACACAATATCTTTCAACTCATGGATAGCTCTAGAGTTTTCCAATAAATGATTCTGAACTTGTTTATTAAAATTACCTTGTTTAACAATAAATGTGTCAAGTTCCTCTAAGCATTGATCAGGAGGCTTACCATAAGGAATATCACCTTCATTAAATTGGAGAGAGTGTACCTCAATAGTAGATGAGTGGGGAATTGACTTGCATAATTCTTCCATAGGGGGTAGATTCTTCACATCTTCAGCTCTAATACATTTCTCCTTTAGACACTTTTTAGCTTCCTTCATCACTTCATCATTTAATGCAATAACTCCACTCTTCTTTGTTGTTGTTGGAACTGGTTCAGGAGTAATAGGCTCAGGTGTATTCATCTCAGTTGAAGTCCAATCATCATAATTCTTGCTTATCTTGTTCATTAATTCTTTAGCATCTGTAGGAGTCCTTTTCCTGAAAACACAATCAACAAAGCTATCTAGGTAGGTCCTAGAATCATCATTTAGTCCATTATAATAAATATCAAGAAGCTCATTCTGAGGTAATGGACATCCAGGATATGCATGAATCAAGGAACAACATCTTTTCCATGACTCAGGCAATTTCTCTTCTTCTCCCTGTTTAAAATCAAAAAGTCTCTGCAAAGCAGCATGTCTAGCATTGGGAGGAAAATATTTATGGAAGAAAGAAGCAATCAAGCAATCAGGGCTATCAATGGAACCAGGAGGTAATCTATTAAACCAAGCCCTAGCTTCTCCCTGTAGTGAAAAAGGGAAGATCTTAGCAATAAAGTACTTGCGCATTTTAAAATCATCAGAGAACAAAGAACTCATAGTAGAAAACTCATTCATATGAGCCACAACACTCTCATTTTCAGTACCACAAAAAGGTTCTTTCTCAATAATATCTAAATAAGATAAATCAAGAGAGAAATCATAATCTTTATCTTTAATATCTATGGGAGAGGTGGCAAACTTAGGATCATAGGACTTCTTGGGCATAATAGTACGTCTAGCAAGGAGACTCTTAATAGCACTAGCACCATGTGTGTTTCGGCACTCTTCAACAAATTCATCAGTGAGCTCTATGTAACCATCATTAATATCAAAACTCTCACTAGCAGGTGATCTAACAGGTGTAACACTGTCTTCACTAGGAGTTTCAGTATTTCCTAGACTAGCCATAGTAGCGTCTAGAAAAGGACCTAATGAACCACTTGCATCAAGCACAGTAGAAGTAACATCATGAGTATCAAAAGCAGTTTCAGATTCATCAATAGTAGCAGTGTGTGTAGCATGAGCATATGGTGGTGGTGTGACAAGCTTACTTATAACAGACGGTGAATCAAGAGCAACAGAGGTGTTTAGGACTGTACCTCTTCTTGTAGTGGATGGTAAAATAGGGAACTTTTCATCACGAGACTTACCCATGATGAAAGGAGTAACAGTGAACAATAATAGATCCAAGTGAACTTACAAATAAAGCTATGCTCCCTGGCAACGGTGCTAGAAAATAGTCTTGATGACCCACAAGTATAGGGGATCGCAACAGTCTTCGCGGGTAGTATTACCCAATTTATTGATTCGACACAAGGGGAGCCAAAGAATACTTGCAAGCCTTAACAACTGAGTTGTCAATTCAGCTGCACCTATAAATAGTTCTTGCTCACAGAAGTTTATCAGTAGCAACAATTTGTAGTAGCAACAGCAACAACGACAACATCAGCAAAGTAGGATCAATAGTAATAGTAATAGTAAACAGTAGGATTCGAGTGCAGTAAGCATAGAGATGGATGGACGGGCATTGCATGGATGAGTCTAAACATGTAAATTTAAGACCTAGGGCATTGCAGATAAATAATAATAAGCATCCAAGTACTAAACAATCCTAGGCATGTGCTTCAAATATAGTCATACGTGCTCGCAATGAGAACTTGCACAACATCTTCTCGTCCGACCAGTGGCAATGGGCCTCTAGGGAACTACTGGCAATTAAGGTGCTCCTTTTAATAGATTACCGGAGCAAAGCATTAACACTCCGTGAACACATGTGATCCTCACACCACAACCATCCCCTCCGGTTGTCCCAATTGTTTTCACTTTGGGGCCTTTGGATCCGGACAATGATATGTGTACACAACTTGCAGATAAGATCATAAACAATACTATCATAATGATTCAATAATAAGTTGAGATCTAAGATCATGGCACTCGGGCCCTAGTGACAAGCATTAGCACAAAAAGTTGCAACAAAGTCAAATAGCACAAGAGAAACTAGGCACTATGCCCTAACAATCTTATTCAGTTACATGATAGAACTCATCCAATCCCTACCATCCCGAGGCCTATAGCGCGGGATTACTCACTCATGGATGAGGGAAACATCGGTGGTTGATGGAGATGCGTTGGTGATGGTGATGGTGATGATCCTCTCCAAATTCCCTGTCCCGGCAGGGTGCCAGAACGGAGTTTCTGGATCCAAATCTTGGTTTCTCGTGGAGGCGGCGGAGCGGAACTCTTTCTGGAAAACTATCAAACCCCCCTGAGTTTTTAGGTCAGAAGGCAACTTATAGGCGCGGAGGGAGGCCGAGGAGCTGCCTGGGTTGGCCAAACCTCCCAGCGAGGGGTCATGGGCTGCTCCGGGGTGGGTCCGCCCCCAAGCCTCCCTCTCCTCAGCTCCGTGGATCTTCTGGTAAAATATAATTTTTGGTATATTTTCCGGGATTTTTCCTGATAGTTCATTTTATGCACAAAAACAAGACACCAAGGTAATTCTGCTAAAAACAGCGTCAGTCCGTGTTAGTTGTATCCAAATCACACAAGTTTAGAGAAGAAACAATAGCAAAGTGTTTGAGAAAGTAGATACGTTTTGGACATATCAGAAATCTATCTGTGGTCGCTTCCCCATCCTTAGGGTTTCGTAGGGAAGATATAGGCGAAGGGGCAGAGTCGGAGGCCGGGCAGGTGGGCCACACCTTCCCTAGGCGTGAGGTCAGGTGGGCCCGCGCCTAGGGGGTGTGGGCCCCCTGAGGCCCCACTTCATCCCTCCTTCTTGCTTCCTACGTCTTCTGGTAAAATAATATGTTTCCATATTTTTCTGGTATTTTTCTGATCTTCGCGAAATTGCACCGAAATTCCTTCTTTTCCATCAGAATCCACACTCCAGCAGTCCATCCTCCAGGAATCATCCAACATGCATAAACAGATGGAAAGCCATAAGTAATACCTCATAATAAGACAAATATCAATGAATAGAGGTAAATTATGATATAGAATGGTGATGCAAATTGGGCGTATCAACTCCCCCAAGCTTAGACTTCGCTTGTCCCCAAGCGAAAACTGATCTCAGTAAACATGTCCACAGGTTTATGGAGTGAAGTGTCGATCACACTTACCATTGCACAACTCATAGAAGAGAGCAACTCACCATTATATAACTTAGCTTGCAACCAAGTACAACAGTCACAATAGAGATGCATAAAGATAAATCATAGTTGGAAATGGCAAACTTGTTCTTGGTCAGAGAACACCTGGTAAATAGTTTCACAAAAGCTTTTTGTAGAAGTTTCAAAACAGGAACACTTTTTGCTCAAAAAGGTTTTTCACAAGTGAAGGCTTTCAAAGTAATACTCAATAGATAAGAGTTTTGTGCAAACAAGGAAGATGAAGAACATGATTGAATAAATCACCATATGAATGCTTGAAACACAACAACTCAAAAGCTTGCTGGAGATAGAGAGGAATTAGGTTTGCTGACTCAACTTGGAAGTGGGAGAAAGGTCCCTTCTTAGAGGGTAGCAGGGATTACAAGTCATAAAGAGCTTTCAAAAGATTATGGTACTTACTAGATTTGAGCCCTCATTTCCCCTATCATAAGCATCTTGAGATGATTAAGGTTAAAGTGAACAAAGATGGAGTATATGCTTGACGAAATATAAGTTGGCAATCTCATGTCTCTTAAATATGAGGGCCACTCCTCATGCGTACTCAACTTTGGACCCAGGTAAGTTCTTGTCATTGTAAGTATTTGCATATCATTGAGAACCGCCAATGGGGTACCCCTTGCACATGGTACAAGAGCTTTCCATAACCAAAATGACAAGGCAAGCAGATAATGAGCATCTCAGTGATCTTTTTATTTACTATGTGCATAGCTTTTTATTGAGGATGCTTCATAGATGACTCACTATGGTGATGCTGCAAGTTTCCACCATGATTAAGCATGGCTTAGGCTAGCGGCCCAGGCGTTTCTCTAACACAGAATACAAACTCCATGGACTTACAAGTTCCCTCTTTATTTCACACTGTTTGACATCCATAGACAAAAGAGCACGATATCAACTGTGTACAGAGTACAAGTGCAATGTTGAAAACATTTCCCGTGATAGCACAGTTCTGCTAATTCCAACGTATAGTTGCAAAAATAAACAACTTCGATGTTCACAATGGTTCAAGTCTATTAGGGGCAAGGAAATAAGGTGTGCCATCAAGTTCATGAGAGCTCTACTAACTAGTTTTCACATAAAAAATACTTTTTAATTCGAAAGGTAGATGAAGCTTGAGAATTTGCTTGGAATAGCAAAAGCTACTAGGTGGATATGGTGGACACAAGTGGCAAAAGTTTTGGGTTCAAAGGATTTTGGAAACATGAGAAATATGCCTTCTCAAAACAGGTTTTTGGCTAGCAAGGCTGGGTAGCAAGCAAGAGAGTTGAAAGAAACAAGCAAACATACAAGTAATAAAGCCAAACATGAAATCTACCTTGAAGACACAAAAGAATCTTAAATAAAGAATACTAAGCTTATGAGCCAATCAACAAAGAAAACAAATGATACCAAATACCTGTAAGCTTTTTCTTCCTTTCTTTCTTTCTTTCTTTTTCTTTCAAACTAATGCCACTGACCAGAACTCGGTTTGCCAAAACCAATTTGGATCCACTTGATGATCCCAAAGTGGTGCCAATACTGAACAACAAGATCCATCATATAATAGAGATTACAAACTAAAAATAATAAGTGCAAAAAGTAAAAGTTGAGACTTCTCATTAATATTCCAATAAAGGCACTCACACCAAGGGATACAAGATAATCAACTAAAGGAGAGATACTTCCACATGCAAACCAAACTATAAGATAACCTCTCTACCACATATATGAATCCACTAAAAAGTAAGAGATAAAAGATAATGGTGGTGATACCGCGACACTCCCCCAAGCTTGGAACAAGTCAAGGGGATGCCAAACCTGATGACGAATTACTCCTTCGGTGGTGGTGGTGTTCTCTTGATAAGCTCTTCAATAAGTTTCCTCAACTCCTCGAACTCAAAAGTAAGAGTACAGGTTAGCTCCGAGTTTTATTCTATCCGGTTCATGATCATGTCAGTCCGAGAATCCCAGTTTCTATTATTCTTTCCCCGCTCTTCATCCTTAGCATGATCCTTCTCTGCATTGGCATATCCCAAACCGAGGGCAAATTACCTTTGGACACATGTTGATATTGGTATTCATGTATAAGTGTATGGAAGGGTCTCTTATTACGTGGAGGAGATGATCGTGGAGAGAGAGTATGACGTCGAGATTTCCCTCCTATAGACATCCGTGCTATCCTCTTAAGATTGGTAGGTCGTGCCACCAAAAAAATGCTTGCGACGGTAGCGCGGGTGTCCGGTTTCTTGTCCTCCTCCATGCCTCCTTCATAACCTACTGGAATCTCCTCCTCCTTGGGGACTTGAGGTTCTTATTCCTCGGGCTTCTTGCTTTTGTCGTTGGCGGAGACCATGTTCCTCTAAACTTGAGAAGATTTCCTGACAGAAACAGATAGAAACGAAAACACGATGAGAACATGATGCACGAACCTCGGGGGATCCGGGGGATTATATATTATGAAGTTTCAATGCATAAGGAAGGTTTTGACACGAAAACGAGGCGGAGACGGAGTTCGAGGGGGGAACACCCCCCTCAGGCGCGACCAGGCTAGGCCCGCGCCTGGGGTGGGTTTGTCCACCCCGGTCTCCGTTTCCTCTTCAGTTTCGTCTCGTAACTTCCCTTATATATTAAAAACATCAAAAATATAAAAAGATTGGGGTTTCACGAACCTTTTGTTTTCACCACTTTTACCTATTCGAAGACGAATTCTGCAGATTCTTTCTCTCTTTCTCCTGAGAATTTCCTTCATACAAAACTTTTGCACAAAATCAATGACAACATTAGTGTAAGCAAAAACAATAAACCTTTGGTGCACACTTCAACTGAAAAACCATCAAAACAAAAGCTTCAGTAAGAGGCAAATGCAAATGATGACAGAAATCTGTCAAAACAGACCAGCTCGTAAAGATTGATTTTTTAGAAGACCTTTTGTTGCTCAAATCAAAAAGTGCAGAACCTATGAAAAGTTGGGTAACGACTTGGGGAACAAGCTCAGAAAAATTCAGCTCCATCCGAAGTACTGAGATTCCTCACGAATTTTTACAATGCAGCACAAAAATCTGTCCTAGGACAGCCACTTTTCACAACTCCTCTACTTCACAAAAGTAGTTGAACTTGACTCAAAAACCAAAACAAAAAGGATAAGGAGCGGTTATTACTGAGGTAATAACTTCCAAGACACGACCAAACTCTTGGGTTATCTCCCAACAAGTACTTTTCTTTAATGCCTTTAAGTTAGGCTTGAAACTTCCAAAGATGCTCACAAAGGATATATATATCTGAAGTGAAAGAGAGCATCAAGAAGCAAATAACCAACACATTTGAGCCTAACCCACTTCCTATGCATGGGGGTATCATGAGAAAACGAATTGTTGAAACAAAAGGCCACAAGCATAGGAAGACAAAACAGATGCAACTTTAAAGCCTTCAACATAAAATGGGGAAACTTAACATCATTGAGATGCATAAAACCATGTTTCCCTCTCTCAAAATAACTTTCAGTAGCACTTTGAATAAAGTTGAAAATATAACTATCACTGAAAACAACTTTATCATCAGAATAAGCATACTTAAAGTCACCAAAAAGAGGTCCAAGGTCATAGACTGGATCAATATAAGCAAGTTGTTCCATCCTGCAATCTTTATTAGGCAAGCTATTTTCACAAGGAGATTTAGCAAATTTGGAAAAGTTAAACTCATAAGAATATCCATCAAACTTAGTTAAAACTTTTTCCTTCTTACAATTAATAATAGCTCCACAAGTGTTCAAGAAAGGTCTACCAAAAATTATGGGACAAGTTTTGCTAGCTGCTGAATTAAGCACTAGAAAATCAGCAGGATATTTAATCTTAACCAGAGAGAACCTCCACATCTCTTACAATGCCAATGGGGAAAATGGTTTCCTTATTAGCAAGGTGAATAACCACATCAATGTCCTCAAGCTCACAAGGACCAATCTCATGCATAATTTCCCTGTAAAGCTCATAAGGAATAGCACTAGAACTAGCACCAATATCACATAAACCATAGTAGCAATGATCACCAATTTTAACAGAAAGCACATGAACACTAGATTTTCTAGCCTTACTATGATGGGAGATAATATTAGAAGCGTCTTCACAGAAGACAATGTGCTCATCCTCTATATTTCTAGTGACAATGTATTTCACAATAGCTACCACAGATTCATCACTCAGATGCTTACCAGGCTCCACAGTTTTCATTGTACCCTTGTTATTTGCACTAATAATCATAGAATACTCCTTTACCTTAGCTAGGAAAGACATTTTCTCAACATGAGGTTCAGGCACAATATGATTAGTAGTACAAACTTGAGTATTTCTAACGGGAACATGACTAACAACATCTTTATAAGGAGCATTGTACCGATTCCACTTCTTCTTGGGAATTTCTATGTAAGAGGCAAAGGCCTTAAAACAGTTGGCAATACTTTGGGAATCAAGACCAAACTCATTACTAATATCACAGAAGTTATCAGTTCCCATAAAATATTTAATGCATTCATAATCATAGTTTATACCTGACTTTCTTCCTTTGTCATTCTCCCAAGCTTCGGTGTTCTCTTGAATACGGTCTAGAAGATCCAATTTAGCTTCTTCCTTCATAGGTGTGAATGATCCAGCACAAGAAGCATCTAGTAAATCTTTATCATGAAGAGAAAGCCTAGCATAAAAGTTACTGAGAATAATATTGTTGGGGAGTTCATGAATAGGACATTTAAGCATTAGTAACTTCAATCTCCCCCAAGCTTGAGCTGTACTCTCTCCATCAAGAGGCCAAAAGTTATATATAAGATTTATATCCTTATGAATCTCACTGGGAGGATAAAATTTAGAGTAAAAGAGAGATGCCATCTCCTCCCATTCCATAGATTGTCCATTCTTCAGCAGCTTATACCATTCTTCAGCTCTCCCTTTTAAGGATATGGAGAGTAACTTCTTCTTCACCTGTTTAGTTGTGATATCTGCACACTTAAACAACCCGCATAATTCATGGATAAAAATCAAGTGATCATCGGGATGGACAGTTCCATCCCCAAAATAATAATTATCCATAACACGATTAACAATACTTGTAGGTATCTTAAAAGGATCTATCTCAACAGGAGGTGGTTCATCTACTACCCTAGCAGTGGGTTATCCATATTGGAAACAAAGTAACAAGCAGTAACAAAAGCAATACTCACAGTAAAAGTTTCCCTTACCAGTTCCACTCTTCAATAGCGCTTCACTCCCTGGCAACGACGCCAAAAAATATTCTTGATGACCCACAAGTATAGGGGGTGTATCGTAGTAATTTCGATAAATAGGAGTGTTGATCCCAACAAGGATCAGAAGGTGCTGAATAGTGGTATGGAGCAGGAAATCCCTGTGAATACTTAGCAAACAGATTTTTAGTGGTTTTCTGACAAGGCAACAAAACAAAGAGCAAGTAACAGAAGTAACGAACAAATGGAGCAAGTGGTCCAATCCTTTCTTAGTAAAGGACAAGCTGGTAGAAATACTTATAAGGACCAAACGTTCTCGAGGACACATGGGAATTCTGTCAAGTGCTTTCGCTTCAAATAGCTAAGTACTCTTCTCTGGTGTTTGTAAGTGTTGTGTGGGTGAACCTGTGCTAACATACCGCCCTTCCTAGGACTAATACATACTTGTGATTAACCCCCCTACAAACATCCGTAACTACAGGAAAGTAATTAATATATAAATCTAACCACAGCCTTAAACTCTGAGATCCTACACTAACTTGTGCAGAGGTGTCCTAACGGGGGTTCAGGTTTCTGTCACTCCGGCAACCCCACAATTAGTAGTCAAATACACAATGCATTTCCCTAGGCCCATAAATGGTGAAGTGTCATGTAGTCGACATTCACATGACACCACTAGAAGAATAGCACCACAACTTAAATACTAAACCATTGAATAATAACTCATCACAGATTCACTACTAACAACATGACTTCTACCATGTCCTCAAGAACTAAACGAACTACTCACAAGACATCATATGGATCAAGATCAAAGATGATATGGTAATGGATAACAATCTAAACATAAACAATAATCCAATGGTTCCACTCACAAGCATCAACTACAATAGTAATTAACACCGTGAAAGTTTCCCCTAAGAACTAAAGGAATATCCAACACAATTGTTACAGCGGGACGGAGTGGTGGTGATGGTGCTGGTGGAGATGATGGTGTGGATGAGGATGATGATGATCCCGATGAATCCTAGCTTGATGACGGTGTTCATGGCGACGGTCCCCTCCGGAAGGAATTCCTGGCGAAATCTGTCAGGAGAGATCTTTCTCTCGGTGTTTTCGCCTTTGAGGTGGTGGAAATCTATCTGTGGTCGCTCCCCTAGCCTTAGGGTTTCGTAGGGAAGATATAGGCGAGGCGGAGTGAGGCAGGCGGGTGGGCCACACCGCCTCTAGGTAAGCGGGTTAGGTGGGCCGCGCCTAGGGGTGGGCCCGAGGCCCCACTGCCCTCCTTCCGCTTCCTTCGTCTTCGGTAAAATAATATGTTTCCATATTTTTATGGTATTTTTCGATCTTCGCGAAATTGCACCAAACGCCTTTCTTTCCATCGTAATCCGATCTAGTCCATCCTCCAGGAATCATCCAACATGCAGAAAAGATGAAAAGCCATAAGTAATACCTCATAATAAGACAAATATCAATGAATAAAGGTAAATTACGATATAGAATGGTGATGCAAATTGAGCGTATCACCGTGCATCAATCATAGATGGCCAAAAGCTTCAAACTTCCTTCGGACAACCCGAAGTTCGACGGCACGCAGGAGCCAAAGATCTGGCTCGACGATCACTTGTCGTTAGTCAAGCTCCATGGCGGGAGCAAAAACACAGCCATGCAGTGCCTTCAGCTGCAGCTGGCAGGCGCAACCAGAGCCTGGCTCAATAGCCTCCCCTCCGGATCCATCTGTGGCTAGGAAGAGCTAGTGTACTGCTTCATCCAGAATTTCAAAGGCACCAGCAAGAGACCGGCGTTAATCGAGGAGCTGCACGCCTTCTACCAACGGTCCAACGAGTCCATTAGATAGTACATATTGTGCCGGTCCATCATCAAAAACTCCGCCACAAACATCTCGGAGGAAAGGGCAATCGACGCCTTCAATGACGGTGTAAGGCGCCTGAATTCAAAGAAGAGCTCGGGCGCGTCAAGCCCAAAACCATCGGTCAGTTGATGGACATCGCCAATCACTGGGACAATGGCGAAGACGCTGTCAACCGAACACGTTCGGATGACGAGGACGACTTTGGCCACATGCGTGATCACCACGGAAAAAGAAGCGCCGCGATGACCGCCCGACATGAAAGGTCATGGTTATATATGATAATCGTCCAAGCGTATATACTTTCTGAACTTTTTTTTGCTATTGTTTCTCCTCTAATTTGTGTGATTTGGATACAACTAATACGGGTTGACGTTGTTTTCAGGAAATCACCTTTCAGGAAAAATCCCGGAAAATATCGCAAAACTCTTATTTTACCAGAAGACTCACGGAGCCAGAAGATGATACGGAGGAGGGCCCACCCCTAGCCACGCGAGCCAGTCTAGGCCGTGCCTGGGGGTGGTGAGGCCACCTCGTGCACCCCCTCGGTCTCCCCCTTCGGCTACATAAGCCCTCTGACCTAAAAATAGAGGGGGTTTGATGTTTTTCCAGATAGAATTCTGCTACGCCGCCACCAAAAGAAACCGCGATTCGGAACCAGAAACTCTGTTATGGCACCCTGCTAGGACGAGGAATTGGAGAAGATCATCGCCATCATCGTCACCAACGCCTCTCCATCAACCATCCATGTTTCCCCCATCCATGAGTGAGTAATCCCCCGCTGTAGGCTATGGGGATGGTAGGGATTGGATGAGATCTATCATGTAATCGAATAAGATTGTTAGGGCATGGTGCCTAGTATCTTTGTTAGTGCTTTTTGACATTGTTGCAACTTGTTATGCTTAATGCTTGTCACTAGGGCCCGAGTGCCATGATCTCAGATCTGAACATGTTATTGATTCATGATGATAGTATTGTTTGTGATCTTATCTGCAAGTTGTTTACACATATCATTGTCTGGAACCAAAGGCCCCGAAGTGATAGAAATTGGGATAGCCGGAGGGGATGGTTGTGATATGAGGATCCCATGTGTTCACAGAGTGTTAATGTTTTGCTCCGGTACTCTATTAAATGGAGTACCTTAATTGCTTGTAGATTTCCTTGAGGCCCCGCTACAACAGGCTGACAAGACAAAAGATGTTGTGCAAGTTCTCATTGCGAGCACGTATGACTATATATGGAACACATGCCTATGATTATTTAGTACTTGGATGCTTTATCTTATTTATCTGCAAATGCCCTAGATCTTGATATTACATGAATAGTTTCGTCAATGCAACTCCCGTCCATCCATCCCTATGCTTACCGCACTCAAATCCTGTTGTTTGCTACTATTGTTACTACTGCCTTTGTTTTACTGCTGCTGTTACTTTGCTATTGCTACTACAAAAATATTGCTACTGATAAACTATTGTGAGCAAGACTATTTCCTGGTGCAGCTGAATTGACAACTCAGTTGTTAAGGCTTATAAATATTCTTTGGCCCCCCTTGTGTCGAACCAATAAATTGGGTTATACTACCCTCGAAGATTGTTGCGATCCCCTATACTTGTGGGTCATCAAGACTATTTTCTGGCACCATTTTCGGGGAGCATAGCTTTATTTGTAAGTTCACTTGGATTTATTATTGTTCGCTGCTATCCTTTTCATCATGGGAAAGTCTCATGATGGAAAGTTTCCTATTTTACCATCCACTACAAGAAGAGGTACAGTTCTAAACACGTCTGCTTCTCTTGATTCACCATCTGTTATAAGTAAGCTGGTTACACCACCACCACACACACATGCTACACACACTGCTACTACTGCTGAATCTGAAATTGCTTCTGATGCTCATGAAGTTAAATCTACTATGCTTGATCAGAGTGGTCCATTATGTCCTTTCCTAGATGCTACAATTGCTAGAACTATATTGGGAAACACTGAAACTCCTAGTGAAGACACTATTACTCCTGTTAGCTCACATGAGTCTAGAGAGAGTTATGATATTAATGATGGCTATATTGAAATGACTGATGAATTTATTGATGAATATTGAAACACACGTGGTGCTAGTGCTATTAGGAGTCTCCTTGAGAAACGTACTATTATACCTAAACTATCTCCTAATGCTAAGTTTGCTACTTCTCCCATAGACATTAAAGATAAAGATTATGATTTCTCTCTTGATTTATCCTATATAAACATTGTTGAGAAAGAACCTTTTTGTGGGACTGAGAATGAAAGGGTTGTGGCACATATGACTAAGCTTTCTACTATGAGTGCCTTATTTTCTGATGATGTCAAGATGTGCACCTACTTTGTTGCTAAATTTTTTCTTTTTTTCACTAAAAGGAGAAGCTAAAGCTTGGTTTAATAGTTTACCTCCTAGATCCATTGATAGCCTTGATTGCTTGATTGCTACTTTATTTCAGAAATATTTCCCTCCTAGTGCTAGACATGCTGTTTTGCAGAAACTTTTTGATTTTAAACAGGGAGAAGAGGAGAAATTGTCTGAGTCATTGACAAGGTTCTGTGCCTTGATTCACGCACATCCTGGATGTCCATTACCTAAAAATGAGCTTCTTGATATATACTATAATGGACTAACTGATGAATCTAGGACATACCTGGATAGTTTTGTTGATTGTGTTTTCAGGAAAAGAACTCCCATAGAAGCTGAGGAATTAATGGCTAAAATAAGCAAGAATTATGATGATTGGACTACAACTGAGCTAATTACACCCGAGTCAAATACACCTGAACCAATTGTGCCTGAACCAACTCCAACACCAACACCCAAGAAGAGGGGAGTGATTGAAATAAATGATGAAGTGATGAAAGAAGCTAAGAAATGTCTTAAGGATAAGGGTATTAAAGCTGAAGATACTAAGAATTTACCTCCTATAGAAGAATTATGTAAGCCAATTTCCCACTCATCTACTATTGAGGTACACTCTCTCCAACATTTTTATGAAGGTGATATTCCTTATGGTAAACCTCCTGATCAATGCTTAGAGGAACTTGATACTTTTATTGTTAAACAAAGTAATTTTAATAAACAAGTTCAAAATCATTTATTATAAAACTCTAGAGCTATTAATGAGTTGAAAGATATTATGGAAAGAACTTCTAATAATGTTAAAATTCTTGTTAAACATTTCCAAATGGTTCAAACTCAAATTGACCAACTTGCTAAAGTACAAAAAGATATGCTAGTTAATGCTTCTAGAGATAAACATGCTTATGAAATTAGAACTAGGAGTGGTGCTACCACTCAGGATCCCTTATATCCTGAGGGACATCCTAAAAGAATTGAGCAGGATTCTCAACAAACTGAAAATAGAGGTACTTCTTCTAAGATAAATAAAAAGAAACATAAATAGTTGAGGAACCTTCTGAACCTGCTATAGATCCTAATAGTATAGTTGTCTCTTATGCTGAAACTGAAAGTGGTAATGATAACAATGATGCTCCTGATAAGGAAGAAATTGAAGAAGAAACTAAAAAGCACACTAAGAACACTAAGTACACTAAGGAAAAATTGTTGCTAATAAACTGTTGGAGATATGCCCAAGAGGCAATAATAAAGTGGTTATTATCATATCTTTGTACTTATGATAAATGTTTACATACCATGCTATAATTGTATTAATCGGAAACATTAATACTTGTGTGGTTTGTAAACATAAAATAATCCCTAGTAAAGCCTCTTGTTAAACTAGCTTGTTGGTTAATATATGATCATGGTTTCCTGATCATGAACATTGAGATGTTATTAACAACAAGGTCATATCATTAGGAGAATGATGTGATGGACATACTCCTATAGTTAAGCATATCATAAGATCAAGTCATTTAAATAGTTCAGTTCCTATAACCATTCAAATACATAGTAACCTAAATCCTTCGACCATGAGATCATGTTAATCACCATCACCGGATGGATGCTTTGATGACATCAAACACCACTTCGTAACTGGGTGGTTATAAAGGTGGCATTGAGTGTTCAGAAAGTATGTGTTGAGGCACATGGATCAAGAGTGGGATTTGTCCATCCATATGACAGATAGATATACTCTGGGCCCTCTCGGTGGAATGTCATCCAATTGGCTATCAAGCATGTGACTGGCTCACAAGGGATCACATATCATAGGAACGAGTAAAGTGTACTTATCGGTAACGAGGTTGAACTAGGTATGCAGAGATACCGACGATCAAACCTCGGATAAGTAAAGTATCGCGAGACAAAGGGAATTTGGTATCATATGTAAATGGTCCATTCAATCACGAAGTAATCGTAGAAATATGTGGGAGCCAAATGAATTTCCAGATTCCTCTATTGGTTATTGATCGGAGAAGAGTCTCGGTCATGTCTGCATAATTCACGAACCGTAGGGAGACACACTTAAGGATTCAATATTGTTTAGTAGATATGGAATGTGAGTAAGAAGACCAAATGTTGTTCGGAGTCTCGGATGAGATCCGGGATATCAGAGGAGATACGTAATGGTCAAGAGAATAAGATTCATATAAGGAAAGTCCAATTCTGGAGTTCGGGAATGGTTTCGGTGTTTTCACCGAAATGTTCTAGAAGGGTTTAGAAGGTCCACCGAACCGGAAGGGGAAGGGTACATGGATGTGTCATGACAAAGTGGATTGGTTGCATTCATGTCCTAGGTCACTTGGATGGACACTTGGAAGAGAGAAATCAAACTCTAATTTGAAAGTCAAAAAGGTAGTTTGAAAAAGTCAAATCCCAACATGGTTTCCGAGTTAGGGAGGGTTTCTGAGTTAGGGAGGGTTTCCACCTGGGCTGGGAACACCCTTGGACGCCCCCACCTATATAAGGAGGGGTGGGGGCGCACCCCAAGGAACTCCCCTTTCCCTAGGAGCCCAAGACCCAATCCCTAGGCCGCCGCTGCCCCCCAAGCCGTCGGCGCCCTAGATCCCTTCTATACCTCCGCTGTTGTCTAGCCTAAACCCTAGCCGCTGGCTTCCCTCTTCCCTCGGCATCTAAAACCTAGATCACCGAGGCCCTCTTATACTCCACCATAATCGCTCCGACTTAGGCGAAGCCCTGCGGGATCTCCCCTCTACTTCCGACACCATGCCGGCGTGCTGCCGGAATCGCGAGGAGAGAGATACAACCTTCGCTGCCTGCTAGAACAAGGGAGAGGAAGTTATTCATCGAGTACCATATGTGTGACCTAATGCGGGAGCGCTGCCAGAACGCGGCGCCGAAAGGATCTTCTACGCGATCTTAAGATCGGCAAGTGAACGACTACATCACCCACACGAATCTGCTCTCGTTAACCATTTTGGATCTTCGAGGGTTAGTACTCTATCGACTCGTTTCTATAATATAGTAGATATATCTTGGCTTGTGTGTGTTCACGCGATATTTTTTTGTTTTCCATGCTACAAACCCCTACAGTGGTATCAGAGCCATGTCTATATGTATATCTGTTGCACGAGTAGAACACAATGGTCATTATGGGTGGTGGTGCTTTTATTATCAATTGCTTCTTATGTACTTTGCATCTTGCGATATGGTGGGATGAAGCGGCCCGGGCTAACCTTACATGGCATCGTTCATGATACTTGCTCCACGCTCAACATGCAACTTGTATTGCATAAGTGGCTTTGCGTGTGTCTGTCTATCCCATCATAGTAAAGATTCAATTTACAACGGACACTTGATAGTTCAAGCATCAACGTTGTGGTTCTTGTTCGTAAGTTAGAATGATACTTATTGAAATCCCCAAACCATGTAAAATATACAAAGAAAATTAGAGGCGTCTAACTTTGTTTTGCAGGGGTGTGCTGTGATGTGATATGGCCATGATTGTGATTGTATGTGATGTATGCAATGATCCTTATTGTAAGTCGACAACCGGCAGGAGCCTTATGGTTGTATTTTAATTTCGTTAAGACCTGCGAGTCTATTATTCAAAGTAGTTTTAATAGTTGATGCTGGTGGATGACAACCATGGAGTGGTGCCATTGACCTTGACGCCACGCCGGTGATAATGGAGATCATGTTCGTGCTTGAAGATGGAGATTGAAAGCACAAGAACAAAGGCCATATCATATCACATATTATGAATTGCATGTGATGTTAATCCTTTTATGCATCTTGTATTGCTTAGATTGCGATGGTAGCATTATAAGATGATCCCTCTCACAAAATATCAAGTTATAGAGTGTTCGTCCTTAGTAGGAACCATTGCTAAAGCTCGTTGTTTCGAAGCACCACGTGATGATCGGGTGTGTTAGATTCTGCGAGTGTATACAACGAGAGCAAGCAAGGTTTGCTCATGCGGAAACTAATGTTACATCTTGATGAGCCTAGCACGTATAGACATGGTCTCAGACCCCTCCTTTATAAAGGAAAGGATCCCTGTGATTGCAATGCTAGTCCCTGGATCAATGCTAGCATCCACAGTTTAAGATGAAGTACACAGATACAAAGGTCGTTTATTACATTCATTCCAGAGATAAAAACATAGTCTTTACAACTCAGGGCCATAGGCCTAATACAAGAGTTTAAGGAATAAGTAAATAAACATAAGTCTTCATCTTCATGTTCCATAGGCAAGCATGTTGAGTGTAGACTCATGACTCCTATTCATCATCGGAGTAACCTGCAACATCACAAGTTACAGCCACAGAGGGTCAATACTTTGGAATAGTATTGGCAAGTGATACCTTAGTATATTTTAAGTGAACTATATTACTATATGCATTTTGGCTAAGTGTAGCTTGGCTTGCTTTGCTTGAATATAAGTTTTTCCTATTAGTTGAAATCACTAAGTTTTTCTTTGTCAAAAACTTTTCCAAGGAAACCTCCAATAGACATTGGGGTCCTTCACCCTTGTTCACCCACAAATTTTTACTTAGAAGTTGGAGTGATGAGATTCTTGTAGCTTCCATGTCTTGATGCTCAAAAGTGTCCATTTCCTTGGACAAGGCTAAGTACTTAGGTTTTCCATCTGCAGAGGTTGTGCACTTTCCCCACTGACTTGGTTTCCCAAGACAGGACCTTTGAAGCCTTTCCTTAGTCAAATGGACGCTCCATCCTATCATCCCATCTACCACCAACTGTCCAAATGACTAAGTTCTAGCAACCTATATGATCAAGGCGAGCCCATATTGCCAAGTGGTTGCACCGTAAGCTTTATCAACACTTGGCCTCCAAATCCCTTTGTGCTCGGGTGGCTTACCACAAGTGAGATACACAACCCAAGTCCATGGCCTTGTGTAACCACTCAACATAACCCATACTTTCCATTCCACCGGAGGTTCATTTGACTTAGTTGTTTTATTATGAAAATATAAGTCTCGTGACTTAGAATATTTTATCATAAACCATATAGATGTTCACCACCCTTGTTTGCTAAGTAGCTAGGCTAAGCAATATGATAACTTAACTTAGGAAAATTTCCCTAGCAATTCTACTATTTCTCTCTACTTAGGATTTCCCATCTTAGCACTAGGCAAAATATCATGCAATACTTTAGCAAAAATATCTAATGCTAGTACAAACTTAGGATAGGAATATTCATGAAAATATCACTTGCCTTGGTAGTGTGGAGAGTAGCACTCTTCACAATCACAATCACTAGCAAAATCTACACAAGAAATCAAAGCATACAATTACACACAATTAAATACAACCAAAAATAATATGAATGCATGCATGCAAGATTTTACCAAGTTTTGCATTTTGAAAGTTCTACCAAGTATGTTCATGACTACAGGAACTTAACATGTCACAAGTTTGCCAACTAAACTTATTTGGCCCCAATATGATTTACCAAAATAAATCTATATCTAAAATGGCCCTAAACTTGTTCTACAAATAAAGTCATTTTTAACTGTTACTATATGCTAAATAAATTGGATATTCAGAAAGGCCTTGTTTCACTGAATCCAACGGTATAAAGTTTGCAAAAATCTAACGTGGCATTCAAAAGTTATAAGCATTTGAAGTTTGAATCTAATTCTGGTTTTAAATTCGCTTTTAGTTTAAACCTTGCCACGCGTCGGCGTTATTCTTGGCGTTGGATCACCTTACGTGCCGTTGGATCTAACTAACTTGCCGCGGCTCAGATCTGTCCATACCCTTCGTTAAGTGAAGTGTTTCACGCCAGAGGATTCAGATCTAACGGCTAAAATCTCCTAACCAAAATCGAAGCGGCGCTTCGGCGGTGACAAAGTCGATCGGTGCCGGCGTTCTAGGTCGCCCGGGGAAGGGAGGAGATGCTTACCAGAACCGCAGGAGGCTGCTGATGCTCAAGGTGGCAATGGCTTGGGAAGGGGCGCACGGGGTCGTCGGGGATTTCTCGCCGGAGTTCGCGAATGCATCAGCCACGGTCAGTCGTCGACGTTGGCGAGGTTCCTCGTCGCGCTAAGCCAAAATAGGGATACTGTCAGATGCGCAAGACGATGAGGATTCTATGCGTATCAGTCAGAGGGCAAGGGGTGGTGTCTACTTACGAAGGGAGGTCGCCGGAGTTCGTGCAGAAGATGGTGGCGGTCCAGTCGTCGACGTTGCCGACGCTATGGGTCATGCGAAGGCAAATAGAGAGTGTCAGAAGATGCACAGAGGTTCACTGAACAAGATAGCGTGAATGCGAGACCGAGGGGAACTCGAGGCTCACCGAATGCCGCCGCGATCGTCGGAGACGGGTTGCAGAGAGAAATGCGCACTGGGGCGTTCGTGCTTGGGGTTTGGGGAAAGAGAGGGACAGAGGGGTTTATATAGCCTGGTCAAGTGCGAGAATCACTCGGCCATTGATTGAATTGACGCCACATTAACACACGTGAAGCGGCGCGTTGATTGGGGACAACAGGTCGTCTTGGTGGAGACGACATTTGGCGTGGAGATGGCCCGCTTGTCCCGAGGTGCTGGAGTGCAGGGGTCTGCTTGTCGGTAGGCAGGCGCCGCTGCGTGAAGAAATAAAAGATCCCGGTGGGCTTCTTGGCTTGATCTGCTTTGGGCGGATTCGCCGCGCCCTTTTCCATTGTTTAAGCCTTTTCTTTTTCTAATTTCATTTTCTGGTATGAATTTGATATGAATTCAAATCCTTTTGAATTCAATCAGCCATGGGAATTTTACAGGGTTTTGTAGATTCAAATAACAGTCATAATAACTAAATGGTTACCTTGTAAGGCTTGGTCAAGCTTGGGTTTCAAAGTAATCAGAGGCTTGATCTAATTTGTAAATATTTGAAAAAGGATTTTGAAACCATTTCCAAATTTGGATACTTGGGTTTAAAGACTTCACCTAATCTATCCATTAATGGAGGCAAGTAAATCAGTACCTAAACATTCAAATCTCAAAGGGTGATGGCCATTTGAGATAATTTGTTTACATGAAATCATAGTTCAGACATCTGATTCTAAATAATTTTTGAGAAAACCCTAAATGGATGAATGATGTAAAGATGATATGAATGAGTTTTGAAACTATGATTTTTGGGATGTTACAAATCTAACCCCCTTAAGATGAATCTCGCCCTCGAGATTCGGGTTGGCTAGCAAATAGGTGAGGGTGGTATTTCCGAAGGTCATCTTCTCTTTCCCATGTTGCTTCCTCTTCGGAATGATGGTTCCATTGCACTTTACAAAACTTGATAGTCTTGGTCACGTAACTCTTTACGAGGTCTCTAGAATTTTGACAGCTTTTCCTCATAAGTGAGATCACTTTCTAGTTGAACTTCTTCCAAAGGTATGGTATCCTTCAAAGAAGACTCTTCCATTTCGGGTGACATTTCTTAAGTCGACTCACATGAAATACGTTATGGATCTTGATAGAGATTACGCAATTCAACTTCATAAGCAACTTCTCCTTGCGACTTAGAATCTTGAATGGCCCAACATATCTTGGTGCCAATTTTCCTTTGACTCCAAATCTTTTCACCCCGGAGTGGTGACACTCGAGATAAGCTCTATCCCCAACTTCAGAGGGTGACTTCTCTACGCTTAGAATCAGCGTAGCTTTTCGTCCGAGACTGTGCTATCTTCAATCTGCCCCAACCAATCTGACTTTCTCCTCGGCGTCTTTGATAAGATCAGGTCCAAATAAGCTTCTTTCTCCCACACCATTCCATAATAATGGGGTGGTACATTTCCTTCCGTAGAGTAACTCAAACGGTGCCATTCCAATACTAGATTGATGGCTGTTATTGTAAGAGAACTCCGCGTAAGGCAAACTTTCATCCCAACTTGCCCCATAATCTAAAGCACATGCTCTCAACATGTCTTCAAGAATTTGGTTGGTCCTTTCTGTTTGTCCATCCGTTTGAGGATGAAAAGCAGTGCTAAACTCCAATCTCGTTCCTAAGGATTCATGAAGCTGTCTCCAAAAGTGAGAAGTGAACTGAGTTCCTCTATCTGACACAATACTCTTTGGCACACCGTGAAGGCATACAATCCTGCTCATGTAAATTTTAGCTAACTTGGCACTTGTATAAGTTGTCTTCACTGGTATAAAATGAGCCACTTTAGTTAGGCGATCCACTACCACCCATATGGAATCATATCCTGACCTGGTCCTTGGTAATCCGGTAATGAAATCCATACCAATATTTTCCCACTTCCATTCGTGAATCGGCGTGGTTGAAGCAAACCCGCTGGTTTACGGTGCTCGCTTTGACTCGCTACACACATCACACAAAGCAATATGTTGGCGATGTCTCTTTTGAGATTGTTCCACCAAAACCTTTCCTTCATGTCCATGTACATCTTGGTATTTCCCGGGTGAATAGAGTACGGAGAGTTGTGACCCTCTTGTAAGATCAGTTTCCGCAACTCTGGGTCTTGTGGAACACATATACGTTTCCCGTGCCATAAGGTTCCTTGTTCATCAATATGGAAACTCTTAGCCTTCCCTAGACTAATATTTTCCTTGATCTTTTCAATTTCCTTATCAGTCTTCTGAGCTTCTTGGATCTTGTCCAATAGAGTGGGTTGAACATCTAATGACATGAGATGTCCTTCTGGTACAATCTCCAATATGAGTTCCTTGAATTGCTTACACAAGTCATCTGGCAATTCTCCTTTAGTAAGGCCATTTACAAATGTCTTACAACTTAGAGCATCGGCTACTATGTTCGCCTTACCGGGGTGGTATTGCAAACTTAAGTCGTAATCTTTGATAAGTTCTAACCATCTCCTTTGTCTCATGTTGATTTCCTTCTGGGTGAAGATATACTTCAAACTCTTATGATCGGTAAACACTTCACAACGCTTTCCCAAAAGGTAATGTCTCCATGTTTTGAGTGCATGGACGACAAAGGCTAACTCCAAATCATGAGTAGGATAGTTTACTTCATGAGTTTTGAGTTGTCTCGAAGCATAGGCTACGACTTTACCATCTTGCATAAGTACCGCACCCAAACCTTGATGAGAAGCATCACAATACACTTGGAAATCCTTTTCCAAATCTGGCAGACATAGAACTGGTGCTGTCACAAGTCTCTTCTTTAACTCTTGGAAGCTGACTTCGCAACCTTCAGTCCAAACAAATTTCTTGTCCTTCTTTAGCAATTCTGTCATTGGCTTAGCAACTTTCGAGAAATTTTCAATGAACCTCCTATAGTAACCTGCTAAGCCAAGGAAACTACGAACTTCCTTCACATTCTTGGGTGATTCCCAATCTGTCACAGCTGAAACTTTAGCAGGATCCACTGCAACACCATCCTTTGTCATAACATGACCAAGAAATCCAACTTTCTCTAACCAGAACTCACACTTGCTGAATTTGGCATAAAGTTTATGCTCTCTTAACTTTTCAAGTATCAAGCGCAAGTGTCTTTCATGTTCTTCCTTGCTCTTGGAGTAGACTAGGATATCGTCGATAAAAACGACAACGAACTTGTCAAGGAATTCCATGAACACCTTGTTCATCATGTTCATGAAGTATGCTGGAGCGTTGGTTAATCCAAAAGGCATCACAGTATACTCATATAATCCATACCTCGTGGTGAATGCTGTTTTTGGTATGTCTTGTTCTCTTATCTTGAGTTGAAAATAGCCTGACCGAAGATCAATCTTCGTGAATACACATGCTCCTTCTAGCTGGTCAAATAAGTCGTTGATTCTTGTCAAAGGATATTTGTTCTTGATAGTAACCTCGTTGAGAGAACGGTAGTCAATACATAGTCTTTGTGTTCTATCCTTTTTCTCCACAAACAATACTGGGGCTCCCCAAGATGAAGAACTTGGTTGAATAAACCCTTTCAGAATCGTTCTCCTAGTTGTTTCTTGAGTTCTTTCGGTTCATCAACTGGCATTTTGTACGGTCTCTTAGCTATTGGTCCGAACACGGTACCAAATCTATCAAACTCCACATCTCTATCTGGTGGCATTCACGGTAACTCCTCAGGAAATACATCCGGATACTCACACACAATTGGCACCTTGTCCATGCTAACCCCTTAAGAGAATTCACTTACTTCCTTTGGATTCAAAGTTTGACTTAAATTTTATTCTTTTTCCTTCGGGTTGTGGAGTGAAACAAGACGATTAGCACAATCTAGTACTCCTTCATACTTAGCCATCCAATCCATTCCCAAAATTACATCTAGTCCTTGGGAATCTAGGATTATCAGGTTCTTCGAAACTTATGCTTTCCAAACTCTATGATGAGATCCGGCGGCATCCAAGGCTTACTATCATATCTCCCCGAGAACTAACCTTTATTGGACACCCAATGTTTTCTCGATGCAAACCCATTTCTATCAACAAATGCCTTTGATATGAATGAATGAGATGCACGGTATCAAAGAGTAAAATGCTGAAATTGAATTGAGTGCGAACTTACCGTACGGCATCGGGCTCCTCATAGACCTCCTCCACATTAATGTGATTAACCTGTCCTTTCCGGAAAGGATTGGGCTTGTTAGGTCCTTCCACTTTCTTCTCGGGCACTCATTAGCATAATGCCCGACTTCTTGCATTTGAAGCACTCCACCGACGATGTCCTTTTAACATCTTGACTTCCACTTCCACTACCATTTCCACTGGTGGCTCTTATGTCCACTCTTGTGGTTCTTGTACTTATCATTGTCATGACTACGGTGATGCTTGTTGTCATGATTGTGGTTGTGGTGCTTGTTGAATTTCCCATGTTTATGGGATCTGAGCTGCCATCATAGTGAGATCGTTTGAGACGATCCCGAGTGCTTGTCGGAGTGTTTCCTCTTTCTACTCTCGACTTGCTTCATTTTACTTTCCAAAATAGCAGCCTTGTCACACAAAGACCGATAAGTTGGAACATATGCCATGCATAACTGTAGGTTCAGCTCATCATTCAAGCCTTCCAAGAACTTTTCTTTTCTTGGCATCAGATCAACCTCATCCGGTGCATAACGCTTGATTGTTGAATTCTTCTATGTATTCTGCCACACTGCGGTGGCGCTGTTTCAAGTTGTGAAACTCCTTCTTTTTCAGACTCATTATCCCGGATGAGATATGAGCGGTGCGAAACCCATCCTCAAATATGTCCCATGTCACTTCATCAATGGGAGTGGTGATTTGGAAGTTATCCCACCATGTGGCGGCTGGTCCTTCCAACAGATGTGCTGCGAATCTGACTTTTTCAGCATCAGTCGACCATGTCACTAAGTCTTTGTTCACAGAACGTAGCCAGTCATTGGCTGCCATGGGATCAGTTGTCCCCGAAAATTTTGCTGGCCTTAGTCGCAGAAATCTGGTGAGCATATCAAAACCTGGAGGGTTGTTGTTGTTATTGTTGTTGTTGTTGGGGTTGTTGTTGTTATTCTGGTTCTGGATGAATGTCGTCATCATTTGCATAAGTTGTGTTTGCGCATTCATCATCTGTTGCATTTCCGGGGTGATGTTATTGGGGTTGGGGTTTGCGCGACGGGGAGGCATCTGTGGTTGTTCAAATAGATAAGAATGAGATACCCATAGATGTTTCATGCACAATACATCACAAGCAACAAATAACAAGCAACATAAGAATATAAGTTTTACATCCACATAACAAACTCATGAAATAAAACACACAAGTGGCAAGCCATCCACATGTCGGATGGTCCAATAATAAGTTCGCAACAACAAGTATGAATATGAAAGTAAAAACGAGTAACAAGTCTACTCGTCAGCATCTATCTCCTCCTCGACGAAGGTAAGACCTGCGTTCTCCATCGCGGTCTTATTCTCCTCTATCGTAGTGGTCAAAGAATCAACCTTGGTCTTGAGAGCCCTCTTCTGGGAGCGAAGTCTCTCAATAACCATCTGCCGCTGCTCAAGCTCGAAGTCCTTGGACTTCAGTTCCTCGGTCATGTTCGGATCTTCTTGTTCCTATCCTGGACGCGTTTCTCTTGACTCTTGAACTTGCGGTCCTCGGCCTCGAACTTTGTCTCCATTTCCTTGATCATCTCATCCTGCTGCGCAAAAAGCTTGTCCTTCTCGCGAAGCTGTACCTGAAGCTCGTCGCTACCTAGCATGACGTTCGTCCTGTCCGTATCTACGTGCCTGAGAAGAGTCTCTAAGTCCTGAAGATAAAGACGTATCGGCTCCGCAGTGCTCCTCGAGTCATCCTCAAGTCGATGGACTCTCCGTCAACATCACGTCTTCAAGACGTGAAAGTGAGTACCCTAACTCGTCGGGAGTGACGGCCAACGATCGTCCCTATCAGTCTGCATGACTACCTCCATGCTTCTCTCTCTGTCATCGTGCATCCGCTTGAAGACGATGGCCTCTGTAGTAGGCTCCGTCTGGCGTCCTGGCTGGGTCACCTTGAAGCCCAAGAGGTCCTTCCTCTCGAACTTGGTGAGTGGGTACACCGTGATGGTGGGAAGAGGAGATCAAGCAGTGGTAAGCTCAATGATACGGGAACCAAAACGAGTAACCCGAAACTCCTCAACAGTGCTTATGGCAATAGGCATCTATTTATAAGATTGAAAAAGTTAGAACAATGCAATTCAAGGTAAATCAAGACTAACATTCATACATAACCATGAAACAATATTTTCACACAAGTCAAGCATACATGAGTTCATTACATCATTCAAGGTCCATACTTATTTAAAATATCTTTGGAAAACAAGGTGATAAGTGGTGGTCCAACTAACGAAGTGTCCTTACAATCCAATCTCACGGGACCTATTATTAAACACAATGTTCCTAGAGGCAATCCACCAATCTTGCTCCCTTGACTCTATCACTAAGTCTATAACATCTCCCCTTATTTCTTGGTTGTTGTCTTCCAATTCTTGAGTAAGCTCCTTCTCTTTCTCTAAGTCCTTTTGGAGGTTGAGCATTCTGCACTTGACTCTAGCACTTAGTTCTTTGATAGTCCTCCAAGCTGCATCCCTGGCTGACTCAAAGAATGTGGTGTGCATTGTAGTGTTGGTGTACATGCAGAATCCCCTTTCTTTGTGGTTGTCTTCCTTGTTTTTGTACAAGTGAAGTTGCACCCACCAATACTCCACTCCTTCATCCATCACTGGAAAGCCCTTGTACACGGCTTCACCATGTGCATCCATTGCCTCCATGAGGTCCTTGAGAATGTTGGGAAACTCAGTTTCACATTCCAAGGTCATGGTCATGAGTGGTCCCTTTTTCACGGCTTCGTTGATGGAGTTCATCTACAAAGGAAGTTGAAAGAGATTAGAAAAGTTTTACGAGAAGAATAGACAAGTGTAGAAGTAGTTGAAAAACTTTTTCCTTAGTGGTTTTTTTTTCAGTCCTAGGGTCATAATCCTACAGGAAACACAGTGCTCTGATACCATCTGTTACACCCCTCCTTTATAAAGGAAAGGATCCCTGTGATTGCAATGCTAGTCCCTGGATCAATGCTAGCATCCACAGTTTAAGATGAAGTACACAGATACAAAGGTCGTTTATTACATTCATTCCAGAGATAAAAACATAGTCTTTACAACTCAGGTCCATAGGCCTAATACAAGAGTTTAAGGAATAAGTAAATAAACATAAGTCTTCATCTTCATGTGCCATAGGCAAGCATGTTGAGTGTAGACTCATGACTCCTATTCATCATCGGAGTAACCTGCAACATCACAAGTTACAGCCACAGAGGGTCAATACTTTGGAATAGTATTGGCAAGTGATACCTTAGTATATTTTAAGTGGACTATATTACTATATGCATTTTGGCTAAGTGTAGCTTGGCTTTCTTTGCTTGAATATAAGTTTTTCCTATTAGTTGAAATCACTAAGTTTTTCTTTGTCAAAAACTTTTCCAAGGAAACCTCCAATAGACATTGGGGTCCTTCACCCTTGTTCACCCACAAATTTTTACTTAGAAGTTGGAGTGATGAGATTCTTGTAGCTTCCATGTCTTGATGCTCAAAAGTGTCCATTTCCTTGGACAAGGCTAAGTACTTAGGTTTTCCATCTGCAGAGGTTGTGCACTTTCCCCACCAGACTTGGTTTCCCAAGACAGGACCTTTCAGAAGCCTTTCCTTAGTCAAATGGACGCGCTCCATCCTATCATCCCATCTACCACCAACTATCCAAATGACTAAGTTCTAGCAACCTATATGATCAAGGCAGAGCCCATATTGCCAAGTGGTTGCACTGTAAGCTTTCTCAACACTTGGCCTCCAAATCCCTTTGTGCCTGGGTGGATTACCACAAGTGAGATACACAACCCAAGTCCATGGCCTTGTGTAACCACTCAACATAACCCATACTTTCCATTCCACCCAGGAGGTTCATTTGACTTAGTTGTTTTATTATGAAAATATAAGTCTCGTGACTTAGAATATTTTTATCATAAACCATATAGATGTTCACCACCCTTGTTTGCTAAGTAGCTAGGCTAAGCAGAATATGATAACTTAACTTAGGAAAATTTCCCTAGCAATTCTACTATTTCTCTCTACTTAGGATTTCCCATCTTAGCACTAGGCAAAATATCATGCAATACTTTAGCAAAAATATCTAATGCTAGTACAAAATTAGGATAGGAATATTCATGAAAATATCACTTGCCTTGGTAGTGTGGATAGTAGCACTCTTCACAATCACAATCACTAGCAAAATCTACACAAGAAATCAAAGCATACAATTACACACAATTAAATACAACCAAAAATAATATGAATGCATGCATGCAAGATTTTACCAAGTTTTGCATTTTGAAAGTTCTACCAAGTATGTTCATGACTACAGGAACTTAACATGTCACAAGTTTGCCAACTAAACTTATTTGGCCCCAATATGATTTACCAAAATAAATCTATATCTAAAATGGCCCTAAACTTGTTCTACAAATAAAGTCATTTTTAACTGTTACTATATGCTAAATAAATTGGATATTCAGAAAGGCCTTGTTTCACTGAATCCAACGGTATAAAGTTTGCAAAAATCTAACGTGGCATTCAAAAGTTATAAGCATTTGAAGTTTGAATCTAATTCTGGTTTTAAATTCTGTTTTTAGTTTAAACCTTGCCACGCGTCGCGTTATTACTGGCGCGTACCGGATCACCCTTCTGTGCCGTTGGATCTAACTAACGCTGCACGGCTCAGATCTGTCCATACCCCTTCGTTAAGTGAAGTGTTTCTACGCGTAGGATTCAGATCTAACGGCTAAAAATCTCCTAACCAAAATCGAGCGGCCACGGGCGGTAGCGTGCACACAAGCGGTGCTTGGCGTTCTAGGTCGCGGGAAGGGAGGAGATGCTTACCGAACCGCAGGAGGCTTTGATGCTCAAGGTGGCAATGGCTTGGGAAGGCGCACGGGTCGTCGGGGATTTCTCGCCGGAGTTCGCGAATGCATCAGCCACGGTCAGTCGTCGACGTTGGCGAGGTTCCTCGTCGCGCTAAGCCAAAATAGGGATACTGTCAGATGCGCAAGACGATGAGGATTCTATGCGTATCAGTCAGAGGGCAAGGGGTGGTGTCTACTTACGAAGGGAGGTCGCCGGAGTTCGTGCAGAAGACGGTGGCGGTCCAGTCGTCGACGTTGCCGACGCTATGGGTCATGCGAAGGCAAACAGAGAGTGTCATAAGATGCACAGAGGTTCACTGAACAAGATAGCGTGAATGCGAGACCGAGGGGAACTCGAGGCTCACCGGAATTCGCCGGGGCAGTGCGAGAATCACTCGGCCATTGATTCGAATTGACGCCGCGATTAACACACAGGAAACGGCCGCGTTGATTGGGGACGAACAGGTCGTGCGGGTGGAGACGACGCTGGCGTGGAGATGGCCCGCTTGTCAGCGAGGTGCTTGAGTGCAGTGGGAATGCTGTCGGCGCGGCCAAGGCGTGCTGCGATGTGAAGAAATAAAAGATCCGGGTGGGCTTTTGGGCTTGATCTGCTTTGGGCGATTCTGCCGCGACCCTTTTCCATTGTTTAAGCCTTTTCTTTTTCTAATTTCATTTTCTGGTATGAATTTGATATGAATTCAAATCCTTTTGAATTCAATCAGCCATGGGAATTTTACAGGGTTTTGTAGATTCAAATAACAGTCATAATAACTAAATGGTTACCTTGTAAGGCTTGGTCAAGCTTGGGTTTCAAAGTAATCAGAGGCTTGATCTAATTTGTAAATATTTGAAAAAGGATTTTGAAACCATTTCCAAATTTGGATACTTGGGTTTAAAGACTTCACCTAATCTATCCATTAATGGAGGCAAGTAAATCAGTACCTAAACATTCAAATCTCAAAGGGTGATGGCCATTTGAGATAATTTGTTTACATGAAATCATAGTTCAGACATCTGATTCTAAATAATTTTTGAGAAAACCCTAAATGGATGAATGATGTAAAGATGATATGAATGAGTTTTGAAACTATGATTTTTGGGATGTTACAGAAATATTTGGCAGAAGAGAAAATACAAGAATTGTTCATCTTAGGTATATAGATGATATACATTTTATCGCTATATTATTTGTTTGTTAAACAATGTAGTTCTTAAGTATTTAATACTGAATTTGTTGGTATGAATCGACATATGAAACAACACAATTCATGAACTACAATGTCCTAAGTAACTAGCAAAAGAATATGTGATGATATTCATCAAAAACAAAATAAAGAGTTATTATGTTTCTCGTTGAAATCAAAACTTACCTTCAAGATTTGTTTTAATAATTGTTGTTTCGATCAGGTATTATGAGAACAAAAGGATTGTTCAAATAATTGATGCAATCCATAAAATATGGATGATTTACAAATTACGTTGGAGAAATCACATCCATAAAACTAGTGCTAAAAATGTCGAAACACAAATTGATTGAAAGATCACTTAGTAAGTGACATCGCCATTTAAATTATATTGGAAAGAAAACATGAAGAAACTCCATGTGGATGGAATTTTGGAGTCTTTTGATTTTGATCAAATGACGCTTGTGAAACTTTCTTAGAGATAATTAAAACTCCGTTCATAGGCCAGAAGTGAACGAATGCCTAGCTTATTGGAACTTATACATATAGATGTATGAAGCCCATTGTGTGTAGTCAAGAGCGATGGATTTCAAACTTCATATGCTTTCTCCAAAAAATTGAGTGAATATATGAATATTTACTTAATGAGGATGAAGTGTGAAACATTTGAAAAGTTCAAAGACTTTCAATATGAAGTGCAAAATCAATATAACAAGAAAATAAAGAATTTATGATAGGATCATAAAGAAAAATATTTGAGTTACAAGTTTAGCATAACACCTAAGATTCTAGTAATCGTTCCATGGATTTGCGTTTCCCGAAACACCATATGAGTATGGAATAATCGAGATATGCAATGAAACCTTGTTTGACATGGTAAGATCAAAGGTCTAATTCATAAAACTGCCATTATATTTTAAAGATCAAAAGCTTTAGAGACTACCGCTTTTTCACTAAAAAGAGCTCCGTCATGATCCATTGAAATGACACCATATAAAGTGATGGTTTGGGATAAAACCCAAGTTTTCATTTCTTAAACATTGGTATGCTATGCATACGTGACATGTTTACTAACAAAGTCAGATGGACATGTCTTTGTATGTTATTTCGAATAATCGTTGAGTATTCCTCCATAACACCGAAGACAAAAATGTTTGTCGCTTAGAACGTCAAGTTTCTTTGAGAAGGAATTTTCGGTGAAAAGTTAAGTGGGAGGACAATAGTACTTTGATAAGGTTAAATTGTAACACCCTCGCCTGATAAGGCTGAGTTCATGTGTATAGTGCCAATCCCTGGATCGGTTCACTAGCACACACAGTATAGATGAATACCAAAGAATTTAACAGTGCATCATAAATAACGAATTGATCCAGAATTTGCAATTATTACAATAATGCTTAGCTCAAGGCTAGCTCAATATCAAGCGAAAGCATAAACAATTGATAGGCTCCATCTTCAATTGTGCCATAGGCGAACAACTGTTGAGTGGAGTATCACAACCTAGTCGATCACTCATAATCGGAATCATAACCTGCAACATAAAACGTAGCAGCCCCGAAGGGTCAATACTTGTAATGTATGGCAAGTAGAGCTATTAAAGGAGACAATAATCCTAGCATCTACATGCTTATTTGGCAAGTGGAGCTGTGGCTAGCTTGCATTTTCAAATACCTTTGTCCTACTTTCATAAACAGTTTTGTTTTTCTTTGAAAAGATCCCAATTAAGTTAGCCCATCAACATCAAATCAATTATGAAATTAGAATGAGCGAGAAACATGTCATGAACTCAATATCAAGCAACTCAGATGTCCATAACCAGGGATACGGCTAATCAATTAGATTTACACCCTGTAGGGGTTAGTACACTTTACCCATGTGACTTGGCCAGTCCAGCTCGTACCACCACTCTCATATTGGGTGATGATAGGGATAAGTCCAAGAAGGGACCGTTCGGGAAGTAGCTCCCCAAACCCGACACGCACCGGTCTAACCTAACAAAATTCTACATCTCTGGATACGTGGGTTCGAGTTACCACAACGTACTGAGTCCAACCAACCGCCCATTTCATTATTGGCACATGGTTGTACATGTAATCTACAAAATAAAGAAGCCAATCATTTTCTCTTGATACCTGGGTGCCTTTCCACAATGATACCACCAAAAATTATCAATCCCATCACACCCAGGAGATTCATTGATTAAGTTGTTTTTAGTTTTTGCAAACCAACACATTTAGAAACAACTTTCAGTGATGTAACCCAGCCCTCGTTCGCATGGCTAAGCACATCTACCCACGGTGGTTCATCTACAGGAAATCCCTACCACATAATAGGACATAACATAGCGATAGTACTTTCCTACACATGCATCTACAAAATACACGATAATGCATTAAAAATAGTAGGACGACATCATGAACAAAGTAGCATCTACTTGCCTTGATAGTTGTTGGAGTCGTTCAAGCACTCGTTGTAATCATACACGTTGCAATCCTCGCAATCTATCGATCAAACAATTGCATACAACATAAACAATAGCACATAGAGATCAAACAAATGCAACAAATGCATGCATGACAATTTAATAAATCACAATGGTTGTTATTTTAGTTCTCTAAACAATACTAAAGTATATGATGCATGCAAGAGGCCAATTAATGCAATGGAGTACTTGTTATTAATAATTACTTGCCAATATAGGGTTTTTAATAGTTCTATTGTAACGCCTGTTCTAACTATCGAAATAAATTTGTTTCTTGGGTTTACTGGATAGAGGACGTTAATACGAACCAGTAGGCGTTGGATTCACCCTAATCAGAGTTATAGATCTTTTTGTATGATTTAAATAGTGTTTAATGGGTTTTAAATGATTCATATAGTTTCTTTTGCCTAAAAATCAAACTAAAAATATATCTGAAATCTCCACGGAATTGTGATTCCATGGACATATTATTTGTAATTTTCTGAGCAGTATTCGAATTACTATGATTTTAATACTCTAAATAAGCCATTAATATATTTATTTAATTGCTGCAAAACCTTACTATATTTTCCTGAACCATTTGCATATTGATGATCTACATGGAACCAGCTTTCCATCGGTATATCATTTTTATTTTTGTGATATGAATAATTTACTATGAAATTAATGATTTCTAAATCCATTAAAACTAATTAAATTACTATGGGGTAAATAATCCGCAAAGGCTGGATCCAACCAGATATTATTAATATACATTATAGTAGCTTCAATTTGATATATTGTTCATATTTTTCGGAATTACAGATAATTTCCTATGAATTAATTAACCTAAAATACCATTAAAACTAATTAAGTTCTTGCGATAGCATATCTTGTAAAGGTTGAATCTAATACCATATTAATATTCTACACGTTTTTCTGAATCCATTGATATATTATTTGCTATTTTTGGATCTATGGATCTTTTTATATGATTTTTGCAAGTTTACACAATTTTCTGCAAATTAAATTCAATTTCAAATCTACAGGGAATATTCCCTGGGAATATTCTATGTCGATGACGCTGACCTGGCGTTGACACGTGGCGAGATCTGGTTGGCTCGTACCCCTTCACGGAATCTATCTAATCCTGGCCGTTGGGATGAGATCCAGTGGTTAGGAGAGGAGATTGACCCGATTTTGTCTCAGAATAGACAAGAAATAGATCTGTATTAGAGAGATAAATCCGTAGGTCAAATTGAAAAACTTACAACATTAAATTTGTGGGGAATCATTAGTCCTACCTTCTCACCAAAGGAATTTGGATTTGAAGAAACGAGCGCGAGTACATCTTGGATTTACACCGTCATATCTAAAATATTGCGATACGAAATTCTCTGGCTGTGGTGGATGAAAAGAGGTGAGGTTTATCGAGATTGAAAGATTTCGACGAGATCTACAACTTTTGTTTTTTGGCCAAAGGCAAACGACGAAGTCTAGATGGGTTAATAAACGAAATAAGATTCGGGCATGTGTAGATTCGGGATTTCGAGAAGGAAAACTCATATAGCTGTGGCTCCACGAGTTTATATGGAGATTTAGGATGGTGTAGAGATAGGTCTTGGAGTAGGGAACAAGTAGAAACAAACAGAAGTCGATTTGGAATTGTAGATTAAAAGTTATAAGAGTTTAAACAGAGATAGGTTAAAAAAAACTGATTTGCACGCTTTTTAAAGCATCCCATGGGATCGATCCCTCTGCTGTATGTGCGTCCTGGCTGGTTCGGTCCGGTGGGCCGACCCGTTAGTTTTTTTCCTTTTTTTCTTTTTTTATTTATGTGTTTCCCTCATATCTTTTGCATACGAACTCCAAATGACATGATTCTTGTTTCTAAAATTTTCTAAAATCGAATAGATCATTGTAGGATCATATTTATAATCTTTTTACTAGTTTGCAAGTAGTGGATTTATAAATCCTTGTATAGGTCATTTTATTTATGTCTTTATTTATTTGTACTTATTCCATAACTTTTTCATAATAGCTCCAAATGAGCTCAATTTTGTTTCTAAAATTTTGTAATATTTATTAGATATTTTTAGGCTATAATTTAGCAATAATCGATGCCTTAGCAACAGTGGGTTTTTATAAAGCCACTTTAATTCTCTTTAGGAGCAAAGTGGCACATACTATTTAGGGTTTTAATACTTTATTTATATTTAGGGATTTTCTTGATGCAAATATGCAATGCAATGCTCGTGAATGTCATGCAAATGCAAAAAAATTCTAGTCCCAATTTTCAAAATCTTGGGATGTGACATAAACGGACCTTAGCTATATGTGCAAAGTTGCGCAACACTGAAAAGTGTTCCGGAGGTAGCAACAATGCTCATGGCTCACGTGCCTTAAAGGTTATGGTCAGGGAGGTCTAAGTTCCTATTGAACCAAGTAGGTCAGGTAAACAATCAAATACCAAGATTTGAGGGTTGAATCATTATTTGACAAGAATGAACCGACTACATGCAAATAAGCAATGATGGGTCCTGACTCCATCAAATGGCTTGAAGTCATAAAACCCGTGATAGTTCCATACACGAGAAATCAAGCTTTGAACTTGAAAGACCCTTTGGAAAGGTGCAAGACCTTACAGTCGTGTTTGGATCTATAAATAAATAGACATGGATGTTTCACATCTATGAAATAGTCGACATGTTGGAAAAGAGTTCACAACAATTTTCAAAGGTTGACTATGACAAGGTTTGATCTTTCATAGCGATATTTAGTCTAGACGGATTAATGTAGCAACCACTACCTATAATTCTGTTATATGGTATTTGAACAAACAAAACAAAGTTCTTTTAATATAATTGTTACCTAGGACGTGTACATAACACGATCCAGAGGGTTTTGTTTCAAAAGGATGCTAAAGGTGTATTCAAACTTCAATGGTTGAAATAAGCATCAAGGAGTTGGAATCTTCACCGTGAAATTGTTAAAGAGTTTAATTTCATCGGAGATGATGCTTGCATTTGCAAGAAATTAAGTGGGAGCGCTAAGACATATTTCTAATACATTATGTAGAAGATATATTGTTGGTTGGAAATGATGTATCTTTTATTGACACAGGTTAAGAATTTCATCTTGATGAAAGACTTAGGCAAAACCCGAATATTAGGCATCAATGTCTATATGGATAGATTGAGGCGCTAATATGGTTGTGCCAAATGTACACAGATAAGATATTGAAAGAGTTCAGTATGGAAATGACAAGAAAGGTTCTTTCCGCACAGAAAGGATTAAATCAAAATTCAAGTGTATCGACGCTTGATAAGTGGAAAAAAGATTCGAGTATTTTTGATACTTGATGAATAAAACCACAAAGAGCATATTAATCATACTGTGATATGTACACATCCAGATATGTATTATGCTCTAAATGTTGTGAACATATACCAGAATGATCCATAAGATGATCATTGGACGATAGTAAAGATATTCTTATGATCATTGTAGAAGTGCTACATTGATGGTTAGTTCATTGTAGAAGTACTACATTGATACTAGTTTTGTCACAAAGTACAAATTAAGTTTATCTCAATCTAAACTAAGGGTGTCACAATATAATGGAAAGTAAGTTCCATAATGGATTTGGATGAGTTCCAAAGTTAAGACATTGTGAGAGATACTACAACAAAAGGCAAAGTATATGACTGCTATTATAGCATCAAAAGAGGGCATTTGTGTTAAGTAGTTTGTTATCAAACTAGGTGTGGTTCACAACGGGATAGTACTATGAAGATATATTGTACGACAATATTATCAACATGTTTTAACCCCAAGGAACTAAAGGTCTCACAAAAGGACCAAATTTATACAAAGCCATCTCATTAGATAATGAGTGATGCGTAGAGACGCAAAGACATGCAATTACACATGGACCTGAAAGAGTCGGATCCGAAGATCAGTTGACCACTAGCAATCGTGTAAATACAACACCGAAAAGCCATAGGTGTTGAATACACAAAGTTTTAAAAGTAGATTATTGTCTCTAGTGCAAGTGCGAGACTGTTGGAGATATGACCAAGAGGCAATAATAAAGTGGTTATTATCATATCTTCGTACTTATGATAAATGTTTACATACCATGCTATAATTTTATTAACCGGAAACATTAATACTTGTGTGGTTTGTAAACATAAAATAATCCCTAGTAAAGCCTCTTGTTAAACTAGCTTGTTGGTTAATATATGATCATGGTTTTCTGATCATGAACATTGAGATGTTATTAACAACAAGGTCATATCATTAGGAGAATGATGTGATGGACATACTCCTATAGTTAAGCGTAGCATAAGATCAAGTCATTTAAATAGGTAACTTGCTATAAGCTTTCAAATACATAGTAACCTAAATCCTTCAACCATGAGATCATGTTAATCACCATCATCGCATGGATGCTTCGGAAAGTACGTGTTGAGGCACATGGATCAAGAGTGGGGTCCATCCATATGACGGATAGTTATACTCTGGGCCATCTCGGTGGAATGTCATCCAATTGGCTTGCAAGCATGTGACTGGCTCACAAGGGATCACATATCACAAAAGCGAGTAAAGAGTACTTATCGGTAACAAGGTTGAACTAGGTATGCAGAGATATTGACGATCAAACCTCGGATAAGTAAAGTATCACGAGATAAAGGGAAATTGGTATCGTATGTAAATGGTTCATTTGATCACGAAGTAATCATAGAAATATATGGGAGCCATATGAATTTCCAGATTCCTCTATTGGTTATTGATCGGAGAAGAGTCTCGGTCATGTCTGCATAATTCACGAACCGTAGGGAGACACACTTAAGGATTCAATGTTGTTTAGTAGATATGGAATGTGAGTAAGAAGACCGAATGTTGTTCGGAGTCTTAGATGAGATCTGGTATATCACGAGGAGATCCGGAATGGTCCGGAGAATAAGAATCATATAAGGAAAGTCCAATTCTGGAGTTCGGGAATGGTTTCGGTGTTTTCACTGGAATGTTCTAGAAGGGTCTAGAAAGTCCACCGAACCCGAAGGGGAAGGGTACATGGATGTGTCATGACAAAGTGGAATGTTTGCATCATGTCCTAGGTCACTTGGATGGACACTTGGAAGAGAGAAATCAAACTCTAATTTGAAAGTCAAAAAGGCAGTTTGAAAAAGTCAAATCCAAGCATGGTTTCTGATTTAGGGAGGGTTTATGAGTTAGGGAGGGTTTCCACCTGGGCTGGGAACACACTTGGACGCCCCCACCTATATAAGGAGGGGTGGGGGCGCACCCCAAGGTACCCCCTTTCCCTAGGCGCCCAAGACCCAATCCCTAGGCCGCCGCTTCCCCTCCCAAGCCACCGGCGCCCTAGATCCCCTTTAAACTGCCGCTGTCGTCTAGCCTAAACCCTAGCCACTGGCTTCCCTCGGCATCTAAAACCTAGATCACCGAGGCCCTCTTCTACTCCACCATACTCGCTCCGGCTTAGGCGAAGCCCTGTGGGATCTCCCCTCTACTTACGACACCACGCTGTCGTGCTGCCAGAATCGCGAGGAGAGAGCTACAACCTCCGCTGCATGATGGAACAAGGGAGAGGAAGGTCTTCATCGAGTACCGTATGGTTGACCGACTGCGGGAGGGCTGCCGGAATGCGGCGCCGGAAGGATCGTGTACGCGATCTTGAGATCGGGAAGTGAACAACTACATCACCCATGAGAATCTGCTCTCGTTAACCGCTTTGGATCTTCGAGGGTTAGTACTCTATCGATTCGTTGCTACAATCTAGTAGATAGATCTTGGCTCGTGTGCGTTCACGCTATAGAAATTTTTTGTTTTCCATGCTACGAACCCCTACATAAACATGGTAGTGAAAGAGAACCTTGGGTGCAACAACCAATGCCTTTTCCTAATAAGAAACACAAGTCAAAGGAGGAAGAACACTATAACAAGTTTTGTGAGCGGATGAAACCTTTATTTTTGCAAATTCCTTTGACTGATGCTATTAAGTTGCCTCCTTATTCAAAGTATATGAAGGATATTGTCTCTAATAAAAGGAAGATTCCTAATGAGGAAATTTCTACTTTGCTTGCTAATTATTCCTTCTATAGTAAGGTTCCAAAGAAACTTGGTGATCCAGGTATTCCAACTATTCATTGATCTATTAAAAATAATTATGTTAGAACTGTTTTGTGTGATTTGGGAGCTGGAGTTAGTGTTATGCCTTTTTCTCTCTACAAGAGACTTCAACTAGAAAAATTGATACCAACTAATATATCTTTGCAAATGGCTGATAAGTCTACTATTATCCGTGTTGGTATATGTGAGGATGTTCCTGTTCAAGTGTCTCATAATTGCCGTGTATTAACTGATTTTGTTATGCTTGAGATGCCTGAAGATGATAATATGTATATTATTCTTGGGAGACCTTTTCTTAATACTACAGGTGTTATCATCAATTGTAATCAAGGAAAAGTAACTTTTAATATTAATGACAAAGAGCATACTATCTAATAATATTTATGGCTTGAATTCAATTGAAAATATTGAGGGCATCAAAGTTGGAGAAATATATTGTCCCATACCATAAGAAAATTTTGAAACTATTATGATTGGGACTATTGCTATCAAGATTGAGGTAACATAATCATTTAGTGAAATGTAAAGCTTTGTTTCATATGAGATTGTTTTGGTAACAAGACTTGATCAACCTTGTTAACATAGGGATTTTAATGGAAAAAATAATGCTTTCATGATGATTATCCTTGCTCACTTCTATCTTTTTCCATTCCAATCTTTGTTTTTCCTCTTGTTAGGCTTAGTTTTGCTAGTTGCTTGCTTTTTAGAGTGTCTTAGAACTTTTGTAGTTTTAGTTTTGGTTTGATTTTGTGTTTTCCAAAAATCTTTTTCTGTGAGAAAATCAATTTTCATAACCTAAAAATTGGCCAAAAATAAAGTTTCCCGATAAATTCCAGAAAATTCATATTAATTTTTTTCATGAAAAAAGGGGCTGAGGGGTACCTGGAGTGACCCAGGGGGACCCACCGGGCCGGCACATCCCCTGGTGGCATGGCCAGCCTAGGGGCGCGCCTGGCCCAGGTGTGGGCCACCCCTAGCCCTCCACTTAGCCTCCTTCTAGCCACATCTTTCTCTCTCCCAAAAAAACCGAAAAACTTCTCAAAGCTCGAGTTCCTGCTATTCTTGCTCCCGATTTTCGATCTCCTTGCTCATCCCATCTTTGTTGCTGATTTTTGGAGGGATTGCTCTCTAGTATGTGCCTCCTCTACTTGTCCAATTAGATTTTTGATTGGTGGATTGTATGATGAGTATTTTGCTACTGTAGGTGACATGTTATGTGAGCTTGCATGCTTTTTCTATGCTTATAAATTTCATTTTTATGCATGTTTATCCCTCTAGCAAGTTCCTATAGTAGTTCCCCATCATTCATTAACTTGGAAATCACTTGGTTTGATGTTTGTCTAAAATTTTCAGAAAAAGGGCCATGGACAACCATACCTTTGGAGAAGTGTTTGAAAGTGATGCATCTAGGAGGACAAGGCCTTCAAGATTAGACTCTCGAGCTAGGCCATCATACAATTAGGATCTTATTGCGCCGCACTTTTTTTTGACTGAGGACTGCGAGGCAAAAGCCCCACAACATTTATTTAAAAAATAACCATGAAAAAAGGTCTTACAGCAAAGGCCTATAACTACCTACCTAGAACTTGAAACAAACATAAAACTTACTACAAATAAAGTTACAACTGTATACAACCTAATGTAGACCTGCCACCCTAGACAGAAAGGGGGACCTAAGCTTCTTATTCATCCTATATTGCAGCAGGATGATATCATATAGAAATTTCGCCCTCCATTTAGCAAAAGTAGGTCTTTGATTATTGAAGATCTTGTCATTCCGAAGAAGCCAAATATTCCAGCATGCAGTGATTAAAACCTCCATGAAAAAAAGGATGCCCAAAAGAATTCTTAGCATCCTCAATGATCAACTGCAAATCCGAAAGAGGTTGCCAAATAATCTGAAGGTAGTTCCAAATTCGAGCACTGAAATTACACTGTAAAAAGATATGGATCCTATCCTCATATGCCCGAGTAGGGCAAAGCTCACAATGAACATCATTAGTGACATGCCAGTGTCTACGCCTCAACGAATCCCGAGTATTAAGTCTGTCTTTAAGCAATAACCAAGCAAAAAGTTTCAACTTCATCATACAGCAAGATTTCCATAACCAAGTATAAACTCTGGGCACCTGAATATGCTCATGTATCTGTCTGTAAAACTTACTGGGCACATAGTTATCCCCCCAACAAAAAGTCCACACATCATTCTGACTAGAGAGAGGGTTATTTGCCAAAATAATCTGCATATCACCAAGCTCCTGGAAAGCTTCCACTAATAGAGGTAGGTAAAATAAACTATGAATGTCAGATGTCGAGTAAACCTTAGCTATAGAGAGATTCTCATTTAGAACATAAGAGAATAACCTAGGGAAACGATCTTTAATTGGCCGGATCGACCCCTGCAATGACCAATTGTCCAACCAAAATAGGAAGGAATCTCCTTTCCCCTAGCATACCGCAGCAACACCCCAAAAATTATCCAGTTGCTTAAGCACATCTCTCCACCAAAATGAACCACAAAGGTTTTCTGCATGGGGCACTTTATCTATGCAATAAGCATTCTTCACCAGATGCACCCAGGAAATATCCTTGTTATTGTAATATTTATCAAGGAATTTAATGAGTAGTGAGGCATTCTTCTTTTAAAAATCTATCACACCTAACCCACCTTTATACTTCGGCAGACACACGATGTCCCATGCAGCAAGAGCTGGAGTGGGTACTTCCCGATTTCTCCTCCAGAGACACCGACGAAGGATACGATCAAGCTGAGTAGTGAGCCCCTTTGGCCAGCTGTAATGATCATAAGAAGTGTAGATGCATGGAAGCAAGGGCAGAATTAATAAGTTGTAGGCGTGCACCTTGCGAGAGAAAACACGAGCTTGATGTAAGTTTCCTCTCAAGCCTACAAACCATCGGTTGCATCTCAGCTATAGTAGGTCGAGTTGTCCCTAGAGGTAGCCCCAAATATGTAAAAGGCATTGCACCCACTTGGCAACCAAACTCATCAGCAAGCAGAGTAATTAATTCTGCTTGTACATTAATAGGAACCATCTGAGACTTACTGTAATTTATTTTAAGACGATTAGAAACAGAGAACTTCTGTAGCAAGATTTTAAGTGCTCTAAGTTGATTCAAATCAGCAGGCATGATCAAGAGCATGTCCTCTGCATACTGAATAATTGGGAAATCCTGCTCATAAATATCAATAGGTTTACACAGCTCACCACTCCTCACCAGATTATTAACTGCAGACTGTAACAAGTCTGACCCCAAGGTATAAAGGATAGGAGACAACGGATCCCCCTGCCTAACACCACTCTTACAAAGGAACTGCTTACCATGAATGCCATTTAAAAGCACCGCAGACATGCTAGAGGAGAGAATAGATTGCATCTAACCAATCCACTGCTGATTAAAACCTTTATGCTTCATGGTCTCCAAAATATCCTCATGCTCAATGGTGTCAAAAGCTTTAGCAAAATCAAGCTTTAAAATAATGATGGGCTTCCTAGAGGATTGGCACGGAAATAAATACTCAAATGACCATGCCAGACAGTCCTGTATAGATCTTGAACGCAAAAACCCATACTGATTTTTTATGAATACACTCAAGAATTCTATCTTGCAATCGATTTGCAATAAGCTTAGTGAGGAATTTGAGATAGTCATTTGTCAGAGAAATAGGCCTATAATCATTCATAGTTTAGGGGGACTGAATTTTTGGAACCAAAGTAATATAGGAGAAATTAATATTTTCCAAATTTAAGGTCCCAGAATGAAAATCCTGCGCAAGGCGGTAAAACTCAGTTTGAATAATGGGCCAGCATCTTTTCACAAACAGGCCGTTAAAACCATCAGGCCCAGGAGCCCTATCCGTTGGCATTGCTGCCACCACCTCATCCATCTCCTTTTTACTAAATGGTTTCGTCAAATCATCCAGACCCTCCACTCTATCCAGAATTTGCGCCAAATCAAATTGCATCAAAATACCATCTGAACATCCCATTTTATATTTATAACTAGTCCATAAGAGCCCGGCCATTGAATCATGATCAGAATGCTCCACACCACTTTCATCTCTGAGAACAATAATAGCAAGTAAGAGACGCCTCTTGGCTCTTGGCTCAACTGGGTTTGGATTACATTCAGCAAGTAAGAGACGCACTTTGGTAATGAGGGAGATGTGCAACCTTCTACCTTCCCTTGTTTTGCCTTTTTGCAAGCTGCAAGGATCCTCAATGATTTCTTAACTCTTGTTCAAAGGGTTGGTCTAACCGATTATATGCAGGATGAGAGTGAGCAATATGCTTTTCTCACCAAAACTTTTGTGGAGAGTTTCACTTTCACCAACACCCCTTTCAGGACAGATGTTTCATTCAAAATCTATGATAGGCCTATCACCATGACATTGAAAATATTTTGCAGCATTATAGGTATTGGCATGGCTGGGAGAGTGAAGAAGATTCAAGGTCGACCCACTGATTTGTTGGAGCTTTACCATGGGGTAAAAAATGGTGATGACCTCATAGCCCAACGCGGGAAGATAAGAAATATTCAACTCCCAGCTCTCAGATATTTTTCTTATTATCTTGCCACTAGCATTCCATGTAGGGAGAACACTAGCAATATTTCCAACTATCATTTGGTTTTTCTCGCTGCTGCACTTAACAATGAAACTAGGTATAATCTTGGTTCTCTCATTGCTCACCGCCTAGCTGCTAGAGGACCCATTTATGGGGGTATTATTGCTGCATGTGTAGTTGCTGCCTTAGACCTTTCTGTTGATCCGAATGATACAGTGCTGGCGCCCCAGAGGCTCGATCTAGCTGCCATGAAAGCACATCACTTTGTTACTTCTAGCTCTAGTCTTGAGAGTTTAGTTTACAGGATGATGTTTACTGACGGGGACGAGAGGGAAATTTCTTTGCCACAGTCTACTTTGTTCAGTATTTGCAGGGGGCCTTGGTCACGCTCCAAGGAGGAGATGGACGATCAGCTCCGCGTACTTGGTTTCCATGGGCACTACCCGGGGAATGTGCCCTCTTATGACTACACTGCGCACTACACAGGGGCTTCCTCGAGCATGTACCAGGACGAAGGCGCCTCCTTGTCGCATTGCGGAGGCACTCCTTCTTGGCCAGGATGGAATTGATCTCCACTTAGGCCAAAAGCCTAAGCTTGGGGGGAGGTATACCGAAACCACACTCATCTACATATCATGTTCTGTCGGTACTTTGTATATCCATGTTTCGCTTTCTTTTTAGTTTTTGTTTCTTCTTTCCAAAACACAAAATGACCAAAAATATTTTCGTTGTTTCTCTTTGTTTGTTTCTATGTCTTTTAGTTTTGGTTTGCTATAAGAAAAATCCAAAAATATTTTGCTTTCTTTGCTTTTGCCTTTAGTTCTAGTTCTCTAAAAATCGAAAACCCAAAAATATTTGTTGTTCTTATTTGGTTTTGTTAAGTTTGTTGCAGGGTTCAGTGGTCCTTAGTGACTCCTTTGGAGTTTGGTTTCATGTTATTATTCAAGTCACACAAGTGAAAGGCAATAATTATGAGTTATGACAACTCGAGGAGTGGTAAGAGGCTGATAATGAACTCTATTTGTCTTTATTTTTGTACATATACTCATCATTATGGGCAGGCTTAGTCGGTTCATGTAAGGTGTATGTTATTTATGGATGCTTAGTAGTTCTTGCTCTCTTATGATTAGCTCCAGCTTGCTAATAGTTTGTAGCATGTCACACGAATGTTTGCTTGCATTGTTCTATTCATAACTTGGTATGACATTGTGGTATCCTCCTCTGAATGCTTCAATTGAATCGACTTGGCACATGATCACACATGCATATGACTGAAAAAAAGTCAGTTAAGCCTCAATGATTTATTTTGCCTCGGAGTTCATGTATCACTTTTATGCCATAATTAATTTTGTTTTGTTGCAAACATGATTATGACAGTTATTGCTCTCTCTGTGCCGCTCCCTTTCTATTGCTAGCCTTCACTTGCACTGAGTATGAGATCTACTTGTGCATCCAACTCCCCAAAACCAAAATTGTCAAAAAGTGTCCACAATATCTACCTACTAGCATCATTGCTATTCCGTGCATATTTATTATGCCTCGTTTTCTTCCAAATAAAAATGTTGCTTGTTATGAGAAAATTAGTTAGTAAAGCTCTCATGAACTTGATGGCACACTTTATTTTCTTGCACTTAATAAACCTGAACCACTGTGACTGTTCATCAAAGTTATATGCTTGCAAATTATAGGTTGAGAGTTAGCAGAACCGTTCTATCACGGGGAACGCTTTCAACACATGTAAATATTATCCAGTTGATATCATGCTCTTTTGTTTACGGATGTCGGCGGTGTGAAATAAAAGGGGAGCTTGTAAGTCCATGGAGTTATGTATATGTATTAGAGAAACGCCTGGGCCGCTAGCCCAAGCCATGCCTAATCATGGTGGAAACTTGTAGTAACCATAGTGAGCAATCTATGAAGCATCCTCTGAAAAAATTATATAGAAAAAAGAGAAGAGAAAAAAAATATGCACCATTCCCATGGTAAATAAAGGATCACTGAGATGCTCACTGTCTGTTACCTTGTTATTTTGATATGGGATAGCTCTTGTATCATGGGGCATGGGGTACCCTGTTGGCGGTTCTCTATGATACGCATGTACTTACAATGACAAGAACTTATCGGTAACTAAAGTTGAGTAGCATGAGGAATGGCCCTCGTACTCAAGGGACATGAAATTTCTAGTTTATGATCTGTCAAGCATATAACTCATATTGGACCTCACTTTAAACTTAACCACTTAAAGATGCCAATGATAGGGGCATTGAGAGCTCAAACCTAATGAGTACCTTACTTTCAGCATTTGGAAGCCTTTCAAACTTTTCAAAACCTTTTCACTTCTTTGTTGAGTCACCACTTATTCTATGAGCACTTTCTTGAGAGCATAGTTGTCATTCTTAGTGTAATGTGCTTGTTTTCAAAACTTGGTTAATTATGACATAACTTTGATGCTTGTATATTTGATATCTTTACTTCTAGTATTCACTTAAACTTCAGAGGTGCCTTGGCATTTATGTTTTGCTCCACAATCAAAGGCAAGCGAGATACCACTCTATCATACCTTCTTATGAGCATTGCAATGTTGCTTATGCTTACGTTTCATGCTGCTTATTATTATTGTGTTGGAATCTCTTCATAGCTTGCATGACTATTGAGTAGACTTATTTGCTTAATCCTTATTATAAATTGTCTAAGTACTGATCATATGTTGAGAATATATACATCATATGAAGCAAATGTGTTCGTGAAAGTTTCTTTTATCGCTCTCAGTTTTCAACTGAATTGCTTGAGGACAAGCAATAAGATAAGCTTGGGGGGAGTTGATACGTCCAAAACGTATCTACTTTTCCGAACACTTTTTCTATTGTTTCTCCTCTAATTTGTGTGATTTGGATACAACTAACATGGGCTGACGCTTTTTTCAGCAGAATTGCTTTGGTGTCTCATTTTTTTTGCAGGAAATCAACTTTTAGGAAAAATCCCGGAAAATATCGCGAAACTCCTATTTTACCAGAAGACTCATGGAGCCAGAAGATGAGACGGAGGAGGGCCACGAGGGGCCCACACCCCCTGGCCGCGTGGTCCAGGCCATGTCGTTCCTGGGGTGGTGAGGCCACCTCATGCACTCCCTCGGTCTCCCCCTTCGGCTACATAAGCCCTCTGACCTAAAACCAGAGGGGGGGGGTAAACGTTTTTCTAGATAGAGTTTCGCTGCGCCGCCACCACCAGAAACCACGATTCGGAACCAGAAACTCCGTTCTGGCACCATGTCGGGACAGGGAATTTTAGAAGATCATCGCCATCATCATCACCGACGCCTCTCCATCAACCATCCATGTTTCCCCCATCCATGAGTGAGTAATCCCCCGCTATAGGCTATGGGATGGTAGGGATTGGATGAAATCTATCATGTAATCGAATAAGATTGTTAGGGCATGGTGCCTAGTATCTTTGTTAGTGCTTTTTGACATTGTTGCAACTTGTTATGCTTAATGCTTATCACTAGGTCCCGAGTGCCATGATCTCAGATCTAAACATGTTATTGATTCATGATGATAGTATTGTTTGTGATCTTATCTACAAGTTGTTTACACATATCATTGTCCGGAACCAAAGGCCCCGAAGTGACAGAAAATTGGGACAGCCGGAGGAGATGGCTGTGATATGAGGATCACATGTGTTCACAGAGTGTTAATACTTTGCTCCGGTACTTGTCACATCCCAAGATTTTCCAAATCTTGTAATGTGAAAATAAATTAATAAAATAAAACTTTGTTTGATTTTCAGAGCCAGAAGAAAATTTTTGAATTCAATTGGAACTTCAAACCCATTTGAATTAAAATAAACCTAAAAAGATTTAAAAAGATAAACATTTAATAAAAGGAAAATAAAAACATTTGGAAATACTATTTTGAAACAATTAAATGAAAAGATTTGTTTTCAAATGAAATAGAAGTTTTATAAATAGAGATTATTTAATAAAGGCAAATTAAACCTTGACCAAACTTTGGGAATTAAAACATTTAGTTTTGAATAAAAATAACAAAGGTTTATTTAAAATAAAATAATAAGGAATTAATATCAAAATTTATTATGAAAGGTTTTATTATTTTAATTAAAACATCAAGACTTATTAAATTGTTTAAAATAGGTTTTCTAAGTATTTTATATTCTCTAATAAAACCTACTAAAGTGTTTTGGATTTATTTTAGATTCAAAATAAATATCTCAAATAAAATAAATCCTATTCGAAATAATTTATATTAATTAATAATGGACCCTAAAATAAAATGTTATTTTATTTTAAAACAAATCTCCAAGTATTCTATATTTCCCAAATAAAACCCACTAATTTGGTTTTGAAGATATTTAGTTTCAAATAAAGATTTTATTAATAAAATCAAACTCTATTTGATTTAATAACTAAGGCCCATTATATATAATTATTATTGGACCCTAAAGCAAAATAATATTTTGTTTTAAACAAGTATCCAAGTATTATTTACTTCCAAATGATACCTACTGATTTGATTTTGAAAATATTTGGATTTCACATAAAGATTTTATTAATAAACAACAAAAACTTTATTTAATTAATAAACCATGGCCTACTTATTTAATTAAGGATGGAACCTAAAAAGATTAAAGTGTTATTTATTTTATTTAGGATTTTTGGTTCAGAATACTAAACAGAACCAAATTTGTAGTTACAATGTTTGGTGAAGATTTGAATTGTTTGAATGGTTTGAATATTTGAAATGTTGATTGAAAATCAAGTCAGAAAAATAGAAATAGAAAAGAAAAGAAAGGAATCGAAAGCAGAAAAAATAAAGAACCAACCCAACCCAAAGTTTCACGAAGCCCACCAATGACTCTTTTCCCTCCGAACGTTTTCCTCTCTGCTGAAACAGCCCGCAAAGTCACTGACTTGTGGCCCCTCCTCCCTCACTCCTTTTCTCACTGACAGCGGACCCCACACCTACTGCTCTTCTTCCCCACCCCGCGGACTGGTTCTTCCCCTCTCCTCGTCGTTGCAGACATAAATTCCCGGCTTGATTACGCCTTAACGCGACGACCTTTACTCGCAGTGATCGCACACCTTAAAGCGCCAGTCTCCCCTCTCCGTTTTCCCTCTGCCTCCTTCCCCGAGCACGCCCCAGTGCGAGATTTCACCAACCACTCTCTGTCTCCGACGAGGTCCGTTGACGATTCCATCCAAACCGACCACCCCATGCCACACCGAGCACACGAACAAGTTCCCCACTCGACGCTCTATCACCCTCCGTTCAACCGCGGGCGCCCCAGAGAGCCGTCTTGACAAAATTCAGCGCCGCGTCGGTCCGCCTCGACGAGCTCCTCCGGTAATTCAGACCACCCGACCCTCTCGTTCACGCACACGCCTTCTTCGTTTCCTTGCGCTCGACCGTGTGCCTCGTTTGTCTCGGGTGATTCCTAGCGTCGTCCTCGACCTCGGCCGTCTGCCAATACCAACTCCGGCGAGCAATCGCGGTGACCCGTCGCCCTCGACGGACCAGTCCCACGTTGAGCATCAGCGTCCACGAACCCGGTGAGCTTCCTCCTCTCTTCCTCGCTTCGCCGACAACGCCGCCGTGCGCCCCATCGCCGCAAGGCGCCGCGATCTTAGGTCATTAGACGAGGACCGTTGGATGTGGATCCTAAGGCTCGGATAGGATCACTTAAAACCGAAAGGGTATGCGTTGAGCCGCGATTAGACTTAATCCAACGCACGCAGGCGTGATCCGCAGCGAACCGGTATCGCCAATGAAACAACGACGCGTGGCAGGATCTGTTTTAAAACTGAATTTGAAATCAGATTGAATTGCAAACTTCAAACCCCTGTAACTTTCAAACCACACGTCCAAATTTGACAAATTTTATATCAATGAATTCAGGAGAACAAGCCCTAGCCAACCATGACCTTAGTTTGGCAAATAGTAGCTGTTAGCTTGTTTGAATTTACATATTCATTTGTATGCTTGTTTAGAGTATAAAAATTGTTTAAAATTGAATTTAAGGATAAAACCTTTGCAAATTGGTTTGTTATGACCTTACTGACCCTAGGAACCAACCCATGGTTTGGAAAATAAATTTGGAAAAGTTTGGATTGGATTAATTAGTTTAGTCCATTTCTAGCCAAATAAAATTGTGATTTTATTATGGAAATGTTTAGGGGAAGAAAACTTTGAGTAGATGGTTTGGACCAAACCTACTGACCCAAAAACACCAAGTTTTGCAATAGCAACTCATTTGGTGAACCCTATGGGCTAATGCCTTAGTAAAAATATTTCTACACCACATAAAATAACACTTTGTTTTGAAAATGGTTTAAAAGTGAAACCTTTTGCAAATGACTTGGCCACTTTAGGAAATGACCATTAGATGTACCCAAATGACTATGACCCACTAGGGACCACTTTTTCAAACAAAACAAAGCTTGGCATGCTTGCATGCATTTCTTTGACTTTGTTATTTATGTGTGTTGTTTTGCTTGATTGGTAGATTGAGTTTGTGCCTTGCTTGATGGATTGTAGTGACTTGAAGAGTGTGATTGTTGCAAAGATCAAGAAGTGAACCTATACTCTACCAAAAAGGCAAGTGATGCTTCATACTTTCTATCCTATTACTTTTTCTATGCATTAGTGATTTTGCTAAATAAACTTGCATGGATTTTGCCAAGTATAGATCTTGCTATAGGAAAACCTAGTAGATGAATCCTTAGTAGGATTTCCTAAGTTAAGTTTCCTACTACTACCAAGCTTAGCCTAGCTAATAGAAAACTTGGGTGGAATAAATATTCACACTATGGAAAAATATTCTAAGTCTAAGGACTTGTGATTTTGTCTAATGAAACAACTAAGTTAATGAACCTCCTGGGTGGAATGGAAGGATTGGGATATGTTGAGTGGTTACACAAGGCCATGGACTTGGATTGTGTATCTCACTTGTGGAATGCCACCCAGGAAACAAAGAGATTTGAGATGTCAAATGTTGAGAAGCTTCAAGTGCAACCACTTGGCAATATGGGCTCTGCCATGATCATATAGGTTGCAAGAACTTAGCCATATGGACAGTGGGTGGTAGTGTTTGATAGGTTGGAGCGCGTCCATTTTGGTCTAAGGGAAGGCTTCTGAAAGATTTTGTCTTGGGAAACCAAGTCTTGTGGGTAAAGTGCACCACCTCTGCAGAGTGTAAAATCTAAGTACTTAGCCATGTCCCTGGTAAAGGACAATTTGAGCATCAAGACATGGAAGCAATCAAGAATCTCATCATTCCAATTTCTAAATTAAAAATCTTGTGGTTTGAACAAGGGTTGTTTGAATTCTTCAATCATTGATGGAGAGATGGCTTGGTACGAGGATCTTGAAATCTTTGATTGAGGGAAATGATTTTGTCAAGCAAAAACTTAGTATTTTCAAAATGATAACAAAAATCTATTTTGAGCAATGCAAGCCTCAACTCCACTTATCCAAGTGCATATAGATGATAGATTCCACTTTACCAATATAGTATCACTTGCCAATACAATTCAAATGTATTGACCCTTGTGGCTGTAACTTGTATGTTGCAGGTTTGATTGATTTTAGTGAAGATTGATTGTTTAGGATTACAAAGTCTACAACCAACATCTGCCTGTGGCATTTTGAAGATGAAGGACCACTTGACCATAGTTATTCCGCTGCAATGTAATGTAATAGCCAAATGAGCTATGTTTGATGTAATAAACTTATGTTATTCCTGGTTATAAAGTTATATTATGACCTTTGTTTCTTGATATTACATCTTAACTGTGGATGCTAGCTATTGATCCAGGGACTAGCATTGTAAAACACAGGAGGCTCTATCTTATCTAAGATTGGGACCCCTACAGTACTCTATTAAATGGAGTACCTTAATTGCTAGTAGATTCCCTTGAGGCCCCGCTGCAACGGGCTGGCAGGACAAAAGATGTTGTGCAAGTTCTCATTGCGAGCACGTATGACTATATATGGAACACATGCCTATGATTATTTAGTACTTGGATGCTTTATCTTATTTATCTGCAAATTCCCTAGATCTTGATATTACATGAATAGTCTCATCCATGCAATGCCCGTCCATCCATCCCTATGCCTATCGCACTCAAATACTGTTGTTTGCTAGTATTGTTACTACTGACTTTGTTTTACTACTACAGTTACTTTGCTATTGCTACTACAAAACTGTTGCTACTGATAAACTACTATGAGCAAGACTATTTCCAGGTGCAGCTGAATTGACAACTCAGTTGTTAAGGCTTATAAATATTCTTTGGATCCCCTTGTGTCAAATCAATAAATTGGGTTATACTTGTTGGGGATATGCCCTAGAGGCAATAATAAATGTAGTTATTATTATATCTTTGTGTTTATGATAAATGTTTACATTCATGCTATAATAGTATTAATAAGGAAACATTGATACTTGTGTGATTTGTAAACTTAAATTTGAAGTCCCTAGTATAGCCTCTATACATCACTAGCTTGTTGGTTGATAAATGATTGTGGTTTCCCTATCATGAACATTGAGATGTTATCAACAACAAGATCATATCGTTAGGAGAATGATATGGTGGACATACTCCTATAGATAAGTGTAGCATAAAGATCAAGTCATTTCATTAGTTCAATTGCTATATGCTTTCTGATACATAGAAACCTAATTCCTTCGACCATGAGATCATGCATATCACCTTTACCAGATGGATGATTTGATGACATCAAACACCACACCGTAACTGGGTGGCTATAAAGGTGGCATTGAGTGTTCGGAAAGTATTGGTTGAGACACATGGATCAAGAGTGGGATTTGTCCATCCATATGACGGATAGATATACTCTGGGCCCTCTCGGTGGAATGTCATCCAATTAGCTTGCAAGCATGTGACTGGCTCACAAGGGATCACATATCACGGGAACGAGAAAAGAGTACTTATCGGTAACGAGGTTGAACTAGGTATGTAGAGATACAAGCGATCATAACCTCGGATAAGTAAACTATCGTGAGACAAAGGGAAATTGGTATCGTATGTAAGTGGTTCATTCGATCAAAGTAATCGTAGAAATATGTGGGAGCCATATGAATTTACAGATTCCTCTATTGGTTATTGTTCGAGAAGTGTCTCGATCATGTCCGCATAATTCACGAACCGTAGGGAGACACACTTAAGGATTCGACGTTGTTTGAGTAGTTATGGTATTATGAGAAAGAGACCGAATGTTGTTGAGTCTCGGATGGGATCCGGATATCACGAGGTGATCCGAATGGTCCGGAGAATAAGATTCATATAAGGAAAGTCCGTTTGAGTTCGGGAATGATTAGGTGTTTTCATCGAGAATGTTCTAGAAGGTTCGGAATGTCCCAAGACTCGGAGGAAGGGGTACATGAATGTGTCATTGCATATTGGGATGATTGCATCATGTACTAAGTGTTCTCTCTGTTCCAAATAAAGGATTAAATTGAATCCTAAATTGAAAAGTCAAATAGCAAGTTTGAAAAGTCAAACGGCTAAAATTGGAAAGAGGGAAAGAGGAAGGTGTGGGAAACCGAGTTGGGAAGGAGTTCCCTCCTCCAACCGGCGGCCCACCTCCAAGACGAGTTGGGGAGGGACTCCTCTCCCTCCCCATGGCGCGGCCGGCCCCTCCACCTATATAAGGAGGGGCAGGGCTCCCTCCTCTAGACACACAGGTTCCTATCCTTTAAATCTAAACCCTAGCCCTAGCCTCCGGTTTAGAGCCGTTTTGGTTTAGAGCTTCTAATTGCCCTAGCCTCTGGATTAGAGCCTTCTAATTGGTGTGTATAAACCCTAGACCGCCGAGGAACTCTCTCATACTCCACCATACTCGCTCCGGCTTAAGGCGAAGCCCTGCGGGATCTCCCCTCTACTTCCGGTACCACGCCGTTGTCAGGAATCGCGAGAGAGTGCTACAACCTCCACGCCCTCTTTGGAACAAGGAGAGGAAGGTCTTCGAAATTTACCGAACGTGTGACCGATTGCGAAGCGCTGCGAACGCAGCGGAAGGATCGTCTACACGATCTTGAGATCGGGAAGAGTACGACTACATCACCCACGAGAATCCGCTCTCGTTAAACACTTTGGAATCTTCGAGGGTAAGTTATTCCATCGACTCGTTGCTACAATCTAGTAGATAGATCTTGGCTTGTTTGTTTGTATGCGATAGAAATTTTTTGTTTTCCATGCTACTAAACCCTACAGTGGTGTCAGAGCCGTGTCTATATGTAGATCTGTTGCACGAGTAGAACACAATGGTCATTGTGGGCGTTGATGCTTTTATTGTCGATTGCTTCTTGTGTACTTTTCATCTTGCGGTATGTTGGGATGAAGCGGCCCGAGCTAACCTTACATGACATCGTTCATGAGACTTGCTCCACACTTGACATGCAACTTGTATTGCATAAGTGGCTTTGCGGGTGCCTGTTTCTCCTAGCATAGTTAAGATCCAATTTACAACGGGTGATCAACAATACTAGTATCAATGTTGTGGTTCTTGTTCGTAAGTTAGAACGACACTTATTGAAATCCCCAAACCACATAAAATATGCATAGAAAGTAGAGGCGTCTAACTTTGTTTTGCAGGGGTGTGCAGTGATGTGATATGGCCATGATTGTGATTATATTTGATGTATGCAATGTTCCTTATTGTAAGTTGGCAACCGGCAGGAGCCAGATGGTTGTCTTTAATTTATGTTAAGACCCGCGTGTCTATTCAAAGTAGTTGTAATAGTTGAAGCCGGTGGACGACAACCATGTAGAAGCGTCATTGACCTTGATGCAATTCCGGTGATGATGGAGATCATGTTCGTGCTTGAATATGGAGATCGGAAGCACAAAGAAGAAAGGCCATATCATATCACATATTATTGAATTGCATGTGATGTTAATCCTTTATGCATCTTGTATTGCTTAGTAGACAACGGTAGCATTATAAGATGATCCCTCATGCACATGAATTTCAAGTCATAAAGTGTTCACCCTTAGTTAGCACCGTTGCTAAAGCTTGTTGTTTCGAAGCACCACGTGATGATCGGGTGTGTTAGATTCTGCAAGTGTATACAACGTGAGCAAGCCAGATTTTCTCATGCGGAAACTAAGGTTTGATCTTGACGAGCCTAGCATGTATGAGACATGGTCTCGAACACGGATCACCGAAGGTAAAGCATGAATCATATAGTAGATATGATGAACATGACGATTGTTCTCCATTGAAACTATATCAACTCTCGTGATGATCGGTGTTGATGTAGTGGATTTGGTTCGTGTGATCACTAAAACAATGTGAGGATGTTGTTTTGAGTGGGAGTTCACCTAGGTTAATTTCATTATTAATTTGAACTCAATTTGTCATAAACTTAGTCTAAACTATTGCAAATATGTTGTAGATCAATGGCAGCCCTACCATCAATTTTAATGCGTTCCTAGAAATAAAAGTTGAAAAACAATGGAAGCAACTTCCGGATTGGTTCCGCAATTTGAGGATTGTCCTCACGGCTGGTAATTTGACCTATGTCGGATGCACTGGGTGACCCACCTGCAGCTGATGCTGCCGATGAAGTAAAGAATGTTTACCTCGATCGGAAGAATCAGTACTCCATAGTTCAGTGTGCTATCTTGTATGATTTAGAATCGGAGCTTCAGAAAAGGTTTGAGAATTCAGACCCATATGATATTGTCGAGGATCTCAAATTGATTTTTGAGACTCATGCGGCAATTGAAAGCTATGAGGCTTCTGAAAAGTTATTTAACTGCAAGATGGAAGAGGGAAGCTCGGTGAGCATGTGCTTAAGATGTCCGCACGCAAAACAAACTTCAAAGCTTGGGTATAGTGATTCCTAATGCTTTGGGGATTTACCGTGTCCTCCAATCACTACCACCAAGTTACAAGAACTTTGTGATGAAATACAACATGCGAACATGAACAAAGAGTTGCGACTTTTGCTATGTTAAAGTCTGCAAGTGGAGATCAAGAAAGAGCAAGTGTTGTTGGTCAATAAGACCACCAAATTCAAGAAAGGCAAGTCTAAGCAAAGGACACTTCAAGAAGGGTGGTAAGAAAGTTACCACGCCGGCGAAGAAGACCAAGGCTGGACCCAAGCCTGATACTGAGTGCTTTTACTGCAAGGGAGAAGGTCACTGGAAGCGGAATTGCCCAAAGTACTTGGCGGATCCGAAGAACGGCAACATCAAGAAGAAAGGTATATCTGATATACATGTTATTGATGTGTATCTCACTAGTACTCGTAGTAGTGCCTGGGTATTTGATAATGGTTCGGTTGCTCATATTTGTAACTCGAAACAGGTGCTGCAGAATAAACGGAAGCTAGCGAAGAACAAGGTGACGATGCGCGTGGGAAACGGATCAAAGGTTGATGTGATCGCGGTCGGCACGCTACCCCTTCATCTACCATCGGGATTAGTTTTATACTTAAATAATTGTTATTTGGTGCCTGCGTTTAGCATGAACATTATATCGGGATCTTGTTTATTGCGAGACGGTTACTTGTTTAAGTCCGAGAATAATGGTTGTTCGATTTATATGAGTAATATGTTTTATGCACATGCACCTTTGATAGATGGTCTATTCTTATTGAATCTCGATAGTGGAAATACACATATCAACAACATTGAGGCTAAACGCTTGAAATCAGCGATAATCCGACCTATATGTGGCAATCGTCGCCTTGGTCACATTGAGTGAAACGTATGAAGAAACTCCATTCCGATGGACTTCTTGAATCACTTGATTTTGAATCACTTGAAAGATGCGAAGCATGTCGATGGGAAAATGACTAAGACTCCATTTTACGGTATGATGGAGCGAGCTACGGACTTATTGGAAATCATACATACCGATGTGTGTGGTCCAATGAGTGTAGCATCGCGCGGTGGTTATCGTTATGTTCTTACCTTCACAGATGACTTGAGTAGATATGGTTATATCTATTTCATGAAACATAAGTCCGAAACTTTCGAGAAGTTTAAGGAGTTTCAAAGTGAGGTACAGAATCAACGTAACAAGAAGATTAAATTTCTACGTTCTGATCGTGGAGGTGAATATCTAAGTTACGAGTTTGGCGAGCATTTGAAGAAATGCGGAATACTTTCACAGTTGACACCGCCGGGAACACCACAGCGTAATGGTGTGTCCGAACGTCGTAATCGAACTCTCTTAGATATGGTTCGTTCTATGATGTCACTTACAGATTTACCGCTATCATTTTGGGGTTATGCATTAGAAACAGCATTCACTTTAAATAGGGCACCGTCTAAATCCGCTGAAACGACACCGTATGAATTATGGTTTGGGAAGAAACCTAGATTGTCGTTCCTTAAAGTTTGGGGTGCGAAGCCTATGTAAAGAATTCTGCGGACAAGCTTGAACCCAAAGCGGAAAATGCGTCTTCATAGGATACCGAAGGAAACTATTGGGTATACCTTCTATCATAGATCCGAAGGCAAAATCTTCGTTAAGAATGGATCCTTTCTAGAGAAGGAATTTCTCTCGAAAGAAGTGACTGGAAGGAAAGTAGAACTCGACGAGGTTGTCGAACCTTCTCTCGAAATTGCGAGTAGCGCAAAGACGGAAGAAGTTCTGTGGTGCTGCACCAATAAGAGAGGAAGCTAATGATGGTGATCATGAAACTTGGTTGAAGTTGCTCTGAGCCTCGAGGTCAACGAGAACTCGTACCACTCCAGATTGGTATGATCCCGTTATGAGTGTCATGTTGGTGTACAACACCGATGATCCCGAGACATATGAGGAAGCGATGATGAGCCCAGATTCCAATAAATGGCAAGAAGCCATGAAATCCGAGATTGGATCCATGTACGAAAACCAAGTATGGGCTTTGGTGGACTTACCGGATGGCCGGAAGGCTGTCGAGAATAAATGGATTTTCAAGAAGAAAACAGATGCTGATGGTAATGTTACTGTCTATAAAGCTCGACTTGTCGCAAAAGGGTTTCGACAAATTCAAGGAGTTGACTACGATGAGACTTTCTCACCGGTAGCGAAGCTAAAGTTTGTAAGGATTATGTTAGCAATCGCTGCATATTATGATTATGAGATATGGCAGATGGATGCAAAACAGCATTCCTCAATGGAGATATTGATGAAGAGTTGTATATGATGCAACCCAAAGGTTTTGTCGATCCTAAAGATGCTAACAAGGTATGCAAACTTCAACGGTCCATCTATGGATTGAAGCAAGCATCCCGAAGTTGGAATCAACATTTTGATAAGGTGATCAAAAGTTTTGGTTTTATACAAACTTATGGAGAAGCTTGTATTTACAAGAATGTGAGTGGGAGCTCTGTAGCATTCTTAACACTATATGTGGATGACATATTGTTGATTGGGAATGATGTAGACCTTCTTAATAGTGTCAAGGAATATTTGAATAATAGTTTTTCAATGAAGGATCTTGGCGAAGCAGCTTACATATTAGGCATAAAGATTTATAGAGATAGATCGAAACGCCAAATATCATTGTCACAGAGTACATATTTGGACAAAGTTCTAAAGAGGTTTGGAATGGAAGAAAGCAAGAAAGGGTTCTTGCCCATGTTGCTCAATCGACCTTGAGTAAAACTCAAAGTCCGACATCGAGAAGATAGAGAAAGGATGAGTAAGACTCCCTATGCCTCGACCATAGGATCTCTAATGTATGCCATGCTATGTACTAGACCCGACATTGCATATCGTTAGTTTAACTAGCAGATATCAAAGTGATCCGAGTGGATCATTGGACGGATCAAAAACATCCTTAAGTACTTGAGAAGAACTAAGGATATGGTTCTTTCTTATGGAGGTGATGAACATCGTTGTTAATGGTTACACCGATGCTAGTTGGAACACCGATCCGGATGATTCTAAATCACAACTGGATACGTATTTATTTTGAATGGTGCAAAGAGTTAGCTGGAGGAGTGCAAAGCAAAGCGTTGTGGCGAGATCTTCAACCGAATCGGAATACATGGCTGCTTCAGAGGCTTCACAAGAAGCGATATGGATGAAAGAGTTCATTACAGAGCTGGGTGTGGTTCCTAGTGCGCTGGACCCAATGTCTATCTACTGTGATAACATGGGAGCCATAGCCAATGCGCAAGAACCAAGGTCACACAAGAAGTCAAGCACATCAAGCTGTTTTCACGCTATTCGAGAACATATCCGTGATGGGGATATAAAGATTTGCAAAGTACACAGATCTGAATGTGGCGGATCCGTTGACTAAACCTCTCCCGAGGGAAAAACATGACCAACACCAAACTGCCATGGGTGTTCGGTATATTACCATGTAATCTAGATTAGATGACTCTAGTGCAAGTGGGAGACTGTTGGGGATATTCCCTAGAGGCAATAATAAATGTAGTTATTATTATATCTTTGTGTTTATGATAAATGTTACATTCATGCTATAATAGTATTAACAAGGAAACATTGATACTTGTGTGATTTGTAAACTTAAATTTGAAGTCCCTAGTATAGCCTCTATACATCACTAGCTTGTTGGTTGATAAATGATTGTGGTTTCCCTATCATGAACATTGAGATGTTATCAACAACAAGATCATATCGTTAAGAGAATGATATGGTGGACATACTCCTATAGATAAGCGTAGCATAAAGATCAAGTCATTTCATTAGTTCAATTGCTATATGCTTTCTGATACATAGTAACCTAATTCCTTCGACCATGAGATCATGCATATCACCTTTACGGATGGATGCTTTGATGACATCAAACACCACACCGTGGCGGGTGGCTATAAAGGTGGCATTGAGTGTTCGGAAAGTATTGGTTGAGACACATGGATCAAGAGGGATTTGTCCATCCATATGATAGATAGATATACTCGGCCCCTCTCGGTGGAATGTCATCCAATTAGCTTGCAAGCATGTGACTGGCTCACAAGGGATCACATATCACGGAACGAGAAAAGAGTACTTATCGGTAACGAGGTTGAACTAGGTATGCGAGATACCGACGATCATAACCTCGGATAAGTAAACTATCGTGAGACAAAGGGAAATTGGTATCGTATGTAAGTGGTTCATTCGATCGCAAAGTAATCGAGAAATATGTGGGAGCCATATGAATTTACTGATTCCTCTATTGGTTATTATTCGAGAAGTGTCTCGATCATGTCCGCATAATTCACGAACCGTAGGGAGACACACTTAAGGATTCGACGTTGTTTGAGTAGTTATGGTATTATGAGAAAGAGACCGAATGTTGTTCGAGTCTCGATGGGATCCGGATATCACGAGGTGATCCGGAATGGTCCGAGAATAAGATTCATATAAGGAAAGTCCTGCTTTGAGTTCGGGAATGATTCCGTGTTTTCATCAGAATGTTCTAGAAGGTTCCTAATGTCCCAAGACCGGAGGAAGGGGTACATGAATGTGTCATTGCATATTGGGATGATTGCATCATGTACTAAGTGTTCTCGCTGTTCCAAATAAAGGATTAAATTGAATCCTAAATTGAAAAGTCAAATAGCAAGTTTGAAAAGTCAAACGACTAAAATTGGAAAGAGGGAAAGAGGAAGGTGTGGGAAACCGAGTTGGGGAGGAGTTCCCTCCTCCAACCGGCGGCCCACCTCCAAGCCGAGTTGGGGAGGGACTCCTCTCCCTCCCCATGGCGCGGCCGGCCCCTCCACCTATATAAGGAGGGGCAGGGCTCCCTCCTCTAGACACACAAGTTCCTATCCTCTAAATCTAAACCCTAGCCCTAGCCTCCGGTTTAGAGCCGTTTTGGTTTAGAGCTTCTAATTGCCCTAGCCTCCGGATTAGAGCCTTCTAATTGGTGTGTCTAAACCCTAGACCGCCAAGGAACTCTCTCATACTCCACCATACTCGCAACGGCTTAAGGCGAAGCCCTGCGGGATCTCCCCTCTACTTCCGGTACCACGCCATTGTGCTGCCGGAATCGCGAGGAGAGTGCTACAACCTCCGCTGCCTGCTGGAACAAGGGAGAGGAAGGTCTTCGTCGAGTACCGAACGTGTGACCGATCATGAAGCGCCTTTAACGCAGCCGGAAGGATCGTCTACACGATCTTGAGATCGGGAAGAGTACGACTACATCACCCACGAGAATCCGCTCTCGTTAAACACTTTGGAATCTTCGAGGGTAAGTTATTCCATCGACTCGTTGCTACAATCTAGTAGATAGATCTTGGCTTGTTTGTTTGTATGCAATAGAAATTTTTTGTTTTCCATGCTACGAAACCCTACAATACTACCATCGAAGACTGTTGCGATCCCCTATACTTGTGGGTCATCATGGCTGGATACGCTGATCGCCGCGACGACGGAAATCGCAACATCGGGTATCGCGGTGGCAACTACCATGACAACGGAAGACCCACCCAAACATGGCAGCACTGCATCCGCGATGATGAGCCATCCGCATTCGAAAAGCTGTTGGGTCCCTGCACTATCCACTTCTACATCGATAAGCAGGATGGTAAGAGGAAAGCCAACCATATGCTTAAGGATTGTAGGGAGTTGCAGAAACTCTATGAGGGCTTCGCCCAGATGCATCACTGACATGGATATACCCCACAGGTACATGACATTTCTATACCTGGTCCAGCCCAAGAAAGGCCCACGCGAGGACACGCATCCCATGAAGACTTCGGGTGGCCCAAGCCTGTGGTAGTTTCGAGTCCTTGGAGAACAAGTCTAGATTAGATATAATTTCAAAAGGTATCAACCCTAATTTGTAACCGACTCAACCTAAGACCGGGACCTGCCTATCTATATAAAGGCCAGGAGGGTACGGCGAGAAGGATCTCTCAACACCTCATACACACCTCACGCCAGATTGCATCTGCGCACCCCTGTAACTTTCAGTTCCTCCATAATCAAGAGCAGACAAGTAGGAGTAGGGTTTTCCCTCCGGGGAACTGAACCTGGGTAAATCATGTGTCCCTGTGTTGCTTTTCTGTTAACCGTTCCACGACTTCCAGCATCCCCACCTTCTCCAAAACGCAAGTCCATAACAATGGGCATTGGCGAGATCATACCTCGTCAATTGGCGCCGTCTGTGGGAAACGGGGACGCTGATCGTGCGGTCGTGACGGTTCCATCCTGAGCGATCTACAACTCATCGGCAATGGAGAGTCACCTCCTCTTCGGTGCCTTCGACTTCACTGCCCACTCGCCGGCCACCTTGAAGGATTTCGAGTCCGTCGACGACGGGCTCGAGATGTTGTTCGGAAGCTTCTGCTTCCTGGTGGGGCGACCGACACCCTCCGCCTCCCAGAGCGGGTGCCACCACCATCCATCAGGCCCGCTTCATGGGTCCCACTCATCGGCGCGTTGCACGCGTCAACACTGACAGATGACTCGGATGACAGCAGCAGCTGCAACTCCGATCTGTGTGGCCCCCCTTCAGATGAAGGAACCTACGGTTCCGGATCCGAAAGTTGCGGCAGCAGCGACCCACTATGTGGACGCTACCTATGTGCCGTCATCATCAACAACGTTATGGACCCACCGCCGGGTTCGAGTGCGCAGCATACACCCAATCCCCCTCCCAACCCGCAATCTGGGAATGGAGGAAACATGGGAGATCCGCCTAACAGGCCCAACGAAGGCGACGCTCGCGCCTACAACCAGATAAACCTCAACAAGGAAGGCTGGCGCCAAGCACGCGAGGCTGTGGTAGGCAACATAATCTACCTATGAACTCCTCCCGAGATCTACTGATGGCCTACCACCTCCTCCTCATCGATGAGCACAACCGGCAGGTGAAGCTGATGGAAGAGCTCGACAAGCGTAAGAAGGAAACTGCGGAATCCACCGCGCGGCGAGCTACACTCTCCACCGCTGACGGTTCCACTTCGCATGGCAACAATGCCAACAAGTACCATTCCCGCACGGAGCGCATGGACCCCGCCGTGCGACGCGAGTTCACTAGGGCCCTCAATACGTCCTTCATGACGATGGACTCGCATTGAAATTTCATGCCGAAAATGCCGCAGGCTGCGATCATGACGGCCACTACCTATGTCGCGTCCCATCCACCTCCGATGGGTGACCCAAAGAGCGCCATGCACAAGTCCACGCTAGCAGGCCTCGGACTCTTCGGAGCTGCGCTCCACCATGATGCTCCTACAGAGCCGAAGAAAAAAGCTGCGGTCAAGTTCACCCGAAGCCCTACACCCTCATGCGAGGAAGACGAGCACGACCTGCCCCGACACCGCAAGAGCCCACGATGCCGCAGCAGCAACTACAACGCTCGCAACAAGCTCACCCAACGCAAGATCGACAAGGCACGTGCTAAACGCGCATGCTCAACTGAGTCCGAAGAAGAAGACGACGGAGAGTTGTGCGGAGCCAGATGCTTCAGCAGATCCATTTGGCGAATGCGGATGCCAAAAAATTTCAAGCTCCCTTCGGACAATCCAAATTTTGTCGGCACGCAAGATCCAAAGTCTTGGCTTGATGATCACATATCGTCGGTCAAGCTCCACGGCGGAAACAAGAACACCGCCTTACAATGCCTTCAGCTGCAGCCGACAGGCGTGGCTAGGGTCTGGCTTAGCAGCCTATCCTCCATCTCCATCCAAAGCTGGGAAGAATTGGCGTACAGCTTCATCCGCAACTTCAAGGGCACCAGCAAGAGGCCAGCATCAATCGAGGAACTGTGAACCTACACCCAATGGTCCAACGAGTCCATCCGCTTGTACATACTCCGCTGGTCCCACATCAAGAACTCCACCGCGCACATCTCCGAACAAAGGGCAATCGACGCCTTCAAGGACGGTGTTAGGCGCGTCAAGCCCAAGATGCTCGACCACCTCATGGACATCGCCAACCGATGGGCAAATGGCGAGGATTCCATCAATCGAGCACATTCGAATGACAAAGACGACTATGGCCATAGGCGCGAACATCGTAGCAAGAGAAGATCACGCGTCTATGACGATCGCAACAGAGTTGACATCGTTGCGGCTGGATACGCGCGATGATGGCAAACGCAACAGAGGATACCGCGGAAACAACTACCGCGACGCCGGGCGACCCACGCAAACGTGGCAACGTCGCAACTGCGATGACGAACCTTCGGCATACGAAAAGCTGTCTGGTCCATGCACCATCCACTTCTACATCGACAAACAAGATGGTAAGAAAAAGGCCAGCCATATGCTCAAGGACTGCAGAGAGTTCCAGAAGCTCAACAAGGCCTTCACCCAAATGCGACGCTGGACCGTGAACCATGGATTCGGGCCTGCACCCACACCAGGTGAGATTGCTCATGGAGCTCCTCCACCACCACCCGTCGGACCATCATAGCCGCTGGTCGCACTAGCGCCAAATAACAGCGCAGGTGGATACCCACCACCAAAATGGTCCCTGATGATCCAGAAGGGACGCCCAACCAACAGGGTGCAAAAGAAGATCACCCTACAAGTCAGCCTGGCCATGACCTATCCACCAGCCATACCTGAGTACCTCAGCGGATCGGAGTATTGCATCACGTTCGATCGGTCGGATCACCCACGCCAGATACCTTGCCCAGGTCATGCTGCCCTGGTGCTCGAGGTCCAGATCAGGGGATTCGAGATGAGCCACGTCTTCATGGACAGCGGCAGCAGCATCAATCTGATGTTCGCCAGCACACTCGCAGTGATGCGGATCCCGTTGTGCAGCATGGAGCAATCAGACACGACGTTCCACATCATAGTCCTAGGGAAGGGAATATACCCCCTGGGCAAGATATGGCTCGACATCATCTTTGGCCATCTTGAAAACTTCAGGCGCGAACAGCTAGAGTTCGAAGTGGTGGACCGGCCATCACAGTACCACGCCATCCTCGGGCACGTGGCATTCACAAGATTCTTGGCAGTACCGCACTATGCCTACCTGCTACTAAATATGCCAGGACCCAGGGGTGTCATCACCGTCTAGGGAAGCTTCACCCGGTCCGATCACTACGATAGAGACTTCAATAGAATCTCCCAGTCATTCGGCATGCAAGAGGAACTCACGAGGCTCAGAGAGGTGACACACAACGGGGCACCCCCAGTCAGTAGACAAAACACACCTGATATGTCGTTCGACTCCACGGTCAACAAGAAGAAGGTGCAGGTCCACCCAACAGACGCCTCCAAGACGGCGTTGATTGCCAACGACCTCAGACCCGCATAGGAAACCGCGCTCGTCGAATTCCTCCGTGAATGCTGGGAAATTTTTGATCGGTCTCCTGTGGACATGCGAGGAGTTCCCAGGGAATTCTCTGAGCACGTACTCAATGTATTTCCGGATGTGAAGCTAGTAAAACATTCAATCCGACGACTGTCCGAACAAAGAGCCGAAGCCATTGGAATCAAAGTCAACAGACTGCTCGATGCCAACTTCATCAGGGAAATCAAGGAGAGTGAGTGGATGGCCAACACCGTGTTGGTCCCCAAAAAAGACACGGACATCCTGCGGATGTGTGTGGACTTCACATCGCTCAACAAGCACTGTCCCAAATACCACTTCCCTCTACCGCGGATTAATCAAATCATCGATTCGACTATAGGATGCGAGAAACTCTCCTTCCTCGATGCCTACTCAAGCTACAACCAGATTCGGCTAAAGGTTGAAGATAAGGAGAAAACGACATTCATCACGCCGTTCGGAGTGTTGTGCTACAACACCATGCCCTTTAGGCTGAAGAACGCAGGTGCCATGTACCAGAGGTGCATGCAGGCGTGCCTGAAAAACTAGATCGGTCGTAACATCCAAGTCTATGTCGACGACATAGTAATCAAGACCAGGGAGGCCAAGACGCTGATCGATGATCTCCGCGATACGTTTGATAACCTTGATCGCTACAAGATCAAACTAAACCCAGAAAAGTGTGCCTTCAGCGTCCCATCTGGACAGTTACTCGGCTACTTCATCTCTCAATGGGGGATCGAGGCGAATCCGAAGAAAATCAGGGCCATACTGGCCATGGAGAAGCCGAAGAACCTCAAAGGCGTCTAGCATCTAGCTAGGAGAATCACGGCGCTGAGCAGATTCATCAGCAGAATGGGAGAGAAGGCCCTGCCCTTTTATCAGCTGCTGGACAAGTTCAAGTGGAAACCCGAAGCAGACGACGCGTTCGAGGACCTCAAGTAGCTGCTCTCCACCTCGCCTGTCCTGGTCACGCCGAAGGAACGGGACCCTCTGCTGCTATACATTGTAGCTACACATCAGGTGGTAAGCACCGTACTCATGGTCGAGCAACCCGAAGATGGCAAGACCCATGGGGTCCAACGCCCAATCTATTACCTCAGCAAGGTACTGACCCCGACAAAACAGAGGTACCCTCGCTACCAGAAACTCCCCTATGGCGTATTCATGACGGCGCATCGATGGAGCCACTACTTCCAGGAGCATCAAATCATGGTCATCAACGACGCCCTTCTATCAAACATCCTGAACAACCTCAAAGCCACGGGGCATGTAGCCTTATGGGGCATCAAATTGTCCCCCTGGACATAATCTATGAGCAGCGCACCTCTATCAAGTCCCAGGTCCTCCCTGACTTCCTCATCCACTAGATGGAACTCCAGCTGCCAAATACTCTGGACATGTCGCAGTCCTGGACGATGCACTTCGATGACTCCAAGCGTGAGGCTGGAGCAGGAGCCGGCGTCATACTGACGTCCCCTCAAGGCGACAAGATGAAGTACGTCCTTCGGATGAAATTTTGCGCCTCCAACAACGAGGCTAAATACGAGGCCCTCATCCACGGCATAAGGATGTCCAAGATCTGCGGCGCAACACACCTCATCATCTACCATGATTCAAACCTTGTCGTCCAATAGACGATGAACGAGTGCGACACTCACAGCGCCAATATGATCGCGTACCGCACGCTCTACAACTCACTAGAAGGAGGCTTTGATGGCTGCGAGCTTCGACACATCGGCAGGGAAAGCAATGAAGAAGCTGACAGGCTCGCCAACATTGTCTCCACCTGCGCGTGGGTGCTACCAGGAGTGTTCCTCGAACAAATCCGCGTACCCTCTATCAAGAGAAAATTCCCAAAGGGCTCAGCCGAAGAAGCAGAGCACTCGGGGGCTACACTACCCGAAGGACAGGAAGGACCCGAAAAGCTCAACACCGAGGATGAGCTGGTCAGCCTGATGCAGGTCATGGCGGTTGAAGAAACATGGATGCATCCGTATCTTTGGTACTTGATAAATAATCAACTGCCCAATGACCCGACAGATGCTCGGCGCATATCTCAACGGTCAAAGGCCTTCACCATCATCAATGGCAAGCTGTACAAGCGCAGCATTTTGGGTGTACTACAACGATGCGTCACCATGGGTGACGACAAAAGCATCCTCCAAGACATCCACGAGGGTATTTGCGGCCATCACGCAGGCAGCTGCGCACTAGTCGCAAAAGCTCTACGAGTTGGGTTCTATTGGCCAACGGCAATGAAAAAAGCCAAGGACATCGTCCAGAGGTGCAACGCCTGTCAGAGATACACGAACAAGCCACACGCGCCAGGATCTGAGCTGAGGCCCATACTGCTGGCCTGGCCCTTCGCCCAATGGGGCCTCGACATGATCGGCAAACTACCAAAGTCCTTTCCAGGAGACCATGTCTTTCTCCTGGACGCAGTCGACAAGTTCACCAAGTGGATCGAGGCCATGCCCATCACCAACCAAAGCGGCAAAACTATCGTCAAGTTTTTCGAGTCCATCGTCTACAGGTTCGGCGTTCCTCACATCATCATATCAGACAATGGCTCGAACTTCATCTCAAAGGAATTTCGAGCTTTCTGTAGGAACTTCGGCATCAACATATCATACGCCTCCGTGGCCAACCCGTAGACCAACAGATAGGTCAAAAAGGCCAACGACCTCATAGGAAACGGCATCAAGAAGCGCCTGATATGCCCACTCGAAAGGCTTGCGGGAGCCTGGGCAGATGAGCTACCCTCCGTCCTCTAGAGCCTGCGTACAATGCCAAACAGCTCAACCGGCTACACGGCCTTCTTCATGGTGCACGGAGCCGAAGCCGTGCTACCTGCTGTGGTATGCCACAAGGCCCCATGGGTCGTTGCTTACAGCAAATCCGAATCATCGGCAGCACTCGAACACGCCATCAACACACTTGATGAGGCACGCGACATCGCTGTGGCTCGCTCAACGGTCTATCAGTAGAGCCTCTGCAACTACCACATCTGCCGGCTGCGCCCAAGGTCGTTCATCGAAGGATACCTCGTCCTGCGACTCAAGCAAGAAGGGCACAAGAAGCTCGAGTTACCCTGGGAAGGATCCTACATCGTCATCGAAGTCATCCCAGGTGGCGCCTACCGCCTCATGGACGTCGCATCAGGAGTCGAATACTCCAACCCCTGGAACGTCGCATGACTGTGATTCTTCTACCCCTAGTTACCCTTTACTTTCAATAAGGCTATTCAGCCAAGGCTACTCAGCCGAACAATGTACCTCCGCGTTTGCTATGAATAAAAGCTAAGTTCCTTGGCCCAAATATCTTTTTCTCCTTACATTATTTCTCGCTAAATACGCTCGGGGGCTACGCCTCACCTCACAACTTCGTCGACTGAAAACAATGCATACAACCTGAGTAGCTGACCATGTTTGGCTAACAAAAAGGACATGCACATTACAAAAGTACCACGTGCCAGTACATATAACTTTACAAAGTGAATTACAAGGCCACTCGAATAAATACAAATTTTACATCATCTCGTTTTCTTTACAGGACCTAATTGTTCTGGAGCATTACATTCGTCCGTTGCTCGAACAAATCTACAATCTCTTCGGCATGCTGCACCACAACTGCGTAATGAGGGCGCATGTCCCATAAACTGCCATCTGGTCGAAGGGGCGGTCCAGTCGCCACCTCTGCAAGATTAACATCTTGACGATGCAATCGAACAAGAGACAAGGCAGCCTTGACCCCTGCAATCAGCTGATCATGCACCAACTCCTTTACATGGCCTACATTTCGAAATTTGCCAAGAAGACCCAAAAAAGTAGAAGGCATAGCGTCCAAAGGGATCATGACATACCAAATTGCCTCCAGCGATGACCTCGCCTGTCTCAACACCTGAAGAACCTGGTGTACGCGATCCTTGCACCGTCGCAAGGACGATGGCTCGATCACGGTCCATCCAGAAGAAGCCACTAGCTTCCAGATCTTGTTGCGTCAGGCAGTTCGTACGAACTGCTACGCGCTCCTTCTCTTCCCCCGGAATGAGATTCACATCTGCATAAAGCACGGAATGACCCAACATACAAATAAGGTGCACCCAAGAGAACAATGGTTCACGAATACTTACATTGAAGTTTCTCAACCATCTGCCACAATTCCCCAAGCAAGAACTCCTCCCTAGTGGTGGATCGCTTAGCCTTCGACTTCCACACATCCACGTGTCCTCGAATGCTAAGGATATCCTTTTCTAGGCTGTGGACACGATCACGCAAAAAGGTCAATTGCGACGCACCATACAAATATGGTCGCAGCTTAGGAGCAGTCGGAGTGACCACTGGAGCCTCACCCAAAGGACCCTAAAAGGCAAATAAGAAAGTATGAACATCACAGGTACTTTTGGCAGTAGGTCAAAGATAGACTTATATACATAAATAAATCCACCTTGTGGCAAAGTGGAACTTGTTCATCCCCAAATTGTTACAAAAAGCAGCAAAAGAAAAGGCTACACTAGCTACAGTACAAAGGCCTAAGCACCCGCATCCGGAGAAACCTCTGAGCCAGACTGCCTGCTCTTGGACTCCTGCTGCTGCATTGCCGCATAATCGGCCAGGAGGTCGATGAGCTTAGCCCCATAATGCTTACAATGAGAAGAAAAGAGGGAGAAAGCTACCTCAGAGACATCCGCCGTCGTCGGCATCTTGGATGTGACCTGAGGCAGGTCCAGCTTGGCTCCGAACGCCATTGCCATGGCAAGCTCCATGGAAGCGCCGATGCCCTTCTGCTTGCGCTTGTACTCTACCGGAGCTTCCTCTGATAAAGCATCCGCGAGGGAGTCGACGTCATCAAGGGCAACGCCCTTGGGGACGACCTCCTTGTAGAAGCACGTGAGCACTTTATTGGCTTTCCCCAAGGAGCCAGCGGCAGTGGGGCAGCGATCCTCTATCGCAGCAGTAGCATTAGCCAAAGCATCTCTGTGCTCCAGCGCACCACAATCAACGTGATGCCAGAAGCATCTGACAAGAAGAAGAAAATAACACTCAAATGGGAAGGGATAAAACACACTCAAAACTCAAACGACCCAAAGGGTAAAAGAACAACTTACCAGAAATAGCCTTGGCAGTAGCCATGAGCTTGTCGGCCATTTCCTTCTCCCGCGTGGCTGCAACATCCGTGAGCTGCTGCTCGCGATATTCATCCTCCTTCTGCAAGCGCTCCTTGGCTTCCGCAGCATCCACTGCCTTCTTCTCCGCCTGGCCGAGGCTCTTTTCAAGAGCGTTCAGCCTTCAGAGCATAGTATTGTTATCATATGCAGCATGAAGAAGTTTCGGGTGAAGACAACAACACACTTGGAGAACTCGAGCAACAACCAAGAACATAGCTACGCACCTTGGAGCTGCTTCAGCTAATCCTCTAGCGGCAGATGCTGCTGGATGAGGAGATTGGCGCTGTGTACAAATGGCTACAGAGGACACAAAAACAAAATCGATGAATAAAGGGCTCGGGGGCTCCCCCCGCAAAGTGAAAGACCAATAGGTCAGACAAAAAGGACTCGAGGGCTCCCCCCACAGACAAAAAAGACAACACTTATGTGCTCAGGTGTGGACTCCGAAGGTTTGCATGCTGCCTTCCGAGTCACGACTGTCCGAGCTTCCCGCCTAGCGGAATTTGGGTCATCGTCCTCGGAGTCGGCTACCACCTGGGGAATAGAAGTTGTAGGCTTCGATTCTGCCATAACTTCTTCAGTGTCCCCGTCAAGGGACTCCTCCGTAGGATTGCTGCAAGAACCTATCAGATCAGCAACAACTAACACTATGCAGAAGAACAATAGAAAACAGACTCAAGCAGAATGACTTACGACTCAATGTTTGAAAAATTGAAGACATGAGCTGCCTTCTCCTTCTTCTTCTTGGCTGGTGGCTGTGGGGCCACCGCCCGAATAGGCATGGCAGGGTAAGGTGTAGATGACGCACCTTCTTCCTCGCCGTGCTGCTCGAGGAACGACGGACCCCTTGGAGTGGGTGGTGTAGACCCATCCGAAGATTCGCTTCAGGAGCGCTTTCGGGTCCGCCCTTCGCTCGGCTCGGGGGCTTCCAGGGTAGGAGATTGCGCTAGAGGAAGCTCGTATTCAGAATCCACAACTTCATTATCCGGCGCAACCGGAATTTTCTTAGGTAGAGGGGGCATCATCCCAGCTACCTTGAGGCCCTGCAAACAAAAGAAACAAGAGAACATGATTAGTGACAATAACAAACAACAAAGTACTCGAAGAAGCGCAATGCTCAAGCTACAATTTTCCACCTGCGGAACTGCATTTTTGGCGCCGAATGGGGAGGTCAAGGATTTTCCCGGGAAGTCCTCGTCGGCCTTGAACTTCAGCAGGGGCCTAAGAGCTCTATCAAGGTCACCCGAAGACAGATCCTCAGGTGAAACCCTTGTAGGATCATTGTGGCTAGCATACAAGAACATTGGGTGTGCCCTCGCTTGGAGCGGCTGCACCCGACGCTTGAGGAAGGTGCGATTGATATCGACACCGTTGACCTCCTTGTCGACCACCAGCTAGAGTGCCTCCACGCGACGGTACAGCTCCTCCACCTTCGCCGTTTCACCCTCCAACACGTGGTTCTTCCACGACCTCTTCGGGATGATTTTCTGAGCAGAGTCGAAAGGGGCGATCCCATATTATTGTCCGTCCAATTTGGCATCACAGATAAAGAACCACTTCTGCCGCCAATATTGGATGAACTCGCACATGGAAAAGGAGAACAATAAGATAGAAGAGAGAATGGAGATGATGCAGCCGCCGAGCGGATAAACACCGTCGGTGCTGGACTACCTCTTCACGGAATAGAGCTTCCAGAAGAGGCCAAAGTGTGGCTCGATACCGAGACAGCACTCGCAAAGAGTGATAAAACAAGCAATGTTGAGAAGAGAAATGGGAGACAGATGATGCAAAAGAATCCCATAGAAAAAGAGGAGTCCACGAAGGAAATCGTGCACAGGAAGAAAGACCGTGGACAACGAAGGCATAGAACATCACCCGAAATCCTTCGAATGGGCGTGGGATTACCTTGTCTCCGGGGAGGATGGCGTCCTCCTTGTTCTTAGGGATCAACCCAGCATCGCGCAGCTTGCGCAGATCCCCATCGCGCATGTCCGTGCGCTTCCACCCGCCGTCTGTGGCGCGGGTCGTAGCGGCGACCTTCTTGCCTCTTCCGGCGGCGCTCGAACCAACTCCAGAAGTTGTCTTCTTTGGCTTTCCCATCTTGTAGCGGCTAGTGCGGCAGTGCGAGCGCAAAAACAACGAAGCAAAAGTGTGGAGAGTGTCCAACACGCAACAAAGGGTAGCCAAGCTAGCAAAAATGGAGGCAAAGGAGATGATAAAATGGCAAAGGGTAAAACGAAATCACTGTTCCCCTAAGGTATAAAAGGACGAAGACAATGCGCACGAGACGTCGATTGAGAAGCCCTAACATACCGCTCAGATCTCACCATACACGTGTCAGAAGTACGCTGAACCGTCGATAGCACGCCGTCCACTACGCACGGAAACCGGGGAGACACCGTAATTTTCGCCATGTTCACGCGTGACTAGTCAACGTCAAGTCAGGCGGTCGGACCCACGATCGTCTCTGCTGCCGCAGACGATTGAGATCAACAATCATCAGCACTGACGTCATCAAGGCAAAGCACGCAATGGCTCAAAGATTTTAGCTGATCATTCAAGTACTTACTTGAATCTGCGATTCGAGAAACTACCCGGGGTCTACTCCTATCAGGAGCGCTAGCCACGCACCCGAGAAATTACTTAGGTAACATCATCTCGACATTATCTTCAAGTCCTACGTCGAGTCTGTGACTCCACTACGGACTCGGGGGCTACTCCCATAGGGAGCGTTGGTTGAGTATCCGAAAAAATTTGTGTCCTTTGGACTTACACTGAAACGACTGAATTAAAGTCTCTTCTAGAGTCTACGACTCGAACAAACACTCGGGGGCTACTCCAATAGGGAGCATTGGCCGCGCACCCTATGAATTCTTTGAATGCGATCCTTCGGATCAAATACGACAAAATATTTTTGGTAACTTTGCCCAAACCAATGCTAAGTGAGAAGCAGTCTCCTTGGCCTCCCGAAACACCTCTGCGGTGATAAAACTTCGGATGTTGTGTCTACGATGCAAAGATAATCCCTACAGATATCATATAATGGCCTGGTAACGCTCCTGACTGCGCTCTGCCCGTAAACTCCCGTGACAACAGGCACGATGAAAATCCCGACGGACGTGATGGGTACATCACTTGAAAATCACCGGGATTCGGCTCCTGTAAGACCACAACGGCCTGAGTCGAACCACACCAGCAATCGTTCCGAATTCGAGTCCAGGGACTCGGGTTTGATGAATATCGTTTTGTTTTGTCGTATGACAGTTAACTGACCCTGATTCGTCGGGTGAGCCAGGCACACACATCATGTGACACCCCCGGGATTAAGTCTAGACAAATCCCAGACCATCGTCTGAGCATAAGCCTAACCTAAATCTCGAAAGCGTACAAGGAGAAAATCGGTAACATAACAGTGACCCTATGACACAAAAATTGTTACAGCGAGCTCATAACTGAGCAGAGAACCAAAATATTACAAGCAGAGGTCACTGACCACAAACATCAAACAACAGAAGGAAAATTATGCTATTAAGTATAGCAAACTTAACAAATGGCCTAAGAGGCCTGAAGAATAACAATGGCATCCAATCCATAGATCCCAGACTGCCGACTGGGAACTCCAAACTACTCTTCAATGTCGATGTCGTAAAGAACTCATCTTCTATGGTAACACTTACTCTGTTGCAAAGGAGTCAACAAAGCAAGGGTGAGTACAAGGTGTACTCCGCAAGACTTATGGCTGGTGGAGTTATTTTGCATAAAGCCATCTTTGTTTTGTAAGACAAGAGAGAGAAGAATCTCGACTAATCAGAATATTTTAAAAGGGGAAAAGAGAGCGGTATCACTAGTTTTGATCATCTTTTGATATCCACCGAATCATCATCAGCTGAACCTATCTAGGACCACCCCCTCATACCCAAGAGGAAGCATCCTTAAGCACACTTTGATCTTCCAGGTTTTACGATTAGGTTAAAGTTTTGTATGATCTTTGAATCTGGTCTCCAAGTTCGTCCATAACCGTGGACACGGCTTTTCGAAAAGATTTAACCATGCAGGGGTGTACAACTTTACCCACATGTACCAACCGATTCTTAATACCAGTTAACATTAGACCTCTTCCTGGGAAGGACGACAGAGAGTGGTTGACCACGACCTTTACCTTGCTTTCGCCGAGACCATGAGTCACGCACTAGGGAGATACCGCCGTAACGGGTCGAGTCCCGAAGGCGGTCCCTAATGATGTGTGTGGGGTTCAAGATTACGGATGCCGGACATCTCTTGTTCCCGACCACGCTTACCTACCTGTTATGAATGCACCTCCTTCACCTCCATTCAAGAACATCCAAGATGCGTATGTCGAATGGAAAGCCCAAACTATGTGACTCATGGAATCTACTCGGCAAGTTAGTTGGTAGAGGGGGTTTCTAGGCCCCCATGTGGTTGTACGCTCGTCTTGGACCATAGGCAAGAACATCGGGTCCTAAGGGTGGCACGTATGGGACTGCAAAAAACACAACCCACCGTGGCCTCCCATACAAGCCTTAGCATGTTTATTATCTATCTCTGATCATACCACATCATCCTTTCATACTAGGTTCATTCGCAGCTCTGATTCATCAACCGGATGGACCAGTGGTAACATTTAAGCATGGCTAAGCACAACAAGTGTAATAGCTCTAGCAACTCTTCACAAGCTCAAACCCTAGTTATGCTAGGAGCTGTGGATCAGGGAATATAGTCTTCAAAGGTAACATGCATAAGATAGGATTATTCTATCTATTGATAAAAGACTTTGGAATTGTATGCACAAGGCAAGAATGTAAATACTTTGAAAGCATAGGATTCATATGTATGTGTGGGGCTTCGCTTGCCTCTGCCAGTTGATATTACAGAAGGCAGAGCTTCACACACCTGGTACTTGACTTGATTATAGCTGTCCAAGTATTGGTCTTCAAGCTTCGACGGTGTTGATCTTGACCCTCGATGGTGTTGACTTCGATCTTCGATCTCGAACTCGATTGCTCACATTCATCTCCGAGTACTACCGAGAAGAAGTGGAAACACCGGAAAAGAAATGCAACAATCAACACATGGCATCGATGCAATGTTCAAGCAAAGATGATGATATGGCAAGTTAATTTGTATTGAGATTGAAACCCTAAACATGCTTGACCATTTTAAACAGGGTCCGAGAGGTGCAAACCCTAGAACAAGGGATCCTCGGAATCACCTATGGGGTTCAATTGGTTCTTCTAATTAAACTTGCAATTGAAGTTGCTTATCAATGCATGATGATAGCTTAAATAGGTAGGTCTCATTTTTCTGAACATTTTGATATATTATTTCTATTTTTTTGATTTAAAATGAATTAGGTATGATTTTTCCCAATTTTAATTCATTTTTGGAATATTATAAAATAATTACAATTTGGAATTACTTTTAGCATTTTATTTAATCAGAAACATTTCTGGAAATCTTTATCTCACTTACAACAGGGGCCCACATGTCAGGAATTTAATATTTATAGAAATGATTTACAGAAATTATGAAAACAGAAGAAAAACATTTATGGCGTCAGCATGACGTCATGCTGACGTCAGCTTGGCCATTGCTCACAGATCGAGCTCAGGCTCGGTGGTAGGGCACACGCGGGGCTGCGGGAGCGGGCGCGCTGGACGCAGGGCGCTGCACTGAACCAACTAGTGGCGGCGCCGCCCAAGATTGGTCGCCGGAGAAAGGTGCATGGCAGCGGCCAGCGGCGGAGCTTGCAGGTGGTCATGGGGAGGAAGAACCAAAGTGAGAGGGGGCAAAGGAGAGGGTCCACGAGGACCACGAGCTCACTCTGAGCATGATGGAAGGGTCGGGAAGGCGAGACGAGGTTAGACGACGGCGAATAGACGGTGGCAACGACGGCAGCCAACGACAGTTCGAGGACGATTCCGGCGAGGAGGGAGCTTCCCTGCTTGTGTGCTTCACGGATAAGAACGAGGGAGACGAGGCGGTCCTGACGGTGCCCTCCGTACGGCGTGGGGTGGCCTGAGACGGCGGGGCTCACCGGCATCTGTGAGCTCTAGGGTTAGGGTTTGCACACGAGAGAGCAAGGAGGAGGGGAATTAAGGGCTAGGGTTCATCCGCGGCGGCTCTAGGGATCAAATAGATGCTCGGGGGCAGCGGCGTTGATCGCGGCGCACGGCGGAGCATCGGGTGGCCATCGGCGAGCCACCGAGTTGCTTCGGCAGCGGGAGGAAGACGACAGGGACATGAGGCGAAGCGGTACGAGCCGGCTGTGGGCTGCAGACGGCCAGATGGGCTGCGGGAAAGTGCACTGAGCGGCAGGGAGAGGAGAGGAGAAGAGCTGGGCTCGGCCCAGATGATCTTTGCTCTATTTTTTCTGCTGAAAAGTTTTATTATTTTTGTTTTGCCTTTTCTCTTTGTATAATTTCAAATCCAAATCTGTTTTGATTAATTTCAAAATACGAAGACTTTTATAAATATTTAAAATACTGCAGAACCCTTATAATCCATTTGGGTTCCAAAATATTTTTTTGTTTTCAAAATATTTAAACCCATTTGAAGGTTTTCAAAGGGAGAAAGAAAATAAGGTTTTGGGTTTTATTTTAGTGTTTTCTTTGTTGCGTGCATTTTAAGATGAGGATGGTGTTCATGAATGCACAAACAAACCCTAATTAGTATTAATAGAACTAGGGGTGTTACAATTCTATCCCCTTAAAAGAATCTCGACCCGAGATTCCTAGGTAGGAAGACAGAAGGAACAGGGTCACACTAAACTTCGATGATCTTCTCGAAGAGGTTGATCCATGCCACCATGACGAGTGGACGAAGCGCTTCATAATCTTCGAGGTGGCTACTCACACTAAGGAAGAGAGGGAATGACACGGAACCACAAACTGAGTATCTCATAGTCAACTCATGGATATATGCTTCGCGAACATCTCTAAAGCTAACAAACATGAAACACGCCAAGGTAATGGAGGAAACAAAAGGAGATGGTTTCAAGGTGACAGATAATTGGTCTTCATAAGGATTGAGACCATGGAGCTTTGCAGAAGAGATTAAACTTCCCGAGGGAAGGAACTTCCAACATAACGGACAAGGAACACAGACTTCGAGAAGTAAACCTCTATTAAACAACTTAAATAGAGCTTTACAGGTGGAAGAGATAGATATCAATAAAACCAAGCTATTGAACTATTTTTTACATAGAAGGGTCACTCTTTCGTTCAACACAAGGACAAGACAGAAAGGTGTTTTGGTGGAGAGGACTCATAAGAGTCACAAGGAACATGTAACAGAGAAACTATTGATTACCAAAATCATGATCGCCCTTCGAACATGTTTTAAGGAAGCGAGAAGGAAACTCTTTATTCATCCAGGTTTATCAAGATCCTTGTCAAAGATCATGATATCACTTTGCACCACCAAGATGAATAGTTGAGAAGATTTCCGATGACACGAGAAGAAAGAAACTTCATTCTCAGACTCCAATTACTTGGCATAACGAGACTCTTGCCTTCATAAATGGGTCTAGAGAATCGACCGAGATACATTTTGCAACTCTACTTTAAATGTTCTCCTTGATGTTTGAAACACCGATAGCAGACTTGTGACTAGCCTTCAATCAGTCATCAAGTAAAGGTTGGACTTTGTTTACAAAGGAAACCATAAGCACAACTCCTATATTAGGTTATAGAAGAAGCCTCATGAGGAATGGTTGTTATTGCTGATTCAACAGAGCATGTCAATAGGTCTTCTGACTGATTGTGCCAACCATTACATCAATCTTGCCGGAGTTACCATGGACCTACGTCATAACCTTGAGGAACACCAATCATTTTTTGCTGCTTGAGATTCATCTTTGATTAAGTGGAGAGATACTTCAGACTCGGCATGTCTGAATAGAAAGTGCGCAACATTTACACAGAGGTAAGGTCAATAGATTCTCAAGACATGGACTTCAATGTCAAGCTCCAAAAGATGAGCTAGATTGCGGAACCCATGTGATAGCAAGTTATCAAAAGATAATTGCGTATACATGAATTGTTTGCAACGAAACACGACTGAATCCTTGTTGGAAAGCATTTAGGAAGATATCAAAGTTTTTAGGACTTCTTCTCTTCCATGACAAATCATTCAGTGGCTTGGTGTGCTTGGAGGATCTTCTCAAGATGTGGAGGTATCAACCTACCATATCAAGAATACCTCGCACATGCTTGCCTAATTTGAAATGATTCCCGAGGAATCAAAGATAACTCTACTCGAATCCACGACGACAACCTTCAACATTTGCAAGTGAACCAGAGAAGGTTACTTCTAACATCCAGAACACACACTTCAAAATAACACGAAGATGGTTCTCAAAAGTTTCCAACATTAATGCCAACTGTTCCACATGAATCTGGTATACCATGGAGAAGTTAAGTATGTCATCGATGGGATCAATAACAAACTTATCTTTATACTCCAAAAAGATGGAATCATATTCTGTATGAACAAGGCAGAAATACTAGTCAGACCATAGGACATGAAGATGTACTTAAGTGATGCATCACTAGTGGATACACCACCAAGATAGCCTTTAGAACTGAGTTTGATTTGACGATTTCCCAAATCAAATCAAAGGAGGGAACACAACATATCCAAAAAGGACATACTATCTTACTTCAGCATGAACATGACTAGACATCCCTTTAAGAAGGAACTGAGTTGGATAGAAATTTTGTCTTACAACTCTCCAAGTTGTTGTTTAAGCTCAACCAACTAGTTCAAGGGTATCCAGTAAGGATCCTTGGAGAAAGGAGCGGTTTAAAGAAACATCTTACTCAAGAACTTGACATCACTGTCATGTGGAAGCATGGCCATACCTCTAGTAGACATCTAGAATATCACGGACCACAGATATATTACTTAGTTTGAGAGGAAACTTGCCTGGTAGGGCAAGAAGACATAGTCTCGGAGCTTCGGCACAAGCCTAACTCTTTGACCGAAGAGAGTTCACTAGAGTAGCAGACTTGGTAGCACAATCATCCTTTGCTTAGTGATAGGGTTAACCAATCACGCTAAGAATGACACAAATGTCAATAAAGTTCAAAGCAATAAGAATTACTAAGAATCTCAGATGACCACATCATTACGCACACGCAACATTTCTGAGCACAGACAGCTCAGTAGAAGGGTGGGTAAATATGTGTAAGAGCATCACTTCATTAAGAGGATCATGAAACTCAGCTCGACCTCTTAATACAGAATGGGTGTGATACTTTAAGGTAGAACAGATCAAAAGCTAATCAATACTTCTTGATCCGTGGATTACAACACTTTGACCCGGTCCTGGATATGACGAGGTACTGGAGTTTGTTTCTCCTGACATCCCGAACTGGTTTGTCATGATGGACCAAAAGAGTATCTTGCATCAGAAGACACCAATGCATTTACTACTTGGCTATCAACTGGTAGACAAAGGTCAGAAAACAACAAGGTAAAGAACATGCTCAGGATGGAATCCGGAGATGTGGATGCATAAGTCAACAATCTTCTGAAGACCAATGCAGGAAGGGTTAAGTGTGGCAGAGTCACGAGTACAGATGTGAGACTCTCAAGGAGTACTCTTGTCGTTATCTATTTGGTTCTATTAAAGAACATCTGCCATAGCATGTGGTAGGGGAAGTCCTCTATCATCACTGTTCAATAGCGACAATAGCCACATGCTTGAAGGCCATACTAGAGGGTACTAGCCATCCTGAAGTAATGTGTGAACATTAGCGACAGGGTTCAACAAAATGGATCTTGGGTTAAAGGTCAGCTTCATGTACAAGATTCATAAAACCAGAATCCAGCACAATCGGGGATCTTAGGTTCAAGTCCGAGGGTTGAAACCCAAAGAAAGGAATAACTACTAATTGAGTGACACAACGTACACTACAAGATAGTAATCACGAGGTAGCTTCCAAGAGAAGAAATGACTTCTGAAGTACCCAAACAAACAAAAAGGAGGCACTCGAGGCGAAAGGAAACCTCAAAGCCTAGAACATAACTTTATAGATCCTACAATATAATATTGTGGGTCCAAAATATAGAGAGATCATGATAGAAAGGAATCTCTCAAAAGAAACAGAACAAAGGGAAACAGGGAACACACACCACTGACTCTAGAGAACTCAACACTAGGTCAAATGGTTGAGAACCGACATGCCTGAAGAGGCACCTAAGCTTTGAAGAAAGATACGAGATAGCAAAAACTTTTACAAATCAACACAAGTTAAGATGACCCAGAGTTAGAGCGAAACTAGATAAGGAGAAAAGAAGCATACTAGAGTTTTCACACATAATTTTCATCTTTGAAAATAGTTTTCATAAGTACTAGACTCAACATCGACCATTAGAAAGGTTTCCTACAGTCGATACTGCTCTGATACCAAAACCTGTGACACCCCCGGGATTAAGGCTAGACAAATCCCAGACCATCGTCTCAGCATAAGCCTAATATAAATCTCGAAAGCGTACAGAGAGAAAATCAGTAACATAATAGTGACCCTACGACACAAAAATTGTTACAGCGAGCTCATAACTGAGCAGAGAACCAAAATATTATAATCAGAGGTCACTGACCACAAACATCAAACAACGGAAGGCAAATTATGCTATTAAGTATAGCAAACTTAACAAATGGCCTAAGAGGCCCGAAGCATAACGATGGCGTCCAATCCATAGATCCCAGACTGCCGACTGGGAACTCCAAACTACTTGTCGATGTCGTAAAGAACTCATCTTCTATGGTAACACTTACTCTGTTGCAAAAGAGTCAACGAAGCAAGGGTGAGTACAGGGTGTACTCCGCAAGACTTATGGCTGGTGGAGTTATTTTGCATAAAGCCATCTTTGTTTTGTAAGACAAGAGAGAGAAGAATCTCGACTAATCAGAATATTTTAAAAGGGGACAAGAGAGCGGTATCACTAGTTTTGATCATCTTTTGATATCCACCGAATCATCATCAGCTGAACCTATCTAGGACCACCCCCTCATACCCAAGAGGAAGCATCCTTAAGCACACGTTGATCTGCCAGGTTTTACGATTAGGTTAAAGTTCTCTATGATCTTTGAATCCGGTCTCCAAGTTCGTCCATAACCGTGGACACGGCTTTTTGAAAAGATTTAACCCTACAGGGGTGTACAACTTTACCCACACGTACTAATCGATTCTAAATGTTAGTTAACATTAGACTTCTTCCTAGGAAGGCCGGCAGAGAGTGGTTGACCAGACCTTTACCTTGCTTTCGCCGAGACCATGAGTCACGCACTAGGGATATGCCGCCGTACCGGTTCGAGTCTCGAAGCCAGTCCCTAATGATGTGTGTGGGGTTCAAGATTATGGATGTCGGGCATCTCTTGTTCCCGTCCATGCTTACCTACCTGTTATGAATACACCTCCTTCACCTCCATTCAAGAACATTCAAGATACGTATGTCAAATGGAAAGCCCAAACTATGTGACTCATGGAATCTACTCGGCAAGTTAGTTGGTCGAGGGGGTTTCTAGGCCCCCGTGTGGCTGTACGCTCGTCTTGGACCATAGGCAAGAACATCGGGTCCTAAGGTTGGCAAGTATGGGACTGCAAAAACCACAACCCACCGTGGCCTGCCATACAAGCCTTAGCATGTTTATTATCCATATCTGATCATACCACATCATCCTGTCATACTAGGTTCATTCGCAGCTCTGATTCAACAACCAGATGGACCAGTGGTAACATTTAATCATGGCTAAGCACAACAAGTGTAACAGCTCTAGCAACTCTTCACAAGCTCAAACCCTAGTTATGCTAGGAGCAGTGGATCAAGGAATATAGTCTTCAAAGGTAACATGCATAAGATAGGATTACTCTATCTATCGATAAAAGACTTTGGAATCGTATGCACATGGCAAGAATGTAAATACTTTGAAAGCATAGGATTCATATGTATGTGTGGGGCTTCGCTTGCCTTTGCCAGTTGATATTACAGAAGGCAGAGCTTCAGACACCTGGTACTTGACTTGATTATAGCTGTCCAAGTATTGGTCTTCGAGCTTCTACGGTGTTGATATCTACCCTCGATGGTGTTGACCTCGATCTTCGATCTCGAACTCGATTGCTCACATTCATCTCCGAGTACTACCGAGAAGAAGCGGAAACACCGAAAACGAAATACAACAATCAACACATGGCATCGATGCAATTCTCAAGCAAAGATGATGATATGGCAAGTTAATTTGTATTGAGATTTAAACCCGAAACATGCTTGACCATTTTAAACAGGGTCCGAGAGGTGCAAACCCTAGAACAGGGGATCCTCAGAATCACCTGTGGGGTTCAATTGGTTCTTCTAATTAAACTTGCAATTGAAGTTGCTTATCAATGCATGATGATAGCTTAAATAGGTAGGTATCATTTTTCTGAACATTTTGATATATTATTTATATTTTTCTAATTTAAAATGAATTAGGTATGATTTTTCCCAATTTTAATTCATTTTAAATCATTTTTGGAATATTATAAAATAATTACAATTTGGAATTACTTTTTGCATTTTATTTAATCAGAAACATTTCTGGAAATGTTTATCTCACTTACAACGGGGGCCCACATGTCAGGGATTTAATATTTACAGAAATTATGAAAACAGAAGAAAAATATTTTATGGCGTCAGCATGACGTCATGTTGACGTTAGCTTGGCCATTGCTCACAGATCGAGCTCGGGCTCGGTGGTAGGGCGTGCGGGGGGCTGCGGGAGCGGGCGCGCTGGACGTGGGGCGCTGCGCTGAACCAACTAGTGGCGGCGCCGCCCAAGATTGGTCGCCGGAGAATGGTGCATGGAGGCGTCCAGCGGCGGAGCTTTCTTGTGCTCGTGGGGAGGAAGAACCATAGTGAGAGGGGGCAAAGGAGAGGGTCCACGAGGACCACGAGATCACCCTGAGCACGATGGAAGGATCAGGGAGGCGAGGCGAGGTCAGATGACGGTGAATCGACGGTGGCAATGACGGGAGTCGACGGTGGTTCGAGGACGATTTTGGCGAGGAGGTAGCTTCCCTGCTTGCGTGCTTCACGGATAAGAACAAGGGAGACGAGGCGGTCCTGACGGTGCCCTCCGTACGGCGTGGGGTGGCCTGAGACGGCGGGGCTCGCCGGCATCTGTGAGCTCTAGGGTTAGGGTTTGCGCACGAGAGAGCGAGGAGGGGGGAATTAAGGTCTAGGGTTCATCTGCGGCGGCTCTGGGAATCAAATAGATGCTCGGGGGGCGTTGATCGCGGCGCACGGCGAAGCATCGGGTGGCCGGCGGCGAGCCACCGAGCTGCTTCGGCAGCAGGAGGAAGACGACAGGGACATGAGGCAAAGCGGTACGGCCCGGCTGTGGGCTGTAGACGGGCCAGATGGGCTGCGGGAAAGTGCACTGAGCGGTAGGGAGAGGAGAGGAGAAGAGCTGGGCTCGGCCCAGATGGTCTTGGCTCTATTTTTTCTGCTGAAACGTTTTATTATTTTTGTTTTTCCTTTTCTCTTTGTATAATTTCAAATCCAAATATGTTTTGAGTAATTTCAAAATACAGAGACTTTTATAAATACTTAAAATACTACAGAACCCTTATAATCCATTTGGGTTCCAAAATATTTTTGTGTTTTCAAAATATTTAAACCCATTTGAAGGTTTTCAAAGGGAGAAAGAAAATAAGGTTTTGGGTTTTATTTTAGTGTTTTCTTTCTTGCATGCATTTTAAGATGAGGATGATGTTCATGAATGCACAAACAAACCCTAATTAGTATTAATAGAACTAGGGGTGTTACACATCAACAATCCCTATGAATTAAAACATTTCTCCTTAAACTATCAGGCTCAATTGCACCCGAAATATTGAAAAGTCTCTAGCCGAATCTATGATTCGTCTGAACACTCGGGGGCTACTGACATGGATATATCTCACGGGTACATGACATTGGTATACCTGGTCCAGCCCAAGAAAGGCCCACGTGAGGACACGCAGCCCATGAAGACTTCGGGTGGCCCAAGCCTGTGGTAGTTTCGAGTCCTTGGAGAACAAGTCTAGATTAGATAGAATTTCAGAGGGTATCAACCCTAATTTGTAACCGACTCGACCTAAGCCCGGGACCTGCCTATCTATAAGGCCAGGAGGGTACAACGAGAAGGATATCTCAACATAACATACACACCTCACGCCATATTGCATAAGCGCACCCCTGTAACTTTCGGTTCCATCGTAATCAAGAGCAGACAAGCAGGAGTAGGGTTTTCCCTCCGGGGGCCTGAACCTGGGTAAATCATGTGTCCCTGTGTTGTGTTAACTGTTCCGCGACTTCTAGCATCCCCACCTTCTACAAAACCCAAGTCCATAACAATGGGCATTGACGAGATCGAACCTCGTCAGTCACCAAGCGGTGAATCCAGGATTCGGCCCCGCTCTAGGAACTGTCGCACACGGAGCTCCACCTCCACCACCCGGAGGACCCGCACAGCCTGCGGCTACGCCGACATAGAATAACAAAGCATATGCATATCCACCACCGTTGGGGTCTACGATGATACAGAAAGGACGCCCAACCAAAAGGGTGCAAAAGAAAATCACCCGCCAGATCAACTTGGTTATCACATCTCCGCTAGCCATACCTGAGTACCTCAGTGGCTCGGAGTCTTGCATCACCTTTGATCGCTCAGATCACCCACGATACCAAGCCAAGGTCACTCTGCCCTGGTGCTTGAGGCACAGATTGGAGGAATCGAGATGAGCCACGTCTTCATGGATGGCGGCAGTGGCATCAACCTGATGTTCGTCAGCACACTTGCAGCTATGCGGATCCCACTATGCATCCTAGAGACGTCGGACACGACATTCCACGACATCGTCCTAGGGAAGGGATTATACCCCTGGGAAAATATGGCTCGAGGTCATCTTCGGCAAACCCAACAACTTCAGACGTGAGAGCTTTAGTTCGAGGTGGTGGACTAGCCCTCACAGTACCACGTCATCCTTGGGCGCGTGTCATTTGCAAGATTCCTAGCAGTGCCACATTACGCATACCTTCTACTGAAGATGCCATGACCCAACGGAAGCTTCACCAGGTCGGACAGCTGCGACAGTGACTTCAACAGAATCTCCCAGTCGTTCAGCATGTAGGAGGAGCTCTCAAGACTAAAGGAGGTCATAGACAACTGGCTGCCCCTAGTCACGAGGAAAAATGCACCTGATATGTCGTTCGACTCCACAGTCAACACCAAAAAGGTGCAAGTCCACCCTACGGACGCCTCCAAGACGGCATTGATCGCCAACGATCTAAGTACTACATAGGAACTCGTGCTCGTTGAATTCCTCCGTGAACGCTGGGAGATTTTCGCCCGATGTCCTGCGGGCATGCCAGGATTTCCCAGGAAATTCGTCGAGCATGCACTTAATGTGTTTCCGGATGCAAAGCCGGTCAAGCAGTCGATGCGTCGACTGTCCGAGCAAAGAGCTGAAGCCGTTGGTACCAAAGTCAACAAACTCCTCGATGCCAACTTCATAAGGGAGATAAAAGAAAGCACCTGGGTAGCTAACCCCATGCTGGTCTCCAAAAAGGACACGGACATCCTGCGGATGTGTGTGGACTTCATGTCGCTTAATAAGCACTACCCTAAGGACCACTTCCCCCTACCTCGAATTGATCAAATCATCGATTCAACTGCAGGATGCGAGAAACTCTCCTTCCTCATCGCCTACTTAGGATACAACCAAATTCGACTGAAGGTCGAAGATCGGGAGAAAACGACATTAATCACGCCGTTCGGGGTGTTCCTCTACAACACAATGCCCCTCGGGCTGAAGAATGCGGGTGCCACATACCAATGGTGCATGCAGGCATGCCTGAAGAACCAGATTGGCCTCAATGTTCAAATCTATGTCGACGACATAGTAATCAAGACCAAGAAGGTCAGAACACTTATCGACGATCTCCGTGAGACATTCGACAACCTTGATCGCTACGAGATCAAGCTGAACCCGGACAAGTGCACCTTCGGTGTCCCGTCCGGGCAAATACTCGGGTACTTCATCTCTCAACATCGAGGCTAACCCAAAGAAAATCAGGGCTATACTAGCCATGGATAAGCCCAATAACGTCAAAGGGGTCCAGGAGCCAGCTGGGCGAATCGCGACACTTAGCTGGTTCATGAGCCGCATGGGCGAAAAGGCTCTCCCCTTCTACCAGCTGCTGCGCAAAGCTAAAAAATTCGAGTGGACGGTCGAAGCCAACGAGGCATTAGAAGACCTCAAGCGCCTGCTCTGCATGTCTCCTGTATTGGTAACACCAAAGGAAAGGGAGCCTATGCTGCTATACATCGCAGCCACGCACCAGGTGGTCAGTACTACCCTCGTGGTCGAATGACCTGAAGACGGCAAGACCCACGGGGTACAACGCCTAGTCTACTACCTCAGCGAGGTACTGACACCAACAAAGCATAGGTACCCCCACTACCAAAAGCTCGCCTACGGCGTATTCATGATGGCATGTTGACTGAGCCACTACTTCCAGGAGCATCAGATCGTGGTCATCAACAATGCAACATTGTCGAACATCCTAAACAACCCTGAAGCTACCGGGAGGGTAGCCCTGTGGGGCATCGAGCTGTCCCCTCGGGACATCATCTACGAGCATTGCACCGCCATCAAGTATCAGGTGCTTCCTGACTTCTTCATCCATTGGATGGATCTCCAGCTACCAGACACTCCGGACATGTCCTAGTTCTGGACGATGCACTTCGACAGCTACAAACACGAGGCTGGAGCAGGAGCCGGAGTGATCCTAACGTCCCCCCAAGGGGATAAGATGAAATACGTCCTTCAGATGAAGTTCTGCGCATCCAATAACGAGGCTGAGTACGAGGAACTCCTACATGGCATGAGGATGGCCAAGGTGTGCGGCGCCACAGGCCTCGTCATCTACGGCGACTCCAATCTCGTCGTCCAGCAGACAATGAACGAGTGCGACTCCCATAGCACCAACATGATCGCATATCGCGTGCTCTACAACACACTCGAGGGAGATTTTGACGGCTGCGAGCTTAGGCACATTGGCAGGGAAAGCAATGAGGAGGCTGACAAGCTCATCAACATCGGCTCCACCTGCGTCCCAGTGCCACCAGGTGTGTTCCTCGAACAAATCTGTGTGCCCTCAATCAAGCAGAAATTCCCGAAGGACACAACCAAAGCTGGGGGCACTCGGGGGCTGCGCCACCCAAGAAAGACGAAGGACCCTAAGAGCTCGATACGGAGGTCGAAATGGTGAGCCTCATGCAGGTCATGGTAGTCGAACAAACATGGACTCAACCGTACCTCAAATACCTGGTGAGTAAGAAACTGCCGGAAGACCCAATAGAAGCCCTACAGATCACACGTAGATCAAAGGCCTTCACCATAATCAATGGCGAGTTGTACAAACGTAGTATTTTGGGTGTGCTCCAGCGCTGCATCACTAATAGTGACGGGAAGAGCATCCTCCTCGACATCCATGAAGGTATTTGCGGCCACCACGCGGGCAGCCGCGACCTCATCGCCAAGGCTCTGCGAGTTGGCTTCTACTAGCCAACAATAATGAGCGATGCCAAGGACATCATATAGAGGTGCAACACCTGACAAAGGTACGTAGACAATACACACACGCCAGGCTCAAAGCTGCGGCCCATACCGTTGGCCTGGCCCTTCGCCCGATGGGGACTCGACATGATCGGCAAGCTGCCAAAGTCTTCGCCAGGAGGACATGTCTTCCTCCTAGTGGCAGTCGAAAAATTCACAAAGTGGATCGAGGCCATGCCCGTCACTAACCAAACCGGCGCCTCCGCTATCAAGTTCTTCGAGTCCATTGTCTAGAGGTTCAGAGTGCCTCATATCATCATCACCGAAATGGCTCGAACTTCACCACAAAGGAGTTCTGATACTTCTGCGAAGACCTCTACATCAACCTCACAAATGCCTCCGTGTCTCATCCAAAGACCAATGGGCAGGTCAAAAAGGCTAACGGCCTCCTCGACAACAGCATCAAGTAGCGACTGCTATGCACACTCGAAAGGCTCGCGGGAGCCTGGGCAGACGAGCTACCCTCTGTTCTCTGTATCATGCGCACAATGCCAAACATCTCAACTGGCTATAGGCCCTCTTCATGGTGCACGGAGCCAAAGCCATGCTGCCCACTGAGGTACGCTACAAGGCCCCACGGGTCGTTGCCTACAGCAAAGCCGAATCATCGGCTACACTCAAAGACACCATAGACACGCTGGACGAAGCTCGCGACATCGCCACAGCCCGTTCTATGGTATATTAGCAAAGTCTCCACAACTACCACAGCCGTCGGCTGCGTCCAAGGTCCTTCGTCAAAGGAGACCTTGTCTTGCGACTCAAGCATAAAGGGCACCCGAAGCTTGAATCACCCTGGGAGGGACCCTACATGGTCACCTAAGTAATCCCAGGTGGTGCCTACCGCCTAAAGGACGTCGAGTCCGGAGTCGCATACTCCAACCCTTGCAACGTCGCACAGCTGTGATGCTTCTACCCTTAGTTGTCCTTTACTTTCAATAAGGCTATTCAGCCAGGCTACTTGGCCGAACACTATACCTTCTACATTACGATGAATAAAAGCTAAGTTCCTTAGCCCAAAAAATTTCTATCTTGTATACATTTGCATCGTTAAACACACTCGGGGGCTGCGCCTCACCTTATGACTTCGTCGATTGACAACAACGCATAAACCCTGAGTAGCTGACCACGTCAGGATAAAAAAAGAAAATGCACAACCTACAGTCAAACAACGCACTACGTGCTAATACATACAACTTTACAAGGGCGCCAAAGCCCACTCGATAATATACAAACTTTACATTGTTCCATTTGTTATTTATAGAATTCAACCATGCTGGAGCAGGACGTTCGTCCGCTCCTCGAAAATGTCTATGATTTCTTTAGTGTCGTGGTGGTGGCACGGAAGATGCCATGGGTAGGCTAAAGTATGGGGCCAATGGATGCTAGTGGGATCTGGGGAGGGAAGATGTAGTGATTTCTACACACAACTAGCTAGAACACATCTTTATTTCTCCTCAACCAAGTTACAAGTATCCTTGAGTTGTATTAGAGAGAAGAATATCACTACTACGCGAGCCCTCTAGTGTCAAATGAATCGATCCCTCCTCTAGGAAGTCGTGCCCCTCCTTATAAAGGGGTCCCTTAGTTCCTTCTAGGGATGACATGGACAAGCATATTCTTGGAATATTCTTGTCCCGAAGTGGTAAATCGGCGGACCTATTTCCGTGTCCCCCTTCTATCGATGGCAAAGACCCAGAACCCCCACATGTGAGCCTCGGGCTTGCCCACTATCACCTCCGTGACGCCTGTCTGCCCCTCTGCGGCTCTGCTCTTTGTCTCTAGCGCTTGGCCCTGTGTAGATTCCTCCTAGCCAGTAGCTAGGGTTTGACTCTAGGATCCTTCTCCTTCTCCTGCAAGCTTCCCGTTACTCGGCCTTGTCTTGCATAACTCGGCTCGAACTTTACCTGTGTATGAGCTGATCAACCTTATTCGGCCGACTTAGCTCACATGTCGGCCGAGTAAGGTATTAATCACTCGATTTTGGCTAATCCATGCCTTATTCGGCCGAGCCTTGCATAACTCGGCCGAATTAGCTTATAACTCGGCATATGGTAAGAAAGGTTCCTTCCTTCTTTCCACTATCTTGAGCCTACCTGGGGTCATCCCCCAAACATTTAGCATGCTGCGTCACTGCCGCATAATGTTGGAGATATGCCCTAGAGACAATAATAAAATTAGTTATTATTATATCTTTGTGTTTATGATAAATGTTTACATTCATGCTATAATTGTATTAACCGGAAACATTAATACTTGTGTGATTTGTAAACTTGTTAGAGTCCCTAGTGAAGCCTCTTTGTAACACTACCTTGTTGGTTAATAGATGATCATGGTTTCCTGATCATGAACATTGAGATGTTATTAACAACAAGATCATATCATTAGGAGAATCGTATGATGGACATACTCCTATAGATAAGCGTAGCATAAAGATCAAGTCATTTCAATAGTTTGTTTGCTATAAGCTTTGAGATACATGGTAACCTAAATCCTTAGACCATGAGATCATGCTAATCACCATCACCGGATGTATGCTTTGATGACATCAAACACCACTTCGTAACTGGGTGGTTATAAAGGTGGCATTGAGTGTTCGGAAAGTGTGTGTTGAGGCACATGGATCAAGACTGAGATTTTTCCATCCATATGACGGATAGATATACTCTAGGCCCTCTCGGTGGAATGTCATCCAATTAGCTTGCAAGCATGTGACTGGATCACAAGGGATCACATATCACAGGAACAAGAAAAGAGTACTTATCAGTAACGAGGTTGAACTAGGTATGCAGAGATACATACGATCACACCTCGGATAAGTATTATATCACGAGACAAAGGGAAATTGGTATCGTATGTAAATGGTTCATTCGATTGCAAAGTAATCGTAGAAATATGTGGGAGCCATATGAATTTCCAGATTCCTCTATTGGTTATTGATCGGAGAAGAGTCTCGGTCATGTTTGCATAATTCATGAACCATAGGGAGACACACTTAAGGATTCGATGTTGTTTAGTAGTTATGGAATGTGAGTAAGAAGACCGAATGTTATTCGGAGTCTCAGATAGGATCCGGGATATCACGAGGAGATCCGGAATGGTCCGGAGAATAAGATTCATATAAGGAAAGTCCAATTTCGGAGTTCGGGAATGATTCCGGTGTTTTCACCGGAATGATCTAGAAGAGTCTAGAAGGTTTGCCGAATCGGAAGGGGAAGGGTGGATGAATGTGTCATGACAAAGTGGAATGGTTGCATCATGTCATAGGTAAAAGGTCTATGAAAATAAAAGAGAGAAATCAAACTCCAAAATTGAAAGTCAAAAGGTAAGTTTGAGAGTCAAACTGGGACAATATATCCTGGTGGAGGGAGGAGAGGAAATCTCCTCTCCCTCCACCACGCGCCAAGGAGGAGAGGGAGTTGGGGGAGGATTCGACCTCCCCCTCTCCTAGCTGCCCCTCCCTCTCATAAATACAGGGGAGGGGGCTGCACTCCAACACACCTCTCCAAGCCCCACCCCAAGCCGTCGCCAGCCGCGTCGCCGCCGCACCAAGTCGCCGCCACCCTAGCTTCCACCGAACACCTCCTCCTCCCTCGGTCTCTAAACCCTAGATCACCGGGGAACCCTTATACTCAATCTTGTCGCACCAGCTTAAGGCAAATCCCTTGATGGAGCCCAGCACTTGTCGTGGGACGCTTCATTGGAAACCCTGAGAGCAAGGTATGAAGCAGCATAGCAGCACGTTTCCCTCAGTAAGAAATCGAGGTCATCGAACCAGTAGGAGGAAGGAAACGTCACACAGGTGTTGCAAGCAACGCGGAGACCTGCACACAAACTCAAGACTTTGCCCCAATGAATCAGTGAGGTTGTCAAGCTCACTGGTTTGCTATAACAAAGGATTAAATGTATGGTGTGGAAGGTAATGGTTTGCAGCAATTAAACAAGTAACAGTGGAAGATGTATCAATGGTAAATATTGGACCGGGGTCCATAGTTCACTAGAGGTGCTCTCCTTGGATAAACAACATCGCATGAAGGGTAAAAAAATTACAGCATGGCAATTGACAGGAACTGAGCAAGGCATAACAATGCAATTACTAGTCATAAAGATCCTATGAGATTCGATTGGGCAATACAACAAGATACATAGACCGCCATCCAACTGCATCTATGAATAGAAGTCCACCTTCAGGTTATCAACCGAACCCCCTCCAGTATTAAGTTGTAAGCAACAGACAACTGCTTTAAGCAAAGTGTGTAAGGTAAACAGTCCACATGTTCCATGAACAAGAGACCATTGTTTTCTCCCTAGTAGCAACATCACATCTACAAGCGAAGAGATTATAGTCACTTCCCTTGGAAACTAGAGGCATGAACCCACTATCGAGCATAAATACTCCCTCTTGGAGTCACTAGCAAGTACTTGGCCAAGATAGCTACTAACAACGGAGAGCATGCAAGATCAAAAACAACACACACACATGATAGAATCATAAAGACAAAACCATTAATCAAACCAACATAATAATCTCAATATCCATCGGATCCCCGCAAACACAACATGCATGATTACAAATAGATTAGATCTTGATCATGAACGGAGCTCACAAGATCTATACATGAAAGCACAAAGGAGGAGATACAACCATCTAGCTACTACATGGACCCATAGTCCAAGGTCGAACTACTCACGCATCATACCGGAGAGAAGGCCTCCGGGATGATCTCCCCTCTGGCGGGATGCCGAGAAGAACTTCAGAGCCCCCCATCTAGGGACGATGGTGGCGGCGGCTACAGACGGTTTCGTGGAGATTTGCTCGGGTGCTTAGGGTTTCTGCATCGGGGGCTTCTCATAGGCGAAGGGGGAGACCGAGGAGGCGGCCAGAGGAGCCACACCCCTCCCAGGCGCGGGCCCACCCCTGGCCACGCCTAGGGGGTCTGGATGCTGTAACACCCTCGGAATCGACCCTATGCAAGTTTTAGCACTTCCCGCCAAACCCGCATAGAAACGATTCAAAGGTGCCCACCAGGCACTTGCGTGCGGGTGGAAAACGAAGTAATATCATTACACAATAGTCCTCGATGGGACCGACAAAACATATATATACAACAGCGACTCAATGAGTCAAGAATACAGATATACAATACAAAGATCCAAATCAACTTGAAAATGATACAGCGTCCGACTACTGACAAGATGCAGATGGGGCTAAGAGCCCTGAAGAATAACCAATGGCATCCATAACTCTGCCCAGGCCAAGCCGGAAGGGTAACCCTGCTAACGACGTCGATCTCAAAACCTGCTAAAAACAAAAGGGGTGCCGGCAAAGGGCAAAGGAAAAAGAGAGCGGTCAAGATCGAGGCCGATTACGGCGAGACTAGAATTCGGCGGTCCTCGCCTACATAGGTATGGTGGACTGAGCGGCAGCGCAACATGCACTAAACAACCTATAGAGACTCGATACAACTGTCGGCTATCAGAGAGAGATAAGTAAGACCTATTCGAAACCATCCTGATACTACCACCAAACATACCCATCCTGGTATTTCCCCCCTCGAGACCAAACGAGGAAGTCATCTGAGGAACTCACACAGTTGACAGTTTTATTTATTCAGTTATCATTGCAGCAATTACTAGTCAGGTATAGATAGTCATCCTGATATAATAAGCAGTGGGCACTTTTAGTTAACCATTACGTTATAGTTGCAACACTTACTAGTCAGATACAATTAGCATGAGATATCCCAAACCCAGCAGTTGTTGGTACTTTTATTTAGCCATTCCGTTGTAGTGAAGCTGATTACTAGTCATATCAGATAAAAGTCAAATTATAACAGTAAACTTTAGTTATAGTTGTCTATGATCGAGAACTGTGCTCCAAGTCGTCCATAACCGTGGACATGGCTTCTCGAAAAGATTTAACCCTGCAGGGATGCACCAAAGTTTCCACACGCACCTACACCCTTGTTGTCAGATCAGGTAGGTACAAGATCACAAAACATACACCCAACGGTATGTCGACGGGGTTTCGGACACGACGTTTCCCAGACCCAAAGCAAGCACATGGGGGCCACCCCACTAAGCTACCCATAACGAAGTTGGCCGGTCTCTGAGACGGACCCAGGGTTTGTGACGACGGATGTAAACGACTGGGAACCCGAAAGTGTGACTGGGCTTGTCGATACCGCGAAAACGTGGCACGGGGTTCCAAAACAATACAAGCGCTCCACACGCAATAGTAAATAAAGCAGTAAATCATGGCATAAGTACAGGATAGTAATAAAGCCCCAAACTACTTTGTGTCCCCCGGTACAGTACTTTGAAATTAGGTACTAATCGATGGGGGTGCCCACACACCCCACCTGTGGTTAGCGCGCTCGATCTCGGAACAGGTGTCAAGAACTCGAGGTCCTACGGGACACCAGTGAGCGGTTAAAAACCAAATATTGTCTATTACCCACCGGTGCCTCTGCATTTACCTACTTCAATTTTAGTTATTAAACGATAATTAAAGTCTTGATCATCTCCAACATTAAACATGCGGAAATACTCCAACAATTGTGGTACTTGACGACACGCAACAGCACTTGAGCAAGCGACTACGACACGCAAGGCCGACTGTCTATCAATCAACGGGAAATAGGAGGTGTCCAAGGCAATATAAGGCTGCAAGGGATATCACGGGTACGAGAACTAGAGCATCGCAACACATGTAGCAATAGATCAACAGGAGGGAATAAAGACTAGAAATATAAAATAGGTAAAAAGGGGGAGAATGCTCGCCTGAAAACATTGCGGAAGGTTCATCCGAAGATCGGGTCGACACTCGCATCAACTCATCGGCCTAATCCGTGAAGAAGCAAAGCACTAGCAGAAACACCGGATGCAATATTTAATACTACGGCAGAAGATCGGGCATGATGCATGTATGATATATGACATGTCAAAGGTGCGATGCAATTAGGCCATATTAAGCGGAACCGGGGTCCCGACAATTATTTAATAGTTCAAGTTGTTTAGATACCCCGCAATTTAAATGTGGTATTAACAGGGCAAGATAAGTTACCGGTTCTCTACGCAAATTTAAATGGGGCCAATATAAGACTAGAAAAGCCCGCATATGGCCTCCATATTTAATTATGAGGTGAATTGGCATAGTGCCCCCAAACCACTAAACATGCATGCGAGTATGAATAATTTCATATGCAACAGGTGATAAATATCATATTATAAAAATAGTGTCTTAGAAAGGGGTCACACATGGATTCGGCGATCTTAGGTAGGGATTTGATGGGGTCGGTCTCGGCCGGATCTTGTCGATCTTCGGCGATAGTGTCTTAGAAAGGAGAACGCGCCAGGGCTCGATCTTCGGCGATCTTGTCGATTCGGCGTCATCGCCCCTGGTTTCCATGACGAAGTACTTGGGGTTCCACTCGATTGTCGGTGTCGAGCTTGATGTCACAAATATCTTGAAGGGTTCATGCCTCATGCGTTCGGCTAACTTGTGGCAAAACGAAATAAAAGAGGGGAGCCACACGGCTGATCTTGGAGTCGGTGAGGACACAGGAACGGGACGGCTTTGGAAGATCTTGTCGGTGTTGCCGACTTGGTGTCCCACGAAGCCAACAGACAGAAACTTTGACGGACACGGTCTCGACCACGCGGGCGATGCATACACCAGGTACAACAAGGATTCACCGGGAGTATTATGGATGCATGCGTGCTCTTAGGAAGGAGATGGTGTCGGCGGGTCGGGCGAGGTGATTGGGAAGGCGGCGAGGAGCTCATGAGGGAGGGGCAGCGGCGGTTGCGAGCTTGAGGAGGGGATGCAGCGAGACTCGAGAGGCGGCGGCGTGTGCAGCCGGACCAGACGGAGGAGAGGAGGCAGCGGGGTCTAGGAGGTTGGCATCGGGGGCGGCTCGAACGAAGAGATGGCGCTGGAGGCCGTGGCGGTAAAGATTGGGGGCGCGCGCCGTGGTGTGGGTGCCTATGACGGCGAAGAGAGAAGCCCCCTGGCGATAGGGTCGGAGATGCAGGGGGGAAGGGGGTGGCGGCGGTGGATCGAGAGGTCGACGACGGAATTGTGGGGGCGAAGAGAGTGGGGGCGAGGAAGGAGGCGGAGTTGGTGGGGATCATGGGGAGAGCGTGAGCGGGTGGGGCCGGCTGTGGGAGCGTGCGTTACCGGTGGGGTAGCGTCGCATTGACGCGGGGAGAGAAGGAATGGGTCGGGGTTGCGATCAGGATCGTGCGCCTCCCGTGTACCGCGTGGGTGGGTGGGCGTGCGTTGTGCGGTGAGTGCAGCGGCAGGGTGGGAAGTGGTGGTAAGGGACTAGGACACGAATATTAGGGTTAGGGTTTGTTTTACTAGTGGGGTAGTAGTTGGCTGGCCGCTGGGCTTTTAGGCCTGGCGGCTGGCTGACTCCCCCACAACCAAATATTTATTTTATTTAGTTTTATTTTTAAAAGATTTTAGCAATTAGTTTTTAGGTAAATATAAAATATTTGAAAAGACCGGTTTTTTGTATTTGGAATAAAGGGAGGGGTATTTGTAAAAAAAATAGGCTTTTTAATGAAAATGTTTTCAAATGGTAACATATGCATGATGTCATGATGGTGCACAAAGTATTATTTAACACGCTATTTTCAAGTAGTGGATTTTCGGGGTGCTACAGCTGCCCTGGCCCGCTTCTCTGTCTCCCCTCTGGATTTCTTGTTCCCCACGGAAAGTAATTGACTTTGATGTTTGTCCTGTCCAATTCCAAGAATATTTCTTTACTAACTTTTCTGGAACCAAAAACAGCAGAAAACAGGCAACTGGCACTGTGGCAACTTGTTAATAGGTTAGTACCAGAAAACATGTAAAAGCACCTCAAAGTGTAGACAAGCAAAGCAAAGTAGATACTAAACAAGCATGGAGCATCAAAAATTATAGATACGTTTCTGACGTATCAAGCATCCCCAAGCTTAACTCCTGCTCGTCCTCGAGTAGGTAAGTGATAAAAAGAATAATTTTTGAGGTGACATGCAACCTCACAATAAAGATCCAACCATTTGCAAGCATTGAAAGCTGGGATCAAAGAACTCTAAACATGTGCATGAAAGATGGAGTTCTAACAATAGTACATAGTAACTATGCATGCAACATGACAAGCTACAAACAAATATCATGCATTGAAAAATGTTTGTTTGTTTCACATACAGAAAACATAGCATAGTGGCAATTAGCTTGTCCCTCATAGAGTAGAAAATATATGCATAGGACACCTTCAAAGTTCACAAGGGTGACTAGAAACAAATAGCAGAAGAAAAAGTAATATCACAATATGCATCAATCAATAAGCTTTGGAACACTGCACACAGAATGACAACTATGCTCTCTTAACGGTGCCTAAAGGTAGAAGGTGGAGACTCAAATAATGGTGGAAGAAAGGACTTTTATAAAGGAAGCGGAGATTTCAAGTTTCAAAAAGAGCTTCCAAAAATTATGGTACTTGTTAGCTTTCAGCCCTCATTGCCCCTATCATAAGCATATTGAAGTGGTTAAGGTTAAAGTGAACAAAGATGGAGTATATGCTTGACGAAGTATAAGTTGGCAATCTCAAGTCCCTTGAATACGAGGGCCACACCTCATGCTACTCAACTTTAGTCACCTGTAAGTTCTTGTCATTGTAAGTATTTGCATATCATTGAGAACCGCCAACGGGGTACCCCTTGCACATGGTACAGGAGGTATCCCATAACCAAAATGACAAGGCAAGCAGATAATGAGCATCTCAGCAATCTTCTTATTTACCATGGGAATATGGTGCTTTTTTCTCTCTTTCCTCTTTTCTCAATGTGTATCTTTTTTTATAAGAAGAATGCTTCATAGATGTCACTATGGTGATGCTGCAAGTTTCCACCATGATTAGGCATGGCTTAGGCTAGCAGCCCAGGCATTTCTCTAGCACAGGATACAAACTCCATGGACTTACAAGTTCCCTCTTTATTTCACACCGGTGACATCCATAGACAAAAGATCATGATATCAACTAAGTACAAAGTACAAGTGCAATGTTGAAAATGTTCCCCGTGATAACACGGTTCTGCTAATTCCAACGTATAAGTGCAAGCATATACAACATAGAAGACACAATGGTTCAAGTTTATTAGGGGCAAAGAATATAAAGTGTTCCATCAAGTTTGTGAGGGCTTTAATCACTAAGTTTTCACATAACAAAATATTTTTAATTGGAAGATAGCTAAAAACAAGAATATACTTGGAATGGTGTAACACACCATGCATAGGAGTTTATAGTGAACACTTTGGAATAACTTGGTTTCTTGGTAGTTGGAATCATGAGTAGAACTTACTCATACAAGTGGAGGCTAGCAAAGGACTGGGAGCAACCAACTAAGAGAGCAATAATGGCCATAATCATGCAGAGCTACAAAGCATTACTAATCAAAGCAAAGAGTGGTACTACAAGTCAAAGACTAAATGATCATAGAGGCTAATGTTGACTTGTCATAGTCATAACATGGTGTGAGCATGTGCCAAGTCAACCCAAACAAAGCATCAAAGGAGAATACCACAATACTATGTTTTTGCATGCTAAAACAACGCATAATTTCTTCAAGGCACACTAAGCAATCCCAATTGTTTGGAACAAGACATGATACAGCAATAATCACTAAGCATAAGGTCAAAACAACACCTAGCATGTCATGTTAAAGTCTAAGTCACAGTCAATGCAAGCTCCTCTTGCACTTCAAGCAAGAACTTACTACTCCTTTCCAACACCAAGCAACTTATTTGCAACACAACACAACGAGAGCGGGGGTACAAACTACTTTATTCAAGCAAACTAAACAACCTAAGCAAAGCAAGCGAAAACTAAGACGCTCCAAGAACAACACAACTGTGCATGAAACAATAAAAACGAAGTGTCTAAACAGACCTGAGCTTTTTATTGATGAAGAAGGGGATGCCTTGGGCATCCCCAAGCTTTGAGGCTTGTACCTCTTGGGTATTTCTTAGGGTGACACCATGGTGGCATACCCAATCTTGATCTTTTGTCCATTCTTCATCTCATTGCATCATTCTCTCTCTACACCTAAAATTTTTCCTTCACACAATCTTCATTAGCAACATTAGTTATTCAAAAGATATTAGACCTCTGGCAAAACTTTTAAACAACAAGGATTTTCACTAAAAATACAAGATAATGAAGTAACTCCTTCAAAAAGCTCAATTCACCTAAAGATAACTAAAAAATGAATCAATAAGAAGCAAATGCAAATAATGGCAGAAACCTATCAAAACAGACCAGCAGGTAGAAACCGATTTTTTTCGAACATCTTCTGTTACTCAAATAAAAAAGTGTTGAACTAACGAAAGTTAGCTAACATACTAGGCGAATTATTTTTAAATTTTGAGCTCAATACGAGTTACAAAGACTCCTCGCGATTTTTTTTGGTGGAGGACAGAAATCTGTTTTGGGACAGCAACTCCCCAAATCTTACTTCCCTCTCATTAGAGGTCATTCTTGGCACCAAAAGCAAACAAAAAGGATAAGGAAAGGTAATTACTGAAGTAATAACTTCCAAGACTCAAGGAAACTCTAGGGTTATCTCCCAACAAGTACTTTTCTTTAACGCCTTTCAGTTAGGCACAAGAAGCAAGAAGAATCAAGTATTTTCAAATGAAGAAGCATTAACATCAAACCTTGCTTTCAAAGGAGGAGCAAAAAGCAACTTCTCTCTCATCATAGGGAAGTGTTCAATACCTTTCTTGAATAGAAAATGATATTTAATGGTGCCTTCTTTCATATCAATAATGGCACCAACTGTTCTAAGAAAAGGTCTCCCCAAAGTAATACGAGAAGAAGCATTGTATTCAACATCCAAAACATAGAAATCAACAGGGACATAAGCATTTTTAACCATAATGAGAACATCATTAATACTCCCCATGAGTTTCTTCTTAGCATTATCATTGAGTGCGGCATCCAAATAACAATCTTCCAACGGTGGCAAATCTAGCATTTCATAAATCTTCCTAGGCATAATAGAGACACTAGAACCAAGATCACATGAAGCTTTGAGATCAAAGTCATTCACTTGTATATTAATAATGGGTTCCCAACTATCTTCTAATTTCCTAGGAATAGAAGCTTTGTGTTTTATCTTCTCTTCCTTAATCTTAACAAGAGCATCTGTAATGTGTTTGGTGAAAGCAACATGCATATCACTAGCATCAGGACTTCTAGCAAGCTTTTACAGGAACATAATCACTTCAGAAATATTGCAACCATCTATATCAAATTCAAACTTATCATCACAAGTAGTAGACTCATTAGGCTTAGGCATTGTAGGAGGAGGAATAGGGACTTCTTGTGGTTTAGTGGTGATGGTGCACACACTATTGTTTCTATCAATTTAAGCTTCCCTTTCCCACTTAGCATGAAGTTGGGCTAACAGCCTAACATTTTCATCAATAGTAACTTGTATGGCATGAGCAGTAGCAAAGGTATTTTCCATATTTTCAGGTTTAGCAGCCATTTTATTAACCAAGGAAGTTTAAGATTCAGACAAAGAGGACATATTTTCTCAGCACTCAAAATTTTTGACTGTAAACTAGGAATTTCTCTATTCAGATTCTCAAGCTGATGACTAATATTTTTCAAAATGATAGATTGTTCCTCCATAGTTTTAGTGAAAATCTTGTTTTGATCATATTGTATTTGCATAAAGTTTTTAGTGGATCTCTCAACTTCTAGAATCCTCTCTTCATTAGGCATTCCAGATCTACCCTGATAAGCATTTCCACTAGGAGGATAAGGCCTATAATTACCATAAGTATTGTTGCCAAAATTGTTGTTTCTAATGAAGTTCACATCAACTTGATATTCTTGAGCAACCAAAGAGGCTAAGGGAACACTATTAGGATCTAGAGGAGCTTTCCCATTAACAAGCATAGCCATAATAACATCAATCTTTTCACTCAAAGAGTAAGTTTCCTCAACAGAATTTACCTTCTTACCATGTGGAGCTCTCTCAACATGCCATTCAGAGTAGTTAACCATCATATTATCAAGGAGCCTTGTTGCAGCACCCAAAGTGAGGCCCATGAAGGTACCTCCAGCAGCTGAACCCAACAGATTTCTTGAGGAGAAGTTCAAACTGCATAAAAAGTCTGGATAATCATTCAAGCAGTGAGTCCATGAGTAGGGCAATTTTTAACCAAAGATTTCATTCTTTCCCAAGATGGAGCAACATGTTCACTATCAAGTTGTTTAAATTTCATAATATCACTTCTCATAGATATAATCTTAGCAGGAGGATAGTACTTTCCAATAAAAGCATCTTTGCATTTAGTCCAAGAATCAATACTATTTTTAGGCAAAGAAAGCAACCATTCTTTAGCTTTTCCCCTCAAGGAGAAAGGAAAAAGCTTGAGCTTAATAATATCTCCATCTACATCCTTATATTTTTGCATCTCACAAAGTTCAACAAAGCTATTGAGATGGGCGTGGGATCATCGAACCCGGCACGGAAAAGTGCTCTCTCATCACAAGATTCAACAAAGCAGGCTTAATTTCATAAAAGGTAGCATTAGGAGCAGGTGGAGCAATAGGTGTGCTAAGGAAATCATTGTTGTTGGTGCTAGTGAAGTCACACAACTGGTGTTCTCAGCAGAGTTCATTTTGGCAAAGGTGGGCAAGCCAAAAACAGCAGCAACAGCTAGAGCACGAACTAATTTTTTGTGTTTTTGAATAAAGAAAGAAAACCAAACTAGACTAATTTTTGGTTTTTTTTTGGAAAGAGGCAAACAAAACCAAGCAAAAGAAACAAAGCAAACTAAAAACAAACTAAAGAGAAAGGAAGTGAAGGACTCCCCTAGTGAAGACGTCCTTAGCCTCCCCGGCAACGGCGCCAGAAAATAGCTTGATGGCGCCCAACACTTTTCGTGGGACGCTTCGTTGGAAACCCCAAGAGCAAGGTATGAATAAGCACAGCGGCAAGTTTCCCTCAGTAAGAAACCAAGGTTATCGAACCAGTACAAGGAAGGAAACGTCACACATGTGTTGCAAGAAACACGGAGACCTGCACAGCACAAACTCAAGACTTTGCCCCAATGAATCAGTGAGGTTGTCAAGCTCATCGGTTTGCTATAACAAAGGATTAAACGTATGGTGTGGAAGGTAATGGTTTGCAGCAAGTAAACAAGTAACAGTGGAAGATGTATCAATCGTAAAGATTAGACCAGGGTCCATAGTTCCCTAGAGGTGCTCTCCTTGGATAAACAACATCGCATGAAGGGTAAACAAATTACAGCAGGGCAATTGACAGGAACTGAGCAAGGCATAACAATGAAATTACTAGTCATAAAGATCCTATGAGATTCGATTGGGCAATACAACAAGATACATAGACCGCCATCCAACTGCATCTATGAATAGAATTCCACCTTCAGGTTATCAACCGAACCCCCTCCAGTATTAAGTCGTAAGCAACAGACAACTGCTTTAAGCAAAGTGTGTAAGGTAAACAGTCCACATGTTCCATGAACAAGAGACCGTTGTTTTCTCCCTAGTAGCAACATCACATCTACAACCGAAGAGATTATAGTCACTTCCCTTGGAAACTAGAGGCATGAACCCACTATCGAGCATAAATACTCCCTCTTGGAGTCACTAGCAACTACTTGGCCAAGACAGCTACTAACAACGGAGAGCATGCAAGATCACAAACAACACACACATGATAGAATCATAAAGACAAAACCATTAATCAAACCAACATAATAATCTCAATATCCATCGGATCCCCGCAAACACAACATGCATGATTACAAATAGATTAGATCTTGATCATGAACGGAGCTCACAAGATCTATACATGAAAGCACAAAGGAGGAGATACGACCATCTAGCTTCTACATGGACCCATAGTCCAAGGTGGAACTACTCACGCATCATACCGGAGAGAAGGCCTCTGGGATGATCTCCCCTCGGCGGTCTTGGGAAGAACCAGATCCCCCGATCTAGGGACGATGGTGGCGGCGGCTACAGACAGTTTCGTGGAGATTTGATCGGGTGCTTAGGATTTCTGCATCGGGGGCTTCTTATAGGCGAAGAGGGAGGCCAAGGAGGCGGCCAGAGGGGCCACACCCCTCCCAGGCGCGGTCCCACCCCTGGCCACGCCTAGGGGGGTCTGGCTTCCTTGGCCCGCTTCTCCGTCTCCCCTCTGTAATTCTTGTTCCCCATGGAAAGTAATTGACTTTGACGTTTGTCCCGTCCAATTCCGAGAATATTTCTTTACTAACTTTTCTGGAACCAAAAATAGCAGAAAATAGGCAACTGGCACTATGGCAACTTGTTAATAGGTTAGTACCAGAAAACATGTAAAAAGCACCTCAAAGTGTAGACAAGCAAATAAAAGTAGATACTAAACAAGCATGGAGCATAAAAAATTATAGATACGTTTCCGACGTATCAGCCCTGCAAGATCTCCCCTCTACTTCCGTCACCATGCCATCATGATGTCGGAATCACGAGGAGAGAGATACAACCTCCGTTGTCTGCTGGAACAAGGGAGAGGAAGGTCTTCATCGAGTACCGAACGTGTGACCGACTGCGGGAGTGCTGCCAGAACACGACGCTGGAAGGATCATCTACGCGATCTTGAGATCGACAAGTGTATAACTATGTCACCCATGAGAATCTTCTCTCGTTAACCGCTTTGGAATCTTCGAGGGTGAGTACTCTAATAGAATCGTTGCTACAATCTAGTAGATAGATCTTGGCTCGTGTGTGTTCATGCAGTAGAATTTTTTTTGTTTTCCATGCTATGAACCCCTACACATAATGCGGACGCATATCCCAGGCCATACCATCCGGAGAAGGAGGTGGCCCCACTACTATCTCCGCCAGGTCAACATCACGATGATGCAACCAAACTAGTGATAGGGCCGCCTTCACACCTGCCACCAGCTGATGACGCACAAGCTCCTTCATGGCGCTCGTATCGTGAAACTTCCCAAGCAACTCCAAGAAGCTAGAGGGAGTTGCATCCAACGGAAAGATCATGTCCCATACTACTACGAGTGACGACCTCACACGTTTCAACACCTGAAGCACTTGATGGCCGCGGTCTTGAACTGTTGCGAGAACAATCGCTCGATCGCGGTCCATCTAGAAAAAGTCACCGGCCTCCAACTCCTATTGCGTTAAGAAATTCATTCGAATCGCAACATGCTCTTTATCTTCCTTCGGAAGAAGATTCACAACTGCAAGCAAAAGTAGCAAACGAGAAGACATGAAGGCCCGGCGCAATCGAAAAGAACAAGAGGATCATAAAGACTTACACTGGAGTTGCTCGCCTATTTTCCGCAATTCCTCAAGGAGAAATTATTCTCTCGCAACGGCCCATTTAGTCTTGGATTTCCAAACGTCCGCATGACTACAGATCATGAGAACATCTTTCTCCAGGCTTCGGATGCGATCACGTAGCAGAGGCAAATTCTACGCTGCACCTGGTGGTGGACTGGCACCAATCAAAGCAGGAGATGTGAGCATCGGTTCAGCACTCGAAGGACCCTAAGGGTGTACAAGTAGCAGAGTATAAAAATCAAGGCATTTGACAACTGTCAAAAGAGACACTTATATTTACACAAATTAACCACTACGTGGTAGAAGTAAACTTGTCCAGCATGAAGCATTACATGCACATGGGCAAAGCAAAATCAAAATACTATTACAACTATGATGCAAAAGACCTAGGAAGCCGCATTTGGAGCAGCTTTGGACTCCGAGACTCTAGCCTTGGCCGCCCGTTGCTGCTCTAGCGCATATGTGGCTAGGAGGTCAATTAGCTTCGGGCCAAAGTGCTTGCAGTAGGAGGCGAATGAATATAACGCTACCTCAATGCCATCCGCTGCCATCGGAATCTTGGAGGTGATCTACTGAAGATCCAGCTTCGCGCCCGATGCCACCGCCATCTCCAGCCCCATGGCGGCACCCACACCCTTCTGCGCCCTCTTGTAACTCGTAGGTGCATCACCTGCCAAGGCTTCTGCTAAGGAGTCGACGCCGTCAAGGGCGACGCCCTTCGGATTGATCTCCTTGTAGAAGTGGGAGAGGACGTCCTTGGCCTTGCCTAGAAATTCCACAGCAGAGCTGTAGCGATCTTCGATCGCCACAATAGCATCCGCCATGGGATCCCCATGCTCCAAGACGCTGCGATCAAACACAATGCCAGTAGCATCTACAGGATGCGGCATAATTCCAGTGAGATAAAGGAGTCACATCCGAAGAAACACAAGATCCTAAAAAGGAGTGTAGCATGGCTTACCGGATAGCGCTTTGGCAGCAGCCGTAAGCTTCTCAGCCATGGCCTTCTCCCGGGACGATGTGGCAGTCGCAAGCTGCTGCTCACGGTCCTGGGCCTCTTGATGTTGACGCTGAAGGGCCTCCGCAGCATCCTTCACCTTGGTCTCTGCCTGGCCGAGACTCTTTTCAAGTGCATTTAGCTTGCGGAGGGCCTCATTGTTCTCATCTGCAATATTCAACAAGTAAAAGTCAACACAAACAATACTCATTAGAACTCGCAATCGAACAAAAGAAATATGAATTTTGGAGTTGCCTGAGATCGCCCTCCAAGAAAAGATATTGCTGGCCCAGGCGATTAACGTCACGGATGAAGGGCTGCAGAAAAAGAGCAACAAGCCAAATGAACAAAAGGGCTTGGGGGATCGCTCATGAGACATGATAAGTTACTTACGTGGTCACCCAAAGACTCCGAGGGTCTAATTTGCGTCTTCCGAAAACCGACTGCATGAGTCCTTGGCCTCAAGGATCTCGAAATATCATCATCGGAGTCCGCCACCATCTTCAGGAAAGGAGCAGCAATCTTAAACTCCCCATGCATCTCGTCAAGGTCGTCCTGATGTCTACGCACTTCTATTCTTGTAGACAGTTGTTGGGCCTCCAAGTGTAGAGGTTTATAGAAGAGCGGCAAGTTTCCCTTAAGTGGATTACCCAAGGTTTATCAAACTCATGGAGGAAGTGGTCAAAGTTATCCCTCTCAAGCAACCCTACAATCAAGATACAAGAAGTCTCTTCTGTCCCCAATACACTTGTCAGGTGTATAGGTGCACTAGTTCGACGAAGAGATAGTGAAATACAAGTGGTATGGATGATTATAAGTGGCAACGGTGCCAGAAAAGAGCTTCTAACGGGGAGGAAAAGACTAAAGGCAAATAGATGGAAGCAAGCAAACATGCAACAGATCTAGTTGTAAATGGTGTTTCAATGCTTAGAAACAAGGCCTAGGGATCATACTTTCACTAGTGAACACTCTCTCATATAAATATATTCTCTTCATGATTCTACCCCGAACTACTCTCCGATTGAACACTCTAATCCATGTTAGGGCTATAACAACACTCCTCAAAGTCTGCCTTCCCCATCTAGATAATCCCACACTGTCACCTTGAGCGCTAGACGGCCAACAAACACCACAATTTCATAAAGACATCCAACTCCAAATATAACTCATGATAAGTATTTGTAAACTCTAGCCTAAGTGCCACCACGGCGTGCACGCTGTCACTTTCACACACGTGGGGAGAGCAGAGATCTATTGAAGCACTTGAGTATTTATGTAGATTCTAGCCTAAGTGACACCACGGTATGCATGTTGTCACTTTCACACACGTGGAGAGAGCCAGAGATTGGTTTAAGCACTTGAGTAGCAAAGTAGATCTACTTGATTACAAAGCTCATGATCCCAAGAAGATCACGCATAGAGAGAGAGAGATGAACACATAGCTACTGGTAGAGCCCTTAGCCTCGAGGAACAACTACTCCCTCCTCATCATGGGAATCAGCAACAGCGAAGGAGATGGTGATGGAGATCGATGAGATGGCGCCAGGGGCACTTCCCTGTCCCGACAGGGTGCCGGAACAGAGACATCTTTCCCCCAGATCTCCCCTTCGGGGGTGGCGGTGCTATGGGACTTTTTCGTGGATTTCCCCCCACGTTCGGGTTTACGTCTCGGGGAGACGTATAAGTAGGAGAAAGGGAAAGGTCGGTGAAGGCCCAGGGGACCCACACCCCTTGGTGGCACGACCAGGGTGGGCCTGCTCCACCCTAGGGTGTGGCCACCCTGGTGCCCTACTCCGTCTCTGCTTCATGGTTACGTGTTGCTCCGGGAAAAATAGTAACTTTGGCTTTTTTCCCGTCCAATTCCGAGAATATTCATTTTTTTTAGCTTTTCTGAAACCAAAAAACAGTAGAAAACAGGCAACTGGCACTGTGGAATCTTGTCAATAGGTTAGTTCCATAAAGTGTACAAAACATAAGACAAAATATATAAAACAAGCATGGAGCATCAAAAATTATAGATACGTTTACGACGTATCAAGCATCCCCAAGCTTAACTCATGCTCGTCCTCGAGTAGGTAAGTGATAAAAAGAATAATTTTTGAGGTGACATGCACCATCACAATCATGATCAAGGTATTTGCAAGCATTGAAAGCTGGGATTAAAGTACTCTAAACATGAGCATGAAAGATGTAGTTCTAACAATAAGACGTATCAACTATGCTGCAACATGAAAGGATACAAACAAAGATTCATGAATAACAATGCATTGGAAGACGTTTGTTTGTTTCACATATAGAAAACATAGCATACTGGCATTCATCTTGTCCCTCATGGAGTAGCAAAACATAAATGCATACGACAACTTCAAAGTTCATAAGGGTGACTAGATACAAATAGTTTAAGAACAAGTAATATCAATATTATGAATCAATCAATAAGTTTTGGGACAATGCACATAGAACTAAGAATGGCAACTATGCTCTCTTAATTAGTGCCTAAGGATAGAAGGTGGAGACTCAATATAAAAGTGGAAGAAAGGCCCTTCAAAGGGAAGCATGGATTTCAAGTCTCATAAAGAGCTTCCAAAAATTATGGTACTTGTTAGCTTTCAGCTCTCATTGCCGCTATCATAAGAATCTTGAAGTGATTAAGGTTAAAGTGAACAAAGTATGGAGCATATGCTTGACAAAGTATAAGTTGGCAATCTCATGTCCCTTGAGTACGAGGGCCGCTCCTCATGCTACTCAACATTAGTCACCGGTAAGTTCTTGTCATAGTAAGTACATGTGTATCATAGAGAACCGCCAACGGGGTACCCCTTGCCCTATGATACAGGAGCTATCACATATCAAAATGACAAGGCAAGCAGACAATGAGCATCTCAGCAATCTTCTTATTTACCATGGGAAAATGATGCTTTTTTCTCTCTTTCCTCTTTTCTCATCTTTTTTTCTTTTTCTCAATCTCTTTTTATGTCTCTCTTTTTTTATAAGAAGAATGCTTCATAGATTGCTCGCTATGATGCTGCTGCAAGTTTCCACCATGATTACACATGGCTTAGGCTAGCGGCCCAGGCGTTTCTCTAACACACATACATAACTCCATGGACTTACAAGCTCCCCTTTTATTTCACACCGACGAGATCCGCAAACAAAATATCATGATATCAACTGGATAACAAGTATAGGTGCAATGTTGAAAGCGTTCCCCATGACATCATGGTTCTGCTAATTCCCAACTTATAAGTGCAAGCATATACAACATAGATGACACAATGGTTCAAGTTTATTAGGAGCAATAAAAATAAAGTGTGCCATCAAGTTTGTGAGAGCTTTAATCACTAACTTTCACATAACAAGTTTAATTTGGAAGATAGATAAAACAAGAATATACTTGGAATGGTGTAACACACCATGCATAGGAATTTATGGTGGACTCTTTGGAGTAACTTGGTTTATTGGGAGTTGGATGCATGAGTAGAGCTTACTCAGTACAAGTGGAGGCTAGCAAAAGACTGGGAGCGACCAACTAAGAGAGCAATAATGGCCATAATCATGCAGAGCGGCAAAACATTATCAATCAAAGCATAAAGTGGTATCACAAGTCAAAAACTAAATGATCATGGAGGCTAAGGTGACTGATTCATAGTCATAACATGGTGTGAGCATGTGCTAAGTCAACCTAAACAAAGCATCAAAGGGGAATACCACAATATTATGCTTTTGTATGCTAAAACAACACATGATTCTTTCAAGGCACATTAAGCAATCTCAATTGTTTGGAACAAGTCATTCTATAGCAATAATCACTAAGCATAAGGTTAAAACAACATCTAGCATGACATGATAAAGTCTAAGTCACAGTCAAAACAAGCTCCCTTTTGTATTACTAAAGCATGAAACTTTCTACTCTCTTTCCAACACCAATCAACTTATTTGAAACAACTCACAAATATAATAATCAATAAAGATCAGTGAGCTTGTCTCACAAATCCACAAATAAGAACTAAAGAGTTCTAAGATGAAATCACAAGAATACTAAAGTTGAATGCAGTGCTAGCAAAAGAGAACACTCACAAGACAATAAGAATGAAAACTAGAGTGTTCTAGGCAATGAAAACAGAGTGTGTCTCTATCCAAAAGAAGTGTTTTGTAATCCAACCACTATATTCAAACAAACTAAGCAAACGAAAACCAAAAATGAAAACTAAGACGCTCCAAGAACAACACAATTGTGCATGAAACAATAAAAACGAAGTGTCTAGAAAGACCTGAGATTTTTATTGATGAACAAGGCGATGCCTTGGGCATCCCCAAGCTTTGACGCTTGTACCTCTTGAATATTTCTTAGGGTGACACGGGGTGGCATCCCCAAGCTTGAGCTTTTGTCCATTATTCATCTTATTACATCATTCTTCCTTTACACCTGAAAAATTTTATTCATACAAAACTTCACACAATCTTCATTAGCAACATTAGTGCACTCAAAAGTAATAGACCTTTGGGTTTAGTTTTAAAACAGCAAAACTTTCTAAAAGGATACGGATGTCGCCTAGATGGGGGTGAATAGGCGATTAAAACTTTTCCTAGAGTGGCTCAACAAAGGCGGAATAAAACTAGTGTTTACTTTGTTAAGCACAACCTAGAACAACTAAGGTTCACGTATGTGCACCAACAACTTATGCTAAGCGATACAAGCAACAAAGTGATAGCAAGATATATATTACTTCAAGCACGAAGGCTATCACAATGTAAAGTGCATAAGTAAAGAGCTCAGGTATAGAGATAATCGAGGCACGCAGGGACACCAATATTTTACCGAGTTCCTCCCAACATGGAGTACATCTCGTTTGGAGAGGGGGTGGTATCAAACCACCAACGCCACAAAAGGCCTCCCTTATTCTCCGGTGAATCTCACCCCAATGGGATCGATCCACGCTTCCACTATTGGTGCACTTGTCGAAGGAAACGGAACCTCTCACAAGGTTGGGGCACTTCTCCACAACTTAATTGGAGGCTCCCAACAAATGCCACAAAAGGCCACAATGCCACCAAGGCCACAAAACCGTCTAGGGTTCCAAGAACCCAAGAGGGACAAACTCCAATGAGTCACACGAACCAAATCCTCCGATGAGAACTCAAACCGATGCACCGAATGCAAATGGCAAGAACACCACAAAGGTGCTCAAATCCCTCACTCTCAAGTTCCAACAAAGCTACTAAAGCTATTTGGGGAACAAGAGAGGAGGAATCAAAGAGAGACACAAAATCCCCCAAAATCTAGATCAACAAAGATGCACTCACAAAGAGATGAATCGGTTAGGTCAAAACGTGGATCTAGATCTCCTCTATCTTCCACTCAAATATGGGCAAGAATTATCGGAGAGAAAAGATTAGGCAAACTTCAAGATCTAGAGCAAGTGTGGACAAAGCTTAGTCTAATAGAAGAGGAAGAAGCAACCTAAAATCAAAACGGACAAAGCCTTAAATAGGAGCCCAAAAATCTGGCCATTGAGGCTATTTTTTAGAACGGTCTGGTACTACCGGATTTAACCGGTAGTACCGCACGAGTCCCAGCCCCAGCGAAAAAGCAACCAGCGAGGAATCGAACGAGGCCGCATGTGCCAGGTGGGACCAGCTAATGCGCCTGGTGTACGGCAGCGTATGAGGCCGGTGGCGACATGCGTGGCGGCCGGGCAGGAGCATGCAAGCAACCTGCCCGAGCTGGGCCAGGAAGCATGCTAGTGGCTGCTGCACGTACGGCAGGTCAACACACGGGAGCGGCGCATGCGCGCGTGAGCGAGCCAGCGAGATGAGCGCGGGCGGACGGGCGGCCAGCGGCGGGCGGCAACTGCGCATCTTGGGATCGAGGCGAGCGGAGGCAGCGTCTGAGGGCTGCGGGAAGATCGAAATCAGGGGCTGGATCTGCACGTACCTGGGAAAAGAGTCTGGGTCGATAGCTGTGCGGCCTGGTACTACCGGCCGCCTGGGACGGTAGTGCCGCTTGGGCCGGTAGTACCGACCAGGACTACCGGACAGGCCAGAAGCTGAGTTACGCGCTGCCAGGTGCGACCGGTACTGAGCCGGTAGTACCGGTCGGCCTAGACAGAATTCTTTCCTTTTTCTTTTTTAAATCGAATAGGCAAATATTAAAATCGCGATAACTTTTGATTGGTAGCTCCGATTGCGTTGGAAAGAGGACGACATGTGCTACCCAATAAAAAATGAAAATATTGGTTATCACCAAGTGAGAATGTATCAAGTATAATAATGTGAGATACCTCACTTGGTGAGAAACCGAAAAGCCGTAAAGATCAAAATCACAACAAGATGTAAACGGAAGATCCGATTTTGATGAACAAGAACTTGTTATAGAGATTACCACAAGCTCCAAATCCTTACATAGATAAGACCAAGTAGAAACCAAATATGATGATGCAAGTATGCAAATGTTTGAGCTCTCTCCGAATGATGTGATCGAGTTACTCATTCGAGAGCCCCTCTTGATAGTACGGTTATCTATCGTAAACTCGGTCTCCTACACACAACAAGAGACCGGCAAAAGGGAAAACCTAACAAGATTATACCTTTGCCTTGAGCATTACACTTGAGCTCGATGTAGACGGTCTTGCCCTTCTTAAGATGGAACGCCTTTCTTAATTCCTCATCATCGACCTCGCATATTGAGCTTGCACAACACATCTTCTTTGCATTTCATAGACCATGAAGCCAACACATGCTCCAAGCGATGCCAATGGACAAATCCTACAAGTATAACTTAATACACACATTAGTCCATAAAGATTGTCATTAATTACCAAAACCACACATGGGGGTCCAACATGTTCTTTCACTTTTATTAAAGACACAAGCTACTATAGAAATTCCCTCAAAAATCTCAATTTACCAAAGAACCCAAAAATAAATCGATTAAGAGGCAAATGCAAATAATGACAAAAATCTGTCAAAACAGACCGGCAGGTAAAAACCGATTTTTTCGAAGACCTTCTATTGCTCAAATCAAAGTGTTGAACTAACGAAATTTAGCTAATAACCTGGGGGGTTTATTTAGAAAATTACAGCTCAATCCGACTTACAGAGATTTTTCACGAATTTTTACAGTGAAGCACAAAAATCATTTTTGGGACAACAATTCCCCAAATCTTACTTCTCTCTCATTAGAGGTTATTTTTGGCACAAAAACTACACAAAAAGGATAAGGAGAAGTTATTACAGAAGTAATAACTTTTAAGACTCAATAAAACTATTGGGTCATCTCCCAAGAAGTACTTTTCTTTAACGCCTTTAAGTTAGGCTTGATAGTTTAAGAAGATGCTCACATAATAAATATGAATTAAAGTAAAAGAGAGCATCAAGAAGCAAATTCAAAACACATTTAAGCCTAACCCACTTCCTATGCATGGGAATCTTGTAAAGAAACAAGTCATGAAAGCACAAAGCAACAAGCATAGGAAAGCAAAACAAGTGCAACTTCAAGACTTTCAACATAAAGAGTGAAAACTTAATATTGTTAAGATGCATAAAACCATGTTTCCCTCTCTCATAATAACTTTCAGTAGCAACATGAATAAAATTAATAATATAACTATCACATAAAACATTCTTATCATGATCCACATGCATATAATAATTATTACTCTCCACATAAGCATAGTCATTCTTATTAATTATAGTGGGAGCAAAATCAACAAAATAGCTATCATTATTATTCTCATCACCATAATCATCAAATATAGGAGGCATATTGTAATCACAATTAACTTTCTCCTCAATATTAGGTGGACTGAAAATATCATATTCATCATTCTAATCATTATATATTGGAGGTTTGGTATCGTCATGGTTTGTAGAACAGCAGCAAGTTTCTCTTAAGTGGATTACCCAAGGTTTATCGAACTTAGGGAGGAAGTGGTAAAAGGTATCCCTCTCAAGCAACCCTGCAATCAAGATACAAGAAGTCTCTTGTGTCCTCAACACACCCAATACACTTGTAGGTGTATAGGTGCACTAGTTTGGCGAAGAGATAGTAAAATACAAGTGGTATGGATGCTTATAAGTGGTAACGATGCCAGAAAAGAGCTTCTGACGGGAGAAAAAGACTAAAGACAAAAAGATGGAAGCAAGCAAACATGCAACAGATCTAGTTGTGAACGGTGTTTCAATGTTTAGAAACAAGGCTTATGGATCATACTTTCACTAGTGAACACTCTCTCGTATAAATATCTTCTCTTCATGATACTATTCTTAACTACTCTCCGGTTGGATATTCTAATCCATGGTAGGGCTATAGCAACACTCCTCAAAGTCCGCATTTTCCATCTAGATAACCCCACACTGTCATCTTGAGCGCTAGATGGTTCCAACAAACACCACAATTTTATAGAGACAACCAACTTAAAATGTACTCATGATAAATATTTATAAACTCTAGCATAAGTGCCACCACGGCGTGCACGTTGTTACTTTCACACACGTGGGAAGAACAGAGATCTACTGAAGTACTTGAGTATTTATATAGACTCTAGCCTAAGTGCCATCACGATATGCAAGCTGTCACTTTCATACACGTGGGGAGAGCCGGAGATCTATTAAAACACTTGAGTAGCAGAGCAAATCTACTTGATTACAAAGATCATGATCATATTACAAAGCTCATAATCATAATATGATCATGTATAGCTTTTATACCACCACAGTGAGAGTATCGTGAATTATTTTAAGACAGTGGCCTTTTATACCACCACAGTGAGAGTATCGTGAATTATTTTAAGACAGTGGGAGTATCGAGAATTTGTTGTTTGGAATTGGATATGCCTCTGAGTTGGAATAGTGTAAGAATTATCAGCATCAAAAGACAATTAACCAGATCTCAAAAAAAAAAAAGACAATTAACCACACCATGAGACAATACCACACATATTAACCACATCCGTGGTAAATGCAGCAAACCAACCATACCTCAGTCTCTCATACCCATAGCCCATACGTACATAGCCTCAGGTTACTAACTGAACATTAACTGAAAACCTAGGAGTTTTTTCATACAGAAAACAAGACGAGAACTTGTTTGCAGCCATAAAAACCTGAAACGGCTAAACTTTCTCTTCATCTGAGCAACTCATATGGCTGGTTACCCTCACAACTTTGGGTTCACAAGCTAATTGCTGTTAGCAACCTTGAGGTTTTCGAGCCGGTACAGCTGGCCGCCGGCATGGTAGGCGTAGCCGACCTTCGTCCCGTCGCGGTTCCTTGTGATGGTGCAGCCACGCGGCCCGAACACGACACTGAAGCCACTGTCGGTGAGCTGGGTCACTGAGATGATGTTCTCGGTGAGCCCCGGGACATAGCTGACACCGGGGATGGCAAGCTTGGTAGAGCTCAGGGATCCCTTGCCACACACCAGCAGCATCTTGCCAGTGTGCGTCCGGACCGGGCGGCCTGGACGAGTGGCAGTGAAGTCTGTCAGGAGGTGCAGGTTGCCCGTCATGTGTTCAGCAGCATTTGAGACCATGTACCAAGGAGTTGCACTGAACAGACAGGAGAAAAGAATAGCACTATTAGCCACACACAAGTATTGACTATATAATGCATATTGATGATCGAGTCGATAGAAACCAAATGATATGACGATTCATAGGTAACTAGAGTAGCATGACTACTCATAAGTATCCATACAATTTTTTAAGTAGCATTCTGAGTAGAGTAACTAAATCATACTCTGAACAATGTTGGACCATAAGCTCCAACCTAGCAAAGCTACAAAGAATCAACTTGTAAGTAAACTAAGGACATTTTAGGGTATAAGCACTTCAATACGGACCTCTAATTCTGCATTATCCGAAGGATCATATTACCCTTACCTACTGTAGGGAAGAAAAATGTTACCAATACCCAAACCGGTTAATAGGGATGTAGCACTACCAAGGTATACTGAGGAAGTAATAAAATGCTAATTTATTTTAGACTATCCGAATATTAGTTTGAAAATGATGCCCACCATTCCTGCTGGTCATCACATCATACACAGTGCAAAAGGTATATGACGAAAATCATTCATTTAATTATTTATGATACTGACCAGTGCACAAACAACAAGTCAAATATACAATTTCTTGTAATTTTTTTTTCTATCCAAGTGCCATTATTGGTAATTGTTTGCACCACATTTGTAAAATTTTATTCAGCTATCATGGTGAATCTCTAGTGAGTTGCACATCAATTGATAAGATGAGCATGAAGAATACTTCATAAGTTGTGCTTTAAAATGCAACCTACGAGGCAAGGAGGATAATTAAAAGAGCTCAATAAACTTGTGCTATTCTTCCATACATGCAGATTACGCATACCAGGACAAAACTCTGCACATCCATACCAATTCACTACCATGAGAAAGTAACATACAAAGAAAAACAAAGAACAATAACAATCATTCAGGAAAGTAATTATCGTACCTAGTGGTGTCGAGAAAGTCGAGCTCATACAGATTGTCTATAAGACGTCCTTTACCAACTACTGTTCCATCAGAGCGCTCAATAGAACAGGCACCGCCTCCCATACGGACTTGAAGATCCTGACCATGGAAATGGGCAACCGATGCCACATTCACCGTCAACCCAGGAACATACCATACGTCATCGAGCTTGATCCCATTGTAGTTCACAGATCCCCGAGCACAGACTTGCATAGGCGGCCCAATCCCACTGATGGATTTGACCCAACGGTCATAGACAGGCATGGGGTCCGTCAGCATGTTCAGATTGCCAGTTCTGTGGGGGCCATTTATGCCGAGATACCAAACAGCATCATCTGCATTTGAACTGTCTTTGGAGGAGGGGTCATCACAGGGATCAAGAATGGAGGTAAGGGCAGCACTGTTCTTCTTCCTGAGAAATTGCAAGTCAACACAGGAGCACAAATAAATAACTGCATACACTGAAAGTGAACCAAAGTATAGGGATCATCTTGAAAGACCTTAGATCACACCACCGATTAATGCAACAAACTTTTTCGTAAGAGGAACACTAAGAACGCAACAACCGGCATGTGTAGACAACCACCTCAAATCATTTGACTCTTTCGTAAGAGGAATACTAAGAATGCAACAACCAACCAAGTTATAATATTTACGCGAACAAGTCAAAAATCGCGATCCATGACTAGAATGGTGGAAAGGTACATTCCAAAATGAATAAGAACCTTAAAGTTCCTGTTGCCTAGGTCCATGAAGCAATCACATAAAGCCCAGAATATCAGCATTGCTCTGAGGCCCTCAATCAAACAAAATGCTTACATGTTCCATAAAAAAGGTGTGCAATTCCTGAACTGTACACAAACACCTACATTTGTTTTAAAATTATCGCTTAAATACATGCCAAATATACTACATATTCCATCAGTAATTTCTTTTTAACTCAGAATTCAGTGCTAGTATAAGTCACAGCTTTCTGTGGTCATATCCAATTTATTTATTTTTGCACCGAGAGATTCAACCTAAAACAAACATTTGACCAAGTATGTCAACCCAACAAAAATCTAAATTCCAAGGCAATTCATCAGTTGTACACAAGTCTACAGCAATATTTTTGAAACTTCAGCTGGGTACACAACACATCACCTACCAATTCCACATTTCAGCTGGGTGCTTGTATCGATCGCCCCTTTCTCTAATCATTTACAAATCCAACCCTTGTACTAGTAGATTTAACCATAAATTTGTACTAACTCCTTCCAACCCAACAAGAAGTCAAGAACCACAAGCCAATTCCGTGCGCCATGGCATCTCTCCTCTCCTCTGAAAGAAGCCAATAAACCCTAACAGCCCAAAACCCATCCTTTATCTGATGAAAACGCAAGCGAGCCAAAGAAAATCCGCCGCGCTCGCCTTCACCGTCGAGATAGTAGAATCGCAAGCGTGCGACTGCGCGGCGCCGACTGTGTCTATGTCCGTACCTGATTTTTTTGCAGGGATATGTCCGTACCTGATGGCGTCGAGGAAGGCAGGGTTCTCGGTGGCGGGATCCACCTCGACCATCGTCAGCACCCTCCCCTCCACGGTGGCGTCTACGAGTACCGCCTCCGATTTCACCGCCGTCGGGTTCGCTCCCTTCTTCCCCATTGGCGGTGGAGGTGGAGAAACCTCTGGAAAGCAGCCGCTAGGGGAGTGGAGTGCAGTGGCGGACGGGTTGCGGGGCGTGGGCACGCTTTGCCTTGGAAACTGTCCATTTAAAATGGCCCGCAGAAGTGGGCCGGGCTGAACTGGTCTGGAGGGACACCATCGAAGGGCTCGAAGCTAAGCTTGAGAAGTTTTTTCTTTCTCTCTGAATTCCTCACTCCGTTTAGATATATATAAGATATTTTAATTTTGTAAAACAAATGTATCTGGATGTATTTTAATATATAGGTTCTGAATCTATATATAAAATTTGACTAGATATATTTATTTTACATATCTAAAACGTCTTATATTTCTATACAAAGGGAGTAGTAATTATCGTACGCCGTCCACTCAAAATAAAATTATCATACGGTATGTCAAAGCAGATCAAAAGACATTCGAAAATAAAAGAATAATAACCCACATAATGCATATATTACATAATCGTATACCCTGTTGTAACATCCCAAAAATACTAAACTTGGATCATCAAACTTTAATCATCAAAATTAGGGTTAACAAATTTTTTTCTAAATAAAATTATGGAAGCATGCATGTGAGTATGCATTTCATTTTGAATTCTTTTGAACCACCTTGTTTGTGTGTCCCATTGCTTGTAAATGGATGCTTAGGTGAAATAAATATCATCTAAACATTTCCCACACTTTTCCCAAAGACAAGTAAATCAAAACAAATAAAATAAGGGAATGGTCATTTTGACCAATTTAACTCCCATGTCTACTTTGGCTGTCTCAAACTTTCGAAACCTAACAGAAACTTTTCTGAATCTTTGCACCCCTTGATTGTACTCATAACAAAGTATCAAGACCCACTTTGTGATCATCCAGAAACTTTCAAATGCATAGTTTAAATGACAATTCAAAATTGAATCTTTATCATATGGGAAGATCCCACTTTTTCAAAAACCACTCAAACAAGATCAACTTTCAAAACCCAAACATCTGCAGACTCACCAACACCAACCTAGCACACCCACCAAAAATCTTTTCAAAATTCAAAACTTGAATTCTTGCGGCCATTTCATCAAACACTTGGTAGACACAAATCAAACAAAATCCAAACACTACTGTGAGCAGTGATTGAAGCCTAACTTGTTCCCTCTCTGGTTGCAACTAGGTTTTAGTAGATCATCTATCTCAATTGCATACCCTTAGCATCACTGTAAGCTTGGCATTGCCATCAATGGTGAGCAGGCCGAATGCACCCTTGTCACCCCCATGTCGACAGCAAGCTAGGAGGAGAAACGAGCCTAGCCAGCATGTCTGGGAGCAAGCCAACATCCCACCGCCACTCGCTTTCCAGCACTCGAACCCTGCCAGCCACTGGACCACACGCACGGACCGCGCCCAGCTCGCCAGCAACCATGCCGAGAGCACGCCCCGTGCGCCACGCTCGACTGACGTCCACAGACTGCGCGCCGCCCTCGCTGCGTGCATACGTGATCACCACCGTCCCAGCAACCCCGCAGACACGCTCGTTCGCCGCCGCGCAGACCACGCGCGTTGTGTGCCATTAAATTCTCCGTCGGGCACGCGCAGAGAACCTTCGCGTTCCGACCAAACTGCACAGCCCCATGTCTCATCACCGTGTCGTTGAGCATCGCCAGGGAGCATCGCACCGCCCCCTACCGTCGCCCATGCCGATAGCCGTTTGTACCAGCGACCACGACGAGCTCACCTTGCGCCCCGTCGGTCCCCTCTCGCCACTATAAATAGAGGCCACCCCCAGCCGAATTGAGCACACCATCTCACTCCCCTCTCCTCACTGATCATTCCACCTCGTTCCCGGAGCAAGGCGAGCAGCGCAGAGCCGGAATTTTACCGGAGCCCGCCGCTGCTGGGGAAGAAGGGAGCCAGCGATTGGAGCCGCCCCAGGAGAAGCTGCCGGTACCAGGAGGTTTGCCGTCGTCGACTTTGTCGTTCTCCTGCCTCGCCGACCCTCGCCTAAACCTCGATGAGCCCCCAACGACCCCCGCTGGAAGCGTTAGGTTTCTGTCTCGCCGGCGTTGCCCAACGTCGACGATGGCCCTCAGCCGTTGGATTAGAACCAGATCGAACGCCCCACATCGTCCCATACCGTTTCGCACCCCCTGTCTCACTGACGCGTGGGGACAGCTACTTAAGCAGCCCGCGGAAGCGCTATGCTTAGCAGGCCGGCCCGTTAACCTTTCCCGCGTAGCCCAGTTATTTGAATTAAACCTTTTCCATTTTATTTCAAACACACTTCTGTACCCAGTTTCAAAAATCAACCCAGGTCGATTCAGTGCACCAAATTGAATGAAACTAATATTGTTAGAAAGGTCTTGAAATGATGAATCCAAGCCCGTTGGATTCAAACCATTTGGATCCGTAGATCATCCTTGGTAAAAATAACAAGGCAGAGACTTTTCTGCATTCAAACATTTTTCAAATTTAAACCATAATAGCTTTTGAGTTGAATCCAACTCTCAAAAATCACATTTGACCGTACCTTTCAGAATATATAAAAATATATAGGTTTACTTATAGAAATAATGTTCAAGTAATAAAAGAATGCCACATAGGCATTTCTAGCCACTTTAATTAATTAAAATAAAAGAGTAAAACCTTATTAAATTGTGACATCACTTTAAATCATATTCCCATGGAATAAAGTATTTGGTGATGACATGTGTCAACATGATCCCATGTTTGGTTTGGAGAATAGTAAATCTTAAGTAGTTTTTCAATGAGTAGAAATTACTTTTCTAAAAATAAAAGAAATTAAACCAAGCCTTAATCTTGGAATGTTAGTGATGATGCTAGATCATCTATAGGAACTTTTTGTGGGGGAGAGTTGTAGCATCCCAGTTGTCTAACCCCTGTAATGCTACATGTCATAATAATAAAATGGGCCACTTCCAACATATAATTGTTGCATCATCCTCATAACATGCTCATGTCATCATGTCCCCTTGCATTTGAGCATCATATAAAACCTTTTCTTGTTTGGTTCTTATCTCATGTGCATGATTAATTGTAGTTGCCTCTTGATATTGTATTTGGGTCTTAATAAATTGTTAAATGCCCAAGTTGAGTTGGGGGCATCTCTCTTTTTGGACTCCACCACCTTATCTTTCACCACCTTTTATATTCCACCATCCAATTATTCTGAGCTTGGCATTTTGTTGTTTTATCTCTAGCTCATGACTGGTTGTTTGGAATTCACCCCTAATCTTTGCTTGGCCTTGTCCACATTTTGGAATGCATATGAATAAATGCCATGGACATCTATTTTGTTTTCACAAAATAGAACCTAGCATTATTAGTTATGCATGGGCCATGCAACTATAACCCTTGGCCTTCTTCTTTGGTTTGTTTTGTTAGCTTAGTAGGAGCTTGGTTTTAAGAGCAGCTAGGTGCTCCTTGTTTTGGATCTCTTGGACCATATTTTAAAAACTACCACCTTGTTTGGCTAAACCCAAACCCTAATATCCCTCTCTCCATAAACCCTGAGCCAGATCTAACCTTACCCTATATCTAAACACTAATCTCTCTCCACTTCCTTTTGGCCACCTCTTGTTATGCTTCCAAACCCTAGCTACCATCTACCCCTCTCCCTCTCCTCTCTAGCTGCCAACCCTAAACCCATCTAACATGGACCCATACCCCCATGCCCATAACCTTCCTATCTAAAAATCCACACCCCACCCATTCTAATCACAACCCAAGTGGCCTTCTTCCTCTCCTCTTAAACAGGTCCCCCTCTATTCCCAAACCTTCTGGTAACCAAGTCCAAATATTTTTGAAATCAGTAGCTGGTTTGATTTTTGTATTAGATTGAACACAAACAAAGAAAATAAAACAAAAGAGAAAGAAAGATAAAAGGGAGAGAGAACACAGCAGCCACCCATGGCAGCCCAGTAGCAACTCCACAGGCAGTTCCCCCCCGGCCCAACTCTTTCCCCTGGCCCGATAACTTCCTCTCACGGCGCCGTTGCCCTGTTTCTCTTCCCCGTCGCCACCCTTTCTCTCCCTGCGCGCGACGGAAGGCAAACGGCAGGAGCAGGTGGCCGTCCCTCGCCGTCGTCCGCGTCAGCAGCACGCACGGCACGTGAGCCCTGGCCCTTCTTAGCCAAACCGCGCAGCCCCTTCCCCTCAACCCTAGCCTCCCCTCTCTGCACCCGCGCCGCCACCCTCGTCCTTCCCCTTCGCTCTCTGTTCCCCATCCGTCGAGGCCGGCGAAGGAAGCTCCAGGGAGGAGGAGGAGTACCGCTGGCGCATCGACGGGACTGCCGCAGGAGGAGCCCTGGGCCGCCAAGCACTGCCGCGTCGTCAGACCGTCGCGCCCGAGAGTGCCGCGCCGTCGCTCGCGCTCGTCGCGGTTCACCCTCCCCTCGCCGTCGTCTCGCCGTCGCCAGTACCTCCTTCGGTGAGCTGTCGCCCGACCCCCTCTCTCTAGCTAGCACCGCCTCTGCCTCGCTCGCATCGGCCGCTCTGGCGCCACGCTGCTCGCCAGCAAGACGGCAGCAGACGCAGCGAACCCGCGCGCCCTCGTTTCTTCATAACGCCCGTCCGTTCTGACCCTCCGTCGATGGACCCTCGGCAAAGCGTGTAGCCGATAGATCCTCTGCGGTTTTCTTCTTTGCGGCTTCGAGATCGGCCCTCGTTTGCTTTCGCCTTCCTCGCCGTGAATCGTCGCCCGGTCTGGCCGGGCTTGAGCGACGCGTCCGTCGAGGAGCCAGCGTGGCTTTGCGAATACCCTCAAGTTTTCGGTCGAGCACGCTCGATCCCCTAGCAACCAAAGGCCCCACCTGTCGCCCATTGTTTTGCAGAAAACCCCAGCCAGAGCCTCAACCGCGCTCCCTCCTGCGCACCACGGTCCACCCTCAGCCTCGGCATCACGTGGGACGATGGCACCTTGGCCCGCACGACAGCCTGGGCTGGCTGAGCAGCAGTGTAAGTCCGCCTGGCGTCGTGGCCTGTTCCCTCGCCCCCACTCGGCGTCGAAGGGTAGGTAGCCCACAGTGAGAAAAACAGACGGGTTTTCTGGAATCAATTAAAATTCAGAAAATGTATAAATCAAATTAAATTCATATCTTTTGAAATAATTCGAATTTGATAAAACTTTCAAAAGGAAAAGTGAATGTTTTTCAAATATGAATTCAACCATGTGTCTGAGTTTGACCAAGTTTGACCCTATCAAGTCAAACCTTTGACTTTGACCACAATTAATTAATTTTGACTAAAAATAAATTTTAATTCCAAATTCCAAATAATACAAGTAATACATGTTTTCAAATCAGAAAAATGCCAGGAATTCAAATATGCCATCTATTTTGTATTTTGCACAAGTAAAATTCCAAGTTTATGTTAATTACCACCAATGCCACTAGGATTTAAATAATTCCTAACTTTTGTTTTAAAACTCCAAATTAAGCATATAAGTATTCTAAATTGATCATCTCGTGAGACCTTTATGTTTATGCTATCCATGCCTTCAATTGCAGCATGCATCATATAAATATATGTTGAACGACAAATGTTATGGCAACAAATGTGATTCTAAAACCCACCTAAATGTTATTTCCTTGTCCTCCACACCTCACCCATGCCATGCTACTTTACTTGCCATGTAAATTGTGCATCATTCATCATGGCATGATTGTTTGCTTGACGCATCTTATTCATATGCTTGTGCTCTATATTCATGTTGGCCTTGTTTGTTTGGTTTTTCTCGGATAGACCTTGGCGGGGTTGTATCAAGAGAACCGAGCACTACCAGAACCGTCCTTTGCTTCAACAGAGACACGTGCAAGCACTACCACATGCTTGCATACATACAAGACCTATTGCCTCTATCTTATTCTTGCATCATTGAGTCGCGATTGCATTAAATTGAATCCCAAGTATGCATAGCCTTTACTTTTAAACCCACCAAGCTTGTTTCCTCCATCCCATGAGCCACTACTATAGGAGTTGTTTGAGCCATGCAGTCGTAGAACACATGTGTAGGGTTTGTGAGTCGATGAATAATGAGGTACCTAAACAACTTAACGAGTAGTTCGGGATAACTAAAGAAAGTGGCACGGTGAGCAACATCTGCTTTTGGTTTTTCCTGCTCACTTGTGTCCGTAAGACCCCGAGTACTTGATTCCTGTTCCTTGATTTATCGCTATCCACATCCGGAGGTATATGGGACCCCAGGCGAGCTTGATTCATTCTTATTTCTTGGGGCCACAAACTAGTTTGAGGTTTTATTTACGATCTGTACTTATGCCATGATTTCGCTTTATTTACGATTGTGCGAGGATCACATCTTGTTTAGGAGCGGGACACGATTCCGCGGTGTCGACAAGGCCACCACACTTTCGGGTTCCCGATCGTTCTGCCAGTATTACCCAAACCTTGAGGCCGTCGGAGCTTGCTTACTCCGTTCGGAATCTACTTAAGTGGCCTGAAATATTTCTGAATCTTGTGATTGTTCAGTCGTGAAAGCCTCGTTGGGTTTTGTTTTGGTTTTTCCGAGGTTGATCGAGCGTGTGTTGCTATTGGTGCACCCCGGCCGGGTAAAACTTTCTGAAAGCCGTGTCCGCGGATATGGACGACTTGGAGCACAGTTTCTTGATCATAGACAAGCATAACTAAAGTACCGCCTTTAATCTGACTAAAGTAACTTGACTAGTAAATAGCGCAACACTCATGGAATGGTTAATAAAACTGCCTACGGATGGGGGGTTGTTCGTCCGCTTCCTTGTTGGTAAGCAGGGAGGAGGATGGATCGGATGAGATTACCAATATAACTGTTGTACTTAATTCACGGACATCCGTCTATCATTGGTTAGGCGGATGGTTAGCGTTATCGTAGAATTGCTAGGGTTTATCTTTTTGCAATTGCGTCACCCAGTTGTGTCCTTTAGAGGCATTAAGACTTCTTGAGTACCCTTAGGGTCTCACGATAAATTCTTGATTCGGATGAGTGTACCTTCTCGGGACGGATCTTTGGGTGGAAGAAGCCGATGATGTGGGCAACGATCGTTCGGTGTAGAGATTAGGAACGGGATCCATGAGACCTGTAGTTGGGATGTGCTTATTTCTCTGGCATCTTATGCCGATTTGCTTCTTATCCGTACTCGGATCGTGTTTGCCGCTTCCGCATGATACTCTGATGTGTGTTGTATGAGGAGTTATCCTAAAATATAGATTTATCTAGGTCATTTGAATCTTGTCGTATGGCGTTGGTATATTTCCTTTCTTTCTAGATGGGATGGCTTTGATGTACTCTTGTATGGTGGCTTGCGTACATACCCACTTGTGTACGTAGTTGATCCCTTCGCTTTCGACGCACGCCGTCAGTCCCGTTGAGAGGGTAGCGGTTGGGACGTCTGAAAGGACTACCAGTGAGTGGCTTTTGGGGCCCCACCGTACTATTTCAACCGCTATCACTCATCCAGGCTTGTATCTAGGAGCGTAGTTCACCGAGGTAGTTACATGATTGCAAGTAGTTAAGTATTGTTTGGTGATTGTGTACATCGTATTTATTTATAGACGCTAGTACCGACCAAGGATACGAGGAGGAAGGAGGATTCTACGAAGAAGAAGCCGAGGAGAACTTCAACCACTGCTCTGCACAAGGCAAGCTAACACTTGCAATTTATCAAGCTTATACTGATATTGTGCAAGCCCATACTTGCAAGCCTTACTAATCAAGTTGACCTATGCAAGCTAATACTTGCTTGTTACCATGCCAACTATATGCCTTAAGCATAAGTGATCTTACCCACTTGATAACCCAATCCTAGTTTTATTTGCAAGCTTCTACTTTTTTTCTTTATCAAATCTTTAACTTAGAGTTGACTTAAGTGACTTACAGATCCTAGAAAAATATATTTGCAGGTTGCATAAAGAGCATAAAATTTGGCCTAAGTTAGAAACCTTGATATCATCCTAATATATAAGGTTGTACTTAGTTGGAACTCCATTATTTTACCACCCCTCATTAGTAGTTATCCCCACTTGTAGATGCTAGTGCTAAGCATAAAACTTGATCAACTTTAGATGGGAATACTTGGTGAAAATGGTTATGAAAACCTTAGAATGATGGATCATTCTACTGAGATGTTTTGACATGTGTTTCTGAACACCAGATGATTTTGGTGATGAAAATGTTGAGGCATGAGCCTTAGCCCTTTATAAAGCGATGGTTGCGGATGCGATACCATTCCAATTTTATCGTACAACCACAATACCCGAAGATTGGGTAGGGCTTGACTGGAAACTTATATACCTTAGTATTAGTTCCCTCACGGCCAAGGTCTGAGCTGAGGCTACCTTGTGAAGATTGTCCACCTGTGCAGTACCCAAGATGACAGTTGATCATGGTTGGGAGGCCAAACTCATAGGAGAGGTGCTTATACTAGGGCATGTAATTGAAAGGTTAGCATTGATTATCCGCATACTGAGTATGGTGAATTCAGGATTTGTTCCCGACGGATGTATCAAATGTTATGGTGAAAGTGTATAATCTCTGCATAGTGTCAAACTATTCTAATAGCCGCGTCCGCGGTTATGGACAGTTGGAGTGGCCATATTGTTCCCCCGTCAGATGTTTTCAAAATGACTTGTGAAATGAATTGAGACTTTTACTTGACCACAACAGGGTTGTGCTATGAAATACAAGTTCCCACTTAGGTATTATAAACTTCAACTAGCTCCCTTGCTTCTTAACTTAGTAGAGATAAATCTGGCCTTTGCAAAACAACCCTAGTGCCTAGTGTCCTATTATCCAAAAACCCTTTTACTTGTTAGTATTAGTTTTCGAGTACTTAAAGAGTACTCATGGCTTTGTCCCTGGCTATTCCCGTGGCCAGACTATGAAGAGGAGTACCTGGAGGATGGACCCCAGGAAGGTTACGACAACTAGGATCATCTCCCATCGTCAGCATTGTCTGTGACCCCGAAGATGGAGCTTTGCCTACGCTACCATTATTATTACGTATTCCGCTGCTTGAAGTTGTTTTAAGAACTGGATCATGAGATCCTTATTTGTGTAAAGACCTTATGTATGGTTTTTAATGGATGATGTACTGTGGTATCCAATTCGGTTATGTCTCGCAAAAATGGTAATCCTGGGATTGCGATGTATGGCATAACAGGCATCTGGGATTAAAAAACCGGGTGTTGACAAGTTGGTATTAGAGCCATCCTGACCATAGGAGACCCTAGTTAGACTGGACGTTTGAATCAAAAACTTAGTTTCAAAACCAAAGGAAGCAAATATTTACAAAAACTTATTCTCATTCTTATCCCTTTGATTCTTTCATGAAAATTCATGTTCCTCAAAAACTCTTGCCAAATACATAAAATTTTGACACACTTGATCACTCTATTAACTTACTTATCCTATATTCTTATAGATGGACGTGAAGTACAGAAAGTTTTACCAATTGGGGAATGGATGAGACCTTATCTTTGAGAGGGATTTGGACCAGCTTTCGGAACTTCTGGAGCGTCCGCACCCCAAGTTCTTCGGAGCTCAGCTCAATGATCAAGGAGGAGAATATCTGCAGTGGCTAATTGTTGCAAGTCTCCGAGGAAAGATTGAACCTCCCACTGCTGAGGGAATTCAGTTTACCTTAAGAGAGAACAACTGGCTCGATGGACTTGCTAGGGCCATGCAGGAACCTCTTTCCCGTCTGTGTGGGCAGAGCATCAATCAGATCAAGGAAACCCGCTTTGAGTTTTGCCCAAGGCGTGATGCAAATGGACAACCACTGGAAGCACCATACCACCCCGAGCTGAAGACTCAATTGGACCACCTTAGCTTCATGATGTACGATCGTCAGCAGGAATTGGATAACTGCCGTGACTACTCCAACCACAAGTCTGCCATCATCAAGACGAAGGATCAAACCATCGCCATGCTAGCAAAGGATCGCAAGTCTCACCGCCGTCAGCTCGACAAGAAGGAGCGCATCATTGTCCGACTTCGCCACCGCATCTCATCTTTGGAGGAGACCATCCACGAGAGAGATATGCAGTTGGAGGAAAGGGAGAATGCCAGAGAGGATCTTCGTGGAGATCCTTACTCCTATCTCAGCGATGATGATGATTTTCTGGAGGATCAGGCTATGGACTTCTTCACCGATGAGGATGATTTCGCCTTCATCGATGATGAGATGAAGCCACAGATTCCGAGGAGTAGTAGCACTTGAGCACTAGCGTAGTGAGTAGTATTCGGACCCACTGTATTGTAGTTTCCATAATGGTTCTTAAAACCATCTGTTTTTCTTTGTTGTGGTGTGTGTTGTATCGTGTTCTATGAGTGAATGAATGAAAAGCAAGTTGCTAGAAAAATCTGAGTCAAACTTTAAAAACTTTTCAAAATCCCAAAACCTTAGAAATTTCCCTCTTTTCTCATGATCTATCTCAATCTTGAGATGCCACGCGGAGGAAGTGGTTCATCCCCGGACCCGATGTTGCAGATTCTACAAATGTTGACTTCTGACCGTGAAGCTGAAAGAGCGAAACGTCAAGCCAACCTAGCCACCCTGCAACAGATAGCTCAGCTAGCCCACAACAACCAAGGCCACGGAAATCAGGATAACCATGGATCTAAGCTCAAGAATTTCCAGAATACCAACCCACATGTTTTCACTAAGTCAGAAGAGCTCCTATACGCCGATGATTGGCTGCAAACCATGGAAAATAACCTAGAAGTCGCTGGAGTGGAAGCCAACGAGAAAGTTCTGTTCGCCACCCACTATCTAGCCGGAGATGCCAGGGCATGGTGGAACAGTGTTCACGCAATGACCGGAGGCCAGATAATGACCTGGGAGGAATTCAAGGTCAAGTTCAACAGAACCCATGTGCCACCGGGTTTGATCAAGAGGATGAGAGACGAGTTCAGAGAGCTGAAACAAGGAAGGATGACTGTAGTGGAATACCGTGACAAATTTTTGTCATTAGCTAGGTATGCCCCGGATGAGATTGACACCGAAGCCAAGAAGAAAGAAAGATTCCTAAATGGTCTGCATGATGAGATGCAGACAGTGTTAGTCAATATACCCTTTGCGGATATTGAAGCCCTTGTCGACTCTGCTATCCAGATGGAAGGAAAGATCAACCAAGCCAATGGGAACCGCAAGCGTCGCATGATGCATCAGCCAGGACCCCATCAGACCCCAAAGTATCGCCCTAACCCATCTCCAGCATTTGCCCAAAGAACCAACAGACCCCTGATGAACCGTCCCACCTATCCCAACCATGGAAACCCTAGGCCCGGAGGAAATCACAACAACCCCAGCAACTCTAGAAATTTCACCCGTGCCCCACCCAAGTTCAACACCAACAATGCTGCCACCAACACTGCCCCGAGGACTGGAAGCAATGTTGTGCCTGTAGCAGAAAAGGACAAGTCGCAAGTGACTTGTTATGACTGTGGAAATAAGGGCCACTATTCCAACGAGTGCCCCAACAAGAAGAATGCCGCAGCCCCCAATACCAACGCCCTTCGGCGTCGTGTTCAGCCGGAAGAAGGTTTGCCCTGTGGAATCCTCTCAACCGCAATGGCGTCTTTTTCTCATGCATCTTTGAAGAAGCTCGAGCGCCAGACGTCTTTGGGTATGTTTCTCGTAATTCAAGATTTGCAAGAGTGTTGTTTGATTCTGGTGCATCGCATTCATTTGTCACCGAAGAATTTGCATGCACTAGTAAAATTCAACCAACCAAATTGAAGCATGTGATGATTGTTCAAATTCCCGGATCATCCACCAAGGCTAGGAAAATTTGCAAAGCCGTCCCTATCCGAATCCATGTCATAGATTTTTATGCTAATCTAATAGTACTCGGAACTAAAGTTCTGGAAGTAGTACTAGGAATGGATTGGATGTCCAAACATAAAGGATTGATTGACTGTGCAAGAAAGCCATAACCATGACCAGTACGGCCGGAATATCAGTCGAGCATATATCTGAAACCTTACCTCGCCAATTAAAATGCAACAAGAGTATAGCCCAACCTACCATTGACCAAGTCCGAAGAGTCTGTGAATACCCCGATGTATTTCCAGATGTTTTGCCCAGTATGCCCCCAGATCGGGATATCGAGTTTATCATCGAACTAATCCCCGGAACTGGACCCATAGCCTAGAGACCCTATAGTATGAACCCGTCGGAGCTAGCAGAACTGAAGAAGCAACTGGATGCCATGCTAGAAATTGGATTGATTCAACCAAGTGCGTCACCATGGAGATCACCTGTCTTGTTTGTGGACAAGAAGGATGGAGGTAACCGTTTGTGTACGGATTATCGGAAGTTGAATGATGTCACCATCAAGAACAAGTACCCCTTGCCCAAGATATAAGATTTGTTTGATCAGTTGACCGGTGCCAAAGTGTTTTCTAAGATTGATCTTAGGACTGGCTATCATCAACTCAAAATTCGTGCAGAGGATATTCCAAAGACTGCCTTTACCACCAGATATGGATTATACGAGTATACAGTCATGTCTTTTGGATTAACCAATGCCCCCGCTTATTTCATGAACCTCATGAATAAGATTTTTATGGACTTCCTGGATAAGTTTGTCGTTGTTTTCATCGACGACATTCTGATTTACTCCAAATCAGAAGAAGAACATGAGCTACACCTAAGGACCATTCTTGGAACCCTTAGAGAGCATCAGTTGTACCAAGTTTAGCAAATGTGAATTCTGGTTACAGGAGGTAGGATTCCTCGGTCACATTGTATCCACCGGAGGAATTGCCGTTGACCCTGCCAAAGTGAAAGATGTAGAAGATTGGAAAGCCCCAACCACTCAAACCCAAGTTCGTGCATTTCTCAGATTGGCGGGATACTACCGAAAATTCGTAGAAGGATTCTCGAGTATCGCCAGACCCATGACCCAATTACTGAAGAAGGACAAGAAATTTGAATGGACAGAAAAACATGAAGTGAGTTTTCAAGAACTCAAGAGGAGGTTGATTTCTGCCCCAATCTTGATCATGCCGGATATCACGAAGCCCTTCGATGTGTATTGTGACGCATCCAAGATCGGTCTCGGATGTGTGCTAATGCAAGAAGACAAAGTTATATCTTATCTATCTCGACAATTGAAGCAACATGAGCAAAATTACCCAACCCATGACCTCGAACTCACAGCCATAGTTCTAGCCCTGAAGACATGGAGGCATTACCTCATGGGAAACCGTTGTGAGATCTATTCGGATCACAAGAGCCTGAAGTATATATCCAGTTAGAAGGAGCTGAATATGAGACAGAGAATATGGATTGAGCTAATCAAGGATTACGATCTGGACATTCACTATCACCCTGGTAAAGCCAATGTGGTAGCAGATGCCCTTAGCAGATTGCCGTGCCGCTTGAACTCCATGATCCTGAAGGAGCAACCAAGCTTGCACAAAGAGATGGAAGATTTTCGAATAGAATTAGTAAGTGAAGGATTTTTGGCTAGCATAGAACTCCAGCCCACTTTGATCAGTCAGATCAAAGAGGCGCAGAAGGGAAATGCTAGTATCGACGGAATCAAGCGTCGTATCGGTATAGGCAAAGTATCCGGATTCACCGAAGATGAAGAAGGAGTTCTGTGGTACAAAGGACGCCTTTGTGTACCAGCAGATTCTGAGTTGAAAGAAGTTATTCTGAAGGAAGCTCATGATACTCTTTATTCTATCCACCCCGGAGGAACTAAGATGTATCAAGATTTGAAAGAGCAATTTTGGTGGCATAAGATGAAGAGAGAAATCGGAAGCTATATCGCCAAGTGTGATATATGTCAGCGAGTCAAGGCAGGACATCAAAGACCCGCTGGATTGTTGCAACCCTTGCAGGTTCCGGAATGGAAATGGGATTCCGTTGGAATGGACTTTATCACCGGACTGCCTACTTCTAGTAGGGGAAATGACTCTATCTGGGTCATCGTGGACCGATTGTCCAAAGTCGCCCATTTCTTGCCCGTCAAGACCACATATCAGAGTTCGAATCTAGAGGAGTTATACATTGCTAGAATAGTTAGTTTGCATGGAGTCCCCAAGAACATCGTATCGGATCGAGGAACTCAGTTTACCTCGAGATTCTGGAAGAAAGTCCAAGAAGGTTTAGGAACCCGCCTAGATTTCAGTATCGCGTATCACCCTCAGACAGATGGACAAACGGAGCGAGTGAATCAAATACTCGAAGATATGCTAAGAGCATGTGTGTTAGAATATGGATCCAAGTGGGAAGACTGTCTGCCGTTTGCAGAATTTTCATACAATAACAGTTATCAAGCTAGTTTGCAAATGACCCCCATTTGAATTTATGTACGGAAGGAAGTGTCGCACCCCTTTGAACTGGTCAGAAGTAGTAGAGAGTCAGATTTTCGGACCCGACGTCCTAAGAGAAGAAGAAGAGAAGGTTCACAAGATTCGTGAGCACCTCAAGACCGCCCAATCCAGACAGAACAGTTACGCCGACAAGAGACGTCGAGACCTCGCCTTCAACATAGGAGATTGTGTTTATCTGAAAGTGTCGCCATTGAAGGGAATGCAGCGTTTCCAACTCAAAGGAAAGTTAGCCCCCAGATATATCGGACCTTTCAAGATTTTGAACCGTCGCGGAGAAGTATCGTATCAATTGGAACTACCCGAAGAGATGTCAGTAGTGCACAATGTGTTCCATATCTCGTTACTTCGCAAGTGTCTCGAAGTTCCAGAGAAGACGGAAGTGTTCAAGAATATCGATCACTGGACCATAAAGATCAACGATGACCTAACCTATCCCGAAGTACCCATCCGTATTATGGAAGAAGCTTTCAGAACTACCCTAACCCGAAGCATCAAGTTTCTCAATATTCAGTGGAGCAACCACACAGAAGAGGAAGCTACCTGGGAGCGCGAAGATCACATCAGGACGGAGTTTCCCGATCTCTTCAAATCCTAGGTAATCTTTTTCGTCCTTTCTCAAATCTTGGGACGGGATTTTGTTTAAGGGGGGAAGGTTTGTAACATCCCAAAAATACTAAACTTGGATCATCAAACTCTAATCATCAAAATTAGGGTTAACAAAAACTTTTGTAAATAAAATTATGGAAGGATGCATGTGATTTCATTTTGAATTCTTTTGAACCACCTTGTTTGTGTGTCCCATTGCTTGTAAATGGATTCTTAGGTGAAATAAACATCATCTAAACATTTCCCACACTTTTCCCAAAGACAAGTAAATCAAAACAAATAAAATAAGGGAATGGTCATTTTGACCAATTTAACTCGTATGCCTACTTTGGCTGTCTCAAACTTTCAGAACCTAACATAAACTTTTCTAGATCTTTGCACCACTTGATTGTACTCATAACAAAGTATCAAGGCCCACTTTGTGATCATCCAGAAACATTCAAATGCACAGTTTAAATGACAATTCAAAATTGAATCTTTATCATATGGGAAGATCTCACTTTTTCAAAAACCACTCAAACAAGCTCAACTTTCAAAACCCAAGCATCTGCAGACTCACCAGCACCAACCTAGCACACCCACCAAAAATCTTTTCAAAATTCAAAACTTGAATTCTTGCGGCCATTTCATCAAACACTTGGCAGACACAAATCAAACAAAATCCAAACACTATTGTGAGCAGTGATTGAAGCCTAACTTGTTCCCTCTCTGGTTGCAACTAGGTTTTAGTAGATCATCTAGCTCAATTGCACACCCTTAGAATCACTGTAAGCTTGGCATTGCCATCAATGGTGAGCAGGCCGAATGCACCCTTGTCACCCCCATGTCGACAACAAGCTAGGAGGAGAAACGAGCCTAGCCAGCAAGTCTGGGAGCAAGCCAACATCCCACCGCCACTCCCTGTCCAGCGCTCGAACCCTGCCAGCCACTAGACCACACGCAGGGACCGCGCCCAGCTCGCCAGCAACCATGCCGAGAGAACGCCCCGTGCGCCACGCTCGACCGACGCCCACAGACCGCGCGCCGCCCTCGCCGCGTGCATACGTGTAGCATCCCAGTTGTCTAACATCTGTAATGCTACTGGATCTAGTAATAAAAGGGCCACTTCCTACATATAATTGTTGCATCATCATCATGTCATGTTCATGTCATCATGCCACCTTGCAATTTGAGCATCATACAAACCCTTGTGATTTTATTCTTACCTCATATGCGTCATTAATTGTATTTGCCTCTTGATATTGTAGTTGGATCTTGATATATTGTTCAAATGCCCAAGCTGAGTTGGGGGCATATCTTTTATTGACTCCACCATCTTTTCTTCACCACCTTATAACTCCACCATCCAATTGATATGAGCTGGCATTTATTTGAGTTTACCTAGCTCATGTGGGTTGGGTGGATCCAATGCTTGTCCCTTTTCTTTGCTTGGCCTTATTCCACCTTTTGGGAATGCAGGAAATAATGCCGTGTGATCTTATGTTGTTTTCACAATATGAATACATGGCATTTATTATTTGCATGGGCCATGCAATAACCACCTCATATCTCTATCTCTGTTTTGTTTTTGACAAGCCTTAGATCCATGTGAAGGTTCCCCAATTTTACAAATGTTTTCCATCTAAATTGCAAAATCCCATATCTTCATATGCTTGCAAAATGCCCCACTTGGCTCATTCATAAATTATGTATGTATGCATCAACATCTCCACTTCTTTTGTTCCCCTTTTCTATCCTTGGCCTTCCCTTTTCTCTGTTCAAAATTATCTGCTAGGTTCAAAAAGTTTTGAAATATAAAGGTTGTTGGGATTTGAAACAAACAAAACAAATAGAAATAAAAAGAAGAGGGATAAAGAGGAGAGAAGCAAACCTGGCAGCACACCTGGGCCTCAACCAGCCGCAGCAGCCCAGGAACCCTCCTCTCCTCCGGCCCAACTCACCTCCCTGGCCCAGTACCGCTTCAGCGCCGTCGCTCGCCCTGTTCCTCTTCTTCCTGTCCCTGACGCCGTTCGCCCGCTCACCTCGGCAGCAGACGGAAAGCAGCAGAGGAGCAGGTCCCCGTCGCGTCGCCGTCAGCCGCGTCACCCCTCCGCCCTTCTTATCCCCAAGCCGTAGAGGCCCCCTGCAACCCTAGCCTTCCTCTTTCCCCCTCTCCGCCGCCGTCCCCTGTCCTCCTCCCTCCCGCAGCGGAAGCGTGAGCCGCATCTCCATGGTCGTTGGCGAGCACCAAGCTCGCTCGCCTTCGTCCGCGCCGCTGTGGGGGTACATCGAGAGGAGCTGCACGCCCAGGAGCTCTGCTTCCCCTCCTTCCTGACCAAGTACCGGAGCCGCGCAGCCGCCGTTCCCCTCCGCTCCGACCACCTCCTGCCTCGATTCCGGTGGGAATCGACCGAGGTGAGCTCCTCACCCAAAACCCTCTGCTTTTACCCTCTCGCTTGCCTAGCGCCACTGTTTGTGACCCGCTTGACGCCCGCCGAGCCAGAACCAGCGTTTTTCCTCTTTGTTCCCCGACGTGCCCCTTCCAGCACAACACGCCACCGTCGACCCTTCCTTGTGAGATCGGTAGTCGGAGCCTCCCTCTATACTTTCCGTTTTGACAGCCAGAGCCACCTCGCCGCGGACGCGACGCCATCCTCGCCGGAAGATCTCGCCGTCGCCAGTCGTCGACGAGATTCAGAGAGCGGTGTTCGTCAGTCAGGGCTCGCGTGGAAGTTTTGCGAAACCCCCCCCCCCCAAGTTTCGGTCGATCACGCCCAGATCCCTAGCAACCAATTGCCCCTTTGTCGATCGCCCGGTACTTTGGCGAAAACCCCCAAAGATTCCAGTGCCCTCACCTCAAGACTCCTTCCTGCGTCGTGGCTCACCCAGGCCCTCGCTGTCACGTGGGACCGGCTGCACCGTTGGGCCCGCACGTCAGCGACTAGGCTGGCTAAGCCGCGGTAGCAGACGTCTCCCAGCGCTGCCGTGGACCCCTTATGCCCTCTGCCCCACCTGCCAATGACCATGGGTAGCTTTCATCTGAGTAACAAAAGTTTGCCAAACTTTTCTATACAAACAAAAATTTCAGAAAATGCTAATATACCAAATAATTCATATCTTTTGAAATAATTCGAATTTGTAAAAACTTTCAAAATGGAAAGTAAATGTTTTCTAAATATGAATTCAACCATGTTTTCGAATTTGACCAAGTTTGACTCTATCTAGTCAAACCTTTGACCTTGACCCCTTTTAATTATTTTGACTTGAAATAAATTTAAATTCATAATTTCAAATAATACAAATAATATATGTTTTTGAATCAGAAAAATGTGAGGATTTCAAATATGCTATTCAAATTACCTTTTGCACATTTAAAATTCCAAGTTGAGTAAATTACAACAAATGCCACTGGAACTTAATAAATTAATAACTTTTGATTTATAACTCCGAATTTAACAAATGATATGTCTAAAATGATCAGCTCGACGAGACTTTTCTGTTATGCTATCCATGACTTCAATTGCAGCATGCATCATATAAATATAAAGTATACAGCAACTATTATGACAATAAAATGTGACCAAAACTCAATAAAATGATTTATTCTTGTATTCCACACCTCACCCGTGCCATGCTACTTTATTGCCATGCAAATTGTGCATCATTCATCATGGAATGATTGTTTGCTTGTCGCATTTTATTCATATGCTTGCGCTCCTTATTTATGTTGGCCCTTGTTTGTTTGGTTCTTCTTCGAATAGACACTGAGCAGGGGATATATCAAGAGAACCAGGAGCACTACCCAGATCCGTCTCTCGCTTCAACTGAGTTGCCAGGCAAGCACTACCACATGCTTGCATACATACAGTACCTACTGCCTCTATCTTATTCTTGCACCATTGAGTCGCGATTGCATTAAATTGAATCCCAAGTATTGCATAGCCTTTACTTTTAAACCCCACCAAGCTTGTTCCTCCATCCCATGAGCCATTACTACAGGAGTTGTTTGAGCCATGCGAGTCGTAGAACAGCATGTGTAGGGTATGTGAGAGTCGATGGATAACGAGGTACCTAAACAACTTAACACGAGTAGTAATGGGATAACTAATGAAAGTGGCACGGTGAGCAACATCTGCTATTTGGTTTTCCTGCTCACTTGTGTCCGTAAGACCCCGAGTACTTGATTCTTGTTCCAAGATTATTCGCTATCCACATCAGGGAGGCTTATGGGACCACCCTGAGCCAGAGCGTGATGCCGGCTTATTTCTTGGTGCCACAAACTATTTTGAGGTTTTATTTACTATCATGTACTTATGCCATGCTACTACTGTATTTACGATTGTGCGAGGAGCACCTGTCTTGTTAGGATCGGGACACGATTCCATGTGTCGACAAGCCCAGTTTTGGGTTCCCGATCGTTCACCGTCACCCAAACCTCGGGTCCGTCTCGAGTCGGCTAACCGTTGCGGGTGTACTCAAGGGTGGCCCCTGAAATAATTCAATCTGTGATTGCTTTGTCGTGAAGGCCTCGTTGGGTTTTGATTTGGTTTTTCCGAGTTGATCGAGTGTGTGTTGCTATTTGTGCACCCTGCAGGTAAAACTTTCGAAAGCCATGTCTGCGGTTATGGACGACTTGGAGCAGTTTCTCGATCATAGACAAGCATAACTAAAGTACCGCTTTAATCGACTAAGTAAATGACTAGTAAATAGTGCAATACTCATGGAATGGTTAATAAAATTGCCAACGGATGGGGGTTGTTCGTCCGCTTCCTCGTTGGTAGCGAGGAGGAGGATGGATCGATGAAATTCTTGTTATAAGCTGTCATTAATTCACGGACATCCGCCTATCATTGGTTAGGCGGATGGTTAGCGTATCTATAACCGTTAGGGTTTATCTTCGCTGCAATTCGTCACCCAGGTTGTGTCCCTTTAGAGGCATAAAGACTTCTGAGTACCCTTAGGGTCTCACACGATAAATTATTGGTTCGGATGAGCAGTACACTCGCAGGACGGATCTTTGGGTGGAAGAGGTCGATGATGTGGGCAACGATCGTTCGGTGTAGAGATTCGAGAACGGGATCCGTGAGATCGTGGGCGGGATGTGCTTATTCTGTGGCATCTTATGCCGATTTGCTTCTTATCCGTACTCGGACTTGTTTTGCTTCCCGATACTCGATGTGTGATGTATGAGGAACTATCCTAAAATATTATATCTATCTAGGTCATTTGAATCTTGCCGTATGGCGTTGCTATATTCCTTTCTTTCTAGATGGAATGGCTCGATGTACTTTTGTATGGTGGCTTGCATACATACTCATTTATGTATGTAGTTGATCCCTTCGCTTCACGCCGCTTGTCTGTCCCGATGAGTTGGAAGTGGTTGGGGCGAAAGGTCTACCCGTGAGTGGCTTTTGGGGCCCCACCGTACTATTTCAACCACTACCGCTCATCCAGGCTTGTATCTAGGGCGTAATTCACCGAGGTAGTTACAATTGGTATCGAGCCATCCCGACCTTCGTGGTCTCACCAAGCAGTCGTTGTCAGTCTAGCAAATATTTTGGTAGTTATGTATACTAGGGAAAAACAAAACGCGAGAGTAGGACTGCTTCCACTTTTCTTCTTACCCACCCACCCATCCTTTTCTGGTAAGGAAGTGCAACGTTTTCAATCCTCTTCTTAAAATTCAAACTAGGATTCACGTGTTCTGGGTTTCCGTAGTACCATAGGTTGTGTGTGTGTGTGTGTGTAATCCCTTGTCTATCTGTTGCATCCAAGTTGTTATCTAATCAGCCTTTGGTTATCAACTGTTGGTACATTCCATACCGACAGGCTTTGCAAACCGACGCGATCTATCTGTTTCGTTGTATACCGACACGATCTGTCTTACTCTTTGTATCCGACGTTATCCTGTTTGGGGTGTTCGTTTCCGTAGTTACCAATCTCTAGGTTCAACGTGAGAAGAAGGGGTTAGGATATGTGTTCCACTTATTCATGTGCGGAGTAATGATTTGAGTGCGGGATGGAGTCGCGACCATACCACTACTCTTATCATTCGCTTTGGTATATTGAATCGGTAGAGTCACTAATCTTGATTCATTAAGTAATTTTGCGCATCTATTGGTATTTTAATGCCGAAATTTGTGGAAAATTTTTCTTTGATATATTTGTGTACCACACTCCTTTTCAGTCGTGTGCGATATGCTTAATATCTTCTAGGTGCTTTGAACTTTGTTGATATTTTAATATCATCTTAGTAATTTGTATCCTTCAATCTTGGTTAATTCCATCTTGGTACTATTTTGGATTATTATTATTCTCCATTATAGTACTGACTTGTGTTTTATATCAATCACAGGATGGCTCCACCACGCCTGCTCGATGAAGACATACCACAGGCTGGGCTCCATGTTGTCAAACATCGTCAATGCCTTGGCAGCAATGCAAAGAACCAACAGCGCTTTGAGGAAAGTGTTCGGAGGAACGAGTTTGCTCCACTACCTCCACCTCCCAGCGAGGAGACATCAAAGCTTCCTGAAATTCAACCCTCGCCAGGTTTGATGTTTCGATCGACCACGGGGCGGATGATTGGTTGCGTGAGATGTCAAGGTTGCTCGAGATCTGATGTTCTGGCGAGTGGGTGAAGTGTGCTACTCACCTTACGAAGGAGATGCAGCTCTACGGTGGGAGAATTACTTGAAGGCAAGTTGCTCCGGTTTCAGCCTACTTGGGAAAGGTTCACTGCAGCTTTCAAAGCGGTTTCATCGAAATTGTTATGGAAAGGATGAAGGAAGCTTTTCTCAACCTTAAGCAGGGAAATGATAGCGTCAACACCTACATCAGGAACTTCATGAATCTTTCTCGTTCTGGTGGCGATGAGGTTTCTGATGACAAGAATAAGCAAAAGAGGTTCAGGCAAGGGCTCAATGCATCGATCAAGTATGCAATCACACATGCAAGGCCGGCATCTTTCCTGGAACTACAACACACAGCTTTGCAAGAGGAAGCAAGTAGGCAAGTGTTTGAGGAGTCCAAGAAACACAACCGTGATGCATCAAGCTCTTCATTTATGGCAGCTCCTTCTAAGCAGCGTGTCTGGGTTCCTAACACCCCACCGTCGCTCCCGGCTCCACCAAGACCTGCAAGTTACGCGTCAAGGCCACTAAACTCCATCACTGCTGCTCCCAGGGGTTACAACCACCACTACCCTGGAGCGCCTGGCGGAGTCCCTGGCTACGTTGCTCCACGTCCACCTGGTGCTTGTTTCACATGTGGAGATCCTGGACATCTCAACTGGAACTGTCCGTTGAAAAACAAAGCTCTTCCTCCACCCCCGCCAAGATCTGGAGCAAGCTCTCCTATGGTTCGTGCACCACCACCTCGGGCTATCAACATCAACACCAAGCCCGGGTCTACTGTTGCTCGTGCCAACTGTGTCAACGCCGCTCAAGCTGAGCATGCACCTGGAGTTGTGATGGGTATGCTTTCCGTTAACTCAGTCCGTGCACGAGTTTTGTTTGATTCTGGTGCATCGCATTCTTTTGTTTCTCACAAGTTTGCAAATGAGAATGAGTTAGTCTTGGTTCCTCTCCTTAAGCGGTTAATGGTCCTTTCTCCTGGAGAGAAGATGGAAGCTTCTAAAGTCAGCCATGGCAATCAAGTTGAGATTGGTGGTTCTTCGTTCTCGGCTTCCTTAATTGTTCTGGGCAATTCTGACATTGATGTCATCTTGGGCATGGATTGTTTGACAGCAAATGCAGCTGTGATTGATTGTGCTGAACGCTCAGTTTCTTTGAAGATTCCTGAAGGCCATATAGTCTTTTCTCCAAGTCCGACTCCTGCTGTCCAGCTCTTCTCTTTGGCGGCTCTGAATGATGATGCTATGGAAGCTATTCAGAGTGTACCGGTGGTCTGTGAGTTCCCAGATGTCTTTCCTGAAGAGTTGTCGGGTATGCCTCCGGATCGTGAGGTTGAGTTTGTAATTGAGCTTGAACCTGGAACGGCGCCTATCTCCAAGCGGCCTTATAAAATGGGTCCTTCTGAGTTGGCTGAACTCAAACGACAACTTGATGAACAAGAGAAGTTGGGTTTCATTCAACACAGTACTTCTTCTTGGGGTAGCCCAACAATCTTTGTGAAGAAGCGTGACAGAACTGATAGACTTTGTGTTGACTATCGGGCTCTCAATGCTAAAACCATCAAGAACCAATATCCTCTCCCGCGGATTAATGATCTCTTCGATCAGCTAGCTGGAGCTGTGGTGTTCTCTAAGCTGGACTTGAGAAGTGGTTATCACCAAATCAAGATTCGCAAGGAAGATGTGCCCAAAACAGCTTTCACCACCCGCTATGGCCTGTATGAGTACACGGTCATGTCTTTCGGTCTCACCAACGCACCTGCTACCTTCTCGAGGCTTATGAACTCGGTTTTCATGGAGTACCTTGATAAGTTCGTGGTGGTCTATCTGGATGACATCCTAGTCTATTCCAAGTCAAAGGAAGAGCATGAAGAACACCTGCGGTGTGTCCTAAGCAAGCTGCGTGAGAACCGCTTGTATGCAAAGTTCTCAAAGTGTGAGTTTTGGCTGCCTGAAGTAACCTATCTTGGTCATGTCATCTCTACCAAGGGCATTGCAGTCAACCCGGAAACTGTGAAGACAATTGTTGAATGGCTTCCTCCTGTTAATGTCAAAGAAGTGCGGAGTTTCCTCGGTTTGGCTAGTTATTGTCGCTTCTTTCATTCGAACTTTTCGAAGATAGCGAAGCCTCTTACCGATCTCCTCAAGAAAGGCAAGAAATACCTGTGGACTCCTGCATGTCAAGCAAGTTTTGAGACACTCAAAGAGAAGCTCACTTCCACACCAGTCTTGGTTCCTCGGATACATCTAAGCCTTTCCGGATATTCTGCGCCTCTTTGCAAGGATTGGGTGCGGTCCTTATGCAAGAGAAGCGTGGTTGCTTATGCCTCTCGACAGTTGAAGACGCATGAGATCAACTATCCCACACATGACCTCGAGCTCGCAGCAGTTGTCTTTGCTTTGAAGCTATGGAGGCACTACTTGCTTGGCAACCGATGTGAGATCTTTTCTGACCACAAGAGTTTGAAGTATATCTTCACTCAGCCTGATCTCAACCTTTGGCAGAGGAGATGGATTGAAGCAATCAATGATTTTGATTTGACCATCAACTACACTCCGGGCAAAGCTAATGTCATGGCCGATGCTCTCAGCCGCAAAGCTTATGTCAACAACCTCATGATGGAAGAACAACAGCCTCTCTTGTGCGAGGAATTCCGTCGACTCAACCTGGAAATTGTGGAACAAGGGCATCTCCTGAACCTTCTGGCTACTCCTCTCTTGGAAGAAAAGATTCGCTCTCGTCAGCTGGGTGATCCGCACACCAAAAAGATCATCTCTAAACTTGAGCTTCCGAAGTATGAGTCCTTCCACGTTGATGATCAAGGCACGCTTTTCTTTGAACACCGGATGTTTGTTCCGAACTACCCGGGTTTGAGAAAGCAAGTTCTTAAGGAGGCGCATGATTCGGTTCTTTCTATCCATCCTGGCAACACAAAGATGTACATGGACTTGAAAACACAATATTGGTGGCCTGGTTTGAAACGGTATTGTGCTAAGTATGTCTCGGAATGTGATGTCTGCCGCAGAGTGAAAGCTGTCCATCAGAAACCTTTCGGTCTTCTACAGCCATTGAAACCCCCGGAATGGAAATGGGAGAAAGTAGAGATGGACTTCATCACTGGTTTTCCAAGGTCGCGGAAGGGCAACAATGCAATCTTTGTTGTCATCGACAGGCTTTCTAAAGTGGCTCATTTCTTCCCCGTCAAGGAAACAATTTCTGGAATTCAGTTGGCTGAGCTCTATATCAACAGGATTGTCTCTCTGTATGGGGTTCCGCTTGAGATCAGTTCAGACCGTGGGAGCATCTTCACTTCCAAGTTCTGGGAAAGTTTCCAAAATGCTTTGGGAACAAAGTTGAACTTCAGCACTGCTTACCACCCTCAGTCGCAAGGACAGGTTGAAAGGATCAATCAGATCCTGGAGGATATGCTGCGTGCTTGCGTCATCTCCTTTGGCATGAAGTGGGAGGAATGTCTTCCTTATGCTGAATTCTCGTACAACAACAGCTTCCAGAAGAGTCTGAAGATGGCACCATTTGAGGCTCTCTATGGTCGCAAGTCAGAACTCCGATTGGTTGGTCGGTGCGGAGAAAGAATGGTTTGGCCCGACATTGTAACTCAAGCGGAGGAGAAGGTGCATATCATTCTTGAGAACGAAGATTGCTCAAAGTCGTCGGAAGAGCAATTATGACAGAAGCACACGGACATGGTGTATGCCCTGGTGATCTCGTCTACCTTCGTGTTACTCCCATGAGAGGCACACCGCTTTGGTATCAAAGGAAAGCTAGCTCCTAGATACATCGGTCCTTTCAAGATTCGTGGTAGAAGAGGAGAAGTTGCTTATGCACTTGAGCTTAGGAAAACTCAAAGTCCATGATGTTTTCCACATCTCTCAGCTCAGAAGTGCTTCAAAGATCCCGCGAGTAACCGTGGATCATGAGCTAATCGACCTCCAAGAAGACCTGTCTTATCAAGAACACCCCACAAAATCCTTGAGACCCATGAAGAAGGACTCACAACAAGTCCATCAAGTTACGCAAGGTGCGGTGGTCACACCATTACATTGATGAAGCCACTTGGGAGCGTGAAGATGAACTCCGTGCCAACTATCCTACCCTCTTTGTGTCTTCTTCTTCTTCCTAGAATCTCGCCAGATTCTGTTTAGTGGGGAGAGTTGTAGCATCCCAGTTGTCTAACATCTGTAATGCTACTGGATCTAGTAATAAAAGGGCCACTTCCTACATATAATTGTTGCATCATCATCATGTCATGTTCATGTCATCATGCCACCTTGCAATTTGAGCATCATACAAACCCTTGTGATTTGCTTCTTACCTCATATGCATCATTAATTGTATTTGCCTCTTGATATTGTAGTTGGATCTTGATATATTGTTCAAATGCCCAAGCTGAGTTGGGGGCATATCTTTTATTGACTCCACCATCTTTTCTTCACCACCTTATAACTCCACCATCCAATTGATATGAGCTGGCATTTATTTGAGTTTACCTAGCTCATGTGGGTTGGGTGGATCCAATGCTTGTCCCTTTTCTTTGCTTGGCCTTATTCCACCTTTTGGGAATGCAGGAAATAATGCCGTGTGATCTTATGTTGTTTTCACAATATGAATACATGGCATTTATTATTTGCATGGGCCATGCAATAACCACCTCATATCTCTATCTCTGTTTTGTTTTTGACAAGCCTTAGATCCATGTGAAGGTTCCCCAATTTTACAAATGTTTTCCATCTAAATTGCAAAATACCATATCTTCATATGCTTGCAAAATGCCCCACTTGGCTCATTCATAAATTATGTATGTATGCATCAACATCTCCACTTCTTTTGTTCCCCTTTTCTATCCTTGGCCTTCCCTTTTCTCTGTTCAAAATTATCTGCTAGGTTCAAAAAGTTTTGAAATATAAAGGTTGTTGGGATTTGAAACAAACAAAACAAATAGAAATAAAAAGAAGAGGGATAAAGAGGAGAAGCAAACACAGCGACACACAGGCCTCAACCAGCATGACCAGGGAACCCTCCTCTCCTCCGGCCCAACTCACCTCCGGCCCAAGATCTGCCTGCCGCCGCTGCATTCCTCTTCTTCCTGTCCACAGCCGTTCGCCGTTCACCTCGGCGTGAGCAGGCAGCGGAAGCAGGTCCCCGTCAGCGTCGCCGTCACGTGGCCACCCTCGCCCTTCTTATCCCCAAGTCATAGAGGCCCCCTACAACCCTAGCCTTCCTCTTTCCCCCTCTCCGCCGTCCCTGTCCTCCTCCTCCCTTGGCAGCAGCGGAGCATTGTCGCCATGGTCGCCAGGCGAGCACCGGGCTCGCTGCCTTCGTCCGGCCTTGTGGGGTACATCGAGAGGAGCTGCACGCCCAGGAGCTCTGCTTCCCTCGACCAAGTCTGGGAGCAGCCGTTCCCTCGCTCCGACCACCTCCTGCCCGATTCGGTGGGAATCGGCGAGTGAGCTCCCCAAAACCCTCTGCTTTACCCTCACCTTGCGCCTTTGTTTGTGACCCCTGACCCAGAGCCGCCCACTGACGCGCAGCCCGAACCGGCGTTTTCCTCCTCTGTTCCCGGCGTGCCTTCCAAGGCAACACGCGTCGACCCTTCCTTGTGAGATCGGTAGCCGGAGCCTCCCTCTACACTTTCCGTTTTGACAGCCAGAGCCACCTCGCCGCGGACGCGATGCCATCCTCGCCGGAAGATCTCGCCGTCGCCAGTCGTCGACGAGATTCAGAGAGCGACGTTCGTCAGTCAGGGCTCGCGTGGAAGTTTTGCGAACCCCCCCCCCAAGTTTCGGTCGATCACGCCCAGATCCCTAGCAGCGATGCCCGCTGTCGGCCGCCGGTACTTTGGCGAAAACCCTGACATTCAGGCCCTCACCGCACTTCCTCACTCCTGTCGTTGGCTCACCAGGCCCTCGGCATCACGTGGGACCTGCACTGCCGTTGGGCCCACGTCGGCTGCCAGCTAAGCCTGTAGCAGACGGCGTCAGCTGCCGTGGCCCCCTTATGCCCTCTGCCCCACCTGTCAATGACCATGGGTAGCTTTCATCTGAGTAACAAAAGTTTGCCAAACTTTTCTATACAAACAAAAATTTCAGAAAATGCTAATATACCAAATAATTCATATCTTTTGAAATAATTCGAATTTGTAAAAACTTTCAAAATGGAAAGTAAATGTTTTCTAAATATGAATTCAACCATGTTTTCGAATTTGACCAAGTTTGACTCTATCTAGTCAAACCTTTGACCTTGACCCCTTTTAATTATTTTGACTTGAAATAAATTTAAATTCATAATTTCAAATAATACAAATAATATATGTTTTTGAATCAGAAAAATGTGAGGATTTCAAATATGCTATTCAAATTACCTTTTGCACATTTAAAATTCCAAGTTGAGTAAATTACAACAAATGCCACTAGAACTTAATAAATTAATAACTTTTGATTTATAACTCCGAATTTAACAAATGATATGTCTAAAATGATCAGCTCGACGAGACCTTTCTGTTTATGCTATCCATGACTTCAATTGCAGCATGCATCATATAAATATAAAGTATACAGAAACTATTATGACAATAAAATGTGACCAAAACTCAATAAAATGATTTATTCTTGTATTCCACACCTCACCCATGCCATGCTACTTTATTGCCATGCAAATTGTGCATCATTCATCATGGCATGATTGTTTGCTTGTCGCATTTTATTCATATGCTTGCGCTCCTTATTTATGTTGGCCCTTGTTTGTTTGGTTCTTCTTCGAATAGACACTGAGCAGGGGATATATCAAGAGAACTAGGAGCACTACCCAGATCCGTCTCTCGCTTCAACTGAGTTGCCAGGCAAGCACTACCACATGCTTGCATACATACAGTACCTACTGCCTCTATCTTATTCTTGCACCATTGAGTCGCGATTGCATTAAATTGAATCCCAAGTATTACATAGCCTTTACTTTTAAACCCCACCAAGCTTGTTCCTCCATCCCATGAGCCATTACTACAGGAGTTGTTTGAGCCATGCGAGTCGTAGAACAGCATGTGTAGGGTATGTGAGAGTCTGATGGATAACGAGGTACCTAAACAACTTAACTTTGAGTAGTAATGGGATAACTAATGAAAGTGGCACGGTGAGCAACATCTGCTATTTGGTTTTCCTGCTCACTTGTGTCCGTAAGACCCCGAGTACTTGATTCTGTTCCAAGATTATTCGCTATCCACATCCGGGAGGCTTATGGGACCCCACGAGCGAGCTTGATTTTGTCTTATTTCTTGGGGCCACAAACTAGTTTGAGGTTTTATTTACTATCCTGTACTTATGCCATGCTACTACGTATTTACGATTGTGCGAGGAGCACCTGTATCTGTTAGGATCGGGACACGATTCCGCTGTGTCGACAAGCCCGCTTTTGGGTTCCCGGTTGTTCCTGACCGTCCACCCAAACCTCGGGTCCGTCTCGAGTCATTAACTTCATTGCGGGTGTACTCAAGGGTGGCCCCTGAAATAATTCTGAATCCTGTGATTGCTTTGTCGTGAAGGCCTCGTTGGGTTTTGATTTGGTTTTAGAGGTTGATCGAGTGTGTTGCTATTTGTGCACCCTGCGGGTAAAACTTTCTGGCCGTGTCGCGGTTATGGGCGACTTGGAGCACGGTTCTCGATCATAGACAAGCATAACTAAAGTACCGCTTTAATCGACTAAGTAAATGACTAGTAAATAGTGCAATACTCATGGAATGGTTAATAAAATTGCCAGCGGATGGGGGTTGTTTGTCCTTCCTCGTTGGTAAGCGAGGAGGATGGATCGATGAAATTACTGTTATAACTGTTGTTATTAATTCACGGACATCCGTCTATCATTGGTTAGGTGGATGGTTAGCGTATCTATAACTTTAGGGTTTATCTTTCGCTGCAATTCGTCACCCTAGGTTGTGTCCCTTTAGAGGCATAAAGACTTCTGAGTACCCTTAGGGTCTCACACGATAAATTATTGGTTCGGATGAACAGTACACTCGCGGGGCGGATCTTTGGGTGGAAGAGGCTGATGATGTGGGCAACGATCGTTCGGTGTAGAGATTCCGGGAACGGGGATCCGTGAGATCTGTGGGCGGGATGTGCTTATTCCTGTGGCATCTTATGCCGATTTGCTTCTTATCCGTACTCGGACTTGTTTTGCCGCTTCCGCTTGATACTCTGATGTGGGATGTATGAGGAACTATCCTAAAATATTATATCTATCTAGGTCATTTGAATCTTTCCGTATGGTGTTGCTATATTTCCTTTCTTTCTAGAAGGAATGGCTCTGATGTACTTTTGTATGGTGGCTTGCATACATACTCATTTGTGTATGTAGTTGATCCCTTCGCCGACGACACGCCTGAGACAGTCCCGATGAGTTGGAAGTGGTTGGGACGGCCGAAAGGTCTACCCGTGAGTGGCTTTTGGGGCACCACCGTACTATTTCAACCACTACCGCTCATCCAGGCTTGTATCTAGGAGCGTAATTCACCGAGGTAGTTATAATACGTGATCACCACCGTCCCAGCAACCCCACAGACACGCTCGTTCGCCGCCGCGCGGACCACGCGCGTTGTGCGCCATGAAATTCTCCGTCGGGCACGCGCAGAGCACCGTTGTGTTCCGACCAAACCGCACCGCCCCACGTCTCGCCACCGTGCCGTTAAGCATCGCCAGGGATTTGAATTAAACCTTTTCCATTTTATTTCAAACACACTTTTGTACCCAGTTTCAAAAATCAACCCAGGTCGATTCAGTGCACCAAAATTAATGAAACTAATTTTGTTAGAAAGGTCTTGTAATGCTGAATCCAAGCCCGTTGGATTCAAACCATTTGGATATGTATGTCATCCTTGGTAAAAATAACAAGGCATAGGATTTTCTGCATTCAAACATTTTTCAAATTTAAACCATAATAGCTTTTGAGTTGAATCCAACTCTCAAAAATCAAATTTGACCATACCTTTCAGAATATATAAAAATATATAGGTTTACTTACAAAAATAATGTTCAAGTAATAAAAGAATGCCACATAGGCATTTCTAGCCACTTTAATTAATTAAAATAAAAGGGTAAAACCTTATTAAATTGTGACATCACTTTAAATCACATTACCATGGACTAAAATATGTGGTGATGACATGTTTCAACATGATCCCATGTTTGGTTTGGAGAATAGTAAATCTTAAATAGTTTTTCAATGAGTAGAAATTACTTTTCTAAAAATAAAAGGAATTAAACCAAGCCTTAATCTTGGAATGTTAGTGATGATGCTAGATCATCTATAGGACCCTTTTGTGTGATGATTGCAAGTAATTAAGTATTGTTTGGTGATTGTGTACATCGTATTTATTTATAGACGCTAGTACCGACCAAGGATACGAGGAGGAAAGAGGATTCTACAAAGAAGAAGCCGAGGAGAACTTCAACCACTGCTCTGCACAAGGCAAGCTAACACTTGCAATTAAGCAAGCTTATACTGATATTGTGCAAGCCCATACTTGCAAGCCTTACTAATCAAGTTGACCTATGCAAGCTAATACTTGCTTGTTACCATGCCAATTATATGCCTTAAGCATATGTGATCTTACCCACTTGATAACCCAATCCTAGTTTTATTTGCAAGCTTCTACTTTTTTCTTTATCAAAGCTTTAACTTAGAGTTGACTTAAGTGACTTATAGATCCTAGAAAAATATATTTGAAGGTTGCATAAAGAGCATAAAATTTGGCCTAAGTTAGAAACCTTGATATCATCCTAAGATATAAGGTTGTACTTAGTTGGAACACCATTAGTTTACCACCCCTCATTAGTAGTTATCCCCACTTGTAGATGCTAGTGCTAAGCATAAAACTTGATCAACTTTAGGTGGGAATACTTGGTGAAAATGGTTATGAAAACCTTAGAATGATGGATCATTCTACTGAGATGTTTTGACATGTGTTTCCGAACACCAGATGATTTTGGTGATGAAAATGTTGAGGCATGAGCCTTAGCCCTTTATAAAACTGATGGTTGTCTGGATGCGATACCATTCCAATTTTATCGTACAACCACAATACCCGAAGATTGGGTAGGGCTTGACTGGAAACTTATATAACTTAGTATTATTTCCCTCACGGCCAAGGTCTGAGCTGAGGCTACCTTGTGAAGATTGTCCACCTGTGCAGTACCCAAGATGACAGTTGATCATGGTTGGGAGGCCAAACTCATAGGAGAGGTGCTTATACTAGGGCGTGTAATTGAAAGGTTAGGATTGATTATCCGTATACTGAGTATGGTAAATTCAGGATTTGTTCCCGACGGATGTATCGAATGTTGTGGTGAAAGTGTACAATCTCTGCAGAGTGTCAAACTATTCGAATAGCCGCGTCCGCGGTTATGGACAGTTGGAGTGGACATATTGTTCCTCCGTCAGATGTTTTCAAAATGACTTGTGAAATGAATTGATACTTTGACTTGACCACAACAGGGTTGTGCTATGAAATACAAGTTCCCACTTAGGTGTTATAAACTTCAACTAGCTCTCTTGCTTCTTAACTTAGTAGAGATAAATCTGGCCTTTGCAAAACAACCCTAGAGCTTAGTGTCATTATCCAAAAACCCTTTTACTTGTTAGTATTAGTTTGCGAGTACATTAAGAGTACTCATGGATTTGTCCCTGGCTATTCCCGTGGCCAGACTATGAAGAGGAGTACCTGGAGGATGGACCCCAGGAAGGTTACGACAACTAGGATCATCTTCCATCGTCAGCATTGCCTGTGACCCCGAAGATGGAGCTTCATCTACGCTACCGTTATTATTACGTATTCTGTTGCTTGAAGTTGTTTTAAGAACTGGATCATGAGATCCTTATTTGTGTAAAGACCTTATGTATGGTTTGTAATGGATGATATACTGTGGTATCCAATTCTGTTATGTCTCGCAAAAATGGTAATCCTGTGATTGCGATGTATGGCATAACAGGCATCTGGGATTAAAAATCCGGGTGTTGACACCTGTCCATTTCTAAAAACAAGATGTATATTTTTAGTCTAACCAATTATGTAGGCAAAACATAAATGTCTAGAATACCAAATTAATATCAATAACCAATAGAATATATTTTTATAGATCATAATAGACTTATCTGTAAGATTGATCAAACTTGCACGATGTTTATTTATAGGTAAAAATGTACGCATTGGTTTTAGGAACGGGTGTTGCATTATTGATCATTCAATAATATCAACCATGGTTGTCAAATAGATCGGCTAAAAGCAATCGCCAGACCATCCAAGTTGGACATGCCCCGTGGCAGTTCTCTCCGTAAGTCTACCATCCACCGTATGACCATGCATCGCATCATATGACCCAACAACTAAAGAAAGATACTATTTTAAAAAAAATAGTATTTCTAGAGCGTGTTTGATAGCCTGTATTTCCTCGAGACAGGCCGACAGACGACAAAATAGCCCGATTGGATGCCTGCAGGACCCATGCATTGTGACCGACACGAGTCTTAAAGGTCGAGAGGCAGGACCAGTGATAACGTCCGAATCGGTCGTTTTTCTAGAGCCTCGCTCAGGCGAGCCAAAAAACTCTTTGGTGCTCGCATGGGCAATAGGAGGGAGATGGATCGTCCCTTCTAAAATACGCGCCATAGATCCCCTCATCGCCCACTTCTCTGCCTCTCCACTCTTCCATTGCCGATGAAGAATCTCTCGATCGCCATCGACGTCGGCAGTCACAGGCGAAGAAGGAGATCTGAGCGACCTCAACATATGCGTATTCGTCGGCCATACGCGCTGCTTCGTGTTAACAATCTTCTGCATCACGTCGGTAGTGGCGGTAAGCTCTATGTAACACCCTCAGAATCGGTCCTATGCAAGTTTTAGCGAAACCCGCCAAACCCGCATAGAAACGATTCAAAGGTGCCCACCAGGCACTTTCGTGCGGGTGGAAAACAAAGTAATAACATTACACAACAGTCCTCGATGGGACCCATAGAGGAATATATATACAAATGACTCAATGAGTCAAGAATACAGATATAATATACAAAGATCCAAATCACCTTGAAAATGAGAGAGCGTCCGACTACGGACAAGATGCAAATGGGGCTAAGAGCCACGAAGAATAACCAATGGCGTCCATAACTGCCCGTGCCATGCGAAGGGTAACCCTGCTAACAACGTCGATCTCAAAACCTGCTTAAACAAAAGGGCACCAGCAAAGGGAAAGGAAAAAGAGAGCGGTTAATCGAGGCGATGCAGCGAGACTAGAATTCGGCGGTCCTCGCCTACATAGGTATGGTGGACTGAAGCGACAGCGCAGCATGCACTAAACAACCTATAGAGACTCGATACAACTGGCGGCTATCAGAGAGGGGTAAGAAGGACCTATTCGGAACCAACCTGATACTACCACCAAACATACCTATCCTGGTGTTTCCCCCTCGAGACCAGACGAGGAAGTCAACCGAGGAACTCACACAGTTGGCAGTTTTATTTATTCAGTTATCGTTGCAGCAATTACTAGTCAGGTGTAGATAATCATCCTGATAAAATAAGCAGTGGGCCGTTTTAGTTAACCATTCCATTGTAGTTGCGACACTTACTAGTCAAATACAATTAGCATGAGATATCCCAAAACCCAGCAGTTGTTGGCACTTTTATTTAGCCATTCCGTTATAGTTGCAGTACTTACTAGTCAGATACAATGGTAGCAAGCGACAACCCAAACAAGCAATTGTTGGCAGTTTTATTTAGCCATTCCATTATAGTGAAGCTGATTACTAGTCATTATAAAGACAAATTTATAGCACTACTTTAGTTATAGTTGTCTATGATCGAGATACTGTGCTCCAAGTCGTCCATAACGCGGACACGACTTTCGGAAAGTTTTACCTGCAGGTGCATAAATAGCAACACACACTCGATCAACCTCGGAAAAACCAAATCAAAACCCAACGAGGCCTTCACGACAAAGCAATCACAGGATTCAGAATATTTCAGGGGCACCCCATTGAGTACACCATAGCGAACGGTTAGGTGACTCGAGACGGACTCAAGGTTTGCGTCAATGGTCAGAACGAGGGAACCCGAAAATGTGACTGGGCTTGTCGATACCGCGAAAATACTCCGCTTCCCTAAACAGTACAGGTGCTCCTCGCACAATCGTAAATAAATCAGTAAAGCATGGCATAAGTACAGGATAGTAAATAAAACCTCAAACTAGTTTGTGGCCCCAAGAAATAAGAATGAATCAAGCTCTGACTCAGGGGGGGTCCCATAATCCTCCCGGATGTGGATAGCGCGAATATTCAAGGAACAGGTATCAAGTACTCGGGGTCCTACGGGACACAAGTGGACGGTTAACAACCAAATAACATCTATTGCCCACATGTGCCTCTGTATTTACCTACTTCAATTTTAGTTGTTAAACAGTAATTAAAGTCTTGATCATCTCCAACAATAAACATGCGGCAATACTCCAACAACTGTGGTACTTGACGACACGCAACGACACTTGAGCAAGCGACTACGACGCGCGGTCCAACTATCTACCAAACAACAGGTAATAGGATGTGTCCAAGGTAATATAAGGCTGCAAGGGATATCACGGGTATGAAAACTAGAGCAACGCAACACAGATAGCAATAGATCAACAGGAGGGGAATAAATACTATAAAAGTAAGATAGGTAGAAAGGGGGAGGTGCTCGCCTGAAAACATTGTCGAAGGTTCAACTGAAGATCGGGTCGACACTCGCATCAACTCAACGGCCTTATCCGCGAAGAACCAAAACACTAGAATAAACACCGGATGCACTATTTAATACAACGGCAGAAAATCGGGCATGATGTATGGCATGGCAGGCATGCGATGCAATTAGGCCATATTAAGCGGAACCGGGGTCCCGACATTTAATTAAACGGTTCAAGTTATTTATCTACCCCGCAAATTAAAATATTGTCTTAACATGGCAAAAGATAGCACCGGTTCGCTACACAAATTTAAATGGGTCTAATATACGACTGGATTTGTCCGCATATGATCCCATATTTAATTAGGTGAATCGGCATAAGGCCCCCAAACCACACAATATGCATGCGAGTATGACAATTTAATATGCAACAAGATATCTCATTTATTATAAAAATATTGGTCTCGGAAAAGGGGGGTCACACTTGGTGGTCCGACGATCTTGGTTCGATGTGGTTCGGGTTCGGACGCCGGGAACGGGCTTCGGAATCCATGAGGCGATCTTGGTGGTTCGAGTACGAGAATCTTCGGCTCCCTACCGACGATTCAGAGGTTCCGACTTGGTTTGCCGATGGAGAACTTCGGCTTGGGAGCTTGATTGTCGGTGTCATCGGTTCCTCTTCGGAAGAGCTTGGCGACGGTCTCTGGCTGCTATAGTAGCAAGGCATGTCCACCGAGCCAACGCCTTCATGACACAGGCATCACCAAAAAAAACAACAGTGCCACCCCTTGACACTTCGCAGGAGGATTTCTTCACCAACTCAAAGTACTACCTTGTCAACAACATCTCATTGTTGCAGCAACTCGCACCCTTTCGTAACACTGCTTTACAGAGGGGGAAAACAATGAATGGAAACAGAGAACTGGAGGGTGGCGACAGGGCGCTGCGGCCTGGTGCGGGAACGTCAAGGTCGAGGCAGAGGGCCTCGCCGGCGGGGAGAAGCGCGACGGCCGATGGGCCATCGCAGGGTCGCCGGGATGGCGCTGGGCACGATGCGGATCCGAGGCGGAGCCCTCGTGCTCACAGAGACACCGGGGAGGCGAGCCCACAGAGGGGAAGGGCGGCGGCGCAGCTCGGGACCGTCGAGGTGGAGGCGAGGCTCCAAGGGGAGCTCGGAATCGCAGGGGCGGGTGGCCACGACGGACGGCAGCGTCCACAGGATCGGGGGGAGGTCGTCGAGGAGGGGCAGAGAGGCACCACGGTGGTGTCGGGGTGCTGCAGGAAGGAGGAGGGCGGACGGTGGAGACGGGGCCCCAGCGGTGCCCTGCAGGGGCTGGCCGGTGGGCAGCTGAGGCCGGCGGAGGAGCGGTTCATGGACGGGGGAAAAGGCGACGGTGGCGGGGAATCGTGAGGTGGCGGCGGCCGAAGAGATGAGAGGAGGGTCGGCGGGGGAGAGAGATTGGGGTGGGGGCGTGCGTTTGGTTGGGGCAGGCGGGAGTGGGGTCAAGGGCAGTTCCAGCGAGCGGGGTAGGTGGGATGCGTGCAGGTGGGGGTGCGTGTGTTGTGTGTCGATGCGGCGGCGGGTGGTGTAGAGGGATGGTTAGGATCTGGGGTAGATGGGATTAGGGTTTGGAGAATAGGAATAGATTAGGGTTTGGTGAGATTGGGTTGGGCCGATCGGGGTGGTAGGTGGCCTGGCTTTTCGGGTCGGGCTGCCTCCCCCGATCAAAACAGTTTTATTTTAAAAAATATTGTTTATTTTAATTTTAGTAAATGATTTTGTAATTAGTTTTAGACAAACAAAATATCCGGAAACATCCGGGGTTTAATTTTAAATAGAAGGAGGGCTAGTTTCAGAAAACAATAGTCTTTCGCAACATAGTTTCAAGTAAAATAATATGCCTGATGATGTCATGAAGATGCACAAAACAAAATACCAAGCGATTTTCTAGTAGTGATTTTTGCGGGATGCCACACTCTACCCCTTCTTATCCGAGACATGTTGACGGTAGATCTGTAGATAGATGTTTATGGATAGGGTTCTCTATGGCATGCGTTGTAGATCTGTATTTCTAGGGTATTTTTGACTAGGTGTTTACTATTGATGCTCCATTTTGTTCTTGGGAATATCGGCCGACCATTTCTTGGCTTCCTGTTCTTATCTTATGGTTGAAGTGATGACAGATCTTGCATAAAGAGTTGTCGATGACTAAATTGTGTGTGTTATGCACTTTTGGGATGGAGTTATTGAACCAAGTGGTATGTACAATACTTGTGCATTCGACCAGGTTTACTAACTTCATCTTTAAAAAAGTTATGTGTCCAATGCCACATGCCGGAAGAATTTGAATCTTTATAACACGCACTATACGAGGCAATGTTTCCACTTCTCTAAAGTGGCAATGTTTAGGACAGTTCCATACAGGGTCGGCTCTGGGTTTTTGGAGGCCCTGGGCGAACTTCATTAATAGGCCCAACATATAAAAAAGCCGATTTCATACAAAAATTGTATACAGTTTTGTATGTCCATAAACAACAATTTCATTTGCATCAAATATCAGATAAATTATCTTGCTTTTATTTTAAACCAAATAACATACTAGAATTTACAAAGAAAAAAGAGAGCTTACTTGCTAACAAGCTCCAAGTTTTCAATAGTCATGAAGATTTTTCCACTTTCCTGCATTTTGTGTTGCAAAGCCAATAATGACAGTGTTTTCTTTTTTCCTCTTATTTTTTTTGTCACAACCTGATAAATAATTTTTGGGCAACATGTTTACAAGAAAATTTAGAGAGGACGCCTGATCGGCCATGACTGAATTTGACTAGCTTCTTCAGTTACCGACGCAGCGAATGTGCGAACGCTAAAGGATGGATCGGCCGCAAGTATATTGTAATAAAAGATAAACCATCAAGGATTTGAGATCGAGAACACAAAATAGTACCTCGGTCAAGCTAATTGAAATTTTGATCTCACAATTACCTCCCACTCTCCCTAATTCGTTGTTCTATTCTAGTCCGTAGCAGCGGCCGGCCGTGTGTCAGCCTAGGGTCATCAGAGCCAGGGTCGTGTGCCTGCTAGGTAGATTCGGTCGTGCTAATACAAAGGCAAGTGCTAGCCATACCCCGGGACGATGGGAAAGCTTTCATCATCCTGCTTTTCGTGTTGACACGTGTTTATTTGCTGCAAAACATCCCGTGTTTGCTATATATGTTCTCGCTTTTGCTTTCGAAGCAAAAAAAGGTTCGTTTTATAAATAAAACGTCTCGCCAGAGACCTCGCCGGAGACCATGTAGCAAAAAAATTGTGTTAATGCAGCAAAACTGACTTCGCCGGAGACATTATCGGAAAAATTCGCTGGTGACTCTCGCCGGAGACCTTGTAGCAAAAAGTTGACACTGTTGTAGCAAAAAAATCTTCTAATGTAGCAAAAAAATCTTCTAATGTAGCAAAAAAAACTACTTCGTCGAAGACATCGCCGGAGACTTATCTAGACACCTCGTCGGAGACATCATCAGGGATGTCGCGTAGCAAAAAAATTACTGATATTGTAGCAAAACTAAAAAATAAATGTAGCAAAAAAATAACAAAAATGTAGCAAAAACCGAATTCGCCAAAGATATTGTCGCAAAAACATGCTATGTAGCAAAATAGTCCGTCACATGTAGCAACACCGACAGTCGCATGTAGCAAATTTGATCACCGCAGGTAACAAAAAATGGCCAACGTGGAAGGGAGCAACATCGTTGTTCACTGGAGCAACGCCAATTCAGGTCGAGATTGGCAGGGCAAGATGATGGAGGTGGGTGCTGAAGGGGAGAGGTCCCGATGGACGGAGGACGGCACGGGAATGGAGGACGACCCGACGGAGGAGGAGGCGTGCGGCGGCGGGGCAGAGGTCGCTAGAGAGGAAGGTCGCCGGGGCTGGGGTCGCCGGAGACGGAGGCGGAGGTCACCGGGGCGGGGGTCGCCGGAGACGGAGGCAGAGGTCACCGGGACGGGGGTCGCCGGAGACGGAGGCGGAGGTCGCTGGGAGGAGGCGGAGATCGCTGGAGCGCGAGGAGGGATAAGGAAGAAGTTGACCGACGCAAGACGTGGGCCAGCGTATGACTCGCGTGAGATCCGGATCCGGACGATGGATCTCCGGGGGATTACCATCATTTTCCTAATACAAAACAGGAAAAGCGAACGAAGCGGTGGAGAGCCTTTCTACGGCCGTGCGTACTCTCTGGGCTTGTATCTTTTCTTCTACTCCCTGTATATGCAGATAGGTAGTATTATGCATCAATACAAGGCTTTATAGGTATACGTGTACTTCTACTTGTGTACTGGGTCTGGGCCCCTATTTCGGCTGGGCCCCAGGCCGTCGCCCCTCTTGTCCTGGGCCAGAGTCGGCACTGGTTCCATATGCAACAATGCTTGCACTTTTCTGAACTGGAAGTATTTAGGACTGTTACACATGAAGTAATATTTCCACTTTTTTGAACTATCGATGATTTGTACCTAGTATTTTTTCCAAAGAGGGAAACTATGGATTGCTATCATTCCTCTATTTGTTTTGCCAAAGATTAAAAAGTCACACAATGTGATTTCAGGGAAAGGTGATCGAACCTAGCTATTTGTACAAGCCATATTGCTTATGCATGCGATTTAGTTCGCTCATCATCCCTAAAAATATTGTCTACATATATGAAGCAACGTATCTTACACTTTCTAACTGTTTTATGTTCTGCCGATGAGGACCTAGTTATGGTTGGATGATCATGTTATTTCTTTATGTTGCTAAGCATGTTTTTTCCTACTTGCAGGCTTTAAAGACTGACGACCTGGGGGATGCTGACAAGGGCTCCAGCAAGAGGTTGAAAAAAATAGGAATGCCGACCAATGTTGGCCACTAGAATGGGGGAGTAACTCCAACCCAGTTCCGCAAGGTGCTATCAACACCTGTTCTAGGATTGCTTCCTAGCTTAGATGCATTCATGCCTTATTGGATAGAGTTTCATACAAGATTACCTTGAATACTATGACCAGCTGCCAATGTGACATCATGATCAATGATGTCGATGAAAAAGCTTGTTTCGATCAAGATTGGCCTACTTTTGCTCTAGCTCATGACCTAAAGATCGGTTACATGCCGAGCTTCAAGAAGATCTTTCCAAAGGTGTACAAGGTGGTCATCTATGACTACAATCAAGCTGAGAGTGTCAAGAGGTGCCCTCGCCGTTCAGAAGCATTCAGGAGGATCGTCGATTAGTAGTGAGTTTTGTCTTCTGGCATGTTGATGTTAGTCCTTGTGGTTTTAGTAAGTAGTGCATATTGTGGTGAACTCCAATACTTTCAATCCCTGTCGTGAACTTGTGTCTTCATCATCGTCAACTAGTAATCTATGAAGTAGTAATCTGATCTACATTATCTTGTTTCGTAGTTGGTAACCTCTCATCTCTCTATGAAAGAGGTTAAGATAGTAACAATGGTGCAGGCAACAAAACACACTGCAAACTACAATAGCCTTGCGTTTAGACAACCAAATAGCAGAATTCATGTATTTGCTAGATGAAAAAAAATACGATGCTAACGAGATGCACAATATGGTCCAACCTCTGTTTCCTCTAGCCCTGCCCACCAGCATCCTACCAGGATGTGCCGAGAAACTAACGCAAGCTACCAAACACGTCGCTAACTTCAAGAATGGATCAGCACACATGCATCATTATTGACGTGTCCAATCAGTAGTCTAACTCAATTTTTTTATCTTTAAAGTTAAGTTTTAAACCTGGAATTTAGAATTTCCATCTCCAAAGTCAAGTTCCGAGCCTAGATCTCCTAGGATCTATCGGCCAATTAACGTTCGATCCCCAAAAATACAACGAATGTGACAATGATAGTGTATTTATATTGTTATGCCACAACAACAAGTAATTTATAAAATTACAAACCATGCAATAGACAATTCGCACAAACTACAAGAGCATGCCCCTGAACCAATTAATTGAGAAAATAAACCATCAACATCTTTCCACCTACCTCTACCCTTCTTCCTTCTCGTCGTGGTGTCGTCTTTAGTTGCTCAACTTGAAACATCTGCCCATGGACCTTGGAAAAACAGAGAGCTCGGACTTGAAACAAAGAAATCTGCCTTACGTACCACATTTGTAAAATGAGCGCAATAAAATCGGCAAACATATCCAACAATGGGTACTGACACGTGCACTAAAAAGCTAATAAATTTATGCGATTGTAAAGATTAAACTTGCAACATACAATGTGCAACAATATCCCAATTAAATTACCAGATGCATGAAACAATTAAGAAGGCCTATGTAACACTGGAGAAGCTTGTCAATAAATTTAAAACTCATCCAACAAGAATATAGAATCAATGCAACAAAAGAGAAAGAGATACACACCAAAAGAAAACAAAGTTTCAATAAAGCTTTTGAGAAATTTTTGTCACAACGCCTCGTTCGATTCTCAGAATTGAGCCCCGTAATATGATAATTTAGGCCTTTCACAATGGCATGTATCTTAGCACGTTTTCATGAGCAGTTTTCATATGAGCAATTAAAACTTAAGAAACGACTACTAGTACAATGCATTGTTTCTTAAGTGAAGTCTCTACATTTAATGATTTAGAGGGCATGCATGCATGTGATTGGTCTAGCAATGTTTTTGCCTATGATTCCGTGCAAGTGGTGTTTCTTAGCTAAGATACAACCTCACTTTCTTTCCTCGTTACCTATAGTGCCACATAAACAAAGTGCCTAGGATATGGAGCTAAGAAACCCCATTGTGAAAGCCTTCTGTCTGTTATCGTGACTTGTGTAGTTGTGAATTGGATTCCATTGAGTCATAAGTGTGTGGGAATTATCAGCTTAAAAACGACAATTAACCACGTCATGAGACAAAACCATACATATTAACCACATCCATGGTAAATGTAGCAAGCCAACCATGCGTAACTGGTGCGTGGTAATATCTCATCCTCTCCCGTGCCCATAGCATCAGGATCCTAAGTCCTAATTGGATATTAACTGAGACACCTAGACAGTTTTTTCACACAAGAGAATTGTTTATAGCCAAAAAGACCTCAACGGCTAAACTTCCTCATCATCTTAGCAACTCATATGGCTGGTTACGCTCACAACTTTGGGTTCACAGGCTATTTGCTGGCAGCAACCCTGAGGTAGTCAAGCCGGTACAGCTGGCTTCCCGCATGGTATGCGTACCCAACCATAGCCCCGCCGCGGTTCCTCATGACAGTGCAGCCATGTGGCCCGAAGCTCACACTAAAACCACTGTCGGTGAGCTGGGTCACGGAGATGATGTTCTCGGTAAGCCCCGGGACGTAGCTGACGCCAGGGACAGCGAGCTGGGTGGAGCTCAGGGACCCCTTGCCACACACCTGCAGCATCTCGCCCGTGTGTGTACGAACCAGGCGGCCTGGGCGAGTGGTGAAGTTTGTCAGGAGGGGCAGGTTGCCAGTCATGTGTTCAGCAGCATTTGAGACGATGTACCAAGGAGTTGCACTGAACAGACAGGAGAAAAGAATAGCACTATTAGCCACACACAAGTATTGACAATAGAATGCATATTGATGATCAGGTCGATAGAAACCAAATGCTATGACTATTTTTTTCGAGAATGAAATGCTATGACTACTCATAGGTAACCATGAGATGTAGCATGGCTATTTTTAAGGTAGCATTGCAAGTAGAGTAACTAAATCATACCTTGAACAATGTGGACCATAAGGTCCAATCTAGCAAAGCTACAGAGAGCCAACTTGGAAATAAACTAGGGTCATTTTAGGGTATTAGGTTATAACCACTTTAATATGGACATCTATTTCTGCATTACCTGAAGGATTATATTACCTCTACCTCCTGTAGGGAGGAAAAAGGACCAATACCCAAACCATTTGATATATACGTATACAGAGGAAGTAACAAAATGTCAATTTATGATCCGAATATTATCACATCATACATAGTGCGCAGGGTATATGAAGAAATCATTCGTTTAATTGTCATCGACTGGGTACTGACCATTGCTCAATCAACGAGTCAAATGCAGAATGTCTTGTAACTTTGTTTTCCCATCCAAGTGCCAGTATTTGTCCTTTTTATGTAGCATCATTCATGAACATTGATTCAGCTATCAATGTGCGTCTCTAGTGCGTTGCGCATCAATTGATAAAATGAGCATGAAGAATACTTCATAAGAAACTGTGCCTTGAAACATACCATATAAGGCAGGGAGTACAATAAAAGAGCTCAATAAACTAACTGTGATATTCTTCCATGCATAGAAATTAAGCATTGGTGGAAAAAATATCAACTATGCACATCCAAATCAATCCACTATCATGATAACTTACCATACCAAAAAAAAACAGAGTAAATAATAAATCAATCAGGCAAGTAATTACTGTACCTAGTGATGTTGAGAAAGTCGAGCTCATACAGTCGGTCTTTACGATGTCCTTTGCCAAGTACTGTACCATCAGGGCGCTCAATAGAACAACCACCACCTCCCATGCTAACTTGAAGTTCTTGATCGCTGAAATGGGCAACTGCCACTACATTCACCGTGACCCCAGGAACATACCATACGTCATCAAGCTTGATCCCGTTGCAGTTCACAGATCCCCGAGCACAGACTTGCATGGGCGGCCCTCCATTGAGGGATTTGACCCATCGGTCATACACAGGCTTGATGTCCGTCAGCAGGTTCAGATTGCCAGTTATGTGGCATCCATTTATGCCGAGATACCAAACAGCATCAGCTGCATTTGAACTGTCTTTGGTGGAGGGATCATCACGGGGATCAAGAATGGAGGTAAGGGCAGCACTGTTTTTCTTCCTGCGAAATCACAAGTCACCGCAGCACAAATAAATAAGCATACACTGAAAATGAACCAAAGCATAGGGATCATCTTGAAAGACCTGAGATCACACCTATAATAAATGCAAAAGACCTTTTAACAGCCAATGGGGAGATATGTAAAAGACAGATAATGTGCATGTGAAAATAAACGCCTATGATCATTTGACTCTTTCCTAAGAGGAACACTAAGCATGCAACAACCAACCAAGCTGTAATATGAGCATAAAAGGAGCCAAAAATAGGGATCCAGGACAACAGAAGGCAGAAAGGTGCACTCCAAAATGAAGAACCTGAGTGGTTCCTGTTGCATAGGTCCATGAAGTTATAATTGCACAAAGAATATCAGCATTACTCTGAAAACCCTAAGATGAGCATCAAATGCCAATACGATGTACGTGGCAGGTCAAACATAGTAAGTAGCAAGTAACTGCACCAGGCATATTTCAATAACAAGTGAGTCTATTGGTTCAACATGAAAAGGCGATGCCCCAGGGACCCAATCAAACAAGATGCTTCAAGTGTTTCATCAATAAAAAAGGTAATTCATCGATTGTACACAAACACCTACATTTTTTTCAAATTATCTGTTGAATACATGATAAATTGTCTACAAATTTTGTCAGTAGTTTCTATTTGACCCAGAATTCAGCGCTAGTATAAGTCACCCCCTTTTGGTCATATTTAACTTGTTTATGCAGTAGTAGGTACAACCTAAAGCAAACATTTGGCTGTCTGTCAACCCAACAAGAACCAAAACTCCAAGGTAGTTCATGATAAATCGTCTAAAAATTTTATCATCAATGTGTATTTGACACAATACTCAGAGCTAGTATAAGTCACCCCTTTCTGTGGTCACATCCAATTTATTTATTTATTTTTGCACTAGTACATTCAACCTAAAGCAAACATTTTACCAAGTCTGTGAACCCGACAAGAACCTAAATTCCAAGGTAATTCATCAACTGCGCAGAATTCCACAACATTGTTTTAGTATGATCCTATGAATTCGACATTTCAGTTTTTCTAACATGATTCAGTGCTTGTATCGATCGCCCCTTGCTCTACCCATTTAGAAATCCAACCCTTTGCACTAACAGATGCATTTCTCTGCATCTGTATCTGGACAGCGTACTTCCTTTGCAATTCCGGGAGCTACATTCGTACGAACTTCATTCAACCGAGCAAGAACCACGAACAATTCCGCACGCTCTCCTCTCGAAGAAGCAAATAAACCCTAGACAGCCCGAACCCTACCTTATCTCACCAAAACGCAAGCGAGCCACAGAAAATCCGCCGCGCTCGCCATCCCCGTCGACGTAGTAGAAGCCCAAGCCTCGATTGTGTCCATATACGTACCTTATGGCGTCGAGGAGCGCAGGGTTCTCGGTGGCGGGGTCCACCTCGACCATCGTCAGCACTTTCCCGTTCCCGCTGGCGACGTCGAGGATCGTCGGCACCTTTACGGTCTCCCCCATCGTCGCCGTCGGGTTCGCCCCCTTCTTCCCCATTGGTGGACTGGTGGTGGAGGCGATGGAAAGTTCTGGAAGCAGGTGGCGTGGAGTGCAGCGGCGGACAGGTTGCGGGGAATGGCCACGCTTGGTAACCGTGCGTTTAAAATGGCCCGCAGAAGTGGGCTGAGATGGATTGGGCCGCTGGACTCCCTTGAATTGCCGACCTAAGAGCATATGCAGTCTAGTGAAATAGCCATGTCTATGAAAATCTTTTTAGTTTTAGGCCAGTATCTAAACTGTGGAGAGGGTGTGTCTAGCTAAGTTTTTTGTCTAGTACTAGACATGTGTCTAAGAGAATCAAGTGCAAGATGAGCCCACTTTTTAGTGTCTTGTAGACGTTTTTTATTATTTCGTTCTATGCTGGTTAGTGGGGCTTTATATGGGCTAAAGGTGGAGCATATTTGATTTCTTAGACTCGAGGCTAATAGTTTTTTTCAACGTGAGTCTAGCTAGGTCTCACGTTGTGCTTGCTCTAAAAGTATCTCTAGCAGCATCCATAAATAGCAAATCGTAAACGTTCGAGTTCGGGGAAATAAATCTGTGATTCCCCGTTTCACGAGAGGCGGGATGAACTGCAGACAAAACCGTAAACATTGTTTCGACAGCAAGAGACAATTTGGATACAAAATGCGAAAATTGTTCAAATCAAATAATATAACACAAATAAATCATTCAAATTACAATATTCAAATAATCAAATCACAACAATTGTTCAAATCAAATAATGTAACAAATAAATTCAAATTACACACGTTTTATAAGTACAATGATTTTTTTTTGGAACATCACCTCTTGCCGGCTAGCATCCAATGGTGCTCGATGAGATCATTGTTGAGTTGGAGATGGGTGCTTGCATCTTCAATTTTCCTATGGGTCTAAAAAAAGCTTGGATGCGGTCAGGGTTTCTTTGTGGTTGCACACGGGTCCCAACATTACCGTAAGAGAACTCTAAATTTAAATATCTTTCATCTTCGATGATCATGTTGTGAAGAATCACACAACATGTCATGATGTTGCGCATGGTTTTTTTTGTCCCAAAAACGAGAAGGGCCCCGAATAATGGAAAACCTTGCTTGCAAAACACCAAAAACTCTTTCAATGTCTTTTCAGCATGCTTCTTGACCTTGTGCAAAATTGGCCTCCTTCTTGTTTCTCGGAGTTTGAATAGTTTTAACAAATGTTGACCAAGCCGGGTAGATGCCGTCGGCAAGGTAGTAGACATGGTATAATCATGTCCATTGACCTTGAAGTTGCAAGCCGAAGCCTCTCCATTAGCTAATTTTCCAAACAACGGGGATCTATGCAATACGTTTATATCATTGAGTGATCCCGACAATCCAAAGAAGCAATGGCAGGTCGACAAGTCCTGCGATGCCACCGTCTCAAGCACAATGGTTGGATCATGACTTTTATCACAATATTTCCCATGACATGCCTTCGAGCAATTATTCCACCGCCAATGCATACAATCTACACTTCCCATCATCCCCCACCAACCTCTTTTATCATTTATCACTAGTAACATTTGCACATCTTCTTCGTTTGGGGATCGAAGATATTTGGGCCCAAAAATCCGGATGACCATTTTGGCAAACATCCGGACACTAGCAATAGTGGTATCTTCTCCAATGCGAAGATACTCATTCGTATAATCAGCCGGGATGCCATATGCAGTGACACGCATGGCTGCCGAGATTTTTTGGTAAGCACTATAGCCCATGGTGTCGACGACATTTCTCCGGCGAGTAAAAAAGGGGCAATTTGCTTCGCAAGATTGTACTATGATCATGAACAAATTATGGCGCATCCGGAACCTTCGACGAAAGAGATGCGGCGGGTATGTTGGTACCTCAACGAAGTAATCTTGCATGAGCATGGAGTGGCCGAGAGCTCGGTTTTGTGGGATGCAAGCGCGGCCAAACTGCGAACTGCGGCGCCAGCGCATGAAGCCGATCTTGTCTTGGATCTGCTTGGCGGCGAGGATCATGACCATCATCTTCGTGTCGTCATTGTTAAGCTCCTCGAGGTCCGAGTCAGAGGAGGACGGAAATGAGTCATCCATTAAGAACTCCATGGTCAGCAAGGTCGACATCACGTCGCTAGCTCGCCGAATCTGGTCGCCTAGCTCACCGAATCCGGTCGCCGCGCGAGATCCAAGCTTTTGCGGATGCGGCGAGGTGCGGGGCACTCGGGAGTGGTGGACACGTGGCAACAGAGGCCTGAATCTATGAAATATTTCATGCAAGTGTATGAAAATTTGCGTCACAGGAAAAATCATGAACGGCTTCAACTTGATTGGGTTAAGCATATATGGACTCGTGCGGGAAATCTCAATGTTTAATCCTTTATTTGTTTCGTGTAATTTGAATGACGGTTTAGTTGTTTTCTATCGAACCATGTGAGCCTGAACTATTTATATGTAAGCACTATTTCAATTTGGTTACCTAGTCTAGTTTATTTGCATCCCAAAAATTAATTATGTGACAACATTTGCAAACATATGAAATTACTGGCCCGCGCTGGCCAAGCGTGTATAAATGGGTCGTGTCGCTGGGTGCGGCTGGCTGGACAGGCCGGACCCCCTCCCTATATCGACCGCGACCCGACCCAAACGGATGGAAATGGACCGTTTGGGTCGACCTGATGGGTCGGCCCGGTAGAGATGCCCTAAGATCACGAGCTTCCATTTGTTTTCTCTCTCTACAAAAACCTTTCACGGACCTTTGCGAACTTAAAAGGACCCAAGATTTTTCCACGCAAGTTTATATGGAAGAAGAAGACCTGGAGCGTAGGGACCTCGCCTGGGAGATTGTAACACCCTCAGAATCGGACCTATGCAAGTTTGAGCAAAATTCGTCAAATCCGCATAGAAACGATTCAAAGGTGCCCACCAGGCACTTTCGTGCGGGTGGAAAACGAAGTAATAACATTACACAACAGTCCTCGATGGGACCCACAGAACAGATATATATAACAGCGACTCAAGGAGTCAAGAATACAAATATAATATACAAAGATCCAAATCACCTTGAAAATGATAGAGCGTCCATCTACGGACAAGATGCAAATGGGGCTAAGAGCCCTGAAGAATAACCAATGGCGTCCATAACCCTGCCGAGCCAAAGGAAGGGTAACCCGCTAACGGCGTCGATCTCAAAACCTGCTTAAACAAAGGGTGCCGACAAAGGGCAAAGGAAAAGAGGAGCGTCGATCGAGGCCAAGATGCACGGCGAGGCTAGATTCGGCGGTCCTCGCCTACATAGGTATGGTGGATCAAGCGGCGGCAAAGATGCACTAAACAACCTATAGAGACTCGATACAATGGCGGTTATCGAGAGGGGTAAGAATGACCTATCCGGATCCAACCTGAAACTAACACCAAACAAACCCATCACGGTGTTTCTCGAGACCAAACGAGGAAGTCAACCGAGAACTCACACAGTTGGCGTTTATTTATTCAATTATAGTTGCGACAATTACTAGTCGTTTAGATAATAATCGATAAAATAAGCGATGGGTCATTTTAGTTAACCATTCCGTTATAGTTAAAGGCAATTACTAATCGATCTGATGGCATGATATAACCCCAAAACCCAGCGGTTGTTGGTACTTTTATTCAGCCATTCCGTTGAAGTTGCAATACTTACTAGTCAGTACAATGGTCGCAGTTACACGCCAAACAAGCCAGTAGGTATTAATTAGCCATTCCATTATAGTGAAGCTGATTACTAGTCATTATAAAGTCAAATTTATAGCAATAAACTTTAGTTATGCTTGTCATGATCGAGATATCATGTGCTCCAAGTCGTCCATATCCGCGGACACGGCTTTCAGAAAGTTTTACCCGGCCGGGGTGCACCAATAGCAACACACGCTCGATCAACCTCGGAAAAACCAACTCAAAACCCAACGAGGCTTTCACGACTGAACAATCACAGGATTCAGAAATATTTCAGGGGGCCACCCCTTAAGTAGATCCCGCAACGGAGATAGCTGACTCCGAGACGGACTCAAGGTTTGGGTGGACGGTGGTAAACGACTGGGAACCCGAAAGTGTGGCTGGGCTTGTCGATACCGCGTAAACGTGTCCCGATCCTAAACAGTACAGTGTGCTCCTCGCACAATTTAAATACAGAAAGTAGCATGGCATAAGTACAGGATCGTAAATAAAACCTCAAACTAGTTTGTGGCCCCAAGAAATAAGACTGAATCAAGCTCTGGCTCAGGGGGGTCCCATATACCTCCCGGATGTGGATAGCGCGATAAATCAAGGAACAGGTATCAAGTACTCGGGGTCTTACGGGACACAAGTGGGCGTTCGGAAACCAAATATTATCTATCACCCACCGATGCCTCTGCTTATTTCAATTTTTGTTGTTAAACAAGAATTAAAGTGAACGATAAGTAAAACTATGATCATCTCCATCATCAACATGCGGCCATACATCAACAACTGTGGCACTTGACGACACGCAACAGCACTTGAGCAAGCGACTACGACGCGCAAGTCCATCTATCTACCAAACAACAGGTAATAGGAGGTGGCCATGGCAATATAAGGCTGCAGGGGATATCACAGGTACGGAAGCTAAAGCATCGCAACACAGATAGCAATAGATCAACCGGAGGGAATAAATACTATAAAAGTAAGATAGGTAGAAAGGGGGAGATGCTCGCCTGAAAAACATTGTCGAAGGCTCAACCGAAGATCGGGGCGAAGCTCACATCAACTCAACGGCCTTATCCGCGAAGAAGCAAAACACTAGAATAAACACCGGATGCAATATTTAATACACGGCAGAAGATCGGCATGATGCATGCATGATGGATGACATGGCAAAGGTGCGATGCAATTAGGTCATATTAAGCGGAACCGGGGTCCCGACATTTATTTAGATGGTTCGAGTTATCTAGAAACCCCCGCCATTTAAATGTTGTTATAACAAGGCAAGATAAGATACCGGTTCGCTACACAAGTTTAAATGAGGCCAATATAAGACTAGATTTGCCCGCATATGGGCCCCATATTTAATTATGAGGTGAATCGGCATAAGGCCCCCAAACCAATGATATGCATGCGAGATGAATGATTCAATGCAACAAGTTGATATCATTTGTAAAATAGGGTATCGAGGAAAAGGGTCACACATTAGGGTTCTCGACGGTCTTGGGGTTTCCGGGTTCGGGGTCGGTCTCAGGGCTCGGATCTGGGGTTCGACGGAAGCGTTCCCGGCGGGCTCGTTCTCGAACATCGGAGGTAGTCCTTATCGCGTCCGGAAAACAGGACTTGGGTCGCTGTCGGGGGCGCATCGGATTCTCCCGGTCGCTGTCGTTCTTGTCGTTGTGCCGGTCTTGTCGGGTCCCACGGGTTCGGTCTTGCCGTTGCGAGGGTCTTGTTGGGTCCGCGCCATCGCGTCGGTTCTCGGCATCCGGGGTGAAGTGCTTGGCATCCTCGAGAAGCAATTGTCGCATATGTGTCCTCCAGGCCGAAGAATTGGCATGCTCGGGTTCTCGGCGAACTTTGGCGTCCGGGTTGGAGTACTTGGCGGAAGGTCTTGATGATTCCCTGGGTCGTTAGTCTGATCGAACGGGAGAGGCCAAACAACAGACGGAAGCCACACTACTTGTTCAACGGGGACACACGCATGATCCACAAGGCTCTGAACGGATGATGTCTTCAAACAGCAACAACATCAAACAGTGGCTCATGGCGAGGCCGGCTGCATGCAGTGGTGGTGCAGTGACGGACGCGGAGGGCGAGGCGGGCGGCGGCGGAGGAGACAAGGCGAGAGGCGGCGTGGCAGCGGGACGGGCAGGAGGAGGCCCAGAGGGTGGGAGGCGGAGGCCGGGACGCGCCGGCGGGGAGGCGCGGTGGTGGCAGCGGAGAGGAGGCGGCGGCGTGGGGTCGCGGGTTCGCGCCGGGGGGAGGAGGCCTCCATGGCGAAGGGCGGCGACGCTGCTGCAGAAGGGGCCGGACGGGCTCGGGCGGGGTGGCAGGTGGAGCGGCTTAGGCCAAGTGGGAGGAGAGCTGCGTGGCGAGGTGAGGCGAGGGGGAGAGAGGTCCGGCCGCTGCGCTGGATGCGTCTTGTGAGGTGGGACCAGTGTCGCGGGGCGTGGGGGGGTTGTCGGTCTGGCGGGACGTGGCCAGGGTCCAGGTGGACCAGGCAGTGCGGTGGGATGAGAGAGAGAGCTGAGAGAGAGGAGGTGCATCGCGTGGCAGCCTGGGAGTGGTTCAGGGAGAGGGAGGAGGTGAGGTGGCGTGTTGCCATTGGGTGGGGTGAGGTGGAGGCTGGGTTGGGGTAGATAGTTGGGTAGTTTTAGGATTTACGAGTGGGCCGTTTGGTTTTCTGGGGGTGGTCGTTCGGGTCAATCGGCCCGTTCGACTGCCCCTATTAAAAATAATTAAACGTTTTATTTAATTTAATCGCACCGTTTGTAAACCAATAATAGACAACAAAATATTCCGGCGACCCGGGTTTGAATTTGAAAACAAGACGGGGCATTTTTAGAAAACAAAACAGGCTTGCGAAAATAGTTTTATGCAAACAATGCATGATGATGACGATGCAATGCACAAATTCAACGCGATTTTCTAGTAGTGGTTTTGCGGGATGCCACAATTCGACACCACTAACAATGGATCTCGCCCTCGAGATCCGCCTCATGGTACCGGAAGGAAGGTCGGCGATCTGCGTCTTCTCGCTTCGTGTAGATCTTCGCGACACCACTAACGATGGTTCCTTCTTCATCTTGAAAACGGCGACACCACCAACAAAGGGTCGTTGCTCCTGATCGTCGAGAGAACACTCCGGGAACAAAAGGTCGAAGGTAGAGGTATCGCAAATAAAGCCACCCCTAACTTCCGTGGACGGAGTAAAATTGCTGGATCCACTGATTCGGCGTACAAGAGCGAATGATAAGAGCAGTGGTAGGGTAGCTACTCCATCCCGCACTCAAACCATTACTCTGCACGCGAATAGACGGATTATGCAACCAACTCTTGGAATCAGACTGAAGATCTCGACAAACGAGGTTCGGCACAAAGGAGTGATGCGGAATCTGCATCGGATCTGGCGTAGAGGATGTCGTCGCGACGGAAACACCGGAAGATACAACAGAAATCGTATGAAAGACACAAGGATTAGGTTATGCGATGGTTCCATTGGCATGAACAACACATGCTCAAGGTATACTCCAACTTCACCAATGCTCGTCCTTCTCATATGTTTTTCATCGACACGGATATCCAGCAAGGAACACATATGGATAAGGAGCTCAAGAACAAAAGATTGGAGGAAGGGTACAACAGACAAGTTGCGGATTGATGATCGTAGCACCTCCGTTACAAAAGGGAGATAGCGAAACCCTGAAGGTACGACGGAACCCAACCACGAGATATCCTGGACTCGAAGAAAGAGAAGAGAGCGGATTCAAAACACGTCGAGATAAGAGGAGAATAGCAGAGGGGTAAGGAGTAAAATCAGACCTAATCAGAATTATCCAACCGATTTTCCGAAAATAGTTTTGACACTCTACTTTGGCCGTTAGCTAGGTTATCCTACAGGCTGGACTTGTGGGGTATCGCAACCGAGCTCGATACCACTCAGAACACCCTCGATCGTACCTATGCAAGTTTGAGCAAAATTCGCCAAACCCGCATAGAAACGATTCAAAGGTGCCACCAGCACTTTCGTATGGGTGGAAAAGCAAATAACATTACACAACAGTCCTCGATGGGACCTGAGCAGATATATATATATAACAATGACTCAAGGAGTCAAGAATACAAATATAATATACAAAGATCCAAATCACCTTGAAAGCGATAGAGTCCAGCTACGGACAAGATGCAAATGGGGCTAAGAGCCCAAGAATAACCAATGGCGTCCATAACCCTGCCAAGCCGGAAGGGTAACCACGCTAACGGCGTCGATCTCAAAACCTGCTTAAACAAAGGGGTGCCGACAAAGGGCAAAGGAAAAGAGGAGCGTCGATCTTGAGGCCAAGATGCAGCGAGGCTAGAATTCGGTCCTCGCCTACATAGGTATGGTGGATCAAGCGGCAAAGATGCACTAAACAACCTATAGAGACTCGATACCTGGCGGTTATCGAGAGGGGTAAGAATGACCTATCCGGATCCAACTCAAACTAACACCAAACAAACCCATCTCGGTGTTTCCCCTCGAGACCAAACGAGGAAGTCAACCGAGGAACTCACACGTTGTTAGCAGTTTATTTATTCAATTATAGTTGCGACAATTACTAGTCGGTTTAGATAATAATCACGATAAAATAAGCGATGGGTCATTTTAGTTAACCATTCCGTTATAGTTGCAGCATTACTAATCGACGATGGCATGATATAACCCCAAAACCCAGCAGTTGTTGGTACTTTTATTCAGCCATTCCGTTGTAGTTGCAATACTTACTAGTCAGGTACAATGGTCACAAGCGACACGCCAAACAAGCAGTTGTGGGCAGTATTAATTAGCCATTCCATTATAGTGAAGCTGATTACTAGTCATTATAAAGTCAAATTTATAGCAATAAACTTTAGTTATGCTTGTCTATGATCGAGATACTGTGCTCCAAGTCGTCCATATCCGCGGACACGGCTTTCAGAAAGTTTTACCCGGCCGGGGTGCACCAATAGCAACACACGCTCGATCAACCTCGGAAAAACCAACTCAAAACCCAACGAGGCTTTCACGACTAAACAATCACAGGATTCAGAAATATTTCAGGGGGCCACCCCTTAAGTAGATCCCGCAACGGAGATAGCTGACTCCGAGACGGACTCAAGGTTTGGGTGGACGGCGGTAAACGACTGGGAACCCGAAAGTGTGGCTGGGCTTGTCGATACAGCGTAACGTGTCCCGATCCTAACAAGACAGTGTGCTCCTCGCACAATTTAAATACGTAAAGTAGCATGGCATAAGTACAGGATCGTAAATAAAACCTCAAACTAGTTTGTGGCCCCAAGAAATAAGATGAATCAAGCTCGCTCGGGGTCCCATATACCTCCCGGATGTGGATAGCGCGATAAATCAAGGAACATGTATCAAGTACTCGGGGTCTTACGGGACACAAGTGGGCGTTCGGAAACCAAATATTATCTATCACCCACCGATGCCTCTGCTTATTTCAATTTTTGTTGTTAAACAGGAATTAAAGTGAACGATAAGTAAAACTATGATCATCTCCATCATCAACATGCGGCCATACATCAACAACTGTGGCACTTGACAACACGCAACAGCACTTGAGCAAGCGACTACGACGCGCAAGTCCATCTATCTACCAAACAACAGGTAATAGGAGGTGGCCATGGCAATATAAGGCTGCAGGGGATATCACAGGTACGGAAGCTAAAGCATCGCAACACAGATAGCAATTAGGTCATATTAAGCGGAACCGGGGTCCCGACATTTATTTAGATGGTTCGAGTTATCTAGAAACCCTCGCCATTTAAATGTTGTTATAACAAGGCAAGATAAGATACCGGTTCGCTACACAAGTTTAAATGAGGCCAATATAAGACTAGATTTGCCCGCATATGGGCCCCATATTTAATTATGAGGTGAATCGGCATAAGGCCCCCAAACCAATGATATGCATGCGAGATGAATGATTCAATGCAACAAGTTGATATCATTTGTAAAATAGGGTATCGAGGAAAAGGGTCACACATTAGGGTTCTCGACGGTCTTGGGGTTTCCGGGTTCGGGGTCGGTCTCAGGGCTCGGATCTGGGGTTCGACGGAAGCGTTCCCGGCGGGCTCGTTCTCGAACATCGGAGGTAGTCCTTGTCGCGTCCGGAAAACAGGACTTGGGTCGCTGTCGGGGGCGCATCGGATTCTCCCGGTCGCTGTCGTTCTTGTCGTTGTGCCGGTCTTGTCGGGTCCCACGGGGTCGGTCTTGCCGTTGCGAGGGTCTTGTTGGGTCCGCGCCATCGCGTCGGTTCTCGGCATCCGGGGTGAAGTCCTTGGCATCCTCGAGAAGCACTTGTCGCATATGTGTCCTCCAGGCCGAAGAATTGGCATGCTCGGGTTCTCGGCGAACTTTGGCGTCCGGGTTGGAGTACTTGGCGGAAGGTCTTGATGATTCCCTGGGTCGTTAGTCTGACCGAACGGGAGAGGCCAAACAACAGACGGAAGCCACACTACTTGTTCAACGGGGACACACGCATGATCCACAAGGCTCTGAACGGATGATGTCTTCAAACATCAACAACATCAAACAGTGGCTCATGGCGAGCCGGCTGTGCGCATGCGTGTGGTGCGGCAGGCCGAGACGGGCGGAGGGCGAGGCGGCGACGCCGGGCGCGGGAGGAGACGGGCTTGGCGTCGGAGAGGCGGCAGGCAGCGGACGGGCAGGAGGGCCCAGGAGGGGAGGCGAGGCGGGACACGGCCGGGCGGGAGGCGCGGTGGTGGCCGGGCGGAGGAGGCAGGCGGCGGCGGGGATGAGGTTCGGTCGGCTGGGGAGGAGCGGCCTCATGCGGGCGGCCGGGCCAGCTGAAGGGCGGACGGGCTCGGGCGGGTGGCTGGGGTGGGCGAGGGCTAGGCTGCCATGGGGAGAGCTGGCGGTGGCGAGGCGAGGGGGGAGAGAGAGGTCGGCCGCGCTGGGATGCGGCGCTGGGTGGGACAGTGGGTCGGGCGTGGGGGTTTGTCGGTGCTGGCGCGGGCTGTGGTCAGTGGACCAGGCGGGATGAGAGAGAGAGCGAGAGAGAGGAGGTGGACTGCGTGGGCACTGGGAGTGGTTCAGGAGAGGAGGTGAGGTGGCGCTTTGCCATTGGGTGGGGTGAGGTGGAGGCTGGGTTGGGGTAGATAGTTGGGTAGTTTTAGGATTTACGAGTGGGCGTTTGGTTTTCGGGGTGGTCGTCGTCAATCGCCGCTCGACCGCCTATTAAAAATAATTAAACGTTTTATTTAATTTAATCGCACCGTTTGTAAACCAATAATAGACAACAAAATATTCCGGCGACCCGGGTTTGAATTTGAAAACAAGACGGGGCGTTTTTAGAAAACAAAACAGTCTTGCGAAAATAGTTTTATGCAAACAATGCATGATGATGACGATGCAATGCATAAATTCAACGCGATTTTCTAGTAGTGGTTTTGCGGGATGCCACAGAGATGGAGGCCCAAAAGAGGGCCCATGGAATGGCTAGATACCCTAGACGTACAATGGAAAGAGGGTCCACCTCAGGCCTCGCTGCTCCGTTGTCGTTGATATCGATGCCCTTGAATTTGTCTTGACCTAAAAACGCCTATATATATATATTGCATCGATCATGATCTCAAAGCACAACGCACCATAGAGACAAAAATACAAAAACATAGGAGATCCTGCAAAGATTGAAGGGGGAAACACTGCTAGAACGCTACCGACTCACATCTCCAACCTCTCCAACAACATATCCTACATTACCATGATGAATAGGGAGTAGTTCACCTCTAGACTATGGGTTTGTGGAAGTACATTACAAGAAAATGTCTTTTTCAAACTGGCCTTTTGAATTTCAATTTAGAGTTTGATTTCTCTCTTCCAAGTGTCCAACAAAGTGACCTAGGACATGATGCAACCATTCCACTTTGTCATGACACATCTATGTACCCTTCCCCCTCTGGATCAGTGAACCTTCTAGACCCTTCTAGAACATTCCAATAAAAACACCAAAACCATTCCCGAACTCCGGAATTGGACTTTCCTTATATGAATCTTATTCTCTGGACCATTCCGGATCATGATATCTCGGATCCCATTCGAGACTCCAAACAACATTCAGTCTTCTTACTCACATTCCATATCTACTAAACAACATCGAATCCTTAAGTGTGTCTCCCTATGGTTTGTGAATTATGCAGACATGACCGAGACTCTTCTCCGATCAATAACCAATAGAGGAATCTAGAAATTCATATGGCTCCCACATATTTATACGATTACTTCGTGATCGAATGAACCATTCACATACAATACCAATTTCCCTTTGTCTCATGATACTTTACTTATCCGAGGTCTGATCGTCGGTATTTCTGCATACCAAGTTCAACCTCGTTAATGATAAGTACTCTTTACTCGTTCCTGTGATATGTGATCCCTTGTGATACAGTCACATGATTGCAAGCTAATTGGATGTCATTCCATCGAGAGGGCCCAGAGTATAACTATCCGTCACATGGATGGACAAATCTCACTCTTGATCCATGTGCCTCAACACATACTTTCCGAACACTCAATGCTACATTTATAACCACCCAATTACGAGGTGGTGTTTGATGTCATCAAAGCATCCATTCGGTGATGGTGATTAGCATGATCTCATGGTCGAAGGATTTAGGTTACTATGTACCTGAAAGATTATAGCAATTGAACTATTGGAATGACTTGATCTTTATGCTATGCTTATCTATAGGAGTATGTCCATCACACCATTATCCTCATGATATGATCTTGTTGTTAATAACATCTCAATGTTCATGATCAGGAAACCATGATCATCTATCAACCAACAAGCTAGTATTATAAAGAGGCTTTACTAGGGACTCTAACTAGTTCACAAATAACACAAGTATTAATGTTTTCGGTTAAGACAATTATAGCATGAATGTAAACATTTATCATAAACACAAAGATATAATAATAACTACTTTTATTATTACCTCTAGGGCATATCTCCAACAAGACACAAGGGGGAAAACGTGATGCATGGTACGGGTGTTGCGGTGCACGGGACGGCAGTGGACACGTGTGGTCGTGCACGGTGCAGTAGCATACGTGGTTACGCGGTGCACGGTGGTGCACCAAAAAGTTTCCTCCGATCACCTTTATAGAGGCCTTCTCACTCTCTGAAAGGGTAATTGCCTCTATGTGTGGTTTTGGTGATTAATGACAATCCCTATGGACTAATGTTTTCATTGAGTTTTATATGAAGGTATATTCCATAGGTCATGCTTGTAGTCCATGTGTTGGATTCAAGTATGGATGCCATGAAAATAAAGATATACCTTGAGTATTGGCATCAAAATCATCGAGTTGAATATAAGAATATGATATGATCAAGATCTTGAGAGTGTGATCTCAATAGAAGAATTCAAGATATGGCTCTAAGTAGGTGTCATGATAGCCTCATTAGTTGAGCTATGGTTGACTAAGATTTAGAGAATGTAATCAAATGAAGAGTTCCTTATGTACCTCAATATATTAAGATGGAGCACGAGAAGATACTTGGTTGACCAATACAAAGAGTGAAGAGTGATTTCAAGTTGGTCAACACATGAAGCATAAAGAATGTACCACATGGTATTGTGGTATGGTAAGCCTTGTTAATTATGCATCATGAACTAACCCATTATATATTTGCCTTTGTGTTTTCTATATGGGACATGTATCTTTACATGGGCATGCTTCAAAATGAAGATATTATATAGACCATGAGAGGATGACATCAAGTGGTGGTCGTCATCAAGGTTGAGAAGGGCAAGTTCAAGATAAGCATCTCGAGAAGATCATTTGCTTGAATCTTGCCGTCCATATTGTTGATAATGGACGTGTGAATACATGTATTAATGAAGCTATCCCATAGTGGTGTATGAGGGAGCAAATTAGGAGTCTTCATGAAGCAACAATGATCAAGTGTTACATTCAGGCTTGGGTGGAGCTTGAAGCGTTGTCATCGAGATCAAGCGGGATGCGCAAGGAAAAGTTATGGCCTTGATAGGTTTTCCTTTTACCAGTCTCAAGGTGGTTGTTGGGAGACCGGGTTATAGGATAGATAGTCGCACTATCAAGAGGGGCTTTCGGTTGTGTAACTTGATCACATCGTCATAGGAAGCTCAATCCTTTGCATACTTTGCATCTTCCTATTTTGTTGCTTCTTGGTGTTTCTCCATGTGAGGTTCTTGAGCTTGTTTCTAGCTCTTCAACAAGCCCAAGTTCATCGAAAACAGAATTCGTATGCATCTTCTATGGCGTTTTCGAGTTTGAAGGTTTTATCAGTTCTTATTTAGGGAGGCTTCTCACCTTTATTCATTTGGTTTTATCCTCCTTTGTTGGGCTATGATGTTTCTCTGCACAATCTTGTAGATCTTGTTGTCCTCGTCAAAACAAGCCCAAGATCATCGAAATCGGAGTCCGGATGCAAAAGTTATTGCATTTTTCGTGAAACCTATTTCATCTCGGTTGTGGATTTGGTTCAACCGGCTCCCAGACCGGGTGGTCCGGTGCCAGGACCGGAAAACCGGATCTGAAACCGAGATTTTCGGTTTTGCTATACCGAGTCTATTTGAGACTGTGTACTGACCCTAATTCCGGTTTTAAGTTCGTTTTTCCGGTCCAGGAACCGGACCATCCGGTTCTGGAGCCGGTCCAACCGAACTTTCAACCGAGTTCGCACAGATTTCTTCCAACGGCCATATTTGCTTTCCACTATAAAAGGGGGTTCTTCCCCCCAATGTTTTAGGGTGTTCTTGACCACGAAATTGTCCTCCATTGTTGAACCTCTTGAGATTGCTTCCTCCCCCTTCCCTCCTATGATTCTTGCATCTTTTTGAGGGCTTTGGAAGAGAAGATCTAGATCTATAATCCCCACCAACCAATTCCTCCTCTAAGTGAGGGGAATCCATTGGATCTAGATCTTGGAGTCATTTGTTGGTTTCCACCATTGTTCTTCCTCTCTAATTCCTTCCTAGAACTTGTTGCTTTGGTGGTTTTTGAGAGTGAAGGATTTGAGCACCCTTGGTGTTCTTGTTTTGCATTCTTGCATAAGTTTTGAGCTCTCCATTACAATTTGTTCGAGTGAGAGACCGTGAGCTTGTTACTCTTGGAGGGTGACCTCCTAGTTGTCTTGGCGGTTGGTGCCGCGGTGTTCTCTTCGTGGAAGATTGTGAAGAGACCCAGGCTTCTCCTTTGTGGAGCTTGTGAAGTGGTTGTGGAGCTTGCCATCTCCGGAGTGGAGGAAAAGCTAGCCATAAGGAAAGGGCCTATTCCTTCGTGGGATAGACTCGGATAAGAAGGTGAGCCTTTGTGGCGCGTGAGGAATCCTTCGTGGAACCTCACACCTCTCCAACGTGACGTAGCCCCCTTCCCAAATGTGGTGAACACGGGAATACATCTTCGTCTCTGCATGCCTCGGTTATCTCTATATCCGAGCTTACTTTCCTTGTGATAGCCATCGAGCTTGAAGTACTTATATCTTGCTTATCACTTGTGGTATATTTATCTTGTTCTATCTTGCTTAGCTTAATTTTTTGTTGGTGCAGTTAGTTGAGCCTAGTGTATTTAGGTTTTGTGCTTGTAAAATAAATGTTAGTTTAATTCCACATTCTATCAAGCCAAAACCATAATAGTTTTGAAATTGCCTATTCACCCCCCTCTAGGCGACATCTTTATCCTTTCAATTGGTATCAGAGCAAGGTTTGTCCTTGTTTAGGCTTCACCGCATATAGTGTAAAGATGTCGGCTAGTAGTATAGTGCAAAATGACACAATTATCTTTGATGGCACAAATTATTCTATGTGGAGAAATTGCTTACTTTGTAATCTTCGGACCTTGTGTCCAAATATTGAGTGATTTATAGATGTAGGTTTTTATCCTCCTATGGATCCTCAAAATATATCTTTAGAGAATGAGAAAAATTTACATCTCGAAGCTCAAGTATCTAATGAGCTTATTTTCTCTTTGAGCCCCACAGTTAATTTATTCTTGACGATTATAAAGCACAAGTCGTCTCATGAGAAGTGGACCAAGCTTAAAGAAATATTTGGTGGTTCCATTTATAATATTATTGGTGGTTTCTCCGAGGAGATCTCTTTTCCTTCACATCATGAAGAGCTCCAAGTTGCTTCCACCTCCGGACGCGATGAGTTCTCATCTTCACCCACTTCACCAATGTGTGGCAAGACACAAGGTAAAGATATGGTGAGTGGTGTTGGGAATTGCAATGTTGATATTGTGCTCGCTAATGACGATCCTTCGTCTCTATCCCATTGCAATGTTTCTTTTCTGGACTTAAGCACTTCTTACAACAATAATGCTATATCCCCTTGTGTTGCTAGTCCTTGTATATCATCTAAAAATTATTTGAGTACTAGTGTAGATGATATGCTTGATTTGCCTTGTTACCATGAACAAAATGCTTCTATTTCCTCTAGTTGTTTATCTAACAATGTAGAGGAAATCAAACATTCTATGGAGCAAGACATGATCATCAATGAAGATTCAATAATATCCTCATCTTCATTCTCCCATGCTCGCATGTGCCTTATGGCAAGAGAATCAAAGGTATCTCCTACTTTGGATCCCAATATATCTTGTAAAGATAATAGCAATGATAATGATGATAGTGATGATGACATTGATGAGGATACTAGTGCTCTCTTGCTTGAGTTGACTTTTTTGTGTACCTCTCTTCGTGGTAATAATAAGGTCGTTAATTGTCTCAAACACGTTATGGACACCATAACTAAACAAATGGGAACCATAGAGGAGTTGGATTTCCAACTTGATGATGGGAGTCGGAGATTTAATCTCCTTAAGCAAGAGCTTGCCGAGGAGAAGCACATTAATTGTCTCCTCACACAAAAAATTGAATCTTATGAGCTTGAAAAGAAAAATTCCATTAATGATGCTTGTGCTACTAACTCTACTTCTTGTGAAGCATCTACCCTAAAGGAGAACGTTGAGTTGAGGGCTCAACTTGAGTTGCTAACTAGCAAGTCTAGGAAATTGGAAGAAAGTCATGAAAAGCTCTCGGGCTCTCATAATGATCTTCTAATCTCCCATGATGGGCTAATGTTAGCTCGTGAGGCAAGTATTACCAATGTAACATCTTGTGAGCCTCTTTTGGACATTAGCACAACTTCTACTCAAAATGCTATTTTGCCATGTGATAGTCCTAGTAATCCATCTAGCCATACTATTGATAAACCTTGTGTTGGATTACTTGCTTTGCCTTGTTGCTCTAACAATGAAGCTTCTACTTCCTCTAGTACATGTATTTCTACTAACCATGTAGAGGAAATCAAAGAGCTCAAGGCCCAAGTCACTTCCTTGAGGAATGACTTGGAAAAGATTCATGAAGGGAAATCCACACTTGATAATATTTTGAGTGTGCAAAAATCCCCTAATGATAAATGTGGACTTGGATTCAAATCCAATAACAAGAACAAGTCCAAGAGAAACAATAAGAAGGGCTAAAACCAAGTCAAGAATTCGGCCAAGATTATTTGCTTCAAGTGCAAGGTTGAAGGACATCATGTAAGATATTGTCCATTGAAGAAAAAGCACTTGAGTGAGAAGCAACAAGGGAAGCGGCCACAAGTACAAGGTCAAGGCCAAGTTGGAGTTAGGACACTTCCAAAGAAGAATCAAGATAATACTCCCCAAGCCAAGAAATCAAGGAAGAAGAGAAAGGGGAGCACTTGTTGCTACATATGTCGTGTGAAGGGACACTTTGCCTCTTCATGTTCAAACGGTACCTTATCTAATCCTATCATTATTTATGATGATTATTCTCTTAGGAAGGATAAGGATGGCAATGTGTTTGCCAAGTTTGTTGGAACTCAAAGTGGTGTCAAGAAAAGAACCATTTGGGTTTCCAAGCCTATTGTGACTAACCTCTTAGGACCCAACTTAGTTGGGGACCAACAAGCTCAAACTTGATCAATAGGTGTTTATGGAGGGCATTGGAGACTTGGATAACTCATGAAGAATTAAGGGATCTTCATATATTATATTTGATCAAGCCAAGTCATTAGGATTATCTTATCCGTATCTTATATCCAATGGCCTCTTCGCGGTAACTTGTACTTAACTCATTTATATTGTAAGTTACTTGCCCCTTTACATGTTTTGGTTTTATACCAAGTATGTGTTTGTATTTGGTGTTCCTCATGCTTGCTTATTTTGTGTATTAAGTATGTCTAGGTGTTTGGCACATCATTTACCCGTGTGTCTCGTTTTGAGCCTCTAATGCACCTTGATGATATCTTATTTGGCTCTTTTTGAGTGGTTAATGGAACATCCCATTTTGGGGGAGTAATATGCCTTGCGCATCTCTCAAACCTTAAAATGTGTGTATGTGAGTACTACCACTTACTATTGATATTGCAAGCTTATTTAGTCACTATGTGGTGTGTCATACTCATGAGAAATTCAAATTCTAAATGTCCATTAATTCTCTCTAGTTGAGGTTGCTTTGCCTCTTATTAAGAAAAAATTAATATCACATTATGGGGGAGTAATATGCTTCTTTTGCATATCACAATCCTAGTAAATGTGAACATATGAGGTAGCGCCACTTAGAGTTGATATTGTTGATTATCTTGTTTCTAGGTGGCATGTTGGCTTAAACAAGGTCCTATTTTTGTTAGAAGCTTTTATTGCTCGTCTTTTGGTCTTTGTTTGAGTAAGAAATTCTTGGTGCGGTCTTTCTCAAAAACATATCTTTATATCTTATTTGGGATACCATTTGCTTCAAGTTATTTTAATCATTGCTTTGCATGATTTGTGACTAGTTGAAGCTATCAAGAATCTCTATCTTTGCATAGTGCTTAATCTTTTTATTTCTATCCTATGCTTTTTATTGTGAAGATTTATCTTTAATATTCGTGCAATATACCACCGGAAATCTATTCCAATACACTCATTGTCTTTGACAATTCATATACTTGTGCGTGGTAGCATTTGTGGATCATCTTTACTTTGGAGTTAACCTCTTATTGCCTTATTTTATTTCCAAAACTTTGGTGTGGCTCCCATTGTCTTCCTTGACTTTTGAACATCTTTTTGATGATGTTTTGATTATTATCAAATGTGTTTTAGTGGAAGACAAACCTTTTCTTCTCGGAACCTTGTGCCATTGTGAAAAGTGTTAAGGGTTTGGTTTATTTGTTGAAACCTTGCTCTTTTGGAAGTTTATTATCTCCTTCTTTATTCTCTATTTTATTTTCTTGAATGAGATAAATCTTTGAGCATTTGTGTTTTTATTTCATCTTTCATGCTTAATAGTTTTTGCTCGGTTCATTTGTTGAACTTTGTTGAACAAATCTTGTGTTGATTTGATTCTTTCATATAGTTTGGACAACAAATGTGTTTTTTCACACATTGTATGCCTTCTTGAATATTTTTGGTGATTTCTCCAAAGTATATCTTCGTTGGATCTTGAAAGTATCGGGCATGCATGTTTACTAAATGTATATCTTATATCATGTTTTGCTTTCTTTGATCCAGTATATAGGGTATACTCCATCAAATCCTTAAACGGCTAAGGTATGCATGAAATTCAAATTTTATCTCTAAATATGGACATATTTTTATGGAGTGTATCCTATGTGTTGTGGTTATTCTAACCACTTTGGACCCAATAAGTTTGGGGACCAAGATGTACTTGAATGTTGTTTTAGGTACATTGAAGATGCAATGGATGCTTGTCTCGTCTATAAGGAAAGTGTTGTCACCACATGATAATTGGAGCCAAGCTAGGATGATCTAAAAATTCTTATCTACTACATCATACCATTGCTATCTCGATAACAAGTATCTTATTCATGCATACTATTATTCCATCCAATCTCTTCTAGGTTGCATCTTGGCATGAATTTATTTTTTTGTAAATGTTCAATTCTTGCAATTATCTTTGAAAGACTTATGTATCCTTATTGCTTATGTGAGTAATTTGAGATGATGCATATAATGGGGAGTATATAAAATCATGTTCATGATTCACCAATTCCAAATATGCCTTCTAGCAATTTATAGCATATCAACTCCTCAAGGTACTCTCATGTGCAATATTGTTGAAATTGCATTGAATCATTTCTTTTGATACTTGTTGCCTTTCTCAAAATATCCCAACTAGCATTAGTTCCCTTAGTGTTAGTTGCGATGGTTTTGAGATTTTTGTTTTTCTTTGGTGAAGTTCATTGATATACCATAAGATAAAATAGAGCCATGGGCTATATATGCACTTAAGCAAAATATCCTTTTTGGTATAGTTTATGACTTCCGCTTGGATATCATGTATTCTTTTTACTAACCTCTTATGTGTGGATGTTTTTTTGTGGATTATTATCATGTTTTTTTTCACTTAGAAACTTATATACACAAGAGTGTTAATCTCTCGCCTTGGTATGCTTGCTGTTTTCTGACCATCTCTCTTATCCTCTTGATTTTTAATGGTATTGGTAAGGTCTTGATTTATGAGTGCTTGGTTTACTTTTATTGCATCTTCACGCACTCATATCTCATATTTGGTTTCTTTTTGACTTAAGCTTGTCTTGACAAGTGTATTGATTTATATCTAATCCTTGTATCTTGGGTGTGTTATAAATAATATAGAGGGAGTGAGGATTCCATGTTTGTGCATATTGTATTCAAATGAAACAACCAATTTATGCACGAACCTTGGGGAGCTTCCTTATTTCACTTAGAGCACTATTTGTCCATTTGAGTATTTGGATCTTTTGATTGCTTGCTCCATCCGTTGAAGTTCCTTCACCTTGTTATCCATTTAGCAATTCTTGATCCTCAATATAGTTTGATTTCCTCCAAGTGTTCGTCATTGGATATGTGCATATGATTTCACTCATTACGAGTAATGCACACCTTGTGTAGGAACTCATACTATATTGTACTTCTAACCTTGTTATCCATTTTGGCACTTGTTGTCAATGGGGGAGAAGTTTAGAGGGTTTTAAGGGAAATGGTTTTCTACTTAAGATTGGTTTGTTCTTAAGTGTTTGCCTTTCATGCATTTAATCTTTATTATGTTTTGCATGGTTGTATATATAGTGGAAACTATCCCAAAGGTTATGCTTAACAATGTATGCAATGAAATTCAAGATCATCACACGTGCATATATTGTGGGGGAGTTTGCTCTATATATGTTGGTTCTACTCACATCACCTGCATTAGTTGTAGTTTATGTGAGTAGAATCGGTTTTGATATGGGCTAGTATCTTTGTCTTACTTAACCATATCAAATACAAACTCTTGTATACAACTTATTCTTGGATAAGCTGCGTACTTGTTTCTAATATTCATTATATAAACCCTCTTGTTGTGATTGTCATCAATTACCAAAATGGGGAAGATTGAAAGGGTAATTGCCCCTATGTGTGGTTTTGGTGATTAATGACAATCCCTATGGACTAATGTTTTCACTGAGTTTTATATGAAGGTATATTCTATAGGTCATGCTTGTAGTCCATGTATTGGATTCAAGTATGGATGCCATGAAGATAAATATATACCTTGAGTATTAGCATCAAAATCATCGAGTTGAAGAGAAGAATATGATATGATCAAGATCTTGAGTGATCTCAATAGAAGAATTCAAGATATGGCTCTAAGTCAGTGTCATGATAGCCTCATTATTTGAGCTATGGTTGACTAAGATTTAGAGCATGTAATCAAATGAAGAGTTCCTTATGTACCTCAAGATATTAAGATGGAGCACGAGAAGATACTTGGTTGACCAATACAAAGAGTGAAGAGTGATTTCAAGTTGGTCAACACATGAAGCATAAAGAATGTACCACATGGTCTTGTGGTATGGTAAGCCTTGTCAATTATGCATCATGAACTAACCCATTATATATTTTCCTTTGTGTTTTCTATATGGGACAGGTATCTTTCCATGGACATGCTTCAAAATGAAGATCTTTACTATTAAAAAGAAGTTGGTGTTGGTAGGTTGTACTTTGTCACTTTGACATCAAACATTGGAAGAGTTTTGACCGTCAGATCTACATCTGATGGTACAAAGAGTCATCCAGATATTTGCTTAGTTAATTACACTTCTTTGCCACCGACAAGTGAAAAAGGCGGTTCGGAATGCCTAAACCGAAGATCCACCAACCTCCCCACGGAAACCTAGCACAGAGTCCCGCCGCCGCCCCTCCCATCTTGCCCTCTTCTCCAGGGCCGCCCTCCCATCCCAGTGCCGCACTCCCGTACGTACCAGTGCCGCCCTCCTCCTTCCAGAGTGCCTCGATTTGGTCTAAGAGATCTCTACCGATGACCTTTCCCATCCCGTACAGGAGGAACTGCAGCAGCAGGGCCTGTGCCTCCGCCCCTCCCATCCCGCTTCTTACTAGAGACGTCCTCCCGCCGCCACTAACTGCGGTTGTCGCCTCTGCCTAAATTCTTTCCAAATCCCTATTCCCTGAAGTGTAGGCGTGCAGCTGGTCAGTTACCACATATAGCAATGTATCGATTGAAGGAGGAGTAGAAGGATGGAGAGCATGACCATGTTGGGGAAAGGGCATCGGGTTGGTCACTCCCTTAGACCCTAAGACTATCAGGAGAAGGATCAGCGCACTAATCCACTCCAAATATTTCCAGGTTCAGTATTGTTAGCATTTGTGTTCAGAAAAAAAGAATTCGTTCATGTAGAGTGAAATGTATCTTTTGTTTATACTGCAAATGGAGATCACTGACAGTGCATTACTGCCTCTAAATGATTGATTACTCTTCTTTTGCAAAATCGATGTTTGATTATATGCATGGGTAGCTCAAGGCCATGTGATTTCATTGCCAAAGTTTTATCTCGAGTTGGTGTTTTTTTCATATTTGTGTATATCTACTGTGCTAAAGTAAATAATCACTGACGCACCAATGTTCTAATTCTATGCATTGCAAGGAAGCTACAACACGAGAGGAAGATGCTAGCTGGGCAGATGCATAAGAGATTCTCGTGGAGCAAAGAAATCACACGTACACACCAAACTAAGTGTTTTACTGAAATCGAATAAGAGGAAACTGTAGGTAGATCCTTGTGTTGGACCATGGTGTTCTATCGATTTTACTAGGATTCAGTGTTGGATTGGTTTGGACCATTAATGACGTTCGCCGAAGTAGTCTGCTGCTCATTAGATTGGACTCGGTGACGTCTACTTGCAGTTAATAAGTCTTCTAGAGTGGTTTATCCAGACCTTTTTATTTGGCAATCATTGGTGTCTGAATTGAACTTAATATCTTGATTTGATTTCTGAACTTCCTGTTAGCTAATATAAGTGACATCGTGCCTATTGACATTTTTTTGTTATGAGATGCCCTCACTTTGTTGTTTACATCATAGGTACAACCAGGATGAGCAAGAACATATCAGGTGCAGACTGCAGAGGTCTCCTCCAATCTTTAGCTCCTGACTCTTTGAAGTAGTAGAGATGTCCACACAGAATGTTAAACAAAATTTCTAAGAGTAATACCGATGATGGCTCAAGCTTGTAAATTTATTGTTTAGTATTTTTTTCATTTAGCTATGATATTGGCAGTGCTTTGTGGCTTTTGGTAAATGGTACCACTATTGGCTAATTTATGATCTTATCGAGATATTTAGCACCATACAAAATAGTTATGTACATTTTTTATCAACTCATGACCTGATATTTCGTACCACACATATAGGTTATCCATCCTTCAGTTGCATGCAGCTAAGATGATGCATTGGTTTTTGATCTTTCCTTTTTTCGACAATTGACATTTAAAATTTAGCATTTTTTAGATATTAGAATAGCGCAATAAACTTAAGATGTTAGCCTGGCGAAACTTTCTTGTACTTCTCCCAAAAATTTGAAAACGAAATACACATTGATTTGTTGTAATATCGACTAGTTGGGCGTCACTTAGGACACATGAAATTAATGAGGTAAAGTTTCTATATCACATTATCACTTAGTACTTGCGACTATTCGTAAACCGGTAGATGTAAGCAGACTGGTTTAGACCTTCTATTTGTCATGCAAGATTTCTTTCTTATTAAAATAAACATCTAAAACTTTTAGCATTAGTTATTCTAGCTTCATATTTGTCCTATTAATTGGAAGCTTTTTTCCATGTTTTTTGTGTACAGTTGTTTTCTGTTCAATCGTGAATAAGATTTAGCTAAATATTGAAAACAGTAAGAGGTCGCCTTGAACAGGTCTACACATTTCCCTAGCTCTTAAATTACCATAGGAGTTTAGAAAATGACAAACATGTGTGTGATGTGTAGTTTCCCCAATGCTAAACATGTTCTTAAGATCAACCTCTGAAAACTGGCATACAGCAGTTATGTGTCATATTTTCATTATGTGTTCTCTACAAATTGATGATCATCTCCTAAGTTTTCCAAACACGACTAATGCCCTCTATACTACAGCCAATTTACTCTAATTTGGAAAGTTTGGCTTGGATGAAAAATAATTAGGTTTGTGTATAAGTATTGTACTATATCCTTATATTGTTTTCTCTTGAACTAGCCAAAATGACTTGAGTTGTACATTACATATAGAATATTAATTCTATATCAAACCTTTGAAGAAATGCTTCAGATTTTAGTGGAAAACCCTTTATGGTAAAGACATTATTATGATCGCATAAACAAGGAAATGTGAAAATAGCGGCCTTACTGGCCAATCATGAGAGCAATATTCCTTCAATTCATCATTGTTGAACTGCTTGAATAAACCAGATGCCAAAAATATTTGCTATACTTGAGAAAAAACACCATTTTGACTGTAGCATTATTGGTTATTAGCAGTGTGAATTGGCATCGCCTCTTGAGGAAAGCATCCTACATATCATCAATACTGTTGCGAGGGTCGTTGTAGGGAACAGAAAGAAGTGCTTCTTCTGGACAGACAAATGTTTTTAGGTCGTGCCATTGAAGATCTTGAAGGGTTTCGCGGCATAGTAAATCAAAATTTTCTACGGAGCGAACAGAGGGAAAGCCAAGATCTAATCTAGGAGATGCAAACAACGAGAGAGATTGGATTAGATCTTCATACCCTTGAAGATTCGCACAATGAACTTTCGGGCGTGGGTGATGTAGTCGTACTCGCTTCTCCTCCTCGCGATCCGATCCGATCTAGCACCACAAGTGGCGGTGCCTCCGTGAGATGCACACGGCAAAGACTCGGCGTCTCCTCCCTCGGACCAGCGAGTATGGTGGAGATAGATTGGATCTACAACACGGCGTGGTGTATATGGTGGAGAATTTCTGCTCTGAGGCTTCGCCTACAAACAGTCGGGAGGAGAGAGAGGAAGGCAGGCTACTAGGGCTTGGAGGAGGTGTGTGTGGGGAGGCGCACCACCCTCTATATATAGAGGGGGCGCCACTGCCCTCCTCCAAGCCTATCTCTAGTTTAAACAATTTAAACTCTCCCTTATCTAGAAATCCTATCTCTAGTTTAAACGATTTAAACTCTCCCTTATCTAGAAATTCTATCCAGATTTAAGCAGTCAAATCTCTCTAGAATCGGCTGGGCCCTATGGGGCCTTGTGCCCCTAGCCCAATGGCCAGGACACTCCCTCATAGGCCCATGCCCCTCCCGGAAGGTGGGGCCACGTTGGTCCCCTTGGAAGGTTCTAGAAGCTTCTACAATACCGATTAACCGGAACAATTCGAACTCCAAAAACTGCCTTATATGAATCTTATTCTCCGGACCATTCCGAACCTCTCGTGATATCCGGATCCCATCCGAGACTCGAACAAAAATTCATAAACCAATTATCCAATCTATCCTAGCGTCGAGATCGTTAAGTGTGTGACCCTGCGGTTCGAGAATATGCGACATGATCTTCTATCAATAATCAACAGCGGTGCAGGCACCCATATTGACTCCACACATTCATCGATGATCATATCGGATGAACCACGATGCCAGGATTCAATCAATCCCATATATATATTCCCTTCGTCTCGCGATATTTTACTTGCCGAGATTCGATCGTCGGTGCCGTCATACCTCGTTCAATCTCGTTCACGCAAGTACTTTACTGGTTCCGTAATCCGATATCACTTTGTGATTAACTCCTTAACCACATGCTTGCAAGCGGTGTTGATATCGATTACCGAGTGGGCCCGAAGTATATCTCTCCGACTTGGGAGGGACAAATTCCATCTCGATACATACAACCCAACAGATACTTTCCGATCACCTGAGAGACACCTTTATGATCACCCTCTCATAGGATGACGTTTGATGACCTCAAAGCTTTCTTCCGATACCAGGGAGTTGCATTATCTCATGGTCTAAGGAATACAATATTTGACATAGTAAAAGCTTCGCAAAGATGAACACGATGAAACGATCTAATTGCTTCGCTTAGTTTGGGTCTATCCACCATATCATTCTCCCAGTGATATGATCTCATTATCAATTGGCAACTCATGTCTATGGTTAGGAAACCTTAACCATCATTGATCAATGAGCTAGTCCATAGAGGCGTACTAGGGACACGGTGTTGTTCACAAACCACACAAGTATTAATGTTTCCGCTTAATACAATTCTAGCATGGAATATAAACTTTATCATGAACAAGAATTATAATAATAACATCTTTATTATTGCCTCTAGGGCATAATTCCAACAGTCTCCCACTTGCACTAGAGTCAATAATCTAGTTTACATCTGGTAACAATCTCACACCCATGGCGAGGTGTTGATCATGTTTTACACGTGGAAGAGGTTTAGTCAATGGATCTGCGACATTCGGATCCGTATGTACTTTGCTAATCTTGATCTCCATACGCTATATAATCTCGGATTATATGAAACTTCTTGTTGATATGCTTGGTCTTTGGATGATATCTTGGTTCCTTAGCGAGTGCTATGGCGCGATTTTGTCACACAATATCTCCATGGGTCCAATGCACTTGGAACCACGCCAAGCTCGATGATGAAATTTCGATCCAAAGTCCTTCACTTGACGCTGCGGCAGACCATATATTCCGCTTCTCATGTAGATCCCGCGATCATGCTTTGCTTGGCTTCTCGACTCACAGCTCCTCCATTCAAAATATAAACGTATCACGTAAGATTTGGAATCATCCTTGTCGGTTGTCAAAACTAGCATCGACGTAACCTTTACGACAAGCTGTTCATCACCCCATAGACTAAGAACATTTCTTTAGTTCTATTTAGGTACTTTAGGATGTTCTTCACGGCTGTCCGATGTTCCACTCTGGATCACTTTGATATCTCGTCAAACTAAGAGCATTGGACACATCCGGTCTAGTACACAACATGGCATACATGATGGAACCTATGGCCGAGGCATAAGGCACTTTGCTCATAGCTTCCCTATCATTTAGTGAATGAACACCGAGCCTTGCTCAATATCTTACGACAACATAGGCACTAAACCTTTCTTTGCCTTATCCATTACGAACCTTTTGAACTTTGTCTAGGTATGTACTCGGCTTAAAGCTATCAGCGTCTTTGTCTATCTCTATAGATTTTGATGCCCAATATATAAGCGAGCTTCACCTAGGTCTTTCATTGAAAACACTTGTTCAAATAACTCTTCACATTGTTAAGCATGTTGATGTCATTTCCAATAATCAATATGTCATCCACATATAGTACCGAAGCGTCACCGAGCTCCCACTCACTTTCTTGTAGATACAAGCTTTAGCAATTTGGAACAAATCCAAAGCTCTTGATCACTTGATCAAAACGAAGGTTCCAACTCCGAGATGCTTGCTTGATCCATAAATGGAGCTGAAGTTTGCATACTTTACTAGCATCCTTAGGATCGACAAAACCTTGGGTTGCATCATATACAACTCCTCATCAATGTTCCCATTGAGGAAAGCGATCTTGACATCCATCTGCCATATTTCATAATCATGAAACGCAGCAATTGCTAATAAAATCCGAATGGACTTAAACATCGCTACGGGAGAGAAAGTCTCATCGTAGTCAACACCTTGAACTTGTCGAAAACCTTTTGCGACAAGTCGTGCTTTAGACGGTAACATTACCATCCGCGTCCGTTTTCTTCTTAAAGATCCATTTGCACTCAACGGCCTTTGGTCGCTAGGAGGGTACACCAAAGTCCATACTTGGTTTTCGCTCATGGATCCCAATTGGATTTCATGGCTTCCACCATTTCTCGTCTGGGCTCATCATCGCTTCCTCATAGTTCGTAGGTTCACCGTCTTCTACCAACAAGACAGTCAAGACAGTTCTTAGTACCACTCGGGAGGGGCACGCGACCTCGTCGACTGCGACGTTCGATGTGACATCGTCCAAGCTTCATGATCCTTGTCATTAGCTTCCTCTATTGTTGGTGCGGTGACCTTTGGAACAATTTCAGTCTTTGCGCTACTCTCCAATTCAAGAGAAGGTTCAATAACCTCGTCAAGCTCTACTTTCCTCCCACTCACTTCTTTAGAGAAACTCCTTCTCAAGAAAGGAACCATTCTTCTTGACAAACACTTTGTCTTTGGTTCTGTGATAGAAGGTATACCCAATAGTTTCCTTAGGGTATCCTATGAAGACGCATTTCTCCGCTTTGGGTTCGAGCTTGTCCGGCATCAACTTCTTGACGTAAGCTTCGCATCCCCAAACTTTAAGAAACGACAACTTAGGTTTAGCACCAAACCACAGTTCATACGGTGTCGTCTCAACGGATTTAGATGGAGCCCTATTTAAAGTGAATGCAGCGGTTTCTAATGCATAACCCCAAAATGATAACGGCAAATCAGTAAAAGACATCATTGATCGGACCATATCTAATAGGGTTCGATTCCGACGTTCAGACACACCATTGCGCTATGGTGTTCCGGGTGGCGTGAGTTGTGAAACGATTCCACTTGCTTTAAGATGCGTGAGAAAATCATAACTCAAATATTCACCTCCACGATCAGATCGTAGAAACTTAATCTTTCTGTTACGATGGTTCTCCACTTCATTCTGAAATTCCTTGAACTTTTCAAATGTTTCAGATTTATGTTTCATTAAATAGATATACCCATATCTACTTAAGTCATCGGTAAAAGTGAGAAAATAGCGATATCCACCGCGCGTCGAAACACTCATCGGTCCGCATACATCGGTATGTATGATTTCCAACAAGTCCGTTGCTCGCTCCATCATACCGGGAACGGGGTTTTGATCATCTTGCCCATGAGGCATGGTTCGCATGTGTCAAATGATTCAAAATCAAGAGACTCCAAAAGTCCATCAGAATGGAGTTTCTTCATGCGCTTTACACCAATATGACCTAGACGACAGTGCCACAAATAAGTAGTATTATCACTATCTACTTTGCATCTCTTAGCCTCAATGTTATGGATGTGTGTTTCATCCCTTTCGAGATTTAGAAGAAATAAACCATTTACAAGAGGTGCATGACCATAAAAGATGTTACTCATATAAATAGAACAACCATTATTCTCCGATTTAAATGAATAACCGTCTTGCAATAAACACGATCCAGAAATAATGTTCATGCTCAATGCAGGCACATAATAACACTTATTAAGGTTTAAAACTAATCCGAAGGTAAAACTAAGGAGAGCGTCTTGACGGCCATCACATCAACTCTTGATCCGTTGCCAACGCATCGTCACCTCATCCCTCGCAAGCCGTCTCATTCCGTAGCTCTGTTTCGAGTTACAAATATTAGCAATCGAACCGGTATCAAATACCCGAGCACTACAACGAGGGCTAGTAAGGAAAACATCAATAACATGTATATCAAATATACCTTTGATGGTGCCAGCCTTCATGTCCGCTAAGTACTTGGACGATTTGCTTCGATGACCCTTGTCCTTGCAATAGAAGCACTCGATTATGCGGCTTGGGACCGGACATGAGCTTCTTCTCGGCGAGGGCATTGCCGCCGCCCTTCTTGAAGGGCTTCTTTGCTCCTTACCTTTCTTAAAGGAGGGCTTGTTGACCATCAACACGTGATTATCCTTCTTGATGTCCACTTCCGCAGCCTTGACTTTGTGAAGAGCTCGGTGATCGTATCGATGGAACCAATCGATTATGAGTCACTACAAAGCTTTTGTAGCTGGGAGGAGTGATTGCGAACCTGTCAATCTTGAGCTCCTCCGGAATCGTGCATTCCGGTTGCTCAAGCGTTGAGTGTAGCCCGACATCTTTATGGCGTGCTCACTAACGGAACTCCCTTCCTCCATCTTGCGGTTAAAGAACTTATCGAGATCTCATATCTCTCGAATGGGCTTGAGTCGAAACATGGTTTTCAGCTCCTCGAGAATCTCAAAGGGCCGGGATAGGTTTCAAAGCGATTTTGAAGCTCGGTTCCATAGCAAACAACATGGTGCTCTTAATCACACCATAATCATCTTTCTTGTTGATAGACAGCTTTCTCATCGGTAAGTAGCGATTCTTGCGAGGGTCACCTAACGCTTTCCCAAGGACATAGTCCTTTTGTCCGCAGAATGATTCTTAGATTGGAACCAATTGGTGAAGTTAGACCCATTGTTCCTAAGCTTTTCTTTCTCGAAAAAGCGTTGAAGTTGAAGTTGGACTTGGCCATTGGATCTACTGATTTGCAAGTACAATTTAGACTATGTTCATGATAAATAGTTCAACTTAATCAAATTACTAGATGAACTCCCACTAAATTCAACATCCCTCAAGTTGTTTAGTGAACACGATCCAAATTCACCACACCTAATCCGATCATCACGAGAAGAGATGTGGTTTCAATGGTGGACAACGAAGTGTCGATCATATCATTCATATGACTCATGCTTAACCTTTCGGTTCTTGTGTTCGAGGCCATGTTTGTACATGCTAGGCTCGTCAAGTTAGACCAAGTATTTGCGTGTGCAAAAGCGGCTTGCACCCGTTGTATGTGAGCGAGAGTCTATAGCACCCGATCATCACGTGATGCTTGGACACGACGAACTTTCGCGGTGCATACTTGGGGAGAACACAGTTTTTATCTTGATCTTTAAGTGAGGAATCATCTTATAATGCTACCGTTGCGATCTAAGCATAATAAGATACATAAAGGGATAAACATCACATGCATATAACTTTATGTGACATGGTATAGCCAATCCTCGCGCAATGATCTCCATCTTGTGCGTTCCGACATGATCTCCATCACTCCACCATGATTGCCTCCACCACGAATAGCAACTACAACTATTGCTAACTACTTAGCGATAAAGTAAAGCTATTACATGGCGTATAAGAAGTTGACTCGTAGGTCATACACAATTATAAAGACAACCATATGGCTCATGCCGTTGTGTACTCATCGACATGCAAGTCGTGAAACATTACAAAACATGATTATCGCATACATTATACACATCACATCTTGGGCCATACCATATCACGAAGCACTCCTGCAAGAACAAGTTAGACGCCTCTACTTTGTTGTTGCATGTTTTACGTGGCTTATGGGAGTAGATGCTACTAACGATTCTTACCTACGGAAAGCCACAACGGTGATATTATGGTTGCCAAACTCCGGTGTTAATCCCATGACAACTATAGTGAGAAAGCGACATCCACCACCGCATGTGTGGTACAAGCCACACGTCAAGTGCGGAGCCGGTCTCATGACGACGTCGCGTAAGGTTGGCCTAGACCGCTTCAATCTCACTATCGCGTCATAAGAAGAACACAAACAAGAGGCTTGCACAGAAAACATCAACACCCGCAACAACCATGTTGCGTTCTACTCGTGAAACACATCTACGCATAGATCTAGCTCGATACCCTTTGAAGGGTTTCACGGCATAGTAAATCAAAATTTTCTACGAGCGAGCAGGAGGAAAGCCAAGATCTAATCTAGGAGATGCAAACAACGAGAGAGATTGGATTAGATCTTCATACCCTTGAAGATTCGCTGTGAGCGTTAAACGGGCGTGGGTGATGTAGTCGTACTCGCTTCTCCTCCTCGCGATCCGATCCGATCTAGCACCATAAGTGGCGGTGCCTCCGTGAGATGCACACGTGCAGCACCTCGACGTCTCCTCCTTCCTCGGACCAGCGAGTATGGTGGAGAGATAGATTGGATCTACAAAACGACGACGTGGTGTATATGGTGGAGAATTTCTGCTGCAGGGCTTCGCCTACAAACAGTCGGGAGGGAGAGAGGAAGGCAGCAGGGCTACTAGGGCTTGGAGGGAGGTGTGTGTGTGTGGGGGGGGAGGGGGCGCACCACCCCTCTATATAGAGGGGGCCAGCCTGCCCTCCTCCAAGCCTATCTCTAGTTTAAACAATTTAAACTCTCCCTTATCTAGAAATCCTATCTCTAGTTTAAACGATTTAAACTCTCCTTATCTAGAAATTCTATCCCAGATTTAAGCAGTCAAATCTCTCTAGAATCGGCTAGGCCCTATGGGGCCTTGTGCCTGGCCCAATGCGCCAGGACACTCCCTCATAGGCCCATGCCCCTCCCGGAAGGTGGGGCCACGTTGGTCCCCTTCCGGAAGGTTCTAGAAGCTTCAGATAATACCGATTAACCCGAACAATTCGAACTCCAAAAACTGCCTGCCTTATATGAATCTTATTCTCGGACCATTCCGGAACCTCTCGTGATATCCGGATCCCATCCGAGACTCGAACAAAAATTCATAAACCAATTATCCAATCTATCCTAGCGTCGAGATACGTTAAGTGTGTGACCTGGGTTCGAGAATATGCGACATGATCTTCTATCAATAATCAACAGCGGTGCAGGCACCCATATTGACTCCCACATTCATCGATGATCATATCGGATGAACCACGATGCCGATTCAATCAATCCCATATATATATTCCCTTCGTCTCGCGATATTTTACTTGCCCGAGATTCGATCGTCGATGCAGTCATACCTAGTTCAATCTCGTTCACGGCAAGTACTTTACTGTTCCGTAATCCGATATCACTTTGTGATTAACTCCTTAACCACATGCTTGCAAGCGGTGTTGATATCGATTACCGAGTGGGCCCAAGTATATCTCTCCGACTTGGGAGGACAAATTCCATCTCGATACATACAACCCAATGATACTTTCCGATCACCGAGAGACACCTTTATGATCACCCTCTCATAGGATGACGTTTGATGACCTCAAAGCTTTCTTAGATACCGGAGTTGCATTATCTCATGGTCTAAGGAATACAATATTTGACATAGGAAAAGCTTCGCAAAGATGAACATGATGAAACGATCTAATTGCTTCGCTTAGTTTGGGTCTATCCACCATATCATTCTCCCAATCATATGATCTCATTATCAATTGACAACTCATGTCTATGGTTAGGAAACCTTAACCATCATTGATCAATGAGCTAGTCCATAGAGGCGTACTAGGGACACGGTGTTGTTCACAAACCACACAAGTATTAATGTTTCCGCTTAATATAATTCTAGCATGGAATATAAACTTTATCATGAACAAGAATTATAATAATAACATCTTTATTATTGCCTCTAGGGCATAATTCCAACAGATCTCGCCCCTGAGATTTATGAAGTTCATCCCAACATTAGAGATACAAGAACTATTGTGGATGCCCTTCTGGAGTGAAACTAGATAAAGGACATCAGGGGACCAAAGCTTTCATGCAGGGAATTCAATCTGGGAAGAAACTGGGTCGTTCCTTTTAAATCCCGAGACTGAAGACTCATGGACTTGGATATGGGAAGCGAATGGAGTTTTCTCATCCAAATCGGTCTACAATGCACTATTTGCCACCAACACCGGCTGTGAGGCTGCCAAAGCTATTTGGAACCTTGGGACCCACTCAAAAATAAATTGTTTGTTTGTCTCCTTCACAAACAGGGAATATGGATTGTCAATCGGCTTCAGGAAAGGGGTATTCCCCACAAACCTCGGTATGTTTTCTGCAACACCGGTGAACAGAATGCTAATCATCTCTTTGTAGGTTGTCGCAATCACCAATATCATCTGGTGTCCGGTCCTAGCTTGGGCGGATTTGTCTTAGGGTGCACCAAGCATCTCCTCTACCCTGAAAAAATGGTGGCTCGCGACAGGGAACAACCTGCAAGGAGATAGCACCAGATGCTTCATGTCTATTTTTTCCCTGGTAGCATGGTTGATCTGGTGCGAGAGGAATAGTTTAACAGGTGATTTGACAGATTAAATCAGAGGCAGTTTAGTGGGCATCAACTATCATAGGTCATCTTGTCTTTGAGAACATAATTTTCCTACGAGGATTTGTGTTCCTTTTTTTCTTGATACTTTCAGTTTTTTTATAGTTTTGTAACATGTGGTACTTAGGTTTTTGTGTATGGTTTTTTGTACTCTGGCCATCTTTGGCCCCTTTTCTCTCATAATATACCACATGCACCTCTCCTCCATAGTTTGAAAAAATATATATTCAAATTGTATTAGTACTCAATTTTGATTATAGGGTTGCATAAATTGAGCCACGAAAAGATGGTCAAAACAAGTCACTTCGTATGTATCAACATACTGTACTAAATTTGGCAGAAACTTTGTAAAAAATCGTCCATAAGTTACAATAGGGATGAAAGAATTCAAACAAGAAATTAGTCATTCAGAGCAATGAAACGGGCAGTTGGAGATTCAACCACTCACCGCAAGATAAAGTTTATTTTAGTTCCATCAGGGCATGCGACGAGTACTCAAACTTGTACATAGAAATGGACGAGAATATGAAAACTATTGCTTGAAGGAAGTCGTCAAACTTGTACATAGAAGGGGGCGAGCATATGAAAACTATTGCTTGAAGGAGGTCTCGAGTATTTAATTGGTTATTATTTTCTATAAATACGTTAGTTTAATTATTGTTTCTATCAAATTGAATTTAAGCCAATAAAATTTTATTGTTTTTGAAATATTATGTTCTTCTGTTTCTAAGCACATGAACATACATGTGTATTATGTTTACGTCAGTTTTACGATTGGCCGTAGCAACGCACGGACATTCAACTAGTATTATATAGACCATGAGAGGATGACATCAAGTGGTGATCGTCATCAAGGTTGAGAATGGCAAGTTCAAGATAAGCATCTTGAGAAGATCATTTGCTTGAAGTTTGTCGTCCATATTGGTGATAATGGACATGTGAATACATGTATTAATGAAGTTATCCCATAGTGGTGTATGGGGGAGCAAATTAGGAGTCTTCACGAAGCAACAATGATCAAGTGTTACATTCAGTCTTGGGTGGAGCTTGAAGCGTTGTCATCGAGATCAAGCGGGATACGCAAGGCAAAGGTATGGCCTTGCTAGGTTTTCCTTTTACCAGTCTCAAGGTGGTTGTTGGGAGACCGGGTTATAGGATAGATAGCCGCACTATCAAGAGGGGCTTTCGGTTGTGTAACTTGATCACATCGTCATAGGAAGCTCAATCCTTTGCATACTTTGCATCTTCCTATTTTGTTGCTTCTTGGTGTTTCTCCATTTGAGGTTCTTGATCTTGTTGCTAGCCCTTCAACAAGCCCAAGTTCATCGAAAACGGAATTCGTATGCATCTTCTATGGCGTTTTGAGTTTGAAGGTTTTATCGGTTCTTATTTAGGGAGGATTCTTACCTTTCTTCATTTGGTTTTATCCTCCTTTGTTTGGATATGATGTTTCTCTGCACAATCTTGTAGATCTTGTTGTCCTCGTCAAAACAAGCCCAAGATCATCGATATCGGAGTCCGGATGCAAAATTTATTGCGTTTTTCGTGAAGCCTGTTTCATCCCGGTTGTGGATTCGGTTCAACCGGCTCCCAGACCGGGTGGTCCGGTGCCAGGACCGGAAAACTGGATCTGAAACAGGGATTTTCGGTTTTGCTATACCAAGTCTATCCGAGACTGTGTACTGACCCTAATTCCGGTTTTAAGTTCGTTTTTCCGGTCCAGGAACCAGACCATCCGGTTCTGGAGCTGGTCCAACCGAACTTTCAACCGAGTTCGCACAGATTTCTTCCAACGACCATATTTGCTTTCCACTATAAAAGGGGGTTCTTCCCCCAATGTTTTAGGGCGTTCTTGACCATGAAATTGACCTCCATTATTGAACCTCTTGAGCTTGCTTCCTCCCCCTTCCCTCCTATGATTCTTGCATCTTTTTTGAGGGCTTTGGAAGAGAAGATCTAGATCTACAATCCCCACAAACCAATTCCTCCTCTAAGTGAGGGGAACCCATTGGATCTAGATCTTGGAGTCATTTGTTGGTTTCCACCATTGTTCTTCCTCTCTAATTCCTCCCTAGAACTTGTTGCTTTGGTGGGTTTTGAGAGTGAAGGATTTGAGAACCCTTGGTGTTCTTGCTTTGCATTCTTGCATAAGTTTTGAGCTCTCCATTACGATTTGTTCGAGTGAGAGACCGTGAGCTTGTTACTCTTGGAGGGTGACCTCCTAGTTGGCTTGGCGGTTGGTGCCACGGTGTTCTCTTCGTGGAAGATTGTGAAGAGACCCGGGCTTCTCCTTCGTGGAGCTTGTGAATTGGTTGTGGAGATTTCCATCTCCAGAGTGGAGGAAAAGCTAGCCATAAGGAAAGGGCCTATTCCTTCGTGGGATAGACTCGGAGAAGAAGGTGAGCCTTTGTGGCATGTGAGGAATCCTTCGTGGAACCTCACACCTCTCCAACGTGACGTAGCCCCCTTACCAAAGGTGGTGAACACGGGAATACATCTTCGTCTCCGCGTGCCTCGTTTATCTCTATATCCGAGCTTACTTTCCTTGTGATAGCCATCGAGCTTGAAGTACTTATATCTTGCTTATTACTTGCGGTCTATTTATCTTGTTCTATCTTGCTTAGCTTAATTTGTTGTTGGTGCACTTAGTTGAGCCTAGTGTATTTAGGTTTTGTGCTTGTAAAATAAACGTTAGTTTAATTCCGCATTCTATCAAGCCAAAACCGTAATAATTTTGAAATTGCCTATTCACCCCCTCTAGGCGACATCTCTATCCTTTCACTCTCACTCATCACTCGCTCACTCACTCATGCAAACATCTCCACTGTCCCATCACTTTCTGCAAACCCCCAAGAAAACCCCAACCACACCGGCGATGGAGAAGAACGACACCATGGCCATCGTCGCCTCCAAGGCCACCAACGAGGAGGCATCGTCCCCGTACAGGCCACCGTCGAGGCATCGAAGGCAGCCGCCGTCTCTGTCCAGACCCCCATCCCTATTTCCGCCATAGCCGCCGGCGAGGAGGCCCCCGTCCCTGTACAAGCCCCCATCTAGGCATCGAAGTCAGCGGCCATCCCCGTACAGACCATCGTCCCCGCTTCCGTCGTAGCCGCCGGCGAGGAGGCCCCCGCCGTTCTCCGATAGATCCCGCACGGCTAGGATCCTTACGAGGAGAACATTACATCAGGACAGAGAACCCCTACGATACCAGCTTAGCCGACCCATGGTTGGAGGTAACTAGTGTTTTCTCCCCTTCATTTGTTCTTCCCCCATTCCCATTGCTGGATGCTAGATCGTGTGTTATTAAGGCTCGGTTGTTCGTATTTCAATCGTTGGATGCTAGGTATTTTTACAGTAGCTAATCCTCTTGTGTTAGATCTCGTATTTCGATGAATGCCCCTAGATGGGATCAGTACTAGCATCAATCTGTAATTGGGATCAGTATTCGATTTGGTTAGAGATTTGGGGATTGGGGAATAATCAAGGGATCTCAATCGGTTAATTTATGCAAGTAATCAATCCATATAATCAAGGTATCTCAATCATGTCCTTATTGCACTCTACTGTTTTTTCTAACAGGTGGATAGCAGCGACATCTGCAGCGACGAAGAGTCCACGGACACCAAGACTCTTCAGGTGTTGAGGAAACTGAAGTCCGTCCAGTACAACAACTTCTTCGTCGGCGATGTCTATAGGTGCCCTTCTGCACTAGGATCCTCGTCACCGACTTCAACTCCTTCGTGAGGCATGCCAAGGATGTGAAGTCCTGCGGCCTGTCAAAGAACGTCCACGCCTTCAGAGCCAAGCACCAGGCGCTCGGTTTTCACCTCCGCAATCTCTATAAGGTGGCCATTGAGGAGGGTCGCATGCCCCCGATCAAGCCCAAGGCGCCCAAGGTCAAGGGACTGGGAAGCAAGAAGTGGAGGAAGTGCCAGAGGGAGGAGGCGGAGGCCCTCCTAGCGGAGGCCATGAGGAGCCACCGATCTTGTGCTGCTGCTGCTGCTGTAAAGCAGCTTCTTTAGTTTTGTTGTATGTGCTGAACTTGTTCGCTGCTGCTGAGCAACCTAATTGTCGAACCTCGTTTAAGTACCATACTATATATCTTATATTAGCTGCTTTATCTACATCTGATCTGTTTATATATCCTATATTAGCTTTTTTATCTATATTTGCTCTGTTTATATATCCTATATTAGCTGCTTTATCTACATCTGCTTTATTTATCTACATATTTATGGTGCTTGTTAGATTTGCTGCTCTATATTTGCTACTAGATTAGGAAAATATGAGGGCCAAAAGGAATCATGAATGAAGAGAGAAGCTGCTCTAGATTCGCTACTTTTTGGGATAAAAATTAACACAATTGTTAGCGACATAACGGGGAAAATGCACTCTTAAAAAGGCCAATTATAAAAATAACAAAAAAGAAATCTTCCAATTTAGGCGACAAGGCGCACTTAACTACCAAATACGCCCCACATGGTCCCACACCACATCCCTCAAAATGCGTTACCAACAAGCCGGTCCCACACAGTCCAACATGGGGTCCTATTATGGGACCCGACTGAACGTGGTCTCACTTATCAACACGTAATGGCGGGTCCTACTTGTTAGCACGTAACGGCGAGGATCCATTATGGGAACCGACTGGATATGGCCCCACTTATCAGCATGTAACGGTGAGGGTCCACTAACGGAACCCGACGGACAGCGAGTTTCAGACCGATGCGAGAGTTTTAGCAAGAAGATGGACAAAAGTGAAAAAAAATTAAACGACTAGGGAAAAGTGAGTACAACTAACAAACTAGGGGCATAGAAATAGAAATTCCAATTTAATATGCACAAGTTATATTATATTTATCAAAACTAGTAATTGGTGCAACGATAACTGAATAAATAAAACTGCCAACTGTGTGAGTTCCTCGGTTGACTTCCTCGTTTGGACTCGAGGGGGAAACACCAGGATGGGTATGTTTGGTGGTAGTTTCAGGTTGGATCCGAATAGGTCTTTCTTATCCCTATCTGACGGCCGCCAGTTGTATTGAGTCTCTATAGGTTGTTTAGTGCATGCTGCCGCTGCCGCTTCAGTCCACCATACCTATGTAGGCGAGGACCGCCGAATTCTAGTCTCGCTGCATCGGCCTCGATCGACCGCTCTCTTTTTCCTTTGCCCTTTGTCGGCACCCTTTTGTTTAAGCAGGTTTTGAGATCGACGTCGTTAGCGGTGGTTACTCTTCCGCTTGGCACAGGCAGGTTATGGACGCCATTGGTTATTCTTCAGGGCTCTTAGCCCCATTTGTATCTTGTCCGTAGCTGGACGCTCTATCGTTTTTAAGGTGATTTGGATCTTTGTATATTAACTTTGTATTCTTGACTCTTTGAGTCGCTGCTATATATATCTGTTCTGTGGGTCCCATCGAGGACTGTTGTGTAATGTTATTACTTCGTTTTCCACCCGCACGAAAGTGCCTGGTGGGCACCTTTGAATCGTTTCTATGCGGGTTTGGCGGGAAGCGCTAAAACTTGCATAGGGTCGATTCCGAGGGTGTTACATATTGGTGGATATTCTTGGGAAGGGGCAAGAAATTAGACGTAAGATTCCAGTATTGCGGCACAAGTGGGAATATGTTCTAGGTACATGTATGATTAATGAAGAGAATGGCACACCGTCCTAATGTGGCACAAGGCAATTTTAAATTTAACCTACGACTATACAAATGAAACTATATGTTTGCACCATGTCTCCCATATTTTAAATTTAACCTATGACTATACAAATCTAAAGAAGATATTTCTACCCCCTCCGGAGAATATAGAGGACACCTGCGACGTGAGCCGTCCGATAGAGCTTCCAACGAACTTCTGGCCGTCCGATTAGACACAGGTGGTCCGAACCGTCCGATCGATTAGATCCTGACCGTCCGTCTACGTGCCTGCGAGGAACCACGTTCTTACTCGCACTCACCTCGCCGCCAGCTACCTCCCTGACGGTGGGGGCCTGCGTTGCAGTCCCGCACGTCGGAGAGCGGTGTGCGTGGCGCTGTGGAATATCGCCACGGGCCATTACGCGGTGGTTCTGCCGTGGTTGTCTACCGTGCACGGGGCAGAAGTGTCATTCCACCGCCCATTCTCTCCCCGACTCGTGTCCTCTTCTCTCCTTCCTCCTCCCTTCCTTGAAACCCTAGCCACCACCAGTCATCGCATGTGGAGCTGAACCGGAGGAGCGCAGACGCCAGTGGCACCGCACGGGATGGAGGATTGCCTGCGACCATGGAGGCGGACCACGCAGAGGCGTCCTCCCTTCCCCAGACCCATCTCCTGACGTCCTCGGTGACATTCTCGCCGCCACCTACCAAATGAGCCTCGTCTCACCTCCTTCATATCGCTAGACCATGGAGGGAGCACGGAGGCGTGCACATGGCGAGCTCCTCCGGGGCTATTCTTTAGATTCTTCGTGCAGATCCCCTCTACTAGGGTGTCTCCCATGTTGTGGTGGTGCATGGAGGAAAGGAGCAGGCGACGGCGGAGAGGAGAGGAGCAGGCGGTGGAGGGGAGGAATCGATCCGGCGGAAGTCCAGCAGGTGGCGGAAGCCACGTCCCTGCCCCGCGTCGGCTCCGGAGGGGCCCTTGAGCTCAGTGTCGAGGATGACGGCGGGCATAGCCGAGCCGAGTGCAGACCATGCCGCCTCCTCTCCGCTTCATGCCGGTCGATCTGCGACGCTCGCTCGCAGGTACGACCTCATGCTTCTCCCTCGTCCGTCTCGGGTTTATCTCTCTCCCGTCTAACTTCACTCCTTGTGTTTTATTTTGATTTTATTTACCTGCAGGGAGTAGAAAGAGAAAGGCGGGAGGAAGATAAGAAGAGGAAAGAGAGGAATCAACGCTTATGGCCTCCCAACCAGTTATTCTGCCCTCGTCCATGACCAAGCAGCCCCTCCCCTCACCAACAACCTGTGGTAGATGAAGTTGGAGATAGAGATGCGGGCTGGGGAAGACAAAGATGTGCTCCCTCGTCCTTGTGAGCATCTCCCTCTCTCTCATGCTGAATGTTTGGATGCAGAAATTCTTGGAATATGCATTTTTGTATTAGTGCCCGCTACATGTTTGTTGTTATGGTTCTTAGAACTAAAACTATTTGTTTCAGTTTTTCTCGACTGCGTGCACCTGCTCATCGGCGAGCACACTGCCCTGTGCAAGAAAACGTCGCCCACGATATCCATCAGCTCTCTCCCTCCCTCTGTTTCATGATATTATGGTATACTGCTTTCCTTTTCTTAGCTTCGGTATCAAAATTTAGCTGACCGATGCACCTCCACTAACTCCTTGTGACTACCAGGTGCAGCAGTCCATCGGGTCGGCTTGCGAGTTTGATGCAGGCAACTTTGAACATGGAAGAAATGGAAGGAAGACGACACACATGGAGCTTGCTGACGAGGCGGGTACTCCGGTGTTGTCTCAGTTTGTTTACGCGCATTGCTTCGATTTATTAGCTCGCCTCACTCTCGCTGCAAGTTTGGTTCCAAACCATTCGGGAATACTCGCCAAGAACGCAGTATGGTTGGCACTTCATGCTCAAGGAGTGGCTATCAAGATACACTAAAATTCTGGAGAAAACATGTAGCCAACAAGGAGACGGGTGTCCGACGTTATAGGTTCTGTGTTCGGATTTTTCATGCTGGTGAGAGAGAGTGAGAGTTGAGATAATGAGATTGAGAGGAATATGCATCAAGAGAGAGAGAGCGAGAGGGAATGAGAGGAAGAGAGATTAAACTACTCTAGCACCACGCTTTGGTTGGAGAATTAGATATGGGGAATGGGAGTTGAGGGAGGTGGAACAAAAGTCACTTGTTTGATTAGAGGGCATGGGAATTTAAATGCGTATGTATAGGGTTAAACATCTTATACTTGTTTACGCTGCAGTGAAGGATATCCATGCAGAAACACCGCAAAGTAGCAAAGTTCCTAGGGTCGAAAGATATTGTTCCTCGCATATCGTAAAACCGCAAGTTAAAGTGGTTGTTCTGTAAACCGGTGCTTTTAATGTTTGGTCACCGCTTGTGGTTTGGGTGGCTCTTCAGTCACCTCTTCGCGGTTTCGGTGAGGCGGAGAGTGTTACTTTGATTTCGGAAGAAGAGATGCTTGTACTTTGAAGAGAAGGATAACTTCTTCAAGCTCCTGTATCTGACAAAGGACTTATTTGGGCATTACATCAAGGGCTCCGGGTATGGAACAGAGGCCAAGATTAACACTACTAGACAAGTGGTGGAGAAACATGTAAGCTGCATTTTTGCTCCCTGGTAGCGACTTTTGTTAGCTGAGGTAGAGAACTTCAAATTGATCACTTACTATATAGTGTGGATGTAGATGGCATCACTGTTAATGATACATATCATCTTGGAAAAACCTATTGTAGCTTTCCTTAATGCTTTCTTTGGTGTTAGGGCTGAACTATGCTGTAGCGAAATAATACCCTAAAATTGCAAAATTTGATATTAAGGCATGTTTCATTTTACTTCTAGTGTCACATCCCGAAGGGAAGTCCCAAGCATAATCCTCTATGGAAGTAGAGTATAAACTATGATTGGTAGCTAAAGGGATTTGCATCATACAAACATCTGTTGACGCAACAAGTGAAATTCAATTATCATGTGAGCAAAGAGGTGTTTATATCTGTAGTTTGAAACCAAAAACCTCTGCAACAATTATTAAGTTCAATCATGCTCGCTTCATCAAATTTTAGGACCATTCATTGTTCCGGATGTAGAATATTTCTCTTGCTAAATATGAACCGAATGTTTCTGCTGCAGGTTGACATATGTTGCTCGATGGAACATTTTCCGGGCTGGTAACCAGCGTCCATCAACTGGTAGGTCATTTAATTACCATAGTGCTTGCTCTTTCTAATTCCGCCAATTAAGGCATTTGGTCATTTCACTTATCGTTGTTCACAAGATCGGTGTACTATGGTTTCTAAATGAGCTTCAAATAGGTTAAAGCTTGATAGGTTTCACTCATTACAGATATGTTTATGCTTGGAGAGGAAGGACAAGGTTAAGATTTCACTTACACTAATCTATGTTTTCTTGATTTCCAGATCTCATTGTACATTGATTTGTGGATACACTTGCACGATTAAAATAATAGGCGATAAATGGAGTATCCAGGTTGCTATCCCAGTATTATTCTTCCTTTTCCATCTCTCTCATAATCCAACAACTCTCAGAATATTTGAGAAAACATTCTTGTTTGATTATCCTTTTTTCTCTTATTTTGTCAGAAACACTGATTAGGGAGAGATACACAAAGATACACAAAGAGAGTGCACGGGGAGAGACAAAAAGAGAGAGAGAGAGGATTAAACCTTAATTATCCATGGCTTTTGTTTCTATATGCATGATTTGGAAAAAGAGATTGTGGATCAAATTAAACCGTGATTGCATGGAAAGTGGCGGAGGGACAGAAATCCCCGTACAGTTACATGTTGATTTGCTTGACTCATTTTGTTTTCTTTGTGGTTGTGTTTGCAGGATCTCCATGCTCGTCTTGATTCAGGTCTGCTATTGATGTCGGTATATTCGTTTATTTCAGTTCCATCAGTGAGAAAGAGTCCTTGAATCATATCAATTGTACATGGGTAGCCAAACTAAAGAATGTAGAACCCCTTGAATATTGAGGTAATGAGATATCATCTTCTCCAGACTCAGTTTTTTTCGTTACATGGCTCACCGTTAGACAGGAGAGAGTTAAATGTCCAAAAACGCTCCAATTTTTGTGCAGGAGTGGCCATATACAGTTCAGTTAATAAGTCAATAGTTTCAAGAATAAATTTGTGTTCTAGATCTTCGAATTATACTATACTTTTAGCCTGGTAAATATCTAAAATTCCCTAGCTATTTGTCATGGCTAAATTTATCCTTTATAGTTTCTCCCCTTTTGCTTTACCGAGTGATCTTCCTTGTCTACTCCTTCATGTGTTTTATAGATTTCAAATTAGATCTTGTTTACTCCTGGATAATATCTAAATTTATTGAATCAATATATCCTTGCAATATCTAGGCTAGAGATGGGTTTATTATCCCCTGCTTTTAGTTCCTGTTTATCTGCAACTGTGTCGAGAATCCAAGATAGCTATGATGAATAAAGAGTTCATAGTTGCTAATATATTATTGACCCAATGTGTGTGTGTTGGGGGGGGGGGTGTTTTGAATGTCTCTTGATTATAGTGGTACCTAGGAGAAAAACAATTATGGGTTAAAATTCATGGCTTATATTTGCAATATATTGTGCTATATGTTGTTGTCTGATAGATGCTTGGCATTCAGGTCTGGATGTGGTTGATTATTGTGAGAAAACTATGATTCTTATTTGCGTTGAACTCTTCAGACTAGGAAACGGAGCTTTGGAGCAATAGCTGGAGCCTCCCACCACGAGCTCCGGAGAAAATTGTGTCGATATACCTTCAGAGACCAAAGAAACCCCATTATTTCTTGGAGTGAAGAAGGGTTCTTTAAGTTTATTTTGTGTTCTAGGGAAAACCCCAAAGCTCAATACCTACGGTGAGTAGTTCTGAAGAATTTGTATTCGTTAACTTGTCGGACTTGCTGTAGTGAGATTCTCTGATATAAAGCAAAGACTAATAGATGTGCCGACATCCCAGGGCATGCATTTTCTCTCAGATCTGCAATGTGGCACCATGTAAGATAATTTACTAGGATATTAAAAATTCGATTGAGTTTGCAAAGTGGCATATTTTATTGAAATAGAAGTTTCAGATTGTCCCTTATTCAACTTAAGCACATGACCTTCTATAATACCACATTTTGTTCTGTTCGTTTTATTTGCATGTGAGTTATGAGATTCACTATTTAATCTGCTGCAATTTCTTTATGGTAACTATTCTCTCACTATAGTAAATATTAAGCCTGTACTCCTTTGGTCATTTATTAATTTATTACTATTTACTTTTCACAAATCTAGACTGAGCTTTGTTGTGTCAATGTATATCCATTTTGCAGATTTTTGATTAAGCTCTGTAAAGAGGGTAAATTTAATGCTGCTGAGAGTAAAGAGGGTACATTTAATGCTTTGCATTTCAGATGCGTTCTTACTCAGAGATGGTTTAATTATCCAGGCTTTAAATTTGAATATCAAGTAGAATTGTCTCTGTTCCCTAGCAGAACATAGGTCAAACATTAATCGCATCGAATATCTGGTCTTGAGCATACATCATTATTCATTTAAGCTAGAAGGCTAACGTAACTCTAAAATAAATCATGTATTTGTAGGGATTTCTACCTATTTATCTTGGTTTGCCTTATTCTTTTAGCGGTTCTTGTTGTATATTTGAGTTTCTGTGGCTGTCACTGTACCATTGCGAGTCTCTGGTCAAGCGATAATGATAATTCTATGTACGTGTTATTTATTTAATCTTGGAGACTATTATAACTCAGAACCGATTATTTAGGGATGAAGTAAGTCTGATGCGCAGGAGGGATCAATTGCTGGCCAATCTATGGTTCAGTGACATAAAACAATATGTGCATTGCTTAGTTGGTACATCACAGAACAAGGAACGAATTGGCCCATCTATGATGAATTCGTTGCAAGGTTTTAGGCGAGGAGTGATTACCTGTTGTAGGGATTGCTAGATGTGTTTGACCATGATGCGCTAATGACCCACATAGCAGCCTCTATTAGGTGCTCTTCTTTTTTTACATCTTAATTGTCCTCTCATTTATAAAATTGTAGTACGTAGAACCTACGAACTCGATGAACTGCTAAGTAATCTTATGTTTATTAATATGATGTGGAGTTATAAAGTAAAAATATCTTAAAGCATTTTCTATGTGTATACTACATGAATATGGAGATAACATCTGATTTCACTTGCCAACCTGATAATAATTCCAATTGTATGTTTTCATCGGTTATTTATATATGATTGTCCGTCGTAGGTGGGCGAGTGTGCGACAAGCCACGCCTTCCTACCAATGCACGTTTTCATTCTGCATTCCGCTCGCAGCGATTCAACGAATCCAATCAACCTAGATCCATTTGCGGGCAACCTGGTCCTCCTTCATTCCGAGTACTACCGGGGTCCATCAACTTGAGTTGGGTTTAAATTTGAAATACCAATTTAGCTTGACTTAGTGGTGTTACCGAGGTCCATCAACTTAAGTTGGGTTTAAATGTGAAATACCAATTTAGCTTGAAATACCAATTTGAAATCACCATCAAGATCCTCTTAGTGGTGTTACATTGAGATCCCCTTAATGATTCCATGTGCAGATCACTTTAGAATTATAAGTCAGCTGACAATTCTTATGCAACATGTCATGTAGTTGGTATATTAGCATTTCTTTATCTGAAATCCACTTGGATGTTTCGAGCGGTTCTTCATATCGCTTTGCCCGCCGTAGGCGGGCAAGCGCGCGGCAAGCCGCGCGTCCCTACCTAGTGAAACTATATGTTTGCACCATGTCTCCCATATTCTCAGCTACAATAGTTCCGCTTATAAAGGTTTGTAAAATGATCTTTCTCATTCCAAGAATTAAGAGTAGAAGAAACAGAACATGAGAAGGAAGGGAACTAATAACTTCTTTTGCTGCTCTGCACTTTAAGTTATCCACATCAGCAGTAGTCCTTTGCCTCTCTTAATTGATTATTTATTTTATCGAGTTCTGCTTCAAGTAACTCAGCTTATGTGTGAGCACATTCACCTACGGGAATCATTCAGGTCAGGTCACAGTATGAGAAAAACAATAAATATGTTTTCCAAGGTAAAGATAGAGGAGTACAATATTAAGTCCCAAGCAAATGATTGAGAAATCTAATCCTAGTTTTCTGAATGATCATCTATGCTGCTTAGTGAACTTACATACTATGATTGCAATCTACTCCCTCCGTTTCAAAATATAAGATGTTTTAGGTTTGTAAAGAAAATGAATCTAGACTTCTTTTAGTGTGTAGATTTATCCCTAAGTTGAGTGAACCTATATACTAAAACAAGTCTAGATACATTTGCTTCACAAAGCTAAAACATCTTATATTGTGAAACGGAGGAAGTAGCAACTTATTCAGTCAGATTGTTGTTTGGCGTATACATAGAAGCAGAGCCTGGTGCTAATAATGCTAGGCCAGATGTAGTTAATGTCAGATCTTTCGCTCTCTGCATTGACGAGAAGTTTGGATGAGTTGACCACTCCATACACCCTCGATGAAACAATACAAACATAATTGCATGTAGGCTACTAACGACAGAGGAGGAAAGGTACCTGAGATGCACCGGATGTGAGTAGAGTGGCTCCTTCTTTGGAGGGGGTGGACTTGGCCTTTGCCGCTCAGCCTCCCGGGGCTAACTCCATGCGTGGCCCCTCTTACCTCACGTCATGGCGGTGGTCGTGCCCGCGGCTCCCACAGAGTGACTGCTAGAACTCCTCTGCGCGCCTCCGTCAAACAGCAAGACACAAGCAGCTCTCCGCCGCCACGCGATCGGGACCTCCAGCCGATGCAAAGACACGGATACGCTCATTGGTATGCTTGTTGCTCGACCCATGCCTCCCTTCTCACGGACGATCGAGGAGGAATAGGGTTCATTGGAGATATGCGCCGTGGGCGCGGATGGATCCTCTCCTTGGATCCGCCTTGTCTTAGCCGAGACCGACTTGATTCGGCCCTGGCGGCGCCGTCGCCATGGCTATGGTCGCAGCCAGAGGAGGACAGGGCTTGCTCGGGAGGGCTTTGGCCTACCTGCACGCGGAAGATCCGCCTTTGTCTCGGCCGAGAACGACTTGATTCGGGCCTCGGCGTGCTGCCGCCATGGCTACGGTCAGGAGCGCTTCGGAGGAGGACGGGGCCAGCTCGGGGATGGCTTTGGCCTACCCGCGGTGGCGGAGGTGGGTCGGCGCAGGATTGGGATCCCGGCGGAGGCGCAGGTGGCGGCGGCGGATGGATCCGGTGAGGAGAGTAGTGGGTGCTGGCGGAGGTGCGCGACCCTCTTTGGTCGTGGAGGCGGGGGAGGGCGGAGGTCGATGCTCGGAAGAAAATAAATAACGAAGCGGTTGTGTCGGGGGAAGTCGAGGTTGGCGCAGGCAGGCAGGCAAGCGCGCAGGCCTCGCTCAGGTTTGACTAAGCGGTGGCAGGGTGGGTAAATAGCTCGAACAGATAGGGGCAAACTCGTCGAGTAAAAATTCGGACGGAAATTTTGTAGAACGAACCTAAAGATAGATAGATAGATAGATAGATAGATAGATAGATAGATAGATAGATAGATAGATAGATAGAAGATAGATAGATAGATAGATAGAATAAAAATTGATGTCTCACGGTTTAGACCGGAGAGACGAAGATACGATCCTAGGATTCTCTATATACTATACTTAAACTAGTAAAATGCCCGTGCTTTGCTACGGGTGGCAATACATATTTATCTGTCGCAGGTAAAGATAGTACACATATAAATTCGCATGCATTGAAAAGGATGCCCCCCCTCAAAAAGAAAAGGATGGCCATATAATATTGCAAAATATATATTTTGGATAAAATGTAACTTAGTAGAAAATATAATTATGCATCTATACATGAAAACAACAATATATGATTAACTCTAGTTTACCAAGATTTCACTATGGAAACGGCTTCAAATACTATGTGAATAACAAATCAGAGCCGGCTTCCTTTAATTGTCCCCACACACACACGCGTCTCGATGTGTCTAAAAGAACTTTGAATTACCCCTAAAAAAACAACTTTGAATTATATATTGTTACCTCTTGATGGATGTTCTTCCTAATAAAAGGAAAATTAGACTTTTAGATTTTAGATCTGAATTTAGCGGCCATGTAGTATTTTCTCTACACACTGCAAATCATGCTCTGTGAAGCATTCAGCCATAACAATAATCAGTTACGCGTTGCACCATAAAGCATTGCATTCTACTCATTTGAGCAGACCACGAAGCAATGCATTGCATTATGCAGAATCATATACATTTATAGCTATTCATGCATTAAATGCAACCTTCATTTTACTCGAATATTTCCACTTTAGTAGCACTACACAAACAGCTGAGGACACTACAAAGACAGAGAAGATGAGCTGATAATTCTACTAATTGTCACTTCCTAGCTAGAAGTTTTGTCGTAGTCTTTGCGAAGCTATCTTCTTCAATGCAGAAGTAGCTCGGTCATGTACACATCTACCTCTTCAAATCTTCTATCAAATTGTATACATTAGCCGACTGCTTTATACCTGCAATTTAAAGGGAGGCAAGCATGCATGGACAAGATGGAAAACAACTTCACGCTACAAAATTTATATCAGAATGAGCATCTTGTCACAACCACATGAAGCATGTATGTTTATACTAACTCCGTATCCTTGATTTACCAAATAGAACCCACTTTTATGAAAGTTTATTTTTAAACATGATAGTTTGCTCAAAAAGTACAAGATTAACTTCATGTTAACGGTCTTTTCTAAGTCATGCTCCGTAAAAAGTATCTTATCATCATCGTACTGTAAAAAAGAACTTGAACAACAAACATTCAAATTCTCATTGGTCAAGTAACTAAGAAAGAAAATGATGTGCACAAGGCTGCAATAGAAATTAACTTAAGCAGGGTAGTGATAGCCGTTAAGTAAATTGGTTTCGCCATCCACCAATAGCCTAACTCGCCGAGGAAATATGTATAGTTAATCACCATTAGGAGAACCACAACTATTTATAAACTGGTAATTTGCTAGCAAATATGGTGGTAGTGATTTTCTCTGTTCCCTCTGAAATTTTAGCAAAGGATCCAATTTTGGTAATTCTTCTCGTTAGTTCCTTTCTAATATAAGAAGAGAAAATATAAATATCTCTTTCAGATGGAAGTACTACCAATGAGTTTACGCCTAATTACTACTGAGGTATTTACTTGTTTGCAAACAACATGAATTTCTGGAGATTCTTCACATCATCTTACCTCAATGATACATGAAGAAATATCACTTCCTATCTTCAGAGTGACCAATATTTACAGCTGTTGAACAACTTGAAGAGATAATTTAAATAGTTAGGGCACAAACAGAGGTTTGAAATTTCATCATGATCCTTTAAAAAACATGTAAAAACAGAAACAAAACTGATCCAGGTTCATTAGTTGAGATTTGATGATGAAGCTATGCCAATCTAAGTTTAGACTCGTAAAATTTTGAGCTCTCTTTGTTATTTTTAGTTTCTTTGTCCTTAGTTGACCCATTAGAGTCTTGATTTCCACTCAGTCTTCTAGCAGACATATATCGGGAAGGCAGATAACTATACTATAAACATATAGCAGGCATTTTTAAAAGCAAGGTTTTAAAAATGTGTAGCGGTTATCTCTTCCATATAACATCGGCTCATGATTATGCCTGTAAAGACAGTTACGGGCCAGTTATTAATAGACCATGGTAGCAGGCATGTCGAGCCCGTGCACTTTGTTGATAGATTAATACGAATTCTTGCAAATATGTTGTGGAATGCAACATATAAGCACAATACGAAGTAAAATGCTTTAAATCTAAGGACACCAACAAACTGAACCTCCTAGGTTAATAGAACAGAGTAAACATATAGCAGGTAACATGTTTGCAGCTATAAGATCAACCACTAAAACTTGAGATCATAATTGTATTATAAACCTGATATTAACTAAGTAATTTCCTCTCCGGCTGAACCTGGACAGAACTGAACCTAGACAAAAATATAGCACCAAATAAACCTCACCATTCATACCTATCTAATATCAAATCAGAATAATAAAATGTGTATGGATGTTGAACTATCTTTGCTACATCGCTAAGATATAGCTAAAGTGAAGCATAAAAAATGACATATTGACACTATCACTATGAGCAGCAAATGCTAAAGCCTAAAGTAAAATAGATTAGATTCTGCCCAACCTGTTCTTGAAGGTTTTGCATTGGATGTATCTAGAACAGATTGGAAATAGAATTAACCTCAATTACTCATTTAATTTTTTCAATACTGCATGACAATGCCTAATGGTATTTGCTAACGATGGTAGTGTCAATCTATGCAAGAAAGAGGACATTTGCTGATAAAAATGTTAATTTTAGATTTTCATAATAGATGGTGTCCAAGACACACCAACTCTATAAACGGTTGAGCAACAATATAAACTAAAATGGTCTGCAGAAAAATGGACTTGGCATGATTTGACCAGCCTACAAATGGTTACCCCAAGTGCCTGGAATTGTAAGAAATGAAAAATAGAAATATTTAATACTTTAGCCTACAAATGGTTACACAAGTATTACGACCCCTAGAATAGAGTAATTAAATATGCTAATCGATGAACTGCAACATAATACACGTCAACTCCACTGGGTGTGTAGAAAATGAAACTAAAGATCAAGTATTCAAGAATTAAGCGAGTTCTTGCATCATGTTCATGTACAATATGACAACTCATCTCATTGTTTTTGTGCTAAATGGATACTTGTGATGTGCAATTCAGTCTACACTGCGCATGTCTACAAACATATAGATACCTATTGGCTATAGAAATAGAAATTAACCTGAGAGGCAAAAGAATCAAGAAACCCACGTATGAAAAATACTCGTTTGGGGTCTTTCTCCGTCTTTGTAGTTCTTCTATAAAAGCCTGCAACCAAAAAGGGCATATGTCAAGTAACATGATCTAGAACAGTTTTTTTTTACTCACTTGACTCGATAAGGTGTTACATGTGTAAGACATGATGGGTTACGATTTGGATAGTCCACAACAAATTTGTTGGAAAGTACAAATTTGATGGGTTACATGTGTCAGTTGATTGAAGCTACCACAGCAGTGCAGTTCAATCCTACATTTCTATAAACCAGGCGAAAGGGAATGATTGAGCGTTGAAGTCCGGCAGGGCGCGTACCCGTGTACACTACTGCTTCTCTCGAGGATTGATTGAGCAGGCTAAGGAAACAGAGGGTAGTGACGTATTACCCGACCATAGAATGCTCCGTTCCTTTTAGGTAGTAGAGACATCCTTTAACGCTAACAAACATGGTTCTAATATGAGATGGCTTAGGCTTTGTTTCTCGTGATGCTTAGTGTTTCTACACATTCATATGCTTTAAGGAACAATATACTCTATACCACAACGTTCTATAGCTAGCATCCTAATTCAGATAATGGAACCAATGTTGTAGCACAGAAAAAAACTTATAAGTCAGCCATCTCAAAGATGTATGCATTTGTATTCTACAATAATGAGTCTAATAACCTTCAGTTATACCTATATATCATGTCACCACATCTCTTTTGAACATTAGCATGAACAATACAGTCTATACTTTGGTTCCCATGAATTGGATCTTCTGATTCTGAGGTTTTAAAAAGATAAGAACACATAGCACAATAGAATACTAAACTTCATTTTTTACTATTCATCATAGAACTAATGTTACTGCTATAATGGGGTATATGCAAGAAAAAACATTGACATTGTACTAATGTTACTGCTGTGGGAAGGCTCGGAGAGACCTCTAAAAATTTCAACACGAGATAAATTTTGCATATGCTTAAAATCGAACAAACTTCTAAAAATAACTTAGGTAAAGAACACTTTGTCTGCCTTTGTTTCTATATCTACCAGTTAATCAAATTGAACCTTGGTAACAAACATGGTGTTCAAACACTCAATTCCATCATGGTAAAATTTAAAATTAGCAACAAAGCAAATGAATGAAACCCAACCAAATCTCTCGATAAAAATTGAGATAATGTGATGCCACAAATATAGTGTTTAATTACACTTGATTCCTACATAGTATGGAATTACATGTCTATTATTTGTAGAGCTGGGACCAAATATATGAAATATGGAGATGAGGAGAACACGAAAGACCAAACATCGGCCTAAGAAGCATATTACTGAAAGGCTTGCACTCGTCATGAGCTCGGGTAAAATCACGGAGGACCAGGTGGCAGTTCATGGAGTGTTATCGAGGATGAGTTGGGCCATGGCCTCTAGCCCAAATCGCCTCGCAAGATGAGTGGTAGCTCAGGCTGGTCTTGGTTGTTCCCGTCATCCGATCTGTTTAGGCAGGCATCACCAGGAGATAAGTCATGAGAGTCCTAGAATGTTAATCAGAGTACATCAGAGTCCAACAATCCAAGTAGGCATTCATGCATTCATCGGAATAGTAACCTAGTGAATTAAGATAGAGGGAAACCAAACCTGAGAGTTGGAGTTCCTGAGTTTGTTTAGTGATGGGAGCACCACGGCCATACCAGATCATATGCGTTCGGTCACAGTGACGATAGGTGGACTGAATCCATCTTATCTAGTTCGCCGCCATTGGATCTGTCCCTAGTCCGGACTCGGTGAAGAGGTGCTCCGCCTCGGTAGGGGATCCACGGGCTGGGATGAGTACGACAAGATCGTAGCGGCTTGCCGGTCTGGGTGCGATCATGAGGAGCGGAAGGCGGGCGTGGGCTAGCGAGGTAGCATGTGTGGCAGTGCATATGCATGCGGGGTTGTGGACAGAATCGAGCGATGCGTAACGCCGAGGCAGATCTTGATTCCAACTAAAATTGATGGGCAAGCCTACCGCAGTGGTCCCAAGACGCGATGAGAACGGAAATCAGGCGTGAGTTGAGGCCACCATGGTCGTCCGTGCAAGCTAAATCTTTAGGCCTCAAGACCTCGACTGTACTGTGTGCTATGAGCTTGCCATGGCGGGGGCGGTGGAGAAGAATTAGGTGGTGTGGGGAGTGAACTTGGAGGCGCCGCGATGGATGGATGAGGGAGTCCGATCCACGGGTGGTGTGTCGATGGGAGGAGGATGCGTTAATTGAGAGGACAATTTTGCCAAGGCGTTTTCTTTGCAAGGCGCAATCTGCGGGACAGAGACGAAGGGGACGGGAGGAGTCGGACGAAGAGCGAGACGTATCGGTTGACGACGGAACCCCAGGTTCTTTTTAGGTAGTAGAGAAAAGACCATATGTTCCGTTTCCTACTCAGCCAGCGTTTCGCTCGACTTTCGTCCAACCCTGCCTCGCATCACAGTCCCTTCAGAAGATGCCTCCTCTGTCTCCAACCCCCGCTTCCGCCTCCGCAATCCCCGCCTTCCTCCACCAACGATATCCCCTCTGTCTCCGCCATTAACACCACGCTCGTTGCATACACCTTCGGGGGCGAGATCTAGAACTCCAGGTTGGGGATCGTTGTGGCCGCTCTCATCACCTTCTTCCCGGGTACATTTCCCCGCCGCTGTCACCGTCTACGACAACGAGGGCGTCGCCATCTTCGCGCTTCTACTCACATGCGTCCTCTTCTTGCGCGTCGTCAACACGGGATCTCTCGCCTGGGCGATCGCCGCCGCGGCTGACGAGTGACGACAAGGTCGTAAAGCGGCTGCTCTTCCTCGCTGACAGTGAGTCCTCCGACCTCATCTGATGCCCCGTAATCAATCTCATCCTCTCCCCTCCTTCCCTTCTTCTCCCTATCTGGATCCTATGCCGCTAACGTGGATCAATTCAACAACCACACCGATCGCAACATGGTGTAGCCGGTGATCTACGAGAAGCTGGACGCGCTGAGCGATGGCAGGGAGCCAGGGACGTGCTGCTCCTGAGCGCCTCCGTCGGGCACAAGGAGGGATCCGGCCCACCGCTGGAGGGTCATCCCGCGCTTCGTTCCCAGGGGCGTGCCCAAGCTGATGCGCTGGGATACCTCCAATGCTGTCTCCGCCGGGAGGCTCGAGGATGATGAGGAAGGTGTCGGGGACAAGATCAATGACCTCCTTGTTACAAAGGAACACCGTGTAGGATGAGAGGGATAGAAAAAGACATCGGAGCATATCCAGATCCGTCCTAGGATCCCACCACCGCTTTGACCTCCGGCGATGTCTGCAATCTTTTTGCACTACGCTGGAGTCCATGTCGTCTGTCCTCGCCTCCTCTACTGAGTTTCACCTGTACGAGCTCCCTCCTGTCCTCCCCATGGTGTCAACTACTTGAACACCATCATATCAGATTCATTTGATCGCAGATGGCCCCTCCAGCTCCAATGAAGGTACCCGCTCGGTAAGCAAGCAACACATCATGTAATGCTATTTTCTTGCATCTGTTTCAGTTAGATTCAAATTATTGCTTTGCATTTGTTTATATCGGATGATTTTATCATTTGTTCATTCAGGATAAGGTAGGATGATGGTTTAGACCAAGGAGCTGGTGTTGCGGCTTCAATAAGTGTTGGTGGCAGAGGTGGCAAATATCTTACATCTCAGATAGTTGGCTCTTCTGATGCTACTGTAAATGCCACTATAGGCTATAGCAGATGATTCAAGCAATAAGAGAAAAGTGACGGTGTTGATAGTACTCCCTTTGACCCATATTAGTTGACTTGCATTTGTCAAAATTTGGATGAACCTATATACTAAATAGTGTCTAGATTCATCCAAATCTAGACAAATTTGAGTCAACTAATATGGGTTGGAGGGAGTAGTATTTAAATTTTCCCTTAAAACTCAGAGAATATAAGTAGTTAAAGTTGGCCTTGAACGCCCCATGTAATTTTCATAATTTCTCTGAAGTTAAATAAAATCTCCTTGGCACAATGATCTATCATGCGATCATGATATTCTTCATTAGTCACAACATAAGTAACATGTTTCTGCCCCCATCTTTATCTATTTTGAGATTTCGTACATCAGTACTAGATTAAATGTTTGAGAGGTAATTTTCTGGCTTTGGTAGTTTTGCCTTGTAATTTTTTATAACCAGTTCTAAATCCTGAAACATGATTTACTCGAGCTGAAAGCATGGATATATAGCCTACTTTTGTTAGCTATTTCTTTCCTTATCAGGACGTAATACAATTTTTCTACTGTCATATTTACTTTCTTTGTCCTATTGCTTACATTCTAACTACACTGTTGTTTTTCCATGTTCATGTTCAGACTCAGAGGCTCTCGAGAAGAACCACGTGAGTACCCCTTTACTACTCCCTGACCTTTTACTTGATTACCCAGACCATGATGAGTTGATGGTATTGGTAATTTTACTTATATTACTGACTTCTCTTGGTCATAAACTCACTTAATCAGCATACTTGATTTTGGCATGTCATATTGTCTCCAATTGCTTCCAAAGAAATAATTTTTCAACTGATATACCTGCCACTTATTACTGTTGCATCCCTATATTGTTGTGTCTTCACAGTATCTTAAGGGGAAGAAACAGAAGAGAGAGGAAAGAGTTGATAATTTGATGCAGCGGTAAAAGCAAAGTTGTAAGCATCCAAAGGAGGCCGAAGTATGTAATATTGAATGCTAAATTTTCTTTTACGCATATTTTTCAAATCTGCATCTCTCGTGAATTCCTTTAGTAGAAGCAAATTAGTTGGTTTGATTTCCCCATATTTTAGTGCTAACTACTAAATAGCTTGTGTGTGACCCTATTAAAATAGATGTTTGATACAGATTTGTCTGAAACCATTAAAATATTTGTGCCCCCCCAAGAACATACCCCTGGCAAGGTATTCGTTGCTACATTTGCAAGGTGTCCCTAGGCAAGGTATTCGAAGCCTGTCTCACTCCTTCTTTACTTCTATAAAGACCTTAGAGACTTCAGAATGATTAGCAACTGTGTTTACCAGTGCATAGATGCGATTCAGGTTATGCATCGCGTCTGATGTGGCTAGACTAATTTTGACATGTAGAATTCCATTGGCACTTCTATGGTAACAGTACAAGTTTGTAGAGAACCTAGGCATGGCTCCTGTTATACTATTTTACCTTTCATTCATTTGCTGGTCAGTAATACTTTCGAACATCTAAATCATGCTTGCCATTTGAAATAGGTTTGCTGCAACCCAATCGGTTCTCTAGCCTTACAAAGATGAAAGTTATAGTGAATATGAATTAAACACATCTACACATTTATAATAATTCATAATTCAAAGGTTGCTATACTGCAATTTCCATAAGATTTTCGAAAGATGCAAATAGTGCAATAACTCAGACCAACCGTACGTATGGTATGCTCATATATCAGTTTTTTTATTTTCCTAAGGATATAAATCTAAAACCTTAAGTCATGTGACCCAAGTAGCTTATGCCTAAATTAGTCTACTTTTGGAAATTGCCAAACGTCTCAGGTTTAAATATTTAAAGCAATAAGAAATTAAATATTGTTATTCACTTATTTCAAATAGTCTATGGATCAATTGAGCATGCACTAATGAAAATAAGCAGTGGTTGGAACGTAGGACACTTGACAGCTAAAGAATGTCTTCAAACTAGAGGGCTGCAGCAACCTGTCGTGAGGAAGCAAGGTAGAGTTCTACACTTGATGGCTGAAGAATTTCTTCGAGCTAGAGGTCTGCAACAGCCTGTCGTGGGGGAAACAAGGTGGAGAGGAGAACTCTTTCCAGCATGAAGCATGATGGTACAATGGGGACCAACTTGCCATCAGCAGATGTAGGCCACCGGCCGAGGCGACGAGTGGGAGAGAGACACCGACTTTGTAGGTATGAATCCAGCTTCTCCATCATCTCCGTGTAAAGAAGGCCTCGCTGGCGATAGTTGATTGCTTTATAAAGTATCCAACTGTGATACCAGGAGAAACAAAGTAGAAGAGAAACACATGGATAATGTTGTCTAGGCATGATGGTTGTGCCCCATGACCCTCTGATTGTCGTCATTCATGTTGTCTAATTAATGTCACTGGAGTTTGTTAAAATATTTTGTAACCAGTGGTTTTATTGTAACTCACAGTAAATGGTTTTATTATAACTATAGATTGTACTCGGAAAGACTCCTGTACAAACTTGGAGAGAATTGTTTGCTTGATTATTTACATAAGTCTTATCCTGAATTAGGCTGAGTAATTGCACGTACATTCTACACAACTCTAATTCGGATATTCGATTAGATATTACCACACTCCTATAAGTTAAAAGGCTTGTTCTTGAAAATGCTGAGAAGAAAAAAAGTTATTGCGCTATTTAGTTTTAGTTCAAAGAAGCTTATGCTTCATGTATTATGTTGTTCATTGGCATATTCTTCGCCTGCTATATACATGCTATGCCGATTATTTGTTTCCTTTGTTGCAATCTTGTGTCACTTACTCAATGTGAATCTGTCTTATGTTAACACAACTTGAATGTGTGATTGTGAGTCGGTTGTGCCATTAACAATGACGTATTGCTTGGATTAAGAAGGTGGAGATAGTGCGTAAAGGAATACGTATAAGAGTGATTCTAAATGTATATGTTTCACATGACTAATGCCAATTCACTAGAAATAGAAATGTTGTTTCCAACTACTAGATTTTTGTGTTTCTATTTTTTTTCTGTTTTGATCATCGTGTATTTTCAAAAGAACGAGTAGATAATAGATGTCTTGTGTTGCCATTGTACAGGGGCTTAAAATCTCCATGATAATTCCCTAAAAAAATCTCCATGATAATTTTATGTCTCATCATTGACATGTTAATAGCAAAATGAAAGACGTGGCCAAGCATGCATGAATTTTTATGTGATCGGTTAAAAATGATATGTGTTTTCTGTACCAGCTGCAGCGTAGATCGGATAAACACAGAGTAGATCGAGAGTAAGAATGGAGGTAAATTATGTAACTAGAAATATTATGACAACTAGAAAGCCACCGGTCTTATCTATTGATTTTGTTTTTCTCGTTCCACGTTACATAGAAGAGTTAAATTCATGGCTAGTCACTGAACTTGCTTAGCAAAATCAATACGATCATTGTACAATAGAAATACGAGTTTACGGTCACTGAAGACGCGTGAGAGCGTCACTCACGGTCACCGCCTGCACCGTAGAAATATATTTGACGACGTGGCAAGCTCTGGACCCACTGTCAGCCTCTAGCCATGTTTCTTTTACAAAAACGCCCCTAAAATCTACTTTTCTATCATGGCAAAAGAGTAAGAAGTCATTTGGATACACAGTTTTTGGAGAATCCGTTTTCTCTGAACACGACTAAGACTCTAACTAATTAAAACTCTGTTTGAGTAGTCTAAGTAATTTATAGATAAGTAAAACTTGGTTTTTCTAGGACCAGAAATTCACGTTTTAGGGGGGGAAAGGGGTCTAGGATGTTTTTCCACAAACTCGTTTTGACCATCCTCGTGTCGCCCGTGGCAACTCGTCCACAGTGGCAAGGAGCATGGTGCGCACACACACGTGCTGGGAGCAAGCGCGGGTAGAGCCATCATCCAGCTGCAGACCTCCTCTGGCCATGTCGGCGCGTCCATGGTATCGATTGTCATGGTGCACACGACGCGTTGGTGCGCTGGGAGCAAGCGCAGTAGGTCCTCGCGGCTCTGTGAAGCCGCCTTTGCCCACACACGAACCCACGACATGCGCGTCATCCCCACCTTCTCCTACATCTCGGTAGCCTCCTCTCAGTTTATCACCTCTCCGGTGGTACTAGGAGCTCAACAACAATAATGTCTCGACAATCGTATTCTCGTATACGACGCAGTTGATTTCGTGGGTAATCTAGTGCATCCAACAGCTTGCGGTGCTTGACGGACTCGTCCGAGCGGAGGTACGCCAAAGAGCCATGCCGGTGCTTGCCTACTTGGTGGCGTCGGAGCTTGGTGCTTGTCTTCTTGAAATGAACATTCGACGCGTCTACAATCTATTTCATCGCTACCGACAAGTATGGAGCAGGTTCGAGCCCGCACGTGGACGCAAAGGAGAGGCGTCGGCATCGTGCGTCGCTCGAAGCTCTCCACCACCATGTCGCGTCGCTCAAAGTCGAAGCTCACCACCGCCCCGCGGCTCCTTACTGGCTAGCTGTCCCTGCTCTGCTTCATGGCCTCGCGCCGGTGGCGGGCTTCACAAATCCCGCCCTCACCGCAGTGCGGAGTAGTAGTGCCGACGACCTCGCCTCCATCTCCGACTTTCCGCCGCGACTCCACCCCTGCGTAGGCCACCTCCCGCTCTGGCCCTTGCCGAGGCTGCGTTCGTCCCGCCGCTTCGCCTCTCCTCCGCCTCGCCATCGACGAGCGCGAGCTCCACTGGAGTGCATCCGCGCGGCGAGGACGAGGTCAAGCGGAAGGAGGTGTATCGGGTTCGGTTAGGCGAGCAGCGCTGGCGTGCTCCAAAGGAGGAGGCGGCGCCGGAGTTTTGTCGGGATCCGGTGGGGATCGACTAGCGAGAGAGCGGGGGCGAAGCTCGCCCGCATGGGAAGGTGGGGATCCCGCGCGTGAGGCGGGGAGCACGCCGCATGCTCCATCGGCGGCGGCGGCGCCGGATTTTGGGAGGGCCTGGGACATGTCGCGTGTGGACAGAGGAGATAGAGAGAAGATGATGATTTTGCAAAAAAGACCCTCATGTAAGTTATTATTTTTTACTTATATGTTAAGTTATGTGACTGTGAGTTCCAGAGCTTGCCACGTCGTCAAATATATTTCTACGGTGCGGGCGGTGACTACGAGTGACGCTCTCACGCGTCTTCAGTGACCGTAAACTTGTATTTCTATTGTACAATGATCGTATTGATTTTGCTAAGCAAGTTCAGTGACTCGCTATGGATTTAACTCTACATAGAATATGTTGTTCCCGTTGGCACTTAACTAGTAAACATAAACAATCTAAGGCCTTGTTTATTTTTTCGGTATTTTTATCCTCAAAAGAAGCAGGGATATGCGGGGATTTGGTGTTCGCCCAATACTCTCAAATCCCTGCAAATACTCTTCCCCAAAAATTCTCTACCACAATGGAGAGTTTTTAATCTAGTCAAAAATACACTAGTGTGGAGGGGAATTGTGGGGATATTCCGGGATTATCCCCTCAAAACCCGGCCTAGTAAACGACATATCAGGGAAATTCCGGTGTGGAGAGGAATTGTGGGGATATTCCGGGATTATCCCCTCAAAACCCGGCCTAGTAAACGACATATCGGGAAAATTCCGGGATATAAAATAATCCCCTCGCATCCCCTAAAATACACTGGAAGAGGCCTAAGGGGGACTAACACAGGGCATAAGCAACACCGAACCAAACGACATGGCACCATCGGCCGGGCTGGAGTAGCTCTGTATACGGAAGCCAGACATAAGGGGAGCACATATTTTACCTGCAGGCGTCTATGCCAGTTAGCAGATGTTGCGGCTGACAAGCGACAAGTGGATCGTGGCCCAAGGGCGGTGGAGCAAGGCGTGTTCTTCCTTACGCGCGGGGTTGGAACAGGCTCTCCTGGCACGGGACTCGAACAGGGCAAGGGCATGGTCGGCCAGGGGAACATGGAAAACAGGGTGTGGCGAAGTGGCCTGGGGATCTGATGCTGGTGTGTGATGTTGGGTAGCCGACAGGAGCAGTGCTGATGGCGATGGAAACGAGGTAAGCTGGCATCATCGGCCGGCAAGAAATCCAAAGAGCAGGTGATTTGCTGCTGCATGCGAGTGGTGACGACCAAGTACGATGGAAGCCCAGGGAATACGTGGCAGAAGCTCACAGACAGGCGATTCAATCAGGTGGAATATAATTTTCTGCTTGCTACTCGATGACTCAAATGGAAGGTTTTGGTGGCGTGTGGTGTGTTGATCAATTGTGATCTACTTAGCTAGCAAGTTAACTTTTGGATAAACTTGCAGGCTGCTGTTGTTGATCTTCTTCCGACCCACAAGAGAAACCAGAGAACCTGGCAGTGGCGGAGGACAAACAAATAGGTGGGGAATTTTAGATTGGATCTTAGATTGTGGTTAGGGTTGAGATAAAGATGGGGATTGGAGCATTTATATATTCTAAAGTAGATTAGATGAGATTAGTTTGAGCTTAAATTTTAGATAGACTTTTTGTCTACTCTTATATTTAGTAAAACAAGAAAACCCTTTTACAGCTTATAACGGACCAAAAATATTATTTTATTTTAATTTTAAAATAAGAAAAGAAAGACGAGTTTGATAAAACCACGGGGATATTTTAGCAAAACAAAAAATATAGGTTTTTAACAAGATTATTTTTATGGTTAAAATATGCAAGCAAAATATGCATGGTGATGGTCTTGATGATGCAAAAATAAAAACAAACAGTCAAATCTAATTAGAATATTTTCCCGGGCATTACAACAATAGAGTAGCGAGGGGAGATGGACCTCATCACATGGCAAGGTATCATGACACGCGATGGGCCCTCTATCGGCCCTCCTACTGGCCCAAGTCTGGTCCAAGTGCTTGAGGCCTTCTTCTTCCATAAAAACTTGCATGCAAAAAATCCTAGGTCCATTTGAGTTCATGAAGGTCCATGTGACGTGGGTGTTCACGTCAATGCCCATACTTGATGGACTTGGGTTTAAGAAAGAGGGGTGAACTGGAGATCTCGTTCGGCTAACAGACAAGCAATACGAGACACGAGGTTTACCCAGGTTCAGGCCCTGGAGGGAAAACCCTACTCCTACTTGCCTGCTCTTGATTATCGGTAAAACCGAAGGTTACATGGGTGCGTAGATGATATCTGGTGGGTGTGTATGCTAGGTTTCGGTGGTCCTTATCGCCGCTCCCTCCTGGCCTTTATATAGGGAGGTCAGGTCTCAGGATGGGGCCTAGTCCGTTATAGATTAGGTTTTTCCTTTTGAACTTTCTATCTAAAGCTAGATGTATCCTCCAAGGAATCACATACTTCATGGGCCTAGGCCACCCGAATCCTTCCTGGACTTCGCCATCAGGTACGGATCATCACGTGGGATTCTTCCAGGCCAAACCAGATACGCCAATATTGGGTACCCGTAGAGCATACCCATGTCACCCTAAAAGTCAAAAATATGGAAAAGAGGGTTTTCCTGCATGTAGAGTTATAATACAAATAAAAGTGATCTTTTACGAAAATCCCCAATATCATTCTAAAACATGGTTATAACCACATATATGAATCAATTATGATGAAATATGGCACAATAAACTACAAAGATCATAGATGCATTTTACATGCATCACATACCCATGAAAAGAAGTGTAAAACTTAGATAACTTCTTGAAAGTAGTATATTCATCATCATCATTTGAAGCCTCTACACTAATAGATTCAACATTTGGCAAAGAGCAAGCAGTAGGATCAAAGATGAAGGATGCTAGCAGGAAGATACCATCACCTCCTTTTCCATGAGGCACCTGTAGGAAGAGTTCTCGTAGTCCTTGGAGTAGACTTGCACGAAGAGATACTCGAGAGTGTCCATAGCCAAGTTGACATGACCAACCACATTCTCTTCCTCCTCATCACTTTCTTCATTACCGGATGTATATGTTGTACCAACTAGAGAACGACCCTTTATGGTATTCTTCTTGTTGTAGGGGTTCAGTAACAACCTCGGTTTTGCTTCACTATTCTTCTCATACTTTGGCTTATATTTCCTCTAACCATAAGGACAATTGTTGGAGAAGTGTCCCTTCACCAGAGTTGTAACAATCTCTTTTTTTCATTCTTCATTCTTGGCTTGAAAGATGATTTTATTTTCTTCTAACCACCGCCTCCCCACTTCTTCATTATGAACTCTAAGTCCACATCAAGCTCAATTGAACTAGTCATTTCTTATTCTTGGGCATCATCTTCTTCTTCGAGAAGAACTTGCTTGGCCTTGAAAGCAAGGTTTGGAGAGTTCATTGAGTGAACCGTTTCCTTGATCGTCTTACCCATTTGGAGAAGGGGCGAATTTTATAGTCCATGTGGAAGACAAGCCGTTTTTTGGGCGTCCGGTTCCTGCTCTGGTTGTAACCGGACCCTAGATCGGACCACCTGATCTAGACCGAACTCACAACTAACTGTGTACTAGACCCTATTCGGTTGATAGTCAGTTGGGATTCTGATTAAAACAAACTGCCCGGTTCTAGCTCCGGTTGGATTAGCTCCAGAACCAAACATATAGAAAACAACTCAAACTGCTCTTTTTCCAAAGGATTCTCATCTCTCTCTCTCTTGTGTGATGGAGAATATAGATGGTAGGATGTGTATTTGGATATTGGATAGATTTCCATCAATATCAGTGAGATCACCCTTCTTATTAGTGTAGTGTTTCATATTGACTCAACAATTCCAATATGCCAAATATAAGGAAAACTCTGGCACTGTCAAAGATTTGTCCCAATAGGGTATCTCGCGAAATAGTAAAGTATCAAACGTAGGGGATTGAACATGATCTCTCCAAGACCTCTTTGTGACCTTGGCGAGGAATAGTAGAATCACGACAAGGAAGACACAGTGAGTCTACCCAGGTTTAGGCCACCGTGTGGTGTAAAGCCCTACTCCTGCTTGGTTGTATTGCTTGTATCGCTTGGCGAGTTTACAGATACAAGAGACTGATCGGGCGATCAGATCTAGAGCTCTAGGAAGGATAAAGCTAGGGTTTACAAGATGGAATAATGTCCCTTTCTATAGTGTCACGCCCCTCCTTTTATAGGCGCCCCGGTCCTCTTCCCGCTCTCTAGCAGGAAGGGTTGCCACATAGAGACAAAGGAGTGAGCAGGTAGGCAAAAGGTACTTTTCCCACGGGGCATGATCCATGTTAGGGCATCGTTGATCCTGGTGGTTGCGCTATGCTCTCACCAGAGAGAGGGGGTGGTGCTCTCTAGGTGGCAGTGGTTGTCGGCCACCTCTAACTTGCGAAAGGGGAAGGTGCTTCCCTTGAAAAACAAGCGCAATCTAGGACAGATGTCCTGCTTTGAGTCATCATTACATCTCGACGAGGAATGGATTCCCGGAGCCTTGTCCTTTATGTGTAGGCGAAGTGTAGCTTGACAGGGGAATCCTTTTGGCTGCTTCACAAGGGCCACCTCCCTTCGCATGGGGGTCTCTTCGAGGAGTGTGATCTCGCCAAATGCTAGGGCCCAGCAGCAGATGGGCTATGGTACCCTGGTTATGGCCCGACAGTAGCCCCCGGGTGCCTAGGTCGCACGTTTCCTTAGAGCGAAGGGGCAGGGGCCCTAAAGATGCTGGGCCCGCTTGGTCGCAAAAAACAGTTGCATCAGCGACACTCCATCAACGCTGTGAAGTTCAAATGGAAGAGAGACTCTGAGGCACCGGATCTGAAAACTGTCATGCTTGTGGGTTTCCAGGTCACCGCCCAAAGGTGCTTCAAAAGTAGATCTTGCGGCAGTTTTGCTTCTCCTCCTCATTCTCTCTACCGCCATAACTCCTCCTTGAGTCGGCTCACCCTCTGCCTCCTACGCTATCCCAACTGACCTTCTCGCAATGGCTTCGAAGAGGGGAAGAGTTTCCAAGAAAGCTGGGGGTTCTGACAAGAAATCTGCGAGCCCCATCTGCGCGCTCCAAGTCATGCTTCAACACCCCAGCCATCCTCGAGGAGTTTGAGCACTTGGTGGTAGATGAGTTCAACGAGAATGACCCCACCATCATGCGCCATGGGGGGCGCCGCCAAGACATATTGGCTACCATGATCCCGGACTTTGTGCATACCCTCTTTGTGGGGTTAATTCCTCCTCCGCCGCCTTCCTCCTTGCTCTCCTCAAGCATTATCAAATTCAGCCGCTGCAATTTCCACTAGTAGGAAAAGTCCTAGTGGCGGCGTTCAGAAAAGGGGGTTCGTGGCATTGAACCCGCACGCCATTAACTTCATGCCACTGGTAGTAGCTAGTGGTGGTGTTCTTTGTGAATGCCAGTACTAAGTTAGATACTAGTGGTGTTTCACTAAACTCCACCGGTAAGTTAACCTATAGTGGCGTTCGAGCCTGCCTGAACGACATTTACTATAATTCGGCAATTAAAAAAATACTGAAAATCTTGATTATAGTATCAAATAACTGGATACAACAATACTAAACATCATTCATAATACAACAACAGGATACAACAATTAATACTGGATAGCATGGCTAGGGTTCATGGGTGGCAGCGTTCAAATACCATTATCGTTCAACGGTAAGTAAAAAATCTCTTAGGTGGGGATACCAAACATTTGCCCTCACAGTGACATTTCAAACAGTTACTGTACTTTCCAAATGGATTTTACAGCTTTCTCACACGGCTCATAGCTACTTCTCCACCGCCACTTTCTCATAGGTGCTTCAAGATAAGCCACAACCCAAGAAAACAAAGCCTATATATTAAGTGGTATTGCAGTGAGAATGGTTGAATTTTGATCTAAATGCTTAAAAAGGTCAATGAAAGTTTTAATGAATAAATAGACAATCTTTATATTTGGTACTAAAACAAAAGTAAATAAAAAAACACCACTCAATTGATGGTTTGACAGCACTGTAGCAGCAATGGTTGATTTGTGATGGACAAGAGAAAAAACAGTATGAACCTTACAAGGTTGATGATCCAACTTGATCATCTTCGGAACAATCTACACAGCAACATCACCATCTTCGAGTTACAAATTCAAGCCAGATTAATCCGGTCAGATGTTAGTCACGCACCATCATGAACCCAAAAGTGCCAGCCTCAACTCACTACTCTAATCTTTACCAAAAGCTGCAGTTGGAGGAAGTTCAGGCTTGTGCAGGAATTCAGAGGGACCTCCTCCCGCACAATCTTCAGCATTAGCTATTCCAGGATCAGGCTTGTGGCAGGTACTGATCCATCTTAGGTTAACACGTTGCTGCACCACTGCTGACGTTCCCTCACTCACATGCTCACTCGCTTTAGCAAGAGCAGGAACCTTCATTCCTCGATGATAGTGCTGTTCTTCGCAGCAGCAGTTGCGTTTCGCTGCATCTGAGTCTGGACGTTGTACTTTCTTTGCAGTTCTCGGAGCTTCTCCAGAAGTTCTTGGAACGACGGTCGGCTTTGTGGATCACTGCATGCAGCAAGGACAGTGGTAGTAAGAACATGAGATGCATCAGCATACGGTAGAAATTTAATGTTTGTGAAGTCTGAAAAGACAATAAATAAATAAAAATTGTGGAAAAAGGAAAGAGATGGAGTACTTACGTTTCCCAACAACTCAGGATGAGTGATGTCCAGAAAGGATCCGTTTCACTAGGAATCTCCAACCTTTGATTCATGAAACCTACTGCACCAATGACCTACATAAGAAGTTTCAGGAATAAATATACATTGTACAGGACTTGCCAAAGGGAAAAACAGGTGATTTACAAAATGATTCACGTAATAAAGCCGTATGCTGCAGAAGCGAGCACCTATGCTGCTATCACAAGAAAATGTCACACAATTCTTAAGGCATCGCTAGAATATGTAAGACAATAGGCTTCTTAAAACTCCAGTTGGCATTTCCAAGTGACCAGTGATATGGAACAGCCTTTGGCTTCTCAAGGTTATTCTGTGTCCAGGAGGTGTTTGCGGCCTGATAAACGGCCGAGCAGTCTGAGAAGGTAACAAGGGCAGGAGAGATAACAGTCGACTTAATTAGGATCAGGATGAGTCCTATGTCTGGCAGGGAATACCCCACATAAGCAGATACTATTAATCATGCTTAAACTGGCAAACTTAGAAGCCATAAACTGAGCATTCATATGCCAACCAGCCCATGTGTCACCTACTCATGTTGCTGTGTCAAACTGAAAGATGAGATGTAGCCAACCCAAAAGGAATAAATTACTCCACTATTTAATTGTTACTTTTGTGAAGCTGCTGAAACAAATACTATTACACTTTTAAGTTTACAGCATCTCAATCTGTTACCAAATGTATGGCAAAAAACAGAGAGGACCTATAACCAGATAAAACTAGATAAAAGCATTATACCTGCATCGAATTGAGATTTTCCCAGGGTATCTTCTGAGTAACAAGTTCCCATAAAATCACCCCATAGCTATACACATCGGACCTATATATGTAGCACCATTGAAATCATTAGCAATCATATACTTCTGCAGATGAGACTACAGGAAATTGTGTTCATTAAAAATTAAAATTGTCCAATACTTACTTCTCATCTGAAGGTTCATTGCGCAATACCTCTGGAGCCATCCATTGCGGCTGCATAGGAAAGAGCATCAATAGAGTTAGGAAAACAAAGTAATTATTTATACTAATCCCATTAATTCCTAGAGTCCATGCATGTACATCAAGCAATCAAATAAATTTTGCTTGTACTTACCGTTCCTTTTCCTGTTTTTGTTGTCAGATACGTTTCACGCTTGAGACGTGAAAGACCAAAATCTGCAACCTGATTGGACGAGATGAAATGAGAGGAGGCAAGTAGGAATGTGAAAAAGGTTTGGAGACCAAATAAACTGTAACGTTACCTTGACAGTCCAGTTCTTATCAACCAACAGGTTTGACGATTTTAAATCTCGATGAATGATAGGTGGACTATAGTGGTGAAGATAATTCATGCCCCTTGCCTGCAAAAATATATTTTCAAAACCTAACGGTTACTAATTCATCATGCATATGGAGTAAATATAGAGAACTTATGGAACTTTTTATCAGCTAGGAGACTGGAAGTTCCTTGCTTGAAATGAAACACAAACTGGCAGGCGCAAACTATTCACTAAATCATCATGTGCACATTAGTACGTAGGATCATCATGTGCCTTTTCACTTTTAGAATATAATCCTTTCTTGCATGAAATTACCTTCATGTGACCTTCGTTAACTGGAATTTAACTTCTACGCATGTCCATTTGCATTAAATACGAAATCAGGTGTGTTACCTTTTACATTCTGCATGTGATCAATGTATCTAGAAATAACAATCTAGTAATGTTCTTTATTTTTTCTATCCTTAACTGCATCTGTTTCTGGACTTTGTGATCCATGAGAAATTCATTCCTCATTTCCTGATGCTAGTGAACAGAAATGCACTTACAACATCTAAAGCCATGTGAACACGTCGTCTCCAATCCAACTTGGTCGTGCTTCTCTGAAGTAAGCGAAACAAACTTCCTCTGCGTTTGAGAAACAATGAAGGGTGAAAACGAGACCCAGACCTAAACTTTTTATTCTGTAGGTAAAAATCATGAAAACTGGTATTATGTTCTAAAACAAGGATCAAAACCATCTTTTATGTGCTACTAGAACATATTATAAGATACCTTGATGTGCTAACAGATTTCAAAGGCAATACATGCAAAAGGGGCAATGATCCCATAAGTAGGGAAAACATAATACAATCTATATACAGTTGAACATCCTACTAAACGGCATGGTGTCATTATATTTGTGCGGCATAAGAGAAAAGGGGGCAATGACTAGTTTAGTTAGAGTGTTGTTAGACCAAGGCCGATAATTTCGGTTTTATCTAGGATTAAATCCACACATTGTGTCATGACCCTACCTGGAAACATACAATTGTTATGGACATTCTACTTGTTTTGTTACTTAGCATTAAAATGTTATTATTGATGGTCCATGAAAATGTTAATGCAAATCATATGAATAAGTTAGTCTTTATATGTTTGTGTGTGAATTTAGAGAAAGAAGGTGTTGCTTACTCTTTAGTACTCCTTAGAAGACTACAGTACGCCCTAGGTTGTATGATTATGAAGTGGTTTCTTGGGTGTATTCATTTTTTTTTGTTGACAGGATCTGAATCAGTCAGTGGGAAGAAAACGGAACCCTCTTGTCCATCTTTCGAACTCAACTTTAGTACAGAGATGAAATTTGCCATGCCTTAATCAACTGTGTTTGTAATAATCAAAGCCATACAACAAGATTTATACAAACAGTTTTGCCCATTCTCCTGTGCATTTGGAACAGAGAGCAGCAACCAGAGAAATTACTTCCAAACATCTAGGGTTGTAAAAAGTAGGGAACATACCGTGGGAGGTACTCTGTTACGATACAGAGACGGTGTGGAGATGTAACCGCACCCATGAAGAGCAGTATATTAGGATGGCGTAGTTTCTTCATGAGGGACACCTTCAAGTAGGATTGATGGAAATTCATTTAGAAGTCAAAATTTAGAATGATGCAATGAGATCTAAGTTAGTGCAGACTTTATTTATGTTTTTCCAGAATTAACTTAAAAATATGTGGAAATCTGTCATCATGATATTTATATATTTGTTGAGATGCTTCGCAACCATGGCAATGAACATTTTTGTGGCATGGTGGCAAGAAACACAAGTTTTTTCCAGCTTCAAGTCTTTGGAGAGGCCCAAACTATCATTAAAGCATCGCAGTTTTGATGCCAATAAGGCTAAAAAAAATACTAAAAAGAAGATAATACCACTTCATTTTTGAACAAACGCTTCTTGTTTATATATTTCATGAATTAGCTAACAAAAGTTGCATCTGAGGATGGAAAACTACCTCTTGTCGAAAGGACTGTATCACTTCATCCGAATACTCCTGCCTGGAGAAAACTTTCACACCCACATCCTGCAAGTACATGCCACATGAATGATAAAACTATTAAAGAAAAGTAACTCATGCAACAAAGGAAGATCTAACATACCGAGCCATACCACAAAGCATGATATACTGTCCCACAAGAGCCTGCACAGATCCAAATTGAAAGGAGCACAATTAGACGACACTCAATATAATAGAAAGCAGTACAGCACATAGTGCTTTATGTCTTTTTGTCATGCTTGCACTCTTTTAAAAATACTACAATCAATAAGAACTAATAGAACTCACAGATAAAACTTTAGACATTTTGGAATCCAACCCAATATAGTAGCTAAACTCACATGAGTATTTGGAACTGGAGAAGTTTGGAGCATAAATGCAAGGACAAACCTTGCCTTCTTGGTGGTCTAAGCTCTCTAAATGGTCGGGTTCTAGTGACAAGCACATGTGCTTGAAGTAGGGCAAAATTACATCAATTAAATTAGTAGCTGAAGTACTTGACGGTTAGAGATTTCAGTGAACAATTTCAAGGAAACGTAAGCTAATCATGTGAAAACCCAAAGGCTCTAGGATCTCATTAGGAGCTTCAACTACATGGCCCCAATTGTAACAAAGTTAGAACCAAAGCTTGGACAAACCACGGAAAAATGGGTTACAACTCCACGACATATGTAGTTGTGACATTATCTAGCTATTTTGAGTTTTTGACAAAAGGAAGTTATACAAAAATATAAATTCTATAAGATGAATATGGGGGCAAAGGAGCTATTCTGAGTTAATGGCATGTAGATAAAACCAGTGCTGGCAATAACCAATTAGTCAACTACTAGAACAGCCTATAGAGGATTAGAAAATATGAAATTGTGCATTGCAACTTTGATGTGGATCATAGAACTTTACAAATAAGAATTCACAAAAGTAGAAGCAACTACCTTGACCTACTTGTTCTCCAATGACAAGATCCTCCCATAAGATTTCATAATCCAGACAGTCTGCTTCATGGTCTACTTTGTAAAGAGCACTACTATTAGTACTTCCAGTGCTGCTTGCACTACTTGAGCTGTTATTGTTGAAGGAGGACCAGGAACCCGATGCTTCATTTTTATTAGGTTGGTTGTATTCAGCACCTTGCCTATCAGAATTTTTCTGATATTTCTGGTCATTCTCTTGCTCACCATGCAAAGATGGCCAGATTACTTCATTCTTTCCATCAGGTCCATCATTCTCACGCCCTTTCCAAGGCCATGATATCCCTTTCTTGTTCAACAATGCCTCTGCTTTTGAACTCAAGATCTTGTGAAGACCTATTTTTCCATCTGATTCATCGCTATTCATTTTGTTTGATTTCCCAGGGGAGTTCTCTTCGGTAGTGAATGCACCACATGGTGCATCCCCTCTAGGTGTACCTGGTCCACTAGATGTTGGCTCTTCCTTGTTATCACGATCAGAGCACTGACTCTCACCACTGCCACCTTCCCGTACCATGCCATTCTCATCCATCTTGACCCGAGACCGAACTTTATTTGAAACCTTGGTAGCCTGTGTTATTCGAAATATCAAAACGGAATGCAGTAGCAAAAAATTAAAAAGACATACTAGAGAGGCAATTCCATTACAGCTAAACAGATAGTAACAGAACTCACCAAATTTGTTATCTTGGAGGCTATAGTAGACTGCAGGGGATGCTGAGAGTCAAATGGACTTCTGTTCAACAAACCAGATTTTCGGCTGCTGTTACTGCAACTTCCATCACAGCAGGTTGGCCTAGATGATTCCAAATGGGACCTTGCAGAGGTTGAAGGTCCACTGAGTATCTCCTCCAAGGCACGTGAATCACTTGAAACACAAATAATGCCCACCAAACTGCCATCCTCGTCATAAAAAGGAGTGTTGGTGCCAACAGTTAAAAACCTATCACCTGCCTTGTTCTTAACTGGAAACTTCCCGGTCCAACTCTCACCCAAAGAAATACGCCGGAACATGTCATTTACCAAGCTGAGGTCACGGGAGTCAACCAGCAGCATGAGGGCATCCTGACCAAGTACTTCTGAAGCAGGATATCCATAGAGATTCTCTGCAGATCGATTCCTACATCGTAGCAAATGACAGGTCTTGGTGGTAAGGAAGCATTAACATCTAACAGAATAGAGACAAGAAAAGGGCCATGCAAAACTATAGACAAACATTTTATGATGTATATTTAGCAGTCAAGAAGCAGGTAAACACTAATCATTCTGTGTCACACATTTTTAGCTCTTGGGAAACTTGGACAACAATGGAGAAGTGTCATGATGACTTATCGTTTTAGTATAATGATAACGGTTGCCTGATCAGGCAAAAACACTTGACTTCAAAGCAATATAAACTGTGACATGGCATGGTGATAAGCAATGTTTACAGCCTTATACACCTAGGGTTGTGACATAGCTGCTCCAACAAAAAATACCAGACTTCTCCAAGAATTAAGTTCCATCATCCCATACATGGTTAAAATGAAACCAAAAGCAATTGCTTCAGAGTCTGGGATTAGTATGCTTCAAACAGATACAAAACTTAGAACTATTGACACATTTCTCAAGCTGGTACATTTCCATCACCACTCCCTGTGGATGATGCATAGTCTTGCAGCATGGTAAGTTGGTAACAACAGTACAATCAAAACAAATCAACAGACATTTGAAGAGCTAGAAATCTCACCAGTATATGATCCTTCCATCGAGGTCAAGAATGTGGACGGACTGCCCCAGCGACTGGAGCACCCTGCGGTACTGCCTCTCCGCCAGCCCCGCGCCCGTTGCTCCGCCTTCGGCCGCCGCGCGGCCTTCCCGCTGCAACGGCGACGAGTGCGAGAAGGAAGCGGAGCCACGGCCCCACGCCCGCGGGCCTCCATCGAACCCCCCAGAGGGCCGCCTCGAAGGCGCCGGCGCTGGTGCCGGGGGCGGATGTGGCGCCGCGCCGCGGGAGGGCGAGACCGACTGCGAGCGCCGCCTCTCTGCTCCGCTGCCAGTGGGCGGCAGCGCGAACTTGGACATCTCTTGCTTGAGCTGCGCCTGGCCCACCTCCAGCTTCCGGATCTTCTTCAGGAGCTCCTCCCCGGTGGACTCCATAGCAGGCAGCGCCGAGCGAAGCGAATCAGACCAGCAGCATCATCACCACGACGTCCCTCCCGGCCGCTCCAAGGCCGCCTCCCCCGCGGCTCCTGAGAGCTCGAAAGGCTGCTCCTTTCGCTGCTGTCCCCGAGGCAGATTCGAGCTCAAGTGGAGCAAGAACTCGTAGCAAATCCTCTTCCACCGGAGAAAGAGAGATCCACCTTGAGATTTCTTGGGCAGAAGAGGACCAAATCGAGGAAACAATAGCGATCTTTTCTCGGGAGCTGTTCTTGGTTTGTGCTCTGCTTGGACAAGTAGCAGCTGGGAATCTATCTACAACCCACACCCAAATGGGAGAATTAAATAATAAACAGACTAGTACTAGAAAATACTCCTCCCATGGGGAGATGAAATTGGTGACTTGGTGATGAGTTCTTGGGGGTCCTCCTCCTGTGATTGGTCAGCTTGCCAATAAAAAACAGAGGCTGCTTGCTGGCTTATACAAGGGTGATGGCTCTGGTCTTAGTTTTTATTTGGGGTTTTGGAATTTTCCGTAAATGTTTATTTATGTATATATCTATGCTTCTTTTATTTATGTTTTTGTGTGTGTATTGTGATGATCCATCCCCACACACGCAGGGAGGGCTGTCCTTGTCCCTATCCATCTACCTTGCTGCCAATGCCAACCTGTGGCGTCATATTCTTATAGAGAAGGAAAAATGGCAAGCAGGTTGGCCCACTTTATCAATGCCTTTCCTACTTGGTGTTGCCACAATTGGGTTAGGGTTTGGCTTCTAACTGCCTATTTGGTGTTTTGTTGTGTGCTTGTATTGTGCTGCTCCCTTCAGTCTTGATTCTCCCTTTTATGGTGGTTGATTTATTGAGATTAATTTTGTAGGTACCTTGGATCTCTCTATTTCATTAAACACTCGGATGTTTTCAAGAACTCATATCAATCAACTACATTGTTGTGCATTTTTATTTTATTTTGTCATTTGTAAGATTTTTTCCGGAGCAAGTTGAGTTTTAATGTACCCGTTTGCAAAAAAAAAGGGCCATCATTGCTAAAAAGTAAAAACAAGGGAAAATATACACAAATAAGTGTTATTACCGGATATGTATAAGCCATATAAAAAATGCTTGGAGCATATGTTCTTAAGTGTAACAAACTGCCATTAGCCTAAGCTCCTTAAAGGTAGAGACATTTATATGCAATGTTTGATGTTATATTGTGATCAATGTGGTATTTATCAACCTCTTTGATACCAATGTTGCCAATTGCAACATGATTGTGAACCTTGAAGACAAGTAGGTGCTTCTCTAGTTTGACAATAATTGGAATACTATGTAAAGTCAATTATTTTTATTTATAGAACTGCACATAGAACAACTTTGTTTAACTTGTGGTTAGTCTTAAAGTAGAACTTTCCTCGTCTATGATAATAATGTATGTAATTTATATCTAACGATTAGAGTAGAGTGGAAGACTTTGTGGAATTGTCAATGCCTAGACATTTCCATGCTATTGGTATAAGATTTCATGGGTTTATTGTCAAAGTCCAATTTTGATCATCTTGGCCACAAACTCCATATTTTAAATTGATCTTGCAAATCAACCAATATTCCTCTTAATGATTATTTCCATTTGCCACGTAATTTAGGAATATAAAGCGGGCAGGGCTTAGTCGTGGCCAGAGTTTATTATACTCCAATTATAGCCTATAAGGGTATCATAGTCTATAATGTTAGCTGTGAAAGCAAAAAATTTACTAGAGCATGCATGTTAGGGTTAAATTAAATAGTCAACCATCATCTACATGTACACACAACAATTCCCAGAACACACTTTCTGTATCCATTATTACCCAGATGATAAACCACCAACAGTACTTGTACTGGAGTAGTAGTAACAGTTGCAAGTAGAAATTGTGCATAAATGGTTGTGAATCTGCGGTTGGACCAGTCTCTTTCAGCAGTCAAGTTTTGTGTATATTGCCCTCCTCTCGCTCCCAAATTGCTGGATGATAATCGTCACGGCTTTGCATGGGCCCGAAGCAACCTATCCTCCCACACGCAATCCTTCCTCCCCTTTTTGCAGTGCATCCCATGAGAGGCTTTTGCAAGTTGCAGGCCCTGTGAATTTGATGTCTAACGCCTCCAAATTGTCAGCCATTCTTTCCGGGAAAAAAAGACAGATTTGACAATGAATCGAAAATCAACGCAAGGAAGGCCAATCGCTTGATCCAGACCATTGTTTTTTTCGTATGATTTGTATGGTTGTAGTAGTTTCTTTGACTCAGCCCTCGTGTAAGATGTCACCTCGATGACTGGAAAGTACCTAATTAAAAGGCTGTTATGCAACTGACCGGGTCGGGCCAGGCCGATCCTGATACCAAGAGTTATGCGAACAAAGTAAAAAAAAAAACAATAGATCGAGAAACGGAGAACCAAAATTAAGTGAAAACGAAAATAGGTCGCTTGTCGGCACACACACATAGTTAATATACAATTTTAAACGGCCAATTTCAACCCATTTTGAATGGTTGACAATGTCCCTTCTCCATTTATACTCGGAAAAGAACCATGAGAGATTGAGTGAATCAGCAGGGCACACATTGCTCTCTTCTCCGCCACGCCTTTTCTTCGCCCTTTCTGCGGCGCCTCATCAACCAGACACTTGAGCTTTGCCCACAGAGGCACCACAGGCTGTTTGTTCATCACTCGTGGATGGGGAGATGCCATTTGCATCTTGAACAAAGCAGATGGCATCTTGTAAAGCAGCACACGAGAGCCCCAGTGGGGGTGTCAGCATCATCCCATGCATGGGCACTTGACTTTGCCCCAGCTTTCATCAAACGATTCCAAAACAGGAACTCGAGGCATCTTAAACCCAGCAGCACCATGGAACTTCTGTAAATGGCAGAACAGCATCAGCTCAGCAGCGGTGATACCTGGACAAGCCACGACGGGCATGCTCGAGGTCGAGGACAACGGGACGTCAATCCAGGGGATTCTGAATAAACTTTGTTTCACCCTTTGATGAAAGGAGTTGGAACTTGAAAAGCACACTGCCGATTCTGCGACATTTAACAACAACAAAAAGGTCCTATTCGCTCAGCCTATAATACACTACAATCTTCTGAGAGGCAGAAGACAAACTGGAGAGAGGTGGGGGTGGGGAGCTTACAGACAAATACGCTACCATGCCGTGATCTAGGGGCTACTACAACTGCAGACCCTGCAGCCTTGGTACCAGATTGGACGTGTTTGCATGATGCTGCGCACGCTCATCGTTCAGAAGGAGTATGTTGATGGTGCCGGACTCTTTCAACCAGGCTGCAACCACAGCGCTCGGCGACACAAACCTGCCAATGTTGAACCGTTCAACCTGAAATGGTGCCCCGATCGAGTTAAGCAGTGCCTCGATGACATGGCGAAGAGTGCTTGCACCCGCTATCTTGCTGTGCTTTCCCCATCCTGTCAGAATGCTGTAGAGATATGCAGAACATTACATGGCTTCAGTTCACCGATACAAATAGACTTAAAGTTCACATTCGCACAAACATACGACTACTGTACATGTAACAAACATAAAAAGTAAGTTGTAGCAACATATACCTTAGAAACTCAGGCATAGCTCGTCCTGCAAAGACAATAGAACGCACATTCAGAAGCCATGCATGAACCATCGCTTGAGCTGCCCCACATGACATAAGGTGCAGGTCCAGGCAAAATTCACTCCACGTGTTCTCCCAAACACGGCGATTTACCCCTTCGAGCACAACTAGCTGAGCTCCTTGCCTCTGAAAATGGTGAGGAATACCCATATGTCAGGATGGATTAACCCTATGTATGCAGTTAACCACCTGCCTCAGAAAATGGTAAGGAACACCCATATATGTCATGATGGATTAACCCTATATATGCAGTTAACTACTTGCCTCTGAAAATGGTAAGGAACACCCATATGTCAAGATGGATTAACCCTATATATGCACTTAACTACTTCTGACAGGGTGGATTAACCCTATATATGCAGTTAAGGAACAGTTTATGTAGATGCTTGCTACCCTACATATGAAGAAGTTCTGGTACAACTCAAATGAACACGATACCAAGCTATCCAAGAAAGTAGCAATTCAGAGCAGTTTAGCTAACACTAATCGGATAACAAGTTCCAACAGATCATGAATTCCAATGGACTGCATCAGAAATGTTTACATGAAACTTTTGAATAACAGTATGCTCAGGGAGAGTGAAGTTATAAACACTCCATGTCCTTAAAAGATAAATTAATCGAGTAGTACTATGATACCATTTCTTCTTTTTTCGATAAACGGCAATATATTAATATCAAGACGATACTATTTCTTCTTCTAAAATCAAATCAGTCAATTAGGAAAAAAATACCACTAAGCATTGTTTAATTACTAAGGATTAATCCTTTTAACAATATACAACACTTAAATCAAGATGTACACTTGGAGCAGATCCTACCTGGCCAAAATGCCATAGTACATCAGTAAGAGCATTATAAAAGGCAGAAGATGTTGATGAATCCATGCGCCCCAACTGACTAAAAAGGGATTGTGCTTGCGACCAAATCTCCTGATGACCCATAAGTAGCCCATGCGCAACACCGTAGACAAAGTTATCAAGCAGACGAAGTTGTTCCAGTAATAGGGCTGCATCTTCGAAGTTATTACAGCGACTGCAAGAACAAGATCAAAGTGAGATTTGCAGGTTGGAGAGAAATACACAATGTGTAATCTGCTGATTCAGATTAATACACTCCCAGCTAAATTTGCAGTGTCAGCTCTCATATGTATTCCATTTCTATTTTGAGCATAACAAATATAAGGCCATATAAGGATATCTTCAGCTTACAATCTTTTCTGGAACCGAAGAAAACAGAGAGGATGCAATCAGTGGCAGAGCCAGGAGTATAAAGTTCTGATGTCAAGTCAAACTATTGATGTCAAATACATGTATTTGTATGATTTTGTATTTTTTCGCATGATTTTTACCCTACATATGAAGTTTTTGCAAAAATGCTGTGTAGTCAATTGACTACGCAGCAGGCCTATGGCTCCACCACTGGATGCAATGTATACTCTGCTATTCAGACTTATATAGCAACTTTTTTTCCTAGCTAAATTTGGAGTGTCAGCTCTATATGTAATTCGTTTCTATTTTGAGCACGGTTATAACGACATATTCATCATACAGTTTTTTATAGAACAAAAGAAAAAGAGGTCGTAGAATAAATACTCCCTCCGTCTAGAAATAGATGTCGAAGACTTATCTAGATTCGCATGTATAAAAAAACGCGTCTAGATACATGCGAATCTAGACAAATCTCCGACATCTATTTCGAGATGGAGGGAATAGTAATGTTTGAACTTACGAAAACATGCGATGATAAGGCTAAAGATCAACTCGTGCAAGTACAAATGTCAGTCGAAGTTAGCAAATCCAAATTGACATGCAAATAAAATTTAATTTCCAGTACAATGCAGCACCAATTTTTGTAACTTTCTGGCCCAAAAATGGCTAGACAGCTTATAGTCAAAGCTACTAAGAATCAGAATGAAATTAGCACTAATAGACTTAAGCAAAATATAAATTAAGATGTACCTGCAAGCATTCAAGATGGCAGAAAATGTAACCACATTTGGCCTTACGCCCTGTTGGACCATCTTCTGAAACAATTCTAGAATGAAATACAATTCCTGGGACCTCCTCATCCGGACATCAATGGCAGAGCGTCCTCTTGTAACTGGATTAGCTGCCCTAATGATCTGGCCGTTACAAAGCCCAACAATTCCCATGTCCCCAACTTCTGGATCCTCCTCAGCCAGAACCTTAGACTTCCCGTATGCATCAATTATCGTATTATATGTTACCACATTTGGCTTGATACCCATCTCAGTCATATCATTAAGCAAAGATAATGCCCACTCTACCAAGCCATTCTTGGCTAATGTGTCAATGAAAGAGCTGAACAGAACAACATCGGGTTTTAGGCCAGATTCCTTAAAATCTAAGTAGACATTAAATGCATCTACATGCATTCCTGCCTTCGAATAAATATCTATCAAAGTTGAGTATGTGAGTACACTAGGAGCTACCCCCCTTCTCCTCATATCTTGAACGAGGAAAGAGACAATGTCCAAGCGTCCCTGCTTCCCATATCCATTAATCAAAGAATTGTAAGTGACAGTATCCTTCTCAATCCCTGAGTCCTCCATCTCGTCACACACAATAGCAATTTCTCCATACTTTCCGGTCTTCACATAAATAGACAGAACAGTGTTGTAGCAAACTCGATCCAATTTGATACCCAAAGACTTCATCTTTTCGTACAACTTGAGTGCCTCATCATACTTCTCCAGCTTGGAGTATCCATCAATTAGTGTACTGTATGTAACAACATTTGGCTTGACTTTTTTCGCTTCCATATCCAACAAAACCTGCATAGCAAGCTCTATGTTGCCACACTTGCAGATTGCATCGATAAATGTGTTGTATGTGTAGATGTCACGCCCAATGCCAAGATGGATCATTTCATCAAAGACAGCACGGGCATCCTCTAAATGTCCTGCACGGCTACAAGCTGAAAGAAGTGAATTGAACGTCTTCCGGTCTGGGCAGAGACCATCCCGTAGCATCTGGCGGAAATACCCGAGCGTGAACCTGAGGTCAACACCTCCTTTCCCGCATGCATCAATCACCGCATTGTATGTAACTGTGGTAGGCCGCAAACCTGCACCCTTCATCGACTCAAGCACCCCCATTGCCTCGTTCGCAAGACCACTCCTCGCATATGCCGAGATGAGCGCTGAGTATGCAAACACCGTTTTGCCATAACCCCCTGCAATGCCAGTTTCGAAAGCTCTCCTTGCAAGGTCAGGTCGTCCCATCTTGCCGAGTGCACCAATGGCGGCGGTCAAAAGCTTGCCCTTATCGACGGAGCCATTGCCAACAAGGGGCAGTGCAGCGTGGAACACCTCGAGAGCACGGGGTGCAGACTTGTCCCTGTCCCCGAGCTCCCGGAGGACATGGCAGTAATCATCAGGAGAAACCAGCTCTCCCCGGAAAGAGGACAGTGACACCCCAAGAGCACGGCGGTCCTCCGGGGCCACACGGAGCAGCTTGTCAACACAGCGGCCGGCAGCTGCCGAGGATGCGCGCCCGCCGCGGTCCTGGGCACCCGGACCGCGGTTGTTGCGCTTGGAGATGTTCTTCGTGGAGCGCGCACGGCGGAACTCCGGGCCGAGCGCGGACGCGGCGGCGCGCTGGGGCTGCACCACCCACGGCGCGGCAGGGCCACTGAATATCGGGTTCTGGACGGGCGGGCACGCCGCGGAGGAGTGTGACCCCGCGGCGAGGAAGGGCGGGCAGAGCACCGTCGCCGCGGCCGGCGCGGGCGCCGACGCGTGCAGCCGCGCAGTCGCCGTGGCCGTGGCAGCAGCCGCCGCCGCCGCGGGAGGGTGGTGGGAGGCTGCCGCCGCAGCGTGCGCCTGCGAAGGCGTGAAGTGCGTCGCCGGCGCCATGACGACCACTGGAAGCAATCACCTCCCTGGACGGACTCCCAACAGCTTGCGTATCCGACACGGAGACTCTCCCGAACTCCTCCTCAAAATCCTTCCACCGAACAACAAATTCTCCAATCTCTCTCCCCACAGAACCTCCCTAACCAAACCAAAATCAAGCCAATCCCCGGGAGACAGCGACCAGGGAAAGGTCCAAGAAAGGCTGGATATTTACGGCCCGAACGAGATCGTTCCCGCGTGCGGCGACGGCGAGGGGGGTTACTGATTCGCCGCGCGCTGGCAGCATGCTAGTAGCCGCGAATGATTTGGCGATAAGATTGGGTTAGGCGAATTTTGGGATTGGAGGGGAAGAACGCACCAGGCTGCGCGGGGGTGGGGGGAAGGGAGGAGATAAGACGCCGGAGCAAGCAAGGAAGAGAAGATTAATTTCGGAAGATTTCTCGACTGGAAAGAGTGACCGGTTGGTTCGAGATACGCAGTCCATGACTTGTGGGCTCGCCGTTCGAGGTGGCCCAGTTGCGGCGAGAGCGGACTACGGTGGCGAAGATCTGTGGCTATGTGTTTATGACATGTGGAGCCGGGCTTGTCCAAGTCGGATGGCTAGCCGGCTGAGCTGACCTGGTGCGCTATTTTTTCAAAATCTTCACGTTATGTTTTTCTTTTTTGCGAAATTTCACCGATCTATTAATAATCATCAACAGTGGTACAAAGAGTCCTAAAAATAATAAAAATTATAAATAGGTAAATAGACCACCTAGCGACGACTATAAACACTGGCACGAGCCGAAGGCGTGCCGCCGTCCTCACCCCTCCATCACCGGAGCCGCACAAAGCTTGTAGTAATAGAGCTTGTTATAGTAGACAGACGGAAAGTCGTCGAGCTAAGGCCTCAAAGGACCAGCGCACCAGAGCAGTAAGCATTGCCGAAGATAACCAACGTAGATCGGAAGAGACTGACCTCAAAACACACCAATAAAAAACGACCAGATCCTAAGGGATCTGTCGGACACACGACTCCACACGCCCTCTGTCGATGCTAGATGCACCACCGAAGCGAGGATAGGACGGAGAGTACTTTATTCTAACTTCAGGACATAGCCGCCGCCTCAACATCCTAAAAAAAGACACTAAAAATAGTCTAAATAAAACACTGAGACCCCTGCCGGCGAGGGGCCGTGGTCCACCACGCCTCCAAGGCCCTAAGGCCGCCGGAGACGGGACGGATCGGTGGTGTTGCCGATGGAGGGAAGGAACCCTAGATGGGTTTTGCCGTCGCCTCTTGGGAGAGCTCTCTAGACCCCGTACCGGTTCGGTTGATTGAAACAGTGAGCACCTTGTATACCATACTATGTTTATAGTGCATTGTGATAGTATCATATTGGTATTCCATTCGATCTATATTATTCCCTACGTTTTAAAATAGATGTTTTAAGTTTATCAAAAGTTGAATGAATTTATATGCTAAATAGTGTCTAGATTTATTCAAATTTTGATAAATTTGAAACATCTATTTTGAGACGAAGGGAGTACTTGCGTTGAAATAGTTGTATCTAGTACTAAAATATGTTTAAATACATTTATTTTAGTGAAAAGTAATACCGATCAGAGGGAGTAGTATATTTGTTGATTAGAAGAATCTCTATGTAAATTTTATGTACTCCCTTCGTTTCATATTAGTTGACTCAAATTTCTCTAGATACGAATTAAAATTTAACAAGATACATCCGTATTTAGATGAATTTAAGTCAACTAATACGGGTGAGAGGGAGTACAAGATTTAGTTGCCATTAGGATTTCTAGTTTTACGTATTATGATACGGTATCTATCTATGATACTCTAACCATCTATTTCTTTATTAATTATATTAAATTATTATGTCACATCAGATTTTGCCAACACGGCATGCATGATACTAGTTATGATATTTCCACTGTGGCTAGCCTGATGGCCGATAAAGAGCCTCTCCACGGCGCCCCAAATGGTCGTCGGCACAAAGCTACTGTACCGGTGGCGCGTCCCAACACGGCTAGCCTTAGAGCATCTCCACTCGAGTACTAAAATCCTCCTAAAGTGCTATCGGGGTGCCAGCGCTCAAAATCACTCTTTGCCGTCCCCATCCTTTTTCCACGCTGGCGTGGCCCGGTTTATTATCCCGCGTCTGTTGGGTCGCAGCATAGAAAACAAAAAACTTCCTACGATATGAATAACGAAGCACCAAGATCTATCTATCTAGATATAAACAATGGGTGGATATACATCCATAGAGAACTTACCTTCTAAGACCGACAAAGCATTATGAGATTAGTTCTCGTGGATGATATAGTCGTACACTTGTCGATCTCAAGATCGTGATGAAGTCTAGCAGGTCTAGCACCAGCAAGTCCAGCACCACAAACCAAAAACGTATCCGTGATCACACTCGCGTCCAGCACCCCGACAACCTTCGTCCCTCGCTCCAGCAAAGCAGCGGAAGCAGTAGATCTTTTCAGAGAAACCACCGAGAACATATACTTCGCTAATCTAAAGTCATGGAGAATTTACTAGAGAGGGAAAGAGATCGTTCACGAGGAGGTGTGGGAGTGGAGGAGGAGCCCTCCTTTTATAGGAGGAGGGGCAGCCCCAAGGGGCCATGCAGATGGGCATGGTGGTGCCCCCACCTCTCACTTTATAATGGTGAGCGGAGCTTCCACTAAGCCCACTCCAATTAACATAAACTCCACTCACTTTGCATTAATTTTCCATCAAATTTAATGCAAACTCTCATTAAATAAAAATCATTTTTATTTCTTTTATTCAGAATTTTGTTAATTACTTTAATTAATAAACATTTGCATAAACTCTCTTGCATAACTTCGATATTGCATATGAAACCAGTTTTTAGCAATTTGACCCGAAACAATTCCGGTGCTTATCGAAATAATGCCAGCGCTATCAAAACCTTTATGTAGTATTATATTTGTCCCAGTTGGTGTCAATATGCCTTAAGTGTGTCACCCTACGGTTCACGAATACTGTAGACATGATCGAGACCCTCTCCGATCAATAATCAATAGAGGATCCTAGAGATCCATACTGACTCTCACACATTCTACGATGACTTAGTGATCATGAGAACCTTTGACGTTGTAACTAAATCCCTTTGTATAGTGATATATTACATGTCCGAGATTTGATCATCGGTATTCCCATACCTAGTTTAATCTCGTTACCAACAAGTAATCTTTTCTCATTCCCGTGATATAACATTCTAGTGATTTTATCACTTGCTTCCAAGCTATGTAAATGTGGTATCACCGAGAGGGCCCAGAGTATATCTCTCTATCATCGGGATGGACAAATCCCACTCTTGATCCATGAGCCTCTACATAACACTTTAGGAGTATCTGAACCCACATTTATTGTCACCCTGGTATGGTGTGACGTTTGATGTTATCAAGTTACTCTTGTGGTGTTAGTGATTGACATGATCTTATGGTCTAAGGATTAGGTTACTTCGCATGACTTATTATAACATTGTAAACATAATGACTTTGATCGTATGACTATACTTTGGGTGAGTGTTCGTCACATCATTCCACCAATATTGTGATCTCGTTATTAACAACATCCAATGTCCATGATCAGGAAACATTGATCATCTTGTTAATCAACAAGCTAGTTTATATGAGAGGCATAACGAGGAACTCTTATTTGTTTATTAAACACACATGTATTCATGATTCCAATTAACACAATTATAGCATGAGAAATAAACATTTATTATAAACATGAAATAAGATAATAAACACTTTATTATTGCCTCTCGGGCATATTTCCTTCAGTGCCCCTAGGACGAACCCAAACCACGGGGGTCTAGCGGGGGTGCCGGATGGAGATGAAAACGACATGGGCCAGCTCTGGCAGTGAGATAGACGACTCATCTCCCGAGCGTCGTCCCATCAATGGTCACGTGGTGGCGAAATTGTTCGTCGCCGCATTCTCCCTGAAGGGTTTCGCGGCATAGTAAATCAAAATTTTCTACGGAGCGAACAGAGGGAAAGCCAAGATCTAATCTAGGAGATGCAAACAACGAGAGAGATTGGATTAGATCTTCATACCCTTGAAGATTCGACAATGAACGCGTCGGTTAACGTGGGTGATGTAGTCGCACTCGCTTCCTCCTCGCGATCCGATCCGATCTAGCACCACAAGTGGCGGTGCCTCCGTGAGATGCACACGTGCAACACCTCGGCGCCTCCTTCCTCGGACCAACGAGTATGGTGGAGATAGATTGGATCTACAACACGGCGTGGTGTATATGGTGGAGAATTTCACTTGCAGGCTTCGCCTACAAACGATGGGAGGGAGAGGAAGGTAGCAAGGTGCTAGGGCTTGGAGGAAGGTGTGTGTTGTAGGAGGGCACCACCCCTCTATATATAGAGGGCCAGCCCTTGACCCTCCTCCAAGCCTATCTCTAGTTTAAACAATTTAAACTCTCCCTTATCTAGAAATCCTATCTCTAGTTTAAACGATTTAAACTCTCCCTTATCTAGAAATCCTATCTCTAGTTTAAACGAGTTTAAACTTATCCAGGATCGGCTGGGCCCTATGGGGCCTTGTGCCCTGGCCCAATGCGTCAGGACACTCCCTCATAGGCCCATGCCCTCCCGGAAGGTGGGTCCACGTTGGTACCCTTCGGAAGGTTCTAGAAGCTTCCGATGCAATACCGATTAACCGGAACAATTCGAACTCCAAAACTGCACCGCCTTATATGAATCTCATTCTCGGACCATTCCTAACCTCTCGTGATGTCCCGGATCCCATACGAGACTCCGAACAAAAATTCATAAACCAATTATGCAATCTATCCTAGCGTCGAGATACGTTAAGTGTGTGACCCTGCGGGTTCGAGAATATGCAGACATGATCTTGTATCAATAATCAACAGCGGGGTCTGGGCACCCATATTGACTCCCACACATTCATCGATGATCATATCGGATGAACCACGATGCCAGGATTCAATCAATCCCATATATATATATCCTTCGTCTCGCGATATTTTACTTGCCCGAGATTCGATCGTCGGTATCGTCATACCTAGTTCAATCTCGTTCACAGCAAGTACTTTACTCGTTCCATAATCCGATATCACTTTGTGATTAACTCCTTAACCACATGCTTGCAAGCGTGTTGATATCGACACGAGTGGGCCCCAAGTATATCTCTCCGACTTGGGAGGGACAAATTCCATCTCGATACATACAACCCAATGATACTTTCCGATCACCGAGAGACACCTTTATGATCACCCTCTCATAGGATGACGTTTGATGACCTCAAAGCTTTCTTCCGATACCGTGGAGTTGCATTATCTCATGGTCTAAGGAATACAATATTTGACATAGGAAAAGCTTCAAAGACGAACACGATGACACGATCTAATTGCTCGCTTTGTTTGGGTCTATCCACCATATCATTCTCCCAATGATATGATCTCATTATCAATTGACAACTCATGTCTATGGTTAGGAAACCTTAACCATCATTGATCAATGAGCTAGTCCATAGAGGCGTACTAGGGACACGGTGTTGTTCACAAACCACACAAGTATTAATGTTTCCGCTTAATACAATTCTAGCATGGAATATAAACTTTATCATGAACAAGAATTATAATAATAACATCTTTATTATTGCCTCTAGGGCATAATTCCAACAATCTCCACTTGCACTAGAGTCAATAATCTAGTTTACATTTGGCAACAAATCTCACACCCATGGCACTGAGGTGTTGATCATGTTTTACATGTGGAAGAGGTTTAGTCGGTGGATCTGCGACATTCGAGATCCGTATGTACTTTGCTAATCTTCAGATCTCCATCTGCTATATAATCTCGGATTATATGAAACTTGCAGTTGATATGCTTGGTCTTTGGATGATATCTTGGTTCCTTAGCGAGTGCTATGGCGCCAGTGTTGTCACACAATATCTCTAGTGGGTCCAATGCACTTGGAACCACGCCAAGCTCAGTGATGAAGTTTCTGATCCAAACTCCTTCACTTGATGCTTCTGCAGCAGCCATGTATTCCGCTTCTACTGTAGATCCCGCGATCACGCTTTGCTTGCCTTCTCCACTCACAGCTCCTCCATTCAAAATATAAACGTATCACGCCCGAGATTTAGAATCATCCTTGTCGGTGTCGAAACTAGCGTCGACGTAACCTTTTACGACGAGTTGTTCATCACCCCCATAGACTAAGAACATTTCTTTAGTTCTATTTAGGTACTTTAGGATGTTCTTCACGGCTGTCCATTGTTCCACTCCTGGATCACTTTGATATCTCGTCAAACTAAGAGCATTGGACACATCCGGTCTAGTACACAAAGATGGCATACATGATGGAACCTATGGCCGAGGCATAAGGCACTTTGCTCATAGCTTCCCTATCATTTACCGTAATGGACACCGAGCCTTGCTCAATATCTTACCCGACAACATAGGCATCGAACCTTTCTTTGCCTTATCCATTACGAACCTTTTCGAACTTTGTCAAGGTATGTACCGCTTAATGCTATCAGGCCTTTGTCTATCTCTATAGATTTTGATGCCCAATATATAAGCGACTTCACCTAGGTCTTTCATTGAAAACACTTGTTCAAATAACTCTTCACATCGTTAAGCATGTTGATGTCATTTCCGATAATCAATATGTCATCCACATACGATACGTAAACGCCACCGAGCTCCCACTCACTTTCTTGTAGATGCAAGCTTCAGAGCAATTTGGAACAAATCCAAAGCTCTTGATCACTTGATCAAAACGAAGGTTCTAACTCCGAGATGCTTGCTTCATCCATAAATGGAACGCTGAAGTTTGCATACTTTACTAGCATCCTTAGGATCGACAAAACCTTCGGGTTGCATCATATACAACTCTTCATCAATGTTCCCATTGAGGAAAGCGATCTTGACATCCATCCGCCATATTTCATAATCATGAAACGCAGCAATTGCTAATAAAATCCGAATGGACTTAAACATCGCTACGGAGAGAAAGTCTCATCGTAGTCAACACCTTGAACTTGTCGAAAACCTTTGCGACAAGCCGCTTTTATAGACGGTAACATTACCATCCGCGTCCGCTTTCTTCTTCAATATCCATTTGCACTCAACGGCCTTCGATCGCTAGGAGGATCCACCAAAGTCCATACTTGGTTTTCGCTCATGGATCCCAATTCGGATTTCATGGCTTCCACCATTTCTCGAGTCTGGCTCATCATCGCTTCCTCATAGTTCGTAGGTTCACCGTTCTACCAACAAGACACCAAGACAGGTTGCGATTACTACTCGGGAGGGGCACGCGACCTTGTCGACTGCGACGCTCAAGAGAAAGATCGTCCAAGCTTCATGATCCTTGTCATTAGCTTCCTCTATTGTTGGTGCGGTGACCTTTGGAACAATTTCAGGTGCGCTACTCTCCAATTCAAGAGAAGGTTCAATAACCTCGTCTAGCTCTACTTTCCTCCCACTCACTTCTTTCGAGAGAAACTCCTTCTCAAGAAAGGAACCGTTCTTGCGACAAACACTTTGCCTTGGTCGTGATAGAAGGTATACCCAATAGTTTCCTTAGGGTATCCTATGAAGACGCATTTCTCCGCTTTGGGTTCGAGCTTGTCCGGCATCAACTTCTTGACGTAAGCTCAGATCCCCAAACTTTAAGAAACGACAACTTAGGTTTAGCACCAAACCACAGTTCATACGGTGTCGTCTCAACGGATTTAGATGGAGCCCTATTTAAAGTGAATGCAGCGGTTTCTAATGCATAACCCCAAAATGATAACGCAAATCAAGAAGAGACATCATTGATCGGACCATATCTAATAGAGTTCGATTCCTGCTCGACACACCATTGCTTGTGGTGTTCGGTGGCGTGAGTTGTGAAACGATTCCACTTGCTTTAAGATGCGTGAGAAAATCATAACTCAAATATTCACCTCCACGATCGGATCGTAGAAACTTAATCTTTCTGTTACGATGGTTCTCCACTTCATTCTGAAATTCTTTGAACTTTTCAAACGTTTCAGATTTATGTTTCATTAAATAGATATACCCATATCTACTTAAGTCATCGGTAAAAGTGAGAAAATAGCGATATCCACCGCGCCTCTAAACACTCATCGGTCCGCATACATCGGTATGTATGATTTCCAACAAGTCCATTGCTCGCTCCATCATACCGGAGAACGGGGTTTTGATCATCTTGCCCATGAGGCATGGTTCGCATGTGTCAAATGATTCAAAATCAAGAGACTCCAAAAGTCCATCAAAATGGAGTTTCTTCATGCGCTTTACACCAATATGACCTAGACGACAGTGCCACAAATAAGTAGTATTATCACTATCTACTTTGCATCTCTTAGCCTCAATGTTATGGATGTGTGTTTCATCCCTTTCGAGATTTAGAAGAAATAAACCATTCACAAGAGGTGCATGACCATAAAAGATGTTACTCATATAAATAGAACAACCATTATTCTCCGATTTAAATGAATAACCGTCTTGCAATAAACACGATCCAGAAATAATGTTCATGCTCAACGCAGTACATAATAACACTTATTAAGGTTTAAAACTAATCCGAAGGTAAAACTAAGGAGAGCGTCGACGGCCATCACATCAACTCTTGATCCGTTGCCAACGCGCGTCACACCTCATCCCTCGCAAGCCGCCTATTCCGTAGCTCTGTTTGAGTTACAAATATTAGCAACCGAACCGTATCAAATACCTGTGCACTACAACGAGGGCTAGTAAGGAAAACATCAATAACATGTATATCAAATATACCTTTGATGGTGCCAGCCTTCATGTCCGCTAAGTACTTGGACGATTATGCCCAAAGTGACCCTTGTCCTTGCAATAGAAGCACTCTGATTATCCGGCTTGGGACCAGACCTGAGCTTCTTCTCAGCAGGGGCATTGCGCTTGCCTCCGCCCTTCTTGAAGGGCTTCTTTGCTCCCTTACCTTTCTTAAAGGAGGGCTTGTTGACCATCAACACGTGATTATCCTTCTTGATGTCCACTTCCGTAGCCTTAAGCTTTGCGAAGAGCTCGGTGATCGTATCAGTGGAACCAATCTGATTATGAGTCACTACAAAACTTTTGTAGCGGGAGGAGTGATTGCGAACCTGTCAATCTTGAGCTCCTCCGAATCGTGCATTCCGCTTGCTCAAGGCGTTGAGTGTAGCCCGACATCTTTATGGCGTGCTCACTAACGGAACTCCCTTCCTCCATCTTGCATTAAAGAACTTCTCGGAGATCTCATATCACTCGAGCGGGCTTGAGTCTCAAAACATGGTTTTCGGCCTCGAGAATCTCAAAGGGCCCGGATAGGTTTCAAAACGATTTTGAAGCTCCGGTTCCCATAGCAAACAACATGGTGCTCTTAATCACACCATAACCATCTTTATGCTGATCGATAGACAGCTTTCTCATCACAAGTAGCTTGATTAGGGGGTCACCTAACGCTTTACCAAGGACATAGTCCTTTTGTCCACCAGTAATGATTCTTAGATTGCGAACCAATTGGTGAAGTTAGACCCATTGTTTCTAAGCTTTTCCTTCTCAAAGAAAACGCGTTGAAGTTGAAGTTGGATTTGGCCATGTGATCTACAAGATTTGTAAGTACAATTTAGACTATGTTCATGATAAATAGTTCAACGTAATCAAATTACTAGATGAACTCCCACTAAATTCAACATCCTCAAGTTGTTTAGTGAACACGATCCAAATTCACCACACCTAATCCGATCATCACGAGAAGAGATGTGGTTTCAATGGTGGACAACAAAGTGTCGATCATATCATGCATATGACTCGTGCTTAACCTTTCGGTTCTTGTGTTCCGAGGCCATGTCGTACATGCTAGGCTCGTCAAGCTAGACCCAAGTATTTCAGCGTGCAAACCGGCTTGCACCTTGTATGTGAGCGTAGAGTCTATAGCACCCGATCATCACGTGATGCTTGGAAACGCATTTAACTTTCAACGGGTGCATACCGGGAGAACACAATTTTTATCTTGATCTTTAAGTGAGGAATCATCTTATAATGCTACCGTCGCGATCTAAGCATAATAAGATACATAAAGGGATAAACATCACATGCATATAACTTTATGTGACATGGTATAGCCAATCCTCGCGCAATGATCTCCATCTTGTGCGTTCCGGCATGATCTCCATCACTCCACCATGATTGCCTCCACCATGAATAGCAACTACAACTATTGCTAACTACTTAGCGATAAAATAAAGCTATTACATGACGTATAAGAAGTTGACTCGCAGGTCATACACAATTATAAAGACAACCATATGGCTCCTGCCGGTTGTATACTCATCGACATGCAAGTCGTGAAACATTACAAAACATGATCATCGCATACAATATACACATCACATCTTGGGCCATACCATATCACAGAAAACACTCCCTGCAAAAACAAGTTAGACGCCTCTACTTTGTTGTTGCATGTTTTACGTGGCTTATGGGAGTAGATGCTAAGAACGATTCTTACTACGGAAAGCCACAACGGTGATATTATGGTTGCCAAACTCCGGTGTTAATCCCATGACAACTATAGTGAGAGAACCGACATCCACCACCGCATGTGGTACAAGCCACACGTCAAGTGCGGAGCCGGTCATGAACGACGTCGCGTAAGGTTGGCACGGACCGCTTCAATCTCACTATCCCGCGTCATAAGAAGAACACAAACAAGAGGCTTGCAACAGAAAACATCAACGCCCGCAACAACCATGTTGCTCTACTCGTGAAACACATCTACGCAGATCTAGCTCGATACCACTGAAGGGTTTGGCGGCATAGTAAATCAAAATTTTCTACGAGGCGAACATAGGAAAGCCAAGATCTAATCTAGGAGATGCAAACAACGAGAGATTGGATTAGATCTTCATACCCTTGAAGATTCAGACAGTGAACGTTAACGCGTGGGTGATGTAGTCGTACTCGCTTCTCCTCCTCACGATCCGATCCGATCTAGCACCACAAGTGGCGGTGCCTCCGTGAGATGCACACGCAACACCTCGACGTCTCCTCCTTCCTGGACCAGCGAGTATGGTGGAGAGATAGATTGGATCTACAACACGACGGCGTGTATATGGTGGAGAATTTCACTGCAGGCTTCGCCACAAACAGTCGGGAGGGAGAGGAAGGTAGCAAGGCGCTAGGGGCTTGGAGGAAGGTGTGTGTTGTAGGGAGGCGCACCACCCTCTATATATAGAGGCGGCCAGCCCTGCCCTCCTCCAAGCCTATCTCTAGTTTAAACAATTTAAACTCTCCTTATCTAGAAATCCTATCTCTAGTTTAAACGATTTAAACTCTCCCTTATCTAGAAATCCTATCTCTAGTTTAAACGAGTTTAAACTTATCCAGATCATTGGGACCTATGGGGCCTTGTGCCCTGGCCCAATGCGGCCAGGACACTCCCTCATAGTCCCATGCCCCTCCCGGAAGGTGGGGCCACGTTGGTCCCCTTCGAAGGTTCTAGAAGCTTCCGACAATACCGATTAACCTAACAATTCCGAACTCCAAAACTGCACGCCTTATATGAATCTCATTCTCGGACCATTCCGGAACCTCTCGTGATATCCGGATCCCATCCGAGACTCAACAAAAATTCATAAACCAATTATCCAATCTATCCTAGCGTCGAGATACGTTAAGTGTGTGACCTGCGGGTTCGAGAATATGCGAACATGATATTCTATCAATAATCAAATGGGTGCAGGCACCCATATTGACTCTCACACATTCATCGATGATCATATCGGATGAACCACGATGCCGGATTCAATCAATCCCATATATATATTCCTTCGTCTCGCGATATTTTACTTGCGAGATTCGATCGTCGGTATCGTCATACCTAGTTCAATCTCGCTCACGCAAGTACTTTACTCGTTCCGTAATCCGATATCACTTTGTGATTAACTCCTTAACCACATGCTTGCAAGCGTGTTGATATCGACACGAGTGGGCCCAAGTATATCTCTCCGACTTGGGAGGGACAAATTCCATCTCGATACATACAACCCAACAGATACTTTCCGATCACCTGAGAGACACCTTTATGATCACCCTCTCATAGGATGACGTTTGATGACCTCAAAGCTTTCTTTCGATACCAGGGAGTTGCATTATCTCATGGTCTAAGGAATACAATATTTGACATAGGAAAAGCTTCGCAAAGACGAACACGATGACACGATCTAATTGCTCTGCTTTGTTTGGGTCTATCCACCATATCATTCTCCCAATGATATGATCTCATTATCAATTGACAACTCATGTCTATGGTTAGGAAACCTTAACCATCATTGATCAATGAGCTAGTCCATAGAGGCGTACTAGGGACACGGTGTTGTTCACAAACCACACAAGTATTAATGTTTCCGCTTAATACAATTCTAGCATGGAATATAAACTTTATCATGAACAAGAATTATAATAATAACATCTTTATTATTGCCTCTAGGGCATAATTCCAACACTCCCGTCATGCCCTTCCCTCCTTTTCCACCACTCCCCGCCTGGGCTTCGCGCCCTTTTCTTGCTAAATGTAGGCGCGGCAGCAATCGCCATTGTAGATATACACCATGACCTGACCTCACACCCTCGCCCGCAATATGTAGGGCGGCGGCAGGAGGTGCTGCTTTTGCCAGTAAGGTCGGCGCACAGCCATGTGGTGGAGGGATGACCCCAGGTAGGGTCAAGCTAAGGTAAAAGGGAAATGCCTGGTATTGATCGGGCCAAGGCATGATGTGGCCGAGGTATAAGAGGGTAGGCCGAATAAGGGTCGGGTTACCCTAAGCTGAACAACATTGGTTTGACTCGGCCGATATATAATGTATGTCGGCACAATGTTTAGCTCATATTGTGTTTGTAGGTACATGCTTGGCCGAGTTATAAGGAACAAGGCCAAGTCATGCGATGGCTTGCTTTGGAAGGCAAGAACGAGCCCCAATGACAACACTATCCTCTGTCTCCCTCGGGAATCCACGCATAGTTTAAAAAACGGACCGGTCATCGAACCGTTTTCACTGGTCGAACCACTGGTTCACTGTCTGGTTTTTAAGATATAAAATAATATTTTTTTGTTTATAAATGCTGTAATAAATAGATAAAAGTGTGAAAAATATTACAGACTTTGTAATTTTACATTCGGCATAAACAAAATAACAGGCGACAAGCCAACAAGATAGCTCCTAGACCACATATTTATACCCAGTGGGCCATCCATAATATATAAGAAACCAACAAGCTATATAACCTGTAGGCTGTAGCAAACAGTCTCAAACTTGTCAACAATTTACAATTCAAAACAGTCTCCAACATTCTCAAACATTCTCCAAACATTCTCAAACGCATCAAAGTTGCAAAGATAGAAATACACACATAGTTTTATACTCTCATACATATGATGAATGAAAGAAATAATCTTTCAAGCACTCAAGTTGATGACGTGCGAGTGCGACTCAACGATATTCGAAGGTCCAATCAGTCACATTTGCATTCGCATGATGCTCTTCATGTCCATAATCATTATCACCCGCAATATTTTCTTCTCCTCGGGCTCCATCAATTGGACCTTAGTTGGCTGGTGGTGTTGGATTGCTTGTTTCGTCATTATCTTGAGAAGCATCAGTGTCATAGCCATTATCAATCCATTGATCCTCATCTACACAATTCCATGTGCCAAAAATCAAAATTAATGGGCAATAATCAGGAATGTCAAGTATCTAGCAAAAAGAGGAACATTACCATTCATTGCATTGCATATCTCTTGGTCATTGGGCATCAAACCTTTCCGGAATCTATCAAGTTTTTTCGCATTTAGAACTTGGGGATCATCTTCAAGAATCCATTGAGCATCAAACTTGCTAATATCCTCCATACATATGGGGTCAAAGTTTCTAGTGCGGATTTTGGACCTGCACATGGCATGAAAGGATGCAACCATATAACTTATAAAGGCAGCTTAAACTGAGTATAAATTAGATCAAGAGAGCAAGAAGATCGTACTTCTGTTCTAGCCTTGAGTTGCATTGAACATAAGCAATATCATTCATCACTTGATGCTCAAGTCTATTTCTCTTGTTGGAGTGTATGTGCTCAAACAAACTCCAATTTCTTTCACAAACGGAAGCACTACAAGTTTGACTTAAGACGCGAATGGCAAGTTTTTGCAAGTTCGGAGCACTACAACCATAAGTCAACCACCATTCATCTATAGCAAAAAAAGGATGCATAATTGCATATTACATACCAGGAAGTAGAGAAAGGATGCATATTACACAATATGAAGTATAAATTGACAAAGGAAACAAAGTGACATACCAGGAAGCATTGTGTATCTATCATTAATGGTTGTCACTCGACCAAAATCCCCTTCCGCATTTCTAAAAATCCTCATCCGTGTTGTCAAAGCCTTGCTCAAAGCCGGATCTTTTGTTGCATATCTCTCAATACAATCTAGTACCCCAGAAGTAGTGGTATGATACTTTGACATAAGCTCTTCATCATATTGGTTGATTGGGTTAAACCAAAAGCCAGCTGCATGCAGATTTTTATTTATGTGTTTATCCCACCTTGCCTCTATAGCATTAACAATATTTTGTTGAATTGCCTTCTTCTTTCTCTGAAACCTCTTCTCAATCTCTTCTATTGCACAATGTAATGCTCCAAATAAATATCCCATGGCTGGCCTTTCGTCATTGTCAACAATTCTCAACACACGACCTAAAGGTTCCGAGAAGTTACAAATGGAAGCACAATCATTCCAAAATTGCTGATCCAATATGAGGTCTACAATATTTCTTGCTTTTAGTTCTTTTGCAAATGAGGCTGTTGTCCACTCTTTTGATATGACCATGGTACGAAGAACATCTTTTTGCTTGTGAATACTTTGCAATGCAACAAAATTAGTAGCAAAGCGAGTTGGTGCTGGACGGAGTATCTCATGTCCATTAGTAAACTTCCGCATAAGAAAAAGTGGAGTGCAATGGTTGTACAAGTATCTAGTGATTTTAGATGCATGTGCTACGGTTGATTGCACTAATTCAAGCTTTCCCAAATCAGTCATGATCAAATTCAAACAATGGGCAGCACATGGAGACCAATAAATTGAAGGAAACTCAGCATCTAATTTCTTTCCAGTAAGAACCATATTTGAGGCATTATCAGTAACAAAATACACTACATTTTCTACTCCAACAAACCTCACAACATTGCTGAATAACTTGAACAAGAAATCACCGATTTTGGAATTAGCAGTGGATGCATCCACAGATTTGAGGAAAATAGTACCTTTTGGACAATACACCAAGAAGTTGACGAGAGTTCTTCTCTTTCTATCAGTCCAACCATCTGCCATAATACCGCAGCCACTCTCCTTCCATGATTTTCGATAGCTTTCAACAAAGTTTCTAGTATTTTCAACATTCTTCCGTAGCAAAGGGCCGCGCATTCTATACATACTTGGCACTTGATAACCATCACCAATGCTAGCAATTGCATCAATCATTGGTTGATGGTATTTAGAAGTAGTTGCGTTGAAAGCAATAGGTGCATCAGGAAACCATTTGTTAATAATTAAATCAACTCTTTCTACGGCTTCTTGAGATTGCAGCATACTCTTTATTGTTTGTTGATCACCCGGTTGGCCTCTCGATAAGAAAAATCTGTCTGCTCTATGGTTTGTTGCTGCATTGCTTAATGCAACACCTTTTCCTTTCTTCGCCTGAATGGCTCGAGTGGAAGAAACAACTAGCTGAGGTGAAACTTCCATACAATCATCACCATCAGTGGCGCCTCTAACACGAGTTGTTGCTTCATCAGCTCTCCTCTTCCTCCCTGCAAATTTCTCAATACTTTGCTCCATTTCATATCTAACCTCAGCAGTAACATTTTTGCATCCCTTCACAGCACTCACAACTCCAGCCAAATGAAGCTTGAGTCGATGAACACCAACACTTTTTAACACCTCATTGCACAACAAGCATTTGATCCACTTCTTCTTATTACCATCTTCAACAACTTCCATTTCCAGATCATACGCCCATGCTGGATCAACTTTGGCTCGAGATCTTGAGGGCTGCTGCGTGATCTGCGCCTGCGACGTCCTCTAGCGAGGCATCAGTCTGGGGTGTCTCCGACGAATCCATTTAGCCTGCATACATATACATGGCCAAAAAATTAAGACATCAACAAATAACAATCTGGTTCTAATATCTAAGTATCTATAAAATTATATTCTAATCTCTATCAGTATAAATCATATACACAGAAAGATTGCACCCTATATAATTTTATATGACCACAATCAGTTAGCAATTTGGTCTAGCAATCTAAAACTCTAAGAATCTAATCTCTGTTCTCTACATCGAGACCAGTACCACAATCTCTATTCTCTACATCCAATACGTGCAGGACCAGTACGGCAGTACCACAATCAGTTCAAGACTTCGAGGCGAGCTAGCCTAATCTCTATTCTCTACATCGCTATGCTACATCATACTCGTAGTGCAGCAACCCTCAAGGAAACTCAAATCAGCAGCAGTACCACTACCACCGTACCACTACGGCACTACCACGTACCACGAAAACTCAAATCAGTGGAAGATAGCGGTACCTGAGTTGAGCGCCGTCGCGTGGACAGCCGGGCAGGGGCAACGCAGGACGGAGCAGCCGGGCAGCACAAGAGCAGTCGACGACGCAGTCGCGTGGGGTAGCCGGGAAGCTGAGACAGGTGGCCCCGGCCAGTGTACATGAAGGCGGAGCTTCAGAGCAGAGGGCGATGCCCGATGGCGTGGAGCTCCGCCTCCTCAAGCCGTGTCCATGGCGTCGCCGATCGCCGACTTGCTGCTGCTCTATTCCAGGATTTGGATCTGGCAGCGCAGGATGGGGAAGAAAATAACCTAGATGGGTCAAATGGGTGTCAGTTTCTCCTATTCCTAAATTGCCCTTGTATTTTTCACACAAAAACAAAGCAAATGAGGGGTATTACTGGAACCCCGCACTGAACCGGGTGGTTTCGCAAAAACCGTTGGTTCGCTGTTTTTCGACAAAACCGGCCGGTTCGCCCGGTTTTCATTGGTTCAATGGCAGGAGAGGTCATGTGCGCTTAACAGACCAGTGAGACTACTGGTTCCGATTTTTTCCGTTTTAACCAGTGAACCGGTCCGGTTTTTTAAACTATGCATATTCTACAAACAAGGGCCAGAGGGACAGAGAGACAAAGGAGATGTCATAGAGGTGCCAGTCCCAAAGTCCAATGTTCACATGTAGAGGTCCTAACTTGATAAGGTAGAGATCCCTGTGTTTACAATGCTAGTCCCTGGATCGAATAGTTAGCATTCACAGTTTAAGATGTAATATCAAAAAACAAAGGTCATATTAAAACTTATAACTAGGAATAAAATAATACATTACATCTTACATAGCTCATTTGGCTATCTCATTACAATGCAGCAGATATACCTAAGTAGCATGGAGTCCTTCATCTTCAAAGTGCCACAGGCAATCATGTTGGTTGTAGACTTGTAATCCTATTCAACACACTTCACTAACATCAAACAAACCTACAACATAATAAGTTACAACCACAAGGGTCAATACATTTGAATTTTATTGGCAAGTGATATTATGGTAGAGTAGTGGTATCTAACATCTATATGCATTTGACTAAGTATAGCTGAAGCTTGCTTTGCTCAAAATAAGTTTTCCTTATTAGTTAAAAACACTAAGTTTTTATTTGTCAAAATCACCCAAGAAACAACCAATTGATATTGGTTAACCTTTAACCCTTGTTCAACCACAAGTTTTTAACTTAGAAATTGGGATGAGGAGATCCTTGATTGCTTTAATATCTTGATGCTCAAATTGTCCATTGCCGAGGACACGGCTAAGTACTTAGATTTTACTCTCTCGAGAGGTGGTGCACTTCCCCCACAAGACTCGACTTGCATCGAGACAAGATCTTTCAAAAGCCTTCCCTTAGACCAAATGGACCCGTTCCAACCTATCATCCCTACCACCTTCTGTCCATCTGGCTAAGTTATTACAACCTATATGATCCAGGTAGATCCCATATTGCCATGTGGCTGTACTAGAAGCTTCTCAACACTTAACATCTCAAATATTTTTGTTCCTGGGTGGCTTTACACAAGTGAGATACACCAGGGATTCCATTGAAATGGGCCTTGTGTAACCACTCAACATAACCCATTCTTTCCATTCCACCCAGGTGATTCATTCACATAGTTGTTTTAGTAAACAAAACACAAGTCATAGACTTAGAAATATTTTATAGCATGAATAATCCAACCTGGTTTTCTACTATCTAGGCTAAGCATCATAGTAGCAAGAACCTTAACTTAGGAAAAATTCTACTAAGGCATCATCTACTAGTATTTCACAAGGCATAGCATACTTAGTAAAAATTCCATGCAAGTCCTACTCAAAATATCACTAATGCATAGTGAAAATAATAGGACAAAATATATGAAGAACCACTTGACTTTTTGGTAGAGAAACTAGGTTCACTCCTTGATCTTGCAAATGTCACACTCTTCAAAGTTCACTACAAGTCAATTAAGCAAGGCACAAATTCAAACTAGCATTCAAACAATTCACCACATAAAATAATAAAAACCAAGAAATGCATGCAAGCATGCAAAAGGTTGTTTTATTTGAAAAGGTGGTTTCTAATAAGGCTATAAACATTTTAAAACAACTACTGGTCATTTATAAGTCTGGCAAAAACCATTTGAAAACAAGTTTAGTGAAAATGGCCCTTTTAAATCATTTTTGTTTTGCTAGAAATGATTTATCCAAAGGAATAATTTCTAGTGTTAGCAAAATATGTTTTTAAACACCAATGTTAGTGTTTATGGTCAAAAGTGTTTAAAACTAATCCATTTGCAAAAGGTTTCACTCAACAATCATTTTTAAATCATAGCAACATTTTTTGTTTTACTAGAAATGCTTTTGTTCAAAATAATAATTCCTTTAGTATCACAAAATATATTTTTAAATCCAAAAGTTAGTGTTTAGGGTCAGAGAGTTCAAAACAAATTATTTGCAAAAGATTTTACTCAAAATCATTTTTAGAATAATTTTTATACACAAAATAGTCCTACAAATGTTTCTGCAAAAACACCTAATTTTCAAGAAGCAAAATAGTAAATTAAGGGCATGGTTTCAAAGTTCACATTTTTCTGATTCCAATGATATAAAATTTGTAAATTTTGGATGTGTAGAAAAAAGTTATAGATTTTACAAATTCAAACAACTAATAGATTCAATTTCTGTTTTAAATCAAGAGGCAGGCCACGTGTCTATATCCTATTGGTGCATACCAGTTCGGTTGGATCGACCAATACAGGCTGTTAGATCTAATTTACATTGCATGGCATAGATCAGACAAAAACCTTTCGCCCAAACGATCTAACTCAACCACTGGATCTGCATCCAACGGCCTTAAGCAAAGCAGCCAGTGGATCTGCATCCAACGTCCTTAAGCAAACCAGCGGGCATGGTCACATGGAGGGATTACGGGCACAGTTAATCGAATTTAATCCGCGAAATCAACGCAAAAAGCGACAAAGGGAATGGGGGAGGAACTGGTCGCGCGGGTGAGGGAGATGATGACGAGGATGCTGATGTGGCATGGGTCCACGCGGTTAGTGAGGTGAGGGGGTACGGGTGTGAGTGAGAAAGGGCTCGCATGGGAGAGAGAGGGGAGCCGGGTGGGCTTGCTGTTGGGCTAGCTGGGCCTAGGTTGGTTGGGCTGGGGTTTCTGGGTATGTTTCTTATTTTTTTCCTTCTCTGTTTTCTTTTTCCTTTTTTTCTATTTCATGTTTTAGTTCAATCCAAATGATTCAAAACTTCTATTTGAATTCAATATTTTTCAAAACCTTTTCAATAGGTTTAATACTGTTTAATAGTGTGTTTAAAATTCCATTTTAGAATATTTCCGAATATTCACTCATGATTTATTATTTATTTAATTTAGGCATTTTGTCTCATTTAAATGAATTTGAATATGGTTCCAATCCATATTATTTTATTCAATTAATTCTTTTATTCTTTTTAAGTTAATTAGATTATTTTTAATCCACATTGACAATTTCAATTATTTTTCTCATGATTTAATTAATCATTTTTATTAGGGATTTTGTTTTTATTCAAATAGAATTGAATTTGGTTAAAGCCCATGTAATTTTATTTGAAGAATCTTTATTCCTTTTTTATTTTTATTTGGATTATCTTTATTCCATTTGCTTATGGATTTGGCCAGGATTTAATTTTACTTTTAAATATTCTTTATTTAATTATTTCTTTCTTTATCTTATAAAATCCATACCTTTTATTTATAGATCCAAAATTGGTGATTCCAATTTGTAGAATTTTATTTAATATTTTTTTATTCTTTTATTCTTTTAAATCCATATTTTTTTATTTTAAACTAATCCATTTACAAAAGGTTTCACTCAAAAATCATTTTTAATCATAGCAACATTTTTGTTTTACTAGAAATGCTTTTATTCAAAGGAATAATTCCTTAGTGTCACAAAATATATTTTTAAATCCAAAAGTTAGTGTTTAGGGTCATAGAGTTCAAGAAAAATAATTTTAATTTTTTTTACTCAAAATCATTTTTAGAATAATTTTTGTACACAAAATAGTCCTAAAAATGTTTCTACAAAAACACCAAATTTTCTAGAAGCAAAATAAAAAACTAAGGACATGGTTGCAAAGTTAACATTTTTCTGATTCCAATGTTATAAAATTTGTAAATTTTGGACGTGTAAAAAAAAAGTTAAAGATTTTACAAATTCAAACAACTAATAGATTCAATTTCTGTTTTAAATCAACAGGCATGCCATGTGTCTATATCCTATTGGTGCATACCGGTTCGGTTGGATCGACCAATATAGGCCATCAGATCATATTTACATTGCACGGCATAGATCATACGAAAACGTTTCGCCCAAACGATCTAACTCAGCCACTGGTTCTGCATCCAACGGCCTTAAGCAAACCAGCCATGATTTGGCGGCGCTAGCGACGGTGAGCGGCGGCAGCGGCTCTGTTAGCAGTGTTCCCGCGAAAACAGGAAGCAAGGGAGGAAGAGGAGTGGTGTAAGACCCCACCTTTATAAAGGTAAAGGTCCCTGTGATTGCACTGCTAGTCCCTGGATCAATTGCTAGCATCCACAGTTTAATTTGAAGTACACAGAAGCAAAGGTCATTATTACATCGTTATTCCGGAGATAACATAGTATTTTACAACTCCATAGCCATAGGCTAGTACAAGAGTTTAACTTAACAACATAAATAAAATTTTTCATCTTCATGTGCCACAGGCAAGCATGCTGAGTGTAGACTCATAACCCTAATCCTCATCAGAGTAACCTGCAACATCACAAGTTACAACCACAGTGGGTCAATACATTGGAATAGTATTGGCAAGTGATACCTTAGTAAAATAATAGTATCTAGTTTTTACATGAATTTGGCTAAGTGGAGCTTAGGCTTGCTTTGCTCAAAATAGGTTTTACCTATAAGTTGAAAACACTAAGTTTTTGTTTGGCAAAAACTCCCAAGGAACCACCAATAGACATTGGTGAACCTTCACCCTTGTTCAACCACAAGTTTTTAACTTAGAAATTGGGATGAGGAGATTCTTGATAGCTTCCATGTCTTGATGCTCAAATTATCCTTTTCCGGGGACACGGCTAAGTACTTAGTTTCTTCCTTCTGCAGAGGTGGTGCACTTTCCCCACAAGACTTGATTTTCACCAAGACAGGACCTTTCAGAAGCCTTCCCTTAGACCAAATGGACGCGTTCCAAACCTATCACCCACTACCACCAACTGTCCAAATGGCTAAGTTATTGCAACCTATATGATCCAGGCAGAGCCCATAATGCCATGTGGTTGCACTAGAAGCTTCTTAACATATGGCATCTCAAATCCCTTTGTTCCTGGGTGGCATTCCACAAGTGAGATACACAGGGTAGACCATTGGAAAATGTTCCCTGGTAACCACTCAACCAAAACCACCAAGCAATTACCATTCCACCCAGGTGTTTCATTCACTTAGTTGTTTTATTAAGCAAAAACACAAGTCAAAGACTTAGAAATATTTTCCATAGCTTGAATATATTCCACCCTTGGTTGCTACTAGCTAGGCTAAGCATGGTAATAGCAAGTATCTTAACTTAGAGAAATTTTCTAACAATTCTACAACTACTAGGATTTCCCAAGCATAGTATATAGATACTTAGCAAAAATTAACATGCAAGCCCTATACAAAATATTTCTAATGCATAGTCAAAATATTGGGACAAAAGTGTGAAGCACTACTTGGCTTGGTAGTTGGGGGAGTAACAACAATCCTCACAGTCACAATCACCACTAGCACCAAAATCTACACATAAAATGATAGCACCAAATTCACATATCAAAATAAACAAGCAAAATTATATGAATGCATGCAAAATATATGAATGTATGCAAATGACATGTGATGATTTTTTTCTAACCCAACAAGACGAGTAAAACAGTACCGATTAATAAACTAAACATTTATACATCAAATAAACTTTATTTGGCCTTTAAAACATTTTCCAATTAATTTTTATACACAAAATAAGCCTACAAATGTCTCTGCAAAAACAACTAATTTTACAGAATAAATTCATTAAACAAAGTACATGGTTGGATAGAATTTTTCTTCCTGATTCCATTGATATAAAATTTGCAAAATTTGGACGTGTGGATCAAAAGTTATAAATTTTTGCAAGTTTGAACATCTAATAGAAATGATTCTGTTTTTAAATCAAACTACAGGCCACGCGTCATGTTATGATTCGCTGATACCGATTCGCATGGATCGATCAATGAGGGCCGTTGGATTAAAGTGACTGCGCACGGCCCAGATCTAATCGTACCGCTTCACTTAAGTCATCTATCGTATGCGTTGGATCTAGATCTAACGGCCCAAAACTAATAGACCAAAATCGAGCGGCGCTGCGATGGTGGCTGGCGGCGGCGCGCTCGGCCTCACCGACGTCATCGTCTCGGAGGACTCGGCTCACATCCGCGAGTCGCCGCCACGCGACTGTAGGGGTTCGTAGCATGGAAAACAAAAATTTTCTATCGCATACAAACAAACAAGCCAAGATCTATCTACTAGATTGTAGCAACGAGTCGATGGAATAGCTTACCCTCGAAGATTCCAAAGTGTTTAACGAGAGCGGATTCTCGTGGGTGATGTAGTCGTACTCTTTCCGATCTCAAGATCGTGTGGACGATCCTTCTGGCGCCACGTTCCGGCAGCGCCCCTTGATCGGTCACACGTTCGCACTGACGAAGACCTTCCTCTCCCTTGTTCCAGGAATGGAGGTTGTAGCACTCTCCTCGCGATTCAAGAAGACAACCGTGGTACCTGAAGTAGAGGGAAATCATGAGGCTTCGCCTTAAGCCGGTGCAGTATGGTGGAGCTTATGAGAGAGGCTATTAGTGGTCTAGTAATTAGACACACCAATTAGAAGGCTCTAAACCTGGCTAAAGCAATTAGAAGCTCTAAACCAAAACGGCTCTAAACCGGAGATCTAGAGGTGAAACTTGTGTGTCTCTAGGAGGAGCCCCGCCTCCTTATATAGGTGGAGGGGCCTTGGCGCCAGGGGGAGGAGTCCCTCCCCAACTCGGCCTAGGGCTGGGCCGCCCGAGGAGTCCAACTCCTCCTCCGGGTTGGTTCCAACTCCTCTTGCTTGTTTCCCACAGTTTCTTGTTTTGGCGGTTTGACTTTCAAACCGGACATTTGACTTTTCTGTTTTAGGATTCAATTTAATCCTTTATTTGGGACAGCAAGAACACTTAGTACATGATGCAATCATTCCATTAAGTAATGACACATTCATGTACCCTTCCCCGAGTCTGGACAATCCGAACCTTCTAGAACATTCCCGATGAAAACAGGGAATCATTCCCGAACTCAAACGGGACTTTCCTTATATGAATCTTATTCTCCGGACCATTCCGGATCACCTCGTGATATCCCGGATCCCATCCGAGACTCCGAACAACATTCGGTCTCTTTCTCATAATACCATAACTACTCAAACAACGTCGAATCCTTAAGTGTGTCTCCCTACGGTTCGTGAATTATGCGGACATGATCGAGACACTTCTCCGAACAATAACCAATAGAGGAATCTGGAAATTCATATGGCTCCCACATATTTCTACGATTACTTTGCGATCGAATGAACCACTTACATACGATACCAATTTCCCTTTGTCTCACGATATGTTACTTATCCGAGGTTATGATCGTCGGTATCTCTGCATACCTAGTTCAACCTCGTTACCGATAAGTACTCTTTTCTCGTTCCCGTGATATGTGATCCCTTGTGACCAAGTCACATGCTTGCAAGCCAATTGGATGACATTCCACCGAGAGGGCCCAGAGTATATCTATCCGTCATGTGGATGGACAAATCCCACTCTTGATCCATGTGTTTCAACCAATACTTTCCAAACACTTAATGCCACCTTTATAGCCACCCAGTTACGGTGTGGTGTTTGATGTCATCAAAGCATCCATCCGGTAAAGGTGATATGCATGATCTCATGGTGAAGGAATTAGGTTACTATGTATCGAAAGCATATAGCAATTGAACTATTGAAATGACTTGATCTTTATGCTACGCTTATCTATAGGAGTATGTCCACCATATCATTCTCCTAACGATATGATCTTGTCGTTGATAACATCTCAATGTTCATGATAGGAAACCACAATCATTAATCAACCAACAAGCTAGTGAAGTATAGAGGCTATACTAGGGACTTCAAATTAAGTTTACAAATCACACAAGTATCAATGGTTTCCTTGTTAATACTATTATAGCATGAATGTAAACATTTATCATAAACACAAAGATATAATAATAACTACATTTATTATTGCCTCTAGGGCATATCTCCAGTCTCCCACTTGCACTAGAGTCATCTAATCTAGATTACATGGTAATATACCGAACACCCATGGCGTTTGGTGTTGGTCATGTTTGCCCTCGGGAGGTTTAGTCAATGGATCCGCCACATTCGGATCTGTGTGTACTTTGCAAATCTTTATATCCCCATCACGGATATGTTCTCGAATAGCGTGAAAGCAGACTTGATATGCTTGACTTCTTGTGTGACCTTGGTTCTTGCGCATTGTCTATGGCGCCCATGTTATCACATGAGATAGACATTGGGTCCAGCGCACTTGGAACCACACCATCTGTAATGAACTCTTTCATCCATATCGCTTCTTGTGAAGCCTCCGAAGCGACCATGTATTCGATTCGATTGAAGATCTCGCCACAACGCTTTGCTTTGCACTCCTCCAGCTAAGCTGCACCATTCAAAATAAATACGATCCGGATTGTGATTTAGAATCATCGGATCGGTGTTCCAACTAACATCGGTGTAACCATTAACAACGGCTGTTCATCACCTCCATAAGAAAGAACCATATCCTTAGTTCTTCTCAAGTACTTAAGGATGTTTTGATCATTGTCCAATGATCCACTCTGGATCACTTTGATATCTGCTAGTTAAACTAACGGCATATGCAATGTCGGGTCTAGTACATAGCATGGCATACATTAGAGATCCTATGGGTGAGGCATAGGAGTCTTACTCATCCTTTCTCTATCTTCTGCGATGTCGGACTTTGAGTTTTACTCAAGGTCGTATTGAGCAACATGGGCAGAACCCTTTCTTGCTTTCTTCCATTCCAAATCTCTTTAGAACTTTGTCCAAATATGTACTCTGTGACAATGATATTTGGTGTTTGATCTATCTCTATAAATCTTTATGCCTAATATGTAAGTTGCTTCGCCAAGATCCTTCATTGAAAAACTATTATTCAAATATTCCTTGACACTATTAAGAAGGTCTACATCATTCCCAATCAACAATATGTCATCCACATACAGTATTAAGAATGCTCTGAGCTCCCACTCACTTTCTTGTAAATACAAGCTTCTCCATAAGTTTGTATAAAACCAAAACTTTGATTACCTTATCAAAGCGTTGATTCCAACCGGGATGCTTGCTTCAATCCATAGATGGACCGTTGAAGTTTGCATACCTTGTTAGCATCTTTAGTATCGACAAAACCTTTGGGTTGCATCATATACAACTCTTCATCAATGTCTCCATTGAGGAATCTTTTTTGACATCCATCGCCATATCTCATAATCATAATATGCGTGATTGCTAACATAATCCTCACAGACTTTAGCTTCGCTACGGTGAGAAAGTCTCATCGTAGTCAACTCCTTGAATTTGTCGAAACCCTTTTGCGACAAGTCGAGCTTTATAAACGATAACATTACCATCAACATCTGTTTTCTTCTTGAAAATCCATTTGTTCTCGTGACCTTAGGCCATCCGGTAAGTCCACCAAAGTCCATACTTGGTTTTCGTACATGGATCCAATCTCGGTTCATGGCTTCTTGCCATTTATTGGAATCTGGGCTCATCATCGCTTCCTCATATGTCTCGGGGTCATCGGTGTTGTCCACCATGACATTCATAGGAATCATACCAATGCAGGTGGTACGAGTTCTCGTTGACCTCAGAGGCTGTATCAACTTCAGCAAGTTTCATGATCATCATCATTAGCTTCCTCTCTTATTGGTGCAGGCACCAGAACTTCTTCGGTCTTTGTGCTACTCGTAATTCGAGAGAAGGTTCGACAACCTCGTCGAGTTCTACTTTCCTTCCAGTCACTTCTTTCGAGAGAAATTCCTTCTCTAGAAAGGATCCATTCTTAACAGCGAATGTTTTGCCTTTGGATCTATGATAGAAGGTATACCCAATAGTTTCCTTGGGTATCCTATGAAGATGCATTTTTCCGCTTTGGGTTCAAGCTTGTCATTTGTAACTTTTTTACATAGGCGTGATCCCCAAACTTTAAGGAGCGACAATTTAGGTTTCTTCCCAAACCATAATTCATACGGTGTCGTTTCAGCGGATTTAGATGGTGCCCTATTTAAAGTGAATGCATTTGTTTCTAATGCATAACCCCAAAATGATAGCGGTAAATCGTCATAAGTGACATCATAGAGCGAACCATATCTAAGAGAGTTCGATTACGTTCGGACACACCATTCTGTTGTGGTGTTCCGGTGTCAATTGTGAAAGTATTCGCACTTCTTTAAATGCTCGCCAAACTCGTAACTTAGATATTCACCTCCACGATCGAGCGTAGAAATTTAATCTTCTTGTTACGTTGATTCTCTACCTCACTTTGAAACTCCTTAAACTTCTCGAAAGTTTCGGACTTATGTTTCATGAAATAGATATACCCATATCTACTCAAGTCATCCGTGAAGGTAAGAACATAACGATAACCACAGCGATGCTACACTCATTGGACCACACACATCGGTATGTATGATTTCCAATAAGTCCGTAGCTCGCTCCATCATACCGAGAAAATGGAGTCTTAGTCATTTTCCCATCGGACATGCTTCGCATCTTTCAAGTGATTCAAAATCAAGTGATTCAAGAAGTCCATCGAATGGAGTTTCTTCATACGTTTCACTCGATGTGACCAAGACGATGCCACATATAGGTTAATTATCGCTTGATTTCAAACGTTTAGCCTCAATGTTGTTGATATGTGTATTTCCACTATCGAGATTCAATAAGAATAGACCATCTATCAAAGGTGCATGTGCATAAAACATATTACTCATATAAATAGAACAACCATTATTCTCGATTTAAACAAGTAACCGTCTCGCAATAAACAAGATCCCGATATAATGTTCATGCTCAACGCAGCACCAAATAACAATTATTTAAGTATAAAACTAATCCCGATGGTAGATGAAGGGGTAGCGCGCCGACCGCGCTCACCCCAACCTTTGATCCGTTGCCCACGCGCAGCGGCGCCTCGTTCTTCGCTATCGTCCGTTTATTCTGCAGACCGGGTTTGAGTTACAAATATGAGCAACGAACCAAGATCAAATACCGGTACTACTACGAGTACTAGTGAAATACACATCAATAACATGTATATCGATATACCTTTCTTCTTGATGTTGCCGTTCTTCAAATCCGCCAAGTACTTTGGGCAATTCCGCTTCAAAGTGACCTTCTCCCTTGTAGTAAAGCACTCAAGATCGGGCTTAGGTCCAGCTGGTCTTCCGTCGGCGTGGTAGCTTTCTTACCACCCTTCTTGAAGTGTCCCTTTGTTTAGACTTGCCTTTCTTGAATTTGGTGGTCTTATTGACCAACAACACTTGGTGCTCTTTCTTGATCTCCACTTCGCAGATTTCAACATGGCAAAGAGTTACGCAGCGTCTTGTTCATGTTCTGCATGTTGTAGTTCATCACAAAGTTCTTGTAACTTGGTGGTAGTGATTGGAGGACACGGTAAATCCCCAAAGCATTAGGAATCACTATACCCAAGCTTTGAAGTTTGTTTGCGTGCCCAGACATCTTAAGTACATGCTCACTGACGGAGCTGCCCTCTTCCATCTTGTAGTTAAAGAACTTTTCAAAAGCCTCATAGCTTTCAATTGCCGCATGAGTCTCAAAAATCAATTTGAGATCCTCGACAATATCATATGGGTCTGACTCCTCAAACCTTTTCTGAAGCTCCGATTCTAAACCATACAAGATAGCACACTGAACTATGGAGTACTGATTCTTCCGAGCGAGGTAAACATTCTTTACTTCATCGGAAGCATTGGCTCATAGTGGGTCACCCAGTGCATCCAAAGACATAGGTCAAATTACCACTGTGAGGACAATCCTCAAATTATGGAACCAATCCAGAAGTTGCTTCCATTGTTTTTCAACTTTTCTTTCTCTAGGAACGCATTAAAATTGATGGTAGGGCTGCCATTGATCTACAACATATTTGCAATAGTTTAGACTAAGTTTATGACAAATTGAGTTCAAATTAATAATAAAATTAAACTAGGTGAACTCCCACTCAAAACAATATCCCTCACATTGTTTTAGTGATCACACGAACCAAATCCACCATATCAACACCGATCATCACGAGAGTTGACATAGTTTCAATGGCGAACAATCGTCATGTTCATCATATCTACTATATGATTCATGCTTTACCTTCGGTGATCCGTGTTCGAGACCATGTACGTACATGCTAGGCTCTTCAAGATCAAACCTTAGTTTCGCATGAGCAAATCTGGCTTGCTCACGTTGTATACACTTGCGAATCTAACACACCCGATCATCATGTGGTGCTTGAAACAACAAGCTTTAGCAGCGGTGCTAACTAAGGGTGAACACTTTATGATTTGAAATTGATGTGCATGAGGATCATCTTATAATGCTACCGTGTCTACTAAGCAATACAAGATGCATAAAGGATTAACATCACATGCAATTCAATATATATGTGATATGATATGGCCTTTCTTCTTTGTGCCTCCGATCTCCATCTTCAAGCACGAACATGATCTCCATCATCACCGCATTGCATCAAGGTCAATGGCGCTTCTCCATGGTTGTCGTCCACGGTTTCAACTATTACAACTACTTTGAATAGACACGCGGGTCTTAACATAAATTAAAGACAACCATATGGCTCCTGCGTTGCCGACTTACAATAAGGAACATTGCATACATCAAATATAATCACAATCATGGCCATATCACATCACTGCACACCCCTGCAAAACAAAGTTAGACGCCTCTACTTTCTTTGCATATTTTACGTGGTTTGGGGCTTTCAATAAGTGTCGTTCTAACTTACGAACATGAACCACAACATTGATACTAGCATTGTTGATCACCCGTTGTAAATTGGATCTTAACTATGCTAGGAGAAACAGAACATAAAGCCACTTATGCAATACAAGTTGCATGTCAAGCGTGGAGCAAGTCTCATGAACGATGTCATGTAAGGTTATCCTGGGCCGCTTCATCCCAACATACCGCAAGATGCAAAGTACACAAGAAGCAATCGACAATAAAAGCATCAACGCCCACAATGACCATTGTGTTCTACTCGTGCAACAGATCTACATATAGCCACGGCTCTGATACCTTTGTAGAGGGTTCGTAGCATGGAAAACAAAAATTTTCTATCGCATACAAAAAAACAAGCCAAGATCTATCTACTAGATTGTAGCAACGAGTCGATGGAATAGCTTACCCTCGAAGATTCCAAAGTGTTTAACGAGAGCGGATTCTCGTGGGTGATGTAGTCGTACTCTTTCCGATCTCAAGATCGTGTGGACGATCCTTCTGGCGCCACGTTCCTAGCGCCCATGATCGGTCACACGTTCGGTACTCGGCGAAGACCTTCCTCTCCTTGTTCCAATGAAAATGGAGGTTGTAGCACTCTCTCGCGATTCCGGCAGACAACGGGCGTGGTACAGGAAGTAGAGGGAAATCCGCAGGCTTCGCCTTAAGCCGTGCGAGTATGGTGGAGCTTATGAGAGAGGCTATTAGTGGTCTAGTAATTAGACACACCAATTAGAAGGCTCTAAACCGTGGCTAAAGCAATTAGAAGCTCTAAACCAAAACGGCTCTAAACAGGAGATCTAGAGGTGAAACTTGTGTGTCTCTAGGAGGAGCCCCGCCTCCTTATATAGGTGGAGGGCCTTGGCGGCCAGGAGGGAGGAGTCCTCCCCAACTCGGCCTAGGGCTGGGCGCCTTGGAGGAGTCCAACTCCTCCAGGTTGGTTCCAACTCCTCTTGCTTGTTTCCCACAGGTTTCTTGTTTTGGCGGTTTGACTTTCAAAGCTGACATTTGACTTTTCTTTTAGGATTCAATTTAATCCTTTATTTGGGACAGCAAGAACACTTAGTACATGATGCAATCATTCCATTAAGTAATGACACATTCATGTACCCTCCCCCCGGAGTGCCGACAATCCGAACCTTCTAGAACATTCCCGATGAAAACACGGGAATCATTCCCGAACTCAAACGGACTTTCCTTATATGAATCTTATTCTCCGGACCATTCCGGATCACCTCGTGATATCCGGATCCCATCCGAGACTCGAACAACATTCGGTCTCTTTCTCATAATACCATAACTACTCAAACAACGTCGAATCCTTAAGTGTGTCTCCCTACGGTTCGTGAATTATGCGGACATGATCGAGACACTTCTCGAACAATAACCAATAGAGGAATCTGGAAATTCATATGGCTACATATTTCTACGATTACTTTGATCGAATGAACCACTTACATACGATACCAATTTCCTTTGTCTCACGATATGTTACTTATCCGAGGTTATGATCGTCGGGTATCTCGCATACCTAGTTCAACCTCGTTACCGATAAGTACTCTTTTCTCGTTCCGTGATATGTGATCCCTTGTGACCAAGTCACATGCTTGCAAGCCAATTGGATGACATTCCACCGAGAGGGCCCAGAGTATATCTATCCGTCATGTGGATGGACAAATCCCACTCTTGATCCATGTGTTTCAACCAATACTTTCCGAACACTTAATGCCACCTTTATAGCCACCCGATTCACGGTGTGGTGTTTGATGTCATCAAAGCATCCATCCGTAAAGGTGATATGCATGATCTCATGGTCGAAGGAATTAGGTTACTATGTATCAGAAAGCATATAGCAATTGAACTATTGAAATGACTTGATCTTTATGCTACGCTTATCTATAGGAGTATGTCCACCATATCATTCTCCTAACGATATGATCTTGTCGTTGATAACATCTCAATGTTCATGATAGGGAAACCACAATCATTAATCAACCAACAAGCTAGTGAAGTATAGAGGCTATACTAGGGACTTCAAATTAAGTTTACAAATCACACAAGTATCAATGGTTTCCTTGTTAATACTATTATAGCATGAATGTAAACATTTATCATAAACATAAAGATATAATAATAACTACATTTATTATTGCCTCTAGGGCATATCTCCAACAGCGACCGGCTCTCTGAGATCCAGGTTCGCACGATCCACCGCCTCGCCTCCGAATACGATTCGGCCCACAACAACGCGGCCGAAACCACCGCGGCCACGAAAGACGCGGCCCTCAACGACGACGCCGATTCGGCGACCCCAGCGTCACTCGGCGGGTCCATTGTCGCCGCGTCACCCGCGGGATCCATCACCCAGGTCTCCAACATCGGAGACTTCGAGGATCCCTCTATCCTTGGGATCTTCGACTTCGACTCCGGGTCGGAGAACTCCGCCGACCTCCGCGACGGAACCGGCCGCCACGCCGCGACCTACATGGCGACTCGCGCCGACCCGCCGGAAGATCCATTCTCCACGCCGATCCCCCCAACGCGACGGCAATGGAGCTCGAGGACTCGGCGAAAGCGATCCGCAAGAACAAGCCGAGCGAAAAATTTCCTCACGAGCTCGGGTGGCGCTCGAACCCCACTTGTCGGTAGCGCCCTGAATTTCGACGACGAGAATGACCCGGCAGCGGAAGGCTGCGATTCTGCGAGAACGCCACCGAGGGAAGCACTTGGCCCCACGGGGTCAGCGGCCAATGGCGCCCGCCACCACCCACCGCGCACCCCGAGGACCGCGGATCGTGGTCTCCTCAAGGGAGCGAGACGTGAACGGCCTACCGCTGTTCTCCACCCCAATGGACAACCTCGTCGCGGGCCGAGCAGCAGTCGACAACATCGCAGCCACTGGTGAAGGCGCCCTGCAGATCCGGTATGCCAAATCCGTGCTCGCAAAAGCGGTCGAGCAACAAAACGCAGGCGTCGACTCACAGGGTCGGATGTACTCACGCTCATCGGGCAGCAGAGCGGCCTCAAGCGGCCGCCCCATGGCGGCAAACACCCTCAACTGCCCGCCACCCGAACCACTACAGCTCCAACACCGACCGAACGCAGCTTCCCTCACTAACGACCTCGTCCGTGACCAACCGTCGCCAACGGTCAACCCGTCGACGCCCGCACCCACATCATCAACAACCAAAGCTGGCGCGCACGCCAGCCCGACGACCTGCGTCATACCCTCACCAACCGCCGCGACGGTGAGCCGAGGGGGTCGCTAAGCCGACTCGGGCCCCGGTGCTTCGGACCGATGATCCGAGGCGAGAGATACCCGGCGAACTTCAAAGAGCCGAAGGAAATAGAGAAGTACGACCCCTCGTATGATCCCTCCGTGTGGATGGATACCTACCTCATGGCGATGAGAATCACCGGCCACAGCGATCTACTAGCCGCCCGCTACCTTCCCCTGATGATGGAGGGAGCGTGCAGGCAGTGGATCAACACTCTTCCCGCGGATAGCATCGACTCCTGGGAAGAGATGCGCGGCTTCGTCGAGCGCCGAGGTTCATACACCCGCGCCACCACCATCGAGGACCCGGAACAATGCGTCCAGGGACCTCGCGAGTCGACCCGCAGCTGGGTCCAACGGTGGCAAGAACTGTGGTACAACGCGGTCGGTATCCACTCAGACACCACGATCCACTGCTTCAAGACCTCGTGTTGCTACGAGTCCCTGGTCGCCAAGCTCAAACGAGTGTACCGCACACTCGACAACATACCGGATCTCCTGGAGATCGCCAAAAGGTACGCGGAGGAAGACCCAAACCAAGAAACCAACGACGAGTTGGGAGGACAATGCCGCACGAGCGGCAACGACAACGGAAGACGATCCGATCTACGCTACAGCAACACTCGCCTCACCGGCAAGTGCCGCAGTGACGGGCGAGTCGACTTCGTCGCCAACGCTGGATACGCGCAACGCGAGCCTAAGAGCTTCCGCCACGACGGGGGCAACGCCGCGACGGTGCCAACTACAAGGAGAAGCCGAGGTTCGACCCCGCGAACCTTCTTAACCAACCTTGTGTATTCCACAACAGGGAAGGAAAGCCCACTACGCACACGACCGCCAACTGCCATTCTCTCAAGGAGATCGAGAAGGCACGGCGCGCGCGGGAAGACCCCGACAACAGCCCGCCAAACGACGGAAAATTCGGCAGCGTGGCCGGCTCGCTCCACACCTTCACAGGCTTCAACACGAAGCGCGAGAAGAAGGTCATCGCCCGCGCCGTCGCCGTCAACGCGGTGGCCAGTGGGCGTCCCCGGTTCCTCAACTGGTGCGAGCAACCAATCACTTGGAGCCACGGGACCACTGCGCCACAAATCGAGTACCCGGAGTCGCCACGGTGGTCAAGCCAAGGTGGGAGACTCGGCTCCCAAGACATTGATGGACGGCGGCAGCTCCATCAACATTCTATACTGACACCTTGAGCTGCGGCTCCGCGATCGATGATCGAACGACCTACACCACGTTCCACGGCGCCGTCCCGGTCGGAAGGCATACCCGATCGGCAAGGTCGCTGCCGGTCACCTTCGCACGGCAAACTTCCGCACGGCGGATCGTCTTGTTGGTGCCCTTCGACCCTACCGCTGCGTCACAGGCGCCAGCGTTCGCCAAGTTCATGGCGGTGCCCGCTCTGGCGTACGCGATGAAGCTCCGGACCGCGGCGTCATCACCATCCGGCGACCCGACATGGCCGCCGAGTGCGAGGCCAAAGGAGCTGAACTCGCCGAAGACGTCATCTCGGCAGAGGCCAACCACGCCGACGAGCTTGCCAAGTACGCGAGCGGGGTCAACAATGACGACCCTACCATACTCAAAGCCCAACTCGGGCGGCAACACCTCGACCTTGAGGCAGCGGCGCATACCGCACCGTCGAGCTGGTCCTGGCGACTCCGGCGGGCGGTGATGATCGGGACGGGCATGAGCCCAGCATAGGAAGGCGCGCTCATCGAGTTCCTCCGTGAGAACAGGGACATCTTCGCATGGAAGCCCTCTGACATGCCTGGTGTCCCTAGGGAACTCGCTGAGCACAAACTCAATGCCGACCCCAAAGTGTGACCTGTCAAGCAGTCGCTGCGGCCCTTCAATGAAGAGTGCCGCCGAGCCATCGCCGAGGAGGTGCAGCGCCTACTTGCTGCAGGCTTCATCTGGCCAATCAAGTACTCCAAGTGGCTGGCAAACCCAGTCCTGGTCGAGAAGAAAAATGGGACCTGGAGGATGTGTATCGATTACACAAACTTAACGGCTTTGCCGAAGGAGCAATTCGTCCTCCCGGATTGACCAAATCATCGATTCCACCGGGCTCGGAGTCGCTATGCTTCCTCGGCGCCTACTGGGTACAACCAGATCAAAATGGCGTTGAGGGCGAAGAAGACGGCGTTCATCACGCCATTCGAGCCTTACCTTGCCATGACCTTTAGCCTCAAGAATGCGGGCGACCTACCGGTGCATGCGAGTGCCTTGCGAGCCAAATTGGACGCGCAATATCACGTCTACATCGGCGTGGTGGTGAAGTCCGCTCGCGGGCGACCTACTCGTGACTGGCGGAAACATTCGCCAACCTGCGGAAATACAAGATAAAGCTAAACCGAGCAAATGCACCTTGGTATACCGGCGGGCGACTCTTTGGGATACGTCTCAAGCGTGGTATCGTGAACCCCACAATATCGACACGATCGCTCGACTCGGCAAACCGAGTGCTGCGGCGTCTAGAAGCTGGCGGTCGCGGCTCTTAGTCGCTTCATCCCGATTGGGTGAAAAGCGATGCCCTCTACCGCTGATGCAAGAATCCCACCTTCGGTGGGACAAGGATGCGGATGGCGCTCGCAACCTCAAGAAGGTGCTACTCGCGGCACCGCTACTCGCCCGTCGACAAGGAACCCATCTTGGTCTCGTCGCGGCTTCCAAGCGCGTCGTTAAGCCGTCATGGTCGTCGGCGACGAGGAGGAAGAAAGGCACCGGTGCGGCGACAGTGTACTATATCGAAGTCCTCACCGAGTCACGCCAGGCTACCCGCAATACCGGAAGCGGTATCTGCGGTCTTGAGCACGGCGCCACACTACTTCCAGGAGCACCCGATAACGGTCGTCTACTCAGCACCATTGCAGGACATCATCCGCAACCGTGAGGCGACCGGGCGAGTCGCCAAGTGGGCCGTCGAGATTGGCGTCCACAACATCAAGTATGAGCCGCGCAAAGAGATTAAGTCACAGGCTCTCGCGGACTTCATCGCCGACTGGGAAGAGGCCCAGCAGCCAGAAAAGCTGCCATACCTCCATTACTGGAGCTTACACTTCGACGGCTCCAAGAACGCGGACGGCGCAGGAGCAGGGATCATGCTAACTTCTCCAAAGGGCGACAAGCTCCGCTACGTCCTCTGCCTCGACTTCACCCCCTGCACCAACAACATGGCCGAGTACGAGGTGCTACTCCATGGCATGCGAGCTTCCAAGGAAATGAACGCCAACCGCTTTCTGGCTACGGAGACTACGGCCTCGTCGGCAAGTCGGCACCTGCGATGCGTCTCTCCCACCATGGCGGCATACCGCCAAGCGGACAAGTGGGTGGACACTTCGCGAGCTACTCCGTCGAGTGGATTGACGGCGGAAGAACGAGGAGGCGGCGCACTCTTCGCATCGGCTCGGCTCGACTCGCACCACCCACGGCGTCTTCCTTGACACCATCACCACGCCTTGTCTCTCCCCAAGGAGATCGACATCGAATCCCGTTGCAACGAGGCAGCCCTGGTCGCACTTATCGCCGAGCAGACGGGCGGACGCCGTACCTTTGCCTACTTGGAGGAGGCACCACGCCGGATGAAGCAGATGCCGGATGATATGCGCGCTGCAAATCGCCGTCATCATCAATGGCGAGCTCCACAAGCGCGGCGTGACAGCGTGTTCCAAGCTGCGTTCAACCCGAAGGGCAAAATCCTCCAAGACATTCACTCCGGCATTGCGGACACCACGCACGCCGCTCTGGTCGCCAAAGGCTATGCGACGGCTTCTCTTGGCCCGCACACGCGCGATCGCTATCGACATTGTCCAGTGGTGCGTCGGATGCCAGAAGTACGCCAACCAGACCCACATGCCGAGCTCGGCGCTCAAGACAATCCCCATCACCTGGCCGTTCGCCGTGTGGGGCATGGACATGGTAGGACCTTTCAAGAAGGCCCCCTCCGGCTTCACCCACCTCCTGGTCGCAGTCGACAAATTCACAAAATGGGTAGAGGCCAAGCCAGTCCACAAATGCGATGGGAAGACCGCCACCAAGTTCCTACTCGAGCTCATCTATCGCTACGGGTTCCCAAACAGCATCATCACGGACAACGGCACCAACTTCGCCAAAGGAGCCATGGCCGAGTTCTGCGAGGAACATCACATCCGACTCGACCTCGCCTCTGTCACCCACCCGGAGTCCAGCAGCCAGGCGGAACGATCCAACCAAAGCATCCTCCATGGCCTGAAGCCACGGCTCCAAGTACCACTCGAGCGCACCGCCGGGTGCTGGGTCGAGGAGCTACCCTCCGTCATTTGGGGCATTCGCACCTCCGTCAACAGGTCGATAGGATTTACACCCTTCTTCATGGTGTATGGCGCCGAGGCAGTCATGCCCACCGACCTCGAGCACGACTCGCCAAGGGTGGTCAACTACACAGAGGCTACAAACGAACTCGCACGACAAGACGGAGTCGACCAGCTCGACGAGGTACGCGACCTAGCTCGCTCCCGCACCACCATCTACCAGCAAGGGCTCCGCCGCTACCATAGCCGGCGAGTAAGGACTCGCACTTTCCAGGAAGGCGACCTGGTACTACGCCTCATCCGGGACAAGAAGGACATGCACAAACTCTCCCCCCTGGGAGGGACCATTCGCCATCGGGCGAGTCCTATGCAACAACGCCTACTACCTCACCGACGTCCGAGGAGACGGGAAACTCGATGTCAAGCGACCGTGGAATGTAAACCTCCTACGGAAGTTCTACTCCTAGAACTACATTCATGTACCCTCCACCTACTATGAAATAAAACAGATCGGTTACCGCAAATTGCGTCTACTCTCCATGTCTTGTGCCACTCGCACTCGTAATAACAGCGTTAGGCTATTCGCAGAAGTCAACCTTTGGTAAAACGACCGGCACGGACAAGTAGTGCGGTACAAGGGCACTGGGAGACCCCAGGCCTTGTAATGTCCATGAAAAACGCCAACCCGGAGCCCCATTGGAGTCGCCTAGCCTGACTGGCTTACCGAGCCAAGACAACTGCCCTCGCTCCTCGCAGCAACCAAAGTCATCCGCATCCTCGGCACAGCGACCGAACGGCCAAGTACCACGCTCGGGGTAGCGTCGATCAAATGTGGCGGCTGGAAAAAACGCCCGGTATGAGGCGTGCCGGGACTTGCCATGCGTGATCCTTGGTCGAGGCGGAATATGGCTTACTCTAACGCGCTTAGTCCTCACCTACCTTGGAGCTGCGACTAGAACCACCAAGTACCACGCTCGGGGACTCGGCAACCCGACCCCGTTCGCGCACGGGAAAACAGTCAAGTATAGAGCACCCACGGGAGTCGCCCTGCGACTGGCTCTCCGAGCCCTGGCGAGTTGACCTCAATAGCGAAACAATTGACAAAACATTCAAAAACACATGACAAACGAGGTAAACCCCATAAAAAGGGCGGACGCGCTCGGGGACTCGTCCAATCAACATTCATAATCACGAAACAATTCACAAAACAACACGAAGTTCCGTTACAGCAGAACAAAGTCGTTCCAAATTACAAGATAAGTCCAATGGATATTTGTTACTAACGCCCCAGGACACAATGCTTCTACTCTGCAGGTTTCGATGCCGACTCGCCGCCACCCCTGCGGTTGCGAATGAAGGGCACGTACGGGTTCGACGGGTACATCGTCAACTCACCCTCCATCGCCTCACGAAACGGCTACTCGACTTTGAAGTCCAGATGCTTCGGTTCGGGATTGTTGGGGGCGACTGTCGTCTCCTGATTGGGGAGGAGGTCGCCCATCGCCCAAACGCGATCGGAATAAACCGTGGCCCGGTCGGTCAGCTTCAGCATCTCGGCAATATCCACAGAGCCCGTCGACGAGGGGTAGCCACTCGTCGCATCATCAAGGTCGAAGTCCTCCGGGAAATGGGCAAGCCCAAGGCTGAGCGCTATCGCCGCCCCACGCCGGAAGGCCGACCATGTCATGAATTCGACGACTGACGGAGCCTTCTCCAGATAACGCCATACCTCGACGAGGTCGCTGGGGATCACTTCCGTGGGCGATATCTCCTGAAGATATGCTCGAATGCAAGTCGCGGACAACGCAGCCGAGTCGACCAGAGTGGTCACACACTGCCGCGTCGTACGTCTGCGCCTCCTCCGAGCTATCAATAATACGGCCCGTGGACAGAAACCGGCAGTGAGCTCTCCAACGAATCCACAACGCAGTTGTTGCAGAGGAAAGCGGAAGAAAGGTTTACCAATTAGCGGTTGACAGAGGCCCGTGATGAAGCTTTGAAGCGAGGAGAAGTCGTTCTGCAGCCCAACAATGAGTGCGTCAGACACCTTCCGCTCTTCGGTGGCAGCAGTAACAGCAGCTTTCGCTCGCCCCTCCGCCGAGCTCGCCTCCGCCTTCGCTTCCTTGAGCTCACGCTGCAGATCAGCGATTCACTTCTCGGCCATACTCAAAGCAGATTGAGCCGCCGTCAGGTCACCCGCCGGGACAAGGCCCCGGCAGACCTCTTCTGCCTCGGCCGCAATTGCTTGGAGTCCCTTGTTCGTCTCCTGGACGACAACGAGTTCCTTCTCCATGCGACACTTTGCTGCAAGCCGATCGGCCGATTCGCGCTGCAGGCCCTGCGCACAAAATAAACCGTCAACAACACTGGAAATCCTAAGTGCCCACCCGCTGAAATTCAGCGACTAGGCACTCGGGGACTGGACACTGAAAACCCTAAGTGCCCACCCGCTGAAATTCAGCGACTAGGCACTCGGGGACTAGACACTGAAAATCCTAAGTGCCCACCCGCTGAAATTCAGCGACTAGGCACTCGGGGACTGGACGCTACAAAAACATTAAGAATCGGGCCACTGAAATTCAGTGGCCCGATCCTCGGGGATTGGACATACCTGGATGGTTGCGCCCAACATGCCATGAAGTTGCAGCGCGTCCACAGATGCAAGCATGCCCGGGGTGTCGCCGCGACGCTGCTCGACCTCCGTCTCGGCGACCCCAGGCGTCCGGCTCGTTGGCTCCGTGCCACTCGCTGCGGCCGCCTTGGCCATGAAGCGAGGGAAAGTTGCAGCGGACGCCGCGACACCACTAGGAGCCGGCTCGAACACTTCGGGTGAGGCAAAAGCCTCCTTGGTCTTCGAGGCCACCCCCGCCACAGTCAGAGGTTTGCTCGGAGCAACCGCCGTGTCGTCAGATACCATGACGATGTTGTCGCCTTTCGCCCTCTTGGCACCATCGGCAGGAGCAGCGACTTCGTCGGTTTTCCTCTTCCGTGAGGGATCCTCCTCGGTGACGACTGGCGGAACCTTGGCCATAGAAGGGTGGCCGATCTTTTTAACTCCAGTCCTGTGAAACAACGATATGAGTAAGACTGTCCGACTACAATGGAAGACAAGAGGATGAAAAGGACTTACTTGGCGACTGGTATGAACCGCAGACCAGTGCGGATGCTGGCAGGCCTTTCCAGCTCAGGCCCCAACTTCCGACTGAGGACCATCTTGAATACACCGTGTGCCCAAGACACAGAGGGTTTCTTCGAAGACGAGGCTGCGGCAGGAGCCTCCATGACGACGGCTGCGGGAGCTTCCTTGGGAGGCGAAGCTATTGCGGCCTGAGTAGCTCCCAACCCAGAGACCGGGGCGAATGGAGGTGGAAACGCCGCTATAGGCACCTCGTCCAGGGGGGCTGCGGCGTCTGGCGCCACGGTCGTACGCGCCGCCTCGCCCTTAGCCGAGCTGGTGGCGTCAGAACTGGTCGTGGATCGGGGCGGAGACATCTGCTTTGCCGGCTTTGTCTTCCTATTCGGCGGAGCCTTCGCCTCCTCCTCCTCCTCCTCCTTCTTCTTCTTCTTCTTCTTCTTCTTCTTCTTCTTCTTCTTCTTCTTCTTCTTCTTCTTCTTCTTCTTCTTCTTCTTCTTCTTCTTCGACGGCGTGGCCTCACGATGTGAGGTGTGCTCGAGAAGCTTGTCGTCATCATCATCGTGAGGCTCAAGGCTTCTACTCGCTTCGAGCTCGCGTGATGTTGCCCGCGAGTCTTGCGAACTATTGGGGCGGCGTCTTCCACGGGATCATCTTTGCCATCATCGTCATCACCACCATCATCGCTCCCGACGTCGCCTTTGGCAGACGGCGACTCGCTCCCATCCTGGACGGACGAGCTAGAGTTTTCGTCGTCTGCGGGTGGGAGCCAGCCTTCCACCACTTGGAACAACTACAACAAACATGAGACAATGTCAGCACAACCGCGAATGCATCGTCTGCAACTACGAGTGGTGGCGAAACGACGACTTACCGTCAGAGCTGGGCGCCTCGCAGTATAGGGGGCGACCCCGACCTTCACATCCAGATACACCGCCTGGGTAATTTTCTTCAGGGCCAGGGTGTAGTCGTCAAGATGCCATTCGGCGAATGAGGACTTCGTCGGGTCGTCCTTACCCGTATACTCGTACATGTAGTGGTCGCGGCAGGACAAAGGCACGAGCCGTCGCCCGAACCAGCAGTTGTAGAGGTTGATGGTCTGGAGGCCCTTCTTCTTCAGGCCGCAGATGGTTTGCAACATTTCATCGACAACCATCCGCTGATCCAGCGGAAGCTTGCCAACCTGGAGCCGACGCGGTTCGGGCTGGTCGGCGGAGTACCTTGGGAGCGCAACCTCGCCGTCTGGAGTCGACTCAGTGACGTAGAACCAGGATTTCTTCCATTCGTTTGCCGCCTTGGCGAAACATCGGTCGAAGAACGGCGCCGACTTCATTGGGCGTCGGGCCACCCGCAGCCAGCATCGGGCCGCCTGATTCTTCGCGGCTGATCCTCCCATGGAACAGATCTTGCCACAAGGGGAAGTAGGGCATACATCCCAGATAGCACTCGCAGAACGCCATGAAAATGGCGAGTTGCTCTATGCTATGCTGGCCTAGGTCTGACGGCTGGATCCCGTAGTAGGCGCAAAAGCGCCGGAAGAAGAGAGAAGTGGGAAACCCCAGCCCCCGCTCCAGGTGGCTGGTGAAGCAGATGAATTCTCCCTCGCGTGGGTCCGGAGTCACTTCTCCGGCCGCGGGGATGCGCCATCTGTCGGCGCGCAGGATCCCGGCCTCCTCGAAGGATGTCAGTAGCGCTCTGGTACACTTGGATCTGCCCCATGTTTCGGTGGTGGGGGCCATTGGTTGGAAGGTCGCGGAGGTCGGGGCTCTCTGGATTGGTTGGATCGCGATGCGGAGTGGAAAACGAAGATGGGCGAGATCGGAGGAAGGACGAAGGAGTGTTTCCCCATTAGCCTGTCATTCTCCTTATATAGCGGTTGTTACCCGCCAATTTCGGGAGCCGTTACTACACGGTAATTACGCCAAAGTTACCATTGGATTACCCCAACGGCTAGTTTTGACCCCACTTGACGGCCAACTTCATCCATTCGACTCGTCGCTCCGCGCGACTCGACGATTCGCCGACCCGATCACTATAACAGTGACTGAGTATTCGCCGACCCGTTCGCCGAGCTGTGACCCGATTGGTCGCCGTTATTGCGACTGGAATAACTAGTTGTTCCTTTATTCAGGAGTCCGCCGCCGATTCTACTGGGCGTCCGCATTGGACCCGTATACTCCGACTGCCAGCGAATGCCTGCGACTAATCAACGACGGCCTCGGGGACTACTGGTGGGGATATGCCTACCGGGGTATACCCAGCAGGACGTTTCCTATTGGCCCAGGTGCCAGCGAGTGGGCCTGCAGGACGGCGACTGGATCAAGATTCGGCTTGGACTCAAGCGACTGGAAGCTGAAGGCCCAGAAGCATAGATAGGCCCAGTCGGATTAGGTTAAAGAATTACTGAAACCTTAACTGATTCGGTTGAGATATGTAAACCCTAGGGAGGTGAGTCTATATAAACCTCCCTAGAGGACGCATAGAGATACGTTCCATCATATACCCAAGCGACTATTTGCCCTAGCCGAGCTTCGCCCATTGTACTCTCGCCATAATACAATCTAGCGAGTAGGTCTTTACCCTCTCGAGGGCCGAACACAGGTAAATCCTTGTGTCTCAGACCTCATCTACGCATGGCTGGCCTCCTTGCCCCATGTTCTACTACTGCCGATTGCGGCATCTCCGTGGTCATTCCCACGGTGATGCTACCGCGTCTGAGCGAGGGAGAGGGGGCCGTTGCTCACCTGGTTCGCGATGATGTGCTGATGCTCGAGGTGGTCTTTGCAGGGATAGGGGCACACGAGGTTGGATAGATTGCTCGCTGGAGTTCCTTTTGGCGATGGGCGCTTCTTTTCGTCATCGTTGGCGAGGGTACATGTCATGCCAAGGCAAGAGAAGCAGTGTGTCAGATGTGCAAGACGATGCTGGTCACGCGAGTGTCAACGAGGGGGACAGGGGCAGTCGGAAATTACCATGGGAGGTCGTCGGAGTTGAAGCCGAAGACGGTGGCGCTCAGTCGATTACGTCGCCCGGGCCTACGGGGCATCTTGGCGAGCTAGTGCTACTGGGAGGTGCGCAAGGCGAAGGGGAGTGTGCTCGTGTGAACCAGGAGCAGAGGGGTGGTCGGGGTTGGCCGGAATTGGCGCTATAGTTCGTCGGAGCAGCGAGGTCACGACGAGGTATTCTCGCAGCCTGGGGGCGATCAGGGCTTGGGGTTTGGGGGGAAATGGAGAGGAGGCAGAGGGGGTTTAAGTAGCGATAATGAGCGGGGCAATTACGCCGGAAATCAAGCGTAATCAAGCGGATTGATTCGGGGAGGAAACAGCAGAGAGGAGCAGGTCCTCGGCCAGGATTGGACGAGTTGATGTGGCGATGGAGTGCAGGGGTGTCGTGAGAGAGGGTAGTACGGGTGAGAAACAGAGAGGGGGAGGGGGTTTCCCGGGTGGGCTGCTAGATGGGCCGCGGGTTGGGTTGGGTTAGATAGCCAGTTAGTTTTATTTTTTCTCTATTTCTTTTTCTGATTTGATTTTCTGGTTTGAATTTGAATGCCCATTTCAATTCTGTTTCAATTTGAATTTTCTCCAGATTTTTGTATTGTGTTTCTTGTGTCCTGGGGTGTGTAAAACATCTATTCATACTCAAATTCATTTTGGATTTGAAATAAAGTTTAAAACCATGCCCTTAGTGAAATATTTTTAATAGGCATACAAGTGGATCTAAATTTGAATTTGTTTTGAAAATCCTTGTGTGGCCTTGCATTCATTTTCAAAACAGTGCTGAGCAAACTAAGCATAGATATATAATAGGATATAAACCTTGCCTCACTTGAACAAGTATAAGGCATAAATTTGGTTTCTTTTGTTTGAATTTTATTTGGAAAAGATCAAATGCTCATGAATGCATGAATGATATGCAAGCTTTTTAAAACATCATTTTTGGGATGTTACAAATCTAACCCCCTTAAGGTGAATCTCGCCCTCGAGATTCGGATTGGCTAGCAAATAGGTGAGGTAGTCTTTCCGAAGATCATCTTCTCTTTCCCATGTTGCTTCTTCCTCGGAATGTTGGTTCAACTAAACTTTGCAAAATTTGATAGTCTTTGTCCGAGTAACTCTTTCCGCAGTCTCAAGAATCTTCATAGGTTTTTCCTCATAAGTGAGATCACTTTCCAATTGGACCTCCTCCAAAGGTATAGTATCCTTCAAAGAAGTCTCTTCCATCTCCGGATGGCATTTCTTTAGCTGACTCACATAAAACACATTGTGAATGGCAGACAATGATTCAGGCAATTCAATCTCATAAGCTACTTCTCCTTTACGGCTCAGAATCTTGAATGGTCCAACATATCTTGGGGCCAATTTTCCTTTGACTCCAAATCTCTTCACTCCACGAAGTGGTGATACTCTAAGGTATGCTCTATCACCTATCTCATAGGTGACTTCTCTACGCTTAGGATCTGCGTAGCTCTTTTGTCGGGATTGTGCTATCTTCAATCTGTCCTTTACCAACTTTACTTTCTCTTCAGCTTCCTTGATTAGTCTGGCCCGAACAAGTTTCTTTCTCCAACACCATTCCATAGCAATGGCGTAGTACATTTTCTCCCATAGAGAAATTCAAACGGTGCCATCTCAATACTGGCTTGATAGCTGTTGTTGTAAGAGAATTCTGCGTAAGGCAGACTTTCATCCCAACTAGCTCCATAATCTAGGGCACACACCCTCAACATATCCTCTAAAAGCTGGTTGGTCCTTTCTGTCTGTCCATCAGTCTGGGAATGAAAAGCGGTACTGAATTCCAATCTCATTCCCAATGACTCATGCAGTTGTCTCCAAAAATGGGAAGTGAATTGAGTTCCCCTATCAGACACAATACTCTTGGGTACTCCATGCAGACACACAATCCTATTCATATAGATCTTGGCTAACTTAGCACTTGTATAGGTTGTCTTTACGGGTATGAAATGAGCCACTTTAGTTAGGCGATCCACTACGACCCAAATAGAATCATATCACGATCTAGTCCTTGGCAGTACAGTGATGAAATCCATGCTAATCTTGTCCCACTTCCAATCAGGAACAGGTAGTGGTTGTAACAATCCTGCTGGTTTCTGATGTTCCGCTTTCACTCTACTACATACATCACACAAAGCAATATGTTCGGCGATGTCCTTCTTGAGATTATTCCACCAAAATCTTTCCTTCACATCCATGTACATTTTAGTGTTACCCGGATGAATGGAATATGGTGAGTTGTGTGCTTCTTGTAAAATCAGTTTCCGAAGCTCCGGATCTTGCAGAATGCAGATATGTTTTCCATACCATAAAGTACCATGTTCGTCTTTATGGAATCCTTTGGCTTTTCCTTTACCAATATTTTCCTTAATCTCTTCAATTTCCTTGTCCGTCTTTTGGGCTTCCTTGATTTTGTCCAATAAGGTGGGTTGAACATCCAATGACATGAGATGTCCTTCAGGCACAATGTCCAATCTGAGATCTTTGAATTGGGCACACAGATCATCTGTAAACTCTCCCTTAGTAAGGCCATTCACATAAACCTTACGGCTTAATGCATCCGCTACAACATTTGCTTTACCGGGGTGGTATTGCAAACTCAATTCATAGTCCTTGATGAGTTCTAGCCATCTTCTTTGTATCATGTTGATTTCTTTCTGAGTGAAGATATACTTCAAACTTTTGTGATCTGTGAACACTTCACATCGCTTTCCCAAAAGATAATGTCTCCATGTTTTGAGTGCATGGACAACAGAGGCCAACTCTAAATCATGAGTAGGATAATTCACTTCATGAGTTTTGAGTTGTCTCGAGGCATAAGCCACAACTTTCCCTTCTTGCATTAAGACTGCACCTAATCCTTGATGAGATGCATCACAATAAACTTGGAAATCCTTCTCCAAATCTAGCAGACATAAGACTGGTGCTGTTACTAGTCTCTTCTTCAACTCTTGGAAACTGAGTTCACAACCTTCAGTCCAATCAAATTTCTTGTCTTTCTTTAGTAACTCCATCATTGGCTTAGCTACTTTTGAGAAATTCTAAATGAACCTTCTATAGTATCCTGCCAAACCAAGGAAACTTCGAACTTATTTCACTGACTTAGGAGATTCCCATTCAGTTACGGCTGAAACTTTTGCGGGATCAACGGCTACACCATCTCCTGACACAATGTGTTCGAGAAATCCAACTTCATTCAACCAGAATTCACACTTCCTGAATTTGGCATAAAGCTTATGCTCTCTAAGCTTCTCAAGTATCAAACGCAAATGTCCTTCATGCTCTTCATTGCTCTTGGAGTAGATCAAAATGTCATCGATGAAAACGACAACAAACTTGTCAAGAAACTCCATGAACACATTGTTCATCATATTCATAAAGTAGGATGGTGCATTGGTCAAACCAAATGGCATCACGGTGTATTCATATAATCCATACCTAGTGGTCAAAGCAGTCTTAGGTATGTCCTGCTCCCTTATCTTTAGCTGAAAATAACCTGACCGGAGATCAATCTTTGAGAACACACGGGATCCTTCTAACTGATCAAACAAGTCATTGATTCTGGGCAAAGGATATTTGTTCTTGATAGTCACCTCATTGAGTGAACGATAATCTATGCATAACCATTGACTTCTATCTTTCTTTTCAACAAACAAGACTGGTGCTCCCCAAGATGAAGAACTTGGTTGAATGAATCCTTTCTGCAACTGTTCTCCAAGTTGTTTCTTGAGTTCTTTCAACTCATCAACTGACATCTTGTAAGGTCTCTTTGCTATTGGTCCTGATCCTGGTAGCAAGTCAATCAGAAACTCCACATCTCTATCTGGTGGCATTCCCGACAATTCTTTCGGAAACACATCTGGATATTCTCTCACAATTAGCACACTATCTATGCTAACCCACTTAGGAGAATTTAGCTTACTCCCTTTTGATTCAAAGTTAGTCTTGAATCTAATCCTTTTATTATCCGGGGTTGTGAGTGTGACAGTATGATTGGCACAATCTAGCACTCCCTTGTACTTAGTCATCCAATCCATGCCCAAAATGACATCCAATCCTTGGTAATTTAGGATTATCAAGTTAAAGGGAAACTTATACTTCCCAAATTCTATCACTAGGTCATGACATCCTGAGTTTACTATCATTTCTCCACCAGGAGAACTTACTTTTATAGGACACCCAATAGCTTCAACTGGAAGTCCATTTCTATCAATAAATGCTCTTGATATGAATGAATGCGATGCGCTAGTATAAAAAATAACAAGTGTTGGAACAAAATTGAGTTTGAACTTACCAGCCACAGCATCAGGATCCTCATATATCTCTTCCACATTGATGTTGTTTACTTGTCCCTTCTGGAAAGGGTTGGGCTTGGTGGTTCCTTCAACCTTCTTCTCTGGGCACTCATTAGCATAGTGCCCCATCTTCTTACACTTGAAGCATTCAACCTGACTGATATCCCTCTTTGCAGGCTGACTTCCACTGCCATTTCCACCTCCACTGTGGTGTCTCTTGTGTCCACTCTTGTGGTTCTTATACTTGTCATTATCATGACTGCGGTGATGCTTGTTGTCATGATGGCGGTTGTGTCCGTGGTGGTTGTTGTACTTTCCATGTTTGTGGGATCCAAAACTCCCACTATCATCATGATGGGAACGCTTGTGAGACGATCCCGAGCTGTGCTTATCGAAGCTATGCTTCCTCTTCCTACTCTCAACCTGTTTCATCTTGTTTTCCAAGATGGTAGCCTTGTCACAAAGTGATTGGTAGGTTGGGACATAGGCAACTGACAGCTGCAGATTCAGCTCATCATTCAGTCCTTCGAGGAATTTCTCCTTCCTCTTGGCATCAGTATCAACTTCATCCGGTGCATAACGCGCCAGATTGTTGAACTCCTCAATATACTCGGCCACGCTGCGATGACACTATTTCAGGTTGTGGAACTCCTTCTTCAAATTCATCACTCCGGATGGGATGTGAGCTGTACGGAATCCATCCTCAAAGATAGCCCAAGTCACATCCTCAATGGGAGTGGTGATCTGAAAGTTATCCCACCAGGTTGTTGCTGGCCCTTCCAACAGATGTGCTGCAAACCTGACCTTCTCTTCTTCAGTGCAGCCGACAGTCACTAAATCCTTGTTCACTGAACGTAGCCAATCATTGGCCACCATTGGATCAGTGGTTCCTGAGAACTTTGCAGGCCTCAGTCTTAGAAATCTGGTGAGCATTTCAAATCTAGGAGGATTATTCTGGTTGTTGTTGTTATTGTTATTGTTATTGTTGTTATTCTGATTCTGGTTCTGCATGAAAGTGGTCATCATCTGCATTAGTTGTGCCAGTGCTGTCATCAACTGCTGCATCTCGGGAGTGACATTGTTTTTGTTGTTTGGTTTGGGGTTGGCACGTCGAGGAGGCATTTGTGGTTTTCATAAGGATAAGAATGAGATACCCATAGATGCTTAACATGCACAATACATCACATACTCAATCACAATAACCAAGAATCAAAATAACATAGAGTTTGAACGACATAAACAACAAGTTTGGAAATGCAAACACACCATAGCAAGCCACCCACATGTTGGATGGTCATTGCGACTCAATAATCAGAAGTATGGTAGATGAAAGATAATCGAGTAGTCTACACTACTCCTCCGCATCAATCTCTATGTCAACGAGGGTAATACCTGCATTCTCCATGGCGGTCTTGTACTCATCAACACTAAGAGCCCTCTCCTGTGAGCGAAGCCTCTCGATCACTCCCTGCTGATGCTCAAGCTCGAAGTCCTTGGCCTATAGCTCTTCCTTCATCTCCCAGATCTTCTTGTTCCTATCTTGGACTCTTTTCTCTTGGCTCTTGAACTTCTTGTCCTGGCTTTCAAACTTGGCCTCCATTTCCTTGACTATCTCGTCTTGCTCCGTGAAGAGCTTGTCCTTCTCACGAAGCTGAACCTGGAGCTCGTCATTGCTAAGCATGACATTGGTCCTATCAGTATCTAGGTGTCTAATAAGACCCTCTAGGTCCTAAAGGTACAAACGAATCGACTCCATCGTCTCTCTAGCAGCATCCTCGTACTCTATGGCTTCACCCTCCTCGTTGCGTCTCCCGAAGGGGTGAAAGTAAAGACCTCTAAGCTCGGTGGAGTGTCTCCCTACCAGGCGCCCAAGTAACTCCTACATGACTACATTTAAGCCTTTCTCCTTATCATCATGCATCAGCTTAAAAGTGATGGTCTCCATGGTTGGCTCTGCCTGGCGTCCCGACTGAGTGACTCTGAAGCCCCATAGGCCCTTCCTCTCAAACTTGGTGAGTGGAAGTGTCATGATGCTAGGAAGTGGAAGGTTGAGCACACTAGTGAGCTCAATGAGACGAGTACCAAAACGAGTTCCCTTGAACTCCTCGACCCTGTTGATAATAACATTAGGCATATATTTTTATAAGATAGAGAAAAGTTAGAATCAACATCAAATAGAGAAAATCACCAGACAAAATATCACAAGCACATCTTTTGCAATAATCACACAAGTCATGGCATACACAAATCCATTACAAGCATCAAAGGTTCAACATAACTTAGACAATTTGTTTTGGAAGTAAAAACGATAAGTGTGGTGGTCCAACTAACGAAGTACGTTACAACTCTCACTCACTAGACAAAATAGCTACTAGGGCATCCTTAGTAGCCATCTCTCTATCTTGTTCACAAGACTCCCAAATTAAGTCTATGATGTCTCCCCTTAGTTGTTGATTGGTAGTATCCAACTCTTGGGTGTGCTTCTTTTCTTCTCTAAGGTCATTTTGGGTGTTGAGCATTCTGCACTTGAGTCTATCACCAAGCTCCTTGATAGCATTCCAAGCTGCATTTCTTGTAGAGTCAAAGAATGTTGTGTGCATTTCTGAGTTGGTGACCATGCAGAATCCTGACTCCTTGTGGTTGTCTTCCTTGTTTTTGTACAAGTGAAGTTGCACCCACCAGTACTCTTATCCTTCATCCATCACATGGAATCCTTTGTACACAGCTGCACCATGTATCCCCATGGTAACCATAAGGTTCTTGAGGGCCTTGGGAAATTCAGTCTCACACTCCAAGGTTATGGTCATGAGTGGTCCCTTCCTTACGGCTTCGTTGATGGAGTTCATCTACAAATAGAGATGATAAAGAAGATTAGAAAAGTTTACGAGAAGAAAAAGACAAGTGTGGAATTTTTTTCAAAGTGTTGAATTTTTCCTTAGTGGTTTCTAATCCAATCCTAGGGTCATAATCCTACAGGCAACACAGTGCTCTGATACCATCTGTAAGACCCCACCTTTATAAAGGTAAAGGTCCCTGTGATTGCAATGTTAGTCCCTGGATCAATCGCTAGCATCCACAGTTTAAGATGAAGTACACAGAAGCAAAGGTCATTATTACATCGTCATTCCAGAGATAACATAGTCAACTCCATAGCCATAGGCTAGTACAAGAGTGTAAGATCCCTCCTTTGTAAAGGAAAAGGATCCCTGTGATTGCAATGCTAGTCCCTGGATCAATGCTAGCATCCACAGTTTAAGATGAAGTACACAAAAACAAAGGTCATTATTACAGTCATTCCAGAGACAACATAGTCTTTACAACTCCATGGCCACATACCTAATACAAGAGTTTAAATAAGTAAATAGATAAAAGTCTTCATCTTCATGTGCCAGAGGCAAACATGTTGAGTGTAGACTCATGACTCCTAATCCTCATCAGAGTAACGTGCAACATCACAAGTTACAACCACAGTGGGTCAATACATTGGAATAGTATTGGCAAGTGATACCTTAGTATAATTTTGGTGGACTAGATACTATATGCAATTTGGCTATGTGTAGTTTAGGTTTGCTTTGCTCAAAATAGGTTTTGCCTATTAGTTGAAATCACTAAGTTTTTCTTTGTCAAAACTTTTCCCAAGGAACCACCAATAGACATTGAGGTCCTTCACCCTTGTTCAACCACAAGTTTTACTTAGAAATTGGGATGAGGAGATTCTTGATAGCTTCCATGTCTTGATGCTCAAATTGTCCTTTGCCAGGGACATGGCTAAGTACTTAGATTTTACACTCTGCAGAGGTGGTGCACTTTCCCCACAAGACTTGATTTTCACCAAGACAGGACCTTTCAGAAGCCTTCCCTTAGACCAAATGGACGCGTTCCAACCTTGACATGGTTATACCCCGCGGGTGCATGATCTCAGCATACCTGGTCCAGCCCAAGGAAGGCCTACGGAAAATGTACGCCGGCCCATGAAGACTTTCGAGTGGCCCAGGCCCATGACGCCTTCAGATCCTTGGAGAACAAGACTAGAGTAGATAGGAAATTCAAAGGGGTAAAACCCTAGAACCTGTAACCGACTAGGTCTATGCTCGGGACCTGCCTAAGTCTATATAAAGGCCAGGAGGGCACGACCTAGATCTCTCGACTCATACTTTCGCATACACACCTCCACGCCAGATTGCATCTGCGCACCCTTGTAACCTTCGGTTCCGCCGTAATAAAGAGTAGACAAGCAGGAGTAGGGTTTTCCCTCCGGGGGCCTGAACCTGGGTAAACCTTTGTGTCCCCGTGTTGCTTGTTTGCTAACCGTTCCATGATCTCCAGCATCCCCATCTTCTCCAAAACCCAAGTCCATAACAATGGGCATTGATGAGATCAAACCTCGTCAATTGGCGTCGTGCAGGAAGGCTGGGACTGATTGTGCGATCGTGATGGTCCCAACCCGATCGATCTACAACTCTGCTGACGGAGAGTCACCTCCTCTTGGCTTTCGACTTCACCGCCCACTCACCGGCCACCGTGAAGGACTTGAGCCCGTGGCGGACTCGAAATCCTGTTCGGAGCTTCGCTTCGCGGGCAAGCGGCACCCTCCGCCTCCCTGAGCGGGTGCCCCTGCCATAAATCAGGCCCGCTTCATGGACCCCACACCCCGTGCTATGCACAACATCATCAACAGATGATTCCTACGACAGCAGCAGCTGCAACTCCGATCTGTGCGATCCGCCATCGGATGCAGGAACCTACGGTTCTGGATCTGAAAGCTGCGGCAGAAGCAGACCAATCTACGAGCGCTACCAATGTGCCATAGTCATCCAGAGCAACGCGGATCAGCAAACACCCAACCCGCCGCCCAACCCGCCTGAACGAAACGGCGGGAACCGAAGAAGCTAGTCCCCCCCACCCGAAGGGGAAAACAATGGCGGCCACGTCATCCGCCTTAGCAAAGAAGGATGGGCCCAGGTCCGCAACGCCGTGGCAGGCAACATAGTACTGCCTGCAGACGCCTCCCGGGATATGCTGATGGCCTACCAGGATGCAGGTCAAGATGCAGGAGGTGCTCGACAAGCGCAAGCAAGCAGCCTCAGAGTCAAGCGCGCGACGAGCTGCGCTCTCCGCCATGGGCATCGGCTCTAGCTCGAACGCCAACCAAGGCAACAAGCACCGCTCTCGGGTGGAGAACATGGACCCCAAGGAGCGCCGTGAGGTGCCCGAACCCTCCACACATCCTTCATGGAGATGGACGCCGACGACAACATCATCCCGAAAACGCCGCAGGCTGCGATCATGGCAGCCACCGCGTACCTCGCGGCCCACCCACCGACGAAGGGGGCCCCGAAGAGAGCCATGCACAAGTCCGCACTCACCGGACTCGGACTCGTCGGAGCTGCGCTCCACCAGGAAGCTCCCACGAAGCCGAAGAAGAAGGCTCCGGCCAGGTTCAACCGCAGCCCCACCCCTTCATCCGAATAAGAGGAACATGACCTTCCTCGAAGGAAGAAGAGTTCGCGCCGCCGTGACCGTGACTACGACGCTAGAGATGCGCTCACACAGCGCAAAATCGACAAAGAGCGAGCCAAGCGCGCATGCTCGTCTGAATCCGAGATGAACGAAGACGAAGGAGAACTCTGCGGAGCCCGATGCTTCAGCAGATCCGTCCGGCGGACACGGATGCCGCGAAATTTCAAGCTTCCTTCGGATACTCCGAAGTTCGATGGCACTCAAGACCCAAAGGCTTGGCTCAGCGACCACTTATCATCCGTTAAACTGCACGGTGGAAACAAGGAGACTACCATGCAATGCCTTCACCGCGGTGAAAGCGCCTCTGGATCGCTCGGCCTATCTTCGTGGTCCATTCGGTGGGATGAGCTAGCTTACAACTTCATCCGAAACTTCAAAGGCACCAGCAAGAGGCCCGCCTCAATCGAAGAGTTGCGAGCCTGCACTCAACGAACGGGCGAATCCATTCGCTCGTACATACTACGTTGGTCCAACACAAAGAACTCCGCAGCGCACATCTCCGAAGAGAGGGCCATCGACGCCTTCAGGGACAGCGTCAAGCGCCAAGACTTCAAGGAGGAACTTGGGCGCGTCAAGCCCAAAACACTCGACCACCTCATGGACATCGCCAACAGGTGGGCTGACGGAGAAGATTCCATTCACCGAGCACAATCGGAAGAAGAAGTCGACTACGGTCGACGGCGAGAGTGCCATAGCAAGATAAGATCGCGCGTCTACGACGATCGCGACGGACCCGACATGGTCGCGGCTGGCTACGTCGATCGCCGCAATGACGCCAACCGCAACAGCGGAGGATATCGCGGAGGAAACTTCCGCGACGGGGGACGCCCAACGCAGTCATGGCAACGCCGCGACCGCGATAACGGACCCTCAGCATACGAAAAGCCTTCGGGTCCATGCACCATCCACTTCTACATCGACAAGCAGGATGGCAAAAAGAAGGCCAGCCACATGCTCAAGGACTGTCGCGAGTTCCAGAAACTTAGCGAAAGCATGGTGCAGATGAGGCAGCAAGCCCCAATCCCTGCATTCGGAAACGCACCCGCGCCAGGTGAAATAGCGCATGGAGCTCCTCCACCGCCACCTGTTGGAGGCCCGAACCAACCAGTCGCACTAGCACAAAACAATGCTGGGAACGGGTATCCCCAACCGAAAGGAGCACTGATGATCCAGAAGGGACGCCCCACAAATAGGGTGCAGAAGAAAATCACCCGACAGATCAACCTGGCCGTGGAAACTCCACCCGCCATCCCTGAGTACCTCAGCGGATCGGAGTCCTGCATCACGTTCAGTCGTTCGGATCACCCTTGCCAGATCCCTCGCCCAGGTCATGCTGCCCTAGTGTTGGAGGCGCAGATCGGAGGTTTTGAGATGAGTCGCGTCTTCATGGACGGCGGCAGCGGCATCAACCTGATGTTCGCAAGCACTCTAGCAGCAATGCGGATCCCGCAGTGCAGCCTGGAACAGTCAGACACAACGTTCCACGACATCGTTCCAGGGAAGGGCATATTCCCCCTGGGCAAAATATGGCTCTACGTCATCTTCGGCAAGCCGGACAACTTCCATTTGGGAGCGACTCAATTCAAGTGGTGGACTGGCCATCACAGTACCACGCCATCCTCGGGCGTGTAGCATTCGCAAGGTTCTTGGCTGTCCCACACTATGCATACCTGCTACTCAAGATGCCAGGACCAAAGGGCGTCATCACAATCCACGGGAGCTTCACCCGATCGGACCAATGCGACAGAGATTTCAATAGAATCTCCCATTCGGCATGCGGGAGGAGCTCCTAAGGCTCATGAGGTGACGGACAATGGGCACCCCGATCATGCGACAAAACGCACCTAACATGTCTTTCGACTCCACCGTCAACACAAAGAAGGTGCAAGTCCATCCGACGGATGCCTCCAAGACGGCGCTGATCGCCAACGACCTCAGCCCCGCATAGGAAGACGCGCTCGTCGAATTCCTCCGTGAGCGCTGGGAAATCTTCGCCTGGTGTCCTGCGGACATGCCAGGAGTTCCCAGGGAATTCGCCGAGCACGCACTCAACGTCTTTCCAGACACCAAGCCTGTGGCATCCCGCAAAACCACTACTAGAAATCGCGTTGTTTTTGTGCATTGCATCGTCATGACCGCATGCTCATGTCATCATGCCACATTGCATTTGAGCATCGTCATCATCTTGCGTTTGCTTGCATAAAACTATTTGCGGAAAAACCTAATTTGTTTTCTAAACGCCCCTCTTTATTTCAAAGGAAAAACCCCGAGCGTATCGGATATTTTATTTCCCTAAAAACTAATTGCAAAGTGGCCTTGTTTTAAAATTAAACAAAACCAAACAAACACATTTTGCAAACTAACACAAGCCCCAAACTCTAAAACCTATCCCCACCCAATCCTAATCTACCCACCAACATAGCAGTGCCACCTCACCCTCCCCAACCTCCTACCCACCCTGCCACCTCACCAATCCATCCCTTTTCCCCTCTTTTCTCTCACCCCAGCCCCATCTACCCTCCCTCTCTCGCTCCCCACGCGGCCCACCCATGAGCCCCACGCAGCCCACCTGGACCCGTCTCCCCGCTCTCCCTTCTCCTTCCTCCCGCGTCCCCACCTACCCGACGCCCGCCACCCTCCTCTCCACTGCTTCGCCTCGCCCCTCTCACGGGCCGCCCACCAGCTCTCCGTCCCTCCTCAAGGCTCCCTCTTCCTCCCTCCTCTCTACCTATTCCCCCATGGCCGACGCCGCCAGTGCCCTCCTCCCTGGGCGCCACCCCCACGCCCCGGCCACCCACGCTTCCCCTGCCTCCGCGCCGCTCGCCCTGCACCGCCGGCTCGCTCCGCCTCCACCTTCGCTGACGCTCATGGCGCCCTCCTCCGTCCCTCGCTACATCTCCGTCGGCAGGCCGCTCACCCCTCCGCTTCCGCACGCAGCGCCTTCCCGTCGAGCTCCTCCGCCGCTTCTCTCCCGTCGTCGCCCTGCGGCGCCGCCGGTCCGACCTCGCCCTAGGCTTGGTCCCCTGCAACGCGTCGCCTCCGGCCGGAGCCCCGTCTCCCCACGTCCGCAACCTCGCGCCCGCGGTGCTCCGTCGCTGAGCCACCCGCTTCTCCTGAGCCGCCTCCCTCCGGCCGCGTCGCCAACGGCCCGCTGCCGTTGGGCCGCCTTCAGCGTCGACCTCCGCCGCGCTGCCTCCTCGCCGCTGGCCTCGCTTCCTGCCGCCCTCCTCCCGAGCCTCCTCCTCCGAAGGCGTCCGCCTCCCCTCTGCAGCCAGCCGACGAGCTTCTGCCTCGCTGCCCCCCGCCTCAGCCGCCCGTCCCCAAGCTCCGGGCCTTCCAGGCCGCCTCTGCCGCGGGCCTTCCCGCCGCCTCTCGGCCCGCCCGTCGTCTGCGTGCGATGCAGCGCCGCTTCTTCCCGCCAAACGCCACTGATCGCCAAGGCTGCCTCGACGCCTCGGCCTCCTCTCACCCGGCGTCCTCGTCCTCCTCGAGGTGCAGCGTCGCCTCCCGTGCCTTCTCGCCTCTGTGCCTGTCTTGGGACCTCACGCCGCCTGCGCGGGCCTCCGCTCGCGCTCTGCCACAAGAAGGCCTCCTGCGTTTAAGATCTTTGTCTCTTGTTGTCGCTTTGTACCGTGGCCGCCAAGATCGACCGACAACTCCGTATATCAAAGATGTACCATGCGGCAAGAGAAGACGGAGCCAATGGATGGATGGGTGATCTTCTCTCGAAGTTGCCGACGACCACACCTCGACAAGAACGACAACGTGGCCAAGTAACCTCAAGATCGACATCGGCACCAACCACAAGACCCTCTGGACTCAAGACCGATCCGAACCCGCACGCCAAGATCTACTTCACGGATCCAAGACCCCGTGCGCGACAAGTACTCCTTCCCGGATCGTTGCTCGAGAACACGGACGGTAAGGACGCACGCAGAACATCAAGATCTTCGTCCTCGAACGTCAAGACCGCCCGACACGGGCCCGACAAGAGCGACACCGACCAGGGCGAGTCCGTGCGCCGGCCGAACCAAGTCCTGCTTCCCGGATGCGACAAGATCTACCTCCATTATCTGAGAACGATCCCGGAGTCCGAACCTCGATCCCGTCGAACCCTGAACCCTGAGACCGGACCCCGAACCCCGGAACCCCAAGATCTGCCGAACCCTAATGTGTGAACCCCTTCCCGAAACCCTATTTTATAACATAATACAACTTGTCGCATATTAATTGTTCATCTCGCTTGCATCTTGTGTGGTTTGGGAGCCTTATGCCGATTCACCATATAATTAAATATGGGGCCATATGCGGGCAAATCTAGTCTTATATTGGCCTCATTTAAATTTGTGCATCGAACCGTTGTCATATTTTGCCTTGTTAAGACAACATTTAATTTGTGGGGTAGTTAAACAACTTGAACCATTTAATTAATTGTCGGGACCCCAGTTCCGCTTAATATGATCTAATTGCACCGCACCTTTGCCATGCCATACATCATACATGCATCATGCCCGATCTTTTGCCGTAGTATTAAATAATGCATCCGGTGTTTATTCTAGTGTTTTGCTTCTTCGCGGATAAGGCCGTTGAGTTGATGTGAGCTTCGCCCCGATCTTCGTTTGAACCTTCGCAATGTTTTCAGCGAGCATCTCCCTTTCTACCTATCTTACTTTTATAGTATTTATTCCCTCCTGTTGATCTATTGCTATCTGTGTCGCGATGCTCTAGTTTTCGTACCGTGATATCCCTTGCAGCCTTATATTGCCTTGGACACATCCTATTACCTGTTGTTTGGTAGATAGTTGGACTTGCGCGTCGTAGTCGCTTGCTCAAGTGCTTTTGCGTGTCGCCAAGTGCCACAGTTGTTGGTGTATTGCCGCAAGTTGATGTTGGAGATGATCATGGCTTTACTTATCATTCACTTTAATTCCTGTTTAACAACTAAAATTGAAGTAAGTAAGCCGAGGCATCGGTGGGTGATAGATAATATTTGGTTTCCGACCGCCCACTTGTGTCCCGTAGGACCCCGAGTACTTGATACCTGTTCCTTGATTTATCGCGCTATCCACATCCGGGAGGATTATGGGACCCCCCTGAGCCAGAGCTTGATTCATTCTTATTTCTTGGGGCCACAAACTAGTTTGAGGTTTTATTTACGATCCTGTACTTATGCCATGCTTTACTGCTTTATTTACGATTGTGCGAGGAGCACACTGTACTGTTTAGGTAAGTGGAGTGTTTTCGCGGTATCGACAAGCCCAATTTTGGGTTCCCAGTCGTTTACAGCCATTGTCGCAAACCTTGAGTCCGTCTCGAGTCACCGCTTGCTATGGTCTACTCAATGGGGTGGCCCCCTGAAATACTTCTGAATCCTGTGATTGCTTTGTCGTGAAAGCCTCGTTGGGTTTTGATTTGGTTTTTCCGAGGTTGATCGAGTGTGTGTTGCTATTGGTGCACCCCGGCCGGGTAAAACTTTCTGAAAGCCGTGTCCGCGGTTATGGACGACTTGGAGCACAGTATCTCGATCATAGATAACTATCACTAAAGTAGTGCTATAAATTTGACTTTATAATGACTAGTAATCAGCTTCACTATAATGGAATGGCTAAATAAAACTGCCCACAATTGCTTGTTTGGGTGTCGCTTGCGACCTTTGTACCTGACTAGTAAGTATTGCAACTACAACGGAATGGCTTAATAACAGTACCAACAACTGCTGGGTTTTGGGTTATATCATGCTAATTGTATCTGACTAGTAAGTGTTGCAACTACAATGGAATGGTTAAATAAAAGTGCCCACTGCTTATTTTATCAGGATGATTATCTAAACCTAACTAGTAATTGCTGCAACGATAACTGAATAAATAAAACTGCCAACGGTGTGAGTTCCTCGGTTGACTTCCTCGTTTGGTCTCGAGGGGGAAACACCAGGATGGGTTTGTTTGGTGTTAGTATCAGGCTGGTTCCGGATAGGTCTTTCTTACCCCTCTCTGATAGTCGCCAGTTATATCGAGTCTCTATAGGTTGTTTAGTGCATGCTGCCGTCACCGCAGATCCACCATACCTTTGTAGGCGAGGACCGCGAATTATAGCCTCGCCGTAATCGGCCTCGATCGACGCTCCTCTTTTCCTTTGCCCTTTGTCGGCACCCTTTTGTTTAAGGTTTTGAGATCGATGTCGTTAGCGAGGTTACCTTCCGGCTTGGCTGGGCAGGGTTATGGACGCCATCGGTTATTCTTCGAGGCTCTTAGCCCCATTTGCATCTTGTCCGTAGCTGGACGCTCTATCGCTTTCAAGGTGATTTGGATCTTTGTTACGTATTCGTAATCTTGACTCATGGAGTCGTGTTGTATAAATATCGCTCGTGGGTCCCATCGAGGACTGTTGTAATGTTATTACTTTGTTTTCCACCCGCACGAAGTGCTGTGGGCACCTTTTGAATCGCTTCTATGCGGGTTTGGCGGAAGCGCTAAAACTTGCATAGGTCCGATTCGAGGGTTACAAAGCCGTCAAGGCGATCCATCCGAGATCGCGAGCCACGAGCCGGCTATCGAAAGAAATCAATAGACTACTCGCTGCAGACTTCATCAGGGAAATCAAAGAAAGCGAGTGGCTTGCAAATACAGTGATGGTCCCAAAAAAGGACACGGACATCCTGCGGATGTGCGTGGATTTCACGTCGCTAAACATGCACTGCCCAAAGGACCACTTCCCTCTTCCTTGGATCGATCAGATCATCGATTCGACTGCAGGTTGCGAGAAACTCTCCTTCCTCGACGCCTACTCAGGCTACAATCAGATTCGACTCAAGGTCAAAGATCAGGCGAAAACGACGTTTATCACACCGTTCGGAGTGTTCTGCTACAACGCAATGCCCTTCGGGCTAAAGAACGCAGGTGCCACGTACCAGCGATGCATGTAGGCATGCCTCAAGGACCAGATCGGTCGCAACGTTCAAGTCGATGTCGACGACATAGTCATAAAAACTAGGGAGGCGAGGACACTTATCGACGATCTCCGCGAGACGTTCGACAACCTCGACCGCTACAGGATCAAACTTAACCCCGAAAAGTGCGCCTTTGGCGTCCCATCGGGTCAGCTGCTTGGGTACTTCATCTCTCAGCGAGGGATCAAGGCGAACCCGAAGAAAATCAGAGCCATCATGGCAATGGAGAAGCCGAAAAACCTCAAGGGTGTCCAGCAGCTCGCAGGACGAATAGCGGCGTTAAGCAGATTCATCAGCCGCATGGGTGAGAAGGCCCTGCCATTCTACCAGCTGCTACGCAAGGCAGATAAATTCGAGTGGACGCCCGAAGCCGACGATGCATTTGAAAGCCTCAAACTTCTACTCTCCACCTCGCCCGTCCTAGTCATGCCAAAGGAGCGCGAGCCTCTGCTGCTGTACATAGCAGCCACACACCATGTGGTCAGCACCGTGCTAGTGGTCGAACGACCCGAAGAAGGCAAGACCCACGGGGTCCAACGCCCAATCTACTACCTCAGCGAGGTACTGATGCCAGCAAAGCAGCGATACCCTCACTACCAGAAACTCGCCTACGGCGTGTTCATGACGGCTCGACGGCTGAGCCATTACTTCCAGGAGCACCAGGTGATGGTCGTCAACGAGGCACCCCTGAACAGCATCTTGAATAACCCTGAGGCCACAGGACGCGTGGCCCTGTGGGGCAATGAGCTGTCACCTTTGGACATCATCTACGAGAAGTGACCCGCAATCAAATCTCAAGTCCTCCCGGACTTCCTCGTACATTGGATGGAGCTGCAGCTGCCAGACACCCTAGACATGTCGCAGTCATGGACAATGCACTTCGACGGCTCCAAGCGTGAAGTCGAGCAGAGCCGGGTCATCTTGACCCGCAGGCGATGAAGTACGTCCTTCGAATGAAATTCCGAGCCTCCAACAACGAGGCCGAATACGAAGCCCTCATCCACGACATGAGGATGGCAAAGATCTGCGGTGCAACGCGCCTGGTCATCTACGGTGACTCCAACCTCGTCGTCCAGCAGACGATGAACGAGTGCGACGCACACGCCGAAAACATGATCGCGTACCGCGCGCTCTACAATGCACTCGAAGGAGAATTCGACGGCTGCGAGCTTCAGCACGTCGGAAGAGAAAGCAACGAGGAAGCCGACAAACTCGCCAACATCGGCTCCACCTGCGCAAAGGTACCACCGGGTGTGTTCCTCGAACAGATCTGCATGCCATCCATCAAGCGGAAATTCCCCAAGGGATCACCCGAAGAAGCAGAACACTCGGGGGCTACGCTGCCCGAAGGACACGATGGACCCGAGAAGCTGGACACAGAGGTCGCTATGGTCAACCTGATGCAGGTCATGACAGTCGTAGAAACTTGGACGCGACCGTACCTCCAGTTCTTGATAAACGGAGAACTGCCTGACAGCCCGACTGATGCCCGGCGCATATATCATCGGTCAAAAGCCTTCACCATCATCAATGGAGAGCTGTACAAGCGTAGTATTACGGGTGTACTACAAAGGTGCGTCACCATCGGTGACGGGAAAGCCATCCTCCAAGACATCCACGAGGGCATCTGCGGCCATCACGCAGGCAGCCACTCCCTTGTCGCCAAAGCTCTACGAGCCGGATTCTACTGGCCAACGACCATGAATGATGCAAAGGACATCGTCCGAAGATGCAACGGGTGCCAACGGTTCGCCAACAAACTGCACGCACCCGGTTTAGAGCTCAGACCCATACCTATAGCTTGGCCCTTTGCTCAATAGGGCCTCGACATGATCGGCAAACTGCCAAAGTCCTCGAAAGGGGGGCACGTTTACCTCCTGGTCGCAGTCGACAAATTCACCAAGTGGGTCGAGGCCATGCCGGTCACCAACCAAAAGGGCAAGACTGCCGTCAAGTTCTTAGAATCCATTGTCTACAGGTTCGGCGTACCGCACAACATCATCACCGACAATGGATCGAACTTTATCTCCAAGGAATTCCAAGACTTCTGCGAAGGCCTCGGGATCAACATCACGTACGCCTAAGTGGCACACCCGCAAACGAACGGGCAAGTGGAAAAGGCCAACGGCCTAATCGGCGCTGGCATCAAGAAGCGCCTCATGAGCCCACTCGAACGAAAGGCTGGAGCCTAGATGAAAGAGCTGCCATCCGTCCTATGGAGTTCGCGTACTACGCCAAACAGCTCCACCGGCTACACACCGTTCTTCATGGTGCACGGAGCCGAAGCTACCGGCAATCGCCACCAGGCGTCGCCTCTGTGATAATCCTGGCTACACAACTCAAGACGCTGTGGACACACTCGGAAGCAAAGAGGCGTGGCAGCGGCTTCGATCGGTGTTATACCGGTGAGTCTCCGCAACTACCATGTACAAGACGGCTACGCCCAAGGTCCTTCGTCGAAGGAGACCTCGTCTTGCGACTCAAGCAAGAATGACCGAAGAAATTCGAGTCGCCATGGGAAGGACCATACATTATCACCGAAGTCATCCCAGGTGGCGCCTATCGCCTCAAGCAAGTGGAGTCTGGAGTCGCATACTCCAACCCATGGAACATCGCATACTTGCGGCGATTCTACCCATAGCTACCTACCCCTTTTACTTTCAATAAGGCTTTTCAGCCAAGGCTATTCAGCCGAACAATGTACTTCCTCCATTGCGATATAAATAAAGCTAAGTGTTCCGCCCCAAAATCTTGTTCGCTACTTGCAACTTTACTTTATGCTACAAACGCACTCGGGGGCTCCCCCCACCTCACGATTTCATCGACGAGGATCACACGTGTACACCTGAGTAGCTAACAACGTCAGGCAAACAAAAAGGACACGTACTCAAACAAAGCACTACGTGCTCACAATAAACAAACCTTTATAACAAAGGGCACAACCCGCCCAGTCGAAATATACAAATTTTACATCTATCTCTTTTACAGGTACTACCTATTCTGAAGAATAACTTGAGCACGCTGCTCAAACAAATCTACTACCTATTCGGCATACTGCCTTACAGCCGCATAATGCGGACGCATATCCCACTCGCCACCATCCGGCCGAAGAGGTGGCCCAGCTGCTACAACAGACAAATCTACATCAGGCCGGTGCAGCCTCACAAGGGACAAAGCATCCTTCACTCCTGCGACGAGCCGTTGCCGCACCAACTCCTTGACATTGCTCACGCTCGAAAACTTCGACAGAAGACCCGCAAGGCTTGTTGGCACGGCATCCAAAGGAAACATGACATGCAACACTGATGCAAGCGACGTCTGCACCTGACGAAGCACCCGCGAAACCTGGTGCACACGATCCTGCACCGTCGCCAGAGCCATGGCACGGTCATGATCCATCCAGAAGAAGCCGCCAGCCTCCATGTCTTGTTGAGTCAAGCAATTGACCCAAACAGCGACACGCTCTTTCTCCTCCCTGGGAGCAAGGTTAGCACCTGCGACACTCGCAGAAAATAAGACGAAAGGCCAGCAGGCGCATCCGAAGAACTGAGCTGCAGCTCGAAACAAAGAACAACTTACATTGAAGCTGCTCAGACAGCCGAAGCAGTTCCGCCATCAAGTACTGCTCTCTGGCTGCACCGCGATCTGCCTTGGACTTCCAAATATCGGCGTGACCACGCAACCCAAGCAGCTCTCTCTCAAGACTACGAACACGGTCCCGAAGAAAAGCGAGTTGCGAGGAATCATCCAAAGATGGCTTAGCCAGCGCAGCGAGGTGTCAACGGGGTCAGCACCCAAAGGAACCTAGAACAGCAGAAAAGCAAAGGACATAAACATTCAGACAGAGAAGAGCACAACTCAGAAGAGTTCATTAAGCATATAAAGGCCACTACGTGGCACAATGATTACGTTCCTCAAAATATTTACAGAAAAAGAAGACTACAAACTATCCTACATCTACAACGCCTAATACGCGGCACCCTGAGTAGCCTCGGAGCCGGATTGCCTCGCCTTGGCCTCCCCCTGCTGCCGCAGCGCATACTCAGACAGCAGATCAATGAGATTTGGCCCATATCGCTTGCAGCAAGCAGAATAGGCAGCAAAGGCTAACTCAGATCCATCCGCGGTCGTCGGCATCCGGGAGGTGATATGGGGAAGGTCCAGCTCCGCTCCAGCCGCCAAGGCCATCTCCAGCCCGACGGACGCGCCGATGCCCTTCTGCTTGCTCTTGTACGCCGCAGGCGCTTCGGCTGACAAAGCCTCCGCCAGGGCGTCAACATCATCAAGGGCCGCACCCTTGGGGACAAGCTCCTTGTAGAAGCGGACAAGAACCTCCTTCGCCTTGGCAAGGGAGTTGACGACGATGATGCAACGATCTTCGACCGCTGCAGTAGCATCATCTAGAGCACTCCCATGCTCCAGAGCGCCGCAGTCAAACTCGATGCCTGCGGCATCTGAGACAAAAAGAGAAGGAATGAAGAAAGTAACACAGAAGAAAGACAAGGAAACGAAAAGACAGAAGCAAAAATAAGGTACTCACCCGAAACAGCCTTGGCAGCAGCCATGAGCTTGCCCGCCACCTCTCTTTCACGTGCAGTCGCAGCAGTAGCAAGCTGCTCCTCGCGGTCCGTGGCCTCCCGCTGCAGACGCTCTTTAGCTTCGGCTGCCTCAGCCAGCTCCAGCAAAAGGCGCTCTTTCGCACCGACGGCGGCCTCGGCCTTCTTCTCCGATTGACCAAGGCTCTTCTTGAGAGCGTCGATCTCACGGAGAGAAGTATTATGCTCCTCTGCATTCAAACCAAGCAAACGTCAGAAAACAGGACAGGAATACAGGAAAGAAGCACCAAAAGCATACGGGTACCTTGAAGCTGATGGAGGTTGGCCTCAAGACCAGCGCCCCTGCACTGGGCAGCTTCCTGCACAAAAGGCTGCAGGAAGAAGAACCACCATTCAGAAAAAGGACTCGGGGGCTACGCCCAACAGGAGAAAGCAGAAGAAAAAGACTCACACGAAAACACTCGGGGGCTCCCCCCGAGACTCGAAGAACAAACTAAGAGAACTCTTTTACACACGCTCGGGGGCTCCCCCCGTGATAGACGACTTACATGATCCAACGGTGATGCTGAAGGCCATCATGAAATTCTGAGGTGTAACCACCTGCACCTCCTGCAGAGGAGGGTTCGGAGCAGCGCCCCCCGAAGTTGCCACCGTCTGAGGAGGAGGAGACGCAACCTTCGACTCTCCCATCATCTCCCGAACACCATCGCTGGAGGATTCGTGGGAGGAGTGCCTGCACACGAAATATTTAGCACAAGCACAAAAGACAACAGCAAAAAGAAAGCAATATAAAGGAAACTCACGAGTCCAGCGAGCTTAGGTCGAAGACAGGAGGAGTCCTTCGGACTCTCTTCTCCCCTTTCTTCTCTTCTTTCTTCTCTTCCTTCTTTTCTTCCTTCTTCCGCTTTGCTGGCGGGTGCGGCGCTACAGCCCGCACAGGAATGACAGGAAAAGGGGAGGAAGAGCCTCCATGCCCGTCACTATGACGCTCAAGGCACATAGGGTTTCTGGGAGTCAGAGGAGTCGAAGCATTCGAAGACTCGCTGGAGCTCCATGATCGTTTGCGCGTGTGGTCCTCGCTCGATTCGTTGGCCTCCTCAGCTGGCGATCGTGCCGAAGGCAGTTCGGACACGGAATCCACCACGTCATTATCCGGCGCATCCGGAAATAATTCGGGCAATGGAGGCACCATGCCCGGCACCTTGAAGCTCTGCAAAAAAGAAGGGACTTTGTTAGCAAACAAAGGAAAATAAATACGCGATCAAAAGCGCTACGCATTTGAATCTACACCGTGGAACAGCCAACGTCAAGAAAAGCGGAGTCGGCCGACTTCCTCGGAATTTTCTCTCCGGCCTTGAACTTCAGCAGCGAGCGAAGGGCCCTGTCAAGATCCCCCTCGGAGATTTTCTCAGCCGACACCCTCGTCGGATCACGCCGGCCAGCATAAAGGAATAATGGGTGCACCCTAGCCTGGAGTGGCTGCACCCGACGCTCGAGGAAGGTGCGGATGATATCCACACCATTAACTTCTCCGGAATCAACTGGAGATCCTCCACCCGACGATATAGCGCCTCTATCTCCGCCTCCTCGCCATCCAAGATCTTGTTTTTCCAAGATCTTTTCGGCTCAATCTTTTGGGAGGGGTCAAAAGGAACAAGACCAAAATCTTGCCCAGGCACTACGGAGTCGCGGATATAAAACCATCGCCTCCGCCAGTACTGGACAGATTCGGACATGGAAAAGGAAAAGAAAAGTAGATTGGGCCTGAGGGAGATGATGCAACCCCCGATGGGATAAACACCATGCGAACCAGACTGCCTCTTCACGGAATAAAGTTTCCGGAAGAGGCCAAAGTGCGGCTCAATGCCGAGCCAGCACTCGCAGAAAGTGATGAAACAAGCAATGTGAAGAAGAGAATTGGGCGAAAGATGATGAAGCTGGATGCCATAGAGAAAGAGCAGCCCACGAAGGAAGTTGTGGACTGGAAAGGAAAACCCACGCATAACGAAGGCAAGAAACATAACCCGATACCCATCGGGGGGACGGGGGATTACCTCGTTGCCGGGGAGTCTGACGGCCTCCCTATCCTGCGGGATCAAACCCGCCGCGAAGTTTATGAGGTCACTCCGCGTCTCTGATCGCCGCCAACCACCATCAGTGACACGGGTAGTGGTGGCGCATTTCTTTCCTCCGGCGGCACTGGTACCAACCACCAATGATGATTTCTTCGGTTTCCCCATCGCGCTACGGCGGCGCCGGCGGTGAGAGCGCAGAAGGGAAGACGGAAATGTAGAAGGATATACCAGCGCGTAGCAAGAACTGCTAGAGCACAAGGAGGCAGTGAGAACAAGAGTAGATGCGGTGAAAACAAACTGCAGCTTTCCCCAATGATTATAACGGCGAAGACGATGCACGACAACCGTCCATCAAGAAGACCTAACGCCAATGGCAGATCTGGCCATACTCTTGTCAGCAGCACAACGAACCGTCGTTACCACGCCGTCCACTACGCGCAGAAATCGAGGAGACGCCATAATTATCTCCACGCCGCGCATGACCGGTCAATTCAAGGTCAGCAAGTGGGACCCATGTTCGTCCAGTCAAGTCATCTCTGGCGCAGCAGACGCTTGAGGTCATTGATCGTCAGCACTGATGTCATCAAAAGATATACTAGCAACAACTACAAGTTCTTCGGCTTCAAAGCTAAGAGTACTCACTCGAATCTACGATTCGACTAAATACTCGGGGGCTACTCCTATTAGATACCGCCGCACCAAAAGATGAATAAAAACGAACTGTTTCTTCGAGTCCTACGTCGAGTCTACGACTCCACTACGGACTCGGGGGCTACTCCCATAGGGAGGATGGATTTAAGCATCCGATTTTTTTTGTGTCCTACGGACTTAACAACTGAACAATGTTTGAACTAAAGTCTCCGCTCGAGTCTACGACTCGAATAGACACTCGGGGGCTACTCCCATAGGGAGCGTTGGTCGCGCACCCTATGAATTCTTCGACTGCGATCTTTCGGATCAACATGCAAATTTTTTTCGGCAACTCTGCCCCAACAAAACGCTGAGTGAGAAACGATCTCCTTGGCCACCCGAAACACCTCCGTGGTGACAAACATTCGGATGCTGTGTCTGCAAGACAAAGATAAGACCTACAGATATCATCTGATGGCCTGGCAACGCACACGATCAAGGCTAGTATGAACCCGCAAGAGTGGCGATGAAAAATCCCGACGGACGCGTTGGGTACATCAATTAAAATCACTGGAATTCCACTCCTATAAGTCCTCCGTGGCCTGAGTCGAATTACACCAGCATATGTTCCAGGTTCGAGTTGAGGCACTCGAACCTGAAGAAGATCGTGTAGTTTCGTCCTAAGACAGTTAATTGACCCTGATCCGTTGGGTAAGTCAGGCACACGCATCAACAATCCCTACACATGAACTATTGAAATACATAGTTTCACTCGAAAGATTGAAGAGTCCTTAGCCGAACCTACGATTAGACTGATCACTCGGGGGCTACTGAAATGGTTATACCCCGCGGGTGCATGATCTCAGCATACCTGGTCCAGCCCAAGGAATGCCCACGGAAAATGTATGCCGGCCCATGAAGACTTTCGGGTGGCCCAGGCCCACGACGCCTTCAGATCCTTGGAGAGCAAGACTAGAGTAGATAGGAAATTCAAAGGGGTAAAACCCTAGAACCTGTAACCGACTAGGTCTATGCCCAGGACCTGCCTAAGTCTATATAAAGGCCAGGAGGGCACGACCTAGATCTCTCGACTCATACTTTCGCATACACACCTCCACGCCAGATTGCATCTGCGCACCCTTGTAACCTTCGGTTCTGCCGTAATCAAGAGCAGACAAGCAGGAGTAGGGTTTTCCCTCCAGGGGCCTGAACCTGGGTAAACCTTTGTGTCCCCGTGTTGCTTGTTTGCTAACCGTTCCACGATCTCCAGCATCCCCATCTTCTCCAAAACCCAAGTCCATAACAATGGGCATTGATGAGATCAAACCTCGTCAAACCTATCATCCCACTACCACCAACTGTCCAAATGGCTAAGTTATTGCAACTTATGTGATCCAGTTGCCAAGTGGATGCACTAGAAGCTTCTTAACATTTGGCCTCTCAAATCCCTTTGTTCCTGGGTGGCTTTCCACAAGTGAGATACACAAGGTAAACCATAGAAATGGGCCTTGTGTAACCACTCAACATAAACCATTCCTTCCATTCCACCCAGGTGTTTCATTCACTTAGTTGTTTTATTAAGCAAAAAACACAAGTCCAAAGACTTAGAAATATTTTTCCATAGCATGAATAATTCACCACCCTTGGTTGCTACTAGCTAGGCTAAGCATGGCATAGATAAGCATCTTAACTTAGAAATTTCTAGCAATTCTACAACTACTAGGATTTCCCAAACATAGCATATAAGCAAAATATAACCATGCAAGACTAGCAAAATATTTCTAATGCATAGTAGAAAACATAGGGATAAAAATATCATGAAGCACCACTTGCCTTGGTAGTTTGGAGAGTAGCTACACTCCTCACAATCACAATCACTATTGGCACCAAAATCTACACATAAAATCATAGCCACAAATCACATACCAAATAAATACAAGAAAAAATATATGGATGCATGCAATATGATATGTGATGATTTTCTAAACTCACAAGACAAGTGCACAGTACTGGTTCACAAACAAGTTCAAAACTTGCCAAACAACATTTATTTAAACACTAAAACATTTATCAAATAATTTATATACACAAAATAGGCCTACACATGTTTCTGTAAATAAAACCATTTTAACAGAAACAAAACATTAAACACATTGCATATTTGGAAATGGCTTGCTCTCCTGATTCCATTGATATAAAATTTGTCAAATTTGAACGTGGGAATCAAAAGTTATGGCTAAAACAAAATCAAACAACTAATAGATTCAAAATCTGATTTTAAATCTAATTCCTGGCCACGCGTCATGTTCTGATTGGTGCGTACCGGTTCTCTCAGGATCACGCACACAGGCCGTTAGATCTAACTTAATCTGCACGGCCCAGATCTACTCGTACCCCTTCGCTTAAGTGTTCTATCTAGCCCGTCAGATCTGGATCCAACGGCGCACGATCAAACGACCACACTTTGGCGGTGCTAGCTGCGACGACTGGCGGCGGCTCTATCTACGGCGGCGCGGTGGCTACAGGGGGTTCTAGGGTCGTCGGAGATGCTTACCGGACTCGTGGAGATGTACTGAAGCTCAACGTGGCGATGGCTTGACGAGGGGCGCACGGACACAACAACATGAACTCGCTGGAGTTGCTGGCGGTGTCAGATGCTCTCTGTCGGAGTCGAAGACAACGCTCTGGGACGCACGGATCCAAACAAAGAGTGTCAGCAGATGCGCAAGATGCAGGCGAACATGCTTGTGTGGTTCAGAGACGGAGGGGAACACGAGACTCACCGAATTTTGTCGCCGGAGTTGGAGACGTCGTCGGGAGCTTGCAGTGCTTGATGAAGTCGACGACCTGGGGCAGTATAGGATGAACTAATGGTGTCAGAATGTGTGCAAGGAAGTTGCGAGGCTGTCTGCATGAACTAGAGGGGAAGGGGCGCATGGGGCTCACCGGAATTGGTCGCCGGAGAGGTTCTGCCTGCGGCGGTGCAAGGGCGATTACGGGCAGCCTGGGGGCGCTCTGTGCTCGAAGTCTGGGGGAAAATGGAGAGGGGGCAGAGGGGGTTTAAGTAGGCGAGACGGGGGCGTGAATCACTCCTGCAATCAACGGGAATTGACGACGCGATATTAAACAGGAAACACTCGCTTGATTTGGGGAAGAACACGTCGCTAGGGTGGAGACGATGACGCCATGTGGGCCGCGGCTGTCAGCGAGAGAAACAAAGAGGGAGTGGGTCCAGGCTGTCAGCGACCTAGCGGGTGCAGGTGTGAGTAAAGAAAACGCTTCACGTGGGGGGGGGGGGTTGCTGGGCTAGTTGGGCTGGTTGGGCCTGTTAGCTGGTTGGCTTATTTTTTCCTTCTTATTCCTTTTTCTTTTTTCTGTTTGAATTTCTAAAACTGATTTTAAACTCCAATTTCAAATCTGTTTAATTTCAAACCTTCTCTAGACTTTTGTACAGTAAATCTTGTACTCAAATAAGTGTCAAACCTATCTGTTTACAAAAACCAACTTGGGTTATTTGGAAATTAGAAATAAAACCAAGCCATTAAGTGATATAGTAATAGGCATAAACTTGGTTCTATCTCAAACTTTTGTTTGGAAACTGTATTCAAACTTTTGTAACCACTTATATTTGAATTCAAAACCCTACTGAATGATTATTTGCATCTCACTCAATAGCAAGTAGCCCAAAGGCTAGAGTGTTCATACATAAAATAATGAGCCATATATGCTCCTATTTTAGAAATGATTTTGTAATGAAACCCTAAATGATCATGAATGCATGGATGATATGCATGTGTTTTAAAACATGATTTTAGGTATGTTACAGAGAGTTTAACTTAACAACATAAATAAAAGTCTTCATCTTCATGTGCCACAGGCAAGCATGTTGAGTGTAGACTCATAACCCTAATCCTCATCAGAGTAACCTGCAACATCACAAGTTACAACCACAGTGGGTCAATACATTGGAATAGTATTGGCAAGTGATACCTTAGTGAAATAATAGTATCTAGTTTCTAGATGAATTTGGCTAAGTGTAGCTTAGGCTTGCTTTGCTCAAAATAGGTTTTACCTATCAGTTGAAAACACTAAGTTTTTGTTTGGCAAAAACTCCCAAGGAACCACCAATAGACATTGGTGAACCTTCACCCTTGTTCAACCACAAGTTTTTAACTTAGAAATTGGGATGAGGAGATTCTTGATAGCTTCCATGTCTTGATGCTCAAATTGTCCTTTTCCCGTGACACGGCTAATGTAACACCCTCAGAATCGGGCCTATGCAAGTTTGGGCAAAATTCACCAAACCCGCATAGAAACGATTCAAAGGTGCCCACCAGGCACTTTCGTGCGGGTGGAAAACGAAGTAATAACATTACACAACAGTCCTCGATGGGACCCACGTAATGAGAGATATATATATAAATGACTCAAGGAGTCAAGAACACGATATAATATACAAGATCCAAATCACCTTGAACGATATAGCCCAGCTACGGACAAGATGCAAATGGGGCTAAGAGCCCCAAGAATAACCAATGGCGCCCATAACCCTGCCCAGGCCAAGCGGAAGGGTAACTCGCTAACGACGCCGACCTCAAAACCCGCTTAAACAAAAGGGTGCCGACAAAGGGCAAAGGAAAAAGAAGGAGTCGATCGAGGCCAAGACATGAGGCTAGAATTCGCCGGTCCGCCACATAGGTATGGTGGATCAAGCGTGGCAAAGATGCACTAAACAATCTACGAGACTCGATACAACCGCGGATATCGAGAGGGATAAGGGTGACCTAACCGGATCCAACCGAGCTATCACCAAGCAAACCCATCTGGCGTTTCTCGAGACCAACGAGGAAGTCAACCGAGGAACTCACACGGTTGGCGCTTTATTTATTCGATTATAGTTGCGCACTTTACTAGTCGTTTAAATAATCGTCCCGATAAAGTAAAATAAGGGCACTTTTATTTAACCATTCCGTTATAGTTGCATCATTTACTAATCGATATGAATAGCATGAGATATCCCATAAAACCCAGCAGCTTGTTGGTACTTTTATTCAGCCAATTGCTAGAAGTTGCAATACTTACTAGTCGATACATTTGTCGCAAGCGGCAACCAAACAAGCAATTGTGGCAGTATTAATTAGCCATTCCATTATAGTGAAGCTGATTACTAGTCATTAGAAGTCAAATTTATAACAAGAAACTTTAGTTATGCTTGTCTATGATCGAGATATCATGCTCCAAGTCGCCCATATCCGCGACACGGCTTTGAAAGTTTTACCCGCCGGGTGCACCAATAGCAACACACGCCGATCAACCTCGAAAACCAAATCAAAACCCAACGAGGCTTTCACGATCGAACAATCACAGATTCAGAAATATTTCAGGGGCCACCCTTAAGTAGAATCCGAACGGAGTAGGCAAGCTCGAGACGGCCTCAAGGTGTTGGGTATACGGTCAGAACGATCGGGAACCCCAAACGGGGCTTGTCGACACCGGAATCGTGTCCCGATCCTAACAAGACAAAGGTGCTATCCGTCGCACAATCGTAAATAAAGCAAGAAAGCATGGCATAAGTACAGATCGTAAATAAAACCTCAAACTAGTTTGTGGCCCCAAGAAATAAGACGGAATCAAGCTCGTTCAGTGGGGTCCCATATACCTCCCGGATGTGGATAGCGCAAAATCAAGGAACAGTATCAAGTACTGGGTCTTACGGACACAAGTGGGCTCGAAACCAAATATTATCTATCACCCACCGATGCCTCTCGCTTATTCAATTTTAGTTGTTAAAGAAATTAAAGTGAACAATAAGTAAAACTAGGATCATCTCCAACATCAACAAGCGGCAATACATCAAGAATCGTGGCATATGGCGACATATCAAGACTTGAGCAAGCAACTACGACGCGCAAGTCCAACTATCTACCAAACAACAGGTAATAGGGTGTGTCCAAGGCAATATAGGGCTGCAAGGGATTTCCCGGGTACGAAAACTAGAGCATCGCAACACAGATAGCAAGTAGATCAACAGGAAGGAGTAAATTACTATAAAAGTAAGATGGGTAGAAAGGGGGAGATGCTCGCCTGAAAACATTGGGCGAAGGGTTCATCCGAAGATCGGGGCGAAGCTCACATCAACTCAACGGCCTTATCCGCGAAGAAGCAACACACTAGAAGAAACACCGGATGCGATATTTAATAAAACGGCAGAAGATCGGCATGATGCATGTATGATGCATGGCATGGCAAAGTGCGATGCAATTAGGTCATATTAAGTGGAACCGGGTCCACAATTAATTAGATGGTTCGAGTTATTTAGAAAACCCCGCAAGTTAAATGTTGTTTTAGCATGGCCAAAGATAGCATCGTTCGCTACACAAATTTAAATGAGGCCAATATGAGACTAGATTTGCCCGCATATGGGCCCCATATTTAATTATTAGGTGAATCGGCATAAGGCCCCCAATTCCAATGCTATGCATGCGGGAATGACAATTTAATATGCAATCGAGTTGTTATTATGCATTTATAAAATAGGGTTCGAGGAAAAGGTCACACATTAGGGTTCGACGATCTTGTTAGGGTTCCGGTTCGGGTCCGTGGTTCGACGGGCCTGGGTTCGGGTTCGACGGATGAGTTCTCGGCCCGGTTAGGGTCTCGGATCGGGTAGGTCTTGCGCGTCCGGTGCGGAACTTGGGTCGGTGCGTTCTCGCCGTGGCAAATCTTGTCGGGCCCCATGGGTTCGATCTTGCTGAAGGTCTTGTCGGCGGTCTTGGGGTTCCGGGCAGAGTACTTGTTGCTCGAGAAGGATCATGCGGGTTCCGTGCAAGATCTTGTCGCGCGTCCGGAGTACTTGGCGTCCGCGAGGGAGAGCTCGTGTATTCGCTTTCGACGCCCTGGCATCCGGTTTCCGCTTCCATGTAGGAGGTCTCGTCGAGGGTCTCCGGGTTCCGAGGAGAAGCTCTTGCGTGGCCTAGCCTTCGGGTCCACGAGGTAGTCCTTGGCGTATTTCGCATCGTCTGCTCGGTTTGATGGCGATCTTGTCGGTTTACCGCGGTCTTGATTGACGGTCCACAGGGGTTTGCAGCTTGTCGTCTCCACACCCCACAGACTAGTACCAACTTGGTACTGCACCGAAACGGGCATGATGGAGGCCGAGAACGCGCTGCGGGGACGGTGGTTGCTGGGGAGGTCGCCGGAGGGGCGAGGGGTCGCTGCGGGGATGGCGAGCTCGAGGCGGAGCGCCGCAGGCTCGCGGGGTCGTGCTCGGCGGGGAGGTGGGCCAGGCGCGGGCCGGCGCAGGCGGCGGAGATGCGGGGTCGGGCGGAGCCGGAGGGGCGGTTGGCCAGCGGGAGCGGGCGGCGGGCGCGAGCCGGTCCGGGCTGGCCGAGAGGGGCGGGCGAGGAGGATGCGGGCTCGGCTCGGCTGAGGGGCGAGAGTCGAGGCGGCGGCGTCTGGGCTCAGGGCTCGCCGAGGAGGCGGGCTGCAGCCGGGCGGCGGACGCTGGACCGCCGGCTGGAGAGGCGAGAGCAGCCGACGCCCGGGCGCTGGGACGGCCGGCGAGGGAGGAGGCGGCGGATGCGTGGCGGCGGGAAGGATGGTGCAAGGAGAGAGGGGCGAGCGCCGAGGAGCGAGCGAGGTGGTGGCGGAGGCGGAGCGAAGGCGGGCGGGGCGGGCTGGCGGGGCGGAGGAGCCGGGCGTGGTGGGCGGAGCACGCTGGAGCGGGTCGGGCGCAGTAAGGCCGCGTGAGAGAGCCGGAGAGGAGGGAGGCGAGGTTGAGGGGCGGCGGCGGGTGCAGGCCATGAGGCTGCAGGCGGAGGCGGGGTCTCTGGCGGGGTGGGGTTCTCTGCGGGAAGGAGGTGAGCGGGGGGGGAGGGGCTTCCGTGCGAGGAAGAAGGAGGGAGGGGACAGCGTCAGTAGGTGGGGCCGTGCGGGGCCCGCGGGCAGAGAGGAAGAGGGGGTGTGTGGTTGTCGGTTGGGTGGCAGGTGAGTGGAGGCTGGTTGGTGGGTGGGTCCGGCTGAGGTGGAGGGTAGAGGGAGAGGGGGTTGGACAAGTGGCGGTTTGTGAATGGTGAGTGGATGAGGGAAGGTGAGGTGGCACATGCCTATTGGCTGGGGTGATGTGGAGGAGGGTGTGGGGGTAGATTAGTGGGTATCTCTAGGAATTAGATGGGCAGGTGGTGGACCGATTGTAAAATCTGGGGCGGTCGTTCGGGTCGGTTGGCCCGTTCGACTGCCCCGGCCAAAAATTAATTAAATATTTTATTTAATAGAAACGGGCCGTTTGCAACCCGAATGCAACAAAACAAAATACTCCGGAGCCCCGGGGTTTTGGCGTTTGAATAAGATGGGGCGTTTAGAAAACAAAGACGGGTTTTGCAAACATAGTTTTAGCAAACAATGCATGATGATGACGATGCAATGCACAAATTCAACGCGATTTTCTAGTAGTGGTTTTGCGGGATGCCACAATTCGACACCACTAACAATGGATCTCGCCCTCGAGATCCGCCTCATGGTACCGGAAGGAAGGTCGGCGTTCTGCATCCTCTCGCTCCGTGTAGATCCTCGCGACACCACTAACGAGGGTTCCTTCTTCATCTGGGAATCGGCGACACCACCAACAAAGGGTCGTTGTTCCTGATCGTCGGGAGAACACTCCGGATAGACAAAGGACGAAGATAGAGGCATCAAACGATAAAGCCACCTCTAACTTCCGTGGACGGAGTAAAACTGCCGGATCCCCTGATTCGACGTACAAGAGCGAATGATAAGAGAAGTGGTAGGGTAGCTAATCCATCCCGCACTCAAACCATTACTCGCATTACCTAATAGGCGGATTAAGCAACCAACTCTCGAATTAGATCAAAGATCTTCATAGGCGTATCCGGAACAAAGATATGATGCCAGTAAATCGTATGAAAGACACACCGATTAGGTTCCGCGATGGTTCCATTGGCATGAACAACACATGCTCGTGGTCGACTCAACTTCACCAAAGCTCGCCCTTCTCGGATGTTTTTCAACGACATCGACATCCAAAGAAGGAACACATATGGATAAGGAGCTCAAGAACAAAAGATTGGAGGAAGGGTACAATGCACAAGTTGCATTGATGATCGTAGCACCTCCGCTACAAAGGGAGAAGCGAAACCCTAAAGGTACGACGGATACCCAACCACGAGAAATCTCGGACTCAAGAGAGAGAAGAGAGCGATTCAAAACTCAGAAGATAAGAGGGAATAGCGAGGGGTAAGGAGTAAAATCAGACCTAATCGAACTATCCAACCGATTTTCAAAAATAGTTTTGACACTCTACTTGCCGTTAGCTAGGTTATCCTACAGTGGACTTGTGGGTATCGCAACGCCGAGCTCGATACCACTCAGAACACCTCGATCGGGCCTATGCAAGTTTGGGCAAAATTCACCAAACCCGCATAGAAACGATTCAAAGGTGCCCACCAGCACTTTCGTGCGGGTGGAAACGAAGTAATAACATTACACAACAGTCCTCGATGGGACCCATGTAAGAGATATATAACAATGACTCAAGGAGTCAAGAACAGATATAATATACAAGATCCAAATCACCTTGAACGATATAGCCCAGCTACGGACAAGATGCAAATGGGGCTAAGAGCTCAAGAATAACCAATGGCGCCCATAACCCTGCCAGCCAAGCGGAAGGGTAACCTCGCTAACGACGCCGACCTCAAAACCTGCTTAAACAAAAGGGTGCCGACAAAGGGCAAAGGAAAAGAAGGAGCGCCGATCGAGGCCAAGACACGGCGAGGCTAGAATTCGGTCCTCGCCACATAGGTATGGTGGATCAAGCGGCAAAGATGCACTAAACAATCTACAGAGACTCGATACAACTGGCGGATATCAGAGAGGGATAAGGGTGACCTAACCGGATCCAACCTGGAGCTATCACCAAGCAAACCCATCCTGGCGTTTCCCCCTCGAGACCAAACGAGGAAGTCAACCGAGGAACTCACACGCTGGCGCTTTATTTATTCTTATAGTTATGCACTTTACTAGTCGTTTAAATAATCGCCCCGATAAAGTAAAAAGGGCACTTTTATTTAACCATTCCGTTATAGTTGCATCATTTACTAATCAGATATGAATAGCATGAGATATCCCATAAAACCCAGCAGTTGTTGGTACTTTTATTCAGCCAATTCGTTGTAGTTGCAATACTTACTAGTCAGATACATTTGTCGCAAGCGGCAACCAAACAAGCAATTGTGGGCAGTATTAATTAGCCATTCCATTATAGTGAAGCTGATTACTAGTCATTAGAAGTCAAATTTATAACAGTAAACTTTAGTTATGCTTGTCTATGATCGAGATACTGTGCTCCAAGTCGTCCATATCCGCGGACACGGCTTTCAGAAAGTTTTTACCCGGCCGGGGTGCACCAATAGCAACACACGCTCGATCAACCTCGGAAAAACCAAATCAAAACCCAACGAGGCTTTCACGACTGAACAATCACAGGATTCAGAAATATTTCAGGGGCCACCCTTAAGTAGAATCCAACGGAGTAGGCAAGCTCAGACGGCCTCAAGGTGCGGGTATACGGCTGGAACGATCGGGAACCCCAAACGGGCTTGTCGACACATGGAATCGTGTCCCGATCCTAAACAGTACAGTGTGCTATCTGTCGCACAATCGTAAATAAAGCAGCAAAGCATGGCATAAGTACAGGATCGTAAATAAAACCTCAAACTAGTTTGTGGCCCCAAGAAATAAGACTGAATCAAGCTCGTTCGGGGTCCCATATACCTCCCGGATGTGGATAGCGCGCAAAATCAAGGAACAGGTATCAAGTACTCGGGGTCTTACGGGACACAAGTGGGCGTTCGGAAACCAAATATTATCTATCACCCACCGATGCCTCTGCTTATTCAATTTTAGTTGTTAAACAGAAATTAAAGTGAACAATAAGTAAAACTAGGATCATCTCCAACATCAACAAGCGGCAATACATCAGCAACTGTGGCATATGGCGACACATATCAGCACTTGAGCAAGCAACTACGACGCGCAAGTCCAACTATCTACCAAACAACAGGTAATAGGGTGTGTCCAAGGCAATATAGGGCTGCAAGGGATTTCCCGGGTACGAAAACTAGAGCATCGCAACACAGATAGCAAGTAGATCAACAGGAAGGAGTAAATTACTATAAAAGTAAGATGGGTAGAAAGGGGGAGATGCTCGCCTGAAAACATTGGGCGAAGGGTTCATCCGAAGATCGGGGCGAAGCTCACATCAACTCAACGGCCTTATCCGCGAAGAAGCAACACACTAGAAGAAACACCGGATGCGATATTTAATAAAACGGCAGAAGATCGGCATGATGCATGTATGATGCATGGCATGGCAAAGTGCGATGCAATTAGGTCATATTAAGTGGAACCGGGGTCCCGACAATTAATTAGATGGTTCGAGTTATTTAGAAAACCCCCGCAAGTTAAATGTTGTTTTTAGCATGGCCAAAGATAGCATCGGGTTCGCTACACAAATTTAAATGAGGCCAATATGAGACTAGATTTGCCCGCATATGGGCCCCATATTTAATTATTAGGTGAATCGGCATAAGGCCCCCAATTCCAATGCTATGCATGCGGGAATGACAATTTAATATGCAATCGAGTTGTTATTATGCATTTATAAAATAGGGTTCGAGGAAAAGGGTCACACATTAGGGTTCGACGATCTTGTTAGGGTTCCGGGGTTCGGGGTCGGGGTCCAGGGTTCGACGGGCCTGGGTTCGGGGTTCGACGGATGAGTTCTCGGCTCCGGGGTTAGGGTCTCGGATCGGGGTAGGTCTTGAATGCGTCCGGTGCGGAACTTGGGTCGGTGCCGTTCTGCCGTGCAAATCTTGTCGGGCCCCATGGGTTCGATCTTGCTGCTGAAGGTCTTGTCGGCGGTCTTGGGGTTCCGCGCAGTACTTGTTGCTCCGAGAAGGCGATCATGCGGGTTCCGTGCGAAGATCTTGTCGTTCGTGCGGAGTACTTGGCGTCCATGAGAGAGCTCGGTGTATTCGCTGACGTCCTTGGCATCCGGGTTTCCGTTTCCATGTAGGAGGTCTCGTCGAGGGTCTCCGGGTTCCGAGGAGAAGCTCTTGCGTGGCCTAGCCTTCGGGTCCACGAGGTAGTCCTTGGCGTATTTCGCATCGGCGTACCGGCGTTCGGTTTCGTGATGGCGATCTTGTCGGTTTACCGCGGTCTTGATTGACGGTCCACAGGGGTTTGCAGCTTGTCGTCTCCACACCCCACAGACTAGTACCAACTTGGTGCTGCACCGAAACGGGCACGATGGAGGCCGAGAACGCGCTGCGGGGACGGTGGTTGCTGGGGAGGTCGCCGGAGGGGCGAGGGGTCGCTGCGGGGATGGCGAGCTCGAGGCGGAGCGCCGCAGGCTCGCGGGGTCGTGCTCGGCGGGGAGGTGGGCCAGGCGCGGCGCAGGGCGGAGATGCGGGTCGGGCGGAGCCGAGGGGCGGTTGGGCGGGAGCGGCTAAGGCGGCGGCGCGAGCGGTCCGACGGGCCTGCCGGAGAGGGGCGGCGAGAGGCGGATGCGGGCTCGCTGGCGGAGGGGCGGAGGTCGGCCGGCGGCGGCGTCTGGGCTCGCGGGCTCGGCGAGGAGGCGGCTGCCGGGCGGGCGACGCGGGACCGTCAGCTGGAGAGGCGACGAAGCTCGACGCGGCCGGGCGCGACGGCCGCGATCGGGAGGAGGCGGCGGATGCGTGGCGGGAAGGATGGTGCCGGAGAGAGGGGCGAAGCCGAGGAGCGGAGCGAGGTAGCGTGGCGGAGGCGGGCGAAGAGCGGCGGCGGGCGGCTGGCGGGGCGGAGGAGCTGGCGCGGTGGTGGCGGAGAGCACGCGGCCGAGCGGGTGGCGGGCGCTAGAAGGCGTCTGAGAGAGCCGAGAGGAGGGAGGCGAGGTGAGGGGCTGGGCGGGCGGCGCCGCCATGAGGCCGCAGCAGGCGGAGGCGGGGTCTCTGCGGGGCAGGGGTTCTCTGCGGGAAGGAGGTGAGCGGGGGGGGAGGGGCTTCCGTGCGAGGAAGAAGGAGGGGACAGCGTCAAGAGGGGGCTGCTGGGAGCAAGTGGCGAGAGGAAGAGGGGGTGTGTGGTTGTCGGTTGGTGGCAGGTGAGTGGAGGCTGGTTGGTGGGTGGGTCCGGCTGAGGTGGAGGGTAGAGGGAGAGGGGGTTGGACAAGTGGCGGTTTGTGAATGGTGAGTGGATGAGGGAAGGTGAGGTGGCACATGCCTATTGGCTGGGGTGATGTGGAGGAGGGTGTGGGGGTAGATTAGTGGGTATCTCTAGGAATTAGATGGGCAGGTGGTGGACCGATTGTAAAATGCGGGCGGTCGGTTGGCCCGTTCGACTGCCCCGGCCAAAAATTAATTAAATATTTTATTTAATAGAAACGGGCCGTTTGCAACCCGAATGCAACAAAACAAAATACTCCGGAGCCCCGGGGTTTTGGCGTTTGAATAAGATGGGGCGTTTAGAAAACAAAGACGGGTTTTGCAAACATAGTTTTAGCAAACAATGCATGATGATGACGATGCAATGCACAAATTCAACGCGATTTTCTAGTAGTGGTTTTGCGGGATGCCACAGCTAAGTACTTAGTTTCTTCCTTCTGCAGAGGTGGTGCACTTTCCCCACAAGACTTGATTTTCACCAAGACATGACCTTTCAGAAGCCTTCCCTTAGACCAAATGGACGCGTTCCAAACCTATCACCCACTACCACCAACTGTCCAAATGGCTAAGTTATTGCAACCTATATGATCCAGGCAGAGCCCATAATGCCATGTGGTTGCACTAGAAGCTTCTTAACATATGGCATCTCAAATCCCTTTGTTCTCGGGTGGAATTCCACAAGTGAGATACACAGGGTAGACCATTGGAAAATGGTCCCTGGTAACCACTTAACCAAAACCACCAAGCAATTACCATTCCACCCAGGTGTTTCATTCACTTAGTTGTTTTATTAAGCAAAAACATAAGTCAAAGACTTAGAAATATTTTTCCATAGCTTGTATATACTCCACCCTTGGTTGCTACTAGCTAGGCTAAGCATGGAAATAGCAAGTATCTTAACTTAGAGAATTTTTTTAACAATTCTACAACTACTAGGATTTCCCAAGCATAGTATATAGATACTTAGCAAAAATTAACATGCAAGCCCTATACAAAATATTTCTAATGCATATTCAAAATATTGGGACAAAAGTATGAAGCACCACTTGCCTTGTTAGTTGGGGGAGTAACAACAATCCTCACAGTCACAATCACCACTAGCACCAAAATCTACACATAAAATGATAGCACCAAATTCACATATCAAAATAAACAAGCAAAAATATATGAATGTATGCAAATGACATGTGATGATTTTTTTCTAACCCAACAAGACAAGTAAAACAGTACTGATTAATAAACTAAACATTTATACATCAAATAAACTTTATTTGTCCTTTAAAACATTTTCCATTTAATTTTTAAACACAAAATAAGCCTACAAATGTCTCTGCAAAAGCAAATAACTTTACAAAAGCAATTCATTAAACAAAGTACATGGTTGGATAGAATTTTTCTTCCTGATTCCATTGATATAAAATTTGAAAAATTTGGACGTGTGGATCAAAAGTTATGAATTTTGCAAATTTGAACATGTAATAGAAATAATTATGTTTTTAAATCAAACTACAGGCCACGCGTCATATTCTGATTCGCTGATACCGATTCGCACGGATCGATCGATGAGGGCCGTTGGATTAAAGTGACTGCGCACGGCCCAGATCTAATCGTACCGCTTCACTTAAGTCATCTATCGTATGCGTTGGATCTAGATCTAATGGCCCAAAACTAACAGACCAAAGTCGAGCGGCACTGCGACGGTGGCTGGCGGCGACGCGCTCGGGCGGTGATGCTGCCTGCAATACAAGAAGCGAGGGAGAGGGGGACGTTGCTCACCAGGTTCGCGACGACGTGCTGATGCTCGAGGTGGTCTTTGCAGGGACAGGGGCACACGAGGTTGGCGTAGATTGCTCGCCGGAGTTCCTTCTGGCGATGGGCGCTTCTGTTCGTCATAGTTGGCGAGGGTACAGGTCATGCCAAGGCAAGAGAAGCAGTGTGTCAGATGTGCAAGACGATGCTGGTCACGCGAGTGTCAACGAGGGGGAGAGGGGCGGTCGGAAATTACCACTGAAGGTCGTCGGAGTTGAAGCCAAAGACGGTGGCGCTCAGTCGATTACGTCGCCGGCGCTCTGGGGCATGCACGGGCGATATAGTGCTACTGGGAGGTGCGCAAGGCGAAGGGGAGTGTGCTCGTGTGAACCAGGAGCAGAGGGGTGGTCGGGGTTGGCCGGAATTGGCGCTGCAGTTTGTCGGAGCAGCGAGGTCGCGGCGAGGAATTCTCGCAGCCTGGGGGCGCTCAGGGCTTGGGGTTTGGGGGGAAATGGAGAGGAGGCATAGGGGGTTTAAGTAGAGAGAATGAGCGGGGCAATTACGCCAGAAATCAAGCGTAATCAAGCGGATTGATTCGGGGAGGAAACAGCAGAGAGGAGCAGGTCCTCTAGCGCGGGATTGACGACGAGTTGACATGGCAGTGGGTCCGGGGTGTTAGCGAGAGAGGGGGTACACGCGAGGGTGAGAAACAGAGAGGGGGAGGGGTTTCCCGGGTGGGCTAGGTGGGATGCTAGATGGGCCGCGGGTTGAGTTGGGTTACATAGCCAGTTAGTTTTGTTTTTTCTCTATTTCTCTTTTTCTTTTTCTGATTTGATTTTCTGGTTTGAATTTGAATGCCCATTTCAATTCTGTTTCAATTTGAATTTTCTCCAGATTTTTGTATTGTGTTTCTTGTGTCCTGGGGTGTGTAAAACATCTATTCATACTCAAATTCATTTTGGATTTGAAATAAAGTTTAAAACCATGCCCTTAGTGAAATATTTTTAATAGGCATACAAGTGGATCTAAATTTGAATTTGTTTTGAAAATCCTTGTGTAGCCTTGCATTCATTTTCAAAACAGTGCTGAGCAAACTAAGCATAGATAGATAATAGGATATAAACCTTGCCTCACTTGAACAAGTATAAGGCATAAATTTGGTTTCTTTTGTTTGAATTTTATTTGGAAAAGATCAAATGCTCATGAATGCATGAATGATATGCAAGCTTTTAAAAACATGATTTTTGGGATGTTACAAGTGGCTCATCAGGTTCGCCGTGGCATGAGGAAGCTCAACATCGTCGTGGGAAGGCCAGGGGTGCACGGTTGTGTCGGTAATTGCTCGACGGAGATGCTCCTGGCGAAAGGTGCACTCGAGCGTCATCGATAGTGAAGCTACGAGGCATGCCAAGGCAAAGTAACGGGTGCGTTAGCTGCGTGCGAGAGAGGGGAGTATGCGAGAATCAATGAGAGGGTGAGGCGAGGTCGGAGTCTACCAGTAGAGGTCGCCGGAGTCAACGTAGTCCACGATGGCGCTCAGACAATGACGAAGCCGAGCTTCTAGGGAGCGCGCATGCGAGATGAGGGTACTTGCAAGTGCGCAAGGAGCTAGGGATCAAACTCGTGTGATCCAGGGGAAAGGGGATGGCCGGAGTTGGTCGGAATTCGACGGGGAAGCTCGCCAGAGCAGTGGGGTTTGAGCGAGCAATTCTCGCAGCCTGGTGGCGATCTGGCAGCAAGGTCTGAGGGGAAAGAGAGGGGAAAGGTGGGCGTTTAGTAGCGCATGGTCACAGGGAGGGATTACGAGCGCAGTTAATCGAATTTAATCCACGAAATCAACGCAGAAACGACAAAGGGAATGGGGGAGGAACTGGTCGCGCGGGTGAGGGAGATGATGACGAGGATGCTGATGTGGCATGGGTCCACGCGGTCAGTGAGGTGAGGGGGTACGGGTGTGAGTGAGAAAGGGCTCGTGGGGGAGAGAGAGGGGAGCCGAGTGGGCTTGTTGTTGGGCTAGATTGGGCTAGCTGGGCCTAGGTTGGTTGGGCTGGAGTTTATGGGTTTGTTTCTTATTTTTTTCCTTCTCTGTTTTCTTTTTCTTTTTTTCTATTTCCTGTTTTAATTCAATCCAAATGATTCAAAACTTCTATTTGAATTCAATATTTTGCAAAACCTTTTCAGTAGGTTTAATACTGTTTAATAGTGTGTTTAAAAGTCCATTTTAGAATATTTCAAATATTCACTCATGATTTATTATTTATTTAATTTAGGCATTTTGTCTCATTTAAATGAATTTGAATATGGTTCCAATCCATATTATTTTATTCAAATAATTCTTTTAAGTTAATTAGATTACTTTTTAATCCACATTGACAATTTCAATTATTTTTCTCATGATTTAATTAATCATTTTTATTAGGGATTTGTCTTTATTCAAATAGAATTGAATTTGGTTAAAGCCCATGTAATTTTATTTGAAGAATCTTTATTCCTTTATTTATTTTTATTTGGATTATATTTATTCCATTTTCTTATGGATTTGGCCAGGATTTAATTTGACTTTTAAATATTCTTTATTTAATTATTTCTTTCTTTATCTTATAAAATCCATATCTTTTTATTTATAGATCCAAAATTGGTGATTCCAATTTATAGAATTTTATTTAATATTTGTTTATTCTTTTAAATCCTTTTAAGATTATTTTGCTCACAATTTGGCATGGATTTTGGTTAGGAGCTTTATTAGCTTTGGAAGTTAATTCCTTTTATCTTATTAAATTCATAAGTTTTTATTCATGGCTCCAAATTAAATGAAACCAATTTCTATGGTTTTATAATATTTTTGTTTACCATTTTTGATCATTTATTAATGTTTGTTGCTAATTTTTTTATGGAACATACCCATAGTCTTGGAGAGATCTTGGAAATGATTTCTTTCATTAGGGTTTTAGGGGTTTGGTTTAACTTTTCCAAGTGTTTAAATTTCAAGATACATTCATTGATGAATGCATTTTACTTGATTGAAATTTGGTGGATGCCCTTTTCATTCAAATTTTTGTTCAAGTAGGGTTTTGATGTTTCCATTTAGAAGCAAAAGTTTCTTTTCACCCTAAATTTCGACAATTAATTCTTTTGTTTATTTATTTTTCACATTTAAAAATTTGGAAAATTTTGGGATGTGACATCACATGTCATGGGCTCTGGGTCTTTGTCGTTGATAGAAGGGCGGCAGGGAAAGGATGCCGCCGAATTACCCTTTTGGGAAGAGCATATTTCAAGAATATGTTGTCTAGAACAACCCTAATTGTTACCTGGCCACCCCTTTATAAGGTGATCCAGGGCTTCCTAGAGGAAGGATCGATTCATTTGACACTTAGAGAAACCCTAGAGTGAGAGAGAGCAGAAGTATCATATTCTTCCTCTCTCAAGTATTGCTCAAGGAGAAAGTGTAAACCATAGTTGATCTAAATACAAGATCTTGAGTGCATTCTTCATGTGTATATCCACTATGATATCCCTCCCTGGATCCCACTAGTACACACTGGCCCCTTCTTTAGCCTATCCATGGAAACTGTCGTGCCACCACCACGATAGTTGGCGCCCAATATGGGGCCAACAACGGTGCTAGTTGGAGTCAAGATCGAGACAGGAAACTTCATCGCCACCGACGAGCGCATCATCTCTGGCCTAGTCCAGCGATTCGCCTTGCGGGACTACGCCAGCGATAACGTGCGCAACTTCGTCAAGTGGCCTCCTCCATGCAACGACGTCTTCATCAACCTTGGGGTGCACACTATCTACGTCGACATGGACGTCTCCTGCGTATACCGGTAGCGAATCGTTCTCGCAGGAGAGCCTCCCCTCTGCGCTGCTCGCGGTCTGTGTATCACTCGCTCTGTAGGAAACATCGAGGTGATGATGACTGCACCAGTCATAGGCGCTGGAGCCGGCACAAACAGAGATCCGTCAGCAATAGAACCGACAGTGGCAAATGCAGCAGAAATAGGAAATTTGACTCCCAGAGTACCTCGTACAAGGGGCCCTCGGCTGAAGAGACCGGAGAATATCCTGCAGGAAGCTATAGATAGCTTAACTACTCTTGTAGCTCCTATCGTAGACCCGGCTCAAGCGCATGCCAAGCTGGAGGAAACCCGGGAGAAGGTGTTAGAGGGAGCTAAAAAAGTAGCAGCAGCTCAGTAGTCACTGAACATCACCTTGCGTGAATATGCTAAGTCCAATAAGCTTAACACTAGCCCAACTAGAATTGATGGTGTAAGGATAAGAGCGAAAAATCTCCTTAGTGATATAAACAAAGAACATGTGCCTAGGACAGATGATTCGGCTAATCCAGGCTTGCCGAGATATAGCACGCTGACAAAGAACCTTAGAGCTGCAGACGCAGCCATAGCCGAGATACCTGCTTTATCCAGCGAATCCCGGCAAAGGCAGCAATAGAGAGTCATTGAGTTGGTGCACATCACAAACCAACAAAATGAGGAACTGCTCAAGAACAACTCAGCAAGGCCAGGAGGTTCCCGAGTCGTTCATTCGGCTAGAGGTGCTCTGGAAGTATCAGCTACGGCAACCTCTCCACCCGGTGGAGGCCCACAGAGAGAGGAGGCAGTAACTTCTGGAAGAAGGAACAAGCAAATGGTGTCGTATTATCAAACAGTGGACGGTAGAGGCAACCCAGACCAGGGAAATGGTAGCTGAGGCAATGGTGGAAACAGGAACTCCGGCCATGGTAATGGAAGTCAAGGGAATAACGGGCGAGGTAATCCCGGCCATCGCAACTCGGTTCGAGGAGGACAACATCCTCCACAACAACGCCAAACAAGGTATGAACATCAGTAGGAGCAAAGTGCGAGACCAGCTCTACAAAACCCGAGGCAAAACAAATATAATGATAGTTATTTGGAGGTGGAGAATGCATGATACCCTAGTACTGATCATCACATAGTAGGATCAAGGCTAGGAAACAGAAACTTGCAGGCGAATGATGCAAGGCTAAAATTGGACAGGATATACAGGTCCGAGTTATTGGAAGAACAAGGTCCTCCGGGTCCAGCTTGCTTTGGACCATGGATCATGAGGGAAGTACCTGTGCCGAACTTTTAGTTAGCCAGAGGAACAAAAACATATTATGGTAGCACCAAGCCACAAGATTGGTTAATAGATTATGCTACTGCAGCAAAAATTGCAGGGGACAATCTTAGATGAATAGTGAGGTATTTACCTCAAATGTTAGAAGGACCAACAAGGGTCTGGCTGAATAATTTGTCTGCTAGAAGTATCAACTATTGGTTAGATTTTGAGGAGATGTTTTTTAGCAACTTCACAAGTACATATAAGAGGCCGGATAGACCTCAACAGTTGGTAATGTGCAAGCAAAGGCCGAATGAAACTGATAGGGAGTTTCTGACTCGATGGTGTAACCTGAGAAATTCATTTGAAGGAGTGATTGAATCACAAGCGATCGCCTGGTTTGTACAAGGGTGCAGATACGGAAGTGTGTTATGGAAACACTATAGAGAGATATGCCGACAACATTGGCCGAGATAATCAAGATAGCCGACTCATATGCCCTGGGTGATCTGACTCAACCCGAACTTATGTCAGCCGAACAAAATGAGAGAAATGAGTATTATGATTGCGATGGAGCCGGGTCATCCCGAAGAAATGATTTCTGAGGTAAAAGAAGAGAGGATATGCCAGATTACAGATATAACTCGAGCCATGTTGCGGCTGTAACTCAAGATCAGCCAGGAGCTAGGAGTAGCCAGCGATAGAAAATAAGTATCCAACAGTGGATATCAAAGAATGATTAAAAAAGCAGTGGAGTGCTGAGTAGAAAAAGCAATGACAGGAGATGCCAAAGTATACATATGAGTCCATGTTGGATCAACCTTGCAAATTTCACACACCTAATTCGGCTAAGCCTGCAAATCACACAACTCGGCAATGTGCATGGATGAAGCAGGCGATGGGGAACATGGGACCACCACAAGCACCTCACCAGCCACAGCTCATGAGGGGAAATGCCCAGCAATTGATGTTACCACCACCTTCGCCGAGGTATGAGAATCAGGAAATAAGGGACGCAGTGTATCATGTGGCAAATCAAGACCAAGGAAACCACGGAAAACCCGACAATGATGGCCATAATGAGTACATGGAGCATCATCAGGCTTATTCTGTGTTCACCACAGAGCAAAAAAATAGAAAAAGCATGCAGCGACGACATATGGAAGTCAATGCAGTTATGCTAGCAGCGCCGAGATACATGCATTGGTCATACCAAGAGATCACTTGGCGTATCAGAGATCATCCCAAGATCTTGCCGAATCCAGGCTCATATGCTCTAGTGCTTGATCTGCCATTCATTGGGCCAAATATAAATGTGACGTTCTCCATGGTGCTCATTGACAATGGCAGCAATATCAATATATTGTACAAGGACACAATGCACAAGTTGGGTATCACGGAAAATATGCTGAAGGCGACTAAGACTACATTCCACGACATTGTCCCCGGGTTGTCATGCGAGCCTATTTGTCAACACCCGGATTTTTAATCCCAAATGCCTGTTATGCCATACATCGCAATCCCAGGATTAACATTTTTGCAAGACATAATAGATTGGATATCACAGTACATCATCCATTACAAACCATACAAAAGGTCTTACAACAAATAAAGGATCTCATGATCCAGTCTTAGTACAATCATAGTAGCAGAATAACGTAATCATAATGATAGCATGGGCAAAGCTCCATCTTCATGGTCACATGCAATGCTGACGATGGGAGATGATCCTAGTTGTCGTAACCTTCCTGCTGTCCGTCCTCCTGATAGTCCTCTTCATAGTCTAGCCAGGGACAAAGCCATGAGTACTCTTTAAGTACTCGCAAACTAATACTAACAAGTGAGATGGTTTTGGGTAGGAAGTACTAAGCTCTAGGTTATTTTGCAAAAATACGGATTTATCTCTACTGAGTTCAGAAGCAAAGAAAGCTAGTTGAAAGTTTTATAACTCCTAAGTGGGAACTTGAATTTCATATCACAACCCTGTTGTGGTCAAGTCAAAGTCACGAATCATTTCATAAGTCCTTTTGAAAACATCTGACGACGGAACAGTCTGGCCACTCCAACTGTTCATAACCGCGGACACGACTGTTCGAATAGTTTGACACTCTGTAGAGGTGGTACACTTTCACCACAATATTCGATACATCCGTCAGGAACAATCTTGAATTCACCATACTCAGTATGCGGATAATCAATCCTAACCTTTCAATTACACGCCCTAGTATAGGCACCTCTCCTGTGAGTTTGGCCTCCCAACCATGACCAACTATCATCTTGGGAACTGCACAGGTGGACAGTCTTCACAAGGTAGCCTCAGCTCAAACCTTGGCCGCAAGGGAACCCATACTAAGGTATATAAATTTCTAGTCAAGCCCTACCCAAATTTTGGGTATTGTGGTTGTACGGTAAAATTGGAATGATATCGCATCCAGACACCATCGGTTTTATAAGAGGGCTAAGACTCATGCCTCAACATTTTCATCATCAAAATCATCTGGTGTTCAAGAACACATGTCAAAACATTTCAATAGAATGACTCATCATTCTAAGGTTTTCATAACCATTTTCACCAAGTATTCCCATTCTAAAGTGATCAAGTTTTTATGCTTAGCACTAGCATCTACAAGTGGGGGTAATCACTAATGGGGGGTGGCAATCAAGTGTGAATGATCTAAGTTCAATCTCATGCCTCAGGATGACATCAAGATTATCTAACTTAGGCCAAGTTTTATGCTCTTTATACTACCTTTAAATAATCTTTCTAAGCTCTACACGTCACTAAGTAAACTTCAATAGAAATCTTTGATAAAGAAATAAAATAACTAAGCTTGCAAGTAAAACTAGGATTATGTGTCATCAAGGCGTATAACCAAGGCATGCCTAATGCATTGCATAGATCATATAGTTTTCACAGTCGCAAGTGTTAGCTTGCCTTGTGCAGATTAGTGGTTGAAGTTCTCCTCGGCTTCTTCCTCATAGTATTCTCCTTCCTCCTCGTATCCTTGGTCGGTACTAGCGTTTATAAATAAATATGAGGTACACAATCACCAAACAATACTTAACTACCTCTATTTATCACACCAAGGTTTTCACTAGATGATATAGGATCATCACAAACATTACAATCATCAAAGCACTTGGCTTATTTATTTTATTTTGTAAAAGTAATTTCTACTCATTGAAAAACTACTTAAGATTTAATATTATCCAACTAAAACATGGGATCATGTTGACACATGTCATCACCACATATTTCAGTACATGGGAATGTGATTTAAAGTGGTGACACAATTTAACAAGGTTTAACCTTTTTATTTTAATTAATTAAAGTGACTAGAATGGCCTATGGGGCATTCTTTTATTGCTTGTCCATTCTTTTTGCAAGTAAACCTAGATATTTTTATATATTTAGAAAGGTCTTGTTAAATGTGATTTTTGAGGGTTGGAATCAACTCAAAATGTGATTTTTGAGAGTTGGAATCAACTTAAAAGTTTTTGTGGTTGAATTTTGAAAAATGTTTGAATGCCTAAAAGCTTCCGCCTTGTTATTTTTACTATAGGTGATCTACAAATCTAAATGGATTGAATCAAACGGGCTTGGATTAAGAATTCCAGTACCTTTCTAACAAAATTGGTTTCATGAAATTTTGTTCAGTGAATCGACCTGAGTTGATTTTTGAATCTAGGTATAGAACTAAGTTTGAAACTAAAAGAATAAACCTAAATTCAAACTACTGTGTCACGCGGGAATGTAAATGGGCCGGCCCACGGCGCACAGTGCGCGTGGGTGATTTTAAGTGGATGAACCCACCAGTCAGCAAAACAGGGGGTGCGAAGCGGTACGGGGTGATCTAGGCCGCACGATCAAACTCTAATCGAATGGCTGTGACCTATCGTCTCCGTCAGGCAATGCCAGTGAAACAAAACCCTAACGCGGAAAGTGGGGGTCTATGTGGGCTCATCGGGGCTCAGGCGAGGGTCGGCGATGCTAGCGAACGACGAAGTCGATGATGGCGAACCTCCTGGAACCGGCGGCTTCTCCTAGGGCGGATCCAATCGCTGGCTCCTTTCTTCCTCCTCCGTGGCAGACTCCGGCCATATTCTGGCGATGTGCTGCTCGCCTTGCTCCGGGGGTGAGGTGGGGTGGTTCTGAGAGAGAGGGGAGTGTCTTGGTGTGAAGAAATCGAGTGGGGGTGGCCTCTATTTATAGTGCCAAGAGGGGACCGAAGGGAGCGGGTGGAGATCGTCGTGGTCATCGGGCGACGATAGGGGGCGGTGCTGTGCTCCCTGGCGAAGATCAACGGTGTGGTCTCGAGGCATGGGGTAGTGCGAGACGGTCGGAACGCTGCGGTGCTCTGGGCGTGTCCGACGGACATTTTAATGGCGCCCCGCGGCAACGGGTCGTGCGACAGCGAACGGGGTTGTCTGGCGTTCTCCTGGGATGGTGGTGATCACGCTTGCACGCGACAAGGGCGGCGTGCGGTCTATGGGCGCGTGTCGAGTGCGGCGCTCTAGCGCGCTCTCGGCATGGCGCAAAGGCATAGGGCTTGGAGATTCTAGAGTGGTCCAGTGGCTTTCTGATTGTTGGCATTAGATAGGGGGTGGCTAGGCTTGGTGCTGCTCCTAGCTTACTGTCGACTAAGGGGTGGCAAGGTGAGGCTCGACATGGTCACCATAGATGGAAATGTCAAGCTCACAGTGGTGCTAGAGCTTGCTAACTAAGCTAGATGATCTACTAAATGTCTGCTATGAGCTAGAGAGGGGACAAGTTAGGCCAAATCACTGCTCACTATAGTGTTTGATATTTGTTTGGTGTTTGCAAGGTGTTTGATGAAATGGCCGAAAGAGATTTGAATTTGAATTTTTGGTTCAAACTTGTTGGGTGTATTAGTTATATACTAGGTAGTCTCTGGTTAGTTGGAAAGGTCAAGGTGAATTGGTTTGGTTTGGTTTTGAGAATTGGTGATCTTCACATATGTTAAAGATTCAATTTTGAATTGTCATTTGAATCAAGTTGCCAAATGTTCTGTAAGTTTGAAAGGTGGGCTTGGGTTCACTTTTACTTGGTCTAGCAAGGGGTGAAAAGAAATGTAATTGTTTCTGTTTGAAATCTTGGACTAGAAACACTCAAAGTGGCCTAGTGAGCAAGATTGGCAAAAATGACCATTTGCTTGTTTTGTTTGTTTTTGATTTTCTCTTGATTTGTTTCTACTTGGAAATGTTTTAGATGTTGTTGTTTTCATCTTTAAACCATTTCTTGCTATTTAGAACAATCACACAAGTCCATTCATGCATTCCTACAATCATCACATACACACATGCATTCATATGATTTTATTTAACAAAGTTTTTATTAACCCTAAATTTTGGTGATTAGAAATGATAATCATTGTTCAATATTTTTGGGATGTTAGAAACCTTCCCTCCTTAAACAAAATCTCGTCCCGAGATTTGATAAAGAATAAAAAGAAAACTAGGATTTAAAGAGATCGGGAAACTCCATATTGATGTGGTCTTCTCGTTCCCAGGTAGCTTCTTCTTCAGTGTGGTTGCTCCACTAAATCTTGAGAAACTTGATGCTCTGGGTACTGGTGGTTCTGAAATATTCCTCCAAAATACGGATGGGTACTTCGGGATACGTCAGGTCATTGTTGATCTCTATGGAGCAGTGATCAATGTTCTTGAAAAATTCAGTCTTCTCCGGGACTTCAAGGCATTTGCGAAGTAACGATATATGGAACACATTATGCACTGCTGCCATCTCCTCTAGCAGTTCCAGTTGATACGATACTTCTCCTCGATGATTCAGAATCTTGAAGGGTCTGATATATCTGGGGGCTAACTTTTCTTTGAGCTGGAAACGTTGCATTCCCTTCAAAGGCGACACTTTGAGATACACAAAATCTCCGATATTGAAAGCAAGGTCTCGACGTCTCTTGTCGGCATAACTCTTCTGTCTTGACTAGGCGGTCTTGAGGTGCTCACGAATCTTGTGAACTTTCTCTTCTGCCTATCGTAGGATGTCGGGTCCAAAAATCTGATTCTCTCCTACTTCCGACCAATTCAAAGGGGTACGACACTTCCTTCCATACATGAATTCAAATGGGGCCATTTGCAAACTGGCTTGATAACTATTGTTGTAAGAAAATTCTGTGAAAGGCAGACATTCTTCCCATTTAGATCCATACTCTAGCACATAGGCTCTCAACATATCTTCGAGTATTTGATTTACTCGCTCCGTTTGTCCATCGGTCTGAGGGTGATAAGATGTGCTAAAATCCAGTCGGGTTCCTAATCCTTCTTGGAATTTCTTCCAAAATCTAGAGGTAAACTGAGTTCCTCGATCTGACACAATGTTCTTGGGGACTCCATGCAAACTGATGATTCTAGCTATATACAACTCTGCTAGCTTCGAACTCTGGTAGGTGGTCTTGACTGGTAAGAAATGAGCGACTTTGGACAATCTATCAACTATGAACCAAATAGAGTCATTTCCCCTACTAGAAGTAGGTAACCCGGTGATAAAATCCATTCCAACAGAATCCCATTTTCATTCCAGAATCTGCAATGGTTGCAACAGTCCTGCGGGTCTCTGATGTCCCGCCTTAACTCTCTGACAAATATCACACTTGGCTATGTAGCTTTCGATTTCTCTCTTCATCTTATGCCACCAAAATTGCTCCTTTAAATCCTGATACATCTTTATTCCTCCGGGGTGGATAGAATAAAGAGTATCATGGGCTTCTTTCAAAATAGCTTGCTTCAACTCTGAATCTGCTGGTACACAGAGACGTCCTTTATACCACAGAACTCTTCTTCGTCCTCGGTGAATCCGGGTACTTTGCCTGTAACGATGCTACGTTTGATTCCATCAACACTAGCATTTCCTTTCTGCGCCTCCTTGATTTGACTGATCAAAGTGGGTTGAAGTTCTATGCTAGCCAAAAATCCTTCAATAACTAATTCCATTCGGAAATCTTCCATATCTTGGTGCAAACTTGGTTGCTCCTTTAGAATCATGGAGTTCAAGCGACACGGCAATCTGCTAAGGGCATCTGCTACCACATTGGCTTTACCGAGGTGATAGTGGATGTCCTGATCATTGTCCTTGATTAGCTCTATCCATCTTCTCTGCCTCATATTTAGCTCCTTCCGAGTGAATATATACTTCAGGCTCTTGTGACCCGAATAAATCTCACAACGGTTTCCCATAAGGTAATGCCTCCATGTATTCAGGCCTAGAACTACGGCTGCTAGTTCAAGGTCATGAGTAGGATAATTCTGCTCATGCTGCTTTAGTTGATGAGATAGATAAGATATTACTATGCCTTCTTGCATTAGCACACATCCAAGACCGATCTTGGATGCGTCACAATACACATCAAAAGGCTTCGTGATATCCAGCATGATCAAGATTGGGGCTGAAATCAATCTCCTCTTGAGTCCTTGAAAACTCGCTTCACATTTGTCCGTCCATTCGAACTTCTTATCCTTCTTCAACAATTGGGTCATGGGTCTTGTGATACTTAATAATCCTTCTACGAACTCGCGGTAATATCCTGCCAATCCGAGAAATGCACGAACTTGGGTTTGAGTGGTTGGGATCTGCCAATCTTCAACATCCTTCACCTTTGTAGGGCCAACGGCAATTCCTCCGGCTGATACAATATGTCCGAGGAATCCTACCTCCTGTAACCAGAATTCACAATTGATAAACTTGGCATACAACTGATGCTCCCTAAGGGTTCCAAGGATGTTCCTTAGGTGTAGCTCATGTTCTTCTTCTAATTTGGAATATATCAGAATGTCATTGATGAAAACAACGACAAACTTATCCAGGAAGTCCATATAAATCTTATTCATGAGGTTCATGAAATAAACTGGGGCATTGGTTAATTCGAAATACATGACGGTATACTCGTATAATCCATATCTGGTGGTAAAGGCAGTCTTTGGAATATCTTCTACTCGAATCTTGAGTTGGTGATAACCAGTTCTAAGATCAATCTTAGAAAACACTTTGGCACCAGTCAACTTGTCAAACAGGTCTTCTATCTTTGGCAATGGGTACTTGTTCTTGATGGTGACATCATTCAACTTTCGATAATCCATACACAAACGGTTACCTCCATCTTTCTTGTCCACGAATAAAATAGGTGATATCCATGGCGATGTTGGGGATATGCTATATGGGTATCCTCATAGCATGTCTCTTATCCGGATAACCTAGGTAGCCCGTAGTTGGTAGCATGGCCCATGGCCTGCTGGGCGGCCCAGTTAGATGTATCCAGAAGGGAGGCCCATACCAGATAAAGGAAGGCTACGGTGGAGTCACCAGCGTACCCGGAGCCTTGGAGTACAAGACACACTAGACTACTAATAGACGGTGTAGGATTCTGTAACCTGTCCGGCTAGGACTTTTCCCTGTAACCCTAGGACCTGGCGACTATATAAGTCGGGCCTATGGGATCCTTCAGTGCACAATCTCAGACAACTTCACATAATCTCGCACAGCGAACCAATACCTGTAACTCGGCGTATTGCCCTTATAGTGATTTATAGCAGGAGTAGGATTCCGCCACCATTGTGGGATCTGAACCTTGGTAAGCTGTGTTACCTCGTACCCGTCAATCGTCCGCCTTCCCCCACGTCTCTAAACACGCACTGTGAGGACCCCTCCGTGGCATACTCGTCGGCAATACCACGACAGTTGGCGCCCACCGTGGGGCAAGAGGCGCTTCAGGCTCTTCAGCGGGTGAGGACAAAGATCTTCGCGGGAATCAGCAAAACCGTAGCCATCGGTCGTGTTCTTTTCTCCGGGAATGTTCCGATCGTCCCTCCCGATGAGTTCTGGATCCTAGCAAAGACGAACCATACGCGGTGTTTGATCGTTCCTATCGGAGACATCCACCTCTTCATCGGCGAAACCGACTCAGGCACTAGTTCCCTGGGAGTCGGACGAGCATCAAGACCCGCACGGACCTCCTACGGGCAGGATACGTTCGCCGAAGGATCAATGTCGGATATCTCTTTGGAGTTTGCCGACAAAGATCGGAAAAATTCAAGGCCCAACCAAACCGCCCCTGTGCAGGATATAACGATGGAAGATCACTGCAAGTCCGCCGGCTTCGTCCGTGCGTCTGGACAACAGAGATCCAAGTTCGTCGGCGTGGTTACCATCTTCGATCTGGCGCGTTGTATTCAGAGAGAGGGCGAAAACCCCCGCGATTACCTTGCCAGGTGGCTCAGATATCCGCCCACTACCCCAATGATGATGCCATGTATCACTTTGTGGAAGGACTGGACCACGACACGCTTCTCCGGCATTCTCTAAGGCGGCAGCAGGCTTCGGGACGCCTTACCTTCGAAGGCATGTTGAACACCGTCAACAACTATGCGGAGGCCGAAGCGGCAGCTCAGACAGCGCTTGCGCTCATTGATGGAGCCCCTCTAATTCAGCCACTGCCACCACCGCCTCCGGCCGCCATCGCCGCAGTCGCGCCACCACCTCCAGCCATCGTCGCCGCCATTGCACCTCCACCCCCTATCATCGAGGAAGTCCTGGCACCCTCCGACTCTGTGATTGACGCGCTATACGCCGACTTTCAGTGCAGATTCAGAGGAGATAGATTTCAGTCCAGAGGAACTAGACTTCGCCATGCAGGAGATGGAGGAGGAGTACACACGCGACGAGCAAGCCAACAACGTCGTCACGTCTCGAGAGGTGTTCGTCACCATTGGGACGATGATGGATGAAGATCAACCCGGACGAGCTCCGCCTATAGCTCTGGACAAAGGGAAGGGACCACCTGTTGCTGCCGACATTGATCGCGCAAAGGTCATGCCCCTTCCGCCTAACCCAGTGCAGCAGCCACAGGAACTCGACACCGGCCCGAGCAACAACAACACCACAAACTTGCCGCCTTCGGCATCTACGTCTGCTGCTGCCCAAGTTACTCTAGCTGATAGAGTAATGTACGACAATCTCCTCGTCGAGCCACTAACTGTAGCTCATATCCGGAACGTGACTCGGCTTGACGAGAAGTTCCAGCAGCTGCTGGAGGAAGTGCAGGCCATCGCGGAGCAAAGCTCTAAGCTAGATCGATATCTGGTCAACGCGCAGAAATCCATAGAGAAAGTTAGAGCAATGGAGGCCGAGTACAAGACTCTGCTGCAGCAGCAGAAGGACAAGAAATCTCTGGCTCGCATCATCAACGATCCTGCTGTACGACGAAACCTAGGATGGGCTCCCCCGAAGACGGCACAAGCCAATCCATACATTGACAGTGAAGGCAGGCAAGTGAAGCCCACTCCTCTCCTCAACTTCGCCATCGCCAAGACCCTTCTGGAGTAGGATAGATCGCTTGAGGCGGTAGACCAGGTCTATGACCTAGTGGCCAAGGCGGTAAAGCAACAGGAAAATGCCACATCTCAGAGGCTTGAGTCTGACCCAGCGTTTTGCCAGTCCAGCCAGCATAAGCCTCCAAGGGACAGATCTCCTCTTGATGTCGGGTCTTAGAAGGGTTCATGAGAACGAAGACGGAGGGATGCGCACAACAGGAAGGATGCTATCCCCATATCCTCCAACCACGGAGAAAAGGCCCAACCTCGTCGCCCATCACCATCGCCCCGCTCCCCCCGACATCGCGAAGGCCCCAAGGCTCACCATCGTAGGGATATGCCCCCGCTAAGGCAGGGCGGCATCGTCATCCGCGACAACGCGGAGTAGACCCGTCATGACAAAGAGTGCAACCAGGGACACAAGAGAAGGTCTCGCCATGACCCTTCACGTCCAACAAGCAATTGTGACAGGCGTGAGGCGTCGCAGGAGGGTAATAGCAAGAAGGCTAACCCACCGCCACCTCCGCCTTCGTCGCCACCTAGCAGTCACCATGGCGGAGGAGGCCTACGTCATCAACCCCTTGATTGACGGCATTGAGTTCACCAAATGTATGGTGGATAGTGGAAGCAGCATCAACATCATGTACCTAGATACACTGCAGAAGAAGAACTTGATTGAGGCAAACCTAAGGCGTACCAACACCATCTTCCATGGCGTAGTTCCTGGTCGGGAGGCTCGGTCCCTTGGGTGCATCACACTTCAGGTTGCCTTTGACGATGTTAATAATTACCGCCAAGAGCGCATGAACTTTGAGGTGGTCCCCTTCAAGAGCGTGTACCACGTAATATACGACCGCGACATATTCCACACCTTCATGGCCAAGCCATGCTTCGTCTACAACAAACTCAAGATAACCGGACCAAACAGTGTCATCACCATATCCGGAAGCTTTACCAAAGCAAGGGACTGCAAGATTAATGAAGCAGCCTACGTGGAAGCTGTCCTCTACAGCGAAGAATTAAAAGAGATCCAGAGCAAGGTCGATGACTCAGAGATGCCCGCGTCGAAGAAACAGATCTCCGACTCTGCTCCAGCATTCAAGGTTGCCATCGAGACCAAGCCGATGGAACTTTTGGTAGGTGATGCCTCCAAGACCACTGCCATTGGGACAAACCTGGATCCCAAATAGGAAAGCGCGCTCGTCGAGTTCCTCCGTGAGAACAGGGACATCTTTGCCTGGCAACCTGCCAACGTGAGATCCAGGAGCACAGCTTAAACATTGATCCAAAATGCAAACGAGTGAAGCAACCTCTACGACGCTTTGGAGATGAGAAGAGACGCACCATAGGCAAAGAGATAGCTAGATTACTTAAGGCTAGTTTTATCTAAGAAGTCCTTCACACCCAATGGATGGACAATCATGTACTTGTCCCCAAAAAGGGAACCAAAGAATTAAGAATGTGCATTTATTACACCGGCTTGAACAAAGCATGCCCCAAAGATCCGTTTGCTTTGCCTCGCATTGACCAAGTCATTGACTCGACGGCTGGCTCGAAACTTTTGTGTTTTCTCGATGCATACTTAGGATACCACCAGATCAAGATGAGGAAGTCGGACCAATTGGCCACTTCGTTCACTACTCATTACGGCATGTTTTGCTATGTTACGATGCCCTTTGGGCTAAAAAACACAGGTGCTACGTACCAGTAGACAATGCAACGTTGCCAATACGATCAAATTGGTCAGAATGTTCACGCCTATGTGGACGATATAGCGGTGATGTCTAAAAAGTCAAATGACTTAATCTCCGACTTAAAAGAAACCTTTGATAATCTCCGGAAATACAACATGATGCTTAACCCCAAGAAGTGCGTCTTCGGGGTTCCAGCCGACAAATTGTTGGGCTTCATCGTTTCCCAGCATGGAATCGAGGTCAACCCGGAGAAAATCAAGGCCATCTTAAACATAAACCGTCCGACATGCCTAAAGGACATTCAACGACTAACAGGTTGTGTTGCTGCAGTTAGTCAGTTCGTCAGCCGACTTGGAGAGAAGGCTCTGCCGCTGTACAAGTTGCTGAAGAAGGCGGACAAATTTATGTGGACGAACGAAGCAGATGCAGCATTGGAGCAGCTCAAGGAGATTCTTTCCTCAACGCCCATCATTGCAGCACCCGAGCCTGGAGAGCCCATGTTAATTTACATGGCGGCAACCAACCGGTTAATCAGCATCGTCGTCGTGGTAAAGCGGAAGGAACCAGGCTATGAGCACGGAATTCAACGACCAGTTTACTATGTAAGTGAGGTCTTGACAGAGTCCAATCAGCGTTACCCGCACTACCAGAAGATAGCTTATGGAGTATTCCTCGCTTCTCGAAAGCTGAGCCATTACTTTCAGGAGCACCCAATCACAGTGGTGAGCAAGACTCCACTGTCCGAAATTATCAACAACAGCGACGCTATGGGAAGGGTCGTGAAGTGGGGCATTGAACTTGCCGCCTTCGAGATCACCTACAAAATACGCGACGCTATCAAGTCACAAGCCTTGGCGTATTTCATTGCAGATTGGACGGAGATGCCAGATGCTACTCCGTTGCCGAAACCAGAGTACTGGGTGATGCACTTTGATGGATCAAAGCTGCTCAATGGATCGGGGGCTGGTGTACTGCTACAGTCACCAACTGGGGACAAGCTACACTACGTTCTGCAGATCCACTTCGAGGCTACGGACAACATGCCTTAGTATGAAGCACTCATTCATGGATTACGCGTAGCCAAGGATATTGGCATCAAGCGCATAGTTTGCTGTGGAGATTGCCCAGCAGGTGGCTGGCACCTGGAATGCATGGAACAATATGATGACGACATATCAAGACGAAGTGGACGAGATAGCCAAGAGATTCTTGGGCTACGAAGTCAAGTATGTACCTAGGGAGCAAAACAAGGCGGCTAATCTGCTGTCTAAGCTTGGATCAGGGCGCAAAATTCTGCCAGGAGTTTTCCTAGAGCATCTACGGACACCATCCGTGAAGGGAGCAGACATCGACAACCCGGATAGAGTTGACTCTTTCGTCCACATGGTGGAAAAGGTCCCTCCGGCTTGGACAAAACCGTTCATGGAATATCTCGAACACGGAACTTTGCCCGACGACGAAGTTGAAAGACGACAAATAGTATGTTGAGCGAAGGGCTATACCATAATCAATGGACAGCTCTACAAAAGGAGAACTACAGGTGTATACCTTAAGTGTGTTTCCTAGTTAAAAGGTATTGAAATCCTACATGAAATCCATCTCGGAGATTGCGGGCATCACGCCGCTCCTCGATCGTTGGTCGCGAAAGCCTTCTGGCAAGGATTCTACTGGCTGACCGCGAAGGCGGACGCCGACAAGATGGTTGAGACATGTGTTGGATGCCAGTATTATGCCCGACAACCACATGTTCCTGCTAAAGAATTGCGAACAATACCAATAACTTGGCCATTTGCATTCTGGGGGCTAGACATGGTGGGACCGTTACAGACGGAACCATGTGGGTTTACGCATCTGTTTGTAGCAGTTGATAAATTCACTAAATTGATAGAAGCTAAACCCATTAGAAAGCTTGATGGGGCAACTGCCCTCAGGTTTTTCCGGGATCTAGTGGTGAGATTTGGTCTCCCACATAGCATTATCACCGACAACAGTAGCAACTTGTCACTCGGAGAAGTGGAGGCATATTGTTGGGACAAAGGCATCCGACTTGACCTTGCATCTATGGCACATCCACAATCCAATGGTCAGGTTGAGCGAGCCAATGGATTAGTTCTATAGGGAATAAAGCCACGTCTTGAGGCACCGCTACATAGATCAGCTGGAGCCTGGGCGGAAGAATGGCCATCTGTGCTGTGGAGTTTACGAACTACACCCAACAGATCCACCGACTACACCCCTTACTTCATGGTATATGGAGTAGAAGCCATCCTACCTTCCGACATACTTCACGATGCACCAAGGGTTGCCGCCTACGACGAAGATGACGCTGAAGAATCCAGACGCCTAGATGTGGACCTTCTCGAGGAGGAGCGCGTTTTGGCATGCCAAAGATCCGCCATCTACCAGCAGAAGCTACGCAGCTACCATAGTTGCCGCGTTTGGCATCGCTCGTTTAAAGAGGGGGATTTGGTGCCCCGACTTAAGCAGAAAAAGTCACACAAATTATCCCCGCCATGGGAAGGACCGTATATCATAAGCAAGGCGCTACTCAATGGGTCTTAATACCTCATTGCCAATCGTGAACTGAAGGATAGACGCAACGAGGATCATAAGCGTAAGCGACGTGACCTGGATGATGACTACCCAGAGCTTGATCGGCCATGAAACATAGCACAACTACGTCCTTTCTACACTTAGCATTTTTTATCTAATTGTGTACCTCTTATATGATCAATGAAATAAAGCTCTTTGGTTCACTCATATTTCTGAGTCTTTTACCTCCTTTAGTGTTCATTTTTGGATCATATAAAACCTTTATGCACAAGCTTTGCGATTGCACTTGTGAAAATTCCGCCTACGGGCGTTAGCTTAACTTTTCTGGTCTACACATTCTTTGTCGTTTTTATGTGGATTCTAGAGTAGTGACTTTCGGCACTTATTGTCGGCAATTTTGTGCTTAGGTTATTGACGGTGCCATTGGACATCATCACCTGAGCGCATGGTTCCGACAACGAGTCTTCCGACTCACGAAAAGTCAAGCATAAAAACCCAAGTAATGGATAAGCCAACACTTGCTTAAAAATATATACATGCTGGAAATAGTTCTTAAGTAGCAGGACATACACCATTGTTTTCCGCCTTAAGTTAACACATAGTTTTTCCGCATAACAAGTTACAGAGGAAACAAATATTACAAGTTGTTTTTATTCCTCTGGCGCAGGCGACTTGGAAGCAACATCACCAGCAGCGGGAGAGTCACCTCCCTTGAAGTCGGCAGTATTGAGGGACTCGGAGGAGCTTTTGCCTTTTCTTCAACGGTATTCATGGGCACAAAGACGTTAACGCCGACCAACTCGGCAACTCTGGTGTCATAACCCGCGAGCAACGCCTAGATAGATTTGTGATTTATCTTTTGGCCTTCGTCGTCTACGTCGGGGATACCAGAGGTTACGGTGTCGATGTCGGCATTCTCGTAGTGTGCCTTCACCATTAACAATGCCATCCTGGCGCCGGCCCGTGAACATGAAGCTTTCCAGCTTGAAATACGCTCGAGGGCTCGGCCCAGGATCTCCGAGAACTTCGCTACAGAGTCCGATGCCTTGATGTTAATTTGGAGGGATTTGGCAATATCTTTGGTCTGCGCGATGGCGGTGTTGATGAAGTTGCCGGCAAGGACCATGCATTCCTTTGGCGGAGGAGGCGACCGGGTTAAACCCATAGGAGCTACGAATTGCCGACAAAGGAACGCATGAGTTCAAAAATTCAAAGTATCCAGACTACAGAAATCCAAGACGGAGAATCACTTACTGAAGATGCTGTCCTCAGCTTGTCAGAGAGTATCCGCCAAGGAGTCCCGTTCTTTTTGGAGGATCTTGTACGCTTCATGATGGCATTGATTCTGCTCATCGGCAGCTTTCTTCTGATCTTTTAAGATCGTGATCTCCTCCTTCAAGCAGTTCATGTCCTTGGTGGCGGAGTCCTGCAGGGCTTTCATTGATTCTTCATGCATCTTCAGCATGTCCTTCCTCTCCTTCTTGAGGATCTTGTTCTCGCTATCCAGCTCCTGAATATGCTTGGATTGCTCGATAATGTCCTTAGCCTTGGCAATGGTTTCTGCAAGTCGGAGAAAGCAAAGTACACAGTGAGTACTTGGAGAATACACAAGGTCAAGTCGGAATACGAACAAGAAAGGAAAAACAGACGATTGCTCTTGATGATCTGTTCCTTCAAGAAGGCAGATTTACCCTTTTCAGCTTCCAAGTCCGTGCGCATCTTCTGGTACTTGTCGTTGGCCATGCCCCTCCGAGCATTCTCATTCTGTGGAAAGAAGAAATTTAAACGTTGTTTGGTCTACTTGGAGCATCTAGCCGGAAAATTTCCACCTAGATGCTCGGGGGCTACAACGAGAGTTTTTAACTTAGCAATATGCTTAGTCTTTCTTTAAGCATCTAGTCAGAACTAATGCAGTTTTTGATTAGAATCTTGGGGGCTACAGTATAAATTAACTCGGATATATGCTTAGCTTCTCTTTAAGCATCTAGTCGGAACTAATTCAGTTAAAAATAGAAGCTTGGGGAGCTACAGTATCGAAATTTATAAACACTACGTATGCTACTCTTAAAGCATCTAGTCGGAATAATTCATTCCACCTATATGCTTTGGGGCTACAGTGAGAAGTTTTCTAGCTTAGTCACTCTTAGAGCATTTAGACACAAAGACCTATGGTTTTCCGTCTAAATCCTCGGGGGCTATAGTGGGATACTCATATGAAATGCAAAAAGGCAAATATAACTTACAAGTGCAATGATCTTGAGGTTGGTAGCACTCTTGGCTAGAAACTTGCCGAAGGATGCACTGTTTCCTTGCAAGATTTCTGCTTGCCGGAGAATCTCCTCGAGACCGCACGTTGGAGATGTCGGCGCCACACCAGGAACCAGAGAAGTGCTACCCGGCGTAAGTACCGGGTAGACTATCTTCGGAAACTCTATGGTTTTCTTGGGTGCGGGGGTGCCGCGTTTGGCAGATGTACCACCTACCACCACCGCCTTACCGCTATCCATGGCATCCTTAGCCGAAGCTTTAGCCATTTGGTGTGCGGTACTCTCCTGCGTCGCCTGTTCGCCGACAACAGCGAGCTCTGTAGAGGCACTTGAGTCCACTTCCATGACGGAAGGGCCAGATGCTTCCTTAGCATGTGAGCTTGTCGGAGCGAACGAAGGCTGGACAATGGGAGTAACAGGGGCGATGGTGGGAGATTCATCGCGATGCAGCATATCCTTGATGGTTCTAGAAGCCCCAGAAGTTTTGGAGGTCTTCTTCAAGCTGGTCGTGGCTTTCTTCCTGAAACATGCAAAATGCATAAGTACAGGAACAGGACAGACAAATGGACAATGTCGGAGGGAAAGAAGCTTACACAAGAGGGGGTGCTTTAGCAAAAGGGATCCCGGTAATCTTTCTTTTCTCTGCCTCCAGGGCGGCCGTAGTCTTTTTGGAGGCTCCACCCTCCGTCTTATTCTTCTTGCCTCCGTCGGCAGCGTCAGAGGTGGAGCTCTTCCGCTTTTGCGCCAACGGAGCATCGTCGTCGGACACGACGGTGACTTCCTTCATCTTTGGATCATAGATTTGAGGAGCCATGCTGTCCTCGTATATGTTGCTAAGCTGTTAAGGTGAAGAACTACCGTGTAAGATGAGATGGTAATGGCTAGACGGAAGTACTGGAGTATATGTCATACACGGAAAATAAGCAGTTACCTTTGGTAACTTGCTCTATACGAACATGTCATAGGTGATGGCTAAGCCACGCTTCTTGTCCTTCACCTTGAAGATGTCCTTGAGGCGAAGCTTGACGGATTCGCTCAAGAAATTGTCCACGGAGATGCAGAGGCTATCCTTTCTAACGTTGGAATACTCATGCATCAGCTTCGAGCGGTGCTGCAAAGGCTGGATCCGCCTGATGAACCAGCACATGGCTAGGTCCAGTCTGGTCAAACCCGTCTCTACGAACCACTCTATCCTCCTTATAGTGCGGGAAGCGTCGATGTCGGAGGGAAGGGAGGACTGGGATATCCATGTCGGGGCTTCGACGACTGCTCCATCGATAAAATCCGGGTACATTACTTCTCGGCCGACTAGAGGGATATCTGGGCCGTAGATGTAAGTACGCTGCCAATTCTTGCAGGACTCGTGGCCAACGATGTCGAGGAAGCGCCAGCCAGGCTGGATCTTGAAGCTAATGGTGCCACAATTTCTATGTTCGTCCTTACTGGCTCCGGCTTCGCGCTTGACAGTGAAGAAATATATGAAGATGTCTAGCCTAGGCTTAATCCCTAAGTAACCCTTGCAAAGCGCTGCGTAATTTCTAAGAGCTAGGATACTATTGGGAGAAAGGTTCTGTGGCTATACTCGGTAATGATTCAAGAAAGCGAGGAAGAAATTAGAGATGGGCAGGGAGACGCCGCGTACCAACTGTGCTTTGAGGTACACCTTTTCTCTGGCTTGGGGAGAAGGTGTGACCTCGCCGACCGGCGTCGCCCGCCAGGCGAGCCCCTCCGCCGCGGGGAGGTAGCCCTCGACGATCAGCTCTTTGATATCACGGTCCGTGATGTCCGAACCGCGCCAGTCGCCTTTGTGGGAGTCATATTCCTCCTCCAGCAGCTCCAGCGCCCCTGGATTATAGTCGCCGCTGGTGGCCTCGACCATCGCAGACCTGGGGATGACCAGGCCCTCTAGGGCACGACGACGGAGCTCGCCGGCTTTGCCGCGGCTTCGCCCGACGCCGCCATCGAAGGGGAGGAGCTGTTGCTGGCCATTGGGTGCGTTCGGAGGTGACTGGTGAGATTGGGAGTTAGAGTTTTTCGTGCTAGGCGCGGAGAGCTCGAGGAGACACTTGCCTGAGGAAGAAGAAGATGCAGGGGAGAATGAGGTGAAAAAGTAAATTTTCCACTGCAGTTACTATTTATGATCTCCAGCATCAAGATTCGTGCAACTTGATCGAATGGTTGCCGCGTAGACGACGTGTGCGTAAATTTCACCACGTACCAACCGTCGCCGCCAACGGTTCGTATCGCTCGCACGGGAAAAGTGGACATAATTGCGTTCTCTGCATGTGTGAGTTATGAGGTGTTGCTGACCTATGTCTACGTCGCCCTAGCTGACATAGGCAGATGAACCATCACATCAGAAGGTTCCGGCATGGACGGATCCAGTCCGGCTACGGAAGAGTACGATGGAAGATTCGGCAATTTTCCGACTTACAAGTTGATGACAGAGAAAACCTTGCAGGGTTCTTTGGGAGGACTACAAGATATTGCTTGACGATTTGCCGACATCCATATAGACGGAGCATTCAACGTGAAGAGGCAAGACGACGTAAGATCTCGGAGTTCTCCGGGGGCTACTGTTGGGGATATGCTATATGGGTATCCTCATAGCATGTCTCCTATCCGGATAACCCGGGTGGCCCATAGTTGGTAGCATGGCCCATGGCCTGCTGGGCGGCCCAGTTAGATGGATCCGGAAGGGAGGCCCATGCCGGATAAAGTAAGGCTACGGAGGAATCGCCGACGTACCCGAAGCCTTGGAGTGCAAGACACGCTAGACTAGTTGTAAGCAGTGTAGGACTCTGTAACCTGTCCGGCTAGGACTTTTCCCTGTAACCCTAGGACCTGGCGACTATATAAGTCGGGCCTATGGGAGCCTTTAGGGCACAATCTCAGACAACTTCACATAATCTCGCACAGCGAACCAATCCCTGTAACTCGGCGTATTGCCGTTATAGTGATTTATAGCAGGAGTAGGATTCCGCCACCATTGTGGGATCTGAACCTTGGTAAGCTGTGTTACCTCGTACCCGTCAACCGTCCGCCTTCCCCCACGTCTCTAAACACGGCAATCTGCTAAGGGCATCTGCTACCATATTGGCTTTACCGGGATGATAGTGGATGTCCTGATCATAGTCCTTGATTAGCTCTATCCATCTTCTCTGCCTCATATTTATCTCCTTTTGAGTGAATATATACTTCAGGATCTTGTGATCCGACTAAATCTCACAACGGGTTCCCATAAGGTAATGCCTCCATGTCTTCAGGCCTAGAACTACGGCTGCTAGTTCAAGGTCATGAGTAGGATAATTCTGCTCATGCTGCTTCAGTTGCCGAGATAGATAAGATATTACTTTGCCTTCTTGCATTATCACACATCCAAGACCGACCTTGGATGCGTCATAGTACACATCAAAAGGCTTCGTGATATCCAGCATGATCAAGATTGGGGCTGAAATAAATCTCCTCTTGAGTCCTTGAAAACTCGCTTCACATTTGTCCGTCCATTCGAACTTCTTATCCTTCTTCAACAATTGTGTCATGGGTGTTGTGATACTTGATAATCCTTCTACGAACTCGTGGTAATATCCCGCCAATCCGAGAAATGCATGAACTTGGGTTTGAGTGGTTGGGGTCTGCCAATCTTCAACATCCTTCACCTTTGTAGGGCCAACGGCAATTCCTCCGGCTGATACAATATGTCCGAGGAATCCTACCTCCTGCAACCAGAATTCACATTTGATAAACTTGGCATACAACTGATGCTCCCCAAGGGTTCCAAGTATGGTCCTTAGGTGTAGCTCATGTTCTCCTTCTGATTTGGAATAGATCAGAATGTCATCGATGAAAACAACGACAAACTTATCCAGGAAGTCCATATAAATCTTATTCATGAGGTTCATGAAATAAGTTTGGGCATTGGTTAATCCGAAATACATGACGGTATACTCGTATAATCCATATCTGGTGGTAAAGGAAGTCTTCGGAATATATTCTGCTCGAATCTTGAGTTGGTGATTACCAGTTCTAAGATCAATCTTAGAAAACACTTTGGCACCAGTCAACTTGTCAAACAGGTCTTCTATCTTTGGCAATGGGTACTTGTTCTTGATGGTGACATCATTCAACTTTCAATAATCCGTACACAAACGGTTACCTCCATCTTTCTTGTCCACGAATAAAATAGGTGATCTCGATGGCGATGTTGGGGATATGCTATATGGGTATCCTCATAGCATGTCTCTTATCCGGATAACCCGGGTGGCCTGCAGTTGGTAGCATGGCCCATGGCCTGCTGGGCGGCCCAGTTAGATGGATCCAGAAGGGAGGCCCATGCCGGATAAAGGAAGGCTACGGTGGAGTCACCAGCATACCCGGAGCCTTGGAGTACAAGACACGCTAGACTAGTAATTGACGGTGTAGGACTCTGTAACCTGTCCGGCTAGGACTTTTCCCTGTAACCCTAGGAACTGGCGACTATATAAGTCGGGCCTATGGGAGCCTTTAGGGCACAATCTCAGACAACTTCACATAATCTCGCATAGCGAACCAATCCCTGTAACTTGGCATATTGCCCTTATAGTGATTTATAGCAGGATTAGGATTCCGCCTGGGTAAGCTGTGTTACCTCGTACCCGTCAACCGTCCGCCTTCCCCCACGTCTCTAAACACGCACTATGAGGACCCCTCCATGGCGTACTCGTCGGCAATACCACGACAAACGACGCACTTGGTTGAATCAGTCCTATCTCCAGCATAGCATCCGGTTGCTTCTTCAGCTCCACTAATTCAGAAGGGTTCATACTATATGGTCTCTGGTCTATGGTCCGGTTCCAGGGATTAGTTCAATGATAAACTTAATATCCCGATGTGGTGGCATACCGGGCAAAACCTCTGGAAATACATCGGGGTATTCACAGACTACTCTGACTTGGTCAATGGTTGGCTAGGCTAGGCTCTTGTTGCACTTGAATTGACGGGGCAAGGTTTCAGATACATGATCGACTGATATTCTAGCTGTACTGGTCATGGTTATGGCTTTCTTGGCACAGTCGATTAATCCTTTATGTTTCTACATCCAATCCATTCCTAGTACTACTTCCAAACCTTTTGTTCCAAGTACTATTAGCTTAGCATAAAAAATCTATGCCATGGATTCGGATAGGTACGTCCTTGCAAATTTGTCTAGCTTTGGTGGTTGAACCAGGTATTTGAACTATCATAACATGCTTCAATTTGGTGGTTGAATCTTACTAGTGCATGCAAATTCTTCGGTAACAAACGAGTGTGATGCTTCAGAATCAAACAACACTCTTGCAAGTACTGAGTTAACAGAAAACATACCCAGCACGACATCTGGCGCTTCTTGGGCTTCTTCAGCATGCATGAGAAAGAGATGGCCATTACGGTTGAGAGAATTCCCTGGGGAAAATATTCTTCCGGGCTGAACACGACGCTGCTGCTGAGCTGGGGCATTTGCATTGGGGGTTGCGGCAATCTTCTTGGGGCACTCATTGGAATAGTGACCCTTGGTTCCACATTCATAACAAGTCACCTGAGACTTGTCCTTTGCTGCAACAGGCACATCATTGCTTCCAGTCCTTGGGGCAGTGTTGATGTTGGTGGCGACATTGTTACTGTTGAACTTAGGCGGTACACGGTTGAAATTGCTGGGGTTGCCGGGGTTGTTGTTATTTCCTCCGGGCCTTGGGTTTCCTCCTCCACAGTTGGGATAGGTTGGACGGTTCATCGGGGGTCTATTGTTTCTTGGGGCAAATCATGGAGATGGGTTGGGGCATACTTTGGGGTATGATGGGTTCCTGGTTGATGCATCATGCGACGCTTGCGGTTCTCATTAGCTTGGTTGATCTTGCCTTCCATCAGAATGGCAGAGTCCACTAAGGCTTCAATATCAGCAAAGGGGATATTGACTAACACTGTCTGCATCTCATCATGTAGAACATTCAAGAATCTCTCCTTCTTCTTAGCTTCTGTATCTATCTCATCCGGTGCATACCTAGCCAATGACAAAAATTTGTCATGGTACTCAACTACGGTCATCCTTCCTTGCTTCAGTTCCCTGAATTCATCTCTCATCCTCTTGATCAAACCCGGTGGCACATGGGTTCTGCTGAACTTGATTTTGAACTCTTTCCAAGTCATCATTTGACCTCCATTCATGGCACGAACGCTGTTCCACCATGCTCTGGCATCTCCGGCCAGATAGTGGGTGGCAAACAATACCTTCTCATTAGCTTCCACTCCAGCAACTTATAGGTTGTTCTCCATGGTTTCCAGCTAATCATTGGAATCGAGGGGCTCTTTAGACTTAGTGAATATGGGTGGGTTGGTGTTTTGGAAGTTCTTGAGCTTGGATCCATGATTGTCCTGATTTACATGGCCTTGATTGTTGTTGGCCATTTCAGCTATCTGTTTGTAACACCCTCAGAATCGGCCCTATGCAAGTTTTAGCAAAACTCGCCAAACCCGCATAGAAACGATTCGAAGGTGCCCACCAGGCACTTTCGTGCGGGTGGAAAGCAAAGTAATAACATTACACAACAGTCCTCGATGGGACCCACAGAACAGATATATATACAACAGCGACTCAAGAGTCAAGAATACAAATATACGGAACAAAGATCCAAATCACCTTGAAAACGATGGGGCGTCCGACTACGGACAAGATGCAAATGGGGCTAAGAGCCCTGAAGAATAACCAATGGCGTCCATAACCCTGCCCAGGCCAAGCCGGAAGGGTAACCGTGCTAACGGCGTCGATCTCAAAACCTGCTTAAAAAGGGTGCCGACAAGGGCAAAGGAAAAGAGGAGCATCGATCGAGGCCAGTACACGGCGAGGCTAGAATTCGGCGGTCCTCGCCTACATAGGTATGGTGGACTGAGCGGCAGCGGCAACATGCACTGAACAACCTATAGAGACTCGATACAACTGGCGGCTATCAGAGAGGGGTGAGAGAGACCTATTCGGAACCAACCTGATACTATAATCATACAAACCCATCCTGGCGTTTCCCCCTCGAGACCAAACGAGGAAGTCAACCGAGGAACTCACACAGTTGGCAGTTTTACTTATTCAGTTATAGTTGCGGCACTTTACTAGTCAGGTGTAGATAATCGTTCTGATAAAGTAAGCAGTGGGCACTTTTAGTTAACCATTCCATGACAGTTGCAACACTTACTAGTCAGATACAATTAGCATGAGATAAACCCAAAACCCAGCAGTTGTTGGTACTTTTACTTAGCCATTCCGTTGTAGTGAAGCTGATTACTAATCATATCGGAAACAAGTCAATTTAAAACAATAAACTTTAGTTATAGTTGTCTATGATCAAGCACTGTGCTCCAAGTCGTCCATAACCGCGGACACGGCTTCTCGAAAAGATTTAACCCTGCAGGGGTGCACCAAAGTATCCACAGGCACTTCGACCCTTTTGCGGATCGCTAACATACACTCATCGGTATGTCGGCGGGCCTAAGTCACAACGCTCCTGCACCCAAAGCACGGGGCCACCCCACTAAGTCTACCCAAGAACGGTCGGCCTCTCGAGACGGACTTAGGGTTTATGACAATGGTCAGAACGATGCAGATCCCCAATCGGGACCTCGATACGCGAAAACATTCCGCTTCCTAAACAAAGACAGTGCTCCTCACACAATCGTAATAAAGCAGTAAAGCATGGCATAGGTACAGGATAGTAAATAAATCCTCAAACTAGTTTGTGGCCCCCAGTACAATACTTTGAAATCAGGTAATAATCGATGGGGGGCCCATATCTCCCCACCTGTGGTTAGCGCGTTCGATCTCGGAACAGGTGTCAAGAACTCGGGTCCTACGGGACACAAGTGGGCGGTCGGAAACCAAATATTACCTATCACCCACCGATGCCTCTGCTTAATTCACTTTTAGTTGTTAAACAGGAATTAAAGTGAACAATAAGTAAAGCCATGATCATCTCCAACATCAACATGCGGCAATCCTCCAACAATTGTGGTACTTATCGACACACAAACACTTGAGCAAGCGACTACGACACGCGGGCCCAACTATCTACCAAACAACAGGTAATAGGATGTGTCCAAGGCTATATATGGCTGCAAGGGATATCACGGGTACGAAAACTAGAGCATCGCAACACAGATAGCAAAGATCAACAGGAGGGAATAAATACTAGAAAAGTAAGATAGGTAGAAAGGGGGAGGTGCTCGCCTGAAACCATTGTCGAAGGTTCAACCGAAGATCGGGTCGACACTCGCATCAACTCAACGGCCTTATCCGCGAAGAAGCAAAACACTAGAATAAACACCGGATGCAATATTTAATACAACGGCAGAAGATCGGCATGATGCAAGTATGATGTATGACATGGCAAAGGTGCGATGCAATTAGGTCATATTAAGCGGAACCGGGGTCCCGACAATTATTAGATGGTTCATGTTGTTTAGCTACCCCTCAATTTAAATGTTGTTTAACAAGGCAGAAGATAGCACCGGTTCGCTACACAAGTTTAGATGAGGCCAATATGAGACTAGATTTGCCCGCATATGGGCCCCATATTTAATTAGAGGTGAATCGGCATAAGGCCCCCAAACCACAAGACAAGATGCTTGCAAGTATGACAATTCAATATGCAACAATTTTATTTAGTTGACATTTTATAAATAGGGTTCTCGGAAAGGGGTTCACACATTAGGGTTCGGCAGATCTTGGGGTTCCGGGGGTCAGGGTCGGTCTCGGGGTCCAGGGTTCCATGGGTCGGTCTCGGCGGAAACGTTCTCGAATAACGGGGCAGATCTTGAGTTCCGGGGAGAAGGACTTCGTGTTCGGTGGCGATCTTGACGGTCTTCGGGTTCGGGCCTTGGCGTCCGAGGGAAGTACTTGGCGTTTCTGGGACGGTCCTGTCGCATCCGCGGTCGTCGGTTCGTGTCGACGGTCTTGTCGTCTCACGGCGGAGATATTGGGATTCGGGGTCTTGACGGGGTTCGGGCGCGCCGGGATGGGTCTTCGGGTCATCGAATCCCAGAACAAGATCTTCGTGTCCTTGTAGTAGAACTTGGGGCCTTCGGATCCGTGAACGGTCTTGGAGATGTCCCTGAATGTCCCCGGTCGATCTTGCAGGGCAAGAAGGTCTTGGCGATGGTCTTGTTGGCGAGAAGATCTTGGCGTTTCAGCTTCACTTGTCGGTGTGGACTTGAAACCGGCCCGGGGTGTCGTTCTCATGTCACCTCCGAGCACACCACCAACAGACAACAACGGCCTGCAAGCACACGGACGGGGACGGAGCCCGGGCGCGGCTGTTCGTGGCGTGGTTGGAACTTGGCGACGGCGAAGTCCATCGGGGGCGTCGAGGTGCTTGGCGCCATCCAACCTGAACAGGGCAGCAGGGGCGTCGGTCTCAGCGAGCGGCGGATGGAGGGAGCCGGGCGGGGCTGCAGACGGTCGGACGCGAGGCAGAGGAGGGCAGGGCCGTGCCGGCGGCGGCGAAGAGGGGCGGACGGGCGGTGGCGGGAGGACGGCGCTGGCGGGGTGACCGGAGAGGGGACGAACGGCAGCGGCTCGCCGACTGGGAGGCTCGGGTGACGGGCCGGCTCCGGGAGGCGGAGGCCGGAGCTCGGGGCGAGCCTGACGGAAGCAGGGCGAGGAGGCGCGCGGAGGCGCCGGGCGGGCAGAGGCCGGGAGGGGGTCGTGGCGGGCAGACGGTCGGGCGACGCATGCTCGACGGAGGCGGGCGGGAGCGCGCCTGAGGAGAGGCGGCTGGCGGCTTCAGGCGTCGGGACGCAGGGCCCGGCGGGGCTGCAGAGAGGCGGGCGCGGGGGCGGGGGCGGCAGCGACGGCGGGCGGCTGGGACGGAGAGGCGGCGGCATGAGCTGCAGGGCGGGAGGCGAGCGAGCGGGCGGAGGCGGGAGGCGGGGGTGGAGGGAGCGTCAGGCGGGTGGAGGAGGCGGGGTGGGCTGCTCGGGAGGGAGGTTGCGGCGGGTGGGGGGCAGGCGACTCCGCGTGGGTCCCGCGTGAGAGGCGTGTGGCCAGGGAGGGGATGTCTGCGGGTGGGGCTTGGGGGACGTGGGGCCCAGAGTCAGTGGGTTGGCGGCTGGCGGGTGTGGGCTGCGTGGGAGTAGCCGGCTGGGTGGTTTTAGAAGAGAGATAGGGAAGGGGAGAGAGGGGGGATTAGGTGGCAGTTTAGGATTGGGTAGAGGGAGAGAGAGGGTGAGGTGGCGTTTCGGGATTGGTCCGTGTGATGTGGCCAAGGGGTGTGGGTAGACTAGTTGGTGAACTTAGGAAATAGGGGGCTGTTTAGGTGGTCCGATTTAAATCCTGGGGCGGTCGTTCGGGTCATTCGGCCCGTTCGACTGCCCCACCCAAAAATAATATAAATTTTATTTGTTTTAATAACACCGTTTGCAAACCGATAGCAGCCAAAACAGAAAATAATCCGGAGACCGGGTTTTGCATTTGAACAAAGATGGGGCGTTTTAGAAAACAAAACGGGCTTTGCGAAATAGTTTTATGCGATCAATGCATGATGATGACGATGCAATGCACAAAAACAATGCGATTTTCTAGTAGTGGTTTTGCGGGATGCCACACTGTTGAAGGGTGGCTAAGTTGGCTTGACGTTCGGCTCTTTCAGCTTCACGGTAAGAAACCAACATTTGCAAGATTTGCAACATCGGGTCCGGGGATGAAGTGCTTCCTTCGCGATCCATCTAAAGATTGAGATAGATCATGAGAAAAGAGGGAAATTTCTAAGGTTCAGGGGTTTGTTTTTTTGAAAAGTTTTTAAAGTTTGACTCAGATTTTTCTAGCAACTTGCTTTTCATTCATTCATTTATAGCACATGATACAAACACACACCACAACAAAGGAAAACAGATGGTTTTAAGAACCATTCTAGGAAACTTCGATACAGTGGGACCGGATACAAGCTCAAGTGCTACTACTCCTCGGAGTCAGTGTCCTCATCCTCCTCATCATCATCATCAATGAAGGCGAAGTCATCCTCATTGGTGAAGAAGTCCATGGCCTGATCCTCCAGAAAGTCATCATCATCAGTGAGATAGGAGTAGGGGTCTCCACAAAGGTCTTCCCCTGCATTCTCCCTCTCCTCCAGCTGCATATCCCTCTCGTGGACAGTCTCCTCCAACCATGTGATCCTGTGGCGGAGACGAGCAATGATGCGCTCCTTATTGTCGAGCTAACGGCGATGAGACTGGCGATCCTTCACTAGCATGGCAATGGTCTGATCCTTCTTGGCGGCGATGGTGTACTTGTGATTGGCGTAGGAGCAGGCATTGTCTAACTCCTTCTGACGGTCATACATCATGAAGCTGAGGTGGTCCAACTGAGTCTTCAGCTCATGGTGGTATGGGGCCTCCAGTGGTTGTCCCATAACATCACGCCTTGGATAGAACTCAAAGCGGGTACCCTTGATTTGGTTGATACTCTGCCCACACAAACGGGCGAGAGCTTCCTGCATGGTCCTGGCAAGTCCATCGAGACAGTTGTTCTCTCTCAAGGTGAACTGAATTCCCTCTAAGGTGGGGGCTTAAATCTTTCCTTGGAGACTTGCAACAACCAGCCATTGCAAATCCTCTCCTTCCTGATCATTGAGCTGAGCTCCGAAGAACTCGAGGTGTGGACGCTTCAGCATTTCCGACAGCTGGTCCAAGTCACGCTCAAAGATGAGGTCTCCTCCATTCTCCAAATGATAAAACTTGCTGTACTTCACATCCATCTATAAGAATATAGGATGAGTAAGTTAGTGGAGTGATCAAGTGTGGAAAATTTTAGGTAAGTTTGCAAGTATTTTGAGGAACATGATTTTTCATGAAAGAATCTAAGTCATAAGAATGAGAATAAGTTTTCATAAATACTCACTTCCTTGGTTTTTGAAACTAAGTTTTTGATTCAAACGTCCATTCTAAACTAGGGTCTCTTATGGTCAGGATGGCTCTGATACCAACTTGTCAACACCCGGATTTTTAATCCCAGATGCCTGTTATGCCATACATCGCAATCCCAAGATTACCATTTTTGTGAGACATAACAGATTGCATATATCACAGTACATCATCCATTAAAAACCATACATAAGGTCTTACAACAAATAAAGGATCACATGATCCAGTCTTAGTACAATCATAGCAACTGAATAACGTAATCATAACGATAGTGTGGGTGAAGCTCCATCTTCATGGTCACAGGCAATGCTGACGATGGGAGATGATCCTAGTTGTCGTAACCTTCCTGCTATCCGTCCTCCCGATAGTCCTCTTCATAGTCTGGCCACGGGAATAGCCAGGGACAAAGCCATGAGTACTCTTTAAGTACTCGCAAACTAATACTAACAAGTGAGATGGTTTTGGGTAGGAAGTACTAATCTCTAGGTTATTTTGCAAAAAGCCAGATTTATCTCTACCGAGTTCAGAAGCAAAGAAAGCTAGTTGAAAGTTTTATAACTCCTAAGTGGGAACTTGAATTTCATATCACAACCCTGTTGTGGTCGAGTCAAAGTCACGAATAATTTCATAAGTCCTTTGGAAAACATTTGACGATGGAACAGTATGGCCACTCCAACTGTCCATAACCACGGACGCGGCTATTCGAATAGTTTGACACTCTGCAGAGGTGGTACACTTTCACCACAATATTCGTTACATCTGTCAGGAACAATACTGAATTCACCATACTCATTATGCGGATAATCAATCCTAACCTTTCAATTACACGCCCTAGTATAGGCACCTCTCCTGTGAGTTTGGCCTCCCAACCATGACCAACTATCATCTTGGGAACTGCACAGGTGGACAATCTTCACAAGGTAGCCTCAACTCAAACCTTGGACGCAAGGGAACCCATACTAAGGTATATAAATTTCCAGTCAAGCCCTACCCAAATTTCGGGTATTGTGGTTGTACGGTAAAATTGGAATGGTATCGCATCCAGACAACCATCAGTTTTATAAGAGGGCTAAGGCTCATGCCTCAACATTTTCATCATCAAAATCATCTGGTGTTCAAGAACACATGTCAAAAAATTTCGGTAGAATGACTCATCATTCTAAGGTTTTCATAACCATTTTCACCAAGTATTCCCATCTAAAGTTGATCAAGTTTTTATGCTTAGCACTAGCATCTACAAGTGGGGGTAATCACTAATGAGGGGTGGTAATCAAGTGTGAATGATCTAAGTTCAATCTCATGCCTCAGGATGACATCAAGATTATCTAACTTAGGCCAAGTTTTATGCTCTTTATGCTACCTTTAAATAATCTTTCTAAGCTCTACAAGTCACTAAGTAAACTTCAATAGAAAGCTTTGATAAAGAAATAAAATAACTAAGCTTGCAAGTAAAACTAGGATTATGTGTCATCAAGGGGTATAACCAAGGCATGCCTAATGCATTGCATAGATCATATAGTTTTCACAGTTGCAAGTGTTAGCTTTCCTTGTGTAGAGCAATGGTTGAAGTTCTCGGCTTCTTCCTCGTAGTATTCTCCTCCCTCCTCGTATCCTTGGTCGGTACTAGCGTCTATAAATAAATACGAGGTACACAATCACCAAACATTACTTAAATACCTCTATTTATCACACCAAGGTTTTCACTAGATGATCTAGGATCATCACAAACATTACAATCATCAAAGCACTTGGCTTATTTATTTTATTTTGGAAAAGTAATTTCTACTCATTGAAAAACTACTTAAGATTTAATATTCTCCAACTAAAACATGGGATCATGTTAACACATTTCATCACCACATATTTCAGTACATGGGAATGTGATTTAAAGTGGTGTCACAATTTAACAAGGTTTAACCTTTTATTTTAATTAATTAAAGTGACTAGAATGGCCTATGGGGCATTCTTTTATTGCTTGTCCATTATTTCTGCAAGTAAACCTAGAAATTTTTATATATTCAGAAAGGTCTTGTTAAATGTGATTTTTGAGAGTTGGAATCAACTCAAAAGCTTTTGTGGTTGAATTTTGAAAAATGTTTGAATATAGAAAAGCTTCTGCCTTGTTATTTTTACTATAGGCGATCTACAAATCTAAATGTATTGAATCAAACGGGCTTGGATTAAGAATTCCATTACCTTTCTAACAAAATTGGTGTCATGTAATTTGGTTCAGTGAATCGACCTGGGTTGATTTTTGAATCTAGGTACAGAACTAAGTTTGAAACTAAAAGAATAAACCTAAATTCAAACTACTGGGTCACGCGGGAATGTAAATGGGCCGGCCCACGGCGCACAACGCGCGCGGGTGAGTTTAAGTGGATGACCCCACCAGTCAGCAAAATAGGAGGTGCGAAGAGGTATGGGGTGATCTAGGCTGCATGATAAAACTCTAATCGAACGACTGTGACCTATCGTCTCCATCGGGCAACGCCAGCGAGATAGAACCCTAGCGCGGCAGTGGGGGTCTATGAGGGCTCACCGGGGATCAGGCGAGGGTCGGAGATGGGGGCGAACGACAAAGTCGACGACGATGAACCTCCTGGTATCAGCGGCTTCTCCTGGGGCGGCTCCAATCGCTGGCTCCTTTCTTCCTCCTCCGCGGCAGACTCCGGCCAAATTTCGGCGATGTGCTGCTTGCCTTGCTCTTGGGGTGAGGTGGGGTGGTTCTGAGATAGAGGGGAGTGTGTTGGTGTGAAGAAATCGAGCGAGGGTGGACTCTATTTATAGTGCCAAGAGGGGACCGAAGGGCGCGGGTGGAGCTCTTCGTGGTCATCGGCACAACAAGCTACTGTCATGGGCGACGATAGGGGCGGTGTTGTGCTCCCTGGCGAAGCTCAATGGTGTGGTCTCGAGGCGTGGGGAGGTGCGAGACGGTCGGAACACTGCGGTGCTCTGGGCGGGTCCGACGGACATTTTAATGGCACCCCACGACTACGGGTCACGAGGCGGCGAACGAGGTTGTATGGCGGTCTCCTGGGACGGTGGTGATCACGCTTGCACGCGATGAGGGCGACGTGCGGTCTGTGGGCGCGTGTCGAGTGCGGCGCTCTAGCGCGCTCTCGGCATGGCGCAGAGGCATAGGGCGCGGCGATTCTAGAGTGGTCCAGTGGCTTTCTGATCGTTGGCGTTGGACAGGGGGTTGTAGCATCCCAATTGTCTAACAATTGCAATGCTACTAGCCTAGTCTATATAAATGCTGCTTCCTATATATAATTGTTGCATCATAATTATATCATGCTCATGTCATCATGCCACCTTGCATTTGAGCATCATATAAAACCCTTTTTGGTTTGGTTCTTCTCTCATATGCATTGTTAATTGTATTTGCCTATTGATATTGTATTTGGTTATTGATATATTGTTTAAATGCCCAAGTTGAGTTGGGGGCATATCTTTTATTCAACTCCATCACCTTTCTCTGCCACCACCTTATAATTCCACCATCCAACTAAATATGAGCTTTGCACTTTATTGGGTTTTACCTCTAGCTCATGTGGGTTGGGATGGATCCAATTCTATTTCCACATGCTCCCATATATGCACCATGTTGTTTTCACATTATTGGTATATGAGAGCCACATGGCCACCTTTGCATGCTATGTGAGTGGAACCCCTTGTCAAGCTTTCATATGGTTTAAATATGAATATAAGCTCATGTAGGATTGGCCACAATGGCTAGTGGCACATACACACAAGCTTGGCCACCTTATATTCATGCATGATCTTTTATTTAATCCATGTGGTAAACAAGCTCTCTTTTCTTTTGTTGGGCCTTATTCCAAAATTTGGGAAGCTTGCTTATACAAATGCCATGAGATAATCTAGTGGTTTTCACTACGAGAGGAGGCATTTACTATTTATGCATGGCCCATGCAAGCACCACCACATTCTAGTCTTTTGGTTTTTTTATTTGAATTGTTGAGTGGTGCACATCTCTTTTGGCTCTCTCCCTCTCCCTACCTTGCTGGCCTCACCTGGCAGCCCTAACCACCCCAGCTCCCTAACCAAACCCTAACCCGAGCCCTCCTCCTAGCCAAGCCCTAGCTAACCCGAGCCACCCCATCCCTCCAACCCTAGCTCCATGCCACAACCCCCTCTCTCCAGCTCTCTCCCTGCCAGGTCGACCCCACACCCGAGCCCTACCTACCCTGGACCAGCCCAGGCCGAGCCCTGCCCGAGCAGTGAGGAGAGGGAGGAGAAAAAGGTGGCCGAGACCACCTTTTCCTCCACTTTTCCCCCACGGCACCCTCCCCTCTCCCTCTGCTATCCACCACCACCTCCCGTCTCCTCTGCCGTCCCCAGATCCGCCCCAGAGCCTGCCCTCTCCTTCCTCTTCACCGTCACAAGACCGCCACGGTCGCGCCGTCTACCTCTGCTCGTCGTCGCTCCGGCCGGCGAGCGCGTCGAGGAGGTGACCTGGAAGACCAAGGGGACCCCCCTGCTTTGCCCGGTACCCGCAGACGTGAAGAAGGAGCCCCCGGATCGCCTGGACCATCGCCGCCCCGACAAAAACCCTAGACCTCTGGCCGTTTGCGTCCTCGCCGCTGTGACGTCCCCTGGACTGATCCAACTCCATCGTCCACCTCTCGGTGAGCCCTTCTCTCTCGTGGACACCTCCGTTTCCCCCGCCGACGCCTGTGCTCGCCAGTAGTTTCACCGAACGCTTCAGGCGCTGACAATGACGGCGTTCTCGTCATTGCGCCGCAGAGGCATACCTAGCCCTCGCCCACCCACGACACCAAGCCTAAGCCTACCGACTCGCACCCCAGTAGCACCCAAGACGTCCCGGATCGAATCCCCACTCCGCGCGGTCAATCACCGATCCGTCCGCGGCCGCAGGGAAGATCTACAGGGGCATGTGGTAGATTTACGAACAGCCCCTTTTTGTTTTCCGCTCTTAACCCGCGGTACCACGTGGCCCGCTAGTCAGCCTCCCCGTCAGTCTTGCAGAAAACCCCCTAGCTCTCCAGCCTCAACCCGCAGCCCCCTGGATCCGCGACGTGTCGCCCGCGGGATGGCTGCGCGCGCAGTGGACCCGCGAGATCGCCGGCCCCACCTGTCAGCCACTTGGTCTAGAACGGCCACGGTGAGAAAAATCCGTTCTGCCACGGTGTCGCCTAGTCAGCAGTTGGCCCACTTGTCACTGTCTGCGGCTAGACCTGTCTGTGTGAGAAACGGATTTCTGTCTCTGTTTTAATTTAAACCTTTTTCAAATTAATTTAAATTCAAATTCAATTCTGTTTTCAAATATCTTTTGAAATATAAATCCAAACTAAACAAATAATATATGTTTTGAAATCAGAAAAATGTGAGGAATTCAAATCTTCCATCCAAAATATATTTTGAACACTTAAAAGTTCAAGCTGATTAAAATTACAATAAAATGCCCTTTTGCCTTAATTAATTAATAAGTTTTGTTTTATAACTCCAAATTTAACAAATAATATGTCTAAAATGATCAGCTCGACGAGACCTTTCTGTTTATGCATTCCATGTTCTGAATTGCAGCATGCATCATATAAATATAAAGTATACAGCAACTTATTGAAGTATAAAATGTGATCAAAACTCAATAAAATGTTTATTTCTTGTATTCTACACCTCACCCATGCCATGCTACTTTACTGCCATGCAAATTGTGCATCATTCATCATGGCATGATTGTTTGCTTGTCGCATTTTATTCATATGCTTGTGCACTTTATTTATGTTGGCCCTTGTTTGTTTGGTTCTTCTTCGAATAGACCGAAAGGTGGGATATATCAAGAAACCGGAGCACTACCGGATCCTTCTCGCTTCAATCGAGCTGCCAGGCAAGCACTACCACATGCTTACATACATATAGTACCTATTGCCTCTATCTTATTCTTGCATCATTGAGTCGCGATTGCATTAATCTGAATCCCAAGTACTGCATAGCCTTTACTTTTAAACCCCACCAAAGCTTGTTCCTCCATCCCATGAGCCATTACTACAGGAGTTGTTTGAGCCATGCGGGTCGTAGAACAGCATGTGTAGGGTATGTGAGTGTCTGATGGATAACGAGGTACCTAAACAACTTAACCTGAGTAGTAATGGGATAACTAATGAAAGTGGCACCGGTGAGCAATATCTGCTATTTGGTTTTTCATGCTCACTTGTGTCCCGTAGGACCCCGAGTACTTGATTCCTGTTCCTTGAATATTCGCGCTATCCACATCCGGGAGGCTTATGGGACCCCCCTGAGCCAGAGATTGATTCATTCTTATTTCTTGGGGCCACAACTAGTCTGGGGCTTTATTACTATCCTGTACTTATGCCATGCTTTACTGCTTTATTTACGATTGTGCGAGGAGCACCTGTACTGTTTAGGTCCGTGACACGTTTTCGCTGTATCGACAAGCCCAGTCACACTTTCGGGTTCCCAGTCGTTTACATCCGTCCACACAAACCTTGAGTCCGTCTCGGAGCCGGCCAGTTTCGTTGCGGGTAGCTTAATGGGGTGGCCCCCTGAAATAATTCTGAATCCTGTGATCGCTTTGTCGTGAATGCCTCGTTGGGTTTTGATTTGGTTTTTCCGAGGTTGATCGAGTGTGTGTTGCTATTTGTGCACCCCTGCAGGGTAAAACTTTCTGAAAGCCGTGTCCGCGGTTATGGACGACTTGGAGCACAGTTTCTCGATCATAGACAAGTATAACTAAAGTACCGCTTTTAATTTGACTAAATCGACTAGTAAATAGTGCAACACTCATGGAATGGATAATAAAACTGCCAACGGATGGGGGTGTTCGTCCGCTTCCTCGTTGGTAGCGAGGAGGAGGATGGATCATTAATATTCTTATAATCATTGTTATTAATTCACGGACATCCGCTCATCTTTGGTTAGGCGGATGGTTAGCAGTATCTATAGAATTGTTAGGTATTATCTTTTGCTGCAATTGCGTCACCCAGGTTGTGTCCCTTTAGAGGCATAAAGACTTGCCGAAAATTTCTAGGGTCTCACACGATAAATTATTTGATTCATGAATGGTAAACTCGCAAGATGGATCTGGGTGGAGGAGCAGACGATATGGACAACGATCATTCGGTGTAGAGATTCCGGAACGGGATCCGTGAGATCCGTGGGATGTGTTTATTTATGGGGCATCTTATGCCAATTTGCTTCTTATCCGTACTCGGATCTTGTTTTCCGCTTCCGCCTGATACTCTGATGTTTGATGTATGAGGAAATATCCTAAACTATTATATCTATCTAGGACATTTGGATCTTGCCGTATGGCGTTGCAATATTTCTATTTCTTTTAGATGGAATGGCTCTGAGGACTGTTGTATGGTGGCTTGCATACATACTCATTTGTGTATGTAGTTGATCCTTCGCTGCCGATTCGCCGCCTGCTTCTTGTCCCGATGTTTGGAAATGGTTAGGATGGCCGAAAGGTCTACCTATGAGTGGCATTTGGGCCCCACCGTACTATTTTAACCATTTCCGCTCGTCCAGGCTTGTAACTAGGAGCGTAATTCACCGAGGTAGTTACAGGGGTGGCGGTGGACGGTGGTCAATGTCCCAGACATGGTGGCTAGGCTTGGTGCTGCTCCTAGCTTGCTGTCAACTAAGGGGTGGCAAGGTGAGGCTCGACATGGTCACCATTGATGGCAATGACAAGCTCACAATGGTGCTAGAGCTTTCTAACTAAGCTAGATGATCTACTAAATGTCTGCTGTGAGCTAGAGAGGGGACACATTAAGCCAAATCACTGCTCAGTATAGTGTTTGATGTTTGTTTGTTTGGTGTTTGCAAGGTGTTTGATGAAATGGCCGAAAGAGATATGAATTTGAATTTTTGGTTCAGACTTGGTGGGTGTATTAGTTATATACTAGGTAGTCTCTGGTTAGTTGGAAAGGTCAAGGTGAATTGGTTTGGTTTGGTTTTGAGAATTGGTGATCTTCACATATGTTAAAGATTCAATTTTGAATTGTCATTTGAATCAAGTTGCCAAATGTTTCTGTAAGTTTAAAAGGTGAGCTTGGGTTCACTTTTACTTGGTCTAGCAAGGGGTGAAAATAAATGGAATTGTTTCTGTTTGAAATCTTGGACTAGAAACACTCAAAGTGGCCTAGTGAGCAAGATTGGAAAAAATGACCATTTGCTTGTTTTGTTTGTTTTTGATTTTCTCTTGATTTGTTTCTGCTTGGAAATGTTTTAGATGATGTTGTTTTCATATTTAAACCATTCCTTGATATTTAGAATAATCACACAAGTCCATTCATGCATTCCTACAATCATCACATACACACATGCATTCATATGATTTTATTTAACAAAGTTTTTGTTAACCCTAAATTTTGGTGATTGGAAATGATAATCATTGTTCAATATTTTTGGGATGGTACACTATTGGAAAGGTCCGGATAGATGTGTTATTTGGCAGAAGGGAGAATTGCAGAACAGAAAACTTGGAATTCGAGGTCGTGGACCTAGGGAGTTGTTATCATGCATTACTCGGCAGACCAACAATATCCAAGTTCATGTCATGTACTCATATCAGTTACCTAAAGATGAAAATGTCAGGACCCCATGGAATTATCACCATTATCAGGGATTACAGGAGATCAATGGAATGTGCCTCGGCCGGATCCAATTTGGCCGAGTCATTGGTGATTGCACGAGAAAAAAAGAAGAATCCAGGAGGTAGTGTGTGTGGCTCAGTTGGCTCAGTTGAATGCCAGCTCTGAGTAACCCACATGGAAGCGTGTCGTTTCAGCTGACTAAGGATACAAAGAAGATTAAAATTGATGACCAGCTCCCAGAGTGCACCGTAACTATTGGTGCAAGCCTAAACGACAAATAGGAAAGCGCGCCCATCATCTTCCTCTGTGAGAATTGGGACATTTTTGCTTGTTCCACACATGATCTGCAAGGTATGCCGAGGGAGTTGGGTGAGCACTCTTTGCATGTGAGGCCCGATGCAAGGCCGGTGAAGCAACCTCTCCACCTCTTCGCCGAGGATAGGAGAAAGATCATTGGATATGAAATAGCTCGGCTCCTCGCAGCCGGGTTTATCATGGAAATGCTTCATCTGGATTGGTTGTCTAATCCGGTACGGCGGAAAAGAAGAAGGATGATATGAATGTGTTTGTAGTGTGGCGTATATGTATTATTACACCAAATTGAACAAGGCATGTCCAAAGGATCCATTTCCCTTGCCAATAATAGACCAGGTCATTAACTCGACAACTGGGTGTGAGTTGTTATCATTTGTATACGCGTATTCTGGTTTCCACCAGATACTGATACGTCACAAACGTATCTATAATTTTTGATGCTCCATGCTTTTTTTATATCATTTGTCTTATGTTTTGTCTACACTTTGAGGTATTTTTATACACTTTCTGGAACTAACCTATTGACAATATGCCACAGTGCCAGTTGCCTATTTTATACTGTTTTTGGTTTCAGGAAAGCTAAAAAATGAATATTCCCGGAATTAGATGGGACAAAATCCAAAGTTCATATTTTCCCTAAAGGATACGAAAATCGAAGCAGAGACGGAGTAGGGCACCGGGGTGGCCATACCCTAGGGTAGCACGAGCCCACCCTAGGCGTGCCACCATGGGGTGTGGCCCCCTAGGCCTCCATCGACCTTATCTCTTTTGCCTATAAGAAGCCCCCGACTCAGAAACCCTAAATCATCTGGGAGAAAGCCACGAAAACCTCCGCAGCACCGCCGCCACCGAAGGGGAGATTCGGGGGACAGAAGTCTCTATTCCGGCACCCTGTCGGGACAGGGAAGTGCCCCCGGAGCCATCTCCATCAATCTCCACCACCATCTCCATCACCGTTGCTGATTCCCATGATGAGGATTGTTCTTCCTCGAGGCTAAGGGCTCTACCGGTAGCTATGTCTTCATCTCTCTCTCTCTCTCTATGCATGATCTTATTATGATCATGAGCTTTGTAATCAAGTAGATCTACTCTGTTACTCAAGTGCTTTAATAGATCTCCGGCTCTCGCCACGTGTGTGAAAGTGACAGCGTGCATAGCGTGGTGGCACTTAGGCTAGAGTCTACATAAATACTCAAGTTCTTCAATAGATCTCTGCTTTTCCCCACATGTGTGAAAGTGACAGTATGCACGCCGTGTGTGGCACTTAAGCTAGATTACATATATATACTTATCATGATTTATATTTGGAGTTGGATGTCTTTATGAAATTGTGGTGTTTGTTGGAACCATCTAGCGCTCAAGGTGACAGTGTGGGGTCATCTAGATGGGGAAGGCGAACTTTGAGGAGTGCTGTTATAGCCCTACCATGGATTAGAGTGTCCAACCAGAGAGTAGTTCAGGGTAGTATCATGAAGAGAATATATTTATTGAGAGTGTTCACTAGTGAAAGTATGATCCCTAGGCCTTGTTTCTAAGCATTGAAACACCATTTGCATCTAGATCTGTTACATGTTTGCTTGCTTCCATATTTTTGCCCTTTAGTCTTTTCCTCTCTATTAGAAGCTCTTTTCTGGCACCATTACCACTTATAATCATCCATACTACTTGTATTTTACTATATCTTTGCCTAAATAGTGCACCTATACACCTGACAAGTGTATTGGGGACACAAGAGACTTCTTGTATCTTGATTGCAGGGTTGCTTGCGAGGGATACCTTTGACCACTTCCTCCCTGAGTTCGATAAACCTTGGGTAATCCACTTAAGGGAAACTTGCTGCTGTTCTACAAACCTCTGCACTTGGAGGCCCAACAACTGTCTACAAGAATAGAAGTGCGTAGACATCATGCTCTTTTCTGGCGCCGTTGCCGGGGAGGTAAGGTAAAAGGTACTCACATCCTGGTGTGTGAGTGCTCGAAGTTATTTCCTTTAGATTCTGCAATTTTGTCTTTTTTTCTTATTTTCACTAGTTAGGCTTAATGGAAAACAACAACAAAATTAGATAGATTTATATTATTTATCTTGAGTTAGGACACGAAGTTTTTGAAGAGAAAATCAAAAAACCTATGGATCTTTATTTGCATGCTAATAGTGATGATATTAGTATGAATTCTTTGAACACTATTATTGCTAATGCTGTGGAAATGTCTAAGCTTGGGGAAGCTAGTTTTTATGAAAATGATATTTTTAGTTCCCCAGCTTTGGAAGATAGCTATACTATTTCTTATGATGATACCAAACCTCAATATATGATGATTACAATGATGAATATGATATTTTCATTCCACCTACTATTGAGGAGGAAATTAATTATAATTACAATATGCCTCCTATATTTGATGATTATGGTGATAAGAATATTAATGATAGCTATTTTGTTGAATTTGCTCCCACTACAATTAATAAGAATGACTATGCTTATATGGAGAGTAATAATCATTTTATGCATGTGGCTCATGATAAGAATGTTTTATATGATAGTTATATTGTTAATTTATTCATGTTGCTTCTGGAAGTTATTATGAGAGAGGGAAACATGGTTTTATGTATCTCAACAATATTAACTTTCCCCTCTTTATGTTGAAAATCTTGAAGTTGCACTTGTTTTGCTTTCCTATGCTTGTTGATTTATGATTTCATGACTTGTTTCTTTAAAAGATTCCTATGCATAGAAAGTCGGTTAGATTTAAATGTGTTTTTAAGTTGCTTCTTGATGCTCTCTTTTACTTCAATTCATATTTCTTATGTGAGCATCTTCTCAAACTATCAAGCCTAACTTAAAGGCGTTAAAGAAAAGTACTTCTTGGGAGATAACCCAATAGTTTTCCTGAGTCTTGGAAGTTATTACTTTTGTAATAACCTCTCCTTATCCTTTTTATTGATTTTTCTGCCAAGAATAACCTCTAATGAGAGGGAAGTAAGATTTGGGGAAGTTGATGTCCCAAAACAGATTTTTGTGCTTCGCTATAAAAATTCGAGACAAACTCTGTATGTCGGATTGAGCTATAATTTTCTGAGTAGATCCCCCAGGTTGCTATATAACTTTTGTTAGTTCAACACTTTTTGATTTGAGCAGCAGAAGGTCTACGAAAAAATCGGTTTTTACCTGCTGGTCTGTTTTGACAGATTTCTACCATTATATGCATTTGCCTCTTTATTGATTTCCTTTTGAGTTCTCTTGGATAAATTGAGCTTTTTTAAGGAATTGCTACAGTAGATTGTTTTTTTTAATGAAAGTTTTGCTGTTTTAAAACTAAACCCAAAGTATTATTATCTTTTGAATGCACTAATGTTGCTAATGAAGATTGTGTGAAGTTTTGTATGAAGGAAAATTTTCAGGTGTAGGGGAAGAATGATGTAATGAGATGAAGAATGGACAAAAGCTCAAGCTTGGGGATGCCACCCCGTTTCACCCCAGGAAATATTCAAGAGGTACAAGTGTTAAAGCTTGGGTATGCCCAAGGCATCCCCTTCTTCATCAATAAAAATCTTAGGTCTTTCTAAACACTTCGTTTTTATTGCTTCATGCACTATTGTGTTGTTCTTGGAGCATCTTTGTTTTTAGTTTTCTTTTGCTTGGTTTTCTGGAATAAGTTGGTTGGATCCCGGCAACACTTCTTTTGGAGAGAGACACACTCTGTTTTCATTGCCTAGAAAACTCTAGTTTTCATTCTTATTGTCTTGTGAGTGTTATCTTTTGCTAGCACTGTGTTTAGCCTTAGTTTTCTTGTGATTTCAGCTTAGAACTTTTTAGTTCTTCTTTGTGGATTTGTAAGACAAGCTCACTGGTCTTTATTGATTATTATCTTTGTGAGTTGTTTAAAATAAGTTGATTGGTGTTGGAAAAGAGTAGAAATATTCATGCTTATAGTGGTACAAAAGGGAGCTTGCTTTGACTGCGTCCTAGACTTTATCATGTCATGCTAGATGTTGCTTTGACCTTATGCTTAGTGATTATTATTGTAGCATGACTTGTTCCAAACAATTAGGATTGCTTAATGTGCCTTGAAAGAATCATGCGTTGTTTTAGCATACAAAAGCATAATATTGTGGTATTCTCCTTTGATACTTTGTTTGGGTTGACTTGGAACATGCTCACACCATGTTATGACTATGAACCAGTCACCTTAGCCTCTATGATCATTTAGTTTTTGACTTGTGATACCACTTTATGCTTTGATTAGTAATGTTTTGTCGCTCTTCATGATTATGGCCATTATTGCTCTCTTAGTTGGTCGCTCCCAGTCTTTTGCTAGCCTCCACTTGTATTGAGTAAGCTGTACTCATGCATCCAACTCCCAAGAAACCAAGTTATTGCAAAGTGTCCACTATAAATTCCTATGCATGGTGTGTTACACCATTCCAAGTATATTCTTGTTTTATCTATCTTCCAAATTAAACTTGTTATGTGAAAATTAGTGATTAAAGCTCTCACAAACTTGATGGCACACTTTATTTTTCTTGCCCCTAATAAACTTGAACCATTGTGTCATCTATGTTGTAAATGCTTGCACTTATAAGTTGGGAATTAGAAGAACCGTTATGTCACGAGGAACGCTTTCAACACCTATAAACATATACCCAGTTGATATCATGCTCTTTTGTTTATGGATATCGTCGGTGTGAAATAAAAGGGGAGCTTGTAAGTCCATGGAGTTATGTATGTGTGTTAGAGAAACGCCTGGACCGCTAGCCTAAGCCATGCCTAATCATGGTGGAAACTTGCAACATCACCATAGTGAGCATCTATGAAGCACTCTTCTTATAAAAAAAGAGAGATAGAAAAAAGAGATTGAGAAAAAGAGAAAAAAAGAGAAAAGAGGAAAGAGAGAAAAAGCACCATTTTCCCATGGTAAATAAGAAGATTGCTGAGATGCTCATTGTCTGATTTCCTTGTCATTTTGATATGGGATAGCTCCTGTATCATTGGGCAAGGGGTACCCCGTTGGCGGCTCTCTATGATACACATGTACTTACTACGACAAGAACTTACCGGTGACTAAAGTTGAGTAGCATGAGGAGCGGCCCTCGTACTCAAGGGACATGAGATTGCTAACTTATACTTTGTCAAGCATATACTCCATAGTTTGTTCACTTTAACCTTAATCACTTCAAGATTCTTATGATAGGGGCAATGAGAGATGAAAGCTAACAAGTACCATAATTTTTGGAAGCTCTTCATGAAACTTGAAATCCCTGCTTCCCTTTGAAGGGCCTTTCTTCCACTTTTATATTGAGTCTCCACCTTCTATCCTTAGGCACCAATTAAGAGAGCATAGTTGCCATTCTTAGTTCTATGTGCATTGTCCCAAAACTTATTGATTAATTCATAATGTTGATATTGCTTGTTCTTGAACTATTTATATCTAGTCACCCTTATGAACTTTGAAGGTGTCCTATGCATTTATGTTTTGCTACTCCATGAGAGACAAGATGAATGCCACTATGCTATGTTTTCTATATGTGAAACAAACAAACGTCTCTCAACGCATTGTTATTCATGAATATTTGCTTGCATCCTTTCATGTTGCAACATAGTTAATAAGTCCTATTGTTAGAACTACATCTTTCATGCCCATGTTTAGAGTACTTTGATCCCAGCTTACAATGCTTGCAAATGGTTTGATCTTGATTGTGATGGTGCATGTCACCTAAAAATTATCCTTTTTATCACTTACCTACTCGAGGACGACAAGGAGTTAAGCTTGGGGATGCTTGATACGTCGCAAACGTATCTATAATTTTTGATGCTCCATGCTTGTTTTATATAATTTGTCTTATGTTTTGTCTACACTTTGAGGTATTTTTATACACTTTCTGGAACTAACCTATTGACAAGATTCCATAGTGTCAGTTGCCTATTTTCTGCTGCTTTTGGTTTTAGAAAAACTAAAAAATGAATATTCTCGGAATTGGACGGGACAAAAGCCAAAGTTCATATTTTCCCTGAACGATACGGAAAATCGAAGCAGAGACAGAGTAGGGCACCAGGGTGGCCACATCCTAGGGTGGTGCATGCCCACCCTAGGCGCGCCACCAAGGGGTGTGGGCCCCCTGGGACTCCACCGACCTTGCCTCTTTCGCCTATAAGAAGCCCCCGACTCAGAAACCCTAAATCTTTTGGGAGAAATCCACGAAAACCTCCACAGCGCCGCCGCCATCGAAGGGGAGATTCGGGGGACATAAGTCTCTGTTTTGGCACCCTGCTGCAACGGGGAAGTGCCCCCGAAGCCATATCCATCGATCTCCACCACCATCTCCATCACCGTTGCGGATTCCCATGATGAGGAGGGAGTAGTTTTTCCTCGAGGCTAAGGGATCTACCGATAGCTATGTGTTCATCTCTCTCTCTCTCTATGCATGATCTTATTGTGATCATGAGCTTTGTAATCAAGTAGATCTACTCTGTTACTCAAGTGCTTTAATAGATCTCCGGCTCTCCCCACGTGTGTGAAAGTGACAGCGTGCATACTATGGTGGCACTTAGGCTAGAGTCTACATAAATACTCAAGTGCTTCAATAGATCTCTGCTTTTCCCCACTTGTGTGAAATCGACAGCGTGTGCACCGTGTGTGGCACTTAAGCTAGATTACACATATATTTTTCATGAGTTATATTTGGAGATGGATATCTTTATGAAATTGTGGTGTTTGTTGGAACCATCTAGCACTCAAGGTGACAGTGTGGGGTAATCTAGATGGGGAAGGCAGACTTTGAGGAGTGTTGTTATAGCCCTACCATGGATTAGAGTGTCCAATCGGAGAGTAGTTCAGGGTAGTATCATGAAGAGAATATATTTATTGAGAGTGTTTACTAGTGAAACTATGATCCCTAGGCCTTGTTTATATGCATTGAAACACCATTTGCATCTAGATCTGTTACATGTTTGCTTGCTTCGATCTTTTTTCCCTTTAGTCTTTTCCTCCCCGTCAGAAGCTCTTTTCTGGCACCGTTACCACTTATAATCATCCATACTACTTGTATTTTACTATCTCTTCGCCGAACTAGTGCACCTATACACCTGGAAAGTGTATTGGGTGTGTTGGGGACACAAGAGACTTCTTGTATCTTGATTGCAGGGTTGCTTGAGAGGGATAACTTTGACCAATTCCTCCCCGAGTTCGATAAACCTTGGGTAATCCACTTAAGGGAAACTTGTTTCTATTCTACAAACCTTTACACTTGGATGCCCAAAAACTGTCTACAAGAATAGAAGTGCGTAGACATCAGATATCATTAAATCTGGATGATCAAATGAATACTGCCTTTATTACCCCCTACGGGGCTTATTGCTATCGTACTTTGGCTTATGCAATACAGGTGCAACATATCAAAGATGCATGCAAAAATGTTTGCATGATCAAATGGGCAAAAATGTCCAAGTGTATGTCGATGATGTGGTGATAAAACCAAGGAGAGTCATACTCTCTTAGATGATATCTGGCAGACATTTGTGAATATAAGAAGATTCCTAATGAAAATTAACCCAGAAAAGTGCACCTTTGGTGTTCCGGCTAGAAAATTACTCGGTTTCCTTGTGTCCAGCCGAGGTATAGAGGCTAATCTGACTAAAATTCGAGTTGTTGAGCGCATGGAGCTACCGGAGTGTCTTAACGATTTCCCAAAGTTTGCAGGTTTCCTGGCATCGTTGAGTCATTTTGTTAGTCGGCTTGGTGAAAAGGCACTGCCCTTATATCAATTAATGAAAAAGTCGGATATACTTATCTGGACACGACAAGATGATAATGCTTTTCATGAACTATAAAAGATGCTTGCCTCTGTGCTTGTGTTAGCCTCACCACTATCCAAAGAACCAATGTTACTTTATGTGGCAGCAACCAACCGAGTTGTCAGTGATGTGATAGTGGTGGAGAAAAATGAAGAGGTTAGGTTAGTGTAGATGCCAGTATATTACCTAAGCGAGGTACTTTCAGCTTCAAAGAAAAATTACCCACATTATAAGAAAATGGCATACGGTGTGTATATGTCGGCAAAAAAGCTCAAGCGTTATTTTGACGAACATCCCATAAAAGTAATATGTGAAGCACCCATATCAGAAATAATGAGTAATAAAGATGCAAGTGTCCGAATAGCAAAGTGGGAAATTGAATTGGCACCATATGCTCCACAATATGATAGGAGAGATGCAATCAAATCTCAGGCAGTGGCCAAAATTTTTGTTGATTGGGACAAAATGCAATATGAGCCACCTCTGCCTGACTCGAATCACTAAAAAAATGCACTTCGACGAATCAAAACTGAAGATCAGGTTAGGTGCCGGGATAGTACTCACCTCGCCAAAGAAAGATCAATTGAAATATGTGTTATACACTTTGCTGCATCAAACAATGTGGCCGAATATGAGGCACTTGTTCATGTCTTAAAAGTAGTAAAGGACATTGGTATACGTCGGATCCAATGCTTTGGTGATTTGGATTTAGTAGTACAACAAGTGTCTGGTTATTGGATGCTCTTGATGCAAATATGGCACTATATAGATTTCATGTGCAGAAAATCAGTGGGTACTTTGAGGGATGTGAATTTAATCATGTACCTCGAGAAGAAAATGAAGCTGCCGACACATTGTCAAAACTTAGCTTGTCCAGGCAATCTATCCCACCAGACATATCTCTAGAGCACCTCGGAAAACCATCAATTGTACCATCACCAGAGTCCGAGTTAATCCGTATCTCGTCCAATTCTGGATCTGAGACTGTCCCAATGGACATTGATGTAAGAAATGATCCAAATAACCCAATGATGACCCACAAGTATAGGGGATCGCAACAGTCTTCGAGGGTAGTACACCCAATTTATTGATTCGACACAAGGGAGACAAAGAATACTTGCAAGCCTTAACAACTGAGTTGTCAATTCAGCTGCACCTAGATATAGTCTTGCTCACAGGAGTTTATAAGTAGCAACAGTTTTGTAGTAGCAATAGCAAAGCAACAACAACAGTAAAACAAGAGCAATAGTAACAACAGTAGCAAACAGTATGGTATGAGTGCGGTAGGCATAGGGATGGATGGACGGCCGTTGCATGGCGAGTCTAAACATGTAACTTCAAGTCTAGGTCAATTGTAGATAAATAAGATAAAGCATCCAAGTGCTAAAAAATCATAGGGATGCGCTCCATATATAGTCATACGTGCTCGCAATGAGAACTTGCACAACATATTTTGTCCTGCCAGCCCGTTGCAGCGGGGCCTCAAAGGAACTACTAGCAATCAAGGAACTCCTTTTAATAGAGCACCAGAGCAAAGCATTAACTCTATGTCAACACATGTGATCCTCACATCACAGCCACCCCCTCTGGTTGTCCCAATTTCTGTCACTTCGGGGCCTTTGGATCCGGACAATGATATGTGTACACAACTTGCAGATAAGATCACAAACAATACTATCATCGTGAATCAATAATAAGTTCAGATCTGAGATCATGGCACTTGGTCCCTAGTGACAAGCATTAAGCATAACAAGTTGCAACAAAGTCAAATAGCACTAATAGAGATACTAGGCACCATGCCCTAACAATCTTATTCGATTACATGATAGAACTCATCCAATCCCTACCATCCCCATAGCCTACAGTGGGGGATTACTCACTCATGGATGATGGAAACATGTATGGTTGATGGAGATGCATTGTTGATGATGATGGCGATGATCCTCTCCAAATTATCCGTCCTGGCAAGGTGCCAGAACAGAGTTTCTGGTTCCGAATCACGGTTTCTGGTGGTGACGGTGCAACGGAACTCTTTCTATAAAAACGTCGAACCTCCCTTGGTTTTTAGGTCAAGAGGAAACTTATAGGAGAAGAGGGAGGCCGTGGGGGTGCCTGAGGTGGCCACACCCCCTCCAGGCGCGGCCAGGCCTGGCCCGCGCGGCATGGGTGTGGCCCCCCAGGTCTCCACTCCGTCTCGTATTCTGGCTCCATGAGTCTTCTGGTGAAATAGGATTTTTGACATATTTTCCGGGATTTTTCCTGATAATTGATTTTCTGCACAAAAACTAGACACCAAGGTAATTCTGCTGAAAACAGCGTCAGTTCGCATTAGTTGTATCAAAATCACACAAGTTTAGAGGAGAAACAATAACAAAAGTGTTCGGAAAAGTAGATACATTTTGGACATATCACCCGGGGACTGACTCGGCAAACCCGGGGACTTCCTCACAATACCCGGGGACTGTTCATTCTAACCCGACAGAGGTTATGTCGGCACATGTGATGGAAATTGAAGAAGTGATCTTTCTAACTCATCCAATCCCGTCATGGGCACAACCAATTTTCGAATTTTTGAAAGATGAAACCTTGCCGAGTGATGAGCTCCTCGCCAAGAAAATACAAAGAAGAGAAAAGTCTTACACCATCATAAACAAAGAGCTATACAAAAGAAGTGTTACAGGTGTTCTGCAACGATGCATTGACTCAGTAGAAGGACAAAAAATTCTCTGAGATATCCATGAAGGTGAATGTGGACACCATGCCTCATATAGAACCATAGTGGCAAAAGTCTTACAACATGGATTTTACTGGCCTACTGCTTTAAGAGAAGCAGAGGAACTTGTGAAAAAATGCAATGGATGCCAAAGGTATTCCAACAAGATACATATGCCATCATCCGAATTAAAGACCATACCTATAACTTGGCCATTTGTTGTTTGGTGCTTGGATATGGTTGATCCATTTAAGCCGGATCGTGGCGGCATGACCGATATCTTGGTCATGGTGGATAAATTTACAAAGTGGATTGAAGTTAAGACAATAAGAAAATGTTATGGGCCTATAGTTGTAACATTCCTCAGTGATATCATCTTGAGATATGGCTATCCACATAGGATAATAACTGATAATGGCACAAACTTTGCCGAGGGAGCCTTTGCTCGATTCTGCCAAGATAAGCAAATAAGACTTGATGTTGCATCAGTCGCACACCCCGGAATGTATGTCGGCAATGAGCTAATTAATGAAACCTTGGGACCTCTGTAAGATCCCTCCTTTATAAAGGAAAAGGATCCCTGTGATTGCAATGCTAGTCCCTGTATCAATGCTAGCATCCACAGTTTAAGATGAAGTACACAAAAACAAAGGTCATTATTATAGTCATTCCAGAGACAACATAGTCTTTACAACTCCATGGCCACAGGCCTATTACAAGAGTTTAAATAAGTAAATAGATAAAAGTCTTCATCTTCATGTGCCACAGGCAAACATGTTGAGTGTAGACTCATGACTCCTAATCCTCATCAGAGTAACCTGCAACATCACAAGTTACAACCACAGTGGGTCAATACATTGGAATAGTATTGGCAAGTGATACCGTAGTATAATTTTGGTGGACTAGATACTATATGCAATTTGGCTAAGTGTAGCTTAGGCTTGCTTTGCTCAAAATAGGTTTTGCCTATTAGTTGAAATCACTAAGTTTTTCTTTGTCAAAACTTTTCCCAAGGAACCACCAATAGACATTGAGGTCCTTCACCCTTGTTCACCCACAAGTTTTACTTAGAAATTGGGATGAGGAGATTCTTGATAGCTTCCATGTCTTGATTCTCAAGTTGTCCTTTTCCAGGGACATGGCTAAGTACTTAGATTCTTCCATCTTCAGAGGTGGTGCACTTTCCCCACAAGCCTTGATTTTCACCAAGACATGACCTTTCAGAAGCCTTCCCTTAGACCAAATGGACGCGTTCCAACCTATCATCCCACTACCACCAACTGTCCAAATGGCTAAGTTCTAGCAACCTATGTGATCCTGGCAGAGCCCATATTGCCAAGTGGCTGCACTAGAAGCTTCTTAACATTTGGCCTCTAAAATCTCTTTGTTCCTGGGTGGCTTTCCACAAGTGAGATACACAAGGTAAACCATAGAAATGGTCCTTGTGTAACCACTCAACATAAACCATTCCTTCCATTCCACCCAGGTGTTTCATTTACTTAGTTGTTTTATTAGGCAAAACACAAGTCCAAAGACTTAGAAATATTTTATCATAGCATGTATATTTCACCACCCTTGGTTGCTACTAGCTAGACTAAGCATGGCATAGATAAGCATCTTAACTGAGAAATTTCCTAGCAATTCTACAACTACTAGGATTTCCCATCATGGCATATAAGCAAAATATAACATGCAAGACTAGCAAAATAATTCTAATGCTTAGTAGAAAACATAGGGATAAAAATATCACGAAGCACCACTTGCCTTGGTAGTCTGGAGAGTAGCTACACTCCTCACAATCACAATCACTATTGGCACCAAAATCTACACACAGAATCATAGCCACAAATCACATACAAAACATATACAAACAAAAATATATGAATGCATGCAATATGATATGTGATGATTTTTTCTAAAACTCAACAGAGCAAGTGTATAGTACTGGTTCATAAACAAGTTAAAAACTTGCCAAACAACATTTATTTAAACCTTAAAACATTTCTCAAACAATTCACATACTCAAATTAGCCCTACACATGTTTCAGTAAATAAAACCACTTCAACAGAAGCAAAACATTAAATACATTGCATAATTATAAAGGGCTTGTTCTTCTGATTCCAATGGTATAAAATTTGTCAAATTCTAACGTGGGAATCAAAAGTTATAGCCAAAACAAATTCAAACATCTAATAGATTTAAATCCTGATTTTAAACCTAAACTCTAGCCACGCGTCTTAATCTGATTGGTGCGTACCGGTTCACTCCGGATCGCGTCTGTGAGCCGTTAGATCTACTTAACCTGCACGGCCCAGATCTACCCATAACGTTTTGATAAGTGATCTAGTTTCACGTGTTGGATCCAGATCCAACGGTCCTGGATCAAACGACCACAGCTGGGCGGCGCTGGCGGTGGCTACTGGCGGCGGCGTGCTCGGCCTACGGCGACGCGGAGCTACAGGTGGCTCTAGGGTCGTCGGAGATGCTTACCAGAAACGTGACGATGCGCTGATGCTCAACCTGGCGATGGCTTGGCAAGGCATGCACGGCACACGGGCTTGTCGAGTTCTTTGCCGCCGGGCTCGGGTGGACGACGATGTTGGCGACGCTCCTGGTCACCCTAGCATGGACAAACGGCATCAGGAGATGCGCAAGACTACAGCGAACACGATCGTGTGAATTAGAGGAGAAGGGGAACAAAGGGCTCACCGAATTTTATCGCCGGAGTTGAGGATATCGTCGGAACCTTGATGTGCTTGTCGAAGACGACGACCTGGGGCGGTATAGAAGGAACCAACCGTGTCAGTAGGTGCGCAAGGAAGTGGCGAGGCTGTCTGCAAGAACCAGAGGAAGAGGGGCGCACGGGGCTCACCGGAATTGTTCGCCGGAGTGAGCTCCGTCTGCGGCGGTGCAAGGAGGATTGCGGGCAGCCTAGGGGCGTATATGTCTGGCTTTGTTGGGGGAAATGGCCGCGAGGGGGAGGTGGTCTTATAGCCAGAGCGGGGGCGAGGATCGCACGCGGTATCATGGGAATTTAAGCAAGGAATCAACGCGGCAGTGAAGGGCGGAGGAAATGGCCGGCAATGTGGTCGTGGGCGCGATTTGGGGAAGATGAGGATGAGCTGGCGAGGTCCACCAGTCAGCGAGTGCAACAGAGAGGGGGTGGGGTCGTGTGGTCAGTGACCTGGTGGGCTCGTCTGCGAGTGAGAGAGAGAGGAGGAACCCGGGTGGGATTAATGGGCTGGATCCGTAGCTGGGCTAGATAGGTGGCGCTGGCCTTTTTCCATTTCTTTTCTCCTTTTCTTTTTCTGTTTTCAATTTCAGGAACCAAATTCAAATTATTTCAAAATCTGTTTGAATTCAAATCTTTTTAGGATTTTTGTAGTGTGCAATAGTCACACTTCTGGGCATAAAACCAAGTGGTTACTTTGAATTGGCTTGGTCACTTGGAATAAAATAAAATAAGCAGTGGCATAGCACTAGTTTGAATAGGTTTTGAAATTGGTTTTCAAATCATATTGTTTTGAAGTTTTGGTTTAAATCTTAGCAATCTAGCAATACAACCTGAGAGCAATAAGACAAACAAAGTTTGGTTTCTTGAATAACAATCTCCCATTGGAGAGTAACATTTGTTCCAAATGCTGATCACATAAAATAATGAGCTCATATGCTCCTGTTTTTGAAATGATTTGTTTGAAATGAACTCTATATGATCATGGATGCATGGATGATATGCATGAGTTTGAAACATAATTTTAGGGATGTTACAAATCTAACCCCCTTAAGGTGAATCTCGCCCTCGAGATTCGGATTGGCTAGCAAATAGGTGAGGGTGGTCTTTTCGAAGATCATCTTCTCTTTCCCATGTTGCTTCCTCTTCGGAATGATGGTTCCACTGATCTTTGCAAAACTTGATAGTCTTAGTCCGTGTGACTCTTTCTGCAGTCTCAAGAATCTTGATAGGCTTCTCCTCATAAGTGAGATCACTTTCCAATTGTACCTCCTCCAAAGGTATAGTATCCTTCAAAGAAGTTTCTTCCATTTCTGGATGACATTTCTTAAGCTGACTCACATGAAACACATTATGGACAGCTGACAGAGACTCTGGCAATTCAATTTCATAAGCACTTCTCCTTTACGACTCAGAATCTTTAATGGTCCAACATATCTTGGGGCCAACTTCCCTTTGACTCCAAACCTCTTCACTCCACGAAGTGGTGATACTCTAAGATAAGCTCTATCACCAACTTCATAGGTGACTTCTCTACGCTTAGGATCTGCGTAGCTTTTCTGTCGGGACTGTTCTATCTTCAATTTGTCCTTAACCAACTTGACCTTCTCTTCGGCTTCTGTGATAAGTTCTGTTCCGAACAAACTTCTTTCTCCCACACCATTCCATAACAATGGGGTGGTACATTTTCTCCCGTAGAGAAACTCAAATGGTGCCATCCCAATGCTGGCTTGATAGCTGTTGTTGTAAGAAAATTCTGCGTAAGGCAGACTTTCATCCCAACTAGCTCCATAGTCTAGGGCACATGCCCTCAACATGTCTTCAAGAATCTGATTAGTCCTTTCTGTCTGTCCATCAGTTTGAGGATGAAAAGCAGTGCTGAATTCCAACCTCGTTCCCAATGACTCATGTAGCTGTCTCCAAAAATGGGAAGTGAATTGAGTTCCCCTATCAGACACAATACTTTTGGGTACTCCATGTATACACATAATTCTACTCATATAGATCTTGGCCAACTTAGCACTTGTATAGGTTGTCTTCACGGGTATGAAATGAGCCACTTAGTTAGGCGATCCACTACTACCCAAATAGAATCATATCCTGACCGGGTCCTTGGTAATCCGGCAATGAAATCCATACCAATCTTGTCCCACTTCCAATCAGGAATAGGTAGTGGTTGAAGCAAACCTGCTGGTTTCTGATGTTCCGCTTTCACTCTACTACACACATCACATAAAGCAATATGCTCGGCGATGTCCTTCTTGAGATGATTCCACCAAAATCTTTCCTTCATATCCATGTACATTTTGGTGTTACCCGGATGAATGGAATACGGTGAGTTGTGTGCTTCTTGCAAAATCAGTTTCCGAAGCTCCGGATCTTGTGGAACACAGATACGTTTCCCATGCCATAAAATACCCTGTTCGTCTTCATGGAATCCTTTGGCTTTTCCCTTGCCAATCTTTTCCTTGATCTCTTCAATTTCCTTATCGGTCTTCTGGGCTTCTTTGATCATGTCCAATAAGGTGGGTTGAACATCCAAAGACATGAGATGTCCTTCAGGCATAATCTCCAATCTGAGATCTCTAAATTGGGCACACAAATCATCTGGCAATTCTCCTTTAGTAAGGCCATTCACAAAAACCTTACGACTTAGAGCATCTGCTACAACATTTGCTTTACCGGGGTGGTATTGCAAACTTAAGTCATAGTCCTTGATGAGTTCTAGCCATCTTCTCTGTCTCATATTAATTTCCTTCTGGGTGAAGATATACTTCAAACTCTTGTAATCTGTGAACACTTTGTAGGGGTTCGTAGCATGGAAAACAAAAATTTTCTATCGCATACAAACAAACAAGCCAAGATCTATCTACTAGATTGTAGCAACGAGTCGATGGTATAACTTACCCTCGAAGATTCCAAAGCGTTTAACGAGAGCGGATTCTCGTGGGTGATGTAGTCGTACTCTTCCCGATCTCAAGATCGTGTAGACGATCCTTCCAGCCACGTTAAAGCAGCGCTCCGCAGTCGGTCACACGTTCGATACTCGAAGACCTTCCTCTCCTTGTTCCAAAGAAATGGAGGTTGTAGCACTCTCTCATGATTCCAAAGACAACGGCGTGGTACCTAAGTAGAGGGAGATCTGCAGGCTTCGCCTTAAGCCTAAGCAGTATGGTGGAGCTTATGAGAGAGGCTATTAGTGGTCTAGTAATTAGACACACCAATTAGAAGGCTCTAAACCAATTAGAAGGCTCTAAACCTGGCTAAAGCAATTAGAAGCTCTAAACCAAAACGGCTCTAAACCGAGATCTAGAGTAGAAAGTTATGTGTCTATGGGAGCCCTGCCCTCCTTATATGGGAGGGGTCCTTGGCGCCAGGGAGGGAGGAGTCCCTCCCAACTCGGCCTAGGGCTGGCGCCGCCTGGAGGAGTCCAACTCCTCCTCCAAAGTTGGTTCCAACTCCTCTTGCTTGTTTCCCACAGTTTCTTGTTTTGGCGCTTGACTTTCAAACTGGACATTTGACTTTTCTGTTTTAGGATTCAATTTAATCCTTTATTTGGGACAGCAAGAACACTTAGTACATGATGCAATCATTCAATGAGCAATGACACATTCATGTACCCTTCCCCTTGAGTGCCGGACAATCCGAACCTTCTAGAACATTCCCGATGAAAACACCTAATCATTCCCGAACTCAAACGGACTTTCCTTATATGAATCTTATTCTCGGACCATTCCGGATCACCTCGTGATATCCGGATCCCATCCGAGACTCAACAACATTCGGTCTCTTTCTCATAATAGCATAACTACTCAAACAACGTCGAATCCTTAAGTGTGTCTCCCTACGGTTCGTGAATTATGCGGACATGATCGAGACACTTCTCCGAACAATAACCAATAGAGGAATCTGGAAATTCATATGGCTCCCACATATTTCTATGATTACTTTGCGATCGAATGAACCACTTACATACGATACCAATTTCCTTTGTCTCACGATATGTTACTTACCGAGGTTATGATCGTCGGTATCTCGCATACCTAGTTCAACCTCGTCGATAAGTACTCTTTTCTCGTGATATGTGATCCCTTGTGACCAAGTCACATGCTTGCAAGCTAATTGGATGACATTCCACCGAGAGGGCCCAGAGTATATCTATCCGTCATGTGGATGGACAAATCCCACTCTTGATCCATGTGTTTCAACCAATAATTTCCGAACACTTAATGCCACCTTTATAGCCACCCGCCACGGTGTGGTGTTTGATGTCATCAAAGCATCCATCCGTAAAGGTGATATGCATGATCTCATGGTCGAAGGAATTAGGTTACTATGTATCGAAAGCATATAGCAATTGAACTAATGAAATGACTTGATCTTTATGCTACGCTTATCTATAGGAGTATGTCCACCATATCATTCTCCTAACGATATGATCTTGTTGTTGATAACATCTCAATGTTCATGATATGGAAACCACAATCATTAATCAACCAACAAGCTAGTGAAGTATAGAGGCTATACTAGGGACTTCAAATTAAGTTTACAAATCACACAAGTATTAATGGTTTCCTTGTTAATACTATTATAGCATGAATGTAAACATTTATCATAAACACAAAGATATAATAATAACTACATTTATTATTGCCTCTAGGGCATATCTCCAACAGCCTCCCACTTGCACTAGAGTCATCTAATCTAGATTACATGGTAATATACCAACACCCATGGCAGTTTGGTGTTGGTCATGTTTTGCCCTCGGGAGAGGTTTAGTCAACGGATCCGCCACATTCAGATCTGTGTACTTTGCAAATCTTTATATCCCCATCCCGGATATGTTCTCGAATAGCGTGAAAACGCAGCTTGATATGCTTGACTTCTTGTGTGACCTTGGTTCTTGCGCATTGGCTATGGCGCCCATGTTATCACAAAGAGATAGACATTGGGTCCACAAGCACTTGGAACCACACCCAGCTCTGTAATGAACTCTTTCATCCATATCGCTTCTTGTGAAGCCTCCGGCAGCCATGTATTCCGATTCAGTTGAAGATCTCGCCACAACACTTTGCTTTGCACTCCTCCAGCTAAGCTTTGCACCATTCAAAATAAATACGATCCGATTGTGATTTAGAATCATCCGGATCGGTGTTCCAACTAGCATCGGTGTAACCATTAACAACGATGTTCATCACCTCCATAAGAAAGAACCATATCCTTAGTTCTTCTCAAGTACTTAAGGATGTTTTTGATCATTGTCCAATGATCCACTCTGGATCACTTTGATATCTGCTAGTTAAACTAACAACATATGCAATGTCGGGTCTAGTACATAGCATGGCATACATTAGAGATCCTATGGCTGAGGCATAGGAGTCTTACTCATCCTTTCTCTATCTTACGCCGATGTCGGACTTTGAGTTTTACTCAAGGTCGATTAGCAACATGGGCAAGAACCCTTTCTTGCTTTCTTCCATTCCAAATCTCTTTAGAACTTTGTCCAAATATGTACTCTGTGACAATGATATTTGGCGTTCGATCTATCTCTATAAATCTTTATGCCTAATATGTAAGCTTCGCCAAGATCCTTCATTGAAAAACTATTATTCAAATATTCCTTGACACTATTAAGAAGGTCTACATCATTCCCAATCAACAATATGTCATCCACATACGATTAAGAATGCTACTGAGCTCCCACTCACTTTCTTGTAAATACAAGCTTCTCCATAAGTTTGTATAAAACCAAAACTTTTGATTACCTTATCAAAACGTTGATTCCAACTTCGGATGCTTGCTTCAATCCATAGATGGACCGTTGAAGTTTGCATACCTTGTTAGCATCTATAGGATCGACAAAACCTTTGGGTTGCATCATATACAACTCTTCATCAATGTCTCCATTGAGGAATGCTTTTGACATCCATCCGCCATATCTCATAATCATAATATGCAGCGATTGCTAACATAATCCTCACAGACTTTAGCTTCGCCATCGGTGAGAAAGTCTCATCGTAGTCAACTCCTTGAATTTGTCGAAACCCTTTTGCGACAAGTCGAGCTTTATAGATAACATTACCATCAGCATCTGTTTTCTTCTTGAAAATCCATTTGTTCTCGACAGCCTTCCGGTAAGTCCACCAAATTCCATACTTGGTTTTCGTACATGGATCCAATCTCGGATTTCATGCCTTCTTGCCATTTATTGGAATCTGGGCTCATCATCGCTTCCTCATATGTCTCATGGTCATCGTTGTTGTCCACTACCATGACATTCATAACGGAATCATACCAATCTGGAGTGGTACGAGTTCTCGTTGACCTCCGAGGCTCTGTAGCAACTTCAACCGAAGTTTCATGATCATCATCATTAGCTTCCTCCCTTATTGGTGCAGGCACCACAGGAACTTCTTCCGGTGCTGCGCTACTCGCAATTTCGAGAGAAGGTTCAACAACCTCGTCGAGTTCTACTTTCCTTCCAGTCACTTCTTTCGAGAGAAATTCCTTCTCTAGAAAGGATCCATTCTTAGCAACGAATGTTTTGCCTTCGGATCTATGATAGAAGGTATACCCAATAGTTTCCTTCGGGTATCCTATGAAGACGCATTTTTCCGCTTTGGGTTCAAGCTTGTCCGGCTGTAACTTCTTTACATAGGCTTCGCATCCCCAAACTTTAAGGAACGACAATTTAGGTTTCTTCCCAAACCATAATTCATACGGTGTCGTTTCAACGGATTTAGACGGTGCCCTATTTAAAGTGAATGCGGCTGTTTCTAATGCATAACCCCAAAATGATAGCGGTAAATCTGTAAGTGACATCATAGAACGAACCATATCTAAGAGAGTTCGATTACGACGTTCGGACACACCATTACTGGTGGTGTTCCGGCGGTGTCAATTGTGAAAGTATTCCACTTCTTTAAATGCTCGCCAAACTCAGAACTTAGATATTCACCTCCACGATCGTAACGTAGAAATTTAATCTTCTTGTTACGTTGATTCTCTACCTCACTTTGAAACTCCTTAAACTTCTCGAAAGTTTCGGACTTATGTTTCATGAAATAGATATACCCATATCTACTCAAGTCATCCGTGAAGGTAAGAACATAACGATAACCATCACATGATGCTACACTCATTGGACCACACACATCGGTATGTATGATTTCCAATAAGTCCGTAGCTCGCTCCATCATACCGTAAAATGGAGTCTTAGTCATTTTTCCCATCGACATGCTTCGATCTTTCAAGTGATTCAAAATCAAGTGATTCAAGAAGTCCATCGAATGGAGTTTCTTCATACGTTTCAATTCGATGTGACCAAGACGACAAGGCCACATATAGGTCGAATTATCGCTGATTTCAAACGCTTAGCCTCAATGTTGTTGATATGTGTATTTCCACTATCGAGATTCAATAAGAATAGACCATCTATCAAAGGTGAATGTGCATAAAACATATTACTCATATAAATAGAACAACCATTATTCTCGATTTAAACAAGTAACCGCCTCGCAATAAACAAGATCCCGATATAATGTTCATGCTCAACGCAGCACCAAATAACAATTATTTAAGTATAAAACTAATCCCGATGGTAGATGAAGGGTAGCGTGTCGACCGCGATCACATCAACCTTTGATCCGCTTCCCACGCCGCATCGTCACCTCGCTCTTCGCTAGCTTCCGCTTATTTCGCAAAGACCTGCTTCGAGTTACAAATATGAGCAACCGAACCAAGATCAAATACCTGTGCACTACTACGAGTACTAGTGAGATACACATCAATAACATGTATATCGATATACCTTTCTTCTTGATGTTGCCGTTCTTCGATCCGCCAAGTACTTTGGGCAATTCCGCCCAAAGGACCTTCTCCCTTGCAAAGAAAAGCACTCGCCTGTGCTTAGGTCCAGCTGGTCTTCTTCGTCGTGGTAGCTTTCTTACCACCCTTCTTGAAGTGTCCTTTGCTTAGACTTGCCTTTCTTGAATTTGGTGGTCTTATTGACCAACAACACTTGGTGCTCTTTCTTGATCTCCACTTCGCAGATTTCAACATGGCAAAGAGTTTTGGCAACGTCTTGTTCATGTTCTCGCATGTTGTAGTTCATCACAAAGTTCTTGTAACTTGGTGGTAGTGATTGAGGACACGGTAAATCCCCAAAGCATTAGGAATCACTATACCCAAGCTTTGAAGTTTGTTTGCGTGCCTGCACATCTTAAGCACATGCTCACCGACGGAGCTGCCTCTTCCATCTTGCGCTTAAAGAACTTTTCGAAGCCTCATAGCTTTCAATTGCCGCATGAGTCTCAAAAATCAATTTGAGATCCTCGACAATATCATATGGGTCCGACTCTTCAAACCTTTTCTCAAGCTCCGATTCTAAACCATACAAGATAGCACATCGAACTATGGAGTACCGATTCTTCCGAGCGAGGTAAACATTCTTTACTTCATCGGAAGCAAGCAGTGGGTTACCCAAGTGCATCCAAAGACATAGGTCAAATTACCAGTGTGAGGACAATCCTCAAATTGGAACCAATCCCGAAGTTGCTTCCATTGTTTTTCAACTTTTCTTTCTCTAGGAACGCATTAAAATTGATGGTAGGGCTGCCATTGATCTACAACATATTTGCAATAGTTTAGACTAAGTTTATGACAAATTGAGTTCAAATTAATAATAAAATTAAACTAGGTGAACTCCCACTCAAAACAATATCCCTCACATTGTTTTAGTGATCACACGAACCAAATCCACCACATCAACACCGATCATCACGAGAGTTGATATAGTTTCAATGGCGAACAATCATCATGTTCATCATATCTACTATACGATTCATGCGTTACCTTTCGTAATCCGTGTTCCGAGACCATGTCCGTACATGCTAGGCTCACAAGATCAAACCTTAGTTTCGCATGAGCAACTGGCTTGCTCACGTTGTATACACTTGCGTAATCTAGCACACCCGATCATCACGTGGTGCTTCAAACAACAAGCTTTAGCAATGGTGCTAACTAAGGGTGAACACTTTATGATTTGAAATTGATGTGCATGAGGGATCATCTTATAATGCTACCGCTGCCTACTAAGCAATACAAGATGCATAAAGGATTAACATCACATGCAATTCAATATATATGTGATATGATATGGTTTTCTTCTTCGTGCTCCGATCTCCATCTTCAAGCACGAACATGATCTCCATCATCACCGCATTGCATCAAGGTCAATGACGCTTCTCCATGGTTGTCGCCCACCGCTTCAACTATTACAACTACTTTGAATAGACACGCGGGTCTTAACATAAATTAAAGACAACCATATGGCTCTCGCCGTTGTCGACTTACAATAAGGAACATTGCATACATCAAATATAATCACAATCATGGCCATATCACATCATCAAGACACCTGCAAAACAAAGTTAGACGCTTCTACTTTCTTTGCATATTTTACGTGGTTTGGGGCTTTCAATAAGTGTCGTTCTAACTTACGAACAAGAACCACAACATTGATACTAGCATTGTTGATCACCCGTTGTAAATTGGATCTTAACTATGCTAGGAGAAACATGCACCCGCAAAGCCACTTATGCAATACAAGTTACATGTCAAGCGTGGAGCAAGTCTCATGAACGATGTCATGTAAGGTTAGCCCGGGCCGCTTCATCCCAACATACCGCAAGATGCAAAGTACACAAAAGCAATCTACAATAAAGCATCAACGCCCACAATGACCATTGTGTTCTACTGGCAACAGATCTACATATAGACACGGCTCTGATACCACTGTAGGGGTTCGTAGCATGGAAAACAAAAATTTTCTATCGCATACAAACAAACAAGCCAAGATCTATCTACTAGATTGTAGCAACGAGTCGATGGTATAACTTACCTCGAAGATTCCAAAGCGTTAACGAGAGCGGATTCTCGTGGGTGATGTAGTCGCATTCTTCCCGATCTCAAGATCGTAGACGATCCTTCCAGCCACGCTTCGGCAGCGCTCCCGCAATCGGTCACACGTTCGGTACTCGCGAAGACCTTCCTCTCCTTGTTCCAAAGAAAATGGAGGTTGTAGCACTCTCTCGCGATTCCGCAAAGACAACGGTGGTACCGAAGTAGAGGGGAAATCCCGCAGGGCTTCGCCTTAAGCCGGTGCGAGTATGGTGGAGCTTATGAGAGAGGCTATTAGTGGTCTAGTAATTAGACACACCAATTAGAAGGCTCTAAACCAATTAGAAGGCTCTAAACCACAGGCTAAAGCAATTAGAAGCTCTAAACCAAGACGGCTCTAAACCGGAGATCTAGAGTAGAAAGTTATGTGTCTGGAGGAGCCCTGCCTCCTTATATGGGAGGGGGTCCTTGGCACGCCAGGGAGGGAGGAGTCCCTCCCAACTCGGCCTAGGGTCGCCGGCCTGGAGGAGTCCAACCTCCTCCAAAGTTGGTTCCAACTCCTCTTGCTTGTTTCCCACGTTTCTTGTTTTGGCGGTTTGACTTTCAAACCGGACATTTGACTTTTCTGTTTTAGGATTCAATTTAATCCTTTATTTGGGACAGCAAGAACACTTAGTACATGATGCAATCATTCAATGAGCAATGACACATTCATGTACCCTTCCCCGAATGCTTGGACAATCCGAACCTTCTAGAACATTCCCGATGAAAACACCTAATCATTCCCGAACTCAAACGGGACTTTCCTTATATGAATCTTATTCTCCGGACCATTCCGATCACCTCGTGATATCCGGATCCCATCCGAGACTCGAACAACATTCGGTCTCTTTCTCATAATACCATAACTACTCAAACAACGTCGAATCCTTATGTGTCTCCCTACGGTTCGTGAATTATGCGGACATGATCGAGACACTTCTCGAACAATAACCAATAGAGGAATCTGGAAATTCATATGGCTCTACATATTTCTACGATTACTTATGATCGAATGAACCACTTACATACGATACCAATTTCCCTTTGTCTCACGATATGTTACTTACCCGAGGTTATGATCGCTCGATCTCTGCATACCTAGTTCAACCTCGTTCATCGATAAGTACTCTTTCTCGCTCGTGATATGTGATCCCTTGTGACCAAGTCACATGCTTGCAAGCTAATTGGATGACATTCCACCGAGAGGGCCCAGAGTATATCTATCCGTCATGTGGATGGACAAATCCCACTCTTGATCCATGTGTTTCAACCAATACTTTCCAACACTTAATGCCACCTTTATAGCCACCCGCCACGGTGTGGTGTTTGATGTCATCAAAGCATCCATCCGTAAAGGTGATATGCATGATCTCATGGTCAAGGAATTAGGTTACTATGTATCGTAAAGCATATAGCAATTGAACTAATGAAATGACTTGATCTTTATGCTACGCTTATCTATAGGAGTATGTCCACCATATCATTCTCCTAACGATATGATCTTGTTGTTGATAACATCTCAATGTTCATGATTGGAAACCACAATCATTAATCAACCAACAAGCTAGTGAAGTATAGAGGCTATACTAGGGACTTCAAATTAAGTTTACAAATCACACAAGTATTAATGGTTTCCTTGTTAATACTATTATAGCATGAATGTAAACATTTATCATAAACACAAAGATATAATAATAACTACATTTATTATTGCCTCTAGGGCATATCTCCAACACACTTCACATCGCTTTCCCAAAAGATAATGTCTCCATGTTTTGAGTGCATGGACAACAGAGGCTAACTCTAAATCATGAGTAGGATAGTTCACTTCATGAGTTTTGAGTTGTCTCGAGGCATAAGCCACAACTTTTCCTTCCTGCATAAGTACTGCACCCAAACCATGATGAGATGCATCACAATACACTTGGAAATCCTTCTCCAAATCTGGCAAACACAAGACTGGTGCTGTCACAAGTCTCTTCTTCAATTCCTGAAAGCTGAGTTCACAACCTTCAGACCAAGCAAATTTCTTGTCTTTCTTTAGCAATTCTGTCATAGGCTTAGCTACCTTGGATAAATTCTCAATGAACCTTCTGTAGTAACCTGCTAAGCCAAGGAAACTACAAACTTCTTTCACTGACTTGGGAGATTCCCATTCAGTTACAGCTAATACTTTAGCAGGATCAACTGCTACACCATCTCCTGACACAACGTGTCCAAGAAAACCAACTTCATTCAACCAGAATTCACACTTGCTAAATTTGGCATAAAGTTTATGCTCTCGAAGCTTCTCAAGTATCAAACGAAAATGTCCTTCATGCTCTTCTTTGCTCTTGGAGTAGACTAAAATGTCATCGATGAAAATGACAACAAACTTATCAAGAAATTCCATGAACACTGTGTTCATCATATTCATGAAGTATGCTGGAGCATTGGTCAAACCAAATGGCATCACGGTATACTCATACAATCCATACCTTGTGGTGAAAGCTGTCTTAGGTATGTCTTGCTCTCTTATCTTGAGTTGAAAATAACCTGACCGGAGATCAATCTTTGAGAACACACAAGCTCCTTCCAACTGATCAAACAAGTCATTGATTCTAGGAAAAGGGTATTTGTTCTTGATAGTCACCTCATTGAGTGAACGGTAATCTATGCATAACCTTTGACTTCTATCTTTCTTCTCCACAAACAAAACTGGGGCTCCCCAAGATGAAGAACTTGGTTGAATAAATCCTTTCTACAACTGTTCTCCAAGTTGTTTCTTGAGTTCTTTCAGTTCATCAACTGACATCTTGTATGGTCTCTTTGCTATTGGTCCAGATCCTGGTAGAAAATCAATAAGAAACTCCACATCTCTATCTGGTGGCATTCCCGGCAATTCTTCCAGAAACACATCCGGATACTCACTCACAATTGACACACTGTCTATGCTAACCCCCTTAAGAGAATTTAGCATACTCCTTCTTGCTTCAAAGTTGGTCTTGAATCAGATCCTTTTATTTTCTGGAGTTTTGAGTGAGACAGTATGGTTGGCACAATCTATCACTCCCTTGTGCTTAGTCATCCAATCCATTCCCAAAATGACATCCAATCCTTGGGAATTTAGGATTATCAAGTTAACGGGAAACTTATACTTCCCAAACTCTATGACTAGATCATGACACCCTGAATTCACTATCATTTCTCCGCCAGGAGAACTTACTTTTATAGGACACCCAATAGTTTCTACCGGCAGTTCATTTCTTTCAACAAATGCTCTTGATATGAATGAATGAGATGCACGAGTATCAAAGAGAACAAATGCTGGAACAGAATTGAGTTTGAACTTACCAGCAACAGCATCAGGCTCCTCATAGTTTTCCTCCACATTGATGTGGTTAACTTGCCCTTTCTGAAAACGGTTGGGCTTATTGGGTCCTTCAACTTTCTTTTCCGGGCATTCATTTGCATAATGCCCCATCTTCTTGCACTTGAAACACTCAACCTGACTAATGTCCTTCTTGACAGGCTGACTCCCACAGTCACTTCCACTACCACTGTGGTGGCTCTTATATCCACCCTTGTGGTTCTTGTACTTGTCATTTTCATGACTACGATGATGCTTATTGTCATGATGACGGTTGTGGTTGTGGTGTTTGTTGAATTTCCCATGCTTGTGGGATCCTGAGCTTCCACTATCATCATACTGCTTTCAACTTGCTTCATTTTGTTCTCCAAAATAGCAGCCTTGTCACAAAGAGACTGATAAGTGGGAACATAGGCCACTGATAGCTGCAAGTTCAGTTCATCATTCAGGCCTTCAAGGAACTTTTCCTTCCTCTTAGCATCAGTGTCAACTTCGTCCGGTGCATAACGCGCCAGATTGTTGAATTCCTCAATATATTCAGCTACGCTGCGGTGGCGCTGCTTCAGATTATGGAACTCTTTCTTCTTCAGACTCATCACTCCAGATGAGATATGAGCAGTACAAAAGCCATCCTCAAAGATATCCCATGTCACATCTTCTATGGGAGTGGTGATATGGAAGTTATCCCACCAAGTGGCGGTTGGTCCCTCCAGCAAATGTGCTGCAAATCTGACCTTTTCTGCATCAGAACAGCCCACAATTACCAAGTCCTTGTTCACAGAGAGTATCCAATCATTGGCCACCATGGGATCAGCTCCTGAGAACTTTGCTGGCCTCAATCTCAAGAACCTGGTAAGCATGTCAAAACCCGGTGGGTTGTTGTTGTTGTTGTTGTTGTTGTTGTTGTTGTTGTTGTTGTTGTTGTTGTTGTTGTTGTTGCTGTTGTTGTTGTTTTGGTTCTGGATGAACGTCGTCATCATTTGCATCAGCTGAGTCTGAGCTGTCATCATTTGCTGCATCTCAGGAGTGATGTTGTTGTTGTTGGGGTTGGGATTGGCACGACGGGGAGGCATCTGTGGTTTGTTCAATAGAGATAAGAATGAGATACCCATAGATGCTTTCATGCACAATACATCACATAAACAATCACAAACAGGCATCATAATAATAATAGTTCAACAACAAAAACGACAAGTTTGCAAAGTAAACACACCAATAACAAGCCATCCACATGTTGGATGGTCATTGTGACACAAATAAAGTATGATAGATAAATGATAAATGAGTAGTCAACTCTACTCCTCGGCATCAACCTCCTCCTCAACAAAGGTAAGACCTGCATTATCCATTGCGGTCTTGTATTCCTCGACATTGGCGGTCAAGGTCTCTACTTTGGCTTTGAGAGCCCTCTTCTGGGAACGAAGCCTCTCAATCACCGTCTGCTGATGCTCGAGCTCGAAGTCCTTGGCCTGCAGTTCTTCAGTCATATCCCGAATCCTCTTGTTCCTATCCTGGACTCGCTTCTCTTGACTCTTGAACTTTCTGTCCTGGCTCTCGAACTTTGCCTCCATCTCCTTGACTATCTCATCTTGCTCTGTGAAGAGCTTGTCCTTCTCACGAAGCTGCACCTGGAGTTCGTCATTGTTGAGCATGACGTTGGTCCTATCAGTGTCCACATGCCTAATGAGAGCCTCTAAGTCCTGGAGGTATAGGCGAATCAGCTCAGCTGTATCCCTCGAAGTGTCCTCGAAGTAGATGGCCTCTCCATCCTCATAACGTCTACCGAATACGTGGAAGTGAGTACCTCTAACCTGTCGAGAGTGTCTCCCTAGCAGACGTCCTATCAGATCCGACATTACTACCTCAAGGCCTCTCTCCTTGTCATCGTGCATGAGCTTTAAGATGATAGCCTCCGTGGTAGGCTCAGTCTGGCGTCCGGGCTGATTGACCTTGAAACCCCAAAGGTCTTTCCTCTCAAACTTGGTGAGGGGAAGCACCATGATGGTAGGAAGAGGAAGATTGAGCAAAGTAGTGAGCTCAATAATATGAGGACCAAAGCGAGTTCCCTGGAAATCCTCAACAGTGCTGATGGTAACATTAGGCATCTATTTATAAGATAGAAAAAGTTAGAACAACACAATTTAAGATAAAACACAAGGCAAAGCATCACATACATATCCTTGTAAATCAAAACACACAAGTCATGGCATACATGGATCCATTACAACAACCAAGGTTCAACTTATTTTAAGCAACATTTGGAAAATAAGGTGATAGGTGGTGGTCCAACTAACGAAGTACGTTTACAATCCTATCTCACTGGATCTGTTGGCTAACATAATGTTTCTAGAAGCAATCAGTCTATCTTGCTCACATGACTCCATCACTAAGTCTATAATGTCTCCTCTTAAGGTTTGGTTGGTATCCTCCAAATCTTGGGTATTTTTCTTCTCTTCCTTTAAGTCATTTTGGAGGTTGAGCATTCTGCACTTGACTCTATCACCAAGTTCTTTGATGGTCCTCCAAGTTGCATCCCTTGCTGAATCAAAGAATGTAGTGTGCACCACTGAATTGGTGAACATGCAGAATCCTGATTCCTTGTAGTTGTCTTCCTTGTTTTTATACAAGTGAAGTTGCACCCACCAGTACTCAACTCCTTCATCCATCACAGGAAAACCTTTGTACACAGCTGCACCATGTATTTCCATTGCAACCATGAGGTCCTTGAGAGCCTTGGGAAATTCTGTCTCACACTCCAAAGTCATTGTCATGAGTGGTCCTTTCCTTACGGCTTCGTTGATGGAGTTCATCTACAGATATAGATGAGAAAGAAGATTAGAAAAGTTTACGAGAAGAATAGACAAGTGTAGAAGTTGTTGAAAATTTTCCTTAGTGGTTTCCAATCCTTGGGTCATAATACTACAAGCAACATAGTGCTCTGATACCATCTGTAAGATCCCTCCTTTATAAAGGAAAAGGATCCCTATGATTGCAATGCTAGTCCCTGGATCAATGCTAGCATCCACAGTTTAAGATAAATTACACAGAAACAAAGGTCATTATTATAGTCATTCCAGAGACAACATAGTCTTTACAACTCCATGGCCACAGGCCTATTACAAGAGTTTAAATAAGTAAATAGATAAAAGTCTTCATCTTCATGTGCCACAGGCAAACATGTTGAGTGTAGACTCATGACTCCTAATCCTCATCAGAGTAACCAACAACATCACAAGTTACAGCCACAGTGGGTCAATACATTGGAATAGTATTGGCAAGTGATACCTTAGTATAATTTTGGTGGACTAGATACTATATGCAATTTGGCTAAGTGTAGCTTAGGCTTGCTTTGCTCAAAATAGGTTTTTCCTATTAGTTGAAATCACTAAGTTTTTCTTTGTCAAAACTTTTCCCAAGGAACCACCAATAGACATTGAGGTCCTTCACCCTTGTTCACCCACAAGTTTTACTTAGAAATTGGGATGAGGAGATTCTTGATAGATTCCATGTCTTGATGCTCAAGTTGTCCTTTTCCAGGGACATGGCTAAGTACTTAGATTCTTCCAGCTATAGAGGTGGTGCACTTTCCCCACAAGCCTTGATTTTCACCAAGACAGGACCTTTCAGAAGCCTTCCCTTAGACCAAATGGACGCGTTCCAACCTATCATCCCACTACCACCAACTGTCCAAATGGCTAAGTTCTAGCAACCTATGTGATCCTGGAAGAGCCCATATTGCCAAGTGGCTGCACTAGAAGCTTCTTAACATTTGGCCTCTAAAATCTCTTTGTTCCTGGGTGGCTTTCCACAAGTGAGATACACAAGGTAAACCATAGAAATGGGCCTTGTGTAACCACTCAACATAAACCATTCCTTCCATTCCACCCAGGTGTTTCATTTACTTAGTTGTTTTATTAGGCAAAACACAAGTCCAAAGACTTAGAAATATTTTATCATAGCATGTATATTTCACCACCCTTGGTTTCTACTAGCTAGAATAAGCATGTCATAGATAAGCATGTTAACTTAGAAATTTCCTAGCAATTCTATAACTACTAGGATTTCCCATCATGGCATATAAGCAAAATATAACATGCAAGGCTAGCAAAATAATTCTAATGCTTAGTAGAAAACATAGGGATAAAAATATCATGAAGCACCACTTACCTTGGTAGTTTGGAGAGTAGCTACACTCCTCACAATCACAATCACTATTGGCACCAAAATCTACACAAAGAATCATAGCCACAAATCACATACAAAACATATACAAACAAAAATATATGAATGCATGCAATATGATATGTGATGATTTTTTTAAAACTCAACAAAGCAAGTGTACAGTACTGGTTCATAAACAAGTTAAAAACTTGCCAAACAACATTTATTTAAACCTTAAAACATTTCTCAAAAAATTCACATACTCAAATTAGCCCTACACATATTTCTGTAAATAAAATCATTTTAACAGAAGCAAAACATTAAACACATTGCATAATTAGAAAGGGCTTGTTCTCCTGATTCCAATGGTATAAAATTTGTCAAATTCTAACGTGGGAATCAAAAGTTATAGCCAAAACAAATTCAAACATCTAATAGATTTAAATCCTGATTTTAAACCTAAAGTCTAGCCACGCGTCTTAATCTGATTGGTGCGTACCGGTTCGCTCCGGATCGCGTCTGTGAGCCGTTAGATCTACTTAACCTGCACGGCCCAGATCTACCCATAACGTTTCGATAAGTGATCTAATTTCACGCGCTGGATCCAGATCCAACGGTCCTGGATCAAACGACCACCGGTAGCGGCGGCTATGGCGGCAGCGTGCTTACGGCGGTGCTGTGTGGCTCCGGGGTCGTCGAGATGCTTACCAGAAACGTGACGATGCGCTGATGCTCAACCTGGCGACGACTTGGCAAGGCGACGGACACCGCACGGGCTTGTTTGAGTTCTTTGTCGGCGTCGGGCTCGGGTGGACGACGACATTGGCGACGCTCCTGGTCACCCTAGCATGGACAAACGGCATCAGGAGATGCGCAAGACTATGACGAACACGATCGTGTGAATTAGAGGCGAAGGGGAACGAAGGGCTCACTGAATTTTATCGCCGGATTTGAGGACGTCGTCGGAACCTTGCTGTGCTTGTCGAAGACGACGACCTGGGGCGGTATAGAAGGATCCAACGGTGTCAGTAGGTGCGCAAGGAAGTGGCGAGGCTGTCTGCAAGAACCAGAGGAAGAGGGGCGCACGGGACTAACCGGAATTGGTCGCCGGAGTGAGCTCTGTCTGCGGCGGTGCGAGGAGGATTGCGGCCAGCCTGGGGGCATATCTGTCTGGCTTTGTTGGGGGAAATGGCCGGGAGGGGGAGGTGGTCTTATAGCCAGAGCGGGGGCGAGGATCGTGCGCGGTATCAAGGGAATTTAAGCGAGGAATTAACGCGGCAGTGAAGGGCGGAGTAAACGGCCGGCGACGTGGTCGTGGGCGCGATTTGGGGAAGATGAGGATGAGCTGGCGAGGTCCACTAGTCAGGGAGTGCAACAGAGAGGGGGTGGGGTCGTGTGGTCAGTGACCTGGTGGGCTCGTCTGCGAGTGAGAGAGAGAGGAGGAACCCGGGTGGGCTTAATGGGCTGGATCCGTAGCTGGGCTAGATAGGTGGCGCTGGCCTTTTTCCATTTCTTTTCTCCTTTTTTTTCTGTTTTCAATTTTAGGAACCAAATTCAAATGATTTCAAAATCTGTTTGAATTCAAATCTTTTCAGGATTTTTGTAGTGTGCAATAGTCAAACCTCTGGGCATAAAACCAAGTGGTTACTTTGAATTGGCTTGGTCACTTGGAATAAAATAAAATAAGCAGTGGCATAGCACTAGTTTGAATAGGTTTTGAAATTGGTTTTCAAATCATATTGTTTTGAAGTTTTGGTTTAAATCTTAGCAATCTACCAATACAACCTGAGAGCAATAAGACAAACAAAGTTTGGTTTCTTGAATAACAATCTCCCATTGGAGAGTAACATTTGTTTCAAATGCTGATCACATAAAATAATGAGCTCATATGCTCCTGTTTTTGAAATGATTTGTTTGAAATGAACTCTATATGATCATGGATGCATGGATGATATGCATGAGTTTGAAACATAATTTTAGGGATGTTACAACCTCAAGTTGTAACTCGGGGACTGCCTTAATGAAATTTGTCTTATTTAGCATTTATTTTATATATGTCGGCTGGCTTAAATTTCTTAATCCTTAGGCCGTATTAGTAATGTGTCGGCAACAAAGGCCAACTCTTCGACTTGCTGCTGTCCAAAAAATAGGCTTCATGGCAAGCAAGAGACATGTTAGCGAATGATAGACACATGAAAAACGACTAAGAGAAGAAAAATACACGAGCCAACTCATGTTTTTGACTAACTCTTGTACTTTATTTATTTCTTTATCTTATTGAATCACTTTGGACTAACTCTTGAAATTTCTAAGTATTGTTATTCGATTTTTTGACCTTAGACTCATAAGTCAAACATCAAAAATGGTAGACATGATTCGGGTCACAGAATTGAGCGAACAAGAAAATGAAACTCGGAGACTCCGCCCAAAAGGATCCACTATATACATGCATATCATTAGCAAAATGACTTGAACTGTATATTACATCTGCTCCTGGCATACCTGGGATTTAACGAAATTTAATGTTTTTTGCGCTTAAGGAGCAACAGACGCCGAATCACCACTAACTAGAGGGGGAACAATAGCTTCCGAAGCAGGGGTCTCCAAGGTATGAACCCTGGCCTCAGTTGAGGGAATCTCAGTTTCGGTTGAAGGAACCTCGTCTTCAGGACGGGATGTTCTGGCTTCTGTTTAAGGAACCTCGGCTTCGATATCGTGATTCTAAGTTTCTTTGTGGCTGTCCGAGCTTCTGGCCTCTTCCTCCGGGTCCTCTTCTTCATTGTTGGCATCTTCTTCGGCCTCCTCTTCATCATCCTCTTCAACATTCTCTTTGACATCGTCCTCGAGGAAACTTGGACATTCATTCCACCCTTGAGTGTTGGCATATTAGATCAGCTGGTAGGCCGGGCTTGCCGACGTGCAATGAACTCCAGATCAGAGATCCATGGCGAGCCAGTGCCCATATTCTGCAATGTATCTAGGAAGATACCTTCATACCATGAAAGCACGAAGGTCAAAGCAGTATCAGCACCTGGTCGCGCTGCATATTCCCTCCAGAGGTTAAGTTGCGTCTCGCGGTCCATCAATCTATCGGCATGTGTTGTGACATGCTCAGCACTCTCTTCTGTCAGCCAGAGGACACTGAAGACCCGAATGGCTGCGTCCATGAGATCAACGCCAAATTATTTCACTGGCTTTGTGCTAGCTGCCAAACTGATAAAACAGTGTTCAATGCTGTAGGCATGGGACGGGTCATTGGATTCACCACGACGAAGCCGAGCCTTCACCACAGTCTTGGCACTTCGGACCTTGGACTCTGGAAAATTTTCTGAATATAAGTAAACAGATAGATCAGTAAAATAAATCATCCAATGTCATATGAGAACAGAAAAGGAACAAAGAAACTTACGATGCACGATCAAGGTTATCCGGTTAAGGTCGGATAGCCAGCGGCATGTTTCCTAAGTTTGTCCTAAACAGACTTAGCCGTAGCCTCGGCCATTTGGATAAGCTCCTTGTCCTTCTCCAGCTGAAGAGTCATCCAGTCTTTCTCCTCGGTGAACTCTTGGTCAAGCTTCTCAAGCTTAGCTTGCTGGGTTTTCTTCAGAGTTTTGACCTCAGCTCGAAGCCGAGCTATCCCGTCGTCCTTCTCCTTAAGTTTGGCTGCATGATCTCTTGCTTATTCGAAAAAATGGATCATTAAATCAGGCATAGAAATGCAATCTTAATGATATTCTGCAAAGCATTTTAATTTGGCTAAGCCAAGATAAAACTCATGAGGCAATTCAGACAAAAGCAAAAAAATGTGATATAACATTGTCGAGGTGAAAATGCCGAGATACCTTCCAGCTTGGTGATCTTCTCATTAAGCACCTTGTTCTTAATGTCTATCTTGGTTGTTCAAGGACGAGTCAAGAATTAGCTCGGCTAAATAAGTACGAAGGAAGTATCAAAAACAAAGGAACAAGGTACATACCAGTTTTATGTAGCACAAGTAGTATTTTATTATACTTGGTACAAAGTTTCCTATGGGAGAAGATCAGCCTTTGGAACTCGGTTGTACGTCGGTTATGAGCAATCTAAAAAAGCACAAGTGTTAGTTACTGAGATAAATGGATATTCAAAGCAATACTAAAGACCCGAATCAAGTAAAACTTGACCCGAATCTAGGTGGCTGAATATTCAAAGCAATACTAAAGATCTGAATCAAGTAAAACTTGACCCGGATCTAGGTGGCTGGATATTTAATGCAATACTAAAGATCCAAATCAAATAAAACTTGACCCGGATCTTGGTGGCTGGATATTCAAAGCAATACTAAAGACAAGTAAAACTTGACCCGGATCTAGGTGTCTAGATGTTCAAAGCAATACTAAAGATCCGAATCAAGTAAAACTTAACCCGGATCTAGGTGGATGGATATTGAAAATGCTACTCAAGATTCGAACCGAGTAAACCCGATCCGAATATGGGTGGTGGGCTATTCGATGATAAGGAAACTATGACTTAGTTACTATGACTCAGCTATATACCCTGGCTATATTATATGTTAACCTAAGAGAGCATCTGGCCGAATGATAACTCATTCCCCTGGAGGCTCGGAGACTAATGGCTATGTATTACATATGGTAAAAATGAGGGTGAGTCGAGTTATTTACCTCCATCATACGGCCGGCCTCAGCTATGACCTGGCTATCAAGGTGCATCCTATCGCTAATCTCGGTCGAGCCAAATTTCTGTGGCAATGGATTACTGCCAGACATGACCTCATCATAATCAGGGTTGTTCCAGTTATTGGCATATTCTGCAAGAGAGTCGAGGCTCTCACCACTCGGCGTGTGCACCAGCACCATGCCCTTTTTAGCCGAAGCTTGCTTGGCCACCAGCGCAGCTGCCGGACTCTTGTGCATCACAATTTGCTGGCCATTGGCAGAAGTAGAGGCAGTGGCAACCTTTTGGAACATATTGGCCATAGAGGGCTGGGAGGCATATTCCTTGGCCTCTTCTGGATCGGCTTGGTCACAGTTCCACTTTTCTTCCGCGGATTAGCAGACGAGGTAATTGGTGGTTGAGACTAGCTAGGACGAGCATCTTTCGATGAGCTTGGCGGAGGAGGCGATGGCGCGCTTGATTGAGACTTGGAGCATGGGCTCTCCCTTGGTTGCTCTTGTTGTCGAGTCTTAGAGAACACGAACTATGCTGGTACTACTGACTAGAGCTTGAAGGAGGTGCTGCTTAAGGATTAGCTTGAGGTTGGGTAGAGGCCGAGGTAACTGGTACCTCGACATAAGATGGTTCAGCACCAGAGCTGCTGGTACCAAGATCCTCAGCAGTTGGCTGATCCGGCATGGTAGTATCCCCGCCATCACCAGCGTTGACACTTTCTTCCTCCTATCGAGGTGGATTATTATTCGGCGCAGGAGGAGATTCACCTTGGGGCGGGCTTTGAACTTGATTATCCTCATGTACTGATGGCGATGGCGGCCTAGGGATAGGCGATGCCATGCTTGACCCACTTTTGAGGATGTTGAGAGGGTCACTGCTGAAGTAAAACAGATAGAAAATTGGTCAGACAAAGAAAGAGAGAAACAAGAAATACAGAGAAAAAGAGAAGCAAGAAATGCAAGGATAACTCAGAGGAAGGAACTTACGAGGAGATGGATGGCGCCACCTTTTTATTAGGAGCCCTCTTGGCGGCCCTCTTCACTTGCTTCTTGGGAGCCTCGTCCAGGGGATCAGATGGAGTGACGCGTTTCCTCGCTGGCCCTTGGCCTCCCACAGCAACAGGGGGCACCTCGTGCACCTGGCCAGCCGGATTATCTGGAGTACAAGGAGGCGGATAGGCATATGAGAGAGGTGCCGGGTTGTATACCTTAAGGATCTCGCACTCTTCCGAATCATCATCGTCAGGTCACTCCTTAAGGATAGAAGCCTTACCCGAGGTTCGGCTGGAGCCTGAGTCTGGGATAGGCATGAACTCTTCGAAGTCCATCTATCCCTCGTCCGAGGTCTCCTGATATTTGCCTAAAGTAAGGGCAAGATTCTTGCCATCCGTTGCAGATTGCTCCAGAAATTTCTAAGGCAAAAGACAAATAAAAAAGATAAATAGGCGAATAAGTCGAAGTATGTGTATGACTTAGATAAAATAACTCAAAAAAATTTACCTGAGGAGGGGGGGGGGGGGTAGCTCGGCAATAGGGATTCATGCCCCACGTCCAGTCCTCGGACATGTCCATCTTAAAGATGGAATTGATGTGCTTCCGGATCTGGTCATCATCTAACTCGACCGTTGAAACCCGGTTTAGGTCAAGTTGTCCGCTCATATAGCATATCTTGTGGGTGCACTTCTGGAGCGGGCAAATATGGCTACTGATGAAAGCAGCAATGAGGTCGTCACCGCATAATCCGGCCTTTGTCATCTCGATGAGCCGCTTCTCAAATGACTAGACAAACAGATTTGCCTTCTTCGGGTCAAGGTCCCAATTATTCTTCGTGGAAACGCCGACTGAGAAGGGGGAAGCCGGATCATGTTTTATTTCCCAATGTTCTTCAAATAGAAGAAGGATTTGTACAACTTCTTGAACGACTCGGGACATGTAACTCGGGGGAACACAGATCTCTTCCGAGGTGTGATTGAGGCTGCTCCGCACTGGGTGAGGGATTTCTCAACAGGGCGCAGATCCTTATTCAGCACTACGTTGGCCCTAATCTGGAAAAACTTGGCCTAGAGTTAAACTGAGTGCCAGAGGCAAAAGTATCCTTCCATCACCGAGATGAACGTCGAAAGTGAGGGTATGGAGTTAGCCGATGGATGGTGGGGCTGAAGGCCGAAGGTTTCTAAGAACCTTGGCGAAGTCACTAAGTAGGAGGCCAAATCCTCGGGAAAAGTGAGAAACAAACACTACGAACTCACACGCTTGCACGTCCGGGATAAGCTCCTTGCCGGGTAAGCGGCAGGTGACCCCAGATGGGATCCGGTGCGTCCGAATGAGCCAATCAATCTCCGCCTGGGTGACCTTGGATCCTTGCCAAGATCCCCACTGGGAGGTTGTCGTCCGCTCTTCGTGCTCATCGGTAGTGACTATCCCGCGCAAGATCGCCATTATTTCTTCGGAGGAACTGCTTGAGTAATACGTGCTTGTGGCGGCAGGGGGGATTAGATTGCCATGGACCCATCACTGCGACGGAGTGTCAGAGGCGTGAGCGACGGAGTGGGGCCTGGGTGGAGAAGGCGAGCAACACGGAGGCCTGAGCAGAGGTAGAGGGCAGCACGGTCGCGGGAGTAGAGCACTACTGTGGCATCGCTGCAAGGAAGAGGAAGAGGATATGGGAGCGGGAGAAAGTGAGGAAGGGTTTCCCCCGCTCCCCTATTTAACCGCGTCACAGGCTAACGATCACGGGATCGTGTGTGGGTGACAGTTCTGTTGTGCGTCCGTGTACCCCGCGGTGGCAATCATGTGATGGATCCACACGAATGGTTACACAGTGAAGAGGTAAAGCAGCACGAAGTGATACATCGTAAACGTATCTATAATTTTTTATGTTTCATGCTTGTTTAGTATCAACTTTGCTATGCTTTGGCTACACTTTAAGGTATTTTTATACATTTTCTAGGACTAACCAATTAACAAGATGTCGCAGTACCAGTTGCTTGTTTTCTCCTTTTTTGGTTTTAGAAAAGCTAATAAGGAAATATTCTCGTAATTGGACGAGACAAAAGCCAAAGTCAATATTTTACCGAGGAGAACACAAATACCGAAGGGGGGCCACGGGGTGGCCACACCCTAGGGCCGCGCGGCCCAGGGAAGGTCGCATCGCCCTATGGTGTGGGGCCCTCGGGCGCCTCCATGCCTCGCCTCTTTGCCTATAAAGTCCTGCCGATGCCGAAACCCTAAATACCCGATCAGATCTCCATGAAACCATCCATAGACGCCACCACTATAGTCCCTAGATCAGGGGGTATCTGAAGCTCTTCACGGCACCCTGTCTGAGGGGAGAGATCATCCTGGAGGCCTTCTTCATCACCATGCCAGCCTCCAGTATGATGCGTGGATAGTTCACCCTTGGAGTATGGGTCCATACAGTAGCTAGATGGTTATTTCTCCTCCTTTGTGCTATCATGTTTAGATCTTGTGAGCTCCGTTCATGATCAAGATCATCTATTTGTAATCATACATGTTGTGTTTGTGGGGATCCGATGGATATTGAGATACTATGTCAGATTGATTATTGATTCTATCATGTCATATTGATTATTGATTCTATCATGTATGTGTTATTTGTGATCTTGCATGCACTCTGTTGCTAGTAGCTATCTTGGCCAAGTAGATGTTTGTGACTCCAAGAGGGAGTATTTATGCTCGATAGTAGGCTCATACCTCTAGTAATCTAGGGAAGTGACAAGAATCTCTAAGGTTGTAGATGTTCTATTGCTACTAGGGAAAAAACAACAATCTTTTGTTCATGGAACAATTGTATTGTTTACTTTACACACATTGCTTAATGCAGCTATCCGTTGCTTGCAACTTAATATTGGAAGGGGTTCGGATGATAACCTGAAGGTGGATTATTAGTCATAGATGTAGTTGGATTATGATCTATGTATATTGTTGTAATGCCCAATCAAATCTCATAGGAATCATGATGTCTAGTATCTGCATTGTTATGCTTTCTCAACCTGTCAATTGTCCCGCTATAATTTGTTCACCCAGCATGTTATCTATCTTAAGGAGAACACCTCTAGTGAACTGTGGACCCCGGTCCAATATTTACCATTGATACATCATCTACTGTTACCATTTATTTTCTACCATAAACTATTACCTTCCACACTATACGTTTAATCCTTTGTTTTCAACAAACTAGTGAGATTGATAACCTCACTGTAAGTTGGGATAAAGTGTTGAGTTTGTGTTGTGTAGGATTCCAAGTTTCTAGCAACACCTTGGAGTTGTTTCCTTGCTCCTACTGGTTCGATAACCTTGGTTTCATAACTGAGGGAAAACTTGTTGTTGTGTTCATCACACCTTACTCTTGGGATTTCCCAACGAGGCTCTACAATCAACTGAGCAGCATCAAGATTTTCTGGCACCATTGCCGGGGAGTTAAGGACAACTTCAATCTCTTCCTCCTCGTAATTCACCTTTTAGGGAGAAAGAAGATTCTCGTAAGGGGAGTCTCTCACAACCAATCTCTTTACTTTGTTTTTGGTTTGCTTAGTTTCTTTTGCTTTGTTTTGCTTGTTTATTTCTTTCAAAAATACAAAAAAAAGTTTCATTTGGTTAGTTTTTTCTTATCAAAAATACAAAAAATTAATTCTTACTATAGTTGTTGGTCTGTTATTGCCTTGCTTTGTCATGATTTCCATCAATGGTTGGTTTCTTTGAAACTAGTTCTTATTGGCATGGTAGGTTCACAGAAGAACAAAAATATTACTATAAGGAACACCGCTTGTCACAAAAAGGGAAGCACTTATGGGAACAAATTGGTAAATTGAATACCATTGCTAGAAACGTGTGCTCTACTTATAATGTTACTTATTGCTTTGATAAATCTTGTTGCTGTAGGAGGTATAAACACCTCCCTTTTTAATGTGAGTATAATGATATTGTTACCATATCTTATTATGTTAAAGGAAATTATGACTTTTATGATGTGGAACAAATTGAAGAATTTATTGCTTCGAAGGGTGCATTTGAACTTGCTAGTTTGCCTGAAAATATTGATGATTCACCTTATAAAAATAAGGTTTATGATATACTTAAATTTTGCTTTGATAATTACAAGGAAGAAAATGGCTATATTCTTGAATATATTAATAGATGCTTTCCACAAACAGAAGAGACTAATGCCTTGCAGGAGCCTATGGAAGAGGAAATTGCTGAACCTGAAAGCTCATTAGATGAAAAAGAGGAGGAGAGTGATGAACAAAAGGAGGAAGAATGGATTAGCTACCCATGCCTACCTTCTAATGAGAGTAACTCTTTATCCCTTACATTATTTGATTGTCCCCCATGCTTACCAAAGGAGGATGAATGTTATGTTCCTGTGGATTCTTTTGAAATATCTACTATGGGTAAAACTTGTGATAATAATTATTCTCCTGTTATCTATGACAATCCTTTATTTGTGCCTAACTTTGAAATGCATGGTACTAAAGAGTTTTGCTTAGAAAATGTGTATGATAAAGCTCTAGATGAGTCCTATATTGGTTGATATTAATTGTACTATTGAAAATGAGATTGGAGGGGTCTTGACTTTATCTTGGAACCCCATGCCTCTTGAGAATGATCAGTCATCTTGTTATAAAATTGTTAAAAGTGGGTTTGATTTTAATCCCACTATTTTTGAGCTTGATAAAAATTATGTGTTTGTAGATCATTAAAAGCATACTTTATGTGATATTTATATTATTGAGTTTATTCATGAGGCTACTGAAAATTATTATGAGAGAGGAAAATATGGTTATAGAAGTTTTCATGGTACTGAAACACCTCTCTATGTGCTCAAAGTTTTGAAGTTGCTCTTGTTTTATCTACCCATTCTTGTTACTAAGTGCTTCTTTGATTTATTTTCTTACAAGATTCCTATGCATAGGAAGTGGGTTAGACATAAATTTGTTTTCAATTTGCTTCTTGGTGCTCTATTTTACTTCAATTCATATTTCTTATGTGAGCATCTTTCTGTGCCTAACTTAAAGGTGTTAAAGAAAAGTACTTATTGGGAGATAATCCAATAGTTTTATTTGAGTCTTGGAAGTTATTAATTCTGTAATAACCTCTCCTTATCCTTTTTTTGTGGTTTTTGTGCCAAGAATAACCTCTAATCAGAGAGAAGTAAGATTTGGGGAAGTTGCTGTCCCAAAACAGATTTGTGTGCTTCACTGTAAAAAATCCTGAAAAATCCCTGTATGTCGGATTGAGCTGTAATTTTTTGATCTTATGCCCCAGGTTGTATCTAACTTTATTTAGTTCAACACTTTTTGATTTGAGCAATAGAAGGTCTTCGAAAAAATATGTTTTTACCTGCTGGTCTGTTTGACAGATTTCTGCCATTATTTGCATTTGCCTCTTAATCAGTTTCTTTTTGAGTTCTTCTTTATCACTTGAGATTTTTAAAGGAATTGCTATAGTAGCTTGTGTTTTAATGGAAGTTCTACTTGTGTTGAAACTAAACCCAAAGGCCTATTATCTTGAATACACTAATGTTGCTAATGAAGATTGTGTGTAGTTTTATATGAAGGAAATTTTCAAGTGTAGGGGAAGAATGATGTGATTAGATGAAGAATGGAAAAAATCTCAAACTTGGGGATGCCACCCTTTGTCACCCCAAGAAATATTCATGAGGTACAAGCGTCAAATCTTGGGGCCCAAGGCATCCCTTCTTCATCAATAAAAATCTCAGGTCTCTTTTTAGACACTTTATTTTTATTATTTCATGCACTATTGTGTTGTTCTTGGAGCGTTTTAGTTTTTGTTTTTGGTTTTCGTTTGTTTAGTTTGCTTGACTAAATTAGTTGGACCCCCTGTTGGAATTATGCCCTAGATGCAATAATAAAGATGTTATTATTATAATTCTTGTTCATGATAAAGTTTATATTCCATGCTAGAATTGTATTAAGCGGAAACATTAATACTTGTGTGGTTTGTGAACAACACCGTGTCCCTGGTACGCCTCTAAGGACTAGCTCATTGATCAATGATGGTTAAGGTTTCCTAACCATAGACATGAGTTGTCAATTGATAATGAGATCATATCATTGGGAGAATGATATGATGGATGACCAAACTAAGCGAAGCAATTAGATCGTTCATCGTGTTCATCTTTGCGAAGCTTTTCCTATGTCAAATATTGTATTCCTTATACCATGAGATAATGCAACTCCGGTACCGGAAGAAAGCTTTGAGGTCATCAAACGTCATCCTATGAGAGGGTGATCATAAAGGTGTCTCTCGTGATCGGAAAGTATCATTGGGTTGTATGTATCGAGATGGAATTTGTCCCTCCCAAGTCGAGAGATATACTGGGCCCACTCGGTAATCGATATCAACACCGCTTGCAAGCATGTGGTTAAGGAGTTAATCACAAAGTGATATCGGATTACGGAACGAGTAAAGTACTTTGTGAACGAGATTGAACTAGGTATGACGCATCGACGATCGAATATCGGGCAAGTAAAATATCGCGACGAAGGGAATATATATATGGGATTGATTGAATCCTGGCATCGTGGTTCATCCGATATGATCATCGATGAATGTGTGGAGTCAATATGGGTGCCTGCACTTACTGTTGATTATTGATAGAAGATCATGTCCGCATATTCTCGAACCCGCAAGGTCACACACTTAACGATCTCGACGCTAGGATAGATTGGATAATTGGTTTATGAATTTTTGTTCGAGTCTCGGATGGGATCCGGACATCACGAGAGGTTCCGGAATGGTCCGGAGAATAAGATTCATATAAGGCAGTTTTTGGAGTTCGGAATTGTTCCGTTAATCGGTATTGTACGTAAGCTTCTAGAACCTTCCGGAAGGGGACCAACGTGGCCCCACCTTCCGGGAGGGGCATGGGCCTATGAGGGAGTGTCCTGGCCGCTGGGGGGGAACAAGGCCCCATAGGGCCCAGCCGATCCTAGAGAGTTTAAATCGCTTTAAACTAGAGATAGGGTTTCTAGAAGAGGAGAGTCCATGCCCCCACTCCTTATCCTTTGGGCTTGGGAGGGGCTAGCTGCGCCTCTATATAAAGAGGTTGGGCGCACCAACCCCCACACCTCCTCCAAACCCTAGCCGCCTTGCTAGCTTTCCTCTCTCCTCCCGATCGCTTGTAGGCGAAGCCCTGCTGCAGAAATTCTCCACCATATACACCACGCCGTCGTGTTGTAGATCCAATCTATCTCTCCACCATACTTGCTGGTCCGAGGAAGGAGGAGACGTCGAGGTGCTGCACGTGTGCATCTCATGGAGGCACCGCCACTTGTGGTGCTAGATTGGATCGGATCGCGATGAGGAGAAGCGAGTACGACTACATCACCCACGTTCCGACGAACGTTCCGCTATGCGAATCTTCAAGGGTATGAAGATCTAATCCAATCTCTCTCGTTGATTGCATCTCCTAGATTAGATCTTGGCTTTCCCTCTGTTCGCATCCGTAGAAAATTTTGATTTACTATGCCGCGAAACCCTTCAGTGGTATCAGAGCTAGATCTATGCGTAGATGTGTTTCACGAGTAGAACGCAACATGGTTGTTACAGGCGTTGATGTTTTCGCTGCAAGCCTCTTGTTTGTGTTCTTCTTATGACGCGGGATAGTGATATTGAAGCGGTTCAGGCCAACCTTACGCGACGCCGTCATGAGACCGCTCCGCACTTGACGTGTGGCTTGTTCCACACATGCGGCCGGTGGATGTCGGTTTCTCTCACTATAGTTGTCATGGGATTAACACCGAGTTTGGCAACCATAATATCACCGTTGTGGCTTTCCGTAGGTAAGAATCGTTTAGCATCTACTCCCATAAGCCACGTAAACATGCAACAACAAAGTAGAGGCGTCTAACTTGTTTTTGCAGGAGTGTTTTCATTGATATGGTATGGCCCAAGATGTGATGTGTATATTGTATGATGATCATGTTTTGTAATGTTTCACGACTTGCATGTCGATGAGTACACAACCGTGGAGCCATATGGTTGTCTTTATAATTGTGTATGACCCGAGTCAACTTCTTATACGCCATGTAATAGCTTTACTTTATCTCTAAGTAGTTAGCAATAGTTGTAGTTGCTATTCGTGGTGGAGGCAATCATGGTGGAGTGATGGAGATCATGCCGAACGCACAAGATGGAGATCATTGCGAGGATTGGCTATACCATGTCACATAAAGTTATATGCATGTGATGTTTATCCTTTATGTATCTTATTATGCTTAGATCATGACGATAGCATTATAAGATGATTCCTCACTTAAAGATCAAGATAAAACTGTGTTCTCCCCAAGTATGCACCGCTGCAAAAGTTTGTCGTGTCCAAGCATCACGTGATGATCGGGTGCTATAGACTCTACGCTCACATACAATGGTGCAAGCCAGTTTTGCACACGAAATACTTGGGTCTAGCTTGACAAGCCTAGCATGTATGCACATGGCCTCGAACACAAGAACCGAAAGGTTAAGCATGAGTCATATGAGTGATATGATCAACACTTTGTTGTCCACCATTGAAACCACATCTCTTCTCGTGATGATCGGATTAGGTGTGGTGAATTTGGATCGTGTTCACTAAACAACTTGAGGGATGTTGAATTTAGTGGGAGTTCATCTAGTAATTTGATTAAATTGAACTATTTATCATGAACATAGTCTAAGTTGTAATTGCAAATATCAGTAGATCACATGGCCAAGTCCAACTTCAACTTCAACGCTTTTTGAGAAGGAAAAGCTTAGAAACAATGGGTCTAACTTCACCAATTGGTTCCGCAATCTAAGAATCATTCTGTCATGGACAAAAGGACTATGTCCTTGGGAAAGCGTTAGGTGACCCTCAAGAATCGCTACGATCGATGAGAAAGCTGTCTATCAGCCAAGAAGATGATTATGGTGTGATTAAGAGCACCATGTTGTTTGCTATGGAACCGAAGCTTCAAAATCGTTTTGAAGAGTATCCCGGGCCCTTCGAGATTCTCGAGGAGCTGAAAACCATGTTTCAGACTTAGGCCCGTTCTGAGAGATATGAGATCTCCGAGAAGTTCTTTAACTGCAAGATGGAGGAAGGGAGTTCCGTTAGTGAGCACGCCATAAAGATGTCAGGCTACACTCAACGTCTTGAGCAACTGGAATGCACGATTCCAGAGGAGCTCAAGATTGATGTGGTTCTGCAATCACTCCTCCCAGCTACAAAAGTTTTGTAGTGACTCATAATCAGATTGGTTCCATCACGATCACCGAGCTCTTCGCAGTCAAGGCTGCAGCAGAGGTGGACATCAAGAAGGATAATCATGTGTTGATGGTCAACAAGCCCTCCTTTAAGAAAGGTAAGGGAGCAAAGAAACCCTTCAAGAAGGGCGGCGGCAAGCGCAATGCCCCTGCTGAGAAGAAGCTCACGTCTGGTCCTAAGCCCGACACTGAGTGCTTCTATTGCAAGGACAAGGGTCACTAGAAGCGCAACTGTCCGAAGTACTTAGCGGACAAGAAGGCTGGCACCATCAAAGGTATATTTGATATACATGTTATTGATGTTTTCCTTACTAGCCCTCGTTGTAGTGCCTGGGTATTTGATATCGGTTCAGTTGCTAATATTTGTAACTCGAAACAGGAGCTACGGAATAGACGGCGGCTTGCGAGGGATGAGGTGACGATGCGCGTTGGCAACGGATCAAGAGTTGATGTGATGGCCGTCGGCACGCTCTCCTTAGTTTTAAACCTTAATAAGTGTTATTATGTGCCTGCGTTGAGCATGAACATTATTTCTGGATCGTGTTTATTGCAAGACGGTTATTCATTTAAATCGGAGAATAATGGTTGTTCTATTTATATGAGTAACATCTTTTATGGTCATGCACCTCTTGTGAATGGTTTATTTCTTATAAATCTCGAAAGGGATGAAACACACATCCATAACATTGAGGCTAAGGGATGCAAAGTAGATAGTGATAATACTACTTATTTGTGGCATCGCTGCGTCAGGTCATATTGGTGTAAAGCGCATGAAGAAACTCCATTCTGATGGACTTTTGGAGTCTCTTGATTTTGAATCATTTGACACATGCGAACCATGCCTCATGGGCAAGATGATCAAAACCCCGTTCTCCGGTATGATGGAGCGAGCAACGGACTTGTTGGAAATCATACATACCGATGTATGCGGACCGATGAGTGTTTCGACGCGCGGTGGATATTGCTATTTCCTCACTTTTACCGATGACTTAAGTAGATATGGGTATATCTATTTAATGAAACATAAATCTGAAACATTTGAAAAGTTCAAGGAATTTCAGAATGAAGTGGAGAACCATCGTAACAGAAAGATTAAGTTTCTACGATCCGATCGTGGAGGTGAATATTTGAGTTATGATTTTATCACGCATCTTAAAGCAAGTGTAACCAAGATATCATCCATTGGACCGACTGGAGATATTGTGTGACAACACTGGCGCCATAGCACTCGCTAAGGAACCAAGATATCATCCAAAGACCAAGCATATCAACCGCAAGTTTCATATAATCTGAGATTATATAGCAGATGGAGATCTGAAGATTAGCAAAGTACATACGGATCTGAGTGTCGCACATCCATTGACTAAACCTCTTCCACGTGTAAAACATGATCAACACCTCAGTGCCATGGGTGTGAGATTGTTGCCAGATGTAAACTAGATTATTGACTCTAGTGCAAGTGGGAGACTGTTGGAATTATGCCCTAGAGGCAATAATAAAGATGTTATTATTATAATTCTTGTTCATGATAAAGTTTATATTCCATGCTAGAATTGTATTAAGCGGAAACATTAATACTTGTGTGGTTTGTGAACAACACCGTGTCCCTTGTACGCCTCTAAGGACTAGCTCATTGATCAATGATGGTTAAGGTTTCCTAACCATAGACATGAGTTGTCAATTGATAATGAGATCATATCATTGGGAGAATGATATGATGGAGACCCAAACTAAGCGAAGCAATTAGATCGTTTCATCGTGTTCATCTTTGCGAAGCTTTTCCTATGTCAAATATTGTATTCCTTAGACCATGAGATAATGCAACTCCCGGTACCGGAAGAAAGCTTTGAGGTCATCAAACGTCATCCTATGAGAGGGTGATCATAAAGGTGTCTCTGGTGATCGGAAAGTATCATTGGGTTGTATGTATCGAGATGGAATTTGTGCCTCCCAAGTCGGAGAGATATACTTGGGCCCACTCGGAATCGATATCAACACCGCTTGCAAGCATGTGGTTAAGGAGTTAATCACAAAGTGATATCGGATTACGGAACAGTAAAGTACTTTTTGTGACGAGATTGAACTAGGTATGATGCACGACGATCGAATCTCGCAAGTAAAATATCGCGAGACGAAGGGAATATATATATGGGATTGATTGAATCTGGCATCGTGGTTCATCCGATATGATCATCGATGAATGTGTGGAGTCAATATGGGTGCCTGCACCGCTGTTGATTATTGATAGAAGATCATGTCCGCATATTCTCGAACCCGCAGGTCACACACTTAACGTATCTCGACGCTAGGATAGATTGGATAATTGGTTTATGAATTTTTGTTCGAGTCTCGGATGGGATCCGGACATCACGAGAGGTTCCAAATGGTCCGAGAATAAGATTCATATAAGGCAGGCAGTTTTGGAGTTCGGAATTGTTCCGGTTAATCGGTATTGTACGGAAGCTTCTAGAACCTTCCGGAAGGGGACCAACGTGGCCCCACCTTCCGGGAGGGGCATGGGCCTATGAGGGAGTGTCCTGGCCGCTTTGGGCCAGGGGCACAAGGCCCCATAGGGCCCAGCCGATCCTAGAGAGTTTAAATCGTTTAAACTAGAGATAGGGTTTCTAGAAGAGGGGAGAGTCCATGCCCCCACTCCTTATCCTTTGGGCTTGGGGGAGGGGCTAGGGATGCGCCCCCCTCTATATAAAGAGGGGTGGGGGCGCACCAACCCCCCACACCTCTCCTCCAAACCCTAGCTGCCTTGCTAGCTTTCCTCTCTCCCTCCCGACTGTTTGTAGGCGAAGCCCTGCTGCAGAAATTCTCCACCATATACACCACGCTGTCGTGTTGTAGATCCAATCTATCTCTCCATCATACTTGCTGGTCCGAGGAAGGAGGAGAAGTCGAGGTGCTGCACGTGTGCATCTCACGGAGGCACCGCCACTTGTGGTGCTAGATCGGATCGGATCGCGAGGAGGAGAAGCGAGTACAACTACATCACCCACGTTTCGACGAACGTTCCGCTGTGCGAATCTTCAAGGGTATGAAGATCTAATCTAATCTCTCTCGTTGATTGCATCTCCTAGATTAGATCTTGGCTTTCCCTCTGTTCGCATCCGTAGAAAATTTTGATTTACTATGCCGTGAAACCCTTCACCCCCGCATTCGCTCTTTTGTTTCAAATAAGTTGATTGGTGTTGGAAAAGAGTAGAAAGTTTTATGCTTTAGTGGTACAAAAGGGAGCTTGTTTTGACTATGGCTTAGACTTTATCATGTAATGCTAGATGTTGTTTTGACCTTATGCTTAGTGATTATTGATGCAGCATGACTTGTTCCAAAAAATTGATATTGCTTCATGTGCCTTGAAAGAATCATGCGTTGTTTTAGCATACAAAATCATAATATTGTGGTATTCTCCTTTGATGCTTTGTTTGGGTTGACTTGGCACATTCTTACACCATGTTATGACTATGAACCAGTTACCTTAGCCTCTATGATCATTTAGTTTTTGACTTGTGATACCGATTTATGCTTTGATTGATAATGTTTTGTCGTTCTGCATGGTTATGGCCATTATTGCTCTCTTAGTTGGTCGCTCACAGTCTTTTGCTAGCCTCCACTTGTATTGAGTAAGCTCTACTCATGCATCCAACTCCCAAGAAACCAAGTTATTCCAAAGAGTCCACTATAAATTCCTATGCATGGTGTGGTACACCATTCCAAGTATATTCTTGTTTTATCAATCTTCCAAATTAAACTTGTTATGTGAAAATTAGTGATTAAATATCTCACAAACTTAATGGCACACTTTATTTTTCTTACCCCTAATAAACTTGAACCATTGTGTCATCTATGTTGTATATGCTTGCACTTATAAGTTGGGAATTAGAAGAACCATGCTGTCATGGGGAACGCTTTCAACACATGTACATGTTACCTAGTTGATATCATGATCTTTTGTTTATGGATGTCGGCAGTGTGAAATAAAAGGGGAGCATGTAAGTTCATGGAGTATTATATTCGTGTTAGAGAAATGCCTGGGCCGCTAGCCTAAGCCATGCCTAATCATGGTGGAAACTTGCAGCATCACCATAGTGATCAATCCATGAAGCATCCTTAGAAAAAATATAGAAAAAAAGAGAGAAAAAGAAGAAAAAATATGCACCATTCTCATGGTAAATAAAAGGATCACTGAGATGCTCACTGTTTGTTGCCTTGTCATTTTGATATGGGATAGCTCCTGTGTCATGGGGCAAGGTGTACCCCGTTGGCGGTTTTATATGATACACATATACTTACAATGACAAGAACTTGCTTGTGACTAAAGTTGAGTAGCATGAGGAACGACCCTCGTACTCAAGGGACATGAGATTATTAACTTATGATTTGTCAAGCATATACTCCATACTTTGTTCACTTTAACCTTAATCACTTCAAGATGCTTATGATAGGGGCAATGAGAGCTGAAAGCTAATAAGTACCATAATTTTTGTAAGCTCTTTATGAAACTTGAAATCCCTGCTTCCCTGTGAAGGGACTTTCTTCCTACTTTTATATTGAGTCTCCACCTTCTTTCTTTATGCACCAATTAAGAGAGCATAGTTGTCATTCTTAGTTTTATGTGCATTGTCCCAAAACTTATTGATTGATTCATAATGTTGAGATCGCTTGTTATTGAACTATTTGTATCTAGTCACCCTTATGAACTTTGAAGGTGTCCTATGCATTTATGTTTTAATACTCCATGAGGGACAAGCTGAATAACACTTTGCTATGTTTTCTATATGTGAAACAAACAAACATCTCTCAATGCATTATTATTCATGATCTTTGTTTGTCTTTTCATGTTGCAACATAGTTAGATTTATCAAGATTGTGATGGTGCATCCCACCTCAAAAAAAATTTATCACTTACTCGAGGACGAGCAGGAGTTAAGCTTGGGATGCTTGATACGTCGTAAACGTATCTATAATTTTTGATGTTCCATGCTTGTTCAGTATCAAATTTGCTATGCTTTGTGTACACTTTGAGGTATTTTTATACATTTTCTAGGACTAAGATATTAACAAGATGTCGTAGTGCTAGTTGCCTGTTTTCTACTGATTTTGGTTTCAGAAAAGCTAGTAAGGAAATATTCTCGGAATTGGACGGGACAAAAGCTAAAGTCAATATTTTGCCGAGGAGAACACAGAGACTGAAGGGCAGCCAAAGGGGGGCCACGGGGTGGCCACACCCGAGGTCCGCACGGCCCAGGGGGGTCGCGCTTCCCTATGGTGTGGGCCCCTCGGACACCTCCCTTCCTCGCCTGAGACATTAAGCATGTGACGACCGCCATGAAACACTGCACCAGCCTATGCCCTCATCTATGCACGTAGCCCACTGCAATGACGTTGGCGGAGGAGCCAGACCATGCCGCTCGGTTCCCCTCACCGGTGTATAAATAGAGGCCCCCTCCGCCTCAATTCACCACACCATCTCACTCCCCACTCCTCACGGAACCTCCCCGATGCAGAAACCCTAAACACCAGATAAGAACTCCACGAAATAGTCCATAGCCGCCACCACCATCGTCCCTAGATCAGGGGGTATCTGAAGCTCTTCCCGGCACCCTGCCAGAGGGGAGAGATCATCCCGGAGGCCTTCTTCATCACCATGCTAGCCTCCGGTATGATGCGTGAGTAGTTCACCCTTGGACTATGGGTCCATACTGTAGCTAGATGGTTATTTCTCCTCCTTTGTGCTATCATGTTTAGATCTTCTGAGCCCCGTTCATGATCAAGATCATCTATTCGTAATCATACATGTTGTATTTGCAGGGATCCGATGGATATTGAGATACTATGTCAGATTGATTATTGATTCTATCATGTCATATTGATTATTGATTCTATCATGTCTGTGTTGTTTGTGATCTTGCATGCTCTCCGTTGCTAGTAGCTATCTTGGCCAAGTATATGCTTGTGACTCCAAGAGGGAGTATTTATGCTCGATAGTAGGTTGATGACTCTAGTAATCTGGGGAAGTGATAGGAATCTCTAAGGTTGTAGATGTGCTGTTGCTACTAGGGAGAAAACAACAATCTTTTGTTCATGGAACAATTGTATTATTTACTTTACACACATTGCTTAATGTAGTTATCCGTTGGTTGCAACTTAATACTGGAAGGGGTTCGGATGATAACCTGAAGGTGGATTATTAGTCATAGATGCAGTTGGATTACGGTATATTGTTGTAATGCCCAATCAAATCTCATAGGAATCATGATGTCTAGTATCTGCATTGTTATGCTTTCTCAACCTGTGAATTGCCCCGCTGTAATTTCTTCACCCAGGATGTTATCTATCTTAAGGAGAACACCTCTAGTGAACTATGTACCATGGTCCAATCTTTACCATTGATACATCATCTACTGTTACCGTTTACTTTCTACCAACAACTATTACCTTCCACACTATACGTTTAATTTTTTGTTTTCAGCAAACCAGTGAGATTGACAACCTCACTATAAGTTGGGGCAAAGTCTTGAGTTTGTGTTGTGTAGGATTCCAAGTTGCTAGCAACACCTTGGAGTTGTTTCCTTGCTCCTACTGGTTCGATAACCTTGATTTTATAACTAAGGGAAAACTTGATGTTGTGTTCATCACACCTTTCTCTTGGGGTTTCCCAACAAGGATCTATAGTCAGCTGAGCTGCATCACGCAGTGTCCCTCACAATAAACCAAGAGGCACGAGTTGAATTGACCGGTCGCAGGGATATGTGTCAGTGTGTGCTAGTGATCACTGTAGTGGCCCTTAAAATGAGGCAAGAGCAAATCATTGCCGTCCACGTAGGATGGTATGAAGCTTACGAAAGAAGCTAAGTGAAATAACTCGGATAGAGCAAAATGACCCGGCGAACGAGATGAACCTCGGACTAAGCCGACAAGAGTCACAACAATGGCAAAGTTAAGAGATATCTCGGCCAAATGATAAGTTATCTTGAGACGGCATACAGATATGCCGGCGAAATGAACAAAGATCCGGATAAGAGTGAACATGTTGTGGTCTTGCCAGCTAAAGCTGCCAAACCTCACCAGCTTCGGGGACTAATGTTGGGGGGATGACCCCAGGTAGGGTCAAGCTAAGGTAAAAGGGCAATGCCCACCGAAGTATTGATTGGTCCAAGGCATGATCCGGCCAAGGTATAAGAGGGTTGACCAAATAAGGGCCGGGTTACCCTAAGCTGAAAAACATTGGGTTGACTCGGCCAACATATAATGTATGTTAGCACGATGTCTAGCTCACATTGTGTTTGCAGGTATAGGCTTGGCCGAGTTATAAGGAAGAAGGCCAAGTCATGCGATGGCTTGCTTTGGAAGGAAAACTAAGGTTACTTAAAACTATTCCTCTCTCTCTCTCCTCTCCACCACATAGAGACACATACAGACAAAGGAGAGAGAGAGAGACAGGGGAGATGTCACAGAGGTGCCAGTCCTAGAGTCCAACATTCACATGTTGTGGGTTGTGGGTCTTTGCCATTGACAGAAGGGCGACGGGGAAAGGAGGCCACCGAATTGCCCTTTTGGGAAGAGTATATTCCAAGAATATGCTGTCTAGATCAGCCCTAATTGTTAGCTGGACACCCCTTTATAAGGTGATCCAGGGCCTCCTAGAGGAAGGATCGATTCATTTGACACTTAGAGAAACCCTAGAGTGGAAGAGAGCGGAAGTATCATCTTATTCCTCTCTCAGATACTGCTCAAGGAGCAAGTGTAAACCACAGTTGATCTAAATACAAGAACTTGAGCGCATTCTTCGTGTGTAGATCCAGTATGCTATCCCTCCCTGGATCCCACTAGTACACATTGTCCCCATCTTTAGCCTACCCATGGCATCTTCCGTGTCACCACCACGACACCATGCTTGGCCGCCATGGTTCCCCTCCTCGCCCACTGCCCGAAGGAGAGCAGTGGCACCCATTTCCACATGTACCTGGACCCAAACACATATACTCGGAGTGCTTCGACATGGAGTGGATCGAATCTAATGACTCTGGCGTAGCCAACACCAAGGAGCTAGGCAGGGCCAGTTCTGACCCCGAGTCCGAGGAGCCACTCGAACATCGGGTGACCAACCGCCGTATTCGACGTGAGCGCCAACAAGCGCTTTCGTGGCATCTAATACCCCACGGGTCGGCTTACCGGACAACCGACAAGCCTTACGGGTGAGACATCTTCCGTGAAGTTTTCCTGCCAGAGAACCTCCGGCGGCAACAACTCGACAATGTCCACATGTGTTTCCTCTGTGCATTACGAAGATACACCAGCGATGCTGACGTGCATTCTAGCCACGACCGAGCAAAGTAGGAGGCCGAGAAGCAGCGACCGAGATACAACTGGCCGTTTGACCTATGGGGTGTCGCTAGAGGGCCGCCGCTGCTCTGCCCTCCTGGCGAGAGCAGCGCCTCCGGCCGCCGAAGGCGTTAGTTTTTATATTTTCCTTATTGATGTTTTGAATGTAAATTTAAGTGTTTGAACGTTTGATTTTTTGTATGGGGGGCACAACTTGGAGCTATCCCCTCCCCCCCCCCAATTCGTGAACTTATCTGACGCCCCCATACGGTCCAAAATCAGACCGTGTCGAACGTCGTATGGGGGACGAGTGGAGATGCCCCCATACGACATCTGGTGCAACCCTTTTTTTTCCCATATGGGGGATGCTGGATACGTTAATAAATTGGGGGGCACTAGCTCCAATCCGTGACCCCAATACAAAAAAATCAACAAGTTTTACAAGTTTGTTTTTATAAAATCAAACAATTAATTTTACAAATTAAATATAGCAAATAAATAATTCAACATACAAATTTATTACAAGGTCATGAAATTAAACAAACAATTCAACAAGTTCAATATAGCAAACAAACTAGGTGGATCCTTTGAGCCTCCACAAATGATCCACCAGATCACCTTGTAGTTGACTATGAGTAACTTTGTGCCGGCTAGCGAGAAAAGAAGCAAACACAAGTGGCACTTGGTGATCAACATATGCAAGGGGACCTTAGCGATAATGCGGTTCTGTGTCAAACACTAGAGTCTCCCGGTCGTTCTCAATGATCATGTTGTGCAAGATCACACATGCAGTCATGACCTCCCAAATCTGATCTTTTGATCAGGTAAGGTCATGTTACTTGACAATGGCATATCAAACTTTCAGCACACTGAATTCCCTCTCCACATCCTTCCTGCAAGCCTCCTGCTATGTGGAAAACCAAGCTTTCTTTCCTACAGGCACAAGGTTTTAGGTTATCTTAACAAATGTTGACCATCTTCGTTAGATGCCATCTGTCAAGTAGTAGCCCTTGTGATACTGGTGGCAATTGATCCTGAAATGCACTGGAGGAGGTTGCCTTCAACAAGCTTGGCGAACGCATTTGAACACTACATCATGTTGATGTCATTGTGTATCCTGCCATACTGAAGAAAGCATGCCAACTTCACATATCCTAATCTGCCACAGCCTCAAGAACCACATTGCACGATCCTTTGTGACCTTTGTACATGCCCTGATGCGTGAATGTGCAGTTCTTCCATGCCCAGTGCATACGGTCAATGCTTCCAAGCATTCCTGGAAAACCCCTTGTTTCATTCTATTCCAGGACCCGAGCTATGTCTTCTGCATTAGGTGATCTCAGGTTATTTTTCCCATACACTGCCACAATTGCCCTACAAAACCTGTACATGCAATCGATGTCTATGGACTCGGCCATGCGAAGGTAGTTGTTCTGTGTGTCTCCAGGAATTCCATATGCAAGCATCTGGAGAGCAACTGTGCATTTTTGGATTGTGGAGAAACCAAGTGTGTCGACGGCGTCTCTATTCAGTATGAAGTAGTCGTCGAACTCTCTCAATCTTCAGGAAAAGCTCCTGGCTCATTCTGAAATGGTGCCAAAATGTGATGTCGACAAAGTAGTCGGCATAGAGCATGCAATAGACTTCCATCCTTTGCCTCGGCTTACTCTTGCACCGCTCGGGCTTCGAACCCTAGCATACGGTTTCTCCTCGATGCCGGCCATCATGCCTAGGAGGGAAGAGATGATCATGATATGATCGTCGTACCATACGGTGTCTCGGGCGCCAGCAGCAACGGCGACTTCGTCATCCATCAAAGAGGCTAGCATCTCTTCCTTGTCTGAATCCATGCCTTTTGCAAACCATCAAACACCTAGTGGTCAAGGCGGTTAATGGTGGCTTAGTTGACTGTAGAGCCTCGTTGGGAGACCCCAAGAGAAGTTGTGATGAGCACAACAACAAGTTTTCCCTCAGTTATGAAACCAAGGTTATCAAACTAGTAGGAGCAAGGAAACAACTCCAAGGTGTTGCTAACAACTTGGAATCATGCACAACACAAACTCAAGACTTTGCCCCAACTTATAGTGAGGTTGTCAATCTCACTGGTTTGCTAAAAACAAAGGATTAAACGTATAGTGTGGAAGGTAATAGTTGCTTGTAGAAAGTAAATGGTAACAGTAGATAATGTATCAATGATAAAGATTGGACCGGGGTCCACAGTTCGCTAGAGGTTCTCTCTTTAAGATAGTAACATGTTGGGTGATCAAATTATAGCGGGGCAATTGACAGGTTGAGAAAGCATAGCAACGCATATACCAGACATCATGACTCCTATGAGATTTTATTGGGCATTACAACAATATACATAGACCTTAATCCAACTGCATCTATGACTAATAATCCACCTTCAGGGTATCATCCTAACCCCCTCCAGTATTAAGTTGCAAGCAATGCATAATTGCATTAAGCAATGTTTGTAAAGTAAACAATACAATTGTTCCATGAACAAAAGATTGTTTTTTTTTGTCCCTAGTAGCAACAGCACATCTACAACCTTAGAGATTTATATCACTTCCCAGATTACTAGAGGCATGAACCTCCTATTGAGCATAAATACTCCCTCTTGGAGTCACAAGCATGTACTTGGCCAAGATAGCTACTAGCAACGGAGAGCATGCAAGATCACAAACAACATAGACTTGATAGAATCAATAATCAATCTGATATGATAGAATCAATAATCAATCTGACATAGTATCTCAATATCCATCAGATCCCCGCAAACACAACATGTATGATTACAAATAGATGATATTGATCATGAACAGATTTCACAAGATCTAAACATGATAGCACAAAGGAGGAGAAACAACCATCTAGCTACTGTATGGACCCATATTCCAAGGGTGAAATACTCACGCATCATACCGGAGGCTGGCATGGTGGTGAAGAAGGCCTCCAGGATGATCTCTCCCCTCCGGCAGGGTGCCGGGAAGAGCTTCAGATCCCCCTGATCTAGGGACGATGGTGGAGGCGGCTATAAACTGTTTCGTGGAGATCTGATCGGGTGCTTAGGGTTTCTGCATCGGGGTGACTTTATAGGCGAAGGGGCGAGAAAGGGGCCACCCGAGGCACCTACACCAGGTGGCGGCACACCCTAGCGGGCGCCCGCGCGGCCCTAGGGTGTGGCAGCCTCGTGGCCCCACTTTGTCTCCCCTCCGGTCTTTGTGTTCTCTCCAAAAAAATATTGAATTTGGCTTTTGTCCCGTCCAATTACGAGAATATTTCCTTACTAGCTTTTTTGAAACCAAAATCAGCAAAAAACAGGCAACTGGCACTACGACATCTTGTTAATAGGTTAGTCCGAGAAAATGTATAAAAATACCTCAAAGTGTATACAAAGCATAGCAAAGTTGAAACTAAACACGCATGGAACATCAAAAATTATAGATACGTTTACGACGTATCAAGCATACCCAAGATTTACCCTTACTCGTCCTCAAGTAGTTAAGTGATAAAAAGAATAATTTTGGAGGTGACATGCACCATCACAATCTTGATCAAACCATTTGCAAAACATTGAAAGCTGGGATCAAAGTACTCTAAACATGAGCATGAAATATGAAGTTCTAACAATAAGACATAGCAACTATGTTGCAACATGAAGGGATAAAAACAAAGATCATGAATAACAATGCATTGAAAGACGTTTGTTTGTTTGTTTGTTTCACATATAGAAAACGTAGCATAGTTGTATTCAGCTTGTCCCTCATGGAGTAGCAAAACATACATGCATAGGACACCTTCAAAGTTCATAAGGGTGACTAGATACAAATAGTTCAAGATCAAGCAATATCAATATTATGAATGAATCAATAAGTTTTGGGACAATGCACATAAAACTAAGAATGAAAAATATGCTCTCTTAATTGGTGCATAAATATAGAAGGTGGAGACTCAATATAAAAGTAGGAAGAAAGGCCCTCCATAGGGAAGCGGGATTTCAAGTTTCATAAAGAGCTTCCAAAAATTATGGTACTTATTACCTTTCAGCTCTCATTGCCCCTATCATAAGAATCTTGAAGTGATTAAGGTTAAAGTGAACAAAGTATGGAGTATATGCTTGACAAATCATAAGTTGGCAATCTCATGTCCCTTGAGTACGAGGGTCGTTCTTCATGCTACTCAACTTAGTTCACAAGCAAGTTCTTGTCATTGTAAGTATATGTGTACCATAGAGAACCGCCAACGGGGTACCCCTTGCCCCATGACACAGGAGTTATCCCATATCAAAATGACAAGGCAATAGACAGTGAGCATCTCAGCGATCCTTTTATTTACCATGAGCATGGTGCATATTTTTTTTTTCTTTTTCTCTCTTTTTTGTATATTATTTTTTCTAAGGATGCTTCATGGATTGCTCACTATGGTGATGCTGCAAGTTTCCATCATAATTAGGCATGGCTTAGGCTAGCCGCCCAGGCGTTTCTCTAAAACATATACATAACTCCATGGACTTGCAAGATCCCCTTTTATTTCACACCGCCGACATCCATAAACAAAATATCATGATATCAACTAGGTAATATGTACAGGTGTTGAAAGTGTTCCCCATGACAACATGGTTCTGCTAATTCCCAACTTATAAGTGCAAGTGTATACAATATAGATGACACAATGGTTCAAGTTAATTAGGGGCTATAAAAATAAAGTGCGTCATCAAGTTTGTGAGAGCTTTAATCACTATTTTTTCTCATAACAAGTTTAATTTGGAAGATAGATAGAACAAGAATATACTTGGAATGGTGTAACACACCATGCATAGGAATTTATAGTGGACTCTTTGGAATAACTTGGTTTCTTGGGAGTTGGATGCATGAGTAGAGCTTACTCAATACAAGTGGAGGCTAGCAAAATATTGAGAGCGACCAACTAAGAGAGCAACAATGGCTAATCATGTAGAGCGACAAAACATTATCAATCAAAGCATAAAGTGGTATCACAAGTCAAAAACTAAATGATCATAGAGGCTAAGGTGACTGGTTATAGTCATAACATGGTGTGATCATGCGCCAAGTCAACCCAAACAAAGCATCAAAAGAGAATACCGCAATATTATGCTTTTGTATACTAAAACAACGCATGATTCTTTCAAGGCACATTAAGCAATCTCAATTGTTTGGAAAAAGTCATGCTACAAAAATAATCACTAAGCATAAGGTCAAAGCAACATCTAGCATGACATGGTAAAGTCTAAGCCACAGTCAAAACAAGCTCCCTTTTGTACCACTATAAGCATGAAACTTTCTACTCTTTTACAACACCAATAAAATTATTTGAAACTACAGAGAAAAAGTAGGGTTCCAACTAATTTATTCAATAAAACTAAGCAGACGAAAACCAATAATGAAAACTAAGACGCTCCAAGAAAAACACAACACTACATGAAACAATAAAAACAAAGTGTCTAGAAAGAGATCTGAGATTTTATTGATGAAGAAGGGGATGCCTTGGGCATCCCCAAGCTTTGACGCTTGTACCTCTTGAATAATTCTTGGGGTGACATGGGGTGGCATACCCAAGCTTGAGATTTTGTCCATTCTTCATCTAATCACATCATTCTTCCCCTACACTAGTGCATTCAAAATAATAAGCCTTTGGATTTAGTTTCAACACAAGTAAAAATTTCATTAGAACATAAGAAACTGTAGCAATTCCTTTAAAAACCTAAAGTCATCAAGGAGAACTCAAAAACAAACCGATAAAGAGGCAAATGGAAATAATGGCAGAAATCTGTCAAAACAGACCAGCAGGTAAAAACCGATTTTTTCGAAGACCTTCTGTTGCTCAAATAGAAAAGTGTTAAACTAAAGAAAGTTAGATAACAACCTAGGGCATTTAATAAGAAAATTACATCTAAATCCGGAATGCAGAGATTTTTCACGAATTTTTACAATGAAGCACAAGAATCTGTTTCGGGACATCAACTTCCCCAAATCTTACTTCTCTCTCATTAGAGGTTATTATTGGCACAAAAATCACACAAAAAGGATAAGGAGAGGTTATTACAGAAGTAATAACTTCCAAGACTCAATAAAAATATTGGGTTATCTCCCAAGAAGTACTTTTCTTTAACGCCTTTAAGTTAGGCACACGAAGCAAGAATCAAGGATTTTCAAATAAAGAAGCATTAACATCAAATTTTTCTTTAAAAGGAGAATGTAACTTATATCTCCTTATAGGGAAGTGTTATATAAATTTCTTGAATGGGAGTTGATATTTAATGGTGCCTTCTTTCATATCAATAATGGCACCAACAGTTCTAAGTAATGGTCTTCCCAAAGTAATAGGACAAGAAGTATTGTATTCAACATCCAAAACATAGATATCAACAGGGACATAGGCATTGTTAACCATAATAAGAACATCATTAATTCTCCCCATAAGTTTCTTTTTATCATTATCATCAAGTGGAACATCTAAATAGCAATCTTCCAAAGGTGGCAAATCAAGCATTTCATAAATCTTTTGAAGCATAATAGAGACACTAGAACCAAGGTCACATAAATCTTTGAGATCAAAATCATTCACTTGCATATTAATGATGGGTTCCCAACATCTTGTAACTTCTAGGAATAGAAGCTTTGTGTTTCAATATTTCCTCTTTAATTTTAATGAGAGCATCTGTAATGTGTTTTGTGAAAGCCATATTCATAGCACTAGCATTAGGACTTCTAGCAAGGTTTTGTAGGAACATAATCACTTCATAAATATTGCAGCCATCAAGATCAAAATCAAACTTAGCATCACAGGTAGTAGACTTATTGTTTCCCATAGTTCGGAAAATTTTAGCATTCTTATTGGGTTTAGGAATTGTTGTAGAAGGAATGGGGACTTCTTGTGGTTTGCTAGCATTAGCACTAGTGGTAGTAATAGTACAAATACTATTGTTTCTAGCAATTTCATCTTCTTTTTCCCACTTAGCATGCAATTTAGCTGACAGTCTAACATTTTCATCAATAGTAACTTGTATGGCATGAGCGGCAGCAAAGGTATTTTCCATGGTTTCAGGTTTAGCAGCCATTTTATTAATCAAGGAGGAATGTGCTTCAGACAAAGATGAAATATTTTTCTCAACATTCAAAAGCTTTTCCTCCACATTCTTGTTGAAAGTAGTTTGTTTACTAATAAAATCTTTAAGCATGACTTCAAGTTCAGAGGGTTCACTTCCATTGTTGTTGTAGGAATTTCCATAAGCATTACCGTTATTGGGAGGATATGGCCTATAATTATTATTACCAAAATTATTCCTATATGCATTGTTGCTGAAATTGTTATTTATAATGAAGTTCACATCAACTTGCTCTTCTTGAGCAACCAAAGAGGCTACAGGAATATTATTTGGATCAATATGAGCTTTTCTATAGAAAGTAAACGGTAACAATAGATAATGTATCAATGATAAAGATTGGACCGAGGTCCACAGTTCACTAGAGGTGCTCTCCTTAAGATAGATAACATGTTGGGTGAAAAAATTACAGCGGGGAAATTGACAGGTTGAGAAAGCATAACAATGCATATACTAGACATCATGAATCTTGTGAGATTTGATTGGGCATTACAACAATATACATAGACCGTAATCCAACTGCATATATGACTAATAATCCACCTTCAGGTTATCATATGAACCCCCTCCAGTATTAAGTTGCAAGCAACGGATAATTGCATTAAGCAATGTGTGTAAAGTAAAACAATACAATTGTTCCATGAACAAATTTTTTTTTCTCCCTAGTAGCAACAGCACATCTACAACCTTAGAGATTTCTGTCACTTCTCCAGATTACTAGAGGCATGAACCTACTATCGATCATAAATACTCCCTCTTGGAGTCACAAGCATCTACTTGGCCAAGATAGCTACTAGCAACGGAGAGCATGCAAGATCACAAACAACACAGACATGATAGAATCAATAATCAATCTGACATAGTATATCAATATCCATCAGATCCCCGCAAACACAGCATGTATGATTACAAATAAATGATCTTGATCTATACATGATAGCACAAAGGAGGAGAAACAACCATCTAGCTACTGAATGGACCCATAGTCCAAGGGTGAACTACTCACGCATCATACTGGAGGCTCGCATGGTGATGAAGAAGGACTCCGGGATGATCTCTCCCCTTCGGAAGGGTGCCGGGAAAAGCTTCAGATCCCTCGATATAGGATGATGGTTGCGGCGGCTACGGACTGTTTTGTGGAGATCTAATCGGGTGCTTAGGGTTTCTGTATCAGGGTGACTTTATAGGCGAAGAGGCAAGGCAGGGGCCACCCGAGGTGCCCGCACCAGGTGGCGGCGCGTCCTAGGGGGTTCCCGTGCGGCCCTAGGGTGTGGCAGCCTCGTGTTCCCACTTTGTCTCCCCTCCGGTCTCTGTGTTCTCTCCGGAAAAATATTGACTTTGGCTTTTGTCCCGTCCAATTCCGAGAATATTTCCTTACTATCTTTTCTGAAACCAAAAACATCAAAAAAATAGGCAACTGGCACTGTGTCATCTCTTTAATAGGTTAGTCCCAGAAAATGTATAAAAATACCTCAAAGTGTAGACAAAGCATAGCAAAGTTAATACTAAACAAGCATGGAATATAAAAAATTAAAGATACGTTTATGACGTATCAGCTGCTATGTGACGGGCTTCGAGCTACTCAGAGGAGGAACGATGTCAGTGACGCGGGCGAGGAGGTGGCTCGAGAGGGCGTGGGGAGTATTTACGGCGGCTGAGCAGGTGGTTCTAGCGGACTGAACACCAACGACGGCGAGGGGCGGTAGCGGCGGTGAGCTGCTGAGGTGGCGGTCGTTTTGGAGAGGAAATGTATATTTGGCGACTTTGTAGGCGCATGTCACCGACAGGGTTGGCCCACATCGATTTCAGCTCCATCCGGCACCCGTGCTTGCCCCCCGTGGGTTGGGTTTGGCCTAGAGGCGGATAACAAAATGGTCCGCGTCGAGCAGAAAAGTATTGGGGGCCGGCTGGCCATGATTTTGAGCTCCAGCACCCCATAGCCCTTTATGGGGCTTTAGGGACCCCAAGTGGAAATGCTCTTAACACAAAAATTTGAGCAAACAGAACATAAACAATGGCGACCATTTGAATTCATACAAAGTTTGCATAGTTTTTGAACAAAAGTAACCCGAAACCGGTACATCTGAATTAAATTATCCATAATCTACCGATGATCAAAAACACTGAGGTCGAGGCTGCCATCATTGGCATAGCCCCATGCCTCGTCAAAGATGTTGCCCTTTGTCTCTAACTTAGGAATGAGAGCGGGCGCGTAGGTGACGGTGTCGCTTTTAGTGCATATAGCATGTCAGCGAGGTCGATGACAGTGTTGTTGTCTTTCGCGGACCACCACTACGTGAACTTGTTGGTGGCTGGCAGGATTGTGTTGTAGGAGGCCACCCTGACGCCCCTTTCCTGACACGTAGATGGGGTCATTTGGGTCCACGTAGGCGGCCTGGAGCTCTAGCTCCACCTCCCACCATGCCTTCTCATTTTTCAGTGATGATGGCCTCTCCTACTTCGTGCGTCGGAGGGATATGCAGCCTCTCAGCGGTGATGGCTACCTCTCTTGCTTCTGATGTAGGAGGGTCAGGTGGGCGTGTGGTGGTTACGATTGCTTCTCCTGCTTTGGGTGAACCCATGTCACGTATGACGATGTCGGTGCCATGACGAGGAGGAGGGTAGGGTGTTGAGCGTGGCGACATCCACGGAGACGACGGACGCGATGGCGAGCGCGAGGACACGTGCTCCACGAAGAAGACAGGCGCTGATAGTTCCCATTTTTCTCACCTTTTACCGACTCTTTTATTTCTATTCATTTTTTATGGTTTTCACTCTTCAATTAATGCTAATGCTATGAAAACAAATAAACCTTGTTATCTACTATGACTTTTAGGTGATATACACTTTTTAAAGTGACGAGGGTTAGAATCATCAATTCCCTTTGTTATGGACTTGAGTTTTGGATAATGAGGGGACGCTAGAGATCGTGGAACGGCTAATAGATTCACAACACGGAGACACGAGGTTTACCCAGGTTTAGGCCCCTAGAGGAAAAACCATACTCCTGCTTGTCTGTTCTTTGTTGATGGCAATGCCGAAGGTTATAGGGGTGCACATATGAGATCCAGCGAGATGTATGCTAGGGTATGAGGTGAGGTCCTCCTCGACGTACCGTCCTGGCCTTTATACAGATAGGCTAGGTCTCGGGATAGGTCGAGTCGGTTATAGTATTAGGGTTTCCCTTTCAGGTTTGTATCTAAAGAGACGTGTCCACCAAGGAGTCGAGTCTTCACCGAGCTTGGGACACCCGAAATCCCCCTCGGTTTCATGATTGCGGTATGTCTTCTTCATGGGCTTCTGCTGGGATGGACCAGATAGGCTAACAGCAGGCACCCGTAGGGCATATCCATGTATGTAGCCCCCGAGTGTTCAGTCGAATCATGGAGACTCTTAAGTATTTTGAGTGTCGTGCATCCGAACATGTTTCGGATTAATATGATGGTTCATAGGGATAGTTGATACGCGTGCCTGGCTCTCCCGACGGATTGGGGCCAGTTAACTGTCTTTGACAAAAAATGCTATCTACTCAGACTCGAGTCCCCATACTCGAATCCAAAAAATTGCTGGCGTAATTTGACTCAGGCCACAGAGGTCTTAAAACACTAGAATTTGTTTTAAGACCTCCGTGGCCTGATTCGAATTACGCCAGCAATTTTTCGGATTCGAGTCTGGGGACTCGAGTCTGAGTAGATAGCATTTTTTGTCAAAGACGTCCGTCAGGATTTTTCATCGTGCCTGCTGACACGGTATGTTATTGGCAGAGCACATTCAGGTGCGTTACCAGGCTATCAGACGATATTTGTAGGTCTTATCTTTGCATCACAGACACAACGTTACTCGCCACGAAGGTGTTTAGGGTGACTAAGGATATATTATCCCTCTTAGCATTAATTTGGGAAAAGTTGCCGATTGTTTTGTAAGTTATGTTTTATCATTAATCATGGAGGATCCGAAGGATTTCAATCAATTGATTCATAGGGTATGCTACCAGCGCTCCCCTATTGGAGTAGCCCCTGAGTGTCTATTCGAGTCATAGACTCGAGCAGAGACTTATAACCGTGAGTCACATGATTCAATGATTCGGAAATTATTCGGATGACCGACGCTCCCTATGAGATTAGCCCCCAAGTCTGTAAGGGAGTCATAGACTCGAAGGATGACTTGAAGCTTGTGGTTTTCTTAATTTGACCCGAGGACCCTGCCAAGATATTAGGTTCGCGACTAGCGCTCCTGATAGGAGTAGTTCCTGAGTATTCGGTTGAGTCACAGACTCGAGTGAGTACTTTTGTCTTGAATCGAAAGATTATCGTCATTGCTGGTTTTTTATTTCACGAGTTGTTGACATCATTGCTGACGCTTGGTGAGCTCAACCGTCTGTGGTAGCATAGGTGATAAGACTATACGATCGTGGGTCCCACTTTATGACAGATATTTGACTAATCACGCGTAGTTTATGCGAAAGTTACCGCGTTGCCTCGATTTCCACGCGTAGTGGATGGCGTGCTCATGACGGTTCGGGCGGTACCCTCCACGTGTACGGTGCGATCAAGGACACGTGTTAGGGTTAATGAATCACTAGTTCCGCGTTGTTGTCTTCATCCTTTTATACTACTAGGGGCTGTGGTAATTTTCCCTTCGCCACTTGCCATCTTCTTCCTTCGTCAATTTGCCTTCTCCATTTCCAGATCTTGTGTGCCCTTTTACACTGGACGTTCTTCGCGTCTTTCTATTCTCTTTCCTCTGTGCTCATCGCGTAGCGTGCCATGCCTGCAAGATGGGTAAGTCGAAGAAGGCTTCCGCCGTCGCCGGTTCGAGCGCCGCTGGCACCGCCAAGAAGACCACCAAAGCCGGTCGCGTCACCAATGACATCTGGCGACGGTCGATGTTGAGGAAGGAAGACCTGTGCCGCCTGCGCGAGTCGTGCCTGATCCTGCAGGAGAAGGGTGACACCATACTCCCGACCTCGGAGGTAATCCCCGATCCATCCGAGGGTTTTGTTGTCATGTTCTATGCCTTCATTATCCGTGGTATGTCCCTTCCTTCCCACGAATTTCTTCGTGGGATCCTTTTTATTTATGGACTTCAACTTCACCACTTGTCGCCCAATTCTCTTTTGCGCATTGCGTGCTTCATTAGGTTGTGCGAGTGCTGGCTTGGAATCAAGCTACACTTTGGCCTCTTCAGGAAGCTCTATTCCCTGAAGAGGCTATCTGGCACTGGCGGGTTGTACACCTTGTGCGAGTGTGGAATATCTATCTTCCCCAACCTTCAATACTTCTCCTTCCATCTCTAGGAATTCGTCCAAGGATGGAGGAACAAGTGGTTCTACCTTCGTGACTCTAAGCTGGACGACTAGCACTACGGATTGGCCCCCTTTGACGCCATCATGGTAATCTCCCACAAGCGCTCGTGATTGAACGGCGTTCTTGCAGGTGAGACCAAAGTGGTCGAGAAGCTATACCAGCGAGTGGAGGCTCTCCAGCTGGTGCGAGGCAAGGAGGTCCCCGGCGTTGACATCATCCGAACATTCTCAAGCGTCGGGTGCATCCCCTCCAAGCAAGGGAGCACCCGATGTTTCTATACTCTGGTGTCAACGACCCCACAAGGGTGTCGAGTGAGGATCTCTCCTCGACGGACCTTGACAGGGCAATTGCACAAGTTCAAGGCCGACGAGGCTTTGCTAGCGGAGTTGTCTACTGCTCCCTTTAGTGCACAGAACAAGGTCCCTCGGGTACGTGTTATTTGCACGCGATGTATTATAGTTTTTGCTAGCTTTCACTGGAGCCTCTATCTGATGCGAAGTCCTTTGGGTGTGTAGGATTTCAAGGTGGAGGGCATGTTGCCTCCTCTTCCTGAGAAGTACTCAGAGGCACCGGATGGTGGGGATGCGGAGTCCGAGTCTACCATTCCTATGGCCCAATCTCCTTCGAATGACGAAGCCCCCGAGCCTAGCGATGGCATTCTCTGAAGAGAACCCGAAGAGAAGGCTCGGATGCTTCAACACCGCTGACTCCGCAAGGGCCTGCTCACTTGGAGCAACATGTTCTAGGTGAGGGTGCTACCTCTCCGTTTCCTGCTGCAACCATCCGATCGGTTGCTCCTCAACTGCAGGTCAAGAAGAAAAGGAAAACAATGTTGCTCATGAACCTCTCTGACATCCCTTCATGAGTATCTGGAGTTTCTGCACTTTGACTTTGTTAAGTTTACCTTCTGTGATGCTTGACATGACTCTCCTGCTATGTTACACCAGGAGGTCTTTCTCAGGTGAATCCATGAAGGATGAGATTGAGGAGACAGCGGCGGAGTCAAAGGCAGTGAGCGCCGAAGCTACGGTGGCCTCCCTGAAGATAGCGGCCAACTCTGATGATGGAGCATCGATTTCCTAGAAGCCGAGGGCTCATGCGTTTGTTACCCGGAAGGCGCAAGCTGTACCCTTGGAGTCTTTGGGTGTTCATGTAAGTGTTACTCGATTGCTATGGGCGAGCCCCGAGCGTTTTTATTCCTCTTACTGCCACTTTCTTGCTGTATCCCTGCACCCACGACCTGCAACGTCTTGGGCAGCAGTGTCTGTCCTTGGAGGAAAGCTTTCAGCAGCTCCAAGGTGAGTGTTGTACCGCTTGTATTTTGAGAATGCATGTGCTGGAGTTTGTATTTTGACTCTTTTCCTTTTGTTTTCTGCAGATGAAAACAACAAGGCCCTATGCAAGCTAGACTCACTCGGAAAGAGTCGAAGCCAGGCGGAGACCAAGGCTAAAAATGCTGTGGAGGCCCTCGAACGCTTCAAGCAGGAGGCCAAGGAGCGCGAGGAAAAACTTGAGGCTGACGCTGCCTCATGCGAGAGGGCGATGAAGGAGAAGATTATGGCTGCTGCCAAGGCGTTGTCTGGTAACTCATTCGAGTTTCCCATACTTTTTTTCTTCTAAGTTTTTGGTGTGTTCCTTTCTTGTGATCTGAACCTTCTTTGACGCATCTGCAGATACCACTGCATTGTGTTAGACCACAATGTCTTGGATCATGGGGACCCCCTCACGGACGTAGTTGCCGCGGTCGAAGACCGCTGGAGCTCAACCGTCGAGACGTTGGCTAAATCCAGTTTTAAGCATGTGATCTTTCCCAAGTGTGTATCCCTCGACGACATCGACTCCTTGGCCAAGGCTCTGGCGAGGGATGCCTATGTGGAGTATAAAAAGACCTAGAAGGGCGTGGGCGCTACACTTGGCCTGCCAATGACGTTGGCGTCTGGCGCGCAGCTGAACCTGAGCCAGGACACCTCCAAGATGCCAGCAGCGGCGATGGCACCGAGGTAGCCTTCACCCCCTTCGTCTCACGCTGCAAGCATTATGGCCCTCGCCTAATTGAGATTCTATCCACCTATGCGTTAGAGCAGCGGCGGGTGGCGACGGTGCGAGCCTCGGGGTCAGAAGCTGCTTCGGATGCGGGTGCTCCCTATGGTCCTTCTGCTTCGTAGTTACCTTTGTAGTTTCACATTTGCTATTGCTGCAGCACATGTAATTTCTTGTACTAGATGAATTTTGAGGATACCACGCAGTGGTTCTTTGATGTGAATATATGCCTCTCCTTCTACTATTATCAGTTTCTCTTGTCCTTATACTTTGTCACTTGTGCGCCTCTTAGGGCTCTTCGAATGCTGATCCAGTGACTCCGTCAGCTACCGTGGTTGCTTCCCATCCATCTGCGAGTGATGCGTCGCAATTACCGTTTCTGCATGACCACATCCGGAGCTTGGAGAGGGACGTTATGGTCATCTATGGTCACGCCGATGTTTGGAAGTCCAAAGCAGAGTGGGCTGTTGCTAGGGAGGAGTATTTACTCCAAGAGTTTTGGCAGATTGGTGAACAACTTTGGTGTAATTGTCCATTGAGTGCCTCTTATTGCTTTCATGGCTGTGTCTGCTTTATGTGTTTCCTAAGTTGTTTCTCTTTGTAGTTATCAATCTTCTTCCATGGGAAGAGAAAGATCGCGTTGCTATTCGGCTCAACTGCCTCACCCAAAAGGAATTGGAGATTAGGGGGTTCTTTTGGATGGTCTATGGTCGAGCGACCGTGGTTGAGACAATATAGGATCGTGTCCATCAGGTTCTCTACGTGCTGAAGCACGCGAGGTCATCATTCACGTCTATTTGGACTGCCATGTTCCCTTTGGATGCGGCCCCTTACAGTTTCCTCGAGCTGCTGGGGAAGTTTCAGAGCGCATATGCCATGAAGGGGATTTTTCACCAGCAGCTTCTTGCGGGTGCGAAGGCGGCGCTGGCCCTTCTTCGGCTGCATCGCCGAGACGTGGATTTGGCGGATATAGCGGCAGGGCCACCCGCTCCGTTGGCTGGTATGGCGTGGGACATGCACCCTCACTATCGGGTGGTGGCTCTCCATGCTGAAGACATCATGCAAATTTTCGACAATCGTACCAACATTATTCTTCGGCCAACGTTCTTCTTCGGTGTGGATGACTGATTTTTTCGTGCAAAGTTGTTTAGGGCAATGTAAAATTTGTTTAGTCTTTGTTGGGCTGTTGCTGCCCTTGTAAAATTTGTAAAATGTGCTTGCATGTAATGCATTGTAAGATTTGCATGTCCTTTTCCTTATCCTAATGTGGTCATCTACTCAGGCGAATGCATTAGTGTAAGAGTAGACAAAGTCACTACTAGGAAACCAACCATAGATAATAGGATCTTTTGTGGCGCATATGTGTGACCATGCGCCACAGATAAATTCCAGTGGCACATTTTAGGCAATGCGCCATAGAAATCTTCAAACTTCTATGGCGCATATAGGGAAACAATGCGCCACAGAAGTTTGGTGGGACCCGCCACCAGGATTGGGCTCCCTCACTTTCTGTGGCGCATATGTCCATATGGGCCAAAGAAGTTCCAACTTCTGTGGCACATATGACCATATGCGCTATAGAAAGTGAGGGTAGGCCCCACCACAGAATTCAGTTGACCAACATTCTTTGGCGCATACCTATATATGCACCACAAAAGTTGTAACTTATGTGGTGCATATATAGGGATGCGCCACAAAATATTGAAAACCAGATCCCTCCCTCCCTATGGATCGCCTTTTAAATTTTGTAAAAAATAAACGAAAATGATAAGAACATCAAAAAAGTAATTCCTTTGAGATGTAGTTATATTTTGAGATATAGTTGTATACAAAATTTAAAAACATGAATTTCGATGTATTTTGCAAGAAAGGTCATTGCACAGTAAAACGGCCATAACTTTTGCATACGATGTCGGAAAAAGTTCAATATATCAAAATGATCATCTCGAAATTTCCTACTTGATTTAAACGGCTGGAAGCCGTTGAAGATTTTACAGATTCCCCAAATTTGAAAAGAGTAAAAAGTTATGGAAAAAATAAGTTTTTTCCTGCAAAAAAATTAAAAAGGGGGAGAAACTTTTTGGCGCATTTCTCCCATATGCTCCACATAATTCTTGGGCGGGATTCAAAATTTGAATCCCGCCGCCCCTTCTCCCTCTCTTTTCTCCTTTTCACCTCTTCCTCTCCTCCACACTTCTTATCCCTCCACTTCTAATCTCCTTCTCCCCTTCTCCTCCCTCTTCCTCCTCCTCCACCCCAGTGAGCTCCACCTCCTCCACCCCGGTGAGCTCCTCCTCCTCCTCCTCCACCTGGTGAGCTCCTCCCTACTCCTCCTCCTCCACCCCGGTGAGCTCCTCATCCTCCTCCTCCTCTACCCCGGTGAGCTCCTCATCTGACGATGACGACAACCACCTCCGGCTACCTCCTCCTCCGGTGACCCCCTCCTCCTCCTCTGGTGGTAGCCTCCTTCTCCTCCGGCGAACCCTCATCTCCACCCACCTCCGGGCTAGCCCTCCTCTGGTGACCCCTGATACGTTGGAAACGTATCTATATTTTTTGATGCTCTATGCTTGTTTAGTATCTACTTTTCTTTGCTTTAGTGAAAAAAGAGTTTTTCAACTGCAATGAATTCTCGTGTAATGGCTTTTGTAGAGTTTTTCAACTGCAAAACCCGTAAATTTACCAATTATGAGTTATGCAAACTAATGGGTTTTCAGGAATTGAACCCGCAAATTTACCAATTATGAGTTGGGCGCTTCTTTTTGTTATTTCTAACTCATATTTATGAGATAATAAAATATGGCAAAAGCTATACCAAAAATAGGTTCACATAAGAAAGTGCGTATTAGTTTACGTAGGAATGCACGTTTTAGTCTATGGAAAAGTGCACGTAGAATAACAAAAGGTGCCATCTTTGAACTTGGACTCGAGGGATGGTAAGTGAAATAGGATCAGGTGAAATGATCGTCTTGTTTAACGAGAAAAACAACTGGCACATCACATACGAGATGAAAATCCGGAACCTTTTCTCATCCCTGAGCCACATGGAAGGTTCTTGAACCCTACTGCACTTTGGATTCGATCGACACCGCGGCTCAGCTGCCCGTGAACCAGGGGATTCCCTAGTATAGAAAATATCTATATAACCACGATTATATGACCAACTGTATATATATATATATTTATACTTTATCAAAAAGTACGAAAATCAATTTGTGGCAATATTATTCTCTTTTTGGACTCAGCCCCGAAGGGTCCATCTAAACCAATTAGCAAACTCTTGCTTCGATTTTCTGGACATTTCTAACGGATTCCTTGGTTCGGACCGACAAAGTAATGGCACTCGATTATTATCAACCTGACTGCAATCTTTTTCTGTCAGTAAGGATTGCACCAGAGCACCTCGCTTCGTGGAGCCGAGGAGAAGATCAATTGGGAGCAAAAAACAAGCTTTGCTCCCCCTTTTTAAAATGAAGAAAGAAAGAAGGGTCGAAGTTTAGACCGCTCATAGTAGTTCTACCCATAGAAAAGATCAATTTGAAGATCTTCTTAGTCAGCCTATCTGTATTCTTATCCTCTAGTGCGGATCCAATCCGATTTTCTAAAGCCAAGCCCTGACATCCATTGTGGCGTCTACACTTTTGTGGCATCCCGCAAAACCACTACTAGAAAATCGCGTTGTTTTGTGCATTGCATCGTCATCATCTTGCATCTGTTCGCATAAAACTATTTCGGGAAAACCCAAATTGTTTTCTAAAACGCCCACCTCTATTCAAATGTCAAAACCGGGTCGCCGGAATATTTTACTTTGTCTGCTATTAGTTTGCAAAAGGCTTGTTGGAATTAAATAAAACATTTAATTATTTTAGCGGGGCAGTCGAACGGGCCGTTTCGACCCGAACGACCACCCCCAGGTTTTAAAATCGGTCCACCTAAACCGCCCTTCCAAATCCTACAGCTACCAATCTACCTACCCACACCCAGCCTCCACCTCACCCGGACCAATCGCTGGCCGCCACCTCACCCTCTCCCTATCCCCAACCAACCATGTGCTGCCACTTGGCCCTCTCTCCCTTCCCTCTCTCTCCCTCTCAAACACACACCACACAAACCCCCCACACCAGCACCCAACACACGCACGCCACACTCCCCCAACACCCGCTGCCACCTGGGCCCTCCCCGCGGTCCCACCTCCCCAGGCCCACCCCTGCCCCGCGTCCTCTCCCCAACCTCCCCTTCTTCTCCTTTCTCTCTCCCCGCTCGCGCCCCGTCTGCCCCTACCACCCACCGCCGCCGACGCCTGCCCAGCCACCGCCCTCCCTGGCTCTCCACCCCGAGCAGCGCCCGCCGCCCCGCCGTACCCCACCTCGTCGGACCCCCAAGCCCCGCCGGCCGAGTTTCGCCCCGCCCGGTGCCTTCCGTCGCGGGCTCCTCCGCGGCCCTCTTCCTCCACCTCGCCTCCCTCCTCCCCTCTGCCGTCCTCGCCCCAGGCCACCCCGAGCCGTGAGCCCCTCACCGCCGGCGCCCCTTCGACCCGAGCCGGCCCGCGCCTCTCCCTCCCTCTCTCCGGTGGCTTCCCCTCCTCGAGCCGCGCCGCCCACCCTCTGCTGTCTCCTCCTCCGCCAATGCCCTCCTCTCTCCGCTTGAGCCGCCTTCGCCATCTTCCTCCGTCCGCCCGCCCGTCGCCCCAACCACCGTCGGCCGCGCTCCCTGTTCCCCCCCGCGCGCGCTTCCCCAGGCCTGCCTGCCGCCGGAGTTCCGACGCCCCGCGGGCCCCCTCCTCCTCCCTCTGGCGCCCGTCTTCGCTGTCCAGGCAGAGAACCGCCGCCGCCAAGCCATGGTCGTCTTCCTCTGGTCTGCATCGAGCTCGTCGTGCCCCTGGACCTCCCCATCGCTGTTCTTCGCTGCAGTGTCTCCGTTCTGCAGAGCGCTCCGACCAGCTCGCCCCGTCCCTGAAGTTTGGAGGACATACAGCGAGTACTTGGGCTAGGGACACATACGGGCATCTTACCAGTTTCATATCACAGAGGATGTGTTCCTGTGTTGCTGGCCCAAGTACCACAAGATCTTTTGTGGAGATGTGCCCAGGAATTTTCAAGAAAAACCGCCAAGGACTTCACATAGTTGATGGATGCGACAAGATCCCCTCAGAACACCAAGACCTCCAGTGCCGAGACCCAAGTCCGACACCGACAACTGAAACCGCCACCGACAAGATCTCCGTCCGGGACCCCAAGGACTCCCTCATGGACATCGAGCGCCAAGATCGCCTTGCGAACCTTTGAAGACCGATCACGGCGTCCCCCTCCTTCTCGAACCACAAGACCGACGCCACGAGAAGAGGCCGCCACGATGCCAAGTTCAGCTAACGACAAGACCGACACGCGTCGAGAACCGGGAAACTCTGCAAGACCACGGCGCCGGAACCGGAAACCGAACCTCGACACGCCAAGTTAGCCGGGACCCTGAATCCGAGGGCCTTCAACACGGAACGACAAGACCTACCCCAGTAATCCGAGAACGCTCCCGCCGAGAACGAACCCGTCGAACCCTGGACCCTGAGACCGACCCCGACCCCCAGAACCCAAGATCTGCCGAACCCTAAATGTGCGACCCTTATCCGAACCCTTATTTTTGTAAATGCTAAACATAAAACCTGTTGCATATTAACTTGTCATTCTTGCATGCATGCTTGTCATGTGGTTTGGGGGCCTTATGCCGATTCACCTAATAATTAAATATGGGGCCCATATGCGGGCAAATCTAGCCTTATATTGGCCTCATTTAAACTTGTGTAGCGAACCGGTATCTTATCTTGCCTTGTTATAACAATATTTAATTGCGGGGTAGTTAAATAACATGAACCATCTAATTAATTGTCGGGACCCCGGTTCCACTTAATATGACCTAATCGCATCGCCCCGTTGCCACGCCATACATCATACATGCATCATGCCGATCTTCTGCCGTTTTATTAAATATTGCATCCGGTGTTTATTCTAGTGTTTTGCTTCTTCGCGGATAAGGCCGTTGAGTTGATGTGAGCTTCGCCCCGATCTTCGAATAACCCTTCGGCAATGTTTTTCAGGCGAGCATCTCCCCCTTTCTACCTATCTTACTTTTATAGTATGTATTCCCTCCTGTTGATCTATTGCTATCTGTGTTGCGATGCTTTAGTTTTCCGTACCTGTGATATACCGTGCAGCCCTATATTGCCTTGGACACATCCTATTACCTGTTGTTTGGTAGATAGTTGGACTTGCGCGTCGTAGTCGCTTGCTCAAGTCTTTATGCGTGTCGTCAAGTGCCACGATTGTTGATGTATTGCCGCATGTTGATGTTGGAGATGATCCTAGTTTTACTTATCGTTCACTTTAATTCCTGTTTAACAACTAAAATTGAAATAAGCGAGGCATCGGTGGGTGATAGATAATATTTGGTTTCGAGCACTTGTGTCCCGTAAGACCCCGAGTACTTGATACTGTTCCTTGATTTATCGCGCTATCCACATCCGGAGGTATATGGGACCCCCGAGCCAGAGCTTGATTCAGTCTTATTTCTTGGGGCCACAAACTAGTTTGAGGTTTTATTTACGATCTTGTACTTATGCCATGCTACTTATGTATTTACGATTGTGCGAGGAGCACACTGTACTGTTTAGGATCGGGACACGATTCCGCGGTGTCGACAAGCCCAGCCACACTTTCGGGTTCCCAGTCGTTCACAGCCGTCTACCCAAACCTTGAGTCCGTCTCGGAGTCAGCTGGCTTCGTTGCGGGATCTACTTAAGGGGTGGCCCCCTGAAATATTTCTGAATCCTGTGATTGTTCAGTCGTGAAAGCCTCGTTGGGTTTTGATTTGGTTTTTCCGAGGTTGATCGAGCGTGTGTTGCTATTGGTGCACCCCGGCCGGTAAAACTTTCGAAAGCCGTGTCCGCGGATATGGACGACTTGGAGCACAGTATCTCGATCATAGACAAGCATAACTAAAGTTTATTGCTATAAATTTGACTTTATAATGACTAGTAATCAGCTTCACTATAATGGAATGGCTAATTAATACTGCCCACAATTGCTTGTTTGGAGTGTCGCTTGCGACCATTGTACCTGACTAGTAAGTATGGCAACTACAACGGAATGGCTGAATAAAAGTACCAACAACTGCTGGGTTTAAGGTTTATCTCATGCTATCTGCATCTGATTAGTAATTGTTGCAACTACAACGGAATGGTTAACTAAAAGTGCCCACTGCTTATTTTATCAGGACGGTTATCTAAACCTGACTAGTAATTGCTGCAACGATAACTGAATAAGTAAAACTGCCAACTGTGTGAGTTCCTCGGTTGACTTCCTCGTTGGTCTCGAGGGGGAAACACCAGGATGGGTTTGTTTGATGGTAGTATCAGGTCGGTTCCGAATAGGTTTTTCTCACCCCTCTCTGATAACCGCCAGTTGTATCGAGTCTCTATAGGTTGTTTAGTGCATGCTGCCGCTGCCGCTCAGTCCACCATACCTATGTAGGCGAGGACCGCCGAATTCTAGCCTCGCCGTGTACTGGCCTCAGTACTGACGCTCCTCTTTTTCCTTTGCCCTTTGTCGGGACCCCTTTTGTTTAAGCAGGTTTGAGATCGACGCCGTTAGCAGGGTTACCCTTCCGGCTTGGCCTGGACAGGGTTATGGACGCCATTGGTTATTCTTCAGGGCTCTTAGCCCCATTTGCATCTTGTCCGTAGTCGGACGCTCGATCGTTTCAAGGTGATTTGGATCTTTGTACCTTATATTTGTATTCTTGACTCATGGAGTCGCCGTTATATATATATCTGTTCTGTGGGTCCCATCGAGGACTGTTGTGTAATGTTATTACTTCGTTTTCCACCCGCACGAAAGTGCCTGGTGGGCACCTTTGAATCGTTTCTATGCGGGTTTGGCGGATTTTGCTCAAACTTGCATAGGTCCGATTCTGAGGGTGTTACAACTTTGAGGTGTTTTTATATCTTTTATGGAACTAACCTACTAACAAGTTGCAACAGTGGCAATTGCCTGTTTTCTTCTGTTTTTGGTTCCAGAAAGGCAGAAAATCAATATTCTCAGAAAGGCGGACATGTCGCGCATGGCGCGTGTGGCCCAGAGCGGACACAGCATGGCACATGTGTCGGTGCTGGACGCACAAACGTGTGCTAAGAGGGAACGTTCCTGGCTTGTGGTTGATCGGCGAGGACGTCGATTTTCTAAGGGTGGGTGTATGTGAGACCCTGGCACATGGCTCAATAGGATTGATAGGAAACCCATACCAACAAGTTGCAACTTCTTTTCTGAAAGCTCATTTGAAAAAAAACTCTAAGGTTAAGTGTGCTTGGCTTTGATCCAGCGCTGAGTTGATGTAGGAGTGCTTCGTTGGGAACCCCAAGATCAAGGTGTGAAGCGGCACAGTAGCAAGTTTTCCCTCAGTAAGAAACCGAGGTAATCGAACCAGTAGGAGGAAGGAAACGTCTAAAAGGTGTTGCATGCAACATGGAAACCTGCACAACACAAACTCAAGACTTTGCCCCAACGAACAGTGAGGTTGTCAATCTCACCGGTTGTTGTAACAAAGGATTAAAAATATGGTGTGGAAGGTAATGGTTTGTAGCAAGTAAACAGGTAACAGTGGAAGATGTATCAATGGTAAAGATTGGACCGGGGTCCATAGTTCACTAGAGGTGCTCTCCTTAGATAAACAACATGGTATGAAGGGTAAACAAATAACAACAGTGCAATTGACAGGAACTGAGCATGGCATAACAATGCAATACTAGACAAAAATATCTTAGGAGATTCGATTGGGCAATACAACAATATACATAGACCGCCATCCAACTGCATCTATGACTAGAAGTCCACCTTCGGGTTATCATTCGAACCCCCTTCAGTATTAAGTTGCAAGCAACAGACAACTGCTTTAAGCAAAGTGTGTAAGGTAAAAAATCCACTTGTTCCATGAACAAGAGACCGTTGTTTTCTCCCTAGTGGCAACAACACATCTACAACCGAAGAGATTTCTATCACTTCCCTTGGAAACTAGAGGCATGAACCCACTATCGAGCATAAATACCCCCTCTTGGAGTCACTAGCAACTAATTGGCCAAGATAGCTACTAACAACTGAGAGCATGCAAGATCACAAACAACATAGACATGATAGTATCAAATAGACATAACCATTAATCCATTTGACATAGTAATCTCAATATCCATCGGATCCCCGCAAACACAACTTGCATGATTACAAATAGATCAGATCTTGATCATGAACGGAGCTCACAAGATCTATACATGAATGCACAAGGAGGAGATACAACCATCTAGCTACTACATGGACCCATAGTCCAAGGTGGAACTACTCACGCTTCATACCGGAGAAGAAGGCCTCCGAGATGATTTCCCCTCTGGCAGGGTGCCGGGAAGAACTTTAGATCCCCCCGATCTAGGGATGATGGTGGCGGCGGCTACAGAAGGTTTTGTGAAGTTTTGATTGGGTGCCTAGGGTTTTTGAATCGAGGGCTTCTTATAGGCGAAGAGGCGAGGCTGGGAGGCGGCCAGAGGGCCCACACCCTGCCCAGGCGCGGGGTGGGCCCATCAGCGCCTAGGGGGATGTGGTGGTCCTGGCTCGCCTCTCCGTATCTCCTCTGGACTTCGTGTTGCCCACGGTAAAATATTGACTTTGGCTTTTGTCCCGTCCAATTCCGAGAATATTGATTTTCTGCCTTTCTGGAACCAAAAACAGAAGAAAACAGGCAATTAGCACTGTGGCAACTTGTTAATAGGTTAGTTCTAGAAAAGATATAAAACACCTCAAAGTGTAGACAAAGAAAATCAAAGTAGATAGTAAACAAGCATGGAACATCAAAAATTATAGATACGTTTCCGACGTATCAAGCATCCCCAAGCTTAACTCCTGCTCGTCCTCGAGTAGGTAAGTGATAAAAAGAATAATTTTTTAGGTGACATGCACCATCAAAACCAAGATCAAACCATTTGCAAGCATTGAAAGCTGGGATCAAAGAACTCTAAACATGTGCATGAAAGATGGAGTTCTAACAATAGGACATAGTAACTATGCATGCAACATGAAAAGGCTACAAACAAAGATCATGAATAACATGCATTGAAAAACGTTTGTTTGTTTATACAGAAAACATGGCATAGTGGCACTCTAATTGTCCCTCATGGAGTAGCAAATAGATGCATAGGACACCTTCAAAGTTCATAAGAGTGACTAGATACAAGTAGCACAAGAACATGCAATATCACAATATGCATCAATCAATAAGTTTTGGGACACTACTCACAGAATGGCAACTATGCTCTCTTAATGGTGCCTAAAGGTAGAAGGTGGAGACTCAAATAATGGTGGAAGAAAGACCCTTCACAAAGGGAAGCAGAGATTTCAAGTTTCAAAAAGAGCTTCCAAAAATTATGGTACTTGTTAGCTTTCAGCCCTCTTGCCCCTATCATAAGCATCTTGAAGTGATTAAGGTTAAAGTGAACAAACTATGGAGTATATTCTTTACAAAGTATAAGTTGGCAATCTCAAGCCCCTTGAATACAAGGGCCACACCTCATGCTACTCAACTTCAGTCACTTGTAAGTTCTTGTCATACTAAGTATGTGCGTATCATAGAGAACCGCCAACGGGGTACCCCTTTCACATGGTACAGGACCTATCCCATAACCAAAATGACAAGGCAAGCAAACAATGAGCATATTAGCAATCTTTTTATTTACTATGTGCATAGCTTTTTATTGAGGATGCTTCACGGATAGCTCATTATGGTGATGCAACAAGTTTCCACCATGATTAGGCATGTCTTAGTGTAGGGGTCCCAACCTAATTGTGTTTTACAATGCTAGTCCCTGGATCAATAGCTAGCATCCACAGTAAAGATGTAATATCAAGATACAAAGGTCATAATATAAATTTATAACCAGGAATAACATAGTTTTATTACATCATACATAGCTCATTTGGCTATTACATTACATTGCAGCGGAATAAATATAGTCATGGGTCCTTCATCTTCATAGTGCCACAGGCATATGTTGGTTGTAGACTTTGTAATCCTAGTCAATCAAACAATCTTCATTTAAAAACAATCAACCTGCAATATTACAAGTTACAGCCACATGGGTCAATACATTTGAATTGTATTGGCAAGCTTCACTTCTATGTATAATAAGAGTGGATCCTATCTTTATATGCATATTTTGGCTAAGTGGAGTTTAAGGCTTATTTGCATAAAGCAATATTTATCCTATCTTTTCAAAATGGTTTTGGTCCTTTGTCAAATCTCTTTTCCAAGTTCCTTGATCTCCTTGGTAGACACTCAAGTGTTCAAGTCCTTGTCAAAATCCACTGAGCCACTTGGTAACCCCAAGTGCAACAAGTTTTATCAAAATTCTCTTTGAATTCCTTGGTAGACACACAAGGGCATCAAGTTTTTATATTAGAAATTGGAATGTTGAGATCTCCCATAGTTCAAACTTTAGTTGCTCAGTATTGTCCATAACCGGGGACACGGCTAAGTACTTAGGTTTTATTAACTTCTGCAGAAGTAGTACACTTTACCCACATGACACAATCCCGTCTTGTTGCCACCAGTGGCCTACTGGATTAGTGCTCACCAAGATGGAGTACTGGTAGACTGAGAATGTGACGAAGTCTTTCCAAAAGGTCCTCCCATACATCATTGCTAGCTTGTCTTCAGCCCCCATGAAGCATTCCAGATCCTCATGTCCGGTAACTAAAGACAATGTATGGGTCTTCCTAATGTAGTTGACTAAGCCAGAGCCATAATAGCATGTGGTTGCACACGAAAGCCACAATTGGAGAAACATGTTCAATCTCTAAGTTTCCTAGGTGGTTTTCATTTGGAGCACAACACAAAGTGATTGCCATAGACATGGTTCCCTTTTGTTGCCACCTTCTCCAAAACATAAAGTGTCCACCACCTAGGTGGTTCATTGAGTCCTTGTTTTATTATATAAAAACACAAGTCCTTTTCTCAACCTTTGTAAAATCTCAACATGTATCTCTTTTCAAAACATAGCTTGGCTAAGCATGTACAACTTCAATATTTCTACTAAGGAGTGTATAGGAAATCCTATTAGGATTAGCATAGCATAAGTATAAAACATTTTCATGCATATTTACAAAATCCACTAAGTATAATGAAAATGGTAGGTCTTTTGTATGATAGTGTAACTTGCCTTTTTGGTAGGGAATGAGGGTTCACTCCTTGATCTTGCTAGTCTCACACTTTGCTAATTTCACTACAAGTCAATCAAGCAAGACACAAAATCAACTAACATTCCAAACCAAGGTTAAACAAACAATTTTTTTACATTCACAAAGCAATGGAATCTAAGTCATGCAAAAGAGGGTTCTATTTCAAGGTTGGTCTCTACTAGGTTTATAAACTTTGTAAGGTCCACATTGGTCATTTACCAAAATGGCAAAGTCATTAGTTAGAGGGTTTTGCTCAAAATCTATTTTAAAATCCATTCAACATTTTATGTGGTGAAAATTATTCTTTTCAAAGAAAAACTTTATGTTTTTCACCAAGTGAGTTACCCTTGGTAAGGCTTGGTGTTTTGGGTCAGTAAGTTTGGTCCATAACATTTTCCCAAAGTTTTCCTTGCAAAAACATTTCCATAATAAAATCAATAATTTTATTTGGCTAGAAAATGGCTAAGTTAAATAATTCAACCTAAATTTCACAAAAATAAATTTTAACACTATGGGTTGGTTCCTAGGGTCAGTAAGGTCACACAAATCCATTTTGCAAAAGATTTAATCCTAAAATCAATTTTAAAAAAAAATATACTCTAAACAAGTACACAAATGTTTCTGCAAATTCAAACAAGCTAACAGCTACTATTTGTCAAACTAAGGCCATGGTTGGCTAGGGCTTGTTCTCCTGATTTCATTGATATAAAATTTGCCAAATTTGGTCGTGTGGATCAAAAGTTATAAGGTTTTCAAATTGCTACTTAAATATGTTTTTCAAATTCTGTTTTAAAACAGATCCTGCCACGCGTCGTTATTCTACTGGATGATATCGGTTCGGCCGGATCGGGCGAAGCTGGCCGTTGGATTAAGTGATATCGCACGGCGCGCAGAGGCTACTTACCTCTTTGCTTATTTCTAATCTTATCCGTCAGATTGAGATCCAATGGACCCCATTGTTTTGACCATTTAGCGTGACGCTGAGGCGGCCGGCGTGATCGACGTGGACATGCGGCGATTTAGGAAGCGAAGGAGGAGGTGAGGGTGCTTCTGATGATCGCGATGGCCTCTGATGCTCAAGGTGCTCGTCGTTGGGCAGGGGGCGTACGGGAACGGCGGCGATTGCTCGTCGGAGACGTCGTCGGCGTCGGGCGCGTTCAGATGTTGTCGAAGGTGAGGATAGAGGGCGCCCTAGGACAAACGGAAAGTGCGGTAAGGTTCGTAAGAGCTTGGGGATCATCATCGTGTCCACGGGGATGAGAGGGGAGTCAGGTTTTACCGGGGAGACGTCGTCGGAGAACAGCAGACGCGGTGGCGCGGTCAGATATTGTCGAAGTCGATGCTCTGGGCGCCCGCGGTTGAAAGGAGGGTACAGAGAGGAGCGTCTGGGAGTGGGGAAGTTGCTAGGGTTCTCGAGAAGGAAGGGGGTGGCGTGTACTGGCCTGAATTGGCCGGAGACGGTGGTCGGAGCCGAGGCAGTCGAGGAGAGATTGTGACGGCTGGGCGTGTCGAGGAGGCGTTTGGGGAAAGCGGAAGAGGGAGGCGCTTTAAGGTGCGCGATCACTGCGAGTAAAGATTGTCGCGTTAAGGCGTAATCAAGCCTAGAAGTTAAGTCTGCAACGGCGAGGAGAGGGGGAAGAACGGTCGCGGGGTGAGGAAGAAGAGCAGTAGGGTGTGGGGTCCGCTGGCAGTGAAAGAAAGGAAGAAGGGGAGGGGTCCACTTGTCGGTTGCTTCGTGGGTTTTAAAAGTAGTGTGAAACGTTTTCTTTCGGGGGAGGGGAGTTGGGTTAGATGGGCTGGAGCTGGTCCAGATGGTTGGGCTGCTCGTTTTGTTCTATTTTTCTCTATATGATTTCTTTTTCTTTTTCCAAATCTATTTCCTGTTTTTGAATTTCAAACAACCAAACATCAACAAAATAAATTCAAACAAACACCACACTTCACAATTTTGAACTTGGTTCTGTTTAGTAACCTGAACCAAAAATCCTAAATAAAATAATATTTTAAATCTTTTTAGGTTCCATTTATTAATTAAATAAAATGGTCCATGGTTTATTAATAAAACAAGGTTTGGTTTATTTAATAAAATCCTCATTTGAAATCCAAATGCTTTCAAAACCCAACCAGTAGGGTTTATTTGGAAATAAAGAATATTTGGAAAACCTGTTTAAAATAAAATAATCCTTTTACCTTAGGGTCTATTAATAATAAAATGGACCTTAGTTATTAAATCAAATAGGGTTTGATTTTATTAATAAAATCTTTATTTGAAACCTAAATATTTTCAAAATCAAATTAGTAGGTTTAATTTGGGAAATACATAATATTTGGAAATTTGTTTTAAAACAAAATAACCTTTTATTTTAGTGTCCATTATTAATTAATATAATAGACTTTCATTATTAAATCCAATAGGATTTGTTTTATTGAGATATTTATTTTGAAATCTAAAATAAAGCCCAAACACTTTAGTAGGTTTTAATATAATACTTGGAAAACTTATTTTAAATAATTTTAATTTTGATGTTTCAATTAAATTGGTAGAACCTTTTTATTTAAATAAAGTTGGATATTAAATCCTTATTATTTTGTTTAAATAAACCTTTGCTAATTTTATTTAAAATAAAATGTTTTTAATTTCCAAAGCTTGTCCAAGGTTAAATTTGACTTTATAAAATATTCTTTATTTATAAACTTCTATTTCATTTGAAAAATAAATCTTTCATTTAATTGTTTTCAAAATAGTATTTCCAAATGTTTTTATTTTTCCTTTTATTAAATGTTTATCTTTTAAAAATCCCTTTAGGTTTATTTTAATTTAAATGGGTTGAAGTTCCAATTGCATTCAAAAAGTTTCTTCTGGCTCTGAAAATCAGACAAAGTTTTATTTTATTAATTTATTTTCACATTACAAGATTTGGAAAATCTTGGGATGTGACACTTAGGCTAGCGGCCTAGGCGTTTTTCTAACACAAAATACATAACTGTAAGATCCCTCCTTTATAAAGGAAAAGGATCCCTGTGATTGCAATGCTAGTCCCTGGATCATTGCTAGCATCCACGGTTTAAGATGAAGTACATAGAAACAAAGGTCATTATTATAGTCATTCCAGAGACAAACATAGTCTTTACAACTCCAAGGCCACAGGCCTAGTACAAGAGTTTGAATAAGCAAATAAATAAAAGTCTTCATCCTCATGTGCCACAGGCAAACATGTTGAGTGTAGACTCATGACTCCTAATCCTCATCAGAGTAACCTGCAACATCACAAGTTACAGCCACAGTGGGTCAATACATTGGAATAGTATTGGCAAGTGATACCTAAGTATAATTTAGGTGGACTAGATACTATATGCAATTTGGCTAAGTGTAGCTTGGCTTGCTTTGCTCAAAATAGGTTTTGCCTATTAGTTGAAATCACTAAGTTTTTCTTTGTCAGAACTTTTCCCAAGGAACCACCAATAGACATTGAGGTCCTTCACCCTTGTTCACCCACAAGTTTTTACATAGAAATTGGGATGAGGAGATTATTGATAGCTTCCATGTCTTGATGCTCAAGTTGTCCTTTTCCAGGGACATGGATAAGTACTTAGATTCTTCCATTTGCAGAGGTTGTGCACTTTCCCCACCAGACTTGATTTTCACCAAGACAGGACCTTTCAGAAGCCTTCCCTTAGACCAAATGGACGCTCTCCAACCTATCATTCCCACTACCACCAACTGTTCAAATGGCTAAGTTCTAGCAACCTATGTGATCCAGGCAGAGCCCATATTGCCAAGTGGCTGCACTAGAAGCTTCTCAACACTTGGCCTCTAAAATCTCTCTGTTCCTGGGTGGCTTTCCACAAGTGAGATACACAAGGTAAGCCATATAAATGGGCCTTGTGTAACCACTCAACATAAACCATTCCTTCCATTCCACCCAGGTGTTTCATTTACTTAGTTGTTTTATTAGGAAAAACACAAGTCCAAAGACTTAGAAATATTTTCATCATAGCATGTATATTTCACCAACCCTTGGTTACTACTAGCTAGGCTAAGCATGGCATAGATAAGCATCTTAACTTAGAAATTTCCTAGCAATTCTACAACTACTAGGATTTCCCAACATGGCATATAAGCAAAATATAGCATGCAAGACTAGCAAAATATTTCTAATGCTTAGTAGAAAACATAGGGATAAAAATATTCATGAAGCACCACTTGCCTTGGTAGTTTGGAGAGTATCTACACTCCTCGCAATCACAATCACTAGCACCAAAATCTACACAAAGAATCATAGCCACAAATCACATACAAAACATATACAAACAAAAATATATGAATGCATGCAATATGATATGTGATGATTTTTTTTAAAACTCAACCAAGCAAGTAAACAGTACTGGTTTGTAAACAAGTTAAAAACTTGCCAAACAACAATTATTTAACCCTTAAAACATTTCTCAAATAATTCATATACTCAAATTATCCCTACACAAGTTTCTGCAAATAAAACCATTTTAACATAAGCAAAACATTAAACACATTGCATATTTAGAAAGGGCTTGCTCTCCTGATTCCATTGATATAAAATTTGTCAAATTCTAACGTGGGATCAAAAGTTATAGCCAAAACAAATTTAAATCCTGATTTTAAACCTAAACAGCTGCCACGCGTCTTAATCTGATTGGAGCGTACCGGTTCACGTTGGATCACGCTTCTGAGCCGCTGGATCTGACTTAATCTCACGGCCCAGATCTACCTATACCGCTTCGTTAAGTGATCTAATCTCACACGCTGGATCCAGATCCAACGGTCCTGGATCAAACGACCATATTTGGGCGGCGCTTGCGGTGGCTACTGGTGGCGGCGAGCTCTGCCTACGGCGGCATGGCGCTACAGGTGGCTCTGGGGTCGTCGGAGATGCTTACGAAAAATGTGACGATGTGCTGATGCTCAACCTGGCGACGGCTTGGCAAGGGGCGCTCTGTAGTGGCCGAGGAAGCTCGTCGGAGTTGCTGGCGGCGTCGAGCTTGGGTGGACCACGATGTTGGCGACACTCCTGGTCACCCTAGCGCGAATAAATGGCATCAGGAGACGCACAAAACTACGGTGAACGTGCTCGTGTGAAACAGAGGTGAAGGAGAACAAAGGGCTCACCGAATTTGATCGTCGGAGTTGAGGATGCCGTCGGGAGCTTGCAGCATTTGGCCGACGACTGGAACATCTGAGGGCGAACAGATTAAATCGATGGGTGCGCGAGGAAGTTGTGAAGCGGCTCGTATGAACCAGAGGGAGAGGGGCACACGGGGCTCACCGAAATTGGTCGCCGGAGAGCTCTCTGTCTGCGGCGGTGCGAGGATGAATGCGGGCAGCCTGGGGGCGCTCTGGGCTCGGAGTTTGGGGGGAAATGGAGAGGGGGCAGAGGGGGATTAAGTAGGCAAGTAGGGGGCGTGAATTACTCCTGCAATCAATGCGAATTGATGAGCGTATCAACCAGGTAACGCACGGCGTGATTTGGGAAAGAACACGTCGCGGTGGGGGTGGAGACGACGACGCCGTGTGGGTCACGGCTGTCAACGAGAGAATCAGAGAGGGAGTGGGTCCTGTCTGTCTGTCACTCAGCGGGTGCGGGGGTGAGTGAAGGAAAAAGGTTCGCGGGGTGGGGGTGTTGGGCTTAGCTGGGCCAGTTGGGCCAGATTCGACTGAAGGCTTATTTTTTTCCTTTTAACCTTTTTCTTTTTCTGTTTGGTTTTTCTGAAATGAATATCATCTCCAAATCAAATGAGTTTGAATTCAAATATTATCTATGTTTTTATGCTGCAAACCTTGCACTCAAATGTGTGACAAACACTACTGTTTAACCAAAACACTTTGATCAAATGAAAATAAAAATAAAACCAAGCCTTTATAATATATATACAATAGGCATAATATTGGTTTTATTTACTCATTTTGTTTTGAAACTTTGTTCAAACTTTTGATGGTGCCTAAGTTTGAATTTCAAACCTTACTGAACCAAAACAAGTACTCTTCTCATTGAAGGGTAGCACTAAGGCTAGAGCAACTTACAAGAAATAATGAGCATATATGCTTCTGTTTTGAAATGATTTGTTTGAAATGAAATTCATATGATCATGGATGCATGGATGATATGCATGAGTTTGAAACATGATTTTAGGGATGTTACAAATCTAACCCCCTTAAGGTGAATCTCGCCCTCGAGATTTGGATTGGCTAGCAAATAGGTGAGGGTGGTTTTTCCGAATATCATCTTCTCTTTCCCAAGTTGCTTCCTCTTCAAAATGATGGTTCCACTGCACTTTGCAAAACTTGATAGTCTTAGTCTGTGTGACTCTTTCTGCAGTCTCAAGAATCTTGATAGGCTTTTCCTCATAAGTGAGATCACTTTCCAATTGTACTTCCTCCAAAGTTATAGTATCCTTCAAAGAAGTTTCTTCCATTTCTGGATGACATTTCTTAAGCTGACTCACATGAAACACATTATGGACAGCTGACAAAGACTCTGGAAATTCAATTTCATAAGCAACTTCTCCTTTGCGACTCAGAATCTTGAATGGTCCAACATATCTTGGGGCCAACTTTCCTTTGACTCCGAACCTCTTCACTCCACGAAGTGGTGACACTCTAAGATAAGCTCTATCACCAACTTCGTAGGTGACTTCTCTACGCTTAGGATCTGCGTAGCTTTTCTGTCGGGACTGTGCTATCTTCAATCTGTCCTTAACCAACTTGACCTTTTCTTCGGCTTCTTTGATAAGTTCTGGTTCGAACAAACTTCTTTCTCCCACACCATTCCATAATAATGGGGTGGTACACTTTCTCCCGTAGAGAAACTCAAATGGTGCCATCTCAATGCTGGCTTGATAGCTGTTGTTATAAGAAAATTCTACGTAAAGCAGACTTTCATCCCAACTGGCTCCATAGTCTAGGGCACATGCCCTCAACATATCTTCAAGAATCTGATTAGTCCTTTATGTCTGTCCATCAGTTTGAGGATGAAAAGCAGTGCTGAATTCCAACCTCGTTCCCAATGACTCATGTAGCTGTCTCCAAAAATGGGAAGTGAATTGAGTTCCCCTATCAGACACAATACTCTTGGGAACTCCATGCAGACACACAATTCTACTCATATAGATTTTGGCCAACTTAGCACTTGTGTAAGTTGTCTTCATGGGTATGAAATGAGCCACTTTAGTTAGGCGATCCACTACAACCCAAATAGAATCATATCCTGACCGGGTCCTTGGTAATCCGGTAATGAAATCCATACCAATCTTGTCCCACTTCCAATCAGGAATAGGTAGTGGTTGAAGCAAACCTGCTGGTTTCTGATGTTCCGCTTTCACTCTACTACACACATCACACAAAGAAATATGTTCGGCGATGTCCTTCTTGAGATTATTCCACCAAAATCTTTCCTTCATATCCATGTACATTTTGGTGTTACCCGGATGAATGGAATATGGTGAGTTGTGTGCTTCTTGCAAAATCAGTTTTCGAAGCTCCGGATCTTGTGGAACACAGATACGTTTCCCATGCCATAAAGTACCATGTTCGTCTTCATGGAATCCCTTGGCTTTTCCTTTGCCAATCTTTTCCTTAATCTCTTCAATTTCCTTATCAGTCTTCTGGGCTTCTTTGATCTTGTCCAACAGAGTGGGTTGAACATCCAAAGACATGAGATGTCCTTCGGGCACAATCTCCAATCTGAGATCTCTAAATTGGGCACACAAATCATCTGGCAATTCTCCCTTGGTGAGACCATTCACAAAAACCTTACGGCTTAAAGCATCCGCTACAACATTTGCTTTACCGGGATGGTATTGCAAACTTAAGTCATAGTCCTTGATGAGTTCTAGCCATCTTCTTTGTCTCATGTTAATTTCTTTCTGGGTGAAGATATACTTCAAACTCTTGTGATCTGTGAACACTTCACAACGCTTTCCCAAAAGATAATGTCTCCATGTTTTGAGTGCATGGACAACAGAAGCTAACTCTAAATCATGAGTAGGGTAGTTCACTTCATGAGTTTTGAGTTGTCTCGAGGCATAAGCCACAACTTTTCCTTCTTGCATAAGTACTGCACCCAAACCATGATGAGATGCATCACAATATACTTGGAAATCTTTTTCCAAGTCTAGCAAACACAAGACTGGTGCTGTCACAAGTCTTTTCTTCAATTCCTGAAAGCTGAGTTCACAACCTTCAGACCAAGCAAATTTCTTTTCCTTTTTTAGCAATTCTGTCATAGGCTTAGCTACCTTGGAGAAATTCTCAATGAACCTTCTGTAGTAACCTGCTAAGCAAAGCAAACTACGAACCTCTTTCACTGACTTGGGAGATTCACATTCAGTTACAGCTGAAACTTTAGCAGGATCAACTGCTACACCATCTCCTAACACAACGTGTCCAAGAAATCCCACTTCATTCAACCAGAATTCACACTTGCTGAATTTGGCATAAAGTTTATGCTCTCTAAGCTTTTCAAGTATCAAACGCAAATGTCCTTCATGCTCTTCTTTGCTCTTGGAGTAGACTAAAATGTCATTGATGAAAACGACAACAAACTTATCAAGGAATTCCATGAACACCTTGTTCATCATATTCATAAAGTATGCTGGAGCATTGGTCAAACCAAATGGCATCACGGTATACTCATACAATCCATACCTTGTGGTGAAAGCTGTTTTAGGTATGTCTTGTTCTCTTATCTTGATCTGAAAATAACCTGACCGGAGATCAATCTTTGAGAACACACAAGCTCCTTCAAGCTGATCAAACAAGTCATTGATTCTGGGCAAAGGGTATTTGTTCTTGATAGTCACCTCATTGAGTGAACGGTAATCTATGCATAACCTTTGACTTCTATCTTTCTTTTCCACAAACAAAACTGGGGCTCCCCAAGATGAAGAACTTGGTTGAATAAATCCTTTCTGCAACTGTTCTACAAGTTGTTTCTTGAGTTCTTTCAGTTCATCAACTGACATCTTGTACGGTCTCTTTGCTATTGGTCCAGATCCTGGTAGCAAATCAATAAGGAACTCCACATCTCTATCTGGTGGCATTCCCGGCAATTCTTAGGAAACACATCGGATATTCACTCATAATTGGCTGCTTGTCTAACCCCTTAAGAGAATTTAGCTTACTCCCTTTTGATTCAAAGTTAGACTTGAATTTAATCCATTTTCTTTCCGGGGTTGTGAGTGCAACAGTACGATTAGCACAATCTAGTACTCCTTCATACTTAGCCATGCAATCCATTCCCAATATTACGTCCAGTCCCTGGGAATCTAGGATTATCAGACTCACTTGAAACTTATGCTTTCCAAACTCTATTACTAGATCCCGGCATCCAAGACTTACTATCGTATCTCCACCTGGAGAACTAACTTTTATTGGACACCCAATGTTTTCAGTTGGAAACCCATTTCTATCAACAAATGCTTTTGATATGAATGAATGCGATGCTCCGGTATCAAAAAGAACAAATGCTGGAATAGAATTGAGTCTGAACTTACCAAAGAATGACATCGGGCTCCTCATAGATTTCCTCCACATTGATGTGGTTCACTTGTCCCTTCTGAAAAGGGTTGGTCTTGTTGGGTCCTTCAACTTTCTTTTCTGGGCATTCATTTGCATAATGCCCCATCTTCTTGCACTTGAAGAATTCAACCTGACTAATGTCCTTCTTGACAGGCTCCTTCACTGCCACACTCCATTACCCTTGTGGCTCTTGCTCTTATATCCACCCTTGTGGTTCTTGCTTGTCATTGTCATGATGATGCTTGTGATGCTTGTTGTCATGACGGTTGTGGTTGTGGTGCTTGTTGAATTTCCCATGCTTGTGGGATCCTGAGTTTCCACTATCATCATAATGGGACGCTTTGTGAGGCGATCCCGAGCTATGCTTGTCTCTCTTCCTGCTTTCCGCTTTCAACTTGATTCATTTGCTCTCCAAAATAGCAGCCTTATCACAAAGAGACGGTATGTGGGAACATATGCCCACCCGCAGCAGGTTTCAGCTCATCATTCAACCCTTCGAGGAACTTTTTTTCCCTCTTAGCATCGGTGTCAACTTCATCCATCAACGTACGCCGATTGTTGAACTCCTCAATATATTCAGCCACGCCGCGGTGGCGCCGCAAAGTTATGAAACTCTTTCTTCTTCGGACTCATCACTCCGGATGAGATATGAAGCGACTGAAAGCCATCCTCAAAGATAGCCCATGTCACATCTTCTATGGGAGTGGTGATCCGGAAGTTATCCCACAAGTGGCGGCTGGTCCTTCCAAAGAAATGTGCTACAAATCTGACCTTTTGCATCGATCACATTACAGTTACCAAGTCCTTGTTCACAGAGCGTAGCCAATCATTGGCCACCATGGGATCAGTTGTTCCTGAGAACTTTGCTGGCCTCAATCTCAAGAACCTGGTAAGCATGTCAAAACCCGGTGGGTTGTTGTTGTTGTTATTGTTGTTATTGTTGTTGTTGTTGTTGCTTTGGTTCTGGATGAACGTCGTCATCATTTGCATCAGCTGAGTCTGAGCTGTCATCATTTGTTGCATTTCTAGAGTGATATTGTTGTTGTTGGGGTTGGGATTGGCACGACGAGGAGGCATCTGTGGTTTGTTCAATAGAGATAATAATGAGATATCCATAGACGCTTTCATGCACAATACATCGCATAAACAATCACAAAACATGCATCATAGAAATAATATTTCAACAATAAAAACGACAAGTTCGCAAAGTAAACACACAAATAACAAGCCATCCACATGTTGGATGGTCATTGTGACACAAATAAAGTATGATAAATAAATGATAAATGAGTAGTAAAATCTACTCCTCGGCATCAACCTCCTCCTCAACAAAGGTAAGACCTGCGTTCTCCATCGCGGTCTTGTATTCCTCGACACTGGTGGTCAAGGTCTCTATTTTGGCTTTGAGAGCCCTCTTCTAGGAACGAAGCCTCTCAATCACCGTCTGCTGATGCTCAAGCTCGAAGTCCTTGGCCTGTAGTTCTTCAGTCATGTCCCGAATCCTCTTGTTCCCATCCTGGACTCGCTTCTCCTGACTCTTGAACTTTTTGTCCTGGCTCTCGAACTTTGCCTCCATCTCCTTGACTATCTCATCTTGCTCCGCGAAGAGCTTGTCCTTCTCGCAAAGCTGCACCTGGAGTTCGTCATTGTTGAGCATGAAGTTGGTCCTATCAGAGTCCACGTGCCTAATGAGAGCCTCTACGTCCTGGAGGTATAGGCGAATCGGCTCCGCTGTCTCCCTCGAAGTCGATGGACTCTCCATCCTCATCACGTCTACCGAAGACGTGGAAGTGAGTACCTCTAACCTGTCGAGAGTGTCTCCCTAGCAGACGTCCTATCAGATCCTGCATGACTACCTCAAGGCCTCTCTCCTTGTCATCGTGCATGAGCTTGAAGATGATAGCCTCCGTGGTAGGCTCAGTCTGGCGTCCGGGCTGATTGACCTTGAAACCCCAAAGGTCTTTCCTCTCAAACTTGGTGAGGGGAAGCACCATGATGGTAGGAAGAGGGAGATTGAGCAAAGTAGTGAGCTCAACAATATGAGGACCAAAGCGAGTTCCCTGGAACTCCTCAACAGTGCTGATGGTAACATTAGGCATCTATTTATAAGATAGGAAAAAAATTAGAACAACACAAATTAAGATAAAACACAAGTCAAAACATCACATACATATCCTTGGAAATCAAAACACACAAGTCATGGCATACATGGATCCATTACAACAACCAAGATTCAACTTATTTTAAGCAACATTTGGAAAATAAGGTGATAAGTGGTGGTCCAACTAATGAAGTACGTTTACAATCCTATCTCACTGGATCTGTTGGCTAACATAATGTTTCTAGAAGCAATCAGTCTATCTTGCTCACATGACTCCATCACTAATTCTATAATGTCTCCTCTTAGGGTTTGGTTGGTAGCCTCCAAATCTTGGGTATGTTTCTTATCTTCCTTTAAGTCATTTTGGAGGTTGAGCATTCTGCACTTGACTCTATCACCAAGTTCTTTGATGGTCCTCCAAGCTGCATCCTTTGCTGAATCAAAGAATGTAGTGTGCACCACTGAATTGGTGAACATGCAGAATCATGTTTCCTTGTGGTTGTCTTCCTTGTTTTTATACAAGTGAAGTTGCACCCACCAGTACTCAACTCCTTCATCCATCACTGGAAAACCTTTGTACACAGTTGCACCATGTATTTCCATTGCAACCATGAGGTCCTTGAGAGCCTTGGGGAATTCTGTCTCACACTCCAAAGTCATTATCATGAGTGGTCCTTTCCTCATGGCTTCGTTGATGGAGTTCATCTACAAATAGAGATGAGAAAGAAGATTAGAAAAGTTTACGAGAAGAATAGACAAGTGTAGAAGTTGTTAAAAAATTTCCTTAGTGGTTTCCAATCGTAGGGTCATAATCCTACAGGCAACACAGTGCTCTGATACCATCTGTAAGATCCCTCCTTTATAAAGGAAAAGGATCCTTGTGATTGCAATGCTAGTCCCTGGATCATTGCTAGCATCCACAGTTTAAGATGAAGTACACAGAAACAAAGGTCATTATTACAGTCATTCCAGAGACAAACATAGTCTTTACAACTCCAAGGCCGCAGGCCTAGTACAAGAGTTTGATTAAGTAAATAAATAATAGTCTTCATCTTCATGTGCCACAGGCAAACATGTTGAGTGTAGACTCATGACTCCTAATCCTCATCAGAGTAACCTGCAACATCACAAGTTACAGCCACAGTGGGTCAATACATTGGAATAGTATTGGCAAGTGATACCTTAGTATAATTTAGGTGGACTAGATACTATATGCAATTTGGCTAAGTGTAGCTTGGCTTGCTTTGCTCAAAATAGGTTTTGCCTATTAGTTGAAATCACTAAGTTTTTCTTTGTCAGAACTTTTCCCAAGGAACCACCAATAGACATTGAGGTCCTTCACCCTTGTTCACCACAAGTTTTTACTTAGAAATTGGGATGAGGAGATTCTTGATAGCTTCCATGTCTTGATGCTCAAGTTGTCCTTTTCCAGGGACATGGCTAAGTACTTAGATTCTTCCATCTGCAGAGGTTATGCACTTTCCCCACCAGACTTGAGTTTCACCAAGACAGGACCTTTCAGAAGCCTTCCCTTAGACCAAATGGACGCGCTCCAACCTATCATTCCCACTACCACGAACTGTCCAAATGGCTAAGTTCTAGCAACCTATGTGATCCAGGCAGAGCCCATATTGCCAAGTGGCTGCACTAGAAGCTTCTTAACACTTGGCCTCTAAAATATCTTTGTTCCTGGGTGGCTTTCCACAAGTGAGGTACACAAGGTAAGCCATAGAAATGGTCCTTGTGTAACCACTCAAATAAACCATTCCTTCCATTCCACCCAGGTGTTTCATTTACTTAGTTGTTTTATTAGGCAAAACACAAGTCCAAAGACTTAGAAATATTTTCATCATAGCATGTATATTTCACCAACCCTTGGTTGCTACTAGCTAGGCTAAGCATGGCACAGATAACCATCTTAACTTAGAAATTTCCTAGCAATTCTACAACTACTAGGATTTCCCAACATGGCATATAAGCAAAATATAGCATGCAAGACTAGCAAAATATTTCTAATGCTTAGTACAAAACATAGGGATAAAAATATTCGTGAATCACCACTTGCCTTGGTAGTTTGGAGAGTATCTACACTCCTCACAATCACAATCACTAGCACCAAAATCTACGCAAAGAATCATAGCCACAAATCACATACAAAACATATACAAACAAAAATATATGAATGCATGCAATATGATATGTGATGATTTTTTTTAAAACTCAACCAAGCAAGTAAACAGTAATGGTTTATAAACAAGTTAAAAACTTGCCAAACAACATTTATTTAACCCATAAAACATTTCTCAAATAATTCATATACTCAAATTAGCCCTACACAAGTTTCTGCAAATAAAACCATTTTAACAGAAGCAAAACATTAAAACCATTGCATATTTAGAAAGGGCTTGCTCTCATGATTCCATTGATATAAAATTTGTCAAATTCTAACATGGGGATCAAAAGTTATAGCCAAAACAAATTCAAACATCTAATAGATTTAAATCCTGATTTTAAACCTACACAGCTGCCACGCGTCTTAATCTGATTGGCGCGTACCGGTTCACGTTCGATCACGCTTCTGAGCCGCTGGATCTGACTTAATCGCATGGCCCAGATCTACCTATACCGCTTCGTTAAGTGATCTAATCTCACACACTGGATCCAGATCCAACGGTCCTGGATCAAACGACCATAGCTGGGCGGCGCTGGCGGTGGCTACTGGCGGCGGCGAGCTCTGCCTATGGCGGCACGGCGCTACAGGTGGCTCTGGGGTCGTCGGAGATGCTTACCAAAAACGTGACGATGCGCTGATGCTCAACCTGGCGACGGCAAAGGGCGCTCAGAGTGGCCGAGGAGTTGCTGGCGGCGTCGGGCTTGGGTGGACGACGACATTGGCGACGCTCCTGGTCACCCTAGCGCGAATAAACGGCATCAGGAGACGCACAAAACTACGGCGAACGTGCTCGTGTGAAACAGAGGCGAAGGGGAACAAAGGGCTCACCTAATTTGATCGTCGGAGTTGAGGATGCCGTCGGGAGCTTGCAGCGTTTGACGCAGTCGACGACCTGGGGCAATACAAGACGAACCAGTGGGGTCAGTAGGTGCACGAGGAAGTTGTGAAGTGGCTCGTATGAACCAGAGGGAGAGGGGCGCACGGGGCTCACCGGAATTGGTCACCGGAGAGCTCTCTGTCTACGGCGGTGCGAGGATGAATGCGGGCAGCCTGGGGGCGCTCTGGGCTCGGAGTTTGGGGGAAATGGAGAGGGGGCAAAGGGGGTTTAAGTAGGCAAGGTGGGGGCGTGAATTACTCCTGCAATCAACGCGAATTGACGAGCGAATCAACCAGGTAACGCACGGCGTGATTTGGGGAAGAACACGTCGCGGTGGGGGTGGAGACGACGACGCCGTGTGGGTCGCGGCTGTCAGCGAGAGAATCAGAGAGGGAGTGGGTCATGTCATCTACCACCAGTGCGGGGTGAGTGAAGGAAACGGTTCGGGTGGGGTGTTGATTTAGGCGCTTGGGCCAGATTCGACTGAAGGCTTATTTTTTTCCTTTTAACCTTTTTCTTTTTCTGTTTGGTTTTTCTGAAATGAATTTCAACTCCAAATCAAATGAGTTTGAATTCAAATATTATCTAGGTTTTTATGCTGCAAACCTTGCACTCAAAAGTGTGACAAACACTACTGTTTAACCAAAACACTTTGATCAAATGAAAATAAAAATAAAACCAAGCCTTTATAATATATATACAATAGGCATAATATTGGTTTTATTTACTCATTTTGTTTTGGAACTTTGTTCAAACTTTTGATGGTGCCTAAGTTTGAATTTCAAACCTTACTGAACCAAAACAAGTACTCTTCTCATTGAATTGTAGCACTAAGGCTAGAGCAACTTACAAGAAATAATGAGCATATATGCTTCTGTTTTGAAATGATTTGTTTGAAATGAAATTCATATGATCATGGATGCATGGATGATATGCATGAGTTTGAAACATGATTTTAGGGATGTTACAATAACTCCATGGACTTACAATCTCCCTCTTTATTTCACACCGACGACATCCATAGACAAAAGAGCAAGATATCAACTGTGTACAAAGTACAAGTGCAATGTTGAAAATGTTCCCCATGACAGCATGGTTATGCTAATTCGAACATATAAGTGCAAGCATATACAACATAGATGACACAATGGTTCAAGTTTATTAGGGGCAATGAATATAAAGTGTGCCATCAAGTTCGTGAGGGCTTTAATCACTAAGTTTTCACATAACAAAATACTTTTTAATTGGAAGATAGATGAAAACCAGAATATACTTGGAATGGTGTAACACACCATGCATAGGAGTTTATAGTGGACACTTTGGAATAAATTGGTTTCTTGGGAGTTGGAAGCATGAGTAGAGCTTACTCATACAGGTGGAGGCTAGCAAAAGACTGGGAGCAACCAACTAAGAGAGCAATAATGGCCATAATCATGCAGAGCAACAAAACATTACTAATCAAAGCATATAGTGGTACTACAAGTCAAGGTCTAAATGATCATAGAGGCTATGGTGACTTGTTCATAGTCATAACATGGTGTGAGCACGTGCCAAGTCAACCCAAACAAAGCATCAAAGGAGAATACCACAATACTATTCTTTTGCATGCTAAAACAACGCGTAATTCTTTCAAGGAACACTAAGCAATTCCAATTGTTTGGAACAAGACATGCTACAGAAATAATCACTAAGCATAAGGTTAAAACAACACCTAGCATGTCATGCTAAAGTCTAAGTCACAGTCAATGCAAGCTCCTCTTGCACTTATCAAGCAAGAACTTTCTACTCCTTTCCAACACCAAGCAACTTATTTGCAACAACACAGCGAGAACGGGGGTCCAAACTAATTTATTCAAGTAAACTAAACAAACTAAGAAAATCAAACGAAAACTAAGACGCTCCAAGAACAACCCAACAGTGCATGAAACAATAAAAACGAAGTGTCTAGACAGACCTGATCTTTTTATTGATGAAGAAGGGGATGCCTTGGGCATCCCCAAGCTTTGACACTTGTACCTATTGGATATTTCTTGGGGTGACACCGGGGTGGCATCCCCAAGCTTGAGATTTTGTCCATTATTCATCTCATTACATCATTCTCTTTCTACACCTGAAATTTTTCCTTCATACAAAACTTCACACAATCTTCATTAGCAACATTAGTGTATTCAAAAGATAATAGACCTTTAGTTTTAGCTTTGGAATAGGAAAACTTTTCACTAAAAACACATTCTACTGTAGCAACTCCTTCAAAAAGCTCAATTCCCCAAAAGAGAACTCAAAAAGGAATCAATAAGAAGCAAATGCAAATAATGGCAGAAATCTGTCAAAACAAACCAGCAGGTAGAAACTGATTTTTTCGAAAAATTTCAGTTGCTCATATCAAAACGTGTTGAACTAATGAAAGTTAGCTAACATACTGGGGGATTTATTCATACATTTTCAGCTCAATCCGACTTACAGAGACTCCTCGCGATTTTTTATGGTAGAGGACAGAAATCTGTTTTGGGACAGCAATTCTCCAAATCTTACTTCGCTCTCATTAGAGGTCATTCTTGGCACAAAACGCAAACAAAAAGGATAAGGATAGGTCATTACTGAATTAATAACTTCCAAGACTCAAGGAAACTCTTGGATTATCTCCCAACAAATACTTTTATTTAACGCCTTTAAGTTAGGCTTGATAGCTTGAGAAGATGCTCACATAAGAAATATGAATTGAAGTAAAAGAGAGCATCAAGAAGCAAATTCAAAACACATTTGAGTCTAACCCACTTCCTATGCATAGGAATCTTGTATGCAAATAAATTCACAAAGAACAAAGTGCCAAGCGTAGGAAGATAAAACAAGAGTAACTTCAAAACTTTTAGCACATAGAGAGGTGTTTTAGTAACATGAAAATTCCAACAACCATATTTTCCTCTCTCATAATAATTTTCAGTAGCCTCATGAATAAACTCAACAATATAACTATCACATAAAGAATACTTTTCATGATATACAGACACATAATTTCTATCAAGCTCCAAAATAGTGGGATTAAAACCTTCACAGGTTTTACCCAAAGTAGATATTTCAAAAGGATCCACAGGAAAATAACATTCATCCTCCTTTGGTAAGCATTGGGGACAATCAAATAATGTAAGAGATAAAGAGTTACTCTCATTAGAAGGTAGACATGGGTAGATCCATTCTTCCTCCCTTTGTTCATCACTATCCTCCTCTTTTTCATCTAATGAGCTTCCAGTTTCAACAATTTCTTCTTCCAAAGGCTCCTGCAAGGCATTAGTCTCTTCCATTTGTGGAAAGCACCTATTAAAATATTCAAGAATATAGCCATTTTATTCCTTATTATCAAAGCAAAATTTAAGTATCTCAAAAACCTCATATTCATAAGGTGCATCATCAGTATTTTCAAGCAAACTGGCAAGTTCAAATGCACCCTTGAAAGCAATAAATTCTTCAATGTGCTCCACATCATAAAAGTCATAATTTCCTTTAACATAAGAATATATGGTAACATTATCATTATACTCACATTAAAAAGGTAGGTGTTTATACCTCCTATAGCAACAAGATTTATCAAAGCAATAAATAACATTATAAGTAGAGCACACCTCTCTAGCGATAGTATTCAACTTATGAATTTGTTCCCATAAGTGTTTCCCTTTTTGTGACAAACGGTGTTCCTTATAATAATACTTTTGTTCTTCCGTGAACCCACCTTGCCAATAAGAACTAGTTTCAAAGAAACCATCCATTGATAGAAAGCATGACCAAGCAAGGCAATAACAGACCAGCAACTAAAGCAGGAACTAAATTTTTTGTGTTTTTGATAAGAGAAAGCAAACCAAACTAAACTAATTTGTTTTGGAGTTTTTGATAAAAAGAGTCAAACAAAACCAAGCAAAAGAAACTAAGCAAACTAAAAACAAAGTAAAGAGAAAGGTTGAGGAGGTCTCCCCTTGTGAAGACGTCCTTAGCCTCCCCGGCAACGGCGCCAAAAAATCTTGATGCAGCGCTGAGTTGATGTAGGAGCGCGGAGTTGGGAACCCCAAGAGAATGGTGTGAAGCAGCACAACAGCAAGTTTTCCCACATTAAGAAACCGAGGTTATCGAACCAGTAGGAGGAAGCAAACGTCTCAAAGGTGTTGCAAGCAACGTGGAAACCTGCACAACACAAACTCAAGACTTTGCCCCAACGAACAATGAGGTTGTCAATCTCACTGGTTGCTGTAACAAAGGATTAAACATATGGTGTGGAAGGTAATGGTTTGCAGCAAGTAAATAGGTAACAGTGGAAGATGTATCAATGGTAAATATTGGACCAGGGTCCATAGTTCACTAGAGGTAAGGATGGCAATGGGTAGGGTATGGGCAGGGTAGAACAATACCATACCCATACCCGTGCAACCAATGGGTACAAAAACTTACCCATACCCGTACCCGCGGGTATAAAACTTTACCCATACCCATACCCGGCGGGTACCCGTACCCATTGGGTACCCGGCGGGTATATCCAATAGTATACAAGTTATTCAAAAATTTACTTTCATCAATAGCATATTTGAAAAAAGACAATAATCTCTACTTACTAATAGTAGACGAGTACATGAAAGTATCAAATTAAAGTTTAGAAGTCGCAATCTCATACTCGTCCCTAGGCTTCTCGGTTGCATAGGTTCAAAATATATAGATAAGTTTGACATGTCAGTTTAAACGGGCAGGGTATGGGTATACCCATGGGTACAAGTCTATACCCGTGCTCGTACCCGTGACTTAACGGGTAGGGTATGGGTATTACCCATGGGTATAAAAGTATGCCCATACCCTACCCATGCGGGTACGGTACCCGCGGGTACCTGTACCCATGGGTAAAATTGTCATCCTTAACTAGAGGTGCTCTCCTTAGATAAACAACATGGCAAGAAGGGTAAACAAATTACAGCAGGGCAATTGACAGGAACTGAGCATGGCATAACAATGCAATACTAGACAAAAAGATCCTATGAGATTCAATTGGGCAATACAACAATATACATAGACCGCCATCCAACTGCATCTATGACTAGAAGTCCACCTTCAGGTTATCATCCGAACCCCCTCCAGTATTAAGTTGCAAGCAAGAAGACAACTGCTTTAAGCAAAGTGTGTAAGGTACACAATCCACTTGTTCCATGAACAAGAGACCGTTGTTTTCTCCCTAGTGGCAACAGCACATCTACTACCGAAGAGATTTCTATCACTTCACTTGGAAACTAGAGGCATGAACCCACTATCGAGCATAAATACCCCCTCTTGGAGTCACTAGCAACTACTTGGCCAATATAGCTTCTAACAACGGAGAGCATGCAAGATCACAAACAACACATACATGATAGTATCAAATAGACAAAACCATTAATCAATCTGACATAGTAATCTCAATATCCATCGGATCCCCGCAAACACAACATGCATGATTACAAATAGATTAGATCTTGATCATGAACGGAGCTCACAAGATCTATACATGAAAGCACAAAGGAGGAGATACAACCATCTAGCTACTACATGGACCCGTAGTCCAAGGTGGAACTACTCACGCTTCATACTAGAGAAGAAGGCCTCCGGGATGATCTCCCCTCCGGAAGGGTGCCGAGAAGAAATTCATATCTCCCCCCCCCCGATCTAGGGGAGATGGTGGTGGCGGCTACAGAAGGTTTCGTGGAGTTTTGATCAGGAGCCTAGGGTTTCTACATCGGGGGCTTCTTATAGGCGAAGAGGCGATGCAGGAGGGCCACTAGGGCAGCTGCACCCCCCAGGTGCGGGGTGGGCCCACCCGCGCGGCCAGGGGGTGTGGCCCCCTGGTGAGCCTTCTCTGTCTTGTCTTCTGGCTTCGTGTTGTCCACGGCAAAATATTAACTTTGGCTTTTGTCCCGTCCAATTCGGAGAATATTGATTTTCTGCCTTTCTGGAACCAAAAAATAGAAGAAATAAGGCAACTGGCACTGTGGCAACTTGTTAATAGGTTATTTCAAAATACATATAAAAACACCTCAATGTGTAGACAAAGCAAAGCAAAGTAGATACTAAAAAAGCATGGAGCATCAAAAATTATAGATATGTTTCCGACATATCAAGGGAAGAGGTACATTTATTTCTACTAACACCAATCAGCAAGCTATCTATTCCGCGCGCTTCAAACACGATGCGCCACCGCCACCACGAACGCGGATGAAGGGGACCCACGAGTTTGAAGGGTACGTCGTCAAGCTACCCGCCATCACCGACCGGAACGGCTGCTCCGTCTTCAAGTCACGGTGCATCGTCTCGACGTCGTTCGGAGCAACGATCGTCTCCTGATACGACAGAAGGTCGCCCATCGCCAACACCCGCTCGGAGTACACAGCCGCCTTATCGGTCAGCTTCACAACTTCAGAGATTTCAACCGAGTCGGTCGCTGATGGGTACCCGTTGGTCACGTCGTCGAGGTCGAAGTCGTCGGGGAAGTGCGCAAGCCCAAGGCTCAGCATAGTCACGGACCCGCGGCAGAAATCCGACCGCGACATGTACTCGCCACCGCTGGTGCCCTCTCTAGGTAGCGCCACACCTCCGTGAGTTCGCTGGGAATCACTTTCCTAGGAGAGATCTCTGGAGATACGCGTGAATGCAGGTCGCCGAAAGGGCGGCAGAATCTACCAGCATGGTGAGGCACTGCCTAACGTCATATGTCCACGCCTCGGGCTCGTCGTCGAGTATCTTCCCTGCAATCAACAACAACTTAGCGTCAGAAGGACGCACAACTCCGAGCTCACCCACTTGGGGACTCGACGGCATAAGCGACCCGCATGCTCAGGGACTCGCTAACACAATAGCTACAAGCCTAAGAAACTCACCAATGAGTGGACGGCAGTGCCCTGTGATGAAATCTTGAAGACCCGACAAATCGTCATGCAGCCCTGCGACAAGAGTGTTGGAAACCTTCCGCTCGTCAGCCGTGACAACGACAACAACCTTGGCCTTCTCTTCTGCCGAGATCGCTTCCGCCTTGGCGGCCTTGAGATCCTTCTCTAGCTCGGCAACCCACTTTTCTGCGGCGGTCAACGACGACTGGGTAGCCTCCAACTCGCCGACCGGGACAAAACCCTCGCGGGCCTTGGCAACCACGGCAGAATGCCCCTCTGTAGCGAAACATGGGTGAGACCTCAATCAAACACACGCAAGGAATGGAGAAGGTAACTTGAACACCTACCCGCGGTCGTCTGCAGCTGCTAGTTCACCTCCTGCACGGATCAGAGGTCGCGCTCCAGATGCTCTTTGGTGGCCAGTCGCTCCGCTGATTCACGCTGTAGGCCCTACAAAGAATAAAGAAATATGAGCAAGCAGCGAAAAATTTCCTAAGTGCCTAGCCGCTGAAATTCAGCGACTAGCCACTCGGGGACCGTACATAGAAAAATTTCCTAAGTGCCTAGCCGATGAAATTCAGCGACTAGCCACTCGGGGACTGGAAATCGAAAAATTTCCTAAGTGCCTAGCCGCTGAAATTCAGCGACTAGCCACTCGGGGATTGGACAACAAAAAGCAATAAGAATCTACCCGCTGAAATTCAGCGAGCAGATCCTCGAGGACTAGACATACCTGAATAGCTGCACCCAGCATGTTGTGCAGCTTGACCGCGTCCACTGATGGCAGCATGAAGGGCGTGCGTCCGTGATGCTGATCGTCTTCTGAGCCCAATATCTCGAGAACTTGAGGCGACTGCGCCGCGACACTCCCGGTGGAGGCCTTCACCATGAAGCAAGGGAAGGTCGCCACTGCCGCTCCCGAAGAACTCATCGTGGGTTATGACGCCCCAACCGGCGCCATCGACTCCACCTGTTGTGACCCCGCATCCACGTCGGCCTTTGCGGCCGTGTCCACTCCAGTCGGAGCTTCACTTGGCGCATTAGCCAGCCCATCCAAGACTATGACGATGTCGTCGCCTTTCTTATTCTTTGCGCCCTCAGCGGGCGCCTTGGCGTCATCGCCCTTCCTCTTCTTCGAGGGATTAGCCTCCTCCCCTAAGGCGACTTCTGGTACCTTGGCCACCGAAGGGGGACCAATCTTCTTCACACCAGTCCTAAAAAAGAAGCGATCAACGACTCAAGCGACATCTACAAAATAGTAATCTAGGTCGACACGGCAAACACGTACCTGGCGACTGGGATATAAGCAGGCCGATGCGGATATGCGTCGGCTTCTCCAATTCTGGGCCTATCTTGCGGCTGATGCCCGTCTCGAACAGGGCTGGAGCCCATGTCAACGAGGCCTATTTTGTCGACAAGGCCGCGGTAGCAGGAAGTTCCACTCCGGTCGATGTGGGTGCCTCCCTCGACGGCAAAGCCTCTGTGACCGAAGCAGCCCCGAGGCCCCTGACTGCTGAGAACGGGGGGATTGATGCCAGCGGCATCTTTTCATCCACCACAGTCGGACTCGCAGTCTCTGGCGCCTTCGTCGACGCCTCAGCCCCTGCATCGTCAGCCGCACTGGTTGCCTCGGAGCTAGTCGCTGACCGAGGCGGAGACATTGCCTTGGGCGCTTTCTTCTTCTTTGGCGACTTCTTCTTTGACGGCGTAGCCACGCGCCGCGAACTGTGTTCGTGGGCATCTCCCTCGCCCCTGTCGTGACCCTCGAGGGTCTTGATAGCCTCAAGCTCGCATTGCCGCTGCCCGCGAGTTTTCCGAACTACGGGTACGGCGACCTCTACGACTTCATAATCATCATCATCGTCATCGTCATCATCGAAGGAGAACTCGCTCTCGTCCCCCTCGACCTCGTCCGAGATCTCGTCATTGGCGGGAGGGAGCCAGCCCTCCACATCTTGGAATAGCTGAAATAATGACACATGTTAGCAAACCATGACTACGAAAATAAAACAAGGTAAAATAGACTCACCGTTGGCGCCTTGCGCTTCGTGGTGTATGGGGCGATCCCGGCCTTCGGGTCACTATACTCCGCGTCCGTGATCTTCTTCAACGCGGTGGAGTAGTCCTCGCCCTTCCACTCGGCGGAGCAGGCCTTGGTTCCGTTGTCCCTGCCGGTGTATTCATATATCTAGTGGGCACGACTGGCCAGTGGCACCAATCGTCGCCCGAGCCAACAATTATACAAATTGATGGTCTCGAGCCCATCCTTCTTCAGCTGACGAATCATCATCAACATCTCGTCTACGACCATCCGCTGGTCATGCGGGAGCTTGGCGACCTGCAGTCGGCGTGGCTCGGTTCGCTCGGTGGAGTATGCCGGGAGCAGCACCTCGCCGTCTAGCATCGACTCGCTGACATAGAACCAATGCTTCTTCCACTCACTTGCCGCCTTCTTCGGCATCATGAGGTTGAGGAAGGAGGCCTTGGACTTCAGCTAGAAAGTAAGGCCGCCTGCCCCATCGCGACTAATTCTCCAGTGGAACAATACCTTCCATAGGGGAAATACGTGCGACATCCAAAGTAGCATTCGATGATGCGCGGCCCCAGATCTGACGGCTGGATACCGTAGTAGGCGCAGAATCGACGAAAGAAGAGCGAGGTGGGGAATCTGAGCCCCCTCTCGAGGTGACTGGTGAAACAAATAAACTCGTCGGTGTGTGGATCTGGCTCCACCTCCCCGGCCGAGGGAACTCGCCATCTTCCGGCGCAGAGAATCCCTGTGTCCTCGAAGGACTTCAGCGTCGCCCTAGTGCACTTGGACTTCCCCCACAATTCCTTCGGAGGTGCCATCAGATCAAGGATCTGGGCTCGCTGGATCGCTCTGGAGGTTCTGGACAAAATGGGAAACTGAAGGGCGCGCGGAGTCAGAGGAAATGTGGGAAATACTCGTAAATCACTCGTCACTCTCCTTATATAGCGGTTGGCTCCCGCCAATTTTGGGGAGCCGTTACCATGCGGTGATTATGCCGATATTACTGTTGGATTACCCAACGGCTAGTTTGACCAAAATGATGGTCCAACTTCGTCTACTCAACTCGCCGACCCATTCGCCAAAGTTGCGACTCAACTACTTTCCAAATTGCCGATTCGACTGGTCGCCGATATTGCGACTGGAGATACATGTTGAAGATTATTTATCTCATTGAAGGATTCCACCAACGATTCGACTGGGTGTCCAAATTGGACCCGAATACTCCGACTGCCAAAGAACAGCTGTGACGAATCAACGACGGCCTCGGGGACTACTGATGGGGATATGCCGAGTGGGGTATATCCAGCAGGACATTTCCTACTGGATCATACTCACAACGAGTGGGCCTGCAGGACGACGAATAGACTGTGACCCAAGAGGAAGCCAGGTGAGTGGAAGTTGAAGACCCAGAAGCGTAGCTAGACCCATTCGGATTAGGTCAAAGTCCTCTGAGTCCTTATCCAACTCGGTTGTAGATCTATAAACCCTAGCGAGGTGACTCTATATAAACCTCCCTAGGGCACGCATAGCACTTACGTTCCATCATACACCCCTCGACTCGCCTCCTAGCCGTCGAGCTCGCCCCTTCTAATATCTCAGCAATACAATCTAGCAGGAGTAGGTCTTTACCCTTTGGGGCCGAACCTGGGTAAAACCCTGTGTCTTTGCCCTCATCTCGCACCACAGATGGCTGGCCACCCTTTCCCCTCGTTCTACTCGTGGCCATTCCCACGATAGCCAGGTTCCTCGCGACGCCCTCTTTCCAACAAAATCAACCACATCCGCACGTGTGCACCCCAGCGATAGATCGATCTTCGATCTGTCAGGTTGCTCTTAGATGATGTCATCGTGAGGTCATACTCATGTCATCCCTCGCCACGTCGACGTTTTGACCGGGTCCAATGTTGACTAGTCTTGTGCTTAGGTGGCCAATGACGTGGTATTGACCCCACTGGTCAGTATCCCTGTGTAGGTTAGGTCTGTGTGTAAAAAGTAATTTGCTATTTATAATTTAATTAGAAAATGATTAAATCTTAATAATTTAATATCTTTTGTTTTATAATTCAGAAAAATATGTTTAATATATGAAAATTTTCAGGAAAAATAATATATACAACTTAAAACTATCATCAAACACTATTATGTTAATCATTTAAATAATTATTATTTAATAAAGATTTTATAAGTAATAAAAATTTGATATGTCATATTTTAATAATGGTAAATAATAAAAATATAAAAAATATACTAAAATTCTTAGAAAAATAAGAACTATAATTTAATACTACAATCATGTATTATTATTTCACTTAATTAAATTTTTATTATTTATTAAGTGTTCATAAAGTAATAAATCTTATAAAAATCATATCTTATTATTTATAAATCACAAAAATAAATGTAATATACCAAAATGATCACAAAAATAATATCTACATGTTGAAGCAAGTAAAAATTTAATACTATAATAACTTGAATTTAAACCTATTCCTTTAACTATTAATTCATAAAGAGTAAATAAAATTTGTTACTATTTCTTAAATTATCCAATAAAGGTATAATAATAGTAATTACCTTAAGTACTGACAACATGAAATCAAAATGGCTCAACACATTTTAAATAATTTTTTTATCAAATTATCATCCAACTATAAGTGTATATTATTTTCTAACAGATTCCTATAAAAATTGTAAAATCATCAGGAATAATATTCTTAACTAAATAAAACCTTTTACCATTACTTCAACCACAATTTTATAAACATACTAAAATCCAAAGATAATTCATAAGTAGTTAAATAATATTGTTTCCATATATATAAATTATGATTCTATTCAACTATAATGTTAAGAAAACTGATACTCAAATAAAAGTAATACCATTCTTAATTAACCCTAAAGAAACATCATGAATTGAACAAATTATAATACCATCTAATGACCAAGATACACAAGTCTCAACTATTAGTGTGGTCATTATTCAAAAAAAGTAGTTCTTTCTTCCTTAATAACAATAGTTAGTAAGAAACCCTAAGAGCATTAACTAAAAGTTTAAATACTTTTATTTAGTTAAGTAAAGTTTTCTTCAAAAGTTGTTCTTTTAAGATACGTTAAAAGTAATTCTTAAGCATTCCAAAGTAAATCTACTTATATAACAACCTTCATATAAAGAGGCTTTAGATACCATTCCACACTTGCGTGCTTATTTATTGTATGCTACTTATTATGTTTACATGTTGTTTCACACACACTCACAAGCCTTAATAAGAATCACAAATGTGAAACTTAATCTAAAAGAGCAACATATTCCAAAGAAACTAATTCCATTTTCCGAACCCTAGATCGATGACGATTATTCTAGGAAATTCGAGTTTATCAAATTGCATTATATTACTATGCATAATAGCATCTTGATTCTTTAAACATTAGTCCTTATCGGACCAATGATGTTGTTTTCAGATATTGGATCTTATATTGTCTTGAAGACCGTGAGTGCATAATCTTGCAATCACAAAAGGCAAGTTCACACTTGCTCATGTCCTCTGATTATTTTCTATCAAGTATTTGCAAATCAAATGATGTCATCACCTGCATTTTGAAAAGGTCAGAAAACACTATTTTTGATAATAATGTGAACTATTGGTTACTAATCCAGGGTGATCAGCTAATCTATTAAGTCTGGCAGTTGGAATACCACTGCACAGGAATATATCATCTAGGACTTAACAACCAATGTCGCTAGTGATTCTTGTGTCGTATATTACGCGTTAACCATGAGATTTGGAATGGGACGGAGAAGTCAGTTGTATCCTTTTCCTTCTATCACTACTAGAGAAAAGCTTATGCGAGGCGCACCTAAAAGCTTATGCGAGGCGCATATCATATGCGCCTCTAGCTTTGAGCCTCGGCTATTTTTTATACGAGGCTATATATTATTGGAGGCGCATATCGATATGCGCCTCGCATATGTGAAGTATAGGAGGCGCATATAATATGCGCCTCGCATATGTTTCACAATGCGCCTCGTATATTTATAGTATATGCGCCTCCTATAGTGTCCTATATGCGCCTCCGGTAATATTTTCGAAATTCAAGTTTTACAGAACACTATAAATAATAATATACAGATATTCAAATATACAATATAGTCCATAATATAGTATAAAGAGCACAGAATTTTTCAGAAACTTGCAATTTTCCAAACCATAATAGAACCAACATGAATACAATACATTACACATCAATCATGACATACAAGTTCATACATCAAGTGTTTGTGCCACAAGTTCACACCTCCGAGTACAAGTTCACAATCACATTACACCTCCAAGTACAAGTTCACAATCACATTACAACTCCAACGACGTAGCTCTACCTAGATGAAGTAGAACACATAACCTACCATGAAGAGCAACAAGGTGGTGATCACGAGGAAGTTCCTCCACTTCTTCCTTCCATGCCTCCTCCACTTCTCTTCCGCCACCTCTCTACTCTCATAGCCTTGGTAGTTGTTGCCCGAGAAGTTGTTCACTTGCTTCTGGCAGTCTTTCCACTCCTCGTACACACCTGGAAACCGACCGATGTACACGACATAACACCTCCTCGCCATCTCCTACACATAATAAAGATGATATTACTTATGTCAGTGGAAAGCAATAGATAGCAGTTCACAAGATAGAATCATGCATATATATGGGTGCAACAAAATGTAAGAAATCACGTTCTAATCATCGGCATTTCGAAGAAAGACCAAAAAAAAGCAAACCAGGAATGACTTGGATTAGGTTGGGCACGGAAATAATAATGCTCGTTGTTCGATCTTATGCGTCAAGTAGAATATATATGCCCAAATTACTAGTCTACTTGGCACACCAGATCCGCCATAACATGTTCTAATCATCGACATTTCGAAGAAAGACAAAGAAAGCAAACCACAAGAAGTAGGGGAGCAATGACAAATGAAAAGCAACAAGCACTTAAAATAGTTCGTAACACAAATAACTAGCAACAATAATACTTTCATTGACTTGTCTCAAGAAAAGATACTTGTATTGACTTCATTACAATGTAGTTCGTGTAGTTTATTTGGCACTACAAATCTGAACAATTAATCTATCTCCTAAATGTTTGGAAATCAAGTAACTGTTCCCAGAAATAAAAGTAAGATTAGCATGAAGAGAAACCGGGTAATATGAGGCTTACCCACTTGACTGTACTTGCCAGAGAGTAACCATTCCATCCAATGCGCTACATCACAAGGAAACATAAGACCGAATTTTTGTGTCCAGAAGAAGTGAAGAATACTTAAGATATGTCACAGTTATCATATTGGGTTATATAGATGAATAATAAGTTCTAATCAAGTAAGCATAACCATGTAAATAGTGGTTTAGCCCTGGTAACACTTCTCCCCAGTCTAAAATACAATTATATCTTTGCTAACATTAGACAACAGTGCTATTGAAGGGTCAGGACTTATTGCTTGTTTGGGATTACCAGCCTGCATCACATAGTAACAATCTAATAGCCCTCCCACCTACTCAAGGACGTACCGTTCTCATTCATCATTTTACCAAGTTTGAGGTAACCTGGACCAAATTTGTTATAGATATTCAGTAAACAATTTAGTAGCCCTCCCACCTAGTAACGTACCATTCTCGTTTATAATTTTTCAAGATAGAAGTAGTTGTGACCAAATTTTCTACAGAAATCCAGTAAACTGAGGCAGGATTCGACAAAGTTAGCCAGTGCATTTATGATACTAGGAATTTGGTATTTATCACAGCTAGACAAGCGTACCTGGTAACCACGATCTGGTCGTTCGCGGGGCACATCTCAAGGCACCTGAGCTTGCGCTTGTGCTAGCTCGCGACCATGTAGTCGCCATAGAACTTGAGCATCGTCGGGGACGACGACTTCCTCACGCTCTGGATCAAGTTCTGGGGCTCTCTCTGCACTGTAAACCAGGAACACAGAGCCAGACATGTATATGAAGCATACAAATGAATATCGAGTTTTATCAAGGTAAAATATGGTTGATCTAAAATGGGAAGGCTGCTTGCGGGAAGTACCGATCTCTCTCTTGGGCTTCTTATCCGCCTTCTTCGGCCGCTCCTGCAGTGCCGGCGACGAAGACGACGAGGCAGCAGTGGACTTCTTTGGTCTGGACGCTGGTTCCGTGCGTGGCACAGGCGCGCGTGGGGCTGGCCGGGTTTTGGTCCCTGGGATGACTAGTTGCGGCCTCGTCTGCGGCGCGGGGGCCTTCTGGGTGGGCTGCGAAGGCTTGGGGTCCCTTTGGACCGGAGGCGGCGGCGGCAGGTTCCGGATGGGCGGGGCGCGATCTCGGTACCGGGAGCGCGCCACTACGAGATCATTCTCCGCCGTTTCCAGCTGCGGCGCACCAGGAACATCAATCGTCAGCAATTGCCACAAAAAGGAGGAGTGGGGAGGAGGGTGAAGGGGGTTGAGGCGTACCTAGGACTGGTAGTGGGCGAGCTTGAGCTTGCACTTCTCGACTACGCGCTCACGGTGTGCGATGAGCACGCGCACGGCCTCCTCCCCCATGTCATCGCCCTGCTCATCGGGCGGCGGCGCATCGCTGGCGGAGGAGGTGGAGGCGGAGGAGGGGGGTCTTGGGGCGGAGCCATTGGCGGGGGAGGGACGGTGCGAGTAGTATTCCTTCTCCAGCTTAGGGCGCTTGAGCGCCGGCGGGTCGCCTGCCATCGCGCCGGCCACCGGCGGGCGGGCGGACCAGGGTGGGTTAGATGGGAGAGAGAGGGACGCCCACGCGCGCCGCCTACCTACCATTTAGGAGATAGATTAATTGTTCAAATTTGTAGTGCAGGAGTTACTTGAGCCACATATGACCATATGCGCCTCGCATATTATCAAATATAAGAGGCTCATATAACCATATGTGCCTCGCATATTCGTGCACCTACCAACACGCGGGCCTACACAGATTATGCGAGGCGCATTCTGGCCTCACCTATCTAATATATAGGAGGCGCATATGACTGGAATGCGCCTCACATAATATGGGGCTGCTAGATTTAGTCCGTACAGGGATTATAGGAGGCGCATTCTTATCATATGCGCCTTGCCTATTTTTATACTAGAGGCGCATGGAGAAGGAGTGTGCCTCGCCTATTTTATAGGAGGCGCATATGGTCTAAATGTGCCTCGCATAAGCATGTCTCCTATAGCCTTTTCTCTAGTAGTGTATATGTATGGCAAGACGACCTTAACATGACGTTGTGATTCCTTGTGCGGATCTAAAATATGGGTGGGCACCCTTAGTACCCACGATTTTGGTGTCTAGATTATCTATGAGTGGATTCCGGAGGTATAGCTGGACCTATATGGTACTTGTCAGGGGAATCACCAGCTCATAGAGTCTTTAGGAACTCATCGGGGTTATAGCTTGCCTGAAAGGGGGCTTAATGGAGGTGAGCCAGCCCCAAAGGATCGCATAGACATGCGGGGTCACGGAGAGGGCAGTGATGTTGGGCCACGCGGAGATAAAATAAAATTTTCCTCTAACGTGGTGATCCCAAGATCTAGCTGAGGTAGAAGGCCACGAGGTTTACCACTAGACGCCATTGCGGGATTCTCGATGAAGCGCGTCGATTGATGCGGTGCGCCTCACGATCCGATCGTCCTGGTCCGATCGCACAAGACCTCTTTGGTATCCACACGCATGAGGAGGCCGTGGCGAATCGCTGCTAGGTTCAGAATGGCCGGATCATTGTGGAGCTAGGGTTTCAACACATGGAATGACCTAACCGAACAACGATTAACCTTTTGGGTTTGTGCTCCACTATATATAGGGAATGAACGTGGGCTCATGCGCGACCCATTCACTAAAGCCCATATAAAACTAGTCACCGTGAGTCCAACTCACTATTCGATCCTAATCGGTTTAGGTCCAACCCAACCAGATGACAGATTCGGATCCAATCCGAACTTGCTCCCGCTCTTAAGTGTGTGACCCCGCAGGCTCATGGTTACTTGGACACGATTAGAGTCCGACTCACAATCGATCAGTCGGCAGCGGCTCCTAGCAGAATGTGCCGACTCCCAAGTACCAAAGAGTCATGACGACTTGCCTTTCCAATGCGACTTACGTCCTAGTCCCTTTTGCCTCACGATATACCTTGTCAGACTATAGGCGAATATACGTCATCCCTTAAATAGTCCGACTCTCTTCTCGATCCGAGATAAGTGACTCACCCGACTAACTCTTAGTCGATCGCCTCGGTTAACACTTAACCGAGTCGTGCATGGCCATGCTTTCCGAATCATATCTCACGATAGGGCCCAGAGAATATCTCTCTGAGTGGAGGGGCAAAATCCCATCTTGGTTATTCACATCACGCAGCTTGATTCTCAGTCGACCCGAACTCTGCCTTTATAACTGCCCAGTTACGGATCAGCGTTGATGAACCTAAGTCGGTGATCCTCAACTCGGACTATGCAACAACCTCAGGTCTAAGGATTACATTGATTGAGATATACAAATGATGACTTAGTTCGTTGTACCTCAATATGGGTCAATCCGACTCGCTAAACTCTTTAGCCTAGTCTGTGTAAGTTGGAATAGCATCTCCATGCCCATGACAAGTGGAACCGAGTCATCAAGCCAACTTTCACATTGGTCTAAGTTGTGTGTCCAGCACAACCTCAATGACCAAGGATATTTAGTACAGACAACATGAATGCATAGTTCCACAACTGAATCACATATTCAATGATACACATCAGATGTTTATACAAGGACTACTTAATAACTTTATGAATACAATGGGAAATCTCATCATACATGATTGCCTCTAGGGCATATTCCCAACAAGTGATTAGCTTGGATCATCTACTGGGCCCCACGTCACGGAATTGTGGACGGGAATAAGCCGCCCGATTGTGCAACAAGGATTTGATCTCTCATGGGTAAAGTAAGGCACCTCTACACAATGTAAGAACTGTAACTTGTTACTCCCTATTTTGGGAAGGAGCTACAAATGCGGCAGGAAAGAAACTCCATAAAAGTTCTGGTAAACATGTGAAGGCTAACAGGCATAGCTTTTCATAATAAAAGCAACCTCTGAAGAAATTTTTTCGAAAACCTGCATAGCCTACGACCTACGGTCTGTGGCTGTAGCTAGTGCATCAAACAATCCTTTTTAGTGAAATTGCTGAGTACGCTCGTACTCAATGTATCTTATTAACCCTTGCTAGATTCTGAAGACAAATCAGAAAATGTCTACATCAACTTATGCTCCAAGGAATCTTCATCAACAGTTCAAGTTCTTCAATGAAGTCAACATATACATCAACTAAAGTAAAGTTGAAGTTGCTGATTAGATAGAAATATGATCTCTAGCCATAGAACCTACTTCTGTAGAGAATTGCAATAGCAGCAATGCAAGCCAAATAGTGAGATACTAATCTTATTAGCAGAATAGATTTGAGTTGAATATTCTGATTCTTCTTTGTAAGAAGTTTCTTTCTCTCTCTCTTTAAACCTAGAGTGTTCTCTAAATCTTTTGTAAAGAGTGGATTTGTAATCTATATTCTTGTCTTGGACCTGCTGTGTTTCTATTGTACCACTCTGAGGGATGTGATACTAGTGAACGGTGTTTCATTGGTGTTATGTCAATGACTATAGTATACTGTGGTATGCTAGGTCACCGCACCGATGCCATGGTCCTCTCCATCACCCTACGACACCCCATTAGCCTACACCAGGACAAAGAGTCCCGGCCTTCGTCCGTCCATCGGCTCGCCTGGTCTCCTTGGTACCTGGCCTCTAGCGTAGGTCTACAACGCTCAGGCTTCACCGCCCATCTATATGTCTCCGCTCACGCCGTACATGCATGTGTCGCCCTACATGTACAACGCCCCTGCAGCACTACAGTACACGCATGCGCCATCGCCTCCAACCTACATGCCTGCGCCATCGACCTCAATTGCTCCACCAAGCTGGGATCAATCCGCCTTCATCACCATCATGGAAAATTTACACTCAACAATCACGAAGTTATGGATTGGATTTTTGATTCTAGTGCATCCTCGCACATTTCTTCAAACAAGAATTTTTTTGTCAGCTTGTTCCTCTTTGCCTTTTACTTCCATAACCATTGGCGACGACTCTTCAATTCCCATATATTGCAGTGACCACTCCTACATCTCTAATCCGAACAACAATTTTATTCTCCTCAATATTCTCGTTGCACCCTCTTTAATCAGAAATCTTATTTCAGTTTGCCAATTTTACTATTGACAACACCGTTTCCTTGGAATTTGACCCTTTTGGTTTATCTGTGAAGGATCTAGAAATGGCGGAGGTTCTCGCTCGCTACAATAGTTCGGGCGATCTCTATCCTCTACATGACAGCTCCATATTCCACACCTCAAGCCATGCTCGCCTCTGGACATCTCTGACACCGTCGGCTAGGACAACCAAATAAACATACATTGTCGTCTTTACTTCAAGATTTTTGTATCCCTAGTAACACTCCAAGTACTTCTCATGATTCTTCTCTTTGTAATGCATGTCAATGCAGCAAACATGTTAGACTACCCTTTGGCACCTCCTCTATCTCTAGTTATTTTCTGTTTGAATTATTATATTGTGATCTATGGATATCTCCAATACCTAGTGTTTCTGGTTTTAAATATTATCTAGTTATCCTTGATGATTACACTTATTATATTTGGACCTTTCCTCTTTGTGCCAAATCAGATGTTCACACTATTTCTTAATTTTTGACAATATGTTCAAACCCACTTTGGTCTCCCTATTCGCTTCATCCAATGTGACAATGGTCGAGAATTTGATAACACACAAAATAGATCCTTCTTTCTCTCTCAAGGAATTCTTCTATGTTTCTCATGTCCCTACACATCTCCCCAAAATGGTAAATCTGAACGCTCTCTTCAATCTATTAATGAAACCTTACGTACTTTATTAATCCAAGCCTCCCTTGCACCGCATTTTTGGGGTGAAACCCTACGCATATCCACTTACCTACTCAATATTCGACCAACCAAAACGTGTCCTCTTTACACCCCCTTTCAATCCCTTTTTTTATTGTCCTGATTACTCTGAATTGCGTGTCTTCGGTTGTCTATGCTTTCCAAACACCTCCTCTACCGCTGCTCACAAACTAGCCCCTCGATCCCTACCTTGCATTTATCTCGGTCCCTCTGACGATCACAAAGGCTCTCGTTGTTTTGATCTATCATCTGGTTGTGTGCTTATCTCTCGCCATATTTTCTTCGACGAAAACACTTTTCCTTTGCCACCCTATCAGCATCTCCAACCCCTCCCAACAACAACACCACACCACACGAGCACCGACCCCTAATCCACCAACTTACTCTGTTGAACCCCCTGTCGTGGCAGAAAAATCGTCTGCCATGAGCCCCTGGCAACCTGCCTCGCCTAATTTCTCTGCCGCCAAATATGCCATATCTCCTGCTGCGGTAGAGATTCCGCATGGCGCCAGCCCGCGGCAGCTTGCCACGACACAATCTTCTACCATGGCAAACACCTCTGACTCTTCTTTATCTACTCTTAGTTCCAACCAAAACTCTCCTCTCTCGTCCGTCTCTCCTGCACCTATAGTTCCTCCTAATGTCATCCTATTCCTATCACTGAAAATGATCATGTCATGTACACTCGTGGCAAGAAGGGTTTTCATATTCCATGCCGACGTCTCAATCTCACAACTACACCCACTATTTCACCTATTCCTACATCTTACAAACAAGCCCTTCTTGATCCTCTCTGGCTCTCCGCAATGTGTAATAAAATTGATGCTCTTCTTAAAAATAACACATGGACTCTTGTTCCTAAACCATCCGGTGCCAATGTTATTTCTGGAAAATGGGTATTCCGTCAAAAATATAATTCTTATGGCACTTTGGCACGCTATAAAGCACGTTGGGTTTGTCGGGGATTTTCTCAGTAGCATGGCATTGACTTTGATGAGATATGTTCTCCTGTTATAAAACCAAGTACCATTCGCATTGTTCTCAGTCTAGCTGTTTCTTCTAGTTGGCCAATTCATCAACTCGATGTTATGAATGTGTTTTTTCATGGAACACTGAATGAGACCGTCTATTGTCAACAACCCTCAGGCTTTGAGGATCCTTCTTGCCCTGATCTTCTGTCTTCTCCACAAATCCTTGTATGTTCACAAACAAGATCCTCGAGCATGGTTTTACTGTTTTGCCACCTTCATTCAAACCATCGGCTTTATTCCTTCTAAATCTGATTCATCTCTTTTAATTTTTCGATCCACCACTCACACTGCATATCTACTTATTTATGTTGATGATATCATTCTTACTGCATCCTTTGACTCTTTCTTAACACACATTATCTCTCTTCTTCATCGTGAATTTTCTATGACTGATTTAGGTCTAATGCATCAATTTCTTGGCATCATTGCTTCTCGCACTTCTTCCACACTTTTTCTATCCCAACGTAAATACATTATTGATCTCTTGTCTCATGCTGGAATGCTCGACTGCCAGCCTTGTCGTACGCCGGCTGAAGTTGGCACCAAACTATCAGCTGATGGTGATCATGTTCCCGATCCCACCTTCTATCATAGTCGCACTGGTGCTCTCTAGTATGCCACCCTTACACGCGCCGATATTTCATATTCCGTTCAGGAAGCTTGTCTCTTTATGTATGATAATCGTGTTCCTCATCTCTCTCATGTCAAAAAGATTCTTCGCTATCTCAAAGGCACTCTAGATCATGGCTTACTACTAAATTCTTCTTCTCCTACAAGGTTGATAGTTTATTCTGATGCAGACTGGGCAGATTGTCTAGATACTCGACGATCCACATCCGGCTTTTGTATTTATTTGGGTGTTAATCTCGTTTCTTGGTGTTCGAAAAGGTAGGTTACGATTTCTAGATTTTCGGCTGAAGCAGAATATAGGGCGGTTGCACATGATGTAGCTGAAGCCGTTTGGATACGACAGTTGTTTGCTGAACTTCATCGACCCATCCAGCATACCACCATTGTCTATTGTGACAATATCTCCACAGCAGCGGTGAAGCTAGGATTGAACGAAATGGGGAGCCAAGCAAGCTAAAAAATTATAAGGGGCCGGTCAATCTAATCTTCACTAATTATTCCCTCTAATTACCTCTAAAACTGGGATTTCTCCTTGTTGCACGTTGGCATAGGGGGGCCTTGGCCCTATATATGGCTTCCAATCCAGTGCAGCATCGTCGTGCAAAGCGCATAGAGATTGATATTCACTTTGTTCGTGAGAAAGTGTCTCTTGAAGAAGTTCGTGTTCTTCATGTTCCAACAAGTGCTCAATCCGCTGATATATTCACAAAGGGACTGCATCCGACTTTCTTCATCGACATTCGCTCCAGTCTCAACATCTTTGCGCCCGACGTTGACACTGCGGGGGTATTAGATATGTAACTTGTGTTAGACTAGGACTCTATAGTCGGTTTACCAAACCCTAGACCAGTCGGATCATGTCCTATATATCCTTTGTAATCTTGATCAATCAATACAAGTTATTATTTCTCCTAAACTATCAGTGTCCCATACATCTGGAATAGATTTTGCATATGCACATATCCCAGTTCCTTGTGTGCCTAGTCTTTGTCAATTACAGCTGAAATCAATTTTGCATATGAATAAAAAGATAACATTATTATGTGACCAAATTAACAACCATTACGTTTGCGAGCTTTATTATGCAATGAGTATATGGTGTTCTCTTCTTGTCCTTGTGATTCCACCTTTTTTATGGGTTTGGAACTTCATGTGGCCTAGTATCACTATTCGTGAACATCATGTTGTCCAAAACGGTTCGGCTGGACCATATAAATGGATTCAATGATAAGTTAACATCGTTTTACGTCGTGAATGGAAGATGTTCAATGATAAGTTAGCTACCTTATTTTGCAGCTTCGGGCGCAACATCGTTTTAAGCCGTGAATGGAAGATGTTCAATGATAACTTAACTACCATATTTTGCAGTTTCAGGTGCAAAAATCCGACAAGGCATTGGTCATGTTCATTGAAGTTGCAGCTATTGTGAACAACTAGATTTAGGGGTGCGCCTTGGCGGTATACTCATACTTATATGCAGCTAAAATTAGAAGTAGTAAAATACCAATATAAAATATTCTTGTAATATACACCACTGTATAATTTATCGGCTAATTTTGTTCTATTAAGCTTGTAGAGTGATTGTGAGCTGTCCACCGTTCAAAAATGCTGGTTTACATAAATCGAGCCCGACGATGCGTGTTAAGGATAGGAGTTTGTCGTTATGGTCTATTTTTATAACATTGTACTGTCAACTAACAATGGCTGCCAGATTATTTTGGCAACCAAAGTTTCTGTTGATCTATGGTTTTAGTGAAGCATGACTTAATCGTTGGTTCTCTTTTCAATCCATGTTTATTTGTATCGACTTTACTTCAAGCTGTGACGGACGGTTCTTTCGTGGCTTTGGCTTTGGACCCCAAAGCTGTCTTCTCTGGACCCTAAAGTTGTATTTTCTACACCGAGCAAACTGTATGTTTAGACGGCAAATTTGATCTTCTTTCACAATAATTTGGTTCCTTGCAATGCACAATTCACAGCGGTAGATAACCTTCTATTTAAATCAATGCTGGTTGACTTTGAAGATATAAAAAAAGAAACGGGATTTCTACAACAAAAAGTCCCGTCCTTCCCTGTACAAAATAATCTCCCACACATGCTACAAGTGATTTGCATCGAAGTGACAGTTTTCTGCCGGTGTCACTCACCTATCTTTTTAAACTTCAACATAACTACTAAAGCATAATTTTCTATCATGATTGCCATGCTTGTCATGCATACTTTGAAAACTAAGGTCGTTCTATGAGTTTCAAAGCATGGAAACTCTGACCAGGTGGCTTTACTGCTGTAGGATTAATGCAGTTTAGATTTTCGACAAAGATAAACAGTCAACGGTCAAAGGCAGCCCACTGGTCCATCTCATGGGATTACTGGAGAGCCATCCATCTAGTTGATGCCCTCATAGTATCAATCACTCAAGCCTCAGAGCATGTTACGCTCTCCGTCATACTTGAACGACACATCCTACCCCTTCCACATCCACACTCAGAGCACATAGAACAGCTGGTTTGCTGACTTTTGCGTCCCATAGTCCGTGGTACCCGAAATGAAAAGATGAGGAAACCATTGATCAATCACAAGTGTAACCGGAGAAAAAAAACGTTACTGCACTCAACACTATCTTTGGTTTGCATCATATAAGAAAAGTTCATCCATGAAACAACAGCAAAAAATATTATTTCTATTACCTGTCATCCAGCTATCAGAAATGAACTGAAAGACCTATATAAAAAATATAGATATGACCAACATCAACTTAGTAGGCTACATATTCAATTAATTTCTGAAAAATAAAATGCACTCCAACTGAACTTTTGGTAATTTGTATATATATGTAACTGTTGTGTACTACAATAGAGAGAAATATAGTAACAAACAAAGTACCATAAAGTTATTTTTAAAGGATAAAATCTATAATCTAAAAAATCAATAGGAGGCACAACAGCATGCATCCGCTCGACGATCTGCACCTCACATCAGTGTGTACAACAAGCAACGGTGGGAGCTGGCTAAGGTTCGTAGTCTGGCAGAGCATCGACATAGAGTTTGTATGCCTTCTTGTGCCTATCAGATAAATGGTTAATTGTGGCCTATCAGATACTGGAAAAAAAAGGGCAATACCAAATGGTTAATTGTGGCCTATCGACATCTTTGGAAAAAGGGCAATACCAAATGTATTATGCACCTAGTCAATGGAACGGATGCCTTCTGTGCCTCGAACGACAGTGCCATGTATTTGCTCATTTAGCGTAAACACAACAAGATGGCTAGCATGCAAAGCGTAAAGAGATCTAACAGAAAGAGAGGAATACTGATGCTAATTTCTTACCTTCATGGATAGACAGATGGGGCAGGGCGAGTTCAGAAAAGGCTGATGCAAAGAGAAATGAGGGCAGAGCCATATTGCCTATGGCGGCTGTGCATGTACCCTAGAGAAAATGGGAAGATAAAAAGAGTATGGGTAATGAAATCAGGAAAACAGTAAAAAGGACCAAGAAACCATTATATGTTTTGGATCCGACTATAACAGTCTATAAACTGAGAATTTTCAAGAACACCGTCTAGTTTCAGATCTAATAGGTGTTAACTATAGTCTACTGAGGGCCTGCGGGGAATATAACGGAAACATGAATAAGGATGTCTTCAGTCATTTTATATGTATAAGCTGAGAAAACAGAGAGAGTATCATAAATATAATTGCTGGAACCAGCATGAAATTACTCAGATCAGTAACATATTAGACAGGGGTGATAACAATGGCGTGTCAAAAGCGAAAGAATACCTAAACCTACGGGTACTATAGGAGTGCATGACAATTGAAAATGAATTTCCACATGCCTTGACAAATTTCATTGGATGCACAGCGCAAAACTCTTCTCCCCTGACAAAGGACTGACCTTAAAATTATCTGAGAAAATTTCACCAGCCAACTCACAACATTTTCAATGGCTGAAAATCGAAAGAGCAGGCAAATCTGGCTTGGAGTATGATCGCTTGAGCCAAAGATTGGACATACCAGGAAGTATCCCTCCAAGATGGCCAATAAAGGATGTCCTGGTAATGAAAGCCTGGATGAAGTATTTTAGTATGAAATGAAGATACAGGTGTTGAAGAATAGAAGCAAGGCCTCGCGTAATTTTTTGCAGGGAAATACCCACACCTACATGATTGTTGTGGAATTGGATGTTTCTGCCAAATATATATATGCAAGATGTAGAATCATATATATGCAGGTCACATGAACAAACAACATATCTTATGCAGTAGGAAAATTATAAATTGATAACATGGCTAAAATACCTGATTATAACTTAACAATGTAGTCATATTAGTGACCTGTTACGTGAATGACCTGATTACCTGAAATCATGGCAAATGTAATAGTAACTTAACCATGTAGTCATATTAGTAACGATGCAAGCTTCAATACTTGGAAAGTTCTACTGCCAGTAAATCATATATGCAACACTCCAAATAAAAATGAGCAGAAATAAGTTCTTTGAGAGTATCTTGCCAAGTTAATCACTTTCATATGTACATCTACACTTCAAAGAAATAAAGAGTTTTGCAATGAGGTAAACAATGCCCGTTCTGAAGATTCTGTTGCTAATGCTCTGTACTATAAATCTGTTCACCTTCGAATATTCAGTTGGGAAATAGAAATTTTCTGAAATCTACATGAATCGTTTCTGTAGTCTAGCCACATGATGTGTTGAATTAATAGGCATGCCCCCATTGTTTAAGCATCACCAGATGACAAGTGAAAGAAACATATATGTCAAAATAAGCATGTCCGATGCAACCAAAATATCAGGGGTACATACAATAGATGGAAAAGAGGTAGAGAGAGGGCAGTAACCACACCATGGTCTCCCTCCTTCCCCCGCTCGACCCCGCCTCGTCCCGAGCGCCACCCCCGCGAGGAGTGCCGCCCTCTCCCTGGCACAGCACCGCTGTCGCCGGCCGCTTGTCCGTGAATCCTCGCGCCTCGCCGTCATCCTCCTCCGCCGCCGCAGCCGGCCACGCTCCCCGAGCCCCGCCGCCAAATTTGTAGGGATAATCTAATATGCATCATGTAAAAAATACCAATCACTCGATTGAGTTGAATGAATCTCAGCAGAAATATTTAAAAATCCCTAGAGCACAAGGTAGTAATGGATTCAATGTAATCATATAGGAATATCTCTAAATATAAGCCTGACATGATTGAGACGTACTTCTGATTCTTTGAAGCATGTACTTGGGTTTCAATCTTAGACAATAAAATCTTTCATATACAAATTTCTGCGCATCCCTAAAATTTATGCTGCACCTTTCTCCACTAAAAACTTTAAGGATTCAAGGAGTATAGCTATCCACATTTGACATGTTGTGTTACTCCAAGGATAAAGAAGGAAGTAGACGTTAACTAATGTCATGGTTCAGTGGTTATAAATTAAAATAGGTAGTAAGCCTGGTTAATCTATAAGATCAAACCCACGCTCTTGGAGCCTCTAACCATGTTTTCAGTGGCATGTACTATAGTTTTTTATTATGTATATTGCTATAAAAAATTGCACAAATACAATGCATGATTTTCAACGAAATAAAGAAAGCAATGAAACTGCAATGAGTTATAATCTACTTGAAAGATAATACAAGTCTATCTTTACCAGAAAAATGATTCAGACATCCATTCACGATTAAATTTAAGATTGCAAGGTAGAAGTCAGTATAAACTATTGAGTAGAGATAAAGAGGGAGCAATGTCTACATCACCAAAAAAGTACCGTTCTGAAGATTCTGTTGCTAATGCTCTGTACTATAAATCTGTTCACCTTGAAATATTCAGTTGGGAAATAGAAATTTTCTGAAATCTACATGAGTCGTTTCTGTAGTCTAGCCACATGATGTGTTGAATTAATAGGCATGCCCCCATTGTTTAAGCATCACCAGATGACAAGTGAAAGAAACATATATGTCAAAATAAGCATGTCCTATGCAACCAAAATATCAGGAGTACATACAATAGATGGAAAAGAGGTGGAGAGAGGGCAGTAACCACACCATGGTCTCCCTCCTTCCCCCGCTCGAGCCCGCCTCATCCCGAGCGCCACCCCCGCGAGCGCCGCCGCCCTCTCCCTGGCACAGCACCGCTGTCGCCGGCCGCTTGTCCGCGAATCCTCGCGCCTCGCCGTCATCCTCCTCCGCATCATCTCCTCCGCCGCCGCTTCCCGAGCCCCGCCGCCAGGAGCGTCCCCAGCGCCGCCGCTCAAGCCTCCCTCATCTGTGAGTGTCGCCGCTAGCGAGCCTCGCCACCACGGGCGCACCTCGTCGTCGTCCTCCTCTGCCCCATCTCCTCCACATCAGACCTCCCTGGGAGCTCCATGGGGGAGCATCAATAACAGCTTTAGATTCATTGGGAGAGCAAACAAAATTAGCATCAACGCCTGAAAGAAACGGGTGTGTGAATTTGGCCTATTCAAATAGGACTAGTTGTCTTCTCCGTTTCTGTTCATTGGATTGTATTCAGTGAAGATTGTCAGACGAAGTGCCAGTGCAGTTCTAGGTTGTAGTTGCCTCAAGTATGTGGGCAATAAGTATTTGAATTAGGCCTAGCTCACTCGAAAGATCAGGTACTAGAACAATGGACGAAAGCACATTAACATTATGTTATGAAGAGCATCAGCAGTTACTGGTCCACAAACGTTTATAACGTACTCCCTCCGTTTAGAAGATATATCTAGACACGTTTTAGTGTATAGGTTCAAACGAATCTAGACACTAAAAGGTGTCTAGATACATCTTATTTATAAACCTAAAACATCTTATATTTTTAAACGAAGGGAGTAATAAAGTAACAGGTGATATCGATACATTTACTTTCTACTGCCACACTTGATGTAACACCATTAAGGCAAGCAACTTATACACCCTTATCAGCAAATTATACAACATTTGTCTGACAATAACATGACAAACGCAGTAGCTCCTAAGGATAAAAAAAACTGAAAACAGGTAGTTGGTCTCTAACCTTTTCCTACCTATGTACCAATGTTAATCGCATATTATTCTAAGATTTAATATTTCAATACTTCTTTGACAATCATACATTCATAGTAGCATATAGTACACGATAGACATACATAGGCTGTCTCTAGCGATTACAAAATAAAGTTTAAAAACTAGTAAAGCACCGAGGCCTTTAAACTCTTTTTTCCAAGACACCATCTTGAACTTTTTTAAAGGGCAACCGAAAACTGACAGATACCAAACCACAACCTGTAAATACCAACGAGGGTTCTCTTATAATTTTAATTTGAGCTGCAGTGTCAAGGCTACCTATACGCGCACATCCATTAGAGTAATTAATCAACATAAAGAGTACCAACACCAGTATTTCTAATCAAAAGTAACCGAACAACCTGGTCAATACGTTGGCAAACTGATAGTACAAACCATCATTGTCGAGGATGTAGCAGCCGAGGCAAATATTGCAAGGATAATCCTCACGACAACCATGAAAAAAGCTCTAAAATCGACTTGGCAAAGTAAGATCACCTATAGAACTGTAATCTTATAACAATGTCATTGACGCCGGGAATAAGATCTCGTCGAATGAAAGGCCAAAGATCATTTATTGTAGATAATGTCATCTTCGTTGACATAGAGGCCAAAAAAATGACTACCAAAACTCTAATCTAATCTCTCTAAACACTAATTTTACTGAAAACTCCACCCACAGATCAGGTTCCCCACCCCTCCTGACGCCGGCGAGGCCGGATGGAGGAGGGGGGCGATCTATGGAGGAGGCGGAGGAGAGGCGGCGGCTAGGTCAAGGAGGCGGCGGCTGAAACTTCTTCTTCTATACCTAATACGGGGGTCACGAGCGAGCTGATTGCGCAGCAAACTCTAATATTTCAATACCTCGTATAGAGCAAGCACATGATGTCAACTTATCACTGAATCCATTCAAAGTTGTAAGATACATGTGACCATAAGAATCATGTCAATGGTTAAATTTGCACTCTAAGTTACATAAATATGATCATAGACTAGAATCCGCTATTGAGATATTTGTTAGATCTATTCCTCAAATATATATACACATCATATGGATTATTCTATCATAAAAACTGATTAAAGAAGGAAGCTTGTTAAAAATGCAGAAATTTAGCACAAACAAAAGTATCTTTTAATGATACTGTAACATCCCAAAAATATTAAACTTGGATCATCAAACTCTAATCATCAAAATTAGGGTTAACAAAAACTTTTCTAAATAAAAATAGGGAGGCATGCATGAGAGTATGCATCTCATTTTGAATTCTTTTGAACCACCTTGTTTGTGTGTTCCTTTGCTTGTAAATGGATGCTTAGGTGAAATAAACATCATCTAAACAATTCCCAAACTTTTCTCAAAGATAAATAAATCAAAACAAAGATAAATGAGTGAATGGTCATTTTGACCAATTTAACTCTCATGCCTACTTTGGCTGTCTCAAACTTTCATAACTTAACAAAAACTTTTCTGGATCTTTGCACCCCTTGATTGTACTCATAACAAGGTATCAATGCCCACTTTGTGATCATCCAGAAACATTCAAATGCATAGTTTAAAGGACAGTTCAAAATTGAATCTTTATCATATGGGAAGATCCCACTTTTTCAAAAACCACTCAAACAAACTCAACTTTCAAAACCCAAGCATCTGCAGACTCACCAGCACCAACCTAGCACACCCACCAAAAATCTTTTCAAAATTCAAAACTTGAATTCTTGTGGCCATTTCATCAAACACTTGGCAGAAATAAATCAAACTGGCCTAACTTCACTATTTGGAGCAGTAATTTGGCTAAGCAATGTTCACCATTGATCACCCAAGTCTTCCCCAGTGCCAACCAGTGCTTGGACAAACCCTAGCCCCTACCCTTTGCCCCATGCCATGCCAACCCGAGCATCACCTTGCCAGCCGACAATGGCTAGCTAGCCAGAGCAAGCACCAAGCCTAAACAACATGTCTAGGAGGCAGCCAACATCCCATCGCCACTCCCTGTCCAGCGCTCAAACCCTGTCCAGCGCTCGAACCCTGCCAGCCACTAGACCACACGCACGAACCATGCCAAGCTCGCCAGCAACCATGCCGAGAGCATGCCCCGTGCGCCACGCTCGACCGACGCCCGCAGACCGCGCGCCTCCCTCGCCGCGTGCATACGTAATCACCACCGTCCCAACAACCCCTTGAGACACGCTGTTTCACCGGACCACGCTACCAGGCGCCATTAAATCTTCCGTCGGGCACGCGCAGAGCACCGTCGCGTTCCGACCAAACCGCACCGCCCCACGTCTCGCCACTGTGTCATTGAGCATCACCAGGGAGCACCGCACCGCCCCTACCGTCGCCCACGCCGATAGCCGTCTGTACCATCGACCACGACGAGCTCACCTTGCGCCCCATTGGTCCCCTCTCGCCACTATAAATAGAGGCCACCCCCAGCCGAATTGAGCACACCATCTCACTCCCCTCTCTTCACTGATCGTCCCACCCCGTTGCCGGAGCAAGGCGAGCAGCACTTCCCCGGAATTTCACCGGAGCCCGCCGCCTCTGGAGAAGAAGGAAGCCAACGATTGGAGCCGCCCCAGGAGAAGCTGCCGGTACCAGGAGGTTCGCCGTCGTCGTTCGCCCGCCTCGCCGACCCTCGCCTGAACCCCGGTGAGCCCCCAACGACCCCCACTGGCCGTGCTAGGTTTCTGTCTCGCCGGCGTTGCCCCACGTCGACGATGACCCTCAGCCGTTGGATTAGAACCAGATCGAACGCCCCACATCGCCCCATACTGCTTCGCACCCTCTCGTCTCACTGACGCGTGGGGACAGCCACTTAACCAGCCCGCGTAAGCGATGTGCTTAGCAGGCCGGCCCAGTATCGCTTCCCGCGCAGCCCAGTTATTTGAATTTAACCTTTTCATTTTATTTCAAACACACTTCTGTACCCAGTTTCAAAAATCAACCCAGGTCGATTCATTGAACCAAATGGAATGAAACCAATTTTGTTAGAAAGGACTGGGAATGCTGAATCCAAGCCCGTTGGATTCAAGTCATTTGGATCTGTAGATCATCCATGGTAAAAATAACAAGGCAGAAGCTTTTCTGCATTCAAACATTTTTCAAATTTAAACCAGAACAGCTTTTGAGTTGATTCCAACTCTCAAAAATCACATTTAACCATACTTTTCAGAATATATAAAAATATATAGGTTTAGTTACAGAAATAATGACCAAGTAATAAAAGAATGCCACATAGGCATTTCTAGCCACTTTAATTAATTAAAATAAAAGAGAAAACCTTATTAAATTGTGACACCACTTTAAATCACATTCCAATGGACTAAAGTATGTGGTGATGACATGTGTCAACATGATCCCATGTTTGGTTTGGAGAATATTAAATCTTAAGTAGTTTTTCAATGAGTAGAAATTACTTTTCTAAAAATAAAAGGATTTAAACCAAGCTTTAATATTGTAAGGTTGGTGATGATGCTAGATCATCTATAGGACCCTTTTGTGTAATGATTGCAAGTAGTTAAGTATTGTTTGGTGATTGTGTACATCATATTTATTTATAGACGCTAGTACCGACCAAGGATACAAGGAGGAAGGAGGATACTACGAAGAAGAAGCCGAGGAGAACTTCAACCACTGCTCTGTGCAAGGCAAGCCAATACTTGCAAGCTATTAACTTAGCAACCCTTACTAATCAAGTTGACAGATGCAAGCTAATACTTGCTTGCTACCATGCCAACTATATGCCTTAAAGCATATATGATCATAACCACTTGATAAACCAATCCTAGTTTTACTTGCAAGCTTTATACTTTATTTCTTTATCAAAGCTATTACTTAGAGTTTACTTAAGTGAATTGTAGATTCTAGAAGGATAAATGAAGGTTGCATAAAGAGCATAAAATTTGTCCTAAGCTAGATAATCTTGATGTCATCCTAAGACATGAGAGTGAACTTAGTTAAAACTCCACTTGTTCACCACCCCTCATTAGTACTTACCCCCACTTGTAGATGCTAGTGCTAAGCATAAAACTTGATCAACATTAGATGGGAATACTTGGTGAAAATGGTTATGAAAACCTTAGAATGATGGATCATTCTACTGAGATGTTTTGACATGTGTTTCCAAACACCAGATGATTTTGGTGATGAAAATGTTGAGGCATGAGCCTTAGCCCTTTATAAAACTGATGGTTGTCTGGATGGGATACCATTCCAATTTTATCGTACAACCACAATACCCGAAGATTGGGTAGGGCTTGACTGGAAACTTATATACCTTAGTATTAGTTCCCTCACGGCCAAGGTCTGAGTTGAGGCTACCTTGTGAAGATTGTCCACATGTGCAGTACCCAAGATGATAGTTGGTCATGGTTGGGAGGCCAAACTCACAGGAGAGGTGCTTATACTAGGGCGTGTAATTGAAAGGTTAGGATTGATTATCCGCATATTGAGTATGGTGAATTCAGGATTTGTTCCCGATAGATGTATCGAATGTTGTGTTGAAAGTGTACAATCTCTGCAGAGTGTCATACTATTCGAATAGCCGCATCCGCGGTTATGGACGGTTGGAGTGGCCATATTGTTCCCCCGTCAGATGTTTTCAAAATACTTATGAAATGAATTGAGACCTTGACTTGACCACAACAGGGTTGTGATATGAAATGCAAGTTCCTACTTAGGAGTTATAAAATTGTGACTAGTTTCTCTTGCTTCTGAACTTAGTAGAGGTAAATCTGGCTTTTGCAAAACAACCCTAGAGCCTAGTGTCCTATTATCAAAAACCCCTTTCACTTGTTAGTATTAGTTTGCGAGTACTTAAAGAGTACTCATGGCTTTGTCCCTGGCTATTCCCGTGGCCAGACTATGAAGACGAGTACTTGGGGGATGGAACCCAGGAAGGTTACGACAGCTAGGATCATCTCCCATCGTCAGCATTTCCTGTGACCCCGAAGATGGAGCTTCGCCTACGCTACCGTTATTATTACGTATTCCGCTGCTTGAAGTTGTATTAAGAACTGGATCATGATATCCCTATTTGTGTAAGAACTTATGTACGGTTTGTAATGGATGATGTACTATGGTATCCAATTCTGTTATGTCTCGCAAAAATGGTAATCCTAGGATTGCGATGTATGGCATAACAGGCATCTGGGATTAAAAATTCGGGTGTTGACAAGTTGGTATCAAAGCCATCCTGACCATAGGAGACCCTAGTTAGACTGGACGTTTGAATCAAAAACTTAGTTTCAAAACCAAAGAAAACAAATATTTACAAAAACTTATTCTCATTCTTATCCCTTTGATTCTTTCATGAAAATTCATGTTCCTCAAAAACTCTTGCAAAATACATAAAATTTTGACACACTTGATCACTGTACTAACTTACTCATCCTATATTCTTATAGATGGACGTGAAGTATAACAAGTTTTATCAGTTGGGGAATGGAGGAGACCTTATCTTTGAGAGGGATTTGGACCAGCTTTCGGAACTTCTGGAGCGTCCGCACCCCGAGTTCTTTGGAGCTCAGCTCAATGTTCAAGGAGGAGAAGATCTGAAGTGGCTAATTGTTGCAAGTCTCCGAGGAAAGATTAAACCTCCCACTGCTGAGGGAATTCAGTTTTCCTTAAGAGAGAACAACTGGCTCGACGGACTTGCCAGGGCCATGCAGGAAGCTCTTTCCCGTCTGTGTGGGCAGAGTATCAATCAGATCAAGGGAGCCCTCTTTGAGTTTTGCCCAAGGCGTGATGCTAATGGACAGCCACTAGAAGCCCCATACCACCCCGAGCTGAAGACCCAATTGGACCACCTTAGCTTCATGATGTACGATCTTCAGCAGGAGTTGGATAACTGTCGTGACTACTCCAACCACAAGTCTGCCATCATCAAGACGAAGGACCAAACCATCGCCATGCTAGCAAAGGATTGCAAGTCTCGTTGTCGTCAGCTCGACAAGAAGGAGCGCATTATTGCCTGTCTTCGCCAGCGTATCTCATCTTTGGAGGAGACCATCCACGAGAGAGACATGCAGTTGGAAGAAAGGGAGAATGCCGGAGAGGATCTTCGTGGAGACCCCTACTCCTATCTCAGCGATGATGATGATTTTCTGGAGGATCAGGCTATGGAATTCTTCACCGATGAGGATGATTTCGCCTTCATCGATGATGATGAGGATGATGAAGCCACAGATTCCGAGGAGTAGTAGCACTTGAACACTAGCGTAGTGAGTAGTATTCGGTCCTAATGTATCGTAGTTTCCAGAATGGTTCTTAAAACCATATGTTTTCTTTGTTGTGGTGTGTGTTGTATCGTGTGCTATGAATGAATGAATGAATGAAAAGCGAGTTACGAGAAAATCTGAGTCAAACTTTAAAAACTTTTCAAAGCCCCAAAACCTTAGAAATTTCCCTCTTTTCTCATGATCTATCTCAATCTTCAGATGCCACGCTGAAAGAACATGTGGGCCCCCATGTGTGTTTTGGTAATTAATGACAATCTTTATGGACTAATGTGTGTATTAAGTTATACTTGTAGGAATTGTCCATTGGCATCGCTTGGAGCTTGTGTCGGCTTCAAGGTCGATGAAATGAGAAGAAGATATGTTGTGCAAGCTCAAAATGCGCAATCTTTAGAAGATCTCATGTTTGAGGCTTGCCATCCTCGGTGATCATGGATCGATGATAAGGAATCAAGAAAGGCGTTCCATCTTGAGAAGGGAAAGATCGTTTACATCGAGCTCAAGTGGAATGCTCAAGGCAAAGGTATAATCTTGATAGGTTTTCCCTTTTGTCGGTCTTATATTGTTAGTGGAAGACCGGGTTTAGGATAGATAACCATACTATCAAGAGGGGCTCTTGAATGAGTAACTCGATCACATCATTCGGGGAGAGCTCAAACCTTTGCATACTTGCATCATTGTATTTGGTTGTTACTTGGTCTTATCCATGTGAGGATATAGAGCTTGTGGTAATCTCCATAACAATCTCTTGTTCATCAAAATCGGATCCCTCTTTTATATCTTATTGCGATTTTGATCTATGCGGTTTTTCGGTTTCTCACCAAGTAAGGTATCTCACATTATTATACTTGATACATTCTCACTTGGTGATAACCAATATTTTCACCTTTTATAGGGAAGATCATGTCGTCCTCTTTCCAACGCAATTGGAATCGGGTCGATCGGAGTTACCAATCAAAAGTTATAGCCGTTTGAATATCTGATGGTCTCCTAGGTACCAAAATGTGGTAGTACCGCATTTTAGTACCTAGCGAGGCAGAAGGTTTTGGAAAGTTGCCAAAATCCACTGCCGGGCTAGGTACCAAAAAGCGGTAGTACCGCATCTTAGTACCTAGCGCGGCAGAAGGTTTTTTACTTCGTCATTTGGATCTATCCTCCCTTGCTGGACTATGATGTTTCTTTGCATCATCTTATAGAGGTTGTTGTCCTCTTCGAAACGAGCCCAAGATCATCGAAATCGGAGTCCGGATGCAAAAGTTATGGCTGTTTTCGTTCTGTGATGACCGGTAGTACCGGACCAGGATCCGATAGTACCGTGGTCCGGTAGTACCGCATTTTGGTACCGAGCGCAGAGAAAAAATGCGTTTGGAGCCCCAGGAACCCCAGGAAATGTCCGGTAGTGCCGGGAAAGTCCGGTAGTATCGGGAATCGCGTTTTTGGGCTGCAACGGTTGGATTTTGGAGGGACCTATATAAGGGGCCTTCTTCCCCAATGGTTCCTCAACCTTTCTTGCAAGTTTTCCCCTCCATTGTTGACCTTCTTGAGCTTGCTTTCTCTCAATCCCTCCGATGATTCTTGCATATTCTTGAGGGATTTGAAGAGGAGATCTAGATCTACAATCCCACCAATCAATCTCTCCTCTAAGTGAGGAGAACATATTGGGATCTAGATCTTGGAGTCTTTTATGGATTTCCTCCATTGTTCTTCCTCTCTTATTCCCCCATAAGCTTTTGTAGCTTTGGTGGAATTTGGGAGATAAGGATTTGAACACCTTTGTGGTGTTCTTGCCATTTGCATTTGGTGCATCGGTTTGAGTTCTCCTCGGAGGATTTGGTTTGTGTGACTCATTGGAGCTTGTCCCTCTTGGGTTCTTGGAACCCTAGACGGTTTTGTAGCCTTGGTGGCATTGTGGCCTTTTGTGGCATTTGTTGGGAGCCTCCAATTAAGTTGTGGAGAAGTGCCCCAACCTTGTGAGAGGTTTCGGTTGCCACCGACAAGTGCACCGATAGTGGAAGCATGGATCGATCCCGTTGGGGTGAGATTCACCGGAGAATAAGGGAGGCCTTTTGTGGCGTTGGTGGTTTGATACCACCCCCTCTCCAAACGAGACGTACTCCATGTTGGGAGGAACTCGGTAAAATATCGGTGTCCCCGCGTGCCTCGGTTATCTCTATACCCGAGCTCTTTACTTATGCACTTTACATTGTGATAGCCTTCGTGCTTGAAGTAATATATATATTGCTATCACTTTGTTGCTTGTATTGCTTAGCATAAGTTGTTGGTGCTCATAGGTGAACCTTAGTTGTTCTAGGTTGTGCTTAACAAAGTAAACACTAGTTTTATTCCGCCTTTGTTGAGCCACTCTAGGAAAAGTTTTAATCGCCTATTCACCCCCTCTAGGCGACATTTGTATCCTTTCACACGCGGAGGAAGTGGTTCATCCCCGGACCCGATGTTGCAGATTCTGCAAATGTTGACTTCTGACCACGAAGCTGAAAGAGCGGAACGTCAAGCCAACCTAGCCACCCTGCAGCAGATAGCCCAGCTAGCCCACAACAACCAAGGCCACGGAAATCAGGACAACCATGGATCTAAGCTCAAGAATTTCCAGAATACCAACCGACCTGTTTTCACTAAGTCGGAAGAGCCCTTAGACGCCGATGATTGGCTGCAAACCATGGAAAATAACCTAGAAGTCGCCGGAGTGGAAGCCAATGAGAAAGTTCTGTTCGCCACCCACTATCTAGCCGGAGATGCCAGGGCATGGTGGAACAGTGTTCGCGCAATGACCGGAGGCCAGATGATGACCTGGGAGGAATTCAAGGTCAAGTTCAGCAGAACCCATGTGTCACCGGGTTTGATCAAGAGAATGAGAGACTAGTTCAGAGAACTGAAGCAAGAAAGGATGACCGTAGTGGAATACCGTGACAAATTCTTGTCATTAGCTAGGTATGCCCCGGATGAGATCGACACTGAAGCCAAGAAGAAAGAAAGATTCCTAAATGGTCTGCACGATGAGATGCAGACAGTGTTGGTCAATATCCCCTTTGCTGATATTGAATCCCTTGTCGACTCTGCCATCCAGATGGAAGGAAAGATCAACCAAGCCAATGAGAACCGCAAGCGTCGCATGATGCATCAGCTAGGAACCCATCATACCCCAAAGTATCGCCCTAACCCATCTCCCGGATTTGCCCCAAGAACCAACAGACCCCTGATGAACCGTCCGACCTATCCCAACCATGGAAACCCTAGGCCCGGAGGAAATCACAACAACCCCGGCAACGCTAGCAATTTCAACCTTGCCCCACCCAAGTTCAACAACAACAATGTTGCCACCAGCACCAACACTGCCCCGAGGACTGGAAGCAATGATGTGCCTGTAGCAGCTAAGGACAAGTCGCAGGTGACTTGTTATGACTGTGGAAATAAAGGCCACTATTCCAACGAGTGCCCAAAAAGAAAAATGCCGCAGCACCCAATGCCAATGTCCCAAATCAGCAGCAGCGTCGTGTTCAGCCAGGAAGAAGGTTTGCCCCAGGGAATTCGCTCAACCGCAATGGCCGTCTTTTTCTCATGCATGCTGAAGAAGCTCAGGAAGCGCCAGACGTCATGCTGGGTATGTTTTCTGTTAATTCAGTACTTGCACCAGTGTTGTTTGATTCTGGTGCATCGCACTCATTTGTCACCAAATAAATTGCATGCACTAGTAAAATTCAACCAACCAAACTGAAGCATGTCATGATTGTTCAAATTCCCGGATCAACCACCAAGGCTAGGAAAATTTGCAAAGCCGTCCCTATCCGAATCCATGGCATATATTTTTATGCTAACCTGATAGTACTCGGAACTAAAGGTTTGGAAGTAGTACTAGGAATGGATTGGATGTCCAAACATAAAGGATTGATTGACTGTGCCAAGAAAGCCATAATCATGACCAGTACAGCCGGAATATCAGTCGAGCATATATCTGAAACCTTACCTCGCCAATTCAAGTGCAACAAGAGTATAGCCCAACCTACCATTGACCAAGTCCGGATCGTCTGTGAATACCCCGATGTATTTACCGATGTTTTGCCCGGTATGCCCCCAGATCGGGATATCGAGTTTATCATTGAACTAATCCCCGGAACTGGACACATAGCCCAGAGACCATATAGTATGAACCCGTCAGAGTTAGCAGAACTGAAGAAGCAACTGGATTCCATGTTGGAAATTGGATTGGTTCAACCAAGTGCGTCACCATGGAGGTCACCTGTCTTGTTTGTGGACAAGAAAGATGGAGGTAACCGTTTGTGTACGGATTATCGGAAGTTGAATGGTGTCACCATCAAGAACAAATACCCCTTGCCCAAGATAGAAGATTTGTTTGATCAGTTGACCGGTGCCAAAGTGTTTTCTAAGATTGATATTAGAACAGGCTATCATCAACTCAAGATTCGTGCAGAGGATATCCCAAGACTGCCTTTACCACCCGATATGGATTGCATGAGTATACAGTCATGTCTTTTGGATTAACCAATGTCCCCGCTTATTTCATGAATCTCATGAATAAGATTTTTATGGACTTCCTGGATAAGTTTGTCGTTGTTTTCATCGATGACATTCTGATTTATTCCAAATCAGAAGAAGAACATGAGCTACACCTAAGGACCATTCTTGGAACCCTTAGAGAGCATCAGCTGTATGGAAAGTTTAGCAAATGTGAATTCTGGTTACAGGAGGTAGGATTCCTCGGTCACATTGTATCAGTCGGAGGAATTGCCGTTGACCCTGCAAAAGTAAAAGATGTTGAAGATTGGAAAGCCCCAACCACTCAAACCCAAGTTCGTGCATTTCTCGGATTGGCGGGATATTACCGCAAGTTTGTAGAAGGATTCTCGAGTATCGCCAGACCCATGACCCAATTGCTGAAGAAGGGCAAGAATTTTGAATGGACCGACAAATGTGAAGCGAGTTTTCAAGAACTCAAGAGGAGATTGATTTCAGCCCCAATCTTGATCATGCCAGATATCACGAAGCCCTTCGATGTGTATTGTGATGCATCCAAGATAGGTCTCGGATGTGTGCTAATGCAAGAAGGCAAAGTTATACCTTATCTATATCGACAATTGAAGCAACATGAGCAAAATTACCCAACCCATGACCTCGAACTCGCAGCCATAGTTCTAGCCCTGAAGACATGGAGACAATACCTGATGGGAAACCGTTGTGAGATTTATTCAGATCACAAGAGCCTGAAGTATATATTCACTCAGAAGGAGCTGAATATGAGACAGAGAAGATGGATTGATCTAATCAAGGACTACGACCTGGACATTCACTATCACCCTGGTAAAGCCAATGTGGTAGCCGATGCCCTTAGCAGATTGCCGTGCCGCTTGAACTCCATGATTTTAAAGGAGCAACCAAGCTTGCACAAAGAGATGGAAGATTTTCGAATGGAATTAGTGAGTAAAGGATTTTTGGCTAGCATAGAACTCCAGCCCACTTTGATCAGTCAGATTAAAGAGGCGCAGAAGGGAAATGCTAGTATTGACGGAATCAAGCGTCGTATCGGTACAGGCAAAGTACACGGATTCACCGAAGACGAAGAAGGAGTTCTGTGGTACAAAGGACGCCTGTGTGTACCAGCAGATTCTGAGTTAAAAGAAGTGATTCTGAAGGAGGCTCATTATACTCTTTATTCTATCCATCCCGGAGGAACTAAGATGTATCAAGATTTAAAAGAGAAATTTTGGTGGCTTAAGATGAAGAGAGAAATCGGAAGCTATATCGCCAAGTGTGATATATGTCAGCGAGTCAAAGCAGGACATCAAAGACCCGATGGATTGTTGCAACCCTTGCAGATTCCGCAATGGAAATGGGATTCCGTTGGAATGGACTTTATCACTGGACTGCCTACTTCTAGTAGGGGAAATGACTCTATCTGGGTCATAGTGGACCGATTGTCCAAAGTCGCCCATTTCTTGCCCGTCAAGACCACATATCAGAGTTCGAAGCTAGCGGAGTTGTACATCGCTAGAATAGTTAGTTTGCATGGAGTACCCAAGAACATCGTATCGGATCGAGGAACTCAGTTTACCTCGATATTCTGGAAGAAAGTTCAAGAAGGTTTAGGAACCCGCCTAGATTTCAGCACCGCATATCATCCTCAGACCGATGGACAAACAGAGCGAGTAAATCAAATACTCGAAGATATGTTGAGAGCATGTGTGCTAGAATATGGATCCAAGTGGGAAGACTGTCTGCCATTTGCAGAATTTCCATGCAACAACAGTTATCAAGATAGTTTGCAAATGACCCCATTTGAATTCATGTACGAAAGAAAGTGTCGCACCCCTTTGAACTGGTCGGAAGTAGGAGAGAGTCAGATTTTCGGACCCGGCATCCTACGAGAGGCAGAAGAGAAGGTTCACAAGATTCGTGAGCACCTCAAGACAGCCCAATCCAGACAGAAGAGTTACGCCGACAAGAGACGTCGAGACCTCGCCTTCAACATAGGATATTCTGTATATCTGAAAGTGTCGCCATTGAAGGGAATGCAGCGTTTCCAACTCAAAGGAAAGTTAGCCCCCAGATATATCGGACCCTTCAAGATTCTGAACCGTCGAGGAGCAGTGTCGTATCAATTGGAACTACCCGAAGAGATGTTAGTTGTGCACAATGTGTTCCATATCTAGTTACTTCGCAAGTTTCTCGAAGTCCTAGAGAAGACCGAAGTGTTCAAGAATATAGATCACCGGACCATAGAGATGAATGATGACCTGACCTATCCCGAAGTACCCATCCGTATTTTGGAAGAAGCTTTCAGAACTACCCGAACACGAAGCATCAAGTTTCTCAAAATTCAGTGGAGCAACCACACAGAAGAGGAAGCTACCTGGGAGCGCGAAGATCACATCAGGACAGAGTTTCCCGATCTCTTCAAATCCTAGGTAATCTTTTTTGTCCTTTTTCAAATCTCAGGACGAGATTTTGTTTAAGGGGGGAAGGTTTGTAACATCCCAAAAATATTAAACTTGGATCATCAAACTCTAATCATCAAAATTAGGGTTAACAAAAACTTTTCTAAATAAAAATAGGAAGGCATGCATGAGAGTATGCATCTCATTTTGAATTCTTTTGAACCACCTTGTTTGTGTGTTCCTTTGCTTGTAAATGGATGCTTAGGTGAAATAAACATCATCTAAAAAATTCCCAAACTTTTCTCAAAGACAAATAAATCAAAACAACGATAAATGAGTGAATGGTCATTTTGACCAATTTAACTCCCATGCCTACTTTGGCTGTCTCAAACTTTCAGAACTTAATAGAAACTTTTCTGGATCTTTGCACCCCTTTATTGTACTCCTAACAAGGTATCAAGGCCCACTTTTTGATCATCCAGAAACATTCAAATGCATAGTTTAAAGGACAGTTCAAAATTGGATCTTTATCATATGGGAAGATCACACTTTTTCAAAAACCACCCAAACAAGCTCAACTTTCAAAACCCAAGCATCTGCAGACTCACCAGCACCAACCTAGCACACCCACCAAAAATCTTTTCAAAATTCAAAAATTGAATTCTTGCGGCCATTTCATCAAACAATTGGCAGAAAAAAATCAAACTGGCCTAACTTCACTGTTTGGAGCAGTAATTTGGCTAAGCAATGTTCACCATTGATCACCCTTGTCTCCCTAGTGCCAACCAGTGCTTGGACAAACCCTAGCCCATACCCTTTGCCCCATGCCATGCCAACCCGAGCATCACCTTGCCAGCCGACAATGGCTAGCTAGCCAGAGCAAGCACCAAGCCTAAACAACATGTCTAGGAGGCAGCCAACATCCCACCGCCACTCCCTGTCCAGCGCTCGAACCATGCCAAGCTCGCCAGCAACCATGCAGAGAGCACGCCCCGTGCGCCACGCTCGACCGACGCCCACAGACCGCGCGTCACCCTCGCCGCGTGCATACGTGATCACCACCATCCCAGCAACCCCGCAGACACGCTCATTCGCCGCCGCGCGGACCACGCGCGTTGTGCGCCATTAAATCTTCCGTCGGGCACGCGCAGAGCACCGTCGTGTTCCGACCAAACCGCACCGTCCCATGTCTCGCCACCGTGTCGTTGAGCATCACTAGGGAGCACCGCACCGCCCCCTACAGTCGCCCACGCCGATAGCCGTCTGTACCATCGACCACGACGAGCTCACCTTGCGCCCCGTCGGTCCCCTCTCGCCACTATAAATAGAGGCCACCCCCAGCCAAATTGAGCACACCATCTCACTCCCCTCTCTTCACTGATCGTCCCACCCCGTTGCCGGAGCATGGCGAGCAGCACTTCGCCGGAATTTCACCGGAGCCCGCCGCCTCTGGAGAAGAAGGAAGCCAGCGATTGGAGCAGCCCGAGGAGAAGCTGCCGGTACCAGGAGGTTCGCCGTCGTCGACTTCGTCGTTCGCCCGCCTCGCCGACCCTCGCCTGAACCCCGGTGAGCCCCCAACGACCCCCACTGGCCGCGCTAGGTTTCTGTCTCGCCAGCGTTGCCCAACGTCGACGATGACCCTCAGCCGTTGGATTAGAACCAGATCAAACGCCCCACATCGCACCCTACCGCTTCGAACCCCCTCGTCTCACTGACACGTGGGGACATCCACTTAACCAGCCCGCGTAAGCGCTGTTCTTAGCAGGCCGGCCCAGTATCGCTTCTCGCGCAGCCCAGTTATTTGAATTTAACCTTTTTCATTTTATTTCAAACACACTTCTGTACCCAGTTTCAAAAATCAACCCAGGTCGATTCAGTGAACCAAATGGAATGAAACCAATTTTGTTAGAAAGGACTGGGAATGCCGAATCCAAGCCCGTTGGATTCAAGTCATTTGCATCTGTAGATCATCCATGGTAAAAATAACAAGGCAGAAGCTTTTCTGCATTCAAACATTTTTCAAATTTAAACCAGAATAGCTTTTGAGTTGATTCCAACTCTCAAAAATCACATTTAACCATACTTTTCAGAATATATAAAAATATATTGGTTTACTTACAGAAATAATGTCCAAGTAATAAAAGAATGCCACATGGGCATTTCTAGCCACTTTAATTAATTAAAATAAAAGAGAAAAACCTTATTAAATTGTGACACCACTTTAAATCACATTCCCATGGACTAAAATATGTGGTGATGACATGTGTCAACATGATCCCATGTTTAGTTTGGAGAATATTAAATCTTAAGTAGTTTTTCAATGAGTAGAAATTACTTTTCTAAAAATAAAAGGATTTAAACCAAGCTTTAATATTGTAAGGTTAGTGATGATGCTAGATCATCTATAGGACCCTTTTGTGTGATGATTGCAAGTAGTTAAGTATTGTTTGGTGATTGTGTACATCATATATATTTATAGACGTTAGTACCGACCAAGGATACGAGGAGGAAGGAGGATACTACGAAGAAGAAGCCGAGGAGAACTTCAACCACTGCTCTGTGCAAGGCAAGCCAATACTTGCAAGCTATTAACTTAGCAAGCCTTACTAATCAAGTTGACCTATGCAAGCTAATACTTGCTTGCTACCATGCCAACTATATGCCTTAAAGCATATATGATCATAACCACTTGATAAACCAATCCTAGTTTTACTTGCAAGCTTTATACTTTATTTCTTTATCAAAGCTATTACTTAGAGTTTACTTAAGTGAATTGTAGATTATAGAAGGATAAATGAAGGTTGCATAAAGAGCATAAAATTTGGCCTAAGCTAGATAATCTTGATGTCATCCTAAGACATGAGAGTGAAATTAGTTAAAACTCCACTTGTTCACCACCCCTCATTAGTACTTACCCCCACTTGTAGATGCTAGTGCTAAGCATAAAACTTGATCAACATTAGATGGGAATACTTGGTGAAAATGGTTATGAAAACCTTAGAATTATGGATCATTCTACTGAGATGTTTTGACATGTGTTTCCAAACACCAGATGATTCTGGTGATGAAAATGTTGAGGCATGAGCCTTAGCCCTTTATAAAACTGATGGTTGTCTGGATGCGATACCATTCCAATTTTATCGTACAACCACAATACCCGAAGATTGGGTAGGGATTGACTGGAAACTTATATACCTTAGTATTAGTTCCCTCACGGCCAAGGTCTGAGCTGAGGCTACCTTGTGAAGATTGTCCACCTGTGCAGTACCCAAGATGACAGTTGGTCATGGTTGGGAGGCCAAACTCACAGGAGACGTGCTTATACTAGGGCGTGTAATTGAAAGGTTAGAATTGATTATCCGCATACTGAGTATGGTGAATTCAGGATTTGTTCCCGATAGATGTATCGAATGTTGTGGTGAAAGTGTACAATCTCTGCAGAGTGTCAAACTATTTGAATAGCCGCGTCCGCGGTTATGGACAGTTGGAGTGGCCATACTGTTCCCCGTCAGATGTTTTCAAAAGACTTATCAAATGAATTAAGACCTTGACTTGACCACAACAGGGTTGTGATATGAAATGCAAGTTCCTACTTAGGAGTTATAAAATTATGACTAGTTTCTCTTGCTTCTGAACTTAGTAGAGGTAAATCTGGTTTTTGCAAAACAACCCTAGAGCCTAGTGTCCTATTATCAAAAACCCCTTTTACTTGTTAGTATTAGTTTGCGAGTACTTAAAAAGTACTCATGGCTTTGTCCCTGGCTATTCCCGTGGCCAGACTATGAAGAGGAGTAACTGGAGGATGGAACCCAGAAAGGTTACGACAATTAGGATCATCTCCCATCGTCAGCATTGCCAGTGACCCCGAAGATGGAGCTTCGCCTATGCTACCGTTATTATTACGTATTCCGCTGCTTGAAGTTGTATTAAGAACTGGATCATGAGATCCCTATTTGTGTAAGAACTTATGTACGGTTTGTAATGGATGATGTACTATGGTATCCAATTCTGTTATGTCTCGCAAAAATGGTAATCCTGGGATTGCGATGTATGGCATAACATGCATATGGGATTAAAAATTCGGGTGTTGACAGATACATTGCAAGCTAAATCAAAAAAAAACTAGACCTAATATTTAGCGGCATTTCAAGATATTTGGTTAACCATTCCCAAATAATTATGAAGTTGCACTAGTTAAATTCATAGCTTCCTAAAAGTAAGCTAAAAGTATAAAAGTTATGTATGAATTGTGTTCATTTTAATTGGCCCCGTTTGCATCATGTTCAATCCTCCTCTGCACTACACGTGCTCATTAGAGAGTTGAGTCCGGTTAAAACATGTGTCGCCATTTGATGGGTTGCGTCATTGGATAGCCACTAGTTGAGCTTGGCAACCGAACCGAGCTTGTCGGGACGAACATCCTTAATACATGCCACCGACTGCTCGAGCTTGGTGAGGTGAAGTAAAATCAAACTGATGTAAAACATGTATACATGCATCACTGTTCATCAACAAGTGAACATCGTTTTGTCAGAAATAGTTTGTGTGACTTAGTATGGAACTATAATGGCTAATCGACTGACTATGCATCACTGTTCATCAAAAAGTAAACATCATTTTGTCGTTCATCTTGGCCATATGCTGCACTTCTGTTTTGTAGGTTCCACCTTGCCCAAATAGAACCAGCCAGTCAGAAAAATATGTCAAGGTGTTGGTTCTATTCACCCGAATGACACTTGTTATGAACAATTCGTTGGCAAAGCAAACACATCTGCTCTAAAATCAGCATCAACAGCTGAAAGAAACAATACTTGCCCTTTTTTCCTTTCTATTTAATGTTTTCAGGGAAGATTGGCAAACAAAGTGCCAATGCATTTCTATATTAGGTTATAGTTCTCTCATGTATGTGCCAATAAATTGTTTTCAGGGAAGATGGCAAAAGCAGTGCCAATGCATTTTTCTTTTTTGTATTAGGTTGTAGTTCTCCGAAGTATGTGAGTGTGACAATCAACTGTTGTTCTAGTTCTATCAGGCTCCTGCCACTCGAAACTGAGCTGCTAGAACAATGGCTAAAAGCACATTAGTATTATGTCATGAAGAGCATCAACAGCTACTGGCCGACTGACAGCTCATTATAAACTTATACAGTAATGGGTAATGTTGATACATTTACTTTCTACTGCCGTATCTGATGTAACACAATCAGGCAAGCAACTTATACACCACGCAGCAACCTATTACAACATTTGTCGACAGCAGTGTGACAAACACAGTGGCTCCTAGGAATTCAAAATACAGGTAGCTGGCCCCCAACTTCTGCCAAGCTATGTACCGAAAAAGGAGAAGATGGAACATGAATTTTTGCCGTTTAAAAAAAGAAACCTCAAGTTGTTCCAGACGACCCATTAGAGCGGCCGGAGACTTTCTACTGGGTCCGACTCCTCAAGCATTGAGGCCGCTTGGAAGCAATCAGCGGCGTCAGCTAGTCTCCCATCGTGCTTGTGTACCTGCCCTAGGTAGAACCAAGCAGCCCGGTTTGTAGGCTCAAGCCTTAGGGCATCCGAAAGGAAGCTCCTTGCCACAGGGAGGTACTTGGGCCCTTGTTTAGACAGGAGAGCACCGATTGATACCTTGGATGGTACATGATCTACCTCTGTCGAGAGTGCGTTCAAGTATGCAGCCAGCGCATGCTGAGTTTCCGCACGGATCTCATGCATGTCACCTGGAAAGAAAGGACCCGATCATGATGGTAATGGATATTTGACAGAAGAAAACTAGGTATATTTCAAAACTTTTCAGCATAATAAATGCCTAGTCTGGATGAATGTGAAAATTAAGAAAAGAAAACATTCTGAACCAACTCAACTTGCTTTTTATTCGCTTGACAATCGCTTATGTTATACATTATATGCATGACAATAAACCCTCAAGGAACAAATCAGAGGATGAGTTTCATAGTCTTTTATTTGCAAGGATGAATTCATACTTTACCAATAACAAGAGATATGGCTCGTAAGTCATGAATCAGTGACCAAGGTTTCCTCACCTTCTGCATGAAGTGTTGTGGCAGAATATGTTTTTAGAGATTTAGCCTTCTGCAAACATATTTCGGCATCTCTCCAGTACGAAAGACTAGCATACAAATTAGCAAGACCTTGCCAAACTTCAAACTCACTCACTTTATCATCCCCGTCCTGAAATTTGTTTTTCAAAGAATGAGATAACAAAAACAACAGGGTATTTTGTTTCAGCAACCGATACAAACCAAAAAGCAGTTCAAAGGGTATTGACATTGAGCAACAGTGTTCAGTGTCAGGACCCAATCAGACTCGAAACTACATAGAAAAGAAGGTTTTCATATCTAGATTAATATCAGATTCCCCTTTTACTAAAAAAAACGTTGACCCCCGGGGAATGATCCCTCGCAGCGAATTATACGCGCTCGGATAACACCCCGTTTAATTCGGTCCCCATGGGGACTCGAACCCGGGTGGGCTGGCTGCTTGCCACCAAGCCTACCAAATAAACATTTTCAAGCAAGCTCCACAACAATACTATTTTTACGCTAAAACAAACATAATCTACATGAGATTTAATGAGTTGTTGACAAACCTCTGTGCCATTTTTTACAGATCCGTAAGCCTTCCGCTGTGCCTGAACAAGAGCAAGAAGGGCACGGTATGCTTCAACTGCTTCCATTGGTAACGATTGGGCTGCTTTCAGTTTAGCCCTTATTCTAAGTAATGGACCTTGTTCCCATTTTGCAGTTTCATCTAATGCAGCATCAGTCACCACTTCTGCTTCCAAATACCTCTGCTGTGCAGAAAGAACCAAAGATAACAATCTCCAGCCTTTAGAAACAGATCCACCAGTTGTGTCAATGAACTGCTTTGCACATTTCAGGGCAGCTTGCATGTTTCGTTGCTCAGCATACTCAAGCCCCATATCAAATATTAAATCTGGGTTGTGTCGGTCAAGAGAAAATGACTCATTAAGTGATTTCAAAGCCTCAGCCTGCAAGAGAGATCTTTGATGGTCTGACGAAGCAATTTTAGACTTACTAGCCAGACAACTACCCAAAAAATGGAGAGCAACACTCTTCAAATGCCCATCTGATGATTCATCATCAGTGATTGCCCTCTTTGCATACTCCACACCCTCAGAAGCAAGATAATAGTTCGAACTGCATATCTTACCAGCTAAAAGCAGGGCATTTATGTCATTGGGACTCTCATTCTTATTTAAAGACTTCTTTAACAGATTTAATGCAGCCTCATTATCAGAAGCTGCAGAATAACAAAGGGCTAGACTATACCATCTCTCTGTTCGAGGGTATATTCCAGGTAAAACCTCTTCGAGATGCTTGGCAAGAACAGATGTCTGGCCACAGAGTGACAACGCAAAGGTTAGATGCTCCATTACTGAGGGATCCCAGTAAGTCTTTCCTATGGACCACTTCTTCAATAGTATCATGAGCAGAAGGATTGCCTCTTCCAAATTATTCTTAGGAACAAATGAACCGTCATTTTGTGAAGCCAAGCTTGGGGGGCTTGCCTCAACACCACCATACAACAGAAAAACAGAAAATCTCTTCTGAATCCTTGTGCAGCATTCATCATCGAGATTCCATTGACTAAGAAGGGCACGCCGGTAAGAAGCAAGTGCTTCTTGATAAGCCCCAGCTTGCTTCCAAAGTTCTGGGAGAAGCTCAACCGATTTACTGACAGTTTCCTGCAGCTTTTGTTCAACCATGACATCAGGTATACCACGTTGGAAGATACTTTCAACAGCATCAAGGACACTCTTACACTGTTGTGCAGCCTCTGCAAGTAAATAGATTCACAGTGTCATAACAAGCATAACAAAATGGTCAGAGTGGAATTTTGGAATCCGTACCCATTGCTTTGCCCAATTTTTGAAGAGACATCGCCTTCAAGTAAATGGCTTCAAGAACAAGGCTAGCAGCATGCTGTGATCCTGAATTCGAAGAATCTGACCGTAGTTTGTTATTCCGCTTTGAAGATGGTTTTTCTGAAAGCGATGGTTGGAAACGCTGAATAGCAGCTTGAAGGTCTATTCCATCAAATACTCGAAGAGCAGCTTCTACATTTCCTCTATGATATTCCAGCCTCCCGAGGAGAGCTCTCGCTTCCTAAATTTCAAAGAAAATACATAAATCAAGAGTTAGCACCACTATATTACAGGATATATTTTAGTCAAGAAAATTACAACAGCTCGTGAGTTTTCTTTTTACTACTAGTTGCTAGCCTATCACGAATCATACTTTAGGAGGATTCAGCTAGTCAAGCACAAACAATATTTTCAGAACATATCTGTATTCACTATTTATTACTCAAAATCAAACAGTTTTAACTCATACTTGTTTAAATTTAAATTGGGGTTCTAAACTCTTGGCATAAACTATGTCCCATTGTCCTACAAATAATACGTAAAGACATATTTTTTTATCAAAGATACAAACAAGCATCGCTAACTGAATCTTTCTAGATAATTAAGTACAAAACTCCATGTTTCCTGATGTTTTCATACTCACCAGAAAAGAAATCATTTCGCCACAACAAAGAGTAAACAAGAACACATAACTGCCCAACTTTACTAAAATAATGAAGATGATCTTCTTTCACATCCGAATCCTATTGTGTTATCATGCAATTGCTATTCGACCAGATTTGTACAAGTCAATCCTAGAAACCCAAAAAAATTTTGCACAAATCTCTTACTAGGCACGGTTTGCTAACTCCCAAATTCTCTCGATAACATATCTATCAGCCACCGACCAAACGACAATCATAAGGATAAGGTTACATCATCTAAAAGCAAGATCGTAGAGTTATTTTACAGTCTTTGAGTTCTACATTCTCTTCTCAATTTCTGATTTATCCAAAATAAAATCATCAATACGAGTTCTCCAAACATGGGGGATCATTTCCACGAGATAGCATCCTAGTACCCTACATCCCCCCGAAGGCTCGTCCTTATTCACAGCAGAAAGCGAGCTCAAATTCTTGCTTAGTTGACCAAAATGGGACCCCAACCTTGTGAAAACAATGCCATATCTCACATGAAGAACCGTCGTCGGTATTTGTAATGAGCAAGAAAAGCAGGTCCTATGATCTCCGCTCAAAGATACCGATCTTTCCCCAAAACGCAGCAAAGGGAACCACATAGCACATACGCACAACTGGATTCCAAAATTTTCTGATCTTTTCATCCCATTCCGCCCAAACAGACCACAATCAACCTCCCAGATCAGGAAAAGGGGTAGAAAAGTACAGAAGCTAGCGGCAAGGACTCGATACCTCGTAGTTGAGGGAGAGGCCCTCGCGGAGCGACGACTCTGCCTCCTGGATGTTGCCGTCGTCGACCCTCGCCTCCGAGGACTCAGACGCCGTCGCCGCCGAGGCGCCGGCCTCTGACTCCGGCGCCCACGCCCTCGCTTTCACCGGCGAAGCGAACATCGCTGAGTCCCCGGTGGGGCCAGCCTCGCTCCCGGTATCCGACTCTGCTTCCGCCGCCATTGCTGCTGCTGCCTCAGAGCCGCCGCGCGATGTCTCCGGCGAGCATGCTAGCTACCACGGCAATGTGGGGGAGTCGTTCTTGGGTCTTGGCTAGAAGACGGAGGAGCCGAGATCCATGGCTTTGGACTTCTTGGGCTTTCTACTCTGGGGAGCTCACCGTTTTATTTTACTTTTGGATTGTTTTCTTCGAGCTCGCCGGCACGTTGCTATACAGCTTGGGGCATCTAGCTGTTCCGTTCAGTCGTCTATTGTTTTGATTTTATTTTCAGCCTTTTTTTTATTAGGGCCGAGTACGATTTGATAAAACTACCCGTATTATTAGTACAAACATGCATGTCCTTTGACTAATATAATTGAGACATAGAAGTAGAAAACAACTGTCTGACACTTACGAGTATCATTTCTTGCCAAGTTCTTATACTCCCTCGGTCTCAAAACAGATGTCTTAGATTTGTTAAAATTTAGATAAATTTAGATACTATTTAGTATATAGATATATCCAAATTTTGATAAAGAGGGAGTACATTTTATTACTCTTAGTATTTTCATATGAACAAACTACAAAAACAGTGCACAATTTTATTTAGAAAGGGCAGTATATATTACATCAATCACAATACTTTTCAGGTTGCATATATCTAGCGTCGAAGCTCATATTAAATTTGAAAACATCTTCCAAGAAATCCGAGAACACATCTTGAGAGCAATGACTTGTAACTTTGTTACTAAAGAGAAAAATATATATACAAAGTAACATTTGGGACTTGGGAGTAAATTAAACATATCTGCAACCGAAGTTATGAGAGGAGAATATAACATTACCCAACGGTGGATGGATAATATATATAAGGCTTAAATCCAAAGTAACCCCACCAAGTAATGCTTTCCATATTCGTATGGACATTTATTTTGAGTCTTTGAAAGATATATTTGGTTACTAAAATAGCCAAACATTTTTATCAGATAAGTTAATAAATAACTTAATTAAAACTCTGGACATAAATAGTTGATATAACATGCACTACAAAAATACCCCTCCCCCCACTCCATATCCGGCGATTTTTGGGGGGGCATAAGCAAAAGAACTGGCAAAAGTTGGTTACGCGACGGATGAGCTATCGCGATACCATTTTGTCACGGCGGCCAATTAGACGTCATGGCACACAGGGAACCGGCGGATTTTGGTGTCGTGGTTGGTGTCCGAGTTGGGCGCCGACACATTTTAATGCCACGATAAATGGATGGAGGCATTGCGATATGCGCCGTCCATTACAAGCGCCAACTCTCGGTCTAACAGTGAAAAAGGTCAAGCACGTCCCATTGACTGGTTTGGTCTGTGTTGCTGACTTGGCTGGCCCACCACCGAGCCAAGCATTGCCTTCGCTCTTCTCTCTGAAACCTCCCTCGGGACAAATCTTTAGCTTGTGAGCGGCGACAACGGAGACTATGGAGGCGCCCGATGATAACAGCAGCGGACGTCGGGTAGAGAGCGCGACTGCGAGATGCCGATATGTCAACACCTGGATTTTTAATCCCAGATGCCTGTTATGCCATACATCGCAATCCCAGGATTATCATTTTTGCGAGACATAACAGATTTGGATACCACAGTACATCATCCATTACAAACCATATATAAGTCTTACACAAATAAGGATCTCATGATCCAGTTCTTAATACAACTCAAGCAGCGGAAATACGTAATCATAAAGGTAGCGTAGGCGAAGCTCCATCTTCGGGGTCACAAGCAATGCTGACGATGGGAGATGATTCTAGTTGCCGTAACATTCTTGGGGTCCATCATCCTGGTACTCCTCTTCATAGTCTGGCCACGGGAATAGCCAGGGATAAAGCCATGAGTACTCTTTAAGTACTCGCAAACTAATACTAACAAGTGAAGGGGGTTTTTGTAATAGGGCACTAGGCTCTAGGGTTGTTTTGCAAAAATCCAGATTTATCTCTACCAAGTTCAGAAACTAAGAAAGCTAGTTAAAGTTTTACAACACCTAAGTGGGAACTTGTATATCATAACTCTGTTGTGGTCAAGTCAAAGTCTCAATTCATTTCATAAGTCATTTTGAAAACATCTGATGGGAGAACAGTATGGCCACTCCAACTATCCGCGGACGCGGCTATTCAAATAGTTTGACACTCTGCAGAGATTGTACACTTTCACCACAACATTCGATACATCCGTCAGGAATAAATCCTGAATTCATCATACTCAGTATGCGGATAATCAATCCTAACCTTTCGATTACACGCCCTAGTATAGGCACGTCTCCTGTGAGTTTGGCCACCCAACCATGACCAACTGTCATCTTGGGTACTGCATAGGTGGACAATCTTCACAAGGTAGCCTCATCTCAAACCTTGGCCGTGAGGGAACCAATACTAAGGTATATAAGTTTCTAGTTAAGCCCTACCCAATTCCCGGGTATTTTGGTTGTACGGTAAAATTAGAATGGTATCGCATCAAGAAAACCATCATTTTTATAAAGGGCTAAGTCTCATGCCTCAACATTTTCATCATCCAAATCATCTAGTGTTCGGAAACACGTGTTAAAACATCTCAATAGAATGATCCATCATTTCAAGGTTTTCATAACCATTTTTCCACCAAGTATTCCCATCTAAAGTTGATCAAGTTTTATGCTTGGCACTAGCATCTACAAGTGGGGGTAAGTACTAATGAGGGGTGGTAAACTAGTGAAGTTTTACTAAGTTCAATCTCATGCCTTAGGATGACATAAAGATTATCTAGCTTAGGCCAAGTTTTATGCTCTTTATGCAACCTTCAATTTTCTTTCTAGAATCTACAATTCACTTAAGTAAGCTCTAAGTAATAGCTTTGATAAAGAAATAAAGTAGAAGCTTGCAAGTAAAACTAGGATTGGTTTATCAAGTGGGTATGTTCATATATGCTTAAGGCATATAGTTGACATGGTAACAAGCAAGTATTTGCTTGCATAGGTATAGTATCTTGCAAGTGTTAACTTGCACAATAAATTAGTAGTATTAGGCTTGCATAAATATCAGTATAACCTTGCTAAATTGCAAGTGTTAGCTTGCCTTGTGCAGAGCAGTGGTTGAAGTTCTCCTCGGCTTCTTCTTCGTAGTATCCTTCTTCCTCCTCGTATCCTTGGTCGGTACTAGCGTCTATGAATAAATACGAGGTACACAATCACCAAATAATACTTAACTACTTTCAATCATCACACAAAAGGGGTTCTATAGATGATCTAGCATCATCACTAATATTACAAGATTATTTCTTTTATTTTTAGAAAAGTAATTTCTACTCATTAAAAAACTACTTAAGATTTAACATTCTCCAAACTAAACATGGGATCATGTTGACACATGTCATCACCACATATTTCAGTACATGTGAATGTGATTTAAAGTGGTGTCACAATTTAATAAGATTTAACCTTTTATTTTAATTAAATAAAGTGACTAGAATTGCCTAGGTGGCATTCTTTTATTACTTGAACATTATTTCTGTAAGTAAACCCATATATTTTTATATATTCTGAAAGGTATGATCAAATGTGATTTTTGAGAGTTGGAATCAACTCAAAAGCTATTATAGTTTAAATTTGAAAAATGTTTGAGTGCAGAAAAGGTTCTGCCTTGTTATTTTTACCAAGGTTGATCCATAGATTCAAATGATTTGAATCCAATGGGCTTGGATTAAGTATTTCAAAACCTTTCTAACAAAATTGGTTTCATTCAATTTGGTTCACTGAATCGAGTATGGTTGATTTTTGAAATTAGGTACAGAACTATGTTTGAACTTAAATGGAAAAGGTTAAATTCAAACGACTGGGCTACGCGGGAACTGCTAATAGGCCGGCCCAGTGTCACTCCGCGGTGCGGGGCGCAACTGACAGGGGGGTTCCACTGGTCAGCGACTCATTAAACGCGAAGCGGTACGGGGCGATATCGGCCACACGATCTAAGTCTAATCGAACGACTGCTACTCATCGTCCACGTCGGGTGGCGCCGGCGAGACAGAAACCTAACGCGGCAGGTGGGGGTCGTCGGGGGCTCACTGGGGCTTAGGCGAGGGTCGGCGATGTGGGCGAACGATGAAGTCGATGACGGCGAACCTCCTGGTACCAGCAGCTCCTCCTGGGGTGGACGAAATCGACGGCGCCCTTCTTTTCCAGAGGCGGCCTGCTCCGACGCAATTCCGGCGATGCGCTGCTCGCCTTGATCCGGCTACGGGGTGGAACGATCAGTGAGGTGAGGGGAGTGAGATGGTGTTATCAATTCGGCTGGGGGTCGTCTCCTTTTATAGGCTCGACGGTGAGACCGAACGGGATGGGCAGACGACGATGGCGACACGGCTACGGGCAGCTAGGGGCATGGCCAAGGGTGGCGATCGATCGGTGGTCTCCTGGCAATGCTTTAAGGTGTAAATGCACTTGTAGGGGCGGTGGCAAATGGTCTGGAATGCTCGATGCTCTACGAGGCAGAGGCGGCGTCTTCGATGACGAGCGGTGGCTACGGGGCACGGGTGGTGAAATGGGCATGTCTGGCGGTCTCCTGGGACGGTGGGGAGCATGCTGGCGGGCGGCGAGGGCTCGAGGTGGTCGGGTTGCGTGGGAACGGTGTGTGCTCTGCGGTGCACGTCCGCATGGTCGACAACGGCACGGGCGTGGCGTTCCTGGCGGTTCTGGGCGTTGTCTGCGAGGCAGGGCTGGTCGAGAGGGGGCGGTGAGGCATGGGTTATCTCCCAGACAAGGTTGGCACGGCTAGTTCTTCCTCTAGCCTGTTGTCAACACTGAGGTGACATGGGTGCTCTCGGTTGTTCACCATTGATGGCATTGGCAAGCTCATAGTGGTCCTGGTGATTAGTTAAGATTGTTAGATGATCTTCTAAGGCTAGTGGTGTCCAAAGAGGGAACAAGTTAGGCTCAAAACACTGCTCACTATAGTGTTTTGATTTTGTTTGATTTGCATCTGCAACGTGTTTGATGAAATGCCGCATGAATTCAAGTTTTGAATTTTGAAAAGATTTTTGGTGGGTGTGCTAGGCATATGCTAGTGAGTCTGTAGATGCTTGGGTTTTGAAAATTGAGCTTGTTTGAGTGGTTTTTGAAAAAGTGGGATCTTCCCATATGAAATAGATCCAATTTTAAACTGTCTTTTAAACTATGTATTTAAATGTTTCTGGATGATCACAAGGTGGGCCTTGATACCTTGTTATGAGTACTATCAAGGGGTGCAAAGATCCAAACAAGTTCTGTTAAGTTCTGAAAGTTAGAGATAGCCAAAGTAGGCATGGGAGTTAATTTTGCCAAAGTGGCCATTCACTTAATTTGTTTGTTTTGATTTATTTGTATTTGGGAAAAGTTTGGGGATTTTTTAGATGATGTTTATTTCACCTAAGAATCATTTTACAAGAAAAGAAACACATAATCATGGCAATTCAAAAGAATCCAAATTTTAATGCACACTCATATGAATGCTTTCATATTTTTAATTGGAAAAGTTTTTGTTAACCCTAATTTTGATGATTAGAGTTTGATGATTCTAGTTTAATATTTTTGGGATGTTACAAACCTTCCCCCCTTAAAAAAAATCTCGTCCCGTGATTTGAAAAAGGACGAAAAGATTACCTAGGATTTGATGAGATCGGGAAACTCCGTCGTGATATGATCTTCGCGCTCCCAGGTAGCTTCCTCTTCTATGTGGTTGCTCCACTGAATCTTGAGAAACTTGATGCTTCAGGTTCTGGTAGTTCTGAAAGCTTCTTCCAGAATATGGATGGGTACTTCGGGATAGGTCAGGTCATCGTTGATATTTATGGTCCGGTGATCAATATTCTTGAACACTCCAGTCTTCTCCGGGACTTCGAGACACTTGCGAAGTAACGAGATATAAAACACATTGTGCACGGCTGACATCTCTTCGGGTAGTTCCAATTGATACGACACTTCTCCTCGACGGTTCAGAATCTTGAAGGGTCCAATATATCTGGGGGCTAACTTTCCTTTCAGCTGGAAACGCTGCATTCCCTTCAATGGCGACACTTTCAGATACACAAAATCTCCTATGTTAAAGGTGAGGTCTCGATGTCTCTTGTAGGCGTAACTCTTTTGTCTAGACTGGGCTGTCTTGTGGTGCTCATGAATCTTGTGAACCTTCTCTTCTGCTTCACGTAGGATATCGGGTCCAAAAATTTGACTCTCTCCTACTTCCGACCAGTTCAAAGGGGTGCGACACTTTCTTCCGTACATAAATTCAAATGGGGACATTTGCAAACTAGCTTGATAACTATTGTTGTATGAAAATTCCGTGAACGGAAGACAGTCTTCCCACTTAGATCCATATTCTAACACACATGCTCTCAGCATATCTTCGAGTATTTGATTTACTCGCTCCGTTTGTCCATTGATCTGAGGGTGATAAGCGGTGCTGAAATCTAGGCGGGTTCCTAAACCTTCTTGGACTTTCTTCCAGAATCTCGAGGTAAATTGAGTTCCTCAATCCGATACGATGTTCTTGGGGACTCCATGCAAACTGACAATTCTAGCGATGTATAACTCCGCTAGCTTCAAACTCTGATATGTGGTCTTGACGGGTAAGAAATGGGCGACTTTGGACAATCTGTCCACTATGACCCAGATAGAGTCATTTCCCCTACTAGAAGTAGGTAATCCGGTGATAAAGTCCATTCCAACGGAATCCTATTTCCATTCCGGAATCTGCAATGGTTGCAACAATCCAGCGGGTCTTTGATGTCCTGACTTGACTCGCTGACATATATCACACTTGGCGATATAGCTTCCGATTTCTCTCTTCATCTTATGCCACCAAAATTGCTCTTTCTAATCTTGATACATCTTCGTTCCTCCGGGGTGGATAGAATAAATAGTATCATGAGATTCCTTTAGAATAACTTCTTTCAACTCAGAATCTGCTGGTACACAAAGGCGTCCTTTGTACCACAAAAATCCTTCTTCGTCTTCGGTGAATCTGGGTACTTTGCCTGTACCGATACGACGCTTGATTCCGTCAATACTAGCATTTCCTTTCTGCGCCTCTTTGATCTGGCTGATCAAAGTGGGTTGAAGTTCTATGCTAGCGAAAAATCCTTCACTCACTAATTCCATTCGAAAATCTTCCATCTCTTTGTGCAAGCTTGGTTGCTCCTTTAAAATCATGGAGTTCAAGGGGCACGGTAATCTGCTACCACGTTGGCTTTACCAGGGTGATAGTGAATGTCCAAGTCGTAATCCTTTATTAGCTCAATCCATCTTCTCTGTCTCATATTCAACTCCTTCTGAGTGAATATATACTTTAGGCTCTTGTGATCCGAATAAATCTCACAGCGATTTCCCATCAGGTAGTGCGTCCATGTCTTCAGGGCTAGAACTACGGCTGCAAGTTCGAGGTCATGGGTTGGGTAATTTTGCTCATGTTGCTTCAGTTGTCGAGATAGATAAGATATGACGTTGCCTTCTTGCATTAGCACACATCCGAGACCGATCTTGGATGCGTTACAATACATGTCAAAAGGCTTCGTGATATCCGGCATGATTAAGATTGGGGATGAAATCAATCTCCTCTTGAGTTCTTGAAAACTCGCTTCACATTTGTCCGTCCATTCAAACTTCTTGTCCTTCTTCAGCAATTGGGTCATGGGTCCGGCGATACTCAAGAATCCTTCTACGAACTTGCGGTAATATCCCTCCAATCCGAGAAATGCACGAACTTGGGTTTGAGTGGTTGGGGCTTGCCAATCTTCGACATCTTTCACCTTTGCAGGGTCAACGACAATTCCTCCGGCTGATACAATGTGGCCGAGGAATCCTACCTCCTATAACCAGAATTCACATTTGCTAAACTTGGCATACAACTGATGCTCTCTAAGGGTTCCAAGAATGGTCCTTAGGTGTAGCTCATGTTCTTCTTCTGATTTGGAATAAATTAGAATGTCGTCGATGAAAACAACGACAAACTTATCCAGGAAGTCCATAAAAATCTTATTCATGAGATTCATGAAATAAGCGGGGGAATTGGTTAATCCAAAAGACATGACGGTATACTCGTATAATCCATATCTTTTGGTATCTTTGAAATATCCTCTGCATGAATCTTGAGTTGATGATAGACTGTTCTAAGGTCAATCTTAGAAAACACTTTGGCACCGGTCAACCGATCAAACAAATCTTCTATCTTGGGCAATGGGTATTTTTTCTTGATGGTGACATCATTCAACTTCCGATAATCCATACACAAACGGTTACCTCCATCCTTTTTGTCCACAAACAAGACATGTGATCTCCATGGTGACGCACTTGGTTAAATCAATCCAATTTCCAACATGGAATCCAGTTGATTCTTCAGTTCGGCTAATTCCGACGGGTTCATACTATAGGGTCTCTGGGATATGGGTCCTATTCCGGGGATTAGTTCAATGATAAACTCGATATCCCTATCTGGGGGCATACCGGGCAAAACATCTAGAAATACATCGGGGTATTCACAGACTATCCGGACTTGGTCAATGGTAGGTTGGGTTATACTCTTGTTGCACTTGAATTGACGAGGTAAGGTTTCAGATATATGCTCGATTGATATTTCGGCTGTACTGGTCATGGTTATGGCTTTCTGTGCACAGTCAATTAATCATTTATGTTTGGACATCCAATCCATTCCTAGTACTACTTCCAAACCTTTAGTTCCGAGTACTATCAGATTAGCATAAAAATCTATGCCATGGATTCGGATAGGGACGGGTTTGCAAATTTGCCTAGCTTTGGTGGTTGAACCGGGGATTTGAACAATCATAACATGCTTCAGTTTTGTTGGTTGAATCTTACTAGTGCATGCAAATTCTTCGGTGACAAATGAGTGCGATGCACCCGAATCAAACAACACTCTTGCAAGTACTAAATTAACAGAAAACATACCCAGAACCACGTCTGGCGCTTCCTGAGCTTCTTCAGCATGCAGGAGAAAAAGACCGTCGTTGCGGTTGAGCGAGTTCCCTGGGGCAAATCTCCTTCCAGGCTGAACACGACGCTGCTGCTGAGCTGGGGCATTGGTATTGGGGGCTGCGGCATTCTTCTTGTTGGGCACTCTTGGAGTAGTGACCCTTATTTCCACAGTCATAACAAGTCACTTGCAACTTGTCCTTTCCTGCGACAGGCACAACATTGCTTCCAGTCCTCAGGGCAGTGTTGGTGTTGGCGGTAGCATTGTTGTTGTTGAACTTGGGTAGGGCACGGTTGAAATTGTTAGAGTTGCCGGGGTTGTTGTGATTTCCTTCGGGCCTTGGGTTTCCACGGTTGGGATAGGTCGGACGGTTCATCGGGGGTCTGTTGGTTCTCGGGGCAAATCCGGGAGATGGGTTAGGGCGATACTTTGGGGTCTGATGGGTTCCTGGATGATGCATTATGCGACGCTTACGTTCTCAATGGCTTGATTTATCTTTCCTTCCATCTAGATAGCAGAGTTGACAAGGGCTTCAATGTCAGCAAAAGGGATATTGACTAACAATGTCTGCATCTCATCGTGCAGACCATTCAAGAATCTCTCCTTATTCTTGGCTTCGGTGTCGATCTCATCCGGGGCATACCTAGCTAATGACAACAATTTGTCACGGTATTCCACTACAGTCATTCGTCCTTGCTTCAGCTCTCTGAACTCATCTCTCATTCTCTTGATCAAACCCGGTGGCACATGGGTTCTGCTGAACTTGATCTTGAATTCCTTCCAGGTCATCATCTGTCCTCCGGTCATTGCACGAACACTGTTCCACCACGCTCTGGCATCTCCTGCTAGATAGTGGGTGGCGAACAGAACTTTCTCGTTGGCTTCCACTCCGGCGACTTCTAGGTTGTTTTCCATGGTTTGCAGCCAATCGTCTGCATCTAGGGGCTCTTCTGACTTAGCGAAAACAGGTGGGTTGGTGTTCTGGAAATTCTTGAGCTTAGATCCATGGTTGTCCTGATTTCCGTGGCCTTGATTGTTGTGGGCTAGCTGGGCTATATGTTGAAGGGTGGCTAAGTTGGCTTGACGTTCAGCTCTTTCGGCTTTGTGGTCAGAAACCAACATTTGCAGGATCTGCAACATCGGGTCCGGGGATGAACCACTTCCTCCGCGTGGCATCTGAAGATTGAGATAGATCATGAGAAAAGAGGGAAATTTCTAAGGTTCCGGGACTTTGGGAAGTTTTTAAAGTTTGACTCAGATTTTTCTAGCAACTTGCTTTTCATTCATTCATTCATTCATAGCACACGATACAACACACACCACAACAGAGGTAAACAGATGGTTTTAAGAACCATTCTGGAAACTACGATACAGTGGGACCGAATACTACTCACTACGCTAGTGCTCAAGTGCTACTACTCCTTGGAGTCGGTGTAGTCGTCATCCTCATCGTCATCGATGAAGGCGAAATCATCCTCATCGGCGAAGAAATCCATAGCCTGATCCTCCAGAAAATCATCATCATCGCTGAGATAGGAGTAGGGGTCTCCACGAAGATCTTCTCCGGCATTCTCCCTTTCCTCCAACTGCATGTATCTCTCGTGGATGGTCTCCTCCAAAGATGAGATACGGTGGCGAAGACGGGCAATGATGCGCTCCTTCTTATCGAGCTGACAACGGCGAGACTTGTGATCCTTTGCTAGCATGGATGTAACTACCTCGGTGAATTACGCTCCTAGATACAAGCCCGGATGAGCGGAAGTGGTTGAAATAGTACGGTGGGGCCCCAAAAGCCACTCACGGGTAGACCTTTCGGCCGTTCCAACCACTTACAATTCATCGGGACCTGTACGGGCGGCGTAATCGGCATGCGAAGGGATCAACTACATACACAAATGAGTATGTATGCAAGCCACCATACAAAAGTACACCAGAGCCATTCCATCTAGAAAGAAAGGAAATATAGCAACGCCATACGACAAGATTCAAATGACCTAGATAGATATAATATTTTAGGATATTTCCTCATACACCACACATCAGAGTATCAAGCGGAAGCGGCAGAACAAAGTCCGAGTACGGATAAGAAGCAAATCGGCATAAGATGCCACAGAAATAAGCACATCCCGCCCACAGATCTCACGGATCCCCATTCCTAATCTCTACACCGAACGATCGTTGCCCACATCATCGCCTCTTCCACCCAAAGATCCGTCTCATGAGTGTACTGCTCATCAACCAATAATAATTTATCGTGTGAGACCCTAAGGGTACTCAAGAAGTCTTTATGCCTCTAAAGGGGACACAACCTGGGGTGACGCAATTGCAGCGAAAGATAAACCCTAACAGTTCTATAGACAGACGCTAACCATCCGCCTAACCAATGATAGACGGATGTCCGTGCATTAATGACAACAGTTATAATAGTAATTTCAACAGATCCATCCTCCTCCTCGCTTATCAACGAGGAAGCGATTTAACAACCCCATCCGTTGGCAATTTTATTAACCATTCCATGAATGTTGCACTATTTACTAGTCAATTACTTAGTCAGATTAAAGCGGTACTTTAGTTATGCTTGTCTATGATCGAGAAACTGTGCTCCAAGTCGTCCATAACCGCGGACACGGCTTTCAAAGTTTTACCTAGGGGTGCACAAATAGCAACACACACTCGATCAACCTCGGAAAAACCAAATCAAAACCCAACGAGGCCTTCACGACAAAACAATCACAGGATTCAGAAATATTTCAGGGGGCCACCCCTTGGAGTACACCCGCAACGAAGTTAGCTGACTCCGAGACGGACCCGAGGTTTGGGTGGACGGTTGTGAACGACTGGGAACCCAAAACTGGGCTTGTCGACACCGCGGAATCGTGTCCCGATCCTAAACAGTACAGGTGCTCCTCGCACAATCGTAATAAAGTGGGAAAACATGGCATAAGTACAGGATAGTAAAAAAAACCTCAAACTAGTTTGTGGCCCCAAGAAATAAGACCGAATCAAGCTCTGGCTCAGGGGGGTCCCATAAGCCTCCCGGATGTGGATAGCGCGAATAATCTTGGAACAGGAATCAAGTACTCGGGGTCTTACGGGACATAAGTGAGCAGGAAAAACCAAATAGCAGATGTTGCTCACCGGTGCCACTTTCATTAGTTATCCCATTACTACTCAGGTTAAGTTGTTTAGGTACCTCGTTATCCATCAGACTCTCACATACCCTACACATGCTGTTCTATGACTCGCATGGCTCAAACAACTCCTGTAGTAATGGCTCATGCGATGGAGGAACAAGCTTGGTGGGGTTTAAAAGTAAAGGCTTTGCAATACTTGGGATTCAATTTAATGCAATCGTGACTCAATGATGCAAGGATAAGATAGAGGCAATAGGTACTGTATGTATGCAAGCATGTGGTAGTGCTTGCCTGGCAACTCAGTTGAAGCGAGAGACGAATCTGGGTAGTGCTCCTGGTTCTCTTGATATATCCCCTGCTCAGTGTCTATTCGAAGAAGAACCAAACAAACAAGGGCCAACATAAATAAAGTGCGCAAGCATATGAAATAAGATGCTACAAGCAACAATCATGCCATGATGAATGATTCACAAGTTGCATGGCAATGATGTAGCAAGGCATGGGTGAGGTGTTGAATACAAGAAATAACAATTTTATTGATTTTTGGCTCCATTTTATTGTCATATTAGTTGCTGTACACTATATATTTATATGATGCATGCTGCAATTGAAGTCATGGATAGCATAAACAGAAAGGTCTCGTCGAGCTGATCATTTTAGATATATCATTTGTTAAATTCGGAGTTATAAAACAAAAGCTATTAATTAATTAAGTCCAGGGGCATTTTATTGTAATTTTGAACAACTTGAAATTAAAGTGTTCAAATTATATTTTGGATGGCATATTTGAAATTCTCACATTTTTCTGATTCAAAAACATATATTATTTGTATTATTTGGATTTATGAATTTAAATTTATTTTATAGTAAAAATTTATTAAATAGGGTCAAAGTCAAAGGTTGACTAGATGGAGTCAAACTTGGTCAAATTCGAAAACATGGTTGAATTCATATTTGGAAAACATTTACTTTTCATTTTGAAAGTTTTTACAAATTCGAATTATTTCATAATATATGGATTTATTTTGATTTAAACATTTCCTGAAATTTTAATTGATTTCAGTAAACTCGGGCGACTTTTCTCCCTCAGGGGCAATCTACCCACCGTCAATGACATGTGGGGCAGAGGAAAAGGGTCCACAGATACGCTGGGCGGCTTCGCCATCATGGGTTTAGCCAGCCTAGTCGCCGACGCATGGGCCCAACGGTGCAACACGGTCATGAGGTGAAAAGGGCATGGTGCGCGGGTGAGGCTGGAATCTTTGGGTCTGCTAGGGATGCAGGCGTGATCGACCGAATCTTGGGGGGGTTCGCAAAACTACCACGCGAGCCCTGACTGAACTAACGCCGCTCTCTGAATCTCGTCGACGACTGGCGACGGCGAGATCTTCCGGCGAGGATGGCGTCGCGTCCGCGGTGAGATGGCTCTGGCCGACAAAACGGAAATTGCAGAGGGAGGCTCCGGCTACCGATCTCACAAGGAAGGGTCGGCGCGGTCAGGCCGGACGGGCACGCGGGGAACAGAGGGGAGCGCTGGTCGGCTGTCAAGCCACGGCTGGGGGGTCACAAATAGGCGGTGCAAGGTGAGGGGTAAAACGCAGAGGGTTTAGGAGGAGCTCACCTCGATTTCCACGGAATCGAGGCGGAGGTGGTCGGAGCGGAGGAATGAAGGCCGCGGGTCAAGGCTCGACGAGGATAGCTGCGGCGATCTTGGCATCTCCCAACGGGCGGGATCGACTCCCCGGTCCGCGGCGACGCTTCCTGGCGTGTTCACGGCTACCGGTGAGGGCGACAACGGCGGCGAGGCGCTCGGTCTAGCGGCGGCTAGGAGGAGAGAACGAGGGGAACGAAGCAGGTAGCTAGGGTTAGGGAAAAGAAGGCGGCTAGGCACGAGGATAAGAAGGAGGCTAGCGTGTTGTGGGCGATCTGACGGCGGAGGACGGCCACCTACAAGCAGATAAGCTTTCCGCCGAGGAAAGCAGCAAACGGCCGAGACAGGAAGAAGAGGAACAGGCGGCAGGCACTTGCTGCAGAGGGGGTGGGCTGCTACGGCCGGCCCAAGAGGGAGGAGAGAGGAAACGGGTCAGCTGGTCATGGCCCAAGGTTGTGGTGCCAGATTGTTTCTCCCCTTTCTATTTGTTTCCTATTTGTTTTTATTTGTTTTGCTTGTTTTTATTCCAATGCAATTTTAAACCAGCTTCTAATTTCAAATTCTTTTGAACTTTTCACAGGGAAATTGGACAGAGGGTTTGACCAAGAGGAGAGGCAAAAAGAGAACAAGATACACAAGGAGAGGGAATGCCCACATGATCACATGGTCATGCATGGATGGGGATGGTTTAAAGGGGTAGGGTTTAGGGTTAGATGGAAGAGGGGTATGATGATTAGGGGGGGTAGGGTCTAGCTAGAGGGTAAGAGAAAGAGATAGAGGGTTTGGAGTCTTGATTAGATCAAGCATGATCCACACAAGCTCAACAAGATGGTCAAAAAGAAAGAAGAAAAGAGGTGATGAGGTATGAGCAAGATTGAAATGGATCAAGCCCAAAAGCAGGAATAAGACAGAGAGGACCCACTCAAGAGTTCAAATAAAACCATAAGATGACCAAAGTTGATGATGGTTGCATGGCCCATGCAAATGCATTAAATGCTAGGTTTTATCTTGTGAGAACAAAATAATATTCCATGGCATTTATTTATGTGCATCCCCAAAAATGAAGTAAGGCCAAGCAAAAGATTATGAGTGGGATCCACCCAACCCACATGAGCTAGGTAAACTCAAATAAAGGCCAGCTCATAGTAATTGGATGGTGGAATTATAAGGTGGTGAAGAAAAGGTGGTGGAGTCAATAAAAGATATGCCCCCAACTCAACTTGGGCATTTAACAATATATCAAGAACCAGATACAATAACAAGAGGCAAATACAATTAATGATGCATATGAGGTAAGAAGCAAATCACAAGGGTTTGTATGATGCTCAAATTGCAAGGTGGCATGATGACATGAACATGACATGATGATGATGCAACAATTATATGTAGGAAGTGGCCCTTTTATTACTAGATCAAGTAGCATTACAGATGTTAGACAACTGGGATGCTACAACTCTCCCCCACTAAACAGGAATCTCGCCCCGAGATTCTAGGAAGAAGAAGAAGACACAAAGAGGGTAGGATAGTTGGCACGGAGTTCATCTTCACGTTCCCAAGTGGCTTCATCAACAGAATGGTGTGACCACTGCACCTTGCAGAACTTGATGGACTTGTTGCGAGTCCTTCTTTCTACGGTCTCAAGGATTTTTGTGGGGTGTTCTTGATAAGACAGGTCTTCTTGGAGATCGATTAGCTCATGATCCACTGTCTTGCCGGGATCTTTGAAGCACTTCTTGAGTTGAGAGATGTGGAAAACATCATGGACTTTGAGTTTTTCCGGAAGCTCAAGGGCATAAGCAACTTCTCCTCTTCTACCACGAATCTTGAAAGGACCGATGTATCTAGGAGCCAGCTTTCCTTTGATGCCAAAGCGGTGTGTGCCTCTCATGGGAGTGACACGAAGGTAAACGAGATCACCAGGGGCATACACCATGTCCGTGTGCTTCCTGTCATAGTTGCTCTTCTGACGACTTTGAGCAATCTTCAGGTTCTCAAGAATGATATGCACCTTCTCCTCCGCTTGAGTTACAATGTCAGGGCCAAACCAAATTCTTTCTCCGCACCGACCAACCAATCGGAGTTCTGACTTGCGACCATAGAGAGCCTCAAATGGTGCCATCTTCGACTTTTCCGAAGTTGTTGTAAGAGAATTCAGCATAAGGAAGACATTCCTCCCACTTCATGCCGAAAGAGATAACGCAAGCACGAAGCATATCCTCCGTAATCTGATTGATCCTTTCAACTTGTCCTTGCGATCGAGGGTGTAAGTTGATTTGAAGTGGTTCAGCTTGTTCCCAAAGCATTTTGGAAACTTTCCGAACTTGGAAGTGAAGATGCTTCCACGGTCGAATCGATCTCAAGCGGAACCCCATACAGAGACAATTGCTGATATAGAGCTCACCAATCAATCCGTAAATTGTTTCCTTGACGGGAAGAAATGAGCCACTTTAGAAAGCACGTCGATGACAACAAAGATTGCATTGTTGCCCTTCTACGACCTTGAAAGCCAGTGATGAAGTCCATCTCTACTTTCTCCCATTTCCATTCCGGTTTCAATGGTCAGAAGACCGAAAGGTTTCTGATGGACAGCTTTCACTCTGCGGCAGACATCACATTCCGAGACATACTTGGCACAATATCGTTTCAAACCAGGCCACCAATATTGTGTTTTCAAGTCCATGTACATCTTTGTGCTGCCAGGATGGATAGAAAGAACAGAATCGTGCGCCTCCTTGAGAACTTGCTCTCTCAAACCCGGGTAGTTTGGCACAAACATCCGGTTTTCAAAGAAAAGCGTGCCTTGATCATCAACGTGGAAGGACTCGTACTTCGGAAGCTCAAGTTTAGAGATGATCTTTTTGGTGTGCGGATCACCAAGCTGACGAGAGCGAATCTTTTCTTCCAAGAGAGGAGTAGCCAGAAGGTTCAGGAGATGCCCTTGTTCCACAATTTCTGTGTTGAGTCGACGGAATTCCTCGCACAAGAGAGGTCATTGCTCTTCCATCATGAGGTTGTTGACATAAGCTTTGGCGAGAGCATCGCCATGACATTAGCTTTGCGGAGTGTAGTTGATGGTAAAATCAAAATCATTGATTGCTTCAATCCATCTCCTCTCAAGGTTGAGATCAGCTGAGTGAAGATATACTTCAAACTCTTGTGGTCGAAAAGATCTCACATCGGTTGCCAAGCAAGTAGTGCCTCCATAGCTTCAAAGCAAAGACAATCATGCGAGCTCGAGGTCATGTGTGGATAGTTGATCTCATGCGTCTTCAACTGCCGAGAGGCATAAGCAACCACTGTTTCTCTTGCATAAGGACCGCACCCAATCCTTGCAAAGAGGCGCCACAGAATATCCGGAAAGGCTTAGATGTATCCGAGGAACCAAGATCGGTGTGGAAGTGAGCTTCTCTTTGAGTGTCTCAAAGCTTGCTTGACATGCAGGAGTCCAAAGGTATTTCTTGCCTTTCTTGAGGAGATCGGTAAGAGGTTTCGCTATCTTGAAAAGTTACGAACGGGCGGCAATAACTAGCCAAACCAAGGAATCTCCGCACTTCTTTTACATTAACAGGAGGAAGCCATTCAACAATTGTCTTTACCGTTTCCGGGTTGACTGCAATGCCCTTGGCAGAGATGACATGACCAAGATAGGTTACTTCAGGCAGCCAAAACTCACACTTGGAGAACTTTGCATACAAGCGGTTCTCACGAAGCTTGTTTAGGACACACCGCAGGTGTTCTTCATGCTCTTCCTTGGACTTGGAATAGACTAGGATGTCATCCAGATAGACCACAACGAACTTATCAAGGTACTCCATGAAAACCGAGTTCATAAGCCTCGAGAAGGTAGCAGGTGCGTTGGTGAGACCGAAAGACATGACCGTGTACTCATACAGGCCATAGTGGGTGGTGAAAGCTGTTTTGGGCACATCTTCCTTGCGAATCTTGATTTGGTGATAACCACTTCTCAAGTCCAGCTTAGATAACACCACAGCTCCAGCTAGCTGATCGAAGAGATCATTAATCCGCGGGAGGGGATATTTGTTCTTGATGGTTTTAGCATTGAGAGCCCGATAGTCAACACAAAGTCTATCACCCTGCCACGCTTCTTCACAAAGATTGTTGGGCTACCCCAAGAAGAAATCGTGTTGAATGAAACCCAACTTCTTGTTCATCAAGTTGTCGTTTGAGTTCACCAACTCGGAAGGACCCATTTTATAAGGCCGCTTGGAGATAGGAGCCGTTCCAGTTCAAGCTCAATTACAAACTCAACCTCACGATCCGGAGGCATACCCGAACTCTTCAGAAAGACATCCGGGAACTCACAGACCACCGTACACTCGAATAGCTTCCATAGCATCATCATTCGTGAGCCAAAGAGAAAAGCCGGACAGCAGGAGTCGAGTTGGAGAAAAGACTATATGGCCTTGAGAATCTTGAGAAACCGGGCTCAAGACAATCAATCACATTGCATTTGCTGTCAACCAATCCATGCCCAAGATGACATCAATGTCAGAATTGCCCAGAACCATTAAGGAAGCCGAGAACAAAGAGCCACCAATCTCAATTTGATTGCCATGGCTGATATGAACAGCCCTCATGTTTGCTCCAGGGGAAAGGACCATTAACCGCTTAAGGAGAGGAACCAAGACTAACTCATTATCATTTGCAAACTTGTGAGAAACAAATGAATGCGATGCACCAGAATCAAACAAAACTCGTGCAGGGACTGAGTTAACGGGAAGCATACCCATCACAACCTGTGCATGCTCAGCTTGAGCGTTGACACGCTTGGCACGAGCAACGAGACCCGGCTTGGTGTTGATGTTGAGAGCCCGAGGTGGTGGTGCACGAACCAAAGGAGAGCTTGCTGCAGATCTTGGCGGGGTGGAGGAAGAGCTTTGTTTTTCAACGGACAGCCCAGTTGAGATGTCCAGATCTCCACATGAAACAAGCACCGGTGGACGTGGAGCAACGTAGCTGGGGACTCCGCCAGCGCTCCAGTAGTGGTGGTTGTAGCCCCGGGAGCCGATGGTGAAGTTTGGTGGCCTTGACGTAGCTTGCGTGTCTTGGTGGAGCCGGGAGCGACGTGGGGTGTTAGGAACCCGACACGCCGCTTAGAAGGAGCTGCCATAGTGAAGAGCTTGATGCATCACGGTTGTGTTTCTTGGACTCTCAAACACTTGCCTACTTGCTTCCTCTTGCAGAGTCAGTGTCTTGTAGTTCCGTGAAAGATGCCGGCCTTGCATGTGTGATTGCATACTTGATTGATGCATTGAGCCCTTGCCTGAACCTCTTTTGCTTCTTCTTGTCATCAGAGACCTCATCGCCACCATAACGAGAAAGATTCATGAAGTTCCTGATGTAGGTGTTGACGTTATAATTTCCTTGCTTAAGGTTGAGAAATGCTTCCTTCATCCTTTCCATGACAATTTCTGACAGAACCGCTCTTTGAAAGTCAGTGAACCTTTCCCAAGTAGGCTGAAAACCAAAGTGACTTGCCTTCAAGTAATTCTCCCACCAGAGAGCTGCATCTCCTTCAGAAGGTGAGTAGCACACTTTACCCACTCCTGCTCAGGAACATCAGCAGTCTCGAGCAGCCTTGACATCTCACGCAACCAATCATCCGCATCCAGTGGTCGATCAGAAACATCAAATTGGCGAGGGTTGAATTTCAGGAAGCTTTTGATGTCTCCTCGCTTGGGAGGTGGAGGTAGTGGAGCAAACTCGTTCCTCCTGACACTTTCCTCAAAGCGTTGTTGGTTCTGCTGCATTGCTGCCAAAGCATTGGCGATGTTTGACAGTGCGGAGCCCAGTTCAGGTGGTATGTCCTCATCAGAACGGCGTGGTGGAGCCATCCTGTGATTGATATAAAACAAGTCAAGATTTATAATGGAGAATAATAATAATCCAAAATAGTACTAAGATGGAATTAACCAAGATTAAAGGATACAATTTACTAAGATGATATTAAAATATCAACAAAGTTCAAAGCACCTAAAAGATATTAAGCATATCGCACACCGAAAAGGAGTGTGGTACACAAATATATCAAAGAAAAATTTTCCACAAATTTCGCATTAAAATACCAATAGATGCTAAAATTACTTAACGAATCAAGATTAGTGACTCTACCCATTCAATATACAAAAGCGAATGATAAGAGTAGTGGTATGGTCGCGACTCCATCCCGCACTCAAATCATTACTCCGCACATGAACAAGTGGAACACATATCCTAACCCCTTCTTCTCACGGTTTAACCTAAAGATTGGTAACTACGGAAACGAACACCCCAAACAAGATAACGCCGGATAAAGAGTAAAACAGATTGATGTAAACAACGAATCGATAGATCGCGTCGGTTTGCAAAAAGCCTGGTATGGAATGTACCAACATTGATAACCAAAGACTGATTAGATAACAACTTGGATGCAACAGAGACAAGGAATTACACACACACACAACCTATGGTACTACGGAAACCCGAACACGTGAATCCTAGTTTGAATTTTAAGAAGAGGATTGAAAACGCACTTCCTTACCGTAAAAGGGTGGGTGGGTAAGAAAAAAGTGGAAGCAGTCCTACTCGCTTTTGTTTTTCTCTAGTATACATAACTACCAAAAATATTTGCTAGATCGACAACGACTGTTTGGTCGAGACCTCGAAGGTCGGGATGGCTCGATACCAATTGTAACTACCTCGGTGAATTACGCCCTAGATACAAGCCTGTATGAGCGAAGTGGTTGAAATAGTACTGGGACCCCAAAAGCCACTCACGGTAGACCTTTCGCCGTCCCAACCACTTCAATTCATCGGGACCTGCAGACGGCGTGAATCGGCGTAAGGATCAACTACATACACAAATGAGTATGTATGCAAGCCACCATACAAAAGTACACCAGAGCCATTCCATCTAGAAAGAAAGGAAATATAGCAACGCCATACGGCAAGATTAAAATGACCTAGATAGATATAATATTTTAGGATATTTCCTCATACACCACACATCAGAGTATCAAGCGGAAGCGGCAGAACAAAGTCCGAGTACGGATAAGAAGAAAATCGGCATAAGATGCCACAGAAATAAGCACATCCCGCCCACAGATCTCACGGATCCCCGTTCCCGGAATCTCTACACCGAACGACCGTTGCCCACATCATCAACCTCTGCCACCCAGTATCCGTCCTGCGAGTGTACTTGTTCATCTGAACCAATAATTTATCGTGTGAGACCCTAAGGGTACTCAGCAAGTCTTTATGCCTCTAAAGGGGACACAACCTGGGGTGACGCAATTGCAGCGAAAGATAAACCCTAACAGTTCTATAGACAAACGCTAACCATCCGCCTAACCAATGATAGACGGATGTCCGTGCATTAATGACAACAGTTATAATAGTAATTTCAACAGATCCATCCTCCTCCTCGCTTATCAACGAGGAAGCGGACGAACAACCCCCATCCGTTGGCAATTTTATTAACCATTCCATGAATGTTGCACTATTTACTAGTCAATTACTTAGTCAGATTAAAGCGGTACTTTAGTTATGCTTGTCTATGATCGAGAAACTGTGCTCCAAGTCGTCCATAACCGCGGACACGGCTTTCAGAAAGTTTTACCCTGCAGGGGTGCACAAATAGCAACACACACTCGATCAACCTCGAAAAAACCAAATCAAAACCCAACGAGGCCTTCACGACAAAGCAATCACAGTATTCAGAAATATTTCAGGGGGACACCCATTGGAGTACACCCGCAACAAAGTTAGCTGACTCCGAGACGGACCCGAGGTTTGGGTGGACGGCTGTGAACGACTGGGAACCCAAAACTGGGCTTGTCGACACCGCGGAATCGTGTCCCGATCCTAAACAGTACAGGTGCTCCTCGCACAATCGTAATAAAGTGGGAAAACATGGCATAAGTACAGGATAGTAAAAAAACCTCAAACTAGTTTGTGGCCCCAAGAAATAAGACCGAATCAAGCTCTGGCTCAGGGGGGTCCCATAAGCCTCCCGGATGTGGATAACGCGAATAATCTTGGAACAGGAATCAAGTACTCGGGGTCTTACGTGACACAAGTGAGCAGGAAAAACCAAATAGCAGATGTTGCTCACCGGTGCCACTTTCATTAGTTATCCCATTACTACTCAGGTTAAGTTGTTTAGGTACCTCGTTATCCATCAGACTCTCACATACCCTACACATGCTGTTCTACGACTCGCATGGCTCAAACAACTCCTGTAGTAATGGCTCATGGGATGGAGGAACAAGCTTGGTGGGGTTTAAAAGTAAAGGCTATGCAATACTTGGGATTCAATTTAATGCAATCGCGACTCAATTATGCAAGGATAAGATAGAGGCAATAGGTACTGTATGTATGCAATCATGTGGTAGTTCTTGCCTGGCAACTCAGTTGAAGCGAGAGACGGATCTGGGTAGTGCTCCTGGTTCTCTTGATATATCCCCTGCTCAGTGTCTATTCGAAGAAGAACCAAACAAACAAGGGCCAACATAAATAAAGTGCGCAAGCATATGAAATAAGATGCTACAAGCAACAATCATGCCATGATGAATGATGCACAAGTTGCATGGCAATGATGTAGCAAGGCATGGGTGAGGTGTTGAATACAAGAAATAACATTTTTATTGATTTTTGGCTCCATTTTATTGTCATATTAGTTGCTGTACACTATATATTTATATGATGCATGCTGCAATTGAAGTCATGGATAGCATAAACAGAAAGGTCTCGTCGAGCTGATCATTTTAGATATATCATTTGTTAAATTCGGAGTTATAAAACAAAAGCTATTAATTAATTAAGTCCAGGGGCATTTTATTGTAATTTTGAACAACTTGAAATTAAAGTGTTCAAATTATATTTTGGATGGCATATTTGAAATTCTCACATTTTTCTGATTCAAAAACATATATTATTTGTATTATTTGGATTTATGAATTTAAATTTATTTTATAGTAAAGATTTATTAAATAGGGTCAAAGTCAAAGGTTGACTAGATGGAGTCAAACTTGGTCAAATTCGAAAACATGGTTGAATTCATATTTGGAAAACATTTACTTTTCATTTTGAAAGTTCTTACAAATTCGAATTATTTCATAATATATGGATTTATTTTGATTTAAACATTTCCTGAAATTTGAATTGATTTCAGTAAACTCGGGCGACTTTTCTCACTCAGGGGCAATCTACCCACCGTCAATGACATGTGGGGCAGAGGAAAAGGGTCCACAGATACGCTGGGCAGCTTCTGCTATCATGTTTAGCCAGCCCGTCGACGTGGGCCCAGCAGTGCGGCCGGTCCCACGTGACAGCGAGGGCATGGGTGAACCACGCCGGCAATGAAGGAGTGCGGGCGAGGGCCCGAATCTGGGGGTTTTCGCCAAAGCAAGGCGGTGGGCAGGTGGGCTGCTAGGGATCTGGGCGTGATCGACCGAATCTTGGGGGGGTTCGCAAAACTACCACGCGAGCCCTGACTGAACTAACGCTCTTCAATCTCGCCGACGATCGGGCGACGAGATCTTCCGGCGAGGATGGCGTCGCGTCCGCGGTGAGATGGCTCTGGCCGACAAAACGGAAATTGCAGAGGGAGGCTCCGGCTACCGATCTCACAAGGAAGGGTCGACGCGGCGTCTTTATCGGACGGGCACGCCGGGAACAGAGGGGAGCGCTGGCCGGGTCTGGCAGGCGGGCTTCACGGGGTCACAAATAGTCGGTGCTAGGCAAGCAGAGGGGTAAAATGGTAGAGGGTTTAGGGAGGAGCTCACCTCGGTCGATTTCCACCGGAATCGAGGCAGGAGGTGGTCGAGCGAGGAGCAATGAGCTAATCGGTGGGCTGGCGGCTCTCTGACGAGGACAGCTGCGGCGATCTTGGCGTCTCCCAGCGGGCGGGATCGACTCCCCGGTCCGCGGCGACGCTTCCTGGCGTGTTCACGGCTACCGGTGAGGGCGGCAACGGCGGCGAGGCGCTCGGTCTGGCGGCGGCTAGGAGGAGAGAACGAGGGGAACGAAGCAGGTAACTAGGGTTAGGGAAAAGAAGGCGGCTAGGCGCGAGGATAAGAAGGAGGCTAGCGTGTTGTGGGCGAGCTGACGGAGGAGGACGGCCACCTGCCGCGCAGCTGCTTTCCGTCTGCTGCCGAGGTGAGCGGGCGAACGGCGTCAGAGACAGGAAGAAGAGGAACAGGGCGAGCGACGACGCTGAAGCAGTACGGGGCCAGGGGGGTGGGCTGCTACGGCCGGCCCAAGAGGGAGGGAGAGGAAAACGGGCCAGGTGGCTGCTAGGCTGGGCCCAAGGTTGTGTTGCCAGATTGTTTCTCCCCTTTCTATTTGTTTCCTATTTGTTTTTATTTGTTTTGCTTGTTTTTATTCCAATGCAATTTTAAACCAGCTTCTAATTTCAAATTCTTTTGAACTTTTCACAGGGAAATTGGACAGAAGGTTTGACCAAGAGGAGAGGCAAAAAGAAAACAAGATACATAAGGAGAGGGAATGCCCACATGATCACATGGTCATGCATGGATGGGGATGGTTTAAAGGGGTAGGGTTTAGGGTTAGATGGAAGAGGGGTATGATGATTAGGGGGGGTAGGGTCTAGCTAGAGGGTAAGAGAGAGAGAGAGATTGAGGGTTTGGAGTCTTTATTAGATCAAGCATGATCCACACAAGCTCAACAAGATGGTCAAAAAGAAAGAAGAAAAGAGGTGATGAGGTATGAGCAAGATTGAAATGGATCAAGCCCAAAAGCAGGAATAAGACAGAGAGGACCCACTCAAGAGTTCAAATAAAACCATAAGATGACCAAAGTTTATGATGGTTGCATGGCCCATGCAAATGCATTAAATGCTAGGTTTTATCTTGTGAGAACAAAATAATATTCCATGGCATTTATTTATGTGCATCCCCAAAAATGAAGTAAGGCCAAGCAAAAGATTATGAGTGGGATCCACCCAACCCACATGAGCTAGGTAAACTCAAATAAAGGCCAGCTCATATTAATTGGATGGTGGAATTATAAGGTGGTGAAGAAAAGGTGGTGGAGTCAATAAAAGATATGCCCCCAACTCAACTTGGGCATTTAACAATATATCAAGAACCAGATACAATAACAAGAGGCAAATACAATTAATGATGCATATGAGGTAAGAAGCAAATCACAAGGGTTTGTATGATGCTCAAATTGCAAGGTGGCATGATGACATGAACATGACATGATGATGATGCAACAATTATATGTAGGAAGTGGCCCTTTTATTACTAGATCAAGTAGCATTACAGATGTTAGACAACTGGGATGCTACAATGGAGATGGTCTGGTCCTTCATCTTGATGATGGCGGACTTGTGGTTGGAGTAGTCACAGCAATTGTCCAACTCCTGCTGACGATCGTACATCATGAAGCTAAGGTGGTCCAATTGGGTCTTCAGCTCGGGGTGGTATGGGGCTTCTAGTGGCTATCGATTAGCATCACGCCTTGGACAAAATTCAAAGCGGGTTCCCTTGATCTGGTTGATACTCTGCCCACACAAACGGGCAAGAGCTTCCGGTTCAAAGCTGGTCCAAATCCCGCTCAAAGATAAGGTCTCCTCCATTCCCCAACTGGTAAAACTTGTTGTACTTCACGTCCATCTATAAGAGTATAGGATGAGTAAGTTAGTAGAGTGCTCAAGTGTGTCAAATTTTTATGTATTTTTCAAGAGTTTTTGAGGAACATGAATTTTTATGAAAGAATTAAGGTGATAAGAATGGGAATAAGTTTTTGTAAATATTTGCTTCCTTTGGTTTTGAAACTAAGTTTTTGATTCAAACGTCCAGTCTAACTAGGGTCTCCTATGGTCAGGATGGCTCTGATACCAACTTGTCAACACCCGGATTTTTAATACCAGATGCTTGTTATGCCATACATCTCAATCCCAGGATTACCATTTTTGTGAGACATAACATATTTGGATACCACAGTACATCATCCATTACAAACCATATATAAGGTCTTACACAAATAAGGATATCATGATCCAGTTCTTAATACAACTCAAGCAGCGGAAATACGTAATCATAAAGGTAGCATAGGCGAAGCTCCATCTTCGGGGTCACAGGCAATGCTGACGATGGGAGATGATCCTAGTTGTCGTAACCTTCCTGGGGTCCATCATTCTGGTACTCCTCTTCATAGTCTGGCCACGAAAATAGCCAGGGAAAAGCCATGAGTACTCTTTAAGTACTTGCAAACTAATACTAACAAGTGAAGGGTTTTTTTGTAATAGGGCACTAGGCTCTAGGGTTGTTTTGCAAAAAGCCAGATTTATCTCTACTAAGTTCAGAAACTAAGAAAGCTAGTTGAAGTTTTACAATACCTAAGTGGGAACTTGTATATCACAACTAGGTTGTGGTCAAGTCAAAGTCTTAATTCATTTCATAAGTCATTTTGAAAACATCTGACGGGGGAACAGTATGGCCACTCCAACTGTCCATAATCGCGGACGCGGCTATTCGAATAGTTTGACACTCTGCAGAGATTGTACACTTTCACCACAACATTCGATACATCCGTCAGGAACAAATCCTGAATTCACCATACTCAGTATGCGGATAATCAATCCTAACCTTTCGATTACACGCCCTAGTATAGGCACCTCTCCTGTGAGTTTGGCCTCCCAACCATGACCAACTGTCATCTTGGGTACTGCATAGGTGGACAATCTTCACAAGGTAGCCTCAGCTCAAACCTTGGCCGTGAGGGAACCAATACTATGGTATATAAGTTTCCAGTTAATCCCTACCCAATTCCCGGGTATTTTGGTTGTACGGTAAAATTGGAATGGTATCGCATCAAGAAAACCATCATTTTTATAAAGGGCTAAGGCTCATGCCTCAACATTTTCATCATCCAAATCATCTAGTGTTCGAAAACACATGTCAAAACATCTCAATAGAATGATCCATCATTCCAAGGTTTTCATAACCATTTTTCCACCAAGTATTTCCATCTAAAGTTGATCAAGTTTTATGCTTGGCACTAGCATCTACAAGTGGGGGTAAGTACTAATGAGGGGTGGTAAACTAGTGGAGTTTTACTAAGTTCAATCTCATGCCTTAGGATGACATAAAGATTATCTAGCTTAGGCCAAGTTTTATGCTCTTTATGCAACCTTCAATTTTCTTTCTAGAATCTACAATTCACTTAAGTAAGCTCTAAGTAATAGCTTTGATAAAGAAATAAAGTAGAAGCTTGCAAGTAAAACTAGGATTGGTTTATCAAGTGGGTATGTTCATATATGCTTAAGGCATATAGTTGGCATGGTAACAAGCAAGTATTTGCTTGCATAGGTATAGTATCTTGCAAGTGTTAACTTGCACAATAAACTAGTAGTATTAGGCTTGCATAAGTATCAGTATAAGCTTGCTAAATTGCAAGTGTTAGCTTGCCTTGTGCAGAGCAGTGGTTGAAGTTCTCCTCGGCTTCTTCTTCGTAGTATCCTTCTTCCTCCTCGTATCCTTGGTCGGTACTAGCGTCTATGAATAAATACGAGGTACACAATCACCAAACAATACTTAACTACTTTCAATCATCACACACAAGGGGTTCTATAGATGATCTAGCATCATCACTAATATTACAAGATTATTTCTTTTATTTTTAGAAAAGTAATTTCTACTCATTAAAAAACTACTTAAGATTTAACATTCTCCAAACTAAACATGGGATCATGTTGACACATGTCATCACCACATATTTCAGTACATGGGAATGTGATTTAAAGTGGTGTCACAATTTAATAAGATTTAACCTTTTATTTTAATTAAATAAAGTGACTAGAGTTGCCTAGGTGGCATTCTTTTATTACTTGCACATTATTTCTGTAAGTAAACCCATATGATTTTATATATTCTGAAAGGTATGATCAAATGTGATTTTTGAGAGTTGGAATCAACTCAAAAGCTATTATAGTTTAAATTTGAAAAATGTTTGAGTGCAGAAAAGGTTCTGCCTTGTTATTTTTACCAAGGTTGATCCATAGATTCAAATGATTTGAATCCAACGGGCTTGGATTAAGTATTTCAAAACCTTTCTAACAAAATTGGTTTCATTCAATTTGGTTCACTGAATCGAGCTGGGTTGATTTTTGAAATTAGGTACAGAACTATGTTTGAACTTAAATGGAAAAAGTTAAATTCAAACGACTGGGCTACGCGGGAACTGCTAATGGGCCGACCCAGTGTCACTCCGCGGCGCGGGGCGCAACTGACAGGGGGTTCCACTGGTCAGCGACTCATTAAACGCGAAGCGGTACGGGGCGATATCGGCCACACGATCTAAGTCTAATCGAACGACTGCTACTCATCGTCCACGTCGGGCGGCGCCGGCGAGACAGAAACCTAACACGGCAGGTGGGGGTCGTCGAGGGCTCACGGGGGCTTAGGCGAGGGTCGGCGATGTGGGCGAACGACGAAGTCGACGACGGCGAACCTCCTGGTACCGGCAGCTCCTCCTGGGGTGGACGAAATCGACGGCGCCCTTCTTCTCCAGAGGCGGCCTGCTCCGACGCAATTCCGGTGATGTGCTGCTCGCCTTGCTCCGGCTACGGGGTGGAACGATCTGTGAGGTGAGGGGAGTGAGATGGTGTGCTCAATTCGGCTGGGGGTCGTCTCCTTTTATAGGCTCGACGGTGAGACCGAACGGGATGGGCAGACGACGGTGGCGACACGGCTACGGGCAGCTAGGGGAATGGCCTAGGGTGGCGATCGATCGGTGGTCTCCTGGCAATGCTCTAAGGTGTAAATGCGCTTGTAGGGGCGGTGGCAAATGGTCTCGAACGCTCGATGCTCTGCGAGGCATAGGCGGCGTCTTCGACGGTGAGCGGTGGCTACGGGGCACGGGTGGTGAAATGGGCATGTCTGGCGGTCTCCTGGGACGGTGGGGAGCATGCTGGCGGGCGGCAAGGGCTCGAGGTGGTCGGGTTGCGTGGGAACGGTGCGTGCTCTGCGGTGCACGTCGGCATGGTTGACAGCGGCACGGGCGCGGCGTTCCTGGCGGTTCTGGGTGTTGTCTGCGAGGCAGGGCTGGTCAAGAGGGAGCGGTGAGGCATGGGCTATCTCCCAGACAAGGTTGGCATGGCTAGTTCTTCCTCTAGCCTGTTGTCCACACTGGGGTGACATGGATGCTCTCGGCTGTTCACCATTGATGGCATTGGCAAGCTCACAGTGGTGCTAGTGATTAGTTAAGATTGTTAGATGATCTACTAAGGCAAGTGGTGTCCAGAGAGGGAATAAGTTAGGCTAAAAACACTGCTCACTATAGTGTTTTGATTTTGTTTGATTTGCATCTGCAAGGTGTTTGATGAAATAGCCGCATGAATTCAAGTTTTGAATTTTGAAAAGATTTTTGGTGGGTGTGTTAGACATGTGCTGGTGAGTCTGTAGATGCTTGGGTTCTGAAAATTGAGCTTGTTTGAGTGGTTTTTGAAAAAGTGGGATCTTCCCATATAAAATAGATTCAATTTTAAATTGTCTTTTAAACTATGAATTTAAATGTTTCTTGATGATCACAAGGTGGGACTTGATACCTTGTTATGAGTACGATAAAGGGGTGCAAAGATCCAAATAAGTTTCTGTTAAGTTCTGAAAGTTAGAGATAGCCAAAGTAGGCATTGGATTTAATTTGGCCAAAGTCGTCATTCACTTAATTTGTTTGTTTTGATTTATTTGTCTTTGGGAAAAGTTTGGGGATTGTTTAGATGATGTTTATTTCACCTAAGAATCATTTTACAAGCAAAGAAACACATAATCATGGCAATTCAAAAGAATCCAAATTTTAATGCACACTCATATGAATACTTTCATATTTTTAACTGGAAAAAGTTTTTGTTAACCCTAATTTTGATGATTAGAGTTTGATGATTCTAGTTTAATATTTTTGGGATGTTACACGATACGTGCGTCGATTATACTCTCTCCGTTTACAATTAGATTGCAACATGCTTGTCGTTTTGTTTGATCGAGATCTGATTTGGGGATTTTTTGATCTTACACATGTTGTTTTCCTTTTGAAGATCCACCCCAATGTACCTGCGGATATCTATGACCCATATTGTAACGAAGTGGACTCGCAGCCAGACCAGAGTATTAAGTGCAGTTTATCACCGTGTCGCTATGTTGTGTGCGACAGGATGAGACCGAAGGACACCGACCACAAGTTTTACGCTTGAAGTCATAAGAAAACGGCCTGAGATTTCATGGCATGGGTTGATGAATAGCACGATATACTTCAGCGCACTTTAATACATCTCTGATGCAAGGTCAAAGCGAATGAAGATTTGAACATGCCATGAGAAGAAGTGTGCAAGAAAAGGCGTACTAAGAAGAAAGATCTAAGCTTGATTAAGGAGGTGTGCAGCAGTATTTTTAAAGATATACTGTTGATTAGGAGTGAACTAACCGACTTAGTTGAGCATATGTAATAAGTAATACCAGTTTCGTTTACTTTGTATATATATTTGTGATTCCTACCAAAAATTAAATATTATTTTGCATTGACTGCTTTACCAAATCTATAATAACTAATATATGTGTTGTTTAATGACTCCTTTTCAGTTATAAGGTTAAAAGATACAACGTGTCTACCAAGCCCACCAAGGTACTCGATATATCCCCACCAAGCCACCACCCACCTCTAGTTCACGCACAACCCTAACACATTTCAGCAGATGAGCCTCACTCTCGCCGATCCGCCAACATCTAGACGGCACGCAAACAGATTTGTCTCTCGTGCCACTCCCCGTAAGATCTTGAGTCAGATATGTCCCTCGTCCCAGTCCCCGTGAGATCTCAAGCTGGATCTGTCCCTCATGCCCCTTCCCATGAGATGCCGAGTCGGATCTGTCTATCGCACATCCCATAAGATCTGGAGCCGGATCTATCCGTCCTCGACGGAAAATATTGTCAGGATCCTTTCACTAATATGTTTTTTGCGGTCCGATCGACTCGGATTTAAGTGCTTTTTTACTAATTCGATCTATTTATTTTATTTGTAGGTTTGTTTGAGGAATATCGAAGACATAAAGATCGTTCTAGAAAGGAAAAACAAGCAGTTGATGGAAGACATCAAGAAAATTCTATAACAGAAGGAAATCATGAAAGAAAAGTAGATGCAGCTGGAGTTGCAGCTGGCTGATATCCTCTTTACACATAAGAGATACGGAAGTAGATAGGTTGAAGATAAAGAGAATTAGAAGATTTGCTCTAGAAAAGGCAACTGGTTTGCAACATGCAGCCTTTTGCATTGTAACATTAGTAGCAATTGTGATAGTTAATTTAGGATTATGTAAATTTATGTAATCTTCTTTATTGTGTAAATAAATATTGTTTTATATCTTAATGAGTATTTAGTACATTCCGAATTTAGTGAGAAATTATATTTGTTAATCACTAATTTCCATTAACTAATGTGTTGCTGGAAGGTACCAAACACGGTATAGTAATGCGTCGGACGTTGCGGTTACACGAAACTATAGTTTCATCGTCTTCCATAATGTAACGGGGTGTATCCTTTGCCGCGTTGCGGAAGCGCTAAATAATCCCCTGTTGTTGCACAATCTCCAACACAGTTATCCATAGTGGCTTTTTTTGTCGCGCCAGCGCGAGCACAACGACTAGGGCTGTACTTCAGCGTCTATAAGCACCAGCGCCGAGCTCCCTGTTGTAGTGATGTCACAATGGAAATCTTGGTTTGATATGTTTTTGGGAGGACCAAAATGCATATTATTCAACTACACTCTAGGTATTTTCTTGTTTTTTAGAAAGGAGCATATATCGTAAGATACCAATTATACCTAGCCTGTACAACAATGTATTACCCTATTGGCATTACAGACGTACACAACAAAAATAAAAACTAGAAAAAAAGAAAAGTCTTGCTATAGCGATCAGATCCTTAGTAGCAGAGACACTAACACCACCAAAGTCCAACCCCTCCAAAAAGATGCCTCCAAGAGGGAAACAGTGCTCAAGCGCTGTCATCGCCCGACCAAAGATTCTAGGTTTTCATCTTGGATGTGGTGACCCAGCATACTACTGCATGATGTAGTACATTATAGTCGTTGATATATAACACCAATAAAACACCGTTCACTAGTATTACATCCCTCAGAGTGGTACAACAGAAACACAACAGGACCAAGACATGACTATAGGTTACAACTCAGACTCTTTACAAAAGATCCAGAGAACACTCTAGGTTAAAGAGAGAGAAAGAAACTTCTTATAAAGAAGAACCAGAAATAATCAACTCGTAACTATCATGCTAATAAGATTAGCATCTAACTATTTGGCTTGCATTGCTGCTATTGTAATACTCTATAGAAGTAGGTTCTATGGCTAGGGATTATATTCCTATCTAATAGCAACTTCATCTTCACTTTAGTTGATGTATATGTTGACTTCATTGAATTCATTAAAGAACTTGAGATGTTGATGACGATTCCCTTGAGTACCAATTGATGTAGACGTCGTCTGTATTGGCTTCAGAATCTAGCAAGGGTTAAGGAGATACGTTGAGTACGAGCGTACACAGCAAGTTCACTAAAAAGGAGTGTTTGATGAACTAGCTACAGCTACAGACCATAGGTCATAGGCTATACAGGTTTTCGTAAACATTTCTTCGAAGGTTTCTTTTATTCTGAAAAGCTATGTCCTCCAGCCTTCATAGGTTTACCAGAACTTTCATGGAGTTCCTTTCCTGCCGTGTTCGTAGATCCTTCCCGGAATAAGGAGTAACAAGTTACGGTTCTTACACTCTACAGAGGTGCATTACTTTACCTATAAGAGATCAAATCCTTGTTGCACAATGATGGCTCAGATGATGTAGAGCTCTTTGGGAACCCCAAGATGAAGGTATGATGAGCACAACAGCAAGTTCCCCTCAGTTATGAAATCAAGGTTATCGAACCAGTAGGAAAAAGGAAACAACTCCCAAGGTGTTGCTAGCAACTTGGAACCTCCACAACACAATCACAATACTTTGCCCCAACTTATAGTAAGGTTGTCAATCTCACTGGTTTTGCTGAAAACAAATGATTAAACGTATAGTATAGAAGATAATAATTGCTTATAGTAATTGCAGAAAGTAAACAGTAAACAGTAGATGGAATATCAATGGGAAAGGTATGGACCGGGGTCCATAGTTCACTAGAGGTGTTTCTCCATAATATAAATAGCATGTTGGGTGAACAAATTACAGTTGGGCAATTGACAGATTGAGAATGCATAGCTATGCATGTACATGTCATGATGATTTCTGTGAGATTCATTTGGTCATTACAACGTAATCCAACATGTAAAGTAAACAATACAATTTCCCTTGGACAAAGGATTGTTGTTTTCTCCCTAGTAGCAACAACACATCTACAACCTTAGAGATTTCTGTCACTTCCCCATATTACTAGAGGCATGAACCTACTATCGAGCATAAATACTCCCTCTTGGAGTTACAAGCATCTACTTGGCCAAAGCATCTACTAGCAACGGAGAGTATGCAAGATCACAAATAACAAAGACATGATAGAATCAATAATCAATATTGACGTAGTACTCAATATCCATCGGATCCCAACAAACACAACATGTAGGATTACAAATAGATGATCTTGATCATGAACGGAGCTCACAAGATAAAAACATGATAGCACAAAGGAGGAGAAACAACCATCTAGCTACTGCTATGGACACATAGTCCAAGGATGAACTACTCATGCATCACTCCGAAGGCTGGCATGGTGATGAAGAAGGCCTCCGGGATAATCTCCCCTCTCCGACAGGGTGCCGGGAAGAGCTTTGGATCCCCTCCCTGATATAGGTACGATGGTGGCGGCAGCTATGGACTTTTTCGTAGATTTCTGATCGGGTTGTTAGGGTTTCTTCCTCGGGGTGTTTATATAGGCGAAGGGGAAAGGTCGGTGGACGCCAGGGGGGACCACACCATAGGGCGGCGTGGCCTAGGGTGGACCCACGCCATCCCTAGGTGTGGCCTTCTCGTGGATCCACTTCGTCTCTCCTTTAGGCTCAGTGTTGCGTCTGAAAAAATAGGAACTTCGGCTTTTGTTCTGTCCAATTCCAGAATATTTATTTACTAGCTTTTCTGAAACCAAAAACAACAGAAAACAGGCAACTGGCACTGCGGCATCTTGTCAATAGGTTAAAAATGCCTCAAAGTGTAGATAAAACATAAGATAGTTGTTACAAAACAAGCATGGAGCATAAAAAATTATAGATACGTTTACGATGTATCAAGCATCCCCAAGCTTAACTCCTGCTCGTCTTCGAGTAGGTAAGTGATAAAAAGAATAATTTTTGAGGTGACATGCACCATCACAATCTTGATCAAGATATTGTAAATCATTGATAGCTAGGATCATAGTACTCTAAACATGAGCATGAAAGATATAGTTCTAACAATAAGACAAAGCAACTAAGTTGCAATATGAAAAGGTACAAACAAAAGATCATGAATAACAATGCATCGAAAGACATTTGTTTGTTTCACATATAGAAAACAAAGCATGAATGGTATTCAGCTTGTCCTTCATGGATTAGCAAAACATAAATGCATAGGACACCTTCAAAGTTCATAAGGGTGACTAGATACAAATAATTTAAGGACAAGCAATACCATAATTATGAATCAATCAATAAGTTTTGGGACAATGCACATTGAACTAAGAATGACAACTATGCTCTCTTAATTGGTGCATAAAGGATAGAAGATGAAGACTCAACATAAAATAAAAAGAAAGGCCCTTCAAAGAGGGAAGTAGGGATTTCAAGTTTCATAAAGAGCTTCCAAAAATATGGTACTTACTAGCTTTGAGCTCTCATTGCCCCTGTCATTGCCATCTTGAAGTGATTAAGTTTAAAGTGACACAAATATGAGTATATGCTTGACAAGTTATAAGTTGAAAATCTCATGCCCCTTGCGTACGAGTACCGAACCTCATGTTACCCAACTTTGGTCACAAGCAAGTTATTATCATTGTAAGTATATGTGTATCATAGCGAACCGCCAACGGGGTACCCCTTGCCCCTTGACACAGGAGCTATCCCATATCAAAATGACAAGGCAACAAACAATGAGCATCTCATCAATCTTTGCTATTTGCATAGGTTTTTATTAAGGACATTTCACAGAATGCTCATTATGGTTATGCTGCAAGTTTCCACCATGATTAGGCATGGCTTAGGCTAGGTGCCCAGGCATTTATCTAACACATATACAAACTCCATGAGCTCACAAGCTCCGCTTTTATTTCACACTGTCGGGATCCATAAAAAAAATAACATGATATCAACTGAAAAGAATAAGTGCAATGTTGAAAGCGTTCCCCATGACAACATTGTTCTACTAATTCACAACTTATAATTTGCAAACATATAAGCAACATAGATGGGAACAATGTTTCAAGTTTATTAAGTGCAAGAAATAAAATGTGCCATCAAGTTTGTGAGAGATTTAATCACTAGTTCTCACATAACAAAAGTTTAATTTGGAAGATAGATAAACACATGAATATACTTGGAATGGTGTAACACACCATGCATAGGAGTTTATAGTGGACTCTTTGGAATAACTTTGTTTCTTGGGAGTTGGATGCACGAGTAGATCTCATACTCAGTATAGGTGGAGGCTAGTAAAAGACAGGGAGCGACCAACTAAGAGAGCAATAATGGCCATAATAATGCAAAGTGACAAAACATTATTAATTAAAGCATAACATGATATCACAAGTCAAAAACTAAATGATCATAGAGGCTATGGTGACTGGTTCATAGTCATAACATGGTGTAAGCATGCGCCAAGTCAACCCAAATAAAGCATCAAAGGAGAATACCACAATATTATGCTTTTGTATGCTAAAACAATGCATGATTCTTTCAAGGCACATTAAGCAATCTCAATTGTTTGAAAAAAGTCATGCTAAAACAATAATTACTAAGCATATAGTCAAAGCAACATATAACATGACATGATAAATTCTAAGTCACAGTCAAAATAAGCTTCCTTTTGTACCACTATAAGCATGAAACTTCCTACTCTTCTCCAACACCAATCGACTTATTTGAAACAACTCACAAAGATAATAATCAATAAAGACCAGTGAGATTGTCTCACAAATTTACAAAGAAGAACTAAAAAGTTCTAAGCAGAAAGCATGAGAAAACTAAAGCTAAACATAGTGTTAGAAAAAGAGAACACTCACAAAGATAATAAGAGTGAAAACTAAAGTGTTCTAGGCAATGAAGAACTAGGTATGACTTCTACAAAATAGGTGTGTTGGGGTCCGGCCAACTTATTGCAGCCAACAAAACAAAAGAAAACTAAAAAAAAAACAAAGATGCTCCAAAAACAACACATAGTGCATGAAGCAGTAAAAATGAAGTGTCTTGAAAGAAGACCTGAGATTTTTATTGATGAAGATGGGGATGCCTTGGGCATCCCCAATTTTTGATGCTTGTACCTCTTGAATATTTATTGGGGTGACACGGGTGGCATCCCCAAGCTTGATCTTTTATCCATACTTCATATCATCTCGTTATTCTCTCCCTACACTTGAAAATTCCCTTCATACAAAACTTCACATAATCTTCATTAGCAACATTAGTGTACTCAAGATAATAAGCCTTTAGGTTTAGTTTAAAATCAAGTAAAACTTTCATTAAAACACAAGATACTATAGCAATTCCTTTTAAAAGCTCAAGTGATCAAAGATAACTCAAAAAGAAACCGATTAAGAGGCAAATGCACATAATGGCAGAAATATGTCAAAACAGACCAGCAGGTAAAGACCGATTTTTTCGAAGATCTTCTATTACTCAAATCTAAAAGTGAAAAACTAACAAAAGTTGGGTAAATAACATGGGCATGCACTCAAACAATTACAGCTCAATCCAACGCACGGGGATTTTTCACGATTTTTTACAGTGAAGCACAAAAATCTATTTCGGGACAGCAACTTCTTCAAATCTTACTTCTCTCTCATTAGAGGTTATTCTTGGCACAAAAACCACACAAAAAGGATAAGGAGAGGTTATTACAGAGGCAATAACTTCCAAGACTGAATAAAAGAAAAACTTACGATGACCCACAAGTATAGGGGGTGTACCGTAGTACTTTCGATAAATAGGAGTGTCGATCCCAACGAGGATCAGAAGGTGTTGAACAGTGGTATGGCGCAAGAAATCCCTGTAAATACTTAGCAAACAGAGTTTTAGTGGTTTTCTAACAAGGCAACAAAACAAAGAGCAAGTAACATAAGTAACGAATAAACATAGCAAGTGGCCTAATCCTTTCTTAGCAAAGGACAAGCCGGTGGAAATACTTATAAGGACCAAACATTCTCGAGGACACATGGGAATTCTGTCAAGTGCTTTTGCTTCAAATAGCTGAGTACTCTTCTCTGGTGTTTGTAAGTGTTGTGTAGGTGAACATGTTCTAACATACCGCCCTTCCTAGGACTAATACATGCTTGTGATTAAAACCCCTACAAACATCCGTAACTATAGGAAAGTAATTAAGATATAAATCTAACCACAGCCTTAAACTCTGAGATCCTACGCTCCCTTGTGCAAAGGTGTCCTAACGGGAGTTCGGATTTCTATTACTCTGGCAACCCCACAATTAGTAGACAAATATACAATGCATTCCCCTAGGCCCATAAATGGTGAAGTGTCATATAGTTTACGTTCACATGACACCACTAGAAGAATAGCACCACAACTTAAATACTAAACCATTGAATAATAACTCATCACAGATTCACTACTAACAACATGAATTCTCCCATGTCCTCAAGAACTAAACGAACTACTCACAAGACATCATATGGATCAAGATCAAAGATGATATGATAATGGATAACAATCTGAACATAAACAATAATCCAATGGTTCCACTCACAAGCATCAACTACAATAGTAATAAACACTGGGAAAGTTTACCGTAAGAACTAAAGCAATATACAACACAATTGTTACAGCGGGACGGAGTGATGGTGATGGTGCTGGTGGATGATGATGATGATCCCGATGAAGCCTAGCTTGATGATGGTGTTGATGGCGATGGTCTCCCTTCTCCGGGAAGGAATTCCCCCGACAGAAATCTGTCTGCCGGAGAGATCTTTCTCTCTCGGTGTTTTCCGCCCCCCAGAGGCGGCGGAAATCTATCTGTGGTTGCCTCCCTGGTGTTAGGGTTCCATAGGGAAGATATAGGCGAAGGGGCGGAGTCTGAGGCTGGGCAGGTGGGCCACACCTGCCCTAGGCGCGGGGTCAGGTGGGCCCGCACCTAGGGGGGTGTGGGCCCCCTGAGGCCATCTCTGTCCCTCCTTCTGGCTTTCTTCGTCTTCTAGTAAAATAATATATTTCCATATTTTTCTGGTATTTTTCTGATCTTCGCGAAATTGCACCGAAACGCCTTCTTTTCCATCAGAATCCATACTCCGGCAGTCCATCCTCCAGGAATCATCCAACATGCATAAACAGATGAAAAGCCATAAGTAATACCTCATAATAAGACAAATATCAATGAATAGAGGTGAATTATGATATAGAATGGTGATGCAAATTGGGCGTATCAGCTCCCCCAAGCTTAGACTTCGCTTGTCCCCAAGTGAATACTAAGCTCGGTAAACATGTCCACAGGTTTATGGAGTGAAGTGTCGATAAAAGAATACGAACAAGAAGCATCACACTTACCATTGCACAAATCATAGAAGAAAGCAACTCACCATTATATAACTTAGCTTGCAACCAAGTATAGCAGTCACAATAGAGATGCATAAAGATAAATCATAATTGGAATTGGCAAACTTGTTCTTGGTCAGAGAACACCTGGCAAACAGTTTCACAAAATTTTTTTGTGGAAGTTTCAAAACAGGAACACTCTTTGCTCAAAAAGGTTTTTTAACAAGTGAAGGCTTTCAAAGTAATACTCGATAGATAAGAGTTTTGTGCAAACAAGGAAGATGAAGAACATGATTGAATAAATCACCATATGAATGCTTGAAACACAACAACTCAAAATATTTCTGGAGGTAGAGAGGAAGTAGGTTTACTGACTCAACTGGTAACTAGGAGAAAGGTCCCTTCATAGAGGGTAGCAGGGATTACAAGTCATAAAGAGCTTTCAAAATATTATGGTACTAACTAGCTTTGAGCCATCATTGCCCCTATAATAAGAATCTTGAGATGATTAAGGTTAAAGTGAACAAAGATGGAGTATATGCTTGACGAAATATAAGTTGGCAATCTCATGTCCCTTGAATATGAGGGTCACTCCTCATGCATACTCAACTTTGGGTCCAGGTAAGTTCTTGTCATTGTAAGTATTTGCATATCATTGAGAACCGCCAACGGGGTACCCCTTGCACATGGTACAGGAGCTTTCCCATAACCAAAATGACAAGGCAAGCAGACAATGAGCATCTCAGCAATCTTTTTATTTACTATGCATATAGCTTTTTATTGAGGATGCTTCACAGATGACTCACTATGGTGATGCTGCAAGTTTCCACCATGATTAAGCATGGCTTAGGCTAGCGGCCCAGGTGTTTCTCTAACACAGAATACAAACTCCATGGACTTACAAGTTCCCTCTTTATTTCACATCGTTGACATCCATAGACAAAAGAGCACGATATCAACTGTGTACAGAGTACAAGTGCAATGTTGAAAATGTTTCCCGTGACATCACGGTTCTGCTAATTCCAACGTATAGATGCAAGCATATACAACTTCGATGTTCACAATGGTTCAAGTTTATTAGGGGCAAGTAATAAAGTGTGCCATCAAGTTCGTGAGAGCTTTACTAACTAGTTTTCACATAACAAAATACTTTTTAATTCGAAAGGTAGATGAAACTTGAGAATTTTCTTGGAATAGCAAAAGCTACTAGGTAGATATGGTGGACACAAGTGGCAAAAGTTTTGGGTTCAAAGGATTTTGGAAACATGAGAAGTATGCCTTCTCAAAACAGGTTTTTGGCTAGCAAGGCTTGGTAGCAAGCAAGAGAGTTGAAAGAAACAAGCAAACATACAAGTAATAAAGCCAAACATGCAATCTTCCTTGAAGACACAAAAGAATCTTAAATAAAGAATACTAAGCTTATGAGCCAACAAGAAAGGAAACAAATGATACCAAATACCTGTAAGCTTTTTCTTTCTTTCTTTTTCTTTCAAACTAATGCCACTGACCAGAACTCGGTTTGCCAAAACCAATTTTGATCCACTTGATGATCCCAAAGTGGTGCCAATACTTAACAACAAGATCCATCATATAATAGAGATTGCAAACTAAAAATAAGAAGTGCAAAAAGTAAAATATGAGACTTCTCATTAATATTCAAATAAAGGCACTCACACCAAGGGATACATAGATAATAAACTAAAGGAGAGATACTTCCACATGCAAACCAAACTATAAGATAACCCCTCTACCACAGATATGAATCCACTAAAATGGTAAAAGCTAAAAGATAATGGTGGTGATACCGCGACACTCCCCCAAGCTTGGAACAAGCCAAAGGGATGCCAAACCTGATGACGAATTACTCCTTTGATGGTGGTGGTGTTCTCTTGATAAGCTCCTCAATAAGTTTCTTCAACTCCATGAACTCAAAAGTAAGAGTACGGATTAGCTCCGAGTTTTGCTCTATCCGGTTCATGATCATGTCAGTCCGAGAATCCCAGTTCTTGTTATTCTTTCCACACTCTTCATCCTTAGCATGATCCTTCTCTGCATTGTTAGAACGGGGCATATCCCAAACCTAGGGAAAATTCCCTTTGGACACATGTTGATATTGATATTCATGTATAAGTGTATGGAATGATCTCTTTTCACGTGGAGGAGATGACCGTGGATTGTAGAAGAGACGTGGAGGTTTCCCTCATATGGACATCCGTGCTGTCCTCTTAGGCTTGATAGGGGTTGCCACCAAACCAATGCTTGCGACGGTAGCGCGGGTGTCCGGTTGCTTGTCCTCTTCCATGTCACCTTCATAACCTACCGGAATCTCCTCTTCCTTGGGGACTTGAGGTTCTTCTTCCTCGGGCTCTTTGCCTTTGTCTTTGGCGGAGGCCATGGCGCTCTAAACTTGAGAAGATTTCCTGACAGAAACAGATCGAAATGAAAATACGACGAGAACACGACGCATGAACCTTGGGGGATTCGGGGGTTATATATTATGAAGATTCAATGCATAAGGAAGGTTTTGACACGGAAATGAGGCGGAGACGGAGTTCAAGGAGGGGACACCCCCGTCAGGCACGACCAGGATGGGCCCGCGCCTAGGGTGGGTTTGTCCACCCCGGGCTCCGTTTCCTCTTCAGTTCCGTCTTGTAACTTCCCTTATGTATTAAAAACATCAAAAATATAAAAAGATTGGGGTTTCACGAACCTTTTGTTTTCACCACTTTTACCTATTCAAAGACGAACTCTGCAGATTCCTTCTCTCTTTCTCCTACGAATTTCCTTCTTACAAAACCCTTGCACAAACTCAATGACAACATTAGTGTAGGCAAAAACAATAAACCTTTGGTACACACTTCAACTGAAAACCCATCAAAACAAAAGCTTCTGTAAGAGGCAAATGCAAATGATGGAAAAAATCTATCAAAACAGACCTTCTGTTGCTCAAATCAAAAAGTGCAGAACTGATGAAAGTTGTGTAACAACTTGGAGAACAAGCTCAAAAAAATGCAGATCCATCCAAAGTACTGAGCTTCCTCACGAATTTTTACAATGCAGCACAAAAATCTGTCCCAGGACAGCCACTTTTCACAACTCCTCTACTTCACAAAAGTAGTTGAACTTGACACAAAAACCAAAACAAAAAGGATAAGGAGCGGTTATTACAGGTAATAACTTCCAAGACTCGACAAAACTCTTGGGTTATCTCCCAACAAGTACTTTTCTTTAATGCCTTTAAGTTAGTCTTGAAACTTCCAAAGATGCCCACATAGGATATATATATATATATATATCTAGAGTGAAAGAGAGCATCAAGGAGCAAATAACCAACACACTTGATTCTAACCCACTTCCTATGCATGGGGGTATCATGAGAAACGAATTGTTGAAACAAAAGGCCACACGCATAGGAAGACAAAACAGATGCAACTTCAAAGCTTTCAACATAAAACATGGGAAACTTAACATCATTGAGATGCATAAAACCATGTTTCCCTCTCTCAAAATAACTTCCAGTAGCACTTTGAATAAATTTGACAATATAACTGTCACTTGAAACAACTTTATCACCAGAATAAGCATACTTACAGTCACCAAAAAGAGGTCCAAGGTCATAGACTGGATCAATAGAAGCAAGTTGTTCCATCCTGAAATCTTTATTAGGCAAGCTATTTTCACAAGGAGCTTTAGCAAATTTGGAAAAGTTAAACTCATAAGAATCTCCATCAAACTTAGTTAAAACTTTTTCCTTCTTACAATCAATAATAGCTCCACAAGTGTTCAAGAAAGGTCTACCAAAAATGATAGGACAAGTTTTGCTAGCTGCTGAATTAAGCACTAGAAAATCAGCAGGATACTTAATCTTACCACAGAGAACCTCCACATCTCTTACAATGCCAATGGGGCAAATGGTTTCCTTGTTATCAAGGTGAACAACCACATCAATGTCCTCAAGCTCACAAGAACCAATCTCATGCATAATTTCCCTGTAAAGCTCATAAGGAATAGCACTAGAACTAGCACCAATATCACATAAACCATAGTAGCAATGATCACCAATTTTAACAAAAAGCACATGAGCACTAGCTTTCTAGCCTTACTAGGATGAGAAATAATATCAGAAGCGTCTTCACAGAAGACAATGTGCTCATCCTCTATATTTCTAGTGACAGTGTCTTTCACAATAGCTACCACAGGTTCATCACTCAAATGCTTACCAGGCTCCACAGTTTTCATTGTACCTTTGTTATTTGCATTAATAATCATAGAATACTCCTTTACCTTAGCTGGGAAAGGCATCTTCTCAACATGAGGTTCAGGCACAATATGATTAGTAGTACAAACTTGAGTACTTCTAACAGGAACATGATTAACAACATATTTATAAGGGGCATGGTACTTATTCCACTTCTTCTTTGGAATTTCCATGTAAGAGGCAAAGGCTTTAAAACAGTTGGCAATACTTTGGGAATCAAGACCAAACTCATTGCTAATATCACGGAAGTCATCAGTTCCCATAAAATATTTAATGCAATCGTAATCATAGTTTATACCTGACTTTCTTCCTTTATCATTTTCCCATGCTTCAGTGTTATCTTGAATACGGTCTCAGAGATCCCATTTAGCTTCTTCCTTCATACGTGTGAATGATCCAGCACAAGAAGTATCTAGTAAATCTTTATCATGAAGAGAAAGCCTAGCATACAAGTTATTGAGAATAATATTGTTAGGGAGTTCATGAATAGGACATTTAAGCATTAGTAACTTCAGTCTCCCCCAAGCTTGAGCTGTACTTTCTCCATCAAGAGGCCAAAAGTTATATATAAGATTTCTATCCTTATGAATTTCACGAGGAGGATAAAATTTAGAGTAAAAGAGAGATGCCATCTCCTCCCAATTCCATGGATTGTCCATTCCTGACCAGCTTATACCATTCTTCAGCTCTCCCTTTCAAGGATATGGAGAGTAACTTCTTGTTCACCTATTCAGTTGTGATACCTGCACACTTAAACAAACCACATAATTCATGGATAAAAAGCAAGTGATCACCGAGATGGACAGTTCCATCCCCTAAATAATAATTATCCATAACACGGTCAATAATACTTGTAGGTATCTTAAATGGATCTATCTCAACAGGAGGTGGTTCATATACTACCCTAGCAGTGGTAGTAGTTTTCCCAAACAGAAAACCAAGTGGGTTATCCATATTGGAAACAAAGTAATAAGCAGTAACAAAAGCAATACTCACAGTAAAAGTTTCCCTTACCAGTTCCACTCTTCAATAGTGCTTCACTCCCCGGCAACGGCACCAGAAAATAGTCTTGATGACCCACAAGTATAGGGGATGTATCGTAGTACTTTCGATAAATAGGAGTGTCGGTCCCAACGAGGAGCAGAAGGTGCTGAACAGTGGTATGGAGTAGGAAATCCCTGTGAATAGTTAGCAAACAGATTTTTAGTGGTTTTCTGACAAGGCAACAAAACAAAGAGCAAGTAGCAGAAGTAACAAACAAATAGACCAAGTGGCCCAATCCTTTCTTAGCAAAGGACAAGCCGGTGGAAATACTTATAAGGACCAAAAGTTCTCGAGGACACGTGGGAATTCTGTCAAGTGCTTTCGCTTCAAATAGCTGAGTACTCTTCTCTATTGTTTGTAAGTGTTGTGTGGGTGAACCTGTGCTAACATACCGCCCTTCCTAGGACTAATACATACTTGTGATTAAACCCCCTGCAAACATTCGTAACTACAGGAAAGTAATTAAGATATAAATATAACCACAGCCTTAAACTCTGAGATCCTACACTCCCTTGTGCAAAGGTGTCCTAATGGGGGTTCAGGTTTCTATTACTCCGGCAACCCCACAATTAGTAGCCAAATACACAATGCATTCCCCTAGGCCCATAAATGGTGAAGTGTCATGTAGTCGACGTTCACATGACACCAATAGAACAATAGCACCACAACTTAGATACTAAAACATTGAATAATAACTCATCACAGATTCACTATTAAAAGCATGACTTCTCCCATGTCCTCAGGAACTAAACGAACTACTCACAAGACATCATATGGATCAAGATCAAAGATGATATGATAATGGATAACAATCTGAACATAAACAATAGTCCAATGGTTCCACTCACAAGCATCAACTACAATAGTAATCAACACCGAGAAAGTTTCCCCTAAGAACTAAAGCAATATCCAACACAATTGTTACAGCGGGACGGAGTGATGGTGTTGGTGTTGGTGTTGGTGGAGATGATGGTGTGGATGATGATGATGCTGATCCCGATGAAGCCTAGCTTGATGATGGTGCTGATGGCGATGGTCTCCCCTCTCTGGGAAGGAATTCCCCGGCAGAAATTTGTCTACCGGAGAGATCTTTCTCTATGTGTGTTTTCCGCCCCTAGAGGCAGCGGAAATCTATCCGTGGTCGCCTCCCTGGTGTTAGGGTTCCGTAGGGAAGATATAGGAGAAGGGGCGGAGTCAGAGGCTGGGCATGTGGACCACACCTGCCCTAGGCACGGGGTCAGGTGGGCCCGCGCCTAGGGGGTGTGGGCCCCCTGAGGCCCATCTCCGTCCCTCCTTCTGGCTTCCTTCGTCTTCTGGTAAAATAATATGTTTCCATATTTTTCTGGTATTTTTCTGATCTTCACGAAATTGCACCGAAACACCTTCTTTTCCATCAGAATCCAGACTCCGGCAGTCCATCCTCCAGGAATCATCCAACATGCATAAACAGATGAAAAGCCATAAGTAATACCTCATAATAAGACAAATATCAATGAATAGAGGTAAATTATGATATAGAATGGTGATGCAAATTGGGCGTATCACTTACTGAAATAAAAATTGGGTTATCTCCCATGAGTGTTTTTCTTTAACGCCTTTCAGCTAGGCATAGGAAGCAAGAATCAAGTATTTTTGAATGAAGAAGCATTAACATCAAATTTTGTTTTAATAGGAGAGCCAATAGATATCTTCTCTTTTTTTTCTAGGGAAGTGTTATATACCTTTCTTGAGTGGAAATTGATATTTAATGGTGCCTTCCTTCATATTTATAATGGCACCAACAATTCTAAGAAAAGGTCTTCCCAAAATAATAGGACAAGAAGCATTGCATTCAACATCCAAAACATAGAAATCAACGGGGAAAAAGGTATTGTTAACCATAATAATAACATCATTAATACTCCCCATAAGTTTCTTTTTACCATTATCATCAAGATGGACATCCAAATAACAATCTTCCAATGGTGGAAAATCAAGCATTTCATAAATTTTTCTAGGCATAATAGAGACATTAGTACCAAGGTCACATAAAGCTTTGAGATCAAAGTCATTCACTTTCATATTAATGATGGGTTCCTAAACATCTTCTAATTTCCTAGGAATAGAAGCTTTATGTTTCAATTTTTCTTCATTAATTTTCATGCGAGCATTTGTAATATGTTTTTTAAAAGACATATTCATAGCACTAGCATTAGGACTTCTAGCAAGCTTTTGCAAGAACATAATTACTTCAGAAATATCGCAACCATCAAGATCAAAATCAAAGTTAGCATCCAAGGTAGTAGAACTATTGTTTCCCATGTTTCGAAATATTTCAGCATTTTTATTGGAAAAAAGGAATGGGGACTTCATGTGGTTTGCTAGCATCAACATTACTAGTGGTGGTAATAGTACAAATCTTAGTCGTAGTACTATTTCTAGAAATTTTATCTTCTCTTTCCCACCTAGCATGCAATTCAGCTAACATTCTAACATTTCCATCAATTCTAACTTGTATGTCATTAGTAGCAGCAAAGGGGGTTTCCATAGTTTCAGGTTTAGTAGCCATTTTATTAATCAAAGAAGATTGTGCTTCAGACAAAGATGCAATATTTTTTCAGCATTCGAAAGCTTTTCCTCAACAATTTTATTGAAGGCAGTTTGTTTACTAATAAAATCCTTAAGCATAAATTAAAGTTCAGAGGGTGCAATTTTATTGTTGTTGTAGGAATTCCCATAAGCATTACCATTATTAGGAGGATATGGCCTATAATTATTGTTACCAAAATTATTCCTCTAGGAATTGTTGCTAAAATTATTATTTCTAATGAAGTTCACGTCAACTTGCTCTTCTTGAGCAACCAAAGAGGCTAAAGGAACATTATTTGGATCAATATGAGCTTTTACATTAACAAGCATAGACATAATAACATAAATTTTATCACTTAAGGAGGAGGTTTCTTCAACAGAATTTACCTTCTTACCTTGTGGAGCTCTCTTAGTGTGCCATTCAGAATAATTAACCATCATATTATCAAGGAGCTTTGTTGCAGCACCCAAAGTAATGGTCATAAAGGTACCCCTAGCAGCATAATCCAATAGATTTCTTGAAGAAAAATTTGCCCTGCATAAAAGGTTCGGATAATCATCCAAGCAGTCAGCCCATGAGTGGGGCAATTCTTTACCAAAGATTTCATTCTTTCCCAAGATTTAACAACATGTTTATTATCAAATTGTTTAAATTTACTTATTTCACTTCTCATAGATATAATCTTAGGAGGAGAATAATATTTTCCAATGAAGGCATCTTTGCATTTAATCCAAGAATCAATACTATTTCTAGGCAAAGATAGCAATCATTCTTTAGCTCTTCCTATCAAAGAGAAAGGAAACAATTTAAGCTTAATAATATCTCCATCTACATCCTTATAATTTTGCATCTCACAAAGGTCAACAAAATTATTAAGGTGAGCAGCAGCAGCATCAGTACTAGCACCGGAAAATTGCTCTTTCATAACAAGATTAAGCAAGGCAGGTTTAATTTCAAAGAAAGTAGCTTCAGGAACAGGTGGAGCAATAGGTGTGCACATGAAATCATTGTTGTTTGTGCTAGTGAAATCACACAACTTAGTGTTTTCAAGGGTAGTCATTTTTGCAAGATTAAAAGCAAGCCAACAGAAATAGAAACTGAAGTAGGGACTATTTTTTTGTGTTTTTGATAAAAACAAGCAAACCAGTACAACTATTTTTTTGTGTTTTTGATAAAAAGGAATAAGCAAAACAAAGCAAAACAAAAACAAAGTAAAGAGATTGGTTGTGAGAGACTCCCCTTGCAGAAATCTTCTTTCTCCTAGAAAAGTGATTTGACGGGGAGGAAGAGATTGAAGCTGTCCTTATCTCCCCGGCAACGGTGCAAGAAAAGTGTTTGATGGCTCAGATGATGTAGAGCTTGTTGGGAACCCCAAGAGGAAGGTATGATGAGCACAACAAGTTTCCCTCAGTTATGAAACCAAGGTTATCGAACCAGTAGGAGAAAGGAAACAGCTCCCAAGGTGTTGCTAGCAACTTGGAACCTATACAACACAATCACAATATTTTGCCCCAACTTACAATGAGGTTGTCAATCTCACTGGTTTTGCTGAAAACAAAGGATTAAACGTATAGTGTAGAAGATAGTAATTGCTTGCAGTAATTGCATAAAGTAAATAGTAGATGGAATAACAATGGGAAAGGTATGGACCGGGGTCCACAGTTCACTAGAGGTGTTTTTCCATAAGATAAATAGCATGTTGGGTGAACAAATTATAGTTGGGCAATTGACAGATTGAGAATGCCTAGCTATGCATGTACATGTCATGATGATTTCTATGAGATTCATTTGGGCATACAACATAATACATAGACCATAATCCAACTGCATCTATGACTAATAATCCACCTTCAGGTTATTATCCGAACCCCTTCCAGTATTAAGTTGCAAGCAACATATTATTGCATTAAGCAAAGTGTGTAAAGTAAACAATACAATTGCCCTTGGACAAAGCATTGTTGTTTTCTCCCTAGTTGCAACATCACATCCACAACCTTAGAGATTTTGTCACTTCTCAAGATTACTAGAGGCATGAACCTACTATCAAGCATAAGTACTCCCTCTTGTATTTACAAGCATCTACTTGGCCAAAGCATCTACTAGCAGCGAAGAGCATGCAAGATCACAAATAACAAAGACATGATAGAATCAATAATCAATCTTGACGTAGTACTCAATATCCATCGGATCCCAACAAAGGAAACATGTAGGATTACAAATAGATGATCTTGATCATGAACGGAGCTCACAAGATCTAAACGTGATAGAACAAAGGAGGAGAAACAACCATCTAGCTACTGCTATGGACCCATAGTCCAAGGATGAACTACTCACGCATTATTCCGGAGGCTGGCATGGTGATGAAGAAGGCCTCTAGGAAGATCTCCCCTCTACGGCAGGGTGCCGGGAAGATCTTCGGATCTCTTCCCCGATCTAGGGACGATGGTGGCGGCGGCTACGGACTTTTTCATGGATTTCTGATCGGGTCCTGAGGGTTTCTTCCTCGGGGTGTTTATATAGGCGAAGGGGCAATGTCGATGGACGCCCGGGGGCCCATGCCATAGGGCGGTGCGGCCTAGGGTGGACCCGCGCCAGCCCTAGGTGTGGTCGCCTCGTGGATCCACTTCGTCTCTGTAAAATCCCAGCAATAGAGCTTAGAAATAAGCTGAACACATAGTTGTGCATAGAAAATCCGGATAATTTTCGCGCAAAACTAAAGAAGCTATAGAGGGATCGATATCTCTCTTGTTCTGATAGGAACATCTGAACAGGTGCGAAAGATTTTGACATGACCTTTAAATATTATATGTGTTTCTGGAGGGGTAAAATTTGAAATTTACTTTGAATTCCAAATTCAATTCTAATTTTGAATTTGGAAATTCAGAAATAATAATGCAATAATTAAGTAAAGGGAAATGATTATAATATTGATATAAAAGAATCCTTTCTTATAAGAATACATTAAGTATTGCATTGTTCTTTTACAATAAAAGAATAAGAGCAAATTACAATAAGAAATGAATTTTAATAATAAATAAGAATTGAATTCTTATTTATAAGTAAGGTATAAACATTTAATAAATACAAGTTACAAATAAAACAATAATGGAATACTTTATTACATAAGACAATGTTACATTGTTGTTGCAATAAAAGGATAAAATAAAATTTACAACAAATATAAGAAATATACTAAAACCTTAACTATTGGTCCTAAGCTAAATCTTGTATCTTCTTTTCTTCTCCTTATCTTCATTCCTGCAGAATAAACAACAAAAGAAAGGAAACATTTTGTTATGTTAAAATGTTTGCCCCACCATAGGTGAGGCAATTTAATTTATTAAACTTAGTTAGGGAATTTAGGAAGTACTCCTAAATTCCACAACCTAGAACCAGAGGGCATTACCAAATCTAGGCAACATTTAGGACATGGATCAAATGCTTCTATACACTTGAAATAGAGAGAGGTATCTTTGGGTCAAAGTAACCAATTTTTTTCCAATCTTAGGCAAGCTATAATACCCACTAGCTCTAGCTAAGTTTAAACTTAAATGAAACAAGAGGTCAAATATACATGCTAGTCAAGTTTAGCAATAATTAGCTAGACTGGCTAATTCTTACAGTGACAAGTTTAGCAAATAGAAAGAATGACAGCCAACCAGGAATATCCACATCAGCAGAAGCTAAATCAACATTTACACCTGGCATGTAAAGTAGAAAAGACAATGTTACAACAAGAAAATATCCATCATTCCATGATCTCATCCATAGAAAAATATCTAGGGGTGGAAACTTGCACCCCAGTGGGGGCCAGCTGTAAGCAGCTCACTCATCTTCATGCACCAGTGTGCTGTCAAGCCAACAGAGATGCAATCAAGGTAGAAAAGGAATCCACGGCTACACAGGGGGGTTTTCCCTGTACACACATCTTATCTCTCTATTCTTAGAGTAGCATAAGATAACACTGGTCATCACTAGATTCACAACAAATCCACCACACCAATTTACACAAATCAGCCAACAGATCAACCTGTTAACCCGAGAAAGCTCAAGCAGCACAAGGAGAAGCATGTCAGGTGTGCAACAAGGAGGACAGTAGCAGATCAACATGTCAACACCCGGATTTTTAATCCCAGATGCCTGTTATGCCATACATCGCAATCCCGGGATTACCATTTTTGCGAGACATAACAGATTTGGATACCACAGTACATCATCCATTACAAACCATACATAACGTCTTACACAAATAAGGATCTCATGATCCAGTTCTTAATACAACTCAAGCAGCGGAAATACGTAATAATAGCGTGGGCGAAGCTCCATCTTGGGTTCTGCAATGCTGACGATGGGAGATGATCCTAGTTGTCGTAACCTTCCTGGGGTCCATCATCCTGGTACTCCTATTCATAGTCTGGCCACGGGAATAGCCAGGGACAAAGCCATGAGTACTCTTTAAGTACTCGCAAACTAATACCAACAAGTGAAGGGGGGTTTTTGTAATAGGACACTAAGCTCTAGGGTTGTTTTGCAAAAAAGCCATATTTACCTCTACTAAGTTCAGAAGCAAAGAAAGCTAGTAGAAGTTTTATAACACCTAAGTGGGAACTTGAATTTCATATCACAACTATGTTGTGGTCAAGTAAAAGTCTCAATTCATTTCACAAGTCATTTTGAAAACATCTGACGGGGGAACAGTATGGCCACTCCAACTGTCCATAACCGCGGATGTGGCTATTCGAATAGTTTGACACTATGCAGAGATTGTACACTTTCACCACAACATTCGATACATCTGTCAGGAACAAATCCAGAATTCACCATACTCAGTATGCGGATAATCAATCCTAACCTTTCGATTACACGCCCTAGTATAGGCACATCTCCTGTGAGTTTGGCCTCCCAACCATGACCAACTGTCATCTTGGGTACTGCATAGGTGGACAATCTTCACAAGGTAGCCTCAGCTTAGACCTTGGCCGTGAGGGAACCAATACTAAGGTATATAAGTTTCCAGTCAAGCCCTACCCAATTCTCGAGTATTGTGGTTGTACGATAAAATTGGAATGGTATCGCATCCAAACAACCATCAGTTTTATAAAGGGCTAAGGCTCATGCCTCAACATTTTCATCACCAAAATCATCTGGTGTTCGGAAACACATGTCAAAACATCTCAATAGAATGATCCATCATTCCAAGGTTTTCATAACCATTTTTCCACCAAGTATTCCCATCTAAATTTGATCAAGTTTTATGCTTAGCACTAGCATCTATAAGTGGGGGTAAGTACTAATAAGGGGTGGTAAACTAATGGAGTTTTACTAAGTTCAATCTCATGCCTTAGGATGACATAAATATTATCTAGCTTAGGCTAAGTTTTATGCTCTTTATGCAACCTTTAATTATCTTTCTAATATCTACAATTTACTCAAGTAATCTCTAAGTAATAGCTTTGATAAAGAAATAAAGTATAAAGCTTGTAAGTAAAACTAGGATTGGTTTATCAAGTGGGTATGATCATATATGCTTAAGGCATATAGTTGGCATGGTAACAATCAAGTATTTGCTTGCATAGGTATAGTATCTTGCAAGTGTTAACTTGCAAAAACCACTAGTAGTATTAGGCTTGCATCAGTATCAGTATAATCTTACTAAATTGCAAGTGTTAGCTTGCCTTGTGCAGAGCAGTGGTTGAAGTTCTCCTCGGCTTCTTCTTCGTAGTATCCTCCTTCCTCCTCGTATCCTTGGTCGGTACTAGCGTGTATGAATAAATACGAGATACACAATCACCAAACAATACTTAACTACTTTCAATCATCACACACAAGGGTTCTATAGATGATCTAGCATCATCACTAACATTCAAGATTAAAGCACTTGCATTATTTATTTATTTTTAGAGAAGTAATTTTCTACTCATTGAAAAACTACTTAAGATTTAATATTCTCCAAACCAAACATGGGATCATGTTGACACATGTCATCACCACATATTTAAGCATATGGGAATGTGATTTATAGTGGTCACAATTTAATAAGATTTAACCTTTTATTTTAAATAAAATTAAATGACTCGAAATGCCTATATGGCCTTCTTTTATTACTTGAACATTATTTCTGTAAGTAAACCCATATATTTTTATATATTATGAATGGTATGATCAAATGTGATTTTTGAGAGTTGGAATCAACCCAGAAGCTATTATAGTTTAAATTTGAAAAATTTTTGAATGTAGAAAAGGTTCTGCCTTGTTATTTTTACCAAGGTTGATCTATAGATTCAAATGATTTGAATCCAACGGGCTTGGATTAAGCATTTCCATATCTTTCTAACAAAATTGGTTTCATTCAATTTGGTTCATTGAATCGAGATGGGTTGATTTTTGAAACTAGGTACAGAACTGAGTTTGAATCTAAATAGAAAAATCTAAATTCAAACGAGTGGGCTGCGCGGGAAAGGTTAACGGGCCGGCCCAGTGTCACTCCATGGCGCAAATCGACATGGCGGGTCATGGTCGGCGACTCTTAACACCTGGCAGATGCAGGCGATGTGGTGTGTTGGATTAGAAGTAAGATCAACGGCTGAGGGTCGTCGTCGACGATGAACTAGTCACCAGCGAGTTCGAACCCTAGCGGCTCAGTGGGGGTCGTTGGGGTCTCACCAGGGCTCAGGCGAAGGTCGGCGATGCGGGCGAATGACAAAGTCGACGACGGCGAACCTCCTGGTACCGGAAGCTCCTCTTGGGGTGGACAAAATCGACGGCGCCATTCTTCTCCAGAGGCGGCATGCTCCGACGCAATTCCGGCGATGCGCTGCTCGCCTTGCTCCGGGAATGGGGTGGAACGATCAGTGAGGTGAGGGGAGTGAGATGGTGTGCTTCAATCGGCTGGGGGTGGCCTCCTTTTATAGTCTCGACGGCGAGACCGAACGGGATGGGAAGGCGACGGTGGCGACACGGCTATGGGCTGCTAGAGGCATGGCCAAGGGTGGCGATCGATCGGTGGTCTCCTGGCGATGCTCCAAGGTGTAAATGCGCTTGTAGGGGCGGTGGAAAACGGTCGGGAACGCTCGATGCTCTGCGAGGCAGAGGCGGTGAACTCTGCGGCGAGCGGTGGCTACGGGGTACGGGCAGTCAAATGGGCATGTCTGGCGGTCTCCTGGGATGGTGGGGTGCATGCTGGCGGGCGGCAAAGGCTCGAGGTGGTCGGGTTGCGTGGGAAAGGCTCATGCTCTGCGGTGCACGTCGGCATGGTCGACAGCGGCGCGGCGTTCCTGGCGGTTCTGGTTGCTGTCTGCGAGGCAGGGCTGGTCGAGAGGGGGCGGTGAGGCATGGGCTTGTAGGGGTTCGTAGCATGGAAAACAAAAATTTTCTATCGCATACAAAAAAACAAGCCAAGATCTATCTACTAGATTGTAGCAACGAGTCGATGGAATAACTTACCCTCGAAGATTCCAAAGCGGTTAACGAGCGATTCGTGGGTGATGTAGTCGACACTTCCGATCTCAAGATCGCATAGACGATCCTTCCGGCTGCGTTCGCAGCGCTTCATGATCGGTCACACGTTCGGTACTCGACGAAGACCTTCCTCTCCTTGTTCCAAAGAAAGGCGGAGGTTGTAGCACTCTCTCGCGATTCCAAAGACAACTGGCGTACCGGAAGTAGAGGGAGATCCTGAGGCTTCGCCTTAAGCCGGAGCGAGTATGGTGGAGTATGAGAGAGATCTATTAGTGGTCTAGGGATTAGACACACCAATTAGAAGGCTCTAAACCGCAGGCTAGAGCAATTAGAAGCTCTAAACCAAAACGGCTCTAAACCGGAGATTAGAGGATAGGAACTTGTGTGTCTAGAGGAGGAGGCCCTGCCCCTCCTTTTATAGGTGGGAGGGGCGGCCAAGGGGAGGGGAGTCCCTCCCCAAGTCGGCCTTGATTGGCGCGCCGGCTTGGAGGGACTCCTCCCCCAAGTCGGTTCCAAACACCTCTTGCTTGTTTCCCACAGTTTCCTGTGGGAAGTTTCCTGTTTTCCACAGTTTCCTGTTTTAGCCGTTTGACTTTCAAACTGGCAGTTTGACTTTTCAGTTTTGGAACAGCAAGAACACTTAGTACATGATGCAATCATTCAATATGTAATGACACATTCATGTACCTCCCCGAGTGCCGGACAATCCGTACCTTCTAGAACATTCCCGATGAAAACACGAATCATTCCCGAACTCAAACGGACTTTCCTTATATGAATCTTATTCTCCGGACCATTCCGGATCACCTCGTGATATCCGGATCCCATCCGAGACTCGAACAACATTCATCTCTTTCTCATAATACCATAACTACTCAAAACAACGTCAAATCCTTAAGTGTGTCTCCTACGGTTTGTGAATTATGCGACATGATCGAGACACTTCTCCGAACAATAACCAATAGAGGAATCTGGAAATTCATATGGCTCCCACATATTTCTACGATTACTGCGATCGAATGAACCACTTACATACGATACCAATTTCCCTTTGTCTCACGATAGTTTACTTATCCGAGGTTATGATCGTAGGTATCTCGCATACCTAGTTCAACCTCGCATCGATAAGTACTCTTTTCTCGTTCCGTGATATGTGATCCCTTGTGAGCGGTCACATGCTTGCAAGCTAATTGGATGACATTCCACCGAGAGGACCAGAGTATATCTATCCGTCATATGGATGGACAAATCCCACTCTTGATCCATGTGTTTCAACCAATACTTTCCGAACACTCAATGCCACCTTTATAGCCACCCAGTCACGGTGTGGTGTTTGATGTCATCAAAGCATCCATCCGGTAAAGGTGATATGCATGATCTCATGGTCGAAGGAATTAGGTTACTATGTATCAGAAAGCAGATAGCAATTGAACTATTGAAATGACTTGATCTTTATGCTACGCTTATCTATAGGAGTATGTCCATCACATCATTCTCCTAATGATATGATCCTGTTGTTAATAACATCTCTATGTTCATGATCAGGAAACCATGATCATATATTAACCAACAAGCTAGTTTAACAAGAGGCTTTACTAGGGACTCTTATTTTAGTTTACAAATCACACAAGTATTAATGTTTCCGGTTAATACAATTATAGCATGGTATGTAAACATTTATCATAAGTGTGAAGATATGATAATAACCATTTTATTATTGCTTCTTGGGCATATCTCCAACAGTCTCCCACTTGCACTAGAGTCAATAATCTAGTTTCAAACCTTTGTGTATTCAACACCTATGGCTTTTCGGTGTTGTATGTACACGATTGCTAGTGGTCAACTGATCTCCGGATCTGACACTTCCAGGTCCGTGTGTAATTGCATGTCTTTGCGTCTCTACGCATCACTCATTCTCTAATGAGATGGTTTTGTATAAATTTGGTCTTTCGGTGTGACCTTTAGCTCTTTGGGGTTAAAACATGTTGATAATATTGTCGCACAATATATCTTCATAGTATTATCCCACTGTGAACTACACCTAGTTTGATAACAAACTACTTGACACAAATGCCCTCTTTTGCTGCTAAAATAGCAGTCATATACTTAGCCTTTTGTTGTAGTATCTGTCACAATGTCTTAACTTTGGAACTCATCCAAATCCATTATGGAACTCACTTTCCATTATATTGTGCCACCCTTAGTTTAGATTGAGATAAACTTAATTTGTACTTTGTGACAAAACTAGTATCAATGTAGTACTTTTACAATGAACTAACCATCTATTTGTCACTTCTACAAATAATATACTCTTAGTTCTTCAAAAAGATCATAAGAATATCCTTACTATTGTCCAATGATCATCTTACGAATCATTCTGGTATATGCTCACAACATTTAGAGCACATGACATATCTGGATTTGTACATATCACAGTATGATTGATATAAATACTCTTTGTGATTTCATACATCAAGTATCAATCTATACTTGATTATTTGTTTCACTTTACCAAATGTCAATACACTTGAATATATCATCAACATTGAACTCATTCAATCCTTTCTGTGCGACAAGAACCTTTCTTGTAGTTTCTATATTTAACTCATTCAATACAACATCTATGCACTTTCAGCACAACCATATTAGCGTCTATTGATGCTAAATATTTGGGTTTTGCCTAAGCCTTTCATCGAGATGAAATTCTTATCTTGTGTTAATAAAAGGATACATCACTTCCAATCAACAATATGTCTTCTACATAATGTATTAGAAATATGTCTTAGCGCTCCCACTTAATTTCTTGCAAATGCAAGCATCTTCATTGTCTCTGATGAAATTAAACTCTTTTAACAGTTTCATCATAGTGAAGATTCCAACTCCGCTATGCTTACTTCAACCGTTGAAGTTTGCATATGTTTTTAGCATCCCTTGAATTTAACAAAAACCCTTTGGATCGTGTCATGCACACGTCCTTGGTAACCCTTCTATTATAAGAACTTGTTTTTGTTTATCCAACACATAACAAAATTATATGTCGTGGTTGCTACATTAATCCGTCTAGACTAAATATCGCTAAGAAAGATCAAATCTTGTCATAGTCAACCCTTGAACATTGTTGTGAACTCTTTCCCAATATGTCGACCAATTCATAGATGACACATCCATGTCTATTTCTTTATAGATCCAAACACAACTGTAAGGTCTTACACCTTTCTCGAGGGTCTTTCAAGTTAAAACTTGATTTTTCGCGTATGGAACTATCACGGATTTTATGGCTTAAAGCCATTTACGGAGTCAGGGCCCATCATTGCTTCTTTGCATGTAGTCGGTTCATTATTCTCAAATAATGATTCAACCCTCAAATCTTGGTATTTGATTGTTTACCCGACCTACTTGTTTCAATAGGAACTTAGATCTCTATGACCACAACCTTTGAGGCACATGAGCCATGAGCATTATTGCTGCCTCTGGAACACTTTTCGGCGCTGCGCAACTCAGCACATATAGCTAAGGTTCTTTTAACCTTATCAAAGTTCTATTGTCCTCCCACTTATCTCTTCACGAAAAATTCCTTCTCAAAGAAACTTGACGTTCTAAGCGACAAACACTTTTGTCTCCGGTGTTATGGAGGAACAGTTATTCGAAATAACATACAGAGACAGGTTCATTCGACTTTGGTTGCAAACATCTTTCTTATGCATAGCATACCAATGTTTAAGAAAGGACCACTTGGGTTTTATCCCAAACCATAACATATGGTGTCATTTCAACGGATTATGATGGAGCTCTTTTCAGTGGAAAAACGGTAATCTCTAAAGCTTTTAATCTTTAAAATATAATGGCATTTTTATGAATCATACCTTTGATCTTACCATGTCAAACAAGGTTTAATTACATATCTCGAATGCTCCATACTCTTATGGTGTTTCAGGAAATGCAAATCCACGGAACGATTCCATAAATCTTAGGTATTATGCTAAACTTTGTAACTCAAATATCTTCCTTTATGATCTTTATCATAAACTGTTTATATTCTTGTTACAATGATTTTGCACTTCATCTTGAAAGTCTTTGAACTTTTCAAATGTTTCATACTTCATCCTTATTAAGTAAATATTCATATATTCACTCAAATTTTCGGAGAAAGTATATGAAGTTGAAATCCATCGCTCTTGACTACACATAATGGATTTCATACAACAATATGTATAAGTTCCAATAAGCTAGTCATTCGTTCCTTTTTGGCCTATGAACGAAGTTTTAATTATCTCTAGGAAAGTTTCATAAGCGCCATTTGATCAAAATCAAAAGACTCCAAAATTCCATCCACATGGAGTTTCTTTATGTTTTCTTTCCAATACAATTTAAACGGCGATGTCACTTCCTAAGTGATCTTTCAATCAATTTGTCTTTCGACATCTTTAACACTAGTTTTATGGATGTGATATCTCCAACGAGATTTGCAAATCATCCATCTTTTATAGATTACGGCAATTATTTGAACAACCCTTTTGTTCTCATAACACCTGATAAAACAAATCTTGAAGGCAAGCTTTGATGTTTAATGAGCAACACAATAACCCTTTATTTTTGTTCTCGATGAACATCATCACATATTCTTTTGCTAGTTACTTAGGCCATTGTAGTTCATGAATTGTGTTGTTTCGTATGACGATTCACACCAACAAATTCAGTATCAAATACTTAAGAACCACATTGTTTAATAAGCAAAGAATATAGCCATAACATGTATATCATCTATATACTTAAACTGAACAATTCTAGTCTTTTATTTTCTGCCATATACTTATGAGATTCTCTTTCGGTATTTCCTTTTCTGTTTGAAAGAATCTATCAACATCAATTAGTGGAGTCATTCATATGACACATAGTCCAAAGCGTGTATAGTTAAATACCAATGTCTTTGGACTTGCACTTTGAAGTAGATCACCATCATCAAATGTTTGGTGTTCTTTCAAATTCCTTTCTTTAGTAATCTCTTGGTGTAGTAAATATTTTACCTACATCAAATATTCACCCTTATCATGGAATTATCCATGATCAAGCTACTATTAGCTTGTAACGGTGAACCGTGAGTATAATGTTGCTCTCCCAAAAACTTTTGGAGGTTTAGGACAACTAGTGTCTCCAACCTTTTGCAAATTCTCATCAAATATGAGAACATGACTTTTGCCATATTATACTCTATCATGTTGTAACCAATACTTCGTTTCAGATATCACAATATCTTCCACACATCATGGTTTACAAACAACTCTTTCAGATCCTAGATAACCTTGATATTAAGAGAATCCTTTGAATATCAAGAATCATGGAGACAAACATGATACTTATATACTAACACTTGGAATTGTTACTCTTGATTTAATACTAATTATTAAACTTCATGGAGTAAGGAACTTCTTGAAAGTTTGCAATAGGACTTTTAAACTTTAGATTAACACTTCAAAACAATACGATACCAGTTCGTAAAAGTAACTAACCAGAATTCTATAGTTCTATCATCTCAATTATAACTAAGCGCAAGGTGGTAAACGGATGCCAATGACTACAACAACTATGCAAATTCACTTTGATTTAGTTTATGATAAATTGAGTTCTAATTAATAATTAAATTAATCTAGGTGAACTCCCACTCAAAACAATATCCCTCACATTGTTTTAGTGATCACACGAACCAAATCCACCACATCAAAACCGATCATCACAAGAGTTGATATAGCTTCAATGGCGAACAATCAACATGTTCATCATATCTACTATATGACTCATGCTCTACCTTTCGTAATCCGTGTTCACGAGGCCATGTCTGTACATGCTAGGCTCGTCAAGATCAAACCTTAGTTTCCGCATGAGCAAATCTGGCTTGCTCACGTTGTATACACTTGTAGAATCTAACACACCCGATCATCACGTGGTGCTTCGAAACAACAAGCTTTAGCAACGGTGCTAACTAAGGGTGAACACTTTATGACTTGAAATTCATGTGCATGAGGGATCATCTTATAATGCTACCGTCGTCTACTAAGCAATACAAGATGCATAAAGGATTAACATCACATGCAATTCATAATATGTGATATGATATGGCCTTTCTTCTTTGTGCTTCCGATCTCCATCTTCAAGCACGAACGTGATCTCCATCATTACCGGCATTGCATCAAGGTCAATGAAGCTGCTCCATGGTTGTCGTCCACCGGCTTCAACTATTACAACTACTTTGAATAGACACGCGGGTCTTAACATAAATTAAAGACAACCATATGGCTCCTGCTGGTTGCCGACTTACAATAAGGAACATTGCATACATCATATATAATCACAATCATGGCCATATCACATCACTGCACACCCCTGCAAAATAAAGTTAGACGCTTCTAATTTTCTTTGCATGTTTTACGTGGTTTGGGGCTTTCAATAAGTGTCGTTCTAACTTACGAACAAGAACCACAACATTGATACTAGTATTGTCAATCACCCGTTGTAAATTGGATCTTAACTATGCTAGGAGAAACAGGCACCCGCAAAGCCACTTATGCAATACAAGTTGCATGTCAAGCGTGGAGCAAGTCTCATGAACGATGTCATGTAAGGTTAGCCCGGGCCGCTTCATCCCAACATACCGCAAGATGCAAAGTACACAAGAAGCAATCGACAATAAAAGCATCAACGCCCATAATGACCATTGTGTTCTACTCGTGCAACAGATCTACATATAGACACGGCTCTGATACCACTGTCGGGGTTCGTAGCATGGAAAACAAAAATTTTCTATCGCATACAAACAAACAAGCCAAGATCTATCTACTAGATTGTAGCAACGAGTCGATGGAATAACTTACCCTCGAAGATTCCAAAGCGGTTAACGGATGTAGTCGTACACTTCCGATCTCAAGATCGCGTGAGCGATCCTTCCGGCGTTAAGTGCTCGGCAGCTCGCATGATCGGTCACACGTTCGATTGACGAAGACCTTCCTCTCCTTGTTCCAGCAGGCGGAGGTTGTAGCACTCTCCTCGCGATTCCAGAAAGACAACGGCGTGGTACCGGAAGTAGAGGGGAGATCCCGCAGGGCTTCGCCTTAAGCCGGAGCGAGTATGGTGGAGTATGAGAGAGAGCTATTAGTGGTCTAGGGATTAGACACACCAATTAGAAGGCTCTAAACCGCAGGCTAGAGCAATTAGAAGCTCTAAACCAAAATGGCTCTAAACCGGAGATTAGAGGATAGGAACTTGTGTGTCTAGAGGAGGAGGCCCTGCCCCTCCTTTTATAGGTGGGAGGGGCGGCCAAGGGGAGGGGAGTCCCTCCCCAAGTCGGCCTTGGTTGGCGCGCCGGCTTGGAGGGACTCCTCCCCCAAGTCGGTTCCAACCACCTCTTGCTTGTTTCCCACAGTTTCCTGTTTCCCACAGTTTCCTGTTTCCCACAGTTTCCTGTTTTCCACAGTTTCCTGTTTTAGCCGTTTGACTTTCAAACTGGCAGTTTGACTTTTCAGTTTTGGAACAGCAAGAACACTTAGTACATGATGCAATCATTCAATATGTAATGACACATTCATGTACCCTCCCCCCCCCCCCGGAGTGCCGGACAATCCGGAACCTTCTAGAACATTCCCGATGAAAACACCGGAATCATTCCCGAACTCCGAAACGGGACTTTCCTTATATGAATCTTATTCTCCGGACCATTCCGGATCACCTCGTGATATCCCGGATCCCATCCGAGACTCCGAAAAACATTCGGTCTCTTTCTCATAATACCATAACTACTCAAAACAACGTCGAATCCTTAAGTGTGTCTCCCTACGGTTCGTGAATTATGCGGACATGATCGAGACACTTCTCCGAACAATAACCAATAGAGGAATCTGGAAATTCATATGGCTCCCACATATTTCTACAATTATTTTGCGATCGAATGAACCACTTACATACGATACCAATTTCCCTTTGTCTCACGATAGTTTACTTATCCGAGGTTATGATCGTCGGTATCTCTGCATACCTAGTTCAACCTCACATCGATAAGTACTCTTTTCTCGTTCCCGTGATATGTGATCCCTTGTGAGCCAGTCACATGCTTGTAAGCTAATTGGATGACATTCCACCGAGAGGGCCCAGAGTATATCTATCCGTCATATGGATGGACAAATCCCACTCTTGATCCATGTGTTTCAACCAATACTTTCCGAACACTCAATGCCCCTTTATAGCCACCCAGTTACGGTGTGGTGTTTGATGTCATCAAAGCATCCATCCGGTAAAGGTGATATGCATGATCTCATGGTCGAAGGAATTAGGTTACTATGTATCAGAAAGCAGATAGCAATTGAACTATTGAAATGACTTGATCTTTATGCTACGCTTATCTATAGGAGTATGTCCATCACATCATTATCCTAATGATATGATCCTGTTGTTAATAACATCTCTATGTTCATGATCAGGAAACCATGATCATATATTAACCAACAAGCTAGTTTAACAAGAGGCTTTACTAGGGACTCTTATTTTAGTTTACAAATCACACAAGTATTAATGTTTCCGGTTAATACAATTATAGCATGGTATGTAAACATTTATCATAAGTGTGAAGATATGATAATAACCATTTTATTATTGCTTCTTGGGCATATCTCCAACAGGGCTACCACCCAGACAAGGTTGGCATGGCTAGTTCTTCCTCTAGCCTGTTGTCCACACTGGGGTGACATGGGTACTCTCGGGCTGTTCACCATTGATGGCATTGGCAAGCTCACAGTGGTGCTAGAGATTAGTTAAGGTTGTTAGATGATCTACTAAGGCTAGTGGTGTCCAGAGAGGGAACAAGTTAGGCTCAAAACACTGCTCAAAATAGTGTTTTGATTTTGTTTGATTTGCATCTGCAAGGTGTTTGATGAAATGGCCGCATGAATTAAAGTTTTGAATTTTGAAAAGATTTTTGGTGGGTGTGCTAGGCATGTGCTGGTGAGTCTGTAGAGCTTGGGTTTTGAAAGTTGAGTTGGTTTGAGGGTTTTTTGAAAAAGTGGGATCTTCCCATATGAAATAGATTCAATTTTAAACTGTCCTTTAAACTATGCATTTAAATGTTTCTGGATGATCACAAGGTGGGCCTTGGTACTTTGTTATGAGTACTATCAAGGGGTGCAAAGATCCAAACAAGTTTCTGTTAAGTTCTGAAAGTTAGAGATGGCCAAAGTAGGCATGGGAGTTAATTTGGCCAAAGTGACCATTCACTTAATTTGTTTGTTTTGATTTATTTGTCTTTGGTAAAAGTTTGGGAATTGTTTAGATGATGTTTATTTAACCTAAGAATCATTTTACAAGCAAAGAAACACATAGTCATGGCAATTCAAAAGAATCCAAATTTTAATGCACACTCATATGAATGCTTTCATATTTTTAATTGGAAAAGTTTTTGTTAACCCTAATTTTGATGATTAGAGTTTGATGTTTTAAGTTTAATATTTTTGGGATGTTACACAACACCACAAGGAGGAGAAGGAAATTGTTTCCAGAAGCTTACCAGCAATAAATAAAAATGGAACCTGATCAAGATCCATCACAAGAATCACTACAAGCATATATTCCCCAAGTCACTATTCTACTTAACACCAGCAGGTTGGTTTCTTAGATCAGTATAGCATCTGTTCTTGTCTTTTTATTCCTGAGCATGGAGTTTTGTGGGAGAAAGAGCTCTCAGTCTGGGTAGTAGTGCTACTCCAAAATCATCCTAGAGCTAACAAAAGGGAAACAAGAGTATCTGTTCATGTGCAACAAAAGTAATGCCTCAGTTCTTACATCATTGGCTTACTCAAGTAAATCCATCATTTGGTTATAGAAAGGATTCCCGCTAGCAACTAAAACTTGAGATAATTAGCTACAACACGAGATTTGGCTAGTCAATGTTTATAAAACAATTGTGTATCCTCATTTGAGGTGTCACAACTTTAACACCATCAACAACCAGATGGTAATTGTGTAACCAAATCCAAGTAAAAGCTACCTAGCAACAAATGCAATCCATACCATCAGTTTTTTATAACTATGAAGCATTTCAACATGTACTGTCCTGTGGAAAGTATCCACATAGTATCACATTTCCACTTAAAAATGAAAATCAATTTAATTCATATCATTTTCCTAGAAGCCACAGTTAGGAATCATGTAGTCAATTACTGTCATGTTGACAGCATACATACATAACCACCCAATCTCACTTGCAAATGAATTTAAATCATTTTCCTAGCTAATGGGCCAGGAATCATTTAGTATACTGCTATTATCACTAGCAGAGGAGCGCATATCCTAGCACACTCAGAGCTGGTTGTCATATATCATCCACCATCCAACTATTAAGCATCACAGTAAGCTGCCAAGGTCACTACTGTGCACACTCCAGGGTGGAGGCACCACAGTAGTAACTCCTAAAGAAAGGACAGCCAAAAATCACAATCTTCATTTCATAGGATCATCCAGAATTCAAAAACTACCCTCTCATATAAGTTTAGAAGAGTTCAAATCATCTTCCTAGTCACATCAACTAGGAATCATTCATTAAACTAATCACATCTACAAGCCATCCCAAATAAAGCAAGCCACTAGACTGAACCACAGCCAGTAAACAGATATCACATAAGCTAGTAATTTTACTGAAGCTCATTAATCATGGATAAGATCAAAGACCATGTATAAGGGACAATACCAGAATTCACTAATTCTAACTCAATTGAGCCACAGGTCCCAAGTAATTTCATCAAGCAGATGAACCCTAGAACATGGAATTAGCCCCAATTAAGGGTTGTACAAGTAGCAATAAGGAATTTAAAGGGAGACAGAGAACAAGGGGGAGGCGAATCAAACTTACCCATGGTCCTCGCTAGAGTGTGAAGAGGAAGTAGTGGCCGACGTCGAGGATGAACACGGCGGCACGGGGAGCACCCAGAGGGCGCTGCAACCCGCGCCAAGCCGCGTTCATAGGGATCACAGTGGGGAGGACGGCACCATCTCCTCACCAAGGCACCAGGGCGACGCCAGAGGAGCGTCAGAACACCACATCCTCGGCAACAGCGCAAACCCTAGCCATCAGAGAGGGAAGCGCGGCTAGGAGAGAGCTCGAGCATCAAATCGAGCTGGGGCCATTTATCCAGTGTCATCCACCGCATCATTTCACACCATGATGGCGGCCGTGTTGGCCGGAGCTGGCCAGGATCAAGGAACGGCGACGGCACCAGGGGTCGCCTAGAGAGAGAGAGGGATTCAAGAGAGGAGGAGGACGCACGAGACCGAGTGGGTCGGTTTGACCGGCTTGGTCCACCGATCGGGTTGGTCTAGCCCAACCATGGGTTAGACTGACTGGTGCGACCAAGGTAAAATGATATCAAGAAAATTAATAAAAAGAAAAAGGAGATAATAATTACCAAGATAACTTCAATATAATATTAGTTGTAGAAAAATAAATAAAAATCCTAAAAATACATATAGTATATCAAAATGTTCACAAAAATAATATCTACCTAATAAAAATATAACTTTATTTGTTTAAAATAAAAATAAAGTAAAACAATTATTAACACCATTAAATTTTAAATGAAATTTTATAAATAAAACAAAAACCCTAAAAATAAATAAAAAATCATTTTTGTGTATAAAAATAACTCTACTATTTTATAAAATTACTAACTTAGAGTTTTACAAATAAAACATAAAACAAATATTTAAAGACACTTACTTTTTGATGAATTTTATAAAAATAAAGATAATACTTAAAAATAAATAAAATTCATTTTTAAGGTCTTGAATAAATATATTACACTAGAAAAATATTAATCCTTATATAATACCTATTTTGTGAATTCTTTAAAAACAATTCTTAAGTAAGAAATAATCACAATTCTTAGAAAACCTTGAGCAATTAGTGTCTTAATACTAATTCCAAACCCATAACTTGAATTCATAATCAAACTTAAGTATAACTTTTAACTTTAAAATATTCTTTAAAAAAATCTTATTAAGAATCCCTTTTAAATAAACATTGGGTATCACCCATTTATATAATATGGTGAATAATCATTATATCTTAACCATTATTAACATAACTTTAAATTCTAACAAATTACTAAGATAATTTAATTATACTCCCATTAAATAAATACAAAGTATTTTCTTAATAAGCAAAACAAATTTAATCTAAATCATTCACTTAAATATAAAGTGAATAATTCCACACCTTAGTTATACCTATCATAAATCTAAAACTGGGGAATAATTAAAATATATTACATCTTAAGTTACTTAACCTTTTAAAATTAACTTTAGTCTCAAAAGCTTATAAACATTATGTCTAATAATCTACTTATGTTTTTATAGTTAACTTTGGTCTATTTCAATTAAGACATAATGCATCTCAAGTCCAAACTATTCAAGCAAGCATAAACAACATCAATCACATTCTATCAATCATATTCTAAAACCTATCAGGGTTGTTTAAACCTTAGGAAGGAAATCTTTTATTCAAATGTTATTCTTTTTGTCACTTCAAACAATAATCTCATAATAAGTTCTTCAATTCTTAACAACTTAATCCCAAAGACTTATATAATAGTCACCACAGGACAATTCACCATAATCACATCATCTTATACTTTACTTACATATTTTGGATTGTTAACACTTAGGTTCCTTATAAAGGTCATTACTTGTAAAGTAAAATTTGAAGATAAACCAACTCTGAAAAGAATCACTTGAATTCACTTCACTCAAAGTATTGGGGAATTCAGTTCAGGGGCTTTACAAAAATTCATAGCATTACTTATGCATAACTACATATTTCTTCTTTAAACATTAGTCCTTACTGGACCAATGATGCAGATTTCAGATATTGGATCTTATGTCATCTCGAAGACCGTGAGTGCATAATCTTGCAATCACAAAAGGCAAGTTCACACTTGCTCATATCCTTTGATTATTTTCTGTAAAGTATTTTACAAATCCAGTGTTGTCATCACCTGCATTTGAAAAAGGTCTGAAAACACTATTTTCATAATAATATGATTATAGGTTTATTACCATGAGGTAATAACCTACTATGAAAGTTCCGGTGGTAAAGGAACATATTATCTAGGACTTAACAACCAATGTCGCCAGTGATTCTTGCGCCGTATATCACGCGTTAACCATGAGATTTGTAATGGGATAGAGAAGTCAGTTGTATCTTCTTCCTCTCGCATGAAGCCGGATGTGCAGGTCGTGGCTGTTATCACTCATAGCGTGAATATTAATTGGTAATTCGTAGAGGATATGCAGCATATGGGTGGCAACCCTCAACGTCCCACGATAGTTCCGGCATCTAACGGTATGTACAAACCATTGCCGTAATTGAATATGTGGGCATGGTGTACACCAAGGAGGCATGCGAGGTCGTGAAGGGGGCAGTGATTGGCTTGGATCATCTACTGGGCCCCACACCATAGGAAGCGTGGACGGGAAAGATTGCCCGATTGTGCAACAAGGATTTGATCTCTCATGGGAAAAGTAACGCACCTCTGCAGAGTGTAAGAACTGTAACTTGTTACTTCTGTTAGGAAGGAGTCATGACAGCGGAAAGGAACCCCATGAAGGTTCTGGTAAACCCGTGAAGGCTGACGGACATAGATTTTCAGAATAAAAGCAACCTTTGAAGAAATGTTTATGAAAACTTACATTGCCTACGACCTATGGTCTATGGCTATAGTTATAGTGCATCAAACACTCCTTTTCTAGTGGACTTGCTGAGTACGCTCGTACTCAAAGTATCTTCTTAACCCTTACTAGGTTCTAAAGCCAGTACAGACGATGACTACATCAAGCCATGCTCCAGGAATCATCATCAAAAGCTAAAGCTCTTCAGTGAAGTCAAGAAAGTCAACATATACATCATCTCAAGTGAAGACGAAGTTGCTGATAAGTTAAGAATAGAATCTCTAGCCATAGAACCTATTTCTGTAGTGTATTTCAATAGCAGCAATGCCAGACCATTAGTTAAGATATTAATCTTAATAGTATTATAGTTTTGGAGTTGTTTATTTCTGATTCTTCTTTGTAAGAAGTTTCTTTCTCTCTATTTAACCTAGAGTGTTCTCTGGATCTTGTGTAAAGAGTTGAGTTGTAACCTATAGTCATGTCTTGGACCTGCTGTGTTTCTGTTGTACTACTCTGAGGGATGTAATACTAGTGAACGGTGTTTCATTGGTGTTATGTCAATGACTATAGTGTACTACATCATGCAGTGGTATGCTGGGTCACCGCAGTCTCTCCTTCAGGCTCCATGTTGCGTCTAGAAAAATAGGAACTTCGGCTTTTGTTCCGTCCAATTCCGAGAATATTTCTTTACTAGCTTTTTTGAAATAAAAAATAGCAAAAAACAGGCAACTAGCACTGCGACATCTTTTCAATAGGTTAGTTCCAGAAAATGTATAAAAATGCCTCAAAGTGTAGACAAAATATAAGATAGTTGATACAAAACAAGCATGGAGCATCAAAAATTATAAATACGTTTACGACGTATCACACAACCGGTCAGCTTACCCGTCCACACTTCCTATGGCATGGGGCCCAGTAGATGATCCAAGCCAATCACTGCTCTTCTTTGCAATCCTATATGTCTGCATGATCCTTTGGGCTGGACTACATCTCCGTTAAGCCCCCTTTCAGGCAAGCTACAAACCTGACGAGTTCCCGAAGACTCTATGAACTGGTTGTGCCCCTGGCAAGCTCCATAAATGTCCAACTATACCTCCGACAGATGCTCATAGATAATCTAGACACCAAAATCGTGGGGCCTAAGGGTGCTCACCCATATGCTGGATCCTCACAAGGAATCACAGTGTCACGTTAAAGTCATCTTTCCTACATACGAAAGGAAGAAGATCCAGCTAACTTCTCCATCCCATTCCAAATCTCATGGTTAACGCGTAATATACGACGCAAGAATCACTGGCGACATTGGTTACTAAGTCCTACATAATATGTTTCTTTACCACTAGAACTTTCATAGTAGGTTATTACCTCTTGGTAAATAACCTATAATCATATTACTATAAAAATAGTGTTTTTTGACCTTTTTGAAATGCAGGTGATGAAAAAACTGGATGTGCAAAATATTTGATAGAAAATAACCAAAGGACATGAGCAAGTGTGAACTTTCCTTTTGTGATTGCAAGATTATGCACTCACGGTCTTCGAGACGATAGAAGATCCAATATCTAAAATCATCATTGGTATGGTAAGGACTAATGTTTAAAGAAGAAAAATGCTATTATGCATAAGTATTGTAATGCAATTTAATAAACTCGAATCCTCGGAATAAGCGTTGATGATCTAGGGTTTGGGAACTGGAAGTGGTTGATGAGTGCAGCAGCACTTTGTTGGGAGACCCCAAGAGGAAGGTATGATGAGCACAGCAGCAAGTTTTCCCCCAGTAAGAAACCGAGGTTATCGAACCAGTAGGAGGACGGAAACGACTCAAAGGTGTTGCTAGCAACTTGGAGACCTGCACAACAAAAACTCAAGACTTTGCCCCAACGAACAGTGAGGTTGTCAATCTCACTGGTTTGCTATAACAAAGGATTAATTGTATGGTGTGGAAGGTAATAGTGGTTTGCAACAAGTGAACAGTAATAGTGGAAGATGTATTAATGGTAAAGATTGGACCGGGGTGCATGGTTCACTAGAGGTGTTCTCCTTAGATAAACAAACATGGCATGCTGGGTAAACAAATTACAGCAGGGCAATTGACAGGACTGAGCAAGGCATAACAATGCAATACTAGACATCAAGATCCTATGAGATTCGATTGGGCAATACAACAAGATACATAGACCACCATCCAACTGCATCTATGACTAGAAGTCCACCTTTGGGTTATCATCCGAACCCCCTCCAGTATTAAGTTGCAAGCAACAGACAATTGCTTTAATCAAAGTGTGTAAGGTAAACAATCCACTTGTTCCATGAACAAGAAACCGTTGTTTTCTCCTAGTAGCAACATCACATCTATAACCTTAGAGATTTATGTCACTTCCCTTAGATTAAATAGAGTCATGAACCCACTATCGAGCATAAATACCCCCTCTTGGAGTCACTAGCAATTACTTGGCCAAGATAGCTACTAACAACGGAGAGCATGCAAGATCACAAACAACACACACATGATAAAATCAATAAGACAAAACCATTAATCAATCTGACATAGTAATCTCAATATCCATCAGATCCCCGCAAATACAACATGCATGCTTACAAATAGATGAGATCTTGATCATGAACGGAGCTCACAAGATCTAGACATGAAAGCACAAAGGAGGAGATACAACCATCTAGCTACTACATGGACTCGTAGTCCAAGGTGGAACTACTCACGCTTCATACCAGAGGCTGGCATGATGAAGAAGAAGGCCTCCGGGATGATCTCCCCTCCGGTAGGGTGTCGGGAAGAGCTTCAGATGCCCCCGATCTAGGGACGATGGTGGCGGCGGCTACAAACGGTTTCGTGGAATATTGATCGGGTACTTAGGGTTAGGCATCAGGGGATTCTTATAGGCGAAGAGGCGAGGCTGGGAGGTGGCCAGGGGACCCACACCCTTTCTAGGCGCGGCCTAGGGTGGGCCCGCACCTGGGGATGCGGCCGCCCTATGGATCCCCTCCGTCTCTCCATTGGAGTCTGTGTTCTCCTCGGTGAAATATTGACTTTGGCTTTTGTCCCGTCCAATTCCAAGAATATTTCCTTACTAGCTTTTTTGGAACCAAAAATAGATGAAAACGGGCAACTGGCACTGCGGCATCTTGTTAATAGGTTAGTACCAGAAATCATATAAAAACACCTCAAAGTGTAGACAAAGCAAAGGAAAGTAGATACTAAACAAGCATGGAACATCAAAAAATATAGATACGTTTCCGACGTATCAAGCATCCCCAAGCTTAACTCCTGCTCATCCTCGAGTAAGTAAGTGATAAAAGAATAATGTTTGAGGTGACATGCACCATCAAAATCAAGATCAAACCATTTGCAAGCATTGAAAGCTAGGATCAAAGAACTCTAAACATGAGCATGAAAGATGGAGTTCTAACAGTAAGACAAAGTAACTATGCATGCAACATGAAAGGCTACAAACAAATATCATGAGTAACATGCATTGAATAACATTTGTTTGTTTCACATATAGAAAACAAGGCATAGTGGAATTCAACTTGTCCCTCATGGAGTAGCAAATAGATTCATAGGACACCTTCAAAGTTGATAAGAGTGACTAGATACAAATAGCACAAGAACAAGTAATATCAACAATATGCATCAATCAATAAGTTTTGGGACAATGCACAAAGAACTAAGAATGGTGACTATGCTCTCTTAACTGGTGCCTAAAGGTAGAAGGTGGAGACTCAATATAATAGTGGAAGAAAGGCCCTTCAGAAAGGGAAGCAGGGATTTCAAGTTTCAAAAAGAGCTTCCAAAAATTATGGTACTTGTTAGCTTTCAGACCTCATTGCCCCTATCATAAGCATCTTGAACTGATTAAGGTTAAAGTGAAAAAACTATGGAGTATATGCTTGACAAAGTATAAGTTGGCAATCTCATGTCCCTTGAATATGAGGGCCGCTCATGCTACTCAACTTTAGTAACCTGTAAGTTCTTGTCATAGTAAGTACATGTGTATCATAGAGAACCACCAACGGGGTACCCCTTGCACATGGTACAGGAGCTATCCTATAACCAAAATGACAAGGCAAGCAGACAATGAGCATCTCAGCAATCTTTTTATTTTCTATTTGCATAGGTTTTTATTGAGTATGCTTCACAGATTGCTCATTATGGTGATGCTACAAGTTTCCACCATGATTAGGCATGGATTAGGCTAGCGGCCCAGGCGTTTCTCTAACAAAAAATACATAACTCCATGGACTTACAATCTCCCCTTTTATTTCACACCGACAACATCCATAGACAAAAGAGCATGATATATACTGTGTACAAAGTACAAGTGCAATGTTGAAAGCGTTCCCAGTGACAGCACGATTCTGCTAATTCCAACGTATAAGTGTAAGCATATACAACATAGATGACACAATGGTTCAAGTTTATTAGGTGCAAGAAATATAAAGTGTGCCATCAATTTTGTGAGAGCTTTAATCACTAAGTTTTCACATGACAAAATAGTTTTTAATTGGAAGATAGCTGAAAACAAGAATATACTTGGAATGGTGTAACACACCATGCATAGGAATTTATAGTGGACACTTTGGAATAACTTGGTTTCTTGGGAGTTGGAAGCATGAGTAGAGCTTACTCATACAAGTGGAGGCTAGAAAAATACTGGGAGCAACCAACTAGGAGAGCAAAAATGGTCATAATCATGCAGAGCAACAAAACATTACTAATCAAAGCATAGAGTGGTACTACAATTCAAGGACTAAATGATCATAGAGGCTATGGTGACTTGTTCATAGTCATAAAATGGTGTGAGCATGTGTCAAGTCAACCCAAAAAAAGCATCAAAGGAGAATACCACAATACTATGCTTTTGTATGGTAAAACAACGCATGATTCTTTCAAGACACACTAAGCAATCCAAATTGTTTGTAACAACTCATGCTATAGAAATAATCACTAAGCATAAGGTCAACACAAAAACTAGCATGACATGCTAAAGTCTAAGTCACAGTCAAAGCAAGCTCCTCTTGCACTATTTCAAGCAAGAACTTTCTACTCCTTTCCAACACCAATCAACTTATTTGAAACAAAACAGCGAGAACGGGGGTCCAAACTACTTTATTCAAGCAAACTAAGCAAAGCAAATGAAAACTAAGACGCTCCAAGAACAACACAAGATTGCATGAAACAATAAAAGCGAAGTGTCTAGAGACCTGAGCTTTTTATTGATGAAGAAGGGGATGCCTTGGGCATCCCCAAGCTTTGATGCTTGTACCTCTTGGATATTTCTTGGCGTGACACCGTGGTGGCATCCCCAAGCTTGAGCTTTTATCCATTCTTCATCTCATTACATCATTCTCTCTCTACACCTGAAAATTTTCCTTCATACAAAACTTCACACAATCTTCATTAGCAACATTAGTGTATTAAAAAGATAATAGACCTTTGGGTTTAGCTTTAGAATAGAAAAACTTTTCACTAAAAAAACAAGCTACTGTAGAAATTCCTTCAAAAATCTCAATTTCCCAAAAAGAACCCAAAAAGGAATCAGTAATAAGCAAATGCAAATAATGGCAGAAATCTGTCAAAACAGACTAGCAGGTAGAAACCGATTTTTTCAAGGATCTTGTGTTGCTCAAATAAAAAAGTGTTGAACTAACTAAAGTTATCTAACATACTGGGGGATTTATTCATAAATTTTCATCTCAATATGACTTATAGAGACTCCTCATGAATTTGTATGGTGGAGCACAAAAATCTGTTTCGGGACAACAACTCCCCAAATCTTTGTTCCCTCTCATTAGAGGTCATTCTTGGCACAAAAAAGCAAACAAAAAGGATAAGGAGAGGTCATTACTGAAGTAATAACTTCCAGGACTTAAGAAAACTCTTGGGTTATCTCCCAACAAGTACTTTTCTTTAATGCCTTTAAGTTAGGCACAAGAAGCAAGAAATCAAGTATTTTCAAATGAAGAAGCATTAACATCAATACTTGCAAACTCTTCAACTATGAAGGGTATCTCATCTAGATGAGTTTTGGAGGATCCCTTCTCGTCTCTCCTTGGTTCACTACTTTCATCAAAAGGATTTTTAGGAACAATCCAATCAAAATTCTTTTCAAAGGCTTCATGCATTCCAACAAGCTTAAAGGGTATGGGTATTTTTATTTCCTCTCTAGGTTTGGTTTTATCTATAGTACCCACAACATCTACACAAGAGCCTAGCATATTAAAAATCTCAAAGACTTTTTTGTCTTCCTTAGCAACATCATTAAACTCTTTTAGTAAAGTTTCGAGAATAAATTCTCTCTTTTCAGCATCCTTTTCTTCCTTTAGTTTGAGAATTTTTTTTGCATCATGGGGTTAAGGCTAACAAACCTAGCGTCCAACATATGAACTAAAGAAGCTGCACAAATTTCATAATTAGGAGCAAGTTCTGCTATAGATCTATCCTCAATATCCTCATGCTTGCTAACATGATTAAAGAATTCTTCAATATTATCTTTCCCAATTATAGAGCCACTACCTATCGAAAGGTCCTTCAGGGTGAAATTGGGGAACAACATGGTGAGCTAGAGCAAGGTGAAAACTAGAGTGGGAACTAGTTTTTTTGTGTTTTTGATAAGAGAAAGCAAACCAAACTAAACTAATTTTTTGGAGTTTTTGGTAAAAAGAGGCAAACAAAACCAAGCAAAAGAAACTAAGCAAAACAAAAACAAAGTAAAGAGAAAGGTTGAGAATGACTCCCCTTGTGAAGACGTCCTTAGCCTCCCCCGCAACGGTGCCAGAAAAAGGCTTGATGAGTGTAGCAACACTTCGTTGGGAGATCCCAAGAGGAAGGTATGATGAGGACATCAGCAAGTTTTCCCTCAGTAAGAAACCGAGGTTATCGAACAAGTAGGAGGAAGGAAACGACTCAAAGGTGTTGCTAGCAACTTGGAGACCTACACAACACAAACTCAAGACTTTGCCCCAATGAATAGTGAGGTTATCAATCTCACTGGTTTTTTGTAACAAAGGATTAACTGTATGGTGTGGAAGGTAACAATGGTTTGCAACAAGTGAACAATAACAGTGGAAGATGTATCAATGGTAAAGATTGGACCGGGGTCCATAGTTCACTAGAGGTGTTCTCCTTAGATAAACAAACATGCAGGGCAATTGACAGGACTAAGCAAGTCATAACAATGCAATACTAGATATCAAGATCCTATGAGATTTGATTGGGCAATACAACAAGATACATAGACCGCCATCCAACTGCATCTATGACTAGAAGTCCACCTTTGGGTTATCATCCGAACCCCCTCCAGTATTAAGTTACAAGCAATAGACAACTTCTTTAATCAAAGTGTGTAAGGTAAACAATCCACTTGTTCCATGAACAAGAGACCGTTGTTTTATTCCTAGTATCAACAACACATCTACAAACTTAGAGATTTCTATCACTTCCCTTAGATTAAATAGAGTCATGAACCCACTATCGAGCATAAATACCCTCTCTTGGAGTCACTAGCAACTACTTGGCCAAGATAGCTACTAACAACAAAGATCATGCAAGATCACAAACAACACAGACATGATAAAATCAATAAGACAAAACAATTAATCAATCTAACATAGTAATCTCAATTTCCATCGGATCCCTGCAAAAACAACATGCATGATTACAAATAGATGAGATCTTGATCATGAATGGAGCTCACAAGATCTAGACATGAAAGCACAAAGGAGGAGATATAACCATCTAGCTACTATATGGACCCGTAGTCCAAGGTGGAACTACTCACGCTTCATACCGGAGGCTGGCATGATGAAGAAGAAGGCCTCTAGGATGATCTCCCCTCCGGCAGGGTGCCGGGAAGAGCTTTAGATACCCCTGATCTAGGGACGATGGTGGCGGCGGCTACAGACGGTTTCATGGAATATTGATTGGTACTTAGGGTTTAGGCATTAGGGGCTTCTTATAGGCGAAGAGGCGAGGCTGGGAGGCGGCCAGGGGGCCCACATCCTGCCCAGGCGCGGCCTTGGGTGGGCCCGTGCCTGGGGGTGAGGCCGCCCTGTGGCTCCCATCCGTATCTCCTTTGGAGTCCGTGTTCTCCTCGGTGAAATATTGACTTTGGCTTTTGTCCCGTCCAATTCCGAGAATATTTCCTTACTAGATTTTCTGGAACCAAAAACAGAAGAAAACATGCAACTGGCACTACGGCATCTTGTTAATAGGTTAGTACCAGAAATCATATAAAACACCTCAAAGTGTAGACAAAGCAAATCAAAGTATATACTAAACAAGCATGGAACATCAAAAATTATAGATACGTTTCTGATGTATCAGTGGTTTCTTTGGAATGTGTTGCCCCTTTTAGATTAAATTTCACACTTGTGCTTCTTATTAAGGATTGTGAGTGTATGTGAGGCAACATGTAAGTATCGTAAAGTACACACAATGATAGAACACTCAAGTGTGGAATGTATCCAAAGGCTTTTATATAAGGATTATTCAACATTTAGAGCCTTTATATGGTTAGTTTTGTCTTGATTTATAATGTATCTTAAAAATAATAACTCTTGAAGAAAATCTTACTTAAATAAAAAAAGAATTTAAATTTTTAGTTAATAGTCTTAGGGTTTCTAACTAACTATAGATATAAAGGAACAAATAATTACTTCATTTGAATAATGATCACACTAGCAGTTGAAACTTATCGATATTGGTTATTAGATGTTAATACTTCGTTCACTTCATAATTCTCCTTTAAAGTTAATTAAGAGTGGTAATACTCCTATTTGAGTAATTCTTTCTTATCATTATGATTGAATAGAGTTATTTGTTTCCTTAAAATGAAATGGTTATAATTTATAAACATGGAAACAATATTACTTAACTACATATGAAGTATCTTTGGATTTATAATATATTTATAAACTTGTCGTTGAAAAAATGGTAAAAGGTTTTATTAAGTTAGAAGTATAACTCTTGAAGATTTTATATTTGATAAGAATTCTTTTGGAAAATAATATACGCTTATTGGTGAATGATAATTTAATAAACTTGTATCTAAGATGTTTTGAACTATTTTTACTTCATGTTATCAGTACTTAATACTAATACTATTTTTAGACCTTTGATGGATAATATTAGGGGTATTAGAAATTTTAGACATACTTTTATGAATTACCAATTAAGGAAATAGGTTTGAATTAAATTTATTAGGTTATTAAAATTTTTACTTACTTAAAAGTGGAGTATTATACTTTTATCATGTAGATATTATTTTTGTGATCATTTTGATATATTATATGTATTTTTATTATTTTTAAACATTAAGATATGATTTTTATAAGATTTATTACTTTATAAATACTTAATAGATAATAAACATTTAGTTGAGTGATATAATAATCTATGATTATAGTTTTAAATTATAATTCTTATTTTTCTGAAAAATTAGTATATTATTTATATTTTTATCATTATTATTAAAATATGAAGTTTCGAAGTTTTATTATTTATAAAATCTTAATCAAATAAAAATTATTTAAATAGTAAACACAATAATGTATGATACTACCTCCGTTCCTTAGAATAAGGCCTATAAATTTAGTCAAAAGTCAAACAGTGCAAAGTTTGACCAAGTTTATAGAAAAAATTGTCAATAACTATGATAATAGATAACTACAGTATGAAAATATATTTCATAATGTATCTAATAAGATTGATTTAACCCTATAAAGTTTTATAGTTTTATCTAAAAGTTTGGTCAAACTTTGCACTGTTTGACTTTTGACTAAATTTATAGGCCTTATTCTAAGGAATGGAGGGAGTAATAAATTTAAATTGTAGATTTTATTTTTCTAAACATTTTCATATATTAAACATATTTTTCTAATTGTAAAACAAAATATATTGAATTTATAAGGTTTAATCATTTTCTAATTGAATTTTTAAATAGCGAAATACTTTTTACACCAATACTAAACCTAGACCTAGTCACTGGCTGGTGGGCCAGTGGAATGTTGGCACGCCACGTTGGCGTGGACTAGTCAACATGCGGACCCGGTCAAAGATGACGTCAGTTTGTTGTCGTGGTGACGACAACACGGCTATCACCGCCTGTCGGTGGTCGCCGACGGCGATCTATGGTGTCCTAGAAAGCGTGGTTGATTGTGCTGGTAAGAGAAGGCCGAGGCGAGTCTAGTGGTGGTTGCGCCGCCCGTTATTGGTCATAGGAACCTCGTCGGCGATGATCTCTCATGGAGGTGCGGTCAGAACGCTCGTGGGCAGGTGGCTATGGCGTGCGAGCGATGAATCAAAGATGGCTATAGGGTTTAGGAGCGCACCAGGTGCGCGACGAGACGATCGACGGGGCTGAGGAGAGCCATACGGTGATGGAGAGACGATGGACAACGTCGGAGACGAAGCAAGCTTCGGCAACAATTCCGGCCGAGCTATGGCGATTCCTTTGGCAGAGATGATCAACACGATGAGGCAGAGCCAACAGTGGTCTCAGATGGTTGCGGGGAGGCTAGAGACGATGACGATGGACGGGATCCGTGGCGCTAGGGTTTTGGTACTCGTGCGAGAGAGGAAGAGAGAGGTTGTCTGGGAGAGAAAGAAGATAGGAATGAATGAGAGACGTCGGGGAGGTTCTTATCCACCTCATGGACGGCGACGGGCATCACAAAGCTCGGCTGACGACGAAGGTGGCATTGGGAAGTGACATGAGCTCCACCCAGCTGCTTGTGATGCGAGGAAGACAACGACAAACCGGTATGGGCCGAGTTGGGCTACTGCTGGGCCGAACGGGCTGCAACTGGACCAAAGCAAAGAGAGCGGAACGAGTTGTTGCTGCGGCATGGAGCAACAGATAGATAAGAGGGAAAATGGGCTTCGGGCCAGAATTGATCTGCTTCAAATTTTCTTTCCTTTTCTTATTCTTTTCTATTTTCTATATTTAACTATTTATGTTTGATTTCCAAAATGTTTTAAATACTCAAAACTGTTGTAGAATATCTCAAGTACCTAAGGGTTCAATATAACTATTTGGTTTTTAAATTACTTTATGTATTTGTACAAATCCTATTTATTTGTGAGTTTTTTTTGAGAAAAGCTCATTTATGATTTAGGTTTAAATTTTTGTTTCTGATTTAGAAACCTTCTTTAAACTATGCTTTTATTTATCTCTTATTAAGTGTGGTTTAAGATATCTATAAAATCATTAGAGAGGCCTCATATAATAATTAATGTATATAGTTAATGCGTTAATGTGGTGGTGAATAATGTTTAATAACCTTGGTTATGACATTATATATACATTGATAATTATGACTGAAGTAGAAGTTAGGGTTTTGAATTATAAGCATTTACTATGAGTTTTAGAGGATTTAATATACTTATATTCTTTTATAGACATGGATGAAGATTAAGGGCTAGGACATATTGCCTTCATTCTTGTGTTCATGAATGATATCACCATCCAAGATAAAATAGTAGGATTGTACTCTAAAATAACTTATGAGAAATAGTTGATAATTATGGTTTATAAGCACATAGGATTTTAATGTTTTGAAGTGACAAAGATGTGCTTAAGTGATTTGTTGTAGAACTATTGTTGAATGTTTACCAAGCATTCTTATATTCCATACTTCATAAGTATTGGTTTTATCTATATACCTTTCTACAATGATACTAAGTAGGAGCAATTCTACTTGATCTACTCAAGCAACCAAGGATTACCTCTTATTCTAGTTTCTTCCTTATTTAGTGTGGTTGAATCTTAGTAAAAAGTTACTAATGAGCATTACTTATATGATAACTATAGTTCATTTACCATGTGACAATTGTTTAGGGTTTAGAAGAGTGATATAGATAATGGTTTTGATATGGAGTGATATAGTCTTTCTTAATATTATAACACCCTCGCCTGATAAGGCTGAGTTCATGTGTATAGTGCCAATCCCTGGATCCGTTCACTGGCACACACAGTACAAAATGATACCAAATATAACTGTGCATCATAAATACAACGAATATGATCCAGAATTTACATTATTTATTCAAGTACACAGCGAAAAACGAATACAAGGTAGATCTCCATCCTCCAAATGTACCACAGGCGAACAATTGTTGAGTGGAGTCTCGCGACCTATGAACGATCACTCGGATACGATATAAACTGCAACATGAAACGTTGCAGCCACGAATGGTCAATACATTGAATGTATGGCAAGTAGGCTAAAGTGGTTAACAACAGATCTATCAACTACATGCTTATTTGGCCAAGTGGAGTTCAGACTCATTTGTATAAAGCAACAGTTTTATCCTAACATTTGTAACAAAGTAGTTTTCCAATACGATAAATAGGACACTCCGGTTCACTTCCAGGTGCTCCTACCCAATTATGTTCACCCAACAAGTTTTAAGCAATTAAGAAATAGAGTTGAGCGAGAAATATCATAGCATCAGTATCAGGTCGCTCAAATTGTCCATAACCGGGACACGGCTAATCGATTAGTTTATACACCCTGCAGGGGTTAGTACACTTTACCCATGTGACTTGGCCAGCCCAGCTCATACCACCACTCTCATATTGGGTGATGATAGGGAGAAGTCCAAGAAGGAACAGTTCGGGAAGTAGATCCCAAACCCGACACGCACCGGTCCAACCTACACTATTCTACATCTCTGCATACGTGGGTTCGAGTTATCACAACCTACTGAGTCCAACCAACCGCCCATTTCATTATTGGCACATGGTTGCACATGAAAGCTACCAAACAAAGAAGCCAATCCTTTCCAAGTGTCCTGGGTGCCTTTCCGTAATGATACCACCAAAAATTATCAATCCCATCACACCTAGGAGATTCATTGATTAAGTTGTTTTAGTTTTCGCAAACCAACACACTTAGAATCAACATCAGTGATGTAACCCAGCCCTCGTTCATCATAGCATGGCTAAGCACATCTACCAACAATGGCTCATAAACAAGAAATGCTAGGGAATAATATGGGACATAACATAGCATATACACATCAATTCCTACATATGCAATTCTACAAAAACATCTACAATGCATAGGAAAATAGTAGGACATTTATGACCAAGATATCACCACTTGCCTTTGTTGTAGATGTAGTCAATTAGATAATCCTCATATATATAATGGTTACTCTCGTCATAACCATAATACTTGCAATCATAGTAGTTGCAATCACAGTAGTTGCACTCCTCGCAATCTAACGTTTGAAGCAAACACAACAAACACCATTCAAAACATTGCAAACATACAACAGTGCAACATTACAAGAAAACAATGATGAACAGATGCATGCATGACGATTTAATGAGTCACAATGGTTGCATTTAGTGTTCTGAACATAATTAGATTACATGATGCATGTGGAAAGTCATTTAATGCACTAAAGCTTTTATTACTAAAGTTGTATCGATTTAATATGGTATATACCACTTTAATTGAACTAAATATGTTTATGTCATATTAAATTGTGAACTAGATGCTACTGGATAGAGGTAATGCAATTTAGAGACAGTAGAAATTTGAATCACCTAAAAAGGAGTTTTAGATATTTTCTTATGATTAAAACACTATTTTAATGGGTTTAAATATTTCTGTATAAATTTCCGTTTTAACAGTACCAAATAATTTGTCATGCAATTTCTCTGTATAGATATTGTCAATACAAAACCTTAGCACTTGGATTCACCCTAATCGGAGTTATAGATCTTTTTGTATGATTTAAATAGTGTTTAATGAGTTTTAATGATTCATATTGTTTCCGTTGTATAAAAATCAAACTAAAATTATATCTGTAATCTCCACGGAATTGTGATTTCAGGGACATATTATTTGTAATTTTCTGAATAGTATTTATTTTCTTATGAATTAATTACTCTAAATAATCCATTAAACTATTTATTTATTTGCTGCGAAACCTTACAGTATTTGCCTAAACCATTTGCATATTGATGATCTACATGGAACCAGCTTTCCATCGGTATATCATTTATATTTTTGTGACAAGCGATTAATTTACTATGAATTTAATGATTTATAAAGCCATTAAAACTAATTAAATTGCTATGGGTTAAATAATCGGAAAAGGCTAGATCCAACCAGATATTATTAATGTACATTACAGTAGCTTCAATTTGATATATTGTTCTTATTTTTTGGAGTTACAGATAATTTCTTATGAATTTATTAACCTAAAAGACCATTAAAACTAATTAAATTACTGCAGTAACCACGTACAGTAAAAGTTGGATCTATTCTTCTAAGATGATTCTACGTAAAATTATCTTCAATTTGATATATTATATGCAATTTTTGGACATGGTATGAATTTCTAATGAATTTTACAAGTTAGATCTATAATATGCAATTTTAAATTCGAATGGAATATTCCAGAGAATATTCCGCTGACTGGACAGATTGACTTTGCATGCTGACTGGGACTAGATGCTGACCTGACGATGACGTGGCGTTGATGAGGAAGCTGACCGGATTAACGACATGGCACACACCGGTTTGATTGGATGTCGACCGTTTAGATAGGATCCGGTGGCTAGAAGAAGAGATTGACCCAATTTTGGCCTAGAATAGACAAGAAACAGATCTATATTAGAGAGACAAATCCGTAGGTTAAATTGAAAAACTTAGAACACGAAAGTTGTGGGGAATAGTTATTCCTACCTTCTCACCAAAGGAATTTGGATTTGAAGAAACGAGCGTGAGTACATCTTGGATTTACACCGTCAGATCTGAAATATTGTGATGCGAAATTCTCCGGCTGTGGTGGATGAAAAGAGGTGAGGTTTGTCAGGATCGAAAGATTTCGATGAGTTCTACAACTTTCGTTTTTTGGCTGAAGGCAAACAACGAAGTATAGATAGGTTAAAAAGCGAAATAAGATTCGGGCATGTGTAGATTCGGGATTTCGAGAAGAGAAACTCGTACAGCCGTGGCTCCACGAGTTTATATGGAGGTTTATGATGGTGGGGAGATAGGTTTTGGAGTAGGGAACAAGTAGAAACAAACGGAAGTCGATTCAGAGTTGTAGATAAAAAGTTATGAGAGTTTGAGTAGAGATAGGTTTGACAAAACATATTTCGCACGCTTTTAAAAGCGATCCCATGGGATCGATCGTCTCCTGTACGTGGCTGGCTCGGTCCGGTCGGTCCGGGTGGGCCGGCCTGTTTAGTTTTTTTTCTTTTTCTTTTTCTATTTACTTGTTTCCCTCATATCTTTTGCATACGAACTCCAAATGACACGATTCTTGTTTCTAAATTTTTCTAAAATCGAATAGATCATTGTAGGATCATATTTGTAATCTTTTTACTAGTTTGCAAGTAGTGGGTTTATAAATCCTTGTATATTCCATTTTATTTATATCTTTATTTGTTTGTATTTATTCCATAACTTTTTCATACTAGCTCCAAATGAGATCAATTTTGTTTCTAAAATTTTGTAATATTCATTGGATCCTTTTAGGCTATAATTTAGCAATAATCGCTGCCTTAGCAATAGTGGGTTTTATAAAGTCAATTTAATTACCTTTAAGAACATTTGGGCAAATCAACTATAGGATTTAGATGCCAGGATTTGGATTTAGTTTGTGAGAACTTTGGATGGATGTAATGAAATGCTTATGAATGCTTCATGATTTTCATTTTGAAATCTTGCACACCAATTCTACGATCCAAAATCAATCCATGCCCTTTTGCCTATATGGCTACTTAGGTCAGAACAAAAGAATATAAGATTTTGAATTCAAGGTTGAGAGGATTTTCTACTCAAAAAGTTTCTTCTCTTTGAGAATTTTCAACATAGTCAAACAATCAATCAAACTTATTTGTTTATTTCACATTCCAAAATTAGGAGAATTTTGGGATGTGACAAATATATTCTCAGGAATTCCTACCTTCCCTACTTCATAATTCTTGTTTCTTACTTGAGGAATTCCTTTTCTATATTTATACTACTACTTCACATCCATCATCATGTATTAACATGATGATCTTTACTTCACTAGTATATTCATACCAATACTTTCTCCTTCTAAATTCCTTTGTAAATCCAATGAGATTGATACTAAATATCAACATAATCTCCTCATAGGGATAACTCTCATCTCTAGAATATTTCTAATGAATCCAAATCCACTTGAATGATTATTCTCTTTCTTAATGAATTACTTTGTAATCTTACTTATGAATCTCATAAACTTGTCACTGAAGCTTTTCATAATCTTCTCATATCTACACTTGGTTATATCAAACTACTCTACTAATGATAACCTCTAGTCCAACAAGTAGTTACTTCTAACTCCATTCATACTCTTCCTTTAACTTCCATCACTAATATTACTCTAATAGGTGTATATATAAATTACTACTACACCTCAATTGTTTACTATTCTTTTAAGAGGAATATTACTACTTCTATAACTCAATGCTTCTCTAGTATGAGCTTGGTTATACTATCTTAACTTTAGTTACCTCAATAACTCCCACTTCATCTTATACCATTGTAATTTTAAGATTATATATCTAAACTAGGTTTCCACCAATGTCACTTATAAATCATATAATCATTCACTCTTAGTTACTTAAGCATGATAATTATAATCCTTTGATCATTTATGGTTTAGGTTTCCAGTTGGCTAATCAAGGCTTTCTTCAATACAACATTACAGTTGTATTAATTATCTTCTTAGTATCTCTTTGACTAGGAGATATTTTTCAATTACTATGCTTACTTGATCCAATAAGAATACTCCTTGGTAACTATCTCCAAAATTTATCCTTATGATCCTCTTTGTTACCACATATACCTTTATTTCAGATAACTCTTCTATCCATCCATGAGTGAGTTAACTCCATCAATTACCTTATTGAATTGATTCTCTTCATACACTCCCATCGTACAAATGATAACTAGCATTCCTACTTACCTCTTCTTACTTCTTTCTCTAAAGACTTTAAAGTGAATGCTATGATAAGGACAATAGTTGATAGATCAAGAATTGATAGGTTTAGAATTGATAGATCAATAGTTGATCACTCAACATTGATGTTCAACAGATATTAGAATATGGTCCAATGGAGATGATAGGAATTGATATGGAAAGAAAGATATGTGGTGAATGGTCTTGTGTAAAGGATAAAGATGCCGCCTAGAGGGGGGGGTGAATAGGCGGTTTAAATTTTTTACGAGATGGGCTTAACAAAGGCGGAATAAAACTAGCGTTTTCTTTGTCAAGCACAAAACCTATATAAACTACGGTTCACCTATGTGCACCAACAACTTATGCTAAGCAAAACAAGCAACTATGAGATAGCTAGATATAAGAATTCAAGCTCGAAGGCTACCACAAAGTAAAGTGCATAAGTAAATAGATCGGTTATAGAGATAACTGAGGCACGCGAAGGCGATGATTTATTATCGAGTTCCTCCCATAAAGAGAGTACGTCTCGTTGGAGGGATGGGCGGTACTAAGACCACCACGCCACAAAAGGCTTCACCCTGTTCTCCTATGAACCTCGCCACAAGAGGCCTTGTTCACTCTTCATTATCGGTGCACTTGTCGGTGGCAATCCGTAACCTCTCACAAAAATTGGGGCACTTCTCCACAACTCAATTGGAGGCTCCCAACAAACAAGCTCGGGGAAAGCTACACAACTTAATTGGAGGCCCCAAGTAATCCACAAACCTGCAAAACAACTAAACCGTCTAGGGTTCCAAAAACCCAAGAGTAAAAAGCTTCTCACCTTTCACCCAATCGAATCCTCAATGAGAACTCAAACCGATGAACCAAATGCAATGGCAAGAACACAAGAAGTGCTCAATTCCTTATCTCCCAAATTCCACCAAAGCTACAAAAGCTAGTGAGAGAATAAGAGAGGAAGAACACAAGAGGAAATCCACAAAAGAAACCCCAAGATCTAGATCCCAATATGTTCCCCTCACATAGAGGAGAGATGGATTGGTGGAGTTGTAGATCTAGATCTCCCCTTTCAAATCCCCCAAAAAGATTCAAGAAATATGTGAGGGATTAAGAGTATTTGCAAGCTCTTGAAGGTCAAAACAATGGAGGAGAGAGAGAATGCGATCAACCAGCCTAAGGAGGAAGAAGGGGTCTATTTATACCCCTCCCCAATGAAATATGACCATTTGGGACCTTCGAGGCCGGATAATCCGCCCCTCCCCCAGATATTACGGGTTCCCGGGCCAAAAAATGGCTAAGGACTTCGTGGCGCGTCCCTCAGTATAGTGGGCGGATAATCCGCCCCCATTACTAGGAGCCACGCCTCAAAGTCCTTAGCCGTTTTCCAAAAAATGGGCCGGATAATCCGCCCCCCTGAAAACTGGTAGGAACAGCAAAACTGAAACCATCATAACTTTTGCATTCAGACTTCGATTTTGATGATCTTGGGCTTGTTTTGAATATAGTAACGAGATCTACAAGATCATGCAGGGAACCATCATATTCCATCAAGAGAGGATAGAACCAAATGATGTAATGTTTAACCAATCTATAAAAGACAAACCGGTAAAACCTCCAATATCAAAAACACAATAGAGAATGCATATGAAATCCGTTTTTGATGAACTTGAGATTTTTAAAGAGATTGACACAAGATATAAATCCTATCATGGATAAGAACCAAAAAAGATGATGCCAAGTATGCAAATATTTGAGCTCTCACCGAGATATATGATCAAGTTACTCACTCAAGAGCCCCTTGATAGTACGGTTATCTATCCTATAAACCGGTCTCTCCAACTAACACCACGAGACTAGTAAGAAAGAAACCCTATAAAGATCAAACCTTTTCCTTGTGTATATTCCACTTGATCTTGATGATGACGATCTTCTACACCTCAAGATCAAACCCTTTCTTGATTGGACTAGCTATCTTGGTGAACACTTGGAATTTGCTCCCCCATACTCCACTATGGAAGAGCCTCTATGAAAGAACATGTGGGCCCCCATGTGTGGTTTTGGTAATTAATGACAATCTTTATGGACTAATGTGTGCATTAAGTTGTACTTGTAGGATTTGTCCATTTGCATCACTTGAAGCATGTGTTGGCTTCAAGGTCAATGAAATGAGGAGAAGATGAGTTGTGAAAGCTTAAAATGCGCCATCTATATAAGATCTCATGTTTGATGCTTGCCATCCTCGGTGATCATGGAACGATGATGAGGAATCAAGAAAGGTGTCCATATTGAGAAGGACACGATTGTCTACATCGAGCTCAAGTGGATTGCTCAAGGCAAAGGTATAATGTTGACATGCTTTCCCTTTTGCCGGTCTCATGTTTGTTGGGAGACCGGGTTTAGGATAGATAACCGTACTATCAAGAGGGGATCTCAAATGAGTAACTCGATCATATCGTTCGGAGAGAGCCCAAACCTTTGCATACTTGCATCATCGTATTTGGTTGTTATTTGGTCTTATACATGTGAGGATATAGATCTTGTGGTAATCTCCATAACAAGCTCTTGTTCATCAAAATCGGATCTTCCGTTTGCATCTTGTTCATATTTTGGATCTTGTATGTGAGAGTGTTTTTTGGTATGTGTTTCCTCATATTTAGATATATATATATATCCTCATGGAAACCATTTTATTCAAGTTACTCTAATCACTAGTGATTTTGTGACTATTGGAAGCTACCAAGAATCTTGTTCGAAGTATCATGCTTAATTCTTATATTTAGTTATATGCTTCTTGTTGTGACTATGATCTTGGATATCCATGCAAGCTACCTTGGGAAAATTATTTCCAATATTTCTTGTCCTTGGATAATGAGTAATAAATTTATGGTAGAATTTATTGATCATATTCACTTCGGCCTTCGCTTAATCTTGTCCTATCTTTGGCCAAGTAAATGTTTTGTGTGCTCCCGTGTATTCCTTGCTACTTTTGGATCTTCTTATTTTAGTGGTATCCTCTTGTGTTTTATTTAATGTAGGTATTAGTGATGATCTCATTTGTGTGCATTTTGCATTGAAAAGAAAAATTCTATATAATGTACTACTTATGGGTGAGCTCTCCTATATTATCTATAACAATCCTTTTATGCTTCCTTGTTTGATCCATATCGGGTTTTATGTGCTTGGAAGTTTGATCTTTTTGTTTTGATATTTTGTGCCATCATGAAAAGTTTGAAGAGTTTGGTTTACTTGTTGGAACCTTACTCTTTTTGGGAGTTGGTTTTGTCTCATTCCTTGTTTCACATTTTGACCATTTTAGAATGAGATAAATCCTTGAGCATTTGTATTTTTATCTATCTTTTGCTTTAGCCTAGTTCATTTGTTGAACTTGTGATCTTTCATGTGTTGTGTTGGTTCTTTGATACAATTTGGACATAGTTTGTCATGTCACACGTTGTGTGTGCAATCTCAATTTACTTGGTGTTTTTGTTAAAGTTGTATCTCCTTTTTGGTTCTTGAAAGCTTTATGCATGCATATTTACTACATGTTTACATTATGGCATGCTTGCTTTCTTTGATACAATATATAGGATAAAATCTACCAAATCCCATTGGCTAAGTTGTGCATGAAATTCAATTTCATATCAATATGCACATATTTACGTGGAGTCTCTCCTATGTATTATAGTTGCACTAACTACTTTGGACCCAATATGGTTGGGGACCATTGTGTACTTAATTGGGTTTTAGGTACATTGGAGATATATTGGATGCTTGTCTCTCAACTTTGAAGAAATGGTGCATACATGAAAATTTGAGGCAAGCTATAGGATGATCAACGAATTCATATCATTTACATCCTACCAATTATATCTCGGTAACAAGTATCTCTTACTCATGCATATTTATCTTGCTTCCAACCTTTTATAGGTTGCATCTTGGCATGAATTTTTGTTATTGTATTTATTGTTGTATTTCTAGCCATGGTATTAAGAGAACTCTCTATTCTAAATGTGTATAAGTTGAGATGAGTGCAAATAATTGGGACTATACAAAATCATGCATATGATCCATCAATCCCAAATATGTCAATCTAGCAATTTTATTGCCTATCCTTTCCTCAACTTCTCTCATGTGCAATAGTGAGATTTTGTTATTATATTTTTCTTGTGACACTTGTTGCTTTTCTCCATATATGCCAACTTTCTCCGTTTCCCTTGGTGATAGTTGTAATATATGTAGTGTGTTGGTTTTTTAAGCTCATCAATGTACAATAAGATATATTTGAGCCCTTGGCCATGCGTTCAAGCAAAAAATTTATTGGTATATGCTATGACTTCATTTTGTATTTCATATGCTTTCTTGTATATCTTCCTTGTGTGTGGTTGTTTCTTTATGGAGATATGTCTGTGTGATGTTATCCACTTAAAAATATATACACATATGAGAAGATAATCTTAGTTGAGATTTTATTCCTTGGATACCACATTTTATTCCTTTTGATTCTTCAGTGGATCCCAAATTTATTTGCCTATGAGTGCTTGTTCATTTTTTTACATCTTTGGGCACTCATATTTGTTCTCTCATGCCTTGTATTATTAAATGAATTTGGACGAGTGAGGATTACATGATTATGCACTTTGTTCCCAAATGCAATTATCATAATTGGTGCATTATCTTTGGGAAGCTCATCTAATTCATTTAATAATGCTCATTTGTCTTCTTTCTCATTTGTTGTGCCTTAAATGTTTATGGGGGAGTGAGGATTCCATATTCGTGCATTCTGTATTGAAATACAACAATTCTAAAGTATGCAAAAATCTTGGGGAGCTTCTCTATTTATTTTAAGCATTTATGTGATCATTCATTTGTTGTGTTTTAAATGCTTATAGGGGAGCGAGGAGTCCATATTTGTGCAATATGTATTCTAATGCATTTATTTTGAATTGTGCACAAATCTTGGGGAGCTTCTCTATTTTTTATTTAAAACACTCTTTTGCTCATATCATAACATCTTGTTGTTTCCATTTGTACTAATTTGTTGTTTTCAATTGGTTTGTCGGACCTTGTAATTGCTTGCATCATTTAATTTTATTTATTTTGGCAATCTTCGGGCCCTCGATATAGTTCTACTCCCTCCCAAGTATTCATCATTGGATATGTGCGAAGGCACACCTTTGGAGGAATTATTACTATATTTGCCTTCTAGAACTTGTCACCCATTTCGGCAATCGATGTCAATGGGGGAGAAGTTTTAGAGGATTTAAGGGAAGTTGGTTTATGCATTGAGTTGGTTCTTAAGAATTTTCCTTTCATGCTCTTGCATCTTTGTTGTTGTTTAGAATGTGGTATATATAGAGGAAACTCCTCCAATGATAATGGTTGGCAATATATGCAATGAAATTTAAGTTCATCACACATGCATATATTGTGGGGGAGTTTTCTCTATATATGGCGGTGGTACCAATATCATATACTTGTGTAGTATTTGATATTGGTGTTACCATTTTGTTCATTAAAATTCCTTATATAAACCCTCTTAAAGGGATTGTCATCAATTACCAAAATAGGGGAGATTGAAAGAACATGTGGGCCCCCATGTGTGGTTTTGGTAATTAATGACAATATTTATGGACTAATGTGTGCATTAAGTTGTACTTGTAGGATTTGTCCATTTGCATCGCTTGAAGCATGTGTTGGCTTCAAGGTTAATGAAATAAGGAGAAGATGAGTTGTGCAAGCTCAAAATGCGTCATCTATAGAAGATCTCATGTTTGATTCTTGCCATCCTCGGTGATCATGGATTGATGATGAGGAATCAAGAAAGGTGTCCATCTTGAAAAGGACAAGATCGTCTACATCGAGCTCAAGTGGATTGCTCAAGGAAAAGGTATAATATTGATAGGCTTTCCCTTTTGCCGGTCTCATGTTTGTTGGGAGACCGGGTTTAGGATAGATAACCGTACTATCAAGAGGGACTCTCAAATGAATAACTCGATCATATCGTTCGGAGAGAGATCAAACCTTTACATACTTGCATCATCGTATTTGGTTGTTATTTGGTATTATCCATGTGAGGATATAGAGCTTCTGGTAATCTCCATAACAAACTCTTGTTCATCAAAATCGGATCTTCCGTTTGTATCTTGTTGCAATTTTGATCTTGGCGGTTTTTTCGGTTTCTCACCAAGTGAGATATCTCACATTATAATACATGATACATTCGCACTTAAAATGAAAGGCTTTTAGATTTTATGTTTGGTTATTTTGATTTAATTTTGTGATTGATGACATGTTTTGGAAGACGAGACCAGGAAAAGACATGACCCAGAAAAGGACAGGGCGCGACACTATTCTTAAACGACCGGTCCAGCGCTTCCGTAGCATATGGTCCGAGGACACGACCGGAGATGATTTAACTTGATTAGATAATACTACATGTGATTGTATTGATGAGATTAGTGGCGTATTTTACAAACTTTACCTAGAGCTGGTATTGTCCATTTTTGTGCGATGAGCCGATGATCGTAGGTAGGTACTGGAATATATATAGCCACCAATAAAATGATGGAGTATCGTACTTTTCTGTACCCAGACGACTCCATAAATTTTCCTGCCTACGAGCGGAACTGCAGCTGAGCGAGAGCTTTCTGGGAGTTGGTCCCGTGCCTGCTAAACGGTCGTCACGCTTTATTGTTCACCAGGACACTGGCTGGTGGGGTCCGTGGCAGACAAGAGATTGGGACCCATGTTTCATAAAGGACTGGCTTTGCTTGGATCGGCGATGGAGCGGGAGGAAAAGGAAAAAAGGTTACCTTGTCCAAAGGAAACGTGCAAATTGTGGTCATCGAATCTGCGCATTGTAATCACTTTCTTATATTCCTTCCGTTTATTAATGGTTTAATTTGTCTATATTTGTATGTATCTAGTTAAGTATATAGACTAAAATGCATTTATTTAGAAAAAATAAAGTCATTTATAGACCAAAGGAAGTAGAGAAAAATCTCTAACAAGCCTATACTCATAGCCGAAATTATCACACTAAATTATATGATCTCGGTGTTAGAAATAATAGGAGAAATCATTAGACCCATGTGTGATTTTAGATTTTCCCTAAATCTCAAAGCTCATGTACGTGGAAGCCCATATGTAATTTGGCCTAACTTGGTGGCATCTCATATGTGTGTGGCAAGAGCAGTGGGAGCTAAAGTTTAGTCCACATGGGAAGTTGAAGGAGAGTTGCACCACCTTATAAGGTGGAGTGTTGCACCACTTTGTAAGTGAGTGACAATAAGAAAGCTATACGTGCGCTCCTCCGAAGTCGCCGCCGCTCGCACACACGCTCTCCTCGTCACGGGTTGCGGGAATCTCGGCGAGATGAGCTTTATTTTGCTGCTCAGGAAACCAATCTAGGGTTTTGCCAGTAGGTCTCCGGAACCACTCGTCTTTGTGATCCTATACAAGAGAGGGCGAATAAGTTTTTTGGGAAGCGCTCTGAGCGACTTATCAAGTTCGTCACCATGGCGCGTCTTCCCGGTCGTCAAGCCGGACCTACTGCACGTCGACTTCTTCAACAGGCTACTGCACCAATAACGACTATATCAACAACCGATCAGTATGTACACCGCCATCACATCTATTGTTTTACTATGGCTGTTCGTGCGTATACTCTGCTACTGTTCATGTTGATCAATACATCTAGTATGTTAGAGGTTCACGTGATTGTAGTTGTTGTTGTCATAATTTATATTTTGGAATTAATCGTGGAAATTATGTCTAATAATCCAACAATCCAAAAACCTTATAATAGGAAATTTCCTAAATTAAATATGGGACACTTGGCCGATGCTATGAAGCCGGAAAAGTTTACAGATGTTCATTTTAAGAGGTAATAGTATAAGACCACTTTGTGGCTGCAAGCTCTGAAAGTATTCGAGGCTAGTGAGAGTTTACCTGAAGGAAGTACATCTGACGAGGTTTAGAATAAGTTCAAGGAAACCAATCTTCCTTTTGTGGGATGCGTTCTGAGTGTTCTTGATAACAAGCTGTTTGATGCGTACATGCACATCAAAGATGGAAAAGAGATCTGGGAGGCACTGAACGCTAAGTTCGGTGTAGCAGATGCTGGCAGTGAGCTGTACATGATGGAGAACTTTCATGATTACAGAATGGTTAACAATTGTTCTATAGTTGAGCAAGCTTATGAGATACAGTGCTTCACCAAGGAGCTTGAAATCCTCAAGTGTATTTTACCCGACAAGTTTGTGGCTAGGTGCATTATTGCAAAGTTGCCTTCTTCATGGAGGAACTTCGTCATAACTCTCAAACACAAGAGACAAGAGATATCGATTGAAAACCTGATAGCGTCTCTTGATGTTGAGGAGAAGGCTCGGGCTAAGGACACTACTGATAAAGGAGAGAGTCATGCTACTGCTAACTATGTGCAGAAAGGAAAATCCTTCGGCAAGAACAGAGGGGACTATAATCCCTCGTTCAACAAGCCTGAAAAGACTACAACCTTCAAGAAAAAGAAGAAACCAAAAAGGCCGAGCTATATTGTTATTCATGTGGAGAGCTCGGTCACTTTTCCAAGGACTGCCTAGAACATGCAGATCGCAGAGGTAAAGGTGGAAAGACTGTCAACGTCGTGACCGCTAGCAACACTTATGGGTATGGTAATACTGTTCTTTCAGTATTTCAATCACCATGTTGGTGGATTGATACGGGTGCTAATGTTTATGTGTGTGCTGACATATCTATGTTCACTTCTTATCAGGTCGCTCGGGATTCATCCGTCCTAATGGGGATTGGATCACATGCTTCTGTTCGTGGTGTTGGCACAGTGGATCTGATGTTTACTTCCGGAAAGATCGTGCAGCTGATGAACATGCAACATGTCCCTACTGAAAGGATAGAGATGTCGCCTAGAGGGGGGTGAATAGGCAATTTCAAAACTATTACAGTTTTGGCTTGATAGAATGCGGAATTAAACTAACATTTATTTTACAAGCACAAAACCTAAACACTCTAGGATCAACTAAGTGCACCAACAAGTTAAGCTAAGCAAGATAACACAAGATAAATATACCACAAGTGATAAACAAGATATAAGTACTTCAAGCTCGATGGCTATCAGAAGGAAAGTAAGCTCGGGTATAGAGATAACCGAGGCTCGCCTTGGAGAGGTGTGGGATTCCACGAAGGATTTCCCAACGCCACGAAGGATCACCTTCTTATCCGAGTCTATCCCACGAAGTAATAGGCCCTTTCCTTATGGCTAGCTTTTCCTCCACTCCGGAGATGGCAAGCTCCACAACCACTTCACAAGCTCCATGAAGGACAAGCCCGTGTCTCTTCACAATCTTCCACGAAGAGGACACTGCGACACCAACCACGAATCCAACTAGGAGGTCACCCTCCAAGAGTAACAAGATCACAGTCTCTCACTCGAACAAATCGTAACGGAGAGCTCAACACTTATGCAAGAATGCAAAGCAAGACCACCAAGGGTGCTCAAATTCTTCACTCTCAAATCCCACCAAAGTAATAAGTGCTAGGGAGGAATTAGAGAGGAATAACAATGGTGAAAGTCAACAAATGACTCCAAGATCTAGATCCAATGGGTTCCCCTCACTAAGAGGAGGAATTGATTGGTGGGGATTGTAGATCTAGATCTCCTCTTCCAAAACCCTAAAAAAGATGCAAGAATCAGAGGAGGGAAGGGGGAGTAAGCAAGCTCAAGAGGTTCAACAATGGAGGTTAATTTCATGGTAAAGAACACTAAAAAACGTTGGGGGAAGAACCCCCTTTTATAGGGGAAAGAAAATATGACCGTTGGAAGAAATCTGTGCGAACTCGGTTGAAAGTTCGGTTGGACCGAACCTCACACCGGATGGTCCGGTTGCTGGACCGGAAAACCGAACTTAAAACCGGGATTAGGTACTGACCGCAGTATCGGATAGACTCGGTATAGCAAAACCTAAAATTCTGGTTTAAGATCCGTTTTTCCGGTCCTGGAATCGGACCACCCGGTCTGGGAGCCGGTTGAACCGAATCCACAAACGGGATAAAACAGGCTTCACGAAAAACGCAATAAATTTTGCATCCAGACTCCGATTTCGATGATCTTGGGCTTGTTTTGACGAGGACAACAAGATCTAAAATATTGTGCAGATAAACATCATATACCAACAAAGGAGGATAGAACCAAATGAAGAAAGTTAAGAAGTCTCCCTAAATAAGAACCGATAAAACCTTCAAACTCGAAAACGCCATAGAAGATGCATACGAATTCCATTTTCGATGAACTTTGGCTTGTTGAAGAGCTATAAACAAGATCAAGAACCTCACATGGAGTAATACCAAGAAGAAAAAAAATAGGAAGATTCAAAGTATGCAAAGGATTGAGCTCCGTATGACAATATGATCAAGTTACCCAACCGAAAGACCCTCTTGATAGTGCGGCTATCTATCCTATAGCCCGGTATCCCAAAAACCACCTTGATACCGGTAAAAGAAAAACCTGGCAAGTCCATACCTTTGCCTTACGCATCCCGCTTGATCTTGATGAAAATGCTTCAAGCTCCACCCAAGCCGGAATGCAACACTTGATCATTGTTGCTTCATGAAGACTCCTAATTTTCTCCCCCATACACCACTATGGGATAGATTCATTAATACATGTATTCACATGTACATTATCACCAATATGGACGGCAAGCTTCAATCAAATGATCTTCTCGAGATGCTTATCTTGAACTTGCCCTTCTCAACCTTGATGACGATCACCAGTTGATGTCATCCTATCATGGGATATATAAGATCTTCACTTTTGAAGCATGCCCATGGAAAGATACCTATCCCATATAGAAAACGTAAAGGCATATATATAATGGGTTAGTTCATGATGCATAATTGACAAGGCTTACCATACCACAAGACCATGTAGTACATTCTTTAGGCTTCATGTGTTGACCAACTTGAAATCAATCTTTGTATTGGTCAACCAAGTATCTTCTCATGCTCCATCTCAATATATTAAGGTACATAAATAACTCTTCATTTGATTACATGGTCTAAATCTTAGTCAACCATAGCTCAACTAATGAGGCTATCATGACACCTACTAGAGCCATATCTTGAATTCTTATATTGAGATCTGTAAGATCCCTCCCTTATAAAGGTAAGGATCCATGTGATTGCAATGCTAGTCCCTGGATCAAATGCTAGCATCCACAGTTTAAGATGAAGTACACAGAAACAAAGGTCATTATTACATCGTCATTCCAGAGATAACATAGTCTTTTACAACTCCATGGCCATAGGCCTAATACAAGAGTTTAATCATAACAATATAAATAAAGTCTTCATCTTCATGTGCCACAGGCAAGCATGTTGAGTGTAGACTCATAACCCCTAATCATCATCAGAATAACCTGCAACATCACAAGTTATAGCCACAGTGGGTCAATACATTGGAATAGTATTGGCAAGTGATACCTTAGTAAAATATTAGCATATAGATACTACATGAATTTGGCTAAGTGTAGCTTAGGCTTGCTTTGCTCAAAATACGTTTTACCTATTATTTGAAAACACAAAGTTTTTCTTTGGCAAAACTTTCCCAAGGAACCACCAATAGAAATTGGTGAACCTTCACCCTTGTTCAACCAAAAGTTTTAACTTAGAAAATTGGGATGAGGAGATTCTTGATAGCTTCCATGTATCGATGCTCAATTTTTCCAATACCAGGGACATGGCTAAGTACTTAGATTCTTCCATCTGCAGAGGTTGTACACTTTCCCCACAAGACTTGATTTTCACCAAGACAGGACCTTTTAGAAGCCTTCCCTTAGACCAAAATGGACGCGCTCCAAACCTATCATTTCCCCTACCACGAACTGTCCATTTGGCTAAGTTATCGCAAGCTATATGATCCAGGCAGAGCCCATAATGCCATGTGGCTGCACTAGAAGCTTCTTAACATTTGGCATCTCAAATCCCTTTGTTCCTGGGTGGATTTCCACAAGTGAGATACACAAGGTAAACCATAGAAATGGGCCTTGTGTAACCACTCAACACAAACCATTCTTTCCATTCCACCCAGATGTTTCATTCACTTAGTTGTTTTATTAAGCAAAACATTAGTCAAAGACTTAGAAATATTTCTCATAGAATGAATATATAATCCACCCTTGGTTGCTACTAGCTAGGCTAAGCATGTCAATAGCAAGTGTCACATCCCAAAATTTTCCAAATTTTGAAATGTGAAAAATAAATAATTGATGAAATTTAGGGTGAAAAGAAACTTTTTGATTTCAAATGGAAACATCAAAACCTATTTGGATCAAATAAAATCCTAAAGGGATTTAAAAAGATAAACAAATAATAAATAAAGTTATAATAGTTGGAATCACCATTTTTGGATATTTAAATAAAAAGATATGGTTTTTATAAGCAAAGGTAGAAATAATAAATAAGGACTATTTTTAATGAGTCAAATTAAATCTTGGCCAAGCAAATGAAATAAAATATTTCTGTTTGATAAAAAGAGTAAAGGATTTATTAATATCCAATTCTATTTAAGTAAAGGCTTTTTCCATTTTAAATAAACATTAAAACTTATTAAAGTATTTTAAATAAAAATTCCAAGTGTTTTGTTTTTCAAATAAAACTTACTGAAAAGGTTTTGGTAATGTTTAGATTTCAAATAGAGTTTTTAAATATATTAAATCCTATTTGAAATAAAGACTAATATTTATTTATTTAATTATTAATAGATTCTAAAAGAATAAAATAATTATTCTATTTTGCACTTTAGAATATGATAATAAACAGAATTAAAACATACCCAAAGTTTGGTGGTGGTTTGAATTCAAATGGAGTTTGAATTGTTTGAATTAAAATCAAAACAGAAATTCAAAATAGAAAAAGGGAAAGCATTCAGTATAAAAAAAATGAAACTAACTCAACCCATCTGGCCCAGCCCAGCAGCTAGCCCATCTTCCCCTCCCCGTAGCGAAGCGTTTTCCACTCAACCTCTGTCAACACCCGAATTTTTAATCCCAGATGCCTGTTATTCCATACATCGCAATCCCAGGATTACCATTTTTGCGAGACATAACAGAATTGGATACCATAGTACATCATCCATTACAAACCATACATAAGTTCTTACACAAATAGGGATCTCATGATCCAGTTCTTAATACAACTTCAAGCAGCGGAATACGTAATAATAACGGTAGCGTAGGCGAAGCTCCATCTTCGGGGTCACAGGCAATGCTGACGATGGGAGATGATCCTAGTTGTCGTAACCTTCCTGGGGTCCATCCTCCAGGTACTCCTCTTCATAGTCTGGCCACGAGAATAGCCAGGGACAAAGCCATGAGTACTCTTTAAGTACTCGCAAACTAATACTAACAAGTGGAAGGGGTTTTTGATAATAGGACACTAGGATCCAGGGTTGTTTTGCAAGAAGCCAGATTTACCTCTACTAAGTTCAGAAATAAGAGAAGCTAGTCACATTTTTATAACACCTAAATGGGATCTTGTAACTCATGTCACAACTCTGTTGTGGTCAAGTCAAAGTCTCACTTGCTTTCACAAATCATTTTGAAAAGTCTGACGGGGGAACAATATGGCCACTCCAACTGTCCATAATCATGAATGGCTATTCGAATAGTTTGACACTCTCAGAGATTGTACACTTTCACCACAACATTCGATACATCCGTCAGAACAAATCCTGAATTCACCATACTCGTGATCACGGATAATCAATCCTAACCTTTCAATTACACGCCCTAGTATAAGCACCTCTCCTATGAGTTTGGCCTCCCAACCATGACCAACTGTCATCTTGGTCTTGCTGCAGTGGACAATCTTCACAAGGTAGCCTCAGCTCAGACCTTGGCCGTGAGGGAACTAATACTAAGGTATATAAGTTTCCTGTTAAGCCCTACCCAATTCTCGGGTATTGTGGTTGTACGATAAAATTGGAATGGTATCGCATCCAGAAAACCATCAGTTTTATAAAGGGCTAAGGCTCCTGCCACAACATTTTCATCACCATAAATCATCTGGTGTTCGGAAACACATGTCCAAAACATTTCAATAGAATGATCCATCATTCCAAGTTTTTCATAACCATTTTTCCACCAAGTATTCCCATCTAAAGTTGATCAAGTTTTATGCTTAGCACTAGCCTCTACAAGTGGGGGTAAGTACTCATGAGGGGTGGTAAACAAGTGGAGTTCCAACTAAGTTCAATCTCATGCCTTAGGATGACATCAAGATTATATAGCTTAGGCCAAATTTTATGCTCTTTATGCAACCTTCAAATATATTTCTAGTATCTACAATTCACTGAAGTAAACTTTAAGTAATAGCTTTGATAAAGAAATAAAGTAATAATCTTGTAAGTAAAAACTAGGATTGGTTTATCAAGTGGGTAGGATCATCTATGCTTAAGACATATAGTTGGCATGGTGACAAGCAAGTATTGGCTTGCATAGTATCAGTATTAGCTTGCTAAATTGCAAGTGTTAGCTTGCACATTCAACTAGTAGCATTAGGCTTGCCTTGTGCAGAGCAGTGGTTGAAGTTCTCCTCGGCTTCTTCTTCATAATATCCTCCTTCCTCCTCGTATCCTTGGTCGGTACTAGCGTCTATGAATAAATATGAGGTACACAATCACCAAACAATACTTAACTACTTGCAATCATCACACAAAAGGGTCCTATAGATGATCTAGCATCATCACTAACATTACAAGATTAAAGCTTGGTTTAATTCCTTTTATTTTTAGAAAAGTAATTTCTACTCATTGAAAAACTACTTAAGATTTAATATTCTCCAAACCAAACATGGGGTCATGTTGACACATGTCATCAGCACATATTTTAGTCCATGGGAATGTGATTTAAAGTGGTGTCACAATTTAATAAGGTTTTACCCTTTTATTTTAATTAAATAAAGTGACTAGAAATGCCTATGTAGCATTCTTTTATTACTTGAACATTATTTCTATAAGTAAACCTATATATTTTTATATATTCTGAAAGGTATGGTTAAATGTGATTTTTGAGAGTTGGAATCAACTCAAAAGCTATTATGGTTTTAATTTAAAAAATGTTGGAATGCAGAAAAGCTTCTGCCTTGTTAATTTTTACCAAGGATGATCTACAGATCCAAATGACTTGAATCCAACGGGCTTGGATTCAGCATTCCCAGACCTTTCTAACAAAATTTGTTCCATTCAATTTGGTTCACTGAATCGACCTGGGTTGATTTTTGAAACTGGGTACAGAAGTGTGTTTGAAATAAAATGGAAAAGGTTAAATTCAAATAACCGGGCTGCGCGGGAAGTGATAATGGGCCGGCCTGCTAAGCACAACGCTTATGCGGGCTGGTTAAGTGGCTGTCCCCATGCGTCAGTGAGACGAGGGGGTGCGAAGCGGTATGGGGCGATGTGGTGCGTTCGATCTGGTTCTAATCCAACGGCTGAGGGTCATCGTCGATGTTGGGCAACGCCGGCGAGACCTAAGCGGGCGATGGGGTCGTTGGGGGCTCACCGGGAGTTCGGCGAGGTCGACGAGGCGAGCGAAGTCGACGACGAACCTCCTGTACCGGCAGCTTCTCTGGCGGCTCAATTGCTGGCCCTTCTTCTCCGGCAGCAGACTCGGTGAAATTCCGGAAGTGTTGCTCGCCTTGCTCGGGAACGGGTGGCACGATCGGTGAGGAGAGAGTGAGATGGTGTGCTCAATTCTGCTGGGGTGGCCTCTATTTATAGTCGCGACAGCGAGACCGAGCAGGATGGGCAAAGCGGTGGTGACATGGCTACGGCTAGAGGCATGGCGGCGGTGGCGATCGCGGTGGTCTCTGGCGATGCTCTCGGCTTTAATGCGCGTAGGGGTGGTGCGGTTTGGTGCAGGCAGCGATGCTCTGCAGAGGCAGCGTCTTCGACGGTGAGCGGTGGCTGTGCGTCATGGGGCGGCGAACGGTGATGTCTGGTGGTCTCCTGGGTCGGTGGCGATCATGTATGCACGCGGCGAGGGCGGCGCACAGTCTGTGGGCATCGGTCGAGTGTGGCGCTCTGGCGCATGCTCGACATGGTTGCTGGCGAGCTGGGTGCGGTTCGTGCGTGTGGTCTAGGGTTTGGCAACGCTCGCGGCTAGGACAGGGTGTGGCGGTGGACAGTGGGCTGCCTCCTAGACAAGGTTGGCATGGCTAAATCTCCTCCTAGCTTCTTTGTCTCCTTTGGGTGGCATGGTGAGCTTAACTGTTCACCATTGATATCATTGCCCAGCTTACAGTGAGTCTAGTGCTTGGTTTAACTTGCTAGATGATCTACTGAGATGGTTGTGAGCTAGAGAGGGAACAAGTTAGGCTTCAATCACTGCTCACAATAGTGTTTAAGATTTTGATGATTTGTGTCTGCAATGTGTTTGATGAAATGGCCGCAAGAATTCAAGTTTTTAATTTTGAAAAGATTTTTGGTGGGTGAGCTAGGTTGGTGCTGGTGAGTCTGCAAATGCTTGGGTTTTGAAAGTTGAGCTTGTTTGAGTGGTTTTTGAAAAAGTGGGATCTTACCATATGATAAAGATTCAATTTTGAACTGTCCTTTAAACTATGCATTTAAATGTTTCTGGACGATCACAAAGTGGGCCTTGATACTTTGTTATGAGTACAATCAAGGGGGGCAAAGATCCAGAAAAGTTTCTGGTAAGTTCTGAAAGTTTGAGATAGCCAAAGTAGGCATGGGAGTTAAATTGGTCAAAATGACCATTCCCTAATTTTATTTGTTTTGATTTACTTGTCTTTGAGAAAAGTTTGGGAATTGTTTAGATGATGTTTATTTCACCTAAGCATCCATTTACAAGCAAAGGAACACACAAACAAGTTGGTTTAAAAGAATTCAAAATGAAATGCATACTCACATGCATGCTTTCATATTTTTATTTAGCAAAGTTTTTGTTAACCCTAAATTTGATGATTAGAGTTTGATGATCCAAGTTTAGTATTTTTGGGATGTTACAACCTTGCACCCGCCCAGTCACTGACGTAGAGACCCCACTCTCTCTCCCTCTCTCTCGCAGACAGCGCGTCCCCACGCCGTCAGATCTTCGTCTTCACCTACGACGACCACGCCCTCTCTCCCTCGTCCGTTTCTGATCTAAATTCAATCGCTTAATTCGAGTAACTCCGCGAGTAATTTGCCCCATGACCACACCCTCTTAAACGCCTCTCCCTCCTCTCCATTTCCCCGTAGACACTACTCCCCCTCGACCACCAGGCTGTTCCAATTGGCCGTTGCAAACTTCTGCTCCGATGAGCTACTCCGGCGAAATCCTGGCAACTCCGGCCACCTCTCCACTCCCTGGCACCACTATCTTGCTCCCCATCGTCAGGCGCACCTACCAGTAGCACTAGCTCGCTCGTGCGCTCCAGCTGTCGGCAGGACCACCACTGAGCGCCGCCCGTTGCGCCATCGCTCGGCAAGCTCCCGGTGAGTACTGGTCGCCCAGTACCTCCCGATGATGCTCCCATGATCCCTAGCACTGTACGCATCTAACCACATGCTTTGTTTTCCTTAGCGCGCTCTCAAACCCCGCCTCCGACGACAACCAGACGAACCCGACGTCGACGCCATCTCCGGTGAGCAATTATTCGGGAACCAGAGCGCCCCTCGACGAACTGACCACACCTTGAGCACCACCGCGATGTTGCGAATCCGGTGAGACTCTCCTCCCCTTCTCTCGCTTCCTAGAATTGCCGGACCACCTTAGACAGAGTGCTCCGCCGCTCGCCGCCGCGCCAGCGCCGCCCGTTCCTGGTCGAGCTGATGTACACCGTTAGACCTCGATCTGGTGGCTACGAATAGATTCACTTAGCGAACAGGTATGGTGCGATCTGAGCCGTGTGATGTGTTTTAAATCCAACTGCCCACAGAGTGTGATCCAGCCGAAGCGGTACCGTCCAATAGGATAGCGCCACGTGTTCCGAGTTGAATTAAAACAGAAATTTTGATCTATTAGATATGCAAACTTGCAAAATTCATAACTTTCAATCTACACGTCCAAATTTTGCAAATTTTATATCATTGGAATCAGCAAAACAAGTACTTTGCAACTATGCACTTTGTTTAATGTTTTGCTTCTGGAAAATTGGTTGAATTTGTAGAAACTTGTGTAGGCATAATTTGAATATAAAAATTGTTCTAGATATATTTTAAGGTGAAATCTTTGCTAAATGGTTTGTTTTGAACCTACTGACCATAGGAACCAACTTATGGATTTAAAAATGTATTTTGTGAATTTAAGGAATACATATTTAAATTAGAACATTTCTAGTCAAATAAAAATATTGTTTAAGTGTTAAAAATACTTTTTGAGTAAAATCTTGAGAAAATGACTTGAGTTAAACTCTCTGACCCTAAACACCAAGTTTTGAGAATTAAAATATATTTGATGAACCCTATGAAATTATTACTTTGCTAAAAGATATTTTCAACAACATAAAATATCACCTTAGCATAATATTTGGTTTATGAGGTGAAACCTTTTGCAAATGGTTTTACCACTTTTGTAAATGACCAATATGAGCTTTAAAATGTTTAGAGCCTAGTAGAAACCACTTTTCCAAATAAAACCATCTTTTGCATGATTGCATGCATTACCTTGTTTCTATTATTTTATGTGGTAAAATTGTTTGAATTCGAGTTGAATATGTGTTTGCTTGATTGAATTGTAGTGAAGTTAGAAGAGTGTGATATTTGCAAGATCAAGAAGTGAACCAACATTCTCTACTAAAAAGGCAAGTGACACTATCATCCATGTCCTACTATTTTCACTACACTTAGTGGTATTTTTGTAGTATGCATGATAGGGCTACTATGTTATTATGATATGCTATGTCCTATTAGGAAATCCATCTTACTTAGTGGAAACATCATAGATGTAGTATGCTTAGACCTGCTATAGACTTGGGGTGGAATACCATATCATGATTATATGAAGTTGGAAATATATGTTTTATATAATAAAACAAGTACTCAATGAACCACCTGGGTGGAATAAGGATACTCAATTTTGAACAAGGTGGCAACAAAGGGAACCAAGTTTATATGGCTATCTTTTTGTATGTGCACTAGAAGAAAACCACCCAGGGACTTAGAGATTGAACATGTTTCTTGTACAGTGGCTTCCGTGTACAGCCACATGCTAAATGGGCTCTGGCTTAGTCAACTACATAGTGGAAGACCCATGCATTGGCATCTTCAGGTTAACTAGAATTATGTGTGGAAATATATCCCTACATTGGTGCCTGGTAGACAAGCTAGCATTGTGTATTGGGAGGACTTCTATGGAAAGACTTTGTCACATTCTCGATCTGCCGGTACTCCATTTCGTGAGTACTTATCCAGCGTCCACTGGTGGCGTCAAGACGAGATTGTGTCATGTGGGTAAAGTGTACAACTTCTGCAGAAGATCAAATTCTAAGTACTTAGCCGTGTCCCCGGTTACGGACAACTCTGAGCAACTAAGGCCTGAAGCTATGGAAGATCTCAACATTCCAATTTCTCAAAGTAAAACTTGATGGTGACAACAAGGGATTAGAAGCACTTGGAGTTTTCCAAGGAGTTCAGAAAGATTTGACAAAAGATCAAAACTATTTTGAAAAGATAGGATAAAACTATATTGCTTTTTGCAAAAGAGCCTAAACCCTACTTAGCCAAATATGCATGTAATGATAGGATCCACTTACTTCTACATAATAGTGAAACTTGCCAATACAATTCAAATGTATTGACCCTTGTGGCTGCAACTTATTATGTTGCAGGTTTGTTTGATGTTAGTGAAGTGTGTTGAATAGGATTACAAGTCTACAACCAACATGATTGCCTGTGGCACTTTGAAGATGAAGGACTCCATGCTATATAGATATTCTGCTGCATTATAATGTGATATCCAAATGAGCTAAGTAATATGTAATGAATTATTTTATCCTTGGTTATAAAGTTGTATTATGAACTTTGTTTCTTGATATTACATCTTAACTATGGATGCTAGCTATTGATCTAGGGACTAGCATTGTAAACACAGGGATATCTACCTTATTAAAGGTTGGGACCTCTACAGCAAGTATCTTAACTTAGAGGAAATTCCAACATTACTACAACTAATATGATTTCCCAAACATAGCATATAGATACTTAGCAAAATAGTCATGCAAGTCCTATACAAAATATTTCTAATGCATAGTTAAAAATATTGGGATAAAAACATGAAGCACCACTTTCCTTGGTAGTTTGGGGAGTAGCAACAATCTTCACAACCACAATCACTATTAGCACCAAAATCTACACATAAATATTGGCACCAAAATCACATATCAAAATATGCAAGCAAAAATATAGGAATGCATGAAAATGCTATGTGATGATTTTCCAAATCAAACAAGACAAGTGAAACAGTACTGAATCATAAACAAGACAAATACACACTAAACAAACTTTATTTATTCCCTAAATCATTTTTCAAATAATTTCTATACTCAAAATAAGCCTATAAATGTCTCTGCAAAAATAAATAATTTTACAGAAGCAAAACATTAAACACATTGCATAAATGGATAGAATTATTTCTCCTGATTCCAATGATATATAATTTGCAAAATTTGAACGTGTGGATCAAAAGTTATAAATTTTGCAAGTTTGAATCACTAATAGATCTAATTCAGATTTTTAAAACGAATAACAGGTCACGCGTCACGTCCTGATTCGTCCATACCGCTTCACACGGATCGGCTGATGCGGTGCGTTGGATCTAAAGTGTATCGCACGGATCAGATCAAAAGATACCCCTTCGGGTTATGTTCTATCATAGCCACTGGATCAAGATCCTACGATCGTTGATCAAACGACCAACAATGGCGCCTTGGCGGCGGTGAGCGAGGCCTTTCGGTTTAACGTTGCGGCTCTTTGGAAGCGAGGAAGAGATTGGGGAGGCTCACCAGACTCACGGAGACCTGCTGGAGCTCAACGTGGCAGTAGCTTGTCGAGGGGCGCACCGACACAGCGGCAGGACCTCGTTGGAGTTGCTGGTGGCGTCGGGTGCTTGCAGATGAAGACGTTGCCGAGGCTCTGGATCGCCCTAGCACGAATCAGATGGGTCAGGAGGTGCGCAAGGCCATGGAGAACATGATAGCATCGAAGGGAAAGCAAGGGGCGGTCGCGTTTTACCTGGATTGCACGTCGGTCGGTGGTTACATCGCTTGCGGGCGCCAAGTCGGCGACACAGGTCACGAAGGCAAATGAAAGGCATCAGGGGATGCGCCAGAACATGTTGGTCATGCTCGTTGAAGCAGAGGCAAAGGGGTGGTCGATTCTCACCGGAATCGATCGGAGATAAATCGGTATCGTGATCTGAGCTCGATTATGACTGGTGGCGGAGTGAGCGGGGAAAGTGGGGGAAAATGATCGTGGTGACGAGGGGTTTAAGTAGCTAGGAGAGGGGCGAAATTTACGCTCTTAATCAATGGAATTTAACGCGGGTTTAAACGCGGCGTCTCTAGCGCGGTGGTAACAGCGGAGCAGTCATCGCGCGGTGATTGAGGATGACGATGACGGGGCAAGGTAGGACCAGGGTGTCAGCGGGTGGGTGTGCGCTGCTACAGTGATAAACAGAGGGAGAAGGAAGACCCCGGGTGGACTGTTTTGGCTACTGGGCCGAAAGGGTGGCGCCTAGCCCAGTTCTAATTCTTTTACCCTTTTTTGTTTCTATTTTGATTTCCAGGAAACATTTTCAAAGGGGTTAAATAAGTTTGAATTCAAACCACTTCTGGATTTTTCTAAAGTGAAAATTGTACACATTTAGTTGCAGAACATTTTTGTACACTTTAAAATAATTTGGCACTTTGGAATTTTAAAATAAACAATGTTTTTACCCATTGCTAAATAAAGACAAAGAAATGGTTTAAATTTGTTTCTTTGTTTTGAAAACTTTGTCCAAGCTTTGGAATTTATCAACAAACTTGTAACTACGTCGGTGAATTACGCTCCTAGATACAAGCCTGGATGAGTGGTAGTGGTTGAAATAGTACGGTGGGGCCCCAAAAGCCACTCACTAGTAGTCCTTTCGGACGTCCCAACCACTACCCTCTCAACGGACCTCAGACGGGCGTAATCGGCGAAGGGATCAACTACGTACACAAGTGGGTATGTCGCAAGCCACCATACAAGAGTACATCGAGCCATACCATCTAGAAAGAAAGGAAATATATAACGCCCATACGGCAAGATTCAAATGACCTAGATAGATCTATATTTTAGGATACTTCCTCATACAACACACATCAGAGTATCATGCGGAGGCGGCAAACAAAATCCGAGTACGGATAAGAAGCAAATCGGCATAAGATGCCATAGAAATAAGCACATCCCAACTACAGGTCTCACGGATCCCGTTCCGGAATCTCTACACGAGCGATCGTTGCCCACATCTTGACTTCTTACACCCGATCCGTCCAATCTGCGAGGGTACATTCATCTGAACCAATAATTTATCGTGTGAGACCCTAAGGGTACTCAGCAAGTCTTAATGCCTCTAAAGGGGACACAACCTGGGGTGACGCAATTGCAGCGAAAGATAAACCCTAGCAGTTCTACAGATAAACGCTAACCATCCGCCTAACCAATGATAGACGGATGTCCGTGAATTAAGAACAGCAGTTATAATTGTAATCTCATCAGATCCATCCTCCTACCTGCTTACCAACAAGGAAGCGGACGAACAACCCCCCCATCCGTTGGCAATTTTATTAACCATTCCATGAGTGTTGCACTATTTAATAGTCAAGTTACTTAGTCAGATTAAGGCGGTACTTTAGTTATGCTTGTCTATGATCGAGAAACTATGCTCCAAGTCGTCCATAACCGCGGACACGGATTTCAGAAAGTTTTACCCGGCCGGGGTGCACCAATAGCAACACACGCTCGATCAACCTCGGAAAAACCAAATCAAAACCCAACGAGGCTTTCACGACTGAACAATCACAGGTTTCAGAAATATTTCAAGGGGCCACCCCTTGGAGTCTGCCATAGCAGTAAGCAAGCTCGAGACGGACTCAAGGTTTGGGTGGGCCACGTGAGCGACTGGGAACCCAAAACTGGGCTTGTCGACACCGCGTAAACGTGTCCCGATCCTAAACAGTACAGGGTGCTCCTCGCACAATTTAAATACATAAGTAGCATGGCATAAGTACAGGACAGTAAATAAAACCTCAAACTAGTTTGTGGCCCCAAGAAATAAGACGGAATCAAGCTCTGGCTCAGGGGGGTCCCATATACCTCCCGGATGTGGATAGCGCGATAAATCAAGGAACAGGAATCAAGTACTCGGGGTCTTACGGGACACAAGTGAGCAGGAAAAACCAAATAGCAGATGTTGCTCACCGGTGCCACTTTCATTAGTTATCCCACTACTACTCAGGTTAAGTTGTTTAGGTACCTCATTAGCCAACAGACTCTCACATACCCTACACATGCTGTTCTACGACTCGCATGGCTCAAACAACTCCTATAGTAGTGGCTCATGGGATGGAGGAACAAGCTTGGTGGGGTTCAAAAGTAAAGGCTATGCATACTTGGGATTCAATTTAATGCAATCGCGACTCAATGATGCAGGAATAAGATAGAGTCAATAGGTACTGAATGTATGCAAGCATGTGGAAGTGCTTGCCTGTCAACTCAGTTGAAGCGAGGGACGGATCTGGGTAGTGCTCCTGGTTCTCTTGATATAGCCCACCTTTCGGTGTCTATCCGAGAAAAACCAAACAAACAAGGCCAACATGAATATAGAGCACAAGCATATGAATAAGATGCGTCAAGCAAACAATCATGCCATGATGAATGATGCACAATTTTCATGGCAATAAGGTAGCATGGCATGGTGAGGTGTGGAAGACAAGTAATAACATTTTAATGGGGTTTTGGATCACAATTGGTTGTCATAACAATTGCTGTTCACTATGTATTTATATGATGCATGCTGCAATTGGAGTTATGGAGAGCATAAACAGAAAGGTCTCGTCGAGCTGATCATTTTAGACATATCATTTGTTAAATTTGGAATTATAAATCAAAAGTTGTGAAATTATTTAGTTCCAGTGGCATTTGTGTAATTAACTCAACTTGGAATTTTAAAATGTTCAAATAATATTTTGAATGGCATATTTGAATTCCTCACATTTTTCTTATCCAAAAACATATATTATTTGTATTATTTGGAATTATGAATTTAATTTTATTTTTAGTCAAAATTTGTCAAATTAGGTCAAAGTCAAAGGTTAATTAATTAAATTAATTTTTGAAGATATTTGAATAAAGATTTGAATTAACATTCAAAAACAAATCATTTTTCATATAAGGTTTGAATTCAAATTCTAATCCAGGAATAAGTTATGAATTCAATGAAATTTGAATCAGGTTTGAATTTATTTGAAATCTGTTTGAAAAATTTGAATTCAGCAAGCTATGGGCTTTTGTTACCCAGCAGAAGTCTACACCAGAGGATGACAGGTGGGTCCAAAAGCTGACTGGGCCGTCACACCCACTCGGAATACTTTTTGCACTCAGTGCGATTGGCGAGGCAGCGTGTGGGTCTAGTGGTCGAGCAGCCACGCAGCGCGTAGCGACTATCAAGCGGCGACACGTGGGCGATCCAGGGACCGCGGGTGGGAAAACCAGAAAGCTGAGGACCCTTTTTGCAAGATTCCACAGACGCTGGTAGGTGGGGTCGAGGGCTGCGGGTTTTAGGCGGGAAAAAGGGCGAGGACCTGAACGCAAAAACGCCAAACGCTGTCGGACGGCGTGACGCGGCCTTGCGGCGGCGGCCGACGTTTGATTGACGATGGCGACGCCGCTGCTGCACAAAACAACATGGCCCCAACACGAAAAATGTAGAGGGAGCCACGGACTACCATATTGGCTCAGGGTTCTAGCGCGGAGGAGGCCGTGGCAGAAGCGGGGCGGCGAACTTTGCAGAACTCCTGCTGCTATTCTTGCCGCCCGGCCAGCGGCAGCGCCAAGCCTTCGGCGAGCGGCGGCGATGCAGAGGAGGGAGGCGTTGTCTGGGGAAGGGAGCTCACGGCGGCCGTGCGGTGCAACTAAGCGGGCTCGGGACGCGTCGATCGTCGAGGTAGCGAGGCGGGGCACTCTGCTGCTCGCGGCCACGGGCGGGCTACTCCGGCGAGATCCAGTGCTCTGGCGCATCGAGGCGGGCGGGAGGTCGACGCCGCTCACAGTCTTTGGCGCCTCGGGAACTCTGGGCGGGGCGCTGAGGGGTCGCCGCTAGGGTTTAGAGGCCATGGGGCTATGGATCATTGGGGAGGAAGGAGGGAGACTGGGGATCTGGGAATGCTAGGGGAAGGATAAAACAGCAGGGGCAGGTAGATGGCGTGGGCTAGCGTGGGGAGAGGGGCGTTGCACCTCACGTGCATGGGCGTCTGTGGTGGCAGGCGTGCTTTCGGTGGCCGAGTGGGGCAGGGGAGCTCGAGGACAGGTAGGGTTAGAGAGGGGCCGTGGCGGAGAGAAGAGGAAAGAGGTGAGAGGAGAGGGCGGCTCGGTCTAGGTTAGGTGGGGAGGTGCCTTTGATGGTGAGGAAGTGTGGATAGGACATGGTGAGATGTGGTCATGCTAGATAGGTTTGGGGTTGATTAGCTAGAGAGAGGAGAGGGGTGGTTTGGTTTTGTTTAGGGAGGGTGTAGTTTAGGATTTTGTTTAGCTAGGATGGGGAGGTGGCATGGGGTAGGCTTTAGGGTTAGCTAAGAGGGGGTAAGATAGAGGGTGAGGCTTTACTTGATCGTGCCTCATAAGACAAGCTCACAAGAACAAGACAAGGAAAGGGAGAGAGAGGAGAGATGATTATGGGGTGGTAGGATTTAAACAAGATCCACATGGTTCCAACCAAGAGAAAAGATAGAGTTAGAGGATCACCCAAAAACCAAAACAAACCAAATACCAACACAAGATGGCACTTGCATGGCTCATGCAAAAATATCTAATGCCATGTTTATTCTTGTGAAGACAATAATATCTACATGGCACTATCCATATGCACTCCCAGAAGTGGAAACAAGCCAAGCAAGGAAAAGAGGAAGGTTCCAGATGGAGTAGATGGATATGATCACATGTGATGATAATTGTGCCTTGCTAGTGTGTATATGCCACTAGGTATTTAATAAGCCCACAAAATATCTCCACATGATGATAACCCCACAAACACACATATGGAAGCTAGGGAGAAAAGGTTCCACTCACAAGGCATGCAAAGGTGGCCATGTGGCTCTCATGCATCAATAAGGTGAAAACAAAATGATGCCAAGATGAGAACATGTGGAAAAGAAAAGGATACATCCCAACCCACATGAGCTAGAGGTAAACCTCTAAATGCCAAGCTCATATTTAGTTGGATGGTGGAATTACAAGGTGGTGAAAGAAAAGGTGGTGGATTCAATAAGAGAGATGCCCCCAACTCAACTTGGGCATTTAACAATATATTAAGAACCAAATACAATATCAAGAGGCAACTACAATTAATCATGCACATGAGATATGAACCAAACAAGAAAGGGTTTTATATGATGCTCAAATGCAAGGTGGTATGATGACATGAGCATGATATGATGATGATGCAACAATTATATGTTGGAAGTGGCCCTTTTTATTATTATAACAAGTAGCATTACAGGAGTTAGACAACTGGGATGCTACAACTCTCCCCCACTAAACAGGAATCTCGCCCCGAGATTCTAGGAAGAAGAAGATGAAGATACAAAGAGAGAAGGATGGTTGGCACGGAGTTCATCTTCACGCTCCCATGTGGCTTCATCAACAGAATGGTGTGACCACTGCACCTTGCAAAACTTGATGGACTTGTTGCGCGTCCTTCGTTCTGCGGTCTCAAGGATTTTGGTGGGGTGTTCTTGATAAGACAGATCTTCTTGGAGGTCGATTAGCTCATGATCCACGGTCTTGCCGGGGTCTTTGAAGCACTTCTTGAGCTGAGAGATGTGGAAAACATCATGGACTTTGAGTTTTTCCGAAAGCTCAAGTGCATAAGCAACTTCTCCTCTTCTATCACGTATCTTGAAAGGACCGATGTATCTAGGAGCCAACTTTCCTTTGATACCGAAGCGGTGTGTTCCTCTCATGGGAGTGACACGAAGGTAGACGAGATCACCAGGGGCATATACCATATCTGTGTGCTTCCTGCCATAGTTGCTCTTCTGACGACTTTGAGCAATCTTCAGGTTCTCCAGAATGATATGCACCTTCTCCTCTGCTTGGGTTACACTGTCAGGGTCAAACCAGATTCTTTCTCACACCGACCAACCAATCGGAGTTACGCACTTGCGTCCATAGAGAGCCTCGAATGGTGCCATCTTGAGACTCTTCCGGAAGGCTGTTGTTGTAGGAGAATTCAGCATATGGAAGACATTCTTCCCACTTCATGCCAAGCGAGATGGCGCAAGCCCGAAGCATATCCTCGAATCGATTGATTCTTTCCACTTGTCCTTGCGGTGAGGGTGGTAGCAGTCTTTGAAGTTCAACTTTGTTCCCAAAGCTTTTGGAAACTCTCCCGAACTTTGAGGTGAAGATGCTCCCAGTGCGGACTGATTTCTAGTGGAACCCCATACGGAGAGACAATTACTGTTGATATAGAGCTCACCAACTGAATTCGAGAAATTGTTTCTTTGGTAGGAAGAAATGAGCCACTTTAGAAAGCCTGTCGATGACAACAAAAATTGCATTGTTGCCCTTCTGCGACCTTGGAAAGCCAGTGATGAAGTCCATCTCTACTTTTTCCCATTTCCATTCCGGAGGTTTCAACGGCTGTAGAAGACCAAAAGGTTTCTGATGGACAGCCTTCACTCTGCGGCAGACATCACATTCTGAGACATACTTGGCACAATACCGTTTCAACCCACGCCACCAGTATTGTGTTTTCAAGTCCATGTACATCTTCGTGCTGCCAGGATGAATAGAGAGAACCGAATCATGTGCCTCCTTGAGAACTTGGTCTCTCAGACCCGGGTAGTTTGGAACAAACATCCGATGTTCAAAGAAGAGCGTGCCTTGATCATCAACGTGGAAGGACTCATACTTCGGAAGGTCAAGCTTAGAGATGAGCTTTTTGGTGTGCGGATCACCAAGCTGACGAGAGCGAATCTGTTCTTCCAAGAGAGGAGTAGCCAGAAGGTTCAGGAGATGCCCTTGTTCCACAATTTCGAGTTGGTGGCGGAATTCCTCGCACAAGAGAGGCTGTTGCTCTTCTACCATGAGGTTGTTGACATAAGCTTTACGGCTAAGCGCATCTGCCATGACATTTGCTTTGCCCGGGGTGTAATTGATGGTCACATCAAAGTCATTGATTGCTTCAATCCATCTCCTCTGCCGAAGGTTGAGATTAGGCTGAGTGAAGATATACTTCAAACTCTTGTGGTCCGAAAAGATCTCACAACGGTTACCAAGCAAGTAGTGCCTCCATAGCTTCAAAGCAAAGACAACTGCTGCTAGCTCGAGGTCATGTGTGGGATAGTTGATCTCATGCGTCTTCAACTGACGAGAGGCATAAGCAACCACCTGTTTCTCTTGCATAAGGACCGCACCCAATCCTTGCAAAGAGGCGTCGCAGAATATCTGGAAGGGCTTAGATGTATCTGGAGAAACCAAGACTGGCGTGGAAGTGAGCTTCTCTTTGAGTGTATCAAAACTTTCTTGACAATCAGGAGTCCACAGGTACTTCTTGCCTTTCTTGAGGAGATCGGTAAGAGGTTTCGCTATCTTCGAGAAGTTTTGCACAAAGCGGCGGCAATAGCTAGCCAAACCGAGGAAACTCCGCACTTCCTTGACATTCACAGGAGGAAGCCATTCAACTATTGTCTTCACGGTTTCCGGATTGACTGCAATGCCCTTGGCAGAGATAACATGACCAAGATAGGTTACTTCAGGCAGCCAAAACTCACACTTAGAGAACTTTGCATACACGCGGTTCTCACGAAGCTTGTTCAGGACACACCGCAGATGTTCTTCATGCTCCTCCTTAGACTTGGAATAAACCAGAATGTCATCCAGATATACCACCACAAACTTATCAAGGTACTCCATGAAATCGGAGTTCATCAGCCTCGAGAAGGTAGCAGGTGCGTTGGTGAGACCGAAAGACATGACCGTGTACTCATACAGGCCGTAGCGGGTGGTGAAAGCTGTTTTGGGCACATCTTCTTTGCGAATTTTGATTTGGTGATAACCACTTCTCAAGTCCAGCTTAGAGAACACCACAGCTCACGCTGATCAAAAGATCATTTATCCGTGGGAGGATATTTGTTCTTGATGGTTTTAGCATTGAGCCGGTAATCAACACATAGCCTATCGGTTACATCACGCTTCTTCACAAAGATTGTTGGGCTACCCCAAGAAGAAGTGTTGTGTTGAATGAAACCCAACTTTTCTTGTTCATCAAGTTGTCGTTTAAGTTCAGCCAACTCAGAAGGACCCATTTTGTATGGCCGCTTGGAGATAGGAGCCGTTCCAGGTTCAAGCTCAATCACGAATTCAACCTCGCGATCCGGAGGCATACCCGGCAACTCTTCAGGAAAGACATCTGGGAACTCACAGACCACTGGTACCCTCTGAATAGCTTCCATAGCATCATCATTCAGAGTTGCCAAGGAAAAGAGCTGGACAGCAGGAGTCAGACTTGGAGAAAAGACTATATGGCCTTCAGGAATCTTCAGAGACACTGAGCGTTCAGCACAATCAATCACAACTGCATTTGCTGTCAACCAATCCATGCCCAAGATGACATCAATGTCAGAGTTGCCCAGAACAATCAAAGAAGCCAAGAATGAAGAACCCCCAATCTCAACTTGATTTCCATGACTGATATGCTCAGCCCTCATGTTTGAACCAGGTGATTGTACCACCAACCGCTTAGAGAGAGGAACCATGACTAACTCATTCTCTTCTGCAAACTTGTGTGACACAAAAGAATGCGATGCACCAGAATCGAACAAAACTCGTGCAGGGACTGATTTAATGGAAAGCATACCCATCACAACTCGGTGCGAGCTCGGCTTGAGGCGTTGAGCGCAATTAGCACGAACAACCGCAGACCGGGCTTGGTGTTGATGTTGAGAGCCCGAGGCGGTGGTGCACGAACGAAGGAGAGCTTGTTGCGAGATCTTGGCGGGGTGGAGGAGAGCTTTGTTCTTCATTGGGCAGTTCAATTGAGATGTCGGGATCTCCACACGTGAAGCGAGCACTAGCTGGGCGTGGAGCGAGTAGCCGAGGACTCCGCCAGCGCTCGAGGTAGTGGTGGTTGTAGCCCACAGGAGCGCGATGGTGAAGTTTGGTGGCCTTGGCGTGAAACTCGCAGGTCTTGGTGGGCCGGGAGGCGGCGGTGGGGTGTTAGGAACCCGGACACGCCCGCTTAGAAGGAGCTGCCATAAGCTGCGAGCTTGATGCATCCTGTTGTGTTTCTTGGACTCCTCGAACACTTGCACCTTGCCTCCTCTTGCAGTCTTGTGTCTTGTAGTTCGAAGGTTGCCGGTCTTGCATGCGTGATTGCATACTTGATCGACGCATTGAGCCCTTGCCTGAACCTTTTCTGCTTCTTCTTGTCATCAGATACCTCATCACCACCATAACGGGATAGATTCATGAAGTTCCTGATATAGGTGTTGATGTTATCATTTCCCTGCTTCAGGTTGAGGAAAGCCTCCTTCATCCTTTCCTTCACAATCTCTGAGAGAAACTGCTCTTTGAATGCTCCAGTGAACCTCTCCCAAGTAGGCTGGAACCCAGTGCAGCTTGCCTTCAAGTAGTTCTCCCACCAAAGAGCTGCATCTCCCTTGAGAAGGTGGGTAGCACACTTGACCCACTCCTGCTCCGGAACATCAGCAGTCTCGAGCAACCTTGAGATCTCACGCAGCCAATCATCCACGTCCAGAGGTCGGTTGAAACATCAAGCGGCGAGGTTGAACTTGAGGAAGCTCTTGATGTCTCACGCTTGGGAGGTGGAGGAAGTGGAGCAAACTCATTTCTTGACACTCTCCTCAAAGCGGCTTTGGTTCTCTTGCATTGCCGCCAAAGCATTAGCTATGTTTGACAAATGAGCCCGATTAGGAGGTATGTCCTCCTCGGTCCGGCGTGGTGGAGCCATCCTGTCATTGATATAAAACTCAAGTCGATTACTATAATGGAGAATGATAATAATCCAAAATAGTACCAAGATGGAATTAACCAAGATTAAAGGATACAATTTCTTGAGATGATATTAAAATATCAACAAAGTTCATAGCACCTAAAAGATATTAAGCATATCGCACGGTTGAAAAGAGTGTGGTACACAAATATATCAAAGAAAAATTTTCCACAAATTTCGGCATTAAAATACCAATAGATGCGCAAAATTACTTAACGAATCAAGATTAGTGACTCTACCGATTCAATATACAAAAGCGAATGATAAAAGTAGTGGTATGGTCGCGACTCCATCCCGCACTCAAATCATTACTCCGCACATGAACAAGTGGAACACATATCCTAACCCCTTCTCCTCACGACGAAACCTAAAGATTTGTAACTACGGAAACGAACACCCCAAACAAGATAGCGTCGGATACAAGAGGAAGATAGATTGCGTCGGTTTGCAAAAGCCTGTCGGTATGGAATGTACCAATAGTTGATAACCAAAGGCAGATAAGATAACAACTTGGATGCAACAGATAGACAAGGGATTACACACACGCACACAACCTATGGTACTACGGAAACCCAGAACACGTGAATCCTAGTTTGAACTTTGAGAAGAGGATTGAAAACGTTGCACTTCCTTACCAGAGAAGGGTGGGTGGGTGGGTAAGAAGAAAAGTGAAAGCAGTCCTACTCTCGCGTTTTGTTTTTCCCTAATATACATAACTATCCAAAATATTTGCTAGACTAACAACGACCGTTTGGCTGAAACCCTGAAGGTCGGGATGGCTCTGATACCAATTGTAACTACCTCGGTGAATTACGCTCCTAGATACAAGCCTGGATGAGTGGTAGTGGTTGAAATAGTACGGTGGGGCCCCAAAAGCCACTCCGGTAGTCCTTTGACGTCCCAACCACTACCCTCTCAAGCTGGACTGTCTGGTAGGCGTGTCGGCAGCGAAGGATCAACTACGTACACAAGTGGGTATGTCGCAAGCCACCATACAAGAGTACATCGAGCCATACCATCTAGAAAGAAAGGAAATATAGCAACGCCATACGAGATTCAAATGACCTAGATAGATCTATATTTTAGGATACTTCCTCATACAACACACATCGAGTATCATGCGGGCGGCAAACAAAATCCGAGTACGGATAAGAAGCAAATCGGCATAAGATGCCATAGAAATAAGCACATCCCAACTACAGGTCTCACGGATCCCGTTCCGGAATCTCTACACGAGCGATCGTTGCCCACATCTTGACTTCTTCCACCAAAGATGTCATCCTGCGAGGGTACATTCATCGAACCAATAATTTATCGTGTGAGACCCTAAGGGTACTCGGCAAGTCTTAATGCCTCTAAAGGGGACACAACACGGGTGCGCAATTGCAGCAAAAGATAAACCCTAGCAGTTCTACAGATAACGCTAACCATCCGCCTAACCAATGATGAGCGGATGTCCGTGAATTAAAACGGCGTTATAATTGTAATCTCATCGATCCATCCTCCTCCCCTGCTACCAACAAGGAAGCGGACGAACAACCCCCATCCGTTGGCAATTTTATTAACCATTCCATGAGTGTTGCACTATTTACTAGTCAAGTTACTTAGTCGATTAAGGCGGTACTTTAGTTATGCTTGTCTATGATGATCGGCTGCTCCAAGTCGTCCATAACATGGACACGGATTTGAAAGTTTTACCGGCGGTGCACCAATAGCAACACACGCTCGATCAACCTCGGAAAAACCAAATCAAAACCCAACGAGGCTTTCACGGTGAACAATCACAGGTTTGAGAAATATTTCAAGGCCACCCTTGAGTGCCCATAGCAGTAAGCAAGCTCGAGACGGACTCAAGGTTTGGGTGGGCCAGGAGCGGCAGGAACCCAAAACTGGGCTTGTCGACACCGCGTAAACGTGTCCCGATCCTAAACAGTACAGGTTGCTCCTCGCACAATTTAAATACATAAGTAGCATGGCATAAGTACAGGACAGTAAATAAAACCTCAAACTAGTTTGTGGCCCCAAGAAATAAGACGGAATCAAGCTCTGGCTCAGGGGGGTCCCATATACCTCCGGATGTGGATAGCGATAAATCAAGGAACAGGAATCAAGTACTCGGGGTCTTACGGGACACAAGTGAGCAGGAAAAACCAAATAGCAGATGTTGCTCACCGGTGCCACTTTCATTAGTTATCCCACTACTACTCAGGTTAAGTTGTTTAGGTACCTCATTATCCAACAGACTCTCACATACCCTACACATGCTGTTCTACGACTCGCATGGCTGAAACAACTCCTATAGTAGTGGCTCATGGGATGGAGGAACAAGCTTGGTGGGGTTGAAAAGTAAAGGCTATGCATACTTGGGATTCAATTTAATGCAATCGCGACTCAATGATGCAGGAATAAGATAGAGTCAATAGGTACTGAATGTATGCAATCATGTGGAAGTGCTTGCCTGTCAACTCAGTTGAAGCGAGGGACGGATCTGGGTAGTGCTCCTGGTTCTCTTGATATAGCCCCTGCTCAGTGTCTATCCGAGAAAAACCAAACAAACAAGGCCAACATGAATATAGAGCACAAGCATATGAATAAGATGCGTCAAGCAAACAATCATGCCATGATGAATGATGCACAATTTTCATGCCAATAAGGTAGCATGGCATGGTGAGGTGTGGAAGACAAGTAATAACATTTTAATGGGGTTTTGGATCACAATTGGTTGTCATAACAATTGCTGTTCACTATGTATTTATATGATGCATGCTGCAATTGGAGTTATGGATAGCATAAACAGAAAGGTCTCGTCGAGCTGATCATTTTAGACATATCATTTGTTAAATTTGGAATTGTAAATCAAAAGTTGTGAAATTATTTAGTTCCAGTGGCATTTGTGTAATTAACTCAACTTGGAATTTTAAAATGTTCAAATAATATTTTGAATGGCATATTTGAATTCCTCACATTTTTCTGATCCAAAAACATATATTATTTGTATTATTTGGAATTATGAATTTTATTTTATTTTTAGTCAAAATTTGTCAAATTAGGTCAAAGTCAAAGGTTAATTAATTAAATTAATTTTTGAAGATATTTGAATAAAGATTTGAATTGACATTCAAAAACAAATCATTTTTCATATAAGGTTTGAATTCAAATTCTAATCCAGGAATAAGTTATGAATTCAATGAAATTTGAATCAGGTTTGAATTTATTTGAAATCTGTTTGAAAAATTTGAATTCAGCAAGCTATGGGCTTTTGTTACCCAGCAGAAGTCTACACCAGAGGATGACAGGTGGGTCCAAAAGCTGACTGGGCCGTCACACCCACTCGGAATACTTTTTGCACTCAGGTCTGATTAGCCCGAGGCACTGACGTGTGGGTCTAGTGGTCGAACGGGGCCACGCGCGGGCGCAGCTATCAAGCGGCGACACGTGGGCGATCCAGGGACCGCGGGTGGGAAAACCAGAAAGCTGAGGACCCTTTTTGCAAGATTCCACAGACGCTGGTAGGTGGGGTCGAGGGCTGCGGGTTTTAGGCGGGAAAAAGGTTGAGGACCTGAACGCAAAAACGCCAAACGCTGTCGGACGGCAGCGGCGCAGCGCTCTGCCGGCGGCTGCGAGCGGCCGACGTTTGATTGACGATGGCGACGCCGCTGCTGCACAAAACAACATGGCTAACACGAAAAATGTAGAGGAGCCACGGACTACCATATTGGCTCGAGGTTCTAGCGGAGGAGGCCGTGGCAGCGCGGGCGGCGAACTTTGCGAACTCCTGCTGCCCGGCTTCTTGTCGCCCGGCATGTGACGGCATGAGCCTTCGACGAGCAACGGCGATGCACGGCGAGAGGAGAGGAGAGGCGTTGTCTAGGGGAAGGGAGCTCACCGGCACCGTGCGGTGCAGAGCGGGCTCGGGGGCGTCGATCGTCGAGGTAGCGAGAGGCGGGCACTCCTGCTGCATGGCCACGGCGGCGGGGCTACTCGGCGAGATCTAGCGGCTCTGGCGTCGGGCGGCGAGGTCGGCCCGCTCACGGCTCTGGCGCGCCTCGAGGGAACTCTCAGGCGAAGGGGGTCGCCGCTAGGGTTTAGAGGCCATGGGGCTATGGATCGCTGGGGGAGGAAGGAGGGAGACCTGGGGGATCTGGGGAATGCTAGGGCGAGGGGGAAGGATAAGAGCAACGGGGGCAGGTAGATGGCGTGGGCTAGCGTGGGGGAGGGGCAGGGCGTTGCACCTCACGTGCATGGGCGTGCGCGAGCTGGCAGGCGTGCTCGGGCTGGCAGGCTGCCAGGTGGGGCCAGGGGGCTGCAGGTGGGCCAGGGGGAGCTCGAGGACAGGTAGGGTTAGAGAGGGGGCCCGTAGGCAGGGAGAGAGAAGAGAGGAAAGAAGTGAGAGGGAGAGGGGCCGGCTCGGTCTAGGTTAGGTGGGGGAGGGTGCCTTTGATGGTGAGGAAGGGTGGATAGGACATGGTGAGATGTGGTCATGCTAGATAGGTTTGGGGTTGATTAGCTAGAGAGGAGAGGGAGAGGGGGTGGTTTGGTTTTGTTTAGGGAGGGTGTAGTTTAGGATTTTGTTTAGCTAGGATGGGGAGGTGGCATGGGGTAGGCTTTAGGGTTAGCTAAGAGGGGGTAAGATAGAGGGAGAGGCTTTACTTGATCATGCCTCATAAGACAAGCTCACAAGAACAAGACAAGGAAAGGGAGAGAGAGGGAGAGATGATTATGGGGTGGTAGGATTTAAACAAGATCCACATGGTTCCAACCAAGAGAAAAAGATAGAGTTAGAGAGGATCACCCAAAAACCAAAACAAACCAAATACCAACACAAGATGGCACTTGCATGGCTCATGCAAAAATATCTAATGCCATGTTTATTCTTGTGAAGACAATAATATCTACATGGCACTATCCATATGCACTCCCAGAAGTGGAAACAAGCCAAGCAAGGAAAAGAGGAAGGTTCCAGATGGAGTAGATGGATATGATCACATGTGATGATAATTGGGCCTTGCTAGTGTGTATATGCCACTAGGTATTTAATAAGCCCACAAAATATCTCCACATGATGATAACCCCACAAACACACATATGGAAGCTAGGGAGAAAAGGTTCCACTCACAAGGCATGCAAAGGTGGCCATGTGGCTCTCATGCATCAATAAGGTGAAAACAAAATGATGCCAAGATGAGAACATGTGGAAAAGAAAAGGATCCATCCCAACCCACATGAGCTAGAGGTAAACCTCTAAATGCCAAGCTCATATTTAGTTGGATGGTGGAATTACAAGGTGGTGAAAGAAAAGGTGGTGGATTCAATAAGAGAGATGCCCCCAACTCAACTTGGGCATTTAACAATATATTAAGAACCAAATACAATATCAAGAGGCAACTACAATTAATCATGCACATGAGATATGAACCAAACAAGAAAGGGTTTTATATGATGCTCAAATGCAAGGTGGTATGATGACATGAGCATGATATGATGATGATGCAACAATTATATGTTGGAAGTGGCCCTTTTTATTATTATAACAAGTAGCATTACAGGAGTTAGACAACTGGGATGCTACAAAACTCATGAACAACATCTTTGGTTTAAAACAAACAATCTCTCATAAGAGAGTAGCCTTGGATCAATGCCTTGCTTACATAAAATAATTGGCATTCAAAATGCTTCTGTTTTTGTAATGACTTTGCAAAAGATCCTAATATGATTATGAATGCATGAATGATATGCAAGCTTTGGAAACATGATTTTAGGGATGTTACAAATCTAACCCCCTTAAGGTCAATCTCTCCCTCGTGATTCGGATTGGCTAGCAAATAGGTGAGGGTGGTCTTTCTGAAGATTATCTTCTCTTTCCCATGTTGCTTCTTCTTCGGAATGATGGTTCCACTGTACTTTGCAGAACTTGATAATCTTTGTCCGAGTAACTCTTTCTGCAGTCTCAAGAATCTTGATAGGTTTTTGTTCATAAGTGAGATCACTTTCCAATTGTACCTCCTCCAAAGGTATAGTATCTTTCAAAGAAGTCTCTTCCATCTCTGGATGGCATTTCTTTAGCTGACTCACATGAAACACATTGTGAACGGAAGACAATGATTCTTGTAACTCAATCTCATAAGCTACTTCTCCTTTACGACTCAGAATCTTGAACGGTCCAACGTATCTTGGGGCCAATTTTCCTTTGACTCCAAATATCTTCACTCCACGGAGTGGTGACACTCTAAGATAAGCTCTATCACCCACTTCATAGGTGACTTCTCTACGCTTAGGATCTGCGTAGCTCTTCTGCCGGGACTGTGCTATCTTTAATCTGTCCTTTACTAGCTTGACTTTCTGTTCAGCCTCTTTGATTAGTTCTGGTCCGAACAAATTTCTTTCTCCCACACCATTCCATAGCAACGGGGTAGTACACTTTCTCCCATAGAGAAACTCAAATGGTGCCATCTCAATACTGGCTTGATAGATGTTTTTATAAGAGAATTCTGCGTAAGGCAGGCTTTCATCCCAACTAGCTCCATAGTCTAGGGCACATGCCCTCAACATATCTTCTAGAATCTGGTTGGTCCTTTCTATCTGTCCATCAGTCTGGGGGTGAAAAGCAGTACTGAATTCCAATGTTGTTCCCAATGACTCATGCAGTTGCCTCCAGAAATGAGAAGTGAATTGAGTTCCTCTATCAGACACAATACTCTTGGGTACTCCATGCAGACACACAATCCTATTCATATAGATCTTGGCCAACTTAGCACTTGTGTAGGTTGTCTTCACGGGTATGAAATGATCCACTTTAGTGAGGCGATCCACTACTACCCAAATAGAATCATATCCAGACCTGGTCCTTGGCAATCTGGTGATGAAATCCATGCCAATATTGTCCCACTTCCAATCAGGAATAGGTAGTGGTTGTAACAATCCTGCTGGTTTCTGATGTTCCGCTTTCACTCTACTACATACATCACACAAAGCAATATGTTCGACAATGTCTTTCTTGAGATTATTCCACCAAAATCTTTCCTTCATGTCCATGTACATTTTTGTGTTACCCGGATGAATGGAATATGGTGAGTTGTGTGCTTATTGTAGAATCAGTTTCTGAAGTTCCGGATCTTGCGAAACGCAGATACGTTTTCCATACCATAAAGTACCTTGTTCGTCTTCATGGAATCCTTTGGCCTTTCCTTTGCCAATCTTTTCCTTAATCTCTTCAATTTCTTTGTCTGTCTTTTGGGCTTATTTGATTTTGTCCAACAATGTGGGTTGAACATCCAATGGCATGAGATGTCCCTCAGGCACAATCTCCGATCTGAGGTCTCTGAATTGGGCACACAGATCATCTGGCAACTCTCACTTAGTAAGGCCATTCACAAATACCTTACGGCTTAGAGCATCTGCTACAACATTTGCTTTACCGGGGTGGTATTGCAAACTTAAGTTATAGTACTTGATGAGTTCTAGCCATCTTCTTTGTCTCATGTTGATTTATTTCTGAGTGAAGATATACTTCAAACTTTTGTGATCTGTGAACACTTCACATCTCTTTCCCAAAAGATAACGTCTCCATGTTTTGAGTGCATGGACAACAGAGGGTAACTCCAAATCATGAGTAGGGTAATTTACCTCATGAGTTTTGAGTTTTCTCGAGGCATAAGCCACAACGTTCCCTTATTGCATTAGAACAGCACCTAATCCATGATGAGATGCATCTCAATACACTTGGAAATCTTTCTCCAAATCTGGTAGACATAGGACTGGTGCTGTCACTAGCCCCTTTTTCAATTCCTGGAAACTGAGTTCACATCCTTCAGTCCAAGCAAATTTCTTGTATTTCTTTAGTAACTCCGTCATTGGCTTAGCTACCTTGGAGAAATTCTCAATGAATCTTCTGTAATATCCTGCTAAGCCAAGGAAACTACGAACTTCCTTCACTGATTTAGGAGATTCCCATTCAGTTACAGCTAACACTTTTGCAGGATCAACTGCTACACCATATCCTGACACAACGTATCCAAGAAATCCAACTTCATTTAACCAGAATTCACACTTGCTGAATTTGGCATACAGCTTGTGCTCTCTAAGCTTCTCAAGTATCAAACGCAAATATCCTTCATGCTCTTCTTTGCTTTTGGAGTAAATCAAAATATCATCGATGAAAACGACAACAAACTTGTCAAGGAACTCCATGAACACCTTGTTCATCATATTCATGAAATAAGCTGGTGCATTGGTCAAACCAAATGGCATCACGGTGTACTCATACAATCCATACCTAGTGGTGAAAGTTGTCTTAGGTATGTCTTGTTCTCTTATCTTAAGCTGAAAATAACCTGACCGGAGATCAATCTTTGAGAATACACATGCTCCTTCTAACTGATCAAACAAGTCATTAATTCTGGGCAAAGGATATTTGTTCTTGATAGTCACCTCATTGAGTGAACGATAATCTATGCATAACCTTTGACTTCTATCTTTATTTTCCACAAACAAGACTGGTGCTCCCCAAGATGAAGAACTTGGTTGAATAAATCCTTTCTACAACTGTTCTCCAAGTTGCTTCTTGAGTTCTTTCAACTCATCAACTGACATCTTGTAAGGTCTCTTTGCTATTGGTCCTGATCCTGGTAGCATGCAATCAGAAATTCCACATCTCTATCTGGTGGCATTCCTGGTAATTCTTGCAGAAACACATACGGATATTTCTCTCACAACTGGAACACTGTCTATGCTAACCCCCTTAAGAGAATTTAACTTACTTCCTTTTGATTCAAAGTTGGACTTGAATCTTATCCTCTTCTTTTCCAGGGTTGTGAGTGTGACGGTACGATTGGCACAATCTAGTACTCCTTCATACTTGGTCATCCAGTCCATTCCCAAAATTACATCCACTCCTTGGGAATCTAGGATTATTAGACTCACTGGAAACTTATGCTTCCCAAATTCTATCACTAGATCACGACATCCAAGACTTACTATCATATCTCCACCGGGAGAACTTACTTTTATTGGACACCCAATGTTTTCTGTTGGAAACCCATTTCTATCAACAAATGCTTTTGATATGAATGAATGTGATGCACCAGTATAAAAAATAACAAGTGATGGAATAGAATTGAGTTTGAACTTACCAGCCACAGCATCGGACTCCTCATAAATCTCTTCCACATTGATGTGGTTAACCTGTCCTTTCTGGAAAGGGTTGGGCTTGTTGGGTCCTTCAACTTTCTTTTCTAGGCATTCGTTTGCATAATGCCCCATCTTCTTGCACTTGAAGCATTCAACCTGACTGAGATCCTTCTTGATAGGCTAACTTCCACTACCACTTCCACTTCCATTGTGGTGGCTCTTATATCCACCCTTGTGGTTCTTGTATTTGTTGTTATCATGACCACGGTGATGCTTGTTGTCATGATGGCGGTTGTGGCTGTGGTGGTTGTTGTATTGTCCATTTTTATGGGATCCAGAACTCCCACTATCATCATGATGGGAACGTTTGTGAGACTATCCCGAGCTATGCTTGTCAGAGCTGTGCTTCCTCTTTCTGCTTTCAACTTGATTCATCTTGTTCTCCAAGATGGTAGCCTTATCGCAAAGTGATTGATAGATGGGGACATAGGCCACAGATAACTGCAGGTTCAGTTCATCATTCAGTCCTTCAAGGAAATTCTCTTTCCTCTTGGCATCGGTATCAACTTCATCCGGTGAATAACGCGCCAGATTGTTGAACTCCTCAATATATTCAGCCACGCTGCGGTGGCGCTTCTTCAAGTTATGAAACTCCTTCTTCTTCAAACTCATCATTCTGGATGAGATGTGAGCTGTATGGAAACCATCTTCAAAGATAGCCCATGTCACATCCTCAATGGGAGTGGTGATCTGGAAGTTATCCCACCAAGTAGCTGCTGGTCCTTCCAACAGGTGTGCTGCAAACCTGACTTTCTCCTCGTCGGTAGAGCCGACAGTTACCAAATCCTTGTTCACCGAGCATAGCCAATCATTGGCCACCATGGGATCAGTGGTTCCTGAGAATTTGCAGGCCTCAGTCTTAGGAATCTGGTGAGTATGTCAAATCCTGGTGGATTGTTCTGATTGTTGTTGTTGTTATTATTATTATTGTTGTTGTTGTTGTTCTTATTCTGATTCTGCATGAACATGGTCATCATTTGCATCAGTTGTGCCTGTGCTGTCATCAGCTGCTGCATCTCGGGGGTGACATTATTGTTGTTCGGGTTGGGGTTGGCACGACGAGGAGGCATCTGTGGTTTTCAATAAGGATAAGAATGAGATACCCATAGATGCTTAACATGCACAATACATCACATAGACAATCACCAAAACAAGCATCAAAATAACATAAGTTCAACGACATAAACAACAAGTTTGAAAAGCAAACACACCAATAGCAAGCCATCCACATGTTGGATGGTCATTGCGACTCAATAAATATAAGCATGGTAAATGATAGATAAATGAGTAGTCATCACTACTCCTCTGCATCAACCTCCTCATCAACAAGTGTAAGACCTGCATTCTCCATCGCGGTCTTGTATTCCTCGACATTTGTGGTCAAGTACTCTATCTTGGCTTTGAGAGCCCTCTTCTGTGAACGAGTCTCTCAATCACACCCTGCTGATGCTCGAGATCGAAGTCCTTGGCCTCTAGTTCCGCATTCATCTCTCGAATCCTCTTGTTCCTATCTTGGACTCTTTTCTCTTGGCTCTTGAACTTCCTGTCCTGGCTCTCAAACTTAGCCTCCATTTCCTTGACTATCTTGTCTTGCTCCGCGAAGAGCTTGTCCTTCTCACGAAGCTTCACCTGGAGCTCGTCATTGCTAAGCATGACGTTGGTCCTATCAGTATCTAGGTGCCTAATAAGAACCTCTAGGTCCTGAAGGTACAGACAAATTGGCTCTACCGTCCCTCTAGCAGCATCCTCGAACTCAATAGCCTCAACATCCTCGTCGCGTCTTCCGAAGGCGTGAAAGTGAGTACCTCTCAGCTCCTGAGAGTGCCTCCCTAACAGACGCCCAAGTAAATCCTACATGACTACCTCTAGGCCTCTCTCCCTGTCGTCATGCATAAGCTTGAAGGTGATAGCCTCCGTGGCTGGCTCAGTCTGGCGTCCTGGCTGAGTAACCTTGAAGCCCCAAAGGTCCTTCCTCTCAAACTTGGTGAGGGGAAGCATCATGATGCTAGGGAGCGGAAGGTTGCGCACACTAGTGAGCTCAATAAGACGAGTGCCAAAACGAGTTCCCTTGAACTCTTTAGCCGTGCTGATAGTAACATTAGGCATCTATTTTATAAGATAGAGAAAAGTTAGAATCAACTTCAATAGAGATCACATGCATATCTTTGGCAGTCAAACACACAATTCATGGCATACATAAATCCATTACAAGCATCCAAGGTTCAACTTAACTTAGACAAATTTTTGGAAATAAAAATGATAAGTGTGGTTGTCCAACTAGCGAAGTACATTACAATCCCATCTCATTTGCCAAGTTAGCTAACAGGGCATCCCTAGAGGTAATCTGTCGATCCTGATCACATGACTCCATTGCTAAGTCTATGATGTCCTCTCTTAAATGTTGGTTGGTAGCCTCTAACTCTTGGGCATGCTTCTTTTCTTCCCTAAGGTCATTTTGGGTGTTAAGCATTCTACACTTGAGTCTATCACCAGGCTCCTTGATGGCCTTCCAAGCTGCATCCCTTGTAGAGTCAAAATATGTGGTATGCATGACTGAGTTGGTGACCATGCAGAATCCTGATTCCTTGTGGTTGTCTTCCTTGTTTTTGTACAAGTGAAGTTGCACCCACCAGTATTCCACTCCTTCATCCATCACGGGAAAACCTTTGTACGCAGCTGCACCATGTATTCCCATGGCAACCATGAGGTCCTTGAGAGCCTTGGGAATTCTGTCTCACACTCCAAGGTCATAGTCATGAGTGGTCCCTTCCTCACGGCTTCGTTGATGGAGTTCATCTACAAATAGAGATGAGAAAGAAGATTAGAAAAGTTTACGAGAAGAAAAAGACAAGTGTGGAAATTGTTGAAATTTTTTCCTTAGTGGATTCTAATCCAATCCTAGGGTTTTAATCCTACAGGCAACAAAGTGCTCTGATACCATCTGTAAGATCCCTCCCTTATAAAGGTAAGGATCCCTGTGATTGAAATGCTAGTCCCTGGATCAAATGCTAGCATCCAAAGTTTAAGATGAAGTACACAAAAACAAAGGTCATTATTACATCGTCATTCCAGAGATAACATAGTCTTTTACAACTCCATGGCCATATGCCTAATACAAGAGTTTAATCATAAAAATATAAATAAAATCTTCATCTTCATGCGCCACAGGCAAGGATGTTGAGTGTAGACTCATAACCCCTAATCATCATCAGATTAACCTGGAACATCACAAGTTACAACCACAGTGGGTCAATACATTGGAATAGTATTGGCAAGTGATACCTTAGTAAAATATTAGCATATAGATACTACATGAATTTGGCTAAGTGTAGCTTAGGCTTGCTTTGCTCAAAATAGGTTTTACCTATTAGTTGAAAACACTAAGTTTTTCTTTGGCAAAACTTTCCCAAGGAACCACCAATATAAATTGGTGAACCTTCACCCTTATTCAACCACAAGTTTTAACTTAGAAAATTGGGATGAGGAGATTCTTGATAGCTTCCATGTCTCGATGCTCAACTTGTCCAATACCAGGGACATGGCTAAGTACTTAGATTCTTCCATCTGCAGAGGTTGTGCACTTTCCCCACAAGACTTGATTTTCACCAAGACAGGACCTTTCAGAAGCCTTCCCTTAGACCAAAATGGACGCGCTCTAAACCTATCATTTCCCCTACCACCAACTGTCCATTTGGCTAAGTTATTGCAAGCTATATGATCCAGGCAGAGCCCATAATGCCATGTGGCTGCACTAGAAGATTCTTAACATTTGGCATCTCAAATCCCTTTGTTCCTGGGTGGCTTTCCACAAGTGAGATACACAAGGTAAACCATATAAATGGGACTTTTGTAACCACTCAACACAAACCATTCTTTCCATTCCACCCAGGTGTTTCATTCACTTAGTTGTTTTATTAAGCAAAACATAAGTCAAAGACTTAGAAATATTTCTCATAGGATGAATATATAATCCACCCTTGGTTGCTACTAGCTAGGATAAGCATGGCAATAGAAAGTATCTTAACTTAGAGGAAATTCCAACATTACTACAACTACTAGGATTTCCCAAGCATAGCATATAGATACTTAGCAAAATAATCATGCAAGTCCTATACAAAATATTTCTAATGCATAGGTAAAAATATTGGGATAAAAACATGAAGCACCACTTGCCTTGGTAGTTTGGGGAGTATCTACAATCTTCACAACCACAATCACTATTAGCACCAAAATCTACACATAAAATATTGGCACCAAAATCACATATCAAAATATACAAGCAAAAATATAGGAATGCATGCAAATGCTATGTGATGATTTTCCAAATCAAAAAAGACAAGTGAAACAGTAATGAATCATAAACAAGACAAATACACACTAAACAAACTTTATTTATTCCCTAAATCATTTTTCAAATAATTTCTATACTCAAAATAAGCCTATAAATGTCTCTGCAAAAATAATCAATTTTACAGAAGCAAAACATTAAAAACATTGCATAAATGGATAGAATTCTTTCTCCTGATTCCAATGATATATAATTTGCAAAATTTGAACGTGTGGATCAAAAGTTATAAATTTTTCAAGTTTGAATCACTAATAGATCTAATTCAGATTTTTAAAACGAATAACAGGCCACGCGTCACGTCCTGATTCGTCCATACCGCTTCGCACGGATCGGCTGATGCGGTGCACTGGATCTAAAGTGGCTCGCACAGATTAGATCAAAAGATACCCCTTCGGGTTATGTTCTATCGTAGCCAGTGGATCAAGATCCTACGGCCGTTGATCAAACGACCAACAACTGGCGGCGCGCGGCGACGGTGAGCGGCGGCGCGCTCGGTCTACGATGTTGCGGCAGCTACTGGAAGCGAGGAAGAGATTGGGGAGGCTCACCAGACTCACGGAGACGTGCTGGAGCTCAACGTGGCAGTAGCTTGTCGAGGGGCGCACGGACACAGCGGCAGGACCTCGTCAGAGTTGCTGGCGGCGTCGGGTGCTTGCAGATGAAGACGTTGCCGAGGCTCTAGATCACCCTAGCACGAATCAGATGGGTCAGGAGGTGCGCAAGGCCATGGCGAACACGATAGCATCGAAGGGAAAGCAAGGGGCGGCCGCGTTTTACCTGGATTGCACGTCGGAGTCGAGCGGTGGTTCTGCCGCTTGCGGACGCGCACGGGGTCAGCGACCTGGGTCACGAGAAGGCAAATGAAAGGCATCAGGGGATGCGCCAAAACATGCTGGTCATGCTCGTTGAAGCAGAGGCAAAGGGGTGGTCGATTCTCACCGGAATTAGTCGCCGGAGATCGTCGGTACATTGACGGTCTGAGCTCGATTGCGCGCAGCCTGGTGGCGGAGTGAGCGGGGAAAGTGGGGGAAAATGACCGCAGTGACGAGGGGTTTAAGTAGCCAGGAGCGGGGCGAGATTTACGCTTCGAATCAATGGAATTTAACGCAGGTTTAAACGCAGCGTCTCTGGCGCGGTGGTAACGGCGTAGCAATCATCGCGCGGTGATTGAGGACGACGATGACGGGGCAAGGTAGGACCAGGGTGTCAGCGGGTGGGTGTGCGCTGCTGCAGTGAGAAACAGAGGGAGAAGGGAGACCCCGGGTGGGCTATTTTCTCTACTGGGCCGAAAGGGTGGCGCCTGGCCTAGTTCTAATTCTTTTATCCTTTTCTATTTCTATTTCGATTTTTAGGAAACATTTTCAAATGGGTTAAATAAGTTTGAATTCAAACCACTTCTGGATTTTTGTAAAGTGAAAATTGTACACATTTAGTTGCAGAACAATGTTGTACACTTTAAAATAATTTGGCACTTTGGAATTTTAAAATAAACAATGTTTTTACCCATTGCTAAATAAAGACTAAGAAATGGTTTAAATTTGTTTCTTTGTTTTGAAATCTTTGTCCAAGCTTTGGAATTTATCAAACAAACTCATGAACAACATCTTTGGTTTAAAACAAACAATCTCTCATAAGAGAGTAGCATTGGATCAATGCCTTGCTTACATAAAATAATTGGCATTCAAAATGATTCTGTTTTTGTAATGACTTTGCAAAAGATCCTAATATGATTATGAATGCATGAATGATATGCAAGATTTGGAAACATGATTTTAGGGATGTTACAAGATCACACTCTCAAGATCTTGATCATATCATATTCCTCTCTTCAACTCGATGATTTTGATGCCAATACTCAAGGTATATTTTTATCCGCATGGCATCCATACTTGAATCCAACACATGGACTACAAGCATGACCTATGGAATATTCCTTCATATAAAACTTAGTGAAAACATTAGACCATAGGGATTTTCATTAATCACCAAAACCACACATAGGGGCAATTACCCTTTCAATCTCCCCCATTTTGGTAATTGATGACAATCACAACAAGAGGGTTTATACAATGAATATTAGAAACAAGTACGCAGCTTATCCGAGAATAAGTTGTATACAAGAGGTTGTATTTGATATGGTTAAGTAACACAAAGATAGTGGCCCATATCAAAACTGATTCTACTCACATAAACTACAACTAATGCATGAGATGTGAGTAGAACCAACATATATAGAGCAAACTCCCCCACAATATATGCATGTGTGATGATCTTGAATTTCATTGCATACATTGTCAAGCATAACCTTTGGGAGAGTTTCCACTATATGTACAACCATGCAAAACATAATAAAGATGAAATTCATGAAAGGCAAACACTTAAGAATAAACCAATCTTAAGTAGAAATCCATTTCCCTTAAAACCCTCTAAACTTCTCCCCCATTGACAATAAGTGCCAAAATGGATAACAAGGTTAGAAGGACAATATAGTATGAGTTCCTACACAAGGTGTGCATTACTCGTAATATGAGTGAAATCACATGCATATATCCAATGACAAACACCTAGAGGAAATCAAACTATATTGAGGATCAAGGATTGCTAAAAGGATAACAAGGTTAAGGAACTTCAACAGATGAAGAAAGCAATCGAAAGATCCAAATAATCAAATGGACAAATAGTGCTCTAAGTGAAATAGGGAAGCTCCCCAAGGTTTGTGCATAAATTAGTTGTTTCATTTGAATACAATATGCACAAACATGGAATCCTCACTCCCTCTACATTATTTAGAACACAACCAAGATACAGGGATTAGATATAAACCAATACACTTGTCAAGACAAGATTAAGTCCAAAAGAAACCAAATATGAGATATGAGTGTGTGAAGATGCAATAAAAGTAAACCAAGCACTCATAAATCAAGAGCTTACCAAAACCATTAAAAATCAAGAGGGTAAGAGTGATGGTCAGAAAAGAGCGAACATATCAAGGCGAGAGATTAACACTCTCGTGTATATAAGTTTCTAAGTGGAAAAAATGTGAGAATAATCCACAAAGAAACATCCACACAAAAGAGGTTAATAAAAAGAATACATGATATCAAATCAGAAGTCATAAGATATACCAGAAAGGATATTTTTCTTAAGTGCATATATAGCCCATGGCTCTATTTTATCTTATGGTATATCAATGAACTTCACCAAATACAAACAAAAATCTCAAAACAATCACAATTAACACTAAGGGAACTAATTCTAGTTGGGATATTTTGAGAAAGGCAACAAGTATCAAAAGGAATGATTCAATGCAATTTCAACAATATTGCACATGAGAGTACCTTGAGGAATTGATATGCAATAAATTGCTAGAAGGCATATTTGGAATTTTTGAATCATGAACATGATTTTATATACTCCCCATTATATGCATCATCTCAAATTACTCACATAAGCAATAAGGATAGAGAAGTCTTTCAAATATACTTGCAAGAATCAAACATTTACAAACAAATAGATTCATGCCAGGATGCAACCTAAAAGAGATTGGATGGAATAATAGTATGCATGAATAAGATACTTATTACCGAGATAGAAATGGTATGATATAGTAGATAAGAATTTTTAGATCATCCTAGCTTGGCTCCAATTATCATGGGGTGACAACACTTTCCTTATAAACGAGGCAAGCATCCATTTCATCTCCAATGTACCTAAAATAATCATTCAAGTACATCTTGGTCCCCAAACTTATTGGGTCCAAATTGGTTAGAATAACCACAATACATAGGATACACTCCATAAAAATATGTGCATATTTAGAGATGAAATTTGAATTTCATGCACATCTTAGACGTGTAAGGATTTGATGGAGTATACCCTATATATTGGATCAAAGAAAGCAAAACATGGTATAAGATATACATTTAGTAAACATTCATGCGCGAGACTTTCAAGATCCAATGAACATATAATTTGGAAAAATCACCAAAATATTCAATAAGGCATACAAGGTGTGAGAAAACACATTTGTTATCCAAAATATATCAAAGAATAAAATCAACACAAGATTTGTTCAACAAAGTTCCGCAAATGAACCAAGCAAACACTATTGAGCATAAAATATGAAATAAAAACACAAATTATCAAAGATTTATATCATTAAAGAAAATAAAATAGAGAAGAAAGAATGAGATAACAAACTCCCAAAATAGCAAGGTTTCAACAAATAAACCAAACCCTTAACACTTTTTACAATGGCACAAGGTTCCAAGAAGAAAAGGTTTGTCTTCCACTAAAACACATTTGATAATAATCAAAAACATCATCAAAGAGATGATCAAAATCCAAGGAAGACAATGGGAGCCACACCAAAATTTTGGAAAGAAAATAAGGCAATAAGAGGTGAACTCCAAAGTGGAGATGATCCACAAATGCTACCACACACAAGTATATCAATTGTCAAAGACAATGAGTGTATTGGAATACATTTCCGATGGTATATTGCATGGATATTAAAGATAAATCTTCACAATAAAAAGCATAGGATATAAATAAAAAGATTAAGCACTATGCAAAGATAGAGATTCTTGATAGCTTCAACTAGTCACACAATCATGCAAAGCAATGATAAAATAACTTGAAGAAAATGGTATCCCAAATAAGATATAGAGATATGTATTTGAGAAAGACCACACCAATAATTTCTTACTCAAACAAAGACCGAAAAAAGAGCAATAAAAGCTTCTAACAAAAATAGGACCTTGTTTGAGCTAACATGCCACCTAGAAACCAGATAATCAACAATATCAACTCTAAGTGGCACTACCTCATATGTTCACATTTCCTAGGATTGTGATATGCAAAAGAAGCATATTACCCCCCATAATATGATATTCATTTTTTCTTAATAACAGGCATAAACAACCTCACCTAGAGATAAATAATGGACATTTAGAATTTGAACTTCTCATGAGTATGATACACCACATAGTGACTAGATAAGCTTGCAATATCAATACTAAGTGGTAGTACTCATGTATACACATTTTAAGGTTTGAGAGATGCGTGAGGCATGTCACTCCCCCAAAATGTCACTCCCCCAAAGTGGGATGTTCCATTAACCACTCTAAAAGAGCAAAATAAGATATCATCAAGATGCATTAGAGGCTCAAAATAAAACATATGAGTAAATTATGTGCCAAATACCTAGACATACTTGAATACACAAACTAATCAAGCATGAGGCACACCAAATACAAACACATACTTGGTACAAAACCAAAACATGTAAAGGGGAAAGTAACTTACAGTATAAATGAGTTAAGTACACGTTACCGTGAAGAGGCACATTGGATATAAGATAGGTAAAGAATAATCCTTATGACTTGGCTTGATCAAATATAATATATGAAGATCCCTTAATTCTTCATGAGTTAGCCAAGTCTCCAATGACTCCATAAACACCTATTGATCAAGTTTGAGCTAGCTGGTACCCAACCAAGTTGGGTCCTAAGAGGTTAGTCACAATAGGCTTGGCAACCCAAATGGTTCTTTTCTTGACACCACTTTGAGTTCCAACAAACTTGGAAAACACATTACCATCATTATCCTTCCTAAGAGAATAATCATCATCAACAATGATAGGGTTAGATAAGGTACCGTTTGAACATGAAGAGGCAAAGTGCCCCTTCACACGACATATGTAGCAACAAGTGCTCCCCTTTCTCTTCTTCATTGATTTCTTGGCTTGGGGAGCATTATCTTGATTCTTCTTAGGAAGTGGCCTAACTTCAACTTGGGCTTGAACATGAACTTGTGGCCACTTCCCTTGTTGCTTCTCACTCAAGTGCTTTTTCTTTAATGGATAAGATCTTACATGATGTCCTTCAACCTTGCACTGGAAGCAAATAATATTGGATGAAATTCTTGACTTGGTTTTGGCCCTTCTTCTTGTTTCTATTGGACTTGTTCTTGTTATTGGAGTTGAATCCAAGTCCACTTTTATCATTAGGGGATTTTTCACACTCAAGATATTATCGAGTGTGGATTTCCCTTCATGACTCTTTTCCAAGTCATTCCTTAATGAAGTGACTTGGGCCTTGAGCTCTTTGATTTCCTCTACATGGTTAGTAGAAATACAAGTACTTGAGTAAGTAGAATCTTCATTGTTAGAGCAACAAGGCAAATCAAGTAATCCAACACAAGGTTTATCAATAGTATGGTTAGATGGATTACTAGGACTAGCACATGGCAAAATAACATTTTGAGTAGAAGTTGTGCTAATGTCCAAAAGAGGCTGACAAGATGTTACCTTGGTAATACTTGCCTCACGAGCTAACTTTAGCCCATCATGGGAGATTAGAAGATCATTATGAGAGCCTGAGAGCTTTTCATGACTTTCTTCCAATTTCCTATACTTGCTAGTTAGCAACTTAAGTTGAGCCCTTAGTTCAACGTTCTCCTTTAGGGTAGATGCTTCACAAGAAGTAGAGTTAGTAGCACAAGCATCATTAATAGAATTTTCCTTTTCAAGCTCATAAGATTCAATTTTTTATGTGAGGAGACTATTAGTGTGCTTCTCCTCTGCAAGCTCTTGCTTAAGGAGATTGAATCTCCGACTTCCATCATCAAGTTGGAAATCCAACTCTTCTATGGTTCCCATTTGTTTAGTTATGGTGTCCATAACGTGTTTGAGACAAGTAACGACCTTATTATTACCACGAAGAGAGGTACACAAAAAGTCAAATCAAGCAAGAGAGCACTAGTATCCTCATCAATTTCATCATCACTATCATCATTATCATTGCTATTATCCTTAGAAGATATATTGGGATCCAAAGTAGGAGATACCTTTGATCCTCTTGCCATAAGGCACATGTGAGCACGGGAGGATGAAGATGAGGATATTCTTGAATCTTTATTCATGATCATGTCTTGCTCCATAGAATTTTTGATTTCCTCTACATTGTTAGATAAACAACTACAAGAATAAAAGCATTTTGTTCATGGGAACAAGGCAAATCAAGCATATCATCTACACTAGTACTCAAATAATTTCTAGATGATATGCAAGGACTAGCAACACAAGGGGATATAGCATCATTGTTGCAAGAAGTTCTTAAGTCCAAACAAGAAGAATTGCAACGGGATAGAGATGAAGGGTCATCACTAGTGAGCATAATATCAACATTCAATTTCCAACACCACTCACCATATCTTTACCTTGTGTCTTGACACAAATTGGTGAAGTGGATGAAGATGAGAACTCATGACGGACGGAGGTGGAAGCAACTTGGAGCTCTTCATGATGTGAAGGAGAAGATATCTCCTCGAAGAAACCACCGACAATATAAGAAATTGAACGACCAAATATTTCCTTAAGCTTGGTCCACTTCTCATGAGGCGACTTGTGCTTTACAATCGTCAAGAAAAAATTAACTGTGGCGCTTAAAGAGAAAATAAGCTCATTAGATACTTGAGCTTCGAGATGTAAATTTTTTCATCCTATAGAGATAGATTTTGAGGATCCATCGGAGGATAAAAACCTACATCTAGAAATCGCTCAATATTTGGACACAAGATCCGAAGATTACAAAGTAAGCAATTTCTCCACATAGAATAATTTGTGCCATAAAAAATAATTGTGTCATTGTGCACTATACTACTAGCCAACATCATTACACTATAGGAGGTGAAGCCTAAACAAGGAGAGAACTTTCTCTGATACCAATTGAAAGGATAGAGATGTAGCCTAGAGGGGGTGAATAGGCAATTTCAAAACTATTACAGTTTTGGCTTGATAAAATGCGGAATTAAACTAACGTTTATTTTACAAGCACAAAACCTAAATACTCTAGGCTCAACTAAGTGCACCAACAACAAGTTAAGCTAAGAAAGATAGAACAAGATAAATATACCACAAGTGATAAACAAGATATTAGTACTTCAAGCTCGATGGCTATCACAAGGAAAGTAAGCTTGGGTATAGAGATAAGCGAGGCTCGCGGAGACGAAGATGTATTCCCGTGTTTCCTTACAATTAAGGTACGTCACGTTGGATAGGTGTGGGATTCCACGAAGGATTTCCCAATGCCACGAAGGTTCACCTTCCTCTACGAGTCCACCCCACGAAGGAATAGGCCCTTTCCTTATGGCTAGCTTTTCCTCCACTCCGGAGATGGCAATCTCCACAACCACTTCACAAGCTCCACGTAGGAGAAGCCCAGGTCTCTTCACAATCTTCCATGAAGAGGACATCACGGCACCAACTACCAAGCCAACTAGGAGGTCACCCTCCAAGAGTGATACGTCGGAAACATATCTATAATTTTTGATGTTCCATGCTTGTTTAGTATCTACTTTGCTTTGATTTTTCTACACTTTGAGGTGTTTTCATATGTTTTCTGGTACTAACCTATTAACAAGATGCCAAAGTTCCAGTTGCCTATTTTCTTCTGTTTTTGGTTCTAGAAAGGCAGAAAATCAATATTCTCGGAATTGGACAAGACAAAAGCCAAAGTCAATATTTTACCATGGGGAACATGGAGCCAGAGTACGAGACGGAGGGGATGCACCAGGGGGGCACCCCCTGGCGGTGCGGGCTAGGGCTAGCCATGCCTGGGGGTGTGACCACCCTGGCCGTCCCCTGCCTCGCATCTTCGCCTATAAAGACCCCCCGATGCCAAAACCCTAAGAACCCGATCAATATTCCACGAAACCGTCTGTAGTCGCCACCACCATCGTCCCTAGATCGGGGGGATCCGAAGCTCTTCCTGGCACCCTGCCTGAGGGGAGATCATCTCAGAGGCCTTCTTCTTCATCATGCCAGCCTCCGGTATGAAGTGTGAGTAGTTCCACCTTGGACTACGGGTCCATGTAGTAGCTAGATGGTTGTATCTCCTCCTTTGTGCTACCATGTTTAGATCTTGTGAGCTCCGTTCATGATCAAGATCATCTATTTGTAATCATGCATGTTGTGTTTGCGGGGATCCGATGGATATTAAGATTACTATGTCAGATTGATTAATGGTTTTGTCTTATTGATTCAATCATGTCTGTGTTGTTTGTGATCTTGCATGCTCTCCTTTTCTAGTAGCTATCTTGGCCAAGTAGATGCTAGTGACTCTAAGAGGGGGTATTTATGCTCGATGGTGGGTTCATGCCTCTATTTAATCTAAGGAAAGTGACAGAAATCTCTAAGGTTGTAGATGTGTTGTTGCCACTAGGGAGAAAACAATGGTCTCTTGTTCATGGAAAAAGTGGATTGTTTACCTTACACACTTTGCTTAAAGCAGTTATCCATTGCTTGCAACTTAATACTGGAGGGGGTTCGGATGATAACCTGAAGGTGGATTTCTAGTCATAGATGCATTTGGATGGCGGTCTATGTATCTTGTTGTATTGCCCAATCGAATCTCATAGGATCATGAATATCTAGTATTGCATTATTATGACTTGCTCAGTCCTATCAATTGCCCTGCTGTAATTTGTTTACCCTGCATGCCATGTTTTTTTTATCTTAAGGAGAACACCTCCAGTGAACTATGGACCCCAGTCCAATCTTTACCATTGATACATCTTCCACTGTTATTGTTTACTTGCTGCAAACCACTATTACCTTCCATACCATACAGTTAATCCTTTGTTACAGCAACCGGTGAGATTGACAACCTCACTGTTTTTTGGGGAAAAGTCTTGAGTTTGTGTTGTGCAGGTCTCCAAGTTGCTAGCAACACCTTTGAGTCATTTCCTTCCTCCTACTGGTTCGATAACCTCGGTTTCTTATTGAGGGAAGACTTGTTGTTGTGCTCATCACACCTTGCTCTTGGGGTCTCCCAATGAAGCGCTACCACGCGCCATCAACAAGTTTTTTGGCGTCGTTTCTGGGGAGGCTAAGGACGTCTTCACAAGGGGGGGTCCTTCACAACCTTTTTCTTTACTTTGTTTTTTTTGCTTAGTTTCTTTTGCTTGGTTTTTTTGCCTCTTTTTATCAAAAACTCCAAAAAAATTAGTTTAGTTTCGTTTGCTTTCTCTTATCAAAAACACACAAAAAATTAGTTCCTGATCTAGTTGCTGCTGTTGTTGGCTTGCTCCGCTTTTGCCAAAATGAACTCTGCTGAGAACACCAAGTTGTGTGACTTCACTAGCACAAACAACAATGATTTCCTAAGTACTCCTATTGCTCCAGCTGCTACTGATTCTACCTTTTATGAAATCAAGCCTGCTTTGTTGAATCTTGTGATGAGAGAGCAATTTTCTGGTGCTAGTTCTGATGCTGCTGCCCACCTCAATAACTTTGTTGAACTTTGTGAGATGCAAAAATATAAATATGTTGACAAAGATATTATTAATCTCAAGTTGTTTCCTTTCTCCTTGAGAGTAAAAGCTAAAGAATGGTTGCTATCCTTGCCTAGAAATATTATTGATTCTTGGATTAAGTGCAAGGATGCTTTTATTGGAAAATACTATCTTCCTACTAAGATTATATCTATGAGAAGTGATATTATGAAATTTAAACAACTTGATAATGAACATGTTGCTCAAGCTTGGGAAAGAATGAAATCTTTGGTTAAGAATTTTCCCACTCATGGACTTACTGCTTGGATGATTATCCAGACTTTTTATGCAGGTTTGAACTTCTCTTCAAGAAACCTATTGGATTCAGCTGCTGGAGGTACCTTTATGACCATTACCTTGGGTTTTGCAATAAAGCTCCTTGATAATATGATGGTTAATTATTCTAAATGGCACCGAGAGAGCGCCACATGGTAATAAGGTAAATTCTGTTGAAGAAACCTCCTCTTTGAGTGATAATATTGATATTATCATGGCTATGCTTGTTAATGGGAAAGCTCCTTTAGATCCTAATAATGTTCCCTTAGCCTCTTTAGTTGCTCAAGAAGAGCAAGTTGATGTGAACTTCATTAGGAATAATAATTTTGGCAACAATAGTTATGGTAATAATTATAGGCCTTATCCTCCTAATAATGGCAATACTTATCATGGTAGATCTGGAATGCCTAGTGAAGATAGGATTTTAGAAGTCGAAAGATCCACTAAAATTTTTATGCAAATGCAATATGAGCAAAATAAGATATTCACTAAAACTATGGAAGAACAATCTGCTATCTTGAAAAATATTAGTCATCAACTTGAGAATTTGAACAGAGAAATTCCTAGCTTATAGTCAAAAATTTTGAGTGCTGAGAAAAATATTTCCTCTTTGTCTGAAGCACATTCCTATTTGATTAATAAAATGGCTGCTAAACCTGAAACTTTGGAAAGTACCATTGCTGCTACTCATGCCATACAAGTTACTATTGATGAAAATGTAAGACTGTTAGCCCAACTACATGCTAAGTGGGAAAGAGAAGCTGAAATTGCTAGAAACAATAGTGTGCGCACTATCACCACCACCAATATGGATGCCACTAAACCACAAGAAGTCCCTATTCCTCCTACCACAATTCCCAAAACCAATGAGTCTACTGCTAGTGATGCTAAGTTTGATTTTGATCGTGATGGTTGCAATATGTCTGAAGTGATTATGTTCTTACAAAAGCTTGCTAGAAGTCCTGATGCTAGTGATATGAATGTGGCTTTCACCAAACACATTACATATGCTCTTATTAAAATTAAGGAAGAGAAGTTGAAACACAAAGCCTCTATTCCTAGGAAAGTAGAAGATAGTTGGGAACCCATTATTAATATGCAAGTGAATGACTTTGATCTCAAAGCTTCATGTGACCTTGGTTCTAGTGTCTCTATTATGCCTAGAAAGATTTATGAAATGCTTGATTTGCCACCTTTGGAAGATTGTTATTTGGATGTCCCACTTAATGATAATGCTAAAAAGAAACTCATGGGGAGTGTTAATGATGTTATTATTATGGTTAATAGTGCTTATGTCCCTGTTGATTTCTATGTTTTGGATGTTGAATACAATGCTTATTGTCCTATTACTTTGGGAAGACCTTTTCTTAGAACTGTTGGTGCCATTATTGATATGAAAGAAGGAACCATTAAATATCAATTTAAATTCAAGATAGGTATTGAACACTTCCCTATGAGGATAGAGAAGTTGCTTTTTGATCCTCCTTTGAAAGCAAGGTTTGATGTTAATGTTTCTTCATTTGAAAATACTTGATTCTTGCTTCTTGTGCCTAACATAAAGTCGTTAAAGAAAAGTACTTATTGGGAGGTAACCCAAAAGTTTTCTTGAGTCTTGGAAGTTATTACTTCATTAATGATATCTCCTTATCCTTTTTGTTTGCTTTTTGTTCCAAGAATGACCTCTAATGAGAGTGAAGTAAGATTTGGGGAGTTGCTATCCCAAAACAGATTTTTGTGCTCCACCGTAAAAATTCGTGAGGAATGTATGTAAGTAGGATTAAGATGATATTTTCTGAATAAATCTCCCAGTATGTTAGCTAACTTTCGTTAGTTCAACACTTTTTGATTTGATCAACATAAGGTCTTCGAAAAAATCGGTTTCTACCTGATGGTCTGTTTTGACAGATTTCTGCCATTATTTGCATTTGCTTCTTATTGATTCCTTTTTGGGTTCTTTTTGGGAAATTGAGATTTTTGAGGGAATTGTTGTAGTATCTTGTGTTTTTAGTGAAAGTTTTGCTGTTCTAAAGCTAAACCCAAGGGTCTATTATCTTTTGAATACACTAATGTTGCTAATGAAGATTGTGTGAAGTTTTGTATGAAGGAAAATATTCAGGTGTAGACAGAGAATGATGTAACGAGATGAAGAATGGACAAAAGCTCAAGCTTCGGGACGCCACCCCAAGAAATATTCAAGAGGTACAAGCGTCAAAGCTTGGGGATTCCCAAAGCATCCCCTTCTCCATCAATAAAAATCTCAGGTCTTTCTAGACACTTCGTTTTTATTGTTCCATGCACTGTTGTGTTGTTCTTGGAGCATCTTAGTTTTTGTTTAGTTCACTTATTTTGCTTGAATAAAGTAGTTTCGACCCCCGTTATCGCTGTGTTGTTTCAAATAAGTTGATTGGTATTGGAGAGCAGAAGAAAATCTTGTTTGAGTAGTACAAGAGGAGCTTGCTTTGACTGTGACTTAGACTTTATCATGTCATGCTAGGTGTTATTTTGAACTTATGCTTAGTGATTATTGTTGTAGCATGACTTGTTAAAAACAATTGGGATTGCTTAGTGTGCCTGGAAGGAATCATGCGTTGTTTTAGCATACAAAAGAATAGTATTGTGGTATTCTCCTTTGATGCTTTGTTTGGGTTGACTTGGCACATGCTCACACCATGTTATGACTATGAACAAGTCACCATAGCCTCTATGATCATTTAGTCCTTGACTTGTAGTACCACTTTATGCTTTGATTAGTAATGTTCTGTCGCTTTGGATGATTATGGCCATTATTGCTCTCTTAGTTGGTCGCTCCCAGTATTTTGCTAGCCTCCACTTGTATGAGTAAGCTCTACTCATGCATCCAACTCCCAAGAAACCAAATTATTCCAAAGTGTCCCTATAAATTCATATGCATGGTGTGTTACACCATTCCAAGTATATTCTTGTTTTCATCTATCTTCCAATTAAAAAGTATTTTGTTATGTGAAAACTTAGTGATTAAAGATCTCACGAACTTGATGGCACACTTTATTTTTATTTCCCCTAATAAACTTGAACCATTGTGTCATCTATGTTGTATATGCTTGCACTTATACGTTGGAATTAGAAGAACCATGTTGTCATGGGGAACGCTTTCAACATTGCACTTGTACTTTGTACACAGTTGATATCATGCTCTTTTGTCTATGGATGTCGTTGGTGTGAAATGAAAGGGGAGCTTGTAAGTCCATGGAGTTATGTATGTGTGTTAGAGAAACGCCTGGGCCGCTAGCCTAAGCCATGCCTAATCATGGTGGAAACTTGCAGCATCACCATAATGACATCTATGAAGCATTCTTCTTATATAAAAAGAGATAGAAAAAAGAGATTGAGAAAAATAAAAAAATATGAGAAAAAGAGGAAAGAGAGAAAAAATCACCATATTACCATGGTAAATAAGAAGATTGCTGAGATGGTCATTGTCTGCTTGCCTTTTCATTTTGATTATGGGATAGCTCCTGTATCATGTGCAAGGGGTACCCCATTGGCGGTTTTCTATGATACACATGTACTTACTATGACAAGAACTTGCAAGTAACTAAACTTGAGTAGCATGAGGAGCGGCCCTCGTATTCAAGGGACATGAGATTGCCAACTTATACTTTGTCAAGCATATACTCCATACTTTGTTCACTTTAACCTTAATCACTTCAAGATTCTAATGATAGGGGCAATAAGAGCTGAAAGCTAACAAGTACCATAATTCTTGGAAGCTCTTTTTGAAACTTGAAATCCCTGCTTCCCTTATGAAGGTCCTTTCTCCCACTTTTATATTGAGTATCCACCTTCTATCCTTAGCCACCAGTTAAGAGAGCATAGTTGTCATTCTTAGTTCTATGTGCCTTGTCCAAAAACTTATTAATTGATGCATATTATTGATATTACTTTTTCTTGTGCTATTTGTATCTAGTCACTCTTATGAACTTTGAAGGTGTCCTATGCATCTATTTGCTACTCCATGAGGGACAAGCTGAATGCCACTATGCTATGTTTTTGTATGTGAAACAAACAAACATTTTTCAATGCATGTTATTCATGATCTTTGTTTATAACCTTTCATGTTGCATGCATAGTTACTTTGTCTTACTGTTAGAACTCCATATTTCATGCTTATGTTTAGAGTTCTTTGATACCAGCTTTCATAACTTGCAAATGGTTTGATCTTGGTTTTGATGGTGCATGTCACCTCAAAAATTATTCTTTTTTTCACTTACCTACTCGAGGACGAGCAGGAGTTAAGCTTGGGGGTGCTTGATACATCGGAAATGTATCTATAATTGTAACACCCTCGCCTGATAAGGCTGAGTTCATGTGTATAGTGCCAATCCCTGGATCGGTTCACTGGCACACACAGTAAAAAATGATACCAAATGTAACTGTGCATCATAAATACAACGAATATGATCCAGAATTTACATTATTTATTCAAGTACACAGCGGAAAACGAATACAAGGTAGATCTCCATCCTTCAAATGTGCCACAGGCGAACAATTGTTGAGTGGAGTCTCGCGACCTATGAACGATCACTCAGATACGATATAACCTGCAACATGAAACGTTGCAGCCACGAATGGTCAATACATTGAATGTATGGCAAGTAGGCTAAATTGGTTAACAACAGATCTATCAACTACATGCTTATTTGGCCAAGTGGAGTTCAGGCTCATTTGCATAAAGCAACAGTTTTATCCTAACATTTGTAAGAAAGTAGTTTTCCAATACGATAAATAGGACACTCTGGTTCACTCCCAGGTGCTCCTACCCAATTATGTTCACCCAACAAGTTTTAAGTAATTAAGAAATAAGGATGAGTGAGAAATATCATAGCATCATTATCAGGTAGCTCAAATTGTCCATAACCGGGGACACGGCTAAGCACTTAGTTTATACACCTTGCAGGGGTTAGTACACTTTACCCATGTGACTTGGCCAGCCCAGCTCGTACCACCACTCTCATATTGGGTGATGATAGGCAGAAGTCCAAGAAGGAACCGTTCGGGAAGTAGCTCCCCAATCCCGCACGGTCCAACCTACACCATCTACATCTCTGGATACGCGGGTTCGAGTTACCACAACCTACTGAGTTCAACCAACCGCCCATTCCATTATTGGCACATGGTTGCACACGAAGCTTCCAAACAAAGAAACCAATCATTTCTCAGTGTCCTGGGCGGCATTCCCCACCAAAATCCACACTCGATGACCCAATCAATGCCATTCCGCCCAGGTGGTTCATTAAAACATGTTGGTTTGTCATTTAGCAAAACATAATCCTTTCAAAACATATAACTTTTCATGATGTGATTCCCTTCCTCGTCTAAATAGCATAGCTAAGCAATCTACCAATACGATGGCTCATAAACAAGGAATACTAGGGAATAATATGGGACATAGCATAGCATATACACATCAATTCCTACATATGCAGTTCTACAAAAACATCTACAATGCATAGGAAAACAGTAGGACATTTATGACCAAGATAGCACCACTTGCCTTTGTTGTAGATGTAGTCGATTAGATAATCCTCACAATTCTCATAGATATAATGGTTGCTCTCGTCATAACCATAATGCTTGCAATCATAGTAGTTGCAATCACACACGTTGCACTCCTCGCAATCTATCCATCAAACAATTGCATACAACATAAACAATAGCACATAGAGATCAAACAAATGCAACAAATGCATGCATGACAATTTAACAAGTCACAATGGTTGTTACTTTAGTTCTCTAAACAATATTGAAGTATATGATGCATGCAAGAGACCAATTAATGCAATGGAGTACTTGTTATTAATAATTACTTGCCAATATAGGGTTTTTAATAGTTCTATTGTAACGTCTGTTCTAACTGTCGGATTAAATTTGTTTCTTGGGTTTACTGGATAGAGGACATTAATACGAACCAGTAGGCGTTGGATTCACCCTAATCGGAGTTATAGATCTTTTTGTATGATTTAAATAGTGTTTAATGGTTTTAAATGATTCATTTAGTTTGTGTTGTCTAAAAATCAAACTAAAATTATATCTGTAATCTCCACGGAATTGTGATTTCAGGGACATATTATTTGTAATTTTATGAATAGTATTTATTTTCTTATAAATTTATTACTCTAAATAGGCAATTAAACTATTTAAATCTTCACGGCAAAACCTTATAGTCAAAGGCTGAACTAATTGCATATTGATGATCTACATGGAACCAGCTTTCCAACGATATATCATTTATATTTCTGTGACAAGCAATTAATTTACTATGAATTTAATGATTTATAAGGCCATTAAAACTAATTAAATTGTTACGGGTTAAATAATCTGCAAAGTCTAGATCCAACCAGATATTATTAAAGTAGATTACAGTAGCTTCAATTTGATATATTGTTCATATTTTTCGGAGTTACAGATAATTTCTTATGAATTTATTAACCTAAAAGACCATTAAAACTAATTAAATTACTTAAGTAACCACGTACAGTAAAATTTGGATCTATTCAGATAAGATGATTCTACTTAAAATTATCTTCAATTTGATATATTATACGCAATTTTTGGACGTGGTATGAATTTCTAATGAATTTTACAAGTTAGATCTATAATATGCAATTTTAAATTCGAACGGAATATTCCAGGGAATATTCCGCTGACTGGACAGGTTGACTTTGCATGCTGACTGGGACTAGATGTTGACCTGACGTCGACGTGACGTTGATGAGGAAGATGACCGGGATGACGACATGGCACGCACCGGTTTGATTTGATCTCGACCGTCTGGATAGGATCCGGTGGCTAGAAGAAGAGATTGACCCGATTTTGGCTCAGAATAGACAAGAAAATAGATCTGTGTTAGAGAGACAAATTCGTAGGTCAAATCGAAAAACTCAGAACATGAAAGTTGTGGGGAATCATTATTCCTACCTTCTCACCAAAGGAATTTGGATTTGAAGAAACGAGCGCGAGTAGATCTTGGATTTACACCGTAAGATCTGAAATATTGCGATACGGAATTCTCTGGCTATGGTGGTGTTGCCTACCAAAACCCACCGGCGAGCAGCGACGGGCAACACGGAGAGCCGGGAGGCTCCCAGGACTGCTGGTGGGCCCTGGTCCCTCGGGCGACGGCCCGCAAAAACTCCGACACGCCCGGCTTGGTTCGAGGTGTGCCACCTCACCTATACCGGTCAGGGAAGGTGAAGGATTGCTCCGATTGATTTCTGCATGGTAAACAAGTATCGTAAAATTCGAGCCGTGACCGGCTCCTGTGTTTCCAGTAAATCGGCTCCTAGAGCCGATTGCCCCATGGTTACGCATTAGATTCACGATAACATGGGGTTTTGCTTGATCATTACAAGTTAAATCGATCTCTGACGGTTTAATGTTTTCACCACGAATCGAACGTCCTACACGTAATTGAGCAATGCGTACAAAGATGAAGAATATTAACCCTAGAGGAGGCCTAATAACCAACGTAAAAGTCAATGCGAACAACTCCTCTAGAACGAATAAGCCACGTCCCTATGTACTACTGGATCGTTCAACCCGTTTGTAAGGCCTGATTACGTAGATATTAAACTAAACCTTGGTAAGCAAGGCACAACTATAACAGATCGAATCGACTAAATAAGGATCAAGCAAGATGCTACCCTTACACTTTGGGAAAATGTGCAAGGGTAGCGAGATAACTAGAGGTAGCATAACTTCAACGATAATAATGAAAAGCACCGATGCTAGCCTCAAACAATCTATGATAATGGTATTACTCGCCATCAACAACGCTTAAGATGCAGTAAAACGGTAACGATAAGTGAATCGCCTAGATCGCAAGATGCGATCTAGGCAGCATGGCACTTACCGAAGAAATCCTAGAAACAAGGGGTGGCGATCTTGAGATTGTGTTTGTTGTGAACGTGGTTGTCCTCCTTTTTCGATAACCTTAGGTACATATTTATAGTCCGGAGACTCTCTACTTTTGGAATAACTCTACAACTCTATCTTTACCTAAACTGAAACGGAACCTAAACTGAAACGAAACCTACTATGATACAAGATACACGGGCAATTTAGCCCAAATCCACGTACTAGGCCGATCCAACAACACGTTGAATATACACATCTTCCAAGCCCATCTTGATCACGGCCCATCTCCTTTGTTGGCCAAAATATGGCGATAACACATGCCCCCCTGGTTTTGGCAATGATAATTCCAAAACCACTCCGTGTGTTTTTTTCTTCTTCCCCTCTTTTTTTTTATCGGGCGTCACGAATGCGTGGCGTAGCAGTAATCGCCACGCTACCCTTCATCATGATGCCTGTCTTCTCAACTCCTAAGGCGATTGCATGATTTGGCGATTTAAGGTAACTGGGAACCGCTATGGCATTGAACCGTCTCTCCACTATTCCCCTTATTTAAATTCGCCTAAACAGTTCGCAGTCCCCATCTTCCTCCAGTTGCCAGAAAACCCTTCTTCCTCCGCCGAAAAAACCCTCTTTCTTGCCATGGCCTCCTCTTCCTCGGCGTGTATTCCCATGCCTCCAACTCGATGAGCGACCGAGCCGACGCTAGAACACACGCCGATGGCGGCAGATAACACTCTCGCCCACCATGGTGGGACGAGAGGGTTGGGACTTCATTGTCGGAGGACGGCGTCCATGACCGACGGCGAGGAGGACCAGTTCCTCCGATGGGGAATCGACGGCGCCGATGACGCCATGTCACGGGGCGGCCGACTCCTCCGAAGAGGAGGAAGAGGAGGACACCTCCTCGAAGAGTACCACCGGTGAAGTACTTCCGCACCGGGTCCAGCGAAGACGACGACGAGGACGAGGAGGCCCCTGCTGGCTTCTTCAAGCAGCGAAGGCGACACGACAGCGGAGCAAGACAGCAAGAAGACGGCGGCGACGGCGATGACGACCTGCCCAGATTAGGAACCAGCGGTAGTGCCGTAGTAGTAGGTTCCCTCTTGTAATCCATCAGTCGCTTGTAAGCAATCTGCTTTTGAATGAATGAATGAAAAATCCGTTTCTCGCAGATTGTCCTTCCGCCCCAATTTTGTCGATAACATAAATAAGTCGATGCTCCAGGAGCCGATAGCAACGCATCGGCTTTCACCTTGTCATGTTCTCACAGTCAACCAAGCTACAACTCAAAGAGCCGATGCACATCGGCTTTCCCGAAATTGTTGACAAGGTCAAACTCAGTCGCATATTTAGGCAAACCCAAACGGCCACTTCTCAGTTTCAAACGGTAACCTGCGACTCTCTTCAAAAAGGGCGACCTAGATCCCCAACTGCCCACCGACCAGATCGAGCTCACAGCAACAAGAACCCTCAATCCTCACTCTGCACAGATCCATCTCCGCCGGCAAACCAGATGGAAGAATCGTCCAACATCAATCCAGAGGTCTCCAGTCTGAAGGTACACTTACCCCTCGCAGTCTGAACGCAATGTTAGAACTTGATGGCGAACACCTGAATTAATGCCTTTATCCCACGATTAAATTTTCTAGGTCTCAGACATCCTGCTGCCGCATCCTTCTCTCCCAAATTCTCTCTGTCTTGGCCCTCGTACAGATTCTAGTCCTGCCCATCTGATTTCTTGCGAAGCAAATAGAATCCCCTTCGTAAGCCAAGACCTAGATCTGAACTCTTGGGCCGACTGCTTGCGAGCCTGGCCTAATCCCCCTGAACATTGGGTTTCTTGGTTCAGTAGAGTAGCTAGAGCTTACCAATCCCAATGGGAAACTTTGGGAATAGCCGATGCCTTGCATCTATCGTTGTCTCCTCTTGAGAAACACGAGAATCTTCTCAAAACCATCGGCTACTTCTGGTCTGACGCTCTGAATTGCTTTATGTTCGGCCATGGCCCTATGTCACCAACCTTGCTAGACGTGGTGATGATTACTGGTCTGGATGTTACATCACCCAGCCCCTCTGCTTTCAAACTGACCACAGTCCCCTACAAACTGTCTTCCAAAACAATTTGCAAGTTGGGGTGCTTATCTCAACGCCATATGAAAACAAAGGCCTGTTTGGAGAAAGAACATACAGCCTTTCTCAACTTCTGGCTAGAGCATTTCATCTTCTGTGGCCCTTCCCTTGCTCCAACCAAAAACTATCTCTCCTTAGCCCATGAACTGGCCAAAGGTACTCAACTTGGCCTCGGCAAATTGTTTCTTGGAGAAGTCTATCGATACCTCCAATTGATGTCTGTTAAGCTGTTCTCTGGCATAGCAGTTAAAACAGGTGGTCCTTGGTGGTTCATTCAGTTATGGGCTCAGCTGTACTTCCAAAACCACATCCCAGACTTCCCCCTTCTGGCGAGTTGTACTTTTCCAGATGTTAAAGGGAAACAGATCCGATGCACTAGTTATGGCCAAGCTTTGTACAGGCTGCCAGGCAGCAAACTATCCCCTAAGGAAGCAGCCAAGTGGTTCAGCACTTTCTTCCAAGGCCTAGACAATCCTACCTTCTTCCCTTATATGGAAGAATCTGAACATTTCGAAAATCCACTCTCCTTCAGGCTAGATAACTTTGCCGATGACACCAGCACTCGGCAACTTTTTTCCATTGTGATCCGTCCCTGTTTCCTTCCAGTTGGCATGAGCACATCCAACAGAATTATCAAGCCTGGGTATGAATTTTACCAGCCGGTCGTAGTGGCCCGGCAATTTGGCCTTGGGCAAGTACCTCCCCATCTCTTTCTCCATCAACTCACGGTCTGAGCCGACACCACTGATCCTCTCACCAGTCAGAGGTGTTACTCTTTCTTTGATGCTCTGCCCATCCCTATTCCAAACGACCTCACCTTCTCTTCATCAACTGACGGCTTCGAAGACTGGTGGATGATGTGGAAAACTCATGCCTTCAGGAGGGCTCTGGGACCGTTGTTGAAACAGCTTGATGCTGACTACGACATCCCCGTGGAACAGGTACCACTACTTGCAAATTTTCTTGATGCAGCTTGCAATTGATCCTTTTACTAATTCATCTTTTCTCCTTGCAGCAACAAGATGGCCCTGAGCCTACACACAGCGACGGCTCCCTCTTCGAGTTCTTCCCGCCAGCTCCTGTGGTTCTTCTTTGCAAAGACTCGCCTCGAAAAAGGTTATAATGCGTAAACAGCCGATAACCCGCAATCGGCTTCCAAGAAACCAATTCCTAAGTCACCGCCCTCGAGTTGACTAAAACTAGAACGATGGTGAGAAAGGCAGCTGCCAGAAGACCTTGGCGCGGAGCCCTTCCCCAGACAGCTCGCATGTAAGCTAATTCAGGCCTTGATCGATCCTCGTCATTCTTCTATTCTTGCAAACATGTTTACGCTTACGGGTTCCCCTCTTTTACAGGCTTCCGTCGAAGACACCTCCAGTGAGGATACCGAGAGAACCATCACACCGAACCAGCCAGATTCACCACCATCGGCTTCCAGAAAAAGGTCGGCTCCTGAACCTGCTGCCCCCCGAGCACCAGTTGAGGCGGGGTCATCTGCGGGTCCTAAGAGAGCTCGTAAAGGACAACAAGCTTCTTCGTCGAGCCAGGAGGTTTCGATAACCACCATCCTTCAATCCTTCCTGCTTGTTTCCCTTTCGTCTGCCGATTTATCGTTATTTATACTGCTGAGAACACCCTTCATGCAGATGGTGTCTTCACGGACAGGCAATTATGGCGCGGATCTGGAATCCCCAAAGGTGTAGATGAAGGCTACCATTCTCGTCAAGCCTCCGGCAACCACACACGAACCGATGGTCTCCTCCTCGGCTATCCCTCGACCTTAGGAGAGGTACGTTCGAGTTCTTTCGCGCATTCTAGCATGTTTGGGCCATCGACGCTTTTTGGCTGCGAGTTGCGATCCTTCAAGTTTCTTGTCGTTCGACCACGAATCCATCGAACCAACTCCTCTGTTGCTCCCTGAGCCACAAGCTGGGGCTCTACCTCAATTTCAGCGTCTTAAAACCTTGTTGTCCTTCCCGATCGAGGAGTTGATCGAGGGTTCTGAGGAAGTGAAGAGCGCCCTTGCCGAACTCCAGGGCCATCTTCCAGTAGTATTGCAGGTGAAGCTTTGGGCAGTTGCAAATCTGTCCTTCTTCGGGCCACGGGTGAAGTCAGCTCGTGAAAGGATCAACCTGCGCCATGCCCAACTTCCGTTGAAGGCCGATATTGCAGGCAGATGTCAGCAGCTCAACGAGAAGAAGACGTCCCTGGATGCTAAAACGGACACCTCCGTCAGTACCGCCGAGCTCGCATCCTTGAAAAGGGAGTTGGAAGATCTTGAGGAGAAGGTCCGGGTGACTAAACAGCTCATTCGTGACAAGGAAGAATCCATAGCCCGTTCCCAAAACGAGGCGGAAGGCCTCAAAGCTCAACTGAAGACCGATCTGGCAGACATACGTGCCCTGAGCAAGCAGCTGGTGAAGGGCAAGGACGAAGATGACGAAGCTGAGATCGCCGAGGTGGATCGTGTCCGTACTGACGCCCTCCATGCCTTCGAAGCATTTCTTCAGCAGCTCGTATGCGCGAACTAGCATCTGTTTGTAACATGTGTGAACCTCCAGAGTCGATGACCGTGCATCGGCTATGTATTTTTGCTTTTATTCGGCCGATTTTCAGAATCGGCCCCCCCACATTTTTACTGTCCATCGTCTCACGTGCTTTACTTAGCCGATTTCATGTATCGGCCCCTCAAGCTTTACTGTCCCACATCCCACATGCTTGGGAAATATTTCTTGAGATGTTGACCGTTGCTGGGAACTTTACGCCATCCAGCTACTCGAGCATGTACGCGTTTCCTCTTGATCGACCCTGTACGGTCCATGCCAATTTGGAGACCATTTACCATATGCTGCATCCTTAGTCCCCAAGGGCAACACGGCTTCCCATACCTAATCACCAATGTGGAACTCCTTTGGCCTCACTTTCTTGTTATATGCACGAGCTACTTTGGCCTTGTTCTCATCCGTTTAGGTGCCCCCCGAGCCGAATCCTTCAAGTAATTGAAGATATCGGGTCTAACTTTCAACAGGGCCCCGCAGTGTGCCCCCCGAGCAGTCTGGATATTGTTTCAACAGGGCTATCATTGGGCCCAGCAGATTCGGATCTACCCTTTTGCTGATAAATGTTGGTCGTGGCTTATCCCCAGGACCAATGTCGATCTCTTCTAGCTCATCAGCGGATGTGAACCCGTACCCTAGCTTCCCGTCACCTGTCAAATCGATGCTAAACACAGGGCAAACGGTAGGTGAGGATAACAAAAATAATTTGGGCCGATCGCCTGAATCGGCCCCCTTTTTGCTTGTATTAGTCAAGGACGGTTTACACCTTATTGTTTCTGATGGCGAGCATCTCCCCTACGACTACATGAGCCGCTTGTCGTATGATCGCTGCTTTTTATTTTTGTGGCCGATCGCGAGGATCGGCCGTACCCTGAATGATCGTGGGCTTTTCTACTCTGTAAGGCCGTGGATAAGACCAGCCTCACCCGTTTTTGTAGCCTCAATACGCCGCAGCCGTCTAGATTGATTCCAGAGATCGGCTCTTGGTCTTCTGCTTCCCAGACGTTCATGCCAGCTATGGAGATTTCGATAGAATCGTCTGCGTGGATGACCTCCACTTCATCGCCATCCCACTGTATTAGGCATTGGTGCATTGTGGACGGAATGCAGCAATTAGCGTGAATCCAATCCCTTCCTAGCAAGACAGTGTAAGTGCTTTTGCTGTCCACGACGAAAAATGACGTGGGTACGGTTTTCCTGCCCACTGTCAGGTCCACGTTCAGTACGCCTTGCGTTCCCGAAGACTGACCGTTGAAGTCGCTTAACGTGACGTTGGTTTTGATCAGATCTGCAGTGGAGCGTCCCAAACGTCGTAGCATGGAGTACGGCATGATATTGACTGCCGCTCCGGTGTCCACCAACATCTTGCTGACAGGTTGCCCATTGATGTAACCTCGCAGGTACAGGGCCTTCAGATGTTTGTAACCCTTCTCACGTGGCTTCTCAAAGATAACCGGCCGTGGACCGCAGTCAAACTGTGCCACTGGTAGCTCATTGGTTCTTGGCGCGCAGAATTCTGACGGTAGTACGAACACCATGTTTGTGCCAGCCGATGTCTGTGCATCGGCTTTTGCTGGTTTGGGGCGCCATTCTTTCCTTGTCGGGCGATCTTCCGTTTCCAAAGTCTGCCTCACTTTGACGGCCAGATCAGGCCGCGCTTTCTTCAAAGCGTGGAATCTGCGCTTGACTTCCTCTAAGTTACGCAGCTGCACTCTCGCCACGGGTGTGTCTGAGTCCGTCGGGACACCACCTTGGACGGTGATACCTGTCTTCGTCTTTGTCATTCTTTGGCTTCTCGAGGTCCTCTGCTCGAGCGGACTCCTTGTGACGGCTCTGGGGTGGAAGAGGCCCTAGACGTTTGAACACTGACACTGGCCTCGTGTCTTGCTTCTGCTGACCGCATTCCGGGCAGTTGTCGACTGTAGGCAATCGGCTCATCCCCGTGTCCCAGCAGTACTTGAAGAAAGGACAATCCCAATGTTTGTCTGCGCCTTCCTTTTCTTTTGATGGTCCCCTAGCAAGGTGCTCACATCTTTCGTCGTCTCTGTCGCGCCGGCGACGTTGGTCGCACTGGCGCTCATACTTGTTAAGGAGATGCGTGGAATGTGGCTTCTGATATCGCACTCTCCTCACTTGTTCCTCTGTTAAGTACCGTCTGTCATTGTGGCTGGGCCGGTCGCATGGACTAGCCTCCTCTCTTTCCTCGCCCCGAGAGCGGACACCTCCCTGCTTGTACGTGTCATGGTGGTACCCAGACCCTGCCATATTAACGCCGAACGAGAAATCCAGCTTACGCCTCGCGGAGCGACTGAGTTCTACCATGTTGACGCCGGGAAATGGGTTTGTGTCCACTTTCATGGCGAACTGCCCAAGGATCAGACGGCCTTGTTCTATCGCCATTTGGATTTGGCGGCGAAGCTCTTTGCACTCATTGGTGGTGTGGGTGAACGAATGATGCCACTTGCAGTATGGTCTCCCGTTCATTTCCTGAGCCGTAGGGATTTTGTGGCCTTCGGGTAACCTCAGCTGCTTCTCCTTCAGCAGCAAATCGAATATCTGCTCGGCTTTGCTCACATCGAAGTCGAACCCTTTCGCAGGCCCTTGCTGTTTCACCCACTTACAGGCCACAGGATCTGCCCCCCGAGCCCATTCAGCCACGGCCACCTCCTGGTCCTGTGTAGGATCATCTTCTTCTGCATCGACCAGGCCTACCGGACGCTTGAATTTGTCTTGGTACAACTCAGGGTGGCGCTGTTCATACATCGTCAGTTTCTGGGCCATGTGCGCCAATGAGTTGTACTCAGCTTGGAAAGCCAGATCCTTGATGGGTGCTGAGAGACCCAACACTGCCAGTTCGACCGCTTCCTTCTCAGTTAAACGAGCCGAGTAACATCGGTTCTTGACGGTCCTGAAGCGCTGGATGTATTCGGCTACAGTTTCTCCCCGCTTCTGCCGCACCTGCGCCAGGTCTGCAATGCCAGCCTCAGTAGCCTCTGAATGGTACTGGATGTGGAACTGCTCTTCCGATTGCTTCCGGTATGAATCGAATCGGTGGCAGCGGTGTACCACCCAAAGGCTGGTCCTCGAGATTGCGCAAAAAATCTTACGCGCATCTGATCCGATGCCGAAATCATGCCTAGTTGTGCCAGGTATCGGCTTATGTGCTCGATCGAGCTTGACCCTTCTGACCCGCTAAACCTTGAGAACTCAGGGAGCTTATACTTGGGTGGCAGCGGAATCAGGTCAAACTCGTTGGGGTACGGCTTTGAATAGCCGATTGTCCTTCTCTTCGGCACGAAGCCGAACTGGTCCCTCAGGATGGTACCGATTTGCTCCACTGTTTGAGCTGTAGGGGCTAGATTCTCATGACTTGTTCCAGTGGCATACTTAGCTAGCCACGCCTGTTTGTCAGCGTCCATCCCAGACATCGCTGCTCCAGCCACGCCTGCCCCTGAAGATCCTGCCCCAGGAACTCCTGCCGCAGAAACTCCTGCGGTTGCGATCTGTTTGGTGCGTGTCAGGTTATTGCAGTCCGGCACGTAGGCGCATATATATCCGTGTGGGATCTCCTTAGGTGGCTCAAACAGGAATTGGCAATCGCCTGGGTCGCCTCCAGCCTTGTAGACGACGTAAGCCGCTGCTCCTGGCGGTTCTGGAGCTGCAAGCGCGAACGGCAGCTGTGGCCTGGTCTGGAGCAGTCTTTCTCCCTGGTGAGTCCCTAAAGCAGGCCCCGACGGAGAGTACTGATGTTTCATGATCTCCTGAACTACGCGAACCGCGACCCGCTCGAAAGCGTTCACCAGGCTCTCAGAATGGCAGTGCAGAGAATGAGCCACCATGTAGTTGACTTCCTGCCGTAGAGCTCTGGTGCGCTCCTCCGAAGGAACAGACAGATCCAACTCATCCAGAGCACCCTCGGGGGAGAACCCCCTCCACCTGATGCCATGCTTACGGGTCCTCTCAAAAGAGCCGATGAGGTCTTCTTCGAAGAGAGCCTTGACCTCGTCATACTTGGCCTTGTGCTCGTCAGGTAGATCGTCATAAGTGGTGATGCATTCTCCATCGCGTCGGATGTTGATGTAGACGTTGTTGAATGTCCCACCAGCGTGCGAGAATGTGTTGCCTACCAAACCCACCGCGAGCAGCGACGGGCAACACGAGAGCCGGAGGCTCCGGGACTGCTGGTGGGCCTGGTCCCTCGGGCGGCCGCAAAAACTCCGCACACGCCTGGCTTGGTTCGAGGCGTGCCACCTGACCTATACCTGGTCGAAGGTGAAGGATTGCTCCGATTGATTTCCTGCATGGTAAACAAGTATCGTAAAATTCGAGCCGTGACGGCTCTGTGTTTCCAGAAATCGGCTCCTAGAGCCGATTGCCCCATGGTTCTGCATTAGATTCACGATAACATGGGGTTTTGCTTGATCATTACAAGTTAAATCGATCTCTGACGGTTTAATGTTTTCACCACGTATCTGAACGTCCTACACGTAATTGAGCACGATGCGTACAAAGATGAAGAATATTAACCCTAGAGGAGGCCTAATAACCAACGTAAAGTCAATTACCGGAACAACTCCTCTAGAACGAATAAGCCACGTCCCTATGTACTACTGGATCGTTCAACCCGTTTGTAAGGCCTGATTACGTAGATATTAAACTAAACCTTGGTAAGCAAGGCACAACTATAACAGATCGAATCGACTAAATAAGGATCAAGCAAGATGCTACCCTTACACTTTGGGAAAAGGTGCAAGGATAGCGAGATAACTAGAGGTAGCATAAATTCAACGATAATAATGAAAAGCACCGATGCTAGCCTCAAACAATCTATGATAATGGTATTACTCGCCATCAACAACGCTTCAGTACGAGTAAAACCGGTAACGATAAGTGAATCGCCTAGATCGCAAGATGCGATCTAGGCAGCATGGCACTTACCGAAAGAAACCCTAGAAACAAGGGTGGCGATGCGCCGAGATTGTGTTTGTTGTGAACGTGGTTGTCCTCCTTTTTCGATAACCTTAGGTACATATTTATAGTCCGGAGACTCTCTACTTTTGGAATAACTCTACAACTCTATCTTTACCTAAACTGAAACGGAACCTAAACTGAAACGAAACCTACTATGATACAAGATACACGGGCAATTTAGCCCAAATCCACGTACTAGGCCGATCCAACAACACGTTGAATATACACATCTTCCAAGCCCATCTTGATCACGGCCCATCTCCTTTGTTGGCCAAAATATGGCGATAACAGGTGGATGAAAATAGGTGAGGTTTGTCGGGATTGAAATATTTCGACGCGATCTTCAACTTTCATTTTTTGACCGAAAGCAAACGACGAAGTCTAGATGGGTTAAAAAGCGAAACAAGATTCGGGCATATGTAGATTCGGGATTTCGAGAGGAAAAACTCGTACAGCTGTGGCTCCACGAGTTTATATGAAGGTTTAGCATGGTTTAGAGATAGGCCTTGGAGTAGGGAACAAGTAGAAACAAACGGAAGTCGATTCGGAGTTGTAGATAAAAAGTTATAGCAGTTTGAGTAGAGATAGGTTTAACAAAACAGATTTTGCACACTTTTTGGAGCAACTCGATCGATCCCTGTATGCGCGGCTGGCCGGCTGGGTCGGTCCGGTCGGACCGGGTGGGCCGGCCAGGTTTATTTTTTATGTATATACTTGTTTTCCTCATATCTTTTGCATACGAACTCCAAATGACATGATTCTTGTTTCTAAATTTTTCTAAAATCGAATATATCATTATAGGATCAAAATTTTAATATTTTTACTAGTTTGGAAGTAGTGGGTTTATAAATTCTTGTATATTCCATTTTATTTATATCTTTATTTGTTTGTATTTATTCCATAACTTTTTCATACTAGCTCCAAATGAGCTCAATTTTGTTTCTAAAATTTTGTAGTATTAATTGGATCTCTTTAGGCTATAATTATCAATAATTTATGCCTTAGCAACAGTGGGTTTTAATAAGTCAATTTAATTACCCTTAGGAACATTTGGGCGAATCGACTATAGGATTTAGATACCAGGATTTGGATTCAGTTTGTGAGATCTTTGCATGGATGAAATGATTATGAATGATTCATGATTTTCATTTTGAAATCTTGCACACCAACTCTACAATCCAAAATCAATCCATGCCTTTTTGCCTATATGGCTACTTAGGTCTTAACAAAAGAATATAAGATTTTGAATTCATGGTTGACAGGATTTTCTATTCAAAAAGTTTCTTCTCTTTGAGAATTTTCAACATAGTCAAGCAATCAATCAAACTTATTTATTTATTTCACATTCCAAAAATAGGATAATTTTGGGATGTGACAATAATTTTTGATGTTCCATGCTTGTTTAGTATCTACTTTGCTTTGCTTTGTGTACACTTTGTGGTGTTTTTATATGTTTTCTAGTACTAACCTATTAACAAGATGCCACAGTGCCCTTGCCTGTTTTCTTCTGTTTTTTGTTCCAAAAAGGCAGAAAATCAATATTATCGGAATTGTACGGGACAAAAGCCAAAGTAAATATTTTACCGTGGGGAACACGGAGTCAGAGTACGAGACGAAGGGGAGGCACCAAGGGGCCACACCCCCTAGCGGCACGATCTAGGGCTAGTCACGCCTGGGGGGATGGGTGTGATCACCCTAGCCGCCCCTGCCTCGCCTCTTCGCCTATAAAGACCCCCTGATGCCAAAACCCTAAGAACCCGATCAATATTCCACGAAACCGTCTGTAGCTGCTGCCACCATCGTCCATAGATCGGAGGGGATCTGAAGCTCTTCTCGGCACCCTGCTGGAGGGGAGATCATCCCGGAGGACTTCTTCTTCATCATGCCAGCCTCCGGTATGAAGTGTGAGTAGTTCCACCTTGGACTACGGGTCCATGTAGTAGCTAGATGGTTGTATCTCCTCCTTTGTGCTACCATGTTTAGATCTTGTGAGCTCCGTTCATGATCAAGATCATCTATTTGTAATCATGCATGTTGTGTTTGCGGGGATCCGATGGATATTGATATTACTATGTCAGATTGATTAATGGTTTTGTCTTATTGATTCAATCATGTCTGTGTTGTTTGTGATCTTGCATGCTCTCCTTTTCTAGTAGCTATCTTGGCCAAGTAGATGCTAGTGACTCCAAGAGGGGGTATTTATGCTCGATAGTGGGTTCATGCCTCTATTTAATCTAAGGGAAGTGACAGAAATCTCTAAGGTTGTAGATGTGTTGTTGCCACTAGGGAGAAAACAACGGTCTCTTGTTCATGGAACAAGTGGATTGTTTACCTTACACACTTTGCTTAAAGCAGTTATCCATTGCTTGCAACTTAATACTGGAGGGGGTTCAGATGATAACCTGAAGGTGGATTTCTAGTCATAGATGCATTTGGATGGCGGTCTATGTATCTTGTTGTATTGACCAATCGAATCTCATAGGATCATGAATGTCTAGTATTGCATTATTATGCCTTGCTCAGTCCTGTCAATTGCCCTGCTGTAATTTGTTTACCCAACATGCCATGTTTTTTTATCTTAAGGAGAACACCTCTAGTGAACTATGGACCCCGGTCCAATCTTTACCATTGATACATCTTCCACTATTACTGTTTACTTGCTGCAAACCACTATTACCTTCCATACCATACAGTTAATCCTTTGTTACAGCAACCGGTGAGATTGACAACCTCACTGTTTTTTGGGGAAAAGTCTTGAGTTTGTGTTGTGCAGGTCTCCAAGTTGCTAGCAACACCTTTGAGTCGTTTCCTTCCTCCTACTGGTTCGATAACCTCGGTTTCTTATTGAGGGAAGACTTGTTGTTGTGCTCATCACACCTTGCTCTTGGGGTCTCCCAATGAAGCGCTACCACGCGCCATCAACAAGGGGGGTCCTTCACAACCTTTCTCTTTACTTTGTTTTTTTTGTTTAGTTTCTTTTGCTTGGTTTTTTTGCCTCTTTTTATCAAAAACTCCAAAAAAAAATAGTTTAGTTTGGTTTGCTTTCTCTTATAAAAAACACACAAAAAATTAGTTCCTGCTCTAGTTGCTGCTGCTGTTGGCTTGCTCCGCTTTTGCCAAAATGAACTCTGCTGAGAACACCAAGTTGTGTGACTTCACTAGAACAAACAACAATGATTTCCTAAGTACTCCTATTGCTCCAGCTGCTCCTGATTCTACCTTTTATGAAATCAAGCCTGCTTTGTTGAATCTTGTGATGAGAGAGCAATTTTCTGGTGCTAGTTCTGGTGCCATCAAAGAGTAAAAAGATCACGGTCTCTCACTCGAACAAATCGTAATGGAGAGATCAACACTTTTGCAAGAATGCAAAGCAAGACCACCAAGGGTGCTCAAATTCTTCACTCTCAAATCCCACCAAAGCAATAAGTGCTAGGGAGGAATTAGAGAGGAAGAACAATGGTGGAAGTCAACAAATGACTCCAAGATCTAGATCCAATGGGTTCCCCTCACTTAGAGGAGGAATTGATTGGTCGGGATTGTAGATCTAGATCTCCTCTTCCAAAGCCATCAAAAAGATGCAAGAATCGTAGGAGGGAAGGGGGAGGAAGAAAGCTCAAGAGGTTCAACAATGGAGGTCAATTTCGTGGTAAAGAACACTCAAAAACATTGGGGGAAGAACCCCCTTTTATAGGGGAAAGAAAATATAACCGTTGGAAGAAATCTGTGCGAACTCGGTTGAAAGTTCGGTTGGACCGGCCCTCACACTGGAAGGTCTGATTCCTGGACCGGAAAATCAAACTTAAAATCGGGATTAGGTACTGACCGCAGTCTCGGATAGAATAGGTATAGAAAAACCGAAAATCCTGGTTTAAGATTCAGTTTTCCGGTCCAGGAACTGGACCACCCGGTCTGGGAGCCGGTTTAACCGAATCCATAAACGGGATGAAATAGGCTTCACGAAAAACGCAATAACTTTTGCATCTGGACTCCAATTTCGATGATCTTGGGCTTGTTTTGACGAAAACAACAAGATCTACAAGATTGTGTAGAGAATCATCATATCCCAACAAATGAGGATATAACCAAATGAATAAAGGTAAGAAGCCTCCCTAAATAAGAACTGATAAAACCTTCAAACTCGAAAACACCATAGAAGATGCATTCGAATTCCGTTTTCGATGAACTTGGGCTTGTTGACGAGCTAGCAACAAGATCAAGAACCTCACATGGAGAAACTCCAGGAAGAAACAAAATAGGAAGATTCAAAGTATGCAAAGGATTGAGCTCCCTATGACAATGTGATCAGGTTACCCAACCGAAATCCCCACTTGATAGTGCGGCTATCTATCCAATAGCCCAGTCTCCCAGCAACCACCTTGAGACCGGTAAAAGGAAAACCTAGCAAGGACATACCTTTGTGTAGTGACCCAGCATACCACTACATGTGTAGTACACTATATTCGTTGACATGACATCCACAGAACACCGTTCTGTAAATATCACATCCCTCAGAGTGGTACAACAGAAACATTGCGGGTCCATATTACAAAAGTACACACATTATTATTATTACAATACCGGAAGTTCAAGACTTCCTAAAGATTCAACTTACAAACCAAAATATAAAGTGTTTCAGTGGAATTTAAAACTAGCAACTCCGACTAGGAATTGATCTCAACAGCTTATTCTATAGAGTTCATGTTGCTTGGCTCCATTGGTTACTACTATCTAGGGATACATATTTGGACTCGTTATCATCGACACCATAGTGGATTTCGTAATCCAGTCCTTCAACACCTCCGGACAGATCAGGTTCTTCGTAGAACACATCTTCTTGACATTCGGCTGCATACATTGGCACGTCTTCGGAATCCTCAGAGTCTAAGCAAGGGATCAAAGGAAAGAATGAGTAGCAGCGTTACCCAACAAGTTCATTATATGCAAGGTGGGAAGTTTGATTCTCTAACTACCACCTCGGATTATAAATCCTTGGTACTATGCAATTTTTGTAAATCTTTCTTCAAAGATTGATTTTATTCTAAAAAAAACTATGACAATCAGTCTTCACAGGTTGACCAGAACTTTCATGGAGTTCCTTTCCTGCCGCGTTCGTAGCTCCTTCCCGGAACAGGGAGTAACAAGTTACAGTTCTTACACTCTACAGAGGTGCGTTACTTTACCCATGAGAGATCAACTCCTTGTTGCACAACCAGTAGTTGGTCCAAGCCAATCACTGCCCCCTTCGCAACCTCGCATGCCTCCTTGGTGTACACCATGCCCACATAATGAATTACGACAATGGTTTGTACAAACCGTTAGATGCCAGAACTATCGTGGGACGATGAGGGTTCCCACCCATATGCTGCATATCCTCTATGAATTACCAATTAATATGCATGCTACGAGGATAACAGCCATGACCTGCACATCCGGCTTCATGGGAGAGGAAGAAGATACATCTGACTTCTCTATCCCATTCCAAATCTCATGGCTAACGCGTAATATACGGTGCTAGAATCACTGATGTCAGGGGTTATTAAGTCCCTACTTGATCATCATTGTTTGCAACTAGAACCCTAAGTTTTATTGCTCCATTATATCATCACTTAGGATGATATCTATGATTTCTTTATTTGTGAAAATAATATTTTCTTTCTTTTATAACATATATGATAACACACAATTTGCAAATACTTTGATCAAGACTCTTCAAAGGACATGAGCAAGTGATGAACTTGCCTTGTGATGGCAAGGTAGTGAAGTCTAATGCTTGCACTGGACCTTGAGCTTCTATGTCTACAAAACATCATTATTGCCCGGTAAGGACAATATTTAAAGAAGCAAAATGATTATGCAATAATGTAATGCATCATTTTAACTTGATATGCATTCACCCCATTATTATAAAAAGTTCTTATTTAATAATAAAGGATTTATAAATATTACTTTTTAATATTTATAACATATATTGAATTATTTTATTTTATTTCCCTTTTCTTTGACATTTATTTATTTAATAATTCTTTTAGGAATTATCACTTAAACATCAAAAATTGTTGTTAAATATTTATTTAGTATTTTTTTCAAAAATACTACAATATTAATATATAATTAAAGTGATTTTTATTTATTTTTATCATCTTTCAATAATTTTATAAAATTCCATAAGGAATATATAATTTACAAAATTCTTAATAAAATTTATATGTCAAACATATTATATTTCAATTTATTTGGCTAGTTTGGATTTTTGTGAATCCAAAAATATTTTATTTATAATTTTTGGATTTTTATATTATTTCTAGAATTTTTAATGAGTTAAGGGGCATTTTGGTCTTTTCCTATTTATTAAAACAGATTTTAATTGACTTGGGCTGGCCATTTGGACTTATTAGGCCCTTGTGGCCCAATAGGGCAGGGTCAAAATCATCACCCCGAGGGGTTTCGGCCCACCTAGCCCATTCTCTCTATTTCTTCTTCATTCTCACCTCTCCTCTCCCCGACCCCGTGGGGTTCGGGCGCCGCCGCTGGCGATGGCCGCCGCCGTGGCTTCCCCTGGCCGCTGCCGTGGAGCAGGGCGAGGTTTGTGACTGCGCTCGTTCATCTAGTCCAATTCAATTTGACTCCGGGGATTCCTCGTGGCCAGGTTCACCCAGTTCCCGAACCCTAGGGTTTGGGAAAAGTGCTGCCGCCGCAGTCCCTCCTGTGGTGGTGTGCTGTGTTCATGTGCTACTGTGGCCGTCGCCGTGGCTGGTGCAGGTTGCAACGCCCTTTGGGGTGCTCCCTGTGCGTCGCGGGCTCGTCGGCCAATCTGCTTGCTCTTCAATTCGTCAGCGAGGACCCTGGGTAAGTTGCCTCTATGGATCTTGTTCATCCTATCACCATGAATCTCTCTCTATGTATCTACTGGCTACTCGTGCCTAGTGACTATGTTCTGATTAGGGTTCATGTCCTAATTAGGGTTCTTATTCTGATTAGGGTTCATAACCCCATGTTGATCATATCCATGATGCTTTAAATATAGTGGTGTTCATCCTTGAGCATGAGGAATGATTGTTTGTTGTGGATCATTATTTGTAGTTGGCTTTGGTGATGCTAGTGGCTTGTCAGACTTATTCCAGTGGTAATTTACTATTATCCAATGTTAGTGTTTCAATGGAATCCCTAATTGGAAATGTTGTTGATCTGATAACTCTCCACTATCAGAATGCTTATACTGAAAGTAGTTCTCTCAGTAATTGCTTACTACAATTATAATGGTGGGCTTGTATGAGAATATACATACTGAATATAATCATTACATGTTAATGATTTTCTGTGGATGTAGAGATGAATTTTATGTTGATTCCTGGAATTTGTCTTCAGGAAGATGATATGTATTGGCTTGTCCCTTTTATTTGTGGAATCTAAGTAAAGATTGGGATTAGCTCATTAGAACGTGTCCTTGTGATACCATTATAATATGGCACACAAGTGATTGAGTCTTATTCCTGAGGTTATCTCTGACAATACTTGTGATTAATACTGGCAAGATAAAATGATAGCTTCTCTTAACTCTCCTGCCTATGATTTTGGTATGAGGCTCTAGGATTTCAAGTCCTAGTTAGTTGAGAAAATAGTTTGTTTGTAACTTGTAAGATTAGAGGTGCTACTCTCTCTAGGAGATGTGCCCTGGTCTAATAAGAACAAATGAACAATTATTTAAGTTGCATATGTTAACACCAAACTCCGTGAGGCTGGTCTGAGAGATTGGTGCTTTTGGCTTAGTTTGATTTCTAATCTTTATACTTGAAATCTCTAGGATAGATTCACCTCACTTGGGTGATTATTGAGAGATTGTTTCATAAAACAACACATGCTTTTGTCTAGATACTATGATTAGATCATGTGAGGGTTTTATGATACTCACCACAAAATCTGATGATTGTGGAGTAAGGTGGTGATGTTGATCTTGTTTTGCTGAGCTCCTAAGCATGACCTTGAGCTAGCCTGCTCCTCCTAGCTCCTGGACTTGATCTTGCTGTCCACCTGATCCTTCCCCCTCCTTATGTCACCATCCTGGTGATGAGATCTTGGCTTTGGTTGGTTTGTTTGCTGGCTGTTGTGCTTGGTTAGCTGCTGTCTAAGCTGGTTGTTCTTGTGTGCAAGCAGTGGAGAGATGCACTAGTGCGTCTCCACGGCTGTTCTGATGGTTTCGTGAGTTTGGGGTTATGCTGTGAAGCTGACAGCACAACACATGCATTTAGTTGTGTGTCCTGCTTGTATGCTTGTTGTGCACCTTTGGATATGCTTTGGACTTTGAAAGTTACTTTGCTCAGATTACTTTTACCTGGCTGGTGAACTTGCCCCTCTTGGCTGTCATTTTACTTCTGGCTTAGAATTTATCAAAGATAAATTATTTCATATTGGTGAAACTTGCCCCTTTTATATTTTTCTCAATGATGAACTTGTTCAGTGCACCTCACTGGCATGTCTGAAAGAAAAAACAATTCTAACACTAACCTTTTATTTTTCTATTTAGTTTCTATTTTGTTTTGCAGGTACAGATTTAAACTGAAGATTTTAGTTTAGGTTTAGTTATAGAATAGTCCAATGTAATCTTCTTCATATTTTTGTAATTTTCATTTTATTATTTTGTAATCTTCATTTTATTCCTCTATAATAAAGATTATATAATTTTCAATAAATAAATATTCTTATTCTTTATTCATTTATTATTGTGAAGTTTGGAGATGATTTCAATAAGTTACATTTTTGTAACTTGTTTATGCATTGAAAATATGAAATAAGTTTTTAAATTCTTAATTGTTTTCTTTGGATAAAGTTTAAGTTATGATAGTTAACCCTTAATTAAATTAAGATTCAAACCTTATTCCTAATTCATTTGAATTATAATTCAAACACTCAAGTTTAAAATTCAAATTCACTTTCCAAACACATAATTCCTCGAATATCGTATCAAAGTTTATAGCAATCATCCTTTAAGACTAAACCTAAGCTCAATGTATGAAAGAAACATTGATCACTTAAGGTTTTTACTTGGCAAAAAAATTACCCACATTTTCACAGGTGAATGCATTGAACATTCCAAATTCCTAAATCTACCCTTCGTTAGTTCCTAAATGCTAGGATGTTACACTTTGCCTTGCGCATCCCGCTTGATCTTGATGACAATGCTTCAAGCTCCACCCAAGCCGGAATGAAAAACTTGATCATTGTTGCTTCGTGAAGATTCCTAATTTTATCCCCCATACACCACTATGGGATAGCTTCATTAATACATGTCTTCACATGTCCATTATCACCAATATGGACGGCAAGCTTCAATCAAATGATCTTCTCGAGATGCTTATCTTGAACTTTCCCTTCTCAACCTTGATGACGATCACCAGTTGATGTCATCCTATCATGGGATATATAAGATCTTCACTTTTGAAGCATGCCCATGGAAAGATACCTATCCCATATAGAAAACGCAAAGGCACATATATAATGGGTTGGTTCATGATGCATAATTGACAAGGCTTACCATACCACAAGACCATGTGGTACATTCTTTATGCTTCATGTGTTGACTAACTTGATATCACTCTTTGTATTGGTCAACCAAGTATCTTGTCGTGCTCCATATCAATATCTTGAGGTACATAAAGAACTCTTAATTTGATTACATGGTCTAAATCTTAGTCAACCATAGCTCAACTAATGAGGCTATCATGACACCGACTAGAGCCATATCTTGAATTCTTATATTGAGATCACACTCTCCAGATCTTGATCATATCATATTCCTCTCTTCAACTCGATGATTTTGATGCCAATACTCAAGGTATAGTTCTGGATAGGCTTTTCTTAAATCCTCTTCTTTCTCCCATGTGGCTTCCCTTTCAAGGTGATGTTCCAACTATACCTTGTAGTATTTGATTGCTCTGTTCCTTAATCTTTTCCAGTTTTCTTCCAGAATTTTACATGGATTTTCAATATATGTCAGGTCTGCTTGTAGTTCTGTCTATTGGCGTGTGATTGCATCATCCGGAACTTTCAAACATTTACGAAGTTGTGACACATGGAAAACATTATGCACTTGAGCTAATCTTGATGGTAACTCTAAAGCATAAGCTATAGTTCTGTTTTGACTCAGTATCTTGAATGGTCCGATGTATCTTGGACTTAATTTTCCTTTAACTCCGAATATTTTCACCCCTTTCATTGGACTTACTTTTAAATAGACCATATCTCCCACTTCTGGATGCCATGATCTTTGACTTTGATCCGCATAAATTTTTTGCCTGCTCTGGGCTATTTTCAGTCTATTCCTGATCTTATCAATGATATCTTGTCTTTCCTTGATATAATATGGCACGAATTCTTTGCTGCTTCCAGGTTCATACCAACATATTGGTGATCTACACTTCCTTCCATACAGAACCTGATATGGAGCTGCCTTCAGACTACTCTGATAGCTATTATTATAATAAAATTCTGCCAATGGTAGATGATCTTCCCATGTTCCTCCAAAATCTAGTGCACAAGCTCTTAACATGTCTTCTAATATTTGATTTGTTCTTTCAGTTTGACCTCCTATCTCAGGATGATATACTGTGCTGAAATCTAACTTTGAACCAAGTGCTTCATGCAATTGATTACAAAATGCTGAAGTAAACACTGATCCCCTATCAGTTACGATCTTTTTGGGTACTCCATTCTTACTTACTATTTCTTTGACATATACTTCAACTAACTTCTCGACATTATCTTTTTGATTCACCGGAATAAAATGTGCACTCTTAGTGAGTCTATGCACAATTACCCAGATCATATCCTTCCTTTTTGGTGTCGTGGGCAATCCTGTGATGAAGTCCATACCTATTTCCTCCTACTTCCATTCAGGAATTTCCAAGGGTTGTAATGGTCCTGCTGGGCTTTGATGTTCAGCCTTCACCCTTTGACAAGTATGGCATTCAGATACATATTTAGCAATATCTCTTTTCATGTTATTCCACCAGAATAGTTCTTTCAAATCCATATACATCTTAGTACTTCCTGGATGTATAGAATATGGAGTATCATGTGCTTCTCTGAGTATGACATCTCGAATCTCAGTCACATCTGGAACACATAGACGGTCTTGAAACCATAAAGATCCATAATCCCCAAGGCAAAAAACTGATTTTTGCCCTTGAGATATCCTCCGAATTTCCTCAGCAATAAAAGGATCTTTTGCTAGATGTCTAAAAATTTCTTGCTTAAGATCACTGTCCTTCTCTACAACTACCTGCATAGTAGCTAATCCTCCAAGGACCTCGGTTCTAATAAATTGAAGTTCTAATCTTTCCAAGTCCATTTGTAACTCTTTTGGTAACTCCCGATTACTAGGCTGAATATCTGCACTCTTTCTTCTTAAAGCATCTGCTACAACATTTGATTTACCTGGGGTGTAGTTGATTGTTAAATCATAATCCTTGATTAGTTCCAACCAACGCTTCTGTCTCATATTCAATTCCTTTTGAGTGAAGAAATATTTGAGACTTTTATGGTCAGTGTATAACTCACATCTGGCTCCATAAAGAAAATGTCTCCATCCTTTCAGCGCAAAAACTACTGCTGCTAACTCTAAATCATGAGTTGGATAGTTGACTTCATGTGGTTTTAGTTGTGTTGAACCATAAGTAATCACTTTCCGATCTTGCATTAATTCACAACCCAAACCTTCTTTAGACGCATCACAGTATACGGTGAAGTCCTTCCCTGTTTCAGGAACTGCTAAGATTGGAGCTGTGGTTAATCTAGTCTTGAACTCTTGAAAACTTGCTTCACATTTCTCATCCCACTTGAATGGTGTATTCTTACTTCATAATTTGGTCATTGGTCCGGCTATTTTGGAGAAACCTTCAATGAATCTTCGATAATATCCAGCCATTCCTAAGAAACCTCGAATTTGCTTCACATTGGTCGGTGCAGTCCACTCTAGTACTGAATGAACTTTAGATGGATTCACAGTAATTCCATCTTTACTGATCACATGACCGAGGAATTCTAGCTTATCTAGCCAAAATTCACACTTACTGAACTTAGCATAAAGTTTGTGTTCTCTTAAAGTCTGCAATGCTAATCTCAAATGATCAGCATGCTCTTCCTTATCCCTGGAGTATATCAGAATATCGTCAATAAAGACTATGGCGAACTTGTCCAAATATGGCATGAAGATCTCGTTCATCAAATTCATGAATATTGCTGGTGCATTGGTCAAACCAAATGGTACTACCAGATACTCATGGTGTCCATATCTTGAGACAAATGCTGTTTTTGGAACATCTTCTGTTTTGATTTTTATTTGATGGTATCCATATCTTAAATCGATCTTTGAAAATACTCCAGCTCCTTTCACCTGATCAAAAAAATCTTGAATTCTTGGTAAAGGATACTTATTCTTGATAGTAACGTTGTTTAAGTTTCTATAATCACCACACATCCGTCTTCCACCATCTCTCTTATCCACAAATATTACTGGTGTTCCCCATGGAGATACACTTTCCTGAATAAATCCTTTTCTAGCTAAATCATCAATTTTCTCTTTGAGTTCTTTCAACTCTTTGGGTCCCATATTATACGGTGCTTGAGCTATTGGTGCTATACCAGGAATTAGGTCAATAGTGAACTCTATCTCCCGGTCTGGTGGCATTCCCGGTAGCTCTGCTGGAAAAACATCTTGGAATTCATTAACTATAGGAATCTCTTCCATGACCTCTTTCATTGAGTTCAACTGCAGATCCACCATGATATGACTATGCTTATCTGCTTGGTAAACTATCCTTGATCCACTTGGAGTTTTGATTGAGACAGTTTTCTCCTCACAATTTATCTGAGCTCCGTGTTCCATCATCCAATCCATTCCCAGCACTACTACAGTTCCCTTCAAAGGAATCACATAAAGGTCTGTGAAATATGTACAACCACAGATCGAGATAACCTGATCTTGTTTTATGTGGCATACATTCACATTCCCTCCTATCGTAACTACTGTCATAGGACTTTCTAACGTTGCCCTTCTAATCCCGAACTTATCACAAAATTCTTTAGAAATGAATGAAGTAGTTGCACCAGTATCAAATAGAACTTTCCCGGGATTGGTAAGGATATTGAGTGTACCTATCACTGCATGCTCCGAATTATCCACCTCCTCGAGGGTTGCACAGTTCAATTTCTCAGTAGGTCGGTTCCTTTTTCCATTGTTGTTCTTGCCATTATTTCCTCCTTTATTGGGTTGTCCATTTCCTCCACTAGCTTGTCCTCCTCCCTTGGTAGGCCAACCTCCAGGTGGTTTGCTCGGACAATATGGCTTGATATGCCCCTTCTGACCACAACCGTAATAGATCACTACAAGCTTTTTTGCATTCCCTCTGGAAATGCCCTGAAATTCCACAATTGTTACAAATAACATTCCTTCTTGGATTGGATTCATTTCCACCACTTCCCTTGTTATTGTTATTGTTATTGTTATTGTTTCCATAATTCCTGTTTCGAGGTTTGAACTCCAGGTTAGGTTTAGGTTTGCTTGCCTGAATTCTCTTGGTTTCCTTTTTGGCTCTCTTCCTCCTATCCTCTTGGACATTCTTATAATCATCTTCGAAAGTAATGGCTGCATCCAGCAACTGCTGATAAGTTTGCTTATTGGCTAACCTTAGTTGCATCTTCACAAATGGATTTAATCCACGCAGGAAATGCTTCTTCCGCTTCTCGTCAGTGTTGACATCCTCCTCAGCATAACGAGACAGTTGACTAAACTCCCAGATGTACTTCATGACACTAGTATATCCTTGCTGAAGCTCCTCAAATTCTCTCTGTTTCAACTCCATAACACTTTCCGGAACATGATATTCATGGAATCTCTGCTTGAACTCTTCCCAGGTAAACTCCCTTCCTGGTTGTTGCATGGCCAACTGATTTTCCCACCATGATGCTGCAGGTCCAGTCATAAGATGAGTTGCAAACCTCAATTTTTCCTCATCATTGCAACCTACAGTCTTCAGCTTCCTTTCAATATCTGCTAGCCAATCTTATGCATCCATTGGTTCAGGAGCTGATGCAAAAGGTAACGGTCTTGCATTATGGAAATCAGATAGGCTCACTCCTCCAACATCAGGTGCCCTCTGATTTGCTCACCCCAGCAACTCTTCCATAAACTTGTTCTAGGTCTCTTGCATCATTTGCATGCATTGCATAAAGTTCTGCTCCATTAACAGCCTCATTGGTGGTGGTGGTGGTAATGCTTCTTGGTTTGCTGCATCTGCATCGGCCTTCACCTTGGCCTCTCGCTCCATCCGCTGCTGCTCAGTTTCCATTTCTACACCCGTATCCATGACCCTCTAGTCCTGCAACATAAAGCGAATACTCATAATTACATCATGCGCATGTGTTCTAAGCTCGACTGTACGCACAGAACTAGTCACACAATGAAGATCCAAAGAAAAATCCAAATATGCACTTCACATATTTTACATATATCATAATGATACAAAGTTCTTACATAATATACCATATAGGTATAAGCACAAAACTACCTTATTACTTGGAGTACAATAAACAGTACTAGATATCACTAACTAATTGCCTTCTTCTAGTAGTAACTACGCTCATCATACATGCCTAATGTCCAACCGTGATGACGTGTTGTTTGTCGCACATTTTGTGGAACATATGGCCTTCCAGAAGGAACATAATCTGTATATGAAGTGTCAGGACTTGAGTCATTACTCAACCTGAGCGCATTGACTCCCTCCAGCTCACCTGTAAAGTCTTCAGAAACATATTCAACATTATCTCCAGCCTGTATCTCCTGAGCTTCATTCCTTGAGTTGTTAACAGGATACGCAGATCCTGCTGCTTCCCAGGTGCTCCCTTGGGCAAGATAATTAAACACTGGATAATGTATATTCCCTGGGTTTTGAGAAGATGTTGATGATTCAAACACTCACTCCTCAGGTTCTTCTTATTCATCTTGATTATCTATTGACATGGTATTTCTACTACTATTATTAGGGTTCATCTTTGCACCCATCCAACTAGATTGTCCAACATTCCTGTCGGAACCATCTGTGGACATCTGGTGTTCATGAGATCCATTATATGATCCCATTCTCCAACAGTGCGAATTCTCAATAGTAAGTTCTGAGTCAGAACCCTCCTCTGAGCCCTGTGGTACTGCATACCTCATATCTGTAGTAGGTTCATGTATAGGTTCAGGTCTTGGTGAATAAGGATATGGTATAAAAGATTCAGGATCTATAGATATATCCTTAAAGATAAGTGTTGCACTACTACTTGCTTCTTTCTCTAACTGGAATGCTAACTGCTTCCTCCTTTCTGGATCAGTTAAATCCTCTAACATATCATTTTTATCTTTGACAATCACTTGATGTGTCTTATAAAAATATGCAACAAGTGTTCGATATATATCCATAAACTTGGAAGCTAACTTAGGATACTTCTTAACCAAAGTAAGATGATCCGGTATAGCCTCCGAGTCTATATAATCATGAGGTATCACGGAGAATGTGCTACCTTCTAGCTCCTTGGTTTTCTGCTCCCGGATATTAGCTATTGCCTCCACAACAGCAACATTATATGCCGCTAAATGACTCCTACCTTCTCCTATCGGTTGATCGTGATATAGTCCAAGCTTCTCTAGAAGTTGGATACTCACACGATACTTGGATAACATCCGACCATCAAGGTAAGTGATAGTGTTCACTGGAATTATAGTTGGACAACTAAAGAGCTTTAAAAGTTGACGAAGTTGGTCTGTGAATGATCCTTGATAATCATCAAGAGTCTCCTCTTTCCTTACCAAAGTATGTTTTGGAAACTTCGGTGCCATATCTCTGTATATCAGAAAAATAATTTTGATTAGTATCCAATGATATATTGCATCATAACAAAGAATTATCACACTAAAATATATAACGGAATATTCTCATTTGAATACCCATTATATTACTTTTAGAGAATTCTTTATCGTTGCTAAACTTTTCTACACGTAATACCCTTTACTAGATTCCAACCTAAGGTCAAAGCAATTTGCTCTGATACCAACTGAGGTGACCCAACATACCACTTCATGTGTAGTACACTATAGTCGTTGACATGACATCCACAGAACACCGTTCCGTAAATATCACATCCCTCAGAGTGGTACAACAGAAACATTGCGGGTCCATATTACAAAAGTACACACATTATTATTATTACAATACTGGAAGTTCAAGACTTCCTAAAGATTCAACTTACAAACCAAAATATAAAGTGTTTCAGCGGAATTTAAAAGTAGCAACTCCGACCAGGAGTTGAGATCAACAGCTTATTCTATAGAGTTCATGCTGCTCGTCTCCGTTGGTTACTACTATCTAGGGATACTTAGTTGGACTCGTTATCATCGACACCATAGCGGATTTCTTAATCCACTCCTTCAACGCCTCCGGATAGATCAGGTTCTTCGTAGAACACATCTTCTTGACATTCGGCTGCATACATTGGCACGTCTTCGGAATCCTCATAGTCTAATCAAGGGATCAAAGGAAAGAATGAGTAACAACGTTACCCAACAAGTTCATTATATGCAAGGTGGGAAGTTTGATGCTCTAACTACCACCTCGGATTATAAATCCTTGGTACTATGCAATTTTTGTAAATCTTTCTTCAAAGATTGATTTTATTCTAAAAAAACTATGACAATCAGCCTTCACAGGTTGACCAGAACTTTCATGGAGTTCCTTTCCTGTCGCGTTCGTAGCTCCTTCCCGGAACAGGGAGTAACAAGTTACAATTCTTACACTCTGCAGAGGTGCGTTACTTTACCCATGAGAGATCAACTCCTTGTTGCACAACCGGGCATACTTTCCCGTCCACAATTCCATGATGTGGGGCCCAGTAGTTGGTCCAAGCCAATCACTGCCCCCTTAGCGACCTCGCATGCCTCCTTGGTGTACACCATGCCCACATAATGAATTACGGCAATGGTTTGTACAAACCGTTAGATGCCAGAACTATCGTGGGACGATGAGGGTTACCACCCATATGCTTCATATCCTCTACGAATTACCAATTAATATGCATGCTACAAGGATAACAGCCACGACCTGCACATCCAGCTTCATGCGAGAGGAAGAAGATACAACTGACTTCTCTGTCCCATTCCAAATCTCATGGCTAACGCGTAATATACGGCGCTAGAATCACTGATGTTAGGGGTTATTAAGTCCCTACTTGATCATCATTGTTTGCATCCAGAACCCTAAGTTCTATTGCTCCATTATATCATCACTTAGGATGATATCTATGATTTCTTTATTTGTGAAAATAATATTTTCTTTCTTTTATAGGATATATGATAACACACAATTTGCAAATACTTTGTTAAAGACTCTTCAAAGGACATGAGCAAGTGATGAACTTGCCTTGTGATGGCAAGGTAGGGAAGTCTGATGCTTGCACTGGACCTTGAGCTTCTATGTCTACAAAACATCATTATTGCCTGGTAAGGACAATATTTAAAGAAGCAAAATGATTATGCAATAATGTGATGCATCATTTTAACTTGATATGCATTCACCCCATTATTATAAAAGGTTATTTTTTTAATAATAAAGGATTTATAAATATTACTTTTTAATATTTATAACATATATTGAATTATTTTATTTTATTTCCCTTTTATTTGAATTTTATTGATTTAATAATTCTTTTAGGAATTATCACTTAAACATCAAAAAATGTTGTTAAATATTTATTTAGTATTTTTTTCAAAAATACTACAATATTAATATATCATGAAAGTGATTTTTATTTATTTTTATCATCTTTCAATAATTTTTTAAAACTCCATAAGGTATATATAATTTACAAATTTTTTAATAAAATTTATATGTCAAACATTTTATATTTCAATTTATTTGGATAGTTTGGATTTTTGTGAATCCAAAAATATTTTATTTATAATTTTTGGATTTTATATTATTTTCTAGAATTTTTATTGAGTTCAGGGGCATTTTGGTCTTTTCCTATTTATTAAAACAGATTTTAATTGACTTGGGTTGGCCATTTGGGCTTATTGGGCCCTTGTGGCCCAATAGGGCAGGGTCAAAATCATCACCCCGAGGGGTTTCGGCCCACCCAGCCCATTCTCTTTGTTTCTTCTTTGTTCTCACCTCTCCTCTCCCCCGACCCCGTGGGGTTCGGGCGCCACCGCTGGCGATGGCCGCCGCCGTGGCTTCCCCTGGCCGCTGTCGTGGTGCAGAGCGAGGTTTGCGACTATGCTCGTTCATCTGGTCCAATTCGATTTAACTCCCGCGCTTCCCCGTGGCCAGGTTCACCCCGTTCCCGAACCCTAGGGTTTGGGAAAAGTGCTATCGCCGCAGTCCCTCCTGTCGTGGTATGCTGTGTTCGTGTGCTACTGTGGCCGTCGTTGTGGCTGGTGCAGGTTGCAGCGCCCTGTGGGGTGCTCCCTGTGCCGCCACGGACTCATCGGCCAATCTGCTTCCTCTTCAATTCGTCAGCGAGGACCCCGAGTAAGTTGCCTCTATGGATCTTGTTCATCCTATCACCATGAATCTCTTTGTGTGTATCTAGTGGCTACTCGTGCCTAGTGACTATGTTCTGATTAGGTTTCAGCTTGTCAACACCTGGATTTTTAATCCCAGATGCCTGTTATGCCATACATCGCAATCCCAGGATTACCATTTTTGCGAGACATAACAGAATTGGATACCATAGTACATCATCCATTAAAAACCGTACATAAGTTCTTACACAAATAGGGATCTCATGATCCAGTTCTTAATACAACTTCAAGCAGCGGAATACGTAATAATAACGGTAGCATAGGCGAAGCTCCATCTTCGGGGTCACAGGAAATGCTGACGATGGGAGATGATCCTAGTTGTCGTAACCTTCCTGGGGTCGATCCTCCAGGTACTCCTCTTCATAGTCTGGCCACGGGAATAGCCAGGGACAAAGCCATGAGTACTCTTTAAGTACTCTCAAACTAATACTAACAAGTGAAAGGGGTTTTTGATAATAGGACACTAGGCTCTAGGGTTGCTCTACAAAATCCAGATTTATCTCTACTAAGCTAAGAAGCAAGAGAAGCTAGTCACAATTTTATAACTCCTAAGTAGGAACTTGTATTTCATATCACAACCCTGTTATGGTTAAGTCAAAGTCACAATTCATTTCACAAGTCTTTTGAAAACATCTGACGGGGAAACAGTATGGCCACTCCAACTGTCCATAACCGCGGACGCGACTATTCGAATAGTTTGACACTATGTAGAGATTGTACACTTTCACCACAACCTTCGATACATCCGTCAGGAACAAATCCTGAATTCACCATACTCAGTATGCGGATAATCAATCCTAACCTTTCAATTACACGCCCTAGTATAAGCACCTCTCCTGTGAGTTTGGCCTTCCAACCATGACCAACTGTCATCTTGGGTACTACACAGGTGGACAATCTTCACAAGGTAGCCTTAGCTTAGACCATGGCCGTGAGGGAACTAATACTAAGGTACATAAGTTTCCAGTCAAGCCATACCCAATCTTCGGGTATTGTGGTTGTACGATAAAATTGGAATGGTATCGCATCCAGACAACCATCAGTTTTATAAAGGTCTAAGGCTCATGCCTCAACATTTTCATCACCAAAATCATCTGGTGCTCGGAAACACATGTCAAAAACATTTCAATAGAATGATCCATCATTCCAAGGTTTTCATAACCATTTTCACCAAGTATTCCCATCTAAAGTGATCAAGTTTTATGCTTAGCACTAGCATCTACAATTGGGGGTAAGTACTAATGAGGGGTGGTAAACTAGTGGAGTTTCAACTAAGTTCAATCTCATGCCTTGGGATGACATCAAGATTATCTAGCTTAGGCCAAATTTTATGCTCTTTATGCAACCTTCAATTATCCTTCTAGTATCTACCATTTATTCCAGTAAACTCTAGCTTTGATAAAGAAATAAAGTAATAAGCTTGCAAGTAAAACTAGGATTGGGTGTCATCAAATGTATCTAACCAAGCATGCTTAGTGCATTGCATAGGTTATTTAACTCTCATAATTGCAAGTGTTAGCTTGCATAGGTATAGTATCAGCTTGCATTGGTCCACTTGGTTAGTAAATCTTGCTAAAGTAGAGTATCTTGCAAGTTTTATCTTGCCTTGTGCAGAGCAGTGGTTGAAGTTCTCCTCGGCTTCTTCTTCGTAGTATCCTCCTTCCTCCTCGTATCCTTGGATGGTACTAGCGTCTATGAATAAATACGAGGTACACAATCACCAAACAATACTTAACTACTTGCATTCATCACACACAAGGGTCCTATATATGATATAGCCTCATCACTAACATTACAAGATTAAAGCTTGGTTTAATTCCTTTTATTTTTAGAAAAGTAATTTCTACTCATTGAAAAACTACTTAAGATTTAATATTCTCCAAACCAAACATGGGATCATGTTGACACATGTCATCACCACATATTTTAGTCCATGGGAATGTGATTTAAAGTGGTGTCACAATTTAATAAGGTTTTACCCTTTTATTTTAATTAAATAAAGTGACTAGAAATGCCTATGTAGAATTCTTTTATTACTTGAACATTATTTCTGTAAGTAAACCTATATATTTTTATATATTCTGAAAGGTATGGTTAAATGTGATTTTTGAGAGTTGGAATCAACTCAAAAGCTATTATGGTTTAAATTTGAAAAATGTTTGAATGCAGAAAATCTTCTGCCTTGTTATTTTTACCATGGATGATCTACAGATCCAAATGACTTGACTCCAACGGGCTTGGATTCAGCATTCCCAGACCTTTCTAAGAAAATTGGTTTCATTCAATTTGGTTCAATGAATCGACCTGGGTTGATTTTTGAAACTGGGTACAGAAGTGTGTTTGAAACAAAATGGAAAAGGTTAAATTCAAATAACTCGTCTGCGCGGGAAGCGTCTTGGGCGCTGCTAAGCCACAGCTTCTGGCTGGTTAAGTGGCTGTCCCCACGCTTCGGTGAGACAGGTGGTGCGAAGCGGTATGGGGCGATGTGGTGCGTTCGATCTGGTTCTAATCCAGCGGCTGAGGGTCATCGTCGATGTTGGGCAACGCCGGCGAGACAGAAACCTAGCACGGCCAGTGGGAGTCGTTGGGGGCTCACCGGGGTTCAGGTGAGGGTCGGCAAGGCGGGCGAACGACGAAGTCGACCACGGCAAACCTCCTGGTACTGGCAGCTTCTCCTGGGGCGGCTCCAATCGCTGGCTTCCTTCTTCTCCAGAAGCGGCGGGCTCCGGTGAAATTCCGGCGAAGGGCTGCTCTTCTTGCTCCGACAACAGGGTGGGACGATCAGTGAAGAGAGGGGAGTGAGATGGTGTGCTCAATTCGGCTGGGGGTGGCCTCTATTTATAGTCGCGGCGACGAGACCGAACGGCATGGGCAGGCGACGGTGGCGACATGGCTATGGGCGGCTAGAGGCATGGCCGGCGGTGGCAATCGCTTGGTGGTCTCCTGGCGATGCTCTACGGCTTTAATGCGCATATAGGGGCGGTGCGGTTTGGTCTGGAACACGCGACGCTCTGCAGCAGGCGATGTCTTGACGGCGGCGGTGGCGTGAGGCATGGGGCGTGACGGGATGTCTGGCGGTCTCCTGGGTCGGTGGTGATCGTGTATGCACGCGGCGAGTACGGCACGCGGTCTGTGGGCGTCTGTCGAGTGTGGCGCTTTGGCGCATGCTCGGCATGGTTGATAGAGGCACGGGTGCGGCATTCCTGGGTGCTCTGGTCAGTGTCTTCGAGGCAGGGCTGGTCGAGAGGGGGCGGTGAGGCATGGGCTTGCTCCCAGAAAAGGTTGGCATGGCTAGTTTCTCTCCTAGCTTGCTGTCTACACTGGGTTGGCATGGGTGGCTTCGGCTGTTCACCATTGATGGCATTGCCAAGCTCACAGTGGTGCTAGTGAGTAGTTAAGATTGTTAGATGATCTACTAATCCTAGTGGTGTCCAGAGAGGGAACAAGTTAGGCTCAATTCACTGCTCAAAGCAGTGTTTGAATTTTGTTAGATTTGTATCTGCAAGGTGTTTAATGAAATGGCCGCAAGAATTCAAGTTTTGAATTTTGAAAAGATTTTTGGTGGGTGTGCTAGGTTGGTGCTGGTGAGTCTGCAGATGCTTGGGTTTTGAAAGTTGAGCTTGTTTGAGTGGTTTTTGAAAAAGTGGGATCTTCTCATATGATAAAGATTCAATTTTGAACTGTGCTTTAAACTATGCATTTGAATGTTTATGGATGATCACAAAGTGGGCCTTGATACTTTGTTATGAGTAAAATCAAGGGGTGCAAAGATCCAGAAAAGTTTTTGTTAAGTTCTAAAAGTTTGAGAGAGCCAAAGTAGGTATGGGAGTTAAATTGGTCAAAATGACCATTCCCTCATTTATCTTTGTTTTGATTTATTTGTCTTTGAGAAAAGTTTGGGAATTGTTTAGATGATGTTTATTTCACCTAAGCATCCATTTACAAGCAAAGGAACACACAAACAAGTTGGTTCAAAAGAATTCCAAATGAAATGCATACACCATGCATGCTTTCATATTTTTATTTTAGAAAAGTTTTTGTTAACCCTAATTTTGATGATTAGAGTTTGATGATCCAAGTTTAGTATTTTTGGGATGTTACAAAACTTCCCCCCTTAAACAAAATCTCGTCCCGAGATTTGAAAAAGGACGAAAAAGATTACCTAGGATTTGAAGAGATCGGGAAACTGCCTCGATGTGATCTTGGCGCTCCCGGTAGCTTCCTCTTACGTGGTTGCTCCACTGAATCTTGAGAAACTTTATGCTTCGGGTTCGGGTAGTTCTGAAAGCTTCTTCCAAAATACGGATGGGTACTTCAGGATAGGTCAGGTCATCGTTGATCTCTATGGTCCGGTGGTCGATATTCTTGAACACTTCGGTCTTCTCTGGGACTTCGAGACACTTGCGAAATAACGAGATATGGAACACATTGTGCACAGCTGACATCTCTTCGGGTAGTTCTAATTGATACGACACTTCTCCTCGATGGTTCAGAATCTTGAAGGGTCCGATATATCTGGGGGCTAACTTTCCCTTGAGTTGGAAACGCTGCATTCCCTTCAATGGCGATACCTTCAGATAAACAAAATCTCCTATGTTGAAGGCGAGGTCTCTACGTCTCTTGTCGGCGTAACTCTTCTGTCTTGACTGGGCTGTCTCGAGGTGCTCACGAATCTTGTGAACCTTCTCTTCTGCTTCTCGTAGGATGTCGAGTCCGAAAATCTGACTTTCTCCTACTTCCGACCAGTTCAAAGGGGTTCGACACTTCCTTCCGTACATGAATTCAAATGGGGCCATTTGCAAACTGGCTTGATAACTGTTGTTGTATGAGAATTTTGCAAACGGTAGACAGTCTTGGGGACTCCTAAACCTTCTTGAACTTTATTCCAGAATCTCGAGGTAAACTGAGTTCCTCGATCCGATACGATGTTCTTGGGGACTCCATGCAAACTAACTATTCTAGCGATATACAACTCCACTAGCTTCGAACTCTGATATGTGGTCTTGACGGGCAAGAAATGGGCGACTTTGGACAATCGGTCCACTATGACCCAGATAGAGTCATTTCCCCTACTAGAAGTAGGCAGTCCAGTGATAAAGTCCATTCCAACGGAATCCCATTTCCATTTTGGAATCTGCAAGGGTTGCAACAACCAGCGGCTCTTTGATGTCCTGCCTTGACTCGCTTACATATATCACACTTGGCGATATAGCTTCCGATTTCTCTCTTCATCTTATGCCACCAAAATTGCTCTTTTAAATCTTGATACATCTTAGTTCCTCCGGGATGGATAGAATAAAGAGTATCATGAGCTTCCTTGAGAATCACTTCTTTCAACTCAGAATCTGCCGGTACACAAAGGCGTCCTTTGTACCATAGAACTGCTTCTTCGTCTTCGGTGAATCCGGGTACTTTGCCTGTACCGATACGACGCTTGATTCCGTCGATACTAGCATTTCCCTTCTGCGCCTCTTTAATCTAACTGATCAAAGTGGGCTGAAGTTCTATGCTAGCCAAAAATCCTTCACTCACTAATTCCATTCGAAAATCTTCCATCTCTTTGTGCAAGCTTGGTTGCTCCTTCAAGATCATGGAGTTCAAGCGGCCCGGCAATCTGCTAAGGGCATCTGCTACCACATTGGCTTTACCAGGGTGATACTAAATGTCCAGATCGTAATCCTTGATTAGCTCAATCCATCTTCTCTGTCTCATATTCAGCTCCTTCTGAGTGAATATATACTTCAGGCTCTTGTGATCCGAATAAATCTCACAACGATTTCCCATCAGATAATGCCTCCATGTCTTCAGGGCTAGAACTACGGCTGCGAGTTCGAGGTCATGGGTGGGGTAGTTTTGCTCATGTTGCTTCAGTTGTCGAGATAGATAAGATATAACTTTGCCTTCTTGCATTAGCACACATCCGAGACCGATCTTGGATGCGTCACAATACACATCGAAGGGCTTCATGATATCCGGCATGATCAAGATTGGGGCTAAAATCAATCTCCTCTTGAGTTCTTGAAAACTCGCTTCACATTTGTCGGTCCATTCAAACTTCTTGTCCTTCTTCAGAAATTGGGTCATGGGTCTGGCGATACTCGAGAATCCTTCTACGAACTTGCGGTAATATCCCGCCAATCCGAGAAATGCACGAACTTGGGTTTGAGTGGTTGGGGCTTGCCAATCCTCGACATCTTTCACCTTTGTAGTGTCAACGGCAATTCCTCCGGCTGATACAATGTGACCGAGGAATCCTACCTCCTGTAACCAGAATTCACATTTGCTAAACTTTGCATACAGCTGATGCTCTCTAAGGGTTCCAAGAATGGTCCTTAGGTGTAGCTCATGTTCTTCTTATGATTTGGAATAAATCAGAATGTCATCGATGTAAACAACGACAAATTTATCCAGGAAGTCCATAAAAATCTTATTCATGAGATTCATGAAATAAGCGGGGCATTGGTTAATCCAAAAGACATGACAATATACTCGTATAATCCATATCGAGTGGTAAAGGCAGTCTTTGGGATATCCTCTGCACGAATCTTGAGTTGATGATAGCCTATTCTAAGATCAATCTTAGAAAACATTTTGGCACCGGTCAACTGATCAAACAAATCTTCTATCTTGGGAAAGGGGTATTTATTCTTGATGGTGACATCATTCAACTTCCGATAATCCGTACACAAACGGTTACCTCCATCCTTCTTATCCACAAACAAGACAGGTGACCTCCAAGGTGACGCATTTGGTTGATTCAATCCAATTTCCAACATGGAATCCAGTTGCTTCTTCAGTTCTGCGAGCTCAGACGGGTTCATACTATATGGTCTCTAGGCTATGGGTCCAGTTCCGGGGATTAGTTCAATGATAAACTCGATATCCCGATCTGGGGGCATACCGGGCAAAATATCTGGAAATACATCAGGGTATTCATAGACTATCCGGACTTGGTCAATGGTATGTTGGGCTATACTCTTGTTGCACTTGAATTGGCGAGGTAAGGTTTCAGATATATGCTCGACTGATATTTCAAGTGATCGGTCATGGTTATGGCTTTCTTGGCACAGTCAATCAATCCTTTATGTTTGGACATCCAATCCATTCCTAGTACTACTTCCAAACCTTTAGTTCCGAGTACTATCAGATTTGCATAAAAATCTATGCCATGGATTCAGATAGGGACGACTTTGCAAATTTGCCTAGCCTTGGTGGTTGATCCGGGAATTTGAACAATCATAACATGCTTCAGTTTGGTTGGTTGAATTTTACTAGTGCATGCAAATTCTTCGGTGACAAATGAGTGCGATGCACCAGAATCAAACAACACTCGTGCAAGTACTGAAATAACAGAAAACATACCCAGCACGACGTCCGGTGCTTCCTGATCTTCTTCAGCATGCATGAGAAAAAGACGGCCATTGCGGTTGAGCGAATTACCTGGGGCAAACTTTCTTCCGGGCTGAACACGACGATGTTGCTAAGCTGGGACATTGGCATTGCGGGCTGCGGCATTCTTCTTGTTGGGGCACTCATTGGAGTAGTGACCCTTATTTCCACAGTCATAACAAGTCACCTGCGACTTGTCCTTAGCTGCTACCGGCACAACATTGCTTCCAGTCCTCGGGGCAGTGTTGGTGTTGGCGGTAGCACTGTTGTTGTTTAACTTGGGTGGGGCACGGTTGAAATTGCTAGCGTTGCCGGGGTTGTTGTGATTTCCTTCGGACCTAGGGTTTCGATGGTTGGGATAGGTCCGACGGTTCATCGGGGGTCTGTTGGTTCTTGGGGCAAATCCGGGAGATGGGTTAGGGCGATACTTTGGGGTCTGATGGGTTCCTGGCTGATGCATCATGCGACGCTTGCGGTTCTCATTGGCTTGGTTGATCTTTCCTTCCATTTGGATGGCAGAGTCGACAAGGGCTTCAATATCAGCAAAGGGGATATTGACTAACATTGTCTGCATTTCATTATGCAGACCATTCAGGAATCTTTCTTTCTTCTTGGCTTCGGTGTCGATCTCATCCGGGGCATACCTAGCTAATGACAAGAATTTGTCACGGTATTTCACTACGGTCATCCTTCCTTGCTTCAGCTCTCTGAATTCGTCTCTTATTCTCTTGATAAAACCCGGTGGCACATGGGTTCTGCTAAACTTGACCTTGAATTCCTCTCAGGTCATCATCTGGCTTCCGGTCATTGCGCGAACACTGTTCCACCATGCCCTGGCATCTCCGGCTAGATAGTGGGTGGCGAACAGAACTTTCTCGTTAGCTTCCACTCCGGCGACTTCTAGGTTATTTTCCATGGTTTGCAGCCAATCATCGGCGTCTAGGGGTTCTTCTGACTTAGTGAAAACAGGTGGGTTGGTATTCTGGAAGTTCTTGAGCTTAGATCCATGGTTGTCCTGGTTTCCGTGGCCTTGGTTGTTGTGGGCTAGCTAGGCTATCTGCTGTAGGGTGGCCAGGTTGGCTTGACGTTCCGCTCTTTCAGCTTCGTGATCAGAAGTCAACATTTGCAGAATCTGCAACATCAGGTCCGGGGATGAACCACTTCCTCCGCGTGGCATCTGAAGATTGAGATAGATCATGAGAAAAGAGGGAAATTTCTAAGGTTCTGGGATTTTGAAAAGTTTTTTAAGTTTGACTCTGATTTTTCTAGCAACTCTCTTTTCATTCATTCATCCATTCATAGCACACGATACAACACACACCATAACAAAGAAAAATAGATGGTTTTAAGAACCATTCTGGAAACTACGATACAGTGGGACCGAATACTACTCACTACGCTAGTGCTCAAGTGCTACTACTCCTTGGAGTCTGTGGCTTCATCATCCTCATCATCATCGATGCAGGCGAAATCATCCTCATCGGTGAAGAAATCCATAGCCTGATCCTCCAGAAAATCATCATCATCGTTGAGATAGGAGTAAGGGTCTCCACGAAGATCATCTCCTGCATTCTCCCTTTCTTCCAACTTCATGTATCTCTCGTGGATGGTCTCCTCCAAAGATGAGATACGGTGGCGAAGACGAGCAATGATGCGCTCCTTCTTATCGAGCTGACGGCGGCGAGACTTGCGATTGTAACATCCCAGATTCTGTGTTTGGATGTTATTAATGTCATGCATCATCCTTGCATCATTTGCATCCTACATTTTGAAAACATTGCAACTACAAAGATCCTAACACATAAACCCATTTAAACACCCTATATAATATTCTCATAAGCACTCTTGTTGTATTAGTTTGGCCCTCATAAAAACTTTGTAAAAACAGTAAGCCATGGTCCTATGTTGACCACCTCAATTTTATGAGAATTTAGAAACAAGTTTCGTAAATTTTTGACCTAGTTTGCAAAAGTTATGGGGTTTAGAGAAAATAGAAAAGGGAAAATGTTTAAAACAAAAAAAGGAGAGAAGGGGCCAACAGCTAACCCTAGCTGGGCCGGCTCGCCAGCCAGCCCACCGCCCGGCCTGTGACAGCAGGAAACCTACCCGCACCCGTCGGCCCACCTTTCTTCCCCTGCCACCGACAGCCCTACCCCACCTGTCATCCCTCTCCTCTCCCCAACGTGAACGGGACAAAGTCCCCGTCGGCCACGGCCTCGGCCCTCCCCCGTATCCGGCCAGGACTCCCCAGGCCGCGTATATATGCCAGCTGCACGACCACCCCCTCCCGTCGCTTTCCTCTTCGAGAAAACCTAACCCGAGCCCTCGCCCGACCCCGCCGCTCTTCTCGCCGTTGCCGCGCTCGGGAAGGTAGGACTCCCGGCGAATTGCGCCACCCCGATCTCTCTTTCGCCGCTGGTTGTGCTTCCCGCGATTCCCCGCTTCGCCTGACCTTTTTCCCCTTCCACAGAGCTCCAAGCCGCGCTCGATTTCTCGCCGGCGCCTCGCCGGAGTTCGCGGAGACCGGTGGAGCACCGCAGCTGAACGGGGAAGCAAACGCGGAAACCGATCACGCGACCGAGACCGCGAGGAGGAGCCGTGCTCCGTCGACCACATCGCCGCCTCGGGGAAGCCACCGGAGCACCGTCACCGCTCCGCCCACCGCCACCGTCGTCGCTGCTGTAAGTCACCGCGCCCATCTCCTCCGTCCGATCTGAAAACGGTGGCTCAAATTAGATCTCGACCCGAAGGGGTACCGGCCAACCACGCGTGGCAAGCAGCGTGGCGGCCGCCTAAATGCGACCGTCGGCCAGCGTCGATCCATTGGACCGATCGAATCCACCTGGATAAGTTTTTAAGTGAGATTCAAATCTGGTTGCAGATTTGGTTTTTAAACTTGCGAAATTCACCAAAAATCGAATATTGGCCAAATCTAGCTTATAATATACCGTTGGATTCCTAATTTTATGTAGAATCCAAATATGTAATAATATTGCAGGTTTGCAGTAATGTTTTAGGTGTAGTTTTTAATCATTGGGTTAGAGAGTTTTAATCTATATAAAAACAATTGAAATTCCTTTTTATTTGAATCTTGTTGCAATAATTTTGTTTCCACATTACCTACTGATCCAAATCATCAAGCTTTGCTTAGGATTAATAGATCTAACTTGGGGCTATTTAGATGGTTTGATCTCCTATAACCCTCGGAATTGTTTTAGTGATTCAAATTAGATCTAAACCCTTCGAAAATAAATCCTAGTGACACCCTTACACTATCACAACACAAACTTGCTACCTCGATCAATTTAACCAACCTTGCATAAACTACCATGTTGCATGCATGCATGTTTTCCTTTGTGTATGCCTTGAGCAAGTTGTGATCAAATCTATGTTTGTGATTCGTTAGATTGCTCGGAGTGCGCTAAGGAGTGGTATTGTGTAGAGTGCTGCTCGGATCAAGGCAAGTTACACCACTTGTTCATAATTATGTCCCAGTTTTGATTCTATGCATGTGATCTTCAAAATTCTGTAGTATGCATGTGTAGGATGTTCTAGTAGAATTTTTCCTTAGTATTACTTTGCAAGTGCGATGATTTTGTAGTATGCCATGAGTAGCTCTATACTTAGGATTTTCCATCCTAATAGGTTACCCATGTTTTTGTTAAGTATTGATTGCTATGCTATATATACAAAGTACCGTTGGGGGGTTCGAAAGACAAAGAATTTTTCTAAGTATAAAGGCCCTCTAGAGCAAACTTTCTTCTCAAATCCACTTCAAAATAAAACTAAGTTTTCTTTTGGGCGGAATGGTTGTCGGGTCAACGAGTGTGATTTTGGTGGAGGACGGCCGCCCAGGAATCAAAGGAGTCTGCCATGTTTGAATTGAAGCTTCCAGTGCAACCACAATACATTATGGGCTCTGTCTTGGCCTAGTACTTTGTGGGAAACCTCACCTGGGTACCAACATTTGGAGGTTCTTAGCACGGTTGGATCCAGAAGGTAGACGGGATACTAAGGGAAAGCCTCGCCATGGTCTTGTCTGTAAAAAGGACTTGATCGTGGATTGTGGGTAAAGTGCACAAACTCTCGAGAGTATTGCAATCTGATCGATCAGCCGTGTTCACGGAAACAGAACAACGTTGAGCATCTGAAGGATGGGGCCTCTGAAGGATCTTCCTCTCTCTTTTCTAAAACGAAGTTTTGAAACCCCATGGCGTCCGTAATATCGCTAATGGGTGGGGATTTGGGGACTTGGTGTGTAATATCCAAGTGACGCTTGGTGCGTAATATCCAAGCGTTTGGTTGTTTGGACACTTGGTGCGTAATATCCTCGTGTGCCACTCGACCTTATTTTATTCAAGCAAATGTTTACAAAGTAGGGCAATCTTCTATTCTTCTCTCTACTTAAGAAAATTAGCTTTGTGCAAATGAACTCTACAGCCTATACCAGCCTAGCATGTAGAGGTAGTCTTTTCTCTCCTTGGTGTAATTTTGCCAATACATTCAAAGTATTGACCCAACTTGTTGGCTGCACGTCTTATGTGCAGAATCCGAAGATTGAAAGGTGCGTTGGGATCGCGGGTCTACACTCGACAAGCCTGGGCGTTGATGGACTCATTCTGCTTTTATGTTTTCCACTGTTATTTGAGCTAGCATAATGCTAAGCAATTTTTGTAATAATTTCATACTCTGGATTCTCCGTGTAATAAAGACTTTGTGTTTTACATGATATTTCATCTACTGTGAGTGCTAGCTGTTGATCCAGGGACTAGCATGTTAATCACAGGGACTTAGGATCCTTACCGATCCGAGGTCACTACAGATGGTATCAGAGCACATCGTTGCCTGTAGGACGTGACCCTAGGATTGGAACCACCTCTAACTTTAGTTCCTTACTTGTCTGTCTACTAAGTTATTTACCGCTCATCTAGTAACTGCTTTCCTCTACTTGTTTAAGTATCTAACCCTCATTCTTCTAACTCAAAGATGACGAGCTTCCTCTACGACACCGCCGCGGACATCGAGCCTCTTCGCTTTGGAGGATGCCTCATGGATCTACTCACACGTTTGGACCTTCCCCTCCCAACAATCCAGGGGAGCACAATGAAGAAACTCCACAAGGACGGCTGTTGGGGATTCAAGGTCATCCAGCCAGGAAAAGAACGAGGCAAGAACCCGGAGGAAGACATAGCAATCCACATTGTTAGCGATTACAAGGAGAAGGCCCTTAGCATTAGCTTGCAGCAACTCATTGGTCGCCTATGTGGACGTCATCATGAAGCTCTCCAAGGACATTGCGGCGACCTCTTTGGAAGAATAGATGAGGAAGGAATTCCCATGGAGTTAACCTTTTAGGAAAGAACTTCTACCAAACGCCGAAGAACACAATATCAAGACTTGGAGTGCCACATCCATGACCTTGAAAAGGGTACCTTCCTCGAGATGTTGAAGAATGACGAGTTATGCGCCCTCATCAAGGAGAAGGAAGAAATGATCAAGCAGCAGGAAGAGGCAATGAAGCTCCAAGAGATGAAATTTCAGGACCAAGAGAAGAAGTTCGCTAATCAAGAGAAGAGGGTAATAAATAAAAACAAGAGAATTAGGGAACTTAAACAGCAGATCGATGGAGATGAAGTGCAAACTGAAGGCCTTTGCAAGATAATCGATGATGTGCGTGCTTCCAAGAGGGACTTGGCAAAGCAACTTGAAGCCGAAATGAAGTCAAGTTTAGTGGAGGAACTACAAAGCGAGAAGGAGGGACTTCAGGAGCAGCTGGAAGCCACTACCAAGAAGCTACAAGAAGAGATAAAGGACCTCCAAGAGAAGCTTGAAGCCACCACAAAGGAGATGGAGTTGTACAAGACAACTCTAGAGCAAGAAGGCTACTCGTTCGAGGACGAGGAAGAGGAAGGCGTGGAGGATGTGTAGTAGTTGGAACCTTTAATTCTATAGTAGAACGTTATTCGCAAATGTAATAATTACCAAGACAAGTTTGGTTTAGTTATAGTTGGTTGCTCCCTGTGTCAAATTGTGTTGTTATGCCTTGTGTGCCTTGTGTGCTTGGTGTGTTTTCATAAGGGTAGGAGTTTACTACTTAGTCTTTCTGTCTATTTCTTAACTATTCTCTTAAACCCCACAGATGCCGCCAAGACGTGCGAACCCCGAAATCCCGCCAGAAATAGCAGAACTTTTGGCCACTCAGAACCAGATGATCCAACTGCTCACTCAGAACATGCAGAACAACAACAACCCGCCACCACCACCTCCGCCACCTCCTCAACAGGATCGCTTGACTCGGTTTTTTAGGCTGAACCCACCTACCTTCACTAGCAGCACCGAACCAATCATCGCTGATGGCGTCTGACGATCAACAAGCTAGACACCGTGCAAGCGCCGGAGCCGGAAGTGCGTTATGCACATCATCTTGAGGGACTTGCCGCAGAATGGTGGGATAACTACCAAGTCACCCACCCGGACATTGATGCTATCACTTGGGAACAGTTTGAGTTAGCTTTTCGCACTCATCATGTGGCTGCTGGTGTCATGGCTCTAAAGAGGCGCGAGTTTCGCGACACGCACCTGCACCGATTGTCACCGAGTATGGTGAGCTTTTCAATAAGCTATCCCGTTATGCACCCGATGATGTTTCCACCGATGCCAAGAGACAGGAGGAGTTCTTAAGAGGGCTCAATGATGAGATATCCATTCAGCTTGTGGCTCAGAAGTTTGACAACTTTCAGGAACTCTTGGACAGAGCCATTGTGGTTGAATCAAAGAGGAAGAGCATAGAAAATCGCAAGAGGAAATCCAACCCTCACAAACACTATATTCCGTACCAGAAGCAGCGCAATTCCTCACCACCACCTTATAACAATAACGGTCATAACCATGGTGGCCACAAACACAATGGGCACAAAACCCGCAATGGCAATGGCGGCAATGGAAAGGATCTCAGTGAGGTGACATGCTTTAAGTGCAACAAGACAGGGCACTATGCAACCTCTTACCCCGAAAGGAAGAATGGCAATGTCAATGGCAATGGGAATAGTAATGGACACAACCATGGCAATGGGAACGGGAAGAAGCCAAATCCGTTTGTCAAATCCACAGTGAATCATGTTTCTATGGAGGATGCTTGTGAGGCGCCAGACTCTGTGATTGGTAAGTTCAAACTCAATTCTATTCCATGATTGTTCTTTTTGATCTTTGGTGCATCGCATTCATTCATATCAAGGGTATTTGTGGATAGAGGCAAGATACCAACGGAGACTATAAACTTTCCTCTAAGGGTAAGTTCTCCTGGGGGAGAAATAGTGGCAAACTCCGGTTGCCGGGATTTAGAACTAAGGATTGGCACACACATTTTTCCCACCAGTCTAGTAGTTCTAGAATCACAAGGTTTAGACATAATCTTGGGCATGAATTGGATGACCCAATATGAAGGAGTCATAGATTGTGCCAAGAGAACTGTCATGCTCACAACGCCGAAAGGGAAGAGGATTCGTATCAAGTCGAACTTCGCACTGAAAGAAGTCATGGTGAACTCGCTTAAGGGGGTTAGCTTGGAGGAGGTACCGATTGTAAAGGAATACCTGGATGTCTTCCCAGAAGAGCTACCCGGAATGCCACCCGACCGTGATATCGAGTTTCTCATTGACTTAATGCCAGGCACGGGGCCGATATCTAAGAGACCATACAAGATGGATGTGGACGAGTTAAAGGAACTCAAGAAACAACTTAGGGAACAATTGGACAAGGGGTTCATCCAACCCAGCGCGTCATCTTGGGGAGCACCCGTCCTATTTGTGGAAAAGAAGGATAAGACCAAGAGGCTGGTTATGGACTACCGCTCGTTGAACGAAGTGACGATTAAGAATAAGTATCCTCTGCCCAACATCAAAGACCTGTTTGACCAGCTAAAAGGAGCCAGTGTGTTCTCAAAGATCGATCTACGATCGGGCTATTTTCAGTTAAAGATTCGAGAACAGGATGTGCCCAAGACAACATTCACCACAAGATACGGATTGTATGAGTACACCGTGATGTCTTTTGGTCTAACCAATGCCCCAGCATACTTCATGACCATGATGAACAAGGTGTTCATAGAATATTTGGACAACTTTATCGTGGTATTCATAGATGATATACTCATATACTCTAAGGATGAGAAAGAACATGAGAAACATCTGCCCCTTATTATGGAAAAACTAAGAAAACACAAGTTGTATGCCAAATTCAGCAAGTGCGATTTCTGGTTAAAGGAAGTGGGATTCCTTGGCCATGTTGTGTCGGCTAAAGGAGTTGTCGTAGATCCGAGCAAGGTAGCTTCCGTGACGGAATGGGAGTCACCCAAGAATGTGGGAGATATTAGGAGTTTCTTGGGCCTCGCAGGATATTACCGGAGGTTCATCGAAAATTTTTCCAAGATAGCAAAACCCATGACGGAACTATTAAAGAAGGAAAAGAAATTCCTATGGACCGAGGCGTGTGAAGCAAGTTTTCAAGAGTTTAAGAAACGCCTTGTAACGGCACCAGTTACGTATACTTTGATATCTGAAGGATTTTCAAGTCTATTGCGACGCTTCTCGACAAGGACTTGGAAGTGTATTGATGCAGGATGGGAAAGTGGTATCCTATGCCTCCCGACAACTTAAGACCCACGAACACAATTATCCCACGCATGATTTGGAACTTGCATCTGTGGTTCATGCACTCAAGGTATGGAGACACTACCTCATGGGCAAGCATTGTGATGTGTTCACAGATCATAAAAGTTTGAAATACATTTTCACCCAAAAGGAGTTGAATATGAGACAACGAAGATGGCTTGAGCTAATTAAGGATACGTGGTGGCTGATGCCTTAAGTCGTAAGGTATATGTAAATGGACTTACCGCAGGGGAACTTCCAGAGGATTTATGCAAGCAATTCAGGGATCTCAGGTTGGAGATAGTCCCGAAAGGACACGTAGCGACTATGGAAATAGTATCCACCTTCCAAGAAAGAATCCAAGAAGCGAAAAAGGGTGATAAAGAGCTGGAAGAAATAAGAGTCAGGATAAATGAAGGAAAGACTAAAGATTTTCGTCTGGACGAACAAGGAACCCTCTGGTATGGGAAGCGTTTGTGCGTTCCCAATGACCTCGATATCAGGAAGGTGATTTTACAAGAAGCTCATGATTCGCCATACTCAATTCATCCTGGTAACACAAAGATGTACATGGATGTGAAGGATAGATTCTGGTGGAATAATCTAAAGAGATATATTGCAGAGTATATTTCTCTGTGTGATGTGTCTGTGAGTTAAAGCCGAGCATCAGAAACCGGCAGGATTACTACAACCACTACCTATACCCGACTGGAAGTGGGACAAGGTAGGCATGGACTTCATCACGGGATTACCCCGGACTCGTTCTGGATTTGATTCTATTTGGGTAGTGGTGGACCACTTCACCAAGGTGGCTCACTTCATCCCCGTAAAGACCACATATACAAGTGCTAAGCTTGCTAAGATATACATGTCAAGAATTGTAAGCTTGCATGGTGTTCCCAAGGGAATTGTGTCAGATAGAGGCACCCAGTTTACTCCAAAGTTTTGGCGACAACTACATGAGTCTCTTGGAACCCGACTAGAATTCAGTACTGCCTTCCACCCTCAAACAGACGGCCAAACAGAAAGGGTAAATCAAATTTTGGAAGATATGTTGAGAGCTTGCGTACTAGACTATGGGTATAGTTGGGACGATAACCTGCCATATGCTGAGTTCTCATACAACAACAGTTACCAGACAAGCATCAAGATGGCTCCGTTTGAAGTTCTATACGGCAGGAAGTGTAGGACTCCATTGCTATGGAATGGAGTTGGTGAACGATCTTTTGGACCAGACTTGATAAAGGATGCCGAAGAAAAGGTGCGACAGATTCAGGATAGGCTAAAGATAGCCCAATCCCGACAGAAGAGCTACGCCGATTCCAAACGCAGGGATGTGGCCTATGGAATAGGGGACCGTGCGTATCTCCGAGTTTCACCCCTACGTGGAGTTAAGAGGTTCGGAATCAAGGGCAAGCTAGCCCCATGATTCATAGGACCATATAAGGTTCTGGCCCGTAGAGGAGAATTTGCTTATCAGTTGGAGCTACCGGAAGGACTGACTGTTCATGATGTGTTTCATGTGTCACAACTAAAGAAGTGTCACCCGGAGATGGCTGAAACACCGCTAAGAGACACCGTTTCCCTAGACGAGGTTCAATTGGAGAACGACCTTACCTACGAGGAAAAACCCATCAAAATATTGGAAACAGCCGAAAGGGTTACCCGCACTAAGACTATAAGATTCTGCAAGGTACAATGGAACCACCACTCCGAGGAAGAAGCTACGTGGGAACGTGAAGACGACATGAGAATGGAGCACCCACACCTATTTGCTAGCCAACCCGAATCTCGAGGACGAGATTATTCTTAAGGGGGGTAGGTTTGTAACATCCCAGATTCTGTGTTTGGATGTTATTAGTGTCGTGCATCATCCTTGCATCATTTGCATCCTACATTTTGAAAACATTGCAACTACAAAGATCCTAACACATAAACCCATTTAAACACCCTTGGCTAGCATGGCGATGGTTTGGTCCTTCGTCTTGATGATGGTAGACTTGTGGTTGGAGTAGTCACGGCAGTTATCCAACTCCTGCTGACGATCGTACATCATGAAGCTAAGGTGGTCCAATTGGGTCTTCAGCTCGTGGTTGTATGGGGCTTCCAGAGGTTGTCCATTAGCATCACACCTTGGGAAAAACTCAAAGCGAGTACCCTAGATCTGGTTGATACTTTTCCCACACAGACGAGAAAGATCTTCCTGCATGGCCCTGGCAAGTTCGTCGAGCCAGTTATTCTCTCTTAAGGTAAACTGAATTCCCTCAGCAGTGGGAGGTTCAATCTTTCCTTGGAGACTTGCAACAATTAGCCACTGCAGATCTTCTCCTCCTTGATCATTGAGCTGAGCTCCGAAGAACTCGGGGTGCGGACGCTCCAGAAGTTCCGAAAGCTGGTCCAAATCCCTCTCAAAGATAAGGTCTCCTCCATTCCCCAACTGATAAAACTTGTTGTACTTCACGTCCATCTATAAGAATATAGGATGAGTAAGTTAGTAGCGTGATCAAGTGTGTCAAAATTTTATGTATTTTGCAAGAGTTTTTGAGGAACATGAATTTTTATGAAAGAATCAAAGGGATAAGAATGAGAATAAGTTTTTGTAAATTTTTGTTTTCTTTGGTTTTGAAACTAAGTTTTTGATTCAAACGTCCAGTCTAACTAGGGTCTCCTATGGTCAGGATGGCTCTGATACCAACTTGTCAACACCAGGATTTTTAATCCCAGATGCCTGTTATGCCATACATCGCAATCCCAGGATTACCATTTTTGCGAGACATAACAGAATTGGATACCATAGTACATCATCCATTACAAACCGTACATAAGTTCTTACACAAATAGGGATCTCATGATCCAGTTCTTAATACAACTTCAAGCAGCGGAATACGTAATAATAACGGTAGCGTGGTAAGCTCCATCTTGAGGTCATAGGCAATCTTGTGATGGGAGATGGTCCTAGTTGTCGTAACCTTCACGGGTCCATCCTCCGGTACTCCTCTTCATAGTCCGCCACGGAATAGCAGGACAAAGCCATGAGTACTCTTTAAGTACTCGCAAACTAATACTAACAAGTGAAAGGGGTTTTTGATAATAGGACACTATACTCTAGGGTTGTTTTGCAAAAGCCAGATTTATCTCTACTAAGCTGAGGAGCAAGAGAAGCTAGTCACAATTTTATAACTCCTAAGTAGGAACTTGTATTTCATATCACAACCCTGTTGTGGTTAAGTCAAAGTCTCAATTCATTTCACAAGTCTTTTGAAAACATCTGACGGGGAAACAGTATGGCCACTCCAACTGTCCATAACCGTGGATGCGGCTATTCGAATAGTTTGACACTCTGTAGAAATTGTACACTTTCACCACAACCTTCGATACATCCGTCAGGAACAAATCCTGAATTGACCATACTCAGTATGCGGATAATCAATCCTAACCTTTCAATTACACGCCCTAGTATAAGAACCTCTCCTGTGAGTTTGGCCTCCCAACCATGACCAACTGTCATCTTGGGTACTGCATAGGTGGACAATCTTCACAAGGTAGCCTCAGCTCAGACCTTGGCCGTGAGGGAACTAATACTAAGGTATATAAGTTTCCAGTCAAGCCCTACCCAATCTTCGGGTATTGTGGTTGTACGATAAAATTGGAACGGTATCGCATCCAGACAACCATCAGTTTTATAAAGGTTTAAGGCTCATGCCTCAACATTTTCATCACCAAAATCATCTGGTGCTCGGAAACACATGTGAAAAACATTTCAATAGAATGATCCATCATTCCAAGGTTTTCATAACCATTTTCACCAAGTATTCCCATCTAAAGTGATATAGTTTTATGCTTAGAACTAGCATCTACAATTGGGGGTAAGTACTAATGAGGGGTGGTAAACTAGTGGAGTTTCAACTAAGTTCAATCTCATGTCTTGGGATGACATCAAGATTATATAGCTTAGGCCAAATTTTATGCTCTTTATGCAACCTTCAATTATCCTTCTAGTATCTACCATTTATTCCAGTAAACTCTAAGTAAGAGCTTTGATAAAGAAATAAAGTAATAAGCTTGCAAGTAAAAATAGGATTGGGTGTCATCAAATGTATCTAACCAAGCATGCTTAGTGCATTGCATAGGTTATTTAACTCTCATAATTGCAAGTGTTAGCTTGCATAGGTATAGTATCAGCTTGCATTGGTCCACTTGGTTAGTAAAGCTTGCTAAAGTAGAGTATCTTGCAAGTTTTAGCTTGCCTTGTGCAGAGCAGTGGTTGAAGTTCTCCTCGGCTTCTTCTTCGTAGTATCCTCCTTCCTCCTCGTAACCTTGGTCAGTACTAGCGTCTATGAATAAATACGAGGTACACAATCACCAAACAATACTTAACTACTTGCATTCATCACACACAAGGGTCCTATAGATGATCTAGCCTCATCACTAACATTACAAGATTAAAGCTTGGTTTAATTCCTTTTATTTTTAGAAAAGTAATTTCTACTCATTGAAAAACTACTTAAATTTAATATTCTCCAAACCAAACATGGGATCATGTTGACACATGTCATCACCACATATTTTAGTCCATGGGAATGTGATTTAAAGTGGTGTCACAATTTAATAAGGTTTTACCCTTTTATTTTAATTAAATAAAGTGACTAGAAATGCCTATGTAGCATTCTTTTATTACTTGAACATTATTTCTGTAAGTAAACCTATACATTTTTATATATTCTGAAAGGTATGGTTAAATGTGATTTTTGAGAGTTGGAATCAACTCAAATCTATTATGGTTTAAATTTGAAAAATGTTTGAATGCAGAAAAGCTTCTGCCTTGTTATTTTTACCATGGATGATCTACATATCCAAATGACTTGAATCCAACGGGCTTGGATTCAGCATTCCCAGACCTTTATAACAAAATTGGTTTCATTCAATTTGGTTCATAGAATCGACCTGGGTTGATTTTTGAAACTGGGTACATAAGTGTGTTTGAAACAAAATGGAAAAGGTTAAATTCAAATAACTGGGCTGCGCGGGAAGCGATACTGGGCCGGCCTGCTAAGCACAGCGCTTATGTGGGCTGGTTAAGTGGTTGTCCCCACGCGTCAGTGAGACAGGGGGTGCGAAGAGGTATGGGGCGATGTGGTGCGTTCGATCTGGTTCTAATCCAACGGCTGAGGGTCATCGTCGATGTTGGGCAACGCCGGCGAGACAGAAACCTAGCGCGGCCAGTGGGGGTCGTTGGGGGCTCCCCGGGGTTCAGGCGAGGGTCGACGAGGCGGGCGAACGACGAAGTCGACAACGACGAACCTCCTGGTACCGGCAGCTTCTCCTGGGGCGGCTCTAATCGCTGGCTTCCTTCTTCTCCTGAAGCGGCGGGCTCCGGTGAAATTCTGGCGAAGTGCTGCTCTTCTTTCTCTGGCAACGGGGTGGGACGATCAGTGAGGAGAGGGGAGTGAGATGGTGTGCTCAATTCGGCTGGGGGTGGCCTCTATTTATAGTCGCGACGACGAGACCGAACGGCATGGGCAGGCGACGGTGGCGACATGGCTACGGGCGGATAGAGGCATGGCCGGCAGTGGCAGTCGCTTGGTGGTCTCCTGGCGATGCTCTACGACTTTAATGCACATGTAGGGGCGGTGCGGTTTGGTCTGGAACACGTGACGCTCTGCGCGGCAGAGGCGGCATCTTCGACGGCGAGCGGTGGTTGCGACGCATGGGGCGGCGAACGGGGATGTCTGGCGGTCTCCTGGGTCGGTGGTGATCGTGTATGCACGCGGCGAGGGCGGCGCGCGGTCTGTGGGAGTCGGTCGAGTGTGGCGCTCTGGCGCATGCTCGACATGGTTGACAGAGGCACGGGCGCGGCGTTCCTGGGTGCTCTGGTCAGTGTCTTCGAGGCAGGGCTGGTCGAGAGGGGGTGGTGAGGCATGGGATTATTCCCAGACAAGGTTGGCATGGCTAGTTTCTCTCCTAGCTTGCTGTCTACACTGGGGTGGCATGGGTGGCTTCGGCTGTTCACCATTGATGGCATTGCCAAGCTCACAGTGGTGCTAGTGATTAGTTAAGATTTTTAGATGATCTACTAAGGCTAGTGGTGTACAGAGAGGGAACAAGTTAGGCTCAATTCACTGCTCAAAACAGTGTTTTGATTTTGTTAGATTTGTATATGCAAGGTTTTTGATGAAATGGCCGCAAGAATTCAAGTTTTCAATTTTGAAAATATTTTTGGCGGGTGTGCTAGGTTGGTGCTGGTGAGTCTGCAGATGCTTGGGTTTTGAAAGTTGAGCTTGTTTGAGTGGTTTTTGAAAAAGTGGGATCTTCTCATATGATAAAGATTCAATTTTGAACTGTCCTTTAAACTATGCATTTGAATGTTTCTGGATGATCACAAAGTGGGCCTTGATACTTTGTTATGAGTACAATCAAGGGGTGCAAAGATCCAGAGAAGTTTCTGTTAAGTTCTGAAAGTTTGAGACAGCCAAAGTAGGCATGGGAGTTAAATTGGTCAAAATGACCATTCCCTCATTTATTTTTGTTTTGATTTATTTGTCTTTGAGAAAAGTTTGGGAATTGTTTAGATGCTGTTTATTTCACCTAAGCATCCATTTACAAGCAAAGTAACACACAAACAAGTTGGTTCAAAAGAATTCCAAATGAAATGCATACACCATGCATGCTTTCATATTTTTATTTTAGAAAAGTTTTTGTTAACCCTAATTTTGATGATTAGAGTTTGATGATCAAAGTTTAGTATTTTTGGGATGTTACACATCTCCTAATTAGGGTTCTTTTTCTGATTAGGGTTCATAACCCCCTGTTGATCATATCCATGATGCTTTAAATCTAGTGGTGATCATCCTTGAGCATGAGGAATGATTGTTTGATGTGGATCATTATTTGTAGTTGGCTTTGGTGATGCTAGTGGCTTGTCAGACTTATTCCAGTGGTAATTTACTATGATCCAATGTTAGTGTTTCAATGCAATCCCTAATTGGAAATGTTGTTGATCTGAGAACTCTCCACTATCAGAATGCTTATACTGACAGTAGTTCTCTTAGTAATTGCTTACTACAATTATAATGGTGGGCTTGTATGAGAATATACATACTGAATATAATCATTACATGTTAATGATTTTCTGTGGATGTATAGATGAATTTTATGTTGATTCCTGGCATTTGGCTTCAGGAAGATGATATGTATTGGCTTGTCCCTTTTATTTGTGGAATCTAAGTAAAGATTGGGATTAGCTCATTAGAACGTGTCCTTGTGATACCATTATAATCTGGCACACAAGTGATTGAGTCTTATTCCTGAGCATAGCTCTGACAATACTTGTGATTAATACTGGCAAGATAAAATGATAGCTTCTCTTAACTCTCCTGCCTATGATTTTGGTATGAGGTTCTGGGATTTCAAGTCCTAGTTAGTTGAGCAAATATTTTGTTTGTAACTTGTAAGATTAGAGGTGCTACTCTCTCTAGGAGATGTGCCCTGGTCTAATAAGAACAAATGAAGAATTATTAAGTTGCATATGTTAACACCAAACTCTGTGAGGCTGGTATGCGAGATTGGTGTTTTTGGCTTAGTTTGATTTCTGATCTTTATACTTGAAATCTCTAGGATAGATTCACCTCACTTGGGTGATTATTGAGAGATTGTTTCATAAAACAACACATGCTTTTGTCTAGATACTATGATTAGATCATGTGAGGGTTTTATGATACTCACCACAAAATCTGATGATTGTGGAGTAAGGTGGTGATGTTGATCTTGTTTTGCTGATCTCCTAAGCTTGACCTTGAGCTAGCCTCCTCCTCCTAGCTCCTGGACTTGATCTTGCTGTCCACCTGATCCTTCCCCCTCCTTATGTCACCATCCTGGTGATGAGATCTTGGCTTTGGTTGGTTTGGTTGCTGGCTGTTGTGCTTGGTTAGCTGATGTCTAAGCTGGTTGTTCTTGTGTGCAAGCAGTGGAGAGATGCACTAGTGCCTCTCCACGGCTGTGCTGATGGTCTTGTGAGTTTGGGGTTGTGCTGTGAAGCTGACAACACAACACATGCATTTAGTTGTGTGTCCTGCTTGTGTGCTTGTTGTGCACCTGTGGATATGCTTTGGACTTTGAAAGTTACTTTGCTCAGATTACTTTTACCTGGCTGGTGAACTTGCCCCTCTTGGTTGTCATTTGACTTCTGGCTTAAAATTTATCAAAGATAAATTCTTTCATATTGGTGAAACTTGCCCCTTTTATAATTTTCTCAATGATGAACTTGTTCAGTGCACCTCACTGGCATGTCTGAGAGAAAAAACAATTCTAACACTAACCTTTTATTTTTCTATTTAGTTTCTGTTTTGTTTTGTAGGTATAGATTTAAAGTGAAGATTCTAGTTTAGATTTAGTTATAGAATAGTCCAATGTAATCTTCTTCATATTTTTGTAATTTTCATTTTATTATTTTGTAATCTTCATTTTATTCCTCTATAATAAAGATTATATAATTTTCAATAAAGAAATATTCTTATTATTTATTCATTTATTATTGTGAAGTTTGGAGATGATTTCAATAAGTTACATTTTTGAAATTGTTTATGCATTGAAAATATGAAATAAGTTTTTATATTCTTAATTGTTTTCTTTGGATAAAGTTTAAGTTATGATAGTTAACCCTTAATTAAATTAAGATTCAAACCTTGAAAATATGAAATAAGTATGTCAGGTTTGCTTGTAGTTCTATCTCTTGGTGTGTGATTGCATCATCCGAAACTTTCAAACATTTACGAAGTTGTGACACATGGAAAACATTATGCACTTGAGCTAATCTTGATGGTAACTCTAAAGCATAAGCTATAGTTCTGTTTTGACTCAGTATCTTGAATGGTCCGATGTATCTTGGACTTAATTTTCCTTTAACTCCGAATCTTTTCACCCCTTTCATTGGACTTACTTTTAAATAGACCATATCTCCCACTTCTGGATGCCATGATCATCGACTTTGATCCGCATAACTTTTTTGCCTGCTCTAGGCTATTTTCAGTCTATTCCTGATCTTATCAATGATATCTTGTCTTTCCTTGATATAATCTGGCACGAATTATTTGCTGCTTCCAAGTTCATACCAACATATTGGTGATCTACACTTCCTTCCATACAGAACCTGATATGGAGCCGCCTTCAGACTACTCTGATAGCTATTATTATAATAAAATTATGCCAATGGTAGATGATCTTCCCATGTTCCTCCAAAATCTAGTGCACAAGCTCTTAACATGTCTTCTAATATTTGATTTGTTCTTTCAGTTTGACCTCCTATCTCAGGATGATATGCTGTGCTGAAATCTAACTTTGAACCAAGTGCTTCATGCAATTGCTTCCAAAATGCTGAAGTAAACACTGATCCCCTATCACTTACGATCTTTTTGGGTACTCCATGCTTACTTACTATTTCTTTGACATATACTTCAACTAACTTCTCGGCATTATCTTTTTGATTCACCGGAATAAAATGTGCACTCTTAGTGAGTCTGTCCACAATTACCCAGATCATATCCTTCCTTTTTGGTGTCGTGGGCATTCCTGTGATGAAGTCCATACCTATTTCCTCCTACTTCCATTCAGGAATTTCCAAGGGTTGTAATGGTCCTGCTGGACTTTGATGTTCAGCCTTCACCCTTTGACAAGTATGGCATTCAGATACATATTTAGCAATATCTCTTTTCATGTTATTCCACCAGAATAGTTCTTTCAAATCCATATACATCTTAGTACTTCCTAGATGTATAGAATATGGAGTATCATGTGCTTCTCTGAGTATGACATCTCGAATCTCAGTCACATCTGGAACACATAGACGGTCTTGAAACCATAAAGATCCATAATCCCCAAGGGGAAAAACTGATTTTTGCCCTTGAGATATCCTCCGAATTTCCTCAACAATAAAAGGATCTTCTGCTAGATGTCTAAAAATTTCTTGCTTAAGATCACTGTCCTTCTCTACAACTACCTGCATAGTAGCTAATCCTCCAAGAACCTCGGTTCTAATAAATTGAAGTTCTAATCTTTCCAAGTCCATTTGTAACTCTTTTGGTAACTCCCGATTACTAGGCTGAATATCTGCACTCTTTCTGCTTAAAGCATCTGCTACAACATTTGCTTTCCATGGGTGTAGTTGATTGTTAAATCATAATCCTTGATTAGTTCCAACCGACGCTTCTGTCTCATATTCAATTCCTTTTGAGTGAAGAAATATTTGAGACTTTTATGGTCAGTGTATAACTCACATCTGGCTCCATAAAGAAAATGCCTCCATCCTTTCAGCGCAAAAACTACCGCTGCTAACTCTAAATCATGAGTTGGATAGTTGACTTCATGTGGTTTCAGTTGTCTTGAACCATAAGCAATCACTTTCTGATCTTGCATTAATACACAACCCAAACCTTCTTTAGACGCATCACAGTATACGGTGAAGTCCTTCCCTGTTTCAGGAACTGCTAAGATTGGAGCTGTGGTTAATCTAGTCTTGAACTCTTGAAAACTTGCTTCACATTTCTCATCCCACTTGAATGGTGTATTCTTCCTTAATAATTTGGTCATTGGTCCGGCTATTTTGGATAAACCTTCAATGAATCTCCAATAATATCCATCCATTCCTAGAAACCTCGAATTTGCTTCACATTGGTCGGTGCAGTCCACTCTAGTACTGACTGAACTTTAGATGGATTCACAGCAATTCCATATTTACTGATCACATGACCGAGGAATTCTACCTTATCTAGCCAAAATTCACACTTACTGAACTTAGCATAAAGTTTGTGTTCTCTTAAAGTCTGCAATGCTAATCTCAAATGATCAGCATGCTCTTCCTTATCCTTGGAGTATATCAGAATGATTTCGGAGGCTTGTTCTAGTTTTCACTTTGAGAGTTTTGTATTAAATCCATGAATCATATTTGTGGTGGTGTTAATGATGATACTAGTGTTTTCCATTCTCGTTTATGTCACGTTAATTTTGGTTTGACGTCTCGGATGTCCAGTATGAGTTTAACTCCGAATTTCACTATTGCCAAAGGTTATAAATGCCATAGTTGTGTGCAATCAAAGAAACCTCAAAAGCCTCACAAGGTTGCCGAGGAGAGAAACTTGGCACCTATAGAACTCATACATTATGATCTATGCGAGATGAATGTTGTGTTGACAAAAGGTGGAAAGAGATATTTCATGACATTGATAGATGATGCTACTAAATTCTACAATGTTTACTTGTTGGAAAATAAATATGGGGCTTTAGACTAATTTAAAATTTATAAGGCTAAAGTTGAAAATCAACTAGAGAGAAAGATCAAGCATCTTAGGTCGGATCATGGTGGTGAGTATTTTCCCAAAATATTTGATGAATTATATGAGGAACACGGAATTATTCATGAGAGGACGCCTCCATACTCTCCCCAATCGAATGGGGTTGCCGAGAGGAAAAACCGCACGCTGACTGACTTGGTGAATTCCATGTTAGCCACTGCTGGTTTATCAAAGGCATGGTGGGGGAGGCTTTGTTGACTTCATGTCCTGAATAGAGTTCCTAACAAGAATAAAGGGAAGACCCCTTATGAGGAGTGGGATGGGAGAAAACCATCACTTTCGTATCTGCGCACTTGGGGGTGTTTGGAAAAGGTCAACATACCGATTCCCAAGAAACGCAAGCTTGGACCCAAGACAGTGGATTGTGTCTTTCTAGGATATGCTCCACGGAGTGTAGGCTATAAATTTTTAGTGGTTAAATCTGAGGTACCTGATATGCATGTTGATACTATAATGGAATCTCGTGATGCAACATTCTTTGAGAATATTTTTCCTATGAAACATATGCATAGAACTGGTAGAATTTCTTATGAAATACTTCCCGAATCTAGTGCATCTATTGAGATTTCTGAAATACCACATGAGAAAGTCCTTGAGAAGGATGACGATGAACCTCTCACGAGGAGTAAGAGACAGAGGATTGCAAAATCCTTTGGTAACGATTTCATCGTGTACCTTGTGGACGATACTCCTAGATCCATTGTTGAGGCATATGCATCTCCTGATGTAGACAATTGGAAAGAAGCTATCCAAAATGAGATGGAGTCGATTCTTTCTAATGGAACTTGGGAATTATCAGAACGACCCTATGGTTGCAAACTTGTGGGCTATAAGTGGGTGTTCAAGAAGAAGCTAAGGCCTGATGGTACTATTGAGAAGTACAAGGCGCGACTTGTAGCTAAGGGCTTCACACAAAAAGAAGGAGAAGATTACTTTGACACATATTCACCTGCCGCTAGATTGACCACCATTCAAGTACTACTGTCCATGGCTACCTCTTATGGTCTTCTCGTTCATCAAATGGACGTGAAGACAACTTTCCTTAATGGAGAGTTGGAAGAGGAGATCTATATAGATCAGCCGGATGGGTTTGTGGTAAAAGGTGAAGAGACAAAGGTGTGTAAATTATTAAAATATTTATATGGCCTGGAACAAGCACCTAAGCAATGGCATGAGAAGTTTGACAGAACTCTACTTTCTGCTGGCTTTGTCATTAATGAGGCTGATAGGTGTGTTTACTATCGCCATGGTGGGGGCGATAGCGTTATATTATGTTTGTACGTGGATGACATTCTGATCTTTGGTACTGTAAGATCCCTCCTTTGTAAAGGAAAAGGATCCCTGTGATTGCAATGCTAGTCCCTGGATCATTGCTAGCATCCACAGTTTAAGATGAAGTACACAGATACAAAGGTCGTTTATTACATCCATTCTAGAGATAAAACATAGTCTTTTACAACTCAAGGCCACAGGCCTAATACAAGAGTTTTGGAATAAGTAAACAAACATAAGTCTTCTTTTTCATGTGCCACAGGCAAGCATGTTGAGTGTAGACTCATGACACCTAATCATCATCGGAGTAACCTGCAACATCACAAGTTACAGCCATAGTGGGTCAATACTTTGGAATAGTATTGGCAAGTGATACCTTAGTAAATTTTTAAGTGGACTATATTACTATATGCATTTTGGCTAAGTGTAGCTTGGCTTGCTTTGCTCAAAATAGGTTTTTCCTATTAGTTGAAAATCACTAAGTTTTTCTTTGTCAGAACATTTCCCAAGAAACCACCAATAGACATTGGGGTCCTTCACCCTTGTTCACCCACAAATTTTTACTTAGAAGTTGGAGTGATGAGATTCTTGATAGCTTCCATGTCTTGATGCTCAAGTTGTCCATTTCCATGGACTTGGCTAAGTACTTAGATTTTCCATCTGCAGAGGTTGTGCACTTTCCCCACCAGACTTGGTTTCCCAAGACAGACCTTTGAAGCCTTCCCTTAGCCAAATGGACGCGTTCCAACCTATCATCCCACTACCACCAACTGTCCAAATGACTAAGTTCTGGCAACCTATATGATCAAGGCAGAGCCCATATTGCCAAGTGGCTGCACTGTAAGCTTCTCAACACTTGGCCTCCAAAATCCCTTTGTGCCTGGGTGGCATACCACAAGTGAGATACACAAGGTAAACCATGTCCATGGCCTTGTGTAACCACTCAACCAAAAACCACCATTCAAGTCCCATTCCACCCAGGAGGTTCATTGACTTAGTAGTTTTATTAAGAAAACATAAGTCCAAAGACTTAGAAATATTTTCATCATAGCATGTATATACTTTAACAACCCTTGTTTGCTACTAGCTAGGCTAAGCATGGCATAGTAACTTAAATTAGGAAAATTTCCTAGAAATTCTACAATTCTACAACTACTTAGGATTTCCCAACATAGCATTTGGCAAGAATAACAACATGCAAGACTTAGCAAAATATTTCTAATGCTTGTACAAAATATAGGGATTGAAATATTCATGAAGTACCACTTGCCTTGGTAATGGGGAGAGTAGCACTCTTCACAATCACAGTCACTAGCAAAATCTACACAAAAATTTGTAGCACAAAATTACACACAATTCATATACAAACAAAAAATATATATGCATGCATGCAAGAATGCAAAGTGATGATTCTTAAAACTCCACCAACCAAGTGCATGATACAGAAACATAACCAAGTCAAAAACTTGCTAACTAAACTTATTTAGTACTAAAACAATTTACTAAACAAATTCTATACTCAAAAAGGTCCTAAACAAGTTTCTGCATAAAAAGTCATTTTAATAGAAACTTTTTGCTAAACACATTGCATAAACAGAAAGAGCTTGTCTCCCTGATTCCAACGGTATAAAATTTGCAAAAAACTAACGTGGGAATCAAAAGTTATAGCTATTTCAATTTTGGATCAAAATCTGATTTCAAATCTGTTCTTGAATCTAACCCTAGCCACGTGTCTTAACCATACTGGCGTGTACCGGTTCGGACGGATCGAGCTCTATGGGCCGTAGGATCTAAGTTAGATCTGGCGGCTCAGATGCGCGCTTACCTCTTCGCTTAAGTTCTAATCTCAGCCGCAGGATCTGCATCTAACGCTCCTAATCGGTTTGACCAAATACGAGCGGCGCGGCGCGGCGAACGTCGGCGGTGCTGGCGTTCGAGGTCGTGCGGGTGTGGGGGAAGTGTCTTACCAGATCCGCAGGAGGCTGCTGATGCTCAAGGTGGTGTTGGATCGGGAAGGGGCGCACGGGCACGGTCACCACGGCTCGTCGAAGTTGCGGGCGGCGTCTGTCGCTTGCAATCGAGGTTGTTGTCGAGGTTTGGCGTCGCCCTAGCGCGAACCAGAGGGATCATATGATGCACAAGATGCAGGCGAACACTCTCGTATGAAAGAGGGGGCAAGGGGCGCTCAGGTTTTACCTCAATTGGTCGCCGGAGTCTAGCGGCGGCGCAGGTGGTTGCAGGAACGAACGGGGATGACGGCCTGGGTCACAAGAATGCACACGAAGGGTATCAGGGGGTGCGCGAGATCAAGCTGGTTGCAGTGGTTTGAACGAGAGAGAGGGGGGCGATCGAGGCTTACCGGAATTAGTCGCCGGAGCCGTTAGTACTGCGGTGCTTCGAACACAAATGCACGCAGCCTGGTGGCGGAGTGAGCGAGGAGAGTGGGGGGAAATGATCGTGGCGGGGTGTGGTTTATATAGGCTCAAGCACGACAGGAAACGCCTGCGGCATCAAGGCTAATTACGCCGCGCCATTACCGGCATTGAAAGCAGCGGCGTGGTCATGGGCGCGTTTGGGGAAGACGAGGGTGACGTGGAGAGGGCCGCTTTCGTCAGAGGAGGTGGGCGCGCTGAGGAGCGGCTGCTGAGAGAGAGAGAGAGAGAGAGAGAGAGAGAGAGAGAGAGAGAGAGAGAGAGAGAGAGAGAGAGAGAGAGAGAGAGAGAGAGAGAGAGAGAGAGAGAGGAAGGCCGGGTGGGCTAGTTGGGCTAGTTCTGTTGCTGGGCTAGAATGGTGGTGCCTGGCCCTTTTTTTTGTCCTTTTCTTTTTCTGTTTTGATTTTCAGGAAAGGTTTTCAAATGAAATCAAGTCTCATTTGAATTAAAATCAATTTGGGGTTTTTGCAGGGTGCAATAGTCTCAAATACTAGGCATGAAATCATGTGGTTGTTTTGCAAGGCTTGGTCACTCTTGGAGAAACAAAATATCAGGAGCTTTGCACAAGATTTGCAAATGTTTGAAAAATGGTTTTTGAACCATTTCCATTTTGTAAAAGTTGGTTCAAATTTCCACACTCAATCCATTCAACAAAGGAGACAAGCAATCTAGGTTTAAAACATTCAAACTCTCAAATGGGGATGGCCATTTGATTTTAGTTTGCTCACATAAAATGATAGCACTATGTGCTTTGCTTTTCTGAAATGAGTTTTGAAATTAACCTCAATTCTATATGCATGCATGAATAATATGCAAACTTTGAAATCATGATTTTAGGGATGTTACAAATCTAACCCACTTAAAGTGAATCTCGCCCTCGAGATTCAGATTGGCTAGCAAATAGGTGAGGGTGGTCTTTCCGAAGTTCATCTTCTCTTTCCCATGTTGCTTCCTCTTCGGAATGATGATTCCATTGCACTTTGCAAAACTTGATAGTCTTTGTCCTTGTGACTCTTTCTGCGGTCTCAAGAATTTTGATAGGTTTTTCCTCATATGTGAGGTCACTTTCTAGTTGAACCTCCTCCAAAGGAATAGTATCCTTCAAAGAAGTTTCTTCCATTTCTGGGTGACATTTCTTAAGCTAACTCACATGAAACACATTATGGACTGCTGACAAAGATTCTGGTAGTTCAATTTCATAAGCAACTTCTCCTTTGCGACTCAGAATCTTGAATGGCCCAACATATCTTGGCGCCAACTTTCCTTTGACTCCGAATCTTTTCACTCCACGGAGTGGTGATACTCTAAGATAGGCTCTATCACCAACTTCGTAGGTAACTTCTCTACGCTTAGGATTTGCGTAACTTTTCTGTCGGGACTGTGCTATCTTCAATCTGTCCTTAACCAATTTGACCTTCTCTTCGGCTTCTTTGATAAGATATGGCCCAAATAAACTTCTTTCTCCCGCACCATTCCATAACAATGGGGTGGTACATTTTCTTCCGTAGAGAAACTCAAACGGTGCCATTTCAATGCTGGCTTGATAGCTGTTGTTATAAGAAAACTCTGCGTAAGGCAGACTTTCATCCCAACTTGCTCCATAGTCTAGGGCACATGCCCTCAACATGTCTTCCAGAATTTGATTAGTCCTTTATGTTTGTCCATCGGTTTGAGGATGAAAAGCAGTACTGAATTCCAACCTCGTTCCCAATGACTCATGTAGTTGTCTCCAAAAATGGGAAGTGAATTGAGTTCCTCTATCAAACACAATACTCTTGGGCACACCATGTAGACACACAATTCTACTCATGTAGATTTTGGCTAACTTGCACTTGTATAAGTTGTCTTCACGGGTATGAAATGAGCCACTTTAGTTAGGCGATCTACTACTACCCATATGGAATCATATCCTGATCTGGTCCTTGGTAATCCAGTAATGAAATCCATACCAATCTTGTCCCACTTCCAATCAGGAATAGGTAGTGGTTGAAGCAAACATGCTGGTTTCTGATGCTCCGCTTTTACTCTACTACACACATCACACAAAGCGATATATTCGGCGATGTCCCTCTTGAGATTGTTCCACCAAAACCTTTCTTTCATGTCCATGTACATTTTGGTGTTACCTGGGTGGATAGAATACGGAGAGTTGTGTGCTTTCTGCAAAATTAGTTTCCGTAACTCCGGATTTTGGGGAACACAGATACGTTTCCCATGCCATAAAGTACCCTGTTCATCTTCATGGAAATTTTTAGCTTTCCCTTGGCCAACCTTTTCCTTAATCTCTTCAATTTCCTTATCAGTCTTTTGAGCTTCTTGAATCTTGTCCAACAAAGTGGGTTGAACATCCAAAGACATGAGATGTCCTTCAGGCATAATCTCCAATCTGAGTTTTCTGAATTGGGTACACAAATCATCTGGCAAATATCCTTTGGTAAGGCCATTCACAAATACCTTATGACTTAGAGCATCTGCTACAACATTTGTTTTATCGGGGTGGTATTGCAAACTTAAGTCATAATCCTTGATAAGCTCTAACCATCTTCTTTGCCTCATATTGATTTCCTTTTGGGTGAAGATATACTTCAAACTTTTGTGGTCCGTGAACACTTCACAACGCTTTCCCAAAAGGTAATGCCTCCATGTTTTGAGTGCATGGACGACAGAGGCTAACTCCAAATCATGAGTAGGGTAGTTCACCTCATGAGTTTTGAGTTGTCTCGAGGCATAAGCTACAACTTTACCGTCTTGCATAAGTACGGCACCCAAACCTTGATGAGACGCATCACAATATACTTGGAAATCCTTTTCCAAATCTGGCAGACATAGAACTGGTGCTGTCACAAGTCTCTTCTTCAACTCCTGAAAGCTGATTTCACAACCTTCAGACCAAGCAAACTTCTTGTCTTTCTTTAATAATTCAGTCATTGGTTTAGCAACTTTTGAGAAATTCTCGATGAACCTTCTGTAGTAACCTGCTAAACCAAGGAAACTGCGAACTTCTTTCACGTTCTTGGGAGATTCCCATTAAGTCACAGCTGAAACCTTAGCAAGATCAACTGCTACACCATCCTTTGTCATAACATGACCAAGAAAACCAACTTCTTCTAACCAGAACTCACACTTGCTGAATTTGGCATAAAGTTTATGCTCTCGTAACTTCTCGAGTATCAAATGCAAGTGTCCTTCATGTTCTTCTTTGCTCTTGGAGTAGACTAATATGTCATTGATGAAAACGACAACAAACTTGTCGAGGAATTCCATGAACACTTTGTTCATCATATTCATGAAGTAGGCTGGAGCATTGGTTAAGCCAAAAGGCATTACGGTATACTCATACAATCCGTACCTTGTGGTGAATGCTGTTTTAGGTATGTCTTGTTCTCTTATCTTAAGTTGAAAATAGCCTGACCGGAGATCAATTTTTGAGAACACACAGACTCCTTCTAGCTGATCAAACAATTCATTGATTCTTGGCAAAGGATATTTGTTCTTGATAGTTACCTCGTTGAGAGAATGGTAATCTATGCATAACCTTTGACTTATGTCTTTCTTCTCTACAAACAAGACTGGGGCTCCCCAAGATGAAGAACTTGGTTGTATAAATCCTTTCTGCAACTGTTCTCCTAGTTGCTTCTTGAGTTCCTTCAATTCATCAACTGACATTTTATATGGTCTCTTTGCTATTGGTCCAGAACCTGGTACCAAATCTATCAGAAACTCCACATCTCTATCTTGTGGCATTCCTGGCAATTCTTCCGGAAATACATCCGGATACTCACACAGAATTGGCACACTGTCCATGCTAACCCCCTTAAGAGAATTAAGCATACTCCTCTTTGCTCCAAAGCTGGTCTTGAATCTGATCCTTTGATTTTCTGGAGTTGTGAGTGAGACAGTATGGCTGGCACAATCTATCACTCCTTTGTACTTAGTCATCTAGTCCATTCCCAGAATGACATCCAATCCTTGGGAGTTTAGTATTATCAAGTTAACGGGGAACTTATACTTCGCAAATTCTATGACTAGATCATGGCATCCTGAATTCACTATCATTTCTCCACCAGGAGAACTTACTTTTATAGGACACCCAATAGTTTCTACCGGTAGTTCATTTGTTTCAACAAATTCTCTTGATATGAATGAATGAGATGCACCAGTATCAAAGAGTACAAATGCTGGAATGGAATTGAGTCTGAACTTACCAGCAACAGCGTCAGGTTCCTCATAGACCTCCTCCACATTAATGTGGTTCACCTGTCCTTTCTGGAAAGGATTGGGCTTGACAGGTCCTTCAACTTTCTTTTCGGGGCACTCATTTGCATAGTGTCCCATCTTCTTGCATTTGAAGCATTCAACCTGACTGATGTCTCTCTTAGCAGGCTGACTTCCACTTCCACTTCCATTACCACTATGGTGGCTCTTATGTCCACTCTTGTGGTTCTTGTACTTGTCATTGTCATGATTGCGGTGATGCTTGTTGTCATGACGGTTGTGGTTGTGGTGCTTGTTGAATTTCCCATGTTTGTGGGATCCTGAGCTTCCACTGTCATCATAGTGAGATCGTTTGTGAGACGATCCCGTGTTGTGCTTGTCGGAGTGCTTTCTCTTTATACTCTCGACTTGCTTCATTTTGTTCTCCAATATAGCCGCCTTGTCACAGAGCGACTGATAAGTGGGAACATATTCCACAGCCAGCTGCAGATTCAACTCATCATTCAAGCCTTCCAGAAATTTTTCCTTTCTTTTGGCATCGGTGTCAACCTCATCTGGTGCATAACGCGCTAGATTGTTGAACTCTTCAATGTATTCAGCCACGCTGTGGTGGCGCTGCTTCAGATTGTGGAACTCTTTCTTTTTCAGGCTCATTATTCATTTATGAGCAGTGCGAAATCCTTCCTCAAAGATAGCCCAAGTCACCTCATTTATAGGAGTGGTGATTTGGAAGTTGTCCCACGAAGTGGCGGCTGGCCCTTCCAGCAGATGTGCTGCAAATCTGACCTTTTCCGCATCCGTGCAGCCCACGGTTACTAAGTCCTTGTTTACGGAACATAGCCAATCATTGGCCACCATGGGATCAGTCGTCCCCGAGAACTTAGCTGGCCTCAAACGCAGAAATCTGGTGAGCATATCAAAGCCCGGAGGGTTGTTGTTGTTGTTGTTGTTGTTGTTCTTGTTGTTATTGTTGTTGTTATTGGGGTTGTTGTTGTTGTTATTATTCTGGTTCTGGATGAATGTTGTCATCATCTGCATAAGCTGTGTTTGAGCAGTCATCATTTGTTGCATTTCTGGTGTGATGTTGTTGTTGTTGTTGGGGTTGGGGTTTGCGCGACGGGGAGGCATCTGTGGTTTGTTCAGATAGATATAAGAATGAGATACCCATAGATGTTTTCATGCACATTACATCACATAAGCAAACACAAGCATGCAACAGAAGATAAAAGTTCAACAACCAGATAACAAGTTCTCAAAGTAAAACACACAAGTGGCAAGCCATCCACATGTCGGATGGTCCAATAACAAGTTCACAAATAACAAGTACGGTAATAAAAGATAAACGAGTAGTCAAGTCTACTCATCAGCATCAATCTCCTCCTCGACAAAGGTAAGACCGGCGTTCTCCATCGCGGTCTTGTTCTCCTCAATGGTAGTGGTTAAGGACTCAATCTTGGCCTTGAGAGCCCTCTTCTGGGAACGAAGCCTCTCAATCACCATCTGTTGCTGCTCTAGCTCGAAGTCCTTGGACTTCAGTTCTTCAGTCATGTCCCGGATCTTCTTGTTCCTATCCTGGACACGTTTCTCCTGACTCTTGAACTTCTGGTCCTGGGTCTCGAACTTCGCCTCCATTTCCTTGACTGTCTCTCGTCTGCTGCAAGAGCTTGTCCTTCTCATGGCCGCACTGGAGCTCGTCATTACTGAGCATGACATTGGTCATGTCCGTGTCCACGTGCCTAATGAGAGACTCTAAGTCCTGGAGATAGAGACGTATTGGCTCTGCTGTGTCCCTCGAGTCGTCCTCGAAGTTGATGGACTCTCCATCCTCATCACGTCTTCCGAAGACGTGGAAGTGGGTGCCTCTAACCTGTCGGGAGTGCCAGCCTAGCAGACGTCCTATCAGGTCCTGCATGACTACCTCCATGCCTCTCTCCATGTCATCATGCATAAGCTTGAAGACGATGGCCTCCGTAGTAGGCTCTGTCTGGCGTCCGGGCTGGTTCACCTTGAAGCCCCAGAGGTCCTTCCTCTCGAACTTGGTGAATGGATGCACCATGATGGTGGGAAGAGGGAGATTGAGCAAAGTGGTAAGCTCAATGATACGAGGACCAAAGCGGGTAACCTGGAACTCCTCAACAGTGTTGATGGTAATAGGCATCTATTTATAAGATAGAAAAGTTAGAACAACACTAATGAAGATAAAACAAAGACAAACAACACATACATATCCTTGGAACACAAAATCACACAAGTCATGCATACATGAATCCATTACATCAACCAAGGTCCAAACTTATTTAAGGTAACATTTTGGAAAATAAGGTGATAGGTGGTGGTCCAACTAACGAAGTACGTTTACAATACTATCTCACTGGATCTGTTGGCTAACACAATGTTCCTATAAGCAATCAGCCTATCTTGCTCACATGATTCCATCACTAAGTCTATAATATCTCCTCTTAAGGTTTGGTGGGTGGCTTCCAACTCTTGGGTATGTTCCTTCTCTTTCTCCAAGTCTTTTTGGAGGTTGAGCATTCTACACTTGACTCTAGCAGTAAGTTCTTTGATAGTCCTCCAAGCTGCTTCTCTTGCTGACTCAAAGAATGTGGTATGCACCACAGTGTTGGTGTACATGCAGAATCCTCTTTCCTTGTGGTTGTCTTCCTTGCTTTTGTACAAGTGAAGTTGCACCCACCAGTACTCAACTCCTTCATCCATCACTGGAAAGCCTTTGTACACAGATGCACCATGTATTTCCATTGCCTCCATGAGGTCCTTGAGAATTTTGGGAAACTCAGTCTCACACTCCAAGGTCATGGTCATGAGTGGTACTTTCTTTACGGCTTCGTTGATGGAGTTCATCTACAAATAGAGATGAGAATGAGAAGATTAGAAAAGTTTACGAGAAGAATAGACAAGTGTAGAAGTAGTTGATTTTTTTCCTTAGTGGTTTCCAATCCTAGGGTCATAATCCTACAGGCAACACAGTGTTCTGATACCATCTGTAAGATCCCTCCTTTGTAAAGGAAAAGGATCCTTGTGATTGCAATGCTAGTCCCTGGATCATTGCTAGCATCCACAGCTTAAGATGAAGTACACAGATACAAAGGTCGTTTATTACATCCATTCCAGAGATAAAACATAGTCTTTTACAACTCAAGGCCACAGGCCTAATACAAGATTTTTGGAATAAGTAAATAAACATAAGTCTTCATCTTCATGTGCCACAGGCAAGCATGTTGAGTGTAGACTCATGACACCTAATCATCATCGGAGTAACCTGCAACATCACAAGTTACAGCCACAGTGGGTCAATACTTTGGAATAGTATTGGCAAGTGATACCTTAGTAAATTTTTAAGTGGAATATATTACTATATGCATTTTGGCTAAGTGTAGCTTGGCTTGCTTTGCTCAAAATAGGTTTTTCCTATTAGTTGAAAATCACTAAGTTTTTCTTTGTCAGAACATTTCCCAAGAAACCACCAATAGACATTGGGGTCCTTCACCCTTTTTCACCCACAAATTTTTACTTAGAAGTTGGAGTGATGAGATTCTTGATAGCTTCCATGTCTTGATGCTCAAGTTGTCCATTTCCATGGACTTGGCTAAGTACTTAGATTTTCCATCTGCAGAGGTTGTGCACTTTCCCCACCAGACTTGGTTTCCCAAGACAGGACCTTTCAGAAGCCTTTCCTTAGCCAAATGGACGCGTTCCAACCTATCATCCCACTACCACCAACTGTCCAAATGACTAAGTTCTGGCAACCTATATGATCAAGGCAGAGCCCATATTGCCAAGTGGCTGCACTGTAAGCTTCTCAACACTTGGCCTCCAAAATCCCTTTGTGCCTGGGTGGCATACCACAAGTGAGATACACAAGGTAAACCATGTCCATGGCCTTGTGTAACCACTCAACCAAAAACCACCATTCAAGTCCCATTCCACCCAGGAGGTTCATTGACTTAGTAGTTTTATTAAGAAAACATAAGTCCAAAGACTTAGAAATATTTTCATCATAGCATGTATATACTTTAACAACCCTTGTTTGCTACTAGCTAGGCTAAGCATGGCATAGTAACTTAAATTAGGAAAATTTCCTAGAAATTCTACAATTCTACAACTACTTAGGATTTCCCAACATAGCATTTGGCAAGAATAACAACATGCAAGACTTAGCAAAATATTTCTAATGCTTGTACAAAATATAGGGATTGAAATATTCATGAAGTACCACTTGCCTTGGTAATGGGGAGAGTAGCACTCTTCACAATCACAGTCACTAGCAAAATCTACACAAAAATTTGTAGCACAAAATTACACACAATTCATATACAAACAAAAAATATATATGCATGCATGCAAGAATGCAAAGTGATGATTCTTAAAACTCCACCAACCAAGTGCATGATACAGAAACATAACCAAGTCAAAAACTTGCTAACTAAACTTATTTAGTACTAAAACAATTTACTAAACAAATTCTATACTCAAAAAGGTCCTAAACAAGTTTCTGCATAAAAAGTCATTTTAATAGAAACTTTTTGCTAAACACATTGCATAAACAGAAAGAGCTTGTCTCCCTGATTCCAACGGTATAAAATTTGCAAAAAACTAACGTGGGAATCAAAAGTTATAGCTATTTCAATTTTGGATCAAAATCTGATTTCAAATCTGTTTTTGAATCTAACCCTAGCCACGTGTATTAACCCTACTGGCGCGTACCGGTTCGGACGGATCGACCTCTACGGGCCGTAGGATCTAAGTTAGATCTGGCGGCTCAGATGCGCGCTTACCTCTTCTCTTAAGTTCTAATCTCAGCCGGAGGATCTGCATCTAACGCTCCTAATCGCTTTGACCAAATACGAGCGGCGCTAGCGGCGGCGACTGGCGACGGTGCGTCTGACAGCGGCAGCGCTGGCGTTCTAGGTCGTGCGGGTGTGGGGGAAGTGGCTTACCAGATCCGCAGGAGGCTGCTGATGCTCAAGGTGGCGTTGGCTCGGGAAGGGGCGCACGGGCACGGTCACCAGGGCTCGTCAGAGTTGCGGGCGGCGTCTATCGCTTGTAGTCGAGGTTGTTGCCGAGGTTTGGCGTCGCCCTAGCGTGAACCAGAGGGATCAGATGATGCACAAGATGCAGGCGAACACTCTCGTATGAAAGAGGGGGCAAGGGGCGCTCAGGTTTTACCTCAATTGGTCGCCGGAGTCTAGCGGCGGCGCAGGTGGTTGCGGGCACGAACGGGGATGACGGCCTGGTTCACAAGAATGCACACGAAGGGTATCAGGGGGTGCGCGAGATCAAGCTGGTTGCAGTGGTTTGAACGAGAGAGAGGGGGGCGGTCAAGGCTTACCGGAATTAGTCGCCGGAGCCGTTAGTACTGCGGTGCTTCGAACACAAATGCGCGTAGCCTGGTGGCGGAGTGAGCGAGGAGAGTGGGGGGAAATGATCATGGCGGGGTGTGGTTTATATAGGCTCAAGCGCGACAGGAAACGCCTACGGCATCAAGGCTAATTACCCCGCGCCATTACCGGCATTGACAGCAGCGGCGACGTGGTCTGCGGGCGCGTTTTGGGGAAGACGAGGGTGACGTGGAGAGGGCCCGCTCGTCAGCGAAACGCGCAAAGAGGAGGTGGGGTCTGGTTGTCAGCGACTGCTTGGGTGCGCTTGCGCGTGCGGGAGAGAGAGAGGAAGGCCGGGTGGGCTAGTTGGGCTAGTTCTGTTGCTGGGCTAGAATGGTGGCGCCTGGCCCTTTTTTTGTCCTTTTCTTTTTCTGTTTTGATTTTCAGGAAAGGTTTTCAAATGAAATCAAGTCTCATTTGAATTCAAATCAATTTGGGATTTTTGCAGGGTGCAATAGTCTCAAATACTAGGCATGAAATCATGTGGTTGTTTTGCAAGGCTTGGTCACTCTTGGAGAAACAAAATATCAGGAGCTTTGCACAAGATTTGCAAATGTTTGAAAAATGGTTTTTGAACCATTTCCATTTTGTAAAACTTGGTTCAAATTTCCACACTCAATCCATTCAACAAAGGATACAAGCAATGTAGGTTTAAAACATTCAAACTCTCAAATGGGGATGGCCATTTGATTTTAGTTTGCTCACATAAAATGATAGCACTATGTGCTTTGTTTTTCTGAATTGAGTTTTGAAATTGACCTCAATTCTATATGCATGCATGAATAATATGCAAACTTTGAAATCATGATTTTAGGGATGTTACAGGTACAAACATGAAAGTGATAAATGAAGTCAAGTCTTTCTTGTCAAAGGGTTTTGATATGAAAGATCTGGGAGAGGTTGATGTGATTCTGAACATCAAGCTTATTAAGAATGAGAATGGGATTACTTTAACGCAATATCATTATGTTGAGAAGGTCTTGAACCGATTTGGCTTTATTGATGGCAGGATTTCTCCAACACCTTATGATCCCAGTTTGACATTACAAAAGAATAAGAAGGAACCAACAGATCAGCTGAAATATTCACAAGTTGTTGGTTCTCTAATGTACTTAGCAAGCGCTACAAGACCTGATATCTCTTTTGCTGTGAGAAAGTTGAGTAGGTTCATGTCTAACCCGGGTATTGGTCATTGGCATGCACTTGAAAGGGTCATGCGCTATCTATGTGGTACAATGAGCTATGGGATTCACTATTCAGGGAACCCTGCTATGCTTGAATGCACTACAAGAAATGTGTTTACTTGTGACCTTCTCATAGTGACGGGGAATGAAATCGTCATAGATCTATGACGATTTCACACAAGATGGTCGTAGACCATTTGGAGAGGTCAAAACCCTTTAGAATTACGACGTTTTGGGTCCAAATCGTCATAATATTATCAGATAAAATCGTCATAATCTATGTAATACAGCTTAGGATTTTATTTTTAGCCTAATATGACCAATCTAAATCGTCATATTGCTAAATTTAATCATATTAATATGATTGACGCCACATCAGCACTTGGACCGAACCGAATGGGCCAAAGAAGGAAGAAAACACGCACCCACTCTTCCACGCTAACCCTAGGCCCAGATCGAGCCATCGCCACCTCTCCATATTGCCTCCAAACCCTAACCTCCCACATCCTCCATATCGCCTCCTCGCCGATCTCCCTTGAGCCTCAACTTGCGTCCCACACGCACGCGACACCCTACCTCCAAACCGATCGATCCCCGCCAGCCCTCCTTCAGTGGCGCCGCCACCCTCGATCCGCCGCCACGACCTCCAGATCCCATTGCTGCGCTCCCCCCATTCCCCTCGTTCCTCAGATCCACCTCTGCAAGCCCGGGAGGAGCCGCAGCGGCCGGTGCTTCCACCCGTTGATCGGAGGACAAGGTCCACCTCGACCCAACGTCCACCGCCGCCCGGGAGGCGAAGAGGATGCGAGGTCCGCTCGCATGACACCAAGGCGCGATCGAGTAGGGCAACTAGCCGTTGCGGACATCGAGGGAAGAGCATGCCGAGGGCGGAGGCGGCATGGCAGGACCAGAGGCGACGGCATGACGCCAACCTAGGCACTAGAGGCTGGAGCCTCCTTCTCCACCAAAGCATGGATGGGATGGAGGTCGAGCTCAGTCTAGCGTCTCAGGTCTTGGCCATGGCGGGATGCTACAGATCAAGGACGACATAGGTTCGAGGAGCAGCGGAAGCTCTGGATCCCAACCATGTTGCGGCACTTCCAGGTCATGTCTCTCTCTTCACCCTACCTCGCCCCTATCTCTCTCGGGTCCTCTCTCAGCACCTCTATCTGCTATCCCCTGAAATACAAAATGATAAGAGATTTGCATCCCCTGAAATAGGTAATCGGTGCTAATTGAAAGATTCAGACTCTTTCACTTCTTGAAACCTACAGTTTTAAACATGTTATACATGAGTTCTTGCTGCAGGTCTTTCGAATGAGACATAAGATTTAGGTACCAGATTAGTTTGTGTTTGTTTAACAACTTTGTTTTTTGATGCTTTATTATCTGGATAAGTCTAATGTGATTTAGTTAGTTGTATATACATCAAAACACATGTAATCCATCTGCTTGTGGTCTACTTATATGGTTCACTGATAAGTAATTATAATCTGTGTTGGTACTTTCAATAATCATGAGGAACCCATGCTGCTATGTGCACAAAGTAATCTGATATTGTTTAAACATGCTTACACTACTTAAAACATGCACTCTCATAACAGTACCCATGTTGTCATGAATATTTGTCAATGCCTCAGATTATTTTGTTAGTAGTAGTACTACTAGTTCATGTATAGCCATATAGGTATAAAATATGTATATACCTCGATTCTCTTATGCATACACCTATTCTAGGAACTGATCTGTGTTGAGTGCTTATTGACATTCGGTTTTTCCCATGACACCTTGCTGTTCCAGTGTTGGTGGTGCCCTCCAATGGTGTTCTGGTGGTGTTGGTGCCCTCCTGTGGTGTTCCAGTGGTGTCAAAAATTTGGTGAACAAGGGGTGTAGCTCATGATACTATGAACCAGTTATCGTTCTTAATGCATCTAGTGCTTTAATGTTGTTTTTCATATCAGGTCCATGTATGCATGGTTGTAGCTAGAAACAAGGGGTGATAACTGTGATAAGTGTGAAATAATTGCACCTGTTTTATATCCTTTGGTGCAAAAGTGTTGTTATTATCTGTTCTTCTTTGCATGAAGGCATTAATTTGTTTATTACGGTTGTGTTTATGGTAGAATAAATAATGCATCCACTCTACATGTTTGATCAGACCATGCTTGCATTAGTTTAGTCAGACCATATTAATCTTGATTTTTCCCTTAAAATATTCTCTTGAGTATTATCAAGTAGTATCAATATGCATGACTATGAACATTGGAGAAGTAAATATCAATATGCATGATAATTATTCTCTCACCTGCGGTTGCCATGAGATCATGATGCGTCATGTGGCCACCTAATTGTGCCTTGCTTTCCTTCTGGCAGTGCCATGTCTTGATGTTGCACACCCTCCTCCTCCATGGATGAAGGAGGTCGTCGCCTGCCTCTGTGTCGCCACCCCCGTCGACCAGCTCCCCCGCATCGACGCTCAGGTCGCGGCCCGCCTGCCCCCACTTGACGCTGTCGGCTGGGCCCTCGAACCCTCAGAGGGCGAGGAGCTCGACCTCTTCATGGTATCTATATGGCTCTCACTTTCGCTCCTTTTCTTACGCTCTGCTTTGGGTCTTTGTAGAAGTTTGCTAGGGTCTATGGATGCTTGTTTGGTTTGAATGGATAGAATATAGAAAGAATAGGATAATTTTGTCTTAGTATGGGCATTATCTTATGTTGTTTAGTAATTTTCACCATGATGCTTCATCAGAGAATAGTGGTCTAAATTTCAAACCTTTCTCGTATTGCAACAAGTCTGGAACTGCCAGGCCTATTCTAAATGCTAGATAAAGTCGATTTTATTTTATGCCTAAGCTATGCTAAGGCCTGTTAAATGGTTAGCCCTAGTTCTATACTTGTTTCTAAGGAGAGTAGTGGAATTGTTGATCCATCATCACTTTAGAAGTTGCTGCTGTTTTGACTTGAATTAGATTTTTCTGTTACTAAACAGTAGTAGTATAAATGCCTCATTAACAATATATATATTTTCATGGCCAGCTTCTTATCTCTAATGGTAGTTGCCTCACCTATCTTATTAGTGTGACTCATGTATTGCTTGTTCTGTTATCCTGCACTATTGGCAAGTACAGGTTGCATGACTCGTGGAGCACCATCCACCCCATCCACACTTTCTCCACTTTCGAGGACTTCTCGAGGTAGCCATTTCCCCTCTTTTCCTACCCTCGATGATACCTTTGATTCCTTTCTTGAATCTTATTGGAGAGTGGCTTTGCTGTGATGTCTATGGTTTTATTTCGCCGATGCCTAATGGTCTTATTGGACTGTGGCTTCCCCGACGTCACTGCAGATTCCCTGATGTCCAATTAGTATACATGTTATGTGACCATGCTAGTTGATCTTTACTAGCAGTGCATATGAGAGAACATTAGTTGTTCCTTGGCTTGTACATGTTAGGATTATGTTATCATTATTCATGTGCATTAATAAACTAGTTATTCCTTTCTCTCAAGTCACATATTGCACACATTTAACAATATAGTTGTGCAAAGAACCTTTTACTCCATGTCTTGGATTATGATTTACTAAGTATGAAAAGGATAGCTAATGTTCTTCTGAAACTTCCTAGGACTATGCTTGTTTACGGATGAGTTAACATGTAATATCCTAGTTGGTTTTATTTGTACTACTAATTTTCCTTGAGTTGAAACCATATTGGCATAACATTATATTGGTTTTCATACCCTCAAATCAGGATATGCTTCTCAGAAAATGTCGGTAGCATAATATAATGAAGCCACCCATTATCATTACTGTCGCATCCCCCACCCTCACCGTCTCCATCGTTGTGGTTTGGTTTAGATAAGTATTCAATCTCTCCCACTCCCTTATAGTCCTTGTTAATTTACCCAAGTGAGTTGATAGCTCAAAGTTATAGTTTGATAATCAATTGATGATGATTGGTAGCTCCTGTTTTCGATATGATCTGATCTGACCTGGGCTGGGTACATGACCATGCACGTTTGTGTGTTTGATATAGTATTCCCTTCTTTTTCTAATAGAAGGCAATAGATTACTATGCAGCATATTTTCCTCTTTTGCTACTGGTTTATGTATAATAATTTGGTATCCCATGTATAATAATTTCCATTTCTATGATCAATTTGGTATCCCAAATCCTCAATTTCTTCTATATCATGACAGTACAGATCTACGGAAGAATCCACTACTTTGATTAGTCATTCTGTCCTTGACCTGTTTGTTTTGGATCTTTGTTGTGGCAGGACTCTAGAATCATCAGTGATGCCGTACACTGGTGGTTGCCACTTTCCAAGGATGACTTTGGCTCCTCTAGGACCTACCCGCAGCAGGCCTTATGCACCTACATGTTCTCCTTGTACTTTATGGACATCATCTTCTTCAGGTGGGGTAAAATTCAAGTCTGGTAGCACCATACTGATCTGATTTCTGTTGCTCCTCTTTGTTCGGGTATGTGGTTGCTGCTGCTGTGATTTCTAGGAAGTTTCATTTATGGATTCAGGATGCTTCTGTACTGAGAAACCAAGAGCATTGTTAGTGCAATATGTCCAAAATAGAGAACCATCTATACTATGTTGATTTTAATTGATGGTAGTGCCAAACTTAATATGCCTGAGTTGTGCCATACTTATATTGGGTTCATGCTGGATGTACCTAACTTGAGTTGGATGTCCTAATAATTATAAAATTAGGAACCACCATTTGTTTTCTAGCTCTGTATCCTGATAATTATAAATATTGTTTACCTGTGCACCATGCCCTCAATTTATGGTCCATCGAGTGATTGTGATGTCTAAGTATATGCATGGTATTGCCTTTTGCTCTTGGACAGTGTGAACATTTAGCAAAAAAGAACTTCACTTTACTATAGAAAGTGGGTTCGTCCATGCTGACAGTAGATTTTCATTCATTACTGATAACTATATTCATTACAACTCTTTCATAATTTGTGCAGATGCTTGGTGAGAGCTTGTAACCACTTTTTGATCAGCTGGAGAATGATCGTGCTGCTAAGGTTTTACTCGAATTCTTCTTGATATGGACTAGACAGGTTCTTCATATTATCGAGTCGTTTGGTGCTCCGAAGGCCAAGGTGATAGAAGCTATGCAGCACTTCTCAGTTGTGCCTAGCAGCAAGCGAATACCCCAACTCATCAGCTAGCCGCTATCTCACCGAGTGATCCATTTGTACCTTCTTAGTCGGAGCGTGTCCTCTCTGCTATCTGTATATGCTTGGTGTTTGAAATGCATCTTATACATGTTGATTATCGACAGATGAGACTTATATTTGATTAAATGTTGTGATTGTAATTTGAATTTGTTTTGGATTATTTGTTTTGCTTGTCCGATGTACTAGTGAACTAGATCATATTTGGGCTCTAAACAGGCCTTGACCATAAATATTCTAATTCTGAACAGTGTACAATTTCAGAAAATAAAGGCTAAAAAAGGAAAAAGAAATGGACCGTGTACAGGTCGAAGCCCAAATCTTAAAAGGACCGAAAATGGCCAAACCCAATAATTAAACGGATTATAAAAGGCCTAGGCCTAAAAGAAAAATAGCATCGAAAAGGCTAAGGCCCAGTTAATAAAAGGCTAAAATTATTGGGCTTGGCCCATATAGACCTTCAAAATGGACCGGGCTGATTCTTTGCCACGTCGGATTGGCCACGTAGGATCTGACCTGGCGAGGCCAATTTGCCCGTGACGATATTGGATCGTCATAACGGTTATGACGATCCAATATCGTCATAGACAGTTATGACGATTTCATCAAAATCGTCGTTATAGTTCATTTGCGACGCCCAGCTTTTGACGATCTCAAAATCGTCATAGAATCGTCATAAATAGACTACTATGACGATTTTGTGACAAAAATGGAGGGTCATATATAGCCAGATTCCTTGTAGTGATGATATAGTGATTCGAACTAGATCGCTGACGTTGATGAACTATATGCCACGAGCGGGTATGTGTTAACCTTGGAGGTGGTGCGGTGTCATGGATATCCCGTAGACAGACCATATTGACGAGGTCAACTATGAAAGCAGAGCTTACTGTTTTAGACACAGCTACTGTTGAGTCAGAATGGTTGCATGAGATCTTGATGGACTTGCATGGGCAATCCTATTGAATTGTGACAACCAAACTATTATTGTTAAAGTGAACAATTCTAAGGATAACACGAATTCATCAAGACACGTGAAGAGACGTTTGAAATCTATCAGGAAATTGAGAAACTCTGAAGTAATAATTGTTATGTATATTCAAATAGACAAAAACCTGGCAGATCCCTTTACAAAGGGACTATCACGAAATGTGATATAAAGTGCATCGAGGGAGATGGGGTTGAGACCCATGGATGTCACACCTAGTGGTAACCCAACCTATATGATCGAAGATCCCGTGAATTAGGATCTGGGAAGAACAAACTAGTGTTTTGACTGAGGAGAGTATTTTGTAACCCTCTCTATGTGAAGATGCATAACTCTCATAATCTGTAAGGAAGGTTGGCAATACGCCTTAATGTGTTTCTGTTGGCTTTAATTAGCAAAGATGCCGTCCTACAGGACATTCTTGAAAGAACACACCTATATGAACTCGACTGTAAACGTCGCGGTCTATGAGATTTGGGTGATCTCTAGTAAACTCATGAAGAGACCAGGGAGTATGACACATATGCTCCAACCCGTGGGGTAGGCTACTGGCATCCATGTACTAATTATGGTTTTGAGTGAAATCTATTGGCACCAAACTTGCAATTCAAGGTTCGTCCATTATTCAAGTTGTTGATAGACGTAGTTCAAGATTCTAGGCGGAAGTTCAACTTAACAGTCTCTGTTGAAACACTGGTATATACAAAAGTAGCAAGGATTGGAAAATCTTCAAATGGGCATTTGAGATCTGGTGGGGGATTGTTAGAAATAATGGGCTAAATCATTAGACCCATGTGTGATTTCAGATTTTCCCTAAATCTCAAAGCCCATGTATATGGAAGCCCATATGTCATTTGGCCCAAGTTGGTGGCAGATCACATGTCTGTGGCAAGAGCAGTGGGAGCTAAAATTTAGTCCCACATGGGAAGTTGAGAAGAGTTACACCACCTTATAAGGTGGAGTGTTGCACCACTTTGTAAGTGAGTGACAATAAGAGAGATACACGCGCTCTCCTCCTCCGACGTCGCCGTCGGTCGCACGCACGCACGTTCACCTCATCTCGTCTCGTCACGTGCGCGCACCGCGGGTTGCGGGAATCTCGCCGAGCAGAGCTTTATTTTGTTGCTCATGAAAATGTGTGCGGTTAGACAGACGTGTCAAAAGTCAGTGGATTCGGGTCGCTCCCGAATTGTGGGCTTGGTCCACTTCGTGTCATGTACGGGATTTCCGAGCTGCTTTATATAAATGTAGGGGTTCGTAGCATGGAAAACAAAAAAATCTACCGCATGAACACACAATCAAGATCTAATCTATGATCAAGCCAAGATCTATCTACTAGATCGGTGCAACAAGTTGATAGAGTACTAACCCTCAAAGATCCAAAGCGGATAACGAGAGCAGATTCTCGTGGGTGATGTAGTCGTTCACTTGCCGATCTCAAGATCGCGTAGACGATCCTTCTAGCTCCGTGTTTCGGCAGCGCTCCTGTAGTCGGTCATACGTATGGTAATCGATGAAGACCTTCATCTCCCTTGTTCCAGCAGGCAGCCGAGGCTGTAGCTCTCTCCTCGCGATTCCGACAGCACGACTACATGGTGTCGGAAGTAGAGGGGAGATCTCGCAGGGCTATGCCTAAGACGGAGCGAGTATGGTGGAGTAGAGGGAGCCCCAGTGATCTAGGGTTTAGAGGGCCGAGGTTTAGAGGTAGCTAGCAACTAGAGTTTAGCTAGTAGGTAGTGGTTTAGAGGAGATCTAGATTGGTCGCAACTAGAGAGGGGATGGCGGCCAACCAAGGGTTTCTTGGGCGCCTAGGGCAAGGGGGATACCTTGGGGTGCACCCCTACCCCTCCTTATATAGGTGCGGGGCATCCAAGGGTGTTCCCAACCCAGGTGGAAACCCTCCCTAACTCAGAAACCCTTCCTAACTCGGAAACCATGTTGGGATTTGACTTTTTCAAACTGCCTTTTTGACTTTCAAATTAGAGTTTGATATCTCTCTTCCAAGTGTCCAGCCAAGTGACCTAGGACGTGATGCAACCATTACACTATGTCATGACACATCCATGTACCCTTCCCCTTCCGGATCGGTGAACCTTCTAGACCCTTCTAGAACATTCCGGTGAAAACACCGGAATCATTCCCGAACTCCAAAATTGGACTTTCCTTATATGAATCTTATTCTCCGGACCATTTCGGATCTCATCGTGATATCCCGGATCCCATCCGAGACTCCGAACAACATTCGGTCTCTTTACTCACATTCCATATCTACTAAACAACATCGAATCCTTAAGTGTGTCTCCCTACGGTTCGTGAATTATGCAAGCATGATCGAGACTCTTCTCCGATCAATAACCAATAGAGGAATTTGGAAATTCATATGGCTCCCACATATTTCTATGATTATTTCGTGATCGAATGAACCATTTACATACGATACCAATTTTCCTTTGTCTCACGATACTTTACTTATTTGAGGTTTGATCGTCGGTATCTCTGCATACCTAGTTCAACCTCGTTACCAATAAGTAATATTTTCTCGTTCCCGTGATATCTGATCCATTATGAGCCAGTCACATGCTTGCAAGCTAATTGGATGACATTCCACCGAGAGGGCCCAGAGTATATCTATCCGTCATATGGATGGACAAATCCCAATCTTGATCCATGTGCCTCAACACATACTTTCCGAACACTCAATGCCACCTATATAGCCACCCAGTTACGGTGTGGTGTTTGATGTCATCAAAGCATCCTTCCAGTGGTGGTGATTAGCATGATCTCATGGTCGAAGGAATTAGGTTACTATGTATCAGAAAGCTTATAGCAAGTAAACTATATTAAATGACTTGATCTTTATGCTACGCTTAACTATAGGAGTATGTCCATCACATCATTCTCCTAATGATATGACCCTGTTGTTAATAACATCTCTATGTTCATGATTAGGAAACCATGATCATATATTAACCAACAAGCTAGTTTAACAAGAGGCTTTACTAGGGACTCTTTTATGTTTACAAATCACACAAGTATTAATGTTTCTGGTTAATACAATTATAGCATGGTATGTAAACATTTATCATAAGCATGAAGATATGATAATAACCACGTTATTATTCCCTCTTGGGCATATCTCCAACAGTCTCCCACTTGCACTAGAGTCAATAATCTAGTTTCAAACCTTTGTGCATTCAACACCTTGCTAGTGGTCAACTGATCTCCGGATCAGAAACTTTCAGGTCCTTGTGTAATTGCATGTCTTTGCGTCTCTACGCATCACTCATTCTCTAATGAGATGGCTTTGTATAAATTTGGTCATTTGATGAGACCTTTGGTTCCTTGGGGTTAAAACATGTTGATAATATTGTCATACAATATATCTTCATAGTACTATCCCATTGTGAACCACACCTAGTTTTATAACAAACTACTTGACACAAATGCCCTCTTTTGCTGCTATTATAGCAGTCATATACTTAGCCTTTTGTTGTAGTATCTGTCACAATGTCTTAACTTTGGAACTCATCCAAATCCATTATGGAACTTACTTTCCATCATATTGTGCGACCCTTAGTTTAGATAGAGATCAACTTAATTTGTACTTTGTGACAAAATTAGTATCATTGTAATACTTTTACAAAGAACTAAACATCTATTTGTCACTTCTACAAAATAATATATTCTTAGTACTTCTAAAAGATCATAAGAATATCTTTACAATCGTCCAATAATCATCTTATGAATCATTTTGGTATATGCTCATAACATTTAGAGCATAGGACATATCTGGATTTGTACACATCACAACATGATTGATAAAGTACTCTTTGTGATTTTATATATCAAGTATAAAAAATACTTGAATCTTTATTCAATCCTTCCTGTGCAACAAGAACCTTTCTTGTAGTTTCTATATTGAACTCATCAATATCTCATCTATGTACTTCTGGCACAACCATATTAGCGTCTCAATTTATCCATATAGACATTGATGCCAAATATTCGGGTTCTGCCTAAGCCTTTCATCGAGTTGAAATTCTTAACTTGTGTCAATAAAAAGATACATCATTTCCAATCAACAATATGTCTTCCACATAATGTATTAGCAACATGTCTTAGCGCTCCCACTTAATTTCTTGCAAATACAAGCATCTTCATCGTCTCCGATGAAATTAAACTCTTTTAATAGTTTCATCATAGTGAAGATTCCAACTCCGCGATGCTTACTTCAACCATTGAAGTTTGCATATGCTTTTAGCATCCTTTGAATTAACAAAACTCTTTGGACTGTGTCATGCACACGTCCTAGGTAACCATTCTATTAGAAGAACCTGTTTTGTTTATTCAACTACCACATAACAAAATTATATGTAGTGGTTGCTACATTAATCCGTCTAGACTAAATATCGCTTAATGAAAGATCAGATCTTATCATAGTCAACTCTTTGAACATTGTTGTGAACTCTTTCCCAACACGTCGATAATTTCATAGATGTGAAACATCCATGTCTATTTCTTTATAGATCCAAATATGACTGTAAGTCTTGCACCTTTTCAGAGGGTCTTTCAAGTTCAAAGCTTGTTCTCTCGTATATGGAACTATCACGGATTTTATGGCTTCAAACCATTTGATGGAGTCAGGACCCATCATCGCTTCTTTCCATGTAGTCGGATCATTATTGTCAAATAATGATTTAACTCTCAAATCTTGGTATTTGATTGGTTACCCGACCTACTTGTATCAATAGGAACTTAGACCTATGTGACCACAACCTTTGAGGCACGTGAGCCATGAGCATTGTTGACGAGGTTTGTTTTCGTCAATGCCCATTGTTATGGACTTGAGTTTTGGAGAAGATGGAAATGCTGGAGATCGCGGAACGGTTAGCAAACAAGCAATACGGGACACGAGGTTTACCTAGGTTCAGGCCCCCGAGGGAAAACCCTACTCCTGCTTGTCTGCTCTTGATTACGGCGGAACCGATGATTACAGAGGTGCGCAAATGCAATCTGGCGTGGAGGTGTGTATGCGGAAGTATGAGTATTAGAGAGATCTAGATCTATAGATCTATTGTGGTCTAGTCTATCGGGGGGTGCCCTCCTCGTTGGCCCCTCCTAGCCTTTATATATTGGGAGGCTAGGTCTCAGCTACCGATTCGAGTAGGTTACAAGTTGTATCCAAACTCTAGTCTTGAGGTTTCCTTGTCTTGTGTGCTTGAGACTCCGTGTCCATATGGGCTTCATAGCAGCCGAAACGTCATGAGCGTCGTGGACCTCGGTAGATCGTCGAGTGGGCCTTCTATTGAGCTGGACCAGGTATGATAACATCGGGTACCCGTACGGCATAACCATGTCAGTAGCCCCCGAGTGTTCAGTAGAATTGTAGATTCGTCTGAGGACTCTTCAATCTTTCGGGTGCAGTTGTTTTTGTTCATCAAAGAATGATTTGAGTGTGTAGGGATTGTTGATGCGTGTTCCTGACTCCCGACGGATCAGGGCCAGTTAACTGTCTTAGGACAAAACAACACGATCTTCTTTAGATTCGAGTCCCTTGACTCGAACCTGGAACAAATGCTGGCGTAATTCAAATCAGGACGTTGAGGACTTACAGGAGTAGAATTCCAGTAATTTTCAAATGATGTACCCAACACGTCCGTTAGGATTTTCATCGCGCCTGCTGGCACGGATGATTACTAGCAGAGCGCAGTCGTGTGTGTTGTCAGGCCATCAGATGATATATGTAGGTCTTATGTTTGTGTCGCACACACAGCATCCGAATGTTTATCACCGCGGAAGTGTTTCGGGTGGCCAAGGAGATTGTTGCTCACTTAGCGTTAATTGGAGCAGAGTTGCCGAAAAGTTTTGCATGTTGATCCATAGGATCACAGTCGAAGAATTCATAGGGTGCGCGACCAGCGCTCCCTATGGGAGTAGCCCCCGAGTGTCTGTTCGAGTCGTAGACTCGAGCAGAGACTTTAATTCAGCCATTGTTCGGCTTCAGGTCCATAGGACACAAATTTTTCGGATGCTTGAATCCATACTCCCTATGGGAGTAGCGGAGTAGCCCCCGAGTCCGTAGTGGAGTCGTAGACTCGACGTAGGACTCGAAGAATAGTTCAGTCCTGAAGTGTTTTGTTCATTTTTCGGGTGCGCGGTCAGCGCTCCTGATAGGAGTAGCCCCCGAGTCCTTAGTCGAATCGTTGATTCGAGTGAGGAATTGAAGCGTGCCACTCGAAGATCTTCTGTGTGCGCGATCAACGCTCTAGTTTGGAGTAGCCCCCGAGTGTCTGGCGGAGTGGACTCGGGCAGAGACTCAAGTCTTGCATCATGTAGTTGTAGTCGGCAATCTCGTGGGCGTACCGCTGACCCGGAAGTACATCGGGCGCGCGACCAGCGCTCCTGATAGGAGTAGCCCCCGAGTGTCTAGTCGAGTCGCAGACTCGAGTGGAGACTCATGCGAGGAGAAACCACTGACCCGGAAGTGCATCGAGTCAGCGTCTCACGCATAAGGAGCCAGGAGTCAACGTAGCGGAGTGATGCGGCATTTTAGCCAGAAAGACTCGACGTTGCGGGTGAAGTCGACGCCGTTTCTTCTGTCGGGTGCGCGACCAACATCGCGTCTTCGTAGCATCAAGCGATGCAACCATCCGAGGAGGGACTCGACTCGGGTCTTGAGTGTATGGCGTGGCCAGCTGTTTTGTCGACTCCTATTGGAGGACTCGATTGAATATTTCGACGAAGTCGGCGTCCTTGTAAGCTGCAGAAAAACATGACTAATTGTGAAGCACTTGTATCTTGTAAGAAATATTCGCCTGTCAACTTGTATAGTAAGATTCTGGTGCCGATCGAGTCGACACTGTTGTACTGTATGCTAGGCCTTTTCGTTAGCCTGATTACCCTTAGTCTCAGTACCTTGACGAGGCACTCGGAGTTCAAGGATTCGACGATCAGGCAGAATCAGCTACTCGGGCTGTCGCGTTCGAGGTGCTCGAGTGCGTGGAGCCGATGGTACATTAGGTTACTCGAAGAGGGCGCAACCCCCGAGTGTTTCGAGTGCGATTAAAGTAAGAAAGAAAATCTACTCTGAGTAGAGAACTTAGCTTTAGTTGTCGTGGACAGAGTCGACGCGGTAGTGGGTCGCGCGCGGACGTGGTCGACGCAGCAAACCATAGTCATAGCGGCGACGGGTTTCCGGAGTTGATGGTGGTAGCGAGCTCTGCATCCGAAGATTGTCGCGGTCGAAGACCGCACCGAGTCGCCACATCCGAAGGATGTATCGGGTCACCCTAGCCGAAAGCCGCATCGGGTTGCCGGAGTCGAAGACCGCGGCTGGTCGCCGAAACGGAGGGAGACCCCGAGCCCTCGAGTCGTTGGAGCCGGAGATTATGGTGGGTTACCGCAATCAAAGATCGTAGCGGGTCACGCCGGCGGAGTTGATGCAGTCGCTGCATGATCGCCTAGTCCAAATACAACCCCCAAGCGTGTAGCAAGCAACAAGGTGATCACCGGGCCAAGCTGATTCGAAGATCGCCCGTATAGGACGCCGTGATAAAAAATATGGCGTTGATGCACCCTCCGTTAGGTCGTGTGGTACATGTAATTGAATAACAAACGTTGCATTGATTAGATTTATATAGAATTTATGATTCGCAAAGAAATTAATACAAAGATAGATACTAGATTGAATAAACAAAAAAAGGGGAAAATCCATGAGTCACGGCCTTGACAAGGTCACCGTGGTGTAGCTGTACGGAGTATCTTCTGATTCATGCCGATCCGGCCAGCTGTGCGGCGTAGCCATGACTGATTTTCTCGATCCAGTGCGATCGCTTGCTGGCTAAGATCTGATTGACCCCAGTGATCGTACGTAGACCAAAACGTAGATCCTCGTACCTGGCTTCCGGATACTGGCGAGATGTAGATTCCTTACTCGTAGATCGCTTCGGATGGGACCGTCACGATCGCACGATCATCGTCTCCAGTTCCCATAGACGGCGCCAATTGACGAGGTTTGTTTTCGTCAATGCCCATTGTTATGGACTTGGGTTTTGGAGAAGATGGGAATGCTAGAGATCGCGGAACGGTTAGCAAACAAGCAATACGGGACACGAGGTTTACCCAGGTTCAGGCCCCCGGAGGGAAAACCCTACTCCTGCTTGTCTGCTCTTGATTACGGCGGAACCGGTGATTACAGGGGTGCGCAGATGCAATCTGGCGTGGAGGTGTGTATGCGGAAGTATGAGTATTAGAGAGATCTAGATCTGTAGATCTATTGTGGTCTAGTCTATCGTGGGGTGCCCTCCTCGTTGGCCCCTCCTAGCCTTTATATATGGGGAGGCTAGGTCTCAGGTACCGATTCGAGTAGGTTACAAGTTGTATCCAAACTCTAGTCTTGAGGTTTCCTTGTCTTGTGCGTTTGAGACTCCGTGTCCATATGGGCTTCATAGCAGCCGAAACGTCATGAGCGTCGTGGACCTCGGTAGATCATCGAGTGGGCCTTCTATTGAGTTGGACCAGTTATGCTAACATCGGGTACCCGTAGGGCATAACCATGTCAATTGTTGCTGCCTCCGGAACACTTTTCAGCGCTGCGCAACTTTGCACATATAGATAAGGTTCTTTTAACCTTATCAAAGTTCTATTGTCCTCCCACTTAACTTTTCAAGGAAAATTCCTTTCTCAAATAAACTTGACGTTCTAAGCGACAAACATTTTTGTCTTTGGTGTTATGGAGGAATACTCAACGATTATTCAAAATAACATACAAAGATATGTTCATCCGATTTTGGTTGCAAACATCTTTCTTATGCATAGCATATCAATGTTTAAGAAAGGACAACTTGGGTTTTATCCCAAACCATAATTTTATATGGTGTCATTTCAACGGATTATGATGGAGCTCTTTTCAGTGGAAAAACGGTAGTATCTAAATCTTTAATCTTTAAAATATAATGGTAGTTTTATCAATTACACCTTTGATCTTACCATGCCAAACAAGGTTTCATTGCATATCTCGATTATTCCATACTCATATGGTGTTTTGGGAAACGCAAATCCATGGAACGATTCCTCAAATCTTAGGTGTTATGCTAAACTTTATAACTCAAATATCTTCCTTTATGATCCTATCATAAATTCTTTATTTTCTTGTTACATTGATTTTGCACTTCATCTTGAAAGTCTTTAAACTTTTCAAATGTTTCACACTTCATCCTTATTAAGTAAATATTCATATATTCACTCAAATTTTCGGAGAAAGCATATGAAGTTGAAACCTATCGCTCTTGACTACACATAATGGACTTCATACAACAATATGTAATAAGCATAAGCTAGTCATCCGTTCCCTTTGGCCTATGAGAGGAGTTTTAATTATCTCTAGGAAAATTTCACAAGCGTCATTTGATCAAAAATCAAAAGACTCCAAAATTCCATCCACATGGAGTTTCTTCATGTTTTCCTTCCAATATAATTTAAATGGCGATGTCACTTCCTAAGTGATCTTTATTATCAATTGTCTTTTGACATTTTTTAGCAATATTTTTATGGATGTGATTTATCCAACGAGATTTGTAAATCATCCATATTTTATGGATTACGGCAATTATTTGAACAACCATTTTGTTCTCATAATACCTGATAAAACAAATCTTGAAGGCAAGATTTTATGTTAACGAGCAACACAACAACCCTTTATTTGTTCTCGATGAACATCATCACATATTCTTTTGCTAGTTACTTAGGCCATTGTAGTTCATGAATTGTGTTGTTTCGTATGACGATTCACACCAACAAATTCAGTATCCAATACTTAAGAACCACATTGTTTAAAAAGAAAAGAATATAGCCATAACATGTATATCCTCTATATACCTAAGCTGAACAATTCTAGTCTTTTCTTTTCTGCCATATATTTCTGAGATTCTCTTTCAGTATTTCCTTTTCCGTTCGAAAGAATCTATCAACATCAATAGTGGAGCCATACACATGACACATAGTCCAAAGCATGTATAGTTAAATACCAATGTCTTTGGACTTGCACTTTGAAGTAGATCACCATCATCGAATACTTGGTGTTATTTCAAATTCCATTATTTAGTAATCTTTTAGTGTAGTAAACATTTTATCAAATATTCACCCTTATCATGGAACTATTCATGATCAAGCTACTTTTAGCTTATAACGGTGAATCGCGAGTATAATGTTGCTCTCCAAAACCTTTTGGAGGATTAGGAAGACAAGCGTCTCAAACCATTTTCAAATTCTCATCAAATATGAGAACATAAACTTTGCCATATTATACTCTCTCATGTTTCAACCAAAACATCATTTCAGATATCGCAATATCTTCCACACATCATGGTTTCTGAAACAACTCTTTCAGATCCTAGATAACCTTGATATTAAAACAATCTTTTGAATATCAAGAATCATGGAGACAAACATGATACTTATATACTAACACTGGAATTGTCACTCTTGATTTAATACCAATTATTAAACTTCACAGAGTAACCAGAACTTACTGCAAATTTGCAATAGGACTTTTAAACTTTAGATTAACACTTCAAAAAAATATGATACCAGTTCGTAAAGTAACTAACCAGAATTCTATAGTTCTATTATCTCAATTATAACTAAGTGCAAGGCGGTAAACGGATGCCAATGACTACAACAACTATGCAAATTTACTTTGATTTAATTTATGCTAAATAGTGTTCAACTTTTAATCATATTGATATTGAACTCCCACTCAAAACAATATCCCTCACATTGTTTTAGTGATCATACGAACCAAATTTACTACACCAAGTCCGATCATCACGTGACATGATATTGTTTCAAAGGCGAACAATCATCATGTTCATCATATCATCTATATGACTCATGCTTTACCTTTCGGTATTCCGTGTTCCGAGACCATGTATGTACATGCTAGGCTCGTCAAGATCAAACCTTCGCTTCCGCATAAGCAAATCTGGCTTGCTCCCATTGTATACACTCGCAGAATCTAACACACCTGATCATCACGTGGTGCGTCGAAACAACGAGCTTTGGCAATGGTGCCTACTAAGGACGAACACTCTATAACTTGATATTTTTTGAGAGGGATCATCTTATAATGCTACCGTCACGAACTAAGCAATACAAGATGCATAAAAGGATTAACATCACATGCAATTCAAAATATGTGATATGATATGGCCTTTCTTCTTGTGCTTCCGATCTCCATCTTCAAGCACGAACATGATCTCCATCATCACCGGCGTGGCGTCAAGGTCAATGGCGCCGCTCCATGGTTGTCGTCCACCAGCATCAACTATTACAACTACTTTAAATAATAGACACGCAGGTCTAGACGAAATTAAAAGACAACCATATGGCCCCTGCCGGTTGCCGACTTACAATAAGGAACATTGCATACATCATATATAATCACAATCATGGCCATATCACATCACAGCACATCCCTGCAAAACAAAGTTAGACGCCTCTAATTTTCTTTGCATGTTTTACGTGGTTTGGGGCTTTCAATAAGTGTCATTCTAACTTACGAACAAGAACCACAACTTTGATGCTTGAACTATCAAGTGCCCGTTGTAAATTGAATCTTTACTATGATGGGAGAGACAGACACCCGCAAAGCCACTTATGCAATACAAGTTGCATGTTGAGCGTGGATCAAGTCTCATGAATGATGTCATGTAAGGTTAGCCCGGGCCGCTTCATCCCACCATACCGCAAGATGCAAAGTACACAAGAAGAAATTGATAATAAAATCACCACTGCCCACAATGACCATTGTGTTCTACTCGTGCAATAGATCTACATATAGACACGGCTCTAATACCACTGTAGGGGTTCGTAGCATGGAAAACAAAAAATTTCTACCGCATGAACGCACAATCAAGATCTAATCTATGATCAAGCCAAGATCTATCTACTAGATCGGTGCAACAAGTTGATAGAGTACTAACCCTCGAAGATCCAAAGCGGTTAACGAGAGTAGATTCTTGTGGGTGATGTAGTCGTTCACTTGCCGATCTCAAGATCGTGTGCGTAGATGATCCTTCCGGCGCCGCGTTCCAGCAGCGCTCCCGCAGTCGGTCACACGTACGGTACTCGATGAAGACCTTCCTCTCCCTTGTTCCAACAGGCAGCGGAGGTTGTAGCTCTCTCCTCGCGATTCCGGCAGCACGGCGGCGTGGTGTCGGAAGTAGAGGGGAGATCCAACAGGGCTACGCCTAAGCCGGAGCGAGTATGGTGGAGTAGAGGGAGCCCCGGCAATCAAGGGTTTATAGGTCCGAGGTTTAGAGGTAGCTAGCAACTAGAGTTTAGCTAGTCGGTAGCGGTTTAGAGGAGATCTAGATTGGTCGCAACTAGAGAGGGGGTGGCGGCCAACCTAGGGTTTCTTGGGTGCCTAGGGCAAGGGGGATACCTTTGGGTGTGCCCCTACCCCTCCTTATATAGGTGGGGGGCGTCCAAGGGTGTTCCCAACCCAGGTGGAAACCCTCCCTAACTCAGAAACCCTTCCTAACTCGGAAACCATGTTGGGATTTGACTTTTTCAAACTGCCTTTTTGACTTTCAAATTATAGTTTGATTTCTTTCTTCCAAGTGTCCAGCCAAGTGATCTAGGACATGATGCAACCATTACACTTTGTCATGACACATCCATGTACCCTTCCCCTTCCGGATCGGTGAACCTTCTAGACCCTTTTAGAACATTCCGGTGAAAACACCGGAATCATTCCCGAACTCTGAAATTGGATTTTCCTTATATGAATGTTATTCTCCGGACCATTCCAGATCTCCTCGTGATATCTCGGATCCCATCCGAAACTCCGAACAACATTCGGTCTCTTTACTCACATTCCATATCTACTAAACAACATTGAATCCTTAAGTGTGTCTCCCAATGGTTCGTGAATTATGCAGACATGATCGAGACTCTTCTCCGATCAATAACCAATAGAGGAATCTGGAAATTCATATGGCTCCCACATATTTATACGATTACTTCATGATCGAATAAACCATTTACATACGATACCAATTTCCCTTTGTCTCATGATACTTTACTTATCCGAGGTTTGATCGTCGGTATCTCTGCATACCTAGTTCAACCTCGTTACCGATAAGTACTCTTTTCTCGTTCTCATGATATGTGATCCCTTGTGAGCCAGTCACATGCTTGCAAGCTAATTGGATGAAATTCCACCGAGAGGGCCCAGAGTATATCTATCTGTCATATGGATGGACAAATCCCAATCTTGATCGATGTGCCTCAACACATACTTTCCGAACACTCAATGCCACATTTATAGCCACCCAGTTACGGTGTGGTGTTTGATGTCATAAAAGCATATTTCCGGTCATGGTGATTAGCATGATCTCATGGTCGAAGGAATTAGGTTACTATGTATCAGAAAGTTTATAGCAAGTGAACTATATTAAATGACTTGATCTTTATGCTACGCTTAACTATAGGAGTATGTCCATCACATCATTCTCCTAATGATATGACCCTGTTGTTAATAACATCTCTATGTTCATGATCTTGAAACCATGATCATATATTAACCAACAAGCTAGTTTAACAAGAGGCTTTACTAGGGACTCTTTTATGTTTACAAATCACACAACTATTAATGTTTCCGGTTAATACAATTATAGCATGGTATGTAAACATTTATCATAAGCATGAAGATATGATAATAACCACTTTATTATTGCCTCTTGGGCATATCTCCAACAATAAATGCATGTGTGGCTTCCACAACGCATGACACCGAAGCAAGCTAGGGTTTTTCCATCCTCTCTGCTTGCGCTGCCACTGTAGTCTACTCCACCCGCTTGCGGGCGTGCACCGGCGGTCGGGAGAGCAGGTCTCCGGAACCACTTGCCTTTGTGATCCTATACGGGAGAGGGCGAATAAGGTTTTTGGAAAGCGCTTCGTGCGACTGCTCAAGTTTGTCATCACGACGCGTCTTCCCGGTCATCAAGCCGGACCTACTGCACGTCGACTTCTTCGACAGGCTACTGCACCAACGGCGACTACACCGACAACCGATCAATACGTACACCGTCATCAGATCTGTTGTTTTACTATGGTTGTTAGTGCGCATACTCTGCTACTGTTCATGTTGATTTAATACATATAGTTTGTTAGAGGTTCACGTGATTGTAGCTGTTGCCGTGTCGGACACTAGTACAACACTCGGTTCATATTAAATCCAACACTCGGTTCATATTAATCGTGGAAATTATGCCTAATAATCCAACACTCAGTTCGTATTAAATCCCGCGTCGGACACTAGTACAACTTCGTTGGATCATATCCCATCAGGTTTTCCCGATAGAACATTGGAGACCTCGATTCAGTCCCTCCCTTCTTCTGACGGCACAACAGAAGACATGCGTGAAAGAACCATCGGAAGACCCCCTTCGCACGAGGACGAACCGTCGAACCCTTACTCTATTCCCCAATTCTTTCTATCGCACATGTAATGGTTCGACCTAGTGGTGTGGTTAAGTCATCCCAATCACTGGCCCACCACTCAACGCAACCTATACCTTTTTTTACGAACGACTCTTAGCATGTACCAACGAGAGGCTTAATTTAAACTGTGGTCGTATAGCTTAGAGAAACTCCAGCAGTCGCGCTATAATTTGGTGTTGTAAAATCCATTTGCAACGCGCTGTATTCGGATAGAGCGCTCGACCTCCACCGGAGGCTCTAATTTGCAGCGTGCCGAAAGTGGCGAAAAACATCCCTTCACCGGGAGCGTTTTTCACATATGTGCATCAAAAGAAGATTAAATAAGACCAAACAAATATACCAAAAATGAACATAAAATTTTAGATAGAGCCAGACCAAACGCGCGCGTCCCTAACGCTGCTAGGAGCACCACACCCCAGCCTGTCCTAGCCAAGTCCCTCGCCATAGCCCCCTGCTCCTATCCGGGCGTCACCAACAACGGCCCTAGTGGCCAGATCACCCACCTCATCCTCGAGCAGGAGGGCATCAACGACACTTTCCCGTCGGTCACCCTCTCGGGCCTCTGAAAGGATACAGATGTCACCTAGAGGGGATGAATAGGCGATTAAAACTTTTCCGAGAGTGGCTCGACAAAGGCGGAATTAAACTAGCGTTTACTTTGTCAAGCACAACCTAGAACAACTAGGGTTCACCTATGTGCACCAAAAATTTATGCTAAGCAATAGAAGCAACAATGTGATAGCAAGATATAGATTACTTCAAGCACGAAGGCTATCACAATGTAAAGTGCACAAGTAAAGAGTTCGGGTAAAGAGATAACCGATGCATGCAGGGACGACGATATTTTACCGAGTTCCTCCCAACATGGAGTAAGTCTCGTTTGGAGAGGGGGTGGTATCAAACCACCAACGCCACAAAAGGCCTCCCTGATTCTCCCGTGAATCTCACCACAACAGGATCGATCCACGCTTCCACTATTGGTGCACTTGTCGGTGGCAACTGGAACCTCTCACAAGGTTGGGGCACTTCTCCACAAATTAATTGGAGGTTCCCAACAAACGCCACCAAGGCCACAACGCCACAAAACCATCTAGGGTTCCAAGAACCCAAGATGGACAAGCTCCAGTGAGTAACTCAAACCAAATCCTCTGAGGAGAACACAAACTGATGCATCGAATGCAAATGGCAAGAACATCACAAAATGCTCCAATCCCTCACTCTCAAGTTCCAACAAAGCTAGTAAAGCTATTGGGGGAACAAGAGAGGAGGAATCAAAGAGGGACACAAAATCCTCCAAAATCTAGATCCACAAAGATACACTCACGAAGAGATGAATCGGTTAGGTCAAAACATGGATCTAGATCTCCTTTCTCTTCCACTCAAATATGGGCAAGAATCATCGGAGGAGAAGATATTAATCAAGCTTCAAAATTTAGAGCAAGTGTGGAAAAAGCTTAGACTAATAGAAGAGAAAGCGGGCCCAGTGCGAGCGGGCGGCACGCGCGCGAGGCGCTAGGCGTGGGTCAACGCAGCTATGCACGCGAGAGAAGCGCAGCAATGAGCTCAGCCAGCAAGGCGAGCGAAATGGATGAGCTGGTGCAACAGCAGCAAGACGTGGCGACCAAGCGGCGCGCGAGAGGGCCCAGCGAGCGAGCGCACGGGACGCGAGGCGAGCGAGGCGCGGGGGTCTGGCGGATTTGAGCGAAGCAGTGGGGCCTGGGCAGCAGCAAAGCAGCAGGTAGAGGGGTCAGCGATGAAGGGAAATTATGGCAAGCGGCGCTTGATCAACGTGGCAGCGGGGTGGGACCAGCAGCCAGAGCTGGAACAAACGAAGTCAGGGCGCGCCAGACGTGAGAAACAAGGCAGGAGCTGGATCTGGGCGATTCTGGGCTGGCCGGTAGTACTGGTCCACCCGGGTGGTACTATCGGACCGAACGGTACAACCGGAGAAAAAAAGCCTTCTGCCAGGTACTAAAATACGGTATTACCATTTTTTGGTACCTAGTGCGGTATTACCATTTTTTGGTACCTAGCCCGACAGATTATTCAAACGATTATAATTTTTGATTGGTAACTCCGAATCGACCCGATTCTAATTGCGTTGGAAAGAGGACGACATGAGATACCCTATAAAAAGTAAAAATATTGGTTATCACCAAATAAGAATGTATCATGTATTATAATATGAGATACCTCACTTGGTGAAAAACCGAAAAACCGCCAAGATAAAAAACACAACAAGATACAAACGAAAGATCCGATTTTGATGAACAAGAGCTTGTTGTGGAGATTACCACAAGCTTTATATCCTCATATGGATAAGACCAAATGACAACCAAATACGATGCTGCAAGTATGCAAAGGTTTGAGCTCTCTCCGAACGATGTGATCGAGTTACTCATTCGAGAGCCCCTCTTGATAGTACGGTTAACTATCCTAAACCCGGTCTTTCACTAACAATATGAGACCGGCAAAAGGGAAAACCTATCAAGATTATACCTTTGCCTTGAGCATTCCACTTGAGCTCGATGTAGACGATCTTTCCTTACTCAAGATGGAACGCCTTTCTTGATTCCTCATCACCGATCCATGATCACCGAGGATGGCAAGCATCAAAGATGAGATCTTCTATAGACGGTGTATTTTGAGCTTGCACAACATATCTTTTTCTCATTTCATCGACCTTGAAGTCGACACAAGCTCCAAGCGATGCCAATGGACAATTCCTACAAGTATAACTTAATACACACATTAGTCCATAAAGATTGTCATTAATTACCAAACCACACATGTGGGCCCACATGTTCTATCAGCCTCGTCGAGCTTCGCGTGCTCAATCTCAAGTCCAATATGCTCCATGGCGCCGTCCCCGACCTCTCCGCGCTCGCCAACCTCAAGGCACTATTCCTCGCCGGCAACCGCTTCTCGGACCCCTTCCCGGCCTCCAGGCGACGATGGGTGCCGCCGCGTTCTCGAGCAATCTAGGACTCTTCGGCGAGGTCATTCGACGCGAGTGCCAGGACGGTTCCACCGATCCCCCGAGCATTCTTAGCTGGCGGCCAGCGGACAGGTGCGGTCAAGCGTGGGGCGGGGAACACGGGTGGCTGAGCATCCAGCGGTGGCGGCCTCGTCTGGGAGCAACGACACGCTAAATATTCCGGTAGTTGGCCTCTCCCGTGTGGAGTAGATTTTGCTGCGCGTTGTAGCCCATGCCCAATATATATCGTGCGAGATAGAGATTTTTGGCGCATGCTGGAAAGTTTTTGGGCACGTACTATTTTAGAGGGTCTTGCTGAAGCACCGATTTTATCTCTCTCACGCTAAATTGGCAATTTTTTAGCACGCAGTTCATTTAGCGCGATTGCTGGAGTTTCTCGACTTTAGGGTTCGATTTCGCCAACCTCCACGAATTCAAGGTTTGTATGGACTTCTCTCATTTCTCATGTCTAGCCATTTTACATATGGCTGTGTTCGTATATTGTACTTCCTCTGTTTCATAATATAAGATATTTAAGTTTTATGAAAAAATGTTTATAAACATCTTTTAATATATAGGTTTAAAGAGCACACTAAAATATGTATAGATACATTATCTTCACAAACCACGCGGCTATTTGCCTCTCGTTGTATATGCACCCTTTATTTGAATTTGAATTTTATCAAAATTTGAAATGCCAAAAAAAATATGTGCACGTAGAACTTCAAGTTTTAGATACGTCCAAAGTCGCTTCGTAAAAAATAAACATTTTGAATGACTTGTGCAAAAAAGGCAAAATTTGGTGCTAAAGCAACGTACTACAATACAACTTTTTGTCTTTTTTGTATAGCCCACAAAACATATCAGTTTTTCATGAAATGACTTTGCGTGAACCTAAAACATGAAGCTACCCATGAATATTCTTTTTTTGAAATTTTTCAACATTTTAAAATATATTACTTTTGTACCGGGTGCAAATGCACCCGGGTTCAAAAGTGGATTTTCGCAAATATTTTATATTTTTAAAGGAGTTAAATCCATCAATGATATCTCAACTTGTCGAGCAAAATCATTTCCATTACTGTACAACACAGGAATATAATTTTACAGTCATTGAATACGATTTCGAGGATCATCGACGGTCACTGATGCAGGTAGCACACTGTATTTGCTGACATGGCAAGTTACTGTCAGCCTCTAATCGTGCTCTTTGTAAAAAACCACCCCAAATCATATTTGTTTTGCCACAACACTCACACTCCCGAGACAATATGCGCTGACTGGGAAACAATCGTAGGTGGCAACTCATCACGAATAAAAAGCAAAATATAAAAGGTCATCACGACGATGCCACCTAGACCAAGAGCACGCCGTACCCTTGTGCCTGCATCGACCAAGAGCTAGTCGGGTCGCCGCCCGTGTCCTTGAGCTCGAAGCGATGCCGTCTGAACGGCTGAACCAAGAACTTGCCACAATGCTGCATGGATTGACCAAGAGCTAGCCGCTCCGCTGCCTGCCTCCATGAGCTCCTGGAACGCTGCTTCGATTAAGTGCTCACCGGGATACCACCTGGGCTTGCCAGTAGCCGCGCTGCCGCCTGCGTCCATGGATACTCGTATGTTCATTAGCTCGCTGAGACGCCGCCTGCTACCAAAAGCTCGCCGCGCCAACGCCCTCCACCTCGATGAGCCCGACGAGCGGTGGACGCTGGCGGCCGCATATTTTGTCGTTGTCTGGGACAGGTTGGATGGGGATCGAAAGAGACAGGGAACAGGAACGACGGTTTTGCAAAAAAGCTCTCTTCTAGACGCGTATTTTTATATTTCTGTTAATTTAACTGACCATTGTGTCCTTCGGCTCGTCAAGTAAAAATTTAACTCTTTTGGAAACTGAGGGAGTACTCAGTACGCGAAATGTGGGACGAGATATGGGCACGCGGCTGACTCAACAATGAACCCTGTCTACTTTGCCTCGATCATCTCACCCTAATTCTGTACCTATCTCTGTGCATGGCCTGATGAGAGCTGGCTCCGGGGCACGGCGGCCTGTCGCCTGCACCTGGTGATGGGGCGGCTCAGGCCTCAGGCTGACAGACGAGTCACGCGTTGAGCAACGGCTCATTAAATTGGTGCCCATTAAATTTGAGGGACGGGCCCGCGTGCCAGGGAAACAAGCTGTCGTGGGCCACGTTCGGTGACATGGATAAAATCATCTCCACTATCGTTTCTAGTAGACCACTTTTAGACAAGTTTGTTGAAATATATTGTCTAGTTCTTTTTATCAGTTCGGACTTTTGGTTGTGTTGACTAGTGCATGTAATTCAATATGGTATCGGAGCAGGAGGTCCTAGGATCAAATCCTGACCAACGCAAAAAAAAATAACAAAAAAATATTGCATCTAGCCGTTTCCATCAGTTCGGACTTTTGGTTGTGTTGGCTAGTGCATGCAATTCAATAGAGTTTTCATCCGGATTATCAAAATTCGTCTCACTTGTGTTTCTAGGACGTTGATTTTGTCCGGATTTAATCTTTTTTATCCCGGCGTTTCCAAACCAAACCTAGCGCGCTAGGAATCGCCTGGAAACACCGGACGTAGCAAATCTCACAGTGTGGTCCATACTCCAGTGAGGAAAGCGTTCTCTCTCCTCCCACATGCCCATCTTCTCTCTCTCTCCTGTCCGCCTGGTCAGAGGATCTCGGCGTGGGGGCCCCGCGGAGCTTGGTGTGGGCTTGGCCAGCTGACTGGCGTGCGCGCCTGGTGGGCGAAGCTCGGTGCGGGCTTGGCCGACGCGGATCTTCGCCAAGCTCATCACCGTCTCGTCGCCGAACTCGCCAAGCTCGCCACTGTCGTCAAGCTCGTCGCCGTAATGCCCAACGAGTGGAGATGCCTAACGAGTGGAGATGCCCTAACGAGTGGAGATGCCCTAACGTATCTTGTACTCCAAGGGATACAAAACACCTTTTCTTTGAATGTGGCAGAGTCGAGGAAATATGGAAAAATCTTGGTATCTCATCGGCTATTGAAAAGCTTGCCAAACAGACCGGGAGGGATCGGCGATACTGGAGACTATCCTAAGAAGTGACTCAAGAAACGTACCAGGGTGCTCATACCTTGGAAGGAAAGAATTAATTTTCATCAGCGTGCTGGATAGATTAGCCGTGATGAAGCGGTGCAGAAGACAGCCAGGAACTCACATGCCATCTTTGCCATGGTGCTGAACTATTCAAAATCATGCAAGAGGACGTGGTGGGGAGACATCCCAAAGGTTTTGTTAAACTAAATGTGGACGCGGGCTTTTCTGCTGACAATTTTACAGGAGCAACATGGCAGTATTGCCTGATGACCATGACGTTTTTATTGCGGGCTCATGTTGCGGCATTCCCCATATCGGTGACGGCTGTCCAGAATGGCTTAATTCTTGCAGCTCAAGTGGACTGTAACAAATTGATCATTAACAATAGCGACTATGCAATTTCTGGGCTTAACAACCTCTTTGATGTCTCCGCTTGTCTGGAAGCCTTGGGCAACTCCTAAATGCAAGTTATTTGCTTGGTTGGTCCTACAAAATAGAGTGTGGACGGCGGATAGGTTTGCCCGAAGAGGGTGGCCAAATTGTGGGCTATGTAAGCCAGTGGCGGAGGACGAAAAAAAATCAAGGTAGGGCGAACTTCAAAAAAAGTAAATATCAACTCGGTCTTGATGATCTTTGTCATCGAAAAAGCCCTTTCAACTATTGTTGTTTTTACCAGTAAAAGCAATACTAGCTTAACAAGACGATAAACGATATGAAGCATAATGTATCATTTAAATATTAAGATAATCTCTAAAGTCTTTAATTCTCTGTATATGAATAAAGAATATCTCAAGCTTATCTTATATAAGTTCATGCTCATGACAATATAAATCCCCATGATAAATCTCTGTAAGCCGAGAAATCTTATTCGCGTTGAACCTATAAAATAATTCATTTCGGGCAAGGCAAAACAAAGAAACTCTAACGAAAACTCATCAAATCGATGGTCAAAATCAGTTGTAATAGATTTTATTGAAAAATAGAAGGTGGCCACACGCCGAAAAAATCAATAGTGACCTAGTATATTCTCGTTTTTAATGACTTTTCACTCATTTTTGTTATCACTTCGTCCATACTTAGGATTGTGATCTTATTTTTTGCGCGAATTCACATCTTTAGGAGGGTTCTAAACCATCATTTCTCTAATTGAGAAAGCATGCATTAGAAGTTTTTACCAATAGTAAGCCAAAGTACAAACATAAAACATAAACCATCAGATAATAAGAATTGGTTTAGGCCACATGCCATAAGGCGGCCAAAATACTCTCATGACCTCCTTAGATACCTCATCTAGGACATTGTTTAGAGTTGATTTTGATTAGATTGAGAATTAGCAATTGCAGAGAGAAAAGTTTAGTTTAAAACTAGACTACACATAGTCCTTATTTCACTTCAGAATCAATTTTACGCAGTATTTACTAAAATAAGCATAACTTTCTCATACGAAGTCCGTTTTCAGCGTATAACCACTCAAAATATTTAGAAAAAACATACGCATTTAAAGGTTTTCACAAAAATATCAAGGTAGGGCGGCTGCCCTACCTTGCCCTACTGGGAGCTCCGCCCCTGATGTAAGCTATGCAACCAAAAGGCTAGAATCGGCCGCACACCTCTTATTCAAGTGTCGCTTCTCCATTAGGATTTGGAACAAACTAAAGCTTTGGCTCGGCCTTCATCAAATCGACACGGCCCTTTGGCAACAATTCCACTCCGTCAAAGAGTGGTGGAAGAAGGCAATCCACAAGAAAGGACCACATAGGAAGGCATTGGCCTCGCTCACAATGTTGGTCTCCTGGGAATTATGGAAGGAAAGGAATGCAAGAGTTTTCTGAGGCCACTCCGTCACCGTGGATATGATGGTAACAAAAATCAAGAATGAAGCTCGTCTTTGGTGCTTTGCAGGGGCAAAAGCTCTTAGCAGTTTAATCTTTTGTGAGTAATTGTTTTGTTGTTGATCTTGGCTTTTTGCCAAGATATGGTTTGTAAGCACTCTTTAAAACTCCTCTCCTTAATCAATGAAAATGGCAAGTCTTTTGCCTTGTTTCAAAAAAAAAAAAAACTACATGGATGTCGGTGAGAGAATGCAGAATGGTAGACATTCAGTGGGAGGTGCAGCTGCAATTTATGAGAGTGCTCCTTTTTAGCTCGTGGTTTTGCTAGTGTTCAATTTGCTTATTGTCCTAGAGAGAGTAATTTTGTGGCTCATAATCTTGCTTGTAGTGCGTGAGGGATCTCAGTCGACTACTTGGCTTGAGGATCCGGCTATCTTTCTTATGAGCCATCTGGCAAATGATGTACTAAGTTTATTTGATAATTAATAAAGTTGTCGTAGTGGCCTTTCCTAAAAAAAAGTTCAGTACTAATGTAGTAGATGCAACAAAAGTCCACGAGAAACATACTTTATTGTCATACATAGTCATGCTACAAAACATTGATCACTTGGAACTACCGTCACAACTGCAGGAGACTGCCGTACTGCCACAGGTACCTACTATTGGATCTCCGGGACTGTTGCAGTTTAGCTGCCAGCAGCAGGATGTTGCTTTATAACAGGGTTTCTTCTCATCCTTAGGGCAACAGCGACAGGGATAACACCGTTTCAGGGAAATCTCTTGAGGTGAATACGGTTCTTGCAAAAAAGTTTTCTTGGACTCCATTGGGATGTACTCTGTGATGTTGTGTATGTCCTTCGCTCCCTTTTGTCCTGCATATTAAGTATTTAGGTTATGGGTGCACAAACATAATGTAGAAAATATTTTGACATGACGATGAGACTATAAAAAGGAAATAATGATAATTTTTTTTTGCATTATGTGAGGTAAGATTCATCAAATACATCATTGTGCAATGCATGATTATACTTCATCTATTCCATTTTCAAAAGCAGTCTTATATAAGAGCATCTCCAAGAGGCGTGCCAAATCGGCCGCACGCTATATTAACCGTCGAAACGTTCCTCCAGCAGGCGCTGTAAATCGCGCGGTGCTGTAATTTTTTTTGGGATGCGGGACGTTTTGCATTATCCTGAGCGCTATAGTTTGGGGTCCGGCTGCAGCGCGCGGCATCACTCCACCCGCGCGCGAAGAAAACCCGCCAAGAAACTTCCCTCCCGCCCGTCGCCGCCCTACCGCCAAATCATCGCATCCGCGCGTCCGCCGGCGGAATTCCGGCGATGGACGCGCCCTCCGGCACCCCTCCGACCCCTCCCTACTCCATTCCAACTACCGCCGCCGCCGTGGCGCCGCCGAATGCGCCAAACCCTAGCGATGCCACTGCCAGGAACACCGGTTCCCGAGCCCTCTTCGTCCCGCCGCGCCCGACGCTGCACACAAGCCCCGCCGCCGCGCAAGGCGCGGCCGTCGGCCAAGAGGAAGGTGCCCGACAAGCCGCTACGCGGCGCGTAAAACATCCTCCACCGCCGGCTCCATCAAGCAATCATCCGCCGCCGCCTCTATCCGCCGACTCTTCCGGCGCGCACATGGTGTTTGATGAAGTGTCGGAGTGGTAAATGACATTTCTTTTTATCGATTTCTTAGTTTAGATGCATACATTGTCGGAGAGCCATGGATTTTATTGCAATGTAGAGTCGATGACGCGACTTTCATGGATGCGATGAATGTTAGATCTTCGTTCACGAATGACGACATTGTTGAGGAGGAGGAATATGAGAATGTCGATGAGGAAGGTGAGGGGTTGATTGAACCGAGTGTTGGAGATATGCCCAAGAGGCAATAATAAAAGTAGATATTATTACATCTTTGTGTTTATGATGAATGTTTACATCCCATGCTATAACTGTATTAATCAGAAACTTTAATACTTGTGTGATTTGTAAACATAAAAGAGTCTCTAGTAAAGCCTGTTAAACTAGCTTGTTGATTGATTGATGATCATGAACATTGGATGTTCTTAATAACAAGGTCATATCATTAGGAGAATGATATGATGGACACACTCCTATAGTTAAGCGTAGGATAAGATCAAGTCATTTAAATAGTTCAATTGCTATAAGCTTTCAGATACATAGTGACCTAAATCCTTCGACCATGAGATCATGTTAATCACCATCACTAGATGGATACTTTCATAACATCAAACACCACTTTGTAACTGGGCGGTTATAAAGGTGGCATTGAGTATTCTGAAAGTATGTGTTGAGGCACATGGATCAAGAGTGGGATTTGTCCATCCATATAACGGATAGATATACTCCGGGCCCTCTCGGTGGAATGTCATCCAATTGGCTTGCAAGCATGTGACTGGCTCACAAGGGATCACATACCACAAGAACGAGTAAAGAGTACTTATCGGTAACAAGGTTGAACTAGGTATGCAGAGATATCGACGATCAAACCTCGGATAAGTAAAGTATCGTGAGACAAAGGGAAATTGGTATCATATGTAAATGGTTCATTCAATCACGAAGTAATCGTAGAAATATGTGGGAGCCATATGAATTTTTAGATTCCTCTATTGGTTATTGATCGAAGAAGAGTCTCGATCATGTCTGTATAATTCACGAACCGTAGGGAGACACACTTAAGGATTTAATGTTGTTTAGTAGATATGGAATGTGAGTAAGAGACCGAATGTTGTTCGGAGTCTCGGATAGGATCCGGGATATCATGAGGAGATCCGGAATGATCCAGAGAATAAGATTCATATAAGGAAAGTCCAATTCCGGGGTTTGGAAATGTTTTCGGTGTTTTCACCGGAAGCTTCTAGAAGGTTATGGAAGGTCCACCACCCCGGGGGGATGGGTACGTGGAATGTTCCATGACAATGTATTATGGTTTTATCATACCCTAGGTCACTTGGCTTGGCAATGGGAAGAGAGAAATCAAACTCTAGTTTGAATAGTCAAACGCCAGTTTGAAAAAGTCAAATCCCAACATGATTTCCTTGTGGAGGGAAGAGAGGACACCTAGTGGAGGAGGGTTTCCCCTTCCTCCCTTGCCGCCGGCCATGAATAGGTGTTGGGGAAGGACTCCCCTTCCCCAACCTCCTCTCCCCACCTATATAAGGAGGGGTAGGGCACCCCGTACCCCTCACCCCAAACCCTAGGCCGGCTGCCCCCTCTAAATTGTCGCCGCCCTAGATCTCCTCCAAGTCGTCCCCACCATCTACCCCTAGCCGCCGGCCACCTCCACCCCTTGGCCTCTAACCCTAGTTTCCAAGGGCCCTCTCTACTCCACCATACCCGCTCCGGCTTAGGAGAAGCCCTACGGGATCTCTCATGTACTTCTACCACCACACTGTCGTGCTGTTGGAATTGCGAGGAGGATCTACAACCTCCACTGTCTGCTGGAATAAGGGAGAGGAAGGTCTTCATTGAGTACCGAACGTGTGACCTACTATGGGAGCGCTTCCAGAACACGCCACCGGAAGGATCTTCTACACGATCTTGAGATCAGCAAGAGAACGACTACATCACCCACGAGAGATCTGTATCTCGCTAAATGCTTTGGATATTCGAGGGTTAGTACTCTATCAACTCGTTCCACCGATTTAGTAGATTAGATCTTGGCTTGTGTGTGTGTTCATGTGATATAATTTTTTTGTTTTCCATGCTACGAACCCCTACACCGCGCCCTACCGGTCGATCGGCAAACTACACTATAGCGAGGACTAGTTTTTTTGCAAGACATGGTTGACAATTGGAATGGATCCAACAACCGGCTCTGACCAAACTAGAGAGACCTATTGGATGAGGATGAAGGAGTACTTCGACGCCAACAACACAAGTGGGAATGAGCGGAGCGTGCGTTCTCTTCGGTCTCGTTGGTCGGGCATCAACACTGATTATCAAAAGTGGGCGGGCATGCAAACCAATGTTGATGTCATTAACCCAAGTGGCATAAATGATATCGATAGGGTAAGAAATTCTACTACTTTGTTGTTCTATATGGCTCATCTCTACGCACGGTTGTTGTTCTAAATGGCTCATCTATTCTCTTTTGTTTTCTTTGTAGAACTCTGGCTCAAGGCTTGTTTAGAGACATAGGAAAAAAGAACAAGAAATGCAACAAGATTCTTGGCAAGCCATTCACGATGCATCATTGCTATGATGTGCTAGCCAACGAAGAAAAGTGGAAGACCCGTGGAAAGATGTGGCAACCATGGCCGCAAATGCAACTGGTGATGCAACAATCATCGATGATGATGACTCAGGTGACGAAGGCAAAAAGAGAAGCTCCACTCCTCACTCGGTTACCAATGCAAGAAGGAATGTGCTCGGTAGGAAGGCCGCCAAAGATATGAAGGGAAAGAAGGCCGGATATGATGATATAGCGATTGCTATGGATAGGATTGCAAAATCAAGGTTGCGAGCAAATGAAGATAGGAAGGTGGAAAGAATCTTGGATAAAGAGGCTATGGAGGCTCAGAGAGCCGCTTTAGAGGAGAGGCTTGCCACCAATGAGGAGAGGAAGTTGGCATTGGAGGAGAAGAAGCTCGCCAATGAGGAGCACCTACGCCTAGTGGAGGAAGAGAGGAAGCTCTTCTTGATGGACACTTCCAACTTGGATGAAAGGAAAAAGGAAGACATCAACCTTGATCGTGACGAAGTGTTGGCCAAAAAAAGATTGTTGGTGACCAACATGAACACACCCCAACCAGCATGTTTGGAGGAGGCATGGCTATGTTTGGAGGAGGAATGGGAGGCATGGCCGGCATGGGAGAACCAAGCTATGGAGGAGTCTTCAGAGGGACCATGGGAGCACCGGTGAGTGGTATATATGGAGCCATGGGAGCACCACCGGGAGGATTCATGGCCTCTATGGATACTTCTCTTCCTCCTTCAAGACAAGGTGTCGATGAAGAAGACACAAAAGATGGCGATGACTTGGAAAATGCGGAAGTGTGAGATTCTCTCTTGCATTTGTGATATGCAAATTGTGTGTTGCACTTATGTCCATTTGAACTATAATATGTTATGTGTGTTTGTTGAACTATGTCATGATATTTGAACTATCGTAGATCATTTGGTTGATGATTTATTTGATTATTTGATCTTGTTGAATGCATAGTAGTGTGTGAATGTTGTTTTCCGCCGGCGCTGCGCGCTGTATTTTGGAGCGCCCGACGGAGGAGCATTTTTTGCGCCCGCGCTTGCGCTGTAATTTAGCGCCTTCGGTGGAGGAAAGCAGTGCACAACGTGCAGTATACTTTTCCAGCGCGAGCGCAACAACTTTTACAGCGTTGAAATATGGCGCGCCTGTTGGAGATGCTCTAAGAGAACAGAGGGAGTATTTTGGTTTCAGAGTACTTGCTACACTATTTCATGTAATTGTGTAGGTATAGAAATCAAGTCATACGTTGAGCTTATAGTTACATACCTTGGGCTTGGACGCTGGTGCAAAGAATAAGGATTCGAAAGGGTGAGAAATATTTGTGCATATTTTGCCATGGCCATCTTGTGTAGGAAGTCACTTCCCATCTTGGTTTTGTGTCCTGGACTTTCACCGAGATTGAACGAGGGACATAGAGAGTATATACGAAGGTAGTGCATGTCATTTAAGGTATGAATTTATTTTATAATAAATTAATTGATTCGCTTTCATTGATTTATTTATTTTTATAAGCAAATAATTAATGTAGGCACTATTGGATGTGAAGACATGGTATAACTTATTTGGTTCCTGTATACCCTATGCATACCTAGGCTACGGACTATGAGGCCCACGAAAAATAAAAATTTCAGGAGGCATTCGACGGACAGAAGCCTGACTTAACAATCAAGATATAAGTATAAACCAACATAATTTTACTCTTGTAATCATAACTTGTAACCTATCCGTATACGACTCCAGGACCCAGCCTCTCATATAAAGGCTGAGAGGAGCCGACAGAAAGGTCACCTTAGTTTTTCAGCAACACACAATCTGCCGTGAGTTAAATCGCATCTAGCAAATCGACGACTTTGTACTCATCTTCTCCACATAATTAGACTACATCAACTCCCTTGTTTGTTTGATAAGCCGATAAAATCACTAGTGCTCACTTTTCTCTCAAACCCTAATTCCATAACCATGGGCATTGCCGATGTTACCCCTCAATTGGCATCGTCTATGGGAATTTTGAGCGCTGGATCCATGAATTCGGTGGCTTCCTATTCACAAGCAACAATCCGACGATTGAGGTTAGTGAGATCCGCTACGATCCCATCAATATTGATCTACGCCCGCCCACCCCTCTCCCAGCCTCCGACGACTTTGATCGGGAGACAGATCTAAAGATCGGGTGCTTCCACTTCCGCATCGGGGAAACCGAGAACCTCTGCCTTTCGGTGCCGATCTACTCGCGGGTCTGTCGGCCGCAATCGCAGTTGACGAGGGTTCGACTCATCAATGCCCATTGGTATGAACTTAGGTTTTGATAAGATGGGGATGCTAGAAGTCGCGAGACAGTTAACAGGCATGCAACAAGGGGACACGGGGTTTACCCAGGTTTAGGCCCCCGGAGGGAAAACCCTACTCCTGCTTGTCAGTTCTTGATTATGGCGGAACCGAAGGTTATAGGGGTGCGCAGATGCGATCTAGCGTGAGGTGTGTGTATGAGTTGGAGTGATCCTCCTCGTCGTGCCCTCCTGTCCCTTATATAGATGGGCCAGGTCCCGCGGGTAGGTCGAGTCGGTTACAAGTTAGGGTTGAACCCTTTGAAATTTTATCTACAACTAGTCGTGTCTTTCAAGAAGTCGAACTTGTAATGGGCTTGGGCCACCCAGAATCTTCTTGGATAGCAAGTCTTTACGTGGGACTTCCCTGGGCTGGACAGGGTATACCAATGTGAGGCACCCGTAGGGTATATCCATGTCAGTAGCCCCCGAGTGCTTAGTCGAATCGTAGATTCGACTTAAGACTTTATAATCTTTCAGGTGCTTCACATTCGAACCTGTATTTTTGAGTAAGCATGTCAGTTCATAGGGATTGTTGATATGTGTGCCTGACTCACCCGACGGATCAGGGTCAGTTAACTGTCATTGGACAAAACAACACGATCTTCTTCAGACTCGAGTCCCCGGACTCGAATCTGGAACAATGCTGGTGTAATTCGACCCAGGCCGTTGAGGTCTTATAGGAGTCAAATTCCAGTGTTTTGAGTTAGATACACAACGCGCACGTCAGGATTTTTCATCGTGCCTGTTGTCACAGTATGTTACTGGAAGAGCGCAGTCTGGTGCGTTACCAGACTAGTAGATGATATTTGTAGGACTTATCTTTGCATCGTAGACAACATTGGAAGATTTATCACCGTGAATGTGTTTCGGGTGACCAAGAAGACTGCTTATCTCTTGGCGTTAATTCGGGCAAAGTTGTCAAAAATATTTTTATCACATGTGATCCGAAGGATCTCATTCGAATAGTTCATAGGGTGTGCGACCAGTGCTCCCTATGGGAGTAGCCCCCAAGTGTCTGTTCGAATCGTAGCCTCGAGCAGAGACTTTAGTTCATTTATTTACAGATGCTTCGATTATCTGTCTGAAGGATCTTCTTTTTTCGAATGTGTGACCAATGCTCCCTATGGGAGTAGCCCCCGAGTCCGTAGTGGAGTCGCAGACTCAACGTAGGACTCTAAGATTTTTTTCAGGCGTTGTTACCATTGTATTTTCTCAGGTGCATGACCAGCGCTCCTGATAGGAGTAACCCCGAGTAGTTGGTTAAGTCATAGACTCGAGTAAGTACTTTATATTCAGTTAACTTCTTCGAGCCGTGAAGGGATACAGGTAGGCTACACTAGCGCAAATCAAAATTTTCTACCGCGTAAACCAGGATTACTGTTGTTATAGATCACAGGATTACTACTAGACGCGTAGTTGCGGAATTGATGAAGCGCGTCGAGGCAGTGCAGACGTTCCACGTCTCCTCCTTGTCCTCGTCACACAAGAAGCTCCCCTTGCGCGGCTCGTCCAAGTGCCACAGATGCAGCACCTCCGAGGTATCCACACGTGCGGGGTGGAAGCGTCAGACGCCGGACTGCTATGTCCACGCGTGCAACACAGTCGTGAGGTGTGGCGGCTGGGTGGAATGGCTCTGCCCTGGTCAGCTCGCCCCACCCTCTCTTATATAGACGTCCCTAGTGGGATTCTACATTAGCAGCCCATTAGTATCCTAAGCCTGATCTAATTCGGATCCAATCCTCATTAGGCTTCCAGCCCCTTAAGTGTGTGACCCTATAAGTTCATATACGTATAGACATGACACGAATACACTTATTCTGTCAATAGTTGGTAGCGGCCTCTAGCAAGACGTGTCAACTCCTAAACGCATACAAAGATCATATCGGACGAACCATCGCAAGGTTTAGTACATGTCTTTCTCTTTGCCTCACGATATTTGGTCTAGCTCCAAGCTGACCTCTCTTTCTCGATACCGTAACTCGGAATCCCTTTACGAGGTTAACTCTTAACCTTATGTAGCATGGCCATGCATTTCTGGATCCGATCACTCGAGGGGCCCATAGATATCTCTCTCAAGTAGAGAGGGGCAAATCCCATCTTGATTGACCATGCCTTGCACCATGCTTCAGGACAAATCCGAAAGCTACCTTTATAACTACCCAGTTACGGTGCAGCGTTTGATATCCCCAAAATAGGTCGATCCACATCTCAAGTATATGCGACAATCTCAGGTCTAAGGACAAAACGTACACAATATGTACAGATAGAGCTGCAACTAATTGCCAGTCTCAAGTTGGGTCAGTCCAACCCCATGTTCATAACATGTGTACACATCATTGGTTTGACATCTCCATGTCTATGACTTGCGAAAAATAGTCATCAACCAATCGATGTGCTAGTCTAATATTCACGTGTGTCCTCACATGAACTCTGACTAGGGACAACTATTAAATAACCATACAAGTAAAGAGTTTTACAAACAATTCACATAATTGTCAATCAATACAAGTTGTCTGGTATGGATATTCAAGGAACATTACAATAACTCATGGATACATATGAAATATAATCATCTCTATGATTGCCTCTAAGGCATATTTACTTCAAGCTGTTGCTGGATTTACTTTGATGACGTCATTGCTGAAGATTGGCGAGCTCAATCGACTACGACAGGAGAGACGATGCGACGGCACAATCGTGGGTCCCACCGTCTGACTTCAATGTGACTAGTCACACGTAATCGTGGCGAAAATTACGGTGTCTCCTCGATTCCCGTGCATAGAGGGCGGCGTGTTCGCGACGGTTCAGGCGGATGTTGACACGTGTACAGTGGGATGAAGGGCACGCGTTAGGGCATCTGCATCGATGTCTCCGCTTCGTCGTCCTCATCCTTTTATACCATGGAAAAAATAGACGCAGTTTTACCCCTTCGTCGTTTGCATTCATCTTCCACCATTGTTGCCATTTCCTGAGCTTAGTGCTTGCACTCTGCACTGGACATCCTCCGTGTGTTCCTTTCATCCTTTCTCCACTCACACCGCCGCGCTTGACGCAGCACCAGGATGGGCAAGCCGAAGAAAAGTTTGTCTGCCGCAGCGGGCTCGAGCGCTGCCGGCGCCGCCAAGAAGATTGCTGCTCCAAGCCGCACCACCGATGGTGGATGGCGGTGCACTGAGATGAGGGAGGCGGACTTGCGCAAGCTTCACGAATCCGGCTTGATCTCCAATAACAAGGGTGGCACCATTCTTCCTGATCAGGAGGTAATTCCACGCCCACCCGAAGGATTTCGGGTTATGTTCTTTGCGTTCGTCGTTCGCGGTCTCTCGTTGCCCGACCACAAATTTCTTCATGGGATTCTTTTTCTCTATGGGATTCAGCTTCATCATCTGTCGCCCAATTCTATCCTTCACATCACCTGTTTTATTACTCTCTGCAAGTGTGGATCGGTATCAAGCCTCACTTTGGCCTCTTCCGGAGACTCTACTCTATGAAGAGGCACCGGTGGTGTTTATCCACTGGGTAGGTGCGGAATTTCCATCCGCCCCAACGTCCAGTTCTTTTCCTTCTATCTTCGCGAGTCCGTCCAGCAGTGGCGGAGGGAGTGGTTTTATCTCCGCGACGTCAAGTTGGACGACTAGTTGTACGGGCTCGCTCCTTTTGACTCCACCTAGAAGATCACCCGGAAACGGGCATGGTCAAAAAAAATCATGGACGGTGAGTCCGATGAGGTGGAGAAGCTTTACAAGTGAGTGGAGTCGCTTCATCTGATTCCACGCAAAGAGGTCAACGATGTTGATATCATTCACACCTTTCTGAAACGTCGGGTGCAGCCGCTCCAAGCGGGGGCACATCTAATGTTTTTGTATGCTAGCGCCAGCAACCCGACAAGGGTTTTGTCGGAGGAGATGTCTTCGGCTGACCTTGATAGTGTGCTTTGTCCTTTGCCGAAGCACAAAGTCGAAGAATATCTTCCGGGGAAGTATCTGACTCCCCCGTTCAATGCCAAGAAAGCAGTTCCTCAGGTGAAACATGTAGTTGCATGTAATTCTTTTCGAGTGCTTGTTTTTTGTTACTGTTACTTAACTATTTTTCCTTTTGTCATCAACTCGCAGGGCTATAAGGTAGTGGGCATGATGCCCCCTCTGCCTTAAATGTTCGAGGCTGCACCAGATGGTGAGGAAGCGGAGTCTGAGTCCGAGCTCCCCCTGCACAATCGCCTTCCACGAAAGCCCCCGAGCCTAGCGAGGGCAAACTTGAAAGAGGTCCCGGAGCGAGACTTCGGATGGGGCAACGCCGCCAACACTGAAGGGTCCCTCCTTCCTCAAGAATCATGGTAGGGATGAGGGTGCCACCTCCTCCCCATTGCAGTTGTGCCTGTTCGGGCGATGGCTCCTCAGCCTCCGGCCAAGAAGAAAAAGAAGGAGAAGAAGGAGGCTCATGTCTTCAACTTATCAGACATTCCATCATAAGATTATCATCTTGTCTTGTTTGTGTTATTGATGTGATAAGTATTAGCTTGTTGTTGATTTGGTTCCTTGTATATGCTAGTAGTAATCCTTATGAAGAGTCCCTCGAGGAGGAGCTCGAAGAGATGTATGAGGAATCGAAGCCTGCTTCTTCATTCCCCAAGATGGTGGCCAACTCTGACAATGATAACTCGAGATCCGTGCAGCAGGGGGCTCATGCACTCGTTGTGCAGAAGAAAAAAATAAAACCTTCAGAGTATTCAGCTGACTACGTGAGTATGCCGTTGTTTCTTGCGAGTGAGCCCCGAGCCTTTTATTCATGAAGTCTGTTGATTTTATTGCAGCCCTTTTCCGTGATGCCAATCGTTTGGTCGAGCAGCATCTTGCTTTGGAGGGCAACCTGAAACAGCTCCAAGGTGCGTAGGTTCTTCTTGTTCGATTGTGAGTGTTTGACGGAATACTTCTTATGTTAACTTTTCTTTGCTCAACCTTGCAGACGAGAACAATGATGCCCTCCGCAAGCTGAACGCACTCGAAAAGAGTCTCGGCCAAGCGGAGAAGAAAGCAAAGGATGCTGCAGAGGCCCTCCAGTGTTAGCAAAAAGAGGTTGAAGACCGTGAGCAGCAGCTCGCGGCTATCGCGGGAGAAAGCCATGGATGAAAAGCTTATGGCTGCTGCCAAAGCGTTAGACGGTAAAAGGCACCTTATTCTTCTTTTGAATGTTCCATGCCTCAGGTGCGACTCCTTTTTCCTCATCTGAAAGGTTTTTCGCTTTTCCTGACAGATGCTGGTGTTATGTTTGATCGCAGCGCCCTAGAGCATGGGGATCCTCTGGCGGACGCTGTTGCAGCGATCGAAGATCGTTGCACCTCTGTCGTGGAGTCGCTCGACAAGGCCAAGAAAGTCCTCGCCCTCTTCTACAAGGAGATCAACCCGAAGGGCGTTTCCCTTCAGGACGTCGACTCCCTCGTGGATGCTCTGACGGATGATGCCCCAGCGAAGTACAAGCAAACGCAGAAAGGGGTTGGCGCTGCGATGGGGTTGGTGATGGCATCCGACGCTCAGCTAGATCTACAGCAGGTCACGTCCAGGATGCCAACGGCATCGGATGGCACTGAGGTAGCGTTTGGTTTCTTTGCCTCCCGCTGCAAGCATTTTGGTCCTAAGCTGATCGATCTTCTGTCCAACTACTCGCTGGAGCAGCAACGAGTGGCCAAGACTAGAAAGTCTGGATCCGAAGCTGCTTCGGATGCTGACTCCTAGGTCTTTCTGCCTTGTAGCATGCTTAGTCTAGTTCTTTCTCGCCTTCGCATGTAATGCTTTTGGGCTGAACAAATTTCACTCTGCCACATAGTGGCTTTATTTGTGTAAATATGAATGCATCTTCTGACTGTTGTCAAGTGTCGTGATTTTGATGTTTGCTTGTGTGCCCTTAGGGTCATTCGATTGCGGATTCAATGGTTGTGCCATCTACTGTGTTTGGCGCTCGTCCACCGATGAGTGAGGCGTCGTAGTTCCATCTCTGCGTGATCGCATCCATAGCCTGGAAAAGGACGTCCTCAGCATTCGTGGTCATGCGGATGTTTGGAAGTCCAAGGCTGAACGGGCCATTGCGAGGGAAGAGTTCCTCCTCGAGGAATTTCGCCAGTTTGGCGAGCAACTCCAGTGTAAGTCACCCTAAACCTTTGTCCATTTGACTATGCCAGGCGTTTTATGTCACCTTATTTGTGCAGTTGTAAATCTTATTCCAAAGGAAGAGAAAGAGTGTGTTGCAATTTGAATGAATTGCTTAACGCAACAAGAGTTGGAGGCCGACGGCTTCTTCTGGATGGACCACGACCGAGCGATTGTCCTTGTGATGGTGCAAGATCACGTCCATCAAGTGCTTCGAGTGCTGAAGTGGGCAAGGTCGTCGCTTGCAGCGATCTAGGCTATGATGTTTCCCCTGGACTCTCCTCCTTCCAGCTTCTTGGGCCTGCTTGGAAGATTTCGAGATATAAGCCACGTGAAGGAGCTGGTGCGCCATCAGCTGGTAGCGGGTGTGAAGGAAGCCCTGTCGCTTGTTCGGCTGCATCGCCATGATGTTGACCTTGCGAAGATAGTAGCTGTCCACCTCCTCCGGGTGGTATGTGATACGTCGTAAACGTTTAGTATCCATGCTTGATGTCCCATGCTTGCATAGTATCCACTTTGCTATGCTTTGTCTACACTTTGAGGTATTTTTATACATTTTCTGGGACTAACCTATTAACAAGATGCCATGATGCGGTTACTGTTTCGCGCTGTTTTTGTCTTCAGAAAAGCTAGTAAAGAAATATTCTCGGAATTGGACGGGACAAAAGCCAAAGTTGACATTTCACCGAGGAGAACACGAAGTCCAGAGGAGAGAAGGAGGGGCGACCCAGGGTGGCCTCCCCCAGGCGCGGGCCCACCCTAGGCCGCGCCTGGGCAGGGTGTGGGCCCCCTGGCCACCCTCCTTCCTCGACTCTTCGCCTATATAAACCCCCAATGCCAAAACCCTAAGGAGCCGATCATATCTCCACGAAACAGTCCGTAGCCACCTCCACCATCGTCCCTAGATTGGGGGGATCTGAAGCTCTTCCCGGCACCCTGCCGGAGGGGAGAGATCATCCCGGAGGCCTTCTTCATCACCATGCCAGTCTCCGGTGTGATGCGTGAGTAGTTCCACCTTGGACTATGGGTAGCTAGATGGTTGTTTCTCCTCCTTTGTGCTATCATGTTTAGATCTTGTGAGCTCCGTTCATAATCAAGATCATCTATTTGTAATCATACATGTTGTGTTTGCGGGGATCCAATGGATATTGAGATACTATGTCAGATTAATTATTGATTCTATCATGTCTTATGATTATTGATTCTATCATGTCTGTGTTGTTTGTGATCTTGCATGCTCTCTGTTTCTAGTGGCTATCTTGTCCAAGTAGATGCTGGTGACTCCAAGAGGGAGTATTTATGCTCGATAGTGGGTTCATGCCTCTATTGAATCTAGGGAAGTGACAGAAATATCTAAGGTTGTAGATGTGTTGTTGCCACTAGGGAGAAAACAACAATCTTTTGTTCATGGAACAATTGTATTGTTTACTTTACACACATTGCTTAATGCAGTTATCCGTTGCTTGCAACTTAATACTGGAGGAGGTTCAGATGATAACCTGAAGGTGGATTACTAGTCATAGATGCAGTTGGATAGCGGTCTATGTATATTTATGCAATGCCCAAACAAATATCATAGGATCATGAATGTCTATTATTGCATTGTGATGCCTTGCTCAGTCCTGTCAATTGCCCCGTTGTAATTTGTTTACCCAGCATGTTATGTTATCTGTCTTAAGGAGAACACCTCTAGTGAACTGTGGACCCCGGTCCAATCTTTACCATTGATACATCATCTACTGTTACTGTTACTGTTTACTTTCTACACGCAACCATTACCTTCCACACCATACGTTTAATCCTTTGTTTTAATCAAACTAGTGACATTGACAACCTCACTGTAAGTTGGGGCAAAGTCTTGAGTTTGTGTTGTGTAGGATTCCAAGTTGTTAGTAGCACCTTGGAGTTGTTTCCTTGATCCTACTGGTTCGATGACCTTGGTTTCATAACTGAGGGAAAACTTGCTGTTGTGCTTATCATACCTTTCTCTTGGGGGTTCCCAACGAATCTCTATAGTGATCTGAGCTCATCAAGACATTTTCTGGCGCCGTTGTCGGGGAGTTAAGGACAGCTTCACAAGGGGAGTATTTCACAACCATTCTCTTTACTTTGTTTTTCTTTTTTCTTAGTTCAGTTTGCTTTGTTTTGCTTGCTTCTTTTTAGCAAAAATTACAAAAAAAATTAGCTTCGTTTGGTTTTCCTTTTCTTATAAAAACACAAAAAAATTGTTCCTACTCTAGTTGTTGCTGCTGTTGGATTGCTCCACCCTTGCAAAAATAATTCTGCTGAGAACACCAAGTTGTGTGACTTCACTAGCACAAACAACAATGATTTCCTGAGTACACTTATTGCTCCACCTGCTCTTGATGCTACCTTTTATGAAATTAAGCCTGCTTTGTTGAATCTTGCTATGAAAGAGCAATTTTCTGGTGCTAGTTCTGATGATGCTGCTGCCCACCTCAATAACTTTGTTGAACTTTGTGAGATGCAAAAATATAAGGATGTAGATGGAGATAGTATTAAGCTCAAATTGTTTCCTTTTTCCTTGAGAGGAAAATCTAAAGAATGGTTTCTATCCTTGCCTAGAAATACTATTGATTCTTGGATTAAATGCAAAGATGCTTTTATTAGAAAATACTATCCTCCTGCTAAGATTATATCTATGAGAAGTGAATAATGAAATTTAAACAACTTGATAATGAACATGTTGCTCAATCTTGGGAAAGAATGAAATCTTTGGTAAATAATTGTCCCACTCATGGACTAACTGCTTGGATGATTATCCAGACTTTTTATGCAGGGTCAAATGTAGGGGTTTGTAGCATGGAAAAAATTCTACCGCATGCACACAAACAAGCCAAGGTCTATCTACTAGATTGTAGCAACGAGTCGATTAGACCACTACTATAGTGCGTAGACCACTACTAGGAAAACAGCTATAGGTAATCAGCACATCCGTGGCGCACATGACTATAGTGCGCCACAGATGTGTGTGGTCCAGGGACCTGTTGGACGCTCGCCAAACATCTGTAGCGCACTATAGTCATGTGCGCCACGGTTGTTAGTGTCATCTGTGGCGCACATGGGGGGGTGCGCTACGCCTAAGCGCACGCCCCCTCTGCTATGGAACGGCCACAAACATCTGTGGCGCACATGGCATAGTGCGCCACAGATGTATAAACTTAGCCGTAGGGCACTGCCCTAGTGCCCACGCCTAAGTGGCATGCACCAACTCCACCCCCGTGGATCGCCTTTTTAGGGTTTGCAAAAATAAACGAAAATGATAAACACTTCAAAAATTAAATCCTTTCATATTTAGGTAGGTAATGTGGTATAGGTTCTAGTAAAATTAACAAAATGAGTTTCGACTTTATTTGCAAAAAAAAGTTATGCCACGGTAAAAGGTCAGAACTTTTGCATACGATGTCGAAAAATCGTATAATATACCAAAATGACGAGCGAGATTCCAGATCCGCTTGCAACACCTTTAGGTCGTTTAGCGATTTTAGAATCTCAAAATTCGAAAAGAGTAAAAGTTATGGCAAAAACAAGATTTTTGCTGCGAGAAAAAAAATTGAGGCAACTTACCCGTAGCGCACCACCACCTAGTGCGCCACGGATAATCTTGGGCGGGATTCAAATTTGAATCACCACCCCGCCCACCTACCCCTATTCCCTCCCTCTTCTCTTTTTCATTCTCCTCCCTCCTCCTTTTCCTTCTCTCTTCTCCTCCTCCTTTTCCTTCTCTCTTCTCCTCCTCCTTTTCCTTCTCTCTTCTCCTCCTCCTCCTCCTCCTTGCAGTCATGACGGCGACGACCTCCTTCCTTGCGGCCTCCTCCTCGCCTCCTACTTCCTTGCGGCCTCCTCCTCGCCTCCTCCTTCCTTGCGGCCTACTCCTCGCCTCCTACTTCCTTGCGGCCTCCTCCTCGCCTCCTCCTCCTTGCAGTCATGAAGAGCGACGACGAGCTCCGACGACCGCCGAAGACCTCCTTCTCCTTGCGGCAACCTCCTCACTGCCTCTCTTCCTCGATGCCGGCGAGAGTAGAAAGTCCACGGCCTCCCGCACCTCCCTGCGGTGGTAGGTCATGGCCACGGCCACCTCCCTGCCGGCGAGGCGACACGACGGCGGCGATGCGGACCCGATTGCTTTTGCAGTTCAAAACGAGGGTGTTTTTTGCATTTTTTTTTTTTGATTTTTGAAAAAAACATCCGTGGCGCACATGTACCCCTACCCGTGGCGCACCTGGTAGTGCGCCACGCCTATCTCGATATAACCGTGGCGCACCATGCAGTAGCGCGAGGCCCGTGGCGCACTGCTAGTGCGCCACAGAAGGCCTTTTCATGTGCGCCACGAATAGGCGTTTTTCTAGTAGTGGACGATCCTTCCGGCGCTGCATTCCGGCAGCGCTTACACAGTCGTTCACACGTTCGGTACTCGATGAAGACCTTCTCTCCCTTATTCCAGCAAGCAGCAGAGGTTGTAGTTCTCCCCTCACGATTCCGGCAGCACGACGGCGTGGTGTCGGAAGTAGAGGGAAAATCCTGCAGGGCTTTGCCTAAGCCGGAGCAGGTTATGGTGGATCTATGGTTTCCGGCAATCTAGGGTTTAGAGGGCCAGAGAGGAGGAGGCATGGCTGACGGAGGCTAGGGTGGCGACGGCGAGCCGGTGACGTGGCGGCGGCGGCTGGCGCCGGCGACGAGCGGCGGCGACGCGACTAGGTGGGGAGGGGCTGGTGTTGTGTGGCCTTGGGGCACCCCTCCCCTCTATTTATGAGAAGGAGGGAAGCTTTGGAGAGGGGATTTTGAATCCTTCCCCAACTCACTCTCCTTGTTGGCTTGTGGTGGAGGGAAAGAAGGATTCTTTCCTTCCTCCACTAGGATACATTGTCCCAGTTTGACTTGCCTTTTGACTTTCAATTTGGAGCTTGATTTCTTTCTTGCTAATGCCCAACCAAGTGACCTAGGACATGATCCAATCATTCCACTTATCCATGACACATTCATGTTCCCTTCCCCTTCCAGTCCGGTGAACCTTCTAGACCCTTCTAGAACCTCTCCGATGGAATCATCGGAATCATTCCCGATCTCCGGAATTGGACTTTCCTTATATGAATCTTATTCTTTGGACCATTATGAATCTCCCCGTGATATCCCGGGTACCATGCGAGACTCTGAACAACATTCAGTCTCCCTACTTACATTCCATATCTACTAAACAACATCAAATCCTTAAGTGTGTCTCCCTACGGTTCATGAATTACGCGGAAATGACCGAGACACTTCTCGAATCAATAACCAATAGAGGAATCTGGAAATTCATATGGCTCCCACATATTTCTATGATTACTTTGCGATCGAATGAACCACTTACATACAATACCAATTTCTCTTTGTCTCGCGATAGTTTACTTATCCGAGGTTTGATCGTCAGTATCTCTGCATACCTAGTTCAACCTCGTTACCGATAAGTACTCTTTCTCGTTCCTATGAATATGTGATCCCTTGTGAGCCAGTCACATGCTTGCAAGCTAACTGTATGACATTCCACTGAGAGGGCATAGAGTATATCTATCCGTCATATGGATGGACAAATCCCACTCTTGATCCATGTGCCTCAACACATACTTTCTGAACACTCAATGCCACCTTTATAGCCACACAGTTATGGTGTGGTGTTTGATGTCATCAAAGCATCCATCCGGTGATGGTGATTAGCATGATCTCGTGGTCGAAGGATTTAGGTTACTATGTATCTGAAAGCTTATAACAACTGAACTATATTAAATGAATTGATCTTTATGCTATGCTTAACTATAGGAGTATGTCCATCACACCATTCTCCTAATGATATGATCTTGTTGTTAATAACATCTCATTGTTCATGATCAGGAAACCATGATCATATATTAACCAACAAGCTAGTTTAACAAGAGGCTTTACTAGGGACTCTTTTATGTTTACAAATCACACAAGTATTAATGTTTCCAGTTAATACAATTATAGCATGGTATGTAAACATTTATCATAAGCATGAAGATATGATAATAACCTCTTTATTATTGCCTCTTGGGCATATCTCCAACAGTCTCCCACTTGCACTGGAGACAATAATCTAGTTTCAAATCTTTGTGTATTCAACACCTATGGCTTTCCGGTGTTGTATTTACACGATTGCTAGTGGTGAACTGATCTTCAGATCCGACTCTTTCAGGTCCGTGTTTAATTGCATGTCTTTGCGTCTCTACGCATCACTCATTCTCTAATGAGATGGCTTTGTATAAATTTGGTCCTTTGGTGAGACCTTTGGTTCCTTGGGGTTAAAACATGTTGATAATATTGTCGTACAATATATCTTCATGGTACTATCCCGATGTGAACCACACCTAGTTTGATAAAAAACTACTTAACACAAATGCCCTCTTTTGATGCCATAATAGCAGTCATATACTTAGCCTTTTGTTGTATTATTTGTCACAATGTCTTAACTTTGGAACTCATCCAAATCCATTATGGAACTTACTTTCCATTATATTGTGCCACCCTTAGTTTAGATTGAGATAAACTTATTTTGTACTTTATGACAAAACTAGTATCAATGTAGTACTTTTACAATGAACTAATCATCTATTTGTCACATCTACAAAAATAATATATTCTTAGTTCTGCCAAAAGATCATAAGAATATCCGTACTATCGTCCAATGAGCATCTTATGAATCATTCTGGTATATGATCATAATATTTAGAGCATAGGACATATCTAGATTTGTACATATCATAGTATGATTGATATAAATACTATTTGTGATTTCATACATCAAGTATCAATCTATACTTGAATCTTTGTTTCACATACCAAGTGTCGATACACTTGAATTTTGATTTAATCCTTTATGTGTGGCAAGAACCTTTCTTGTCATTTCCATTTTTAACTCATTCAATATCTCATCTATGTACATTTGGCACAACCATATTAGCGTCTCAATCTATCTATATAGGTATTGATACCAAATATTCGGGTTTTGCCTAAGTCTTTCATCGAGATGAAATTCTTAACATGAGTTAATAAAAGATACATCGTTTCCAATCAACAGTATGTCTTCCACATAATGTATTAGAAATATGTCTTAGCGCTCCCACTTAATTTCTTGCAAATGCAAGCATCTTCATCTTCTCTGATGAATTTAAACTGTTTTAACAGCATGCTGAAGATTCCAACTCCACGATGCTCACTTCAACCATTGTAGTTTGCATACGCTTTTAACATCCTTTGAATTAACAAAACCCCGTGGACCGTGTTATGCACACGTCCTAGGTAACAATTCTATCAGAAGAACTTGGTTTGTTTATTCAACTACCACATAAAAAAATTATATGTAGTGGTTGCTATATTAATCCGTCTAGACTAAACATCGTATGAAAGATCAAATCTTGTCATAGTCAACCTTTGAACATTGTTGTGAACTCTTTCCCAACATATCGACTATTTCATAGATGTGAAACATCCATGTCTATTTCTTTATAGATCCAAACACGATTGTAAGGTTTTACACCTTTCCAAAGGGTCTTTCAAGTTGAAAGCTTGATTTCTCGTGTATGGAACTATCACGGATTTTATGGCTCCAAGCCATTTGACGGAGTCACGGCCCATCATCGCTTCTTTGAATGTAGTCGATTCATTATTGTCAAATAATTATTTAACCCTCAAATCTTAGTATTTGATTGTTTATCAGACCTACTTGGTTCAATAGGAACTTAGACTTCCGTGACCACAACCTTTGAGGCACGTGAGCCATGAGCATTTTTGCTGCCTTCGGAAACTTTTTGGCGTTGTACAACTTTGCACATATAGCTAAGGTTCTTTTAACCTTATCAAAGTTCTATTGTCCTCCCACTTAACTTTTCACGGAAAATACCTTTCTCAAAGAAACTTGACGTTCTAAGCGACAAACATTTGTTTCTTTGGTGTTATGGAGGAATACTCAACGATTATTCGAAATAACATACAAAGATATGTTCATCCGATTTTGGGTGCAAACATATTTCTTATGCATAGCATACCAATGTTTAAGAAAGGACAACTTGGGTTTTATCCCAAACTATAACTTTATATGGTGTCATTTCAACGGATTATGATGGGGCTCTTTTCAGTGGAAAAACGGTAGTCTCTAAAGCTTTAATCTTTAAAATATAATGGCAGTTTTATAAATTACACCTTTGATCTTACCATGTCAAATAAGGTTTCATTACATATCTTGAATGCTCCATACTCTTATGGTGTTTCGGGAAATGCAAATCCATGGAATGATTCCTCAAATCTAAGGTATTATGCTAAACTTGTAACTCAAATATCTTCCTTTATGATCCTATCATAAATTCTTTATTTTCTTGTACATTGATTTTGCACTTCATCTTGAAAGTTTTTGAACTTTTCAAATGTTTCACACTTCATCCTCATTAAGTAAATATTCATATATTCACTCAAAATTTCGGAGAAAGCATATGAAGTTGAAATCCATCGCTCTTGACTACACGTAATGGACTTCATACAACAATATGTACAAGTTCCAATAAGCTAGTCATCCATTCCTTTTGGCCTATGAACGGAGTTTTAATTGTCTCTAGGGAAGTTTCACAAGCGTCATTTAATCAAAAATCAAAATACTCCAAAATTCCATCCACATGGAGTTTCTTCATGTTTTCTTTCCAATATAATTTAAACGGCGATGTCACTTCCTAAGTGATTTTTCCTATCAATTTGTCTTTTGACATTTTTAGCACTAGTTTTATGGATGTGATTTATCCAACAATATTTGTAAATCATCCATATTTTATGGATTATAGCAATTATTTGAACAACCCTTTTGTTCTCAAATACGTGATAAAACAAATCTTGAAGGCAAGCTTTGATTTCAATGAGCAACACAATAACCCTTTATTTGTTCTCGATGAACATCATCACATATTGTTTTGCTAGTTACTTAGGCCATTGTAGTTCATGAATTGTGTTGTTTCATATGACGATTCACACCAATAAATTCAGTATCCAATACTTAAGAACCACATTGTTTAATAAGCAAATAATATAGCCATAACATGTATATCCTATATACCTAAGCTAAACAATTCTGGTCTTTTCTTTTCTGCCATATATTTATGAGATTCTCTTTCAGTATTTCCTTTTTTGTTTGAAAGAATCTATCAACATCAATAGTGGAGCCATACACATGACACATAGTCCAAAGCATGTATAGTTAAATACCAATGTCTTTGGACTTGCACTTTGAAGTAGATCACCATCATAAAATGTTTGGTGTTCTTTCAAATTCCATTATTTAGTAATCTCTTGGTGTAGTAAACATTTTACCTACATCAAATATTCATCCTTATCATGGAATTATTCATGATCAAGCTGCTTTAGCTTATAACGGTGGATCGTGAGTATAATGTTGTTCTCCAAAACCTTTTGGAGGATTAGTATGACTAGCGTCTCCAACCTTTTGAAAATTCCCATCAAATATGAGAACATAAACTTTGCCATATTATACTCTATCATGTTATAATCAAAAACATCGTTTCAGATATCACAATATCTTCCACATATGATGTTCCTAGATAACCTTGATATTAAAACAATCTTTTGAATATCAAGAATCATGGAGATAAACATGATACTTATATACTAACACTGGAATTGTTACTCTTGATTTAATACTAATTACTAAACTTCAAGAAGTAACCAGAACTTACTGAAAGTTTGCCATAGGACTTTTAAACTTTAGATTAACACATCAAAACAATAGATACCAGTTCGTAAAGTAATTAACCAGAATTCTATAGTTCTATTATCTCAATTATAACTAAGCGCAAGGTGGTAAACAGATGCCAATGACTACAACAACTATGCAAATTCACTTTGATTTAATTTATGATAAATAGTGTTCAACTTTTAATCATTTTGCTGTTGAACTCCCACTCAAAACAATATCCCTCATATTGTTTTAGTGATTACATGAACCAAATCCACTATACCAAGTCCGATCATCACGTGACATGATGTAGTTTCAAAGGCGAACAATCATCATGTTCATCATATCATCTATATGACTCATGCTTTACCTTTCAGTATTCCGTGTTCCGAGACCACGTCTGTACATGCTAGGCTCGTCAAGATCAAACCTTAGCTTCCGCATGAGCAAATCTGGCTTGCTCCCGTTGTATACACTCTCAAAATCTAACACACCCGATAATGGTGCTTCGAAACAACGAGTCTTGGCAATGGTGCCTACTAAGGATGAACACTCTATAACTTGATATTTTGTGTGAGGGATCATCTTATAATGCTACCGTCGCGAATTAAGCAATACAAGATGCATAAAACGATTAACATCACATGCAATTCATAATATGTGATATGATATGGCCTTTCTTCTTGTGCTTCCGATCTCCATCTTCAAGCACGAACATGATCTCCATCATCACTGGCGTGGCGTCAAGGTCAATGGTGCTGCCCCATGATTGTCGTCCACTAGCATCAACTATTACAACTACTTCGAATAATAGACACGCAGGTCTAGACGAAATTAAAAGACAACCATATGGCTCCTGCCGGTTGCCGACTTACAATAAGGAGCATTGCATACATCATATATAATCACAATCATGGCCATATCACATTACAACACACCCCTGCAAAACAGAGTAGACGCCTCTAATTTTCTTTGCATGTTTTACGTGGTTTGGGGCTTTCAGTAAGTGTCGTTCTAACTTACAAACAAGAACCACAACGTTGATGCTTGAACTATCAAGTTCCCGTTGTAAATTGAATCTATACTATGATGGGAGAGACAGACACCCGCAAAGCCACTTATGCAATACAAGTTGCATGTTGAGCGTGGAGCAAGTCTCATGAACGATGTCATGTAAGGTTAGCCCGGGACGCTTCATCCCATCATACCGCAAGATGCAAAGTACACAAAAAGCAATTGATAATAAAAGCACCACCGTCCACAATGACCATTGTGTTCTGCTCGTGCAACAGATCTACATATAGACACGGCTCTGATACCACTGTAGGGGTTCGTAGCATGGAAAAAAATTCTATCGCATGCACACAAACAAGCCAAGATCTATCTACTAGATTATAGCAACGAGTCGATTAGAGTACTCACCTTCGAAGATTCCAATGAGGTTAATGAGAGCAGATTCTCGTGGGTGATGTAGTCGTACACTTGCCTATCTCAAGATCGCGTAGACGATCCTTCCGGTGCTGCATTCCGGCAGCGCTTCCGCAGTCTGTCACACGTTCGGTACTTGATGAAGACCTTCCTCTTCCTTGTTCCAGCAGGCAGCAGAGGTTGTAGTTCTCCCCTCGCGATTCCGGCAGCACGACGGCGTGGTGTCGGAAGTACAGGGAAAATCCTGCAGGGCTTTGCCTAAGCCGGAGCAGGTTATGGTGGATCTAGGGTTTCCGGTGATCTATGGTTTAGAGGGCCAGATAGGAGGAGGCATGGCCTACAGCCGGGCTGACGGCGACGGCGGCAGCGGGCAAGGCCAAGCTAGGTGGGAGGGAAGGTGTTGTGTGGCCTTGGGGCACCCCTCCCCTATTTTTATGAGAGGGAGGGCAGCTTGGGAGAGGGGAGTTTGAATCCTTCCCCAAATCCCTCTCCTTGTTGGCTTGTGGTGGAGGGAAAGAAGGATTCTTTCCTTCCTCCACTAGGATAAATTGTCCCAGTTTGACTTTTCAAACTTGCCTTTTGACTTTCAATTTGGAGCTTTATTTCTTTCTTGCTAATGCCCAACCAAGTGACCTAGTACATGATACAATCATTCCACTTATCCATGACACATTCATGTTCCCTTCCCCTTCCGGTTCGGTGAACCTTCTAGACCCTTCTAGAACCTCTCCGATGAAATCATCAGAATCATTCCCGTACTCCGAAATTGGACTTTCCTTATATGAATCTTATTCTCCGGACCATTCTGAATCTCTTCATGATATACCGGATCCCATCCGAGACTCCGAACAACATTCGGTCTCCCTACTTACATTCCATATCTACTAAACAACATTGAATCCTTAAGTGTGTCTCCCTACGGTTCGTGAATTACACGGACATGACCGAGACACTTCTCCGATCAATAACCAATAGAGGAATATAGAAATTCATATGGCTCCCACATATTTCTACGATTACTTTGTGATCGAGTGAACCACTTACATACGATACCAATTTCCCTTTGTCTCGCGATAGTTTACTTATCCGAGGTTTGATCGTTGGTATCTCTGCATACCTAGTTCAACCTCATTACCAATAAGTACTCTTTTCTCGTTCCTATGATATGTGATCCCTTGTGAGCCAGTCACATACTTGCAAGCTAATTGGATGACATTCCACCGAGAGTGCCCATAGTATATCTATCCGTCATATGGATGGACAAATCCCACTCTTGATCCATGTGCCTCAACACATACTTTATGAACCCTCAATGCCACCTTTATAGCCACCCAGTTACGGTGTTGTGTTTGATGTCATCAAAGCATCCATCTAGTGATGGTGATTAGCATGATCTCATGGTCGAAGGATTTAGGTTACTATGTATCTGAAAGCTTATAGCAACTAAACTATATTAATTGACTTGATCTTTATGCTATGCTTAACTATAGGAGTATGTCCATCACACCATTCTCCTAATGATATGATCTTGTTGTTAATAACATCTCAATGTTCATGATCAGGAAAACATGATCATATATTAACCAACAAGCTAGTTTAACAAGAGTCTTTACTAGGTACTCTTTTATGTTTACAAATCACACAAGTATTAATGTTTCCGGTTAATACAATTATAGCATGGTATGTAAACATTTATCATAATCATGAAGATATGATAATAACCTCTTTATTATTGCCTCTTGGGCATATCTCCAACAGTCTCCCACTTGTACTAGAGACAATAATCTAGTTTCAAATCTTTGTGTATTCACCACCTATGGCTTTCCGGTGTTGTATTTACACGATTGCTAGTTTGACTCGAGGATAATGAGGAACCACTGATCTTATTGCATTAGTCCGATCCAAGGATCTTAATTACTAAGTAACCTGAAGGATCTTAATCGTCTAGTGACTAACCATGGTTGTGATAAACATGCTAGTAGGATTATTGAAGTTAGGATGAAATCTACCAAGAGGAGTTCCGGCTAATTATGGGTTGCTTTCTTACACACATACTTATAAGATTATAATTGTCACATTCATCATTCATCCACCTGTCACATTCACTATCACTGTGAACTGAATCTCTTCGCGCCTACTTTGTCATCTGCAAAAACAAATCATTCTTTACTTTTATGCTTTTTATTTCTGAAGTTTACATTTTAGTTTTATTTAAATATTTTATTTTAATCCAAATTCTATTCTTATTTCAATACTTGCAGTCAATTCACTCGAAGACCTGTGACAACTTCGGGTGTGACAGAGACTTCGCCCATAAACATTTACCTTTGGGCTCCTTGTGGAATCGACATCTTAACTTCAAAACTAGCTACAAACGATCTGTGCACTTGCAGCCATCAAGCTATTTTCTAGCCCGTTGTCGGGGAGCTAAGCGCTAAGTGATGGGCCGACGCGGGCCTTAATAGTACCGGGACGACTTGGCGCAGGTCAGTAAGGGGCCGCATAGTATTGGACCAAGGTGGGACGTCTGTAGGATGAAACTTTATCGGGCCTAAAAGTTCACGGGACGCGGCTGGCTACACTAATGGACCCATTCTAAATAGTGCAGGACGAAACAGTTACGATCCATCTTCTTATTGGGCTCTCCTCATGGGTCGACCCACTTAATAATTAGCAGGTCTTGGTTTAGCCTGGCTTCTACCATAGTTTTTGTGGCTGTTAACGACGGTAACCAGCCATTAATGGTATTTGCACGTGGCAGTTTGCATGACGTTAGCAGTCAATGCGGCTGGCAAATAGATCTACGACAGAATAATTTTTCGTGGCTAAATGGTATGATCCGCCATGGTTGGAAAAAAACCATGGTAGAATCATTTGTGATGAGGCTTTTACCACGAAGGCCATCCGTCATAACCACAAAAAGGGCCTTCAACCATAAAAAATGTCCGTTTTAAGAGCCAAAATTTCTTGTAGTGGGTGTTGAGGTACCAGCACTCGCTCCGCTCGTCGTTACAGATTGTCCCGAGGTATGCCTTTGGCTTGTTGATGTGGAGTGGGGCTTGCTCTAGAGCTATAGCGGTGATGTCCTTCACCACTATGGCTGGGACTGGAGCTATGGTTTGCTGCACCATCATGGCAGCATCTGAAACATCACTTTTCTGCACTATCATGGTTGGGGAGGATTGATGATTTGATGCACCACCATAGCTGGGGAAAGAGTGGTGCATACCTGCGCCATAAGAAGTGCAGGATTCTCATCATCTTCCTCCGCTTGGGACTATTTTCTCCTAGGCTGCTTACGTTTGTTGTCCCAATGGCCATGACGGCCACAATTGTGACATGTGGCATCACACCGTCCGACCTTAGTTGTTGCACGATCGTCACCACCTTCTCCACCCTTCTTACGCGATGGCTTTAGTCTTTGCTGCCCACTGCCACGTGCCGAGCTGGAGGAACTGCCTTCTTGGTGCCCCTTCATATTTTCTAGCCACTTCACCTCCGTGAGTAGGAGTTTGCCTTGCTAACGCGGCGGCTCCAACGACTCAAGATGGTCCTCCGCTTCCTTCAGCGAACCGGTGACCTCCTCCACGGACATCTTAGAAGTGTCAAGGAGGCCCTCGGTTACAAGGGCTATCTGCGAGAGCCTAGACGATACAACTTGCAAAAATTTCTCGATGACTTGAGTTTCGTCGATAGGTGCTCCGAGCATGGTGAGGCTTGTTTTTGAGTAACAACGCGAAATCGTCAAAAGCCCCCCATCGCGGAACGAGGTCATCTCGATCTCCTTCTCCAGTTGTTGCACCTTGCCCTTCCGCACATGGATTGAACCGACGCCCATGGCTCGAATTGCTTGCCACGCCGATTTTTGGTGGCACTGCTTGCAAGATGGCTGTAACATCCCAGCATTAGAGCCTAGAAATAAGCTGAACCCAGATGTGTGCATTGCATTCATGCATAGAAAATCCTAATAATTTTCGCGCTTTCAAATAAGAACTTGTCAAAGTGATTGGAGATTCTCTCAACTTGATGGAATTGAAGTAGATCATCAAGTTGAATGCGATAATTTTCAATATGAACTTTGTTAAAACCTTATTTGGGGAAACATGTTTTGATCTAAGGGTAGATCAAATATAATAAAATGTTACTCATAATGCATTGCTTATGTAAGGTTCCCAACCTTTAATAAGGTAGAGATCCCTGTGTTTACAATGCTAGTCCCTGGATCAATAGCTAGCATCCACAGTTAAGATGTAATATCAAGATACAAAGGTCATAATACAACTTTATAACCAGGAATAAAATAAATTATTACATCTTACATAGCTCATTAGGCTATCACATTACATTGCAGCAGAATATCTATAAAGCATGGGGTCCTTCATCTTCAAAGTGCCACAGGCAATCATGTTGGTTGTAGACTTGTAATCCTATTAAACAAACTTCACTAACATCAAACAAACCTGCAACATAATAAGTTGTAGCCACAAGGGTCAATACATTTGAATTGTATTGGCAAGTTTTCACTATTATGTAGAAGTAAGTGGATCCTATCATTACATGCATATTTGGCTAAGTAGGGTTTAGGCTCTTTTGCAGAAAGCAATATAGTTTTATCCTATCTTTTCAAAATAGTTTTGATCTTTTGTCAAATCTTTCTGAACTTCTTGGAAAAATCCAAGTGCTTCTAATCCCTTGTTGTCACCATCAAGTTTTACTTTGAGAAATTGGAATGTCGAGATCTTCCATAGCTTCAGGCCTTAGTTGCTCAGTATTGTCCATAACCTGGGACACGGCTAAGTACTTAGAATTTGATCTTCTGCAGAAGTTGTACACTTTACCCACATGACACAATCTCATCTTGATGCCACCAGTGGCCGCTGGATAAGTACTCACCAAGATGGAGTACTGGCAGATTGAGAATGTGACAAAGTCTTTCCATAGGAGTCCTCCCAATACACAATGCTAGCTTATCATCCAAGCACCAATGTAGGGTTTCAAGTTCCCTCACACAATCCTAGTTAACCTGAAGATGCCAATGCATGGGTCTTCCACTATGTAGTTGACTAATCCAGAGCCCATTTAGCATGTGGTTGTACATGGAAGCCACTGTACGAGAAACATGTTCAATCTCTAAGTCCCTGGGTGGTTTCCTTCTAGTGCACATACAAAAAGAGATAGCCATATAAACATGGTTCCTTTTGTTGCCACCTTGTCCAAGCTTGAGTATTCTTGTCCACCCAGGTGGTTCATTGAGTACTTGTTTTATTATATAAAACATATGTCTTTTTGAATTCTTCATATAATCATATCATGTATCCCATCCCAATATATAGCGGGGCTAAGCTTACTACAACTACTTGTTTCCACTAAGGAATATATAAGGGTATCCTATTAGGCTTTAGCATAGCATAAAATATAGCATGCATGTTACAAAAATCCACTAAGTGTAATGAAAATAATAGGACTTGGATGATAGTGTCACTTGCCTTAGTAGTTGGTGGTGTTGATACACTCTTCGCAATAACACACTTGACAATCAACACAATCTATCAAGCAAAACAACCAAGACAAAGCATACACAAGATCAACACTAATGGCAACACAAAAATCATGCAAAGTATGCAAACATGCAAGATGGCAATTGTTATTGTATAAATTTTTATAACAAGGTTCTGAACATTACTAAGTGATTTCTGAACATTTTATATTTTCAAGATTACAAATGCAATCATTTGTGTAATTATAGCAATTAGCAATATTTTCTAACACTTGGAAATGTCATTCTCACTAAATAATTTCCACGGTCTTATTTATACTAGAATAAAATTATATTTTGGTCTTACTGTACAGAGGGTTTAATTTACAACCATTTGCAAAAGGATTCACTTAAAAATAATTTACACAACAATTTTTATACCCAAAATACTCTACAAATGGTTCTGTATAAAACGTGATTTTAACATACTCAAAAATACCGAATTATGGCTCCACTGTGTTCTACTCGTTTTTGTGAATCCATAGACATATTATTTGCTAAATTTGGATAAACAGAACTAAAGATATGATTTTTGCAAGTTCATATGTAAATCTGCCCAATATGAACGAAAATAGAAAAGGAATTGACAAGTGGCTGATTCTAATAGGCCGGTACCCCTTCGTTTAAGTGATCTGATTTCAATCGTTAGATGAAGATCGGACGGACTAGAAGAGCTCACCGGAATAACTCACCGGAAAGTTCGCCGGAATAGCGGACACGGGCTTGGCGTTGCCGTTCCCGTTGCTAGGAAAGTATCCGGAGTTGAATAAAATATGGACGGTGTAGAGGACGTCGAGGCGATGCTACTGGACGTGATTTAGAGCTCGTTCGTCTCCAATGGTGACGATAATCCACGGCTGGAGCAACTTGCGACATCGGCGGCGCGGAGAACTGCAACCATAGGATGAACAATCATGTCCTGGAGGTAGGCAATATCAAGATTAGTCCTCTGGTAGAAGGAATCGATGAGATTCTTACCAAGGATGACGCAATCTAGCGATGAACTCTAATTTTTAGGCTGATCTTGGTATGTTTGGTATGGGCTTTACAGAGATCCTTTCGAGAAAGTCTAGGAATAAAAATGATGGAGGAGATGGAGAGGAATTCGGTGCTCTCTTCGGTTTTTGCTAAGATGGTCTGTGAAGGGAGATCGGGAGAGGTATGCCGCCTAGTGACATTCCTCCACTTGATTCTAATTAATGGCATGAACGGATCCTCCACTTGATTCGAGGGATTAAGGCATTAAAGTGAGGAATTAATGGCATGAACGGATCCTCCACTTGATTCTAATTATTTTTCGTTTTTAAGTCGAGAAGAAACAGTCGTTAGAATTGATGGGAGAAGGAAGGCAAGATCTACAACCATGAACACACCTTCTGTAACACGTACCTGAAGGTCAGGAAGAAGAAGACATCGATGTATCTAAATGGGCCAGGCTGGATCGGCCCAAGAAAAAAAATAACCGGAGAGGAAAAAAATGGAGGACTGGCTGGTTGGGCTAGATTGTTGTGGGCTTATTTTTTTTAACGTTTTCTTCTTTTCTTTTTCTGTTTATTTTCTAGTTTTCAATTTGTCTCTTTAATTTGATTCAAATTTATATCAAACTTTTTCAGAAAATTTTATATAAAATATAAGTTGATACTTTACTCCAATTAGATTATTTGGAATATTTTTAATAAAGTATAATTCATTTTAAAAAAATTGAGCATGGCACGTAAGTCTATATAGTATATTTACTCAATTCTTGTTTATTTCATATCTTTTGATTTAGAGCTCCAAAAAGGTTCAAACCCAATTTCCTTAGCTTTAAAATTTTATTCTTTATCATAATCATTCATTTAAGAATACTTTTGTTTTTTTAGTCATTTCCTTAACTTGACTTTATTTCTTTTCCTATATTTTATAAATTTCATATCATTTTATCTGGAGCTTCAAATAGAGTCAAACTAAATATGGTTTTATAGTTTTGACCTTTATCTTTTTAGCTCACTTAGGAATTCTTTTCTATATATGGAATATATCCAAAGTCTCATGTTGTTAAGTGGCCAATTCAACTTTGAGAAGAAATTTATTTCTCTTAGTTTTAAAATGCAACCATGCATGCTTCATGATTTTGAGGTTTTAAAAACATGCATACAACTTCACAAACAAAATTGTTTTATTTAACTTTTGTTTTGAAGGAGTTATATTAAATAGTCAAAAGGTTTTTGTTTCCTCAAATTTCCAAGACTTAGTTTTTTCATTTTGTTTAAGTTTTTTTTCACATTTCAAAATTTGCAAAATTTTGGGATGTGACAGCTTAAATGATTAATATCTGATCCTTAAGGGATCAAATCATAATATTCATCACAACAACTCATGAATGCCAAGTTAAGATTACAACTTAAGTAATAAGAATGTATTGACTAATCCTGACCTATCTTATTCTTATCTATTCTTACTATGAGTATCATGGTAATACCTAACTTTAACTCTTTAGTGAGGTTGGGAAGGGAAGAAACTAAGTCTAGATCATTCACCATATATCTTTCTTTCCATATCAATCCTTATCATCTCTATTGAGCTATATTCCGATATCTGTTGTTCATCAATGTTGAGAAATCAACTATTGATTCACCAGATCTCAATTTATCAACTCTTGACCATAACATAGCTTACACTTAAGTGCATATAAAGAAACAACTAAGAAGAGGTAAATAATAATGCTAGTTTTAGATATCATTTATAGGATGAGAGTGATTGAAGAAGAATAAAATCAATGTGATAATTGATGGAGTTAAATCACTCCTGAAATAAGCAGAGTATCTGAGGTAGATATTATAAGGATGAATCTTGAAGATAGTTACCAGTATTAATTCTATTGGATCAATTGGGCATAGTCCATGAATAACAACCTTAATCCAATTAGAGATACTGAGAAGATAATTTCAATACAATTGTAAGGTTGTATTGATGAAGCCTTCATTAGCCAATCGGAAACCTAAGCTATAAATGATTAAAGGATTATAATGATCATGCCTTGCTCACCAGGATTGTCTACTTATATCTAGTATAAGTGACATTGGTGGGTAGAACATGATTGAAACCCTAGTATAGATAAGTTATACTAGAGTAGTCATTGCAAGTCACATTAATATAATGTGAGGTTGGAGTATGAGTTATTAGAGTAAAGTAAATGTAAGACAATATGATTAAATTAAAGCTAGTATAGCATGGAGTTATGGAAGTAGTGTTATTCATCTTAAAGGATAGTAAGCTTTAGAGAAAGGTAGTTTGATGTATACACCTATTGAAGTATGTTAGTGATGGATGATTAAGGAAGAGTATGAATGGAGTTAGAAGTAACCCCTTGTTGGATTGGAGATTATTAGTAGTAGAATAGTTTGATATAACCAAGTATAGATATGAGAAGATTATGGAAGCTTCAGTGTCAAGATCATTAGAATTATAAATGGATTTAGAAGAATTAAAGGTGGTTAAGAACATTTTTGTGAAGTAAAGCTCATCATGTTAATACATGATGTTAGATATGAAGAAGTAATATATCTAGAAAAGGAATTCCTTAATTAAAGGTCCAGAATTGTGAGTTATGGAAGATAGAAATTTTGGGTAAACATTAAACCCTAAATCTATAATCAAGCTTAACATCCATCCCATCTGTTGGATCAATCATCTTATTTCCACAATGGCTGCTAGGAATAATTTCCTATATCAAATTACTTAAGCACACCTTTGTCATTCTCAACCATCATTATCTTAGGTACTTAAGAACTATCTTTATTAATTCTCTCTCATAAGATAGCCTAGAAAACCATCCACTATTTTACTTTAAATGGTGATATCATTAAAAATCACAAACATAAAGACAATGTGTTTAGCCATTAATCTTTATTCACATCAACAAAAGAATATAAGTATAATTTAGAACCCTAAACCTATTAATGAGTTTTCTCATCAACATCTCATAAATATCCTATCTATATTCATTAGACAAAGTCTTTGATCCATTTCTCTAACTACTCATTCCAAATGAGCATGGAATAAGTAGGGATACAATAATTATAAACCACCCTATAATTTCCTATATGATTAAATACATAAAAATAAACTCTATGACTATCACTAAACATTTTAAAACCTCATTACTCCAAATAAAAGTAAAAATAATGTTATATTTAATTTTTAAGATCTTAAACAAATCCTAAAAACCCTAAATCCTACTTATTCTATTTAATAAAAGAATATGTCTCTAATTAGAAAGTTAGAAAATAATAAATAAAGTATGCTATCAAAATACTAAATTCATTCCAGAATTTGAAATACATTTTTATATACTGCAACTATTTAACAAATAAATTCTCTAAAAGAAATTTGAAACAAATGATTAATACACAAATTTGAAAACAAAAAATAGAAAATAGAAAATGAAATAGTGAGGAAAAACTGCAAGCAGGCCGTAGCCCAACTTCCCTCTTATTATCTGTTGCCCATGTGCAGCCCACAAAAGCCTAGCAGCCAGCCCAGCTCGTCCTTTTCTATGACTGACGGGTGGGACCAAAGAAGGACCGCGGGTTAAGCTGAAAGATTCGCCAGGGAGTTTTCCGCAAAAGTGATGCCGTCGTCATCCTCACGCACACAGGCAGCTCACTAGAGGAGTCCGCTGTCGCCCGATGTCGTCGTCGTCGTTAGCCGTGCGTCGAGATGCTCGCCGTCGTTCTAGAGGGAATAAGAAGGCCACCGCGACGCCCTGCCTCAATCCCTATCCACATTCCCTCCTTATCCTCTCTGATTCGAATGGGGCCGAAACCCAAGCTCACAGGAGCTACACCTCGCCGTCGAGCCGCACCTCCCCACTCTCTTCCAAGTAGCCATGGAGAAGCCCTGTCCTCCGTAGATCCTCTGGGTGAAATCTTGCATCAAAGGGAGCACTGGAAAGGACTAATTTTGTCGTTCCTCTTTGCGGCAGTTCGTCGGAAATCTTGTCGGAGAGCTCGTCCCCGACCACGCCTATCCTTGCCAACCTCTCTATCGTCATCAGGGTGAGTTCCTGAACCTTCTAGTATCCTTAAATCACCTTATCTCGATGTAAAACGCCATCACGCCTTATGCCACCGTCGGACACTGTCAGAGCTCGTCGAAGCCGAGGTTCCGATGACCATTTGCGAGCGGCGCCGCCACTTTAGGGTCTAGCTTGTTGCGCTGAATCGAACTAGGCTAGTTTCGTTTGCTAGGGCGTCGTGGATCGTCGCCGGCGACCACCCACTGACGGCGGTGGTTGTGATGACACCATAGCGACGTCATGCCAACGTCACCCTCTCTATAGCCAGCCTATTTGACCGGGTCTTTGTCTCGCATGGCAGATGACATGGCCTAGGGCCCATCTGTCATTGTCTGGGAGTAGCAATCAGGCCGGTAACAAATGCATTTATTAACTTGTGAGATGATGTGGCCACTGGCCCACCAGTCAGTGACCCCGGTAGGTTTAGCCTCGGTAAGAAAAGTATTTACTGTTTAAATAAAATGAGAAAACAATACAAATTGTATATCAATATTCCGGAAATGAAATAAATGATTATATATTGTTTAATTAATAACTTTTATTCTGTAATTTAGAAAAATATGTATAATATATGAATTTTTTTAAAAAAATAAAATCTATCAATTAAAACTATTATCAAATATTATTATAATAGTTATTTAAATAATTATTATTGAATAAAGATCTTAAAAGTAATAAAACTTTGATAATTCATATTTTAATAATGGTAAATGTTAAAAATATAAATAAAATACCAAAAATCTTGGAAAAATAAAAACAATACTTTAAAACTATAATCATACATTATTATTTCACTTAAATAAGTATTTATTATTTATTAAGTATTTATAAAGTAATAAACCTTATAAAAATCATATCTTATTATTTATAAATCACAAAAATAAATGTAATATATCAAAATGATCACAAAAATAATGTCTACTTGTTAAAAATATAATATTCCACTTTTAATGTATAAAACTTAATACTTCAGGAACTTGAATTTAAACCTATTTCTTAAGTCATTAATTTATATAAGGGTAAATAAAATTTGTTAACATTTATAAAATTAATCAATTAAGTCTATAAATAGTATTAGTCTTAAATATTAATATTATGAAGGCATAATGGTTCAAAATGTTATAAATACAATTTTATTGAATTATCCTTCAACCAAAGGTGTAGATTATTTTCTAAAAGGACCCTTATCCAATATAAAATTCCTAAGAATAATTGTGACGAAATCCAATCTTTTCCATATACTTCAACCACTAGTTTACAAAACTATCACAACACTATAGTAAGTCCATAAGTAGTTAAGTATTTTACTTCTTTATTTATAAACTATAACCACTCATTTATAAAAAGGTAAATGATACTATTCCATTATAAAATCAAGAAACCACTACACCAAGTAAAAGGATAACCATTCTTAAGTAACTTTAAGGAAACATTATCAGATATACAAGGTACAAATATCATAAGCATTACACTTCCAAACCATCTATGTTTTTAAAGGTTAACTTTAGTCTCAAGGCTTATAAACATTATATCTAATAAACTACATATGTTTTTTATAGTTAACTTTGGTATATTCCAATTAAGACATAAAGCATCTCAAGTCCAAACTAATCAATCACACACCAAAAGACATTGAACACATCCTATTAACAATAAAGATTATTTAAACCTTAGAAAAGAATTTTTTTTCTTCAAATGTTATTCTTTTTGCCACTTCAAACAACAATTCTTATATAAGTAATCCTTGAATAGCATTCCACAATTTTTTATCTTACTGTTGTATGATAGTATAATTACATATTGTTTCACACACACTCACAAACCTTAATAAGAAACACAAGTATGAAACTTATCTAAAAGGGACAACACATTCTAAAATAACCATTTCTAGTATCCAAACCCTAGAACAACGTTATCCCCAGTATTCGCATTTATAAAATGCATCACATTACTTATGCATAAAGGCATTTTGCTTCTTTAAACATTAGTCCTTACCGGACCAATGATGCTGATTTCAGATATTGGATCTTATATCAGCTTGAAAACCGTGAGTGCATAATCTTGCAATCACAAAAGGCAAGTTCATAGTTGCTCATGTCCTTTTATTATTTTCTGTAAAGTATTTTACAAATCCCGTGTGTCATCACCTGCATTTGAAAAAGGTCCGAAAACACTATTTTCATAATAATGAGATTATAGGTTTTTACCATGAGGTAATAACCTACTATAAAAGTTTTGGTGGTAAAGGAACGTATTATCTAGGACTTAATAACCAATGTCGCCAGTGATTCTTGCGCCGTATATCACGCGTTAACCATGAGATTTGGAATGAGACGGAGAAGTCAGTTGTATCTTCTTTCTCTCGCATGAAGCCGGATGTGCAGGTCGTGGCTGTTATCCTCATAGCGTGCATATTAATTGGTAATTCGTAGAGGATATGCAGCATATAGGTGGGAACCCTCAATGTCCTACGATAGTTCTAGTATCTAACGGTTTGTACAAACCATTACTATAATCCAATATGTGGGCATGGTGTACACCAAGGAGGCATGCGAGGTCGCGAAGGGGGTAGTGATTGGCTTGGATCATCTTCTAGGCCCCACATCATGGAATTGTGGACGGGAATAAGCTGCCCGGTTGTGCAACAAAGAGTTGATCTCTCATGGGTAAAGTGACGCACCTCTGCAGAGTGTAAGAACTGTAACTTGTTACTCCCTGTTCCGGGAAGGAGCTGCGAACGCGGCAGGAAAGGAACTCCATGGAAGTTCTGGTAAACTCGTGAAGGCTGACGGACATAGCTTTTCAGAATAAAAGCAACCTTTGAAGAAATGTTTACGAAAACTTGCATTGCCTACGATCTACAGTCTGTGACTGTAGTTATAGTGCATCAAACACTCCTTTTCTAGTGAACTTGCTGGGTACGCTCGTACTCAAAATATCTTTTTAACCCTTGCTAGATTCTGAAGCCATGAAGACGACGTCTACATCAAGTTATGCTCCAGGAATCATCATCCAAAGCTAAAAGCTCTTCAACAAAGACAAGGAAGTCAACAAATACCCCAACTCAAATGAAGACGAAGTTACTAACTAGATAGGAATATACCCTCTAACCAAACAACCCATTTCTGTAGTGCATTGCAATAGCAGCAATGTCAACCCTTTAGTTAAGATACTATTCTTAGTAGCATATTAGTTTTTGAGTTGTTTATTTTTTTCTTCTGTATAAGAAGTTTCTTTCTCTCTCTTTAACCTAGGGTGTTCTCTGGATCTTGTGTATAGAGTGGATTGTAACCTTTAGCCATGTATTGGAACTGATGTGTTTCTGTTGTACCACTCTAAGGGATGTAATACTAGTGAACGGTGTTTCATTAGTGTTATGTCAATGACTATAGTGTATTACATCATGCAGTGGTATGCTGGGTCACCGCAATGGCCTCCAATGCCATTTAATCCTCCTAGAAGTCATCGGCGCCGAGCTGAATCAAACCCCAGATGCCCCAAGACTGTAGCTTCACCTTCATGAGGAGGCTCCATTCGGTGTAGTTCGTCCGTGTCAGCATCGGGTAACTACCGCTGCCGACATCCTTCACGACATGCTCAACCAATACCTCGCGCCTTCCTGCATCGCCATGGCACGGTCGTCTCAGTGGCGATAGAGGCGAACATCGCGACGTCTGGGAAGACGGACTGCGGACAACACCATGATTTGGAGCTGATATTTCTTAAGATCCTATCATCACCAACAACAACTTGGCTCTGATACCAATTGTTAGTTCACAGATGGTGTGTAGGAAGTAGTCTACTGCTACCTTGCTTATTGTCTAAGGTTTACACTCCTAAAGGTTCTACTAGAGCCTACCAATACTACAAACAGTACTTACTAGAAAGTACTAGTACTCACTTAACTCCTAAGCAAAGAGTACTCTCACATTTTCATTTTGTATCAGACATATTCAAAAAAATCACACATTGGCAACTCACCTTTGGATGCTCTGTACGTGAATGAGCTGGGAAGTCTCACCATAGGACTACTAGGGAAAAAGTTATAAAGTTCAAATATGTAGATACACCAGGTCGTAACTTTCCTTTGAACCATCAGTCCAGCCAGACTATGCTAATCCCCAAGCCCTCATGGCACATGCCACATCCGGCATGTGTCGTCTCTCCTACACACTGCGCTAAGGCAAAGTTCCGTGAGGTGTTTACTATTATTTTAGTCAAGGCAGTGTATAGTGCATTGACACATATAAACGCGACAAGTAGATAACGAAGAACAAAAACAAAATTACAGCAAGGACACAACGATTCAACGTAAAAAAATCTCTCCAAAAAAAATCACGGTTGCTAGCCAGCAAAACTTTACTATAAAATGAAGTGTTTACCCAATGCGCAGGCAAGGGGCTATTGCCCCCTATACCCCCAAGGTAGGGTCTTGCTTCCGCTCGTCAGAAGTTAGTCTCCTTAATGAATTTGGATTATACTTCAACAGACACCCATCTCCAATTGCATGATCTACAGCTTCTTCTTAGGCCTTAGTGATGTTCTACCTTCCCTGCAATCGTGTTTTGGAAGTTCTGTGCATCTGATCTCCAACTGAGCGTCATGTTGGAGAATCGAACTATGCAGAGGTCGTGATATACGACTGCACTACTCTTGAACGCACAAACCGCTTGGTTGTCCTCGAGGGCCTCAGTCACACATCTTCCATGCAGAAGCATCTGCATCACCCTGGCACTGTGCTACTGCATATGTAGTCTCATTTGCAGATGAACCAACGGCATCCCCGGCAAACAGTGTAGGTGAAGAGGAGACCTTTATATTTTCTCCATATCTACTCTGTGTCGTGCAGCTTCCAGTAGATATATATAGCAATCAAGATACCAGTATCTTGTGCTCGAGCCTGCTGAAATCTTGACGATACCAGTATCTTGTGCTCGAACCTGGGCATTGACACTTATTTGTGCATGCAAAAGGTTGTCCTGTAAAGGAAAAAAAACTGTTGCAATAAACTTTAGCATATATGTGGTATTGATTTAAAAAAAACTTATCTGATGGATGTTTTCATTAATTTCATTAATCGGCACAATGCTACAGGCAAAAGGTAGGTTATAAATAATTTTCAGTAAGAGTTGGAAGGCAAACTCTTGACATGGCACGCGGTCTGATGGCCAGAAAACACAATCAAATCAATTCGTAGTAAGAAGTAAGGTGTACGTACTGTGAATGTTGGGTCAAGGAAAACTTGGCTCCATTCAGATCCTATTAAACTTAGCTAGAGTGTGATACCTTCTTTTTTTGGACCATGTATGGCTCCTACTGGGGTCTCAATGCCTACATATAGTGGTTATTTTTCTCGTTCTAGAAATGTAGATGCCAAAATACATGCAGGATCTTGTTTGCTCTAGTGCCCCAAAGTTTGAGCACTGCAGCTTTCCTGGTGGAGGAGGTGATGCAGCACTGCAGCTCGGCTAGTGGTGAAGGTCCGTGGAGGAGAAGTGGCCGGACGATCCAGCACCGGTGGAGGGGGACCGATATTGGGAGCAGCAGATCTGGATGAACTTGGGGGGTGCGTGTGTGGATGGGTGGGTTGGGGGTGGTGTTGTCTGGGGATGTTTTTTTCTGAACTGTTGTCTGGGGATGTTTGTTGTTGCTTTCAGCTACCGTTCGTGCCTTCACTATTTTTTTTAAAACCGAGCATAGTTTACAGAACGGTAGAGAGCGCTTATACTAGATGACTATTTTTTGTCCTGCGACACGTCAACCATCCTACAATATTTTTTGTGATGGTATTTTTTCAGTAATTTTTGGATAAAAACTACAACTTCAACGGTAAATTTTCAAATGATTTTTACCCAGCAGTAATTTTCTGGGAAGCGTAATTTGTTAAGGGTAATTCCCATCGGTTTATTTCCAATAGTGCACTAACTGGTAACAATGTTTTTACAGTAACTTCTCGACATACATATTCATCCCAATCGTCAGTGACTTGACGGTAATCTTTTAACGTCGGTCTTTGGCAATATGTTTTACGTAAATATTTTTGTGGATAATTCATTGTCAGTAACTTGGATAGTATAGGTGTGGTGATAATTTTTTTTACTTTTGTATTTTACGCATCGAAGGTAATTTTTCGGCACACCTTTTCGTCTATCATTTTCCGACGATAGTTAACCTACGTGATTTCTTTACGGGTGAGTAATTTCCTGGCGGTAGTTCGATAAAGTTATTTTTTCTATTCTACAATAACAGCAATATTTTGACATAACTTTCCAGCTGTAATTTTCGCCATTAGTTACCTCCGTTAATTTTTTGATGGTCTTCGATGGTGAGTAGTTCTTCTACAGTCACTCGTTAGCTCTAATTTTCCTATATATTTTTGCCAACCATAAATTCCCGTAGTAGTTACCCATGGTAAATCATTGATGGTGAGTAATTATCTAACTGTATTTCATGAGCGAGGTATTTTTTTAGGTTTATTTATGCTTTAGCAGTTTTTTGGTCACACTTTCCTAGACATAGCGGTAACTATCTTTCGGTAATTCTTTGAGGTGAGTAATTTTCCGATCGTAATATGTTAGTAGTATTTCTTTCTTTTATTTTTTATTCTTTGACACTAATTTCACCATCTACCACCTTATTCTATAGTAACTTTAGATACTACACTACATATGACGTAATTTCTAGCGATGTTTTGAATCTATTATTCAATGACATTGTGCCATCACGTGTGTCGCGCCACATTTCCTAGTATCTATCTAAAAGTATAATTGGTGCACCCCTATGGGGCTCTCACAACTATTTGAACCTCTCAACCGTCGGATGGGGTCCTGGGAGCATCTAGGTTGTTGGTTGCTAGATCAAGCCATGAAACAACGGTATAAAAGTGCAACCCAAACCCTTGGCCGTCACTCTCGCCCGCATCCAACCACAATTGCCCCCTCGTCACTCCCGTCACACCCACCCCCAATTCGCTGCCCACATCTCTCCCCAATCCCCTCCTCCATCTCTCCCCAATCGCCCCTCCATCTCTCCCCCAATCCTCTCCATCTCCTCCTCTGCCAGTCTTCTCCATGGTTGGAGCAAGGAAGCAAAGGGAACCATGGCTTCATCGATTGATCATTCGTCCCTCCTGTCGCGCCCACCCCCAACACGCTACCCACATATCTCCCCAATCACCTCCTCCATCTCTCCCCCAATCCCCTCCATCTCCTCCTCGCCCCTTTTCATCCGTCAGTCTTCTCCATGGTTGGAGAAAGGAGAGGCAAAGGGAACCATGACTACACCGACGTGGAGGCGGAGCTTCATGTGGAGAAGCACCCGGACATGGTGTCCCAACAGCGTCCTAGGGAGGATTTCCTCACCATATTCACACCATCCCAGGTGGAGATTGTAAGGGTATTTTCCCCTATGTGTGGTTTTGGTGATTACTGATAGATTATATGGACTAATGTTTTTCTTAAGTTTTATATAAAGGAATATTCCATAGGTAATGCTTGTAGTCCATGTGTTTGATTGAAGTTTGGATGTCATGAAGATAAATATATACCTAGAGTATTGGTATCAAGTTTATCGATTTGAAGGGAAGGATATGATATGATCAAAAAATGAAGATGGAGTTCTTGTGTGAAACTCAATTTAGCCATGCTTTAGCTCACCTGTTAAATAATGGATGATCAGGATCTCAAGAGTTTGATCTTAAGAAAAGATTCAAGATATGACTCTAAGTCGGTGTCATGAGTGTGTTCTTCAAAAGATGTTCTGCAGGACAACATCTCTGCTTAAGATTAAGCCATTTAGAACATATTAAGATAAAAATCAACCTGTCGTGCAGAATAGGAAAGTATTCCATCTTCACGGATTGGTGTTCATTAAAGTAGGGATACTTTCCTCTCAGTCTACCAACAATTTGTCTCCCAATTCTAATTCACGGGATCTCCGATCACATAGATTGGTTTGCCACTGTGGAAAACTCATGGTGTGGCTCTCATACCCATCTCCTTCGATGCATTTTCTATCACATTGCGTGATAGTCCCTTTGTGAAGGGATCTGTCAGGTTCTTAGATGTTTGGATATAATCCAATGCAATAACTCCGGAGTTTCTCATTTTCCTGACAGATTTTAGTCTCCTCTTCACATGTCTTGAGAACTTCATATTATCCTTAGAACTGTTCACCTTAATAATCACAGTTTGATTATCACAGTTCATTGGAATTGCGGGTATATGTTTTTCAACCACAGGTAAGTCCATCAAGAGTTCATGAAGCCACTCTCCTTCAACATTGGTCGTGTCTAGTGTTGTGAGTTCTTCTTCCATAGTTGACCTCGTTAAGATAGTCTGCTTGCAAGACTTCCAAGAAACAACGTCATGACCAAGTGTAAACACATATCCACTCGTGGCCTTTATCTCATCAGCATCAAATATCCAATTTGAATCACTACAACCCTCCAGTACCCTCGGATACCCGGTATAGTGAATGCCATAGCTTGCAGTGCCTTTTAGATAGCGCATGATTCAAGAGCTTGCCAATGATCATCTCTAGGATTTGAAACAAATCGACTGAGTTTGCTAACAGCAAACACGATATCAGGCCTTGTAGCTCTAGCCAAGTACATAAGCGAGCCAATTATTTGAGAGTATGTCAATTGATCTCTAACGGTGCCTCGATTCTTTCGAAGTAGCACACTAGGATCATACGGTGTTGGAGAAGACTTGCAGCCTCTATACCCAAAGCGACTCAAAATCTTGTCCACATAGTGAGACTGAAGCAGTGTGATCCCACTATCATCATCTCTCAACAGTTTGATGTTCAAGATAACATCAGCTACTCCTAGATCCTTCGTCTCAAAAGACTGAGATAAGAAATCCTTGACCTCCTCAATTACAGTAAGGTTGGTCCCAAAGATCAGTATGTCATCAACATAAAAACATAGAATAACTCCTTCGCCCCCACCATGGCGATAGTATACGCACTTGTCATCTTCGTTGACAACAAAGCCTGCAGCGGTTAAGGTTTTATCAAACTTTTCGTGCCACTGCTTAGGTGCTTGTTTAAGACCATATGAAGACTTCAGCAGCTTGCATACTTTTCTTTCTTGACTATTTACTACAAAACCATCTGGTTGATCCATATAAATTTCCTCATCCAACTCTCCATTTAGGAAAGCCGTCTTAACGTCCATTTGATGAACGAGAAGACCGTGTGAGACAGCCAGATAAAGTAGTACTCGAATGGTGGTCAACCTTGCTACAGGTGAGTAAGTGTCAAAGAAGTCTTCACCTTCCTTTTGGGTATAACCCTTGGCCACAAGCCTTGCCTTGTACTTCTCAATAGTACCATCATTCTTTAGTTTCTTCTTAAACGCCCATTTACATCCTATAGGTTTGCACCCATAAGGACAATCAGTGATCTCCCATGTTTCATTAGCCAAAATGGAGTCCATCTCACTACGGACGGCTTCCTTCCAGTAGTCAGCATCAGGAGATGCATAAGCTTCTGAAATATAAGTGGGAGTATCATCCACGAGGTATACAACAAAATCATCACCAAAATACTTTGCAGTCCTCTGTCTCTTGCTCCTTTTAGGAATTTCATTATCCTCCTCCTCAGGATTTTCTAGGTGTTCGACTGGAATGATTGGTTCAGAAATTGTATCTAATTCCTGACTTGATGAGTTAGGCATATCCTTCATGGGAAATATATCCTCAAATAAAGTTGCATCATTCGACTCTATGATTTTACCAACATGCATGTCTGGTACTCCGGATTTTACTACCAAGAATCGATAGCCAATACTACGAAAAGCATATCCCAGAAATACACAGTCCACCGTTTTTGGTCCAAGCTTGCGCTTCTTGGGGACTGGCACATGAACTTTTGCCAAACAACCCCAAGTTCGTTGATAAGAGAGATTGAACCTTTTATTCTCCCATTCTTCAAATGGAGTAGTTTCTTTGTTCTTTGTGGGAACTCGGTTTAGGACATGACATGCGGTCAGTAATGCCTACCCCCACCATTCCTCGGAGAGACCCGATGTGTCTAACATGTCGTTAAGCAAATCTGTTAGAGTGCGGATCTTTCTTTCGGCTACCCTGTTTGATTGGGGTGAGTAGGGAGGCGTCCTCTCATGGATTATACCATGTTCCACACAAAAAGAGTCAAACTCTTTGGAAAAATACTCTCCACCACGATCAGACCTAAGCCTCTTAATCTTTTGATCAAGTTGGTTTTCCGCTTCAGCTTTATAGACTTTGAAAAAACTCAAAGCCTCATATTTTGTTCTCAAAAGATACACATGACATTATCTCGTAGAGTCATCGATCAACGTCATAAAATATTTCTTTCCACCTTTTGTCAACACACCATTCATCTCACAAGGATGAGTTCTAGTGGTGCCAAATTTCTCACCTCTGCAGTCGCATGTGACTTGCGAGGTTGTTTTGCTTGCACACAGGCTAGGCAGTTAGATCCTTTGACAGTAGTGAAATTTGGGATTAAAATCATTTTAGATAACCACGACATGCAACCAAAATTAACATGACAAAGACGTGAATGCCAAACATTTCATATAAGATCAGATGAAACATGATTCACAACTTTATTACAAACATCTGATAATGACATGCGGAACAGACCTCCGCACTCATATCCTTTACCAATAAAAGTACCAAACTTAGATAGTACAAACTTATTGGACTCGAAAACAATCTTGTAGCCATCGCAACATAGAAGAGATCCTCTAACAAGATTCTTATTTATTAAGGGAACATGATGCACGTTCTTCAGGCGTACGGTCTTTTCTGAAGTGAACTTCAGATCGACCGTACCAACACCATGAACAGAAGCATGTGAGCCATTCCCCATCAGCACGGACTGAGTCCCTCTGACCTGGTATGAAGAAAACATGGAAATGTCAGAACAAACATGTACATTAGCGCCCGTGTCAATCCACCAATCAGGAGAATGACATAATGAAAGAACAGTAGGTAATATACCATATCCAACATCCTTCATCTCAACATCGCCCATGACAATATTAGCGGTCTTGCCGCTCTTCCCATGATGGCACCTGTCATAGCGGTTGGGGAAGCTAGGAGCCCAGTGATCAGGATCACCGCACACATGACAGGAACCTTTCTTCTTATCAGTCTTCTTCTTGAAATTGGTAGACTGTGAGGGCTTGTTCTTCCCATGGAACTTGCCCTTTCCATCAAACTTTCTCTTGTTCTTGAACTTGTGGGACTGGAAGTTCTTTTTCTATACCAAGTTGGCACTTGAACCTCCCTCAACAACTCGAGCACGTGTGTCTTTTTCTATTGCCTTCTCTTCCACATCAAGAGTCCCAATGAGATCCGATAAGGAAAACTCCTGTCTCTTGTGCTTCAGAGAAGTAGCAAAGTTACTCCATGAATGGGGAAGCTTGGCAATAATGCCCCGACAACGAATTTGTCCGATAACACACATGAGAAGTACTCAAGCTCCTTCGTCGGTGCCTGTATCTCATGATCCTGCTCAACGACGGAGCGATCATCAGACATCTTGAAGTCGTAGAATTGCTCCATGGTATACAGTTCACTGCCAGCGTCCGACACCCCAAAATTGGCCTCGAGAGCAGTCCACATGTCCTTGCCATTATCAAATGACATATAGGGTTCAACAATGTTCTCCCCAAGCACAGACAACAAAGCATCCATGAACAGCTTGCCAGATTTCTGGAAAACTTGCTTCTGGGCAGGAGTAAGCTCTCCCTCAGGCTTGCCAAGAGTGGCGTCATAGCAGTTCATGTTCTCAAACCAGATAACTGCTCTCACGCGCCATCTCTTATAGTGTGTACCCTCAAAAACAGGTGGCTTCACAAATGCCACGAAACCACTTGGAGTAAATTGTCTATAATAAGGTTTTTGGGTTGTTGGAAATATCCATAATTTACCAAGTGATTTATGCAAAATAAATAACAGGTAAAACATGACTAGAACGATCTAAAGTAAACTAGCCAACTAATCTGACAAAAAAGTGTGCAGAGAGTTGCAAATAGATCCAAATAATCTGAACAAGATGAAGAAAGAAAACATACAGCAGTGCGCCGGAGTTAGAGTTATCACCCATGTCGTCGAGGAAGAGGTTCGCGATGGCAGGAAGAAGTCGTCGTTGGGGAAGATGTCGTCGGCATCGGTGAAGGAGTCCGTGATGAAGTCAGTAGTCGTGTCGATAGCGCTCCCCAAAAACCTTATCGCCCTTCTCCCGTACAGGACTCGAAGAGGCGGGGTTTCGGAGGCCTACTGTCCCGGCTCGCGGTGCACGCCGCAAGACGGGATGGAGAAGGACTAGTGGCAGCTCGGTGCTCTGGAATTTGGAGGCGATGGTTCTGATAGATTCCTGAGGAAAGGAGCGACCTTCCGCTCTTATAGGCACGGGTAGACAGGCGAACATGCGACGTCGGAAGAGGATTAAACCTCCACTTAGTCGTATTTAAAACTCATTAGCAGACTGCTCAAATTCTGCACACCCGTTCATATACTAGTCATGCGTGGCAAAAAGAACTCAACTCGCGGCGCGCGCGCGTCGTGACGAGGCGAGGCGAGGCGAGGCGGGCGGCGGAGGAGGAGTGCGCGTGTGGGACTCTCTCCTTCTCATTCTCATCCTTTTACCAAGTGGTAGAAGAGCCTCCCTTATAAGCTGGTGCAAACCTCCTTCAACTAGCAATGTGGGACTAAACATTTGTCCCACCTCTTGCCATGCATGAATGGGCCACATGGGCCTCTAGGAATTTTCAGGAATTATTGAAATGGAAAATGGGCTGGGCCATTTGGGCCAAAATTCAAACACCTGGTTTATCACAGACAATTTATTTTGGGTGAACCGTGTGTCGTTTTGGTCGTCGACATAGACGGTTATGTTTGCTTAATTGTGTGTGAAATTTGAAACCATCGCATACACTCAATTTATGTTAATTGGGTGGAAATTCTTAAGCAACATTATAATTAAAATGTGCTAAATTTAAATTCCTGCAACACTATAACAAGGAGACACACATTGATTTACCCAAGCGCATCATAACATAATAAGCATGTATCTACCACTAGTTCAGTTTAAACATGATAAAATAGACAATATATATTAATTTAGCATACAATATATATATATATATATGCAGACAACAAACAACCAATACTTTTACGTGTTACTCATGAAGTTCTCGAACTCGAATGCCACACCTTTATGGAAGACGTATTTGTTGAAGAATGTAGCAATCACATGCTCCTTATTTTCTCTATGATTTCCTAGGACATATGATTACGGTCGAATTTTAGTATTGCAGTTTCAAAAACAAGGAACGTCATGGATAACCGGGCTGGAGGGCCTTCGAGTGTGTCGTGATGAAACGTTCTAGAATGTCACACATCCATGATGTTTTTTGGTACGTCATAAAAAATCATAAATCGTTTGGATTCTTTTAATGATCACCACTTGATGTCATCCTCTCATGGGTTATATGAAATCGTTACTTTTGATGCATGCCCACGAAAAGATACCTAACCCACATAGAGATCACAAGGCACATATATATTGGATTAGTTTATGAAGTATAATTGACAAAGCTTACCATAACACAAGATCCATGTGATACATTATTTATACTTCATATGTTGGCCAACTTTAATTCAATTTTCACTCTTTGTATTGATCAACCATGTATCTTCTCATGCTCTATCTCAATATCTCGAGGTACATAAATAATTCTTCTTTTGATTGCATGCTCTAAATCTTAGTCAAACATAGCTCAACTCACGAGGCATATGAGTCTGACTGTCAAATGTTGCAGTCTATGAGAGTTGGGTGCTCTCTAATAAACTCATGAAAGGCCATGGAGTATGACGCATAAGCTCCACCCGCGGGGAATTCCCATGGTAGCCTAGTATCGGTCAAGGCTTCATGTGAAGCTAGGTTGCAGCAAACTTGCAGTTCAAGACATAGTTCACTGTACAAGTCGCAGCCTAGTGTAACATAGAATTCTAGGTGAAAGTTCAACTTAACAGTCTCCACTGTAGTACCGGTATATAAACAGTGTTTTGGAACCAAAGGCAAATTACATGTGCCTCTGAGATCTGGTGGGGGATTATTGAAACTTTAGCCCAAATGGCCCAGCCCATTTTCCATTCCAATAATTCCTGAAAATTCTAGAGGCCCATGGGGCCCATCCATACATGGCAAGAGGTGAGACAAATGTTTAGTCCCATATTGCTAATTGAAGGAGATTTGCACCAGCTTATGAGGGAGGCTCTCCTACCAATTGGTAAAAGGATGACAAGGAGAAGGAGAGAGTCAACACGCGCGCTCCTCCTCCGCCGCCGCCACGCCTCGCCACGACGCGCGCGCGCCGCGTGTTGCAGTGTGCAAAGTTTGAACAGTCTGCTAATGAGTTTTAAATACGACTCAGTGGAGGTTTAATTCGAACTTAGTGAAGGTTGTTTGGCTTCGGTCGCTGCATATTCGTTTTCTCTTCCGAAGTCGCATGTTTGCCTGTCTACCCGTGCCTATAAGAGCGGAAGGTCGCTCCTTTCCTCAGGCATCTATCAGAACCATCGCCTCCAAATTCCAGAGCACTGAGCTGCCACTATTTCTTCCCCATCCCGTCTTGCGGCGTGCACCGCGAGCCGGGACAGTAGGCCTCCGGAACCCCGCCTCTTCGAGTCATGTACGGGAGAAGGACGATAAGGTTTTTGGGGAGCGCTATCGGCGCGACTACTAACTTTATCACGGACTCCTTCACTGACGCCGACGACATCTTCCCCAACGACGACTTCTTCCCTGCCATCGAGAACCTCTTCCTCGACGACATGGGTGACAACTCCAACTCCGGCGCACTGTTGTATGTTTTCTTTCTTTATCTTGTTCAGATTATTTTGATCTATCTGCAACTCTCTGCATACTTTCTGTGAGATTACTTGGCTAGTTTATTTTAGATCGTTCTAGTCATGTTTTACCTGTTATTTATTTCGCATAAATCACTTGGTAAATTGCTCATATTTCTAACACTAGGTAACACACACAATTCGTCTCATTAAAGCATGTGGAAAGCTTGGCAATATCACGTATGGTTTCGTTTTGGAAGCTGTGTGCCTAGACGCCATGGGGTTCATATGCGTAGTAGAGACACATCGTCCATCCATGAATAGCAATGGTTTGAAAGTTCGTATGCGATGGGCAAATTCAACCGTGTGCAAGTGACTGATCTGCACTAGTGAACCGCTAAAAAGTTCACATTTTATAAAATAAGCCTGTATTTTGAATATTAGACTCTCAAACCAGATGGGTACATCTAAATCTGGTAGCTAATCATATTCAACCTGGTATGCTCTATGTAACGGCTGATTTCGCTCAAATTGGGCATCAATCAAAGATGGAAATCAGCCATCATTAAATAACACGCTGGATGCTAGGCTGGTGAGTTTGGTCTAGAAATAGCAACTGGGCTGAGTACGGTCTCTTAACGCTTCTAACTTTGGTCCATCCAGGTTTCAGCAAGCATAGGGCATTCTCTTCTCATCCGATTGCTGTGAGATGAAAAACTATCTTTGTTCAAAATGTTTCAACAATTACAATAGTAGTTTATCAAGAAAAATCTTCGTTTATCTTAAGGAACTTTTTTCGCAAAAAACGAACTTCATGTACTCTCTTCATCTGGAAGTAAGACTTATTATGGATTGGAGAGAGTACTTTTTTACAAAAAATATGATCTCCCTTTCCTATTATGCTTACTTTCATCTGGTAATTATGAATCAAAGATGTCCGGTACTTCGACGCACACCAACTCCTAATTGGATTATGACTACTTAATCAAGGGGAAAATAAATACGCGTAAGTAAAAATTGTAAACACGTCATTTATTCTGCGTGACCCGATCATTCGTTTGGTTTCAAACAGCATTCAGTTGTCACTGAAGTACACTGCCGGACTGAACTAGTGGATTATAATTACCTATTTATAGACGACTTTCCCCTTCGGTTCTTACCATCATTCATGCCTTTCCACATGATTTAGCAAGCCCTTCCAACATGTTAAAAAATTATGTGCGTGCAAAAAAGAGCAATTGAGATAGTGGGATGAACCAAACAAAACATAGAATAGCCACTTGAACATCTCTGAAATCCTTTTCCGGTTGTAATTGCCCTTCGTTTAGCTTCACGCATTGAACTGCCATGTGGTGTGTTTTGTCGACTGGAAACAAATCTTTACAGGCTACAAGCACTGACTGTGCAGTTTGGCTAGCAACTCTCCAAATCTCAGCCGCGCCATGTCGACACGTGGCAGGTCAACAGGGATCACATCCCCGGTTCTACTGATAAAATCAACGAAACCTAGTATGAGGTTGTTTACATCACGCTTCACGCCCAGCTTGATGGAAGGTTTTGAAGCCCAAAACTTATAGCATCCAAAAGCCACTAGCTAAAGTTATTAAAGGAGCAGACTAGTCGACGAACTCTGTAAACCCTTGCAAGGCAAAAGCCCATCGCCACTCTGCCCACTTACGATTGCATGGAGAAGACTAGTAATCCCGTCATGCATGGTTGTCTGGGTCACAACTGATAAAATTACAATTTAGCCAACCTTTTTTACTTCAATATTTTCCTCATTTTTTAACTCAAATTGTCATGGAGATTGTAAGAGTCTACATTCTCATATTATATTTACTATTATTATTAACTAGCACGGTGGCCCTCGCAAATGTGAGGACATCATCTTTATTTATCAAAATTGAAATTATGAGATAAAAATAATATGTTTCATAATCACCATATGAACTATGTAGAAAATATTAATTATATTTAATATTTGAACAATGATTACCAAGTTGCCTACAGGAGCACCATAGTAAGTTAGTAACTATCATATGTGTCATTTACACATGATATTACAGTGGGCATGTATAACTACACCAGTTCTTGAGTTAGGCAGGTTGTACTCTTTGAAATCAGTATCTTATGCATCTCGTGTAAAGATATGTGGTTAATCTTTTTTGGAGGTTATATAATTTTTACAAAAATGGCCACGATAGTCATTGTTTGGGGCTTCACTCAGATACATGTTACATTGATCTTAAGAATATGTGTATCATCTATATTTGGTTCCTAAGTTAAATAAGGAATTATTTCATTAGTTAATTTGCACAATAGTTTTCTTTAATGAAGTATAAACACTTATGATCATATACTTACGCTGCATTCGTCACTCTAATAGGTTATAATAATCTCAGTTGTATAATTAAATTTTGGCAAATCAATTTATCATATTTTTAGGATTAATTTTCACATAGAATTATAAAGTAATTTTGGTGCAATACAACTCAACAACAACAAAGTGAACATTAATTGTAATAATTGTTTCTTGATTGATTTCATCAATTTCTTAATGTTATTATTATATTTATAAAACAACATCGTGGCAATCATATGTGTCCTTCATTTACAATTTAGTGCTTCGTTTGAATACCAGATATCACACCGAGGTGTATCTCTTGTATTTGACATTATTTAGCACTTGAAAACAATGCAATGCTGAAAGGGCAAATAGCCCTTATCTTGTATTTTGATTAACTATGACATCGGAGCTAGAGGATGGACTAATGTTTCTATTAGCTCTCTACAGGTGAGAATCCGCAGGTTGTTGGTGATAGGTGATGGGTGACCCCCCCCCCCCCCATTCGTTTCTCTATCGAGAGCCGGTGTCATTGTTTATTATTCTCTCTTATTTACTCTTGAGTCAAATAGGAAACACCGCACTATTAAGAGGGGTGATCTCGATGTGCTCTTTGGGGATGTTCTACACCATATAAGCCTCTCATCAACCACCCACACACACACCCGTTCAAAGAAAGAGAGAAATCTGCCTTGAAAAATGAGTCTAAAGAAGTTACTGCGAAATCGGCAAAAGCGTCGGCGGCGCCGGTGCTGTCGCCGGGTGAACACCGATATGGCTTACAGAACATGTTTTCGGTTGTTCTTGAATTCGATCGCCGAAAATTTCGGTAGGGGTCGATCGGCCGACTATGTCGGAAATTCAATGAGCAGCTCGATCCGACCGGACTTATTGCGATTACATCATGATAACCTCCAAACGGCTCTTTTCCCCCTCACACTATATATACCCCTTTCTTCTCCACTGTGAGGTTGGGCATTTGAGCTAACATTTCATTTCTTGAAGCTCTCTCTCTCTCCCCCATTGTTGAAACACAAAAGCTTGAGGATCTCCCATTCTACCCAACCAAATCCAAATCCCTTTGGTATAAAGGAAGAGGAGGTCCCGATCTACGTTTCCACCAAGCCAAAGTTCATTCCCCCTTGAGTTCATCGAGTTATCTTGTTACTCTTGGGTTTGTGGGAAACCCTAGGCGGCTAGGGTCGTCCGAGGCATTCGGCTTGTGATTTTCTCCGTGGAAAGTTTGTGACGGTTTGGAGACTACCTTAAAGTCTACCACGAGTAAGTGAGCTATTCCTTCGTGGGATAGGCTCGGAGAAGAAGGTGAGCCTTCGTGGCGCGTGAGGAATCCTTCGTGGAACCTCACACCTCTCCAACGTGACGTAGCCCCCTTCCCAAAGGTGGTGAACACGGGAATACGTCTTCGTCTCCGCATGCTTCGGTTATTCCTTAATCGATCTCTTACTTGTGTTGCTTATCTTGTGATAGCCTTCGAGCTTGAAGTATCTTGTACATCATCTAGGTTGCCTCACCTAGTTTGCATTTAGGCTCACTTATATTCCGTAAAGCCTAAAACTTGCAAAAGACTATAAATAATTTTGTAGAAACCTATTCACCCCCCCTCTAGGTTAACCATCTTACACTTTCAATTGGTATCAGAGCCAAGGGCTCTTTTAAGGGCTTTACCGCCTAAGAGAAAAGATGGTTTTCTTCGATGATAAGGAGGAAAAAACTTATTTGGTCAAGGAGCTTCGTGAAATCTTAGCCAAGGGTGCCCTTGAAAAGGCCAAGGCGAATTCCTATCTCCTTGTTCGAATGAGTTATCTAGAAGGACAACTTAAGGCCATTGGCGATGGGGCTTTTCTTGGTAATCCATTGGTAGTACCTCAAGGGAGACCAATAGACATCGAGAAGGATAAGGATGCCGAGTCCGCTCATGAGGGCGGCTCGTCAAAAACTTCCACGCCCCCTAATCAATTCCCTTATGTTTATCCTAAGAAAAAGAACATCATGCCTCATATTAATGGTTCTGGCCCTGCACCTCATTATGATGGAACTCATTTCTCTCATTGGAAAGCTTCTATGGAATCTCATCTTCGCAGCTGCAGCGTTGAGCTTTGGGAGATTGTATGCACCGGCTTCCACCCTCATGATCCCAACAACCTCACCCCGGGAGAGTACTACGACCGCCAACTAAATGCAACGGCTTGTGACAAGATAAGGAGTGCCATTCACCGCACTCTCCATGATCATATCAGCGACATCCCCGCCGCAAAGGATATTTGGGATAGGATTGTCATTCTCCAAAAGGGAACCTCTCTTATCCAAAAAATCCAAGTATGAAGCTGCCAAGTCTGAGATGAACATGTTCATGAACCATGATGGTGAGACTATCCCTGAAGCATACAAGAGACTCGTTGCCCTCCGCGTGAAGATTGGTGGCCTAGGGTGTGAGTGTAGGGCTTCGTAGCATGGAAAACAAAAATTTTCTATCGCATACAAACAAACAAGCCAAGATCTATCTACTAGATTGTAGCAACGAGTCGATGGAATAACTTACCCTCGAAGATTCCAAAGTGTTTAACGAGAGCGGATTCTCGTGGGTGATGTAGTCGTACTCTTCCCGATCTCAAGATCGTGTAGACGATCCTTCCGTGTGTTAAATGGCGCTTGATGATCGGTCCACGTTGGTACTCTCGAAGACCTTCCTCTCCCTTGTTCCAGTGACGTGGAGGTTGTAGCACTCTCCTCGCGATTCCGGCGACTGGCATGGTACGGAAGTAGAGGGAGATCCCTTGAGCCATGTAAGCCGGAGTATGGTGGAGTATGAGAGCTATTAGTGGTCTAGGGTTTAGACACACCAATTAGAAGGCTCTAATCCGAAGGCTAGGGCAATTAGAAGCTCTAAACCAAAGCGGCTCTAAACCGGAGTCTAGGGCTAGGATTTAGATTAGAGGATAGGAACTTGTGTGTCTAGAGGAGGAGGCCCTGCCCCTCCTTTTATGGGTGGAGAGGGCCGGCGGCCAAGGGGAGGGAGGGGAGTCCCTCCCCAACTCGGCCTAGGGTGGCGCGCCGGCTTGGAGAGGAGGGACTCCTCTCCAAGTCGGTTTCAACCTCCTCTTGCTTGTTTCCCTCACTTTCCGAACCAATACTTTCCGAACACTCAATGCCACCTTTATAGCCACCCAGTTACGGTGTGGTGTTTGATGTCATCAAAGCATCCATCCGGTAAAGGTGATATGCATGATCTCATGGTCGAAGGAATTAGGTTACTATGTATCAGAAAGCATATAGCAATTGAACTATTGAAATGACTTGATCTTTATGCTACGCTTATCTATAGGAGTATGTCCACCATATCATTCTCCTAACGATATGATCTTGTTGTTGATAACATCTCAATGTTCATGATAAGGAAACCACAATCATTAATCAACCAACAAGCTAGTGAAGTATAGAGGCTATACTAGGGACTTCAAATTAAGTTTACAAATCACACAAGTATCAATGTTTCCTTGTTAATACTATTATAGCATGAATGTAAACATTTATCATAAACACAAAGATATAATAATAACTACATTTATTATTGCCTCTAGGGCATATCTCCAACAGTCTCCCACTTGCACTAGAGTCATCTAATCTAGTTTACATGGTAATATACCGAACACCCATGGCAGTTTGGTGTTGGTCATGTTTTTCCCTCGGGAGAGGTTTAGTCAACGGATCCGCCACATTCAGATCTGTGTGTACTTTGCAAATCTTTATATCCCCATCACGGATATGTTCTCGAATAGCGTGAAAAGCTTGATGATGTCTTGACTTCTTGTGTGACCTTGGTTCTTGCGCATTGGCTATGGCCCATGTTATCACATGAGATAGACATTGGGTCCAGCGCACTAGGAACCACACCTAGCTGTAATGAACTCTTTCATCCATATCGCTTCTTGTGAAGCCTCCGGAAGCGACCATGTATTCCGATTGGTTGAAGATCTCGCCACAACGCTTTGCTTTGCACTCCTCCAATTAAGCTGCTGCACCATTCAAAAATACGTATCCAGTTGTGATTTAGAATCATCCGGATCGGTGTTCCAACTAGCATCGGTGTAAGATTAACAACGAATTCATCACCTCCATAAGAAAGAACCATATCCTTAGTTCTTCTCAAGTACTTAAGGATGTTTTTGACCACTGTCCAATGATCCACTCCTGGATCACTTTGATATCTGCTAGTTAAACTAACAGCATATGCAATGTCGGGTCTAGTACATAGCATGGCATACATTAGAGATCCTATGGCTGCGGCATGAGTCTTACTCATCCTTTCTCTATCTTACGCGATGTCGGACTTTGAGTTTTACTCAAGGTCGTATTGGGCAACATGGGCAAGAACCCTTTCTTGCTTTCTTCCATTCCAAACCTCTTTAGAACTTTGTCCAAATATGTACTCTGTGACAATGATATTTGGTGTTTCGATCTATCTCTATAAATCTTTATGCCTAATATGTAAGCTGCTTCGCCAAGATCCTTCATTGAAAAACTATTATTCAAATATTCCTTGACACTATTAAGAAGGTCTACATCATTCCCAATCAACAATATGTCATCCACATATAGTATTAAGAATGCTACAGAGCTCCCACTCACTTTCTTGTAAATACAAGCTTCTCCATAAGTTTGTATAAAACCAAAACTTTTGATCACCTTATCAAAACGTTGATTCCAACTTCGGGATGCTTGCTTCAATCCATAGATGGACCGTTGAAGTTTGCATACCTTGTTAGCATCTTTAGGATCGACAAAACCTTTGGGTTGCATCATATACAACTCTTCATCAATATCTCCATTGAGGAATCTTTGTTTGACATCCATCGCCATATCTCATAATCATAATATGCACGATTGCTAACATAATCCTTACAGACTTTAGCTTCTCTTGGTGAGAAAGTCTCATCGTAGTCAACTCCTTGAATTTGTCGAAACCCTTTTGCGACAAGTCGAGCTTTATAAACGATAACATTACCATCGACATCTGTTTTCTTCTTGAAAATCCATTTGTTCTCGATGACCTTAGGCTATCCGGTAAGCCACCAAAGTCCATACTTGGTTTTCGTACATGGATCCAATCTCGGATTTCATGGCTTCTTGCCATATATTGGAATCTGGGCTCATCATCGCTTCCTCATATGTCTCGGGATCATCGGTGTTGTCCACCAACATGACACTCATAACGGGATCATACCAATGCAGGTGGTACGAGTTCGTTGACCTCAGGCTCTGTAGCAACTTCAACCGAAGTTTCATGATCACCATCATTAGCTTCCTCTCTTATTGGTGCAGGCACCACATGAACTTCTTCGGTCTTTGCGTACTCGCAATTTCAAGAGAAGGTTCGACAACCTCATCGAGTTCTACTTTCCTTCCAGTCACTTCTTTCGAGAAATTCCTTTTCTAGAAAGGATCCATTCTTAACGCGAAGATTTTGCCTTGGATCTATGATAGAAGGTATAACCAATAGTTTCCTTTGGGTATCCTATGAAGACGCATTTTTCGCTTTGGGTTCAAGCTTGTCCTTTGTAACTTCTTTACATAGGCCGCATCCCCAAACTTTAAGCGACAATCTAGGTTTCTTCCCAAACCATAATTCATAAGGTGTCGTTTCAACGGATTTAGACGGTGCCCTATTTAAAGTGAATGCGGCTGTTTCTAATGCATAACCCCAAAATGATAGCGGTAAATCTGTAAGTGACATCATAGAACGAACCATATCTAAGAGAGTTCGATTACGACGTTCGGACACACCATTACGCTGTGGTGTTCCCGGCGGTGTAAACTGTGAAAGTATTCCGCATTTCTTCAAATGCTCGCCAAACTCGTAACTTAGATATTCACCTCCACGATCAGAACGTAGAAATTTAATCTTCTTGTTACGTTGATTTTCTACCTCACTTTGAAACTCCTTAAACTTCTCGAAAGTTTCGGATTTATGTTTCATGAAATAGATATACCCATATCTACTCAAGTCATCCGTGAAGGTAAGAACATAACGATAACCACATGATGCTACACTCATTGGACCACACACATCGGTATGTATGATTTCCAATAAGTCCGTAGCTCGCTCCATCATACCAGAAAATGGAGTCTTAGTCATTTTTCCCATCAGACATGCTTCGCATCTTTCAAGTGATTCAAAATCAAGTGATTCAAGAAGTCCATCGGAATGGAGTTTCTTCATACGCTTCACTCCAATGTGACCAAGACGACAGTGCCACATATAGGTCGAATTATCCCTTGATTTCAAACGTTTAGCCTCAATGTTGTTGATATGTGTATTTCCACTATCGAGATTCAATAAGAATAGACCATCTATCAAAGGTGCATGTGCATAAAACATATTACTCATATAAATCGAACAACCATTATTCTCTGACTTAAACAAGTAACCGTCTCTCAATAAGCAAGATCCCGATATAATGTTCATGCTCAACACAGGCACTAAATAACAATTATTTAAGTATAAAACTAATCCCGATGGTAGATGAAGGGGTAGCGTGCCGACCGCGATCACATCAACCTTTGATCATTTCCCAGCGCATCGTCACCTCGTTCTTCGCTAGCTTCCGTTTATTCTGCTTTGTTTGAGTTACAAATATGAGCAACCGAACCGATATCAAATACCGAGCACTACTACGAGTACTAGTGAGATACACATCAATAACATGTATATCGGATATACCTTTCTTCTTGATGTTGCCGTTCTTGATCCGCCAAGTACTTTGGGCAATTCCGCTTCGATGACCTTCTCCCTTGCGGTAAAAGCACTCGATGTCGGGCTTGGGTCCAGCCTTGGTCTTCTTCGCGGCGTGGTAACTTTCTTACCACCCTTCTTGAAGTGTCCTACCTTAGACTTGCCTTTCTTGAATTTGGTGGTCTTATTGACCAACAACACTTGGTGCTCTTTCTTGATCTCCACTTCTGCAGATTTCAACATGGCAAAGAGTTCTGGCAACGTCTTGTTCATGTTCTGCATGTTGTAGTTCATCACAAAGTTCTTTAACTTGGTGGTAGTGATTGGAGGACACGGTAAATCCCCAAAGCATTAGGAATCACTATACCCAAGCTTTGATGCTTGTTTGCGTGCCCAGACATCTTAAGCACATGCTCACTGACGGAGCTGCCTTCTTCCATCTTGCAGTTAAAGAACTTTTCAGAAGCCTCATAGATTTCAATTGCCTCATGAGTCTCAAAAATCAATTTGAGATCCTCGACAATATCATATGGGTCTGACTCTTCAAACCTTTTACAAGCTCGATTCCAAACCATACAAGATAGCACCTTTGAACTATGGAGTCTTGATTCTTAGGCGAGGTAAACATTCTTTACTTCATCGGAGCATCATTGCAGTGGGTCACCAAGTGCATCCGGCACATAGGTCAAATTACCGCTGTGAGGAAAATCCTCAAATTGCGGAACCAATCCGCGAAGTTGCTTCCATTGTTTTTCAACTTTTCTTTCTCTAGGAACGCATTAAAATTGATGGTAGGGGCTGCCATTGATCTACAACATATTTGCAATAGTTTAGACTAAGTTAATGACAAATTGAGTTCAAATTAATGATGAAATTAAACTAGGTGAACTCCCACTCAAAACAACATCCCTCACATTGTTTTAGTGATCACACGAACCAAATCCACTACATCAACACCGATCATCACGAGTTGATACGTTTCAATGGCGAACAATCGTCATGTTCATCATATCTACTATATGATTCATGCTTTAACTTTCGGTGATCCGTGTTCGAGACCATGTATGTACATGCTAGGCTCGTCAAGATCAAACCTTAGTTTCGCATGAGCAAATGGCTTGCTCACGTTGTATACACTTGCAGAATCTAACACACCCGATCATCACGTGGTGCTTCGAAACAACAAGCTTTAGCAACGGTGCTAACTAAGGGTGAACACTTTATGACTTGAAATTCATGTGCATGAGGGATCATCTTATAATGCTACCGTTGTCTACTAAGCAATACAAGATGCATAAAGGATTAACATCACATGCAATTCAATAATATGTGATATGATATGGACTTTCTTCTATGTGCTTCCGATCTCCATCTTCAAGCACGAACATGATCCCCATCATCACCGGTATTGCATCAAGGTCAATGACGCTTCTCCATGGTTGTCGTCCACCGGCTTCAACTATTACAACTACTTTGAATAGACACGCGGGTCTTAACTTAAATTAAAGACAACCATATGTCTCCTGCCGGTTGCCAACTTACAATAAGGAACATTGCATACATCAAATATAATCACAATCATGGCCATATCACATCACTGCACACCCCTGCAAAACAAAGTTAGACGCCTCTACTTTCTTTGCATATTTTACGTGGTTTGGGGCTTTCAATAAGTGTCGTTCTAACTTACGAACAAGAACCACAACATTGATACTAGTATTGTTGATCACCCGTTGTAAATTGGATCTTAACTATGCTAGGAGAAAGCAGGCACCATAAAGCCACTTATGCAATACAAGTTGCATGTCAAGCGTGGAGCAAGTCTCATGAACGATGTCATGTAAGGTTAGACCGGGCCGCTTCATCCCAACATACCGCAAGATGCAAAGTACACAAGAAGCAATCGACAATAAAAGCATCAACGCCCACAATGACCATTGTGTTCTACTTCTGTGAGATCTACATATAGACACGGCTCGATACCTTTGAAGGGTTTTAGCATGGACAACCAAAACTTTCTATCGCATACAAACAAACAAGCCAAGATCTATCTACTAGATTGTAGCAACGAGTCGATGGAATAACTTACCCTCGAAGATTCCAAAGCGTTTAACGAGAGCAGATTCTCGTGGGTGATTTAGTCGTACTCTTCCCGATCTCAAGATCGCGTGAGCGATCCTTCAGGCTGCGTTCGGCAGCGCTCCCTGATCGGTCACACATTCGGTGCTCGGAAGACCTTCCTCTCCCTTGTTCCAAAGACGGAGGTTGTAGCACTCTCCTCGTGATTCCGGCAACTGGCAGTGGTACCGAGTAGAGGGGAGATCCCGCAGGGCTTCGCCTTAAGCCGGAGCGAGTATGGTGGAGTATGAGAGAGCTATTAGTGGTCTAGGGTTTAGACACACCAATTAGAAGGCTCTAATCCGAAGGCTAGGGCAATTAGAAGCTCTAAACCAAAACGGCTCTAAACCGGAGTCTCGGGCTAGGGTTTAGATTAGAGGATAGGAACTTGTGTGTCTAGAGGAGGAGGCCCTGCCCCTCCTCTTATAGGTGGAGGAGGGCCGGCGGCCAAGGGGAGGGAGGGGAGTACCTCCCCAACTCGGCCTAGGTGGTGCGCCGGATTGGAGAGTAGGGACTCCTCCCCCAAGTCGGTTTCAACCTCCTCTTGCTTGTTTCCCTCACTTTCCTGTTTTAGCCGTTTGACTTTCAAACTGGCCGTTTGACTTTTCAGTTTGGGATTCAATTTAATCCTTTATTTGGAACAGCGAGAACACTTACTACATGATGCAATAATTCCAATATGCAATGACACATTCATGTACCCCTCCCCGGTCTTGGACATTCGGAACCTTCTAGAACATTCGATGAAAACACGGAATCATTCCCGAACTCAAAGCAGGACTTTCCTTATATGAATCTTATTCTCCGGACCATTCCGGATCACCCTATGATATCCCGGATCCCATCCGAGACTCCGAACAACATTCGGTCTCTTTCTCATAATACCATAACTACTCAAACAACGTCGAATCCTTAAGTGTGTCTCCCTACGGTTCGTGAATTATGCGGACATGATCGAGACACTTCTCCGAACAATAACCAATAGAGGAATCTGGAAATTCATATGGCTCCCACATATTTCTACGATTACTTTGCGATCGAAATGAACCACTTACATACGATACCAATTTCCCTTTGTCTCACGATAGTTTACTTATCCGAGGTTATGATCGTCGGTATCTCTGCATACCTAGTTCAACCTCGTTACCGATAAGTATTATTTTCTCGTTCCCGTGATATGTGATCCCTTGTGAGCTAGTCACATGCTTGCAAGCTAATTGGATGACATTCCACCGAGAGGGCCCAGAGTATATCTATCCGTCATATGGATGGACAAATCCCACTCTTGATCCATGTGTCTCAACCAATACTTTCCGAACACTTAATGCCACCTTTATAGCCACCCAGTTACGGTGTGGTGTTTGATGTCATCAAAGCATCCATCCGGTAAAGGTGATATGCATGATCTCATGGTCGAAGGAATTAGGTTACTATATATCAGAAAGCATATAGCAATTGAACTATTGAAATGACTTGATCTTTATGCTACGCCTATCTATAGGAGTATGTCCACCATATCATTCTCCTAACGATATGATCTTGTTGTTGATAACATCTCAATGTTCATGATAAGGAAACCACAATCATTAATCAACCAACAAGCTAGTGAAGTATAGAGGCTATACTAGGGACTTCAAATTAAGTTTACAAATCACACAAGTATCAATGTTTCCTTGTTAATACTATTATAGCATGAATGTAAACATTTATCATAAACACAAAGATATAATAATAACTATATTTATTATTGCCTCTAGGGCATATCTCCAACACTTATCAAGTCCAAGATTTTCTCCATGATCGCAGTCACCGACAAGAAGCTTGCCTTGAACTTGCAACTCCTCGATAGAGCTAATCAATTCACTCCTGGTGATCTAGTCTCTTATCTAGTTGCCACGGATAACTTGGAGGATGAAGGACAAAAGATCTAGGAGATCAACCGTGCTATAGGGTCTTCCCACTCTCTAGCTTTAAAGGCCAAGCAAGTGCAAGAAGACGTTGCTAGTGATGAAGATAGCGATGTTGATGGAGTTGATGATATGCTCTCTCAACTTGCTCTCTTCACCAAGAACATGAAGTTCTGAAGAAGGAGAAGCCCAATGGGATCAAGTGAGAAGAAGAGGACATGCTACAATTGTGATGAGGCAACCCATTTTGCCGACAAGTGTCCTTATGAGAAAAGGCTTGACAAGCCTAAGTATGAAGAAGGTGCCAAACCAAGATTGAAGCCCAACCCCATCAATGAAAGATACAAGAGGAACAATAGGAGTGATGGTAAGGGCTTCCTAGGCCAAGAATACATATCCGACAATGAGGAAGAGGATGAAGAGAAGGTGGTTGGAGTGGCCGGTTTGGCCTTTGCCAAACCCGGGTCTCTCTTCACCTATGACTACACCAAGGACTACACCGACGATTCTCCTAACCCCAAGGTCACTGCCACTTGCCTCATGGCAAGGAGCTCCAAGGACGAGTCCGACGTGGAGTGTGGGGATAAGGATAAAGTGGTGGGTGTGACCGGTTTGGCATATGTCGAACCCGGTTCACCTCTCACCTACGACTACTCCAAGGACTACATCGAGAGTTCTCCTATTCCCAAGATCACCGGTTCTTGTCTTATGGAAAGAAGCTCCAAGGTAATTGTCTCTCCTCCATCCCTATCTAGTGTCTTGGATGATCTCAAGAGTGACCATGATAGTGATAGTGATAATGATGAATTTGGTAAAGAATATATAAAATAAATGTATGCTATCATGAAGTCTCTTCCTCCCATTGCTCGTGCTAGAGTCAAGCAATTAATGGAACTTGTTAGCTCACGCGATGAGACCATTGATAGCTTGGAATCTCATATTGATAATGAGAAACGAAGATTCAATATTCTTGAGCAAGAGCTTTGTGAGGAAAAGAATACCAATTCTTTTCTTAAACTACAAATTGAAATCTTTGAAATTGATAAAGCAAAAGACATGGACACTATTGATAGGGCTAACTCATTGTCTCAAGAGCTTGATGCCTCAAATAAAGAGCTTGAAGTTGCTCATGCTTCTCTTACCAAGGACCTTGAGCACCTTGAGAAGGCTAGTTTGCTTGTCAAGTGTGAGCTCATAAAACTTGGAGAGAACCATGATCAACTTCGGGTGTCCTATGAGAAAGCTCTTGGTACATTGAAGGATCCAATTATAGTTGAAAATGATTCTTGTACCTCTAACTCTACCTTTGATCAAGCTCACCTCATTGAGGAAAATAAGAAGTTGAAAGAGAAACTTGAGAAAGAGCGTCATGCACCTACCTCCAAGGGAAAGATCCTAGATGAGATTTTATCCCGTCAAAGGCGAGTTTCAAGGAAGGTGTCGGTTTGATCCAAAGAACAACACGAGCAATGCCATTCCACGAAGAAGATAACCTTTGTGAAGGAAGGTGACAAGGTGGTTGGCCGTCAAAAGAATGTGGTGAATGGGGAGCCATGAGGGCAATCCCAATCACAAGTATCTTGGGAAAGTCTAATCCTTCCTATGTGCTATGTAAGGGCACTGAAGGAAATGTATATGCCAAATATGTTGGCCCTCGAAATGGTTATGCCTATAGGTGGTACTCAATTTGGGTACCTAAGGATCTTGTTGCTAATGCTAGGGGACCCATTACTCAATGGGTTCCTAAATCAAAGAATTGATTTTGTAGGGTTATGCCTCCGGTGGATCAAAATGGGTGTTTGATAGTGGATGCACCAATCACATGACCGGAGGTAGGAGTGGGCTTGACCAATTCATTTATGATGTCAACTCAACGTCAAGAATCACTTTTGGAGATAACTCAAAAGGAAAGGTTCTTGGTTATGGTAAGTTGGTAATTTCCAAGGTTTTGACTCTTGAGACCGTCCTACATGTTGAAAACCTTGGTTACAACTTGCTTTCTATTAAACATCTCGCGGATGACGGCTATGACTCCTATCTCTTTAGAACTTTTGTGAAGGTCTTTAGGGGTGATGATCTCAGCTTGGTTCTCGTTGGACACGTGGAAGACGACCTTTATGTGGTCGACCTATCGAAAGAGAGCCAATCTCTTCCTACATGTCTAATGCGACAAGGGATGGCTTGGCTTTGGCATCATCGCCTAGGCCATGTCAACATGAGAAATCTCAATCTCCTCCTAAAGGTGAATATTCTTGGACTAACCAGTATCTCCTTTGAGAAAGATCGTTTACAAGTGCTTGCATTTCAGGGAAAGCATGGAAAGCATCATCCTTTACCACCAAGGTGGCCCAAGACCCTTGAACCTCCATCCATCTGGATCTCTTGGACGGATGACTCTCTTGGTGGAAGAAGATATGGTCTTGTCATTGTTGATGATTACTCAATGTATACTTGGGTCTTTCTTCTCGAGATGAAGGATGAGACTTTCAAGGAATTCATGATCTTCGCCAAGCAAGCTCAACGCACTCATGGAGTGGAGATCAAGACTATTAGAACCGACAACGGCACCGAGTTCAAGAATTATACCATGCAAGAATTTGTTGAAGATGAGGGGATCAAGCATGAATTCTCAGCTCCTTATACCCCTCAACAAAATGGTGTTGTTGAAAGGAAGAACCAGACAATTATTGAGATGGCAAGAGCAATGTTGAGTGAATTCAAGTCCGCTCACAATTTTTGGGGAGAATCTATTGCTACCGCGGTCCACTACATGAACCGGCTCTTCCTCCGTGCTCCCTTTGACATGACTCCATATGAGATTCTCACAAGTAAGAAGACCAATGTCAACTACTTCCATGTCTTTGGATGCAAGTGTCTCGTCAAGAACAAAAAGGAAAAGCTCGGTAAATTCGAATCTAGAACTATAGAGGGTATTTTTGTTGGTTATGCGGAAAACTCTCATGCCTATAGATACTATAACAAGACTCATGGTTGTGTTGAAGTATCTTGTGACGTGGATTTTTTGGAGAATAATGGTCCCGATGAGGGGCAAGTTTCTTCTCGTGATGTAGGAGATGGTGATTCTTCTCAACTCATCAAGTTGATGGGTATTGGGCACATCTTGCCTACCGAGTCTCACATTCATGTTCAACAAGATGATGGGGGAGAATAAAGCTCAACTCAAGAAGAGCCGAGCTCTACCCAAGTTGAGCCATCAAATGCATCACAAGATCAACATCTCTCTCATGATGCCTTGCAAACCGAAGAACAAGAACCAAGCCCTCAAACCTTCAAGCAAGACCAAGTAGAAGATCAACCTACATCTCAAGGCCAAGCTCAAGATGGTGTCAATGATCAAGGCCCCTCAAAAGATGAATTTGTTGATCATGAAGGCACAATTCGGAAGATTAAGGCCGCCTCCATTGCAAGTGGACTACAAGTCAACAATATCCTTGGAAGCATATCAAGAGGGATCGAGACCTGTGCCAAGAAGAAGAACCTCACAACCTTTTGTGGGCATCATGCCTTTGTGTCCAACTTTGAGCCCCTTAAGGTTCATGAGGCTTTAGAGGATCCGGATTGGGTCATTGCCATGTAAGAAGAACTCGAATGTTTCACCCGCAATGAAGTATGGTCTCTAGTGGAGAGGCCTAAAGATCATCGCATCAATGTCATTGGGACCAAGTGGGTGTTTAAGAACAAGCAAGATGAGAACGGGGTCGTCACAAGAAACAAAGCAAGGTTAGTGGCGCAAGGGTATGCCCAAATAGAAGGTATTGACTATGAGGACACCTTTGCGCCCGTTGCTCGTCTTGAAGCTATTCGTCTCTTGCTTGCTTATGCATCTTTCCATAACTTCAAGCTTTATAAAATGGATGTGAAAAGTGCATTTCTTAATGGTCCCTTGAAAGAGGTTGCATATGTAGCTCAACCCCCGGGTTTCAAAAAAACACGCTATCCCAACCATGTGTATCTACTCCATAAGGCTCTCTACGGACTAAAGCAAGCTCCTCGTGCTTGGTATGAGCACCTTAGGGATTTTCTACTCGTGGATGGGTTTAGCATGGGTAAGGTCGATTCCACCCTTTTCACCAAACGGGTTAAAGGGGGTGGCTTATTTATTGTTCAAATATATGTTGATGATATTATCTTTGGTGGAACTAACGAATCTCATAACAAAGATTTTGCCGAGTTGATGACTATGAAATTTAGGATGTCCATGATGGGGGAGTTGAAGTTCTTTCTAGGCTTCATCATAAAGCAACTTACTCATGGCATTTTCATCTCTCAAGAGAAGTACATTAAGGATATGCTTAATAAGTTCGAGATGGCAAAGGCTAATCCCATGAAGACACCCATGCCACTAAATGGACAACTTGGCCTTGGAGTAGGTGACAAGGATGTGGATCAAAAGGTATATCGTTCTATGATTGGTTCCTTGCTCTACCTTTGTGCTTCTAGGCCGGATATCATGTTAAGTGTTGGAATGTGTGCTTGTTTTCAATCCACTCCCAAGGAGTGCCACTTGATGGCGGTCAAACGGATTTTTAGGTACCTTGTTCTCACTCCTACTCTCGGGCTTTGGTATCCAAAGGGGTCAACCTTTGAGCTTGTTGGCTATTCGGATGCCGATTGGGAAGGTGATAAGGTTGACCGGAAATCAACCTCCGGGGCTTGCCAATTCATTGGCAGGTCGTTGGTAAGTTGGTCTTCCAAGAAACAAAACTCCACAGCCCTATCCACCTCCGAAGCCGAATATATATCCGCGGTATCTTGTTATGCTCAATTGTTATGGATGAGGCAAACCTTGAAAGATTATGGTGTGTCTCTTGGTACGGTGCCTCTTCTATGTGACAATGAAAGCGCAATAAAGATCGCCAACAACCCCGTCCAACATTGCCACACCAAACATATTGACATTCGCCACCACTTCCTACGTGACCATGTCACAAATGGTGATATCAACCTCACTCATGTGGGTACGATGTTCCAATTGGCCGATATCTTCACGAAGCCTTTGGATGAAGCCCGGTTTGTCATGTTGAGGCGAGAACTCGGTATCCTAGATCCCCAAAACTTGGATTGATTTGCTTCTTGCACTATATTCTTGCTCTTAACATGCTATATAGCTTAGTTGTGCAGCACATGTAGGGATGGTCATTTTACCATATCTTGGTTTGATGCTTACCTATGTGTGCAACATAAATTGATCTCGTGTCATGATATGGGTCCAAGCATCTATCTTTGAGGCGCCATGACATGTGTGCTTAAACATAGGGGGAGAAATCCTCCGCCAAATGGTCGGTTTTGTGTATTGGATACATTGTTGCTTCAAGCTAAATCCTTTGTCCATGGTCGCTCTTCGTTTTTGATTTGTTTTTATGACCTTGCCTTGTGGACAGTGCTCTCTTTGGTCTTCATTTGAATCTTGTGTATATGCTCATATGATCCCTCACAATTTTTTTCCTCTCCAAATCATCAAACACACTCTTTCGCAGCTTTCAAAAAAAAATTCGGCAAAATTTCCGGTTCGCGGGCCTGGGGACCAAAATTTCCGGCAGCCAACCGAAAACCCTTACAGAACATGTTTTCGGTTCGCTGCCAAAATTTTCGGTCGTCACCGGTATTTCCGGTCGCCCAGTCGGTTCGCCGATTCGCTCGCCGGAATTTCCGGCGTAGGAACCGGTCAGACCAGACTTATTGCCGAAATGTTTTTTTTGGAGTGGGTATTTAAAGCCCGCGCGTGTGGCAGTTCCTCTATCTTACTTTATTTATTTCTTCCCCACGCCCCTCCCTCCTCCATGGACGCCGCCTCAAGCTTCCCCACTCCCCCATAGGCCCTTCCCTCCACCCAAAACCCTCCCCACTCCACCAAGTTGTAGATCGGGCCTCTACAAGACTTTTCACCGAAGTTTTTGCTCTCTCCTTGCACGTATTGGGAGATCGGGGAGTGCTTCCCCACCTTATTGTGTAGAGCTTTCTTCGTGCCTCTCCTTGGCAAGGGAAGGGGCATGGCTTCGTCTTCTCCATCCCATGGTATCTTTGCTCTTTCCTCTCTCATTTCCCGTGTTTTTGTTTGTTATTTTTGGTGAAACCCTAGCCTTCATGTCTTATGCTCCCTTAGTTCTCTCTACCCCCTAGTAGAGTAACTCGGCTCGCATCACCCTTGTTTCACCCACTATTTACCCTCGTAATGTTGTTTGTGCAAGTACTAGGTCATGGCTAGTTTCACGGTCGCTTGCCCAAAAATTTTCAGTCCCAGGCCCGGTCGCGCCGACCCCTCCGCCGGAATTTCCGGTCACTGTTCCGGTCGACCGACCTGCTCGCCGGAATTTCCGATCGAGCGTTCGGTCCACCGGACCCGTCGCCGATAATTCCGGCGACAGGGCCGGTTCCGCCGGACCTGGCACCAAAAATTTTCTTTCGCCCGTTTCTCTGTCCATGCGCTTGCTCAACCGTCCTTATGTGTTCTTGTGAGCTCCTCTATGGCATATACACTCATTTGTTCTTCTTTGCCTTCAGTTCTTGTGTGCTTCCTGTGCAGAGTCTAAACACAACGACTTTGAGCCCGACATCAGCAAAAATAGGAAGCTCACGATTCAACGGCCTCCTCCTCCTCGCCTTACCCAGCGTCAGCTAGAGAAAGTGTGGCATCCCGCAAAACCACTACTAGAAAATCGCGCTGTTTTTGTGCATTGCATCGTCATCATCATGCATTGTTTGTCTGCATTATTTTGAAAAGCCTAGTTTTAATTTATACAAATACCCCTCTTATTTTCAAACACAAAACCCCGATCGCATCGGAGATTTTATTTGTCTAAAAACTGTTTGCAAAATGGCCTAGTTTTAAAATAGACAAGACCAAACAAACACACATTTTAAATCAGCCCCCACTAAATCCTATCCCCACCCAAATCTATCCTACCCACCAACATGAGCCACCTCACCCTCTCACCCAATCTCCACCCACCTGCCACCTCATCGATCCATACCTTTTTCCCTCTCCCTTTTCTCACCCAGCTCTCCCCCACCCCTCTCTCTAGCACCCGGGCCCCACTCCCTCACACAGCCACCTCACCTCTCAGCCCCCCTCTCCCTGACCGCCGGGTCCCACCCGGCAGCACACACGCGCAGCCACACACGCACGCCCTGGCCCACCCCAACACAAACTCAACACACACCACACACCTCACACGCCAGCACACAGCAGCCCTCCCCATCCCGCGGGCCTACCTGCCCGACCCCACCCGCTCGGCCCGTTCCCTCCTCTCTCCTCTTCCTCCCTCCTCGCTCACCCGCGACCGCCCCGCACGGCTCCCCGCCCAGCGCCGCCTCCGGCCTCCTTCCTCCGGCTTCCCACCGGCGTCGCCGCCCCCTCGCTAGGCCGTGACCCCTCGTCGACCCGACCCCGCACCGCCTCCCCACGCACCCGTCTTCCCCCCCTCCCCCGCGTTCCTCTCCTTCCTCTCTCCCGCCTCTGGCCGACCTCCCTCCGGCGCCGCGTCGGCCTCGCCTCCATCCCCTCCGCAACACCGGCACCCAGCTCCGCCGCCCACCTCTTCCCCACGCCGGCCACCCGCCTCCGTCGCCACGTCCCCTCACCGCCATCTACCTCTGCCACCGCCGCTCGGCCTCGGCTCCCCGCCGCCGGCGCGCCCCCGGTCTCCTCCCCGCCGCGTTCCTGGCCGCGTGAGCCCGGCCCCGCCTTCCACCTCGAGCGCCGCCCGCCGCCCAAGCTCCCCGTCCCCTGGCCGCCTCCGTTCGTCACCGACAGACCGCCGTGGTCATCGCCGGCCCCTTCGTCTCCTCGTTCGCCGCCGATGCCAAGACCCGTGCGACCTCCACCGCTGTCCTCCGGCCCGCCCGGGCTCGTCCTGCCCGCGTCCGTGTCGCCGGACCCCGCCGCGTCGGGCCCAAGCCGCGAGGCCGCCCTCCGGTCCTCTGCTTCCTCGCCGCCGCCGGCAGAGGCCCTTCTCCCCGACGCCTGACCGCCACCTCGCCTTCTGGACGCCAGCGTTCCCGACGCCTCTGCCTCCGCATGTCCGTGCCCTGCCTCCTGCCCGGCTGCAAGACCACCTCGTCGGGGATCTCCTGGGCTGCTGCCTCGCTCGCAGGTCCACGGAGGCCAGATCCCTTCGACGCCATCAAATCCCCGTACCCCGAAGGTGCTCGAAGAATCGCGGACAAGAACCCCCTCTCGGACCATCAAGCACTCCTACTTGGACATGAGACCCGATCGTCGGATTAGAAGGCGCCAAGTGTGCCGGCATGGATCCTCAGGATCTCCGTCGTGGAACCGAGACCGAACCCCGTCAAACACCAAGACCCGCGGAATTGCCAAGAGCTTCCTCTCGGAACCAAAGGACGCCAAGACCCGCGGTACCGGAAGGACGACACCAGACCGAAGCGTCAAGACCTCCTTCATGGAACGCCAAGATCTTCTCGACATAAGGGCCTTCGATATGGTTCCAACAAGATCGCCACACGAACATCAAGTTATCCAACCCTAGAGCCGAAGACCGATCCCGGCGCCCGAAGCCGAGAACCCCGACAAGAACCACGACACGGATACACTGAGTTCTCCATCGAGGACACCAAGGCCGTCGACATGGAACCGAGGGACGACAAGAACTTCACCCCGGACGCCAAGTCCGACCCGACCCGAGGACCCGACAAGAGCTTCGCAACGACAAGATCGACACCGAACTGAATGGATCCGATGTTCCGAAGACCGATCCCGCCGAGACCGAACCCCAGATCCGAACCCCAGTTCCGGACCCTGAGATCGAGCCCCGAACCCCGGAACCCCAAGATCATCGAGCCCCCCTCTAATGTGTGACCCCTTTTCTCGAGCCCTATTTTATAAATGTAATAACCAATTGCTGCATATTAAATTGTCATACTCGCATGCATCTTATCATGTGGTTTGGGGGCCTTATGCCGATTCACCTAATAATTAAATATGGGGCCCATGTGCGGGCAAATCTAGTCTCATATGGGCCTCATTTAAATTTGTGCATCGGACCGTTGTCATATCTTGCCTTGTTAAACAACATTTAATTTGCGGGGTTGATAAATAACTTGAACCGTCTAATTAATTGTCGGGACCCCGGTTCCGCTTAATATGACCTAATTGCATCACACCTTGCCATGCCATGCATCATACATGCATCATGCCGATATTTTGCCGTAGTATTAAATCGTGCATCTGGTGTTTCTTCTAGTGTTTTGCTTCTTCGCGGATAAGGCCGTTGAGTTGATGTGAGCTCCGCCCCGATCTTCGGTTGAACCTTCGGCAATGTTTTCAGGTGAGCATCCCCCCTTTCTACCTATCTTACTTTTAAAGTATTTATTCCCTCCTGTTGTTCTATTGCTATCTGTGTTGCGATGCTCTAGTTTTCGTGCCCGTGGTATCCCTTGCAGCCTTATATTGCCTTGGACACATCCTATTACCTGTTGTTTGGTAGATAGTTGGACTTGCGCGTCGTAGTCGCTTGCTCAAGTGCTGTTGTGTGTCGTCCAGTGCCACAGTTGTTGAGGTATTGCCGCATGTTGATGTTGGAGATGATCATGGTTTTACTTATCGTACACTTTAATTCCTGTTTAACAACTAAAATTGAAGTAAGCAGAGGCATCGGTGGGTGATAGAGAATATTTGGTTTCCGAACGCCCACTTGTGTCCCGTAGGACCCCGAGTACTTGATACCTGTTCCTTGATTTATCGCGCTATCCACATCCGGGAGGTATATGGGACCCCCCCTGAGCCAGAGCTTGATTCAGTCCTATTTCTTGGGGCCACAAACTAGTTTGAGGTTTTATTTACGATCCTGTACTTATGCCATGCTACTTCTGTATTTACGTTTGTGCGAGGAGCACCTTTGTCTTTATTGAGGTAAGCGGTGTTTTCGCGGTATCGACAAGCCCAGCCACACTTCGGGTTCCCGATCGTTTCTGACCATTGTCGCAAAACTTGAGTCCGCCTCGGAGTCAGCTAACTTCGTTGCGGGTCTACTCAATGGGGTGGCCCCCTGAAATATTTCTGAATCCTGTGATTGCTTTGTCGTGAAGGCCTCGTTGGGTTTTGATTTGGTTTTTCCGAGGTTGATCGAGCGTGTGTTGCTATTGGTGCACCCCGGCCGGGTAAAACTTTCTGAAAGCCGTGTCCGCGGTTATGGACGACTTGGAGCACAGTATCTCGACCATAGCCAAGCATAACTAAATTAGAGTTATAAATTTGACTTTATAATGACTAGTAATCAGCTTCACTATAATGGAATGGCTAAATAATACTGCCCACAATTGCTTGTTTGGCTTGTCGCTTGCGACCATTGTACCTGACTAGTAAGTATTGCAACTACAACGGAATGGCTAATAAAAGTACCAACAACTGCTGGGTTTTGGGTTTATCTCATGCTATCTGTATCTGACTAGTAAGTGTTGCAACTATCACGGAATGGTTAACTAAAAGTGCCCACTGCTTACTTTATCAGGATGATTATCTATACCTGACTAGTAATTGCTGCAACGATAACTGAATAAATAAAACCGCCAACTGTGTGAGTTCCTCGGTTGACTTCCTCGTATGGTATCGAGGGGGAAACACCATGATGGGTTTGTTTGGTGCTAGTTTCAGGTTGGATCCGGATAGGTCATTCTTATCCCTCTCTGATAACCGCCAGTTGTATCGAGTCTCTATAGGGTGTTTAGTGCATCTTTGCCGCCACGCTCGATCCACCATACCTATGTGGCGAGGACCGCCAATTCTAGCCTCGCTGTCTTGGCCTCGATCTTGGCGTTCCTCTTTTTCCTTTGCCCTTTGTCGGCACCCTTTTTGTTTAAGCAGGTTTTGAGATCGACGTCGTTAGCAGGGTTACCCTTCCGGCTTGGCCTGGGCAGGGTTATGGACGCCATTGGTTATTCTTCAGGGCTCTTAGCCTCATTTGCATCTTGTCCGTAGCTGGACGCACTCTCGTTTTCAAGGTGATTTGGATCTTTGTACCTTATATCTGTATTCTTGACTCATGGAGTCGTGTTGTATATATCTGTTCTGTGGGTCCCATCGAGGACTGTTGTGTAATGTTATTACTTTGTTTTCCACCGCACGAAAGTGCCTGGTGGGCACCTTTGAATCGTTTCTATGCGGGTTTGGCGGGAATCGCTGAAACTTGCATAGGGTCGATTCTGAGGGTGTTACAAAAAGCTGCTCTCACAGGGGTTTTTGGATCTGCTAGTGGCCAGAAGAAGAAAGCCTCTGCTAGAAGGTCCGCTCTGAAAGGCAAGTCCAATCTTGGTCCTACTGAAGAAGAAAATCCTCCCAACTACAATACTGTCTCGGATATCACTGTGAATCAATGGCGGGACTTGAGGAGGAAGAATCCATACCGCTTCACCAACCGCACTTATCAAGGGGCTGGCAAGTTGTTCTGGACTAACACCCAGAAGTGCTTTTGGGATGACTTTTACAATGAGCCATCTTGTATGCGGCGGGGTTTCTTTGTTCCTCCCAGGTATCTCAATGAGGACCACTATGCTCATTACCTCTCCTCCGATTTCAAGCATGTGGATGTGGCCCTAAAGCAGATGGATGTCTTTGCTATTGCTACAATCAAGGTCAAGCTAATGCCTGATATCATTCGCCAGTTCTTCTGCATAGCTTACTTTCACACTGATGATGCTCGCACTATCACTTGGATGACCGGCACCAAGCCATATTCGGCTTCTTTTGACGCCTTCTGCCATGCCCTGGGTTACCCTCCTGACAGTGTCTCTGGCTTCTGCATTCACTCTAAGAAGGCATTCAGTGACAACCAGCTCCTCTTCTTCTATCCCAGTGATCCCAGCCATCAGCCTCCCAGCTTGTCCGGGATGTACTACTACTACATGGTGCTTGCTCGGTTCTTCCGCTACAATCTTATGAGCACGGCTGGTGATGTTGTCGATGTCCGTGGTCACCACAAGAATCTGCTTTACTACTGTGAGCCTCTCCGTCTCCGGAAGATCAATGTGTGTGACTTCATCTACAACGAGATTCAACGGTCCATTGAGAAGCGCATGACTCCTAATTTCTGTCATTATGTTCAGCGCCTGATTGAGGCCACCGTCCCTGCATCTGCTCTCCCCAAGGGTCCGCGTGTAGACATGGAGGATTTCTCCTTACCTCGTCGAGGCACTCATGTGGAGCTTCCCTAGATGTTTCCTTCTGAGCGCCAGACCAAGCATGCTCATGATCCCCTGTCTGCTAGTGGCTCGCGCTCTCGTAGGGATATTCCCCGTGCTCTCCCTCGCAAGAAGGGTCTTGCCCGCTTCTTCAACAGCTTATGGGATATGTGTCGCTCCTCCTATGATGTTGCCCACCGCAGTTTGGATCTCAGTCAGGAGAACAGGAGACAACACAATGCCTTCTTGGCAGAGCGTGGTCGACCAGTGCCAGATTTGGGTAATGCTCTTGCTCCTGTTCCTTATGTCAACTTTGAGAAGCCCCCGCTGGATGAGGACATGTTTAGGGGCTTTGATCCATCAATGTTTCCCGGGTTTGCTACTTCCAGCTCCACTCAGCGTCGTGCTACAACTACAGAGGATGATGATGGTGAGGGCAAGGACAAAGAGGAGGGTGACGAAGAAGAAGAAGAAGAGGAGTAAGAAGCCTATGATGATGACGATGAGGACAACTTTGGTGGCTAGATCGGTCTCTCCGCTCTTTTCTTCCTTTTTGGTCTCGATGCCAAAGGGGGAGAAAGAGTAGAGTCACTTCTTTCATGATTTGCCTCTTGCACAAGCCCCTCTTTGCTCGTTTTTCTCTCATGGGCTTGTGCTTTTATTTGCTCTTTCGAACCATTTGTGTGTGTGTTTGGACAACCTTGCAGTTCTCTTATTGTACTTGAATTTCCTATCACTATGTGCTTACTATTATGTGCTAGATCTAATCGTATCATAATATCCTTTCTTTGACTCTAGCTCATTTTGTCATCGTTAACCAAAAAGGGGGAGATTGAAAGGGAAAATAGTCCTTATCTTGTATTTTGATTAACTATGACATCGGAGCTAGAGGATGGACTAATGTTTCTATTAGCACTCTACAGGTGAGAATCCGTAGGTTGTTGGTGATAGGTGATGGGTGACCCCCACATTCGTTTCTCTATGGAGAGCCGATGTCATTGTTTATTATTCTCTCTTATTTACTCTTGAGTCAGATAGGAAACACCGCACTATTAAGAGGGGTGATCTCGATGTGCTCTTTGGGGATGTTCTACACCATATAAGCCTCTCATCATCCACCCACATACACCCGTTCGAAGAAAGAGAGAAATCTGCCTTGAAAAATGAGTCTAAAGAAGTTACTGTGAAATCGGCAAAAGCGCCGGCGGCGCCGGTGCTGTCGTCAGAATTTCCTGTCGCCACCGGAAATTCCCGATGAACACCGATATGGCTTACAGAACATGTTTTAGGTTGTTCGCCGGGAATTTCGGTCGCCGCCGAAAAAAATTTAAGTCTGGTCGATCGAAATTCCGTGAATGAGCAGTCCGACCGGACTTATTGCCGGTTCTGTCGCAGTAACCTCCAAACGAATCTTTTCCCCTCACACTATATATACCCCTTTCTTCTCCACTGTGAGGTTAGGCATTTGAGCTAACATTTCATTTCTTGAAGCTCTCTCTCTCTCCCCCATTGTTGAAACACAAAAGCTTGAGGACCTCCCATTCTACCCAACCAAATCCAAATCCCTTTGGTAGAAAGGAAGAGGATGTCCCGATCTACGTTTCCACCAAGCCAAAGTTCATTCCCCCTTGAGTTCATCGAGTTAGCTTGTTACACTTGGGTTTGTGGGAAACCCTAGGCGGCTAGGGTCGCCCGGAGGCATTCGGCTTGTGATTTGCTCCTTGGAAAGTTTGTGAGGGTTTGGAGACTACCTTAAAGTCTACCACGAGTAAGTGAGCTATTCCTTCGTGGGATAGGCTCAGAGAAGAAGGTGAGCCTTCGTGGCGCGTGAGGAATCCTTCGTGGAACCTTACACCTCTCCAACATGACGTAGCCCCCTTCCCAAAGGTGGTGAACACAGGAATACATCTTCGTCTTCGCGTGCTTCGGTTATTCCTTGTGTTGCTTATCTTGTGATAGCCTTCGAGCTTGAAGTATCTTGTACATCATCTAGGTTGCCTCACCTAGTTTGCATTTAGGCTCACTTATATTCCGCAAAGCCTAAAACTTGCAAAAGACTATAAAGAATTTTGTAGAAACCTATTCACCACCCTCTAGGTTAACCATCTTACACTTTCAAATGCAATATCCATCGTCACATTTGTTTGCTAATTAATTTTGATTCCTTTTTATTTTATTAATAAGGATTCAATATTTGGGTGTGCATCTATTATTAGGTTTACAGAACATGTCATTTGCCATGTCTAGTAAGTCATGTATGGGAAAACCTTTGTTTAGCTCTTGTGATAATACCATCTACCATGACTCTCTTGTCTAGGACAGATGTTGTTAGTATGCAATTAACTGGGGTTAAGAAACATGCAAACATAACATCGATAATAATTGTTTTATGCTTCACTCAAATATCTTCCATTGATCTTCAAAAACATATGCTTCATCTTTATTTGCTATTTCTAAGTTCAATAAAAAATTATAGATCAGTTAGGTTGCAAAATAACATAATATTTTAACAAAATATAAACTCTTATATCATATACCTATGATGCGCTTGGTATTCAGATAGGTTATAATATCACTTGTATAATTTAATTCTAGCTAACCATTGTTTCACATTTTCAGAATTATGTTTAACACCAAGTTATAATATAACTTGGGTGTAATACATCACAGCAACCACAGAGTGATACTTAATTAGAATAAGGGCTTCTCGGTTGACTTCACCAAGTTATTTATAAAATCAACATGTCAACAACCATATGTGTCCTTATCTCTACTGCTATAGTACACGAGTTTTTGAATTTGGAGTAGTCACAAACCATGATGTAGAACCATTTATTAGCCGTCGATTTATTCCATAGCATGAATCTCTACCGTTTATCAATAGTAAACTCAAGTTATCCAACGGCTGCAATTTTCCGGATTGGCTATGTACCGACGCGCGCCAAAAGGAGGCCTAGCATGTTTCTCTAGAGTCATCGTGAATCCTCTGTACGGACTGGAGCTGCAGTCTCTCCACGCTGCTGCTTCACTCAGGATCTACTGTGACTGATTTGTTAAGTACTCACTATGTATAGACACAGAGGATCTGCAAACGGAACGAATTCTTTAGAAAATGCATTTTAAAACGTGTTATAAAAGTAAACAACCGAAAGTTCCGTGCTACATTAAGGTAAAATTTGCGGGTGTTACAAAATTTTGCGAATAAAATTTTCACGCATATATGCTCTGAAAAAAGGAAAATTCCAATGTCAACAAAATACGGGCATCCTTTTCATTTTTACATAACTGCAAAAGTTGTGAATTTTCCGCCAAACTTTTTGCCGCACACATATCTTGCCGAGATGTACATATGCAACTTTTTCGCAGGTTTTTTACATGTAGAAGTGGGTTTTTTTGAAAACGGGGCACATTCCCCCTATATACAGGGATGTATTTCTTATTATCCCATATATGTATTATCAAATCTTGTTTACAGTTTGATCCTAATACACCACGTGCATACGCGTACCTTCTACTAGTACAATTTAGTACTTCGCTTGAACACCGGATATTACACCAAGGTGTATATTTTGTATCTGGAATTATTTAGTACTTTGCAAGAATACAATAAAGTCAGCAACCATCCGATGTTTGTATCTTGTGTATTTGTGTTTGTCTGCTAGAAACATCCGCTAACTATTTTCTTTTAGGGAAATTTCCTCTAACTCATTGTGATTTACTTTTTGCTTTTATTAGAAAGGATTCACTATCTTGGCACAAATAGTATTATTATATTTACGAAATTTGGCATTGTAATATCCTGATATGAAAAATTACCTGAGAATAATTTTATCTCCTTTAAGAAATACCATTTGCTACGACTCTTAAGTTATGATTAGGATGCAATTAATTGGGATTAAGCAATATGCATAAAAAATCAAGTGGTTAAGACGTAAGAATAATATAGAGTAGAGATTCAGCATGCACAATTTAATTGTAGAAAAACATATCAATTTAACCGTCGTATCGTCCTCGACTGGTCATATTCATTGGCGGTTAAATAAGCAGATATAATTTAAAGTTCATAACAGCTGGCTATGTGTTATCATTATGTGTGATATAATTTAAAGTTCATAACAGCCGGTTGCGTGGTTTATAGACCTAGCACTATTCATTTGGATTGGATGTCTACATAAATACATCCGCTACCTCTCGTCGGTTCGCCGATGTGCTTTCCTACCCCGCGGCATGTCTGATATATAGATTACAATTCTATAAGTCGTTTTTTGCTTCTAAGAAACAGTTTAACTAAGTAGTATTTCCACGTGGACAATACATGTTCTTGAAATAGGCTTTCGCCCCGTTAATATAGCAAAGCAACCACACCAATACAAGCATTCGAAACAAAGGAAGTGCTGGGGCAGCAACAAACACATGCCTAAAACGAAAAAAATAAAGACAAGCGAATCGACGAAACGATGATGCCCCGCAACCGCAGTGCCCTCCAACTTTGACCCACCACATGCAAACGCCCCGAAGCGTCCGTATCAAGTAGCACATTCAAGAAGGTAGCACCGTCGACACAATGCTGCTATCCGGACCAAATTGATCCTAGGGTTTCCCCCGATACGCAGAGTAAAGTGGTCAGGGATTCCCGCGGCGCCCTTCAAGAAGGAATAGTGCCACTCGAGTGCGGCACCACGCCCGGGTCAGACTAGCTGACAGGGATTTCTCCCGATCCTCGCCCACAAAAAAACTCTGGCGCAACGAGCACCGCCACCCTGCTTTGCCACCCACGAGCATGCGCGTCCACGATATTGTAGTCACCATCGCTCGTCCCTTCATGAACACTGGCGCAGGCCTGCAAGGCGGAAGCACGCGACATCGCCGAATGAGGGACAGCAGCCTCGCCGCCACGGGAGGACCCACCTCCACCGCCGAGGCAGTCATCGACCGGACAGGTCAGCGGGAGCACACCAGGCCCGGCCGGGCCCAGACGGGCCCGTGAAGCTCCGGCCGTCCTGCTGCAATAGGCAGCCGCAACGCTGCCGTCCCCGTCCCAGCTTAGTCGCCGCCGCCACCTCCAGGAGGCTCCGCAGACGTGGTGACCCGGCCCTCCCAAGCCCATCTAGGGGACGAGGTGCCCAGAACCGGACCGGAACGGCGACCGATGAACCCCGCGTCCATGGCGCCCCGCCGCGAGAGGACGCCGTCACCAGCAACACCCAGCCGCGCTGGACCAGAATCTTCCGAAGTGCACCGACGCCAGGGAGGAGGAGGGCCCCGACCCGATCTCCAGGGCGCGGGGAGAGGCAGGCCGCCGCCGCCGGCGTCACCCGGGCTTTGCCCGGCGACCCCTGCCGACGGCGGCGACGGGGGGAGGCAGATGGAGGTGGGGGAGGCGGCCGGAGGAGGAGGAGCCCCGTCGCCCTCGGGGGAGCGAGAGGGGGCTTGCGTGTTTTTGTTTTTTTTCTTCAATCGACTAGCTACCTTCTCATTTGGCTTGGCAATACATGTTTAATCTAGTAAGATAACACTTTTAAAAAAAACTGTGCTTTTAAAAAAATCTCTGTTTTCTGATTAGCATCTGGCCGGTACTGTTGTTCGTATATGCAACCGATTAAGATTCAGAAATGCAGAAATACATGACACGTTTTTTTCTTTTGAATTGCACAAGATAGAGGAAAGATACGGAGTACCTGATATGTGCATCTGTGTGCTCGAGACTGAATAAGTATGAAATTAACTATAGAAGAGAATCAGAAGCCGCCGGTGAGTTTAACTTGAAGCAAGTCTCACAATCTATGTTTGTAAAAGAATTCTTCCTGCAAAAAAGATACTTCAAGTTAGGACTGTAAAAGGAAAGCGGGAGTATATCAAGCATGCATCCAGATCCCATCTGGGTGGATTGAAGTGCACGTACAGTTGTTGAAGCATGAAACCACTGTACCCGCGATGGATACCCGCGAAGAACACGCTTTATCAAGGACAAATGCTAATCGCAGGGGTCATGCATGTGGAGATAAATATGGTGCACGGCGTAGGTAATGTCAGGACGTGTGAATGATAGGTACTCAAGAGCACCCGCGAGGCTCTGATACGCTAAAGGATCATCAATTGGAGGTCAGCGGCAGAACCAAGCTTCAAGGATGTGTCCACTGGTGTCGATGCAGGATGGTAGGAGCTCATGCCAGCACGCTCTGGAATCTCGAAAGCGTACTGTGTCTATGAGAGAAACATTCTTTGTGAGTCACATAGAAAGGCAAGGCCGAGAAAAGTGATGCAGATTGCCCAAAACTGCCATGTCAAACTCAGAACTGAGAGCGTTCATAACATGCTCAAGCAGTGTCGAGGAAGAAGTTGTGAGTATGATGTCATCGACCATAGAGTAGCAAGAAAGCCATCCTGAATGTGCCATCTAGGACGAAGAGCGACGTGTCGGACTTCAAGGAGGTGAAGCCGAAGGTGGCGAAATCCAAAGGTTCACATAATCTACTTTCGCTGGCAGCGGAATGCATGCATGCGGTGCGGAAACCGAGAGGTTCATGCATTCCGCTGGTACCTAAGATGTTAGGTATGTTTTCGACCATTCAATAGTGCAATCAAGGGCAGCGAGTTTACGGAAAATCAGTTTGTAGGACGGGCTCCATGGAGCCCTTTTTGAAACTTTTTGCAATCGGTATTTTAGTGTTTCAAAAAAAATCCTATATATTGAAAATGATGTATTCTACAGCCTTGCAAAATTTCAAAGAAAAATAGTTCATATTCCGGCCTACACAAAAATGACAAATTCTCACAAATTTGAAGATTTTTGAATTTTGTACCGTTCACTACCTTAGATCTGGAATTTTTTTATTTTTATACAGCCCAAAATACATAATATTTGGCATTGATTTTTTGCATCAATGTAGTAATCATCATTCTCTATACCTAAGAATTTTTTTTGGCATTTTTTGAAACTTCAAAATGTCAATTTCAAAACAATTTGGAAAACGGGCTCCATGGAGCCCGTCCGCTGAATCGACGCACTCAGTGAGTTCATTACTATTCAGAAGAGCTTTCAGCTCCTAGCTCAAAGAAGGATCAACAAAAAAAAATACTAATCCCAAGCCATAATGGTCACTTGAAACCATGTGGTTGTATGCATCATTTTGATAGTTTTGTGAAAATATAGCATTTTCACACAACTATATTTATTTTACTAAAAATGATTGTATGCATCATTTTGATGGTTTCAGGTGGCCATTATGGCTTGGGATCACGATAAACCTGCTTCAGCAGCTTACGGTGTGTGTACGTTTGTGTTATACTTGCTATTAAAAATTCTTTTTATTCGAAAGTGTATGAGAGAAGTGACCCGGGGCGACTCGGGGGAACCCTAGCCCGCGCCGCATGAAGTCTCCCTCCGCTGCCGCAGGTCCCTCACGCGGTGATGGCGCCAAGGCCGGAGGCTGGAGGGCTGCCGGAGCGTTTGCTGGGGGAGGCGGCGGCCTGCTCTAGAGGTCGCGGGCGGCACATGGTGGCTCGGCGGAGGCGGTGTGGATGGCGTACGGAGGGGTCTCGCTGCGACGACGACCGTCTGCGGGTGCGCCACGTGAGCTGGATCTGGAGCCATCTAGGCCAGGTCGGCCCTCGGCAGGGGCTCCGTGGTAGGCAGCGGTCAAGGCGTGGTGCTGGGATCCTGCTGGGCGGCGGCTCTGGCGCTGCTACGGTGGTTCCCGATTTGGTTCTCTCTCTTTTTGCCTGCTCGATCCGTCCTTCGGGAACCGGCCAGCGATGTGGGGATCGCTATGTCGGATCTAATAAAGGTGGTGGTCCTTTGATTTCTCTCGCACGAAGACGAAGATCTGCTTGATGTCTGCCCTCCTTGATCTGGTCTGGAGAGGCGGGTTCCTGAAGGCTCCGCCGGCGAACTCCCATGGACGTATCATGCCTGGAGATTGCTAGATCAGAAGGTATTCGGTCGCGCGTACCTTGTTTTTCTGGCCGTTTGGTTTCAGCGGGAGCGTTGCGAAACTCTGTTGTTTGTTCCCACCAAGTGTCATGCTTTGAGCCATGGTGATGTCAGATGCGGAGAATGTCAGGAAAGCGGAAATTTGAGGGTAGCGATGGTGATTTTTGTTCTTATGACGACGGAGATCTGGCTGCGTGATCTAGTACTCGTTGCAGCGACTGTTGGTGTGGGGAGACAACACGGGGTAGTTCCCAGTCTTATCTTGCAGGGTGAAAATCTAAGGTCTGGCCTTAGCTGATTGTGCCTGGCAATGACCTTGTTGAAGGCATTATTTTGTGAGTAAGGATTTTCTCCAGGGTAAAAACCTATGACCTTTGGTCGGGCAACGACGACGCTTGGTCACTGTTTCCTTCTTGAATGCGTTGTTATTGGAGTGAAGGACTACTGGTGTTGTTCTGATGGTGCCAATGTCGTTTCTTTGAGGATTAGTTCTCTCTAGCGGGACTTTTTTTTTGTAATTTCTTTTTCTTTTTTTCTAAGCTGTGTGCATCCGTAGAGCCGCTAGGGCATGCGTTGTTGCAGAGGCTGGATGTAATTGGTGTCCTTGTGATATTAATATATACTCTTTTCCAAAAAAAATGAGAAAAGTAGGGTAGTTACAAAAATATCAAGAAAATATATTCACTTTATAATATTTTTAGATAATTAAAAAATAAAGCTTAATAGCAGCTTCACTCAGGACATGGCGTTTTGTCTCCCATGTCTAGATGTACCTATTATAAAAAATATATTTTATATAAATTTAAAAATGTTGAAAAAATTCGAAACAAAATTCTGGGTGTACATCTGGACATGCTATGTTCTCACACCAAGGAGCCAAAGTGAATTTCTCCTTCACTCTTGTATATGTAACGAGTAATAAGATCCCAACTATTATCATCAGAGATTCTTTAGAACGTATGCAAACTTATGAGTCAGATCGAACCAAGGCGATAATAGCGTAAGCTGGAGCTTGAAGAAACCGTGTCTGCTGACGAAACACATTCAGACTGAAGGAAGGTTGAAGAAACCGTGTGAGCCTCCGAGGCCGAGCAAAGAGATCAAACTGTCATTCACATCACATCATCCCATCCTCATTTGTTAGTCATTTCAAGTTGAAACTCAGACCGCATGAACCACACTTGGCCTGAAGTCTGGATACTTTTACGCAATCTTTTCTTCAAGACCACTTTGGTTGGTTAGAGCAACTGCAGCAGAGGAGCTATATAGAGCATGTGCTAAATTTACTGCTAATATAGCGCAGACGTGGCCCATTTGCGCCTCCCGTAGACGCACTTATATTTGGGCGCATTCTAATTTTTTTTCAACGCACGCTCGTTTTCTCCTGCTGCGCCCTAAAATCGACGCGCCGAATCAAGAACGCTATCTCTCTCGTCCGCACGCGAAGAGCCAACCGCCGGAGGAAAACTCTTCCCACGCCCGTGCCCTCGATTCTCACTCGCCTCTTGCATGGTCGCCAGCGCCATTCCGGTGATGGACGAGTTATCCGCAACTCCGCCAACCCCTTCGTACTTTGTTAGACTATGTATATATAGCTTCTGTATTGTGTACGTGTATTGTACCACTTGTAACACACTTATTATATATATGTATGTGATAGGCCACCCCATTAAGGGTTGAGCCGGTTCCCCCAATTCTATTGTCTAACATGGTATCAGAGCCTAAACCCTAGCTTCCGCCGCCTCCAACAAACCCTAGCCGCGCCGCCGCCACCGATCGTCGCTACCGCCATGTCGAGCGCCGCCGCCTCCGGCTCCACCAACGCGGGATACCTGCCCGCCTCCCTCGCCGCCCTCCTCTCCCGCCCCATTGATGCCGCCGTCATCCGGCCGCCCCCGATCGGGACGAGGAGCGTCGGCTCCATCTTCTCCAACCATCCCCCGGCCCCTTCGTTGCCGGGGCCCTCACTGACGGTCCACACGTCTAGCGCCTCCTCGCCCACCTCCACAGCCGCCGCCGTATCGCCGCTCGCCTTCGCGCCTGCGGCCTCCTCGGCGGCCTAGACCGTCGGGCCCTCTGCGTCGGATCTCGCGCCGATGCACCCTGCCCTTACGGCGTCCACGCCTCCTGCAGGGTCTCACCCCGCGCCGCACGCGGGTTCTCCCTCGGCACCAACGACCGAGCCACCCGTCTCTGCCCATATGGCGTACGTGCCCCAGGCAGTCTTCTCGACGGGCTCACTGCCTTCGCCGTTTCACTTCGGCAACCTCATCACCGTCAAGCTATCACCGAATAACTACATCTTCTGGCGCGCGCAGGTCCTTCCGCTCCTTGGGAGTCACTACCTGCTCGGCTACGTCTGCAACACTCTTCCTTGCCCCCCGCGCTGTTCGACAGCGTGAACGGCCCGGTCTATAATCCGATGCACCGTATGTGGACGGGGCAGGATCAGGCGAACCTCTCCTCCATCCAGGGGTCGCTCACCCCGGCTGTTGCCGGGCTCATCGTCTTTGCCAAGACGTCTCATGAGGCATGGACAATCCTCGAGTGCTCCTGCACATCGCAGTCGCAGGCCCGTGCCAGCGCTCTCCGCCGTGAGCTCGGCGAGTGTGAGAAGCTCGACACCACCGCCACGGAGTTTTACAACAAGGTCAAGGCCATCGCTTACACGCTGGAGTCCATTGGACAGCCGCTCACAAACTCCAAGTTCAACTCCTTCATCAACAACGGCCTCGACGAGGAGTATGATGGCTTGGTCGAGATCATCAACTAGTGGGGAAACTCAACGCCCATGATGGCACATGAGGTCTACTAATACGTCCAAAATGTATCTACATTTCCGAACACGTTTTCTATTGTTTCTCCTCTAAACTTGTGTGATTTGGATACAACTAACACGGACTGACGCTGTTTTCAGCAGAATTGTCTTGGTGTCTAGTTTTTGTTCAGAAAATTAACTATCAGGAAAAATCCCAGAAAATATGCCAAACATCCTTATTCACGAGAAGACTCACGGAGCCAGAACACGAGACGGAGTGGAGGCCTGAGGGGCCCACACCCCCCTTTCGTGTGGGTGGGCCCAGGCCGCGCCTGGAGGGGGTGTGGCCGCCCTAGGCACCCTCTCGGCGTCCCTCTTCACCTATAAGTTGACTCTTGACCTAAAAACTCAAGGGGGTCGACGTTTTTCTAGAAAGAGTTCCGCTGCGCCGCCACCACCAGAAACCGCAATTCAAAACCAGAAACTCCGTTCTGGCACCTTGCCAGGACAGAGAATTTGGAGAGGATCATCGCCATAATCATCACCAACGCCTCTCCATCAACCATCCATGTTTCCCTCATCCATGAGTGAGTAATGACCTGCTATAGGCTATGGGGATGGTAGGGATTGGATGAGTTCTATCATGTAATCGAATAAGATTGTTAGGGCATGGTGCCTAGTGATACGTTGGAAACGTATCTATAATTTTTGATGCTCCATGCTTATTTTGTATCTACTTTGCTTTGCTTTGTATTTACTTTGAGGTGTTTTTATATCTTTTCCGGAACTATCCTCTTAACAAGTTGCCACAGTGCCAGTTGCATGTTTTCTTCTGTTTTAGGTTCCAGAAAGACAGAAAATCAATATTCTCGGAATTGGAAGGGACAAAAGCCAAAGTCAATAACTTTTCGTGAGGGACACGAATCCATAAGGAGGGACGGAGAGGCACCAGAGGGTGACCAGACCCCGCTGGGCGCAGCCAAGCCTGGCTCGCGCCTGGGGAGGGTGTGGGCCCTCTGGCCGCCTCCTCGGCCTCCCCCTTCGCCTATAAGAAGCCCCCGGGGAGAAAACCCTAAATAATCTAGAAGAAATCCACGAAAACCTCCGTAGCGCTGCCGCCACCGAAAGGGAGATTCGGGGGACAGAAAGTCTCTGTTCCGGCACCCTGCCAGGATGGGGAAGTGCCCCCAGAACCATCTCCATCGATCTCCACCACCATCTCCATCACCGTTGCTGATTCCCATGATAAGGAGGGAGTAGTTCTTCCTCGAGGCTAAGGGCTCTACCGGTAGCTATGTGTTCATCTCACTCTATGCATGATCTTGTGGTCATGAGCTTTGTAATCAAGTAGATCTACCTTGCAACTCAAGTGATTCATTAGATCTCTGCTCTCCCCATGTGTGTGAAAGTGATAGCGTGCACGCCATGGTGGCACTTAGGTTTGAGTCTACATAAATACTCTTTGTGCTTAATAGATCTATGCTTTTTCCCACGTGTGTGAAAGTGACAGCGTGCATAACGTGTGTGGCACTTTGGCTAGATTGAATATTTGTTATGAGTTATATTTGGAGTTGGATGTCTCTATGAAATTGTGGTGTTTGTTGGAACCATCTAGTGCTCAAGGTGACAGTGTACGGTTATCTAGATTGGGGAAGGCGGACTTTGAGGAGTACTGTTATAGCCCTACCATGGATTAGAGTGTCCAACCGAAGAGTAGTTAAGAGTAGTATCATGAAGAGAATATATTTATATGAGAGAGTGTTCACTAGTGAAATTATGATCCCTAGGCCTTGTTTCTAAGCATTGAAACACCATTTGCTACTAGATTTGTTGCATGTTTGCTTGCTTCTATCTTTGTTCCATTTGCCGGGGAGGTTTTGGGATTTTACCTTTCCTCCATGCCATTAGCTCTTTTCTGTCACCGTTACCACTTGTATTTTACTATCTCTTCGCCGAACTAGTGCACCTATATTGGATGTGTTGGGGACACAAGAGACTTCTTGTATCTTGATTGCAGGGTTGCTTGAGAGGGAATACCTTTGACCACTTCCTCCCTGAGTTCGATAAACCTTGGATCCACTTAAGGGAAACTTGCTACTGTTCTACAAACCTCTGCACTTGGAGGCACAACAACTGTTTACAAGAATAGAAGTGCGTAGACATCACCTAGTATCTCTATTAGTGCTATTTGACTTTGTTGCAACTTGTTGTGCTTGATGCTTGTCACTAGGGCCCGAGTGCCTTGATCTCAGATCTGAACTTATTATTGATCCATTATGATAGTATTGTTTGTGATCTTATCTACAAGTTGTGTACACATATCATTGTCCGGATCCAAAGGTCCCGAAGTGACAGAAATTGGGATAACCTAAGGGGATGGTTGTGATGTGAGGATCACATGTGTTCACAGAGTGTTAATTCTTTGCTTCGGTGCTCTATTAAAAGGAGTGCCTTAATTGCCAGTATTTCCCTTGAGGCCTGATACGCCCAATTTACACCACTATTCTATATTATAATTTACCTCTATTCATTGATATTTGTCTTATTATGAGGTATTACTTATGTCTTTTCATCTGTTTATGCATGTTGGATGATTCCTGGAGGATGGACTGCTGGAGTCTGGATTCTGATGGAAAAGAAGGCGTTTCAATGCAATTTCACAAAGATTAGAAAAATACCAGAAAAATATGGAAACATATTATTTTACCAGAGGACGAAGGAAGCCAGAAGGCGGGACGAAGAAGGGCCTGAGGGGGCCCACACCCCCCTAGGCGCGGGCCCACCTGACCTCGCGCCTAGGGTAGGTGTGGCCCACCTGCCCGGCCTCCGACTCCGCCCCTTCGCCTATATCTTCCCTACGGAACCCTAAGCCTTGGGGAGCGACCACAGATAGATTTCTCCCGCCTCTGGGGGCGGAAAACACCGAGAGAGAAAGATCTCTCCGGCACACAGATTTCTGCCAGGGGAATTCCTTCCTGGAGAGGGGAGACTGTCGCCATCAACACCGTCATCTAGCTAGGCTTCATCGGGATCATCATCATCATCCACACCATCATCTCCACCAGCACCATCATCACCACTCCGTCCTGCTGTAACAATTGTGTTGGATATTGCTTAGTTTATTAGGGGAAACTTTCCCGGTGTTGATTACTATTGTAGTTGATGCTTGTGAGTGGAACCTTTGGATTATTTTTATGTTCAGATTGTTATGCATTACCATATCATCTTTGATCTTGATCCATATGATGTCTTTTTAGTAGTTCGTTTAGTTCTTGAGGACATGGGAGAAGTCATGTTGTTAGTAATGAATCTATGATGAGTTATTATTCAATGGTTTAGTATTTAAGTTGTGGTGCTATTCTTCTAGTGGTGTCATGTGAACGTCGACTACATGACACTTCACCATTTATGGGCCTAGGGGGATGCATTGTGTATTTGGCTACTAATTATGGGGTTGCCAGAGTGACAGAAACCTGAACTCCCGTTAGGACACCTTTGCATAAGGGAGCGGAGGATCTCAGAGTTTAAGGATGTGGTTAGATTTATATCTTAATTACTTTCCTGTAGTTACGGATGTTTGCAGGGGGTTTAATCACAAGTATGTATTAGTCCTAGGAAGGGCGGTATGTTAGCATAGGTTCACCCACACAAAACTTACAACACCAGAGAAGATTACTCAGCTATTTGAAGCAAAAGCACTTGACAAAATTCCCATGTGTACTCGAGAACGTTTGGTCCTTATAAGTATTTCCACCGGCTTGTCCTTTGCTAAGAAAGGACTGGGCCACTTGATCCATTTGTTCATTACCTTTGTTATTGCTCCTTGTTTTGTTGCCTTGTCAGAAAACCACTAAAAATCCATTTGCTAAGTATTCACAGGGATTTCCTGCTCCAGACCACTTTTTAGCACCTTCTACTCCTCGTTGGGATCGACACTCCTATTTATCGAAAGTACTATGATACACCCCCTATACTTGTGGGTCATCAAGACTATTTTCCGGCGCCGTTGCCGGGGGTGAAGCGCTATTGAAGAGTGGAACTGGCAAGGGAAACTTTTACTGTGAGTATTGATCTTGTTACTGCTTGTTACTTTGTTTCCAATATGGATAACCCACTTGGTTTTCTATTTGGGAAAACTACTACCACTGCTAGGGTAGTATATGAACCATCTCCTGTTGAGATAGATCCTTTAAGATACCTATAAGTATTGTTAATCGTGTTATGGATAATTATTATTTTGGGGATGGAACTGTCCATCCTAGTGATCACTTGCTTTTTATCCATGAATTATGTGGGTTGTTTAAGTGTGCAGGTATCACAACTGAACAGGTGAAGATGAAGTTACTCTCCATATCCTTGAAAGGGAGAGCTAGAGAATGGTATAAGCTGTTGAAGAATGGACAATCCATGGAATGGGAGGATATGGCATCTCTCTTTTACTCTAAATTTTATCCTCCCAGTGAAATTCATAAGGATAGAAATCTTATATATAACATTTGGCCTCTTGATGGAGAGAGTACAGCTCAAGCTTGGGGGAGAATGAAGTTACTAATGCTCAAATGTCCTATTCATGAACTCCCTAACAATATTATTCTCAATAACTTTTATGCTAGGATTTATCTTCATGATAAAGATTTACTAGATGCTTGATGTCTATGCACTTCTATTATTGTAGATAGTTGTTGGGCCTCCAAGTGCAGAGGTTTGTAGAACAGCAGCAAGTTTCCCTTAAGTGGATTACCCAAGGTTTATCGAACCTAGGGAGGAAGTGGTCAAAGGTATTCCCTCTCAAGCAACCCTGCAATCAAGATACAAGAACTCTCTTGTGTCCCCAACACACCCAATACACTTTTCAGGTGTATAGGTGCACTAGTTCGGCGAAGAGATAGTGAAATACAAGTGGTAACGGTGCCAGAAAAGAGTTGATGGCGTGGAGGAACAGAATAAAGGAAAACTTAAGGAAGCAAGAAAACATGCAATAGATCTAGTAGAAAATGGTGTTTCAATGCTTAGAAACAAGGCCTAGGTATCATACTTTCACTAGTGAACACTCTCTCATATAAATATCCTCTCTTCATGATACTACTCTTAACTACTCTCAGGTTGGACACTCTAATCCATGGTAGGGCTATAACAGCACACCTCAAAGTCCGCCTTCCCCAATCTAGATAACCCCACATTGTCACCTTGAGCGCTAGATGGTTCCAACAAACACCACAATTTCAAAGAGACATCCAACTCCAAATATAAGTCATAACAAATATTCAATCTAGCTAAAGTGCCACACATGGTATGCATGCTGTCACTTTCACACACGTGGGGAAAATCATAGATCTATTAAAGCACAAAGAGTATTTATGTAGACTCAAGCCTAAATGCCACCATGGCGTGCACGCTGTCACTTTCACACACATGGGGAGAGCAGACATCTAATGAAGCACTTGAGTAGCAAGGTAGATATACTTGATTACAAAGCTCATGACCACAAGAAGATCATGCATAGCGAGAGAGAGAGATGAACACATAGCTACTGGTAGAGCCCTTAGCCTCGAGGAAGAACTACTCCCTCCTCATCATGGGAATCAACAACGGTGATGGAGATGGTGGTGGAGATCGATGGAGATGGCTCCCGGGGCACTTCCCCGTCCCGGCAGGGTGCCGGAACAGAGACCTTTTGTCCCCCGAATCTCCCCTTCAGTGGCGGCGGTGCTACAGAGGTTTTCGTGGATTTCTTGTGGATTCCCTAGGGTTTTCTCATCGGGGGTCTCTTATAGGCGCAGGAATCAAGGTCGGTGAGGGTCCAGGGGGGCCACACTCCTTGTGGGCGCCCCCAGGGCTTGCTCGCGCCTAAGGGGTGCGGCCACCCTGTGCCCCCCCCTCCGGCTCTGCTTCGTGGTTCCGTGTTGCTCCGGGAAAAATAATGACTTTGGCTTTTGTCCCATCCAATTCTGAGAATATTGATTTTCTGCCTTTCTGGAACCAAAAACAGAAGAAAATAGGCAACTGGCACTGTGGCAACTTGTTAATAGGTTAGTTCCAGAAAAGATATAAAAACACCTCAAAGTGTAGACAAAACATAAGACAAATGATATAAAACAAGCATGGAGCATCAAAAATTATAGATACGTTTCCGACGTATCAAGCATCCCCAAGCTTAACTCCTGCTCGTCCTCGAGTAGGTAAGTGATACAAAGAATAATTTTTGAGGTGACATGCACCCTTACAATAAATATCAAACCATTTGCAAGCATTGAAAGTTGTGATCAAAGAACTCTAAACATGTGCATGAAAGATGGAGTTCTAACAAGAGGACATAGTAACTATGCAAGCAACATGAAAGGCTACAAACAAAGATCATGAATAACATGCATTGAAAAACGTTTGTTTGTTTCACATACAGAAAACATGGCATAGTGGCAATCATCTTGTCCCTCATAGAGTAGCAAATAGATGCATAAGACACCATCAAAGTTCACAAGGGTGACTAGAAACAAGTAGCATATGAACAAGTAGTATCACAATATGCATCAATCAATAAGCTTTGGGACACTTCACACAGAATGACAACTATGCTCTCTTAATGGTGCCTAAAAGTAGTAGGTGGAGACACAATAATGGTGGAAGAAAGACCTTTTGTAAAGGAAGAAGGGATTTCAAGTTTCAAAAAGAGCTTCCAAAAATTATGGTACTTGTTAGCTTTCAGCCCTCATTGCCCCTATCATAAGCATCTTGAAGTGGTTAAGGTTAAAGTGAACTAACTATGGAGTATATGCTTGACAAAGTATAAGTTGGCAATCTCAAGTCCCTTGAATATGAGGGCCACACCTCATGATACTCAACTTCAGTCACCTGTAAGTTCTTGTCAATGTAAGTATTTGCATATCATAGAGAACCGCCAACAGGGTACCCCTTGCACATGGTACATGAGCTATCCCATAACCAAAATGACAAGGCAAGCAGACAATGAGCATCTCAGCGATCTTTTTATTTACTATGTGCATAGCTTTTTATTGAGGATGCTTCATAGATAGCTCATTATGGTGATGCTACAAGTTTCCACCATGATTAGGCATGGCTTAGGCAAGCGGCCCATTCGTTTCTCTAACACAGAATATGAACTCCATGGACTTACAAGATCCCTCTTTATTTCACACTGGTGACATCCATAGACAAAAGAGCATGATATCAACTTTACAAAGTACAAGTGCAATGTTGAAAACGTTCCCCATGACAATATGGTTCTGCTAATTCCAACGTATAATTGCAAGCATATACAACATAGACGACACAATGGTTCAAGTTTATTAGGGGAAAAGAATATAAAGTGTGCCATCAAGTTTGTGAGGGATTTAATCACTAAGTTTTCACATAACAAAATAGTTTTTAATTAGAAGATAGCTGAAAACAAGAATATACTCGGAATGGTGTAACACACCATGCATAGGAATTTATAGTGGACACTTTGGAATAACTTGGTTTCTTGGGAGTTGGAAGTATGAGTAGTGCTTACTCACACAAGTGGAGGCTAGCAAAAGACTGGGAGCAACCAACTAAGAGAGCAATAATGGCCATAATCATGAAGTGCAACAAAGCATTACTAATCAAAGCAAAGAGTGGTACTACAAGTCAAGGACTAAATGATCATAGAGGCTAATGGTGACTTTTCATAGTCATAACTGTAACACCCTCTTTATCGGACCTATGCAAGTTTGAGCAAAATTCGCCAAACCCGCATAGAGACGATTCAAAGGTGCCCACCAGGCACTTTCGTGCGGGTGGAAAACGAAGTAATAACATTACACAACAGTCCTCGATGGGACCCACAGAACAGATATATATATAACAGCGACTCAAAGAGTCAAGAATACGGATATAATATACAAAGATCCAAATCACCTTGAAACGATATAGCGTCCAGCTACGGACAAGATGCAAATGGGGCTAAGAGCCCTGAAGAATAACCAATGGCGTCCATAACCCTGCCTGTGCCAAGCGGAAGGGTAACCCCGCTAACGCCGATCTCAAAACACGCTTAAAACAAAGGGTGCCGGAAAAGGGCAAAGGAAAAAGAAGGAGCGTCGATCGAGGCCGACACACGAGGCTAGAATTCGCGTTCTCGCCACATAGGTATGGTGGATCAAGCGGCAGCGGCAAAGATGCTCTAAACAACCTATAGAGACTCGATACAATGGCGGTTATCGAGAGGGTAAGAATGAACTATCCGGATCCAACACAAGCTATCACCAAACAAACCCATCTGGCGTTTCCCCTCGAGACCAAACGAGGAAGTCAACCGAGGAACTCACACGGTTGGCGCTTTTACTTATTCGGTTATCGTGTGAGTTACTAGTCGTATAGATAATTGTCCCGATAAAGTAAGATGGGCCCTTTTAGTTAACCATTCCGCTAGAAGCAACAATTACTAATCGATACCGATAGCATGAGATAAACCCAAAACCCAGCAGTTGTTGGTACTTTTATTCAGCCAATTCCGTGGTAGTTGCCATACTTACTAGTCAGGTACAATGGTCGCAAGCGACAAACCAAACAAGCAATTATGGGCAGTTTTATTAGCCATTCCGTTATACTGAAGCTGATTACTAGTCATTATAAGTCAAATTTATAACAATAAACTTTAGTTATGCTTGTCTATGATCGAGATACTGTGCTCCAAGTCGTCCATATCCGCGGACACGGCTTTCAGAAAGTTTTTGCCCGGCCGGGGTGCACCAATAGCAACACACGCTCGATCAACCTCGGAAAAACCAAATCAAAACCCAACGAGGCTTTCACGGTGAACAATCACAGATTCAGAATATTTCGTGGGGGCCACCCATTGAGTAGATCCCGAACGGAGTAAGCAAGCTCCGAGACGGGCTCAAGGTTTGCGCTGTCAGAAACGCATCGGGAACCCGAAAGTGTGGCTGGGCTTGTCGATACGCGAAAACACTCGCTTACCTAACAAGATAAAGGTGCTCCTCGCACAATTTAAATACGAAAGTAGCATGGCATAAGTACAGGATAGGAAAACACCTCAAACTAGTTTGTGGCCCCAAGAAATAAGATGAATCAAGCTCGCTCGTGGGGGTCCCATATACCTCCCGGATGTGGATAGCGCGCAAAAATCAAGGAACAGGTATCAAGTACTCGGGGTCTTACGGGACACAAGTGGGCGTTCGGAAACCAAATATTTTCTATCACCCACCGATGCCTCTGCTTATTTCAATTTTAGTTGTTAAACAGAATTTAAAGTGACGATAAGTAAAACTAGAATCATCTCCAACATCAACATGCGGCAATACATCAGCAACTGTGGCATAAGGCGACACACATCAGCACTAGAGCAGGCAACTACGACGCGCAAGTCCATCTATCTACCAAACAACAGGTCATAGGGTGTGTCCAAGGAAATATACGGCTGCAGGGAAATATCACGGGTACGGAAACTAAAGCATCGCAACACAGATAGCAATAGATCAACAGGAGGAAATAAAGCACTATAAAAGTAAGATAGGTAGAAAGGGGGAGATGCTCGCCTGAAAACATTGTCGAAGGTTTTCCCCGTAGGTCGGGGCGAAGCTCACATTAACTCAACGGCCTTATCCGCGAAGAAGCAAAACACTAGAATAAACACCGGATGCAATATTTAATTCAACGGCAGAAGATCGGCATGATGCATGTATGATGCAGGGCATGGCAAAGGGGCGATGCAATTAGGTCATGTTAAGCGGAACCGGGGTCCCGACAATTAATTAGGTGGTTCATGTTATTTATCTACCCCGCAATTTAAATGTTGTTTAACAAGGCAGAATATATCACCGGTTCGCTACACAAGTTTTAAATGAGGCCAATATAAGGCTAGATTTGCCCGCATATGGGCCCCATATTTAATTATTAGGTGAATCGGCATAAGGCCCCCAAACCAATGCTATGCATGCGGGAACGACAATTTAATGTGCAACAAATTGATATGTTATAAAATAGGGTTCGAGGAAAAGGGGTCACACATCAGAGGGGGCTCGACGATCTTGGGAGTCCGGGGTTCGGGGTCGGTCTCAGGGTTCAGGGTTCGGCGAGGTCGTTCTCGGACTCAGGGGTCGTTCTCGGTATCGGGGCAGATCTTGTCGCATCGGGGTCTCGATGTCCGGGGGCAGAACTTGTGTCAGCGTCGGGGCGCGTCGGGTTCTTCTGGTCGGGGCGTTCTTGTCGCGTTCATGTCTTCGGTCATGTCGACGCCGAGGCGTCGGGTGACGCACTTGTCGCATCGGGGGTTCTCGGCGGACTCGGTGTCCGGGGTGAAACACTTGGCGTTCCTTGTCTTGTCGAAGGCCTTGTCGCTCTGCGGCGAAGAACTTGGCGTCCACGGGGTCCGAGAAGGCGATCTTGACGCGGTACCGGGTTCGGGGTGTCGAGGCTTGGTCTCCGGGGTTCGTGAAGATCTTGTCGCACGGACGGGATCGGTCTTCGACGCAACGGCCTTCGGATTCCGTGAAGTTCCGTCTCCGGGGTTCTTCGGGGATCTTGGCGTGACTTGGCCGCGTTGTCGTTCTTGTCGAGGGGGAACATCGAGCCATCCTCCATAACTCCCTCTTTGCGGCATCATCACATCTACAAGCGCGCTGCTGGACGGCTGGTACCGCAGCGGAGGGGCACCGCAGGAGCTCGCGAGAGGCGACGGCACGACGAGGCGGGACCGGCAACTGGCCGGAGCGGCGCGCTGGGAAGGTGGGGCCCGCCTGCAGGTGGTTCTGTGGGCGACAGGGGCGCGGGCAGACGGCGCTGCTTGGGGCCCCGGCGGCGAGCGCAGGGCAGCCGGGCGGCGGCGGGCGGGTGCGAGAGAGGGAGTGGCCGGAGCTGGGAAGACGCTGGGCACGGGCGCACGCCTTGGCCAGGGCTTCGGGCGCCGGCGGGACGGCAGCGGTGACGGCCTGGAGGAGCGCGGGGAGAGGGGCTCGAGGGGCGGTGCTGGCGTGGCGCGGGCGTGACGCAGCTGTGGCCGGGCGGTGCTGGTCGCTGCGGCGCCGGAGCGCCAGGCCGGCTCGCTGGGGCGACGGGCCAGACGGCGGGCGTGAGGCGGCTGCGGGGCGGTGGGGAGGGGATGAGCGGAGCGGGCGAGGAGGGGCTTCTGACGGGCGGATAAGGCGGCGAGGAGGTGGCTGGGCGGGCCTGGCGGGCGCGGAGCGACGAGGTCGTCGGGCGGAGGAGGGACCGGGACGGGGCAGAATCGCGGCGCTGGGGCGCAGCTGGAGGTACGGGGTGGTGGCTGCCGCGGCGGCGCTGGGCGGGGAGGCGGAGGATGCGGTCAGGTGCGCCATGGGCAAAAGGTTGGGGAAGAAGAGCTGCGGTGGGGAGAGGGCCAGTGGTGGGTCCAGGGAGGACGTGGGTCCTGGGCAGGGGCTGTAGGGTAGGCGTGTGTGTGTGTTTGAGGGAGTGTGAGCTGGGCAGGTTGGGGGGGAGAGGAGAGAGAGTGTCCATGTGGCCGGGGGTGATTGGTGGGAGGGTTTGGGTGGCTGATGTGGCGTGCTCTGAATGGTGGGAGTGAGGTGGAGGGTTGGTTTGGGTAGGATGTTGGGTAGATAGGATTTAGATGGGGCAGGTTTGGACCGATTAAAACTGGGTCGCGTTTGGGTCGGACGGCCTGCTCGACGCCCCGCTAAAATTAATTAAAAGTTTTATTTAATTAAACGGACCGTTAAAAACAATTTTAACAAAACAAAATATTCCGGCGACCGGTTTTCGATGTTGAATCAAGAGGGGGCGTTTTAGAAAACAACACGGGCTTTGCAAACATAGTTTTGGCAAACAATGCATGATGATGACGATGCAATGCACAAATTCAACGCGATTTTCTAGTAGTGGTTTTGCGGGATGCCACAATTCGACACCACTAACAATGGATCTGCCTCGCCGAGATCCGCCTCATGGTACCGGAAGGTCGGCGATCGGCGTCTTCTCGCTTTGTGTAGATCCTCGCGACACCACTAACGAGGGTTCATCCGCCATCTTGAAATCTGCGACACCACCAACAAAGGGTCGTTGCTCCTGATCATCGCGAGAGCACTCCGGAAACAAAAGGTCGAAGGTAGAGGTATCGCAAATAAAGCCACCCCTAACTTCCGTTAGAAGAGGGAAAAGTTACATTGATCCACCAGTTCGATGTACAGAGCGAACAGTAGAGTCGGGTAGGGTGATCAGTCCATCCCGGACCCAACTATCAACTCTATACATGGGTAGGAGAATCAGGCAACTCAACTCTCGAGATATAGACTGAAGATCTTCATCGGTGGTATCCGGAACAAGGAATGCTGCCAGCAGGAATCGTAGGAAAAACACAATGATTAGGTTCTGCGATGGTTCCATTGGCATGAACAACACGTGCTCAAGGTCGACTCCAACTTCACCAAAGCTCGTCCTTCTCATATGTTTTTCAACGACACTGATATCCGGCAAGGAACACATACGGATAAGGAGCTCAAGAACAAAAGATTGGAGGAAGGGTACAACAGACAAGTTGCAGATTGATGATCGAAGAACCTCCGTTACAAAAAGGGAGAAAGAGAAACCCTGAAGGTACGACGGAAACCCAACCACGAGAAATCCTGGACTCGAAGAGAGAGAAGAGAGCGGATTCAAAACACGTCGAGATAAGAGAAGAATAGCAGAGGGGTAAGGAGTAAAATCAGACCTAGTCGGAACTATCCAACCGATTTTGCAAAATAGTTTTGACACTCTACTTCGGCCGTTAGCTAGGTTATCCTACAGGCTGGACTTGTGGGGTATCGCAACTGCTGAGCTCTGATACCACTCTGTAACACCCTCTTTATCGGACCTATGCAAGTTTGAGCAAAATTCGCCAAACCCGCATAGAAACGATTCAAAGGTGCCCACCAGGCACTTTCGCATGGTGGAAAACGAAGTAATAACATTACACAACAGTCCTCGATGGGACCCACAGAACAGATATATATAACAGCGACTCAAAGAGTCAAGAATACGGATATAATATACAAAGATCCAAATCACCTTGAAACGATATAGCGTCCCGCTACGGACAAGATGCAAATGGGGCTAAGAGCCTCAAGAATAACCAATGGCGTCCATAACCCTGCCCAGCAAGGGAAGGGTAACCCTTCTAAATACGATCTCAAAACCTGCTTAAAACAAAGGGGTGCGAAAAGGGCAAAGGAAAAAGAAGGAGCGTCAAGATCGAGGCCAAGACAGCGAGGCTAGAATTCGGCGGTCCTCGCCTACATAGGTATGGTGGACTGAAGCGGTAACGGCAGCATGCTCTAAACAACCTATAGAGACTCGATACAACTGGCGGTTATCAGAGAGGGGTAAGAATGAACTATCCGGATCCAACCTGAAGCTATCACCAAACAAACCCATCCTGGCGTTTCCCCCTCGAGACCAAACGAGGAAGTCAACCGAGGAACTCACCAGCTTGGCAGTTTTACTTATTCGGTTATCGTTGCAGTAGTTACTAGTCAGGTATAGATAATTGTCCTGATAAAGTAAGCAGTGGGCCCTTTTAGTTAACCATTCCGTTGTAGTTGCAACAATTACTAATCAGATACCGATAGCATGAGATAAACCCAAAACCCAGCAGTTGTTGGTACTTTTATTCAGCCAATTCCGTGGTAGTTGCCATACTTACTAGTCAGGTACAATGGTCGCAAGCGACAAACCAAACAAGCAATTGTGGGCAGTTTTATTAGCCATTCCGTTATACTGAAGCTGATTACTAGTCATTATAAGTCAAATTTATAACAATAAACTTTAGTTATGCTTGTCTATGATCGAGATACTGTGCTCCAAGTCGTTCATATCCGCGGACACGGCTTTGAAAAGTTTTGCGCCGGGTGCACCAATAGCAACACACGCTCGATCAACCTCAAAAACCAAATCAAAACCCAACGAGGCTTTCACGATCGAACAATCACAGGATTCGAATATTTCGTGGGGGCCACCCCATTGAGTAGATCCCAAGAACGGAGTAAGCAAGCTCGAGACGGGCTCAAGGTTTGCGCTGGTCAGTAAACGATCGGGAACCCGAAAGTGTGGCTGGGCTTGTCGATACCGAAAAACACTCCGCTTACCTAAAAGACAAAGGTGCTCCTCGCACAATTTAAATACAGAAAGTAGCATGGCATAAGTACAGATAGGAAAAACACCTCAAACTAGTTTGTGGCCCCAAGAAATAAGATGAATCAAGCTCGCTCGGGGTCCCATATACCTCCGGATGTGGATAGCGCAAAAATCAAGGAACAGTATCAAGTACTGGGTCTTACGGACACAAGTGGGCTCGAAACCAAATATTTTCTATCACCCACCGATGCCTCTCGCTTATTTCAATTTTAGTTGTTAAACAGAATTTAAAGTGACGATAAGTAAAACTAGAATCATCTCCAACATCAACATGCGGCAATACATCGAATCGTGGCATAAGGCGACACACATCACTAGAGCAGTAAACTACGACATAAGTCCATCTATCTACCAAACAACAGGTCATAGGGTGTGTCCAAGGCAATATACGGCTGCAGGAAATATCACGCACGGAAACTAAAGCATCGCAACACAGATAGCAATAGATCAACAGGAGGAAATAAAGCACTATAAAAGTAAGATAGGTAGAAAGGGGGAGATGCTCGCCTGAAAACATTGTCGAAGGTTTTCCCCGTAGGTCGGGGCGAAGCTCACATTAACTCAACGGCCTTATCCGCGAAGAAGCAAAACACTAGAAGGAACACCGGATGCACTATTTAATACAACGGCAGAAAATCGGCATGATGCATGTATGATGCATGGCATGGCAAAAGGTGCGTTGCAATTAGGTCATATTAAGTGGAACCGGGGTCCCGACATTTAATTAGGTGGTTCATGTTATTTATTTACCCCGCAATTTAAATGTTGTTTAACAAGGCAGAATATATCACCGGTTCGCTACACAAGTTTTAAATGAGGCCAATATAAGGCTAGATTTGCCCGCATATGGGCCCCATATTTAATTATTAGGTGAATCGGCATAAGGCCCCCAAACCAATGCTATGCATGCGGGAATGACAATTTAATGTGCAACAAATTGATATGTCATAAAATAGGGTTCGAGGAAAAGGGTCACACATCGAGGGCTCGACGATCTTGGGAGTCCGGGGTTCGGGGTCGGGCTCAGGGTTTAGGGTTCGGCGAGGTCGTTCTCGGACTCAGGGGTCGTTCTCGGTATCGGGGCAGATCTTGTCGCATCGGGGTCTCGATGTCCGGGGGCGGAACTTGTGTCGGGCGTCGGGTTCTTCCGGTCGGGCGTTCTTGTCGCGTTCGGGTCTTGGTCATGTCGACGGCCGAGGCGCAAGGGTGAAGCACTTGTCGCATCGGGGGTTCTCGGCGGACTCGGTGTCCGGGGTGAAACACTTGGCGTTCCTTGTCTTGTCGAAGGCCTTGTCGCTCTGCGGCGAAGAACTTGGCGTCCACGGGGTCCGAGAAGGCGATCTTGACGCTGGGTTCGGGTTGAGTGTCGAGGCTTGGTCTCCGGGGTTCGTGAAGATCTTGTCGCACGGACGGGATCGGTCTTCGACGCAACGGCCTTCGGATTCCGTGAAGTTCCGTCTCCGGGGTTCTTCGGGGATCTTGGCGTGACTTGGCCGCGTTGTCGTTCTTGTCGAGGGGGAACATCGAGCCATCCTCCATAACTCCCTCTTTGCGGCATCATCACATCTACAAGCGCGCTGCTGGACGGCTGGTACCGCAGCGGAGGGGACGGCACTGGCAGGAGCTCATGCGGACGACGAGAGGCGACGGCCGACGAGGGCGGACCGGCAGGCCGGGCGGAGCGGCCAGGAAGGTGGGGCCCGGCCTGCAGGGTGGTTCCTGTGGGCGACCAGGGGCGGGCAGGCCCGGCGCTGCCGCTGGGGAGCCCGGCGGGGTGCGGAGAGGGGAGCGGAGCGCCTGGGAAGACGCGGGCGACGCCTGGGCGCGGGCTGGGGCCACGGCGCGGATGGCAGGCGATCGGTGACGGGCGGGAGGAGCGGCGCTGAAGGGAGAGGCGCTGGTCAGGCGGTGTTGGGCGGCATGGCGGGAAGGCGACGCAGCGGCCGGGCGAGGTGCTGGTCGCCGGCGGGCGCGAGGCCGGGCAGGCTCGCTGGGCGACGGGCATGGACGGGCGGCGAGGCGGCCTGCTCAAGCGGTGGCTGGAGGATGAGCGGGCCGCGCTGTAGGAGGGCTGGCCGACGGGCGGATAAGGCGGCGAGGGAGGGCTGGGCGCTGGCTGGCGGAGTGTGAGCGATGTCGTCGGTGGAGAGGGACCGGGACGGGCGCAACCGCGGCTTGGGCGCAGCTGGGAGGTACGGCAAGGGTGGTGGCTGCCGCTGCGGCGGCAAGCGGCGTGAGGCGGAGGATGCGGCCGGGCTGGTTGGGAAGAAGAGCAGCGTGGGGGGAGACAGGGCCAGCGGGTGGGTCCAGGGGAGGACGTGGGTCCTGTGGGCAGCGGCTGTAGGGTAGGCGCGTGTGTTTGAGGGAGTGTGAGCTGGCAGGGTTGACTGGGGGGAGAGGAGAGAGAGTGTCCATGTGGCCGGGGGTGATTGGTGGGAGGGTTTGGGTGGCTGATGTGGCGTGCTCTGAATGGTGGGAGTGAGGTGGAGGGTTGGTTTGGGTAGGATGTTGGGTAGACATAGGATTTAGATGGGGCGGCAGGTTTGGGCCGATTAAAATCTGGGGCGGTCGTTCGGGTCGGGACGGCCCGTTCGACTGCCCCCGCTAAAAATTAATTAAAAGTTTTATTTAATTAAACGGACCGTTGCAAAACAATTTTAACAAAACAAAAATATTCCGGCGACCCGGTTTTTCGATGTTGAATCAAGAGGGGGCGTTTTAGAAAACAACACGGGCTTTGCAAACATAGTTTTGGCAAACAATGCATGATGATGACGATGCAATGCACAAATTCAACGCGATTTTCTAGTAGTGGTTTTTGCGGGATGCCACAATTCGACACCACTAACAATGGATCTCGCCCTCGAGATCCGCCTCATGGTACCGGAAGGAAGGTCGGCGATCGGCGTCTTCTCGCTTTGTGTAGATCCTCGCGACACCACTAACGAGGGTTCATCCGCCATCTTGAAATCTGCGACACCACCAACAAAGGGTCGTTGCTCCTGATCGTCGCGAGAGCACTCCGGAAACAAAAGGTCGAAGGTAGAGGTATCGCAAATAAAGCCACCCCTAACTTCCGTTAGAAGAGGGAAAAGTTACATTGATCCACCAGTTCGATGTATGTAACAAGAGAGTCGGGTAGGGTGATCAGTCCATCCCGGACCCAACTATCAACTCTATTCATGGGTAGGAGAATCAGGCAACTCAACTCTCGAGATATAGACCAAGATCTTCATCGGTGGTATCCGAACAAGGAATGCCAGCAGGAATCGTAGGAAAAACACAATGATTAGGTTCTGCGATGGTTCCATTGGCATGAACAACACGTGCTCAAGGTCGACTCCAACTTCACCAAAGCTCGTCCTTCTCATATGTTTTTCAACGACACTGATATCCGGCAAGGAACACATACGGATAAGGAGCTCAAGAACAAAAGATTGGAGGAAGGGTACAACAGACAAGTTGCAGATTGATGATCGAAGAACCTCCGTTACAAAAAGGGAGAAAGAGAAACCCTGAAGGTACGACGGAAACCCAACCACGAGAAATCCTGGACTCGAAGAGAGAGAAGAGAGCGGATTCAAAACACGTCGAGATAAGAGAAGAATAGCAGAGGGGTAAGGAGTAAAATCAGACCTAGTCGGAACTATCCAACCGATTTTGCAAAATAGTTTTGACACTCTACTTCGGCCGTTAGCTAGGTTATCCTACAGGCTGGACTTGTGGGGTATCGCAACTGCTGAGCTCTGATACCACTCTGTAACACCCTCTTTATCGGACCTATGCAAGTTTGAGCAAAATTCGCCAAACCCGCATAGAGACGATTCAAAGGTGCCCACCAGGCACTTTCGTGCGGGTGGAAAACGAAGTAATAACATTACACAACAGTCCTCGATGGGACCCACAGAACAGATATATATAACAGCGACTCAAAGAGTCAAGAATACGGATATAATATACAAAGATCCAAATCACCTTGAAACGATATAGCGTCCAGCTACGGACAAGATGCAAATGGGGCTAAGAGCCCTGAAGAATAACCAATGGCGTCCATAACCGCCTGTGCCAAGGAAGGGTAACCCCGCTAACGTCGATCTCAAAACCTGCTTAAAACAAAGGGGTGCCGGAAAAGGGCAAAGGAAAAGAAGGAGCGTCGATCGAGGCCAAGACAGCGAGGCTAGAATTCGGCGGTCCTCGCCTACATAGGTATGGTGGACTGAAGCGGCAGCGGCAGCATGCTCTAAACAACCTATAGAGACTCGATACAACTGGCGGTTATCAGAGAGGGGTAAGAATGAACTATCCGGATCCAACCTGAAGCTATCACCAAACAAACCCATCCTGGCGTTTCCCCCTCGAGACCAAACGAGGAAGTCAACCGAGGAACTCACACAGTTGGCAGTTTTACTTATTCGGTTATCGTTGCAGTAGTTACTAGTCAGGTATAGATAATTGTCCTGATAAAGTAAGCAGTGGGCCCTTTTAGTTAACCATTCCGTTGTAGTTGCAACAATTACTAATCAGATACCGATAGCATGAGATAAACCCAAAACCCAGCAGTTGTTGGTACTTTTATTCAGCCAATTCCGTGGTAGTTGCCATACTTACTAGTCAGGTACAATGGTCGCAAGCGACAAACCAAACAAGCAATTGTGGGCAGTTTTATTAGCCATTCCGTTATACTGAAGCTGATTACTAGTCATTATAAGTCAAATTTATAACAATAAACTTTAGTTATGCTTGTCTATGATCGAGATACTGTGCTCCAAGTCGTCCATATCCGCGGACACGGCTTTCAGAAAGTTTTTGCCCGGCCGGGGTGCACCAATAGCAACACACGCTCGATCAACCTCGGAAAAACCAAATCAAAACCCAACGAGGCTTTCACGACTGAACAATCACAGGATTCAGTAATATTTCAGGGGGCCACCCCATTGAGTAGATCCCGCAACGGAGTAAGCAAGCTCCGAGACGGGCTCAAGGTTTGCGCTGGTCAGAAACGATCGGGAACCCAAAGTGTGGCTGGGCTTGTCGATACCGCGAAAACACTCCGCTTACCTAACAAAGACAAAGGTGCTCCTCGCACAATTTAAATACGAAAGTAGCATGGCATAAGTAGGATAGGAAAAACACCTCAAACTAGTTTGTGGCCCCAAGAAATAAGACTGAATCAAGCTCAGCTCGGGGTCCCATATACCTCCGGATGTGGATAGCGCAAAAATCAAGGAACAGTATCAAGTACTCGGGGTCTTACGGGACACAAGTGGGCTCGAAACCAAATATTTTCTATCACCCACCGATGCCTCTGCTTATTTCAATTTTAGTTGTTAAACAGAATTTAAAGTGACGATAAGTAAAACTAGAATCATCTCCAACATCAACATGCGGCAATACATCAGCAACTGTGGCATAAGGCGACACACATCAGCACTAGAGCAGGCAACTACGACGCGCAAGTCCATCTATCTACCAAACAACAGGTCATAGGGTGTGTCCAAGGCAATATACGGCTGCAGGGAAATATCACGGGTACGGAAACTAAAGCATCGCAACACAGATAGCAATAGATCAACAGGAGGAAATAAAGCACTATAAAAGTAAGATAGGTAGAAAGGGGGAGATGCTCGCCTGAAAACATTGTCGAAGGTTTTCCCCGTAGGTCGGGGCGAAGCTCACATTAACTCAACGGCCTTATCCGCGAAGAAGCAAAACACTAGAATAAACACCGGATGCAATATTTAATTCAACGGCAGAAGATCGGCATGATGCATGTATGATGCAGGGCATGGCAAAGGGGCGATGCAATTAGGTCATGTTAAGCGGAACCGGGGTCCCGACAATTAATTAGGTGGTTCATGTTATTTATCTACCCCGCAATTTAAATGTTGTTTAACAAGGCAGAATATATCACCGGTTCGCTACACAAGTTTTAAATGAGGCCAATATAAGGCTAGATTTGCCCGCATATGGGCCCCATATTTAATTATTAGGTGAATCGGCATAAGGCCCCCAAACCAATGCTATGCATGCGGGAACGACAATTTAATGTGCAACAAATTGATATGTTATAAAATAGGGTTCGAGGAAAAGGGGTCACACATCAGAGGGGGCTCGACGATCTTGGGAGTCCGGGGTTCGGGGTCGGTCTCAGGGTTCAGGGTTCGGCGAGGTCGTTCTCGGACTCAGGGGTCGTTCTCGGTATCGGGGCAGATCTTGTCGCATCGGGGTCTCGATGTCCGGGGGCAGAACTTGTGTCAGCGTCGGGGCGCGTCGGGTTCTTCTGGTCGGGGCGTTCTTGTCGCGTTCGCGGTCTTCGGGTCATGTCGACGGTCGAGGCGTGCGGGGTGAAGCACTTGTCGCATCGGGGGTTCTCGGCGGACTCGGTGTCCGGGGTGAAACACTTGGCGTTCCTTGTCTTGTCGAAGGCCTTGTCGCTCTGCGGCGAAGAACTTGGCGTCCACGGGGTCCGAGAAGGCGATCTTGACGCGGTACCGGGTTCGGGGTGTCGAGGCTTGGTCTCCGGGGTTCGTGAAGATCTTGTCGCACGGACGGGATCGGTCTTCGACGCAACGGCCTTCGGATTCCGTGAAGTTCCGTCTCCGGGGTTCTTCGGGGATCTTGGCGTGACTTGGCCGCGTTGTCGTTCTTGTCGAGGGGGAACATCGAGCCATCCTCCATAACTCCCTCTTTGCGGCATCATCACATCTACAAGCGCGCTGCTGGACGGCTGGTACCGCAGCGGAGGGGATGGCACTGGCAGGAGCTCGCGGGACGGACGAGAGGCGCACGGCTGACGAGGCGGGACCGGCAGGGCCTGGCCGGAGCGGGCGGCGCTGGGAAGGTGGGGCCGCCTGTGGTGGTTCCTGTGGGCGACCGGGGCGGGCAGGGCCCGACGGCTGCTGCCTTTGGGGCCCAGCGGCGGCGAGGCAGGCTTGGCCGACGGCAATGTGGCGGGGTGCGCAGGAGAGGGAGGCCGAGCGCCTGGGAAGACGCGGGCACGGGCGACGCGGGCAGCGCTGGCCAGCGGGCTGGGACGGCGCTGACGGCAGCGATCGGTGACGGCGCGGGAGAAGCGGCGCTGGAGAGGCGCGGCTCAGTGGCGGCGGGCAGGCAGCGTGGCGACGTGAAGCGTGGCCGGGCGAGGTGCTGGTCGCCGTGCGGGGCGCCGAGCGCCGGGCTCGCATTGGGCGACGGCAGCGGACGGGCGGCGAGGCGGCTTTCGAAGCAGTGGCCGGAGGGGATGAGCTGGCCGCTGCGGCGAGGGAGGGCTGGACGGGCGGATATAAGGCGGCGAGGGAGGTGGGCGGCGCGGCTCGGGCTGGCGGAGCGACGAGGTCGTCGGGCGGAGGAGGGACCGGCGGACGGGCAGAACATGGCGGCTTGGGGCGCAGCTGGGAGGTACGGCGGGTGGTGGCTGCATGGCATGGCGGAGGCGGAGGCGGAGATGCGTGGGCGCAGGCTGGGCGGGCCAGTTGGGGAAGAAGAGCCGCGCGTGGGGGGAGACAGGGCCAGCGGGTGGGTCCAGGGGAGGACGTGGGTCCCAGGGGCAGCGGGCCAGGTAGGGTAGGCGCGTGCGTGTGTGTGTTTGAGGGAGTGTGAGCTGGCAGGGTTGACTGGGGGGAGAGGAGAGAGAGTGTCCATGTGGCCGGGGGTGATTGGTGGGAGGGTTTGGGTGGCTGATGTGGCGTGCTCTGAATGGTGGGAGTGAGGTGGAGGGTTGGTTTGGGTAGGATGTTGGGTAGACATAGGATTTAGATGGGGCGGCAGGTTTGGACCGATTAAAATCTGGGGCGGTCGTTCGGGTCGGGACGGCCCGTTCGACTGCCCCCGCTAAAAATTAATTAAAAGTTTTATTTAATTAAACGGACCGTTGCAAAACAATTTTAACAAAACAAAAATATTCCGGCGACCCGGTTTTTCGATGTTGAATCAAGAGGGGGCGTTTTAGAAAACAACACGGGCTTTGCAAACATAGTTTTGGCAAACAATGCATGATGATGACGATGCAATGCACAAATTCAACGCGATTTTCTAGTAGTGGTTTTTGCGGGATGCCACAATAACATGGTGTGAGCATGCGCCAAGTTAACCCAAACAAAGCATCAAAGGAGAATACCACAATACTATGCTTTTTTGCATGCTAAAACAACGCATAATTTCTTCAAGGCACACTAAGCAATCCCAATTGCTTGGAACAAGACATGATACAACAATAATCACTAAGAATAAGGTCAAAACAACGCCTAGCATGTCATGCTAAAGTCTAAGTCATAGTCAATGCAAGCTCCTCTTGCACTTACAAGCAAGAACTTACTACTCCTTTCCAACACCAATCAACCTATTTGAAAAAACTCACAAAGATAATAATCAATAAATACCAATGAGCTTGTCTCACAAATCTACAAAGAAGAACTAAAAATTTCTATGCTGAAAGCACAAGAAAACTAAGGCTAAACATAGTGATAGAAAAAGAGAACACTCACAAAACAATAAGAGTGAAAACTAGAGTGTTCTAGGCAATGAAAACAGATTGTGTCTCTCTTCAAAAGAAGTGTGGTGTAACCAACCAACTTACTCAAGCAAACTAAGAAAACAAAAACAAAAATAAAAACTAAGACGCTCCAAGAACAACACAACAATGCATGAAAAAATAAAAACAAAGTGTCTAGAAATACCTAAACTTTTTATTGATGAAGAAGGGGATGCCCTGGGCATCCCCAAGCTTTGACGCTTGTACGTCTTAAATATTTCTTGGGGAGACACGGGGTGGAATCACCAAGCTTGAGCTTTTGTCCATTCTTCATCTCATTACATCATTCTTTCTCTACACCTGCAAATTTTCCTTCATACAAAACTTCACACAATCTTCATTAGCAACATTAGTGTATTCAAAAGATAATAGACCTTTGGGTCTAGTTTCAAAATAGCAAAACTTTCACTAAAGACACAAGCTACTGTAGCAACTCCTTTAAAAAGATCAATTTCCCAAAAAGAACCCAAAAAGGAATCAATAAGAAGCAAATGCAAATAATGGCAGAAATCTGTCAAAACAGACCAGCAAGTAGAAACCGATTTTTTCGAAGACGTTCTGTTGGTCAAATCAAAAAGTGTTGAACTAACAAAATTTATCTAATGTAATGGGGGATTTATTCGTAAATTTTAAGTTAAATTCCAGGTACAGAGACTCCTTACGAATTTTTATGGTGGAGGACAGAAATCTGTTTCGAGACAACAACTCCCCAAATCTTACTTCCCTCTCATTAAAGGTTATTCTTGGCACAAAAAGAAAACAAAAAGGATAAGGAGAGGTCATTACTGAAGTAATAACTTCCAAGACTTAAGAAAACTCTTGGGTTATCTTCCAACAAGTACTTTTCTTTAACGCCTTTAAGTTAGGCTTGATAGTTTGAGAAGATGCTCACATAAGAAATATGAATTGAAGTAAAAGAGAGCATGAAGAAGAAAATTCAAAACACATTTAAGTCTAACCCACTTCCTATGCATAGGAATCTTGTAAAGAAACAAGTCATGAAAGCACAAAGCAACAAGCATAGGAAATCAAAACAAGTGCAACTTCAAAACTTTCAGCACATAGAGGGGAAACTTAATATTTTTTAGATGCATAAAACCTTGTTTCCCTCTCTCATAATAACTTGTAGTAGAAATATGAACAAAATTAACAATATAACTATCACATAAAACATTCTTATCATGAGCCACATGCATAAAATGATTATTAATCTCCACATATGAATAGCCATTCTTATTAGTTGTAGTGGGAGCAAATTTAACAAAATAGCTATCATCGTTATTCTCATCACCATAATCATCAAATATAGGAGGCATATTGTAATCACAATAAATAGTCTCCTCAATAGTAGGTGGACTTAAAATACCATATTCATCATTGTAATCATCATAAATTGGAGGTTAGGTATCATCATAAGCAATAGAATAGATATCTTCCAAAGCTGGGGGACTAAAAAGATCATTTTCATCAAAACTAGCTTCCCCAAGCTTAGACTTTTCCATAGAATTAGCAATAATGGTGTCCAAAGAATTCATACTAATAACATTTCTATTAGCATGCAAATAAAGTTCCATAGGTTTTTTAATTTTCTCTTCAAACACTTCATGTCCTAACTCAAGATAAACACTATAGAGCTCTCTAATTTTGTTGTTGTTTTCCGTTAAGCCTAACTAGTGAAATCAAGAAACAAAAATACAAAATTGCAGAATCTAAAAGAAATAACTTCGAGCACTCACACCGGAGGATGTGAGTACCTTTTACCTTACCTCCCCGGCAACGGCGCCAGAAAAGAGCTTGATGTCTACGCACTTCTATTCTTGTAGACAGTTGTTGGGCCTCCAAGTGCAGAGGTTTGTAGAACAGAAGCAAGTTTCCCTTAAGTGAATTACCCAAGGTTTATTGAACCTAGGGAGGAAGTGGTCAAAGGTATTCTCTCTCAAGCAACCCTGCAATCAAGAGACAAGAAGTCTCTTATGTCCCCAACACACCCAATACACTTGTCACGTGTATAGGTGCACTAGTTCGGCGAAGATATAGTGAAATACAAGTGGTAACAGCGCTAGAAAAGAGCTGATGGCATGGAGGAACAGACTAAAGGAAAACTGAAGGAAGCATGCAAACATGCAACAGATCTAGTAGCAAATGGTGTTTCAATGCTTAGAAACAAGGCCTAGGGATCATACTTTCACTAGTGAACACTCTCTCATATAAATATCCTCTCTTCATGATACTACTCTTAACTACTCTCCGGTTGGACACTCTAATCCATGGTAGGGCTATAACAGCACACCTCAAAGTCCGCCTTCCCCAATCTAGATAACCCCACACAGTCACCTTGAGCGCTAGATGGTTCCAACAAACACCACAATTTCAAAGAGACATCCAACTCCAAATATAACTCATAACAAATATTCAATCTAGCAAAAGTGCCACACACGGTATGCATGCTGTCACTTTCACACACGTGGGGAAAATCATAGATCTATTAAAGCACAAAGAGTATTTATGTAGACTCAAGCCTAAGTGCCACCATGGCGTGCACGCTGTCACTTTCACACACATGGGGAGATCAGAGATCTAATGAAGCACTTGAGTAGCAAGGTAGATCTACTTGATTACAAAGCTCATGACCACAACAAGATCATGCATAGAGAGAGAGATGAACACATAGCTACCGGTAGAGCCCTTAGCCTCGAGGAAGAACTACTCCCTCCTCATTATGGGAATCAACAACGGTGATGTAGATGGTGGTGGAGATCGATGGAGATGGCTCCGGGGGCACTTCCCTGTCCTGGCAGGGTGCCGGAATAGAGACTTTCTGTCCCCCGAATCTCCCCTTCGGTGGCGGCGGCGCTACAGAGGTTTTCGTGGATTTCTTCTGGATTCCCTAGGATTTTCTCATCGGGGGGCTTTTATAGGCGCATGAATCAAGGTCGGTGGGGGTCTAGGGAGCCCACACCCCCTGTGGGCGACCCCAGGGCTTGCCCGCGCCTAGGGGGTGCGGCCACCCTGTGGCCCCCCTCCGGCTCTGCTTCGTGGTTCCGTGTTGCTCCGGGAAAATAATGACTTTGGCTTTTGTCCCGTCCAATTCCGAGAATATTGATTTTTTGCCTTTCTAGAACCAAAAACAGAAGAAAACAGGCAACTGGCACTATGGCAACTTGTTAATAGGTTAGTTCTAGAAAAGATATAAAAACACCTCAAAGTGTAGACAAAACATAAGACAAATGATATAAAATAAGCATGGAGCATCAAAAATTATAGATACGTTTCCGACGTATCAATGCTTCTTGTGCTGGATCATTCACACGTATGAAGGAAGAAGCTAAATGCGATATACTAGATCGTATTCAAGAAATCACTAAAGCTTGGGAGAATGACAAAGGAAGAAAGTCAGGTATAAACTATGATTACAAGTGCATTAAATCTTTTATGGGAACTGATGACTTCCGTGATATTAGTAATGAGGTTGGACTTGATCCCTAAGTGCTTGCAAAATGTTTTAAGGCCTTTGCCTCTTATATTGAGATTCCCAAGAAAGAGTGGGACAAGTACCATGCTCCTTATAAATACATTGTTACCCATCTTCCTTCCAGCGTGGAGGTTTGTACCGTTGATCCTATTTTGCCTGAACCTTATGTTGAGAAAACTCCTTTTCCTTCCTAGGTAAGGGAGCATTCTATTATAGCTAATGTGGTTAGCAAAAGCGCAAAGAAAACTGTAGGGTCCGATGAGCTTATTGATATTGAACATGCGGTAGCTATTGTGAAAGATCTTGTCACTATAAATATAGAGGATGAGCATATTGTCTTCTATGAAGACGCTACTAATATTGTTTCTCATCCTAAGAAAGTTAGAAAAGCTAGTGTCCATGTGCTTTCTGTTAGAATTGGTAGTCATAGCTATTATGGTTTATGTGATATTGGTCCTAGTTCTAGCGCTATTCCTTATGAGCTTTATAGGGAAATTATGCATGAGATTGGTCCTTGTGAGCTTGAGGACATTGATGTGGTTATTCACCTTGCTAATAGAGAGCAAGTTTGCCCCATTGGCATTGTAAGAGATGTGGAGGTAATTTGTGGTAAGATTAAATATCCTGTTGATATTCTAGTACTTGGTAAATAATCTAGTAAAACCTATCATATTATCTTTGGTAGACCCTTTCTGAATACTTGTGGGGCTATCATAGATTGTAGGAAGAAAAAGTTTTGACTAAGTTTGCTGGAGAGTCTTATGAGTTTAATTTTTCCAAATTTTCCAAAACTCCTTATAAAAATGAACTGCCTGATGAGGATTTCAGGGTTGAACAACTTTCAGCTATTTCTCTTGTTCCTAATAATGCCTTGCAGCAGTTTATGGAAGATCATGAAAGTGATGTCTTCATGAAGGAAATAAATGAGATTGAAGAGGTTTTCCTTCGTCAGCCGGAACAGCTTAAGCATAATCTACCTGTGGAAGATTTGGGTACCACACTACCACCTACCCGATGATCTTAAATATGCTTATCTTGATGATAAGAAAGTATATCCTATTATTATTAGTTCTAAACTTTCAGGAAAGGAAGAAGAGAGGTTATTGGAGATATTGAAGAAACACCGAGGAGCTATGGGCTATACTCTTGATGACTTAAAGGGGATTTCTCCTACTATATGTCAGCATGCTATTAATATAGAGCCTGATGTAAAACCAGTTGTTGAGCACCAACGTCGTATAAATCCTAAGATGAAGGATGTGGTAAGAAATGAGGTATTAAAACTCCTTGATGCTGGTATTATTTATCCTATTGCTGATAGTAAATGGGTTAGGCCTGTTCATTGTGTTCCCAAGAAAGGGGGAATAACTGTTGTGCCTAATGAGGATAATGAGCTTATACCCCAAAGGGTAGTGGTTGGGTATATAATGTGAATTGATTTTAGAAAGATTAATAAAGTTACTAAGAAAGATCACTATCCTTTGCCCTTTATTGATCAAAGGCTTGAGAGTTTGTCCAAAAAGACTCACTTTTGCTTTCTGGATGGTTATTCCTGGTTTTCTCAAATTGTTGTGAAAGCACAGGACCAAGAGAAAACTACTTTCACTTGTACTTATGGTACTTATGCTTATAGGCGTATGCCTTTTGGTTTATGTAATGCTCCTGCTACCTTTCAGAGATGTATGTCTGCTATCTTTCATGGGTTTTGTGAGGAAATTGTGGAGGTTTTCATGGACGATTTTTCCGTCTATGGAACTTCTTTTGATAACTGTTTGCACAACCTTGATAAAGTTTTGTAGAGATGTGAAGAAACCAACCTTATTCTTAATTGGGAGAAATGCCATTTCATGGTTAATGAAGGGATTGTTCTTGGACACAAGATCTCTGAAAGAGGCATTGAAGTTGACAGAGCCAAAATTGAAGCAATTGATAAGATGCCTTGTCCTAGAGATATCAAAGGTATTCGTAGTATCCTTGGTCATGATGGTTTCTATAGGAGGTTTATTAAAGATTTCTCCAAGATTTCAAAGCCCCTTACTAGTCTTCTTCAAAAAGATGTAACTTTTGTTTTTGATGATGATTGTAAGGAAGCTTTTGAAACTTTGAAGAAAGCTTTGGCAACTGCTCCTATTGTCCAAACACCTGATTGGAGTTTTCCTTTTGAAATTATGTGTGATGCTAGTGATTTTGCTGTGGGTGCTGTCCTTGGACAACGTGTTGACAAGAAGTTAAATGTTATTCAAAAGAATTATGCTACTACTGAAAAGGAGTTCTTAGCTGTAATCTTTGCTTGTGATAATTTTAAACCTTATATTGTTGATTCTAAGGTTACTATTCATACTGATCATGCAGCTATTAAGTACCTTATGACAAAGAAGGACGCTAAGCCTAGGCTTATAAGGTGGGTGTTGCTTTTTCAAGAGTTTGATCTACATATTATGGATAGGAAAGGTGCTGATAATCCTATTGCTGATAATTTATCTCGTTTGGAAAATATTTCTTTTGACCCTTTTCCTATTAATGATAGTTTTCCAAATGAGCAGTTAGCTGCAATAAGGGTAAGTACACATGAGAGTCCTTGGTATGCTGATTATTCTAACTTTATCGTTTCCAAGTATTTGCCTCCAACCTTTATAGCTCAGCAGAGAAGGAAATTCTTTTATGATCTAAGGCATTACTTTTGGGATGACCCACACTTATATAAATAAGGAGTAGATGGCATTATGCGAAGATGTGTTCCAGAATTTGAACAACAAGAGATGTTGAGAAAATGTCATGGAAGTGCTTAAAGAGGACATCATGTTGGGGATAGGACTGCACAAAAGGTTTTACAATCTAGATTTTATTGGCCTACCCTTTTTAAAGATGCAAGGAAGTTTGTCTTATCATGTTATGAATGACAACAAGTAGGTAACATCTCTAGACGCAATGAAATGCCTATGAATTATTCTCTTGTTATTGAACCTTTTGATTGTTGGGGATTTGACTTTATGGGGCCTTTTCCTCCTTCAAAAGGGTATACTCATATTCTTGTTGTTGTTGACTATGTTACAAAGTGGGTGGAAGCCATACCTACAAACATTGTTGATGGTAAGACCTCTTTGAAAATGCTTAAAGATGTCATTTTTCCTAGGTTTGGTGTGCCTAGATATCTCATGACTGATGGAGGCTCTCATTTTATTCATGGGGGTTTTAAAAAAACTCTCGCTAAGTATGATGTAAACCACACAATTGCTTCATCTTATCACCCCCAAACTAGTGGTCAAGTAGAACTTTCCAATAGGGAAATTAAATCTATCTTATAGAAGACTATCAATAGATCTAGGAAAAATTGGGCTAAAAAGTTGAATGACGCTTTGTGGGCTTATAGAACTGCTTATAAAAATCCTATGGGGATGTATCCTTACAAAATGGTCTATGAGAAAGCTTGTCACTTTCCTTTAGAATTAGAACACAAAGCTTATTGGGCAGTGAAAGAGTTGAATATTGATTTTAGACTTGCTGGTGAGAAAAGACTGCTTGATTTAAGTAATCTAGATGAGTGGAGAGGGGAAGCTTACGAAAATGCTAGGCTCTTTAAGGAAAAAGTAAAAAGATGGCATGATAGGAGAATTATCAAAAGGGAGTTACATGTTGGTGAGAAAATTCTTTTGTATAGGTCTCGTCTCAGATTTTTGCAGGGAAACTAATCTCTAAATGGGAAGGACCTTTTGTTATCAAGGAAGTGTACCGTTCAGGTGCCATCAAAATTTCTTCTCTGAAGGATGACACAACACAGGTGGTTAATGGGCAAAGACTAAAACATTATATTTCTAGGGATTCTTATAATGAAGATGTGGATGTTATTCAAATGGTGACTCCAGAAGAATTTATCAGAAGCCAAACACCAGAAATTGCAGAGTTCGTCCTTGAATAGGTAAAAGTGGTGAAAACAGAAGGTTCGTGAAACCCCAATCTTTTTATATTTTTGATGTTTTTAATACATAAGGGAAGTTACGAGACGAAACTGAAGAGGAAACGGAGCCCATGGTGGACAAACCCACCCCAGGCATGGGCCCAACCTGGTCGTGCCTGAGGGGGGTGTTCCCCCCTCGAACTCCGTCTCCGCCTCGTTTCCATGTCAAAACCTTCCCTATGCATTGAAACTTCATAATATATAAGCCCCCAGGTTCCCTGAGGTTCTTGCACCGTGTTCTCGTCGTGTTTTCGTTTCAATCTATTTCTGTCAGGAAAATTCTCAGATTTGGAGCCTCAATGTCTTCCTCTGGATCACCCACGGAGGGTTCCTCTGAGGACGTTCTCTACCCGTACATGTATGAGTTGAGAATTCATCCCAAAGAGTTGATCCTCAAGGAGGGGAAGGTACAGATGAAAGAAGTTCAAGGCCCTAAAGGAGAAGGCAGTTTGGAAAACAGGATGGAAGCATTGGAACAGGAAGTTTTCACATACAAGAAGATGGCAGAATGCGAAGTGGATGTTATTCACAAGATAAGCTCAGAACTAATCACCAAGCAGGAATTAGAAGTAGCTGAGCTCCGAGAAGAGATCTTTTCACTCCGTCAGACCACCAACCAATTGCAAGCACAACTCTATAACATACAGAACCAAAAATGTGAGTATGAGGCTAGATTTGATCACATAAGCTTTGCTGCTAGTTTCAGGATTGCAGAGACAAGGACATCCTTTTTGGACGGGGAACCATTGCCTTGGAAGTTTTATGATGACAAGAGAACACCACCACCACCGAACGAGTAATTCATCATCAACTTTGGCATCCCCTTGGCTTGTTCTAAGCTTGGGGGAGTGCCGTGGTATCATCACCATTATCTTTTATCTTTTACCTTTTTAGTGGATTCATATCTATGGTAGAGAGGTTATCTTATATTTTGGTTTGCATGTGGAAGTATCTCTCCTTTAGTAGATTATCTATGTATCCCATGGTGTGAGTGCCTTTATTGAATATTAATGAGAAGTCTCATCTTTTACTTTTTGCACTTCTTATTTTAGTTTGCAACCTCTATTATATGATGGATCTTGTTGATCAGTATTGGCACCACTTTGGTGTTGGGAATATGCCCTAGAGGCAATCATGTATGATTATATTTCCTATTGTATTCATAAAGTTATCAAGTTGTCCTTGTATAAACATCTGATGTGTATCATTGAATATGTGATTCGGTTGTGGAACTATACATTCATGTCGTTTGTACTAAATATTATTGGTCATTGAGGTTGTGTTGGACACACAACTTAGACCAATGTGAAAGTCGGCTTGATGACTCGGTTCCACTTGTCATGGGCATGGTGATGCTATTCTGACTTACACAGATTCGTCTAAAGAGTTTAGCAAGTCGGATTGACCCATATTGAGGTACAACGAACAAGTTGTCATTTGTATATCTCAATCAATGTAATCCTTAGACCTGAGGTTGTTGCATAATCCGAGTTGAGGATCACCGACTTAGGTTCTGTCAAACGCTGATCCGTAACTGGGCAGTCATAAAGGCAGAGTTCGGGTCGACTGAGAATCAAGCTGCGTGATGTGAATAACCAAGACGGGATTTTGCCCCTCCACTTGGAGAGATATTCTCTGGGCCCTCTCGGATGATATGATTCAGAAAGCATGGCCATGCACGACTCGGTTAAGTGTTAACCAAGGCGATCGACTAAGAGTTAGTCGGGTGAATCACTTATCTCAGACTGAGAAGAGAGTCAGACTATTTAAGGGATGACAAATATTCGCCTATAGTCTGACAAGGTATATCATGAGGCAAAAGGGACTCGGACGCAAGTCGCATTGGAAAGGCAATTCATCATGACTCTTTGGTACTTGGGAGTTGGCATGTTATTCTAGGAGCCGCTACCGACTGATCGATTGAGAGTCGGACTCAAATCGTGTCGAAGTTGCCAAGATCCTGCGGGGTCACACACTTAAGAGCGGGGGCAAGTTCGGATAGGATCTGAACTGGATATCTGGTTGGGTTGGACTTGAGCCGGATTTGGACTGAGTCAGTGAGTCGGACTCACGGTGACTAGTGCTATATGTGCTTTAGTGAATGGGCCACGAAAATGGAGCACACGTTCACTCCCTATATATAGTGGAGCACAGTAAACCAGAAGTGTTAATCGTTAATCGGTTAGGTCATTCCATGTGTTGGAAACCCTGGCTCCACAGCAGTCCTGCCAACGTACCGAACCTAGCAGTTCGCCACCGGTGCTCCTCCTTGTACGTGTGGATACCAGCAGAGGTGTTGTACGATCATCACCAGGACGATCGGATCGTGAGGACTACAGTGCATCAACTGACGCGCTTCATCAGTAATCCGCAACTACGCGTCTAGTGGTAAACCTCATGGCCTTCTACCTCAGCTAGATCTTGGGATCACCACGTTAGAGGAAAAGGTTTTGTTTTATATCTACGTGGCCCAACAATGGTATCAAAGCGATAGCTTCTGGTTTTAGGCTCGAGATCTTGCATATGCTATATGCGGTTGGCTGTAGATGAGATCTATGTGCTGTTTTGGTGGTCGATCTATGAGATAGATCGGTTTTGTACGAGGTTGATTGGATCAACTGTACTCAGGGAATGGTAGATCTGATTTTCGTGATCATACTACTAAGGTCGTGGAACGACATACCCCTAACGGTCGGCTTCCTCCATCGGGGTAGACTGTGACACGTAAATCCAAAAGTGGTGATCGAAGATCAAAGAGTTTGATCGAATCGGAATGATGGTCGGAATCCATGTCCGGATCATAGATGAGATCTACGTTTTCGGAAAAATAGTCGGGCGCTGCCCGCACCAGCGAGGGGAGCTACCCCTTCGATCCCCGCCCTCTATCCGGCTAGCAGGACCGTCGGCTTCGCCCTGTAGTAGCGCCTTAGATGTCGTTGCGAGTTTCACAACGCCGGGAGATAGAGTATCTATGCATAACTTGTTTTTGCAGGAATTTGTGAATGGTATGGTTCATGTGCATGTGATGTATGTGTGTAATCCATATGTGATCTGCGAATCACGGTTTTTGTCAGCCGGCTGGAGCCTAGGTGTTGTCATTTTATTGTATAACGACCCGCATGTCGGATTCTCTATGTAATTTACTTTACTAAGCTAGTGTAGCTGTTTAGAGAATCCGGATGACATGCAAGGCGATGTACATGTCGGCGACATGGAGTAAGACGGCAAGTGACAAGAGTTGGCACGAGCCGGACTACATGCTTTGTGGAGATGGAGATCGCCATGAAGAGAGCCATACCATTTCACATTATGATTATTTTATTATGTGTTATTGTTATGTCTCTATTTTACCTCTATTAGATAGTCGGTAAAATCTAATCCCTCAAAGAAGGTCTAGTCGGTTTTCCCGCCAGTGTTTGCACCATCACAAGTCAGACATTTTTGGTAGTGGGCTCATAAAATTGAGGTGCTGCCAATTCTTTCCGACTTGGTGGGTTCGAGTCGGACTCTTGCCGTGGAAACACTCGGTAAGCTAGACGGGTCTATCAGAATGGTTGTGGGGATCGGGGAAAAGTCGAATGGGAGCCGGGGCATGTGATGCCACCCATCCAACAGGAGTCGTGTGATATACGATTGACAAGGAGTTGTCTACCTAGATCACTTGGCGGCTAGCGGTGATGCTAAAGCTCACTAGACGAATTGCTTATTTAGGATCCTGAATCACTAAGTAACCATCGGAGGGGTGTTGGTTCTAGTGGGAGCATAAAATATTAAAGTGTTTAATATGCTTGCTCTTTTATGAATACATGTCTTAAGTGTTTTGCATATTTTCTGTTGTAGATCATGGCACCAGGTAGCAGTCACTCTCAGATATCCGGTTTTTGCGTTGAGAACCATTCTTGAGAAAGATAAACTGAATGACACTAATTTTACCAACTGGTATCGAAATCTGAGAATTGTTCTCAAACAAGAAAAGAAAGACCATGTCCTAGACAACCCACTTCCAAATGAGCCGAATGAGAATGCGACTATCGCTGCCACCAATGCCTACCGTCGGGCTAAGGATGAGTCCACAGATATTAGTTGGCTTATGCTTGCTCACATAGAACCGGACTTAAAAAAAGCAGTTCGAGAATGTTGAGGCCTGCGATATGATCGAAAGCCTCAAAAGTATGTTCCAGGCTCAGGCGAAAACTGAGAGGTATCAAGTCTCTTAGGCTTTGCTGAGTTACAAGCTTAAGGATGGTGATCCACTGAGTCCGCATGTGATCAAAATGGTTGGTTACGTGTAGTCTCTGGAGAGGCTTGGCTACCCCATTAGCGAAGAGATCGCTACGGATATAATTCTGAACTCTCTTCCTAGTGCATATGGGCAGTTCATTTCAAACTACCACATGCATGGTATGGATAAGAAGCTCACTAAATTGCATGGGATGCTCAAACAGGCAGAGGCGGATCTCAAGAAGGGTGCCAGTCAAGTTTTGATGGTGCAGAATAATGCTAAGTTCAAGAAGAGTTCTTGGACTAAGAAGAAGGCTAAGTCAGGAGGAAAGCAGGCCCAGGACCCGGTCCCAAGCGCTTCCTCAGGGACTAAGCCATCTCCTTCAGCCGGATCCACTTGCTTCTATTGCAAGGAGGATGGCCACTGGAAGAGGAACTATAGCAAGTATTTAGCTAATAAAGCCAAGAGTGGAGGTATGACTCCGACTAGGGTACACTTGTTTGCAATGTTATAGACATATATCTTGCTGATGCACCTAATAGTTCTTGGGTACATGATACCGGATCAGTTATTCACATCTGCAAATCGTTGCAGGGACTGGTAAGAACTAGGAGCGTAGCAAGAGGCGAGGTTGATATTCGAGTCAGCAACAAAGCAAAAGTTGCTACGTTGGAAGTAGGCACGATGCAACTTCATTTACCATCCGGATTCATTATGGAACTGAATAATTGTTATTATGTTCTAGTGCTCAGTCGAAACATTATTTCTACCTCGTGTTTGATGAGGCAAGGCTATGAGTCGAATATCAAGAATAATGGTTGTTCTTTGTATTTGAATGATATGTTTCACGGCTTTGCACCCGTCCAGGACGAGTTATTTATTTTGAACCTTGACGGTGAGTCGGTTTATAACATAAATGTTAAAAGGTTGAAACCAAATGATCTGAATATGACTTAGTTTTGGCACTGTCGGCTTGGTCATATAAGTTGGAAACACATGAAGAAGCTCCATGATGATGGACTCCTAACTTTGTTCGACTTGGAGTCGTTTGAGACATGTGAATCTTTCCTACTCAGCAAAATGACAAAGACACCTTTTGCAAAGAGTTGTGAAAGGGTGTCCGACTTGTTGGGATTAGTACATAGTGATGTATGTGGACCAATGAGCACGACAACCAGAGGTGGTTACGAGTACTTCATTACCTTCACTGATGATTTGAGTAGGTATGGATATATCTACTTGATGAAACATAAGTCGGAAGCCTTTGAAAAGTTCAAAGAATTCCAGAATGAAGCACAGAATCAACTCGGCAAGAAAATAAAGTTTCTTCGGTTGGACCGAGGAGGCGAGTACATGAGCCATGAGTTTGATGACCATCTGAAAAGTTGTGGAATAGTTCCTCAACTTACTCCGCCAGGAACACCACAAAGGAACGGTGTCTCGAAAAGGTTGAATCGGACCTTGTTGGACATGGTACGATCAATGACGAGTCGGACAGATCTACCTTTATCATTTTGGGGTTATTGTCTAGAAACAATGGCGTTCACACTAAACAAAGTACCATCAAAGTCGGTAGAGAAGACACCGCATGAGATGTGGACAGGCAAAAAGCCGAGTTTGTTTTTTCTTAAGATTTGGGGTTGGGAAGCATTTGTCAAGCGACTTCAGTCGGACAAGCTTACGGCCAAGTCGGATAAGTGTATTTTCGTGGGGTATCCGAGGGAAACCTTGGGTTACTACTTCTAAAACCGAGAAGAGGGCAAAGTTTTTGTCGCTCGGAATGGTGTCTTCCTTGAGAAAGATTTTCTCAGTCGGGGAGTCAGTGGGAGCACGGTGTAGCTCGAAGAAATTCGAGAGCAACTGGCTAGTAGCGAGTCAGCAAAAAACCTTGGAGGTTGAGCCAGTCGTGGTGGCTGAGCCGGCAGCAACACCTATACTACGAAGATCGGCAAGATTACAAAGTGTTCGTGATGTATTACTATTAGACAGTGATGCGCCGGCAAATTATTCGGAAGCGATGGTGGGATTTGATTCTGAGTCATGGCTTGAAGCCATGAGATCTGAGTTAAAGTCCATGGATGAAAATCAAGTTTGGAACTTGGTTGGTCTGCCAGACGGTGCAAGACCCGTTGAATGCAAATGGGTCTTTAAGAAGAAAACTGACATGGATGGAAATGTTTCCGTCTATAAAGCACGCCTTGTCGCGAAGGGGTTCTGACAAGTTCAAGGAGTTGATTATGATGAGACTTTCTTGCCTGTAGCGATGCTTAAATCAGTTCGGATCATGTTAGCTATAGTAGCCTATTTCGACTATGAGATATGGCAGATGGATGTCAAAACGGTTTTCCTTAACAAAAATTTAACCGAGGACGTGTATATAATACAACCCGAGGGTTTTGTTGATCCGGCTAATGCTGACAAAGTGTGCAAACTTCAGAAATCCATTTATGGGTTGAAGCAAGCATCTCGGAGTTGGAATATTCGCTTTGATGAGGTAGTCAAATCGTTTGGCTTCATCAAGAGTGATCATGATTCTTATTTATAAAAGAAGTTTAGTGGGAGCAAAGTAAACTTTCTAATCTTATATGTGGATGACATATTATTGATTAGAAATGATGTCCAGATGTTGCAACAAACCAAGGAATCATTGGAAAGGAGTTTCTCAATGAAAGACTTGGGTGAGGCAACATATATTCTCGGAATCTGGATCTATAGAGATAGATCAAGAAGGCTCATTGGATTGAGTCAGAGTACATATTTGGACAAAGTGTTGAAGAAGTTCAACATGGAATCTTCTAAGAAGGGGTTATTACCGATGTCCCATGGCATAAAACTTAGCAAGACTCAGTGTCCTTCGACAACTGATGAGCGAAGTCGGATGAGTGCGATTCCGTATCCTTCTGTAGTCGGATCCATCATGTATGCCATGATTTCTACTAGGCCGGATGTTTCATATGCTCTAATTGTTGTGAGCAGATACCAGGCTGATCCTGTAGAAATCCACTGGATAGCGGCTAAAAATATCCTAAAGTACTTGAGAAGGACTAAGGATATGTTTTTGGTTTATGGTGGTGAAGATGAACTCAGTGTAAAGGGTTACACAGATGCGAGTTATCTTACCGACTCTTATGATTCTCGTTCGCAATTCGGATACGTGTTAATTATAAAAGGAGGTGCTGTGAGCTAGAAGAGTTCTAAGCAAGAGACTGTGTCTACATCTACAACAGAGGATGAGTATATTGCCGCCTCGGAGGCAGCAAAGGAAGCTGTTTGGATGAGGAATTTCCTCATGGATCTTGGTGTGGTTCAGGGCTCATCCAATCCGTTAGACGTGTATTGTGACAACAATGGTGCTATTGCACAAGCCAAGGAACCTAGACAAAACTAGAAGAACAAGCACATACTCATGTAGTACCACCTGATTCACCAGTTCGTGGATCAGGGTGATATCAAGTTATGCAAGGTACACACGGATGCAAATATTGCGGATCCGTTGACAAAGCCGTTACCACAGCCGAATCATGAGGCGCACCTGAGAGCCATGGGCATTAGATGCTTAGACATGTGATGTCGGAAGATTGACTCTAGTGCAAGTGGGAGACTGTTTGGAATATGCCCTAGAGGCAATCATGTATGATGATATTTCCCATTGTATTCATAAAGTTATTAAGTTGTCCTTGTATAAACATCTGATGTGTATCATTGAATATGTGATTCGGTTGTGGAACTATACATTCATGTTGTTTGTACTAAATATCCTTGGTCATTGAGGTTGTGTTGGACACACAACTTAGAACAATGTGAAATTCGTCTTGATGACTCGGTTCCACTTGTCATGGGCATGGTGATGCTATTCTGACTTACACAGATTCGGCTAAAGAGTTTAGCGAGTCGGATTGACCCATATTGAGGTACAACGAACAAGTTGTCATTTGTATATCTCAATCAATGTAATCCTTAGACCTGAGGTTGTTGCATAATCAGAGTTGAGGATCACCGACTTAGGTTCTGTCAAACGCTGATCCATAACTGGGCAGTCATAAAGGCAGAGTTCGGGTCAACTGAGAATCAAGCTGCGTGATGTGAATAACCAAGACGGGATTTTCCCCTCCACTTGGAGAGATATTCTCTGGGCCCTCTCGGATGATATGATTCAGAAAGCATGGCTATGCACGACTCGGTTAAGTGTTAACCAAGGCGATCGACTAAGAGTTAGTCGGGTGAATCACTTATGTTAGATCGAGAAGAGAGTCAGACTATTTAAGGGATGACAAATATTCGCCTATAGTCTGACAAGGTATATCGTGAGGAAAAAGGGACTCGGACGCAAGTCGCATTGGAAATGCAAGTCGTCATGACTCTTTGGTACTTGGGAGTCGGCACGTTCTGCTAGGAGCCGCTAGCGACTGATCGATTGAGAGTCGGACTCTAATCGTGTACAAGTTGCCAAGAGCCTGCGGGGTCACACACTTAAGAGCGGGGGAAAGTTCGGATAGGATCTGAACCGGATATCTGGTTGGGTTGGACCCGATCCGGATTTGGACTGAGTCAGTGAGTCGGACTCACGGTGACTAGTGTTATATGGGCTTTAGTGAATGCGCCACGAAAATGGAGCCCACGTTCACTCCCTATATATAGTGGAGCACAGTAACCCAGAAGGGTTAATCGTTAATCAGTTAGGTCATTCCATGTGTTGGAAACCCTAGCTCCACAGCAGTCCTGCCGACGTACCAAACCTAGCAGTTCGCCGCCGGTTCTCCTCCTTGCACGTGTGGATACCAGCAGAGGTGTTGTACGATCAGCACCAGGACGATCGGATCGTGAGGACTGCATTGCATCAATTGACGGCTTCATCAGTAATCCGCAACTACGCGTCTAGTGGTAAACCTCATGGCCTTCTACCTCAGCTAGATCTTGGGATCACCATGTTAGAGGAAAAAGTTTTGTTTTATCTCTATGTGGCCCAACATTTGGGATCATCAAGTGGATCTAAATTGGTTTTGGCAAACCGAGTTCTAGTTAGTAGCATTACTATGAAAGAGTAAAAAAAGAAAAAAAAGAGCTTACAGTTATTTTGTATCATTTGTTTTCTTTCTTGTTGGCTCATAAGCTTAGTATTCTTTATTTAAGATTCTTTTGTGTCTGCAAGGAAGATTACATGTTTGGCTTTATTACTTGTATGTTTTCTTGTTTCTTTCAACTCTCTTACTTGCTACCCAGCCTTGCTAGCCAAAAACCTGTTTTGAGAAGGCATACTTCTCATGTTTCCAAAATCCTTTCAACCAAAACTTTTGCCACTTGTGTCCACCATATCTACCTAGTAGCTTTTGCTATTCCAAGCAAATTATCAAGCTTCATCTACCTTTCGAATTAAAAAAGTATTTTTTCTATGATAAAACTAGTTAGTAAAGCTCTCACGAACTTGATGGCACACCTTATTTACTTGCCCTTAATAGACTTGAACCATTGTGAACATCGAAGTTGTATATGCTTGCATCTATACGTTGGAATTAGCAGAACCGTGTTGTCACGGGGAACGTTTTCAACATTGCACTTGTACTCTATACACAGTTGATATCGTGCTCTTTTGTCTATGGATGTCAACGGTGTGAAATAAAGAGGGAACTTGTAAGTCCATGGAGTTTGTATCCTGTGTTAGAGAAACGCCTGGGCCGCTAGCCTAAGCCATGCTTAATCATGGTGGAAACTTGCAGCATCACCATAGTGAGTCATCTATGAAGCATCCTTAATAAAAATCTATGCACATAGTGAATAAAAATATTGCTGAGATGCTCATTGTCTGCTTTCCTTGTAATTTTGGTTATGGGAAAGCTCATGTACCATGTGCAAGGAGTACCCCATTGGCGGTTCTCAATGATATGAAAATACTTACAATGACAAGAACTTACCTGTGACCAAAGTTGAGTAGCATGAGGAGTGGCCCTCATATTCAAGGGACATGAGATTGCCAACTTATATTTCGTCAAGAATATACTCCATATTTGTTCACTTTAACCTTAATAATCTCACGATGCTTATGATAGGGGCAATGAGCTCTCAAAGCTAGTAAGTACCATAATCTTTTGGAAGCTCTTTATTACTTGTAATCCCTACTACCCTATAATAAGGGACATTTCTCCTAGTTACCAGTTGAGCCAGTAAACCTACTTCCTCTCCATCTCTAGCAAGCATTTGAGTTGTTGTGTTTCAAGCATTCATATGGTGATTTATTCAATCATGTTCTTTATCTTCCTTGTTTGCACAAAACTCTTATCTATTGAGTATTACTTTGAAAGCCTTCACTTGTGAAAAACCTTTTTGAGCAAAGAGTGTTCCTGTTTTGAAACTTCTACAAAAAGCTTTTGTGAAACTGTTTGCCAGGTGTTCTCTGACCAAGAACAAGTTTGCCATTTCCAATTATGATTTATCTTTATGCATCTCTATTGTGACTTATTTACTTGGTTTCAAGCTAAGTTATATAATGGTGAGTTCCTTTCTTTTATGAGTTGTGCAATGGTAAGTGTGATGCTTCTTGTTCGTATTATTTTATCGACACTTCACTCCATAAACCTGTGGACATGTTTACTGAGCTTCGATTCGCCAGGACAAGTCTAAGCTTGGGGGAGTTGATACGCCCAATTTGCATCACCATTCTATATCATAATTTACCTCTATTCATTGATATTTGTCTTATTATGAGGTAATACTTATGGCTTTTCGTCTGTTTATGCATGTTGGATGATTCCTGGAGGATGGACTATCGGAGTCTGGATTCTGATGCAAAAGAAGGCGTTTCGGTGCAATTTCACAAAGATCAGAAAAATACCAGAAAAATATGGAAACATATTATTTTACCAGAGGACGAAGGAAGCCAGAAGTAGAGACGAAAAAGGGCCTCAGGGGGCCCAACCCCCTAGGCGCGGGCCCACCTGACCCCACGCCTAGGGCAGGTGTGGCTGTAACATCCCTAAATTCATGTTTCAAAACTCATGCATACCATCCATGGATCCATGATCTTTTGAATCTCATTTCAAATAAATCTTTTCAAAACAGGAGCATTGTTGCTCAATATTTTATGTAAGTTTACTCAAGCCCTTGTGCTACTGGTTTTGAGAAAAGTACTGTTAACCATTCAGTGTTGCTTAGAATCCAAACTCAAGTGATTTCAAAAACTTGATCAAAGTCTCAAAGCAAAATATGAAATAAAAACCAATTCTATGCCTTTTATCACACCTCATAAAGGCATGGTTTTATTTTATTTTCAAAAGACCCAAGTGTGTTTGAGTGAACAGATGTGTTTGACACTTATTTGAGTACAAGATTTATTGTACAAAATCCCTGAAAAGTTTTTGAACCAAACAGATTTGAATTGAAGTTTGAAAACCATTTTAGAAAAGAAAACAGAAAAAGAAAAAAGCTTAAAAGAGAAAAAATTAGCACTCAGCCGAGTCTGGACCAACTAGCCCAGCTAAGCCCAACACCCCACCCCGCGAACCGTTTTCCTTCACTCACCCCCGTACCCGCTGAGTGACTGACAGGTAGGACCCACTACCCTTCTGTTTCTCTCGCTGACAACCAAGGCCCACACGACGTCGTCGTCTCCACCCCACCGCGACGTGTTCTTCCCCAAAATCATGTCGTGCGTTACCTGGTTGATTCGTCACAATTCGCGCTGATTGCAGGAGTAATTCACGCCCGCCCGCCTACTTAAACCCCTCCGCCTCTCCATTTCCCCAAACTCCGGCACAAAGCGCCTGTGCTGCCCAGATTCATCCTCGCATCCCGCAGCAGAGCTCTCCCGATGAATTCAGTGAGCCCGGCGCCTCTCCTCTCGGGTTCTTACAAGGCCTCGCCAATTTCTTGCGCATCTACTAACACCGTTGGTTCCTTTTATACTGCCCCAAGTCGTCGATTCCGTTCAACACCGCAAGCTCCCGACGAAACCCTCAACTCCGGCGACCAAATTCCGTAGGCCCTTTGTTCCCCTTCGCCTCTGACTCACACGATTTTGTTCGCCACTGTCCTGTGCATCACCTGATGCAGCTTGTTCGTGCTAGGGAGACAAGGAGCGTCGCCAACATCGCCGTCCACCCAAGCCTGACGCCGCCTGCAACTTCGACGAGCTCCATCAACCCACTCTGTGCGCCCCTTGCCAAGCCGCCGCCAGGTTGAGCATCAGTGCGTCGCCACGGTTCTGGTAAGCCCCTCCGACGACCATAGGACCACCTGTAGCGCCGCGCCGCCGCCAGTAGCCACCGCCAGCGCCGCCCAGCCTTGGTCGTTTGATCCAGGGCCATCAGATCTGGATCCAGCGTGCAGGATTAGATCACTTAACGAATCGGTACGAGTAGATCTGAGCCGTGCGGTTTAAGTAGATCTAACGGCCCAGAAGTGTGATCCTACGCGAAGCGGTACGGGCCAATTATAATAAGACGCGTGGCATCTGTTAGAGTTTAAAAAACAGAATTTGAATCTATTAGATGTTTAAATTGTTTTGGCTATAACTTTTGATCCCCACGTTAGAATTTGACAAATTTTATACCGTTGGAATCAGGAGAGCGAGCTCTTTCTAATTATGCAATGTGTTTAATGTTTTGCTTCTGTTAAAATGAATTTATTTGCAGAAACTTGTGTAGGGATAATTTGAGTATATGAATTCTTTAAGAATTGTTTTAGGGTTTAATTAAATGTTGTTTGGCAAGTTTTTAACTTGTTTATGAATCAGTACTGTACACTTGCTTTGTTGATTTTTAAAAATCATCACATATCATTTTGCATGCATGCATATATTTTTGATTTTATATGTTTTGTATATGATTGTTGCTATAATTCTTTGTGTAGATTTTGCTGCTAGTGATTGTGATTGTGAGAGTGTAGCTAATATCCAAACTACCAAGGCAAGTGGTGCTTCATGAATATTTTTATCCCTATGTTTTCTACTAAGCATTAGAAATATTTTGTTAGTCTTGCATGCTATATTTTGCTTATATGCCATGTTGGGAAATCCTAGTAGAGGTAGTATTGCTAGGAAATTACTAAGTTAAGATGCTTATCTATACCATGCTTAGCCTAGCTAGTAGCAATCAAGGGTTGGTGAAACATATACATGCTATGATGAAAATATTTCTAAGTCTTTGGACTTGTGTTTTGCCTAATAAAACAACTAAGTAAATGAAACACCTGGGTGGAATGGAAGGAATGGTTTGTGTTGAGTGGTTACACAAGGCCAGGGGACTGGTGAACCTTGTGTATCTCACTTGTGGAAAGCCACCCAGGAACAAAGAGATTTTAGAGGCCAAGTGTTGAGAAGCTTCTAGTGCAGCCACTTGGCAATATGGGCTCTGCCTGGATCATATAAGTTGCCTGGAAAAGGACAACTTGAGCATCAAGACATGGAAGCTATCAAGAATCTCCTCATCCCAATTTCTAAGTAAAAACTTGTGGGTGAACAAGGGTGAAGGACCTCAATTTCTATTGGTGGTTCCTTGGGGGAAAAGTTTTGTCAAAGAAAAACTTAGTAATTTCAACCAATAGGCAAAACCTATTTTGAGCAAAGCAAGCCAAGCTACATTTAGCCAAATTGCATATAGAAATATAGTGCACCTAAATTATACTAAGGTATCACTTGCCAATACTATTCCAATGTATTGACCCACTATGGCTGTAACTTGTGATGTTGCAGGTTACTCTGATGAGGATTAGGAGTCATGAGTCTACACTCAACATGTTTTCCTATGGCACATGAAGATGAAGAATTTTATTTATTTCCTTATTCAAACTCTTGTATTAGGCCTATGGCCTTGGAGTTGTAAAGACTATGTTTGTCTCTGGAATGACTGTAATAATGACCTTTGTATCTCTGTACTTCATCTTAAACTGTGGGTGCTAGCATTGATCTAGGGACTAGCATTGCAATCACAGGGATCCTTTTTTCCTTTATAAAGGAGGTATCTTACAGATGGTATCAGAGCATTGTGTTTCCTGTAGGATTATGACCCTAGGATTGGAAACCACTAAGGAAAAAAAATTCAGCAACTTCTACACTTGTCTATTCTTCTCATAAAATTTTCTAATCTTCTTTCTCATCTCTATTTGTATATGAACTCCATCAACGAAGCCGTAAGGAAAGGACCACTCATGACAATGACTTTGGAGTGTGAGACAGAATTCCCCAAGGCTCTCAAGGACCTCATGGTTGCATTAGAGATACAAGGTGCAACTGTGTACAAAGGTTTTCCTGTGATGGATGAGGGAGTTGAATACTGGTGGGTGCAACTTCACTTGTATAAAAACAAGGAAGACAACCGCAAGGAAAAAGGATTCTGCATGTTCACCAATTCAGTGGTGCACACTACATTCTTTGAATCAGCAAGGGATGCAGCTTGGAAGACCATCAAAGAACTTGGTGATAGAGTCAAGTGCAGAATGCTCAACCTCCAAAGTGACCTAAAGGAAGAGAAGAAACATACCCAAGAGTTGGAAGCTACCAACCAAACCTTAAGAGGAGACATTATAGACTTAGTGATGGAGTCATGTGAGCAAGATAGACTGATTGCTTCTAGAAACATTGTGTTAGCCAACAGATCCAATGAGATAGGATTGTAAACGTACTTCGTTAGTTGGACCACCACTTATCACCTTATTTTCCAAATGTTGCCTTAAAATAAGTTGAACCTTGGTTGTTGTAATGGATCCATGTGTGCCATGACTTGTGTGTTTTGATTTCCAAGGATATGTATGTGATGTTTTGCCTTGTGTTTTATCTTGAATTATGTTGTTCTAACTTTTGCTATCTTATAAATAGATGCCTACTGTTACCATCAGCACTGTTGAGGAGTTCCAGGGAACTCGCTTTGGTCCTCGTATTGTTGAGATTACTACTTTGCTCAATCTCCCTCTTCCTACCATCATGGTGCTTCCCCTCACCAAGTTTGAGAGGAAAGACCTTTGGGGCTTCAAGGTCAACCATCCCGGACGCCAGACTGAGCCTACCACGGAGGCCATCGTCTTCAAACTCATGCATGATGACAAGGAGAGAGGCCTTGAGGTAGTCATGCAGGATCCGATAGGACGTCTGCTAGGGAGACACTCCCGACAGGTTAGAGGTACTCACTTCCACGTCTTCGGTAGGCGTGATGAGGATGGAGAGTCCATCGACTTCGAGGATGATTTGAGGGATACAGCGGAGCCGATTCATCTATACCTCCAGGACTTAGAGGCTCTCATTAGGCACGTGGATTCTGATAGGACCAACGTCATGCTCAACAATGACGAACTTCAGGTGCAGCTTCGCGAGAAGGACAAGCTCTTCGCGGAGCAAGATGAGATAGTTAAGGATATGGAGGCGAAGTTCGAGAGCCAGGACAGAAAGTTCAAGAGTCAGGAGAAGCGAGTCCAGGATAGAAACAAGAAGATCCGGGACATGACTGAAGAACTGCAGGCCAAGGACTTCGAGCTCGAGCATAAGCAGACGGTGATTGAGAGGCTTTGTTCTCAGAAGAGGGCTCTCAAATCCAAGATAGAGACCTTGACCACTAGTGTCGAGGAATACAAGACCGCGATGGAGAACGCAGGTCTTACCTTTGTCGAGGAGGAGGTTGATGCCGAGGAGTAGATTTGACTACTCATTTATCATTTATTATCATACTTGTCGTTGAGAACTTGTTATTGACCATCCAACATGTGGATGGCTTGTTATTTGTGTGTGTTTTACTTTGCAAACTTGTTATCTGATTGTTGAATCTTTATCTTTATGTTGCATGCTTCGTGATTGTTTATGTGATGTATTGTGCATGAAAGCATCTATGGGTATCTCATTCTTATCTCTATTGAACAAACCACAGATGCCTCCCCATCGTGCAAACCCCAACCCCAACAACAACAACAACATCACTCCAGAAATGCAGCAAATGATGACCGCTCAAACTCAGCTGATGCAAATGATGACGACGCTCATCCAGAACCAAAACAACAACAACAACAATAACAATAATAACAACAACCCACCAGGTTTTGACATGCTTACCAGGTTCTTGAGATTGAGGCCAGCAAAGTTCTCAGGAACGACTGGTCCCATGGTGGCCAATGATTGGCTACGCTCTGTGAACAAGGACTTGGTAATCGTAATGATGCGAGAAAAGGTCGATTGAAAGACATTTGCCGGAAGGACCAGCCGCCACTTGGTGGGATAACTTCCAGATCACCACTCCCATAGAAGATGTGACATGGGCTATCTTTGAGGATGGCTTCGATCGCTCATATCTCATCCGGAGTGATGAGTCCGAAAAAGAGAGTTCCATAATCAAGTAGCGCCACCGCAGCTGGTGAATATATTGAGGAGTTCAACAATGCATGCGTTATGCACCGGATGAAGTTGACACCGATGCTAAGAGAAAGGAAAAATTTCTTGAAGGCTTGAATGATGAGCTGAACCTGCAGTTGGATGTGGCATATGTTCCCACATACCAGTCTCTTTGTGATAAGGCTGCTATTTTGGAGAACAAAATGAACAAAGTTGAGAGCAGGAAGAGAAAGCACTCGGACAAGCACAGCTCGGGATCGTCTCACAAACGTTCCCATTATGATGACAGTGGAAGCTCAGGATCCCACAAGCATGGGAAATTCAACAAGAACCACAACCACAACCTTCATGAAAACAAGCATCACCGTAGTCATGACAATGACAAATACAAGAACCACAAGGGTGGATATAAGAGCCACCACAGTGGAAATGGAAGTGGCAGTGGGAGCCAGCCTGGCAAGAAGGACATCAGTCAGGTTGAATGCTTCAAGTGCAACAAGATGGAGCATTATGCAAATGAATGACCAGAAAAGAAAGTTGAAGGACCCAACAAGCCCAACCCTTTTCAGAAGGGACAAGTTAACCACATCAATGTGGAGGAAATCTATCGAGAGCACGATCTTGTCGGTAAGTTCAAACTCAATTCTGTTCCAGCATTTGTTCTCTTTGATACTGGTGCATCTCATTCATTCATATCAAGAGCATTTGTTTAAAGAAATGAACTGCCAGTAGAAACTATTGGGTGTCCTATAAAAGTAAGTTCTCCTGGCGGAGAAATGATAGTAAATTCAGGATGTCATGATCTAGTTATAGATTTTGGGAAGTATAAGTTTCCTGTTAACTTGATAATCCTAAATTCCCAAGGATTGGATGTCATTTTGGGAATGGACTGGATGACTAAGAACAAGGGAGTGATAGATTGTGCCAACCATACTGTCTCACTCACAACTCCTGAAAATAAAAGGATCAGATTCAAGACCAACTTTGAAGCAAGAAGGAGTATGCTAAATTCTCTTAAGGGGGTTAGCATAGCAAGCAGCTAATTGTGAGTGAGTATCCGGATGTGTTTCCGGAAGAATTACCGGGAATGCCACCAGATAGAGATGTGGAGTTCCTTATTGATTTGCTACTAGGATCTGGACCAATAGCAAAGAGACCGTACAAGATGTCAGTTGATGAACTGAAAGAACTCAAGAAACAACTCGGAGAGCAGTTGCAGAAAGGATTTATTCAACCATGTTCTTCATCTTGGGGAGCCCTAGTTTTGTTTGTGGAGAAGAAAGATAGAAGTCAAAGGTTATGCATTGATTACCGTTCACTCAATGAGGTGACTATCAAGAACAAATACCCTTTGCCTAGAATCAATGACTTGTTTGATCAGCTAGAAGGAGCTTGTGTATTCTCGAAGATTGATCTCCGGTCAGGCTATTTCCAACTCAAGATAAGAGAACAAGACATACCTAAAACAGCTTTCACTACAAGGTATGGATTGTATGAGTATACCGTGATGCCATTTGGATTGACCAATGCTCCAGCATACTTTATGAATATGATGAACAAGGTGTTCATGGAATTTCTTGATAAGTTTGTTGTCGTTTTCATCGACGACATTTTGATCTACTCCAAGAGCAAAGAAGAACATGAAGAACATTTGCGTTTGATACTTGAGAAACTTAGAGAGCATAAACTATATGCCAAATTCAGCAAGTGTGAATTCTGGTTGAATGAAGTTGGATTTCTTGGTCATGTTATGAAAAAACATGGTGTAGCAGTTGATCCGGCTAAAGTTTCATCTGTAACTGAATGGGAATCTCCCAAGTCAGTGAAAGAAGTTCGTAGTTTCCTTGGCTTAGCAGGTTACTACAGAAGGTTCATTGAGAATTTCTCCAAGGTAGCTAAGCCTATGACAGAATTGCTAAAGAAAGACAAGAAATTTGCTTGGTCTGAAGGTTGTGAACTCAGCTTTCAGGAATTGAAGAAGAGACTTGTGACAGCACCAGTCTTGTGTCTGCCAGATTTGGAGAAGGATTTCCATGTATATTGTGATGCGGCTCATCATGGTTTGGGTGCAGTATTATGCAAGACGGAAAAGTTGTGGCTTATGCCTCGAGGCAACTCAAAACTCATGAAGTGAACTATCCTACTCATGATTTAGAGTTAGCTTCTATTGTCCATGCACTCAAAACATGAAGGAACTATCTTTTGGGTAAGCGTTGTGAAGTGTTTACAGATCACAAGAGTTTGAAGTATATCTTCACCCAGAAGGAAATTAATATGAGACAAAGAAGATGGCTGGAACTCATCAAGGACTATGACTTAAGTTTGCAATACCATCCCGGTAAAGCAAATGTTGTAGCGGATGCTTTAAGCCGTAAGGTTTTTGTAAATGGCCTTACAAAAGGAGAAATGCCAGATGATTTGTGTGCCCAATTTAGAGATCTCAGATTGGAGATTGTGCCCGAAGGACATCTCATGTCTTTGGATGTTCAACCCACTTTGTTGGACAAGATCAAAGAAGCCCAGAAGATCAATAAGGAAATCGAAGAGATTAAAGAAAAGATTGGCAAAGGAAAAGCCAAAGGGTTCCGTGAAGACGAACACGGTACTTTATGGCATGGGAAACGCATCTGTGTTCCACAAGATCCGGAGCTTCGGAAACTGATTTTGAAAGAAGCACACAACTCTCCGTATTCCATTCATTCGGGTGACACCAAAATGTACATGGACATGAAGGAAAGATTTTGGTGGAATAATCTCAAGAAGGACATCGCCGAACATATTGCTTTGTGTGATGTGTGTAGTAGAGTGAAAGCGGAGCATCAGAAACCAACAGGTTTGCTTCAACCACTACCTATTCCTGATTGGAAGAGGGACAATATTGGCATGGATTTCATCACCGGATTACCAAGGACCCGGTCAGGATATGATTCTATTTGGGTAGTAGTGGATCGCCTAACTAAAGTAGCTCATTTCATACCCGTGAAGACAACCTATACGAGTGCTAAGCTGGCCAAAATCTACATGAGTAGAATTGTATGTCTACATGGAGTGCCCAAGAGTATTGTGTCTGATAGGGGAACTCAATTCACTTCCCATTTTTGGAGACAGTTACATGAGTCATTGGGAACGAGGTTGGAATTCAGTACTACTTTTCATCCTCAAACTGATGGACAAACCGAAAGGACTAATCAGATTCTTGAAGATATGTTGAGGGCATGTGCCCTAGACTATGGAGCCAGTTGGGATGAAAGTCTGCCTTACGCAGAATTTTCTTATAACAACAGCTATCAAGCCAGCATTGAGATGGCACCATTTGAGTTTCTCTACGGGAGAAAGTGCACCACCCCATTATTATGGAATGGTGTGGGAGAAAGAAGTTTGTTGGAACCAGAACTTATCAAAGAAGCCGAAGAGAAGGTCAAGTTGGTTAAGGACAGATTGAAGATAGCACAGTCTCGACAGAAAAGCTACGCAGATCATAAGCGTAGAGAAGTCACCTATGAAGTGGGTGATAGAGCCTATCTTAGAGTGTCACCAGTTCGTGGAGTGAGGAGGTTTGGAGTCAAAGGAAAGTTGGCCCCAAGATATGTTGGACCATTCAAGATTCTGAGTCGTAAAGGAGAAGTTGCTTATGAAATTGAACTGCCAGAGTATTTGTCAGCCGTTCATAATGTGTTTCATGTGAGTTAGCTTAAGAAATGTCATCCAGAAATGGAAGAAACTTCTCTGAAGGATACTATACCTTTGGAAGAGGTTCAGTTGGAGAGTGACCTCACTTATGAGGAGAAGCCTATCAAGATTCTTGATACTGCAGAAAGAGTCACACGGACCAAGACTATCAAGTTTTGCAAAGTTCAGTGGAACCATCATTCCGAAGAGGAAGCAACATGGGAGAGAGAAGATGATCTTCGAAAAGACCACCCTCACCTATTTGCTAGCCAACCCGAATCTCGAGGGCGAGATTAACCTTAAGGGGGTTAGATTTGTAACATCCCTAAATTCTTGTTTCAAAACTCATGCATATCATCCATGCATCCATGATCTTTTGAATCTCATTTCAAATAAATCTTTTCAAAACAGGAGCATTGTTGCTCAATATTTTATGTAAGTTTACTCAAGCCCTTGTGCTAATGGTTTTGAGAAAAGTACTGTTAACCATTCAGTGTTGCTTAGAATACAAACTCAAGTGATTTCAAAAACTTGAGCAAAGTCTCAAAGCAAAATATGAAATAAAAACCAATTCTATGCCTTTTATCACACCTCATAAAGGCATGGTTTTATTTTATTTTCAAAAGACCCAAGTGTGTTTGAGTGAACATATGTGTTTGACACTTATTCGAGTACAAGATTTATTGTACAAAAGCCCTGAAAAGTTTTGGAACCAAACAAATTTGAATTGAAGTTCCAAAACCATTTTAGAAAAGCAAACAGAAAAAGAAAAAAGCTTAAAAGAGAAAAAAATAGCACTCAGCCAAATCTGGCCCAACTAGCCCGGCTAAGCCCAACACCCCACCCCGTGAACCGTTTTCCTTCACTCACCCCCGTACCCGCTGAGTGACTGACAGGCAGGACCCACTACCCTTCTGTTTCTCTCGCTGACAACCAAGGCCCACACGACGTCGTCGTCTCCACCCCACCGCGACGTGTTCTTCCCAAAAATCACGCCGTGCGTTACCTGGTTGATTCGCTCGTCAATTCGCGTTGATTGCAGGAGTAATTCACGCCCTCGCCTGGCCTACTTAAACCCCCTCTGCCCCCTCTCCATTTCCCCCAAACTCCGAGCACAAAGCGCCCCCAGGCTGCCCGCATTCATCCTCGCACCGCCGCAGACAGAGAGCTCTCCGGCGACCAATTCCGGTGAGCCCCGTGCGCCCCTCTCCCTCTGGTTCTTGCAGACAGCCTCGCGACTTTCTTGCACATCTACTAACACCGCTGGTTCCTTTTATACTGCCCCAGGTCGTCGATTCCATTCAACACCGCAAGCTCCCAACGACATACTCAACTCCGGCGACCAAATTCCGTAATCCCTTTGTTCCCCTTCGCCTCTGACTCACAAGATGTTTTTCGCCACTGTCTTGTGCATCACCTGATGCCGCTTGTTCGTGCTAGGGAGACCAGGAGCGTCGCCAACGTCGCCGTCCACCCAAGCCCGACGCCGCCCGCAACTTCGACGATCTCCAAGAACCCTCCGTGCGCCTTGCCAAGCCGCCAAAGTTGAGCATCGGTCGCCACGGTTCTCGTAAGCCTCCGATGACCCTAGGACCACCAGCGCGCCTTGGCCCGAGCTCTCCGCCACCGCTAGCGCCGCCCAGCTTTGGTCGTTTGATCCAGGGCCGTCAGATCTGGATCCAGCGTGCAGGATTAGATCACTTAACGAATCGGTACGAGTAGATCTGAGCCATGCGGTTTAAGTAGATCTAACGGCGAGCGTGATCCTCTGGCAATGCAGACCAATTAGAATAAGACGCGTGGCATCTGTTAGAGTTTAAAAACAGAATTTAAATCTATTATATGTTTAAATTATTTTGGCTATAACTTTTGATCCCCACGGTAGAATTTGACAAATTTTATACCGTTGGAATCAGGAGAGCAAGCTCTTTCTAATTATGCAATGTGTTTAATATTTTGCTTCTGTTAAAATGACTTTATTTGCAGAAACTTGTGTAGGGCTAATTTGAGTATATGAATTCTTTAAGAATTGATTTAGGGTTTAATTAAATGTTGTTTGGCAAGTTTTTAACTTGTTTATGAATCAGTACTGTACACTTGCTTTGTTGATTTTTAAAAATCATCACATATCATTTTGCATGCATGCATATATTTTTGATTGTATATGTTTTGTATATGATTGTTGCTATAATTCTTTGTGTAGATTTTGGTGCTAGTGATTGTGATTGTGAGGATGTAGCTACTCTCCAAACTACCAAGGCAAGTGGTGCTTCAGGAATATTTTTATCCCTATGTTTTCTACTAAGCATTAGAAATATTTTGTTAGTCTTGCATGCTATATTTTGCTTATATGCCATGTTGGGAAATCCTAGTAGAGGTAGTATTGCTAGGAAATTACTAAGTTAAGATGCTTATCTATACCATGCTTAGCCTAGCTAGTAGCAACCAAGGGTTGGTGAAACATATACATGCTATGATGAAAATATTTCTAAGTCTTTGGACTTGTGTTTTGCCTAATAAAACAACTAAGTAAATGAAACACCTGGGTGGAATGGAAGGAATGGTTTGTGTTGAGTGGTTACACAAGGCCAGGGGACTGGTGAACCTTGTGTATCTCACTTGTGGAAAGCCACCCAGGAACAAAGAGATTATAGAGGCCAACTGTTGAGAAGCTTCTAGTGTAGCCACTTGGCAATATGGGCTCTGCCTGGATCATATAAGTAGCTAGAACTTAGTCATTTGGACAGTTGGTGGTAGTGGGATGATAGGTTGGAACGCGTCCATTTGGTCTAAAGGAAGGCTTCTGAAAGGTCATGTCTTGGTGAAAATCAAGTCTGGTGGGGAAAGTGCACAACCTCTGCAGATGGAAAAATCTAAGTACTTAGCCATGTCCCTGGAAAAGGACAACTTGAGCATCAAGACATGGAAGCTATCAAGAATCTCCTCATCCCAATTTCTAAGTAAAAACTTGTGGGTGAACAAGGGTGAAGGACCTCAATTTCTATTGGTTGTTCCTTGGGGGAAAAGTTTTGTCAAAGAAAAACTTAGTAATTTCAACTAATAGGCAAAACCTATTTTGAGCAAAGCAAGCCAAGCTACACTTAGCCAAATTTCATATATAAATATGGTCCACCTAAATTATACTAAGGTATCACTTTCCAATACTATTCCAATGTATTGACCCACTGTGGCTGTAACTTGTGATGTTGCAGGTTACTCTGATGAGGATTAGGAGTCATGAGTCTACACTCAACATGTTTGCCTGTGGCACATGAAGATGAAGACTTTTATTTATTTCCTTATTCAAACTCTTGTATTAGGCCTATGGCCTTGGAGTTGTAAAGACTATGTTTGTCTCTGGAATCACTGTAATAATGACCTTTGTATCTGTGTACTTCATCTTAAACTATGGATGCTAGCATTGATCCAGGGACTAGCATTGCAATCACAGGGATCCTTTTTCCTTTATAAAGGAGGGATCTTACAGTGGCCCACCTGCCCGACCTGCGACTCCTCCCTTTCGCCTATATCTTCCCTATGGAACCCTAAGCCTCGGGGAGCGACCAAAGATAGATTTCCGCCGCCTCTGGGGGCGGAAAACACCGAGAGAGAAAGATCTCTCCGGCAGACAGATTTCCCCCGGGGGAATTCCTTCCTGGAGAGGGGAGACCGTCGCCATCAACACCGTCATCAAGCTAGGCTTCATCGGGATCATCATCATCCACACCATCATCTCCACCATCACCATCATCACCACTCCATCCCGCTGTAACAATTGTGTTGGATATTGCTTAGTTTATTAGGGGGAACTTTCCCGGTGTTGATTACTATTGTAGTTGATGCTTGTGAGTGGAACCTTTGGATTATTGTTTATGTTCAGATTGTTATCCATTACCATATCATCTTTGATCTTGATCCATATGATGTCTTGTGAGTAGTTCGTTTAGTTCTTGAGGACATGGGAGAAGTCATGTTGTTAGTAGTGAATCTCCGATGAGTTATTATTCAATGGTTTAGTATTTAAGTTGTGGTGCTATTCTTCTAGTGGTGTCATGTGAACGTCGACTACAGGAGACTTCACCATTTATGGGCCTAGGGGGATGCATTGTGTATTTGGCTACTAATTGTGGGGTTGCCGGAGTGACAGAAACCCGAACCCCCATTAGGACACCTTTGCACAAGGGAGCGTAGGATCTCAGAGTTTAAGGCTATGGTTAGATTTATATCTTAATTACTTTCCTGTAGTTATGGATGTTTGTAGGGGGTTTAATCACAAGTATGTATTAGTCCTAGGAAGGGCGGTATGTTAGCACAGGTTCACCCACACAACACTTACAACACCAGAGAAGAGTACTCAGCTATTTAAAGCGAAAGCACTTGACAGAATTCCCATGTGTCCTCGAGAACATTTGGTCCTTATAAGTATTTCCACCGGCTTGTCCTTTGCTAAGAAAGGATTGGGAAACTTTCTCCATTTGTTCGTTACCTTTGTTACTTGCTCCTTGTTTTGTTGCATTGTCAGAAACTGGTCTTACTCTTTTGGGCCACTTGGTCCATTTGTTCGTTACCTTTGTTACTTGCTCCTTGTTTTGTTGCATCATCATATCGTTGAAACTGGTCTTACTCTTTTGGCCCATGCATCGGTTTCATTTCGGTTTTAGAGTGATGCCTTTACCGCTGCATGTTTTCTCATCAATCGTACTCCCACACGTGTTCTAGACATGAAGACTCCTATTGAACTCATTCTTAATGAACAACCTGATTATACATTTTTTAAAGTGTTTGGGTGCGCTTGTTGGCCGCATCTTCGCACATACAATGAACACAAGCTGGAATTTCGGTCCAAAAAGTGTGTATTTCTTGGCTATAGTTCCCTTCATAAAGTCTACAAATGTCTTCATGTTCCTACTAATCGTGTCTATATATCTCGGGATGTCATATTTGATGAGCATGTTTTTCCCTTTGCCAAACTCCATGTGTCCACTGACGAACCTCCATCCATACATTCATCCTCCATTGCCTCTGACCAATTTGATGATGTTGCATGCTCTCCTATATTGTTGCCTAACCATGGTGCATGCACTGGACGCGGGGCTCATTTGGAAATTTTGGAGGCACCAGCATCTCCATTGCCGTCGTCATCCGATGCGCACGTCGATCCGCCCGTGCTCCTGCATGGCCTTGGACATCGTGCCCATGCTCGCCCGGCCTCGCCCCCTTCTACTGGGCCAGCCTCGTCGAGTCCACGGCATTCCACGCCGGTCTCGCCTACGTCGCCTTCGCCTGGGCTGTCTCCCTCACCGAGCAGTCCAGCCCCTGGGACTCCATTGGCGGGCTCCGGCTTGGCTTCCTCGATGCCTAGCGCGTCGCCTTGCAGCGTGTCGCTCAGCCCCTTGCTGGTTGGGCCATTGCTATCACCGTCGCCTAGCCCTTCACCGGCTGGGCCCTCTCTGTCGTCTTCACCCAGCCCATCGTCGGCCGCACCTTTGACCTCTACAGCTCCTGTACTGCGCCCCCAGACGCGTAGTCGCAATGGCATTCATCGCCCCAAGGAGCGCACTGACGACACAGTTGCTTGGCATGCTGTGTGTATGACTGCTACTATTGCGAATCCATCTTCCGAGCCTTTCACGTACCAGGCTGCTACGAGTATTCCTCATTGGAGAGAGACTATGGAACAGGAATATCACCTCTTATTCGCAATGAGACGTGGACTCTTATTCCTGCACCACCGCAAGTTAATGTGATTGATTCTAAATGGGTCTTCAAAGTGAACAAGTATTCTGATGAGTCTATTGAGCACTACAAAGCGCATCTTGTTGCTAGAGGATTTCGGCAACGTTATGGTCTTGACTATGAAGACACCTTCAGTCCAGTGGTCAAGCCTACTACCATCAGGCTTCTTCTATCAATTTCTGTCACTCGAGGTTGGTATCTTCGTCATATTGATGTGAAGAATGCCTTCCTTCATGGTGTGTTGGAGGAGGAAGTTCATATGCGACAGCCGCCTAGGTTTCTGATCCTGAACGTCCTGATCATATATGTCGTCTTACCAAAGCACTGTATTGCTTAAAGCAAGCTCCTCGTGCCTGGCATGCCCTTCTTTCTATAGCTCTTCGTGCTCATGGTTTTGCACCGTCCACTACTGATTCATCGTTGTTTCTTCTACAGAAGCCTGAGGTCACTATGTACTTGTTGGTCTATGTGGATAATATTATTTTGGTCAGCTCCTCTCAGTCAGATGCCGATTCTCTTGTTCACTCTTGTAACACCCTCAGAATCGGTCCTATGCAAGTTTCAGCGATTCCCGCCAAACCCGCATAGAAACGATTCAAAGGTGCCCACCAGGAACTTTCATGCGGGTGGAAAACGAAGAAATACCATTACACAATAGTCAATGATGGAACCCACAGAACAGATATATACAACAATGACTCAAAGAGTCAAGAATACAGATATACCATACAAAGATCCAAATCACCTTGAAAATGATACAACGTCCGACTACGGACAAGATGCAAATGGGGCTAAGAGCCCTGAAGAATAACCAATGGCGTCCATAACCCTGCCCAGTCCAAGCCGGAAGGGTAACCCTGCTAACGACGTCGATCTCAAAACCTTCTTAACAAAAGGGGTGCCGACAAAGGGCAAAGGAAAAGGAGAGCGGTCAATACTGAGGCCAGTACACGGCGAGGTTAGAATTCGGCGGTCCTCGCCTACATAGGTATGGTGGACTGAAGCGGCAGCGCAGCATGCACTAAACAACCTATAGAGACTCAATACAACTGGCGGCTATCAGATAGGGATAAGAAATACCTATTCGGATCCAACCTGAAACTATCACCAAGCATACCCAATCTGGTATTTCCCCCTCAAGACCAAACGAGGAAGTCAACCGAGGAACTCACACAGTTAGCAGTTTTGTTCATTCCGTTATAGTTGCGGCAATTACTAGTCAGATATAGATAGCATGAGTCATCCTGATATAATAAGCAGTGGGCAGTTTTACTTAACCATTTCGTTGTAGTTGTAGTACTTACTAGTCAGATACATATAGCATGAGGCATCCCAAAACCCAGCAGTTGTTGGTACTTTTATTTAGCCATTCCGTTGTAGTTGCAATACTTACTAGTCAGATACAATGGTAACACGTGATAACCGAAAACCAGCAGTTGTTGGCACTTTTATTTAGCCATTCCATTATAGTGAAGCTGATTACTAGTCATTATGAAGTCAAATTTATATCACTACTTTAGTTATAGTTGTCCATGATCGAGATACTGTGCTCCAAGTCGTCCATAACCGCGGACACGGCTTTCAGAAAGTTTTACCCTGCATGGGGGCACAAATAGCAACACACGCACGATCAACCTCGAGAAAAAACCAAATGAAAACCCAATGAGGCATCACGATAGAGCAATTGCAAGATTCATATAAATTTCAGGGGGCCACCCCACCAAGCTACCCGCTACGAAGTTGGCCGGCTCCGAGACGGACCCAAAGGTTTTTGATGACGGCTATAAACGACTAGGAACCCGAAAGTGTGACTGGGATTGTTGATACCGTGAAAACATGGCACGGGGTTCCAAAACAGTACATGCGCTCCACGCGCAATCGTAAATAAAGCAGTAAAGCATGGCATAAGTACATGATAGTAATAAAGCCCCAAAATACTTTGTGGCCCCAAGAAATAAATATGACTCAAGCTCTGGCTAGGGGGATTCATGGTCCCACATGCGGATAGTGCGAATATTCAAAGAACAGGCATCAAGTACTCGGGGTCCTACGGGACACAAGTGGACGGTTAAAAACCAAATAACATCTATTGCCCACCTATGCCTCTGCATTATTTACCTATTTCAATTTTAGTTATTAAACTGTAATTAAAGTCATGATCATCTCCAACATAAAACATATGGCAGTCTTCCAATAACTGTGGTACTTGACGACACGCAATAGCACTTGAGCAAGCAACTACAACAGGCAAGTCCAACTATCTACCAAACAACAGGTAATAGGATGTGTCCAAGGCAATATAAGGCTGCAAGGGATATCACGGGTACGAAAACTAGAGCATCGCAACACAGATAGCAATAGATCAACAGGAGGAAATAAAGACTATAAAAGTAAAATAGGTAGAAAGGGGGAGAATGCTCGCCTGGAAAACATTGCCGAAGGTTCATCCAAAGATCAGGTCGACACTCGCATCAACTCATCGGCCTAATCCGTGAAGAAGCAAAGCACTAGAGGAAACATCGGATGCACTATTTAATACTACGACAAAAGATCGGGATGATGCATGTATGATGTATGACATGGCAAGGATGCGATGCAATTAGTAAATATTAAGCGGAACCGGGGCCTCGACAATTAATTATTAATTTCATGTTGTTTAGATACCCCCAATTTAAATGTTGCATTAACAAGGCAAAAGATAGCACCGGTTTGCTACACAAATTTAAATGGGACCAATATTAGACTAGAAAAGCCCGCATATGGTCTCCATATTTAATTTAGGTGAATCGTCTAAATACCTCCCAAACATCCACAATATGCATGCGAGTATGACAATTCAATATGCACAAATTGAATATCAAGTTATAAAAATATAGGGGCTTAGGGTCACACATCTGGGTTCGGAGATCTTGGGTAGGGGTTCGACGGGGTCGGTCTCGGCCGGAATTGGGTCTTCGGGGATCGGATCTAGGGTCTTGACATCCCGTGAAGAAGACCTTCGGGTTCGGGGGTCGTGACCTTCGTATCCGTGTAGGCGATCTCGTTGTAACACCATGAAGATCTTCAGGCTCCATGACGACGATCTTGGAGTGTAGCATCGTCGCCTTAGGGATCCGGCTTCAGTTGTCGAAGATGGACTTGGAACGGCGCCGGGTACTCGTGCTCAGTGTCCAAGCATCGGTCATATTGACAGCGGCCATTAACCAATTGCTACCTTTTCTGCGTAAATCCCGTGTCACGGCACCAGGAGGACACGCAAATGATACCAGAGGAAACGAGCATCCCAAAGAGCATAGAGGCACCCAAGGTTGCAGCTGCTCGCTAACTCGGGTAGCGGAATAGAAACACAACAACAACATAGCCGTCGTGGGGGAGCAGGAGGTGCAGGGACATGCCGGACGTCAGACTTGGAAACGGAGGAAGACGGTGACGAGGGAGATGATGGCGGGGGTGAGCTCCTGCCGGCGTCAGCTCGCGGTAGGGCGCACGGTTCCTGGAGGCCGCAAAAGGACGGCGAGCAGAGGAGGTCAAGGGAGGGGTCGCCGGCATCAAGGGATGCGAGGTAGAGGATCCGGGGGAAGATGGGGCCACGCGACGACGGCATGGCGCCCCCCGGTGACGTCCAGAGCGAGGCTGAGGAAGCGGGCGGCGGTAGACGGCGAGGAGGTAGGTGGCAGAGCCGCGGCCAGAGGACGCCAGGCTCCGGCGAGGCAGCGGCAGCAGGCACGGTGAAGGAGGCCGCAGGGAAGCAAGGGGAAGGCGACGAAGTTCTCATGGTGGCGGCCCTCTGCGGGGAGAAGGGCGGCCGGGAGAGGGAGGCAGGGCGACCGGGGTTGCAGAGGCTGCTCGCGAGCGAAGCGAGAGAGGGCGGCGGGGGAAGGTGGGGCTCGCGAGGGGATCGAGGGGAGGACGCGGTGCTAGGTGAGAGAGGGGATAGGAGATGTGGTGGGTCCAGGCGGGGCCGGGTAGCGTGTGTCGTGTGCTTGTGTGCGTGCTGTGTGTGTGTTGTACCAGGCTGGGTGTGTGCGGCAAGGTGAGGGTGGTGGTGGTTTTGCACAGGGGTGGCGGCGGCTGGGTGAGGCTAGGTGGGGAGATTTAGGGTTAGGGTTTAGGTGGGGCTAGAGTTTAGATAGATTAGATCTACGGTCAGGGATTAGCTGTGGTGGTATCTTGCTGCCATTTGGGCCTTTGGCCTGTGGTGTCTCCTCCCTCGAAACAAAAATAGAGTTATTATTTATTATTTTTCTTTATTTTAAAACAAAACATTTGTAAAAGGGTTTTAGACAAATAAAAGATCTGGACAGATCTGGGGTTTGGATTTGAACAAAGAGGGGAACATCTAGAAACAAAATAGGCTTTTAGAAAATAGCTTTAGGCAAACATATGTATGCTGATGTCATGATGATGCAAGAAATAAAATAACAAGAAATTTTCTAGTTCGAGTTTTCCCGGGGTGCTACAATTCGACACCACTAACAATGGATCTCGCCCTCGAGATCCACCTCATGGTACGGGAAATAAGTCCGATGATCTGAATCTTCTCTCTTCGTATAGATCTTCACGACACCACTAACAAAGATTCTTTTTCCGTCTTGAAATCGGCGACACCACCAACAAGGGTTGTGGTTCCCCTTCGTCAAGAGAACACTCCGAAAACAAGGGACGAAGGTAAAGTCATCGAAAAGATAAAGCCACGTCTATCTTCTATGGAAGGAGTCAAATTGCTTGATTCACCAATTCAATGTACAAGAGCGAATGATAAGAGAAGTCGGATGGTGATTAGTCCATCGCGCACCCAAAGCATTACTCTGCACATGAATAGGAGAATTATGCAACCAACTCTCGGAATTCAGACTGAAGTTCTCGACAAGCAAGGTTTGGAAACAAAGGTGGGATGCTGTTATCACCGTATTTTGGCCAAAGACGGAGATGGGCCGTGATCAAGATGGGCTTGGAAGATACATATATTCAACGTGTTGTTGGATCGGCCTAGTGTGTGGATTTGGGCTAAATTGCCCGTGTATCTTGTATCATAGTAGGTTTCGTGTTTGTTTAGGTTCCGTTTATGTTTAGGTAAAGATAGAGTTGTAGAGTTATTCCAAAAGTAGAAAGTCTCCGGACTATAAATATGTACCTAAGGTTATCGAAAAAGGAGGACAACCACGTTCACAACAAACACAATCTCGGCGCATCGCCACCCCTTGTTTCTAGGGTTTCTTTCGGTAGTGCCATCTTGCCTAGATCGCATCTTGCGATCTAGGCAGTATCTACTTATGCGTTACCTGGTTTTACTCGTACTGAAGCGTTGTTGATGGCGAGTAATACCTTTATCATAGATTGTTTGAGGCTAGCATCGGTGCTTTTCGTTACTATCGTCGAAGTTATGCTACCTCTAGTTATCTCGCTACCCTTGCACCTTTTCCCAAGTGTAAGGGTAGCATCTTGCTTGATCTTTATTTAGTCGATTCGGTCTGTTATAGTTGTGCCTTGTTCACCAAGGTTTAGTTTAATATCTACGTAATCAGGCCTTACAAAGGGGTTGAACGATCCAGTAGTACATAGGGACGTGGCTTATTCATTCTAGAGAAGATGTTCCGGTAATTGGCTTTACGTTGGTTATTAGGCCTCCTCTAGGGTTAATATTCTTCATCTTTTGTATATACCAGGCTCAATTACGTGTAGGACGTTCCAGTTACGTGGTGAAAACATTAAACTGTCGTAGATCGATTTAACTTGTAGTGATCAAGCAAAACCCCATGTTATCGTAAATCTAATGCAGAACCATGGGGCAATCGGCTCTAGGAGCCAATTTACAGGGAAACCTGGGAGCCGACCACGGCTCGAATTTTACGTATACTTGTTTACCATGCAGGAAATCAATCGGAGCAATCCTTCACCTTCCTGACCAGGTATAGGTCAGGTGGCATCTCGAACCAAGCCGGACGTGTCGGAGCTTTTGCCGTCGCCGAGGGACCAGGGCCCACCAGCGATCCCGGAGCCTCGGCTCTTCGTGTTGCTCGTCGCTGCTCGCCGTGGGTTTTGGCAGGCAACACATTCAGCATGCGCCGTGGGACTTTCAACAACGTTTACATCAACATCCGACGCTGCAATGGAGAACAGACCGTCACTTACGACGATCTACCGACGAGCACAAGGCTGGCACGACGAGATCAAGGCTCTTCGAGGAAGACCTCATCGGCTCTTTTGAGAGGACCCGTAAGCATGGCATCGGTGGAAGGGTTCTCCCGAGGGCGCTCTTAATGAGGTGGATCATGCTCGTTTTCGGAGGAGCGCACGAGCTCACGGCTGTGAAGTCAACTACATGGTGGCTCATTCTGCACCGCCATTCCGAGAGCACGTGAACGCTGAGCGGGTCGCGTTCGCGTAGTTCAGAGATCATGAAGCATCGATTCTCCGCCAGGCCTACTTTAGGGACTCACCAGGAGAAAGACCGCTCTGGACCAGCCACAGCCCGTTCGCACTTGCCGCTCCAGAACCGCAGGAGCAGCGGCTTACGTCGTCTACAAGGTGAGGCGACCAGCGATTGCCAATTCCTGTTTGAGCCACCTAAGGAGATCCCACACGGATATATATGCGCCACGTGTCGGACTGCAATAACCCGACACGCACCAAACAGATTGCAACCGCAGGAGTTTCATGCGGAGTTCTTGGGCAGGATCTTCGGGGCAGGTGTCCGGAGCGCGATGTCTGGGATGGACGCTGACAAACAGGCGTGGCTAGCCAAGTATGCCACTGGAACAAGTCAGGAGAATCTAGCCCCTATGGCTCAAACAGTGGAGCAAATCGGTACCATCCTGAGGGACCAGTTCGGCTTCGTGCCGAAGAGAAGGACAATCGGCTATTCAAAGCCGTATCCCAACGAGTTTGATCTGATTCCGCTGCCACCCAAGTATAAGCTCCCTGAGTTCTCAAGGTTCAGCGGGTCAGAAGGGTCGAGCTCGATCGAGCACATAAGCCGATACCTGGCACAACTAGGCATGATTTCGGCATCGGATCAGATGCGTGTGAGATTTTTCGCGCAATCTCTGACAGGACCAGCCTTTGGGTGGTACACCTCACTACCACCTGATTCAATTCATACCTGGAAGCAACTGGAAGAGCAGTTCCACATCCAGTACCATTCAGAGGCTACTGAGGCTGGCATTGCACGACTGGCGAAGCGAGGAGAAATCAGAGCCGAGTACATCCGGTGGCCAGATCCAAGAACCGATGTTACTCGGCTCGTTTAATCGAGAAGGAAGCAGTCGAGCTGGCAGTGTTGGGTCTCTCAGCACCCATCAAGGATCTGGCTTTCCAGGTAGAGTACAACTCATTGGCGCACATGGCCCAGAAACTGGCGATGTATGAACAGCGCCACCCTGAGTTGTACCAAGACAAATTCAGACGTCCGATAGGCCTGGTCGATGCAGAAGAAGAAGATCCTACAGGACTGTGGAGGTGGCCGTAGCTGAATGGGCTCGGGGCAGATCTCGTGGCCTGCAAATGGGTGAAACAGCAAGGGCCTGCGAAAGGGTTCGACTGATGTGAGCAAAGCTGAGCAGATATTTGATTTCTTCTTTGAAGGAGAAGCGGTGAGGTTACCCAAGGCCACAAAATCCCTACGGCTCAGAAATGAACGGAGGTCAGACTGCAAGTGGCATCACTGTTCACCCATACCACCAATGAGTGCAAAGAGTCACCGCAAAATCCAAATGGCGATAGAACAAGGCCGTCGATCCTTGGGCGATTCGCCATGAAAGTGGACACAAACCCATTTCCGGCCAACATGGTAGAACTCGGTCGCTCGAGGCGTAAGCTGGATTTCTGCTCGGCGTTAATATGGCAGGTCTGGTACCACCATGACACGCATAAGCACGAAGGTGGTCGCTCAAGGAAAGAAAGGAGGCTAGTCCATGCGATCGCCCAGCCACCACGACGGCGGTGCCAGCGGAGGAACAAGTGAGGAGAGTGCGATATCAGAAACCACATTCCACGCATCTCCTTAACAAGTATGAGCGCCAGTATGACCAACGTCACCGGCGCGTCAGAGACGACGAAAGATATGAGCACCTTGCTAGGGGACCGTCAAAAGAGAAGGAAGGCGCAGACAAGCATTGGGATTGTCCTTTCTTCAAGTATTGCTGGGGCGCGGGAATGAGCCGATTGTTGATACAATGACGACTGCCCGGAATGCAGTCAGCAGAAGGAGGACACGAGGCCAGTGTCAGTATTCAAACGTCTAGGGCCTCTTCCACCCCAGAGCCATCACAGGGAGTCCGCTCGAGCAGAAGACCTCGAGAAGCCAAAGGGTGACAAAGACGAAGACAGGTATCACCGTCCAAGGTGGTGTCCCGACGGACTCAGGCACACCCAGAAGCGAGAGTGCAGCTCACAGAACTTGAGGAAGTCAAGCGCAGATTCCACGCTTTAAAGAAAGCACGGCCTGATCCGCCAAAGTGAGGCAGACTTTGGGAACGGAGATCGCCCGACAAGGAAAGAATGGCGCCTAAACCAGCAAAAGCCGATGCACGACATCGGCGCACAAACATGGTGTTCGTACTACGCCGTAATTCGCGCACCAAGAACCGATGAGCTACCAGTAGCACAGTTTGACTGCGGTCCACGGCCGGTTATCTTTGAGAAGCCACGTGAGAAGGGTTACAAACATCTGAAGGCCCTGTACCTGCGAGGTTACATCAATGGGCAACCTCCGCCAAGATGTTGGTGGACACCGAGCGGCATCAATATCATGTTGTATTCCATGCTACGACGCTTTGGGACGCCCACCGCAGATCCGATCAAAACCAACGCCACGTTAAGCGACTTCAACGGTCATCTTCGGAACGCAAGGCGTCTTGAACGTGGACTCGATAAAGGCAGGAAAACCGTACCCACGTCATTTTTCGTCGTGACAGCAAGAGCACTTACATCGCCTTGCTAGGAAGGGATTGATTCACGCTAATTGCTGCATCCCATCCACAATGCACCGTGCGATCCGGGATGGAGACGAAGTGGAGGTCATCCATGCATTTATTCTATCGAGATCTCCATAGCTGGCATGAACGTCTGGGAAGCGAAGACCAAGAGCCGATCTCCGAGTCAATCTAGACGGCTGCGGCGTATTGAAGCTACAAAAAACGGGTGAGGCTGGTCTTATCCATCGGCCTTACAGAGTAGAAAGCCCACGATCATCCGTGGTACCGATCCCGCGATCGCCAAAAACAAAAAAAGCGATCATACGACAAGCTCATGTAGTCGTAGAGATGCTCGCCACCGTAAAACAATAAGGTGTAAACCGTCCTGGTCGATGCAAGCAAAAGGGGCCGATTCAAGCGATCGCCCAAATTATTTTATCCTCACCTACCGCTGCCCCCGTGTTTAGCGTCGATTTAACAGGTGACGGAAAGCTAGGGTATGGGTTTACATCCACTGATGAGCTAGAAGAGATCGACATTGGTCCTGGGGATAAGTCACGACCAACATTTATCAGCAAGAATGTGCTAGGCTGTGCCGACGTTTAGGTACAATTCCTGGAAGCGGACGACTGGAGAGCCGATATCTTCAATTACTTGAAGGATTCGGCTCGGGGGGCACCTAAACGGATAAGAAACAAAGCCAAAGGAATTCCACGTGGGTGATCTGGTATGGGAGCTGTGAAAATCCTTAGAGACTAAGGATGGACCAAGTTTTAAGAGGAAACGCGTACATGCTCGAGGAGCTGGACGGCGTGAAATTCCCAGTGGCGGTCAATGGTCAACATCTCAAGAAATATTTCCCAAGCATGTGGGATGTTGGACAGTAAGGCTTGAGGGGTTGATACATGAAATCGGCTAAGTAAAGCACGTGAGACGATGGACAGTAGAAATATGGGGGCCGATTCTGAAAATCGGCCGAATAAAAGCAAAAATACATAGCCGATGCACGGTCATCGACTCTGGAGGTTCACACATGTTACAAACAGATGCTAGTTCGCACACGAGGCTTTGAAGAAATGCTTCAAGGCATGGAGGGCGCCAAGACGACACGATCCACCTCGGCGATCTCAGTCATTATCTTCGTCCTTGCCTTCACCACCGCTTGCTCAGGCACGATGTCCGCCGGTCTTCGATTGAGCTTTGAGGCCTTCCGCGCCTGCTTTGGGAACGGGCTATGGATTCTTCCTTGTCACGAATGAGCTGTTTAGTCACCGGACCTTCTCCTCAAGATCTTCCAACTCCTTTTCAAGGATGCGAGCTCGGGTGCATCGACGGAGGTGTCCGCTTTAGCATCCAGGACGCCTTCTTCTCGTTGAGCCGACATCTCGCAATATCGGCCTTCAACGGAAGTTGGGCATGGCGCAGTTGATCCTTTCACGGTGACTTCACCGTGGCCCGAAGAAGGACAGACGGCAATCGCCCAAAGCTTCACCTGCAATACTCTTGGAAGATGGCCCTCGAGTTCGGCAAGGGCGCTCTTCACCTCGTAACCTCGATCAACTCCTCGATCGGGAGGACAGCAAGGTTTTAAGACGCTGAAATTGAGGTAGAGCGCCCAGCTTGTGGCTCAAATGAGCAACAGAGGGAGTTGGTTCGATGGATTCAGGTCGAACGACAAGAAACTTGAAGGATCGCAACTCGCAGCCGTAAAAGCGTCGATAGCGCCCAAACATGCTAGAATGAGCCAAAGAACTGAACGCACTCTCCTAAGTTCGAGGGGATGGCCGAGGAGGAGACCATCGGTTCGTGTGTGGTTGCTGGAGGCTTGACGAGAAAGGTAGCCGTTTCATCTACACCTTCGGGGATTCCCAGATCCGGTCGGCCAGACGCTCATTGTCCCGAAGACACCGCCATCCGCATGAAGGGTGTTCTCAGCAGATAAATAACGATAAATCGGCGATTTAAAGGAAACAAGCAGGAAGAATTGAAGGATGGTGGTTATCGAAACCTCCTGGCTCGACGAAGAAGCTTGTTGTCCTTTACGAGCTCTCTTAGGACCCGCAGATGACCCCGCCTCAACTGGTGCTCGGGGGGCAGCAGGTTCAGGAGCCGACCTTTTTCTGGAAGCCGATGGTGGTGAATCTGGCTGGTTCGGTGTGATGGTTCTTTCGAACTGCTCCCAGTTCTCCTCGGCTAATCTGGGTATCCTCACTGGAGGTGTCTTCGACGGAAGCCTGTAAAAGAGGGGAACCAGTAAGTGTAAAGATGTTTGCAAAAATAGAAGGATGACGAGGATCGATCAAGGCCTGAATTAGCTTACATGCGAGCTGTCTGGGGAAGGGCTCCGGCGCCTCAAGGTCTTCCTAGCAGCTACCTTTCTCACCATCGTTCTAGTTTTAGTCGGAACTCGAGGGGCATCTGACTTAGGAATTGATGGTTTCTTGGAAGCCGATTGCGGGGTTGTCGGCTGTTTCTGCATTATAACCTTTTTCAGAGGCGGCGAGTCTTTGCAGAAAAGAACCACAGGAGCTGGCGGGAAGAACTCGAAGAGGGATCCGTCGCTGTGTGTAGGCTCAGGGCCATCTTGTTGCTGCAAGGAGAAAAAATGAATTAGTAAAAGGATCAATTGCAAGCTGCATCAAGAAAATTTGCAAGTAGTGGTACCTGTTCCACGGGGAAGTCGTAGTCAAGCTGTTTCAACAACGGTCCCAGAGCCCTCCTGAAGGCATGAGTTTTCCACATCATCCACCAGTCTTCGAAGCCGTCAGTTGATGAAGAGAAGGTGAGGTCGTTTGGAATAGGGATGGGCAGAGCATCAAAGAAAGAGTAACACCTGATCGGTGAGAGGATCAGTGTGTCGGCTCAGACTCCGTGAGTTGATGGAGAAAGAGATGGGGAGGTACTTGCCCAAGGCCAAATTGCCGGGCCACTACGACCGGCTGGTAAAATTCATACCCAGCTTGATAATTACATTGGATGTGCTCATGCCAACCGGAAGGAAACAGGACGGATCACAATGGAAAAAAGGTCGAAAGTCGGTGTCATCGGCAAAGTTATCTAGCCTCAAGGAGAGTGGATTTTCAAATGTTCAGATTCTTCCATATAAGGGAAGAAGGTAGGATTGTCTAGGCCTTGGAAGAAAGTCTGAACCACTTGGCTTCTTCTTTAGGGATAGTTTGTTGCCCGGCATACAAGCTTGGCCATAACTAGTGCATCGGATCTGCTTCCTTTAACATCCGGAAAAGTACAACTCGCCGAGGGGGAAGTCCGGGATATGGTTTTGGAAGTACAATTGAGCCCATAACGAATGAACCACCAAGGACCACCTGTTTTGATTGCCATGCCGAGAACAAATTACAGACATCAATTGGAGGTATCGATAGACTTCTCCAAGAAACAATTTGCCGAGGCCAAGTTGAGTACCTTTGCAGTTCATGGGCTAAGGAGAGATAGTTTTGGTTGGAGCAAGGAAGGGCCACGAAGAAGATGAAATGCTCTAGCCGAAGTTGAGAAAGGTCAGTATGTTCTTTCTCCAAACAGGCCCATTGTTTTCATATGGCGTTGGAGATAAGCACCCCAACTTGTACAGTATGTTTTGGAAGACAGTTTGTAGGGGACTGTGGTCAGTTTGAAAGCAGAGGGGCTGGGTGATGTAACATCCAGACCAGTAATCATCACCACGTCTAGCAAGGTTGGTGACATAGGGCCGTGGCCGAACATAAAGCAATTGAGGCGTGCACAGAAGTAGCCGATGGTTTTGAGAAGATTCTCGTGTTTCTCAAGAGGAGACAACGATAGATGCAAGGCATCGGCTATTCCCAAAGTTTCCCATTGGGATTGGTAAGCTCTAGCTACTCTACTGAACCAAGAAACCCAATGTTCAGGGGGATTAGGCCAGCTCAAGCAAGCGGCCCAAGAGTTCAGATCTAGGTCTTGGCTTACGAAGGATTCTATTTGCTTCGCAAGAAATCAGATGGTGGGACTAGAATCAGACGAGGCCAAGACAGAGAGAATTTGGGAGAGAAGGATGCGGCAGGATGTCCGAGACCTAGAAAATTTAATGGTGGGATAAAGGCATTAATTGGTGTTCGCCATCAAGTTCTAACATTGCTCAGACTCACGAGGGTAAGCGTACTTCGCATCGGAGACCTCTGGATTGATGTTGACGATTCGCCATCCGGGTTTGCCGCGGAGATGGATCTGCAGCAGTGAGGATTGAGGGTTCTTGTTTGAGCTCGATCTGGTCGGTGGGCGCTTGGGATCTAGGTCGCCTTTTTGAAGAGAGTCGCAGGTTACCGTTTGAAACTGAGAAGTGGCCGTTTGGGTTTGCCTAAATATGCGACTGAGTTTGACCTTGTCAACAATTTCGGGAAAGACGATGTGCATCGGCTCTTTGAGTTGTAGCTTGGTTGACTGTGAGAACATGACAAGGTGAAAGCCGATGCGTTGCTATCGGCTCCTGGAGCATCGACTTATTTATGTTATCGACAAAATTGGGGTGGAAGGACAATCTGCGAGAAACGGATTTTTCATTCATTCATTCAAAAGCAGATTGCTTACAAGCGACTGATGGATTACAAGAGGGAACCTACTACCACTACGGCTACTACTGCTGGTTCCTAATCTAGGCCGAGGTCGCTGCCGCCGCCGCCGCCGCCGCCTTCTTTGTCTTCGGCGCTGCTCCGTCGTCTTCGCCGCTTCTTGAAGAAGCCAGGGTCTCCTCGCCCTCGTCGCCGTCGTCACCTGGACCCGGTGCGGAAATACTTCACCGGCTGGTACTCTTCAGAGGAGGTGTCCTCCTTCCTCCTCTTCTACGGAGGAGTCGACGCCGCCCGTGACATGGCGTCATCGCTGCCGCCTCAGCCCCCATCGGCGAGGAATCGCAGGTCCTCCTCGCCGGTCATGGACGCGTCGTCCTCCGACTGCATGAAGTCCCAACCCCTCTCGCCCCACCATTGTGGGGCGAGAGTGTACGCCGCCATCGCGGATGTTCAGCCGGCTCGGTCGCTCATCGAGTTGGAGGCGTGGAAGACACCGGAGGAAGCAGAGGAGGCCATGGCAAGAAAGAGGGTTTTTCACGGAGGAAGAAGGGTTTTCGCAATCGGAGGAAGATGGGGATTGTGAACTGTTCAGGCGAATTTAAATAAGGGGAATAGTGGAGAGACGGTTCAATGCCATAGCGGTTCCCCAGATTGCACTGCCAAAATCGTCAAATCATGCACTGCGCAGGAGTTGAGAAGATAGGGCATCATGATGAAGGGGTAGCGTGACGATTCTGTTCTGCCACGCATTTTTCGACGCGCAGCCCGATAAAAAAAAAGAGGAGAAGAAAAAAAAAACACACACACAGAGTGGTTTTGGAATTATCATTGCCAAAACCAGGGGGGCATGTGTTATCACCGTATTTTGGCCAAAAGAGATGGGCCGTGATCAAGATGGGCTTGGAAGATACATATATTCAACGTGTTGTTGGATCGGCCTAGTGCGTGGATTTGGGCTAAATTGCCCGTGTATCTTGTATCATAGTAGGTTTCGTGTTTGTTTAGGTTCCGTTTATGTTTAGGTAAAGATAGAGTTGTAGAGTTATTCCAAAAGTAGAAAGTCTCCGGACTATAAATATGTACCTAAGATTATCGAAAAAGGAGGACAACCACGTTCACAACAAACACAATCTCGGCGCATCGCCACCCCTTGTTTCTAGGGTTTCTTTCGTAAGTATGCTTTGCCTAGATCGCATCTTGCGATCTAGGCAGTATCTACTTATGCGTTACCTCGTTTTACTCGTACTGAAGCGTTGTTGATGGCAAGTAATACCTTTATCATAGATTGTTTGAGGCTATCATCGGTGCTTTTCGTTACTATCGTCGAAGTTATGCTACCTCTAGTTATCTCGCTACCCTTGCACCTTTTCCCAAGTGTAAGGGTAGCATCTTGCTTGATCTTTATTTAGTCGATTTGATCTGTTATAGTTGTGCCTTGTTCACCAAGGTTTAGTTTAATATCTACGTAATCAGGCCTTACAAACGGGTTGAACGATCCAGTAGTACATAGGGACGTGGCTTATTCGTTCTAGAGAAGATGTTCCGGTAATTGGCTTTACGTTGGTTATTAGGCCTCCTCTAGGGTTAATATTCTTCATCTTTTGTATATACCAGGCTCAATTACGTGTAGGACGCCCGATTACGTGGTGAAAACATTAAACCGTCAGAGATCGATTTAACTTGTAGTGATCAAGCAAAACCCCATGTTATCGTAAATCTAATGCGAGAACCATGGGGCAATCGGCTCTAGGAGCCGATTCTGGAAAACTGGAGCCGACCACGGCTCGAATTTTACGATACTTGTTTACCATGCAGGAAATCAATCGGAGCAATCCTTCACCTTCCTGACCAGGTATAGGTCAGGTGGCACGCCCTCGAACCAAGCCAGGACGTGTGCCGGAGCTTTTGCGGGCCGTCGCCCGAGGGACCAGGGCCCACCAGCAGTCCTGGGAGCCTCCCGGCTCTTCGTGTTGCTCGTCGCTGCTCGCCGGTGGGTTTTGGCAGGCAACAGATGCAGGTACTTGTCAAATCTGATGTAGATGATGTCGTCGTGTCGGAGAACACCGGAAGATACAAAGAATTTTTTTAATGGATTTTTGGGTCCACTTAAAGATACAACAGATGAAAGATTCATCAGATAGCGTGAAGGCCGGATGTCGAAGCACCGTTACAAGAGGACGGAAATGAAACCCTAAAGGTACGACGGAAACCCAACCACGAGAAATCCTGGATTCGAATAAAAAATAAGAGAGTTGATTCAAAACACGTCGAGATGAGAGGGGAATAGCATAGGGATAAGAAGTAAAAGCAGACCTAATCAGATCTATCCAACCAATTTTCCAAAATAGTTTGGACACTCTACAACGACCGTTAGCTAGGTTATCCTACAGGCTGGACCAGTGGGGTATCGAATCGCTGAGCTCGATACCACTCAGAACACTCGAGAATCGGTCCTATGCAAGTTTCAGCGATTCCCGCCAAACCCGCATAGAAACGATTCAAAGGTGCCCACCAGGCACTTTCGTGCGGGTGGAAAACAAAGAAATACCATTACAAAATAGTCAACAATGGAACCCACAGAACAGATATATACAACAATGACTCAAAGAGTCAAGAATACAGATATAGCATACAAAGATCCAAATCACCTTGAAAATGATAAAACGTCCGAATACGGACAAGATGCAAATGGGGCTAAGAGCCCTGAAGAATAACCAATGGCGTCCATAACCCTGCCTAGGCCAAGACGGAAGGGTAACCCTGCTAACGACGTCGATCTCAAAACCTGCTTAACAAAAGGGGTGCCGACAAAGGGCAAAGGAAAAAGAGAGCGGTCAATACTGAGGCCAGTACATGGCGAGGCTAGAATTCGGCGGTCCTCGCCTACATAGGTATGGTGGACTGAAGCGGCAGCGCAACATGCACTAAACAACCAATAGAGACTCAATACAGCTGGCAGCTATCAGATAGGGATAAGAAATACCTATTCGGATCCAACCTGAAACTATCACCAAGCATACCCATCCTGGTATTTCCCCCTCAAGACCAAACGAGGAAGTCAGCCGAGGAACTCACACAATTAGCAGTTTTATTCATTCTGTTATAGTTGCGGCAATTACTAGTCAGATATAGATAGCATGAGTCATCTTAATATAATAAGCAGTGGGCAGTTTTAGTTAACCATTCTGTTGTAGTTGTAGTACTTACTAGTCAGATACATATAGCATGAGGCATCCCAAAACCCAGCAGTTGTTGGTACTTTTATTTAGCCATTCCGTTGTAGTTGCAATACTTACTAGTCAGATACAATGGTAACAGGTGATAACCCAAAACCAGCAGTTGTTGGCACTTCTATTTAGCCATTCCATTATAGTGAAGCTGATTAATAGTCATTATAAAGTCAAATTTATATCACTACTTTAGTTATAGTTGTCTATGATCGAGATACTGTGATCCAAGTCGTCCATAACGGCGGACACGGCTTTCAGAAAGTTTTACCCTGCAGGGGGCACAAATAGCAACACACGCACGATCAACCTCGAGAAAAAACCAAATGAAAACCCAACGAGGCATCACGACAGAGCAATTGCAAGATTCATATAAATTTCAGGGGGGCCACCCCACCAAACTACCCGCTACGAAGTTGGCCGGCTCCAAGATGGACCCAGAGGTTTGTGACGACGGCTGTAAACGACTGGGAACCCGAAAGTGTGACTGGGCTTATCGATACCGCGAAAACGTGGCACGGGGTTCCAAAACAGTATAGGTGCTCCACGCGAAATTGTAAATAAAGCAGTAAAGCATGGCATAAGTACAAGATAGTAATAAAGACCCAAACTACTTTGTGGCCCCAAGAAATAAATATGACTCAAGCTCTGGCTAGGGGGATTCATGGTCCCACATGCGGATAGTGCGAATATTAAAAGAACAGGTATCAAGTACTCGGGGTCCTACGGGACACAAGTGGACGGTTAAAAACCAAATAACATCTATTGCCCACCTGTACCTCTGCATTATTTACCTATTTCAATTTTAGTTATTAAACTGTAATTAAAGTCATGATCATCTCCAACATAAAACATATGGCAGTCTTCCAATAACTGTGGTACTTGACGACACGCAATAGCACTTGAGCAAGTAACTACGACACCCAAGTCCAACTATCTACCTAACAACAGGTAATAGGATGTGTCCAATGCAATATAAGGCTGCAAGGGATATCACGGGTACGAAAACTAGAGCATCGCAACACAGATAGCAATAGATCAATAGGAGGAAATAAAGACTATAAAAGTAAAATAGGCAGAAAGGGGGAGAATGCTCGCCTAGAAACATTGCTGAAGGTTCATCCAAAGATCAGGTCGACACTCGCATCAACTCATCGGCCTAATCCGTGAAGAAGCAAAGCACTAGAGGAAACATCGGATGCACTATTTAATACTATGGCAAAAGATCGGGCATGATGCATGTATGATGTATGACATGGCAAGGATGCGATGCAATTAGGCAATATTAAGCGGAACCGGGGCCCCGACAATTAATTATTAAGTTCATGTTGTTTAGATACCCGCAATTTAAATGTTGCATTTACAAGGAAAAAGATAGCACCGGTTCGCTACACAAATTTAAATGGGACCAATATTAGACTAGAAAAGCCCGCATATGGTCTCCATATTTAATTTAGGTGAATCGTCTAAATACCTCCCAAACAACCACAATATGCATGCGAGTATGACAATTCAATATGCACAAATTGAATATCAAGTTATAAAAATATAGGGGCTTAGGGTCACACATCTGGGTTCAGAGATCTTGGGTAGGGGTTCGACGGGGTCGGTCTCGGCCGGAATTGGGTCTTCGGGGATCAGATCTAGGGTCCTGACATTCTGTGAAGAAGACCTTCGGGTTCGGGGGTCGTGACCTTTGTATCCGTGTAGGCGATCTCCTTTTAACACCATGAAGATCTTAAGGCTCCGTGACGACGATCTTGGAGTGTAGCATCGTCGCCTTAGGGATCCGGCTTCAGTTGTCGTAGAAGGACATGGAACGCCGTCGGGTACTCGTGCTCAGTGTCCAAGCTTCAGTCATCTTGACAGCGGACATTAACCAATTGCTACCTTTTCTGTGTAAAGCCCGTGTCACGGCACCAGGAGGACACGCAAATGATACCAGAGGAAACGAGCATCCCAAAGATCATAGAGGCACCCAAGGTTGCAGCTGCTCGCTAACTCGGGTAGCGGCATAGACACACAGCAGCAACATAGCCGTCGTGGGGGAGCAGGAGGTGCAGGGACATGCCGGACGTCAGACTTGGAAACGGAGGAAGACGGGGACGAGGAGATGATGGCGGGGGTGAGCTCCTGCCGGCGTTAGCTCGCGGTAGGGCGCACGGTTCCTGGAGGCCGCGAAAGGACGGCGAGCAGAGGAGGTCAAGGGAGGGGTCACCGGCATCGGGGGAGGCGAGGTAGAGGATCCGGGGGAAGATGGGGCCATGCGACGATGGCATGGTGCCCCCTGGTGGCGGCCAGAGCGAGCCCAAGGAATCGGGCGGCGGTAGACGGCGAGGTGGCGGGCGGCAGAGCCGCGGCCAGAGGACATCGGGCTCCGGCGAGGCAGCGGTGAAGGAGGCCGCAGGGAAGCAAGGGGAAGGCGACGAAGTTCTCCTGGTGGCGGCGCTCTGCGGGGAGAAGGGCGGCCAGGAGAGGGAGGCAGGGCGACCTGGGGTTGCAGAGGCTGCTCGCGAGCGAAGCGAGAGAGGGCGGCGGGGGAAGGTGGGGCTCGCGAGGGGATCGAGAGGAGGACGCAGTGCTGGGTGAGAGAGGGGACAGGAGATGTGGTGGGTCCAGGCGGGGCCAGGTAGCGTGTGTCGTGTGCTTGTGTGCGTGCTATGTGTGTGTGTTATACCAGGCTGGGTGTGTGCGGCAAGGTGAGGGTGGTGGTGGGTTTGCACAGGGGTGGCGGCGGCTGGGTGAGGCTAGGTGGGGAGATTTAGGGTTAGGGTTTAGGTGGGGCTAGATTTAGATAGATTAGATCTACGGTCAGGATTAGCCGGGGTGGTAGGCTGCTGCCAGCTGGGCCTTTTGGGCCTGGACGGTGGCGGTCTCCCTCGGAACAAAAATAGAGTTATTATTTATTATTTTTCTTTATTTTAAAACAAAACATTTGTAAAACGGTTTTAGAAAAATAAAAGATCCGGACAGATCTGGGGTTTGGATTTGAACAAAGAGGGGAACATCTAGAAACAAAATAAGCTTTTAGAAAATAGTTTTAGGAAAATATATGCATGCTGATGTCATGATGATGCAAGAAATAAAATAACAAGAAATTTTCTAGTTCGAGTTTTCCCGGGGTGCATAACTCTCTTGGTGCTGATTTTGCTGTCAAGGATCTTGGGAAGCTCCATTACTTTCTTGGTGTGGAGGTTGCTTCTCGTGCTGATGGACTTGTTCGATGCAAAATAAGTATTCATTGGACTTGTTGTAGCGGGCCGGGATGCTTAAGTGCAAGACGACTACTACTCCTATGTCTACCACTAACAAGATCACTGCTGTTGATGGTGAGCTTCTGTCTTCTGCTGATGCGACGGAGTACAGGAGTATTGTTGGTGGTCTCCGGTATTTGACGATCACGAGACCAGATATATCTTATGATGTCAATAGAGTTTGTCAGTATCTCCAGACGCCTCGCGACACTCATTGGTCAGCTGTTAAGCGTATCTTGCGCTATCTCCGTCTGACAGTGTCTCATGGGCTACATATATGGCCGAACCCCTCTGGGGTCCTCTCGGCGTATTCTGATGCGGACTGGGATGGCAATCCGGATGACAGGCGATCCACGAGGGGCTATGCTGTGTTCTTTGGCTCTAATTTGATCGCATGGAGTGCTCGGAAACAGGCTACTATCTCACGTAGTAGTACTGAAGCCGAATATAAGGTTGTGGCTAATGCTACTGCAGAGATTATTTGGATACAATCTTTGCTTCAGGAGTTGAGTATATCTCAACCGCAGCCTCCTATCATTTGGTGTGATAACATCGGTGCTACATACCTTTCTGCAAATCCGGTATTCCATGCCCGAACGAAACACATTGAAGTTGACTATCACTTTGTGCAGGAACGTGTGTCACAGAAGCAACTACAGATCAGGTTCATCTCCTCTAAGGATCAACTTGCAGACATCTTCACCAAGTCGTTGCCTCTACCACAGTTTGAGGCATGTAGGCACAATCTTACCCTTCTAGATTCTTTAGGAAGTGGCTAAGATTGAGGGAGGGTGTTAGACTATGTATAGCTTCTGTATTGTGTATGTGTATTGTACCACTTGTAACACACCCATTACATATATATGTGATAGGCCACCCCATTGAGGGTTGAGCCGGTTCCCCCAATTCTATTGTCTGACATACTTGTTCCCCACCATAGGCGGCCTCCACCGCCCGTGGCAAACCTAACGTCGTCGGTGCCACCGCCAGCTCATACAACCCCACCCGTGTCATGTTCATGCCGGCGAGGCATCGCTGTAACATCCCAAAAATACTAAAGTTAAATCATCAAAATTAGGGTTAACAAAAACTTTTCTAAATAAAATTATGAAAGCATGCATATGTGTATGCATTTAATTTGAAATTCTTTTGAACCATCTTGTTTGTGTGTTTATTTGATTGTAAAATGTTTCTTAGGTGAAATAAACATTATCTAAACATTTCCCACACTTTTCCCAGAGACAAGTAAAGCAAAACAAATAAAATAAAGGAATGGTCATTTTGACCAATTTAACTCCCATGCCTACTTTGGTTGTCTCAAACTTTCAGAACCTAACAGAAACTTTTCTGGATCTTTGCACCCCTTGATTGTACTCATAACAAAGTATCAAGGCCCACTTTGTGATCATCCAGAAACTTTAAAATGCATAGTTTAAATGACAATTCAAAATTGAATCTTTATCATATGGGAAGATCCCACTTTTTCAAAAACCACTCAAACAAGCTCAACTTTCAAAACCCAAGCATCTGTAGACTCACTAGCACCAACCTAGCACACCCACCAAAAATCTTTTCAAAATTCAAAACTTGAATTCTTGCGGCCATTTCATCAAACACATTGCAGACACAAATCAAACAAAATCCAAACACTATTGTGAGCAGTGATTCTTGCCTAACTTGTTCCCTCTCTAGCTCACAACAACCTCAGTAGATCATCTAGCTAACTAAACCAAGAACTAGCACCACTGTGAGCTTGGCAATGCCATCAATGGTGAACAGCCGAGTGCATCCTTGCCACCCCAGTGTAGACAACAAGATAGGGAGGAAACTAGCCGTGCCAACCTTGTCTGGGAGATCACCCATGCCTCACCGCCCCCTCTTGACCAGCCCTGCCTCGAAGACACCGACCAGAGCACCCAGGAACGCCGCGCCCGTGCCTCTGCCAACCGTGCCGAGCATGCGCTAGAGCGCCACCCTTGACCAAAGCCCACAGACCGCGTGCTGCCCTCGCCGCGTGCATACACGATCGCCACCGACCCAGGAAACCGACAGACATCCCCGTTCGCCGCCCCATGCCGCACAGCCACCGCTCGCCGTCGAAGACGCCACCTCTGTCGCGCTGAGCGTCGCGTGTTCCAGACCAACCCGCACCGCCCCACGTCTCGCCACCGTATCATTGAGCATCGCCAGGGAACACCGTACCGTCCCCTACCTTCTCCCATGCCAATAGTCGTCTGTACCATCGCCCCCGACGAGCTCACCGTGCGCCCCGTCGGTCCCCTCGCTCGACTATAAATAGAGGCCACCCCCAGCCGAATTGAGCACACCATTCTACTCCCCTCTCATCACTGATCGTGCCACACCGTTCCTGGAGCAAGGCGAGCAGCGCATCACCGGAATTTCACCGGAGCCCGCCGCCTCTGGAGAAGAAGGGAGCCAGCGATTGGAGCCGCCCAGGAGGAGCCACCGGTACCAGGAGATTCGCCATTGTCTACTTTGCTCACTCGCCGACCTACTGCACCCGGTGAGCCCCAAGAACCCCATCGGCAGCGCTAGGTTTCTGTCTCGCCGGTGTAGCCAAACATCGATGATGACTCCCAGCCGTTGGATTAGAACCAAATCGAACGCACCATGTTGCCCCGTACCGCTTCGCCCCCCTGTCTCACTGACGAGTGGGGACAACCACTTAAACAACCCGCGGAAGCGCTACGCTTAGCAGTCCGGCCCGTTAACTTTTCCCGCGCAGCCCAGTTATTTGAATTATACCTTTTCCATTTTATTTCAAACACACTTCTGTACCCAATTTTAAAAATCAACCTAGATGGATCCAGTGCACCAAATTTAATGAAACCAATTTTGTTAGAAAGGTCTGGGAATGCTGAATCTAAGCCCGTTGGATTTAAGTCATTTAGATCTATAGATCACCCATGGTAAAAATAACAAGGCAGAATCTTTTCTGCATTCAAACATTTTTCAAATTTAAACCATAACAGCTTTTGAGTTGATTCCAACTCTCAAAAATGACATTTAACCATACCTTTCAGATTATATAAAAATAAATAGGTTTACTTACAGAAATAATGTTCAAGTAATAAAAGAATGCCCCATAGGCATTTCTAGCCACTTTAATTAATTAAAATAAAAGGGTAAAACCTTATTAAATTGTGACACCACTTTAAAACACATTCCCATGAACTACAATATGTGGTGATGACATGTGTCAAAATGATCCCATATTTGGTTTGGAGAATATTAAATCTTAAGTAGTTTTTCAATGAGTAGAAATTACTTTTCTAAAAATAAAAGGAATTAAACCAATCTTTAATCTTGTAATATTAGTGATGATGTTAGATCATCTATAGGACCCTTTTGTGTGATTATTGCAAGTAGTTAAGTATTGTTTGGTGATTATGTAAATCGTATTTATTTATAGACGCTAGTACCGACCAAGGATACGAGGAGGAAGGAGGATTCTACGAAGAAGAAGCTGAGGAGAACTTCAACCACTGCTCTGCACAAGGCAAGCTAACACTTTCAATTTAGCAAGCTTATACTGATATCAATGCAAGATAACACTTGCAATATACCCTACTAATGCAAGCTAATAACTGCTTGTTACCATGCCAATTATATGCCTTAAGCATATATGATCATCTCCACTTGATAAACCAATCCTAGTTTTACTTGCAAGCTTCTTACTTTATTTCTTTATCAAAGCTCTTACTTAGAGTTTACTTAAGAGAATGGTAGATACTAGAAAGATATGTGAAGGTTGCATAAAGAGCATAAAATTTGGCCTAAGCTAGATAATCTTGATGTCATCCTAAGGCATGAGATTGAACTTAGTTAAAACTCCACTAGTTTACCACCCCTCATTAGTGCTTACCCCCACTTGTAGATGCTAGTGCTAATCATAAAACTTGATCAACTTTAGATGGGAATACTTGGTGGAAAAATGGTTATGAAAACCTTGGAATGATGATCATTCTATTGAAATGTTTTGGACATGTGTTTCCGAACACTTGATGATTTTGGTGATGAAAATGATGAGGCATGAGCCTTAGCCCTTTATAAAACTGATGGTTTTCTGGATGCGATACCATTCTAATTTTATCGTACAACCACAATACCCAAAGATTGGGTAGGCCTTGACTGGAAACTTATATACCTTAGTATTAGTTCCCTCACGGCCAAGGTCTGAGCTGAGGCTACCTTGTGAAGATTGTCCACCTGTGCAGTACCCAAGATGACAGTTGGTCATGGTTGGGAGGCCAAACTCACAGGGGAGGTGCTTATACTAGGGCGTGTAATTGAAAGGTTAGGATTGATTATCCGCATACTGAGTATGGTGAATTCAGGATTTGTTCCTGACGGATGTATCGAATGTTGTGGTGAAAGTGTACAATCTCTGCAGAGTGTCAAACTATTCGAATAGCCGCGTCCGCAGTTATGGACAGTTGGAGTGGCCATACTATTCCCCCGTCAGACTTTTCAAAATGACTTGTGCAATGGATTGAGACTTTGACTTGACCACAACAGGGTTGTGATATGGAATACAAGTTCCCACTTAGGAGTAATAAAATTGTGACTAGTTATTCGTTGCTTCTAAACTTAGTAGAGATAAATCTGGCTTTTGCAAAATAACCCTAGAGCCTAGTGACCTATTATCAAAACCCCCTTTTTCATGTTAGTATTAGTTTGTGAGTACTTAAAGAGTACTCATGGCTTTGTCCCTGGCTATTCCCATGGCCAGACTATGAAGAGGAGTACCTGGAGGATGGACCCCAGGAAGGTTACGACAACTAGGATCATCTCCCATCATCAGCATTGCATGTGACCCCGAAGATGGAGCTTCGCCTACGCTACCGTTATTATTACGTATTCCGCTGCTTGATGTTGTATTAAGAACTGGATCATGAGATCCCTATTTGTGTAAGAACTTATGTACGGTTGTAATAGATGATGTACTATGGTATCCAATTCTGTTATGTCTCGCAAAAATGGTAATCTTGGGATTGCGATGTATGGCATAACAGGCATCTGGGATTAAAAATCCAGGTGTTGACAGTCGCCTCCGCTACCGCCAACGACGAAAGGAAGGCCCGAAGCGACCAAGCTCCCTGGCTGCTCCCGCCGCGGCGGCTGCCCAAAAGCCGGTGAAGAAGGCGGTTGTCAAGCACCCGGCCACTCACGCGCGACTTCCTGCTCCGACGTCCAGCGCTTCACAGCAGCCTGCTCCGCCGGCGGCGCCATCGGCCGGGGCACGTTTCAGCGCGCGCAACCTGCTTGACCAAATGAGAACAAGGTATAAAATTGCCTCTTTCTCACACTCCAATGTAGATGGACGTAGAAAATGATGTGTTTGTGCAATTGGATTGTAGTGTTGACGATGAAACATTTATGGCACAAATGAATGGTGGCTCTTCTTTCTCACCCTCAAATTTGGATGAACAAAATTGTGAAGAAGAAGAGGAGTTTGGAGCGGATGAGCATGGTGAGGTTTTGGTTGGACTGCCAAGAGGTAGGACGGCCAACTACACCATGGAAAAAGATAGGTTGCTTTGCCAAAATTGGTTGCATGTTGGCATGGACCCGGCGACCGGCACGGACCAAACAATAAATACCTATTAGGCGATAATGAAGGAGTACTTTGATGCACACAACACAAGTGGCAATGAGTATACCGATCGTTCTCTTTGGTCCCGACGGAGGATCATCAACACCGATTGTCAAAAATGGGCGGCCGCTTTGGCGGGTGTTGATGTTATCAATCCAAGTGGGACGAGTGATGTGGATGTGGTAAGTTGATTGACACAATCCATGTGGTTATGCATCTTGTTGTTGTATGTATTAATCATTCTTGTCTTCTTATTATGTGTAGATGACCATAGCTCAAAATTGGTTCAAGGATGAAGGGAAGAAAAACAAGAAGGGAAAGAAAATTCTAGGGAAGCCATTTGTATTGGCCCATTGCTATGACGAGCTCAAAGATGAGGAGAAGTGGAAGAGCCGTGATGGAATGGACGTGCACAAAAAAGGGATAAATGCAACCGCCGAAGCTGCCACTATCATAGATGATGATGCATCAAGTGATGACAATAATAAGATAAACGCTACTCCACACTCGGTAGCCAACACAATAAGGCCCTTGCTTGGAAAAAAGGGGCGGCCAAAGAAATGAGGGGGAGAAAAGCTGGGGATGATGATCTAGCTAAAGCTATGTATGCAATGGTGGCCGCAAGGCAACAAGAAAACGAGGATAAGAAGTTGGCTAGGAGCTTGGAGGCCAAGGCGCGGAGGGTGGCATTGGAGGAGAGGATGGCGACCGCGGATGAGATAAAGTTGGCATTGGAGGAGAATAAGTGGCCAATGAGGGGCATCAACGCCTAGTGGAAAAGGAGAGGGAGCTTTTTTCAAAGGACACTACTAACATGAATGAAAGACAAAAGAAGTACATAAAACTTGCTCGTGATGAAGTGCTGGCCAAAAAAAAGAATAATGGCAAACTACTTGAAGGCCCAAACCGAGGGATGAATGCACCTATAAGTGGCTTTGGAGACATGGGTGGCTTTGGCGGCATGAGTGGCTTTGGTGGCATGTCAGTGCCACATGGGGATTCATGGACTTCTTGATGGATCCTGTCAGGAATATGCAACTTGTATTCCTCTGGGGGCCAAAGGCCACAATATATAGTAATGTACAGGGCAAATATGTAGGAAGCCCCCTAACATACGGGGGAAATACAATATATATATATATATACATCTAACACCCCCCCCCCCCCTCAAACTCATGGTGGATCCACAACACTGAGTTTGGAGAGTAAGAAATCATGCTGCGCTCTGGTCTGTGCCTTCGTGAATAAATCCGCCAACTGTAGATCTGAAGACACATATTGAAGCGCAACAACCTGAGCCTGCACTTGAGCACGTGTATAGAAAGCATCAACACCAATATGCTTGGTAAGCTCATGCTTGACTAGATCACGTGCAACACTAATAGCACATGTACTGTCAGACAAAACCAGACTGGGTGTGGTAATAGAGACCCCAAAATCCGCAAGTAACCACCATAACCAGGTCACCTCAGCAGTCAACAAGGCCATAGCACGCAACTCAGCCTCAACACTCGAACGGGAAACCGCTGTCTGTTTCTTCGTCTTCCAAGCAATGAGCGAACCACCAAGAAACACGATGAAGAAAGTGAACGGCGATCCGAAGGATCACTCGCCCAATAGCGTCCGAATAGCACCGAGCTGGAGGGAGGAGCGAGGAAAGAAAAGGCGACAGTGATCGTACCACGAAGATAACGAAGAACACGGAGAAGATGACTATAGTGAGCAGTGGTAGGAGCGAAACTGACTCAGAATATGAACAGGATAAGAGATGCCAGGACGAGTGACAGCAAGATAAACAAGGCTCCCAACAAGATGACGATAACGCGTCGGATCAGAAAGAGGATCACCATCAGTAAGTTGAAGCTTAACATGAAGCTCCATAGGAGTCTCAACAGTGCGCTCATCCCCAAGAGCAGCACGAGCAAGAAGATCCTGAATATACTTTTCCTGAGAGATGTAAAAGCCATCAAAAGTGGAGGAAACCTTAATCCCAAGAAAGTATCGAAGAGGACCAAGATCAGTCATAAGAAACTGATCACGAAGACGAGCCTTAACAAAGGCTATATACTCAGGATCATCACCGGTAATGATCATATCATCAACATAGAGAACAAGAAGAGTGCGTCCACGAGGAGAAGTATGAACAAACAACGCTGGATCATGAGCACTAGGGGAGAAACCAGCAGCTGTCACTACAGAAGAAAAGCGCTCAAACCAGGCACGAGGGGCCTGTTTGAGGCCATAAAGAGAACGTCGAAGACGACAAACCATCCCCTCAGGAACAGAGTACCCAGGAGGAGCCTGCATATAAACCTACTCACTCAACTCACCATTGAGAAAGGCATTCTGAACATCAAGCTGGGACACGGACCCGGTGACGACGAAGCAACAACAAGAAGAATGCATACGGTGGTCATATGAGCGAGCAAAGGTCTCATCATAGTCACGACCATGCTCCCTGAAAACCACGAGCCACAAGGCGCTTTATAGCGCTTAAGAGATCCATCGAGAGTCTTAATCTTATAGACCCACTTACACGTGATAGGACGAACACCGGAGGAGGAGAAACAAGATCCCAGTGCCGGTCTCAAGCGCAGCAATCTCCTCGGCCATGGCCACTGCCATTCGGGATGATGCTCGGCATCCCGATAAGAGGTTGGCTCGGAGGCAACAGAAGACCATCTTGACTAGGAGAGTAACGGTTGGGGCACGACGCAGGGGCAGAGTAGAGGGAAGATCATCAGAGGAAGACGACGCAGGAGACGACGATGAAGAAGAGGGAATAGTAGAGGAAGTCTCCGGAGAACAAGGAGAACTAGGAGAACTAGACAGAGAAGAAGAGGACGGTGTCGAAGAAGAGACATCAGGGGGAGGAGATCCTGAAGAAGACACAATAGGGGTAGAAGGAGGTGTGTCAGGAAAGAGAAGAAAAGAGATATCTTCCACCGGGTAAGTACCAGCGGTGGGACGAGGATAGAAAGGACGCGTCTCATCAAAAGTAACATCACGAGAGATACGCATCCGACGACCAACAGGGTCCCAACAGCGATAGCCCTTATGCTCATCACTGTATCCGAGAAAGACACACTCAATAGACTGAGCGGTCAGTTTGGTGCGTTCGCGAGGAGCAAGGAGAACATAGCAAACACAACCAAACAAGCGAAGCATGGAGTAATCTGGAGACTATCCAGAGAGGCGCTCAAGACGGATACCACCCTGCAAGGCAGCAGAAGGTTGAATATTGATGAGGTAAGCCGACGTAGCGACAGCCTCAACCCAGAAATGTGGCGGGAGAGAAGAAGCAATCATCGGAGCGCGAGTGGTCTCAAGAAGATGGCGATGCTTACGCTCAGCAACGCCATTCTGGGCATGTGCGCCAGGACAGGAGAACTGAGCAAGAGTGCCCTGCTCAGCAAGAACACCTCACAACATCTGGGAGATATACTCACCAGCAGAATCAGCACGAAACACACGGATGGGGGTAGAATATTGAGTACGAACCATGGCCGCAAAACGCTGATATATGGAGAGCACCTCACTACGAGAGCTCATAAAAAACAACCAAGTGTACCGAGAAAAATCATCGATGAATAAAATATAGTAGCGATGGCCCCCTTTCGAAGCGAAAGGAGCCGGACCCCAAACATCGGAATGAACTAAATCAAAAGGTCGCTGAGATACAGACGCGCTAGTAGGATAGGGAAGCTGAATCTGTTTACCCAACCTATAGCCCTGACAATGCAAGGACCCATCTCCCCGAGACCCGAGAAGACCACGATGAACTAATGACGACGGCGAGTCACAGAGGTGACCAAGACGATGATGCCCTTCTGAAAGGAGCTGGTAGTAGGCGACAACCGGAGAAGAACTGGCGAGATGAAGTGGCGTGGAAGGAACAAGCCGCCTAACTCCCAAAGTCTCAAGAATCACGGCTGCGAGGGCAGCTCAACCGGGCCTGGTGCGACGGTCTGGACAACACAAGAATCAGCATCAAGAATGACGCGACAACCAGAGTCGATGGCTAGCTAGAAACGATTCATCTTAAGAAGAGGGACATAAGAAATATCGGGAACAAAAAAGAAGAAGTAGAAAGGGTGCCCGACTAGAAACATGAGAGAGGTACCATCACCGTAAAACACGGACGGAGAAGGAGAGAACGAAGAGCGGACAGAGAAGAAGACTCAAAGGTCATATGAAAAGAAGCTCCGAATCCAGATACCACGGAGACGCACTGACGTGTAGAAGGTGGTGGTCAAAGGTGCTGAAGAGTCGATCCATGTAACCAGCGGTGCCGTCGAGGAAGAGCTCAGCAGCAAGCGACCGAAGACTCGATAATGTCCCGATCGAGAGAGCAACCGCGAAGATCCGGAAGGAGCCGGCCACGAGCCAGTCTTCTTGGCGTGGCGGGGTCTCATGTATAACAGGTGGCCCAAGTGTGACCATCCTCACATTAAGAAGAAAAGGTGTGAGAGAACCACGACGACCACGACCACGAGCCTGCTGTTCGACTCGGACCACGAGGCTGTCAGCTGAAGTCGACCTCGACTGGAGGAGTAGGTAGTATCGGCGGCAGCGACACAGGGGACCGCGACTGAGTCGAGGGAGCAGACGGCAAAGGAGCACCACGACTAGCAAGCGCAGAGTGAACCGCAAGAAGACCAGCACCACGGAGACGGGTCTCCTCAGCCCGGCTCGCACAACACCTCGGAGCGGAACACGACCACGAGCATTCACCGAGCACGCCGGGCTCAAACTCTGGCGAAGCCGAGATGTAAACTCATAGATGCGGTGAAACTCCAAGTCCAGCGCACAATCTGGCAAAGACGAGCATGTGCCACAAACAGCAGACGGAGAGAATCAAGCGGCGCGGATAAAGCACTCGAGTATAAAACTCATCAATAGTGGAATCACCCTTTGAAGAGCATGCTCTGGCGAACCACAGACAGTAAAGAGCATCCCAGACGGTGATAGCGGCGACGAAGATGGGCCCATCGAGCGGCAATGAGGGAGACTCATAAACTCAGCAAGACATCTTGAGCGCGTAACACTGGAGGTGTGAACAGCAGCACGAGCATCCTCATCAACCCACTGAGTGTAAGAAGTCAGAGCGTGTCGATAGGCATCGAGATCAGAAGAGTACTGCTTGAACTTCAGGTCATAAGCAGCAACAGCACTATCATCAGCACTCTGAGCAGCATCCTTGGCCTCCTGAGAAGCATCAGCACCGAGAACAATCAGCGTCGGCGGAAGAGGAGCCACAAGAGCAGGGGGCACGGCGGACAGGAGACCTCGCCGGAGAGCACACCCCAAAGACGGAGACCGCGCATGTGAACGCGCATAAAGGCAGCGAAATCAGGTTAATTCGTGTCATCAAAGACCACCGGGCAGCGAGGAATCGCAACATAACCCGATGAAGTAGACATATCTATCTATCTCTTTTTTTTAACACAAACTGGCGAAATCTGACGCAAACTGACGAAATCTGACGAAATCCGACGAAATCTGACGCAAGCAGACAAAATCCAGAGCTGGCCGGCAGCAGGCCAGGCGGGACGTGACGGGTCACGCGGGCAGAGCGTCAGGAGGCGGGCGTGCATGTCGAGGCGGGCGTACTTCTCGCGTGGGCGTGGTATCCAGAGGCAGCACGTCAAGTTTGGATTTGTTCTTCTCGCGTGGGCGGGTGGTCTCCAGAGGCAGCACGTCAGGTCTGGATGGTGGGCTCCAAGGCAGCACGTACGTCTGGATCCCTGCATGAAGAAGAGGCAGCACGTCTGGATTCCTGTAGGTTATCGGGGCAGCAGCAGGTCGCGCGTGGCTGCAATCCAACCAGCGTCAGGTGGCTGCAATCCAACCAGAAGACCCCGCGCGTGGCTGCAGATCGATCCGGTCGAGGGAATTCTGTCCAGGCGCAGATCGAGCAAAGAACCAGGCGCACAAGACGAGATCGATCTGAACCGAATCTGGATCAGATCTGGATCGTGAGACGGAACGGTAATGACGGGCAGACAGCCAGAAACTCGGCGTGGACAGGAGGCGACCGGCGGCGACGCCGACGGCAAGGACGTCGACGACAGGGACGGTGACGGCTACAGCGACGAAGTTGCGAGTAGAAAGAGTCTAACCTAGCTCTGATACCATGTCAGGAATATGCAACTTGTATTCCTCTGGGGGCCAAAGGCCACAATATATGGTACATGTACAGGGCAAATATGCAGGGGAGAAATACAATATATATATATATATATATATATATATATATATATATATATATATATACATCTAACAGATCCAACACCTACTACCAATGTTGATGCCCACAACACCGTCGAAGACGATGTTGAAAAATGATGTGTTTGTGTGTGCTTTGAGTTATATTTGTGTTAAACTTGATTGTGTACAATTATCCTTTGCATTTAAACTATGACATGAATTTGAACTATGCTATCTAGGTTGAGATGTGGAGATTTTAGAGCTATTTGTTGTGGAATTTTTCTGATTTGGTTGAACATTGTTGATTGTGAAAAACAGCTTGCGCCGGCGCCACACGCTGTATTTTAGCGTCTTTGCTGGAGAAGGGTTTTTCCCTCGCGGCCACGCGCGGAATTTTAGCGCCTTCGATGAAGAACAAAGGGTCGTCGCGCGCTAAAAAAACTTTCAGCGTACTCTAAACCAGTTTTAGCGCGTCACCATATAACGTCTCGGCTGGAGTTGCTCTTAGTAAGACTGACTGCCTCCATGCATGCTATCTACGGCTCGAAGGCAAGCAGCGAACAAATGAAAGAAGTGAGATACTGGAGCGGAACAAACGAAGCGTGCCAGCACTGGGCCAGAACAGCACATGGTTCTTCGAGAGATTCCACACAGATCGTTGGTTGTAGATGGCTAGTTTCCTCTGTTACAGTTAGCCTTGTCGTGCACTCTGTTTTCTGAACTTTCGGCAACTCTGAACTTTGGTGTTGTATCGTCACTTTGTTCGCCAGGTTCGTTGTTTAAGTCGGACCAAAAGTCTTTGAAAGCCAGAAAAGTGCTTCTGCACGTTGCGGCAAAGTAGCGAGTGCGTGTGCTCCCGATTGACCACGATCTGGTCGCGTGGGATGGCGCATGACAGGAGGATCGTGGGTGATATTTTCAGTCAGTCTGTTGGGGACTGCAGTGTTCTGAATAAAAGAACGAATCATATAAAAGACGCAGGTTAATGTCCCAAAACCCTCTGGCATTCGTGTGTGTTCGTCGTTACACTGTGATTTGCGTTGTGTAACTACTGATTTAGCTGCAGGGTGCTGGTCTGAATTTTTCATCTTTGCAATGTCTTGTGTCTAGCGCTGGTGAAAGCGATGCTGAAATCTTTCAAAGATATCCATATGAAACTCCATGGATTCTTTTTTTTTCGTCTTAGCGTTTTCTTCGTGTGAAGCCCTAGGTCCGTTCCTCTTCTTATTTATCCACATTACAACCATGTTTGCCTAAAGATTAAAGCTAGTACTGCTGATTCTGAGATGACTTGAGCAAGATACTATTGTTCGCAACCTTTCACAATAACCTGAAAATTGCGCTCATATAATACTTACCTAGCACTCGATTCAAGGTCAAAGTTGTTTTCTGCACGAGATTACTGCGTCATAATTTAAAGATTTTACGGTTTGCACAGCACAGAAACTCAAAAACCATAGACCATTATTTCTTCTTCACGCAAAAGCCGATTAGACTGTTCGCTAGTGTTTCTTCTTCACGCAAAAGCAAGAGATTGCATCATTGTTTGAGACTGGTTTTCTCTGACCTCAAGATCCCATCCTCATTTGTCGTCTTTAGGAGTTTATGAACCAAAACTAAATTCAGTCAATTGTAAGAAGATTATTTCTAAGCAACGCATTCCTCGCAACATAAATCACTGGAAATGCATGTAAAAGGGCAATACCATTTGCATGTTTGTGGGTGAATGAGTTCCGATGTCGATTGCATGATGTACTGGATTGCCCAAGATTTTAGAAAAAAAATATATCATGTTCCGGTACAGAACAGGGAGTGTGCAGAGCAGGATCATTCACACACAAGAAATCTCACTGCAGCAGACCCTCATTCTTTTGGTGCCAACGAGACTGTTCTCTGTCATTGGAAACACACCATGCTTTTCCATGAACGCTTTGGATCGGATACTTATACCTTCTTCACCTTCTTGAATTCAAGACCATGTTGTCTAGTTCGTAACATCAATGGTCTCCACGCATACCATCGTCAAAGGCCCTAGAGAGAAACAAGTGAACAAGTAAAATAAGTGAGATGCTGGAGTGAAAAAAACCAACCATGCGAGTACCGAGCCAAATCAGCACACCGTTCTCGTATCAAATGCATTCAACTATCAGCAATAGAACTGTCAGCTTTCCTCTCGATGCCCGACAGGTTGTACTAAGCCTGGAACTAGGGTTCAAGTCTGTCCTGCAGTTGAAACAAATTCGAGTAGATATAACATATATGCCGATGGCGTAACATGGTGTATGCAACAAGGTCCAGATGAGTCTGGTTCAAGCGGAGCTGCATCACAAATCTTCCAAACATACACATGGCATACTTCACCGATTCTTGTTTTCTTTTTCAGTATTTGAGTTTTGATAATGTTGGAGCCCTCTTTCTTATTTATATACATTAGCGTCCCTTTGAACTACGAAGCAAGGTTACACTTGAGGATAAATATACTTAATTTTGTTCACAACCTTTCCAATGATCCTCAAATTGAACGAACGGAAATGGCAAAATTATGTGTAGTTTGTGTCATCATCACTCCACTGAAGGACACAATTATTTTGCGTGTAAAACTACTATGGTTTAACTTAAAATGTGATTCACGCAGATCGGCATAAAGTAAAGAACCATAGGTCAGGCCTATCTGCACCCTACAAAAGTGAAAGCGAGACAAGATTGGATTGCATGACATATGTACACCGCACCTTGTGTCTGATCTGTCACCAGCCGGCCTATTCCCTCTTGAATGATTCCGGCTTCACGTCAGTCTCATCTGAATAATCCATTCAGGTTCTGTTAGCTCACGATGGGATTCATCTTAAATTTTGTTGGTTTCTTAGGATCCTGATTAGACTGTTTCCTAGCGTTTCTTCGTTCAAAAGCAAGATACTGCGTCGTTGTTCAAAATTCTAGCTATCTCGACAGTATGAACAGCACAAACCATGCTAAATGACAGTAACTATAGATGACAATGAAACGATCTTTAGATGTGTCAGTCAGCAAAAAAGACCTAAAGTTACAAGATAAGTATCCTAGGAAGATATTGCTTTATCCGCTTTCAAAAAAGAGTTAACCTGAACTTTCTTTCATGTCAAGCACTGACATGGATATGTCATTCAGGCTTCTGATTTGCCATCATTCACAGCCACTGCCAAAGGTTTGCAAGAAATTAGGCTTTAGCTGTTGAAATGCAAGATACGGCATCATCAAATGATTGGCTGTGCGGAAGTATCATATAAACAACGCTAACTATCCATGTAGCAAAGACACGCCATGATTTTTACCCTATCTTTTCAAATGAAATGAAATGCAATGTCATTGCGTTTTCTCGAGAAAAAATCGTCATGAAATTTGGATGCCAGAGACAGAACAGTGATGTACCACCAAGTGGGTGGGGAGCGTAGAGAACTAGAGACTAGAGAGCAGATGATATTGTTTATCAAGTGTCAATCTAAATGCTTCTGAATTGTCCATCTGTTCAGTACTGTTGCCATTGACTTCTGGTGGAAAGGGAGATACATCGAAGCACGACATTACCCGAGGCTTCAGGCAAGAGCATGCCATTGCCAAATACAGAAATGCTAGTAGCAATAGACTGTACTACTCATTGCAATCACTTGAGTAGAGTTACGCAAGCAAATAGTACAGTAATCTGGCATGGTTGTCATACAGTTCAGAAAATTTGGCATGATAAGGGAGATACGTCGAAGCACAGCGCTGCCCGAGGCTTCAGGCAAGAGAATGTCATTGCCATATAAAGAAATTCAAGTAGTAGGAATAGACTCTACTACTCATTGCAACCACTCAAGTAGGTTTACGCGAGCAAATGGTACACTAATCTAACAAGTAGCAGACAATAACACTGAACCTGGTCATGGTTTTCATACAGTTCAGCAAATTTGGCATGAACCTACCTTCGGGTTCTAGGAGTACACCATGCAAAATGCATCATAAATTTACTGTCGCACTATACCACTTGATAAGATAGATAACTAAGTTCATGGTAAAAAGTGTGAAAATGTTTATCACATGACTATCACATAGATTGGTGCATCTAATCTTTGAGAGCATGAGCATGTCTCTGAAATGGAAGGAAAAACATTGATGCATCGCTTGTTGCCAATATAGCATAGACGTCTCTTGTTGCCAATATAGCATGGACGTGCCCTGGTTTCTAGACAACTTGAATGCCAGAGATAGAACAGTGATGTATTACCCCGAGAGGAGATTCAGTAATTCATACAATACTTGATAGAAGATGAGATTGTTTATCAAGTGTCAGTCTGAATGTTTGTGAGTTGTCCATCTGTTCAGTACTATTGCCATCTGGTGGAAAGGGAAACAAGTCGAAGCACAGCGTTGCCCGAGGCTTCAGGCAAGAGCATGACATTGCCATATATGGAAATGCATGTAGTAGGAATATACTGTACTATCATTGAATCACTCTAGCAGAGTTACGCGAGCAAATGGTACACTAATCTGACAAGTAGCAGACAAGAACACTGAACCTGGTCATGGTTGTCATACAGCTCAGCAAATTTGGCATGAACCTACCCTCGGGTTCTAGGAGTACACCATGCAAATGCATCATAAATATTATGTGTCATTATATCACTTGATAAGATAGATACCTAAGTTCTTCACAAAAAGTGAAAATCTTGTTTATCTTTAGGAAACAGGACGCTGCAATCACATGATTATTATAGAGATTGGTGTATCTAATCTTCGAGAGAATGGGCATTGGATTGGTTAAACAATCAAATCCCAAGTATGGAATAAATATGGGAATATGTTTCAAGTTTAATTTTAGTTCTGCAAGAAAAGACCATTATGTCCAGCACATCTAACATACACACTTTAGTGATCGTAGTGTTAAATCATTTACTGCTAAAGAGCAGTATACTAATATCGATGATGCCAAGTACGCTCTGAAAAAAAAATGATACCAACTACACTTGGCTTCTGCAACAATTCAATGTCAAGAGCTAGTCAGGACATCAAGGATACCAACAGAAAAATTATTAAAAAGGAAAGGAAAAAAGAAGACATAACACCCAAGTAACATGCTGAACGGATCAACGGTAAGCAGTAACTAACAATGACATCAACCTTGTATGCGTAGCCATGGTAGCATACCCGCAAGTAAAATATAGTATAGATGGCTCGGTATCACACTCTTCACTGTCACCAGAAAGTTATACTTCAAAATTGACAGTGGATGGTGCTCCTACAGGAATGATGACATGCTTTTAGCCGGTCAGCCAATGAATATGATCATAATTCATAAACAGCATTTTTCAGAAACTGACAGTGTCTTGCACACCCAATACTCTCCTCAAATCCCCTGCCAAGTTTTAGTATGTTATCTTGTTAATAGGATTGGACGATAGGCTTAGCTGATTTCATATTCCCATGACTCATGTGGTTCCTTACTTTTTAAAAATATCTTCGGTTGATTGTACTCGTACAACCTGCTACGTTGTCGATCAGGTGAGTAAGCATGCAGACATTATTGATGAAGCTTCTTAGTGAACCTAGCTTGAAAATATTACAAATTATGCAGCAATCCAACTGCCAGAGTTAGGTAAATAAATCTACACAAGCTTTGCATCGAACAATTTAATATCCTGCTTTATTTACTTGGACCTTTCCAGTATTCATTGGATCTTAGATATGGAGTTGAGTAACCACCCAGCCTTTCTCTACATAGCAAAGTGGCAGGAAGACTAAATAAAATGTTTCGTGGCATCTTTCCGAACTGAGATAGGGTACAAACCAGGATCAGTTTGTTTATTTAAGCCTCCATGTTATGCTTAGAAAAAGAGTTGTTTGTTTTTTGTCTGGGTAGGCGGTGAGACTGAATGAAAGGAACACCAGTTTGTGACTTGGTGGTTGCTGACAGCCAGGCCACTAGGTATAGCTATTTTCTTAGTTTTGCTGATCCCATACTAGGATGTTCAGGATGTTTCCCTAAAAAAAGGGTGTTCATGCTGAATTATTTCTGTAATGCTCCCTGCAGAATATTATTCCTCTAATTATCTCCTGAGTATTTGAGCATCTCATTATCCTTCAAAACAGAAGTTCATGTTAACACCAAATCCTGTATACCTAATTTATACTGACAAGGAATAAAAGAAAACCTTGTCATTTCACACTGATGTCATGTGGTTATTTGACAGCTGATGCAATTAACTAAAGCACGCTTGGAAAGAGCCTTGATTTATTGGTTTCAAAACTACACCCTCTGTTCTAAATATAAGATGTTCTAAATATAAGACGTTGTGGGAGTTCAAACTGAACTCCCAAAACATCTTATATTTAGAAACAGGGATAGGCCTATGGGTGGCCGGCGGGGATCGGGCGGCCAGTCCCGCTAGGAGCCAGCCGGTGGCGTGGGGGATGCTCGTTGAATAATGGTGGTTTGGCCCAACTGCTCTTCGTGCGCCTTGTCACCAATATTCTTGATGTCGACCTCCATGATCTAGTTGCCGATGCGTTCCAGTCTTCCGGTTGGAGATCTTCGGAGTTTGACACATCACGCCACTAGATATCTAGGTCAGAATTGATCCGGTCTTGTGGGCCCTTATCATCAGCCAATGAGGCTACATGAGGGCGTGGCGCGAAGCATCACTTTCTTGTCGGTACCATGAGACATGTCTAGGTATAGATATCCATAGTATTGGCAGGGGTGCAGAAGTTCATGATGGCTGTGATTCTAGGTATTGAAGTTATAGCAGAAAGGTGTATTGGTTGCATCGAAGATTATGTAGCACCAGATCTTACTGTGTGTGGGGAGTGAGCCTAGCTCAACTGGTTGGAGGAGTGGATGTACAAACCTAACACCCAAGTTCAAATCCTCACGGAAGCGAATTAAGGTTCCTATTTATACTTGAGGACTAGGCTCTCCTGGTACTCATGCAATTTATCTTGAGGATCAGACTTGGTGCTTAACCAAGTTTAAAAATCCTGGTACTCATGCTTAATGGCTGTGTGTATCCCTAGTTGGTGCAGAGGTCGGGGAAGGTTTATCTTGAGGATCAGTCTTGGTGCTTAACCAAGTTTAAAAATCCTAGTACTCATGCTTAATGGCTGTGTGTATCCCTAGTTGGTGCAGAGGTCGGGAAAGTGAAATCCTCCCTCCAATTTAAGGTAACCCCTCCCGTGACGACCCCCAGGCGCCGCAGGAGGGCCCCCAATTTTCGCCGCTGCCGCCGGCGTTGGCCGCGGTGGCGGCGGACCCCTGGTACATAAGGTGCTAGGGTTTATCTTGAGGATCAGTCTTGGTGCTTAACCAAGTTTAAAAATCCTAGTACTCATGCTTAATGGCTGTGTGTATCCCTAGTTGGTGCAGAGGTCGGGGAAGTGAAATCCTCCCTCCATTTTAAGGTAACCCCTCCCGTGACGACCCCCAGGCGCCGCAGGAGGGCCCCCAATTTTCGCCGCTGCCGCCGGCGTTGGCCGCGGTGGCGGCGGACCCCTGGTACATAAGGTGCTAGGGGTGGTGGTTGCGGCTGTCTTCCTCGATGGGGTGGTTGGGGCTGCGCCATTTCAAGAAGGCCCCGGCGATGGTCGGGACGACGCTTCCTGGCCAGGAGGCGGCTGCATCCGGACTCCCCTCCCTTGTCGGTTGCGGGTGTTGGTCTTGTGGCCGCGGGTCTAGGGTTCCTCCTAGATCCGCCGTCCTCATGGCAGGGCGGTGGGAATCGGGGCGCCGCGTCGGTCACCAGACGATTGGTTCCCTGAGAGAGCAAGTGGAGGACGAGGGGCTTGGGACGAAGCGTCGATGCGGTCGCGAGTTTGGCCTCATGTTGCGGATGAGCACGCCGGTGACATTCTGCGACGGCTTTCTGGTCTGTCATCTTCTCCACATGCTCGGATTGAATAAAAGGTGGTGGTCCTAGGGTTCCTACTCGTCGCCAAGGTGAAGATCTGTCAGTTGCCTATTGTCATCGATCTGGCTGAAGCGTCGTGTTTCGGAAGGCTCCGCCAAAGAACTCCATAGTGCGCATATGCCGAGAGATCGCTGGATCGGGTGGGATTCGGTCGTGCGCACCAATGTTTTTACTCTGGCCGTTTGGGTTCAGAGGGAGCGCTTCGAAGCTCTGTTGGCTGTTAATATCATGGGGCATATTCTCTCCCCATGGTGCCGACGGAGAATGTCATGAAGGCTGAGATCTGAGGACTGACAACGGTGGTTCGAGTCCGGATGGTGATGAGGAATTCTCTTGGTGACTCGTGACTTGGAGGAGTGGTATGCAAGCGGGGGAGACAGTACAGGAGAAGCTCATGGTCCTATCTTTCAGGGTGAAAACCCAGGGTCTGGCCTTAATTGGTTGTGTCTGGCAATGGCCTTGTTGAAGGTATTGTTTTGAGAGTGTGGACTTTTTTCAGGGTGAAAACCTAGATCTTTGATTGAGCGATGACACTGTTCCCTTCTTGGAGGCGTCGTTTTTGGAGAAGATTGACTTCTGGTGCTGTCTTGGTGGTGGTAGTATTGTTGTTTCAATGAATGAGAAACTGTAGCGGGACTTTTCTTTTTTGTAGTTCTTCTTTCTTTTTTTTGGTTGCGTGCATCCATATGGACGCTAGGGCAATGCGTTGTTGCAGAGGCTAGGTATAATTGGTATGATATTTATATATGCTCCTTTCCAAAAAAAGATCTTACTGTGTATCGGGTGTTGGGAGTCTTGCATCAGCGGCATTGGCAATAGGGGGTGGAAGCATAGAAGGACTACATTTTTGTATTGTTCTTCGGGTACCGAGTCGCGATTTCTAGGATGAAAAGCTAAGGTCTAGCCTTTATTGGTTGTACTGGCAATGACCTTGCTAAAAACATTGTTTTGACAATTTGGACTCCAAGATGAAAACCCAAGATCTTCGATTGGGCGATGACAACGCTTATGCATTGATTACTCCTGAAGGCGTTGCTTTTGGAGAGTCTCTTTTGTAGTCCGGGTAACCGGGTGTTGTCTTTCGTGGTGGTTAGAGTGCCGCTTTTGCGAGTGTTTCATTACCTTTACGGGGTATATGTTTCTCTTTTTTATCGCTTTCTTGGCTGTGTACATCCTCATTTGTGCAGAGGTTGGGTGTAGTTGGTATCTTTGCGATATTAGTTTTATCGAGAAAAAATCAGATTCAATTTAAACACCATATATTCTTGTGGAGGTTTCCAACCAAGAAAACAAGGTACCATGGCAAAAATCTGAAAGCATAACTTTTAACTGTCACTCCTCGTTACGTATATTTTTCTTAACTTTTTTTTTGCTAAAATTCCACCAATCTATTAATAATCTTCAACAGCAGTACAAAGTGTCCTAAAAGTAATAAAAAATACAAATAGGTTCATGGGCCACATAGCGACGAATATAGATACTAGCGCAAGCCAAAGGCGTGCCTCCATACTCACACCTACATCACGGAGAAAGGTAAAGCTACCAGTCATCACCAATGATAACAACCATAGATCGGTAGAGACTAATCTGAAACGACATCATCGAATACAAAATCCAACTTGATCTTAGGAGATCCATCGGACATACGACTCCACGCACCCTCCTCCGATGCTAGACGCACCACTGGAGTGAGAATAGGACGGGAAGGACCTTACTTTGGCTTTAAGATATAGCCATCACACTACTGGAAAACACCCCTTCGGTTCGATCTCAATCCTGCCACCAGTCCCGGTTTGTTACGAACCGGGACTAGTGATAGCACTAGTCCCGGGTCGTAACGTCTCCAACGGCTAGTAATCGGGGCAATCAATAGTCCTAGGCCGGAGTGAACCTCTAGTCCCGGTCCATAATACGAGCCGGGACTAATGACCTCGAGCCTGCCAGCTACACTGTCCGGGGAATATTAGTCTCGGGGCGTATCACGGCCCGAGACTAATTCGTCCTCTATATAATGCAGCTTCGTGTCCACAGTCCCGTCCATGGTGGCCATTTTACTCAAAGAAGCAAGCCGAGTTCATGCCCTTTTTTTCTTAAGATTTGTCAATATTTAGTTTGCAACCCCTAAATCCAAGGTTTTAAAAGGTTAGAACTTCATCCTTTCATCTCTTATTGTTACTTTAGCTCAATGTGATAGAAGTAGAGATATGGATTTGCATGCATGCATGCTCTAGAAGTAGAGGATTTTAAATGTGTAACAAATTTTGATTAGGCACAGAGTTACTAAAAATTGAAATGTGTAATTTTAGAGTTTCAGAGTTTAGAATGGAATGAGGTTTTCACTGATAGAACAATAATAAAAACTCCACATTTATCATGTTAGTTGTTTTCTCCAATTCACAAATTTGTGCATGTAAATTTTTCAAAATTCAAAACTAATACTCTAGAAGATCTCATTATAACTTGTATTAAATTAGTCACTGATCTCTATTTATGATGTTGTGTAATGGTTTTTGATATACTTTTAATATAATGCAGATGGTCCGAGAATGGATGTACGGTACTGACCGACGCTCTGACAAGTTCATTAATGGCATGCATGAATTCATCTTTGTTGCTGATGCAAACAAGCATGATAGTTTTGTATTTTGTCCATGTAGTGGATGTAGGAATCAGAAGGATTACTCTGACTCAAAAACACTTCACAGCCACCTGTTGAAGTCTGGTTTCATGCCCAGTTATAATTGTTGGACCAAGCACGGAGAGAGAGAGAGGGGTTATAATGCAAGACAATGAAGAAGAGGAGGATGATAAAAACAATCATGGTTTCCCTGAGTACGGAGATACTTACATGGGGGAAGCTGAAGGGGAGGCTGAAGAAGAGACACATGATGAGCCCGCTGATGATCTTGGTCGGACCATTGCCGATGCACTAAGAGACTGTGAAAATGAAAAGGAGAGGGAGAAGTTCAATCACATGTTAGAGGATCACAAAAAGTTGTTGTACCAAAATTGCGAAAATGGTCTGAAAAAGCTGGGCAGCGCACTGGAATTGTTGCGATGAAAGACAGAGTGTGCTATACCTGACTCCTTATTTGAAAAGTTGCTAAAAATGATGAAGAATATGCTTCCAAAAGATAACGTATTGATCGCCAGTACATACGAAGCAAAGAAGGTTGTCTGCCCTCTAGGTTTAGAGGTTCAGAAGATATATGCATGCCCTAATGCGTGCATCCTCTACCGCGGTGAGGAGTACACGAATTTGGATGCATGCCCGTTATGCATTGCACTACGATATAAGATTAGACGAGATGACCCTAGTGACATTGAGGACGAGCCCCCCGGAAGAGGGTTCCTGCCAAGGTGATGTGGTATGCTCCAATAATACCATGGTTGAAACGTTTATTCAGAAACAAAGAGCATGCCAAGTTGTTGCGATGGCAGAAAGAGGAACATAAGTCAGACGGGATACTGAGACACCCCGCTGATGGGTCGCAATGGAGAAAAATCGATAGAAAGTACCCGGACTTTGCAGATGACGCAAGGAGTTTAAGGTTTGGTCTAAGTATAGATGGCATGAATCCTTTTGGGGAGCAGAGCTCTAGTCACATCACCTGGCCTGTGACTCTATGCATCTATAACCTTCCTCCTTGGTTGTGCATGAAGCAGAAGTTTATTATGATATCAGTGCTGATCCAAGGTCCGAAGCAACCCGACAACGACATTGATGTGTACCTAAGGCCATTAGTTGAAGAACTTTTATAGTTGTGGCACGAACCCAGCATACGCGTGTGGGATGAGCACAAGTAGGAAGAATTTGACCTCCGAGCATTGCTTTTCGTAACAATCAATGATTGGCCTGCTCTTAGTAACCTTTCAGGACACTCAAACAAGGGATACAATGCATGCGCATTGTTTAGATCAGACTGAAAGTATATATTTGGAAGATTGTAAGAAGAATGTGTATAATGGGCATCATCGATTTCTTTTGTCCAAGCATCCCTTAAGAAAGAAAGTCATGCATTTCAACGGTCAGGCATGTCACCAGACGAAGCCTAAGAAACGTACTGGTGCTGATATATTTGATATGGTCAAAGATTTGGATCAAATAGTAACCTTTGGAAAGGGTCCTGGCAGAAAATCTGTTCTGAAGGACGCTAACGGACATGCACCTATGTGGAAGAATAAATCTATATTTTGGGAGCTACCATATTGGAAATTCCTAGAGGTCCGCTCTGTAATCGACATGATGCATGTGATGAAGAATCTTTGCGTGAACCTGCTAGGCTTCTTGGGCGTGTATGGGAAGACAAAAGATACACCGGAAGCACGGAAGGACCATCAATGTATGAAAGACCCAGATGGCCTGCATCCAGAATGGTTTCAAGGTCAGGCCAGCTATGCGCTTACCAAACAAGAGAAGGAAATCTTTTTCGAATGCCTGAGAAGTATTAAGGTCTCGTCTGGCTTCTCGTCGAATATAAAGGGAATAATAAATATGGCAAAAAAAAGTTCCAAAAACTAAAGTCTCATGACTGCCACGTGATTATGATGCAAATGCTTTCGATTGCATTGAGGGGATTCTACAGATAATGTTCGAGTACCCATTGTGAAGCTATGTGCATTCCTCAATCCAATATCTCAGAAGATAATCAATCCTGAAGATATACCATGGTTACAGAATGATGTGGTCCAATGTCTTGTCAGTTTCTAGTTGGTGTTCCCACCATCCTTCTTCAATATTATGACGCACCTACTAGTTCACCTAGTTGAAGAGATTTCCATTCTCGAAGACATTTGACTTTTTCACCCAGAAAGGACGGAAAGGTTTGAGATCTCCCGGTTGGGAGATCATCCATGTAAGGTGGTCTAGTATTTTAGAAAAATGGGATGGTAGCATTATGTAACTGCATTTTGGTGGCTGCTTCACAAAACGACATGTTTTTTTGCGCTCGGAAAATGGAAAATGGTTTTTCTGTGCGACAAAAAGGAAAACTTCCTCCTGCAACATTGTTCACCATCCCAAGATCCACATGTGAAAGTGCAATGGAAGTCGTCTATAGGGGGTGAATAGGCTTTTAAAAATATTACGGTTTAGGCTCAAGTAAACGTGGATTAAAACTAGTGTTTAATTTATTGAGCACAAAACCTAACCACTATGTTCACCTAAGTGCACCAATAACCTATGCTAAGAAATACAAGCAACAAGGTGATAACAAGATATAAATACTTCAAGCACGATGGCTATCACAAATTAAAGTGCATAAGTAAAGGGCTCAGTTGAGAGATAACCAATGGACGCGGAGACGAAGGTTTGTTTCCCAAAGTTCACTTCCAAAGAAGCTACGTCTCCGTTGGAGAGGTGCGATGGCGCAATGCTCTCCGAACGCCACAAATGGCTCACCTAGAGGTATGGTGGCTCGATGCTCACCCAACGCCACACAAGGCCTCACCCTGGATGTGAAGGCACGCAACTCACCGACGCCACAAAAGGCTCACCCTATTCTCCCGAGTGCGCACCATAAAAGGCGGGCACTCGCTCCACTATGGAACACTTGAGGGCGGTCACCGAACCCGTACAAGATTGGGGCTATCCCCACAACTCAATTGGAGGCTTCCAACAAGAAATCCACAAAAGGCTACAACGCTACAAAAGGCCAACAAAGCCACAAAAGGCTACAATACCACAAAAGGTCAACAAGACCAACAAAGGTCAACAAACCAACCACACACACCCGTCTAGGGTTCCAAGAACCCAAGAGTAACAAGCCCACAAGCTTGTACTCACCGAATCTCCGAGGAGAACTCAAACCTATGCAACAAATGCAAGAGGCAGGTCCTCTCTCAAATTCCACCAAAGCTACAAAAGCTATTGGGGGAATAAGAGAGGAAGAACACAAGAGGAGAAAACAAAACTCTCCAAGATCTAGATCCCAATGATTCCTTCACAAAGAAGGCATTTGGCTTGGGATTGTAGATATAGATCTCCTCTCTCAAATCCCTCAAAAATATGCAAGAATCATAGGAAGGGAAAGGGGGGAGGGAAAGCTCTTCAAGGTCAACAATGGAGGAGAGAGAGAAAGCCAAGAACCAAGAAAAGAGCTAGTGCCGACGAAGGGGGAGAGGAGCCCCTTTTAAAGGGCTCCTAGATCTGCCTGTTATGGGAATTCACGACCCTAACCAAAACTTCCGGTGGGAGGCCGGAACTTCTGGTGGCACTCAGCCAACGGTCAGAAAACTACGATGCGAAAGACTAAAAACATGAGCCTAGCCGGAACTTCTGCCGGTCCACCGGAACTTCTGGTGGGAGCGGAACTACCGGTGCAAATTCCGACAGAAGTTCCGTCAAATAGATCAAACAAAATACAGAGGTTACAGTACGTGGGAAGAATAAGAGCCGGAAATTCACCCGGTACTACCAGCGGCATTGATGCCCGAGCGATACTTCCGGTCCCTGGCTAGAACTTCCGGCGGAGGCGTGATACGCCCAATTTGCGTCACCATTCTATATCATAATTTACCTCTATTCATTGATATTTTTCTTATTATGAGGTATTACTTATGGCTTTTCATCTGTTTATGCATGTTGGATGATTCTTGGAGGATGGACTGCTGGAGTCTGGATTCTGATGGAAAAGAAGGCGTTTCAGTGCAATTTCGCGAAGATCGGAAAAATACCAGAAAAATATGGAAACGTATTATTTTACCAGAAGAAGAAGGATGCCAGAAGGAGGGACGAAGTGGGGCCTCAGGGGCCCCACACACCCCTAGGCGCGGGCACACCTGACCCCGCGCCTAGGGCAGGTGTGGCCCACCTGCCCGGCCTCCAACTCCGCCCCTTCGTCTATATCTTCCCTTCAAAACCCTAAGGCTCGGGTAGCAACCACAGATAGATTTCCGCCGCCTTTGGTGGACGGAAAACACCGAGAGAGAAAGATCTCTCTAGCAGACAGATTTGTGCCGGGGCAATTCCTTCCCGGAGAGGGGAGACCGTCGCCATCAACACCGTCATCAATCTAGGCTTCATCGGGATTATCATCATCATCCACACCATCATCTCCACCAGCACCATCATCACCACTCTGTCCCGCTGTAACAGTTGTGTTGGATATTGCTTAGTTCATTAGGGGAAACTTTCCCGGTGTTGATTACTATTGTAGTTGATGCTTGTGAGTGGAACCATTGGATTATTGTTTATGTTCAGATTGTTATCCATTATCATATCATCTTTGATCTTGATCCATATGATGTCTCGTGAGTAGTTCGTTTGGTTATTGAGGACATGGGAGAAGTCATGTTGTTAGTAGTGAATCTGTGATGAGTTATTATTCAATGGTTTAGTATTTAAGTTGTGGTGCTATTCTTCTAGTGGTGTCATGTGAACGTCGACTACATGAAACTTCACCATTTATGGGCCTAGGGGAATGCATTGTGTATTTGGCTACTAATCGCGGGGTTTCCGGAGTGACAGAATCCTGAACCCCCGTTAGGAAACCTTTACACAAGGGAGCGTAGGATCTCAGAGTTTAAGGCTATGGTTAGATTTATATCTTAATTACTTTCCTGTAGTTACGGATGTTTGCAGGGGGTTTAATCACAAGTATGTATTAGTCCTAGGAAGGGTGGTATGTTAGCACATGTTCACCCACACAACACTTACAAACACCAGAGAAGAGTACTCAGCTATTTGAAACGAAAGCACTTGACAGAATTCCCATGTGTCCTCGAGAACGTTTGGTCCTTATAATTATTTCCACCGGCTTGTCCTTTGCTAAGAAAGGATTGGGCCACTTGCTCCATTTGTTCGTTACTTTTTTTAGTTTCTCCTTTCTTTGTTGCTTTGTCAGAAAACCACTAAAAATCTGTTTGCTAAGTATTCAGAGGGATTTCCTGCTCCATACCACTGTTCAGCACCTTCTGCTCCTCGTTGGGATCGACACTCCTATTTATTGAAAGTACTATGATATGAAGGGTTTCGCGGCATAGTAAATCAAAATTTTCTACGGAGCGAACAGAGGGAAAGCCAAGATCTAATCTAGGAGATGCAAACAACGAGAGAGATTGGATTAGATCTTCATACCCTTGAAGATTCACACAGCGGAACGTTCGTCGGAACGTGGGTGATGTAGTCGTACTCGCTTCTCCTCCTCGCGATCCGATCCGATCTAGCACCACAAGTGGCGGTGCCTCCGTGAGATGCACACGTGCAGCACCTCGACGTCTCCTCCTTCCTCGGACCAGCGAGTATGGTGGAGAGATAGATTGGATCTACAACACGACGGCGTGGTGTATATGGTGGAGAATTTCTGCTGCAGGGCTTCGCCTACAAACAGTCGGGAGGGAGAGAGGAAGATAGCAAGGCTGCTAGGGCTTGGAGGAAGGTGTGTGTAGGGGGGAGGGGGCGCACCACCCCTCTATATATAGAGGGGGGCAGCCCTTTCCCCTCCTCCAAGCCTATCTCTAGTTTAAACAATTTAAACTCTCCCTTATCTAGAAATCCTATCTCTAGTTTAAACGATTTAAACTCTCCCTTATCTAGAAATTCTATCCCGAGATTTAAACGAGTCAAATCTCCTCTAGAATCGGCTGGGCCCTATGGGGCCTTGTGCCCCTGGCCCAATGCGGCCAGGACACTCCCTCATAGGCCCATGCCCCCTCCCGGAAGGTGGGGCCACGTTGGTCCCCTTCCGGAAGGTTCTAGAAGCTTCCGGTACAATACCGATTAACCCGGAACAATTCCGAACTCCAAAAACTGCACTGCCTTATATGAATCTTATTCTCCGGACCATTTCGGAACCTCTCGTGATATCCCGGATCCCATACGAGACTCCGAACAAAAATCCATAAACCAATTATCCAATCTATCCTAGCGTCAAGACACGTTAAGTGTGTGACCGCTGAGTTCGAGAATATGCAGACATGATCTTCTATCAATAATCAACAGCGGGTCAGGCACCCATATTGACTCCCACATTCATCGATGATCATATAGGATGAACCACGATGCCAGGATTCAATCAATCCCATATATATATTCCCTTCATCTCGCGATATTTTACTTGTCCGAGATTCGATCGCTTGCACGTCATACCTAGTTCAATCTCGTTCACAGCAAGTACTTTACTCGTTCTGTAATCCGATACCACTTTGTGATTAACTCCTTAACCACGTGCTTGCAAGCGGTGTTGATATCGATTACCGAGTGGGCCCGGAGTATATCTCTCCGACTTAGGAGGGACAAATTCCATCTCGATACAGACAACCCAATGCAGATACTTTCCGATCACCGAGAGACACCTTTATGATCACCCTCTCATAGGATGACGTTTGATGACCTCAAAGATTTCTTCCGGTACAGGAGTTGCATTATCTCATGGTCTAAGGAATACAATATTTGACATAGGAAAAGCTTCGCAAAGATGAACACGATGAACGATCTAATTGCTTCGCTTAGTTTGGTGCATCCATCATATCATTCTCCCAATGATATGATCTCATTATCAATTGACAACTCATGTCTATGATTAGGAAACCTTAACCATCATTGATTAATGAGCTAGTCCTTAGAGGCGCATGCAGGGACACGGTGTTGTTCACAAACCACACAAGTATTAATGTTTCCGCTTAATACAATTCTAGCATGGAATATAAACTTTATCATGAACAAGAATTATAATAATAACATCTTTATTATTGCCTCTAGGGCATAATTCCAACAGTCTCCCACTTGCACTAGAGTCAATAATCTAGTTTACATCTGGCAACAATCTCACACCCATGGCACTGAGGTGTTGATCATGTTTTACGTGGAAGAGGTTTAGTCATGGATCTGCGACATTCAGATCCGTATGTACTTTGCTAAGCTTCAGATCTCCATCTGCTATATAATCTCGAATTATATGAAACTTGCGGTTGATATGCTTGGTCTTTGGATGATATCTTGGTTCCTTAGCGAGTGCTATGGCGCCAGTGTTGTCACACAATATCTCCAGTGGGTCCAATGCACTTGAACCACACCAAGCTCGATGATGAAGTTTCGATCCAAACTCCTTCACTTGACGCTTAAGCAGCCATGTATTCTGCTTCTCAGTAGATCCCGCGATCACGCTTTGCTTGCAGCTTCTCCGACTCACACTCCTCCATTCAAAATATAAACGTATCCCGTCGAGATTTAGAATCATCCTTGTCGGTGTCGAAACTAGCATCGACGTAACCTTTACGACAAGTTGTTCATCACCCCATAGACTAAGAACATTTCTTTAGTTCTATTTAGGTACTTTAGGATGTTCTTCACGGCTGTCCAAAGGTTCCACTCTGGATCACTTTGATATCGCTCGTCAAACTAAGAGCATTGGACACATCCGGTCTAGTACACAAGATGGAATACATGATGGAACCTATGGCCGAGGCATAAGGCACTTTGCTCATAGCTTCCTATCATTTACATGGTGGACCGAGCCTTGCTCAATATCTTACGACAACATAGGCCTTTGAACCTTTCTTTGCCTTATCCATTCTGAACCTTTTCAGAACTTTGTCTAGGTATGTACTTTGGCTTAAAGCTATCAGGCGTCTTTGTCTATCTCTATAGATTTTGATGCCCAATTTATAAGCAGCTTCACCTAGGTCTTTCATTGAAAAACACTTGTTCAAAAAACTCTTCACATCGTTAAGCATGTTGATGTCATTTCCGATAATCAATATGTCATCCACATATAGTACCAGAAACGTCACCGAGCTCCCACTCACTTTCTTGTAGATACAAGCTTCGTAGCAATTTGGAACAAATCCAAAGCTCTTGATCACTTGATCAAAACGAAGGTTCCAACTCCGAGATGCTTGCTTCAGTCCATAAATGGAACGCTGAAGTTTGCATACTTTATCAGCATCCTTAGGATCGACAAAACCTTCGGTATACAACTCTTCATCAATGTTCCCATTGAGGAAAGCAGTCTTGACATCCATCTGCCATATTTCATAATCATGAAACGCAGCAATTGCTAATAAAATCCGAATGGACTTAAACATCGCTACGGGAGAGAAAGTCTCATCGTAGTCAACGCCTTGAACTTGTCGAAAACCTCTTGCGACAAGCCGTGCTTTATAGACGGTAACATTACCATCCGCGTCCGTTTTCTTCTTGAATATCCATTTGCACTCAACGGCCTTTCGATCGCTAGGAGGATCCACCAAAGTCCATACTTGGTTTTCGCTCATGGATCCCAATTCGGATTTCATGGCTTCCAGCCATTTCTCAGAGTCTGGGCTCATCATCGCTTCCTCATAGTTCGTAGGTTCACTATCTTCTACTAACAAGACAGTCAAGAAAGGGTTGCCGTACCACTCAGGAGGGGAACGCGACCTTGTCGACCTGCGACGTTCAAGATGGCATCGTCCAAGCTTCATGATCCTTGTCATTAGCTTCCTCTATTGTTGGTGCAAAGCCTTGGAACAATTTCAGGTGCTGCGCTACTCTCCAATTCAAGAGAAGGTTCAATAACCTCGTCTAGCTCTACTTTCCTCCCACTCACTTCTTTCGAGAGAAACTCCTTCTCAAGAAAGGAACCGTTCTTTGTGACAAACACTTTGCCTTCGGTTCTGTGATAGAAGGTATACCCAATAGTTTCCTTAGGGTATCCTATGAAGAAGCATTTCTCCGCTTTGGGTTCGAGCTTGTCCGGCATCAACTTCTTGACGTAAAAGCATCCCCAAACTTTAAGAAACGATAACTTAGGTTTAGCACCAAACCACAGTTCATACGGTGTCGTCTCAACGGTTTAGATGGAGCCCTATTTAAAGTGAATGCAGCGGTTTCTAATGCATAACCCCAAAATGATAACGGCAAATCGAAGAGACATCATTGATCGGACCATATCTAATAGGGTTCGATTCCGGCTCAGACACACCATTGCTACTGGTGTTCGGGTGGCGTGAGTTGTGAAACGATTCCACTTGCTTTAAGATGCGTGAGAAAATCATAACTCAAATATTCACCTCCATGATCGGATCGTAGAAACTTAATCTTTACATTACGATGGTTCTCCACTTCATTCGAAATTCTTTGAACTTTTCAAACTTTTCAGATTTATGTTTCATTAAATAGATATACCCATATCTACTTAAGTCATCGGTAAAAGTGAGAAAATAGCGATATCCACCGCGTCGAAACACTCATCGGTCGCATACATCGGTATGTATGATTTCCAACAAGTCCGTTGCTCGCTCCATCATCTGGGAGAACGGGTTTTGATCATCTTGCCCATGTGGCATGGTTCGCATGTGTCAAATGATTCAAAATCAAGAGACTCCAAAAGTCCATCGAATGGAGTTTCTTCATGCACTTTACACCAATATGACCTAGACGATTGCCACAAATAAGTAGTATTATCACTATCTACTTTGCATCTCTTAGCCTCAATGTTATGGATGTGTGTTTCATCCCTTTCGAGATTTAGAAGAAATAAACCATTCACAAGAAGTGCATGACCATAAAAGATGTTACTCATATAAATAGAACAACCATTATTCTCCGATTTAAATGAATAACCGTCTTGCAATAAACACGATCCGAAATGATGTTCATGCTCAACGCAGAACATAATAACATTTATTAAGGTTTAAAACTAATCCGAAGGTAAAACTAAGGAGAGCGTGCCGACGGCCATCACATCAACTCTTGATCCGTTAACGTGCATCGTCACCTCATCCCTGCAAAGCCGTCTATTCCGTAGCTCCTGTTTCGAGTTACAAATATTAGCAACCGATATCAAATACCCAGGCACTACAACGAGGGCTAGTAAGGAAAACATCAATAACATGTATATCAAATATACCTTTGATGGTGCCAGCCTTCTTGTCCTCTAAGTATTTGGACGATTGCTTCGGTGACCCTGTCCTTGCAATAGAAGCACTCGGTGTCCCGCTTAGGACGGACTGAGCTTCTTCTCGGCAGGGCATTGCGCTTGCCGCCCTTCTTGAAGGGCTTATTTGCTCCTTACCTTTCTTAAAGGAGGGCTTGTTGACCATCAACACATGATTATCCTTCTTGATGTCCACTTCCGAGCCTTGACTTTGCGAAGAGCTCGGTGATCGTATCGAGAGAACCAATCTGATTATGAGTCACTACAAAACTTTTGTAGCTGGGAGGGAGTGATTGCAGAAACCTGTCAATCTTGAGCTCCTCTGGAATCGTGCATTCCAGTTGCTCAAGGCGTTGAGTGTAGCCCGACATCTTTATGGCGTGCTCACTAACGGAACTCCCTTCCTCCATCTTGCAGTTAAAGAACTTCTCAGAGATCTCATATCTCTCAGAACGGGCTTGAGTCTGAAACATGGTTTTCAGCTCCTCGAGAATCTCAAAGGGCCCGGGATAGGTTTCAAAACGATTTTGAAGCTCCGGTTCCATAGCAAACAACATGGTGCTCTTAATCACACCATCTGTAGAGGTCCCAACCTGAAAGGTAGATTCCTCCTGTGTTTTACAATGCTAGTCCCTGGATCAATAGCTAGCATCCACAGTTAAGATGTAATATCAAGATACAAAGGTCATATTATAAATTTACAACCAGGAGTAACATAAGTTTATTACATCAAACATAGCTCATTTGTCTATTACAATACATTGCAGCGGAATAACTATAGTCATGGGTCCTTCATCTTCGAAGTGCAACAGGCAGATGTTGGTTGTAGATTTTGTAGTCCTAGTCAATCAAACAATCTTCATTTAAAAACAATCAACCTGCAACATTACAAGTTACATCCACAAGGGTCAATACATTTGAATTGTATTGGCAAGCTTCACTTCTATGTATATAAGAGTGGATCCTATCATTATATGCATATTTGGCTAAGTAGAGTTCGAGGCTTATTTGCATAAAGCAATATTTTATCCTATCTTTTCAAAAAGGGTTTTAAGTCCTTTGTCAAATTTCTTTTCCAAGTTCCTTGAACTCCTTGGTAGAAACTCAAGTGTTCAAGTACTTGTCAAAATCTCTTGAGCCACTTGGTAACCCCAAGTACACCAAGTTTTATGAAATCTCATGAGTTCCTTGGTAACCCCAAGTACATCATGCTCTTGAGCACCTTGGTAACCCCCCAAGTGCAACAAGCTTAACAAATCTCTTTGAATTCCTTGGTACCCCCAAGTGCATCAAGTTTTTATATTAGAAATTAGAATGTCGAGATCTCCCATAGTTCAAACTTTAGTTGCTCAGTATTGTCCATAACCGGGGACACGGCTAAGTACTTAGATTTTATTAACTTCTGCAGAAGGAGTACACTTTACCCACATGACACAATCCCATCTTGTTGCCACCAGTGGCCTACTGGATTAGTGCTCACCAAGATGGAGTACCGGCAGACTGAGAGTGTGACGAAGTCTTTCCAAAAGGTCCTCCCATACATCATTGCTAGCTTGCCTTGACCCCATGAAGCATTCCAGATCCCCATGTCCGGTAACTAAAGACAATGTACGGGTCTTCCTAATGTAGTTGACTAAGCCAGAGCCATAATAGCATGTGGTTGCACACGAAAGCCACAATTGGAGAAACATGTTCAATCTCTAAGTTTCCTAGGTGGTTTTCTTTTGGAGCACAACACAAAGTGATTTCCATAGACATGGTTTCTTTTGTTGCCACCTTCTCCAAAAATTAAAGTATCCACCACCTAGGTGGTTCATTGAGTCCTTGTTTTATTATGTAAAACATAAGTCTTTTCTCAACCTTTGTAAAATATCAACATGTATCTCTTTTCAAAACATAGCATGGCTAAGCATGTACAACTTCAATATTTTCACTAAGGAGTGTATTGGGAATCCTATTAGGATTTATCATAGCATAAGTATAAAAATATCTTTTCATGCAAATTTTCAGAATCCACTAAGTATAATGAAAATAGTAGGTCATTTGAATGATAGTGTAACTTGCCTTTTTGGTAGGGAATGAGGGTTATCTCCTTGATCTTGCTAGTCTTACACCTTGCTAATTTCACTACAATTAATCAAACAAGCATAGTATCAAGTAGCATTCCAAACCAATATACAAACAACATTTCACATACACAAGCATGGATTCTAAGTCATGTATGGGAACATGCTTAAGATGGTTTTATTTACAAGGAAGGTCTCCACTAGGCTTACAATTTTGTAAGGTCCAAATTGGTCATTTATCAAAATGGCAAAGTCATTTGCAAATGTGTTTTTATCCTTAAACCATATTCAACCCAATCATCATTTTATGTGGGGAAACCTTAGTTTTATCAAGTCCATAACCTTTAAGTCTTCACCAAAGGTTTCTAGTTCTTAGGACTTGGTGGTTTGGGACTAGTGGGTTTGATCAAAATCATTTTCTTTAAAGTTTTCTTCCCATAGTCATTTCCATAATAAAAACCATTCTTTTTTATTTGTTTAGAAAATGACTAAGTCAAGTAATCCAACCTAAATTTTACCAAAATCATTTTTAACACCAAGGGTTGGTTCCTAGGGTCAGTAAGGTCACACAAATCCATTTTGTAAAAGATTTAATCCCAAAATCAATTTTAAACAATTTTCCTACTCTAAACAAGCATACAAAAGGATCTGCAATTTCAAACAAGCTAACAGATACTATTTTCGAAACTAAGGCCATGGTTGGCTAGGGCTTGTTCTCCTGAATCCAACGACATAAAATTTTCAATTTTTGGACGTGTGGTTTGAAAGTTACAAGGGTTTGAAGTTTGCAAATAATTCTGATTCAAAAATCTGTTTTAAACTAGAGCTGGCCACGCGTCATGTTTTAATTGGCAGCAGTTCGCACGCGGATCACGCACTGCAGGCGTTAGATCTAAGTCATATCGCACGGTTTGAGCTAGCGTACCCTTCGATTAAATGAATCTATTGCATTCGTTGGATTTAAATCGAACGACAGCGCTCTGGCGGTGGAGTTCCGGCTAACACAGGAAGCGAGAGAGAGGGAGGAGTGGCTCACAGTGATCGCAAGGTCATGGGGAAGCTCGACGTGTCAGTATCTCGTCGAGGGGCGTACGGGGGCGAAGTGGATTGCTCGCCGGAGTTCCAGCTGGCGTCGGTTGCGCGTGGCCGTGGTCGAGGGCGAGGTCAGAGGTCATGCGGCAAGACAGAGTATGGTCAAAGCGTAAAACCAAGGCGAAGATGCTCACGTGATCGAGAAGTAGAGGGTGGTCGGTTCACCGGGAACGCGCGGAGTTGAAGATGCACGCGGTGCTCGGAGTTTGTCGAGGGCGGTGTTCTGGGTGCCCGCTGTCGAACGATAAGCACTGGGAGGTTTGTCTGGGAGTGGGGAGTCTGCTAGTGTGCTCGGGGAGGTTCGGGGTGGTGTCATGTCGCCGGAATTGGGGAATAAGTTCGTTGGAGACGGCGGTGGTGCAGACGAGATTGGCGACAGCCTAGGGGCAGAGAGGAGGAGTGGTCTGGGGGAAAAGGAGGAGGAGGCGCTGGCGTTTTATTGAGCATGGTTAAAGCAAGGTAAAGGCGCGGCGTTATGGCGAATTGATCGCGCGGAATCACAACAGGTAACGTGGTGGGAGGAAGAAGGAGTCGTGGGTGGGGAGGAAGAACAGTGGAGGTGGGTCTACAGCGGTGGGGAAAGAAAACGAGGAGGAGGCCCACTGTCGGTCTCTGTGCGGGTTGGATGCGAGGTGTGAAATGTTTTCCTGCGGAATGGGGAGCTGGGCTGGTTGGTGGGCTTCCTGGGCTGTCTGGGTTGGGTTGGCCAAATTTCATTTTTTTTATTCTGTAACTTTTTCCTTTTCTTTTTCTGATTCTGTTTTGAATTTCAAACAAACAAACAATGTTCACATCAATTCGAACAACACCCAAACTTTGTAAATTTGACTTGGTTCTGTTCAGTAGCCTGAACCTAAATCTAAAATCCATAATTTTTAAATAATAAAGTCCATTATTAATTAAATAAATGTCCATTGCTAATTATCAAATTAGGATTTGATTTATTTCAACTCAATTTAAATCCATATATTTTCCAAAACCAAAATAGTGGGTTGTATTTGAAATAAGGTATATTTAGAAAGCTTGTTTAAAATAACAATTTTGTTAAAGGTTCCATTTATAATTTAAATAAATGGATCATGGTTTATTAATCAAATAGGGTTTGATATAATTAATAAATTCCTCATTTGAAATCCAAATATTTTCAAAAACAAATCAGTGGGTTTTATTTGGAAATAAAGGATATTTGGAAACTAATTTTTAAAAACAAAATAACATTTTATTTTAGAGTCCATTATTAATTAAATATAATAGACTTCCATTATTAAATCAAATAGGATTTATTTTATTGAGATATTTATTTTGAAATCCAATATAAAGCCAAACACTTTAGTAGGTTTTATTTGTGAATATCAACTATTTGGAAAACTTATTTTAAACAATTTAACAAGTTTTGATGTTTCAATTAAATTGGTATAACCTTTTATTTAAATAAAGTTTGGATATTAATTCCTTATTATTTTATTTTAAATAAACCTTTGTTGTTTTTATTCAAACTAAAAGTTTTAATTCTCAAAGTTTGGTCAAGGTTTAATTTGGCTTTACAAAAAATCTTTATTTATAAATCCACTTTTTCTTTTGATAACCAAATCTTTTATTGAAGGATCCAAAATAGTAGTTTCAAAACATTTTTAATTTCCTTTATTAAATGTTCCTCTTTATGATTAATTCAAATGGGTTTGAGGTTCCAATTGAATTCAAAAAGTTTCTTCTGGCTCTGAAAATTAAACAAAGTTTTATTTTATTCATTTATTTTCACATTACAAGATTTGGAAAATCTTGGGATGTGACAGGCTACCACCCTTAAAATAAATCTCGTCCCGAGATTTAGGAAGGTTAGGTTTACAAGCAAGTTCAAACAAGTAGGGTACTACCACCCTTAAAATATTTCAAACAAAAATTACATATTGTCCTTCTTGGAATTCCTGGAGAAAATTTCTCATAGCAAACACTTGCATGGTTTCCTTGGTTTCCTTACTTGACTCATGGGCCAAGATTGAGCTTCTCCATAGGCTTGTTCAACTTGTTCTTCATTCTTTCTGGACAGTTGCTCGCATAGTGTCCTGGGTTCTTGCAGTTGAAGCAATGAATGTCCTTGAGTTCTTTACGTGGCTCTTGTGGGCAAGTTGCTACATAATGGCCTGGTTGTTTGCAGTTGTTGCACCACACTTGGTCAATCTCTTTATTCTTCTTGTTCTCTGGGCATCCACTGGAGTAGTGTCCCATTTCCTTACATTTACGACATTGTGCAAGGCTCATGTCTTGCTTGGGTTTCTTGATTTTCTTTGATCCTTTGAATTGGGTTGTCTTGTTTGGAGGTAGGAGTGGTTCTTTTCCTTTGATAGACTTGGATCCTTCTTGTTTCCTTTGTTCTACCATGGCATAGATGGGGAATTGGTCAGGAGTATGATCACTTCCTTCACAAAGGTAGCAAGTAGCTTGAGAGGTGGGGCATTGTCCAACAGGATGGTCTTCTTCACAATTGGGGCATTGTCCTTCATGCTCGTGGAAGTATGATCCTTGTCTCCACAAATAATGCAAGTGGGGCTCCATCTAGAACAACATTCTTGTCATCCTTGTTATCATACCCTCCTCTAGGATAGCTTTCTTCCATGCTAATCATTTGATTAGTCACCTTAAGCATCAGTTGGGATTGTTCCTCCAAAAACTTTTGATCTTTGGATCTTTATCACTAGTTGGCTAGGAAACTGTCAGTTGGTTCAACTGATGTTGGGTTGCTATGAGCTCTCTCATGCTGTCAGCTTGGTTGGTGTTGGTGTCATCAACCTTGATGTTAGAGTCCTTTGGAGTAGACATCTGTTTGGGTTGAAGGAAGATTAGAATAGGCCAGATATTTCTAAGGAGATATTTCTAATCACACACATCACACTTCACACAAGCAACGTGCATGCAATCACAAACCCAAACTTTTCACTCAAACAAGGTTCAAGCACATACTTAGGCAACAAAATATTTTTGTTACACCACATAAGTTGGTGTGTTAAAACTAATCATTAGTATGGTGGTACAACTATATGGTTCACTTGAGATCATTCCATTCTTCTTAGTTGTTTCTTCTTGAATGAGATCTTGGTTTCGTTGGAACAATTCTTGCATCTTGGTCATAAACTTCAAAGGTGATGATAGCTCCTTCTAAGTTGTGTTTCCTTAGTCTTCAAGTCTTGAGTAATATTTCTTGTCTCATTTGTAGTCCTTAGTGATGTCCAAGTTGAAGTCCTTGGTGAAACTAAAGTTGAAGTCATTGGTGTTGTTGAAGTTGAAGTCATTTGAGTTGGTGAAGTCCTTTGCTCATGTTAAAGTCTTTGTTCATGTTGAGGTTTTGTCCATCAAGTTTGAAAAGGAAGAGATGTGCAATCAAAACAAAAAAAGGTTGAGGAAAGAGTTTACAAGATTGTTTTGTAAATAAGTTTTTTTTTGGAACAAATACAACTCCTATTTTCTAAGGGTTTTTGTCCAATCCTAGGGTTTACAAATCCTACAGGCAACACAATGCTCTGATACCATCTGTAGAGGTCCCAACCTGAAAGGTAGATTCCTCCTGTGTTTTACAATGCTAGTCCCTGGATCAATAGCTAGCATCCACAGTTAAGATGTAATATCAAGATACAAAGGTCATATTATAAATTTACAACCAGGAGTAACATAAGTTTATTACATCAAACATAGCTCATTTGTCTATTACAATACATTGCAGCGGAATAACTATAGTCATGGGTCCTTCATCTTCGAAGTGCAACAGGCAGATGTTGGTTGTAGATTTTGTAGTCCTAGTCAATCAAACAATCTTCATTTAAAAACAATCAACCTGCAACATTACAAGTTACATCCACAAGGGTCAATACATTTGAATTGTATTGGCAAGCTTCACTTCTATGTATATAAGAGTGGATCCTATCATTATATGCATATTTGGCTAAGTAGAGTTCGAGGCTTATTTGCATAAAGCAATATTTTATCCTATCTTTTCAAAAAGGGTTTTAAGTCCTTTGTCAAATTTCTTTTCCAAGTTCCTTGAACTCCTTGGTAGAAACTCAAGTGTTCAAGTACTTGTCAAAATCTCTTGAGCCACTTGGTAACCCCAAGTACACCAAGTTTTATGAAATCTCATGAGTTCCTTGGTAACCCCAAGTACATCATGCTCTTGAGCACCTTGGTAACCCCCAAGTGCAACAAGCTTAACAAATCTCTTTGAATTCCTTGGTACCCCCAAGTGCATCAAGTTTTTATATTAGAAATTAGAATGTCGAGATCTCCCATAGTTCAAACTTTAGTTGCTCAGTATTGTCCATAACCGGGGACACGGCTAAGTACTTAGATTTTATTAACTTCTGCAGAAGGAGTACACTTTACCCACATGACACAATCCCATCTTGTTGCCACCAGTGGCCTACTGGATTAGTGCTCACCAAGATGGAGTACCGGCAGACTGAGAGTGTGACGAAGTCTTTCCAAAAGGTCCTCCCATACATCATTGCTAGCTTGCCTTCAGCCCCCATGAAGCATTCCAGATCCCCATGTCCGGTAACTAAAGACAATGTACGGGTCTTCCTAATGTAGTTGACTAAGCCAGAGCCATAATAGCATGTGGTTGCACACGAAAGCCACAATTGGAGAAACATGTTCAATCTCTAAGTTTCCTAGGTGGTTTTCTTTTGGAGCACAACACAAAGTGATTTCCATAGACATGGTTTCTTTTGTTGCCACCTTCTCCAAAACTTAAAGTATCCACCACCTAGGTGGTTCATTGAGTCCTTGTTTTATTATGTAAAACATAAGTCTTTTCTCAACCTTTGTAAAATCTCAACATGTATCTCTTTTCAAAACATAGCATGGCTAAGCATGTACAACTTCAATATTTTCACTAAGTAGTGTATTGGGAATCCTATTAGGATTTATCATAGCATAAGTATAAAAATATCTTTTCATGCAAATTTTCAGAATCCACTAAGTATAATGAAAATAGTAGGTCATTTGAATGATAGTGTAACTTGCCTTTTTGGTAGGGAATGAGGGTTATCTCCTTGATCTTGCTAGTCTTACACTTTGCTAATTTCACTACAATCAATCAAACAAGCATAGTATCAAGTAGCATTCCAAACCAATATACAAACAACATTTCACATACACAAGCATGGATTCTAAGTCATGTATGGGAACATGCTTAAGATGGTTTTATTTACAAGGAAGGTCTCCACTAGGCTTACAATTTTGTAAGGTCCAAATTGGTCATTTATCAAAATGGCAAAGTCATTTGCAAATGTGTTTTTATCCTTAAAACATATTCAACCCAATCATCATTTTATGTGGGGAAACCTTAGTTTTATCAAGTCCATAAGCTTTAAGTCTTCACCAAAGGTTTCTAGTTCTTAGGACTTGGTGTTTTGGGACTAGTGGGTTTGATCAAAATCATTTTCTTTAAAGTTTTCTTCCCATAGTCATTTCCATAATAAAAACCATTCTTTTTTATTTGTTTAGAAAATGACTAAGTCAAGTAATCCAACCTAAATTTTACCAAAATCATTTTTAACACCAAGGGTTGGTTCCTAGGGTCAGTAAGGTCACACAAATCCATATTGTAAAAGATTTAATCCCAAAATCAATTTTAAACAATTTTCCTACTCTAAACAAGCATACAAAAGGATCTGCAATTTCAAACAAGCTAACAGATACTATTTTCGAAACTAAGGACATGGTTGGCTAGGGCTTGTTCTCCTGAATCCAACGACATAAAATTTGCAATTTTTTGACGTGTGGTTTGAAAGTTACAAGGGTTTGAAGTTTGCAAATAATTCTGATTCAAAAATCTGTTTTAAACTAGAGCTGGCCACGCGTCATGTTTTAATTGGCCGAAAACGGTTCGCACGGATCACGCACTGAAGGCCGTTAGATCTAAGTCATATCGCACGGTTCAGAGCTAGCGTACCCTTTCAGTTAAATGAATCTATTGCATTCGTTGGATTTAAATCGAACGGCTACGGTGCGACTGACCAGAGGAGGGCGGCGCTAGCGGCGACAGACGGCGGCGGCGCTCTGGCGGTGGAGTTCCGGCTAACACAGGAAGCGAGAGAGAGGGAGGAGTGGCTCACAGTGATCGCAAGGTCGTGGGGAAGCTCGACGTGTCAGTATCTCGTCGAGGGGCGTATGGGGGCGAAGTGGATTGCTCGGAGTTCGGTGGCGTCGGTTGGCGTGGCCGTGGTCGAGGGCGAGGTCAGAGGTCACGGAGGCAAGACAGGAGTATGGTCAGGTGCGTAAAACCAAGGCGAAGATGCTCACGTGATCGAGAAGTAGAGGGGTGGTCGGATTTCACCTGGGGAACGCGCCGGAGTTGAAGACAGACGCGGCGGTGCTCGGAGTTTGTCGAGGGCGGTGTTCTGGGTGCCCGCTGTCGAACGATAAGCACTGGGAGGTTTGTCTGGGAGTGGGGAGTCTGCTAGTGTGCTCGGGGAGGTTCGGGGTGGTGTCATGTCGCCGGAATTGGGGAATAAGTTCGTCGGAGACGGCGGTGGTGCAGACGAGATTGGCGACAACCTAGGGGCAGAGAGGAGGAGTGGTCTGGGGGAAAAGGAGGAGGAGGCGCTGGCGTTTTATTGAGCATGGTTAAAGCAAGGTAAAGGCGCGGCGTTATGGCGAATTGATCGCGCGGAATCACAGCAGGTAACGGTGGTCGGGGGAGGAAGAAGGAGTCGCGTGGGTGGGGAGGAAGAACAGTGGAGGTGGGTCTACCTGTCAGTGGGGAAAGAAAACGAGGAGGAGGCCCACTGTCGGTCTCTGTGCGGGTTGGATGCGAGGTGTGAAATGTTTTCCTGCGGAATGGGGAGCTGGGCTGGTTGGTGGGCTTCCTGGGCTGTCTGGGTTGGGTTGGCCAAATTTCATTTTTTTTATTCTGTAACTTTTTCCTTTTCTTTTTCTGATTCTGTTTTGAATTTCAAACAAACAAACAATGTTCACATCAATTCGAACAACACCCAAACTTTGTAAATTTGACTTGGTTCTGTCAAAGCTTTGAACCTAAATCTAAAATCCATAATTTTTAAATAATAAAGTCCATTATTAATTAAAGAAATGTCCATTGCTAATTATCAAATTAGGATTTGATTTATTTCAACTCAATTTAAATCCATATATTTTCCAAAACCAAAATAGTGGGTTGTATTTGAAATAAGGTATATTTAGAAAGCTTGTTTAAAATAACAATTTTGTTAAAGGTTCCATTTATAATTTAAATAAATGGATCATGGTTTATTAATCAAATAGGGTTTGATATAATTAATAAATTCCTAATTTGAAATCCAAATATTTTCAAAAACAAATCAGTGGGTTTTATTTGGAAATAAAGGATATTTGGAAACTAATTTTTAAAAACAAAATAACATTTTATTTTAGAGTCCATTATTAATTAAATATAATAGACTTCCATTATTAAATCAAATAGGATTTATTTTATTGAGATATTTATTTTGAAATCCAATATAAAGCCAAACACTTTAGTAGGTTTTATTTGTGAATATCAACTATTTGGAAAACTTATTTTAAACAATTTAACAAGTTTTGATGTTTCAATTAAATTGGTATAACCTTTTATTTAAATAAAGTTTGGATATTAATTCCTTATTATTTTATTTTAAATAAACCTTTGTTGTTTTTATTCAAACTAAAAGTTTTAATTCTCAAAGTTTGGTCAAGGTTTAATTTGGCTTTACAAAAAATCTTTATTTATAAATCCACTTTTTCTTTTGATAACCAAATCTTTTATTGAAGGATCCAAAATAGTAGTTTCAAAACATTTTTAATTTCCTTTATTAAATGTTCCTCTTTATGATTAATTCAAATGGGTTTGAGGTTCCAATTGAATTCAAAAAGTTTCTTCTGGCTCTGAAAATTAAACAAAGTTTTATTTTATTCATTTATTTTCACATTACAAGATTTGGAAAATCTTGGGATGTGACAGGCTACCACCCTTAAAATAAATCTCGTCCCGAGATTTAGGAAGGTTAGGTTTACAAGCAAGTTCAAACAAGTAGGGTACTACCACCCTTAAAATATTTCAAACAAAAATTACATATTGTCCTTCTTGGAATTCCTGGAGAAAATTTCTCATAGCAAACACTTGCATGGTTTCCTTGGTTTCCTTACTTGACTCATGGGCCAAGATTGAGCTTCTCCATAGGCTTGTTCAACTTGTTCTTCATTCTTTCTGGACAGTTGCTCGCATAGTGTCACGGTTCTTCTGATTGAAGCAATGAATGTCCTTGAGTTCTTTACGTGGCTCTTGTGGGCAAGTTGCTACATAATGGCCTGGTTGTTTGCAGTTGTTGCACCACACTTGGTCAATCTCTTTATTCTTCTTGTTCTCTGGGCATCCACTGGAGTAGTGTCCCATTTCCTTACATTTACGACATTGTGCAAGGCTCATGTCTTGCTTGGGTTTCTTGATTTTCTTTGATCCTTTGAATTGGGTTGTCTTGTTTGGAGGTAGGAGTGGTTCTTTTCCTTTGATAGACTTGGATCCTTCTTGTTTCCTTTGTTCTACCATGGCATAGATGGGGAATTGGTCAGGAGTATGATCACTTCCTTCACAAAGGTAGCAAGTAGCTTGAGAGGTGGGGCATTGTCCAACAGGATGGTCTTCTTCACAATTGGGGCATTGTCCTTCATGCTCCGTGGAAGTATGATCCTTGTCTCCACAAATAATGCAAGCTGGGGCTCCATCTAGAACAACATTCTTGTCATCCTTGTTATCATACACTCCTCTAGGATAGCTTTCTTCCATGCTAATCATTTGATTAGTCACCTTAAGCATCAGTTGGGATTGTTCCTCCAAAATCTTTTGCAGTGCTGGATCTTTATCACTACTGTTGGCTAGGAACTGAGCTGTGAGTTGGTTCAACTGATGTTGGGTTGCTATGAGCTCTCTCATGCTGTCAGCTTGGTTGGTGTTGGTGTCATCAACCTTGATGTTAGAGTCCTTTGGAGTAGACATCTGTTTGGGTTGAAGGAAGATTAGAATAGGCCAGATATTTCTAAGGAGATATTTCTAATCACACACATCACACTTCACACAAGCAACGTGCATGCAATCACAAACCCAAACTTTTCACTCAAACAAGGTTCAAGCACATACTTAGGCAACAAAATATTTTTGTTACACCACATAAGTTGGTGTGTTAAAACTAATCATTAGTATGGTGGTACAACTATATGGTTCACTTGAGATCATTCCATTCTTCTTAGTTGTTTCTTCTTGAATGAGATCTTGGTTTCCTTGGAACAATTCTTGCATCTTGGTCATAAACTTCAAAGGTGATGATAGCTCCTTCTAAGTTGTGTTTCCTTAGTCTTCAAGTCTTGAGTAATATTTCTTGTCTCATTTGTAGTCCTTAGTGATGTCCAAGTTGAAGTCCTTGGTGAAACTAAAGTTGAAGTCATTGGTGTTGTTGAAGTTGAAGTCATTTGAGTTGGTGAAGTCCTTTGCTCATGTTGAAGTCTTTGTTCATGTTGAGGTTTTGTCCATCAAGTTTGAAAAGGAAGAGATGTGGAATCAAAACAAAAAAAGGTTGAGGAAAGAGTTTACAAGATTGTTTTGTAAATAAGTTTTTTTTTTGGAACAAATACAACTCCTATTTTCTAAGGGTTTTTGTCCAATCCTAGGGTTTACAAATCCTACAGGCAACACAATGCTCTGATACTATCTGTAGAGGTCCCAACCTGAAAGGTAGATTCCTCCTGTGTTTTGCAATGCTAGTCCCTGGATCAATAGCTAGCATCCACAGTTAAGATGTAATATCAAGATACAAAGGTCATATTATAAATTTACAACCAGGAGTAACATAAGTTTATTACATCAAACATAGCTCATTTGGCTATTACAATACATTGCAGCGGAATAACTATAGTCATGGGTCCTTCATCTTCGAAGTGCAACAGGCAGATGTTGGTTGTAGATTTTGTAGTCCTAGTCAATCAAACAATCTTCATTTAAAAACAATCAACCTGCAACATTACAAGTTACAGCCACAAGGGTCAATACATTTGAATTGTATTGGCAAGCTTCACTTCTATGTATATAAGAGTGGATCCTATCATTATATGCATATTTGGCTAAGTATAGTTCGAGGCTTATTTGCATAAAGCAATATTTTATCCTATCTTTTCAAAAAGGGTTTTAAGTCCTTTGTCAAATTTCTTTTCCAAGTTCCTTGAACTCCTTGGTAGAAACTCAAGTGTTCAAGTACTTGTCAAAATCTCTTGAGCCACTTGGTAACCCCAAGTACACCAAGTTTTATGAAATCTCATGAGTTCCTTGGTAACCCCAAGTACATCATGCTCTTGAGCACCTTGGTAACCCCCCAAGTGCAACAAGCTTAACAAATCTCTTTGAATTCCTTGGTACCCCCAAGTGCATCAAGTTTTTATATTAGAAATTAGAATGTCGAGATCTCCCATAGTTCAAACTTTAGTTGCTCAGTATTGTCCATAACCGGGGACACGGCTAAGGACTTAGATTTTATTAACTTCTGCAGAAGGAGTACACTTTACCCACATGACACAATCCCATCTTGTTGCCACCAATGGCCTACTGGATTAGTGCTCACCAAGATGGAGTACCGGCAGACTGAGAGTGTGACGAAGTCTTTCCAAAAGGTCCTCCCATACATCATTGCTAGCTTGCCTTCAGCCCCCATGAAGCATTCCAGATCCCCATGTCCGGTAACTAAAGACAATGTACGGGTCTTCCTAATGTAGTTGACTAAGCCAGAGCCATAATAGCATGTGGTTGCACACGAAAGCCACAATTGGAGAAACATGTTCAATCTCTAAGTTTCCTAGGTGGTTTTCTTTTGGAGCACAACACAAAGTGATTTCCATAGACATGGTTTCTTTTGTTGCCACCTTCTCCAAAACTTAAAGTATCCACCACCTAGGTGGTTCATTGAGTCCTTGTTTTATTATGTAAAACATAAGTCTTTTCTCAACCTTTGTAAAATCTCAACATGTATCTCTTTTCAAAACATAGCATGGCTAAGCATGTACAACTTCAATATTTTCACTAAGTAGTGTATTGGGAATCCTATTAGGATTTATCATAGCATAAGTATAAAAATATCTTTTCATGCAAATTTTCAGAATCCACTAAGTATAATGAAAATAGTAGGTCATTTGAATGATAGTGTAACTTGCCTTTTTGGTAGGGAATGAGGGTTATCTCCTTGATCTTGCTAGTCTTACACTTTGCTAATTTCACTACAATCAATCAAACAAGCATAGTATCAAGTAGCATTCCAAACCAATATACAAACAACATTTCACATACACAAGCATGGATTCTAAGTCATGTATGGGAACATGCTTAAGATGGTTTTATTTACAAGGAAGGTCTCCACTAGGCTTACAATTTTGTAAGGTCCAAATTGGTCATTTATCAAAATGGCAAAGTCATTTGCAAATGTGTTTTTATCCTTAAACGATATTCAACCCAATCATCATTTTATGTGGGGAAACCTTAGTTTTATCAAGTCCATAAGCTTTAAGTCTTCACCAAAGGTTTCTAGTTCTTAGGACTTGGTGTTTTGGGACTAGTGGGTTTGATCAAAATCATTTTCTTTAAAGTTTTCTTCCCATAGTCATTTCCATAATAAAAACCATTCTTTTTTATTTGTTTAGAAAATGACTAAGTCAAGTAATCCAACCTAAATTTTACCAAAATCATTTTTAACACCAAGGGTTGGTTCCTAGGGTCAGTAAGGTCACACAAATCCATTTTGTAAAAGATTTAATCCCAAAATCAATTTTAAACAATTTTCCTACTCTAAACAAGCATACAAAAGGATCTGCAATTTCAAACAAGCTAACAGATACTATTTTCGAAACTAAGGCCATGGTTGGCTAGGGCTTGTTCTCCTGAATCCAACGACATAAAATTTGCAATTTTTGGACGTGTGGTTTGAAAGTTACAAGGGTTTGAAGTTTGCAAATAATTCTGATTCAAAAATCTGTTTTAAACTAGAGCCATGTTTTAATTCGTTAGATCTAAGTCATATCGCACGGTTCAGAGCTAGCGTACCCTTTCAGTTAAATGAATCTATTGCATTCGTTGGATTTAAATCGAACGGCTACGGTGCGACTGACCAGAGGAGGGCGGCGCTAGCGGCGACAGACGGCGGCGGCGCTCTGGCGGTGGAGTTCCGGCTAACACAGGAAGCGAGAGAGAGGGAGGAGTGGCTCACAGTGATCGCAAGGTCGTGGGGAAGCTCGACGTGTCAGTATCTCGTCGAGGGGCGTACGGGGGCGAAGTGGATTGCTCGCCGGAGTTCCAGCTGGCGTCGGTTGCGCGTGGCCGTGGTCGAGGGCGAGGCTGTAGGTCACGCGGAGGCAAGACAGGAGTATGGTCAGGTGCGTAAAACCAAGGAGAAGATGCTCGCGTGATCGAGAAGTAGAGGTGTGGTCGGATTTCACCTGGGGAACGCGCCGGAGTTGAAGACAGATGTGGCGGTGCTCGGAGTTTGTCGAGGGCGGTGTTCTGGGCGCCCGCTGTCGAACGATAAGCACTGGGAGGTTTGTCTGGTAGTGGGGAGTCTGCTAGTGTGCTCGGGGAGGTTCGGGGTGGTGTCGTGTCGCCGGAATTGGGGAATAAGTTAACGGAGGCAGCGGTGGTGCTGAGCAGATTGGCGCGACCTAGGCGAGAGAGGAGGAGTGGTCTGGGGAAAAGGAGGAGGAGGCGGCGCGTTTTATCGAGCATGGTTAAAGCGAGGTAAAGCGCGACGTTATGGCTAATTGATCGCGGAATCACAAGTAGCGGTGGTCGGGGGAGGAAGAAGGAGTCGCGTGGGTGGGGAGGAAGAACAGTGGAGGTGGGTCTACCTGTCAGTGGGGAAAGAAAACGAGGAGGAGGCCCACTGTCGGTCTCTGTGCGGGTTGGATGCGAGGTGTGAAATGTTTTCCTGCGTAATGGGGAGCTGGGCTGGTTGGTGGGCTTCCTGGGCTGTCTGGGTTGGGTTGGCCAAATTTCATTTTTTTTTATTCTGTAACTTTTTCCTTTTCTTTTTCTCATTCTGTTTTGAATTTCAAACAAACAAACAATGTTCACATCAATTCGAACAACACCCAAACTTTGTAAATTTGACTTGGTTCTGTTCAGTAGCCTGAATCTAAATCTAAAATACATAATTTTTAAATAATAAAGTCCATTATTAATTAAATAAATGTCCATTGCTAATTATCAAATTAGGATTTGATTTATTTCAAGTCAATTTAAATCCATATATTTTCCAAAACCAAAATAGTGGGTTGCATTTGAAATAAGGTATATTTAGAAAGCTTGTTTAAAATAACAATTTTGTTAAAGGTTCCATTTATAATTTAAATAAATGAATCATGGTTTATTAATCAAATAGGGTTTGATATAATTAATAAATTCCTCATTTGAAATCCAAATATTTTCAAAAACAAATCAGTGGGTTTTATTTGGAAGTAAAGGATATTTGGAAACTAATTTTTAAAAACAAAATAACATTTTATTTTAGAGTCCATTATTAATTAAATATAATAGACTTCCATTATTAAATCAAATAGGATTTATTTTATTGAGATATTTATTTTGAAATCCAATATAAAGCCAAACACTTTAGTAGGTTTTATTTGTGAATATCAACTATTTGGAAAACTTATTTTAAACAATTTAACAAGTTTTGATGTTTCAATTAAATTGGTATAACCTTTTATTTAAATAAAGTTTGGATATTAATTCCTTATTATTTTATTTTAAATAAACCTTTGTTGTTTTTATTCAAACTAAAAGTTTTAATTCTCAAAGTTTGGTCAAGGTTTAATTTGGCTTTACAAAAAATCTTTATTTATAAATCCACTTTTTCTTTTGATAACCAAATCTTTTATTGAAGGATCCAAAATAGTAGTTTCAAAACATTTTTAATTTGCTTTATTAAATGTTCCTCTTTATGATTAATTCAAATGGGTTTGAGGTTCCAATTGAATTCAAAAAGTTTCTTCTAGCTCTGAAAATTAAACAAAGTTTTATTTTATTCATTTATTTTCACATTACAAGATTTGGAAAATCTTGGGATGTGACAGGCTACCACCCTTAAAATAAATCTCGTCCCGAGATTTAGGAAGGTTAGGTTTACAATCAAGTTCAAACAAGTAGGGTACTACCACCCTTAAAATATTTCAAACAAAAATTACATATTGTCCTTCTTGGAATTCCTGGAGAAAATTTCTCATAGCAAACACTTGCATGGTTTCCTTGGTTTCCTTACTTGACTCATGGGCCAAGATTGAGCTTCTCCATAGGCTTGTTCAACTTGTTCTTCATTCTTTCTGGACAGTTGCTCGCATAGTGTCCTGGGTTCTTGCAGTTGAAGCAATGAATGTCCTTGAGTTCTTTACGTGGCTCTTGTGGGCAAGTTGCTACATAATGGCCTGGTTGTTTGCAGTTGTTGCACCACACTTGGTCAATCTCTTTATTCTTCTTGTTCTCTGGGCATCCACTGGAGTAGTGTCCCATTTCCTTACATTTACGACATTGTGCAAGGCTCATGTCTTGCTTGGGTTTCTTGATTTTCTTTGATCCTTTGAATTGGGTTGTCTTGTTTGGAGGTAGGAGTGGTTCTTTTCCTTTGATAGACTTGGATCCTTCTTGTTTCCTTTGTTCTACCATGGCATAGATGGGGAATTGGTCAGGAGTATGATCACTTCCTTCACAAAGGTAGCAAGTAGCTTGAGAGGTGGGGCATTGTCCAACAGGATGGTCTTCTTCACAATTGGGGCATTGTCCTTCATGCTCCGTGGAAGTATGATCCTTGTCTCCACAAATAATGCAAGCTAGGGCTCCATCTAGAACAACATTCTTGTCATCCTTGTTATCATACACTCCTCTAGGATAGCTTTCTTCCATGCTAATCATTTGATTAGTCACCTTAAGCATCAGTTGGAATTGTTCCTCCAAAAACTTTTGCAGTGCTGGATCTTTATCACTACTGTTGGCTAGGAACTGAGCTGTCAGTTGGTTCAACTGATGTTGGGTTGCTATGAGCTCTCTCATGCTGTCATCTTGGTTGGTGTTGGTGTCATCAACCTTGATGTTAGAGTCCTTTGGAGTAGACATCTGTTTGGGTTGAAGGAAGATTAGAATAGGCCAGATATTTCTAAGGAGATATTTCTAATCACACACATCACACTTCACACAAGCAACGTGCATGCAATCACAAACCCAAACTTTTCACTCAAACAAGGTTCAAGCACATACTTAGGCAACAAAATATTTTTGTTACACCACATAAGTTGGTGTGTTAAAACTAATCATTAGTATGGTGGTACAACTATATGGTTCACTTGAGATCATTCCATTCTTCTTAGTTGTTTCTTCTTGAATGAGATCTTGGTTTCCTTGGAACAATTCTTGCATCTTGGTCATAAACTTCAAAGGTGATGATAGCTCCTTCTAAGTTGTGTTTCCTTAGTCTTCAAGTCTTGAGTAATATTTCTTGTCTCATTTGTAGTCCTTAGTGATGTCCAAGTTGAAGTCCTTGGTGAAACTAAAGTTGAAGTCATTGGTGTTGTTGATGTTGAAGTCATTTGAGTTGGTGAAGTCCTTTGCTCATGTTGAAGTCTTTGTTCATGTTGAGGTTTTGTCCATCAAGTTTGAAAAGGAAGAGATGTGGAATCAAAACAAAAAAAGGTTGAGGAAAGAGTTTACAAGATTGTTTTGTAAATAAGTTTTTTTGTAACAAATACAACTCCTATTTTCTAAGGGTTTTTGTCCAATCCTAGGGTTTACAAATCCTACAGGCAACACAATGCTCTGATACCATCTGTAGAGGTCCCAACCTGAAAGGTAGATTCCTCCTGTGTTTTACAATGCTAGTCCCTGGATCAATAGCTAGCATCCACAGTTAAGATGTAATATCAAGATACAAAGGTCATATTATAAATTTACAACCAGGAGTAACATAAGTTTATTACATCAAACATAGCTCATTTGGCTATTACAATACATTGCAGCGGAATAACTATAGTCATGGGTCCTTCATCTTCGAAGTGCCACAGTGTATGTTGGTTGTAGATTTTGTAGTCCTAGTCAATCAAACAATCTTCATTTAAAAACAATCAACCTGCAACATTACAAGTTAAAGCCACAAGGGTCAATACATTTGAATTGTATTGGCAAGCTTCACTTCTATGTATATAAGAGTGGATCCTATCATTATATGCATATTTGGCTAAGTAGAGTTCGAGGCTTATTTGCATAAAGCAATATTTTATCCTATCTTTTCAAAAAGGGTTTTAAGTCCTTTGTCAAATTTCTTTTCCAAGTTCCTTGAACGCCTTGGTAGAAACTCAAGTGTTCAAGTACTTGTCAAAATCTCTTGAGCCACTTGGTAACCCCAAGTACACCAAGTTTTATGAAATCTCATGAGTTCCTTGGTAACCCCAAGTACATCATGCTCTTGAGCACCTTGGTAACCCCCCAAGTGCAACAATCTTAACAAATATCTTTGAATTCCTTGGTACCCCCAAGTGCATCAAGTTTTTATATTAGAAATTAGAATGTCGAGATCTCCCATAGTTCAAACTTTAGTTGCTCAGTATTGTCCATAACCGGAGACACGGCTAAGTACTTAGATTTTATTAACTTCTGCAGAAGGAGTACACTTTACCCACATGACACAATCCCATCTTGTTGCCACCAGTGGCCTACTGGATTAGTGCTCACCAAGATGGAGTACCCCGGTGAGTGTGACGAAGTCTTTCCAAAAGGTCCTCCCATACATCATTGCTAGCTTGCCTTGACCCCATGAAGCATTCCAGATCCCCATGTCCGGTAACTAAAGACAATATACGGGTCTTCCTAATGTAGTTGACTAAGCCAGAGCCATAATAGCATGTGGTTGCACACGAAAGCCACAATTGGAGAAACATGTTCAATCTCTAAGTTTCCTAGGTGGTTTTCTTTTGGAGCACAACACAAAGTGATTTCCATAGACATGGTTTCTTTTGTTGCCACCTTCTCCAAAACTTAAAGTATCCACCACCTAGGTGGTTCATTGAGTCCTTGTTTTATTATGTAAAACATAAGTCTTTTCTCAACCTTTGTAAAATCTCAACATGTATCTCTTTTCAAAACATAGCATGGCTAAGCATGTACAACTTCAATATTTTCACTAAGGAGTGTATTGGGAATCCTATTAGGATTTATGATAGCATAAGTATAAAAATATCTTTTCATGCAAATTTTCAGAATCCACTAAGTATAATGAAAATAGTAGGTCATTTGAATGATAGTGTAACTTGCCTTTTTGGTAGGGAATGAGGGTTATCTCCTTGATCTTGCTAGTCTTACACTTTGCTAATTTCACTACAATCAATCAAACAAGCATAGTATCAAGTAGCATTCCAAACCAATATACAAACAACATTTCACATACACAAGCATGGATTCTAAGTCATGTATGGGAACATGCTTAAGATGGTTTTATTTACAAGGAAGGTCTCCACTAGGCTTACAATTTTGTAAGGTCCAAATTGGTCATTTATCAAAATGGCAAAGTCATTTGCAAATGTGTTTTTATCCTTAAACCATATTCAACCCAATCATCATTTTATGTGGGGAAACCTTAGTTTTATCAAGTCCATAACCTTTAAGTCTTCACCAAAGGTTTCTAATTCTTAGGACTTGGTGGTTTGGGACTAGTGGGTTTGATCAAAATCATTTTCTGTAAAGTTTTCTTCCCATAGTCATTTCCATAATAAAAACCATTCTTTTTTATTTGTTTAGAAAATGACTAAGTCAAGTAATCCAACCTAAATTTTACCAAAATCATTTTTAACACCAAGGGTTGGTTCCTAGGGTCAGTAATGTCACACAAATCCATTTTGTAAAAGATTTAATCCCAAAATCAATTTTAAACAATTTTCCTACTCTAAACAAGCATACAAAAGGATCTGCAATTTCAAACAAGCTAACAGATACTATTTTCGAAACTAATGCCATGGTTCGCTAGGGCTTGTTCTCCTGAATCTAACGACATAAAATTTGCAATTTTTGGACGTGTGGTTTGAAAGTTACAAGGGTTTGAAGTTTGCAAATAATTCTGATTCAAAAATCTGTTTTAAACTAGAGCTGGCCACGCGTCATGTTTTAATTGGCCGAAAACGGTTCGCACGGATCACGCACTGCAGGCCGTTAGATCTAAGTCATATCGCACGGTTCAGAGCTAGCGTACCCTTTCAGTTAAATGAATCTATTGCATTCGTTGGATTTAAATCGAACGGCTACGGTGCGACTGACCAGAGGAGGGCGGCGCTAGCGGCGACAGACGGCGGCGGCGCTCTGGCGGTGGAGTTCCGTCTAACACAGGAAGCGAGAGAGAGGGAGGAGTGGATCACAGTGATCGCAAGGTCGTGGGGAAGCTCGACGTGTCAGTATCTCGTCGAGGCGACGCGAAGTGGATTGCTCGGGAGTTCCGGTGGCGTCGGTTGCGCGTGGTCGTGGTCGAGGGCGAGGCTGTAGGTCACGCGGAGGCAAGACAGGAGTATGGTCAGGTGCGTAAAACCAAGGCGAAGATGCTCGCGTGAACGAGAAGTAGAGGGGTGGTCGGATTTCACCTGGGGAACGCGCCGGAGTTGAAGACATACGCGGCGGTGCTCGAAGTTTGTCGAGGGCGGTGTTCTGGGCGCCCGCTGTCGAACGATAAGCACTGGGAGGTTTGTCTGGGAGTGGGGAGTCTGCTAGTGTGCTCGGGGAGGTTCGGGGTGGTGTCGTGTCGCCGGAATTGGGGAATAAGTTCGTCGGAGACGGCGGTGGTGCAGACGAGATTGGCGACAGCCTAGGGGCAGAGAGGAGGAGTGTCTGGGGGAAAAGGAGGAGGAGGCGCTGGCGTTTTATCGAGCATGGTTAAAGCGAGGTAAAGGCGCGGTGTTATGGCGAATTGATCACGCGGAATCACAGCAGGTAACGGTGGTCGGGGGAGGAAGAAGGAGTCGCGTGGGTGGGGAGGAAGAACAGTGGAGGTGGGTCTACACGCTGGGGAAAGAAAAGGAGGAGGCCCTTTGTCGGTCTCTGTCTTGGTTGGATGCGAGTGTGAAATGTTTTCTGCGGAATGGGGAGTGGCTGGTTGGTGGGCTTCTGGGCTGTGCAGGTTGGGTTGGCCAAATTTCATTTTTTTATTCGTAACTTTTCCTTTTCTTTTTGATTCTTTTGAATTTCAAACAAACAAACAATGTTCACATCAATTGAACAACACCCAAACTTTGTAAATTTGACTTGGTTCTGTTCAAGAGTTTTGAACCTAAATCTAAAATCCATAATTTTTAAATAATAAAGTCCATTATTAATTAAATAAATGTCCATTGCTAATTATCAAATTAGGATTTGATTTATTTCAACTCAATTTAAATCCATATATTTTCCAAAACCAAAATAGTGGGTTGTATTTGAAATAAGGTATATTTAGAAAGCTTGTTTAAAATAACAATTTTGTTAAAGGTTCCATTTATAATTTAAATAAATGGATCATGGTTTATTAATCAAATAGGGTTTGATATAATTAATAAATTCCTCATTTGAAATCCAAATATTTTCAAAAACAAATCAGTGGGTTTTATTTGGAAATAAAGGATATTTGGAAACTAATTTTTAAAAACAAAATAACATTTTATTTTAGAGTCCATTATTAATTAAATATAATAGACTTCCATTATTAAATCAAATAGGATTTATTTTATTGAGATATTTATTTTGAAATCCAATATACAACCAAACACTTTAGTAGGTTTTATTTTTGAATATCAACTATTTGGAAAACTTATTTTAAACAATTTAACAATTTTTGATGTTTCAATTAAATTGGTATAACCTTTTATTTAAATAAAGTTTGGATATTAATTCCTTATTATTTTATTTTAAATAAACGTTTGTTGTTTTTATTCAAACTAAAAGTTTTAATTCTCGAAGTTTGGTCAAGGTTTAATTTGGCTTTACAAAAAATCTTTATTTATAAATCCACCTTTTCTTTTGATAACCAAATCTTTTATTGAAGGATCCAAAATAGTAGTTTCAAAACATTTTTAATTTCCTTTATTAAATGTTCCTCTTTATGATTAATTCAAATGGGTTTGAGGTTCCAATTGAATTCAAAAAGTTTCTTCTGGCTCTGAAAATTAAATAAAGTTTTATTTTATTCATTTATTTTCACATTACAAGATTTGGAAAATCTTAGGATGTGACAGAAACTGACATCCACCAGCCGGATGTGTGGTACAAGCCACACGTCAAGTGCGGAGCCGGTCTCGCGAACGACGTCGCGTAAGGTTGGCCTGGACCGCTTCAATCTCACTATCCCGCGTCATAAGAAGAACACAAACAAGAGGCTTAAAACAGAAAACATCAACGCCCGCAACAACCATGTTGCGTTCTACTCGTGAAACACATCTACGCATAGATCTAGCTCTGATACCACTGAAGGGTTTCGCGGCATAGTAAATCAAAATTTTCTACGAATGAGCGGAGGAAAGCCAAGATCTAATCTAGGAGATGCAAACAACGAGAGATTGGATTAGATATTCATACCCTTGAAGATTCGCTGTGAGCGTTCGTCGTTAACGTGGGTGATGTAGTCGTACTCGCTTCTCCTCCTCGCGATTCGATCCGATCTAGCACCACAAGTGGCGGTGCCTCCGTGAGATGCACACGCGTGCACCTCGGCGTCTCCTCCTTCCTCGGACCAGCGAGTATGGTGGAGAGATAGATTGGATCTACAACACGGCGTGGTGTATATGGTGGAGAATTTCACGCAGGCTTCGCCTACAAACGATCGGGAGGAGAGAGGAAGATAGCAAGGCTGCTAGGTCTTGGAGGAAGGTGTGTGTGGGGGGCGCACCACCTCTATATATAGAGGGGTGACAGCCCTTGCCCTCCTCCAATCCTATCTCTAGTTTAAACAATTTAAACTCTCCTTATCTAGAAATCCTATCTCTAGTTTAAACGATTTAAACTCTCCTTATCTAGAAATTCTATCCCGAGATTTAAGCAGTCAAATCTCTCTAGAATCGCTGGGCCCTATGGGGCCTTGTGCCCCAATGCGCAGACACTCCCTCATAGGCCCATGCCCCTCCCGGAAGGTGGGGCCACGTTGGTCCCCTTGAAGGTTCTAGAAGCTTCAGACAATACCGATTAACCGGAACAATTCGAACTCCAAAAACTGCCTTGCCTTATATGAATCTTATTCTAGGACCATTCCGGAACCTCTCGTGATATCCGGATACCATCCGAGACTCGAACAAAAATTCATAAACCAATTATCCAATCTATCCTAGCGTCAAGACACGTTAAGTGTGACCTATGGTTCGAGAATATGCGAGACATGATCTTCTATCAATAATCAACAATGGTCTGCAGGCACCCATATTGACTCCCACACATTCATCGATGATCATATCGGATGAACCACGATGCCGATTCAATCAATCCCATATATATATTCCCTTTGTCTCGCGATATTTTACTTGCCCGAGATTCGATCGTCATTGTCATACCTAGTTCAATCTCGTTCACAAAGTACTTTACTCGCTCCATAATCCGATATCACTTTGTGATTAAATCCTTAACCACATTCTTGCAAGCGGTGTTGATATCGATTCACGAGTGGGCCCAAGTATATCTCTCCGACTTAGGAGGACAAATTCCATCTCGATACATACAACCCAATGATACTTTCCGATCACCGAGAGACACCTTTATGATCACCCTCTCATAGGATGACGTTTGATGACCTCAAAGCTTTCTTAGTACCAGGAGTTGCATTATCTCATGGTCTAAGGAATACAATATTTGACATAGGAAAAGCTTCGCAAAGATGAACACGATGAAACGATCTAATTTCTTCGCTTAGTTTGGGTCTGTCCATCATATCATTCTCCCAATGATATGATCTCATTATCAATTGACAACTCATGTCTATGGTTAGGAAACCTTAACCATCATTGATCAATGAGCTAGTCCTTAGAGGCGTACCAGGGACACGGTGTTGTTCACAAACCACACAAGTATTAATGTTTCCGCTTAATACAATTCTAGCATGGAATATAAACTTTATCATGAACAAGAATTATAATAATAACATCTTTATTATTGCCTCTAGGGCATAATTCCAACATGATACACCCCCTATACTTGTGGGTCATCAAGACTATTTTCTGGCGCCGTTGCCGGGGAATGAAGCGCTATTGAAGAGTGAAACTGGTAAGGGAAACTTTCAGTGTGAGTATTGCTTTTGTCACTTCTTGTTACTTTGTTTCCAATATGGATAACCCAATTGGTTTTATGTTTGGGAAAACTACTACCACTTCTAGGGTAGTAGATGAACCACCTCCTGTTAAGATAGATCCTTTTAATATACCTACAAGTATTGTTAATCGTGTTATGGATAATTATTATTTTGGGGATGGAACTGTCCATCCTGGTGATCACTTGCTTTTTATCCATGAATTATGCGGGTTGTTTAAGTGTGCAGGTATCACAACCGAACAGGTGAAGAAGAAGTTACTCTCCATATCCTTGAAAGGGAGAGCTGAAGAATGGTATAATCTGCCGAAGAATGGACAATCCATGGAATGGGAGGAGATGTCATCTCTATTTTACTCTAAATTTTATCCTCCCAGTGAGATCCATAAGGATACAGATCTTATATATAACTTTTGGCCTCTTGAATGAGAGAGTACAGCTCAAGCTTGGGGGAGATTGAAGTTACTAATGCTTAAATGTCCTTTTCATGAACTCCCTAACAATATCATTCTCAATAATTTTTATGATAGGCTTTCTCTTCATGATAAAGGTTTACTAGATGCTTCTTGTGCTGGATCATTCACACGTATGAAGGAAGAAGCTAAATGGGATCTCTAAGACCGTATTCAAGAGAAAACTGAGGCTTGGGAGAATGACAAAGGAAGAAAGTCAGGTATAAACTATGATTATGAATGCATTAAATCCTTTATGGGAACTGATAGCTTCCGTGATATTAGTAATGAGTTTGATCTTGATTCCCAAATTATTGCTAACTGTTTTAAGTCCTTTGCCTCTTACATTGAAATTCCCAAGAAGAAGTGGAACAAGTACCATGCTCCGTATAAAGATGTTGTTAATCATGTTCCAATTAGAAGTACTCAAGTTTGTACTACTAATCATATTGTTCCTGAACCCCATGTTGAGAAAATTCTTTTCACAGCTAAGGTAAAGGAGTACTCTATGATTATTAGTGAAAATAACAAAGGTACAATGAAAACTGTGGAGCCTGGTAAGCATTTGAGTGATGAACCTGTGGTAGCTATTGTGAAAGACACTGTCACTAGAAATATAGAGGACGAGCACATTGTCTTCTGAGAAGATGCTTCTAATATTATCTCTCATCCTAGTAAGGCTATAAAAGCTAGTGTTCCTGTGCTTTCTGTTAAAATTGGTGATCATTGCTACTATGGTTTATGTGATTTTGGTGCTAGTTCTAGTGCTATTCCTTATGAGATTTACAGGAAAATTATGCATGAGATTGGTCCTTGTGAGATTGAGGATATTAATGTGGTTATTCACCTTGCTAATAAGGAAACCATTTGCTCCATTGGCATTGTAAGAGATGTGGAGGTCCTCTGTGGTAAGATTAAATATCCTTCTCATTTTCTAGTGCTTAATTCAGCGGCTAGCAAAGCTTGTCCTATCATTTTTGGTAGACCTTTCTTGAACACTTGTGGAGCTATTATTGATTGTAAGAAGAAAAAAGTTTTAACTAAGTTTGACGGAGATTCTTATGAGTTTAACTTTTCCAAATTTGCTAAAGCTCCTTGTGAAAACAGCTTGCCTAATAAAGATTTCACGATGGAGCAACTTGCTTCTATTGATCCAGCCTATGACCTTGGACCTCTTTTTGATGACTGTAAGTATGCTTATTCTGATGATAAAGTTGTTGCTAGTGACAGTTATATTGTCAACTTTATTCAAAGTGCTACTGAAAGTTATTTTGAGAGAGGGAAACATGGTTTTATGCATCTCAATGATGTTAAGTTTCCCCGTTTTATGTTGAAAGCTTTAAATTTGCATATGTTTTGTCTTCCTATGCTTGTGGCCTTTTGTTTTAAAAATTCGTTTTCTCATGATACCCCCATGCATAGGAAGTGGGTTAGACTCAAGTGTGTTGGTTATTTGCTTCTTGATGCCCTCTTTCATTTCAGATATATATTCTTTGTGAGCATCTTTGAAAGTTTCAGGCCTAACTTAAAGGCATTAAAGAAAAGTACTTGTTGGGATATAACCCAAGAGTTTTGTCGAGTCTTGGAAGTTATTACCTCAGTAATAACCGCTCCTTATCCTTTTTGTTTTGGTTTTTGTGTAAAGTTCAACTACTTTTGTGAAGTAGAGGAGTTGTGAAAAGTGGCTGTCCTGGGACAGATTTTTACCTAACTTTCATCAGTTCTGCACCTTTTGATTTGAGCAACAAAAGGTCTTCGTAAAAGTCAATATTTACCTACTGGTCTGTTTTGACAGATTTCTGTCATCATTTGCATTTGCCTCTTACAGAAGCTTTTATTTTGATGGTTTTTCAGTTGAAGTGTGTACCCAAAGGGTTGTTGTTTTTGCTTACACTAATGTTTTCATTGAGTTTGTGCAAAAGTTTTGTATGAAGGAAATTCACAGGAAAAAGAGAAAAAGAATCTGCAGAGTTCGTCTTTAAATAGGTAAAAGTGGTGAAAACAGAAGGTTCATGAAACCCCAATCTTTTTATATTTTTGATGTTTTTAATACATAAGGGAAGCTACGATACGAAACTGAAGAGGAAGCAGAGTCCGGGGTGGACAAGACCACCCCAGGCGCGGGCCCAGCCTGACCACGCCTGAGGGGGGTGTTCCCCCCTCGAACTTCGTATCCGCCTCGTTTCCGTGTCAAAACCTTCCTTATGCATTGAAACTTCGTAATATATAACCCCCTGGGTTCCCCGAGGTTCTTGCATCATGTTCTCGCCATGTTTTCGTTTCAATCTGTTTCTGTCAGGAAATCTTATCAAGTTTAGAGCACCATGGTCTCTGCCAATGACAAAGGCAAGAAGCCTGAGGAAGAAGAACCTCGAGTCCCCAAGGAGGAGGAGATTTTGGTAGGTTATGAAGGATACATGGAGGAGGACAAGCATCCGGACACTCATGCTAGCGTCGCAAGCATTGGTTTGGTGTCACAACTTACCCAGCTTAGGAGGACAGCACATATGTCTACAGGAGGGAGAACTCTGCGTCATATCCTCGCTCCGTGCACACTTCCTCCTAGTACCCCTTGTTCTAACCGTGCAGGAAAGAAACACTCTAATTTGGAAGAATGGAGAAAGAATAACAAGGACCGGGATCCTCGGTCTGAGTTGATCATGGGCTGCATTGAGCATAATTCAGAGTTAATTCGTACTCTGACCTTCGATATGGAGGATTTGAAGAAACTTATTGAAGAGCTTATCAAGAGAACACCACCACCACCGAAGGAGTAATTCGTCATCAGGTTTGGCATCCCCTTGAATTGTTCCAAGCTTGGGGGAGTGCCGCTGTATCACCACCATTATCTTTTATCTTTTACCTTTTTAGTGGATTCATATATATGGTAGAGAGGTTATCTTATAGTTTGTTTTGCATGTGGAAGTATCTCTCCTTTAGTTGATTATCTATGTATCTCTTGGTGTGAGTGCCTTTATTGAATATTAATGAGAAGTCCCATCTTTTACTTTTTTGCACTTCTTATTTTAGTTTGCAATCTCTATTATATGATGGATCTTTTTGTTCAGTATTGGCACCACTTTGGGATCATCAAGTGGATCTGAATTGGTTTTGGCAAACCGATTTTTGGTCAATGGCATTAGTTTGAAAGAAAAAGAAAGAAATAAAAAATCTTACAAGTATTTGGTATCATCTGTTTTCTTTCTTGTTGGCTCATAAGCTTAGTATTATTTATTTAAGATTATTTTGTGTCTTCAAGGAAGATTGCATGCTTGGATTTATTACTTGTATGTTTGCTTGTTTCTTTCAACTCTCTTGCTTGCTACCCAGCCTTGCTAGCCAAAAACCTGTTTTGAGAGGGCATACTTCTCATGTTTCCAAAATCCTTTGAACCCAAAACTTTTGCCACTTGTGTCCACCATATATACCTAGTAGCTTTTGCTATTCCAGGAAAATTCTCAAGCTTCATCTACCTTTCAAATTAAAAAGTATTTTGTTATGTGAAAACTAGTTAGTAAAGCTCTCACGAACTTGATGGCACACCTTATTTCCTTGCCCCTAATAGACTTGAACCATTGTGAACATTGAAGTTGTATATGCTTGCATCTATACGTTGGAATTAGCAGAAACGTCCTATCACGGGGAACGTTTTCAACATTGCACTTGTACTCTATACATAGTTGATATCGTGCTCTTTGTTCTATGGATGTCAATGGTGTGAAATAAAGAGAGAACTTGCAAGTCCATGGAGTATGTATTCTGTGTGAGAGAAACGCCTGGGCCGCTAGCCTAAGCCATGCTTAATCATGGTGGAAACTTGCAGCATCACCATAGTGAGTCATCTATGAAGCATCCTCAATAAAAAGCTATACACGTAGTAAATAAAAAGATCGATGAGATACTCATTGTCTGCTTGCCTTGTCATTTTGGTTATGGGAAATCTCCTGTACCATGTGCAAGGGGTACCCCGTTGGCGGTTGTCAATGATATGCAAGTACTTACAATGACAAGAACTTACCTGAACCCAAAGTTGAGTATGCATGAGGAGTGGACCTCATATTCAAGGGACATGAGATTGCCAACTTATATTTCGTCAAGCATATACTCCATCTTTGTTCACTTTAACCTTAATCATCTCAAGATGCTTATGATAGGGGCAATGAGGGCTCAAAGCTAGTAAGTACCATAATGTTTTGTAAGCTCTTTATGACTTGTAATCCCTACTGCCCTCTAAGAAGGGACCTTTCTCCCACTTCCAAGTTGAGTCAGTAAACCTACTTCCTCTCTTTCTCCAGCAAGCTTTTGAGTTGTTGTGTTTCAAGCATTCATATGGTGATTTCTTCAATCATGTTATCTATCTTCCTTGTTTGCACAAAACTCTTATCTACTGAGTATTACTTTGAAAGCCTTCACTTGTGAAAAGACCTTTTTGAGCAAAGATTGCTCCTGTTTTGAAAACTTCTACAAAGCTTTATTTTTGAAACTGTTTGCCAGCTGTTCTCTGACCAAGAACAAGAGTTTGCCAATTCCAATTATGATTTATCTTTATGCATCTCTATTGTGACTGCTGTACTTTGTTGCAAGCTAAGTTATATAATGGTGAGTTGCTCTCTTCTATGAGTTGTGCAATGGTAAGTGTGATGCTTCTTGTTTGTATACTTTTATCGACACTTCACTCCATAAACCTGTGGACATGTGTACTGAGCTCAGTATTCGCTTGGGGACAAGCAAAGTCTAAGCTTGGGGGAGTTGATACGACCAATTTGCATCACGATTCTATATCATAATTTACCTCTATTCATAGATATTTGTCTTATTATGAGGTATTACTTATGGCTTTTCATCTGTTTATGCATGTTGGATGATTCTTGGAGGATGGACTGCCGGAGTCTGGATTATGATGGAAAATAAGGTGTTTCGGTGCAATTTCGCCAAGATCAGAAAAATACCATAAAAATATGGAAACGTATTATTTTACCAGAAGACGAAGGATGCCAGAAGGAGGGACGAAGTGAGGCCTCAAGGGCCCCCCTAGGCGCGGGCCCACATAAGTCCACGCCTAGGGAAGGTGTGGCCCACCTGCCCGGCCTCCGACTCTGCCCCTTCGCCTATATCTTCCCTTTGAAACCCTAAGGCTCGGGGAGCAACCACAGATAGATTTCCGCTGCCTCTGGTGGGCAGAAAACACCGAGAGAGAAAGATCTCTCCGTCAGACAGATTTCTGCCGTGGTAATTCCTTCCTGGAGAGGGGAGACTGTCGCCATCAACATCGTCATCAAGCTAGGCTTCATCAGGATCATCATCATCATAATCCACACCATCATCACCACTCCGTCCCATTGTAACAATTGTGTTGGATATTACTTAGTTCATTAGGGGAACCTTTCCCGGTGTTGATTACTATTGTAGTTGATGCTTGTGAGTGGAACCATTGGATTATTGTTTATGTTCATATTGTTATCCATTATCATATCATCTTTGATCTTGATCCATATGATTCTCGTGAGTAGTTCGTTTGGTTCTTGAGGACATGGGAGAAGTCATGTTGTTAGTAGTGAATCTGTGATGAGTTATTATTCAATGGTTTAGTATTTAAGTTGTGGTGCTATTCTTCTAGTGGTGTCATGTGAATGTCGACTACATGACACTTCAACATTTATGGGACTAGGGGAATGCATTGTGTATTTGGCTACTAATCGCGGGGTTGCCAGAGTGACAGAAACCTGAACCCCCGTTAGGACACCTTTGCACAAGGAAGCGTAGGATCTCAGAGTTTAAGGCTATGGTTAGATTTATACCTTAATTACTTTCCTGTAGTTACGGATGTTTGCAGGGGGTTTAATCACAAGTATGTATTAGTCCTATAAAGGGCGGTATGTTAGCACAGGTTCACCCACACAACACTTACAAACACTAGAGAAGAGTACTCATCTATTTGAAATGAAAAAACTTGACATAATTCTCATGTGTCCTCGAGAACGTTTGGTACTTATAAGTATTTCCACCGGCTTGTCCTTTGCTAAGAAAGGATTGGACCACTTGCTCCGTTTGTTCGTTACTTTTGTTACTTGCTCCTTGCTTTTTTGCTTTGTCAGAAAACTACTAAAAATCCATTTGCTAAGTATTCACAGGGATTTCCTGCTCCATAACACTGTTCAGCACCTTCTGCTCCTCGTTGGGATCGACACTCCTATTTATCAAAAGTACTACGATACACCCCTTATACTTGTGGGTCATCAAGGCGGTATTACCGCCAAAACTTCCGCCCAAATTCCGTCAAATACAACAAACTAGACAGAGAGGATACAGAACGTGAGCGGAAGAAGAACCGGAACTTCCACCGGAACTTCCGGCGGCAAAATTCCCTAGCGGAACTTCCGATGGGTAGTCGGGACTTCCGGTTAGGGAAATTTGAGAAACCAAAACTGCAATAACTTCCGCATCCGAACTCCAAACGAGATGAAACCATTTATTTTGGAAAGATAATGAAGAATATAATCCAAACGAAATATTGGGTATCACCTGGGGAGAAAATACCATGAATATATATGTGATGTATCTCCCAAGGTGTGGAGCCAAAAAACTCGGAAGATCAAAAACCGCAATAAGATATGCAAGTGAAATCCTTATTTGATGAACTAGAGCTTGTTATGATGATGAACACAAGCTCTAGATCCTCTCATGGACAAGAACCAACTAACAACCAAGAAAGATGATGCTATGAATGCAAAGGTTTGAGCTCTCTCTGAACGATGCGATCGAGACACCCGCTTGAGAATCCCTCTTGATAGTACGGCTATCTAGCCTAAACCCGGTCTCCCAACTAACAACACGAGACCGGCAAAAGAGAAGCCCTATCAAGATCATACCTTTGCCTTGAGCATTCCACTTGAACTTGATGTAGACCGTCTTGTTCTTCTAAAGTGGGAACACCTTTCTTGTTTGTTGTTGCTCTCTCTTGCTTGATGAAGACTTGCAAATTGCTCCCCCATAATCCATTGGAAAACCTCTTCTTGAACTTGTCTTCATCACTCCATGATCACGAGGATGGAAAGCTTCAAGCATGAGATCTTCTAGAGATGGCGCATCTTGAGCTCGCCCTTCTTCATCCCTTCTTGAGGTTGATCCATCTTGATGCAACTCTTTGCACTTGTCTGAATCAACCTTCAAGCTCCTTCTTTCTTCATGATTCCAATGGGCACAAAGCCTTTGGACATTTCTTCATCTTCCAACCTTGAGACCAACACATGGCCCAAGCGATGCCAATGGACAAACCTACAAGTGAAACTCAAATTACACATTAGTCCATAGAGATTGTCATTAATTACCAAAACCACACATGGGGGCATACATGCCCTTTCAACATGCATGCACAATATGGGAACAATATCACAAACTATGCCGTGATTTTGCACATAACATCGGTCACTTGGACCAAAAGTCATGAAACCTCGACCATGATAGGTCATTTTGTGAAGACATAATCAATATACCAAGTTTGATATTTTTTCTTGCAACTATGTCACATAATATGACACCACGCAAAGGATTTACATTGTTCGGACCTTTTTTGAATTTCTTATGCCCGTTTCGAATTTTACCAGTTTCAAACTAGGTCAAAACGGTGTGCATGAAGATAGGGGGAGAGCCACGTTAGAACTTGCATTGGATATCTGAACAAACAACATATTGTGAGTGTAAAAATGATTTTTTTTCAAAAAATCACGGGCGTTAAATCATGTACCTGTAGTTCAAACCGGACCCACTTCCTACCGATTCGATAGACATTTGTCTTTTTCACTCGGGAAGGACGGAAAGGTTTGAGATCTCCCGGTTGTGATATCGTTCATGTAAGGTGGTCTAGTATTTTATAAAAATGGGATGGTAGCATTTTGTAATTGCATTTTGGTGTCTGCTTCACAAATTGACCCTTTTTTGCGCTCGTAAAATGGAAAATGGCTTTTTCGTGCGACGAAAAGGAAAACTTCCTCCCACATCATTGTTCGCCATCCCAAGATCCACATGCATGCACAATATGGGCACAGTATCACAAACTATGCCGCGATTCCACACATAACATCGGTCACTTAGACCGAAAGCCATGAAACCTCGAACATGATAGGTCATTTTGTGAAGGTTTTTTCGAGATATAATCAATATAACAAGTTTGGTATTTTTCCTCTCAACTATGTCACATAATATGATACCATGCGAAGGATTTACATTGTTCGGACATTTTTTCAATTTCTTATGCCCATTTCGATTTTTCCCTTTTTGAACTAAGGTCAAAACAATGTGCATGAAGATAGGGGACGAGCCTCATTAGAACTTGCATTGGATCTCTGAAGAAAACACATATTGTGAGTCTAAAAATGACTTTTTCAAAAAATCACGGGCGTTAGATCATGTACCTGTAGTTCAAACCGGACCCACTTCCTGCGGATTCGGAAGACATTTGTCTTTTTCACTTGGGAAGGATGAAAAGGTTTGAGATCTCCCGGTTGGGAGATCGTTCATGCAAGGTAATATAGTATTTTAGAAAAATGGGTTGGTAGCATTGTGTAACTGCATTTTTGTGGTTGCTTCACAAAAAGACTCGTTTTTTTACGCTCAGAAAATGGAAAATGGCTTTTCCATGCGAAGAAAAGGAAAAATTCCTCCTGCAACATTGTTCGCCATCCCAAGATCCACATGCATGCATAATATGGGCACAGTATCACAAACTATGCCGCGATTCTGCACATAACATCGGCCACTTGGACTGAAAGCCATGAAACCTCGAACATGATAGGTCATTTTGTGAAGGTTTTTTCAAGACATAATCAATATACCAAGTTTGGTATTTTTTACTTGCAACTATGTCACATAATATGTTACCACGGGAAGGATTTACATTGTTCGGACCTTTTTTAAATTTCTTATGCCTGTTTCGATTTTTTCCCATTTCAAACTAAGGTCAAAACGGCGTGCATGAAGATAGGGGACGAGCCTCGTTAGAAATTGCATTGGATCTCTGAAGAAACAACATATTGTGAGTCTAAAATTATTTTTTTCAAAAAATCACGGGCGTTAGATCATGTACCTGTAGTTCAAACCGGATCCACTTCCTACCGATTCGGCAGAAATTTGTCTTTTTCACCCGGGAAGGACGGAAAGGTTTGAGATCTCCCGGTTGGGAGATTGTTAACATAAGGTTGTCTATTATTTTATAAAAATGGTATGGTAGCATTCTATTACTGTATTTTGGTGGCTGCTTCACAAAATGACCTGTTTTTTGCGCTCGGAAAATGGGAAATGGTTTTTCCGTGCGACGCAAAGGAAAACTTTCTCCTGCAACATTGTTTGCCATCCCAAGATCCACATGCATGCACAATATGGGCAAATTATCACAAGCTATGCCGTGAGTTTGCACATAACATCGGTCACTTGGACCGAAAACCATGAAACCGCGTACATGATAGGTCATTTTGTGAAGGTTTTTTTGAGACATAATCAATATACCAAGTTTGGTATTTTTCCTTGCAACCATGTCACATAATATGACACCACGCGAAGGATTTACATTGTTCGGACCTTTTTTTTGAATTTCTTATGCCCGTTTCGAATTTTTCTTATTTCGAACTAAGGTCAAAATGGCGTGCATGAAGATAGGGGACGAGCCGCGTTAGAACTTTCATTGGATATCTGAAGAAACAACATATTGTGAGCCTAAAAATGATTTTTTTCAAAATATCACGGGTGTTAGATCATGTACCTGTAGTTCAAACTAGACCCACTTCCTACTGATTCGGTAGACATTTGTCTTTTTCACCCAGTAAGAACGGAAAGGTTTGAGATCTCCCGGTTGGGAAATATCTCATGTAAGGTGGTCTAGTATTTTAGAAAAATGGGATGGTAGCATTCTGTAACTGTATTTTGGTGGCTGCTTCACAAAACGACCCATTTTTTTGCGCTCAGAAAATGGAAAATGACTTTTCCGTGCGACGAAAAGGAAAACTTCCTCCTGCAACATTGTTCGCCATCCCAAGATCCACATGCATGCACAATATGGGTATGGTATCACAAACTATGCCATGATTCTGCACATAACATCGGTCATGTGGACTAAAAGTTCATCTTTAGTCCCGGTTGGAAAAACCAACCGGGACTGAAGGGATTGCGGCAGGCTATGGCAGGCAGCACTAATGATAGGGTTGAGTGTCGACATTATGTTGCGAGTGTCGACACTATGCCGTGCCGCTTGTACCTTGTCCCGGATGGTGTCTCCAACCGAGACAAAAGATAAACCTTTAGTCCCGGTTGTAGACACCAACCGGGACAAAACATGAGTCACGGGTGAGTGTCGACATTATGTCGTGAGTGTCTGACACTATGTCGTGCTGCTTGTACTATAAATACGCATCCTTGTGAGCCCTCGGGCATCTCCAAGATGGTTTGCGAGAGCAGGGACACCACTACGACCAGTTTGAGGGAGATGCCGGAGGAGCCTAGTCCTCTGTCATCTCCAACAAACTGGCCATAAATGCACTCCCTAATATGTGAAATTAGTTAGCTCCCAGGCGTATTGATCTAATTAGAAAAGTTACAAGCTACAAGATGGTGTGCGAGAGTAGGGAAACTACTACGACCAGCTTCAGGGATATGCCGCCAGAGCCCAGTCCTCCGGCATGTCCCTAAAGTTGGTCATAGAGGCACTCCCTAATATGTGAATCGGGAAGTCGTAGTACGAATCGATAATAAAGGCCCCCTTTAGTCCCGATCCATCCATAAACCGGGACTAAAACTCAAGACATTTATTAATATTAAAAACTGAGACTATAGAATCGGGACTAAAGACCCCCTTTAGTCCCGATCCAGCCACAAACCGGAACTAACACTCAAGACATTTATTAATATTAAAAAACTGAGACTAAAGGACCCCTTTAGTCATGCTCATATCTATCCCTATAGTACACAGCTTCAGGGTCGTCTTCGTCTTCGTTATCGTCGTCGTTGCTAGGCACACGCGGCTGGATCCTCAGCCCAGCCATGGAATATTCCGAGGGCACCTGCCACTCCGGCCTCGGAATCACGATGCGTATGGGAGGGGTCTCCCGGATGACAACGCCGCTACACCCACGGCCTTCACCACTGTCACCCTTCTTATGTATGTGCGGCTGCTGCTGGCGCCGCAGGCGAGGATGATCTTCCTGCGCGATATAGCACATCACGCCAATGATAGTCTGGTTCACCCACCACAGGCGGCGGCCGGCTTCGTTGTGGTTTACCGAGGAGTACCGTCACCCTCGTACTAGGCGAGCTCCCTTTCCTGTCGGTTAGCGAAGATGGCAAGGTGTCGTAGTTGTCAAGATCCCAATGGGGATCCATCCGCTGCTCCGCTATGATATCGACGTAGAAGTGGCTCTTGATGGCCGCCTGGCGTGCGGAACCTTGAGGCACAGGAGGGACAAGAACTCCTCCAGCGCTCATCATCCATTCGGCAGGCAGGAGGTAGCCCGACGGACATGGGTAGTGAAGGGAGTATGCCTGAGAGGCAATAATAAAGTGGTTATTATCGTATTCCTTGTTTATGATAAATGTTTATTTTGCATGCTATAATTGTATTAATACGGAAAAGTTAATACATGTGTGTTTAATAAACAAGCAGAAAGTTCCTAGTTATGCCTCTCTCATAAACTAGCTCGTTGATTAACAAGATGATCAATGTTTCCTGATCATGGACATTGGATGTTGTTAATAACGGGATCACAACATTAGTGTAATGGTGTGATGAACATTCATCCGATGTATAGAATTACGATCAAAGTCATTGAGTTTATATTGCTATAACAACTTACGAAGTGATCCTAATCCTTAGACCATGAGATCATGTCAATCACTAACACCAGAAGAGTTTCTTGATAACATCAAACGTCACACCATAACAGGGTGATTATAAAGATGGATTCAGAACTAATAAAGTGTTATGTTGAGTCCCATGGATCAAGAGTGGAATTTGTTCATCCCGATGACGGATAGATATACTATGGGCCCTCTCGGTGATATCACATTGGTTAACTTGCAAGCAATATATCACGGGAACGAGAAAAAAGTGCATGTCAGTAACGAGATCAAACTAGGTATGGAGATACCGATGATCGAATCTCGGACATGTAATATATCGCGAAACAAAAAGGATTAAGATACTAGCATAAAAGGTTCCGACGATCACAAGAAAGTCATCGTTGAATGTGTGGGAGTCAGTATGGGTCTCCAGATCCCGCTTCTGATTATTGATCCGAGAGGGGTATCGATCATGTCTTTATTATTCGCGAACCGTAGGGTGACACACTTAAGAGACACTGACATCCATTTGGAGCAAAAGTTTATGCCGAAAAGATTAACAAGCGCAGGAATTTATTTCACTAGATACCGAAACGGGTTTTCGGGTGAAATTGCAGAAAGTGTTTCTGCATGTGAAATGAAATACTAGCAAGGGGTTGTATTTGAATGTTTGTCATTAAAGTAATTGACAAAATTCTGAATAAATAAAAGGAGTTTTATTTAATGAGAGCTTGCATTAAATTTGGTGGAAATTTAATGGGAATTTGAGTGGGTTTTTGAGTGGAGGGAATTGAAAGGCATTTGAGTGAGTGGAGTGTCCACCCACATGAATGTGGAAGAGGTGGGGGAAGCCCCATGGCTGGGCGCATGGCCCCTTGGGTGCCCCATCTCCCTATAAAAGGAGCCCCCTCCCTCTCTGTCACTCACACCTCCTCGTAAAGGATCTCTCTCACCCTCTAGAATTTATCCCCCATGGTCTCGGACTAGCGAGATACATGTTCCTGGTGGCTATTCGGCAAGAAAGATTTGTGCTTCCGCTGCATCTCTGGAGCGAGGAGGCGGAGGTTGCTCGGTGCCTCGAACGTGTGTGCGAGCACGGATCTTGCTGTTTTGGCGCTTAGGACTTCCTCTCAATCTTGAGATCGGCAAGAGATCGTCTACATCAACCACGAGTTTGGACTCGTTAAGCTTTGTCGGTCTTCAAGGGTATGTTCTGACGGATATACATCCGCCGCTTTTGTATCTAGTAGATAGATCTTGGTACGAGTTGTTCCCATCGTAGGAATTTTTTGTTTTCTATGTCATGAACCCTACAAAGGTATCATAGCGATCTATGCGTAGATACTTTTGCGCAGGTAGTACACATATGAGTATGTGGGCGATGATGATCATTTTATTGCTTCTTAGTTGTACTTTGGATATTGGTGGCATAGTGGGATGAAGCGGCCCGGACAAACTTTACATGTCCTCGCACATGAGACCTATTCCACGCTTGACATGCAACTAGTTTTGCATAAGTGGCTAGCGGGTGTCTGTCTCTCCTACTATATTCAATATCTAATTTCCAACGAGTTGTCAACAATTTGGTTATCCTCGTTGTGGTTCATGTTCGTAGGTAAGAACGGTTCTATCTTCGAAAGCCCTAAGCCACGTAAAACTTGCAATGGATAAATTAGAGGCGTCTAGTTTAGATTGTTGTTGGGCTAGTGTTATGATATGGTGATGTTGTAAGTAGAAGTATGAGATGATACTCTTACAACACACATAGCGTGTAAGTTCCATAGACCTTGGCCTTACACATAAAGGTATGATAGAGATCATTCCACGGTGCACATGATGGAGATCATATGGGGGAACCATATCATTTCACTAATAAACATGTGATGTTTTGATTGCATCTTATATTGCTTGTTTGGCGTTTTATTAGCATAATAAGATGATCCCTCATTTAGATATCAAGATAAGAATGTGTTCTTCCTTAAGTATGCACCGACAATGTTTCGTCGCTTCAAGACATCACGTGATGATCGGGTGTACTTGAATCCACGAGCATATCTCGGGTGTAAGACAGTTACACACGCGAATACTAAGGTTCTTACTTGACGAGCCTAGCATGTACAGACATGGCCTCGGAACACGGACCGAAAGGTTAAGCATGAGTCATATGTTTTGATATGATGACCATATGGATGCTCGCCTTTGAAGCTATACCGACTCACGTGATGATCGGACTTGGTGTAGTGGATTTGGTTCATGTAATCACCAAAAAGACATGGGAATGTCATTTTTGAGTGGGAGTTTATTTCTCTAATTTGGATTAGTAGAACTCAATTTATCATAAATTAAATCAAAGTGAATTTGCATAATTTGTTGTAGTCATTGGCATTCGTTAACCACCTTATGCTTAGTTATAATTGAGATAATAGAACTATAGAATTCTGGATATATACTTTACGAACTGGTATTGTATTGTGTTGAGTGTCAATCTAAAGTTTAAAGTCCTATTGCAAACTTTCAGCAAACTCTGTTTACTCCATGAAATTTAATAATTGGTATTTGTGGCATCCCGCAAAACCACTACTAGAAAATCGCGTTGAATTTGTGCATTGCATCGTCACCATCATGCATTGTTTGCCAAAACTATTTTCGCAACGCCCGTTTTGTTTTCTAAAACGCCCCAACTTTAATCAAATATCAAACCCGGGTCCCCGGAATATTTTGTTTTGGCCGCTATCGGTTTGCACACGGCCCGTTTAGATCAAATAAAAAGTTTCAGTGTTTTTAGCGGGCCGAATCGACCCGAACGACCACCCCCATTTTCTAAACGGTCCACCTACACCTGCCCTTCTAAATCCTAAGTACACCAACAAATCCACCCACACCCAACCCTCCACCTCACCCTGGCCACTCCCCTTGCGCCACCTCACCCTCTCCTCTTTCCCCCACCAACCAGCAGCCGCCACGTGGCCCTCCTCCTCTCTCACCTCTCCCTTGTGGCCACCTACCCACCAGCCCCACAGCAGCCCCAGCACACACACGCTCTACACGCACGCGCCCCCCAACCCTCTCTCTCTCTGCCGCCTGGGTCCCACCCGCAAGCCCCACCCCTGCCAGCGCCCCGCTTCCTGTTACTCTTCTTCCTCCCTCTCTCCAACCTCCCACCGACCCCCACCATCCCCGCGTCCCCGCCACGCTCCTCCTCTGCCCCGCTCCGTCCACACGCCCTCCCCTCCTCCAGCGGCAGCTCTGCCACCGCCCGCTCCCCCCACCAACCACGCCTCCCGCGCGCCGCCCCATCTCAGACCGCCGCTGCCGCCTCCGCATCCACGCGAGCCTCGCCCTCCCTCCGCGCAGCTCCCCAGCCCCGCCGTCCGCCGCAGCTCCCGCGGCGTGCCTCCTCCTCCTCCGCTCCGGCGCCGCCTCCCGTCGCCCCCTCAAGTTCCCCGTCCCCGTCGCTTCCTTCCTCGGCTCCCCGCAGGCCGCATCCTCGTCGCCCGGCGAGTCCGCCACTCGCGCTGGAGCTCGCCCGCCACCGTCGCCTCCCCTTGGCGCTCGCTGCCACTCGCATCCCGCCTCCACCTGCGCCTCCGCCTCGACGCTGGCGCGGCGCCGCCTCCGCTACCCGCGCCCGAGCTTCACTGCGCGCCGCCGCCCAAGGCCTGCAGCCGCTGCGCCCGGCGCCCGTGCTCGCTGGCCCCCAGGTTCGCCTCCGCTCGCCGTCGTCGCTGCGGCCTGCACCGCCCAAGCGCCGTACCTCGCCGCCCGAGGCCCTCCACCGCCTCCCCCGCGAGCAGCTCCGGCCACGACCTGGCCCGCCTCGCCGCCCCGCGCGTTCCGAGCTCTGCCGTGGCCGCTGCCACGATGACCTCGCCAGGACCACCCCGTACCCGCTCTCCCCTCCGACCCCATCAGCTCGCCGGGCCCGTCCAGGACGCCCGAACCCGAGACCGATCCCGCCGCATGTCAAGACCTTCGTACACGGTAGTTCACCGGCAAGACCGGCTCGATGCCGATGGATGCGAAGGATGTATATGTACATGGTGCCCCAAGTTCTTCGTCGCGGATCCGAACCCGAACACCGCCAAAACCCCGTACCCGAAGGCCGTCGACGCGGAACCCCAAGATCTCCTGGAGTGACGAGATTTTCTCCTCGCAACGCCATGATCGTCTACACGGAACCGAGGACGCCGCGACCCGAACGCCAAGATCTCCCCCCCGAACCCGAAGGCCGATCCCGTACCCGGTGCCGCGTCAAGATCGCCTTCTCGGACCCCGTTGACGCCAAGTTCTTCGCCGTAGAGCAACAAGGCCTCCGACAAGACAAGGAACGCCAAGTGTTTCACCCCGGACACCGAGTCCGCCGAGAACCCCCGATGCGACTAGTGCTACGTCCCGAACGCCAAGACCGACCCGTTACGCAGATCCGACAAGATCGTCGCGACGACAAGAACGGCACCGACCGAAACAAACCCGATGCGCCCCGGCACGGAACCAAGTCCGGCTTCCCGGATGCGCCAAGACCTACCCCGAAACCCGAGAACGCTTCCGCCGAGACCGTTCCCGTCGAACCCGGAACCCCAAGTTCGTCGAACCCTAACAAGATCGGCCGAACCCTAAATGTGTGACCCCTTCTCGCCAACCCTATTTTATAAATGAAATATAATCTTGTCGCATATTAAATTGTCATATCGCATGCATCATCTGTGGTTTGGGGGCCTTAGGCCGATTCACCTAATAATTAATATGGGGCCCATATGCGGGCAAATCTAGTCTCATATCGGCCTCATTTAAATTTGTGTAGCGAACCCGGTGCTATCTTTTGCCATGCTAAAACAACATTTAAATTGCGGGGCTTCTAAATAACATGAACCACCTAATTAATTGTCGGGACCCCGGTTCCGCTTAATATGACCTAATTGCATCGCACCTTGCCATGTCATACATCATGCATGCATCATGCCGATCTTCTGCCGTTGTATTAAATAGTGCATCCGGTGTTTCTTCTAGTGTTTTGCTTCTTCGCGGATAAGGCCGTTGAGTTGATGTGAGCTTCGCCCCGATCTTCGGTTGAACCCTTCGACAATGTTTTCAGGCGAGCATCTCCCCCTTTCTACCTATCTTACTTTATAGTATTTGTTCCCTCCGGTTGATCTATTGCTATCTGTGTTGCGATGCTTTAGTTTCCGTACCTGTGATATCCCTTGCAGCCCTATATCGCCTTGGACACATCCTATTACCTGTTGTTTGGTAGATAGCTGGACCTGCGCGTCGTAGTTGCTTGCTCAAATGCTGATGTGTGTCGTCATATGCCACAGTTGCTGATGTACTGCCGCATGTTGATGTTGGAGATGGTTCTAGTTTTACTTATCGTCACTTTAATTTCTGTTTAACAACTAAAATTGAAATAAGCAGAGGCATCGGGTGATAGATAATATTTGGTTTCAACGCCCACTTGTGTCCCGTAAGACCCCGAGTACTTGATACTGTCCTTGATTTATCGCGCTATCCACATCCGGAGGTATATGGGACCCCCGAGCGAGCTTGATTCATTCTTATTTCTTGGGGCCACAAACTAGTTTGAGGTTTTATTTACGATCCTGTACTTATGCCATGCTACTTTTACGTATTTAAATTGTGCGAGGTTTGCACACTGCTGTTTAGGATCGGGACACGATTCCGGTGTCGACAAGCCCAGTTTTGGGTTCCCGATGTTCACACCGTCCACCCAAACCTTGAGTCCGTCTCGAGCTTGCTTACTTCGCTATGGATCTACTCCAAGGTGGCCCCGAAATATTTCTGAATCCTGTGATTGTTCACCGTGAAAGCCTCGTGGGTTTTGATTTGGTTTTCCGAGGTTGATCGGCGTGTGTTGCTATTGGTGCACCGCCGGGTAAAACTTTCAAAGCCGTGTCCATGGATATGGACGACTTGGAGCACGATATCTCGATCATAGACAAGCATAACTAAAGTTTATTGTTATAAATTTGACTTATAATGACTAGTAATCAGCTTCACTATAACGGAATGGCTAATAATACGCCCACAATTGCTTGTTTGGATTGTCGCGACCATTGTACTGACTAGTAAGTATGGCAACTACAACGGAATTGGCTGAATAAAAGTACCAACAAGCTGGGTTTCGGATTATATCATGCTATCTCGTATTTGATTAGTAATTGCCGAACTATAACGGAATGGTCAACTAAAAGTGCCCATGTTTGCTTTATCGGATGATTATCTAAACCTGACTAGTAATTGCTGCAACGATAATCGAATAAATAAAGCGCCAACTATGTGAGTTCCTCGGTTGACTTCCTCGTTTGGTCTCGAGGTGGAAACACCGGATGGGTTTGTTTTGGTGTTAGCTTGGTTGGATCCGGATAGGTCATTCTTACCCTCTCGATAACCGCCATTGTATCGAGTCTCTATAGGTTGTTTAGTGCGTCGCCGCTGCCGCCATCCACCATACCTATGTAGGCGAGGACCGCCAATTCTAGCCTCGCTGTGTGGCCTCGATCGACGCTCCTCTTTTTCCTTTGCCCTTTGTCGGCACCCCTTTTGTTTAAGCAGGTCTTGAGATCGACGTCGTTAGCAGGGTTACCCTTCCGGCTTGGCCTGGGCAGGGTTATGGACGCCATTGGTTATTTCTTCAGGGCTCTTAGCCCCATTTGCTTCTTGTCCGTAGCTGGACGCTCCATTGTTTTCAAGGTGATTTGGATCTTTGTATATTACATCTGTATTCTTGACTCTTTGAGTCGCTGTTATATATATCTGTTCTGTGGGTCCCATCGAGGACTGTTGTGTAATGTTATTACTTTGTTTTCCACCCGCACGAAAGTGCCTGGTGGGCACCTTTGAATCGTTTCTATGCGGGTTTGGCGAATTTTGCTCAAACTTGCATAGGTCCGATTTTGAGGGTGTTACAGAGTGGTATCAGAGCTCAGCAGTTGCGATACCCCACAAGTCCAGCCTGTAGGATAACCTAGCTAACGGCCGAAGTAGAGTGTCAAAACTATTTTTGAAAAACATCGGTTGGATAGTTCTGATTAGGTCTGATTTTACTTCTTACCCCTATGCTGATCTCCTCTTACCTCTACGTGTTTTGAATCCGCTCTCTTCTCTTTCTTCGAGTCCAGGATATCTCGTGGTTGGGTTCCGTCGTACCTTCAGGGTTTCGCTTCCCTCTTTGATAACGGTGTTGCTACATTCGGTGTTCCATTGTACTCGAGGAATCCGTCTGCTGTGGTATCATTCTTTGTTCCTTGTTTGAGCCTTCCGGTGTTTTCCGACGCGACGACCTCCTCTACGCCAGATCCGATGCAAGGTCCGCATCGCTCCTTTGTTTCCGAACCTCGCTTGTCGAGATCTTCAGTCTGATTCCGAGAGTTGGTTGCATAATCTGCCTATTCGTGTGCAGAGTAATGGTTTGGGTGCGCGATGGACTGATCACCATCCGACTACTCTTATCATTCGCTCTTGTACATCGAATCGGTGGGTCCAGCAGTTTTACTCCGTCCCTAGGAGATAGAGGTGGCTTTATTTGTTGATACCTCTACCTTCGACCTTTTGTCTCCGGAGTGTTCTCTCGACGATCACGGACAACGACCTCTTGTTAGTGGTGTCGCGAGGATCTACCCGAAGTGAGAAGACGCAGATCGCCGACCTTCGTTCCGGTACCATGAGGCGGATCTCGAGGGCGAGATCCATCGTTAGTGGTGTCGAATTGTGGCATCCCGCAAAACCACTACTAGAAAATCGCGTTGAATTTGTGCATTGCATCGTCATCATCATGCATTGTTTGCCAAAACTATTTTCGCAACGCCCGTTTTGTTTTCTAAAACGCCCCAACTTTAATCAAATATCAAACCCGGGTCCCCGGAATATTTTGTTTTGGCCGCTATCGGTTTGCACACGGCCCGTTTAGATCAAATAAAAAGTTTCAGTGTTTTTAGCGGGGGCAGTCGAACGGGCCGAATCGACCCGAACGACCACCCCCATTTTCTAAACGGTCCACCTACACCTGCCCTTCTAAATCCTAAGTACACCAACAAATCCACCCACACCCAACCCTCCACCTCACCCTGGCCACTCCCCTTGCGCCACCTCACCCTCTCCTCTTTCCCCCACCAACCAGCAGCCGCCACGTGGCCCTCCTCCTCTCTCACCTCTCCCTTGTGGCCACCTACCCACCAGCCCCACAGCAGCCCCAGCACACACACGCTCTACACGCACGCGCCCCCCAACCCTCTCTCTCTCTGCCGCCTGGGTCCCACCCGCAAGCCCCACCGCCCGGCCCTTCCGCTCTGTTACTCTTCTTCCTCCCTCTCTCCAACCTCCCACCGACCCCCACCATCCCCGCGTCCCCGCCACGCTCCTCCTCTGCCCCGCTCCGTCCACACGCCCTCCCCCCCTCCAGCGGCAGCTCTGCCACCGCCCGCTCCCCCCACCAACCACGCCTCCCGCGCGCCGCCCCATCTCAGACCGCCGCTGCCGCCTCCGCATCCACGCGAGCCTCGCCCTCCCTCCGCGCAGCTCCCCAGCCCCGCCGTCTGGCCAGCCTCCGGGCGCGCCTCCTCCTCCTCCGCTCCGGCCCGCCTCCTGCCGCCTCGAGTTCGCCCGCCGCTTCCTTCCTCGGCTCCCAGGCCGCATCCTCGTCGCCGCCGCTGGCGAGTCCGCCACTTCGCGCTTAGCCGGAGCCCGCCACCGCCTCCCTTGGCGCTCCCGCACCTCGCATCCCGCCTCCACTGCGCCGCCCCTCCGCCCGGCCGTGGCGCTCGCCTCCGCTACCCCGCCGCCCGGGCTTCACCGCGCCGCTGCGCCGCGCGCCTCTGCAGCCGTCCGCGGCCCGCCTGGCCCGTGCTCGCCCGGCCCCAGGTTCGCCTCCAGCGCCGTCGTCGCTGCCTGCACCGCCGCTGCGCCGTACCTCGCCGCCCGAGGCCCTCCACCGCCTCCCCCGCGAGCATCTCCGGCCACGACCTGGCCCGCCTCGCCGCCCCGCGCGTTCCGAGCTCTGCCGTGGCCGCTGCCACGACGACCTCGCCAGGACCACCCCGTACCCGCTCTCCCCTCCGACCCCATCAGCTCGCCGGGCCCGTCCAGGACGCCCGAACCCGAGGCCGATCCCGCCGCATGTCAAGACCTTCGTACACGGTAGTTCACCGGCAAGACCGGCTCGATGCCGATGGATGCGAAGGATGTATATGTACATGGTGCCCCAAGTTCTTCGTCGCGGATCCGAACCCGAACACCGCCAAAACCCCGTACCCGAAGGCCGTCGACGCGGAACCCCAAGATCTCCTGGAGTGACGAGATTTTCTCCTCGCAACGCCATGATCGTCTACACGGAACCGAGGACGCCGCAAACCGAACGCCAAGATCTCCCCCCCGAACCCGAAGGCCGATCCCGTACCCGGTGCCGCGTCAAGATCGCCTTCTCGGACCCCGTTGACGCCAAGTTCTTCGCCGTAGAGCAACAAGGCCTCCGACAAGACAAGGAACGCCAAGTGTTTCACCCCGGACACCGAGTCCGCCGAGAACCCCCGATGCGACTAGTGCTACGTCCCGAACGCCAAGACCGACCCGTTACGCAGATCCGACAAGATCGTCGCGACGACAAGAACGGCACCGACCGAAACAAACCCGATGCGCCCCGGCACGGAACCAAGTCCGGCTTCCCGGATGCGCCAAGACCTACCCCGAAACCCGAGAACGCTTCCGCCGAGACCGTTCCCGTCGAACCCGGAACCCCAAGTTCGTCGAACCCTAACAAGATCGGCCGAACCCTAAATGTGTGACCCCTTCTCGCCAACCCTATTTTATAAATGAAATATAATCTTGTCGCATATTAAATTGTCATATCGCATGCATCATCTGTGGTTTGGGGGCCTTAGGCCGATTCACCTAATAATTAATATGGGGCCCATATGCGGGCAAATCTAGTCTCATATCGGCCTCATTTAAATTTGTGTAGCGAACCCGGTGCTATCTTTTGCCATGCTAAAACAACATTTAAATTGCGGGGCTTCTAAATAACATGAACCACCTAATTAATTGTCGGGACCCCGGTTCCGCTTAATATGACCTAATTGCATCGCACCTTGCCATGTCATACATCATGCATGCATCATGCCGATCTTCTGCCGTTGTATTAAATAGTGCATCCGGTGTTTCTTCTAGTGTTTTGCTTCTTCGCGGATAAGGCCGTTGAGTTGATGTGAGCTTCGCCCCGATCTTCGGTTGAACCCTTCGACAATGTTTTCAGGCGAGCATCTCCCCCTTTCTACCTATCTTACTTTATAGTATCTGTTCCCTCCGGTTGATCTATTGCTATCTGTGTTGCGATGCTTTAGTTTCCGTACCTGTGATATCCCTTGCAGCCCTATATCGCCTTGGACACATCCTATTACCTGTTGTTTGGTAGATAGCTGGACCTGCGCGTCGTAGTTGCTTGCTCAAATGCTGATGTGTGTCGTCATATGCCACAGTTGCTGATGTACTGCCGCATGTTGATGTTGGAGATGGTTCTAGTTTTACTTATCGTCACTTTAATTTCTGTTTAACAACTAAAATTGAAATAAGCAGAGGCATCGGTGGGTGATAGATAATATTTGGTTTCCGAACGCCCACTTGTGTCCGTGAAGACCCGAGTACTTGATACTGTTCCTTGATTTATCGCTATCCACATCCGGGAGGTATATGGGACCCCACGAGCGAGCTTGATTCATTCTTATTTCTTGGGGCCACAAACTAGTTTGAGGTTTTATTTACGATCCTGTACTTATGCCATGCTACTTTTACGTATTTAAATTGTGCACTGCTTTATCTTGTTAGGATCGGGACACGATTCGCGGTGTCGACAAGCCCAGTTTGGGTTCCCGATCGTTCACAACCGTCCACCCAAACCTTGAGTCCGTCTCGGAGCTTGCTTACCGTTATGGGATCTACTCCAAGGTGGCCCCTGAAATATTCTGAATCCTGTGATTGTTCGGTCGTGAAAGCCTCGTTGGGTTTTGATTTGGTTTTTCCGAGGTTGATCGGCGTGTGTTGCTATTGGTGCACCGGCGGGTAAAACTTTCTGAAAGCCGTGTCCATGGATATGGACGACTTGGAGCATGATCTCGATCATAGACAAGTATAACTAAAGTTTATTGTTATAAATTTGACTTATAATGACTAGTAATCAGCTTCACTATAACGGAATGGCTAATAATACGCCCACAATTGCTTGTTTGGATTGTAAACGACCATTGTACTGACTAGTAAGTATGGCAACTACAAGCGGAATTGGCTGAATAAAAGTACCAACAACTGCTGGGTTTTGGGATTATATCATGCTATACGTATTTGATTAGTAATTGCCGCAACTATAACGGAATGGTCAACTAAAAGTGCCTTGTTTGCTTTATCGGGATGATTATCTAAACCGACTAGTAATTGCTGCAACGATAATCGAATAAATAAAGCGCCAATGTGAGTTCCTCGGTTGACTTCCTCGTTTGGTCTCGAGGGGGAAACACCAGGATGGGTTTGTTTTGGTGTTAGCTTCAGGTTGGATCCGGATAGGTCATTCTTACCCCTCTCTGATAACCGCCAGTTGTATCGAGTCTCTATAGGTTGTTTAGTGCGTCTTTGCCGCTTGATCCACCATACCTATGTGGCGAGGACCGCGAATTCTAGCCTCGGTGTCTTGGGCCTCGATCGACGCTCCTTCTTTTTCCTTTGCCCTTTGTCGGCACCCCTTTTGTTTAAGCAGGTTTTGAGATCGACGCCGTTAGCAGGGTTACCCTTCCGGCTTGGCCTGGGCAGGGTTATGGACGCCATTGGTTATTTCTTCAGGGCTCTTAGCCCCATTTGCTTCTTGTCCGTAGCTGGACGCTCCATTGTTTTCAAGGTGATTTGGATCTTTGTATATTACATCTGTATTCTTGACTCTTTGAGTCGCTGTTATATATATCTGTTCTGTGGGTCCCATCGAGGACTGTTGTGTAATGTTATTACTTCGTTTTCCACCCGCACGAAAGTGCCTGGTGGGCACCTTTGAATCGTTTCTATGCGGGTTTGGCAAATTTTGCTCAAACTTGCATAGGTCCGATTCTGAGGGTGTTACAGTATTAAATCGAGAGTAACAATTCCGGTGTTAGTATCTTAAGTATCATGTTTGCCTCCATGATTCTTGATTGTTTTAATATCAAGTTTATCAAGGAGATGAAAGAATTATTTCAGAAATCATCATGTGTGGCAGATATAACGATATCTGAAACAATTTTTTGGTTGCAATATGATAGAGTATAATATATGTTCTCATATTGGATGAGAATTTACGAAGGTTGGAGATGCTAGACATCCTAATCATCCAAAAGGGTTTTGTAAAGTAATGTTATACTCATGATTCGCCTTTATAAGCTACATTAGCTTGATCATGAATGTCGTCATGATAAGGGTGAATAGAATATGTATGTAAAATGTTTACTACACTAAAAGATTACTAAAGAATAGATTTTGAAAGAATACCGATCATTTTGATGATGGTGATCTACTTTAAAGTGCAAGTCCAAAGGTATTATTATTTGAATATACACTGCTTTGAACTATGTGTCATGTATATGGCGCCACTGTTGATGTTGATAGATTCTTTTAAAAGGAAAAGGAAATGCTGGAAGAGAATCTATAAAATATACTTGGCAGAAAAGAAAAGATTGGAAATATCCAATTTAGGTATATGGATCATATACATGTTATGGTTGTATTCTTTGCGTGTTAAACAATGTGATTCTTGGGTATTAGATACCGAATTGGTTGGTATGAAATTTTCATACAGAATGACGCAATTCATGAACCACAATGGCCTAAGTAACTAGTAAGAGAATATGTGATGTTGTTCATCGAAAACAAACAAACCGTTGTTTGTATTTCTCGTTGACATCAAAGCTTGACTTCAAGATTTGTTTTAATAATTGTTATTTAAATCAGGTATTATGAGAACAAAGGTTGTTCAAATAATTACCGTATTCCATATAAGATGGATGATTTACAAATCTAGTTGGAGAAATCACATCCATAAAACCTAATGCTAAAATGTCGCCAGACAAATGATTGAAAGATCACTTACTAAGTGACATCGCTGTTTAAATTATATTGGAAAGAAAACATGAAGAAACTCCATTTTCATGGATTTTTGGAGTCTTTGATTTGATCAAGTGATGCTTGTGAGACTTTCCACGTGATAATTAAAACTTCGTTCAAAAGACAAAGAAGAACGAGTGACTAAATTATTGGAATTTATACATATCGATGTATGTAGTCCATTATGTATAGTCGTAAGCGATGGATTTCAACTTCATATGCTTTCTCCGGAAATTTGAGTGAATGTTCACTTAATGAGAAAGAAGTATGAAATATTTGAAAACGTTTCAAAGACTTTCAAGATGAAGTGCAAAATCATTGTAACAAGAAAATAAATGGTTTATGATTTTATCATAAGGGATTTGTTTGAGTTACAAGTGTAACAAGAAAATAAATGAATTATGATTTTATCATAAAGTGATTTATTTGAGTTACAAGTTTAGCAAAACACCTAGATTTACATCTCCCAAAACACCATAGGAATATGAAATGTTTGAGATTTGTAATGAAACCTTGTTTGACATGGTTGGATCAAAGGTGTTATTTATAAAACTGCCATTATGTTTTAAAAGATTAAAGCTTTAGAGACTTCCGCTTTTACACTGAAAAGAGATCCATGTTGATCCGTTGAAATGACACCATGGAAGTTATGGTTTGGGGTAAAACCCAAGTTGTCATTTCTTAAATTTTGGTATGTTAAACATAAGTAAGATGTTTACAACCGAAGTCGGATGAGCATGTCTTTGTACGTTATTTCGAATAACAATTGTTTATTCCTCCATAACACCAAGGACAAAAGGGTTTGAGCCGAGGCTACCTCGTGAAGATTGATCACCTGTGCAATTCCCAAGATGACAGATGGTCATGGTTGGGTGGCCAAACTCATAGGAGAGGTGCCTATACTAGGGTGTATAATTGAAAGGTTAGGATTGATTATCCACATACTGAGTATGGTAAATTCAGGATTGTTCCTGACATATGTAATATTGTGGTGAAAGTGTACCACCTATGCAAAGTGTCAAACTATTTGAATAACTGCGTCCGCGGTTATAAACAGTTGGAGTGGCCATACTATTCCATCGTTAGATGTTTCCAAAATGACTTGTAAAATGATTCATGACTTGACTTGACCACAACAGGGTTGTGAAAGTGAAAACTAAGTTCTCACTTAGGTGTTATAAAACCTTAAACTACTTTTCTTTGCTTCTAAACTCAGTTAGAGTTAAACTTGGCTTTTTGCAAAACAACCTAGAGCTTAGTATTCCTACTCAAACCACTTTACCTGTTAGTGAAAGTTTGCGAGTACTTAAAGAGTACTCATGGCTTTGTCCCTGGCTATTCCCGTGGCCAGACTATGAAGAGGACTATCAGGAGGATGGACCGTAGAAAGGTTATGACAACTAAGATCATCTCCCATAGCCAGCATTGCCTGTGACCATGAAGATGGAGCCTCACCCACGCTATCGTTATTATATTATTCCGCTGCTCTGATTGTACTCAGACTAGATCATGAGATCCTTTAATTGTTGTAAGACCTTATTTATGGTTTGCAATGGATGATGAACTATGGTACCAATATGTCATGTCTCGCAAAAATGGTAATCCTGGGATTGCGATGTATGGCATAACATGCATCTGGGATTAAAAATCCGGGTGTTGACAGAATGAGACCGAAATTATAATGGCATCATGCGAGAACTTACAGAGCAGGAACACAAACCACGAATAAACTACACAATAGAGGATAGTTATGTCGTTGCTTAGGATGAACCATCACAAGATTAGAAATATAATGGCGTCTCCTACGAACCCGTAGAAGAGGACAAACTAGCATTAGACAAGTGTGCATACAATGAAATGAGCAATCAATCAAAGTGTTTCTTAGAATTTTAGCAAATATAAACTGGCTAGGTAATTTTAACAAATATATATGTAAGAAGTTGTTTATCTTGGATTAAAGAGAAGATGGGTGACCCAGAATTCATGGTGAGCTTCACAATGGGCATGTAGTTACTATTGTAGCTAGGAACTAAATAGAAATTATAAAGACATCATAAGAGACCTTGTAGAGCATGAATGCAAACTACGAATGAACGATATATACAGTAGAAGATAGCTTTGTAGCTGCTTAGGATGAGCCATTAGACATGAAATATAAAGGCATTTCTTGTGAACCTATAAAATAGGACAAGCAAGCATTACACAAGTGTGCCTACAGATGAATTGAGCAATCGAACATAGTGTTTCCTTGAATTTCAGCAAATATAAACTAGCCATGTCATTTCAATAAATATATATGGAAGCAGTAGTATATCCTGGAATACAAGAGACGTTGGGTAACTCCGAATTTTTGGTGAGCTACACAATGGGCATGCAGTTACTTTCATAGGAGTAGCTAAGAATGAACGAGACATAAATTATAATGGCATCATGCTAGAACTTGCAGAGAAGGAACACAAACCATGAATGAACTATCCAATAGAGGATAGTTATGTCGTTGCTTAGGATGAACCAGCACCAGATAAGGAAACAATGACATCGCGTTTGTGAACCTGTAGAAGAGGCTGTGCAAACCAACATGTTCAGTGTTCCCTTTTGAGCTCTATGCAAAGAAAAAACAAATAGTTAGTGTTGCATCTTTTCAAGATCCATATAGCAACAACAAAATTATTATCGAACTAGTAAAATTAGTTTAAATAGGTACTACAGGATAGCAGAATGATGCTAGGGAGGAAATAATAGCAGGAACTTAGCTCAGGACGAATCAGATAGATTCAGTAACTACGAAGCAGGGAATCCACAGTAATATTTTTCAGTGACTTTACATTTTGCAAAAACTACACACTAGAAGGCAATTACTGTTGTAGGAAGTAGCTAAAAACATGTACATGACAAAATAAGAAACATGTGCATTACTTGAAATTTGTAGAGCAGCAAATGCAAACAAACATGTCCAGTGAACTTGTATGTAGTACAAAGAACATGCATGCCCAATGACTTGTATGTACTAGCACGATTACAAAAATGAAGATCACTGCGACAAGCTTTAACCTGCTATACTGCCGAAAAAACAAAATGGAGTTGGAGATTAGGTTACCTCGGACGGAGAGGCGTCTAAGCATCGTTGGTACCGTGCGGGTGATGCGCAGGTCCCCGAGGGTGCTGCGGTTGCAGCTAAGTAGATCTTGGGCGGTCGGGGAAGCATATCTTGGGCAGTCAGGGAAGCATATCTTGGGTGGTCGATGCCTGAAGGGAATATGCCCGAGAGGCAATAATAAAGTGGTTATTATCGTATTCCTTATTTATGATAAATGTTTATTTTGCATGCTATAATTGTATTAATACGGAAACGTTAATTCATGTGTGTTTAATAAACAAAAAGGAAGTTCCTAGTTATGCCTCTCTTATAAACTAGCTCGTTGATTAACAAGATGATCAAAGTTTCATGATCATGGACATTGGATGTTGTTAATAACGAGGTCACAACATTAGTGTAATGATGTGATGAACATTCATCCGAAGTATAGCATTACGATCAAAGTCATTGATTTTATATTGCTATAACAACTTACGAAGTGATCCTAATCCTTAGACCATGAGATCATGTCAATCACTAACACCGGAAGAGTTTCTCGATGACATCAAACGTCACACCGTAACTGGGTGATTATAAAGATGGCTTCAGAACTACTAAAGTGTTATGTTGAGACCCATGGATCGAGAGTGGAATTTGTTCATCCCGATGACGGATAGATATGCTCTGGGCCCTCTCGATGATATCACATTGATTAGCTTGCAAGCAAGTGATTTGATCACTAGAATGTTATATCACGGGAACGAGAAAAGAGTGCATGTCGGTAACGAGATCAAACTAGGTATGGAGATACCTATGATCGAATCTCGGACATGTAATATATCGTGAAACAAAGGGATTAAGATACTAACGTAAAAGGTTCACATGATCACAGAAGTCATCGTTGAATGTGTGGGAGTCAGTATGGATCTCTAGGTCCCGCTACTGATTATTTATCGGAGAAGGGTCTCGATCATGTCCTCATTATTCGCGAACCGTAGGGTGACACACTTAAGGGATACCGACACCATTCAGAGCAAATGATAAGCCAGGAAAAGAATAACAAGCGCAGGAATTTATTTCACTAGATACCGAAACGGTTTTTTGGGTGAAATTGCAGAAAGTGTTTCTGCATGTGAAATGAAATACTAGCAAGGGGTTATATGTGAATGTTTGTCATTAAAGTAATTGAAAAAATTCTGAATAAATAAAAGGAGTTTTATTTAATGAGAGTTTGCATTAAATTTGGTGGAAATTTAATGGGAATTTGAGTGGTTTTTGAGTGGAGGGAATTGAAAGGCTTTTGTGAGTGGAGTGTCCACCACATGAATGAAAGGAGGGGAGGGGGCAGCCCCATGGCTGGGTGCATGGCCCCTTGGGTGCCCCCCTCTCCCTACAAAAGGAGCCCCCTCCCTCTCTCTCACTCACACCTCCTCGCGAAGGATCTCTCTCCCCCCTTAGAATTTCCCAATGGTCTCGGATCAGCGAGATACATGTTCCGGTGGCTTTTCGGAAGGATTTGTTGCTTCCATTCGCTTAGAGCGAGGCGGAGGTTGTCGGTACCGTACGTGTGTGCGATCACGGATGCACCACTGCTTTGAGGTGCTGGACTTGATCGTGTTGGACCGGCTGGACCAGACGGACTTCATCACGATCTTGAGATCGGCAAGCGTTCGTCTACATCATCCACGAGTACAACCTCATTAACGCTATTCGGTCTTTGAGGGTATGTATTCTATGGTTGTATATCCACCCGTTGCTTGTATCTAGTAGATAGATCTTGGTACATAGTTGTTCCCATCGTAGGAAATTTTTTGTTTTCTATGCTGCGAACCCTACAGTGGTATCAGAGCCGGATCTATGCGTAGATACTTTGCACGGGTAGTAAACATATGAGTATGTGGGCAATGATGATCATTTTATTGTTTCTTATTTGTACTTTGGATATTGGTGGCATAGTGGGATGAAGCGGCCCGGACAAACTTTACATGTCCTCGCACATGAGACCTGTTCCACGCTTGACATGCAACTAGTTTTGCATAAGTGGCTAGAGGGTGTCTGTCTCTCCTACTATAGTCAATATCTAATTTGCAACGAGTTGTCAAAAATTTGGTTATCCTTGTTGTGGTTCATGTTCGTAGGTAAGAACGGTTCTATCTTCGAAAGCCCTAAGCCACGTAAAACTTGCAATGGATAAATTAGAGGCGTCTAGTTTAGATTGTTGCTAGGCTAGTGTTATGATATGGTGATGTTGTAAGTAGAAGTATGAGATGATACTCTTACAAAACACATAACGTGTAATCTCCATAGACCTTGTATTTACACATATAGGTATGATAGTGATCATACCACGGTGCACATGATAGAGATCATATGCGGGAACCATATCATTTCACTAATAAACATGTGATGTTTGATTGCATCTTATATTGCTTGTTTGGCGTTTTATTAGCATAATAAGATGATCCTTCATTTAGATATCAAGATAAAAATGTGTTCTTCCTTAAGTATGAACTGATAATGTTTCGTCGCTTCAAGGCATCACGTGATGATCGGGTGTACTTGAATCCACGAGCACATCTCGGGTGTAAGACAGTTACACACGTGAATACTAAGGTTCTTACTTGGCGAGCCTAGCATGTACAGACATGGCCTCGGAACACGGACCGAAAGGTTAAGCATGAGTCATATAGTAGATATGATGCCCAATTGATGCTCGCCTTTGAAGCTACACCGACTCACGTGATGATCGGACTTGGTGTAGTGGATTTGGTTCATGTAATCACCAAAAAGACACGAGGGATGTCGTTTTTGAGTGGGAGTTCATTTCTAATTTGGATTAGTAGAACTCAAATTATCATAAATTAAATCAAAGTGAATTTGCATAATTTGTTGTAGTCATTGGCATTCGTTCACCACCTTATGCATATTTGTAATTGAGATAATAGAACTATAGAATTCTGGATATATACTTTACGAACTGGTATCGTATTGTGTTGAGTGTCAATCTAAAGTTTAAAGTCCTATTGCAAACTTTAAGAAAAATTCTATTTACTCCGTGAAATTTAATAGTTGGTATTAAATCGAGAGTAACAATTATAGTTTTAGTATCTTAAGTATCATGTTTGCCTCCATGATTCTTGATTGTTTTAATATCAAGTTTATCTAGGAGCTGAAAGAATTGTTTCAGAAACCATCATGTGTGGCAGATATAACGATATCTGAAACAATGTTTTGGTTGCAATATGATAGAGTATAATATATGTTCTCATATTGGATAAGAATTTACGAGAGGTTGGAGATGCTAGACATCCTAATCATCCAAAAGGGTTTTGGAAAGTAATGTTATACTCATGATTTGCCTTTATAAGCTATAGTAGCTTGATCATGAAAGTCTTCATGATAAGGATGAATAGAAGATGTATGTAAAGTGTTTACTACACTAAAAGATTACTAAAGAATGGATTTTGAAATAATACCGATCATTTTGATGATGGTGATCTACTTCAAAGTGCAAGTCCAAAGGTATTATTATTTGAATATACACACTTTGGACTATGTGTCATGTATATGGAGCGCCACTTTTGATGTTGATAGATTATTTTAAAAGGGAAAAGGAAATGCTGAAAGAGAATCTATAAAATATATTTGGCAGAAAAGAAAAGATTGGAAATATCCAATTTAGGTATATATATGATACACATGTTATGGTTGTATTCTTTTCTTGTTAAACAATGTGGTTCTTGGGTATTGGATACCGAATTGGTTGGTATGAAATTTCATACGGAACGATGCAATTCATGAACCACAATGGCCTAAGTAACTAGCAAGAGAATATGTGATGATGTTCATCGAAAACAAACAAACCGTTGTTTGTATTTCTCGTTGACATCAAAGCTTGACTTCAAGATTTGTTTTTATAATTGTTATTTAAATCAGGTATTATGAGAACAAAGGTTGTTCAAATAATTACCGTATTCCATATAGGATGGATGATTTACAAATCTAGTTGAAGAAATCACATCCATAAAGCATAATGCTAAAATGTCGCAAGAAAAATGATTGAAAGATCACTTACGAAGTGACATCGCTGTTTAAATTATATTGGAAAGAAAACATGAAGAATCTCCATTTTCATGGATTTTTGGAGTCTTTGATTTGATCAAGTGACGCTTGTGAGACTTTCCTCGGGATAATTAAAACTTCGTTCAAAGGCCAAAGAAGAACGAACGACTAAAATATTGGAATTTATACATATCGATGCATGTAGTCCATTATGTGTAGTAAATGGCGATGGTTTCAACTTCATATGATTTCGCCGGAAATTTGAGTGAATATTCACTTAATGAGAAAGAAGTATGAAATATTTGAAAACGTTCAAAGAATTTCAAGATGAAGTGAAAATCATTGTGACAAGAAAATAAATGGTTTATGATTTTATCATAAGGGATTTATTTGAGTTACAAGTGTAACAAGAAAATAAATGAATTATGATTTTATCATAAAGGGATTTATTTGAGTTAGAAGTTTAGCAAAACACCTAGATTTACATATCCCAAAACACCATAGGAATATGGAGTGTTTGAGATTTGTAATGAAACCTTGTTTGACATGGTTGGATCAAAGGTGTTATTTATAAAACTGCCATTATGTTTTAAAAGATTAAAGCTTTAGAGACTACCGCTTTTACACTGAAAAGAGCTCCATCTTGATCTGTTGAAATGACACCATGGAAGTTATGGTTTGGGGTAAAACCCAAGTTGTCATTTCTTAAATTTTGGTATGCTAAACATAAGTAAGATGTTTACAACCGAAGTCGGATGAGCTTGTCTTTGTAGGTTATTTCGAATAACAATTGGTTATTCCTTCATAACACCAAGGTCAAAAGGGTTTGTCGCTTGAAACGTGAAGTTTCTTGGAGAAGGAATTTTTCGTAAAAGTTAAGTGGGAGGACAATAGAACTTTGATAAGGTTAACGAACATTAGCTAAATGTGCTAAGTTGTGCAGCGCCGGAAATTTTTCCGAAGGCTGCCATAATGCTCATAGCTTATGTGCCTCAAAGGTTGTGGTCACGGAGATCTAAGTTCTTATTGAACCAAGTGGGTCGGTTAAATAATCAAATGCTAAGATTTGAGAGTAAATCATTATTGTCTGACAATGATGAACCGACTACGTGCAAAGAAGCGATGATGGGCCCTGACTCCGTCAAATGGCTTGAAGCCATAAAATCTGTGATAGTTCCATACACGAGAAATCAAGTTTTGAACTTGGAAGACCCTCTGGAAAGGTGTAAAAACCTATCGGTCGTATTTGGATCTATAAAGAAACAGACATGGATGTTTTACATCTATGAAATTGTCGACATATCGGTAAAGTATTTTACGACAATGTTCAAGGAGTTAACTATGACAAGATTTGATCTTTCATAGCGATATTTAGTCTGGACGGATTAAAGTAGCAACCACTACATATAATTTGTTATATGGTAGATGAATAAACAAAACAAAGTTCTTCTAATAGAATGGTTACCTAGGACGTGTATAAGACACGATCCAAAGGGTTTTGTTAATTCAAAGGATGCTAAAAAGGGGCATGCAAACTTAAATGGTTGAAGTAAGCATCGCGGAGTTGGAATCTTCACCGTGATGAAAAGAGTTTTCATCAGGAGACGATGAAGATGCTTGCATTTGCAAGAAATTAAGTGGGAGCGCTGAGACATATTTCTAATACATTATGTGGAGGATATCTTGTTGATTAGAAATGATGTAATTTTTATTGACAAAGGTTAAGAATTTAATTTCGATGAAAAACTTAGGCAAAACCCGAATATTTAGCATGAATGTCTATAGTGGATAGACTGTGATACTAATATGGTTGTGCCAAACGTACATATATGAGATATTGAAGGAGTTCAATATATAAACAACAAGAAACGATTCTTGTCGCATGGAAAGTAATTGAATCAAGATTCAAGTGTATTGACACTTGATAAGTGAAACAAGATTCAAGTGCTTTGACACTTGATGAGTGAAATCACAAGGATGTTTTGATCAATCATACCATGATATGTACACATCCAGATATGACCTATGCTCTAAGTGTTATGAGCATATACCAGAATGAATCATAAAATGATCATTGGACGATAGTGAGGATATTCTTATGATCTTTTGGAAGAACTAAGAATATATGTGTGTAGAGGTGACAAACAATTACAAATAGTTCATTGTAAAGCGTTACATTGATACTAGTTTTGTCACAAGATACAAATTAAGTTTATCTCAATTTAAACTATGGGTGGCACAATGTAATGGAAAGAAGATTCCATGATGGATTTGGATGAAATCCATAGTTAAGATATTGTGACGAATACTATAACAAAAAGGCTAAGTATATGACTGCTATAGTAGCAGTAAATGAGGGAATTTGTGTCAAGAAGTTTGTTATCAAACTAAGGTGTGGTTCGCAACAGACTAACACTAAATATATATTGTATGACAATAGTATCGACATGATTTAACCCTAAGGAACTAAAGGTATCACCGAAAGACCAAATTTATACAATGCCATCTCATTGGAGAATGAGTGATGCGTGAAGACGCAAAGACATGCAAATACACATCGACCTGAAGCGTCAGATCCGTAGATTATGTTAACCACTTGCCATTGCGTATATGGAACACCAGAAAGCCATAGGTGTTCAATACGCAAAGTTTTCAAACTAGATTATTGTATCTAGTGCAAGTGGGAGACTGAAGGGAATATGCCCGAGAGGAAATAATAAAGTGGTTATTATCGTATTCCTTGTTTATGATAAATGTTTATTTTGCATGCTATAATTGTATTAATACGGAAACGTTAATACATGTGTGTTTAATAAACAAACAGAAAGTTCCTAGTTATGCCTCTCTCATAAACTAGCTCGTTAATTAACAAGATGATCAAGGTTTCCTAATCATGGACATTGGATGTTGTTAATAACGGGACCACAACATTAGTGTAATGGTGTGATGAACATTCATCCGATGTATAGCATTACGATCAAAGTCATTGAGTTTATATTGCTATAACAACTTACGAAGTGATCCTAATCCTTAGACCATGAGATCATGTCAATCACTAACACCGGAAGAGTTTCTTGATAACATCAAACGTCACATCGTAACAGGGTGATTATAAAGATGGATTCAGAACTAATAAAGTGTTATGTTGAGGCCCATTGATCGAGAGTGGAATTTGTTCATCCCGATGACAGATAGATATACTCTGGGCCCTCTCGGTGATATCACATTGGTTAGCTTGCAAGCAAGTGATTTGATCACTAGAATGTTATATCACGGGAATGAGAAAAGAGTGCATGTCAGTAATGAGATCAAACTAGGTATGGAGATACCGATGATCGAATCTCGGACATGTAATATATCGCGAAACAAAAAGGATTAAGATACTAGCATAAAAGGTTCCGACAATCACAAGAAAGTCATCGTTGAATGTGTGGGAGTCAGTATGGGTCTCCAGATCCCGATTCTGATTATTGATCCGAGAGGGGTCTCGATCATATCTGCATTATTCGCGAACCGTAGGGTGACACACTTAAGAGACAACGACATCCATTTGGATCAAAAGTTTCATGCCGAAAAGAATAACAAGCGCAGGAATTTATTTCACTAGATACCGAAACAGGTTTTCGGGTGAAATTGCAGAAAGTGTTTCTGCATGTCAAATGAAATACTAGCAAGGGGTTATATGTGAATGTTTGTCATTAAAGTAATTGAGAAAATTCTGAATAAATAAAAGGAGTTTTATTTAATGAGAGATTGCATTAAATTTGGTGGAAATTTAATGGGGAGTGGGTTTTTGAGTGGAGGGAATTGAAAGGCATTTGAGTGAGTGGAGTGTCCACCCACATGAATGTGGAAGAGGTGGGGGCAGCCCCATGGATGGGCGCATGGCCCCTTGGGTGCCCCCTCTACCTATAAAAGGATCCCCCTCCCTCTCTCTCACTCACATCTCCTCGTGAAGGATCTCTCTCCCCCTCTAGAATTTATCCCCCATGGTCTCGGACTAGCGAGATACATGTTCCCGGTGGCTATTCGGCAAGAAAGAGTTGTGCTTCTGCTGCATCGCTTGAGCGAGGAGGCGGAGGTTGCTCGGTGCCTCGAACGTGTGTGCGAGCACGGATGCGCTGCTGTTTTGCGGCGCTAGGACTTCCTCTCGATCTTGAGATCGGCAAGAGATCGTCTACATCAACCACGAGTTTGGACTCGTTAAGATTTGTCGGTCTTCAAGGGTATGTTCTCTACAGATATACATCCGCCCGTTGTTTGTATCTAGTAGATAGATCTTGATACATAGTTGTTCCCATCATAAGAAATTTTTTGTTTTCTATGCTGCGAACCCTACAGGTAGCTGGAGGCGAACATCGCTTCGGTCTCCTTGAGGGTCAAAATTGCCCAGTATGCGTTGTCCATTGTTGTGAGATACGAAGGTGTGAATGTGTGGATAGCCATGGCACAGTCATCCTAGATTTAGAGGGAAATGGCGGGAAGCAGTGGGAAATGGCGGGAAATATCTTTAGTCCCGGTTAGCGGCTACAACTAGGACTTAAAGCTCTGGTCAGAGGGAAAGGGCGGAAAAACTTGGAGGGAAGTGGTGGGAAATGGTGGGAAATATCTTTAGTCCCGGTTAGTGACTACAACAGGGACTAAAATCTCTGGTCAGAGGGAAAGGGAGAGATGTATGGATGATATATTCTGATGCTCATTATTTTTCTGAAAATAATAGACATATTATTTGTATTATTTGTATTTTTTTACAAGAAGATGATTTTCCAAAGTTTTCTATTTGATTTGAATAAAAAAGGAAAATTTACAAATGGCACAATTTCTACATGATGCAAACAGATGTATGGATATTATATTAAGATTCTTTACTTTTTTTATAATAATATACATATTATTTGTATTATTTGGATTTTTACAATAGAAGATATGATTTTCCAAAGTTTTTTCTGATAATAATAGACATAATATTTGTATTATTTGGATTTTTACAATAGTAGATATGATTTTCACAAGTTTTATATTTGATTTGAATAAAAATGGAAATTTTACAAATGCCACAATTTTATACATGATGCAAACAGATGTATGGATATTATATTAAGATTCTTTATATTTTTTCTAATAATAATAGACATATTATTTGTATTATTTGGATTTTTACAATTGTTGATATGATTTTCCAAAGTTTTATATTTTATTTGAATAAAAAAGGAAAATTTACAAATGGATGAATTACATGTCTGTAACTACCTCGGTGAATTACGCTCCTAGTTACTAGCCTGGATGAGCGGAAATGGTTGAAATAGTACGGTGGGGCCCAAATGCCACTCGCAGGTAGACCTTGCGGCCGTCCCAACCATTTCCAAACATCGGGACAAGTCTGTAGCGTGTCGGCGAAGGGATCAACTACATACACAAATGAGTATGTATGCAAGCCACCATACAATAGTACATCGAGCCATTCCATCTAAAAGAAAGGAAATATATAGCAACGCATCATACAAGATTCAAATGTCCTAGATAGATATAGTAGTTTAGGATATCTCCTCATACATCACACATCAGAGTATCAGGCGGAAGCGGCAAACAAGATCCGAGTACGGATAAGAAGAAAATCGGCATAAGATGCCCATAAATAAGCACATCCCACCCACAGATCTCACGGATCCCCGTTCCCGGAATCTCTACACCTAACGATCGTTGCCCACATCATCCGCCTCCTCCACCCAGTATCCATCTTGTGAGTGTACCTGTTCATCTGAATCAAATAATTTATCGTGTGAGACCCTAGGGGTACTCAGCAAGTCTTTATGCCTCTAAAGGGGACACAACCTGGGGTGATGCAATTGCAGCAAAAGGTAAACCCTAACAGTTCTATAGATACTCGCAAACCATCCGCCTAACCAAAGATAGACGGATGTCCGTGAATTAATGACAACAGTTATAACAGTAATATCATTAGATCCATCCTCCTCCTCGCTTACCAACGAGGACGCATTTAACAACCCCCATCCGTTGGCAATTTTATTAACCATTCCATGAGTGTTGCACTATTTACTAGTCGATTACTTAGTCAAATTAAAAGCGGTACTTTAGTTATGCTTGTCTATGATCGAGAAACTGCTCCAAGTCGTCCATAACGCGGACACGGCTTTGAAAGTTTTACCTGCGGGGTGCACAAATAGCAACACACACTCGATCAACCTCGGAAGAACCAAATCAAAACCCAACGAGGCCTTCACGACAAAGCAATCACAGGATTGAGAAATATTTGAGGGTCCACCCATTAAGCTACCATAGCGAACGGTTAGTGACTTGAGACGGACTCAAGGTTTGCGTCGGTGTAAGCATCGGGAACCCGAAAATGTGACTAGGCTTGTCGATACCGCGAAAACACTCCGCTTTCCTAAACAGTACAGGTGCTCCTCGCACAATCGTAATAAAGCAGTAAAGCATGGCATAAGTACGGGATAGTAAATAAAACCTCAAACTAGTTTGTGGCCCCAAGAAATAAGACTGAATCAAGCTCTGGCTCAGGGGGGTCCCATAAGCCTCCCGGATGTGGATAGCGCGAATAATCAAGGAACAAGAATCAAGTACTCGGGGTCCTACGGGACACAAGTGAGCAGGAAAAACCAAATAGCAGATATTGCTCAACGGTGTCACTTTCATTATATCCCATTACTACTCAGGTTAAGTTGTTTAGGTACCTCGTTATCCATCAGACACTCGCATACCCTACACATGCTGTTCTACGACTGGCATGGCTCAAACAACTCCTGTAGTAATGGCTCATGGGATGGAGGAACAAGCTTGGTGGGGTTTAAAAGTAGAGGCTATGCAATACTTGGGATTCAGTTTAATGCAATCGCGACTCAATGATGCAAGAATAAGATAGAGGCAATAGGTACTGTATGTATGCAAGCATGTGTTAGTGCTTGCCTGGCAGCTCAGTTGAAGCAAGGGATGGATCTGGGTAGTGCTCCTGGTTCTCTTGATATATCCCCTGCTCAGTGTCTATTCGAAGAAGAACCAAACAAACAAGGGCCAACATAAATAAAGTGCACAAGCATATGAATAAAATGCGACAAGCAAACAATCATGCCATGATGAATGATGCACAATTTGCATGGCAATAAAGTAGCATGGCATGGGTGAGGTGTGGAATACAAGAATAAGTCATTTTATTGAGTTTTGGCCACAATTTATCCTCATATTAGTTGCTGTTTACATTATATTTGTATGATGCATGCTGCAAAACAGATAAAGGATTTCATAAACAGAAAGGTCTCGTCGAGCTGATCATTTTAGACATATCATTTGTTAAATTTGGATTTATAAAACAAAAGTTATTAATTAATTAAGGCCGAGGGCATTTTATTGTAATTTTATTCAACTTGGAAATTAAAGTGTGCAAAATATATTTTGAAGGGCATATTTGAATTCCTCTCATTTTTCTGATTTGAAAACATATATTATTTGTATTATTTGGATTTATAATTTAAAAGTTATTTGAAAACAGATTTATATTTGAATTTGAATTAATTGAAAAGGTTTAAATTAAAACAGATATAAACAACAACTTTTTATACTCAGGCAGATCCAGACCCAGCCGCTGACGGGTGGGCCAGATGCTGACTGGACAACTGGCGTGGTAACAGCGTTTCTCACCGCGGCCGGAGCTATCCACTGAGACAAACGAGTGGGGCCAGCGGCCATGGGGGCCCACGTGACAGAGGGAGGGGAGGGTCGGCCACGCGGCTTGGTGAGGGAGCGCGGGTTAAGGCCCGAGGAAAACGGAGGGGCTTTTATGCAAAACGCTAGGTGGCTGACATGCGGGGTAGACGGGACCGCGGGTTCAGGCGGGAAAAAGGGGAGGGGGCTAAGCGCGAAACGACCACGGCTGCTGCTGCGCTCTGACGGACGTGGCGCTGACGATGGCGGAAGACCGGCCGTCTTCCGGCGACGATGGCGACCAAACGGCGGCGGATCTCGCCGAGCCACAAAAAGGAAAAACGCAGAGGGTTGCGCGGGCTACAACTTTCCTTCAGGTAGCGTCTACTCGGGTGGACTGCAGCTGCGGGCCGACGAGAGCAGGCGGGAGATGTTGCTGCTTGTCGGCGCAAGCGGCGCTGACGGAGGCTGGCGTCGGTGATGCCAGGTGAGAGGGGGGAGGGAGAGCATGTCTACGAGGTCGGTGGGCTCACCTACGACCCTCAGGTGCAGCTAGCGGGCTCGGGGTAGCGTGGATCGGCGAGGAGGCAGCAGGACGGAGGCGTCCTGGCGGTCACGGACACGGCGGCGGCGGGGCTTCTCCGGCGAACTTCGGTGGCGACCTCCGGTACAGCGCGATGCAGGGGAACGAGATGTACCTACTGGACGCCTTGGACACCCTCTAGCACGGCTCCAACCGCCCTCCTTCTGGCCTGGCCGATCTAGGGTTTAGAGGGACATGGGGTGGCCATGGCCCTGCTTGGGGAAGGAGGAAGGAGGGAGAGGGGTTCCTGGGGTCTCAGATCTCGATCTGGGGTCTGGGTTAGGTGATGGAGGGAGGGGAGAGGCACATGGGTGGTGGCCACCTTTATGCCAAAGAGAGGAGGAGGTGGCTCGGGTTGGGGCTTCTCTCTTGCCTCCTTCTTTTGTCTTGTAGCATAGAGAGGGAAGAGAGGGACCAGGGAGGAGGGAAGCTCGTGGGTTGGAGGCAGGCTCGGGCTGGTGGGGCCTGCTGGCAGGGAGAGGGAGGAGAGAAGAGAGGAGGCTCGGGTTAGGGCTTAGGGTGGATGGTAGCTAGGGTTGGGGAGGGTAGCTAGGTGGTCATGCATGGTAGAGAGAGGAGAGAGGGAGAGAAGGGGTAGGGGTTTTAGGGTAGGATGGTCTCGGTTAGGGTTTGAGTTAGGGTTGGGGAGAAGAGAGGTGAGGTGAGAAGGAGATGGGTGTAACTAGGTTAGATGGGGTGTGGTTTAGGGAGAAAAGTAAAGAGAGAGGGGAGAGAGAGATGAGGGTGAGGTTTAAAGGTGGTGAGGTTTTAGCATGACCCAATCACAAGATCAAGATGATGGGGTTTTGAATCAGAGAGAAGGGAAGCTCACAAAAGAAAGGATCCACTCAAAACCAAAGAAAAACCAAAGGAGAAAGAATGGTGGTGCTTTGCATGGCCCATGCAAAAACATTAAGTGCCCTGTTTTAATCTTGTGAAAACAGAATAAATGATCATGGCATTTGTGCTTATGCATTCCCAAATATGGAATAAAGGCCAAGCAAAAGAATTTGAAATTGGATCCACCCAACCCACATGAGCTAGAAACAAAAATCCAAAGAAAAGAATTACAAGCTCATGGGTTATTGGAATGGTGGAAGAATAAGGTGGTGTCAAAGAAAAGGTGGTGGAGTTGAATAAAAGATATGCCCCCAACTCAACTTGGGCATTTAACAATATATCAAGAACCAAATACAATATCAAGAGGCAAATACAATTTACCATGCCTATGAGAGAAGAACCAAAACACAAAGGTTTATATATGATGCTCAAATGCAAGGTGGCATGATGACATGAGCGTGATATGATGATGATGCAACAATTATATGTAGGGCGTAGCCGTTATATTACTAAACCAAGTAGCATTACAAATGTTAGACAATTTGGATGCTACAACTCTCCCCCACTAAACAGGAATCTCGCCCCAAGATTCTAGGAAGAAGAAGAAGACACAAAGAGGGTAGGATAGTTGGCACGGAGCTCATCTTCACGCTCCCAAGTGGCTTCATCAACGGAATGGTGCGACCACTGCACCTTGCAGAACTTGATGGACGTGTTGCGAGTCCTTATTTCTGCGGTCTCAAGGATTTTTGTGGGGTGTTCTTGATAAGACAGGTCTTCTTGGAGATTGATTAGCTCATGATCCACGGTCCTGCCGGGATCTTTGAAGGACTTCTTGAGTTGAGAGATGTGGAAAACATCATGGACTTTGAGTTTTTCCGGGAGCTCAAGAGCATAAGCAACTTCTCCTCTTCTACCACGAATTTTGAAAGGACCGATGTATCTAGGAGCCAGCTTTCCTTTGATACCAAAGCGGTGTGTGCCTTTCATGGGAGTGACAAGGTAGAGATCACCAGGCATACACCATGTCCGTGTGCTTCCTGTCATAATTGCTCTTCTGACGACTTTGAGCAATCTTCAGGTTCTCAAGAATGATATGCACCTTCTCTTCCGCTTGAGTTACAATGTCAGGGCCAAACCATATTCTTTCTCCTGCACCCGACCAACCAATCGGAGTTCTGCACTTGCGACCATAGAGAGCCTCAAATGGTGCCATCTTCAGACTTTTCTGGAAGCTGTTGTTGTAAGAGAATTCAGCATAAGGAAGACATTCCTCCCACTTCATGCCAAAAGAGATGACGCAAGCACGAAGCATATCCTCCAGAATCTGATTGATCCTTTCAACTTGTCCTTGCGACTGAGGGTGGTAAGCTGTGCTGAAGTTCAACTTTGTTCCCAAAGCATTTTGGAAACTTTCCCAGAACTTGGAAGTGAAGATGCTCCCACGGTCTGAATTTATCTCAAGCGGAACCCCATACAGAGAGACAATTCTGTTGATATAGAGCTCAGCCAACTGAATTCCAGAAATTGTTTCCTTGACGGGGAAGAAGTGAGCCACTTTAGAAAGCCTGTCGATGACAAGAAAGATTGCATTGTTTCCCTTCTGCGACCTTGGAAAACCAGTGATGAAGTCCATCTCTACTTTCTCCCATTTCCATTCCGGGGGTTTCAATGGCTGTAGAAGACCGAAAGGTTTCTGATGGACAGCTTTCACTCTGCGGCATACATCACATTCCGAGACATACTTGGCACAATATCGTTTCAAACCCGGCCACCAATATTGTGTTTTCAAGTCCATGTACATCTTTGTGCTGCCAGGGTGGATAGATAGAACAGAATCGTGCGCCTCCTTGAGAACTTGCTCTCTCAAACCTGGGTAGTTCGGAACGAACATCCGGTGTTCAAAGAAAAGCGTGCCTTGATCATCGACGTGGAAGGACTCATACTTCGGAAGTTGAAGTTTGGAGATGATCTTTTTGGTGTGCGGATCACCAAGCTAACGAGAGCGAATCTTTTCTTCCAAGAGAGGAGTAGCCAGAAGGTTCAGGAGATGCCCTTGTTCCACAATTTCAAGGTTGAGCTGACGGAATTCCTCGCACAAGAGAGGCTGTTGTTCTTCCATCATGAGGTTGTTGACATAAGCTTTGCGGCTGAGAGCATCGGCCATGACATTAGCTTTGCCCGGAGTGTAGTTGATGGTCAAATCAAAATCATTGATTGATTAAATCCATCTCCTCTGCCGAAGGTTGAGATCAGGCTGTGTGAAGATATACTTCAAACTTTTGTGATCAGAAAAGATTTCACAACGGTTGCCAAGCAAGTAGTGCCTCCATAGTTTCAAAGCAAAGACAACTGCTGCGAGCTCGAGGTCATGTGTAGGATAGTTGATCTCATGCGTCTTCAACTATCGAGAGGCATAAGCAACAACTTGTTTTTCTTGCATAAGGACCGCACCCAATCCTTGCAAAGAGGCGTCACAGAATATCTGGAAAGGCTTAGATGTATCCGGAGGAACCAAGACTGGTGTGGAAGTGAGCTTCTCTTTGAGTGTCTCAAAGCTTGCTTGACATGCACGAGTCCAAAGGTATTTCTTGCCTTTCTTGAGGAGATCGGTAAGAGGCTTCGCTATCTTCGAAAAGTTACGAGCGACGGCAATAACTAGCCAAACCAAGGAAACTCCGCACTTCTTTGACATTTACAGGAGGAAGCCATTCAACAATTGTCTTCACAGTTTCCGGGTTGACTGCAATGCCCTTGGAAGAGATGACATGACCAAGATAGGTTACTTGAGGCAGCCAAAACTCACACTTTGAGAACTTTGCATACAAGCGGTTATCACGAAGCTTGTTTAGGACACACCGAAGGTGTTCTTCATGCTCTTCCTTTGACTTTGAATAGACTAGGATGTCATCCAGATAGACCACAACGAACTTATCAAGGTACTCCATGAAAACCGAGTTCATAAGCCTCGAGAAGGTAGCAGGTGCGTTGGTGAGACCGAAACACATGACCGTGTACTCATACAGGCCATAGCGGGTGGTGAAGGCTGTTTTAGGAACATCTTCCTTGCGAATCTTGATATGGTGATAACCACTCCTCAAGTACAGCTTAGAGAATACCACAGCTCCAGCTAGCTGATCGAATAGATCATTAATCCGCGGAAGGGGATATTTGTTCTTGATGGTTTTAGCATTGAGAGCCCGGTAGTCAACACAAAGTCTATCAGTCCTGTCTCGCTTCTTCACAAAAATTGTTGGGCTACCCCAAGAAGAAGTACTGTGTTGAATGAAACCCAACTTCTCTTGTTCATCAAGTTGCCGTTTGAGTTCAGCCAACTCAGCAGGACCCATTTTATAAGGCCTCTTGGAGATAGGAGCCATTCTAGGTTCAAGCTCAATTACAAACTCAACCTCACGATCTGGAGGCACACCCGGCAACTCTTCAGGAAAGACATCTGGGAACTCACAGACCACCGGAACACTCTGAATAGCTTCCATAGCATCATCATTCAGAGCCGCCAAAGAGAAAAGCTGGATAGCAGGAGTCAAACTTGGAGAAAAGACTATATGGCCTTCAGGAATCTTCAGAGAAACCGAGCGTTCAGCACAATCAATCACAGCTGCATTTGCTGTCAACCAATCCATGCCCAAGATGACATCAATGTCAGAATTGCCCAGAACAATTAGGGACGCCGAGAACGAAGAGCCACCAATCTCAATTTGATTGCCATGGCTGATTTTAGAAGCTGCCATCTTCGCTCCAGGAGAAAGGACCATTAACCGCTTGAGGAGAGGAACCAAGACTAACTCATTCTCATTTGCAAACTTGTGAGAAACAAAAGAATGCGATGCACCAGAATCAAACAAAACTCGTGCAGGGACTGAGTTAACGGATAACATACCCATCACAACTCCAGGTGCATGCTCAGCTTGAGCGGCGTTGACACAGTTGGCACGAGCACGATGACCGGGCTTGGTGTTGATGTTGAGAGCCGAGGTGGTGGTGCACGAACCAAAGGAGAGCTTGCGCAGATCTTGGAGGGGTGGAGGAAGAGCTTTGTTTTTCAGACGGTTCAGTCTAGATGTCCAGAGTCTCCACACGTGAAACAAACACCAGGTGGACATGGAGCAACGTAGCCAGGGACTCCGCCAGGCGCTCCAGGGTAGTGGTGGTTGTAGCCCCTGGGACCAGCAATGATGAAGTTTGGTGGCCTTGCCGCGTAGCTTGCAGGTCTTGGTGGAGCCGGAGCGGCGGTGGGTGTTAGGAACCCGGACACGCCCGCTTAGAAGGAGCGACATAGTGAAGATCTTGGTGCATCACGGTTGTGTTTCTTTGACTCCTCAAACACTTGCCTACTTGCTTCCTCTGCGAGTGTATGCTGAAATTCGGAAAGACGGCCTTGCATGTGTGATTGCATATTTAATCGATGCATTGAGCCCTTGCGAACCTCTTTTGCTTCTTTTTGTCATCGGAGATCTCATCGCCACCATAACGAGAAAGGTTCATGAAGTTCCTGATGTAGGTGTTGACATTGTCATTTCCCTGCTTGAGGTTGAGAAACGCTTCCTTCATCCTCTCCATGAAAATTTCGATGAATCTTGCTCTTTGAACGCTCCAGTGAACTGTTCCCAAGTAGGCTGAAAACCAGTGCAGTTTGCCTTCAGGTAATTCTCCCACCAGAGAGCTGCATCTCCCTTCAGAAGGTGAGTAGCACACTTTACCCATTCTTGCTCAGGAACATCAGCAGTCTCCAGTAGCCTTGACATCTCACGCAACCAATCATCAGCATCAAGTGGTCGATCAGAAACATCAAATTGGCGAGGGTTGAACTTCAGAAAGCTTTTGATGCCTCCTCGCTTGGGAGGTGGAGGTAGCGGAGCAAACTCATTCCTCCTGACACTTTCCTCAAAACGCTGCTGGTTCTGCTGCCAAGGCATTGGCGTTGTTTGACAACGCGGAACCCAGTTCAGGTGGTATGTCCTCATCAGAACGGCGTGGTGGAGCCATCCTGTGATTGATATAAAACACAAGTTAGTACTATAATGGAGAATAATAATAATCCAAAATAGTACCAAGATGGAATTAACCAAGATTAAAGGATACAATTTACTAAGATGATATTAAAATATCAACAAAGTTCAAAGCACCTAGAAGATATTAAGCATATCGCACACGACTGAAAAGGAGTGTGGTACACAAATATATCAAAGAAAAATTTTCCACAAATTTCGGCATTAAAATACCAATAGATGCGCAAATTACTTAACGAATCAAGATTAGTGACTCTACCAATTCAATATACAAAAGCGAATGATAAGAGTAGTGGTATGGTCGCGACTCCATCCCGCACTCAAATAATTACTCCGCACATGAATAAGTAGAACACATATCCTAACCCCTTCTTCTCACGATGAACCTAAAGATTAGTAACTACGGAAACGAACACCCCAAACAAGATAACGTCGGATAACAAAGAGTAAGACAGATCGCGGTGGTATACAATGAATCAGATAGATCGTGTCGGTTTGCAAAAGCCTATCGGTATGGAATGTACCAACAGTTGATAACCAAAGGCTGATTAGATAACAACTTGGATGCAACAGATAGACAAGGAATAACACACACACACACACACACAAAAATACACAACCTATGGTACTACGGAAACCCAGAACACGTGAATCCTAGTTTGAACTTTTAAGAAGAGGATTGAAAACGTTACACTTCCTTACCAGAAAAGGGTGGGTGGGTGGGTAAGAAGAAAAGTGAAAGCAGTCCTACTCTCACGTTTTGTTTTTCCCTAGTATACATAACTACCAAAATATTTGCTAGACTAACAACGACCATTTGGCTGAGACCCTGAAGGGCGGGATGGCTCTGATACCAATTGTAACTACCTCGGTGAATTACGCTCCTAGTTACTAGCCTGGATGAGCGGAAATGGTTGAAATAGTACGGTGGAGCCCAAATGCCACTCACAGGTAGACCTTGCGGCCGTCCCAACCATTTCCAAACATTGGGACACGTACGGGCGGCGTAATCGGCAGGCGAAGGGATCAACTACATACACAAATGAGTATGTATGCAAGCCACCATACAATAGTACATCAGAGCCATTCCATCTAAAAAGAAAGGAAATATAGCAACGCCATACGGCAAGATTCAAATGTCCTAGATAGATATAGTATTTTAGGATATCTCCTCATACATCACACATCAGAGTATCAGGCGGAAGCGGCAAACAAGATCCGAGTACGGATAAGAAGCAAATCGGCATAAGATGCCCATAAATAAGCACATCCCGCCCACAGATCTCACGGATCCCGTTCCGGAATCTCTACACGAGCGATCGTTGCCCACATCATCCGCCTCCTCCACCCGGTATCCATCTTGTGAGTGTACTGTTCATCTGAATCAAATAATTTATCGTGTGAGACCCTAGAATTTCGGCAAGTCTTTATGCCTCTAAAGGGGACACAACCTGGGGTGACGCAATTGCAGCAAAAGGTAAACCCTAACAGTTCTATAGATACTCGCTAACCATCCGCCTAACCAAAGATAGACAGATGTCCGTGAATTAATGACAACAGTTATAACAGTAATATCATCAGATCCATCCTCCTCCTCGCTTACCAAAGAGGAAGCGGACGAACAACCCCCCATCCGTTGGCAATTTTATTAACCATTCCATGAGTATTGCACTATTTACTAGTCAGTTACTTAGTCAAATTAAAAGTTGTACTTTAGTTATGCTTGTCTATGATCGAGAAACTGTGCTCCAAGTCGTCCATAACCGCGGACACGGCTTTCAGAAAGTTTTACCCTGCAGGGGTGCACAAATAGCAACACACACTCGATCAACCTCGGAAAAACCAAATCAAAACCCAACGAGGCCTTCACGACAAAGCAATCACGATTCAGAAATATTTCAGGCCACCCATTAAGCTACCATAGCGAAGTTAGCTGACTTCGAGACGGACTCAAGGTTTGCGTCAGTGGCTGTAAACCACCGGGAACACGAAAATGTGACTAGGCTTGTCGATACCGCGAAAACACTCCGCTTTCCTAAACAGTACAGGTGCTCCTCGCACAATCAAAATCCAAAGAAAAGAATTACAAGCTCATGGGTTATTGGAATGGTGGAAGAATAAGGTGGTGTCAAAGAAAAGGTGGTGGAGTTGAATAAAAGATATGCCCCCAACTCAACTTGGGCATTTAACAATATATCAAGAACCAAATACAATATCAAGAGGCAAATACAATTTACCATGCCTATGAGAGCAGAACCAAAACACAAAGGTTTATGTATGATGCTCAAATGCAAGGTGGCATGATGACATGAGCGTGATATGATGATGATGCAACAATTATATGTAGGGCGTAGCCATTATATTACTAAACCAAGTAGCATTACAAATGTTAGACAATTGGGATGCTACAGCGCCCCCACCTCACACCGCGTCGCCACCGCGCTGACCTCACCACCACGCCAAACTCACCACCCCTACCGCCACCAACCTCACTGTCGCCAACCTCACCACCGTGATGTTTACACACTTCTATTCTTGTAGACAGTTGTTGGGCCTCCAAGTGTAGAGGTTTGTACAACAGCAGCAAGTTTCCCTAAAGTGGATCACCCAAGGTTTATCGAACTCAGGGAGTAAGTGGTCAAAGGTATCCCTCTCAAGCAACTCTACAATCAATATACAAGAAGTCTCTTGTGTCCCCAACACACCCAATACACTTGTCAGGTGTATAGGTGCACTAGTTCGGCGTAGAGATAGTGAAATACAAATGATAACGGTGCCATAAAAGAGCTTTTGACTTGTTGTTAATGTGGGAGAGACTAAAGGAAAACTGAAATAAAGATGGAAGCAAGCAAACATGCAATAGATCTAGATGCAAATGGTGTTTCAATGTTTAGAAACATAGGGATCATACTTTCACTAGTGAACACTCTCAATAAATATATTCTCTTCATGATACTACTCTTAACTACTCTCTGGTTGGACACTCTAATCCATGGTAGGGCTATAACAACACTCCTCAAAGTCCGTCTTTCCCAATTTAGATAACCCCACACTGTCACCTTGAGCGCTAGATGGTTCCAACAAACAGCACAATTTCATAGAGACAACCAACTCAAAATATACTCATGATATATATATATATATATATATATATGTAACCTAGCTTAAGTGCCACACACGGTGCACACACTGTCAATTTCACACACATGGGTGGACGAGACTTTCTGTCCCCCGAATCTCTCCTTCGGTGGCGGCGGCGCTGCGAAACTTTTCGTGGCTTTTTGGTCGATTCTCTAGGGTTTCTGGGTTAGAGGCTTCTTATAAGCGAAGGAGGCAAGGTCGATGGAGGGCTAGGGGCCCCACACCCCCTGTGGACGCGACCAAGGTGGGCCCCGTGCTCACCTAGTGTGTGGCCACCCTGGTGTCCTCCTCCGTCTCGTCTTTGATTTTCCGTATCGCTCAGGGAGAAATATGAACTTTGGCTTTTGTCCCGTCCAATTCCGAGAATATTCAGTTTTTAGCTTTCTGAAACCAAGAACACCAGAAAACAGGCAACTGTCACTATAGCATCTTGTCAATAGGTTAGTTCCAGAAAATGTATAAAAATACCTCAAAGTATAGACAAAACATAGCAAAGTTGATACTAAACAAGCATGAAACATAAAAAATTATAGATACGTTTCCGACGTATCACGCGACAGTTAGTACTAGTTAGTATAGTTAGTTTTTTCGGATTTGCTTAATTAGTAGTATTATAATTAGTAGTATATTTTTAGGATTTGCTTAATTAGTTAGTATTTGTGTAGTAGTATAGTTAGTGTAGTAATATAATTAGTAGAATATTTAGGATTTTGTAGTAATATTTATTATTATTAGTAGTAATATTTAGTTTTTTGTAGAAATGCTATAAATATTAATGCATTATTATAATTAGTCATATTTAGGGTTTTGTATAAATGTTATTATTAGTATTATTATAATTATTATTTAGTATATTATTAGGAAATGTTAGTAGTATATTATTTAGATTATTAGTATATATTATTAGGAAATGTTTATATAATATGCATTATTATTATAATTAGTAATATTTAGGGTTTTGTATAAATGCTACTATTAGTATTATTATAATTATTATTTTGTATATTATTAGGAAATGTTTATATAATATTTTTTCTAGCGTGTTTAACTTTCTTTCTGTAATAGTTAAGTCATGAATCATGATCGTAGCGGTGAAGATCTTCTTCATGGCATGATAAGAGGTGAAATTCCTCTTATTACTACCGGTGAAGATATCGAGCTCGAGGAAGAGATTTCCTCATATCTGAATCCATCCGGTGATGGACTAGAGCAAGACCTAATGTATGAAGGGCAAGACCGGATGGACGAAGGGCAAACAAATAACAACAATGATGGCCCCTCGACAGGATCCGGCGAGGTATATATATATTAAGCCTTGTGTTACCTCTATGCCTTAATTGATCTGGATATATATATATTTATATATATTAATCACTGTCTCTTATTCTTTAGCCCACCGGATCGAAGCAATCGACAGCTCGAACAAAACAAGGGCCGAACAGAAAGTTGGATGGTAATCAGAGGTTCACCATCAAAGAAATAGATGATAATGGACAACCGATTGCTCCGGAAGAGCACCGGAGGATGTTTACAAATCAATGCGGGGTGATTGTTAGGGACAACCTGCCGATCACCATTCAAGAATGCAATAAGTCAAAGAAACCAGGTGAAGAATCCAATAGTTATGTCACCAATGATGTCAAAGATGACCTTTGGCAGAAGCTCATAGCGCATTTCATACTACCTCCAGAGTATGAAGAATTTGAGGCAGATGTTATTACCCCAAGGCCGTGTGGGCTTGAAAGAAGAGCAAAATTCAAGGAGTGGACTCTAATGAAGATAGCCGAACTGTACCAGAACCATAAGAAAAGTTTATACGCGAAGTATGTCACGAAAAAGAAAAATCCAGACTTCTTAGGAGCAAAAGAGAAGTTGAGGGAACAGTGGCCCAATTTTGTAATGTACAAGCAATCTGTTGTAGCAAAGGAAAAGTTGAAAAAGAATGCGCTAAATGCCACCAAAAAGAAATACCATCATAAAATGGGGACAGGTGGCTACAAGAGTGCCATGCCTAAGTGGGAAACTATGGAGCGGGACATGAGGGCTAGAGGCATCACTCCTGATACAGATGGATGGCCCGAGAGGTCAAAGCACTGGTGGTACGGGCACGAGGGATCATTGGATCCAGAAATATAGAAGACATTATTTAATGAAAAAATTCTAGAACCCTCCAAAGAACTTGTTAAAGCAATGAACGAAGATCAATTGGGATTGTTTCGGCCCGAGAGAGAGAACGACGAGCTGACACGTTCTCTCGGGAATTCTAAAAAAGGTGGACGAACACGAGGCAAATGCGTCGGTGTTACGTGGAAGAAAGGGTTTCCCCAGTACCATCACAGTTATAGAAGCCGTTAGAGAAAGAAGGACCGGAAGGCAGACCGGATCAGGAAGATAGAAGAGGAACTAGCTGAGATGAAGAAGCTCATGGAAGCAATTAGCCAAATGTCGTCAAATCAACCGCAGGCTGATGATACTGCATTGGATCTTAGCCAGCAGAGAAGCAGCGTGTCTTCCACGGAGGTCCGGGCGGATGATCAAGCACTGCTGGATGATGCACCGGCTCCTCGCTACCCCGTGGATGATGTGAGAGAGATGACACAATGTGAGCTACATCGTCCAATGAACAACCTGTCCTTCAAGGTGGTGATCGGCACTGCTTTACCTTGTCTACCTGGAGCACTCCATCATTCACTTCTGATTCCACCTAGCTATGCTCGTGTCACAGTGGATGACAGTGGAGGATTTTGCGGACTTAGAGATTGACATCGCTACACTGAAGGCCTTAGGAAACTAGGAGATGTCAAGCGCAACATCATTCTATGGAAGAATAAGTACATCAAGTTCCCAGGCTCGGCACTAAGGCCAACGACTCCGAGGAATCCAAGTCCACTCCGCCCTGATGACCGTCAACCTCCAAGTCCACCCCGCCCCGATTATCGTCAACCCCAAGTCCACCCCGCCCTGATTATCATTAACCTCCAAGTCCACCCCACCCTGTAGCATACCAATCGTCTAACAATTGTAATGCTACTTGGTTTAGTAATATAATGGCTACTTCCTATATATAATTGTTGCATCATCATTATATCATGCTCATGCCATCATGCCACCTTGCATTTGAGCATCATATAAAACCCTTTTTGTGTTGGTTCTTCTCTCATATGCATTGTAAATTGTATTTGCCTCTGGATATTGTATTTGGTTCTTGATATATTGTTTAAATGCCCAAGTTGAGTTGGGGGCATATCTTTTATTGACTCCACCACCTTTCTTGTCATCACCCCATCATTCCACCATTCCACCATATATGAGCATTGCAACTTATTTGGTTTTACCTCTAGCTCATGTGGGTTGGGATGGATCCAATTCTATTTCCACATGCTCTCATCTTAGCATCATGTGGTTTTCACATTATTGATATGTGGAGAGCCACATGGTCACCTTTGCATGCTATGTTGTAGATTTGCCTCTACTAGCTTCCATGTGGGAATTATTCTATATGTGTACATGCATGAAGCTATAATTTAGCCATGTGATGATCTAGTGGAGAAACACACACTAGTATGGTCATATAGCTCCATATATGTGCATAGGTTCAATATTTTCCATATTGCATGGTAGTATTCAAATTTGAGTGCATGCATGATATAAATGCCCATGTGTATTTCTAGTTGTTTTCACAATTAGCAAGGTGGCATTTAATGCTTATGCATGGCCCATGCAAGCTTGCACCATCCTCCTTCTATTAAGTTTCCTTTTAAATTTGTGAGATGCTTGGTGATTTAAATTCACTCAAGTTTGCTCAAATTTAATTGCAATCTCAATAGACCATCTATTGTCCCATCTATGTTCCTTTTGGTTTCCACTTGTTCTTGATATCCTTTTGTATCTCATTCAAGAGTTTGTTTAAATCAATAAAACAAAAAAAATAAACGAAAATAAATAAAAGAAACCTAAACTATCTTTCCCATCTAATCTAAACCCTAATCCCTCTCCCTATCCCTCTCTCCTCTCTTTTGGTCACCTCTTGTTTTGGTCTTGTTTCAAAACCTATCTACCACACCCCTCTCTCACCCCCTCTCTCTACCTTCCTGGCCCCACCTGGTCACCCTGGCCCACCTAGCTACCACCTCTCTCTAACCCTAACCCGAGCCCCTCTAGCTCCAACCCTAGCTACACCCGACCCTAGCTCCATGCCACTCTCCTCCCTCTCTCCAGCTCTCTCTCTGCCCCACCGAGCCTCCCTTCTCCTCTCTCTGGTCCCATGCTTTGGCCCCAGTGCCCCTGCCCGGGACGAGCACGTGAGGAGGAGAAAAAGGTGGCGAAGCCACCTCTATCTTTACCACCTCCCCACGGCACCTCTCCTCTCCGTCCCTATCTACTCCTCTCTCTTCTTTGCCTCCCCGGATCTACCCAGGCGCCCGCTCCTCCCCTCCCTCTCCACCGACGCCACCCTCTCTAGACGGCCACCGCTAGTACGTCGTCGCCTCGTCGATCTGGCCGTCAATCTCGACGTGGAGGTGGTCTGGGAGGACGAGGAGGCCTCTCTGCTTCGACCAGTACCTGTCGCGAAGGAGGAGAAGGACCAGCGCCAAAGTTCCCCGACAAGCCGACGCCAAACCCTAACGCCGGTGGACGTCTGCATCCTCGCCGCTGCGACGCTCCCCAAGCCGATCAAACACCACCAACATCCTCACGGTGAGCCAACCTCCCTCCTAGACATTGTGGCATCCCGCAAAACCACTACTAGAAAATCGCGTTGTTTTTGTGCATTGCATCGTCATGACCGCATGCTCATGTCATCATGCCACATTGCATTTGAGCCTCGTCATCATCATGCATATTATCTTGTGTAAAAACTATTTGCGAAAGTCTATGGTTTCTGAAACTAGCCCTCCTTCTATTTCAAATTAAACCCCGGGTGCTGCCGGATACTTTATTTGTCTAAAAACTAATTGCAAAAGTTCACTGCAAATTAAATAAAAGTTTGAATTAATTTTAGTGGGGCAGTCGAACGGGCCGACCCGACCCGAACGACCATCCCCAGAAATTTAAATCGGTCCAACCAATCGGTACACCTAAATCCTAAAGCTACCCAGTCTAACCTACCCACACCCCCTCCACCTCATCCCAACCAACCCCCTCCTGACACCTCACCCTCTCTCCCCCTCTACCCAATCCTAAACTGCCACCTCAGCAGCCCCTCTCTCCTAAACCCAACCCCACCCTGCAAAGACACCCACCCACACACTCACTTGACACGCCACCTGACAGCCCCACGCCTGGCCCCACCCGTCCCCACCTGCCCTGTTTCTCTTCCCTTGCGCCGCATCCTCTCCCCGACCCCAACCTCTCTGCTCGCCCCCTCACCAAGCCCTTGCCGCTCCCTCTCTGTGGCGGCTCGGCTCCGCCTCCGCCCGCCGCCTCCTCCTCGCCCGTGGCTCCGCCTCCTCCTCATGACGGGCGCCTGCGCCTCAACCCCCGCACCTCCTCGTCGCCTCCGCCCGCAGCTCACTTTGCCCGCCTCCGGAGTTGCCGCGCCGCCATGGCTTCTCCCGCCAACCAGCTCGCTCCTCCGCCGCGTCCTCTTTCCCTTCTCCCCTCACGGCGTCGACCCGCGCTCTCGCTCCCCTCGCGGCGCCTCTCGCTCCCCTCGCCCCGCTCTGACCCTCTCCTCCCGCGCCCCTTCCTCCCCAGGCGCCGCCGTCCCGCGACGCCCGTGCTCTGCCAGCGTGCTCCTCCACCTCGCCGTCGCCGCCCTCCGCGTTCCTCCCGCCAGCCCGCCCGGCGCCGTCGCGTCTGTCCGCCGCCCCCTCCCCTGCTGGCCGAGCTCCTCCCCGCCTCGCCGGACTCCGTCTCCCCGACACGCGAGCACCGCCGAGCCTCCCCGCCGTCGAGCTGCCCCGGCAGCTCTCCTCCGCGAGCCCCCGCCTCCGACCACCTGCAAGCGCGTCCGCGTCCCCTGGCCGCATCCGTGGCCCCAACCGCCGACCTCCCCTCTGGCCCGCCGCTCGCCTCGGGTCGCCGCGCCTCTGTACCACCGTCGACCCGCTGGTTCGCGCCGCGGCAGCGTTCCCTGCCTCATGCAGCGCGCCCTCCGGCTCCGGCCCCCTGTTGCTCCTTGCGCGCGTGCACAGTGGCGGTTTGTCCACGTCTCTGTACATGTGTTGCCTCAGGTGTTGATGTGCTTGTAGATGGTCACAAGGTACCCGAGTCCGACGACGATGTCCGAAGAAACCGGAACCCCACAAGAACTTCCTCACCGACAAGACCTCCGGGAAGCCGCCATCCGTTTGGCGAAGATGTTTCACCGAGATCGACACCAACCCGAATGGGCCCGATGAACCACCGGTGCCCTGAAATACAAGACTGGTCCATCGGTACGCCAAGCTCGCCGAGTTCAGGGACCCTCAAGATCTCCGTCACGGACACGACATGTACTTCCCTGGGACGCCATGACTGGGACCCCGGACCCGAAGGCCACATGGGACGACAAGTACTCCGACATGGACCCGATTGAAGCAAACCCGAAGACGGTAGATGCGACAAGTACTTCCCCAGATCCGATGCCCGAGAACCACGGATTCGACAATGTCTCCCTCACGGAACACCGAGAACTTCCCGAACGCCGGGACCGATCGATTCGAGAACGCGAGATCTTCATAGCGACAAGATCGACACCGATCGGGGCGATTCCGATGCCCCGACGCCAGACCAAGTGCTTCCTTCCGGAACGCCAAGACCTACCTCCGCTATCCGAGAACGTTTCCGTCGAACCCTGGACCCTGAGATCAACCCCGAACCAATTAGTTATACGGGGCCCATATGCGGGCAAATCTAGTCTCATATTGGCCTCATTTAAATTTTTATAGCGAACCAGTGCTATCTTTTGCCATGTTATAACAACAACTAAATTGCGGGGTAGTTAAATAACTTGAACCGTTTAACTAATTGTCGGGACCCCGGTTCCGCTTAACATGACCTAATTGCAACGCACTTCTGCCATGTCATACATCATACATGCATCATGCCGATCTTCTTCCGTTGTATTAAATAGTGCATCCGGTGTTTCCTTTAGTGTTTTGCTTCTTCGCGGATAAGGCCGTTGAGTTGATGCGAGTGCCGACCCGATCTTCGGTTGAGCCTTCGGCAATGTTTTCAGGCGAGCATCTCCCCCTTTCTACCTATCTTACTTTTATAGTCTTTATTCCCTCCTGTTGATCTATTGCTATCTGTGTTGCGATGCTTTAGTTTCCGTACCTGTGATATCCCTTGCAGCCTTATATTGCCTTGGACACATCCTATTACCTGTTGTTTGGTAGATAGTTGGACTTGCGCGTCGTAGTCTCTTGCCCAAGTGCTGTTGCGTGTCGTCTAGTGCCACAGTTGTTGATGTATTGCCGCATGTTGCGGTTGCAGATGATCCTAGTTTTACTTATCGATCACTTTAATTCCTGTTTAACAACTAAAATTGAAGTAAGTAGAGGCATCGGTGGGTGATAGATAATATTTGGTTTTCGAACGCCCACTTGTGTCCCGTAGGACCCCGAGTACTTGATACCTGTTCCTTGATTTATCGCGCTATCCACATCCGGGAGGTATATGGGACCCCACAGGCGAGCTTGATTCGGTCTTATTTCTTGGGGCCACAAACTAGTTTGAGGTTTTATTTACTATCCGTACTTATTCCATGCTACTTATGTATTTACGTTTGTGCGAGAGCACCTTTGTCTTAGGTAAGCGTAATGTTTTCATGGTATCGACAAGCCAGCCACACTTTGGGTTCCCAGTCATTTACAACCATTGTCCAAACCTTGAGTCCTTCTCGGAGCTTGCTTGCCGTTGCGGGTCTACTCAATGGGGTGGCCCCTGAAATATTCTGAATCTGTGATTGCTTAGTCGTGAAAGCCTCGTTGGGTTTTGATTTGGTTTTCGAGGTTGATCGGCGTGTGTTGCTATTGGTGCACCCGGCGGGTAAAACTTTTCAAAGCCATGTCCGCGGATATGGATGACTTGGAGCACAGTATCTCGACCATAGACAAGCATAACTAAAGTTTATTGCTATAAATTTGACTTTATAATGACTAGTAATCAGCTTCACTATAATGGAATGGCTAAATAATACTGTCCACCATTGCTTGTTTGGATCGTTGCTTGCGACCATTGTACCTGAATAGTAAGTACGGCAACTACAACGGAATGGCTGAATAAAAGTACCAACAACTGCTGGGTGTTGGGTTTATCTCATGCTATCTGTATCTGATTAGTAATTGTTGCAATTACAACGGAATGGTAACTAAAAGTGCCCACTGCTTATTTTAACAGGATGATTATCTATACCTGACTAGTAATTGCTGCAACGATAACTGAATAAGTAAAACTGCCAAAGGTGTGAGTTCCTCGGTTGACTTCCTCGATTGGTCTCGACGGGAAAACGCCAGGATGGGTTTGTTTGATGATAGTATCAGGTAGGTTCCGGATAGGTCCTTCTTACCCCTCTCTGATTGACGCCAGTTGTATCGAGTCTCTATAGGTTGTTTAGTGCATGCTGCCGCTTGATCCACCATACCTTTGTAGGCGAGGACCGCGAATTCTAGCCTCGCCGTGTCTTGGCCTCGATCTTGGCGCTCCTCTTTTTCCTTTGCCCTTTGTCGGCACCCCTTTTGTTTAATCAGGTTTTGAGATCGACGTCGTTAGCAGGGTTACCCTTCCGGCTTGGCCTGGGTAGGGTTATGGACGCCATTGGTTATTCTTCAGGGCTCTTAGCCCCATTTGCATCTTGTCCGTAGTCGGACGCTCTATCATTTTCAAGGTGATTTGGATCTTTGTATATTATATCTGTATTCTTGGCTCATTGAGTCGCTGTTGTATATATATGTTTTGTGGGTCCCATCGAGGACTGTTGTGTAATGTTATTACTTCGTTTTCCACCCGCACGAAACTGCCTGGTGGGCACCTTTGAATCGTTTCTATGCGGGTTTGGCGGGTTTCGCTCAAACTTGCATAGGTCCGATTCTGAGGGTGTTACAGAGTGGTATCAGAGCTCAGCAGTTGCGATACCCCACAAGTCCAGCCTGTAGGATAACCTAGCTAACGGCCGCAGTAGAGTGTCAAAACTATTTTTTCAAAACCGGTTGGATAGTTCTGATTAGGTCTGATTTTACTCCTTACCCCTTTGCTATTCCCCTCTTACCTCTACGTGTTTTGAATCTGCTCTCTTATCTTCTCTTCGAGTCCAGGATTCCTCGTGGTTGGGTTTTCCGTCGTACCTTCAGGGTTTCGCTTTCTCCCTTTTGTAACGGAGGTGCTACGATCATCAATCTGCAACTTGTCTGTTGTATCCTTCCTCCAATCTCTTGTTCTTGAGCTCTTTATCCATGTGTGTTCCTTGCTGAATATCAGTGTCGTTGAAAAACATATGAGAAGGACGAGCATTGGTGAAGTTGGAGTATACCTTGAGCATGTGTTGTTCATGCCAATGAAACCATCGCGGAACCTAATCATTGTGTCTTTCATAAAATTTCTGCTAGCATCATCCCTTTGTTCCGGATACCGCCTATGAAGATCTTCAGTCTAAATCTCGAGAGTTGAGTTGCCTGATTCTCCTACTCATGTATAGAGTTGATAGTTTGGGTACGGGATGGACTGATCACCCTACCCGACTCTTACCGTTCGCTCGGTACATCGAACTGGTGGATCAATGTAACTTTTCCTCTTCTAATGGAAGTTAGAGGTGGCCTTATCGTTTGATACCTCTATCTTCGTCCTTTGTTTCTCCGGAGTGTTCTCTCGACGATCAGGGACAACGACCCTTTGTTGGTGGTGTCGCCGATTTCAAGATGAAGAAGGAACCCTTGTTAGTGGTGTCGCGAGGATCTACCTGAAGCAAGAAGATGCAGATCGCCGACCTTCCTTCCGGTACCATGAGGCGGATCTCGAGGGCGAGATCCTTTGTTAGTGGTGTCGAATTGTGGCATCCCGCAAAACCACTACTAGAAAATCGCGTTGTTTTTGTGCATTGCATCGTCATGACCGCATGCTCATGTCATCATGCCACATTGCATTTGAGCCTCGTCATCATCATGCATATTATCTTGTCTAAAAACTATTTGCGAAAGTCTATGGTTTCTGAAACTAGCCCTCCTTCTATTTCAAATTAAACCCCGGGTGCTGCCGGATACTTTGTTTGTCTAAAAACTAATTGCAAAAGTTCACTGCAAATTAAATAAAAGTTTGAATTAATTTTAGTGGGGCAGTCGAACGGGCCGACCCGACCCGAACGACCACCCCCAGAAATTTAAATCGGTCCAACCAACCGGTACACCTAAATCCTAAAGCTACCCAGTCTAACCTACCCACACCCCCTCCACCTCATCCCAACCAACCCCCTCCTGACACCTCACCCTCTCTCCCCCTCTACCCAATCCTAAACTGCCACCTCAGCAGCCCCTCTCTCCTAAACCCAACCCCACCCTGCCAGCACACCCACACACCCAACACACTCACGCACGCACACGCCCGACAGCCCCACGGCCACCGGCCCCACCCCACGTCCCCCACCTGCCCTGTTTCTCTTTCCATGCGCCGCATCCTCTCTTCCCGACCCCAACCTCTCTGCTCGCCCCTCACCAAGCCCGCCGCTCCCTCTCTGCCGGCTCTCTCGCCCGCGCCCGCCTCCTCCTCGCCCTGCACCGCCGCCTCCCTCCTGACAGACGCCTCGCCTCCGACCCCGCTCACCCGCACCTCCTCGTCCGCCTCCGGCCACGGCTCCGCCCGCCCCGCCTCCGGCAGTTGCCGCGCCGCCGCGAGCTTCTCCCGCCAACCCACGCTCGCTCCCTCCGCCGCCCCGCGTCCTCTTTCCCTTCTCCCCTCACCGGCGTCGACCCCGCCGCTCTCGCTCCCCCTCGCAGGCGCCGGCTCCTCCGCTCCCCTCGCCCCACATGACCCTCTCCTCCCGCGCGCCCCTTCCTCCTGGCGCCCGCGTCCCGACGCCGCCCGTGCTCCGCCCGCGCGTGCTCCTCCACCTCGCCGTCGCTCGCCGCCCCTCGCGTTCCTCGCCCAGCGCTTCGCCCGCCGTCGTCTGCGCCGCCCCTGCCTCCTGCCCGAGCTCCTCCCGCCGCGGACTCCGTCTCCCGACACGGAGAACCGAAGCCTCCCGCCGTCGAGCTGCCCCGGCAGCTCTCCTCCGCGAGCCCCCGCCTCCGACCACCTGCAAGCGCCTCCGCGTCCCCTGGCCGCATCCGTGGCCCCAACCGCCGACCTCCCCTCCGGCCGGCCCGCCGCTCGCCTCGGGTCCGCCGCCGCCTCTGTACCCTGCCGTCGACCCCGCTGGTTCGCGCCGCCGGGCCCGGCCGTTCCCGCCTGCATGCGCCCTCCGAGCTCCGGCCCCTGTTGCTCCTTGCGCGTGCACGGTGGCGGTTTGTCCCGCTCTGGCATGTGTTGCCTCGGTGTTGATGTGCTTGTAGATGGTCACAAGGTACCGAGTCCGGACGATGTCGAAGAAACGGAACCCCACAAGAACTTCCTCACCGACAAGACCTCGGGAAGCCGCCATCCGTTTGAAGATGTTTCACCGAGATTGACACCAACCGGATGGGCCCGATGAACCACGGCGCTGAAATACAAAGGCGGTCCATCGATACGCCAAGCTCGCCGAGTTCGAGGACCCTCAAGATCTCCGTCACGGACCGACATGTACTTCCACGAGGGCGCCATGGTCGGGACCCCGGACCCGAAGGCCACATGGGACGACAAGTACTCCGACATGGACCCGATTGAAGCAAACCCGAAGACGGTAGATGCGACAAGTACTTCCCCAGATCCGATGCCCGAGAACCACGGATGCGACAATGTCTCCCTCACGGAACACCGAGAACTTCCCCCCCGGAATGCCAGGACCGATCTGATTCGAGAACCCGACGAGATCTTCGCAACGACAAGATCGACACCGATCGGGGCGATTCCGATGCCCCGACGCCAGACCAAGTGCTTCCTTCCGGAACGCCAAGACCTACCTCCTCTATCCGAGAACGTTTCCGTCGAACCCTGGACCCTGAGACCAACCCCGAACCCCGGAACCCCAAGTTCGTCGCGGCCCCCTAATGTGTGAACCCCTTCCCGCAAACCCTATTTTATAAATGAAATATAACCTTGTCGCATATTAAATTGTCATTCATCTTGCATGCATCCTTGTCTGTGGTTTGGGGGCCTTATGCCGATTCACCATATAACTAAATACGGGGCCCATATGCGGGCAAATCTAGTCTCATATTGGCCTCATTTAAATTTGTATAGCGAACCAGTGCTATCTTTTGCCATGTTATAACAACAACTAAATTGCGGGGTAGTTAAATAACTTGAACCGTTTAACTAATTGTCGGGACCCCGGTTCCGCTTAACATGACCTAATTGCAACGCACTTCTGCCATGTCATACATCATACATGCATCATGCCGATCTTCTGCCGTTGTATTAAATAGTGCATCCGGTGTTTCCTTTAGTGTTTTGCTTCTTCGCGGATAAGGCCATTGAGTTGATGCGAGTGCCGACCCGTTCTTCGGTTGAGCCTTCGGCAATGTTTTCAGGCGAGCATCTCCCCCTTTCTACCTATCTTACTTTTATAGTCTTTATTCCCTCCTGTTGATCTATTGCTATCTGTGTTGCGATGCTTTAGTTTCCGTACTTGTGATATCCCTTGCAGCCTTATATTGCCTTGGACACATCCTATTACCTGTTGTTTGGTAGATAGTTGGACTTGCGCGTCGTAGTCGCTTGCCCAAGTGCTGTTGCATGTCGTCCAGTGCCACAGTTGTTGATGTATTGCCGCATGTTGCGGTTGGAGATGATCCTAGTTTTACTTATCGATCACTTTAATTCCTGTTTAACAACTAAAATTGAAGTAAGTAGAGGCATCGGTGGGTGATAGATAATATTTGGTTTCCGAACGCCCACTTGTGTCCCGTAGGACCCCGAGTACTTGATACCTGTTCCTTGATTTATCGCGCTATCCACATCCGGGAGGTATATGGGACCCCCTGAGCCAGAGCTTGATTCAGTCTTATTTCTTGGGGCCACAAACTAGTTTGAGGTTTTATTTACTATCCCGTACTTATGCCATGCTACTTATGTATTTACGTTTGTGCGAGGAGCACACTGTACTGTTTAGGTAAGCGTAATGTTTTCGCGGTATCGACAAGCCCAGCCACACTTTCGGGTTCCCAGTCGTTTACATCCATTGTCGCAAACCTTGAGTCCGTCTCGGAGTCAGCTGGCTTCGTTGCGGGTCTACTCAATGGGGTGGCCCCTGAAATATTTCTGAATCCTGTGATTGCTTAGTCGTGAAAGCCTCGTTGGGTTTTGAGTTGGTTTTTCCGAGGTTGATCGAGCGTGTGTTGCTATTGGTGCACCCCGGCCGGGTAAAACTTTCTGAAAGCCGTGTCCGCGGATATGGACGACTTGGAGCACAGTATCTCGACCATAGACAAGCATAACTAAAGTTTATTGCTATAAATTTGAATTTATAATGACTAGTAATCAGCTTCACTATAATGGAATGGCTAAATAATACTGTCCACCATTGCTTGTTTGGATCGTCGCTTGCGACCATTGTACCTGACTAGTAAGTACGGCAACTACAACGGAATGGCTGAATAAAAGTACCAACAATTGCTGGGTTTTGGGTTTATCTCATGCTATCTGTATCTGATTAGTAATTGTTGCAATTACAACGGAATGGTAACTAAAAGTGCCCACTGCTTATTTTAACAGGATGATTATCTATACCTGACTAGTAATTGCTGCAACGATAACTGAATAAGTAAAACTGCCAAAGGTGTGAGTTCCTCGGTTGACTTCCTCGATTGGTCTCGAGAAACGCCGAGATGGGTTTGTTTGATGATAGTATCGGTGGTTCGGATAGGTCCTTCTTACCCTCTCGATTGGCCGGTTGTATCGAGTCTCTATAGGTTGTTTAGTGCATCTGCTTTGCCGCTTGATCCACCATACCTTTGTGGCGAGGACCGCGAATTCTAGCCTCATGGTGTCTTGGCCTCGATCTTGACGCTTCTCTTTTTCCTTTGCCCTTTGTCGGCACCCCTTTTGTTTAAGCAGGTTTTGAGATCGACGTCGTTAGCAAGGTTACCCTTCCGGCTTGGCCTGGGTAGGGTTATGGACGCCATTGGTTATTCTTCAGGGCTCTTAGCCCCATTTGCATCTTGTCCGTAGTCGGACGCTCTATCATTTTCAAGGTGATTTGGATCTTTGTATATTATATCTGTATTCTTGGCTCATTGAGTCGCTGTTGTATATATCTGTTCTGTGGGTCCCATCGAGGACTGTTGTGTAATGTTATTACTTCGTTTTCCACCCGCACAAAAGTGCCTAGTGGGCACCTTTGAATCGTTTCTATGCGGGTTTGGCGGGTTTCGCTCAAACTTGCATAGGTCCGATTCTGAGGGTGTTACAGACATCCTCGCGGCCACCGTCGTTTCCTGGACACGCCGGTCGTTGTGCCGAGCACCCTCGAAGCACCTGTGGCAGCGTCTGCGCTCCCGTCGCAAGAAACCCTACCTAGCCGCGTTACCCTCTCCTATAAACTACCCCCGCCTAGCCCAGTGGTCGCCGCGTCTGCGCGCGCGCCCCAGGTCCTGGGTTCGAACCCCGCCTCGTCGCGCCGTTCTCTGTCGTTCCGTCAGATGCAGAGAAGAACAACAGTACAGGGGCCTGTGGTAGCTTTGAATTTAGCCCCTTCTTTTTATTTTGGCCTCAACCCGAGCTCCTAGAGGTCCCACTAGTCAGTCTCCATGGCCGTCTCCCAGAAAACCCCCTGTCCTCTTTTAACCTCAACCCGCACTCCAGCTCGCCCCACATCGCCCACGGCGGTTCACCTTTATCACGTGGACCCCGTGGCCGCTGGTCCCACATGTCATTCACAGAGTCTAGTAAGCGCCGCAGTGAGAAAACCTGTTCTGCCACTGTGTCGCCCAGTCAGCAGCTGGCCCACTTGTCTGTGACTGTGGCTAGGACTGGGCTGGGTGACAAAAGTAATTCTGATTTCTGTTTTGATTCAAATCTTTTAAAAATTATTTCAAATTCAAATTCAAATCAGTTTTATAATAACTTTTAAAATACAAATCCAAATAATACAAATGATATATGTTTTGAGATCAGAAAAATGTGAGGAATTCAAATATGCTATCCAAAATATATTTTGAACACTTAAAATTTCAAGTTGATTTAAATTACAATAAAATGCCCTTTTTTCTTTAGTCAATTAATAACTTTTGTTTTATAACTCCAAATTTGACAAATGATATGTCTAAAATGACTAGCTCGACGAGACCTTTCTGTTTACGCATTCCATGTTCTGAATTTCAGCATGCATCATATAAATATAAAGTATACATCAACTAATATGAGGTTAAAATGTGACCAAAACTCAATAAAAGGCTTTAATCTTGTATTCCACATTTCACCCATGCCATGCTACTTTATTGCCATGCAAATTGTGCATCATTCATCATGGCATGATTGTTTGCTTGTCGCATTTTATTCTTATGCTTGTGCACTTTATTTATGTTGGCCCTTGTTTGTTTGGTTCTTCTTCGAATAGACGCTGAGCAGGGGATATATCAAGAAACCCAGGAGCACTACCCAGATCCTTCTCTCGCTTCAACTGAGCTGCCAGGCAAGCACTACCACATGCTTGCATACATATAGTACCTATTGCCTCTATCTTATTCTTGCATCATTGAGTCGCGATTTCATTAAACTGAATCCCAAGTATTGCATAGCCTTTACTTTTAAACCCCACCGAAGCTTGTTCCTCCATCCCATGAGCCATTACTACAGGAGTTGTTTGAGCCATGCGAGTCGTAGAACAGCATGTGTAGGGTATGTGAGTGTCTGATGGATAACGAGGTACCTAAACAACTTAACTTGAGTAGTAATGGGATAACTAATGAAAGTGGCACGGTGAGCAATATCTGCTATTTGGTTTTCATGCTCACTTGTGTCCGTGGGACCCAGTACTTGATTCTGTTCCTTGAATATTGGCGCTATCCACATCCGGGAGGATTATGGGACCCCCGAGCGAGCTTGATTCATTCTTATTTCTTGGGGCCACAAACTAGTTTGAGGTTTTATTTACTATCTGTACTTATGCCATGCTTTCTTGCTTAATTTAAATTGTGCAGGTACTGTCTTTATTTAGGATCGGGACACGATTTGCGGTGTCGACAAGCCCAGTCACACTTTCGGGTTCCCGATCGTTCTGACCGTCCACCCAAACCTTGAGTCCGTCTCGAGTCGGCTAACCGTTCTTGGGTAGCTTAATGGGGTGGCCCTGAAATATTTCTGAATCTGTGATTGCTTTGTCGTGAATGCCTCGTTGGGTTTTGATTTGGTTTTCGAGGTTGATCGAGTGTGTGTTGCTATTTGTGCACCCTGAGTAAAACTTTCTGAAAGCCGTGTCATGGTTATGGACGACTTGGAGCACAGTTCTCGATCATAGACAAGCATAACTAAAGTACAACTTTTAATTTGACTAAATGGCGACTAGTAAATAGTGCAATACTCATGGAATGGTTAATAAAATTGCCAGCGGATGGGGGTGTTAAATCGCTTCCTCGTTGGTAAGCGAGGAGGAGGATGGATCTGTTAATATTACCGTTATAACTGTTGTCATTAATTCACGGACATCCGTCTATCTTTGGTTAGGCGGATGGTTAGCGAGTATCTATAGAATTGCTAGGTGTTATCTTTTGCTGCAATTGCGTCACCCCAGGTTGTGTCCCCTTTAGAGGCATAAAGACTTGCTGAGTACCCCTAGGGTCTCACACGATAAATTATTTGATTCAGATGAACAGGTACACTCACAAGATGGATACTGGATGGAGGAGACAGACGATATGGACAACGATCATTCGGTGTAGAGATTTCGGGAATGGGGATCTATGAGATCTGTGGGCGGGATGTGTTTATTATGGGGCATCTTATGCCGATTTGCTTCTTATCCGTACTCAGATCTTGTTTGCCGCTTCCGCCTGATACTCTGATGTTTGATGTATGAGGAGATATCCTAAACTATTATATCTATCTAGGACATTTGGATCTTGCCGTATGGCGTTGCAATATTGCTATTTCTTTTAGATGGAATGGCTCTGAGGACTGTTGTATGGTGGCTTGCATACATACTCATTTGTGTATGTAGTTGATCCCTTCGCCTGCCGATTATGCCGCCTGTTCTTGTCCTGATGTTTGGAAATGGTTAGGACGGCCGAAAGGTCTACCTGTGAGTGGCATTTGGGCCCCACCGTACTATTTTAACCATTTCCGCTCATCCAGGCTTGTAACTAGGAGCGTAATTCACCGAGGTAGTTACAATTGGTATCAGAGCCATCCGCCCTTGAGGTCTCAGCCAAATGGTGGTGTCATCTAGCAAATATTTTTGGTAGCTATGTATACTAGGGAAAAACAAAAGCGTGAGTAGGGACTTCCATTTTTCTTCTTACCCACCCACCCACCCTTTTCTGTTAAGGAAGTGTAACGTTTTCAATCCTCTTCTTAAAAGTTCAAACTAAGATTCACGTGTTCTAGGTTTCCGTAGTACCATAGGTTGTGTGTGTGCGTGTGTGTGTGTGTGTAATTCCTTGTCTATTTGTTGCATCCAACATGTTATCTTTATCGGCCTTTTGGTTATCAACTGTTGGTACATTCCATACCGATAGGCTTTTGCAAACCAACGCGATCTATCTGATTCGTTGTATACCGCCGCGATATGTCTTACTCTTTGTGATCCGACGTTATCTTGTTTGGGGTGTTCGTTTCCGTAGTTACTAATCTTTAGGTTCATTGTGAGAAGAAGGGGTTAGGATATGTGTTCTACTTAATCATGTACGGAGTAATGATTTGAGTGCGGGATGGAGTCACGACCATACCACTACTCTTATCATTCGCTTTTGTATATTGAATTGGTAGAGTCACTAATCTTGATTCGTTAAGTGATTTGCGCATCTATTGGTATTTTAATGCCGAAATTTGAGGAAAATTTTTCTTTGATATATCTGTGTACCACACTCCTTTTCAGTCGTGTGCGATATGCTTAATATCTTCTAGGTGCTTTGAACTTTGTTGATATTTTAATATCATCTTAGTAAATTGTATCCTTTAATCTTGGTTAATTCCATCTTGGTACTATTTTGGATTATTATTATTCTCCATTATAATCTGACTTGTTTATATCCATCACGGGATGGCACCACCACGATTACGATGAGGACATACAACTGAACTGGGAGCCGCGTTGTCAAGCATCGCCAATGCCTTGGCAGCAATGCTGAGAACCAGCGGCTTTGAAGAAAGTGTTCGGAGGAATGAGTTTGCTCGCTACCTCCACCTCCCAAGCGAGGAGACATCAAAAGCTTCCGAAGTTCAACCACGCCAATTTGATGTTTACGATCAACCACTTGATCTTGATGATTGGTTGCGTGAGATGTCAAGGCTCTTGCGATTGCTGATGTTTACGAGCAAGAATGGGTAAAGTGTGCCACTCACCTTACGAAGGGAGATGCAGCTCTGGTGGGAGAATTACGAAGGCAAGCTGCATTGGATTTCATCCTACTTGGGAGCGATTCCTGAGCGTTCAAGAGCAATATCATCGAAATTGTCATGGAGAGGATGAAGGAAGTGTTTCTCAACCTCAAGCGGAAATGACAATGTCAATACCTACATCAGAACTTCATGAACCTTTCTCGTTATGGTGGCGATGAGATCTCGATGACAAGAAGAAGCAAAAGAGGTTCGGCAAGGGCTCAATGCATCGATTAAATATGCAATCACACATGCAAGGCCGGCGTCTTTTGGAACTTGACATCTGACTCTGCAGGAAGAAGCAAGTAAGCAAGTGTTTGAGGAGTCAAAGAAACACAACCGTGATGCAAGCTCTTGACTATGTCAACTCCTTCTAAGCGTCGGTATGCGGGTTCCTAACACCCCACCGTCCCTCCGGCTCCACCAAGACACGCAAGCTCTGGCAAGGCCACCAAACTTCCTCCTGCTGCTCCCGGGGGCTACAACCACCACTACAGGAGTGCTGGCGGAGTCCAGCTACGTTGCTCCACGTCCACGGTGCTTGTTTCACTTGTGGAGACCTGGGCATCGATCTGGGCTGTCAGATGAAAATAAAGCTCTTCCACCACCTCCAAGATCTGCGGCAAGCTCTCCTATGGTTCGTGCACCACCACCTCGGGCTCTCAACATCAACCCCAAGCCGGGTCTACTATTGCGTGCCAAGCGTCAACGCCGCTCAAGTGAGCATACACACAGGTTGTGATGGGTATGCTATCCGTTAACTCAGTCCCTGCACGAGTTTTGTTTGATTCTGGTGCATCGCATTCTTTTGTTTCTCACAGGTTTGCAAATGAGAATGAGTTAGCTTTGTATCCTCTCCTCAAGCGGTTAATGGTCCTTTCTCCTGGAGCAAACATGAGGGCTGCTCATATCAGCCATGGCAATCAAATTGAGATTGGTGGCTCTTCGTTCTCGGCGTCCTTAATTGTTCTGGGCAATTCTGACATTGATGTCATCTTGGGCATGGATTGGTTGACAGCAAATGCAGCTGTGATTGATTGTGCTGAACGCTCGGTTTCTCTGAAGATTCCTGAAGGCCATATAGTCTATTCCCCAAGTCTGACTCCTGCTATCCAGCTTTTCTCTTTGGCGGCTCTGAATGATGATGCTATGGAAGCTATTCAGAGTGTTCCGGTGGTCTGTGAGTTCCCAGATGTCTTTCCTGAAGAGTTGCCAGGTATGCCTCCGGATCGTGAGGTTGAGTTTGTAATTGAGCTTGAACCTGGAACGGCTCCTATCTCCAAGCGGCCTTATAAAATGGGTCCTCTTGGGTTATGCGAACTCAAACGACAGCTTGATGAACAAAAGAAGTTGGGTTTCATTCAACACAGTACTTCTTCTTGGGGTAGCCCAACAATCTTTGTGAAGAAGCGAGACAGGACTGATAGACTTTGTGTTGACTATCGGGCTCTCAATGCTAAAACCATCAAGAACAAATAGCCCCTTCCGCGGATTAATGATCTCTTCGATCAGCTAGCTGGAGCTGTGGTATTCTGTAAGCTTGACTTGAGAAGTGGTTATCACCAAATCAAGATTCGCAAGGAAGATGTGCCTAAAACAGCTTTCACCACCCGCTATGGCCTGTATGAGTACACGGTCATGTCTTTCGGTCTCACCAACGCACCTGCCACCTTCTCGAGGCTCATGAACTTGGTTTTCATGGAGTATCTTGATAAGTTCGTTGTGGTCTATCTGGATGACATCCTAGTCTATTCTAAGTCAAAGGAAGAACATGAAGAACACCTTCGGTGTGTCCTAAACAAGCTTCGTGAGAACCGCTTGTATGCAAAGTTCTCCAAGTGTGAGTTTTGGCTGCCTCAAGTAACCTATCTTGGTCACGTCATCTACCAAGGGCATTGCGATCAACCGGTAAAGACAATTGTTGAATGGCTTCCTCTGTTAATGTCAAAGAAGTGCGGAGTTTCCTTGGTTTGGCTAGTTATTGCCGTCGCTTGTTCGAACTTTTGAAGATAGCGAAGCCTCTTACCGATCTCCTCAAGAAAGGCAAGAAATACCTTTGGACTCCTGCATGTCAAGCAAGCTTTGAGACACTCAAAGAAGCTCACTTCCACACTAGTCTTGGTTCCTCGGACACATCTAAGCCTTTCCGGATATTACGTGCGCCTCTTTGCAAGGATTGGGTGCGGTCCTTATGCAAGAAAAACAAGTTGTTGCTTATGCCTCTCGGAGTTGAAGGCGCATGAGATCAACTATCCTACACATGACCTCGAGCTCGCGGCTTGTCTTTGCTTTGAAACTATGGAGGCATTACTTTGGCAACCGTTGTGAAATCTTTTACGATCACAAGAGTCTGAAGTATATCTTCACTCAGCTGATCTCAACCTTGGCGAGAGGAGGTGGATTGAAGCAATCAATGATTTTGATTTGACCATCAACTACACTCGGGCAAAGCTAATGTCATGGCCGATGCTCTCACCGCAAAGCTTATGTCAACAACCTCATGATGGAAGAACAACGGCCTCTCTTGTGCGAGGAATTCCGTCGACTCAACCTTGAAATTGTGGAACAAGGGTATCTCTGAACCTTCGGCTACTCCTCTCTTGGAAGAAAAGGTTCGCTCCTTTCGACTTGGTGATCCGCACACAGAAAGATCATCTCAAAACTTCACTTCAGTATGAGTCCTTCCACGTCGATGATCAAGGCACGCTTTTCTTTGAACACGGATGTTTGTTCCGAACTACCGGGTTTGAGAGAGCAAGTTCTCAAGGAGGCGCATGAATCTGTTCTTTCTATCCACCACAGCAGACAAAGATGTACATGGACTTGAAAACACAATATTGGTGGCGGGTTTGAAGCGATATTGTGCCAAGTATGTCTCGGTGTGATGTGCGCATGATTGAAAGCTGTCCATCGAAACCTTCGGTCTTCTACAGCCATTGAAATCCCCGGAATGGAAATGGGAGAAAGTAGATATGGACTTCATCACTGGTTTTCCAAGGTCGCAGAAGGGAAACAATGCAATCTTTGTTGTCATTGACAGGCTTTCTAAAGTGGCTCACTTCTTCCCCGTCAAGGAAACAATTTCTGCAATTCAGTTGGTTGAGCTCTATATCAACAGAATTGTCTCTCTGTATGGGGTTCCGCTTGAGATCAGTTCAGACCGTGGGAGCATCTTCACTTCCAAGTTCTGGGAAAGTTTCCAAAAGGCTTTGGGAACAAAATTGAACTTCAGCACAGCTTACCACCCTCAGTCGCAAGGACAAGTTGAAAGGATCAATCAGATTCTGGAGGATATGCTTCGTGCTTGCGTCATCTCTTTTGGCATGAAGTGGAAAGAATGTCTTCCTTATGTTGAATTCTCTTACAACAACAGCTTCCAGAAAAGCCTAAAGATGGCACCATTTGAGGCTCTCTATGGCCGCAAATGCAGAAATCCGATTGGTTGGTCGGGTGCAGGAGAAAGAATATGGTTTGGCCCTGACATTGTAACTCAAGCGGAGGAGAAGGTGCACATCATTCTTGAAAATCTGAGGATTGCTCAAAGTCGCCAGAAGAGCAATTATATGAGCACACACGGACATGGAGTATGTCCCTGGTGATCTCGTTTACCTTCGTGTCACTCCCATGAGAGGCACGCACCGTTTTGGTATCAAAGGAAAGCTGGCTCCTAGATACATCGGTCCATTCAAAATTCGTGGAAGAAGAGGAGAAGTTGCTTATGCTCTTGAGCTCCCGGAAAAACTCAAGGTCCATGATGTTTTTCACATCTCTCAACTCAAGAAGTGCTTCAAGGATCCCGGCAGGACCGTGCATCATGAGCTAATCAATCTCCAAGAAGACCTGTCTTATCAAGAACACCCCACAAAAATCCTTGAGATCGCAGAAAGAAGGACTCGCAACAAGTCCATCAAGTTCTGCAAGGTGTAGTGGTCGCACCATTCCGTTGACGAAGCCACTTGGGAACGTGAAGATGAGCTCCGTGCCAACTATCCTACCCTCTTTGAGTCTTCTTCTTCTTCCTAAAATCTCGGGGCGAGATTCCTGTTTAGTGGGGGAGAGTTGTAGCATCCCAATCGTCTAACAATTGTAATGCTACTTGGTTTAGTAATATAATGGCTACTTCCTATATATAATTGTTGCATCATCATTATATCATGCTCATGCCATCATGCCACCTTGCATTTGAGCATCATATAAAACCCTTTTTGTGTTGGTTCTTCTCTCATATGCATTGTAAATTGTATTTGCCTCTGGATATTGTATTTGGTGCTTGATATATTGTTTAAATGCCCAAGTTGAGTTGGGGGCATATCTTTTATTGACTCCACCACCTTTCTTGTCATCACCCCATCATTCCACCATTCCACCATATATGAGCATTGCAACTTATTTGGTTTTACCTCTAGCTCATGTGGGTTGGGATGGATCCAATTCTATTTCCACATGCTCTCATCTTAGCATCATGTGGTTTTCACATTATTGATATGTGGAGAGCCACATGGTCACCTTTGCATGCTATGTTGTAGATTTGCCTCTACTAGCTTCCATGTGGGAATTATTCTATATGTGTACATGCATGAAGATATAATTTAGCCATGTGATGATCTAGTGGAGAAACACACACTAGTATGGTCATATAGCTCCATATATGTGCATAGGTTCAATATTTTCCATATTGCATGGTAGTATTCAAATTTGAGTGCATGCATGATATAAATGCCCATGTGTATTTCTAGTTGTTTTCACAATTAGCAAGGTGGCATTTAATTCTTATGCATGGCCCATGCAAGCTTGCACCATCCTCCTTCTATTAAGTTTCCTTTTAAATTTGTGAGATGCTTGGTGATTTAAATTCACTCAAGTTTGCTCAAATTTAATTGCAATCTCAATAGACCATCTATTGTCCCATCTATGTTCCTTTTGGTTTCCACTTGTTCTTGATATCCTTTTGTATCTTATTCAAGAGTTTGTTTAAATCAATAAAACAAAAAAATAAATAAACGAAAAGAAATAAAAGAAACCTAAACTATCCTTCCCATCTAATCTAAACCCTAATCCCTCTCTCCTCTCTTTTGGTCACCTCTTGTTTTGGGCTTGTTTCAAAACCTATCTACCACACCCCTCTCTCACCCCCTCTCTCTACCTTCCTGGCCCCACCTGGTCACCCTGGCCCACCTAGCTACCACCTCTCTCTAACCCTAACCCGAGCCCCTCTAGCTCCAACCCTAGCTACACCCGACCCTAGCTCCATGCCACTCCCCTCCCTCTCTCCAGCTCTCTACTGGCCCACCCGAGCCTCCCTTCTCCTCTCTCTGTCCCATGCGCTGGCCCAGTGCAGCCTGCCCGAGCAGACGAGCACGTGAGGAGGAGGCGAAAAAGGTGGCCGAAGCCACCTCTATCTTCACCACCTCCCCACGGCACCCCTCTCCTCTCCCGTCCCTATCTACTCCCTCTCTCTCGCCTGCTGCCTCCCCCAGATCTACCCCAGGGCGCCTGCCGGTCCTCCCCTCCCTCTTCACCGACGCCACCCTCTCTAGCCGGCCACCGCCAGTACGTCGTTGCCTCGTCGATCTGGCCGTCAAGCTCGACGTGGAGGTGGTCTGGGAGGATGAGGAGGCCTCTCTGCTTCGACCAGTACCTGTCGCGAAGGAGGAGAAGGACCAGCGCCGGAGTTCCCCGACAAGCCGACGCCAAACCCTAACGCCGGTGGACGTCTGCATCCTCGCCGCTGCGACGCTCCCCAAGCTGATCAAACACCACCAACATCCTCACGGTGAGCCAACCTCCCTCCTAGACATCCTCGTGGCCACCGTCGTTTCCTGGACATGCCGGTCGTTGTGCCGAGCACCCTCGGAGCACCGACGAGCGCGCGCGTCTGCTCGCTCCCACGTCGCGCAAAACCCTACCTAGCCGCGTTACCCTCTCCTGTCAACTACCCCCGCCTAGCCCAGTGGTCGCCGCGTCTGCGCGCGCGCCCCAGGTCCTGGGTTCGAACCCCGCCTCGCCGCGCCGTTCTCTGTCGTTCCGTCAGATGCAGAGAAGAACAACAGTACAGGGGCCTGTGGTAGCTTTGCATTTAGCCCCTTCTTTTTATTTTGGCCTCAACCCGCGCTCCTAGAGGTCCCACTAGTCAGTCTCCGTGGCCGTCTCCCAGAAAACCCCCTGGCCTCTTTTAACCTCAACCCGCGCTCCAGCTCGCCCCCACCTGTCAGCCACGGCCGGTTCACCCACTGTCACGTGGACCCCGTGGCCGCTGGTCCCACATGTCATTCACAGAGTCTAGTAAGCGCCTTGATGAAAACCTGTTACGCCTTTGTGTCGCCCGGTCAAGTTGGCCCACTTGTGCGTGTTGTGGCTGGGGCTGGGTGACAAAAGTAATTCTGATTTCTGTTTTGATTCAAATCTTTTAAAAAATTATTTCAAATTCAAATCAGTTTTATAATAACTTTTAAAATACAAATCCAAATAATACAAATGATATATGTTTTGAGATCAGAAAAATGTGAGGAATTCAAATATGCTATCCAAAATATATTTTGAACACTTAAAATTTCAAGTTGATTTAAATTACAATAAAATGCCCTTTTTTCCTTAATCAATTAATAACTTCTGTTTTATAACTCCAAATTTGACAAATGATATGTCTAAAATGACTAGATCGACGAGACCTTTCTGTTTACGCATTCCATGTTCTGAATTGCAGCATGCATCATATAAATATAAAGTATACAGCAACTAATATGAGGTTAAAATGTGACCAAAACTCAATAAAAGGCTTTAATCTTGTATTCCACATCTCACCCATGCCATGCTACTTTATTGCCATGCAAATTGTGCATCATTCATCATGGCATGATTGTTTGCTTGTTGCATTTTATTCTTATGCTTGTGCACTTTATTTATGTTGGCCCTTGTTTGTTTGGTTCTTCTTCGAATAGACGCTGAGCAGGGGATATATCAAGAAACCCAGGAGCACTACCCAGATCCTTCTCTCGCTTCAACTGAGCTGCCAGGCAAGCACTACCACATGCTTGCATACATATAGTACCTATTGCCTCTATCTTATTCATGCATCATTGAGTCGCGATTGCATTAAACTGAATCCCAAGTATTGCATAGCCTTTACTTTTAAACCCCACCAAAGCTTGTTCCTCCATCCCATGAGCCATTACTACAGGAGTTGTTTGAGCCATGCGAGTCGTAGAACAACATGTGTAGGGTATGTGAGTGTCTGATGGATAACAAGGTACCTAAACAACTTAACCTGAGTAGTAATGGGATAATTAATGAAAGTGGCACCGGTGAGCAATATCTGCTATTTGGTTTTTCATGCTCACTTGTGTCCCGTAGGACCCCGAGTACTTGATTCCTGTTCCTTGAATATTCGCGCTATCCACATCCTGGAGGATTATGGGATCCCCCTGAGCCAGAGCTTGATTCATTCTTATTTCTTAGGGCCACAAACTAGTTTGAGGTTTTATTTACTATCATGTACTTATGCCATGCTTTACTGCTTAATTTAAATTGTGCGAGTCTTGCATCTTTAGGATCGGGACACGATTTCGCGGTATCGACAAGCCCAGTCACACTTTCGGGTTCCCAGTCGTTTACAGCCGTCCACCCAAACCTTGTGTCCGTCTCGGAGTCAGCTAACTTCGTTGCGGGTAGCTTAATGGGGTGGCCCCCTGAAATATTTCTGAATCTGGTGATTGCTTTGTCGTGAATGCCTCTTTGGGTTTTGATTTGGTTTTTCCGAGGTTGATCGAGTGTGTGTTGCTATTTGTGCACCCCTGCAGGATAAAACTTTCTGAAAGCCGTGTCCGCGGTTATGGACGACTTGGAGCACAGTTTCTCGATCATAGACAAGTATAACTAAAGTACCGCTGTTAATCTGACTAAGTAACTGACTAGTAAATAGTGCAACACTCATGGAATGAATAATAAAACTGCCAACGGATGGGGGGTGTTCGTCCACTTCCTCGTTGGTAAGCGAGGAGGAGGATGGATCTGTTAATATTACCGTTATAACTGTTGTCATTAATTCACGGACATCCATCTATCTTTGGTTAGGAGGATGGTTAGCGAGTATCTATAGAATTGCTAGGTATTATCTTTTGCTGCAATTGCGTCACCCCAGGTTGTGTCCCCTTTAGAGGCATAAAGACTTGCTGAGTACCCCTAGGGTCTCACACAATAAATTATTTGATTCAGATGAACAGGTACACTCACAAGATGGATACTGGGTGGAGGAGACGGATGATATGGACAACGATCATTCGGTGTAGAGATTCCAGGAACGGGGATCCGTGAGATCTGTGGGCGGGATGTGTTTATTATGGGGCATCTTATGCCGATTTGCTTCTTATCCGTACTCGGATCTTGTTTGCCGCTTCCGCCTGATACTCTGATGTTTGATGTATGAGGAGATATCCTAAACTATTATATCTATCTAGGACATTTGGATCTTGCCGTATGGCGTTGCAATATTTCTATTTCTTTTAGATGGAATGGCTCTGAGGACTGTTGTATGGTGGCTTGCATACATACTCATTTGTGTATGTAGTTGATCCCTTCGCCGATTACGCCCGTTCTTGTCCCGATGTTTGGAAATGGTTAGGACGGCCGAAAGGTCTACCTGTGAGTGGCATTTGGGCCCCACCGTACTATTTTAACCATTTCCGCTCATCCAGGCTTGTAACTAGGAGAGTAATTCACCGAGGTAGTTACACACCCCAATGTCGATGCCGCAGTAGGAGTACATCAACTCGATCTCCGCCTCGGTGCAATACTACCTCGTCGAAGAAACGGAATGTCACCGCTCCCCCATGCCCCACATTGAAGAAAGGTAAAACGGTGAAGATAGTCGACATCCCGCCCGCTCTTCCAAAGAGACCTTATGACAAGATCGATGAGGAAAATGCCGCGGATGTGGATGCCCAAGTTAAGGCGCATTTTGCACACAAAAATCCTAAGCCAAAGCCGGTATTTGATAAAAAACCAAAAAGTGGGCTAGGTCCTTTCTTGAGCAACCATCCCAGATATCGATGAATCTAGAATCAGACTATGACCGGGAAATTCTTAAGCAAGCAAAACAGAAAAAAATAACAAGTGCAAAAATGCGGGAAACAAGTTGCCCAGCTCGGAAAACAGAAAATTCAATCGGTCCCCCCGCTCAAAGTGATTTCAGATATCGACAAGGCCTTCAGAGCCGAAATGGATAAGGACATGCAAATAATGGACCCCAGAGCCAGTACTGCTGCTGCACTATTGGGCATCACTGTATTAGAGGCCAATGCAAATATGTCTCTTGGTCAATTTTTAGGCTATGAAGATACAACAGTGGGTCAGATAGTACAGCAATATGTCCAAGTGGAGCATCTAGTCAGTCATGAGGATCTCACGCGTCTGTCCACACATATGCGAAATCTGCACACATGGTACATGTTGCAAACAGGAAAAAAAGCACCAGGAAGATTGGTTTTTGGTGGACGTTAGAAAGGAGCATCACTTCAAACCATACTTGATACAGGTTCAAATGACCAAGCTGTTTCAGTTATACAATCAGCGCGCCCTTAACAAATCTATCATTGGTTGCTACTGTTTGTAAGTGATTTATTTATGTAATTAAGTCTCCAACTCAGCTCGTTCATTGCATGTAATATATTATCCTGAATATATATCCCTTTGTATAATATTATATTCTACAGAATGAAGATGCTTGAATGCAAAATAGCTAGAAAATATGACATTGGGTTCATTGACCCATATATCGTTAATGAATATACGTTAAAGGATCATCCCAAGGACGTACAGGAAGACATGTGCATGTTTTTAACCGAGAACAATTTTGTTAAGAAAATACTATTTCCTTACAACTTCAAGTGAGTGTTTCTATCTTGTACACATTATTATTTGGATTACTCGATGTTAAGTGTAATTGATGACCTATGCATGTATGCATATGTAAACGTTCACAAATTTTACTGGATCTTGCTAAACATTCAAGTTGATAAGTCCCTAGTTGAAGTCCACGACTCGTTAAGTTGAGACTAGGAGAAGTGGAGCAACATGAAAGAAATGCTTCATAAGTAATTCCAATCATTATCGCATTATATCGACCTCTTTCGTTCATTTCATGATATCAAGTAACTAATAGCTCATTTGTTCATTTTCTTTGTCAAGCAGGTGTTGGACACGGTTTAGACAGAAAATACCAGGTCCATTCAAAGATGAGCTAACTAATAAAATGGTGAAGAGTTTACAGCAGCCACCGGGGACTTATTTATGTGGATTCTTCATCTGTGAGTACATTTATGAGTTGAACAGTGAGCAGAAAGTTGATTCACATTATATTCACGATTTGCGGGAGAATCTAGAGCCAAAACAGCGCGTATGAGCAATTCAAAAGGAACTAGCGGGATTTCTGATGAAGGAGGTCCTTGATGTACATGGAGAACATTATGTGGAGAACGCATAACTCGATATGCCTTAGTGATCTCCATGTAGTTTATATGATATATCATCAATGACCATGTAATTTCAAAACATTTCTTCCTTTTGATATGATTGAATATATGTATGCTTGCAAGGGATCGAATATTAATTATATATATGCATCAACATGTACTATGTATATAGTAGCATAGAAGAAGTGTACTGAAATATATGTTTGAAATTATAGTGCAATACAAAACGAAAAGAAACGAAATGGCAAAAAAAGGAAACACATAATCTCTGTCGCGACAGAGAAACACACAAATTCTCTGCCGCGACAGGAAGCCTTATAGTCCCAGGTGGTGTTATGACCCGGGACTAGAGGGGTTCCGTCCCCCCCGCCTCGCGGAAACTGCCACGTGGTCGACTCTAGTCCCGGGCCGTAGTGAACCGGTAGAGATGAGGGCCTCTAGTCCCGATTTGGCAGTCCCGGGTCCAAAACCGGGACTAGAGCCCATTACGGCCCGGGACAAGAGGCCTGTTTTCCACCAGTGTCACCTCACTACCCCGAAAAAGACACGAAAACAATGTAAACTATGAACATAACCCCCCCCCCCCCCCCCCCCCGCGCTGCTACCGAGGGCCACGGTCCACCACACCTCCAAGGCCCCAAGGACAACATAGGCGGAGGGGACCAGCGACGCCAATAGCAAGGGGAACGGAATCCTAGATTGGTTTTTATAGCAGTTGCGATGATCGCGTGTCTCCCCACCTCATGTGCCGGTTCGATCATGGGTATCCACAATATTGTTAACTTTCTTATATTTTTCTTCACACTGTCATCCCCTTCTCACAAAAGATCAGAAATTATCTCATCCCATGGTCTTATCTGGCTAAAAGGGCAAAATGTGGCTGAAAAAACTATAAACTACCGTGCTTATTATCTTTTCCAATACTGCGAGGTAAAGACACACTACCGAAATACCGCCTATCCTTAAAAAATAAGATAGTCGTTGTACATGCTCTCTCGTTCCTAGGAGTTGGAAAGTCGTCAAGAAGTTTTGGGCGTTGGGTGAGTAGGGATGCAGCTTCATAAACTGCTCGCCGGGTTTGATAGGTGGTGGTAGCAATCCATCGCCATCTAAGCCCGAACGAATTCTCGGACCGAGAAAGCAAATTTGCTTGGCGCTACATAGTTGGGATCTGAGGTTGAGCTCAAGATAAAGAGCCCATGGTCTTATCTGGCTAAAAGGGGCAAAAGTGGATGAAATTACTATAAATCTTTTGGTTTGTGGAACCATAAGTTGGGATTCTAGATGTTTTTTCTCATGCTTTCACCTATTGCAGGAAATTCACTTTTAATCTTAGGTGCATGTGCTCCCTTTATGAAAAACACAAATTTCAAATTATTAAAAAAATTCAGATTTTTTTTCCCCGTGCATCTCCACATTATATGTTGCTGACATAAAATTTCATGAAAAACTAATATTTTTTGTCGGATGTGTAAAAAAGACAAAAATAAATGCATCAAAATTTGTCTTTTCTACATCAGCCACACAAAAAGTTGACTTTTCACGAAATGGTTTTGTGTACCTAGGATAAAGAGATGTGCGCTTTTTTTTGGAATTTTTTTTTTGACATCTTAAAATGTGTTTAAAATAGATTTGAAATAAAGGGAGCATATGCACTCACGAGCCAAAACACCATATTCGAGTGTAGATCTCAGACCATCGAACAAACTTATATATAACTTCAAAAGTTGTCCAGCCTTGAGATCAACAATAACTAGAAAACGTTAAAAAACAATAACTAGAAAATCCCCCGAAAATAACTAGAAAAGGGTAAAAAATTAGTATTAGAAAACACAAGTAAGCATGACCTCCACCCGCAAAACAAGGCATGGTTTCCAACTTTGTGCTATTATCTCTTCATTTCTTATACGAGCTTACTACAGACAATCTTTGCTTTTTTTTAAGAGGGCTGCTTAAGCGCTTTAAGAAAGACTTCTTTCTTCTTTCATAGAGGGTCAATCTTACTTTTCCTCTTCGTTTAAAAAAAAATTCCTCTTTTCCTTGACAGCTTGGTACAACTTTTTTATTCATGTACTTACTCACCGCCTGTACATATAGTTTTGACTGATTTAACATGGTAGGAGTTTTTTTTCTTGAGAGAGAACATGGTAGGAGTTCTGTTCCTGTTCGCTGGTAAAGAAACATCATTAGGGGACTGAGGAGAGTTCACAGAAAATCAGAAAATAAAAGCTTACAACTTCCAACAATCTAAAGCCACATGGTTAATTGATCATGCATGATTGCATCTCTTACCCAACTTATCAACTTGGTATGCATCGTACAGCAAGATCCATGAGGTTTTTTGGGCAAGTTTCCTGCCCATGTGAAAGCTCTGCACGCTCTGCATTTTCCTGGAATAATGCAACACATGCGGATCTTAATTGGGAGTAGAAAAATAGAAGCATGCTGGACTATGTCTGAATCGTGACAAACTAGTTTTGCATCAGAGGAGCTTTGGTTCTGCTCCAGAAGTACTTACTCAACACGGAAATGCCAGCACGTGCTGATAAAACGCTTGCCAAACAAGCGGAGCAGGTGATACAATGATGGAATGGTTTATCTATCCGGGCCTTGACAGTTTTAGCACGTAAGTGTATATCCTGACATCCTTCTGTTAGGTAGTATAGGTGCCTCGTGGAGACCACGAGGCATACATCCTACTATATCTGTAGGGGAAGATATATAAATCTAGATTTATTGCTGCCTCTTCACGAATGGTACTGATAGTGAGATAGTGACAACAGGAAGTTAGGTAAAATTTGGAGAATGTAGTAAGGAGCTTTATTGTGTGTTCCCTATTTCTCCCTTGTCTATTTCTGATAATTGTATAGGTATCTTTCCTTTCTCATGAAGAGGATCTATCCCTCCATTACATCACCGCGGAAGCACCAAGATTGCTTTAATCATAAGTTACCACTAGTGTTTACAAACTTTTTGAATATATGATGTTTTAGACATCGACCCCTCTCCAACATGCAATTTTTGGGTATTACTTTTTTAAAGACTGCCACTCGTAGGGCACATGCCCCATGAAAGCATCCCGTAGGGAGCCCCATTAGAGAAACTATAACGGGGAGGTCCTTTGGAACCGTCTCGACGGTGTTCCGTAAACCGACAGTGCAGTAAAGACCCGTCTGTCTTGGCGTATTCACAGACCAAATTTAGACCGGCTTTGCGGTCCGACGGACATGTCCTCCTCTAGTCCACAAGTCAGTGGTAGAAATAGATTTTATTAGTCGAGCACCTCACCATCCAATGCCCATACCCGAGAGAAGTCTGGTTTCATGTCCTGTCCAGCTTTAGCATACAACGCTTCACACCGTCAGACGAGGACCATCCGGAAATTTGGTAGCTAACCCTTTCAGGGGCAGTGACCGTCCAAAACAGGAAGGAGCTACGTTGGTTGCAAGGTCACTATGGACGGATTGCAACGCCAGAGTTTTCGATAGAAAGGCGCGGCTATCCTTAGATGTGCAAGAACATTCGGCAAGACTTCGAGATGTGGAAGCAAGAGAAGCTGTGTGGGAGTGGGTCGCATCGAGGAATAAGAGTAGTAGCAAGAGGTGTTAGCACAGCCCCTGCCGACCACCAAGTACTTTTAGACGACACCGACGAGAAAATTCCAACGAAACGACACGCACGTATCCGATAACTTCCGCCGAGATGCACGTGCTGCTAGCCGATCGATTCTTTTGATCTAACTAGTACACTCACGCACCCACACGCAAAACAATTTTGATTGCCAAAGGCTCTTGTCGAGCCTTGCTTTCTCTCTTGTATTGCTCAACTCACACAATATCTGGTACAAGCACGGTTACACGCGTATAAGTAGTACCAAGCTAGCTAGCTAGCAGTCCTAATCGGTATCCAACTCCTAGTACTACTCGATATCGTGCAACCAAGTTTGAACCGGAAAAGCACCTGGGTGTACTACTCCATTGCTCGTATACAACTTGTATACGCGACGCCGTGCCGGTGCCGGACAGCCGGAGTGCTTATTCCTAACAATCACCCCCTAAGCACGACTTTCTCTCTTCGTCTTCGACCGGGGTCCCAAATGCGCTGATTGCTCCTCGCCGAACTCTTCCTCAGCATTGCTTTTGTCGTCCCCTTCCTTGGCACCCATGTCACCGACATTGCTTTCACCGGCTTCTCCATGGCTTCACATCGACCCTTCTCATCCGCGTCCTTCTTTTCCGCGCTCTCCTTGTCGATATCGTTCATAACTGTGTCTTCAGTCTTCACCGGTTCTTTGATGAACAAACATTGATTTTCGTACTCCATCTTCACTAGATAATTTATCATTCAAAATTCTTTCTTCGGATAGTAGTCCAGCACGTCTCGCATGCGTGCTTGCATCGGTCGTAGTCGTCTCATCTCTAGTGCAGTCGGAGGCTCTGCAACATACTCTTCTGCGTCCGACAACGCGCTTGTTTCTTCAGTTTGTAACCTTGTGTGCCTCCACATAGAGCTCCTGGAGCCAACGGCTCCACATGCAGCGTATCCTGCATGCCTGTTTCTGAGCCAATTTCTTGACTCGCCACCACATCACATGACCCTTGCACTTCTGGACACTCCTTTGCCTCAAGCTCTTCACGTGGATCATCACCTCCTGTACTAGCAGATGATGAGCTAAACACAACACCTTCTAGCTCTTTTTTTTTCTGACCATGGACTAGCCTTTTCTCCGGACACTTTTTCTTCTGGGAGTATCCCTAGTGCTTCTGGCCTGGTGTCCATGTCTAGAGCACCCCCTAGGCCTTCAATCTCTTCTGGGTCCAAATTTGCTACAAAGATAAGCTTGGTTGATCCATATTTTCTCCATACTCAAGATCCCACGTGATGTGAAAAGTTGAATATTCCGGTTCGTTGGATCCCCAATTTCATGATTTCTCTTCCTCAAAGACTACATCGTCCGTGAAAACCACCTTATTGGTATAAGGATTGCACACACGGTATTTCTTCGAGCCTTTATATCCTGTCATGATCATTGGAGTCCTCTGCTCCGCCACATGCGCCACGCACCCAAAAGTGCGAATATGATCAACCGAGGGCTTCCGTCCGTACCATGCTTCATACGGAGTCATACCAACTTCACTCTCATTTGGCTCCATGTTCAGCAAATACACAGCCGTATTGACTGCCTCACCCAGAAGTTTCCTGGCAAACCTTTACTCTTCATCATCCTCCGTGCCATGGTCAACACAGTTTTATGCAGCTCACCCTCCTGATTAATGCGTACGGCTCTTATCTTCGCCTCCACCTTAAACTCTTCGGCTTCCTTGATATTCTCAAATGCTTGAGCTTGACCCTTACTTTTTAGCAACAAAATCCACATGTATTTACTATGATCATCCACCACAAGTATGAAGAACTTATTGCCGGACGGAGTTGCAGGTGAAATTCCAATGCATAGATCACCATGATCAGATTCTGAAGCTTCACTTGCCTCAGATGTGGCTTCACGCAGAAACGGGGCACCTCGTTGCTCGTGATCCACTTGCGCCACAATCTCCGTACCAGGTGATGGAGGATCCTCCTCATCCTTCAGCTTAGTTACTTCGAGCATCGGCATCATCGGTCCATCATCATCTCCTTCCTCGGCGATGAGAGCCCTCTCCTTCAACGATTTCTTGCAATCCTCCTTGAAGTGACCGAGCTCGCCGCACTTATGACATCTTACTTTCTTGATGTCAAACTTCCTCCGCGGCGGAGCGTCGTCCTTGTCCTCCCCTGCGATATACTTTTTCACTGGGCGAGAATCTTCTCTATCACTCCTGCTGCCGGATGCTTTATCGCCCTTCTTATTCTTGGCGAACAACGCTCGAGCCATAAGCATGAGATGCTCATCCACTTTCGCGTCGCCATAGGTGATATTCATCCGCTCGTCGTACGCCTTGAACCGTCCAACTAGATCATCCATCGCGAGAGTCTTGAGATCAACACACTGCTCGATCGCCGAGACAATGGGTGAGTAACGCGGCGGCGCCACGCGGAGGAAACACCTCACGATAGAGATCTCATCCAGCTTTTCGCCGAGTCCGCGAATCCCATTGACCAGTGTAGCGACCCTTGAAGCAAAGGCGTCTAGCGTCTCATCTTCTCCCATCTCTAGATTCTCATACTTCTTCTGCAAGGTTTGCAGGGTCGCCTCGCGGACGCGCTCGTGCCCAAGATTTAGCGTCTTGAGCGTATCCCACACCTCCTTTGCAGATTTCTTCGAGACCAGGTGTTGCATCAGATCCATCGGCACCACCGAGCAGATGGCCGTGAGTGCTAGTCGGTCTAGGTGGTACTTCAACGCGCCCTTCTTGAACTCGTCGCCGCCTGGATCGACAGCCTCCCAGAGTCTGGCGCCTTCTAACGCCCACTCCATCTGGACCGCCCAGACCGTGTAGTTGTCGCGACTGTACCGCGGATACTGCATGGACACTGGTGCACCCGTAGCCGCACCAGAATACTCGCCCACCTCCTTCGTCATGATCTCCCATTACTAGGAGATCCTACACGAGGCTCTAATACCAATTGTTAGCATAGCCCCAGCCGTTGAGTACTTTCCGATGACACCGACGAGGAAATTCCGACGAGACGACACACACATATCCGATAACTTCCACCGAGATGCACATGCTGCTAGCCGATCGATTCTTTTGATCTAACTAGTACACTCACGCAAAACAACTTTGATTGCCAAAGGCTCTTGTCGAGCCTTGCTTTCTCTCTTGTATTGCTCAACTCACACAATATCTGGTACAAGCACGGTTACACGCGTATAAGTAGTACCAAGCTAGCTAGCTAGCAGTCCTAATCGATATCCAACTTCTAGTACTACTCGATATCGTGCAACCAAGTTTGAACCGGAAAAGCACCTGGGTGTACTACTCCACTGCTCGTATACAACTCGTATACGTGACGCCGTGCCGGTGCCGGACAACCGGAGTGCTTATTCCTAACAAGAGGGGAGTGGGTTGTATTGTGATCTAAGATGGCACCGATGAGGGTAGCTCTTGTAAAACTGACTCTATTCCACGGTCATCAGGATTGGAGGGAGCCGGCCGCAGACGAACGCGACGGAGATCCTCGAGGCCATCCACTCCTACACGGGCACAGAGAGGGATCTCATCTGGGTCGTGCCAGGCTACCCCGACGACTACATCGCCACCTTCCGGCACCCTCACCACCGTGACAAGCTCACCAGGCTCCCTGGACGCTTCAGTCATGGTGGTCTTGACATCCACGCGTCTAACTGGCGCCTCATCGCCTAAGCCGATGTCAAAGATCATTACCACCATGTGCACCTCTCCATCGAGAACATCCCACTCAATGCCTGGACGGATGATGTCACGACAAGAATGCTCGGACCGGCTATGGTCCTTCACTACTTTGACATCGCAACGCTGCTCAAGGAGGATGGTTCGGTGGTCAGCCTCTGGGCATGGTCGTCTGACCCGAACTCCATCCCGAATATCCAGTGGCTGACCATCACGGACAACCCCACAACGGGTCTTGGCGGCACATCGGCGTCGGCTATCATTGGGCGTCACGGGCTGCGGCGCCGTGCCCTGGTGCACATCGACCTCCTCGAGGACTTCACGCCTGGGTCGGACGGCGTCATCCCCACCAAGCCGTGCACCTCGACACCTTTATCCTTCAAGATGGGTGTGGTGGATGGTGAGCGGCAGATTCGCGACAGGCCCAGGACCCCGACGACCACACGCCACTGCAGTGTCGATGACCAAAGGCAGAGGCATGACATGCGAGATGACGATGATGACCGCGATCGCCACGGCCGCGACGGCCGCCGGTCATCCTGGCACCAGCGCCTCTTCAGGAGCCGTTCACGGGCTCCAGAGCACCATCACCATGATGATCGCGATGACAGAAGACGCGACGACCGGGGCCACAGGGACAACTACGACAGGCGCGGTGACAGGCGCCGCAACATTGGCTCTGGGGAGGATGCCAGGAAGATCGACCGTACGCGGGTCCAGCTGCTTCCGGGTGGGCAGGTCATCCCGGCCTCGGGACGCCGTCGCCGTGACCCCTCGCCTAAGGCTCGGCGCCGCATATCATGCTCGAGCTCCCTTGATGTGGTCCGTGAGAGGGGCCGCTCACCTCCGGCCTCACCCCGCGCTACTGGTGGCTGGACGATGACAGAGTCAAGCTTCATCGGTCGCGCATCCTGGGTCAGGTCATCCCTGCCCTGCTTTGGCGCGCCGGTCAATGCGATGGCGCTGGAGGACTTCCCCAGGGTACAGCCTGCCACTCAGCCACTTCCAGCTCCCACCTCCGAGACACAGTTGCCACCTCCGCCCCCTCTCCCCCGCGACGGGCCGCACCCAAAGAGGTTCATCAAGACTCATGTCTCGACGGCCTCCCCTATTTTGGAGTCTTCCTCTGTGATGAACATGGTGAGGATGGACACACTCCTGGCATCCGATGGCGAGGTGCCACCCAACTTCGCCACCCCACCGGTCACGCCAGTCCACCGCCCAGCTTTGCCACCCCTTGCGGCCAGTCCCTGCACCCCGGTGAATGATGCTCAGCCGGAGGTGATCCCGTTTGTCTCTGCTCTGGTCTCGCCTCCTCCCGCGGTGGCCTCCGCCATGATGTTGACGCCACTTTTTGTCCCTACTCAGGTCCCAATTCTGCCCACGCCAGCTTCGCCGCCTCCACGCCCACCTACGGCGAGAAGGAAGACGCTGGCGGGCGCCTCAGCGTTTGCTGGGTTCCCGGTTCGCTCAAGCCCAAGACTGAAGGCCAAGAAGAAGAGCTTGCCTATCTCTCAGCTCGCAGATAGGCTGCTGTGTCAGAGGCTCGGCATTATCAATGAAGGTGACTCGGTAACTGAAGCTGCCATTGCAAAGTTCGTCCAGATGTTTGACCGAAGGCTCCCCGATATTGCGATTGCGACTTTGAGGGCGCTCTTCAGGCTTGATTGCAACTTTGCGACCGCGGTTGAGGACGCTTTGCTGGATCATGGTGGGGCAGCTGCGCTGGAGCAAGCGGCTGATCAGGCTAACCGTGCCTAATTGCTACTTTGTTCTGCCTGGTCGTAGTCATGTTCATGATGATAGATGAGACCCTCAGGATGCTATCTGTTCCTACCCCTGCGTCTTGTAGTTCTGTTGTTGTTTGCCTGTTTGCAGTCAAGATCGGTTGCTGTTGTTTGCCCTGGCAAGGCCCCAGTCTGCTCTTCCTTTGTTTGCGTGCGCCAGGCTACAAGCATGTTGTAGCCAGTGCTAAATTCTGCTGTAATCCTGGTGATCAATGTTAGACTTTAATATTAATGTGCTGTGCTGGAATCCTCGGGGATTTAATTGCCCAAAGCGCCGCGACATCGTTAGTGATCTGGTGTCCTCCACTACTTGTCATATTGTGTGCCTACAAGAGACCAAACTCCAACATGTTGATTCTTTCATCGCTTCCCACCTTGGAGGACATAAGCTGCGACATTTTGCCCAAAGACCAGCGGTCGGAACTCGAGGTGGTATCCTTTTGCTTTGGGACGATAGAAATGTTCAAGCTTCAAACATCTCCTTTGGATCGTTTTCCATTTCGACTACTGTCCAAATAATAGGCTCTGATATTTTCTTCAAGTTAACAACGGTGTACGGACCAACTCACAGCAACCTAAAGAATGCCTTTTATGAGGAGCTAATCGCCGAAAGCCTCCCCCTGGAACAAGATGGATCGTGTCCGGTGATTTCAATCAAATTCATAGGGCCAAATACAAGAACCGAGGCAATCTCAACCATAGAAGAATTGTCAGATTCCGCAACACGCTTAATTCTTGCGACCTCAAAGGAATCCATCTACAAAATCGCAAGTTCACTTGGAGCAATGAGCAACAAGAGCCCATCCTTAGCAAGCTCGATGGCTTCTTTTGCAATGAAGATTGGGATATCACCTTCTCGAAGCACCTTCCCCATGCACTTTCCTCTTCTTTGTCTGACCACTGTCCCCTCCTACATGCAAATGGTGGCGGTCCTAAAAAGCCCAAATCCTTCCGCTTTGAATTTTTTTGGCTTAAGATGCCAAACTTTATGGGAGTGGTAAACAATGCTTGGACCGAAGATACCCCGCATACCGAGCCTTGCCAACGCCTTTTTCATAAGCTAAAGAGAACCGGATAGCGGTTGCGCAACTGGAGCAAAACCCTCTTCTCCCATGCTAAGGTCGAGCTTCATATGGCCTTGGAGATAATTCTTCGACTCGATGTTGCGCAAGAAAACCGGAGCCTTAGTGTTGCAGAGAGAGATCTTCGGTCTAGACTTAAGAGGAGAGTCATCGGCCTTGCGGTGCTTGAAAAGGCTAGAAAAAGTCAAAGATCAAGAGTGACGAACTTGAAAGAGGGAGACGCAAACACTAGATATTTTCACCTTCGCATCAATGCTAGAAGAAGGAAGAACCACATCCACCGGCTCAAACACTACAATGGTTGGATCACGGAGCATAACCAAAATAAGGAAATTATACAAAACCACTTCCACCAGATCATTAAAAGAGGGCCCCCGCGGACAAAGAATTTCAATTGGAATGTTATCCCACAACCCCAGTGTGATCTTTCCGAGCTTGATGCCCCTTTTTTGGATGAGGAAGTGAAAGCCGCGGTGGATGATACCGCTTGTGACAAAGCCCCAGGACCGGACGACTTCACGGGAGCCTTTTTCAAAGCTTGTTGGGCCACCATTAAAGAGGATATTATGGCGGTTATCAACCAATTTTCAAATCTACACTCAAGTAACCTTCATTGGCTCAACTCCACAAATATTGCCCTCATCCCTAAGAAGGATGCTGCCGAATATGTGGCTCATTTTAGACCCATTAGCCTCATTCATGCTATCTCGAAGCTCATCTCCAAGATGATGGCGGCACGCCTGGATCCTCACATGCATAGCCTTGTTTCCAATGCCCAAAGTGCCTTCATTAAAAAGAGGAGCATTCACGACAACTTCATCTATGTGAGGAACCTTGCAAGAAAACTACACAAGGCAAAATACCCGACCCTCTTCTTCAAGCTTGATATCAAGAAAGCCTTTGATTCGGTTAGATGGGACTACTTGATGGACATGCTTCAACACCTTGGCTTCCCAAGCAGATTCAGGTAGTGGATCTCGGCGCTCCTATCCACCTCAACCTCAAGAGTCCTTCTTAACGGTGTGGCCGGTACCCCATTAAAACATGGGAAGGGACTTAGGCAAGGAGATCCCCTCTCACCGCTCCTTTTTGTGCTGGCAATTGATCCTCTTCATCATATTCTTTACAAAGCCACCGAGCAAGGACACCTTCATAAACTTCGTGGCCGCGTCCCTACGATTAGGACTTATCTTTATGCGGATGATGCCGCCATCTTCATGAAGCCCATCAAAAATGATATCACCTTCTTGGCTTCCTCGCTTGACCTATTTGGCGATGTCACTGGTCTTGTCACAAACTGCACAAAAAGTCAAGTGGCGCCCATCCGTTGTGAGAACATCGATCTCGAGGAAATCCTTCAAGCCTTTCCGGTCTTGCGTACCTCCTTCCCTATGAAGTATCTTGGGATGCCCCTATCGGTGTCTCGCCTCAAAAGGATCCATTTCCAACCGATGGAAGATAAGGTGGCGGCAAAGCTTGCGCCATGGGTTGGGAAGCATGTTACTATGGCCGGGCGATCTTGTCTTGTGAAATCCGTGCTTACAAGTGTGGTCACTTACTTCATCACCGTCCTTGATGTCCCTATGGAGGTGCTTGCAAAGATTGATAGTTTGAGAAGAGCCTACCTTTGGGCGGCTTGCGCTAAATTTACCGGTGGAAAATGCAAAGTTAATTGGGACCTTGTTTGCAAGCCGAAGGATAAAGGAGGCCTTGGAATTCTCAACCTTAAAAAGTTTGCGGCGGATCTAAGATTAAGGTGGCTGTGGCAAGAATGGAAAAATGAGGATAAGCCTTGGGTCGGCCTTGGAAGCCCCTGTACTACAAAGGATCATGACCTTTTTGCGGCGGCGACAACAGTCATTATTGGAGATGGGAAAAGGGCCTTTTTGGGAGGCAAGTTGGCTTGATGGAATGAGACCCAAGGATGTCGCCCCTCTAATATTTGAGATATCAAGGAAGAAGAAATGTTCGGTGCAATGTGCTTTGCACAATGACTTTTGGGTATCCCAGATCAACACCCAAAATGGTCTATCTTTGGAGCACCTTGACCAATTCTACAAGTTATGGGAGAATCTCGTTAATGTACCTCTGCACCCGCAAAGACCATACGCTATCTCTTGGAAGCTCACAAATGATGGACTCTACTCGGCTAAATCCGCGTACAATATGCAATTCCTGGGCTTAACAACCTCTTTGATGCCTCCGCTACACTACTAGGAAAATGGTCGCCAGGCGCACTGAAGGCATCCGTGGCGCGGCGCACCAAGAGGCCACGCCTGCGCTTCTGGCTATCTCAGCCGTGGCGCACGCCTAGTGCGCCACGGTTGTGTAGAGATAGGCGAGCGCACTAGTGCGCCATAGAAGTTTGGCATGGTGCGCTACCTTGGATCTTCGTGGCGACTACCCGGCGCCACTAAACATCCATGGTGCGCTTTAGGGTAGTGCGCCATGAAGGTAGAACATGTGCGCCATGATGTATTTTTGTTTTTTTTAATTTCCAAGCCATATTATATACAATATTACAGCAGATATACACACAGATACAAGATATACAATTATATATATAAATACTGATATGAAAAATAAGATTGAAACAAATACATATAGATAAGTCTCATACATGAATACATAGTCCAAGTTACATTGTTTTGATCATGTTACAAAGTAGTAGTTGGTGACATGCGAATACATGTGTCGATCGAACAAGTTAGAGCTCGGAAGCTCGCCTAGACATCTAAACTAGCTAGCTAGACACAAACGGGATAAATAACCAAAGAAGATAAGCATGATCACCGCATGACGAAGGTGTAGGCCTTCATCCGGTTCCTTGTCCTAACTCCCGCTAGATAGCGTGTATCTATCTTCCGCCTCCGCCATAGTGTTGTACCCTTTGTAGCTATTGCCGCTGAAACGGTGCACTGTCTCGGCAGTCTTCCCAATCATCGTAGACTCAGGAACCCGTCCCTTGTACACGTACCACGTCATCTACAAGTTGACAATAATAACTAACGGTGATTGAAAAAACATGTATAATTAAAGTCGCATATGAATATACACTTATAGAAAGTACTCTTAAATCAAAAGAGCAAACTCAAAAAGCATGCCTCATATATAACTAGCTAGGTCGTTGGACACAGAATTGCTTATGACGGACTTGTAGCCAAGTAGGATGCACACACGGACTTGTGCATATCACAAGGCTAACAATCCCGTCATAGCACATTCACATATATATTGTGCCACGACATTTCAATCATCGGCATATTCTCGAAAAAGACAAAAATAACTCAAAAGCATGCCTCATATATAACTAGCTAGGTCGTTGGACACAGGAATTGCTTATGACGGACTTAGCCAAGTAGGATGCACAATTCCGGACTTGTGCATATCACAAGGCTAACAATCCCGCCATAGCACATTCACATATATATTGTGCCACGACATTTCAATCATCGGCATATTCTCGAAAAGACAAAAATAACTCGAAAAGCATGCCTCATATATAACTAGCTAGGTCGTTGGACAGGGAATTGCTTATGACGGACTGCTAGCCAAGTATGATGCACAATTCACGGACTTGTGCATATCACAAGGCTAACAATCCGTCATAGCACATTCACATATATATTGTGCCACGACATTTCAATCATCGGCATATTCTCGAAAAGACAAAAATAACTCGAAAAGCATGCCTCATATATAACTAGCTAGGTCGTTGGACACAGAATTGCTTATGGCGAGACTGTGAGCCAAGTAGGATGCACACCCCGGACTTGTGCATATCAAGGCTCACAATCCCGTCATAGCACATTCACATATATATTGTGCCACGACATTTCAATCATCGGCATATTCTCGAAAAAGACAAAATAACTCGAAAAGCATGCCTCATATATAACTAGCTAGGTCGTTGGACACAGAATTGCTTATGACGGACTGTCCCAAGTAGGATGCACAATTCACGGACTTGTGCATATCACAAGGTCGACAATCCGTCATAGCACATTCACATATATATTGTGCCACGACATTTCAATCATCGGCATATTCTCGAAAAGACAAAATAACTCGAAAAGCATGCCTCATATATAACTAGCTAGGTCGTTGGACACAGGAATTGCTTATGACGGACTGTACCAAGTAGGATGCACAATTCACGGACTTGTGCATATCACAAGGTCGACAATCCCGCCATAGCACATTCACATATATATTGTGCCACGACATTTCAATCATCGGCATATTCTAAAAAGACAAAAATAACTCGAAAAGCATGCCTCATATATAAGTAGCTAGGTCGTTGGACATAGAATTGCTTATGACGGACGTCGACCAAGTAGGATGCACAATTCACGGACTTGTGCATATCACAAGGTGACAATCCGTCATAGCACATTCACATATATATTGTGCCACGACATTTCAATCATCGGCATATTCTCGAAAAAGACAAAAATAACTCACACTTGTCGTCCGAGAACCAAAGAGTAAGCAAAAAAACCAAAGAGTAAGCAAAAAACCAAGCATTGATTGATATATAATAATAATAAGCAAAATAAGTAAGCGGTGATTCATAAACCTAATAAGATAAGTACACTTGTCGTCCACACACACACAAAGGTCATCTATAGTTTGCAACTACAACTAGGCCAACATCAAGCCTTCTGGCTCGGCTTAGGAACGGAGGACGCCTCGTCATGAACTTCCTATAGTCACCTCGCATCTCTAGGCGATCTTCTATGTCACGGTTATTCGGGATATTTCCTCCGTAGAAGATCCCCCCCGAAGTTATGACATCACGAAAGATGATTGCCCCAAACTTCTGCTGGATGCGATACATCTCTTGTCTAATATCCGAATCATTGATCTTGGCCTTTGCTTCGCCCACCGCTTGAGATGATCCGGCCAGAGAATTCTGCTGGTCAAGTAGGAACGCCTCATGTGATGGAGTGCGAGTAGGCTTCCTTCTTACTGTTTTCCGGCTGCTTCACGCAGGGAACTCACATGCGTGGTTGAAGACGTGCCGAACTTGACCTTCTTACGCACGGTCGGTGCCTTCCGTCGAGGCAAAGCCGTGAGAGCATCATCCGAACTTCCTTGATCTTGTCGTTTTTCTTCTTTTCTAGACTCCCGAGTCGAAATACGTGATGGGAATGCTTGGCGATAAGGAGATGAGCGCAGTGTTCATCTCTGCGCAAAAATTCAAATGGAATGTGTTGAAAAAGAATGATGATGATCTAATAAAGCCAATCGGCGGTGGCATGAATAACGACTTACTCGGGAAAGTAAGGCACGAATGTATTCCTTTGTCTTGTTCGCCACGAGGATTCTTTTTAGGTACGAGGCCACGATACGTCGTTCGGAACCCAAGCAGCCACGCATGTAGTAGGGGTCCACTATAGCGATGCCCGTGTGTTCTCTCTAATGATCTGCGTGGCCGAGAGAAAAGAGGGACCATGGTATAGTGCATGGGTATAGGTGGAACATATTCAAGATGTCCTCGAACCGCAGGAAGAACAGATCTGCGGGTGTCGACGAAGCCCAAGCCTGGTGGCACCTTAACCACGAATACCGGGTGCGAGGGATCTTTCTCCGATAGAAGGCGTCTCTATCGTCAAGACGCGTCATGCACACTCTGCAGTTCAATCTGAAGCTTCCGCAAATTCTTAGGTAGCATGGGCTCACCCGCCACATGAATCCTCCACATAATACCCTCGGTCTTGGTGGCCCGCCCAAACCTGATCGGATTCGAGTTGTTGACGCCACCGCTGGCTCGAGCTGCTAGATTTTCTTTTCCCTTTTTTTTCCTTTTGGAGAGGGCAGGCACCACAATATGAGCACCGCCCTATGTAGTGTGTCAGGCTTAGAATAAAGGGCCGGTTGGTTGTATCAGCTGGCTCAGAAGGCGCAAGTGGAGGCTCCGAGAACCAAGCAGACGCTTGGTGATAGTGGCTTTCTCGTGGGGCCACCAGCTAGGTCTTCTTCGTTGCCAAACTGAGTGCTGAAGAAGTGATCATTCCAGTCTTCGAAGTCCTCGGCCGGATCCTGCGCCATGTGCATATCATCAACATGATCATCCGACCCACCGCGTGGAGGTGACGGCAAGGGCGGTAAGGGGGCCTTGCCACCGCTTGTCGCTGGCACGACAGGCGGTGCTGTTGTCTGTGGCGTGATGGCCCCCGCCGTCCCCAAACGGATCATGCTCTTTGGCCATAGCAAGAACAAGCCGAAGCAACTTCGAGGACGACTCTTCTTCATCCGCCTGGGGTTGAATGGGAGGTTCGGTCGTCGCCCCCTTAGCACCGACTAATTTTAACCTGTGCACGCTATCCGCATCGGCTTTGAGTGGAACGCGGCGCTGCAAGGGTTGAACGATGGTACCCTTGGCAACATCCTCAGCTCGTTGTTCACGTAGCATAAGAGAGTGCAAGGAACATCCGTCTGCGGAAAACATGTACGGCGTCAGAGCGAGATGCCACAAGAGTAATATATAGATGGCATGAAAGGCGGTAATTAAAGCAATTTGTTTACCGTGATGGCGTCGAGATCGGCTAATGTCGATGCATTATCTGATACGGCGACGGGCGGCAAGAGACGGAAGGGCTGCTTGATGGCGCGGTGCTGGCGCCGGTGTATTCTCCTACCGACGGGTGCTTGGAGCTCGGTGCGCCGCGACGATGGCGGGGGCACCAACATGTACTCCGGCGCGCGTGATGGCAGGGAGTCACCAACACTTGCGGCGCCAGCGGTGCTGGCGGAGTCACGAACACGTAGTTCGCTGATTCGTCGCGGCGCGTTGTTCGAGTGGTCCGACCATGCTTGAATCGGGCACGGCCCTACTCGACCACCCGCACTCTGTTCGCTATTGACTCCACCAAGGTAGGCGGAAGGACGTAAGGGTGATTGCCAGGTTGTCTTGGACGATCTGCGGGATCCGCGCCACTTGTGCCTTAAGTTCTTGAACCTCTCTGTTTTCCTCCTCGCTCCTTCCCGACGGCGCCACATGCGTCCTCGGCGGTGGACCAAAATGATCCACCCAATTCTTACCCCCGAGGCCGGCCAGACGGCCAGCCGACGACGGCTTCTTCGTAACCGGCTCTATTTTCTTGGCCCGGTTCATCGCCCTGTTAAAAGGGTTATCCCACCGGGTGGCCGCCGTCGACCCCTGGGATCCATGACTAGCAACAATTTCCTCCTCCTGCAGAAGAAGTAACAGTGAATCATTTAGATCATCGATTAGATTGCAATCGTGTTGATCACCGGTAATTAGATTATACTTACCACAATTTCCTCGAATTCCTTCACCGCAGGATCCACGGTGAGTTGTTTGGTTTTTGGGTCCACATGGTAACGGGCCCTGATGAAGTTTCGAACCTGCCCGGGTTCGAATTTAGCAAAGGGGTTTTGTATCCCCTTGGATCTATACTCTTCGTCCTCCTTATTCCATTTGGCCTCCGCGTTCAGATCCACCAGATCCGAGATGGTGATGACCTATATTCACGCCTGCAGCGCCTTTCCCCGATTACTATTGGCGGGCTCTTTCGATTCACACCTCTCCTTGAACTCCGGAACTGATCTTCGTGATCTCGGGTCAATCTTCTGGATCTCCTCGAGACTTTTTCCTTCTTTATAGATCTTCTTCTTTATCCGGTTCTCCATTTGGCCAGTATGTGCTCATCTTTGTGAGGGCGGATTTGTTTACCGTTCCCATGATAATTTGTGTTCGATACTTAGCGGGAAACTTGTATCCGCGCAGCTTCTCAAGAGGAGTGTGTAAGTGGCCATTATCTTTATGCCGGAGATTCTCGGTGTTGATCGAGATGGTTGTCCGGGTGATCGCCGCCACTTGCCCACCGTACCCTTTGATGACAAGGGCAGGCTCCAAAGGAACCCCTGATGGGCTCACTTCGGTAATTTCCTCCCGACCGTGCCGACGTGTTGGCGCCGTCCTCGGCTTCTTCTTAGGAGGGTTGCTACCACTCGTGCCTCGCCGCCATCGGTGGTTTCATCGTCCGTTCCTTTGGCTTCTTCCTCCGCGTCTTCCATCTCATCATCCTCGCTCTCCAAGGATGGTATTCTTCATTGTCTTCTAGACGCTGGGCCGCCTCCGTAATGTCAATTGTTTATTCGGAGGTCTGAGTTCTCCTTCAACCGATGCGCTTAGAACATCCAGCCTCGTCGTTATCACACATCTTTGCACTAATAAAAACAAATAATTGGTTAAATGCACGGAAAAATCCGCATGACCTTTGCTAATTTTCTTAAACTAGAGTGCCCGATTTCGCCAAAACGGAAGTTAATCAACATTCGGCAAAAATCGGGACTCGTTTCATACAAGAACTGCATATATATGGCCAGCATAGCTAGCACAATAAATGGCCATCATAGCCAGACAACCAACATAAATGGCCCAAGATAGCCAGATAATCGCACAACCAGACACACAATAAATCTGTTTCAGGAAAAATGGAGCAACTAGAATAAATGGCCAACACACAAACAGTACATCAAGCATAAATGGCTGTGTTTCAGGTTTGGACTTAGCAGCTTGTGTTTTAGGTTTGGACTTAGCAGCTTTCAGTGTTTGGACTTAGCAGTTTGTTTCAAAGAAGCATAAACAGGTAAAATGCAAAGACAAAAACTGTTCCCACCAGAGAGAGGAGTTTCTGGAGCATGGTCCAGGTGATCCTTAGCTCCAGCCACTCAGATGTAACCCCAAGAAGCATATATATGCATGGACAGCAGCTTTGCACAATAGTATATAGCAATAAAAAAAGGGAACTGTTGTTCAGTAGAAAAAAATTTAGTTAACTTGACCTTTATTTCAGAGAAGTAGCACCACTACTCTAGTGCATATTCACTTTTCAACAACAGAACTTGCTGAAACCTGTACTTGCTGACTGTTTTCTGGATTTATTTCAAACCTGTACTTTATTTCATACAACAGAACAACAGAACTACTCTAGTGTTCCATGCAATTTCTTGACTAGTTTCCATGTACTTGCTGGCTGTTTTCTGGATTTTAGTTGTGCTTGTAGGATATATGTCATTGTCAACTAGCTCCAAAGAATAAAAAGGAATAAACTAACCAATTACAGAATAAACCTAACTCAAGTCGCACACCTTGGTATATTGACCAATTACAAGAATGAGCCTTGCTAATCATATCTCGAACCAAATGTTCGAATTTCAGAAATCTAAAGAGCAGTTGAGAGAGAGGAGAGAGGAAGAGAGAGAGAGAGGGAGAGGAACATCTAGATCATGATTAAATGACTCACTTGATGTGCACACTCCAAATTCAACAAAAGAATTGAACTTGAACATCTAGAAGGATAAGCACGCTTATCCTTCTCTTCCTTCCCTCTCGAATTTATCGATTATATGGATCGGTGTTTGTTTAGGAGATGTTAGCTGGCTGAACAGACACTTGAACAAAATAAGGGAGAGAGAGGGGAGAAGGATAGAGGGAGGGCAGGGATGCAAGTTTGATATGATTATAATTTCTCAAGGTATGACATTGTTATTCATAGTACTGTCACATCGCTAGTACACCGTGTTGAATCAGGTTTTGGTACTCCTATATATCTCGATCGTTGTTGGTTAGCAATAGAACTACATGTTTAATGCCAAGAGTTCAGAATTGAACTCAACCATACTACTCCATGCAAACCGGTAGCTTCTCTATCTTCAGCTTTTGAGAGCACTATATCAACCCAATATCTTTTCAAGTGTGAATACATTCAATTCTGATTTTTTAATTAGCCATAATGCCTAGGCACACTAGACTTCAATTCTGAAACTTGTCTATTTGTACTGAAACTTATAAGTCGATCTTTGGTGGATATATAGATCAACTAGGAGTAAGTAAACATGCAAGAAATTTTCCATGGCAATGTTATCTTCAGTTCAACACCATTATTTCCTTCACTAGTTTAGCCTCTTATAGGTGTTGTCGATCCTATCCATTTCCAGTCCATTTCCAGTGCAAACAATGGAACTTTAGTCGATCCTATCCAGTCCATTTCCAGCACATTTTTGTCTAACCCTAACCCTCTGAGGAGAGAGAGGGGGAGAAGGATAGAGGGAGGCGAGCTCACCTCTGAGATTGCTCGAGGAGAGAGGGGGAGATGACGACGACGAGGGCTGGCGGATGCGTGGCGTGGCGGCCTCCTCTGGCGTGGCGGCGGGCCTCTCCTCCTCTGGCGCGTGGCGGCCTCCTCCTCCTGGCGTGGCGTGGCGGCCTCCTCCTCCTCTTGGCGTGGCGTGGTGGCCTCCTCCTGGCGTGGCGGCGGCGTCCTCCTCCTGGCGTGGCGGCGGCGTCCTCCTCCTGGCGTGGCGGCGGCGGCGCCTCGATGCGGGGATGGGGATGGGGATGGACGATGTGTCTGGGCGACGATGGTAGGGCTGGCTCACGCGCAGTTGACTAGTCCAACCCACACACGCGTAGCGCACCCTGGCTAAGTGCGCTACGGATAACCGTAGCGCACTTAGCCAGGGTGCGCTACGCGTGTGTGGGTTGGACTATCAGATAAGTACTTGGTCGTCCCACTAGTTAACACTAGTACTGTCTTACCCCACTGGTTCTGCCCTTAGCTCTAGTCTAAACGATGAGCACCTGTGTTCAATCCTGGTGCTCCACTTTTTATTTTTACTTTAAAAATACTTTAAAATGTTCCAAAAATACTTTAAAATGTTCCAAAAGTGGTGATAAATGCCATACAAATTTTGTTTTGTTTTTAAAATACTTTTAAATATTCCCAAAATGCCCAAAAGTGGTGATATATGTCATAGAAGTTTTATTTTGATTTTAAAATACTTTTAAATATTCCAAAAATGCCCAAAAGTAATAATATTCCAAAATGCCCAAAATATGATTTAAAGTATAACTAAATTTCATAATAATTTGTCCATGAATATTACAATCTTTTTCGACCACGCTTACAATATTTTTGAGCTAGCGTTTTACAATCTTTTTCCCTTCTTTGTCGCGTTGAATAATTTAGCCCGACACTTTAATGTTTCTTCTTTCGGACGGGCTACCTTTTTGGGTAGGGTTGTCCTTTTCTTCTTGTGATGTATGTTGCTGCATCGTAGTCGCCGTCATCTTCAATCTTTGGATCGCCGTCTTGGTGAAGTCTTGCTCATTGGCGACTCCATCCATTCCGATGATGTTCCTTTTTCCTCTCCTCACGACAACACGGCTAGGCTTTGTCGGGTCGGTAATGAAAAAACATTGGTCCACTTTGGTAGCCAGTACCCACGGTTCATTTTTCGCCACGCTTTGCACCGGGCCTTGGATTTGGCTGCGGTATAACCATGGTTGTGAAATACCGGTCTTCTCTTTCGACGTTCTTTGCCCATCTGACACGGAACATCGCACCTTTTCTCCACAGTAGTCGAGCTCCCAGATCTCCTCGATTCTTCCGTAGAATCTTTCCTTCACGTTGTCATCGGTGTAGAATTCTGACGTTACGCTTGAGTTCTGATAATCACACTTATTGTCCTTTTCCTCCGTGTAGAGTGTGTAGCTGTTGATATCATACGCCTGATAGGTCACCAGGTTTTGCATCGGTCCTGCGACAAGGTGAATATGATCTTTTACGGTCGAAGAATGCGAGCTGGGATTATCAAGAGCGTCGCCTAAACCAACGCGTGAAATCTGAGAGTTGTGCTCTTTGATTATTTCTCCTGCGTCTCTGTATGCCCCGGTCATCGTATTTCTTCTCGATTAACCTTTTGTGCTTCGCACTCCAAGGATCGACCAGTTCTAAATGCTGTAGCGACGAGGTTTGCTCGATCAAAGTCTGCGTCGAAAATCGAAGTCCGCATGCGATGCGACCCTCTCGGTGACCAGATCCGTCGAGCTTGCCAAGGTGTCATTGACGGAAGACCGACAGGGTTCTCGATGTCTAGATAATTCGTGCAGAAAGAGATGCACTCTTCGGCCAGAAAGCCCTTGGCTATGCTTCCATCTGGACGGGACCTATTGCGAACTTATCCTTTGATGTGTCCGTTCATCCTTTCGAACGCCATCATGCTGCGGAGAAACATCGGCCCGAGTTGCGATGTCCTCCACGACATGGACCAGCAGATGCACCATAATGTCGAAGAATGCGGGTGGGAAGTAGACCTCAAGCTCACATAGTATCACCACGATCTCCTCCGTAGCCTTCGAGCTGATTCAAGCCAATCGACTTCCTAGAGATGACGTAAAAAACTTGCATAAGCCAAATAACGTTTTACGGACGTGCTCGTCCATTATCCCTCTTAGTGCGACCGGAAGTACCGTCATTAGCACGGCATCGTGAGACTTCATGCCATCGAACCTCGCCTTCGCCTAGGTATCGCTTATCTTGCCCGCAGCCGTAAGGAAATTTGACTCCTAGAAGGCACTTGAAAACTGTTTGATCTCATCCCGGCTTAGAGTGAAGCAAGAAGGAGGCAGTAATATTCGTTCTTCTTGAACTTTTACCCTTCCGACGACCTTGTGTCGCTCCGACTCATGATCATCGTCATCTTCCCGATCATCGAGTAGTCGCCCTCCGTGAAGCTCCTTCCGGATACCCAAGCATATCAGGTCGTGCCTTGCTTTCGGACCATCTTTCGCCCTATCCGGCATGTTGATTATGGTGGCGACGACTCGCACACGTTTTCGTGATATGCATGATGTCGAGGCTATGAGGCATGCGAGAAACTTCCAAGATGGCAACTCCCGAAAATGCAGACCTTGTTTTCCATACCTTCATCGGCTTGTCTTGTTGCTGCCTCTTCGCTTCTTTCCGTGCTTAGGACAATCTTTCTAGTTTTTCAGAACTCTTCCACTTCTTCGCTGCTCCTACGCCTGGGATTCCTCGGGTCTCGATTTGCCATCGAACAGGTCTCCACGCTTTTCTCCATGGATCATTCTTGCGAGCCACCTCCGGTGCGCCATGAACACAGTTTTCGATGACCTGGATCTTTCTCTAGTTGGAGATAGCTTGTGTTATCCATGCACCTAACGCGCGTGGAATCCTTGGATAACCTGCCCAGATATACCCGCAACCTGGATAGTCTTGCACGTAGTGACCAACGCGGCTCTCATAGTGAAATAATCTTGTGCGACGGGCCGTAAGTATTGGCTCCAGATTCCCATAACGTGGCTAGCTCCTCTTTCAACAGCCCGAGATACGATTGATGTCGGTACCAGTTGTTTCGCCCTTGAATTAGCATACTCATTTGTATGTACTTCTTCTTCATGCACAACCATGGAGGGAGGTTGTACATCCATACAAACACAGGCCAAGTGCGTGCTGCTCACAGCTACCGAACGGATTGAGTCCATCGGTGCTCGCACCAAGCCCGATGTTCCTCAAATCTCCACCGACTGGAATTCGAGGTCCAATGCTTTCCAATCGCTAGCATCCGAAGGGTACGCCAGCTCATCCTTTTCGGGTCATCATCATCTCCTGGCTTCTTCCTTTCCGCATGCCATCGCATGAGCTTCGCTTCCTTAGGGTCCGCGAAATAGCTGCAGACGAGGGTGATAGGAAAGTACCATACCACTTTTCGAGGTGCTTTCTTCCCTTTCTTGTATCGACTCACGCCGCACCGGACATGTGGTTTTCTCCGCCCTCGCCCGATAAATGATGCAATCATTGATGCATACGTGATATCTAACGTGCGGTAGATCGAGAGGATGACGATTTTCTTGGCATCCTCGATACTAGTTGGACATGTGTTCTCCGGAGACGATCGTGCTGTAATGCCATCATATCGTCGAAGCTTGCGTCGCTCAATTTGTGTTTTGCCTTCATCTCCATAGCCTTGAGCGTTACATTCAACCGGGTATCATCGGGCCTGCATCCTTCATACAATGGAGTAACCGCGTCTTTCTCTCTAGCGGCAGCCCTGGCGTTACTCATCTTCTTGAGAAGCAGCTCTTGCACATAAGGGTCCCGCACCCAGCCTGACGTTGTTCCATCGTTGTCTGCTCCTCCGGCATCTAGATCATCATCATCCCGGTCTGCTTTCGCACCTTCACCATTTCCAGGAGACTCTTCATCATCTCACCCGTTCTCGCCGTGATGATGATCATCGTCTCCATCATCTACGCCATCGCTTATCCAACGAGTGTATCCATCCATGAAACCATGGCGAGCAGTGCGCTGCAGATTCGAACTGGGTCGATCACCCGATTGAGTTTGCATCTTCGCACGGACATCTTATATCTGTCTTGTTATTTCGTATCATGTCGTCGCATTTCAAAAATCTAGCCACAATGCCTTCGCTCATTATGCGGACCATTTTTGCCTGCACGATGTACACGGTACAATTTTGAAGTCTATTAGAACCACATAATGAATGCATGCATGCAATGGTCGATAGAAAATTTCGGCATGACCTATCCTAAAATTAGGACCTTTACGAATGCCAAAGTCTTGCCAAAATGGAAATGAATCAACATTTTGGCAAAACAAATGGCAACTTGTTCACATACAAACACAAGAGAGAGAGAGACCGATCCATACACACATGAACATATCATTATCCTCTCCATACACACATGCATGAGCATCATCGATACTCTCCATATACACACACATATGACCATCGATCCTCTCCACACATACACACATCATGAGCATCGATCATCTACATACATATGAGCACATGCATCATCCATATACACATGAACACATCCTTACATGGACAACTTACCGAGATGAGAGACCGATCGCGAAAGATGGAAAGGTGAGGTGCTGGCGTCGACCAGGAGACGGATAGATGAGAGACCGGAGACCTCCTCTATTACTTATGTAACATCCAAAGCAAGTTTTACATGCTAAAAATGGTGAATGTGTGGAGAAATTGAGGTGGGAAGGAGAAGATCCCGACTAGATCTAAGGAGGAAGAAGAAGGGGAAAGTGAAGTTTGGGCGGGTGGAGGTGGTCACACATGTGCACATAAAGTTCTGTCCTAAAAAAATCGACACATCCGTGGCGCACACGGCCACAGTGCGCCACAGGGAGTACAAACTTCTGTGGCGCACTAGGGGGAGTGCGCCACGATGTTTTAGTCCCTGTGGCGCACTAGGCGGAGTGCCACGAAGTTTGTGGCCGTTTGAGCAGAGGTGGGCATGCGCTCGGTCGTGGCGCACCATGCACACGTCGCCACAGATGACCCTAACAACCGTGGCGCATGGCTGTTGCGCCATCTGAAGTTTGGCGTGTGGCCAACAGGGCCCTGGCCCACACATATCTGTGGCGCACTAGGGTCATGTGCGCCACGGATGTTCTAGTTATTAGTAGGGCACTGCCCACAGGTGAGCCACGCCTGTTTTAGCCGTGGGGCACTTCAACCATGTGAGCCACGGATGTGCTGATTACCTATAGCCGTTTTCCTAGTAGTGCTAGTCTGGAAGCCTTGGGAAACTACTAAATGCAAGTTCTTTGCTTGGTTGGTCCTACAAAATAGAGTATGGACGGCGGATAGGCTTTCCCGAAGAGGATGGCAAAATTGTGGGCTATGTAAGCTATGCAACCAAAGGCTGGAATCGGCCGCACACCTCTTATTCAAGTGCCGCTTCTCCATTAGGATTTGGAACAAACTAAAGCTCTAGCTCGGCCTTCATCAAATCGACACGGCCTGTAACGCCCCCGAATCGGGTCTATGCAGATCTTAGCATTTCCCGCCAAAATCCGCATAGAAGCGATTCAAAGACGCCCACCAGACACTTTCGTGTGGGTGGGATATGAATACAAGTAGTTACATCACATTAGTTTACAACAAAGTCCAAAAAACCTTATATATACAACAACGACTCAATGAGTCAAGAATACAAAAGACACAATTCAAAGAGAAAACGAGAATGGTATCCGAGTACGGACAAGATACAAATGGGACTAAGAGTCCTGAAGAATAACCAAGCGGTGTCCATAGCCCTGCCTAGGCCAAGCCAGAAGGGTAACCTTGCTAACGTCGTCAATCACATACCTGTCAAATCAAAAGGGTGCCGGCAAAGGGCAAAGGAAAACAGAAAGAGAGCGGTCAGTACTGAGGCCAGTACACGGCGAGACTAGAATTCGGCGGTCCTCGCCTACATAGGTATGGTGGGCTCAGCGGCAGCAAAGCTTGCACTATCTAACTTATAGAGACACACTATAACTTCGGCTATTAGAGCGAGATAAGAGAGCACTACACGATAACTATATATAACACCAAGCATAACCCATCCGAAGAATTCCCCCTCGAAGACCAGTCGAGGAAGTCCTCTTACAGAACACACGGTGACAATTTTAGTTAAGCAGGTGTTTAGTTGATAAGGCTAATTACTATTCATATTATTAAAGAGGCAAAACATTAGTGGCGTTGTCTATGATCATGACAATGTACTCCTGAGGCGTCCATAACCGTGGACACACGATTTCTCGAAAAGGTTTACCCTGCAGGGGTGCACTACTATACCCAAACGCATGCTCAATCCTTTAGGCAACATATCACGCGTACCATCCGAATCTCACAACAAGAACTGTCCCTTAACTACGCGCATATCCAGAGGCATCACCTACTGTGGGGAACCAACCAAGAGGTACGATGATTCTCAAGGAAGGCATAGCGTTTATGCCTACTGGTGGATCGGGCCCTGCGGGATAACTTGTACACACCGTGGGTGCCGCCACCGTGTACCGCAATTTATGTATGCAAACCATGGCAATCCACCAAAATATCAAGTCCGAAGACATATCAACTCACCCATGTCCGAGGACATATTATGCGTATGCACCAAATGGAAAACCAATTTTGTAACCCTCTCGATATACGAATAGCGCCGGTACTTGAGGGGGATCCCAGAGGCCCCACGTTTGGTTAGCACGATCAACTCAGAACTGGTATCGTAGAACGAATGGGTCCTAGTTCGGCTCAAGAAGTTCCCAAAGATGGTCCCTGCCGGGGCCTTATCATTAGGTGAAACCATAACCAACAACATCAGATTAATTATCTTAACACCAACCATATCCGAGTATCATGTTTCACCTGTATGAAAGCAATACTAGGCATGCCTACGACTCGCATGGACAGACTAGATACTCAAACAAGGCAATAGGATAACCAAGGCAATATAGTAGAGTAGGTAAATAAAGGAACGGTACTATAGCATCGACAATAAGGATAGCAATAGATCAAATGAAGGAAGTAAAGACTATAAACGCAAAATAGGTAGAAGGGGGAGAATGCTCGCCTGAGGAACAAAGTCAGCTAGCCGGAGGCTTGTCGTATCTCACACCAACTCATCGTCCTATCCGGTGAAGAAGCAAACACTAAAAAGAGCAACCGGTGCAATATTCAATAATAGTGCGGAAGATCCAGCATGCTTATGATATGATGCATTCATGCCAATATGCGGCCTAACTTAGCAATGTTAAGCGGAATCATGATTCCGACATTTAATTAGGTGGTTTATGTTGTCTAGATACCCCATAATTTAATGTTATATTAACAAGACAAAATTATATCATCGGTTTGCTATACAAATTTAAACGGAGCCAATATTAGAGTAGATTCGCCCGCATATGGGCTCCATATTTAATTATGAGGTGAATCGACAAAATACCCCCAATCAAATAAATATGTATGCGAGCATGAATGATTTAATATGCACGAGTTATATTATATTTGTCAAAATAGGATATCAAGAAGGGGTCATACATTGGTTCGGAGCTCTTGGTCCAGAGGCTTTCGAGGTAGGTGTCTTTAGGTTCCATGATGGCGAGCGGCTTCGTGTCGATCTGGGTCACTTATGTGGTGCCGAGGTTCCCGCCGGAATTCCTGTCAATCTTGTCCATCGCGAAGGTCCCGGATAGCTGAGTCGGCATCACCACATATTTTCCTAGCTATAGCATCATCACTTCTGGTCTTTGGAATCACAACTGGGAATCACAACTAAACGTACAACACAATCACCACTTCACGCTGACAGAAAGCACGGTCAATAGAAGTTCTTGTTCCACACGGACATTACCTCGAACACCTAACGAACGGATGCAGCAGGAGGGCGACAAGGAAACAACGCTGGGGAAGGAGCCCGCGACGGAGACGACCGATAGACATGCCAAGACGGAGGGATCGAACACCGACAGAATAGCGAGGACACTTGACCGCCATGGCCGGCTCCGATGCGTGCAAGGATGGGAGCCACGAGGTCGATGGCGACCTTGTAGGAGCGACGAGGACAAGGACCAACAGGAGAGAGGGCGCGAGGCCCGGCGACCGTGTCGGAGTAGAAGGACGGTGGGGAGGAGACCCACGGCCGGGAAACCACGGCGCCGGAGGCGGAGCTCGATGGTTGGAGGGCAGCCTGCAGGGCGGGCCACATCACCGGCATGGGGAGGGACGTGGGGTCAGCGGCGGAGGCAGCTTGGTCTGGCCAGAGCGCAGGCCCGCGGTGGCGGCTGGAGGAGGGACGGGCACTGGCGGCGGCCTGCAGAGGAGAGGAAGAGGCGCGGCGGCGCTTCTCGTGGAGCAGAGGCGGGCCGGCGAGCGCTGGCGGCTTGTGGCGAGGAGAGAGGCGAGCAGCGGCGAGGAGTAGAGGCGGCGGCGCACTTGCAGAACAGGGATGGAGACGAGCGGGAGGGAGGGGAATCCCGTGTCGAGGCCGCGTGCGTGACCAACTGGTCGCGTGCGTGTGTGGCATTGCGTGATAGGGCAAGTGTGGGTCGTGTGCGTTGAGTGTCCAGGCGTGTGTGGTGGTGTTGGGTGCGCTACGCGGGTGCGTGTGTGTGTGCTGCAGTCATGCGCAAGCGGCTGGGTGTGGCTCGCAAGTCTAGGGTTAGGGTTAGGGAAAGAAAATTGGATTGAGATATTTATCTAGTCTAAAGTAGACTAGATGAGACTAGTTTTGGGCCAAAATGTTAGACGGGCTTTAGTCTAATTTTATTTATAAAACAAGTAAAGTTTTTGCTACGAGAAATATTATTTGTTTTAGATTTAAAAATAAGAACGAGAGACGGATTTAATTGGATATTTAGGAAAACAAAATATGACTCGATAAAATAATTTTACGGATAGAATATGCATGATGATGTCATGGTGATGCGAACAAGAAAATAACACGAAATTTTATTTTGAAATAGTTTCCGGGGCATTACAACTCGACACCACTAACAAGGATCGCGTCCCGAGATCCAAGCAAGACACCGGGGAAAGGGATTTGATGATCGGATCTTCTTGCACTAGGGTGATGGTCGCGACACCACTAACAAGAATTCTTGCTCCATCTTGGAATCGTCGACACCACCAACAAGGCGTTGTTGCTCTCGTTCTTCGGGAGAACACTCCGGAGAGACAAAGGCGAAAGGACAAGTATCAAAGATAAGGCCACCTTTACCTTCCGTGGAGGTAGTAAAAGTCACATGGATCCACCACTTCTATGTAACAACAGCTAATGATAAGAGTAGTGGTATGGTCATGACTCCATTCGGCACTCAAAGCATTACTCTGTACATGATTAGGAGTATCGTGCAACTAAACTCTCGAAATCCAGATTGAATATCTTGGAAAGTGGTGTTTCGAAAGCTTCGAAAAAGGATTTAGAGATAAAGAGGTCGTCGTCTTAGGGGTCACCACACCGGAAACATATGAAGGGAGATCAGATGGAAATAAAAACCATATGTAGCTCCTTCGTTGCAAAAGGAAGGAAGAGAAACCCTAAAGGTACGACGGAAACCTAACCGCAAGAAATACTGGACTTGAAGAAGGTAAGAGATCAGATTAAAACACGCAAAGATAAGAGGGACGAGAATGGAGGTAAGAAGTAAAATCAGAGCTAACCAGATCTATCCAACGCATTTGTAGCGAAATAGTTTTGACACTAGACATCGTCCATTGGAAAGGTTAACCTACAGGCTGGACCAGTGGGGTATCGTAAACCTTTGCTCTGATACCACTTGTAACGCCCCCGAATCAGGTTTATGCAGATCTTAGCATTTCTCGCCAAAATCCGCATAAAAGCGATTCAAAGACGCCCACCAGACACTTTCGTGTGGGTGGGATATGAATACAAGTAGTTACATCACAGTAGTTTACAACAAAGTCCACAAAAACTTATATATACAATAACTACTCAATGAGTCAAGAATACAAAAGACACAATTCAAAGAGAAAACGAGAATGGTATCTGAGTATGGACAAGATACAAATGGGACTAAGAGTCCTGAAGAATAACCAAGCGGTTTCCATAGCCCTGCCCAGGCCAAGCCAAAAGGGTAACCTTGCTAACGTTGTCAATCACATACCTATCAAATCAAAAGGGTGCCGGCAAAGGGCAAAGGAAAACAGAAAGAGAGCGGTCAGTACTGAGGCCAGTACACGGCGAGACTAGAATTCGGTGGTCCTCGCCTACATAGGTATGGTGGGCTCAGCGGCAGCAAAGCTTGCACTATCTAACTTATAGAGACACGCTATAACTTCGGCTATTAGAGCGAGATAAGAGAGCACTACACGATAACTATATATAACACCAAGCATAACCCATCCGAAGAATTCCCCCTCGAAGACCAGTCGAGGAAGTCCTCTTACAGAACACACGGTGACAATTTTAGTTAAGTAGGTGTTTAGTTGATAAGGCTAATTACTATTCATATTATTAAAGAGGCAAAACATTAGTGGCATTGTCAATGATCATGACACTGTACTTCTGAGGCGTCCATAACCGTGGACATATGGCTTCTCGAAAAGGTTTATCCTGCAGGGGTGCACTACTGTACCCAAACGCATGCTCAATCCTTTAGGCAATATATCACGCGTGCCATCCGAATCTCACAACAAGAACTGTCCCTTAACTACGCGCATATCCAGAGGCATCACCTACTATAGGAAACCAACCAAGAGGTACGACGATTCTCAAGGAAGGCACAGCGTTTGCGCCTACTGGTGGATCGGGCCCTGCGGGATAACTTGTAGACACCGTGGGTGCCGCCACCGTGTACCGCGATTTATGTATGCAAGCCATGGCAATCCACCAAAATATCAAGGCCGAAGACATATCAACTCACCCATGTCCGAGGACATATTATGCGTATGCACCAAATTGAAAACCAATTTTGTAACCCTCTGGATATACGAATAGCTCCGGTAGTTGATCCCAGAGGCCCCATATTTGGTTAGCGCGATCAACTCAGAACTGGTATCGTAGAACGAACGGGTCCTAGGTCGGATCAAGAAGTTCCCAAAGGTGGTCCCTGCCGGAGCCTTATCATTAGGTGAAACCATAACCAACAACATCAGATTAATTATCTTAACACCAACCATATCCGAGTTTCATGTTTCACCTGTATGAGAGCAATACTAGGCATGCCTACGACTCTCATGGACAGACTAGCTACTCAAACAAGGCAATAGGATAACCAAGGCAATATAGTAGAGTAGGTAAATAAAGGAACAGTACTATAGCATCGACAATAAGGATAGCAATAGATCAAAGGAAGGAAGTAAAGACTATAAACGCAAAATAGGTAGAAGGGGGAGAATGCTCGCCTGAGGAACAAAGTCGGCTAGCCGGAGGCTTGTCGTATCTCACACCAACTCATCGTCCTATCCGGTGAAGAAGCAAACACTAAAAAGAGCAACCGGTGCAATAATCAATAATAGTACGGAAGATCCAGCATGCTTATGATATGATGCATGCATGCCAATATGCGGCCTAACTTAGCAATGTTAAGCGAAATCATGATTCCGACATTTAATTAGGTGGTTTATGTTGTCTAGATACCCCACAATTTAATGTTGTATTAACAAGACAAAATTATATCATCGGTTTGCTACACAAATTTAAATGGGGCCAATATTAGACTAGATTCGCCCGCATATGGGCTCCATATTTAATTATGAGGTGAATCGACAAAATACCACCAAACAAATAAATATGTATGCGAGCATGAATGATTTAATATGCACGAGTTATATTATATTTATCAAAATAGGATATCGAGAAGGGGTCACACATTGGTTCGGAGCTCTTGGTCCTGAGGCTTTCGAGGTCGGTGTCTTTAGGTTCCATGATGGCGAGCGGCTTCGTGTCGGTCTGGGTCACTTATGTGGTGCCGAGGTTTCCGCCGGAATTCCTGTCAATCTTGTTCATGGCGAAGGTCTCGAATAGCTGAGTCGGCATCACCACATATTTTCCTAGCAACAGCATCGTCACTTCTGGTCTTTGGAATCACAACTGGGAATCACAACTAAACGTACAACACAATCACCACTTCACGCTGACAGAAAGCACGGTCAATAGAAGTTCTTGTTCCACACGGTGACACGGACATTACCTCGAACACCTAACGAACGGGATGCAGCGGGAGGGCGACAAGGAAACAACGCTGGGGAAGGAGCCCGCGACGGCGACGACCGATAGACATGCCAAGACGGAGGGATCGAACACCGGCAGAACAGTGAGGACACTTGATCGCCATGGCCGGCTCCGATGCGTGCAAGGATGGGAGCCACGAGGTCAATGGCGACCTTGCAGGAGCGACGAGGATGAGGACCAACAGGAGAGAGGGCGCGAGGCCCGGCGACCGTGTCGGAGTAGAAGGACGGTGGGGAGGAGACCCACGGCCGGGAAACCACGGCGCCGGCGGCGGAGCTCGATGGTTGGAGGGCAGCCTGCAGGGCGGGCCACATCGCCGGCATGGGGAGGGACGTGGGGTCAGCGGAGGAGGCGGCTTGGTCTGGCCAGAGCGCAGGCCCGCGGTGGCGGCTGGAGGAGGGACGGGCGCTGGTGGCGGCCTGCAGAGGAGAGGAAGAGGCGCGGCGGCTCTTCTCGCGGAGTAGAGGCGGGCCGGCGAGCGCTGGCGGCTTGTGGCGAGGAGAGAGGCGAGCAGCGGCGAGGAGTAGAGGCGACGGCGCACTTGCGGAACAGGGATGGAGACGAGCGGGGGGAGGGGAATCCCGTGTCGAGGCCGCGTGCGTGACCAACTGGTCGCGTGCGTGTGTGGCATTGCGTGACAGGGCAAGTGTGGGTCGTGTGCGTTGAGTGTCCAGGCGTGTGTGGTGGTGTTGGATGCGCTACGCGGGTGCGTGTGTGTGTGCTGCCTCGCGAGCGCGTGTAGTTGGTGGCGGCGGCTGGGTGTGGCTCTCAAGGCTAGGGTTAGGGTTAGGGAAAGAAAATTGGATTGAGATATTTATCTAGTCTAACGTATACTAGATGAGACTAGTTTTGGGCCAAAACGTTAGACGGGCTTTAGTCTCATTTTATTTATAAAACAAGTAAAGTTTTTGCTGCGAGAAATATTATTTGTTTTAGTTTTAAAAATAAGAACGAGAGACGGATTTAATTGGATATTTAGGAAAACAAAATATGACTCGATAAAATAATTTTACGGATAGAATATGCATGATGATGTCATGGTGATGCGAACAAGAAAATAACACGAAATTTTATTGAATAGTTTCCGGGGCATTACATGGCCCTTTGGCAACAATTCCACTCCGTCAAAGAGTGGTGGAAGAAGAAAATCCACAAGAAAGGACCACATAGGAAGGCATTGGACTCGCTCGCAATGTTGGTCTCTTGGGAATTATGGAAGGAAAGGAATGCAAGAGTTTTCCGAGGCCACTCCGTCACCGTGGATATGATGGTAACAAAAATCAAGAATGAAGCTCGCCTTTGGTGCTTTGCAGGGGCAAAAGCTCTTAGCAGTTTAATCTCTTGCGAGTAATTGTTTTGTTGTTGGTCTTGGTTTTTTGCCAAGATATGGTTTGTAAGCACTCTATAAAACTCTTCTCCTTAATCAATGCCTTTTCCTTGTTTCAAAAAAAAGACTCGTGTGTGTTCTTGAAAAGCTTTTAGGATATATTTTAAAACTAAAAAGAAAATAAAATGCAACTAAACTGGACTAAATCAGGCCAGGGCCATCAACATCGGCGTAGTCATATCTTCACCCTAGATGGTAGAATTTGGCGTAGCTTGCTTGGCCCTGGCCAGCCATGCCGCCGGCGCTTCCTTGGCCCTCGTCGCCCGTCGCACTGCCGAAGCTTCCTTGTCCCTTCTCACCTTCGGCGGTGCCCCTAGCCCGCCATGCTGACATGGTTTCCTTGGTCCGGTGGTGCCTCTTGGCGGGCAACTTCCGCCCATTTATTCGGGAAAGGCTCATGCCAACTCATATGGCATACCGGTCCCTCGCCATGACCGCTTCTACTTCGGCGTTAGCAGCTTCCTCGGCCGCTTCCGCATCCGCCTGCTTCTGCATCTCAATCGTAGCTGCTACCTACCGTGCCGCCCATTCACCATGAAATAGCGGCCGCGTGTAGGGGTTCATAGCATGGAAAACAAAAAATTCTATCGCGTGAACACACACAAGCCAAGATCTAATCTACTAGACCGGTGCAACGAGTTGATAGAGTACTAACCCTCGAAGATCCAAAGCGTTTAACGAGATCGGATTCTCGTGGTTGATGTAGTCGTTCACTTGCCGATCTTAAGATCACATAGATGATCCTTCTGGATTCACGTTCCGGCAGCGCTCCCGCGGTTGGTCACACGTATGATACTCGATGAATACCTTCCTCTCCCTTGTTCCAGCAGGAAACGGAGGTTGTAGATCTCTCCTCGCGATTCCACCAGCACGATGGTGTGGTGGTGGAAGTAGAGGGGAAATCCCACAGGACTTCGCCTAAGCTGGAGTGGGTATGATGGAGTAGAGAGGGCCCTTGGTAACTAGGATTTAGAGGCCAAGGGTGTGGAGGTGGACGGAGGCTAGGAGGTGCTAGGCGGCAGCGACTTTAGAGGAGATCTAGGGCGGCTGCAACTAGAGAGGGGGGCGGCAGCCGACGTAGGGTTTAGGGGTGAGGGGTAGGGGTGCCCTACCCCTCCTTATATAGGTGGGGAGAGGCGGTTGGGGAAGGGGAGTCCTTCCCCAACTCCTCTTCATGGCCGGCTGCTTGGGAGGGAGAGGAAACCTTCCCTAAGTGAGTTTCCTCTCCTCCCCCCACTAGGCAACCATGTTGGGGTTTGACTTTTTCAAATTGGCGTTTGACTTTTCAAACTAGAGTTTGATTTCTCTCTTCCCATTGCCCAGTCAAGTGACCTAGGACATGATTCAACCATTCCACTTTGGTATGACACATCCATGTACCCTTTCCACTTCAGAGTGATGGACCTTCTAGACCCTTCTAGAAGATTCCGATGAGAACACCGAAAATGTTTCCGAACTCTAGAATTCGACTTTCCTTATATAAATCTTATTCTCCGGACCATTCCGGATCTCCTCGTGATGTCCCGGATCCAATCCAAGACTTCGAACAACATTCAGTCTCTTACTCACATTCCATATCTACTAAACAACACCGAATCCTTAAGTGTATCTCCCTACGGTTCGTGAATTATGCAGACATGATCGAGACTCTTCTCCGATCAATAACCAATAGAGGAATCTGGAAATTCATATGGCTCCCACATATTTCTACGATTACTTCATGATCGAATGAACCATTTACATATGATACTAATTTCCCTTTGTCTCGCGATACTTTACTTATCCGAGGTTTGATCGTCGGTATCTCTGCATATCTAGTTTAACCTCGTTACCAATAGGTACTCTTTACTCGTTCCTGTGATATGTGATCCCTTGTGAGCCAGTCACATGCTTGCAAGCCAATTGGATGACATTCCACCAAGAGGGCCTAGAGTATATCTATCTGTCATATGGATGGACAAATCCCACTCTTGATCCATGTGCCTCAACACATACTTTCAGAATACTCAATGCCACCTTTATAACCACCTAGTTATGAAGTGGTGTTTGATGTCATCAATGTATCCATCCAGTGATGGTGATTAACATGATCTCATGGTCGAAGGATTTAGGTTACTATGTATTTGAAAGCTTTAGCAAATGAACTATTTAAATGACTTGATATTATGCTACGCTTAATTATAGGAGTGTGTCCATCACATCATTCTTATAATAATATAACATTGTTATTAATAACATCAAATGTTCATGATCAGTAAACCATGATCATCAATCAATCAACAAGCTAGTTTAACAAGAGGCTTTACTAGGGACTCTTGTGTGTTTACAAATCACAAAAGTATTAATATTTCCGATTAATATAATTATAGAATGGGATGTAAACATTCATCATAAACATAAATATATGATAATAACTACTTTATTATCACCTCTTGGGCATATCTCCAACAGTCTCCCACTTGCACTAGAGACAATAATCTAGTTTCAAACCTTTGTGCATTCGACACCTATGGATTTCCGGTGTTGTATATACACGATTGGTAGTGGTTAACTGATCTTCGGATTCGACACTTTTAGGTCCGTGTGTATTGCATGTCTTTGCGTCTCTACGCATCACTCATTCTCTAATGAGATGGCATTGTATAAATTCGGTCCTTTGGTGAGACCTTTAGTTCCTTTGGGATCAAACTATGTCGATAATTGTTGCACAATATATCTTCATAGTACTAGCCCGCTGTGAACCACACCTAGTTTGATAACAAACTACTTGACTCAAATGCCCTCTTTTGTTGCTACAATAACAGCTTTTGTTGTAGTATATGTCACAATGTCTTAACTTTGGAATTCATCCAAATCTATTATGGAATCTCCTTTCCATTACATTGTGCCACCCATAGTTTAAATTGAGATGAACTTAATTTGTATCATGTGGCAAAACTAGTATGAATGTAACACCTTACAATGTACTATTTTTCTATTTGTCACCTCTACATAAATAACATATTCTTAGTTCTTCCAAAGGATCACAAGAATATCTTTACTATCGTCCAATGATCATCTTATGAATCATTCTGGTATATGCTCATAACATTTAGTGCACATGACATATCTGGATGTATAGATATCATAGTATGATTGATCAAAAATATCTTTGTGATTTCATTCATCAAGTATCAAATATTTGAATCTTTGTTTCACTTACCAAGTGCCGATACACTTGAATTTCGATTTAATCGTTTATGTGTGGCAAGAACCTTTCTTGTCATTTCCATATTGAACTCATTCAATATCTCATCTATGTACATTTGGCACAACCATACTAGCGTCTCAATCTATCCATATAGATATTGATGCCAAACATTCGGGTTTTGCCTAAGTCTTTCATCGAGATGGAATTCTTAACTTGTGTCAATAAAAGATACATCATTTCCAATCAACAATTTGTCTTTCACATAATGCATTAGAAATATGTATTAGCTTCCCACTTAATTTCTTGCAAATGCAAGCATCTTCATCATCTCTGATGAAATTAAACCTTTTAACAGTTTCATCATGGTGAAGATTCCAACTCCACGAAGCTTACTTCAACCATTGAAGTTTGCATACGTTTTTATCATCCTTTGAATTAACAGAACCATTTGGATCGTGTCATGTACACCTCCTAGGTAACAATTCTATTAGAAGAACTTGTTTTTTGTTCAACTACCATATAACAAAATTATATGTAGAGGTTTCTACATTAATCCGTCTAGACTAAATATCGCTATGAAAGATCAAATCTTGTCATAGTCAACCTTTTGAACATTGTCGTAAACTCTTTTCCCGAAATGTTGACTATTTTATAGATGTGAAACATCCATATCTATTTATAGATCCAAATACGACTGATAGGTTTTACACCTTTTCGGAGGGTCTTCCAAGTTCAAAGCTTGATTTCTCATGAATGGAACTATCATGGATTTTATGGCTTCAAGCCATTTTGACGGAGTCAGGACCCATCATCACTTCTTTGCATATAGTTGGTTCATCATTGTCAAACCACAATGATTTACTTTAAAATCTTATTATTTGATTGTTTACCCGACCTACTTGGTTCAATAGGAACTTAGACCTTCATGACCACAACCTTTGTGGCACATGTGCTATGAGCATTGTGGCTGCCTCTGGAACACTTTCCGATTTTGCGCAACTCAGCACATATAGCTAAGGTTCTTTTAACCTTATCAAAGTTCTATTGTCCTCCCACTTAATTTTCCACAAAAAAATTTCTTCTAAAAGAAACTTGATGTTCTAAGCGACAAACACTTTTTTCTTTGGTGTTATGGAGGAGTACCCAACAATTATCTGAAATAACCTACAAAGACATGATCATCCGACTTTGGTTGTAAACATTTTACTTATGCATAGCATACCAATATTTAAGAAAGGGCAACTTGGGTTTTACCCCAAACCATAACTTTATATGGTGTCATTTCAACGGATCACGATGAAGATCTTTTCATTGTAAAAGCGATAGTCTCTAAATCTTTAATCTTTAATATTTAAAATATAATGGAAGTTTTATAAATTACACCTTTGATCTTACCATGTCAAGCAAGGTTTCATTACATATCTCGAACATTCCATATTACTATGGTGTTTTCGGGAAACGTAAATATATGGAACGATTCCTCAAATCTTAGATGTTTTGCTAAACTTGTAACTCAAATATCTTCCTTTATGATCCTATCATAAACTCTTTATTTTATTATTACATTGATTTTCCACTTCATCTTGCAAGTCTTCGAACATTTTTCAAATGTTTCACATTTCATCCTTATTAAGTAAATATTTATATATTCACTCAAATTTTTGAAGAAAGCATATGAAGTTGAAATCCATTGCTCTTGACTATACATAATGGACTTCATACATCTATATCTACAAATTACAATAAGCTAGTCATTCGTTTCCTTTTGGCCTATGAACGGAGTTTTAATTATCTATAGGAAATTTTCACAAGCGTCATTTGATTGAAATTAAAATACTCAAAAATTCCATAAATCATGGATTTTCTTCATGTTTTCTTTCCAATATAATTTAAACGCCGATGTCACTTCCTAAGTGATCTTTCAATCATTTGTCTTTTGACATTTTTAGCATTAGTTTTATGGATGTGATTTCTCCAACCAGACTTGTATATCATCCATCTATTATGGAATACAGAAATTATTTGAACAACCTTTTGTTCTCATAATACCCAATTAAAACAAATCTTGAAGGCAAGCTTTGATGTCAACACGAAACAAATCTTTATTTGTTCTTAATGAACATCATCACATATTTTCTTACTAGTTAATTAGGCCATTGCAGTTCATGAATTGTGTTGTTTCGTATCAAATAATTCACACCAACAAATTCAGTATCCAATACTCACGAACCACATTGTTTAACAAGAAAAGAATATAGCCATAACATGTATATCATCTATATACCTAAGCTAAACAATTCAAGTCTTATCTTTTCTGCCAAATATTTGTTAGATTTCTCTTTCATCATTGCCTTTTTTCCTTTTAAAAGAATGTATCAACATCAATAGTGGCACCATACACATGCCACATAGTCCAAAGCGTGTATAGTTAAAATACTAATATTTTTGGACTTGCACTTTGAAGTAGATCACCATCATCAAATGTTTGGCGTTCTTTCAAATTCCATTCTTTAGTAATTTTTTAGTGTAGTAAACATTTTACCTATATCTTATATTCATCCTTATCATGGAAATTTTCATGATCAAGCTATTTTAGCTTTCAAACGGTGAATCACGAGTATAATGTTGCTCTCCAAAACCTTTTGGAGGATTAGGACGACTAGTGTCTCCAACATTTTGCAAATTCTCATCAAATATGAGAACATAAATTTTGCCATATTATACTCTATCATGTTGCAACCAAAACTTCGTTTTAGATAGCGCAATATCTTCCACACATGATGATTTCTGAAATAAATCTTTCATCTCCTAGATAAACTTGATATTAAAACAATATTTTGAATATAAAAAATCATGGAGACAAACATGATACTTATATACTAACATCGGAACCGTTACTCTTGATCTAATACCAATTTTTAAACTTCATGAAGTAATATGGAGTTTTCTGAAAGTTTGCAATAGGACTTTTAAACTTTAGATTAACACTCAAAACAATACGATACCAGTTCGTAAAGTAACTATCCAGAATTCTATTGTTCTATTATCTCAATTATAACTAAGCGTAAGGTGGTAAAGAAATGCCAATGACTACAATAACTATGCAAATTCAGTTTGATTTAATTTATGATAAATAGTGTTCAACTTTTAATCATATTACTGTTGAACTCCCACTCAAAACAACATCCCTCACATTTTTTTAGTGATCACACGAACCAAATCCACTACACCAAGTCCGATCATCACGAGAGATAATGTAGCTTCAAAGACGAACAATCAACATGTTCATCATATCATTTATATGACTCATGATTTACCTTTAGGTATTCTGTGTTCTGAGACCATGTCTGTACATGCTAGGCTCGTCAAGGTTAACCTTAGTATACGCATGTGCAAATTTGGCTTGCACCCGTTGTATACACGCGTAGAATCTATCACACCCAATCATCACGTGATGCTTCGAAACGACGAGTCTTAGCAATGGTGCCTACCAAGGACGAACACTTTATTACTTGATATTTAGTGAGAGGGATCATCTTATAATGCTACCGTCGCGATCTAAGCAATACAAGATGCATACAAGGATTAACATCACATGCAATTCATAATATGTGATATGATATGGCCTTTCTTCTTGTGCTTCCGATCTCCATCTTCAAGCACGAACATGATCTCCATCATCACCGGCATGGCGTCAAGGTCAATGGCGCCGCTTCATGGTTGTCGTCCACCAGCATCAACTATTACAACTACTTTGAATAATAGACACGCAGGTATTAAGAGAATTAAAAGACAACCATATGGATCACATCGGTTGCCGACTTACAATAAGGAACATTGCATACATCATATATAATCACAATCATAACCATATCACATCACAGCAAACCCCTGCAAAACAAAGTTAGACGCCTCTAATTTTCTTTGCATGTTTTACATGGTTTGGGGCTTTCAATAAGTGTCGATCTAACTTACGAACAAGAACCACAACGTTGATACTAGTATTGTCAATTACCTCAAGACCGCCCAGTCAAGACAGAAGAGTTACGCCGACAAGAGACATCGAGACCTCGCTTTTAATATCGGAGATTTTGTGTACCTTAAAGTGTCGTCGTTGAAGGGAATGCACCGTTTCCAGCAGAAAGGAAAGTTAGCCCCCAGATATATCGTACCTTTCAAGATTCTGAATCATCAAGGAGAAGTATCATATCAATTGGAAGTACCAGAGGAAATGTTCGCAGTGCACAATGTGTTCCATATATCGTTACTTCGAAATGCCTTCAAGTTCCGGAGAAAACTGAAGTTTTCAAGAACATTGATCAACGGACCATAGAGATCAACGATGACCTGACCTATCCCGAAGTACCCGTCCGTATTTTGGAAGAAGCTTTCAGGACCACCAGGACCCGAAGCATCAAGTTTCTCAAGATTCAGTGGATCAACCACACTGAAGAAGAAGCAACCTGGGAGCGCGAAGATCACATCAGGACGGAGTTTCCCGGTCTCTTTAAATCCTAGGTAATATTTTTTCTTCCTTTTTCAAATCTCGGGACGAGATTTTTTTTAAGGAGGGAAGGTTTGTAACATCCCAAAAATATAACACAAGGATCATCAAACTCTAATCACTAAAATTAGGGTTAACAAAAACTTGGATTAATTTAAAATCATATGAATGCATGTGTGAATGAGATGATTTGATAAATGCATGAATGAACTTGTATGATTAACCTAAATAGCAAGAAATGGTTTAAAGATGAAAATAACATCATATAAAACATTTCCATGCAGAAACAAAACAAGAGAAAATAAAAAACAAATAAAATAAAGCAAATGGTCATTTTTGCCAATCTTGCTCTCTAGGTCACTTTGAGTGTTTCTAGTTCAAGATTTCAAACAGAAACTTTTCTAACTCTTTTCACCCCTTGCTAGAACAAGTAAAAGTAAATCAAAGCCCACCTTTCAAACTTACAGAAACCTTTGGCAACCTCATTCAAATCACAATTCAAAATTGAATCTTTATCATATGTGAAGATCACCAATTTTCAAAACCCAACCAAACCAGTGCCCCTTGACTAATCTAACTAACCAGACACTCCCTAGTATGTGCCCAGCAAAACCACCAAGTTTGAATCCAAAATTCAAATTTGAATTTTTGCGGCCATTTTATCAAACACCTTGCAGATACAAATCAAACAAACATCAAACACTATAGTGTGCAGTAAATTTGTCCTAACTTGTTCCCTATCTAGATCACACTACACCCTCAGTAGATCATCTAACTAGTTGAACCCATCTAGCTCATTGTAAGCAAGACCATGCCATAAATGGCAAGCAGGCCGAGCCTCACCTTGCCACCCCATTGTCGACAGCAAGCTACGAGCAACACTAAGCCTAGCCAACATGTCTAGCAAGCACCCCACCGTCCATCGCCACTCTCTGTCCCAGCCCTGAGCAATGTCAGCCCCTGGACCACACGACACGCCCATGCCAAACCTCTCTGTGCGCGAGCCGAGAGCGCGCCAGTGCGCCATGCTCGACCAGCACCCACAGCATCGCTGCCCTCGGGCCGGTGTATGATCACCAAAGACCCCAAAGAACCCCACAGACATGCCCGTTCGACGCTGCGCGGACCACGCGCGGGTGTGACATTAAAATCGCCGTCGGACCCGCTCAGAGCACTGCGACGTTCCGAACGATCAGCACCGCCCCACGCTGCAAGACCATGTCGTTGAGCTTCGCCAGGGAGCACCGCACCGCCCCCTATCGTCGCCCATGCCAGTATCTACATGTACCGTCGCCTCCGACGACCTTAGCCCATGCCGTGCTGCCCCTCTCGCTCGCCTATAAAAGGAGCCCTCCCCATCACGAATTCGCCACACCAGTTCACTCCCCTCTCACCCAGAACCACCCCACCTCACTCCCGGAGAAGGAGCAACAGATCGCCGAATTTGGCCGAGCCGCTGGCCGGAGAAGAAGGGAGCAGTCGATTGGAGCCGCCCCAGGAGAAGCTGCCGGTACCAAGAGAACCGTCGTCGTCGACTTCATCATTCGCCTCGTCGACCTCGCTCGAGCCCGGTTAGCCTCGCACGACTCCCACCGCGTAAGGTTACCTCACGGGCCGCCCGACGTGGACGATGAACCGTAGTCGTTCGATTAGAACCAAATCCCACGGTTCACATTGCCCCGTACCACTTTTCCCCTCCCCGTCTCACTGGTGCGTGGGGACATCCACTTAACCAGCCCGCATACGCGCTGTGTGTAGTGGGCCGACCCAGTAAAACATCCCGCGTGACCCAACAATTCAAATTGAGCTTTATTCATTTAATTTCAAACATAGTTCTGTACCTAGATTCAAAAATCAACCCAGATCGATTCACTGAACCAAAATGCATGAAAACAATTTTGTTAGAAAGGTACTGAAATGCTTAATCCAAGACCGTTGGATTCAAATCATTTGGAGTTATATATCAATCATGGTAAAAATAACAAGGCAGAAGCTTTTATGCATTCAAACATTTTTCAAAATTCAACCATAAGAGCTTTTGAGTTGATTCCAACTCTCAAAAATCACATTTGATCATACCTTTCAGAATAATAAAAACATATGGGTTTACTTGTAGAAATAATGTTCAAGTAATAAAAGAATGCCACATAGGCATTTCTAGTCACTTTATTTATTTAAAATAAAAATGTTAAACCTTATTAAATTGTGACACCACTTAAATCACATTCGCATGTACTGAAATATGTGGTGATTACATGTGTCAACATGATCCCATGTTTGAGTTGGAGGATATTAAATCTTAAATAGTTTTTCAATGAGTAGAAATTATTTTTCTCAAATAAAATAAATAAGAAAAGTGCTTTAATCCTTGTGATAATAGTGATGATGCTAGATCATCTAGTGTGACTTTTTGTGTGATGATTAAAAATAGTTAAGTATTGTTTGGTGATTGTGTACCTCGTACTTATTTATAGACGCTAGTACCGACCAAGGATACGAGGAGGAAGGAGGATACTATGAGGAAGAAGACGAGGAGAACTACAACCACCACTCTGCACAAGGCAAGCTAACCCTTGCAAAATTATGCAATCTAATACTTGCTTGTTACCATGCCCACTATATGCCTTAAGCATATGTGATCATACCCACGTGATAACCCAATCCTATTTTTACTTGCAAGCTTAATATTTTATTTTATTTATCAAGGCTTTCTCTTACACTGTGTTTGGATGTTGGAAAATAAGCTTGGAATTGGAATTCTGGAATTAGTAGGGCTAATTCAACCGTTTGGCGGGGCCTGGGAATTAACGCGTGGAAAGAGTGACCGATTCCGAGCTGCCCCTCCGCGCGCGTGCGCCTCGTCCTGGGAGTTTCCGAGCGGACGGGCTCGGAAAGGGCGTGGAAACTCCCAGACGCGACCCTTCCCCCGCTCCCGATAGTTTCTCCTTGCAAATCACCCGCCCGCCCCGCCTCCTCTTCCCAGAAGCGCCACCAGTGAGCTCCTCGCCTTTCCCCTTCCCCACCCCTCCCCTTCCCCATGGTCCTCTCTTCTGTCTGGCTTTCTATCCCTCTCCCTTCCTCCCTCACCTTCTTTCTTGTGGCGGCTGGGGGCGCCCCCCAAACCCTAACATGTGGCGGCGGCAACCTGGCTCCCCTAGCACCGGTGGGAGCTCGACCCTCCGCGTTAGGTCGCTGGAGGCGGCTCCCTGGTCCTCCTCCTGCCGGCAGTCTGTGCTTTCTCTTCTTCTCCAATGATTTGTTGCTGCAACTCTTTTCTTGGAAGAACACCTAATTTGATCTATGTGAGCTGCAGATTCCTACAGGAATTAGTACCACCTCGGTCCTGAAATAATATATAAACCATATACTATTGTGCATACATGTGTAGAGATGTTTACATTGTCAAATCTCAAAAAAACATTCAATTCCATCTTGTGTACATCCAAACATGATTTGGAATTGGGTACTACCCATGGATTCCAACAGAAAATTCATTGCACATCCAAACGCCAGAATTGGAAATCGAGGCCGTTTCCTTTCCATCTTGGATTTGGAATCTTCAGTCCAATTCAATTCCAAGCATATTTTCCAACATCCAAACACAGTGTTAGATTTTACATGGTGACTTGTAGATTCTAGAAAGATAACTAAAGGTAGCATCAAGAGCATAAAATTTGGCCTAAGTTAGATAATCTTGATGTCATCCTAAGGCATGAGATTGAACTTAGCAAATCCCCACTTGTTTACCACCCCTCATTAGTATTTACCACCACTTGTAGATGCTAGTGCTAAGTATAAAACTTGATCAACTTTAGATGGGAATACTTGGTGAAAATGGTTATGAAAACCTTAGAATGATGAGTCATTCTACTGAAATGTTTTGACATGTGTTTCCGAACACCAGATGATTTTGATGATGAAAATGTTGAGGCATGAGCCTTAGCCCTTTATCAAACTGATGCTTGTCTGGATGCGATACCATTCCAATTTTACCGTACAACTACAATACCCGAAAATTGGGTAGGGCTTGACTGGAAATTTATATACCTTAGTATGGGTTCCCTCGCGGACAAGGTCTGAGCTGAGGCTACCTTGTAAATATTGTCCACCTGTGCAGTACCCAAGATGACAGTTGGTCATGGTTGGGAGGCCAAACTCACAGGAGAGGTGCCTATACTAGGGCGTGTAATTGAAAGGTTAGGATTGATTATCCGCATACTGAGTATGGTGAATTCAGGATTGTTCCTGACGGATGTATTGAATGTTGTGGTGAAAGTGTACAATCTCTGCAGAGTGTCAAACTATTCGAATAGCCGCGTCCGCGGTTATGGACAGTTGGAGTGGCCATACTGTTCCCCCGTCACATGTTTTCAAAATGACTTGTGAAATGATCTGTGACTTTGACTTGACCACAACAGAGTTGTGATATGAAATTCAAATTCCCACTTAGGTGTTATAAAACTTTCAATTAGTTTTCTTTGCTTATGAACTTAGTAGAGGTAAATATGGCTTTTTGCAAAACAACCTAGATGTTAGTATCCTACTACAAAACCCCCTTAACTTGTTAGTATTAGTTTGCAAGTACTTGAAGAGTACTCATGGCTTTGTCCCTGGCTATTCTCGTGGCCAGACTATGAAGAGGAGTATCAGGATGATGAACCGCAGGAAGGTTACGACAACTAGGATCATCTCCCATCGTCAGCATTGCATGTGACCCTGAAGATGGAGCTTCGCCTACGCTATCGTTATCTTTACGTTATTCCGCTGCTTGAGTTATATTAAGAACTGGATCATGAGATCCTTATTCGTGTAAGACCTTATGTATGGTTTGTAATGGAGGATGTACTGTGATATCCAAATCTGTCATGTCTCGCAAAAATGGTAATCCTGGGATTGCGATGTATGGCATAACATGCATCTGGGATTAAAAATCCAGGTGTTGACAAGTTGGTATCAGAGCGATCCTGACCATAGGAGACCCTAGTTAGAATGGACGTTTGAATCAAAAACTTAGTTTCAAAACCAAAGGAAGTGAGTATTTACAAAAGCTTATTCCCATTCTTATCACTTGGATTCTTTCATCAAAATTTCATGTTCCTCAAAAATTCTTGCAAAATACATAAAATTTGACACACTTGATCACTCTACTAACTTACTCATCCTATATTATTATAGATGGACGTGAAGTACAGCAAGTTTTATCAGTTGGGGAAGGGAGGAGACCTCATCTTTGAGCGTGACTTGGACCAGCTTTCGGAACTTCTGGAGCGTCCGCACCCCGAGTTCTTCGGAGCTCAGCTCAATGATTAGGAAGGAGAAGGTCTGCAGTGGCTAGTTGTTGCACGTCTCCGAGGAAAGATTGAACCTCCCACTGCAGAGGGAATTAAGTTCACCTTAAGAGAGAACAACTGGCTCGATGGACTGGCTAGGGCCTTGCAGGAAGCTCTTGCCCGTCTGTGTGGGCAGAGTATCAATCAGATCAAAGGTACCCATTTTGAGTTCTATCAAAGGCGTGATGTTATGGGACAACCACTGGAGGCCCCATATCACCCCGAGATGAAGAATCAATTGGACCACCTCAGCTTCATGATGTACGACCGTCAGAAGGAGTTGGACAATGCCCGTGCCTACGCCAACCACAAGTACGCCATCGCCAAGAAGAAGGATCAGACCCTCACCATGCTAGTGAAGGATCGCAAGTCTCGTCGCCGTCATCTCGACAAGAAGGAGCGCATCATTTCCCATCTTCGCCACCGGATCACGGATTTGGAGGAGACCATCCACGAGAGAGACATGCAGTTGGAGGAGAGGGAGAATGCCGGAGAAGACCTTCGTGGAGACCCCTACTCCTATCTCATCGATGATGATGACTTTCTGGAGGATCAGGCCATGGATTTTATCTTCACTGATGAGGATGATTTCTCCTTCATCGATGATGATGATGATGATGGTGATGATGAGGAGGAGGATGATGAGTACACTGACTCCAAGGAGTAGTAGCACTTGAGCACTAGAATTAGTGAATTGTATTCGGTCCACTGTATCGTAGCTTCACAGAATGGTTCTTAAAACCATCTGTTTTTCTTTGTTGTGGTGTGTGTTTTATTGTGTGCTATGAATGAATGAATGAATGAATGAATGAATGAAAAGCAAGTTTCTAGAAAAATCTGAGTCACACTTTAACAACTTTACAAAATAACCCTGAACCTTAGAAATTTCCCTCTTTTCTCATGATCTATCTCGATCTTCAGATGCCTCGCGGAGAAAGCAACTCAGCCCCGGACCCGCTGTTGCAACTCTTGCAAATGATGGTTTCGGACCGCGAAGCCGAAAGAGTCGAACGTCAAGACAACTTATCCACCCTTCAACAGATAGCCCAGATGGCCAACAACAATCAAGGCCATGGAAATCAGGACAACCATGGATCTAAGCTCAAGAATTTCCGGAACACCAATCCACCTATTTTCACTAAGTCAGAAGAACCCTTAGATGCAGATGATTGGCTACAAACAATGGAGAACAATCTGGAAGTCGCAGGAGTGGAAGCTAACGAGAAAGTTCTGTTCGCCACCCACTATCTTGCCGGAGATGCAAGAGCATGGTGGAATAGCGTTCGTGCAATGACCAGAGGTGAGATGATGACTTGGGAGGAATTCAAGGTCAAGTTCAGCAGAACCCATGTGCCACCTGGTTTGATCAAGAGGATGAGATGAATTCAGAGAACTGAAACAAGGAAGGATGACAGTAGTGGAATACCATGACAAATTCTTGTCATTAGCTAGGTATGCCCCGGATGAGATCGACACTGAAGCCAAAAAGAGAGAGATATTCCTGAATGGTCTGCACGATGAGATGAAGACGATGTTAGTCAATATCCCCTTTGCTGATATTGAAGCCCTAGTCGACTCTGCCATTCAGATGGAAGGAAAGATCAACCAAGCCAATGAGAACCGCAAGCGACGCATGATGCATCAACCAGGAACCCACCAGACAACAAAGTATCTCCCCAACCCATCTCCAGGATTTGCCTCGAGAACCAACAGACCCTCGATGAACCGTCTGACCTATCCCAACCGTGGAAACCCAAGGCCCGGAGGAAACCACAACAACCCCGGAAACTCTAGCAATTTCAACCGTGCACCACCCAAGTTCAACAACAACAATGCCGCCACCAATACCAACACTACCCCAAGGACTAGAAGCAATGTTGTATCTGTTGCAGCAAAGGACAAGTCGCAAGTGACTTGTTATGAATGTGGAACCAATGGTCACTATTCCAATGAGTGCCCCAAGAAGATTGCCGCAGCCCCCAATGCAAATGCCCCAGCTCAGCAACATCATCGTGTTCAGCCCAGAAGAAGGTTTGCCCTAGGGAACTCGCTCAACCGCAACAGCCGTCTTTTTCTCATGCATGCTGAAGAAGCCTAGGAAACGCCACATGTCATGCTGGGTATGTTTTCTATTAACTCGGTACTTGCAAGAGTGTTGTTTGATTCTGGATCATCACACTCATTTGTCACTGAAGAATTTGCATGCACTAGTAAGATTCAACCAACCAATTTAAGCATGTTTTGATTGTTCAAATACCTGGTTCAGCCACCAAAGCTAGGAAAATTTGCAAAGCCGTCCCTATCCGAATCCATGGTATAGATTTTTATGCTAATGTAATAGTACTCTGAACTAAAGGTTTGGAAGTAGTACTATGAATGGATTGGATGTCCAAACACAAAGGATTAATTGACTGTGCCAAGAAAGCCATAACCATGACCAGTACAGCCGGAATATCAGTCGAGCATGTATCTGAAACCTTGCCTCGTCAGTTCAATGCAACAAGAGTATAGCCCAGCCTACCATTGACCAAGTTCGGATAGTCTGTGAATACCCTGATGTATTTCCAGATGTTTTGCCCGGTATGCCCCCAGATCGAGATATAGAGTTTATCATTGAACTAATCCCTGGAACCGGATCCATAGCCCAGAGACCATATAGTATGAACCCGTCTGAACTAGCAGAACTGAAGAAGCAACTAGATGCCATGCTGGAAATTGGACTGATTCAACCAACTGCGTCACCATGGAGATCACCTATCTTGTTTATGTACAAGAAATATGGAGGTAACCGTTTGTGTACGGATTATCGGAAGTTGAATGATGTCACTATCAAAAACCAGTACCCGTTGCCAAAGATAGAAGACCTGTTTGACCAGTTGACTGGTGCCAAAGTGTTTTCTAAGATTGATCTTAGAACTGGCTATCATCAACTCAAGATTCGCGTAGAGGATATTCCAAAGACTGCCTTTACCACCAGATATGGATTATACGAGTATAACTTTTGGATTGACCAATGCCCCCGCTTATTTCATGAATCTCATGAATAAGATTTTTATGGACTTCCTGGATAAGTTTGTTGTTGTTTTCATCGATGACATTCTGATATATTCCAAATCAGAAGAAGAACATGAGCTACACCTAAGGACCATTCTTGGAACCCTTAGAGAGCATCAGTTGTATGCCAAGTTTAGCAAATGTGAATTCTGGTTACAGGAGGTAGGATTCCTCGGACATATCGTATCAGCCGGAGGAATTGCCGTTGAACCTGTGAAGGTGAAGGATGTTGAAGATTGGCAAGCCCCAACCACTCAAACCCAAGTTCGTGCGTTTCTCGGATTAGCGGGATACTACCGCAAGTTCTTAGAAGGATTCTCGAGTATCGCCAGACCCATGACCCAATTGTTGAAGAAGGACAATAAGTTTGAATGGACCAAAAAATGTGAAGAGAGTTTTCAAGAACTCAAGAGAAGATTGATTTCAGCCCCAATCTTGATCATGCCGGATATCACCAAACCCTTTGACATGTATTGTTACGCATCCAAGATCGGCCTCGGATGTGTGCTAATGCAAGAAGGCAAAGTTATATCTTATCTATCCCGACAACTGAAGCAGCATGAACAGAACTACCCAACCCATGACCTCAAACTCGCAGCCGTAGTTCTAGCCCTGAATACATGGAGGCATTACCTGATGGGAAACTGTTGTGAGATTTATTCGGATCACAAGAGCCTGAAGTATATATTCACTCAGAAGGAGCTGAATATGAGGCAGAGAAGATGGATTGAGCTAATCAAGGACTATGATCTGGACATTCACTATCACCCCGGTAAAGCCAATGTGGTAGCAGATGCCCTTAGCAGATTGTCGTGCCGCTTGAACTCCATGATTCTAAAGGAGCAACCAAGTTTGCACAAAGAGATAGAAGGTTTCAGAGTGGAATTGGTAAGTGAAGGATTTTTGGCTAGCATAGAACTTCAACCCACTCTGATCAGTCAGAACAAAGGGGCGCAGAAAGGAAATGCTAGTATCAACGGAATCAAGCATCGTATCGGTACAAGCAAAGTACCCGGATTCACGGAAGATGAAGAAGGAGTTCTGTGGTACAAAGGACGCCTTTGTGTACCAGCAAATTCGGAATTGAAAGAAGTGTTTTTGAAAGAGGCCCATGATACTCTTTATTCTATCCACACCGGAGGAACAAGGATGTATCAGGATTTAAGGAACAATTCTGGTGGCATAAGATGAAGAGATAAATCGGAAGATATATTGCCAAGTGTGATATATGTCAGAGAGTCAAGGCGGGACATCAAAGACCCGCTGGACTGTTGCAACCTCTACAGATTCCGGAATGGAAATGGGATTTAGTTGGAATGGACTTTATCACCAGATTGACTACTTCTAGTAGGGGAAATGACTCTATCTGGGTCAAAGTGGACCGATTGTCCAAAGTCGCCCATTTCTTACCCGTCAAGACCACATACCAGAGTTCGAAGCTAGCAGAGTTATACATCGCTAGAATCGTCAGTTTGCACGGAGTCCCCAAGAACATCGTATCGGATCGAGGAACTCAGTTTACCTCGAGATTCTGGAAGAAAGTCCAAGAAGGTTTAGGAACCCGACTAGATTTCAGCACGGCTTATCACCCTCAGACCGATGGACAAACGGAACGAGTAAATCAAATACTCCAAGATATGTTGAGAGCATGTGTGCTAGAGTATGGATCTAAATGGGAAGACTGTCTGCCTTTCGCATAATTTTCTTACAATAACAGTTATCAAGCTAGTCTGCAAATGGACCCATTTGAGTTTATGTATGGAAGGAAGTGCCGCACCCCTTTGAATTGGTCGGAAGTAGGAGAGAGTCAGATTTTCGGACCCGACATCCTATGAGAAGCAGAAGATAAAGTTCACAAGATTCCTGAGCACCTCAAGACTGCCAGTCAAGACAAAAGAGTTACGCCGACAAGAGACGTCGAGACCTCGCTTTTAATATCGGAGATTTTGTGTACCTTAAAGTGTCACCGTTGAAGGGAATGCAGCATTTCCAGCTGAAAGGAAAGTTAGCCCCCAGATATATCGGACCATTCAAGATTCTGAATCATCGAGGAGAAGTATCATATCAATTGGAAGTGCTAGAGGAAATGTCCGCAGTGCACAATGTGTTCCATATATCGTTACTTCGAAATGCCTTGAAGTTCCGGAGAAAACTAAAGTTTTCAAGAACATTGATCACCGGACCATAGAGATCAACAATGATCTGACCTATCCTGAAGTACCCATCCGTATTTTGGAAGAAGCTTTCAGGACCACCAGGACCCGAAGCATCAAGTTTCTCAAGATTTAGTGGAGCAACCACACCAAAGAAGAAGCTACCTGGGAGCGCGAAGATCACATCAGGACGGAGTTTCCCGATCTCTTTAAATCCTAGGTAATCTTTTTTCTTCCTTTTTCAAATCTCGGGACGAGATTTTATTTAAGGGGGGAACGTTTGTAACATCCGAAAAATATAACACAAGGATCATCAAACTCTAATCACTAAAATTAGTGTTAACAAAAACTTTGATTAATTTAAAATCATATGAATGCATGTGTGAATGAGATGATTTGATAAATGCATGAATGAACTTGTATGATTAACCTAAATATCAAGAAATGGTTTAAAGATGAAAATAACATCATATAAAAATTTCCAAGAAGAAACAAAACAAGAGAAAATCAAAAACAAATAAAATAAAGCAAATGGTCATTTTTGCCAATCTTGCTCACTAGGTCACTTTGAGTGTTTCTCGTTCAAGATTTCAAACAGAAACTTTTCCAACTCTTTTCACCCCTTGCTAGAACAAGTAAATGTAAATCAAAGCCCATCTTTCAAACTTGCAGAAACCTTTGGCAACCTCATTCAAATCACAATTCAAAATTGAATCTTTATCATATGTGAAGATCACCCATTTTCAAAACCCAACCAAACCAGTGCCCCTTGACTAATCCAACTAACCAGACACTCCCTAGTATGTGCCCAGAAAACCCCACCAAGTTTGGATCGAAAATTCAAATTTGAATTTCTTGTGGCCATTTTATCAAACACCTTGCAGATACAAATCAAACAAACATCAAACACTATAGTGTGCAGTAAATTTGGCCTAACTTGTTCCCCATCTAGCTCACACTACACCCTCAGTAGATCATCTAACTAGTTTAACCCCTCTAGCTCACTGTAAGAAAGACCATGCCATTAATGGCAAGCAGGCCGAGCCTCACCTTGCCACCCCATTGTCGACAGCAAGCTACGAGCAACACTAAGCCTAGCCAGCATGTCTAGCAAGCACCCCACCGTCCGTCGCCACTCTCTGTCCTAGCCCCGAGCAATGCCAGCCCTTGGACCAGACGACACGCCCATGCCAAACCTCTCTGCGCGCGAGCCGAGAGCGCGCTAGTGCGCCATGCTCGACCAGCACCCACAGACCGCGCGCCGCCCTCGTTGCTTGCAGGGATGATCACCAGCACCCCAGCAACCCCGCAGACATGCCCGTTTGCCGCTGCGCGGACCACGCGCGGGTGTGACATTAAAATCGCCGTCGGACTCGCTCAGAGCACCGCAACGTTCCGACCGATCAGCATCGCCCCACGCTGCAAGACCATGCCGTTGAGCTTCGCCAGGGAGCACCACATCGCCCCCTACCGTCGCCCATGCCAGTAGCTGCATGTACCGTCGCCTCCGACGACCTCAGCCCATGCTGTGTTGCCCCTCTCGTTCGCCTATAAAAGGAGCCCTCCCCATCACGAATTCGCCATGCCAGTTCACTCCCCTCTCACCCAGAACCACCCCACCTCACTCCCGGAGCAAGGCGAGCAGCGCATCGCTGGAATTTGGCCGGAGCCCGCCGCTGCTGGAGAAGAAGGGAGCAGTCGATTGGAGCCGCCCAGGAGAAGCTGCCAGTACCAGGAGAACCGCCGTCGTTGACTTCGTCATTCGCCCCCGTCGCCAACCCTCGCCTGATCCCCAGTGAGCCTCCCACGACTCCCACCTGCCGCATAAGGGTTCTGTCTCGCCGGTGCTGCCCGACGTGGACGATGAACCGTAGCCGTTCGATTAGAACCGGATCCCACGGTTCACATTGCCCCGTACCGCTTTGCCCCTCCCCGTCTCACTGGCGCGTGGGGACAGCCACTTAACCAGCCCGCGTACGCGCTGTGTGTAGTGGGCCGGCCCAGTAAAACATCCTGCGTGACCCAACAATTCAAATTGAGCTTTATTCATTTAATTTCAAACATAGTTCTGTACCTAGATTCAAAAATCAACCCAGATGGATTCACTGAACCAAAATGCATGAAACCAATTTTGTTAGAAAGGTACTGAAATGCTTAATCCAAGACCATTGGATTCAAATCATTTGGAGTTATATATCAACCATGGTAAAAACAACAAGGCAGAAGCTTTTCTGCATTCAAACATTTTTCAAAATTCAACCATAAGAGCTTTTGAGTTGATTCCAACTCTCAAAAATCACATTTGATCATACCTTCAGAATACATAAAAACATATGGGTTTACTTGCAGAAATAATGTTCAAGTAATAAAAGAATGCCACATAGGCATTTCTAGTAACTTTATTTATTTAAAATAAAAATGTTAAACCTTATTAAATTGTGACACCACTTAAATCACATTCGCATGTACTAAAATATGTGGTGATGACATGTGTCAACATGATCCCATGTTTGAGTTGGAGGATATTAAATCTTAAATATTTTTTCAACGAGTAGAAATTACTTTTCTCAAATAAAATAAATAAGACAAGTGCTTTAATCCTTGTGATAATAGTGATTATGCTAGATATCTAGTGTGACTTTTTGTGTGATGATTAAAATTAGTTAAGTATTATTTGGTGATTGTGTACCTCGTACTTATTTATAGACGCTAGTACCGACCAAGGATACGAGGAGGAAGGAGGGTACTACGAGGAAGAAGCCGAGGAGAACTTCAACCACTGCTCTGCACAAGGCAAGCTAACCCTTGCAAAATTATGCAAGCTAATACTTGCTTTTTACCATGCCCACTATATGCCTTAAGCACATGTGATCATACCCACGTGATATCCCAATCCTAGTTTTACTTGCAAGCTTAATATTTTATTTTCTTTATCAAGGCTTTCTCTTAGAGTTTGGTGACTTGTAGATTCTAGAAAGATAACTAAAGGTAGCATAAAGAGCATAAAATTTGGCCTAAGTTAGATAATCTTGATGTCATCCTAAGGCATGAGATTGAACTTAGAAAATCCCCACTTGTTTACCACCCCTCATTAGTATTTACCACCACTTGTAGATGCTAGTGCTAATTATAAAACTTGATCAAATTTAGATGGGAATACTTGGTGAAAATGGTTATGAAAACCTTAGAATGATGAGTCATTCTACTGAAACATTTTGACATGTGTTTCCGAACACCAGATGATTTTGATGATGAAAATGTTGAGGCATGAGCCTTATCCCTTTATAAAGCTGATGGTTGTCTGGATGCGATACCATTCCAATTTTACCGTACAACCACAATACCCGAAAATTGGGTAGGGCTTGACTGGAAATTTATATACCTTAGTATGGGTTCCCTCATGGCCAAGTTCTGAGCTGAGGCTACCTTGTGAAGATTGTCCACCTGTGCAGTACCCAAGATGACAGTTGGTCATGGTTTGGGAGGCCAAACTCACAAGAGAGGTTGAAAGGGCATTTATTGTCATAATCACTTTTGGTGTTCGTTAACAACAAGTAGATCATTTTACAGTTTGTTATTGTCCACAGGTTGGTATTATCCTATATAAACATCACACACACTCTCGGGAAAATACCACATGCATTTTCCACTGTTCTGGAAACTCCAGACCGGAGTCTCCGGTCTGCCAAGACTGGAGTCTCCGGTGTGGTCCGGAGTTTCCGGTTCTGGCTCCGGTGGTGCCTCCCAGGACATGGCTGGGACATTCTGACTAGGGGTCCGGAGGCTGCACTGGAGGTTACTCCGAAGTCTCCGGACTTTGGTCAGTCCGGAGTCTCCGGTGTTGGAAGGCCGGAGTCTCCGATGTTGCTGGTGAAGAACTGTCCTGGGTCAGTCAGAAGGGCAGTCCGAAGATTGGTCCGGATATTGGCCGGAGTCTCCGGTCTCCAGACTGGAGTCTCCGTTCTGACTTTTATACAACGGTCAGAAAACGGTTCGTGGAGGGGGCTGTCTATAAATAGGGACCCTTATCTTCTTCCTCCAGTCGCTCGAGCTGCTCAAGAACACCAACCCCATTAGAGCCACCAAATCCACAAGATCTCTTCATCCAACCATCCAAAGTCATTGATCTTTGGAGAATCGAAGGAGGAGGCCTTGATTTACATCTTCACCAAGAGAGATCTTCATTTCCCCCTCATTCACTTGAGGGCCCCCAAGCTCTAGTGTTTCTTTGGAAACCCTAACTTTGATTTGGTTCTTACAAGCTTGTCTTTGATTTGTCTTGACAGCTTGCTTGTATTTGGGAGCCTCCAGTTCAGTTGTGGATGTGTGCCCCGAACTTGTTGTAAAGGTGCCGGCTTCCACCTCGAAGGTTGTCGATATAGTGGAAGGTGAATCGAGCCCATTGGGGTGAGGTTCATCGGAGAACAAGGGAGGCCTGTCGTGGCATTGGTGGTTTGAAACCACCCCCTCTCCAAACGTAGACGTACTTCCCCTCAAAAGGAAGGAACTACGGGAAACAAATCCTTGTGTCTCCGTGTCCACTCCCTTGGTTACTTCTATCCTTTACCGCACTTTACTTACTTGTTCTTGCTTAGTGTTAAGTTAGTTTGTGCTTGTTTGACATATAAGTAAATTCACCATAGTTGCATATTCTAGAGAATTTACCTTTCTTGTCAAACCCTAGTTTGAAAAAGAGTAAAATTTGAAGTAGCACCTATTCACCCCCCCCCCTCTAGGTGCCCATATGATCCTTTCAATTGGTATCAGAGCCTCGGCTCTTTATTTGGGCTTTACCGCCTAAGAGAATATGGGTAGCCAAGAAGGGGATGGTGGTAGTGAGTCGACCCCGGTGACCATGGAATATCTCAGAAACTTAGAAACAAGATTGAGCTCTTCCTTGGTCAACGAAGTCAAGAAGATGGTTGAGCAACTTCTTTAAGACAAAGATGGCTCATCACCCCCATCTCCTCAAGAGGATCTACCATCCGTTGTACCTAAAGGGAATACTCTGGTATCCCCCGAGGGTATGGTGGTAGGGGCAAACAAGACAACGCTAATTCCTCCACACGACTTGATGGGGGGAAGGGTGAGCACCGTGATTCTTGGTACTCTCCCGATCCTCCCATCCCTCACCCTCATGTGTACAATATAGGTGACCCACCTAAGCTAGAAGAGTCTGCTACTTTTGCTCAATGGCAATCACTAATGAGAACTCATATGTGCAGCTCCTGCATTGAACTATGGAACATCATCAAGCATGGACTCTTTATTGGGGATCCAAACAACTTGACAAGAAGAGAGGTTGTCAATAGTCAACTCAATGCCACTGCTTTGCATATGATTCAACAAGGATTGGGAACAAAGGATTACCCACACATTGAGCACTTTAGCATTGCCAAGGAAGCTTAGGATGCTCTCACTTTGTTGTTTGTTGTCAATGAGAGTATGAGGAGGAACCGATATGATTCTCTAAGCAATGAAGCTGAAGGCTTCTACATGAAAGAAGGTGAAGATCATGAAGACATGTATCGAAGGCTCAAGACCACCGCCACCGCCTTTAGAAATGTGGGTGCCTCACATGTAGATGATGCATGGATAAAAAGGAAATATGTGAGTGCACTCATGCCTTTTGAGCCCACCGACTTGAAGAGTCTACAAGGAAGACACAACTACCATCTCATGACCTCAAATGAAGTTATGCAAGAGATGGCCGCTTTCAAGGTTGCCGCCAAGAATGCCAAAGATGCCCATGCTCGTTCCCTTGGTATGAGCAATGTTGTCAATGTTGCATTAAAGGCCAAAGCTGTGGACCATGGGGATGAAGATGATAGTGATGAAGGGCCTTCCATGGACCACCCCGATGAAGTCAAGATTGCTCATAGTCAATATATGGCTTTCTATGCAAAGAAATTTTGGAAGAACCCCGCCAAGGCCAAGATGGAAATGCAAAGAAAGAGCAACCCAAATGGGAAGAGAGAAACTACAACAAGATTGAGAACTTGCTTCAATTGCGGTGACCGCTATCACTTTGTAGCAAGTTGTCCCTATGAAAAGAGAGAAGATCATGGGGGTAAGCTTGTGTTGAATAAGACTCTCAAGGCACCTTACAAGAAACCTTTCATCAAGAAGAATCCCATCAACAAGAAGTCGGGAGAAATTGTCTTGATCACTCATGAAGAATACTCCTCCGACAACGAAGATGATGAAGATGAGGAAGAGGAAACTTCACATGGTGTGGCTGCTCTAGCCACTACCTCTACTCCGACATTCTCACTCTTTGATTCTCCAAATGAGAACTCTCCCACCAAGAACGTCACTTGCCTTATGGCAAGAGGAATGGAGGTATCCTCATCATCCCACTCTACTCCCCTAGATAATGATGAACTTGATGATGAAATGTCTCTTGATGTTAAAAAGGAATTAATTGCCTTTGATGAGTTTATGACTAACCTAAAAGGAAATGCTAAGTTACACTTTGAAAACATCCTAGATCAACTTTCACATACTCAAGAGCTTCTAGATGTTAGATGTAAACTTGGGCATGAACACATGATTGAGCTAGAGGCTTTAAACTATGCTCTAGAAGAAGAACAAGAAACTAGGTTATCACTTGAGCTAAAACTTGAAGGGCTTGATGAGGCCAATGACAATATTGTTAACAAGCTCATCAAAGAGGGTGATCATGCTATTGCAAAATACAAAAGTGCTAAAAAGGACAAGATTGAGTTTGGTGTGGTTCATGAAAAACTTGCCGAGGACTTTAGGTTGCTTAACAAGGCCCACAAGGCTTTGGAGAGTGAACTCTTGTCACTCACAAAGTCCCATGAAACGCTTCAAACTCAATTGGCCAATATTCCTTCACCTAGTAACTTCATTCCATCTAGTAGTACAACTATTCTTGAAGAGAATGCTAGGTTGAAGGGGGAGCTTGCTAATGCCACATTTCCACAAGGCAACAAGTCTATTGATGATATTTTGAGTAAGCAAAGGCCTAGTGGTGATAAAGGGGGCATTGGATTTGTCTCCAATTCTAAGAAGAAGAACAACAACAAGAAGAATAAGGTCAAGCCCACACAAGAAACTAACAAGGCCATTGTGGGTAGTAAGACCACAAGTGGTAAAACGATGTCTCATGATGACTTTGCGGGTAGTGCTAACCCTCACTATGTTCTAATGCGTGATCATTATGGTGATGTGTATGCACAATATGTTGGCCCATATGATGGTTATATTGCTTGGTCTATTTGGGTTCCCAAGACCCTTGTTGCTAACAAAAGAGGACCCATTGAAAAATGGGTACCTAAAAATTAGCTTGATCTTTTGTAGATTTATGCTTCCGGAGGATCAAAGTGGGTGCTTGATAGTGGTTGCACAAGTCATATGACCGGAAGCTCGTCTATTGTCAAGGACTTAAAGCCAAATGATGATCTAATCACCGTGACATATGCCGACAAGTCAAAGTCTAAGGTAATGGGTTTCGGCAAAGTTGTGGTTGCTCACGACATTACACTCGTGAACGTCATGCTTGTTGAGACCCTTGGGTATAATTTACTTTCAGTCTGTGCTCTTGGAAAGATGGGTTTTTCCGTCTTTATACATAATGATCTTGTGGTCCTCATGTGGAGCAAGTCTCTCAAGGTCGCTTTCGTTGGGTATGTCGAACATGACTTGTATGTGGTGGACTTTTCGGGGCAAGCCACTACAAGTGCGATGTGCTTATTTGGAAAGGCCGACGTGGGTTGGTTATGGCATCGCCGACTAGCCCATGTCAATATGAGAACTTCGCAAAGTCTCCATAAAGAGGGTCATATAGTTGGACTAAAAGAAAATGTTTCCTTTGACAAAGATCATGTTTACAGGGGCATGTGTTCTAGGGAAGATGCATGACGCTCCTCACAAGCCCACGAACCAAATCAAGTCTAACAAGATCTTGGAACTCCTCCATGTGGACCTATTTGGTCCTCCATCTCATGCAAGTCTTGGAGGGAAGAAATATTGTTTGGTGATTGTTGACGACTTTTCAAGATACTCTTGGGTTTATTTCTTCAAGTTGAAGAGTGAAACTCAAAATACTTTTATCGACTTCATCAACTTGGTTCAACGGCAAAACAATGTTCCCGTGTTGATTATAAGAAGTGACAACGGCACCGAGTTCAAGAACTACACCTTGAATGATTTCCTTAGTGATGAGGGGATTAAACATCAATATGGAGATGGCTAGGACCGGACTCTTATTGAGATGGCTAGGACCATGTTGGCGGAGTTTAAATCTCCATACAACTTTTGGGCCGAAGCCATCTCCACCGCTTGCCATGCTTCAAACCGACTCTACCTCCGCAAGAAAATCAACAAGACTCCATATGAGATACTTACTAGTAACAAGCCCAACATATCTTATTTCCGGGTGTTCGGTTGTAAGTGTTTCTATCTCATCAAAGGTGTTCGTTTGTCTAAATTCGAGTCTAAAGCATTAGAGGGTATTTTTGTTGGCTATGATCTCGAATCTCACACTTATAGAATCTATGACAAGCTCTTCGGAGCCTTCATAGAATCTTGTAGTGTGACCTTCGAAGAATATGATGGTCCCGAAGGGGGGCGTGTTGATGCTTGTGATGCAGATGATGAAATGCCTCAGGATGCCATAGGAAGAATGGGTGTGGGATATATCTGCCCCGTTGAGGAACCCCTTATGGCGGATCGAGAAGAACTATGCTCCACTCAAGTGGAGCCCTCATCTTCACAACCTCAACATGCTCCATCCACCGAAGAGGACATTGACTCAAGCCAAAGACAAGATGTGGACCCTCAACATGGTTATCAAAGTGTCAACTCAAGTCAAGGGGGGCTTGGTCCATTCGACGGATTGTCAAGTGGTGCCAAGTCAGTTTGTCAAGGAAGATCCGTACAAGCTGCTTTGAGACAAGCTCAAATTGATCTAGAAGGGCACTTGATCAAGACAAAGGTCAATCCTTGCCTCCAAATGTAGAGGATGATTCTAATAATGATCAGGGTCAAGATGATGGTCAAGACGAGGATCAAAATGATGAAGAGGGTCCTCCAAGAAACAATGAGGAGATCCACGCTTGTCGCGAATCTAGAAAGGAAAGAATGTTGGAAATAAGAGACCACACACTCCAAAATGTTGTTGGAGATCTAAGGAAAGGAATTTCCACAAGAGCACAATTGAAGAGGTTCAGTGAACACCAAGCACACATCTCCATGATTGAACCAAAGAAAGTGTGGGAAGCTCTTGAAGACTCGGATTGGTTAGAAGCTATGCACAAAGATCTCAACAACTTTGAGAGAAACAAAGTGTGGAAGTTAGTTGAGAAGCCAAAGGATTGCCGTAATGTTATTGGAACAAAGTGGATATTCAAGAACAAGCAAGATGAGCATGGAATTATAGTAAGGAACAAGGCTAGATTGGTTGCACAAGGGTATTCTCAAATTGAAGGCATTGATTATGGAGAGACTTATGTAGCATCCCAGTTGTCTAACACCTGTAATGCTACATGTTATAATAATAAAATGGACCACTTCCAACATATAATTGTTGCATCATCATCATATCATGCTCATACCATCATACCACCTTGCATTTGAGCATCATATAAAACCCTTTCTTGTTTGGTTCTTATCTCATGTGCATGATTAATTGTATTTGCCTCTTGATATTGTATTTGGCTCTTGATATATTGTTAAATGCCCAAGTTGAGTTGAGGGCATCTCTCTTATTGACTCCACCACCTTTTCTTTCACCACCTTATATTCCACCATCCAATTAATATGAGCTTGGCATTTTAATTTGGTTTTATCTCTAGCTCATGTTAGTTGGTTGGAACCCACCCATAATCTTTGCTTGGCCTTGCCCACCTTTTTGGAATGCATATGAATAATGCCATGTTAATATTATTGTTTTCACAAGGATAAATTGGCATTAATTATTTTGCATGGGCCATGCAAGTGCCACCTTTTCTAGTATTTGGTTTTTGCTTGCATTCTAAGTGGATCATCTTTTCCTTTGCTTAATCTTGTTTTGGGCTTGTAGTTTCTTCATCAAAACATCTCCCTCTCTTCTCCCCTTTAGCTAAACCCCTACCCCCATGACCCATGCACATACATGTGCTCATGAGGCATGCACCAACCAAACCACCTCTTCTGTTGGATCTTGCTTGGTCATTATTTGGATCATGCATGAACTAAAGAAGAACCCCATCATCATCTTGATCATCTCTCCCTACCTTTCTCTCTTTTTCTCCTTTTCTTGATCATGTGAGTTTGTCTATTAAGCAAGCTTGATCAAGTGAAGAACCACCTCCCTCAACCTACCCCAAACCCCATACTAGCTAAACCTAAACCCTAAGCCACCTTCTTCCCTAATCTACATCTCCCCTTAGCAAAAACCCTAAGTACCCCCTCCTCCTTTCTAGCTTCTAGCTTGATCACCCCATGCCTACTCCATCTCTCCCCTTCTCTCTTCCATGCAGGCCCCACCCCAGCACCCTCCACCAGCCTTCCCCACACCACTGTGGACCCCCCAACCTAGCCCTAGCCCGAGCCGGCCCTCTCCCCTCCCCTCTTTTCTCCCCTCTCTGCCTCACCTGCCCACGCCCCAGGGCCACCTGCCTGCCTCCCAGCCTCGCCACCCCTGCCAGCCTCCTCTCTCCCCAGCTTTGTCGCGCCCCCAGCCCCCATGCCGCACGTGAGCAAAGGTGGCACCGGCCAGCTTCCCTCCCACACGCAAGCTCCTCCTGGCCGTCCTTATCTACCCCAAGCCCTCCTGCCCTCCCAGATCGCTGTGGTTGCGCCTCTTCCCCTTCCTCCCCTAGCCATCTTTCTCACCTCTCCACACACCGCCGGTCTACCACCTGCCCCCGTCGATCTAGCCGGTGGCGTGTTGCTGCGGTGTCGAGGAAGCCCCGTGGAGCCTCTGCGACGCCCCCTGGACCCAGACGCGAGGAGGCGCGCCCAAAGAGCCCTGCACGTCGGCGACGCCACGAAACCCTAGTTCATCGGTCCGTCTGCCTCGCCGTTGATCGCGACCTCCCCAAGCCTCGCCACCGTCACCGACAGACTCGCGGTGAGCATCCCCGCCTCCCAGACACCCTCTCTCGCTCCGTCGCTTCCTGGACGCGGCGGACTTTCCGTCGAACGGTCTCTGCGTGGCCAGTTTGTTTCTGCTAGCTCGATCGCGGCCACCTTATCCGGACGCGCCGTCTCTGCCTAACCTAACCCACCCTAGTGGCGACAGACCCCTGCGCGAGCCAGAGGGCGTGAGTTCGATCCCCCGCGCGTAGCGAATCCACGGGCGTGGCAGCTTTGCACAAAAACCCCTGCAAAAACCTTTTGCAACCAACCAGTCCAGCTCGGCCCATTTGTCTGTGTCTTGGTAGTTTTGCAAAAAGGCTCTGGCGTTGATATAAACCCATCCCCTTTCTCCCAGCTACGACATGTGGGGCTGTGCTCGGGACCCATCATCGGCGTCTAGGGTCGAGTGCCTGAGTGTTAGATGTTTTTCAGAATCTGTTTAGAAATTCAAACTAACTAAATTAATTCAAAATTCAAAATCAAATCAGAATTTAAATAACTTTTCCATAGTAAATCCAAATTTGACAAATAATATATGTTTGGATATCAGAAAAATGAGAGGATTCCAAATATGCCATCCATATTGCCTTTTGCACAATTAAAATTCCAAGTTTATCTAAATTACCACAAATGCCACTAGAATTTAAATAATTAATAACTTTTGATTTATAATTCCAAATTTAGCAAATGATATGTCTAAAATGATCAGCTCGACGAGACCTTTCTGTTTATGCTATCCATGACTTTAATTGCAGCATGCATCATATAAAAATATAGGGTACAGCCAGTGTTATGACAACAAATGTGATTCCAAAACCCCATTAAAATGTTATTACTTGACTTCCACACCTCACCATGCCATGCTACCTTACTTGCCATGTAAATTGTGCATCATTCATCATGGCATGATTGTTTGCTTGACGCATCTTATTCATATGCTTGTGCTCTATATTCATGTTGGCCTTGTTTGTTTGGTTTTTCTCGGATAGACACTGAGTGTGGGGGGTTATATCAAGAGAACCAGAGCACTACCGGATCCGTCCCTCGCTTCAACTGAGTTATTAGGCAAGCACTTCCACATGCTTGCATACATACAGTACCTATTGCCTCTATCTTATTCTTGCATCATTGAGTCGCGATTGCATTAAATTGAATCCCAAGTATGCATAGCCTTTACTTTTAAACCCCACCGAGCTTGTTCCTCCATCCCATGAGCCACTACTATAGGAGTTGTTTGAGCCATGCGAGTCGTAGAACAGCATGTGTAGGGTATGTGAGAGTCAGTTGAATAATGAGGTACCTAAACAACTTAACCTGAGTAGTTCTGGGATAACTAAAGAAAGTGGCACCGGTGAGCAACATCTGCTATTTGGTTTTTCCTGCTCACTTGTGTCCCGTAAGACCCCGAGTACTTGATTCCTGTTCCTTGATTTATCGCGCTATCCACATCCGGGAGGTATATGGGACCCCCCTGGACCAGAGCTTGATTCCGTCTTATTTCTTGGGGCCACAAACTAGTTTGAGGTTTTATTACTATCCTGTACTTATGCCATGCTACTTTTTGTATTTAAATTGTGCGAGGAGCACGCTGTACTGTTTAGGTAAGCGGAGTGATTACGCGGTATCGACAGTCCCCGATTGGGGATCTGTCGCCATGACCATTTTCGCAAACCTTGAGTCCGTCTCAAGCTTGCTTACTTCGTTGGTGTACTCAAGGGTGGCCCCTGAAATATTTCGAATCTGTGATTGTTCAGTCGTGAAAGCCTCGTTGGGTTTTGATTTGGTTTTTCCGAGGTTGATCGAGCGTGTGTTGCTATTGGTGCACCCCGGCCGGGTAAAACTTTCTGAAAGCCGTGTCCGCGGATATGGACGACTTGGAGCACAGTTTCTTGATCATAGACAAGCATAACTAAAGTACCGCTTTAATCTGACTAAGTAACTTGACTAGTAAATAGAGCAACACTCATGGAATGGTTGATAAAATTGCCAACGGATGGGGGGTTGTTCGTCCGCTTCCTTGTTGGTAAGCAGGGAGGAGGATGGATCTGATGAGATTACCATTATAACTGTTGTACTTACTTCACGGACATCCGTCTATCATTGGTTAGGCGGATGGTTAGCGTTTATCTGTAGAACTGTTAGGGTTTATCTTTCGCTGCAATTGCGTCACCCCAGGTTGTGTCCCCTTTAGAGGCATTAAGACTTGCTGAGTACCCTTAGGGTCTCACACGATAAATTCTTGATTCAGATGGACAGGTACCTCCACAGGACGGATCTTGGGTGGAAGAAGTCAAGATGTGGGCAACGATCGTTCGGTGTAGAGATTAGGAACGGGATCCGAGAGACCTGTAGTTGGGATGTGCTTATTTCTATGGCATCTTATGCCGATTTGCTTCTTATCCGTACTCGGATTTTGTTTGCCGCTTCCGCATGATACTCTGATGTGTGTTGTATGAGGAAGTATCCTAAAATATAGATCTATCTACGTCATTTGAATCTTGCCGTATGGCGTTGCTATATTTCCTTTCTTTCTAGATGGTATGGCTCTGATGTACTCTTGTATGGTGGCTTGCGTACATACCCACTTGTGTCGTAGTTGATCCTTCGCTGCCGACTCGCCGCCCGTCTGAGTCCCGTTGAGAGGGTAGTGGTTGGGACGTCTGAAAGGACTACCGGTGAGTGGCTTTGGGGCCCCACCGTACTATTTCAACCACTACCACTCATCCAGGCTTGTATCTAGGAGCGTAGTACACCGAGGTAGTTACAATTGGTATCAGAGCCATCCCGACCTTCAGGGTTTCAGCCAAACGGTCGTTGTCAGTCTAGCAAATATTTTGGTAGTTATGTATATTAGGGAAAAACAAAGCGGGGGATTATTTCGTGTTCCATTTTTTCTTCTTGCCCTCCCACCCACCCTTTTCTGGTAAGGAAGTGCAACGTTTTCAATCCTCTTCTCAAAGTTCAAACTAGGATTCACGTGTTCTGGGTTTCCGTAGTACCATAGGTTGTGTGTGTGTGTGTAATCCCTTGTCTATCTGTTGCATCCAAGTTGTTATCTTATCTGCCTTTGGTTATCAACTGTTGGTACATTCCATACCGACAGGCTTTTGCAAACCGACGCAATCTATCTTCCTCTGGTATCCGACGCTATCTTGTTTGGGGTGTTCGTTTCCGTAGTTACCAATCTTTAGGTTTCGTCGTGAGAAGAAGGGGTTAGGATATGTGTTCCACTTGTTCATGTGCGGAGTAATGATTTGAGTGCGGGATGGAGTCGCGACCATACCACTACTTATATCATTCGCTTTTGTATATTGAATCGGTAGAGTCACTAATCTTGATTCGTTAAGTAATTTTGCGCATCTATTGGTATTTTAATGCCGAAATTTGTGGAAAATTTTTCTTTGATATATTTGTGTACCACACTCCTTTTCAGTCGTGTGCGATATGCTTAATATCTTTTAGGTGCTATGAACTTTGTTGATATTTTAATATCATCTCAGTAAATTGTATCCTTAAATCTTGGTTAATTCCATCTTGGTACTATTTTGGATTATAATCATCTTCCATTATAGTACTGACTTGAGTTTTATATCAATGACAGGATGGCTCCACCACGCCGGACTGAGGAGGACATACCTCCGGAACTGGGCTCAGCGCTGTCAAACATCGCTAATGCTTTGGCGGCAATGCAAGAGAACCAGCAGCGCTTTGAGGAGAGCGTCAGAAGGAATGAGTTTGCTCCACTTCCTCCACCTCCCAAGCGTGGAGACATCAAGAGCTTCCTCAAGTTCAACCCTCGTCAGTTTGATGTTTCTGACCGACCTCTGGACGCGGATGATTGGCTGCGTGAGATCTCAAGGTTGCTCGAGACTGCTGATGTTCGGAGCGAGTGGGTCAAGTGTGCTACCCACCTTCTCAAGGAGATGCAGCTCTTTGGTGGAGAACTACTTGAAGGCAAGCTGCACTGGGTTCCAGCCTACTTGGGAGAGGTTCACTGGAGCGTTCAAAGAGCAGTTTCTCTCAGAGATTGTGATGGAAAGGATGAAGGAGGCTTTCCTCAACCTGAAGCAGGGAAATGATAACGTCAACACCTATATCAGGAACTTCATGAATCTATCCCGTTATGGTGGTGATGAGGTATCTGATGACAAGAAGAAGCAGAAAAGGTTCAGGCAAGGGCTCAATGCGTCGATCAAGTATGCAATCACGCATGCAAGACCGGCAACCTTCCTGGAACTACAGCACACAGCACTGCAAGAGGAGGCAAGCAGGCAAATGTTTGAGGAGTCCAAGAAACACAACAGGGATGCATCAAGCTCTGCAGTTATGACAGCTCCTTCTAAGCGGCGTGTCTGGGTTCCTAACACCCCACCGTCGCTCGGCTCCACCAAGACTGCAAGTTACGCGCCAAGGCCATCAAACTTCACCACCGGCTCCTGTGGGCTACAACAACAACTACCCGGGCGCTGGCGAGTCCCCGGCTACTCGCTTCCACGCCCACCGGTGCTTGCTTTGTGTGTGGAGATCCTGGACATCAAAACTGGAACTGTCCAATGAAGAACAAAGCTCTCCCCCCACCCCCGCCAAGATCTGCAACAAGCTCTCCTTCGGTTCGTGCACCACCACCTCGGGCTCTCAACATCAACACCAAGCCCGGGTATGCGGTTGTTCGTGCCAATTGCGTCAACGCATCCCAAGCTGAGCTCGCACCTGGAGTTGTAATGGGTATGCTTTCAGTTAACTCAGTCCCTGCACGAGTTCTCTTTGATTCTGGTGCATCGCATTCTTTTGTTTCTATAAAGTTTGCAAGTGAGAATGGGTTAGCGTCAGATCCTCTTCCAAAGAAGTTAATGGTTCTTTCTCCTGGAGCAACAATGGCAGCTTCTAAAATCAGCCATGGCAATCGAGTTGAGATTGGTGGTTCTTCATTCTTGGCTTCTTTAATTGTTCTGGGCAACTCTGACATTGATGTCATCTTGGGCATGGATTGGTTGACAGCAAATGCAGCTGTGATTGATTGTGCTGAACGCTCAGTGTCTCTGAAGATTCCTGAAGGCCATATAGTCTTTTCTCCAAGTCTGACTCCTGCTGTCCAGATCTATTCCTTGGCGACTCTGAATGATGATACTATGGAAGCTATTCAGAGGGTACCAGTGGTCTGTGAGTTCCTAGATGTCTTTCCTGAAGAGTTGCCAGGTATGCCTCCGGATCGCGAGGTTGAATTCGTGATTGAGCTTGAACCTGGAACGGCTCCTATCTCTAAGAGGCCATATAAAATGGGTCCTTCTGAGTTGGCCGAACTCAAACGACAACTTGATGAACAAGAGAAGTTGGGTTTCATTCAACATAGCACTTCTTCTTGGGGTAGCCCAACAATCTTTGTGAAGAAGCGTGACAGAACCGATAGGCTATGTGTTGACTACCGGGCGCTCAATGCTAAAACCATCAAGAACAAATATCCTCTTCCTCGGATAAATGATCTTTTTGATCAGCTGGCAGGAGCTGTGGTGTTCTCTAAGCTGGATTTGAGAAGTGGTTATCACCAAATCAAAATTCGCAAGGAAGACGTGCCCAAAACAGCTTTCACCACCCGCTATGGCCTGTATGAGTACACGGTCATGTCTTTCGGTCTCACCAACGCACCTGCTACCTTCTCGAGGCTGATGAATTCCGTTTTCATGGAGTACCTTGATAAGTTTGTCGTGGTATATCTGGATGACATTCTGGTCTATTCCAAGTCTAAGGAGGAGCATGAAGAACACCTGCGGTGTGTCTTAAACAAGCTACGTGAGAACCGCTTGTATGCAAAGTTCTCTAAGTGTGAGTTTTGGCTGCCTGAAGTAACATACCTGGGTCATGTTATCTCTGCCAAGGGCATTGCAGTCAACCCGGAAACCGTGAAGACAATAGTTGAATGGCTTCCTCCTGCTAATGTCAAGGAAGTGCGGAGTTTTCTCGGCTTGGCTAGCTATTGCCGTCGCTTTGTGAAGAACTTCTCGAAGATAGAAAAGCCTCTTACCGATCTCCTCAAGAAAGGCAAGAAGTACCTGTGGACTCCTGCTTGCCAAGAAAGTTTTGAGACACTCAAAGAGAAGCTCACTTCCACGCCAGTCTTGGTTCCTCCGGATACATCTAAGCCTTTCCAGATATTCTGTGACGCCTCTTTGCAAGGATTGGGTGCGGTCCTTATGCAAGAGAAACAGGTGGTTGCTTATGCTTCTCGCGCTTGAAGACGCATGAGATCAACTATCCCACACATGACCTCGAGCTAGCAGCGATTGTCTTTGCTTTGAAGCTATGGAGGCACTACTTGCTTGGTAACCGTTGTGAGATCTTCTCGGACCACAAGAGTTTGAAGTATATCTTCACTCAACGGATCTCAACCTTGGCGAAGAGATGGATCAAGCAATCAATGACTTTGATGTGACCATCAACTACACTCTGTGCAAAGCAAACGTCATGGCGGATGCGCTTAGCCGTAAAGCTTATGTCAACAACCTCATGGTGGAAGAGCAACCTCTCTTGTGCGAGGAATTCCGCCACTCAACCTCGAAATTGTGGAAAAGGGCATCTCCGAACCTTCCGCTACTCCTCTCTTGGAAGAACAGATTCGCTCTCGTCGACTTGGTGATCCGCACACCAAAAGCTCATCTCTAAGCTTGACCTTCCAAGTATGAGTCCTTCCACGTTGATGATCAAGGCACGCTCTTCTTTGAACACCGGATGTTTGTTCCAAACTACCCGGTCCGAGAGACCAAGTTCTCAAGGAGGCACATGATTCGGTTCTCTCTATCCATCCCGGCAGCACAAAGATGTACATGGACTTGAAAACACAATCTTGGTGGCACAGGTTGAAACGGTATTGTGCTAAACGTCTCGTAATGTGATGTCCGCCGCAGAGTCAAGGCTGTCCATCGAAACCATTTGGTCTTCGCAACCATTGAAACCTCCGGAATGGAAATGGGAGAAAGTAGAGATGGACTTCATCACTGGCTTTCCAAGGTCGCAGAAGGGCAACAATGCAATTTTGTTGTCATCGACAGCTTTCTAAAGTGGCTCATTTCTTCCCAATCAAAGAAACAATTTCGGACTTGATTGGCTGAGCTCTATATCAACAGAATTGTCTCTCTGTGGGGTTCCACTTGAAATCAGTTCGACCGTGGGAGCATCTTCACCTCAAAGTTCGGGAGAGTTTCCAAAAGCTTTGGGAACAAAGTTGAACTTCAAAGATCGCTTACCACCCTCAGTCACAAGGACAAGTGGAAAGGATCAATCAGATTCTGGAGGATATGCTTAGAGCTTGCGTCATCTCGTTTGGCATGAAGTGGGAAGAATGTCTTCCATATGCTGAATTCTCCTACAACAACAGCTTCGGAAGAGTCGAAGATGGCACCATTCGAGGCTCTCTATGGTCGCAAGTGCGAACTCCGATTGATTGGTCGGTGCGGAGAAAGAATCTGGTTTGGCCACGACATTGTAACCCAAGCGAGGATAAGGTGCATATCATTCTCGAGAACTCAAGATTGCTCAAAGTCGTCAAGAGCAACTATGACAGAAGCACACGGATATGGTATATGCCTGGTGATCTCGTCTACCTTCGTGTCACTCCCATGAGAGGAACACACCGCTTGGTATCAAAGGAAAGTTGGCTCCTAGATACATCGGTCCTTTCAAGATACGTGGTAGAAGAGGAGAAGTTGCTTATGCACTTGAGCTTCGGAAAAACTCAAAGTCCATGATGTTTTCCACATCTCTGCTCAAGAAGTGCTTCAAAGACCCCGCAAGACCGTGGATCATGAGCTAATCGACCTCCAAGAAGATCTGTCTTATCAAGAACACCCCACCAAAATCCTTGAGACCCATGAGCGAAGGACTCGCAACAAGTCCATCAAGTTACGCAAGGTGCATGGTCACACCATTCATTGCTGAAGCCACATGGGAGCGTGAAGATGAACTCCGTGCCAACCATCCTTCTCTCTTTTTATCTTCTTCTTCTTCCTAGAATCTCGGGGCGAGATTCCTGTTTAGTGGGGGAGAGTTGTAGCATCCCAGTTGTCTAACACCTGTAATGCTACATGTTATAATAATAAAATGGGCCACTTCCAACATATAATTGTTGCATCATCATCATATCATGCTCATACCATCATACCACCTTGCATTTGAGCATCATATAAAACCCTTTCTTGTTTGGTTCTTATCTCATGTGCATGATTAATTGTATTTGCCTCTTGATATTGTATTTGGCTCTTGATATATTGTTAAATGCCCAAGTTGAGTTGAGGGCATCTCTCTTATTGACTCCACCACCTTTTCTTTCACCACCTTATATTCCACCATCCAATTAATATGAGCTTGGCATTTTAATTTGGTTTTATCTCTAGCTCATGTTAGTTGGTTGGAACCCACCCATAATCTTTGCTTGGCCTTTCCCACCTTTTTGGAATGCATATGAATAATGCCATGTTAATATTATTGTTTTCACAAGGATAAATTGGCATTAATTATTTTGCATGGGCCATGCAAGTGCCACCTTTTCTAGTATTTGGTTTTTGCTTGCATTCTAAGTGGATCATCTTTTCCTTTGCTTAATCTTGTTTTGGGCTTGTAGTTTCTTCATCAAAACATCTCCCTCTCTTCTCCCCTTTAGCTAAACCCCTACCCCCATGCCCCATGCACATACATGTGCTCATGAGGCATGCACCAACCAAACCACCTCTTCTGTTGGATCTTGCTTGGTCATTATTTGGATCATGCATGAACTAAAGAAGAACCCCATCATCATCTTGATAATCTCTCCCTACCTTTCTCTCTTTTTCTCCTTTTCTTGATCATGTGAGTTTGTCTATTAAGCAAGCTTGATCAAGTGAAGAACCACCTCCCTCAACCTACCCCAAACCCCATACTAGCTAAACCTAAACCCTAAGCCACCTTCTTCCCTAATCTACATCTCCCCTTAGCAAAAACCCTAAGTACCCCCTCCTCCTTTCTAGCTTCTAGCTTGATCACCCCATGCCTACTCCATCTCTCCCCTTCTCTTCCATGGGCCACCCCAAAGACCTCTACCAGCTACCCTTCCCCACACCACTGTGGACCCCCAACCTAGCCCTAGCCCGAGCCTCTCCCTCCCTCTTTTTCTCCCCCTCTCTGCCTCACCTGCCCACGACCCCAGGGCCACCTGCCTGCCTCCCTGGCCTCGCCTACCCCACCTGCCAGCCTCCCTCTCTCCTCCCCAGCTTTGCCGCGCCACCCCTGGCCCCCCCATGCCGTGCACGTGAGCAAAAAGGTGGCACCCTGGCCAGCTTCCCCTCCCACACGCAAGCTCCTCCTGGCCGTCCTTATCTACCCCCCAGCACCCTCCTTCCCTCCCCAGATCTGCCAGGGCTGCGCCCTCTTCCCCCCTTCCTCCCCTAGTCATCTTTCTCACCTCGCCTCACACCGCCGGTCTACCACCTGCCCCCGTCGATCTAGCCGGTGGCGTGTTGCTGCGGTGTCGAGGAAGCCCCGTGGAGCCTCTGCGACGCCCCCTGGACCCAGACGCGAGGAGGAGACGCCCCCAGCAGCCCTGCACGTCGACGCCACGCCGAAACCCTAGTTCATCGGTCCGTCTGCCTCGCCGTTGATCGCGACCTCCCCAAGCCTCGCCACCGTCACCGGCAGACTCGCGGTGAGCATCCCCGCCTCCCAGACACCCTCTCTCGCTCCGTCGCTTCCTGGACGCGGCGGACTTTCCGTCGAACGGTCTCTGTGCGCCGGCGGCGAGTTTGTTTCTGCTAGCTCCCAGTCGCGGCCACCTTATCCAGCACGCGCCCGTCTCTCTGTCAGCTAACCTAACCCACCCCAGTGGCGACAGACCCCTGCGCGAGCCAGAGGGCGTGAGTTCGATCCCCCACCGCGCCGCGCGCCGACAGGTTTCAGGGAAGATCCACAGTGCGCGTGGCAGCTTTGCACAAAACCCCCTGCAAAACCTTTTTTGCCAACCCGCGGTCCAGCCTGGCCCATTTGTCTGTGTCTTGGTAGTTTTGCAAAAAGGCTCCTGACGTTTTCGAGTATAAACCCGCAGTCCCCCTTTCTCCCAGCCGCTGACATGTGGGGCTGTGTGCTCCGGGACCCATCTGTCAGCGTCTAGGGTCAGAGTGGCCTGAGTGTTAGATGTTTTTCAGAATCTGTTTAGAAATTCAAACTAACTAAATTAATTCAAAATTCAAAATCAAATCAGAATTTAAATAACTTTTCCATAGTAAATCCAAATTTGACAAATAATATATGTTTGGATATCAGAAAAATGAGAGGATTCCAAATATGCCATCCATATTGCCTTTTGCACAATTAAAATTCCAAGTTTATCTAAATTACCACAAATGCCACTGGAATTTAAATAATTAATAACTTTTGATTTATAATTCCAAATTTAGCAAATGATATGTCTAAAATGATCAGCTCGACGAGACCTTTCTGTTTATGCTATCCATGACTTTAATTGCAGCATGCATAATATAAAAATATAGGGTACAGCCAGTGTTATGACAACAAATGTGATTCCAAAACCCCATTAAAATGTTATTACTTGACTTCCACACCTCACCATGCCATGCTACCTTACTTGCAATGTAAATTGTGCATCATTCATCATGGCATGATTGTTTGCTTGACGCATCTTATTCATATGCTTGTGCTCTATATTCATGTTGGCCTTGTTTGTTTGGTTTTTCTCGGATAGACACTGAGCAGGGGTTATATCAAGAGAACCAGGAGCACTACCCAGATCCGTCCCTCGCTTCAACTGAGTTAACAGGCAAGCACTTCCACATGCTTGCATACATACAATACCTATTGCCTCTATCTTATTCTTGCATCATTGAGTCGCGATTGCATTAAATTGAATCCCAAGTATGCATAGCCTTTACTTTTAAACCCCACCGAGCTTGTTCCTCCATCCCATGAGCCACTACTATAGGAGTTGTTTGAGCCATGCGAGTCGTAGAACAGCATGTGTAGGGTATGTGAGAGTCAGTTGAATAATGAGGTACCTAAACAACTTAACCTGAGTAGTTCTAGGATAACTAAAGAAAGTGGCACCGGTGAGCAACATCTGCTATTTGGTTTTTCCTGCTCACTTGTGTCCCGTAAGACCCCGAGTACTTGATTCCTGTTCCTTGATTTATCGCGCTATCCACATCCGGGAGGTATATGGGACCCCCGGACCGTAGCTTGATTCCGTCTTATTTCTTGGGGCCACAAACTAGTTTGAGGTTTTATTACTATCCTGTACTTATGCCATGCTACTTTCGTATTTAAATTGTGCGAGGAGCACCTTTGTCTTTGTTTAGGTAAGCGGAGTGATTACGCTGTATCGACAGTTCCCGATTGGGGATCTGCTGTCGCTTACAGCCATTGACGCAAACCTTGAGTCCGTCTCGAAGCTTGCTTACTTGCTATGGTGTACTCAAGGGTGGCCCCTGAAATATTTCTCAATCTGTGATTGTTCACCGTGAAATCCTCGTTGGGTTTTGATTTGGTTTTCGAGGTTGATCGAGCGTGTGTTGTTATTGGTGCACCCGGCGGTAAAACTTTCGAAAGCCGTGTCCATGGATATGGACGACTTGGAGCACAGTTTCTTGATCATAGACAAGCATAACTAAAGTACCGCTTTAATCTGACTAAGTAACTTGACTAGTAAATAGAGCAACACTCATGGAATGGTTGATAAAATTGCCAACGGATGGGGGGTTGTTCGTCCGCTTCCTTGTTGGTAAGCGAGGAGGAGGATGGATCGATGAGATTACCATTATAATCATTGTACTTACTTCACGGACATCCGTCTATCATTGGTTAGGCGGATGGTTAGCGTTTATCTGTAGAACTGTTAGGGTTTATCTTTCGCTGCAATTGCGTCACCCCAGGTTGTGTCCCCTTTAGAGGCATTAAGACTTGCTGAGTACCCTTAGGGTCTCACGATAAATTCTTGATTCAGATGGCGGTACCTCCACAGGACGGATCTTTGGGTGGAAGAAGTCAAGATGTGGGCAACGATCGCTCGGTGTAGAGATTGGGAACGGGATCCGAGACCTGTAGTTGGGATGTGCTTATTTCTATGGCATCTTATGCCGATTTGCTTCTTATCCGTACTGGATTTTGTTTGCCGCTTCGCATGATACTACGATGTGTGTTGTATGAGGAAGTATCCTAAAATATAGATCTATCTAGGTCATTTGAATCTTGCCGTATGGCGTTGCTATATTTCCTTTCTTTCTAGATGGTATGGCTCTGATGTACTCTTGTATGGTGGCTTGCGTACATACCCACTTGTGTACGTAGTTGATCCCTTCGACTACCACGCCCGTCTGACAGTCTTGTTGAGAGGGTAGTGGTTGGGACGTCTGAAAGGACTACCAGTGAGTGGCTTTTGGGGCCCCACCGTACTATTTCAACCACTACCACTCATCCAGGCTTGTATCTAGGAGCGTAGTTCACCGAGGTAGTTACAACTTATGCACCCGTGGCTCGCCTTGAGTCCATACATATCCTTCTTGCTTATGCGGCACATCATAACTTTAAGTTGCAACAAATGGATGTAGAAAGTGCATTTCTTTATGGTCATTTAAATGAATTGGTATATGTTAAGCAACCCCCGGGATTTGAGGACCCTAACTTCCCAAAACATGTCTACAAACTTGATAAGGCGCTCTATGGGCTCAAGCAAGCCCCACGCACGTGGTATGAGCACCTTAGAGAGTTATTGTTTGACCGTGGCTTTGAGGTTGGGAAAATCGATCCCACTCTTTTTACTAAGAGGGTCAATGGGGAGATTTTTGTATGCCAAATATATGTTGATGATATTATCTTTGGCTCATCTAACAAAGCCTTTAATGATGAATTCTCAAAGCTTATGACTAGTAGGTTCCGGATGTCTTTGATGGGGGAGTTGAGAGTATTTCTTGGCTTTGAGATCAAGCAAGTTAGAGGAGGGACATTATTAAATCAAGCCAAGTATACTCAAGATATGCTCAAGAGATTCAAAATGCAATATTTGAATGGAGATCCTACTCCCATGGCTACAAAGACTCATCTAGAACAAAATCCAAATGGTAAAGATGTGGATCAAAAGGTATACTGGTCTATGATTGGTTCTTTGCTTTACCTTTGTGCATCTAGACCCGATATTGTGTTGAGTGTAGGTGTGTGTGCAAGATATCAAGCGGCTCCTAAAGAAAGCCATTTAATGGCGGTCAAGAGAATCTTCCGATATTTGGTTCATACCCCATTTTATGGTCTTTGGTATCCTCAAGGCTCAACATTTGCTCTTTGTGGATACACATATTCGGATTGGGCGGGTGACAAGGATGATAGAAAATCAACATCCGGGGCTTGCCAATTCCTTGGTAGGTCCTTGGTATGTTGGTCTTCCAAGAAGCAAAATTGTATATCTCTCTCCACCGCCGAAGCCGAGTATGTGGCAGCTGCTAGTGCATGCACTCAATTTCTATGGATGAGGCAAACTTTAAAAGAATACGGTTTCCATTGTGACAAAGTGCCTCTTCTATGTGACAATGAAAGTGCCATCAAGATTGCCTACAACCCGGTGGATCACACAAGGACAAAGCATATTCAGATTCGCCATCACTTGATTAGAGATCATGTTGCTCGAGGTGATATTGATCTATCATATGTACCAACCAAAGATCAACTTGCTGATATCTTCACGAAGCCACTTGATGAAGCAAGGTTTTGCTACTTGAGGAATGAACTAAATATCGTAGATTCAAGGAGCTTGACTTGATGTTATTGCACTCTCACCTATGTTTCATCTCATATTTGGTCTAGGTGTAGGCATGGATATAGGGGGAGTGTGGTCCTAATTGATTGGACCATCCCTCCCCCCATTATGCCCAAAGCAATCAAAATCATTCCTCTTAATATCATTTAGTGATATGTGAGCTTAATGATGAGTTTTGGTAATGGACCCAAGATATATCTTCGTGGTGCCAAGCCAAGTATACTGAAATATGGTGGCCTAGGCCACCGCCCTCTCTCATTTGAGAGGTTGGCACTTACTCATGTTCGTCATTTGCTTGATTTTAGTCTCTTGGAGTTTTTCTGATTATTTTCGAACTTCTATGGATCTTGTTGGTTCTTCACAGTTTGATGTATCAACCCAAGCCCTTTCCCTATCTTAAAAACCATCTATCTCTCATATATTTCCCCAAACACCTTTCCTGGAACTTTTGGTCGAGGAGGACCGGAGTCTCCGGTGTACAAACACCGGAGTCTCCGGTGTAGGCCGGAGTCTCCGGTGTAGACCGGAGTCTCCGGTCTGGACGGTTTCTGTCACTTAAAGAAGGGGCACGGGGTGAACTGGAATAGCAGTTCCTCATTCTTCACCCCGTCCCCTACCTCCAAACTCGTCTCCTCCTCCTCCAAAAATCCTCCCCGGAGGTCAAGAAGCCCCCGGGATCCGCCGTGCAGCCAGCCAACATTCCCCTCTCCTCCATTGGGCCATTCCCACCTGAGGAATTGATCCCATGGACAGATCTGGTACCTCTCCTCTCCTTTTTCCTCCTAGGGTTCATCCCTAGATGTGTTTTTGAGGATTGTTGCTGATTTTTCCATTGGAATCACTTGTTTGCATGCACTCTAGTACTTTAGCCTTGTTGCATTGCCCGATCTACTAGATTCACCCTCACCAGCATCTCCCCAGCGCATACCCGAGCCTCCTGACCGGAGACTCCGGACTTAGGTCCGGAGACTCCGGTCCAGGCCGGAGACTCCGTTCCCCAGGACCGGAGACTCCGGTCTGAACCGGAGACTCCGGTATCTGGTGCAGAGACTCCGGTGTTGGGTGAATCAAAGTAGTCCATAAATGCATCAAAACTCTTGTACTGCATCTTTGGGACATGTGTACTCATATCCATGCTATCTCCCTCACTATTGTTCACAGGTGATGGTTCTAGTCGTCCTCGTCGTACCAAGGCTAAGTCCCGAAGGGGCAATCCTCGCTATGATGAAGCTCAGGGTCAGTTTATCGTGCCTCCGTCCAACCGGAAACAGCGGGCACGTGATGCAGCTTACATGAAGAGGGATCAAGAGAGGGATGAACGGGAGGAACGTGCAAAGAGATCCAAGTATGACAACCTCCAGTCCCTAGCCAAGATGTCTAAAGAGGAGTACCTTGAGCTGAGGAAGACATATTTCTATGCACTGCCTCGTACCAGTGATGACCCTCGTTTCTGGAGGAAAGAACAAGGTGTGTTCATGAAGGATGTGTATGGTGTACTCACCAAATAACCTGTTTTCCCTCAGAAGTTCATGAATATTGAGCAAATGCGCCAGAGCCCTTATTTCAATGATGCCCTGTGGATCTGTGAGAAGCTGGGTCTCTACAACTTTATGGAGCTGCGCGAAGACTATAGTGTGCACCTTGTTCAGCAGTTTTATGCCACAGTGGTGTTTGGGTCTGATCTTGACAGGACCATGGTGTGGATGACTGGCACTACTCGCTGCACAGCTACCTTTCATGACTTTGCCAATGTCATCTTTGAGACCTTTCATGGAGTATCTACTCATGTGGGACAGCGCATGCACTCAGTAGCTTTGGGTGAGAACAAGTTAAAACTGGCACCTCTGTATGATGATGGTGTTGTGGGGGGCTCCAAGGGACTCAAGACCCTCTACAACCTTATGCTGAGGATTTTCCGTCACACTATTGATCCAAGTGCTGGAAATGATGATGCTATCAGGGGAGGGCTTGTCAACCTCATGTACCATACTCACCGGACCTTCAATGCTAGACGAGAGGCTGATGCTGCACCCATTGATGTGATGGACTTCATTTTCGAGGAGATGTTCCATGCCATTCTTTACAATAAATCTCCTCCATATGCACCCTTGATTATGAGGCTCATCAACTCCCAGGTGCATGATTCTCCACATGGCATACCACCACACCTCACTGTGCACACTCTGGTCTCTCTGCAGCAGAAGGGGCACATGGGGCCAGCTCCAAGGCGTCGATATGGGAATGATGATGAGGAGGAGATTGAGACGGAGAGGGCTCCCTCTCCACCTAGAGTTCGGAGGAAGAATGCCTCCAATGCCCATATGCCTACCATGACTAGAGACTATGTGCATGAGAGGGTCAAGAAGGCCAGCTTTTGGGAGAGGACCCTTTGTTGCATGAACATTGACATTCGCAAGCAGCAGCATGCATCTTACCAAAGCAACCGCCGCATTGAGAAGCTCCTCAAAGAGATCAAGGACCAGGGTGCTGCTGATACTGAGGAAGGTGAAGATGAATACAATGATGAGCATGGGGCTCAGCAGTCCACAGAGTCTGATCACACTCTCTCATTTGGGGCATGGAATTCCCAACAGGATAGTCTGGTGGACTGGAAGACATTTGTTGATGTCACCTCTGGGTTTGGATACCAGGGTACTTCCTCTTCTCGCCCTCACGGCAAAGGGCCTGCTATCCCTGAGGATGATGATGGTGATGACTATGACCAGGATGAGGGTGACCAGGACGAGGATGACCAGGATGAGGATGAGGATGACGAGGATGACGATGACTACTGAGTTATTGGGGCGCTAGTATAGGTCTTTTCCCTTTTCGGATTTTCGATGCCAAAAGAGGGAGAAGACATTATCATCGCTTTGCATGGGACTTGAGATTTGCGACTATCTTCCTTTATTTGCCTTTTATTTGGATATTCAAACTTGAACTCTATGTGTGTTATCTACTGTTCTTATGTGTGTCTATGACTATGTGCTTGTGTGCAACACCTATTGTAACTCATGTGAGATCTATGTGTGCTATCGTTGATATTATTTTCTTTACATGATTTACTTCATTATCTTGTTGCACATAGTCAGGGGGAGCCACATTTATATGTTATTCCATGCAAATCACTTGTTGTCATTGAACACCAAAAAGGGGGAGCTTGAAAGGACATTTATTGTCATAATCACTATTGGTGTTCGTTAACAACAAGTAGATCATTTTACAGTTTGTTATTGTCCACAGGTTGGTATTATCATAGATAAAAATCACACACACTCTCGGAAAAAAACCACATACATTTGCCACTATTCTGGAAACTCCAGACCGGAGTCTCCGGTGTGGTCCGAAGTTTCCGGTTCTGTCTCCGGTGGTGCCTCCCAGAACATGGCTAGGACATTCTGACTAGGGGTCCAGAGGCTGCACCGGAGGTTACTCCGGAGTCTCCGGACTTTGGTCAGTCCGGAGTCTCCGGTGTTGGAAGGCCGGAGTCTCCGGTGTTGCTAGTGAAGAACTGGCCTGGGCCAGTCAGAAGGGCAGTCCGGAGACTGGTCCGGAGATTGGCTGGAGTCTCCGGTGTAGACCGGAGTCTCCGGTCTCCAGACCGGAGACTCTGGTCTGAATTTTCTACAACGGTCAGAAAACGGTTCGTGGAGGGGGTTGTCTATAAATAGGGACCCTTATCTTCTTCCTCCAGTCGCTCGAGCTGCTCAAGAACACCAACCCCATTAGAGCCACCAAATCCACAAGATCTCTTCATCCAACCATCCAAAGTCATTGATCTTTGGAGAATCGAAGGAGGAGGCCTTGATTTACATCTTCACCAAGAGAGATCTTCATTTCCCCCTCATTCACTTGGGGGCCCCCAAGCTCTAGTGTTTCTTTGGAAACCCTAACTTTGATTTGGTTCTTACAAGCTTGTCTTTGATTTGTCTTGACAGCTTGCTTGTATTTGGGAGCCTCCAATTCAGTTGTGGATGTGTGCCCCGAACTTGTTGTAAAGGTGTCGGCTTCCACCTCTAAGGTTGCCGATATAGTGGAAGGTGAATCGAGCCCGTTGGGGTGAGGTTCATCAGAGAACAAGGGAGGCCTCTCGTGGCGTTGGTGGTTTGAAACCACCCCCTATCCAAACGTAGACGTACTTCCCCTCAAAAGGAAGGAACTACGGGAAACAAATCCTTGTGTCACCGCGTCCACTCCCTTGGTTACTTCTATCCTTTACCGCACTTTACTTACTTGTTCTTGCTTAGTGTTGTGTTAGTTTGTGCTTGTTTGACATATAAGTAAATTCACCATAGTTGCATATTCTAGAGAATTTACCTTTATTGTCAAACCCTAATTTGAAAAAGAGTAAAATTTGAAGTAGCACCTATTCACCCCCCCCCCTCTAGGTGCCCATACGATCCTTTCAGAGGTGCCTATACTAGGACGTGTAATTGAAAGGTTAGGATTGATTATCCGCATACTGAGTATGGTGAATTCAGGATTGTTCTTGACGGATGTATCGAATGTTGTGGTGAAAGTGTACAACCTCTGCAGAGTGTCAAACTATTCGAATAGCCGCGTCCGTGGTTATGGATAGTTGGAGTGGCCATACTGTTCCCCCGTCACATGTTTTCAAAATGACTTGTGAAATGATCTGTGACTTTGACTTGACCATAACAGAGTTGTGATATGAAATTCAAATTCCCACTTAGGTGTTATAAAACTTTCAACTAGTTTTCTTTGCTTATGAACTTAGTAGAGGTAAATCTGGATTTTTGCAAAACAACCCTAGAGGTTAGTATCCTACTACAAAAAAACCCTTAACTTGTTAGTATTAGTTTGCGAGTACTTAAAAAGTACTCATGGCTTTGTCCCTGGCTATTCCCGTGGCCAGACTATGAAGAGGAGTATCAGGATGACGGACCACAGGAAGGTTAAGACAACTAGGATCATCTCCCATCGTCAGCATTGCCTGTGACCCTGAAGATGGAGCTTCGCCTACGCTATCGTTATATTTACGTTATTCCGCTGCTTGAGTTGTATTAAGAACTGGATCATGAGATCCTTATTTGTGTATGACCTTATGTATGGTTTGTAATGGAGGATGTACTGTTATATCCAAATCTGTTATGTCTCGCAAAAATGGTAATCCTGGGATTGCGATGTATGGCATAACAGGCATCTGGGATTAAAAATCCGGGTGTTGACAATATATATGAGTCATATGGATGGACAAATCCCACTATTGATCCATGTGCGTCAACCAATGGTAAGAAAATCGGTAATTGTTAACTGCTCTTTTGGCTTGGGAGTAGCGACTAATCGAAATTCGGACGATTAACTCATTTAAACAGTCAGCTATTAATCGGTGCATCCTACAAAAATTAACACCTAAAACACGTATGACTCCTCTTGCATCTCAACCACCTACCCTATAAAAGGGAGTCTCCTCAAGGCGCTCGAGCTCTTGTATCTGAGGTTTGGTCGCAACTACGAGGAATTGGTTAACAATGACAAGGAACTAGTTGGTGATGGTGGAAATCGACCTCCTAGAGGCAGGGATCGAGCGGGAGCTTCACAAAACGTACTTCATTTAGGCGGGGTAGCAAATGGATGGGCGATATGTGTTGATAATTATGCAAATTTTTTGATCAAGTGTACTAGTTTATCGGGAACATACCTAGTAATCGGAGTGTCAGAGTTATTAATCGGGCTAAACTATTAACACAAACGATTAGTGGTAATCGACATAGTTAGGTACCTAGTAGCGATTAATCGGCCTATTAATCGCAGGTTCGGCCAATTTTTTGAACAATGGCCTCAACACATACTTTTAGAATACTCAATGCCACCTTTATAACCACCCAGTTACGAAGTGGTGTTTGATGTCATCAAAGTATACATCTGGTGATGGTGATTAACATGATCTCATGGTCGAAGTATTTAGGTTACTATGTATTTGAAAGCTTTAGCAAATGAATTATTTAAATGACTTGATCTTATGCTACGCTTAACTATAGGAGTGCTTCCATCACATCATTCTTCTAATGATATAACATTGTTATTAATAACATCAAATGTTCATGATCAGGAAACCATGATCATCAATCAATCAACAAGCTAGTTTAACAATAGGCTTTACTAGGGACTCTTTTATGTTTACAAATCACACGAGTATTAATGTCTCCGATTAATACAATTATAACATGGGATGTAAACATTTATCATAAACATAAATATATGATAATAACTACTTTATTATTGCCTCTTGGGCATATCTCCAACACCACGCTCCTCCAACATCATCATTTCATGCAACAACTCGATGACGTTGTCCTGGATGGCCACATCGATGGCCTACAGAGCATGTTGGCATGCAGTCTGGAAGGTATCGAGGAGCACTACAAAAATAAATACCATGTGTGACACCTTTTTTGGTATCACAAGCGAAAAGTACCTATAAAACTTGTTTACTCGACATATGAGCATCCATGACACCAATTTATGGTGACGGCCAAGAATACGTCATGTCAAGCTTGATGCGACACATATTAGTGTCGTGATAGGTGGTATGCAAGAGCTACATTTTCTTATGTCGCGCTTGGCCAATAGAGGCATTCCGTTTTATGTAGTCTATTGTAAACGCCATTAAATCTGGTAGAATGGTCAAACACATCCCACTAACTGGTGTTAGCGTGTTAGGGCTCAATCGGCCTGTATGGCTATCTTCAAAGCTTAACAATAAAAATTTATTTGTATTCATTAATATTAAGATGTTCTAGGGATTTTTTTATGATATTAGATGAAAAACGAATAACCATGAGTTAGCCTAGTCGCTGACTAGTTGAACTCACCAAATATATCCGCATAAATGGGTATCTTTGACTTATGATCCTTTGAGAAAGTGAGACCCAGAGTTCTGTGTCACTTTCTCAAGGGCCCATAAAGTAAACCCTATCCCTCCCAGTGTTTTCCTATATAATACAGGGAACACTTTCCCTCTAACCACATACCTCCGCACTCTCTCTTTCCCCTCTAAACCCTAGATCTCGCAGTACCATAATATCACATCCCTATCAATCTCCAAGCTCCACTGGTGTTCAATACTAACCTAAAATCCCATCTCTCCCCTCTAGTTTGCAATACTAATCCCAAAGATCACATCATATTTTCTTGCAAGTAGTGACCAAATGAAGCGTTATAGGCTGTCCTCATGCGGTACCATGTCGTAGGTCTCTTCTCATCCCTTCTATAGACCGGGTTTCATTTTCTACATCTCTTGGTTAATCAATTGTACTTCTCTTTCAATTTCGCTATGAGGAGGCCGTCTTCTAGATACGTTGTGAGGAGGTCGGATACTAGATCCGTTGTGAGAACGTCGGCTGCTAGATCTACTGTAAGGAGGCTGACTACTAGATCCACTCGGATGGAGCCTTGTATATCGGTTGCTAGGTTGTTTGTAGCACTAAGATCTTGTAAACCCGATGCTATGGAGAATCTGTGTGGATGGAAATATGCTAAATAACTAAAAAACTTTGGATATTTTTCTTAATAATCTCCTTTTGTATTTTTCTAGCTAGAGAGACAGGAACTCAGGAGCTTCTCTCTTAGGGAAATCCTGATCATTAACATCAGCACCATTAGTTGGTGATGTAATGGAATTTTATATATTAAATATAATGGATGAAAATGAAATTCTATAACTTAAATATTATGGAAATTATTATTAATTTTCACTCAGAAAAATATTTTTTAATGATGATTTTCATTACCTTTTGTCCAGCTCGTGTACCAATCACGGCAAAAAAATGCGCCTCACTTTGCCGTTATACAATACTAAGATTCCTTCATACTATTTGATGTAATGAGGCACATCCAGTGTGGTGCCACTCTAGCGCTATCTCGAAGGATATTGATGTGTTGAACCAAAAAACGCCGCATTTGCACTTTTTCCTACATAGTTATCCCTGACAGTTTTTTGTCGTGCTAATACGAGCTCGGCGATTAGGCGTGTGACTTTGAGTTTATAACCATCAGGGCCCAGCCTCCGTGTTGTAGTGAAGGATGATCTGCTCCACACTCGTCAGTGTTTGAAGAGTGTTCTCCTCTACGTCCTCTTTGTCATCATCGTCATCCTAGTCCTTCGCGTCTTCATTGATAGTTGACATGCTGGGGGAGGGGTTAGCGCTCACACGTAGGCTGGCTAAACTAGGCTAAAGTGGTGGGATGTAACATTCCAAAAATGTTGAAAAATGATTATCAAATTCCAATCACCGAAATTTAGGTTAACAAAAAGTTTTGTTGATCACATCATTATGAATGCATGTGTGTATGTGATGATTGTATGAATGCATGAATGGACTTGTGTGATGGATCTAAATAGAAAGGATTGGATTAAAGATGAAAACAACATCATCTAAAACATTTCCAAGCAGAAACAAATCAAGAAAAATCAAAAACAAATCAAATAAAGCAAATGGTCATTTTTGACAATCTTGCTCACTAGACCACTTTGAGTGTTTCTAGTCCAAGATTTTAAACAGAAACTTTTCCAATTATTTTCACCCGTTGCTAGAACAAGTAAAAGTGAATCAAACACCACCTTTCAAACTTGCAGAACATTTGGCAACTTGATTCAAATCACAATTCAAAATTGAATATGATTCATATGTGAAGATCCCACATTTTCAAAACCCAACCAAACCAGTGTCCCTTGACCAATCCAACTGACCAGAGACTCCCTAGTATGTAGCAAACCCACCAAGTTTGAATCCAAAATTCAAATTTGAATTTCTTTCGGCCATTTCATCAAACACCTTGTCAGCAACAAACAATAAAACATCAAACACTATTGGTAGCAGTGAATTTGGACAACCTTGTTCCCTCTTTGGTTTGCAGCAAGCTCTTAGTAGATCACCTAGCCCCTTTAACAATCTTTAGCACCACTGTGCGCATGCAAGGGCCATCAATGGTGAGCATGTCGAGCCTAACTTGCCACCCCCAAGTCGACAGCGAGCTAGGAGAAGCACCAAGCCTAGCAAGCATGTCTGGAGCAATGACCACCGCCACCCCCTACCCAAGCCCCGACCCTTGCCAGACCCTGGACCACCCGCCAATCTCGCGCCCAGTCTCTCTGCGAGCGAGCCGAGAACGCGCCAGAGTGCCATCAGCGACACATGCCCACAGACCGCGCGCCGCCCTCGCCTCTTGCATGCATGATCGCCAGCACCCTAACACCCCGCCAGACAACCCCGTTCTCCGCCGTGCGGACCATAGATGCTGTGCACCATTAAACTTGCCGTCGGACCCGCCTAGAGCGCTGCGACGTTTCGACCGTTCCTCACCGCCCCACGCCACGCCATCAAACCATTGAGCTTCGCCAGGAGGCAACGCACCGCCCCTACCGTCTCCCATGCCATTAGCCCACTATGACGACGACCACGACGAGCCCAGCCCGCGCCCATCGGTCCCCTTCAGGCACTATAAAAGGAGGCCACCCCTGTTCGATTTGAGCACACCATACCACTCCCCACCTCTCACTGATCACACCCACTCACTCCCGGAGCAAGGCGAGCACCAGGTGGCCGGAATTTCACCAGAGTTCGCCGATGCAGAGGAGGAGAGGCATCGTCAATTGGAGCCACCCCAGGAGGAGCTACCAGTACCAGGAGGATCGTCGTCATTGACTTCGTCGTTCGCCCCCATCGCCGACCATCGCCTGAGCCCCGGTGAGCCCCCGTCGACCCCCACTGGCCGCGCTAGGGTTCGTGTTCGTCGCTTCCTGTTCAGGCATGGACAATGAACCACCGTCGTCTATCTAGCTTCTAATCCTACGGCCCTAATCGCCATGTACCGCTTCGCCACTCTCTGTCTCACTGACAAGTGGGGACAGCCACTTAACCAGCCCGCACGCGCTATGCGTAGTGGGCCGGTCCAGTTAAACCTCCCGCGCGACCCGGTAATTCAAATTTAGGTTTATTCTTTTAGTTTCAAACCTAGTTCTGTACCTAGAATCAAATATCAACCTAGCTCGATTCACTGAACCAAAATGCATGAAACCAATTTTGTTAGAAAGATACTAGAATTCTTAATCCAATTGGATTCAAACCAATTGGATTTCTATATCACCCATGGTAAAAATAACAAGGCAGAAGCTTTTCTGCATTCAAACATTTTTCAAAATTCAACCATAAAAGCTTTTGAGTTGATTCCAACTCTCAAAAATCACATTTAACCATACCTTTCAGAATATAAAAAAATATAGAGGTTTACTTGCTGAAATAATGGTCAAGTAATAAAAGAATGCCTCATAGGCCATTCTTGTCACTTTATTGAATTAAAATAAAAAGGTTAAACTTTATTAAATTATGACACCACTTTAAATCACATTCCCATGTACTGAAATATGTGGTGATGACATGTGTCAACATGATCCCATGTTTGAGTTGGAGAATATTAAATCTTAAGTAGTTTTTCAATGAGTAGAAATTACTTTTCGAAGTATAAAATAAATAAGATAAGTGCTTTAATCTTTGTGATAATAGTGATGATGTTAGATCATCTAGTCTGAACCTTCGTGTGCTAAATAGAGTAGTTAAGAATTGTATGGTGATTGTGTACCTCATATTTATTTATAGACGATAGTACCGACCAAGGATACGAGGAGGAAGGAGGATACTATGTGGAAGAAGCCGAGGAGAACTTCAACCACTGCTCTACACAAGGCAAGCCTAATACTACCAGATGATTTGGCAAGCTTATACTTGCAATTTATGCAAGCTAACACTTGCAACTATGAAAGTTAGATAACCTATGCAATGCATTAAGCATGCTTGGTTAGATACTTTTTATGATGCCCAATCCTAGTTTTACTTGCAAGCTTAGTAGCTTATTTCTTTATCAAAGCTTTCTAGTTAAGGTTACATGGTAATTGGTAGACTTTAGAAAGATATTTAAAGGTAGCATAAAGAGCGTAAAACTTAGCCTAAGTTAGATAATCTTGATGTCATTCTGAGACATGATATTGAACTTAGCTAGTTCACACTTGTTTACCACCCCTCATTAGTATTTGTCCCCCACTTATAGATGCCAGTACTAAGCATAAAACTTGATCAACTTTAGATGGGAATACCTGGTGAAATGGTTATGAAAACCTTAGAATGATGAGTCATTCTACTGAAAATTTTTGACATGTGTTCTTGAACACCAGATGATTTTGATGATGAAAATGTTAAGGCATCAGCCTTAGCCATTTATAAAACTGATGGTTGTCTCGATGCGATACCATTCCAATTTTACCATACAACCACAATACCTGAAAATTGGGTAGGACTTGACTGGAAATTTATATACCTTAGTATGGGGCCAAGGTTTGAGCCGAGGCTACCTTGTGAAGATTGTCCACCTGTGCAGTATCCAAGATGACAGTTGGTCATGGTTGGGAGGCCAAAATCACAGGAGAGGTGCCTATACTAGGGCGTGTAATTGAAAGGTTAGGATTGATTATCTGCTTACTGAGTATGGTGAATTCAGGAATTGTTCCTGACGGATGTATCGAATGTTGTGGTGAAAGTGTACCACCTCTGCAGAGTGTCAAACTATTCGAATAGCCGCGTCCGCGGTTATGGAAAGTTGGAGTGTCCATACTGTTCTGTTGTCAGATACTTTCAAAATGACTTATGAAATGATTTATGACTTTGAATTGACCACAACAGAATTGTGACATGAAATTCAAGATCCCACTTAGGTGTTATAAAACTGTCAACTAGATTTCTTTGCTTCTGAACTTAGTAGAGGTAAATCTGGCTTTTTGCAAAACAACCCTAGAGCTTAGTATCCTACTCAAAAACACTTTACTTGTTAGTATTAGTTTGCGAGTACTTAAAGAGTACTCATGGCTTTGTCCCTGGCTATTCCCGTGGCCAGAATATGAAGAGGAGTATCAGGAAGACGGATAGCAAGAAGGTTACGACAACTAGGATCATCTCCCATCATCAGCATTGCCTGTGACCATGAAGATGGAGCCTCGCCTACGCTATCATTATTATTACGTTATTCTGCTGCTTGAATTGTATTAAGACTGGATCATGAGATCCTTAATTGTGTAAGACCTTATATATGGTTTGTAATGGATGATGTACTATGATATCTAATCTGTTATGTCTCGCAAAAATGGTAATCTTGGGATTGCGATGTATGGCATAACAGGCATCTGTGATTAAAAATCCGGGTGTTGACAAGTTGGTATCAGACCATCCTGACCATAGGAGACCCTACTTTAGAATGGATGTTTGAATCAAAAACTTAGTTTCAAAACCAAGGAAGTGAGTATTTACGAAAACTTATTCTCATTCTTACCAATTGGATTCTTTCATAAAAATCATGTTCCTCAAAAATTCTTGCAAACTTACTTCAAAATTTGACACACTTGATCACTTTACTAACTTACTCATCCTATATTCTTATAGATGGACGTGAAGTACATCAAGTTTTATCAGTTGGGGAATGGAGGAGACCTCTTCTTTGAGCGTGACTTGGATCAGCTGGCAGAGATGCTAGAGCGTCCGCACCCCGAGTTCTTCGGAGCTCAGCTCAATGATCAGGAAGGAGAAGATTTGTAGTGGCTAGTTGTTGCAAGTCTTCGAGGAAAGATTGAAGCCCCCACCGCAGAGGGAATTCAGTTTACCTTGAGAGAGAACAACTGGCTCGATGGACTTGCTAGGGCCATGCAGGAATCTCTTGCCCGTCTGTGTGGGCAGAGTATCAATCAGATCAAGGGTACCCGCTTTGAGTTCTACCCAAGGAGTGATGTTATGGGACAGCCACTGGAGGCCCCATACCACCACGACCTGAAGAGTCAATTGGACCACCTCAGCTTCATGATGTATGACCGCCAGAAGGAGTTAGACAATGCCCGCCCCTACGCCAACCACAAGTACGCCATCACTGCCAAGAAGGATCAGACTATTGCCATGCTAGTGAAGGATCGCCAATCTCGTCTCCGTCAGCTTGACAAGAAGGAGTGCATCATTGCCCGTCTTCACCACCGGATCACAGATTTGGAGGAGACCATCCACGAGAGAGACATGCAGCTCGAGGAGAGGGAGAATGCAGGGGAGGACCTTCGTGGAGACCCCTACTCCTATCTCAGTGATGATGATGACTTTCTGGAGGATCAGGCCATGGACTTCTTCACTGATGAGGATGACTTCGCCTTCATCGATGATGATGATGAGGAGGATGATGAAGACACCGACTCCAAGGAGTAGTATCACTTGAGAACTAGCGTTAGTGAGTTGTATTCGGTCCCACTGTATCGTAGTTTCCTAGAATGGTTCTTAAAACCATCTGTTTTCCTTTGTTGTGGTGTGTGTTTGTATCGTGTGCTAGAATGAATGAATGAAGAGCAAATTGCTAGAAAAATCTGAGTCAAACTTCAAAAACTTTCCAAAACCCCTGAACCTTAGAAATTTCTCTCTTTTCTCATGATCTATCTCGATCTTCAGATGCCTCGCGGAGGAAGCAACTCATCCCCAGGCCCGATGCTACAAATCTTGAAAATGTTGGTTTCGGACCGTGAACCTGAAAGAGACGAACGTTAAGCCAACTTAGCCACCCTTCAACAGATATCTCAGATGGTCAATGACAATCAAGGCCATGGAAATCAGGACAACCATGGATCTAAGCTCAAGAATTTCCAGAACACCAATCCACACGTCTTCACTAAGTCTGAAGAGCCCCTAGATACAGATGATTGGCTGCAGACCATGGAGAACAATCTGGAAGTTGCAGGAGTGGAAGCCAACGAGAAAGTACTGTTCGCCACCCACTATCTGGCTGGAGATACAAGAGCATGGTGGAATAGCGTTCGCGCAATGACAGGAGGTCAGCTGATGACTTGGGAAGAGTTCAAAGTTAATTTCAGTAGAACCCATGCGCCACCGGGTTTAATCAAGAGCATGAGAGATGAATTCAGGGAACTGAAGCAAGGCAGGATGACAGTAGTGGATTACCGTGACAAATTTTTGCCATTGGCTAGGTATGCACCGGATGAGATATACACTGAAGCCAAGAAGAAGGAGAGATTCTTGAATGGTCTGCACGATGAGATGCAGACAGTGTTAGTCAATATCCCATTTGCTGATATTGAAGCCTTAGTTGACTCTGCCATTCAGATGGAAGGGAATATCAACCAAGCTAACGAGAACCGCAAGCATCGCATGATGCATCAACCAGGAACCCACCATACACCAAAGTATCGCCCCAACCCATCTCCAGGATTTGCCCCTAGAACCAACAGACCCCTGATGAACCATCCGACCTATCCCAACCGTGGAAACCCAAGGCCAGGAGGAAACCACAATAACCCCGGCAATCCTAGCAATTTTAGCCGTGCACCACCTAAGTTCAACAACAAAAATGTCGCCACCAACACCAACACTGCCCCAAGGACTGGAAGCAATGTTGTGCCTATTGCAGCAAAGGACAAGTCGCAAGTGACTTGTTATGAATGTGGAACCAAGGGTCACTATTCCAATGAGTGCCCCAAGAAGATTTCCGCAGCCCCCAATGCAAATGCCTCAGCTCAGCAGCAGCGTCGTGTTCAGCCTGGAAGAAGGTTTGCCCCGGGGAATTCGCTCAACCGCAATGGTCGTCTCTTTCTCATGCATGCTGAAGAAGCCCAAGAAGCGCCCGATGTCGTGATGGGTATGTTTTCTGTTAACTCAGTACTTGTAAGAGTGTTGTTTGATTCTGGAGCATCGCACTCGTTTGTTACTGAAGAATTTGCATGCACTAGTAAGATTCAACCCACCAAATTGAAGCATGTTATGATAGTTCAAATACCTGGTTCAACCACCAAAGCTAGACAAATTTGCAAAGCTGTAACTATCCGAATCCATGGCATAGACTTTTATGCTAATATAATAGTACTCGGAACAAAAGGTTTGGAAGTAGTACTAGGAATGGATTGGATGTCCAAACATAAAGGATTAATCGACTGTGCCAAGAAATCCATAACCATGACCAGTACAACCGGAATATCAGTCGAGCATATATCTAAAACCTTGCCCCGTCAATTCAAGTGCAACAGGAGTATAGCCCAGCCAACCATTGACCAAGTCCGGATAGTCTGTGAATACCCCGATGTATTTCCAGATGTTTTGCCCGGTATGCCCCCAGATCGGGATATCGAGTTTATCATTGAACTAATCCCTAGAACTGGACCCATAGCCCAGAGACCATACAACATGAACCCGTCTGAATTAGTAGAGTTGAAGAAGCAATTGGATGCTATGCTGGAAATAGGATTGATCCAACCAAGTGCGTCACCATGGAGATCACCTGTCTTGTTTGTGGACAAGAAGGATGGAGGTAACCGTTTATGTACGGATTATCGGAAGCTGAATGATGTCACCATCAATAACAAGTACACGTTGCCCAAGGTAGAAGACCTGTTTGACCAGTTGACTGGTGCCAAAGTGTTTTCTAAGATTGATCTTAGAACTGGCTATCATCAACTCAAGATTCGTGCAGAGGATATTCCAAAGACTGCCTTTACCACCTGATATGGATTATATGAGTATATTGTCATGTCTTTTGGATTAACCAATGCCCCCGCTTATTTCATGAACCTCATGAATAAGATTTTTATGGACTTCTTGGATAAGTTCGTCGTTGTTTTCATCAATGACATTCTGATATATTCCAAATCAGAAGAAGAACATGAGATACACCTAAGGACCAATTTTGGAACCCTTAGAGAGCATCAGCTGTATGCCAAGTTTAGCAAATGTGAATTCTGGTTACATGAGGTAGGATTCCTCGGACATATCGTATCATCCAGAGGAATTGCCGTTGACCCTACAAAGGTGAACGATGTTGAAGATTGGCAAGCCCCAACCACTCAAACCCAAGTTCGTGCACTTCTCAGATTAGAGGGATACTACCGCAAGTTCGTAGAAGGATTCTCGAGTATAGCCAGACCCATGACCCAATTGCTGAAGAAGGACAAGAAGTTTGTATGGATGGACAAATGTGAAGCGAGTTTTTAGGAACTCAAGAGGAGATTGATTTCAGCCCCAATCTTGATCATGACAGATATCACGAAGCCCTTTGATGTGTATTGTGATGCATCCAAGATCGGTATCGGATGTGTGTTGATGCAAGAAGGAAAAGTTATATCTTATCTATCCCAACAACTGAAACAGCATGAACAGAATTATCCTACCCATGACCTTGAACTCGCAGCCGTAGTTCTAGCCCTAAAGACATGGAGGCATTATCTTATGGGAAACCGTTGTGAGATTTATTCGGATCACAAGAGCGGTAAGTATATATTCACTCAGAAGGAGCTGAATATGAGGCAGAGAAGATGGATTGAGTTAATCAAGGACTATGATCTGGACATCCACTATCACCCCAGTAAAGGCACTATGGTAGCAGATGCCCTTAGCAGATTGCCATGCAATTGAACTCCATGATTCTGAAGGAGCAACCAAGTTTGCACAAAGAGATGGAAGATTTCCGAATGCAATTAGTAAGTGAAGGATTTTTGGCTAGCATAGAACTTCAACCCACTTTGATCAGTCAGATCAAGGAGGCATAGAAAGGAAATGGTAGTATCGACGGAATCAAACATCGTATTGGTACAGGGAAAGTACCTAGATTCACCAAAGATAAAGAAGGAGTTTTGTGGTACAAAGGACGTCTCTGTGTACCAGCAGACTCAGATTTGAAGAAATCTATTTTGAAAGCAGCCCATGATACTATTTATTCTATCCACCCCGGAGGAACGAAGATGTATCAAGATTTGAAGGAGCAATTTTGGTGGCATAAGATGAAGAGATAAATAGGAAGCTATATCGCCAAGTGTGATATTTGTCAGAGAGTCAAGGAGGGACATCAGAGACCCGCAGGACTATTGCAACCATTGCAGATTCCGGAATGGAAATGGGATTCAGTTGGAATGGACTTTATCACCGGATTGCCTACTTCTAGTAGGGGAAATGACTCTATCTGGGTCATAGTTGACAAATTGTCCAAGGTAGCCCATTTCTTACCAGTCAAGACCACCTACCAGAGTTCGAAGCGAGCAGAGTTATACATCGCTAGGATCGTCAGTTTGCACGGAGTCCCCAAGAACATTGTATCGGATCGAGGAACTCAGTTTACCTCGAGATTCTGGAAGAAAGTCCAAGAAGGTTTAGGAGCCCGACTAGATTTCAGCATAGCGTATCACCCTCAGACCGATGGATAAACGGAGCGAGTAAATCAAATACTCGAAGATATGTTGAGAGCATGTGTGCTAGAGTATGGATCTAAATGGGAAGACTGTCTGCCTTTCGCAGAATTTTCTTACAACAACAGTTATCAAGCTAGTCTGCAAATGGCCCCATTTGAGTTCATGTATGGAAGGAAGTGTCGCACCCCTTTTAATTGGTCGGAAGTAGGAGAGAGTCAGATTTTGGACCCGACATCCTACGAGAAGCAGAAGAGAAAGTTTACAAGATTCGTGAGCACCTCAAGACCACCCAGTCAAGACAGAAGAGTTACGTCGACAAGAGACATCGAGACCTCGCTTTCAATATCGGATATTTTGTGTATCTCAAAGTGTCGCCTTTGAAGGGAATGCAGTGTTTCCATCTCAAAGGAAAGTTAGCCCCCAGATATATCGGACCCTTCAAGATTCTGAATCTTCGAGTAGAAGTATCGTATCAATTGAAACTGCCCGAGGAGACGTCAGCAGTGCACAATGTGTTCCATATATCGTTACTTCGCAAATGCCTTGAAGTTCGAAAGAAGACTGAAGTTTTCAAGAACATTGATCACCGGACCATAGAGATCAACGATGACCTGACGTATCCCGAAGTACCCATCCGTATTTTGGAGGAAGCTTTCAGAACCACTAGAACCCGAAGCATAAAGTTTCTCAAGATTCAGTGGAGTAACCACAATGAAGAATAAGCTACCTGGGAGCGAGAAGATCACATCAAGACGGACTTTCCCGATCTTTTTAAATCCTAGTTTTCTTCTTTCTCAAATCTCGGGACGAGATTTTGTTTAATGAGGGACGGTTTGTAACATCCCAAAAATGTTGAACAATGATATCAAATTCCAATCACCAAAATTTAGGTTAACTAAAACTTGTGTTAATCACATCATTATGAATGCATGTGTGTATGTGATGATTGTATGAATGCATGAATGGACCTATGTGATGGATCTAAATAGCAAGGATTTGATTAAAGATGCAAACAACATCATCTAAAACATTTCCTAGCAGAAACAAATCAAGAGAAAATCAAAAACAAATCAAATAAAGCAAATGGTCATTTTTGACAATCTTGCCCACTAGACCACTTTGAGTGTTTCTAGTCCAAGATTTTAAGTAGAAACTTTTCCAATTCTTTTCACCCCTTGCTAGACCAAGAAAAATTGAATCAAAGACCACCTTTCAAACTTGCAGAACATTTGGCAACTTGATTCAAATCACAATTCAAAATTGAATCTGATTCATATGTGAAGATCCCACATTTTCAAAACCCAACCAAACCAGTGCCCCTTGACCAATCCAGCTAACCAGAGACTCCCTAGTATGTAACTAGAAAACCCGCCAAGTTTGAATCCAAAATTCGAATTTGAATTTCTTTCGGCCATTTCATCAAACACCTTGTCAGCAGCAAACAACAAAACATCAAACACTATTGGTAGCAGTGAATTTGACCAACCTTGTTCCCTATCTGGTTTGCAGCAAGCTCTTAGTAGATCACCTAGCCCCTTTAACAATCTTTAGCACCACTATGTGTTGGAATTATGCCCTAGAGGCAATAATAAAGATGTTATTATTATAATTCTTGTTCATGATAAAGTTTATATTCCATGCTAGAATTGTATTAAGCGGAAACTTTAATACTTGTGTGGTTTGTGAACAACACCGTGTCCCTAGTATGCCTCTATGGACTAGCTCATTGATTAATGATGGTTAAGGTTTCCTAACCATAGACATGAGTTGTCGATTAATAATGAGATCATATCATTGGGAGAATGATATGATGGACAGACCCAAACTAAGCGGAGCAATTAGATCGTGTCATCGTGTTCATCTTTGCAAAGCTTTTATTATGTCAAATATTGTATTCCTTAGACCATGAGATAATACAACTCCCTGGTATCAGAAGAAAGCTTTGAGGTCATCAAACGTCATCCTATGAGAGGGTGATCATAAAGGTGTCTCGTGTGATCGAAAGTGCACATTGGGTTGTATGTATCGAGATGGGATTTGTCCCTCCCAAGTCGGAGAGACATAGTTCGGGCCCACTCGGTAATCGATATCAACACCGCTTGCAATCATGTGGTTAAGGAGTTAATCACAAAGTGATATCGGATTACGGAACGAGTAAAGTACTTGCTGTGAACGAGATTGAACTAGGTATGACGGTACCGACGATCAAATCTTGGGCAAGTAAAACATCGCGAGATAAAAGGAATATATATATGGGATTGATTGAATCCTGGCATCATGGTTCATCCGATATGATCATCGATGAATGTGTGGGAGTCAATATGGGTTTCCAGACCCCGCTGTTGATTATTGATAGAAGATCATGTCTGCATATTCTCGAACCCGAAGGGTCACACACTTAACGTGTCTCGACGCTAGGATAGATTGGATAATTGGTTTATGAGTTTTTGTTCGGAGTCTCGGATGAGATATAGGACGTAACGAGAGGTTCCGGAATGGTCCGGAGAATAAGATTCATATAAGGCAATGCAGTTTTTGGAGTTCGGAATTGTTTCGGGTTAATCGGTATTGTACCGGAAGCTTCTAGAACCTTCCGGAGTAGGACCAACGTGGCCCCACTTGTCGGGAGGGGGCATGGTCCTATGAGGGAGTGCCCTGGCCGCATTGGGCTAGGGGCACAAGGCCCCATAGGGCCCAGCCGGCCAAACCCTAGGGGAGCTTCTAGAAGGGGGGAAACTTGCCCCCCACTCCTCCCTCCTTTGGCCGCCGGCCTAAGGCTTGGGGGAGGGGCAAGGGCCAGCCGCACACCCCTCTATATAAAGAGGGCTGGGGGCACACCCCTCCCACACCTCCTACACAACCCTAGCCGCCCTTCTGCCCCTCCTCTCTCTCTCTCTCCCTCCCGACTGCGCGTAGGCGAAGCCCTGCCGCAGAAACTCTCCACCGCTTGCACCGCGCCGTCGCGTTGTAGATCCAATCCATATCTCCACCCTACTTGATGGACCGAGGAAGGAGGAGACGTCGAGGTGCCACACATGTGCATCTCTGGGAGGCATCGCCACTTGCGGTGTTAGATAAGATCGGATCGCGAGGAGGAGAAGCGAGTACGACTACATCACCCACGTTCCGTCGAACGTTCCGCTGTGCGAATCTTCAAGGGTATGAAGATCTCATCTATTCCCCCTCGTTGTTTGCATCTCCTAGATTAGATCTTGGCTTTCGTGTTCGCATCCGTAGAATTTTTTTGATTTACTATGCTGCGAAACCCTTCAGTGGTATCAGAGCCAGGTTTATGCGTAGATGTGTTTCACGAGTAGAACGCAACATGGTTGTTGCGGGCATTGATGTTTTCTGTTGCAAGCCTCTTGTTTGTGTACTTCTTATGACGCGGGATAGTGAGATCAAAGCGGTCCAGGCCAACCTTACGCGACCTCGTTCACGAGACCGGCTTCGCACTTGACGTGTGGCTTGTTCCACACATGTGGCTGGTGGATGCCAGTTTCTCTCACTATAGTTGTCATGGGATTTACACCGGAGTTTGGCAACCATAATATCAACATTGTGGCTTTCGGTAGGTAAGAATCGTTCTTAGCTTGCTACTCCCATAAGCCACGTAAAACATGCAACAACAAAGTAGAGGCGTCTAACTTGTTTTTGCAGGGAGTGTTTTCTGTGATAGGGTATGGCCCAAGATGTGATGTGTATGTTGTATGCAATGAACATGTTTTGTAATGTTTCACGACTTGCATGTCGATGAGTACACAACCGGCAGGAGCCATATGGTTGTCTTTATAATTGTGTATGACCTGTGTGTCAACTTCTTATACGCCATGTAATAGCTTTACTTTATCGCTAAGTAGTTAGCAATAGTTTTAGTTGCTATTCGTGGTGGAGGCAATCATGGTGGAGTGATGGAGATCATGCCGGCACGCACAAGATGGAGATCATTGCGTGAATATTGTCTATACCATGTCACATAAAGTTATATGCATGTGATGTTTATCCTTTTATGTATCTTATTATGCTTAGATCGCGACGGTAGCATTATAAGATGATTCCTCACTTAAAGATCAAGATAAAACTGTGTTCTCCTCATGTATGCATCGTTGCGAAAGTTCGTCGTGTTCAGGCATCACGTGATGATCGGGTGCTATAAACTCTACGTTCACATACAACGGGTGCAAGCCAGTTTTGCACACGCGGAAATACTTGGGTTTGACTTGACGAGCCTAGCATGTACAGACATGGACTCGGAACACATGAACCGAAAGGTTAAGCATGAGTCATATGAATGATATGATCGACACTTCTTTGTCCACCATTGAAACCACATCTCTTCTCGTGAATATCGGATTAGGTGTGGTGAATTTGGATCATGTTCACTAAACAACTTGAGGGATGTTGAATTTAGTGGGAGTTCATCTAGTAATTTGATTAAGTTGAACTAGTTATCATGAACATAGTCTAAATTGTACTTGCAAATTTTGTAGATCAAATGGCTAAGTCCAACTTCAACTTCAACGTTTTTGCTGAGAAAGAAAAGCTTAAGAACAATGGGTCTAACTTCACCAACTGGTTCCAACTGAGAATCATTCTCCTGGCGGACAAAAGGACTATGTCCTTGAGAATGCGCTAGGTGACGCCCTTGTAGATGCTACTGATGAGAAAGCATTTATCGATCGGCATAAAGATGATTATGGTGTGATTAAGAGAACCATGTTGTTTGCTATGGAATCGGACCTTTAAAATCGTTTTGAATATTACCCCGGGCCCTTTGAGATTCTTGAGGAACTAAAAACTATGTTTCAGACTCAGGCTCGAGAGATATGAGATCTCGAGAAATTCTTAAGCGCAAGATGGAGGAAGGAGTTCCGTTAGTGAGCACGTCATAAAGATGTCGGGCTACACTCAACGCCTTGAGCAACTGCTGCAAGATTCCGGAGGAGCTCAAGATTGAGGGTTCGCAATCACTCCTCCTAGCTACAAAAGTTTTGTAGTTACTCATAATCGATTGGTTCCACGATACGATCACCGAGCTCTTCGCTATTTGAAAGCTGCGGAGGTGGACATCAAGAAGGATAATCATGTGTTTATGGTCAACAAGCCCCCCAGCTTTAAGAAAGGTAAGGGTGCAAACAAGCCCTTCAAGAAAGGCAGCGGCAAGCGCGTTGCCCCTGCTGAGAAGAAGCTCAAGTCTGGACCTAAGCCGGACACTGAGTGCTTCTATTGCAAGGACAAGGGTCCTCGAAGCGCAATCGCAAGTACTTAGCGGACAAGAAGGCTGGCACCATCAAAGGTATATTTGATATACATGTTATTGATGTTTTCCTTACTAGCCCTCGTTGTAGTGCCCGGGTATTTGATCTTCGAGTTGCTAATATTTGTAACTCAAAACAGGGCTGCGGAATAGAGCGGCTAGCGAGGGATGAGGTGACGATCTTGGCGTTGGCAACGGATCAAGAGTTGATGTGATGGCCGTCGGCACGCTCTCCTTAGTTTTACCTTCGGGATTAGTTTTAAACCTCAATAAATGTTATTATGTGCCTGCGTTGAGCATGAACATCATATATGGATCGTGTTTATTGCAAGATGATTATTCATTTAAATCTGAGAATAATGGTTGTTCTATTTATATGAGTAACATCTTTTATGGTCATGCACCTGCTGTGAATGGTTTATTTCTTCTGAATCTCGAAAGGGATGAAACACACATCCATAACATTGAGGCTAAGAGATGCAAGGTAGATAGTGATAATACTACTTATTTGTGGCACTGCCGTCTAGGTCATATTGGTGTAAAACGCATGAAGAAACTCCATTCTGATGGACTTTTGGAGTCTCTTGATTTTGAATCATTTGACACATGCGAACCATGCCTCATGGGCAAGATGATCAAAACCCCGTTCTCCGGAATGATGGAGCGAGCAACGGACTTGTTGGAAATCATACATACCGATGTATGCAGACCGATGAGTGTTTCGACGCGCGGTGGATATCGCTACTTTCTCACTTTTGCCGATGACTTAAGTAGATATGGGTATATCTATTTAATGAAACATAAATCTGAAACATTTGAAAAGTTCAAAGAATTTCAGAATGAAGTGGAAAACCATCGTAACAGAAAGATTAAGTTTCTACGATCCGATCGTGGAGGTGAATATTTGAGTTATGATTTTCTCACGCATCTTAAAGTAAGCTGAATCGTTTCGCAACTCACGCCACCCGGAACACCACAGCGTAATGGTGTGTCTGAACGCCGGAATCGAACTCTATTAGATATGGTCCGATCAATGATGTCTCTTACTGATTTGCCGTTATCATTTTGAAGTTATGCATTAGAAACTGCTGCATTCACTTTAAATAGGGCACCATCTAAATCCGTTGAGACGACACCGTATGAACTGTGGTTTGGTTCTAAACCTAAGTTGTCGTTTCTTAAAGTTTGGGGATGCGAAGCTTACGTCAAGAAGTTGATGCCAGACAAGCTCGAACCCAAAGTGGAGAAATGCATCTTCATAGGATACCCTAAGGAAACTATTGGGTATACCTTCTATCACAGAACCGAAGGCAAAGTGTTTGTCGCAAAGAACGGATCCTTTCTTGAGAAGGAGTTTCTCTCGAAAGAAGTGAGTGGGAGGAAAGTAGAGCTAGACGAGGTTTTTGAACCTTCTCTTGAATTGGAGAGTAGCGCAGCACCTGAAATTGTTCCAAAGTGCACCGCACCAACAATAGAGGAAGCTAATGACAAGGATCATGAAGCTTCGGACGATGCTACTACTGAACGTCGCAGGTCGACAAGGTCGCATGCCCCTCCTGAGTGGTACGGCAAGCTTGTCTTAACTGTCTTGTTAGTAGACGACAGTGAACCTGCGAACTATGAGGAAGCGATGATGAGCCCAGACTCTGAGAAATGGCTAGAGGCCATGAAATCCGAATTGGGATCCATGAGCGAAAACCAAGTATGGACTTTGGTGGACCCTCCTAGCGATCGAAAGGCCATTGAGTGCAAATGGATCTTCAAGAAGAAAACGGACGCGGATGGTAATGTTACCGTCTATAAAGCACGACTTGTCGCGAAAGGTTTTTGACAAGTTCAAGGTGTTGACTACGATGAGACTTTCTCTCCCATAGCGATGTTTAAGTCCATTTGGATTTTATTAGCAATTGCTGCGTTTCATGATTATGAAATATGGCAGATGGATGTCAAGACTGCGTTCCTTAATGGCAACATTGATGAAGAGTTGTATATGATGCAACCCGAAGGTTTTGTCGATCCTAAGGATGCTAATAAAGTGTGCAAACTTCATCGTTCCATTTATGGACTGAAGCAAGCATCTCGGAGTTGGAACCTTCGTTTTGATCAAGTGATCAAGAGCTTTGGATTTTTTCCAAATTGCTACGAAGTTTGTATCTACAAGAAAGTGAGTGGGAGCTCAGTGACATTTCTGGTACTATATGTGGATGACATATTGATTATTGGAAATGACATTGACATGCTTAACGATGTGAAGAGTTATTTGAACAAATGTTTTTCAATGAAAGACCTTGGGGAAGCTGCTTATATCTTGGGAATCAAAATCTATAGAGATAGACAAAGACGCCTGATAGCTTTAAGACAGAGTACATACCTAGACAAAGTTCTGAAAAGGTTCAGAATGGATAAGGCAAAGAAAGGTTCAGTGCCTATGTTGTCAGGTAAGATATTGAGCAAGGCTCAGTGTCCAGCTACGGTAAATGATAGAGAAGCTATGAGCAAAGTGCCTTATGCCTCGGCCATAGGTTCTATCATGTATGCCATGTTGTGTACTAGACCGGATGTGTCCAATGCTCTTAGTTTGACGAGAAGGTACCAAAGTGATCCAGGAGTGGAACACTGGACAGCCGTGAAGAACATCCTAAAGTACTTGAATAGGACTAAAGAAATGTTCTTAGTCTATGTAGGTGATGAACAGCTCGTCGTAAAGGGTTACGTCGACGCTAGTTTCGACACTGACAAGGATGATTCTAAATCTTAGACAGGATACATTTATATTTTGAATGGAGGAGATATGAGCTGGAGAAGCTGCAAGCAAAGTGTGATCGCGAGATCTACATTAGAAGCGGAATACATGGCTGCTGCACAAGCGTCAAGTGAAGGAGTTTGGATCAGTAACTTCATCACTGAGCTTGGCGTGGTTCCAAGTGCCTTGGACCCAGTGGAGATATTGTGTGACAACACTGGCGCCATAGCACTAGCTAAGGAACCAAGATATCATCCAAAGACCAAGCATATCAACCGCAAGTTTCATATAATCCGAGATTATATAGCAGATGGAGATCTGAAGATTAGCAAAGTACATACAGATCTGAATTAATAATGAGATCATATCATTGGGAGAATGATATGATGGACAGACCCAAACTAAGCGGAGCAAGTAGATCGTGTCATCGTGTTCATCTTTGCGAAGCTTTTTTATGTCAAATATTGTATTCCTTAGACCATGAGATAATACAACTCCCTGGTATCGGAAGAAAGCTTAGAGGTCATCAAACATCATCCTATGAGAGGGTGATCATAAAGGTGTCTCTCAGGTGATCAGAAAGTTCCTATTGGATTGTATGTATCGAGATGGGATTTGTCCCTCCCAAATCGGAGAGATATACTTCGGGCCCACTCGGTAATCGATATCAACACCGCTTGCAAGCATGTGGTTAAGGAGTTAATCACAAAGTGATATCGGATTACAGAACGAGTAAAGTACTTGCTGTGAACGAGATTGAACTAGGTATGACGGCATGCAACGATCAAATCTCGGGCAAGTAAAATATCGCGAGACGAAGGGAATATATATGGGATTGATTGAATCCTGGCATCGTGGTTCATCCGATATGATCATCGATGAATGTGTGGGAGTCAATATGCGTTTCCAGACCTCGCTGTTGATTATTGATAGAAGATCATGTCTGCATATTCTCGAACCCGAAGGGTCACACACTTAACGTGTCTCGACGCTAGGATAGATTGGATAATTGGTTTATGAATTTTTTTCGGAGTCTCGGATGAGATCCAGGACGTAACGAGAGGTTCCGGAATGGTCCGGAGAATAAGATTCATATAAGGCAATGCAGTTTTTGGAGTTTGGAATTGTTTTGGGTTAAGCGGTATTGTACCGGAAGCTTCTAGAACCTTCTAGAGTGGGACCAACATGGCCCCACTTGTCGGGAGGGGGAATGGTCCTATGAGGGAGTGCCCTGTCCGCATTGGGCTAGGGGCACAAGTCCCCATAGGGCCCAGCCGGCCAAACCCTAGGGAAACCCTAGGGAAGCTTCTAGAAGGGGGGAAACTTGCCCCCCACTCCTCCCTCCTTTGGCCGCCGGCCTAGGGCTTGGGAGGGCAGGCCAGCCCACCCCTCTATATAAATAGGGCTGGGGGCGCACCCCTCCCACACCTCCTCCACAACCCTAGCCGCCCTATTGCCCCTCCTCTCTCTCTCCCGATCATTGCGTGGCGAAGCCACAGAAACTCTCCATCAGCTTGCACATTGTCACACTGTAGATCCAATCCATCTCTCCACCCTACTTGCTGGACCGAGGAAGGAGGAGACATCGAGGTGCCGACGTGTGCATCTCTCGAGGCATCGCCACTTGTGTTAGATCGGATCGCGAGGAGGAGAAGCGAGTACGACTACATCACCCACGTTCCGTCGAACGTTCCGCTGTGCGAATCTTCAAGGGTATGAATATCTCATCTATTCCTCCTCGTTGTTTGCATCTCCTAGATTAGTTCTTGGCTTTCCCGTTCGCATCCGTAGAAATTTTTTGATTTACTATGCTGCGAAACCCTTCACTGTGAGCATGCAAGGGACATCTATGGTGAGCATGCCGAGCCTAACTTGCCACCCCCAAGTCGACAGCGAGCTAGGAGAAGCACCAAGCCTAGAAAGCATGTCTGGAGCACTGACCACCGCCACCCCCTGCCCAAGCCCAAACCCTTGCCAGCCCCTGGAACACCCGCCAAGATCGCGCCCAGTCTCTCCGCGAGCGAGCCGAGCGCGCGCCAGAGTGCCATCAGCGACACACGCCCACAGACCGCGTGCCGCCCTTGCCGCTTGCATGCATGATCGCCACGCCCACAAGGCAAGCGTAATACTACCAGTTGATTTGGCTAGCTTATACTTGCAATTTATGCAAGCTAACACTTGCAACTATGAAAGTTAGATAACCTATGCAATGCATTAAGCATGCTTGGTTAGATACATTTGATGATGCCCAATCCTACTTTTACTTGCAAGCTTAGTAGCTTATTTATTTATCAAAGCTTTCTAGTTAAGGTTAAATGGTAATTGGTAGACTTTAGAAAGATATTTAAAGGTAGCATAAAGAGCGTAAAACTTAGCCTAAGTTAGATAATCTTGATGTCATTCTAAGGCATGATATTGAACTTAGCTAGTTCACACTTGTTTACCACCCCTCATTAGTATTTGTCCCCCACTTATAGATGCCAGTGCTAAGCATAAAACTTGATCAACTTTAGATGGGAATACCTGGTGAAAATGGTTATGAAAACCTTAGAATGATGAGTCATTTTACTGAAAAGTTTTGACATGTGTTCTTGAACACCAGATGGTTTTGATGATGAAAATGTTAAGGCATCAGCCTTAGCCCTTTATAAAACTGATGGTTGTCTCGATGCGATACCATTCCAATTTTACTGTACAACCACAATACCCGAAAATTGGGTAGGACTTGACTGGAAATTTATATACCTTAGTATGGGTTCCCTTGCGGCCAAGGTTTGAGCCGAGGCTACCTTGTGAAGCTTGTCCACCTGTGCAGTACCCAAGATGATAGTTGTTCATGGTTGGGAGGCCAAACTCACAGGAGAGGTGCCTATACTAGGGCGTGTAATTGAAAGGTTAGGATTGATTATCCGCATACTGAGTATGGTGAATTCAGGAATTGTTCCTGACGGATGTATCGAATGTTGTGGTGAAAGTGTACCACCTCTGCAGAGTAACAAACTATTCGAATAGTCGCGTCCGCGGTTATGGACTGTTGGAGTGGCCATACTGTTCTGTCGTCAGATGCTTTCAAAATGACTTATGTAATGATTTATGACTTTGAATTGACCACAATAGAGTTGGGACATGAAATTCAAGATCCCACTTAGGTGTTATAAAACTCTCAACTAGATTTCTTTGCTTCTGAACTTAGTAGAGGTAAATTTGGCTTTTTGCAAAACAACCCTAGAGCTTAGTATCCTACTCAAAACCACTTTACTTGTTAGTATTAGTTTGCGAGTACTTAAAGAGTACTCATGGATTTGTCCTTGGCTATTCCCGTGGCCAGGCTATGAAGAGGAGTATCAGGAAGACAGATAGCAAGAAGGTTACGACAACTAGGATCATCTCCCATCGTTAGCATTTCCTGTGACCATGAAGATGGAGCCTCGCCGACGCTATCGTTATTATTGCGTTATTCTGCTTCTTGAATTGTATTAAGACTGGATCATGAGATCCTTATTTGTGTAAGACCTTATGTATGGTTTATAATGGATGATGTACTGTGATATCCAATCTGTTATGTCTCGCAAAAATGGTAATCCTGGGATTGCGATGTATGGAATAACAGGCATCTGCGATTAAAAATCCGGATGTTGACATGGGAAGACGGCGAGCCAATGTTGTGGATGTGTCTCCATCATACTCCCTTTTCTCCATCCTGCTCCCTCAGGGTCCATTTATAGGCACGACATCTTGGGCGGAAACAAAGACAGGAACAACGATGTGGGAGGAAAAGCTTGCGGGAAACGGTGGAGTGGGTGTCAAGCATGTTGGTCTCCATTAATGGTAGCTCGAGCGCCTACAAGGGAAATGTGTTGGACGCGATCCCCATAAATGGGTCGACTCTTTGGATGCACTTGTACTCTCTGGATGGACAAAAGCCTCTATCATGTCCTCCCCCACTCACAAACAGACAGATTCATAAACTTTACGTGTCAAAAATACATGTCATCGTTGGAGTTTCCCTTAACCCAATAACTAATTCCCGCGATATTGGCTCTATGCATCCAAAGCAAAGCCGATGGTCCCATGGTTGGGCCATATGCTTTGGCCCACATGTTGCGTTTTTTCTAACAATGATCTTGCCATTTCTAGCGTGCTACGACACAAATCTCTCTATAATCCAGTATAACTATTTTTTGTTAGACTTTTTTCTTGGTGCAACATTTACTAAATTTTTAGTTACTTTTGGCATAAAAATTTCTAAAAACCATATTAGCACCACATTGATGCACATACTAGTTCAAATTACATAATTAGCACGCTGTGAGATAATTATAAAAAAATAGTTATGACAATTAGTACAATTATCATGTTCTCTCGCTATGATTGCCGCATTAATATTATAAAGCTATTGTTACCATATTTCTAATAGATAATTACCACAACATCATCCATTTATCATATTTTTATCATGTAATTACCAGATTGTTTATATATTATTACCAGATTCTTAATAAACAATTGCAACAACGTAATTTATATACATTGCCATACAATTACCTGATTGTGAGCACACAATTACCATATTATCTAGTTTTTTAATAGGGATCACACTAGTACCATATTGTTAGCAGGCAATCAATATCGACAACATCTACACGTTTTCATGCAATTACCAGATTATCTATTCAATGTTACTAGATTGTTAGCAAACAATTATCACCATGCTACTTCTATACACTATCATTACAATTACCAGGTTATATATGCATGATTACTAGATTGACTAATCCTAGTTACCAACTTTTAATTGACAGTTGCCAGCACTAAGTGTCCTCTCACACAAGAACCTTGATCTTCCGCCATAGCCAAATGTTCACGTGGAGAGAGAGAGAGAACTACCACGCACACGTGATGGAGCCTAGGGTCGTGCGTGACTCACTAGGAAGAGGAGCTGCTACTTGATCTCACAACGGAGGGCTACTACACGTCCTCTAGATCCGCATGCATTGATAACAACATCAATGTTGCGCTATCATGCCTCTGCTACACCATGAATTCTCCACCTCTTCCTCGTGTCTTAAGTTTCCCTCATATGCTCCCCCGGGCGCCAGAGTCGTGTCATCCAGTTCGGCCCACTTCGACAGACAACAACGCTACCTCCTCTACTACACCATGTGTGCCTTCCTTTCATGCCTTGCATATCCCTCATATGCGCTGCTTCCTATGTGTTGGCACCACGTTCTCAAGATCCAACCACATTGACGGGTTGTATCATCATGCACAAACGCATCAAGATGGTGACCCCCTTGCATTGATGAAGTGCTGCATCATCTGGTCGGGTCACCCGCATCACTAGAGACCTTCCCTGCGTCAGACTAGAGGAACTCTTTGTGGAATCTTCTTATATGTATATATATACACCAAACCTGCATTTCGTACATACCCGAGATGTACATATCTAAATTTTACATACCTAAGGTTTACATATCTAAAATATACTTATCCAAGTTATATATACCTAGGTATCGCACGCCTAAGGTATACGTACCTAAGTTGCATATATAAACACATATCCTGGATACGTACACCTTAGATATGTAACATCTTAGGTATGTGATATCTAGATATGTGTAACTTAGGTATATGAAACCTAGATATATGTAACTACGGTACGTATACCCTCAGTATGTGTGGTTCAAAGTAAAACATACATGTATTGTGGGAACCAAGGTGCACCAGTCATCTTACCTCTATATATATAGAGAGAGAGCATGCAAGGTGAGGGAGAAATGAGGATAGGTGGCTAAAACACCTGAAATTAACGAGGTGTGTGGCCCACCCGTTAGTGCATTAAAATAGGGAAGAAGAGCGCTTGACGCATTGCCGTAAAGGGCGTTTGAAGGACACGTTCTTATAATAGATAATCATTTTTTTAGGTTTGAAGCAAACTTTATTACTCAATGGTAGTTAAACCATTTACATGCATAGGCATTAAAAAATGGGAGGATCATCTAGCCACATCTCATGAGGTGATCGTGTGGCTTTCCTAGCATTGTATCAATGAATACCATGTGTTATATGAGTTTATGTTTACTCAGTTAGAACCAATCTAAAGTACTAATAAGAGACCGTTCTTTAAGAGGTATAGGCGCACCTATGATTTTTTTAGTTCAGTGCATATTAGATGTTCAAGAGAAACTTAGTTGTTACGTTTGCTGATGTAGTTTTCTCAATAATTTGTTTCAAGTCCAAGGCCTTCCAGATTTTCTTTGTTTTGTCACATGTAAAGAGAGCATGTGGGATATCCTCTTTTCCAGTTCGCATACAAGACACTGAGGACTGACTTTCCACTACCACAGAGTGACACTAATAAGGACATTAGAAATGGTAGCAAGATCGCCCACGGTTAAATGTAAAAGCTCATGACGAATGAGGCCTTCACGTCTGGGTGTCCTGTGACCCGAGTTTCATCGGCAACAATGAAAATTAATGGTCTGTTGTCGTTTGATTTGGCAACTGACATTTATTTAAACCATGTGTGATGTGGCTTTGAATAGCATCAGAGACCACAACGAAACCGATGGAAAACATGTTAATAAATTGTAAGGTGGTTTGGTTCCCGTCTTTATAAATTATGTAGTTCATTTCCATGTAAACTTGAACTATTAAATCATCCTTGTACAGAGAATTATCGCACACAATTCTCCTGTCAAGCTCTCCCTTACCACAACTCTCTACAACACCAAAAATTCAGCTTCCTCCATTCTAATGACACTCGTAGTACCTAACAGATAGTTGTACTACTTCGAAGCATAATGCATGAGCTTCACAGTGACGTTCACCTAGCGTGCAAAACGCGTGGTGGGATGGGCTAGAATGTGAAGGTGTTTGGGCTAGAATGTTCAAGGATAAGTTCCTCGACAGCGCACCTATGAAGGTGTTTGGGCTAGAATGTGAATTCAGTAAAGCAATGTACGGCGTCATCCAAGCTAGTCTTCTATATGAGTAGAGGCAACACTTTGTTGTCCTGCAACTTTCGGTGGCGTGCGAGTGTCTCGTCTTCCATATTTGTCGTGCCAATGGAATGTCGGAACTCCTCAGACACTTCTTGAGAAATAAAATTATCAGTTTCTGTAGCGTTGCTATCTAGAATGGTGTATGTATGTTATAATACTACTGCATCACCATTCCTTCTGCAATCAACCTCCATCAGGCTCCCCTAAACCCAACTTGCAACAATACTCCATCTCTCGTCGCTCTTTTTAATGCTTATATTAGGACTCATCTCTCTAAGTACGGACTCATCTTTCTAAGTACGCTCCATATACAATAGAAATCAGAGAAGGAGGCTAGGCTAAAGTTACGTTGAACTATGATAAAATAAAGTATACAACTCTGGATGTTCGCATCGACTCTGAGCTTGCTAGGAAGTACTAGATATTAGTTGGCTATAATAGGTCTTTAGATTGTCATTATGTGTACTAGATTTTGTAATGTGTCAGTATTATTAATAAATACATTTTAAATATTGTTTCTCAATGCAAACGTTTATTTTAACCATTGTCAATAAGTTGACGCACATATAAAAGTTAGGTAACCCCTAAAAAACCATAACATAGGCACATCCTTATATAGGATAAGGGAGGGGTGCCCTCCCTCTTAGGTGCCCCGTGTGAGACTAAAGGTAAATGGAAAATGGGGCAAAATTCGTTCCAGCCGGATGGGCCGATTTCTAGCCCAATACACAAAACCATAACAGCAGCAACAGCTAGAGGCGGTGACTGGCCAAGTGGGCCTTTCCATGGCCCACCCTGTGCCTACCAACCTCCCGCCCGGAAGCAGCAACCAGCGCCCCCGCGCCTGGGTCGGCACGTGCCCTCGCGGCCCGCTTGGCAGCCCGGGCGGGCTAGCATCACAGCAGCCCACAATCGGCAGCAGCAGCTGCGCTCTTCAACACGCGGCCGGCCACCCGGCTGGCCGCAGCCCAACGCACGGCCGCACGCCAGATATCGCCAGCGGCGCCCTGCCTGGCTGGTCCAGCCCGCTTGCGTGGCTCCACGAGTGGTGGAGATTAGGATGCCGCCCTATGCGGCCATTTCTATCTGCCGCACTTGGGTTTGGTCAAACCAGCCCATGTGCTATTTTTTGTCTTTTTTCCTGCGTTTTTTCTCCTAGGCCAATTATCTCCAGGGATCTGGCCTAATATGAAAGTTTATTTTATAAATCTTAATTTAAATATTATTTAGAATATATTAGTTCATAATTAACATATAACAAATGTATATTTAAACTCCCATTTATCTGAAACTCCTTTCAGTCCTTTTCCTTCTTTCTCTCTCCGACCAACTTCGGTTTTCCCATAAAAATTCTGGTTCCTCTCTCTCTTTCTATCGCTTTTAGGATTCCTTCTTACAGACAGATCTCTAAGCGTCGTAATGCCCTTAAGCGTGTGTCCCTACGGTTTGGGAATTTTATAGACATGATCTCTATCAATGATCACAGAGGTAGTCGATATGCACATGTGACCCCTATGACACTGATGATTCTCCATCGTTTTTGAACCTGAAATAATATGTGTTATGTTCCTTTTGTCTTTTTGATACTTACATTGTCTGAGATTTGATCATCGACATCTCCATGTTGGGTTCGATCTCGTTATCGACAATGCTACTTTAAAATCATACCAATAAGTGATATCCCGTGACCTAGTTACATGTTGCGCAACATATTTGATATAACTTATCCGAGTGGACCCCGAGTATATTCCATCACACGGATGTACAAATCCTGCTCTTGACACATGCGCCTCAACCTGTTCATGTAGATACCCAATGACATCCTTATGATCACGTTTTCATAGAGTAACATTAAATATCATCAAAGTATCCTCGGGGGACAGTGATTAGATATGGTCTCATGGTCTGAGGAACAAGTCACTATGTTTCTGACAATTGCAACTGTGAATTTTGTGATATGATAGTGTTGCAACAAACATCTGCGAAACAGTGTCCACTATCTCATTCTCCGATGAGATAGCTCCATTATCAATTAGGTGTCGAAGAACCTTCATGGTCAGGAAACCTTTGACCATCCGTTGACCAATGAACTAGTTAGATAGAGGCTACTAGGCACTTGGGTTTGTTTATATATCACACCAATGTTTCCTTATTGATATATTTATAGCATGGTATAAAAATATTATGAACTAATGGAATGTTTTTAATAAACTCCTTTATTATTTGCCTCTAGGGCACATTTCCTTCAGTTTTCCACTTGCACTAGAGTCCAAATAATCTAGTTGCATTGCTACTAATCATAAACCATATCCCATATGCGTTTATCGATCATGGTGCTCACGGAGGACTTACTTGTCCTAAATTTGTTTTACCGGATTCATAAGGTACTATTTTGCAAATCATTAATGTAACCTATTTGAAATTAACGCCCATTATCATATAATGTACCTTTAGCATTTTGGTAAAAAAGTGAGACTTTCGTTTTCTAGTATATACAATGATGATCTACCAACCAATTGGATTTTCAAGATGTCATGTATAACTATAAACACACTTAGTCGAAAATTGAACTTTCTCCAGACCAAAATTATACTTGCTAATTCTGAAGTATCCTTATACTTCTAAATATTTATAGTTTCAATCCAAGTGCAACACTTGCAACTTTGATTCTGACCATGCTTCCTTTGCGCTATACTTAACTGTGATTCAGTTGTTAACTCGCCAATCCTTCTAGAATATTTATTCTTCATAACTAAGAACATGGGTCATATTATGTCTAATTTAACTTAAATGATCCAATCATTTCTAATACCCAGAACGTTGTTCACCATATGTCAATCACATATTCAAGAACGCTGTTATTCTCCCACTCAAATACATTATCAATATTTGATATTTCAGAATATAACTCATCTCCCACTCAAATATGTCAAACACATATTCTATTGGGAAAACTCCTTAGCTCCCACTCAACTTAAAACCTTTCTAGACAATCTTGGAAAATCCAAAATTCTTTGATCTTTCATCAAATAGAGAATTTTCTTATTACAAGACTTCAACCATTCCTGATTGATCGAATCATGCCTATTATATCAATTACAACCTTTCTCTTCATACTCTTGAGGACTTTGCAGTTTTGAACAGTCCTTACCCAATTTCCAAAATTGGACTTATCTGCTGATTCAATCCAATAGACAATAAGTATTTGTTAGAACGTCTTTATGACAAATCAATCCTTTATGTATTCCCTTTAATCTTCATTTCCATCCTTTCAACCTTGCAGTTTAGTAGGAAGGATTAATTAAATTCCCCTACTTAATGAGATCAAGTAACCTTTACTTCATAATCTCAAATGTTACTTAATTTGGGATTTCATGACTCTAAGTCATTTCTTGTACTTAGGTCCATTAATATTTCTTTGTAGTTCATAGGTATGTCTTTATCCAATAATAAGTCAAGTGAATCAAGAATGAAATTCTGCAAGGGGCAGAATGAAATCTTGAATCCTACTTCTTTAAAGTATTAGTTGAATCATTTATGATCACATCATTATGGTTTCCCTCTATTTTTAAAGTATATTTCCAAAACATATTCTGTGTTATGTTCTTAACAATTCAGAGGCAAGGTCAAACCTTTTATGCTTACACTTATGTCCTTCCACTAACTGACATGGTTATACCCTACGGGTACACAACATTAGTATACCTGGTCCGGCCCAAGGAAGGCCCACGAGAACATACGCGGCCTGCGGAGACTTTCGGGTGGCCCAGGCCCATGAAACCTTTGGATCCTTGGAGAACAAGACTAGAGTAGATAGAATTTCAAAGGGGTAAACGCTAATTTGTAACCGACTCGGCCTGAGGCCCGAGACCTTCCTATCTATATAAAGTCTAGGAGGACACGGCAAGGACGAAGACTCATACTCATCGCATACACACCTCCACGCCAGATTGCATCTGCGCACCCCTGTAACTTTCGGTTCCGCCGTAATCAAGAGCAGACAAGCAGGAGTAGGGTTTTCCCTTCAGGGGCCTGAACCTGGGTAAACTTCGTGTCCCCTTGTTGCTTGTTTGCTAACCGTTCCACGATCTCTAGCATCCCCATCTTCTCCAAAACCCAAGTCCATAACAATGGGAACTGGGGGCGCTGATTGCGATCGTGACGGTCCCAACCAAAGCGATCTACAACTCCTCGGCAACGGAGATCCACCTCCTCTTCGGCGCTTTCGACTTCACCACCCACTCGCCAGCCACCATGAAGGATTTCGAGCCCGTAGGCGATGGGCTCGAGATCCTGTTCAGGAGCTTCTGCTTCCAGGTGGGGCAGACCGACACTCTCCGCCTCCCAGAGTGGGTGCCGCTGCCATCCATCAGGCCCGCTTCATGGGCCCTGCATCCCAGCGTGTTACGCACGTCGGATCTGACAGACAAGTCATACGACAGCAGCAGCTGCAACTCAGATCTGTGTGGCCATCCATCAAACAAAGGAACCTACGGTTCCAGATCCGAAAGATGTGGCAGCAGCGATCCAATCCGCGAGCGCTATCAGTGCTCCGTGGTTATCCAAAGCAATGTGGAGAAAACACCAGGTTCAGGTGTCCACGTACCACCACCCAACCCACATGGTGGAAACGGAGGAAACAGGGGGCAACCGCCCCTCCAGCCAAACGAAGGTGACGCTAACGCCTACCAGAAGATCAACCTTAACGAGGACGGATGGTGCCAGGCATGCAAAGCCGTGGCGGGCAATAGGATCCTGCCTTTGAATGAAGGGTTTCGCGGCATAGTAAATCAAAAAAATTCTACGGAGCGAACAGAAGGAAAGCCAAGATCTAATCTAGGAGATGCAAACAACGAGAGAGATTGGATTAGATCTTCATACCCTTGAAGATTCGCAATGAACGCTCGTTTAACGTGGGTGATGTAGTCATACTCGCCTCCTCCTCGCGATCCGATCCGATCTAGCACCACAAGTGGCGGTGCCTCCGTGAGATGCACACGTGCACCTCGGCGTCTCCTCCTTCCTCGGACCAGCGAGTATGGTGGAGAGATAGATTGGATCTACAACACGACGGCGTGGTGTATATGGTGGAGAATTTCTGCTGCAGGCCGCCTACAAACAGTCGGGAGGGAGAGGAAGGTAGCAAGGTTGCTAGGGCTTGGAAGAAGGTGTGTAGGGGAGGCGCACCACCCTCTATATATAGAGGCGGCCAGCCCTTGCCCTCCTCCAAGCCTATCTCTAGTTTAAACAATTTAAACTCTCCCTTATCTAGAAATCCTATCTCTAGTTTAAGCGATTTAAACTCTCCTTATCTAGAAATCCTATCTCTAGTTTAAACGAGTTTAAACTTATCTAGATCGGCTGGGCCCTATGGGGCCTTGTGCCCCGGCCCAATGCGCCAGGACACTCCCTCATAGGCCCATGCCCCTCCCGGAAGGTGGGGCCACGTTGGTCCCTTCCGAACGTTCTAGAAGCTTCGGTACAATACCGATTAACCTGGAACAATTCGAACTCCAAAAACTGCCTTTTTATATGAATCTTATTCTCGGACCATTCGGAACCTCTCGTGATATCCGGATCCCATCCGAGACTCAACAAAAATTCATAAACCAATTATCCAATCTATCCTAGCGTCGAGATACGTTAAGTGTGTGACCGCGGGTTCGAGAATATGCATGATCTTCTATCAATAATCAACAGAGGTGCAGGCACCCATATTGACTCCCACACATTCATTGATGATCATATCGGATGAACCACGATGCCAGGATTCAATCAATCCCATATATATATTCCCTTCGTCTCGCGATATTTTACTTGCCCGAGATTCGATCGTCGGTACCGTCATACCTAGTTCAATCTCGTTAACAGCTGTAACTACCTCGGTGAATTACGCTCCTAGATACAAGCCTGGATGAACGGTAGTGGTTGAAATAGTACGGTGGGGCCCCAAAAGCCACTCACGGGTAGACCTTTCAGCCGTCCCAACCACTTCCAATTCATCGGGACTGTCAGGCGGCGTGTCGGCGAAGGATCAACTACATACACAAATGAGTATGTATGCAAGCCACCATACAAGAGTACATCAGAGCCATTCCATCTAGAAAGAAAGGAAATATAGCAACGCCATACGGCAAGATTCAAATGACCTAGATAGATATAATATTTTAGGATAATTCCTCATACATCACACATCGAGTATCAAGCGGCAAAACAAGTCGATGTACGGATAAGAAGCAAATCGGCATAAGATGCCACGAGTAAGCACATCCCGCCACAGATCTCACGGAACCCGTTCCGGAATCTCTACACGAACGATCGTTGCCCACATCATCACCTCTTCCACCAAAGATCCTGCATGAGTGTACCTGTTCATCTGAACCAATAATTTATCGTGTGAGACCCTAAGGGTACTCAGCAAGTCTTAATGCCTCTAAAGGGGACACAACCTGGGGTGACGCAATTGCAGCGAAAGATAAACCCTAATAGTTCTATAGATAAACGCTAACCATCCGCCTAACCAAAGATAGACGGATGTCCGTGAATTAATGATAACAGTTATAACAGTAATTTCATCAGATCCATCCTCCTCCTCGCTTACCAACGAGGAAGCGGACGAACAATCCCCCATCCGGGATGAGTGATAGTGGTTGAAATAGTACGGTGGGGCCCCAAAAGCCACTCACTGGTAGTCCTTTCAGACGTCCCAACCACTACCCTCTCAACGGGACTGTCAGGCGGCGTGGTCGGCGAAGGGATCAACTACACAAGTGGGTATGCAAGCCACCATACAAGAGTACATCAGAGCCAAACCATCTATAAAGAAAGGAAATATACCAACGCCATACGGCAAGATTCAAATGACCTAGATAAATCTATATTTTAGGATAACTCCTCATACAACACACATCAGAGTATCATGCGGGCGGCAAACAAGATCCGAGTACGGATAAGAAGCAAATCGGCATAAGATGCGGAGAAATAAGCACATCCCAGCTACAGGTCTCATGGATCCCGTTCCGGAATCTCTACACCGAGCGATCGTTGCCCACATCATCGGCTTCTTCCACCCAAAGATCCGTCCGAGAAGGTACTGCATTCATCTGAATCAAGAATTTATCGTGTGAGACCCTAAGGGTACTCAAGAAGTCTTAATGCCTCTAAAGGGGACACAACCAGGGTGACGAATTGCGAAAGGTAAACCCTAGCAATTCTAGATAAGCGCTAACCATCCGCCTAACCAAGGATGAGCGGATGTCCGTGAATGAAGAACAGCGATTATAATGGTAATCTCATCCGATCCATCCTCCTCCTCGCTACCAACAGGAAGCGGATAACAACCCCATCCGTTGGCAATTTTATTAACCATTCCATGAGTATTGCACTATTTACTAGTCAATTACTTAGTCGATTAAAGCGGTACTTTAGTTATGCTTGTCTATGATCGAGAACTGCTCCAAGTCGTCCATAACGCGGACACGGCTTTGAAAGTTTTACCGCAGGGTGCACAAATAGCAACACACACTCGATCAACCTCGGAAAAACCAAATCAAAACCCAACGAGGCCTTCACGACAAAGCAATCACAGGATTCAGAAATATTTCAGGGGGCCACCCCTTGGAGTACACCCGCAACGAAGTTAGCTGACTTCGAGACGGACCCGAGGTTTGCGTCAGTGGCTGTAAACGACTGGGAACCCAAAACTGGGATTGTCGATACCGCGAAAACACTCCGCTTACCTAAACAGTACAGTGTGCTCCTCGTAAAGCATGGCATAAGTACAGGATAGTAAATAAAACCTCAAACTAGTTTGTGGCCCCAAGAAATAAGACTGAATCAAGCTCTGGCTCAGGGGGGTCCCATAAGCCTCCCGGATGTGGATAGCGCGAATATTCTTGGAACAGGAATCAAGTACTCGGGGTCTTACGGGACACAAGTGAGCAGGAAAAACCAAATAGCAGATGTTGCTCACCGGTGCCACTTTCATTAGTTATCCCATTACTACTCAGGTTAAGTTGTTTAGGTACCTCGTTATCCATCAGACTCTCACATACCCTACACATGTTGTTCTACGACTCGCATGGCTCAAACAACTCCTATAGTAATGGCTCATGGGATGGAGAAACAAGCTTGGTGGGGTTTAAAAGTAAAGGCTATGCAATACTTGGGATTCAATTTAATGCAATCGCGACTCAATGATGCAAGAATAAGATGGAGGCAATAGGTACTGTATGTATGCAATCATGTGGTAGTGCTTGCCTGGCAACTCAGTTGAAGCGAGAGACGGATCTGGGTAGTGCTCCTGGTTCTCTTGATATATCCCCTGCTCAGCGTCTATTCGAAAGAAGAACCAAACAAGCAAGGGCCAATATAAATAAAGAGCGCAAGCATTTGAATAAAATGCGACAAGCAACCAATCATGCCATGATGAATGATGCACAAGTTGCATGGCAATAAAGTAGCATGGCATGGGTGAGGTGTAGAACACAAGAAGTAACATTTTTATGGGGTTTTGGTCCCATTTTATTGTCATAATAGTTGCTGTATACTTTATATTTATATGATGCATGCTGCAATTGAAGTCATGGATAGCATAAACAGAAAGGTCTCATCGAGCTGATCATTTTAGACATATCATTTGTTAAATTCGGAGTTATATTTCAAAAGTTATTAATTATTTAAGTCCTAGTGGCATTTTGTTGTAATTTACTCAACTTGGAATTTTAAATGTGCAAAAGGTAATTTGAATAGCATATTTGAAATCCTCACATTTTTTTGATCTCAAAACATATATTATTTATATTATTTGGATTTATATTTTTAAAGTTATTTGAAACAGATTTAATTTTGAATTTGAATTAATTTGAATTAGGTTTAAATTAAAACAGACACACATATATACTTTTTATACTCAGGGGAACCCAGCCTCTGTCAAAGACAGGTGGGCCCTGTGCAGACTCAGCACCACACGTGCGCACAAGAGAGGGGGGATTACGGGTTAAATTCCAGAAACCACGGGAGCCTTTTTGCAAATGTGCATACGACACGACGGGCGAAGGGACCGGTTGAGCGCAAAAGATCAGGGTGTATCGCAAAAGGTGCAAAGCACTGTTTTCTTCCTTTGTAAACCGACAGCGGTTGCGTTTGGCAATGGCGTAGGGTCGAACCAGCGACACAGCGCTTCTTGCCAGTGGCGACCACTGCGGCTAAGGCGGTAGTTGTCCGGTAGGGGCGGATAGATAGGGTTCAAGGGCGCTGGCGTCAGCGCAGCGGCGCGCAGGCTGCTTCGATGAAACGTCTTGGCGCGGCGTGAAACGCGGCCGAGCGGGCGTGTCGGGTTCGGGGCTCACCGAGGGGCGGCGTAGGTGGAACGGCTCGAGGGGGTCACGATCGTCGGCGAGGCTGGCGCACCGGCGGCTAGGGTTTGCGTCGGTACGTCAGCGGGGCAGGGGTTCTGGGGCTTCTCCTCCGCGTCGGGGTGTCCAGGGCGAAGCAGGGGCACCTCGTCGTCTTCCTCGACAGCCTCAACAACTCGCCCGCCTCCCGGATCGATGTCGACTAGAGGTAGCCGACGGTGGTGGCCGGCGTCAGTAGCTGGTGGCGGTAGAGGAAAAGAGAGAAGAGGGGAGGCGAGGCAGGGCCTCTAGGGAGATCTGGGAGAGGCTAGAGGGCTGGGAGGGAGGTAGATAAGGACGGGGGCAGGTGAGGCTTGCGTGGGGGGAGGGGAAGGTGATAAAGGTGGCCTCGGTGCCACCTTTGTCCTTCCTCACGTGATCGGCCAGGGGCAGGGGTAGCTAGACATGGGGATGGGGCTGCCAGGTAGGGCCAGGGGGAGGACGCTCGGGTGGGGCACGCCGGCAGAGAGAGCAAGAGAGAGGAGAGAGGTGGATCGGGTGTGGTTGTAGCTAGGTTGGGAGGGCTCGGCTAGGGTTGGTCTTAGGGTTTGTGGGAAGAGAAAAAAAAAGAGGGCTGGGGTGTGGGGCCATGGAGAGGGTGGCCAGGTGGGGCCGGCATGGTAGAGAGAGGGGGGCCGAGAGAGAGAGAGGTAGGGCATGGTCTAGGGTTTGGATTAGAGGGTTCGGTTTAGGGTTGTTGAGAGGAGAGATGAGAGGGTAAAGGGAGATGCCCATGTTTAACACATGACAATGGCATCACATGGTCAAGCACAAGGTGTGGTAGGGGCTAGAGAGAGGGGGAAGGGGTTTAAGGCTTGTACATGCCCACATGATCACATGTGCATGCATGGATGGGGGATGGTGATTAGGGTAGGGTTTAACTAGAGGGGGAGAGAGAGAGATAGAGGGTTTGGTGGGGTATTATACAAGCCAAAACAAGATCAAGCAAAGGAAAGGGTGATCCATGCAAGCAAAACAAAAATAACATTCAAATGTCAAGTAAAAGGTGGCACTTGCATGGGCCATGCAAAAACATTAAATGCCATGTATCATCCTTGTGATAACAAAAATAATAAGCATGGCATTATTTATTTGCATCCTCACAAGATGGAGTAAGGCCCAAGCAAAAGAATGAAGGAAAAGTTCCATGTGGAGTGAATGAGGGGAACCATATTTGAATAAAGATGGGACATGCTAGTGTGTAGGTGCCACTAGATATTTTATAGTCCCAAAATATCCCAACATGATAATAACCCCAAAACAACCCATATGGGGACTAAGAAAAGGTTCCACTCACAAGGCATGCAAAGGTGGCCATGTGGCTCTCATATACCAATATTGTGAAAACAACATGGTGCATACATGGGAGCATGTGGAGCTAGAATTTTGATCCATCCCAACCCACATGAGCTAGAGGTAAAACCAATAAGTTGCCATGCTCATGTAAGGTGGAATGGTGGAATGATGGGGTGATGACAAGAAAGGTGGTGGAGTCAATAAAAGATATGCCCCCAACTCAACTTGGGCATTTAAGCAATATATCAAGAACCAAATACAATATCAAGAGGCAAATACAATTTACAATGCATATGAGAGAAGAACCAAAACAAAAGGTTTTTTTTGTATGATGCTCAAATGCAAGGTGGCATGATGACATGAGCATGATATGATGATGATGCAACAATTATATGTAGGAAGTGGCCCTTTTATTACTAGATCAAGTAGCATTACAGGTGTTGAACAAGCGGGATGCTACAACTCTCCCACTAAACAGGAATCGCCCGAGATTCTAGGAAGAAGAAGACACAAGAGGGTAGGATAGTTGGCACGGAGTTCATCTTCACGTTCCCAAGTGGCTTCATCAGCAGAATGGTGTGACCACTTGCGTAACTTGATGGACTTGTTGCGAGTCCTTCTTTCTGCGGTCTCAAGGATTTTGGTGGGGTGTTCTTGATAAGACGGTCTTCTTGGAGATCGATTAGCTCATGGTCCACGGTCTGCGGGATCTTTGAAGCACTTCTTGAGCTGAGAGATGTGGAAAACATCATGGACTTTGAGTTTTCCGGAGCTCAAGGGCATAAGCAACTTCTCCTCTTCTACCACGAATCTTGAAAGGACCGATGTATCTAGGAGCCAACTTTCCTTTGATCAAGCGGTGTGTGCCTCTCATGGGAGTGACACGAAGGTAGCGAGATCACCGAGGCGGAGACACCATGTCCGTGTGCTTCTGTCATAATTGCTCTTCCGACGACTTTGAGCAATCTTCGAGTTCTCAAGAATGATATGCACCTTCTCCTCCGCTTGAGTTACAATGTCGGCCAAACCAGATTCTTTCTCCGCACTGACCAACCAATCGGAGTTACGCACTTGCGACCATAGAGAGCCTCAAATGGTGCCATCTTGAGACTTTTACGGAAGATGTTGTTATAAGAGAATTCCGCATAAGAAAGACATTCCTCCACTTCATGCCAAAGAGATAACAAGCACGAAGCATATCCTCGAGAATCGATTGATCCTTTCGACTTGTCCTTGCTCGAGGGTGGTAGCATCTTTGAAGTTCAACTTTGTTCCCAAAGCATTTTGGAAACTTTCCCGAACTTTGAAGTGAAGATGCTTCCACGATGCGAACTGATCTCAAGCGGAACCCCATACAGAGAGACAATTACATTGATATAGAGCTCACCAATGAATTCGAAATTGTTTCCTTGACGGGAAGAAATGAGCCACTTTAGAAAGCACATCGATGACAACAAAGATTGCATTGTTGCCCTTCTGCGACCTTGGAAAGCCAGTGATGAAGTCCATCTCTACTTTCTCCCATTTCCATTCCGGAGGTTTCAATGGCTGTAGAAGACCGAAAGGTTTCTGATGGACAGCTTTCACTCTGCGGCAGACATCACATTCTGAGACATACTTGGCACAATACCGTTTCAAACCAGGTCACCAATATTGTGTTTTCAAGTCCATGTACATCTTTGTGCTGCCAGGATGGATAGAAAGAACCGAATCATGCGCCTCCTTGAGAACTTGCTCTCTCAAACCCGGGTAGTTTGGTACAAACATCCGGTGTTCAAAGAAAAGCGTGCCTTGATCATCAACGTGGAAGGACTCATACTTCGGAAGCTCAAGTTTAGAGATGATATTTTTGGTGTGCGGATCACCACGCTGACGAAAACGAATATTTTCTTCCAAGAGAGGAGTAGCCAGAAGGTTCAGGAGATGCCCTTGTTCCACAACTTCAAGGTTGAGCTGACGGAATTCCTCGCACAAGAGAGGTTGCTGCTCTTCCATCATGAGGTTGTTGACATAAGCTTTGCGGCTGAGAGCATCGGCCATGACATTAGCTTTGCCCGGTGTGTAGTTGATGGTCAAATCAAAGTCATTGATTGCTTCAATCCATCTCCTTTGCCGAAGGTTGAGATCAGGCTGAGTGAAGATATACTTCAAACTCTTGTGGTCAGAAAAGATCTCACATCGGTTGCCAAGCAAGTAGTGCCTCCATAGCTTCAACAAAGACCACTGCTGCGAGCTCGAGGTCATGTGTGGGATAGTTGATCTCATGCGTCTTCAACTGTCGAGAGGAATAAGCAACCACCTGTTTCTCTTGCATAAGGACCGCACCCAATCCTTGCAAAGAGGTGTCACAGAATATCTGGAAAGGCTTAGATGTATCCGGAGGAACCAAGACTGGTGTGGAAGTGAGCTTCTCTTTGAGTGTCTCAAAACTTGCTTGACATGCAGGAGTCCACAGGTATTTCTTGCCTTTCTTGAGGAGATCGGTAAGAGGCTTCGCTATCTTGAAGTTACGAGCAGCGGCAATAACTAGCCAAACCAAGAAAACTCCGCACTTCTTTGACATTAACAGGAGGAAGCCATTCAACAATTGTCTTCACAGTTTCTGGGTTGACTGCAATGCCCTTGGCAGAGATGACATGGCCAAGATAAGTTACTTCAGGCAGCCAAAACTCACACTTGGAGAACTTTGCATACAAGCGGTTCTCACGAAGCTTGTTTAGAACACACCGCAGGTGTTCTTCATGCTCTTCCTTAGACTTGGAATAGACTAGGATGTCATCCAGATAGACCACAACGAACTTATCAAGGTACTCCATGAAAACCGAGTTCATAAGCCTCGAGAAGGTAGCAGGTGCGTTGGTGAGACCGAAAGACATGACCGTGTACTCATACAGGCCATAGCGGGTGGTGAAAGCTGTTTTGGGCACATCTTCCTTGCGAATCTTGATTTGGTGATAACCACTTCTCAAGTCCAGCTTAGAGAATACCACAGCTCCAGCTAGCTGATCGAAGAGATCATTAATCCGCGGGAGAGGATATTTGTTCTTGATGGTTTTAGCATTGAGAGCCCGGTAGTCAACACAAAGTCTATCGGTTCTGTCACGCTTCTTCACAAAGATTGTTGGGCTACCCCAAGAAGAAATCTTGTGTTGAATGAAACCCAACTTCTCTTGTTCATCAAGTTGACGTTTGAGTTCACCAACTCGAAGGACCCATTTTATAAGGCCGCTTGGAGATAGGAGCCGTTCGGGTTCAAGCTCAATTACAAACTCAACCTCACGATCCGGAGGCATACCGCAACTCTTGGGAAAGACATCCGGAACTCACGGACCACGGTACACTCTGAATAGCTTCCATAGCATCATCATTGAGCCGCCAAAGAAAAGCTGGACAGCGAGTCGACTTGGAGAAAAGACTATATGGCCTTGAGGAATCTTGAGGAAACCGGCGTTCAAAGACAATCAATCACAGCTGCATTTGCTGTCAACCAATCCATGCCCAAGATGACATCAATGTCAGAATTGCCCAGAACAATTAAGGAAGCCGAGAACGAAGAACCACCAATCTCAACTTGATTGCCATGGCTGACTTTAGAAGCTGCCATCTTTTCTCCAGGAGAAAGGAACATTAACCGCTTAAGGACATGAACCATGACTAACTCATTCTCATTTGCAAACTTGTGAGAAACAAAAGAATGCGATGCACCAGAATCAAACAAAACTCGTGCAGGGACTGAGTTAACGGAAAGCATACCCATCACAACTCCAGGTGCATGCTCAGCTTGAGCGGCGTTGATCTGATTGGCACGAGCAACGATGACCGGGCTTGGTGTTGATGTTGAGAGCCCGAGGTGGTGGTGCACGAACCAACGGATAGCTTGCTGCAGATCTTGGCGGGGGTGGAGGAAGAGCTTTGTTTTTCAACGGACAGTTCCAGTTGAGATGTCCAGGATCTCCACACGTGAAGCAGGCACCAGGTGGACGTGGAGCAACGTAGCCAGGGACTCCGCCAGGCGCTCCAGGGTAGTGGTGGTTGTAGCCCCTGGGAGCAGCAGTGATGGAGTTTAGTGGCCTTGACGCGTAACTTGCAGGTCTTGGTGGAGCCGGGAGCGACGGTGGGGTGTTAGGAACCCAGACACGCCGCTTAGAAGGAGCTGCCATAACTGAAGAGCTTGATGCATCCCGGTTGTGTTTCTTGGACTCCTCAAACACTTGCCTACTTGCTTCCTCTTGCAGGGTTGTGTGTTGTAGTTCCAGGAAAGATGTCGGCCTTGCATGTGTGATCGCATACTTGATCGATGCATTGAGCCCTTGCCTGAACCTCTTTTGCTTCTTCTTGTCATCAGATACCTCATCGCCACCATAACGAGAAAGATTCATGAAGTTCCTGATGTAGGTGTTGACGTTATCATTTCCTTGCTTAAGGTTGAGAAATGCTTCCTTCATCCTTTCCATTACAATCTCTGAGAGAAACTGCTCTTTGAAAGCTGCAGTGAACCTTTCCCAAGTAGGCTGAAAACCAATGCAGCTTGCCTTCAAGTAATTCTCCCACCAGAGAGCTGCATCTCCCTTCAGAAGGTGAGTAGCACACTTGACCCACTCCTGCTCAGGAACATCAGCAGTCTCGAGCAACCTTGACATCTCACGTAACCAATCATCCGCGTCCAGTGGTCGATCAGAAACATCAAACTGGCGAGGGTTGAATTTCAGGAAGCTTTTGATGTCTCCTCGCTTGGGAGGTGGAGGTAGTGGAGCAAACTCGTTCCTCCGAACACTTTCCTCAAAGCGCTGTTGGTTCTGCTGCATTGCTGCCAAAGCATTGGCGATGTTTGACAGTGCGGAGCCCAGTTCAGGTGGTATGTCCTCATCAGAACGGCGTGGTGGAGCCATCCTGTGATTGATATAAAACACAAGTCAGTACTATAATGGAGAATGATAATAATCCAAAATAGTACCAAGATGGAATTAACCAAGATTAAAGGATACAATTTACTAAGATGATATTAAAATATCAACAAAGTTCAAAGCACCTAGAAGATATTAAGCATATCGCACACGACTGAAAAGGAGTGTGGTACACAAATATATCAAAGAAAAAAAAATTTCCACAAATTTCGGCATTAAAATACCAATAGATGCGCAAAATTACTTAACGAATCAAGATTAGTGACTCTACCGATTCAATATACAAAAGTGAATGATAAGAGTAGTGGTATGGTCGCGACTCCATCCCGCACTCAAATCATTACTCCGCACATGAACAAGTGGAACACATATCCTAACCCCTTCTTCTCACGTTGAACCTAAGATTGGTAACTACGGAAACGAACACCCCAAACAAGATAACGTCAGATACAAAGAGTAAGACAGATTTCGTCGGTTTACAACGAATCAGATAGATCGTGTCGGTTTGCAAAAGCCTGTCGGTATGGAATGTACCAACAGTTGATAACCAAAGGCTGATTAGATAACAACTTGGATGCAACAGATAGACAAGGGATTACACACACACACACACACACACACAACCTATGGTACTACGGAAACCCAGAACACGTGAATCCTAGTTTGAATTTTGAGAAGAGGATTGAAAACGTTGCACTTCCTTACCAGAAAAGGGTGGGTGGGTGGTTAAGAAGAAAAGTGGAAGCAGTCCTACTCTCGCGTTTTGTTTTTCCCTAGTATACATAACTACCAAAATATTTGCTAGACTGACAACGACCGTTTGTTGAGACCACGAAGGTCGAGATGGCTCGATACCAATTGTAACTACCTCGGTGAATTACGCCCTAGATACAAGCTGGATGAGCGGTAGTGGTTGAAATAGTACGGTGGGGCCCCAAAAGCCACTCACGGTAGACCTTTCGCCATCCCAACCACTTCCAATTCATCGGGACTGTCAGACGGCGTGAATCGGCGAAGGATCAACTACATACACAAATGAGTATGTATGCAAGCCACCATACAAGAGTACATCAGAGCCATTCCATCTAGAAAGAAAGGAAATATAGCAAGGCCATACGGCAAGATTCAAATGACCTAGATAGATATAATATTTTAGGATAATTCCCCATACACCACACATCAGAGTATCAAGCGGAAGCGGCAAACAAGTCCGAGTACGGATAAGAAGCAAATCGGCATAAGATGCCACAAAAGTAAGCACATCCATACAGATCTCACGGATCCCGTTCCGGAATCTCTACACCGAACGATCGTTGCCCACATCATCAGCCTCTTCCACCCAGTATCCGTCCTGCGAGTGTACCTGTTCATCTGAACCAATAATTTATTGTGTGAGACCCTAAGGGTACTCAGCAAGTCTTAATGCCTCTAAAGGGGACACAACCTGGGGTGACGCAATTGCAGCGAAAGATAAACCCTAACAGTTCTATAGATAAACGCTAACCATCCGCCTAACCAAAGATAGACGGATGTCCGTGAATTAATGACAATAGTTATAACAGTAATTTCATCAGATCCATCCTCCTCCTCGCTTACCAACGAGGAAGCGGACGAACAATCCCCCATCCGTTGGCAATTTTATTAACCATTCCATGAGTATTGCACTATTTACTAGTCAATTACTTAGTCAGATTAAAGCGGTACTTTAGTTATGCTTGTCTATGATCGAGAAACTGTGCTCCAAGTCGTCCATAACCGCGGACACGGCTTTCAGAAAGTTTTACCCTGCAGGGGTGCACAAATAGCAACACACACTCGATCAACCTCGGAAAACCAAATCAAAACCCAACGAGGCCTTCACGACAAAGCAATCACAGATTGAGAACTATTTAGGGGGCCACCTGAGTACACCAACGAAGTTAGTGACTTGAGACGGACCCGAGGTTTGCGTCGGTGGTACATCGGGAACCCAAAACTGGGATTGTCGATACCGAAAACACTCGCTTACCTAAGCGACAGGTGCTCCTCGCACAATCGTAAATAAAGCAGTAGCATGGCATAAGTACAGGATAGTAAATAAAACCGCAAACTAGTTTGTGGCCCCAAGAAATAAGACTGAATCAAGCTCTGGCTCGGGGGGGTCCCATAAGCCTCCCGGATGTGGATAGCGCGAATATTCTTGGAACAGGAATCAAGTACTCGGGGTCTTACGGGACACAAGTGAGCAGGAAAAACCAAATAGCAGATGTTGCTCACCGGTGCCACTTTCATTAGTTATCCCATTACTACTCAGGTTAAGTTGTTTAGGTACCTCGTTATCCATCAGACTCTCACATACCCTACACATGTTGTTCTATGACTCGCATGGCTCAAACAACTCCTATAGTAATGGCTCATGGGATGGAGAAACAAGCTTGGTGGGGTTTAAAAGTAAAGGCTATGCAATACTTGGGATTCAATTTAATGCAATCGCGACTCAATGATGCAAGAATAAGATGGAGGCAATAGGTACTGTATGTATGCAAGCATGTGGTAGTGCTTGCCTGGCAACTCAGTTGAAGCGAGAGACGGATCTGGGTAGTGCTCCTGGTTCTCTTGATATATCCCCTGCTCAGCGTCTATTCGAAAGAAGAACCAAACAAGCAAGGGCCAACATAAATAAAGAGCGCAAGCATATGAATAAAATGCGACAAGCAACCAATCATGCCATGATGAATGATGCACAAGTTGCATGGCAATAAAGTAGCATGGCATGGGTGAGGTGTAGAACACAAGAAGTAACATTTTTATGGGGTTTTGGTCCCATTTTATTGTCATAATAGTTGCTGTATACTTTATATTTATATGATGCATGCTGCAATTGAAGTCATGGATAACATATACAGAAAGGTCTCGTCGAGCTGATCATTTTAGACATATCATTTGTTAAATTCGGAGTTATATTCAAAAGTTATTAATTATTTAAGTCCTAGTGGCATTTTGTTGTAATTTACTCAACTTGGAATTTTAAATGTGCAAAAGGTAATTTGAATAGCATATTTGAAATCCTCACATTTTTCTGATCTCAAAACATATATTATTTATATTATTTGGATTTATATTTTTAAAGTTATTTGAAACAGATTTAATTTTGAATTTGAATTAATTTGAATTAGGTTTAAATTAAAACAGACACACATATATACTTTTTATACTCAGGGGAACCCAGCCTCTGTCAAGATGTGGGCCTGTCTTGACTCAACACCACACGCAAGACAAGAGAGGGGGACCGGGTTAAATTCGAAACCACGGAGCCTTTTGCAAATGTGTATACGACCGACGGTGGCGAAGGGACTGCGGGTTGAGCGGAAAAAGCACGGGTGTATCGCAAAAGGTGCAGCGGGTGGTTTCTTCCACTTTTAAACCGACGGCGTTTGGCGGCCGCGGGCGCTGGCGCGAGGTCGAATCCATGACACTGGCGCTTGCAAGTGTGGCGACCACTGCGCTAAGCGGGTAGTTGTGCAGGGGGGCGGCTAGAGGGTCTGCGGCGTATGAAGCGTGGCGCCAGGCGCGGGCGCGCGCAGTCGCTCGATGAAACGTCTGGCGCCGACGAAACGGGCGAGCGGAGTGTCAGGGGTTCGGGGGCTCACCGCGAGGGCGTCGGCGTAGGTGGAACGGCTCGAGGGGGTCGCGATCATCGGCGAGGCTGGCGCACCGGCGGCTAGGGTTTGCGTCGGTACGTCGGCGGGGCAGGGGTTCTGGGGCTTCTCCTCCGCGTCGGGGTGTCCAGGGCGAAGCAGGGGCACCTCGTCGTCTTCCTCGACAGCCTCAACAACTCGCCCGCCTCCCGGATCGATGTCGACTAGAGGTAGCCGACGGTGGTGGCCGGCGTCAGTAGCTGGTGGCGGTAGAGGAAAAGAGAGAAGAGGGGAGGCGAGGCAGGGCCTCTGGGGAGATCTGGGAGAGGCTAGAGGGCTGGGAGGGAGGTAGATAAGGACGGGGGCAGGTGAGGCTTGCGTGGGGGAGGGGAAGGTGATAAAGGTGGCCTCGGTGCCACCTTTGTCCTTCCTCACGTGATCGGCCAGGGGCAGGGGTAGCTAGGCATGGGGATGGGGCTGCCAGGTAGGGCCAGGGGGAGGACGCTCGGGTGGGGCACGCCGGCAGAGAGAGCAAGAGAGAGGAGAGAGGTGGATCGGGTGTGATTGTAGCTAGGTTGGGAGGGCTCGGCTAGGGTTGGTCTTAGGGTTTGTGGGAAGAGAGAAAGAGAGAGGGCTGGGGTGTGGGGCCAGGGAGAGGGTGGCCAGGTGGGGCCAGCATGGTAGAGAGAGGGGGGCCGAGAGAGAGAGAGAGGTAGGGCATGTTCTAGGGTTTGGATTAGAGGGTTCGGTTTAGGGTTGTTGAGAGGAGAGATGAGAGGGTAAAGGGAGATGCCCATGTTTAACACATGACAATGGCATCACATGGTCAAGCACAAGGTGTGGTAGGGGCTAGAGAGAGGGGGAAGGGGTTTAAGGCTTGTACATGCCCACGTGATCACATGTGCATGCATGGATGGGGGATGGTGATTAGGGTAGGGTTTAACTAGAGGGGGAGAGAGAGATAGAGGGTTTGGTGGGGTATTATACAAGCCAAAACAAGATCAAGCAAAGGAAAGGGGTGATCCATGCAAGCAAAACAAAAATAACATTCAAATGTCAAGTAAAAGGTGGCACTTGCATGGGCCATGCAAAAACATTAAATGCCATGTATCATCCTTGTGATAACAAAAATAATAAGCATGGCATTATTTATTTGCATCCTCACAAGATGGAGTAAGGCCCAAGGAAAAGAATGAAGGAAAAGTTCCATGTGGAGTGAATGAGGGGAACCATATTTGAATAAAGATGGGACATGCTAGTGTGTAGGTGCCACTAGATATTTTATAGTTCCAAAATATCCCAACATGATAATAACCCCAAAACAACCCATATGGGGACTAAGAAAAGGTTCCACTCACAAGGCATGCAAAGGTGGCCATGTGGCTCTCATATACAAATATTGTGAAAACAACATGGTGCATACATGGGAGCATGTGGAGCTAGAATTTTGATCCATCCCAACCCACATGAGCTAGAGGTAAAACCAATAAGTTGCCATGCTCATGTAAGGTGGAATGGTGGAATGATGGGGTGATGACAAGAAAGGTGGTGGAGTCAATAAAAGATATGCCCCCAACTCAACTTGGGCATTTAAGCAATATATCAAGAACCAAATACAATATCAAGAGGCAAATACAATTTACAATGCATATGAGAGAAGAACCAAAACAAAAGGTTTTTTTTGTATGATGCTCAAATGCAAGGTGGCATGATGACATGAGCATGATATGATGATGATGCAACAATTATATGTAGGAAGTGGCCCTTTTATTACTAGATCAAGTAGCATTACAGGTGTTAGACAACTGGGATGCTACAACAGCAAGTACTTTACTCGTTCCGTAATCCGATATCACTTTGTGATTAACTCCTTAACCACATGCTTGCAAGCGGTGTTGATATCGATTACCGAGTGGGCCCGAAGTATATCTCTCCGACTTGGGAGGGACAAATCCCATCTCGATACATACAACCCAACAGATACTTTCCGATCACCTGAGAGACACCTTTATGATCACCCTCTCATAGGATGACGTTTGATGACCTCAAAGCTTTCTTCCGATACCAGGGAGTTGTATTATCTCATGGTCTAAGGAATACAATATTTGACATAGGAAAAGCTTCGCAAATACGAACACGATGACACGATCTAATTGCTCTGCTTTGTTTGGGTCTATCCACCATATCATTCTCCCAATGATATGAACTCATTATCAATTGACAACTCATGTCTATGGTTAGGAAACCTTAACCATCATTGATCAATGAGCTAGTCCATAGAGGCGTACTAGGGACACGGTGTTGTTTACAAACCACACAAGTATTAAAGTTTCTGCTTAATACAATTCTAGCATGGAATATAAACTTTATCATGAACAAGAATTATAATAATAACATCTTTATTATTGCCTCTAGGGCATAATTCCAGCTCCCACTTGCACTAGAGTCAATAATCTAGTTTACATCCGCAACAATCTCACACCCATGGCAATCGAGGTGTTGATCATGTTTACACGTGGAAGAGGTTTAGTCAATGGATCTGCGACATTCAGATCCGTATGTACTTTGCTAATCTTGATCTCCATCCGCTATATAATCTCGGATTATATGAAACTTATGTTGATATGCTTGGTCTTTGGATGATATCTTGGTTCCTTAGCGAGTGCTATGGCGCCGGTGTTGTCACAATATCTCCAGTGGGTCCAATGCACTTGGAACCACGCCAAGCGATGATGAAGTTTCGATCCAAACTCCTTCACTTGACGCTGCGGCAGCCATGTATTCCGCTTCCATTGTAGATCTCGCGATCACGCTTTGCTTGCAGCTTCTCCACTCAGCTCCTCCATTCAAAATATACACGTATCCCGTGCGAGATTTAGAATCATCCTTGTCGTGTCGAAACTAGCCGACGTAACCTTTACGACAAGTCGTCATCACCCCATAGACTAAGAACATTTCTTTAGTTCTATTTAGGTACTTTAGGATGTTCTTCACGGCTGTCGATGTTCCACCTGGATCACTTTGATATCGCTCGTCAAACTAAGAGCATTGGACACATCCGGTCTAGTACACAAGATGGCATACATGATGGAACCTATGGCGAGGCATAAGGCACTTTGCTCATAGCTTCCCTATCATTTCATCAGAAGGACACCGAGCCTTGCTCAATATCTTACGACAACATAGGCCTTGAACCTTTCTTTGCCTTATCCATTCTGAACCTTTTGAACTTTGTCTAGGTATGTACTCGCTTAAAGCTATCGAGCCTTTTGTCTATCTCTATAGATTTTGATGCCCAATATATAAGCAGCTTCACCTAGGTCTTTCATTGAAAAACACTTGTTCAAATAACTCTTCACATCGTTAAGCATGTTGATGTCATTTCCAATAATCAATATGTCATCCACATACAGTACCAGAAACGTCACCGAGCTCCCACTCACTTTCTTGTAGATACAAGCTTCATAGCAATTTGGAACAAATCCAAAGCTCTTGATCACTTGATCAGAACGAAGGTTCCAACTCCGAGACGCTTGCTTAAGTCCATAAATGGAACTCTGAAGTTTGCATACTTTATCAGCATCCTTAGGATCGACAAAACCTTCGGGTTGCATCATATACAACTCTTCATCAATGTTGCCATTGAGGAACGCAGTCTTGACATCCATCTGCCATATTTCATAATCATGAAACGCAGCAATTGCTAATAAAATCCGAATGGACTTAAACATCGCTACGGGAGAGAAAGTCTCATCGTAGTCAACACCTTGAACTTGTCGAAAACCTTTATGACAAGCCGTGCTATAGATGGTAACATTACCATCCGCGTCCGTTTTCTTCTTGAATATCCATTTGCACTCAACGGCCTTTCGGTCGCTAGGAGGATCCACCAAAGTCCATACTTGGTTTTCGCTCATGGATCCCAATTCGGATTTCATGGCTTCCATCCATTTCTCAGAGTCTGGGCTCATCATCGCTTCCTCATAGTTCGAGGTTCACCGTCTTCTACCAACAAGACAGTCAAGACAGGTTCTTTGTACCACTCGGGAGGCACGCGCGACCTTGTCGAATTCGACGTTCGAAGTAGCATCGTCCAAGCTTCATGATCCTTGTCATTAGCTTCCTCTATTGTTGGTGCGGTGACCTTTGGAACAATTTCACTTTGCGCTACTCTCCAATTCAAGAGAAGGTTCAATAACCTCGTCTAGCTCTACTTTCCTCCCACTCACTTCTTTCGAGAGAAACTCCTTCTCAAGAAAGGAACCGTTCTTTGCGACAAACACTTTGCCTTCGGTTCTGTGATAGAAGGTATACCCAATAGTTTCCTTAGGGTATCCTATGAATACGCATTTCTCCGCTTTGTCGAGCTTGTCCGGCATCAACTTCTTGACGTAAGCTTCGCATCCCCAAACTTTAAGAAACGACAACTTAGGTTTAGCACCAAACCACAGTTCATACGGTGTCGTCTCAACGGATTTAGATGGAGCCCTATTTAAAGTGAATGCAGCGGTTTCTAATGCATAACCCCAAAATGATAACGGCAAATCAGTAAGAGACATCATTGATCGGACCATATCTAATAGGGTTCGATTCCGGCGTTCAGACACACCATTGCGCTGTGGTGTTCTGGGTGGCGTGAGTTGTCAAACGATTCCACTTGCTTTAAGATGCGTGAGAAAATCATAACTCAAATATTCACCTCCACGATCGGATCGTAGAAACTTAATCTTTCTGTTACGATGGTTCTCCACTTCATTCTGAAATTCCTTGAACTTTTCAAATGTTTCAGATTTATGTTTCATTAAATAGATATACCCATATCTACTTAAGTCATCGGTAAAAGTAAGGAAATAGCGATATCCACCGCGCGTCGAAATACTCATCGATCCGCATACATCACTATGTATGATTTCCAACAAGTCCGTTGCTCGCTCTGTTGGAGATATGCCCAAGAGGCAATAATAAAGTTGTTATTATCATATCTTCACACTAATGATAAATGTTTACATACCATGCTATAATTGTATTAACCGGAAACATTAATACTTGTGTGATTTGTAAACTAAAATAAGAGTCCCTAGTAAAGCCTCTTGTTAAACTAGCTTGTTGGTTAATATATGATCATGGTTTCCTGATCATGAACATAGATATGTTATTGACAACAGGGTCATATCATTAGGAGAATGATGTGATGGACATACTCCTATAGATAAGCGTAGCATAAAGATCAAGTCATTTCAATAGTTCAATTGCTATATGCTTTCTGATACATAGTAACCTAATTCCTTCGACCATGAGATCATGCATATCACCTTTACCGGATGGATGCTTTGATGACATCAAACACCACACCGTAACTGGGTGGCTATAAAGGTGGCATTGAGTGTTCGGAAAGTATTGGTTGAAACACATGGATCAAGAGTGGGATTTGTCCATCCATATGACGGATAGATATACTCTGGGCCCTCTCTGTGGAATGTCATCGAATTAGCTTGCAAGCATGTGACTGGCTCACAAGGGATCACATATCACGGGAACGAGAAAAGAGTACTTATCGATAACGAGGTTGAACTAGGTATGCAGAGATACCGACGATCATAACCTCGGATAAGTAAACTATCGTGAGAAAAAGGGAAATTGGTATCGTATGTAAGTGGTTCATTCGATCGCAAAGTAATCGTAGAAATATGTGGGAGCCATATGAATTTCCAGATTCCTCTATTGGTTATTGTTCGGAGAAGTGTCTCGATCATGTCCGCATAATTCACGAACCGTAGGGAGACACACTTAAGGATTCGACGTTGTTTGAGTAGTTATGGTATTATGAGAAAGAGACCGAATGTTGTTCGGAGTCTCGGATGGGATCCGGGATATCACGAGGTGATCCGGAATGGTCCGGAGAATAAGATTCATATAAGGAAAGTCCCGTTCGGAGTTCGGGAATGATTCCGGTGTTTTCATCGGGAATGTTCTAGAAGGTTCCGGATTGTCCGGCACTCCGGGGGGGAGGGTACATGAATGTGTCATTGAATGATTGCATCATGTACTAAGTGTTCTTGCTGTTCCAAAACTGAAAAGTCAAACTGCCAGTTTGAAAGTCAAACGGCTAAAACAGGAAACTGTGGAAAACAGGAAACTGTGGGAAACAGGAAACTGTGGGAAACAAGCAAGAGGAGGTTGAAACCAACTTGGAGGAGTCCCTCTCCTCCAAGCCGGCGGCCAGCCAAGGCCGACTTGGGTAGGGACTCCCCTCCCCTTGGCTGCCCCTCCCACCTATAAAAGGAGGGGCAGGGCCTCCTCCTCTAGACACACAAGTTCCTATCCTCTAATCTCCGGTTTAGAGCCGTTTTGGTTTAGAGCTTCTAATTGCTTTAGCCAGCGGTTTAGAGCCTTATAATTGGTGTGTCTAATCCCTAGACCACTAATAGCTCTCTCTCATACTCCACCATAATCGCTCCGGCTTAAGGCGAAGCCCTGCGGGATCTCCCCTCTACTTCGGGTACCACGCCGTTGTGCTGCCGGAATCGCGAGGAGAGTGCTACAACCTCCGCTGCCTGCTGGAACAAGGGAGAGGAAGGTCTTCGTCGAACCAATGTGACCGAGCGCTGCCGGAACGCAGCGCCGGAAGGATCGTCTACACGATCTTGAGATCGGAAGTGTACGACTACATCACCCACGAGAATCTGCTCTCGTTAAACACTTTGGAATCTTCGAGGGTAAGTTATTCCATCGACTCGTTGCTACAATCTAGTAGATAGATCTTGGCTTGTTCGTTTGTATGCGATAGAAAATTTTTTTTTCCATTCTCCGAACCCCTACAAAGGGTATCGAGCCGTGTCTATATGTAGATCACATTACGAGTAGAACACAATGGTTATTGTGGGCGTTGATGCTTTTATTGTCGATTGCTTCTTGTGTACTTTGCATCTTGCGGTATGTTGGGATGAAGCGGCCCGGGCTAACCTTACATTACATCGTTCATGAGACTTGCTCCACGCTTGACATGCAACTTGTATTGCATAAGTGGCTTTATGGGTGCCTGCTTTCTCCTAGCATAGTTAAGATTCAATTTACAACGGGTGATTGACAATACTAGTATCAATGTTGTGGTTCTTGTTCGTAAGTTAGAACGACACTTATTGAAAGCCCCAAACCACGTAAAACATGCAAAGAAAATTAGAGGCGTCTAACTTTGTTTTGGGGGTGTCTTGTGATGTGATATGGCCATGATTGTGATTATATATGATGTATGCAATGTTCCTTATTGTAAGTTGGCAACCGCGGAGCCATATGGTTGTCTTTAAATTACGTTAAGACCCGTGTCTATTCAAAGTAGTTGTAATAGTTGAAGCCGGTGGCCGACAACCATGGAGAAGCATCATTGACCTTGATGCAATGTCGGTGATGATGGAGATCATGTTCGTGCTAGAAGATGGAGATCGGAAGCACAAAGAAGAAAGGCCATATCATATCACATATTATGAATTGCATGTGATGTTAATCCTTTATGCATCTTGTATTGCTTAGTAGACGACGGTAGCATTATAAGATGATCCCTCATGCACATGAATTTCAAGTCATAAAGTGTTCACCCTTAGTTAGCACCGCTAAAAGCTTGTTGTTTCGAAGCACCACGTGATGATCGGGTGTGTTAGATTCTACAAGTGTATACCACGTGAGCAAGCCAGATTTGCTCATGCGGAAACTAAGGTTTGATCTTGACGAGCCTAGCATGTACAGACATGTCCTCAGGAACATGGATTACCGAAAGGTAGAGCATGAGTCATATAGTAGATATGATGAACATGTTGATTGTTCGCCATTAAAGCTATATCAACTCTCGTGATGATCGGTTTTGATGTGGTGGATTTGGTTCGTGTGATCACTAAAACAATGTGAGGGATATTGTTTTGAGTGGGAGTTCACCTAGATTAATTTAATTATTAATTAGAACTCAATTTATCATAAACTAAATCAAAGTGAATTTGCATAGTTGTTGTAGTCATTGGCATCCGTTTACCACCTTGCGCTTAGTTATAATTGAGATGATAGAACTATAGAATTCTGGTTAGTTACTTTACGAACTGGTATCGTATTGTTTTGAAGTGTTAATCTAAAGTTTAAAAAATCCTATTGCAAACTTTCAGTAAGTTCCGGTTACTCCATGAAGTTTAATAATTAGTATTAAATCAAGAGTAACAATTCCAAGTGTTAGTATATAAGTATCATGTTTGTCTCCATGATTCTTGATATTCAAAGGATTCTCTTAATATCAAGGTTATCTAGGATCTGAAAGAGTTGTTTCAGAAACCATGATGTGTGGAAGATATTGTGATATCTGAAACGAAGTTTTGGTTACAACATGATAGAGTATAATATGGCAAAGTTCATGTTCTCATATTTTGATGAGAATTTTCAAAAGGTTGGAGACACTTGTTGTCCTAATCCTCCAAAAGGTTTTGGATAGCAACATTATACTCATAATTCATCGTTATAAGCTAACAGTAGCTTGATCATGAATGATTCCATGATAAGGGTGAATATTTGATGTAGGTAAAATGTTTACTACACCAAGAGATTACTAAAGAAAGGAATTTGAAAGAACACCAAATATTTGATGATGGTGATCTACTTCAAAGTGCAAGTCCAAAGACATTGGTATTTAATTATACACGCTTTGGACTATATGTCATATGTATGACTCCACTATTGATGTTGATTGATTCTTTCAAACAGAAAAGGAAATACTGAAAGAGAATCTCATAAATATATGGCAGAAAGGAAAAGACTAGAATTGTTCAGCTTAAGTATATAGATGATATACATGTTATGGCTATATTCTTTGCTTATTAAACAATGTCGTTCTCAAGTATTTGATACTGAATTTGTTGGTGTGAATCGTCATGCGAAACAACACAATTCATGAACTACAATGGCCTAAGTAACTAGCAAAAGAATATGTGATGATGTTCATCGAGAACAAATAAAGGGTTATTGTGTTGCTCGTTAAACATCAAAGCTTGCCTTCAAAGATTTGTTTTATCAGGTATTATGAGAATAAAAGGGTTGTTCAAATAATTGTCGTAATCCATAAAAGATGGATTCACAAATCTCGTTGGAGATATCACATCCATAAAACTAGTGCTAAAGATGTCGAAAGACAAATTGATTGAAAGATCACTTAGGAAGTGACATCGCCGTTTAAATTATACTGGAAAGAAAACATGAAGAAACTCCATGTGGATGGAATTTTGGAGTCTTTTGATTTTTGATCAAATGACACTTGTGAAACTTTCCTAGAGATAATTGAAACTTCGTTCATAGGCCAAAAGGGAACGAAAGACTAGCTTATTGGAATTTGTACATATTGTTATACGAAGTCCATTATGTGTAGTCAAGAGCGATGGATTTTAACTTCATTTGCTTTTTCTGAAATTTTGAGTGAATATATGAATATTTACTTAATAAGGATGAAGTATGAAACATTTGAAAAGTTCAAAGACTTTCAAGATGAAGTGCAAAATCATTGTAACAATAATATAAACAGTTTATGATAAAGATCATAAAGGAAGATATTTGAGTTACAGAGTTTAGCATAATACCTAAGATTTAAGGAATCGTTCCGTGGATTTGCATTTCCCGAAACACCATAAGGGTATGGAGCGTTCGACGTATGTAATTAAACCTTGTTTGACATGGTAAGATCAAAGGTATAATTCATAAAACTGCCATTATATTTTAAAGATTAAAAGCTTTAGAGATTACCGTTTTTCCACTGAAAAGAGCTCCATCATAATCCGTTGAAATGACACCATATAAAGTTATGGTTTGGGATAAAACCCAAGTTGTCCTTTCTTAAACATTGGCATGCTATGCATAAAAAGGATGTTTGCAACCAAAGTCGTATGAACCTGTCTTTGTATGTTATTTCGAATAACTGTTAAGTATTCCTCCATAAACACCGGAGACAAAAGTGTTTGTCGCTTAGAACGTCAAGTTTCTTTGAGAAGGAATTTTTCATGAAAAGTTAAGTGGGAGGACAATAGAACTTTGATAAGGTTAAAAGAACCTTAGCTATATGTTTAAAGTTGCGTAGCGCCGGAAAGTGTTCCGGAGTTAGCAAACAATGCTCATGGCTCGCGTACTTCAAAGGTTGTGGTCACGGAGATCTAAGTTCCTATTGAAACAAGTAGGTCGGATGAACAATCAAATACCAAGATTTGAGAGTTAAATCATTATTTGACAATAATGATCCGACTACATGCAAAGAAGCGATGATGAGCTGTAGCATCCCAGTTGTCTAACCCCTGTAATGCTACATGTCATAATAATAAAAAGGGCCTCTTCCAACATATAATTGTTGCATCATCATCATATCATGCTCATGTCATCATGTTCCCTTGCATTTGAGCATCATATAAAACCTCTTCTTGTTTGGTTCTTATCTCATGTGCATGAATAATTGTAGTTGCCTCTTGATATTGTATTTGGGTCTTAATAAATTGTTAAATGCCCAAGTTGAGTTGGGGGCATCTCTCTTTTTGACTCCACCACCTTTTCTTTCACCACCCTATAATTCCACCATCCAACTATTCTGAGCTTGGCATTTTGTTGTTTTATCTCTGGCTCATGATTAGTTGGTTGGAACCACACACATATCTTTGCTTGGCCTTGTCCACATTTTGGAATGCATATGAATAAATGCCATGGACATCTATTTTGTTTTCACAAAATAGAACCTAGAATTATTAGTTATGCATGGGCCATGCAACCAAAACCCTTGGCCTTCTTCTTGTGGTTTGTTTGGTTATGCTTAGTAGGAGCTTGGTTTGAATGACAACTAGGTGCTCCTTGTTTTGGATCTCTTGGACCATATTTTAAAAACCACCACCTTGTTTGGCTAAACCCAAATCCTAACTTCCCTCTCCCCTTTTCCTTTTGCCATCTCTGGTTGTGCTTCCAACCCTAGCTACCATCAATCCCCTCTCTCTCCCTTGCTTGCTTTGATCTTGGGAGGCTTGTATGAAGCTTGCATTACCAAGTCAAGTACCACCTCCCTCTATCCATACCCCTCTTAGTAAAACCCTAAGACTACCCCATTCCATAGCCATCTTAGCTAATACCTACACCACACCTAGTCTACCACAACCCAAGTTTGCCCTCTTTCTCTCCTCTTAGTCAAGCCTCCCCCTCAAATCTCCTGGTGACAGGTTCAAGATTTGAATCAGTAGCTAGTTTGTATTTGAAATAGAATAACACAAACAAATCAAACAAAACAAAAGAGAAAAAGGAAATAAGAGAGAGAGAGAACCCTGGCAGCCCGTCCAGCCGCTGCAGCCCAGCAGCCATCCATCAGGCAGGCTTCACCGGCCCAACTCGCCTTTTCCCGGCCCAGAACCCCTCCAGCCGTCGCGCGCGTCCTGTTCTTCTTCTTCCTGACGCCGTCGGTCGCTCGCCCGGCAGCAGACGGAAAGCAGAGGCAGCGAGCAGGTAGCCGTCCTTCCGCCGTCATCCTCGTCACCCTTCCCTCCTCTCTTATCCCCAGATCGAAGCCCCGAACCCTAGTTTTCTTTCCCGTGCGCGCGATTGCCCTGTTCCCCCTCCTTTTTCCCCGTGCGCCGCCGCTGTTCCGTCAGGGCCCCGTCGCCCTGAGCCGCCCCGATCAAAGCCGACGCCACCGGCGGGAGTGCCCCACCTCCGGGTGAGTCCCGCTCGACCTTGAGCCTTGCCTTGCTCACCTGTCCGCTCGTCTGTGTGCGCGCCGCTCGTCTGACCGCCACCGCCGCAGGTGCTCCGCGTCAGCAGCCTCGTCCGACGAACCGCGTCCGCAGTGAAGGCCGAGCCGCTAGGAGCGACGCCCACGTCTACTTCCCGGCGGTCCCTGGAGCCTCCCTGCGCCGTCCCTCTGCCCGGAGCCGCGCAGCCGCTGTTTCCCTCCGCCCCGGCCACCTCCTGCCTCGATTCCGGTGGGAATCGACCGTGGTAAGTACCTTCCCCAAGCCCCTACCGTTTGCCCCCTCTCCGCTTGCCCAGCGCCGCCAGTTAGTGACCCCCGCCGACGATCTGCCCCGCCGACGCGCAAGCCACACCGGCGTTCCCCCTCTGTTCCCCGACGCGCTCTTGCCCGCCTAACGCGCCGCCGTCAACCCCTCTTTGTAAGATCTGTAGCTGGAGCCACCCCCTACGTTTTTTCGTTTTGGTAGCCTGGGCCACCGCGCCGCGGTCGCGCCGCCATCCTCGCCGGAAAAGCTCGCCGTCGCCAGGGAGCAGCGGGTTCAGAGAGCTGTGTCTGTCAGGCAGAGCCCGCGTGCGGTTTTTGCAGAAAGCCCCCTCGAGTTTCCGGTCGAGCACGCTCAGATCCCCTAGCAACCAATGCCCCACCTGTCAGCCGCCTAACGTTTTAGCAGAAAACCCCCTCCCAGCAGCCAGGCCTCAACCCGCACTCCTACCCCGCTGCGAGTCACGGTCCACCCCTGGCCTCGCTGTCACGTGGGACCAGTGGCACCTTCGGGCCCGCGGCGCTGGGCTGGCTACGCCTGGGTAGCAGAAGGCTGCCGCGTGTAGGTGACCTGTTCCCTCTGCCCCACCTGTCATCGTCTGAGGGTAGGTAGCCCTGAGTGAGAAAAGACTGCCAAGATTTCTGGACCAAATAAAATTCAGAAATTTGTAAAATCCAATTAAATTCATATCTTTTGAAATAATTCGAATTTGATCAAACTTTCAAAATGAAAAGTGAATGTTTTTCAAGTATGAATTCAACCATGTTTCTAAGTTTGACCAAGTTTGACTCTATCTAGTCAAACCTTGAACTTTGACCCTAAGTAATTAATTTTGACTTAAAATAAATTTAAATCCCAAATTCCAAATAATTCCAGTAATATATGTTTTCAAATCAGAAAAATAAGAGGATTTCAAATATGCCATCTATTTTGACTTTTGCATAAGTAAAATTCCAAGTTTGTTTAAATTACATCAATTGCCACTAGAATTTAATAATTTAATAACTTTTGTTTTAAAACTCCAAATTTAGCAAATGATATGTCTAAATTGATCAGCTCGACGAGACCTTTCTGTTTATGCTATCCATGACTTCAATTGCAGCATGCATCATATAAATATATTTGAACAACAACTGTTATGGCAACGAAATGTGGCTAAAACCCACTTAAATGTTATTTTTCTTGTCCACCACACCTCACCATGCCATGCTACCTTACTTGCCATGTAAATTGTGCATCATTCATCATGGCATGATTGTTTGCTTGACGCATCTTATTCATATGCTTGTGCTCTATATTCATGTTGGCCTTGTTTGTTTGGTTTTTCTCGGATAGACACTGAGCAGGGGTTGTATCAAGAGAACCAGGAGCACTACCCAGAACCGTCCTTTGCTTCAACAGAGATACCAGGCAAGCACTACCACATGCTTGCATCCATACAATACCTATTGCCTCTATCTTATTCTTGCATCATAGAGTCGCGATTGCATTAAATTGAATCCCAAGTATGCATAGCCTTTACTTTTAAACCCCACCAAGCTTGTTTCCTCCATCCCATGAGCCACTACTGTAGGAGTTGTTTGAGCCATGCGAGTCGTAGAACAGCATGTGTAGGGTATGTGAGTGTCATTGGATAACAAGGTACCTAAACAACTTAACTTTGAGTAGTTCGGATAACTAAAGAAAGTGGCACCGGTGAGCAACATCTCGCTATTTGGTTCTTCCTGCTCACTTGTGTCCGTAAGACCCCGAGTACTTGATTCCTGTTCCTTGATTTATCGCGCTATCCACATCCGGAGGTATATGGGACCCCCAGGCGAGCTTGATTCCGTCTATTTCTTGGGGCCACAAACTAGTTTGAGGTTTTATTTACGATCTGTACTTATGCCATGCTACTGTTTATTTACGTTTGTGCGAGGAGCACACTGTCTTTATTTAGGTAAGCGGGATGTTTTGCAGTATCGGCGGTCCCGATTGGGGACCTGCATCGTTCTACCATCGACGCAAACCTTGAGTCCGTCTCGGAGCTTGCTTACTCCGTTGGGTGTACTCAAGGGTGGCCCCCTGAAATATTTCTGAATCCTATGATTGTTCAGTCGTGAAAGCCTCGTTGGGTTTTGATTTGGTTTTTCCGAGGTCGATCGAGCGTGTGTTGCTATTGGTGCACCCCGGCCGGGTAAAACTTTCTGAAAGCCGTGTTCGCGGATATGGACGACTTGGAGCACAGTTTCTTGATCATAGACAAGTATAACTAAAGTACCGCTTTTAATCTGACTAAAGTAACTTGACTAGTAAATAGTGCAATACTCATGGAATGGTTAATAAAATTGCCAACGGATGGGGGGTTGTTCGTCCGCTTCCCTGTTGGTAAGCAGGGAGGAGGATGGATCGGATGAGATTACCATTATAACTGCTGTTCTTCATTCACGGACATCCGTCTATCCTTGGTTAGGCGGATGGTTAGCGTTTATCTGTAGAATTGCTAGGGTTTACCTTTCGCTGCAATTGCGTCACCCCAGGTTGTGTCCCCTTTAGAGGCATTAAGACTTGCTGAGTACCCTTAGGGTCTCACACGATAAATTCTTGATTCAGATGAACAGGTACCTTCTCAGGACGGATACTGGGTGGAAGAAGCCGATGATGTGGGCAACGATCGTTCGGTGTAGAGATTCCGGGAACGGGGATCCATGAGACCTGTAGCTGGGATGTGCTTATTTCTCTGGCATCTTATGCCGATTTGCTTCTTATCCGTACTCGGATCTTGTTTGCCGCTTCCGCATGATACTACGATGTGTGTTGTATGAGGAGTTATCCTAAAATATAGATTTATCTAGGTCATTTGAATCTTGCCGTATGGCGTTGGTATATTCCTTTCTTTATAGATGGTTTGGCTCGATGTACTCTTGTATGGTGGCTTGCGTACATACCCACTTGTGTACGTAGTTGATCCTTTGCCGACTCACGCCCGTCTGAGTCCGTTGAGAGGGTAGTGGTTGGGACGTCTGAAAGGACTACCGGTGAGTGGCTTTTGGGGCCCCAGTACTATTTCAACCACTATCACTCATCCAGGCTTGTATCTAGGGGCGTAGTTCACCGAGGTAGTTACAATTGGTATCGAGCCATCCCGACCTTCGTGGTTTCAGCCAAGCGGTCGTTGTCGATCTAGCAAATATTTTAGTAGTTATGTATATAGGGAAAAACAAAAGCGAGAGTAGGACTGCTTCATTTTCTTCTTACCCTCCCCACCCTTTTACGGTAAGGAAGTGCAACGTTTTCAATTCTCTTCTCAAAGTTCAAACTAGGATTCACGTGTTACGGGTTTCCGTAGTACCATAGGTTGTGTGTATGTGTGTGTAATCCCTTGTCTATCTGTTGCATCCAAGTTGTTATCTTATCTGTCTTTGGTTATCAACTGTTGGTACATTCCATACCGACAGGCTTTTGTAAACCGACGCAATCTATCTTCCGCTTTGTATCCGACGCTATCTTGTTTGGGCTGTTCGTTTCCGTAGTACCAATCTTTAGGTTTCGTCGTGAGAAGAAGGGGTTAGGATATGTGTTCCACTTGTTCATGTGCGGAGTAATGATTTGAGTGCGGGATGGAGTCGCGACCATACCACTACTTGTATCATTCGCTTTTGTATATTGAATCGGTAGAGTCACTAATCTTGATTCGTTAAGTAATTTTGCGCATCTATTGGTATTTTAATGCCGAAATTTGTGGAAATTTTTTTTCTTTGATATGTTTGTGTACCACACTCCTTTTCAGTCGTGTGCGATATGCTTGATATCTTTTAGGTGCTATGAACATTGTTGATATTTTAATATCATCTCAGTAAATTGTATCCTTTAATCTTGGTTAATTCCATCTTGGTACTATTTTGGATTATTATCATCTTCCATTATAGTACTGACTTGAGTTTTACATCAATGACAGGATGGCTCCCCCACGCCGGACTGAGGAGGACATTCCTCCGGAACTGGGCTCAGCGCTGTCAAGCATAGCTAATGCTTTGGCGGCAATGCAAGAGAACCAGCAGCGCTTTGAGGAGAGCGTCAGAAGGAATGAGTTCGCTCCACTTCCTCCACCTCCCAAGCGTGGTGACATCAAGAGCTTCCTCAAGTTCAACCCCCGTCAGTTTGATGTTTCTGACCGACCTCTTGACGCGGATGATTGGCTGCGCGAGATCTCAAGGTTGCTCGAGACTGCTGATGTTCCAGAACAGGAGTGGGTCAAGTGTGCTACCCACCTTCTCAAGGGAGATGCAGCTCTATGGTGGGAAAACTACTTGAAGGCAAGCTGCACTGGGTTCCAGCCAACTTGGGAGAGGTTCACTGCAGCTTTCAAAGAACAGTTTCTCTCAGAGATTGTGATGGAAAGGATGAAGGAGGCTTTCCTCAACCTGAAGCAGGGAAATGATAACGTCAACACCTATATCAGGAACTTCATGAACTTGTCTCGCTATGGTGGTGATGAGGTATCTGATGACAAGAAAAAGCAGAAAAGATTCAGGCAAGGGCTCAATGCGTCGATCAAGTATGCAATCACGCATGCAAGACCGGCAACCTTCCTGGAACTACAGCACACAGCACTGCAAGAGGAGGCAAGTAGGCAAATGTTCGAGGAGTCCAAGAAACATAACAGGGATGCATCAAGCTCTGCAGTTATGGCAGCTCCTTCTAAGCGGCGTGTCTGGGTTCCTAACACCCCACCGTCGCTCCCGGCTCCACCAAGATCTGCAACTTACGCGCCAAGGCCATCAAACTTCACCACTGCGGCTCCCAGGGGCTACAACAACCCTTACCACAGGCGCCTGGCGGAGTCCCTGGCTACTCTGCTCCACGTCCAGCTGGTGCCTGCTTCACGTGTGGAGATCCTGGACATCAACAATGGAACTGCCCAATGAAGAACAAAGCTCTCCCTCAACCCCCGCCAAGATCTGCATCAAGCTCTCCTTCGGTTCGTGCACCACCGCCTCGGGCTCTCAACATCAACACTAAGCCCGGGTCTGCGGTTGTGCGTGCCAACTGCGTCAACGCCTCTCAAGCTGAGCTCGCACCTGGAGTTGTCATGGGTATGCTTTCAGTTAACTCAGTTCCTGCACGAGTTCTCTTTGATTCTGGTGCATCGCATTCCTTTGTGTCTCACAAGTTTGCAAATGAGAACGAGTTAGTCCTGGGTCCTCTCCAAAAGAAGTTAATGGTTCTTTCTCCTGGAGCAAATATGATGGCAACTAAGATCAGTCATGGCAATCAAGTCAAGATTGGTGGTTCTTCATTCTTGGCTTCTTTGATTGTTCTGGGCAACTCTGACATTGATGTCATTTTGGGCATGGATTGGTTGACAAATGCATTTGTGATCGATTGTCTTTGAACGCTCGGTGTCTCGAAGATTCTGAAGGTCACATAGTCTTCTCTCCAAGTCGACTCCTGTCGGCTCTATTCCTTGGCTGCTCTGAATAATGATGCTATGGAAGCTATTGAGTGTACCAAGTGGTCTGTGAGTTCCGGATGTCTTTCACGAAGAGTTGCTGGTATGCCTCCGGATCGCGAGGTTGAATTCGTGATTGAGCTTGAACTCGGCGGCTCCTATCTCCAAGAGGCCATATAAAATGGGTCCTTCTGAGTTGGCTGAACTCAAACGACAACTTGATGAACAAGAGAAATTGGGTTTCATTCAACACAGCACTTCTTCTTGGGGTAGCCTAACAATCTTTGTGAAGAAGCGTGACAGAACCGATAGGCTATGTGTTGACTACCGGGCTCTAAATGCTAAAACCATCAAGAACAAATATCCTCTCCCTCGGATAAATGATCTATTTGATCAGCTGGCAGGAGCTGTGGTGTTCTCAAAGCTGGACTTGAGAAGTGGTTATCACCAAATCAAAATTCGCAAAGAGGATGTGCCCAAAATAGCTTTCACCACTCGCTATGTCCTGTATGAGTACACGGTCATGTCTTTCGGCCTCACCAACGCACCTGCTACCTTCTCGAGGCTGATGAACTCCGTTTTCATGGAGTACCTGGACAAGTTCGTGGTGGTATATCTGGATGACATTCTGGTTTATTCCAAGTCCAAGGAGGAGCATGAAGAGCACCTGCGGTGTGTCCTGAACAAGCTTCGTGAGAACCGCTTGTATGCAAAGTTCTCAAAATGTGAGTTGGTTACACAAGTAACATATCGGGACATGTCATCTCTGCCAAGGGCATTGCAGTCAACCCGGAAACCGTGAAGACAATAGTTGAATGGCTTCCTCCTGCTAATGTCAAGGAAGTGCGGAGTTTTCTCGGCTTGGCTAGCTATTGCCGTCGTTTTGTTCAGAACTTCTCAAAGATAGCAAAGCCTCTTACCGATCTCCTCAAGAAAGGCAAAAAGTACCTGTGGACTACCTTGTCAAGAAAGTTTTGAGACACTCAAAGAGAAGCTCACTTCCACACAGTCTTGGTTCCTCCGGATACATCTAAGCCTTTCCAGATATTCTGCGATGCCTCTTTGCAAGGATTGGGTGCGGTCCTTATGCAAGAGAGACAGGTGGTTGCTTATGCCTCTCGTCAGTTGAAGACGCATGAGGTCAACTATCCCACACATGACCTTGAGCTAGCAGCAGTGGTCTTTGCTTTGAAGCTATGGAGGCACTACTTGCTTGGTAACCGTTGTGAGATCTTCTCGGACCACAAGAGTTTGAAGTATATCTTCACTCAGCCGGATCTCAATCTTCGGCAAAGGAGATGGATTGAAGCAATCAATGACTTTGATGTGACCATCAACTACACCCCAGGCAAAGCAAACGTCATGGCAGATGCGCTTAGCAGAAAAGCTTATGTCAGCAACCTCATGGTGGAAGAGCAGCAGCCTCTCTTGTGCGAGGAATTCCGTCAGCTCAACCTTGAAATTATGGAACAAGGGCATCTCCTGAACCTTCTGGCTACTCCTCTCTTGGAAGAACAGATTCGTTCTCGTCAGCGTGGTGATCCGCACACCAGAAAGCTCATCTCTAAGCTTGGCACTCCGAAGTATGAGTCCTTTCATGTTGATGATCAAGGCACGCTCTTCTTCGACCACCGGATGTTTGTTCCAAACTACCCGGGTCTGAGAGACCAAGTTCTCAAGGAGGCACATGATTCGGTTCTTTCTATCCATCCTGGCAGCACAAAGATGTACATGGACACGAAAACACAATCTTGGTGGCACAGGTTGAAAAGGTATTGTGCCAAGTATGTCTCGAGAATGTGATGTCTGCCGCAGAGTCAAGGCTGTCCATCAGAAACCATTTGGTCTTCTACAGCCATTGAAACCTCCGGAATGAAAATGGGAGAAAGTTGAGATGGACTTCATCACTGGCTTCCCAAGGTCGCAGAAGGGCAACAATGCAATCTTTGTTGTCATCGACAGGCTTTCTAAAGTGGCACACTTCTTCCCGATCAAAGAAACAATTTACGGACTTGATTGGTGAGCTCTATATCAACAGGATTGTCTCTTTGTATGGGGTTCCACTTGAAATCAGTTCATACCGTGGAAGCATCTTCACCTCAAAGTTCTGGGAGAGTTTCCAAAAAGCTTTGGGAACAAAGTTGAACTTCAGCACTGCTTACCACCCTCAGTCGCAAGGACAAGTGGAGAGGATCAATCAGATTCTCGAGGACATGCTTAGAGCTTGCGTCATCTCTTTTGGCATGAAGTGGGAAGAATGCCTTCCATATGCTGAATTCTCCTACAACAACAGCTTCCAGAAGAGTCTAAAGATGGCACCATTCGAGGCTCTCTATGGTCGCAAGTGCAGAACTCCGATTGGTTGGTCAGGTGCAGGAGAAAGAATCTGGTTTGGCCCTGACATTGTGACTCAGGCAGAGGAGAAGGTGCATATCATTCTGGAGAACCTGAAGATTGCTCAAAGTCGTCAGAAGAGCAACTATGACAGGAAGCACACAGATATGGTATATGCCCCTGATGATCTCGTCTACCTTCGTGTCACTCCCATGAGAGGAACACACCGCTTCGGTATCAAAGGAAAGTTGGCTCCTAGATACATCGGTCCTTTCAAGATACGTGGTAGAAGAGGAGAAGTTGCTTATGCATTGGAGCTTCCGGAAAAACTCAAAGTCCATGATGTTTTCCACATCTCTCAGCTCAAGAAGTGCTTCAAAGACCCCGGCAAGACCGTGGATCATGAGCTAATCGACCTTCAGGAAGATCTGTCTTATCAGGAACACCCCACCAAAATCCTTGAGACCGCAGAACGAAGGACGCGCAACAAGTCCATCAAGTTTTGCAAGGTGCAGTGGTCACACCATTCTGTTGATGAAGCAACATGGGAGCGTGAAGATGAACTCCGTGCCAACCATCCTTCTCTCTTTGTGTCTTCTTCTTCTTCTTCCTAGAATCTCGGGGCGAGATTCCTGTTTAGTGGGGGAGAGTTGTAGCATCCCAGTTGTCTAACCGCTGTAATGCTACATGTCATAATAATAAAAAGGGCCTCTTCCAACATATAATTGTTGCATCATCATCATATCATGCTCATGTCATCATGTTCCCTTGCATTTGAGCATCATATAATACCTCTTCTTGTTTGGTTCTTATCTCATGTGCATGAATAATTGTAGTTGCCTCTTGATATTGTATTTGGGTCTTAATAAATTGTTAAATGCCCAAGTTGAGTTGGGGGCATCTCTCTTTTTGACTCCACCACCTTTTCTTTCACCACCCTATAATTCCACCATCCAACTATTCTGAGCTTGGCATTTTGTTGTTTTATCTCTGGCTCATGATTAGTTGGTTGGAACCACACACATATCTTTGCTTGGCCTTGTCCACATTTTGGAATGCATATGAATAAATGCCATGGACATCTATTTTGTTTTCACAAAATAGAACCTAGCATTATTAGTTATGCATGGGCCATGCAACCAAAACCCTTGGCCTTCTTCTTGTGGTTTGTTTGGTTATGCTTAGTAGGAGCTTGGTTTGAATGACAACTAGGTGCTCCTTGTTTTGGATCTCTTGGACCATATTTTAAAAACCACCACCTTGTTTGGCTAAACCCAAATCCTAACTTCCCTCTCCCCTTTTCCTTTTGCCATCTCTGGTTGTGCTTCCAACCCTAGCTACCATCAATCCCCTCTCCCTCTCTCTCCCTTGCTTGCTTTGATCTTGGGAGGCTTGTATGAAGCTTGCATTACCAAGTCAAGTACCACCTCCCTCTATCCATACCCCTCTTAGTAAAACCCTAAGACTACCCCATGCCATAGCCATCTTAGCTAATACCTACACCACACCTAGTCTACCACAACCCAAGTTTGCCCTCTTTCTCTCCTCTTAGTCAAGCCTCCCCCTCAAATCTCCTGGTGACAGGTTCAAGATTTGAATCAGTAGCTAGTTTGTATTTGAAATAGAATAACACAAACAAATCAAACAAAACAAAAGAGAAAAAGGAAATAAGAGAGAGAGAGAACCCTGGCAGCCCGTCCATTGCAGCCCATGACCATCCATCGAGCAGCTTCACCGCCCAACTTTCCGAGAACCCCTCCGGCCGTCAAGGCGTCCTGTTCTTCTTCTTCTGGTGACGGTCGCTCGCCCGGCAGCAGACGGAAAGCAGAGGCAGCGAGCAGGTAGCCGTCCTTCCGCCGTCATCCTCGTCACCCTTCCCTCCTCTCTTATCCCCAGATCGAAGCCCCGAACCCTAGTTTTCTTTCCCCGTGCGCCGCAGGTGCCCCTGTTCCCCCTCCTTTTTCCCCGTGCGCCGCCGCTGTTCCGTCAGGGCCCCGTCGCCCTGAGCCGCCCCGATCAAAGCCGACGCCACCGGCGGGAGTGCCCCACCTCCGGGTGAGTCCCGCTCGACCTTGAGCCTTGCCTTGCTCACCTGTCCGCTCGTCTGTGTGCGCGCCGCTCGTCTGACCGCCACCGCCGCAGGTGCTCCGCGACAGCAGCCTCGTCCGACGAACCGCGTCCGCAGTGAAGGCCGAGCCGCTAGGAGCGACGCCCACGTCTACTTCCCGGCGGTCCCTGGAGCCTCCCTGCGCCTCTGCCCGGAGCCGGCGCTGTTTCCCTCCGCCTGCCACCTCACCCGCCTCGATTCCGGTGGAATCGACCGTAGTAAATACCTTCCCAAGCCCTACCGTTTGCCCTCTCCGCTTGCCCAGCGCTGGGTTAGTGACCCCGTGACGATCCGCCTAGCGCCAAGCCACACGGCGTTCCCCTCTGTTCCCCGGACGCTCTTGCACTTAACGCGCCCGTCAACCCTCTTTGTAAGATCGAGCTTGGAGCCACCCCTCGTTTTTCGTTTTGGTAGCACAGGCCACCGCTGTCGCTACCGCCATCCTCGCCGGAAAAGCTCGCCGTCGCCAGGGAGCAGCGGGTTCAGAGAGCTGTGTCTGTCAGGCAGAGCCCGCGTGCGGTTTTTGCAGAAAGCCCCCTCGAGTTTCCGGTCGAGCACGCTCAGATCCCCTAGCAACCAATGCCCCACCTGTCAGCCGCCTAACGTTTTAGCAGAAAACCCCCTCCCAGCAGCCAGGCCTCAACCCGCACTCCTACCCCGCTGCGAGTCACGGTCCACCCCTGGCCTCGCTGTCACGTGGGACCAGTGGCACCTTCGGGCCCGCACGACAGCGCCTGGGCTGGCTACGCCTGGGTAGCAGAAGGCTGCCGCGTGTAGGTGACCTGTTCCCTCTGCCCCACCTGTCATCGTCTGAGGGTAGGTAGCCCTGAGTGAGAAAAGACTGCCAAGATTTCTGGACCAAATAAAATTCAGAAATTTGTAAAATCCAATTAAATTCATATCTTTTGAAATAATTCGAATTTGATCAAACTTTCAAAATGAAAAGTGAATGTTTTTCAAGTATGAATTCAACCATGTTTCTAAGTTTGACCAAGTTTGACTCTATCTAGTCAAACCTTGAACTTTGACCCTAAGTAATTAATTTTGACTTAAAATAAATTTAAATCCCAAATTCCAAATAATTCCAGTAATATATGTTTTCAAATCAGAAAAATAAGAGGATTTCAAATATGCCATCCAATTTGACTTTTGCACAACTAAAATTCCAAGTTTAGTTTAAATTACACAATTGCCACTGGATTTTCAATAATTCATAACTTTTGATTTAAAACTCCAAATTTAGCAAATGATGAGTCTAAATTGATCAGCTCGACGAGACCTTTCTGTTTATGCTATCCATGACTTCAATTGCAGCATGAATCATATAAATATATTTGAACAACAACTATTATGGCAGCAAAATATGACTAAAACCCAATTCAAATGTTATTTTCTTGTCCACCACACCTCACCATGCCATGCTACTTTACTTGCCATGTAAATTGTGCATCATTCATCATGGCATGATTGTTTGCTTGACGCATCTTATTCATATGCTTGTGCTCTATATTCATGTTGGCCTTGTTTGTTTGGTTTTTCTCGGATAGACCGGCGGGGTTGTATCAAGAGAACCAGGAGCACTACCCAGAACCGTCCTTTGCTTCAACAGAGATACCAGGCAAGCACTACCACATGCTTGCATCCATACAATACCTATTTCCTCTATCTTATTCTTGCATCATAGAGTCGCGATTGCATTAAATTGAATCCCAAGTATGCATAGCCTTTACTTTTAAACCCCACCAAGCTTGTTTCCTCCATCCCATGAGCCACTACTGTAGGAGTTGTTTGAGCCATGCGAGTCGTAGAACAGCATGTGTAGGGTATGTGAGTGTCTGTTGGATAACAAGGTACCTAAACAACTTAACCTGAGTAGTTCTGGGATAACTAAAGAAAGTGGCACCGGTGAGCAACATCTGCTATTTGGTTCTTCCTGCTCACTTGTGTCCCGTAAGACCCGAAAGTACTTGATTCCTATTCCTTGATTTATCGCGCTATCCACATCCGGAGGTATATGGGACCCCACAGGCGAGCTTGATTCCGTCTATTTCTTGGGGCCACAAACTAGTTTGAGGTTTTATTTACGATCTGTACTTATGCCATGCTACTGTTTATTTACGTTTGTGCGAGGAGCACCTTGTCTGTTAGGTAAGCGGGATGTTTTCGCGGTATCGGCGGTCCCGATTGGGGACCTCTTCGTTCTGACCATCGACGCAAACCTTGAGTCCGTCTCGGAGCTTGCTTACTCCGTTGGTGTACTCAAGGGTGGCCCTGAAATATTTACGAATCTGTGATTGTTCGGTCGTGAAAGCCTCGTTGGGTTTTGATTTGGTTTTTCCGAGGTCGATCGAGCGTGTTGTTGCTATTGGTGCACCCGGCGGGTAAAACTTTCTGAAAGCCGTGTCGCGGATATGGACGACTTGGAGCAGTTTCTTGATCATAGACAAGTATAACTAAAGTACCGCTTTTAATCGACTAAAGTAACTTGACTAGTAAATAGTGCAATACTCATGGAATGGTTAATAAAATTGCCAGCGGATGGGGGTTGTTCGTCCGCTTCCTGTTGGTAGCGAGGAGGAGGATGGATCGGATGAGATTACCATTATAACTACTGTTCTTCATTCACGGACATCCGTCTATCCTTGGTTAGGCGGATGGTTAGCGTTTATCTGTAGAATTGCTAGGGTTTACCTTTCGCTGCAATTGGGTCACCCAGTTGTGTCCTTTAGAGGCATTAAGACTTCTTGAGTACCCTTAGGGTCTCACACGATAAATTCTTGATTGATGAGCAGGTACCTTCTCGGGACGGATCTTGGGTGGAAGAAGCCGATGATGTGGGCAACGATCGCTCGGTGTAGAGATTAGGAACAGGGATCCATGAGACCTGTAGCTGGGATGTGCTTATTTCTCGGCATCTTATGCCGATTTGCTTCTTATCCGTACTCGGATCTTGTTTGCTTCGCATGATACTCGATGTGTGTTGTATGAGGAGTTATCCTAAAATATAGATTTATCTAGGTCATTTGAATCTTGCCGTATGGCGTTGGTATATTTCCTTTCTTTATAGATGGTTTGGCTCTGATGTACTCTTGTATGGTGGCTTGCGTACATACCCACTTGTGTACGTAGTTGATCCTTCGCCGACTCACGCCCGTCTGACAGTCCCGTTGAGAGGGTAGTGGTTGGGACGTCTGAAAGGACTACCAGTGAGTGGCTTTTGGGGCCCCACCGTACTATTTCAACCACTATCACTCATCCAGGCTTGTATCTAGGAGCGTAGTTCACCGAGGTAGTTACATGAGCCCTGACTCCGTCAGATGGCTTGAAGCCATAAAATCCGTGATAGTTCCATACACGAGAAATCAAGTTTTGAACTTGAAGGACCCTCGAGAAAGGTGTAAGACCTTACAGTTGTGTTTGGATCTATAAATAAATAGACATGGATGTTGCACATCTATGAAATAGTCGACATGTTGGGAAAGAGTTCACAACAATGTTCAAAGGTTGACTATGACAAGATCTGATCTTTCATAGCGATATTTAGTCTAGGCGGATTAATGTAGCAACCACTACATATAATTTGTTATATGGTAGTTGAATAAACAAAACAAGTTCTTCTAATAGAATCGTTACCTAGGACGTGTGCATGACACAGTCCATAGGGTTTTGTTAATTCAAAGGATGCTAAAAGCATATGCAAACTTCAATGGTTGAAGTGAGCATCACGGAGTTGGAATCTTCACTATGATGAAACTGTTAAAAGAGTTTAATTTCATCAGAGACAATGAAGATGCTTGCGTTTGCAAGAAATTAAGTGGGAGCGCTAAGACATGTTTCTAATACATTATGTGGAAGACATATTGTTGATTGGAAATAATGTATCTTTTATTAACACATATTAAGAATTTCATCCCGATGAAAGACTTAGGCAAAACCCAAATATTTGGCATCTATAGACGCTAATATAGTTGTGCCAGAAGTACATAGACAAGATATTGAATGAGTTCAATATAGAAACTACAAGAGAGGTTCTTGTCGCGTAAAGGATTGAATGAGTTCAATGTTGATGATATATTCAAGTGTATTGACATTTGGTAAATTGAAACAAATAATCAAGTATAGATTGATACTTGATGTATGAAATCACAAAGAGTATTTATATCAATCATATTGTGATATGTACAAATCCAGATATGTCCTATGCTCTAAAAGTTGTGAGCATATACGAATGATTCGTAAGATGATCATTGGACAATAGTAAGGATATTCTTATGATCTTTTGGAAGAACTAAGAGTATAATATTTGTAGAAGTGACAAATAGATGGTTAGTTCATTGTAAAAGTACTACATTGATACTAGCTTTGTCACAAAGTACAAATTAAGTTTATCTCAATCTAAACTAAGGGTGGCACAATATAATGGAAAGTAAGTTCCATAATGGATTTGGATGAGTTCTAAAGTTAAGACATTGTGACAGATACTACAACAAAAGGCTAAGTATATGACTGCTATTTTAGCAGCAAAAGAGGGCATTTGTGTCAAGTAGTTTGTTATCAAACTAGGTGTAGTTCACAGCGGGATAATACTATGAAGATATCTTTGTCGACAATATTATCAACATGTTTTAACCCCAAAGAACTAAAGGTCACACCAAAGGACCAAATTTGTATGAAGCCATCTCATTAGAGAATGAGTGATGCGTAGAGACGCAAAGACATGAAATTGCACACGGACCTGGAAGTGTCAGATCCGGAGATCAGTTGACCACTAGCAATCGTGTACATACAACACCGGAAAGCCATAGGTGTTGAATACACAAAGGTTTGAAACTAGATTATTGACTCTAGTGCAAGTGGGAGACTGTTGGAGATATGCCCAAGAGGCAATAATAAAGTTGTTATTATCATATCTTCACACTTATGATAAATGTTTACATACCATGCTATAATTGTATTAACCGGAAACATTAATACTTGTGTGATTTGTAAACTAAAATAAGAGTCCCTAGTAAAGCCTCTTGTTAAACTAGCTTGTTGGTTAATATATGATCATGGTTTCCTGATCATGAACATAGAGATGTTATTGACAACAGGGTCATATCATTAGGAGAATGATGTGATGGACATACTCCTATAGATAAGCGTAGCATAAAGATCAAGTCATTTCAATAGTTCAATTGCTATATGCTTTCTGATACATAGTAACCTAATTCCTTCGACCATGAGATCATGCATATCACCTTTCTGGGATGGATGCTTTGATGACATCAAACACCACACCGTGGCGGTGGCTATAAAGGTGGCATTGAGTGTTCGGAAAGTATTGGTTGAAACACATGGATCAAGAGTGGGATTTGTCCATCCATATGACGGATAGATATACTCTGGGCCCTCTCGGTGGAATGTCATCCAATTAGCTTGCAAGCATGTGACTGGCTCACAAGGGATCACATATCACGAACGAGAAAAGAGTACTTATCGTGCGAGGTTGAACTAGGTATGCAGAGATACCGACGATCATAACCTCGGATAAGTAAACTATCGTGAGACAAAGGGAAATTGGTATCGTATGTAAGTGGTTCATTCGATCGCAAAGTAATCGAGAAATATGTGGGATCCATATGAATTTCAGATTCCTCTATTGGTTATTGTTCGGAGAAGTGTCTCGATCATGTCCGCATAATTCACGAACCGTAGGGAGACACACTTAAGGATTGACGTTGTTTGAGTAGTTATGGTATTATGAGAAAGAGACCGAATGCTGTTCGAGTCTCGGATGGGATCCGGGATATCACGGTGATCCGAATGGTGGAGAATAAGATTCATATAAGGAAAGTCCCGTTTCGGAGTTCGGGAATGGTTCCGGTGTTTTCATCGGGAATGTTCTAGAAGGTTCCGGATTGTCCGGCACTCCGGGGACATGAATGTGTCATTGAATGATTGCATCATGTACTAAGTGTTCTTGCTGTTCCAAAACTGAAAAGTCAAACTGCCGGTTTGAAAGTCAAACGGCTAAAACAGGAAACTGTGGGAAACAGGAAACTGTGGGAAACAAGCAAGAGGAGGTTGAAACCAACTTGGAGGAGGAGTCCCTCTCCTCCAAGCCGTGACCATCCAAGGCCGACTTGGGAGGACTCCTCCCTTGGCCGCCCCTCCACCTATAAAAGGAGGCGGGGCCTCCTCCTCTAGACACACAAGTTCCTATCCTCTAATCTCGGTTTAGAGCCGTTTTGGTTTAGAGATTCTAATTGCTTTAGCCAGCGGTTTAGAGCCTTCTAATTGGTGTGTCTAATCCCTAGACCACTAATAGCTCTCTCATACTCCACCATAATTGCTCCGGCTTGGCGAAGCCTGCGGATCTCCTCTACTTGGTACCACGCCGTTGTCTGCCGGAATCGCGAGGAGAGTGCTACAACCTCCATTCTTTGGAACAAGGAGAGGAAGGTCTTCGTCGAGTTTAACGTGTAACCGATCATGGAAGCGCTGCGGCGAACTTGGAAGGATCGTCTACACGATCTTGAGATCGGAAGTGTACGACTACATCACCCACGAGAATCTGCTCTCGTTAAACACTTTGGAATCTTTGAGGGTAAGTTATTCCATCGACTCGTTGCTACAATCTAGTAGATAGATCTTGGCTTGTTCGTTTGTATGCGATAGAAAATTTTTGTTTTCCATGCTACGAACCCCTACACGCTCCATCATACCGGAGAACAGGGTTTTGATCATCTTGCCCATGAGGCATGGTTCGCATGTGTCAAATGATTCAAAATCAAGAGACTCCAAAAGTCCATTAGAATGGAGTTTCTTCATGCGCTTTACTCCAATATGACCTAGACGACAGTGCCACAAATAAGTAGTATTATCACTATCTACTTTGCATCTCTTAGCCTCAATGTTATGGATGTGTGTTTCATCCCTTTCGAGATTTAGAAGAAATAAACCATTCACAAGAGGTGCATGACCATAAAAGATGTTACTCATATAAATAGAACAACCATTATTCTCCGATTTAAATGAATAACCGTCTTACAATAAACACGATCCGGAAATGATGTTCATGCTCAACGCAGGCACATAATAACATTTATTAAGGTTTAAAACTAATCCCGAAGGTAAAACTAAGGAGAGCGTGCGGCCATCACATCAACTCTTGATCCGTTGCCAACGCATCGTCACCTCATCCCTAAGCCGCCGTCTATTCCATAGCTCTGTTTGAGTTACAAATATTAGCTGAACCGGTATCAAATACCCGTGCACTACAACGAGGGCTAGTAAGGAAAACATCAATAACATGTATATCAAATATACCTTTGATGGTGCCAGCCTTCTTGTCCGCTAAGTACTTGGACGATTCTTCGATGACCCTTGTCCTTGCAATAGAAGCACTGGTCCGGCTTTGGACCAGACACTGAGCTTCTTCTCGGCAGGGCATTGCGCTTGCCGCCCTTCTTGAAGGGCTTCTTTGCTCCCTTACCTTTCTTAAAGGAGGGCTTGTTGACCATCAACACATGATTATCCTTCTTGATGTCCACTTCCAGCCTTGACTTTGTGAAGAGCTCGGTGATCGTATCGATGGAACCAATCTGATTATGAGTCACTACAAAACTTTTGTAGCTGGGAGGGAGTGCGAGAACCACTGTCAATCTTGAGCTCCTCGGAATCGTGCATTCCAGTTGCTCAAAGCGTTGAGTGTAGCCCGACATCTTTATGGCGTGCTCACTACGGAACTCCTTCCTCCATCTTGCGGTTAAAGAACTTCTCGGAGATCTCATATCTCTCGAGCGGGCTTGAGTCGAAACATGGTTTCAGCTCCTCGAGAATCTCAAAGGGCAGGATAGGTTTCAAAACGATTTTGAAGCTCGGTTCCATAGCAAACAACATGGTGCTCTTAATCACACCATAATCATCTTTCTTGTGATAGACAGCTTTCTCATCGGTAAGTAGCGATTCTGCGAGGTCACCTAACGCTTTCCCAAGGACATAGTCCTTTTGTCATGAGAGAATGATTCTTAGATTGCGGAACCAATTGGTGAAGTTAGACCCATTGTTTCTAAGCTTTTCCTTCTCAAAAAAGCGTTGAAGTTGAAGTTGGACTTGGCCATGTGATCTCTGATGTTGGCAAGTACAATTTAGACTATGTTCATGATAAATAGTTCAACTTAATCAAATTACTAGATGAACTCCCACTAAATTCAACACCCCTCAAGTTGTTTAGTGAACACGATCCAAATTCACCACACCTAATCCGATCATCACGAGAAGAGATGTGGTTTCAATGGTGGACAACAAAGTGTCGATCATATCATTCATATGACTCATGCTTAACCTTTCGGTTCTTGTGTTCCGAGGCCATGTCATACATGCTAGGCTCGTCAAGCTAGACCCAAGTATTTCCGTGTGTGCAAAGCGGCTTGCACCCGTTGTATGTGAGCGTGAGTCTATAGCACCCGATCATCACGTGATGCTTGGAAACGAACTTTCATAGCGGTGCATACTTGGGGAGAACACAGTTTTATCTTGATCTTTAAGTGAGGAATCATCTTATAATGCTACCGTCGCGATCTAAGCATAATAAGATACATAAAGGATAAACATCACATGCATATAACTTTATGTGACATGGTATAGCCAATCTTCGCAATGATCTCCATCTTGTGCGTTCGGCATGATCTCCATCACTCCACCATGATTGCCTCCACCACGAATAGCAACTACAACTATTGCTAACTACTTAGCGATAAAGTAAAGCTATTACATGGCGTATAAGAAGTTGACTCAGGTCATACACAATTATAAAGACAACCATATGGCTCCTGCCGGTTGTGTACTCATCGACATGCAAGTCGTGAAACATTACAAAACATGATCATCATACAATATACACATCACATCTTGGGCCATACCATATCATAGAAAACACTCCTGCAAAAACAAGTTAGACGCCTCTACTTTGTTGTTGCATGTTTTACGTGGCTTATGGGAGTAGATGCTAAACGATTCTTACCTCCGAAAAGCCACAACGGTGATATTATGGTTGCCAAACTCCGGTGTTAATCCCATGACAACTATAGTGAGAGAAACTGACATCCACCAGCCGCATGTGTGGAACAAGCCACACTTCAAGTGTGGAGCCGGTCTCATGACGACGTCGCGTAGGTTGGCTGGACCGCTTCATCGCACTATCCCGCATCATAAGAAGAACACAAACAAGAGGCTTGCAACAGAAAACATCAATGCCCGCAACAACCATGTTGAGTTCTACTCGTGAAACACATCTACGCATAGATCTAGCTCTGATACCACTGAAGGGTTCCGCGGCATAGTAAATCAAAAAATTCTACATGAGCGAATGAAGGAAAGCCAAGATCTAATCTAGGAGATGCAAACAACGAGAGATTGGATTAGATCTTCATACCCTTGAAGATTACACGATGAGCGTTAAACCGGAACGTGGGTGATGTAGTCGTACTCGCTTCTCCTCCTCGCGATCCGATCCGATCTAGCACCACAAGTGGCGGTGCCTCTGTGAGATGCACACGTGCAGCACCTCGACGTCTCCTCCTTCCTCGGACCAGAGAGTATGATGGAGAGATAGATTGGATCTACAACACGACGGCGTGGTGTATATGGTGGAGAATTTCTGCTGCAGGGCTTCGCCTACAAACAGTCGGGAGGGAGAGAGGAAGGTAGCAAGGCTGCTAGGGCTTGGAAGAAGGTGTGTAGGGGGGAGGGGGCGCACCACCCCTCTATATATAGAGGGGGGAGGCCAGCCCTTGCCCCTCCTCCAAGCCTATCTCTAGTTTAAACAATTTAAACTCTCCCTTATCTAGAAATCCTATCTCTAGTTTAAACGATTTAAACTCTCCCTTATCTAGAAATCCTATCTCTAGTTTAAACGAGTTTAAACTTATCTAGGATCGGCTGGGCCCTATGGGGCCTTGTGCCCCTGGCCCAATGCGGCCAGGACACTCCCTCATAGGCCCATGTCCCCTCCCGGAAGGTGGGGCCACGTTGGTCCCCTTCCGGAAGGTTCTAGAAGCTTCCGGTACAATACCGATTAAGCCGGAACAATTCCGAACTCCAAAAACCGCACTGCCTTATATGAATCTTATTCTCCGGACCATTCCGGAACCTCTCGTGATATCCCGGATCCCATCCGAGACTCCGAACAAAAATTCATAAACCAATTATCCAATCTATCCTAGCGTCGAGATCGTTAAGTGTGTGACCTGCGGGTTCGAGAATATGAGACATGATCTTCTATCAATAATCAACAGCCGGGGTGCAGGCACCCATATTGACTCCACACATTAATCGATGATCATATCGGATGAACCACGATGCCAGGATTCAATCAATCCCATATATATATTCCCTTCGTCTCGCGATATTTTACTTGCCCGAGATTCGATCGTCGGTACCGTCATACCTAGTTCAATCTCGTTCACAGCAAGTACTTTACTCCGATATCACTTTGTGATTAACTCCTTAACCACATGCTTGCAAGTGGTTTTGCTATCGATTACTGAGTGGGCCCGAAGTATATCTCTCCGACTTGGGAGGGACAAATCCCATCTCGATACATACAACCCAACAGATACTTTCCGATCACCTGAGAGACACCTTTATGATCACCCTCTCATAGGATGACGTTTGATGACCTCAAAGCTTTCTTCCGATACCAGGGAGTTGTATTATCTCATGGTCTAAGGAATACAATATTTGACATAGGAAAAGCTTTGCAAATACGAACACGATGACACGATCTAATTGCTCTGCTTTGTTTGGGTCTATCCACCATATCATTCTCCCAATGATATGATCTCATTATCAATTGACAACTCATGTCTATGGTTAGGAAACCTTAACCATCATTGATCAATGAGCTAGTCCATAGAGGCGTACTAGGGACACGGTGTTGTTTACAAACCACACAAGTATTAAAGTTTCCGCTTAATACAATTCTAGCATGGAATATAAACTTTATCATGAACAAGAATTATAATAATAACATCTTTATTATTGCCTCTAGGGCATAATTCCAACATTGAATGCTTCACGGGATCTACTGATGGCATACCACCTGCTCCTCATTGGCGAGCATAACCGGCAGGTGAAGATGCAGGAGGACCTTGACAAACGCAAACAGGCGGCCTCGGAGTCCAGCGCGCGGCGAGCTGCGCACTCCGCCGCTGGCGGATCCATGTCGCATGGAAACTTTGCCAACAAGCATCGCTCTCGCACAGAGCACATGGACCTCGCCGCACGTCGCGAGGTCACTAGAACCCTCAACGCGTTCTTCATGGAGATGGACGTCAACGACAACGTCGTATGGAAGATGCCGCAGGCTGCGATCATGGCAGCCGCCACGTACCTCGCATCCCATCCACCTCTGGTGGGGGACCCGAAGAGGGCTATGAACAAGTTCTCGCTAGCCGGACTTGGACTCGTCGGAGCTGCGCTCCACGATGAAGCTCCTGCGGAGCCAAAAAATAAAGCTGCGGTCAGATTCAACCGTAGCCCCACACCTTCATCCGACGAAGACGAGCATGATCTACCTTGATGTCACAAGATCCTAAGACGTTGCAACAGTGCCTACGACGCTCGAAACGACCTTGCTCGGCACAAGGTCGACAAGGCACGCGCCAAACGCGCATGCTCAACCAATCCGAAGAGGATGATGATGGAGAGCTATGAGGATCTCGATGCTTCGGCATATCTGTTCGGCGAACACGAATGCCAAAAAATTGCAAGATCCATTTGGAGACTCCGAAGTTTGATGGGACGCAGGAACCGAAAGTCTGGCTCAGTGACCACCTCTCATGTGTCAAGCTGCACGGTGGCAACAGGGACACCGCCATGCAATGCCTTCAGCTACAGCTAATAGGCGCAGCCCAAATCTAGCTCAGCAGCCTATCCTCGGGCTCCATCCGAAGCTTGGAGGATCTAGCCTATAGTTTTATCTGAAACTTCAAGGGCACCAGCAAGAGGCTAGCCTCGATCGAGGAACTACGGGTCTGCACCCAACGAACGGGCGAATCTATTCGCTCGTACATACTGCGATGGTACAACATCAAGAACTCCACTACGCACATCTCCGAGGAAAGGACGATCAACGCCTTCAAGGACGGTGTCAAACGCCCAGACTTCAAGGAGGAACTTGGGTGCATCAAGCCCAAGACGCTCGACCACCTTATGGACATCGCCAACAGGTGGGAAGATGGCGAGGACTCCATCCACCGAACACATTCGGATGATGAGGATGACTACGGCCGCAGGCGTGAACGCCGTAGCAAGCGAAGGTCGCGCGTCTATGACGACCGTGACAGACCCGATATGGTTGCGGCCGGCTACGCCGACCGTCACAACGACAACAATCGCAGCAGCGAAGGATACCGTGAAGGCAACTTCCACGACGGAGGGCGCCCCACACAAACGTGGAAACGTCACAACCGCCACAATGAACCCTCGGTATACGACAAATTGTCTGGCCCTTGCACCATCCACTTCTACATCGATAAGCAGGATGGCAAAAAGAAGGCCAGCCACATTCTGAAGGATTGTCGCGAGTTCCAGAAACTCAGCGAAGGCGTCACCCAGATGCGATGCCAAATCGTGAACCCTGTGTTTGGGCCCGCACCTGCACCAGATGACATTTCCCATGGAGCTCCTCCACCACCACATGTAGGACCATCGAACCCAACAATCGCACATGCACCAAACAATGGTGCAGGAGGATACCCACAACCAAAGGGAGCCCTGATGATCCAGAAAGGGCGCCCAACAAACAGGGTGTAAAAGAAGATCACCTGCCAAGTTAGTATGGCTGTAACTGCTCCGCTTGCCATGCCTAAGTACCTCACTAACACTTCTATGAGTAAACACTTTCTCAAAGAAGTACCACACTACGACAAACAAATTTGTCCTTTCTGGGTATTAGTTTGGTATTTGTGTTCATAGTATTACTAAGAACTCACTACAAATACTTACTATTCGCAATGATCTTGAACTTTCGAAATCTCTAGAAACTCGAGATTGGCATATCTCGTATGCTGCTATTTCCGCGAATCTTTGGATGTTCCTTATGTTTCATTGAGTGTTTACTATTTCAATATCCAACTCTAATATCTCATGTTAATCCCAGTGGAATTTATTTTAGACCATATGTATCTTATACATCATGATTATGTTGCATTAAACATATCAAAACTATTTGATTAGTCCAATCACCATAATTTGTGAAACTATTTTTCACAAGTCCTTATATTTCCATTAACTTGAATTCTAAGTCACTTGGATCAAATAGCTAAGACTTTGATATTCTTGTTAATTCTATATCTAACTTGATTATGAAAACCTTTGAACAATTCGAACCATTTCAGATTTACACTTGGATATCTCTTGGCAATTCTTCATTATTTATAAATGCTTTATTATCATATGGATTAAGGACTAGAATAACTCATTTGTAATTTCAATGTGAATCATAAAAGAAATCATTCATAGAAAAAGGAACAACTGATTGTTTCTCATTAATATGAATAATCGTCTCGCAATAAGCAAGACACACTTGCACGATTCACAAACTCAGTTACAAAACTTTTATTAAAATCTTCTGATCCTAATGATAAACTTCGAGGAAAGGAGTGCTTTCGGTCTTCAACTAGATTTCTTGCCGTCATCACGCCATCAAGGCCTCGTTCCATCCATAGCTCACGCAGAGGATCCTGGTTTCAAGTAAACCAGGGGTAAGTATCCAATACTTAAAACTGCATAAGTGTTTTATGGAAATATTTATAATTTTTATATCAACATATACCTTCTCCGTTGACGTCGTTCTCAGCTTTGGGTTCGACCTTGATAGTCCTTATCTTCGCTATGACCTTGAGAAAGGTATTCGGAATCCCTGTCATGATAAAGTCCTTGAAGATGTCCTTGTAACTGGGGGAAGCAAACGCAACACCCCATCTATTGCAAGGCCTTCAGTCAACATGTCACCTATAGAATCCTTAAGACGTTCATGGAGCCTTTCCATGGTGTCCAGGTGGCTGTCGAAGCTAGAGTTCTCTTCCATCTTTATGGAGACAAACTCCTATATGTACTCATACTTCACGCATCTTGCCTCGGCTGCAAAGATACTCTCCAATCCATCGAGCATATCATATGTGTCGATTTCATGAAAGGGTATTCTCAAGCCAGGTTCCATTGCATGGATCATGGTGTACTTGACTATCATAAAAGTCTCTCGGCGGTCGTGAAGATTCGCATATTCATTTCTATCGGAGTCATCGGGGAAATTTTCCAGGGGTTCACGAAGGACATAGATAAGACCGTTTTCTATGAGGATCCTTCTGAGACGTTGGTACCAGTCGGTGAAATTCGACCCATCTAGCTTAAGTTTCTCCCCGTCCATGAATGGACCAAAGAAGTTGCAAAGTGAGGGGATGGCCATTGTCCACAAGATATTTGCAAAAAGACTTAGACTAAGTTCATAATTAGGAGTCAAATTTGTAATCACATTAACAAACATGGTCCCACTTAAATCGTCATCCCTAATAATAGTTTAAGTGACTACACAATCCCTTTACACCACATCATCCCCGATCATCATGGCCTTTGATGCGGCTGCTAGGATAGACATTATCCAATGTCAATCACATCATCCATGTGACTCATGCTCGATCTTTCGATCTCTTGTGTTCCGAGGCCATGTCTACACATGCTAGGCTCGCCAACTCTAACTAGTGTGTATTGCAGTGTAACTTTTCTTACACCCACTGTATGCGAACGTAAGTATGTCTGACACCCGACCATCACGACCTGCATCATACCGATGCCTCGTACCGAAGAACTTTCTTGGTGGTGCACACACTAGGGGAACACTATCATTGGAATTAATTTAGGGATCATCCTATTTAGATGCTACCATTTTGGATCTAATACTATCACTCAAAAAACAGGATGCACACAAAGATTAAATCATATATAATCAAAATGTGACGTGACATGGTTGTCTTCTTACTCCATGATCTCCATTAGGTACTCTGGCACGATCTCTATCAGGCCACCAGTTGTGCTCCAAGTCCATGATGCCACCGGTCTTGTCGTTCATCATCACAATGACTATTACTATACTACTTAGCAACAGAAACTGTAAACTACCTTACCTTGTTCACAACTTTAACCATATCACATCACAAAGCCCTCCTTGCAACATAAAGTTAGACACCTTGTAGATTTTACGCGGTTGTTAAGGCTTTTGCAATAGAACGCTTCTACCTACGAACTTCCAACCACAACATGGATACAATAGTTGTTTATACTACACCCCTTTCGGGGCCTTCCTTTGTAGATGCTATATCAACTACTGTGAGAGATACAGACACCCGTGAGGCACTTATACGATACAAGTCGTATGTCAAGCATGGAACCAATCTCGCGTAAGAGTACGCGTAAGGTCGGTCCGGGCTGCTTCATCTCACAGTACCGCGATATAAACAAATACACGTAGGAATGTAACAACTATAGTATCAATGCCCACACTTCTACATGTGTCTATTCCGTACTATCATACTACACATAGATCAGGCTCTGATACCACTGTTGGGGTTCCGTGCAAAAAATCAAAAAAAATTGCTATGTGGGAAACCCCAAAAGCCCAATATCTATCTACTAGTGATGCAGTAACGGACGAAGACATTGGTAACATACCCTTTAAGACTGAGAGATTGTTGCGCTCATGCAAAAGCGTGGTTGATGTAGTCGTACTCGTCCAACCTCAAGGTCGTGAAACTCCTCGCAAGTCACCCCTTGTCCTGGTCCTCGCACGATGGCCCGGAAGCTTCAATAGTCCCATCGAGTTGCCACAGGCATACGGTGCAAGACAACGACTCTCGTCCTACGATCCTGTGAGGTTGTGGAAGTAGACCTCCTGGCTAGAATCCCGGCAGCGCAACGACGTACCGCGGAGGAGAACCCCTTGCATGTACAGTCCATATTTGCGACCGCACAATAGCAGAGGCAACTTTAGAGAGAGAGGGGAGTATTCCAACCAAAGGGAATATCTCAATTTATTGTATATTCAATCCCACCCATAGGCACCTCCTTATATAGGATAAGGGAGGGGTGCCCCCCCTCTTAGGTGCCCCATGTGGGACTAAAGGTAAAGGGAAAAGGGGCAAAATTCGTCCCAGCTGGATCGGCCGATTTCCAGCCCAATAGGCAAAACAGAACAGTAGCTAGAGGCGATGTCTGGCCGGGTGGGTAGCAGCGACTAGCGCCCCGCGCCTGGTCCGACACGCGCCCTCACGGCCCACCTGGCAGCCTGGGTGGGTTGGCAACACAGCGGGCCACAAGCGGCAGCAGCAGCGGCGCTCTGCAACGCACTCCCGGGTGGGCCGACTGCAGCCCACCACACGCCCGCGCGCCAGATGGCGCCAGCGGCACCTGGCCTGGCTAGGCCGGCCCGCTTGCGTGGTTCCGCGAGCGGTAGAGAGTAGTATGCCGCCCTGTGTGGCGATTGCTATCCGCCGCACTTGGGTTTAGTCAAACCAACCCATCTGCTGTTTTTTCTGTATTTTTGCTTGCAGTCTTTCTCCTAAGCCAATTCGCTCTGGGGATATGTCTTAATATGAAATTTTCTTTTATAAATTTTAATTTAAATATTATTTAGAATATATTAATTCACAATTAACATATAATAAATGTATATTTAAATTCCCATTTATCTAAAACTCCTTTCAATCCTTTTCCTTCTTTCTCTCTCCGAACAACTTCGAATTTCCCTAGAAAAATTCTGGTTCCTCTCTCTCTATCTCTTTTAGGATTCCTTCTTAGAGGTAGATCTCTAAACATCGTAATGCCCTTAAGCGTGTGTCACTATGGTTCGGGAATGTCATAGACATGATATATATCAATGATCACAGAGGTAGCCGAGATGCACATGTGACCCCTATGACACTCACGGTTCTCCATTGTTTTTGAACCTGAAACAATATGTGTTATGTTCCTTTTCTCTCTGTGATACTTATATTGTCCGACATTTGATCATCGACATCTCCATGTCGGGTTAGATCTCGTTATCGATAATGCTACTTTAAACTCGTATCGATAAGTAATATTCCATGACCTAGTCACATGTTGCACAACATATTTGATATAACTTTTTCGAGTGGTCCCAAAGTATCTTCCATTACACGGATGTACAAATCCTTCTCTTGACACATACGCCTCTCAACATGTTCCTCCGGATACCCAACGACACCCTTATGATCACATTTTCACAGAGTAACGTTAAATGCTATCAAAGTATCCTTGGAAGACAGTTGAAAGGATACAAATGTCGCCTAGAGGGGGTGAATAGGCGATTAAAACTTTTCGAGAGTGGCTCAACAAAGGCGGAATTAAACTAGCATTTACTTTGTTAAGCATAAAACCTAGAACTATCTAGGGTTCACCTATGTGCACCAACAACTTATGCTAAGCAAGTCAAACAACTATGTGATAGCAAGATATAGATTACTTCAAGCACGAAGGCTGTCACAAAGTAAAGTGCATAAGTAAGAGCTCGGGTATAGAGATAACCGAGGCACGCGGGGACGATGATATTTTACCGAGTTCCTCCCAACATGGAGTATGTATCGTTTGGAGAGGGGGTGGTATCAAACCACCAACTCCACAAAAGGCCTCCCTTATTCTCCGGTGAATATCACCCCAACGGGATCGATCCACACTTCCACTATCGATGCACTTGTCGGTGGCAAACCGGAATCTCTCACAAGGTTGGGGCACTTCTCCACAACTTAATTGGAGGCTCCCAACAAACGCCACCAAGGCCACAACCTTCAACACCAACAAACTGTCTAGGGTTCCAAGAACCCAAGAGTAAAAAGCTTCTCAACTTTCACTCACCAAATCCTCCGGGGAGAACTCAAACCAATGCACCAAATGCAAATGGAAAGAACACAAGTACTGCTCAAATCCTTCTCTCCCAAATTCCACCAAAGCTACAAAAGCTTGTGGGGGAATAAGAGAGGAAGAACAATGGAGGAAATCCACAGAAGACTCCAAGATCTAGATCCTAAGATGTTCCCCTGACTTAGAGGAGAGATGGATTGGTGGGATTGTAGATCTAGATCTCCTCTTTCAAATCCCTAAAGTATATGCAAGAATCAAGGGAAGGATTGAAGGGGGAGCAAGCTCAAGAGGGTCAAGAATGGAGGAGAAAGCCTATAAAACTCGAGCGGAGATATTGGGGAATAAGGGCCCCTTTTTATAGGCCCACAGATTTCTGACCGTTTTCTGCCTGTTGGGGAAAAGTCGGACCGGTGACTCCGGTCTACACCGGAGATTCCGGCCCAACCTCCGGACCACCTATCAGACTGTCCCAGGCTGAATTCCGGAGCCCCCTCCGGGGGCTCCAGGGGACACTTCGGACCATACCGGAGACTCCGGTCCCTGCAGACCGGAGACTCCGGTCTGGACCAAATAAGAGGCAAACTTCAAATGGCGATATCTAGAGTTTGGAAACTCCGATTGACCCGGAACCAATTTTGTTGGAAAGAGGACAACAAAAGCTACCCAACAAAAAGTGAAAATATTGGATACCACCAAGAGAGAACATTTCATGTATTATAATGTGAGGTACCTCTCTTGGTGAGAAACTAGAAAAACCTCAAAGATCAAAAACACAATATGACATAAAAGGGAAATCCGTTTTTGATGAACTAGAGCTTGTTATGAATATTACCACAAGATCTAGAACCTCACATGGATAAGATCCAAATAACAACCAAGAAAGGATGATGCTAGGTATGCAAAGGTTTGAGCTCTTTCTGAAAGATATGATCGAGTTACTCACTTGAGAGCCCCTCTTGATAGTATGGTTGTCTATCCTATAAACCAGTCTCCCCAACTAACACCACGAGACTGGTAAGAAAGAAACCCTATCAAGATCATACCTTTGCCTTGCTCATATTCCACTTGATCTTGATGTATACGATCTTGTCCTTCTCAAGACGGAACACCTTTCTTGATTACTCTTGAACGCACTCGCTTGATGAAGACTTGCAAGTTGCTCCCCCATATGACATGGGGAAACCTTTGCTTTGACCTTGTCTTCATCGATCCATGATCAGATGAATTCTATCTTCTTCTTCAAGACACCCTTGCAATAGGATCGACTCACACATGACCAAATTGTGGATCACTCTTTGAACATCTTGGTCATCACTTGATCCTCTTCACTTTCTTCTTCTCCAAACCTTGAAGCCAAGATATGGTTCAAGCATTGCCTATGGACAATTCCTACAAGTACAACTTGATACAAGCATTAGTCCATAGAGATTGTGTAGCATCCCAGTTGTCTAACCACTGTAATGCTACTAAGTTTAATAATAAAATGGGCCACTTCCAACATATAATTGTTGCATCATCATCATATCATGCCCATGTCATCATGTCCCCTTGCATTTGAGCATCATATAAAACCCTTTTCTTGTTTGGTTCTTATCTCATGTGCATTATTAATTGTAGTTGCTTCTTGATATTGTATTTGGTTCTTACTAAATTGTTAAATGCCCAAGTTGAGTTGGGGGCATCTCTCTTTTGAATCCACCACCTTATCTTGCACCACCTTATAATTCCACCATCCAATAAAATGGGCTTGGCTTTTATTGGGTTTCCCTAGCCCATGTTGTTGTTTGGGTCCACTCATAATCTATTTGCTTGGCCTTTGCCACCTTTTGTGCATGCAAGGATTAAAGCCACATGGAAACATGTTGTTTTCACAAAATGACCACTTGGCATTAATTGTCTTGCATGGGCCATGCAAGTACCCTTTTTCCTGGATTTGGTTTTGTTGGAATTCTAAATGAATCACTCCTTCCTTGCTTGCTCTTGTTTGGTAGTGTTAAACCCTCCCTCTCTTTTGCCTTTAGCTATCCTACCCCATGCCCCAAACCCCACATGTGCTAAGGAGCATGCCCATCCAAACCACCCCTTCTTTTGTTCTTGCTTGATCTATGTTGGATCATGCATGAACCCAAAACCCCATCACCAACCTTGGCCATCTTCCTTCTCCCTTTTCTTGCTTAGTCTTGTGTTGAGCTTGGACTTGGTGCATGCTTGCCTAAGTTTAGTACCCCCACCTTCTCACCTTGCAAGCAAAAGACCCTAGTTCAATCTATCCTAAAAACCAAAAACCTAAACCCTATTTTATCACTATCCTAAAACTAAACACTATTTTACATATACCCAAAATAAATCCTATTCTACCCCTACCTCTAAACAAAACCCCAAACTAAACCTACCCTCCCTTTTTCTCTTCTACCTAGCATGGGCACCTTGCCCCTCTCCCTCTCTTCCTCTCTACTCTAGCAACAAACCCTAAACCACCCCTTAACCCTCTAATCTACCCCCCTCTCTTCCTAAGCTAACCCTAGCTACCCTCCCTTCTATCTAGCATGCCCATGTCCCTCTCACCCTCTCTACCCTACCATGCGCCTACCCAGCCCCCTTGCAGGCCCCACACGACCAGGACACACCTAGCTACCCCCCCACACGACCATGCCCATCCCTCCTAACCCTAGCTCGACCCATGCCCCCTTTTCCTCCCCTCTCTTTTTCTCTCTCGCTGCCAGCAGCTGCCAGCGCCCCTACCCCGCTTGCCAGCGACCCTAGCCACGCCTGCCCCACCTGCCAGCCACCGCCCACGCCACCTGCCCTGCCCATGCGATCACGTGGTGGGAGGTGACCAACGCCACCCCCGCAGCTACCCCTTCCCCCACGCAACCACAGCGCCTCCCCCTTCTTATCCTCTCCCTCCTCCCTCTCTGCCTCGCTCAGAGCCCCCAGATCCACCCATAGCACCTCTCCCCTTACTTCCCCTCGCCACCACGCCGACGTCTACCCCCGCCCCAGATCCTCTAGCCGGTGGCGTCTTTGCGAGTTGTCGAGAAGCACAGGAGCCTCGCTGCGGCGCTGACGCGGGCAGGAGGAGGAGGCCAGAAACGCAAGAACGGCGCACCGCCCGGAAACCCTAGCTTCCAGATCGCGAGCGTCGCCAACGATCGACTGCGCCCCGCTCTGCGTCAACCACGCCGTCACGTTCGCGGTGAGCTCCTGAACCTGCCTGACAACCTCCCATCCCCAGTTGCTTCCTGTTGGCTCAGATCGATTCATCGAACGCCCTCAGTGCGCCGGCGGCGAGTGCATGTCTGCAAGCTTCCCCGCGCGGCCGACCCTATCTAGCACACGAGCACCCGTTTAGCAACAACCAAGAACCAGCCCGGTGGTCACCGCCCTCGCTGGCGCGCCCGCGGTCGCGGGATCGAACCCCAGCGCGCCCCTGTTTTTCCCATCGCGGTTCAGTTTCGTCGGGCAGGAAGATCCACGGTACCGCAGGCGCACTCTTGCGAAAACCCCTCCCGATTTCGTTTTGCTCAACCCGCGAACCTCGAGGCCCCTGCCAATGACCGATGTGTTTTTGCAAAAGGCTCCGGTTCCAGACTCAACCCGCGGTCACGCCCTAGCCAGCGTGTGCGCTGCGAAAACCCAGCCCGTTTGTTTTGTCAACCCGCGGTCCTTCGGCCTTGATCGGTCTCTCTGGAAGTTTTGCAAAAGGGTCTTCTTTGCAGTTAATCAACCCGCGGTCGGGGCAGCTCTCGAGCCTGCCTGTGGGCTGACCCACAGCCCCACTGTCTGCGGCTCGAGGCTAGCGGAGCTGAGTGTAAAACGTTTCAGACTGTTTAAATAATTCAAACTTAATTCAAATAAATTCAAATTCAAATTATTTTCAGATTTTAAATAACTTTTGCATGCTTTATCCAAATTAGGCAAATGATATGTGCTTTTGGTTCAGAAAAATGAGAGGAACTCAAATATGCCATCTGTTTAGTGTTTTGCACAAGTTAAATTCCAAGTTTGTTTAAATTACTTCAATTGCCACTATAATTTCAAAATTAAATAACTTTTGATTGGAAAATCCAAATTAAGCAAATGAGTAGTCTAAAATGATCAGCTCGACGAGACCTTTCCGTTTGTGCTATCCATGACTTCAATTGCAGCATGCATCATATAAATATATGTAAAACAACAAATGTTATGGCAACAAGTGTGAATCTAAAACCCAATTAAATGTTACTTTCTTGTCCTTCACACCTCACCATGCCATGCTACCTTTCTTGCCATGTAAATTGTGCATCATTCATCATGGCATGATTGTTTGCTTGACGCATCTTATTCATATGCTTGTGCTCTGTATTTATGTTGGCCTTGTTTGTTTGGTTTTTCTCGGATAGACACTGAGCAGGGGTTGTATCAAGAGAACCAGGAGCACTACCCAGAACCGTCCTTTGCTTCAACAGAGACACCAGGCAAGCACTACCACATGCTTGCATACATACAGTACCTATTGCCTCTATCTTATTCTTGCATCATTGAGTCGCGATTGCATTAAAATGAATCCCAAGTATGCATAGCCTTTACTTTTAAACCCACCAAGCTTGTTTCCTCCGTCCATGAGCCACTACTATAGGAGTTGTTTGAGCCATGCAGTCGTAGAACAACATGTGTAGGGTTTGTGAGAGTCGATGGACAACGAGGTACCTAAACAACTTAACTTTGAGTAGATGGGATAACTAAAGAAAGTGGCACGGTGAGCAATATCTGCTATTTGGTTTTCCTGCTCACTTGTGTCCGTAAGACCCCGAGTACTTGATTCCTGTTCCTTGATTTATCGCGCTATCCACATCCGGAGGTATATGGGACCCCCAGGCGAGCTTGATTAGTCTTATTTCTTGGGGCCACAAACTAGTTTGAGGTTTTATTACTATCTGTACTTATGCCATGCTTCTTTGCTTTATTTACGATTGTGCGAGTCTTGCACCTTGTCTTGTTAGGATCGGGACACGATTCGCGGTGTCGACAAGCCCGTTTGGGGTTCCCGATCGTTCTGACCGTCCACCCACCTTGAGGCCGTCGAGCTTGTCTACTCCGTTCGGATTCTACTTAAGGGTGGCCCTGAAATATCTCTGAATCTGTGATTGCTTTGTCGTGAAGGCCTCGTTGGGTTTTGATTTGGTTTTCGAGGTTGAGCGTGTGTTGCTATTGGTGCACCCGGGGTAAAACTTTGAAAGCCGTGTCATGGTTATGGACGACTTGGAGCACAGTTTCTTGATCATAGACAAGCATAACTAAAGTACCGCCTTAATTTGACTAAGTAACTTGAATAGTAAATAGTGCAATACTCACGGAATGGTTAATAAAATTGCCAGCGGAAGGGTTGTTCGTCCGCTTCCTTGTTGGTAAGCGAGGAGGATGGATCGGATGAGATTACCATTATAAGCTGTTGTACTTAAATTCACGGACATCCGTCTATCATTGGTTAGGCGGATGGTTAGCGTTATCTGTAGAATTGCTAGGGTTTACCTTTTGCTGCAATTCGTCACCCGAGTTGTGTCCCCTTTAGAGGCATTAAGTCTTCTTGAGTACCCTTAGGGTCTCACGATAATTCTTGATTGAGATGAGCAGTACCTTCTCGGGACGGATCTTTGGGTGGAAGAAGCCGATGAAGTGGGCAACGACCGTATGGTGTAGAGATTCGAACGAGGATCCGTGAGACCTGTAGTTGGGATGTGCTTATTTTCTACGGCATCTTATGCCTATTTGCTTCTTATCCGTACTCGGATCTTGTTTGCCGCTTAGCATGATACTACGATGTGTCTTTGTATGAGGAGTTATCCTAAATTATAGATGTATCTAGGTCATTTGAATCTTGCCGTATGGCGTTGGTATATTCCTTTCTTTCTAGATGGTGTGGCTCGATGTACTCTTGTATGGTGGCTTGCGTACATACCCACTTGTGTCGTAGTTGATCCCTTCGCTGCCGACTCGCCCGTCTGGTCCCGTTGAGAGGTTAGCGGTTGGGGCGTCTGAAAGGACTACCGGTGAGTGGCTTTTGGGGCCCGCCGTACTATTTCAACCGCTATCTCTCATCCAGGCTTGTATCTAGGGCGTAGTTCACGAGGTAGTTACAATTGGTATCGAGCCATCCCGACCTTGAGGTTTCAAAGCAGTCGTTGTCGATCTAGCAAATATTTTAAGTAGTTATGTATATTAGGGAAAAACAAAAGCGAGTAGGACTGCTTCCATTTTCTTCTTACCCTCCACCCACCCTTTTACGGTAAGGAAGTGTAACGTTTTCAATCCTCGTCTCAAAGTTCAAACTAGGATTCACGTGTTCGGGTTTCCGTAGTACCATAGGATGTGTGTGTGTGTGTGTGTGTGTAGTCCCTTGTCTATCTGTTGCATCAAGTTGTTATCTTATACGCCTTTGGTTATCAACTGTTGGTACATTCCATACCGACGGGCTTTTGTAAAGCGCAATCTATCTTCCTTTTGTATCCGAAGCTATCTTGTTTGGGGTGTTCGTTTCCGTAGTACCAATCTTTAGGTTTAAATCGTGAGAAGAAGGGGTTAGGATATGTGTTCCACTTGTTCATGTCTTGAGTAATGATTTGAGTGCGGGATGGAGTCGCGACCATACCACTACTTGTATCATTTGCTTTTGTATATTGGATCGGTAGAGTCACTAATCTTGATTCGTTAAGTAATTTTGCGCATCTATTGGTATTTTAATGCGAAATTTGTGGAAAATTTTTCTTTGATATGTTTGTGTACCACACTCCTTTTTTCGTGTGCGATATGCTTAATATCTTTGAGGTGCTATGAACTTTGTTGATATTTTCATATCATCTCGATAAATTGTATCCTTTAATCTTGGTTAATTCCATCTTGGTACTATTTTGGATTATTATCATCTTCCATTATAATCTTGACTTGAGTTTTACATCAATGACGGGATGGCTCCCCACGCCGAGGAGGACATTCCTCGAACTGGGCTCGGTTGTCAAGCATAGCTCTGCTCTGGCAGCCATGCAAGAGAACCATTTGCGCTTTGAGGAGAGCGTCCAGAAGGAGCGAGTTCACTCCACTTCCTCCACCTCCCAAGCGTGGTGACATCAAGAGCTTCCTCAAGTTCGGTCCTCGGCGGTTTGGCGTGTCGGCCGACCTCTTGATCTTGATGATTGGCTCCGTGAGATCTCAAGGCTGCTAGAGGCTGGCGATGTGCGAGCAGAATGGGTAAAGTGTGCTACTCACTGCTCAAGGGAGACGCAGCTCTATGGTGGGAAAACTACACGAAGGCTAGGCTGCCTTGGGTTCCAACCCACTTGGGAGAGGTTCACCGCTTTCAAGGGCAGTTTCTCTCGAGATTGTGATGGAGCGGATGAAGGATGCTTTCCTCAACTTGAAGCGGGGGCAATGATAACGTCAACACCTACATCAGAATTTCATGAACTTGTCTCGCTATGGTGGTGATGAGGTGTCGATGACAAGAAAAGCGAGAGATTGAGGCAAGGGCTCAACGCGTCGATCAAGTATGCACTCACGCATGCAAGACCGGCAACCTTCACGAACTGCAGCATATGGCACTACAAGAGGAGGCTAGTAGGCGGATGTTCGAGGAGTCCAAGAAGCACGAGGATGCATCAAGTTCGGCAACAATGGCAACTCCTTCTAAGCGGCGTGTCGGGTTCCTAACACCCCACCGTCGCTCCGGCTCCACCAAGATCTGCAACTTCGCCAAGGCCATCAAACTTCACCACTGCGGCTCCGGGGCTACAACAACCTTACCAGGCGCTGGCGGAGTCCCAGCTTCTCTGCTCACGTCCTCGCGGTGCTTGCTACGTGTGGAGATCTGGACATCCCCAGGAACTGTCCATTGAAGAACAAAGCTCTCCCTCAACCCCGCCAAGATCCGCAACAAGCTCTCCTTGGTTCGCGCACCACCGCCTCGGGCTCTCAACATCAACACTAAGCGGGTGCGGTTGTTCGCCAAGCTAACGTCAACGCCTCTCAAGCTGAGCTCGCACCTGGAGTTGTCATGGGTATGCTTTCAGTTAACTCAGTTCCTGCTCGAGTTCTCTTTGATTCTGGTGCATCGCATTCATTTGTGTCTCACAAGTTTGCAAATGAGAACGAGTTAGTCATGGTCCCTCTCCAAAAGCGGTTAATGGTTCTTTCTCCTGGGGCAAACATGAGGGCTGCTCATATCAGTCATGGAAATCAGATCGAGATTGGTGGATCTTCATTCTTGGCTTCTTTGATTATTACGGCAACTCGACATTGATGTCATCCTCGGCATGGATTGGTTGGCGGCAAATGCACTGTGATCGATTGTCTTTGAGCGTTCGGTGTCTTTGAAGATCCGAAGGCCATCTAGTCTTTTCTCCAAGTCGACTCGGATGTCGGCTCTATTCCTTGGCTGCTCACGAATGATGATGCTATGGAAGCTATTCGGAAGGTACCGATGGTCCGTGAGTTCGGATGTTTTCACTGAAGAGTTGCGGTATGCCTCCGGATCGCGAGGTTGAATTCGTGATCGAGCTTGAACTGGAGCGGCTCCTATCTCCAAGAGGCCATACAAAATGGGTCCTACGAGCTGGTGAACTCAAACGACAACTTGATGAACAAGAGAAGTTGGGTTTCATTCAGCATAGCACTTCTTCTTGGGGTAGTCCAACAATCTTCGTGAAGAAGCGTGACAGAACCGATAGGCTCTGTGTTGACTACCGGGCTCTAAATGCTAAAACCATCAAGAACAAATATCCTCTCCCTCGGATAAATGATCTGTTTGATCAGCTAGCAGGAGCTGTGGTGTTCTCTAAGCTGGACCTCAGAAGCGGTTATCACCAAATCAAAATTCGCAAAGAGGATGTGCCCAAAACAGCTTTCACCACTCGCTATGGCCTGTATGAGTACACGGTCATGTCTTTCGGTCTCACCTGCACTTTGCTACCTTCTCGAGGCTGATGAACTCCGTTTTCATGGAGTATCTTGACAAGTTTGTGGTGGTATATCTGGATGACATTCGGTCTATTCCAAGTCCAAGGAGGAGCATGAAGAGCACACGAGGTGTGTCTGAACAAGCTTCGTGAGAACCGCTTGTATGCCAAGTTCTCAAAGTGTGAGTTACGGTTGCAAGTAACCTATCTGGGGCATGTTATCTACGCCAAGGGCATTGCAGTCCAACCCGAAACCGTGAAGACAATAGTTGAATGGCTTCCTCACCTAATGTCAAGGAAGTGCGGAGTTTTCTCGGCTTGGCTAGCTATTGTCGTCGTTTTGTGCGAGAACTTCTCGAAGATAGCAAAGCCTCTTACCGATCTCCTCAAGAAAGGCAAGAAGTATGTGGACACACCTTGCCAAGAGAGCTTTGAGACACTCAAAGCGAAGCTCACTTCCACACCAGTCTTGGTTCCTCCGGATACATCCAAGCCTTTCCAGATCTTCTGCGATGCCTCTTTGCAAGGATTGGGTGCGGTCCTTATGCAAGAGAGACAGGTGGTTGCTTATGCCTCTCGTCAGTTGAAGACACATGAGGTCAACTATCCCACGCATGACCTGGAGCTTGCAGCAGTGGTCTTTGCCTTGAAGCTGTGGAGGCACTACTTGCTTGGGAACCGTTGTGAGATCTTCTCGGACCACAAGAGTTTGAAGTATATCTTCACTCAACCGGATCTCAATCTTGACAAGGAGATGGATTGAAGCCATCAATGACTTGATGTGACCATCAACTACACTCTGGAAAAGCAAATGTCATGGCGGATCGCTTAGCCGTAAAGCTTATGTCAACAACCTCATGGTGGAAGAGTGACCTCTCTTGTGCGAGGAATTCCGTCGGTGAACACGAAATTGTGGAACAAGGGCATCTCTGAACCTTCGGCTACTCCTCTCTTGGAAGAACAGATTCGGTCTCGTCGGCGTGGTGATCCGCACCAAGAAGCTCATCGCTAAGCTTGGCACTCCAGTATGAATCCTTCCATGTTGATGATCGGCACGCTCTTCTTTGATCACCGGATGTTTGTTCCAAACTACCCGGTGCGAGAGATCAATTGCTCAAGGAGGCACATGATTCGGTCCTTTCTATCCATCACAGCACAAAGATGTACATGGACTTGAAAACACAATCTTGGTGGCACAGGTTGAAAAGGTATTGTGCCAAGTCGTCTCGGAATGTGATGTACGCGCGAGTCAAGTGTTCATTCGCCGAAACCATTTGGTCTTCTACAGCCATTGCAACCTCCAGTGGAAGTGGGAGAAAGTTGAGATGGACTTCATCACTGGCTTTCCAGGTCGCGAAGGGCAACAATGCAATTTTGTTGTCATCGGCAGGCTTTCCAAAGTAGCACACTTCTTCGATCAAAGAAACAATTTACGGACTTGATTGGTGAGCTCTATATCAACAGGATTGTCTCTTTGTATGGGGTTCCACTGGAAATCAGTTCGGATCGTGGGAGCATCTTCACCTCAAAGTTCGGGAGAGTTTCCAAAAGCTTTGGGAGCAGTTGAACTTCAACCTTACCACCCTCGGTCTCAAGGACAAGTGGAGGATCAATCGATCCTCGAGGACATGCTTAGAGCTTGCGTCATCTCGTTTGGCATGAAGTGGGAAGAATGTCTTCCATATCTTTGAATTCTCCTACAACAATGACTTCGGAAGAGTGCGAAGATGGCACCATTCGAGGCTCTCTATGGTGGAAGTGCGAACTCCCATTGGTTGGTCAGGTGCAGGAGAAAGAATCTGGTTTGGTCCTGACATTGTGACTCAGGCCGAGGAGAAGGTGCATATCATTCTGGAGAACCTGAAGATGCTCAAAGTCGTCAGAAGAGCAAACTATGACAGGAAGCACACAGATATGGTATATGCCCCTGGTGATCTCGTCTACCTTCGTGTCACTCCCATGAGAGGAACACACCGCTTCGGTATCAAAGGAAAGTTGGCTCCTAGATACATCGGTCCTTTCAAGATACGTGATAGAAGAGGAGAAGTTGCTTATGCACTTGAGCTTAGGAAAAACTCAAAGTCCATGATGTTTTCCACATCTCTCAGCTCAAGAAGTGCTTCAAAGACCCGGCAAGACCGTGGATCATGAGCTAATAGACCTCCAAGAAGATCTCTCTTATCAAGAGCACCCCACAAAATCCTCGAGACATGAGCGAAGGACTGCAACAAGTCCATCAAATTACGCAAGGTGCGGTGGTCACACCATTACATTGATGAAGCAACATGGGAGCGTGAAGATGAACTCCGTGCCAACCATCCTTCTCTCTTTGTGTCCCTTCTTCTTCTTCCTAGAATCTCGGCGAGATTCCTGTTTAGTGGGGGAGAGTTGTAGCATCCCAGTTGTCTAACCACTGTAATGCTACTAAGTTTAATAATAAAATGGGCCACTTCCAACATATAATTGTTGCATCATCATCATATCATGCCCATGTCATCATGTCCCCTTGCATTTGAGCATCATATAAAACCCTTTTCTTGTTTGGTTCTTATCTCATGTGCATTATTAATTGTAGTTGCTTCTTGATATTGTATTTGGTTCTTACTAAATTGTTAAATGCCCAAGTTGAGTTGGGGGCATCTCTCTTTTGAATCCACCACCTTATCTTGCACCACCTTATAATTCCACCATCCAATAAAATGGGCTTGGCTTTTATTGGGTTTCCTAGCCCATGTTGTTGTTTGGGTCCACTCATAATCTATTTGCTTGGCCTTTGCCACCTTTTGTGCATGCAAGGATTAAAGCCACATGGAAACATGTTGTTTTCACAATATGACCACTTGGCATTAATTGTCTTGCATGGGCCATGCAAGTACCCTTTTCTGGCGGATTTGGTTTTGTTGGAATTCTAAATGAATCACTCCTTCCTTGCTTGCTCTTGTTTGGTAGTGTTAAACCCTCCCTCTCTTTTGCCTTTAGCTATCCTACCCCATGCCCCAAACCCCACATGTGCTAAGGAGCATGCCAATACAAACCACCCCTTCTTTTGTTCTTGCTTGATCTATGTTGGATCATGCATGAACCCAAAACCCCATCACCAACCTTGGCCATCTTCCTTCTCCCTTTTCTTGCTTAGTCTTGTGTTGAGCTTGGACTTGGTGCATGCTTGCCTAAGTTTAGTACCCCCACCTTCTCACCTTGCAAGCAAAAGACCCTAGTTCAATCTATCCTAAAAACCAAAAACCTAAACCCTATTTTATCACTATCCTAAAACTAAACACTATTTTACATATACCCAAAATAAATCCTATTCTACCCCTACCTCTAAACAAAACCCCAAACTAAACCTACCCTCCCTTTTTCTCTTCTACCTAGCATGGGCACCTTGCCCCTCTCCCTCTTCCTCTCTACTCTAACAAACCCTAAACCACCCCTTAACCCTCTAATCTACCCCTCTCTTCCTAAGCTAACCCTAGCTACCTCCCTTCTATCTAGCATGCCCATGTCCCTCTCACCCTCTACCCTACCATGCCTACCCAGCCCCTTGCAGGCCCCACCCGACCAGGACACCTAGCTACCCCCCACACGACCATCCCTCCTAACCCTAGCTCGACCCATGCCCCCTTTTCCTCCCCTCCCTTTTTCTCTCTCGCTGCCCGCAGCTGCCAGCGCCCCTACCCCGCTTGCCAGCGCCCCTAGCCACGCCCACCACGGCCACCCACTGCCGCCCACCTGCCCACAGCCCCATGCGATCACGTGGTGAGGTGACCAACGCCACCCCGGCTACCCCTTCCCCCACGCAACCACAGCGCCTCCCCCTTCTTATCCTCTCCCTCCTCCCTCTCTGCCTCGCTCAGAGCCCCCAGATCCACCCCGCAACGCCTGCCTCTCCCCCTTACTTCCCCCTCGCCACCACGCCGACATCGCCGTCTACCCCCTGCCCCAGATCCTCTAGCCGGTGGCGTGCTGCAGCAGGTTGTCGAGGAAGCCTGGGAGCCTCGCTGCGGCGCTGGGCAGACGAGGAGGCCAGGAACCGCAAGGAACGGCCGCGCACCGCCCGGAAACCCTAGCTTCCAGATCGCGAGCGTCGCCAACGATCGACTGCGCCCCGCTCTGCGTCAACCACGCCGTCACGTTCGCGGTGAGCTCCTGAACCTGCCTGACAACCTCCCATCCCCAGTTGCTTCCTGTTGGCTCAGATCGATTCATCGAACGCCCTCAGTGCGCCGGCGGCGAGTGCATGTCTGCAAGCTTCCCCGCGCGGCCGACCCTATCTAGCACACGAGCACCCGTTTAGCAACAACCAAGAACCAGCCCGGTGGTCACCGCCCTGTTGGCCGCGCCCAGCGGGATCGAACCCCAGCGCGCCCCTGTTTTCCCCCCTGTCGCGCGGTTCAGTTTCGTCAGGCCAGGAAGATCCACAGTACCACGGGCGCACTCTTGCGAAAACCCCCTCCCAGTTTTCGTTTTGCTCAACCCGCGAACCTCGAGGCCCCACCTGCCAGCGACCGATGTGTTTTTGCAAAAAGGCTCCCGCCAGACCCCAGACTCAACCCGCAGTCCACGCCCTAGCCCGCGTGTGCGCTTTGCAGAAAACCCCTGGCCCGTTTGTTTTGTCAACCCGCGGTCCTTCTGGCCCCGCAGTCAGTCTCTCTGGAAGTTTTGCAAAAAGGGTCTTGCTGTTCTGGTTAATCAACCCGCGGTCCAGGACGCTCTCGAGCCGCGCCACATGGGCTGACCCCAGCCCACTGCCTGGCGGCTCGAGCTAGCGAGGCTGAGTGTAAACGTTTGATTTGTTTAAATAATTCAAACTTAATTAAAATAAATTCAAATTCAAATTATTTTCAGATCTTAAATAACTTTTGCATGCTTTATCCAAATTAGGCAAATGATATGTGCTTTTGGTTCAGAAAAATGAGAGGAACTCAAATATGCCATCTGTTTAGTGTTTTGCACAAGTTAAATTCCAAGTTTGTTTAAATTACTTCAATTGCCACTATAATTTCAAAATTAAATAACTTTTGATTGGAAAATCCAAATTAAGCAAATGAGTAGTCTAAAATGATCAGCTCGTGAGACCTTTCCGTTTGTGCTATCCATGACTTCAATTGCAGCATGCATCATATAAATATATGTAAAACAACAAATGTTATGGCAACAAGTGTGAATCTAAAACCCAATTAAATGTTACTTTCTTGTCCTTCACACCTCACCATGCCATGCTACCTTTCTTGCCATGTAAATTGTGCATCATTCATCATGGCATGATTGTTTGCTTAGCGCATCTTATTCATATGCTTGTGCTCTGTATTTATGTTGGCCTTGTTTGTTTGGTTTTCTCGGATAGACCTTGGCGGGGTTGTATCAAGAGAACCAGAGCACTACCGAACCGTCCTTTGCTTCCAGAGACACCAGGCAAGCACTACCACATGCTTGCATACATACGATACCTATTGCCTCTATCTTATTCTTGCATCATTGAGTCGCGATTGCATTAAAATGAATCCCAAGTATGCATAGCCTTTACTTTTAAACCCCACCAAGCTTGTTTCCTCCGTCCCATGAGCCACTACTATAGGAGTTGTTTGAGCCATGCGAGTCGTGAACGACATGTGTAGGGTTTGTGAGTCGATGGACAACGAGGTACCTAAACAACTTAACTTTGAGTAGATGGGATAACTAAAGAAAGTGGCACGGTGAGCAATATCGCTATTTGGTTTTTCCTGCTCACTTGTGTCCCGTAAGACCCAGTACTTGATTCCTGTTCCTTGATTTATCGCGCTATCCACATCCGGGAGGTATATGGGACCCCACAGGCGAGCTTGATTAGTCTTATTTCTTGGGGCCACAAACTAGTTTGAGGTTTTATTACTATCTGTACTTATGCCATGCTTTTCGCTTTATTTACGATTGTGCGAGGTCTCGCACCTGTCTTGTTAGGATCGGGACACGATTCGCGGTGTCGACAAGCCCGTTTGGGGTTCCCGATCGTTCTGACCGTCCACCCAACCTTGAGGCCGTCGGAGCTTGTCTACTCGTTCTGGATTCTACTTAAGGGTGGCCCCTGAAATATCTCTGAATCCTGTGATTGCTTTGTCGTGAAGGCCTCGTTGGGTTTTGATTTGGTTTTCGAGGTTGAGCGAGTGTGTGTTGCTATTGGTGCACCGGCGGGTAAAACTTTCAAAGCCGTGTCATGGTTATGGACGACTTGGAGCAGTTTCTTGATCATAGACAAGCATAACTAAAGTACCGCCTTAATTTGACTAAGTAACTTGAATAGTAAATAGTGCAATACTCACGGAATGGTTAATAAAATTGCCAGCGGAAGGGGTTGTTCGTCCGCTTCCTTGTTGGTAGCGAGGAGGAGGATGGATCGGATGAGATTACCATTATATTGTTGTACTTAAATTCACGGACATCCGTCTATCATTGGTTAGGCGGATGGTTAGCGTTTATCTGTAGAATTGCTAGGGTTTACCTTTTGCTGCAATTCGTCACCCAGGTTGTGTCCTTTAGAGGCATTAAGTCTTCTTGAGTACCCTTAGGGTCTCACACGATAATTCTTGATTCGGATGAGCAGGTACCTTCTCGGGACGGATCTTGGGTGGAAGAAGCCGATGAAGTGGGCAACGACCGTATGGTGTAGAGATTAGAACGAGGATCCGTGAGACCTGTAGTTGGGATGTGCTTATTTTCTCGGCATCTTATGCCTATTTGCTTCTTATCCGTACTCGGATCTTGTTTGCCCTTCGCATGATACTACGATGTGTCTTTGTATGAGGAGTTATCCTAAATTATAGATGTATCTAGGTCATTTGAATCTTGCCGTATGGCGTTGGTATATTCCTTTCTTTCTAGATGGTGTGGCTCGATGTACTCTTGTATGGTGGCTTGCGTACATACCCACTTGTGTCGTAGTTGATCCCTTCGCCGACTACGCCCGTCTGAGTCCCGTTGAGAGGTTAGCGGTTGGGACGTCTGAAAGGACTACCGGTGAGTGGCTTTTGGGGCCCCGCGTACTATTTCAACCGCTATCTCTCATCGGGCTTGTATCTAGGGCGTAGTTCACCGAGGTAGTTACAATTGGTATCGAGCCATCCCGACCTTGAGGTTTCAAAGCAGTCGTTGTCGATCTAGCAAATATTTTAAGTAGTTATGTATATTAGGGAAAAACAAAACGCGAGTAGGACTGCTTCCATTTTCTTCTTACCCTCCCACCCACCCTTTTACGGTAAGGAAGTGTAACGTTTTCAATCCTCGTCTCAAAGTTCAAACTAGGATTCACGTGTTACGGGTTTCGTAGTACCATAGGATGTGTGTGTGTGTGTGTGTGTGTAGTCCCTTGTCTATCTGTTGCATCCAAGTTGTTATCTTATCGCCTTTGGTTATCAACTGTTGGTACATTCCATACCGAGGCTTTTGTAACGCATAATCTATCTTCCTTTGTATCAAGCTATCTTGTTTGGGGTGTTCGTTTCCGTAGTACCAATCTTTAGGTTTAAATCGTGAGAAGAAGGGGTTAGGATATGTGTTCCACTTGTTCATGTCTTGAGTAATGATTTGAGTGCGGGATGGAGTCGCGACCATACCACTACTTGTATCATTTGCTTTTGTATATTGGATCGGTAGAGTCACTAATCTTGATTCGTTAAGTAATTTTGCGCATCTATTGGTATTTTAATGCGAAATTTGTGGAAAATTTTTCTTTGATATGTTTGTGTACCACACTCCTTTTCGATCGTGTGCGATATGCTTAATATCTTTGAGGTGCTATGAACTTTGTTGATATTTTCATATCATCTCGATAAATTGTATCCTTTAATCTTGGTTAATTCCATCTTGGTACTATTTTGGATTATTATCATCTTCCATTATAGTCTTGACTTGAGTTTTACATCAATGACGGGATGGCTCCCCACGCTTGAGGAGGACATTCCTCGGGCTGGGCTCACTGTCAAGCATAGCTCTTGCTCTGGCAGCCATGCAAGAGAACCATTGCGCTTTGAGGAGGCGTCCAGAAGGCGAGTTCACTCCACTTCCTCCACCTCCCAAGCGTGGTGACATCAAGAGCTTCCTCAAGTTCGGTCCTCGGCGGTTTGGCGTGTCCGACCGACCTCTTGATGCGATGATTGGCTCCGTGAGATCTCAAGGCTGCTAGAGGCTGGCGATGTGCGAGCAGGAATGGGTAAAGTGTGCTACTCACTGCTCAAGGGAGGCAGCTCTATGGTGGGAAAACTACACGAAGGCTAGGCGCTTTGGGTTCCAACCCACTTGGGAGAGGTTCACCGCCGCTTTCAAGGCAGTTTCTCTCGAGATTGTGATGGAGCGGATGAAGGATGCTTTCCTCAACTTGAAGCGGGCAATGATAACGTCAACACCTACATCAGAATTTCATGAACTTGTCTCGCTATGGTGGTGATGAGGTATCGATGACAAGAAAAAGCGAAGAGATTGAGGCAAGGGCTCAACGTCGATCAAGTATGCACTCACGCATGCAAGACCGGCAACCTTCACAGGCTGCAGCATATGGCACTACAAGGAGGCTAGTAGGCGGATGTTCGAGAGTCCAAGAAGCAGCGAGGATGCATCAAGTTCGGCAACAATGGCAACTCCTTCTAAGCGTGTATGCGGGTTCCTAACACCCCCGTCGCTCCGGCTCCACCAAGATCTGCAACTTACGCGCCAAGGCCATCAAACTTCACCACTGCGGCTCCGGGGGCTACAACAACCCTTACCAGGCGCTGGCGGAGTCCACAGCTTCTGCTCCACGTCCTCGCGGTGCTTGCTACGTGTGGAGATCTGGACATCCCCACTGGGCTCCATTGAAGAACAAAGCTCTCCCTCAACCCCGCCAAGATCGCAACAAGCTCTCCTTGGTTCGCGCACCACCTCGGGCTCTCAACATCAACACTAAGCCCGGGTCTGCGGTTGTTCGCGCCAATCGCGTCAACGCCTCTCAAGCTGAGCTACTTTGGAGTTGTCATGGGTATGCTTTCAGTTAACTCAGTTCCTGCTCGAGTTCTCTTTGATTCTGGTGCATCGCATTCATTTGTGTCTCACAAGTTTGCAAATGAGAACGAGTTAGTCATGGTCCCTCTCCAAAAGCGGTTAATGGTTCTTTCTCCTGGGGCAAACATGAGGGCTGCTCATATCAGTCATGGAAATCAGATCGAGATTGGTGGATCTTCATTCTTGGCTTCTTTGATTATTCTGGGCAACTCTGACATTGATGTCATCCTCGGCATGGATTGGTTGACAGCAAATGCAGCTGTGATCGATTGTGCTGAACGTTCAGTGTCTTTGAAGATCCCGGAAGGCCATCTAGTCTTTTCTCCAAGTCTGACTCCGGATGTCCAGCTCTATTCCTTGGCTGCTCTGAATGATGATGCTATGGAAGCTATTCAGAAGGTACCAGTGGTCTGTGAGTTCCCGGATGTTTTTCCTGAAGAGTTGCCAGGTATGCCTCCGGATCGCGAGGTTGAATTCGTGATCGAGCTTGAACTGGGCGGCTCCTATCTCCAAGAGGCCATACAAAATGGGTCCTACGAGCTGGCTGAACTCAAGCGACAACTTGATGAACAAGAGAAGTTGGGTTTCATTCAGCATAGCACTTCTTCTTGGGGTAGTCCAACAATCTTCGTGAAGAAGCGTGGCGAACCGATAGGCTCTGTGTTGACTACCGGGCTCTAAATGCTAAAACCATCAAGAACAAATATCCTCTCCCTCGGATAAATGATCTTTTGATCGGCTAGCGAGGCTGTGGTGTTCTCTAATTGGACCTCGAGCGGTTATCACCAAATCAAAATTGCAAGAGGATGTGCCCAAAACAGCTTTCACCACTCGCTATGGCTGTCTGAGTACACGGTCATGTCTTCGGTCTCACCAACGCACTTTGCTACCTTCTCGAGGCTGATGAACTCCGTTTTCATGGAGTATCTTGACAAGTTTGTGGTGGTATATCTGGATGACATTCGGTCTATTCCAAGTCCAAGGAGGAGCATGAAGAGCACACGAGGTGTGTCTGAACAAGCTTCGTGAGAACCGCTTGTATGCCAAGTTCTCAAAGTGTGAGTTTTCTTGCTCAAGTAATGCATGGGGCATACAAAAGGGCATCAGCAAAGGAACCGCCGTGAAGACAAGACAGACAATGAATGGCTTCTCTCAAATGCTAATGTCAAGGAAGTTTTTTTTCGCTTGGCTAGCTATTGTCGTTTTGTGCGACTTCTACCTCGAAGATAGCAAAGCCTCTTACCGATCTCCTCAAGAAAGGCAAGAAGTATCTGTGGACACACCTTGCCAAGAGCTTTGAGACACTCAAAGCGAAGCTCACTTCCACAGTCTTGGTTCCTCCGGATACATCCAAGCCTTTCCGGATCTTCTGCGATGCCTCTTTGCAAGGATTGGGTGCGGTCCTTATGCAAGAGAGCAGGTGGTTGCTTATGCCTCTCGTCGATTGAAGACACATGAGGTCAACTATCCCACGCATGACACGGAGCTTGCGAAGTGGTCTTTGCCTTGAAGCTGTGGAGGCACTACTTGCTTGGGAACCGTTGTGAGATCTTCTCGGACCACAAGAGTTTGAAGTATATCTTCACTCACGGATCTCAATCTTGACAAGGAGATGGATTGAAGCCATCAATGACTTCGATGTGACCATCAACTACACTCTGGAAAAGCAAATGTCATGGCGGATCGCTTAGCCGTAAAGCTTATGTCAACAACCTCATGGTGGAAGAGCGTGACCTCTCTTGTGCGAGGAATTCCGTCGGTGAACAGAATTGTGGAACAAGGGCATCTCACGAACCTCGGCTACTCCTCTCTTGGAAGAACAGATTCGGTCTCGTCGTGGTGATCCGCACACCAAGAAGCTCATCGCTAAGCTTGGCACTCAAGTATGAATCCTTCCATGTTGATGATCGAGCACGCTCTTCTTTGATCACGGATGTTTGTTCCAAACTACCCGGTGCCGAGAGATCAATTGCTCAAGGAGGCACATGATTCGGTCCTTTCTATCCATCTGGCGGCACAAAGATGTACATGGACTTGAAAACACAATCTGGTGGCACGGGTTGAAAAGGTATTGTGCCAAGCACGTCTCGAATGTGATGTGCGCAGAGTCAAGGCATTCGCCGAAACCATTTGGTCTTCTACAGCCATTGCAACCTCCAGTGGAAGTGGGAGAAAGTTGAGATGGACTTCATCACTGGCTTTCGAGGTCGAGAAGGGCAACAATGCAATTTTGTTGTCATCGACAGGCTTTCCAAAGTAGCACACTTCTTCGATCAAAGAAACAATTTACGGACTTGATTGGCTGAGCTCTATATCAACAGGATTGTCTCTTTGTATGGGGTTCCACTGGAAATCAGTTCGATCGTGGGAGCATCTTCACCTCAAAGTTCGGAGAGTTTCCAAAAGCTTTGGGAACGAAGTTGAACTTCGACCTTTGCTACCACCCTCGGTCTCAAGGACAAGTGGAGGATCAATCGGATCCTCGAGGACATGCTTAGAGCTTGCGTCATCTCGTTTGGCATGAAGTGGGAAGAATGTCTTCCATATGCTGAATTCTCCTACAACAATGACTTCGGAAGAGTCTGAAGATGGCACCATTCGAGGCTCTCTATGGTCGGAAGTGCAGAACTCCCATTGGTTGGTCAGGTGCAGGAGAAAGAATCTGGTTTGGTCCTGACATTGTGACTCAGGCCGAGGAGAAGGTGCATATCATTCTGGAGAACCTGAAGATTGCTCAAAGTCGTCAGAAGAGCAACTATGACAGGAAGCACACAGATATGGTATATGCCCCTGGTGATCTCGTCTACCTTCGTGTCACTCCCATGAGAGGAACACACCGCTTCGGTATCAAAGGAAAGTTGGCTCCTAGATACATCGGTCCTTTCAAGATACGTGATAGAAGAGGAGAAGTTGCTTATGCACTTGAGCTTCCGGAAAAACTCAAAGTCCATGATGTTTTCCACATCTCTCAGCTCAAGAAGTGCTTCAAAGACCCCGGCAAGACCGTGGATCATGAGCTAATAGACCTCCAAGAAGATCTCTCTTATCAAGAGCACCCCACCAAAATCCTCGAGACCGCAGAACGAAGGACTCGCAACAAGTCCATCAAATTCTGCAAGGTGCAGTGGTCACACCATTCTGTTGATGAAGCAACATGGGAGCGTGAAGATGAACTCCGTGCCAACCATCCTTCTCTCTTTGTGTCCCCTTCTTCTTCTTCCTAGAATCTCGGGGCGAGATTCCTGTTTAGTGGGGGAGAGTTGTAGCATCCCAGTTGTCTAACCACTGTAATGCTACTAAGTTTAATAATAAAATGGGCCACTTCCAACATATAATTGTTGCATCATCATCATATCATGCCCATGTCATCATGTCCCCTTGCATTTGAGCATCATATAAAACCCTTTTCTTGTTTGGTTCTTATCTCATGTGCATTATTAATTGTAGTTGCTTCTTGATATTGTATTTGGTTCTTACTAAATTGTTAAATGCCCAAGTTGAGTTGGGGGCATCTCTCTTTTGAATCCACCACCTTATCTTGCACCACCTTATAATTCCACCATCCAATAAAATGGGCTTGGCTTTTATTGGGTTTCCCTAGCCCATGTTGTTGTTTGGGTCCACTCATAATCTATTTGCTTGGCCTTTGCCACCTTTTGTGCATGCAAGGATTAAAGCCACATGGAAACATGTTGTTTTCACAAAATGACCACTTGGCATTAATTGTCTTGCATGGGCCATGCAAGTACCCTTTTTCCTGGATTTGGTTTTGTTGGAATTCTAAATGAATCACTCCTTCCTTGCTTGCTCTTGTTTGGTAGTGTTAAACCCTCCCTCTCTTTTGCCTTTAGCTATCCTACCCCATGCCCCAAACCCCACATGTGCTAAGGAGCATGCCCATCCAAACCACCCCTTCTTTTGTTCTTGCTTGATCTATGTTGGATCATGCATGAACCCAAAACCCCATCACCAACCTTGGCCATCTTCCTTCTCCCTTTTCTTGCTTAGTCTTGTGTTGAGCTTGGACTTGGTGCATGCTTGCCTAAGTTTAGTACCCCCACCTTCTCACCTTGCAAGCAAAAGACCCTAGTTCAATCTATCCTAAAAACCAAAAACCTAAACCCTATTTTATCACTATCCTAAAACTAAACACTATTTTACATATACCCAAAATAAATCCTATTCTACCCCTACCTCTAAACAAAACCCCAAACTAAACCTACCCTCCCTTTTTCTCTTCTACCTAGCATGGGCACCTGCCCTCTCCCTCTCTTCCTCTCTACTCTAGCAACAAACCCTAAACCACCCCTTAACCTCTAATCTACCCCCTCTCTTCCTACCCTAACCCTAGCTACCCTCCCTTCTATCTAGCATGCCCATGTCCCTCTCACCCTCTCTACCCTACCATGCGCCTACCCAGCCCCCTTGCAGGCCCCACACGACCAGGACACACCTAGCTACCCCCCACCCGACCATGCCCATCCCTCCTAACCCTAGCTCGACCCATGCCCCCTTTTCCTCCCCTCTCTTTTTCTCTGCTGCACCTGCCAGCCTACCCCGCTTGCCCGTGACCCTAGCCACGCCCGCCTGCCCACCCCACCGCCCACGCCACCTGGTGCCCCGGCCCATGCGATCACGTGGTGGGAGGTGACCAACGCCACCCCCGCAGCTACCCCTTCCCCCACGCAACCACAGCGCCTCCCCCTTCTTATCCTCTCCCTCCTCCCTCTCTGCCTCGCTCAGAGCCCCCAGATCCACCCCGCAACGCCTGCCTCTCCCCCTTACTTCCCCCTCGCCACCACGCCGACATCGCCGTCACCCCGAGATCCTCTAGCCGGTGGCGTCTGCAGCAGGTTGTCGAGGAAGCCTGAGCCTCGCTGACGCGCTGAGCCGGACGCGAGGAGGAGGAGGAGAACCGCAGGAACGGCGCGCCGCCCGGAAACCCTAGCTTCCAGATCGCGAGCGTCGCCAGCGATCGACTGCGCCCCGCTCTGCGTCAACCACGCCGTCACGTTCGCGGTGAGCTCCTGAACCTGCCTGACAACCTCCCATCCCGGTTGCTTCTGTTGGCTCAGATCGATTCATCGAACGCCCTCGGTCTTGCCGGCGAAGTGCATGTCTGCAAGCTTCCCAGCGGCCGACCCTATCTAGCACGAGCACCCGTTTAGCAACAACCAAGAACCGGCCGTGGTCACCGCCCTGGCTGGCGCTGTCATGAGATCGAACCAGCCGCCCTGTTTTCCCCATCGCGCGGTTCAGTTTCGTCAGGCCAGGAAGATCCACAGTACCACGGGCGCACTCTTGCGAAAACCCTCCCGATTTCGTTTTGCTCAACCCGAACCTCGAGGCCCCACTGCCAGCCGATGTGTTTTTGCAAAAGGCTTCCAGACTCAACCCGCAGTCCACGCCCTAGCCCGCGTGTGCGCTTTGCAGAAAACCCCTGGCCCGTTTGTTTTGTCAACCCGCGGTCCTTCTGGCCCCGCAGTCAGTCTCTCTGGAAGTTTTGCAAAAAGGGTCTTCATTACGGTTAATCAACCCGCGGTCCAGGGGCCTCTCGAGCACCTCAGGTGAGCTGACCCCAGCCCACCTGTCTGGCTCGAGCTAGCGAGGCTGAGTGTAAAACGTTTCAGACTGTTTAAATAATTCAAACTTAATTCAAATAAATTCAAATTCAAATTATTTTCAGATTTTAAATAACTTTTGCATGCTTTATCCAAATTAGGCAAATGATATGTGCTTTTGGTTCAGAAAAATGAGAGGAACTCAAATATGCCATCTGTTTAGTGTTTTGCACAAGTTAAATTCCAAGTTTGTTTAAATTACTTCAATTGCCACTATAATTTCAAAATTAAATAACTTTTGATTGGAAAATCCAAATTAAGCAAATGAGTAGTCTAAAATGATCAGCTCGACGAGACCTTTCCGTTTGTGCTATCCATGACTTCAATTGCAGCATGCATCATATAAATATATGTAAAACAACAAATGTTATGGCAACAAGTGTGAATCTAAAACCCAATTAAATGTTACTTTCTTGTCCTTCACACCTCACCATGCCATGCTACCTTTCTTGCCATGTAAATTGTGCATCATTCATCATGGCATGATTGTTTGCTTGACGATCTTATTCATATGCTTGTGCTCTGTATTTATGTTGGCCTTGTTTGTTTGGTTTTCTCGGATAGACACCGAGGCGGTTGTATCAAGAGAACCGGAGCACTACCGTAACCGTCCTTTGCTTCAACAGAGACACCAGGCAAGCACTACCACATGCTTGCATACATCGATACCTATTGCCTCTATCTTATTCTTGCATCATTGAGTCGCGATTGCATTAAAATGAATCCCAAGTATGCATAGCCTTTACTTTTAAACCCCACCAAGCTTGTTTCCTCCGTCCCATGAGCCACTACTATAGGAGTTGTTTGAGCCATGCGAGTCGTAGAACAGCATGTGTAGGGTTTGTGAGAGTCTGATGGACAACGAGGTACCTAAACAACTTAACCTGAGTAGATCTGGGATAACTAAAGAAAGTGGCACCGGTGAGCAATATCTGCTATTTGGTTTTTCCTGCTCACTTGTGTCCCGTAAGACCCCGAGTACTTGATTCCTGTTCCTTGATTTATCGCGCTATCCACATCCGGGAGGTATATGGGACCCCCCTGAGCCAGAGCTTGATTCCGTCTTATTTCTTGGGGCCACAAACTAGTTTGAGGTTTTATTACTATCCTGTACTTATGCCATGCTTTACTGCTTTATTTACGATTGTGCGAGTCTTGCTTTATCTTGTGTAGGATCGGGACACGATTCCGCGGTGTCGACAAGCCCCGTTTGGGGTTCCCAGTCGTTCACAGCCGTCCACCCAGCACCTTGAGGCCGTCTCGGAGCTTGTCTACTCCGTTGCGGATTCTACTTAAGGGGTGGCCCCCTGAAATATCTCTGAATCCTGTGATTGCTTTGTCGTGAAGGCCTCGTTGGGTTTTGATTTGGTTTTTCCGAGGTTGAGCGAGTGTGTGTTGCTATTGGTGCACCCCGGCCGGGTAAAACTTTCTGAAAGCCGTGTCCGCGGTTATGGACGACTTGGAGCACAGTTTCTTGATCATAGACAAGCATAACTAAAGTACCGCCTTAATTTGACTAAGTAACTTGAATAGTAAATAGTGCAATACTCACGGAATGGTTAATAAAATTGCCAACGGAAGGGGGGTTGTTCGTCCGCTTCCTTGTTGGTAGCGAGGAGGAGGATGGATCGGATGAGATTACCATTATAATGTTGTACTTAAATTCACGGACATCCGTCTATCATTGGTTAGGCGGATGGTTAGCGTTATCTGTAGAATTGCTAGGGTTTACCTTTTGCTGCAATTCGTCACCCAGGTTGTGTCCTTTAGAGGCATTAAGTCTTCTTTGAGTACCCTTAGGGTCTCACACGATAATTCTTGATTCGATGAGCGTACCTTCTCGGACGGATCTTTGGGTGGAAGAAGCCGATGAAGTGGGCAACGACCGTATGGTGTAGAGATTAGGCACGGGGATCCGTGAGACCTGTAGTTGGGATGTGCTTATTTTCTCGGCATCTTATGCCTATTTGCTTCTTATCCGTACTCGGATCTTGTTTGCCGCTTCGCATGATACTACGATGTGTCTTTGTATGAGGAGTTATCCTAAATTATAGATGTATCTAGGTCATTTGAATCTTCCGTATGGCGTTGGTATATTCCTTTCTTTCTAGATGGTGTGGCTCGATGTACTCTTGTATGGTGGCTTGCGTACATACCCACTTGTGTACGTAGTTGATCCCTTCGCTGCCGACTACGCGCCCGTCTGAGTCCCGTTGAGAGGTTAGCGGTTGGGACGTCTGAAAGGACTACCAGTGAGTGGCTTTTGGGGCCCCGCCGTACTATTTCAACCGCTATCTCTCATCCAGGCTTGTATCTAGGAGCGTAGTTCACCGAGGTAGTTACAGATTGTCATTAATTACCAAAACCACACATGGGGGCCCACATGTTCTTTCAACCGTGATTAGATATGGTCTCACGGTCTGAGAAACAAGTCACTATGTTTCTGACAATTACAACTATGAACTTTGTGATATGATCATGTTGCAACAATCATCCGTGGAATGGTGTCCACTATCTCATTCTCCAATGAGATAGCTCCATTGTCAATTAGGTGCCGAAGAACCTTCATGGTCAGGAACCCTTTGACCATCCGTTGACCAATGAACTAGTTAGATAGTGGCTACTAGGGACTTGAGTTTGTTTATATATCACACCCATATCAATGTTTCCTTATTGATGTAGTTATAGCATGATATAAAACTATTATGAACTAATGGAATGTGTTTAATAAACTCCTTTATTATTTTCCTCTAGGGCACATTTCTTTCACTTGAAACTATCACATGTGACAACAAGTATGATAAAGAGGTGGTTTGAAAAAACATGAAACAGCTAGACGAGCCTCTTTGGAAGACCGTTGGGCGTGATCAAGCGGAATACATACAGAACATAGTGTTAGTGCATATGTTATAGTATGTCTTATTATTTGCTATAGAGATTACAATGTGTAATAGGTATTGTTATGGTATAAATGTAATGATGACAATGTTCTAAGTTATGAATAAAATTATGTTACTGTTTTATTCCTTGTGTGTGCCTGCGTTTTAATCTGCTATGAAATATAAATTCCTACTGTTCACACATAAAATAGCTCAATGCAAAAGAGTGGAACATGAAAAACTATAATGATGAGTACACCCTTATGGAAATAGGCTGATTACGAAAACCGTTGTCAAGAATAACCCTTATCAGTGACAGGTTTCACTCGGTTGCCATAAAGTCTTCACATCAATATCGAGTAGATGGCAACATAACATTTTTCTGTTGCCGATGGGTTTTTGACCCTTGTCCATAGCATCGCTCCGTACTAGTGTTCTTATAACAATTTGTAGGTATATAAAAACATTGTAGAGTACCATGCAACGTTTTCTATGTAAAATAATCTTCACTTTAGTGGGTACCTTAAAACTCTAAAGCTTGCGCTACACAGGATTGATCTTAGGTGCACATTTTGGATGTGTCTATTGGGAAATCCCAATAGTGTGCAATTGAAAAACGATGTTTTGGCTATTCCCCATTTCTTACAAGTGCAAGTTAGCAGCAGTTTCCAAACTTTAGAAGGAGGCATGCAACAAAAGGCCGTAGAAGTATAGTTTAACTATAAAAATTTATCAAAAAGTGTTCACAAAAAAGAACCCAATAAAAGCCTCATCACACGTGTGCAAGAGTAGCTAAGTTGATGTTTTTTCTTAAAATAAAAGGAAGCATCGTCCTTTGCATCAATCAATGCATATGACTCTTTATTACATTAGCATAAAAAAGGTATTATAAATTATTATAAATCACGGATTACTTAAAGTTTCAACATGAATAAGCCACCTAAAAGTGACTAAAAGAAAATGGCGCATTAGCATCTTCCTGCCAACTGCCGTTTAGATCGTCAACCGCACTGACTGCAGAAATCCCATGCAACCACTGCCAAATGGTTGCACCCAATATCCATAACATGGGGCTCCTCCGCTAGCTGGAAAAAAGACCCCATCCAGATTCAATACGTAGCCAAGAGGATAACCTACGGAAATTATGCAAAAAATTATTTTGTTAAAGATAAAATCACTGCGGATGTTCCATATAGTCCATAATAAAGTGCACACACTGACTCTAATGTGGCCCTTATCTTTTTTTGGATACCATTTCACGATTTCTCAAATAAGTATAATATTGAAAGGAGGTGGGATATTAAAAGTCATAAAAATAATCCTCCATATAATGCTTGCAAATGGGCATGATATAAAAAAACGTTGTATTGTCTTCTCTTGATCAAAAAACAACATTTGGTACACCCTTCCTAATTACGTTTAATGAGGTCATCCTTTGTAAGAATCTCCTTCCTATGTAGGAACCACATAAAGCAGATAGTAGGTTCTTGTTGTTACCGGTATTTAACCTCTGGTATACCTCGCATGTAGACTTTACCGGAGGAAGTTAGCCGTTTGCACTTTAATTTTCTTTTGAAGATGTCGATTTCTGGATGAAATTTAATTACTAATCACTTTGATTTGAAGGCCAACATGGCCACATGCTTACGCAAACCCAAAATGTGTGTCGGTTGATGGATGGGTGCAAGTGCAAAATCCACAACTTGACACCACATCCATGAGAAAGTAATGCACTTAGGCCACTGTCAGAACCAAAGAGAAACTAATGCACTTACGGCCAGACAGGTTTATTTACTTGTTACTCTTGATCCAGAACAAAGTATCACAATCACCAGATTAGCCCATCAATACCACTTGCCCTACCCTTGTTTTCCTATATATAAAGTTACCCATGCTTCCATATTATCTTAAGCTAATAAATTCATCGACAAGACAAATATTCCTCAGGTAACTCCACTCCAGATCCACAGCAAGAGCTTAGGTTTATTAAAGTTTTTCCAGAGGCAATCATGCATGATGGGACAAAGTTAAGGTCAACTTTTGTGATCTCCAGCAAAAGCAAACTTCTGTGTTTAGGGTTCCACAAAACCTGATTTCTTAGTGACAGATTCCACGGACACATGAACAGGATGCAGGTTTCAAGGAGCACCTTGAACCTTGATGATGCACACTGTTTTTTATTAGCTGCAAGTACAGGATGTTTTTACAGAAAATATCACATGTGCACATGGTAGTCCAAGCAGTTGAGATTTGTGACTGATCAAGTAGTGTAGTAGATAGTAGGTTCAGAATATTGCTAGTATACTAGTCCCCACTTTATATTTGTTGGTTCCTGGATAGCGGTGTCGGATGGTCATGAATCCTGAAAGTAATTTTCCTAGATTCGTTGCAGTTACAGAAAGCTCCTGCGCATGTATCAACTGCTTCAGAATGTTGGTAGAAAAAAAATGCTCTCATGAGGTAAAAATAAAGAAGACGTCATGAAATTGAACACCTTTTTCACCTTCTTTTCGAGATACAGAAATGGTGAAAAATGTTACTGCTGAATGCTACAGTTTTAAAATGATTAACAGTTCTTGGAACATAGTTTGCAGTTGTTTTCATGTATTCTAATGCAGTTGTCAAAATAAATGAGTTTTTCCTGCACATACATAGAGGTTTTAGTTGGCAGAAAGGAGAAAAACGCACATGAACATCTTTTCAAAAGCCGCAAAACTCTGTACTACTAGAAGGAACGGCTTAAATATTTCAGAAAAAGGTCATAATAGTAATATATAGGAGAACGCACATGGCAGTCATTAGTAAAATAGTCAGAGGAAGCTGGTTGGCTCCTTCCCACAGTCGGACAGCTAGAGCTGGACTGGCACTGGCCTACAGCAAAACAAACCAACCTCAAAAAATAGTTAGAGCATTTCACTCGCATATCCAGAACACCGATCCGGACACCGAATTTAGGTTCGGACGCCGAAAATCAGCCCATTTACGTACCCAGGAACCTGTTTTCGTTCGGATTCGGGCGAACTTTGGTCCAGACTTTCCAGGCCGTACCCAGATTCCCGGGAACGCCCTGGAAACGCCGGACGCAGTGAAAATGGGCGTGGGCCAGCTCTATGGGCGAGACAGTCCTATTCCCCCCCTCCCCCAACTCTACTCGCCCAGACTGCGGCGAAGAGCTCCCAGCACCTCTGTCGCCATGACTTCGTCGGCGAAGCTCCTCCACGCTGAGACATGCCCACGCCTCTAGATATGCTCGCCGCAGTTGTCGCTCACACCGCCGCCCATTCCACCGCCCGAACTTCGTCGTAGCTCTACTTCGCTGCGTGCTCCCACCACCACGCCGCCGAGTGTTCGGCATTTGGCCGGTTCGGCCATGGACTCCGACGACGAGGAATACTCGCCATGGACTCCGACGACGAGGAGATACTCGTCATATTGCTAGAGGAGGAGAGCGCTGAGGTCGCCAAAGATACAGAGCACATGGAGATCCTTGCCTCCCTTGCCCAGCTATACCTGCAGATGGCGAAGCCGAAGCGCGGTGGTTCGACGCCGGGTCGCCGGAAGTGCAAGGCGAGCCAAAGGATAGAGGGCTACTGCTTGTTGTACGCCGACTACTTCGCCGACGAGCCGCTCCATGGAGAGGACGTGTTTCAGGATGAGCCGGAAGCTCTTCCTCAAGATCGTGCATGCCATCCGGGAGTTCGACCCCTATTTCGTTTGCAAGAAAGACTGTACCGGCTTGGTTGGGTTTTTCTCACTGTAGAAGTGCACCATGGCGATGAGGTTGCTTGCATATGGAGCACCGTCTGACAGTGTCGATGACTATCTCCGCATGGCCGAGTCCATCGCCATCGATTGCTTGTACAAGTTCTGCAGGACAGTGATTGCAGTGCTCGGGAAACAGTACTTGAGATCACCCACTGCTGAAGACACTGCTCGGATCATCGCAGTCAATGAAAGTAGAGGTTTTCCTGGTATGCTTGGAATCATAGATTGCATCATTGGGAGTGGAAGAATTGCCCATTTGCATGGCAGGAAATGTACAAAGGTCACAAAGGAGGTTGCACTGTGATACTCGAGGCAGTTGCTACATATGATCTTTGGATCTGTCACTCCTTCTTTGGCATGGCATGATCGAACAACGACATCAACGTCCTCAACTCCTCAACTGTCTTTTTCAAGCTTGTTGAGGGTCATGCTTTCCCTATGGAATTTGAGATCAATGGGCATCACCACAACAAGGGATACTATCTAACAGATGGCATCTATCCAAAATGGCCAACATTTTTGAAGACTATCTCAAATCCAATGCTCCCCAAGCATTCTCAGTTTGCCAAGGAACAGGAAGCTTGCAGGAAGGACGTGGCGTGGGCATACGGTGTGCTCCAGCAAAGGTTTGCAATTGTCCGGTTCCCTGCTATGACCTGGTCGAAAGATCAGATGTGGGAAGTGATAAACTGCTGTGTGGTCTTGCATAACATGATCATTGACGATGAGAGGAAGGATCCAGTGAGTTTGCTCGAGCAGAACGAGTCATACTATAGACAGGGTCCTCTTGCCGAGCCTCATCATCAGGTGCCTCCAACCTAGGTTGCATTCATTGCATGTGTCAGGAGATCCAAGATCCGGCAGTGCATCAACAGCTGCAGGATGATTTTTTTGAGAACCTATGGATACGCAGGGGCAACACGTAGATGTCGAGCATGAACTGACCAAACTTCGCTGAAATATGTTGTATTTTCACTGCAGGCCGAACTATGTTTACATTTACGCCGAACTATGTTTAAAATTTCGCCGAACTATGGTCGTAAAATGTTCTGTATTCATGGTATGCCGAACTATGCCGAAATCTGGACGAACTTGAGCCGAATTTGAGCAGAAACGGACATCCCGGGAACTCGGGCTGGGAACACGAGTGGAAAACTCGGCGTATCCAGGCCGAAAACGTGCTTCGTCCGGCCAAAGTTTGTCCGGATTTTGGCCTGGGTTCGCCCAACGAGTGGAGATGTTCTTAGATTCTTGTTGTTTTCTTGATATTTTCCTCCTTTTCACTGAATAAAAAATGCAATAAACTGCAAATCAACCTGTGGTAGGGTGTGCGTGTATGTGTTCATAGAACTGTGCATCTACATGTCGTCGTGAGCGTCTACAATTATACTGTGTTTCTAAAAATAAATACAATAAATTTGTTGCAGTCTACTCTTTTCTGAATCTTTCTTCTGGAAATACAACAACCATGTGAGACCAAAATATTACAGGATAGTTAGTAGTGACGGCCATTAGTTCTTTTGATGGCCACAACTCAGACCAATCACTACCTCTTTTTTCTCAAAACAAGATGTATAAACCAAGCAATGAAAATTTTGACCAAGCTTGTAGAAAAAACTATTGACAGTTATAATACATTTCATTAGGTATTTAATGATATTGATTTGACGGTGTAGATGTTAATTGATTTCCATAAACTTAGTTGATTTTTATATTGCCCGGCTTTGATCAAAATTTATACATCTTCGTTTTAGGAACTGAGTGAGCAAAGTCCTACGCACCTGAGCTTTTTGTGACTATATTCATAGCATGCCACTTTTTTCTTTTGGAAAAGTAAGATCAAGCCTAACGAGGTCTCTGCATCCTGGGATACACACAACCATTATTGTATTATGGCCAACCAAAACAGGATTTTACTATAAATCACATATTCACTGCTATGTACTATAAATCACATAGAGTACTACCTCCTTTTTTCTCAAAACAGGATGTAGTGAGAGTATAATTTTTTTTTAAGTCGGGCAACGAAAATTTTGACCAAGCATGTAGAAAAAACTATTGACAACTATAATACATTTTATTATATATTTATCGATATTGATTTAACAGTGTAGATGTTAATCTCTTTTCAATAAAAAGGCGACTTTGATCAAAATTTATACGCCTTCTTTTTAGAAACAGGGAGAGCTTTGCCCCCCTTTTTTTTTTACTATATTCATAGCATGCCATTTTTTTTTTGAAAAGTAAGATCAAGCCTACCGGTCTCTGCATCGATGCACACAACCGTGATTATAGTATGGCAAACGTCATTAGTTTTGATTCCTAACTTCCTCATTAACACATCCGTGTTATGTTGGTAATACCATATATATCTGCATTTTAAAATGGAAAAAGTTATGATCTCTTTTGTGCGAGGAAACTCTTTTTAGGACATGACGCTGACTGTTATGCTCGCTGACTCCGTCGAGCCCACCACTGCCCCCACTGTCTATATAGCACCCTTCTATCCCGCTCCAGCCTCCAGTACCTTCTGAACCGTCTCCTTCCCCCTCTGCCCCGCTTCTCACTCAGTCGCCAATCCTGCTGCTCTCTATGCTCTGTATGCTCTCCTTCCCTCTCTAGCCTTGGCCGCCTAGCTTCCTCCATGGATCCACGCTAAATGTGCCACGAGCTCTCAAACTCGTAGCATTTCTCCCGGTTCCGTCTGCCGCAAGATGTAATCTGGGTCTCGTCTCACACTTGGTGAATTTCCACTCGGATTCCTCTGTGTTTCTGACAAAAAAACGAATACCCTTTTGGGGTTCGGAGCAATGGAGGAGAGCTTCGTGCCCCTCCGAGGCATCAAGAACGACCTCCGCGGGCGGCTCACCTGCTACAAGCAGGACTGGACCGGAGGGTTCCGTGCCGGTATCAGGTATGCTGAATTTTCTTGGCATTGTGTGCTCTGGGAGTAGAGATTTTACCCTTGACACGGCGCAAGATCTTGGGACCTACTGTGATTCTTCTCTTCTAGCATTGTGTGTTCTTGAAACAGATCTTGGAATGAAACTGCTCTGTGCTGCCATGTTTCAGGATCCTAGCACCAACCACTTACATATTCTTCGCGTCGGCGATACCCGTGATATCTTTTGGGGAGCAATTGGAGAGGAGCACTGGTAATTCAGGAGCCAAATTTGATGTCTTTGGCTTTCTGTGTTTTCCGGATTCTGTTTGGTGTTAGTTTCAGCGCATTTGATTTAAGTGACTAAGCAGAGAAGCTTATATTCTAATGATTGTGCTGCAGGTGGAGTCCTCACAGCAGTCCAGACGCTGGCATCCACTGCCCTGTGTGGCATAATCCACTCCATTGTGGGAGGTCAGCCTCTGCTCATCCTCGGCGTCGCCGAGCCGACAGTGATCATGTACACCTTCATGTTCAGCTTTGCCAAGGACAGGCCCGACCTCGGTCCGAACCTGTTCCTTGCTTGGGCTGGTTGGTAGGTCATCTGTTTGGCATTCATAGACCATAGGAGTACTCCAACCGTAGGATTGTTTCGTTTGGTTTTGACATCATAAATGTGTGCGTATGCAGGGTGTGTGTGTGGACTGCCATCTTGCTCTTCTTGATGGCAGTACTAGGCGCATGCTCCATCATAAACCGGTTCACCCGCATCGCCGGCGAGCTGTTCGGGCTCCTCATCGCAATGCTCTTCATGCAGCAAGCTATCAAGGTAGGTGCACACCACAGCCTCTTTCGGTACTATTTCCCAACTAGGCTTCAAATCCTTCGCTGATGCAGAAATTTTATTAAGAAATTTTGGTGGTCTTCGTTCTGCTTTATTTGGTGTCAAACACCAATTGCCACTCTAAAAGTTGTGTAGTACTACTGTAATCAAGTTGAATCCGCCAACCAATGGGAGAATCTACTAGGTTAGTCAATGACATGTGCACAAGCTGAAAAGCACATGGAGGCTAATGGGAATGTCCCCAAATTGCAGTTGCAGTGGTTCTGCTGTTTGGTCGTTGCACCGACTAAATGTTTTCTTTTCTTCAGTTCTAAATATGCTTTGTCCCAAATCACAGTGGATAAAATCAAGATGGCTTATTTCAAAAAAAAAAAAAAACAGTTACAGAAAAGTGTTGTGCAAGCTCTGCTCTCTGCATATAGTAGGCACTTGCATATGTAGCTCACATACCTGTGTTGGATGCAGGGACTTGTTGACGAATTCCGCATTCCTGAGAGGGAAAACATAAAGGCACTACAGTTTGTCCCATCATGGAGGTTCGCTAATGGAATGTTCGCCATCATATTGTCATTTGGCCTTTTGCTCACTGCACTGCGGAGCAGGAAAGCGCGATCATGGCGCTATGGAGCAGGTTTGTATCCAAAAATTATATCTGGTCCTGCCGATGCTATGAGAGTTTTTCTTACCTCGAATCTCTACTTTCTTTGCTGCCTTTGGTTGTTATCCCTTCAGTTAACTGAACTCTCTGTTCCTTGTGACCCATTTAATCTACTTAGGTTGGCTGCGCGGCTTCATCGCCGACTATGGTGTTCCACTGATGGTGCTGGTGTGGACAGGAGTTTCTTATATACCACATGACAGTGTGCCGGAAGGAATCCCGAGGCGCCTTTTCAGCCCGAATCCATGGTCCCCTGGTGCATATGACAACTGGACAGTCATCAAGGTAATACATATACTGAAGCAGATTTCCTAAACATTCAATTTCTTCATGAAAACCATCAGAGCTCATCAAATGTTTCCAATACCAATGAGCAGGATATGCCCCATGTGCCACTCATGTACATAATTGGTGCCTTCATACCTGCAACAATGATTGCTGTCCTTTATTACTTCGATCACAGTGTAGCATCCCAGCTTGCTCAGCAGGCAGAGTTCAATTTGAGAAAGCCTCCATCTTTCCACTATGATTTGCTTCTCCTAGGCTTCCTGGTACGTGCATATGAGCATAGCCCTGTTCAATATTTGGAATTATATTTATCTTATTCCAGTATAATTTCTTGAACAGACATTGCTATGTGGCCTAATTGGTATCCCCCCGTCCAATGGTGTCATCCCACAGTCACCGATGCATACAAAGAGCTTGGCTACTCTAAAGCATCAGGTAAGATATGGGGAATGTTCTGAACTTCTGATGCTTGATTAATACTACTTGACACTACCATTCAAATAACAAAACATTTTCTCTATAGATACTCCGTAACCGACTAGTAGCCACGGCACGACAAAGCATGCGCCAGAATGCGAGTTTGAGCCAACTTTACGGCAGCATGCAGGATGCTTATCAGAAGATTCAGACACCGCTGATCTACCAGCAACAGTCTGTCAAAGTATGCACAGATCTACCTGCAATTAATCGTTCACACAGTATTGTATCAAAGCAATCTAGTACATTTATCTGACACTGCAGTACCATTTTCAAAAAATTAGGGCTTAAATGAGCTTAAGGACTCAACTGTCCAGTTAGCATCAAGCATGGGTAACATCGATGCACCAGTTGACGAGACGGTCTTTGACATAGAGAAAGAGATTGATGATCTGCTGCCCATGGAGGTCAAGGAGCAAAGGCTGAGCAATTTGCTACAGGCTGTGATGGTTGGGGGCTGTGTTGCTGCTATGCCGTTGCTCAAGAAGATCCCCACAGCTGTCCTCTGGGGCTACTTTGCCTTCATGGCCATTGAGAGTTTGCCTGGTAACCAGTTCTGGGAGAGGATATTACTGCTCTTCACTGCCCCCAGCAGAAGATACAAGTAAGTTTCAACTCATGTCATTACTATAAATTATTGAAATCTGATTACGCTATTGCATACAAGTATGCACAAATGTGAAGTACGGTGTAGCCTGATGAAAAAAATAAGGCATATCATCATATATACATTAGTAGAATCAGATCTGTAAAAAAATTGCAGTCTGGTAATTAGACACACCATGTGAGGCTTAAATTCTTAAAGTTTACTAATCTTCACAGGGTGCTAGAAGAGTACCATACGACATTTGTTGAGACCGTGCCATTCAAGACCATAGCCATGTTCACACTCTTCCAGACTGCATATCTGCTTGTCTGCTTTGGAATCACATGGATCCCAATAGCTGGGGTTCTTTTCCCCCTGATGATCATGTTCCTGATTCCAGTCAGGCAGTATATCCTCCCCAAGCTCTTCAAAGGCGCACATCTCAGTGATCTGGACGCAGCAGAGTATGAGGAATCACCAGCTATACCATTCAACCTTGCAGCAGTGAGTTAGTAAACTCTTGATCTGTCATGACAAGCAGTCATGTTTATCATCATGCTCTAAGCGTTAGCTGACAGTGACTAGATTTTTTTTTAAAATCCTATTGCACTAACTTGACAATATGTAAATTTCAGCAACATATTGATGTCGCATTGGGGCGCACCCAGAGTGCAGAGATCCTTGATGACATGTTCACCAGAAGTCGCGGTGAGATCAAGCGCCTGAATAGTCCTAAGATCACCAGCTCAGGTGGTACTCCTGTCGCAGAACTGAAAGGCATCCGCAGTCCTTGTATTTCTGAGAAGGCATACAGCCCTCGTGTCACCGAGCTGAGGCATGAACGCAGCCCCCTAGGGAGGCGAGACAGTCCACGGACGGGTGAGACCCGACCATCAAAGTTTGGTGAAGGCTCAACACCAAAGTGAAGCAATAATGCTGCATTGCTCGTATAAGCTATGTAGCTACTGGAAATAAAATATATGGATGATGTGAGCATCGGAGCTAATATATGATGTCTAGTGATGAAGTATGAGGCCACTATATGATGGCTAGTGATGAAGTATGATAAGCCCCCCTTATGATGTCTGCTGATGAAGTATGAAAAATAGGCAAATGTGTCTCTCTAGCATGCTATTTTATCTTTGTTATTTTCTTCTCCCTTGTGCTTCCTGACCTAAGGGAGCACCATATATGTAATCTCTGTCCTAGTAGAATATTATAGCGACTACTTTGAAAAATTTTGAGTCTCACTTTGGTATATTCCCATCAGAACTAGGAGTATCATTCATTGTTATTGCAAATGTTCATAACATTCTTTGATTTTGTTTAACATCAAACTGGTGATTAATAAGCATAATTTGTGTTTGCATCTTTGTTGAGCTCAAGTATGAGTGCTGCACACATGTGCTATTTTGTTGCTGCTTACCATATGATACTTAGCTGAGCTTATTCCCTTCTGAGTATTGCGCTTTTTTGTTGGCTAAAATGGTTAATAGTGACAAGTCCAAGTTTCTATGGACAATACATATTCGTGATCTAACAGGTCAAGCTATTGAATGATGCAGTTGATGGATGAAAATGTTACTTGAGTTGCGACAACGATGTTGTATGTGTATATTATGCTTTGTGCGTGCTTCGTGTTCCATGCTTCAAATGAATACTGGATAACAGTTTAAATTCAGAATGTAAAGTTCTTCTGAAGTGTCTTGTCTGGATGCACATCACGTCAAACTGAATGAACTGAAAGTTGAGAGTTGGGGAAATAGTACAATATATAATGCACACTTTCTGGCTCAAGAACTTCACCTGATCGACACGCACACGGAAAATAAGATAAGTTGAGGCATGACTGACCTGGACAGAAAGAAGACTGCACAAGGAGGTACCAATTGTCTAAGCCTATTGTAGAACAGGCCATGCTAATTTCAGCAGTAATTTACTAGGCACTTGAACAAGGTACAAAAGATATGGTATGGTATGACTGTGCAGTTGCAATGAGTTGCAAAGCCAACTGCCAAGTACAGCTACTGAACAGTGTCTTAATTGTACTTGTACATGTTACTATAGAGGGAAAGATGCCAAGATGAAGGAAGAATTCAAGATGCAGCCCTTTCAACTGCAACAACACATGCCCGGGTTAGGCAGAAAGCTACTGGATTGGCGTTCCTCTTTCAACGGTAGACATGATTCCAACTTTAGAAGACATTGCATTGGATTGGTCATGAAGCATTTACCTACTGAAACCAAAGGTACCATAAGTTCATAACCACCAGAGAGTTCATCTGTATGCAGTCCAGTCCAGGTCATAGACTCGTAGGAGGCACTGCCTTGTCATTCATGTGGGCTAAACGACACTCCCCGATTGTCGACAATCATGGTTGCCTTTTTTCCTTAATTGTCGATATCATCTACAACAACCTGTGAGCTAGCGCTAGTGATCGGATGGATTTTGCAGGCGACCCAACTATGCCAGAAAGGAGTGGCTGGAGTTCGTCGGCATGGTGGGAGAGGGTGGAAGGATCCATGCTTGAGAGCCATCGGCGATGCCTTGATGATAATGTTTGCACATCTAGTGAAGCAGGAGGGGATGTTCTTTCCCAATCATTTTGACGTGCAGACAGTAACTAGTGTGTCACACCCTGCAGTGCAGGGAATTCCTGGAATGGCCCCAGTTATCTTCAGGGTCTCTTAGTTCATCATCCTCACCAGTTCCTATCCTACATCTCTTTGATGCAATGCCATTGGCTTTGTCGGCTTTTCTGGATTCCAGAGAGCATTGTAACAATTCCATCCATAGGTTTGTAGCTGCTTCAGTTGAAAGCTGAGATATCAGATCCATGCATGTTAGATTATTAGGTGCAGAGGGGCAGGTACATACATCATCCAGGATCTACAGATGTGACCGTGAATAAGTGGATAAACTGATTAGCATCTGTTCTTATATGGTGAAAAAGACAAGCCAAGATACATTGGCAATCTGTAAAAATTAGTAAAAGTGCACTCTGCAGACTCACTGAGCAACAATTATGCGAAAGAACCATCAACCTTCAGTGCTAAGCACAATGCAAGCAATCACATCATTCTTTTCTGGCATCTCATACTCACAAGCTTTTCGCTGCTGTACTGCAGATCGTCCAGTGGAATTGATAAAAAGAGAAAAGAAAAAGAAACTGGGCGCTCGAACTTATATCATCCGTAGAACTGGTAAAAGTGCGCTCTGCCAACTCACCGACCAACAATTATGTGAGTAATGGATGAAACGAACTGGCAACCTTCAGTGTTAACACAATGAAAGCAATCACATCATATTTTTCTGGCATTCCATACCCGCATGCTTTTCGCTGCACAAACATTTTCCGTACTGCAGATCATCCAGTGGAATCCTTAAAAAGCCTTGGAAATATCTACTGACGACAGAGTCTGAACTTATTATCATCTGAAATACAGAGAAAAACTACTGAAACAAACATTTGCACTTCTGCAAACTTGTGGCCTGTGTTTCGGCTCCAAGGAGATGGATCCAGTAGGAGATGGGGCCAGTATACATGATGGAACTGCCTCGATACACCATGAATTCATGAGAAGGCTGTTTCACACAGATTGAAACAATGAAAATTTTCTGAAGATTTCCACCTCCAAGCTTGGAAAGTATTCAAAGATTAAACAAAACAGGTAGCACTAGCATGTGCAGGTCAACTACATCCATAAAATGCAACTGATGAAAATCACTGGTTTAATAAGTCAACAAACAAGCGAAGCATTAGCTGGTCCTTCCGTCAGGGGACAATATAAATCAACAACCACATGATCCAGTCGCTCTTTATTATCATTCATACAGCAAATGCTGAAAGTCTACTTTCTACTTTCTTAACCTGAGAATTTGCGCCCGGTCATCTTCTCAGACTCGTATATAATGTGATTTATAAGACCCCTTGCCGCACTGCACAACAAGAAATAATTTCAGCTGCTATTTCACAACCAAAAAAAAGAAGACAAGACAGCCAGAAAGGGAAGTTGCATAGCAGCAACTTACTCATCCTTCATTTTCTGTATCTTCTCTGGATCAGTTTCATGCATGTTTTTCTTGAACTGTTGTCTCACCATGGAAACAAGAAGCCCTGTGTTGTGTTGCTGGGTCACAAAATACAACAACTCAGTCAGACAAATCTGTGGTTCATACAGATTTTCATGCATCTTATTAGCTCTAGTTGTGATGACCTATTATTCTATATTGTGGAACTAATTCTCATGCATCTTACAATTATGTAATAGAAAATTCATGATAAAGTGCTCCAGAACAAGAAAACATACAGGTAATTAAGCAAAATATGTATGGATACCTACAAATCTAAATGGCACGGGAACTGACAATGGGGCGATTAAACTGTCTGTCCCTCAGAACTAAAGAAACACAGCATGTACTCTCCGTTGAGGAGAACAGAGTGAGCTGAGTTCGTGTTAAGAAATATTAAGTAGATAATAGTAAGATAGTTCAACAATAAAGCATACCTGACTCCCAATGAACTTAGCCCTCCTTAAGCATTCACGGTATAACTACAGTATGGCAAAAAAAATGATAAGCAACAGTTCAATAGTTTCTTCCTCGGATGCTACGACTCCATTTCTTCTACACTTCCGTGACAAAAAATGAAGAATTGGGCTGCACAAGGACTACTAGATATGATTTACCAAAGCTGAAGCTAAAAAATGAAACTCATCAATATAGCTACTTCGACTTTACAAGTACAATTTTACGACTGGCTTTTAATTAGGAAGGTGGGAGAGGAACCTTACTCTGAGCGCATTATCAGCAAGTTCCGGAGGTAAAGCTTTTTGAAGCGACGGCATATTCCTTTACTCTGAGATAGTCATTGAACAGGAAGGTCGATTACTTAAGCAAGTAAATGTCAAAGCTTTACTATTAGTCTACAGCTATCAAAGCAAATCGGTTTACGTCACACTGAATAATATACTGCCCTATCAACGAGTATAGAAAGGAACCTACCAGCGTGTAGGCAATGCTTATTTATCGAGATCATTACAGAAACAAGGAAAGAAAAAACTTGTCCTATGTGTTAGCCCTGAGGACCACGGCAAAAATAGTAAGAAATTGTGTGGAAGAACCAGCATTCCAAAATGAAGGTCCCATCCAAGCCGTAATTTAGCTCAGTCACCCTCCATTGTCAAAACAGACATTATCACTAGGGGAGTAGGAGACTAACTCTCACTAAGTCTGTCCTCTTGTCCCTCCAAGCTTACTTAATGTCTTGCATCAAACTTCATATAGGGGTGATGTATGAAATGAAGAAGTAGAGGCGTTATTTTTTCTGGAAAGAAACTAAAAAAGCTAATGGGAGTGACTGCTTGATTGCTCGGGATCATGTTAGCAGAGGGTCCTGGGCATTGAGAATTTGGATATTCAGAATGACAGCCTTATAACAAAGTTTGTTCATAGGCCGCATGTTGCGACGGACTCCCAATGGATCAAATGGGTCAACTGGGAAACCGTACCTCCTTACGTTGCTAAAAGAACAGACAGTCTAGACCAACAAAATCCACCATCTATAAAGTCATCTCGGCGCTGGGCTACTACCCAAAAATAAAGAGCAAAACTGCAAAAGCCTTGTGGACACTTGCTCAAACATGCCTTCCTCGAGTAAGCTCTATCAAATTCTTAAAACTGCAAATTCACAAAATATTATGAACTACTACTAACTCAAAAATTCATGCAGAAATGAGCATGCGGGCAGGCCAATTTTACAGGATCTTGAAGACATTTAACAGGGTGGACCTGGACCAGATAAGGTGGCATTTGACGTCTGATAGTCCGCGCCGGCTCGCTACAACAAGATATTTTTCACCGACCCAAAGGTATAATCGATCTCGCGCGGTTAAGGACTATCTAAAAACAGCAACCTAATCGGCAACCGGGACGAGTGCTCTAGCAGAAATACGGGACGCATTTACCCAAACTGGATTCGGAATTGGAATTGAGACACGAGCGGGATCCACTAAAGGAAGGGGTGAGGATGTGTCGAGGTGGGCGTACCCACTTCGGTGGAAGAAGGACGGCGTCGAGCTCGGCGGTGGCGTTGAAGGGTTCGTCTGTCTCGGCGGCGCGGAATGGGCGAAGTAAAACTTGCGCACGGCGGACGGAGGGGCATCAAGAGACGCTTTGGTACCCGAAAGACGTATTTCCATTTTTCGCTTTCGTCGTACGTTTGTGTGAGCCATGTGTGAGGGAGAGATGAAAGGCGCCTCCCAGTACGCGCCGTCGTTCATTTGCCGTGTCCATAGTCGGCAAATTAAATAAAAATAATCCAGAGTCGTAATAATTTTAAAGATTAACCTTATTTTAAAAAAATCAAACTGAATAACCCATTTCTGCTACTCCGGCCCGCGTGGCTTCGCATTGCCTGCCACGCTGTCTGGCTGGGACCCGGCGCCGCACAGCTGACACGTTGGCTCGCGTATGCAGCGTCGTCTAGCTTGGCTCCGCATGCACGTCTGCTGCGCCTCTTGGCTAGCGCGGCACGCCTTGCCACGCTGACTCCGCGGGTCCCAGCCTCGTAAGCGTGGCGCCATCCGGGGTGGCGCCGCACCCACCTCTGCAGCGCCATGCAGGCTTGCGCCGCACGCCTGGAGCCCTTAAACTCGCACTGGGTCGGCCCAGCCCGACCCTCTTCTTCCTTTCCCTCTCCTCTCACCACACTCAAGAACGAACGGCGGCGGCTAGGGCTCATTCTTCCCCAATCTCCACTCAAAACCCCAAGATTTGAAGAAAAACTTAGGGGATTTCTTCCCCAATCGCTTACCAAGGTATTCTCCTCTTCTCCCCTTAATTTCATCCAAAAATTTTAAGTTATTTGTCCCTAGATTGAGAAATTTCTCCAAATGCTAGGCCACCAATTGGATATGTAAATTTGTATGGAGCAATGAGGTGTTTGGTTGATATATAGAGTTAGGATTGGTATATTAAACCTTCATGTGTATAGATAAGATTGTTAGGGTTAGGGTTAGGGTATGGTTATATGAGCTTGTTGTTACTGTAAATTTTGGCATAGATACTTATTGAATTTTATCTACCGTTATGTTCTTATATTTATTTTAGGGATGGCTAGAATTGTCCATGTTTATCATATGGACACGGAAGCTTTATTGAGAGGCAATATTGAGCCGGACCCGGATGAGATTGACTTGGTGTTTGGTTGTAGTCCAAACAATGCGGAGGTGTTGCAACAAGTTCAGATGGATTTGAATTGGATGGATCCTAATGATGTTGTTGAGTTGGAGGGTAGGCACAATATGGGATTTGGGATGCACAACCGTTGGAAGACAATGCGTATCAGCTCGGAGCAACGTTGGTTTGCATACAAGGAAGTGGTGGCCAAATCACAAGACAAATCTCTTGAGTTATTTGCCACAAAAATGTTGATGGTAATATGCAAAGGAGTATCATACCGGTTGCCTCCCCATATGAAGCTCGGAGTCCTCCATCCATGAACCAAGAGGAATTGACTGAGCCTCCTTTGACCCAACAAGATGAATTGAGGACATCTCTGAGCCCCATTTCAAAGAACCAAGATGAAGCATTGGAAGAGGAGAATGATGAGCATGGTGAGAGGGAGGTTGAGCTCTGTGACAACACTATTAGAAATTTGTCATACATAAGATAACATGGATCATGACATCCCGTATTCTCGAATGTATGAATCATACTTGGATGAGGATGGTCCCGATGAAGAAGTTGATGAGGAGGGGTTCACTAAGGATGAGGCCGAAGTGCATGAGAAGGTATTAGGCAGGGATCATCGGGTACCCTTGTTTCGTGATCTTAGTCTAGCGGATGAAGCCACGGTTGATGGCGGCAAAGGTGTAGTGCTTGGACCAAGGCCAACTTCCTATCGGGATGTTAGTCACGAGAAGAATGGGATTTCAAAAGGACAGAGGTTTGCCATATTGTTGGAACTTAAGCAATGGATCAAGGACTTCTCTATTAGGAGTGAGAGGAGGCGTGCAACGCCACGCGGGCTGGCGCGACAGGCCTGGAGGGTGCAGCGCCAGCCAACACGGCGCTGCACGTACTGCTGCAGTGCCACGCCCAACCTGGCGTGGCAGGAAAATCTCTTTTCAATTCGAAAAGGAGCAACAGGAGGCGTGCGGCGCCACACGGGCTGGCGTGGCAGGCCTGGAGGATGCGGCGCCAAGCGCGGCAGGCCTGGAGGGTGCGGCGCCGTGTCTGGCGGCGCGGCAGACCTAGGAGGATGCAGCGCCTGGCGCGGCAGGCCTGGGAGGGTGCGGCGCCTCCCCTCATGGCGTTGCATGTACTTGTGCAGCGTCGCCGTCCATGGCGCCGCATGCCTGGAGGGCACTTCTTAGTTGTTTGAATGCATATCTTAGAACATGTCATAGAACATAGTCTCAAACATTGTCATAGAACATAGTCTCAAACATTGGCATAGAATATAGTCTCAAACACTGTTCAAAAAATAGGTCGAATCAGCGATTAATAGGCCGATTAATCGCTACTAGGGACCCGACCGTGTCGATTACCACTAATCCTTTGTGTTAATCATTTAGCCCGATTAATAGGTCTGACACTCCGATTACTAGGTATGTTCTCGATTAACCACTACACTTGGTCAAAAAAGTTGCAAAATTATCAACACATATCGCCCATCAATCCGCTAGCCTGCCCTAGTGAAGTAGGTTTTGAGAATCTCCCGTTTGATCCATTCCTCCAGGAGCTTGATTTCATCCATCACCAACTAGTTCCTTATCGTTGTTGACCAGTTCCTCGTAGTTACCGACTAGACCTCAGATACAAGAGCTCGAGCGCCTTGAGGATCTTATCCGGGAGCTTAAGACTGAGGATTCATACGTGTTTTAGGTGCTAATTTTTGTAGGCTGCACCGATTAATATCCGACCGATTAAATCAGTTAATCGTCCGAATTCCGATTAATCGCTACTCCCAAGCCAATCGAGCAGCTAACGATTACCGATTTCCATAACATTGGTCTCAAACATTGCCATAGAACATAGTATCAAACATTGTCATAGAACATAGTCTCAAACATTGTCATAGAACATTGTCATACAACCAACATAGTCTCAAACAACATTGTCATAGAACCAACATAGTCTCAAACAACATCGAACTACTACTTTCTAGCATGGTGAAAACGACAACAAGAGCAAATAATTTCTAGCACGCTTGCTCTTGCCTCCTCTCCTCGGAGTAATCTTCTTTTGGCGCGGATCATCCTCGGGATCGGACTCGACAACAGGAGGATTTCTTGGCCTTAGCTTGATTGCGGACCGTACCTTTCGTTGATACTTCTCCAATGGCATGTCGTCTGGCACGGCCTCGTCTTTGTCTTCGGCCTTTACAATAAGATCAATGATATCATTAGAGTGATACATGGTAATTCAAGAAAGATGTCATCGCCGCAATTTTATCTCTTACCGTGGAATATTGCTTCTCGTCGGGGCTGCTTTCCTCTCATGAAGTGGACTTTGCCGGTTGCTTGGACGACATCGCAACAACCTCAGGATCCTGACAACCAAGCAAGTTCGCGAAGCGTCGTAGCTTTTGTGCCTGCTTCCTAACAAAATCCCTTAACTTATTATTTCCCTCATCGTCCCTCGGGAACTCCAAAGCTCCCTCCAACTCATCCGCCTGCTTCTGGACCTCCGTGCGCTGCATTGCAAGCAAATAAATGGCACATATCACAAATCCAACAAAGATAGTAACGGTAACATGAACTACCGACTTACCACAAAGTTCATCACGGGAGCAAAGGAGTTTGCCGCCCTTCTCTAACATCTTGGTTGTACTCAAGGTTCCTCTGCTCATCCCATGCAGGCAGCGGCTCTTCCAATATAACTTCCGGATATGCATCCGGTAGGAGCTTCACACGAGTGTTCTCTAGAAACCAATGGAGGTACTCGATGAAAGCGTCCTTACAATGGGTTTTTGTGACCATTCTTTTTTATTTCTTAACTTCTCTCACACATAAAATAAACCTAGCCACGTGTTTCTGGTGAATCTTGCCCCAGTCGGTCTTCTTGCTCTTGAGCCTGTCCAACCTGTATGTGAACAAAGCGCAACATTTTTAGCACACACAACTATCATACATTGTCTTCAAAAACATGTATAGGACCAATTCTTACCGATGAAGAGCTTCGTCGGTGTCCTGCCAATCCGGAGGGGTAGCCTGATAAAGACCAAACTGTCTCATAACCCACTGCGGCATATAATGCTCAACAACCCACATGCAAATCATGGGGCACTCCATATACCATAGATTGCATTCCGCGTTGCACTACGGGTTAAGACGGAACTCCTCGCAACCAAAATTGTCCCTAGGACCATATACCTCACATACAACCTTAATCGCAAACAACATAGTTCAATGAGAAGAGCACTTGAAAGGAATGCTAAACGGTGTATGGTCAGAAATTCTTACTTGCTCCGGGAGAAGGTTGTCAAACTCATTGGTGTACCTCAAGTACGTGTTTTGTAGGTCGGTTGGAGGCTTTGAGACCACGTCCCAATTGTAAGCCCATGTGGGCCACTTCAACCTTTCCCCGCCATCGCTATAGGGTTTGCAAGGCATATGTTTTGGCCTACCAATTGGAAAGCGTTCCCACATCCACACCGAGAGGAGTAGCAACGGACCACCGATATAAGCCTCACCCCCAGTCCTTCGACAAGCCTCGTCCAACTACGCAAGAAAGCAAAAAAAATTAGTCATGCATAAGTTGGAAGAGCATATGTAAAGAGGGGAACAATAGAAACACCCCATTACCTGCCGGTACAAGAAGGCCAATGCCGCCGAACCCCAGCTCCATTTTTTATCCATCACAGTCAATGCCTTCGGCCAGTGCCAGTGAGCCATGTTGCCCTTACCATCAGCAAATATAGTCTCCGTGATGACATACCACACATACACACAGGCATATATAATAATCTCATCCTCACTAGCATTCTCAGGACAGATACTAAAGTTTTATGCTATCCACTTGAAAGTAGCCCCAGCCGTGACTCTCAATTTCTCTCCCTTTGAGTTTATAGTGTCACCAGGACACTTACCACCGGTAAGGGAACACATCTGCTCACGCCAGTTGTCGAAGCCTGTGTTAATGCACAGAGGATACCCCTGGATAGGGAGTGCAAGGATCATGGACATGTCATGTAGAGTAACGGTCATCTCACCGGTACGGAGGTGAAAACTATGCGTCTCCGGCCTCCACCGGTCGACAAGCACGGTGATGGTAGCAGGGTTCATGTGTGGTGAACCACAATTGACCATATGGATGAATGGGAGCAATCCTAGCGCTTTGATGTGCACCATGTACCGATCATCATACCGCATCATCTCTTGGAAATGCCCGTGATACCTCTGTCGTAGGGGAAAAAGAGGCTGCACACATAGAAGCTCGATTATAACATGTCCATCCAACTTGAGAAACACATAATGATTTGGAGGGTTTATTTTTATTACCTTGATCCCCTCGACGAGAATGTAGCCATGGTGACACTTATCATACACCGGCTCAAGAAGCGACATGCCTTCGACGAACCCGATTTGTACATGGGGTGGTGTACGTGTTTCTTCCTCTTCTGAGTCCGACATTCTAGATAATTAAAAAATTACAAGTAAATACGTGAGCATATTATAAACCAACTACTAATATGAATAAATTGCTATGTGAGCAAAATTATGTGGGCACCTCTATGTGAGAAATGTGGGCATCTACAATTTTAAAAACCATTATTCCAATGTGGCATCTCTATGTGAGCAAAATTATAAACCATTGTTTCTATATGGGCATCTCTTTGTGACCTAATTTTATAAACCCTAGTTTCTATGTAGGCATCTATATGTGACCAAGGTTCCAATAGCTCTGAACAAAAAATTAGAACTAACATGTATATGAAGAATTACTATACAAACATGACATTGCTCCACAGAATCTTAATGGGATTTAGGGTTTCACCATGTCATTGCCATTGATAACTCTAGACATCAACCAAACATGACTACACATCAACTAATCCTATGGGAATTAGGGTTTGGACGAATTTTGCAATTGGAAACAAATAAGATGGAATTTTCGGATGAACTAGAGGGATGTGAGGGAGAGTACCTTTGAGAATGGATTGGTGATGAAATCCCCTAAGAAACCGCTTGAGATCTTGATGTTTTGGAGAAGATTGGAGAGGGGGAGTGAGTGCAGCCACCGCCGCCGGCTAGGGCTGGGACATGGGAAGAATGAGTCTAGGGTTGGGGGAGAGGGAGGCCACACGTGCTTAAGGGATCCAGGCATGCGGCTCCATCCTGCATGGCGCTGCAGAGGTGGGTGCGGCGCCACCCCGGATGTGGCCACACTTACGAGGCTAGGGCCCATGGAGCCAGCATGGCAAGGCGTGCCGCACCAGCCCGAGAGGCGCAGCAAGCGTGCATGCGGTGCCAGGCTAGACGGCGCTGCATACGCGAGCCATCGTGGCAGCTGTGCAACGTCGGGCCCCAGCCAGACAGCGTGGCAGGCGTGTGGCGCTGCCCTAGGTGGCGCTGCACAAGTGCTTGCGGCGCCACGCGAGCGGGAGTAGTAGAAAAGGGTTATTCAGTTTGATTTTCTTTTCAAATAGGGTTAATATTTGAAATTGTTACGACTTTGGGTTATTTTTATTTAATTTCCCTCCATAGGCAGAGGGGATTCGCGTGGTCAATCCACAAAATTTAGCGTCGGTGATGATCAATGTCACGACGCCTCATTTTGCAGCTATTGACTATCAGTACACTAGAAATCTGACACAACTCTTGCACAAATTCAGAGTTTACTTTGGCAACAAATGGCATTAAGATCAGCTCTCAGGAATTCCATGGCACCACTTTGAATGGACAATGTATGTAACACAAGTAGCTACCACATCGGCCCGTACCGAAAAAACGACGATACTAGTGCACACAAGACCCCCCCCCCCTCGAGAGCACCCCCTGTCCCTGACCAAGCCGAGGCCCTCTCCGGCGGCTTTGACAACGGGGAGCGGCGGAGGCGAGGTCCCCCTTGTAGTATAGGTAGTCTAGGGTCTTGGCTTCTCTCCATAGGTGTCATAGGTTTAGGTTTAGTGTCTGCCTCCATGGCGTTTGGCGAGATGCCGTTTTGACTGTCCCCTCTGGTGTTCCAGCACGGCGTCGGCAGGCCGTCTTCGCAGTGGTCCGGTGAGTTCTTGTGGGTGGAAAGCACCGTCGCCGTTGTTGTGGACGGAGGCTCTCAAAATAAGTGCTTTCGCCTCTGGATCTGGCTGCTTCATGACTCTCCTCTTCCCCTGGCCGGCCTTGGTGGCGAGGGGTGGGAGGAGGACAAGGCGGGGGTCGCTAGGTTTAGAAGGCGGTGGGGGTGTTCGGCGTGGGATCATTCTGACCCGATCTGGCGTCACTCAGAGGAGAGGTTTCCTACCGAGGTGCTCTGGTGGACAGAGGCGGTTGCAGCGGTCTTCATCGACTTCGGCAGCTCCCTGCATAAGGTCAGTTGGTTCGGTTCGCGACGGGCTTCTGTGTGCTCTCGCCGCTCTTCTCTGGCCGGCCGTGGCGGCAAGGGGAGTAGGGTGGGTGTGACCGTGCGGCGGCCTGGAGCTGTACCAACCTTGCAGCACAATCGAGCTCATCACGCGGCGGCTATGTTCGGCCCCGTGATCTGTGGCCGTAGGGATGGCCTTCTCGGACGCCAACGATGCGTCCTCTCAACCTCCAGGATGGAGGCCTCTGCTCGAGCTCTGCACCGGCGTTCAATGCTCCTTCATCGCCAAGTGGTTTGTCCCCGGCAATGGAAGGGCGGCCAGAGCGGGAGTCTCATCATCGGTGGTGGAGGACAGGGACATGATTGCTTTTTCTTAATTTATTCTGTGGTCCTTGTTGTAATTCTATAGGACTTTGTTTTACTTACCGCTTTGTATAGGGTCCTTCTTGTAATTTTGTACCCACTGCTTGGAAATTAACGAAGCTGTGTCGGGGTCCTTCGAGACCCCTCTATTGTTCAAAAAAAACATCGGCCTGTAACTATCACCCCATCTCCCCCTCTCCCTCTCCGTTCCCCTTGCTTTGAGAGTCCACTAATGTCTACGCACTTCTATTCTTGTAGACAGTTGTTGGGCCTCCAAGTGCAGAGGTTTGTAGAACAGCAACAAGTTTCCCTTAAGTGGATTACCCAAGGTTTATCGAACTCAGGGAGGAAGTGATCAAAGGTATCCCTCTCAAGCAACCCTGCAATCAAGATACAAGAAGTCTCTTGTTTCCCCAACACACCCAATACACTTGTCATGTGTATAGGTGCACTAGTTCGGCGAAGAGATAGTGAAATACAAGTGGTATGGATGATTATAAGTGGTAACGGTGCCAGAAAAGAGCTTCTGGCGGGAGGAAAAGATTAAAGGCAAAAAGATGGAAGCAAGCAAACATGCAACAGATCTAGATGCAAACGGTGTTTGAATGCTTAGAAACAAGGCCTAGGGATCATACTTTCACTAGTGAACACTCTCTCATATAAATATATTCTCTTCATGATACTACTCTTAACCACTCTCCGGTTGGACACTCTAATCCATGGTAGGGCTATAACAGCACACCTCAAAGTCCGCCTTCCCCATCTAGATAACCCTACACTGTCACCTTGAGCGCTAGACGGTTCCAACAAACACCACAATTTCATAGAGACAACCAACTCAAAATATACTCATGATAAATATTTACGAACTCTAGCCTAAGTGCCACCACGGCGCACACGCTGTCACTTTCACACACGTGGGGAAAGCAGAGATCTATTGAAGCACTTGAGTAACATGGTAGATCTACTTGATTACAAAGCTCATGATCACAATATGATCATGCATAGAGAGAGATGAACACGTAGCTACCGGTAGAGTCCTTAGTCTCGAGGAAGAACTACTCCCTCGTCATCATGGGAATCAGCAACAGTGATGAAAATGGCGATGGAGATCGATGGAGATGGTGGTGGAGATCGATGGAGATGGCTCCGGGGGCACTTCCCTGTCCTGGCAGGGTACCGGAACAGAGACTTCTGTCCCCCGAATCTCCCCTTCGGTGGTGGCGGCGCTGTGGACATTTCCGTGGATTTTTGATGGATGATTTAGGGTTTCTGAGTCGAGGGATTCTTATAGGCAAAGGAGGCAAGGTCGGTGGAGGCCCAGGGGGGCCACACCCCTGGTGGCGCGCCTAGGGTGGGCCTGCGCCACCCTAGGGTGTGCCCACCCTGGTGCCCTACTCTGTCTCTTCTTCGATTATCCGTATCGTTTCGGGAAAAATAGTAACTTTGGCTTTTGTCCCGTCCAGTTCCGAGAATATTCATTTTTTAGCTTTTCTGAAACAAAAAACGGCAAAAAAAAGGCAACTAGCACTGTGGCATCTTGTCAATAGGTTAGTTCCAGAAAGTGTATAAAAATACCTCAAAGTGTAGACAAAACATAAGACAAATGATATTAAAAAAGCATGGAGCATCAAAAATTATAGATACGTTTATGACGTATCGTCCACCAAGAACAGTCGGGGCACTCCCGAGCCCTTCTTGCCGGAATAGCCAGCGGGAGGCGGCGAAAGAGGGCCACCGGAGTAGTAGTAGGTTGTAGGATAGGTAGTTTTGGCCCTGTGCCAGCAGTGGCCGGTCTTCCCGGATGCGAAGCCTCGGATCTCTTGGTCCAGATCATGGCTCTAGGGTTCGTCGGAGCTATCCTCTTGCTCCTTTGGCTAGGGCGGCGGGCGGCGGCGGTGGCCACCGCATCTTCAAATAAAGGCTTGGACATGTTTGGACCCTTCTTCTAGGTTACTCACGGGTTCCCCATATTCCTATGGCCGGCCATGGCGGCGAGGGAAAGAGGATGGGGTGCACTGCGATACTCAGCTATGAGGGCGGTGGGGGAGTTCTCGTTCTGGTGTTTGTGCGCAGCGCTAGGCAAAGGTTGTTCTTGATGAGGCTGTGGACTCATCTTCCTCCGGCTGGACATGGAGGCAGGAGGATAAAGGTGGCTTCCGTGAGGCAGACGACCGCCTCCCTCTTCATCACGCGCGGCTACTGGTGCTCCTCTCCAAGTCAAGGGAGCCGCTTCCTCCTGTCCGGCTGTGGCGGCAAGGGGGATGATGGTGGTGGCTCGAAGCTTCTCGGTGAGCACTGCTGGCCTTATCTTCTGCTAGCGGATCAAGCGGTCGACTGCATCATCGCCGCTATCTTTGGCCGATTTGTCGGCCCGTTTTCAACCTCATTTCAGGAGGCCCTTCTCATCCTGCCGGAGCTCGACGCCTCTTATGCTCCAAGTGATTCTGTCCCCGGAGCTTTTGAGATGGCCGGAAGCAGAGATCCTTCGCTGGAGAAATATCCTCGAGCGCTTCTTCTCGGATCTCGACGCTGGTCGCGTGGAGATCGCCGATGGCTGTGGCAGAGGCACCTTGGACTTGATTGCTTTTTAATTTTTTGTTCCAGGGTGTTTTCTAGAAAATGGAGGCCTTATCTTAGAATAATTTGTTGTTCTGGGCCTTCATGTAACTTATACCTGCCACGTGTTTTATGATAATGAAGTGGGTGCCTGGCACCCTTCCACTATGCAAAATAAGAAACACAAGTACATAGTTGGTACTGCAATTTGCGTATCTTTAATTGAACCTCTTTGCTGGTGATGACCTAAAGACTAATCAAACATTTCATTAGGCTAAATAGCCCAAGTGTCAAGTGCATCCTAAAAAAATTTACTCGTTATATTGAATGAACAAATCAAGACAATACAAAAAAAAGTGTTGACTCTTGAACTATCAAACAGAAAAGAAGAACTTACTCACTTTCTTGAGGAAAAACAGACCTTATAAATACACCTAATTTCTACTTTGGAAGTATCATATATATGCCAGAGGTGGGGACTGACAGAGGCAACCCAGCAACCCAACTTAGTGGTTGGGCCTGCATTTTCGGTTAACGGTTGCTGCCAGAGAGGATATCTAGATTTTCCCCGGTTAAAACGAACATTTATTAAGAATACGGGGCTACCACTAGTATAAACTCGGTATTTAGAAATGGTGCCCTTGTTTATGCCATGTTTAAAAAAATCCGCATCTATTTGTCACCCTCAACCGGTTTTTATTTTGTGACCGCCTTTAAGAACCTCAGAGGTGGTTCAAAACAATAACCGGCTCCAAAAATAACCCTACGGGAGGCGGCTACTATAAAAAAAATCGGCTCAACCAAGGACCTTAGATGTGCAACAAAAACCACTGTCTCTAATAATAAGAAAGAAGAGACGGTCGTTATTAGAAGTCGCCTCTAAAGGGTGGTCTGACACATGCAGTTACAGCTAAAACGGACGTGTAGTCCCAAGCAATGGACCTCGGGTGCTAAAAAAAACGTCTCTAAGAGTGGTCACGGGAAGACGCTTAGATTTTTAAACCACCTCCTAGATTAAGAGGAAGGAAAACTCAATTGGTAGACCCAACGGAAAGTTCCAGTGGTAGTGGATACGGAGCCACGCCACATGTACTTCCTTCTCCTATAGCCTTTTTTCTATTTGATTTCTAATTTCTAGATTTATTTTAATCATTAGTGATTGTTCATATGCAGAATCAAAGTGTGCTTCTTCAGAATTCGACGATGAGATTTTCTTGCTCTGCATTTTCCCCACTTCGTCTATCGTACATAGAGGGTTTACTTTAGTTCGTTCTCAATTTGTTCTTCGATCTTCTTTCTTCTTTCAGTGCGCAGAAGCAAACTAGGGTATGTAGCGATGGAGATCTGCCGTGTCTCACCCAGCCAATGCAGAACTATGGTTGTTCAAACAAAAGTGCAGAATACTTCAACATCATCATGAATTACCCAAACTTTCGAGATGTTGTGGTGACTAATTTTAGCCTCAATGAGCAAAGTACTAATGTTTATCCTTGATCGGAAAATTACTCTCACTTAAGTACTCTCAGTTAATCAGCAAAGTAATCTCAGTCAATCATGAACCTGCCAATGATTTAGGGTTAATTAGATGCAGATAATTCATAGTTAGATTAACTAATCATGTGTGGTTTCTTGTATAGGATATGTGATACGTCGTAAACGTATTTATAATTTTTTATGCTCTATTCTTATTTTGTATCAACTATCTTATGTTTTGTCTATACTTTGAGGTATTTTTATAAATTTTCTGGAACTAACCTATTGACAAGATGCTGTAGTGCCAGTTGCCTGTTTTCTGCTGTTTTTGGTTTCAGAAAATCTAGTAAGGAAATATTATCAGAATTGGACAAAACAAAAGCCAAAGTCAATATTTTACCGGAGCAAAGTCGGAATCAAAAGGGCAGACGAAGAGGAGCCACGAGGCGGCCACACCTAGGGCTGGCGCGGCCCCCCTAGGGCATGCTGCCCATGGTGTGGCCCCCTCGGGCGTCCACCGACCTCACCCCTTCGCCTATATAAGCACCCCGATGCAGAAACCCTAAGCACCTGATCAGAAATCCACAAAACAACCGTAGCCGCCACCACCATCGTCCCTAGATCAGGTGGGAGGATCTGAAGCTCTTCCTGGCACCCTGCCGGAGGGGAGAGGTCATCCCGGTGGCCTTCTTCATCACCATGCCAGCCTCCGGAGTGATGCGTGAGTAGTTCACCCTTGGACTATAGGTCCATACAGTAGCTAGATGGTTGTTTCTCTTCCTTTGTGCTATCATGTTTAGATCTTGTGAGCTCCGTTCAAGATCAAGATCATCTATTTGTAATTCTACATGTTGTGTTTGCGGGGATCCGATGGATATTGAGATACTATGTCAGATTGATTATTGATTCTATCATGTCTATGTTATTTGTGATCTTGCATGCTCTCCGTTTCTGGTAGATACTTTGGCCAAGTAGATGCTTGTAACTCCAAGAGGGAGTATTTATGCTCGATAGTAGGTTCATGAATCTAGTAATCTGGAAGAGTGACAGAAACTTCCAAGGTTGTAGATGTGCTGTTGCTACCAGGGAGAAAACAACAATCATTTGTCTAAGGGCAATTGTATTGTTTACTTTACACATTTTGCTTAATGCAATTATCTGTTGCTTACAACTTAATACTGGAAGGGGTTCGGATGATAACCTGAAGGTGGATTATTAGTCATAGTTGCAATTGGATTACGGTCTATGTATTATGTTGCAATGCCCAAAAAAATCTCGTAGGAATCAAGATGTCTAGTATATGCATTGTTATGCATTCCCAATTTGTCAATTACCCCGCTGTAATTTGTTCACCCATCATGTTATTTATCTTATGTAGAACACCTCTAGTGAACTGTGGACCCCGGTCTATTCCTTATCATTGATATATCGTTTACTATTTACTTTCTACAAGCAATTACTATCTTTCACACTATACGTTTAATCCTTTGTTTTCAGCAAACTAGTGAGATTGACAACCTCACTGTAAGTTGGGGCAAAGTATTGTGGATTGTGTTGTGCAGGTTCCAAGTTGCTAGCAACAACTTGGAGTTGTTTCCTTACTCCTACTTGTCGAGGGAATGACCACGGCAGATGCTGCAATCGGCAGCGAGTAGTAGAACGAAGGGCAAGGGCGGCCAGCCATCTGCGGTGCGAGATGAGGGCGGAGACTCAGGGTTTTACCCAGGTTCGGCCCCCCGGAGGGTAAAGACCTACTCCTGCTAGATTGTATTATGGAGGTGTTTACAATGGGCGAACTTCGGCTAGGCGGAGTTGCTTGGGTGTATGAGGAACGATCTCTACTCACCCCTTAGGGAGGTTTATATAGGCCTACCTCCCTAGGGTTTACATATCTCAACCGATTCGGTTACAACTTTGTTAATCATTTAACTTTCGACCGGGCCTATCTACTACTTTGGGCCTTGACCTCCGATCGCTGGTACCTGATGGGCCTTGATCCATTCGCGTTTTGCAGCCCACTCACCAACCTTTGGGCGATCGGAAGCGTCGCGAGATACCCCAGTAGGCATATCCCCATCAGTAGTCCCCGAGGCCGTCGTCGATTAGGCGCGGGTGGCTGCTGGCAGTCGGAGTATACGGCTTCAAGTTGGCATCCAGTCGAATCGTCGGCGGGCTCCTGTACAAAGGAAAAAATCCGGCGAACCGAGTCGCGCCTCGGGCGACACGAACCAACGGGTCGCAACCTCGGCGAGTAACTTAGCGAGTGCCGTGAGGCGGACCGTCGTGTGGTCAAACTAGCCGTTAAGGTAACTTAACGGTAACTTTGGCGTAATCATCGCGTAACGGCCCCCTAATTTGGCGGGCAGCTCTCGCTATATAAGGGAATGGTTGGCCATCGGCCAACCGCCCACCATTTCTTCCGAGTACGCACATCTTTCGCCCGCTGATCTCGCGACCGCAATCCTCCGACCTCCAAGCAAATCCTCGGCCATGGCCTTTTCCACGAACCTTGGGGGCAGATCCAAGTGCACCGGCATGGCCAGCCTCCTTCGAGGAGGCCGGAATCCTGGGGCCGGCTGGCGAATCCTCGCCGGAGAACGATCCCGAACCAGCGAGAGAGTTCATCTGCTTCACTAGTCACCTCGGCGGGGTTTAGGGTTTCCCACTCTCTGTTCTTCGGCGCCTGCGCCTACTACGAGATCCAGCCCTCGGATCTGGGTCCCCATAGTATCGAGCTACCGCCATCTTTGTGGCGTTCTGAGTGCTATTGGCTGCCGGCCTATTTTCCCTTGTGGCAAGATCTGTTCCATGGACGGATCAGCATGAGGAGGCGATGACCCAATGCTAGCCGCGTGCTTAACCTTCCACTGAAATCCAAAGCCTCCTTCTTGACCTTATGCTGCCGGCCAAAGCAGCGGCGGAAAAAGTCTTGGTTTTACGTGACGGCGACCCGAAGATGAGGCGGCGATCCCACGATACTCGGCCACCGCCCGAGCGCGCAATCTCCGGTCGCCAAGCTACCCGGCGACGGCGGATGGTCGTCGACGAGATGCTCCGAGCCATTCGCGTGCGAAGAAGAAGGCTCAGACGGTGAACCTGCAACCTGGCTGCTGGCTTAGGCGTCTTGTTCCACTCGCCATAGCGAGCATTATATGTACCAAGACACGGGCGAAGACTCGACGAAGGCCTGCCTCGCCGAAAGTGGAAGCGGAGGACTATCTCTGGCGTTGAAGAGGATCACCCAGCGGCATACACGGATGCGCGGGCTCCCTCCATACACCACAAGCGTCCGGCCCAACGGTAATAATCGATCCCATTCGCGATCGCAGCATATGCGATCGCGGTAGTTCTAACTTTCTTTCATGTTTAACGCAGTTATTTCAAGTGGTGGAAGGTGGCTCCCACCCGCCGATGATTTAGAGTTCGGGCCATCCGCCCAGGACACAAGCGAAGCCGCCCGCCAAGGCAATGAGGGGCGACGAATCCGAAGAAGAGATCGCCCACCGATCCGAAGACCCGTGGGCAACGTCAACGCGAGCTCGAGGCGAGCAAGAGCCTCGGCGTCATGATGATGACGAAGAACTCCGGAGACCACCTCGCTCCGTCAAGCCACTCCAAAGAAGAAGAAGGAGAAAGAGGCGAGGGCCCCACGAGGAGGAGGGCAAGCCGCCGAGATGGTCTCACCGCCCGCTCGGCGACTCCGATGCCCATAGCTCGGCGACGACCAGGCGGCTCCGCAACAGCCGCTGGATGCGCCATCCATGGAGGCGCCACTGCTTCACTACCTCCGCCCTTGGCGCGGTCTCCGGGCTAGGGCGGCTCCGGCCAGGCCGCCTCGCGAGAGGTCCCGGCGTGGCGGTCTCGCCTCGCAAGGAGGCTCGGCATGGCAGCTCCACTTCACGAGGGGCCTCCGTCGAAGGTGTTCCGGAGGCACCAACCGCTACCTCAACATCAAAGAAGCCCTCCGTATCTTGGGCCCTGGCGTCTGGACGGACTGGGCTTAGTCGCCGACGGCCCCGAGCTGAGAAACCGGCCGACCTCCGTCTTGGGCTGCGCTTCATTCCGATTGCCAAGTAAGTGCACTCGGCCTTCATCTTCCTCTCTTAGTATTTAAATTCTTTCTCGAGTTGTCTCGATACATAGGACCGGAGTGAAGATGGGCCACCCGACGGTGGCCAAGGTGCCCTCCGCCGCTAGCGAGGAGGACCCTTCTCGTAAGAGGAAGGCGACGAATCGCCGCGCCACGGAGGGCAGCAAGAAGGCCAAGGCGGCGACATTGTCGTCGTCTCGATGACTGACTGGCATTTGGCTGGGCCAGCTGTGGAAGCGACCGCATCCGAAGGGGCATCTCGTTGCCGAGGCGGAGGAGGCGAAGCTCCCTTGAGCGCGTCAATCGCTACCTTCCCCGCTTCATGACCAAGGCGGCCCACGGCGAGTGCGGGCTGCATGAGCCCTACTCCAGAGATCGCGGCGCGAGATTGACCAACGTCGGACACACACCGGCGTTGCTTGCGTCGTGGACGGCGCAAATCACAACATGCTTGGCGCGGCCATCCGGTACCTCCAGTCCCGAGGATCGGTCGTTGTTTTGCAACGCTCGATTCTTTTAATTTCCTGATTTGCGTTGAGTCCAGTCCCGATGCTTTTCGCTAAATTTTAGCGGGTGGGCACTTAGGAATTTTTCAACCGCCGTCCCAGTGCACTTGCTAAATTTTAGCGGTGGGCACTTTAGGAATTTTTTCAACCGGTCCCTCGAGTGCGACTTTCGCTAAATTTTAGCGGTGGGCACTTTAGAATTTTTTCAACGCCGGTCCCGAAAGTGCGCTTTCGCTAAATTTTAGCGGGTGGGCACTTTAGGATTTTTTCAACCGCCAGTCCCTCGTGCGCTTTTCGCTAAATTTTAGCGGGTGGGCACTTTAGGAATTTTTTCAACCGCCGGTCCCGAAGTGCGCTTTTCGCTAAATTTTAGCGGGTGGGCACTTAATAATTTTCATGTGTGCTAACTAACTTTGGATGTACGGTCTGCATTTGAGTCGGCAGAGCGATTGGCTATGACAGCGTCTTGAAAGGAACGCTGCTCTCGAAGCGAACAAGGAACTTCAGTTGAGGCTGCGGCGGAGGTGGCTCGCCAAGGGCTTGTCCCTGGAGAGCTGGAAGTGCGGTCTGCATTGGGCACCGCCGAACAAAAGATCGCCGACCTCGGCGCGAGCTTAAGGAGAAAGAAGAAGCGAGTTCGGTGAGCAGGCGGCGAAGGCTGCCGTTGTGGCGGAGGACGATCGAAGGCGTCTGAAGCCATCATTGTCGGGCTTGAGCGACCATACATCGCTTCAAGGTTTCATCACGGGCTCGCCCGCCCTTTGATTGGTGAGTCGTCTTCCTTGCCTTTGCGATTGTACCGTTTGTGGTTCCATTGTACTCATAGTTGTCTCCTTCGCAGGCCGTATGATTGATAGCCATGAAGAAGCGAGTTCTCTTGATGCGAGTGCGTGAGCATGCTCGTCGACTCGGCGTATTCGGCGACTTGCATCCGCGCCTACCTTCAAGAGATGTCGCCACGGAGGTTATTCCCAATGACCTCATTGAGGTGTGGAGTATTTGCGAGGCGCCCGGTCGTGGAGTTCATGGCGGTCGGCTTTTCGGGCGTGGAAGCGTCGGCGGCTCGAGTCTGGGACTCGCCCACTTCCCGAAGATTTCGACCTCGACGACGGCGAGTGGTTATCCTTCATCGTCCGGCGCTGTGGATCTGTCTGAGGTTCTTAAGCTGCAGGAGCGTGCTGCCGCGTACTCGGAGCGTGTTTGGGCGATGGGCGACCTTCTTCCGTACCAGGAAACGGTCGTCGCGCCGAACGACGCCGCCGCCGCATCGCGACTTCAAGGTCGAGCAGCCCTTCCGCGGCGATGGCGGGCCGTGACGACTTATCCATCGAACCCAGTATCGTATTCGTCCGGAAGCGCCGGACGCTGGTGCATCATCGTCGAGCTGCGAGTAGTGTTAGTAACAATTCTGCCGGTAGGCATATTTTGTAATGTAAGACAATGCGATATGCGATTTGAATGGAACGTTGTGTTCATTTTGCTATTTGTTTGCGTGTTTTGGATTGATTTTGGGTGAGTCCCCGGCGTCCGCCCTTTTGGGTTTCACCTTAAATATGATGTTTTGTTGTTTATCATGTGTGTTGTTGGTTGAGTCGACTCGCCGAGCTCGGAAAGCCGATGTAAGCGACTCCCTCAGTGCTCTGTGCTTTACCGTTTTCCCGTCTGTGACGGTGCCGGGTGGCCGAGTCCCCGAGCATGGTACTTGGTAGTTCGAGGCGCGACTCGAGGGTGGTTGAGGACTGAGCGCGTTTGTGTTAGCGCGTCGCTCCTGCCTGGCCCGGTGGGTCAGTCGCGTGGCGAGTCCTGGGCACGCTCTCTTACTTGGCGTTTCCCTGTCCGATCGAGACGGCGGTATCCAGTCCCGGCGTGGTACTTAGCCGTTCGAGTCGCTTCTAAGGATGCGGAGGACCGTGGTCTGTGGGAAGCGAGGCAGATGTCTTGGTTCGTAAAACCAGTCGAGCTAAGCGACTCGATGGGGCTCCGGTTGGCGTTTTGTGGACGATGCAAGACCTGAAATGACTCGGTGCTCTTACATCGCTTTTCTTAGCTTGATGCATTGTACCAAGGGTTGACTTCTGTATTTAGCATGACGCTGTTAATTACAAACCGAGTGGCACAAGGAATGGAGAGTAGGCAATTTTTGCGGTAACCGTTTCTTTTATTCATAGCGTTGGAGAGTACATGTGGGGTTCTAGGTATAGAACTTCCGGAGGAGATTTACATTCCACGGCCTTTTGATCGAGTTCACCGTCCCAGACGTCGGCGAGGTAGTAGGCGTCATTGCGAAGTCTGCGCCCGATAGCGAACGGGCCTTCCATGGGGAGAGCTTGTGCATGCCCTTCTTGTCTGGATGAGGCGTAGCACCAAGTCGCCTTCTGGAAGGTGCGGGTTTTCACCCGTCGCTGTGGTAGCGACGAGCCCTTGGCGATAGATAGCGGTGCGCGATCGGGCGGTCGCGGCTTCGTCGAGTTGGTCGAGCCCATCTTGGCGGGCCAGTTCGTTGGCGGCCTCCGTATAGTGGGCGATCCGCGGCGAGTCGTGTTCGAGGTCGGTTGGCATGACGGCTTCGCCGTAGACCATGAAGAAGGGTAAATCCGGTCGACCTGTTGAGGGTGCGAATTCCCGGATGACGGAGGGAAGCTCTTGACCCAGCACCCGGTGCGCCGAGTGGTACTTGAGTCGCGGCTTCAGCCGTGGAGGATGCTGGTTGGCTCGTTCCGCCTGGCCGTTGGATTCGGGTGTCTGACGGCGTCAAGCGGATGTGGTGCTCTCGCAGAACTCGCCATTGCTCCCTTGGCGAAGTTTGTGCCGTTATCCGTGATGATGCTGTTGGGGAAGCCGTAGCGGTATATGAGCTCGCGTAGGAACTTAGTGGCAGTCTTCCCGTCGCATTTCCGGACTGGCTTGGCCTCTATCCACTTTGTGAATTTGTCGTGGCGACCAGCGGTGGGTGTAGCGAGGGGCCTTCTTGAAGGACCGACCATGTCCATGCCCCACGGCGAATGGCGGTGATGGGTATTGTTTTGAGCGCCGAACTTGGAGCGATGCGTCGGTTGGCGTACCGGCACCGGCGCATCGCTGGGCGATATCGGCAAAGCGTCGGCAAAGTGGGCGATAGAAGCCGTGTCGCATGGCTTTGGCGACTATGAGGCGGCGGCGTGGTGGCGCGATCGCTGAGTGGATGTCGTGTAGGATTTTGCGTCCTTCACTGGTTGGACGCAGCGTTGAACACGCCGGTGACGCTGCGCTTGTAGCTCGCCGTCGGCGATGGTGTAGGACTTGCATCGGCGAACAATCATTCGGCGCTTGTCTCATCTGCGGGCAGGTTGCCCGTCTCGGTAGCGATGTAGGGCTTGGTCGATCGTGCAGTTCGGTGACGAGTGCGACCAAGGTTGACTCTGGTTGGGCGGGACTCAATGTCGATCTCGCCGGAGGAGAGACCGATGGCGTGAAGATGGTGTCGAGGAACACGCCGGCGGGTGGTGCGGATCGTGCCGACCCGATGCGAGAGGCGTCGGCCTCCTCGTTTTCCTCTGTCGATCCACTCCGAAAGTAGCGGTGAAGTGGCCGCCCACCTTGTCCACCTCTTGGCGATGCGCCGCCATGGTAGGGGCGTCGCGGTGCCGGGCGACTTGACCGAACGAGGTCGGAGTCTCCGTAGCATCAAGGCGATTGACGCCATCTCCTTGCGGCTCGCATGCCGTGGAGTAGGGCCTCGTATTCAGCCATGTTGTTGGTGCAGGCGTGAATTCGGCGGAGTATGCGGAGCTTGTCGCCTTTGGCGAGGTCAGCACTATCCCCGCTCCTGCGCCGTCCGCGTTCTTGGACCCGTCAAAGTGCAGGCTCCAGTAATGGAGGTATGGCGGCTTCTCTGGCTGCTGGGCCTCCTCCCAGTCGGCGAGGAAGTCGGCCAGTGCCTGTGACTTAATCGCCCTGCGTGTTCGTACTTAATGTTGTGGACGCCGATCTCGGCGGCCCACTTGGCGACGCCCGGTCGCCTCGCGATTCGGATGATGTCTTGTAGTGGAGCGGAGGCGACCGTGATGGGGTGCTCCTGAAAGTAGTGCGGCGCCCGCTGAGCTCTGAACCGCATATACCAGCTTTTATGCGTGGGTATCATGGCGCGACTCGGTTAAGACCTCGCTGATGTAGTATACCGGCACTGGGTGGGCGCTCTTTCCTTCCTCGGTCGTTCGACCATTACAATGACGACGGCGCTCGGACGCCTTGACGTAAACCAGCATGGGCTCCTTGTCGACGGGTGCGCGAGTAGTGGTGCGGCGAGTAGCACCTTTGAGGTCGCGAGCGTCGTCCGCCTCCTTGTCCCCGGAAGGTGGGATTCTTCGCATCGGCGGTATAGGGCATCGCCTTTTCGCCAGCGAGGATGAAGCGGCGAGCCGCTACCCGCGGCCAGCTTCGGACGTCGCGCAGCACTCGGGTTTGCCGAGGCGATCGTGTCGATCTTCGTTGGGTTTGCCTCGATCCCACGTTTGGAGACGACGTACCTAGTAATTGCCCGCGGGTACGAAGGTGCACTTACTGGGTTGAGCTTTATCTTGTACCTCCGCAGTTGGCGAAGGTCTCTGCGAGGTCGGAGTAGGTCGCCTTGGCGGCGGATTTTACGACCACGTCGTCGATGTAGACGTGGATGTTGCGCCAATTTGGCTCGCGAGGCATTCTTGCATGCACCGTTGGTACGTTGCTCGGCGTTCTTGAGGCGAAGGTCATGGCGGTGTAGCGAAGGCTCGAATGGCGTGATGAACGCCGTCTTCTCATCGTCCCTCGACAGCCATTTTGATCTGGTTATACCAGTAGGCGTCGAGGAAACCGACTCGAGCCCGCGGTGGAGTCGATGATCTGATCGATCCGCGGGACGAACTGCTCCTTTGGGCAGGCGCTGTTCAGGTTTGTGTAGTCGATACACATTCTCCAGGTCCCGTTTTTCTTTTCGACCAGGACTGGGTTTGCCAGCCACTTGGAGTATTTGATTGGCCGAATGAAGCGGGCAGCGAGTAGACGCTGCACTTCCTCGGCGATTGCCCGACGTTCTTCGTTGAATGGCCGTAGCGACTGCTTGACAGGTCGCACTTTGGGGTCAGCGTTTAATTTGTGCTCAGCAAGCTCCCTAGGGACACCGGGCATGTCGGAGGGTTTCCATGCGAAGATGTCCCTGTTCTCACGGAGGAACTCGATGAGCGCGCCTTCCTATGCTGGGCTCATGCTGTCCCGTCACCGTCTGGTCGCTGGGACCAGCTCGACGATGCGGTGTCGTCGTGGCCTCAAAGGTTGAGGTGTTTGTGCCCTCTGAGTTGGGCTTCTTGAGTATTGTGGGGTCGTCGTTGTTGACCCCGCTCGCGTATTTGGCGAGCTCATCGGCGTGACTAGCTTCCGCCGCGATCACGGCGTCGGCGAGTTCGGCTCCTTTGGCCTCGCATTCGGCGGCCATGTCAGGGTCGCCGTTGATGGTGATGACGCCGCACGGCCCGGGGAGCTTCATCGCGTTATGCAGCGTAGTGGTGCCGCCATGAATTTGGCGACGCTGGCGCCCAGGACGCAATGGTAGGGCTGTCGAAGGGCACCTCGAAGGCGATCCGCCGGTGCGGAAGTTCGCCGGAGTGCCGAAGGTGACGGGTAGCGTGACCTTGCCGATCGGGTACGCCTTCCGACCGGGGACGATGCCGTGGAACGTGGTGTGGGTTGTCTCGATCATCGACTGCGGGAGCCGCAGTCGCCTGAAGGTGTCGAGGTAGAGGATGTTGATGGAGCTGCCGCCGTCCATCAGAGTCTTGGGGAGCCGATGGTCGCCGACCTTGGCTTGACCACCGGGACTTCCACTGGTACTCGATGCGCGGCGAGTGGTCTTGCCGGCTCCAGGTGATAGGCTGCTCCGACCAGTTCAGGAACTGGGGGACGTCTGTCTGGGCCACCGCGTTGACGGCGACGGCGCGGGCGATGACCTTCTTCTCGCGCTTCGTGTTGAAGCCGGTGAAGGTGTGGAGCGAGCCGCCACTTTGCGAATTTTCCGCCGTTTGCGGGTGTCGGTGTCCTCCAGCGTGCGTGCCTTCTCGATCTCCACGAGGGTGTAGCGATCGGTGGTGTGCGTGGCGGGCTTTCCTTCCCTCTTGAAACGCACATGGTTGGTTAAGGGCAGCGGGATCGAACCTTGGCTTGTTCTTGTAGTTCCCGCCGTCGCGTCGTTGCCCTCCGTCGGCGGTAGCTCTTGGGTCGCGTTGTGCGTGCCCAGCATTGGCGGCAAGTCGACTTCGCCCATCGTTCGGCGCTTGCACGTGAGGCGAAATGCTATGTAGGTCTGCTCGGCGGCGCCCGTCGTTTGCCCGTGCGTCGTTGTCGCCCGGACTCGTCGTCGACGTCTTGATTGGGATCTTCCTCGGCGTATCGTTTGGCGATCTCGAGGAGGTCGGGATGTTGTCGAGTGTGCGGGCGTGTCGCTGAGCTTGGCGACTAGGGGCTCGTGGCGGCACGAGGTCTTGAAGCAATGGATGGCGGTGTCGGGTGGATGCCGACGCGCTGTACCGAGCTCTTGCCACCGTTGGACCCAGCTGCGGGTCGACTCGCGGGGTCCCCGGGCATCGTTCAGGTCCTCGATGGTGGTGGCGGGTGTAGGAGCACTCGAAGTGCCTCACGAAAGCGTCCGCATTTCCTCCCGAGTCGTCATCACTGGGGGCGTGTTGATCCATTGCCTGCACGTCCCTCCATCATCGTGGGAGGTAACGGCGGCGAGTAGGTCGGTGTGACCCGCGATCCCCATTGCCATGAGGTATGTGTCAAGCGGACCGCGGGGTCGTCGAGAGTCGTATTTTCGATCTCCTTGGCGCCTTGAAGTTGGTGGGTACTTTTCGCCTCGGATCATTGGTCCGAAGCACTTGGGCCCTAGTCGTGGCGACCCCATAGGCTCGCCATCGCGGAGTGGTTAGGGTGTGCCGCAAGTCGTCGGGCTGGCGTCTGCCGATTCTGGTTGGCGATGATATGGGTGCGGCGTCGATTGGCTCTCCATTGGCGGCGGCGAGGTTGGTCGCCCGGCTGGGATCGTTGTGGAGAGTGCGCATTCGCGTCGCCGTTGGAGCTGCGGTGGCTCGGCGGGCAATTGAGGTGTTTGCCACCGCTGGGCGGCTTGAGGCCGCCACCTTCCGAGGAGCGCGAGTACACTCGCCCGCGAGTCGGCGCTTTCGCTGTTCCACGGCCTTGCGAGTAGGGCCACGACGTCGGATCTGTAAGGCGCCGTCGCCAGTCGCCGTGATGCTGTCGGCCGCGGCTCGGCCTGCCACGAGGTTGTCCATCGGGGTGGAGAACAGTGGAAGGCCGTTCGCGTCTCGTTCCCGTGAGGAGACGACTATCCGCGGCTGGTCCCTGGGAGGGGTGCGGTTGGGTGGTGGTGGGGCGCCCATCGCCGTTGATCCTGGCGGAGGGCGGTTGCTTCCTCCTGGTGGCGCGTTCTCGCAGATCGCGCGCTCGGCTATGCGAGCCGGGTCGTTCTCGTCGTCGAAGTTCAGGGCGCGCCCCTGGACGGTGGGGTTCAGGCGTGACCTGATCCGCTGCTGGTGGTAGCGCGATGTAACACCCTCAGAATCGGCCCTATGCAAGTTTTAGCAAAATTCGCCAAACCCGCATAGAAACGATTCGACGGTGCCCACCAGGCACTTTCGTGCGGGTGGAAAAACAAAGTAATAACATTACACAACAGTCCTCGATGGGACCCACGAGCAGATATATATGCAGCGACTCAAAGAGTCAAATGCAGATATCGGTACAAAGATCCAAATCACCTTGAAAATGATGGCGCGTCCGACTACGGACAAGAAGCAAATGGGGCTAAGAGCCCTGAAGAATAACCAATGGCGTCCATAACCTTGCCCAGGCCAAGCCGGAAGGGTAACCCTGCTAACGGAGTCGATCGCAAAACCTGCTTAAACAAAAGGGGTGCCGACAAAGGGCAAAGGAAAAAAAGAGGCGTCGATCTTGAGGCGATGCACGGCGAGGCTAGAATTCGGCGGTCCTCGCCTACATAGGTATAGTGGACTGAGCGGCAGCGGCAGCATGCACTAACAACCTATAGAGACTCGATTCAACTAGCGGATATCAGAGAGGGGTAAGAATGACCTAACCGGATCCAACCTGAAGCTAACACCAAACAAACCCATCCTGGCGTTTCCCCCCTCGAGACCAAACGAGGAAGTCAACCGAGGAACTCACACCGTTGGCAGTTTTACTTATTCAGTTATCGTTGCAGCAATTACTAGTCAGGTTTAGATAATCGTCCTGATTAAGTAAGAAGTGGGCACTTTTAGTTAGTCATTCCGTTATGGTGGCAACACTTACTAGTCAGATACAATTATCATGAGATAACCCCAAAACCCAGCAGTTGTTGGTACTTTTACTTAGCCATTCCGTTGTAGTGAAGCTGATTACTAATCATATCGGAAACAAGTCAATTTAAAACAATAAACTTTAGTTATAGTTGTCTATGATCGGAACCTTTGTGCTCCAAGTCGTCCATAACCGCGGACACGGCTTCTCGAAAAGATTAAACCCTGCAGGGGTGCACCAAAGTATCCACAGGCACTTCGACCCTTTTTGCCAGATCAGTTAACATACACCCATCGGTATGTCGGCGGGGCCTAAGTCACGACGTTCCCAGACCCAAAGCAAGCACTGGGGGGCCACCCCACTAAGTACACCCGCAACGAAGTCGGCCGGTCTCCGAGACGGACTTAGGGTTTGTGGGGCCGGCGGTAAACGACAGTATGCCCCCAAACGGGGACTGTCGATACCACGTAAACGGGTCACAAGTCCTAAACAGTACAGTGTGCAGTACCTCGCACAATCGTAAATAAAGCGGTAAAGCATGGCATAAGTACAGGATAGTAAATAAAACCCCAAACTAGTTTGTGGCCCCCAGTACAATACTTTGAAATCAGGTAATTATCAATGGGGGGCCCATATCTCCCCACCTGTGGTTAGCGCTCGATCTCGGAACAGGTGTCAAGAACTCGGGTCCTACGGGACACAAGTGGGCGGTCGGAAACCAAATCTTACCTATCACCCACCGATGCCTCTGCTTAATTCAATTTTTAGTTGTTAAACAGGAATTAAAGTGAACAATAAGTAAACCATGATCATCTTCATCGTCCACATGCGGCAATACTCCAACAACTGTGGTACTTGATGACAAGCAAAACACTTGAGCAAGCGACTACGACACGCGGGTCCAACTATCTACCAAACATCAGATAATAGGATGTGTCCAAGGCTATATATGGCTGCAAGGGATATCACGGGTACGAAACTAGAGCAACGCAACACAGATAGCAATAGATCAACAGGAGGGAAGTAAATACTAGAAAGTAAGATAGGTAGAAAGGGGGAGATGCTCGCCTGAAAACATTGCCGAAGGGTTCACCGAAGATCGGGGCGAAGCTCACATCAACTCAACGGCCTTATCCGCGAAGAACCAAAACACTAGAAGAAACACCGGATGCAGTATTTAATACACGGCAGAAGATCGGCATGATGCATGCATGATGGATGGCATGGCAAGGTGCGATGCAATTAGGTCAAGATTAAGCGGAACCGGGGTCCCGACAGTTAATTAGGTGGTTCAAGTTGTTTAGAAACCCCGCATTTTAAATGTTGTTTAACAAGGCAAAAGATATCACCGGTTCGCTACACAAGTTTAAATGAGGCCAATATAAGGCTAGATTTGCCCGCATATGGGCCCCATATTTAATTATTAGGTGAATCGGCAAAAGGCCCCCAACCAATGATATGCATGCGGGAATGACAATTTAATATGCAATCAAGTTGTTATTATGCATTTATAAAATAGGGTATCGAGGGAAAAGGGTCACACATTTAGGGGTCTCGACGATCTTGGGTTCCGGGGTTCGGGGTCGGTCTCAGGGTTCGACGGATCTGGGGGGTTCGGGGGTTCGGCGGAAGCGTTCTCGGACTCCGGGGTCGTTATCGGTATCGGGGCAGATCTTGTCGCTTCGGGGTCTCGATGTCCGGGAGCAGAACTTGGGTCGGTGTCGGGGCGCATCGGCTTCTTCCGGGTCGGTGCCGTTCTTATCGTCGTGCCGATCTTGTCGGGTCCCACAGGGTCGAGCTTGTCGTTGCGAGGTTCTTGTCGGGCTCGCGCCATCGAGTCGGTGTTAGCGTTCGGGATGAAGAACTTGGCGTTTCCGTGTCGACGACTGGGGCGTCCGGGTGCTCGGCATCAGATCCGGGAAGAAGCGCTTGTCGCAACTGGGGTCTTCGGGTACGGGGTCTCGGCGAACTTGGCGTGTCGAGGTTGTGTCTTCGGGTCCGGGGTTCCAGGAAGTACATGACGCGTCCGTGACGGAGATCTTGAGGGTTCCTGAACTCGACGGCTTGGCGTTCAGGGGAGCTTCCGGTGTCCCGAGGAGAAGACCTAGTCGGTTTCACCTCGAAGACCTTGTTGTTCTGCAGTGGGGATCGTGGTTCCCCGGGGTCCGGGTCTTCGACGTCGCATACGGGAAGCAGGTCTCGGGGATCCGGCGCCGGTGGCCTTGGATAGACCTTCGGGTCTCGTATAGTGCCGGTCTTGTCCACGAGGAGGTCTTGTCGAGGTGGGTCCTGCGTGTACATGACGGAGTACCGGAGCATTCCACATCGGTTCCAGGGCCATCTCACGGACGGGCGCAGACCGGCGGCCAGAGCTTGGGAGGCCGTGGTCGTCGGGGACGGCACGGACCGAGGCGGCGGCGCACACCGCAGGGCGAGAGGCGGGCTGGCCCGACCGAGCGGAGGAAGAGGACCGGCGTCGGTGGTGGGCGCGGAGGACGGGAGGGGCTCGCGGTGTGGGTGAAGTCGGGCTCGGGCTGGACCGGAGGAGCTCGGGGCGGCGACGATGGTGAGGGAGGCGGCACAGCGGGAGCAGCAGCGGCGGGCGGTGTACGTAAGCGGTGGAGGCATGCTCGGCCTCGGCGATGGCGCGCCGGCCGAGGCAGTGGGACGCTGGTCACTGGCGGCGGAGAGAGCCTAGGAGCGAGGCGAGGTCTGGCGAGGAGAGGGAGGTCCAGCGACAGGCTGGAGTGGCGGCGTGAGGGCAGGCGAGCGGGCGGCAGCCTTGTGGCAAGGCTGTGGCGTGGTGCGGCTTTCAGAGGAGGAGGCGGTGGCAGGCTCTTTGGGAGAGAGAGGAGCTCATGAGCCGAAAGCCTAGCGCAGAGGGAGGCGGCGAGAGGTAGGGGACGAGCGGGGGGGGGGAAGAGGAGCTGGGTTGGTGGGCGTGGGGCCGGGCCCAGGGGCTGACGCGGGGTCCACACGGAAGGGGAGGGGCTGGCAAGGCGTGCGTGGTGTGCGTGTGTGTGGCTGGGAGCGGTGGGCCGGTTGGTGGTAGATTGGGTGAGAGAGGGAGGGACACGTGGCATGATAGGATTGGTAGAGGGGGGGGGGAATGGGTGAGGTGGCGCATGGGGATAGGTGGGGGTGAGGTGGAGGCTGGGTTGGGGTAGACTAGTTGGTGCACTTAGGATTAAGAAGGGCAGGTGTAGGGTGGACCGATTTGAAAACTGGGGCGGTCGTTCGGGTCGGGTTGGCCCGTTCGACTGCCCCTACTAAAAACAATTAAACTTTTATTTGATTTAAACGGGCCGCGTGCAAACCGATAGCGGCCAAAACAAAATATTCCGGGGACCGGGTTTTGGAGTTTGAATAAGATGGGGCGTTTGGAAAACAAATCGGGGTTTTCGAAAATAGTTTTGGCAAACAATGCATGATGATGACGATGCAATGCACAAATTCAACGCGATTTTCTAGTAGTGGTTTTGCGGGATGCCACAATTCGACACCACTAACAAGGGATCTCGCCCTCGAGATCCGCCTCAGGGTACCGGAAGGAAAAGTCTGCGCTCTGCGTCTTCTCGCTTCGTGTGGATCTTCGCGACACCACTAACAAGAGGTCGTTGCTCCCGGTCGTCGAGAGAGCACTCCGGATAGACAACGGACGAAGTTAAAGGTAAGGCCACCTCTAACTTCCATGGAAGGAGTATAGTTGCATCGATCCACTATTCAATGTACATAAGCGAATGATAAGAGTAGTGGTATGGTCGCGACTCCATCCCGCACTCAAAGCATTACCCGGTACACGAATAGACAGATTATGCAACCAACCCTCGGATTCAGACTGAAGATCTCGACAAGCGAGGTTCGAATCAAGGGAGTGATGCAGACTCTGCATCGGAGCTGGCGTGGATGGTGTCGTCGCGTCGGAAAACACCGAAAGGAACAATCAAGGAATAAAGAATGGTTCCACGGAAGACGGATTCCTCGGATAGCATGAACACCGGATAGTAGAACACCGTTACCATAGGAGGAAGCGAAACCCTGAAGGTACGACGGAAAACCCACCACGAGAAGTCCTGGACTCGGGGATAAGGTAAGAGAGCAGATTCAAAACACGTCGAGGTAAGAGGAGAACAGCAGAGGGTAAGGAGTAAAATCAGACCTAATCAGAACTATCCAACCGATTTTCAAAAATAGTTTTGACACTCTTCTTCGGCCGTTAGCTAGGTTATCCTACAGGCTGGACTTGTGGGGTATCGCAACTGCTGAGCTCTGATACCACTCTGTAACACCCTCAGAATCGGCCCTATGCAAGTTTTAGCAAAATTCGCCAAACCCGCATAGAAACGATTCGACGGTGCCCACCAGGCACTTTCGTGCGGGTGGAAAAACAAAGTAATAACATTACACAACAGTCCTCGATGGGACCCACAGAACAGATATATGCAACAGCGACTCAAAGAGTCAAGAGTACAGATATACGGTACAAAGATCCAAATCACCTTGAAAATGATGGCGCGTCCGACTACGGACAAGAAGCAAATGGGGCTAAGAGCCCTGAAGAATAACCAATGGCGTCCATAACCTTGCCCAGGCCAAGCCGGAAGGGTAACCCTGCTAACGGAGTCGATCGCAAAACCTGCTTAAACAAAAGGGGTGCCGACAAAGGGCAAAGGAAAAAGAGGAGCGTCAGTACTGAGGCCAGTACACGGCGAGGCTAGAATTCGGCGGTCCTCGCCTACATAGGTATAGTGGACTGAGCGGCAGCGGCAGCATGCACTAACAACCTATAGAGACTCGATTCAACTAGCGGATATCAGAGAGGGGTAAGAATGACCTAACCGGATCCAACCTGAAGCTAACACCAAACAAACCCATCCTGGCGTTTCCCCCCTCGAGACCAAACGAGGAAGTCAACCGAGGAACTCACACCGTTGGCAGTTTTACTTATTCAGTTATCGTTGCAGCAATTACTAGTCAGGTTTAGATAATCGTCCTGATTAAGTAAGCAGTGGGCACTTTTAGTTAGTCATTCCGTTATGGTGGCAACACTTACTAGTCAGATACAATTATCATGAGATAACCCCAAAACCCAGCAGTTGTTGGTACTTTTACTTAGCCATTCCGTTGTAGTGAAGCTGATTACTAATCATATCGGAAACAAGTCAATTTAAAACAATAAACTTTAGTTATAGTTGTCTATGATCGGATTAATGCTCCAAGTCGTCCATAACCGCGACACGGCTTCTCGAAAGATTAAACCCTGCGGTGCACCAAAGTATCCACAGCACTTGACCCTTTTGCGGATCGGTTAACATACACCCATCGGTATGTCGGCGGGGCCTAAGTCACGACGTTCCTGCATAAAGCAAGCAATCGGGGCCACCCACTAAGTACACCATAACGAAGTCGGCGGTCTCGAGACGGACTTAGGGTTTGTGGGGCGTGCGGTAACAGTATGCCCCCAAACGGGGACTGTCGATACCACGTAAACGGGTCACAAGTCCTAAACAGTACAGTGTGCAGTACCTCGCACAATCGTAAATAAAGCAGTAAAGCATGGCATAAGTACAGGATCGTAAATAAAACCCCAAACTAGTTTGTGGCCCCCAGTACAATACTTTGAAATCAGGTAATTATCAATGGGGGGCCCATATCTCCCCACCTGTGGTTAGCGCGCTCGATCTCGGAACAGGTGTCAAGAACTCGGGTCCTACGGGACACAAGTGGGCGATCGGAAACCAAAACTTACCTATCACCCACCGATGCCTCGCTTAATTCAATTTTAGTTGTTAAACAGAATTAAAGTGAACAATAAGTAAACCATGATCATCTTCATCGTCCACATGCGGCAATACTCCAACAAGCGTGGTACTTGATGACAAGCAAAACACTTGAGCAAGCGACTACGACACGCGGGTCCAACTATCTACCAAACATCGGATAATAGGATGTGTCCAAGGCTATATATGGCTGCAAGGGATATCACGTGCGAAACTAGAGCAACGCGACGAGATAGCAATAGATCAACAGGGAGGAAGTAAATACTAGAAAGTAAGATAGGTAGAAAGGGAGATGCTGTGAAAACATTGCGAAGGGTTCACCAAGATCGGTGACTCACATCAACTCAACGGCCTTATCCGCGAAGAACCAAAACACTAGAAGAAACACCGGATGCAGTATTTAATACACGGCAGAAGATCGGCATGATGCATGCATGATGGATGGCATGGCAAGGTGCGATGCAATTAGGTCAAGATTAAGCGGAACCGGGGTCCCGACAGTTAATTAGGTGGTTCAAGTTGTTTAGAAACCCCGCATTTTAAATGTTGTTTAACAAGGCAAAAGATATCACCGGTTCGCTACACAAGTTTAAATGAGGCCAATATAAGGCTAGATTTGCCCGCATATGGGCCCCATATTTAATTATTAGGTGAATCGGCAAAAGGCCCCCAACCAATGATATGCATGCGGGAATGACAATTTAATATGCAATCAAGTTGTTATTATGCATTTATAAAATAGGGTATCGAGGGAAAAGGGTCACACATTTAGGGGTCTCGACGATCTTGGGTTCGGGTTGGGTCGGTCTCGTGGTTCACGGATCGGGGTTCGGTTCGTGGAAGCGTTCTCGGACTCCGGGTTATCGGTATCGGCAGATCTTGTCGCCGGGTCTCGATGTCCGGAGCAGAACTTGGTCGGTGTCGGGCGCGCATCGGCTTCTTCCGGTCGGTGCCGTTCTTATCGTCGTGCCGATCTTGTCGGGTCCCAGAGGGTCGAGCTTGTCGTTGCGAGGTTCTTGTCGGGCTCGCGCCATCGAGCCGGTGTTAGCGTTCGGGATGAAGAACTTGGCGTTTCCGTGTCGACGACTGGGGCGTCCGGTGCTCGCATCGATCCGGGAAGAAGCGCTTCGAATCCCGGGGTCTTCTGCACGGGTCTCGGCGAACTTGGCGTGTCGAGGTTGTGTCTTGGTCCGGGGTTCAGGAAGTACATGACGTCCTGTCGGAGATCTTGAGGGTTCTGAACTCGGCGGCTTGGCGTTCGAGCTTCCGGTGTCCCGAGGAGAAGACCTAGTCGGTTTCACCTCAAGACCTTGTTGTTCTGCAGGGGATCGTGGTTCCCGGGGTCGGTCTTGACGTCGCATACGGGAAGCAGGTCTCGGGGATCCGGCGCCGGTGGCCTTGGATAGACCTTCGGGTCTCGTATAGTGCCGGTCTTGTCCACGAGGAGGTCTTGTCGAGGTGGGTCCTGCGTGTACATGACGGAGTACCGGAGCATTCCACATCGGTTCCAGGGCCATCTCACGGACGGGGCGCAGACGGCAGACCGGCAGCAGAGCTTGGGGAGGCCGTGGTCGTCGGGGACGGCACGACCCGGACCGAGGGCGGCGGCGCACACCTGCAGGACGGAGAGGCGGGGCTGGCCCGACCGGAGCGGAGAGAGAGGACCCGGGCGTCGGTGGCGGGCGACAGAGGACGGGGAGGGGCTCGGCGGTGTGGACGGGGGTCGGGCTCCGGCGACTGGACCGGAGGGAGCTCGGGGCGGCGACGATGGTGAGGCGGAGGCCACGGCACCGGCGGGGAGCAGCAGCGGCCGGAGGCGGTACGGCAGCGTGAGCATGCTCGGCCTCGGCATGGCCAGCCGCGGAGGCGGTGGGACGCTGGTCACTTGGAGCGGAGAGGCCTAGGCGGGCCAGCGGGCAGCGAGGAGGTCCGTGACAGCGAGCTTCGAGGTGGCGGCGTCGGGGAGCCATGCTGATTTGGCAGGGCTGGCGGCAATGGCAGCGAAGTAGCGTGCTGGCCATGAAAGGTGCGGCTCAGAGAGGGCGGGCGGTGGCGGCTTTGGGAGAGAGAGGAGAGCGCCATGCGGGCAAGGCTGGCAGCAAGAAGGGAGGCGGCGAGGTAGGGGAGACAGCGGGGGAAGGAGCTGGGTTGGTGGGCGTGGGGCCGGGCCCAGGGGCTGACGCGGGGTCCACACGGAAGGGGAGGGGCTGGCAAGGCGTGCGTGGTGTGCGTGTGTGTGGCTGGGAGTGGGCAGTTGGTGGTAGATTGGGTGAGAGAGGGAGGGACACGTGGCATGATAGGATTGGTAGAGGGGGGGGGAATGGGTGAGGTGGCGCATGGGGATAGGTGGGGGTGAGGTGGAGGCTGGGTTGGGGTAGACTAGTTGGTGCACTTAGGATTAAGAAGGGCAGGTGTAGGGTGGACCGATTTGAAAACTGGGGCGGTCGTTCGGGTCGGGTTGGCCCGTTCGACTGCCCCTACTAAAAACAATTAAACTTTTATTTGATTTAAACGGGCCGCGTGCAAACCGATAGCGGCCAAAACAAAATATTCCGGGGACCGGGTTTTGGAGTTTGAATAAGATGGGGCGTTTGGAAAACAAATCGGGGTTTTCGAAAATAGTTTTGGCAAACAATGCATGATGATGACGATGCAATGCACAAATTCAACGCGATTTTCTAGTAGTGGTTTTTGGGATGCCACACGCGATTCTGTATGTCACACCTTTCGAGGCGAAATTTTTCGCTCGGCCTGCTCCTAACGTCGCCTCCGCGGTTTCAGCGGAGTTCCTCGACCTCCGTCGCCGTGGCGTTGGGAGGGATCGGGTGGAGAAAGGGTCCTCGGCGGATCGGTGCGGTGGCCATGTAGGCATGGCGTGGCGTGGCACCGTCGTGGAGGTCGGCGGAGTTCTCCGACCGGAGTCGGAGTCGAAGATCCCGAGGATGGAGGGTCCTCGAAATCTCGCTGGAGACTGAGCGATGGAGCCGCGGATGAGGCGCGGTGATGGATCCGGCAGTGACACCGGGTCGCCAGTCGGCGTGCCGTGAGGGTCGCGTCTTCCGCGGCTGAATTCTCGGCCACGTTGTCGTGGCCGAGTCGTACTCGAGGCGAGGCGGTGGATCGTGGATCTGCTCGGAAAGCCGATCGCGTGGTGGCGACTCGCGGATGCGAGCCAAGTCCTCCGAGGTGACAACGTCGGTGAAGCCGACGAAGAGGCTGATCGTGCCGACTGGCAGGATCACGCTGTGCGTGACGGGTCGCGCCGCTGGGACGTAGCTGCTCGGCAAGATCTGGAGCATCTCGCCGATTGCTATCATGCGGCCGGTGGCGACCGTCTCGTTGATGGGCAGATTGGATCTCGCCGCGAAGACCGGACCGCCAGCCCCACGGGCGCCACTGCCGAGGGAATGACCACGCAGATGCCGCAATCGGCCGAGTAGTAGAACGAAGGGCAGGCGCCAGCCATCTGCGGTGCGAGATGAGGGCGGAGACTCGGTTTACCCAGGTTCGCCCCGGAGGGTAAAGACCTCTGCTAGATTGTATTATGGAGGTGTTTACAATGGCGAACTTCGCGGCTAGGCGGCGAGTTGCTTGGGTATGAGGGAACGATCTACTCACCCTTAGGGAGGTTTATATAGGCCTACCTCCCTAGGGTTTACATATCTCAACCGATTCGTTACAACTTTGTTAATCATTTAACTCAGACCGATCGGCCTATCTACTACTGGCCTTCGACCTCGATGCTGGTACCTGATGGGCCTTGATCCATTCGCTTTGTGCCCACTCGCCAACCTTTGGGCCGATGAACGTCTCCGAGGATACCCCAGTAGGCATATCCCCATCACTACTGGTTCGATAACCTTGGTTTCATAACTAAGGGAAACTTGCTACTGTGCTCATCATACCTTCCTCTTGGGGTTCCCAACGAGCTCTACATATCTGAGCCATCAAGCACTTTTCTGGCGCCGTTGCCGGGGAGTTAAGGACAGCTTCAATCTCTTCCTCCCCGTCAATCACTTTTCTGGGAGAAAGAAGATTCTTGCAAGGGGATACTCCTAGAAAAGTGCTTATTGGTTGATAATAAGATTGGAGGGGTCTTGACTTTATCTTGGAACTCCATACCTCTTGAGAACGATAAGTCATCTTGTCATAAAATTGTTAAAAGTGGGTTTGAAGGTTTTAATCCCACTATTTTTGAGCTTGATAAAAATTATGTGTTTGTAGATCATAAAAAGCATGATTTATGTGATAGTTATATTGTTGAGTTTATTCATGAGGCTGATACGTCGGAAACGTATCTATAATTTTTTATGTTCCATGCTTGTTTAGTATCTACTTTGCTTTGCTTTGTCCACACTTTGAGGTGCTTTTTATATGTTTTCTAGTACGAACCTATTAACAAGTTGCCATAGTGCTAATTGCCTGTTTTATGCTGTTTTTGGTTCTAGAAAAGCTAGTAAGGAAATATTCTCGGAATTGTACGGGACAAAAGCCAAAGTCAATATTTCATCGAGGAGAACACGAAGTCCAGAGGAGAGACGGAGGGGATCCACAGGGTGGCCACACCCCCAGGCGCGATCCCACCCTAGGCCATGCCTGGGAAGGGTGTGGGCCCCCTGGCTACCTCCCAGCCTCACCTCTTTGACTATAAGAAGCCCTCGATGCCTAAACCCTAAGCACCTGATCAATATTCGACGAAACTGTCTATAGCTGCCGCCACTGATACATCCAAAACGTATCTACTTTCCCAAACACTTTTGCTATTGTTTCTCCTCTAAAATTGTGTGATTTGGATACAACTAACACGAACTAACGCTGTTTTCAACATAATTACCTTGGTGTCTTGTTTTTGGGCAGAAAATCAACTATCAGGAAAAATCCCGGAAAATATGCCAAAAATTATATTTCACCAAAAGACCCACGGAGCCATAAGACGAGACGGAGAAGGTCCTGGGGGGCCCACACCCCTGCCAGGCACGGGCCCACCTCTGGTCGCGCCTAGGGGGTGCAGCCACCCCAGGCACCCCCTCGGCCTCCCTCTGCGCCTATAAGTTGCCTCTCGACCTAAAAACCAAGGGGGGTTCGATAGTTTTCCAGAAAGAGTTCCGCTCTTCCGCCGCCACCAGAAACCAAGATTCGGATACAGAAACTCCGTTCTGGCACCCTGCTGGGACGGGGAATTTGGAGAGGATCATCGCCATCGTCATCACCAATTCCTCTCCATCAACCATCAATGTTTCCCTCATCCATGAGTGAGTAATCCCCCGCTATAGGCTTGGGGATGGTAGGGATTGGATGAGTTCTATCATGTAATCGAATAAGATTGTTAGGGCATAGTGCCTAGTATCTCTATTTGTGCTATTTGACTTTGTTGCAACTTGTTGTGCTTAATGCTTGTCACTAGGGCCCGAGTGCCATGATCTCAGATCTAAACTTATTATTGAATAATATGATAGTATTGTTTGTGGTCTTACCTGCAAGTTGTGTACACATATCATTGTCCGGATCCAAAGGCCCCAAAGTGACAATAATTGGGACAACCGGAGGGGATGGATTTGGTGTGAGGATCACATGTGTTCATGGAGTGTTAATGCTTTGCTCCCGTGCTCTATTAAAAGGAGCACCTTAATTGCCAGTAGTTCCCTAGAGGCCCCGCTGCCACGGGCTGGCTGGACAAAAGATGTTGTGCAAGTTCTCATTGCGATCACGTATGACTATATTTGGAGCACATGCCTAGGATTGTTTAGTACTTGGATGTTTGTTATTATTTATTTGCAATACCCTAGATCTTGAAGTTACATGTTTAGACTTGTCCATGCAACGCCCGTCCATCCATCCCTATGCCTAACGCACTCGAATCCCACTGTTACCGTTACTGTTACTACTGCTCTTGTTTCACTGTTGCTATTGCTACTACAAACTGTTGCTACTGATAAACTTCTATGAGCAAGAACTATTTCCAGGTGCAACTGAATTGACAACTCAGTTGTTAAGGCTTGCAAGTATTCTTTGGATCCCCTTGTGTTGAATCAATAAATTGGGTAATAATACCCGCGAAGACTGTTGCGATCCCCTATACTTGTGGGTCATCAAGACTATTTTCTGGAGCTGTTGCCGGGGAGCATAGCTTTATTTGTAAGTTCACTTGGATATATTATTGTTCACTGTTGCTCCTTTCATCATGGGGAAGTCTCGTGATGGAAAGTTCCCTATTTTACCATCCACTACAAGAATAGGTACAGTCCTAAACACCTCTGTTTCTCTTGATTCACCATCTGTTATAAGTAAGCTTGTTACACCACCACCACCACATACTCATGCTACACACACTGCTACTACTGCTGAATCTGAAACTGCTTTTGATGCTCATGATGTTACTTATATTGTGCTTGATGCGAGTGGTTCATTAGGTCCTTTCCTAGATGCTACTATGGCTAGTCTAGGAAATACCGAAACTCCTAGTGAAGACACTGTTACACCTATTATCTCACCTGAGTCTAGTGAGAGTTATGATATTAATGATGGTTACATTGAGTTCACTGATGAATTTTTTGAAGAGTGCCGAAACACACATGGTACTAGTGCTATTAAGAGTCTCCTCGCTAGACGCACCATTATGCCTAAACTGTCCTCTGATCCTAAGTTTGCCACCTCTCCCATAGATATTAAAGATAAAGATTATGATTTCTTTCTTGATTTGTCCTACTTGGATATTGTTGAGAAAGAGCCTTTCCATGGGACTGAAAATCAGAGTGCTGTGGCTCATATGAATGAGCTTTCTACTATGAGTGCTTTGTTCTCTGATGATTTTAAGATGCACAAGTATTTTGTTACTAAGATCTTCCCTTTTTCACTAAAAGGAGAAGCTAGGGCTTGGTTTAATACATTACCTCCTGGTTCCATTGATAGCCCTGATTGCTCGATTGCTTCTTTCTTCTAGAAATATTTTCCTCCTAGTGCTAGACATGCTGCTTTGTAGAGACTTTTTGATTTTAAATAGGGATAAGAAGAGAAATTGCTTGAGTCATGGACAAGGTTCTGTGCGTTGATTCATGCACATCCTGGATGTCCATTGCCTAAGAATGAGCTTCTTGATATTTATTCTAATGGACTAACTGATGATTCTAGGACATACCTAGATAGCTTTCCTGATTGTGTTTTTAGGAAAAGAACTCCTACAGGTGCTGAAGAATTAATGGCTAAGATAAGCAAGAATTATGATGATTGGGCTTCAACTGAGCTAAATACACCTGAGCCTATTACTCCTGAACCAGTTGTGCCTGAACCAGTTCCAACACCCACACCAAAGAAGAGGGGAGTTATTGCATTAAATGATGAAGTGATGAAGGAAGCTAAGAAGTGTCTAAAGGAGAAAGGTATTAGAGCTGCGGATGCGAAGAATCTACCTCCTATAGAAGAATTATGTAAGCCAATTCCCCACTCATCCACTATTGAGGTACACTCTCTCCAACACTTTGATGAAGGTGATATTCCTTATGGTAAGCCTCCTGATCAATGTTTAGATGAACTTGCCATTTTTATTGTTAAACAAGGTAATTTTAATAAACAAGTTTAGAATCATTTATTGGAAAACTCTGGAGCTATCCATGAGTTGAAAGATATTGTGGAAAGAACTTCTAATGTTATTAAAATGCTTTGTAAACACTTTCAAATGGTTCAAACCCAGCTTGATCAACTTTCTAAGTTACAAAAGGATATGCTAGTTAATGCCTCAGGAGATAAACATGCTTATGGAATTAGAACTAGGAGTGGTATAGCTACTCAAGATCCTTTATATCCTGAAGGACACCCTAAAAGAATTGAGCAGGATTCTCAACAAGGTGAGAGTAGTGGTAGTCCTCGTAAGAGAAAGAAAAAGAAACACAAAATAGTTGAGGAACCACTTGAACCTGCTGTAGATCCTAATAGTATATCTGTCTCTAATGCTGAAAGTGAGAGTGGTAATGATAAAAATGATGCTCCTGATAAGGAGGAAGGTGAGGAAGAACCTAAGAAGCACACTAAGAACACTAGGTACACTAAGGAAGATTTTATTTCTAATAAACATGGTAAAGAGAGAGAACCTTGGGTGCAGAAACCTATGCCTTTTCCAGGTAAGAAACACAAGTCAAAGGAGGAAGAACACTACAACAAGTTTTGTGAGTGGATGAAACCTTTATTTTTGCAAATTACTTTGACTGATGCTATTAAATTGCCCTCCTTATTCAAAGTATATGAAGGATATTGTCTCTAATAAAAGGAAGATTCCTAATGAGGAGATTTATACTTTGCTTGCTAATTACTCCTTCAATGGTAAGGTTCCAAAGAAACTTAGTGATCCAGTTATACCAACTATTCCTTGCTCTATTAAGAATAATTATGTTAGAACTGCTTTATGTGATTTGGGAGCTAGAGTTAGTGTTATGCCTTTTTCTCTCTATAAGAGACTCCAGCTAGAAAAGTTGATACCAACTGATATATCTTTGCAAATGGCTGATAAGTCAACTGCTATTCCTGTTGGTGTATGTGAGGATGTCCCTGTTCAAGTAGCTCATAATTGCTTGGTTTTGACTGATTTTGTTGTTCTTGAAATGCCTGAAGATGATAATATGTCTATTATTCTTGGGAGACCTTTTCTTAATACTGCAGGTGCTATTATTAATTGCAATCAAGGAAAACATTCAATATTAATGAAAAGATCATACTGTCTATTTCCCCAAGAAGGTTGCTAAGAGCTATTGCCTGAATTCCATTGAAAATATTAAGAGCATCAAGGTTGGAGAAATATATTGTCCCATTCCACAAGAAAATTTTGAAACTATTATGATTGGGATCATTGCTATCAAGTATGAGGTAACATAATCACCTTGTTGAATGCAAAGTTTTGTTTCATATAAGATTTTTTTGGTAACAAGACTTGATCAACCTTGTTAACAAAAGGATTTTAATGAACAAAATAATGTTTTCACTGTCGTTATACTTACTTTTTTATTTTTTTATCCTTCCTAGTCTTTGCCTTTCTTTTGCTAGCTTTGGTTTTTCTAGTTGTTTGCTGGTTAGTTTGCCTTAGAGATCCTGTAGTTTGGCTTTTGGTTTGCTTTTGCTTCTTCTAAAAAAACTGTTTCTGCGAGAAAATCAATTTTCATACCCTGAAAGTTGGCCAAAAATAAAGTTTCCCAAAAATCCTAGAAAATTCAAAATAAATTTTTTCTCAAAAAAAGGGACAAAGGGACACCTGAAGTAACCTAGGGGGCCACCCCAGGCCACCACACCCATGGTAGGCGCGACCTACCTATGGGTGGCGCCTAGGGGGGGTCTGGCCCACCTAGGCCCCTTCAAGGTGCCCCCTCACAACCATCTTCTTTCTCTCTCTCCCGAAAACACCGGAAAACTTGCTCAAGCTCGAGTTCTTGCTGTTCTTGCTCGCGATTTTCAATCTCCTTGCTCAGCCCATCTTTGCTGCTGATTTTTGGAGAGATTGCTCCTTGGTATGTGCCTCCTCCACTTGTCCAATTAGATTTGTGATTGGTAGATTGCATCTTGAGTATTATGATGCTATAGGTGACAGGTTGTGTGAGCTTGCATGCTTGTTCTATGCTTAGAAACTTTATTTTGATGCATGTGTAGTCCTCTAGCAAGTTCCTATAGTTGGTGCTCATCATTTATCAACTTGGAAATCACTTGGTTTGATGTTTGTCTAAAAATTTCAGCAAGGAAGATGAGTACTTATCCACTGAATCAATATGACTTGATGGTGCCTGAGGCAATGAAGGTTCATCGTGAGGAGGCAGTTTTTCCTTCCATATATCCATGCCATGAATTCATGAGAACTGCGGGAATCTCCCAGGATTTCCAAACTTTGATTGCCAATGCAGGGTTGGAACACTTTGTTGAAGGTGAACCATTTCAATTTGTTAATCTAACCATGGTTTTGTGCAGGACTTCCGGTTCACTTGGTCTACATCTAATCCCATGGTCCATTACAAAATATACAATATACCTATCGACCTGCCTTTTGTTGATTTTTGTGCAGCAATTAGAGTACTCAGTGGGGATCTTGTGAGAAGATCAAGGAGAGACCCAAGTCGCTTATGGATTTATATGCTGAGATTTGCCAAGGTTTCGACTTCTCAAAGGAAAGTGATAAAATTCGGAACATTCAGTTCCCAACCATTAGATATTTTGCCTATTTCATTACCAAGTGTGTTCTTGCTAGAAAGATTGCTAGAAAGTTATCTTCTTTTGATCTAGCTTTTATTGCAGCTACTTTGAATAGGAATAGATCTTATAGCCTGGGTGATTTGATAGCTCACCGTCTCACCACCAACCGCGAGAAGGGTGGAATTTGTGGAGGTCTCATTGCTTCTAGGTTGCTAGCTTTCCATGGTTTAGAGCCTCACCATTCAGCATGGTTTTGTTTCCCTGGGGGCTAATGTGAGAATTTTACCGTATGAATTATCTTTTGCCCAGCAAGGTCGAAGAAAGGGTAGGACTGAGAAAATAGTTTATTTGCCTGCACCTGTTTTGTTTAACTTTGATAACAGGCAAGGATGGTCTCTTACGGAGGAGGAGGTTGATACATATGTGGCGGAGCTCTCCCAGCAAGAGGAGAATGTTGAAGAGGATGCCGAAGACGATTTGGTTCAGCCATCCAAATTGGGAGAGTCTTCATACCAGTAGCCCTCAATTGATTGGGGCGCGTCTTCTTCTTCATCGCAAGCGCCTGACTATGATTATTCCTATGATGACCCACCAGCATGGGGTTACTACCCGCGCTACTGAGCCCCACTTAGGCAAAACGCCTAAGCTTGGGGGGAGGTATACCGACATCACACTCATCTATATATCATGTTCGGTCGGTTCTTTGTATATCCATTGTTTCGCTTTCTTTTTGGTTCTTGTTGCTTCTTTCTCAAAAACACAAAATTACCAAAAATATTTTTGTTGTTTCTCTTGGTTTGTTTCTTTGCTTTGGTTTGCCTAAAAATAAAAATCCAAAAAGATTTTGCTTTGCTTGGTTTATTTTTGCTTTTCCTATTTTTGCTTTGTTGGCTTGTTTGACAAATCGAAAACACCAAAAATATTTGTTGTACTTCTTTGGTTTTGTGAGTTCTTTGCAGGGTTCAGCCGTCCTCAGTGGATTTTGGTTTCATGTTATTATTCAAGTCACACAAGTGAAGGGCAATAATGAAGATTAAGACAACTCGAGGTGTGGTAAGAGGCTGGTAACGAACTCTATTTTGTTTTCATTTTTGTACATATACTCATCATTGTGAGCATGCTTAATCTATTCATTGTAAGGTGTATTTTACTAATGGATGCTTAGTAGTTCTTGCTTGTTTATGATTAGCTCTAGCTTGCTAATAGTTTGTAGCATGTCATATGAATGTTTGCTTGCATTGTTTTATTCATATTTTGGTATGATATTGTGGTATCCTCCTCTGACTGTTCATGTGAATCGACTTGGCACATGCTCACGCATGCATATGACTAAACAATAGTTAGTAAGCCTCGATGATTTATTTTGCCTCAGAGTTCTGGTACCACTTTCATGCCATAATTAGTCCTATTTTGTTGTTGATGTCTACGCACTTCTATTCTTGGAGACAGTTGTTGGGCCTCCAAGTGTAGAGGTTTGTAGAACAGCAGCAAGTTTCCCTTAAGTGGATTACCCAAGGTTTATCAAACTCAGGGAGGAAGTGGTCAAAAGTATTCCCTCTCAAGCAACCCTGCAATCAAGATACTAGAAGTCCCTTATGTCCCCAACACACCTAATATAGGTGCACTAGTTCGGCGAAGAGTCGAAGAGATAGTGAAATACAAGTGGTAACGGTGCCACAAAAGAGCTTCTGACTTGTTTTTGATGTGGGGTAACGATGCCAGAAAATAGCTGATGGCGTGGAGGAACAGACTAAAGGCAAACTGAAGGAAGCAAGCAACATGCAACAGATCTAGTAGCAAACGGTGTTTCAATGTTTAGAAACAAGTCCTAGGGATCATACTTTCACCAGTGAACACTCTCTCATATAAATATCCTCTCTTCATGATACTACTCTTAACTACTCTTCGGTTGGACACTCTAATCCATGGTAGGGCTATAACAACACACCTCAAAGTCTGCCTTCTGTTGGGGATATGCTATATGGGTATCCTCATAGCATGTATCCTATCCGTATAACCCGGGTGGCCCACAATTGGTAGCATGGCCCATGGCCTGCTGGGCGGCCCAGTTAGATGGATCCAGAAGGGAGGCCCATGCCGGATAAAAGAAGGCTACGGTGGAGTCACCAGCGTACCCAGAGCCTTGGAGTACAAGACACACAAGACTAGCAATAGACGGTGTATAACTCTGTAACCTGTCCGGCTAGGACTTTTCCCTGTAACCCTAGGACCTGGCGACTATATAAGTCGGGCCTATGGGAGCCTTTAGGGCACGATAACTTAGACTTTCTAGTCACACGTCGCAAAGCGAACCTATCTCTGTAACTCGGCGTATTTCCCTTATAGTGATTTATAGCAGGAGTAGGATTCCGCCACCGCTATGAGATCTGAACCTGGGTAAGCTGTGTAACCTCGTACCCGTCAACCGTCCGCCTTCCCCCACGTCTCTAAACACGCATTCTGAGGAACTCTCCATGGCGTACTCGTCGGCAATACCACGACAGTTGGCGCCCACCGTGGGGCAAGAGGCGCTTCAGGCTCTTCAGCGGGCGAGGACCAAGATCTTCGCGGGAATCGGCGAAACTGTAGCCATCAGTCGCGTTCTCTTCTCCGACAACGTTCCGATCGTCCCTCCCAACGAGTTATGGATCCCGGCGAAGACGAACCCTACGCGGTGTTCGATCGTTCCTATCGGAGACATCCACCTCTTCATCGGCGAAACCGACTCGGGCACTAGTTCCCTAGGAGTCGGAGGAGCATCAAGACCCGCACGGACCACCTATGGACAGGATACGTTCGCGGAAGGATCGATGTCGGATCTCTCTTCAGAGTTCGCCGGCAAAGATCGGAAAAATTCAAGACCCGCACGGACCGCCTACGGGCAGGATACGTTCGCGGAAGGATCGATGTCAGATCTCTCTTCGGAGTTCGCCGGCAAAGATCGAAAAAATTCAAGGCCCACCCAAACCGCCCATGTGCAGGATATAAAGGTGGAAGATCACTGCAAATCTGTCGGCTTTGCCCGTGCGTTTGGACATCAGAGATCCAAGTTTGTCGACGTGGTTACCATCTTCGATCTGGCACGTTGCGTTCAGAGAGAGGGCAAAAACCCCCGTGATTACCTTGCCAGGTGGCTCCGTATACGAGACGATCTGGCCCACTACCCCAATGATGATGCTATGTATCACTTTGTGGAAGGACTGGACCATGGCATGCTTCTCCGACATTCTCTAAGACGGCAGCAGGCGTTGGGGCATCTCACTTTCGAAAGTATGGTGAACACCATCAACAGCTACGCGGAGGCCGACGGAGCAGCTCAGGCGGATCTTGCGCTCACTGGCGGGGCGCCATCGCCTCAGCAACTGCCTCCACCACCCCCGGCCGCCATTGCCGCAGCAGTGCCATCACCTCCAGTCATCGTCGCTGCTGTTGCACCTACACCCCCGTCATGGAGGAAGTCCTGGCACCTTCGGACTCTGTGATTGACACGCTTTATGCCGACTTCAGTGCAGATTCGGAGGAGATAGATTTCAGTCCAGAAGAGCTAGACTCCTCCATGCAGGAGATGGAAGAGGAGTACACGCGCGACGAGCAAGACAACAATGCCGTCGCGTCTCAAGAGGTGTTCGCCACCATTGGAACGGCGATGGATGAAGACCAACCCGGACAAGCTCCGCCTACAGCGCTGGACAACGGGAAGGGACCACTTATTGCTTCCGATGATGATCGCGCAACAGTCATGCCCCGTCCGCCTAACCCAGTGCAACAACCGCAAGAACTTGGTACCGGTCCGAGCAACAACAACACCGCAAACTTGCCGCCTCCGGCATCTATGTCTGCTGCTGCCCAAGTCACTCCAGCTGATAGAGTGATGTACGACAATCTCCTCGTCGAGCCACTAACTGTAGCTCATATCTGGAACGTGACCCATCTTGACGAGAAGCGCCAGCAGCTGCTAGAGGAAGCACAGGCCATCGCAGAGCAGGGCGCTAAGATAGATCGAGATCTGGTCAACGTGCAAAAATCCATAGAGAAAGCTAGAGCAATGGAGGCCGAATACAAGACTTTGCTGCAGCATCAGAAGGCCAAGAAAGCTCCGGCTCGCATCATCAACGATCCTGGTGTACGGCGAAACCTAGGATGGGCTCCCCCAAAGCCGGCACATTCCAAGCCATACATTGACAGTGAAGGCAGGCAGGTGATTCCCACTCCTCTCCTCAACCTCGCCGTTGCCAAGACCCTTCTAGAGCAGGATCGATCGCCTGAGGCGGTGGAACAGGTCTATGACCTAGTGTCCAAGGCGGTGAAACAACAGGAAAAGGCCACCTCTCAGAGGCTTGAGTCTGACCCAGCGTTCTGCCGGTCTAGACAGCACAAGCCGCCAAGGGACATATCTCCTCTTGATGTCGGGTCCCAGACGGGTTCATCAGAACGAAGACGGAGGGATGCGCACAACAGGAAGGATGCTATCCCCATATCCTCCGACAATGGAGGCAAAGCCCAACCTCGTCGCCCATCTCCATCGCCCCGATCCCCCCAACATCGCGAAGACCCCAAGGCTCACCGTCATACGGATATACCCCCGCCAAGGCAGAGCGGCATCGTCATCTACGAAAACGCGGAGCAGACCCCTCATGACGGAGAATGCAACCAGGGACAAAAGAGCAGGTCGCGCCACGATCCTCCGCATCCGACAAGCAATCGCGACAGGCATGAGGCATCACAGGAGGGTAACAACATGAAGGATAACCCACCGCCACCTCCACCTCCATCGCCACCTAGCAGTCACCATGGCGGAGGGGGCCCGTGTCGTTCACGCAGCCCATCCCCTGTTGACAAGAAGAAAAGAAACCCGGAGCCATACGATGCATGTTCGCGGATCGATAAGATCCACGAGGCCCGGGAAGGACCATACCTAGGACCACGTTATTTTGGACCTGCGATACGGTCCGCAACTTACCCCAAAGGTTTACGGATTGATAAGACCATCAAACCCTATGACGACACCGCCAAGCCAGCTACATGGTTGCAGGATTACGACAACGCAGTGGAGATTTCCAGAGGTAACCCCAACGTCGTCGTCAAGTACCTCCCATTGATGTTGGCTGACGAGGTTTAATCTCGTCAATGCCCATTGTTATGGACTTGGGTTTTGGAGAATATGGGGATGCTGGAGATCGCGGAACGGTTAGCAAACAAGCAACACAGGACACAAGGTTTACCCAGGTTCAGGACCCCGGAGGGAAAACCCTACTCCTGCTTGTCTGCTCTTGATTACGGTGGAACCGAAGATTACAGGGGTGCGCAAATGCAATTTGGCGTGGAGGTGTCTATGCGAAAGTATGAGGTCAGAGATCTAGGTCGTGCCCTCCTAGCCTTTATATAGAGTTAGGTAGGTCCCAGGCACAGACCGAGTCGGTTACAGGTTTTAGGGTTTACCCCTTTGAATTTTCTATCTACTCTAGTCTTGATCTCCAAGGATACGAAGGCGTCATGGGCCTTGGCCACCCAAAAGTCTTCATGGGCCGGCGTATATCTGCCGTGGGCCTTCCTTGGGCTGGACCAGGTATGTTGAGGTCGTGTACCCGCGGGGCATAACCATGTCAGTAGCCCCCGAGTGATCAGTCGAATCATAGATTCGGCTGAGGACTCTTAAATCCTTCGGGTGCAACTCTGTCTTTCAAGAGAATGTGTAGGGATTGTTGATGCGTGTGCCTGGCTCTCCCGATGGATCAGGGCCAGTTAACTGTCTTAGGACAAAACAACACGATCTTCTTCAGGTTCGAGTCCCTCGACTCGAACCCGGAACATATGCTAACGTAACTCGACTCAAGCCGCGGAGGTCGTACATGAGTGGAATTCCAGTGAATTTAAATGATGTACCCAACGCGTCCGTCGGGATTTTTCATCACGCCTGTTGGCACGAATTCTTACTAGCAGAGCGTAGTCAGGTGCGTTACCAGGCCATCAGATGATATCTGTAGGTCTTATCTTTGTGTCGCAGACACAACATCCGAATGTTTATCACCGCGGAGGTGTTTCGGGTGGCCAAGGAGAATGTTGCCCACTTAGCGTTATATGGGGCAGAGTTGCCGAATTTTTTTGCATGCTGATCCGAAGGATCGCAGTCGAAGAATTCATAGGGTGCGCGACCAGTGCTCCCTATGGGAGTAGCCCCCGAGTGTCTATTCGAGTCGTAGACTCGAGCAGAGACTTTAATTCAGCCGTTGTTCAGCTTCAGGCCCGTAGGACACAAATTTTTCGGATGCTTGAATCCATGCTCCCTATAGGAGTAGCCCCCGCAGTTTTGTTTGTAGTGGAGTCGCAGACTCGACGTAGAACTCGAAGAAGTAGTTCAGTGCTGCAGTTTTGTTCTTTTTTGGGTGCGCGGCCAGCGCTCCTGATAGGAGTAGCCCCCGAGTAGTTAGTTGAATCGTAGATTCAAGTGAGTACTCTTAGCTTTGGAGCCAAAGAATTGTGACTTTTTCTAGTATAGCTGTTGATGACGTCAGTGCTGGCAATCAGTGACCTCAAGCGTCTGCTGCACCAGAGATGACTTGACTGGACGAACATGGGTCCCACCTTCTAACCTTGAATTGACCGGTCACGCGTGGCGTGGAGATAATTACGGCGTCTCCTCAATTTCCACGCGTAGTGCTGCCGCTACTCGTGTCACCGATGGTGGCTGGCGGCGATCGGAGACGCGGGAGAGTGATCTCCGCAAGCTTCGTGAGCGGGGCTTGATCCCGCAGGATAGGGAGGCCGTCAAGCTCCCAGGCAACAAGGTAATCCCCCGTCCTCCACTGGGTTTCGGGTTATGTTCCTCGCTTTCGTTCTTCGGGGCTTTTCCTTCCCAGTCCACGACTTCCTTCGTGGACTGCCTTTTCTTTACAACGTCCAACTGCATCACCTAACCCCCAACTCCCTTCTTCACATTGCTTGTTTCGTTACTTTCTGCGAGTGCTGGCTCGGTATCGAGCCGCACTTTGGCCTCTTCCGGAAACTCTCTTCCGTGAAGAGGCTATCTGGTTCGGATGGTGTTTATCCCATTGGGGGTTGCATCATCTCCCTCAAACCCAATCTGCTTTTCTTCTCTTTTTCCATGTCTGAATCTGTCCAGTACTGGCGGAGGCGATGATTTTATATCCGCGACTCCACAGTGGCTGGGCAAGATTTTGGTCTTGTTCCTTTCGACCCCTCCCAAAAGATCGAGCCGAAGAGGTCCTGGAAAAACCAGATCTTGGATGGCGAGGTAGCGGAGATAGAGGCTCTCTATCGTTGAGTGGAGGATCTCCAGCTGATTCCGGAGAAGGAGGTGAACGGTGTGGATATCATCCGCACTTTTCTTAAGCGTCGAGTGCAGCCACTCCAGGCTAGGGCGCACCCGATGTTCCTTTATGCTGGCCATCGTGATACGACTAGGGTTTCGGCTGAGGAATTCTCCAAGGGAGATCTCGACGGGGTCCTTCGTCCGCTGCTGAAGTTCAAGGCTGGAGAGGATATCCCGGGGAAGTCGCTGACTTCTCCGTTCGCTGCTTCACTTCCTGTTCCACAGGTGTAGATCCTGGACGTGCGCGTAGCGCTATTTTCGACTGCATTGTACTTGCATTTGTTTTCTAACAAATTTTCTTCTTTTGTGCAGGAGTTCAAGGTGCCGGGCATGTCGCCACCGCTTCCTGAATTGTTTCCGGCTGCACCGGACAATGAAGTGGTGGATTCCATGTCCGAGCTACCATCGGCGCGGTCTCCGGCTGAAGAGGCCAACGAGTCGAGCGAGAACCACACTCGCAAGCGCACACGGAGCTCCAACGAGTCTTCGGATGCCTCGACTCCGCCGACTCCTACGAATCCGCTGTGGCTTGAACGTCACAGTGATGGGCATGGGGGCTCTTCCTCTCCGATTCCTGCCGTTCCCGTGCGGGCCGTGGCACCGCACCCGCCGGCGAAGCGGAAGAAGGAAGCAAAGAAGGAAGAGAAGAAGGAAGAGAAGAAATAGGAGAAGAAGGTTCGGAGGACTCCTCCCGTCTTTGACTTGAGCGACCTTGACTCGTAAGTTTTCTTAGTCCTGTATTGCCTTTTCTTGCCTGTTTACTTTGTTCGTGTGCTAACTTGTCCTGGTGCAGCCACTCTTCCAACGACTCCTCCAGTGATGGTGCTCGGGAGATGATGGGGGAGTCGAAGGTCGTGCTTCCTTCTCCTCAGACGGTGGCCACCTCTGAAGGCGCTGCTCCAGGTCCTTCTCCGCAGGAGGTTCGGGTGGTTGCGCCTCAGAAGGCTGCAAGCGGACCTTCGGAGTCGCCGTCGAATCATGTAAGTATTATGCTTTCTGCCACGGGGGGAGCCCCCGAGCCTTTTTCGAATGATCTGTTTTTTTTCCACCTCGGGGGGAGCCCCCGGGCATCTATAGGGTAGTTTTTTGTTTGTTTTTCGTATCTTGGGGGGAGCCCCCGAGCATTTTTCCTATGCGTGACTTGCTTCTGCTCATTCTTTTTGGGCGTAGCCCCCGAGCCCTTCTTTGACTGGTGGTTCTTGTTTGCAGCCTTTTGTGTAGGGTGCCAACCAACTGGTGCAGCAGTACCTGGCGTTGGAGGCCAGCCTCAAACAACTTCAAGGTATTGTTATGCCTTGGTCTTTTGTTTCTTCTTGCATTTTCCCCTTCAATCCGACGTTTGTATTGCTTGCTGTAGAGGATCACAATGCCTCTCTTCGTGAGATTGATGCTCTCAAAAAGAGCCTTGGTCAAGCGGAGAAAAAGGCTGAGGTCGCCGATGGTGCAAGGGGCGCCTCGAGATGGAGTTGGCCAACGTGGCTGAGGCTAAGGAGCGCCTGCAGCAGGAGGCTACAGACCGCGAGGAGCAGCTCGCCACCGCCACTGCTTCGCGCGAGAGAGAGGTGGCCGGCAAGCTTATGGCGGCTGCCAAGGCTGTTTCGGGTGAGTATCTCCACCTTCATATTTTTGATTTCCTTGTCTTTCTTTTGCAGTGCGTTTGTTCATTCTGCTTTCTTTGTTGTCGTAGATGCCGCGGGCATCGAGTTTGATCGCGGTGCCTTGGAGCATGGAAGCGCCCTGGATGATGCTACCGCGGCGGTCGAAGACCGCTGTAGTACCGTTGTCAGTTCGCTTGCCAAGGCCAAAGAGGTCCTTGGGCGCTTCTACAAGGAGCTTGTCCCCAAGGGCGTGGCCCTCGACTATGTGGATGCCTTAGCGGAGGCGCTATCAGCCGACGCACCTGCGGCGTACAAGCACAAGCATAATGGCATCGGCACATCCGTCGGGCTGGCAATGGCCTTGGCGGCTGGAGCAGAGCTGGACCTTCCCTAGTTCACTTCCCGGATGCCGACGACTGCTGATGGATCCGAGGTATCCTTCGCTACCTATGCTGCTCGCTGTAAGCGTTACGGGACGAAGATGATTGATCTGCTGGCCAAGTACGCGCTAAGGCAGCAGGGGGAAGCCAAGGCGAGGCAATCCGGCTCCGAGGCTACTCAGGGTGCAGCTTTGTAGGCGCTGTAGTTATAGGATAGTTGTAGAGTCTTTTGTTGTAATTATTTGATGAACAATCCTGGTGCCACGTAGTGGCTTTTGCTCCATTTAATGATTTTTTTGAGTTCTGTGATCCTTCATCTGCGTGTTCATGTCTTTGTCTTTCTATTGATCTAGGGTCCTTCGGGTGCTGATCCCGTTGACACTTCGCCTGCAGCGCGGCTGCGGCCATCCTTGGATGATGTGTCGTAGCTTGCGTTTCTTCGAGACCGTGTTCGTAGTCTCGAGAAAGAGTTACTTGGGGTGCGTGGCCATGCTGACATTTGGAAATCCAAGGCGGATCGAGGTGCTGCCAGAGAGGAGTACTTGATGGCGGAGCTGCTTCGATTGTCCGAGCAGCTTCAGTGTGAGTTTTTCGAGCTGTTGCCCATTTCTTCGGATGCGCCTGCTGGCCATGCATCTTACTTTTTTGCAAGTATTGCAGGTGCTAACCTTGATCCAAGGGAGGAGAAGGAGCGTGTTGCTTTTCGGGTCAACTGCTTGACTCAACAGGACATGGAAGCCGGCGGGTTCTTCTGGATGGACCGTGACCATGCTATGGTCCTTGCGACGGTGCAAGATCACATTCACCAAGTATCGCGGGTGCTTCGCCAGGTGAAGACTTCACTCGCATCGGTTCTGCATGTGATGTTTCCGTTGGATGATGCACCGTCAATTCTCTCTGGTCTACTATCGAAGTTTCAGAACGTGCATCATGTCAAGGAATTGGTGCGGCATCAGCTTGTTGCAGGGGTGAAGGCTGCGCTCTCCCTTGTGCGGTTGCATCATCTCGTAGATCCGTCATTGTGGAAGCGGGCCACCTCTTCGGCCAGATGGTGGTGAGTGGAATATGCGTCCGCATTACGCGGCTGTAAGGCAGTATGCAGAAGAGATCGTAGATCTGTTTGAGCAGCGTGCTCAGGTCATTCTTAAGAGTAGGTAGTACCTGTAAAAAAATATAGATGTAAAATTTGTATATATTTGACTGGGCGTGTTTTTCCCTTTGTTATAAAGGTTTAGCTATTGTGCTAGCACGTAATGCTTTGTTCGTATGCATGCCCTTTTCGTTAGTCTGACGTGGTTAGCTACTCAGGTGTACATGTTTTATCCTCAGTCGACGAAGTCGTGAGGTGGGGGGAGCCCCCGAGTGCGTTTGTAGCATGGAGTAAAATGTGAGTAGTAAACAAAATTTTGGGGCGAGACACTTAGCTTTATTCATATCGTAATGGAGGAGGTACATTGTTCGGCTGAGCAGCCTTGGATGAATAGCCTTATTGAAAGTAAAGAGGGAGGTAGATAGGGGTAGAACCGTTGCAGTTGTGCGATGTTCCATGGGTTGGAGTATGCGACTCCAGACTCCACGTGCTTGAGGCGATATGCACCACCTGGGATGACCTCGGTGACGATGTAGGGTCCTTACCATGGCGACTCGAATTTCTTCGGTCGTTCTTGCTTGAGTCGCAGGACGAGGTCTCCTTTGACGAAGGACCTTGGGCGCATCCGTCGGCTGTGGTAGCTGCGGAGATTCTGCTGATACACTGCTGATCGAGCTGCTGCTATGTCTCGCGCTTTGTCGAGTGTGTCAACGACGTCTTTGAGTGCAGCCGTGGATTCGGCTTCGCTATAAGCGACAACCCGCGGGGCCTGGTGGCGTACTTTGGCTGGTAGCATGGCTTCGGCTCCGTGCACCATGAAGAACGGCGTGTAGCCGGTTGAGCTGTTTGGCATGGTACGCAGGCTCCATAGGACAGAGGGTAGATCTTTCGCCCAGGCTCCGGCAAGTCTTTCAAGTGGGCCCATGAGGCGCTTCTTGATGCCAGCGCCGATTAGGCCGTTAGCCTTCTACACCTGCCCGTTTGTTTGCGGGTGCGCCACTGAGGCATATGCGATATTGATTCCGAGGCCTTCATAGAAGTCCTGGAATTCTTTGGAGATGAAGTTCGATCCGTTGTCGGTGATGATGCTATGCGGCACGCCGAACCTGTAGACAATGGATTCAAAGAACTTGACGTCAGTTTTTCCCTTTTGGTTAGTGACCGGCATGGCCTCAATCCACTTGGTGAATTTGTCGACTGCGACCAGGAGGTAGACGTGTCCTCCTTTCGAGGACCTTGGCAGCTTGCCGATCATGTCGAGGCCCCATTGGGCAAAAGGCTAGGCTAAAGGTATGGGCCTGATCTCTGACCCGGGTGCGTGGGGTTTGTCGGCGAACCTTTGGCACCCGTTGCATCTTCGGACGATGTCCTTGGCGTCGTTCATGGCCGTTAGCCAGTAGAATCCAGCTCGTAGAGCTTTGGCGACAAGGGAGTGGCTGCCTGCTTGATGGCCGCAGATGCCCTCGTGGATGTCTTGGAGGATGGTTTTCCCATCACCGATGGTGACGCACCTTTGTAGTACACCCGAAATACTGCGCTTGTACAGCTCGCCATTGATGATGGTGAAGGCTTTGGACCGACGAGATATGCGCCGGGCATCCGTCGGGCTATTAGGCAGTTCTCCGTCTATCAAGTACTGGAGGTATGGTCGTGTCCAAGTTTCTTCGACTGCCATGACGTGCATTAGGGATACCACGGCGACCTCTATGTCCAGTTTTTTGGGTCCTTCGTGACCTTCGGGTAGCATGGCCCCCCGAGTGTTCTGCTCCTTCGGGTGATCCCTTTGGGAATTTCCGCTTGATGGATGGCACGCAGATCTGTTCGAGGAACACACCTGGCGGCACCCGTGCGCCGGTGGAGCTGATGTTGGCGAGTCTGTCGGTCTCCTCGTTGCTTTCTCTTCCAACGTGCCGAAGTTCGCAGCCGTCGAAGTCTCCTTCGAGAGCGTTGTAGAGTGCGCGGTACGCAATCATGTTGGCGGCATTTGCGTCGCACTCATTCATCGTCTGTTGGACGACGAGGTTGGAGTCACCGTAGATGACCAGGCACGTTGCGCCGCAGATCTTTGCCATCCTCATGCTGTGGATGAGGGCTTCGTATTCGGCCTCGTTGTTTGAAGCTCGGAATTTCATCCAAAGGACATACTTCATCTTATCGCCCTGCGGGGAGGTCAGTATGACCCCAGCTCCCGCTCCGGCTTCGCGCTTGGAGCCATCGAAATGCATCGTCCATGACTGAGACATGTCTGGGGTGTCTGGCAGCTGCAGCTCCATCCAGTGTATAAGGAAGTCTGGGAGGACTTGAGACTTGATTGCGAGTCGCTTCTCGTAGACGATGTCTAGGGGTGACAGCTCGATGCCCCATAGGGCCACGCGTCCTGTGGCCTCCGGATTGTTCAGGATGCTGTTCAGGGGTGCCTCGTTGATGACCATCACCTGGTGCTCCTGGAAGTAATGGCTCAGCCGACGAGCCGTCATGAACACGCCGTAGGTGAGTTTCTGGTAGTGAGGGTACCTCTGCTTTGTTGGCGTCAATACCTCGCTGAGGTAGTGGATTGGGCGTTGGACCCCGTGGGTCTTGCCCTCTTCGGGTCGCTCGACCACCAGTATGGTGCTCACCACCTGGTGTGTAGCTGCTATGTACAGCAGTAGGGGCTCACGCTCCTTTGGCGTGACCAAGACGCGCGAGGTAGAAAGCAGCCGCTTTAGATCTTCGAATGTGTCACGCGCCTCGGGCGTCCACTCGAATTTGTCGGCTTTGCGCAGCAGCTGGAAGAATGGCAGTGCTTTCTCGCCCATGTGGCTGATGAACCTGCTTAATGCCGCTATTCGCCCTGCAAGTTGCTGGACGCCTTTGAGGTTTTTCGGCTTCTCCATGTCCATGATGGCCCGTATTTTCTTCGGGTTCTCCTCGATCCCTCGCTGGGAGATGAAGTAACCAAGCAGCTGACCCGATGGGACACCGAAGGTGCACTTTTCGGGGTTAAGATTGATCCTGTAGTGGTCGAGATTATCGAACGTCTCGCGGAGATCGTCGATGAGCGTTCTCGCCTCCCTGGTTTTGATGACTATGTCGTCGACATAGACTTGGACATTGCGACTGATCTGGTCCTTGAGGCATGCCTGCATGCACCGCTGGTACGTAGCAGCTGCGTTCTTTAGCCCGAAAGGCATTGTGTTGTAGCAGAACACCCCGAGCAGCGTGATGAACGCCGTTTTCTCTTGATCTTCGACCTTTAGTCGAATCTGGTTGTAGCCTGAGTAGGTGTCGAGGAAGGAGAGCTTCTCGCATCCTGCAGTCGAATCGATGATCTGGTCGATCCGAGGGAGAGGAAAATGGTCCTTTGGGCAGTGCTTGTTTAGATACGTGAAGTCCACGCACATCCGCAGGATGTCCGTGTCCTTTTTGGGTACCATCACAGTATTGGCGAGCCACTAGCTCTCCTTGATCTCCCTGATGAAGTTTGCAGCGAGTAGTCTGTTGACTTCAATCCCGATGGCTTCGGCCCGCGGCTCGGACAGTCTCCGGATGGACTTCTTGACGGGCTTGGTGTCTGGAAAGACATTGAGTGCGTGCTCGGCGAATTCCCTGGGAACTCCTGGCATGTCCGCAGGACACCAGGCGAAGATTTCCCAGCGCTCATGGAGGAATTCGACGAGCGCACTTTCCTATGCGGGGCTGAGATCGTTGGCGATCAGCGCCGTCTTGGAGGCATCCGTCGGGTGGACCTGCACCTTCTTTGTGTTGACGGTGGAGTCGAAGGACATATCGGGTGCGTTTGGCCGTGCGACTGGGGGTGCCCCATTGTCTGTCACCTCGCGGAGCCTTACGAGCTCCTCCTGCTTGCCGAATGACTGGGAGATTCTGTTGAAGTCCCTGTCGCAGTTGTCCAATCGGGTGAAGGTCCCGTGGACCGTGATGACGCCTCTGGGTCCTGGCATCTTGAGTAGCAGGTACGCGTAGTGAGGTACTGCCAAGAACCTTGCGAATGCTACACGCCCGAGGATGGCGTGGTATTGTGATGGCCAGTCCACCACTTCAAACTCGAGCCGCTCGCATCGGAAGTTGTCCGGTTTGCTGAAGATACCTTCGAGCCATATCTTTCCCAGGGGGAATATGCCCTTTCCTGGAACGATTCCATGGAACGTTGTGTCTGACTGTTCCAGGCTGCACAGCGGGATCCGCATTGCTGCTAGGGTGCTTGCGAACATCAGGTTGATGCCGCTGCCGCCGTCCATGAAGACGCGGCTCATCTCGAAACCTCCAATCTGCGCCTCAAGCACCAGGGCAGCATGGCCTGGGCGAGGGACCTGGCAAGGGTGATCCGAACGGCTGAACATGATGCAGGACTCCGATCCGCTGAGGTACTCAGGGATGGCAGGTGGAACTGTCACGGCTAGGTTGATCTAACAAGTGATTTTCTTCTGCACCCTATTTCTTGGGCACCCCTTCTGGATCAACAGTGCTCCTTTCGACGGGGGGTACCCGTGCCCACCGTTATTCTGTGCGGGTGCGATTGGGTGATTCGGGCCTCCTGCAGGTGCCGGTGGAGGAGCTCCATGCGCGATCTCACCTGGTGCGATTGCGTTCCCGAATCCAGGGTTTGGGTCTTGCTGCCTCATCTGAGCCATGCTCTCGCTGAGTTTTTGGAACTCGCGACAGTCCTTGAGCATGTGGCTTGCTTTCTTCTTGCTATCCTGTTTGTCGATGTAGAAGTGGATGGTGCATGGACCCGAAAGTTTTTCGTATGCTGAGGGTCCGTCGTCGCGATCGCGGCGCTGCCACGATTGTGCCGGGCGTCCTCCGTCGCGGAAATTGTTTCCGCGGTATCCGCCGCTGTTGCGGTTGCCGTCGTTACGGCGATCGGTGTAGCCAGTCGCGACCATGTCGGGTCCGTCACGATCGTCGTAGACGCGCGATCTTCTCTTGCTACGACGTTCACGTCGCCGGCCGTAGTCATCTTCCTCCTCCGAGTGCGCTCGGTGAACGGAGTCCTCGCCGTCGGCCCACCTGTTGGTGATGTCCATGAGGTGGCCAAGTGTCTTGGGCTTGACGTGCCCAAGTTCTTCTTTGAAGTCCTGGCGCTTGACACCGTCCTTGAAGGCGTCGATGGCCCTTTGTTCAGAGATGTGCGCCACGGAGTTCTTGGTGTTGGAGCAGCGCAATATGTACAAGCGAATGGATTCGCCCGTTCGTTGGGTGCAGGCTCGCAACTCTTCGATCGAGGCAGGCCTCTTGCTGGTGCCTTTGAAGTTTCGGACGAAACTGTACGCCAGCTCCTCCCAACTTCGAATGGACCCTGAGGATAAGCTGCTTAGCCAGATCCGAGCTGCGCCTGTCAGCTGCAGCTGAAGGCATTGCATGGCGGTTTCCCTGCTTCCGCCGTGCAGCTTGACGGACGACAGGTGGTCACTGAGCCACGCCTTGGGGTCCTATGTGCCGTCAAATTTCGGAGTGTCCGAAGGGAGCTTGAAGTTGCGCGGCATCCGTGTCCGTCGAACAGGTCTGCTGAAGCATCGAGCTCTGCAGAGTTCTCCTTCATCTTCATCCATCTCGGATTCTGACGAGCATACACGCTTGGCGCGTGCCTTGTCAATCTTGCGTTGCGTTAGATCGTTTCGAGCGTCGTAGTCACGCATGCGATGGCGTGAGCTCTTATGCCTTCGAGGAAGGTCATGCTCTTCGTCCTCGGATGAGGGCGTGGGGCTGCGGTTGAATCTGACCGCGACCTTCTTTTTTGGCTCTGCAGGAGCTTCTCCGTGGAGCGCAGCTCCGACGAGTCCGAGCCTGGTAAGCGCGGACTTGTGCATGGCCCTCTTCGGGTCCCCCTCCGGAGGTGGGTGGGACGCGAGGTACGCAGTGGCTGCCATGATCGCATCTTGCGGCGTTTTTGGGATGACGTTGCCGTCGGCGTCCATCTCCATGAAGGACGCGTTGAGGGCTCGGGTCACCTCGCGGCGCTCCTTGGGGTCCATGTTCTCCATCCGAGAACGGTGCTTGTTCCCGTTGTTTCCGTGTTAGCTGGAGCCGATGCCCATGGCGGAGAGCGTAGCTCGCCGCGCACTGGACTCCGAAGCTGCCTGCTTGCGCTTGTCCAGCACTTCCTGCATCTTGATCTGCTTCTTGTGCTCCTCGATGAGGAGCATGTGGTATGCCATCAACAGATCTCGTGAGGCATCAGTGGGCAGGATCTTGTTGCTTGCCACAGCCTCGCGTGCTTGAGTCCATCCCTCCTTGTCGAGGTGGATGACCCGATTATTGTTTTCCCTGTTGGGTGGGGGGGGATTGGCTTCTTCTGTTTCCATCATTTCTACCCTACGGGTTGGGTGGCGGATTGTGTTCTTGATCCTGGATGACCGCGGCGCACTGGTAGAGCTTGTAGATTGGATCGCTGCTGCCGCAGCTTTCGGATCCGAAACCGTAGGTTCCTTCGTCCGATGGCGGGTCGAACAGATCGGAGTTGTAGCTGCTGCTGTCATAGGACTTATCTGTTGACGATGTGGTGCGTAGCACAGGGTGTGGAGTCCACGAAGCGGGCCTGATCGATGGTAGAGGAACCCGCTCTGGGAGGCGGAGGGTGCCTATCTGCCCCACTTGGAAGCAGAAGCTCCCGAACAGGATCTCGAGCCCGTCGCCAACGGGCTCGGAGTCCTTCATGGGGCCGATGAGTGGGCGGTGAAGTCGAAGGCGCCGAAGAGGAGATGATTCTCCGTCGCTGCAGAGTTGTAGATCACTCGGGTTGGGACCGTCACGATCTCACAATCATCGTCCCCAGTTCCCACAAACGGCGCTAATTGATGAGGTTTAATCTCGTCAATGCCCATTGTTATGGACTTGGGTTTAGGAGAAGATGGGGATGCTGGAGATTGCGGAACAGTTAGCAAACAAGCAACACAGGACACAAGGTTTACCCAGGTTCAGGCCCCCGGAGGGAAAACCCTATTCCTGCTTGTCTGCTCTTGATTACGGCGGAACCGAAGATTATAGGGGTGCGCAGATGCAATCTGGCGTGGAGGTGTCTATGCGAAAGTATGAGGTCAGAGATCTAGGTCGTGCCCTCCTAGCCTTTATATAGAGTTAGGTAGGTCCCAGGCACAGACCGAGTCGGTTACAGGTTTTAGGGTTTACCCCTTTGAATTTTCTATCTACTCTAGTCTTGATCTCCAAGGATCCGAAGGCATCATGGGCCTTGGCCACCCGAAAGTCTTCATGGGACGACGTATATCTGCCGTGGGCCTTCCTTGGGCGGGACCAGGTATGCTGAGGTCGTGTACCCGCGGGGTATAACCATGTCATTGGCGGGCATGGCCCGTTAATGGATTGATGACTTGCCGAAGAAATCCATATGCAATTGGTTGGACATGCAAGAAGCGTTCACCAAGAACTTCGAGGGTACGTACAAACGTCCCTGCACCGTCGGCGATCTACAGCGGTGCGTGCAATAGAAAGACGAGACATCTCGCGCCTACCTCTCCCGCTGGCTGGATATGAAAAATTCCTGCGCAAGAGTGCACGCTCAGACCGCCATGGCCGCCTTCATAGATGGGTTGGAAAGGGGCACGTTGCTCCGACATAAGCTGAAGCGCTCGCAGGACAATCACCAGCTTGACTTGAACCAGATGATTCAGTTAGCTAGTGAGTTCACAGCTGCCGACGACGATGCTCGCGGATCCTTGCCGGCAACGGCCATTCCAACTCAAGCTCGGAGGAACAACAGCACAAGGCGAAAAACCGCTCCAGAAGAAAATCAAACTCCCGACATGGTTGCTATGACCTTTGCAGGACGAGGTGATGGCGCACAACGTGGCCGAGGACGGGGAGCTGGTCGTGGGCAGCAGCGAGGAAGTGAAACCACCTCGGCAGCGCTCCGCGTTCCCCAAACCTACAAGGAGTACCGCGACATGCCGTGCCTCGTACACCTCGATGTCAATGGCAAAGCCACTCACACCAATCGACACCGCAAGTTCGTCAACGACCTCAAGGAGGACCCGGAGTCTGGCTACAAGCAAAGTCGGAAGAACAGACCGCAGGGCAAGGGCAAGGGGAAGAAGAAGGAGGAGTCCAAGGATTCAAGTGACATGGATGAAGATGTTGACCCCAAGCACACCGCCAAGAGCGACGACAAAGGCAAGAACCCCTTCGTGAAGAAGGTGCCAGTTTACCACACTTTCCTTGGCACCCCCTCCGCCCGACAACAGAAGACCTCTATGAGGATCCTGATGGCTACTCTACCCCTAGTTCCCTAGTATCTACGCTGGTCGGAAGTTCCAATTACTTGGGACAGGAAGGATCACCCAGACCTCATTCCTATGGAGAACCAATACGCCATGGTCATCAACCCCCTGATTGACGGCAATGAGTTCACCAAGTGTATGGTGGACAATGGAAGCAGCATCAACATCATGTACCTGGATACACTGCAAAAGATGAACTTGACAGAGGCAAACCTAAGGCGGACCAACACCATCTTCCACGGCGTAGTTCTTGGCCGGGAGGCTCGGTCCCTTGGGTGCATCACACTTCAGGTTGCCTTTGGCGATGTTAATAATTACCGCCAAGAGCGCATGACCTTTGAGGTGGTCCCCTTCAAGAGTGTGTACCACGTCATATTCGGCCACGACATATTCCACACTTGCATGGCCAAGCCATGCTTCGTCTACAACAAACTCAAGATACCCAGACCAAATGGTGTCATCACCGTATCCGGAAGCTTTACCAAAGCTAGGGACTGCGAGATTAATGAAGCAGCCTACGCGGAAGCTGTTCTCTACAACGAAGAATTCAAGGATATCCAGAGAAAGGTCGATGTCTCAGAGATGCTCGCATCGAAGAAACAGATCTCCGAATCCGCTCCAGCATTCAAGGCCGCCATCGAGACCAACCGGTGGAACTTTTGGTAGGCGATGCCTCCAAGACCACCGCCATTGGGACAAACCTGGCTCCCAAATAGGAAAGCGCTCTCGTCAAGTTCCTCCGTGAGAATAAGGACATCTTTGCCTGGCAACCTGCCAACATGAAAGGTGTACCTAGGGAACTTGCCGAGCACAGCTTAAACATTGATCCAAAATGCAAACCAGTGAAGCAACCTCTATGACGTTTTGGAGATGAGAAGAGACGCGCCATTGGCAAAGAGATAGCTAGCTTACTTAAGGCTATTTTTATCCGAGAAGTCCTTCACACCCAATGGGTGGTCAATCCTGTACTTGTCCCAAAAAAGGGAACCAATGAATTAAGAATGTGCGTTGATTACACCGGCTTGAACAAAGCATGTCCCAAAGATCCATTTGCTTTGCCTCGCATTGACCAAGTCATTGACTCGACGGCTGGCTTGGAACTTTTGTGTTTTCTCGATGCATACTCAGGATATCACCAGATCAAGATGAGGAAGTCGGACCAATTAGCCACTTCGTTCACTACTCCATACGACACATTTTGCTATGTTACGACGCCCTTTGGGCTGAAAAACGCAGGTTCTACGTACCAGTGGACAATGCAACGTTGCCTACACAATCAAATTGGTCGGAACATTCACGCCTACATGGACGATATAGCGGTGATGTCTAAAAATACATGGACGCCTACATATCCGACTTAAAAGAAACCTTTGATAATCTCCAGAAATACAACATGATGCTTAACCCTAAGAAGTGCGTCTTCGGGGTCCCAGCTGGCAAATTGTTGGGCTTCATCATTTACCAGCGTGGAATCGAGGTCAACCCGGAGAAAATCAAGGCCATCTTAAACATAAACCTTCAAACATGCCTAATGTACATTTAACGACTAACAGGTTGTGTTGCAGCAGTTAGTCGGTTCGTCAGCCGACTTAGAGAGAAGGCTCTGCCGCTATACAAGTTGCTGAAGAAGGCGAACAAATTCACATGGACGGACGAGGCAGATGAAGCACTGAAGCATCTCAAGGAGATTCTTTCCTCCACGCCTATCCTTGCAGCATCCGAGCCTAGAGAGCCCCTGTTAATCTACATGGCGGTAACCAACCGGGTAATCAACATCGTCGTCGTGGTAGAGCGGAAGGAACCAGGCTATGAGCACGGAGTTCAACGACCAGTTTACTATGTGAGAGAGGTCTTGACGGAGTCCAAGCAGTGTTACCCGTACTACCAGAAAATAGCTTATGGAGTATTCCTTGCTTCTCGGAAGCTGAGGCATTACTTTCAGGAGCACCCAATCATAGTGGTGAGCAAGACTCCACTGTCCGACATAATCAACAACAGCGACGCTACAGGAAGGGTCGCGAAGTGGGGCATTGAACTTGTCGCCTTTGATATCACTTACAAGAGACGCGACGCTATCAAATCACAAGCCTTGGTGGATTTTGTTACAGATTGGACGGAGATTCCAGATGCTACTGCATTGCCGGAACCAGAGTACAGGGTGATGCACTTTGACGGATCAAAGCTGCTCAACGGCTCGGGGGGCTGGTGTATTGCTACAGTCACCAACAGGAGACAATCTACACTACGTTCTGCAGATCCACTTCGAGGCTACAAACAACATGACAGAGTATGAAGCACTCATTCATGGACTACGTGTAGCCAAGGATATTGGCATCAAGTGCATAGTTTGCTGTGGAGATTCCGACTTGGTTGCCCAGCAGGTGGCTGGAACCTGGAATGCGCGGAACCCTATGATGGCGGCATATCGAGATGAAGTGGACGAGATAGCCAAGAGATTCTTGGGCTACGAAGTCAAGTATGTGCCTAGGGAGCAAAATGAGGCGGCTGATCTGCTATCTAAGCTTGGGTCAGGGCGCAAGCAAATTCCGCCAGGAGTTTTCCTAGAGCACCTGCGTACACCGTCTGTGAAGGGAGCCGACATCGATAACCCAGATAGAGCTGACTCTTTCGTCAATATGGTGACCAAGGTCCCTCCGGCTTGGACAAAACCGTTCATGGAATATATCGAACACGGAACTTTGCCCGACGACGAGGTCGAAAGACGACAAATAGTACGACGAGCAAAGTGTTATACCATAATCAATGGGAAACTCTACAAAAGGAGCACTACTGGTGTATACCTAAAGTGTGTTTCCCAGCTAGAAGGTATTGAAATCCTACGCGAAATCCATCTCGGAGATTGCGGGCATCACGCCGCTCCTCGATCGTTGGTCGCGAAAGCTTTCCGGCAAGGACTCTCTGTGACCGCCGAAGGCGACGACAAGCTGGTTGAGACATGCATGGGATGCCAGTATTATGCCCAACAACCACATGTTCCTGCTGAAGAATTGCGAACAATACCAATAACTTGGCCGTTTGCAGTCTGGGGGCTAGACATGGTGGGGCCCTTACAGACGGCACCATGTGGGTTTACGCATCTGCTAGTACCAGTTGACAAATTCACTAAATGGATAGAAGCTAAACCCATTAGAAAGCTTGATGGGGCAACTGCCCTCAGGTTTGTCCGGGATCTAGTGGTGAGATTTGGTCTCCCACATAGCATTATCACCGACAACGGCAGCAACTTATCACTCAGAGAAGTGGAGGCTTATTGTTGGGAGAAGGGAATCCGACTTGACCTTGCATCTGTGGCACACCCACAATCCAATGGTCAGGTTGAGCGGGCCAATGGTTTAATTCTGCAAGGAATAAAGCCACGTCTTGAGGCACCACTACATAGAGAAGCTAGAGCCTGGGCGGAAGAATTGCCATCTGTGCTGTTGATTTTACAAACTACACCCAACAGATCCACCGGCTATACCCCTTACTTCATGGTATATGGAGCAGAAGCCATCCTACCTTCAGACATACTTCACATGCCTACGACAAAGATGACGCTGAAGAATCCAGACGCCTAGATGTGGACCTTCTCGAGGAGGAGCGTGTTTTGGCATGCCAAAGATCCGCCATCTACCAGCAGAAGCTATGCAGCTACCATAGTCACCGTGTTTGGCATCGCTCGTTTAAAGAGGGGGATTTGGTGTTCCGACTTAAGCAGAATAAGTCACATAAATTATTCCCGCCATGGGAAGGACCGTTCATCATAAGCAAGGCGCTACTCAATGGGTCTTACTACCTTGTTGACAATCGTGAACTGAAGGATAGACCCAACAAGGATCATAAGCATAAGCGACGTGACCCGGATGATGACTACCCGGAGCTTGATCGTCCATGGAACATAGCACAGCTATGTCCTTTCTACACTTATCATTTTTTATCTATTGTGTACCTCTTATATGATCAATGAAATAAAGCTCTCTGGTTCACTCATATTTTTGAGTCTTTTACCTCCTTTAGTGTTCATTTTTGGATCATATAAAACCTTTATGCACAAGCTTTGCGATTCCACTTGTAAAAATTCCGCCTGCGGGCGTTAGCTTAAGTTTTCTGGTCTACACGTTCTTTGTTGTTTCTATGTGGATTCTGGAGTAGTGACTTTTGGCACTTATTGTCGGTGATTTTGTGCTTTGATTATTGACGGTGCCATTGGGCATCATCACCTGAGCGCATGGTTCCGACAACGAGTTTTCCGACTCACGAAAAGTCAAGCATAAAAACCAAAGTAATGGATAAGCCAACACTTGCTTAAAAAATATATACATGCTGGAAATAATTCTTAAGTAGCAGGACATACATAATTGTTTTCCGCCTTAAGTTAATACATTGTATTTCCGCATAAGCACATTCAGAGGAAACAAATATTACAAGTTGTTTTTTATTCCTCCGGCGCAGGTGACTTGGAAGCAACATCACCAGCAGCAGGAGAGTCACCCTCGAAGTCGGCAGTGTTGAGGGACTCGGAGGAGCTTGGGTCGCCGCCATCAATGGTGTTCATTGGAACGAATAAGTTGACGTTGACCAACTCGGCGACTCTGTTGTCATAACCCGCGAGTGACGACAAAATAGATTCATGGTCTATCTTTTTGCCTTCGTCATCTACGTCGGGGATACTAGAGGTTACCGTGTCGATGTCGGCATCCTCGTAGTGTGCCTTGACCATGGACAACGCCATCCTCGCACCGGCCCATGCACATGAAGCTTTCCAGCTTGTAATACACTCAGGGGCTCGGCGCAGGATCTCAGAGAACTTCGTCACTGAGTCTGATGCCTTGATGTTGATCTGGAGGGGCTTGACAATCTCTTTGGCCAGCGCGATGGCGGTGTTGATGAAGTTGTCGGCAAGGACCATGCATTCTTTTGCCGGAGGAGGCGACCGGGTTAAACCCATAGGAGCTGTGAATTCCCGACAAAAGAGCACATGAGTTCAAAAATTCAGAGTATTCAGACTACAGAAATCCAAGACGGAGGAAACTTACTTAAGATGCTGGCCTCAGCTTGCCAGAGGGTATCCGCCATGGAGTCCCGTTCTTGTTGGAGGAGTTTGTACGCTTCATGATGGCAGTGATTTTGCTCATCAGCAGCTCTTTTCTGCTCTTTCAAGATAGCTATTTCCTCTTTCAAGCGGTTCATCTCCTTGGTGGCGGAGTCCTGCAAGGATTTCATTGATTCCTCATGCATTTTCAGCATGCCCTGCCTCTCCTGCTTAAGGATCTTGTTCTTGCTATCCAGCTGCTGAATATGCTTGGACTGCTCGACAATATCCTTAGCCTTGGCAATGATTTCTGCAAGTCAGAGAAATAACAGTACACAATGAGTACTTGGAAAATGTGGGCACAAAACCAAGTCGGAATGCGAAAAAGAAAACATACGCTTGCTCTTGGTGATCTGTTCCTTCAAGAAGACAGTTTTACCCTTTTCAACTTGCAAGTCCGCGCGCATATTCTGATACTTGTCTTTGGCCATGCCCCTCCGAGCATTCTCATTCTATGGAAAGAAGAAAATTTATCGTTTTTTGGTCTACTTGGAGCATCTAGCCGGAAAATTTCCACCTAGACGCTTGGGGGCTACAACGAGAGTTTTTAACTTAGCAATATGCTTAGTCTTTCTTTAAGCATCTAGTCGGAACTAAATCAGTTTTTGATTAGAAGCTTGGGGGCTACAGTATAAAGTTTTAACTCAGATGTATGCTTAGTTTCTCTTTAAGCATCTAGTCGAAACTAATTCAGTTACAACTAGAAGCTTGGGGGCTACAGTATCGAAATTTATAAACACTGCGTATGCTACTCTTAAAGCATCTAGTCAGAATAATTCATTCAAACTACATGCTTGGGGGCTACAGTGAGAAGTTTTCTAGCTTAGTCACTCTTAGAGCATTCAGACACAAAGACCTATGGTTTTCCGTCTAAATCCTCAGAGGCTACAGTGGGATACTCATATGAAATGCAAAAGGCAAATAAAACTTACAAGTGCAATGATCTTGTGATTGGTAGCGCTCTCGGCCAACAGCTTGCCAAAGGATACACTGTTTCCTTGCAAGATCTCTGCTTGTCGGAGGATCTCCTCAAGACCGCATGTCGGAGATGTCAACGCTGCACCAGGAACCAGAGAAGTGTTACCCGACGTAAGTGCCAGATAGACTATCTTCGGTAACTCTATGGCTTTCTGGGGGGCGAGGGCGTCGCCTTTGGAAGAAGTACCACCTTACACCACCGCCTTACCGCTACCGATGGCATCCTTAGTGGAGCTTCAGCCATTTGGTGTGCGGCACTCTCCTGCGTCGCCTGTTCGCCGACAGCAGCAAGCTCGGCAGAGGTGCCTGAGTCCACTTCCATGGCGGAAGGGCCAGCTGCTTCCTTGGCTTGAGAGCTTGTCGGAGAGGATGAAGGCTTGACGATGGGAGTGATAGGGGCGATGGCGGGAGATGCGTCGTGATGCAGCATATCCTTGATGGCTCTAGAAGCCCCCGAAGTTTTGGACGTCTTCTTCAAGATGGTCATGGATTTCTTCCTGAAACATGCAAAATGCATAAGTACGGTAATAAGAAAGACAAATGGACAATGTCGGAGAGAAAGAAGCTTACACAAGTGGGGGTGCTTTGGCAAAAGGGATCCCAGTAACCTTTATTTTTTCCGCCTCCAGGGCGGCGGCAGTCTTCTTGGAGGCTCCACCCTCCATCTTCTTCTTCTTGCCTCCATCGGCAGCGTCAGAGGTGGAGCTGTTCCGCTTTCGTGCCAATGGAGCATCGTCGTCAGACACGACGGTGACTTCCTTCATCTTTGGATCATAGATTTGAGGAGCCATGCTGTCCTCATCTATGTCGCTAAGCTGTTAAGTGAAGTACCACCATGTTAGATGAGATGGCAATGGCTAGATGGAAGAACTGGAGTATATGTCATACACAGGAAATAAGCAGTTACCTTTGGGCACTTGCTCTCTACGAACATGTCGTAGGTGATGGTGATGGCGAAACTTGACTGAGTCTCTCGAGAAGTTATCCTCGGAGATGCGGAGGCTATCCCTTCTATCGTTGGAATACTCGTGCATCAGCTTCGAGCAGTGCTGCAGAGGTTGGATTCGCTAGATGAACCAGCACATGGCTAGGTCCAATCCTGTCAAACCCGTATCTACGAACCACTCTATCCTCCTTATAGCGTGGGAAGCATCAATGTCGGAGGGAAGGGAGGCCTGGGATCTCCATGTCGGGGCTTCGGCGGCGGATCCATCGACGAAGTCCGGGTACGTTACTTAACGGTTAGCCAGAGGAATATCTAGGCTGTAGAAGTAAGTATGCTGCCAGTTCTTGCAGGACTCGTGTCCGACGATGTCGGGGAAGCGCCGGCCAGGCCGAATCTTGAAGCTAATGGTGCCACAATTTCTAAGTTCATCCTTGCTGGCCCCGGCTTCGCGCTTGACGGTGAAGAAATAGACAAAGAGATCTAGCCTAGGCCTAATCCCTAAGTAACCCTCGCAAAGCTCTGCGTAATTGCTAAGCGCTAGGATACTGTTGGGTGAGAGGTTTTGGGGCTGTACTCGGTAATGATTGAGGACAGCAAGGAAGAAGTTAGAGATGGGCAGGGAGACGCCGCGTACCAACTGTTCTTTGAGGTACACCTTTTCTCCGGCTTGGGGAGAAGGTGTGACCTCGCCGGCCGGCGCCTCCCACCAGGCGAGCCCCTCCGTAGAGGGGAGGTAACCTTCGACGGTCAACTCCTTGATGTCGCGGTCCATGATGTTCGAACCGCGCCATTCTCCTTTGTGGGAGTCGCTCTCCTCCTCTAGCAGCTCCAGCGCCGCTGGATTATGGTCACCGCCGGTGGTTTCGACCACCGCGGATTTGGGGATGACCAGGCCCTCTGGGGGCACAATGACGGAGCTCGCCGGCTTTGCCGCGGCTTCGCCCGACACCGCCATCAAAGGAGAGGAGCTGCTGCTGTCCATTGGTGTGCTCGACGGTGACTAGAGAAGATTGGAAAGCTAGCGTTTTTCACACGTTGCGCGGAAAGCTCGAGGAGGCGCTCGCTGGAGGAAGAAGACGATGCAGGGGAGAATGAGGTGAAAAAGTAAATTTTGCACCACAGTTACTATTTATGGTCTCCGGCATCAAGATTCGTGTAGCTTGATCGAATCGTTGTCGCGTAGACGACGTGTGCGGGGACGTGCGCGGAAATTTCGCCACGTACGAACCGTTGCTGCCAACGGTTCGTATAGCTCGCGCAGGAAAATCGGACATGATTGCGTTCTCTGCATGTGTGAATTACGAGGCGTCGCTGACCTATGTCTGCATCACCCTAGCTGTCATAGGCAGACGAACCATCACATCAGAAGATTCTGGCATGGACGGATCCAGTACGGCTACGGAAGAGTACGATAGAAGATTCAGCATTTCTCCGACTTACAAATTGAAGACAAAGAAAACCTTGCAAGGTTCTTTGGGAGGACTACAAGATATTGCTTGACGATTTGCCGACATCTATCTAGACGGAGCATTCAACATGAAGAGGCAAGATGGTGCAAGATCTCAGAGTTCTCCGGGGGCTACTGTTGGGGATATGCTATATGGGTATCCTCATAGCATGTCTCCTATCCGGATAGTCCGGGTGGCCCACAGTTGGTAGCCCATGGCCCATGGCCCAGCGATTAGATGGATCCAGAAGGGAGGCCCATGCCGGATAAAGGAAGGCTACGGTGGAGTCACCAGCGTACCCGGAGCCTTGGAGTACAAGACACACAAGACTAGTAATAGACGGTGTATAACTCTGTAACCTGTCTGGCTAGGACTTTTCCCTGCAACCCTAGGACCTGGCGACTATAAGTCGGGCCTATGGGAGCCTTTAGGGCATGATAACTTAGACTTTCTAGTCACACCTCGCACAACAAACCTATCTCTGTAACTCGGCGTATTGCCCTTATAGTGACTTATAGCAGGAGTAGGATTCCGCCACTGCTGTGGGATCTGAACATGGGTAAGTTGTGTAACCTCGTACCCGTCAACCGTCCGCCTTCCCCCACGTCTCTAAACACGCATTGTGAGGACCCCTCCATGGCGTACTCGTCGGCAATACCACGACACCTTCCCCAATCTAGATAACCCCACACTATCACCTTGAGCGCTAGATGGTTCCAACAAACACCACAATTTCATAGAGACATCCAACTCCAAATATAACTCATAACAAATATTCAATCTAGCCAAAGTGCCACACACGGCGGCACACTATCACTTTCACACACGTGGGGAAAAGCATAGATCTATTAAAGCACAAAGAGTATTTATGTAGACTCAAACCTAAGTGCCACCATGGCGTGCATGCTGTCACTTTCACACACATGGGGAGAGCAGAGATCTATTGAAGCACTTGAGTAGCAAGGTAGATCTACTAGATTACAAAGCTCATGACCATGACAAGGTCATGCATAGAGAGAGAGAGAGAGAGAGAGAGAGAGAGATGAACACATAGCTACTGGTAGAGCCCTTAGCCTCGAGGAAGAACTACTCCCTCCTCATCATGGGAATCAACAACGATGATGGATATGGCGATGGAGATCGATGGAGATGGCTCCAGAGGCACTTCCCTGTCCCGACAAGGTGCCGAAAGAGAGACTTTCTGTCCCCCGAATCTCCCCTTCGGTGGCGGCGGCGCAGTAGAGGTTTTCGTGGATTTCTTCTGGATGCTCTAGGGTTTTCTCATTGGGGGGGGCCTTATAGGCGCATGAATCAAGGTCGGTGGGGGTCCAGGGGGCCCACACCCCCTCCAGGGGCCTCTAGGGCTTGCCCGCGTCTAGGGGGGTTTGGCCACCCTGTGGCCCCCCTTCGGCTCTGCTTCATGGTTTCGTGTTGCTCCGGGAAAATAATAACTTTGGCTTTTGTCTTGTCCAATTTCGAGAATATTGATTTTTTGACTTTCTGGAACCAAAAATAGAAGAAAACAGGCAACTGGCACTGTGGAAACTTGTTAATAGGTTAGTTCCAGAAAAGATATAAAAACACCTCAAAGTGTAGACAAAGCAAAGTAGATACAAAACAAGCATGGAGCATCAAACATTGTAGATACGTTTTCGACGTATCAGTTGCAAGCATGATTATGAAAGTTATTGCTCTCTCGGTTGTCGCTCCCTCTCTTTTGCTAGCCTTCACTTGCACTGAGTATGCGCCATACCTGTGCTTCCAACTCCCCAAAACCATTATTGCCAACTGTGTCCACCATAACTACCTATTAGCATCGTTTGCTATTTTAGTGCATATTCAATATGCCTTGTTTTCTTCCAAATGAAATGTTTGTCTGTTTTGAGAAAGTTAGTTACTAAAGCTCTCACGAACTTGATGGCACACTTTATTCCTTACACTTAATAATCCTGAACTATTGTGACTTGTCCATGAAAGTTATATGCTTGCAAATTATATGATGGGAGTCAGCAGAACCGTGCTGTCATGGGGAACGCTTTCAACACGTTTTGGATGTCCTATCGAGTTGATACTTTGCTCTTTTGTTTACAGATGTCGACGATATGAAACAAAAGGGGAGCTTGTGAGTTCATGGAGTCTATACATTGTGTTAGAGAAACGCCTGGGCCGCTAGCCTAAGCCATGCCTAATCATGGTGGAAACTTGCAACATCACCATAATGAGCATTTATGAAGCATCCTCAATAAAAAGGTATGCACATAGTAAATAAAAAGATCGCTGAGATGCTCATTGTCTACTTGCCTTGTCATTTTGATCACGAGATCGCTCTCGTATCACGTGCAAGGGGTACCCCGTTGGCGGTTCTCTATGATATGCATGTATTTACAATGACAAGAACTTATAGGTAATCAAAGTTGAGTAGCATGCAGAGCGGCCCTCGTACTCAAGGGACTTGGGATTTTCAGTTTATGGTATGTCAAGCATATAACTCATACTGTACCTCACTTTCACCTTAACCATATGAAGATGCCTATGATAGGGGCAATGAGAGCTCAAAGCTAATGAGTACCCTCCTTTCAGCATTAGGAAGCCTTTCAAACTTTTCAAAACTCTTTCACTCCCTTGTTGATTTTCACCACTTATTCTATGAGCACCTTCTTGAGAGCATAGTTGTCATTCTTGTGTTTGTTCCAAAACTTGGTTAATTATGTCATGACTTTGATGCTTGTATCTCTGATATCTTTACTTCTAGTCTTCACTTGAACTTTAGAGGTGCCTCGACATTTATATTGTGCTCTACAAACAAAGGCAAGCGAGATACCACTCTATCATACCTTACTATGAGCATTGTAATGTTGCTTATGTTTATGTTTCATGCTACTTATTATTATTGAGTTGGTTTCTCTTCATAGCTTGCAATGACTATTGAGTATACTTAGTTGCATACTTCTTATTATGAATGGTTTAAGCATCTACTCCTATGCTAAGAATATATACATCATATGAAGAAAATGTGTTCGTGAAAGTTCTTTTATCGTACTCAGTTTTCAACTGAATTTCTTGAGGACAAGCAATAAGCAAAGCTTGGGGGGAGTTGATACGTCCAAAACGTATCTACTTTGCCAAACACTTTTGCTATTGTTTCTCCTCTAAACTTGTGTGATTTGGATACAACTAACACAGACTGACGCTGTTTTCAGCAGAATTACCTTGGTGTCTTGTTTTTGTGCAGAAAATCAACTATCAGGAAAAATCCCGGAAAATATGCCAAAAATTATATTTCACCAGAAGACCCATGGATCCAGAAGACGAGACGGAGAAGGGGCCTAGGGGGCCCACACCCCTGCCAGGCGCGGGCCCACCTCTGGATGAGCCTAGGGGGGTGCAGCCACCCTAGGCACCCCCTCGGCCTCCCTCTGCGCCTATAAGTTTCCTCTCGACCTAAAAACCGAGGGGATTCGATAGTTTTCTAGAAAGAGTTCCGCTCCGCTGCCGCCACCAGAAACCAAGATTCGGATCCAGAAACTCCGTTTTGGCACCCTGCCGGGACATGGAATTTGGAGAGGATCATCGCCATCGTCATCACCAACGCCTCTCCATAAACCATCGATGTTTCCCTCATCCATGAGTGAGTAATCCCCTGTTGTAGGCTTGGGGATGGTAGGGATTGGATGAGTTCTATCATGTAATCAAATAAGATTGTTAGGGCATAGTGCCTAGTATCTCTATTAGTGCTATTTGACTTTGTTGCAACTTGTTGTGCTTAATGCTTGTCACTAGGGCCTGAGTGCCATGATCTCACATCTGAACTTATTATTGAATCATTATGATAGTATTGTTTGTGGTCTTATCTGCAAGTTGTGTACACATATCATTGTACGGATCCAAAGGCCCCAAAGTGACAATAATTGGGACAACCGGAGGGGATAGCTATGGTATGAGGATCACATGTGTGTCAAGGAGTGTTAATGCTTTGCTCCGGTGCTCTATTAAAAGGAGCACCTTAATTGCTAGTAGTTCCCTAGAGGCCCCGCTGCCACGGGATGGCTGGACAGAAGATGTTGTGCAAGTTCTCATTGCGAGCACGTATGACTATATTTGGAGCACATGCCTAGGATTGTTTAGTACTTGGATGCTTTTTATTATTTACCTGCAATGCCCTAGATCTTGAAGTTACATGTTTAGAATTGTCCATGCAACGCCCGTCCATCCATCCCTATGCCTACCGCACTCGAATCCACTATTACCGTTACTGTTACTACTGCTCTTGTTTCACTATTGCTGTTGCTTTGTTGTTGCTACTACAAACTGTTGCTACTGATAAACTTCTGTGAGCAAGAACTATTTCCAGGTGCAGCTGAATTGACAACTCAGTTGTTAAGGCTTGCAAGTATTCTTTGGCTCCCCTTGCGTCGAATCAATAAATTGGGTAATACTACCGTGAAGACTATTGCGATCCCCTACACTTGTGGGTCATCAGCCACCATCATCCCTAGATCGGGGGGGAGGGGGGGTATCTGAAGCTCTTCCCGACACCCTGCCGGTGGGGAGATCATCCCAGAGTCCTTCATCATACCAGCCTCCGGTATGAAGCATGAGTAGTTCCTCCTTGGATTACGGGTCCATATAGTAGCTAGATGGTTGTATCTCCTCCTTTGTGCTTTAATGTCTAGATCTTGTGAGCTCCGTTCATGATCAAGATCTCATCTATTTGTAATCATGCATGTTGTGTTTGCGGGGATCTGATGGATATTGAGATTACTATGTCAGATTGATTAATGGTTTTGTCTTATTGATTCTATCATGTCTGTGTTGTTTGTGATCTTGCATGCTCTCCGTTGTTAGTAGCTATCTTGGCCGAGTAGTTTCTAGTGAATCCAAGAGGGGGTATTTATGCTCGATATTGGGTTCATGCCTCTATTTAATCAAGGGAAGTGACATAAATCTCTAAGGTTGTAGATGTGTTGTTGCCACTAGAGAGAAAACAAAGGTCTCTTGTTCATGGAACAAGTGGATTGTTTACCTTACACACCTTGCTTAAAGCAGTTGTCTATTGCTTGCAACTTGATACTAGAGGGGGTTTGGATGATAACCCAAAGGTGGACTTCTAGTCATAGATGCAGTTGGATGGCGGTCTATGTATCTTGTTGTATTGTCCAATCGAATCTCATAGGATCTTTATGTCTAGTATTGCATTGTTATTCCTTGCTCAGTCCTGTCAATTGCCCTGCTGTAATTTGTTTACCCAGCATGCCATGTTTGTTTATCTAAGGAGAACACCTCTAGTGAACTATGGAACCCGGTCCAATCTTTACCATTGATACATCTTCCACTGTTACTGTTTACTTGCTGCAAACCACTATCACCTTCCACACCATACAGTTAATCCTTTGTTACAACAACCGGTGAGATTGACAACCTCACTGTTAGTTGGGGCAAAGTCTTGAGTTTGTGTTGTGCATGTTTCCACGTTGCTTGCAATACCTTTGAGACGTTTCCTTCCTCCTACTGGTTCGATAACCTTGGTTTCTTACTGAGGAAAGACTTGCTGTGTGCTACATCACACCTTGCTCTTGGGGTTTCCTGATGAAGCGCTCCCACATTGACGTAGTGCCATCAGAGGCTATTGAAAATTATTATGAGAGAGGAAAATATGGTTGTAGAAGTTTTCATGGTACTGAAACACCTCTCTATGTGCTGAAAGTTTTGAAGTTACTCTTGTTTTATCTTCCTATGCCTGTCAATTTGTTCTTTGTGAAATTATTTGCAAACAGGATTCCTATACATAGGAAGTGGGTTAGACTTAAATGTGTTTTGAATTTTCTTCTTGATGCTCTCTTTTGCTTCAATTCATATTTCTTATGTGAGCATCTTCTCAAACTATCATGCCTAGCTAAAAGGCATTAAAGAAAAGCGCTTATGGGAGACAATACATTGTTGAGTCTTGGAAGTTATTGCCTTTGTAATAACCTTTCCTTATCCTTTTTGTGTGGTTTTTCTGCCAAGAATAACCTCTAATGAGAGAGAAGTAAGATTTGGGGAAATTGTTGTCCCAAAAAATATTTTTATGCTTCACTATAAAAAATAGTGAAAAATCCCAGTACATCAGTTTGAGCTGTAATTTTCTGAGAATATGCCCAAGGTTATTATCTAACTTTCGTTAAGATTTTCGATTTGAGCTGCAGAATGTCTTCGAAAAAATCAGTTTTTACCTGTTGGTCTGTTTTGACAAATTTCTGCCATTATTTGCATTTGCCTCTTAATCGGTTTCTTTTTGAGTTATCTTTGATCACTTGAGCTTTTAAAAGGAATTGTTACCGTAGTTTGTATTTTAATGGAAATTTTACTTGTGTTGAAACTAAACCCAATGACCTATTATCTTGAATACACTAATGTTGCTAATGAAGATTCTGTGAAGTTTTGTATGAAGGAAATTTTCAAGTGTAGGGAGAGAACGATGTGATGAGATGAAGAATGTAAAAAAGCTCAAGCTTGGGGATGCCACCCGTGTCACCCCAAAAAATATTCAAGAGGTACAAGCGTCAAAGCTTGAGGATGCCCAAGGCATCCCCTTCTTCATCAATAAAAATCTCAGGTCTTCTTTCTAGACACTTTATTTTTATTGCCTCATGCACTATTGCGTTGTTCTTGGAGCGTATTTGTTTTTGTTTTTAGTTTTCTTTTGTTTGGTTTGTCGTAATAAATTATTTGGACTCCCACATTCTTATTTAGTTTCAAATAAGTAGATTGGTGTTGGAAAAGAGTATAAAGTTTCATGCTTATAGTAGTACAAAAGGAAGCTTGTTTTGACTGTGGCCTAGACTTTATCTTGTCATGTTAGATGTTGCTTTGACCTTATGCTTAGTGATTATTGCTGTAGGATGACTTGTTCCAAACAATTGAGATTTCTTAATGTGTCTTGAAAGAATCATGCGTTGTTTTAGCATATAAAAGCATAATATTGTGGTATTCTCCTTTGATGCTTTATTTGGGTTGACTTGGCACATGCTTACACCATGTTAAGACTATGAACCAGTCACCTTAGCCTCTACGATCATTTAGTTTTTGACTTGTGATACCACTTTATGCTTTAATTAATAATGTTTTGTCGCTTTGCATGAATGTGGACATTATTGCTCTCTTAGTTGGTCGCTCCCAGTCTTTTGCTAGCCTCCACTTATACTGAGTATGAGCTCTACTCGTGCATCCAACCCCCAAGAAACCAAGTTATTCCAAAGAGTCCACTATAAATTCCCATGCATGGTGTGTTACACCATTCCAAGTATATTCATGTGTTTATCTATCTTCCAAATTAAACTTGTTATGTGAAAATTAGTGATTAAAGCTCTGGAAAACTTGATGGAACACTTTACTTTCTTGCACTTAATAAACTTGAACCATTGTGCCCATCTATGTTGCTTATATGCTTGCAAATTATAAGTTGGGAGTTAGCAGAACCATGTTGTAACATCCCAAAATTTATGAATTACAAAAGCCTGCATTTCATTCATGCATTCATAGCATTCCTAGCTTGCACAAAATTTTTCAAATCAAAAGTCAAACTAAAACCAATTTTATGCCTATGTTTATATATCACATGAGGCTTTGTTTTATTTTTATTTTCAAAGGACCTAAGTGTAATTGAGTAAACGAGTGTGTTTGACAAATGTTTGAATACTTGTATCACAATCAAAAATCCAGAGGTGGTTTGAATTCAAACTTATTTGAAATAGGGTTTGAAATTGTTTCCTGAAAATCCAAATAGAAAAAGAAAAAGGGAAAAGAAATAGAAAAGGGCCAGCATTACCAATTCGGCCTAGTGCCTCTTCCAGCCCAACAAGACCACCCGTCCGATTCCCCCTCTCCCCTCTCTCTCACCCGCAACCACCTTACCCCGCTCTCGCTGACAGTGGCCCCCATTGCCACCTCATCTTCTCCCCAAACCCCGCGCCCACGACCAGCTCCACTGCCGTTTCCTCCCCCCGTCACGGCTGATGAATGCGCGAGTAAATTGCCGTTGATTCGCCGAATAACTCCCTTCCCAACTCCGGCTACTTAACCCCTCCTCCTCGCGACCATTTCCCCCAACACAGCAAGCCCCAAGCGCAGCCAGGCTCCACGAATTTCTGCTTATAGCACCGCAGCACCGAACAGCTCCGGCGACCTATTCCGGTGAGCCCCATGCTCCCCTTCGCCGCTCGTTCATATGATCTTGCTTTTCATACCCTTGCGCATCTTCTCACACCTTTGGTTTTCTCTGAATCGCCCCAGGTCGTCGTCTCTGAAAAGCCTCGCGAACGACCGAAGCGCCGCTCGACTCCGACGAACAACCACGGTAAATCCCGACCGCCCCTTGACCCCTAATACTTACGACTGTGTTCGCCATACCTTTGTGCATCTCCTAATGCCTTTCGTTCATCTATTGCATCGTAGAACGTCACCTTCATTTCTGGCAGTGAACACCCGACGCAGGTACGAACTCCGAGGAGGTTTTCCGGCCGTGCCAGTGCACCCCTGTCCAAGCAAAGACCACGTTGAGCTTCACTATTGTCACGTGAGCTCAGTAAGCAACTGCACGTTCCCCCTAACCCCCTATACTTGCCGGAACGCCACCTCCAGTAGCGCCGCCGCTGTAGCCACGCACGCCGCCATTTCCTGGTCAAAACGTCGTGAGCCGTTAGATCCAGATCCAGTGGTTAGGATAGATCACTTAAGTGAATCGTTTTTGTTTGATCTGAACCGTATAGAGTCACTTAGATCCAACGCTCCACGTTGGCCGATCCACGCGAAGCGGTACGGGCCAATCAGATACAGCCACGTGTCTGGGATTTTGATTTAAAATCTGTTTTTATATCTATTAGAGATTCAAACTTGTAAAATTCATAACTTTTGTTCTGGTTATCCAAAAAATGCAAATAAGATATCATTGGAATCAGAAAAATGAGCCCTACACTACTATGGGATTGAATTTGTATTTTGCTTCTCTCAAATTTGGTTTATTTGCAGAATCAAATATAGGCTTATTTTGACTATATAAATTATTTGGAAAATGATTTTAAAACAAATTCAAGTTTATTTTGACTTTAATTAGTTATTTTTGGTGTTAAGTACTGTTTTACTTGAATGGTTTAGTGTAGAATTCATTTCATTGCATTTGCATGCATTCATATATTTTTTGCTTAATTATTTGAATGTAAATTTGGTGCTATCATTTTATTTGTAGATTTTGGTGCTAGTGGTGATTGTAATTGTGAAGATTGTTGCTACTCCCTTAACTACCAAGGCAAGTGGTGCTTCATGTATTTGTCCTATTATTTTTGACTATGCACTAGTGATATTTTGTATAGGGCTTGCATGAAATTTTGCTAAGTATCTGTATGCTATGCCATGGGAAATCCTAGTAGTTGTTGTCTTGGTAGAATTTTCTCAAAGTTAAGATACTTGATATGTTATCATGCTTAGCCTAGCTAGTAGAAAACAAGGGTGGATTATATACATGCTATGGAATTTTTTGCTAAGTCTTTGACTTATGTTTTGCTTAATAAAACAACTAAGTGAATGAATCACCTGGGTGGAATGGTATGATTGGGTTATGTTGAGTGGTTACACAAGGCCCATGTCTATGGCCTACCTTGTGTATCACACTTGTGTAAAGACACCCAGGAACAAAGGGATTTGAGATACTTAGTGTTTAGAAGATTCTAGTGCAACCACATGGCATATGGGCTCTGCCTTGATCATATAGGTTGCAATAACTTAGCCATATGGACAGATGGTGGTAGGGTGATAGGATGGAACGCGTCCATTTGGTCTAAGTGAAGGCTTCTGAAAGATCTCATATCGATGCATGTCGAGTCTTGTGGGGAAAGTGCACCACCTCTCGAGAAGGAAAAACCTAAGTACTTAGCCGTGTCCCCGTCAACGGACAAATTGAGCATCAAAGACATTGAAGCTATCAAGGATATCCTCATCCCAATTTCTAAGTTAAAAACTTGTGGTTGAACAAGGGTTAAGGTTCACCAATGTCTATTGGTGGTTCCTTGGGAATTTTGAAAAACACAAACTTTTCAACTGATAGAAAAACCCTATTTTGAGCAAAGCTAGCCTAAGCTACACTTAGCCAAATTCATGTAGATGTTAGATACTACTATTCTACTAGGGTATCACTTGCCAATACAATTACAAATGTATTGATCCACTGTGGCTGTAACTTATGATGTTGCAGGTTACTCTGATGAGGATTAGGGTTATGAGTCTACACTCAACATGCTTGCCTATGGCACATGAAGACGAAGACTTTACATTATTTACTTATGTGTTTGGACTCTTGTACTAGCCTTTGGCTATGGAGTTGTAAAAGACTATGTTTATCTCTAGATTGATGATGTAATAAAGACCTTTGTATCTGTGTACTATATCTTAAACTATGCATGCTAGCATTGATCTAGGGACTAGCATTGCAATCACAAGGACCTTTACCTTATAAAGGTGGGATCTTACAGATGGTACACTGTGTTGCCTGTAGGATTATGACCCTAGGTTGGATTAGACTAAGAAAACCACTAAGGAAAAATGCAACTCTTTGAAAATTCCACACTTGTCTTTTTCTTCTCGTAAACCTTTCTAACCTTCTTTCTCATCTCAATTTGTAGATGGCCACCATCAATGAAGCCGTCAAGAAGGTACCAGTCATGACCATGACTTTAGAATGTGAGACGTAGTTTCCCAAAGCACTCAAAACCCTTATGGTTAGCTTGGGAATACATGGTGAGGCCATGTAGAAAGGATTTCTAGTAATGGATGAAGGAGAAGAATATTGGTGGGTACAACTTCACTTGTACAAAAACAAGGGAGACAACCACAAAGAGTCGGGATTCTACATGGGCAGCAACTTAGAAATGTATACAACATTCTTTGACTCTGCAAGAAATGCAGCTTGGAATGCTATCAAGGAGCTTGGTGAAAGACTCAAGTGTAGAATGATCAACACTAGAAATGACCTTGAAGAGGAGAAGAAGTATACCCAAGACTTAGAAACCGCCATAAAACGTCCAAGGGAAGATATCATAGAATTAGCATATGAGTGAGAATTGTAACGTACTCCGCTAGTTGGACCACCACACCTATCGTATTTTTACAAAAAAAATTCTAAGTTATGTTAAACCTTAGTGTTTGTGGTAGATTCTGTATGCCATGACTTGTATGTTTTATGGATGTTGTATGCTTTTTCTTTCATTTTACTGTCTTGTTTTTCTCTTACTTTTGTTGTTATAATACTTCTCTATCTTACATTAGATGCCTAGCTTTGTGATCAGCACTGCCGAGGAGTTCGATGGAACTCGTTTTGGTTCACACATCGTGCAGTTTACTAGTGTGCTCAACCTTCCAGTTCCTAGTATCAAGGCACTTCAGATCACCAAGTTTGAGAGGAAGGACCTTTGGGGCTTTAGAGTCTCGTAGCTGGGACGACAGACGGAGCCACTCATGGAAGAGATTTCCTTCAAGCTGATGCACGATGACAAGGATAAGGGTCTAGATGTAGTCATGCAGGAACTACTTGGACGCCTCTGCGGACGCCAATCCACCAAGATTAGAGGCCTCTACTTCCACCCATTCGGGAGATGTGACGAGGAGGGAGAGGCATTAGTGTATGAGGGCACTACTACAGAGACGATTGAGCCAGTTCGTCTGTATCTCCAGGACCTCGAGGGCCTTATTAGACACCTCGACACAGATAGGACCAACATCATTCTTAACAATGACGAGCTCCAGGTTCAGTTGAGGAAGAAGGAAAAGCTCTTCGCGGAGCAAGACGAGATTATCAAGGAGATGGAGGCTAGATTCGAGAGCCAGGACAAGAAGTTCAAGAATTAGGAGAAAAGAGTCCATGACAGAAATAAGAAGATCAAGGAAATGAAGGACGAGATAGAGGTCAAGGACATCGAGCTCGAGACCCAGCAGGGAGTGATTGAGAGGATGCACTCACAGAAGAGAGCTCTCCGTGCGAAGGTCGAGGCCTTGACCACTAGTGTTGAGGAGTACAAGACATCCATGGAGACAATCGGACTTACACTTGTTGACGTGGAGGTCGACATGGAGGAGTAGTATAGACTACTCGACTATCTTTTATCTATCGTACCTTGATTATTGAGTCGCATTGACCATCTAACATGTGGATGGCTTACTATGGTGTGTTTACTTTTTCCAAAAATTTGTTGTTTACTTTGTTCAAACTCTATGTTATTTTGAGCTTGGCTATTGTGATGGTTGTTTTGTGATGTATTGTGCATGTTAATCATCTATGGGTTATCTTATTCCTTATCCTTATTGAAACCACAGATGCCTCCTCGTCGTGCCAACCCTAACCCAAACAACAACAATAACGTCATCCCCGAGATGCAGCAGTTTATGACATCTCAAGCTCAACTGATGAAGACGATTACTTGGTTCATACAGAACCAAAATCAGAATCAGAACAACAACAACAACAATAACAATAACAATAACAACAATCCCAACAATCCACCAGCATTTGACATGCTTACCAGATTTTTGAGGTTGAGGCCAGCCAAGTTCTCAGGAACAACTGATCCAATGGTAGCCAATGACTGGTTATGTTCCGTCAACAAGGACTTAGTCACTGTGGGCTACACTAATGAAGAAAAGGTCAGATTCACAACACATCTGCTCGAAGGACCAGCAGCTACCTAGTGGGATAACTTTCAGATAACCACTCCCCTTGAAGATGTGACATGGGCTGTCTTTGAGGATGGTTTTCGCACTGCCCACATCTCATCAGGAGTGATGAACCTAAAGAAGAAATAGTTTCACAATCTGAAATAGCGTCACCATAGCGTGGCTGAGTACATTGAGGAGTTCAACAATCTGGCGCGTTACGCCCCGGATGAGGTTGATACTGATGCCAAGAGGAAGGAGAAGTTCCTCGAAGGATTGAATGATGAATTGAACCTGCAGCTATATGTTGCCTATGTCCCAACATATCAATCACTGTGTGACAAGGCCACCATCTTGGAGAACAAGATGAAACTGGTCGAGGTCAGGAAGAGTAAGCATAACTTTGATAAGAACAACTCAGGATCGTCTCGCAAGCGCTCCCATAATGATGATAGTGGAAGTTCCGGATTCCAAAAGCATGGGAAGTACAACAGCCACCACAACCACAACCGTCATCATGACAACAAGCACCATCGTAGTCATGATAATGACAAGTATAAAAACCACAGGAGTGGACAGAAGAGCCACCACAGTGGAAGTGGTAATGGGAGTCAGCCTGCAAAGAAAGACCTTAGTCAGGTTGAGTGTTTCAAGTGTAAGAAGATGGGGCACTATGCAAATGAATGCCCGGAAAAAAAGTTGAAGGAGCCAACAAGCCCAACCCTTTCCAGAAGGGACAAGTGAACCACATCAATGTGGAAGAAATATATGAATAATCTGATGTTGTGGCTGGTAAGTTCAAGATAAATTCATTTCCAACACTTGTTCTTTTTGATACTGGCGCATCACATTCATTCATATCAAGAGCATTTGTTGATAAAAATGGAATTCCAACTGAAACTATTGGATGTCCTATAAAAGTAAGCTCTCCCGGAGGGGAGATGATAGTGAATTTTGGATTTCATGATCTAGTGATAGAATGTGGAAAGTATAAGTTTCCAGTTAGTCTGATAATCCTAGATTCCCAAGGGTTGGATGAAATTTTTGGAATGGATTGGATGAATAAGTATCAGGGAGTACTAGATTGTGCCAATCATACTGTCACACTCACAACCCTGGATCAGAAACGGATTAGGTTCAAGTCTAACTTTGAATCTAAAGGGAGTAAGTTAATTTCTCTTAAGGGGGTTAGCATAGACAGTGTGCTAATTGTGAGGGAGTATCTGGATGTGTTTCCGTAGGAATTTCCTCGAATGCCACCAGATAGAGATGTGGAGTTTCTGATTGACTTGTTACCAGGATCTGGACCAATAGCAAAGAGATCCTACAAGATGTCAGTTGATGAGTTAAAAGAAGTCAACAAACCGCTTGGAGAATAGTTGCAGAAAGGATTTATTCAACCAAGTTCTTCATCTTGGGGTGCACCAATTCTGTTTGTTGAAAAGAAGGATATAATTCAAAGGTTGTGCATAGACTATCGTTCACTCAATGAAGTGACTATCAAGAAAAAATATCCTTTGCCAAGAATCAACAATCTATTTGATCAGCTAGAAGGAGCCCATGTGTTCTCAAAGGTTGATCCCCGATCAGGCTATTTTCAGCTTAAGATTAGAGAGCAAGATATACCTAAGACTGCTTTCACCACTAGGTATGGATTGTATGAGTATACCGTGATGCCATTTGGTTTGACAAATGCACCAGCCTATTTCATGAATATGATGAACAAGGTGTTCATGGAATTTCTTGACAAGTTTGTTGTCGTATTCATCGACGAAATTTTGATCTATTCCAAAAGCAAAGAAGAACATGAAGAGCATTTGCATTTGATACTTGAGAAACTCAGGGAACACAAACTGTATGCCAAGTTCAGTAAGTGTGAATTCTGGCTGAATGAAGTTGGATTTCTCGGAAATATTGTGTCAGGAGATGGTATATCTGTCGATCCTGCAAAGGTGTCAGCTGTTACTGAGTGGGAATCTCCCAAGTCAGTGAAAGAAGTTCAGAGTTTCCTCGGCTTGGCAGGATACTATAGAAGATTCATTGAGAATTTCTCAAAGGTAGCTAAGCCAGTGATGGAGTTACTTAAGAAAGAAAAGAAGTTTGATTAGACTGAAGGTTGTGAACTCAGTTTCCAAGAATTGAAGAAGAGACTAGTGACATCACCAGTTTTATGTCTGCCAGATTTGGAGAAGGATTTCCAAGTTTATTGTGATGCATCTCACCAAGGGTTAGGTGGAGTTTTGATGCAAGAAGGTAAAGTTGAGGCTTATGCCTCGAGACAACTCAAAACTCATGAAGTGAATTACCCTACTAATGACTTAGAGTTAGCCTCTGTCGTCCATGCACTCAAAACATGGAGACATTATCTTTTGGGAAATCATTGTGAAGTGTTCACAGATCACAAAAGTTTTAAGTATATCTTCACTCAAAAGGAAATCAATATGAGACAAAGAAGATGGCTAGATCTCATCAAGGACTATGACTTGAGTTTGCAATACCATCCCGGTAAAGCAAATGTTGTAGCGGATGCTTTAAGCCGTAAGTTTTATGTGAATGGCCTTACTAAGGGAGAATTGCCAGATGATCTGTGTGCCCAATTCAAAGATCTCAGATTGGAGATAGTGCCTGAAGGACATATCAAGTCATTGGATGTTCAACCCACATGTTGGACAATATCAAAGAAGCCCAAAAGTTGGACAAGGAAATTGAAGAGATTAAGGGAAAAAATAACAAAGGGAAAGCTAAAGGATTCCATGAAGACGAACATGGTACTTTATGGTATGGAAAACGTATCTGCATTCCGCAAGATCCGGAGCTTCGAAAACTAATTCTCATCATATTCCATTCATCTGGGTAACACCAAAATGTACATGGATGTGAAGGAAAGATTTTGGTGGAACAATCTCAAGAAGGATATTGCGGAGCATATTGCCTTAGGTGTTGTGTGTAGTCGGGTGAAGGTGGAACATCAGAAACCGGCAGGGTTATTACAACCACTACCTATTCCTGATTGGAAATGGGACAAGATTGGTATGGATTTTATCACCGGACTACCAAGGACTAGATCCGGATATGATTCCATTTGGGTTGTGGTAAATCGCCTAACTAAAGTGGCTCATTTCATACCCGTGAAGACTACTTATACAAGTGCTAAGTTAGCCAAAATCTATATGAATAGGATTGTATGTCTGCATGGAGTACCCAAGAGTATTGTGTCGGATAGAGGAACTCAATTCACCTCGCATTTTTTGGCGACAACTGCATGAGTCATTGGGAACAAGGTTAGAATTCAACACCGCTTTCCACCCCCAGACTAATGGACAGACGGAAAGGACCAATCAGATTTTGGAGGATATGCTGAGGGCATGTGCCCTAGACTATGGTGCTAGTTGGGATGAAAGTCTGCCTTACGCAGAATTCTCTTACAATAACAACTATCAAGCCAGTATTGAGATGGCACCGTTTTAATTTCTCTATGGAAGGAAGTGTACTACACCATTGCTATGGAGTGGTGTTGGAGAAAGAAATTTGTTCGGGCCAGAATTAATCAAGGAAGCTGAAGAGAAAGTCAAATTGGTAAAGGACAGATTTAAGATAGCACAGTCCCGACAGAAGAGCTACACAGATCCAAAGCGTAGAGAAGTCACCTATGAGGTAGGTGATATAGCTATCTTAGAGTCTCACCACTTCGTGGTGTGAAGAGATTTGGAGTCAAAGTAAAATTGGCACCAAGGTATGTTGGACCATTCAAGATCTTGAGTCGCAAAGGAGAAGTGGCTTATGAGATTGAACTGCCTGAATCACTGTCAGCCATTCACAATGTGTTTCATGTGAGTCATTTGAAGAAATGCCATCCAGAAATGGAAGAAACTTCTTTGAAGGATACTATACCATTGGAAGAGGTTTAGTTGGAAAGTGATCTCACCTATGAGGAGAAACCTATCAAGATTCTCGAGACTGCAAAAAGAGTTACTCGAACCAAGACTATCAAATTCTGAAAAGTTCAGTGGAACCATCATTCCGAAGAGGAAGCAACTTGGGAAAGAGAAGATGATCTTCGAAAAGACCACCCACACCTATTTTCTAGCCAATCCGAATCTCGAGGGAGAGATTCATCTTAAGGGGGTTAGATTTGTAATATACCAAAATTCATGAATTACAAAAGCTTGCATTTCATTCATGCATTCATAGCATTCCTAGCTTGCACAAAAATTTTCAAATCAAAACTCGAACTAAAACAATTTTATGCCTATGGTTATATATCACATGAGGCTTGGTTTTATTTTTATTTTCAAAGGACATAAGTGTAATTGAGTAAACAAGTGTGTTTGACACATGATTGAATACTTGGATCACACTACAAAAATCCAGATGTGGTTTGAATTCAAACTTATTTGAAATAGGGTTTGAAATTGTTTCCTGAAAATCCAAAAAGAAAAAAAAGGGAAAAGAAATAGAAAAGGACCAGCGTTACCAATTCGGCCCAGTGCCTGTTCCAGCCCAACAAGCCCACCCGTCTGATCCCCTCTCTCTCACCCGCAACCACCTTACCCCGCTCTCGCTGACAGTGGCCTCCATTGCCACCTCATCTTCTTCCCCAAACCCCGCGCCCACGACCAGCTCCACGGCCGTTTCCTCCCCCGTCACTATCGATGAATGCGCGAGTAAATTTCTGTTGATTCTCTGAATAACTCCCCGCCCAGCTCTGGCTAATTAACCCCCTGCTCCTCGTGACCATTTCCCCCAACACAGCAAGGCCCAAGCGCCGCCAGGCTCCGCGAATTTCTGCTTGCACCACCGCAGCACCAAATAGCTTCGGCGACCTATTCCGGTGAGCCTCGTGCTTCCCTTTGCCTCTCGTTCATACGATCTTGCTTGTAAGACCCTTGCACATCTTCTCACACCTTTGGTTTTCTCTTAATCGTCCCAGGTCATCGTCTCCGACAAGCCCCGCGAACGACCGAAGCGCCGCTCGACTCCGGCGAACAATCACAGTAAATCTCGACTGCCCCTTGACCCCTAATCCTTACGACTGTGTTCGTCGTGCCTTTGTGCATCTCCTAACGCCTTTCGTTCATCCTATTGCACCATAGAACGTCGCCTTCGTCTCCGGCAGTGAACACCCGACGCGGGTACGAACTCCGACGAGGTTTTCCGGCCGTGCCAGTGCGCCCCTGTCCAAGCAAAGACCATGTTGAGCTTCACCATCGTCACGCGAGCTCGGTAAGCAACTGCACGTCCCTCCTAACCCCCTATCCTCGTCAGAACGCCAGCGCCAGTAGCGCCGCGGTCGCTGTAGCCACTTGCGCCGCCAGTTCCTGGTCAAAGCATCGTGAGCCGTTAGATCCGGATCCAGTGGCTAGGATAGATCACTTAAGCGATTCGTTTTTGTTTGATCTGAACCATACATAGTCACTTAGATCCAGCGCTCCATGTTGGCCGATCCGCACGAAGCGGTACGGGCCAATCAGATACAACCACGTGTCTAGGATTTTGATTTAAAATCTATTTTTATATCTATTAGAGATTCAAACTTGTAAAATTCATAACTTTTGTTCTGGTTATCCAAAAAATGGAAATAAGATATCATTGGAATCATAAAAATGAGCCCTACACTACTGTGGGCTTGAATTTGTATTTTGCTTCTGTAAAATTTGGTTTATTTGCAGAATCAAATATAGGCTTATTTTGACTATATTAATTATTTGGAAAATGATTTTAAAACAAATTCAAGTTTATTTAGACTTTACTTAGTTAGTTTTGGTGTTAATTACTATTTGACTTGAATGGTTTAGTGTAGACATTGCATTTTCATGCATTCATATATTTTTTGCTTGATTATTTGAATGTAAATTTGGTGCTATCATTTTATGTGTAGATTTTGGTGCTAGTGGTGATTGTGATTGTGAAGATTGTTGCTACTCCCTTAACTACCAAGGCAAGTGGTGCTTCATGTATTTGTCCTATTATTTTTGACTATGCACTAGTGATATTTTGTATAGGGCTTGCATGAAATTTTGCTAAGTATCTGTATGCTATGCCATGGGAAATCCTAGTAGTTGTTGTCTTGGTAGAATTTTCTCTAAGTTAAGATACTTGATATTTTATCATGCTTATCCTAGCTAGTAGCAAACAAGGGTGGATTATATACATGCTATGGAAATTTTTGCTAGGTATTTGACTTATGTTTTGCTTAATAAAACAACTAAGTGAATGAATCACCTGGTTGGAATGGTATGATTGGGTTATGTTGAGTGGTTACACAAGGCCCATGTCTATGGCCTACCTTGTGTATCACACTTGTGTAAAGCCACCCAGGAACAAAGGGATTTGAGATACTTAGTGTTTAGAAGCTTCTAGTGCAACCACATGGCATATGGGCTCTGCCTTGATCATATAGGTTGCAATAACTTAGCCAGATGGACATATGGTGTTAGGGTGATAGGATGGAACACGTCCATTTGGTCTAAGGGAAGGCTTCTAAAAGATCTCGTCTTGATGCATGTCGAGTCTTGTGGGGAAGTGCACCACCTCTCGAGAAGGAAAAACCTAAGTACTTAGCCATGTCCCCGGCAACAGACAAATTGAGCATCAAAGACATTAAAGCTATCAAGGATATCCTCATCCTAATTTCTAAGTTAAAAACTTGTGGTTGAACAAGGGTTAAGGTTCACCAATGTCTATTGGTGGTTCCTTGGGAATTTTGACAAAGAAAAACTTAGTGTTTTTCAACTGATAGGAAAAACCCTATTTTGAGCAAAGCTAGCCTAAGCTACACTTAGGAAAATTCATGTAGATGTTAGATACTCCTATTCTACTAGGGTTCACTTGCCAATACAATTCCAAATGTATTGATTCACTGTGGCTGTAACTTATTGCGGTGACCCAGCATACCACTGCATGATGTAGTATACTATAGTCGTGGAAATAACACCAATGAAACACCGCTCACTAGTATTACATCCCTAAGAGTGGTACAACACAAAAACAATGGGTCCAATACATGGATAAAGGTTACAACTCACTCTATACACAAGATCTAGAGAATACTCTAGGTTAAGAGAGAGAAAGAACTTCTTACAAAGAAGAATCAGAAATGAACAACTCATAACTAATATACTCATAGTCTAGTACCTGAACTATTTGGGCTTGTATTGCGGCTATTGAAATACCCTACAGAAGTAGGTTCTATGGCTAGAGATTGTATTCCTATCTAATCAGCAACGTCGTCTTCCCTTGAGTTGATGTATATGTTGATTTTCTTGACTTCATTGAAGAATTTGAGCTTTGATGATGATTCCTGGAGCATAGCTTGATGTAGATGTTGTCTTAATGGCTTCAGAATCTAGCAAGGGTTAAGAAGATACGTTGAGTACGAGCGTACTCAGCAAGTACAATAGAAAAGGAGTGTTTGATGCACTATATCTATAGCCACAGACTATAGGTCGTAGGCAATGCAAGTTTTCATAAACATTTCTTCAAAGGTTGCTTTTATTCCGAAAAACTATGTCCGTCAGCCTTCACGGGTTGACCAGAACTTTCATGGAGTTCCTTTCCCGCCGGGTTCATCACTCCTTCCCGGAACAGGGAGTAACAAGTTATAGTTCTCACACTCTGCATAGGTGCATTACTTTACCCATGAGAGATCAAATCTTTGTTGCACAACCGAGCAGCTTATTCCCGTCCACAATTCCATGATGTGGGGCCCAGAAGATGATCCAAGCCAATCACTGCCCCCTTCGCGACCTCGCATGCCTCATTGGTGTACACCATGCCCACATATTGGATTACGACAATGGTTTGTACATACCGTTAGATGCCAAAACTATCATGGGACGTTGAGGGTTCCCACCCATATGTTGCATATCCTCTACGAATTACCAATTAATATGCACGCTACAAGGATAAAAGCCATGACCTGCACATCTGGCTACATGCGAGATGAAGAAGATACAGCTGACTTCTCTGTCCCATTCCAAATCTCATGGCTAACGCGTGATATACGGCGCGAGAATCACTAGCGACATTGGTTGTTAAGTCCTAGATAATATGTTCCTTTACCACCGGAACTTTCATAGTAGGTTATTACCTCATGGTATATAACCCATAATCATATTATTATGAAAATAGTGTTTTCGGACCTTTTTCAAATGCAGGTGATGACAACACTAGATTTGTATAATACTTTACAAAAAATAATCAAAGGACATGAGCAAGTGTGAACTTGCCTTTTGTGATTGCAGTATTATGCACTCACGGTCTTCAAGACAATATAAGATCCAATATCTAAAATCAGCATCATTCGTCCGGTAAGGACTAATGTTTAAACAAGCAAGATGCTCTTATGCATAAGTAATGTGATGCACTTGATAAACACGAATCTCGGGGATAACGTTGTTCTAGGGTTTGGATACTGAAAAGGTTTTCCTTGGAATGTGTTGTACTTTAAGTTAAGTTTCACACTTGTGCTTCTTGTTAAGGCTTGTGAGTGTGTGAAATAACATGTAATTATAATAACATATAACAATGAGATACACAAATGTGGAATGCTACTCAAGATTGCTTATACCATAATTGTTTATCTTTAAATTTTACTTTGTAAATAATGTCACTTATAAAGGACTTAAGTGTTATAAATCCTAAGTCTACAAGTAAAATATAAAGTAAGGTGATTACGATTAATCATCATTTGTTGATTTAAATGGCAAAACGAATAACTTTTGAAGAAAATATTTTTTATTAAGGTCTTAACAATCTTTGTGGTTAAGCAATTGTGGTCAAGGTTGTTTGTTCTTGCTTGAATAGTTTGGAATTGAGATGCTTTATGGCTTAATTATAACAAATCAAAGTTAACTATAAAACATATAACAAAGTCTTTAGTCTTATATGGAAAGTCTTGTGGACTAAAGTTAACTTTAAAAATAAGGATGGTTTGAAAGTGTAATAGTTATGATATTTGTACCTTGTGTACCTTATAATGTGTCCTTAAAGTTATTAAGAATGACATTGCTTTTATTGGAGTAGTGGTTTCTTAATTGCATAATGGAATAGAATCATTTATCTTTTTGTGAATGAATGGTTATAATTTATAATCAAGGTAATTTAACTCTTTATGAATTCACTATAATTTTGTGGTATGTTGATAAACTTGTGGTTAAAGTAATGGAACAGATTTAATTTAGTCACAATTATTCTTTGAGATTTTATGTTGGATAAGGATCTTTTTAAGAAAGAATCTACACTTATGGATGAATGATAATTCAATAAAATTGCATTTAAAATGTGTTGAACCATTTTTACTTCATATTATCAATATTGAAGACTAATACTATTTATTAGACTCAATTGGATAATTTTAGGAATATTAGCAAATTTTATTTACCTTTATAGGAATTATTTGTTTAGGAATTAGTTTTGAATTTTCATTTACCTCAGAAGTGGGATATTATATTCTTAACATGCAATTATTATTTTTGTGATCACTTTGGTATATTACATTTATTTTTGTGATTTATAAATAATAAGAAATGATTTTTATAAGGTTTATTACTTAATAAATACTTAATAAATAATAAATATTTAGTTAAGTGAAATAATAATGCATGATTATTATTTTAAATTATAGTTTTTATTTTTCTAATTTTTTTGGTATTTTATTTATATTTTTAACATTTACCATTATTAAAATATGAATTATTTAAGTTTTATTACTTATAAAACCTTTATTAAATAATATTTATTTAAATTATTATCATAATAATGTTTGATAATAGTTTTAGTTGATAGATTTTATTTTTCCCAACATTTTTATATATTACATATATTTTTCTAAATGATAAAACAAAAGTTATTGATTTAATAAGATTTAGTGATTTTATTTCATTCCTAAAATATTCAAATTTGGGCTTATAACATTTTATTTATTTCTTAAACAGAAAATAACTTTTTATACCGAGGCTTAATCTACCCAAGGTCACTGACCAGTGGGCTAGTGACCACATCATCACTCAAGTTAGTAAATGTTGTTGTTACCGACCCTTTTTCTACTCTCAGACAATGACAGATGGGACCTAGGCCATGTCACTTGCCACGCAAGACACGGACTAAGTCAAACTGGTAGACTGGGTCAAGGATGATGTGGGTATGACGTCACAGTGACGTCACCTCGCCGGTGACGCACGAACGGCGAACGACAGCGAATATCCAGCGACTTCTAGCGAGTGGGCAGACTATGGTTCGACTCAGTGCACTACGGGAAGGCGAATAACGGTGGCACCACTCAATTTTGGTCACTGGAGCTACTCCGGCGACCACCAACTACGGCGACCGATGGTGAACTACGGCTCAACGATGATACATGGTATGAGAACGAGATTGGAGGGCATGGGGAGATGCGTATGCTCACCCTGGTTGCAGTAGCGGTGTCGGCGAGGGCAGGCGTGGTCGGAGGCGAGCTCCCCGACAAGATTTCAGACGAACACCGATGGAACGAGATGGTGAAATTTGCCCCAACTCGTAGTCCCCTAGTCTCTATGTTCTTCCCAGATGGTCTACAAGTGATGGTGCTTCACCTCGTCCACTTCACGGCCTCCAGGACGAACTCTATCGACGGCGAGTCATGGCTCCGGTGAGCTAGGATTTCGTCCCCATTCAAAATAGAGAGGATAAGGAGGGAATGTGGATAGGGATGAGGCAGGGTGTCGCGGTGGCCTTCTTATCCCCCTCTGGAACGACGGCAGGCATCTCGATGCACGGATGATGACGACGACGGCATCGGGCGGCGACGGACTCCTCCAGCGAGCCGCCTGTGCGCGTGAGGATGACGACAACATCACTTTTGCAGAAAACCCCCTGGCGATTCCTTCAGCTCAACCCACAGTCCTTCTTCGATCCCACCCGTCAGCCAGAGGAAAGAACGAGCTAGGCTGGCTGCTGGGCCTTTGTGGGCTGCATGTGAGCGACAGATAGGAAGGAAGGAAGTTGGGCCACGGTCAGAAAATGTTTTCTCATCTATTTTTCTTTTCTGCTTTACTATTTTACTTTTCAGATTTGTATTTTAATATTTGGTTTGAACTTTATTTTATAAAATTTATTTGCTGGATACTTGCAGCAACAATTTGTATTAATTGAGAGTTATTTTGTGAACCTTTTGGATAAATGTTTTTATATTTATTTTATTTTATTTATATGAATCCTTTTTAATATTTTGTAGAGGCCTTTGTTATTAATTTTTCTTTATATAATCAACCATGGCTTAATTATATGATATTTCCTTATTTGTTTATAAAGCTTAATTCTAGTTAGCTCATAGTTTGGATGGAAATTTTTATATAATGATCCTATGTCATTATTTGATGTATGAGATACAAAAGAATTAATATGGTTAATATTACTCTTCATGGATTTAAGAAATAGCAATGTGTATATTCTATTAGAATTAACACAGAAGTTAAGGTTTGAATTATAAGTTCTTACCCTAGAGTTTAGGGCCTTTGATTTACTTATTTTCTTTTGTTGAAGTGAGTAAAGATTTAATAGCTAAAACACATTGTCTTTATGTTTATGATCATTAATGATACCACTATTTAAAATAGAAAGTTATTAACTAGAATGTCTGATGGAAAAGAATTGATAAAGATATTCCTAAGCACATATAGTTATGATAATTGGAATTGATAGAGATGTGCTTAAGTGATTTATTATATAAACTATTCTTATAAAACATTGTGGAAATAATATGATTATCCCATAAATGAGATGGACATTAAACTTGATTATGGATTTAGGGTTTAGTGTTTACCAAGAATTCCTATCCTCCATAATTCATATTTCTGGACTTGTAATTAAGGAATTCCTTTCCTAGATATATTACTTCTTCCTATCAAGCATCATGGTTAACATGATGAGCTTTGCTTCACAAGACTATTTTTATCCACCCTTTATTCTTCTAAACCTATTTACAAACCCCATGAGCTTGCCACTAAAGCTTTTCATAATCTTTCATCTGTCCTGACTTGGGTTATATCAACTACTCTTCTGTGGATAATTCCCCAATTCAACAAGTAGCTATTTCTAGCTCCATTACTATTCTTCCATAATTATCCACCTACTAATATTACTTCAGCAGATGTATTTATAATTAGATATACATCAAATCCTACTTCACCTCAAGGGTTAACTCTTTTTCCAGAGGAAAATACTAACTCTATAATTCCATGCTGCTCTAACATTATTTTAATCATACAATCTTATCTTTACTTGACTCCAATATCTCATATTGAAGTATAATCATGTTTTACCCACCAATGTCACTTATACTCGATATAAGCATTCAATATTGGTGATCCAAGCATGATCATTATAATCCTTTGATCCCTTATGGTTTAGGTTTCTAATGAGCTAGTCAAGGCTTCATCAATGCAACACTACAGTTGTATTATAATTATCTTCTTAATATCTCTAGTGGATTGGGGAATGTTATTCATGGACTATTCCTACTTAGTCCAATAGGATTACTTCTGATAACTATCTTCAATGTTTACCCCTATGATCTACTTTTTCACCATATAATTATATAATCTAAATAACTCTTCTATTCATTCAGGAGTGATTTAACTCCCCCAATAATCCTATTGATCTTATTTACTTCCAACACTCCCCATCTTATAGATGATATCAAATCTAGCATTACTACTTACCTCTTATTTCTATTTTCTTTATAAGCTTTAAGTGAATACCTTGATATGGACAAGAGTTGATAGGTTAAGAATTGGTGAATCAATGGTTGATTACTCTACATTGATGAACCATAAATATAAGGATAGGATTCCACAGAGATGGTAAGGATTGATATGGAAGGAAAGATAAGGGGTGAATGGTCTTAGTTTTGTTTCCTTCCTAACTAAAAAGTTAGGGTGAAGTGTTACCATGTTTCTCATGCTAGAATGGATAAGGATTGAATAGGTCAATAGTTGGTTATTACATTCTTGTTACTTGGTATTCATGAGTTATTGTAATGAATACTAGGATATGATTACTTAAGGATCAATTATAAAACATTAAGTAATGTCTTAGGCTTTAACTTTTATTACATTTGATCTACTCTTAGATCAAATCTCCTTTACCCAAAATAAGGTTTTAGCAAAGGTTATTCTGAATCTTATCACAATCAACTTGATGATCTCCTTTAATTCCATCAAGTTGAGAGAGGATTTAATCCCTTTGACAAGTTTTATTCAAAAGCACGAAAATTATTCGGATTTTCTATGCATGAATGCAATGCACACATCTGGGTCCAGCTTATTTCTAAGCTCTAATACTGGGATGTTACACTTATGATGTTGCAGGTTACTCTGATGAGGATTAGGGTTATGAGTCTACACTCAACATGCTTGCCTGTGGCACATGAAGATGAAGACTTTACATTATTTACTTATGTTTTTGGACTCTTGTACTAGCCTTTGGCTATGGAGTTGTAAAAGACTATGTTTATCTCTGGATTGACGATGTAATAAAGATCTTTGTATCTGTGTACTTCATCTTAAACTATGGATGCTAGCATTGATCTAGGGACTAGCATTGCAATCACAGGGACCTTTAACTTATAAAGGTGGGGTTTTACACATGTTGTCATGGGGAACGTTTTCAACACTTGTACATATTTATACAGTCGATATCATGATCTTTTGTTTGTGGATGTCAGCGGTGTGAAATAAAAGGGGATCTTGTAAGTCCATGGAGTATCATATATGTGTTAGAGAAACGCCTGGGCGGCTAGCCTAAGCCATGCCTAATCATGGTGGAAACTTACAGCATAACCATAGTGAGCAATCTATGAAGCATCTTCAGAAAAAAAAATTAAAAAAAGAGAAAAGAAAAAAGAGAAAAAAGCACCATGCTCATGGTAAATAAAAAGATCGCTGAGATGCTCATTGTTTCAGTGTTTCCCAAAATAGTTCTAGCAATAGTAGCTTCTAGGAAAGGACCTAATGAACCACTCGCATCTAGCATAGTAGAAGTAACATCATGAGTATCAGAAGCAATTTCAGATTCAGCAGTAGTAGCAGTGTGTGTAGCATGTGTATGTGGTGGTGGTGTATGATACGTCGGAAACATATCTATAATTTTTGATGTTCCATTCTTGTTTAGTATCTACTTTGCTTTGCTTTGTCCACACTTTGAAGTGCTTTTCATATGTTTTCTGGTACTAAGCTATTGACAAGTTGCCACAATGCTAGTTGCCTTTTTTTGCTGTTTTTGGTTCCAGAAAAGCTAGTAAGGAAATATTCTCGTAATTTGACGGGACAAAAGCCAAAGCCAATATTTCACCAAGGAGAACACGAAGTCCAAAGGAGAGACGAAGGGGCACCACAGGGCGGCCTCACTCCCCACGCGCGGGCCCACCCTAGGCCGCTCCTAGGCAGGGTCTGGGCCCCCTGGCCGCCTCCCAGCCTCGCCTCTTCTCCTATAAGAAGCCCCCGATGCCTAACCCTTAGCATTGATGACCCACAAGTATAGGGGATCGCAACAGTCTTCGCGGGTAGTATTACCCAATTTATTGATTCGACACAAGGGGAGCCAAATAATACTTGCAAGCCTTAACAACTGAGTTGTCAATTCAGCTGCACCTAGAAATAGTTCTTGCTCACAGAAGTTTATCAGTAGCAACAACAAAGAAACAACATCAGTAAAACAGGAGCAACAGTAATAGTAGTAGCAAACAGTAGGATATGAGCGCGATAGGCATAGGGATGGATGGACGGGAGTTGCATGGATGAGTCTAAACATGTAACTTCAAGATCTAGGGCATTGCAGATAAATAAGAACAAGCATACAAGTACTAAAAAATCATAGGCATGTGATCCATATAAAGTCATGCGTGCTCACAATGAGAACTTGCACAACATCTTTTGTCTAGCTAGCCCATGGCAGCGGGGCCTCTAGGGAACTACTGGAAATTAAGGTGCTCCTTTTAATAGAGCACCGGAGCAAAGCATTAACACTCCGTGAACACATGTGATCCTCACACCACAGCCATCCCATCCGGTTGTCCCAATTTCTGTCACTTCAGGGCCTTTGGATTCGAACAATGATATGTGTACACAACTTATAGATAAGATCACAAACAAAACTATCATAATGATTCAATAATAAGTTCAGATCTAAGATAATGGCACTAGGGCCCTAGTGACAAGAATTAAGCAGAACAAGTTGCAACAAAGTCAAATAGCACTAATAGAGATACTAGGCACTATGCCCTAAAAATCTTATTCGATTACAAGATAGAAATCATCCATTCCCTACCATCCCCATAGCCTACAGTGAAGTATTACTCACTCATGGATGAGGGAAACATCAATGGTTGATGGAGAGGCGTTGGTGATGACGATGGCGATGATCCTCTCCAAATTCCCCGTCCCGGCAGGGTGCCAGAACGGAGTTTCTAGATCCGAATCTTGGTTTCTAGTGGTGTGTAGAGGTCCCAACCCAATAAGGTAGGTTCCTCCTGTGTTTTACAATGCTAGTCCCTGGATCATTAGCTAGCATCCACAGTTAAGATGTAATATCAAGATACAAGGGTCATAACATAAATATATAACCAGGAATAACATAAGTTTAATTACATCAAACATAGCTCATTTGGCTATTACATTACATTGCAGCGGAATAACTATAGTCATGGGTCCTTCATCTTCAAAGTGCCACAGGCAGATGTTGGTTGTAGACTTTGTAGTCCTAGTCAATCAAACAATCTTCATTTAAAAACAATCAACCTGCAACATTACAAGTTACAGCCACAAGGGTCAATACATTTGAATTGTATTGGCAAGCTTCACTTCTATTTGTAATAAGAGTGGATCCTATCATTATATGCATGTTTGGCTAAGTAGAGTTTAAGGCTTCTTTGTATAAAGTATTATTTTATCCTATCTTATAAAAAAAATTTAAGTCCTTTGTCAAATCTCTTTCCAAGAATCCCTTGAACCCTTGGTAAGTGTTCAAGTCCTTGTCAAAATCTCTTGAGCTACTTGGTAACCCCAAGTACATCATGCTCTTGAGCACCTTGGTAACTCCCCAAGTGCAACAAGCTTAACAAATCTCTTTGAATTCCTTGGTACCCCCAAGTGCATCAAGTTTTTATATTAGAAGTTGGAATGTCGAGATCTCCCATAGTTCAAACTTTAGTTGCTCAGTATTGTCCATAACCGGGGACACAGCTAAGTACTTAGATTTATTTAGCTTCTGCAGAAGGAGTACACTTTACCCACATGACACAATCCCATCTTGTTGCCACCAGTGGCCTACTGGATTAGTGCTCACCAAGTTGGAGTACCGGCAGACTGAGAATGTGACGAAGTCTTTCCAAAATGTCCTCCCATACATCATTGCTAGCTTGTCTTCAGCCCCCATGAAGCATTCCAGATCCCCATGTCCGGTAACTAAAGACAATGTATGGGTCTTCCTAATATAGTTGACTAAGCCAGAGCCATAATAGCATGTGGTTGTACACGAAAGCCACAATTGGAGAAACATGTTCAATCTCTAAGTTTCCTAGGTGGTTTTCTTTTGGAGCACAACACAAAGTGATCCCCATAGACATGGTCCCTTTTGTTGCCACCTTCTCCAAAATTTAAAGTGTCCACCACCTAGGTGGTTCATTGAGTCCTTGTTTTATTATTATGTAAAACATAAGTCCTTTTCTCAATCCTTTGTAAAATCTCAACATGTATCTCTTGTCAAAATAAAGCATGTCTAAGCATGTACAAATTCAATATTTTCACTAAGGAGTGTATAGGGAATCCTATTAGGATTTAGCATATCATAAGTATAAAGAAATCTCTTTTCTTGCATGTTTTCATAATCCACTAAGTATAATGAAAATAGTAGGACTTGAGATGATAGTGTCAATTGCCTTTTTGGTAGGGAATGAGGGTTTACTCCCTGATCTTGCTAGTCTCACACTTTGCTAAATTCACTACAAGTCAATCAAACAATCATAGTATCAAGTAGCATTCCAAACCAATATACAAACAACATTTCACATACACAAGCATGGATTCTAAGTCATGTATGGGAACATGCTTAAGATGGTTTTATTTACAAGGAAGGTCTCTACTAGGTTTATAACTTTGTAAAGTCCAAATTGGTCATTTACCAAAATGGCAAAGTCATTTGCAAATGTGTTTTATCCTTAAACCATATCCAAACCACTCATTATTTTATGTGGTGAAAAATATTTTCTTTATTGAAGCAAAACCTTATGTTTTTCTCCAAGTGAGTTGTCATTGCAAAAATTGGTGTTTTTGGGTCAGTAGGTTTTGATCCAAACATTTTCTCAAAGTTTTCTTGTAAAAACATTTCCATAGTAAAATCCATAATTTTATTTGGCTAGAATATGGTTAAGTTAAATAATTCAACCTAAATTATACCAAAATAATTTTTAATACCAAGGGTTGGTTCCTAGGGTCAGTAAGGTCACATAAATCCATTTTGCTAAAGATTTAATCCTAAAACTAATTTTAAACAATTTTTTTATACTCTAGACAAGCATACAAAAGTTTCTGCAAATTCAACCAAACTAACAGATACTATCTGTAAAACCAAGGGCATGGTTGGCTAGGGCTTGTTCTGCTGAATCCAATGACATAAAATTTGCAATTTTTGGACGTGTGGTTTGAAAGTTACAAGGGTTTGAAGTTTGCAAATAAATCTGTTTTCAAATTTCTTTTAAAACGAAATAGGTGACACGCGACGTGTTTTAACTGGACGGTACCGGTTCGGGTGGATCGATATCTCTGGATCGTTGGATCTAAGTGGGATCGCACGGCGCTGGTTGCTCGATACCCCTTCGCCCACTTTCTTTCCTATACGATAGATCTAAATCTAATGGTCACTAGCATGCTTGCCAAATTCTGGCGGCGCTCGGTGGCTGCGCGCGGCGGCGACGGTCTGGCTGCGGCTATTGGCGGTTCTAGGAAGCAAAGTACGAGGTGAGAACGCTCACCGTGATCGCGAGGACGAGGTGATGCTTGGGGCGCGGTCGGCTGGTCTCGGGGCGCTCAGGGTCTGCAGTAATTCCTCGCCGGAGTGGAGGTTGGCGTCGGGTGGCTCTGTCCGCGGTCGAGGGCGACGCTGTAGATCATCCCGAAGCAAAACGAGGGCACGGTTAGAAGCGTACGATCAAGGCAGAACTGTGAGTGTGAACGAGAGGGCGCGGGGCGGTCGGAATCTACCTGTGGGGCTCGTCGGAGTTGGAGGCAAACGCGGTGGTGTTCGGAGTTTGTCGAGGACGGAAGGCACAGGGAGGATTGTCTGTGAGTGGGAAGGCTGTCAGCGTGCTCAGGGAGGTTCGGGGTGATGTGGTTTGGCCGGAATCGATACTGGTCCTCGTCGGAGCAGAGGGTGCTCGGGAAGAAATTGGAGGCGGTCTGGGGCGTGCGAGCGCGAGGTGTCAGAGGGGAAATATAGAGGATGCTCTGGCGTTTCCATCTGCGTGATCAAGGCTGGTAACGTCTATCGCGTTAAAGCGAATTAAGCTGGAGCAATCAACGGCAGAACGGGGGAGAAGAACTGGTCGCTGCGGGATGGGTGAAGGAGACGATGAACAGTGATAGCGGGCCTACCAGTCAGTGGAAAAAGAAACGAGGGGGAGGTCCACCAGTCAGTCTCTGTGCGGGTCAGGTAGTTGGTTCGAATCGTTTTCTGCGGGGAGGAGAGAACTGGTTTAGGTGGGCTGCTGTTGGGCTTGGCCAGTTGGGTCAGGTCCGACTACATTTTTTTTCTTCCTGTAATCTTTTTCTTTTTCTGAATCTAATTTCTGTTTCAAATTTTTAACCAAATAAATATCAACCAAATTAATTCAAACACCACTCTTCACAAATTGAACTTGGTTCTGTTTATCAGCATAAATCAAGGTCCAAAATAAAATAATATTTTTAAATACTTTTATGCTCCTTTTATTAATTAAAAATGAACCATGGTTTATTAATAAAATAGGGTTTGGTTTAATTAATAAAATCTTTATTTAAAACCCAATTATTTTCAAAACCAGTTCAGTAGGTTTTATTTGGAAGTAAGGAATATTTGGAAGCTTGTCTAAAATAAAATAACTTTTTGATTTAGGGTCCATTAATAATTAAATACAATAGACCTTCATTATTAAATCAATTAAGATTTGTTTTATTAGAAGCTTTATTTTGCAATCTAAAATAAAACCAAAACTTCAGTAGGCTTTATTTGTGAATATAAAATATTTGAAAGTCTTATTTTAATTAATCTAAGAAGTTTTGATGTCTCATTTAAATTGGTAATACCTTTTATTTAAATAAGATTGGATATTAAATCCTTATTAATTATTTAAAAAAACTTTTGCTAATTTAAATAATAAAATGTTTTAATTTTCGAAGCTTGGCTAAGGTTTAATTTGGCTTTATAAAACATTCTTTATTTATACTTCTATTTCATTTGTAAATAAATCTTTTCACTTAAGGGTTTCTAAAATAGTATTTCCAAGTGTTTTTATTTTTCCTTAATTAAATGTTTATCTTTTTAGATCCCTTTAGGTTTTATTTAATTCAAAATGGTTTGAAGTTCCAATTGAATTCAAAAAGTTTCTTCTGGCTCTGAAATTTAAACAAAGTTTTATTTTATTCATTTATTTTCACATTACAAGATTTGGAAAATCTTGGGATGTGACATGGTGGCGGCACAGCGGAACTCTTTCTGGAAAAACATCGAACCCCCCTCGGTTTTTAGGTCAAGGGGTAACTTATAGGCGAAGAGGAAGCCCGAGGGGGTGCCTGGGATGGTCGCACCCCCTAGGCGCGGTCTAGGCCCACCCGCGCCTGGCAGGGGTGTGGCCCCCCTAGGCCTCCACTCCGTTTCATCTTCTGGTGAAATAGGATTTTCAGCATATTTTCCGGGATTTTTCCTGATAGTTGATTTTCTGCACAAAAACTAGACACCAAGGTAATTCTGTTGAAAACAACGTCAGTCCATGGTAGTTGTATCCAAATCACACAAGTTTAGAGGAGAAACAATAGCAAAATTGATCGAGAAAGTAGATACGTTTTAGACGTATCAACTCACCCCAAGCTTAGCTTATTGCTTGTCATCAAGAAATTCAGTTGAAAACTGAGTGCGATAAAAGAACTTTCACGAACACATTTGCTTCATATGATGTATATATTCTCAGCACAGGAGTAGATGCTTAAACAATTCATAATAAGAAGCTTGCAACCTAGTATACTCAATAGTCATTGCAATCTATGAAGAGAAACCAACTCAATAATAATAAGTAGCATGGAACATAAACATAAGCAACATTGCAATGCTCATAGTAAGGTATGATAGAGTGGTATCTCTCTTGCCTTTGTTTGTAGAGCACAATATAAATTCCAAGGCACCTCTGAAGTTCAAGTGAAGACTATAAGTAAAGATATCAGAGATACAAGCATCAAAGTCATGACATAATTAACCAAGTTTTGAGACAAACACAAGAATGATAACTATTCTCTCAAGAAGGTGCTCGTAGAATAAGTGGTGACTCAATAAGGAAGTGAAAAGGTTTTGAAAAGTTTGAAAGGCTTCCAAACGCTGAAAGTAACGTACTCACTAGCTTTGAGCTATCATTTCCCCTATCATAGGAATATTTATATGGTTAAGGTGAAAGTGAGGTCCATTCTGAGTTATATGCTGGACAAACCATAAACTGGAAATCCCAAGTCCCTTGAGTACGAGGGTCGCTTCGCATGCTACTCAACTTTGGTTACCTGCAAGTTCTTGTCATTGTACATACATTCATATCATAGAGAACCGCCAACGGGGTACCCCTTGCACATGATACAGGAGCTATCCCGTGATCAAAATGACAAGGCAAGCAGACAATGGGAATCTCAACGATCTTTTTATTTACTATGTGCATAGCTTTTTATTGAGGATGTTTCACAGAATGCTCATTATGGTGATGCTGCAAGTTTTCACCATGATTAGGCATGGCTTAGGCTAGCGGCCTAGGCGTTTCTCTAACACATATATATACTCCATGAACTCACAAGATCCCCTTTTATTTCACACCATCGACATCCGCAAACAAAAGAGCAAGATATCAACTGGATAGGTATCCATAAGTGTTGAAAGCGTTCCCCGTGACAACATGATTCTGCTAACTCCCAACCTATAATTTGCAAGCATATAACTTTCATGGACATGTCACAATGGTTCAGGATTGTTAAGTGCAAGAAATAAAGTGTGCCATCAAGTTCGTGAGAGCTTTACTAACTTTCTCAAAACAGTCAAACATTTTATTTGGAAGAAAACAAGGCATATAGAATATGCACTGAAATAGCAAATGATGCTAATAGGTAGGTATGGTGGACACTATTGGCAATATTGGTTTTGGGGAGTTGGAAACACAAGTAGAGCTCATACTCAGTGCAAGTGAAGGATAGCAATAGATAGGGAGCGACAAACGAGAGAGCAATAATTGTCATAATCATCCTTGCAACAAAACAGGACTAATTATGGCATGAAAGTGATACAAGAACTATGAGGCAAAATAAATCATAGAGGCTTACTGACTATTGTTTAGTCATATGCATGCATGAGCATGTGCCAAGTCGATTCACATGAAACATTCAGAGGAGGATACCACAATATCATACCAAAATATGAATAAAACAATGCAAGAAAACATTCATATGACATGCTACAAACTATTAGCAAGTTGGAGCTAATCACAGACAAGCAAGAGCTACTAAGCATCCATTAGTAACATACTCCTTACAATGAACATACTAAGCATGCTCATAATGATGAGTATATGTACAGACATGAAAACAAATAGAGTTCGTTACCAGCCTCTTACCACACCTCAAGTTGTCTTAATCTTCCTTATTGCCCTTCACTTGTGTGACTTGAATAATAACATGAAACCAAAATCCACTAAGGATGGCTGAAACCTGCAAAGAACTCACAAAATCAAAGAAGAACAACAAATATTTTTGGTGTTTTTGATTTTTTAAAACAAGCAAACAAAGCAAAATCTTTTTGGATTTTTCTTTAAGGCAAACCAAAGCAAAGAAACAAACCAAGAGAAACAACAAAAATATTTTTGGTATTTTTGTGTTTTGAGAAAGCAGAAACAAAAACCAAAAAGAAAGCGAAACAATGGATATACAAAGAACCGACCGAACATGATATATAAATGAGTGTGATGTCGGTATACCTCCCCCAAGCTTAGGCTTTTGGCCTAAGTGGGGCTCAATCCCATGGTGCCCAAGTAGGTGCACCTCCATAGTACGACGAGGAGGCTCCCTCGTCCTGGTACGATCTTGAGGACTCCCCTATGTAGTATACAGAGGGGTCGTATGAGGGCGCTTCCCCCTGATAGTGTCCATGGAAACCAAGAACGCGTAGCTTGTCATCCATCTCCTCCTTGGAGCGCGACAAAGGTCCCTGAGAAATACTGAACAAAGTGGTTTGGGGGAGAGGGATCTCTCTCTTCCCTGTCAATAAACAACATTCTATAAACCAAGTTGAAAGGATCGTATGAGCACCTAGGGGGGGGGGGTGAATAGGTGCTACTTCAAATTTTCTTCTTTTTCAAATTAAGTTTTGACAAGAAAGGTAAATTCTCTAGATAATGCAACTAAGGTGAATTTACCTATATGAAAAACAAGCACTAGCTAACACAACACTAAGCACGAACAAGTAAGTAAAGTGTGGTAAAGGATAGAAGTAACCAAAGTGGTAGACGTGGAGACACAAGGATTTCTTTCCCGTAGTTCCTTCCTTTTGAGGGGAAGTACGTCTATGTTTGGAGAGGGGGTGGTTTCAAACCACCAACGCCACGAGAGGCCTCCCTTGTTCTTCGATGAATCTCACCCCAACGGGATCGATCCACCTTCCACTATATCGGCAACCTTCGAGGTGGAAGCCGACACCTTTACAACAAGTTCGGGGCACATATCCACAACTTAATTGGGGGCTCCCAAATACAAGCAAGCTGTCAAGACAATCAAAGACAAGCTTGTAAGAACCGAATCTAGAACTAGGGTTTCCAAATAAAACACTAGAGCAATGGGGGGGGGCCTCAAATGAATAAGGGGGAAATGAAGATCTCTTTTGGTGAAGTAGTAGATCAAGGCCTCCTCCTTCGATTCTCCAAAGATCAAAGACTTTGGATGGTGGAGTGAAGAGATCTTGGCGATTTTGTGGCTCAAAATGGAGGTAGTAGTCTTCAATGCAACGAGCACCTTGTCCCAAGGTAGGTGGAGGGGCATTTATAGCCTTCTGAGCAGATCTGACCATTGAGCATTTATTGCAGCGGTAGTACCGGAAAACACCGGTACTACCGGCCTGGTACCGGAAGTGCGTTGAACAAAGCACACAGGCCCCAGCCACCAGCGATATCAAATTGTGGTGCTACCGCAAAGAAGTAGTACCGCCCCTGGGGCACGGTACTACTGGACGCATGCGGTAGTGTCGCATTTTGGTACCGCGAAGGGCAGTGACATTTGCCCAACTTGCCAAAAACCCTCTGCCGCTCTAGGTACTAAAATGCGGTACTACCGCATTTTGGTACCTAGGCGGGCAATAGCTTTTGGCAACTTGCAAAAAGCTTCTTCCGCGCTAGGTACTAAAATGTGGTACTACTGTATTTTGGTACCGGGGCGGGCAGTAACTTTTGGAAACTTGAAAAAATCTTCTGCCGTGCTAGGTAGTAAAATGCGGTACTACCGCTTTTTAGTACCTAGCATGGCAGAGGTATTTGGCAACTTGCCAAAACTTACTGCCACAGTAGGTAGTAAAAAGCGGTACTACCGCTTTTTGGTACCTAGCCTGGCAGAAGGTTTTGGTCAGTTTGTCCAAACACACTTCCAAGCCTAGTAGCAGATTCTAGTACACCCAATACACTGCAAACCCCTTTTTGATACAACCTGTGGTACACTTGGCAAATAATTAGTCCGATATGTGTGTTGTTCTAAACACCAAAGTCACTAGGGATAGGAAATGCTCTTTCAGTCTCCCCCTTTTTGGTGTTTGATGACAACACACATTTGCATGATAATATTGTGATGACAAACAAGGTTTTGAAAAATAGAGATGGGGCTCCCCCTAGATAAGTAGAATCTATACCCCTTCTATTTTACAAGCTACCTGGGAGTGTAAAGTCGCACTTAGAGCACATACCTTTGCATAATAAAGTGTGATGAGAAATATTGATAACGAATAGATAATATCATCACACACACCACATAAGATGGATCCATATGAGAATACCCATACCACACAAATGATGGATCCATACGATAACCACATAGTCTCACCATACATAGCACAATTAGTTAGTTCACAAGATTCACACATAATAAGAGGCAAGCAAATAAAGTTCACAAGCGAATAAAAATCAATGGCAAGCACGAGATTGTGACTTTTCCCACGCAAATCTCGCATGCCTAATGTGCAACTTCTCCCCCTTTGGCATCGAGACGCTAAAAAGGGACAAGAGCAACACTAACGTCCCGGATATCACTCGTCATCATCATCCCAGGCATCCCAGGCATCATCATGAGTCGGCGGGGCACGGGAGGAGGAGGTGGCACCATCATCCCAGTGGCTGTGCTTGGAGATCCATTGGTCTTACGGGGTGATGTTGTTCTCGGAGCCCTTGGAGACGGTCAAACCTTGATCCTCCATCAATTCCTTCTGACGAGCACATGATTTCTTGGCATAGACATGAGCCTCATACATGCGCTTCTGATTGTCAACTTGGAAGCAAAATACTTTCTTGCGCTTAGCCTCAATCCTCTTGGCCCAAGATGGTTGAGTAGGCTTGCAGCATGAGATCACAAAGTCAGCATCCTGGGCATCATCATCATCACCGGACCCCTCCTAAAGTGGGTTCCCATCCTCATCAACAAGTTGACCATCCGCATTGCGAGGTTTGGGATGGGTCTTGATCAACAGATTATTGTGCCGGTGAGTGACAAGGCGTTGAGAATTAATGTCATGAGCAATCGATGGGCACTTGCTAAGAATGAGAGCCATGATATAGGGAGCAAAAGGAGGCACCCTCCAAGTGTAGCTGGCACAGACCATCTCATTCCAAATAACATCCATCACATCCATTGGTTGGCCGGAATCACGATGGTGAAAGGTGGTGATTGTAACACCCTCAGAATCGGACCTATGCAAGTTTGGGCAAAATTCACCAAACCCGCATAGAAACGATTCAAAGGTGCCCACCAAGCACTTTCGTGCGGGTGGAAAACGAAGTAATAACATCACACAACAGTCCTCGATGGGACCCACGTAAGCAGATATATATAAGCGACTCCATGAGTCAAGAATGATATAATATACAAGATCCATATCACCTTGAAAGCAGAGAGCGTCCGACTACGGACAAGAAGCAAATGGGGCTAAGAGCCACGAAGAATAACCAATGGCGTCCATAACCCTGCAGGCCAAGCCGGAAGGGTAACCTCGCTAACGACGCCGATCTCAAAACCTGCTTAACAAAGGGGTGCCGAAGGGCAAAACAGAAAACAAAGAAGGAGCGTCAGTACTGAGGCCAGTACACGGCGAGGCTAGAATTCGGCGGTCCTCGCCTACATAGGTATGGTGGACTGAAGCGGCAGCGGCAGCATGCACTAAATATCCTATAGAGACTCGATACAACTGGCGGTTATCAGAGGGGGGTAAGAATGACCTAACCGGATCCAACCTGAAGCTATCACCAAACAAACCCATCCTGGTGTTTCCCCCTCGAGACCAAACGAGGAAGTCAACCGAGGAACTCACACAGTTGGCAGTTTTACTTATTCAGTTGTAGTTGTGGCACCTTACTAGTCAGATTTAGATAAGCGTCCTGATAAAGTAAGCAGTGGGCACTTTTATTTAATCATTCCGTTGAAGTTGCAGCAATTACTAATCAGATACAGATAGTATGAGATAAACCCAAAACCCAGCAGTTGTTGGTACTTTTATTCAGCCAATTCGTTGTAGTTGCAATACTTACTAGTCAGATACATTTGTCGCAAGCGACAACCAAACAAGCAATGGTGGGCAGTATTAATTAGCCATTCCATTATAGTAGAGCTGATTACTAGTCATTATAAGTCAAATTTATAGCAAGAACTTTAGTTATGCTTGTCTATGATCGAGATCTGTGCTCCAAGTCGTCCATATCCGCGGACACGGCCAGAAAGTTTTAACCCGCCGGTGCACCATTAGCAACACACGCCGATCAACCTCGAAAACCAAATCAAAACCCAACGAGGCTTTCACATTGAACAATCACAGATTGAGAAATATTTCAGGGGCCACCTTAGAGTAGAATCAACGGAGTAAGCAAGCTCCGAGGCGGCCTCAAGGCTTGGCGGGACGGCTGTGAACGACTGGGAACCCCAAACGGGGCTTGTCGACACCGCGAAATCGTGGTCCGAACCTAAAAGACAAAGGTGCAAGACTCGCACAATCGTAAATAAAGCGGTAAAACATGGCATAAGCACAGGATCGTAATAAAACCTCAAACTAGTTTGTGGCCCCAAGAAATAAGAATGAATCAAGCTCGCTCGGGGGTCCCATATACCTCCGGATGTGGATAGCGCAAAATCAAGGAACAGTATCAAGTACTCGGGTCTTACGGACACAAGTGGGCTCGAAACCAAATATTATCTATCACCCACCGATGCCTCTCGCTTATTCAATTTTAGTTGTTAAACAGAAATTAAAGTGACGATAAGTAAAACTAGAATCATCTCCAACATCAACATGCGGCAATACATCAAGAATCGTGGCATATGACGACACGCAACAGACTTGAGCAAGCGATCACGACGCAAGTCCAACTATCTACCAAACAATGGTAATAGGGTGTGTCCAAGGCAATATAAGGCTGCAGGGATATCACGGATCGGAAACTAGAGCATCGCAACACAGATAGCAATAGAACAACAGGAGGGAATAAAGACTATAAAAGTAAGATAGGTAGAAAGGGGGAGATGCTCGCCTGAAAACATTGTCGAAAGGTTCCACCGAAGATCGGGGCAAAGCTCACATCAACTCAACGGCCTTATCCGCGAAGAAGCAAAACACTAGAAGAAACACCGGATGCAACATTTAATACACGGCAGAAGATCGGCATGATGCATGCATGATGTATGGCATGGCAAAGGTGCGGTGCAATTAGGTCAGATTAAGTGGAACCGGGGTCCCGACAATTAATTAGGTGGTTCATGTTATTTATCTACCCCGCAATTTTAAATGTTGTTTAACAAGGCAAAAGATAGCACCGGTTCGCTACACAAATTTAAATGAGGCCGATATGAGACTAGATTTGCCCGCATATGGGCCCCATATTTAATTATTAGGTGAATCGGCATAAGGCCCCCAAACCACATGATTATGCATGCAAGTATGACAATTCAATATGCATCAAGTTGTTATCATGTTATAAAATAGGGTTTCGGAAAGGGTTCACACATTAGGGGTCTCGACGATCTTGGGGTTTTCCGGGGTTCGGGGTCGACAGGGTCCAGGGTCGGCCTCAGGGTCCAGGGTTCGACGGTTCCGTTCTCGGTTATCGGGGTCGGTCTCAATCAACGAGGCAGATCTTGTCGCATCCGCGGCCTTCGTGCACGGGATCGGTCTCCGGGGTCGTGCTCGGACATCGGGGTAGTTCTTGTCGCGTCCGGGTGCGGGACTTGGTTCGTGCCGGGACGCATCGGGTTCGTTTCGGTCGGTGCCGTTCTTGTCGTCGGGAAGAACTTGCCGGGTCCCACGGGTCGGTCTTGCCGTTGCGAGGATCTTGTCGGGCCCGCGCCATCGAGGCGGTCTTGTCGTCCGGGAAGCGGTTCTTGTCACACCTGTGCTCTTCGGGTGTTATGGCCACGATCCTGTCGTTCCGATGACGGGGTCTCCAGGGTCTTGACGGCTTCGGGTCCGAGAGGGAGGTCTTGGCGTCGGGGTCTCCGTGAAGCGGACTTGGCGTTCGGGTCGCGGCATTCTCGGTTCCGTGATGGAGATCATGAGGTCCCGGCCCTGGAGGTCCGGGAGGGAAAACTTGACGTGTCGAGGTTGTGTTTCCGGTCCCATGTTGGAATCTTCGGTATCCCGCGGTGTAGTGTTTGTCGTTTTTGGGGCGCGCTTGTCGGTCATGGGGCTCGGCGCCGAGGTCGTTGGCGAGCTTGGGATGCCTCAGGACGGTCATCGGAACGGCGGCATACTCCCATGGCACATACACGAGCACACGCATACACGAAAGCAACGTAGCGCCTGAGGCCACGGTGGTGGCCAGCGGGCCGGGCCGTGGTTCGCGGAGGCAGGCGGGCGTCCTCGCGGGGCGAGGTCGCCGCTGGTCGGCGGCCCGGGAGCGTGGTGGAGCGGGCTTGCGGGCGGCCAGTGGAGGCCGGGCGGTGGCAGCGAGGGTTCAGCGCGGGTTGGGGAAGGCGTCGCGGTGGCGATGCCGAGGGAGGAGGAAGCGTGCGTGCGGGCGACGATGGCGGGCGAGGCGGCGCTTCACAGACGGTGGCGAGGGAGACCGCGAGAGGAAGGAGGCGAGGCTGGGGCCAAGGCGCAATGGTGGCGAGGGAGACCGCGAGAGGAAGGAGGCGAGGCGGCTGGGAGCGCAGCTGGGCGGCCGGAGCGGAGGGGAGGCGGGCTGAGAGGAGGGGCGGGTCGACGGCGAGGGGCTCGGCCTGGGAGGTTGGTGGTAGGCGAGCGCGGGGTTGTGGGGGCCGGGCGCGGCGGATGCGACGGGCGGGCAGCGGGAGCGCGCCGGGGTGCTCTGGGAGAAGGGCGAGGTGGGTGGCGCGGCTCGCCGCGGCCAGGCGAGGAGGGGAGGAGAGGGGAAAGGAGGTGGCCGGCGGCGGGGCTGCTGAGGGTGGCCAGGAGGCGTGCGGGGGAGAGCTTGAGGAAGGAGAGGACAGGGGAACCGCGTGGGGGGGGGTGGGTCCCGCGGGGGTCCAGGCGGGGATCGGGTGTGGTGGGGCTCTGGGGTGTGCGTGGTGTGGTGGGAGGTGGGATGGGGTTGAGAGGGTGTGAGGGAGTGAGAGGGCCACGTGGCAGGCTATGAGTGGGTGAGGAGAGAGGTTCAGCTGAGGTGGCGCAAAACTATTGGCCCGGGTGAGGTGGAGGGGTGTGGTGGGTAGAAAACTGGGTGGGTTTAGGATTTAGAGGGGCAGGTTGGGTGGACCGATCTGAAAATCTGGGGCGGTCGTTCGGGTCGGGTTGGCCCGTTCGACTGCCCCTACTAAAAATAAAACAAAACTTTATTTGTTTAATTGAACCGTTTGCAAATCGCTCGCGGCCAAAACAAAACAATCCGGCGAACCGGGGTTTGGCGTTTTAATAAAAGATGGGGCGTTTGGAAAACGAATCGGGGTTTTCGAAAAATAGTTTTGGCAAACAATGCATGAGGATGACGATGCAATGCACAAATTCAACGCGATTTTCTAGTAGTGGTTTTGCGGGATGCCACAATTCGACACCACTAACAATGGATCTCGCCCTCGAGATCCGCCTCATGGTACCGGAAGGGAAGGTCGGCGATCTCTGTCTTCTCGCTTTATGTAGATCCTCGCGACACCACTAACGAGGGTTCCTTCTTCATCTGGGTATCGGCGACACCACCAACAAAGGTCGTTGTTCCTGATCGTCGAGAGAGCACTCCGGAAACAAAAGGTCGGAGGTAGAGGTATCACAAATCAAGCCACCCCTAACTTCCGTGGACGGAGTAAATTGCGGAATCCACTGATTCGACGTACAAGAGCGAATGATAAGAGCAGTGGTAGGGTAGCTACTCCATCCCACACTCAAACCATTACCCTGCACACGAATAGGCGGATTAAGCAACCTACTCTCGGAATTAGACTGAAGATCTTCTTAGGCAGTATCCGGAACAAAGATATGATGCCAGCAGAAATCGTATGAAAGACACACTGATTAGGTTTCGCGGTGGTTCCATTGGCATGAACAACACATGCTCTAGGTTAACCCCAACTTCACCAAAGCTCGTCCTTCTCATATGTTTTTCAACGGCACTGATATCCAGCAAGGATCACATAAAGATAAAGATCTCAAGAACAAAAGATCGGATGAAGGGCATAACAGAACAGTTGCAGATTGATGATCGTAGCACCTCCGTTACAAAAGGAAGAAGGCGAAACCCTGAAGGTACGACGGAAACCCAACTACGAAATCTCGGACTCAAGAGAGATGAGAGCGGATTCAAAACACGAGAGGTAAGAGGAGAATAGCGAGGGTAAGGAGTAAAATCAGACCTAGCCGTAACTATCCAACCGATTTGCAAAATAGTTTTGACACTCTACCGCCGTTAGCTAGGTTATCCTACAGGCTGGACTTGTGGGTATCGCAACCGCTGAGCTCGATACCACTGTAACACCCTCGATCGGACCTATGCAAGTTTGGGCAAAATTCACCAAACCCGCAGAAACGATTCAAAGGTGCTCACCAAGCACTTTCGTGCGGGTGGAAAACGGTAATAACATCACACAACAGTCCTCGATGGGACCCACGTAGATATATATATAAGCGACTCCATGAGTCAAGAATACTATATAATATACAAGATCCATATCACCTTGAAAATAGAGCGTCCGACTACGACAAGAAGCAAATGGGGCTAAGAGCCACAAGAATAACCAATGGCGTCCATAACCCTGCCCAGGCCAAGCCGGAAGGGTAACCCGCTAACGACGCCGATCTCAAAACCTGCTTAACAAAAGGTGCCGACGAAGGGCAAACAGAAACAAAGAAGGAGCGTCGATCGAGGCCAAGACACGGCGAGGCTAGAATTCGCGGTCCTCGCCTACATAGGTATGGTGGATCAAGGCAGCGGCAAGATGCACTAAATATCCTATAGAGACTCGATACAACCGGCGGTTATCGAGAGGGTAAGAATGACCTAACCGGATCCAACTGAAGCTATCACCAAACAAACCCATCCCGGTGTTTCCCCTCGAGACCAAACGAGGAAGTCAACCGAGGAACTCACGGTTGGCGCTTTTACTTATTCAGTTGTAGTTGTGGCACCTTACTAGTCGATTTAGATAAGCGTCCCGATAAAGTAAGCGGTGGGCACTTTTATTTAATCATTCCGTGAAGTTGCAGCAATTACTAATCGACATCGAGATAGTATGAGATAAACCCAAAACCAGCAGCTTGTTGGTACTTTTATTCAGCCAATTCGTTGTAGTTGCAATACTTACTAGTCGATACATTTGTCGCAAGCGACAACCAAACAAGCAATGGTGGGCGTATTAATTAGCCATTCCATTATAGTAGAGCTGATTACTAGTCATTATAAGTCAAATTTATAGCAAGAACTTTAGTTATGCTTGTCTATGATCGAGATATCGTGCTCCAAGTCGTCCATATCCGCGACACGGCTTTGAAAGTTTTAACCGCCGGGTGCACCATTAGCAACACACGCCGATCAACCTCGAAAACCAAATCAAAACCCAACGAGGCTTTCACATTGAACAATCACAGGATTGAAATATTTCAGGGGCCACCCTTAGAGTAGAATCATAGCGAGTAAGCAAGCTCCGAGGCGGCCTCAAGGTTTGGCTAGACGGTCGTGAACGATCGGGAACCCCAAGCGGGCTTGTCGACACCGCAAATCGTGGTCCGAACCTAATGATGCAAAGTGTGTACCTCGCACAATCGTAAATAAAGCGGTAGAACATGGCATAAGTACATGATCGTAAATAAAACCTCAAACTAGTTTGTGGCCCCAAGAAATAAGAATGAATCAAGCTCGCTCGGGGGTCCCATATACCTCCGGATGTGGATAGCGCATAAAATCAAGGAACAGTATCAAGTACTCGGGGTCTTACGGACACAAGTGGGCGTTCGGAAACCAAATATTATCTATCACCCACCGATGCCTCTGCTTATTCAATTTTAGTTGTTAAACAGAAATTAAAGTGACGATAAGTAAAACTAGAATCATCTCCAACATCAACATGCGGCAATACATCAGCAACGTGGCATATGACGACACGACACTTGAGCAAGCGACTACACGACGCAAGTCCAACTATCTACCAAACAATGTAATAGGGTGTGTCCAAGGCAATATAAGGCTGCAGGGATATCACGGATACGGAAACTAGAGCATCGCAACACAGATAGCAATAGAACAACAGGAGGGAATAAAGACTATAAAAGTAAGATAGGTAGAAAGGGGGAGATGCTCGCCTGAAAACATTGTCGAAAGGTTCCACCGAAGATCGGGGCAAAGCTCACATCAACTCAACGGCCTTATCCGCGAAGAAGCAAAACACTAGAAGAAACACCGGATGCAACATTTAATACACGGCAGAAGATCGGCATGATGCATGCATGATGTATGGCATGGCAAAGGTGCGGTGCAATTAGGTCATATTAAGCGGAACCGGGGTCCCGACAATTAATTAGGTGGTGCAAGTTATTTAGCTACCCCGCAATTTTAAATGTTGTTTAACAAGGCAAAAGATAGCACCGGTTCGCTACACAAATTTAAATGAGGCCGATATGAGACTAGATTTGCCCGCATATGGGCCCCATATTTAATTATTAGGTGAATCGGCATAAGGCCCCCAAACCACATGATTATGCATGCAAGTATGACAATTCAATATGCATCAAGTTGTTATCATGTTATAAAATAGGGTTTCGGAAAGGGTTCACACATTAGGGGTCTCGACGATCTTGGGGTTTTCCGGGGTTCGGGGTCGACAGGGTCCAGGGTCGGCCTCAGGGTCCAGGGTTCGACGGTTCCGTTCTCGGTTATCGGGGTCGGTCTCAATCAACGAGGCAGATCTTGTCGCATCCGCGGCCTTCGTGCACGGGATCGGTCTCCGGGGTCGTGCTCGGACATCGGGGTAGTTCTTGTCGTCCGGTGCGGACTTGGTTCGTGCCGGACGCATCGGGTTCGCGGTCGGTGCCGTTCTTGTCGTCGGAAGAACTTGCCGGGTCCCACGGTCGGTCTTGCCGCTGAGGATCTTGTCGGGCCGCGCCATCGAGGCGGTCTTGTCGTCCGAAGCGGTTCTTGTCACACCTGTGTTTCGGTGTTATGGCCACGATCTGCCGTTCGGCGACGGGTCTCGTGGTCTTGACGGCTTCGGGTCCGAGAGGGAGGTCTTGGCGTCGGGGTCTCCGTGAAGCGGACTTGGCGTTCGGGTCGCGGCATTCTCGGTTCCGTGATGGAGATCATGAGGTCCCGGCCCTGGAGGTCCGGGAGGGAAAACTTGACGTGTCGAGGTTGTGTTTCCGGTCCCATGTTGGAATCTTCGGTATCCCGCGGTGTAGTGTTTGTCGTTTTTGGGGCGCGCTTGTCGGTCATGGGGCTCGGCGCCGAGGTCGTTGGCGAGCTTGGGATGCCTCAGGACGGTCATCGGAACGGCGGCATACTCCCATGGCACATACACGAGCACACGCATACACGAGCACACGTGCAGCGGCCCACAGGGCCACGGTGGTGGGCCAGGCGGGCCGGGCCGTGGTTCGCGGGAGGCAGGCTGGCGCGGCGAGGTCGCTGGCCGCTGGTCGGGGCGGGAGCGCCGTGGTGAGCGGGCTTGCGGGCGTCAGTGGAGGCTGGGCGGTGGCGGCCGGCGAGGGTTCAGCGGGTTGGGAAGGCGTCGATGGCGATGCCGGGAGGGAGGAAGCGTGCGTCGGCCGGGCGGGCACGATGGGCGGGCGGCCAAGGCAGACGTAGGGAGACCGCGAGGGGAAGGAGGCGAGGCGGCTGGGAGGCCAAGGCAATGTGGCGAGGGAGACCGGCGAGGGGGAGGCGGCGGCCGGGGAGCCAAGGCGGGCCGGAGCGGAGGAGGCGGGCTCGAGAGGAGGGGTGCGTCGACGGCGAGGCTGGCTCGGGAGGTTGGTGGTAGGCGCGGAGCGGGTTGGGGCAGGCCGCGGATGCGACGGCGGCGCAGCGGGGAGCGCGCGGCCGGGGTGCTCTGGGAGGAGGGGCGAGGTGGGTGGCGCGGCTCGCCGCGGCCAGGCGAGGAGGGGAGGAGAGGGGAAAGGAGGTGGCCGGCGGCGGGGCTGCTGAGGGTGGCCAGGAGGCGTGCGGGGGAGAGCTTGAGGAAGGAGAGGACAGGGGAACCGCGCGGGGGGTCCCATGGGGTCCAAAGGGATCGGTGTGGTGGGGCCTGGGTGTGCGTGGTGGTGGGAGGGGGGATGGGGTTGAGAGGGTGTGAGGGAGTGAGAGGGCCACGTGGCAGGCTATGAGTGGGTGAGGAGAGAGGTTCAGCTGAGGTGGCGCAAAACTATTGGCCCGGGTGAGGTGGAGGGGTGTGGTGGGTAGAAAACTGGGTGGGTTTAGGATTTAGAGGGGCAGGTTGGGTGGACCGATCTGAAAATCTGGGGCGGTCGTTCGGGTCGGGTTGGCCCGTTCGACTGCCCCTACTAAAAATAAAACAAAACTTTATTTGTTTAATTGAACCGTTTGCAAATCGCTCGCGGCCAAAACAAAACAATCCGGCGAACCGGGGTTTGGCGTTTTAATAAAAGATGGGGCGTTTGGAAAACGAATCGGGGTTTTCGAAAAATAGTTTTGGCAAACAATGCATGAGGATGACGATGCAATGCACAAATTCAACGCGATTTTCTAGTAGTGGTTTTGCGGGATGCCACAGTGATCATGAGATCCACCATGAATGCATGCATCTCATCAACATTTCCAGCTCGGGGGGCAACTGTCTCACGGAATATACAGTGCAAGATGTCATATGTGGGGAGAAGCCCCTTGATCTTCCCAGGAATACCATGCCCCCGGATGTACAGTGGAGCAAGAACATCCTTCTTCATGTGGCGATCATTGTTGTGACACCAAAAGCCAATAGGAGTGTCCTTTCCACGGTCCTCGTACCCAAGAATATCCGCAAACTCAGCCAAGGTTGCTTGCTTGACAACGCCCTCGATCATCCAGGTGATAGTCCGAGACTGATCCTTAGAGAAGTGAACGGTGGCATAAAACTGAGTAATGAGCATTGGGTCATAGTTGCACCGGAACTGCATAATGGGAAACAAGCCAATGTTTGTGCAAATCTCAAGGGCTTCACCGAAGTACTGCAGGTTCTTCTTCACATGATTCATCTCAATCCACTTCTGAGGGACCACAAGCTTTTCAGCCTTCATGAGTATCTCATGGAACACACGCTCTTGGAAATCCGTATAAAAGAGGATATTTTTTCGAGCATGAGAGCGAGCAGCAACATATGGATTGACAGACCTCAAGGCATGAAACTCAACCTTAGACAAATCAGACAGTAGATTTGGCCCAGATGGCCCAGAACTTTGACTCTTGCGATGAATCGAGGGAGGAGGGGGAGGAGGAGCCTTACCACGGCCAACACTTTGCTTAACTCCCCCTCCACTATGACCACGAGTGGTTTTTAGCTTCAGACGGGTGCTAGGTTGAGGCATGATCTCTTCTTCTGACTCTGTCTCAGGCTCAGACTCTAACTCATAGTCCTCGATCTCATGATGAGCTTTGGAGCGTTTGCGTGAACCCCGTGAACCCCTGCACCTGTGAAAGAATGAGGGAGATAGCAGTGGGGTAAGGGCACAAGAACCCGAGACAAACATACGAGAAACTCGAGTTTTAGAGGAAATTTTGCTGTCAGTACTGGGCGGTAGTACCGGATCTCACGGGCGGTAGTACCGAAAAATATTTCTGGTACTACCGGTCATGCGACCACAGTGCAGATCTGGTATTATCGATCCATGGACGGGCAGCAAAATTTATACAAAACGAGAATGACATCAGACAAGGAGTAATATCAGGTACCAAGCACACAGTACAACCTCAAAAACACTTGTTTTGACCAAGAATCAAAGTCCCCCTAGATTCAATGGAGAAAACATGTGAGAAGAAGAGAAGGGCGGTAGTACTGGTGTCCATGGAGGTAGAGAATGAGGAGGAGCCCGCGGGAGGCCGGATCTGGTGCAGATCTGGGGAAAGGAGGAGGGGGCAGGGCTCCGGCGGCGTTCTCTGCTCCGGCGGCAGCGGTGGTTAGGAGTGGAGATGGGGGAACAATGGGGCACTGATAGGTGCTCCTCCCCGCGTCTCCACCCTTAACCAAGACGCCGAGCGGTAGTACCGGGTGGACGAGCAGTAGTACCGCTAGGCGGCATCGCCAAGACGATAAACGGTAGTCATGAGCCAAGATCAAGGAAAACGACCAGTAGTACCGCACCTGGGAAGTGTCCAGAAAACGACCCGGAAACTGACCCCTGAGCGGTAGTACTGTTAGTTTTTCACGGTAGTACCGTTTTATGGTAGTACCGCGAATTTGGACCGGTAGTACCGTAACCACCAGAACAAAGAGCTAGGTATAAAGTGGAAGGTTCTTGTCCAGAGTAGATGAGTTTTGTTGAGGGATAAGAAAGGTTTGGGTTAATAGAGTCACACTGATATGGACATATGCACTCTAAAAATGGGGAAAAACATATGAAGAGCCGAACGAGAGTGCATGACCGAAGAACAAACCCTACGCGAGAATGAAAAACATGAGTAAGAACCAACCTCTCGAATGAGAGAGGGCGGTGGCCTAGGCCACCATATTTGAGTACACTCGGCTTGGCACCACGAAGATATATCTTGGGACCATTACCGAAACTCATCATTTAAGCTCACATATCACACAATGATATTAAGAGGAATGATTTCGATTGCTTTGGGAATAATGAGGGGGAGGGATAGTCCAATCAATTAGGACCGCACTCCACCTATATCCATGCCTACACCTAAACCAAATACGGTCAAGTCATAGGTGAGAATGCGAGATAATCAAGTCAAGCTCCTTGAATCTATGATATTTAGTTCATTCCTCAAATAGCAAAACCTTGCTTCATCAAGTGGCTTTGTGAAATTGTTGACAAGTATCTTTGGTTGACACATATGATAGATCAATATCACCTCGAGAAACATGATCTCTAATCAAGTGATGGAGAATCTCAATATGCTTTATCCTTGTGTGATCTACCAGGTTGTAGGCAATCTTGATAGCACTTTCATTGTCACATAGAAGAGGCACTTTGTCACAATGGACACCGTACTCCTTTAAAGTTTGCCTCATCCATAGCAATTGGGTGCAAGCACTAGCAGCTTCCACATACTCGGCTTTGGCGGTGGAGAGAGATATACAATTTTGCTTCTTAGAAGACCAACATACCAAGGACCTACCAAGGAATTGGCAAGCCCCGGAAGTTGATTTTCTATCATCCTTATCACCTGCCCAATCCGAATCCGTGTATCCACAAAGAGCAAATGTTGACCCTCGAGGATACCAAAGACCATAAAATGGGGTATGAACTAAATATCAAAAGATTCTCTTGACCGCCATTAAATGTCTTTCTTTAGGAGCCGCTTGATATCTTGCACACACACCTACACTCAACACAATATCGGGTCTAGATGCACAAACGTAAAGCAAATAACCAATCATGGACCAGTATACCTTTTGATCCACATCTTTACCATTTGGATTTTGTTCTAGATGAGTCTTTGTAGCCATGGGAGTAGGAGCTCCATTTAAATCTTGCATATTGAATCTCTTGAGCATATCTTGAGTATACTTGGCTTTTTTTGAAGAATGCCCCTCCTCTAACTTGCTTGATCTCAAAACCAAGAAATACTCTCAACTCCCCCATCATAGACATCCGGAACCTACTAGTCATAAGCTTTGAGAATTCATCATTAAAATCTTTGTTAGATGAGCCAAAGATAATATCATCAACATATATTTGGCATACAAAAAGCTCCCCATTGACCTTCTTAGTAAAAAGAGTGGGATCGATTTTCCCAACCTCAAATCCATGGTCAAATAACAACTCTCTAAGGTGCTCATACCACATGTGTGGGGCTTGTTTGAGCCCATAGTGTGCATTATCGAGTTTGTAGACATGGTTTGGGAAGTTGGGATCCTCAAATCACGGGGTTGCTTTACATATACCACCTCATTTAATGGACCATTAAGAAATGCACTTTCTACAGCCATTTGTTGCAATTTAAAGTTATGATGTGCCTCATAAGTAAGAAGGATACGGATGGACTCAAGGCGAGCCACAGGTGCATAAGTCTCTCCATAATCAATGCCTTCAATTTGAGAGAATCCTTGTGCAACCAATCTTGCCTTGTTCATTACTATAATGCCATGCTCATCTTGCTTGTTCTTGAATATCCACTTCGTGCCTATAACATTGGGGCAATCCTTTGGCTTATCAACTAACTTCCATACTTTGTTTCTCTCAAAGTTGTTGAGCTCTTTGTGCATAGCTTCCAACCAATCCGAATCTTTAAGAGCTCCCCACACTTTATTTGGTTCAATCATGGAGATGTGTGCTTGGTGCTCACCAAACCTCTTCAATTGTGCTCTTGTGGAAATGCCTTTCCTTAGGCCACCAACCACATTTTGTAGAGAGTGTAAGGTTCCCAACCTTTAATAAGGTAAGGATCCCTGTGTTTACAATGCTAGTCCCTGGATCAATAGCTAGCATCCACAGTTAAGATGTAATATCAAGAAACAAAGGTCATAATACAACTTTATAACCAGGAATAAAATAATTTATTACATCTTACATAGCTCATTTGGCTATGTCATTACAATGCAGCAGAATATAACAATAGCATGGGGTCTTTCATCTTCAAAGTGCCACAGGCAGTCATGTTGGTTGTAGACTTGTAATCCTAATCATTAAACTTCACTAACATCAAACAAACCTGCAACATAATAAGTTGCAGCCACAAGGGTCAATACGTTTGAATTGTATTGGCAAGTTTCACTACTATGTAGAAATAAGTGGATCCTATCATTTACATGCATATTTGGCTAAGTAGGGTTTAGGCTCTTTTGCAGAAAGCAATATAGTTTTATCCTATCTTTTCAAAATAGTTTTTGATCTTTTGTCAAATCTTTCTGAACTTCTTGGAAAACTCCAAGTGCTTCAAATCCCTTGTTGTCACCATCAAGTTTTACTTTGAGAAATTGGAATGTCGAGATCTTCCATAGCTTCAGGCCTTAGTTGCTCAGAGTTGTCCGTAACTGGGGACACGGCTAAGTACTTAGAATTTGATCTTCTGCAGAAGTTGTACACTTTACCCACATGACACAATCTCGTCTTGATGCCACCAGTGGCCGCTGGACAAGTACTCACCAAGATGGAGTACTAGCAGATCGAGAATGTGACAAAGTCTTTCCATAGAAGTCCTCTCAATACACAATGCTAGCTTGTCTACCAGGCACCAATGTAGGGATAAATTTCCCTTACACAATTCTAGTTAACCTGAAGATGCCAATGCATGAGTCTTCCACTATGTAGTTGACTAAGCCAGAGCCCATTTAGCATGTGGCTGTACATGGAAGCCACTGTACGAGAAACATGTTCAATCTCTAAGTCCCTGGGTGGTTTTCTTCTAGTGCACATACAAAAAGATAGCCATATAAACATGGTTCCCTTTGCCACCTTATCCAAAATTGAGTATCCTCATTCCACCCAGGTGGTTCATTGAGTACTTGTTTTATTATATAAAACATATATTTTTTCCAACACTTCATATAATCATATCGTGTATTCCATCCCAAGTCTATAGCATGGATAAGCATACTACAACTATGAGGTTTTCACTAAGGAATATGGATTTCCTAATAGGACATAGCATAACATAGTAACATAGTAGCCCTATCATGCATACTACAAAAATTCCACTAAGTGTAATGAAAATAGTAGGACATGGATGATATTGTTACTTGCCTTTTTGTAGAGAATGTTGGTTCACTTATTGATCTTGTAAATATCACACTCCTCTAACTTCACTACAATTCAATCAAGCAAACATATATTTCAACTAGCATTCAAACAATTTGTCACACATAAAATAACAAAAACAAGGTCATGCATGAAAGCATGCAAAAGATAGTTTTATTTGAAAAAGTGGTTTCTACTAGGCTCTAAACATTTTAACGTTCAATGAGGTCATTTACAAAAGTGGTAAAACCATTTGCCAAAAGGTTTTATCTCATATACCAAATATTATGCTAAGGTGACATTTTATGTAGTTGAAAATATCTTTTAGCAAAGCAATAACTTTATATGGTTCATCAAATATGTTCTTAATCTCAAAACTTGGTGTTTAGGGTCAGAAGGTTTGAATCAAAACATTTCCCAAAGGTTTCACTCAAAAATCATTTCTAAACCATAAATAATATTTTTATTTGACTAGAAATGAGCTAATTCAAATATTTATTCCTTATCTTCACAAAATACATTTTTAAATCCATAAGTTGGTTCCTATGGTCAGTAGGTTCACAACAATCCAATTTGCAAAGATTTCATCTTAAAATTATATCTAGAACAATTTTTATATTCAAAATAAGCCTACACAAGTTTCTGCAATTTCAACCAATTTTACAGAAGCAAAACATTAAAAAGTGAATGGTTGCAAAGTACTTGTTCTGCTGAATCCATTGATATAAAATTTGCAAAATTTGGACGTGTAGAACTAAAGTTATGAATTTTACAAGTTTGCATTTCTAATAGAACATTTTCTGTTTTTAAATCGAAACTAGTGCCACGTGGTGTGTTTCTATTGGACGGTACCGGTTCGCACGGATTAAGCTCTGTGGACCGTAGGATTTAAGTGAGATCGTGTGGCACAGATGGACGCATACCCTTTCGCTTATGATCTAATTTGATCCTTTGGATCTAGATCCGACGGACTACAGCGCATTAACCAAGAGCGAGCGACGCTGGCGGCGGCGACTGGTGGCGCGGGCTCTACTCGCGGTGGTTCTGGCAAAGAAGGAAGGAAGGGGGGGAGATGAGATGCTCACAGGGCGATGCTGAAGCTCAACGTTGTCTTCTCCTTCGAAGGGGCGCTCGGGGTGGACGGCAATCGCTCGCCGGAGTTGCTCCTGGCGACGGGTGTGCTCAGGCGTCATCGGGGATGGGGCTACAGATCACCTTAAGGCAAGATAGAGGCACGGTTAGACGCGGGCGAACGTGGGGAGTATAGGAGCATCATCGGGAACGAGAGGGGAGGACGGGGCTTATGGGGAGACTTCGCCGGATTAGATAGGGTCGTCGTTGGCGCTCTGACGTTGACGAAGCCGAGCTTCTAGAGCGCGCGGGAACGAGCTGGAGTTATGGGTAGGTGCGCCTGACGATGGGGAATAGGCTCGCGTGCAGAGGGAGGCGAGGCGCGGTGAGGTATGGCCAGAATTGGAGGTGGAGCTTGCCGGAGACAGTGGAGGTGCAAAAGAAAATTGGGGCAGCCTGGTGGCTGAGAGGGGTTGGAGTTTGGGGGGAAAGAGAGAGGAAGCGTGGGCGTTTATGTACGCGTGATCACTGCGAGGAATAACCCAGGCATTAACTCGAATTCATCGCCGCAATCAAGGGCAGAAACGGCGAGGGGGAACGGCCGCGGTGAAGACGACGATGAGGTGGCGTGGGGTCCGTCTGTCAGCGAGAGTGAGGGAGGGAAAGATGGGGCCAGCGGTCAGTGATTCAGCGGGTGTGCGCGTGGGTGAAAAATGATTCGCTGAGTGGGGTAAGATGGGCTGCGAGTGGGCTTGCTGGGCCTGCTTAGTGGGTTGAGTTTGTTTCATTTTTTTATACTGATTGCCTTTTCTTTTTCTATTTGGAATTTCTGTTTTGATTTTCAAACACCATTTCAAACCAAACCACCACCAAAATTTGTATTGATTTTAGTTCTGTTTAACTTCATAATCCAAAGTCCAAAATAAAATAATTCTTTTATTATTTTAAGATCTATTATTAATTAAATAAATAGACATTAGTCTTTAATTCAAAAAGGATTTAATTTATTTAAAAACTCTATTTGAAATCTAAATAATATCAAAACCTTTTTAGTAGGTTTTATTTGAAAATATAAAACACTTGGAATTCCTATTTAAAATACTTTAACAAGTTTTAGTGTTTATTTAAAAAGGAAAAGCCTTTACTTTAATAAAATTGGATATTAATTAATCCGCATTATTTTATTTAAATAAACCTTTACTCTTTTTATCAAATAGAAATATTTTATTTCAAAAGCTTGGCCAAGATTTAATTTGGCTCTATAAAATAATCCTCATTAATATTTCTACCTTTGCTTTATAAAAACCATATCTTTTTATTTAAAGATCCAAAAATAGTGTTTCCAATTATTATAACTTTATTTATTAATTGTTTATCTTTTTAAATCCCTTTAGGATTTTATTTGATCAAAATAGGTTTTGATGTTTCCAATTGGAATCAAAAAGTTTCTTCTCACCCTAAATTTCAACAAAATTTTATTTTGTTTATTTATTTTTCACATTTCAAAATTTGGAAAATTTTGGGATGTGACAGAGAGTGGTCTCTTAATTCCAACATTCTCTCCTTTCTAGCTTCACGACGAGCGTGGATCTCCTTGTTGTTTATTGGGGGACCCTCTTCATCATTTTGGTCCTTGTTTTAACCATCAACTTGACCTTGACCATCACGGGAATCATTCTGTTCATTAAGAGGCAAAGATTGACCTTGGTCTTGATCAAGCACTCTTCTAGCATCAATTTGATATTGTCTCAAGGAAGTTTGTACGGATCTTCCTTGAACAATTGACTTGGCACCACTTGACATCCTGGGGAATGAATCAAGCTCCTCTTGACTAGAGTTGTCACTTTGATCAACATGTTGAGGGTCCACATCTTGTCTTTGGCTTGAGTCATTGCCCTCCTCGGTGGATGGAGCTTGTTGATGTTGTGAAGATGAGGGCTCCACTTGAGTGGAACATAGTTCTTCTCGATCCGCCATAAGGGATTCCTCAATGGGGCAGATATATCCCACACCCATTCTTCCTATGGCATCCCGAGGCATTTCATCATCTGCATCATAAGCATCAACACGCCCCCCTTGGGGACCATCATATTCTTTGAAGGTCACACTACAAGATTCTATGACGGCTCCGGAGAGCTTATCATAGATTCTATAAGTGTGAGATTCGAGACCATAGCCAACAAAAATACCCTCTAATGCTTTAGACTCGAATTTGGACAAAAGAACACCTTTTATGAGATAGAAACACTTACAACCGAACACCCAGAAGTAAGATATGTCGGGCTTGTTACCGGTAAGTATTTCATATGGAGTTTTGTTGATTTCTTTGCGGAGGTAGAGTCAGTTTGATGCATGGCAAGCGGTGGAGATGGCTTCGGCCCAAAAGTTGTATGGATATTTAAACTCCGCCAACATGGTCCTAGCCATATCAATAAGAGTCCGGTTCTTCCTCTCGGCCACACCATTTTGTTGAGGGGTATATGCAGCGGAATATTGGTGTTTTATCCCCTCATCACTAAGGAAATCATTCAAGGTGTAGTTCTTGATCTCGGTGCCGTTGTCACTTCTTATAATCAACACGGGAAGATTGTATTAACGTTGAACCATGTTTATGAAGTCGATGAAGGTCTTTTGGGTCTCACTCTTCAACTTGAAGAAATATACCCAGGAGTATCTTGAAAAGTCATCAACAATCACCAAACAATATTTCTTCCCACCAAGACTTGCATGAGATGGAGGACCAAAGAGATCCACATGAAGGAGCTCCAAGATCTTGGTTGACTTGATGCGGTTCTTTGGCTTGTGGGGAGCATCATGCATTTTTCCTAGAACACAAGCCCTGCAAACACGATCTTTGGCAAAGGAAACATTTTATTTTAGTCCAACAATATGGCCCTCCTTGTGGAGACTTTGCAAAGTTCTCATATTGACATGGGATAGTCGGCGATGCCATAACCAACCCACATCGACCTTTCCGAATAAGCACATCGCACTTGTAGTGGTTTGCCCCGAAAAGTCCACCACATACAAGTCATGTTCGACGTACCCAACGAAAGCGACCTTGAGATACTTGCTGCACATGAGGACCACAATATCATTATCAATAAAGACAGCAAATCCCATCTTTCCAAGAGCACAGACTGAAAGTAAATTGAATCCAAGGGTCTCAACAAGCATGACGTTCACAAGTGTAATGTCGTGAGGAACCACTACCTTGCCAAAACCAATTACCTTAGACTTTGACTTGTCGGCATATGTCATGGTTATTTGATCATCATTTGGCTTTAAGTCCTTTACAATAGACGAGGTTCCGGTCATATGACTTGTGCAACCACTATCAAGCACCCACTTTGACCCTCTGGAAGCATAAGTCTACAAAAGATCAAGCTAATTTTTAGGTACCCATTTTTCAATGGGCCCTCTTTTGTTAGGGACAAGGGTCTTGGGGACCCAAATAAACCAAGAAATATAACCATCATATGGGCCAACATATTGTGCATACACATCACCATAATAATCACGCATAAGAACATAGTGAGGGTTAACACTTCCTGCAAAGTCATCATGAGACATAGTTTTACCACTTGTGGTCTTACTATCCACAATGGTCTTGTTTCTCTCTTGTGTGGGCTTGGAGTTCTTCTTCTTGTTGCTCTTCTTCTTGGCTTTGGAGACAAAGCCAATTCCCCCTTTCTCACCACTAGGCCTTTGATTACTCAAAAGGTCATCAATGGACTTGTTTCCTTGTGGAAATGTGGCCTTGGCTAGCTCACCCTTCAACCTAGCATTTTCTTCAAGAATAGTTGTACTACTAGAAGGAATGAAATTACTAGGTGAAGGAATATTGGTCAATTGAGTTTGAAGCGTTTCATAGGACTTTGTGAGAGACAATAGTTCACTTTCCAATGCCTTGTGAGCCTTGTAAAGTGAACTAAAGTCCTCGGCAAGTTTTTTATGAACCACACCAAACTCAATCTTGTCCTTTTTAGCCTTTTTATATTTAGCAATAGTATGATCACGTTCCTTGATGAGTATATTAACAATTACATCATTGGACTCATCAAGCCCTTCATGTTTTAGTTCAAGAGACATTCTAGTCTCTTGTTCTTCTTCTAAAGCATTATTTAGGGCTTCTAGTTCAATCATGTGTTCATGCCCAAGTTTATATCTTACATCTAGAAGGTCTTGTGTGTGGGAAAGTTGATCTAAGATGCTCCCAAAATGTGTCTTGGCCTCCCCATGTAAGTTAGTCACAAACTCATCAAAAGCAATTAATTCCCTTTTTACTTCAAGAGACATCTCATCATCAATTTCATCATTAGCTAAGGGGGTGGAGTGAGATGATGAGGATACCTCCGTTCCTCTTGCCATAATGCAAGTGACGTTCTTGTTGGGAGCATTCTCATTTGGAGAATCAAAGAGTGAGAATGTTGGAGTAGAAGTAGTGGCTAGAGCAGCTACACCACTTGATGTTTCTTCTTCCTCATCTTCATCATCTTCATTGTCGGAGGATAATTATTCATGAGTGATCAAAACAATTTTGCCTGACTTATTGTTGGTGGGATTCTTCTTGATGAAGGGTTTCTTGTAAGGAGCTTTGGGAGTTTTATTCAACACAAGCTTATCCCCATGATCTTATCTCTTCTCATAGGGGCAACTTGCCACAAAGTGATAGAGGTCACCACAATTGAAGCAAGTTCTCAATCTAGTGGTATTTTCTCTTTTCCCATTTGGGTCGCTTCTTCATTGCATTTCCATCTTGGCCTTAGCGAGGTTCTTCCAAAAGTTCTTTGCATAGAAGGCCATATATTGACTATGAGCAATCTTGACATCATCGGGGTGGTCCATGGAGAGGCCTTCATCACTATCATCTTCATCCCCATGTTCCACAACTTTGGCCTTCAAAGCAACGTTGACAACATTGCTCATACCAAGGGCACGGGCATCTTTGGCATTCTTGGTGGCAACCTTGAACGAGGCCATCTCTTGCATAACTTCATTGGATGTCATGAGATGGTAGTTGTGTCTTCCTTGTAGGCTCTTCAAGTCGGTGGGTTCAAAGGGCATGAGTGCACTCACATATTTCCTTTTTATCCAAGCATCATCCACATGTGAGGCACCCACATTTCTAAAAGCGGTGGCGGTGCTCTTGAGCCTACGGTACATGTCTTCATGATTTTCACCTTCCTTCATGTAGAAGCCTTCGGCTTCATACTGGTTCCTCCTCATGCTCTCATTCCCAACAAACAACACCGTGAGAGCATCCCAAGCTTCCTTGGTGATGCTGAGGTGCTCAATGTGTGGGTAATCCTTTGTACCCAATCCTTGTTGAATCATGTGCAAAGTGGTGGCATTGAGTTGACTATTGAAAACTTCTCTTCTTGTCAAGTTGTTTAGATCCCCAATATAGAGTCCTTGTTCGATGATGTTCCAAAGTTCAATGCAAGAGTTGCGTACATGAGTTTTCATTAGAGATTGCCATTGAGCAAAAGTAGTAGATGCTTCAAGCTTAGGTGGGTAACCTCTATTGTTTACATGAGGGTGAGGGATTGGAGGGTCGGGAGAGTACCATTTTCACATCCCAAGATTTTCCAAATCTTGTTATGTGAAAAATAAATGAATAAAATAAAACATTGTTGATTTTCAGGGTGAGAAGAAACTTTTGATTCCAATTGGAAACCTTCAAACCTATTTGATCAAACAAATCCTAAAGGGATTTGAAAAGATAAACATTTAATAAAGAAAATTTTAAATAAGTAGAATTACTGCTTTTGGATCTTTTAGTAAAAAGATTTGGTTTTCAAATGAAAAGGAAGAAATATAAACAAGGATTATTTTATAGAGCCAAATTAAACCTTGGCCAACATTTTGAAATAAAATGTTTGCTTTGATTAAAAGAGTAAAGGTTTATTTAAATAAAATAATGAGAGTTTATTAATAAACCAATTTTATTAAAGTAAAGGTTTTCCCATTTTAATTAAAAACATCAAAACTTGTTAAAATTATTTTAAACAAGTTTTCCAAGTATTCTATATTTTCAAATAAAACCTACTGATTTGGTTTTGATAATATTTAGATTTCAAATGGAGTTTTAAAATAAATCAAACCTATTTGATTTAATAACTAAGGACTATTTTATTTAATTAATAAATGGATCCTAAAAAGAATAAAAATATTATTTTGTTTTGGACTTTAATTTGTGTTATTAAACATAACTAAACACAATACAAAGTTTAGTGGAAGTTTGATTTGATTTGGTTGTTTGAATTGTTGTTTGAAATTCAAAACAGAAAATCGAAATAGAAAAAGATAAAGCAATCAGAAAGAAAAAAATAGAATCAGACCTGACCCAACCCACCTGGCCCAGCAAGCCCAGCTCCAGCCCAACTTCTTTCCCCACGCGCGAATCATTTTCCACTCAGAAACGCACCCGCGCAGTCACAGACGAGTGGACCCTCTCCCTATCTCTCTCCCTCGCTGACAACAAGGACCCACCCCTCCTGTTCATCGTCTTCAAACCGCGGCGATTACTCCTCGCCGTTTCTGTCTTGATTGCAGGGATCAAATTCGCATCAATGGAGGCGTTACTCTCTCCAACGTCTACACCCTCTTAATCACCTGACACTCCTCGCCATTTCCCCTCAGAAACCACTGCACGAGAGCCACCAGGCTGCCTTGAATCTGCATTGCACCGCCGCTGCTCCAGCGAGCCTCTCCAGCCAATTCCGGCGAACCACTGCCTCCCCTTGCCTCCTCGAGCACACAGCCGTGATCTCCACCCCCAGGCGCATCTGCCAGTGTCTCGGACTCGTCCCACGCGCCCAGAACACTCGGCAACAACGGCGACCACCGTCGCCAACGTCTGCTTCCTCTCCGGCGAAGCTTCTGGTAAGCACCTGACCGCCCCTCTCCTCCTCCTTCACACACGCATCATCGCCATGACCTTGCACGTCTAACCGTGATTCCCGTTTGTTTCCTCGTGACCCGTAGTCTCGCCTCCAACGTCAACTGAGCGCACCCGACGCGGACAAGAACTCCGGCGAGCAATCCCCTCCTCTCCAGCACGCCCCTCGCCAAGCCAGCACCACCTTGAGCTTCACCAGTACCCTACGAACATGGTGAGCATCTCCGTTACACTCCTTGCTTCCTGTATCGCCGGCTCCGCCGTAGCCAGACACGCCGCCGCCAGCCACCGTCAGCGCCGCTCGAGTATGGTCAATTAGATTTACACCGTTAGATCTTGATCCTGTGGCTGAAAATAGAACTTAAGCGAAAGGTTAAGAAGCAGTCTGAGCCGCGCAATCTTTTTAGATCCAACGCCTCATAGAGGTTGATCCAACCGAATCGGTATCAGCCAATAGCAAGCCTCCGCGTGGCCCCGCTTTTGGTTTAAAACAGAATTTGGAATCTGATTTGTATGCAAACTTGAAAAATCTATAACTTTCAAACCACACGTCCAAATTTTGCAAACTTTATATCAATGGATTCAGAAAAACAAGCCCTATCCAACCATGCACTTTCTTTAGTAAAAAGCTTCTGTTAAAACGTTTGTTTTTGCAGAAACTTGTGTATGCTTGTTTAGGTTATAAAAATAGTTCTAAAATGATTTTGAGGTTGAAATCTTTGCAAAATGGTTTGTTGTGAACTTACTGACTCTAGGAACCAACCCATGGATTTAAAAATGTATTTTGTGAAGTTTAGGAGTAAATACTAGAATTAGCTCATTTCTAGTCAAATAAAAATATTGATTTTGTTATAGAAATGATTTTTGAATAAAACCTTTGGAAAATGTTTTGGTTCAAACCTACTGACCCTAAACACCAAGTTTTGTGAATTAACAACTTATTTGGTGAACAATATAAAATTGTTGCTTTGCTAAAAACATTTTCCACCACATAAAATAATGATTGGATTTAAGAAATGGCTTATAAATAAAACCCTTTTGCAAATGGTTTTACCACTTTAGAAAATGACCACTTTGAGCCTTACAATATTTAGAGCCTAGTAAAAACCACCTTTGCAAATAAAACTAACTTTTGCATGCTTGCATGCATGACTTTGTTTCTATTATTTTATGTGTGTTAAATTGTTTGAATATTGGTTGGAATGCTAGTTGAACCTATGTTTGCTTGATTGATTTGTAGTGAAGTTAGAAGAGTGTGATATTAGCAAGATCAAGAAGTGAACCAACATTCTCTACCAAAAAGGCAAGTGACACTATCATCCATGTCCTACTATTTTCATTATACTTAGTGGATTTTTTGAAACATGCATGAAAAGGATTTCTATACTATATGTTATGATAAATCCTAATAGGATACCCTTATACATTCCTTAGTGAAAACAATGTAGTTGTAAAATGCTTAGCCATGCTATATATATTGAGAAGAGATACGTGTTGAGATTTTATGAAGTTGAGAAAAGACTTATGTTTTATATAATAAAACAAGTACTCAATGAACCACTTTGGTGGACAAGGATACTCAAGTTTTGGACAAGGTGGCAACAAGAGGAACCATGTTTATATGGCAATCTCTTTTTGTTGTGCACTAAAAGAATACCTCCCAGGGACTTAGAGATGAACATGTTTCTCGTACAATGGCTTCCGTGTACAACCACATGCTAAATGGGCACTGGCTTAGTCAACTACATGGTGGAAGACCCATGCATTGGCCTCTTCAGGTTAACTAAATGAGGGAACTCGGAACCCTACATTGGTGCCTGGTACACAAGCTAGCATTGTGTATTGGGAGGACCCTATGGAAAGACTTCGTCACATTCTCAATCTGCCAGTACTCCATCTTGGTGAGTACTTATCTAGCGGCCACTGGTGGCAACAAGATGAGATTGTGTCATGTGGGTAAAGTGTACAACTTCTGCAGAAGATCAAATTCTAAGTACTTAGCCGTGTCCCCGGTTATGGACAATACTGAGCAACTAAGGCCTCGAGCTATGTGAAATCTCGACATTCCAATTTCTAAAAGTAAAACTTGAAAGTGACAACAAAAGACTTGAAGCACTTGGGGTGTACCAAGGAGCTCAAAATATTTTGACAAAGACTTGAAGTACTTGGGGTGTACCAAGGAGCTCAGAAAGATTTTGACAAAAGATTCAAAACTATTTTGAAAAGATAGGATAAATTATTGCTTTCTGCAAATGAGCCTAAAACCCTACTTAGCCAAATATGCATGTAATGATAGGATCCACTGATTTCTACATAGTAGTGAAACTTGCCAATACAATTCAATGTATTGACCCTTGTGGCTGTAACTTGTAATGTTGCAGGATTGGTTTGGTGTTAGTGAAGTTTATTGATTAGGGTTACAAGTCTACAACCAACATGTTTGCCTGTGGCACTTTGAAGATGAAGGACTCCATCCTTATAGATATTCTGCTGCAATGTAATGTAATAGCCAAATGAGCTATGTAAGATGTAATAAAATTATGTTATTCCTGGTTATAAAGTCATATTATGACCTTTGTATCTTGATATTACATCTTAACTGTGGATGCTAGCTATTGATCCAGGGACTAGCATTGTAAACACAGGGATCTCTACCTTATTGAAGGTTGGGATCTCTACATGAGTTTTCATTAGAGATTGCCATTGAGCAAAAGTAGTAGATGCTTCAACCTTAGGTGGGTCACCTCTATTGTTTACATGAGGGTGAGGGATTGGAGGGTCGGGAGAGTACCATGAATCACGGTGCTCACCTTTCCCACCATCATTTTGTGTGGAGGAATTTAGTGTTGTCTTGTTTACCCCCACTTCCATACCCTCGGGTGATACCGGAGTATTACCTTTGGGTAGCACAGATGGAGGATCCTCTTGAGGAGAAGGGGATGATGAGCCCTCCTTATCTTTAACAAGTTGCTCAAGTAACTTGTGCAATTGTTTGATCTCGTTGCCCAAGGTGGAGCTCAATCTTGTTTCCAAGTTATTGAGATCATCCATGGTCACCGATTGGATAGACTCACCATCACCTTCCCCTACTTTTCTACCCATATAATCTTAGGCGGTAAAGCCCGAATAAAGAGACGAGGATCTGATACCAATTGAAAGGATCGTATGGGCACCTAGAGGGGGGGGGGGTGAATAGGTGCTACTTAAAATTTTGTTATTTTTCAAATTAAGGTTTGACAAGAAAGGTAAATTATCTAGATAATGCAACTAAGGTGAATTTACCTATATGACAAACAAGCACTAGCTAACACAACACTATGCAAGAACAAGTAAGTAAAGTGCGGTAAAGGATAGAAGTAACCAAAGTGGTGGACGCGGAGACACAAGGATTTGTTTCCCGTAGTTCCTTCCTTTTGAGGGGAAGAACGTCTACGTTTGGAGAGGGGGTGGTTTCAAACCACCAACGCCACGAGAGGCCTCCCTTGTTCTCCGATGAATCTCACCCCAACGGGATCGATCCACCTTCCACTATGTCGACAACCTTCGAGGTGGAAGCCGGCACCTTTACAACAAGTTCAGGGCACACATCCACAACTTAATTGGAGGGTCCCAAATACAAGCAAGCTGTCAAGACAATCAAAGCCAAGCTTGTAAGAACCGAATCTAGAAGTAGGGTTTCCAAAAAAACACTAGAGCAATGGGGGGCCCTCAAATGAATGAGGGGGAAATGAAGATCTCTTTTGGTGAACTAGTAGATCAAGGCCTCCTTCTTCGATTCTCCAAAGATAAAAGACTTTGGATGGTGGAGTGAAGAGATCTTGGCGATTTGGTGGCTCAAAATGGAGGTAGTAGTCTTCAATGCAACGAGCACCTTTTCCCAAGGTAGGTGGAGGGGTATTTATAGACTTCTGAGAAGATCTGACCATTGAGCATTTATTGCAGCGGTAGTACCTTATTTCCAAGAGGTAGTACCGGAAAACACCAGTACTACCGGCCTGGTACCGGAAGTGCGTTGAACAAAGCACACAGGCCCCAACCACCAGCGGTATCAAATTGTGGTGCTACCGCAAAGCGGTAGTACCGCCCCTGGGGCACGGTACTACCGGACGCATGCGGTAGTGCCGCTTTTTGGTACCGCTGAGGGCAGTGACATTTGCCAACTTGCCAAAAGAACCTCTGCCACGCTAGGTACTAAAATGCGGTACTAACGCATTTTGTCACCTAGGCGGGCAGTAGCTTTTGGCAACTTGCAAAAAGCTTCTGCCGCACTAGGTACTAAAATGCGGCACTACCGCATTTTGGTACCGGGGCGGGCAGTAGCTTTTGGCAACTTGCGAAAAGCTTCTACCGTGCTAGGTAGTAAAATGCGGTACTACCGCCTTTTAGTACTTAGCATGGCAGAGGCATTTGGCAACTTGCCAAAACTAACTGCCACGCTAGGTAGTAAAAAGTGGTACTACCGCTTTTTGTTACCTAGCCTGGCAGAAGGTTTTGGGAAGTTTGTCCAAACACACTGCCAAGCCTAGTAGCAAATTCCAGTACACCCGATACACTGCAAACCCCTTTTTGATACAACTTGTGGTACACTTGGAAAATAATTAGTCCGATATGTGTGTTGTTATAAACACCAAAATCACTAGGGATTGGAAATGGTCTTTCACAAGTTCTCAAGGGTAGAGCTAGTGGCTACAAAGTGATGTGCCTTCATGGTAGAAAGATCAAGCCTGTGTGGGGCCAAAACTATATTATTTGGATCAACAGCAAGGTCCAAGGCAGTAGAAACACGTGCAACAATAATTCCCCCATAAATGGGTCCCTTAGCAGTTAAGCGACGAGCAATGAGAGAACCAAGATTGTACTTAGTTTCATTGTTGAGAATAGCAGCTAAGAATGCCAAATGATAGTTGGAAATATTACTAGTGTTCTCCCTACCAAGAACACTAGTGGCAAGATAGTAAGCAAAGTACGTGATGGCTGGGAGTTGAATATTTCTTATCTTTCCACGTTGAGCTCTACGGTCATCATCATTGGTTATCCCGCGGTAGAGATCCAACAAATCAGCGGGTTGAGCTAGAATCTTCTTTGCTGACCCAGCTGTACCAAGTCCCAGGGCCTCACAAAATTTCTTCAATGTCATATTGTAAGACCTGCCATAAATTTTGAAAGAAACATCTGGCTTGAACATGTTGTTAGTAAAGGAGAAGCTCTCCAAAAATGTTTTAGTGAGCGTAGCATATTGCACGCTCTCATCCTGCATATGGCTTGTTAGTCCAGCCCTCCGAACCAAGGTTGGAAAATCATCAAGAATCCCAGCAGCCCGCAAAAAGGTTGGGAAAGGAAAGGAGGAAGGGTGAGCATCCCCCTCATCTCCCTCGTTGCCAAATCACGGAGTAATGAGATCCTCATTGTATGAGGGCCTGGCTCGGGAGGATGATCTTGAAGGCCTTGCCCTCCTAGGTGCATCACCCTCAAATATCTCTCCAAATGTGTGGTTGTCCATGACCACTCTTTTCTGAAATTTTTAGAAAAACATCAAACCAAGTGATTTCCAAGTTGATAAATGATGAGAAACTACTAAAGGAACTTGCTAGAGGGCTACAAATGCATCAAAATGAAATCTCTAAGCATAGAACAAGCATGCAAGATCACACAACTTGTCACCTATAGCAGCAAAATACTCAAGATACAATCTATCAATCACAAATCTAATTGGACAAGTGGAGGAGGCACATACCAAGGAGCAATCTCTCCAAAAATCAATAACAAAGATGGGCTGAGCAAGGAGATCGAAAATCACAAGAAAGAACAGCAGGAACTCGAGCTTGAGCAAGTTTTTCGGTGTTTTTCAGGAGAGAGAAATAAGATGGATGGGAGGAGACACTTTGGAGGGGCCCAGGTGGTCCACACCCCACCTAGGTGCCACCTATAGGGGGCCGCACCCACTAGGGGTGTGGGTGCCTGGGGTGGCCCCTTGAGTCACTCCAGGTGTTCCTCTGCCCCTTTTTCGAGGAAAAATTTATTTTGAATTTTCTGGGTTTTTTCGGGAAAATTTATTTTTGGCCAATTTTCAGGGTATGAAAATTGATTTTCTCGCAGAAATAGTTTTTTTAGAAGAAGCAAAAACAAACCAAAAGCCAAAATATAGAAGTTCTAAGACAGTCTAACAAGCAAGCAACTAACAAAACCAAATCTAGCAAAAGAAAAGGCAAAGACTAGGAAGGAGAAAAATAAAATAAAGCACGTATAACCATAGTGAAAACATTATTTTGTTCATTAAAATCCTTTTGTTAACAAGGTGAATCAAGTCTTGTTACCAAAATAATCTTATATGAAACAAAACTTTGCATTCCACAAGGTGATTATGTTACCTCATACTTGATAGCAATGGTCCCAATCATAATAGTTTCAAAATTTTCTTGTGGAATGGGACAATATATTTCTCCAACCTTGATGCTCTAAATATTTTCAATGGAATTCAGGCAATAGCTTCTAGCAACCTTCTTGGGGAAATAAACAGTATGCTCTTTTTCATTAATATTGAATGTTACTTTCCCTTGATTACAATTGATTACAACACCTGCAGTATTAAGAAAAGGTCTCCCAAGAATAATAGACATATTATCATCTTCAGGCATCTCAAGAACAACAAAATCAGTTAAAATCAAGCAATTATGAGCCACTTGAACAGGAACATCCTCACATATACCAACAGGAATAGTAGTTGACTGATCAACCATTTGCAAAGATATATCAGTTGGTATCAACTTTTCTAGCCGGAGTCTCTTGTAGAGAGAAAAAAGCATAACACTAACTCCAGCTCCTAGATCACATAAAGCAGTTCTAACATAATTATTCTTAATAGAGCAAGGAATATTTGGTATACCTGGATCACCAAGTTTCTTTGGAACCTTACCATTGAAGGAATAATTATCAAGCAAAGTAGAAATCTGCTCATTAGGAATCTTCATTTTATTAGAGACAATATCCTTCATATACTTTGAATAAGGAGGCAACTTAATAGCATCAATCAAAGGACTTTGCAAAAATAAAGGTTTCATCCACTCACAAAACTTGTTGTAGTGTTCTTCCTCATTTGACTTGTGTTTCTTACCTAGAAAAGGCATAGGTTTCTGCACCCAAGGTTCTCTATCACTACCATGTTTCTTAACAATAAAATCTTCCTTAGTGTACCTAGTGTTCTTAGTGTGCTTCTCAGGTTCTTCCTCACCTTCCTCCTTATCAGGAGCATCATTATTACCGTTACCACTCTCAGTTTCAGCATCAGAGAAAGATATACTATTAGGATCTACAGCAGGTTCAAGTGGTTCCTCAACTATCTTGTGTTTATTTTTCTTTCTCTCACGAGGACTACCACTAATTTCACCTTGTTGATAATCCTACTCAATTCTTTTAGGGTGTTGGAGAGAGTGTACCTCAATAGTGGATGAGTGGGGAATTGGCTTACATAATTCTTCTATACGAGGTAGATTCTTCACATATTCAACTCTAATACTTTTCTCCTTTAGACAGTTCTTAGCTTCCTTCATCACTTCATCATTTAATGCAATAACTCCCCTCTTCTTTGGTGTTGGTATTGGAATGGTTCAGGAACAACTGGTTCAGGAGTAATAGTCTCGGGTGTATTTAGCTCAATTGAAGTCCAATCATCATAATTCTTGCTTATCTTAGCCATTAATTCTTCAGCATCTGTAGGAGTTCTTTTCCTGAAAATACAATCAGCAAAGCTATCTAGGTATGTCCTAGAATCATCAGTTAGTCCATTATAATAAATATCAAGTAGCTAATTTTTAGGTAATGGACATCTAGGATGTGCATGAATCAAGGCACATAACCTTGTCCATGACTCAGGCAATTTCTATTCTTCTCCCTATTTAAAATCAAAAAGTCTCTGCAAAGCAGCATGTCTAGCACTGGGAGGAAAATATTTTTGGAAGAAAGAAGCAATCAAACAATCAGGGCTATCAATGGAACAAGGAGGTAATCTATTAAACCAAGCCCTAGCTTCTCCTTTTAGTGAAAAAGGGAAGATCTTAGTAACAAAGTACTCGCGCATCTTAAAATCATCAGAGAATAAAGCACTCATAGTAGAAATCTCATTCATATGAGCCACAACACTCTCATTTTCAGTACCACAAAAAGGTTCTTTCTCAACAATATCTAAATAAGATAAGTCAATAGAGAAATCATAGTCTTCATCTTTAATATATATGGGAGAAGTGGCAAACTTAGGATCAGAGGACAACTTAGGCATGATAGTACGTCTAGCAAGGAGACTCTTAATAGCACTAGTACCATGTGTGTTTCGGCACTCTTCAACAAATTCATCAGTGAACTCAATGTAACCATCATAAATATCATAACTCTCCCTAGACTCACGTGAGCTAACAGGTGTGACAGTGTCTTCACTAGGAGTTTCAGTATTCCCTAGACCAGCCATAGTAGCATCTAGGAAAGGACCTAATGAACCACTAGCATCAAGCACAGTAGAAGTAACATCATGAGCATCAAAAGCAGTTTCAGAATCAGCAGTAGTAGCAGTGTGTAGCATGAGTATGTGGTGGTGGTGTAACAACCTTACTTATAACAGCCGGCGAATCAAGAGCATCAGAGGTGTTTAGGACTGTACCTCTTCTTGTAGTGGATGGTAAAATAGGAAACTTTCCATCACGAGACATTCCCATGATGAAAGGAGTAGCTATGAACAATAATATATCCAAGTGAACTTAAAAATAAAGCTATGCTCCTCGGCAACGGTGCCAGAAAATAGTCTTGATGACCCACAAGTATAGGGGATCACAACAATCTTCGCGGGTAGTATTACCCAATTTATTGATTCAACACAAGGGGAGCCAAAAAATACTTGCAAGCCTTAACAACTGAGTTGTCAATTCAGATGCACCTGGAAATAGTTCTTTCTCACAAAAGTTTATCAGTAGCAACAGCAGCAGTAAAACAGGAGCAATAGTAACAGTAGTAGCAAACAGTAGGATATGAGCGTGGTAGGCATAGGGATGGATGGATGGGCGTTGCATTGACGAGTCTAAAGATGCAACTTCAAGATCTAGGGCATTGCAGATAAATAAGAACAAGCATCCAAGTACTAAACAATCATAGGCATGTGCTCCATATATAGTCATGCATGCTCGCAATGAGAACTTGCACAACATCTTTTGTCCAGCCAGCCCGTGGCAGCGGGGCCTCAAGGGAACTACTGGCAATTAAGGTGCTCCTTTTAATAGATCACCAGAGCAAAGCATTAACACTCCATGAACACATGTGATCCTCACACCACAGCCATCCCCCCCAGTTGTCCCAATTTCTGTCACTTCGGGGCCTTTGGATCCGGACAATGATATGTGTACACAACTTGCAGATAAGATCACAAATAATACTATCATAATGATTCAATAATAAGTTCAGATCTGAGATCATGGCACTCGGGCCCTAGTGGCAAGCATTAAGCACAACAAGTTGCAACAAAGTCAAATAGCACTAATAGAGATACTAGGAACTATGCCCTAACAATCTTATTCGATTACAAGATAGAACTCATCCAATCCCTACCATCCCTATAGCCTACAGCGAGGGATTACTCACTCATGGATGAGGTAAGCATCGATGGTTGATGGAGAGGTGTTGGTGATGACGATGGCGATGATCCTGTCCAAATTCCCCGTCCCGGCAGGGTGCCAGAATGGAGTTTTTGGATCCGAATCTTGGTTTCTGGTGGTGGCGGTGCAGCGGAACTCTTTCTGGAAAAACGTTGAACCACCCTTGGTTGTTAGGTCAAGGGGTAACTTATAGGCGAAGAGGGACCCAAGGGGGTGCCTGGGGTGGCCGCACCCCCTAGGCACGGGTTGGGCCCACCTGCTCCTGGCAGGGGTGTGGGCCCCCCAGGCCTCCACTCCGTCTCGTCTTCTAGCTCCGTGGATCTTCTGGTGAAAAAGGATTTTTGGCATATTTTCCTGGATTTTTACTGATAGTTGATTTTCTGCACAAAAACTAGACACCAAGGTAATTCTGCTGAAACAGCGTCAGACGGTGTTAGTTGTATCCAAATCACACAAGTTTAGAGGAGAAACAATAGCAAAAGTGATCGGTAAAGTAGGTACGATTTGGCATATCAATCACCCGATCAATATTCCACGAAACCATCTGTAGCCTCCTCCACCATCGTCCCTAGATCGGGGAGGATCTGAAGCTCTTCCCGGCACCTTGCTGGAGGGGAGATCATCCTGGAGGCCTTCTTCTTCATCATGCCAGCCTCCGATATGAAGCGTGAGTAGTTCCACCTTGGACTACGGGTCCATGTAGTAGCTAGATGGTTGTATCTCCTGCTTGTGCTTTCATGTCTAGATCTTGTGAGCTCCGTTCATGATCAAGATCTCATCTATTTGTAATCATGCATATTGTGTTTGCGGGGATCTAACGGATATTGAGATTACTATGTCAGATTGATTAATGGTTTTGTCTTATTGATTCTATCATGTCTGTGTTGTTTGTGATCTTACATGCTCTCTGTTGTTAGTAGCTATCTTGGCCGAGTAGTTGCTAGTGACTCCAAGAGGGGGTAGTTATGCTCGATAGTGGGTTCATGCCTCTATTTAATCAAGGGAAGTGGCAAATATCTCTAAGGTTGTAGATGTGTTGTTGCCACTAGGGAGAAAACAACGGTCTCTTGTTCATGGAACAAGTGGATTGTTTACCTTACACACTTTGCTTAAAGCAGTTGTTTGTTGCTTGCAACTTAATACTAGAGGGGGTTCGGATGATAACCCAAAGGTGGGATTCTAGTCATATATGCAGTTGGATGGAGGTCTATGTATCTTGTTGTATTGCCCAATCGAATCTCATAGGATCTTTATGTCTAGTATTGCATTGTTATGCCTTGATCAGTCTTGTCAATTTCCCTGGTGTAATTTGTTTACCCAGCATGCCATGTTTGTTTATCTAAGGAGAAAACCTCTAGTGAACTATGGACCCCGGTCCAATCTTTACCAGTGATACGTATTTCACTGTTACTGCTTACTTGCTGCAACCTCTTTTCACCTTCCACACCATACAGTTAATCCTGTGTTACAGCAACCGGTGAGATTGACAACCTCACTGTTAGTTTGGGCAAAGTCTTGAGTATGTGTTATGCAGGTTTCCACGTTGCTTGCAACACCTTTGAGACGTTTCCTTCCTCCTACTGGTTCGATAACCTTGTTTTCTTACTGAGGGAAGACTTTTTTCTGTGCTGCATCATACCTTGCTCTTGGGGTTTCCCGACGAAGCGCTCCACGTTGACGCAGCGCCATCAAGATTTTCTGGCGCCGTTGCCGGGGAGGCTAAGGCCGTCTTCACAAGGGGAGTCCTCCGCAACCTTTCTCTTTACTTTGTTTTTGGTTTGCGTAGTTTCTTTTTCTTGGTTTTGTTTGCCTATTTTTAGCAAAAAATCCAAAAAAAAACAGTTTAGTTTGGTTTGCTTTCTCTTATCAAAAACACAAAAAAATTAGTTCCTGCTCTAGCTGCTGTTGTTGCTGTTTTTGGCTTGCTCCACTTTTGCCAAAATGAACTCTGCTGGGAACACCATGTTGTGGGACTTCACTAGCACAAACAACAATGATTTACTTAGCACTCATATTGCTCCACCTGCTCCTGATGCTACCTTTTATGAAATTAGGCCTGCTTTGTTGAATCTTGTGATGAGAGAGCAATTTTCTGGTGCTAGTTCTAATGATGCGGCTGCCCATCTCAATAACTTTGTTGAACTTTGTGAGATGCAAAATTATAAGGATGTAGATGGAGATATTATTAATCTCAAGTTGTTTCCTTTATCTTTGAGAAGAAAAGCTAAAGAATGGTTGCTATCCTTGCCTAGAAATAGTATTGATTCTTGGATTAAGTGCAAAGATGCTTTTATTGGGAAGTACTACACCCTTGCTAAGATTATATCTATGAGAAGTGATATTATGAAATTAAAAAAATGATAATGAACATGTTGCTCAAGCTTAGGAAAGAATGAAATCTTTGGTTAAGAATTGTCCCACTCATGGACTTACTGCTTGGATGATTATCCAGACTTTTTATGTAGGTTTGAACTTATCTTCAAGAAACTTGTTGGATTCAGCTGCTGGAGGTACCTTTATGACCATCACCTTGGGTGCTGCAACAAAACTCCTTGATAACATGATGGTTAATTATTCTGAATGGCACACTGAGAGAGCTCCACATGGTTAGAAGGTAAATTTTGTTGAAGAAACCTCCTCTTTGAGTGATAAGATTGATGTTATTATGGCTATGCTTGTTAATGGGAAAGCTCCTTTAGATCCAAATAATGTTACCTTAGCCTCATTGGTTGCTCAAGAATAGAAAGTTGATGTGAACTTCATTAGTAACAACAATTTCAACAACAATGCGTATAGGAATAATTTTGGTAGTAACAACAATTATAGGCCTTATCCTCCTAATAATGGCAATACCTATGGAAACTACTACAACAATGCTAGAAGTGCCCCCTCTAAACTTGAAGTCATGCTCAAAGACTTTATTAGTAAACAAACCATTTTCAATAACACCATGGAGGAAAAGATTTTAAATGTTGAGAAAAATATTTCCTCTTTGTCTGAAGCACAGTCCTCTTTGATTAATAAAATGGCTGCTAAACCTGAAATCATGGAAAATACCTTTGCTTCTACTCATGAAATACAAGTTACTATTGATGAAAATGTTAGACTGTTAGCCCAACTTCATGCTAAGTGGGAAAGGGAAGCTGAAATTGATAGAAACAATAGTGTGTGCACCATCACCACTAATATGGATGCCACTAAACCACAAGAAGTCCCTATTCCTCCTCCTACAATGCCTAAGGCCAATGAGTCTACTGCTAGTGATGCTAAGTTTGATTTTGATCTTGATGGTTGCAATATTTCTGAAGTGATTTTGTTCCTGCAAAAACTTGCTAGAAGTCCTGATGCTAGTGATATGCATGTTGCTTTCACCAAACACATTACATATGCTCTTGTTAATATTAAGGAAGAGATGTTAAAACACAAAGCTTATATTACTAGGAAAGTAGAAGATATTTGGGAACCCATTATTAATATGCAAGTGAATGACTTTGATCTCAAAGCTTCATGTGATCTTGGTTCTAGTGTCTCTATTATGCCAAGGAAGATTTATGAAATGCTTGATTTGCCACCTTTGGAAGATTGTTATTTGGATGTCCCACTTAATGATAATTCTAAGAAGAAACTCATGGGAAATATTAATGATGTTCTAATTATGGTTAACAATGCTTATGTCCCTGTTGATTTCTATGTTTTGGATGTTGAATACAATGCTTCTTGTCCTATTACTTTGGAAAGACCTTTTCTTAGAACTGTTGGTGCCTTCATTGATATGAAAGAAGGCACCATTAAATATCAATTTCCATTCAAGAAAGGTATTGAAGACTTCCATATGAGTATATAGAAGTTTCTTTTTGCTCCTCCTTTGAAATCAAGGTTTGATGTTAATGCTTCCTCATTTGAAAATACTTGATTTCTTGCTTCTTGTGCCTAAGTTAAAGGCGTTAAAGAAAAGTACTTGTTGGGAGATAACCCAAGAGTTTCCTTGAATCTTGTAAGTTATTACTTCAATATGACCTCTTCTTATCCTTTTTGTTTGCTTTTTGTGCCAAGAATGACCTCTAATGAGAGGGAAGTAAGATTTGGGGACTTGCTGTCCCGAAACAGATTTCTGTCCCCCACCATAAAAATTCGTGAGGAGTCTCTATAAGTCGGATTGAGCTGAAAATATACGAATAAATCCCCCAGTATGTTAGCTAGATTTCGTTAGTTCAACAATTTTTTATTTGAGCAACAGGAGATCTTCTAAAAAATCGGTTTCTACCTGCTGGTCTATTTTAACAGATTTCTGCCATTATTTGCATTTGCTTCTTATTGATTCCTTTTTGGGTTCTTTTTGGGAAATTGAGATTTTTTGAAGGAGCTGCTACAGTAGCTTGTGTTTTTAGTGAAAGTTTTGCTGTTCTAAAGCTAAACCCAAGGGTATATTATCTTTTGAATACACTAATGTTGCTAATGAAGATTGTGTGAAGTTTTGTATGAAGGAAAAATTTTAGGTGTAGAGAGAGAATGATGTAAGGAGATGAAGAATGGACAAAAGCTCAATCTTGGGGATGCCACCCCGGTGTCTACCCAAGAAATATCCAAGATGTACAAGCGTCAAAGCTTGGGTACGCCCAAGGCATCCCCTTCTTCATCAATAAAAAGCTCAGATCTTTATAGACACTTCGTTTTTATTGTTTCATGCACTGTTGTGTTGTTCTTGGAGCATCTCAGTTTTTGTTTTCTTTGCTTAGTTTGTTTACTTTGCTTGAATAAAGTAGTTTAGACCCCTGTTCTCGCTGTGTTGTTTCAAATAAGTTGATTGGTGTTGGAAAGGACTAGAAAGTTTTTGCTTGAAAGTGCAACAGGAGCTTGCATTGACTGTGACTTAGACTTTAGCATGTCATCCTAGGTATTTTTTTGACCTTATGCTTAGTGATTATTGCTGTAGCATGACTTGTTCCAAACAATTGGGATTGCTTAGTGTGCCTTGAAGGAATCATGTGTTGTTTTAGCATGCAAAAGCATAGTATTGTGGTATTCTCCTTTGATGCTTTATTTGGGTTGACTTGGCACATGCTCACACCATGTTATGACTATGAACAAGTCACATAGCCTCTATGATAATTTAGTCCTTGAATTATAGTACCACTTTATGCTTTGATTAGTAATGTTTTGTCGCTCTGCATGATTATGGCCATTATTGCTCTCTTAGTTGGTTACTCCTAGTCTTTTGCTAGCCTCCACTTGTATGAGTAAGCTCTACTCATGCTTCCAACTCCCAAGAAACCAAGTTATTCCAAAGTTTCCACTATAAATTCCTATGCATGGTGTGTTACACCATTCCAAGTATATTCTTGTTTTCATCTATCTTCCAATTAAAAAGTATTTTGTTATGTGAAAACTTAGTGATTAAAGCTCTCACGAACTTGACGGAACACTTTATATTCCTTGCCCCTAATAAAATTGAACCATTGTGTCATCTATGTTGTATATGCTTGCACTTATACGTTGGAATTAGCAGAACCATGTTTTCATGGGTAACGTTTTCAACATTGCACTTGTACTTTGTACACAGTTGATATCATGCTATTTTTTCTATGTATGTCGCCGGTGTGAAATAAAAAGGGAGCTTGTAAGTCCATGGAGTTATGTATTTTGTGTTAGAGAAACGCCTGGGCTGCTAGCCTAAGCCATGCCTAATCATGGTGGAAACTTGCAGCATCACCATAATGAGCAATATATGAAGGATACTCAATAAAAACCTATGCAAATAGCAAATAAAAATATCTCTGAGATGCTCATTGTCTGCTTGCCTTGTCATTTTGGTTATGGGATAGCTCATGTACCATGTGCAAGGGGTACCCCGTTGGCGGTTCTCTATGATACACATGTACTTACTATCACAATAACTTATAGGTGACGAAAGTTGAGTAGCATGAGGTGCGGCCCTCGTATTCAAGGGACATGAGATTGCCAACTTATACTTTGTCAAGCATATACTCCATAGTTTGTTCACTTTAACCTTAATCACTTCAAGAGTCTTATGATATGGGCAATGAGGGCTGAAAGCTAACAAGTACCATAATTTTTGGAAGCTCTTTTTGAAACTTGAAATCCCTGCTTCCCTTTATGAAGGGGCTTTCTTCCACTATTATATTGTGTCTCCACTTTCTACCTTTAGGCACCAGTTAAGAGAGCATAGTTGCCATTCTTCGTTCTATGTGCAGTGTCCCAAAACTCATTGATTGATGCATATTGTTGATATTGCTTGTTCTTGTGCTATTTGTATCTAGTCACTCTTATGAACTTTGAAGGTGCCATATGCGTCTATTTGCTACTCCACGAGGGACAAGTTGAATGCCACTATGCCATGTTTTCTGTATGTGAAACAAACAAAAGTTTTCCAATGCATGTTATTCGTGATCTTTATTTGTAGCCTTTCATGTTGCATGCATAGTTACTTTGTCTTATTGTTAGAACTCCATATTTCATGCACATGTTTAGAAATCTTTGATCCTAGCTTTCAATGCTTGCAAATGGTTTGATCTTGGTTTTGATGGTGCATGTCACCTCAAAAATTATTCTTTTATCACTTACCTACTCGAGGACAAGCAGGAGTTAATCTTGGGGATGCTTGATACGTCGGAAATGTATCTATAATTTTTGATGTTCCATGCTTGTTTAGTATCTACTTTGTTTTGCTTTGTCCACACTTTGAGGTGCTTTTCATATGTTTTTTGGTACTAACCTATTAACAAGTTGCCACAGTGCCATTTGCCTGTTTTCTGCTGTTTTTGGTTCCAGAAAAACTAGTAAGGAAATATTTTCGGAATTGTACGGGACAAAAGCCAAAGTCAATATTTCACCGAGGAGAACACGGAGTCCAGAGGAGAGACAGAGGGGCGCCACAGGGCAGCCGTACCCCCAAGCGTGGACCCACCCTATGCCGCGCCTGGGAAGGATGTGGGCCCCCTGGCCGCCTCCCAGCCTCGCCTCTTCGCCTATAAGAATCCCCCGATGCCTAAATCCTAAGCACCCGAACAATATTCCATGAAACCATCTGTAGCCTCCGCCACCATCGTCCCTAGATCGGGGGGGGGATCTGAAGCTCTTTCCCGGCACCCTGCCGGAGGGGAGATCATCCCGGAGGACTTCTTCTTCATCATGACAACATCCGGTATGAAGCATGAGTAGTTCCACCTTGGACTATGGGTCCATGTAGTAATGGTTGTATCTCCTCCTAGTGCTTTAATGTCTAGATCTTGTGAGCTCCGTTCATGATCAAGATCTCATCTATTTGTAATCATGCATGTTGTGTTTGCGGGGATCCGATGGATATTGAGATTACTATGTCAGATTGATTAATGGTTTTGTCTTATTGATTCTATCATGTCTATGTTGTTTGTGATCTTACATGCTCTTCGTTGTTAGTAGCTATCTTGGCAAAGTAGTTGCTAGTGACTCCAAGAGGGGGTATTTATGCTCGATAGTGGGTTCACGCCTCTATTTAATCAAGGGAAGAGACAGAAATCTCTAAGGTTGTAGATGTGTTGTTGTCACTAGCGAGAAAACAACGGTTTCTTGTTCATGGAACAAGTGGATTGTTTACCTTACACAGTTTGCTTAAAGCAGTTGTCTGTTGCTTACAACTTAATACTGGAGGGGGTTCAGATGATAAACCAAAGGTGGACTTCTAGTCATAGATGCAGTTGGATGGCGGTCTATGTATCTTGTTGTAGTGCCCAATCGAATCTCATAGGATTATGTCTAGTATTGCATTGTTATTCCTTGCTCAGTCCTGTTAATTGCCCTGCTGTAATTTGTTTACCTAGCATGCCATGTTTGTTTATCTAAGGAGAACACCTCTAGTGAACTGTGGACCCCGGTCCAATCTTTACCATTGATACATCTTCCACCGTTACTATCTACTTGCTGCAAACCTATTTTCACCTTCCACGCCATACAGTTAATCCTTTGTTACACCAACCGGTGAGATTGACAACCTCATTTTTAGTTGGGGCAAAGTCTTGAGTTTGTGTTGTGCAGGTTTCCATGTTGCTTGCAACACCTTTGAGACGTTTCCTTCATCCTACTGGTTTGATAACCTTGGTTTCTTACTGAGGGAAGACTTGCTGTTGTCCTGCATCATACCTTGCTCTTGGGGTTTCCCGACGAAGCGCTCCACGTTGATGCATCACCATCTGTGTAACAAGCTTACTTATAACAGACGGTGAATCAAGAGCAACAAAGGTGTTTAGGACTATACCTCTTCTTGTAGTGGATGGTAAAATAGGAAACTTTCCATCACGAGATTTCCCCTTGATGAAAGGAATAGCAGCGAACAATTATAGATTCAAGTGAACTTAGAAATAAAGCTATGCTCCCCGGCAACGGCGCCAGAAAATAGTCTTGATGACCCACAAGTATAGGGGATCGCAACAGTCTTCGAGGGTAGTATAACCCAATTTATTGATTTGACACAAGGGGAACCAAAGAATACTTATAAGCCATAATAACTGAGTTTTCAATTCAGCTTCACCTAGAAATAGTCTTGCTCATAGGAGTTTATTAGTAGCAACAGTTTTGTACTAGCAATAGCAACGTAACAACAGCAGTAAAACGAAGGCAGTAGTAACAATAGTAGCAAACAGTAGGATATGCGTGCGATATGCATAGGGATGGATGGACGGGCATTGCATGTACAAGACTAAACATGTAACTTCAAGATCTAGGGAAATTGCAGATAAATAAGATAAAGCATCCAAGTACTAAACAATCATAGGCATGTGTTTCATATATAGTCATACATGCTCGCAATGAGAATTTATACAACATATTTTGTCAGCCCGTTGCAGCGGGGCCTCAAGGAAATCTACTAGCAATTAAGGCACTCCTTTTAATAGAGCCCCGGAGCAAAGCATTAACACTCCGTGAACACGTGATCCTCATATCATAGCCATCCCCTCCGGCTATTCCAATTTCTGTTAGTTCGGGGCCTTTGGATCCGGACAATGATATGTGTACACAACTTTTAGATAAGATCACAAACAAAACTATCATCATGAATCAATAATAAGTTTAGATCTGAGATCATGGCACTCGGGCCCTAGTGACAAGCATTAAGCACAACAAGTTGCAACAAATTCAAATAGCACTAATAGAGATACTAGGCACCATGCCCTAACAATCTTATTCGATTACATGATAGAACTCATCAAATCCCTACCATCCCCATAGCCTACAGCGGGGGATTACTAACTCATGTATGGGGGAAACATGGATGGTGGATGGAGAGGCGTTGTTTGATGATGATGGCGATGATCCTCTCCAAATTCCCCGTCCCGGCAGGGTGCCAGAACAGAGTTTCTGGTTCCGAATCGCGGTTTCTGGTGATGGCGGCGCAGCGGAACTCTTTCTGGAAAACGTTGAACCCCCGTGAGTTTTTAGGTCAGAAGGCAACTTATAGGCGAAGAGGGAGGCCGAGGGGGGGGGGGCAAAAATTCCTGGCCCGCGCGGCAGGGGGTGTGGGCCCCTCGTGGCCCACCTCTGCCTCGTCTTATGGCTCCATGATTCTTCTGGTGAAATAGGATTTTTGGCATATTTTCTGGGATTTTTCCTGATAGTTGATTTTCTACATAATAACTAGACACCAAGGTAATTCTGCTGATAATAGCGTTAGTATGTGTTAGTTGTATCCAAATCAGACAAGTTTAGGGGAGAAATAATAGCAAAAGTATTCGAGAAAGTAGATACGTTTTGGACGTATCAACTCCCCCAAGCTTAGATCATTGTTTATCCTCAAGCAATTCAGTTGAAAACTGAGTGCGATAAAAGAACTTTCATGAACACATTTGCTTCATATGATGTATATATTCTCAGCACATGAGGAGATACTTATACAATTCATAATATGGAGTATGCAACTAAGTCTACTCAATAGTCATTGCAAGCTATGAAGAGATTCCAACTCAATAATAATAAGTAGCATGAGACATAAACATAAGCAACATTGCAATGCTCATAAGAAGGTATGATAGAGTGGTATCTCACTTTCCTTTGATAGTGGAGCAACATAAATGTCAAGGCACCTCTGAAGTTCAAGTGAAGAATAGAAGTAAAGATATCAGAGATACAAGCATCAAAGTCATGACATAATTAACCAAGTTTTAAGACAAACACATTACACTAAGAATGACAACTATGCTCTCGAGAAGGTGCTCATAGAATAAGTGGTGACTCAACAAGGAAGTGAAACGGGTTTTGAAAAGTTTGAAAGGCTTCCAAATGCTAAAAGTACGGTACTCATTAGCTTTGAGCTCTCATTGCACCTATCATAGGCATCTTTAGATGGTTAATGGTGAAAGTGAGGTCCAATATCAGTTATATGCTTGACAGACCATAAACTGAAAATCTCATGTCCCTTGAATACGAGGGCCGCTCCTCATGCTACTCAACTTTAGTTACCGGCAAGTTCTTGTCATAGTAAATACATGGGTATCATAGAGAACCTCCAACGGGGTACCCCTTGCACATGATACAGGAGCTATCCCATAATCAAAATGACAAGGTATGTTGACGAGGTTTGATCTCGTCAATGCCCATTATTATGAGCTTGGGTTTTGGAGAAGATGGGGGTGCTGGAGATCGCAGAAAGTTTAACAGACAAGCAACCAGGGGACACGAGATTTACCCAGGTTCAAGCCCTTGGTGGGAAAACCCTACTCCTTCTTGTCTGCTCTTGATTACGGCGAAACCGAAGGTTACAGGGTTGCGCAGATGCAATCTGCCGTGGAGCTGTGTATGCGGTGGAAATGATTGGCCCTCCTCATCGTGCCCTCCTAGCATTTATATAGAGTTAGGCAGGTCTCGGGCACAGATCGAGTCGGTTAAAAGTTTAGGGTTTACCCCTTTGAATATTCTATCTGTTCTAGTCTTGTTCTCCAAGGATCCAAAATTTCATGGGCTTGGGCCACACAAAAATCTTCATGGGCTGTGTATATTCTTGTGGGCCTTCCTTGGGCTGGACCAGGTATGATAATGTTGTGTACCCGTAGGGTATAACCATGTCAGTAGCCCCCGAGTGTTCAGTCGAATCGCAGATTCGGCTGAGGACTCTCCAATCTTTCGGGTGCAGCCTTTTCTATTCAGAAAAGAATGATTTTAGTGTGTAGGGATTGTTGATGCGTGTGCCTGACTCTCCTGACGGATCAGGGTCAGTTAACTGTCTTAGGACAAAACAACACGATCTTCTTCAGATTTGAGTCCCTAGACTCGAACCCGGAACAAATGCTGGCGTAATTCGACTCAGGCCATTGAGGTCTTACAGGAGTCGAATCCCAGTAGTTTTCAAATGATGTACCCAACGCGTCCGTCAGGATTTTCATCGCTCTTGTTGGTACGGATTTTTACTAGAAGAGCGCAGTCGGGTGCGTTACCAGGCCATCAGATGGTATCTGTAGGTCTTATCTTTGCATCGCAGACACAACATCCAAAATTTTATCACGGCGGAGGTGTTTCGGGTGGCCAAGGAGGATGTTACTCACTTAGAGTTGGTTGGGGAAAAGTTGCCAAAAAGTTTTTGCATATCTATCTGAAGGATCGCAGTCGAATAATTCATAGGGTGCGCGACTAGCGCTCCCTATGGGAGTAGCCCTCGAGTGTCTGTTCGAGTTGTAGACTCGAGCAGAGACTTTAGTTCAGCCGTTGTTAGCTTTAGGTCCGTAGGACACAATTTTTTTGGATGCTTGAATCAATCCTCCCTATGGGAGTAGCCCCCGAGTCCGTAGTGGAGTCGTAGACTCGACTAGGACTCGAAGAATCAATGTTGGTGTAGTACCTTGATCATGCCTCGGGTGCGCGGCCAGCGCTCCTGATAGGAGTAGCCCCTGAGTAGTTGCTCGAATCGTAGATTCGAGTGAGTACTTTTAGCTGTCAGCCGAAGATTTGTTACTGTTGCTAGTGTGGTTTTGATGACGTCAGTGCTGAAGATCAGTGACCTCAACCATCTGCGGCGCCAGAAATGACATGACCGGACGAACGTGGGTCCCACTTTCTGACTTGGAGTTGACTGGTCATGCGTGACGTGGCGAGAATTACGGCGTCTCCTCGGTTTTCGTGTGTAGTGGACGGCATGCGAGCAACGGTTCTCTGCTGTGTTGACACATGGACAGTTGGATCAGATTCTGGTGTTAGGGCTTCCAGATGAACGGTCCCTGTTCATCGTCTTCGTCCTTATAACTATGGGGAAAATGTAGTTTGTTTTCACCTTAGACATTTGCTTTCTACTGCTTCCCTGTTCTTGAGCTTTTCCCATCGCGCGCTGGACATTCTCCGATTGTTCCCTTCCTTGTTCTTGCGTTCGCATCACCTCCGTCAACGCACCATGATGGGGAAATTGAAGAAAGCCTCCACCGGAGCGGGTACCAATGCTGCTGCAGGCGGCAAGAAGGGCACCGCCGCCACTCGTGTCACCGAAGGTGGGTGGTGGCATACGGAGACGCGCGAGGGTGACCTGCGCAAGCTTCGCGAGGCGGGTTTAATCCCGCAGGACAAGGAGGCCGTCAAGATTGTAACATCCTAGCATTAGAGCCTAGAAATAAGCTGAACCCAGATGTGTGCATTGCATTCATGCATAGAAAATCCGAATAATTTTCGCGCTTTTAATCAAAACTTGTCAAAGTGATTGAAGCTTCTCTTAGCTTGATGGAATTAAATTAGATCATCAAGTTGACCGCGATAAGTTTCAATAAGACCTTTGTTAAAATCTCATTTTTGGTAAGAGAGATTTGATCCGAGGGTAGATCAAATGTACTATAAATTAAACCTTAATACAATGTGAATTATATTTGATCATTAGGTGATCATGTTATAGTATTCATTATAATCACTCATAAATACCAAGTTAAGGATATAAAACAAATAATAAGAATGTAACCACTATATCTTAATCCCATCTGCATACATCCTGAGTATCATAGTAACACCTAACCTTAAAAACTCCTTTGATGAGTTGGAGTTGGAAAGAGATTAACTCAAGATCATCCACTATATATATATATCTTTCTTCCTATAGAATCTTTATGGAACTTATTTCAATATCTGTTGTTCATCAATGTTGGATAATTCCCCATTGATTCACAAATTATTTAACTATTAATCTTTGATCTATTACTTGATCTTGTCAGAACATCTACTTAAATCTTCTAATGCGGGCATAATCCATTAATAACCTTAATCCAATATAAGACACTAAGAAGATAATTTCCACACGATAAAAGGTAGGATTGATAAAGCCCTGCTTAGCCAACTAAGAACTTCAGTAATAAATGATTAAAGTATTATAATGGTAATGCGTTGGCCACCAATATTGAATGCTTATATTTAGTATAAGTAATACTGGTGGGTAGAACATGATTGGAACCTAAGTAGAGATAAGTGATCCTAGAGTAGTCTTTGCAAACCACATAAATATAATTCAGGGATTGAAGTGTAAGTCATGAGAGTTAAGTAAATATAGGCTGATATTATTCAATTAAAGCTAGTATAGCATAGATTTTAGAAGTAGTGTTATTCATCTTAAAAGATAATCAACCTTAGAGAAAGATCAGTGATGGAATATTAAGGAAGATTATGAGTGAAATTGAAGGAACTACTGGTTGGATGGACGTTTATCAACAGTAGAACAGTAAATACAACCAAGCATGGATATGAGAAAATTATGAAATATCTTTGTATCAAACTCATAGGATTCATCCATAAGTTTAGAAGAATGATATATGAATAAGAAGATTTAAATGAGTAAAGCTCATCATACTAACAATGATGATGGGTAGGAAGAAGTATTATATCTAGGAAAGGAATTCCTTAATTAGAAATCCCAGATTGTGAAAATTATATGTTATAAATCATTTTCCTATTTAATCTTGGTAAGAAACTAACTCTAAATCCCAGATCAACAAAATATCCATATTATGTTGTTGATCTATCATCTTATGTCCATATCACTTTATAGAAATATTTCCCTATAGAAAATTACATAAGCACATTTCTGTTAATTTCAACCATCATAACTATATGTGCTTAAGTATATTTTTATCAATTCACTTCTATAAAACACTCTAATTATAACTTTCTATTAAAAAGGGAGATTTCATCAAATACTATATACATAAGGCAATATGCTTAGTCATTAAATCTTGACTCTTAAAAGGAATCTAAGCTCATACAAAACCCTAAAGCCAAGGGTAGTACTCATAATTCAAAACCCTAAACCTCTTTGTTTATGACAATAGAATATATACATTTCATTTTCTAAATTAATGGGAATAGTAATAACCATATCAATATCTTTCATGTTTTCATGCATCAAATAACGATCCAGGATCATTATACATATAAAATTTATTTTCGAACTATGAGCCAATTAGAGTTAAGTCTATAAAAAAATAAGAAGATATCATTCAAGAAATCCCTAGCTAAAATAGGAGAGAAAAATAATAAGAAAAGTTTCTACAAACTATTAACAAGGGGATTCATATTAAGTAAATAAAAGAAATTCAAAAGGATGATATAATAAAAAAATTCACAAATGAGACTAGGTATATTTTAGTATTGTTGTTAATATCCAGCAAACAAATCATACAAAGAAAGGTTCAAAATATAAATCAAATTCAAATCTGAATAAGAAAACAGAAAATAGAAAAAGGATAAAATAAATAAAAATACTACCTGGCCGAGGCCCAACAACCCTACACCTATCTGACGCCCCTGAGCAGCCCACAACATCCCAGTAACCAGCCCAGTTCTTTTCTATCTGTGACTGACAAGTGGGGTCAGGAGAGGACCACGGGTTGAGCTAAAGAAATTGCCAGGGGGTTATCCGCAAAAGTTGCATCGTCGTCATTGTCACGCACACAGGCAGCTCGCTGGCAGAGCTCGCCGCCGCCCGATGCCGTCATCGTCGTCATTGCGCCAAGATACTCGCCGCCGTTCCCAGGAGGGGATAAGAAGGCCACCGTGATGCCCTGCCTCAATCCCTATCTCCAATTCCTCCTTATCCTCTCAGATACGAATGAGACCGAAACCCTAGCTCACCGGAGACACCTCTCGTCGTCGAACCACGTCTCCCCACACCATTTTGAGCCGTCATGGAGAAGCGCCTTCCTCCGTAGATCCTCTGGGTAGAAGCTTGCATCAAGGGGAGCACTGGAGCGGGTGAATTTGGTCGTTCCCCTTCGCAGCAGTTCGTCGGAATCCTCATGGGGAAGATCGTTTCCGACCGCGCCTGTCCTCGCCGACCACTCAATCGTCATCAGGGTGAGTTCCTGAACTTCCCAGTAACATTCAATTGCCGGATCTCGTTGTAAATCGCTGTTTCATCATATGCCACCGTCGGCCACCGTCGGAGCTCGTCGGAGCTGAAGCTCTGATGACTATTTCCGAGCGGCGCTGCCACTATTAGGTTCAGTAGGTTGCGCTGATCCGAACTAGGTCTATTTCGCTTGCTAGGGTGTAGTAGATCGTCGCCGGCGACCAACCTCTGGCGGCGGAGGTGATGCTGACGCCATTGTTACGTCATGATCTCACCACGTTAGCGAGTTTGACTGGTCTTTGCTCACGTGGCTGATGACCTGGCCTATGGCACATATGTCATTGAGTGGGGTAGATACCCAATCGGTAACAAATGCAATTCCTTTAACCTGAGAGCTGAGGTGGATAATGGCCCACTAGTCAGTGACTGGGGCTAGCTCTAGGTGTGGTGTAAAAAGTATTTTCTGTTAGGAAACAAATAAATGTTATAATCCAATTAATAATATTCCAGAAATTTAATAAATGATTAAATCTTGTTTAATTAATAACTTTTGATTTTCAATTCAGAAAAATGAATATAATATATGAAAATTTGTAGAAAAATTAAATCTACAACTTAAACTTATTATCAAATATTATTATGATGATTATTTAAATAAATATTATTTAATAAAAGTTTTATGAGTAATAAAGCTTTGATAATTCATATTTTAATAATGGTAAATATTAAAAATATAAATAAAATACCAAAAATCTTGGAAAAGTAATAATTACAATATAAAACTATAATTATGTATCATTATTTCATTTAAGTAAATACTTACTATCTATTTACTAATTATAAAATAAGAAGAATTATAAAAATCATATCTTATTATTTATTAATCACAAAAATAAATGTGATATACCAAAATGACCACAAAAATTATATCTACATGGTAAAAAATCTAATATTATACTTTTGAGTTAAATAAAAATTCAAATATTTTAATAACTCAAATTTAAACCTATTTACTTCATTAATAATTCATATAAGGATGAATAAAAATTATTAATATTCCTCAAATATGCAAATTAAGTTTAATAAATAGTATTAATCTTAAATATTAATAAAATGAAACTTTAATGGTTTAAAAACATTATAAATATCTTTTATTTAAATTATCTTCAACCTTAAATGAAGATTTTATTCTAAAAAGGTTCTCATTTATAATAAAACCTTCAAGAACAACTTATGAAAATACCAAACCTTTTCTATCTATATCAACCATCAAATTACTAAAAATACCACAACACTATAGAAAGTTTAAGAATAATTAAGTAATAGTCTACTTTGGTTTATAGGCTAAAGTCATTTATCTAGAAAACATAAGGGATATTACTCTATTATAGAACCAAGAAACCATTACCCAAGTAAAAAGAATGACCATTCTTAAGTAACTTAAAGAAAACATTTCAGATACACAAGATACAAATGTATAAGTACTATACTTTCAAAACTATCTATATTTTAAAGTTAAATTTAGTCTCCAAGAATCTAAATATAATACAATAAACATTACTATATGTTTTATAGTTAACTTTGGTCTGAAGTAGTTAAGCTATAAAGCAACTCAAGCCAAACCATTTGAGCAAACAAATAACATCAACCACCACTAACTAACCACAAAATGTGTTTAGACCTTTGAAGAGAAACATTTTCTTCGAAGGTTATTCTTTTTTCCACATCAAAAAAGAACTCTTATACAAGCAATCTTGAATAGTATGTCATAAGTATATATATTTTACTACCACATATGTGTTCTTCACAACCACTCATAAACTCTAATAGAAGCACAAATGTGAAACTTATCAAAAAGAACCACACATTCCAAAGTAACCATTTCCGGAATCCAAACCCTAGAACAACATTATCTCCAAGATTCGCATTTAGAACGTGCATCACATTACTTATGCATAAAAGCATATTGCTTCTTTAAACATTAGTCCTTACTGGACCAATGATGCTGATTTTAGATTTTGGATCTTATACTGACTCGAAGGCCGTGAGTGCATAATCTTGCAATCACAAAAGGTAAGTTCACACTTGCTCATGTCCTTTGTTTATTTTCTGTGAAGTATTTTACAAATCCAGTGTTGTTATCACCTGCATTTGAAAAATGTCTAAAAACACTATTTTCGGTAATAATGTGAACTATTGGTTACTGATCCAGGGTGATCAGCTAATCTATTAAATCTGACAGTTGGAATACCGTTGTTCAGAACTATATCACCTAGGACTTAACAACCAATGTCGCCAGTGATTCTTGCACCGTATATTACGCGTTGACCATGAGATTTGGAATGGGATGGAGAAGTCAGCTGTATCTGTTCCTCTCGCATGAAGCCGGATGTGCAGGTCGTGGCTGTTATCCTCGTAGCGTGCATATTAATTGGTAATTCTTAGAGGATATGTAGCATATGGGTGGGAACCCTCAACGTCCCACGATGGTTCTGACATCTAACGGTTTGTACAAACCATTGCCGTAATTCTTTATGTGGGAATGGTGTACACCAAGGAGGCATGCGAGTTCGAGAAGGGGGCAGTGATTGGCTTGGATCATCTTCTGGGCCCCACATCATGGAATTGTGGACGGGAATAAGCTGCCCGGTTGTGCAACAAAGAGTTGATCTCTCATGGGTAAGGTAATGCACCTCTGCAGAGTGTAAAAATTGTAACTTGTTACTCCCTGTTCCGGGAAGGAGCTGCGAACGCGGCGGGAAAGGAACTCCATTAAAGTTCTGGTAAACCCGTGAAGGCTGATGGACATAGATTTTCAGAATAAAAGAAACCTTTGAAGAAATGTTTATGAAACCTTGCATTGCCTACGACCTACGGTCTGTGGCTGTAGTTATAGTGCATCAAACACTCCTTTTCTAGTGAACTTGCTGAGTACGCTCGTACTCAAAGTATCTTCTTAACCCTTGCTAGATTCTGAAGCCCTTAAGACGACGTCTACATCAAGTTATTCTCCAGGACTTATCATGCCCAACTTAAGCTCTTCAATGAAGACAAGGAAGACAACATATACCTCAGCTCAAGTGAAGACGAATATACTGATTAGATAGGAGTCCAAACTCTAACCAAAGAACCTATTTTTATAGTGCGTTGCAAAAGAAGCAATGCCAACCTCTTAGTCAGAATAATAGACTTAATAGTATAATCGTTCTTGCGTTATTTATCTTTGATTCTTCCCCGCAAGAAGTTCTTTCTCTCTCTTTAACCTAGAGTGTTCTCTGGATCTTATGTAATAGAGTGAGTTGTAACCTTTAAGCCATGTATTGGACCCGTTGTGTTTCTGTTGTGCCATTCTTAGGGATGTAATACTAGTGAATAGTGTTTCATTGGTGTTATGTCAACGACTATAGTATACTACATCATGCAGTGGTATGCTGGGTCACCGCAAAGATCCCAGGCGATGAGTTAATTCCCCGTCCACCCGCTGGGTTTCAGGTGATGTTTGTCTCCTTTGTTCTTCACGGCCTTTCGCTCCCAGTCCACAATTTTCTCCGTGGACTGTTTTTCTTCTATGGCATTCAACTGCACCATCTTTCACCCAATTCTCATCTCCATATCGCCTGCTTCATCACTTTTTGCGAGTGATAGCTCGGTATCGAGCCGCAATTTGGCCTCTTCCGGAAGCTCTATTCCGTGAAGAGGCAATCCGGCTCCGATGGAGTTTATCCGATTGGTGGCTGTGTCATTTATCTTTGGTCAACTGTCCTTTTCTTCTCTTTCTCTGTGTCGGAGTCCGTCCAATACTGGCGGAGGAAGTGGTTTTATATCCGCGACTCCACAGTGGACGGGCAAAACTTTGTCCTTTCCCCTTTCGACTCTACCCAGGAGATCTTGAAGAAGAGATCCTAGAAAAGTCATATCTTGGAGGGCGAGGTGGAGGAGATAGAGGAGCTCTACCATCGGGTGGAGGCCCTCCAGGTGGTTCCGGAGAAGGAGGTGAATGGTGTGGATATCATCCGCACCTTACTCAAACGTTGGGTGCAGCCACTCCAGGCTAGGGCGCATCTGATGTTCCTTTATTCTGGCCGCCACGACCCGACGAGAGTTGCGGCTGAGGAGCTCTCCAAGGGGGGCCTCGACAGAGTTCTTCGGCCACTTCTGAAGTACAAGTCCAACAAGGACATTTCGGGGAAATCACGGACCCCCCGTTCAGTGCTTCTCGGCCAGTTCCGCAGGTGTAGATCTGTGACGTGCACGTAACGCTTTTTCCGAGTGCTTTTCCTTGTAATTATCTGTTCTGAAAGTTTGTCTTCATTATGCAGGAGCTCAAGGTACCTGGCATGGTGCCTCCACTACCCGAATGATTTCCCGATGCGCCGAACAACAAGGTAGTGGGCTCTGAGTCCGAGCTTCCGCCGATGCAGTCACCGACTGAGGAAGCCCCCGAGGCGAGCGAGGGGCAGACCCAAAGGGCCCGCCGTTCGGATGCCTCGACTCCGCCGACGCCTAGGGACCCGCCGTTCCTTGTCCGCCACAGTGGAGGTGACGACTCTTATTCCTTGCCTATCCCAGCCGTGCCTGTGCGGGTTGTAGCAACGCAGCCGCCGGCGAAGAGGAAGAAGGAAGAGAAGAAAGGCAAGAGGGCGCTGCCCATTTTTGACTTGAGCGACATGGACTCGTAAGTATCTTCGGATGCGATTCGTTATTTTCTTATCTTCTTGTCTTCTTGCTTTTTTACTGGTATGTTCCTTGCAACCACTCCTCTGAGGGATATTTTAGCGATGCCACTCAGGAGGCAGTAGGGGAGTCGAAGATGACTCCTCCTCCCTCTCAGACGATGGCCACCTCTAGGGGTGATGCTTCGAAGACTTCTCCGCTGGAGGCTCGAGTGATCGTCTCCCAGAAGACTGCACCGGGACCTTCGGAGTCTCCGTCTGAGCACGTAAGTTGTTTTTTCTCTCACTGTAGGGGGATCCCCCAAGACTTATTTTTTGGATGATCTGTTGATTTTGCTTCCTTGCTGCATGCCTCGGGGGGAGCCCCCGAGCATTTTGCATGTGTTTGGTGTCTTGCTCGTTTCTTGGGCATAGCCCCCGAGCCCTTTTGTAATGCTTTTGTTTCTTCTCGCATCCCTTTGTGCATGGTGTGAACCTGCTTGTGCAGCAGCACCTGGCGCTAGAGGCTAGCCTGCGGCAGCTTCAAGGTACATGCTGAATTGATCCTATTATTTTTCGTTTGCTTGCTAGCGTGTAGAGCTCATGGATGTTCTTATTGCTTTTGCATATGAAAATAATACTACCCTCCGCGAGCTTGATGCTCTCAAAAAGAGCCTTGGGCGAGCGGATAAGAAGGCCGAGGATGCCATTAGGGCGAAGGAGTGCCTGCAGCAGGAGCTGGCTGATGCCACAACGACTAAAGAGCGCCTACAGCGAGAGGCTTCGGATCGCGAGGAGCATATCTCCACCATTGCAGCTGCGCGCGAGAAGGAGGTGGCCGAAAAACTGATGGCTGCTGCCAAGGCTGTCTCTGGTGAGTACTTTTTCGCTTTTATTTGGGTTTTTCAGCTGCTGCATCTTCATTCCCTTATTCGGTTCTTACTGTACTTTTCTTTTGCTTCAGATGCCGTGGGCATTGAGTTCGATCGCGGTGCCCTGGAGCACGGTAGTGCTCTGGATGATGCCGCTGCGACGGTTGAAGACCGCTATAGTACTGCGGTTGGCTCCCTTGACAAGGCCAACGAGGTCCTCGGGCACTTCTACAAGGAGCTCGTTCCCAAGGGCGCTTCCCTTGAGGATGTCGATTCTTTGGCGGATGCGCTGTATGCGCCTGCGGCCTACAAGTGCAAGCAGAAGGGCATCGGCGCCTCCATGGGGCTAGCTATGGCCATGGCGTCCGGGGCGGAGCTGGATCTTCATCAGGTCACCTCCCAGATGCCGACGGCTCCCTACGGTTCCGAGGTAGCCTTTTCTCTCTACGCTTCTCGCTCTAAGTGCTATGGGCCGAAGCTCATTGACCTTCTGGCGGAGTATGCGGCAAAGCAGGAGGAGGAGGTCAAGAGCAGGCATTCTGGCTCCGAGGCCACTCAGGATGCGGCTGCTTAGGATTTGTAATCGTAGGATAGTTGGCTTCTACTTTTTTTGTAATATTTGATGAAAAATTTCCCTGTGCCACGTGGTGGCCTTTTGTTGTATATAAATGAGCCTTCGAGCTGTTGCTCAGTCATTCGTTGTTCATACTCTTGCCTATTTTCCTTTTAGGGACCTTCAGGTGGGGACCCCGTTGATACTTCATTTGGTCCGCAGCTGTGACCATCCTTGGATGATGCGTCGCGCTTGTTTTTCTTCGTGACCGTGTTCGCATCCTTGAGAAGGAGATACTTGGAGTCCGAGGCCATGCGGATGTATGGAAATCGAAGGCGGAGCAAGGTACCGCCAGAGAGGAATATCTGATGGGGGATCTGCGGCAGTTGGCCGAGAAGCTGCAGTGTAAGTTTCTACGAGCTGCTGGTCATTTTTCGGATGCGCATGGTTTGAGGGTGATCTTACTTTGTAGTTGCTGCAAGTGCCAACCTTGTTCCGAGGGAGGAGAAGGAGCGCGTTGCAGTTCAGATGAACTGCTTGACCCAACAGGATATGGAAGCCGGAGGATTTTTCTGGATGGACAGCGACCGTGCCACGGTCCTTGCGACTATGCAGGACCGCGCTCACGAGGTGTCGCGACTGCTAAGGCAGGTGAAGACTTCTCTGACATCGATTCTGCATGTCATGTTTCCCCTTGATGAAGCTCCATCGACTCTCTGGGGTTTGCTGGCGAAGTTTCGAGACGTGCGTCACGTCAGGGAGTTGGTGCGGCATCAGTTGGTTGCGGGGGTGAAGGCCGCCCTTTCCCTCGTGCGGCTGCATCACCCTGATGTTAATCTTGCGGCTATGGCGGATGGGCCGCCACCTCGGCCACATGGTGACCTATGGGACATGCGCCAGCACTATACGGCTGTTAGGCAGTATGTCGAGGAAGTTGTAGATCTCTTTGAGCATCGTGCGCAGGTGATCCTTCAGGATAGGTAGGTCCTATAAAAAAGATTGATGTAAAACTTATATGTATTTTGACTGGGCGTGTTATTCCCTTTGTTGTAAAGGTTAATTGCATTAGCATGTGGTGCTTGGTTGTATGCATGCCCTTTTCGTTAGCCTGACGTGATCAGCTACTCAGTTGTACATGCGTTATCCTTAGTCGACGAAGTCGTGAGGTGAGGGGGATCCCCCGAGTGCGTTGTAACATAGAGAAATGTGAGGAAAAGATAAATTTTTGGGCGAGGCACTTATCTTTATTCATATCGTAATGAGGAGGTACATTGTTCGGCTGAGTAGCCTTGGCTGAGTAGCCTTGGCTGAGTAGCCTTATTGAAAGTAAAGGGGGATAGCTAGGGGTAGAAGCATCGCAATTGTGCGACGTTCCATGGATTGGAGTATGTGACTCCAGACTCCACGTGCTTGAGGTGGTAAGCGCCCCCTGGGATGACTTCGGTGACGACGTATGGTCCTTCCCATGGTGACTCGAGCTTTTTCAGCCGCTCTTTCTTGAGTCGTAGGACGAGGTCTCCTTCGACGAAGGACCTTGGGCGCAACCAACGGCTATGATAGTTGCGGAGGCTCTGCTGGTAGACCGGCGAGAGAGCTGTGGCGATGTCGCATGCCTCGTCGAGTGTGTCGACGGCATCTTTGAGTGCTGTCGTTGATTCGGCTTTGCTATAGGCGACGACCCGTGGGGCCTTATGGTGTACTTCTGCAGGTAACACGGCTTCAGCTCCGTGCACCATGAAGAAGGGCGTGTAGCTAGTTGAGCTGTTTGGCATTGTACGCAAGCTCTAGAGGACGAAGGGTAGCTCTTCTGCCCAGGATCCCGCGAGCCGTTCGAGTGGGCTGAGTAGGCGTTTCTTGATGCCGCCGCCAACGAGGCCGTTGGCCTTTTCGAATTGCCCGTTGTTTTGCGGGTACGCCACGGAGTCGTATGATATGTTGATCCCGAGGCCTTCGCAGAAGTCCTGGAATTCTTTGGAGATGAAGTTTGACCCGTTGTCCGTGATGTTGCTGTGCGGCACGCCAAACCTGTAGACTATGGATTCAAAGAACTTTACAGCCGTTTTACCCTTTTGGTTGGTAACGGGCATGGCTTCTATCCACTTGGTGAACTTGTCGACTGCGACCAGGAGGTAGACGTGGCCTCCTTTCGAGGATTTCGGCAGCTTGTTGATCATGTCGTGGCCCCACTGAGCGAAGGGCCAGGCCAGTGGTATGGGCCTGAGCTCCGATCCTGGTTCGTGCGGTTTGTCTGCAAACCTCTGGCAGCCATTGCACCTTTGGACGATGTCCTTGGCATCGTTCATGGCCGTTGGCCAGTAGAACCCAGCTCGTAGAGCTTTGGCAACGAGGGCGCGACTGCCTGCGTGATGGCCACAGATGCCCTCGTGGATGTCTTGGAGGATAGTTTTGTCGTCACCGATTGCGACGCACCTTTGGAGTACACCCGAAATGTTGCGCTTGTACAGCTCGCCATTGATGATGGTGAAGGCCTTGGACCGACGAGATATGCGCCGGGCATCTGTTGGGTCATCAGGCAGTTCCCTGTTTATCAGGTACCGTAGGTACGATTGCGTCCATGTTTCCTCGATCGCCATGACCTGCATCAGGTTGACCAACACGACTTCTGTGTCGAGCTTTTTGGGTCCATACTATCCTTCGGGTAGCGCAGCCCCCGAGTGCTCTGCTTCTTCAGTCGATCCCTTGGGGAATTTCCTTTTGATGGATGACACACAGATTTGCTTGAGGAAGACACCTGGTGGCACCCGTGCGCAGGTGGAGCCGATGTTGGCGAGTCTGTCGGCTTGTTCGTTGCTTTCTCTTCCAACATACCGAACCTCGCAACCGTCAAAGTCTCCTTCGAGTGAGTTATAGAGCGCGCGGTACGTGATCATGTTAGTAGCGTGTGCGTCGCACTCGTTCATCGTTTGCTAGACGGCGAGGCTTGAATCACCATAGACGACTAGGCACGTCGCGCCGCAGATCTTGGCCATCTTCATGCCGTGGATGAGGGCCTCATATTCGGCTTCGTTGTTGGATGCTCGAAATTTCATCCGGAGGACGTACTTCATCTTGTCGCCCTTCGGGGATGTCAGTATGACCCTGGCTCCTACTCTAGCTTCGCGCTTGGATCCGTCAAAGTGCATCGTCCATGACTGTGTCATATCCGGGGTGTCCGGCTGTTGTAGCTCTATCCAGTGGACGAGGAAGTCCGGTAGGACCTGAGACTTGATCGTGTGGAGCTTCTCATAGACTATGTCTACAGGGGACAACTCGATGCCCCACAGGGCCATGCGCCCTGTAGCTTATGGATTGTTTAGGATGTTATTCAGTGGCACCTTGTTGACGACCATCACCTGATGCTCCTGGAAGTAGTGGCTCAGCCTACGAGCCGTCATGAACACACTGTAGGCGAGTTTCTGGTAGTGAGGGTACCTCTGTTTTGTTGGCGTCAATACCTCGCTGAGGTAGTAGATTGGGCGTTGGACCCCATGGGTCTTGCCATCTTTGGGTCGTTCGACTACGAGCATGGTGCTTACCACCTGATGTGTGGCTGCTATGTATAGAAGTAGAGGCTCGTGTTCCTTTGGCGTGACCAGGACGGGTGAGGTGGAGAGCAGTCGCTTCAGATCTTCGAATGCCTCATCTGCTTCAGGTGTCCACTCGAATTTCTCTGCTTTGCATAACAGTTGGTAGAAAGACAGGGCCTTCTCACCCATGAGGCTAATGAATCTGCTCAGCGCCGCGATGTGTCCAGCTAGCTGCTGGACACCTTTGAGGTTCTTCGGTTTCTCCATGGCAAGTATGGCCCGGATTTTCTTCGGGTTCACCTCAATCCCTCTCTAGGAGATGAAGTAGCCAAGCAGTTGGCCAGATGGGACGCCGAAGGCGCACTTTTCTGGGTTCATCTTGATCTTTTAGTGATCAAGGTTGTCGAACGTCTCGCAGAGATCATCGATCAATGTCTTGGCCTCCCTTGTTTTAACTACTATGTCGTCGACATAGACCTGTATGTTGTGGCTGGTCTGGTTCTTTAGGCATGCCTGCATGCACCACTGGTACGTGGCACCTGCGTTCTTCATCCCAAAGGGCATTGTGTTGTAGCAGAATACTCCGAACGACGTGATGAACACCGTTTTTTCCTGGTCTTCGGCCTTCAGTCGAATCTGATTGTAGCCTGAGTAGGCGTCAAGGAAGGAGAGTTTCTCGCATCCTGCAGTCGAATTGATGATCTGATCGATCCGAGGGAGAGGGAAGTGATCCTTCGGTCAGTGCTTGTTCAGCGATGTGAAGTCCACGCACATCCGCAGGATGTTCGTGTCCTTTTTAGGGACCATCACGGTGTTGGCCAGCCACTCGCTTTCCTTGATCTCCTAGATGAAATAAGCGTCGAGCAGTCTATTGACTTCGACTCCGATGGCTTCAGCCCGTGGTTTGGACAATCGTCGGATGGACTGCTTGACGGGCTTGGCATCTGGAAACACATTGAGTGCGTGCTCGGCGAATTCCCTGGGAACTCCTGGCATGTCCGCAGGACACCAGCCGAAGATTTCCCTGCTCACGGAGGAATTCGACGAGCGCGCTTTCCTATGTGGGTCTAAGGTCGTTGGCGATCAGCGCCATCTTGGAGGCATCCGTCGGGTGGACCTGCACCTTCTTTGTGTTGACGGTTGAGTCGAATGACATGTCAGGTGCGTTTTGCCTTGAGACTGGGGGTTCCCTGTTATCTGTCACCTATCAAAGCCTTGTGAGCTCCTCCTGCATGCCGAACGACTCGGAGATTCTGTTGAAATCCCTGTCGCAGTGGTTGGATCGGGTGAAGTTCCCCTGGACCGTGATGACGCCCCTAGGCTCTGGCATCTTGAGTAGCAGGTACCCATAGTGCGGTACTTCCAGGAATCTTGCGAATGCCACGTGCCTGAGGATGGTGTGGTATTGTGATGGCCAGTCCACCACCACGAACTCGAGTCACTCACACCGAAATTTGTCGGGTTTGCCTAAGATGAAGTCGAGCCATATCTTTCCCAGGGGGAATATGCCCTTCCCTAGGACTATGCCGTGGAACGTTGTGTCGGGTTGTTCCAGGCTACACAGCGGGATCCGCATTGCCGCTAAGGTGCTAGCGAACATCAGGTTGATGCCGCTGCCGCCGTCCATGAAGACGCGGCTCATCTCGAACCCTGCTATCTGCGCCTCGAGCACCAAGGCAGCATGACCTAGGCGAGGGATCTCGCGGGGGTGATCCGAACGACTGAATGCGATACAGGACTCCGAACCGTTGAGGTACTCAGGGATGGCGGGTGGAGCGGTCTCGGCCAAGCTGACCTGACGGGTGATCTTCTTTTGCACCCTGTTTGTTGGGCGCCCCTTTTGGATCATCAATGACCCTTTCGGCGCGGGGTACCCGTTTACGCGTTGTTCTGCATGGGTGCGACCGGGTGATTCGAAGGTCCCACGGGTGGCGGCGGAGGAGCTCCGTGGGAGATGTCGCCTGGTGCGGGCACGTGTCTGAACCCATTGTTCGGGACCTGCTGTCTCATCTGGGACAGGCCCTCGCTGAGTTTCTGGAACTCGCGACAGTCCTTGAGCATATGGCTGGCCTTCTTTTTGCCATCCTGCTTGTCGATGTAGAAGTGGATGGTGCACGGGCCCTACAGCTTGTCGTATGCCGAAGGCTCATTGTCGCGGCCGCGGCATTGCCACGTTTGCGTTGGGCGTCCTCCATCGCGGAAGTTGTTTCCACGGTACTCGCCGCTGCTGCGGTTGCTGTCGTTGCGGCAGTCGGCGTAGCCAGCAGCGACCATGTCGAGTCCATCGCGATCATCGTAGACTTGCAATCTTCGCTTGCTATGGCACTCGCGTCAGCGGCCGTAGTCATCTTCCTCATCCGAGTGTGCTCGATGGACGGAGTCCTCGCCATCTGCCCACCTGTTGGTGATGTCCATGAGGTGGTCAAGTGTCTTGGGCTTGACGCGTCCAAGTTCTTCCTTGAAGTCCTGGCGCTTGACGCCATCTTTGAAGGAGTCGATCGTTCTCTCCTCGGAGATGTGTGCCGTGGAGTTTTTGATGTTGGACCATCGTAGTATGCACGAGCGAAAGGATTCGCCCGTTCGTTGAGGGCAGGCTCGCAGCTTTTCGATCGAGGCTGGCCTTTTGCTGGTACCCTTAAAGTTTCGGATGAAACTGTAGGCCGGTTCCTCCTAGTTTCGGATGGAGCCCGAGGACAGGCTGCTGAGCCAGATCCGGGCTGCGCCTGTCAGCTGCAGCTGAAGGCACTGCAGAGCGGTGTTTTTGTTTCCGTCGTGCAGCTTGACGGACGACAGGTGGTCGCTGACCCATGCCTTAGGGTCCTGGGTGCCGTCGAACTTCGGAGTGTCCGAAGGAAGCTTGAAGTTTCTCAACATCCGTGTCCGCCAAACAGATCTGCTAAAGCATCGAGGTCCGCAAAGTTCTCCTTCGTCGTCATCCTCTTCGAATTCGGATGAGCACACGCGTTTGTCGTGTGCCTTGTCGACTTTGCGCTGAGCGAGGTCGTTTCGAGCGTCGTAGTCGCGGCTGCGACGTCGTGGGATCTTGCGTCGTCGAGGTAGGTCGTGCTCATCCTCGTCGGATGAGGGTGTGGGGCTGCGGTTGAATCTGACCGCAGCTTTCTTTTTTGGCTCCGCAGGAGCCTCCTCGTGGAGCGCAGCTCCAACGAGTCTGAGTCCGGCTAGTGCGGAATTATGCATAGCTCTCTTCAGGTCCCCCACCGGAGGTGGATGGGACGCGAGGTATGTGGTTGCTACCATGATCGCAGCTTACGGCGTCTTCGGGATGACGTTGCCGTTGGTGTCCATCTCCATAAAGGACGTGTTGAGGGTTCGGGTCACCTCGCGACGTGCAGCGGGATCCATGTTATCCGTGCGAGAGCGTTGTTTATTGGCTTGATTGCTGTGCGAGCTGGAGCCGCCAACGGTGGAGAGTGCAGCTGGCCGCGCGCTAGACTCCGAGGCCGCTTGCTTGTGTTTGTCGAGTACCTCTTGCATCTTCACCTGCTTTTTGTGCTCTTCGATGAGGAGTAGGTGGTATGCAATCAGTAGGTCCCGGGAGGCACCCACAGGAAGGATCTTTTTGCCCGCTATGGCTTCGCATGCCTTGTTCTATCCTTCCTTGTTGAGGTGGATTATTCGACTAGCGTCGGGATCGTCCTTGTTGGGCGAGGGGATGGTTGCCTCCTATTTTCGCCGTTTCTACCCTGTGGGTTAGGCGGCGGTACGTGGGCACCCGAACCTGGTTGTTGTTTCTCCACATAGATTTGGATGACCACGGTGCATTGGCAGCGTCCGTGAATTGGATCGCTGCTGCTGCAGCTTTCGGATCTAGAACCGTAGGTTCCTTCATCCGACGGGGGTTCGCACAGATCTGAGTTGCAGTTGCTGCTGTAGTATGACTCATCTATCGACGGTGACGTGTGTAGCACGCTGGGATGCGGGGCCCACGAGGTGGTCCTGATCGATGGCAGTGGCACCCGCTCTGGGAGGCGGAGAGTGCCGGTCTGTCCCACCTAGAAGCAGAAGCTCCCGAATAGGATCTCGAGCCTATCGCCTACGGGCTCGATGTCCTTCATGGTGGCTAGCTAGTGGGCGGTGAAGTCGAAAGCGCCGAAGAGGAGATGGCTCTGCATCGCCAAGGAGTTGTAGATCGCTTTGGTCGAGACCGTCACGATCGCACAATCAGCGCCCCCGATTCCCACAGACAGCGCCAATTGATGAGGTATGATCTCGTCAATGCCCATTGTTATGAGCTTGGGTTTTGGAGAAGATGGGGGTGCTGGAGATCACGGAACGGCTAACAGACAAGCAACCAGGGGACACGAGATTTATCCAGGTTCAGGCCCCCGGAGGGAAAACCCTACTCCTGCTTGTCTGCTCTTTATTACGGCGAAACCGAAGGTTACATGGGTGCACAGATGCAATCTGGCGTGGAGGTGTGTATGAGGTGGAAAGGATTGGCCCTCCTCGACGTGCCCTCCTAGCCTTTATATAGAGTTAGGTAGGTCTCGGGCACAGATCGAGTCGGTTACAAGTTTAGGGTTTACCCCTTTGAATATTCTATCTGTTCTAGTCTTGTTCTCCAAGGATCCGAAGATGTCATGGGCTTGGGCCACCCGAAAATCTTCATGGGCTGCGTATATTATTGTGGGCCTTCCTTGGGCTGGACCAGGTATGCTAATGTTGTGTACCCGTAGGGTATAACCATGTCACAAGTAGACAATGAGCATGTCAGCGATCTTTTTATTTTCTATTTGCATAGGTTTTTATTGAGGATGCTTCACAGATTGCTCATTATGGTTATGCTGCAAGTTTCCACCATGATTAGGCATGGCTTAGGCTAGCGGCCCAGGCGTTTCTCTAACACATATATATAACTCCATGAACTTACAAGATGTGGCATTCCGCAAAAACCACTACTAGAAAATCGCGTTGATTTGTGCATTGCATCATCATGACAGCATGCTCATGTCATCATGCCACATTGCATTTGCGCCTCGTCATCATCTTGCATTTGCTTGCATAAAATTGTTTGCGGGAAAACCGGTCCATGTTTTCTAAACGCCCCGTCTTTATTCAAACGCCAAAATTCGGGTCGCCGAAATATTTTGTTTTGCCTGATATCGGTTTGCAAAAGCCTTGTTTGAAATAAATAAAAATATTTATTATTTTAGTGGGGCAGTCGAACGGGCCGAATGACCCGAACGACCACCCCAGAAAAAAAACACAAACGGACCACCCCAACAATTCCTAAAACTACCAACCTATCTACCCACCCCCTTTGGCCACATCACCCCGGCCAACCCCGTCGTGACACATCACCCTCTCCCTCCCCCTAACCAACCCCAAACTGCCACCTTCCCACCTACTCCCTCTCTCTCCATCCCTTTCTCTCTCCCAATCACCACCCCACTCAACCCTGGCCACACAAACCACTCCCCACTTACGCCAGCTCCCACCGCCCGCACGCAATCACGCGACACACGCACACCACGCCCCCGGGCCCACATCCCTGGCCCACATGCCCCGCACGCCCAGCGCCCCATCCTCCTCCCGTGCTTCTTCTTCCTCTCTCTAGCCCGTCGCGGCAGCCTCCCTCTCCCTCCTCGCTCGTCCACCACCGCGCCCCTCGCCCCTGCCACGCCACCTCGCCTAGCCCTCTCCCTCTCGCCGCCATGAAGCTTCAAGGCTGGCGTCGCTGGCCAGGACGCTGCCAACGGCTCCGCCCGCCTGACCCCGCAGCAACCGCCCGCCTCACCACGCCTGCCCGCCTCCCGCCTCGAGCCCTCGCCGCCGAAGTCGCGCGCCCCACCGTGCTCGCCGCCTCCCTCTCAGGTCTTCCTCGCCCGGCAGCTCCTCTGCACCGGATGCCACCCGCCCAGGCGCCTCCAGGCCCGCACGCCCACACCAACCTCGCCTCCCGCGGCCCTCCGGCCCTCTCGGCGCAGCCGCCGCGCCTTCCTCCTCCGCCTGCTCCTCTAGCCGCGCCACCTTCGAGCTGCCCAGCTCGCCTTGGTGCCCCTTGCTCGCCTCCACCGGCTCGCCCGGCCTCACTCGCGCCAGCGCCGCCTACCGCCGCATCCGCCGCCCTCGTACGCCTCGGGCCCGAGCCAGTGCAGCTTGCTCGCGCCGGGCCAGCCGCGGGCCGCCGTCGCCCGACACCGCCAGGGAACCCGGCCGCCACCGCGAGGCCATGATGTTTTGCTGCGTGTACCAGTTTGGCACCCCCAAGGTCGCCAGGATCTTCGATGCGGAGACCCCGTACCAACGCCCGACAAGATCTTCTCGAAGTGGGAACCACAAGACCTTCATGGAAACCGAACCCGTCGACACGTCATGATCTTCCTCGGAACCACCAAGTTCTCCATCCCGGCACCCGAATACGCGGTACCCCAAGATAGCCTCCACCGATTCGAAGCCAATGCCCCGAGGACGCCAAGACCCGAGTGCGCCGACATGGATCCGGTGACGCCAACACGCCAAGATCACCGACACGGGACGGCAAGTCCGACCCGACCCGAGAACCCGACAAGTACGACAGCGACCAGAACGAACCCAATGCGCCCCGGCACCGACCCAAGTCCTGCTTTCCGGACGCAACAAGACCTACCTCCAATGTCCGAGAACGATCCGTCGAACCCTGAAAACCCCGAGATCGACCCCGGACCCCGAACCCCGGAACCTCAAGTTCGTCGAGACCCCTAATGTGTGAACCCCTTTCCGAGAACCCTATTTTATAAATGATCAACTAATTGAATTGTTGCATATTTGATTGTCTTCTCGCATGCATATCACTGGTTTGGGGGCCTTACGCCGATTCACCTAATAATTGAATATGGGGCCCATATGCGGGCAAATCTAGCCTTATATTGGCCTCATTTAAATTTGTGTAGCGAACCCGGTGCTGTCTTCTGCCTTGTTAAACAACATTTAAAATGCAGGGTAGCTAAACAACTTGAACCATTTAATTAATTGTCGGGACCCCGGTTCCACTTAATAGGACCTAATCGCATCGCATCTTTGCCATGCCATACATCATACATGCATCATGCCGATCTTCTGCCATGGTATTAAATATTGCATCCGGTGTTTCTTCTAGTGTTTTGCTTCTTCGCGGATAAGGCCATTGAGTTGATGTGAGCTTCGCCCCGATCTTCGGTTGAACCTCCGACAATGTTTTCAGGCGAGCATCTCCCCCTTTCTACCTACCTTACTTTTATAGTATTTATTCCCTCCTGTTGATCTATTGCTATCGGTGTTGCGATGCTTTAGTTTCCGTACCTGTGATATACCCTGCAGCCCTATATTGCCTTGGACACAACCTATTACCTGTTGTTTGGTAGATAGTTGGACTTGCGCGTCGTAGTCGCTTGCTCAAGTGCTGTTGCGTGTTGTCAAGTGCCACAGTTGTTGGAGTAATGCCGCATGTTTGATGTTGGAGATGATCATAGTTTTACTTATCGCACACTTTAATTCCTGTTTAACAACTAAAATTGAATAAGCAGAGGCATCGGTGGGTGATAGATAACATTTGGTTTCCGAACGCCCACTTGTGTCCCGTAGGACCCCGAGTACTTGATACCTGTTCCTTGTTTTATCGCGCTATCCACATCCGGGAGGTATATGGGACCCCCCTGAGCCAGAGCTTGATTCCGTCTTATTTCTTGGGGCCATAAACTAGTTTGAGGTTTTATTTACTATCCTGTACTTATGCCATGCTACTTCTGTATTTAAATTGTGCGACAGATAGCACACTGTACTGTTTAGGTAAGCGGAGTGATTACGCGGTATCGACACCCGAGTTTCGGGTTCGATCGCTTCTGACCATTGACGCAAACCTTGAGTCCGTCTCGAAGCTTGCTTACTTCGTTGCGGGTGTACTCCAAGGGGTGGCCCCCTGAAATATTTCTGAATTCTGTGATTGTTCAGTCGTGAAAGCCTCGTTGGGTTTTGAGTTGGTTTTTCCAAGGTTGATCGAGCGTGTGTTGCTATTGGTGCACCCCGGCCGGGTAAAACTTTCTGAAAGCCGTGTCCGCGGATATGGACGACTTGGAGCACAGTATCTCGATCATAGACAAGCATAACTGAAGTTTATTGCTATAAATTTGACGTTATAATGACTAGTAATCAGCTTCACTATAACGGAATGACTAAATAATACTGCCCACAATTGCTTGTTTGGATTGTCGCTTGCGACCATTGTACCTGACTAGTAAGTATTGCAACTACAATGGAATGGCTGAATAAAAGTACCAACAACTGCTGGGTTTAAGGGTTATCTCATGCTATTCATATCTGATTAGTAAGTGTTACAACTATAACGGAATGGTTAATTAAAAGTGCCTCGCTTACTTTATCGGGATGAATACCTAAACGACTAGTAATTCTGCAACGATAATGAATAAGTAAAGCGCCAGGTGTGAGTTCCTCGGTTGACTTCCTCGATTGGTCTCGAGGGGGGAATGCCAGGATGGGTTTGTTTGAGGATAGTATCAGGATGGTTCCGGTTAGGTCCTTCTTACCCCTCTCTGATTGCCGCCAGTTGTATCGAGTCTCTATAGGTTGTTTAGTGCATGCTGCCGCTTGATCCACCATACCTATGTAGGCGAGGACCGCGAATTCTAGCCTCGTGTGTCTTGGCCTCGATCTTGACGCTCCTCTTTTTCCTTTGCCCTTTGTCGGCACCCCTTTTGTTTAAGCAGGTTTTGAGATCGACGCCGTTAGCAGGGTTACCCTTCCGGCTTGGCCTGGGCAGGGTTATGGACGCCATTGGTTATTCTTCAGGGCTCTTAGCCCCATTTGCATCTTGTCCGTAGCTGGACGCTCTATCGTTTTCAAGGTGATTTGGACCTTTGTATTTTATATCCGTATTCTTGACTCATGGAGTCGTGTTGTATATATATCTGTTCTGTGGGTCCCATCGAGGACTGTTGTGTAATGTTATTACTTCGTTTTCCACCCGCACGAAAGTGCCTGGTGGGCACCTTTGAATCGTTTCTATGCGGGTTTGGCGGATTTCGCTAAAACTTGCATAGGTCCGATCGAGGTGTTCTGAGTATCAGAGCTCAGCAGTTGCGATACCCCACAAGTCCAGCCTGTAGGATAACCTAGCTAACGGCCGAAGTAGAGTGTCCAAAACTATTTTTGTAAAAATCGGTTGGAAAGTTTTGATTAGGTCTGATTTTACTCCTTACCCCTCTGCTATTCTCCTCTTATCTCGACGTGTTTTGAATCTGCTCTCTTATCTTTTCTTCGAGTCCAGGATTTCTCGTGGTTGGGTTTCCGTCGTACCTTCAGGGTTTCGCTTCCTTCTTTGATAACGGTGTTCTACCATCCGGTGTTCAAGCTGCATGAGGAATCCGCCTACTGTGGCACCATTCTTTGTTCCCTGTTTGTGCTATCCGGTGTTTCCCGACGCGACGACATCCTCTACGCCAGATCCGATGCATAGTCTGCATCCCTCCGTTGTTCCGAGCCTCGCTTGTCGAGATCTTCAGTCTGATTCCGAGAGTTGGTTGCATAATCCGCCTATTCGTGTGCAGAGTAATGGTTTGGGTGCGCGATGGACTGATCACCATCCGACTACTCTTATCATTCGCTCTTGTACCTCGAATCAGTGGATCCAGCAGTTTTACTCCGTCCACGGAAGTTAGGGGTGGCTTTATTTGTTGATACCTCTACCTTCGACCTGTTGTTCCCGGAGTGTTCTCGCGACGATCACGGACAGCGACCTTTTGTTAGTGGTGTCGCGAGGATCTACACGAGGCGAGAACACGCAGATCGCAGACCTTCTTTCCGGTACCATGAGGCGGATCTCGAGGGCGAGATCCATTGTTAGTGGTGTTGAATTGTGGCATCCCGCAAAAACCACTACTAGAAAATCGCGTTGATTTGTGCATTGCATCATCATGACAGCATGCTCATGTCATCATGCCACATTGCATTTGCGCCTCGTCATCATCTTGCATTTGCTTGCATAAAATTGTTTGAGGAAAAAACCGGTCCATGTTTTCTAAACGCCCCGTCTTTATTCAAACGCCAAAATTCGGGTCGCCGGAATATTTTGTTTTGCCTGATATCGGTTTGCAAAAGCCTTGTTTGAAATAAATAAAAATATTTATTATTTTAGTGGGGCAGACGAACGGGCCGAATGACCCGAACGACCACCCCAGAAAAAAAACACAAACGGACCACCCCAACAATTCCTAAAACTACCAACCTATCTACCCACCCCCTTTGGCCACATCACCCCGGCCAACCCCGTCGTGACACATCACCCTCTCCCTCCCCCTAACCAACCCCAAACTGCCACCTTCCCACCTACTCCCTCTCTCTCCCTCCCTTTCTCTCTCCCAATCACCACCCCACTCAACCCTGGCTACACAAACCACTCCCCACTCACGCCAGCTCCCACCGCCCGCACGCACTCACGCGACACACGCACACCACGCCCCCGGGCCCACGTCCCTGGCCCACATGCCCCGCACGCCCAGCGCCCCATCCTCCTCCCGTGCTTCTTCTTCCTCTCTCTAGCCCGTCGCGGCAGCCTCCCTCTCCCTCCTCGCTCGTCCACCACCGCGCCCCTCGCCCCTGCCACGCCACCTCGCCCAGCCCCTCTCCCCTCTCGCTCACTTCGCCGGTGGCTTCACATGCCATGGGCGTCTGCCCCGTGTGGCCTTGCCAACCGCCAAACCCGCCCGCCTCACCATGCTCTGCTCCGCTCCCAGGCCCCTCGCCGCCACCGCGTGCTCGCCGCCGCCTCACTCTCTCAGGTCTTCCTCGCCGGCCGCCGCCGCTCTCCTCTGCGCGGCCGCCACCGGACGCCACCCTCGCCCCCAGAGCGCCTCCCAGGCCCCGCACGCCCACACCAACCTCGCCCTCCCGCGGCCCCCTCCGGCCCTCCTCGGCGCAGCCCGCCGCCCTTCCCTGCTCCTCCACTGCCGCTCTAGCTTCGCCTTCCTTCAGCCAGCCCAGCCGCTTGGTGCCCGCCGCGCTCGCTCCACCGCGCTCGCCCGGCCTCACTGCCAGCGCCGCCTCCCGCATCCGCCGCCCTCGCCTCGGGCCGCCCGAGCCGCAGCAGCTGCTTGCCTCGCGCCGCCGTGCAGCCGTGCCGCCGTCGCCGCCGAGAACCCGGCCGCCACCGCGAGGCCATGATGTTTCGCTGCGTGTACCAGTTTGGCACCCCCAAGGTCGCCAGGATCTTCGATGCGGAGACCCCGTACCAACGCCCGACAAGATCTTCTCGAAGTGGGAACCACAAGACCTTCATGGAAACCGAACCCGTCGACACGTCATGATCTTCCTCGGAACCACCAAGTTCTCCATCCCGTTACCCGAAGACGCGGTACCCCAAGATAGCCTCCACCGATTCGAAGCCAATGCCCCGAGGACGCCAAGACCCGAGTGCGCCGACATGGATCCGGTGACGCCAACACGCCAAGATCACCGACACGGGACGACAAGTCCGACCCGACCCGAGAACCCGACAAGTACGACAGCGACCAGAACGAACCCAATGCGCCCCGGCACCGACACAAGTCCTGCTTTCCGGACGCAACAAGACCTACCTCCAATGTCCGAGAACGATCCGTCGAACCCTGAAAACCCCGAGATCGACCCCGGACCCCGAACCCCGGAACCTCAAGTTCGTCGAGACCCCTAATGTGTGAACCCCTTTCCGAGAACCCTATTTTATAAATGATCAACTAATTGAATTGTTGCATATTTGATTGTCTTCTCGCATGCATATCACTGGTTTGGGGGCCTTACGCCGATTCACCTAATAATTGAATATGGGGCCCATATGCGGGCAAATCTAGCCTTATATTGGCCTCATTTAAATTTGTGTAGCGAACCCGGTGCTGTCTTCTGCCTTGTTAAACAACATTTAAAATGCAGGGTAGCTAAACAACTTGAACCATTTAATTAATTGTCGGGACCCCGGTTCCACTTAATAGGACCTAATCGCATCGCATCTTTGCCATGCCATACATCATACATGCATCATGCCGATCTTCTGCCATGGTATTAAATATTGCATCTGGTGTTTCTTCTAGTGTTTTGCTTCTTTGCGGATAAGGCCGTTGAGTTGATGTGAGCTTCACCCCGATCTTCGGTTGAACCTCCGACAATGTTTTCAGGCGAGCATCTCCCCCTTCCTACCTATCTTACTTTTATAGTATTTATTCCCTCCTGTTGACCTATTGCTATCGGTGTTGCGATGCTTTAGTTTCCGTACCTGTGATATACCCTGCAGCCCTATATTGCCTTGGACACAACCTATTACCTGTTGTTTGGTAGATAGTTGGACTTGCGCGTCGTAGTCGCTTGCTCAAGTGCTGTTGCGTGTTGTCAAGTGCCACAGTTGTTGGAGTAATGCCGCATGTTTGATGTTGGAGATGATCATAGTTTTACTTATCGCACACTTTAATTCCTGTTTAACAACTAAAATTGAATAAGCAGAGGCATCGGTGGGTGATAGATAACATTTGGTTTCCGAACGCCCACTTATGTCCCGTAGGACCCCGAGTACTTGATACCTGTTCCTTGTTTTATCGCGCTATCCACATCCGGGAGGTATATGGGACCCCCCTGAGCCAGAGCTTGATTCCGTCTTATTTTTTGGGGCCACAAACTAGTTTGAGGTTTTATTTACTATCCTGTACTTATGCCATGCTACTTCTGTATTTAAATTGTGCGACAAATAGCACTTGTCTTTATTTAGGTAAGCGCGGAGTGATTACGGTATCGACACCCGAGTTTTGGGTTCCCGATCGCTTCTGACCATTGACGCAAACCTTGAGTCCGTCTTGAAGCTTGCTTACTTCGTTATGGTGTACTCAAGGGTGGCCCCCTGAAATATTTCTGAATTCTGTGATTGTTCAGTCGTGAAAGCCTCGTTGGGTTTTGAGTTGGTTTTTCCGAGGTTGATCGAGCGTGTGTTGCTATTGGTGCACCCCGGCCGGGTAAAACTTTCTGAAAGCCGTGTCCGCGGATATGGACGACTTGGAGCACAGTATCTCGATCATAGACAAGCATAACTGAAGTTTATTGCTATAAATTTGACGTTATAATGACTAGTAATCAGCTTCACTATAACGGAATGACTAAATAATACTGCCCACAATTGCTTGTTTGGATTGTCGCTTGCGACCATTGTACCTGACTAGTAAGTATTGCAACTACAACGGAATGGCTGAATAAAAGTACCAACAGCTGCTGGGTTTAAGGGTTATCTCATGCTATTCATATCTGATTAGTAAGTGTTACAACTATAACGGAATGGTTAATTAAAAGTGCCTACTGCTTACTTTATCAGGATGAATACCTAAACCTGACTAGTAATTACTGCAACGATAACTGAATAAGTAAAACTGCCAACTGTGTGAGTTCCTCGGTTGACTTCCTCGATTGGTCTCGAGGGGGAAATGCCAGGATGGGTTTGTTTGAGGATAGTATCAGGATGGTTCCGGTTAGGTCCTTCTTACCCCTCTCTGATTGCCGCCAGTTGTATCGAGTCTCTATAGGTTGTTTAGTGCATGCTGCCCCTGCCGCTTCAGTCCACCATACCTATGTAGGCGAGGACCGCCGAATTCTAGCCTCGCCGTGTACTGGCCTCAGTACTGACGCTCCTCTTTTTCCTTTGCCCTTTGTCGGCACCCCTTTTGTTTAAGCAGGTTTTGAGATCGGCCCGTTAGCGGGTTACCCTTCCGCTTGGCCTGGGCAGGGTTATGGACGCCATTGGTTATTCTTCAGGGCTCTTAGCCCCATTTGCATCTTGTCCGTAGCTGGACGCTCTATCGTTTTCAAGGTGATTTGGACCTTTGTATTTTATATCCGTATTCTTGACTCATGGAGTCGTGTTGTATATATATCTGTTCTGTGGGTCCCATCGAGGACTGTTGTGTAATGTTATTACTTCGTTTTCCACCCGCACGAAAGTGCCTGGTGGGCACCTTTGAATCGTTTCTATGCGGGTTTGGAGGATTTCGCTAAAACTTGCATAGGTCCGATTCTGAGGGTGTTACACAAGATCCCCTTTTATTTCACACCGATGACATCCATAGACAAAAGAACATGATATCAACTGGGTACAATGTACAGGTCCAATGTTGAAAGTGTTCCTCGTGACAACATGGTTCTGCTAACTCCTAGCCTATAATTTGCAAGCATATAACTTTCATGGACAATCACATGGTTCAGGTTTATTAATTGCAAGAAATAAAGTGTGCCATCAAGTTCGTGAGAGATTTACTAACTAACTTTTTCATAATAAGCAAACATTTTATTTGGAAGAAAACAAGGCATAATGAATATGCACGGAATAAAAAATGATGCTAGTAGGTAGGTATGGTGGACAGTTTGACAAGTTTGGTTTTGGGGAGTTGGAAACACGAGTAGAGCTCATACTCAGTGCAGGTGAAGACTAGCAATAGAGAGGGAGCGACAAACGGGAGAGCAATAATTGCATTATCATGCTTGCAACAAAACATGACTAATTATGGCATAAAAGTGATGCAAGAACTCTAAGGTAAAATAAATCATTAAGGCTTAACTGACTATTGTTCAGTCATATGCATGCGTGATCATGTGCCAAGTGTTGGGGATATGCTATATGGGTATCCTCATAGCATGTCTCCTATCCGGATAACCCGGGTGGCCCATAGTTGGTAGCATGGCCTATGGCCTGCTGGGCGGCCCCGTTAGAAGGATCCATAAGGGAGGCCTATGTCGGATAAAGGAAGGCTACGGTTGGAGTCACTGACGTACCCGGAGCCTTGGAGTGCTAGATACACAAGACTAGTAATAGACGGTGTAGGGCTTTGGAACCTGTCCGGCTAGGACTTTTCCCTGTAACCCTAGGACCTGGCGACTATATAAGTCGGGCCTATGGGAGCCTTTAGGGCATAGATTCATACAACCTCGCACAGCGAACCAATCCCTGTAACTTGGCGTATTGCCATTATAGTGATTTATAGCAGGAGTAGGATTCCGCCACCGTCGTGGGATCTGAACCTGGGTAAGCTGTGTTACCTTGTACCCGTCAACCGTCCGCCTTCCCCCACGTCTCTAAACACGCACTGTGAGGACCCCTCCATGGCGTACTCGTCGGCAATACCACGACAGTTGGCGCCCACCGTGGGGCAAGAGGCGCTTCAGGTTCTTCAGCGGGCAAGGACCAAGATCTTCGCGGGAATCGGTGAAACCGTAGCCATCGGTCACGTTCTCTTCTCCGGCAACGTTCCGATCGTCCCTCCTGACGAGTTCTGGATCCCGGCAAAGACGAACCCTACGCGGTGTTCAATCGTTCCTATCGGAGACATCCACCTCTTCATCGGCGAAACAGACTCGGGCACTAGTTCCCTGGGAGTCGGAGGAGCATCAAGGCCCGCACGGACTGCCTACGGGCAGGATACATTCGCGGAAGGATCGATGTCGGACCTCTCTTCGTAGTTTGCCGGCAAAGATAGAAAAAATTCAAGGCCCACCCAAACCGCCCTTCTGCAGGATATAAGGTGGAAGATCGCTGCAAATCCGTCGGCTTCGCCCGTGCGTATGTACAGCGGAGATCCAAGTTTGTCGGAGTGGTTACCATCTTCGATCTAGCACGTTGCGTTCAGAGAGAAGGCAAAAAAACCCCGCAATTACCTGGCCAGGTGGCTCCGTATACGAGCCGATCTGGCCCACTACCCCGATGATAACGCTTTGTATCACTTCATGGAAGGACTGGACCATGGCACGCTTCTCCGACATTCTTTAAGACGGCAGCAGGCAACATGACGCCTTACCCTCGAAGAGATGGTGAGTACCGTTAATAACTACGAGGAATCTGATGCAGCAGCCCAGATGGCGCTTGCGCTCATTGACGGAGATCCTCCGATTCAGCCGCCGCCACCACCGCCTCTGGCCGCCATCGTCGCAGCTGCGCCACCACCTCCAGTCATCGTTGCTGATGTTGCACCTCCACCGCCCGTCATATAGGAAGTCATGGACCCTCCGACTCTGTCATTGACTCGCTCTACGCTGATTTAAGTGCAGATTCAGAGGAGATAGATTTTAGTCCAGAAGATCTAGACTCCTCCATGCAGGAGATGGAGGAAGAGTACATGCGCGGCGAGCAAGCCAACAATGTCGTCACGTCTCGAGGGGTGTTCGTCACCATTGGCACGGTGATGGATGAAGATCAACCCGGACGAGCTCCGCCTATAGCGCTGGAAAAGGGGAAGGGGCCACTTATTGCTGCTGACGATGATCGCGCAAAGGTCATGCCTCCTCCGCCTAACCCAGTGCAGCAGCCGCAGGAACTCAGCACCGGCCCGAGCAACAACAACACCGCAAACTTGCCACCTCCAGCATCTACGTCTGCAGCAGCCCAAGTTACTCCAGCTGATAGAGTGATGTACGGCAATCTCCTCGTCGAGCCACTGACCGTTGCTCATATCCGGAACGTGACCCAGCTTGACGAGAAGCGCCAGCAGCTGCTGGAGGAAGCGCAGGCCATCGCGGAGCAAGGCGCTAAGCTAGATCGAGATCTGGTCAACGCGCAGAAGTCCATAGAGAAAGCTAGAGCAATGGAGGCCGAGTACAAGACTTTGCTGCAGCAGCAGAAGGCCAAGAAAGCTCCGACTCACATAATCAACGATCCTGGTGTACGGCGAAACCTAGGATGGGCTCCCTCGAAGCCGGCACAAGCCAAGCCGTACATTGACAGTGAAGGCAAGCAGGTGATTCCCACCCCACTCCTTAATCTCGCCGTCGCCAAGACCCTTCTAGAGCAGGATAGATCGCCCGAGGCAGTGGAACAGGTCTATGACCTAGTGGCCAAGGCGGTGAAGCAGCAGGAAAAGGCCACCTCTCAGAGGCTTGAGTCCGACCCAGCGCTTCGCCAATCTAGCCAGTATAAGCCGCCAAGGGACAGATCGCCTCTTGATGTCGGGTCTCAGACGGGTTCATCAGAACGAAGATAGAGGGATGCGCGCAACAGGAAGGATGGCATCCCCATATCCTCTGACCACGGAGAAAAGTCCCGACCTCGTCACCCATCGCCACCACCCCGGTCCCCCCGACATCACGAAGATACCAATTGAAAGGATACGGATGTCGCCTAGAGGGGGGTGAATAGGCGATTAAAACTTTTCCTAGAGTGGCTCAACAAAGGCGGAATAAAACTAGTGTTTACTTTGTAAAGCACAACCTAGAAACAACTAAGGTTTACCTATGTGCACCAACAACTTATGCGAAGCAATACAAACAACAAAGTGATAGCAAGATATATATTACTTCAAGCACGAAGGCTATCACAATGTAAAGTGCATAAGTAAAGAGCTCGGGTATAGAGATAACCGAGGCACGCGGGGACACCGATATTTTACTGAGTTCCTCCCAACATGGAGTACGTCTCGTTTGGAGAGGGGGTGGTATCAAACCACCAACGCCACAAAAGGCCTCCCTTATTCTCCGGTGAATCTCACCTCAATGGGATCGATCCACGCTTCCACTATCGGTGCACTTGTCGGTGGCAACCGAAACCTCTCACAAGGTTGGGGCACAACTCCACAACTTAATTGGAGGCTCCCAACAAACGCCACAAAAGGCCTCAACAAATGCCACCAAGGCTACAATGCCACCAAGGCCACAAAACCGTCTAGGGTCCAAGAACCCAAGAGGGTCAAGCTCCAATGAGAAATTCAAACCAAATCCTCCGAGGAGAACTCAAACCGATGCAACAAATGCAAATGGCAAGAACACCACAAAGATGCTCAAATCCCTCACTCTCAAGTTCCAACAAAGCTACTAAAGCTATTGGGGGAACAAGAGAGGAGGAATCAAAGAGAGACACAAAATCCCCCAAAATCTAGATCCCCAAAGATACACTCACAAAGAGATGTTTTGGTTTGGTAAAAACATAGATCTAGATCTCCTCCAACTCCCCCTCAAATATATGCAAGAATCAATGGAGGGGTGAGTAGAAATCAAGCTTAAGGAGTAAGGCAAATAGGGGCAAAGCTTTAGATCCAAAGAGGAGGAAGAAGTAACCCTAAAAGGAAAAGGGGCAAAGCTATTTATAGGGCTGGGCAAAATATGGCCGTTGGAGCCTAAATGTAGCGGTAGTACCGGAAGTTCAAGCGGTACTACCGGAGAACTCCAGTACTACCGGACCAGGTACCGGACTTGGTACCGGAAGACCAATATTCAAACTTCATAAGCCCTGGCCACAGCGGTAGTACCATTGATGCTGCCTTAAAGCGGTAGTACTGCAAATGGCAACCGGTACTACCGGACGTGAAGTGGAATCAACAGTTTAGACGAAAAAAGTCTCTGTTACGCCAGGTAGTAAAATGCGGTACTACCGCATTTTACTACCTAGGCAGACAGAAGGTTTTTACTACCTAGGCAGAAGAAATATTGATTATCACCAAGTGAGAAAGTATCAAGTAGAATAATGTGATATACCTCACTTGGTAAGAAACCGAAAAGCCGCATAAATCAAAATCGCAACAAGATACAAATGCAAGATTCGATTTTGAGGAACAAGAGCTTATTATGGAGATTACCACAAGCTCTATATCCTCACATGGATAAGAAAAAATAACAACCAAATATGATGATGCAAGTATGCAAAGGTTTGAGCTCTCTCCGAACGATGTGACCGAATTACTCATACGAGAGCCCCTCTTGATAGTACGGTTATCTATCCTAAACCCAGTCTCACACACACAACGTGAGACCGGCAAAAGGGAAAACCTATCAAGATTATACCTTTGCCTTGAGCATTCCACTTGAGCTCAATGTAGACGATCTTTCCCTTCTCAAGATGGAACGCCTTTCTTGATTCATCATCATCGACCTCGCATATTGAGCTTGCCCAACATATCTTCTTTGCATTTCATCAACCTTGAAGCCAACACATGCTCCAAGCGATGCCAATGGACAAATCCTACAAGTATAACTCAATACACACATTAGTCCATAAAGATTGTCATTAATTACCAAAACCACACATGGGGGCCCAACATGTTCTTTCAATCTCCCCCATTTTGGTAATTGATGACAATCCCTTTAAGAGGGTTTATATAAGGAATTTTAATGATCAAAATGGTAATACCAATATCAAATACTACAAAGGTATGTGATATTGGTACCACCATCATATATAGAGCAAACTCCTCCACAATCTATGTATGTGTGATGAACTTGAATTTCATTGCATATATTGCCAATCATTATCATTGGTGGAGTTTCCTCTATATATACCACATGCTAAGCAACAACAAAGATGCAAGAGCATGAGAAGCAAATGCACAAGAACGAACTCAATGCATAAACCAACTTCCCTTAAACCCTCTAAAACTTCTCCCCCATTGGCATCGATTGCCGAAATGGGTGACAAGTTCTAGAAGGCAAATATAGTAATAATTCCTCCAAAGGTGTGCCTTCGCACATATCCAATGATGAATACTTGGTAGGGAGTAGAACTATATCGAGGACCCGAATATTGCTAAAATAAAGTCAAATGATGCAAGCAACTTCAAGTCCGACAAACCAATTTGAAAACAACAAATGAGTCCAAATGGAAACAACAAGATATTATGATATGAGCAAGAGAGTGCTTTAAATAACAAATAGAGAAGCTCCCTAAGATTTGTGCACTATTCAACATAAATGCATTAGAATACATATTGCACAAATATGGAATCCTCGCTCCCCCATAAGTATTTAAAACACAACAAATGAGAAAGAAGACAAATGTGCATTATTAGATGAACTAGATGAGCTCCCCAAAGATAATGCACCAAGTTTTAAATTCTGATAATTGTATTTGGGATCAAGGTGCATAATCATGGAATCCTCACTCATCCAAGTTCATTTAACAATACAAGGCATGAGAGAATAAATATGAGTGCCCAAAGATGCAAACAAGAGGAACAAGCACTCATAGGCAATTATAATTGGAAGCCACCGAAGAATCATAAGGAATAGAAAGGTGGTCTCCAAGGATTAAAAATCAACTAGAATTATCTTCTCATATGTGCATATGTCTCTAAGTGGAAAATATCACAAAGACATATTCCAAAGAAGAAAAATGCACACATCAAGAAGATTATACAAGAAAGAACATGAAAGGCAAAAATGAAGTCATAACATATATCAATAATATTTTTGCTTCAAAGCATGGCCAAAGGCTCACATATATCTTATTGTACATAATGGACTTCAAACACAAACACACTACATATATTACAACTATCACCAAGGGAAAAGGAGAAAGTTGAAATATATGAAGAAAGGCAACAAGTATCATAATAGAAAATAGACTAGCAAAATCTCACTATTGCATATGAGGGAAGTTGAGGAAATGATAGGCAATAAAATTGCTAGATTGACATATTTGGGATTGGAGGATCATGTGCATGATTTTGTATAGTCCCAACTACATGTACTCATCTCAACTTATACACATATACAATATAGAGTCCTCTTAATACCATGGCTAGAGATACAACAATAAATACAATAACAAAAATTCATGCCAAGATGCAACCTACAAAAGGTTGGAAGCAATATAAATATGCATGATCAAGAGATACTTGTTACCGAGATATAGTTGGTAGGATGTAGAGGATATGAATTCGTTGATCATCCTATAGCTTGCCTCAAATTTTCTTCTAAGCATCACTTCTTCAAAATTGAGAGACAATCATCCAATATATCTCCAATGTACCTAAAACACATTTAAGTACAAAATGGTCCCCAAACTTATTGGGTCCAAAGTAGTTAGTGCAAATACAATACATAGGAGAGACTCCACATAAATATGTGCATATTGATATGAAATTGAATTTCATGCACAACTTAGCCGATGAGATCTGGTGGAGTTTCCCCTATATATTGGATCAAATAAAGCAAGCATGCCATAATATAGATATGTAGTAAATATGCATGCACAACGCTTTCAAGAACCAAAAATGAGATACAATTTGAACAAAAACACCAAGTAAACCAAGATGGCACACACAAGAGTGTGACAAGACAAGCGGTGTCCAAATTGTATCAAAGACCCAATTCAACACATGAAAGATCACAAGTTCAACGAATGAACTAGGCTAAGCCAAAAGAGCAAAAATAGATGGAAATAAAAATGCTCAAGGATTTATCTCATTCTAAAATGGTCAAATCAAGAAGCAACGAATGAGACAAAACCAACTCCCAAAAAGAGCAAGGTTCCAACAAGAAACCAAACTCCCCAAACTTCACATGATGGCACAAAATACCAAAATGAAAAGATTGAGGTTCCAAGCACATAAAAACCGATATGGATCAAACAAAGAAGCATAAATATGAATGTTCTAAATAGTATAGGAGAGATCCCCCATGGATAGTGCATTATGTAGGATTTTCCTTTAGAATACAAAATACACACAAACGGGATCATCACTACTACCTACATTAACTAAAACACAAGAGGATGTTAATAAAATAAGAAGATAAAAAAGAAGCAAGGAAGCTTGGGAGACAACATAAAACATTTTCTTGGCCAAAGATAGGATAAAATTAAACAAAGGCCAAAGTGAATATGATCAATAAATTCTACCTTAAATTGAGTACTCATTGTCCAAGGACAAGAAATGTTGGGAATAGTTTTACCTAGGTAGTTCATAGGGATATCCAAGATCATATACACACAACAAGAAGCATATAACTAAATATAAGAATTGAGCATGATACTTCAAACAAGATTCTTGGTAGCTTCCATTAGTCACACAATCACTAGTGATTAGAGTAACTTGAAGAAAATGGTTTCCATGCGAATATATATATCTAAATATGAGGAAACACATACCAAGAACCACTCTCATATACAAGATCCAACATAAGATCAAATAAAGGCATTCAAGCAAATTGGAACTTGTATGAGCAAATGTGTCACATAGGTGCTAGATAATTATCAATATCAATTCTAAGTGACACAACCTCGAATATTCACATTTTCTAGGATTGTAATATGCACTAAGAATATGACTCCCCCATAATGTGACACTACCATAAAAACCAATAAGAGGAAAAATAATACAAATAGAGATAATTAATGGACATTATAAAACTTACATTTATCATGAGAATTGTACCACATAGAGACTAGATAATATCCCAATATAATTCTAGGTGGTATTCCTCATGTACACACATTTTTAGGATTGTGGAATGTCTAAGCATAACACTCCCCCAAAATGGGATAATCCATTAATTTCTCACAAGAGCCAAATAAGATACCAAATATAACCAAGCAAGGATCAAGCACAAGAAACACACATACATGTTGTGCCACTTAATCATACACAAATATGATTGATATCTCAAGATAATTAAGTGGAAAGCACAAAATGTACAAAAACATGGAAGATACAAAACCAACACATGCATAAGGGGCGAGTAACTTTCAATGAAATGATTTAAGCATATGTTACCGCAAGGAGGAACATTGGAAATATAATAGAAGCAATGCAATCCACATGACTTGGCTTGACAAAAATAATAATGAAGATCCCTCAATTCTTCATGATGTAGCCAAGTCTCCAATGCCCTCCAATAACACACCTATTAATCAAGTTTTGTCTTGTTGGTACCCAACCAAGTTGGGTCCTAAGAGGTTAGTCACAATAGGCTTGGCAACCCAAATGGTTATTTTCTTGAACCCACATTGAGCGCCAACAAATTTGGCAAACACATTGCCAACCTCATCCTTACAAAGAGAATAAGCATCATTAATCAAGATAGGATGGGATGAGGAGATACCAATAGTGCATGAGGAAGAAATGTGCCCCTTCTCGCGGCATATGTAGCAAGTTCTACTCTTGCCATCTTTATTTTTGGATGAAGAAACAACTTGAGGAAGAGCTTGAGTCTTCTTGGGAGGAGGCCCATCTCTAACAAGATGTAGAGCTTGAGGCCGCTTCCCTTGTTGCTTCTTGCCAAGGGGCTTCTTCTTTAATGGGCAATGTTTGACATGATGCCCTTCTTACTTGCACTTGAAGCAAACAATGTTGGCCGGATTCTTGTCTTGATCTTGGCCATTGTTCTTGTTATCCTTGTGCTTCAACATGATAGTGGACTTGTTCTTGACATTGGAGTTGAATCCAAGCCCACTCTTGTCATTGGGGGATTTTTGCACACTCAAGATTTTGTTGAGTGTGACCTTCCCTTGATGACCCTTTTTCAAGTCATTCTTCAAAGAAGTGACTTGAGCCTTGAGCCTTTTGATTTCCTCTACATGGTTAGTTTCAACAAAAACACTATAGGAAGTAGACGCAACATTGTTAGAGCAACAAGGCACGGAATGTAATTCATCACAAGATATATGATGGTTGTGAGAGGATGAACTACAAGGACTAGCACATGGCAATATAACATTTGGAGTAGATGTAGTGTTAATGTCCACATGAGGCCCACTAGATGTTACCTTTCACACGAAGGCCTCATGAGCTAACTTTAGCCTGTCATGGGAGACTAGAAGATCCACATGCGAGCTTGAGAGCTTAACATGACTTTCTTCTAATTTCACATAGTTTCTAGTTAGCAACGCAAGTTGAGCCTTTAGCTCAACATTCTCCTCCAAAATGGATGCTTCACAATAAATAGAGTTAGTAGCACAAGCATCATTATTATTAGCAAGAGGTGAGGGCAACTTGTCAAGATCTTTTAAATATGAAGCTTTAAGTTTCTCATGTGACTCGGTGAGTTTGATGAGCTCCCTCTTAACGAACCGAGAGCCATTTTCGAGGTGCTTAAAATCCTCAACAAGTTTAGCATAAGCATCTTCAAGTTCATCATTTTTAATCTTGAAGGAGTTAGCCACCGCAAGTTCTCTATCATGGTATTCCTTTACTATAGATAATTCTAGAGTAAAAGTCTCCTCAAGAGATTCTTTGGTGGTTTGTTCTTCTTCAAGGGAGTCCTTTACTTGAGCAAGTTCATTAGCATATTCACGCTCAAGTGCAAACTTTTCATCAATTATGTTTTCTTGATCCTCAATAAGATCATTGCCTTCTATAGCATAATTCAAGATTTCAAGAAGGTTGGAGGAAGCAATTTTATTTTTGTAGAGAGCACTATAGACAACCTCTCCCATTTTCTTAATAGAGGTAATATCATACTTACCTCCATAATCATCAATATCATTTTCAACCTCATCATCATCATCATGAGATACAATGGGATTCAAAGAGGTTACCTTTGTTCCCTTGGCCATAAGGCACATGTGAGAACCGGAGGAAGGTGATGATGAGATTGCACTTGTAGCTCTCTTAAAGACCTTGTCTTGGCCCATATAATCTTCATTTTCCTCTACATGGTTAGCAACACAAGCACTAGAGGAAATAGAAGCATATTTATCATGGCAACAAGACAACATGAGCATATCATCATGAGATTTATTCAAGTTATTTCTACATGATATGCAAGGACTATTAACACAAGCAAGTGAGGAATTTTGAGTGCTAGAAGTGTTAAGGTCCAAAGATAGATCATTGCAACTATATAGATATGAGGGATTACAAATAGTGAACACACTATCCATATTGCAATTTCTATCACCACTCACCATATCATTACCTTGTGAAAAATCACATGTTGGTGAAGTGGTAGACGATGAGAACTCATCTCGACCGGAAGTGGAAGCAACACAATCATCCTCAATAATGTTGGACTTGCTATATTTATCTTGAAGCTTGGTCCATATCTCCCGAGCGCTTGAATAAGGCATGATAGAAGAAAGAACTACATTGCTCACAACATGCAAAAGAATTTTAGTAGCTAGAGCATCTATATGAGAGTTCAACTTCTCCACTAAAGATTCGTTTTGGGTATCCATAGGAGAAGAGAAACCCACATATAGATAGCCCTCAATAATTGGGTGAATTTCCTGAAATAAATTAAGCATGCGAATTTTCCAAACATCATGATTTGTGCCATCGAATGTGAGTGTGTCCTTTTGTACTAATCCCCTAGCCGACATCTTTACTCTCAAGGCGGTGAAGCCTAGAATGAGAGACCGGGCTCTGATACCAATTGAAAGGATACGGATGTCTCCTAGAGGGAGGGGTGAATAGGCAGTTAAAACTTTTCCTAGAGTGGCTCAACAAAGGCGGAATAAAACTAGTGTTTACTTTGTAAAGCACAACCTAGAAACAACTAAGGTTTACCTATGTGCACCAACAACTTATGCTAAGCAATACAAACAACAAAGTGATAGCAAGATATATATTACTTCAAGCACGAAGGCTATCACAATGTAAAGTGCATAAGTAAAGAGCTCGGGTATAGAGATAACCGAGGCACGCGGGGACACCGATATTTTACCGAGTTCCTCCCAACATGGAGTACGTCTCGTTTGGAGAGGGGGTGGTATCAAACCACCAACGCCACAAAAGGCCCCCCTTATTCTCCGGTGAATCTCACCCCAATGGGATCGATCCACGCTTCCACTATCGGTGCACTTGTCGGTGGCAACCGAAACCTCTCACAAGGTTGGGGCACAACTCCATAACTTAATTGGAGGCTCCCAACAAACGCCACAAAAGGCCTCAACAAATGCCACCAAGGCCACAAAACCGTCTAGGGTCCAAGAACCCAAGAGGGACAAGCTCCAATGAGAAATTCAAACCAAATCCTCCGAGGAGAACTCAAACCGATGCAACAAATGCAAATGGCAAGAACACCACAAAGATGCTCAAATCTCTCACTCTCAAGTTCCAACAAAGCTACTAAAGCTATTGGGGGAACAAGAGAGGAGGAATCAAAGAGAGACACAAAATCCCCCAAAATCTAGATCCCCAAAGATACACTCACAAAGAGATGTTTTGGTTTGGTCAAAACATAGATCTAGATCTCCTCCAACTACCCCTCAAATATATGCAAGAATCAATGGAGGGGTGAGTAGAAATCAAGCTTAAGGAGTAAGGCAAATAGGGGCAAAGCTTTAGATCCAAAGAGGAGGAAGAAGTAACCCTAAAAGGAAAAGGGGCAAAGCTATTTATAGGGCTGGGAAAAATATGGCCGTTGGAGCCTAAATGTAGCGGTAGTACCGGAAGTTCAAGCGGTACTACCGGAGAACTCCGGTACTACCGGACCAGGTACCGGACTTGGTACCGGAATACCAATATTCAAACTTCATAAGCCCTGGCCACAGTGGTAGTACCATTGATGCTACCGTAAAGCGGTAGTACCGCAAATGGCAACCGGTACTACCGGACGTGAAGTGGAATCAACAGTTTAGACGAAAAAAGTCTCTGTTATGCCAGGTAGTAAAATGCGGTACTACCGCATTTTACTACCTAGGAAGACAGAAGGTTTTTACTACCTAGGCATACAGAAGGAAGACGAAATATTGATTATCATCAAGTGAGAAAGTATCAAGTGGAATAATGTGATATACCTCACTTGGTGAGAAACCGAAAAGCCGCATAAATCAAAATCGCAACAAGATACAAATGGAAGATCCGATTTTGATGAACAAGAGCTTGTTATGGAGATTACCACAAGCTCTATATCCTCACATGGATAAGACCAAATATGATTATGCAAGTATGCAAAGGTTTGAGCTCTCTCCGAACGATGTGACCGAATTACTCATACAAGAGCCCCTCTTGATAGTACGATTATCTATCCTAAACCCAGTCTCACACACACAACGTGAGACCGGCAAAAGGGAAAACCTATCAAGATTATACCTTTGCCTTGAGCATTCCACTTGAGCTCGATGTATACAATCTTGGCCTTCTCAAGATGGAACGCCTTTCTTGATTCCTCATCATCGACCTCGCATATTGAGCTTGCCCAACATATCTTCTTTGCATTTCATCAACCTTGAAGCCAACACATGCTCCAAGCGATGCCAATGGACAAATCCTACAAGTATAACTTAATACACACATTAGTCCATAAAGATTGTCATTAATTACCAAAACCACACATGGGGGCCCAACATGTTCTTTCAACAAGGCTCACCATCGTACGGATATGCCCCCACCAAAGCAGTGTGGCATCGTCATCCGTGACAACGCGGAGCAGACCCGTCATAACGGAGAGCGCAACCAAGGACACAAGAGCAGGTCACACCACGACCTCCACGTCCGACAAGCAACCGTGACAGGCATGGGGCATCGCAGGAGGGTAACAGCAAGAAAGCTAACCCACCGCCACCTCCGCCTCCGTCACCACCAAGAAGTCACCATGGCGGAGGGGGCCTGCTTCGTTCACGCATCCCATCCCCTGTTGACAAGAAGAAGAACCCGGAGCCGTACGATGCATGTTCACGGATTGATAAGATCCACGAGGCTCGGGAAGGACCATACCTGGGACCACGTTGCTTTGGACCTGCAGTATGGTCCGCAACTTACCCCAAAGGTTTCTGGATTGACAAGACCATCAAGCCCTATGACGGCACCGCCAAGACGGCCATGTGGTTGCAGGACTACGGCAACACGGTGGAGATTGCTGGAGGCAACCCCAACATCGCTATCAAGTACCTCCCGTTAATGTTGGCGGGCACGGCCCGTCAATGGATCGACGACTTGCCGGAGAAATCTATCTACAACTGGTTGGACATGCGAGAAGCGTTCACCAAGAACTTTGAGGGTACATACAAGCGTACCTGCACTATGGGCGATCTACAGTGGTGCGTGCAAGAGAAAGACGAGACATCTCGCGCCTACCTCTCCCGCTGGCTGGACATGAAGAATTCCTGCGCAGGAGTGCACGCTCAAACCACCATGTCCGCCTTCATCGATGGGTTGGAAAGGGGCACGTTGCTCCGACATAAGCTGAAGCGCTTGCAGGACAATCACCAGCTTGACTTGAATCAGATGATCCAGTTGGCCAGTGAGTTCGCAGCTGCCGACTACGATGCTCGCGGCTCCTTGTCGGCAATGGCCGTTCCAACTCAAGCTCGGAGGAACAGCAGTACAAAGCGGAAAACCGCTCCAGAAGAAAAGCAATCTACCGACATGGTCGCCATGACTTTTGCAGGACGAGGTGATGGCGGACAACGTGGCCGAGGAAGGGGAGTTGGTCGTGGGAAGCAGCGAGGAAGCGAAACTACCTCGGCACCTCTACGCGTTCCCCAAACCTACGAGGAATACCGCGATATGCCGTGCCTCGTACACCTCGATGTCAACAGGAAGGCCACCCATACCAACCGACACTACAAGTTCGTCAACGACCTCAAGGAAGACCCGGAGTCCGGCTACAAGCAAAGCCGGAAGAACAGACCACGAGGCAAGGGCAAGGGGAAGAAAAAGGAGGAGGAGTCCAAGGATTCAAGTGACATGGACGAGGACATTGACCCCAAGCACGCCGCCAAGAGAGACGACAAGGGCAAGAACCCCTTCGCGAAGAAGGCTCCAGTCTACCACACTTTCCTTGGCACCCCCACCGTCCGACAACAGAAGACCTTCTGAGGATCCTGATGGCTACTCTCCCCCCCTAGTTCCCCAGTTCATGCGCTGATCGGAGGTTCCAATCACTTGGGACAGGACGGACCACCCAGACCTTATACCTACGGACAACAAGTACGCCATGGTCATCAACCCCTTGATTGACGGCGTGGAGTTCACCAAGTGTATGATGGACAGTGGAAGCAGCATCAACATCATGTACCAAGATACACCGCAGAAGATGAACTTGACGGAGGCGAACCAAACGGTGTCATCACCGTATCCGGAAGCTTTACCAAGGCAAGGGACTGCAAGATCAATGAAGCAGCCGTTGCAGAAGCTATTCTCTACAGCGAACAATTCAAAGAGATCCAGAGCAAGGTCGATGACTAAGAGACGCCCGCGTCGAAGAAGCAGATCTCCGACTCCGCTCCTGCGTTCAAGGCCGCCATCGAGACCAAGCCGGTGGAACTTGTGGTAGGCGATGCCTCCAAGGTCACTGCCATTGGAACGAACCTGGATCCCAAATAGGAAAGTGCGCTCGTCGAGTTCCTCCGTGAGAATAGGGACATCTTTGCCTGGAAACCTGCCAACATGAAAGGTGTACCTAGGGAACTTGCCGAGCACAGCCTAAACATTGATCCAAAATCCAAACCAGTTAAACAACCTCTACGACGCTTTGAAGATGAGAAGAGACACGCCATTGGCAAAGAGATAGCTAGGTTACTTAAGGCTAGATTTATCCGAGAAGTCCTTCACACCCAATGGGTGGCCAATCTTGTACTTGTCCCCAAAAAGGGAACCAATGAATTAAGAATGTGCGTTGAATACACCGGCTTGAACAAAGCATGTCCCAAAGATCCGTTTGCTTTGCCTTGCATTGACCAAGTCATTGAATCGACGGCTGGCTCAGAACTTTTGTGTTTTCTTGATGCATACTCAGGATACCACCAGATCAAGATGAGGAAGTCGGACCAATTGGCCACTTCGTTCACTACCCCATACGACACGTTTTGCTATGTCATGATGCCCTTTGGGCTGGAAAACGCAGGTGCTACATACCAGCGGACAATGCAACGTTGCCTTCACGACCAAATTGGTCGGAACGTTCACTCCTATGTGGACGATATCGCGGTGATGTCTAAAAAGTCCAATGACTTAATCTCCGACTTAAAATAAACCTTTGATAATCTCCGGAAATACAACATGATGCTTAACCCTAAGAAGTGCGTCTTGGGGTACCAGCCGGCAAATTGTTGGGTTTCATCGTTTCCCATCGCGAAATCGAGGTCAACCCAGAGATAATCAAGGACATCTTAAACATAAACCGTCTGACATGCCTAAAGGACATTCAACGACTAACAGGTTGTGTTGCAGAAGTTAGTCGGTTCGTCAGCCGACTTGGAGAGAAGGCTTTGCCGCTATACAAGTTGCTGAAGAAGGCGGACAAATTCACATGGAAGGATGAGGCAGATGCAGTACTGAAGCAGCTCAAGGAGATTCTTTCCTCAGCGCCTATCCTTGCAGCATCCGAGCCTGGAGAGCCCCTTTTAATCTACATGGCGGTAACCAACCGGGTAATCAGCATCGTCATCGTGGTAGAGCGGAAGGAACCATGCTATGAGCACGGAGTTCAACGACCAGTTTACTATGTGAGAGAGGTCTTGACGGAGTCCAAGCAGTGTTACCCGCACTACCAGAAAATAGCTTATGGAGTATTCCTTGCTTCTCGGAAGCTGAGGCATTACTTTCAGGAGCACCCAATCACAGTGGTGAGCAAGACTCCACTGTCCGACATAATCAACCACAGCGATGCTACAGGAAGGGTCGCGAAGTGGGGCATTGAACTTGTCGCCTTCGAGATCACTTACAAGAGAAGCGACGCTATCAAATCACAAGCCTTGGAGGATTTTGTTGCAGATTGGACGGAGATGCCAGATGCTACTCCGTTGCCGGAACCAGAGTACTGGGTGATGCACTTTGACGGATCAAAGCTGCTCAACGGCTCGGGGGCTGGTGTATTGCTACAGTCACCAACAGGAGACAAGCTACACTACGTTCTGCAGATCCACTTCGAGGCTACAAACAACATGGCGGAGTATGAAGCACTCATTCACGGACTACGTGTAGCCAAGGATATTGGCATCAAGCGCATAGTTTGCTATGGAGATTCCGACTTGGTTGCCCAGCAGGTGGCTGGCACCTGGAATGCACGGAACCCTATGATGGCGGCATATCGAGATGAAGTGGACGAGATAGCCAAGAGATTCTTGGGCTACGAAGTCAAGTATGTGCCTAGGGAGCAAAATGAGGCGGCTGATCTGCTGTCTAAGCTTGGGTCAGGGCACAAGCAAATTCCGCCAGGAGTTTTCCTAGAGGACCTGCGCACACCGTCTGTGAAGGGAGCCGACATCGACAACCCGGATAGAGATGACTCTTTCGTCAACATGGTGACCAAGGTCCCTCCAGCTTGGACAAAACCGTTCATGGAATATCTCGAACACGGAACTTTGCCCGACGGCGAGGTCGAAAGACGGCAAATAGTACGACGAGAAAAGGGTTATACCATAATCAATGGGAAACTCTACAAAAGGAGCACTACTAGTGTATACCTAAAGTGTGTTTCCCAGCTAGAAGGTATGGAAATCCTACGCGAAATCCATCTCGGAGATTGCGGGCATCACGCCGCTCCTCGATCGTTGGTCGCGAAATCCTTCCGGCAAGGATTCTACTGGTTGACCGCGAAGGCGGACGCCGACAAGCTGGTTGAGACATGCATGGGATGCCAGTATTATGCCCGACAACCACATTTTCCTGCTGAAGAATTGCGAACAACACCAATAACTTGGCCGTTTGCAGTCTGGGGGCTAGACATGGTGGGACCATTACAGACGACACCTTGTGGGTTTACGCATCTGCTTGTAGCAGTTGATAAATTCACTAAGTGGATAGAAGCTAAACCCACTAGAAAGCTTGATGGGGAAACTGCCCTCAGGTTTGTGCAGGATCTAGTGGTGAGATTTGGTCTCCCACATAGCATTATCACCGACAACGGCAGTAATTTGTCACTCGGAGAAGTGGAGGCTTATTGTTGGGAAAAAGGCATCCGCCTTGACCTTGCATCTATGGCACACCCACAGTCCAATGGTCGGGTTGAGCGAGCTAATGGATTAATTTTGCAGGGAATCAAGCCACGTCTTGAGGCACCGCTACATAGAGCAGCTGGAGCCTGGGCGGAGGAATTACCATCTGTGTAGTGGAGTTTACGAACTACACCCAACAGATCCACCGGCTACACCCCTTACTTCATGGTATATGGAGCAGAAGCCATCCTACCTTCCGACATCCTCCACGATGCACCAGGAGTTGCCTCCTACGACGAAGATGACGCTGAAGAATCCAGACGCCTAGATGTGGACCTTCTCGAGGAGGAGCGCGTTTTGGCATGCCAAAGATCCGCCATCTACCAGCAGAAGCTAGATGTCACATCCAAAAATTTTCCAATTTTTTAAATGTGAAAAATAAATAAACAAAATAAATGATTGTTGAAATTTAGGGTGAAAAGAAACTTTTTGATTCCAAATGGAAACATCAAAACCCATCTTGAAAAAACTTTGAATGAAGTTTAAATCCAACTAAATTCAAATCAAGTGAAATGCATTCTTCATAAATGCCTCTTGAAATTTAAACACTTGGAAAATAAACCAAAACCCTAAAACCCTAATGGGATATTTCCAAGATATCTCTAAGATCATGGATTTGATCCATATAAAATTTGTCAACAAACATTTATAAATGATCAAGAATGACAAATGGAAATATTATAAAACCATAGAAATTGATTTCATTCAATTTGGAGCCATAGATAAAATCTTATGAATTTAGTAAGATTAGGAAATTGAATTTCCAAAGATAATAAAGCACCTATCCAAAAATCCATACCAAATGGTGAGTAAATAATCCTAAAGAGATTTAAAAGGATAAACAAATATTAAATAAAATTTTACAAGTTGGAATCACCATTTTGGATCCTTAAATAAAAAGATATGATTTTTATAAGCAAAGGAAGAAATAAATAAATAAATAAGGACTATTTTAAAAGGCCAAATTAAAACTTGGCCAAGCAAATAAAATAAAATAGTTTTGTTTAATAAAAAGAGTAAAGGATTATTTAAATAAAACCATGAGGATTTATTATTATCCAATTTCATTTAAGTAAAGACATTTCCCATTTTAAATGAACATTAAGAACAAACTAAAGTATTTTAAATAATAATTCAAAGTGATTTATTTTTTAAATAAAACCTACTAAAAAGATTTGGTAAAATTTAGAATTTAAATGGAGTTTGAAAACATTAATAATCTTATTTGAATTAAGGCAAGGGCCTATTTTAAATAATTAATATACCCTAAAAAGAATAAAAGTGATATTCTAAATTTGACTTTAGAATGTATTAATAAAAAGTATTTGAATATACACAAAGTTCGGCAAAGGTTTTAATTAAAATGGAGTTTGAATTATTTGAATAAAAATCAAAACAGATAAATGAAAACATAAAAAGAAAAGAAACAGAACAAAAAAATGAATGAAACAAACTAGGCCAACAAGCCCAGTCCAGGCCCAGCTAGCCCATCCCTCTCACCCCGCAGGAAAACGTTTCGCACCAGTGAACCTACCCACGCAGTCGATGACGACCGGACCCCACCAAACCTCTCTCTGTCTCGTTGCCGCTAGACCCCACCTGCCAGCTCACCTTCTTCCCCACCGCGACCAGTTCATCCCTAACCTCGATGCCGTTTGCTGCACGGATTCCTCTGCTTAAATTCTCTTTAATGCACGCATAACTCACCCAGTAATCTCTCCCATTTAAGCGCCCATGCCTCCTCTCCCTTTCCTCTCACACTCCGTTGCCAGAGAGCCACCGGGCTGCCGCAATTTTGCTTGCGAACGCCTCTGCCCCGACGACCTTCCGGCGACGATTCCGACGGAGCCAGCTAGCCCCACTACCCCTCGACCACACGAGCGCATTCCCCATCATCCTGCGAACCTCCTGGTACCGCTCGTTTGGCCGCGCGCGCCTCGGACGCTCGGCAACGACGACGCCTCCTTGCCACCGTCCACTGCCTCGACTCCGGCGAGTGCCCCAGGTAGCATCTGACCACCCTTCCCCTCTCGTTGACGCGCGTATGATCCCCAGCACAGTGCGCATCTAACTGCACCCCTTTCTTGTCTTAGCACGCACCGTAGCGTCGCCTCCGTCAACGACTGACCGCACCCGAGCCTGAAGGCAACTCCGGCGAGCGATTAAGATCGACCCCGAGCGCCCCTCCGACATCGAGCACACGTCGAGCATCCCCTCGCCACGGCGATTCTGGTGAGCTTCTCCCATACTCCTCTCGCCTCCTGTAACCCCGGCAACCTCACCGCCAGAGCGCATCCGCCGCTCGCTGCCGTGCCAGCGCCGCCAGTTCTTGGCAGGAAGCTGGGAGCCGTCCGATTTTGATCCAAGCGCTGCGATAGTTTCACTTAGCGAAGCGGTATGGTAGCATCTGCACCGCATGATCTAAATGAAATCCTGTGGTCTGTGTTAGTCAATCCAACTGAAACGGTATGGACCAATCAGGACAAGACACATGGCCAGCCTTTAGTTTTAAAAACAGAAACTATTCTAATAGATGTTCAAACTTGCAAAATTCATAACTTTTGATCCACACGTCCAAATTTTGCAAATTTTATATCATTGGAATCAGAAAAACAAGTACTTTCCAACTATGCACATTGTTTAATAAATTGATTCTGTTAACTTGGTTGTTTTTACAGAAACTTGTATAGGCATATTTTGTGTATGAAACTTATTCTAGAAATGTTTTTAGGATAAAATCTTTGACAAATGATTTGTTTTGAACCTATTGACCATATAAAACAACTTTTGGAATTAAAAGTGTATTTCGCGAAGCCAAGGAATAAATCTTTGAATTAGAACATTTCTAGTCAAACAAAAATATTATTTATGTGTTAAAATGCTTTTTGAGTAAAACCTTTGGAAAATGATTTGATTTAAACTCTCTGACCCTAAACATCAAGTTTTGATATTTATAAATATATATATATATTTGATGAACCCTATAAATTATTACTTTGCTAAAAAGCATTTTTTAACAACATAAAATATTACTTTAGTATAAAAATGGTTTATAGGTAAAACCTTTTGCAAATGGTTTTTAATATTAAACACTTGACCTTAAAACACTAAAATTTGTGTTAAAAATATATTTGGTAAACACTAGTAAATATTCCTTTGATTTAAATCATTTCTAGCAAAACAAAAATAATTTAAATGGCCTTTATCACTAACTTGATATCAAATGGTTTTACCACTTTTATAAATGACCAATGGGTGTTTTCAAATGTTTATAACCTAATAGAAACCACTTTTTCAAATAAAAACAATCTTTGGCATGTTTGCATGCATTTCCTTGTTTTTATTATTTTATGTGATGTTTGCTTGAATGGTAGATTGAATATTGCTTGCTTTATTGAATTGTAGTGGAATTTGAAGAGTGTGACTATTGAAAGATCAAGGAGTGAACTTATATTATATACCAAAAAGGCAAGTGATGCTTCATAATTTTGTCCCATTATTTTCACTATGCATTAGTGATATTTCTAAGTAGGACTTGCATGGAATTTTTGCTAAGTATAAACTATGTCATGGGAAATCCTAGTAGATGAAACCTTAGTAGAATTTTCCTAAGTTAAGATTACTACTACTATCATGCTTAGCTTAGCTAGTAGAAAACAAGGGTGGATTATATTCATGCTATGGAATATTTCTAAGTCAAGGACTTGTGTTTTGTTTAATAAAACAACTAAGTGAATGAATCACCTGGGTGGAAAGGGACTTGCTTGGTGGTTTTTGGTTGAGTGGTTACACAAGGCCCATTTCTATGGTTTACCTTGTGTATCTCACTTGTGGAATGCCACCCAGGAACAAAGAGATTTGAGATGTCAAGTGTTGAGAAGCTTCAAGTGCAGCCACATGGCATTATGGGCTCTGCCTGGATCATATAGGTTGCAATAACTTTGCCAAATGGACAGTTGGTGGTAGGGCAATGATAGGTTTGGAGCGCGTCTATTCTGGTCTAAAGGAAGGCTTCTGAAAGATCTTGTCTTGGTGAAACCAAGTCTTGTGGGGAAAGTGCACCACCTCTACAGAGTGTAAAATCTAAGTACTTAGCCATGTCCCTAGCAAAGGACAATTTGAGCATCAAGACATGGAATCTATCAAGAATATCCTCGTCCAAATTTCTCAGTTAAAAACTGGTGGTTGAACAAGGGTTGAAGGATCACCAATTTCTATTGGGGGATGCCTTGGGTGATTTTGTCAAACAAAACTTAGTGTTTTCAAATGATAAGGAAAATCTATTTTGAGCAAAGCAAGCCTAAGCTCCACCTAGCCAAATGCATATAGGTGATAGTATCATTATACTACCATAGTATCACTTGCCAATACAATTCAAATGTATTGACCCTTGTGGCTGTAATCTATTATGTTGCAGGTTTTTTTGATGTTAGTGAAGTGTGTGGATTAGGATTACAAGTCTACAACCAACATGATTGCCTGTGGCACTTTGAAGATGAAGGACCCCATGCTATAGTTATTTCTGCTGCATTGTAATGAGATAGCCAAATGAGCTATGTAAGATGTAATGAATTATTTTATTCCTGCTTATAAAGTTGTATTATGACCTTTGTTTCTTGATATTACATCTTAACTGTGGATTCTAGCTATTGATCCAGGGACTAGCATTGTAAACACAGGGATCTCTACCTTATAAAAGGTTGGGACCTCTACACTACGCAGCTACCATAGTCGCCGCGTTCGGCATCGCTCGTTTAAAGAGGGGGATTTGGTGCTCTGACTTAAGTAGAAGAAGTCACACAAATTATCCCCGCCATGGGAAGGACCGTTCATCATAAGCAAGGCGCTACTCAATGGGTCTTACTACCTTGTTGACAATCGTGAACTGAAGGATAGACCCAACAAGGATCATAAGCGTAAGCGACGTGACCTGGATGATGACTACCTGGAGCTTGATCGGCCATGAAACATAGCACAGCCACGTCCTTTTTACACTTAGCATTTTTTATCTAATTGTGTACATATTATATGATCAATGAAATAAAGCTCTCTGGTTCACTCATATTTCTGAGTCTTTTACCTCCTTTAGTGTTCATTTTTGGATCATGTAAAACTTTTACGCACAAGCTTTGCGATTGCACTTGTGAAAATTCTGCCTACAGGCGTTAGCTTAAGTTTTCTGGTCTACATGTTCTTTGTCATTTTTATGTGGATTCTGGAGTAGTGACTTTCGGCACTTATTGTCGGCGATTTTGTGCTTAGGTTATTGATGGTGCCATTGGGAATCATCACCTGAGTGCATGGTTCCGACAACGACTCTTCCGACTCACGAAAAGTCAAGCATAAGAACCAAAGTAATGGATAATCCAGCACTTGCTTAAAAATATATACATATTCAAAACTAGTTCTTGCGCAGCCGGAAATAACAACCATTATTTTCCGCCTTTAGTTACATAAACAAGTTTTCTCCGCATATGCACCAAAGGTGAAACAAATATGACAAAGTTGTTCTTCATTCCTTTGGTGCATGTGACTTGGAAGCAGCATCATCACCAGCCGGAGAACCACCCTCTAAGTCGGCACTGTGGTGGGAATCAGAAGAATCTTGGTTGCCGCTGTCGATGGTGTTCATTGGCACAAAGACGTTGACATCTACCAACTCGGCAACTCTGGTGTCATAGCCCGCGAGCGACAACAAGATGGATTCATGGTTAATCTCTTTGCCATCGTCATCTACGTCGGGAATGCCAGAGGTCACCGTGTCGATGTCGGCATCTTCATAGTGTGCCTTCACCATTGACAGCGCCATCCTTGCGCCAGCCCGTGCACATGAAGCCTTCCAGCTTGTGATACGCTCGGGGGCTCGGCGTAGAATCTCCGAGTACTTCACCACGGAGTCCGATGCCTTGATGTTTATTTGGAGGTGTTTGGCAAACTCCTTGGCTTGCGTGATGGCGGTGTTGATGAAGTTGCCGGAAAGAACCATGCATTCCTTGGCTGGAGGAGGCGATCGGGTTAAACCCATAGGAGCTGCAAATTCCGACAAGGAGCGCATGAGTTCAACAATTCAAAGTACCCAGACTACAGAAATCCAAGACGAAGAAACTTACTGAAGATGTTGGCCTCAGCTTGCCAGAGGGTATCCGCCAAGGATTCTTCTCTTGTTGGAGGAGCTTATACGCCTCGCTATGGCGTTGATTTTGCTCATCAGCAACTTGCTTCTGATATTTTAAGATCGCAATCTCCTCCTTCAAGCGATTGATTTCCTCGGTGGCGGATTCCTGCAGGACCTTCATCGACTCCTCATGCATTTTTAGCATGTTCTTCCTCTCCTACTTAAGAATTTTGTTCTCGCTATCCATCTCTTGAATGTGCTTGGATTGCTCGAAAATATTCTTGGCCTTGGAGATGGTTTCTGCAAGTCGGAGAAAGCAAAGTACACAGTGAGTACTCGGAGAATATGGACACGATACCAAGGCAGAATGCGAAAAAGAAAACAGATGCTTGCTTTTGGTGATCTGTTCCTTCAAGAAGGCAGTTTTACCCTTTTCCGCTTCCAGGTCTACGCGCATCTTCTGGTACTTATCATTGGGTATGCCCCTCCGAGCACTCTCGTTCTATGGAAAAAAGGTCAAAGTTAAAATGTTGTTTGGTCTGCTTGGAGCATCTAGCCAGAAATTTTCCACCTAGACGCTCGGGGGCTACAGCGAGAGTTTTTGACTTAGTAATATGCTTAGCTTTTCTTTAAGCATCTAGTCGGAACTAATTCAGTTCTCGATTAGAGGCTTGGGGGCTACAGTATAAAGTTTTTAACTCGGATATATGCGTAGCTTTTCTTTAAGCATCTAGTCGGAAGTAATTCAGTTACAACTAGAGGCTTGGGGGCTACAGTATGGAAATTTATAAACACTGCATATGCTACTCTTAAAGCATCTAGTCGGAACATTTCGTTCCAACTACATGCTTGGGGGCTACAGTGAGAGGTTTTTCTAACTTAGTCACTCTTAGAGCATATAGATGCAAAAACCTATGGTTTTTCCGTCTACATCCTCGGGGGCTACAGTGGGATACTCATATGAAATGCAGAAGGCAAATAAAACTTACAAGTGCGATGATCTTGAGGTTTGTAGCACTCTCGGCCAGCAGCTTGGCAAAGGATTCGCTGTTTCCTTGCAAGATTTCTGCTTGCCGGCAGAGCTCCTCTAGACCGCACGTCGGAGATGTCGGTGCCGCACCAGGGACCAAAGAAGTGCTACACGGTGTAAGTACCCGATAGACTATCTTCCGATAGGCTATGGTTTTCTTGGGTGCAGGGGCACCGCCAACGACAGAGGTACCTGCTTCCACCACCGCCTTACTGCCATCGATGGCATCCTTAGCCGGAGCTTCAGCCATTTGGTGGGCGGCACTCTCCTGCGTCGCCTGCGTCGCCTGCTCGCCGACGACAGCAACCTCGGTAGAGGCACCTGAGTCCACTTCCATGACGGAAGGGCCAGATGCCTCCTTAGCTTGTGAGCTCGTCGGGGCTGACGAAGGATTAATGAAGGGAGTGGTAGGGGCGATGGCGGGATATGCTTCGCGATGTAGCATGTCCTTGATGGTTCTAGAAGCCCCCAGTTTGGAGGTATTCTTGAGGTTGGTCGTGGCTTTCTTCCTAAAACGTGCAAAATGCATAAGTACAGGAGCAAGATAGATAAATAGACAATGTCGGAGGAAGAGAAGCTTACACAAGTGGGGGTGCTTTGGCAAAGGGGATCCCAGTAACTTTTCTCTTTTCCGCCTCTAGGGCGGAGGTAGTCTTCTTGGAGGCTCCACCCTTCATCTTCTTCTTCTTCTTGCCTCCGTCGGCAGCGTTAGAGGTGGAGCTCTTCCGCTTTCGCGCCAACGGAGCATCATCGTCGGACACGACCGTGACTTCCTTCATCTTCAGATCGTAGATTTGGGTAGCCAGGTTGTCCTCCTCTAGATTGCTAACCTGTTAAGTGAGAAGTCACCGTGTTAGATGAGATGACATTTGCAAGACGAAAGAACTGGAGTATATGTCATACACGGAAAATAAATACCTACCTTTCGGCACTTGTCGTCTACGAACATGTAGTAGGTGATTGTGAAGCCATGCTTCTTGTCCTTCACCTTGATGATGTCCTTAAGGCGGAGCTTGACGGAGTCACTCGAGAAATTGTCCACGGAGATGCGGAGGCTATCCCTTCTATCGCTGGTATACTCATGCATGAGCTTCGCGCGGTGCTGCAGAGGTTGGATTCGCCTGATGAACCAGCACATGGCTAGGTCCAAGCCGGTCAAACCCGTCTCTACGAACCATTCTATCCGCCTTATGGCGCTGGAAGCATCAAGGTCGGAGGGAAGGGAGGCCTGGGATCTCCATGACGAGGCTTCAGTGACGGCTCCGTCAACGAAGTACGAAGTCCGGGTACGTTACTTTCGGGAAGCCAGAGGAATGTCTGGGCCGTAGAAGTATGTTTGTTGCCAATTTTTGCAGGACTCGTGGCCGACGATGTCGGGGAACCGCCGGCGAGGTCGAATCTTGAAGCTTATGGTGCCGCAGTTCCTAAGTTCTTCCTTACTAGCTCCGGCTTCACGCTTGCCGGTGAAGAAGTACACAAAGAGGTCTATCCTAGGCCTTATCCCTAAGTAACCCTCGCAAAGTGCCGCGTAGTTGCTAAGCGCTAAGATACTATTGGGGGAGAGGTTCTGAGGCTGGACTCTATAGTGATTCAAGACGGAGAGGAAGAAGTTGGAGATGGGCAGGGAGACGTCGCGTACCAGTTGGGCTTTGAGGTACACCTTTTATCCGGCTTGGGGAGAAGGTGTCACCTCGCCGACCGGCGCCGCCCGCCAGGCGAGCCCCTCTGTCACAGGGAGGTAGCCTTCAGCGATCAGCTCTTGGATATCACGGTCAGTGATGTCTGAGCCGCTCCAGTCGCCATTATGCAAGTCCAGTTCCTCCTCCAATGGCTCCAGCGCCGCTAGATTATGGTCGCCGCCGGTGGATTCGACCACCGCCGAGACGGGTATGACCAAACCCTCTAGGGGCACGACGACAGAGCTCTCCGGCTTCGCCGCGGCTTCGCTCGACGCCGCCATGGAAGGGGAAGTGCTTCTGCTGGCCATGGAGTGAGTACGGAGGTCACTGGTGCGGTTTGGGGCTAGGGTTTTTCGAGAGTTTTCGCGGAGAGCTCGAGGAGGCACGTGCCGGAGGAAGAAGACGATGAAAGGAGAATGAGGTAAAAAGTGGAAATTCCACCACGGTTACTATTTATCATCTCCAGCGTCAAGATTCGTGCAGCTTGATTGGACGGTTGCCGCGTAGACGACGTGTTCGCGAACGTGCGCGGAAATTTCGCCACGTCTCCAACCGTCGCCGCCAATGATTCGTATCACTCGCGCGGGAAAATCATACATGATTGCGTTCTCTTCATGTGTGAGTTACGAGGCATCGCGGACCTAAGTCTACGTCAGCTGACATGGGCAGATGAGCCATCACATCGGAAGATTCCGGCATGGATGGATCCAGTCCGGCTACGGAAGAGTACGATGGAAGATTCAACATTTCTCCAACTTACATATTGAAGATGGAGAAAGCCTTGCAGGGTTCTTTGGGAGGACTACAAGATATTGCTTGACGATTTTCCGACATCCATCTAGACAGAGAATTCCACACGAAGAGGCAAGACGGCGCAAGATCTCGGAGTTCTCCGGGGGCTACTGTTGGGGATATGCTATATAGGTATCCTCATAGCATGTCTCCTATCCGGATAACCCGGGTGGCCCACAGTTGGTAGCATGGCCTATGGCCTGCTGGGCGGCCCAGTTAGAAGGATCCAGAAGGGAGGCCCATGCCGGATAAAGGAAGGCTATGGTTGGAGTCACTGACGTACCCGGAGCCTTGGAGTGCTAGATACACAAGACTAGTAATAGACTGTGTAGGACTCTGTAACCTGTCCGGCTAGGACTTTTCCCTGTAACCCTAGGACATGGTGACTATATAAGTCGGGCCTATGGGAGCCTTTAGGGCATCGATTCATACAACCTTGCACATTGAACCAATCCCTGTAACTCGGCGTATTGCCATTATAGTGATTTATAGCAGGAGTAGGATTCCGCCATAGTTGTGGGATCTGAACCTGGGTAAGTTGTATTACCTCATACCCGTCAACCGTCCGCCTTCCCCCACGTCTCTAAACACGCACTATGAGGATACCTCCATGGCGTACTCGTCGGCAATACCACGACACCAAGTCGATTCAAACGAAACATTCAGAGGAGGATACCACAATATCATACCAAGTTATGAATAGAACAGTGCAAGCAAACATTCATATGACATGCTACAAACTATTAGAAAGCTGGAGCTAATCATAAGAGAGCAAGAACTACTAAGAATCCATAAATAACATACACCTTACATGAACATACTAAGCATGCCCACAATGATGAGTATATGTACAAAATGAAAACAAATAGAGTTCATTACCAGCCTTTTACCACACCTCAAGTTGTCATAAATCATCATTATTGCCTTTAAATTGTGTGACTTGAATAATAACATGAAACCAAACTCCACTGAGAACCGCTGAACCCTGCAACGAACTTCACAAAACCAAAGAAGAACAACAAATGTTTTGGGATTTTCGATTTTCAAAGCAAGCGCTCAAAGCAAAAAACGAACAAAAAAATATTTTTGGATTTTTATTAAAGCAAACGAAAGCTAAAACGCAAAGATACAAGCCAAGAGAAACAACGAAAATATTTTTGGTCTTTTTGTGTTTTGGGAAAGCAAAAACAAAAACTAAAAAGAAATCGAAACATGGATATACAAAGTACCGACAAAGCATGATATGTAGATGAGTGGTCGGTATACCTCCCCCAAGCTTAGGCTTTTGGCCTAAGTGGAGATCAATCAATAACGTGGGTAGTAACCCCAAGATGGTGGGTCATTGTAGGAATGATCAAAATCAGGCCCTCGTGATGAAGAAGAAGAAGCGCCCCAATCATAAGAGGGCTGATGATTTGAAGACTCCCCCATGTTGGAGGGCTGGACCGAATTATGTTCGGCTTCCTCTCCAACATTCTCCTCTTGCTAGGAGAGCTCCGCCATGTATGTGTCAATTTCTTCCTCCGTGAGTGACCATCCTTGCCTATTATCGAAGTTAAACAAAGCAGGTGTAGGCAAAGAGACTACTTTCTCAGACCTACCCTCTCTCCAACCACTCTTGACAAAGGTTATTTCATACAGTAGCTTACTCAAAGTATCCCAAGAGGAAACAAATTTATGTTGAACCATGGAATTCAGATCAAGTCTCTCTATGGGGAACTGAAAGTCTGAATGATGAGGCTCTAAACCATGAAAATCTAGCAAACGAGAGGCAATGAGACCTCCACAAATTCCACCTTTCTCACGGTTAGTAGCAAGACGGAAAGCTATCAAAGCACCCAAGTTATAAGTTCTATCCCTATTCAAAGTAGATGAGATAAAAGCTAGATCAAATGAATATAATTTTCTAGCAGTCTTCCTAGCAAGAACACACTTGGCAATGAAATAGGCAAAATATCTAATGGATGGGAAATGAATATTCCGAGTTTTACCACCTCCTTTGAGAAGTCGCAACCTTGGCAAATTTCAGCATATAAGTCCATGACTGGCTTAGGCCTCTCTCTAATCTTCTCACATGAACCCCACTATGGCACTCTGATAGCTGCACAAAAATCAACAAAAGGGAGGTCGACAGCTATATTTTAAATTTTATAGTGGAACATAGGATTAGACAAGGACGAACTAAACCGAAAGTCCAGCACCATAGATATGGTTAGCTTAACATATTCATAGGGTTCCTCTCCAACAAAATGCTCCAACCCTGCATTAGAAATCATAGTTTGGAAATCCTGAAAGATCCCCACAGCTCTCATAAATTCAGCGCATGGTTATATGGAATAGAAAACTTCCTCCTCACGATGAACTTTCATTGGCTTAGGTACCATCAATTCATGTTGATTCAGTTGGTATGCACTCATCTTCTTTTTTGAAAAAAATTTAGACACACATCAAACTAAGTGATTTCCAAGTCGATAAATGATGATGAACTACTATAGGAACTTGCTAGAGGGCTAAACATGCATCAAAATGAAATCTCTAAGCATAGAACAAGAATGCAAGCTCACACAACCTGTCACCTATAGTAGCAAAATACTCAAGATACAATCCACCAATCAAAAATCTAATTGGACAAGAGGAGGAGGCACATACCGGAGAGCAATCCCTCCAAAAATCAGTAGCAAAGATGGGCTGAGCAAGGAGATCGAAATTCCGGAGCAAGAATAGCAGGAACTCGACCTTGAGAAAATTTTCCGGTGTTTTTCAGGAGAGAGAAAGAAGTGGCTGGAAGGAGGCATCTTGGAGGGCCACAGGTGGGCCCCACCCAGGCCAGGGGCGCCCTGGGGCTGGCCGCGCCACCGGGGGGTGTGCTGTCCTGATGGGTCCCCTTGGGCCAATCCAGGTTCCCCTCTGCCCCTTTTTTCGAGGAAAAATTTAATATGAATTTTCTGGGATTTTTCGGGAAACTTTATTTTTGGCCAATTTTCAGGTTATGAAAATTGATTTTCTCGCAGAAAAAGATTTTTGAAAGACACAAAGAGCAAACCAAAACCAAAACCGCAGAAGTACTAAGACACTCTAACAAGCAACCAACTAGCAAAACTAAAGCTAACAAGAGGGAGAGCAAAGACTAGAAAGGAGAAAAAATATAAATGAGCAAGTATAACCATTATGAAAGCATTGTTTTGTTCATTAAAATCCCTTTGTTAACAAGGTTGATCAAGTCTTGTTACCAAAACAATCTTATATGAAGCAAAACTTTGCATTCCACAAAACTTGTTATAGTGTTCTTCCTCCTTTGACTAGTGTTTATTATTAGGAAAAGGCATAGGTTTCTGCACCCAAGGTTCTTTTTCACTACCATGTTTATTAGCAATAAAATCTTCCTTAGTGTTCTTCTCAAGTTCTTCCTCAACTTATTCCTTATCAGGAGCATCATTTTTATCATTCCAACTTTTAGTTTCAGCATCAGAGACATATATACTATTAGGATCTACAGCAGTTTCAGAGGGTTCCTCAACTGTTTTATGTTTCTTTTTCTTTCTCTTGTGAGGACTACCACTACTTTCACCTTGTTGAGAATCCTTCTCAATTCTTTTAGGATGTCCTTCAGGATATAAAGGATCTTGAGTGGTTGCACGACTCCTGGTACTAATTCCATAAGCATGTTTATCTCCTGAGGCATTAACTAGCATATCCCTTTGTACCTTAGCAAGTTGATCTATTTAGGTTTGAACCATTTGGAAGTGTTTACAAAGCATTTTAACATCATTAGCAGTTCTTTCCACAATATCTTTCAACTCATTAATAGCTCTCGAGTTTTCCAATAGATGATTTTGAACTTGTTTATTAAAATTACTTTGTTTAACAATAAAAATGTCAAGTTCCTCTAAGCATTGATTAGGAGGATTACCATAGGGAATATCACCTTCATCTAAGTGTTGGAGAGAGTGTACCTCAATAGTGGATGAGTGGGGAATTGTCTTACATAATTCTTCTATAGGAGGTAGATTCTTCACATCTTCAGATCTGATAACTTTCTCCTTAAGACATTTCTTAGCTTCTTTCATCACTTCATCATTTAGTGCAATCATTCCCCTCTTCTTTGGTGTTGGTGTTGGAGTTGGTTCCGGCACAATTGGTTCAGGAGTAATGGCCTCAGGTGTACTTAGCTCAGTTGAAATCCAATCATCATAATTCTTGCTTATTTTAGCCATTAATTCTTCAGGTTCTGTAGGAGTTCTTTTCCTGAAAACACAGCCAGCAAAACTATCTAGGTATGTCCTAGATTCATATGTAGTTCATTATAATAAATATCAAGAAGCTCAGTTTTAGTTAATGGACATCCAGGATGTGCATGGATCAAGGCATAAAACCTTGTCCATGACTCAGGCAATTTCTCTTCTTCTCCCTGTTTCAAATCAAAAAAATTCTACAAAGCAGCATATCTAGCACTAGGAGGGAAATATTTCTAAAATAAAGTAGCAATCAAGCAATCAGGGCTATCAATGGATCCAGGAGGTAAACTATTAAACCAAGCTTTAGCTTTTCCTTTTAGTGAAAAAGGAAAGATCTTTGTAAGAAAGTACTTGCGCATCTTAAAATCATCAGAGAATAAATCACTCATAGTGGAAACCTCATTCATATGAGCAACATCACTTCCATTTTCAGTCCCACAAAAAGTTTTTTTCTCAACAATGCTTATATAGGATAAATCAAGAGAGAAATCATAATCTTTATCTTTAATGTCTATGGGAGAAGTTGCAAACTTAGCATCAGGAGACAATTTAGGAATAATAGTACGTCTCTCAACGAGACTCCTAATAGCACTAGCACCACGTGTGTTTTGGTACTCTTCAATAAATTCATCAGTCATTTCAATGCAACCATCATTAATATCATATCTCTCTCTAGACTCAGGTGGGCTAACATGTGTAATAGTGTCTTCACTAGGAGTTTCAGTGTTTCCCAAAATAGTTCTAGCAATAGTAGCTTCTAGAAAAGGACCTAATGAACCACTCGCATCTAGCACAATAGAAGTAACATCATGAGTATCAGAAGCAATTTCAGATTCAGCGGTAGTAGTAGTGTGTGTAGCATGTGTATGTGGTGGTGGTGTAACAAGCTTACTTATAACAGACAGTGAATCAAGAGCAGCAAACGTGTTTAGGACTGTACCTCTTCTTGTAGTGGATGGTAAAATATGAAACTTTCCATCACGAGACTTTCCCTTGATGAAAGGAATAGAAGCGAACAATAATAGATCCAAGTGAACTTACAAATAAAGCTATGCTCCCCGGCAACGGCGCCAGAAAATAGTCTTGATGACCCACAAGTATAGGGGATCGCAACAGTCTTTGAGGATAGTATAACCCAATTTATTGATTCGACACAAGGGGATCCAAAGAATACTTATAAGCCTTAACAACTGAGTTGTCAATTTAGCTGCACCTGGAAATAGTCTTTCTCACAAGAGTTTATCAGTAGCAACAGTTTTGTAGTAGCAATAGCAAAGTAACAGCAGCAGTAAAACGAAGGCAGTAGTAACAATAGTAGCAAACAGTAGGATATGAGTGCGGTAGTCATAGGGATGGATGGACGGGCGTTGCATGGACAAGTCTAAACATGTAACTTCAAGATCTAGGGCAATTGCAGATAAATAAGATAAAGCATCCAAGTACGACAATCATAGGCATGTGTTCCATATATAGTCATACATGCTCGCAATGAGAACTTGCACAACATCTTTTGTCTTGCCAGCCCGTTGCAGCGGGGCCTCAAGGGTACCTACTGGCAATTAAGGCACTCCTTTTAATAGAGCACCGGAGCAAAGCATTAACACTCCGTGACCACATGTGATCCTCATATCACAGCCATCCCCTACGTCTATCCCAATTTCTGTCACTTCGGGGCCTTTGGATCCAGACAATGATATGTGTACATAACTTGCAAATAAGATCACAAACAATACTATCATCATGAATCAATAATAAGTTCAGATCTGAGATCATGGCACTCGGTCCCTAGTGACAAGCATTAAGCACAACAAATTTTAACAAAGTCAAATAGCACTAATAGAGATACTAGGCACCATGCCCTAACAATCTTATTCGATTACATGATAGAACTCATCCAATCCCTACCATCCCCATAGCCTATAGCGGGGGATTACTCACTCATGCATGGGGGAAACATGGATGGTTGATGGAGAGGCGTTGTTGATGATGATGGCGATGATCCTCTCCAAATTCCTCGTCCCGGCAGGGTGCCAGAACGGAGTTTCTGGTTCCAAATCGTGGTTTCTGGTGGTGGCGGTGCAACGGAACTCTTTCTTGAAAATGTCAAACCCCCCCTTGAGTTTTTAGGTCAAAAGGCAACTTATAGGAAAAGAGGGAGGGAGAGGGGGTGCTCGAGGCGGCCACACCCCTCCCAGGCGCGGCCATGCCTGGCCCGCGCGACAAGGGGGTGTGGACCCCTCGTGGCCCACCTCCGCCTCGTCTTCTGGCCCCGTGAATCTTCTAGTGAAATAGGATTTTTGGCATATTTTCCGGGATTTTTCCTGATAGTTGATTTTCTACGCAAAAACTAGACACCAAGGTAATTCTGCTAAAAACAGCGTCAGTCTGTGTTAGTTGTATCCAAATCACACAAGTTTAGGGGAGAAACAATACCAAAAGTGTTGGGGAAAGTAGATACGTTTTGGACGTATCAGAAGGGCCTTTCTTTTTAATTTTATGTTGAGTCTCCATCTTCTATCTTTATGCACCAATTAAGAGAGCATAGTTGTCATTCTTAGTTCAATGTGCATTGTCCCAAAACTTATTGATTGATTCATAATCATGGTATTGCTTGTTCTTAAATTATTTTTATCTAGTCACCCTTATGAACTTTGAAGGTGTCCTATGCAATTATGTTTTGCTATTCCATGAAGGACAAGCTGAATACCACTCATGCTATGTTTTATATATGTGAAACAAAAAAAAGTCTTTCAATACATTGTTATTCATGATATTTTGTTTGCACCTTTTTATGTTACAACTTAGTTATGTCTTATTGTTAGAACTACATCTTTCATGCTCATGTTTAGAGTACTATGATTCCAGCTATCAATGCTTTACAATATTTTGATCAAGATTGTGATGGTGCATGTCACCTAAAAATTATTCTTTTTATTACTTACCTACTCAAGGACGAGCAGGAGTTAAACTTGGGGATGCTTGATACATCATAAACGTATCTATAATTTTTTATGCTCAATGCTTGTTTTGTATCAACTATCTTTGTTTTGTCTAAACTTTGAGGTATTTTTATACATTTTCTGGAACTAACCTATTGACAAGATGCTGCAGTGCCAGTTGCATGTTTTCTGCTATTTTTGGTTTCAGAAAATCTAGTAAGGAAATATTCTCGGAATTCGACAAAACGAAAGCCAAAGTCAATATTTTACCGGAGCAAAGACGGAGTCCAAAGGGCAGACGAAGAGGAGCCATGAGGCGGCCACACCTAGGGCTGGCACACCCCTCCTAGGGCGCACCGCCCCATGGTGTGGGCCCCTCGGGCGTCCACCAACCTCGCCCCTTCGCTTGTATAAGCACGCCGATGCAGAAACCCTAAGCACCCGATCAGAAATCCACGAAACAATCCGTAGCCGCCGCCACCATCATCCCTAGATCGGGGGGTCTGAAGCACTTCCCGGCATCCTGCCGGAGGGGAGAGGTCATCCCGGAGGCCTTCTTCATCACCATGCCAGCCTCCGAAGTGATGCGTGAGTAGTTTACCCTTGGACTATGGGTCCATACAGTAGCTAGATGGTTGTTTCTCCTCCTTTGTGCTATCATGTTTAGATCTTGTGAGCTCCATTCATGATCAAGATTATCTATTTATAATCCTATATGTTGTGTTTGCGGGGATCCGATGGATATTGACATACTATGTCATATTGATTATTTATTCTATCATGTCTATGTTATTTGTAATCTTGCATGCTCTCCGTTACTGGTAGATACTTTGGCCAAGTAGATGCTTGTAACTCCAAGAGGTAGTATTTATGCTCGATAGTAGGTTCATGCCTCTAGTAATCTGGGAGAGTGACAAAAACTTCTAAGGTTGTAGATGTTGCTACTAGGGAGAAAACAACAATCCTTTATCCAAGGGCAATTGTATTGTTTACTTTACACACTTTGCTTAATGCAATTATCTGTTTCCTGCAACTTAATACTGGAAGGGGTTCAGATGATAACCTGAAGGTGGATTATTAGTCATAGATGCAGTTGGATTGCGGTCTATGTAATATGTTGTAATGCCCAAAAAAATTCGTAGGAATCAAGATGTCTAGTATATGCATTGTTATGCATTATTAATCTGTCAATTGCCCCGCTGTAATTTGTTCACCCAGCATGTTATTTATCTTATGGAGAACACCTCTAGTGAACTGTGGACCCCAGTCCATTCCTTATCATTGATATACCGTTTACTGTTTACTTTCTACAAGCAATTACTATCTTTCACACTATACGTTTAATCCTTTGTTTTCAGCAAACCGGTGAGATTGACAACCTCAATGTAAGTTGGGGCAAAGTATTGTGGATTGTGTTGTGCAGGTTCCAAGTTGCTAGCAACACCTTGGAGTTGTTTCCTTACTCCTACTGGTTCGATAACCTTGATTTCATAACTGAGGGAAACTTGCTGTTGTGCTCATCATACCTACCTCTTGGGGTTCCTAACAAGCTCTAGATATCCGAGGCATCAATATGGCAACATGCCAAGTTTGCATGACTCACTATAAGGAAAGAATATTGACAACTGGCTCACAATTCAGTGTTCACCTCATACCTGGTTATTTCGAGAATTCAGTGGTATAAAACTTTACTATTTCTTACACAGATTGTCCTTTATAGCATAGTTTGTATTGCATGAGTTAGCATTTCATTAATTTAATGTGTGCTTTTGGTGCATAGATTGTCCCATAAAATGCAAGGGCTCACTTCAATAAACTCACAATAGATAGTGTGCGATTCCGGGCTTATGGGTCGATATACGAGGTTTAAGTATAAAAAGGGCCAACTAAGACTCGATTGGGAGGTGAAGGGTGGGGTTGGTTCATTGCACAGAATCATCTCACATGAGATGGTCAGTTGGTGTGTTTTTCCTTACAAGGAGACGAACCAAGGATAAATTATCATCTATCTCAACAATTATGGTGAATATGAACAAGATTCTGAAGAAGATGAAGAAGATCCGTCTTTGGTCTATTTATCTCCACTTATCTCCCAGAGATGCAAACTTACAGATGATGAGAAGGGACACCTCTTACAAATCATCCCTCCAAGTAATTCCTTTATCGGGGTCACATTTGTCACCCGTTTGACGAGGACAAATGTTGAGAGGCGCCTTATGGTATGTATATTTTTTCATGTCACCCTATAGCTATATATCTTCTATTACTTTCCTTTTTTTCTTGTGTTCATAACTTATGATAATGGTCGTGTAACATCGAGTTATCAAAGGGTCTTGAACTCTTGCAGACGTTCAAGAAATCAAGTCGTCTCAGGGGGTAGAGATATTGAAGACGGTTGCAAGTTTTGCCCGCCTGAGGTAGTTGTTCTTAGAGCCGGAGCGGGAAACCGGTTTAGGTTAGTGTACTCTCAGAGACTATGCACTTGAACCGGAATGAGAAATCGGCTGAGACCTATGGCGGATAACTGCCTCTAAGTAAGGGTTCGTTACTAGTGTACAAGCAGATCCTGCTATAACACCTGAAGAACAACATTAAGGCCAGAGCCTAGCCAAACTACAGTTTTATGTTCTACCCTCGCAAAATTTGTGAGATAGTGGCTTGCCCTAACTTCTGAATGGTCCACTTTTATAAAATTACACAATCTATCTTGATTAGCTAATAGCTTAATTTCTGAAACTATGCTCGAGTACGGTGATCTCCCCTTCATGGCTACAACTTGGAGGCGGTCACTTTTCAAAATTACCGGTAGTTGGCTATGCGCTAGGACACATGAATGCAATCAAATAGGACAAACTAACTGATGACTAGAAAAAAAATGATGACCAGAAAGAAAAAAGATTATAATGCAGCATGCATGAATCTATTACCACAAGACACTAAAAAAGTTGATGCCCTGGAACGACATTATACAAATACTAGTCCAACTAGAATAATAAAATCGGCTACAGACCCAGGAACTAATTTAATTCTTCGTTTGGTCATTGAACTCAGAACTATTAACTTAGAAGACATTATTTTACACACAACGGACCCATTATGTGCAATGTAGACATGAAAAGAAACCTGAATCATTGTAAGGAATACTTCATAGGTTAACATTGGGGCACTGCTAGGAATCAAAAGCCGATTTATTGCTTTCCATTGAACTATATCATTTAGCCATAGGATTTAGAAGCACGATTGATGTATGACATTTTAGGATCGATTGCGTGTTTCATAACAACCATTCACAGTAATCGCTCCCGTAATGGACGCCCGGAGATATAGCTTTTCTCTCTTGCCTTCTATTTTTTGACAATTCTCCTGCCTTCTTCCCGAGAAGAATGGAAAATGGACACATGATATTGCTGTGAATTGTGAAATAAAACTTTTTATGTAAAAAGCGTATCATTATTACATTGGTAGCGTTTTGATTTAGGGTGATATGGTCATTTATTCTTGGCTTTGGGAGAAATTAAATTGGTAATAAGAAGCACACATGTGACCCGGCAGAATCCATATAGCCTGACAGGTGAAGCATCGTTGGATTTTCGGAAGCACTTCTCTTTTGCAAAAAGTGATTCGTCGGAAGCACTGTTTTAGTACTTCTTTTGTCTTAAAATAGATGTCTTAGATTTGTTAAAATTTGAATAAACTTATATATTAAATAGTGTCTAGATTTGTCTAAATTTTAACAAACCTGAGCCATGTATTTTAGGACGGAGGAAGTAATATGTTGCGACCCAAAAGGAGTTTTGGGTTATGAAGTATTGTGTGGTCAGCTGTAGAAGCATTTGCGGTTGGCATCACCCAATCTCGAAGATCTGCAGAGAGAAGACACCGGCTCTACGCTTGCCATGTACACCATGGTCGATCCGCACGAGCTCGCGAACGAGAACCATGAAGTACACCTGCCGCGTATAGTGCTTCCTCGTTGTGATGCGATACGCGTCGGGTTTATCTGCCGCCATGCACCAATGCAGCTCATGGTGCTCCGCTCCTCTCCCTCGTCGGCCTAGATGGCCCCTGCTCGAGGTATGGGCCACTGACCATGCAACAGCGATGAGCTCCGTCAGAAGCTCGAGCAGCATTGGGAGAGGGTCGGACACGACAACGATGGCGATTGGAGCCCATGGAAATTTGACGGTAGTGGCGGAAGCGACACTAGGGCACGTTTACAAGGAGAGGTGGGTTGGTGCATCATTATATAGCCCAACCGCAAGTCATTCGATGGGTCACTCTGAACAAACGCCCAGATGCTAGTCCGACGTTCCTCCCAACCTCCCCTCCCCTAGGGTTTGTACTGCCACCCCCTCTCGTCGCGGCCGTATCCCATCTACGCAAAGCCTGTGCGGGGGATGATGGTGGTGGTGGGGCGTCCCTCCATCGTGGCTTGGGGGCGTCCCTCCATCGTGGCTTGGGGGCATCACTATGGCAGTGGATCTTGAGTGTGCGCCTCGGGACGATATGTGTGTGGTTGTGGCGCCGGTCATGCAGCGATGCAGCCTCTTCCACCTTTGGTTGTCTTCATCGTCGGTCGTGCTGCCTCATGGCGGTTTCCTGATGGTATATCAAGTTGAGGAGGAGATGGTGATCTAGCTGCTAAAGCGGATGAGGATGCCACCATCGAGGAAAGCGCCTGTGGGTGTCGTTTTCCTCGTTGGAGGTGATGGTGGGGGCATTCCTTGCTCCATTGTTTCTGGGGGAAACCTCAGATCTAGGGGGGGTCACCATTGACGGCAGCACTCGTGGCGTCATAGCCCCCGTTGAAGGCGTTGTGAGGGCCTCCTGGATCAGATGATGGCAACATCTTCGTCATCACCCCCGTGGGGGCATCATCTTTGGAGACATTCATCGGCTGGACGGACATGTGAATGGCATGGTGGCTGGGCGTTGGTCTCTGTGTGATTCTCGCATGGGGACCAAGGTGGAGCGGCGTGGTATCTACCATCTATAACGACTCGTCTTGGCGGCATGGTGAAGCGGGATCTCGGAGAAGGACGCAGGATGATGAACGCGCATGGCGATGGCGCCATCTGGCGTTGATGGCAGGCTCACAAGGTCACTACATTGATTTCTCCTGAAGATAGGTATGCATAAGACGACGACGGCGAAGACTACTAGAGCGTGTATGCTGGTACGCGCTGATGGTCTGCCGGACCGGTTGTGCTACTTGATCGTTGTTGGTGATTTGTCATGGCCTTCGGTTTTCTTATGATGCGCGTTGGTGTGCTGTCAGGGTGTTGGCCCTGTTTATGGAATCCCCCTTCAGCAATGTGGTAGGATTAGTGAGTTGTTGTTAGTTTGGTGGTTTTGGTCTAATCTTTGTATTGCCCTTATAAGATGTTATGAATAATAATCTAATAAAAAAGTTGTGTGCATATCTTAGATGCAGAGACCGGGGTGATATTCCCCAGAAAAATGCTAGTCCGACATCTCGCTTCAGATTGGACCACACTATGAACTATACATCAATTTAATAACTGAATTGTTCAAACCTAGAAGTGTCATCTGACATCCGCTATCACTAGGATTAAAAAACTATAAGCAGAGGATAGAACACGTATCAACAGGCATCCACTGTCACTAGGATCAAAACAAACTAACACATTGAGCACAACAAATGAACAAACTCAACGTTTTTTTCTGCCGGGAACAAAATTAACTTTTACCTAACTACTATGTTGAACAGTAAGTTCCATTTGAGAACAAGGCATGCCAAATAACAAAATGATATAACCAAACATACTCTCTGCTTGTACAAAATTAGACTCTGAAAAGAATTGAAGGGACTAGTAGCAATAACTTTTTAAAAATAAAGATGAACGGTTCCTAGAGACAATAATTAAATGATATAACATGCACTAAAATGAACAGGCTTCATCTTCCCATAGCCAACTTGACGGCACTCAAGATTCTGGAGTAGTGGTGAAACAAAAAAGATTTTTCGCCCTCCAAGCCATTACGAGTGTGTCGGTTCCTGCCAGCAAGGTTGTTACATGGACTACCCCCAATCACCAAGTCGAAGCCGCCAAATCTAGAAACAAATGATGCAATCATGTCATCGTTGAGAGTTTTCACATCGTCAATCTCAATTAGCGTGCCGGTTTGTGTTTGATCCCACCAACCCCTCAAAATCCTTCTATTAACTTCACATATCTCAACAGAAACCACTGCCCTCATGTGGATCCCAAGCCTGTGTAGAGCAACCTCTCCTCCTCCAATACCGGTGAATAATGATAACACATTAACACCATTGGGAAATATATCCTTCAATACTGACAAGTGATAAGCAACTGTATCAACTTGGAATGAATTTCCAAGACATTGATACCTCTTTGTATTGCCGACTCCCCGAGTGTGGTCTCTTGGAAAACCGAGTAGATATTCCATCTCATTTGGCTCCAGAGGGGCAACCTTGTTCTTTCCAACCCAAACGAGATTTCCTTTTCTACACTCATGCATGACATAGTTATGAACATTCGGAGGTGGTGGATCACTTGAGCTTGCAAGAGCACAATGAATCCGTTCATTCAACTCTGCACTTGCCACAGATGTTAGCAAGCAGTTGAGCTGCTCTCTACAGTCCCAGGAAGGCCACCACTTCTTATAATGAGGAAATGCCTCAAATATAGTTTTTGGAGGGAGAGGACGGAGAGGAAACCTATTCCCAATTGGTAAATTATGGATGTAGCCTCTTTTCCTAGCAGTTGCACAAAAGTGAAGAGAATCCACAGTCTCTGGTTCTATGTCATACAGGAATCTGGAAAATGTCTCCCATACACCTTTTGGAGCACGTGCCACATTTTCAAAGTAGAAGAAAGGTGGCCCATTAGCTTGTTTATTAGGAAGTCTTCTGGTCACTGACCTTTGTCTGTCACCAGGTAGGTTAAATCCAACCATTAGTTTCGCCCCACCTCCATAACGCTTCCTCTTTTTCTCGATCTCTTCCATCAATATTTCTTTCTTTCTCCCTCCAAAGGAATCTAAGAATCTACTAGGAACCTGTCAAGTTATATGCAAATCCAATCTTCTTACATCAAATTAAAAGAGAAAAGAATTTTACTATTCAAATGCACAATCAAACCAAAAGTACCTCATATTCAGATAAGTTCCCAGAATGAAAATCTCCTGCAGCATGTGATGCATAGACCGAATCAACTAATACGGATAGAGCGGTATCCACACCTAGGAAAATTTGAAGAAAAATACAAAGCATAAGGTTGTCTTTTCATGAAAGCATGAACATCGTGGAATTATAAAAAAACATGCATACCACATCTGGTAAGAGCCATTTTTGCGTCATCTTTTGGAAATCCCATCTCTACTAAGGACTTGATCTTGTCCTTCTCTGACATATCTCGTAGGAAATCCTACAGAAAACAAAAACACAAATTAGAAAAGAACTTGCTACATCCCACTTCTTTTTAAGCAAACAAGCAGGGCAATAATGCACACATTTTCTACTCTTTTCCGGCTCGTTTGATTCATCGGCGGAAGGTATTGGTCTAATGGTATTGAACTCACTTTTCTAAAATACTGCTCTTAAACGATAAAAAAATAAAATTGATGAACATTTATTTTAAAAAAATAAAGTGCTCAAACTTCACAATGCAATTCTACACTATGAAGCATAAAAATATTGGGAGGGAAAAACAAACAAGATAAGAAATACGTAAAGGGGTGCTCAACATATGCATGACACGAATTGTACACGTATCAGGATAGACATGATCAAAGATTTACTGAACTAATGAAAAAGAATCATGAACCTCATCATCAGAACCATTAGAGTTGGTTTCTCTTCCATCAACATCATTGTTTCCATCCCTCTTTTCAAAAATGAGATCATCGTAATCTTCAACTCTCTGGGGGATGAAGCTTGACAGAGAGCAATTACCCACTACATCGTCATTAGCTAGTGTCTGCATTTCACATGAAATGTTGTAACATGATATCCTTGCCACAATGCAGAAAAACCACAATAGGATAAAACATAACAGAAGCACATAATAAAGTACCTTATATGTGAGAAGTAGCTCGAGCAATTTATTTTCATCACTATGCCCTGAAAAAAAATCCTCAACTGAAATAAGTGTAAAAACATGCAAGAAAAACTAAATCTAATTTATTAGTTGCACTATTACCAATCTCCTTAATGCCCTTTATGACCATCTCTTCTGGGAAACCCATTCCCACATATTCCTCGACTAGAGAAGTACATGGTAGTTTCCCATTGGCCCGCCCATTAGAATCCTTTAGACAGTTGCATCAACAAATATCACACTATGATCAAACATATAACAAGGTAATAACAAGTCACGGATAGCTCTAGTGATAAAATACATAATTTTTTATCATTATTTTACCTGACGTACAAGCACTGATGGGCCAGCGACATCCATGTTACTCAAGGACGGAGCCGATGAGAGTTCAGCCTCACCATCACTATCCGACTGAAACTTTTCGCTATCGTCGATGTCGCCAATACAGTCCTGTGACATGAGTTAAGCACGCCTAGGTAATTAGTAAAAGCAAACCACCAGCCAAGAAATTATAGAGAATAAAATAATGCAGCGGATGAATTTCTTACGCCACAAGCCCAAACCAACCCAGAATAGAGATTATACCGTGCATTGTTTCATCATGTTTAACCCTATATCAATATGCCTAGTTTTTGTGAAACATGATGATACAACACTACACTAATCTCAAAGAAGCAAATCAATGGATGAAACATACACGTTACCTAGCGTGCATGCTAGAAAAAAACATTCTCCAAACCAACCACAAGATATCATAATTGAATTCTCTAGCACGAAATCAATACAACATCCAAAACAAAAGATCATGTGTTCCAAACGCAAAATTCATTCAACTCTTGGGTCCAGAATGCATCGAATAAGATTTAGGAAGAACATGTTAGATTGAATAAACCATAAGAAATGATACACGCGTGAGAGTGTCCAACGAAGAAGCGGTTTAGCTGGTGCTGCATGGCACTGAGAAATTGTGAGGACTGAGGACTACCTAGGAAAGTCTGAAATATCTGGACAAAAAACAGGGCACCTGTGCGTGGAAAGATGCAGCAACTTGCCACTTAATTCTAGTTAGTGTGTGCAAAAGTAGATAAGCCATACATCCATTTAAAAACAAGACATATGAAAAATGTTCTGTCCCCTAAAAAGAGGAAATAAGTGAAGAACCCGAAAGTGCTGGTAAAATTGGAAAACGACTGGACAGAAAATAGATTCCAAATATGCTAATTAACCAGGAAAGAAAGTGAGGAGCTTTAGCTAGTAATAAGTACATTGCATCCTTGCTTGCCTAAAAAGACACACGAAAAAAAGAACTGAAATCAAGAACGATAGCAGAAGAAATCCCTCATTAATTCTGCGGACTAAGAACAAACTCCTGACGTAAAAAGAGGAAATAACCAAACAGATAAGTAAGCATCAGCTGCAATCCAGTAGTTTTTTCACGTTACGCAATGCTCTGAGTGTGGTTCCTCTTCGCCTTGTTGTCCCACATGTGCAAGTGCAAGGGGAAGATTGAAATCCCATCCTCCAATCTCAGAGGGAACAGAAATAGAGCACTTTAGGAGCTAGACTGAGTGTGACGACCTAGACGCAAAAGGAATGAAGGAGGGAATGAAACCTGGGCTTGTAGCTGCAGATAAAACTAGATCTGCCAAGCAGGGAGGAAATCCAAGGCTAAATCCATTCCCAAAAAAAAGATCCAAGAAAACGAGATCCCAATCGGGGATTAACCAGACGCTCAAGCTCAGCCGAGGACCTCGATATTCTGGAAGAATGTACTTTCGGCTGGGCTCAAGAACTCGCAGACAAATCCAAGAGCAAAACAATCGTTGTCGAACGAAACATAGGGGAGGAGAAGGGAGGCCGGAGGCGGACTGTATCGTACCTTGCGGTCGGTGGTGCCGTCGGGCTCGACGGTCCGGCCGGCCTCATCGGCGATCGTGCACCGGCGATGCGCACGGCGACGGTTGTTCTCGCGCTCCCTCCACGTCGGAACCCTCGACCCCGTCATCCCATTCCCCATGCCGCCTCCCCCGATCATCTCTCGTCGGAGTTTTACACAGGAGGAGCTGGCGAGGAGTAGGGACGACGCACAGCTGCCGGTCCCCTTAAATACACCGGGATCAGTAACGCTCGATTGGCGCTTTTACGTCTCTACCCCGCTGGTCCTGAAGTATCCAGGCGGGGCCCGCAGGGGTAGAAAAGGTATCTTGCGGGAGGTGGGCTGTAATTACTTATTGGCTATTTTAACAATCAATGCCACGTTATATTAATAAAAGCAAATAGTACTCCCTCCGTTTGGGATTATAAGTCCTGCACAGATAACTAGGTTGCCAATTTGAACAACAAAATATGAATAGTATAGCATTAAAAATATAGCATTAAAAACTTTAGAGGTTATATTTTTTAATAATATAACTTTTGTGATATATAAGTTATATTTTGTTGGTCAAATTAATAACCTAGCTATACGCGTAGGACCTATAATTCCGAAAAGAGGGAGTACATGACAGAGATAGATGAGCTGACTTTAAAGATTACATAATACTTCCTCGAGTCCAGTTTATTAGACACGCACGTAGTTTAAGAACAACTTTGACCAATAATTTTGGTCAACAAATTTTATATAATATGTTACAAAAATTATGTCTAAAAAAACTAGTAAATCTTTGAGGTCTTGATACTCTTTCTTTCATGACACAATCTTGCACTTTCCTGAAGGCAACCGAACTAAACTGACATAGAAACCAAACCACAGACCTGTAAATACCGACACTGGTTCTCCCATAATTTTAATTTGTGTCGCAATGTCAAGGCTGCGTGCACGCGCACAGCCATTGAAGTAATCAACCAATATCGGCAAGAGTACCAACACCAATATTTTAGGGAATAATAACTGAACAGCCTGATCAACGTCGTTGATAAACCGATAGTAGGAATCATAATTATTGAGGACGTAGCCGCCACGACAAATATTGCGAGAACAAACCTGGCTGCAACCATGAGAAAAAAATCCAAAATAGATCTGATGAAGCAATATCTGAAGACCCATACTTAGAGAACTTTAATCTTCTAACATCACCATTGACATCGCGAAAGAGATCTTGTTGTCGAACCAGATAATACCACCTTCATTGAGGCGAAGATGGCTAGCAAAACCCTAAACCTAATCTCACAAAATCGATACTATTACTTGAAACTTCACTCATAGATCGGGTTTCCCACCCCTCCCGACGCTAGCATGCCGGCCGGAGGAGGGGGAACCGATCGAAGACAGAGGCGAGAGGCGGCGACTTTTTCTTTCGCCGGCGGCTGTTTCCGTACGTAGGGTAATTATTTATTGGTTATATATCCAATAACCCGACAACAATTATTGTGTATTTTCTAATGTTATTTTCCTGGTTTTACCCATTGGTGTTTTCATCTTTAAAAAACCGGCCAAAACTCTGGTTCTGAGTCTGCCGGTATGAACTAACTTCTTTAAACTATGGTTCGGGTATGATCCCGTGTGATTCGATTTTGGTAAAGTCTACGAAGGATGGACCTGCTATACGGTTTTACATGACATATCAACAAAGTATATTGCCGATCGTAAATACCGATTATGTGATTTACATCAGGTTGCAATTATATGATATAAGTTTATACACTAGTGACAAAAATGACCCGATCATACAAACTGTCAAAGGATTTTTTTTGCGAAATTTTTCCGATCAATTAATAATCATCAATATCAGTACAAAGAGTCCTAAAAGTAATAAAAATTACAAATAAATCATTGGATGAATACTTATAGTGTGCATTTGATGATTATTGATTTGCAGCATCCTAATTGTGTTTGTAACCGTCTATTTAGGTCAATTGGCTTTTATTAGTTTGACCACAAACTTGCATAATGTAGAGTTACACATGTGTCACAACCATATGTTTCGGTTTGATTAGGTAAATGTTGCACTTGTGTAATCATGGTGTTTCCATGTACGTGCCGGTAACTTTGTTGAAGACTGGCATTCGGGATTGTTGATATATAAGTGAGGAGTTATCGCTACCAAATGACAGATAAACCCATAACAACATGACAAAAGATCATAACGACATTTGATCTAGTCGATCACCAATGGAAGCTAGCTATCTGCCAATAAAGTTACTAAATATGACCACATGCGGGGCCAGCTATCATCACGTCAATGATAGCGCATACTGGTGGATTAATGTTGAACCCTAAATGGGTGATTATAAAGGTCTAGTTAAATTATTGGGGTTTCCATGATGTTAATGCTCAAGATTATCTCTATTAGACGTGGGACTTCACATTGCTAAATGAATGACAGACGAAGATATTGGGCACAGTTCCTTAACCCTTGTGATTATGCGAGATCACATTACTAAATGAATTAGTGCCTGATTATGCGAGATCATATTGGGCACAATTCCTTAAAGGTCACTTCAAACATGACGTATATTGATGGATTAAGATTAGTTCAACAACATGATCACTTAAGTATAGTTATTTTTTGGGTTGGGTATTAGGCACAGTTCCTTAACCCTTGTGATTATGCGAGATGTCAACAAAAATTGGCATCCCAAGGTTATTGGTACTTACATGGGATGTAACTAGGTAATCTAAGGATAAATACATTATCATGGAATTCATAATGTGTATTTACAGAGTGTTGGCGGTTGTGTTGGAAACATCCTAATATTTTTGTAAAGGTAGAGTTTGTTTGATGGCATTGTACTAGGTACCATGGACACTAGGACAACTTAGGAGTCATTAAATGTAATCATATGCTTTGATTGGGTTATGTTTGTCACAATTTTTTAACATATAATTTCTATTTTCTTGTGTGCATGATAAGAATGACAGTTGATGTCCAAGACTATTGTTATTTTGAGTGTTACTGCCATAACAAAAGAATGCATTTATCCTCGTGATATGAAGACCAGCAATATTTTTATCTTTGTCTAGTCACTATCGTCATCTCAATACGCTAATGAAGTTAGTAATCACAGTGGGCCGAGGGAAAGCCAAAAAGGGACCACGTCCTACATGTTTTATGTATTGTATGTAGCTATCTAGTCGTGACCCTATTAACGAGCCCCTCTTTAGATTTTTTCCTTGGCGTTGCGAAAAACTAGACCTGGATGATTACATGTGGGATTAGTTGTCATAAATACAATACCCAACTACAGATGTATGTCAGTTGGACTCATCTATGTGATCGCAATAATTCAATTTATAAGTTTTGATGTTGACCAACTTTAGTGGTACTATAGAGGTACAAATGCACATGAGATGTATCTAAAAACTGGCATATGTCATTATTGGTATTTCCAATGGATTTTATGATACTATGATACAATACATAATTTTGTTGAGGGTAATACAATACATAATTATGGAAATATTATAGTAAAGGGTGTCAAAATCATTGATTCTTAGTTCTATTATTGTTCTATAGTAAGATCGCAGACTGATGAATCATAACTATCAGCTATATAACCTATGATTTTATGTAATGCTGAGAATCATACATTAGTCAAATTAATTCAGACCATGAAGTCACCTGATCACGCGATAGAATCGAGCCTTTGATCATGCGGTGTTTGGCCAATCACAAGTGCTATCTCAATATGTATGCCACATAGATTGTTATTGCGATGGTCAATGGGACTAGCTACCATAGTGTTTGTGATCGTTTATATGTGTGGATTAATATCAAACCATAAATGGCTAAGTGCAATGGTCTAGCAAGTAGATTGGGCTAATTTTAGTGCATGTTTCCTATAGAAATGTTATTGGGTTTTTCCCTTTGGATGTCATCGAAATCGAAGAAAAGATATGTTGTATTGATGTTGGTGGTGTGCATTGATAGATTGCTGGCGATTATGCTAGACACATCCTTATTGTTTTCCTAATGGTTGAGTGAGGTTGATGGGATTCTACTATGTATTGTGGACACTTGAATAACGCTTGAGTTTTGCTTTGTTTTCTGTGTGCATGTGAGAATGATACCGATGACAATTGATGCACAAAGCGACATCTGTTTTGTGTGATATTTTCACAACAAAATATTGTTTTCTTCCTTGTGAGACAAAGACCATATATCATTATCTTTGTCCAATCCCAATGTCAACTTAGTCTACTAATTGAAGTAGGAATCATGATGAGACCGTCCAAAGCAAGGGTGGTAAGTAGGATAGCCCAGGGCCAGCCTTAAAAGGATTGTGTCCTATATAATTATGTATTATATATGTAGGTACATAGTCGCAACGAAAGATTTATAAACTCTTGTTTAAAAAAATCACTAGAATTTAAGATAACTAGACCCGACCGGTTTGGTAGTATTAGTAGTCATAGTTACGAGATAAATTATATTCAACTATGGAAGTTGGATTTGTCTATATCTGCTACTGTTAGTATGGTTGACTAACTTTAGCGTCATTGTACGTGGTACATGTGCACAAAATAGCAGTAGTTGAAAATTGGCATATGTGATTATTGTTATTTTGATAGGATTTTACAGAAGTTGTGATATTACTGTAAAAAAGGATACATCACGGTAAAGGTTTTCAAAGTTGTTGATTCTTAATTGGTTTGGTACTTATAGTATGGTCACACAACATGGAATCATAATTAGCAGTTCTGGAAATCGAGATTTTGTTGACTAGAATCACACGACATAATTGAGACCATGTCAACCTTGATCTTAGTGGTGTTTGGAAGATCACAAGTGTCTAATCAATCCTCGCAACAAAAGTATGGTTAGTGTGATGACCAATGCATCTATCTATTGTAGTGGAAGTGGTAGTGCGTATTTTTGGACGATTACTGGGAAAGTGCGATGGCCCATGTTTGGGAGCCCTAACGAGGAGGAAGCAACACCTATAGATGGAAAACGACTTGACTAGTTGGTGCAGAGGAGTCCATCGATGTATATCAGCGGACTGAGATCCCGTAAAACACAAACTTCGGGAATGTGGTGGCAGTGTGCCATGATGGTGTGGTTATGGTGACCCTGAAAAGTTGTAACCCTCGAGGCCCAAAGTGCAGAATCTTCATCACCATGAATACGATACAACAATATTTTTGATGGACATTACATGGGAGGGGACATCGGGTGGATACAACACGTGAAGGGGTGGAGACTACGTGGGACATGAGGTCATTGAAGTTATCGGCGGTAGGACGATTGCGTGGAAACATGGCTAGTGGGTTAAAGGATTTGGCTAAGAAATATATGTGTATGTCCCACGTATTGGCATACGGTGTTTATTTATGAGTTCTAGTAAAAGAATGAAAAGTACTATTGAGTCCCAAGCAATTTCCAGACCAGTAGACTTTAGACACCTTCTTGGAACAGACGTCTCTCCATGTCTAAAAATCACACTCTCACAGTGTGTAAGCTACAAACATGAAAAGTCATCCCAGCATTGAATTCAGATAGTTGTTTGCACTGATGCAAGATACAGCCATTTTCAATCAACAACTTGACCTATGTTGTGATCATAATCGAGAATGGATGTGATCTTGTAGGTGTTATGAATGGAATTATCATATAGTAATGGTAAAGATGTTTACTGTATGGGGTTTATGATTCAGGTAACATAAGCATGGTCTTAGAAACATATCATATAGTTTTACGATCTTTACAAGCAAGGGATGCTTCATGTAAGGTAGCTATCGGTCTATCAACATGAAGGGCGCAGGGGCGGAGCATAGACAAAATATTATGTTGACTCCTTGTTTAGCATGTTTTTAATGTTGATGATTTTTACATTCTAATTTTTACATTCTAAATGATGCGTGCCAAAATATTATGTTGACGCCTTGTTTAGCATGTTTTTAATGTTGATGATTTTCTTGGAGGCAAATTACTATACTGAATTAATGATTTCCACCTATTGCTTTTTAGCATGTTTTCAATATTTTTCATGGAGGAAAATTATTATACTCAATTAATATTTCCACCCACATAGTGTTTAGCCTATTTTTAATGCAGGTGATTTGTTGGAGAATCATTATACTGAATTAAAGATTTCCACTCACATGTTTTTAGCACAGTTTTTATGCGGGTGATTTACGTGGAGACAATTTACTGTAATGAATGAAAAAAATCCACCCAAGTTTGTTTAGCATGTTTTTAATGTAGATATTTCAGCACATGAAGGTCAACACATATATTGAATTAACGGTTTCCATTCATACTAAATCTACCAGTTCTTATGTTGACATATTGCTTAGCATATTTTTAATGCAGAGCAAATTACTCTATGTATCAAATTAACAATTTCCACCTATAGCTTTTTACATGTTCTAAATATTTTTGCATGGAGGAAAATTACCATACTTAGTTAATATTTACATCCACACATTATTTAGATTTTTCTAAGGCGGTTGATTTACAGGAGGCGGATCAATATGAATTAAAGACTTCCACCCACACATTGAAGGATTGCTTTGCTTTTCTTTCCGAAAAGTCCATCGAGCTATTCAAAATCCTCAAACAACATTACAAGCTGAAGGCTTTGCTTGGAAACAAATTACTGTATTGAATTACAGATTTCCGCCTATAACTTTATAGCATGTTTTCAATGTTTTGCATGGAGACAAATTACCATACTGAACTAATATTTCATCCATGCATTGTCTGGCCTGTTTTTAATGTCTGTGATATACCCAAAGGCAAATTAGTATATTGAATTAAAGGTTTTCGCCCATACTTTGTTGAACCCATGTTTTCGAGAAATACAGTACATTGAAGATGCTCACATAGATGCACATATACTCAACTCTATGAATGCACACACGTAAACCCCCATATGAGCACCTCTAAGACACTGAGCCGACATATCTTGAGGTTGACAAAGAATTATCACCCTTAATTTATTTATCTTGTTTTTAATGTGGATACTTTATGTGGAGACCAATTGCTGTATTGAATTAACAATTTCCATTCCTACAAGATCTACCGAATCTTGTTGATGCCTTGCTTAGCCTATTTTTATTTGGGGGAAGAATTGCTAGGCGAATTACTACACTTAATTAACTATTTTCACATATACCATTTTAGCATATTTTTTTAATATTTTGTGTGGAGGCAAATCTTCCGTTGCCGTCTTGTTTAGCGAGCTTTTAATGTGGATGATTTGCTTGGAGGCAAAATTTTGTACTGAATTTAATGTTTTCGTGTATCACGAATTAATATTTCTACCCACGCCTTGTTTGGCCTGTTTTTAATGTGAGCGATTTTACCATGGGGTGAATTAAATATTTCTATCCACCATACTTTTAAAAACCAGACCGGTGACCAAACCGCCAATGGCCTCAGTTCGTGGTTCACCAGTTGGACCGCCGGTTTGTTTGGTCCACTTGCTGGTTTATTTGGTCCATTTTCCGGTTTATTATATATTAAATAGAAATGAAACAATTAAAATCTGATAGGAGAAAGATAAATATACGAAGAAATATGTGCACAACCTTAACATAAACAAGAAGAGTACTAGTTGGCTAGCACAAACTTAGTGTCCTGCGCGTGACGTGGAGGTCACCAGTTTGAAACCTCCCTCCCGTAGTATATTTTTCTCAGCCTTAAAGATTTCCATCGGTTTGACCTGTTGTCTACCGAGTCCAGTTTTCTTCCAAAACTTCCGGTTGGGCCGCCGTTCTAACAGTTTACACCGGTTCGTGTGCGCCCCCATCCACACGTTGTTTATCCCATTTTTAATATGGGTGATGCACGAGACGATTTACTCTAATGAATAAAAGATTTTCACCCACGTTTTTTTGCCTATTTTTAATATGGGTATTTTACATTTAGGCCAATTAGTATATGGAAATTAATGATTTCCATTCAGACAAGATTTGTGCTTATAATAGGAAAATTACGAGCACATGACCCAGGTCTTAGTTACGTCGAGTACTCTAATCCAGTAAAACAAATGGAAACCAAGCGGGCTCATGTCGTTTACGATGATTCGACAACATCTTCTAGCGATGCAAACATCGCATCGTCATATGTCGTTTTTCTGTTAGATTTAACCAGCACATAGCCTGGTCCATGCCCTACTCATCCATGCAGATAACTAGACACATATAGTGTACCATGGTGGTAGAGGATGTCAAATATGAAAAAGTACTTATTCATCGTCACTCATTCTATTTCACATTACTCCTTATACTGTTGGACTAGAGAAATTGGTGCCGCATGAAGAATGACCACGAGGCATAAAGTTCGTTGGGCTCTAGTCGGAGGGGTTTCTTCCACGTCCCCACGACCACTTCGAGGAGGATCGAGAATATAATATGTATGTTGATATGTCTGAAATCCTTGACATGCATACGTTGAGCACCCCTTTACAATCATTTTATCTCGTTTGTTTATTTTGCTCCCAGCCTTTTATATTTCATCAGTGTAGAATTGCATTGTGAAGTTTGAGCGCTTCATGTTGTTTACATAGAATTCTCATCACTATTAAATTTGTTTGTTTTGTTAGTTACTAAACTAATGTTATGTCCAAAATCCTTGACATGCATACGTTGAGCACCCAATTACATAATTTGTATCTCACTTGTTTATTTTCCTCCCATTCTTTTGTGTTTCATCCGAGTTGAATTGCATTGTGAAGTTTGAGCACATGATGTCACTTACATAACGTGATCATCATTATAAAATTTCATCATGTAAGGGTGCAATATTTTACAAAGTGAGGTTGAGTGCCATCAGACCAATACCTCCCACTGAGTAATCAAACAAGTTGGAAAAGGAGTAGAAAATGTGTGTATTATATTCATGCATATTAATTTGTGGCCATGATGGTATAAAAAAGTTCTATTTAGGTGCTACTTACTTTATGTTCAGTTCTTAAGAATTTGAGTATTAGTTACCGTGCATCTGCATTTGAATATTATCCATTAGTTTTTATCATAAGAACAATATGATGAGATTTGATAGTTCGGTTCCATCTAGCACAGGGTGCCATCATATGAAACTACAAAGTTGTATGTGTACCTTGCGTTTATTGAGCACATCCGAGAGTGTCCTTTATATTGCTGGTGCATGTAGTTATTTCAAGTTTACATGATGGTCGTGTTCATGCATACATTAACTCTTGTATTAGTACCATTCTCCAAGAGCCTCGAATAATAACAAGTTGAGCTACTAAATTATCTATGGATTTATTTTTTGATCAGTTCCTTTTCTCTTGTTTCTTGGATAGTCTATACTAGGTAATTTTTTATGGCTGATTAGTTGTATCATGAAAGCAACATGATTATACTAGATAATTGTGTCGCATCATTACACATAGTGTCATCATATGAAGTTACAAAGTTGGACATGTACCTTGAGTTTATTCGAGCACAGCCAAAATTTCATTGCTAGTGTAGGTACTTGTTTCAAATGTAAACATAGGAGAGTTTTTGTACATGTATATATCAATTATTGCATTAATGTCATTCTCAAGCAGCATTAGAGAATGGCAGGTTGAGTTCCTAAAATATTATCTCCATGATTTCATTCTCTATTATTTTTCTTGTCTTGTTTCTTGGGTGCTTTGCTATATATTTCTTGATCATTGATTAGTTGTAACCCCTTCCCCTCTTTCCCTATCATAGTCACTTAGTACTAGAAGGAGCATCCCTAAGACTTTGTGTTAGGAGCATCCATTAGTTTGATCCATGATGAGGCACATGTTTGGGATAGCGCTGGTGCGCTCATGTTGCATGATGTTCTCCCATGGGATGATCATTAATCTTCCTTTTCTATTTCAATGTCGTCTTGTACCCCTACCCTTCCTTGTTGGGACTAAACTCTTGTTTACCTTTTCAATACAATAAACATAAGCCATTTCTATTTTCTTGAAAGAAGAGTAGTCGCTTAGTTCGCATTAAAAAGGAAGCTGAATGTATTAAGTTATCTCTTATCTATGTTTCTGTTTTGCTTTTGTGTAGGATTTTCTACGTGCGATGTCAGATAAGGACAAAATCAAGTCCTTACTAGATATGGGCTTTCCATAAGATGAAGCAAATATGGATGTTACTAGAACGTGGTATGTTTGTTTTTTAAAATTATTACCTGATGATCAACTTTCAAGAAAAATATAACCTTACTACACATATTTTTGTTCAAAATTTCTGAGGTGTAGATGCCGTACTCTTCGTATTAGTTGACTTAGTATATGCATCACGGGCTACGGGAGATTGTCATTCTAGGAACTAACTGAATATGAGGTACTTTTGGTTCGACTGTACGTTTGAATTACATTTGTTTCCTCTTTTAATTTGATGTAAGGACATTGAAATTTGTATATAATTTGACAGGCTACTAGTAGATTCTTGAATTCCTTTGGAGTAAGAAAGAAAGCAAGATTGATGGAATATAACAAGAAAAATAGGAAGCGCTATGGATATGGAGAACAAGAAAGTCGACCCCCTATGATGGTAACCATTAAGCATTGCCTCTCCAAAAACTAAAGGTTAGATTCGACCTACGCATAAGACTTCCTAGACATTTCTTATACTTTGAAAATGTGCCCCAAGATCGAAAAGGTGTACATGTGAAAATTTCTAGATTCATGTATGACATGGAGCCAATGTTTTTGGATTCTAAGAACTTTTGTGCAACTGCTAGGAAAACAGGCTAAATCTATAATTTGACAATTACATGCCTTCCTTGCCCCCAATGACCATGGTTGAGCCCTTTCCTCATTATAAGAGTGGTAGAGCTATTTGGTTGTGCTTATTTATGGCTTTTTGCTTTTGGCTTATAAGCCATAAAAGCACATATTTATGTGCTTTTCATTTTGGCTTTTGGCTTATACCATCATACTACTATGTCAAGTTAAAAGCCAAAAGCCAAAAGCCAAATCCAAAAGCACCTATTTTGATGCTTTTGTGACTTATAAGCCAAACTTCAAAAGCTAGATTTAATCCCAACCAAACAGACCTATGGGACCCTAAAGAGAAATTCAACTATATTCTTACATCTAGGGAAACTACAAAGTTAACTGAACGAATCCATTGAGCTCTAGAAAGCTCAAGTCATACACCACTTGCATATGTTTAGGAATATGGGATGCGTGGATGTACAAAAGGAAATCTTGTTTGGGTTGGAAAGAACAAGTTTCCACTTTGGATCCAGATGAGCTAGAATATCTACTCGGTTTTCCAATAAACCATACAAGGGATTCAACAATACAAAGATATATCAATCTGCTGGTAATTCATTCCAAGTTGATATGGTGTCTTACCATTTGTCAGTGTTAAATGTGTGTGTCACAGTGGTGTTAATGTGCTATCCTTATTCACATGTATTGAAGGTAGACATGTCGCTCTGCATGAGGACAATGAGGAATATTATCATGCGTCCAGATCTTCCTCACTATCCTCATGTATACCAACCTCTCCTCCTCCAGTACCAGTGAATAAGGACAACACACTAATGACATTGGGAAACATATCCTTCAGCACTAAATAGTGATAAGCAACCATATCAACTTGGAATCAATTATACCAATAGATTGATACCTCTTTGTATTGATAACTCTCTTCGTGTGGTCTCTTGGAAAACTGAGTAGATATTCAAGATCATCTAACTCCAGAGGAGCAACCTCTCCAACCCAAACAAGATTTCCATTTTTGCACTCACGGATGAATTCCTAAACATATGGAGGTGGTGGATCACTTGAGCTTGAAAGAAAACAATGGATCCGTTCAGTTAGCTTTGCAGTTTCCCTAGATGTCAGCACATAGTTCAATTTCTCTCTAGGATCCCATGAAGGCCACCGCTTCTTATAATGAGGAAATTTATCAAATATTTCCATTGGAGGGTGATCATAACGGTGATGATGTGCGTTGGAAAGCATGACTAAGCACTTGGATAGTTCAAGACTGGCATATTTCTCCTAACAATGGAGAGATATTCATTGGATCATCTTAGTATTATGGTGTCACCTATTCGTCTACATAGACATATCGTGATTATGATTATGAGGACATTGGAATACATAACGATAAAAGAGAATGAAACTATAACAGGGATAGAAGGTTGTCCACGCCACCAGGACTAGGGTCCCCATGATGCCCAATGGCCCGTGGGCTATGAGGACTAGGAGGGTGCACTCCAGGCACTCGTAGGCACCAGGTGCAAGGTACTTCACGGGACCCATGAAGGAATCCTCCTAAAGTTCCTTGACAGGCCCAAGAAGGCCTGGGCGGGAGAGCCTAGGGGAGGCTCCGACGGGCGCCTGGCTAGTTTTTCTTCCACGAAAAGGAACCTGATGGAGCCATGCCACACCTATTGGCAAATATTTAGGTGTGCATCTAGGTCACCAGGGATGCCACATGCCACACCTACCGCCACAGGTGGCCTCATACATGCCGTAGAAAAGGGGCCCCGATGCGTCGGGGAGAAAAAAAATGACATTTAGGAATTGTTTCGTGGACCATCCAGAGAGGAGGGTAGGATAACTAGGGTATCACACTGCACATAGGAGGCATACAAAGCTCAGACAGGAAGGAGTAGGGTATTATGCCTTGCGGTGTCCTAAACTGGGTAAACCCTTGTCCCCTGTCTTTAGCTTCTTCACATCTGACGAGGAGATATCCTCGCCTGCGTGCCTCACCCGAACATAAAATGGGGTTGTAAAGCATCCTTGGTATCCGATTTCTCACACTCGACATCTGGAGCACTGGTAGGGGGCACAGCTTGCAAAATCTCTCTACCTCCACCGGCTTCATCAACATTGGTGGGAATGGCCCTTCCTTGAAGGCCGGCATGTGACACTCCCGGGATCAGGGCTAAACAAATCCCAGACCTTCGTCTGAATTAAGCTTAACCTTGAGCTCGAGAATATCCATTAAAGAATCGGTAACACAGCAGTGACCCTACGACACAAAAATTTATTACAGCAAGCTCATAACTGAGTAGAGAACCAAATTATTACAAACAGAGGTCACTAACCACAAACACCAAACAACGGAAGGCAAATTATGCTATTAAGTATAGAAAACTTAACAAATGGCCTAAGAGGCCTGAATCATAACGATGACATTCCAACCCATAGATTCCAGGCTGTCGGCCGAGAATCCCAAGCTATTCGTCGATGTTGATGTAGTACCCAACTGGTCTTCAGGGAACACTTACTCTGCCAAACGTATCAACAAAGCAAGTGTGAATACAGGGTGTACTCCGCAAGACTTCTGGCTGGTGGAGTTGTTTTGCATAAATCCATCTTTGTTTATAAAACAAGAGAGAGAAGAATCTTGTCTAGTCAGAGTATTTTAAAAGGGGATAAGAGAGCGACATCTCCAAATTATTGATCATCATATTTTGATATCCACCGAATCATCTTTATCTCCTGAACCAGGATCACCCCCGCGTACCCATGAGGAAGCATCCTTAACAAACATTAGTTGCCAAGTTTTACGATTAGGTTCAAGTTCTCTATGATCTCCCATCCGTTCCCAAGTCGTCCATAACCGTGGACACGGCTTTCCGAAAGATTATTACCATGCACGGGTGTACAACTTTACCCACACGTACCAACCGACTCTTATTGCCACTTGACACACTTCCTTGGTGTGCTGACAGAGGGTGTGGTTGGACACGACCTTTACCTTGCTTTCGCCGAGACCATGAGTCACGCAATAAGTATTATTCCGCCATAACGGGTCAAATCCCGAAGTCGGTACTTAAAGATGTGAGGCGAGGTTGGTTTACCAGGGGCGCCATCAACCCCAAGCAACCCGGTCCACGCTTCCCTACCTGTTATGAATGCACCTCCTTCACCCCCTCTTTCGAAAATGTTTTCAACGCGCATGTTGAATGGAACGCCCGAACTATGTGCCTCATGGAATCTACAAGGCAATTTAGTCAATCATGGGGTCCCCATTTACCCCGTGTGGTTGTACGCTCGTCTTGGTTCGAGAGGAAATAACCTAGGTTCCTAAGGGTGGCGAGCATGGGACTAGAAAAACTACATCCCACCATGGCCTCCCATACAAGCCTTAGCATGTTTAATCTCATATCACTGATCTCATCTTACAACGTTCTCCTGTCATACTAGATTATCTGCATCTGATACATCATCTGGATGAACCAGAATCAACAGCTAAGCTTGGCTAAGCAAGACACAGATATAAGCTCTAGCAGTGCACACACACCAAACCTAGTTATGCTAGGAGAAGTGGATCAGGTAATATAAGCTCAAAGGGAGTATGCAATAGATAGGATACTCTATCTATTGATAAAATACCACAGTAGAATCGTATGCATCATGGCAAGAATTGAAATGCTTTCGAAATCATAGGATTATATCATGGTGGGGCTATGCTTGTCTTTTCCAATTGATAACAGATAAGCAGAGCTTCGGGCATCTGGCACTTGACTTTATTATAGTTGGTCAAGTATTGATCTTCGATCTTCGACGGTCTTGATTTCGGTCTTCGATCTCGATCTCGTATTCTACCGGAAAGAACGAAACACCGGAAATAAAGGGAAACAATCAACAATGGCATCGATGCAACGCAAGTATGATGATATGACAATTGAATTGTATTGAAAAGTAACCCTAAAGCATGCTCGGCAATTTAATCGGGGTTCCGAGGGGCGCAAACCCTAACTCGGGAAAACTCCGGGATCACCTATGAGGGGTTACTATGTTTTTCTAATTAAACTTGTCATGTAAGTTGCTTAAAAATGCATGATTATAGCTTAATTAGGTAGTTCTCATTTTTCTGAACATTTTGGTATATTATTTGTATTTTTCTGATTTAAAATGAATTAGTTATGATTTTTCCCAATTTTAATCCATTTTAAATCATTTTAGGAAATTATAAAACATTACATTTTGGAAATACATTTAACATTTTTATTAAACAGAAACATTTCTGAAACATTTATCCCACTTACAACTGGACCCCACATGTCAGGTATTTTTCTATTACAAAAATAATTACAGAAAATAATTACAGAAATGGTAAAAGAAAAAGGAAAATGGATATGACGTCATGGTCATGTCATGATGACATCATCAATGGCGCCCTTCTCAGATGAACCACGGGGCCGAAGATAGAGGGCGCGCGGGGCAGCGAGGAGGCCACTGTTCGACGTGGTCGACCCTGGCGAACCAAAAGATGACGGGGCTGCCTCTTTTGGTCACCGGAGCATGGCCGATGATGAAATAGAACGGCGGTGGCTGCAGGTGGTTGTGGCGGCGACGATACAGAGAGGGAGAGAGCGAGCAGAGGGGTGCGTTAGCACCAGAAGCTCACCACGAACACGTCGGTGGTGACGGGAAGGCAAGGAGAGGCCTAACGGCGGTGAATCGACGACGGCAATTGCGACGGCCGACGGTAGGGCGAGATCGATTCCGGCGAGATGGGGCCTTCCTAGCTTGCATGCTTCACGGGGGAGGAAGAGGGAGATGCGGCGCTTCTCCTGGGATCCTCGACGAGGCTCAGGGTGTCCGGAGTCAGCGGGGCGCCGGCGACGTTAGAGGCTAGGGTTTCAGGCACGCGCGGCATAGAGGGGAAAGGAACACACACGAGAGGAAGAAGGTAAGCTAGGGTTCCTCAGCGGCGGCTAGGGGGTCTTGTAGGCGACGGCGGGCGGCGACGTTGATCTTGATGCATCCCCGATGGCGGACGGCGACGGGCTCGACACGGAGCTGCTCTCTGTCGGGGACGAAGACGACGATGGGGCTCCAAGCGGTACCGGGCCAAGGTGGGCTGAGGTGGGCCGAGGATGGGCCGCGGCGGTTGCTGGCGGCTGCGCAGGTGGGCGGCAGAGAGGAGAGGAGAGAAGAGAAGGGAGATGGGTTGGGCCTGGCAAGGCTACTGCTGCTCTTTTTTTTTCTGAAAACATTTATCTTTTCCTTATTTGTGTTTTCCTCTTTGTATTTGAATTTCCAAAATGTTTTTGAATCATTCAAAAATTACTAGAGGGTTTGTAAAACATTTAAAATACTGTGGAGCCCTACTAGTCCATTTGGGCTTCAATAAATTTGGTAGTTTTCAAAATCAAAACTATTTGAATTGATCTCAAATAGAGAGGAAAGGGTTAGGGTTTAGGGTTTTGCATATTTCTTCAATGCACAATTTCAAATATGATGCTCATGCAATGCACAAAATAAACCTAATATAAGATTAACTAAAACTGGGGTGTTACAACTCTATCCCCCTTACGAGAATCTCGACCCTAGATTCCAAAGGTAGGAAGAGAGACAGAGAGAGAAAGAAACAGGGCCACTCTAAAGATAAGAGGGAACACACTAAACAACACACAGAGTATCTCATGGTCAACTCATGGATAGATTGTTCAGAAACAACTCTGAGATGACGAACATGAAACACATCAAGGTAACGAAGGAAACAAGTGGAGAAGGTTTTAAGTTGTTAGATAGATGGTCTTCATAAGGATTGAGACCATAGAACTTACATGAGGTTTTGAAGCTTCTAAAGAAGAAAGCCTCCAACAGAAGGAACATGACCATAGACTTCGATAGGGAACCTCTACAAACCAGCTTAAGCAGAGATTTCAGGTTGCAGAGATATGGTTCAACAAAACCAAGCTGTTGAACTACTTTTGACACAGAAGGTTCACACTTTCATTCAACAGAAGGCTTAAGACAGAAAGGTGTTTTGGTGGAGAGGACTCGTAAGAGTCACAAGGAACATGTGGAAAGAGAAGCTTGTGATTACCGAAATCATAGTCACTCTTAGAACACGGAAAATAAAACGAAGGAAACTCCTTATTCATCCAGGTATGCCAAAATCTTTGCCAAAGATTGTGGTATCACTTTACACCACCGAGATGAGTAGTTAAGGGGATTCCTGATGACACGAGAAGAAAGAAACTTCATTCTCATACTTCAACTACTTGGCATAACAAGATGGATGCCATCATAAAAGGGTATGGAGGTCGACCGAGAGACATTTAGCAACACTACTTTAAATGTTCTCCTTGATGTTCGAGAAGTCAGACACCAAGTAAAGGTCAGACTTCAGAGACAAAGGAAGCCATAGGCACATCTCCTATAGTGGATCATAGAAGAAGCCTCATGAAGAGTGGTTGTTATTGCTAAATCAAAAGAATATGACAAGAGGTCTTTCTGGCTAAGTGTGTCAACCATTACATCAGTCTTGCCAGATTTACAAAGGGACCTATGTCAAAACATTGAGGAACACCAACCATCATTGCTTCTTGAGATTCAGCTTTGGTTAGGTGGTATGATACTTCGGACTCATCATGTCCGAATAGAAAGTTTGCAACATTTACCACAAAGGTAAAGTTACTAGATTCTCAAGATAGGAACTACAGGGTCAAGCTCCAAAATATGAGCTAGAGTGCTATACCCATGTATTGGCAACTTGTCGAGAGAAAACTGCACACACATAAGGTATTGACAAACAAACACACGTGTGTCCTTAAGGAATGGAAATAATTCTACTCGAATCCATGGCGACATATTTCTACATTTGCACATGAATTGGAGAAGGTTACTTCTAACATCTAGAACACATACTTCGAAATGATACGAAGATGGTTCTAGAAATTTTCCAACAATAATGCCCAATGTTCCATATGTATTCAATCTAACATGGAGCAGATAAGGATGTCATTGATGGGCTCAACAACAAACTTATCGAAACACTCCAAGAAGATGGACTCGTATGTCGTATGAACAAGGCAGTAATATTGGTCATACCAAAGGACATGAAAATGTACTCAAGTGAAACATCACGAGTAGATACATCGTCAAGATAGTCCTTGGAACTGAGTTTGATTTGACGATAACCCAAATCAAATTAAAAGAGGGGAAGATATCATATCCACGAAGGAGATAATATCTTTCTTCAACACGAACAAAACTAGACATCCCTTTATAAAGGAACTAGATCAGATAGAACTTTTGTCTTACAACTCACCAAGTTGTTGTTTAAGCTCAACCAACTAGTTCAGGGGTATCAAGTACTGATCCTTGGAGAAAAGAGCAGTTCATAGAACTTACTGGATCAAGAACTTGACAACACGGTCATGTGGCAACATGGCGGTACTTCTAGTAGACATCTAGAATATCTCGAACCACCGATATGTCACTTAGTTCCAGAGGAAACTTGCTTGGTAAGGCAAGAAGACATAGTCTCAGAGCTTCGGCACAAACCTAACTCTTTGACCGAGAAGAGTGTACCATAATAACGGACTTGGTAGCACAATCATCCTTTGCTTAGTGACGGGGTTAACCAATCACGCTAAGAATGACTCAAATGTCCTTTGAGTTCAAACAATAAGAGTTGCTAGTATCTCAGATGGCCACATTATTACGCACACACATCACTCACGAGCGCGAAAGCTCGAAGGAGGGTGAGTAAAGATGTGTGGATGTATCACTTCATTAAGGGGTCATGAAACTCAGCACAACCTCTTTAGTATAAAAGGGTGTGATACTTTAAGGTAGAACAAATAGAATCTAATCACCACTTCTTGATCTGCGGATTACAACACTTTGACCTGGTCCTAGATATGACGAGGTACTGGAGTTTGTTTCTCCTGACATCCCAAAATGGTTTGTCATGACGGACCACAAGAGTATCTTACATCGGAAGACACCAATGAAAGTTACTCCTTGGCTACCAATTGGTAGAAAAAGGTCAGAAAACAACAAGGGAGAAGAACATGCTCAGGATAGAATCCCAAGATGTGGATGCATAAGTCAACAATCTCCCGAAAACCAATGCAGAGAAGGGGTAAAGTGTGGCAGAGTCACGAGTGTAGATGTGAGACTCTCGAGGAGTACTCTTGTCGTGATCTTTTTGGTTCCATAAAAGAACATCTGCCATAGCATGTGGTAGGGGAAGTCCTTAGCTGTCACAATTTAACCGCGACAGTAACCACAAGCTTGGAGGCTAGAATTTTAATACCATCCATCCTGAGGTAATGTGTGAGCATTAATTACATGGGTTAGAGGGATGGATCTTGGGTTAAAGGTCAGATTCATGTACAAGATTCACAACACCAGAATCCAGCACAATCAGGGATCTTAGGTTCAAGTCCAAGGGTTAAAACCCAAAGAAAGGAGTAACTACTACTTGAGTGACATAGCGTACACTACAATGTAGTAATCACAAGGTAGCTTCCAAGAGAAGAAACGACTTCTGAAGTACCCAAGCAAATGAAAAGGAGGCACTCGAGGGGAAAGGAAACCTCGAAGCCTAGACCAGAACACTGTAGATCCAACAATAGAGTATTGTGGTTCCAAAGGATAGAGAGATCATGATAGAAAGGAATCTCTCAGATGAACAAGAGCAAAGGGAAACAAGGAATTCAAAACACACACAACTCTAGAGAACTCAACACTAGGTCAACTGGTTGAGAAACGACATGCCAAGAAGGCACCTAAGTTTTGAAAGATTAGAAGAGATATCAAAACTTTTCCAAAGTCAACACAAGATAAGATGACCCAGAGTTAGAGCGAAACTGCATAAGGAGTAAAAGAAGCATACTAGAGTTTTCGCAAATACTTTTCAGCTTTTAAAATAGTTTTCACAAACACTAGACTCAACATCGACCAATAGCAAGGTTTTCCTATGGTCGGTACTGCTCTGATACCAACAACTGTGACACCCCCGGGATCAGGGCTAAACAAATCCCAGACCTTCATCTGAATTAAGCTTAACCTTGAGCTCGAGAATATCCAGTGAAGAATCGGTAACACAGCAGTGACCCTACGACACAAAAATTTATTACAGCAAGCTCATAACTGAGCAGAGAACCAAATTATTACAAACAGAGGTCACTGACCATAAACACCAAACAACGGAAGTCAAATTACGCTATTAAGTATAGAAAACTTAAAAAATGGCCTAAGAGGCCTGAAGCATAACGATGACGTCCCAGCCCATATATTCCAGGCTACCGGCCGGGAATCCCAAGCTATTCGTCGATGTCGATGTAGTACCCAACTGGTCTTCAGGGAACACTTACTCTGCCAAAACTATCAACAAAGCAAGGGTGAGTACAGGGTGTACTCCGCAAGACTTCTGGCTGGTGGAGTTGTTTTGCATAAAGCCATCTTTGTTTATAAAAAAGAGAGAGAAGAATCTCGTCTAGTCAGAGTATTTTAAAAGGGGATAAGAGAGCGACATCTCCAAATTATTGATCATCATATTTTGATATCCACCGAATCATCTTTATCTCCTGAACGAGGATCACCCCCGCGTACCCATGAGGAAGCATCCTTAACAAACATTAGTTTCCAAGTTTTACGATTAGGTTCAAGTTCTCTATGATCTCCCATCCGTTCCCAAGTCGCCCATAACCGTGGACACGGCTTTCCGAAAGATTATTACCCTGCAGGGGTGTACAACTTTACCCACACGTACCAACCGACTCTTATTGCCACTTGACACACTTCCTTGGTGTGCTGACAGAGGGTGTGGTTGGACACGACCTTTACCTTGCTTTCGCCGAGACCATGAGTCACGCAATAAGTATTATTCCGCCATAACGGGTCAAATGCCGAAGTCGGTACTTAAAGATGTGAGGCGAGGTTGGTTTACCAGGGGCGCCATCAACCCCAAGCAACCCGGTCCACGCTTCCCTACCTGTTATGAATGCACCTCCTTCACCGCCTCTTTCGAAAATGTTTTCAATGCGTATGTCGAATGGAACGCCCGAACTATGTGACTCATGGAATCTACTAGGCAATTTAGTCAATCATGGGGTCCCCATTTATCCCGTGTGGTTGTACGCTCGTCTTGGTTCGAGAGGAAATAACCTAGGTTCCTAAGAGTGGCGAGCATGGGACTAGAAAAACTACATCCCACCATGGCCTCCCATACAAGCCTTAGCATGTTTAATCTCATATCACTGATCTCATCTTACAACGTTCTCTTGTCATACTAGATTATCTGCATCTGATACATCATCTGTATGAACCTGAATCAGCAGCTAAGCTTGGCTAAGCAAGACACAGATATAAGCTCTAGCAGTGCACACACACCAAACCTAGTTATGCTAGGAGAAGTGGAGCAGGTAATATAAGCTCAAAGGGAGTATGCAATAGATAGGATACTCTATCTATTGATAAAATACCACAGTAGAATCGTATGCATCATGGAAAGAATTAAAATGCTTTCGAAATCATAGGATTATATCATGGTGGGGCTATGCTTGTCTTTTCCAATTGATAACAGATAAGCAGAGCTTCGGGCATCTGGCACTTGACTTTATTATAGTTGGTCAAGTATTGATCTTCGATCTTCGATGGTCTTGATTTCGGTCTTCGATCTCGATCTCGTATTCTACCGGAAAGAACGAAACACCGGAAAGAAAGGGAAACAATCAACAATGGCATCGATGCAACGCAAGTATGATGATATGACAATTGAATTGTATTGAAAAGTAACCCTAAAGCATGCTCGGCAATTTAATCGGGGTTCCAAGGGGCGCAAACCCTAACTCGGGAAAACTCCGGGATCACCTGTGAGGGGTTACTATGTTCTTCTAATTAAATTTGTCATGTAAGTTGCTTAACAATGCATGATTATAGCTTAATTAGGTAGTTCTCATTTTTCTGAACATTTTGGTATATTATTTGTATTTTTCTGATTTAAAATGAATTAGTTATGATTTTTCCCAATTTTAATCCATTTTAAATTATTTTAGGAAATTATAAAACATTAAATTTTGGAAATACATTTAACATTTTTATTAAACAGAAACATTTTTGAAACATTTATCCCACTTACAACTGGACCCCACATGCCAGGTATTTTTCTATTACAAAAATAATTACAGAAATGGTAAAAGAAAAAGGAAAATGGATATGACGTCATGGTGACGTCATGATGACATCATCAATGGCGCCCTTCCCAGATGAACCACGGGGCCGAAGATAGAGGGCGCTCGGTGCAGCGAGGAGGCCCCCGTTCGAGTCGGTCGACCCTGGAAAACCAAAAGATGGCGGGGCCGCCTCTTTTTGGTCACCGGAGCATGGCCGACGATGAAACGAAACGGCAGTGGCTGCAGGTGGTTATGGCGGCAGCGATACAGAGAGGGAGAGAGCGAGAAGAGGGGTGCGTTAGCATCGGAAGCTCACCACGAACGCGTCGGTGGTGACGGGAAGGCAAGGCGAGGGCGAACGGCGGTGAATCGACGACGGCAATGGCGACGGCCGATGGTAGGGCGAGATCGATTCCGGCGAGATGGGGCCTTCCTAGCTTGCATGCTTCATGGGGGAGGAAGAGGGAGACGCGACGCTTCTCCTAGGATGATCGACGAGGCTCAGGGTGGCCAGAGTCGACAGGGCGCCGGCGACGTCAGAGGCTAGGGTTTCAGGCACGCGCGACACAGAGGAGAAAGGAACACGCACGAGAGGAAGAAGGTAAGCTAGGGTTCCTCAGCGGCGGCTAGGGGGTCTTGTAGGTGACGGCGGGCGGCGGCGTTGCTCTTGATGCATCCCCAGCGGCGGACGGCGGCGGGCTCAACACGGAGCTGCTCTCTGTCGGGGACGAAGACGACGATGGGGCTCGAAGCAGACTGGCCAAGGTGGGTCGAGGATGGGCCACATGGTCAATGGCACAAGCAGTGGGCAGCAGAGGAGAGGAGAGAAGAGAAGATAAGGGAGCTGGGTTGGGCCTGGCAAGGCTGCTGCTGCTCTTTTTTTCTGAAAACATTTCTCTTTTCCTGATTTGTGTTTTCCTCTTTGTATTTGAATTTCCAAAATGTTTTTGAATCATTCAAAAATTACTAGAGGGTTTGTAAAACATTTAAAATACTGTGGAGCCCTACTAGTCCATTTGGGCTTCAATAAATTTGGTAGTTTTCAAAATCAAAACTATTTGAATTGATCTCAAATAAAGAGGAAAGGGTTAGGGTTTAGGGTTTTGTATATTTCTTCAATGCACAATTTCAAATATGATGCTCATGCAATGCACAAAACAAACCTAATATAAGATTAACTAAAACTGGGGTGTTACATGGCATGCACCGCTCATTGTACTCCCGCTAAGAGAATCTCTAGCAGTAACATTATTCACCGGACTTTAAAACTTGGATAAAGGCCACATAAAGCGCGATATAATGGATAGCTTGGGTTGACAACGAGCATTACCAACAAAACCAAATGGTATAGCCAAATATTTGGTTATACCATTTGGTTTTGCGGGTACTGCTCGACCGCAACCCAATCTAGCACTTAACGAAACCCGTAAAACTTGAACATGATCAAATTCGATAGTAGACAAATGAAATCCAACAATACACTACACTGTTTTTAAAACAACCAAATCGAATTTGCGCTAGTTGGGCGCCATAGTTCTTTCCAGAATGATGATCAACATGCCCAAGAAGCACCACCAAGCCACACCGTCACCTCCATCGCCACAACGGTAATTAGTTCCCATTACCGTTGATCATGCGTTAACTGTAGACACGTGTCACTATCCTCATTTCCTAGACGAAATGTATCTTAAATCCAACGGATACAAATCACTGCAGTAACTTTATAATTTTTGATGGGAGGGATTTTACTGCTCATTCCTCCCTCTGCCACTAGCTTCTTAGTCCTCCTTGCGCTTCACATGCTCTACATTGTTGCTCCTTGCGCTCTTCGCTCAGTTCCTCACACGCCACTATTGTGGTATTGCCGATGATTACACCATGGAGGGGTCCTCACAGAGCATGTTTAGAAAGGTGGGGGAAGGTGTCGATTTGGCGGGTACGAGGTAACATAGCTTACCCAGGTTTAGATCCCACAATAATGGTGGAATACTACTCTTCCTATAAATCACTATAATGGTAATACGCAGAGTTATAGAGATTGGTTCGCGTGCGAGGTGTTGTAAGTCGTATTCCCTAAAGGCTCCCAGTGGTCTGGCTTATAAAGGAGCCAGAACCTAGGGTTACAGGAAAGAGTCCTTGCCGGACAGGTCACAGAGTCCTACACTAATACTAACTAGTCTTCGCGTCTTAGACTCCAAGGCCTCGGGTTGGTCTTTGACTGTATCGTAACATTACTTTATCCGCCATGGGACTCCCTTCTGGATCCTTCTAACTAGGCCACCCAACAGGCCATAGGCCTTGCTACCAATTGTGGGCCACCCAGGTTAGCTAGATTAGAGACATGCTATGATGATATACATTTAGCATATCCCCAACAGTAGCTCCCAGAGAAATTTGAGACCTTGCGCAGTCTTGCCCTTTAGACTTGAATGCTCCCTCTAGGTGATGTCAGCAATTTGTCAAGAAATATCTTGAAATCCTCCTAAAGAACCCTGCAATCTTCTCTGTCTTCAACATGTAAGTCGAAGAATCATTGAGTCTTCCATCTTACTTTTCCCGTAGCCAGATAGTATCCGCCCAGGATGAAATCTTCAAATGGGAACTTTTTCTATAGCCAGATAGTATCCGCCCAGGATGAAATCTTCAAATGGGACTGTTCCACTGATGCTGTCGGTAGGGTGACGTAATGTAGGATACAGCCTACGCTTCCTCAAAACTCACAAATGACAACAGTTAATCATGGCCATTTTCCCACGCATGAAATCCGAAACGGCAAGCGGCAACGGGAGGACATGGAAAATTTTCCGTGCACACGCACACACACGTTTTCGATGCATCAACCGTTAGATCTATTGTGCAAGAATCTTGGCTCCAGGGATTATAAATAATTACTGCGAGGGATGATAATCCTTTACCCGCATTTCCCCCTATGTCTTCTTCTTCCTCTCGACAAGCGACTCCTCGAGCTCCGTGGTGGAGTTCACCGCTGGCGACCAGAAAATGGCGGCATTCGAGCTATTAGAGGAAGAATCTAACTCCCACAAGAGAGTCTGGAGAGGATCAGATCTCTCTACCATAGAACTAAAAGAGTTAGTCACCAAGGGATACCTTACTTCGGCGGAGGGCTTGGTCTGGCGGTCGGTGTCGACCAGTGAGGTGGTCCCTTATCCCCAAGCCGGAGAGAAGGTCTACCTCAAGGCACTGCTAGTGTGCGGCATCGCCTTCCCAGTCTCCGACTTCTACCTCGAAGTCCTCAAGCACTTCTTGGTTCTTTCTCATAATCTCTCTCGTAATAGTATTCTTGGACTTAGCAATTTTGTAGCTTTGTGTGATACCTAGGGATTAGACCTAGGTTAGATTTTTTCATATATTTCTTCACTATGAAGTGGGAATCCGGAGATTCTAAGGATAAGCTTAGGAACTGTAGAACCATTAGCTTTAAGATCTGGCCTGGCCGGCGGTTCCCCGATATTGTGGGCCACGAGTCCTACAAGAACTGGAAGAGGAGATGATGACCCACAAGTATAGGGGATCGCAACAGTCTTCGCGGGTAGTATTACCCAATTTATTGATTCGACACAAGGGGAGCCAAAGAATACTTGCAACCCTTAACAACTAAGTTGTCAGTTCAGCTGCTCCTGGAAATAGTTCTTGCTCACAAAAGTTTATCAAGAGTTGGTGAGCAATAGTCGCAATGCAGGATTCAAGTGCGGTAGGCACATGGATGGATGGATGGGTGTTGCATGGACAAGTCTAAACATGTAACTTCAAGATCTAGGGCATTGCATATAAGTAATAACAAGCATCCAAGTACTAAACAATCCTAGGCATGTGCTCCAAATATAGTCATATGTGCTCGCAATGAGAACTTGCACAACATCTTCTGTCCAGCCAGCCCGTGGCAGCGGGGCCTCTAGGGAACTACTAGCAATTAAGGTGCTCCTTTTAATAGAGCATCGGAGAAAAGCATTAAGACTCCATGAACACATGTGATCCTCACACCACAGCCACCCCCTCCAGTTGTCCCAATTATTGTCACTTTGGGGCCTTTGGATCCGGACAATGATATGTGTACACAACTTGCAGATAAGATCATAAACAACACTATCATAATGATTCAATAATAAGTTCAGATCTGAGATCATGGCACTCGGGCCCTAGTGACAAGCATTAAGCACAACAAGTTGCAACAAAGTGAAATAGCACTAATAGAGATACTAGGCACTATGGCCCTAACAGATCTTATTCGATTACATGATAGAACTCATCCAATCCCTACCATCCCCAAGCCTACAACGGGGGATTACTCACTCATGGATGAGGGAAACATCGGTGGTTGATGGATATGCGTTGGTGATGACGATGGCGATGATCCTCTCCAAATTCCCCGTCCCGGCAGGGTGCCAAAACGGAGTTTCTGGATCCGAATCTTCGTTTCTGGTGGCGGCGGCGGAGCGGAACTTTTTCTGGAAAACTATCGAACCCCCCTCTGTTTTTAGGTCAGAAGGCAACTTATAGGCACAGAGGGAGGCCGAGGAGCTGCCAAGGGTGGCCAGACCTCCCCCAGGCGCCGAGTCAGTGGGCCCGCGCCTGGGGTGGGTTTGGGCCCCCCAGGCCTCCCCTTTGTCTCCCCTTCTGGCTCTGTGGATCTTCTGGTGATAAATAATTTTTGGCATATTTTCCAGGATTTTTCCTGATAGTACATTTTCTGCACAAAGTAAGACACCAAGGTAATTCTGCTGAAAACAACGTCAGTTCGTGTTAGTCTTAACCAAATCACACAAGTTTAGAGAATAAACAATAGCAAATTGTTCAATAAAATAGATACGTTTTGGACGTATCAGCTCCCCCAAGCTTAGCTTATTGCTTGCCCTCGAGCAATTCAGTTGAAAACTGAGTGCGATAAAAGAACTTTCACAAACACTTTGCTTCATATGATGTATATATTCTCAGCACAGGAGTAGATGCTTAGACAATTCATAATAGGGAGTATGCAACTAAGTCTACTCAATAGTCATTGCAAGATATGAAGAGAAACCAACTCAATAATAATAAGTAGCATGAAACATAAACATAAGCAACATTGCAATGCTCATAATAAGGTATGATAGAGTGGTATCTCGCTTGCCTTTGTTTGAAGAGCACAGTATAAATGCTGAGGCACCTCTGAAGTTCATATGAAGACTAGAGATAAAGATATCAGAGATACAAGCATCAAAGTCATGACATAATTAACCAAGTTTTGGAACAAACACAAAATGACAACTATGCTCTCAAGAAGGTTCTCATAGAATAAGTGGTGACTCAACTAGGTTGTGAAAACGGTTTTGTGAAGGTTTGAAAGGCTTCCCAATGCTAAAAGGAAGGTACTCATTAGCTTTGAGCTCTCATTGCCCCTATCATAGGCATCTTCATGTGATTAAGGTGAAAGTGAGGTCCACTCTGAATCATATGCTTGACAGACCATAGACTAGAAATCCCAAGTCCCTTGAGTACGAGGGTCTCACCGCATGCTACTCAACTTTTGTCACCTGAAAGTTCTTGTCATTGTAAATACATGCATATCATCGATAACCGCCAATGGGGTACCCCTTTGTCACATCCCAAAATTTTCCAAATTTTGAAATGTGAAAAATAAATAAACAAAATAAACAATTGTTGAAATTTAGGGTGATAAGAAACTTTTTGATTCCAAATGGAAACATCAGAACCCATTTTGGAATAAATAAAATCCTAAAGGGATTTAAAAAGATAAACAATTAATAAAGAAAGTTTTAATAGTTGGAATCACTATTTTTGGATCCTTAAAATAAAAAGATATGTTTTTATAAAACAAAGTAGAAATAATAAATAAGGATTATTTTTAAAGAGCCAAATTAATCTTGGCTAAAGCAAATGAAATAAAATATTTTGTTTGATAAAAAGATTAAAGGTTTATTTAAATAAAATAATAAGGATTTATTAATATCCAATTTTATTTGAGTAAAGGCTTTTCCCATTTTAAATAAACACTAAAAACTTGTTAAAGTATTTTAAATAAGATTTCCAAGTGTTTTATTTTTCAAATGAAACCTACTGAAATGGTTTTGATATTATTTAGATTTCAAATAGAGATTTAAAATAAATTAAATCCTATTTGGAATAAAGACTAATGTCTATTTAGTTAATTATTAATAGATCCTAAGAGAATAAAAGAATTATTTTATTTTTGGACTTTGGATTATGTTGTTAAACAGAATTAAAATTTACCTAAAGATTGGTGGTGGTTTGAATTGATTTGGAGTTTGAATTGTTGAAATAAAATCAAAACAGAAATTCCAAATAGAAAAAGAAAAAGCATTCTGTATAAAAAAAGTGAGACAAAGCAACCCAGCCAATAGGCCTAGTCTAGCCCACTCGCAACCCATCTCCCCCTCCCCGCAGCGAATCGTTTTCTCATGCGCCGCCTCACCCACGAAGTCACTGACGACTGGACCCCACACCCCCTCTCTCTCTCACTGACGAACGAGACCCACTCGCCTGTTCATCGTTCTCACCCGCGCTGGCCGTTTTTCCCCTCGCTCGCCACCGTTTCTGCCTTGATTGCGCCGTGTTAATTCGCATCAACGCTGCTGTAATTCTTTTCCGTGACCACGCCCGCTTAAACGCCCCTCGCCCCTCTCTCTTTTCCCTCACTTGCCAGCTCCTCTCTGCCCCAGGGTTGTTCTAACTTTGAACCACACCGCGCTGTCTCCGACGAGCCTCTCCAGCAAATTCCGGCGCCGACCAACCGCCCCTCGCCTCCCATTGCACGCGAGCTTACTCCCCAGTCCCGTGCGCACCTGCCCGTGTGCTCCACTCGCCCGCGTGTGTTCCCTAGCATCGGCAACCTCGACACCTGAGCGTGCACCGCCGTCTTCCATCGCTCCGACGAACCCCCTGGTAAGCTCAGACCGCCCCGGTACTCCTAGATGATGCTCCCATGATCCCCAGAACAGTACGCGTCTAACGCTCCCTCCCGTTTGCCTCGGCACGACCTGCAGCCTCGCCCCCGACGACAAACCGAAGCATCTGGCGCCGCTGCAAACTCCGGCGAGCAATCCCCTCCGTTCCTGAGCGCCCCTCGTCAAGAAGACCACACCTCGAGCTTCACCGCGACCACACGAACACGGTGAGCTACTCCTCCCTCTCTCTCGCTGCCTGCATCGTCGGCAAGCTCACCGCCACAGCGCTCCGCCGCCTGTCGCCATCGCAGCGCCGCCACTTTGTGGTCGAGTGATTCTGCATCGTTCGATTTAGATCAGACGTGTAGAAGCAGACGACTTAACGAAGGGGTAATATTGAACCAGAGCCGCACGATTTCATTTAGATCCAACGACTCGTAGAGGCTAATCCGCACGAAGCGGTACCGTCCAATAGAATCAAGCCACGTGGACAGGGTTTTGTTTAAAAACAGAAATTAGAATCTATTAGATATGCAAACTTGTAAAATTCATAACTTTAGTTCTACACGTCCAAATTTTGCAAATTTTATATCAATGGAATCAGCAAGACAAATCCTACCCAACCATGCACTTTTTTTAATGTTTTTCTTCTGGAAAATTGGTTGAAATTGCAGAAACATGTGTAGGCATAATTTGAATATAAAAATTGTGCTAGATATATTTTTGAGGTGAAATCTTTGCAAAATGGTTTGTTTTGAACCTACTGACCATAGGAACCAACCTATGGATTTAAAAATGTATTTTGTGAGGTTAAGGAATAAATATTTGAATTAGCACATTTCTATTCAAATAAAAATATTGTTTATGGTTTAGAAATGATTTTTGAGTAAAGCCTATGGGAAATGTTTTGATTCAAACCTTCTTACCCTAAACACCAAGTTTTGTGAATTAAAAACTTATTTGGTGAACCCTTTAAAGATTATTGCTTTGCTAAAAGCATTTTCAACCACATAAAATATTGATTTGATTTAAAAAAAATGGTTTATAGGTAAAATATTTTGCAAATGGTTTTACCACTTTTGTAAATGACCAATGTGAGATTGAAAACGTTTAGAGCCTAGTAGAAACCACCTTTCCAAATAAAACTATCTTTTGCATGCTTACATGCATGACCTTGTTTTTGTTATTTTATGTGTGACAAATTGTTTGAATGCTAGTTGAATATATGTTTGCTTGATTGTCTTGTAGTGAAGTTAGAAGAGTGTGATATTTGCAAGATCAAGAAGTGAACCAACATTCTCTACTAAAAAGGCAAGTGACACTATCATCCATGACCTACTATTTTCATTACACTTAGTGGATTTTGTAACATGCATGGAAAGGACTACTATATTTTATGCTATGCTAAATCCTAATAGGATATCCTTATATCCTCCTTAGTGAAAAACAATGTAGTTGCAGTATGCTTAGCCCTGCTATATATTTGTGATGGGATCCATGATATGATTATATGAAGTGTTGAAAAGATATATGTTTTATATAATAAAACAAGTACTCAATGAACCACCTGGGTGCACAAGGATACTCAGGTTTTGGACAAGGTGGCAACAAAGGGAACCATGTTTATATGGCTATCTTTTTGTGTGTGCACTAGAAGAAAACCACCCATGGACTTAGAGATTGAACATGTTTCTCGTACAGTGGCTTCCGTGTACAGCCACATGCTAAATGGGCTCTGGCTTAGTCAACTACATACTGGAAGACCCATGCATTGGCATCTTCAGGTTAACTAGAATTGTGTAAGGGAAATATATCCCTACATTGGTGCCTGGTTGATAAGCTAGCATTGTGTATTGGGAGGACTTGTATGGAAAGACTTTCTCACATTCTCGATCTGCCAGTACTCCATTTTGGTGAGTACTTATCCAGCGGCCACTGGTGGCATCAAGACGAGATTGTGTCATGTGGGTAAAGTGTACAACTTCTGCAGAAGATCAAATTCTAAGTACTTAGCCGTGTCCCCGGTTATGGACAATTCTGAGCAACTAAGGCCTGAAGCTATGGAAGATCTCGACACTCCAATTTCTCAAAGTTAAAACTTGATGGTGACAACAAGGGATTTGAAACACTTGGAGTTTTCCAAGAAGTTCAGAAAGATTTGACAAAAGATCAAAACTATTTTGAAAATATAGGATAAAACTATATTGCTTTCTGCAAATGAGCCTAAACCCTACTTAGCCAAATATGCATGTAATGATAGGATCCACTTAATTTTACATAGTAGTGAAACTTGCCAATATAATTCAAATGTATTGACCCTTGTGGCTGCAACTTATTATGTTGTAGGTTTGTTTGATGTTAGTGAAGTCTGTTGAATAGGATTACAAGTCTACAACCAACATGATTGGCTGTGGCACTTTGAAGATGAAGGACTCCATGCTAAATAGTTATTCTGCTACATTGTAATGAGATAGCCAAATGAGCTATGTAAGATGTAATGAATTATTTTATTCCTGGTTATAAAGTTGTATTATGACCTTTGTTTCTTGATATTACATCTTAACTATGGATGCTAGCTATTGATCCAGGGACTAGCATTGTAAACACATGGATCTCTACCTTATTAAAGGTTGGGAACCTTACAGATAGTATAAGAGCACTATGTTGCCTGTAGGATTGTAACCCTAGGAATGGACAAAACCCCTTAGAAAAATAGGAGTTGTTTTTGTTCCAAAACTTATTTACAAACAATCTTGTAAACTCTTTCCTCAACCTTTTGGTTTTGATTCTACATCTCTTACTTTTTCAACTTGATGGACAAAGCCTTCACCATGACCAATGATTTCAACTTTAGCTCCACTAAGGACTTCAACTTATACATCACTAAGGACTACAAGTGAAAACCAAGAGACACTAGATTTCCTACCAAAAGACATTGATATCAAGTTAGAGTATGGATCATATTGACCTATGAGGTATGGCTATACTAAGTTAATTATTTCAAGAAAACTTGTTGTTTCTTTCAACTCATGAGTTAAGCTCATAAGTTGTTAAGTGAATAGTTTCTTATTGATTGATTGAATGTTTGATTGAACTTGGTTGTTTTGAGTTGTGTGTTAGAACTTCTTTAGATCTATCCATCATTACTTATCCCTATCAAACCAACAGATGCCTCCCCGACGTGCCAACCCCAACCAAAACAACAACAACATCACTCCTGATATGCAGCAGATGATGACAGCTCAGACACAGCTGATGCAGGAGATGACCATGTTCATACAGAATCAGAACAACAACAACAACAATCAGAATAATCCTCAAGCACATGATATGCTCACCAGGTTTCTGAAACTTACGCCTGCAAGGTTCTGCGGAACAACTGACCCAATGTTAGCCAATGATTGGTTATGTTCGGTGAATAAGGACTTAGTGACTGTTGGCTGCACCGATGATGAAAAGGTTAGGTTTGCAGCATTTCTACTTGAAGGACCAGCAACAACATGGTGGGACAACTTTCAGATCACCACTCCCCTTGAGGATGTGACTTGGGCTATTTTTGAGGATGGTTTCCGTACAGCTCACATCTCATCTGGAGTGATGCACTTGAAGAAAAAGGAATTCCACAATATGAAACAACGTCACCTCAGTGTGGTTGAGTATATTGAAGAATTCAACAATCTGGCACGCTATGCACCGGATGAAGTTGATACAGATGCTAAGAGAAAGGACAAATTTCTTGAAGGACTTAATGATGAGTTGAACCTGTAGCTAGCTGTTGCCTATGTCCCAACTTATCAATCACTCTGTGACAAAGCCACTATATTGGAAAACAAGATGAAACAAGTTGAGAATAGAAAGAGGAAGCATAAACTCAAGTATCACTCAGGATCATCACAAAAGAAGCGTTCATTCAAAAAGAGCAATGAAGATTCTGAAACACATCAGTATCACCACAACAACAATGGAAGTGATAATAATGGAAATGATACTGACAATGGAGATGACCTTGGTCAGAACCAACATGACACTTTCAGGAAGAAAGACATTAGCCAGTTGCAGTGCTATCATTGCAAGGAACTTGGACACTACGCATCAGACTGTCCGGAGAAGAAAAAGAAAAAGGATGTTAGAAGAGCCAATGGAAATGACTCCAATGTGACCCAGAAAGGACATGTGAACCACATTGACATGGATGGGAACTTTGAAGAGATAGAAGAAGTGGATGTCAGGAACTAGTTAACTTAGAAGAGTCAAATAAGGATTCCTTGTCTGGATATGAAGTGTTGAACCCATAGTCAAGTGAACCATCAATGTAACCCTATGAGACTTTCTTTTAAGGGTGGTAGTACCCTAGTTTCCTTGAAGCCAACTTGTAACCCTAGCCTTCCCAAATCTCGGGACGAGATTTCTTTTAAGGGTGGTAGCCTGTCACATCCCAAAATTTTCTAAATTTTGAAATGTGAAAAATAAATAAACAAAATAAACAATTGTTGAAATTTAGGGTGAGAAGAAACTTTTTGATTCCAAATGGAAACATCAAAACCCATTTTGGAATAAATAAAATCCTAAAGGGATTTATAAAGATAAACAATTAATAAAGAAAGTTTTAATAGTTGGAATCACTATTTTTGGATCCTTAAAATAAAAAGATATGTTTTTATAAAACAAAGTAGAAATAATAAATAAGGATTATTTTTAAAGAGACAAATTAATCTTGGCTAAAGCAAATGAAATAAAATATTTTGTTTGATAAAAAGAGTAAAGGTTTATTTAAATAAAATAATAAGGATTTATTAATATCCAATTTTATTTGAGTAAAGGCTTTTCCCATTTTAAATAAACACTAAAAACTTGTTAAAGTATTTTAAATAAGATTTCCAAGTGTTTTATTTTTCAAATGAAACCTACTAAAATGGTTTTGATATTATTTAGATTTCAAATAGAGATTTAAAATAAATTAAATCCTATTTGGAATAAAGACTAATGTCTATTTAGTTAATTATTAATAGATCCTAAGAGAATAAAAGAATTATTTTATTTTTGGACTTTGGATTATGTTGTTAAACAGAATTAAAATTTACCCAAAGTTTGGTGGTGGTTTGAATTGATTTGAAGTTTGAATTGTTGAAATAAAATCAAAACAGAAATTCCAAATAGAAAAAGAAAAAGCATTCTGTATAAAAAAAAGTGAAACAAAGCAGCCCAGCCAATAGGCCCAGTCCAGCCCACTCGCAGCCCATCTCCCCTCCCCGCAGCGAATCGTTTTCTCACGCGCCGCCTCACCCGCGAAGTCACTGGCGACTAGACCCCACGCCCCCCCTCTCTCTCTCGCTGACGAACGAGACCGACTCGCCTGTTCAGCGTTCTCACCCGCGCCGGCCGTTTTTCCCCTCGCTCGCCACCGTTTATGCCTTGATTGCGCCGAGTTAATTCGCATCAATGCCGCTGTAATTCTTTGCCATGACCACGCCCGCTTAAACGCCCCTCTCCCCTCTCTCTTTTCCCTCACTTGCCAGCTCCTCTCTGCCCCAGGGCTGTTCTAATTTTGAACCACACCGCGCTGTCTCCGACGAGCCTCTCCAGCAAATTCCGGCACCGACCAACCGCCCCTCGCCTCCCACTGCACGCGAGCTTACTCCCTAGTCCCGTGCGCACCTGCCCGTGTGCTCCACTTGCCCGCGCGTGTTCCCTAGCGTCGGCAACCTCGACACCTGAGCGTGTGCCGCCGTCTGCCATCGCTCCGACGAACCCCCTGGTAAGCTCTGACCGCCCCGGTACTCCTAGATGATGCTCCCATGATCCCCAGAACAGTACGCGTCTAACTCTCCCTCCCTTTTTCCTCGGCATGACCTGCATCCTCGCCCCCGACGACAAACCGAAGCATCTGGCGCCGCTGCAAACTCCGGCGAGCAATCCCCTCCGTTCCTGAGCGCCCCTCGTCAAGAAGACCACACCTCGAGCTTCACCGCGACCACACAAACACGGTGAGCTACTCCTCCCTCTCCCTCGCTTCTTGCATCGTCGGCAAGCTCACCGCCACAGCGCTCCGCCGCCTGTCGCCGTCTCAGCGCCGCCACTTTGTGGTCGAGTGATTCTGCACCGTTCGATTTAGATCAGACGCGTAGAAACAGACGACTTAACGAAGGGGTAAGATTGAACCAGAGCCGCAAGATTTCATTTAGATCCAACGACTCGCAGAGGCTGATCCGCACGAAGCGGTACCGTCCAATAGAATCAAGCCACGTGGACAGGATTTTGTTTAAAACCAGAAATTAGAATCTATTAGATATGCAAACTTGTAAAATTCATAACTTTAGTTCTACACGTCCAAATTTTGCAAATTTTATATCAATGGAATCAGCAAGACAAATCCTACCCAACCATGCACTTTGTTTAATGTTTTGCTTCTGGAAAATTGGTTGAAATTGCAGAAACATGTGTAGGCATAATTTGAATATAAAAATTGTTCTAGATATATTTTTGAGGTGAAATCTTTGCAAAATGGTTTGTTTCGAACCTACTGACCATAGGAACCAACCTATGGATTTAAAAATGTATTTTGTGAGGATAAGGAATAAATATTTGAATTAGCACATTTCTAGTCAAATAAAAATATTGTTTATGGTTTAGAAATGATTTTTGAGTAAAGCCTATGGGAAATGTTTTGATTCAAACCTTCTTACCATAAACACCAAGTTTTGTGAATTAAAAACTTATTTGGTGAACCCTTTAAAGATTATTGCTTTGCTAAAAGCATTTTCAACCACATAAAATATTGATTTGATTTAAAAAAATGGTTTATAGGTAAAATCTTTTGCAAATGGTTTTACCACTTTTGTAAATGACCAATGTGATCTTGAAAACGTTTAGAGCCTAGTAGAAACCACTTTTCCAAATAAAACTATCTTTTGCATGCTTACATGCATGACCTTGTTTTTGTTATTTTATGTGTGACAAATTGTTTGAATGCGAGATGAATATATGTTTGCTTGATTGAATTATAGTGAAGTTAGAAGAGTGTGATATTTGCAAGATCAAGAAGTGAACCAACATTCTCTACTAAAAAGGCAAGTGACACTATCATCCATGACCTACTATTTTCATTACACTTAGTGGATTTTGTAACATGCATGGAAAGGACTACTATATTTTATGCTATGCTAAATCCTAATAGGATATCCTTATATCCTCCTTAGTGAAAAACAATGTAGTTGCAGTATGCTTAGCCCTGCTCTATATTTGTGATGGGATCCATGATATGATTATATGAAGTGTTGAAAGGATATATGTTTTATATAATAAAACAAGTACTCAATGAACCACCTGGGTGGACAAGGATACTCAAGTTTTGGACAAGGTGGCAACAAAGGGAACCATGTTTATATGGCTATCTTTTTGTGTGTCCACTAGAAGAAAACCACCCAGGGACTTAGAGATTGAACATGTTTCTCGTATAGAGGCTTCCGTGTATAGCCACATGCTAAATGGGCTCTGGCTTAGTCAACTACATAGTGGAAAACCCATGCATTGGCATCTTCAGGTTAACTAGAATTGTGTAAGGGAAATATATCCCTACATTGGTGCCTGGTTGATAAGCTAGCATTGTGTATTGGGAGGACTTCTATGGAAAGACTTTCTCACATTCTCGATCTGCCAGTACTCCATTTTGGTGAGTACTTATCTAGCGGCCACTGGTGGCATCAAGACGAGATTGTGTCATGTGGGTAATGTGTACAACTTCTGCAGAAGATCAAATTCTAAGTACTTAGCCGTGTCCCCGTTTATGGACAATTCTAAGCAACTAAGGCCTGAAGCTATGGAAGATCTCGACACTCCAATTTCTCAAAGTTAAAACTTGATGGTGACAACAAGGGATTTGAAGCACTTGGAGTTTTCCAAGAAGTTCAGAAAGATTTGACAAAAGATCAAAACTATTTTGAAAAGATAGGATAAAACTATATTGCTTTCTGCAAATGAGCCTAAACCCTACTTAGCAAAATATGCATGTAATGATAGGATTCACTTAATTTTACACAGTAGTGAAACTTGCCAATATAATTCAAATGTATTGACCCTTGTCACTGCAACTTATTATGTTGCAGGTTTGTTTGATGTTAGTGAAGTGTGTTGAATAGGATTACAAGTCTACAACCAACATGATTGCCTGTGGCACTTTGAAGATGAAGGACTCCATGCTAAATAGTTATTCTGCTACATTGTAATGAGATAGCCAAATGAGCTATGTAATATGTAATGAATTATTTTATTCCTGGTTAGAAAGTTGTATTATGACCTTTGTTTCTTGATATTACATCTTAACTGTGGATGCTAGCTATTGATCCAGGGACTAGCATTGTAAACACAGGGATCTCTACCTTATTAAAGGTTGGGAACCTTACACCCTTGCACATGGTACATGAGCTTTCCCATAACCAAAATGACAAGGAAAGCAGACAATGAGCATCTCAACAATCTTTTTATTTATCATATGCATAGCTTTTTATTGAGGATGCTTCCTAGATGCTCATTATAGTGATGCTGCAAGTTTCCACCATGATTAGGCATGGCTTAGGCTAGCGGCCCAGGCATTTCTCTAACACAATATATAGACTCCATGAACTCACAACCTCCCCTTTTATTTCACATCGTCGACATCCATAAACAAAAGAGCAAGGAGTCAACTGGATGAGATATCCAAAAAGTGTTGAAAGCGTTCCCCATGACAACACGGTTCTGCTGACTCCCAGTATATAATAAGCAAGCATATAACTTTCATGGACTAGTCACAACGGTTCAAGATTATTAAGTGCAAGGAATAAAGTGTGCCATCAAGTTCGTGAGAGCTTTACCAACTAACTTTCTCAAAATAGACAAAAAAATTATTTTGGAAGGATACACGACATATGGAATATGCACTGAAATAGAAATGATGATAATACGTAGATATGGTGGACTCATCTGGCAATATTGGTTTTGGGAAGCTAGAAGCACAGGTAGAGCACATACTCAGTGCAAGTGAAGGCTACGAATAGAGAGGGAGCGACAAACGAGAGAGCAATAACTGTCATAATTATGCTTACAACAAAACATGACTAACTATGGCATGAAAGTGATACAAGAACTCTAAGGCAAAATAAATCATCGAGGCTTACTGACTATTGATTAGTCATATGCATGCGTGAGCATGTGCCAAGTAGATTCACATGAACAGTCAGAGGAGGATACCACAATATCATACCAAAGTATGAATAAAACAATGCAAGCAAACATTCATATGACATGCTACAAACTATTAGCAAGCTGGAGCTAATCATAGACAAGCAAGAACTACTAAGCATCCATAATGACATACACCTTACACAAACAGGCTAAGCATGCTCACAATGGAGAGTATATGTACAAGAACGAAACAAATAGAGTTTGTTACCAGCCTCTTACCACACCTCGAGTTGTCTTAATCTTCATTATTGCCCTTCACTTGTGTGACTTGAATAATTAGCATGAAACCAAAATCACAGAGGACGGCTGAACCCTACAAAGAACTCACAAAACCAAAGAAGAACAACAAATATTTTTGGTGTTTTCGATTTTTTTAGAAACAAGCAAACAAAGAAAAACCAAACAAAAACAAAGCAAACTAAACAAAGAAAAATCTTTTTGTATTTTTATTTTAGAGAAAACCAAAGCAAAGAAACAAACCAAGAGAAACAACGAAAATATTTTTGGGTTTTTGAGAAAGAAACAACAAGAACCAAAAAAGAAAGCAAAAACAAATGAATAAACAAAGAACCGACCGAACATGATATATAGATGAGTGTGATGTCGGTATACCTCCCCCCAAGCTTAGGTTTTTAGCCTAAGTGGGGCTCAATAACGCGGATAGTAACCCCATGCTGGTGGGTCATCATAGGAATGATCATAGTCAGGAACCTGCGATGAGGAAGAAGACGCGCCCCAATCAAATGAGGGCTTCTGGTATGAAAACTCTCCCTAGTTGGAGGGCTGAACCGAATTGTCTTCGGCATCCTCTTCAACATTCTCCTCTTGCTGGGAGAGTTTCCCCACATAATTGTAAACCTCCTCCTCCGTAAGTGACCATCCTTGCCTGTTATCAAAGTTAAACAAAGCAGGTGCAGGCAAATAAACTATTTTCTCATTCCTACCCTTTCTCCGACCTTGCTGGGAAAATGATAGTTCATATGGAAAACTTCTCACATTAGCTCCCAAAGAAACAAAACCATGTTGAATCATGGATTCAATATCAAGCCTCTCTATGGGAAACTGAAAATCTGAATAATGAGGCTCTGAACCATGGAAAGCTAGCAACCTAGAAGCAATGAGACCTCCACAAATTCCACCCTTCTCACGGTTAGTGGTGAGATGGGGAGCTATCAAAGCACCCAAACTATAAGAACTATTCCTATTCAGAGCAGCTGCAATAAAAGCTAGATCAAAAGAAGACAACTTTCTAGCAGTCTTTCTAGCAAGAACACATTTGGTAATGAAATAGGAAAAGTATCTAAGAGTTGGGAGCTGAATGTTCTGAATTTTACCACTTTCCTTTGAGAAGTCAAAACCTTTGCAAATCTCAACATACAAATCAACAAGTGACTTGGGCCTCTCCTTGATCTTCTCACAAGATCCCCATTGAGGTACTCTAATTGCTGCACAGAAATCAGCAAAAGGCAGGTCGACAGGTATATTATATATTTTGTAATGGACCATGGGATTAGAAGTAGACTAAGTGAACCAGAAGTCCTGCACAAAATCCATGGTTATCTTAACATATTGGATTGGTTCACCTTCAACAAAGTGCTCCAACCCTGCATTTGTAACCAATGTTTGGAAATCTTGGAGGATCCCCACAGCTCTCATAAATTCATGGCATGGATATATGGAAGGAAAAACCGCCTCCTCATGATGAACCTTCATTGGCTCATGCACCATCAAGTCATATTGATTCAGTGGATAAGCACTCATCTTCCTTGCTGAAATTTTTAGAAAACCATCAAACCAAGTGATTTCTAAGTTGATAAATGAGTAACTACTATAGGAACTTGCTAGAGGACTACACATGCATCAAAACAAAGTTTCTAAGCAAAGAACAAGCATGCAAGCTCAAACAACCTGTCAGCTATAGCAGCAAAATACTCAAGATACAATCTACCAATCACAAATCTAATTGGACAAGTGGAGGAGGCACATACCAAGGAGCAAACCCTCCAAAAATCAGCACTTGAGGTGGGCTGAACAAGGAGATCGAAAATCGCGAGCAAGAACAGCAAGAAATCAATCTTTTGCAAGTTTTCTGATGTTTTTCGGGAGAGAGAAAGAAGGTGGCTTTGAGGAGGCAGCCTGGAGGGGCCCAGGTGGGCCAGACCCCCCTAGGCGCCACCCCTAGGTAGGTGGGTGTGGGGCCCTGGGGTGGCCCCTGGGTCATGTCAGGTGCCAATCTGCCCCTTTTTTCGAGGGAAAAATTATTTTGAATTTTTTGGGATTTTCAGGAAACTTTATTTTTGGCCAATTTTCAGGGTATAAAAATTGATTTTCTCGCAGAAAAAGTTTTTTCAAAAGAAGCAAAAGCAAACCAAAAGCTAAACTATAGGAGCTCTAAGAAACTCAAACAAGCAAACAACTAACAAAACTAAAGCTAAAGCAAAGAATAGGAAGGAGAAAAGTAAACGAAAGCAAGTATAACCATAGTGGAAACATTATTTTTTCATTAAAATCCTTTTGTTAACAAGGTTGATCAAGTCTTGTTACCAAAACAATCTTATATTAAGCAAAACTTTGCATTCCACAAGGTGATTATGTTACCTCATACTTGATAGCAATGGTCCCAATCATAATAGTTTCAAAATTTTCTTGTGGAATGGGACAATATATTTCTCCAACCTTGATGCCTTCAATATTTTCAATGGAATTCAGGCAATAGATTTTAACAACCTTCCGGGGGAAATAGACAGTGTGCTCTTTGTCATTAATATTGAATGTTACTTTTCATTGATTGCAATTGATGACAGCACCTGCAATATTAAGAAAAGGTCTCCCAAGAATAATAGACACATTATCATCTTCAGGCATTTCAAGCACAACAAAATCAGTTAAAACCATGCAATTATGAGCAACTTGAACATGAACATCCTCACATATACCAATAGGAATAGTAGTTGACTTATCAGCCATTTGCAAAGAAATATCAGTCGGTATCAACTTTTCTAGCTAGAGTCTCTTAAAGAGAGAAAAAGGCATAACACTAACTCCAGCTCCCAAATCACACAAAGCAGTTCTAACATAATTATTCTTAATGGAGCAAGGAATAGTTGGTATACCTAGATCACCAAGTTTCTTTGGAACCTTACCATTGAAGGATAATTAGAAAGTAGAGTAGAAATCTCCTCATTAGGAATCTTCCTTTTATTAGCGACAATATCCTTCATATACTTTGAGTAAGGAGGCAATTTAATAGCATCAGTCAAATGAATTTTCAAAAATAAAGGTTTCATCCATTCACAAAACTTGTTGTAGTGTTCTTCCTCCTTTGACTTGTGTTTCTTACCTGGAAAAGGCATAGGTTTCTGCACCCAAGGTTCTCTCTCTTTACCATGTTTATTAGCAATAAAATATTCCTTTGTGTACCTAGTGTTCTTAGTGTGCTTCTCAGGTTCTTCCTCAACTTCCTCCTTATCAGGAGCATCATTATTATCATTACCACTCTCAGTTTCAGCATCAGAGACAGATATACAATTAGGATCTACATCAAGTTCAAGTGGTTCCTCAACTATCTTATGTTTCTTTTTCTTTCTCTTACGAGGACTACCACTATCTTCACCTTGTTGGAAATCCTGCTCTATTCTTTTAGGGTGTCCTTCAGGATATAAAGGATCTTGAGTAGCTGCACCACTCCTAGTTCTAATTCCATAAGCATGTTTATCTCCTAAAGCATTAACTAGCATATCTTTAGCTAGTTGATCAAGTTGGGTTTGAACCATTTGAAAGTGTTTACAAAGCATTTTAATATCATTAGAAGTTCTTTCTACAATATCTTTCAACTCATGAATAGCTCTAGAGTTTTCTTATAAATTATCCTGAACTTGTTTATTAAAATGACCTTGTTTAACAATAAAAATGTCAAGTTCCTCTAAGCATTGATCAGGAGGCTTACCATAAGGAATATCACCTTCATCAAAGTGTTGAAGAGAGTGTACCTCAATAGTAGATGAGTGGGGAATTAGCTTACATAATTCTTCTATAGGAGGTAGATTCTTCACATCTTCAGCTCTAATACCTTTCTCCTTTAGACACTTCTTAGCTTCCTTCATCACTTCATCATTTAATGCAATAACTCCCCTCTTCTTTGTTGTTGGTGTTGGAATTGGTTCAGGATTAATAGGCTCAGCTGTATTTAGCTTAGTTGAAGTCCAATCCTCATAATTCTTTCTTATCTTAGTCATTAATTCTTCAGCATCTATAGGAGTTATTTTCCTGAAAACACAATCAGCACAGCTATCTAGGTAGGTCCTAGAATCATCAGTTAGTCCATTATAATAAATATCAAGAATCTCATTCTTAGGTAATGGACATCCAGGATGTGCATGAATCAAGGCACAGAAGCTTGTCCATGACTCAGGCAATTTCTCTTCTTCTCCCTATTTAAAATCAAAAAGTCTCTGCAAAAATCATGTCTAGCACTGGGAGGAAAATATTTATGGAAGAAAGAAGCAATCAAGCAATCAGGGCTATCAATGGAACCATGAGGTAATCTATTAAACCAAGCCCTAGCTTCTCCTTTTAGTGAAAAAGGAAGATCTTAGCAACAAAGTACATGCGCATTTTAAAATCATCAGAGAACAAAGCACTCATAGTAGAAAGCTCATTCATATGAGCCACATCACTCTCATTTTTAGTCCCACAAAAAGGTTCTTTCTCAACAATATCTAAATAAGATAAATCAAGAGAGAAATCATAGTTTTCATCTTTAATATCTATGGGAGAAGTGGCAAACTTAGGATCATAGGACAACTTAGGCATAATAGTACGTCTAGCAAGGAGACTCTTCATAGCACTAGTACCATGTGTGTTCCGGCACTCTTCAACAAATTCATTAGTGAACTCAATGTAACCATCATTAATATCATAACTCTCACTAGCCTCAGGTGAGCTAACAGGTGTAACTATGCATTCACTAGGAGTTTCGGTATTTCCTAGACTAGTCATAGTAGCATCTATAAAAGGACCTAATGAACCACTCGCATCAAGCACAGTAGAAGTAACATCATGAGCATCAAAAGCAGTTTCAGACTCAGTAGTAGTAGCAGTGTGTGTAGCATAAGTATGTGGTGGTGGTGTGACAAGCTTACTTATAACAGACGGTGAATCAAGAGCAGCAGAGGTGTTTAGGACTGTACCTCTTCTAATAGTGGATGGTAAAATAGGGAAATTTCCATCACGAGACTTCCCCATGATGAAAGGAGTAGCAGTGAACAATAATAGATCCTAGTGAACTTACAAATAAAGCTATGCTCCCCGGCAATGGCGCCAGAAAATAGTCTTGATGACCCACAAGTATAGGGGATCACAACAGTCTTCGCGCGTAGTATTACCCAATTTATTGATTCGACACAAGGGGAGCCAAAGAATACTTGCAAGCCTTAACAACTGAGTTGTCAGTTCAGCTGCACCTAGAAATAGTTCTTGCTCACTGAAGTTTATCAGTAGCAACAGTTTGGTAGTAGCAACAACAAAGCAACAACAACAACAACAGTGAAATAGGAGCAATAGTAACAGTAACAGTAATAGTAGGATTCGAGTGCGGTAGGCATAGGGATGGATGGACGGGCGTTGCATGGACAATTCTAAAAATGTAACTTCAATATTTAGGGCACTGCAGATAAATAATAACAAGCATCCAAGTACTTAACAATCCTAGGCATGTGCTCCAAATATAGTCATACGTGCTCGCAATGAGAACTTGCACAACATCTTATGTCCAGCCAGCCCGTGGCAGCGGGGCCTCTAGGGAACTACTGGCAATTAAGGTGCTCATTTTAATAGAGCACCGGAGCAAATCATTAACACTCCATGAACACATGTGATCCTCACACCACAGCCATCCCCTCCGGCTGTCCCAATTATTGTCACTTTGGGGCCTTTGGATCCGGACAATGATATGTGTACACAACTTGCTGATAAGATCATAAATAATACTATCATAATGATTTAATAATAAGTTCAGATCTGAGATCATGGCACTCGTGCCCTAGTGACAAGCATTAAGCACAACAAGTTGCAACAAAGTCAAATAGCACTAATAGAGATGCTAGGCACTATGCCCCTAACAGATCTTATTCGATTACATGATAGAACTCATCCAATCCCTACCATCCCAAGCCTACAACGGGGGATTACTCACTCATGGATGAGGGAAACATCAGTGGTTGATGGAGATGCGTTGGTGATGACGATGGCAATCATCCTCTCCAAATTCTCCGTCCCGGCAGGGTGCCAGAACGGAGTTTCTCGATCCGAATCTTGGTTTCTGGTGGCGGCGGCGGAGCGGAACTCTTTCTGGAAAACTATCAAACCCCCCTATGTTTTTAGGTCAGAAAGCAACTTATAGGCGCGGAGGGAGGCCGAGGAGCTGCCTAGGGTGGCCAGACCTCCCCCAGGCGTGGGGTCAATGGGCCTGCGCCTGGGGTGGGTCTGGCCCCCCTAGGCCTCCCCTCTGTCTCCCCTTCTGGCTTCGTGGATCTTCTGGTGAGAAATAGTTTTTGGCATATTTTCCGGGATTTTTCCTGATAGTTCATTTTCTGCACAAAAACAAGACACCAAGGTAATTCTGCTGAAAACAGCGTCAGTCCGTGTTAGTTGTATCCAAATCACACAAGTTTAGAGAAGAAAGAATAGCAAAGTGTTCGAGAAAGTAGATACGTTTTGGACATATCAGGAGCTACTTCTACGACCCAGATATCCCTTTGGCTAGCCGAGAAGGCTCTTACCCCTACTTTGTCGATGGGGCTGCCACCGAAGACACCACGTGAGGACCCAAGCCCTTCTCCCATCCTACAAATAAGCCTCCCATGCTGTAAGGAAAATAGAGTGGTTCGTTGATGTGGGTCTGACCGGCTTGGACCTAGCCATGTGTTGGTTTATCAGGCAGATCTAGCCTCTATAGCATCGGAGCAAGTTGATGCACGAGTACACCAAGGAGAGGAAGGATCCTATTGGGATCTCTGAGGACAACTTCTCTAGTGACCCCATCAAGCTCTGTCCTAAGCACATCGTCAAGGAGAAGGAAAAGAAGCGCGGCTACGCCATCACCTTCAACATGTTAGAATGCAGCGAATGCCCAAAGGTACTTTGATTCCTTTGTTATTTTTCATATACTCTAGTGTATTTGTCTTCGATGTATCAAACCATCTAACACTCTTTTATCTTTTTCAGCTAGGAAGATTGGTAGATTCTGACATAGCTGCACAATTATATGACCCCAAGCTGAAAGATGTACACATTATTTCCGAGGATGATACCTCAAAGGATCATCAGGCCCCAGCAGTGCAAAAACGGAAGAGATCCACCTCTGACGCTGCTGCTGCGGGCAAGATGAAAAAGTTGGAGAGTGGAGTCTCCAAGAAATCCACTGCCTCCTTCGAGGTGGAAAAAATAAAGGCCACCAGCATTAATTTTACCAAGGCACCTGCCGTTATGTAAGCACTCATTTATCTGACTTCATTGTTTTGTTACTTCTTTCTATACTTATACTTGTCAATTTTGTACGTTTCAGAAAGAGAACCAATTTGAATTTTAAGCAGACCTCCAATTTTTTTGGAGGTTCAAAGAATATTCGCAAGATGTTGACGTGGTCTTCCCACCATCGCTCCCCTACTCCTGCCGTCAAGCCTACCACAGTCTCTGCCGGAACACCTTCCATCGCTGCACCTGAGGCCTCCGCCATGGAGCTAGACAACAACCCTTCTCAAGATGTATTTGGTGCTGCTGGCTTGGAAATTGTTCCTAGCGGCCAGGCGACACAGAAGAGCATCTCCTCACAAGCGGCTGAAGATACGGCTAAGGATGCCACCAAAAATTGAAAGAGTTGATGGAAGGATATGCTACAGTAGTGATCACGAGAAAGGCGGAGACCTCTAGGCCAACATATGCAACCGTAATCTCAAGGCAGGCTAGAGCCACTTCCGCACCTGCAAGTGGTGCTCCTGGCACATCCCAGACTCCTCTGACATTGGGTCTTGAAGAATTTCTCAAGCAGGCAGACATCATCCGGCATAATACAAAAAATCTTCAATGATTTGTATTCAGAGGCTGCCAACAATCTCAAGATTTCCTTTGTAAGTCTTTGATACTTTGCATCTCACTTTACATATCCCACTATATCCACCGAGTGCTTAGGCGAAAAACCATAGGTCTTTCGGTCTAAGTGCTCTAAGAGTCACCAAGTGAAAACTTGATAGTGTAGCCCTCGAGTATCTAGGTTGAATGAATTATTCCGACTAGATACTCTTAGAGTATCATACGTAGTGTTTTAAATTTTGATATTTTAGCCCTGAAGCCTCTACGTTAAACTAAACAAGTTATGGCTAGATGCTTAAAAGACACTAAAAATGTCGTAGAGTAAAAAATCATACTATAGCCCCAAGCCTCTAGGCGAAACCGAACAAGTTTCGGCTAGATTCTTCAAGGAAACTAAGAATTTCATTTGTGCAGAATGAGAATGGTCGAAAGATTGCCGCCAACGAGAAGTTTGCCAAGATCTGCTAGGAGCTGGAGGCTGAAAAGGGTAGAACCACCTTTCTAAAGGAATACTAACCAACAATAAGAGTATGTTTTCTTTTTAGTTCCCTGCTGGTATATTTTTGGCTATTTATTCCAAGTAATCATATTACTGTTATTTCTCCGACTTGCATAAGCTGTTGCCAAGGCAAAAAGCATCATTGAGCAATCCAAGCATATCCAAGAATTGGATGATAATAAGATCTTGAAGGAGGAATTGGCTGAAGCTATCAAAATGCATGAAGAGGCAACAAAGTCTCTGCAAGAATCTGCTAACACTGAGATGGGGCGCCTAAAGAAGGAGATTGAACTCCTCAAGGAACAGAACAAAGATGTCATAGAGCGGAATTCTCATAGCCTTGAGGCGTACAAAAAACTTCAGAAGGAGCATGACATCTTGGCGGAAACATGCCAACAAGCTGAAACTAGCATCTTAGGTAACCTTTCTTTTGTCTTTCTCAATTTCTGTAAGTCGGATACTTAGTATTGTTGGTGAACTCATGACTGTTGTATCTTACGGAAACACAACCCCCATTGGTTTGACAAATTTGGGTGAAAATGCTCCTGATTCAAAAGAATGCATGATTCTTGCGGGGAACTTCATCAACATTGCCATCACTCAGGTTAAGGAGATAGCCAAGCCTTTGGACATGAACATCAAGGCGGCGGATTCTACCAGCATATACTCGGAAATCCTCCACCGAGCCCCTGAGAGAATAATAAGCTAGAAAGTTTCCTCTATCCGGGCCGGTGCCAGGATGGCTTTGTCCTTGGTCAAGGCGCACTATGACAAAGCCAGCATCGACATGTGACCTCTGGTATGTAGGCGATCGACGAGGAAGGGAATAAATTTAATAGCAGCACTATCTGGAATTATCTCATCGGCTACAACACCAGTGTCACCAAGATAGTCAAGGCGGATGTATTCATGCCTGTCGAGGTCATGGATAACGAGCCAGCAGATTCTGAATCTTTGAAGACTATCGAATTCGAGGATGGCTCCCTAGTTGGCTCTCGTAGCGTCCAAGTCCACTGCAACAGAGCCATAAAAACACTTGTTGTATTATTTGTGCCTCTGTAATTGTAATGTCTCATGCAGAAAACAATGTTAGAAGTAAGGTGGAAAACTTGGCTACAAGACTCCTGCAACTTTTCTAAGTCCAACATGTATGTTTTGCATATTTGTTTAAGCAAGTGTTGGCTTAGTGATACGTCGTAAACGTATCTATAATTTTTGATGTTCCATTCTTGTTTAGTATCTACTTTGTTTTGCTTGTCTACACTTTGAGGTATTTTTATATGTTTTCTGGGACTAACCTATTAACAAGATGCCACAGTGCCAGTGTCCTGTTTTTCTTCTATTTTTGGTTCCAGAAAATTCAGAAAATCAATATTCTCAGAATTGGACAGGACAAAAGCCAAAGTCAATATTTTACCGTGGGGAAAACATAGCCAGAATACGAGACGGAGGGGAGCCACCAGGGGGCCACACCCCCTGGCCGCAAGAACAGGCCTGGCCCGCACCTAGGGGGGGAAGGGGGCGGGTGAGGCCACCCCGGGTGCCCCCTGCCTCGCCTCTTTGCCTATAAGAAGCCCCCGATACCAAAACCTAAGTACTTGATCAATCTTCCACAAAATAGTCCGTAGCCACCGCCACCATCGTCCCTAGATCAGGGGGGATCTGAAGCTCTTCTCGGCACCCTACCGGAAGGGAGAGATCATCCCGGAGGCCTTCTTCATCACCAGGCCAGCCTCCGGTATGATGCGTGAGTAGTTCCACCTTGTACTACAGGTCCATGTAGTAGCTAGATGGTTGTTTCTCCTCCTTTGTGCTACCATGTTTAGATCGTGTGAGCTCCTTTCATGACCAAGATCATCTATTTGTAATCATGCATGTTGTGTTTGCGGGGATCCGATGGATATTGAGATTAGTATGTAAGATTGGTTAATGATTCTATATTATTGATTCTATAATGTCTGTGTTGTTTGTGTTCTTGCATGCTCTCCATTTCTAGTAACTATCTTGGCCAAGTAGATGCTAGTGACTCCAAGAGGGAGTATTTATGCTTGATAGTGGGTTCATGCCACTATTTAATCTGGGGAAGTGACAAAATCTCTAAGGTTGTAGATTATGATGTTGCTACTAGGGAGAAAACAATGATCTCTTGTTCATGGAACAAGTGGATTGTTTACCTTACACACTTTGCTTAAAGAAGTTATCCGTTTCTTGCAACTTAATACTGGAGGGGGTTCGGATGATAACCTGAAGGTGGATTACTAGTCATAGATGCAGTTGGATGGAGGTCTATGTATATTGTTGTATTGCCCAATCAAATCTCATAGGATCATGAATGTCTACTATTGCATTGTTATGCCTTGCTCTGTCATGTTAATTGCCCCGCTGTAATTTGTTTACCCTGCATGCCATGTTGTTTATCTTAAGGAGAACACCTCTAGTGAATTATGGACCCTGGTCCAATCTTTACCATTGATACATATTCCACTGTTACTGTTTATTTTCTGCAAACTACTATTACCTTCCACACCATACAGTTAATCCTTTGTTTTCAGAAAAACCGGTGAGATTGACAACCTCATTGTTCGTTGGGGCAAAGTCTTGAGTTTGTGTTGTGCAGGTTTCCAGTTACTAGCAACACCTTTGAGTCATTTCCTTCCTCCTACTGGTTCGATAACCTTGGTTTCTTACTGAGGGAAAAACTTGATGCAGTACTCATCATACCTTCCTCTTGGGGTCTCCCAACGAAGCTCTACAGTGATCTGAGCCGCATCAAGCCTTTTTCTGGTGCCGTTGCCGGGGAGGCTAAGGACTGCTTCACAAGGGGAGTACTTCACAACCTTTCTCTTTACTTTGTTTTTTGTTTTTCTTAGTTTCTTTTGCCTTGTTTTGTTTTCCTCTTTTTATCAAAAACTCCAAAAAATTAGTTTCGTTTCGTTTGCTTTCTCTTATCAAAAACACAAAAAACTTAGTTCGTGCTCTAGTTGCTACTGCTATTGGTTTGCTCCACATTTCCAAAAATGAACTCTTCTGAGAACACCAAGTTGTGTGACTTCACTAGCACAAACAACAATGATTTCCTAAGTACACCTATTGCTCCACCTGCTCCTGATGCTACCTTTTATGAAATTAAGCCTGCTTTCTTGAATCTTGTTATGAAAGAGCAATTCTCTGGTGCTAGTTCGGATGATGCTGCTGCCCACCTCAATAACTTTGTTGAACTTTGTGAGATGCAAAAATATAAGGATTTAGATGGAGATATTATTAAGCTCAAGTTGTTTCCTTTCTCCTTGAGAGGAAAAGCTAAAGATTGGTTGCTGTCCTTGCCTAGAAATAGTATTGATTCTTGGATTAAGTGCAAATATGATTTTATTGGAAAATACTATCCTCCTGCTAAGATTATATCTATGAGAAGTGAAATAATGAAATTTAAACAACTTGATAATGAACATGTTGCTCAACATTAGTAAAGAATGAAATCTTTGGTAAAGAATTGTCTCACTCATGGACTAACTGCTTGGATGATTATCCAGACTTTTTCTGCAGGTTTAAAGTTCTCTTCAAGAAACCTATTGGATTTAGCTCCTGGAGGTACCTTTGTAAACATTACCTTGTGTTCTGCAACAAAGCTCCTTGATAATATGATGGTTAACTATTCTGAATGGCACACTAAGAGAGCTCCACATGGTAAGAAGGTAAATTCTGTTGAAGAAACCTCCTCTTTGAGTGATAAGATTGATGTTATCATGGCTATGCTTGTTAATGGAAAAGCTTATATTGATCCAAATAATGTTCCCTTAGCCTCTTTGGTTGCTCAAGAAGAGCAATTTGATGTGAACTTCATTAGAAACAACAATTTCAACAATAATGCCTATAGGAATAATTTTGGTACTAACAATAATTATAGGCCTTATCCTCCTAATAATGGTAATACCTATGGAAATTCCTACAAAAACAATGCTAGAAGTGCTCCCTGTGAACTTGAAGTCATGCTTAAAGACTTTATTAGTAAACAAACCACTTTCAACAAGGTTGTGGAGGAAAATATTTTGAATGTTGAGAAAAATATTTCCTCTTTGTCTGAAGCACAGTCCTCTTTGATTAATAAAATGGCTGCTAAACATGAAACCTTGGAAAGTACCTTTGCTGCTACTCATGCCATACAAGTCACTATTGATGAAAATGTTAGACTATTATCTCAACTACATGCTAAGTGGGAAAGATAAGCTGGAATTGCTAGAAACAATAGCGTGTGCACTATCACCACCACCAATATGGATTCCACTAAACCACAAGAAGTCCCTATTCCTCCTACCACAAAGCCTAAACCCAATGATTCTATTACCAGTGATGCTAAGTTTGATTTTGATCCTGATGGTTGCAATATTTCTGAAGTGATCATGTTCCTACAAAAGTTTGCTAGAAGTCCAGATGCTAGTGATATGATGTAGCTTTCACCAAACACATTACAGATGCTCTTATTAAAATTAAGGAAGACAAGTTGAAACACAAAGCCTCTATTCCTAGGAAAGTAGAATATATTTGGGAACCCATCATTAATATGCAAGTGAATGACTTTGATCTCAAAGCTTCATGTGACCTTGGTTCTGGTGTCTCTATTATGCCTAGAAAGATTTATGAAATGCTTGACTTGCCATCTTTGGAAGATTGCTATTTAGATATCCCACTTGATGATAATGCTAAGAAGAAACTCATGGGAAGTGTTAATGATGTTCTTATTATGGTAAACAATGCTTATGTCCCTGTTGATTTCTATGTTTTGGATCTTGAATACAATGCTTCTTGTCATATTACTTTGGGAAGACCTTTTCTTAGAACTGTTGGTGCCATCATTGATATGAAAGAAGGCACCATTAAATATCAATTTCCATTCAATAAAGGTATTGAACACTTCCCTATGAGGAGATAAAGTTGCTTTTTGCTCCTCCTTTGAAAGCAAGGTTTGATGTTAATGCTTCCTCATTTGAAAATACTTGATTCTTGCTTCTTGTGCCTAAGTTAAATGTGTTAAAGAAAAGTACTTCTTGGGAGATAAACCAATAGTTTTCTTGAGTATTGGAAGTTATTACTTCTGTAATAAACTCTCCTTATCCTTTTTATTTGCTTTTTTTGCCAAGAATAACCTCTAATGAGAGGGAAGTAAAGATTTGGGGAGTTGCTGTCCCGAAACAGTTTTTTCTGCTCCACCATAAAAAATCGTTTAAAATCTGTGTAAGTCGGATTGATCTTTAATGTTTTGAATAAATCCCACAGGTTGTTAGCTAACTTTTGTTAGTTGAACACTTTTTGATTTGAGCAACAGAAGGTCTTCAAAAAAATCGGTTTCTACCTGCTGGCCTGTTTTGACAGATTTCTGCCATTATTTGCATTTGCTTCTTATTGATTCCTTTTTGAGTTCTTTTTGGGGAATTGAGCTTTTTGAGGGAATTGCTACAGTATCTTGTGTCTTTTGTGAAAGTTTTTCTGTTTTGAAACTAAACCCAAAGGTCTATTATCTTTTGAATACACTAACGTTGCTAATGAAGATTTGTGTGAAGTTTTGTATGAAGGAAAAAATTTAGGTGTAGAGGAAAAATGATATAATGAGATGAAGAATGGACAAAATCTCAAGCTTTGGGATGCCACCCCGTGTCACCCCAAGAAATATTCAAGAGTTACAAGCGTCAAAGCTTGGGGATGCCCAAGGCATCACCTTCTTCATCAATAAAAATCTCAGGTCTTTCTAGACACTTTGTTTTTATTGTTTCATGCACAGTTGTGTTGTTCTTGGAGCGTCTTAGTTTTCGTTTTTGGTTTTTGTTTGCTTAGTTTGCTTGAATAATGTAGTTTGGACCCCGTTCTCGCTGTGTTGCTTCAAATAAGTTGATTGGTGTAGGAGAGGAGTAGTAAGTTCTTGCTTTAGTAGTACAAGAGGAGCTTGCTTTGACTGTGACTTAGACTTTATCATGCCATGCTAGATGCTGTTTTGACCTTAGGCTTAGTGATTATTGTTGTAGCATGACTTGTTCCAAACAATTAGGATTGCTTAATGTGCCTTGAAAGAATCATGTGTTGTTTTAGCATACAAAAGCATAGTATTGTGGTATTCTCCTTCGATGCTTTGTTTGGGTTGACTTGGCACATGCTCACACCATGTTATGACTATGAACCAGTCACCATAGCCTCTATGATCATTTAGTTTTTGACTTGTAGTACCACTTTATGCTTTTATTAGTAATGTTTTGTCGCTCTGCATGATTATGGCCATTATTGCTCTCTTAGTTGGTCGCTCCCAGTCTTTTGCTAGCCTCCACTTGTATGAGTAAGCTCTACTCATGCATCCAACTCCCGAGAAACCAAGTTATTCCAAAGTGTCCACTATAAATTCCTATGCATGGTGTGTTACTACATTCCAAGTATATTCTTGTTTCATCTATCTTCCAATTAAAAAGTCACTTTGTTATGTGAAACTTAGTGATTAAAGATCTCATAAACTTGATGGCACACTTTATTTTTCTTGCCCCTAAATAAACTTGAACCATTGTATCATCTATGTTGTATATGCTTGCACTTATACATTGGGATTAGCAGAACCATGCTGTCATGGGGAACGCTTTTAACATTGCACTTGTACATTGTACCCAGTTGATATCATGCTCTTTTGTTTAAGGATGCCGTCAGTGTGAAATGAAAGGGGAGCTTGTAAGTCCATGGAGTTATGTATGTGTGTTAGAGAAACGCCTGGGCCGCTAGCCTAATCTTGGTGGAAACTTACAACATCACCATAGTGAGCAATCTATGAAGCATTCTTCTTATAAAAAAGAGAGATAAAGATTGAGAAAAAGAAAAAAAAGAAATATTGAAAAGAGGAAATAGATAAAAATGCACCATTTTCCCATGGTAAATAAGAAGATTGCTGAGATGCTCATTGTCTGCTTGCCTTGTCATTTTGATTATGGGATATCTCATGTATCATGTGCAAGGGGTACCCCGTTGGCGGTTCTCTATGATACACATATACTTACTATGACAAGAACTTACCGGTGACTAAAGTTGAGTAGCATGAGGAGCGTCCCTCGTATTCAAGGGACATGAGATTCCCAACTTATACTTTGTCAAGCATATACTCCATAGTTTGTTCACTTTAACCTTAATCACTTCAAGATGCTTATGATAAGGGCAATGAGAGCTGAAAGCTAACAAGTACCATCATTTTTGGAAGCTCTTTATGAGACTTGAAATCCCTGCTTCCCTTTTATGAAGGGCCTTTCTTCCACCATTATATTGAGTATCCACCTTCTATCCTTAGGCACCAATTAAGAGAGAACAGTTGCCATTCTTAGTTCTATGTGCATTGTCCCAAAACTTATTGGTTGATTCATATTGTTAATATTTCTTGCTCATGAACTATTTGGATATAGTCACTCTTATGAACTTTGAAGGCGTCCTATGCATTTATTTGCTACTCCATGAGGGACAAGATGAATGCCACTATGCTATGTTTTCTATATGTGAAACAAACAAACGTCTTTCAATACATTGTTATTCATGATATTTGTTTGTAACCTTTCATGTTGCATGCATAGTTACTATGTCTTACTATTAGAACTTCTTCTTTCATGCTCATGTTTAGAGTTCTTTGATCCCAGCTTTCAATGCTTGCAAATGGTTTGATCTTGATTTTGATGGTGCATGTCACCTCAAAAATTATTCTTTTTATCACTTACCTACTCGAGGACGAGCATGAGTTAAGCTTGGAGATGCTTGATACGTCGTAAACATATCTATAAATTTTTATATTCCATGCTTGTTTAGTATCTACTTTGTTTTGGTTTGTCTACATTTTGAGGTATTTTTATATGTTTTCTGGGACTAACCTATTAACAAGATGCCACAGTGTCAGTTGCTTGTTTTCTTCTGTTTTTGGTCCCAGAAAAGTGAGAAAATCAATATTCTCGGAATTGTACGGGACAAAAGCCAAAGTCAATATTTTACCATGGGGAACACGGATCCAGAATACGAGACGGAGGGGAGCCACTAGGGGGCCACACCCCCTGGCCGCATGGCCAGGCCTAGCCTGCGCCCGGGGGCGGTGCGGCCACCCTAGGTGCCCCCTGCCTCACCTCTTCGCCTATAAGAAGCCCCTGATACCAAAACCCTAAGTACCCAATCAATATTCCACGAAACAGTCCGCAGCCACCGCCACCATCATCCCTAGACCGGGGAGTATCTGAAGCTCTTCCTGGCACCCTGCTAGAAGGGAGAGATCACCCCGGAGGCCTTCTTCATCACCATGCCAGCCTCTGGTATGATACATGAGTAGTTCCACCTTGGACTACGAGTCCATGTAGTTGCTAGATGGTTGTTTCTCCTCCTTTCTTCTACCATGTTTAGATCTTGTGAGCTCCGTTCATGATCAAGATCATCTATTTGTAATCATGCATGTTGTGTTTGCGGGGATCAGATGGATATTGAGATTACTATGTCAGATTGGTTAATGATTCTATCTTATTGATTCTATCATGTCTGTGTTGTTTGTGTTCTTGCATGCTCTCCGTTTCTAGTAGCTATCTTGTCCAAGTAGATGCTAGTGACTCCAAGAGGGAGTATTTATGCTCGATGGTGGGTTCATGCCTCTATTTAATCTGGGGAAGTGACAAAAATCTCTAAGGTTGTAGATATGTCGTTGCTACTATGGAGAAAACAACGATCTCTTGTTCATGGAACAAGTGGATTGTTTACCTTACACACTTTTCTTAAAGCAGTTATCCGTTGCTTGTAACTTAATACTGGAGGGGGTTCGGATGATAACCTGAAGGTGGATTACTAATCATAGATGCAGTTGGATGGCGGTCTATGTATATTGTTGTATTGCCCAATCAAATCTCATCGGATCATGAATGTCTAGTATTGCATTGTTATGCCTTGCTCTGTCCTGTCAATTGCCCTGCTGTAATTTGTTTACCCTGCATGCCATGTTGTTTATCTTAAGGAGAACACCTCTAGTGAACTATGGACCCCGGTCCAATATTTACCATTGATACATCTTCCACTATTACTGTTTACTTTCTGCAAACCACTATTACCTACCACACCATACAGTTAATCCTTTGTTTTTAGCAAACCGGTGAGATTGACAACCTCACTGTTCGTTGGCGCAAAGTCTTGAGTTTGTCTTGTGCAAGTTTCCAGTTGCTAGCAACACCTTTGAGTCGTTTCCTTCCTCCTACTGGTTCAATAACCTTGGTTTCTTTCTGAGGGAAACGCTTGCTGCTGTACTCATCATACCTTCCTCTTGGGGTCTCCCAATGAAGCTCCACAGTTATCTGAACCGCATCACTTAGCCATTATACTGGTTTTTATGCTTGACCTTTCATGAGACGCAAGACTCGCATCACAAAACCATGCTCTTAGGTGATGATTCCTAATGGCACCTTCCAGAACCCAAGGGAAAATCGCCATCTTTGAGTGCCGAAAATTCACTGCTCCAGAATCCACATGAAAACAACAGAAAATGTGTAGACCAGAAAACTTAAGCTAACGCCCATAGGCGGAATTTTCACAAGTGCAAATGCAAAGCTTGTGCATAAAGGGTCTTACATGATTAAAAAATGAACACTAAAGGAGGTAAAAGACTCAGGAATATGAGTGAATCAAAAGCTTTATTTCATTATCATATATATAAAGGTACATAGTATATATGAAAATATGCTAAGTGTAAAAGGGACATAGTTGTGCTATGTTCCATGGCCGATCATTCTCCGAATAAGCATCATCGGGGTCACATCTCTTGTCCTTGCGATCTTATCCTGGCATATCTTTCAACTCGTGAATATTTACAAGGTAATAGGAACCATTAAGCAGCGCTTTGCTTATGACAAACAGTCCTTCCCATGGCGGGGCTAGTTTGTGTGACTGTTTCTTCTTAAGTCGAAGCATTAGATCCCCCTCTTTAAATGAGCGATGCTTAACTCGGTGACTATGGTAGCTGCGTAACTTCTGCTGGTAGATGGCGGACTTTTGGGTTGCTAGAACGTGTTGTTCCCCGAGCAGGTCCACATATAAGCGTCTGGATTCTTCAGCGTCATCCTCATCATAGGCGGTGACTCTCGGTGCATCGTGGAGTATGTCGGATGGGAGAACTGCTTATGCTCCATAGACCATGAAGAAAGGGGTGTAGCCGGTAAATCTGTTGGGAGTTGTTCATAAACTCCACAGGACATATGGTAACTCTTCCGCCCATGCTCCAGCTGCTCTATCTAGCCGTGCCTCTAAGCGTGGCTTAATTCCCTCCAGAATTAGTCCATTGGCCCTATCAACCTGAACATTATATTGTGGATGTGCCACATATGCTAGGTCAAGGTAGATGCCTTTGTCATGACAGTAAGCCTTGACTTATCCGAGTGACAAGTTGCTTCCATTGTCGGTGATGATGCTATGTGAGATACAAATCTCACCACTAGATCTCGAACAAATTTAAGGGTTGTTGCCCCATCGAGCTTTCTAATGGGTTTAGTGTAACACCCCAGTTTTAGCTAATGATTAATTAGGGTTTTGATTGCGCATTCATGAGCATCTTATCTTAAATTGTGCATTAAAGAAATAAATCAAACCCTAAAACACTAGTTTCCCTCTCTCCTTGAAAACAATTCAAAGAGGTTTTGAATTTTGAAAATACAAAATTATTGGAGCCCAAATAGTGTCAGAGGGCTCCAAAATATTTTACTGATTTTATAAAAGCTTCTGGTATTTTTGAAACACCCAAAATAGTTTACAAATTGAAAATACCAAAGAAAATACAAAACAGATTTGGAAAACAGAAAAAGGAAAATGTTTTACAGAAAAAAGAGTAGCAGTAGCCAAACAGGCCGAGCCCATCCCTCTCTTCTCCCTCTTTGCCTCCCAGCGCTACTCCCCGCGGACCATCCTCGGCCCAACTTCAGCCCACCCAGCCCGTACCTCTTCGTTGTGCTTCTTCTTTCTTCTTCCTCCTGACAAACTGAAGTAGCTACGTATGCCGCTTGTTGTCGTCGATCTTCCTCGCGTTGTGATAGTCGCTGCCGCCGAAGAGCTCAGGGATAAGAACAAGCGCGTCTTCCTCTCTCTCCCCATACCCATCTCACTCTCTCTCGTGCTCCCTTGCATTTTCCCTCTCTGGCCGGAACCCTACCCCGCAGGTGCCATGCTGTCCCGCCGTTTCTGGCCACCCCTCGCTGTTCTGAGGACACCATCAGCTCCGCCTCGCCTCTGTGATCCACCCCGTTGATGGAATCAACCTTGTGCGCCTCTAATCGTTGCCAAGGTCATCGTCTTCCCCAAGCCCGACGTGCACCGCCGTCTGCCTCGCCGTCGCTCTGGGCTCCGCCTCGCCTCACCATCTCCACCAACAGCCTTGTGGTGAGCTCCTGGTTCAAAAGAACCTCTCCACTGCCTCTCTCCCTCTCTGTATCACCGTCACCATGACTACCTGCCGCCACCGCCGCTGCTCCTCGCCGTTCCGCCATCCCCAGTGACCCTTTCCTAGCGGCTCCGCCACTTTCGGGTCCTCCTCGTTGAGCTGCTTCGAACACACCCTCTCCCGCTAGCCCGTGTGCACCCAGTCGCCGTCCCCGTCGCTGATCTGTGTCTCACCGCCGTGCTGATGTCATGCCGACATCAGCACGACGTCATCAGCGCAGTCAAACCCACTGTGGGTCCCTTTTGCTCATGTGGCTGCCGATGTGGCCCAGGGCCCATCAGTCAGTCACTGTGGGTAGACTCTGGCTCGGTGTAAAAAGTCTAACAAGTTGTTTAATAATTTCAGAAAAGGTTTTAATAATTCCAGAAAATGTTATAATCTTGTAAATTTAATATCTAATCATTTATAAGTAAAAAAATATGTATAATATATAAAAATGTTTAGAAAAATGAGAACAATCTATCTAAGCTATAATCATGCATTGTTAATCAACTTACATAACAAGTTTAATTAGAAGAACAAACCAACCCCTCTCATATACATCCGGAGTTTTCCTGAGTTAGGGTTTGTACCCCTCGGAACCCCGATTAAACTACCGAGCATGTTTTAGGGTTACTTTACAATACAATTTAACTTTTCATATCATCATCCTTGTTTGAGCATTGCATTGATGCCATGTGTTGATTGTTTCCCTCTCTTTCCAGTGTTTGGTTCTTCCTGGTAGAGTATGATATCAAGATCGAGATCAAGACCGTCGAAGCTCGAAGACAAATACTTGACCAAGTGTAACCAAGTCAAGTACAAGGCCTCCAAAGATATGTTTATCTGTTATCAACTGGCAAAGTCAAGCATAGCCCCACCATGATATAATCCTATGATTTCGAAAGCATTTCAATTATTTCCATGTTGCATACGATTCTACTATGGTCTTTTGTCGATAGATAGATTATCCTATCTATTACATTACTCCCTTTGAGCTTATATTACCTTATCCACTGCTCCTAGCATAACTAGGTTTGGCTTGTGTGCACTGCTAGCGCTTATATATGTGTCCTTCTTAGCCATGCATAGTTGTTGAGTCTGGTTCATCCAGATGATGTATCAGATGCAGAGAATCTAGTATGACAGGAGAACATGATGAGATGAGATAAGATAAGATATGAGACTAAACATGCTAAGGCTTGTATGGGAGGCCACTGTGGGATGTGGTAGTCCCATGCTCGCCACCACTAGGACCTGAGTTCTTTCCTTTGGAACCAAGATGAGCATACAGCCACACGGGGCTTGGGAACCCCTCGCCTAATTAACTTGCCTAGTAGATTCCATGAGTCACATAGTTCGGGCGTTCCATTCGACATGCATTCTGGATCTTCTCGAAGGCGGTGAAGGAGGTGCATTCATAACAGGTAGGTAAGCGTGGCCGGGGTTGCTTGGGGTCGATGGAGCCCCTGGTGAACCAACCTCGCCTCACATCTTTAAGGACCGGCTTCAGGATTTGATCCGTTACAGTGGAAGCATCCTTATTGCGTGACTCATGGTCTCGGAGAAAGCAAGGTAAAGGTCGTGGCCAACCACCCTCTGCAGCCTTCCAAGGAAGAGGGCTAATAGCTTGGCAAAGTTGTACACCCCTGCAGGGTTAAATCTTTTCGAAAATTCGTGTTCACGGTTATGAACGCTTGGTGACCAGATTCTAAGATCATAGAGAACTATAACCTAATCGTAAAACTTGGAAGATCAACGTGTGATTAGGGATGCTTCCTCATGGGTAAGAGGGGGTGATCCTAGTTGGTAGATGATGATGATTTGGTGGATATCTAAAGACGATGATCAATATTTCACAGACGTCGCTCTCTTATCCCCTTTTAAAATACTCTGATTAGACGAGATTCTTCTCTCTCTCTCTCTTGTTTTATAAACAAAGATGGCTTTATGCAAAACAACTCCACCAGCAATAAGTCTTGCGGAGTACACCCTGTACTCACCCTTGCTTTGTTGATACTTTTGTCAGAGTAAGTGTTCCCCCCTGAAGACGAGTTCCGTACTACATCGACACTGACGAGTAGCTTGGGGTTCCCGGCCGGCATCCTAGAATCTATGGGCTAGGACGTCATCGTTATGCTTCAGGCCTCTTAGGCCATTTGTTAAGTTTGCTATACTTAATAGCATAATTTGCCTTTTGTTGTTTGATGGTTGTGGTCAGTGACCTCTGCTTGTAATATTTTGGTTCTCTACTCAGTTATGAGCTTGCTATAATAATTTTTGTGTCGTAGGGTGACTGATGTGTTACCGATTCTTCACTGGATATCCTCGAGCTCATGGTCAAGCTTATGGCAGACACAGGTCTGGGATTTGTTTAGCGCTGATCCCGGACGTGTCACATGTTTTGGTATCAGAGCAGTACCGACCATAGGAAAACCTTGCTATTGGTCGATGTTGAGTCTAGTGTTTGTGAAAACTATTTTAAAGCTGAAAAGTATTTGCAAAAACTCTAGTATGCTTCTTTTTCTCCTTATCCAGTTTTGCTCTAATTCTGGGTTATCTTATCGGGTGTTGATTTTGGAAATTTTTTGATATCTCCTCTAGTCTTTCAAAGCTTAGGTTCCTTTTTGGGCATGTCGTTTCTAAGCCAGTTGACCTAGTGCTGAGTTCTCTAGAGTTGTGTGTGTTATGAATTCCTTGTTCCCCTTGCTCTATTTCTTCTGAGAGATTCCTTTCCATCATGATCTCTTTGTTTTATGGATCCTACAATATAATGATTCACAATGTTCTTTTCTAGGCTTCGAGGTCTCCTTTCGCCTCGTGTGCCTCCTTTTTGTTTGTTTTGTACTTCAGAAGATGTTTCTTCTTTTGGAAGCTACCCCGTGATTGCTCTCTTGTAGTGTATGCTAAGTCACTAAAGTAGTAGTTGTTTCTTTCTTTGGGTTTTAACCATTTGAATTGATCCTAAGATCCCGGATTGTGCTGGATTCTAGTGTTGTGAATCTTGTACATGAAGCTGATCTTTAACCCAAGATCCATTCCTTGACCCCTGTCGTTAATGTTCACACATTACTTCAGGATGGATAGTACCTTCTAGTATAGCCTTCAAGCCTGTGGATATTGTCCCAATTGAACAGTGACGATAAAGGACTTCCCCTACCACATGCTCTGGCAGATGTTCTTTAATGGAACTAAATAGATCACGACAAAAGTACTCCTCGAGAGTCTCGCATCTATATTTGTGATTCTGCCACACCTCTCACCTCTTCTATGCATTGGTTTTCAGAAGATTGTTGACTTATGCATCCATATCTCAGGATTCTATCCTGAGCATGTTCTTCCTTCCTTGTTGTTTTATGACCTTTGTCTACCAGTTTGTAGCCAAGTAGTACATGTGCATTGGTGTCTTCTGATGCAAGATACTCTTATTGTCCATCAAGACAAACCATTTCAGGATGTCAGGAGAAACAAACTCCAGTACCTCGTCATATCTAGGACCAGGTCAAAGTGTTGTAATCCGCAGATCAAGAGGCATTGATGAACTTCTATCTGTTCTACCATAAGGTATCACACTCTTTTATACTAAGAGGTCGTGCTGAGTTTTATGACCCCTTAATGAAGTGATACTCCCACACATATTTACCCACCATTCTTCGAGATTTCTTGCTCGTAAGTAATGCGTGTGCGTAGTAATGTGGCTATCTGAAATTCTTAGCAATTATTATTGCTTTGAACTCTAAGGACATTTGAGGCATTCTTAGCGTGATTGGTTAACCCTGTCACTAAGCAAAGGATGATCGTGCTACCAAGTTTGTTATTCTGGTACACTCTCTTCGGTCAAAGAGTTAGGTTCATGACGAAGCTCTGAAACTATGTCCTTTTGCCTTACAAAGCAAGTTTTCTCTTGAGCTAAGTGACATATCGGTGGTTTGTGATATTCTAGTTGTCTACTAGAGGTGTTGCCTTGTTGCCACATGACTATGATGTCAAGTTCTTGAGCGAGCAATTTCTCTGAACTGCTCGTTCCTCTAAGAATCTGTACTGGATACCCCTGGACTAGTTGGTTGAGCTTAAACAACAACTTGGAGAGTTGTAAGACAAAAGTTCTACCCGACTCTGTTCCTTCGTAAAGGGGTGTCTAGTTCTGTTTCTGCTGAAGAAAGATAGTAATTCCTTTTTGGATATATTATTTCCCCTCTCTTGATTTGATTGGGGTTATCGTCAAATCAAACTCAGTTCCAAGGACTATCTTGTGGTGTTTCTTCTTATGATGTTTCACGTGATTACATCTTCATGTCTTTGGTCTGACCAACAGTTATGCTTTGTTCATGCGACATATGAGTCCATCTACTTGGAGTGTCCCGATAAGTTTATTGTTGAGCCCATCAATGACATCCTTATCTTCTCCATGCTTGACAAGATTCATATGGAACAATTGGCATTAATGTTGGAAACTTTTGAGAACCATCCTCGAGTCATCTCGAAGTATGTGTTCTGGATGTTAGAAGTAACCTTCTCAGATTCACTTGCAAATGTTGAAAGATGTCGCCGTGGATTCGAGTAGAGTTATATCCATTCCTTAAGGACGCATGTGTGTTTTATTGTCAGCATCTCATGTGTATGCAGTTGTCTTTCGACAAGATGCTAAATACCTGAGTCTAGCGAACTAGCTCATCTTTTGGAGCTTGACACTGTAGTCCATATCTCGAGAATCTAGTAACTTTACCTTTGTGGTAAATGTTGCAAACTTTCTACTCGAACATGCTGAGTCTGAAGTATCAATTCACTAAACCAAAGCTGAATCTCAAGCAGCAATGATGGTTGGTGCACCTCAAGGTTTTGACATAGGTCTCTTTGTAAATCTAGCAAGATTGATGTAATGGTTGACACACTTAGCCGGAAAGACCACTTGTCATATTCTCTTAATTCAGCAATAACAACCACTCTTCATAAGGCTTGTTCTATGATTTATTACAGGAGTTGTGCTTATGGTCCCCTTTGTCTCCGAAGTCCGACCTTTCACTCGATGTTTGCTTTCTCGAACATCAAGGAGAACATTTAAAGTAGTGTTGCTAAATGTCTCTCGGTCGATCCTCCAGACCCTTTTCTGTTGGCAAGCATATTGTTGTGCCAAGAAATTGAAGTCTGAGAAATGAAGTTTCTTTTTATCGTGTCATCAGGAATCTTCTTACCAATTCATCTTAGTGGTGTAAAGTGATATCACGATCTTTGTCAAAGATTTTGATATATCTGGATGAATAAAGAGTTTCCATTGTTTTCTCAACCATGTTTTAAGAGTGACTATGATTTTGGTAATATATGGTTTATTTTACTACATGTTCCATGTGAATTTTATGAGTCCTCTCCACCAAAACACTTTTTTGTCTTAACCCTTCTGTTGAATAAAAGAGTGACCCTTCTGTGTCAAAAGTAGTTCAACAACTTGGTTTTGTTGATCCATATCTCTGCAACCCGAAACCTCTACTTAAGCTGTGTAGTAGAGGTTCCCTCTCGAAGTCTGTGGCCATGTTCTTTCTGTTGAAGCCTCCCTTCTTAGAAGCTTATATCTTCTGTGAGCTCCATGGTCTCAATCCTTATGAAGACCATCTATCTAACAACTTGAAACCATCTCCTCTTGTTACCTCTGTTACCTTGACGTGTTTCATGTTCGTCATCTCAGAGTTGTTCTGAACACTCCATCCGTGAGTTGACCATGAGATACTCTGTGTGTTTTTTAGTGTGTTCCCTCTTATCTCTAGAGTGGCCTTGTTTCTCTCTCTCTACTCTTTTCCTACCTTCTCGTAAGGGGGATAGAGCTGTAACACCCCAGTTTTAGATCATGATTAATTAGGGTTTTGATTGCGCATTCATGAGCATCATATCTTAAATTGTGCATTAAATAAATAAATCAAACCCTAAAACCTTAGTTTCCCTCTCTCCTTGAAAACAATTCAAAGAGGTTTTGAATTTTGAAAATACAAAATTATTGGAGCCCAAATAGTGTCAGAGGGCCCCAAAATATTTTACTGATTTTATAAAAGCTTCTGGTATTTTTTAAATACCCCAAACATTTTACAAATTGAAAATACAAAAGAAAATACAAAACAGACTTGGAAAACTGAAAAAAGAAAAGGTTTTACAGAAAAAAAGAGTAGCAGCAGCCAAACAGGCCGAGCACATCGCTCTCTTCTTCCTATTTGCCTCCCAACGCTACTCCCCACGGCCCATCCTCGGCCCAGCTGCAGCCCACTCAGCCCGTAACTCTTAGATGTGCTTCTTCTTTCTTCTTCCTCCCGACGAACTGAAGCAGCTGATGGTGCCGCGCATTGTCGTCGATCTTCCTCGCATTGCAATACTCGCCGCCATAGAAGAGCTTAGGGATAAGAACCAGCGCGTCGTCCTCTCTCTCCCCATACCCATCTCACTCTCTCTAGTGCTCCCTCGTGTTTTCCCCTCTCTGGTCGGAACCCTACCCTGCAGGTGCCGTGCTGCCCCGCCGTTTCTGTCCAACCCTCGTCGTTCTGAGGCCACCATCAGCTCCACATCTCCTCTGTGAGCCACCCCGTTGACGAAATCGACCCCGCGTGCCTCCAATTGTCGCCAAGGTCATCATCTTCCCTAAGCCCGACGTGCACCGCCGTCTGCCTCGCCGTCGCTCCGGGCTCTACATCGCCTCACCGTATCCACCAACAGCCTCGTGGTGAGCTCTTGGTTCAAAAGAACATCTCCACTGCCTCTCTCCCTCTCTGTATCACCGTCGTCGTGACTACCTGCCGCCTTCATCGCTGCTCCTCGTCGTGCCGCCGTCCCCGGTGACCCTTTCCTAGCGGCGTCGCCACTTTTGGGTCCGCCTCGTTGAGCTGCTTCGAACGCACCCGCTCCCGCTAGCCCGCGTGCACCCAGTCGCCGTCCCTGTCGCTGATCTGCGGCTCACCGCTGTAACACCCTCGGAATCGGCCCTATGCAAGTTTCAGCGATTCCCGCCAAACCCGCATAGAAACGATTCAAAGGTGCCCACCAGGCACTTGCGTGCGGGTGGAAAACGAAGTAATATCATTACACAATAGTCCACGATGGAACCCACAGAACATATATATACAACAATGACTCCATGAGTCAAGAATACAGATTTACAATTCAAAGATCCAAATCACCTTGAAAATGATACAACGTCCGACTACGGACAAGATGCAAATGGGGCTAAGAGCCCTGAAGAATAACCAATGGCGTCCATAACCCTGCCCAGGCCAAGCCGGAAGGGTAACCCTGCTAACGACGTCGATCTCAAAACCTGCTTAAACAAAACGGGTGCCGACAAAGGGCAAAGGAAAAAGAGAGCGGTCGATCGAGGCCAAGACAGCGAGACTAGAATTCGGCGGTCCTCGCCTACATAGGTATGGTGGACTGAAGCGGCAGCGCAACATGCACTAAACAACCTATAGTGACTCAATACAACTGGCGGCTATCATATAGGGATAAGAAATACCTATTCGGATCCAACCTGGAACTATCACCCAGCATACCCATCCTGGTATTTCCCCCTCGAGACAAAACGAGGAAGTCAACCGAGGAACTCACACCGTTGGTAGTTTTATTCATTCCGTTATAGTTGCGGCAATTACTAGTTAGATATAGATAGCATGAGCCATCCTGATATAATAAGCAGTGGGAAATTTTAGTTAACCATTCCGTTGTAGTTGTAGTACTTACTAGTAGATACATATAGCATGAGGCATCCCAAAACCCAGCAGTTGTTGGTACTTTTATTTAGCCATTCCGTTGTAGTTGCAATACTTACTAGTTAGATACAATGGTAATGGTGACAACCCAAACCAGCAATTGTTGGCACTTTTACTTAGCCATTCCATTATAGTGAAGCTGATTGCTAGTCATTATAAAGTCAAATTTATAGCACTACTTTAGTTATAGTTGTCTATGATCGAGATACTGTGCTCCAAGTCGTCCATAACCGCGGACACGGCTTTCAGAAAGTTTTACCCTACAGGGGGCACAAATAGCAACACACGCACGATCAACCCCGAGAAAAACCAATAAAAACCCAACGAGGAATCACGACAGAGCAATTGCAAGATTCATATAAATTTCAGGGGGCCACCCCACCAAGCTACCCGCGACGAAGTTGGCCCCAAGAAATAAGATATGACTCAAGCTCTGGCTAGGGGGATTCATGGTCCCACATGCGGATAGTGCGAATATTCAAAGAACAGGTATCAAGTATTCGGGGTCCTACGGGACACAAGTGGACGGTTAAAAACCAAATAACATTTATTGCCCACCTGTGCCTCTGCATTATTTACCTACTTCAGTTTTAGTTATTAAACGGTAATTAAAGCCATGATCATCTCCAACATTAAACATGAGGCATTACTCCAACAACTGTGGAACATAGACGACGCGAGGCAACACCTCTGCAAGCAACTACAACTCGCAAGGCTGAATTTCTACCAAACAACAGGTAATACGATCTGTCCAAGGCAATTTAAGGGCTGCAGGGAAGTATAACGGGGTACGGAATCTATAGCATCGCAACACAGATAGCAGTAGATCAACCGGAGGAAGTAAAGACTAGAAATATAAAATAGGTAGAAAGATAGAGAATGCTCGCCTGAAAACATTGTCGAGGTTTATCCGAAAATCGGGTCGACACTCACATCAACTCATCAGTCTAATCCGCAAAGAAGCAAAACGCTAGCAGAAACAACGGATGCACTATTTAATCCTACGGTAGAAGACCGAACATGATGCATGTATGATGTATGACATGGCAAATATGCGGTGCAATTAGGCCATATGAAGCGGAACCGGGGTCCCGACAATTATTAATAGGTTCATGTTGTTTGGATACCCTACAATTTAAATGTTGTCTTAACAAGTCAAAACATGGCATCGATTAGCTAAACAAATTTAAATGGGGCCAATATAAGACTAGAATTGCATGCATATGGCCTCCATATTTATTTATGAGGTGAATCGGCATAAGGCTTCCAAAACACATTATATGTATGCAAGCATGAAAATTTAGTTATGCAACAAGATATATATCATTTAATAAAATAGGGCTTCGAGAAAAGGGGTCACACATCTCGGTCCGACGATCTTGGGGTTCTAGGGTTCGGGTTCAGCGAGATCGGTCTTCATGGTTCGATAAGGATAACTCGACGTCCCGTGAAGGAGAGCATCGGCATCCTTCGGATCCATGTAGTAGATCTTGTCGGAGGTTCTTCGAGTGTCTCCATCCCGATATGGTCTTCGGGCTTCGAGGATCGTTATCGAACTTGGGATCTACATCGGTGCAGTCTTCGGGTGGCCTTATGCCCGGCACGGTTCGTCGGACAGCACCACACCATCTTCACGTGATCGCCAACATCACCTGGCCACCATTTTCATACACGGTTGCAACTGTGGCTTCATAAACAGGCTTGTCAGAAAGACTTGTAGCCAGGCATATGAAGAAGAGATGGACCAAGTTGGAGGAGCTCAAAGAAAGACTGACGAGGACATTTGCGAGGTCACAGACATGCGGCTCCAGGCAGCACCGGTCGTCCATGGTGCCACAGAGGCTAATAGGCTTGCGGGGGCCGATGCGGTGGCTGGTGCCGATGCTCAGGAGAAGGACGCGGCGGGAGGAGGCAGGCGACGGCGATGCAGAGAAGACGAGCTGCAGGGCATGCATGGACTCGCGGACGAGCGGCTTGGAAAGGACGGGACGGACGACACTGGGCGGCGCCATCGCAAGGCAGCGAGGAGGCCGGTCAGCCCGGGCTTGACGGCGAGATAGGCTCGACAGACAGAGGCGCTGGGTCGCGGAGCTCTGCCACGGGGAGGGCGGCCGGAGAGAGAGGCGTGGGGAGGCAGCCCGCGCGGCTGCGTCATGGCGACGGAGGTGGCGGCCGGGAAGGCGGCCAGGGGAGGCCGATGGTGGCGAACGGAGCTCAGGGTCGGGGTAGAGATGCGGCCGAGAGGACGGCCGACGCCAGGGTTGTGAGAATGGAGCGACACAGAGAGGCGGCGCCGGGTGGAAGGTGGTGGCGGGATCAAGGAGAGGAGGGTCGAGGCGATGGGATCAGGAAGCGGGGATCGCGACCGCGGGTGACGTGGGGCCTGGCGGGGTTGGGTGCGTGTGTACGCTGCGTGTGTTGCGTTTTGGTGTGTGTGGTGGCTTCGGTGGGGGTGGGTCATGTGCGTGGTGTTGGTTCTAGGCAGGGGTTCACCAGGTGCGCGTGTGTACACGGGAGAGAGCCTGGAGTGTTGCTGCCAAATGTGGTGTGACGGCGGCGGGTGGAAATAGGTGGGGAGCAGATAGATCTAGGGTTTGGGTTTCTCTAGATGTTTAGGGTTCATGTTTGGGGTAGTAGGTGGTCTATCCGGTTGGGCCTTTGGGCCGACCAGGTGGACGGCTTCCCCCGATAAAATAGGTTTGATTATATATTTAGTTGTAGATATTATTTTGTAATTTAATTTTATATAAATTAAAATATTCGGATGGACCAGACTATGAAATAGAAATAAAGAGGGAGCTAAATAGAAAACAAATAGGCTTTTGGAGAAATAGTTTTTAGGTTAGAAGATGCATGATGTCATGATGATGCACAAAGTAAGAATCACAAGCGATTTTCTAGTACTGGTTTTACTCGGGATGCTACAATTCGACACCACTAACAATGGATCTTTCCCTCGAGATCCGCCTGCTGGTATGGGGAAGAAGACCGACGGTCTAAATCTTCTCGCTTCGTGTAGATCCTCGTGACACCACTAACAAGGATTCTTCTTCGTCTTGAAATCCACGACACCAACAAAAAGGGTTGATGCTCTCGTTCGTCGAGAGAACACTCCGTATAAACAAAGAAGAAGGTCGAGGTCCCGAAATGGGAAGGCCATCAACTTCTGTGAAATGAGTATAATTGCTTAATCCACTGATTCAATATACAAGACCGAATGATAAGAGTAGTCGGATGGTGATCAGTCCATCGCGCACTCAAAGCATTACTCTGCACATGAATAGGGGAATTATGCAACCAACTCTCGGAATCAGACTGAAGATCTCGACAAGCAAGGTTCGAAAACAAAGGAGGGATGGAGATTCTCATCAGATCTGATGCAGATGACTTCGTCGTATCGGAAAACACCGGAGGATAGAAAGAAAAAATTTAGTGAATTTTCGGCACACTAAAAGGTACAATAGATGAAAGATTCATCCGATAGCATGAATGTCGAATGTGGATGCACCGTTACAAGAGGATGGAAGCGAAATCCTAAAGGAACAACGGAAAACCCAACCACGAGAAATCCTGGACTCGAAGAAAAGATAAGAGAGCAGATTCAAAACACGTCGAGATAAGAGGAGAATAGCAGAGGGTAAGAAGTAAAAGCAGACCTAATCAGATATATCAAACCGATTTTTCAAAATAGTTTTGACACTCTACAACGTCCGTTAGCTAGGTTATCCTACAGGCTGGACCAGCGGGGTATCGTAACTGATGAGCTCTAATACCACTCTGTAACACCCTCGGAATCGGCCCTATGCAAGTTTCAGCGATTCCCATGCATAGAAACTATTCAAAGGTGCCCACCAGGCACTTGCGTGCGGGTGGAAAACAAAGTAATGTCATTACACAATAGTCCACGATGGAACCCACAGAACATGTATATACAACAATGAGTCCATGAGTCAAGAATACAGATTTACAATTCAACGATCCAAATCACCTTGAAAACGATACAACGTCTGACTACGGACAAGATGAAAATGGGGCTAAGAGCCCTGATGAATAACCAATGGCGTCCATAACCCTGCCCAGGCCAAGCCGAAAGGGTAACCCTGCTAACGACGTCGATCTCAAAACCTGCTTAAACAAAAGGGGTGCCGACAAAGGGCAAAGGAAAAAGAGAGCGGTCAGTACTGAGGCCAGTACACGGCGAGACTAGAATTTGGCGGTCCTCACCTACATAGGTATGGTGGACTGAAGCGGCAGCGCAGCATGCACTAAACAACCAATAGAGACTCAATACAACTGGCGGCTATCAGATAGGGATAAGAAATACCTATTCGGATACAACCTGAAACTATCACCCAGCATACCCATCCTGGTATTTCTCCCTCGACACCAAACGAGGAAGTCAACCGAGGAACTCACACCGTTGGCAGTTTTATTCATTCCGTTATAGTTGCGGCAATTACTAGTCAGATATAGATATCATGAGCCATCCTGATATAATAAGCAGTGGGCAGTTTTAGTTAAGCATTCCGTTGTAGTTGTAGTACTTACTAGTCAGATACATATAGCATGAGGCATCCCAAAACCCAGCAGTTGTTGGTACTTTTATTTAGCCATTCCGTTGTAGTTGCAATACTTACTAGTCAGATACAATGGTAACAGGTGACAACCCAAACCAGCAATTGTTGGCACTTTTATTTAGCCATTCCATTATAGTGAAGCTGATTGCTAGTCATTATAAAGTAAAATTTATAGCACTACTTTAGTTATAGTTGTCCATATCGAGATACTGTGCTCCAAGTCGTCCATAACCGCGGAGACGGATTTCAGAAAGTTTTACCCTACAGGGGGCACAAATAGCAACACACGCACGATCAACCTCGAGAAAAACCAATAAAAACCCAACGAGGCATCACGATAGAGCAATTGCAAGGTTCATATAAATTTCAGGGGGCCACCCCACCAAGCTACCATGACGAATTGGCGGCTCGAGACGGACCCGGAGGTTTGTGATGGCGAAACGATGGGAACCCGAAAGTGTGACGGGCTTGTCGATACAAAAACGTGTACGGGTTCCAAAAGCGATGCAGGCTCCACGCGCAATCGTAAATAAAGCAGTAAAGCATGGCATAAGTACAGGATAGAAATAAAGCCCCAAACTACTTGTGGCTCCAAGAAATAAGATATGACTCAAGATCTGGCTAGGGGGATTCATGGTCTCATATGCGGATAGTGCGAATATTCAAAGAATAGGTATCAAGTACTCGGGGTCCTACGGGACACAAGTGGACGGTTAAAAACCAAATAACATTTATTGCCCACCTGTGCCTCTGCATTATTTACCTACTTTAATTTTAGTTATTAAACGGTAATTAAAGCCATGATCATCTCCAACATTAAACATGAGGCATTACTCCAACAACTGTGGAACATCGACGACGCGAGGCAACACCTATGCAAGCAACTACGACTCACAAGGCTGACTATCTACCAAACAACAGGTAATAGGATGTGTCCAAGGCAATTTAAGGGCTAGAGGGAAGTATAACGGGGTACGGAATCTATAGCATCGCAACACAGATAGTAGTAGATCAACCGGAGGAAGTAAAGACTAGAAATATAAAATAGGTATAAAGAGAGAGAATGCTCGCCTAAAAACATTGTCGAAGGTTTATCCGAAGATCGGGTCGACACTCGCATCAACTCATCGGCCTAATCCGCAAAGAAGCAAAACGCTAGCAGAAACAACAGATGCACTATTTAATACTACGGCAGAAGACCGAACATGATGCATGTATGATGTATGACATGGCAAAGATGCGGTGCAATTAGGCCATATTAAGCGGAACCGTGGTCCCGACAATTATTAATAGGTTCATGTTGTTTGGATACCCTACAATTTAAATGTTGTCTTAACAAGTCAAAACATGGCATCAGTTAGCTAAACAAATTTAAATGGGCCAATATAAGACTAGAATCGCCTGCATATGGCCTCCATATTTATTTATGAGGTGAATCGGCATAAGGCCTCTAAAACACATTATATGTATGCAAGCATGAAAATTTAGTTATGCAACAAAATATATATCATTTAATAAAATAGGGCTTCGAGAAAAGGGGTCACACATCTCGGTTCGACGATCTTGGGGTTCCAGGGTTCGGGTTCGGCGATATCGGTCTTCATGGTTCGAGAAGGATAACTCGACGTCCCGTGAAGGAGAGCGTCGGCATCCACGTAGTAGATCTTGTCGGAGGTTCTTCGAGTGTCACCATCCCGATATGGTCTTCGGGCTTCGAGGATCGTTATCGAACTTGGGATCTACATCGGTGCAGTCTTCGGGTGGCCTTATGCCCGGCACGGTTCGTCGGACAACACCACACCATCTTCACGTGATCGCCAACATCACCTGGCCACCATTTTCATACACGGTTGCATCTGTTGCTTCATAAACAGGCTTGTCAGATAGACTTGTAGCCAGGCATATGAAGCAGAGATGGACCAAGTTGGAGGAGCTCAAAGAAAGACTGACGAAGACATTTGCGAGGTCACAGACATGCGGCTCCAGGCAGCGCCGGTCGTCCATGGTGCCACGGAGGCTAATAGGCTTGCGGGGCCCGATGCGGTGGCTGGTGCCGATGCTCAGCAGAGAGGACGCAGCGTGAGGAGGAAGGCGACGACGATGCAGAGAAGACGAGCTGCAGGGCATGCATGGGCTCGCGGACGAGCGGCTCGGAAAGGACGGGACGGACGACACTGGGCGGCGCCATCGCGAGGCAGCGAGGAGGACGATCATCCCGGGCTTGACGGCGAGACAGGCTCGACGGATGGAGGCGCTGGGTCGTGGAGCTCTGCTGCGGGGAGGGCGGCCGGAGAGAGAGGCTGCGTCATGGCGATGGAGGTCGCGTCCGGGAAGGCGGCCAGGGGTGGCCGATGGTGGAGAACGGAGCTCAGGGTTGGGATAGAGATGCGGCCGAGAGGAGGGCCGACGCCAGGGCGGCGAGAATGGAGCGACATAGAGAGGCGGCGCCGGGTGGAAGGTGGAGGCGGGATCAAGGAGAGGAGGGTCGAGGTGATGGGATCAGGAAGCGGGGATCGCGACCGCGGGCGATGTGGGGCCTGGCGGGGTTGGGTGCGTGTGTACGCTGCGTGTGTTGCGTTTTGGTGTGTGGTGTGTGTGGTGGCTTCGGTGGGGATGGGTCGTGTGCGTGGTGTTGGTTCTAGGCAGGGGTTCACCAGGTGCGCGTGTGTACACGGGAGAGAGCCTGGAGTGTTGCTGCCAGGATGTGGTGTGACGGAGGCGGGTGGAAATAGGTGGGGAGCAGATAGAGCTAGGGTTTGGGTTTCTCTAGATGTTTAGGGTTCATGTTTGGGGTAGTAGGTGGTCTATCCGGTTGGGTCTTTGGCCGACCGGGTGGACGGCTTCCCCCGACAAAATAGGTTTGGTTATATATTTAGTTGTAGATATTCTTTTGTAATTAAATTTTAGATAAAATAAAATATTCGGATGGACCAGACTATGAAATTGAATTAAAGAGGGAGCTAAATAGTTTTTAGGTTAGAAGATGCATGATGTCATGATGATGCACAAAGTAAGAATCACAGGAGATTTTCTAGTACCGGTTTTACCCGGGATGCGACAACCGCCGTGCTGATGTCATGCCGACATCAACATGACGCCATCAGCGCGCGGGTCAGCGCAGTCAAACCCGCTATGGGTCCCTTTTGCTCACGTGGCTGCCGATGTGGCCCAGGGCCCATCAGTCAGTCACTGTGGGTAGACTCTAGCTCGATGTAAAAAGTCTAACAAGTTGTTTAATAATTTCAGAAAAGGTTTTAATAATTCTAGAAAATGTTATAATCTTGTAAATTCAATATCTAATTATTTATAAGTCAGAAAAATATGTATAATATATCAAAATATGTATATTATTCTTGCTTGATCATTGCATCGATGCCATGTGTTGATTGTTTCCATCTCTTTCTGGTGTTTGGTTGTTCTCGGTAGAATACGATATCGGGATCGAGATCGAAGACCGAGATCAACACCGTCGAAGCTCAAAGACAAATACTTAACCAACTATAACCAAGTCAAGTACAAGGCCTATGAAGATCTGTTTATCTGTTATCAACTGGAAAAGGCAAGCATAGCCCCACCATGATATAATCCTATGATTTTGAAAGCATTTCAATTCTTTCCATGTTTCATATGATTCTACTGTGGTCTTTTATCGATAGATAGAGTATCCTATCTATTGCATTACTCCCTTTGAGCTTATATTACCTGATTCACTACTCCTAGCATAACTAGGTTTCGCTTGTGTGCACTGCTAGAGATTATATCTATGTCCTGCTTAGCCATGCATAGCTGTTGAGTCTGGTTCATCCATATGATGTATCAGATGCAGATAATCTAGTATGACAGGAGAACATGATGAGATGAGATTAGAGAAGATATGAGACTAAACATGCTAAGTCTTGTATGGGAGGCCACGATGAGATGTGGCTTTTCTTGTCCCATGCTCGCCACCACTAGGACCTGATTTCTTGCATTTGGAACCGAGACGAGCGTACAGCCACACGGGGCTTGGGAACCCCTCGCCTGATTAACTTGCCTAGTAGATTCCATGAGTCACATAGTTCGAGCGTTCGATTCGACATGCATTCTGGATCTTCTCGAAGGCGATGAAGGAGGTGCATTCATAAAAGGTAGGTAAGCATGGTCGGGGTTGCTTGGGGTCGATGGAGCCCCTGGTGAACCAACCTCGCATCACATCTTCAAGGACCCGCTTCAGGATTTGACCCGTTATGGCAGAACCATCCTTATTGCGTGACTCATGGTCTCATCGAAAGCAAGGTAAAGGTCGTGGCCAACCACCCTCTGCCAACCTTCCAAGGAAGAGGGCTAATAGCTTGGCATTAAGAGTCGGTTGATACGTGTGGGTAAAGTTGTACACCCCTGTAGGGTTAAATCTTTTTGAAAAGCCGTGTTCACGGTTATGAACGCTTGGAGACCAGATTACTATAACCTAATCGTAAAACTTGGCAGATCAACGTGTGCTTAAGGATGCTTCCTCATGGGTACGAGGGGGTGATCCTAGTTGGTAGATGATGATGATTTGGTGGATATCAAAAGATGATGATCAATATTTCAGAGATGTCGCTCTCTTATCCCCTTTTAAAATACTCTGATTAGACGAGCTTCTTCTCTCCCTCTTGTTTTATAAACAAAGATGGCTTTATGAAAAACAACTCCACCAGCCATAAGTCTTGTGGAGTACACCCTGTACTCACCCTTGCTTTGTTGATACTTTTGGCAGAGTAAGTGTTCCCCCCTAAAGACGAGTTCCGTACTACATCGACACCGATGAGTAGCTTGGGGTTCCCAGCCGGCAGCCTGGAATCTATGGGCTAGGACGTCATCGTTATGCTTCAAGCCTCTTAGGCCATTTGTTAAGTTTGCTATAGTTAATAGCATAATTTGCCTTCCGTTGTTTGATGTTTGTGGTCAATGACCTCTGTTTGTAATATTTTGGTTCTCTGCTCAGTTATGAGCTTGCTGTAATAATTTTTGTGTCGTAGGGTCACTGATGTGTTATCGATTCTACACTAGATATCCTCGAGCTCAAGGTTAAGATTATGTCAGACGCAGGTCTGGGATTTGTTTAGCCCTGATCCCGGGGGTGTCACATTTAGCTTCTATCCATTTAGTGAATTTATCAACTGCAACAAGAAGATGCGTAAACCCACAAGGTTCCATCTACAATGTCCCAATCATGTCAAGCCCACAGACCGCGAATGACCAAGTAATTGGTATTGTTCGCAATTCTTCAGCTGGAACATGTAGCTGCCTTGCATAGAACTGAAACCCAATGCACGTCTCAACCATCTTTTCGACGTCCACCTTGCCGGAAAGCTTTGGAGACCAATGATCAGGGAGAAGCGTGATGCCCGAAATCTCCGAGATGAATCTCTCTAAGGATTTCTATGCCTTGCTGCTGAGATACACACCGTAGGAATATTCCTAAGGTGATTCTTTTATATAGCTTCCCATTTATTATGGTATAGCCTTTTGCTCTGCATACTATCTGTTGGCTTTCGAATTTGTTGGAGGACAGTGTTCCATCTTTGAGGTAGTCTATGAATGGTTTCGTCCAAGCTGGTTGGATCACTGTTATTGCATTAACAAATGAATCAACTCTATCCAGATTTTCGGGGTCCATTCCTTTCATGGATGGGGTTCGTAGATTCTCCAAGAAAATGCCAAGTGAAATTGGTTTGCGTCCTGATCCAAGCTTTGACAACAGATCTGCCGCCTCATTGTCCTCCCATTTGATGTACTTAACTTTGTAGCCGTGGAAGCACTTGGCTATCTCGTCTACTTTTTCTCGATATGCCGCCATCATAGGGTTCCACACGTTCCAAGTGCCGACCACCTACTGGTCAACCAAATCAGAATCTCCACAACAAACTATGCGTTTGATTCCAATATCCTAGGCTATGCGAAGTCTGTGAATGAGAGCTTCGTATTCCTCCATGTTGTTGGTAGTGTTCAAGTGGATCTGCAGAATGTACTAAATTTTTTCTCCTATTGGTGAATGAAATAGTGAAAGGATACGGATGTCGCCTAGAGGGGGGGGGGGGTGAATAGGCGATTAAAACTTTTCCTAGAGTGGATCAACAAAGGCGGAATAAAACTAGTGTTTACTTTGTTAAGCACAACCTAGAACTACTAAGGTTCACCTATGTGCACCAACAACTTATGCTAAGCAATACAAGCAACAAAGTGATAGCAAGATATATATTACTTCAAGCACGAAGGCTATCACAAGGTAAAGTGCATAAGTAAAGAGCTCGGGTATAGAGATAACCGAGGCACGCGGGGACACGATATTTTACTGAGTTCCTCCCAACATGGAGTACGTCTCGTTTGGAGAGGGGGTGGTATCAAACCACCAACGCCACAAAAGGCCTCCTTTATTCTCCGGTGAATCTCACCCCAACGGGATCGATCCACGCTTCCACTATCGGTGCACTTGTCGGTGGCAACCGAAACCTCTCACAAGGTTGGGGCACTTCTCCACAACTTAATTGGAGGTTCCCAACAAATGCCACAAAAGGCCACAATGCCACCAAGGCCACAAACCGTCTAGGGTTCCAAGAACCCAAGAGGGACAAGCTCCAATGAGTAAATCAAACCAAATCCTCCGAGGAGAACTCAAACCGATGCACCAAATGCAAATGGCAAGAACACCACAAAGGTGCTCAAATCCCTCACTCTCAAGTTCCAACAAAGCTACTAAAGCTATTGGGGGAACAAGAGAGGAGGAATCAAAGAGAGACACAAAATCCCCCAAAATCTAGATCCCCGAAGATGCACTCACAAAGAGATGAATCGGTTAGGTCAAAACGTGGGGCTAGATCTCCTCTCTCTTCCACTCAAATATGGGCAAGAATCATCGGAGGGAAAAGATTAGGCAAGCATCAAGATTTAGAGCAAGTGTGGACAAAGTTTAGCCTAATAGATAAGAGAGGATCTAACTAAACTGAAAAAGGGCAAAGCCTTAAATAAGGGCCCCAAAAATCTAGCCGTTTGAAGCAATTTTTGGAACGGTCCGGTACTACCGGATTTAACCGGTAGTACCGCACCAGTCCCAGGCCCAGCGAAAAAGACAGCAACAGCAGGCAACGAACGGGCGCGCGCAGCGAGGCGGTCGGCAGCGGCGCGAGCGAGGCCAGCAGATGCAGCGCAGCTAGCAGCAGCGGCTAGGCAGCTAGGCAGCTAGGCAGCCACCAGCAAAGACGCCACAAGAACGTAACCAAAGCAAGCGGGCGGTCTGAGGGCAGCAGCAGAAGAAGCCGCCAGGTGCCGGCGCGCCCAGCAAGAGATGCGAGGGCGGCGCTGCCGAGCAAACAGCCGAGCAGCAGGGGCGGGACGCAGAGCGCAGCAAGATCACACGCTGCTGCAGCGAGGCAGCGGACCCGCAGGGTCAACGCGGGAGGGGCAGGTTGAACACAGCCGCAACAGCACACGAGATCTGGATCTGAATAAAAATCTCGGCCGACCGGCAGTACCGGTCCACCCGGGCGGTACTACCGGGCCGGTCCGGTAGGACCGGACGACGCAACCGGACCGGGCAAAAAATAGTTACGTGCAGCCAGAAGAGGGCGGTAGTACCGGCCCGCCCGGGCGGTACTACCTCTTGGCCCAGAAACAAAATTTTCTTTTTCTTTTTCAATTAAAACGGCAAATATTCAAACGGTCATAACTTTTAAACGGTAGCTCCGATTGACCCGATTCCAATTGCGTTGGATAGAGGACAACAAGGGCTCGCCAAGTGAGAAAGTATCAAGTAGAATAATGTGAGATATCTCACTTGGTGAGGAACCGAAAAGCCGCATAGATCAAAATCGCAACAAGATATATATGGGAGATCCGATTTTGATGAACAAGAGCTTGTTATGGATATTACCACGAGCTCTATATCCTCAAATGGATAACACCAAATAACAACCAAATACGATGATGCAAGTATGCAAAGGTTTGAGCTCTCTCCGAACGATGTGACCGAATTACTCATACGAGATCCCCTCTTGATAGTACGGTTATCTATCCTAAACCCGGTCTCCTACACACAACAAGAGACCGACAAAAGGGAAAAACCTATGAAGATTATACCTTTGCCTTGAGCATTCCACTTGAGATCGATGTAGACGGTCTTGCCCTTCTCAAGATGGAACGCCTTTCTTAATTCCTCATCATCGACCTCGCATATTGAGCTTGCCCAACATATCTTCTTTGCATTTCATCGACCTTGAAGCCAACACATGCTCCAAGCGATGTCAATGGACAAATCCTACAAGTATAACTTAATGCACACATTAGTCCATAAAGATTGTCATTAATTACCAAAACCACACATGGGGGCCCAACATGTTCTTTCAATCTCCCCCATTTTGGTAATTGATGACAATCCCTTTAAGAGGGTTTATATAAGGAATATTAATGAATAAAATGGTAATACCAATACCAAATACTACAAAAGTATGTGATCTTGGTACCACCACCATATATAGAGCAAACTCCCGCACAATCTATGCATGTGTGATGAACTTGAATTTCATTGCATATATTGCCAATCATTATCATTGGTGGAGTTTCCTCTATATATACCACATGCTAAGCAACAACAAAGATGCAAGAGCATGAGAGGAAAATGCACAAGATCAAACTCAACGCATAAACCAACTTCCCTTAAACCCTCTAAAACTTCTCCCCCATTGGCATCGATTGCCGAAATGGGTGACAAGTTCTAGAAGGCAAATATAGTAAAAATTCCTCCAAAGGTGTGCTTTCGCACATATCCAATGATGAATACTTGGGAGGGAGTAGAACTATATCGAGGACCCGAAGATTGCCAAAATAAAGTCAAATGATGCAAGCAACTACAAGGTCCGACAAACCAATTTGAAAACAACAAATGAGTCCAAATGAAAACTACAAGATATTATGGTATGAGCAAAAGTGCGCTTTAAATCACAAATAGATAAGCTCCCCAAGATTTGTGCACAATAGTAAAATAAATGCATTGGAATACATAATGCACAAATATGGAATCCTTGCTCCCCCATAAGAATTTAAAGCACATCAAGTGAGAAAGAATACAAATGAGCATTATTAAATGAATTAGATGAGCTCCCCAAAAATAATGCACCAATTTTGATAATTATATTTGGGAACAAGGTGCATAATCATGGAATCCTCACTCATCCAAGTTCATTTAAAAATACAAGGCATGAGAGAACAAATATGAGTGCCCGAAGATGCAAACAAGAGGAACAAGAACTCATAGGCAATTAAATTTGGAAGCCACCGAAGAATCAAAAGGAATAGAAAGGTGGTCTCCAAAGATTTAAAAATCAACTAAAATTATCTTCTCATATGTGTATATGTCTCTACGTGGATGAAATTACAAAGACATATGCCCATAAAGAAACAAGAACATACAAGGAAGATATACAATAAAGCACATGGAAGCAAAAATGAAGTCATAACATATATCAATAAGATTTTAGCTTCAAAACATGGCCAAAGGCTCACATATATCTTATTGTACATTAATGAGCTTCAAACACCAACACACTACATATATTACAACTATCACCAAGGGAAAAGGAGAATGTTGGAATATATGGAGAAAGGCAACAAGTATCATAAGATAGAAAAGACTAGTAAAAATCTCACTATTGCATATGAGAGAAGCTAATGAAATGATAGGCAATAAAATTGCTAGATTGACATATTTGGGTGTGGAGGATCATATGCATGATTTTGTATAGTCCCAATTATATGCACTCATCTCAACTTAAACACATATACAATAGAGAGTCCTCTTAAAACCATGGCTAGAACTACACCAATTACAAATACATTAATTCATGCTAGAAGGCAACCGACAAACGGTTGGAATCAAGATACGTGAGCATGAGAAAGAGATACTTGTTACCGAGATATAATTTGTAGGATGTAGAGAATATGAATTCGTTTATCATCCTATGGCTTGCCTCAAATTCTCTTCTAAGCATCACTTCTTCAAAATTGAGAGACAAGCATCCAATATATCTCCAATGTACCTAAAACACAATTAAGTACAAAATGGTCCCCAATCTTATTGGGTCCAAAGTAGTGAGAGAAACTACAATACATAGGAGAGACTCCACATAATTATGTGCATATTGATATGAAATTGAATTTCATGCACAACTTAGCCGATGGGAATTGGTGGAGTTTCCCTTATATATTGGATCAAAGAAGGCAAGCATGCCATAATATAATCATATAGTAAATATGCATGCATAATGCTTTCAAGAACCAAAGAGGAGATACAATTTGAACAAAAACACCAAGTAAAATGAGATGGCACACACAAGAGTGTGACAAGACAAGCGGTGTCCAAATTGTATCAAGGAACCGATTCAACACATGAAAGATCACAAGTTCAACAAATGAACTTGGCTAAGGCCAAAAGAGCAAAAATAGATAGAAATAAAAATGCTCAAGGATTTATCTCATTCTAAAATGGTCAAATCAAGAAGCAAGGAATGAGACAAAACCAACTCCCAAAAGGAGCAAGGTTCCAACAAGAAACCAAACTCCCCAAACTTCTCATGATCGCACAAAATACCAAAAAGAAAAGATTGAGGTTCCAAGCACATAAAACCCAATATGGACCAAACAAAGAAGCATAAATATGAGTGTTCTAAATAATATAGGTGAGCTCCCCCATAGATAGTGCATTATGTAGGATTTTCCTTTTAAATGCAAAATGCACACGAATGGGATCATCACTAGTCCCTACCATAAGTAAAACACAACAGGATATCAATAACATAAGAAGATCCACAAGAAGCAAGGAAGGCTTGGGAGACAACACAAACACAAAAAAAATTCTTGGCCAAAGATAGGATAAAATTAAGCAAGGCCAAAATGAATATGATCAATAAATTCTCCCTTAAATTGAGTACTCATTGTCCAAGGACAAGAAATATTGGGAATAATTTGCCCTAGGTAGTTCATACGGATATCCAAGATCATATACACACAACAAGAAGCATATAACTAAATATAAGAAATGAGCATGATACTTCAAACAAAACTCTTGGTATCTTCCAATAGTCACACAATCACTAGTGATTAGAGTAACTTGAAGCAAATGGTTTCCATGCGAATATAAATATCTAAATATGAGGAAACACATACCAAGAACCACTCTCATATAAAAGATTCAAAATAAGATCAATAAAGCCATTCAATCAAATTGGAACTTGTATGATCAAATGTGTCACATAGGTGCTAGATAATTATCAATATCAATTCTAAGTGACACAACCTCGAATATTCACATTTTCTAGGATTGTAATATGCACTAAGCATATGACTCCCCCATAATGTGACACTACCATAAAAACCAACACGAGGCAAAGTAATACAAATAGAGATAATTACTGGACATTATAAAATTAAATTTCTCATGAGAATTATACCACAAAGAGACTAGACAATAATCCAATATAAATACTAGGTGGTATTCCTCATGTACACACATTTTTAGGATTGTGGAATTCCCAAGCATAACACTCCCCCAAAATGGGATAATCCATTAATCTCTCACAAGAGCCAAATAAGATACCAAATATAACCAAGTAAGGCTCAAACACAAGAAACACACATACATGGAGTGCCTGCTAATCATACAAAAATATACTTGATATCTCAAGATAATTAAGTGGAAAGCACAACATGTACAAAAGCATGGAAGATACAAAACCAAAACATGCACAAGGGGCGAGTAACTTTCAATGTAATGATTTAAGCATATGTTACCGCAAGGAGGAACATTGGAAATATAATATAATCATGATAATAAAAATGGCTTGTCTTGACAATAATCAAATTGTCTTGAAATAATAACACAAGCATGTAAGGAGTTAGTAGTGCTAGAAGTGTTAAAGTCCAAAGATAGATCATTGCAACTAGATAGAGATGAGGGATTACAAATAGTAAGCACACTATCCAAATTGCAATTTCTATCACCACTCACCATATCATTACCTCGTGAAAAGTCACATGTTGGTGAAGTGGTAGAGGATGAGAACTCATCTCGACCGGAAGTGGAAGCAACACAATCATCCTCAATAATGTTGGACACAACATATTTATCTTGAAGTTTTGTCCATAACTCATGAGTGCTCCAAAAAGGAATGATTGAAGATGTAACTACATAGCTCAAAGCATTAACAAGCACATTAGAAGCTTGAGCATCGAGATATAAGTTTTTCTCATCCTCACAAGATAGATTTTTGAAATACATAGGAGGAGAAAAACCCATATCTACAATATGCTCCAAATTTGGGTCCATGTCCCGAAAATGAATGAGCATACGATTTTTCCATATATCATAATTTGTGCCATCGAATGTGAACATGTCATTGTGCACTAATCCTCTAGCCGACATCTTTACTCTCAAGGCGGTGAATCCTAAAATGAGAGACCGGGCTCTGATACCAATTGAAAGGATACGGATGTTGCCTAGAGGGGGGGGGGGTGAATAGGCGATTAAAATTTTTCCTAGAGTGGCTCAACAAAGGCGGAATAAAACTAGTGTTTACTTTGTTAAGCACAACCTAGAACTACTAAGGTTCCCCTATGTGAACCAACAACTTATGCTACGCAATACAAGCAACAAAGTGATAGCAAGATATATATTACTTCAAGCATGAAGGCTATCACAAGGTAAAGTGCATAAGTAAAGATCTCGGGTATAGAGATAACCGAGGCACGCGGGGACACGATATTTTACCGAGTTCCTCCCAACATGGAGTACGTCTCGTTTGGAAAGGGGGTGGTATCAAACCACCAACGCCACAAAAGGCCTCCCTTATTCTCCGGTGAATCTCACCCCAACGGGATCGATCCACGCTTCCACTATCGGTGCACTTGTCGGTGGCAACCGAAACCTCTCACAAGGTTGGGGCACTTCTCCACAACTTAATTGGAGGTTCCCAACAAATGCCACAAAAGGCCACAATGCCACCAAGGCCACAAACCGTCTAGGGTTCCAAGAACCCAAGAGGGACAAGCTCCAATGAGTAAATCAAACCAAATCCTCCGAGGAGAACTCAAACCGATGCACCAAATGCAAATGGCAAGAACACCACAAAGGTGCTCAAATCCCTCACTCTCAAGTTCCAACAAAGCTACTAAAGCTATTGGGGGAACAAGAGAGGAGGAATCAAAGAGAGACACAAAATCCCCCAAAATCTAGATCCCCGAAGATGCACTCACAAAGAGATGAATCGGTTAGGTCAAAACGTGGGGCTAGATCTCCTCTCTCTTCCACTCAAATATGGGCAAGAATCATCGGAGGGAAAATATTAGGCAAGCTTCAAGATCTAGAGCAAGTGTGGACAAAGTTTAGCCTAATAGATAAGAGAGGAGCTAACTAAATTGAAAAAGGGCAAAGCCTTAAATAAGGGCCCCAAAAATCTAGCCGTTTGAAGCAAGTTTTGGAACGGTCCGGTACTACCGGATTTAACCGGTAGTACCGCACTCCCCTGTGCCCAACGAAAAGACAGCAAAGAACAGCAATCTAACGGCGACGCAATGAGGCGGTCGGCGTGAAGCGAGGCCGGGCAGATGCAACAGCTAGCAACGGCTAGGCAGGCAGCCACCGCAAAGACGCGGCAGAACGCCAACAAAGAAGCGGGGCAGGTAGGGCAAAGAAGAAGCGGCCAGCCAGCGCGTGCGGCCCAAGAAGATGCGCATGTGACGCGCCAGCCTGCTGAGCCGAGCCAGCAGTGCAGCGCGGGTCCAGGCAGGAGCGCATCGCATCACGCCGCATCGCACGCGCGCGAGCGAGGCAGCGGACCCGCAGGGTCAGCGCGGGAGGGGCAGGTTCAACACAGCCGCAATAGCACGCGAGATCTGGATCTGAATAAAAATCTGGGCCGACCGGTAGTAACGGTCCACCCGGGCGGTACTACCGGGCCGGTCCGGTAGGACCGAATGACGCAACCGGACCGGGCAGAAAATAGTTACGTGCAGCCAGAAGCGGGCGGTAGTACCGGCCTGCCCGGGCGGTACTACCGCTTGGCCCAGAAACAAAATTTTCTTTTTCTTTTTCAATTAAAACGACAAATATTCAAACGGTCATAACTTTTAAACGGTAACTCCGATTGACCCGATTCCAATTGCGTTAGATAGAGGACAACAAGGGCTTCTCAATATTGATTATCACCAAGTGAGAAAGTATCAAGTAGAATAATGTGAGATATCTCACTTGGTGAGAAACCGAAAAGCCGCATAGATCAAAATCGCAACAAGATATATATGGGAGATCCGATTTTGATGAACAAGAGCTTGTTATGGAGATTACCACAATCTCTATATCCTCAAATGGATAAGACCAAATAACAACCAAATACGATGATGCAAGTATGCAAAGGTTTGAGCTCTCTCCGAACGATGTGACCGAATTACTCATACGAGAGCTCCTCTTGATAGTACGGTTATTTATCCTAAACCCGGTCTCCTACACACAACAAGAGACCGGCAAAAGGGAAAAACCTATCAAGATTATACCTTTGCCTTGAGCATTCCACTTGAGCTCGATGTAGACGGTCTTGCCCTTCTCAAGATGGAACACCTTTCTTAATTCCTCATCATCGACCTCACATATTGAGCTTGCCCAACATATCTTCTTTGCATTTCATCGATCTTGAAGCCAACACATGCTCCAAGCGATGTCAATGCACAAATCCTACAAGTATAACTTAATGCACACATTAGTCCATAAAGATTGTCATTAATTACCAAAACCACACATGGGGGCCCAACATGTTCTTTCAAATAGCACGCCAGCCCTGATGACTGCAAGTGCATAGATCAATTGTAGATAGTTTCGAAATAAGAGTATCGATCCCATAGGGAGCTATTGGTAGAGGTATTTATGCCCCTCATTACTATTCACTAGAGAGTACTAGGAGGTTGTCTCTGATTCCAAGTAATGGTGTATAAAGAGTGCGTTTGAATAAGTGCTAAACTAAACATGAACAAAGTAAGTAACAAAAGTAAACTAAAGCAAGAGTGTCTATCAAGTGTTGTGTGATATGGTTGAGGGGTTCTCAAGGAGTGTGGGATTAACCACTAGCATGAGAACTATGAATGATTAGGATAACCTATTGCTGGTGTCATGATATGTGTGGAGAGATCTCCATAATAAGATGTTCATTACAAGGCTCGTAGGAAGCCACTTTGTTGATCCAAGAATGAGGTCATCTCTAAATAACCACCACGATGTATGAGAGCAGTCAACCATACAAACCACCGCAATTAAGGGTCTCCCCATGGATATTGTAATAAGCTTAGTGAATCTCTCTTATTCCTCCTCTAACCGTGCAGGTTGCTAGCCATGATTCTAGTCACAATATCTCCTGACACACTTCCAAACACGTACAGAGGATTTCACCCTCTTCTTTAGACCCGAAGGCAAATGATATGTGGCCGACTACACATACCATCTAAAGAGAGAGATCAAACACATATCATAAATATATCATGGACCATTAAGTCAACGGACACAAGTAGAGATCATATCTATTTCAATGCATAATAATACTAGGGTTTCACCATCTCTCCCCAAGAACAAGGAAACTACTCATACATGAAGGGGATCAACATCATGGAAATAGTATGGATGAAATATGAATGTACAATTGAGTACAAGTGCAAATCCACAATAGAGATTGGATCACAACAAAGTAAACAAAGGAGATCAAAGTTGGAGACGTTGTTGATGAAGATTGATGCATAGCCCTCCAAGATGCAAGTTTACTATCTCCCTTGAGTGGTATGGTGGTGTAGATTTTGTGGGCGGCGGATATGGAGGCAGCGGAGCGGTAGGGCTCCGCCCCTATGGCGTGTGTGTTGACTCTCCTCCATCTTCTAGGGTTTTCCCTCTTTAAATAGGCATCTGGCGGTCGGTTTTGAGAACGGACGAAGCTATGGGCCCAATATGCCCATTGGTCCTTAACAAATGTTGTTCCATTTGACGAAATAAAGCCGTCGAAGGGCGGTATGATAGTATAGTATGGGCGGGCTTTGCCTGTACCAGTGGTCATTATGCCGCCTGGAATCTATAGTGTTTTGGCCGCTATTTCTTCATACGGACTCCGATTGAGGTTTTGGCTCATTGGATTCGTATGGATGAGGGATATAAAACCATGGCCTTGGATATTCATTTGGAGTTGATGGAAAAATTAACTTCTTCCTCTTCTCAAATGGCTAAGTCTGGTGCCTACAGCTCCTCCATATTGCATCCTCTTGGCTCCTTTTATCCATGATTTTTCATCGCACCTACACACAAGTCAAAGACAAGAAGAAGGTAATAAAATACTACTAAACTACTAATTGTGCAAAGTTCATGTGAAAATGAATTAGAACTAGTAATCATACATAATAGGCATAGTTGGAGCTAGATGTAGCATGTAATGAGTGACAATATGAATAATCCATATAATTAAATATGCTCCAAATTTGGACTCGTAAATTTACCCAAGCTAGACTGTTGCTCGTCTCCGAGAAATAAGGTGGCTTATAGACAAGGTCAAAATGTTCATGAGGCACGAGTCGATACCATAAATGAGGCAAAAATTGAAACAAACGTATAATATCGGATGTACAAGATCGATGCCTTGTATCCTTATTTTCCCTGCAAGCTCAAAGCAAGAAAGAACATATCTATACAAGGTGACACATGCTCAGTTATGTCAATACATAAAAGATCAATTAAAACATCAATGCACCATGTCAAAAGTGAATCTACCTCTGAAAGCAAACTTGTGATCCTCCTATTACGCCTTTTATGTTTTGTATCTCCTCACTTTTGTAATGTAAGGGCTTTAGAAATTAAGAGCGAGATATCATGTCATAAGAAGCATAGCATTAGAGTGTCTCATTAGAACACCCATATCAAATAGATAAAGACTATCAAACACTATTTATTCCATTCATTGTCTTTCAATAAAATTCATAAAGTAGTTATGAGACCATGCCAAGGACTTGTTATGTGGATCTTCATTCTTTTTTCCTTCTTTCAAGGATAATTCTCGACAAGGGTCATCAAGTGATTCTTTTAAACAAAGGTTTGCACAACTTCGAGAATACCAATACTTTTGCCCATACGGTGACATGTATGCCATGCCACCCATGTTCTCAACTCATAGCCGAAATCCGGGGTTATACCATAGATCGTTCAAAGTCTAGCGGAGTTATTGGCATCCAAAGGTGTGCATGGAAAACGTAGAACTTTTTAACCTTCGAGAGTACCAATACTTTTTCCCATACGATGACACGTATGCCACCCATGTCATTAACTCATAGACGAAATCTAGGGTTATACCATAGATCATTCAAAGGATAGGGAAGTTGTTGGCATCTAAGAGTGTGCATGGAAAACATACAACTCTGTAGCATTCAAAGGATAGGTGAGACCACCTCATGCACCCCCTCGGTCTCCCCATTAACCTACATAAGCCCTATGACCTAAAAACAGACAGGGGTTCGATATTTTTCTAGATAGAGTTCCGCTGCGCCGCCACCACCAGAAACCGCAATTCGGAACCAGAAACTCCGTTCTGGCACCTTTCCGGGACGGAGAATTGGAGGGGATCATCGCCATCATCATCACTGACGCCTCTCCATCAACCATCCATGTTTCCCCCATCCATGAGTGAGTAATCCTCCGCTATAGGCTATGGGTATGGTAGGGATTGGATGAGATCTATCATGTAATCGAATAAGATTGTTAGGGCATGGTGCCTAGTTTCTTTGTTAGTGCCTTTTGACATTGTTGCAACTTGTTATGCTTAATGCTTGTCACTAGGGCCCGAGTGCCATGATCTCAGATCTGAACTTGTTATTGAATCATGATGATAGTATTATTTGTGATCTTATCTGTAAGTTCTTTACACATATTATTGTCCAGAACCAAAGGCCCTGAAGTGACATAAATTGGGACAACCGAAGGGAATGGCTGTGATATGAGGATCACGTGTGTTCACGGAGTGTTAATTCTTTGCTCCGGTACTCTATTAAAAAGAGTACCTTAATTTATAACATCCTGATTTTTATGGTTGAATTTTTTTTATCAAAGGATGTTGCGGCGAATAAAATAAAATAATTTTATTTATTGGTTTTATGTTTTTAAATTAATTCCAACTTTATTGGAATTATTTAGATATAAGAAGAAGAATAAAGTATCTCATAGTACTTCATATTTATTTATTTATTTTAGTCGGATTTTCTTCTGAATTACCAATTTATTTCTTATTTGGTTCTTTCCAAAAATCCCATGGGATTTGGTCCAGCCATGCACATACAAAGTACACTAACACCTCATGTTATTTTTTTCTCTTTTCTCATCTCACGTCTGATGCTGCATGCATCGAGTCGCTTACTCTCTCTCCTCTTATTTCTTTCCTTTATTTAAACCACCGAATCTATCAGCTCTCGGTTATACTGAGGTCGAGCAGACCAGTTCTACCCAGACCACCAAAGCCAATCGGACTAGCATAGACAGCCTAGCCGAGACAGCACACGAAGGCCCTCCGGTCTGAACCATGCAGCGGTCGATCCTATTCTACACGCACGCACACCCATGACAAAGTCACAGTACAACACGCACACCTGGGCGGCGTCTGCTCCCAACGATCCAAGTCGGCCAATCGTCAAGCACATGCAGAAAGCCAAAGCGCTGCTCCTTCTTCGTCTTCCCGTACCCATGTAAAGCAGCACACGAACAACGCCTCAATAGCCAGACAAGAAACGACATGCATTCATCAACGCCATAAACCGAACCATAAACTACTGCCGTTACTCACAACCAAATATCAAGCCCCATACATTTCCCCGGCGTCCCCTCTTGCAATTCCCACCACCATCAGAGCCTTGGGCTCCTACTCTAGTACACCTTTGGAGAGCTCCGCCGGTCGCCGCGGGACGTCGGCAACAACTCCGGCAGCTCCGACGAGGAAGCGACGAGCTGCTAGAAGGAGGAGCTGCTGCGCCACCGGAAGCACAAGGACGTGGGGAGCTGACTCGTGGACTAGAAGGACGAGACGCGGATCGCTGGAGACGCACTTCGCCTACGTTCATCCTAGTTCATCATCTTCGTCCGATGATCGCGTCACACTCGGTGAGCTTCGGCACAAATCCTTTCAACCACAACCTATCCTCGCCTATGCCTACCTCCTAGACATGATCCCCAGCTGTAGATTTGTAGTTTGCTACGGTGCCGGTGAACCGAATGTCATTCAATGGCATGGGTAGACTAAATTTCCATGAACACATTCCATGATGCCGTCTCCAACCTATAAAATATTTCAGTTTATTCTAGGAACCCACTGGTACGCCTAGATGCGAGCTTGTTCGATGTTTATCTTTTTTTAAGTATTTAATTTGCAGTAGCTTGTTATGCATGAAAACTTGATGGGATTGTCGATACCCAACAAGGGCCGACCGATGTGTATATATATTAATTTTGGTACGGTACGTACTAGTTGGTCTCGTGTATTACTCGTATACGGAGACGTACTCTGAAAGGTCCGGAGTCTGACTACTATATGTACGGACAGAGAGTCTGATCATAATACGTTTAACAATGCATAAGTTCATGTATGTGTAGTTATAGTTTTTTTTAATGTACTGCATTTGCTAGCTATGAATAGATGATCATAGTGATCATAGTGATGCGTTGCGTCTTTTCCTAGTGTTTAGCTTGAAGCTATATATAGGTTCTTAGTTTAAGTCTGTTTGCACGCCATTAAATAGGACACAATCTATTAGTTTGTATATGTTAGTCTGGTAGTAGTTTCTATAAATATATTACACCCGCTTAGTTATAAATTGATTCGATAGAACTACATGATGGATTCTCTAAATTTTGTTTGCACATGTTATAACATCGTATGCACCAGATTTGCTCATCTTAGATTCTGCATGCATATGCATGTGTATGCTTAGCTCATATGATCTAGTATTTTATGTGTGTAAGCTTAGTAGCTTCTTATGTACCTTTATCACTTGTGTGCTTACTGTATGACTAGCTAGAATATAGTCTATTTGTGCATGACATATTTTTATTTATGCGACATGAATATTTCAAAGAAACATATTATTTTCTTAACTTATTTTATTAATTAATAACGGTAGACCGACGTTTATTATACCGAACCGTCCAAACCTCGCAAGCCTATTTGGATCTTTATATTGGATCTTATTTGTGGTTATTTGAAATGTGTATTGATCGGTGGTTCATCGTTATGACGCGTAGGTAGTGACGGGTTCAAGCAGGATCAAGATTTCGGGGAAGAACACTTTCACGACAACGAAGGCATGCCCCTTACCATGACTTATTCCAGCTTTATAAAGTGTATTATATTTTATTGTTTTACAAATATATGCTATTTTGGTTACACACATACCTTGATACACCTGTCGCCATACAATACCCTAAGTAGATACTATATAGTAGTCTTATTAGAGTAGAATTGCTTAGCCATGCTCAATAATAAGTAGGATCCTTGATCTCCCCTCTTCAGAGGAATTGGATGACCCTCGGGTCACATATACCCTTTTGAAACTTGATGAGCTCGCTGAGCTAGCCATTGTTGCTTCCTCTACTCTATTCTACTCTGGGTGAAACTTATTGTCTAAACGATAGCTGTATCAAAGGAAGGAGCGATTGGCTGCCCTTCACTAGATAAAGGGGGCAATCCTTCGTCCGTGACGCATGAGGTCCTAATAAGTCTTGGATTTGAAGATTGTGACCAACCGTACAACCACATGCTATATAGGCACTGGCTTGGTCAAGTAAGTTAGTCAGCCTTAGGTGTTGATATCGCCGTGCCGCTGATGAGGTGTGCACTGGGAGCCTTGGCATGATGGGGGACCCGTTTGGGGACGTCTTCAGCCTGCGGCGCCATACCCGGTGGCCATGTCACATCTTTGGGGGATCTAACTAAAAGACATTGTCACAATCCATATGCCGGTACACCAATTGGTGTGTATTAAACCAGCGACGGCTGGTGGGCGTCAAGACGGGATTGTGTCGTGTGGGAAAAGTGTACAACCTCTACAGAGTTTAAACTATTCGAATAGCCGTGTCCACGGTCATGGACGACACATGAATCTTTCTTGACATACGGGAACCTGTCTTTCTACTTCCCTCTTTGCCCCTATCCTTATCCCGGAATCTGTGAACTGTGTGAGTTGTCGCGGACAATCACACTATTGATAATTACCACATTGATGATAAACATGTTTTCGTCAAAAACTGCTTTCATCAAAACTATTACAATATTGCAAATAAAATTGGCTTTATGCAAAATAACCATATAACCTCCGCATAAAGCCACATGTAGATATTATAGGTTTTGCATAAGGGGTATGTTGAGTACGTCATGTACTCATGGCAATACTTTTTTTGATACTTCAGAGTACTATGGAGAAGGATATGACTATGACTACTATGATGACGCTGATGAGTGAGGCCTCGTGGACTACATCGACTGCATGCGGCTGAGATGGAGTCGCTACGCATTTTATATTTCCGTTGTGTTTCTGGATGTAATAAATATCACTAGACATTTCACTATGTTGTTATTCATACTTTGTAATAATTACTATTTTGTATGTCTGCAATGATATACATTTCGTTGTGACGTCAACGTTGATCTTGGGATTGACGAATAAACACAGGGGGGTCTGGAAGTTAAATTCCGGTCCTCCCAGAAGTGGTATCAGAGCCGACGTCGACCTAGTCACGTGGCCTTAGATAAAATGGAAAGCCTTTAGTATGCGTATATTAACAAAACATATGTTACAAAATAATAGGATTCCTTATTGTTGCTTGTCTATTCATTTAGATTTTACAAAATTTTTTTACTGATATTCTCGTCTTATTCAAATGTGCGTAGATGGCCGTACCTGTGACCCGCCGGATCGAGGAGTTTGGGAACCTTGGTCGAGAGTTTCGTGACATGCTAACGAGGTTGGGTTACGACCGTGACCTTGAAGCGACTGGATACACCTTTCGAAATGTGTGGAACGAGGAGATTGTGAGAGTTACCTTGGTAGTGTTTCCAAACCTATCACCGCGTGGAAGACGCGCAGGAACAAGAGGGCACCAATTCACTGCTGATGGAGAGGACTTTGTGGATGCCACCATCCATACCATTCACCAGGCAATGCAGAGGATGGCCGGTATGTACCAAGATGAGTTACGCAACACACAGTTACGTTACTTTGCCTACCGATATGAGGGAGGTGCGCTCCGTCAGAACACGAGGTACCAAAATGAGGATGATCCCACACTCACTCGCATGGCATCACTAAACTTCGGACTAGAGAATCGCTTGGTTGCAGTCACCAGTATGCTAGAGGATGCACGCCACCTTATCCATCACTATCAGGATCGAGCACATACTTTGGAGGAGAGATTGGTGGAAGCTAACACAATCTTAGCTGCCGTCAATGCTGCACGTGAAGCTGCTGAAGCTACTGCTGAAGATGCCATCGCCACAGTGCATATGGCCGAGGTCGCTATGGAGACCGTGCTGGAATGATGGTGGTAAAGGACAGGGACTGGAGCTACCGCAACCTGAACCCAATGCACATCGTCGCATGACATTTTACGACAATGCGCGTGGCATCCGGTACCATGCACGTATGCGGGTCACAAGGAAGAAGAAATGTCAGCGTGCAGTGAGGCGTCGTATTTCTCTCGAGGCCATTGCACCAATGCTCGCACTTCCGGCGCCATCACCAGTACAGCAGGAGCATGTTGATCAGTCTCATGGGGAAGAAATAGAGCCTGAAGAAATAATTCCAGCAAGATCGGACGAAGCAGAGTCTAGCTTTGCACCTGATCAGCCGAATGCAGGATCGCATGGGTACCTGGACGAGTAGACTACACTGAGCCATGAGAGAGACATTATTTAATAATATGTGAGACATTAGTTATTTTAAATAATTGCATGTGTGTCGAGTAGACTATACCGATCTATATGTGGTATAGCTACTACTCTATCTTGAACCTTTTTGTGTGTGAGATTCTAAGACAAATTTGGTTCTCGTTTGGATTTCTTTGATGTTCTAATTGTTTGTCCGTTCAAGTTTGGTTTTGGGGTAGTTTTTTCCCTCTTGTCTATTCTAATCTTGAGAGACAACAGGATGAATGCCAACCGAGGTCGTGGTCGCAGTGGACGCGGACGTGGACGCGGTCGCGGACCGGCATTCGAGGAGAACTTCGCTGAGGGTGAAGTCCATGACACTGATACCGATACCGAGGATGAGGGACAGCAGCCGCCACCACCACCACTGCCGCCGCCACTCAACATGGAACAAATAATGTTGATGCAAACACAGTTACTGCAGCAGATGGCCGCCAACATGGCGAATCAGAACCAAAACCAAAACCCGAATCAGAACCAAGGTCATCATCCTCCACCACAGTCCAAGATAGCAGAGTTCATGAGGACAAAGCCACCTACTTTCGCAGGATCAGCGGAACCTATAGAGGCTGATGATTGGCTGAAGGACATTCGCAGGAAGCTCAATTTGGTCAATGTTGATGCACAAGACCGTGTGAAGTTTGCGGCGCACCAACTCGAGGGTGTAGCTGCAGATTGGTGGGAGAGTTTTTATGATGCACATGATGATGCTGAGGAAATCACCTGGAATGAATTTTCAGAAGCTTTTCGCACTACACACATTCCTGCTGGTCTCATGGAGCTGAAGAGGGATGAATTTTGAGCTCTTGTCCAAGGAAAGATGTCAGTCTCTGAGTATTGGGACCGTTTTACTCAGTTATCACGCTATGCGCAAGCAGATATTCCTACTGAGGCAGACAAGACTGCTAGATTCCTGAGGGGTTTGAACCTAGGTCTGAAGGATAGATTGGTATCCCATGATTTTCCAAATTTCCAGAGCCTGGTAAACAAGGCTATCCTACAAGAGAACTCAAAGAGAGAATTAGAGGAACACCGAAAGCGCAAAGCACCACAGGGTCAACATGGAGCTGGAAGCTCACGCCAGAAGAATAATAACCACTCTGGTTATCGTGGAGAAGCTGCCAAGTCAGCAAAGCCTAGTCATAACTTTCAGCACAATTCCTACTGTACTCCGAGAGCTGAAGTTGGAGTAACCCATGCCAACACTGCTGGAAAGGCGTGCTACAACTGTGGCGTAGAGGGACACTTTTCTGCTGCATGCCCAAACAAGAACACCGGGCCGACACCAGTGAAGTTCAATTTGGGGTCTGCTGCCAAGACACCAACAGTGGGACGTGGGCGAGGCATACTGCCTACACCAGGAGGTGCATCTAATGCCTCAGGACAGCCGGGTCGTTGTCAAGTCAACCATATCACAACTGAACAAGCCAATAAAGCCTCAGATGTTGTTCTTGGTATGTTCCCAATCAACTCATGTTATGGTTTAGTACTTTTTTATTCTGGAGCTTCTCATTCATTTGTTTCCAAGCAATTTGCTGAAAAACACCATTTGAAAATTGAGGGTATGGGTCAGTCAATGGCAGTACAATCACCTGGGGTAATCCTTATGTCAGGTTTGAAATGCCCTAAAGTGATCATAATGATCGAGGGAGTAGAGTTTCTAGAAAATCTCATAGTGTTAGACTCTAAAGGGTTAGATGTCATTCTTGGCATGAACTAGTTAGGGAAACACAAAGCTATGATAGATTATGGCCTTAGAGCCATATCATTAACCAGTACTGAAGGAATTGTGATGAATTACAAGCCCGAGGTAACATCAGAAACTGCAGTAACCAGTTTGTTGAATAGCTTGAAGGAGATGGTTGTGTCCGATGTTAGGGTTGTTAAGGAATACCTGGGTGTGTTCCCAGAGGAATTACCAGGTCTTCCACCAGATCGTGAGATAGAGTTTGCCATTGAGTTAGTTCTAGGCACTGCCCCTATTGCAAAGAGACCATATAGGATGCCAGCAAATGAGCTAGCTGAGATGAAGAAGCAAATCCAAGAACTTATCGAGAAGGGATACATTATACCGAGCACCTCGCCTTGTGGAGCACCGGTGTTGTTTGTAAATAAGAAGATGGTTCCATGCGCATGTGTGTGGACTACCGTGCTCTGAATGAAGTAACCATCAAAAACAAATATCCTTTGCCGAGGATCGATGATTTGTTTGATCAGTTGAAAGGAGCTTCTGTTTTCTCAAAGATAGATCTTAGGTCAGGATACCATCAGTTAAAGATTCGACCGGAAGATATACCCAAAATAGCTTTTGTCACTCGTTATGGCCTATATGAGTTTCTAGTGATGTCATTTGGACTCACGAATGCACCAACTTACTTCATGAATCTCATGAATAAAGTTTTCATGGATTGCTTGGATAAGTTCGTCGTGGTATTCATTGATGATGTGTTGATCTACTCCTGTAATGAGGAAGAGCACGAGAAACACCTACGGATTGTTCTAGAAAGGCTTAGAGAACATCAACTCTATGCCAAGTTTATCAAGTGCGAGTTTTGGTTGAAACAAGTTGATTTTCTTGGTCATGTCATTTCAGCCGAAGGGGTAGCAGTGGATCCAGCTAAAGTGGAAGTAGTACTTAGTTGGAAGTGTGTCAGAGATACGCAGCTTCCTCGGACTTGCGGGATATTACCGCCGCTTTATAGAAGATTTCTCAAGAATCACAAGACCAATGACACTGTTGATCAAGAAGGAGAACAAATTTGAGTGGACACCAGCGTGTGAGACCAGTTTCCAAGAACTCAAGAGCAGACTAACTTCGGCCCCAGTGCTAATTTTGCCAGATATTCGAAAGGATTTTGAAGTTTATTGTGATGCTTCCAAACAGGGTTTGGGTTGTGTTCTCATGCAACAAGGAAAGGTTGTAGCTTATGCATTGAGACAATAACGTCCACATGAAGTGAACTATCCTACACATGGTTTGGAATTGGCTGCCGTAGTACATTCTATGAAGATCTGGAGACACTACCTTATTGGTAATCGATGTGAGATATATACAGATCATAAGAGCCTGAAATATATTTTCACCCAACCATATTTGAATCTTAGACAGAGGAGATGGCTGGAATTAATTAAGGACTACAACATTGGCGTAAATTATCACCCTCGTAAAGCCAATGTTGTAGCTGATGCGTTGAGCAGAAAGGTTTACTGCAATAATCTTATGATTCAGGAAGCTCAACCAGAACTGCATGAGGAATTCAGGAAATTAAACTTGAACATGAGTCTTGCTAAGAAGGAAGATATGTTAGAAGTCAAGTTTACTCTAGAGGATCAAGTAAGAGAAGCTCAGAAGAACGACAAGGGAATCGAAGAGATTCGATCAAAGATCAAGTTAGGAGAAGCACCTGACTATAAGGAGGATGAAAAGGGAAATGTTTGGTTTCGAGATCGTTTATTGGTGCCAGACCAAAAAGAACTCAAGGATTTAATCATGAAGGAGGCACATGAGTCATCATAATCCATACACCCGGGAAGTACGAAGATGTATCATGATCTTCGGGACAGTTTCTGGTGGTCTAGCATGAAACATGAAATTGCAGATTATGTATCTCGATGTGATGTATGTCGAAGAGTCAAGGCCGAGCATCAAAAGCCTGCAGGACTACTTCAACCACTTAAAGTTCCTGAGTGGAAATGGGAAGAAATTGGGATGGATTTCATCATAGGGCTTCCGAGGACATCATCAGGATATGACTCTATTTGGGTTATCGTAGATCGATTGACCAAGTCAGCTCACTTTATTCCAGTGAAGACTTCTTATAATGGGGAGAAATTGGCTGAGTTATATATGGCTAGAATTTTTTGCCTACATGGAGTTCCAAAGAATATTGTGTCTGATCGAGGTACTCAATTCACGTCAAGGTTCTGGAAGAAGATCCATGAAGTCTTAGGCACACGGTTTAATTTTAGTACCTCTTACCATCCACAGACTGATGGACAGACTAAGCGAGTGAACCAAATATTGGAAGACATGCTTCGAGCATGTGCTTTGATATGCAAGCGCACTTGGGACAAGAGTCTGCCATACGCAGAGTTCTCTTACAACAATAGCTTTCAGGCAAGCTTACAAATGTCTCCATTTGAATTCTTGTATGGACGAAAGTGCTGCACCCCACTAAATTGGCATGAAGTGGGAGAAAATCAAGTTTTTGGACCCGACACTCTTGAGGAGGCAGATAAGCAAGTAAAGATGATTCAGGAAAGGTTGCAGGCTGCTCAATCTAGACAGAAAGTCTATGTCGATAGACGGCGTCATGATTTAGCATTTAAGAAGGGGATGATGTGTACCTGAAGGTATCTCCACTTCACGGGATGCGACGTTTTGGATTGAAAGGGAAGTTGGCACCCCGATATATTGGACCCTTTACAATCACCGCTAGGCGTGGAGAGGTTGCTTATGAGTTGGCGTTACCTGAGAAATTGTCCAAGATGCACAACGTGTTCCACGTGTCTCAACTAAAGAAATGTTTTTATAAACCAGAGGAAGAGGGTCGGAAAACTTCTTTGGATGCAATAGAAGTTCTGGATGATTTAACTTATGAGGAATATCCAGTTAAAATTCTCGATGAGCAATTAAGGACCACTAGAAGAAACGTGATCAAATTTTGCAAGGTTCAATGGAGTAACCATAGCGAGGAGGAAGAGACATGGGAACGAGAGGATGCCCTTCGCGCGGAGTTTCCAAATCTTTTCTCTTAGGTCGAATCTTGGGGTCGAGATTCCTTATAAGGTGTGTAGAACTGTAACATCCTAACTTTTATGGTTGAATTTTTTTTATCAAAGGATGTTGCGGGGAATAAAATAAAATAATTTTATTTTTTGGTTTTATGTTTTTAAATCAATTCCAACTTTATTGGAATTATTTAGATATAAGAAGAAGAATAAAGTATCTCATAGTACTTCATATTTATTTATTTATTTATTTTAGTCGGATTTTCTTCTGAATTACCAATTTATTTCTTATTTGGTTCTTCCCAAAAATCCCATGGGATCTGGTCCAGCCATGCACATGCAAAGTACACTAGCACCTCATGTTATTTTTTTCTCTTTTCTCGTCTCACGTCCGATGCTGCATGCATCGAGTCGCTTACTCTCTCTCCTCTTATTTCTTTCCTTTATTTAAACAACCGAATCGATCAGCTCTCGGTTATACTGAGGTCGAGCAGACCAGTTCTACCCAGACCAACAAAGCCAATCGGACTAGCATAGACAGCCTAGCCGAGACAGCACACGAAGGCCCTCCGGTCTGAACCATGGAGCGGTCGATCCTATTCTACACGCACGCACACCCATGACAAAGTCACAGTATAACACGCACACCTGGGCGGCGTCTGCTCCCAGCGATCCAAGTCGCCCAAGCGTCACACACATGCAGAAAGCCGAAGCGCTGCTCCTTCTTCGTCTTCCCGTACCCATGTAAAGCAGCACACGAACAATGCCTCAACAGCCAGACAAGAAACGCCATGCATTTATCAACGCCATAAACTGAACCATAAACTACTGCAGTTACTTACAACCAAATATCAAGCCCCATACATCTCCCCGGCGTCCCCTCTTGCAATTCCCACCACCATCAAATCCTTGGGCTCCTACTCTAGTACACCTTTGGAGAGCTCCGTCGGTCGCCGCGGGACGTCGGCCACAACTCCGGCAGCTCCAACGAGGAAGCGACGAGCTGCTAGAAGGAGGAGCTGCTGCGCCGCCGGAAGCACAAGGACGTGGGGAGCTGACTCGTGGACTAGAAGGACGAGACGCGGATCGCGGGAGACGCACTTCGCCTACGTTTATCCTAGTTCATCATCTTCGTCCGACGATCGCGTCACACTCGATGAGCTTCGGCACAAATCCTTTCAACCACAACCTATCATCACCTATGCCTACATCCTAGATATGATCCTCAGCTGTAGATTTGTAGTTTGCTACGGTGCCGGTGAACCGAATGCCATTCGATGGCATGGGTAGACTAAATTGCCATGAACACATTCCATGATGCCGTCTCCAACCTATAAAATATTCCAGTTTATTCTAGGAACCCACTGGTACGGCTAGATGCGAGCTTGTTCGACGTTTATCTTTTTTTTAAGTATTTGATTTGCAGTAGCTTGCTATGCATGAAAACTTGATGGGATTGTCGATACCCAACGAGGGCCGACCGATGTGTATATATATTAATTTTGGTACGGTAACGTACTAGTTGGTCTCGTGTATTACTCATATACGGAAACGTACTCTGAAAGGTCCAGAGTCCGACTACTATATGTACGGACAGAGAGTCTGATCATAATACGTTTAACAATGCATTATGTGTAGTTACAGTTTTTTTTCAATGTACTGCTATTGCTAGCTATGAATAGATGATCATAGTGATGCGTTGCGTTTTTGCCTAGTGTTTATCTTGAAGTTATATATAGGTTCTTAGTTTAAGTCTGTTTGCACGTCATTAAATAGGACACAATCTGTTAGTTTGTATATGTTAGTGTGGTAGTAGTTTTTATAAATATATTACACCCGCTTAGTTATAAATTGATTCGATAGAAATAGATAATGGATTCTCTAAATTTTGTTTGCACATGTTATAACATCGTATGCACGAGATTTTCTCATCTTAGATTCTGCATGCATATGCATGTGTATGTTTAGCTCATATGATCTAGTATTTTATGCGTGTAAGGTCAGTAGCTTCTTGTGTACCTTTATCACTTGTGTGTTTCCTGTATGACTAGCTATCATATAGTCTAGTGCATGACATATTTTTATTTATGCGACATGAATATTTCAAAGAAACATATTATTTTCTTAACTTATTTTATTAATTAATAATGGTAGACCGACACTTATTATATCAAACCGTCCAAACCTCGCAAGCCTATTTGGATCTTTATATTGGATCTTATTTGTGGTTATTTGAAATGTGTATTGATTGGTGGTTCATCGTTATGACGCGTAGGGAGTGACGGGTTCGAGCAGGATCAAGATTTCGGGGAAGAACACTTTCACGACGAAGGCATGCCCCTTACCATGACTTATCCTAGCTTTATAAAGTGCATTATATTTTATTATTTTACAAATATATGCTATTTTGGTTACACACATACCTTGATACACCTGTCGCCATACAATACCCTGAGTAGATACTATATATTAGTCTTATTAGAGTAGAATTGCTTAGCCATGCTCAATAATAAGTAGGATCCTTGATGTCCCCTCTTCGGAGGAATTGGATGACCCTCGGGTCATATATACCGTTTTGAAACTTGATGAGCTCGCTGAGCTAGCCGTTGTTGCTTCCTCTACTCTATTCTACTCTGGGTGAAACTTACCGTCTAAACACTAGCGCGGGCGACAGCTGGATCAAAGGAAGGAGCGATTGGATGCCCTTCACTAGATGAAGGGGGCAATCCATCGTCCGTGCCGCATGAGGTCCTAATAAGTCTTGGATTTGAAGATTGTGACCAACCGTACAACCACATGCTATATGGGCACTGGCTTGGTAAAGTAAGTTAGTCAGCCATAGGTGTTGATATCGCCGTACCGCTGATGAGGTGTCTACCTGCGGGGGAGCCTTCGGCGCAGATGGGGGGACCGGTTTGGGGACATACTCTCATTTCCGTGCGCCATACCCAGTGGGCATGTCACATCTTTGGGGGATCTAACTAAAAGACCTTGTCACAATCCATCTGCCGGTACACCAATTGGTGTGTATTAAACCAGCGACGGCTGGTGGGCGTCAAGACGGGATTGTGTCGTGTGGGAAAAGTGTACAACCTCTCCAGAGTTCAAACTATTCGAATATCCGTGTCCACGGTCATGGACGACACATGAATCTTTCTTGACATACGGGAACCTGTCTTGCTACTTCCCTATTTTCTCCTATCCTTATCCCGGAATGTGTGAACTGTGTGAGTTGTCGCGGACAATCACACTATTGAGAATTACCACATTGATGATAAACATGTTTTTGTCAAAAACTGCTTTCATCAAAACTATTACAATATTGCAAATAAAATTTGCTTTATGCAAAAGAACCATATAACTTCCACATAAAGCCACATGTAGATATTATAGGTTTTGCATAAGGGGTATGTTGAGTACGTCATGTACTCATGGCAATACTTTTGTTGATACTTCAGAGTACTATGGAGAAGGAGATGACTATGACTACTATGATGACGCTGATGAGTGAGGCCTCGTGGACTACATCGACTGCCTGTGGCTGAGATGGAGTCGCTACGCATTTTATATTTCCGCTGTGTTTCTAGATGTAATAAATGTCACTAGACATTTCACTATGTTGTTATTCAGACTTTGTAATAATTACTATTTTGTACATCTGCAATGATATACATTTCGCTGTGTCGTCAACGTTGATCTTGGGATTGACGAATAAACATAGGGGGGGTCTGGAAGTTAAATTCCGGTCCTCACAAATTGCCAGTAGATTCCCTTGAGGCCCCGCTGCAACAGGCTGGCAGGACAAAAGATGTTGTGCAAGTTCTCATTGCGAGCACGTATGACTATATATGGAACACATGCCTATGATTGTTTAGTACTTCTTATTTATCTGGAAATACCCTAGATCTTGATATTACATGAATAGTCTTGTCCATGCAATGCCCGTCCATCCATCCCTATGCCTACCACACTCAAACCCTATTGTTTGCTACTACTGTTACTACTGCCTTTGTTTTACTCTTGCTGTTACTTTGCTATTGCCACTACAAAACTATTGCTACTGATAAACTACCATGATCAAGACTATTTCCAGGTGCAGCTGAATTGACAACTCAGTTGTTAAGACTTATAAATATTCTTTGACTCCCCTTGTGTCGAATCAATAAATTGGGCTTTACTACCCTCGAAGACTGTTTTGATCCCCTATACTTGTGGGTCATCACCGAGTCGTCCCAATAGCGGAAGTAGCATGCGATGAGTGTCGCGGCCGAGCAACAACACCGCCAGAAGTCATCGGAGGTGTGGTGACGCGAGAATCGTTCAGCTAGATGGGCCTAGGTGGGCCGAGTCGTTCTAAGGGCCAGATTATCTTATTAACCAGGTTCAATTATAAAAAAGGGTAATATACATTGATTATAAAATATTAAATTACCACAATACCCTTAATAATATTCAAGCCCTTGAAAAATGTAGGAAAATCCTTAAAATACAATTGATATATTAAAAAATGATCACAAAAATGAGATCTATCCAAGAAAAAAATAAAACCACTTGATTAAATTAAATAAATACCACTAAATATTAAATCCACTAGAGTTCTCAATAAATTATAACAATATAATAAAAATTCCTAAAAATTAATAAAAATCATTTTTGTGTATAAAAATAAATCTACTATTTTATAAAAATACTAACCTAATTTTCTATAAATAAAATTTGAAGTAAGTATTAAAAAACATTTAATCCTTTATGGAATTTTATAAATATAAGAATAATACATAAAAATAAATAAAAAACATTTTTAAGGTCTTGAATAAATATATTACACTAGAAAAATATTAAATATACTATTAGAAAAGTTTTTAATATTTAAAAGTAATAAATCCGTATCTATTATCTATTTTTTAAAATTCTTTAAGAACATTTCTGAAGTAATAAATAATTATATTTATTTAGAAATATTAAAACCTTAAAATCTAATTACTATGTTCTAAACCATAACTAAGGTTTATAATAAAACTTTAGTGTAAATTATGAAATTTATAATATATTTTGAAACCTTAAATCAAAATTCAAACCCATAACCTTCAAGATAACTTTATACATAATTCACTGATATTAAGGGGGAATGATCTTAGGGATTTCTATTTTCATTCCCCTGTTTCGTTAGTTGTACTCACTTTTTCCCAGCCGCTTAGTTTTTCCTCACTTTTGTCCAGCTCCTATTAGGGAATTCTCACACGGTCTAAAATTCGCTCTTCGTCAGCCTTGCCGCTAGATGTTGACAAGTGGGGCCACAATTAGTCGGGTCCCGTAGTGGACCCTCGCTATTACGTGCTAACAAGTGGGGGCTGCGTTCTGTTAGGTCTCGTAGTGGACCCTTGTCGTTACATGCTGACAAGTAGGGCCGTGTCTAGTTGGTTCCCGTAGTGGACACCTCTCTCCACTTATCTAGATCAGCATGGGACACATATCTTATCCACATGAGTGTTGGACCCACATCTTATCCACGTGAGCCAGCCCTGCGCCCGCGCCCATGTCGTTGCCTCCCCTTTCTTCTTCTTCTCCGGCAATGATGGCCCTTCTGGCGACGGCGACCCTTTGTCGAGCTTCACTTCGGCCTCCCGTTCGTCCTGACCACAGTTTGGTGCCATCCTATTGACCTGTACGAAGGATGAAAATGGCAACCGTTCGCAGAGAAGGATATATCTCGCACCAATATGCACCAAAATCTCGCACCAAAATGGAAACCGGGGCGCTTGCTGTGGAGAATGCGGCCGGCGAGCCGTTCCGATGATTTAATTGGTTTATCTAGTTAATGTCTCAGCTGCAATTAAGTGAAAGAGTGTTTATAATTGAAAATTAGGGACATGGATGTATAATAAATATGAAAATGACACAAATCTTGAACACTTTCAAATTAAAAAATATATACAACTCTTAATATACAAAAGTGTTTATAAATGACACAATTCTTGAACACTTTCAAATTAAAAAAAGTATACTTGACACAACTCTTGAACACTTTCGAACTAAAAAAAATTATACAACCCTTAATGTAAAAGAGTTTTTATAATTGACACAACTCTTGAACACTTTCAAATTTAAAAAAATTATACAACTCTTAATGTAAAAAAAGTGTTTATAATTGACACAACTCTTGAACACTTTCAAATTAAAAAATCATACAACCCTTATTGTAAAAGAGTGTTTATAATTGACACAACTCTTGAACACTTTAAAATTAAAAAAATCATACAACTCTTAATGTAAAAGAGTGTTTATAATTGACACAACTCTTGAAAACTTTCAAATTGAAAACATTATACAACTCTTAATGTAAAAGAGTGTTTATAATTGACAATACTATTGAACACTTTAAAATTAAAAAAAATCATACAACTCTTAATGTAAAAGAGTGTTTATAATTGACACAACTCTTGAACACTTTCAAATTGAAAAAATTATACAACTCTTAATGTAGAAGAGTGTTTATAATTGACACTACTCTTGAACACTTTCAAATTAAAACAATATACAACTCTTAATGTAAAAGAGTGTTTATAATTGAAACCACTCTTGAACACTTTCAAATTAAAAAACATACAACTCTTAATGTAAAAGAGTGTTTATAATTGACACAACTCTTTAACACTTTCAAATTGAAAAATTATACAACTCTTAATCTAAAAGGGTGTTTACCATTTTTATAGTGTGAAAAGTGATCCCTAAACTTGTCTATACGAAAATTATAAACCTTTGAACACTGTGAAATCGCACTTAATACGTGATAATGATGTGCTAATAAAATCTTGAGAGATACAGGGGTGGCAAACACTGTAAAATCACACTTAGGACATGGAGTGAAATATAATGCAAAAATCCCTTCAAATTATATTCAAATTCATTTGTTTATGGAGTTAAAGCATCGGTGGAAAACTCGTTATTTTGCATGGATAAAGGGTGCCCCCCGACAGTTACAGGGGTTATCATGTCTGCTAGATCATAGAGGATCAACAGTTGGTGGGTACGATCCACGTGATAACTATCTCGACCAATCAGAGCGTAGTAGCCAAGATGAGCACAGGTGTGAGAGTTTGTCACTAAGAGGGAGGGGAAAACTGAGTAGAACTTAAAAACCAAGGGCAAAACTGAGTAGAACTTTAAAACCAAGGGCAAAACTGACAAGGGGGTTCAAATAGAAAACAAAAAGATATTTAAAAATGGAAAATGCTTCTTTTATACAATAAAATACATATTGGCATACATCAAACTATTTGCAATTCAAATATATATCAATTTGACAATTATTGCCTCATTCAGACAAATTATGTTTTGGGGAGAGGCTTGAGTAGAAAGCCATGACACTTCATAGATAGTAGGTGATTTGAGAAGTGGTGATTTAGGTTAAAACTTGATTTATATACATTTCTTATGGTGGCAGGTCACATAATAAGACTCCCTGGGTAGATGCCACTATGTTTTGATTTTTTTGAATCTTTTGTGCATAAAAAGACTCAATTAGCTAGCTAAAACCCATTCGTTGACTCTCTGTTGACCAACCACCGGAGGGTAAAAGTGAGTATATTGCACACGGCAGTGTTAGTTCTGGAGGGCAAAAATGAGTACAACCAAACCGCTATTGATATACTCGAGGGTATAACTGAGCACAACTAAGTGGCAAAGGTTAGACACGAGGGGGAAAACATGACGCACTGTACGCGTGTTGCGGTGCACGGGGCGGTAGAGGACGCATGTTGCCATGCATGGTGCAGTAGTGCACGCGGTTACGTGGTGCATGGTGGTGCAACGAAACTTCTCCTCCCTTCACCTTTATAGAGGACTCCTCACTCTCACTCATCACTCACTCGCTCACTCACTCACGCAACCATCTCCACTGTCAACATCACCTTCTGCAAACCCCCAAGGAAATCCAAACCACGCTAGCGATGGAGAAGAACGGCGCGATGGCCATCGTCGCCTCCAAGGTAGCCGACGAGGAAGCCCCCGTCCCCGTACAGGCCCCCGTCGAGGCATTCAAGGAAGCCGCCATCCCCATCCAGACCCCCATCCCCGCTTTCGCTGTAGTCGTCGGCGAGGAGGCCCCCGTCCCCGTACATACCCCCGCTATTCTCCTATAGATCCCACACGGCTAGGACCCCTACAGGGACAATGATTACATCAGGCTGGAGAACCCCTTCAACACCAGCTTAGTCGATCCATGGTCGGAGGTAACTAGGGTTTTCTCCCGTTCCTTTGTTCTTCCCCCATTCCCATCGTTGGATGCTAGATCGTGTGTTATTAGGGCTCGGTAGTTCGTATTTTCAATCGTTCGATGCTAGGTATTTTTATAGTAGCTAATCCTCTTGTGTTAGATCTCGTATTTCGATGAATACCCCTAGTTGGGATCAGTACTAGCACCGATCTGTAGTTGGGATCAGTATTCAATTTGGTTTGAGATTTGGGGATTGGGGAATAATCAGGGGATCTCAATCAGTTAATTTATGCAATTAATCAATCCCGATAATCATGATATCTCAATCATGTCCTTATTGCACGCTATTGTTTTTTTGTAATAGGTGGATAGTAGCAATGTCTACAGCGACGACGAGTCCACGGACACCAAGACTCGTTAGGTGTTGAGGAAGCGGAAGTCCGGCTAGTTCAACGGCTTCTTCGCCGGCGACATCTATAGGTTCCCCTTCTGCACCAGGAGCCTCGCCACCGACTTAAACTCCCTCGTGATGCGTGCCGAGGACGTGAATACCAACGGCCTATCAAAGAACGTCAACGCCTTCAGAGCCTAGCACAAGGCACTCGGTTTTCACCTCCGCAACCTCTAGAAGGTGGCCATCAAGGAGGGTCGCATGCCCACGATCAAGCCCAATGCTCCCAAGGTCAAGGGACTGGGCAGCAAGAAGTGGACGAAGCGCCAGAGGGAGGAGGCGGAGGCCAGGAGGGGCCACTGATCTTGTGATGATGCTGCTGTTGTAAAGAAGCTTCTTTTGTTTTGTTGTCTGTGTTGAACTTGTAAGATGCTACTGCTGAGTATCCTAATTGTCGAACCTGGTTTAAGTATCATACTATATAATCCTTTATTAGCTTCTTTATCTACATCTTCTCTCTTTATCTAGATATTTATGGTGTTGGTTAGATTTGTTGCCAAATTGGGAAAATACAAGGGCTAAAAGGAACCATGAATGAAGAGAGAAGCTGCTCTAGATTCGCTGCCTTTTTGGGCAAAATAAACAACTTTTAGCAACATAAAAGGGAAAAGGCTCTCTTAAAAAGGACAATCATAAAAATAACAAAAAAGAAATATTCCAATTTTTTATCCCAGATGCCTGTTATGTCGTACATCGCAATCCCAGGATTACCATTTTTACGAGACATAACAGGTTGGTATCATAGATCATCATCCATTACAAACCATAATATTCTTAGAAATAGTTGATCTCAAGTCTGATTACAATCAAAGCAGCGGAATAATAATAGTAGTAGCATGGTCGGGGCTTCATCTTCAGGGTCACAGGAAATGCTAACGATGGGATATGATCCTAGTTATTGTAAGCGTCCTGTTGTCCCTCCTCCTCATACTCGCCTTTATAGTCTGGCCATGGGAATAGCCAGGGACAAAGCCATGAGTACTCGCAAACTTTCACTAAAGCAGTAAGGCCATTCTAATAGGAATCTTAAGCTCTAAGTTTGTTTGCCACAAGACAATTTTATTTCAACCAGTATCTAGTAGTAAAAAACTAACTTTAGTGGTCTAAGTTACTTAACTGGGAACCTATCTTCATCTCCACAACTTGTGGGGTCAAGTCAAAGTCATCATTCAAGTCGCAGGTCATTTAGGAAAACATCTCACAACTGAACAGTATGGCCATCCAACTGTCCATAACCACGGACGCGACTATTCGAATAGTTTGACACTCTGCAGATGTGGTACACTTTCACCACAACATTCGATACATCCGTCAGGAACAATCCTGAATCATCATACTTGGTATGCGGATAATCAATCCTAACCTTTCAATTACACACCCTAGTATAGGCACCTCCCCTATGAGTTTGGCCTCCCAACCATGACCATATGTCATATTGGGAATTGCATAGGTGGACAGTCACATTCACAAGGTAGCCTCATCTCACCTCGTTCCATGAGGGAACCCATACTAAGAAACATAAACTTCCAGTCAATCCCTACCCAAACTCGGGTATTATGGTTGTACGGTAAAAATTGGAATGGTATCGCATCCGAACCAAACCATCAGTTTTTATCAAAGTCAAGTCACATACTTCCTTCACCATCATCTTCAAATCATTGTGTCCATAACACATGTCAAAACATTTCAAGAGAATGACTCATCATTCCAAGGTTTTCATAATCATTTGTTCCCATCTAGTGATCATGTTTAGTTTAGCACTAGCATCTATCAAATGGGGGTGTCACTATTTGAGGGGTATCAACTAGTGTTTCTACCTACATCAAGCTGTAAGCTCTTGATGGCACTTTCCTAAATTTCCACTAATCATCAATTAATTAACTATGGAACAACTTTGCTAGAAGTAAAGCTTGCAAGTAAAACTGGGATTTGGTATAATAAAAAAGTATCACAAAGGCTTGCAAGTGGGGCTTGCATGCTTTAGCATAGCTTGCATAGAATAGCTTGCATAATGTAGCTTGCCTTGATTGGTAAGGTCGTCAAAGTTCTCGTCCTCGTCTTCGTAGAATTCCTCCTCATCATAGCCTGGATTGATACTAGCGTCTATAAATAAATACGAGGTACACAATCACCAAACAATACTTAACCACTTCTATTTATCACACAAGGGTCACACTAGATTATATAGCATCATCTCTATCATTACCAGAGAGGGTGATAAGATTTTATTTATCTTATTATTAGAAAAGTAATTTCTACTCACTGAAAAGTTACTTAAGATTTAATATTCTCCAACTCAAAATATGGGATCATATTGACACATGTCATCACCACATATTATAATACTTTAGAATGTGATTTAAAGTGGTTGGCCTTATTTATAAAGCTTAACACTATTATTTAATAATATTTAAGTGGCTAAAAATGACTAGAAAGACATTCTTTAATTTTGTTCCAGGACTACTATATGTAAGTATGTAGATTTTTACATATTCAGAAAGGTCTTGTCGAGTGTGATTTTTGAGAGTTGGAATCAACTCAAAATCACTTATGGTTGATTTTAGAAAAATGTTTGAAGTGCTAAAAGCTAATGTCTTGTTATTTTTACCAAGGGTGATCCATAGTTTCAAACAGTTTGAATCCAACGGGAGTGATTAGAGATTTCCATCTAATTTCAAATAAAATTGGATTCATTCAATTTGGTGCAGTGAATCTTCCTGAATTCATTTTTAAATTTAACTCAAATAAAAGATAAAACTAAGTTTGAACTGACAGGCTGTGCGTGGGAACACTAATGGGCTGGCCCAAATACGCAACACGCGTGCAACGGGCTGCTCCGGGGCTGGTCCTACCTGTCAGCGACTAACAACACGTGAAGCGGTATTAGTGAATCTAGGCCTTACATTTAGAGCGTGATCAACGGCTGAGCGTCATCGTCTCTGTCGCGGGGCACGCGCGAGTCAGAACCCTAACGCTATGGCGGGGGTCGTCGGGGGCTTACCAGGGCTCCAGATAGGTGCGGCGATGGGGGGTGAACGAATGAGTCGATGACGGCAGTTTGAATGGTGGTCGCGGCAGATCCTGGGGCGGCTCCTAGATTCGGCTCCTTCCTTCCTCTACAGCGGCGAACTCTAGTGAAATTATGGTGAAGTGGTGCTCGCCTTGCTCTAGGGTTGGGTCAGAGAGATTCCTCGATGAGAGAGGAGTGGAATGGTGTGCGTTTTTGGGTCGGGGGAGGGCTCTATTCATACTGCAGCGAAGGGAGCATGGCGGCATGGCTCTGGCTTGCCGGCGACGCAGTTATAGCGAGCTACATGCATGGCCAAGGGCATAGGTCGATGCGGTGCTTCATGGCGAACGTCATATGCATAGTGGCATGACGAGACACGATCTAAATCATTGTGGAACATCCGTGCTTTGTGACTATACCGGCGGTATTTGTCACGGCGTATGGTGGTCAGGGCGATCGCGCGGTTAAATGATCATGTCTGGGAGCTTGCTGGAGTCATGGCGAACGTAGTGGTGCAAGGTGAGGGCAATGAGTGGCGTGTGCACGTAGGATTGCTCGGCGCTTTCGTGCAGCGATCGGCATGGTTCGGTGTTAAATGGGCACGGCTTTGCTAGCGTCTCCTCGAGCTGTCATTGGTCAGGGCGTCCATAGGCAGAAGCGGTGAGGTCAGGGCTACCTCCTAGACATCGTGGGAGAGGGCATCGTGTCCATGTCGAGGTGGCAAGGTGAGCTCGGGTACCATTTTGCACGGGTCAAACGGCGAGTGATAGGAGCTCCATTGCACAGGCTAGTACTAGGTGAGTTAAGGTCACGACGTGTGAGCTCGGTGAGGTCACAATGGTGAGAAAAGGATTGATCAAAACAGTGAATAGTCGTTGAGTTTGTACTGTGATCACCAAGTGTTCGATCAAATGGCCACAAGAACTAAACCGTCACATTTTCCAGTGAGTTTTGATGGGTGTTCTGGTACTAATCTTGTTAGTCTTTGGGTGCAATGGTTTGCTAAGTGGTGATGGTTTGAGTGGTTCTCCAAAAATAGCTATCTTGATACATAAGATAGATTCAAATTTGAATTGCCTCTCAAAAGAGTTTGAAAATGTTTCTACAAAGTTGGAAAGCTCCATTGGGTTTAGTGTCACTAGGTCTAGCAAGAGGAGAAAAGAAATGGAAAATTTTCTGTTTGAGATTAGTTGCTAGAGAGGCTCAAAGTGAGCTAATGGTTAACTTGGGCAGAAATGACCATTAGGTCTTAGGCTTCATATTTTAATTTTATTTTGTTTTTATATGGTTTGATAGTGAGCTAGGTGATATGGTTTTGATCTTTAAACCAACTCTCATCATTTAGAACAATCACACATGGCATTTCAAGCATTCATACACACAAGCATTAAGATTTGAATTTAATTAATAAAAGCTTTTGTTGACCCTAATCTTGATTAATTAGGGAATGATCCTCATTAATATTATTGGGGTGTTACATAGGGCACACATAACTACCATACACAGCCCACATGGTACCACACCACATCCCCCAAAACACGTTCCCAACAAGCCGGCCCCACGTTGTCCAACATGGGGGTCCTACTACGGGACTCGACTGAACGTGGCCCCACCTTCCAGCATGTAACGAGGGGTCCTACTTGTCAGCACATAACGGCGAGGGTCCACTACGGGACCCACCTGAATGTGGCTCCACTTGTCATCACATAATGGCAAGGATCCACTAACGGGACCCGACGAAGAGCGAGTTTCAGACCGATGTGAGAGTTTCAGACAAGGAGCTGGGCAAAAGTGAGGAAAAGTTAAGCGGCTGGGGAAAAGTGAGTACAACTAACGAACCAGGGGTATGAAAATAGAAATCTCATGATCTTAATATCTAAATTATATTTAACATGACTTAAAATCTAACACATTAACAAGATCATCCAAATTATACTTCGATTAAATAGTTGCATCTAATTTTCATAATAGCAAAACAAATTTAATATAACAATTCACTTAAATATAAAGTGAATACTCACACACCTTAGTCATACTTATCATAAATCTAAAACTTAAAAATAATTAAAACAAATTACACCTTAAGTTTATTTACCCTTTCAAAGTTGACTTCAGTCTCAAAGCTTATAAACACCATATCTAATAAACTACATATGTTTTTATAGTTAACTTTGGTATAAACAATCATAAACATCTTATTTGAAGTTTATTCATGTTTTCATAGTTAACTTTGGTCACTTTTACAACCAACTAAAGTATAACAACTCAACATCATTTGTAACTATTAAACAGACCCTAATACAAACCCTAGTAACCTTCAAGATTGATTAACCTAACCTAAACACTAGTTTCTTCAAATGTTACTTTTTGCCACTTCAGACAACAGCTATATGATAGTACTTTCAACCCTTAACAACTTAACACATGGACTTTCATCTTAGCTACCAAATGGTAGTTAACCTCAATTATAGATTAATCTATACTCTGTTTTTATACCTTGCACACTAAGACTTAAGTTCTTATAACTACATATTCTTATGAAGTAAAAATTGATGATAAACCAACTCTTAAATAAATCACCTAAGTTCAACTCACCTATACTATTAGGGATTCAGCTTGGGAGTTTTATAAAATGCATAGCATTACTTATGCATAATAGCATGTTGCTTCTTTAAACATTAGTCCTTACCGGACCAATGATGCTGTTTTCAGATATTGGATCTTCTATTGTCTCGGAGACCGTGAGTGCATAATCTTGCAATCACAAAAGGCAAGTTCACACTTTCTCATGTACTTTGATTATTTTCTATAAAGTATTTTGCAAATCTAGTGTTGTCATCACCTGCATTTCAAAAAAGGCCAGAAAACACTATTTTCATAATAATATGATTATAGGTTATTTACCAAGAGGTAATAACCTACTATAAAAGTTCTTGTGGTAAAGGAACATATTACCTATGACTTAACACCAATGTCGCCAGTGATTCTTGTGTCGTATATTATGCATTAACCATGAGATCTATATGGGCACTAGGGAAGTCAGCTGGATCGGCTCCCTTTCGCATGCCTCGGACACTTTTCTGGCGTTTTGTATGTTTCAGATCATGGGTAAAGTCGTGTATTCGGGGGAAAGCCTACCGTGGATCTAGGCTTACAAAAGACAGATTTCTAGTGTTAATGGTTGTTGTGCTAATAAGACTAAGATAAATCCGTATTAATGGGGGGAAAGTCTTCCTTGAGTCTGAGAGTACAACAATTGCGTTGTATGCGGGGTCGTGGAGAAGGACAATGATTGGCTTGGATCTTAGTCTAGGCCTCATACCAAGGAAGTGTGAATGGGTTTGCGGCCCGGATGTGCAACAAAGCTAAGATCTCTCATGGGTAAAGTAACGCACCTCTGCAGAGTGTAATAACTATAACTTGTTACTCCCTATTCCGTGAAGGAGCTACGAAGGCGTCACGAAAGGAACTCCATGAAAGTTCTGGTAAACCTGTGAAGGCTGACGGACATAGATTTTCTGAATAAAAGAAACCTTTGAAGAAATGTTTTCGAAAACCTGCATAGCATACGAGTTATGGTCTATAGTTGTAGCTAGTGCATCAAACACTCCTTTTTAGAGAACATGATGAGTACGCTCGTACTCAACATATCTTCTTAACCCTTGCTAGATTCTGAAGCCAATACAGACGACGTCTACATCAACTTATGATCAAGGAATCGTCATCAAAAGCTCAAGCTCTTCAAGGAATTCAACATATACATCAACTAAAGTAAAGAAGAAATTGCTGATGAGATAGGAATAGAATCTCTAGCCATAGAACCTACTTCTGTAGAGTATTGCAATAGCAGCAATGCAAGCCAAATAGTTAGATGCTAATCTTATTAGCATGATAGTTATGAGTTGATTATTTCCGATTCTTCTATGTAAGAATTTTCTTTCTCTCTCTTTAACCTAGAGTGTTCTCTGGATCTTTTGTAAAAGTCGAGTTGTAACCTATAGTCGTGTCTTGGACCTGCAGTGTTTCTGTTGTACCACTCTAAGGGATGTAATACTAGTGAACAGTGTTTCATTGGTGTTATGTAAATGACTATAGTGTACTACATCATGCAGTGGTATGTTGGGTCACAGCATTTCCTTTCTCTCTAAGAGGAAGATCAAAAGAATGGTTGTTATCTTTGCCTAGAAATACTATTGCATCATGGGTGGAATGTACTTCATTATTTATGACTAAATTCTTTCCACCTGCAAAGACTATGCAACTCATATCTAATATTACTAGTTTTAGACAGGAGGAGCGTGAGCCATTAGTGCTTGCATGGGAGAGAATGAAAGAATGCATGAGAAACTATCCTAGTCATGGGATGGAAGATTGGTTAATTCTCCATTTATTTTATAATAATGCTCTTAACCCTGTGTCTAAGTTTATGCTAGATACTACAGATGGAGGAACATTTATGGGTAAACAAATTACCGAAGCAAAGCAGCTGCTAGACAATATGCAAGACAACCATTCCCAATGGCATGTAGAAAGATCAAATGAGAAGAAGGTGAACTCCGTCACACCTCAAGAAAATGAAGAACTCAATGCTAAGTTGGATGAGCTCATATTAGCCGTCAAAGTTAAGGAAACCCCGGTAAGTTCTACTCCCGAGCCAACTATTAAAGAAATAGACTTCATAGCTCATAATGATTATACTCCTGCTTGGAAGAAGAATTATAATCCAAATTTTCAGAAACATTATTCTAGTCCCGTAGGTAACTCTAATAATATGGCATCAAGTAATAGTAGTCTCCAAGAAACTCTTAAATCTTTTACGGACTCAAAAAATGAGCAAAACAATATTCTAGTTAAAATTACAGAGAACCATGATGTTATGCTTGGTAAATTATCTAACCAAGCTGTTCGTTTGAGAAATGATTTGCAGGCCCTCTAGGAAAGAACAAGGATTGTTGACGCATAGCTAGGTAAGATAACCGAGAGTCAAACTCTCATTCTAGATAAATTTGCAGGTAAAGTTGAGCCCAATCCAGTAGAAGACCTCAAGATAATAAGAATCCAAAGGGAGGAGCCTGAAGAACTTGATTATAGTAATGCTCCTTCACCAAACTACATAGTTGAAGATCTAATAAAAAGGATCAATATCAAGATTCTGGTAAGTGAAGAAAATGAGGAAGCCATGTACCAACACTTCGTCAATCAGGTACTAAGGTACGTGAGCTTGAGGAAGAATATAAGAAAATTGCTGAAAAATTACCTGTTAAGCTAGATGATATATTTGAGCCTACTATAAAGATTAAAATTGGGACTAATGAAATAGCTGCACTGTGTGATCTAGGTGCAAGTGTTTAAACAATTCCAATGAGTCTTTTTAATAAGTTAAATCTTGGTTCTTTTTAAATCACCGAAGTAAAGTTGCATATAGCAAATTCTACTTATGTAGCACCCTCAGAATCGGACCTATGCAAGTTTTAGCGAAACCCGCCAAACCCGCATAGAAACGATTCAAAGGTGCCCACCAGGCACTTTCGTGCGGGTGGAAAACGAAGTAATAACATTACACAACAGTCCTCGATGGGACCCACAGAACAGATATATATATAACAGCGACTCAAGGAGTCAAGAAATACAGATATAATATACCAAGATTCTAATCACCTTGAAAATGATAGAGCGTCCAGCTACGGACAAGATGCAAATGGGGCTAAGAGCCCTGAAGAATAACCAATGGCGTCCATAACCCTGCCTGAGCCAAGCGGAAGGGTAACCACGCTAACGTCGATCTCAAAACCCTTAAACAAAGGGTGCCGACAAAGGGCAAAGGAAAAGAGGCGTCGATCGAGGCCAGATTACGGCGAGTCTAGAATTCGGTCCTCGCCTACATAGGTATGGTGGAGCGGCGGCAGCATGCACTAAACAACCTATAGAGACTCGAAACAACTGGCGGCAATCAGAGGGGGTAAGAAAGACCTATTCGGATCCAACCTAATACTAGCATCAAACAAACCCATCCTGGCGTTTCCCCCTCGAGACCAAACGAGGAAGTCAACCGAGGAACTCACACAGTTGGCAGTTTTATTTATTCAGTTATCGTTGCAGTAATTACTAGTCAGGTATAGATAATCATCCGGAGAAAGTAAGCAGTGGGCACTTTTAGTTAACCATTCCGTGATAGTTGCAACAATTGCTACTCAGGTACAGATAGCAGGAGATAAACCCAAAACCCAGCAGTTGTTGGTACTTTTATTAAGCCATTTCGTTGTAGTTGCAAGATTTACTAGTCAGGTTCAAGGTCGCAAGCGACAATTCAAACAAGCAATTGTGGGCAGTATTATTAACCATTCCATTATAGTGAAGCTGATTACTAGTCATTATAAAGTCAAATTTATAGCAATAAACTTTAGTTATGCTTGTCTATGATCGAGATACTGTGCTCCAAGTCGTCCATATCCGCGGACACGGCTTTCAGAAAGTTTTACCGGCCGGGTGCACCAATAGCAACACACGCCGATCAACCTCGGAAAAACCAAATCAAAACCCAACGAGGCTTTCACGGTGAACAATCACAGGATTCAGAAATATTTCAGGGGCCACCTTGAAGTCTACCATAGCAGTAAGCTAGCTCCGAGACGGACCCAAGGTTTGGGTGGATGGCTGTGAGCGACTGGGAACCCAAAACTGGGCTTGTCGACACCGCGAAAACGTGTCCCGATCCTAAACAGTACAGTGTGCTCCTCGCACAATTTAAATACATAAGTAGCATGGCATAAGTACAGGATCATAAATAAAACCTCAAACTAGTTTGTGGCCCCAAGAAATAAGACTGAATCAAGCCCTGGCTCAGGGGGTCCCATATACCTCCCGGATGTGTATAGCGCGATAAATCAAGGAACAGGTATCAAGTACTCGGGGTCTTACGGGACACAAGTGGGCGTTCGGAAACCAAATATTTTCTATCACCCACCGATGCCTCTCCTTATTTCAATTTTAGTTGTTAAACAGAAATTAAAGTGAACGATAAGTAAAACTATGATCATCTCCAACATCAACATGCGGCAAGGCTCCAACAACTGTGGCATTTGACGACACGCAACAGCACTTGAGCAAGCGACTACGACGCGCAAGTCCAACTAGCTACCAAACAACAGGTAATAGGATGTGTCCAAGGCAATATAGGGCTGCACGGTATATCACAGGTACGGAAACTAAAGCATCGCAACACAGATAGCAATAGATCAACAGGAGGGAAATAAAGACTATAAAAGTAAGATAGGTAGAAAGGGGGAGATGCTCGCCTGAAAACATTGTTGAAGGTTCAACCGAAGATCGGGACGAAGCTCACATCAACTCAACGGCCTTATCCACGAAGAAGCAAAACACTAGAAGAAACACCGGATGCAATATTTAATACAACGGCAGAAGATCGGCATGATGCATGCATGATGTATGACATGGCAAAGGTGCAATGCAATTAAGTCATATTAGGTGGAACCGGGGTCCCGACAATTATTTAGATGGTGCATGTTGTTTAGCTACCCCGCAATTTAAATGTTGTTTAACAAGCCAGAATATATCACCGGTTCGCTACACAAGTTTAAATGAGGCCAATATGAGACTAGATTTGCCCGCATATGTGCCCCATATTTAATTATGCAGGTGAATCGGCATAAGGCCCCCAAACCACACAATATGCATGCGAGTATGACAATTCAATATGCGACAAGTTGTATTATGTTATAAAATAGGGTTTTCGGGAAGGGGTTCACACATTAGGGGTCTCGACGATCTTGGGGTTCCGGGGTTCGGGGTCGGTCTCAGGTCCAGGGTTCGACGGAACGTTCTCGGGCTCCGGGGTTAGGGTCCTCGGATCGGGGTAGATCTTGGCGCATCCGGGAAGCAGGACTTGGTTCGGCGTCAGGGCGCTTCAGATTCGCCGTGGTCGGTGTCGATCTTGTCGCATTCGTGGCCTTTGGGTCCGCGTAGACGGTCATGGCGTTCAAAGAGGAGAACTTGGTGTTCTGGTGGCGATCTTGGCGTCAGGGTTCTCGCGTCAGGAGTGAAGTACTCGACGTCCTCGAGGGAGTACTTGTCGTATCCGGGGTAGGCGGGCCATGTTGTCGGTCTAGTCGTCTCACGCGTAGATCTTGGCGTCCCGCGGCGAAGTGCTTGTCGTTCGGGAATCCTCCGAGTCCGTGTTGCCGACTTTGGGGTTCCAACTTTGGTTGTTGGCCGTGAACTTGTTCCGCGAAGGTCCGCCTTCGGGTTCGGGAGGTAGCTCTTGAGGTACCGGCGGGTTCGTTACCGGTGGTCCTTTGGGTCCTCGTCTCGGTCTCTCGAAGGGCACCGGGGATCTTGTCGCACGGTGTCCGGTTAGGCGAACTTGACGGTTCCACGGTCTTGATTGTCGAAGTCGGACTCGGGGCTCGGCACTAGGAGACCTTGGTGTGCCGCGACGGAGAACTTGGTTACCGAGGAATTCGCGTTCGGCTCCGGGACGATCTTGTGGTTGTCATGACCATCTTCGATACAACGTCCCAACAACAAGACGACTCGAGGCAGAGGCGCCGGAGGCTAAACAACAAGGAGGCATGTCCCAAGTGGACACCAGAGCGAACACCTTACGGGCAGGACACGCATGGGGTTGCGCGCCCAAGGTTCATGGAGGAAGAGGGCCACGGGGGGAGGAGAGGCACCGAGTGGCAGCGCACGCTGGAGAGCTCGCGCGAGCCCCTAGCGAGGAGGAGCTCAAGGCAGCAGGGGCGGACTGGGAGCCGGCGGTCGTGTGGCGCCAGCAGTGGAGGCCAGCGGCGAGGTCGGCCACAGGCGGGCGGCGAGGAGAGCGGGGAGGGAAGAGAGGCCCGGCGCTGGCGGTGGGGCGCGGAGGGCAGTCCGGCGGATCTTGGCGGCGGTGGAGCCTGGGAGTGGCGGCGGAGCGGTGGTGAGTGGGGAGGCAGGCGGCCTTGGCGGGCAGCCTTGAGGTGCGGGCGCCAGGAGGAGGCTGCTGCGGCGAAGGGCCGGGCCTGAGGAGAGGCGGCAGGTGGGGCGCGAGCAGCAGCGATGGCGGTGGTGAGGCGTCGGCGTGCGGTGGGGAGGAAAAGAACCAGGGAGGCGAGCGCGGTGGAGTCCGGGGACGAGCGGCGGACGGGGGCGAGGAGAGGCTCCGAGGAAGAGGAAGGAGGAGGGAGAGAGGGTGCGCTGCGGGGGAAGGAGGCTCGGGCGGGGCGGGCTGGTGGCGGGGAAGCTCGGTTCGGGTTGGGAGGTGGGGAGAGGGGCGGCAGGAGGAGGAAGACGGGTCAGGGGCGTCGCGTGGGGGAGGGGACGCGGTCCAGGCCGCGTGGAGGGCTGTGTGCGTGGGTCCTGTGGGACCCGGTGGGGAAGGTGGGTCCCAGGCGGTGAGTGGTTGAGAGGGAGGGAGGTGGCGTGTGTGGGGTTAGTGGTGGGGCTGCTGCGGTCCAGGGTGGTGAGAGAGGGAGAGGGGTGGGCTAGGTGTCAGATGGTGGTTGGTGGGGATTTGGGGAGGGGTGAGTTGGCATCTGGCGATTGGCCGGGGTGAGGTGGAAGCTGGGGGTGGGTAGAGTTTTAGGTAGCTGTAGGGATTTAGAGGGGCTGTTTTGGGCTGGACCGATTTAGTTTTCTGGGGGTGGTCATTCGGGTCGGTCGGCCCGTTCGACTGCCCCCACTAAAAAATAATATAATTTTTATTTGTTTTGTTAACACCGTTTGCAAACCGATAGCACTCAAACAAAATAATCCGGAGACCGGGCTTTGCATTTGATTAAAGTTGGGGCGTTTTAGAAAACAAAACGGGTGTTGCGAAAATAGTTTTGGCAAACAATGCATGATGATGACGATGCAATGCACCAATTCAACGCGATTTTCTAGTAGTGGTTTTGCGGGATGCCACAACTTACAAACAAGCAATATGAATTAAAGAGAATACCTTAGTATACATTAAAGGCTATCCTGCTCTTATTAATTTTGTTATTGTTGACATGCCTGAAGATGTCACTTCTCTTATTGATGTCTACACAATTCTATTCTTATAGATAGTTGTTGGGCCTCCAAGTGCAGAGGTTTGTAGAACAGCAGCAAGTTTCCCTTGAGTGGATTACCCAAGGTTTATCGAACTCAGGGAGCAAGTGGTCAAAGGTATGCCCTCTCAAGCAGTACTGCAATCAAGATACAAGAAGTCACTTGTGTCCCCAACACACCCAATACACTTGTCAGGTGTATAGGTGCACTAGTTTGGCGAAGATATAGTGAAATACAAGTGGTAACGGTGCCAGAAAATAGCTTCTGACTTGTTGTTGACGTGGGAGAACGTGTGTGAGTGCCAGAAAATACTTTGATGGAGCTTGACGTGGAGGTAAAGACTAAAGCAAGCAAACATGCAACATATCTAGATGCAAACGGTGTTTCAATGTTTAGAAACAAGCCCTAGGGATCATACTTTCACTAGTGAACACTCTCTCATATAAATATCCTCTCTTCATGATACAACTCTTAACTACTCTCCGGTTGGACACTCTAATCCAAGATAGGGCTATAACAGCACACCTCAAAGTCCGCCTTCCCCAATCTAGATAACCCCACACTGTCACCTTGAGCACTAGATGGTTCCAACAAACACCACAATTTCATAGAGACATCCAACTCCAAATATAACTCATAACAAATATTCAATCTAGCCAAAGTGCCACACACGGTATGCCCGCTGTCACTTTCACACACGTGGGGAAAAGCATAGATCTCTTAAAGCACAAAGAGTATTTATGTAGACTCAAGCCTAAGTGCCACCATGGAATGCACACTGTCACTTTCACACACATGGGGAGAGCAGAGATCTAATGAAGCACTTGAGTACCAAGGTAGATCTTCTTGATTACAAAGCTCATGACCACAAGATCATGCATAGAGAGAGAGATGAACAAATAGCAACCGGTAGAGCACTTAGCCTCGAGGAAGAACTACTCCCTCCTCATCATGAGAATCAGCAACGGTGATGGAGATGGTGGTGGAGATCGATGGAGATGGCTCCGGGGGCACTTCCCCGTCTCGGCAGGGTGCCGGAACAGAGACTTTCTATCCCTAGAATCTCCCCTTCGGTGGCGGTGGCGCTACAAAGGTTTTCGTGGATTTCTTCTGGATGCCCTAGGGTTTTTGGGTCGGAGGCTTCTTATAGCCACAGAAATCAAGGTCGGTGGGCGTCCAGGGGGCCCACACCCCCTGTGGGCACCTCCAGGGCTTGCCCGCGCATAGGGGGATGCGGCCCCCCTCCGGCTCTGCTTCGTGGTTTCGTGTTGCTCCAGGGAAAATAATGACTTTGGATTTTGTCCCGTCCAATTATGAGAATATTGATTTTTTTGCCTTTCTGGAACCAAAAACAGAAGAAAATAGGAAACTGGCACTGTGGCATCTTGTCAATAGGTTAGTTGCAGAAAGTGTATAAAAATACCTCAAAGTGTAGACAAAACATAAGACAAATGATACAAAACAAGCATGGAGCATCAAAATTATAGATACGTTTCCGACGTATCACCTATCATATTAGGCTGCCCTTTCTTAAGAACTATGATACGTCATAAACGTATCTATAATTTTTGATGCTCCATGCTTGTTTTGTACCAACTATCTTATGTTCTTTCTACACTTTGAGACATTTTTATACATTTCTGGAACTAACCTATTGACAAGATGCCATAGTGCCAGTTGCCTGTTTTCTGCTGTTTTTGGTTTCAGAAAACCTAGTAAAGAAATATTCTCGGAATTGGATGAAACAAAAGCCAAAGTTCCTATTTTGCTCGACACGAAACGGAGTCTGAAGGAGAGACGAAGAGGTGCCACGAGGCAGCCACACCATACGGTGGCACAGCCAGGGGCATGCCACCAGGTGGTATGGGCCCCTCAGGCATCCACTGACCTTGCCCTTCCGCCTATATAAATCCCTCGACGCAAAAACCCTAAATCATCCAGCCTCCATCCGGGAAAAGTTCGCAGCACCACCTCCACCGAAGAGGACATTCCGGGGACATAAGTCTCTGTTATGGCACCCTGCCGGGACGGGGAATTGCCCCCGGAGCCATCTCCATCGACTCTACCACCATCTCCATCATCGTTGGTGACTCCCATGATGAGGAGGGAGTAGTTCTCCCTCGAGGATAAGGGATCTACCGGTAGCTATGTGTTCATCTCTCTCTCTCTCTGTGATATTTATTAGATCATGAGCTTTGTAATCTAGTAGAATAAGTAGATCTACTCTGCTACTCAAGTGCTTTAATTATTGTAAACTCCGGTTATCCCCACGTGTGTGAAGTTGATAGTGTGCATACCGTCTGGCACTTAGGCTAAATATTACAGAAATACTTATCACGAGTTATAATTTGAGTTGGATGTCTTTATGAGTTTGTGGTGTTTGTTGGAACCATCTAGCGCTCGAGGTGGCAATGGGGTTATCTAGATGGGGAATGTGAACTTTGAGGTGTGTTTTTATAGCCCTAGATCGTCCAACCTAAGAGTAGTTTAGAGTAGCATAATGAAGAGAAGATATTTATATGAGAGTGTCCACTAGTGAAAGTATGATCCCTAGGCCTTGTTTCTAAGCATTGAAACACCATTTACAATTAGTCCTGCTACTTTTTTTGCTGCCATATTTATTTCAGATTGCAATTACAACTTATAATCATCCATATCACTTGTATTTCACTATCTCTTCACCGAATTAGTGCACCTATACACCTGACAAGTGTATTGGGTGTGTTGGGAACACAAGAGACTTCATGTATCTTGATTGTAGGGTTGTTTGAGAGGGATACCTTTGACCACTTCCCGAGTTTGATAAACCTTGGGTGACCCACTTAAGGGAAACTTGTTTCTATTCTACAAACCAATGCACTTGGAGGCCCAACACTGTCTACAAGAATAGAAGCGTGCGTAGACATCAAGATTTTTTCTAGCGCCATTGCCAGGGAGGTAAGGTAAAAGGTACTCACATCCTCTGGCAACTAAGCTATCTTCTAGTACTGTTGCTGGTGTGTGAGTGCTTGAAGTTATTTCCTTTAGATTCTACAATTATATCTTTTTGTTTCTTGTTTTTATTTTCACTAGTTAGGCTTAATGGAAAACAAAAAAAATTAGAGAGTTTTATAGTTTTTATCTTGAGTTAGGACATGAAGTGTTTGAAGAGAAAATTAAAAAACCTATGGAACTTTATTTGCATGCTAATAGCAATGTTATTAGTATGAATTCTTTGAACACCATTATTGCTAATGCTATGGAAAAGTCTAAGCTTGGGGAAGCTAGTATTTATGAAAATGATCTTTTTAGTTCCCTGATATGTTGTAAACGTATCTATAATTTTTGATGTTCCATGCTTGTTTAGTATCAAATTTGCTATGCTTTGTCTACACTTTGAGGTATTTTTTATAGATTTTCTAGGACTAACCTATTAACAAGGTCGTAGCGGCAGTTGCCTGTTTTCTGCTATTTTTGGTTTCAGAAATCTAGTAAAGAAATATTCTCGGAATTGGATAGGACAAAATCCAAAGTCAATATTTTACTGGAGAGAACACATAGACCAAGGGTAGCCGAAGGGGGGCCACAGGGTCGCCACACCCTAGGGCCGCGCAGCCTAGGGGGCACGCTGCCACCTGGTGTGGTCCCTGGCCGGCCTCCTGCCTCGCCTCTTCGCCTATAAAGTCACCCCGATGCAGAAACCCTAAGCACCCGATCAGATCTCCATGAAACAGTATGTAGCCGCCGCCACCATCGTCCCTAGATCGGGGGGATCTGAAGCTCTTTCCGGCACCCTACCGGAGGGGAGAGATCATCCTGGAGGCCTTCTTCATCACCATGCCAGCCTCCGGTATGATACATGAGTAGTTCACCCTTGGACTATGGGTCCATACAGTAGCTAGATGGTTTTTTCTCCTCCTTTGTGCTATAATTTTTAGATCTTGTGATCTCCATTCATGATCAAGATCATATATTTGTAATCATACATGTGTTTGCGGGGATTCGATGGATATTGAGATACTATGTCAGATTGATATTGATTCTTTCATGTCAGATTGATTATTGATTATATCATGTCTGTGTTGTTTGTGATCTGGCATTCTCTCAGTTGCTAATAGCTATCTTGTCCAAGTAGATGCTTGTGACTCCAAGAGGGAGTATTTATGCTCGATAGTGGGTTCATGCCTATAGTAATCTGGGGAAGTGACAGGAATCTCTAAGATTGTAGATGTGTGGTTGCTACTAGGGAGAAAACAACAATCTTTTTTTCATGGAACAATTGTATTGTTTACTTTACACACATTGCTTAATGCAATTATCCGTTGCTTGCAACTTAATACTGGAAGGGGTTCAGATGATAAACTGAAGGTGGATTATTAGTCATAGATGCAGTTGGATTACAGTCTATGTATATTGTTATAATGCCCAATCAAATCTCATAGGAGTCATGATGACTAGTATATGCATTGTTATGCTTGCTCAATTTGTCAATTGCCCCGCTGTAATTTATTCACCCAGCATATTATTTATCTTAAGGGAACACTTCTAGTGAACCGTGGACCCCGGTCCAATCTTTATCATTGATACATCATCCACTATTACTGTTTACTTTCTACAAGCAACTATTACCTTCCACAATGTACGTTTAATCCTTTGTTTTCAGCAAACCAGTGAGATTGACAACCTCATTGTAAGTTGGGCAAAGTCTTAATCGGTTTCTTTTGAGTTCTCTTTGATCACTTGAGCTTTAAAAGAAGTTTCTACAATATCTTGTGTTTTAATGGAAGTTTTACTTGTGTTGAAACTAAATCCAAAGGCTTATTATCTTGAATACACTAATGTTGCTAATGAAGATTGTGTGAAGTTTTCTATGAAGGAAATTTTCAAGTGTAGGGGAAGAATGATGTGATAAGATGAAGAATGGACAAAATATCAAGCTTGGGGATGCCATCCGTGTCACCCCAAGAAATATTCAAGAGGTACAAGCGTCAAAGCTTGGGGATGCCCAAGGCATCCCCTTCTTCATCAATAAAAAATCTCAGGTCTTCATTCTAGACACTATATTTTTATTGCTTCATGCACTATTGTGTTGTTCTTGGAGCGTCTTTGTTTTTGTTTTTAGTTTTATTTTTTTTGGTGTTCTGCAATAATTTGGTTGGATCATAGCACATTTCATTTGGATAGATACATGCTCTTTTCTTCATTGTTTAGAACACTCTAGTTTTCACTCTTATTGTTCTGTGAGTGTTCTCTTTTGCTAGCAATGCGTTTAGCTTTAGTTTATCATGCTTTATGCTTAGAACATTTTAGTTCTTCTTTGTAAATTTGTGAGACAAGCTCACTGGTATTTATTGATTATTATCTTTGTGAGCTGTTTCAAATAAGTCGATTGGTGTTGGAAGAGAGTAGGAAATTTCATGCTTATAGTGGTACAAAAGGAAGCTTGTTTTGATTGTGGCTTATAATTTATCATGTCATGTTAGATGTTGCTTTGACCATATCATTAGTGATTATTGTTGTAGCATGACTTGTTCCAAACAATTGAGATTGCTTAATGTTCCTTGAAAGAATCATGCGTTGTTTTAGCATACAAAAGCATATTATTGTTGTATTCTCCTTTGACGCTTTATTTGGGTTGACTTGGCACATGCTTACACCATGTTAATACTATGAACCAGTCAACTTAGCCTCTATGATCATTTAGGTTTTGACTTGTGATATCACTTTATGCTTTAATTAATAATGTTTTATCGCTTTGCATGATTATGGACATTATTGCTCTCTTAGTTGGTCGCTCCTAGTCTTTTGCTAGCCTCCACCTGTACTGAGTATGAGCCTTACTCGTGCATCCGACTCCCGATAAACCAAGTTATTCCAAAGAGTCCACTATAAACTCCTATACATGGTGTGCTACACCATTCCAAGTATATTCGTGTGTTTATCTATCTTCCAAATTAAACTTTTGTTATGTGAAAATTAGTGATTAAAGCTCTCACAAACTTGATGGCACACTTTATTTTCTTGCACTTAATAAAATTTAACCATTGTGCCCATCTATGTTGCTTATATGCTTGCAAATTATAAGTTGTGAATTAGGAGAACCATGTTGTCATGGGGAATGCTTTCGACATTGCACTTATTCTATTCAGTTGATATCATGTTCTTTTGTTTATGGATCCCGGCGGTGTGAAATAAAAGAGGAGCTTGTAAGCTCATGGAATTTGTATATGTGTTAGATAAACGCCTGGGCAGCTAGCTTAAGCCATGCCTAATCATGGTGGAAACATACAATGTAACCATAATGAGCATTATGTGAAGCATCCTCAATAAAAACCTATGAAAATAGCAAATAAAAAGATCGCTGAGATGCTCATTGTTTATTGCCTTATTATTTTGATATAGGATAGCTCCTGTGTCATGGGGCAAGGGGTACCCCATTGGCGGTTCTCTAAGATACACATATACTTAGAATGAAAAGAACTTGCTTGTGACCAAAGTTGAGTAGCATGAGGTTCGGTACTTGTACGCAAGGGGCATGAAATTTTCAACTTATGATCCGTCAAGCATATACTCATATTTGTGTCACTTTAACCTTAATCACTTCAAGATGCTTATGATAAGGGGAATGAGAGCTCAAATCTAGTGAGTACCATAATTTTTGGAAGCTCTTTATGAAACTTTAAATCCCTACTTCCCTCTGTGAAGGTCCTTTATTTTTACTTTTTGTTGAGTCTCCATCTTCTATCTTTATGCACCAATTAAGAGAGCATAGTTGTCATGATAGTGTCACATCCCAAGATTTTCCAAATCTTGTAATGTGAAAAATAAATGAACAAAATAAAACTTTGTTTGATTTTCAGGGCCAGAAGAAACTTTTTGAATTCAATTGGGACTGTAAACCTATTTGAATTAAATAAAACCCTAAAGGGATTCATAAAGATAAACATTTAAAGTAAAATAAAATGTTTTAGAACTACTATTTTGATCCTTAAAATAAAAGAATTTGGATTTCAAAAGAAATAGAAGTTTTATAAATAAAGAATATTTTATAAAGCCAAATTAAACCTTGGCCAAGCTTTGAATTAAAACATTTTGTTTTGATAAAAATAGTAAAGTTTTAAATTAAATAAGGATTTAATATCCAAGTTTTATTAATAAAGGTTTTACTACTTCCAAAATAACAAAACCTAATTATTTATTTAAAAATAAGTTTTCCAAGTACTTGTTATTCCCAAATAAAACCTACTGAATTGGTTTTGAAAATAATTAGGTTTCAAAATGGAGTTTTAAAATAAACATCAAATTACATTTTGATTTAATAACAATGGTCTATTTACTTAATTAATAATGGACCTAAAATAAAATTATTATTTTGGTTTTGGAATTCTGGTTTATGTGACAAAACAGAACCTAATTCATAGTTGCAAAAGTTTGTTGATTGTTTGAAATTGATTTGAGTGTTTGGAATTTCAAAACAGAAAATAGTATTGGAAAAAGGAAAAGGTTTAAAACAGAAAAAAAGATTTGGACCTGACCCAACCGAGCCAGCCCAAGAAGCCCAGAACCATCCCAGCTTCCCCTCCCCGAAAGAAAACGGTTCGCACCAATTTGTTAACCCGCAGTGACACTGACTGGTGGACCTCCCACTCACTTCTTTTCCCACTGACGACTGGACCCCACCTCCCTGTTCATCCTCCTCACCCGCGCGACCCCTTCTCCCCCAAACCGCGCTGCCGTTCTCTGTCATTCAACAGCGCGTTCAATTCACGAATAATGGCTGCGTTAATCTTGCCCCGACCATGCGTACATAAGCTCCCCTCCACCCTCTGTCATTTCCCTCAAACGCGAACGCCACATCGCCACCAGGCTGCTCGCATTGCTTGCGACAACCCCTGTCTCCGACCACCTTCCACCTTTGATTCCGGCCAACACTCACCACCTCCTGCCTCCCCGACCAAGCTCGCACCTTCACCACTCCTTGGCGCATCTGCCTGTACCCTTCGTTCGACCGTGGGCGCCCCAGAGCATCGCCTTCGTCAAGCTCCGACCTCGTCGCCGTCTGTCTCGTCTCCGTCCAGCTCCCCCGGTAAGCCTCGACCGCCCCTCTATTTCTCGATCATGCAAGCATCTTTGCCTTAGTCTTACGCACCTAACCATACCCTCGGTTGGCCTTCTCGTGACCTGTAGCGACGACTCCGACCACGACCAGGACCACCCGACGTTGTTCTCTACTCCGGCGAGCAATCGCAGCTGTACCCGAGCACCCCCTGCCACGACAAGCACACATCGAGCATCACCACGTCCTCGCGAATCTGGTGAGCATCCTCCCCTCTCTTCTAGCGTCCTGTTTCACCAGCGCTGCCGCCGACTGACCTCGCCGCCGCCAGCAACCGTCGCTGCGCCGCCAGAGTTTGGTCAATGCGTTAATAGCAGTAGGATCTGGATCGAACGAATACGAATAGATCACTTAAACATGAAGGGTTACGCGTCCTGTGCCGCACGATCTGATTAGATCCAATGGCTGCAACGCGAGATCCCGCCGAACCGGTACCGTCCAATGATATTGCGACGCGTGGCCAGGTCTGTTTAAAACAGAAAGTGGAAATCAGATTTAAGTTGCAATTTCAAACCTTTGTAACTTTCGATCCACACGTCCAAAATTTACAAATTTGGTACCGTTGGAATCAGTAGAACAAACCCTAGCCAACCATGCCTTTGGTTTAGCAAATAGTATCTGTTAGCTTGTTGGTTTTTGCAGAAACATTTGATTGCTTGTCTAGTTTAGAAAAATGATTCAAAAATGTTTTTGGGGTCAAAACCTTTGCAAATTGGATTGTTGTAAACTCACTGACCCTAGGAACCAACCCATAATTTGGAAAATGAATTTGGTAATGTCTAGGATGGATTAATTGACTTAGCCCATTTCTAGCCAAATAAAAGAATGGTTTTTGTTATGAAAATGTTTATGGAAAGAAAATTTTGATAAAAAGGTTTGGATCAAACCTACTGACCCAAAACACCAAGTTTTGAGAAACAACAACTTATTTGGTGAACCACATAGAGTTGTTGCTATTATAAAAATGTTTTCCACCACATAAAATAATGAAGGGATTTAAAAATGGTTCTTGGACAAAACCCTTTTGCAAATGACTTTGCCACTTTGGAAAATGACCAATTTGGAACTTACAAAGTTTAGAAACCTAGTGGAGACCATCTTTACAAATAGAACCATCTCTTGCATGCTTACATGCATGACTTAGATCCCATAGTTTTGTGTGTGTGAATTGTTGTTTGGTTGATTATTTGGAATGCTAGTTGATTTGGTGTTTGCTTGATTGATTGTAGTGAAATTAGCAAAGTGTGAGACTAGCAAGATCAAGGAGTGAACCATCATTCCCTACCCAAGAAGGCAAGTTACACTATCATCTAAAGTCCTACTATTTTCATTATACTTAGTGGATTTTGAAAACATGCATGAAAAGAATTTTATACTTATGCTATGCTAAATCCTAAATAGGATTCCCTGTACATTCCTTAGTAAAAACAATGTAGTGGTTACATGCTTAGCCATGCTATATTTTGAAAAAGAGATACATGTTGAGATTTTACAAAGGTTGAGAAAAGGACTTGTGTTTTACATAATAAAACAAGGATTCAATGAACCACCTAGGTGGAGGATACTTTAAGTTTTGGAGAAGGTGGCAACAAAAGGAACCATGAATATGGCAATCACTTTGTGTTGTGCTCCAAAATAAAACCACCTAGGAAACTTAGAGATTGAACATGTTTCTCCAATTGTGGCTTTCGTGTGCAACCACATGCTATTATGGCTCTGGCTTAGTCAACTACATTGGGAAGACCCATGCATTGTCTTCAGTTTACTGGACATGGGGATCTGGAATGCTTCATGGGTGCTGAAGACAAGCTAGCAATGGTGTATGGGAGGACCCTTTGGAAAGACTTCGTCACATTCTCAATCTGCCAGTACTCCATTTTGGTGAGTGCTAATCCAGTGGCCACTGGTGGCAAAAGGATGGGATTGTGACATGTGGGTAAAGTGTACTCCTTCTGCAGAAGATAATAAAATCTAAGTACTTAGCCGTGTCCCCGGTTATGGACAATACTGAGCAACTAAAGTTTGAACTATGGGAGATCTCGACATTCCAACTTCTAAAATAAAAACTTGATGCACTTGGGGGTACCAAGGAATTCAAAGAGATTTTGTTAAGCTTGATGCACTTGGGGTTACCAAGGTGCTCAAGAGATTTTGCTTAAAGCTTGATGTACTTGGGGTTACCAAGGAACTCATGAGATTTTGATAAAACTTGTTGCACTTGGGGTTACCAAGGAGCTCAAGGGATTTTGACAAGGACTTGAACACTTGAGTTTCTACCAAGGAGTTCAAGGAACTTGGAAAAGAGATTTGACGAAGGACCAAACCCTTTTTGAAAAGATAGGATAAAATATTGCTTTATGCAAATAAGCCTTAAACTCTACTTAGCCAAAATTGCATGTAATGATAGGATACACTTATATTCCACAAAGTAGTGAAACTTGCCAATACAATTCAAATGTATTGACCCTTGTGGCTGTAACTTGTAATGTTGCAGGTTTGATTGATTTTAGTGAAGTTTGATTGATTAGGATTACAAAGTCTACAACCAGCATTTGCCTGTGGCACTTTGAAGATGAAGGACCCCATGACTATAGTTATTCCGCTGCAATGTAATGTAATAGCCAAATGAGCTATGTATGATGTAATAAAATTATGTTATTCCTGGTTATAAAGTTATACTATGACCTTTGTTTCTTGATATTACATCTAAACTGTGGATGCTAGCTATTGATCCAGGGACTAGCATTGTAAACACAGGGAACTCCACCTTATGTTGTTTGTAAGGTTGGGACACTCCCTCTACAGATGGTATCAGAGCATTGTGTTGCCTGTAGGATTTGTAAACCTAGGATTGGACAAAAACCCTTAGAAAAATAGGAGTTGTATTTTGTTCCAAAAACTTATTTACAAAAACACTTGTAAACTCTTTCCTCAACCATTTTGGTTTCAACTCTATATCTCTTCTATTTCAAATTGATGGAAAAACCTACCCCATGGCAAAAGACTACACCATGTGCAAAGGACTTCATCAACATTTTCAACTCTAATGACTTCAACTTCTTCAACTCTAATGACTTCAACATCTTCAGCATATTCACCAAGGACTTCCAACTTGGATATGACCAAGGACTACAAGTGAGACAAGGAAATCTTGCTCAAGATTTAGAGACTGAGGGAATGCTAAAGTTATAAGGAATCTACATCATTTGAAGTATTGCAACCAAGAGTTTTTCTCAAGGAAACCATGATCTCATACAAGAAGAATCAAGAAGGAAAGATCACAAGTGAACCATATAGATGGACCACCATATTTTAGTTAAGACAAAACCACCAACTTATGTGGTGTAACAAAAATATTTTTGTTGTCTAAGTATGTGCTTGAACTTGTTGTTTGAGTGAAAAGTTGTTTGTGATTGCTTGCACATTGCATGTGTGACTTGTGATGTGTGTGATTAGAATTGAGTCCTTACAAATATCTTGCCTATTCTAATCCTCATTCAACCCAAACAGATGACTACTCCAAAAGACTCCAAGGTTGATGAAATCAACACCGACCAAGAGGACAGCATGAAAGAGCTCATAGCAACTCAGAATCAGTTGAACCAAGTGACAGCTCAATTCATAGCCAACTCTAGTGGATAAGATCCAAACTGTAACACCCTCAGAATCGGACCTATGCAAGTTTGAGCAAAATTCGCCAAACCCGCATAGAAACGATTCAAAGCTGCCCACCAGGCACTTTCGTGCGGGTGGATAACGAAGTAATAACATTACACAACAGTCCTCGATGGGACCCACATAACAGATATATATAACAGCGACTCAAAGAGTCAAGATTACAGATATAATATACAAAGATCCAAATCACCTTGAAAACGATATAGCGTCCAGCTACGGACAAGATGCAAATGGGGATAAGAGCCCTGAAGAATAACCAATGGCGTCCATAACCCTGCCCAGGCCAAGCCGGAAGGGTAACCCTGCTAACGGCGTCGATCTCAAAACCTGCTTAAACAAAAGGGGTGCCGACAAAGGGCAAAGGAAAAAGAAGGAGCGTCGATCTTGAGGCGATTACAGGCGAGGCTAGAATTCGGTCCTCGCCTACATAGGTATGGTGGTGAAGCGGCGGCAGCATGCACTAAACAACCTATAGAGACTCGATACAACCGGCGGTTATCAGAGAGGGATAAGAATGACCTATCCGGATCCAACCTGAAACTAACACCAAACAAACCCATCCTGGTGTTTCCCCCTCGAGACCAATCGAGGAAGTCAACCGAGGAACTCACACAGTTGGCAGTTTTATTTATTCAGTTATCGTTGCAGCAATTACTAGTCAAGTATAGATAATCATCCTGATAAAATAAGCAGTGGGCACTTTTAGTTATCCATTCCGTGATAGTGGCAACACTTACTAGTCAGGTACATTATCATCATATAACCCAAAACCCAGCAGTTGTTGGTACTTTTATTCAGCCATTCCGTTGTAGTTGCAAAACTTACTAGTCAGGTATAATGGTCGCAAGCGACACTCCCAAACAAGCAATTGTGGGCAGTATTATTTATCCATTCCGTTATAGTGAAGATGATTACTAGTCATTATAAGTCAAATTTATAGCGATGAACTTTAGTTATGCTTGTCTAAGGTCGAGATACTGTGCTCCAAGTCGTCCATATCCGCGGACACGGCTTTCAGAAAATTTTACCCGGCCGGGGTGCACCAATAGCAACACACGCTCGATCAACCTCGGAAAAACCAACTCAAAACCCAACGAGGCTTTCACGACTGAACAATCACAGGATTCAGAAATATTTCAGGGGGCCACCCCTTGGAGTCTACCCGCAACGAAGTAAGCTAGCTTCGAGACGGACTCAAGGTTTGCGTCAATGGCTGTAAGCGACTGGGAACCCGAAAACTCGGGGTGTCGATACCGCGTAATCACTCCGCTTACCTAAATAGTACAGTGTGCTATCTGTCGCACAATTTAAATACATAAGTAGCATGGCATAAGTACAGGATCGTAAATAAAACCTCAAACTAGTTTGTGGCCCCAAAATAAAATAAGAATCAAGCTCTGGCTCAGGGGGGTCCCATATACCTCCCAGATGTGGATAGCGCGATAAATCAAGGAACAGGTATCAAGTACTCGGGGTCTTATGGGACACAAGTGGGCGTTCGGAAACCAAATATTATCTATCACCCACCGATGCCTCTGCTTACTTCAATTTTAGTTGTTAAACAGGATTTAAAGTGAACAATAAGTAAAACTATGATCGTCTCCAACATCAACATGCGGCAATACATCAACCACTGTGGCACTTGTCAACACGCAACAGCACTTGAGCACGCGACTGCGACACGCAAGTCCAACTATCTACCAAACAACAGGTAATAGGATGTGTCCAAGGCAATATAGGGCTGCACGGTATATCACAGGTACGGAAACTAAAGCATCGCAACACAGATAGCAATAGATCAACAGAAGGGAATAAATACTATAAAAGTAAGATAGGTAGAAAGGGGGAGATGCTCGCTTGAAAACATTGCCGAAGGTTCAACCGAAGATCGGGGCGAAGCTCACATCAACTCAACGGCCTTATCCGCGAAGAAGCAAAACACTAGAATGAACACCGGATGCAATATTTAATACAACGGCAGAAGATCGGCATGATGCATGTATGATGCATGGCATGGCAAAGGTGCAATACAATTAGGTCATACTAAGTGGAACCGGGGTCCCGACAATTATTTAGATGGTGCATGTTGTTTAGCTACCCCGCAATTTAAATGTTGTTTTAACAAGACAAAATAAGATACCGGTTCGCTACACAAGTTTAAATGAGGCCGATATGAGACTAGATTTGCCCGCATATGGGCCCCATATTTAATTATTAGGTGAATCGGCATAAGGCCCCCAAACCACATGATATGCATGCGAGATGACAATTAAATATGCAACAAGTTATATTATGGCATTTATAAAAATAGGGTTCTCGGATAAGGGTCACACATTAGGGTTCGGCGATCTTGGGTTCCGGGGTTCGGGGTCGGTCTCAGGGTCCAGATCTGGGGTTCGGGGTTCGATGGCTCGGCGGGATCGTTCTCGGACTCCGGGTTCGTTCTCAGATAACGGAGGTAGGTCTTGTCGCATCCGGGGTCTTCGGGTCATGTCGATGGTCGTGGCGTTCGGGATGAAGTACTTGCCGCATCGGGGTCTCGATGTCCGTGATGAAGTACTTGGCGTTCTCGAGGGAGCACTTGTCGTATCCGTGTCGGCGACCTTGGCGTTCAGGGGGGAAGTTCTCGGTGTCCGTGAGGTAGACCTTGGCGTGCCGAGGGTTCGGTGACGGAGGTCCTGACGGTTCCGGGGAAGAACTTGACGTTATACGGGTCCTCTGTCGACGGTTTCAGGCGTCCGAGAGGTGGATCTTGTGGGTTCAACTTGAAGTCCTTGGGGTGATCCTCGTATCACTTATGGCGTTGGTCGATCTTGGCGAAGGTTGCGTCACGAACTTCGGAACGGCCACGAGGTCATCTTATTCTTGGTTCGGCCTTCCTGTTGCCACAACCTACGGGAACACCAACAGCCGACTTGTGCCTTCTCCATCTGCGCAGGAACCCACACAACACGATGTTGTAGTCCTCCTGATGGACAGAAACAGAAGGCGCAGAACATGAGGGCGCGGCCTTGGCACCAGCAGCAGCCAGCGATGGCATCCACGGCAGCGGACCGAGGCGGTTGTGGAGGAGATCGGCTCGAGCGTCGCGCAGGGTAGGAGGGACGTCAGGCTCCTGCAGGGGCGCACGCTGGCCAGCGCTGAGCGGAAGGACGGGGACATGCAGGTCGGGGCGAGGAGGAGGCTGCCGGGCAGGCGGAGGAGGCGGACCAGGCGGTGGCGTGGGCTCGCCCGGCGTCGGGGCAGGTGGCGCCAGCAGCTGGCCCATGGAGGAGGTTGCCGGGTCGTGGAGGCGAGGGCGAGGCTCCCGGCCGGCAGCCACGGCGGCGGCAGCCGGCTGGCCAGCAGCGCAGTGAGGTGGAGGCTGGCCTTGGAGGCGGCTGGGCGGCAATGAGGCTCTGCAAGCAACAGGCGGCCTGAGGCGGAGGAGCGCCTTGGCGAGGCGGAGGCCGGGCGGGGAGGCGCAGCGGGCTCGAGGGGAGAAGGCAGTGGGGACGCCTTGGCGAGGGCAGGCCTTGGTGAGTAAGGCTGCGGAGGAGGGAGGTCTGGGGCCGGGGGAGGAGGGTGAGGCGGCCCGTGATGGCCGGAGGAGGGAGGCGGCTCGGCGTGAGAGAGAGAGGTCTGTGTGGGTGGGGAGCGGGCTGCAAGGAAGAGAGAGGGAGAAGAGAGAGAGAGGGACGGGGGCGTGCAGGGGGTGGGTCCCAGGGGAGGTGGGGTCGCGCCAGGGGGGTGGACCGGTTGGGTGGCTGCTGTGTGCGTGCGTGAGTCGTGTGGGTTGTGTGGTGGGTGAGTGTGTGTGGTGTGGGTTGGGTTTAGTCTAGGTGAGGTGGCATAGTGTGATAGGCTGAGGGGGAGGGGAGAGATGACGTGGCGAGTTGCTATAGGGTGGGGTGAGGTGGAGGCTGGGGTGGGTAGGATAGGATTGGTAGCTGTTGGAATTAGGTGGACCGATTTAAATTTCTGGGGTGGTCGTTCGGGTCATTCGGCCCGTTCGACTGCCCCACTAAAATAATAAATATTTTTATTTGTTTTACAAACACCGTTTGCAAACCGATATCAGACACACAAAAATAATCCGGGGACCCGGGGTTTGCATTTTGAAAACAAGTCGGGCGTTTTAGAAAACAAAACAAGTTTATCTGCAAATAGTTTTATGCAAACAATGCATGATGATGACGATGCAATGCACAAATTCAACGCGATTTTCTAATAGTGGTTTTGCGGGATGCCACAATTCGACACCACTAACAAAGGATCTCGCCCTCGAGATCCGCCTCATGGTACCGGAAGGGAGGTCGGCGATCTGCATCTTCTCGCTTCGTGTAGATCCTCGCGACACCACTAGCAAGAGGTCGTTGTCCGTGATCGTCGAGAGGACACTCCGGAACAAAAGGTCGAAGGTAGAGGTATCAACAAATAAAGCCACCTCTAGCTTCCGTGAACGGAGTAAAATCGCTGGATCCACTGATTCGATGTACAAGAGCGAATGATAAGAGTAGTCGGATGGTGATCAGTCCATCGCGCACCCAAACCATTACTCTGCACACGAATAGGCGGATTATGCAACCAACTCTCGGAATTAGACTGAAGATCTCAACAAGCGAGGTTCGGAAACAAAGGAGTGATGCAGACTTTGCATCGGATCTGGCGTAGATGATGTCGTCGCGTCGGAAAACACCGGAAAGCACAAACAAGGAACAAAGAATGATACCACAGCAGACGGATTCCTCAAGTAGCTCGAACACCGGATGATAGGACACCGTTATCAAAGAAGGAAGCGAAACCCTGAAGGTACGACGGAACCCAACCACGAGAATTCCTGGACTCGAAGAAAGAGACGAGAGCGGATTCAAAACACGCAGAGGTAAGAGGAGAATAGCAGAGGGGTAAGGAGTAAAATCAGACCTAATCAGAACTATCCAACCGATTTTGCAAAATAGTTTTGACACTCTACTTCGGCCGTTAGCTAGGTTATCCTACAGGCTGGACTTGTGGGGTATCGCAACTGCTGAGCTCTGATACCACTCTGTAACACCCTCAGAATCGGACCTATGCAAGTTTGAGAAAAATTCGCCAAACCCGCATAGAAACGATTCAAAGGTGCCCACCAGGCACTTTCGTGCGGGTGGAAAACGAAGTAATAACATTACACAACAGTCCTCGATGGGACCCACAGAACAGATATATATAACAGCGACTCAAAGAGTCAAGATTACAGATATAATATACAAAGATCCAAATCACCTTGAAAATGATATAGCGTCCAGCTACGGACAAGATGCAAATGGGGCTAAGAGCCCTGAAGAATAACCAATGGCGTCCATAACCCTGCCCAGGCCAAGCCGGAAGGGTAACCCTGCTAACGGCGTCGATCTCAAAACCTGCTTAAACAAAAGGGGTGCCGACAAAGGGCAAGGAAAAAGAAGGGCGTCGATCTTGAGGCGATTACAGCGAGGCTAGAATTTGGCGGTCCTCGCCTACATAGGTATGGTGGGCTGGCGGCGGCAGACATGCACTAAACAACCTATAGAGACTCGATACAACCGGCGGTTATCAGAGAGGGATAAGAATGACCTATCCGGATCCAACCTGAAACTAACACCAAACAAACCCATCCTGGTGTTTCCCCCTCGAGACCAATCGAGGAAGTCAACCGAGGAACTCACACAGTTGGCAGTTTTATTTATTCAGTTATCGTTGCAGCAATTACTAGTCAAGTATAGATAATCATCCTGATAAAATAAGCAGTGGGCACTTTTAGTTATCCATTCCGTGATAGTGGCAACACTTACTAGTTAGGTACATTATCATGAGATAACCCAAAACCCAGCAGTTGTTGGTACTTTTATTCAGCCATTCCGTTGTAGTTGCAAAACTGTGGCATCCCGCAAAACCACTACTAGAAAATCGCGTTGTTTTTGTGCATTGCATCGGCATCATCATATGTTGTTTGTCTAAAACTATGTTTGCAAAGCCCGTGTTGTTTTCTAAAACGCCCCGTCTTTAATTCAACACCAAAACCGGGTCGCCGGAATATTTTGTTTTTGTTTAAATTGTTTTGCAAACGGTCCGTTTAATTAAATAAAACATTTAATTAATTTTTAGTGGGGCAGTCGAACGGGCCGAGTAGACCCGAACGACCACCCCTGTTTTTAAATCGGTCCACCCTGCCAGCCCCATCTAAATCCTAATCCCACCTAAAATTCTACCCACCCTCTGTGGCCACATCACCCTGGCTACTCCCCTCGCGCCACCTCACCTTCCCTCACCCCTCCCACCAATCAGCAGCTGCCACTTGGCCCAGACCCCACCCCTCTCTCTCTTCCCTCACCTCTCTCTCTCAGCCCCCACCCCCAAAGACACCACACTTTCTGCTGGCCCACCCCGACCGCATCTCCTATCGAGCGTGGCCCCACCCCCACTCACGCGCCTGGCCTCCCCACCCGACAACTCCCCTGGGCCCGCGTGGCCCCACCCAGAACCGCACCCACCCGACGCTCTGCCCCTTCCCCCCCCGTCTCCTACCTCCCGCCCGAAGCCTCCTCTACCTCCCAACGCCGCCGGCCCCTCCCCGCTCTCCTCCCTCTTCCCCACGTCCGGCCACCTCCTCCCACCTTGTCCTCACCTCGGGATTCCCCTGCTCCCGCTCCTCTCACCGCCACCCGCCGTCCCCAACCGCCCCTGGCCCAACCCATCGACCCTCACGGAACCACCTACCGCCCCGTCCCTCTCCTCCTCCCCAGGACCCGCCAGGAACCCTGCCGCCTCCCGCTCATGTCCCCGAGCAACCGCCGCCGGCCTCTCCCCCGGAACGTCTCTCCCTGGCGGCGCCCCTCCCGGATGAGCCTCCTCCGCACCCTGCTCCCCACCAACCGTCTACTTGCGACCGACCTCCCGATCCCCATCGCCCGGCCTGCCCAGCCTTCCTCGGTCTTCCTCGCCGGGCCGCTGGCCTTGAAGGCCGTCGCCTCAAGGGCCTGCCCGGCCACCAGCCTCGCCTCGCTGCGGCCCGGCGGCGTCCACCTCACTGACGCCTCCTCGCCGTTCGCCCCGCCGGCCGCCTCGAGCCCCCGTCGACCTCGCCTCGCTGATCCTGCGTCCCCGCCGCCGTCCACCGAGAGCGCCGCCTGCTGCGATCTCGGCCTCTCCTTCCCTGGCCTCCTCTTCCGACCGTCCTCGCGCTGCCGCCGCCGTGTGCTTCCTCGTCGGGCGCTCCCCATCGCCTCTCCACCTCGCTGCCGCTGCCAGACTTCCTCTCTCGGCTCTGTCTGCAGTGCACCGTAACCTCCTCACAACTACGCCTTATCCTGCTTGCTCGCGTGAGCACTGTCCATGATAGGCGTATTGGTGATATGTTGTTCTAGTCCTTTGAGTTTGTCTCGGGTGTCTTCCAACGCTATGTCTTTGCCCGTTTATTCTCAAGGCCAACATTTTTTTAAGTGTGCTGAGAAGAGGATATGTGTCCGTGCCCATGGGAAATCAAGCTTGGTTTTTCTCCGTGTCGTCGAGCCAACAAACAACATGCCAAGTCCAAGTTCGCCATCGACAATCGAAGCCTCGAAACCCCAATCTCTCCTTAGCGGTACCCGAAGACCGATCTTGGGACGCCAAGAACTCCCTCACGGAACATCAAGTACTACTACAAGGACCCGAAGACCGATCCCGCCGGACGCCAAGATCTTCAATCGGATCCGAGGACCCCGAGACCCCGGTGCGATAAGTACTTTCGGGTTCCCAGTCGTTCACAGCCGTCTACCCAAACCTTGAGGCCGTCTCGGAGCTTGCTTACTCCGTTGCGGATTCTACTTAAGGGGTGGCCCCCTGAAATATTTCTGAATCCTGTGATTGTTCAGTCGTGAAAGCCTCGTTGGGTTTTGATTTGGTTTTTCCGAGGTTGATCGAGCGTGTGTTGCTATTGGTGCACCCCGTCCGGGTAAAACTTTCTGAAAGCCGTGTCCGCGGATATGGACGACTTGGAGCACAGTTTCTTGATCATAGACAAGCATAACTAAAGTTTATTGCTATAAATTTGACTTATAATGACTAGTAATCAGCTCCACTATAATGGAATGACTAAATAATACTGCCCACAATTGCTTGTTTTGTGTGTCGCTTGCGACCATTGTACTGACTAGTAAATCTTGCAACTTCTAGCGAAATGGCTGAATAAAAGTACCAACAACTGCTGGGTTATGGGTTTATCTCATGCTACCTGTATCTGATTAGTAATTGACGCAACTATAACGGAATGGTTAATTAAAAGTGGCCACTGCTTACTTTATCAGGACGATTAACTAAATCTGACTAGTAATTGCTGCAACGATAACCGAATAAATAAAACTGCCAACGGTGTGAGTTCCTCGGTTGACTTCCTCGTTTGGTCTCGAGGGGGAAACACCAGGATGGGTTTGTTTGGTGTTAGCTTCAGGTTGGATCCGGTTAGGTCCTTCTTACCCCCCCCTGATAACCGCCCGTCGTATCGAGTCTCTATAGGGTGTTTAGTGCATGCTGCCGCTGCCGCTTCAGTCCACCATACCTTTGTAGGCGAGGACCGCCGAATTCTAGCCTCGCCGTGTACTGGCCTCGATCTTGGCTCCTCTTTTTCCTTTGCCCTTTGTCGGCACCCCTTTTGTTTAAGAAGGTTTGAGATCGACGTCGTTAGCAGGGTTACCCTTCCGGTTTGGCCTGGGCAGGGTTATGGACGCCATTGGTTATTCTTCAGGGCTCTTAGCCCCATTTGCATCTTGTCCGTAGCTGGACGCTCTATCGATTTCAAGGTGATTTGGATCTTTGAATATTATATTTGTATTCTTGACTCATGGAGTCGCCGTTATATATATATCTGTTCTGTGGGTCCCATCGAGGACTGTTGTGTAATGTTATTACTTCGTTTTCTACCCGCACGAAAGTGCCTGGTGGGCACCTTTGAATCGTTTCTATGCGGGTTTGGCGAATTTTGCTCAAACTTGCATAGGTCCGATTCTGAGGGTGTTACAAAAACTTACTAGTCAGGTATAATGGTCGCAAGCGACACTCCCAAACAAGCAATTGTGGGCAGTATTATTTAGCCATTCCGTTATAGTGAAGCTGATTACTAGTCATTATAAGTCAAATTTATAGCGATGAACTTTAGTTATGCTTGTCTATGGTCGAGATACTGTGCTCCAAGTCGTCCATATCCACGGACACGGCTTTCAGAAAGTTTTACCCGGCCGGGGTGCACCAATAGCAACACACGCTCGATCAACCTCGAAAAAACCAACTCAAAACCCAACGAGGCTTTCACGACTGAACAATCACAGATTGAAATATTTCAGGCCACCCTTGAGTCTACCCGCAAAGTAAGCTAGCTTGAGACGGACTCAAGGTTTGCGTCAATGGTATGGCGGGAACCCGAAAACTCGGGGTGTCGATACTGCGTAATCACTCCGCTTACCTAAACGATGCAAGGTGCTATCTCATGCACAATTTAAATACATAAGTAGCATGGCATAAGTACAGGATCGTAAATAAAACCTCAAACTAGTTTGTGGCCCCAAGAAATAAGACTGAATCAAGCTCTGGCTCAGGGGGGTCCCATATACCTCCCGGATGTGGATAGCGCGATAAATCAAGAGCAGTATCAAGTACTCGGGGTCTTATGGGACACAAGTGGGCGTTCGGAAACCAAATATTATCTATCACCCACCGATGCCTCTGCTTACTTCAATTTTAGTTGTTAAACAGGATTTAAAGTGAACAATAAGTAAAACTATGATCGTCTCCAACATCAACATGCGGCAATACATCAACCATCGTGGCACTTGTCAACACGCATAGCACTTGAGCACGCACATTGCGACACGCAAGTCCAACTATCTACCAAACAACGTAATAGGATGTGTCCAAGGCAATATAGGGCTGCACGGTATATCACAGTGCGAAACTAAAGCATCGCATAACGAGATAGCAATAGATCAATGAAGGAATAAATACTATAAAAGTAAGATAGGTAGAAAGGGAGATGCTCGCTTTGAAAACATTGCGAAGGTTCAACCGAAGATCGGGCGAAGCTCACATCAACTCAACGGCCTTATCATGAAGAAGCAAAACACTAGAATGAACACCGGATGCAATATTTAATACAACGGCAGAAGATCGGCATGATGCATGTATGATGCATGGCATGGCAAAGGTGCAATACAATTAGGTCATACTAGGTGGAACCGGGGTCCCGACAATTATTTAGATGGTGCATGTTGTTTAGCTACCCCGCAATTTAAATGTTGTTTTAACAAGACAAAATAAGATACCGGTTCGCTACACAAGTTTAAATGAGGCCGATATGAGACTAGATTTGCCCGCATATGGGCCCCATATTTAATTATTAGGTGAATCGGCATAAGGCCCCCAAACCACATGATATGCATGCGAGATGACAATTAAATATGCAACAAGTTATATTATGGCATTTATAAAAATAGGGTTCTCGGATAAGGGTCACACATTAGGGTTCGGCGATCTTGGGTTCCGGGGTTCGGGGTCGGTCTCAGGGTCCAGATCTGGGGTTCGGGGTTCGATGGCTCGGCGGGATCGTTCTCGGACTCTGGGTTCGTTCTCAGATAACGGAGGTAGGTCTTGTCGCATCCGGGGTCTTCGGGTCATGTCGACGGTCGTGGCGTTCGGGATGAAGTACTTGCCGCATCGGGGTCTCGATGTCCGTGATGAAGTACTTGGCGTTCTCGAGGGAGCACTTGTCGTATCCGTGTCGGCGACCTTGGCGTTCAGGGGGGAAGTTCTCGGTGTCCGTGAGGTAGACCTTGGCGTGCCGAGGGTTCGGTGACGGAGGTCCTGACGGTTCCGGGGAAGAACTTGACGTTATACGGGTCCTCTGTCGGTTTCAGCGTCCAGAGGTGGATCTTGTGGGTTCAACTTGAAGTCCTTGGGGTGATCCTCGTATCACTTATGGCGTTGGTCGATCTTGGCGAAGGTTGCGTCACAAACTTCGGAACGGCCACGAGGTCATCTTATTCTTGGTTCGGCCTTCCTGTTGCCACAACCTACGGGAACACCAACAGCCAACTTGTGCCTTCTCCATCTGCGCAGGAACCCACACAACACGATGTTGTAGTCCTCCTGATGGACAGAAACAGAAGGCGCAGAACATGAGGGCGCGGCCTTGGCACCAGAAGCAGCCAGCGATGGCATCCACGGCAGCGGACCGAGGCGGTTGTGGTGGAGATCGGCTCGAGCGTCGCGCAGGGTAGGAGGGGCGTCAGGCTCCTGCAGGGCGACGCTGCCAGCGCTGAAGGGCGAGACATGCAGGTCGGGGCGAGGCTGAGGAGGCCAGGCCGGTGGCGTGGGAGCGGCGTCGGGGCCAGTGGGCGCCCAGCTGAGGAGGAGGGTGCCAGTCGTGGAGGCGAGAGGCGGTGTAGGCTCCACGGCCCGGAGGCGGGCCAGGCAGACGAGGGCTGGGCAGCCGGGTGGAGGTCGCTGGCGGCGGCTGAGGCCGGGCGGGGAGGCTCGAGGAGGCGCAGGGGGGCCGGAGGGCGAGGCCTTGTGAAGGGCTGCCGGAGGAGGTCTGGGGCCAGGGGAGGGTGGGGGAGGGCGGCCAGTGAGGCCGGAGGGAGGCTCGGCCAGCAGAGAGGAGAGGTCTGTGGCGTCAGTGGGGGCCAGAGGCTGTGAGGGGAGAGAGAGAAGAGAGAGAGGACAGGCGTCAGGTGGGTCAGGGGGAGTGGGTCGCGAGAGGTGGACGGTTGGGTGGCTGCTGTGTGCGTGCGTGAGTCGTGTGGGTTGTGTGGTGGGTGAGTGTGTGTGGTGTGGGTTGGGTTTAGTCTAGGTGAGGTGGCATAGTGTGATAGGCTGAGGGGGAGGGGAGAGATGACGTGGCGAGTTGCTATAGGGTGGGGTGAGGTGGAGGCTGGGGTGGGTAGGATTGGATTGGTAGCTGTTGGAATTAGGTGGACCGATTTAAATTTCTGGGGTGGTCGTTCGGGTCATTCGGCCCGTTCGACTGCCCCACTAAAATAATAAATATTTTTATTTGTTTTACAAACACCGTTTGCAAACCGATATCAGACACACAAAAATAATCCGGGGACCCGGGGTTTGCATTTTGAAAACAAGTCGGGAGTTTTAGAAAACAAAACAAGTTTATCTGCAAATAGTTTTATGCAAACAATGCATGATGATGACGATGCAATGCACAAATTCAACGCGATTTTCTAGTAGTGGTTTTGCGGGATGCCACACAAAGCTACAAGGATTTTTGGAAACTCAAGGCCAACTAATGCTTAAGGTGACTGATCAAATGATCAAAATGGAAGAAAGCTATCCCAAAAGAGTTTTTGTCAACAAGGATGACAGAAACATTATTATAGATGGAGCACCAGCTTGCATTATTTGTGGAGACAAGGATCATACCTTCAGGGAGCATGGAGATCAATGTCCCAACTGTGAAGAGAAACATCCTGTTGGACAATGTCCCACTTCTCAAGCTACTTGCTACCTATGTGAAGGAAACAACCATGTCCCTATCCAATGCCCCATCTATTCCATGGTGGAACAAAGGAAACAAGAAGGATCCAAGTATACCAAGAATGTTGATGGCAAAGGAAAAGGACCACTTATACCTCCAAACAAAACAACCAAATTCAAAGGATCAAAGAAAGTCAAGAAGCAAAAGATAGACAAAAGCCATGTGCAATGTTATAAATGTAAGGAAATGGGACACTATTCTGGTGAATGCCCAGCGAACCCGAAGAATAAAGAGATTGGCCAAGTGATGTGCAACAACTGCAAAGAGTTAGGCCACTATGTAGCAACTTGTCCACAAGAGCCACGTAAAGAACTCAAGGAAATCCACTGTTTCAACTGCAAAAACCCAGGACATTATGCAAGCAACTGTCCAGAAAAGATGAAGAACAAGTTGAACAAGCCTATGGAGAAACTCAACCTTGGCCCATGAGTCAAGTGTGAAAATCAAGGACACAATGCAAATGTTTGCCCATGAGAAGTTTTCCCAGGATCCCAAGAAGGCCAATATGTAATTTTTGTTTGAAAATTTTTAAGGGTGGAAGTACCCTAGTTGTTTTGAACCTGCTTGTAACCCTAGCCTCCCCAAATCTCGGGACGAGATTTATTTTAAGGGTGGTAGCCTGTCACATCCCAAGATATTCCAAATCTTGTAATGTGAAAAATAAATGAATAAAATAAAACTTTGTTTGATTTTCAGGGCCAGAAGAAACTTTTTGAATTCAATTGGGACTGCAAACCTATTTGAATTAAATAAAACCCTAAAGGGATTCATAAAGATAAACATTTAAAGTAAAATAAAATGTTTTAGAACTACAATTTTGATCCTTAAAATAAAAGAATTTGGATTTCAAAAGAAATATAAGTTTTATAAATAAAGAATATTTTATAAAGCCAAATTAAACCTTGGCCAAGCTTTGAATTAAAACATTTTGTTTTCATAAAAATAGTAAAGTTTTAAATTAAATAAATTTAATAAGGATTTAATATCCAAGTTTTATTAATAAAGGTTTTACTACTTCCAAAATAACAAAACCTAATTATTTATTTAAAAATAAGTTTTCCAGGTACATGTTATTCCCAAATAAAACCTACTGAATTGGTTTTGAAAATAATTAGGTTTCAAAATGGAGTTTTAAAATAAACATCAAATTACATTTTGATTTAATAACAATGGTCTATTTACTTAATTAATAATGGACCTAAAATAAAATTATTATTTTGGTTTTGGAATTCTGGTTTATGTGACAAAACAGAACCAAATTGATAGTTGCAAAAGTTTGTTGATTGTTTGAAATTGATTTGAGTGTGATTTGATAGTTTGGAATTTCAAAACAGAAAATAGTATTGGAAAAAGGAAAAGGTTTAAAACAGAAAAAAATAAGATTTGGACCTGACCCAACTGAGCCAGCCCAAGAAGCCTAGAACCAGCCCAGCTTCCCATCCCCGAAAGAAAACGGTTTGCACCAATTTATTAAACCGCAGTGACACTGACTGGTGTACCTCCCTCTCACTTCTTTTCCCACTGACGACTGGACCCCACCTCCCTGTTCATCCTCCTCACCCGCACGACCCCTTCTCCCCCAAACCGCGCTCCCGTTCTCTGTCATTCAACCGCGCGTTCAATTCACGAATAATGGCTGCGTTAATCTTGCCCTGACCATGCGTACATAAGCGCCCCTCCACCCTCTGTCATTTCCCTCAAACGCGAACGCCACATCGCCACCAGGCTGCTCGCATTGCTTGCGACAACCCCCTGTCTCCGACCACCTTCCACCTTCGATTCCGGCCAACACTCACCACCTCCTGCCTCCCCGACCAAGCTCGCACCTTCACCACTCCTTGGCGCATCTGCCTGTACCCTTCGTTCGACCGCGGGCGCCCCAGAGCATCGCCTTCGTCAAGCTCTGACCTCGTCGTCGTCTGTCTCGTCTCCGTCAAGCTCCCCCGGTAAGCCTCGACCGCCCCTCTGTTTCTCGATCATGCAAGCATATTTGGCTTAGTCTTACGCACCTAACCATACCCTCGGTTGGCCTTCTCGTGACCTGTAGCGACAACTCCGACCACGACCAGGACCACCCGACGTTGTTCTCTACTCCGGGGAGCAATCGCAGCTGTACCCGAACACCCCTGCCACGACAAGCACACGTCGAGCATCACCACGTCCTCGCGAATCTGGTGAGCATCCTCCCCTCTCTTCTAGAGTCCTGTTTCACCAGCGCTGCGGCCAACTGACCTCGCCACCGCCAGCAACCGTCGCTGCGCCGCTAGAGTTTGGTCAATGCGTTAATAGCCGTAGGATCTGGATCGAACGAATAAGAATAGATCACTTAAACATGAAGGGTTACGCGTCCTGTGCCGCACGATCTGATTAGATCCAATGGCTGCAACGCGAGATCCCGCCGAACCGGTACCGTCCAATGATATTGCGACGCGTGGCCAGGTCTGTTTAAAACAGAAAGTGGAAATCAGATTTAAGTTGCAATTTCAAACCTTTGTAACTTTCGATCCACACGTCCAAAATTTACAAATTTGGTACTGTTGGAATCAGTAGAACAAACCCTAGCCAACCATGCCTTTGGTTTAGCAAATAGTATCTGTTAGCTTGTTGGTTTTTGCAGAAACATTTGATTGCTTGTCTAGTTTAGAACAATGATTCAAAAATGTTTTTGGGGTCAAAACCTTTGCAAATTGGATTTTTGTAAACTCACTGACCCTAGGAACCAACCCTTAGTTTGGAAAATGAATTTGGTAATGTCTAGGATGGATTAATTGGCTTAGCCCATTTCTAGCCAAATAAAAGAATGGTTTTTGTTATGAAAATGTTTATGGAAAGAAAATATTGAGAAAATGGTTTGGATCAAATCTACTGACCCAAAACAACAAGTTTTGAGAAACAACAACTTATTTGGTGAACCACATAGAGTTGTTGCTATTATAAAAATGTTTTCCACCACATAAAATAATGAAGGGATTTAAAAATGGTTCTTGGACAAAACCCTTTTTCAAATGACTTTGCCACTTTGGAAAATGACCAATTTGGAACTTACAAAGTTTATAAACCTAGTGGAGACCATCTTTACAAATAGAACCATCTCTTGCATGCTTACATGCATGACTTAGATCCCATAGTTTTATGTGTGTGAATTGTTGTTTGGTTGATTATTTGGAATGCTAGTTGATTTGGTGTTTGCTTGATTGATTGTAGTGAAATTAGCAAAGTGTGAGACTAGCAAGATCAAGGAGTGAACCATCATTCCCTACCCAAAAAGGCAAGTTACACTATCATCTAAAGTCCTACTATTTTCATTATACTTAGTGGATTTTGAAAACATGCATGAAAAGAATTTTATACTTATGCTATGCTAAATCCTAAATAGGATTCCCTGTACATTCCTTAGTAAAAACAATGTAGTGGTTACATGCTTAGCCATGCTATATTTTGAAAAAGAGATACATGTTGAGATTTTACAAAGGTTGAGAAAAGGACTTGTGTTTTACATAATAAAACAAGGACTCAATGAACCACCTAGGTGGAGGATACTTTAAGTTTTGGAGAAGGTGGCAACAAAAGGAACCATATCTATGGCAATCACTTTGTGTTGTGCTCCAAAAGAAAACCACTTAGGAAACTTAGAGATTGAACATGTTTCTCCAATTGTGGCTTTCGTGTGCAACCACATGCTATTATGGCTCTGGCTTAGTCAACTACATTGGGAAGACCCATGCATTGTCTTGATCTGGACATGGGGATCTGGAATGCTTCATGGGTGCTGAAGACAAGCTAGCAATGGTGTATGGGAGGACCCTTTGGAAAGACTTCGTCACATTCTCAATCTGCCAGTACTCCATTTTGGTGAGTGCTAATCCATTGCCCTTGGTGGCAAAAGGATGGGATTGTGACATGTGGGTAAAGTGTACTCCTTCTGCAGAAGATAATAAAATCTAAGTACTTAGCCGTGTCCCCGGTTAGGGACAATACTGAGCAACTAAAGTTTGAACTATGGGAGATCTCGACATTCCAACTTCTAAAATAAAAATTGATGCACTTGGGGGTACCAAGGAATTCAAAGAGATTTTGTTAAGCTTGATGCACTTGGGGTTACCAAGGTGCTCAAGAGATTTTGCTTAAAGCTTGATGTACTTGGGGTTACCAAGGAACTCATGAGATTTTGATAAAACTTGTTGCACTTGGGGTTACCAAGGAGCTCAAGGGATTTTGACAAGGACTTGAACACTTGAGTTTCTACCAAGGAGTTCAAGGAACTTGGAAAAGAGATTTGACAAAGGACCAAACCCTTTTTGAAAAGATAGGATAAAATATTGCTTTATGCAAATAAGCCTTAAGCTCTACTTAGCCAAAATTGCATGTAATGATAGGATCCACTTATATTCTACAAAGTAGTGAAACTTGCCAATACAATTCAAATGTATTGACCCTTGTGGCTGTAACTTGTAATGTTGCAGGTTTGATTGATTTTAGTGAAGTTTGATTGATTAGGATTACAAAGTCTACAACCAGCATTTGCCTGTGGAACTTTGAAGATGAAGGACCCCATGACTATAGTTATTCCGCTGCAATGTAATGTAATAGCCAAATGAGCTATGTATGATGTAATAAAATTATGTTATTCCTGGTTATAAAGTTATACTATGACCTTTGTTTCTTGATATTACATCTAAACTGTGGATGCTAGCTATTGATCCAGGGACTAGCATTGTAAACACAGGGAACTCCACCTTATGTTGTTTCTAAGGTTGGGACACTCCCTCTACAGTTAGTTTAGTGTGCATTTTCCCAAAACTTATTGATTGATTCATACTGTTGGTATTGCTTGTTCTTAAATTATTTGTATCTAGTCACCCTTATGAACTTTGAAGGTGTCCTATGCATTTATGTTTTGATATTACTTGAAGGACAAGCTGAATACCACTCATGCTATGTTTTCTATATGTGAAACATACAAATTTCTTTCAAAGCATTATTCATGATATTTTTTTGTGTTGCCTTTCATGTTGCAACATAGTTGCTATGTCTTATTGTTAGAAATATATATTTCATGCTCATGTTTAGAGTACTATGATCCTAGATATAAATGCTTTACAATATTTTGATCAAGATTGTGATGGTGGATGTCACCTCAAAAATTATTATTTTTATCACTTACCTACTCGAGGACGAGCAGGAGTTAAGCTTGGGGATGCTTGATACATTGTAAACGTATCTATAATATTTGATGATACATGCTTGTTTTGTACCAACTATCTTATGTTTTTTCTACACTTTGAGACATGTTTATACATTTTCTAGAACTAACCTATTGACAAGATGCCACAGTGCCAGTTGCATGTTTTGTGCTGTTTTTGGTTTCAAAAAAGCTAGTAAAGAAATATTCTCGGAATTGGACAAAACAAAAGCCAAAGTTCCTATTTTTCCCGACACGACACAGAGTCCGAAGGAGAGACGAAGAGGCGCCACGAGGCAGCCACACCAGACGGTGGCGTGGCCATGGGAACGCCACCAGGTGGTGTGATCCCCTCGGGTGTCCATCGACCTTTCCCTTCCCCCTATATAAAGCCATCGACGCAAAAACCCTAATTCATCTAGACTCCATCCACAAAAAGTTCCGCAACACCGCCGCCACCGAAGAGGAGATTCGGGGGACAGAAGTCTCTGTTTTGGCACCCTATCGAGACAGGGAATTGCCCCTCCCCCCCCCCGGAGCCATCTCCATCGAATCCACCGCCATCTCCATCGCCGTTGCTGACTCCCATGATGAGGAGGGAGTAGTTCTCCCTCGATTCTAAGGGCTCTACCGGTAGCTATGTGTTAATCTCTCTCTATGCGTGATGTTTATAAAATCATGAGCTTTGTAACCTAGTTGAATAAGTAGATCTACTCTGCTACTCAAGTGCTTTAATTATTGTAATCTCCAGGTATCCCCACGTGTGTGAAGTTGACAGTGTGCACACCGTGTGGTACTTAGGCTAAAGATTACAGAAATACTTATCACGAGTTATAATTTGAGTTGAATGTCTCTATGAGTTTGTGGTGTTTATTGGAACCATCTAGCACTCGAGGTGACAATGGGGTTATCTATATGGGTAATGTGAACTTTGAGGTGTGCTGTTATAGCCCTACATCGTCCAACCAGAGAGTACTTCAGAGTAGCATAATGAGGAGAGGATATTTACATGAGAGTGTCCACTAGTGAAAGTATGATCCCTAGGTCTTGTTTCTAAGCATTGAAACACCATTTATAATCAGTCCTGCTACATGTTTGTTTTCTGCCATATTTATTTCAGATTGCAATTACCACTTATAATCATCCATATCACTTGTATTTCACTATCTCTTCGCCGAACTAGTGCACCTATACACCAGAAAAGTGTATTGGGTGTGTTGGGGACACAAGAGACTTCTTGTATCTTGATTGCAGGGTTGTTTGAGAGGGATAGCTTTGACCACTTTCTCCCTGAGTTCGATAAACATTGGGTGGTCTACTTAAGGGAAACTTGCTGCTATTCTACAAATCTCTGCACTTGGAGGCCCAACACTGTCTACAAGAATAGAAGCATGCGTAGACATTAAACTATTAAGGCTCTAATTAATTTGCATGAAGGGAACGTGAAGCTCGAATTGCCTTCGTTTGATCCTTTTGTTATTCATTTTCCCATGAAAAAGAAATCCAAGCAAGATGAGAAGGAGGCCATCACTTTGAAGGCCAATTATTTTAGAGTGGGTGTTCCGCTCATCTGGCCAAAGTGAGCAAAATCAGGGTCAAGCTATTGACCATAAAAGACCGTTGCATGGGAGGCAACCAATGTGAAATAAAGGTTTGAGTAAAGTTTTTAAGTTTTAGTTTAAATTTTATGTTGAATAAAGAGTGCTAGAAAACTCTAGTGAGAAGGAGAGATTCAGCGGTACTAAAAATTCCTGTTTTATAAATGCCAAAGTTGGTCGATAATTTAGTCTTTCATTTTTCTGTCAAAACAAGGTGTTTTGCTAAGTTTCAGTCTAAAACGTAATTCTTGAAGAAATAGAATTTTTTTGATGTATACAGAAGCTTTAACGACCAACTATACGGCGGGAATAAATATTCCCGCCATATAGTTCTGGCCGTATAGTTATTTGAGCCATCGACAATTTTTCATCTCCAGATACAGAAGGTTTAACGACCAACTATACGGCGAGAAATTTATTCTGACCATATAGTTCCGGCCGAATAGATACAGCCTCCAGGAAAGAAACCCTAGAAACCCTAATTTTTTGCCGTCATACCAACTATACTTCGGAAACAAGTTTTCCGGCCATATAGTCGCGTCCAACCACTTAAACACACAGGAAGGTACCGAAAACATTGTAGGGGTTCGTAGCATGGAAAACAAAAAATTTCTACCGCATAAAGACACACAAGCCAAGATCTATCTACTAGATTGTAGCAACGAGTCGATTAGAGTACTCACCCTCGAAGATTCCAAAGCGGTTAACGAGAGCAAATTCTCGTGGGTGATGTAGTCGTACACTTGCCGATCTCAAGGTCTCGTAGACGATCCTTCCGGCGTTGTGTTCCGGAAGCGCTTCCGCAATCGATCACACGTTCGGTACTCGATGAAGTTCTTCCTCTCCCTTGTTCCAGCAGGCGGTAGAGGTTGTAGTTCTCTCCTCGCGATTCCGGCAGCACGACGGTGTGGTGTCGGAAGTAGAGGGAAGATCCCGCAGGGCTTCGCCTAAGCCGGAGAAGGTTATGGTGGAGTATTAGGGTTTCCCCGGCGATCTAGGGTTTAGAAGCAGGAGAGGAGGAGGTGGAGCCGGCGGCGACTAGGGCACGGTGAGCCGACGGCGGTGACAACAGGAGGCGGCGGCGCGGGCTTGGGTGGTAGTGGTGTTGTGTGGAGGGGCAGCACCCTCCCCTCTATTTATGAGAGGGAGGGTGTAACATCCCAAAATTCATGATTTCAAAGTTTTCATATCATTCATAATCATTTTAGGATCATTTTCAATTGATATTTCAAAAACAGAAGCATTTGTTGGTTTATTATTTGATGTAAGGAAGGCAATGGCCCTATTGCTACTCTCTGCTATGAGAACACTTGATTTAATCAGAAGAAGGTTTGGATTGAGTTTTGTTTGTTGTTTCCAAAGCATGGTCAAAAATTTCAGAACAAAATATAAATTCAAACTATTCATATACCCATTAAGGAATAAAGAACTAAGGCATGTTTTTCTGTTAAATTCAAGGGGGCAAAGTACTTAGAATGAAACATCAATGTTTTATACCCAAATATATACATGGACCACTTTACAAATATCCAGAAAGGATTTGAATTCAAAACACATTTGAAATCATTTGAAAAGATTCAGGAAAAATCAATCAGAAAAAGAAAAAGATAAAAGAATGAGGAAAGGGTCGGCGCCACCAAACATGCCCAGCAGCAGAACCAGCCCATGAGCCACCCGGGAATCTTCCCCTCTCCTCTATGTTTCTCACTCTACCCGCGTGCACCCACTCACTGACGCCCTGGCCCCACCGCCACATCAGCGTCGTCGCCAATCCCGCGTCGGAGGAACTGCTCCTCTCTGTCGTTTCTTCGCCGAATCAAATCTGTTTGTTTGCGCTTGATTTCTGGAGTAATTCCTCCTCCTCGCTCGGCTACTTAAACCCCTCCCCACTCCGCTCCTTTCCCCTCACTCAGCAACCCCAGAGCGCAGCTAGGCTGTCCACAATCGAGCTCGCGCCGCCGCAGTACCGAGCATCTCCGGCGGTAAATTCCGGTGAGCACTCCCCACCCCTTGCCTTCTAGTCTTGCCAGTATGATCACTGCAACCTTGCGCATCTTCTAACACCACTGGTGTGTGCTAGGACCATCCAGAACCTCGCCAACATCAATGACTACACGTGCCCGACGAAGCCATCAACTCCGACGAGCTCCCCTGGTTAGTACTGACCGCGCCTCCCCCTCTCGTTCATGCTCACACACTCGCCTCGGCTGCACGCATCTAACGCAACCTTTCTCATGCCTTAGCATGACCCGTAGCGTCGCCACCGTCTTCAGCAGTACATGCCCGACGACAGAAGCGACTCCGACGAGCAATCCCTGACGACCTCGTGCGCCCCTTCGCCAACAAAGACCACCTCGATCACCAGCGTCATCACGCGAACTCGGTGAGCTATTCCACTGCCTTCCTCGCTTCCTGTATCGCCGGCAGCATCATGTCCCGAGCGCGCCGCCGCCAGCCACCGTCGCAGCGTCGCCCGTTTTAGGTCTGTTAGATCTAGATCCAACGCATTTGATAGATGACTTAAGCGAAGCGGTATGTTTAGATCCGAGCCGTGCAATGCACTTTTAATCTGACGATCCAGAGAGACGGATCCGTGTGAACCGGTACCGTCCAATCAGAAGCTGCCGCGTGGCTAGGGTTTAGATTTAAAATCTGAATTTAGATCTATTAGATGTTCAAACTTGCAAAATTCATAACTTTTGATCCACATGTCCAAATTTTGCAAATTTTATATCAATTGAATCAGCATAAAGAGTAATTTCCAACCATGCACATTGTTTAATGAATTGCTTCTGTAAACTTAGTTGTTTTTGCAGAGACATTTGTAAGCTTATTTTGTGTATAAAAATTAGTTGGAAAATGTTTTAAAGGCCAAATAAAGTTTATTTGATGTATAAATTTTTAGTTTATCAATCAGTACTGTTTTACTTGCCTTTTTTGGTTTAGAAAGATCATCACATGGCATTTACATGCATTCATATATTTTTGTTTGATTATTATGGAATGTGAATTTGGTGCTATCATTTTATATGTAGATGTTGGTGCTAGTTGTGATTGTGACTGTGAGGATTGTTTAATCACCCAACTACCAAGGCAAGTGGTGCTTCATATTTTTGTCCCAATATTTTGACTATGCATTAGAAATATTTTGTATAGGGCTTGCATGAATATTTTTGCTAAGTATCTATATGCTATGCTTGGGAAATCCTAGTAGTTGTAGAATTGTTAGAATTTTCTCTAAGTTAAGATACTTTCTATTGCCATGCTTAGCCTAGCTAGTAGCAACCAAGGGTGATATATATACATGCTATGGAAAAATATTGCTAAGTCTTTGACTTATGTTTTTGCTTAATAAAACAACTAAGTGAATGAAACACCTGGGTGGATTGGTAATTGCTTGGTGGTTTTTGGTTGAGTGGTTACCAGGGCCCATTTTCTAATGGTCTACCCTGTGTATCTCACTTGTGGAATGCCACCCAGAACAAAGGGATTTGAGATGCCATATTTTAAGAAGCTTCTAGTGCAGCCACATGGCATTATGGGCTCTGCCTAGATCATATAGGTTGCAATAACTTAGCCATTTGGACAGTTGGTGGTAGTGGGTGATAGGTTGGAATGCGTCCATTTGGTCTAAGGGAAGGCTTCTGAAAGGTCCTGTCTTGGTGAAAATCAAGTCTTGTGGGGAAAGTGCACCACCTCTGTAGAAGGAAGAAACTAAGTACTCAGCCGTGTTCCCGGTAATGGACAACTTGAGCATCAAGACATGGAAGATATCAAGAATCTCCTCATCCCAATTTTCTAAAGTAAAAAACTTGTGGTTGAATAAGGGTGAAGGTTCACCAATTTCTATTGGTGGTTCCTTGGGAGTTTTTGTCAAACAAAAACTTAGTGTTTTCAACTGATAGGTAAAACCTATTTTGAGCAAAGCAAGCCTAAGCTACACTTAGCCAAATTCATGTAGTAACTAGATATTCTACTAAGGTATCACTTGCCAATACTATTTCAACGTATTGACCCACTATGGCTGTAACTTGTGATGTTGCAGGTTACTCTGATGAGGATTAGGGGCTATGAGTCTACACTCAACATGCTTGCCTGTGGCACATGAAGATGAAGACTTTTATTTATATTGTTAAGTTAAACTCTTGTACTAGCCTATGGCTATGGAGTTGTAAAATACTATGTTATCTCTAGAATGATGATGTAATAATGACCTTTGTTTCTGTGTACTTCATCTTAAACTGTGGATGCTAGCATTTGATCCAGGGACGAGCATTGCAATCACAGGGACCTTTACCTTTATAAAGGTGGGGTCTTACAGAGGGGAAGCTAGGGAGAGGGGAGTTTGAATCCTTCCCCAACTCCCTCTCCTTCTAGGCTTTTAGTGGAGGGAGAGAAGGATTGTATTCTTCCTTCACTAGGAAACATTATCCCAGTTTGACTTTTCAAACCTGCCTTTTGAATTTCAATTTTGGAGTTCGTATTAACTCTTTATTGGCATAGCCCTTTGACCTAGGACGTGATGAAACCATTCAACTTAGTCATGAAACATTCGTGCACCATTCCCCTTCCGGTCCGGCGAACCTTCTAGACCCTTCTAGATCATTCCGGTGAAAACACCAGAATCATTCCTGAACTCCGGAATTGGACTTTCCTTATATGAATTTTATTCTCTGGACCATTCCAGATCTCCTCATGATATCCCGGATCCCATCTGAGACTCCGAACAACATTCGGTCTCCCTACTTACATTCCATATCTACTAAACAACATTGAATCCTTAAGTGTGTCTCCCTACGGTTCGTGAATTATGCAGACATGACCGAGACTCTTCTCCGATCAATAACCAATAGAGGAATCTAGAAATTCATATGTTTCCCACATATTTCTACAATGACTTTTTGATCGATTGAACCATTTACATACGATACCAATTTCCCTTTGTCTCACGATATTTTATTTATCCAAGGTCTGATCGTCGGTATCTGTGCATACCTAGTTCAACCTCATTACCGATAAGTACTCTTTTCTCGTTCCCATGACATGTGATCCCTTGTGAGCCATTCACATGCTTGCAAGCTAATTGGATGACATTCTACCAAGAGGTCCCAGAGTATATCTATCCATCATATGGATGGACAAATCCCACTCTTGATCCATGTGCCTCAACACATACTTTCCGAACACTCAATGCCACCTTTATAGCCACCCAGTTACGGTGTGGTGTTTGATGTCATCAAAGCATCCATCCAGTGATGGTGATTAGCATGACCTCATGGTCGAAGGAATTAGGTTACTATATATCAGAAAGCTTATAGCAAACAAACTATTGAAATGACTTGATATTTATGCTACGCTTATCTATAGGAGTATGTCCATCACACCATTATCCTAATGATATGATCTTGTTGTTAACAACATCTCAATGTTCATGATCCAGAAACCATGATCATCTATTAACCAACAATCTAGTATTATAAAGAGGCTTTACTAGGGACTCTAATTAGTTTACAAATCACACAAGTATTAATGTTTCCGGTTAATACTATTATATCATGAATGTAAACATTTATCATAAACACAAACATATAATAATAACTACTTTTATTATTGCCTTATGGGCATATCTCCAACAGTCTCCCACTTGCACTAGAGTCAACTAATCTAGATTACATGGTAATATACCGAACACCCATGGCGGTTTGGTGCTGGCCATGTTTTGCCCTCGGGAGAGGTTTAGTCAACGGATCCGCCATATTCAGACCTGTGTGTACTTTGCAAATCTTTATGTCACCATCTTGGACATGCTCTCGAATAGCGTGAAAACACAGCTTGATATGCTTCAGCTTCTTGTGTGACCTTGGTTCTTGCGCATTGGCTATGGTGCCCATGTTATCACAGTAGATAGACATTGGGTCCAGCGCACTAGGAACCACACCGAGCTCTGTAATGAACTCCTTCATCCATATCGCCTCTTGAGAAGCCTACTAAGCAGCTATGTATTCCGATTCAGTTGAATATCTAGCCACAACACTTTGCTTTGCGCTCCTCCAACTCATTGTTGCACCATTCAAAGTAAATACGTATCTAGATTAAGATTTAGAATCTTCCGGATCGGTGTTCCAACTAGCATCGGTGTAACCATTAACAACGATCTGTTCATCACCTCCATAAGAAAGAACCATATCCTTCGTTCTTCTTAAGTACTTAAGGATGTTTTTGACCGTGATATGCCAGAAACGAATCTATAATTTTTTATGTTCCATGCTTGTTTAGTATCTACTTTGCTTTGTTTTGTCCACACTTTGAGGTAATTTTATACACTTTCTGGGACTAACCTATTGACAAGATGCCACAGTGTCAGTTGCCTGTTTTCTACTGTTTTTGGTTTCAGAAAGCTAAAAAATGAATATTCTCGGAATTGGACGGGACAAAAGCCAAAGTTCATATTTTTTCCTGAACGATATGAAAAATCGAAGACGAGATGGAGGAGGACACCAGGGTGGCCACACCGTAGGTGGGTGCGGGCCCACCCTGGCCATGCCCACAGGGGGTGTGGACCCCTGGCCCTCCATCAACCTTGCCTCCTTCGCCAATAAGAAGCCCCTGACTCAGAAACCCTAAATAATCGACCAGAAAGCCACGAAAAGTTCCGCATCGCCTCCGCCACCGAAGGGGAGATTCGGGGGACAGAAAGTCTCTATTCCGGCACCCTGCCGGGGCGGGGAATTTCCCCCGGAGCCATATCCATCGATCTCCACCACCATCTCCATCGCCATTGCTCATTCCCATGATGAGGAGGGAGTAGTTCTTCCTCGAGGCTAAGGGCTCTACCGGTAGCTATGTGTTCATATCTCTCTCTACGTGTGATCATATTGTGGTCATGAGCTTTGCTACGCAAGTGCTTTAATAGATCTCTAGCTCTCCCCACGTGTGTGTAGTGACAGCATGCATACCGTGGTGGCACTTAGGCTAGAGGTTATATAAATACTCATCGTGCTTTAATATATCGATGCTTTTCCCCATGTGTGTGACAGTGATAGCATGTGCTCCGTGTGTGGCACTTAAGCTAGATTACATATATATATTCATGAGTTATATTTGGAGTTGGATGTCTTTATGAAATTGTGGTGTTTGTTAGAACCATCTAGCGCTCAAGGTGACAGTGTGGGGTTATCTAGATTGGGGAAGGCCCTACCGTGGATTAGAGTGTCCAACCGAAGAGTAGTTTAGGGTAGAATCATGAAGAGAATATATTTATTGAGAGTGTTCACTAGTGAAAGTATGATCCCTAGGCCTTGTTTCTAAACATTGAAACACGTTTGCATATAGATCTGTTACATGTTTGTTGGCTGCTATCTTTATTTCAGTTTTCTTTTAGTCTCTCCCATGTCAACAACAAGTCAGAAGCTCTTTTCTGGCACTGTTACCACTTGTATTTCACTATCTCTTCGCCGAACTAGTGCACCTATACACCTGACAAGTGTATTAGGCGTGTTGGGGACACAAGAGACTTCTTGTATCTTGATTGAAGGGTTGCTTGAGAGGTATACCTTTGACCACTTCCTCCCTGAGTTCGATAAACCTTGGGTAATCCACTTAAGGGAAACTTGATGCTGTTCTACAAACCTCTGCACTTGGAGGCCCAACAACTTTCTACAAGAATAGAAGTGCGTAGACATCAGTCCGCTGTCCAATGATCCACTCCTGGATCACTTTGATATCTGCTAGTTAAACTAACAGCATATGCAATGTCGGGTCTAGTACATAACATGGCATACATGATAGATCCTATGGCTGAGGCATAGGGAGTCTTACTCATTGTTTATCTATCTTCTATGGTAGCTGGACTATGAGTTTTAATCAAGGTCATATTGAGCAACATGGGCAAGAACCCTTTCTTGCTATCTTCCATTCCAAACCTCTTTAGAAGTTTGTCCAAATATGTACTCTGTGACAATGATATTAGGCATCTCGATCTATCTCTATAAATCTTTATGCCTAATATATAAGAAGCTTCGCCAAGATCCTTCATCGAAAACTATTATTCAAATAATCTTTGACACTATTAAGAAGGTCTACATCATTTCCAATCAACAATATGTCATCCACATATAGTACTAGGAATGCTATAGAGCTCCCACTCATTTTCTTGTAAATCCAAGCTTCTCCATAAGTTTGTATAAAACCAAAACTTTTGATTACCTTATCAAAACATTGATTCCAACTTCAGGATGCTTGCTTCAACCCATAAATGGACCTGTTGAAGTTTGCATACCTTGTTAGCATCTTTAAGATCGACAAAACCTTTGGTTTGTACCATATACAACTCTTCACCAATGTCTCCATTGAGGAACATCGTTTTGACATCCATCTGCCATATTTCATAATCATAATATGCAGCGATGCTAACAAAATACTCACAGACTTTATCTTCGCTACCTGTGAGAAAGTCTCATCGTAGTCTACTCCTTGAATTTTTTGAAACCCCTTTGAGACAAGTCGAGCTTTGTAGACGGTTACATTACCATCAGCATTTGTTTTCTTCTTGAAAATCAATCTGTTCTCGACAGCCTTCCGGCCATTAAGTCCACCAAAGTCCATACTTGGTTTTCGTACATGGATCCAATCTCGGATTTCATGTCTTCTTTCCATTTATTTGAATCTAGGCTCATCATTGCTTCCTCATATGTCGCAGGGTCGTCGGTGTTGTCCACCAGCATGACACTCATAACGGGATCATACCAATCGGAAGTAGTACGAGTTCTCGTTGACCTACGAGGTTTCGTAGTAACTTCAACCGAAGTTTCATGATTAACATCATTATCTTCCTCTATTATTGGTGTAGGCACCACAGGAACTTCTTCTGGTGCTGCGCTACTCTCAAATCCGAGAGAAGGTTCGACAACCTCGTCGAGTTCTACTTTCCTTACTGTCACTTATTTTGAGAGAAACTCCTTCTCTAGAAAGGATCCATTCTTGGCAACGAAGATTTTACCCTCGGATCTATGATAGAAGGTATACCCAATAGTTTCCTTCGGGTATCCTATGAAGAAACATTTTTCCTCTTTGGGTTCAAGCTTGTCGAGATGTAACTTCTTTACATAAGCTTCGCAGCCCCAAACTTTAAGGAACGACAATTTAGGTTTCTTCCCAAACCATAATTCATACAGTGTCGTTCCAACGGATTTAGATGGTGCCCTATTTAAAGTGAATGTGGCTGTTTCTAATGCATAACCGCAAAATGATAGCGGTAAATCTGTAAGTGACATCATAGAACGAACCATATCTAATAGAGTTTGATTACGACGTTCGGACACACCATTACGTTGTGCTGTTCCCGGTGGTGTCAATTGTGAAAGTATTCCACATTTCTTTAAATGCTTGCCAAACTTGTAACTTAGATATTCACCTCCATGATCAGATCGTAAAAACTTAATCTTCTTGTTATGTTGATTCTCTACTTCACTTTGAAATTCCTTAAACTTCTCAAAAGTTTCAGACTTATGTTTCATGAAATAGATATACCCATATCTACTCAAGTCATCTAAGAAAGTAAGAACATAATGATAACCACCGCGTGATGCTACACTCATTGGGCCACACACATCGGCATGTATGATTTCCAATAAGTCTATAGCTCGCTCCATCATACGAGAAAATGGAGTCTTAGTCATTTTACCCATCAGACATGCTTCGCATCTTTCAAGTGATTCGAAATCAAGTGATTCAAGAAGTCCATCGGAATGGAGTTTCTTCATACGCTTCACTCCAATGTGACCAAGACGCTAGTGCCACATATAGGTTGAGTTATCGCTCAATTTCAAACATTTAGCTTCAATGTTATTAATATGTGCATTACTACAATCGAGATTCAACAAGAATAGACCATCTATCAAAGGTGCATGTTCATAAAACATATTACTCATATAAATTGAACAACCATTATTCTCAGACTTAAACAAGTAATCATCTCGCAATAAACATGATCCGGATATAATGTTCATGCTCAACACAGACACCAAATAAAAATTATTTAAGTACAAAACTAATCCCGATGGTATATGAAGAGGTAGCGTGCCGACCGCGATAACATCAACCTTTGATCCATTTCCAACGCGCATCGTCACCTCGTTCTTCGCTAGTTTCCGTCTATTATACAGCACCTGCTTTGAGTTACAAATATGAGCAACCGGACCAGTATCAAATACCCAGGCACTACTATGACTACTAGTGAGATACACATCAATAACATGTATATCGATATACCTTTCTTCTTGATGTTGTCGTTCTTCAAATCCTCCAAGTACTTAGGGCAATTCTGCTTCCAGTGACCTTCTCCCTTGCAGTAAAAGCACTCAGTATCAGGCTTAGGCCCAGCCTTGGTCTTCTTTGCCGGTGCGGTAACTTTCTTACCTCCCTTCTTGAAGTTTCCCGTTTTGGAATTGCCTTGCCTTTTGAATTTGGTGGTCTTATTGACCATCAACACTTGGTTCTCTTTCTTGATCTCCACTTCCACAGACTTTAACATGGAGAAGAGTTCAGGTAACGACTTGTCCATGTTTTGCAGGTTGTAGTTCATCACAAAGTTCTTGTAACTTGGTGTTAGTGATTGGAGGACACGGTGAATCCCCAAAGAATTAGGGATCACTATACCCAACCTTTGGAGCTTACTTGCGTGCCCAGACATCTTTAGCACATGCTCACTGACGGAGCTGCCCTCTTCCATCTTGTAGTTAAGGAATTTTTCAGAAGCCTCATAACTCTCAACTGTCGTGTGAGCCTCAAATATCATTATGAGTTCATGGACAATATCATGTGGGTCAAAGTTCTCAAACCTTTTCTGAAGCTCCGATTCCAAACCATACAAGATAGCACACTGAACTGTGGAGTACTGATTCTTCCGAGTGAGGAAAACATTCTTCACCTCATTGGTAGCATCAGCTGCAGGTGGGTCACCTAGCGGTGCATCCAGCACATATGTCAAATTACCAGCATTGAGGATAATCCTCAAGTTGCGGAACCAATCCGCGAAGTTGCTTCCATTGTTTTTCAACTTTTCTTTATCTAGGAACACATTAAAATTGATGGTAGGGGCCGCCATTGATCTACAACATATTTGCAATAGTTTAGACTAAGTTTATGACAAATTGAGTTCTAATTAATAGTTAAATTAATCTAGGTGAACTCCCACTCAAAACAACATACCTCACATTGTTTTAGTGATCACACGAACCAAATCCACCACATCAAACCCGATCATCACGAGAGTTGATGTAGTTTCAAAGGCGAACAATCAACATGTTCATCATATCTACTATATGACTCATGCTTTACCTTTCGGTGATCCGTGTTCCGAGACCAGGTCTGTACATGCTAGGCTCGTCAAGATCAAACCTTAGCTTCCGCATGAGTAAATCTGGCTTGCACCCATTGTATACACTCGCAGAATCTAACACACCCGATCATCACGTGGTGCTTCGAAACACCGAGCTTTGGCAATGGTGCCTACTAAGGACGAACACTTTATAACTTGATATTTGTGAGAGGGATCATCTTATAATTATACTATCGCAAACTAAGCAATACAAGATGCATAAAAGGATTAACATCACATGCAATTCAAAATATGTGATATGATATGGCCTTTCTTCTTGTGCTTCGGATCTCCATCTTCAAGCACAAACACGATCTCCATCATCATCGGCGTGGCATCAAGCTCAATGGAACCGCTCCATGGTTGTCATCCACCAGCATCAACTATTACAACTACTTTGAATAATAGACATGCAGGTCTTAACGAAATTAAAAGACAACCATAAGGCTCATGCCGGTTGCCGACTTACAATAAGGAACATTGCATACATCACAATCACGGCCATATCACATCACAGCACACCCCTGCAAAACAAAGTTAGACTCCTCTAATTTTCTTTGCATATTTTACGTGGTTTGGGGCATTCAATAAGTGTTGCTCTAACTTACGAACAAGAACCACAACATTGATGCTTCAACTATCAAGTGCCCATTGTAAATTGATGGGAGAGACAGTCACCCGCAAAGCCACTTATGCAATACAAGTTGCATGTTGAGCGTGAAGCAAGTCTCATGAATGATGTCATGTAAGGTTAGCCCGGCCACAATGACCATTGTGTTCTACTCATGCAAGATGCAAAGTACACAAAAAGCAATTGATAATAAAAGCACCACCGCCCACAATGACCATTGTGTTCTACTCGTTCAAAAGATCTACATATATACACAACTCTGATACCATTGTAGGGGTTCGTAGCATGGAAAACAAAAAAAATTCTACCGCATGAACACACACAAGCCAAGATCTATTTACTAGATTGTACCAATGAGTCGATTAGAGTACTCATCCTCGAAGATTCCAAAGCAGTTAACGAGAGAAGATTCTCGTGGGTGATGTAGTCGTACACTTGCCAATCTCAATATCGCATAGACAATCCTTTTGGTGCCGCGTTCCAGTAGCGCTTCCGCAGTCGGTCACACATTCGGTACTCTATGAAGACCTTCCTCTCCCTTGTTCCAGCAGGCAGCGGAGGTTGTAGTTCTCTCCTCGCGATTCCAGCAGCACGAGGACGTGGTGTCGGAAGTAGAGGGAAGATCTTGTAGGGCTTCGCCTAAGCCGAAGCGGGTTATGGTGGAGTATTACGGTTTCCCCGGTGATCTAGGGTTTAGAAGCCAGAGAGGAGGAGGTGGAGCCGGCGGTAACTAGGGTGGCAACGGCAGGTGGCGATGGCGTGGGCTTGGATGGTGGTGTTGTTGTGTGGAGGGGCAGACCCCTCCCCTCTATTTATGACAGGGAGGGGTAGATAGGGAGAGGGGATTTTGAATCCTTCCCCAACTCCCTCTCCTTCTAGGCTTGTAGTGGAGGGAGAGAAGGATTCTCTTCTTCCTCCACTAGGGAACATTATCCCAGTTTGACTTTTCAAACCTGCCTTTTGACTTTCAATTTTGGAGTTCGTATTAACTCTTTATTTGCACAACCCTTTGACCAAGGACATGATGCAACCATTCCACTTAGTCATGACACATTCATGCACCCTTCTCCTTCCGGTCCGGCGAACCTTCTAGACCCTTCTAGATCATTCCGGTGAAAACACCGGAATCATTCCCGAACTCCGGAATTGGAATTTCCTTATATGAATCTTATTCTCCGGACCATTCCAAATCTCCTTGTGATATCCCGGATCCCATATGAGACTTGGAAGAACATTTGGTCTCCCTACTTACATTCCATATATGCTAAACAACATCGAATCCTTAAGTGTGTCTCCCTACGATTCGTGAATTATGCAGATATGACCGAGACTCTTTTCCGATCAATAACCAATAGAGGAATCTAGAAATTCATATGGTTCCCACATATTTCTACGATTAATTGGAAATTGAATTAACCATTTACATACGATACCAATTTCCCTTTGTCTCGCGATATTTTGTTTATCCGAGGTTTGATTGTCGGTATCTCCGCATACCTAGTTCAACCTCGTCACCGATAAGTAATGTTTTCTCATTCCCGTGATATGTGATCCCTTGTGATCCAGTCACATGCTTGCAAGCTAATTGGATGACATTCCACCTAGAGGGCCCAGAGTATATCTATCTGTCATATGGATGGACAAATCCCACTATTGATCCATGTGCCTCAACACATTCTTTATGAACACTCAATGCCACCTTTATAGCCACCCAATTACGGTGTGGTGTTTGATGTCATCAAAGCATCCATCCGTTGATGGAGATTAGCATGATCTCATGGTCGAAGGAATTAGGTTACTATGTATCAGAAAGCTTATAGAAAACAAACTATTGAAATGACTTGATCTTTATGCTACGCTTATCTATAGGAGTATGTCCATCACACCATTCTCCTAATGATATGATCTTGTTGTTAACAACATATCAATGTTCATGATCCAGAAACCATGATCATCTATTAACCAACAAGCTAGTATTATAAAGAGGCTTTACTAGGGCTCTAATTAGTTTACAAATCACACAAGTATTAATGTTTCCGGTTAATACTATTATAGCATGAATGTAAACATTTATCAAAAACACAAAGATATAATAATAACTACTTTTATTATTTCCTCTAGGGTATATATCCAACAAACATCAATCCTTTTTCTCTCTTTTACCTCCAAACTCTCTCAAAACCTCAAGGGATCTTCAACTCTACTCAATTTCGTTCGATTTCCTCGCACACAAGTGATCTACGACATGTTTCTCCTCCGCTCCTCCAATTAATTTTCGTGAATTCATCTCTGATCTATTGTCATTATCAATCTAGGGTGAGACTTGTTTTGAACTATTTTCCATGATTATCTTGCTTAGAGTATTTGTCTTTCTAATTTATTTAGTGTGCTATGATGAGGAATATGCTATGATGAGGAATATTCTATGACTATTATTGTTGGATCAAAAAGTTTTATATTTGTCTTTCTCATTTATTTTTAGAAGATGAACACGAGGAGCCAAACACGTGCTCTTGCCACCGCTAGTTCTTCTCGGGCTGCAGCTCAGGAATGCATGGGGATTCGATTCAAGAACGAATCCCAGCGTGATCAATTTGACAGGATCAAAAAACAAGAAGTCAAGGAAACCAAGTGGGCTTGTCCCGTTATATTGAACCAACTCGGTATTTCTGATGACTTTAATTTACTTTTAAATAGGGTTGGCCTGCAAAACTTTGTATTTCATGATGCACCAACCTATCGCCGGTTAACCATTGAATTTCTAAGTTCTTTGAAAATCACCATTAAAGCATAGCATGGGGAGGATAGGATTTCTTCCGACTCATGAACAACATTTATTCATTATCACTAGATGAATGGTGCAATTTTTTTGGATTACCCAACAATGATCCTAATGCTCTACGCGCACTTTTACTGGCATAGAACCTTCCCCTAAACTCTGCTATAGTAGAATGAGATTTACTTCTAGAGAGTCAGTAGAGGGAAGAATATTCAACATCCTGCTATTTTCTATTTGTTCTATGTTATTTCTAATACCTTGCAGGCGTGTAATGAGTTTCCAAGACTCAATAAGGAGGACATCTTAGTCCTCGCAAAAGCTAATTTCAAGTATGACAACTTGTCACTCCACTTGGGCGCAATTCTTGTGCGCTACTTGGAGTACCAATCCTCCCAAAGCCAAGGACCAATCACTTGTGGAGGAATCATCACCGTGCTTGCCAATGCCCTGGGCATCGACCTAGGTGAGTTACAACCGGTGCTAGGTGAGAGACGTGTTGATTTCTCTACTTTGAGGACTTGTGAAATGCTTACTAGGAGAGGTGGTATTTATTATCTGTATATTGCTAGAGATGGGCGTCTCTGCCCCGCACCTTTGCCTAATGGTCTTTTCTCTATCGGGGAGGGATGCGTGATTTATGACTTGCAGGTTGAGCAACACCAATCCGAGGAGGAGGTTCCGAAAGAGGATGAGGACCAAGAAGTGGAGCAAGAAGTCCCACATCAAGAGGAGAAGCCACCAAGCTGGTTTGCTATATCAAGACTTCCAAGAACTTGAAGGGACCATGGAGGGGATGCATAGTCTTGCCCTGAACCTCCGAGAAAGAACAAGTAACTTATCAACTCAATTTTCGGACTGGAGTCACAACTTTTTTCCCACCTCAATGATTTGAAGGGCTTGCAAAAGCCTAAGCTTGGCGAGGTTTTCTATCTATTTTTATTTCGGCTTTCATTTGCTTAATGTTATTTTCGAGGTTATGCTTTTATTTGAGTTTATAAGCACTCATGTTGGTTTCCCCAACACTTTAACTTTAGTTATTTTATTTTGTTCGATATTTTCAAGATGAGCTTTACCGCCAATTTTCTATTCTTTAATTTCCCTTCTCAACAAACCACAAAAAGATTTCTTCGTTTATCTTTATTTTCCCTCTTTTTTTACTTTCGCCTCGAGGTTCTCATGTATTTGCAGGAGTTTGATCGACTTCGATTTTCCAAGAAACAAATAAAAAGGGAAGATAGAAGTGGAACCAAACATGAGAGGTATGCCTTATGACTCCCCTCTTTTGAAGTTTGAGGAACCCATGCTAGTTAGTAGTAATGTTAAGATGTTATATCGGTGGAGTGAGTCTCCATATTGTAGTAAAGTTTTGTTTTCATAGGTATTTAATTGAGTATGTTTTGTTCCATCTCTTGTGGTTAACCAAGTCTTGCCTAATAATTCGCTAAACAATTGAAATAAGAAAAAGTCTCACAATTAAATACTTGGGTGTTGTAGTGTTTAGTCTTGAAAGCTTATTCCTAGAGACACTCAACACCTCCGAAAATAATGATTGACTTGATAGCTCTCTTTGAAAAGATTCGTTCAATTGAATTAATGTTTAGCGGTTTTTGTGAGCATGCCAAAGTTTGACTTGTGAATCATAAGAATGATATAGCTTTATGCGTGTTAAACTTCATTGGATGCCAACAACTCCGATAGCCTACGAACGATCTTCATGGAGGAAACTCCTAGATTTTGGCTATGAGTTGATTAAACATATGTAGAAGCAATGCTATAATGGGTAAGATTCTTGGTACTCCCGGGTAGCTGTAAACATAATAGAATCACTTCTCTGGTTGATATGAGTAATCATTATGCAAACGGAACAAAAACCTTAGTGATGCCATGAGTGTCCATCAAAGCCCGATAAACTAATGAAATTTTTTGGCATGCTCTCAATTACTTAAGGACTGGAATTCTTGACGGACAATGAATAGAAAATCAGTGCTTAAAAAGTCTTGATTTATTGATGTGGGAGAATTGAGATACTTTAGTATATATGCTTTTCATTACGAACTCTCACACTCTCAATTTTATATGATTATACTTTATTGTTCAAAGGCAAGCTCTTGAGTTGATTACATGACATGGAATAAAGTTTACTCTTTTGAATCATTCATGCTTACAATAATTTTGCTGCGCTATAAGGATTCATGAAACCCGTATGACATGCTTGCCATTACTCTATCTATGCTGAAGTTTTCAGATTTATAAAGTGGAGGAAACATGAGACTACCAATCATGAGTAAGATCATCATCTCGTTATTTCAGTTTAAATGATGAGTTCCCTTTTGATTTTGTTTTTCTTGCTCGAGGACAATCAAGTTTAATCTTGGGGAGGTTGATGGCTGTGAAATATAGCCATCCACATCTGCATTTAAACTAGATATTATTCATATATTTGACGAAATATCTCTCTAAACCCTGTCACTAATGCCTAATGATCAAAGGGGTATGCAATCCTTTAATGTTATTTTTCCCTGCACAGATAATGACGTATGATGATGGGAATCACTACATACATGCCAAAGATACGAGATTTACAACACGTCAAAGAAACCATGAGCCGTAATTGGATACAAACGACTTAACGACCAACTATACGGCGAGAAATTTATTCCAGCCATATAGTTCTGGCCGTATAGTTGTCATCGACTCCACTAGGTCAAACAGAACAACTTTCGTGAAGGGACCCCTATATAAATAGGCTTCGGGCGATGGGAAACAACGCTTATTTTTGACCTCAACTCTCCCTACCACCAAAAGCCGCCACGCCGGAGGAATAGATCTAGATCTAAATCTCCAAACCCTTCTCCACCACAATAGCCATCTTCCACCACTTGTAATAGTAGATCTCTTCTCCAATTGGCGACATTGTAAGACTATTTGCTATCAACCTTATGATCTCTATTATAATGTTTATGATTATTGATTTCATCTCTATGTGTGAGTAATTCTCCTTGGGCTAAGGGCTTCGGCCTAGCCATGTAGCTTTTTGTGCATGTTATTTATCATAGATGGGATCATGTATTAGTTTGTATGACATGATGATTGTAGTATCCTATCTTGCCTCAATCTAAGGACTTGTTAGGTACCCAAGACCCCGAGGATTTATCCAGGTAAAGGGAGTATGAGTAATGACTGATCTGCAGGATGGGAACCCCAGTGACAGAAGGGGTAGTAAGGCTGTACGTGAGGGATTTACTTGGGATTAACAGTGACATCACTGCGCATATCATTAGTTCTCTTTCTTCTATGGATGAGACTAGTAGGTTATTGCTATAAGCGGTTGTGGAGGCGATAACAATTATGGATGCAATGCCCACATATAATTATCTTGCTCTAACAATTGCATGCATACTTTATTATTATCTTGTATTCACATCAGATGTTTTGCACAGCTACTGGTGAAAACCTAAGACCCTCTCTCTATCCATCGTCAACAACAACAAAAAGATCACAAACTCGTGGTCCGGTGAAAACACAAAAGGAATTCTAAAACTATTGAAGGTCTATTTAAGTAATCTCACTTTTCTTTCTGCTTCCCGAGGATTCGATAAACCTAGGTCTACTAGGGAAAAAGAGCTATACCACATCCATAATTCAGATCGAAGGTATCAGCCGTCCGGCAACGCGGTTCTCTCCGGCATGCATAGCCCGGAATTTTTGAACCTTCTACCCTCAATCACGGTCGGCCACCAAAACTTCACCAGGTACTACGGCGACAAGCACGTCGCCGACCTGGCGCATATGACGGATACAATGTGTAGCTATTGGCGCATGTCAAATCGCACCACGAACATCGTACCATTGTCCCTAGATCCGATGATATCTACTGTCCGCAGGCCTGTTGCCAGCAAAGGTTTAGATGTGTACCTGCATGTTTTTCCATAGCGAAAACTGTGCACCCTGAACGAGTGAGCTTTAGAGAGGTGGGCGAGGAGAGATGCCGGCGAGGCGGCGAACATGCAGCCATCCTCCATGCAGTTGCACGGGACGTGCGGGCATGTTATCTTGTGGTTGTGGACCTGACGGCAGGCGACCAATGTCCCGCAACCGTCGTTGGAGCATCTGCTACCTTTTCCGCTAGTGACTCGGAGGTTCAACTCCTTGGAGCATGCGGCCAGCCAGACGGCGCGGGTAGTGCCCATACACATAGAGATCTCGTTGAAGACGTCGGCGCCGACCTTGCTCCATCCGCCGTGCCTCCTGTTGGGCCCCGAATCCGCCATCGTGTCCCAATGGATTAGGGGCAAGGGTTTATCAATCTATGATTGTTGGAAGGACCAATGCTGTGAGCGAGATGGCGAGGAAAAGAGTGAAGCGCACGCTGGAGATGATACAAAATGCTGCCGGAGATGGGGAAGATGGAATGACTCTTTGAACGAGGGGTTTTTTGCGTGATCTTTTATCGGTCTTCTGCTGCAGGGCACAGATGCATCGAGGAGAATTTAATTAGCGAGTCTAGCATGGCAATATCTATCTATAGAGAGTACTAGTATTGGGTTGCATGTGCCTTGCAACTCATAAAATGTTGCACGGACACAACATGTTGATACGTTGAACTCCACGTTGACAGACACGCACTAGAAACTTCCTGACGCTGACAGAGGGCGCATTTTGTGATTTGTTACGTGACTACACTCCTAGTATGTAGATATTTTACGATGCAGTACCATTTTTACGTGACTAAACTACGTGTATATATGCTCGCGTCAGCACCCAACTCTACGTACCCGCCATCATGCATTCTGAACAACTTCCACACGCGCGATGGAACCGTGCCGTGGAAGTGGCAGATCCTTTGATGGGGATATGCCTACCGGGGTATACCCAGCAGGACGTTTCCGACTGGACCAAGAACTGGCGAGTGGGCCTGCAAGACGGCGACTGGATTGAAGCCCAGCGAGGAACCGAGAGACTAGAAGCTGAAGGCCCAGGCGAGTAGATAGGCCCAGTCGGATTAGGTTAATCGAGTACCGAAGCTTTAACTGAATCGGTTGAGATATGTAAACCCTAGGGGAGGTGAGCCTATATAAACCCCTCAGAGGCAGTAGAGATCGTTCCATCACACCAAGCGACTCGCCGCTAGCCGCCGAGCTCGCCCATTGTACCACCTCCATAATACAATCTAGCAGTAGGTATTTACCCTCCGGGGCGAACCTGGTAAAACCCTGTGTTTTTGCCCTCATCTCGCACCGCAGATGGCTGGCCGCCTTGCCCTCGTTTCTACTACTGCCGACGGCAAGATCTGCCGTGACCATTCCCACGACAGTGGCGCCCACCGTGGGGCCTAGCCGGTCTGGACGGTGTTCTGCGGCGAGATCCAATCTGCCCATCAACGAGACGGTCGCCACCGGCCGCATGATAGCGATCGGCGAGATGCTCCAAATCTTTCCGAGTAGCTACGTCCCGGCGGCGCGACCCGTCACGCACAGCGTGATCCTGCCGATCGGCACGATCAGCCTCTTCGTCGGCCTCACCGACGTCATCGTCTCGGAGGATTCGGCTCGCATCCGCGAGTCGCCGCCACGCGATAGGCTCTCCGAGAGCCAGATCCGCACGATCCATCGCCTCGCCTCCGAGTACAACTCGGCCCACAACAACGTGGCCGAAAACTCATCGGCCACAGGAGACGCGGCCCTCGACGACGACGACGACTCGGCGACCCCGGCGTCACTCGCCGGGTCCATCACCGCGGCTTCACCCGCGGGCTCCATCACTCAGGTCTCCAACGTGGGAGACTTCGAGGACCCCTCCATCCTCGAGATCTTCGAATTCGACTCCGGGTCGGAGAATTCCGCCGACCTCCGTGACGGAACCGGTCGCCACGCCGCGACCTACATGGCGACCGGCACCGATCCGCCGGAGGATCCATTCTCCACCCCAATCCCTCCTAACGCCACGGCAACGGAGTTCGAGGAACTCCGCCTGAAACTGGCGGACGCGGTGCGCAAGGAACAAGCCGAGCGCGAAAAATTCCGCCTCGAGCAGGTGACGGCGCAGGAGCTATCGCGCTACCACCAACAGCGGATCAGGTCGCGCCTGAACCCCACCGTTCAGGGGCGCGCCCTGAACTTCGACGACGAAAACGACCCAGCCCGCGTGGCCAAGCGCGCGATCTGCGAGAACGCGCCACCAGGAGGAAGTGCCCGACCCCCGCCAGGGTCGACGGCGATGGGCGCCCCACCTCCACCCAACCGCACAACCCCCAGGGACCAGCCGCGGATAGTAGTCTCCTCACGGAAGCGCGACGCAAACGGCCTCCCATTGTTCTCCACCCCGATGGACAACCTTGTGGCAGGCCGAGCAGCAGCCGACAGCATCACGGCCACCGGCGACGGTGCCCTACAGATCCAATACGTCAGGGCCCTGCTCGCAAAGGCCGTCGAGCAGCAAAGAGCGGGCGCCGACTCGCAAGGTCGAGTATACTCGCGTTCCTCGGGAAGCAGGGCGGCCTCGAGCGGCCGCCCAATGGCGGCAAACACACTCAACTGCCCACCACCGGAGCCACTGCAGCTCCAACACCGACCCGCGAACGCGGCACTCTCCACCAACGACCCCAGGCCAGCGACCAACCTCGTCGCCGCCAATGGTCAACCCATCGACGCCCGCACCCACATCATCAACAACCAAAGCTGGCGCGCACGCCAGCCCGACGACCTGCGACACACCCTAACCAATCGCCACGACGGCGAGCCCATGGGGTCGCTCAGTCAACTCGGCCCCAAGTGCTTGCACCAATGATCCGAGGCGAAGTACCCGCCAAACTTTAAGGCGCCAAGGAGATAGAAAAGTACGACCCTCGACGACCCATTTGTCTGGCTCGACATACCTCATGGCAATGGGGATCGCAGCCACACCGACCTGCTAGCCGCCTGCTACCTCCCCGATGATGGAGGGACATGCGGTGATGGATCAACACCTCCTCGTGGATGTATAGACTCACAGGAGGAGATGCGCGACGCCGTCCGTGCACTTCGAGTGCTCCTACACCGCGCCACCACTATCGAGGACCTAGAGCGATGCGTCCAGGACCCATCGCGAGTCGACCAAATCGGGTCCAACGGTGGCAAGAACTCGGTACAACGCGTCGGCATCCACCCGGACACCGCGATCCATTGCTTCAAGACCTCGTGCCGCCACGAGCCCTGGCCGCCAAGCTCAGCGACACTCGCACACTCGACAACATCCCGACCTCCTCGAGATCGCCAAACGGCACGTGCGGAGGAAGATCCAAACCAGGAAATCGACGAAGTCGAGGTCAACGCCGACGAGCGGCAACAACAGCGAGACGGTCCGACCTACGCATAGCAACACTCACCGGGCGAAGCGCGATGACGGGCGTAGTCGACTTCATCGCTAACGCCGCACGCGAACGGCGGCAACTAACGCCAAGCCAAGGTTCGACCCGGCTCTCCTTAACCAACCATGTGCGTTTATAGCAGGGGAAGGAAAGCCCGCCACGCACACCACCGCCGACCGCCACACCTCGTGGAAATCGAGAAGGCACGGCGAGCACGGAGGACCGACAACGACCCGCCAAACGGAGGAAAATTCGCAAAGTGGCCGCTCGCCCATACCTTCACGAGCTTCAACACGAAGCGAGAAGAAGGTCATCGCCGCTGCGTCGTCGCCATCAACGCGGTGGCGGTGGACGTTCCCGGTTCCTCAACCGTCGTGAGCAGCCCATCACCTGGAGCCACCAAGACCACTCGCCACGCATCGAGTACCCAGGACAAGTCGCCCGGGTGGTCAAGCCTAAGGTCGGCGACTACTGGCTCCCCAAGACATTGATGGACGGCGGCAGCTCCATCAACATCCTGTACCTCGACACCTTCAGGCGGCTGCGGCTCCCGCAGTCGATGATCGAGACGACTCACACCACGTTCCACGGCATCGTCCCCGGTCGGAAGGCGTACCTGATCGGCAAGGTCACGCTCCCAGTCACCTTCGGCACACCGGCAAACTTCCGCACCGAGCGGATCGTCTTCGAGCTGGTGCCCTTCGATAGCCCCTACCACTGCGTCCTGGGGCGCCAGGCGTTCGCCAAGTTCATGGAAGCGCCCCACTACGCGTACAACGCGATGTAGCTCCCCGGGCCGTGTGGCGTCATCACCATCAACGGCGACCCAGACATGGCCGCCGAGTGCGAGGCCAAAGGAGTCGAGCTCGCCGACGCCGTCATCGCGGAGGAGACCAACCACACCGATGAGCTCGCCAAGTACGCGAGCGGGGTCAACAATGACGACCCCACCATACTCAAGAAGCCCAACTCGAAGGGCGCAAACACCTCAACCTTTGAGGCCACTACGCACACCCGCACCGTCGAGCTGGTCCCAGGCGACTCCAGCCAGACGGTGACGATCGGGACGGGCATGAGCCCAAAGATAGAAGGCGCGCTCATCGAGTTCCTCCGTGAGAACAGGACATCTTCGCATGGAAGCCCTCCGACATGCCCGGTGTCCCTAGGGAGCTCCTGAGCACAAGCTAAACGCCGACCCCAAAGTGCGACTGTCAAATCGCTGCCCTTCAATGAAGAGCGCCACGAGCAATCGCCGAGGAGGTGTAGCATCTACCGCTGCAGGCTTCATCCGCCAATCAAATACTCCAAGTGGTGGCAAACCCAGTCCTGGTCGAGAAGAAGAACGGACTGGAGGATGTGTATCGACTACACAAACCTGAACAGCCGCCCAAAGGAGCATTCGTCCTCCATGGATCGACCAGATAATCGATTCAACCGCGGGCTCGGAGTCGCTATGTTTCCTCGACGCCTACTCTGGGTACAACCAGATCAAAATGGTTGTCGAAGACGAGGAGAAGACGGCGTTCATCACGCCATTCAGAGCCTTCTGCTACACCGCCATGACCTTCGGCCTCAAGAACGACGGGGCGACCTACCAGCGGTGCATGCAAGAATGCCTCGCGAGCCAAATTGGCTGCAACATCCACTTCTACATCGACGACGTGGTCGTGAAGTCCGCTCGCCAGGGCGACCTACTCGCCGACCTGGCGAAAACATTCGCCAACCTGCGAAAATACAAGATAAAGCTCAACCCAGGCAAATGCACCTTCGGTGTACCTGCAGGACAAATACTAGTGTACCTACTAGGACAACTGCATGAAATCCTTGCCGGTGGCTAACCGTCTTGCGTCACCTGATCGTCGCGGCATCATTCGTGCCTGCTGGCATCCATCTGAGGCACCACGAAGTGTCCAACTACGCCTCGATCTATCGACATCAGCGCTCAAGGACAGCGCGACGTCGAAGCTTGTCGTATCCGTCGCGCCCGATAAGCGCGTTGCACCGGCAGAGACTGAGGAGCACCAAGCATCAGCCAAGACAGAGGAGCGCCGGAGGAAGGCCTATGAGACCACCATGAAGAAGGCTAGGAGGAATAGAGGAGCCAGCAACTTCAATGACTCCGACTCGTGCAACAAGGAGGCATTCATGGAGCAGTTGGCGGCAGAAGCAATGGAGAGTGATGTTGACCCGTGGGACTACGAGGAGGAGGGGGAGGACTCCGACGAGGAGAGGGCGCGTATCTACGAGGAGAGAGTTACTGACAAGTCATTGGAGGACACCGATGGCTATGATGGCAACGACGACGACGAGTAGGGTAATGTTTTGTTGTAAGTATTGTTATATAACTGCCACGTCATGCATTATAATTGTTGTAACTACCATGCCTTTCTACAATATTGTGTTATTGGTACTGTAAATATTTCGTCGAAATATTATCGTGACAAGAACGGAGCCCGCCTAAAGCGCGCACTCGGCATCGGTTGACAACGAAGGGTGCACGTAGTGGTCATGCTCACTGCCAAAACCATGCATCCGTTCACAGATATAGGGGTGGGGCAGAGTTAAAGGGTGCATGTAGTGGTCATGCTCACTGCCAAAACCATGCATCCTCTCAGTGCCAATACGTTCTATAGTGTACTCCTGAATACTAGTATTGATTTGCACGTGCTTTGTAACTTAGATAATGCTACTACTGTACTGGTACTAGTAGAATGACATATCATCACAATATAAAATTATACAGTAATATGTAAAGCACGGAAAATAATTATAATTTCGAGACACGTCCATAAAGTATCGGGGGTATATTTGGTCCTTGTGAGAAGCGTTCATCGTGCTTCTATCCATAGAATCTCCTAGATGCTAGAATGGGAAAGAAGATTCGATGGTTAGAAATGTTGGGATTTGCTAGTATTGATACAACCATTAATGTTGAAAATTAGCCGTACACTATATAATACAGTAGTAAGATAAGATAAGATAAATATCTAACAAAATATGGTCTTGTCACATCATGATAACCAAACAGTAGTGCATGAGCCTAGAATCGTTGAAGGCAAGGTTGTTTACATATAGTACGACCCTTATTACACAAGCATTGAGGTGATTGTTTCTTAAAGTATATATGGCATGTGGTTTGTAATATCCTGTTGATGCTAAAATTTCCATAATTTCTAAAGAAAATATAGTCAAGTAGATACCAGTAACCAAACTGATTACGATAAGACATAGTACCTATACAAGTACATATTTCAAAGGAGAGATACCAAGAAATTGAAAGCTATGACATAAAACCAAACAAAATAAACAGTTCAACATGGTCGAGAACTATTTCTCTAATTGTAGTATCAAGTATTACATACAGATTGCATCAGTACCATGAGGCCGGTTCCAATCGAGGGCATTCGCGAAGGTTGGGACGAACCAAAGCGGATGCTTCACCGTTCCTGACCAGAAGCAAGGGTTACTAATTCCCTCCAACACATTGACTTCAGAAGTAACACCACAGTCTTTACCACTCTGACTGAAGCAGCATAATTCAGGCTGCCACTCCTTGGAAAGCCATGCCGCAGTGATGACGGCCACACTATTGATGTGGGAGGCTTCGTTGGAAACCCCAAGAGCAAGGTGTGAAGAGCATAGCAGAAAGTCTACCCTCAGTATGAAACCGAGGTTATCAAACCAGTAGGAGGAAGGAAACGTCTCAAAGGTGTTGCAAGCAACGTGGAAACCTGCACAACACAAACTCAAGACTTTGCCCCAACGAACAGTGAGGTTGTCAAGCTCAGCGGTTTGCTGTAACAAAGGATTACATGCACGGTCTGGAAGGTGATGGTTGTCTGGAGCAAGTAAACAGCAACAGTGGAAGATGTATCAATGGTAAAGATTGGACCGGGGTCCATAGTTCAATAGAGGTGTTATCCTTAGATAAACATACATGGCATGAAGTGTAAACAAATTACAACAGGGCAATTGACAGGACTGAGCAAGGCATAACAATGCAATACTAGACAAAAAGATCCTATGAGCTTCGGTTGGGCAATACAACAATATACATAGACTGCCATCCAACTGCATCTATGACTAGAAGTCCACCTTCAGGTTATCATCCGAACCCCCTCCAGTATTAAGTTGCAAGCAACAGACAACTTATTTAAGCAAATTGTGTAAGTTAAAGAATCCACTTGTTCCATGAACAAGAGACTGTTGTTTTCTCCCTAGTGGCAACAACACATCTACAACCGAAGAGATTTCTTCCACTTCCCTTGGAAACTAGAGGCATGAACCCACTATCGAGCATAAATACCCTCTCTTGGAGTCACTAGCAACTACTTGGCCAAGATAGCTACTAACAACGGAGAGCATGCAAGATCACAAACAACAAAGACATGATAGAATCAAATAGACAAAACCATTAATCAATATGACATAGTAATCTAAATATCCATCGGATCCCCACAAACACAACATGCATGATTACAAATAGATTAGATCGTGATCATGAACGGAGCTCACAAGATCTATACATGAAAGCACAAGGAGGAGATACAACCATCTAGCTACTACATGGACCCATAGTCCAAGGTGGAACTACTCATGCTTCATACCAGAGGTTGGCATGATGAAGAAGAAGGCCTCCGGGATGATCTCCCCTCTGACAGGGTGCCAGGAAGAGCTTCAGATCCCCCCGATCTAGGGACGATGTTGGCGGCGGATAAAGATGGTTTCGTGGAGTTTTAATCAGGTGCCTAGGGTTTCTGCATCGGGGGACTTTATAGGCGAAGAGGCAAGGCGAGGGGGCCACCAGGGAGGCTGCACCCCCCAGGCGCAGGCTAGGCCCACTCACGTGGCCAGGTGGTGTGGCCCCCAGGTGATCCTCCTCCGTCTCGTATTCTGGCTTCGTGTTGCCCACGATAAAATATGACTTTGGCTTTTGTCCCGTCCAATTTCGAGAATATTGATTTTCTGCCTTTCTCGAACCAAAAACAGAAGAAAACAGGCAACTGACACTGTGGCAACTTGTTAATAGGTTAGTTCCAGAAAACATATAAGAACACCTCAAAGTGTAGACAAAGCAAAGCAAAGTAGATGGTAAACAAGCATGGAGCATCAAAAATTATAGATATGTTTCCGACATATCAAGCATCCAAGCTTAACTCCTGCTTGTCCTCGAGTAGGTAAGTGATAAAATAATAATTTTTGAGGTGACATGCACCATCAAAACCAAGATCAAACCATTTGCAAGCATTGAAATCTGGGATCAAAGAACTCTAAACATGTGCATGAAAGACGGAGTTCTAACAATAAGCCAAAGTAACTATGCATGCAACATGAAAGGCTACAAACAAAGATCATGAATAACATGCATTGAAAAACGTTTGTTTGTTTCACATACAGAAAACATGGCATAGTGGCATTCAACTTGTCCCTCATGGAGTAGCAAATATACGCATATGGCACCTTCAAAGTTCATAAGAGTGACTAGATACAAATAGCACAAGAACAAGCAATATCAACAATATGCATCAATCAATAAGTTTTGGGACACTGCACATAGAACTAAGAATGGCAACTATGCTCTCTTAACTGGTGCCTAAAGGTAGAAAGTGGAGACTCAATATAATAGTGGAAGAAAGGCCCTTCATAAAGGGAAGCAGGGATTTCAAGTTTCAAAAAGAGCTTCCAAAAATTATGGTACTTGTTAGCTATCAGCCCTCATTGCCCCTATCATAAGCATCTTGAAGTGATTAAGGTTAAAGTGAACAAACTATGGAGTATATGCTTGACAAAGTATAAGTTGGCAATCTCATGTCCCTTTATTACGAGGGCCGCACCTCATGCTACCCAACTTCCGTCACCTGTAAGTTCTTGTCATAGTAAGTACATGTGTATCATAGAGAACCGCCAACGGGGTACCCCTTGCACATGGTACAGGAGCTATCCCATAACCAAAATGACAAGGCAAGCAAACAATGAGCATCTCAGAGATATTTTTATTTGCTATTTTCATAGGTTTTTATTGAGGATCCTTCATAGATTGCTCATTATGGTGATGTTGCAAGTTTCCACCATGATTAGGCATGGATTAGGCTAGCAGCCCAGGCGTTTCTCTAACACAAAATACATAACTCCATGGACTTACAAGCTCCCTTTTTATTTCACACCGGCGAAATACATAGACAAAATAGCATGATATCAACTGTGTACAAAGTACAAGTGCAATGTTGAAAACGTTACCCATGAAAACATGGTTCTGCTAATTCCAACGTATAAGTGCAAGCATATACAACATAGATGACACAATGGTTCAAGTTTATTAGGGGCAAGGAATATAAAGTGTTCCATCAAGTTCGTGAGAGCTTTAATCACTAAGTTTTCACATAACAAAATACTTTTTAATTGGAAGATAGATGAAAACAAGAATATACTTGGAATGGTGTAACACACCATGCATAGGAATTTATAGTGGACACTTTGGAATAACTTGGTTTCTTGGGAGTTGGAAGCATGAGTAGAGCTTACTCATACAAGTGGAGGCTAGCAAAAGACTAGGATCAACCAACTAAGAGAGCAATAATGGCCATAATCATGCAGAGCGACAAAACATTACTAATCAAAGCATAAAGTGGTACTATAAGTCAAGGAATAAATTATCATAGAGGACATGGTGACTTGTTCATAGTCATAACATGGTGTGAGCATGTGCCAAGTTAACCCAAATAAAGCATCAAACGAGAATACCACAATACTATGCTTTTGCATGCTAAAACAACACATGATTCCTTCAAGGCACACAAAGCAATCCCAATTGTTTGGAACAAGACATGCTACAGAAATAATCACTAAGCATAAGGTCAAAACAACACGTATCATGTCATGCTAAAGTCTAAGTCACAGTCAATGAAAGCTCCTCTTGCACTTTCAAGCAAAAACTTTCTACTCCTTTCCAACACCAATCAATTTATTTGAAACAACACAGCGATAACGGGGGTCCAAACTACTTTATTCAAGAAAACTAAACAAACTAGGCAAAGCAAACTAAAATTAAGACGCTCCAAGAACAACACAACAGTGCAAGAAACAATAAAAATGAAGTGTCTAGAAAGACCTGAGCTTTTTATTGATGAAGGGGATGCCTTGGGCATCCCCAAGCTTAGATGCTTGTACCTCTTGGATATTTCTTGGGGTGACACCAGGGTGGCATCCCCAAGCCTGATATTTTGTCCATTCTTCATCTCATTACATCATTCTTTCTCTACAACTGAAATTTTCCTTCATACAAAACTTCACACAATCTTCATTAGCAACATTAGTGTATTCAAAAGATAATAGACCCTTGGGTTTATTTTTGGAACAGCAACACTTTTCACTAAAAACACAATCTACTGTAGAAACTCCTTCAAAAAGCTCAATTCCCCAAAAAGAGAACTCAAAAAGGAATCAATAAGAAGCAAATGCAAATAATGGCAGAAATCTGTCAAAACAGACCAGCAGGTAGAAACCGATTTTTTAGAAAATCTTCTGTTGCTGAAATAAAAAAGTGTTAAACAAAAGAAAGTTAGCTAACATACTGGGGGATTTATTTGTAAATATTCAGCTCAATCCGACTTACAGAGATTCCTCACTAATTTTTATGGTGGAGGAGAGAAATCTGTTTCGGGACAGCAACTCCCCAAATCTTACTTCCCTCTGATTAGAGGTCATTCTTGGAACAAAAAGCAAACAAAAAGGATAAGGAGAAGTCATTACTAAAGTAATAACTTCCAAGACTCAAGGAAACTCTTGGGTTATCTCCCAACAAGTACTTTTCTTTAACGCCTTTAAGTTAGGCACAAGAAGCAAGAAATCAAGTATTTTTAAAAGAAGAAGCATTAACATCAAACCTTGCTTTCAAAGGAGGAGCAAAAAGCAACTTCTATATCCTCATATGGAAGTGTTCAATACCTTTCTTGAATGGAAATTGATATTTAATGGTGCCTTCTTTCATATCAATGATGGCACCAACAGTTCTAAGAAAAGGTCTTCCCAAAGTAATATGACAAGAAGCATTGTATTCAACATCCAAAACATAGAAATCAATAGGGACATAAGCATTCTTAACCATAATGAGAACATCATTAATATTTCCCATGAGTTTCTTCTTAGCATTATCATCAAGTGGGACATCCAAATAACAATCTTCCAAAGGTGGAAAATCAAGAATTTCATAAATCTTCCTAGGCATAATAGAGACACTAGAACCAAGATCACATGAAGCTTTGAGATCAAAGCCATTCACTTGCATATTAATAATGGGTTCCCAACTATCTTCTACTTTCCTAGGAATAGAAGTTTTGTGTTTTAACTTCTCTTCCTTAATCTTAAAAAGAGCATCTATAATGTGTTTGGTGAAAGCAACATGCATATCACTAGCATTAGGACTTCTAGCAAGTTTTTGCAGGAACAAAATCAATTAAGAAATATTGCAACCATCTATATCAAAATCAAATTTAGCATCACTAGTAGTAGACTCATTGGCCTTAGGCATTGTAGGAGGAGGAATAGGGACTTCTTGTGGTTTAGTGGTATCCATTCTAGTGATGGCGCACACATTATTGTTTCTATCAATTTCAGCTTCCCTTTCCCACTTAGAATGAAGCTGAGCTAACAGTCTAACATTTTCATCAATAGTAACTTGTATGGAATGAGTAGGAGCAAAGGTACTTTCCATGGTTTCAGGTTTAGCAGCCATTTTATTAATCAAGGAGGACTGTGCTTTAGACAAAGAGGAAATATTTTTCTCAATAGTTAAAAGTTTTTCCTCCACGGTCTTGTTGAAAGCGGTTTGTTTACTAATAAATTCTTTGAGCATAACTTCAAGTTCAGAGGGGGAACTTCTAGCATTGTTGTAGGAGCTTTCATAGTAATTGCCATTAATAGGAGGATAAGGCATATAATTGTTGTTGCTACCAAAATTATTCCTATAGGCATTGTTGTTGAAATTGTTGCTTCTAATGAAGTTCACATCAACTTGCTATTCTTGAGCAACCAAAGAGGCTAAGGGAACATTGTTTGGATCTAAAGGAGCTTTCCCATTAACAAGCATAACCATAATAACATCAATCTTATCACTCAAAGAGGAGGTTTCTTCAACAAAATTTACCTTCTTACCATGTGGAGCTCTCTCAGTGTGCCATTTAGAGTAATTAACCATCATATTATAAAGGAGTTTTGTTGCAGCACCCAAAGTGATGCCCATAAAGGTACCTCCAGGAGCTGAATCCAATAGGTTTCTTGAAGAGAAGTTCAAACCGGCATAAAAAGTCTGGATAATCATCCAAGCAGTGAGTCGATGAGTGGGACAATTCTTAAACAAGGATTTCATTCTTTCCCAAGCTTGAGCAACATGTTCATTATCAAGTTGTTTAAATTTCATAATGTCACTGTCATAGATATAATCTTAGCAGGAGGATAGTACTTTCCAATAAAAGCATCCTTGCACTTAATCCAAGAATTAATACTATTTGTAGGCAAGGATAGCAACCATTCTATAGCTTTTGCTCTCATGGAGAAAGGAAACAGCTTGAGCTTAATAATATCTCCATCTACATCCTTATACTTTTGCATCTCACAAAGTTCAACAAAGCTATTGAGATGGGCAGCAGCATCATCAGAACTAGCACTAGAAAATTGCTCTCTTGTCACAAGATTCTACAAAGAGGGCTTAATTTCATAAAAGGTAGCATCAGGAGCAGCTGGAGCAATAGGAGTGATAAGGAAATCACTGTTGTTTGTGCTAGTGAAGTCACACAACTTTGGCAAAGTGGAGCAAGACAAAGTGGAGCAAGACAAAAACAGCAGCAACAGCTAGAGCAGAAACTAATTTTTTTGTGTTTTTTATAAGAGAATGCAAACCAAACTAGACTAATTTTTTGGAGTTTTTGATAAAACGAGGCAAACAAAACCAAGCAAAAGAAACTAAGCAAACTAAAAACAAAGTAAATATAAAGTGTCAACACCCGGATTTTTAATGCTAGATGCCTGTTATGCCATACATCGCAATCCCAGGATTACCATTTTTGCGAGACATAACAGAATTGGATACCACAGTACATCATCCATTACAAACCGTACATAAGTTCTTACATAAATAGGGATCTCATGATCCAGTTCTTAATACAACTTCAAGCAGCGGAATACGTAATAATAATGGTAGCGTAGGCGAAGCTCCATATTCGGGGTCATAGGCAATGCTGACGATGGGAGATGATCCTAGTTGCCGTAACCTTCCTGGGGTCCATCCTCCAGGTACTCTTCATAGTCTGGCCACGGCAATAGCCAGGGACAAAGCCATGAGTACTCTTTAAGTACTCACAAACTAATACTAACAAGTGAAAGGGGGTTTTTGTAATAGGACACTAAGCTCTAGGGTTGTTTTGCAAAAAGCCAGATTTATCTCTACTAAGTTCAGAAGTAAGAGAGCTAATTGAAGTTTATAACACCTAAGTGGGAACTTGTATCTCATGCCACAACCCTGTTGTGGTCAAGTCAAAGTCTCAGTTTATTTCACAAGTCTTTTGAAAACATCTGACGAGGGAACAAGATGGCACTAACTGTCCATAATCATGACGCGGCTATTCGAATAGTTTAACACTCTACAGAGATTATACACTTTCACCACAACATTCGATACATCCGTCAGGAACAAATCCTGAATTCACCATACTCAATATGCGGATAATCAATCCTAACCTTTCAATTACACGCCCTAGTATAAGCACCTCTCATGTGAGTTTGGCCTCCCAACCATGACCAACTATCATCTTGGCACCGCATGTGGACAATCTTCACAAGGTAGCCTCAGCTCAGACCTTGGCCGTGAGGGAACTAATACTAAGGTATATAAGTTTCCGGTCAAGCCCTACCCAATCTTCGGGTATTGTGGTTGTACGATAAAATTGGAATGGTATCGCATCCAGACAACCATCAGTTTTATAAAGGGCTAAGGCTCATGCCTCATCATTTTCATCACCAAAATCATCAAGTATTCGGAAACACATGTCCAAAACATTTCAATAGAATGATCCATCATTCCAAGGTTTTCATAACCATTTTTCCACCAAGTATTCCATCTAAAGTTGATCAAGTTTTATGCTTAGCACTAGCACCTACAAATGGGGGTAAGCACTAATGAGGGGTGGTACACTAGTGGAGTTTAACTAAGTTTAATCTTATGCCTTAGGATGACATCAAGATTATCTAACTTAGGCCAAGTTTTATGCTCTTTATGCAACCTTCAATTATCCTTCTAAATCTACCATTTACTTAAGAAATCTCTAAGTACTAGCTTTGATAAAGAAATAAAGTAATCAAACTTGTAAGTAAAACTAGGATTGGTTTATCAAGTGGATATGATCACATATGCTTAAGGCATATAGTGGGCATAGTAACAAGTAGTGGTTTGTGGCATCAATAGGGTATCTTGCAAGGGTTAGCTTGTATTGGTCCACTTAGTTAATAAAGCTTGCCTTGTGCAGAGCAGTGGTTGAAGTTCTCCTCGGCTTCTTCTTCGTAGTATCTCCTTCCTCCTCGTATCCTTGGTCGGTACTAGCATCTATAAATAAATACGAGGTACACAATCACCAAACAATACTTAACTACTTACAATCATCACACAAAAGGGTCCTATAGATGACCTAACATCATTACTAATATTACAAGATTAAGTTTGGTTTAATTCCTTCTATTTTTAGAAAAGAAATTTCTACTCATTGAAAAACTACTTAAGATTTAATATTCTCCAAACCAAAACATTAGATCATGTTGACACATGTCATCACCACATATTTTAGTCCATGGGAATGTGATTTAAAGTGGTGTCACAATTTAATAAGGTTTAACCCTTTTATTTTAATTAATTAAAGTGGCTAGAAATGCCTATTGGGCATTATTTTATTACTTGAACATTCTTTCTGTAAGTAAACCTATATATTTTTATATATTCTGAAAGGTATGGTTAAATGTGATTTTTGAGAGTTGGAATCAACTCAAAAGCTATCATGGTTTTAATTTGAAAAATGTTTGAATGCAGAAAAGCTTCTGCCTTGTTATTTTTACCATGGATGAGCTATAGATCCAAATGACTAGAATCCAACGGGCTTGGATTCATCATTCCCAGAGCTTTCTAACAAAATTGGTTTCATTAAATTTGGTTTACTGAATCGACCTGGGTTGATTTTTGAAATTGGGTACAGAAGTGTGTTTGAAATAAAATGGAAAAGGTCAAATTCAAATAACTGGGCTGCGCGGGACAGGTTAACGGGCCGGCCCAATGACACACGGCGGCGCGGGGCTCAGCTGACAGGAGGGTTCTACCAGTCAGTGGCTCTTTAAACGCGAAGAGGTACGGGGCACCATGGGACGTTCGATCTGGTTCTAATCCAACGGCTGAGAGTCATCGTCGACGTTGAGCAATGCCGGCAAGACAGAAACCTAGCGCGGCTAGTGGGGGTTGCTGGGGGCTCACCGGGGTTCGGGCGAGGCGGGAGAACGATGAAGTGGACGACGGCGAACTCAGGGGTGGTCGCGGCAGCTCCTGGGGTGGACGAAATCGACGGCGCCCTTCTTCTCCAGATGCGGCCTGCTCCGGCGCAATTCCGGCGATGCGCTGCTCGCCTTGCTCCGGGACTGAGGTGGGATGGTTCTGGGTGAGAGAGGAGTGGAATGGTGTGAAGAATTCGAGCGGGGAAGACCGCTATTTATAGTCACGACGGTGAGACCGAACGGCATGGGCGGGCGACGGTGGCGACATGGCTACGGGCTGCTAGAGGCATGGCCGGCGGTGGCGATCGCTTGGTGGTCTCCTGGCGATGCTCTATGGCTTTAATGCGCGTGTAGGGGCGGTGCGGTTTGGTCTAGAACACGCGACGCTCTGCGCGGCAGAGGCGGCGTCTTCGATGGCGAGCAGTGGCTACGGGGCACGGGCGGTGCAATGGGCATGTCTGGCGTGTTCCTGGGATGGTGGCGATCGTGTATGCACGCGACGAGGGAGGCGCGCGGTCTGTGGGCTTGGCGTGGCGCTGGCGCATGCTCGCAGACGGTGGCGAGGCACGGGCGTTCTCGGGTGTTGTGTTCGACGTCTTCGAGGCAGGGCTGGTCGAGAGGGGGCGGTGAAGCATGGGTGATCTCCCAGACAAGGTTGGCACGGCTAGTTTCCTCCCTAGCTTGCTGTCGACATGTGGGTGGCAAGGGTGGCTTCGGCTGTTCACTATTGATGGTTTTAGCAAGCTCACAGTGGTGCTAGTGCTTGGTTAATCTTGCTAGATGATCTACTGAGTTGGTTGTGAGATAGATAGGGAACCAGTTAGGCTCGAAACACTGCACACTATAGTGTTTTGATTTTGTTTGATTTGTGTCTGCCAAGTGTTTGATGAAATGGCCACATGAATTCAAGTTTTGAATTTTGAAAAGATTTTGGTGTGTGTGCTAGGTTGGTGCTGGTCAGTCTGCAGATGCTTGGGTTTTGAAAGTTGAGCTTGTTTGAGTGGTTTTTGAAAAAGTGGGATCTTCCCATATGTTAAAGATTCAATTTTGAATTGTCATTTAAACTATGCATTTGAAAGTTTTTGGATGATCACAAGGTGGGCATTGATACTTTGTTATGAGTACAATCAAGGGGTGCAAAGATCCAGAAAATTTTCTGTTAGGTTTTGAAAGTTTGAGACAGCCAAAGTAGGCATGGGAGTTAAATTGGTCAAAACGACCATTCACTCATTTAGCTTTGTTTTGATTTATTTGTCTTTGGGAAAAGTTTGGGAAATGTTTAGATGATGTTTATTTCACCTAAGAAACATTTTACAAGTAAGGAAACACACAAACATGGCAATTGAAAAGAATTCTAAATGGGATGCATACACACATGCATGCATTCATATTTTTATTTAGAAAAGTTTTTGTTAACCCTAAATTTGATGATTAGAGTTTGATGATCCAAGTTTAGTATTTTTGGGATGTTACAGAAAGATTGAGGAGGACGTCCTTAGCCTCCCCGGCAACGGCGCCAGAAAATCTTGATGACGGACACACTATTGATGTGGGACGCTTCGTTGGAAACCCCAAGAGCAAGGTGTCAAGAGCACAACAGCAAGTCTTCCCTCAGTATGAAACCGAGGTTATCGAACCAGTAGGAGGAAGGAAACACCTCAAAGGTGTTTCAAGCAACGTGGAAACCTACACAACACAAACTCAAGACTTTGCCCCAACGAACGATGAGGTTGTCAAGCTCACCGATTTGCTGTAACAAAGGATTAAATGCACGGTGTGGAAGGTGATGGTGGTTTGCAGCAAATAAACTGTAACAGTGGAAGATGTATTAATGGTAAAGATTGGACAGGGGTCCATAGTTCACTAGAGGAGTTCTCCTTAGATAAACAAACATGGCATGAAGAGTAAACAAATTACGGCAGGGCAATTGACAGGACTGAGCAAGACATAACAATGCAATACTAGACAAAAAGATCCTATGAGATTCGATTGGGAAATACAAAAATATACATAGACCACCATCCAACTGCATCTATGACTAGAAGTCCACCTTCAGGTTATCATACGAACCCCCTCCAGTATTAAGTTGCAAGCAACAAACAACTTCTTTAAGCAAAGTGTGTAAGGTAAACAATCCAATTCTTCCATGAACAAGAGACCGTTGTTTTCTCCCTAGTGGCAAGAGCACATCTACAACCGAAGAGATTTCTGTCACTTCCCTTGAAACTAGAGGCATGAACCCACTATCGAGCATAAATACCCCCTCTTGGAGTCACTATCAACTACTTGGCCAAGATAGCTACTAACAACGGAGAGCATGCAAGATCACAAACAACACAGACATGACAGAATCAAATAGACAAAACTAATAATCAATCTGACATAGTAATCTCAATATCCATCGGATCCCCGCAAACACAAGATGCATGATTACAAATAGATTAGATCTTGATCATGAACGGAGCTCACAAGATCTATACATGAAAGCACAAGGAGGAGATACAACCATCTAGCTACTACATGGACCCGTAGTCCAAGGTGGAACTACTCATGCTTCATACCGGAGGCTGTCATGATGAAGAAGAAGGACCCTAGGATGATCTCCCCTCTGGCAGGGTGCCGGGAAGAGCTTCTGATCCCCCCCCCCCCACCGATCTAGGGACGATGGTGGTGGCGGCTTTAGATGGTTTCGTGGAGTTTTGATCGGGTGCCTAGGGTTTCTGCATCGGGGGGACTTTATAGGCAAAGAGGCAAGGCAGGGGTCCACCAGGGCCGCTGCACTCTCCTAGGCGCGGGGTGGGCCCACCCACGCGGCTAGGGGTGTGTCCCCCTGGCGAGCCTCCTCCGTCTCATATTCTGGTTTCGTGTTGCCCACGGTAAAATATTGACTTCGGCTTTTGTCCCGTCCAATTCCGAGAATATTGATTTTCTGCCTTTCTAGAACGAAAAACAGAAGAAAACAGGCAACTGGCACTCTGGCAACTTGTTAATAGGTTAGTTTCAGAAAACATATAAAAACACCTCAAAGTGTAGACAAAGCAAAGTAGATAGTAAACAAGCATGGAGCATCAAAAATTATAGATACGTTTCCGACGTATCACGCAGTTGGTAAGATGTAGACACAGTTGCTTCTCGTCAGATAACCTGAGGGAAGATCTGCATCGCCTACAGGCATGATAATTGGATAGTTCACTCCAAGGAAAAGAGAATATTATCCAAGGTCAGCAATCTTTTCCCATGGATTAGCTTGATCAACCTGACTAGTGTTCATTGAGAACACCAAGCAGCCAAACTCGGAAGTATAAGTGGAGACAGTGTGACCACAGTGTACAACATGAGGATGAGCAGCACTAGTACGATGGTGGCGAAGACAAGTAAGACAACTTTGATCATAAGAAGTGCCAAGCATATATATATATATATATATATGAATAAGCCTAGAACCATCTGTAGATCTTGCTAACCACCAAAAACCAAAAAATTAGTTGTGCTCATCTCAAGTAGTATTAAGAAATGCATCCACCAAGTCATCCACGGCAGCAGGTTGTGTCAAGACCACCGCAGGACCTTGAAAAAGGTAGAACGTGTTAACTTAAGATTCCGGCAGCATGATATAGTGAATCCTACTGAAAAATTTCCTTCCAATTGAACTTCATGCAAAGTAGCTCGAACATAGGAAAAACAACTATGTCCTACAATCATACAAAGCAAGCAAAGTATTATATAACAGGAAAATACCCAAAAGAATGGACTCATCTTTTTTCGAATCATGACAAGCAATTTTGCCTTGATTTATGTAAAAAAGGCGAAGAGAATTGACCGGTTAATTTGCAAGGAAACTTGCCGAAAACTCGTGTCATGGGAATTGTCACGGCAGATGCTGCAATCGGCAGCGAGTAGTAGAACGAGGGGCAAGGTCGGCCAACCATCTGCGGTGCGAGATGAGGGCAAAGACACAGGGTTTTACCCAGGTTCGGCCCCCCGGAGGGTAAAGACCTACTCCTGCTAGATTGTATTATGGAGGTGTTACAATGGGCGAGCTCGGCGGCTAGGCGGCGAGTCGCTTGGGTGTATGAGGGAACGTGTCTCTACTCGCCCTATTGGGAGGTTTATATAGGCTCACCTCCCCTAGGGTTTACATATCTCAACCGATTCTGACAGCCAATGAGTCGCTTAACCTAGTCCGACCGGGCCTATCTACTCACCTAGGCCTTGACTTCCAGCTGCTCGACTCGGCTGGCTTTGATCCACTCGGCTCGCAGGCCCACCGCCTGTGTCTTGGGCTGGAACGCCCTGCTAGGTATACCCCGGTAGGCATATCCCCATCAGTAGTCCCCGAGGCCGTCGTCGATTAGGCGTAGGTGGCTGCTGGCAGTCGGAGTATGCGGCTTCAGAGTGGGCATCCAGTCGAATCATCGGCGGGCTCCTATATAAAGGAAACAACCAATGACCCAGGTCGCAGCTTTGGCGAGTCGAGTCAGCGGAAACACTGTCTTAGTGACTGGGTCGGCGAGCCGAGTGGCCGCAGTTGGACCGTCAGGCGTAGTCAAACTAGCCGTTGGGTAATCCAACGGTAACTTTTGGCGTAATCACCGCGCGGTAACGGCTCCCTGATTTGGCGGGTAAATCCCGCTATATAAGGGGAAAGGCAGGCAGTCGTAGAGCCAACTCCTCACCACTTCTTCCGAGTGCGCACATTTTCTTTCCTTCGCTCCACGATCCAGCCGACCTGAAATCTTCCGATCTCCAACCAATCTCTCGGCCATGGCCCTTTCCACCGAGCCGTGGGGTAGGTCCAAGCGCACAAGGGCACAGCTGGCCTCCTTCGAGGAGGCCGGGGTCCTGCGAGCCGCCGCTGTGATCCTCGCATGGGAGAAACCCCAAACCCGCGAGAGAGGGAATTCATCTGTTTCACCACCATCTCGGCGGGGCTAGGGTTTCCTACATCCCTATTCTTCCGGCTGCTTACCACGGATCCAGCCCTCAGATCTGGATCCCCATAGAATCGAGCAGCTCGCCATCTTCGTGGCGTTCTGCGAATGCTACTTGGGCTGCCGGCCCTACTTCCCCTTGTGGCAAGTTCTGTTCCACGGACGGATCAGCCGCGAGGAGGCAGGCAGCCCAATGCTTGCCGCGGGCGGCTTGACGTTCCAGCTCAAGTCCAAAGCCTCTTTCTTTGACCTGATGCTACCCGCCAAGGCAGCGAGCGACTGGAAGAAGTCGTGGTTCTACGTGGCCGAGGCGACCCCGGAGGGCGAGGCGGCGATCCTGCGGTACTCCGCTAATCGCTCCGAGCCGCAATCTTCAAGTCGGCAAGCTCCCCAGCGACCAGCGGATGGTCGTCGACGAGATGCTCCAGACCATCCGCGGTCTGAAAAAGAAGGGCCTTCAAACGATAAACTTGTACAATTGCTGGCTCGGGCGGCGGCTCGTCCCACTCTCCCACCGCGACCACTACATGTACCAGTACACAGGCCGGGGAGACTCGACGAAGGCCTGTCTCGACGAGTGGAAGCTGGAGGATTATCTCCCAGCGTTGAAAAAGATTACCTGTGCAAGGTACGGATGCGCAGGCGGGTCGCTTCTATACCGCGAAGCGTCCGGCTCCCACGGTAATTTCTTTACCTTGCTCGCTGTCGCTGTAAAAGCAGTCGCGGTAATTCTGATTTCGTCTTGTATTTGTTGCAGCTATTCCAAGTGGTAGAAGGATGGCTCCCACCCTCGGATGATGAGAGCTCGGGCCCGGGCATAGGCGAGTCGCCGCCTACCAAGGGCAACGAAGACGACGAGGACGAGTCCGAAGAGGAGGTCGGCCCACTGGTCCGAAATACCCGCGGGCAACGACAGCGCGAGATCGAGGCAAGCAGAAGCCTCGAACATCATGATGATGATGACGAGCTCCCAGAGACCACCTCGCGCCGTCAAGCCACCCCGTCAAAGAAGAAGAAGAAGGAAAGGGAGGCAAGGGCCTCCCCGAAGAAGAAAACGAGGCCGTCGAGGACGGCCTCACCGCCACACTCGTGAAAGCTCGATGCTCCCAGCCCAGCCGGTGACGACGCCTCCAGAGACAATCAACTGACGCGCGGCATCGTGGAGGTGCCGCTGGCCTCAATGCTCGCCATTCACCCCAGTCTCGGGCTGGGAGGCTCCACGGTGACTTCGCCGCAGGGGGCTCCGATCGCGGCTTCGCCTCGCAAGGAGGCTCCGGCTACAGCGGCCCCAACTCGCGAGGAGGCTCCCGCCGAGGATGTCCCAGAGGCGCCAGCCGCGGCCTCAACGACGAAGAAGCCGTCCGTGTCTTGGGCACGCGACGCCCTGAACTGGGACCAGCCGCCGATCGGGCCTCGAATGAAAACCGGCCGGCCTTCGTACGGGGATGCGTTTCATCCCAGTCGCCAAGTGAGTGCGCTCACCCTTTCTTATTTTCCATAACTATTCCAATTGTCTCTGACTTGATTAATGCAGGACCGGAGTGAAAAGGATGGGACACCCGACGCGGGCTAAGGTATCCTCCGCCACAAGCGAGGAGGACCCTTCCCGCAAGAGGAAGGCGACGAGGTCGCCGCCAGCGGTCGGCAGCAAGAAGGCCAAGGGCGATGACGTCGACGATTTACGACGACGACGGTCGCTACCGGCCGGGCCCGGTGGAGGCAGCCGCTCACGGAGGGTGCTTCCTTGCAGCGCGGAGGCGACCTCCCTTGGAGCGGGTGCCTCTATCGCTACCTTCCCCCGCTTCGTGACCAAGGCGGCCACGGCGAGTGAGGCTACGCCCTCGAGCCACGCTCCTGGGACCGCCGAAGCTGAAGTCGACCAACGTCGTGGGCATACGGCGGCGTTGCTCACATCCGTGGACGCGATACAACTCCATGGCATGCTTGGCGCGGCCATCCAGGTACATCCAGTCCCCGAGGATCAGGTCGGTGCTTTGCAGCGGCTTGATTCTTATAATTTCTCGTTTTTTTTTATTTTCGCATCCAGTCCCCGAGTGCGCACTCGCTGAATTTCAGAGAATGGGCACTTAGGAATTTCTTGATCGCCAGTCCCCGAGTGCGCACTCGCTGAATTTCAGCGAATGGGCACTTAGGAATTTCTTGATCGCCAGTCCCCGAGTGCGCACTCGCTGAATTTCAACGAGTGGGCACTTAGGAATTTCTTGATTGCCTGACTTTTTTGGTGATGTGCAGGGTCTGCAGCTGGAGTCGGCGGATCGATTGACCGCGAAGTAGCGCGCGGAGAAGGAGCTGGCCATCATCCAGGAGGCGAACAAGGGGCTTCAGGCTGCTTCTATGAAGGCAGAGGAAGCTCGCCAGGGGCTTGTCCCCGCTGGTGAGTTGGTGGCGGCGCGATCTTCTCTGGGTGCCGCTGAACAGCGGATCGCCGACCTCGAGCGTGAACTGCGAGAGGCGAGAGAAGAAGCGAGCTCGGCGGATGGGCGAGCTAAGGCCGCCATTGCGGCCGCTGAAGAAGATCGCAAGGTGTCGGAAGTCCTTATTGCTGGGCTTCAGGACGACCACACGTCGCTTCAGTGCTTCATCACGGGACTCGCCCGCCCGTTTCTTGGTGAGTGCATCTCCCCTTTATAATAGTTGTGGTTTTTGTGGTGTCCGTCATACTTATCATTGTCTTCTACTCGCAGGTCGCATCCTTGATAGCGAAGAAGAGGCGAGCTCGCTCGATGCAAGGCAGTGCATAAGCATGCTCGTCGATTCGACGACGTGCATCCGTGCCTACCTCCAAGAAATATCGCCCACGAAAGTGATTCCCAGCGACCTCGTTGAGGTGTGGAGGTACTTGGAGAAGGCGCCCGCGGTCGTTGAGTTCATGACGCGGTCGGCGTTTCGGCGTGGAGCGTCGACGGCACTGAGCCTTGGACTCGCCCACTTTCCCGAGGATTTCGACATTGACGATGTGACGAGTGGGTATCCATCGTCGACTGGCGCGGTGGAGCTGTCCGAGGTCCTCAAGTTGCAAGAATGTGCCGCCACATACTCGGAACGCGTCTGGGCGATGGGCGACCTCCTGCCGTAGCAGGAGACGGTTGTCGCGCCAAACGACCCCGAGCCGCCGCATCGTGACTTCAAGGTCGAGCAGCCTTTTCGCGCGGCGATGGCGGGTGAACTGACAACGTATCCATCCAACCCGTACACGGCGTTCATCCGCAGCCGCCGGATGTCAAGTCGCCTTCAAGCCTCGCAGAGTAGAGTAGTTTGCCTTGTGGCGTTAGCGGTTACGCCACGGGCATATTTTGTAACATGAAACAATGCAACATGTGATTGAATGAGACGTCGTGTCTATTTTGATATTTGTTTGTGTGCTTTTGATTGATTTTTGACGAGTCCCCGAGCGCGTCCGCCCTTTTGTGGGGTTTACCTCGTATATGATGTATGTGTTGTTGTTATGTGTTTTGATGTTTTAGTCGACTCGCCTGAGCTCGAAGAGCCAGTCGCTAGGCGACTCCCTTGAGTGCTCTGTACTTTACCGTTTTCCCGTGCGCGAACGAGGTCGGGTGGCCGAGTCCCCGAGCGTGGTACTTGGTAGTTCTAGGCGCCACTCAAGGGTGGTTGAGGACTTAGCGCGTTGGTGTGAGCGTCACTCCTGCCCGTGGGTCAGCCGGCGAGTCCCGGCATGCTCTCTTACTTGGCGTTTCTCGACCGCCATTTAACTGGTCTTCGGTCCCGAGCGTGGTACTTAGCCGCTCGAGTCGCTATGCCGAGGATGCGGAGGACCAGGTCGCTGTGAGAAGCGAGGAAGTTGTCTTGGCTCAGAGAACCAGAGCTAGGCGACTCAATGGGGCTCGGTTGGCGTTATTCGTGGGCGATGCAAGAACTGAAGTGATTCGGTTTTACACCGCAATACTTAGCCGCGCCGATCGCTGTACCAAAGGTTGACTTCTGCGTTTAGCATAACGCTGTTTTTACGAGTGCGAGTGGCACAAGTCATGGAGAGTAAGCACAAGTTGCGGTAAATATTTCTTTTTATTTCATAGCGACTGGAGAGTACATGTGTGGGGTTCTAGGAGTAGAACTTCCGGAGGAGGTTTACATTCCATGGTCGCTTGACGTCGAGTTCGCCGTCCCCGCGGACGTCGATGAGGTAGTAGGCGTCGTTGCCTAGTACGCGCCCTATAGCGAATGGGCCTTCCCACGGAGGGGAAAGCTTGTGCATCCCCTTCTTGTCCTGGATGAGGCGTAGCACCAGGTCGCCTTCCTGGAAGGTGCGAGCTTTCACCCGCCGGCTGTGGTAGCGGCGAAGTCCTTGCTGGTAGATGGCGGTGCGTGACCGAGCGAGGTCGCGTGCTTCGTCGAGCTGGTCGACCCCATCTTGGCGGGCCAGCTCGTTTGCAGCCTCCGTATAGTGGACGACTCGCGGTGAGTCATGTTCGAGGTCGGTGGGCATGACTGCTTTGGCACCGTAGACCATGAAGAAGGGGGTGAATCCCGTCGATCTGATGGAGGTCCGGATCCCCAGATGATGAGGGCAACTCCTCGACCCAGCACACGGCGGTGCGCTCGAGTGGTACTTGGAGTCGCCGCTTCAGGCCGTGGAGGATGCTTTGGTTGGCTCGTTCCGCCTGGCCGTTGGATTCCGGGTGGGCGACTGACGCGAGGTCGAGCCGGATATGGTGCTCTTCGCAGAATTCGGCCATGTCTCCCTTGGCGAAGTTGGTGCCGTTGTCCGTGATGATGCTGTTGGGGAACCCATAGCGATATATGAGCTCGCGTAGGAATTTAGTGGCGGTCTTCCCGTCGCATTTCCGGACTGGCTTGGCCTCCACCCACTTCGTGAATTTGTCAACGACGACCAGCAGGTGGGTGTAGCCAGAGGGGGCCTTCTTGATGGGGCCTACCATGTCCATGCCCCACACAGCGAATGGCCAGGTGATGGGGATTGTTTTGAGCGCCGAGCTCGGTACGTGCGTCTGATTGGCGATTACGGCACCCGCGATCGCTGGACGATGTCGACAGCGTCGGCGCAGCGGTGGGCGAGAAGCCGTGTCGCATAGCATAGCCTTGGCGACCGAAGCGGCGGCGTGGTGGCCGCATCACCGAGTGAATGTCGCGAGGATTTTTCGCCCTTCACCGTTGGACGCAGCTACCGAACACGCCGGTGACGCTGCGCCATGGAGCTCGCCGATGATGGTGTAGGACTTGCATCGACGAGTGATCATTCGAGCGTCTGCCTCGCCTGGCAGGTGCCGCTTCGGTAGGCGATGTAGGGCTTGGTCCGCCGTTCGCTCGGTGACGAAAAGTGCGACCAAGGCTGCCTCGTTGAGTGGGACTCCGATGTCGATCTCCCTCGGGGGAGAGACTGATGGCTTGGAGATTGTGTCGAGGAACACGCCGGCGGGTGGTGCGAGTCGAGCCGACCCGATGCGAGATAGGGCGTCGGCCTCCTTGTTTTTCCGCCTGTCGATCCACTCGACGGAGTAGCCGGTGAAGTGGCCGCCCAACTTATCCACCGCTTGGCGGTACGCCGCCATGGTAGGGGAGACGGCGTCGCAGGTGCCGACGACTTGCCCCGCGACAAGGTCGGAATCTCCGTAGCAGCGGAGGCGATTGACGTTCATCTCCTTGGCGGCTCGCATGCCGTGGAGTAGGGCCTCGTATTCAGCCATGTTGTTGGTGCAGGGCGTGAAGTCGAGGCAGAGGATGTAGCGGAGATTGTCGCCCTTTGGTGAAGTCAACACTATCCCGCGCTGCGCCATCCGCGTTTGGAGCCGTCAAGCAGGCTCCAGAGTGGAGGTACGGCGCTTCTCCGCTTGGGCCTCCTCCCGATCGGCGATGAAGTCGCCAGTGCTCGTGACTTGATCGCCTTCGTGGCTCATACTTGATGTTGTGGACGCCGATCTCGACGGCCCACTTGGCGACTCGCCTCGCCGCGATTGCGGATGATGTCTTGGTGGTGCCGAGGAGACGATCGTGATCGGGTGTTCTGGAAGAAGTAGTGCGGCGACGCTGAGCCCGGAAGACCGCGTATACTAGCTTTTGGTACTGCAGGTACCGCTGGCGCGATTCGGTGAGGACCTCGCTAATGTAGTACACCGGCCGCTGAACCGGGCGCTCCTTTCCTTCCTCTGGTCGCTCGACGACCATCACGGCGCTGACGACGCGCTCGGACGCCGCGACGTAAACCAGCATGGGTTCTTTGTCGGCGGGGGCGGCGAGTAGTGGTGCGGCGAGTAGTGGTGCGGCGAGTAGCACCTTTTTGAGGTCGCGGAGCGCGTCGTCCGCCTCCTTGTCCCACTGGAAGGTGGGGTTCTTGCGCATCAGGCGGTATAGGGGCATCGCCTTTTCGCCCAGGCGGGGGATGAAGCGACTGAGAGCCGCTACTCGCCCGGCCAACTTCTGGACGTCGTGCAGGCACTCGGGTTTGCCGAGCCGGGCGATCGTGTCGATCTTTGTGGGGTTCGCCTCGATCCCTCGTTTGGAGACGACGTACCCCAGTAGTTGTCCGGTGGGTACACCGAAGGTGCACTTGCCTGGGTTGAGATTTATCTTGTATCTTCGCAGGTTGGCGAAAGTTTCCGCCAGGTCGGTGAGTAGGTCGCCTTGGCGAGTGGACTTCACGACTACGTCGTCGATGTAGACGTGGATGTTGCGGCCAATTTGGCTCGCGAGGCATTCTTGCATGCACCGTTGGTAGGTCGCCCCGGCTTTCTTGAGGCCGAAGGTCATGGCGGTGTAGCAGAAGGCTCCGAATGGCGTGATGAACGCCGTCTTCTCCTCGTCTTCGACGGCCATTTTGATCTGGTTGTACCCAGAGTAGGCGTCGAGGAAACATAGCGACTCCGAGCCCGCGGTCGAATCGATTATCTGGTCGATCCGCGGGAGGACGAACTGCTCCTTTGGGCAGGCGCTATTCAGGTTTGTGTAGTCGATACACATTCTCCAGGTCCCGTTTTTCTTCTCGACCAGGACTGGGTTTGCCAGCCAATTGGAGTACTTGATTGGCTAGATGAAGCCGGCAGTGAGTAAACGCTGCACTTCCTCGGCGATTGCTCGGCGGCGTTCTTCATTGAAGGGCCGCAGCGACTGCTTGACAGGTCGCACTTTGGGGTCGGCGTTTAGCTTGTGCTCAGCGAGCTCCCTAGGGACACCGGGCATGTCGGAGGGTTTCCATGCGAAGATGTCCCTGTTCTCACGGAGGAACTCGATGAGCGCGCCTTCCTATGCTGGGCTCATGCCCGTCCCGATCGTCACCGTCTGGGCCGAGTCGCTGTACCAGCTCGACGGTGCTGCAGCGTCGTGGCCTCAAAGGTTGAGGTGCCTACGCCCTCGAGTTGGGCTTCTTGAGTATGGTGGGGTCGTTGTTGACCCGCTCGCGTTTGGCGAGCTCGTCGGCGTGGTTGGTCTCCGCCGCGATGACGGCGTCGGCGAAGCTCGGCCTTTGGCCTCGCACTCGCGGCCATGTCGGGTCGCCGTTGATGGTGATGACGCCGCACGCCCGGGAGCTTCATCGCTGTACGCGTAGTGGGGCGCCGCCATGAATTTAGCAAATGCCGCGCCCGTGACGCAGCGGTAGGCTGTCGAAGGGCACCAGCTCGAAGACGATCCGCTCGGTGCCGAAGGTGACTGGCAGCGTGACCTTGCCGATCGGGTACGCCTTCCGACCGGGGACGATGCCGTGGAATGTGGTGTGGGTCGTCTCGATCATCGAATGCGGGAGCCGCAGCCGCCTGAAGGTGTCGAGGTAGAGGATGTTGATGGAGCTGCCGCCGTCCATCAGCTTCTTGGGGAGCCAGTAGTCGCCAACCTTGGGCTTGACCACCAAGGCGACTCGTCCTGGGTACTCGATGCGCGGCGAGTGGTCTTTCCGGCTCCAGGTGATGGGCTGCTCCGACCAGTTCAGGAACTGGGGAACGTCTATTTGGGCCACCGCATTGACGGCCACGGCGCGGGTGATGACCTTCTTCTCGCGCTTCGTGTTGAAGCCTGTGAAGGTGTGGAGCGAGCCGGCTACTTTGCCGAATTTTCCGCTGTTTGGCGGATCGCTGTCGGGGTCCTCCCGCGCTTGCCGTGCCTTCTCAATTTCCCTGAGGGTGTGGCAGTCGGCGGTGCGCGGCGGCTTCCTTCCTGCTATGGAACGCACATGGTTGGTTAAGGAGGGCCGCGGATCGAACCTTGGCTTGTTCTTGTAGTTGCCGCCGTCGCGCGTTGCCCTCCGTCGCGGTAGCTCTTGGGCTCATGCTGCGTGCTCGGGCGTTGGCGACGAAGTCGACTTCGCCCGTCATTCTGGCGCTGCCGGAGGCGAAGTGCCGCCAGGAGGTCGGTTCGGCGTCGTTGCCGTCGCCGCCTGCGGGCGTTGACCTCGACTCGCCGCCGGTTTCCTAGTTTGGATCTTCCTCGGCGTCGTTTGGCGATCTCGAGGAGGTCGGGATGTTGTCGAGTGTGCGGGAGTGTCGCTTGAGCTTGGCGACTAGAGGCTCAGAGCGGCACGAGGTCTTGAAGCAATGGATCGCGGTGTCCGGTGGATGCCGACCGCGTTGTACCAAAGCTCTTGCCACCGTTGGACCCAGCTATGGTCGACTGGGTCCCCGGACGCACTGTTCCAGGTCCTCAATAGTGGTGGCGCGCTTAGGAGCACTCAAGTGCCCGACGGCGTCAGCATTTCCTCCCGTGAGTCGATACTGCCCGGGGAGAGTGTTGATCCACCTGCACGCCCCTCCATCATCGGGGAGGTAATGGGCGAAGTAGGTCGGTGTGACTGCGATCCCCATTGCCATGAGGTATGTGTCGAGCCAGACGGGTCGCACGAGGAGTCTGATTTTTCTATCTCTTTGGCGCCTTGAAGTTTGGCGGGTACTTCTCGCCTCGGATCATTGGTCCAAGCACTTGGGTCCGAGTCGGTGAGCTACCCCATAGGATCACCGTCGCGCGATTAGTTAGGGTGTGCCGCAGTCGCCGGGCTGGCGCGCGCCAGCTTTGGTTGTTGATGATGTGGGTGCGGGCGATGGGTTGCCCGTTGGCGGCGACAAGGTTGGTTGCCGGCCTGGGGTCGTTGGTGGAGAGTGCCGCGTTCGCGGGTCGGTGTTGGAGCCGCAGCGGCTCTGGTGGCGGGCAGTTGAGGGTGTTTGCCGCCGCTGGGCGGCCGCTGGAGGCCGCTCTGCTTCCCGAGGAACGCGAGTATACTCGGCCTGCCGAGTCGGCGCCCGCTTTTTGCTGCTCGACGGCCTTTGCGAGCAGGGCCCTGACGTATTGGATCTGTAGGGCGCCGTCACCGGTGGCGGTGATGGTGTCGGCTGCTGCTCGACCTGCCACGAGGTTGTCCATTGGGGTGGAGAACAGTGGGAGGCCGTTCGCGTCTCGCTCCCGTGAGGAGACTACTATCCGCGGCTGGTACCTCGAGGTGCCGTTGGTGGAGGTTGGCGCCCTCGCCGTTGATCTGGCGGCCGGGCGCTTCTCCCGGTGGCGCTGCTCGCAGATCGCGCGCCGCCACGCTGGTCGGGTCGTTGTCGTCGGTTCAGGCGCCTGAACGGTGGGGTTCAGGCGTGACCTGATCCGCTGCTGGTGGTAGCGTGACAGCTCCTGCGCCGTCACCTGCTCGAGGCGAAATTTTTCACGCTCGGCCGGCTCTTTGCGTACCGCCTCCGCCAGTTTCAGGCGGAGTTCCTCGACCTCCGTTGTCGTGGCGTTAGGAGGGATTGGGGTGGAGAAAGGATCCTCCGGCGGATCGGCGCCGGTGGCCATGTAGGTCGCGGTGTGGCGACCGGTTCCGTCGCGGAGGTCGGCGGAGTTCTCCGACCCGGAGTCGAATTCGAAGATCCCGAGGACGGAGGGGTCCTCGAAATCTCCCGCGTTGGAGACCTGGGCGATGGAGCCCGCGGATGAGGCCGCGGTGATGGATCCGGCGAGTGACGTCGGGGTCGCCGAGTCGGCGTCGTCGGTGAGGGCCGCATCCTCTGCGGCCGCTGAATTCCCGGCCACGTCGCTGTGGCGAGTTGTACTCGGAGGCGAGGCGGATCGTGGCGGATCTGGCTCGGAGAGCCGATCGCGTGGTGGCGACTTCGCGATGCGAGTCCTCCGAGGCGATGGCGTCGGTGAGGCCGACGAAGAGGCTGATCGTGCCGATAGGCGGGATCACTTGTCAGGCGTGACGGGTCGCGCCCGGGACGTAGCTGCTCGGCAAGATCTGGAGCATCTCGCCGATCGCTATCGCGCGCCGTGGCGACCGCCTCGTTGATGGGAAGATTGGATCTCGCCGTAACACCGCCAGACCGCCAGCCCCACGGGCGCCACTGTCGTGGGAATTGTCACGGCAGATGCTGCAATCGGCAGCGAGTAGTAGAACGAGGGGCAAGGGCGGCCAGCCATCTGCGGTGCGAGATGAGGGCAAAGACACAGGGTTTTACCCAGGTTCGGCCCCCCGGAGGGTAAAGACCTACTCCTGCTAGATTGTATTATGGAGGTGTTACAATGGGCGAGCTCGGCGGCTAGGCGGCGAGTCGCTTGGGTGTATGAGGGCGTGTCTCTACTCACCCTATTGGGAGGTTTATATAGGCTCACCTCCCCTAGGGTTTACATATCTCAACCGATTCGGTTACAGCTTCAGTAGTCGTTTAACCTAGTCCGACTGGGCCTATCTACTCGCCTGGGCCTTCAGCTTCCAGTCGCTCGACTCCTGGCTGGGCTTTGATCCACTCGCCGTTCTGCAGGCCCACTCGCCAGGTCTTGGGCCAGTCGGAAACGTCCTGCTAGGTATACCCCGGTAGGCATATCCCCATCAACTCGTGCAAATGCAGAAACCATTGAATGGATTCTTTTCAGGAGCTTCAAGTAGATCTTAAATTCCTATAGAATTAATTAAAAGACATCTGGAAAAATCTACATAATTCAATCAGTTGAATCTAAAAACTGTTATACGAATAAATCCTATGATTCATACAATTTCATAGAGTCTAAAATAACTACTCTTATTTTCATTTAAACAAAACATTCCCTAAGTCAATTCAGTAAAATAGCTTGGGCACATGAAGCCATTAGACTACATATGAAGGAATAATTACTAGGATGCAGAGGATCCCAAACATAAACGTTGCCATACAGAGCTGTGGCGAACACTAGTACGGCATGGGTAATTCCATCATTATAACTGTAAGGGCTCAGGGTGTGGTTAAGAGGAAGTGGAAGAACTGTACATCCATCATCACCACCCTGAAGGACAGCAAGGACAGCAATTCTAACATCGCAGACTGCAACAAGTGAGAAATCTTTATATCTCCTAGCTGATGTGGGAACTTGGCAAATAGCAATCTTCTACATTACAGCTGAATGATTATTATCTAACAAGAACGTGGTTGGATAGTCAGTTGCTTGCAAAGCCAATGCTGGGAGACAAATATTGTGATGATTGTATACGTTGTGAAGCTCCACCTTGCCTCTAAACCCAACCGTTGCAATCCAATCTCCATTGGCGCCTACCCACTGCCCAGAACTATAGCTTGGTAACATAGCATCAGACGAGAACCTGTCCAGTGGCGACAGATTGCACGGGACGCTATCAATTTTGAAGTAATGCAAGAAATCTAGCGGTCCCTTTGTCGGGGGGAATGAAGAACACATGGGAGGACAAATGGCATGAAGCATCCAATGTTGCACTAGCTTTCGCAGATTCAACAAAAAGTTTGGGCGAACCGATTAGGCTGGCGGTATGAGTTCTTCAAAGGGGCCTTTGGTAAACACGTCGTGAAACAACTTAGAATCATGCGCATTGTTCTTGCTCACTGATGCCATTGCAAGGCAGTGTCTGTATTTTATTGATTGGGGTTTCGGAAGAGAGGGGGAATCAACGGCGGCCTCCCAGACCGAGATGCGGAAGAGAATACGAAAGCGTCATATGGCGGTAGCGGCGGCGTGTGGTGTGGAAGGGGAATGCCGGGAAGAGGGGGGCTGGGGAATAGGCAAGGGGGAAATGGCTGGATTAATCCAGCTAGCATGCGCTCGTCTCAACTGAATTTTGACGAGACAGTGACCCTCCCACAACCTACTCCCTAATAATAGTACAAGACGTCTAGACGGTCGGAGTAGTTAATTTGTACGTGGGTTCCACTCTTCGGAGGAGACTGGCCTGACTCCCTAATACTCCGTCCGTTTGGAAATATAAAGATGTTCTCAATTAGTGAGCTAATGTATATAGAAACCTTTTTAGTGTGTAGGTTCAAATGAATCAACATAATAAAAGTTGTCTAGATACATTTACTTCACAAACCTAAAGCATCTTATATTTCCAAACGGAGGGAGTAGTACAAGACTCCTAGGGTACGGGTAGTAATTCAAAAAACTGAGCTATGTATTTTCCATTCACTCCAACGGAACGTCATGTTTGAATTATTTTGTTTTCCTGTGATTCAAACACATACTTGATGCAAATTACTGTATTTTTCTATTCCTATAGGATTCAAGAGGTCATGTAACTCCAATCCTACGGATTTCCTATTCCTGTGTTTTGAGATTCCTTCAAATCAAACAACCTTAATAGTCGAATATTTTGGGAACATGCTCTAGAGAAATGAGAGAAGATTCTAGAATGATGGAGAAGTGTGTTTGAGGTTTGTGCATAAAGTTCATTGTGATAAATACTATCAATAGAATCTTCTAGATCATAGAATGGAAAACAAGATCCAACGGCTAGCAATGTTGGTATTTGCCAATCTTTGACCAATGGTAATGTTCAAAGTTCTACGTACACTAGATATAGTTGTAAGATGTAAGATAAGATAAGAAAAACGAGGCCATGGTAATTTATGGGCCCACGCAAAGCATCGTTGATTACAGAAAATCCCATGTGCTCGAGCTAAAATATTGGGAATTTGACATGATATGCGAATATCATATGTACATGTGTTGATCCAATGTAGGAGTACTTCGCAATGATCAAGTTGAATTGTCACACATAAAAAACCTTTTGATGCACAGGGATTATGCAGTGTATAAGAAAAGAATCAAATTTGTTAAGATTTTAGCTAACTAAAAACTGACAATGCAATATTGAGTGAAATGCATATGTGCAGTTTCAGTTAACTTGAGCATTGCAAAGGACATTGTTCATCCAACCTAAACAACATCAATCTACACAAAAACTCTACATGAACTTTCAAAAGCAATAGAAGTCATGGAAGGACACAAGTTATAGGTTGGTACTATTTTATACTATTTTACGGTCTCAATCGCAGAAGCGCATGTTCATGGCAGCTAAACGTGTACGGATTTGGTCAAATAGTCTCAAATTTGTTTGAAATGGACTGATTTGCACTGGGATGCATGTTTTGGGACTGATTTTGTCCACTTTGCAAGATATGGGACTAATTTGCACCCCGGGTGCAAGAAGTTTGACTAAAAGTATTTACCTCGATATTTGGCAAGAAAAACAAGTGATGGAGATCCACTAACTTACAGAAGGAGCTCATGTTCAAACTTCACAAAGTTTCATTTTGACGAAATGTTGGATGCATTGATCTTTACAAAGACTAGGTGAAACCAACAATTTGCAAAAGGATTGCAAGGAGGAGGAAGTTATGAGTACCAAGAACCAATGCCTTGCTGCATCTCTTCTCGAGCAACCAGAGCCATTGTCAGCTGATGAGTGCATATTTGCATCATGTTTTAGATTATTATTTTGCATTGTAGTGGTAGGATCTTGATATTTTACGGCATTCACACGCACCTTTTATGTTTATTTTCACCAGTATCATATCAGATGATGGATACGATGGACACAATTCTTGGACCAGTTATATTGGAGTGAAAAGTAGCGAAAACAACGTAAATTGCTTATTTGGGAAATATTAATAACACCAGAAGAAAACCCGAAGCAATTGGAGGATACAGAAGGTTTAACGACAACCTATATTCTGGCCGTATAGTTCCCGCCGTATAGTTGGCGCTGACACCGCCTCCTCAAATAGTTTCACCCCGTGCAACTGGATTGAAGAGACGACATACAGAACACCTAGAAATTTCCAAAACCTCATCTTCGGAAGGCATCTGGAGGGGGAACTCATCCACCAGGGATCCATCTTTGCTCTGCACAGATCCAGGAGGCTAAGGCATCGATCTTCATCACCAACTTCTGCATCACCACCATCTCCATCCATCCCATCTACATCTTGTCTAGATCTTGTTGTAATTTCCGTACTCGTTGTGGATTTATACAAGTACTATTCATCTATGATAGATTCCATTGTCTTTGCCATGATGTTGATTGCCTCCATGTATAAGTAGATCATTAGTTCTTGGGGAGATGGAGAAACCCTAGTATGCGATTGGAATAAGATAAAGTTTATTATGATATTCATCACTGTGACCATGTGTTAGATTTTCTTCATCTTGATGTTGGGAGAAGTCGATCTCTCAATATTTGCCTCTTGTGCGGACTTGATGGAGGGAACAACTTGTTGGTAGACGGAGGTGTGTTAGAACTTATAGTGACTATAAAGTTGTTGGCATTCCTTACGTATCAACTTGGGAATCGAGGAAACTCACGAAACACTATCCATGCCATGGGATACAAATTGCGGGATTATGTCTCTTAATAGCACATTAATTCAATTGATATTGATTGCTGTCTGTTGTGGTTATGAGGATGATTTGAGCAGTGGTTGCTGCCTGATTGTCCAAATACGGAGTTCCTCCCATACATACATAGTTAAGAGTATTCATGATAATAATCTTTACCTTAGCCCTTTATAAATTCTAGTGGTGTATCCACTATTCCCTGAGAAATCTTTTCCCCACTGAAGTTTCAAATCTCTTTTACATACGTGATACTTATTTTGTGTACTCAGTTTTGTTTACTTTACTCATTGTTCTCTTATACCAAAAACCAAAAACATCTTTTTACACAATACTAGTATTTTATCTTGTTATTTAGAACTTCATTTAGAATTTCTATTTTAGTATTTATTTCAAGACTTATTAGACTTCAGACTCCTGCTCCCTGTGGGATCGATATATTTATTTCAAAACTAGCTACAACCGATTTGTGCACTTGTAGTCAACATTAGCGCGATCTTGAGCCAATAAGACGAGGCACGAACCACATGGACGCATGTTGGCTGAACTTGTCGGCCCCTCCGATTGCAGGTTCTTGTGCGGACCTGTTAGAAACAGGTATACAAATGCATTCCACCGGTATATATTCTCCGAAAGATAGGCGATCAGAAGAAATGTACATGAAGCCTAGCCTCCCGAACGGCAGGTACTTGGTGTGAGGGTCATGCATCACATCATTATTCACAGACCCAATAAGGGGATGATTCAGACCAAGGAAGAGGGAAACATGTCGGAGATGTTTCGAAACTCACTCCGGCTAAGGAAGGTCAGTGTGGCAGCAGCAGCGTTGGGATGCTAACCTCCGGAAGATATGGCACCGAAGCAATGGATGCAATTTGAATGTCCTACCTTGGTGACTAATCGTCTCCTTCGAAGGAGTTCATTTGCCCTGGATGTGTATCCACGGCAGTGTTGGCCTGAAATAAGCTAGGAACCAGCGTGGGTGATAATCTATGCGGCCACAATCTAGGCTGTCGACATTGTCGTCATGCTCAACCTCGTCTATAATTGGGGCATGCACCTTCATAGGATCTCCATCAACACCTGTCCAATCCACACAACATACAAGAAATCTGTACTGTAGTAATTAGCTCTTGCTAACACATTAACAAAAGCAAGTCGAAAAAAGATAGCGCTAACTAAAATTTGGTACTGAACTCACCGTATTCGAAGGGTTGCCATGTAAAAACAGAGCCATCATCCGATACAGCGAAGATAATGTCATCCGCCCACACAGCATCCACATAGCTTCTCGGGGCAAGATTACTATGCCTAAGTACACTCCATGTCTCGTCTCCTAAAAACTGCTCCATGTCTAGGATGGCAATGAACTTATCGAACACCGCGATGAGCTTGTACAACCACTTGTTGCAGCGGGTGGACATCTGAGGTTCAATACCAACATGTATCTTAAGTAGCCTGGTATGGGCCTTACAATTCTAAAAGAAACCTACATGTTTGCCACAAAACCCGGCAGTTTCGAGTAAAGGGACCTGAATGATGGTGTCAGTATACAAATTCACCAGACGTACTAATATTTTTTATGGACCAGAACGACTAGGAATATCAATCATGGCTACCCAGTTGCGGCTGTAACCAGCCCAATAATCGTAGTGGGGTTTTGGGATGATGGGGGATGGCATAGAAGGGTCGTCTAGCGGTATCATGCTGGCATCAATCACTCTCTTTTCAGTACTAGCGGGAGATGGGGAAGAATATGTACATTAGTTCAGAAGACAAGGATAATCATAGGGGAAGAAGAGCGGCTTCTGAAGCACAACTCGTTCGAGGGAAAGGTGTAGATCTTGGATGGCCTCGGAGAAGCATGTCAAGCTAAGAGTATCGGATCGACTAGCGATTACATGGAGACCATCATCATCTAACTTCGACCAGTTGTGGACAGGGTTACGTGGATCGGCTCTAGCCATGGTGGGTTCACCGTTGCGCTGGTGATATATTTTTTTGGGCGGGGAGGATAGGTGGGGGTGCTTTGAGGGCGTGGCGAGGCTAACCTGGTCGCCGGTGAGGGTCATGAGGGGGGACGCCAGGGCTTGAGTTTGTTTGAAAATGTTTGGCAGGACTAGTAGGGTGGCCTAGTGCGTGATAGGGGGTGGAGTAGCTCGAGCAAGGGCGGGTGGAGCCACGATATGTGGGGAAGGTGGTCGATGTAACTCAAACTGACAGGACGACCCACCAGCATGGGTCAAGTTCGACTGAATAAGCATGGGGAACCCAAACCAGCATGGGAAATAGAAGAATATCTGGAACCCTATTCATACTGCTACTCTAGGAACAATAACTGAAACAGGTCCGACAGCATGCATTGAGTACGAGTGCACTGTAACACGACGAGTCTAGTCCAGTGTGATCTGCGTTCTGTCGAATCTTTGCATGCAGTATCTTTCATGTATGTTTTTGTTTATACATATATCAGTGTGCAATGGTCAAACACCACACCCACGCACACGTAAGAACAATACACCTATTGTTTCAATGTGCAACTTGCCCGCTGCACAAAATGAGTCTAGCAAAAAGACTTCCATGGCTAATTCTACTAGTATAAGACACAAGTGAACATAAATTAATGGAAGGGCCCATAGTCAGCCTCTAGAACCTTTTTATAATGGCATGTCATGCAAATAGAAAAGCAAGATTGACTGTTCCGTTGCAAAGTAGTGGGTCCTATAAAAAATAGTTTTGCTACCAAGCAACATTTTTATGACAATATTTCTTAGACTCAAGCTAAACGATGTAAACGCTCTAATCTTCTAGAATCGAGAATGTAAATAAAGATCCAACGCTTAGCAATATTGGGATTTGTCAGTCTTGGTGGAATGGTGAATATTTAAAATTATCTGTACACTATATATCTATAAGTTGCACCCATGCCTTGCACACGTGGGAATAAGATAATAGAAGTATGACATTATCATTTTCATATGAAATTATAATACGTGAAATAATTATAATTTTGAACCATGTCCATAAAGTATCTGGTGTATATTTCGTAAACCAACGAGAGTTTTGACGACACGTTCAACTTCTTGCTAAGATTTTGCATCTTGATAGTTTAACGAAATTAGGTCAAACTTGAGCTACAAGTAAAAGAGATAGAGTGCTCTTTGAATTAAATGTAGTTTCATATGTAGATGGGTTCATCTTCTTGTAGTAAAAAATGTCGTCGGTGTGGGTGTCCAACTCTATTCGTAAACAACATTCTCAATTTTACGAGTGATGATGACATTGTTCTTTTCCGGAAACAAAAGTCTGAAGAATATTGGATCTCAATGCCACAAGCCAAGTTTTCGGACATATATAGTGGACTAACATGTCGTACTTATGATTCCCATGTTTTAAGAGTTTTTCAAATTTCCTTGCTAACTCTTCCCATTTGAATGAATTTATGTTGATTTATTGAAATTAAGTCAAATTTGAAACTATGAGTAAATTGTAGGTTGCTTAGAAAGTTTATGAAAAAGCTATTAGAGGCACCCATCGGGGGTCACAATTAATATACCAGAAACCAGCGAGAATTTTGATGACAGGTTCAACTTCTTGCTAAGATTTTGCATCCCGACAATTTAACAAAATTAGGTCAAATTTAGGTACCAGTAAGCGCAAATAATTTGCTCTTGAATTAAATCTTTTCACTGGTAGATGGGTGCATCTTCTTGTAGTAAATAGTGTCGTGAGTGTGAGTTTCCAACTATCATGAAAGGACATTCTCAATTTTCGGAGTGATGACAAGATAGTTCTTTCCCGTAAAGAATGTCCAAAGAATATGGATATGAATGACTCAAAGACAAGTTTTCATACATATATAGTGCACCAACATGTTGTACTTGCAATTTCCCATGTTTTATGAGTTCTCAAACTTCCTTGCTAGCTCCACCCACTTGAATGACTTTATGCCGATTTATCAATATTATGTCAAATTTGAACTACTACAAGTAAATCTTGGGCTGCTTTGAAAGTTTACAAAAAAGCTTTTGAAGGTACCCATCAAGAGGGGTCAAAATTAATATATCAAACCACCAAGAGTTTTGATGACAGATTCAACATCTTGCTAAGATTTTGCACATTAACAATTTAACGAAATTAGTTCAAATTTGAGATACAAGCAATAGCAAATAGATTGCTCTTCAATTAAATGTCTTTTTGGAGGTAGATGGGTGCATCTTCTTGTAGTAAACAATGTTGTTAGTGTGAGTTTCCATCTATCAAGAAAAAACATTCTCAATTTTCTGAGTGATGATGAGATTGTTATTTCCCGTAAAGAAAGTCTGAAGAATATGGATTTGAATGTCACAAGCCAAGTTTTCAGACTTATATAGTGGGCCAACATGTTTTACTTATGATTATGAGTTCTCAAACTTCCTAGCTAATTCCGCCCACTTGAATGACTTTATGCCGATTTATCGGAATTAGGTCAAATTTGAACTACTTCAAGTAAATTGTGGGCTACTTTGAAATTTTACAAATAAGCTTTTGGAGATACACATCGGGGGTCACAATTAATATATCAAACCAACAATATTTTTTACGACGGGTTCAACTTCTTACTAAGAATTTCACCTTCATAAGTTAACGAAATTAGGTCAAACTTGAGCTACAAATAAGCGTGATAGATTACTCTTGAATTAAATGTCTTTTTGAAGATAGATGGGTTCATCTTCTTGTAGTAAACAGTATTGTCAGACTGAGTTTTCAACTATCACGAAAGAACATTCTCAGTTTTCCAAGTGATGACGAGATTGCTATTTTTTTAATAATATGGTTTTTATTAAATTACATGAATAATACATAATTTTGACAAACTCAAAATCTAGTGCGGCCTCAGGATTTGAACTCCCGACAAGGACCTTTCAGGAATTTAACTCCTGACCAGTTGGTTTGAGCCAAGCGGAGGGTGGTTCAAACACCAACGGGTGCTTCTCGGTGGTTCAACTACCGACGGGTGTAGATCAGTGTTTGATACCCCGAGGCCACGTTACTTTTCAAAATTCCCAATTTTGTGTATTATTCATGGAATTTAATAAAAAAACTATTATTTCAAAAAAGAGACAAGATTGTACTTTCCCGTAAAGAAAGTCTAAAGAATATGGATCTGAATGCCACAAGCCAAGTTTCCAGACATTTTCCACAAGGTAGGACCCACAATATATAAGGAGAACCTTAGCGGATGCGACATAAACCTTAAGGTGTTTTTATCACATTGTGGATGCTAAGGAAAAATAAAATAATGGGCCCACTTGGCAGTGTAAAACTCCTATGCAGAAGTTAGCCTCTTCAGTGTAGTGAGTCCCACGAATCATCTCGTATAGATAATGTTTAAACGGTGGAGCTTACTCGTACTAGTAGTGGAGTGTACATATGCTCACCTCTATCCATGCATTGTACATGCAGAGAGGATAAAAAAGTAGGCAGGGGAAGATGGAAGCAGCAAAGAGCAAAGTTATGATGGGTTTCTGACACAAGGTACTCCTACCGCCTTATAGTTATAATGTACACTCTACTAGTAGTAAATTTCAGGAACTATGCACGTAAAATTGATGACCCACAAGTATAGGGGGTGTATCGCAGTACTTTCGATAAATAGGAGTGTCGATCCCAATGAGGAGCAGACGATGTTGACTGGCGATATGGAACAGGAAATCTCTGAAAATACTTAGCAAACGGGTTTTGGAGGTTTTCTAATAAAGCAACAAAAAAGTGCAAGAAATAAAGACAACGAACAACTTTAGCAAGTGGCCCAATCCTTTCTTAGCAAAGGACAAGCCGGTGGAAATACTTATAAGGACCAGAGGACACATGGTAATTCTGTCAAGTGCTTTCGCTTCAAATAGCTGAGTACTCTTCTTTGGTGTTGTAAGTGTTATGTGGGTGAACCTATGCTAATGTACCGACCTTACTTGTACTAATACATACTTGTGATTAAACCCCCTGCAAGCATCCGCAACTATAGGAAAGAAATTAAGATATAAACCTAACCACAGCCTTAAACTCTGAGATCCTACACTCCCTTGTGCAAAGGTGTCCTAACGGGGGTTCGGGTTTCTGTCACTCCAGCAACCCCAAAATTAGTAGCCAAATACACAATGCATTTCCCTAGGCCCATAAATGGTGAAGTATCATGTAGAATACATTCACATGACACCACTAGAAGAATAGCACCACAACTTAAATACTAAACCATTAAATAATAACTCAACACAAATCCACTACTAACAACATGACTTCTCCCATGTCCTCAAGAACTAGACGAACTACTCACAAGACATCATATGGATCTAGATCGAAGATGATATGGTAAAGGATAACAATTTGAACATAAACAATAATCCAATGGTTCCACTCACAAGCATCAACTACAATAGTAATCAACACCGGGAAAGTTTCCCCTAAGAACTAAAGCAATATCCAACACAATTGTTACAGCGGTATGAAGTGGTGATGATGGTGCTGGTGGAGATGATGGTGTGGATGATGATGATCCTGATGAAGTCTAGCTTGATGATGGTGTTGATGGCGACGATCTCCCCTCTTCGAGAAGGAATTTCCCCGGCAAAAATCTGTCTGCCGGAGAGATCTTTCTCTCTCGGTGTTTTCCGCCTCGCAGAGGTGGCAGAAATCTTTCTGTGGTCGCTCTCCTGGTATTAGGGTTCTGAGAGGAAGATATAGGCGAGAGGGCAGAGTCAGAGGCCGGCCAGGTGGGCCACACCTTCCCTAGGAGCGGCCCATGGGGGACCCGCGCCTAGGGGGTGTGGGCCCCTTGTGGCCCATCTATGCATCCCCTTCTGGCTTCCTTCGTCTTCTAGGAAAATATAATTTTCCAATATTTTTCTGGTATTTTTCCGATCTTCGCGAAATTGCATCAACACAATTGACTCTGAGATCCTACACTGCCTTGTGCAAAGGTGTCCTAACGGGGGTTCGGGTTTCTGTCACTCCAGCAACCCCAAAATTAGTAGCCAAATACACAATGCATTTCCCTAGGCCCATAAATGGTGAAGTATCATGTATAAGACATTCACATGACACCACTAGAAGAATAGCACCACAACTTAAATACTAAATCATTAAATAATAACTCAACACAAATCCACTACTAACAACATGACTTCTCCCATGTCCTCAAGAACTAGACGAACTACTCACAAGACATCATATGGATCTAGATCGAAGATGATATGGTAAAGGATAACAATTTGAACATAAACAATAATCCAATGGTTCCACTCACAAGCATCAACTACAATAGTAATCAACACCGGAAAAGTTTCCCCTAAGAACTAAAGCAATATCCAACACAATTGTTACAGCGGTATGAAGTGGTGATGATGGTGCTGGTGGAGATGATGGTGTGGATGATGATGATGATCCTGATGAAGTCTAGCTTGATGATGGTGTTGATGGCGACGATCTCCCCTCTTCGAGAAGGAATTTCCCCGGCAAAAATCTGTCTGCCGGAGAGCTCTTTCTCTCTCGGTGTTTTCCGCCTCGTAGAGGTGGCAGAAATCTTTCTGTGGTCGCTCTCCTGGTATTAGGGTTCTGAGAGGAAGATATAGGAGAGAGGGCAGAGTCAGAGGACGGCCAGGTGGGCCACACCTTCCCTAGGAGCGGCCCATGGGGGGCCCGCGCCTAGGGGGTGTGGGCCCCTTGTGGCCCATCTATGCCTCCCCTTCTGGCTTCCTTCGTCTTCTAGGAAAATATAATTTTCCAATATTTTTCTGGTATTTTTCCGATCTTCGCGAAATTGCATCAACACACCTCTTTTTCCATCAGAAACCTGACTCCATCAGTCCATGCTCAAGAATCATCCAACATGCAAAAACATAGGAAAAGACATAAGTAACACCTCGTAATAAGATATATATCAATGAATAGAGGAAAATTATGATATAGAATGGTGATGCAAATTGGATGTATCAACTCCCCCCTAAGCTTAGACCTTCGCTTGTCCCCAAGCGAAAACAGAGCTCAGTAAACATATCCACAGGTTTATGGAGTGAAGTGTCGATAAAAGAATATGGACAAGAAGCATCACACTTACCATTACACAACTCATAGAAGAAAGCAACTCACCATTATATAACTAAGCTTGCAAAAAGTACAGGAGTCACAATAGAAATGCATAAAGATAAATCATAATTGGAACTGACAAACTTTGTTCCTGGTCAGAGAACAGCTGGAAAACAGTTTCACAAAAAGCTTTTTGAAGAAGTTTTACAATATGAGCACTCTTTGCTCAAAAAGGTTTTTCAAAATGAAGGCTTTCAAAGTAATACTGAATAGATAAGAGTCTTGTGCAAACAAGGAATATAAAGAACATGATTGAATAAATCACCATATGAATGCTTGCAACACAACAACTCAAATGCTTGCTGGAGATAGAGAGGAAGTAGGTTTACTGACTCAACTTAGAAAATAGGAGAAAGGTCCCTTCATAGAGGGAAGCAGGGATTTCAAGTCATAAAGAGATTCCAAAAGATTATGGTACTTACTAGCTTTGACCCCTCATTGCCCCAATCATAGGCATCTTGAGATGATTAAGGTTAAAGTGAACAAGGATGGAGTATATGCTTGATGAAATATAAGTTGGCAATCTCATGTCCCTTGAGTACGAGGGCCGATCCTCATGCTACTCAACTTTAGTCACCGGTAAGTTCTTGTCATTGTAAGTACATGTGTATCATAAAGAACCGCAAACGGGGTACCCCTTTCACATGGTACAGGAGCTATCCCATAACCAAAATGACAAGGCGAGCAGACAATGAGCATCTCAGCGATCTTTTTATTTACTATTGGCACAGCTTTTTATTGAGGATGCTTCACAAAATGCTCACTATGGTTATGCTGCAAGTTTCCACCATGATTATGCATGGCTTAGGATAGCGTTCCAGGCGTTCCTCTAACACACATACATCACTCCATGTACTTACAATTTCCCTCTTTATTTCACACAGCGACATCCGCAAACAAAAGATCATGATATCAACTATGTACAACGTACAGGTGCAATGTTGAAAGCGTTCCCTGTGACAACACGGTTCTGCTAATTCCAACGTATAGATGCAAGAATAGACAACTTCGATGACACAATGGTTCAAGTCTATTAGGGGCAAGAAAATAAGGTGTGCCATCAAGTTCATGAGACCTTTACTAACTAGTTTTCACATAAAAAAATACTTTTTAATTCGAAAGATAGATGAAGCTTGAGAATTTGCTTGGAATAGCAATAATGCTAATAGGTAGATATGGTGGACACAAATGGCATAGGTTTTTGGTTCAAATGGATTGGAAGCATGAGAAGTATGCCTTCTCAAAACAGGTTTTTGGCTAGCAAGGCTGAGTAGCAAGCAAAAGAGTTGAAAGAAGCAAGCAAACCTACAAGTGATAAATCCAAACATGCAATCTTCCTTGAAGACACAAAAGATCTTAAATAAATAATACTAAGCTTATGAGCCAACAAGAAAGAAAATAAATGATACAAAATACCTGTAAGCCTTTTCTTTTTTTCCTTTCAAACCTCAAAAAGTGTTGCTACTGACCAAAGCTCGGTTTTCCAAAACCAATTTAGATTTACTTGATGCTCCCAAAGTGATGACAATACTGATCAACAAGATCAATCATATAATAGAGATTGCAAACTAAAATAATAAGTGCAAAAAAGTAAAAGATGAAACTTCTCATTAATATTCCATTAAGGCACTCACACCAAGGGATACATAGATAATCAACTAAAGGAGAGATACTTCCACATGCAAACCAAACTATAAGATAACCTCTCTGCCAAAGATAAAAATCCACTAAAAAGGTAAAAGATAAAAAGATAATGATGTGATAATGCGGCACTCCCCCAAGCTTGGAACAAGCCAAGGGGATGCCAAACCTGATGACGAATTACTCCTTTGGTGGTGGTGGTGTTCTCTTCATAAGCTCCTCAATCAGTTTCTCAAATCCTCAATCTCGAAGGTCAGAGTACGAATCAACTCCGAATTTTTTCAATGCGGTTCATGATCATATCGGACCGAGAGTCCCAGTCCTTGCTATTCTTTCCCCCACTCTTCCTCCTTAGTGTGTTCCTCCCCTGCATGATTAGAACGAGGAAAATCCCAAATCGAGGGCAAGTTCCCTTTGGGCACCTGTTGATATTGATGCTCATGTATAAGAGTGTGTAAGGAATTCTTGGTACGCGGAGGAGATGACCGTGGGATGAAAACAAGACGTGGAGGTTTCCCTCCTGTAGACATCCGTGCTGTCCTCTTAAGATTGATAGGTTTTGCCACCAGTCCAATGCTTGCAACGGTGGCGCGGGTATCCGGATGCTTGTCCTCCTCCATGTCTTCTACATCCCCTACAAAAATATCCTCCTCCTTGGGATCTTGAGGATCATCTTCCTCGGGCTTCTTGCCTTTGTCATTGGCGGAGACCATGGTGCTCTAAACTTGAGAAGATTTCCTGACAGAAACAAATCAAAACGAAAATACGATAAGAACACGATGCACGAACCTCGAGGGATCTGGGGGGTTATATATTACGAAGTTTCAATGCATTAGGAAGGTGTTGGTACAAAAACGAGGCGGAGACGGAGCTCGGGGGCACACACCCCCTCTAGGCGCGGCCAGCTGGGGCCCGCACCTGGGGTGGGTTTGGCCACCCCGGCCTCCGTTTCCTCCTCTATTCCATCTCTTAGCTTTCCTTATGTAATAAAAACATCAAAAATATAAAAATATTGGGTTTTCATGAACCTTCTGATTTCACCTCTTTTACATATTCAAAGACGAACTCTGCAAACTCCTTTCCTCACTCTCCTGGAAATTTCTTTCATGCAAGGAAATACACAAACTTCAATGGCAATATTAGTGCAAGAAAAAACAATAAACCTTTAGGTTCACACTTTAACTGAAATCCATCAAAACAAAGGCTTCTGGAAGAGGCAAATGCAAATGATAATAGAAATCTGTCAAAACAGTCCAGCAGGTAAATATTGATTTTTAAGAAAACCTTATGTTGCTCAAATAAAAAAGTGCAAAACTAATGGAAGTTGGGTAATAACCTAGAGAACAAGCTCAGAAAAATACATCTCCATCCGACATACTGAGCTTTGTCACGAATTTTTACAATGCAGCATAAAAATATCTCCCAGGACAGGCACTTTTCAGAACTCCACTACTTCTCAAAAGTAGTTGAACTTGACACAAACAAAAAGTATAAGGATCGGTTATTACTGAGGTAATAACTTTAAAGACTCAACCAAACTCTTGGCTTATCTCCCAACAAGTATTTTTTCTTTAATGCCTTTAAGTTAGGCTTGATATCTTCAAAGATGCTCACAAAGGAGATATATATTTTGAAGTGAAAGAGTGCATCAAGAAGCAAATAACCAACACATTTTAGTCTAACCCACTTCCTATGCATGGGGGTATCATGGGAAAACAAACTGTTGAAACAAAAAGTCACTAGAATAGGAAGACAAAACAAATGAAACTTCAAAGCTTTCAAAATAAAATGGGGGAACTTAACATTATTGAGATGCATAAAACCATGTTTCCCTGTCTCATAATAAATTTCAGTAGCACTTTGAATAAAGTTGACAATATAACTATCAGTAGCAACAGCTTTATCACAAGAATGAGCATACTTACTATCACCAAAAAGAGGTCCAAGGTCATAAACCGGATCAATAGAAGCAAGTTGTTCCATCCTGAAATCTTCGTTAGGCAAACTATTTTCAAAAGGAGCTTTAGCAAATTTGGAAAAGTTAAACTCATAAGAATCTCCATCAAACTTAGTTAAAACTTTTTCCTTCTTACAATCTATAATAGCTCCACAAGTGTTCAATAAAAGTCTACCAAAAATGATAGGGCAAGTTTTACTAGATGTTGAATTAAGTACTAGAAAATCAGCAGGATACTGAATCTTACCACAGAGAACCTCCACATTATCACAATACCAATGGGGCAAATGGTTTCCTTATTAGCAAGGTGAATAACCACATCAATGTCCTCAAGCTCACAAGGACCAATTTCATGCATAATTTCCCTGTAAAGCTCATAAGGAATAGCACTAGAACTAGGGCCAATATCACATAAACCATAATAGCAATGATCATCCATTTTAACAGAAAGCACATGAACACTAGCTTTTCTAGCCTTACTAGGATGAGAAATAATATTAGAAGCTTATTCACAGAAGACAATGTGGTCATCCTCTATATTTCTAGTGACAGGGTCTTTCACAATAGCTACCACAGGTTCATTATTCAAATGCTCATCAGGCTCCATAGTTTTCTTAGTACCTTTATTATTTGCACTAATCATCATAGAATACTCCTTTACCGTAGCTAGGAAAGGTATTTTTTCAACATAAGGTTCAGGCACAATATGATTAGTAGTACAAACTTCAGTGCTTCTAACAGGAACATGACTAACAACATCTTTATAAGGTGCATGGTACTTATTCCACTTCTTTTGGGGAATTTCCATGTAAGAGGCAAAGGCCTTAAAACAGTTGGCAATACTTTGGGAATCAAGACCAAACTCATTGCTAATATCACGGAAGTCATTAGTTCCCATAAAAGATTTTATGCATTCATAATCATAGTTTATACCTGCCTTTATTCCTTTGTCATTCTCCCAAGCTTCAGTGTTCTCTTGAATATGGTCTAGTAGATCCCATTTAGCTTCTTCCTTCATATGTGTGAATGATCCAGCACAAGAAGCATCTAGTAAATATTTATCATGAAGAGAAAGCTTAGAATAAAAGTTATTGATAATAATATTGTTAGGGAGTTCATGAATAGGAAATTTAAGCATTAGTAACTTCAATCTCCCCCAAGCTTGAGCTGTACTCTCTCCATCACGAGGCCAAAAGTTATATATCAGATTTCTATCCTTATGAATCTCACTGGGAGGATAGAATTTATAATAAAAGAGAGATGCCATTTCCTCCCATTACATGGATTGCCCATTCTTCAGCAGCTTATACCATTCTTTAGCTCACCCTTTAAAGGATATAGAGAGTAACTTCTTCTTCACCTGTTCAGTTGTGATACCTGCACACTTAAACAACCCGCATAATTCATGGATAAAAAGCAAAAGATCACCAGGATGGACAGTTCCATCCCCTAAATAATAATTATGCATCACACGATCAACAATACTTGTAGGTATCTTAAAAGGATCTATCTCAACAGGTGGTGGTTCATCTACTACCCTAACAGTGGTAGTAGTTTTCCCAAACAGAAAACCAAGTGGGTTATCCATATTGGAAACAAAGTAACAAATAGAAACAAAAAGAAATACTCACAGTAGACGTTTCCTTTACCAGTTCCACTCTTCAATAGCGCTTCACTCACCGGCAACGGCGCCAGAAAATAGTCTTGATGACCCACAAGTATAGGGGTGTATCGCAGTACTTTCGATAAATAGGATTGTCGATCCCAACGAGGAGCAGAAGGTGTTGACTAGCGGTATGGAGTAGGAAATATCTGTAAATACTTAGCAAACGGGTTTTTAGAGGTTTTCTGATAAAGCAACAAAACAAAGTGCAAGAAATAAAGACAACGAACAACTGCAGCAAGTGGACAAATCCTTTCTTAGAAAAGGACAAGCCGGTGGAAATACTTATAAGGACCAAACGTTCTCGAGGGACACATGGGAATTCTATCCAGTGCTTTCGCTTCAAATAGCTGAGTACTCTTCTCTTGTGTTTGTAAGTGTTGTGTGGGTGAACCTGTGCTAACATACCGCCCTTCCTATGACTAATATACACTTGTGATTAAACCTCCTGCAGGCATCCGCAACTACAGGAAAGCAATTAAGATATAAACCTAACCACAGCCTTAAACTCTGAGATCCTACACTCCCTTGTGCAAAGGTGTCCTAACGGGGGTTCAGGTTTCTGTCACTCCGGAAACCCCACAATTAGTAGACAAATACACAATGCATTCCCCTAGGCCCATAATGGTGAAGTATCATGTAGTCGACGTTCACATGACACCACTAGAAGAATAGCGCCACAACTTAAATACTAAATCATTGAATAATAACTCAACACAAATCCACTACTAACAACATGACTTCTCCCATGTCCTCAAGAACTAGACGAACTACTCACAATACATCATATGGATCAAGATCAAAGATGATATGGTAATGGATAACAATATAAACATAAACAATAATCCAATGGTTCCACGCACAAGCATCAACTACAATAGTAATCAACACCGGGAAAGTTTCCCCTAAGATCTAAAGCAATATCCAACACAATTGTTACAGCGGTATGAAGTGGTGATGATGGTGCTGGTGGATATGATGGTGTGGATGATGATGATGATGATGATGATCCCGATGAAGTCTAGCTTGATGATGGTGTTGATGGCGATGATCTCCCCTCTCCGGGGAGGAATTTCCCCGACAGAAATATGTCTGTTTGAGAGCTCTTTCTCTCTCGGTGTTTTCCGCCTCGCAGAGGCGGCAAAAATATTGCTGTGGTCGCTCTCCTGGTATTAGGGTTCCGAGAGGAAGATATAGGTGAGAGAGTGGAGTCGGAGGCCAGCCAGGTGGGCCACACCTGCCCTAGGAGCGGCCCATGGGGGACCCGCACCTAGGGGGTGTGGGCCCCCTGTGGCCCAGCTATGCCTCCCCTTCTGGTTTCCTTCATCTTCTGGGAAAATATAATTTTCCAGTATTTTTCTGGTATTTTTCTGATCTTCGCGAAATTGCATCAAAACACCTCTTTTTTTTCCATCAGAAACCTGACTCTGGCAATCCATCCTCAAGAATCATCCAACGTGCAAAAACAGAGGAAAATACATAAGTAACACCTCATAATAAGATATATATAATATATCAATGAATAGAGGAAAATTATGATATAGAATGGTGATGCAAATTGGACGTATCAAAAACATGTGTGTTTTCTCTCCTTCGCTGCCTCTCATCTCTCCACCCCTCTCCCCTCGCGCACCGGCCCGGCTGATATCTCCCTCGTCCACAGCGTGGCGCTCCGCACGTGTGCCTTTGTACGGTGGCTCTATTTCTTTTTATTTTTATTTTTGAGAGGGTGGCTCTGTTTCTCTCGTGTGTTCGGAAGCCGTGTTGGTGTGGACTATGGAGTAGGAGGAGTATTACATAGGAAGGAAGCCACTTTGGTCCTCGGCAGCAAAAAAAATCAAACTTTTCCTGTTTTGAAATTTTCAATTTCTTCCCAAACATTGGGAGGGAAGGTTATTCAAAAGATCGGCAATTCACAGTAGTACTTCATATCCTATATTTATCTTGTCTTATCTCTTACAATACCATACCACTATAGTATAGTGTACAAATAACTTTGAACATTGACCGTTGGATCAAGAGTGGGAAATCCAAACATTGCTAACTATTCAATCTTCTTTTCCATTCTTAGCATCTAGAAGATCCTATTGATAGACTTTAGCACAATGAATGAACGCTAGTATGCACAAACCCGAAAACACACTTCATTTCTTAGTTCTAGGGACCTTGTGCTAAATTCATGGACTTGGATGTAATTTTCATTTTATGAGGTCCTCGATGTAACTTGTACTTCCACTAATCGTGTTAGCTGAAGCACCTCGCTCCTACGGGGCCTTCCAAAGTTAGAATAAAATGAAACCCTCCCAATTATCACACAAAGTGGACCATGGTTTCTTATATAATTCCATTTTTCAAGCTTCCTTTCTAACTTCGCACACTTTACCGACTTCTTCCCGATTTAACGAAATTAGGTCAAACATGAGCTACAAGTAAGCGAGGTAATTTCTCTTGAATAAAATATATTTTCGGTGCTAGATGGGTGCATCTTCTGTACTAAACAATGTCATTAGTGTGAGTTTCCAACTATTAGGAAATAACATTCGCAATTTCTCAAGTAATGACGAGATTATTATTTATCATAAAGATTGTCCGAAGAATATGGATCTTAATGCCACAAGCCAACCTTCCAAACATATTAAGTGGACCGACATGTTTCACTTATGATTCCTATGTTTAATTTTATGATTTATCAAACTTCATCCTAGATCACTCTACCCACTTGAATGTCTTTATGCCGAGTTATCGAAATTAGGTCAAATTTGAAGTACAATAAAATTGGAGGCTTGGTTTAAAACTTTTAAGATTTTTTGAGGTAACCATCGAGGGCATTTTATACATCACAAACCACCACCGAGAATTTTGACACCAGGTTGAACTTCTTGCTAAAATTTGCATCTTGACAATTTAATGAAATTAGGTCATACTCGAGCTACCAGTAAGCGCGATAGATTTCTCTTGAATTGCTAATTGTCTTTTCGAAGGTAGATGGGTGTAGGGGCGGAGCTGGGGGTATTCCAAGATATTCAAGTGGATACCAAAGATTTTGGCAAAATAGCTAAAATTTTGTCAAAGCAGTGATGATTTTAGCGGAATGAATACCAAATTAGCAAAATGAATACCGAGAGGCAAATTCCTGGTGCCGCCACTATATGGGTGCATATTATTTTTAGTAAACAATAATTCCATCGGTGTGAGTACCCACCTATCGGGAAAGAACATTCTTAATTTTCCGAGTGGTGACGAGATTGTTCCTTTCCTTAAAGGAAGTCTGGAGAATATGGATCTGAATGCCACAAGCAGACCTTTCAAATATTTATAGTGGACCTACATGTCGAACTTACGATTCCCATGTTTTATGATTTTTCAAACTTTGGCCTAGCTAAAGCTGCCCAGTTGAATGACTTTATGCCGATTTATCGAAATTTGGTCAATCTTGAACTAAAGGAAAATTGTAGGTTTGCTTTGAAAGTTTTGTGACTTTTTTTAGGTAGTCATGGGGGGTCATTTATTATATCATGAACCACCGCCGAGAGTTTTGAAAATAGATTCAACTTCTTGCTAAGATTTTTCATCTTGACAACTTAACGAAATTAGGCCAAACTTGAGGTGCGAGTAAGCATGATAGATTGCTCTTGAATTAATCGTCTTTTCGAAGGTAGATGCGTGCATCTTCTTTTAGTAAACAATGTCGTTGGTGAAACTTTCTAACTGTCAAGAAAGAACATTCTCAATTTTCCGAGCGATGGCGAGATTGTTCCTTTTTGTAAAGAAAGTCCGAAGAATATTGGATCTGAATATGCCACAAGCGAAGCTTTCGTACATATATATTGGACCGACATGTTTTACTACTTATGATTCCCATGCTTCATTAGTCTTCAAACTTCATCCTTGTTAACTCTGCCAACTTGAATGACTTTATGCAAATTTAACAAAATTAGGTCAAATTTGAACTGCAGGAAAATTTTAGGTCGCTTTGGAAGTTTTGTGATTCTTTTTGGAGGTAACCATCGGGGGGAGGGGTCATTTAATATATCACAAACCACCACTAAGAGTTTTAAAAAAAGGTTCAACTTCTTGCTAAGATTTTGCATCATGACATTTTGCTGCGAGTAAGCGCGATAGATTGGTACCGAACTAAATGTCATTTCGGAGGTAGATGGGTACATCTTGTTCTAGTAAGCAGTGTCGTCGGTGTGAGTTTACAACTATCAGGAAAGAACATTCTCAATTTCCCGAGTAATGGACTTGGATGTCATTTTCATTTTCTATAAGGCCCTGATACGTCGTAAACGTTCCATGCTTGTTTAGTATCCACTTTGCTTTGCTTTGTCTACACTTTGGGGTATTTTTATACATTTTCTGGGACTAACCTATTAACAAGTTGCCACAGTGCCAGTTGCATGTTTTCTGCTGTTTTTGGTTCCAGAAAAGCCATAAAATAAATATTATCGGAATTGGATGGGACAAATGCCAAAGTCAATATTTCACCGGGGAGAACACGGAGCCAAAACACGATACGGAGGAGGTCCACGAGGGGCCCACACCCCCTAGCCGCGTGGGCCAGGCATGGCTGCGCCTAGGGGTGTGGCCACCTCAGGCACCCCCTCGGTCTCCCCATTCGCCTATAAGAAGCCACCGATGCCAAAACCCTAAGTACCCGATCAGATCTCCATGAAACAGTCTGTAGCCGCCGCCACCATCGTCCCTAGATCAGGGGATCTGAAGCTCTTCACGACACCCTGCCTAGGGGAGATATCATCCCGGAGGCCTTCTTCATCACCATGCCAGCGTCCGGTATGATGCGTGAGTAGTTCCACCTTGGACCATGGGTCCATACAGTAGCTAGATGGTTGTTTCTCCTCCTTTGTAATAACATTATTAGATCTTGTGATCTCCGTTCATGATGTAGATCATCTATTTGTAATCATGCATGTTGTGTTTGCGGGGATCCAATGGATATTGAGATTACTATGTCAGATTGATTAATGGTTCTATCTTATTGATTCTATCATGTCTGTGTTGTTTGAGATCTTGCATCCTCTCTGTTTCTAGTAGCTATCTTGGCCAAGTAGATGCTAGTGATTCCAAGAGGGGGTATCTATGCTCAATAGTGGGTTCATGCCTCTATTGAATCCGGGGAAGTGACAGAAATCTCTAAGGTTGTAGATGTGTTGTTGCTACTAGGGAGAAAACAACAATCTTTTGTTCATGGAACAATTGTATTGTTTACTTTACACACATTGCTTAAAGTAGCTATCCGTTGCTTGCAACTTAATACTGGAGGGGGTTTGGATGATAACCTGAAGGTGGATTACTAGTCATAGATGCAATTGGATGGCGGTCTATGTATATTGTTGTAATGCCCAATCAAATCTCATAGGATCATGAAGGTCTACTATTGCATTGTTATGCCTTGCTCTGTCCTGTCAATTGCCCCGCTGTAATTTGTTTACCCAGCATGTTATGTTGTTTATCTTAAGGAGAACACCTCTAGTGAACTGTGGACCCTGGTCCAATCTTTACCATTGATACATCTTCCACTGTTACTGTTTACTTTCTGCAAGCTACCATCACCTTGCACACCATACGTTTAATCCTTTGTTTTCAGCAAACCGGTGAGATTGACAACCTCACTGTTCGTTGGGGCGAAGTCTTGAGTTTGTGTTATGCAGGTTCCAAGTTTTTAGCAACACCTTGGGGTCGTTTCCTTCCTCCTACAAGTTTGATAACCTTGGTTTCTTACTAAGGGAATACTTACTGCTGTGATCATCATACCTTCCTCTTGGGGTTTCCCAGCGAAGCTCTACAGTGATCTGAGCCGCAACAAGACGTTTTTTGGCGCCGTTGTCGGGGTGTTAAGGACGGATTCACAAGGGGAGTCCTTCACAAGCATTATATTTACTTTTTTGTTTCATTTAGTTTCTTTTGATTTGTTTTGTTTGCTTCCTTATATCAGAAATTCCAAAAAAAATAGTTTCGTTTGTTTTGCTTTTTCTTATCAAAAACACAAAAAATCAGTTCCTACTCTAGTTGCTACTGTTGTTGGCTTGCTCCACCTTTGCAAAAATGAACTCTGTTGAGAACACTAAGTTTTGTGACTTCACTAGCATAAACAACAATGATTTCATGAGTACACCTTTTGCTCATCCTTTTAAAGCAAAGTTTGATGTTAATGCTTCTTCATTTGCAAATACTTGATTCTTGCTTTTTGTGCCTAACTTAAAGGCGCTGAAGAAAAGTACTTCTTGGGAGATAACCCAATAGTTTTCTTGAGTTTTGGAAGTTATTACTTCTGTAATAACCTCTCCTTATCCTTTTTGTTTGATTTTTGTGCCAATAACAACCGCTAATGAGAGGGAAGTAAGATTTGGGGAAGTGCTATCCTGAAAAAGATTTTTGTGCTCCACTATAAAAATTCTTGAAACATCCCTGTAAGTCGGATTGAGCTGTAATTTTTTGAATAAATCCTCAGGTTGTTATCTAACTTTCGTTAGTTCAATACTTTTTATTTGAGCAACAGAAGGTCTTCAAAAAATCGGTTTCTACCTGCTGGTCTGTTTTGATAGATTTCTGCCATTATTTGCATTTGCCTCTTTATTGATTTCTTTTTGGGTCTCTTTGGGAAATTGAACTTTTTGAGGGAATTGCTATAGTACCTTGTGTTTTTGATGAAAGTTTTTCTATTTTGAAACTAAACCCAAAGGTCTATTATCTTTTGAATGCACTAATGTTGCTAATGAAGATTGTGTGAAGTTGTGTATGAAGGAAAATTTTCAGGTGTAAGGTGTCACATCCCAAAATTTTCCAAATTTTGAAATGTGAAAAATAAATAAACAAAAGAAACAAATGTTGAAATTTAGGGTGAAAAGAAACTTTTTGCTTCTAAATGGAAACATCAAAACCCTTCATGAACAAAATTTGAATTACAAGGGAATCCAAAAAAATTTCAATCAAGTGAAATGCATTCATCAATGAATGTATCTTGAAATTTAAACATTTGGAAAAGGTAAACCAAAACCCTAAAACCCTAAAGGAAGAAAATCATTTTCAAGATCTCCCTAAGACTATGGATTTGATCCATATAAAAATTTAGCAACAAACATTTATAAATGATCAAAATGTTAAACAAAAATATTATAAAACCATAGAAATTGGTTTCATTTAATTTGGAGCCATGGATAAAAACTTATGAATATAATAAGATAAGAGGAAATAATTTCCAAGGCTAATAAAGCTCCTATCTAAAATCCATACCAAATTGAGATAAAAATAATCCTAAAAGGATTTAAAAAGATAAACAAAAATTAAATTAAATTATACAAATTGGAATCACCAATTTTGGATCTATAAATAAAAAGATATGGATTTTATAAGGCAAAGAAAGAAAGAAAGAAATAAATAATAAGGAATATTTAAAGGCCAAATTAAATATTAGCCAAGTACATAAATAAATAAAAGTTTCTTGAATAATAAAAAGAAAATAAAAGATTATTTAAATAAAACTATATGGGCTTTGAACCATATTCAATTTTATTTAAATAAGGATAATTGCCTAAACTAAATAATAGATCCCAAGAAAATTATTTAGAAGTCAATTTAAAATCTTGAATTAAATCCACAATAAAATGGAATAAAGATAATCCAAATCCAAATAAAATAAAGGGATAAAGAATATTCAAATAAAAGTATATGGGATTAAACCATATTCAAATTATATAAATGAAGAAAAAATCCCTAGTAAAAATGATTAATTAAATCATGAGAAAATAATAAAGTGGAATTTTCCAAAGTGAATTAAAGGTTATTTAATTAACTTAAAAATAATAAAAGAATTATTTGAATAAAATTTATATGGGTACAAAATCATATTTGATTTTATTTGAATAAATACAAATGCCCAATTTAAATAAATATTTAATCATATTAAAATATTTGAAATAATTCAAAGTGAATTGTTTAAACAAACTTTATAAACAGAATGAAAACCTACTGAAAATTTGGAAAAAAAATTAAAATAAATGAGAGTTTAAATCATTCGATTTAAATTCAAAACAGAAAATAGAAATAGAAAAAGAAAACAGGGAGGAAAAAATAAGAAAAGGGTCCAACCCACTAACCCCAGCCTAGCAGGCCTAGCGAAGCCCATCTCCCTCTCCCACGCGAACTGTTTTCTCACTAGAACCCACACCCGCTCACCCACTGACCGCCTGACCCCATGCGCACCCCTCTTACCTCGCTAACGCCCAGGCCCCACTGCCACGTAGGCATCGTCCTCACCCGCCCGCTGACCACGCCCCCTCCTTGGCTGTTTCCTGCCGTTGATTGCTGGCGTAAATTCGTAGCAACGCCACCAGTAATCAGCCCCATGACCGAGCCCTCTTAGCGCCCACATTCCCCCTCTCTTTCTCCGCACTTGCCACTCCCTCTCTGCCCCTAGGATGCTCCAATTCATCCTCACACTGCACTACCTCCGACGACACTCCGGCGACAATTTCGGCCATCCCTCACCTCCTCTTGCCCCCCGGCACCTACTAGCTTGCTCCCCATTGCCAGGCGCACCTACCAGTATCTCTAGCTCACTTGTACGCTCCCTAAAACACCGTCTTCGTCAACGCCAACTCGCCACCATCCTCGGCTTCGATTCCGGCGACCTTTCCCCGGTAATTCTGACCATGCTTCCTCCTCACTTTGACGCTCGCGCCTTCGCCTCCTTCTTGCGCGTCTAAGACCACCTTTATTTGGCTTTTCCGTGCTGTGTAGCCTCGCCCCCGTCGACAACAGGACGCACCCGACACTGTCGCTAGCTCCAGCGAGCAATTGTCGACAACACACAACACGGTACGCCCCTTGCCCTCCTACGACCATGTCGAGAATCAGCGCAACCCGGTGAGCCTTTCCCCTCTCTTTCTCGCTTCCTAGTTCGTCGGCAACGTTGCTGACAGATCGTGCCACCACTCGTGGTCACGATAGAATCATTAGGCAAATAGGTATAGAGTGATCTGTGTCATCCGATATAAATAAAAACTCGCGGCCAACCAGTTAGATTCAGCCACGTGGCCCAGCCTCTGTTTTAAAAACAGAAAATAGATCTATTAGATGTTTAGATTTGTAAAATTCATAACTTTTGATCCACACGTCCAAATTTTACAAATTTTATGTCATTGGATTTACCAAAATGTGAACTTTGCAACCATGCCCTTAGTTTAGCATTTTTCTTCTGGAAAACTGATTGTTTTTGCAGAAACATGTTTAGGCCTATTTTGGTTGTAAAATTTCTTCTAAAAATGTTTTTAGGGTAAAATCTTTTGCAAATGGCTTGTTTTGAACCTACTGACCATAAAAACCAACTTTTGGATTTAAAAGTATATTTTGTGACACTAAGGAATTATTCCTTGAATAAAAGCATTTCTAGTAAAACAAAAATTGTTGATTATGTTTTAAAAATAATTTTTGAGTAAAACCTTTTGCAAATGGTTTGATTCAAACTATCTGACCCTAAACACTAAGTTTTGGATTTAAAAATGTATTTTATTAACCCTAGAAAATTATTACTTTGTTTAAAGGCATTTCTAGTAAAATAAAATGTTGCTTTGATTAAAAAATGGATTTTGAGTGAAACCTTTTGAAAATGGATTTTATTTAAACAACTTGACCATAAACACTAACATTCATGTTTAAAAATGTATTTGGCAAACATTAGAAATAATTACTTTGACTTAAATCATTTCTAGCAAAACAAAAATGATTTAAATGGTCGATTTTCACTAACTTTTTTAAAAGGCTTTGCCACTTTTATAAATTATCAATAGGTGTTTTAAAATGTTTATAGCCCATTATAAACCACCTTTCCAAATAAATAAATATTTTGCATGCTTGCATGCATTATTTTGTTTTCTTTATTTTATGTGGTGAATTGTTTGAATGCTAGTTTGAATATGTGCCTTGATTTAATTGTAGTGATCTTTGAAGAGTGTGACAATTGCAAGATCAAGGAGTGAACCTATATTCTCTACCAAAAAAGGAAAGTGGTGCTTCATACATTTTGTCTTATTATTTTCACTATGCATTAGTGATATTTTGAGTAGGACTTGCATGGAAAGTTTCTAAGTATAAGCAATGCCTTGGGAAATCCTAGTAGATGATGCCTTAGTAGATTTTCCCTAAGTTAAGATTCTTGCTACTATTATGCTTAGCCTAGCTAGTAGAAAACAAGGGTGGATTATAATCATGCTAGGAAATATTTCTGAGTCTATGACTTGTGTTTTGTTGAATAAAAAAACTATGTGAATGAATCACCTAGGTGGAATTGTGTGAATGGGTTATGTTGAGTGGTTACACAGGGCCCCATATTTATGGCCTACCCTAGTGTATCTCACTTCTGGAAATCCACCCTGGAACAAAGATATTTGAGATGTCAAATGTTGAGAAACTTCAAGTGCAGCCACATGGCATTATGGGCTCTGCCTAGATCATATAGGTTTCAATAACTTAGCCAGATAGACAGTTGGTGCTAGGGGGTGATAGGTTTGGAACGCGTCCATTTGGTCTAAGGGAAGGCTTCTGAAAGATCTTGTCTCGATGCATGTCGAGTCTTGTGGGGAAAGTGCGCCACCTCTCGAGAGAGTAAAATCTAAGTACTTAGCCGTGTCCCAGGCAATGGACAATTTGAGAATAAAGACATGAAAGCTATCAAGGATCTCCTCATCCCAATTTCTAAGTTAAAAACTTGTGGTTGAACAAGGGTAAAGGTTAACCAATATTCATTGGTTGTTCCTTGGGTGATTTTGACAAACAAAAACTTAGTGTTTTCAACTTATAAGGAAAACCTTATTTTGAGCAAAGCAAGCCTAAACTCCACTTAGCCAAATGCATATAGATGATAGATACCACTATTCTACCATAGTATCACTTACCAATACAATTCAAATGTATTGACCCTTGTGGTTGTAACTTATTATGTTGCAGGTTTGTTTGATGTTAGTGAAGTGTGTTGAATAGGATTACAAGTCTACAACCAACATGATTGCCTGTGGCACTTTGAAGATGAAGGACTCCATGATATATAGATATTTCTACTGCATTGTAATGAGATAGCCAAATGAGCTATGTAAGATGTAATGAATTATTTTATTCCTGGTTATAAAGTTTTATTATGACCTTTGTTTCTTGATATTACATCTTAAACTATGGATGCTAGCTATTGATTTAGGGACTAGCATTGTAAACACAGGGATCTCTACCTTATCAGGTTGGGACCTCTACATAAGGGAAGAATGATGTAATGAGATGGAGAATGGACAAAATCCTAAGATTGGGGATGCCACCCCATGTCACCCCAAGAAATATTCAAGAGTTACAAGCGTCAAAGCTTGGGGATGCCCAAGGCGTCCCCTTCTTCATCAATAAAAATCTCAGGTCTTTCTAAGCACTTCATTTTTATTGTTTCATGCACTATTGTGTTGTTCTTGGAGTCTCTTAGTTTTCGTTTTTTGTTTTTGTTTGCTTAGTTTGCTTGAATAAAGTAGTTGGACCCCCGCTTTCTCTATGTTGTTTCAAATAAGTTGATTGGTGTTGGAAAGGAGTAGAAAGTTCTTGCTTTAGTAGTACAAAAAGGAGCTTGCTTTGACTATGACTTAGACTCTATCATGTCATGCTAGATGTTGTTTTGACCTTATGCTTAGTGATTATTGTTGTAGCATGACTTGTTCCAAACAATTGAGATTGCTTAATGTGCCTTGATAGAATCATGCGTTGTTTTAGCATACAAAGCATAGTATTATGGTATTCTCCTTTGATGATTTGTTTGGGTTGACTTGGCACATGCTCACACCATGTTATGACTATGAACCAGTCACCTTAGCCTCTATGATCATTTAGTTTTTTGACTTGTGATATCACTTTATGCTTTGATTAATAATGTTGTGTCGCTCTGCATGATTATGGCCATTATTGCTCTCTTAGTAGGTCGCTCCTAGTATTTTGCTAGCCTCCACTTGTATTGAGTAAGCTCTACTCATGCTTCCAACTCCCAAGAAACCAAGTTATTCCAAACCGTCCACTATAAATTCCTATGCATGGTGAGTTACATCATTCCAAGTATATTCTTGTTTTATCTATCTTCCAAATTAAACTTGTTATGTGAAAGTTAGTGATTAAAGCTCTGAAAAACTTGATGGCACACTTTATTTTTCTTGCCCCTAAATAAACTTGAACCATTATGTCATCTATGTTGTATATGCTTGCACTTATAAGTTTGGAATTAGCAGAACCATGTTGTCATGGGGAACGCTTTCATCATTGCACCTATACATGTTACCCAGTTGATATCATGATCTTTTGTTTGCGGATGTCGTCGGCGTGAGATAAAAGGGGAGCTTGTAAGTCCATGGAGTTTTGTATATGTGTTAGAGAAATGCCTGGGCCGCTAGCCTAATCCATGCCTAATCATGGTGGAAACTTGCAGCATCACCATAGTGAGCAATCTATGAAGCATTATTATTATAAAAAAAGAGATATAGAAAAAAGAGATTGAGAAAAAGGAAAAAAAAGAGAGATGAGAAAAGAGAAAACAGAGAAAACTCACCATTTTCCCATGGTAAATAAGAAGATTGCTGAGATGCTCATTGTCTGCTTGCCTTGTCATTTTGATATGGGAAAACTCATGTGTCATGGGTTAAGGGGTACCCCGTTGGCGGTTCTCTATGATACACATGTACTTACTATGACAAGAACTTACCGGTGACTAAAGTTGAGTAGTATGAGGAGCGGCCCTCGTACTCAAGGGACATGAGATTTCCAACTTCTACTTTGTCAAGCATATACTTCATATTTTGTTCACTTTAACCTTAATCACTTCAAGATGCTTATGATAGGGGCAATGAGAGCTGAAAGCTAACAAGCACCATAATTTTTGGAAGCTCTTTATGAAACTTGAAATCCCTACTTCCCTATGAAGGGCCTTTCTTCCACTTTTATATTGAGTCTCCACCTTCTATCCTTAGGCACCAATTAAGAGAGCATAGTTGTCATTCTTAGTTCTATGTGCATTATCCGAAAACTTATTGATTGATTCATATTGTTGATATTGCTTGTTCTTGAACTATTTGTATCTAGTCACCCTTATGAACTTTCAAGGTGTCCTATGAATTTATGTTTTGCTACTCCATGAGGGACATGCTGAATCCAACTATGCTATGTTTTATATATGTGAAACAAACAAACGTCTTTCAATGCATTGTTATTCATGATCTTTGTTTGTATCCTTTCATGTTGCGGTGTAGTTACTATGTCTTATTGTTAGAACTTCATGTTTTATGCTCATGTTTATAGTACTTTGATCCCAGCTTTCAATGCTTGCAAATGGTTTTATCTTGATTTTGATGGTGCATGTCACCTCAAAAATTATTCTTTTTATCACTTACCTACTCGAGGACGAGCAGGAGTTAAGCTTGGGGATTCTTGATACATCGTAAACGTATCTGTAATTTTTGATGTTCCATGCTTGTTTAGTATCCACTTTGCTTTGCTTTGTCTACACTTTGAGATATTTTTATACATTTTCTAGGACTAACCTATTAACAAGTTGCCACAGTGCCAGTTGCCTATTTTCTGCTGTTTTTGGTTCCAGAAAAGCCAGAAAATAAATATTCTCGGAATTGGACAGGACAAAAGCCAAAGTCAATATTTCACCGAGGAGAACACGGATCCAAAAGACAAGACAGAGGAGGGACATGAGGGGCCCACACCCCCTGGCCGCATGGGCCAGGCCTGGCCATGCCTGGGGGGTGTTGCCACCTCGGGCACCCCCTCGGTCTCCCCCTTCGCCTATAAGAAGCCCCCAATGCCAAAACCCTAAGTACCCGATCAGATCTCCACGAAACAGTCTGTAGCCGCCGCCACCATCGTACCTAGATCGGGGGGATCTGAAGATCTTCCCGGCACCCTACCAGAGGGGAGAGATCATCCCAGAGGCCTTCTTCATCACCATGCCAGCCTTCGGTATGATGCGTGAGTAGTTCCACCTTGGACTATGGGTCCATACAGTAGCTAGATGGTTGTTTCTCCTCCTTTGTGTTATCATGTTAAGATCTTGTGAGCTCCGTTCATGATCAAGATCATCTATTTGTAATCATGGATGTTGTGTTTGCAGGGATACGATGGATATTGAGATTACTATGTAAGATTGATTAATGGTTCTATCTTATTGATTCTATCATGTCTGTGTTGTTTGAGATTTTGCATGCTCTCCGTTTCTAGTAGCTATCTTGGCCAAGTAGATGCTAGTGACTCCAAGAGGGGGTATTTATATTCGATAGTGGGTTCATGCCTCTATTGAATCAGGGGAAGTGACAAAAATATCTAAGGTTGTAGATGTGATGTTGCTACTAGGGAGAAAACAACAATCTTTTGTTCATGGAACAATTATATTGTTTACTTTACACACATTGCTTAAAGTAGTTATCCATTGCTTGAAACTTAATACTGGAGGGGGTTCGAATGATAACCTGAAGGTGGATTACTAGTCATAGATGCAGTTGGATGGCGGTCTATGTATATTGTTATAATGCCCAATCAAATCTCATAGGATCATGAATGTCTAGTATTGCATTGTTATGCCTTGCTCTGTCCTGTCAATTGCCCCACTATAATTTGTTTACCCAGCATGTTATGTTGTTTATCTTAAGGAGAACACCTCTAGTGAACTATGGACCCCGGTCCAATCTTTACTATTGATACATCTTCCACTGTTACTGTTTACTTTCTGCAAGCTACCATCACCTTCCACACCATACGTTTAATCCTTTGTTTTCTCAGCAAATCGGTGAGATTGACAACCTCACTGTTCATTGGGGAAAAGTCTTGAGTTTGTGTTGTGCAGGTTCCAAGTTGTTAGCAACACCTTGGGGTTGTTTCCTTCCTCCTACTGGTTCAATAAACTTGGTTTCTTACTAAGGGAAGACTTACTGCTATGCTCATCATACCTTCCTCTTGGGGTTCCCAATGAAGCTCCACAGTGAGCTGAGCCGCATCAGGCCCTTGATGCAACTTGTACTTCCACCAACTGTGTTAACTGAAGCTCACTGCTCCCATGGGGCCCACGTTAGTTGAAAGAAAGAGGCACCACCCCAATTTTCATACAAAGTGGACATTGATTTCTTACAATTCCCAAGTTTCTAGACGGATTTTTTCAAGATTACTAGCTAACTTGGTACACTTAAATGACTTTATTTAGATTTAACAAAATTAGGTCAAATTGTTCTTCTATGTAAAGAACATCAAAATAGAGGGGAAAATCGAAGAACAATACGGTGCGTAAGAGCAACTTACTTTTGGGTCTCTTTACACGGTCATTGGTCATTATTAATAGATCGATGGAATTTCACAAAAAAATCGAGTCTAGCGCGTTTGCGAGGGGAGTACAAGGCACATGTTTCTAATCAAAAAGGCAAACAATGGGCCCCACTTGGAAGTGTATGACCAAGCTATAAAACAACTAGGCAAAAGTTAGCATCAGCAGTCTAGTAGGTCCCATGAATCCGTCTTGTATAGACAATGTATAAATGGTAGAGTTTAGGGAATCACCTATGTATATGGCCAAACCCATCTTTAAGATGGGACCCACTTGCTAATACCAAGCTAGTTGATTGCACCACAATGTGTCTAGTCAAACTAGTTCATAAGATAGGACCCACATGTAAGAGATACCCTATCGTAGTCTTGTGATTAAAAAAATTTTATATTGCTATGTGTACTAGATATCAATATTTTGATGCTTATGGACTATTCATGAGCTTAAGGGTGACCCATAAGGGTTTTAGCTTGTGGATAGCTTCCACTATGTATGTATATGTATGGAAGTCCATCATGACTACTTTTTTTTCTTAAGGACAACATAGTGGATGCCTTACTCGTAGTAGTATTTCTTTGCGTAGACATATGCTCACCTCTGTCCACGCGTTGTACGTGTAGAGAGAATAAAACCTAGGCAGGGGAAGAGGGAAGCAGCGAAGAGCAAAGTTATGATGGGTTCCTGACACGAGGTACTCCTGCCGCCTTACAGTTATAGTGTACACTCTACTAGTAGTAAATTTCAGGACCTATGCACACAAAAAAGTGTGTTTTCTCTCTCCTTCGTTGCCTCTCGTCTCTCCACCCCTCTCCCCTGCGCACCGGCCCGGATGATCTCTCCCTCGTCCATAAACGTGGCACTGCGCACGTGTGCCTTTGTACGGCGGCTCTGTTTATTTTTATTTTATTTTTGGGAGGGCGACTCTGTTTATCTGGCGTGTTTGGCAGCCGTGTTGGTGTGGACTGTGGAGTAGGAGGAGGATTACATAGGACGGAAACCACTTTGGTCCTCAGCAGCAAAAAATTCAAACTTTTTCGATTTAGAAATTTTCACTTGCTTCCCAAACATCAGGAGGGAAGGTTATTCAAAAGATCGGCAATTTGCAGTAGTACTTCTTATCTTATCTTTATCTTGTCTTATCTTTTATGATACCATACCATTATAGTATAGTGTACGGATAACTTTGAACATCGACCATTGGATCAAGAGTGGAAAATCCAAACATTGATAATTGTTCGATCTTCTTTTCCATTCTTAGCATCTAGAATATTCTATTGAAAGACTTTAGCACAATGAATGAATTATTGCATGTGCAAACCCAAAAACACACTTCATTGCTTAGTTCCAGGGACCTTGTGCTAAATGCATGGACTTGGATGTAATTTTCATTTTTTATGAGGTCCTCGATGTAACTTCACTTCCATCGACCGTGTTAACTCAAGCGCCTCGCTCCTACGGGGCCTACCACAGTTAGAAGAAAATGAGACCCTCCCAATTATCACACAGAGTGGACCACGGTTTCTTATATAATTCCATTTTCAAGCTTCCTAGCTAACTTCACACACTTCACCAACTTCTTGCAGATTTAATGAAATTAGGTCAAACTTGAGCTACAAGTAGGCGAGGTAGATTGCTCTCGAATTAAATAACTTTTTGGACGTACATGGGTGCATCTTCTTGTAGTAATCAACAATGTCAGTGTGAGTTTCCAACTATCAGGAAAGAACATCCTCAATTTCTCGAGTAATGAAAAGATTGTTCTTTTTCGTAAAGGAAGTCCGAAGAATATGGATCTGAATGCCACGAGACAAGCTTCCAGACATATTAAGTGGACCAACATGTTTCACTTATGATTCCTATGTTTAATTATATGAGTTTTCAAATTTCGTCCTAGGTAACTCTGCCCACTTGAATGACTTTATTCCGACTTATCGAAATTAGGTTAAATTTGAACTACAAGAAAATTGTAGGATTGGTTTGGAAGTTTTTGCGATTTGTTTTAGGTAACCATCAGGGGGCATTTAATATATCACAAACCACCACCGAGAGTTTTGACACCATGCTCAACTTCTTGCTAAAATTTTGCATCTTGACAATTTAACGAAATTAGGTAACCACCACGAGATTGCTCTTGAATTGCTAATTGTCTTTTCAAAGGTAGATGGGTGCATATTATTTTTAGTAAACAATAATGCCATCGGTGTGATTATCCAACTATCGGAAAAGAACATTCTTAATTTTTCGAGTGGTGACGAGATTGTTCCTTTCCGTAAAGGAAGTCTGAAGAATATGGATCTGAATGCCACAAGCAGACCTTTCAAATATTTATAGTAGACTGACAGGTTGTACTTACGATTCCCATGTTTTATGTTTTTTTCAAACTTTGTCATATCTAACTCTGCCCACTGGAATGACTTTATGCCGATTTATTGAAATTTGGTCAATCTTGAACTAAAGGAAAATTGCAGGTTTGCTTTGAAAGTTTTGCGATTTTTTTGACGTAACCATCGGGGGGGGGGGTCATTTAGTATATCATGAACCACCGCCGAGAGTTTTGAAAACAGGTTCAACTTCTTGCTAAGATTTTTCATCTTGACAACTTAACAAAATTAGGTCAAACTTGAGGTGCGAGTAAGCATGATAGATTGCTCTTGAATTAATCGTTTTTTGAAGGTAGATGGGTGCATCTTCTTTAGTTAACAATGTTGTCGGTGTGATTTTTCAAACTATCAGGAAAGAACATGTTTCACTTATGATTCCTATGTTTAATTTTATGAGTTTTCAAACTTTGTCCTAGCTAACTCTTCCCACTTGAATGCCTTAATGCCGACTTATCGAAATTAGGTCAAATTTGGACTACAAGAAAATTGTAGGTTTGGTTTGGAAGTTTTGCAATTTTTTCAAGGTAACCATCGGGGGAGGGGAGAATTTAATATATCACAAAATACCACCGAGAGTTTTGACACCATTTTCAACTTCTTGCTAAAATTTTGCATCTTCACAATTTAACTAAATTAGGTCAGACTTTAGTTACCAGTAAGCGCAATAGATTGCACTTGAATTACTAATTATCTTTTCGAAGATAGATGGGTGCATCTTCTTTTTAGTAAACAATGACATCGGTGTGAGTATCCAACTATCAGGAAAGAACATTCTTCATTTTCCGAGTGATGCCGAGATCGTTCCTTTTCGTAAAGAAAGTCTAAAGAATATGGATCTGAATGCCACAAGCAAACCATTCAAATATTTATATTGGACCGACATGCTGTACTTACGATTCCCATGTTTTATGTTGTTTTCAAACTTCGGCCTAGCTAACTCTGCCGACTTGAATGACTTTATGTTGATTTATCGAAATTAGGTCAATCTTGAACTAAAGGAAAATTGTAGGTTGCTTTGAAAGTTTTGCGATTTTTTGAGGTAACCATCGAGGGGGTCTTTTAATAAATCATGAACCACCACGAGAGTTTTGAAAACAGGTTCAACTTGCTGCTAATAGTTTTCATCTTGACAACTTAACGAAATTGGGTCAAACTTTAGGTATGAGTAAGCACGATAGATTGATCTTGAATTAATTGTATTTTTGGAGGTAGATGGGTGCATTTTCTTTAGTAAAACAATGTCGCCGGTGTGAGTTTTCAACTATCAGGAAAGAATATTCCCAATTTTCTGAGTAATGATGAGATTGCGCTTTTCTGTAAATAATGTCCGAAGAATATTGGATCTGGATATGCCACAAGCAAAGCTTTGATACATATATATTGCACCGACATGTTGTACTACTTATGATTCCCATGCTTCATGAGTTTTCAAACTTCGTCCGTGCTAACTCTGCCAACTTGAATGACTGTATGCCAAATTATTAAAAGTAGGTCAAATTTAAACTACAGGAAAATTGTAGGTCGCTTTGAAAGTTTTGTGATTTTTTTGGAGGTAACTATCGGAGGGTCATTTAATATATCGCAAACCACCACTGAGATTTTTGAAAACAGGTTCAATTTATTGCTAAGATTTTGCATCTTGATAATTTAACGAAATTAGGTCAAACTTGAGCTACCAATAAGCGAGATAGACTGTTCTCGAATTAAATATCATGTAGAACATAGATGGGTGCATCTTCTTCTAGTAAACAGTGTCATCAGTGTGAGTTTGCAACTATCAGGAAAGAACATTCTCAATTTCTCGAGTAATGATGAGATTGTTCTTTTTCACAAAATAATTTCCGAAGAATTTGGATCTGAATGCCACAAGCCAAGCTTCGAAACATAGTAAGTGGACCAAAATGTTTCACTTACGATTCCTATGTTTAATTTTATGAGTTTTCAAACTTCGTCCTATCTAACTCTGCTCACTTGAATGCCTCAATGCCGACTTATCGAAATTATGTCAAATTTGAACTACAAAAAATTGTAGGTTTGGTTTGAAAGTTTTGCGATTTTTTTGAGGTAACCATCAGGGGGTCATTTAATATATCACAAACCACCACCGAGAGTTTTGACACCAGGTTCAACTTCTTGCTAAATTTTTGCATCTTGATAATTTAACGAAATTAGGTCAAACTCGAGCTACCAGTAAGCGCAGTAGATTTCTCTTGAATTACTATTTCTATTTTCGAAGGTAGATGGGTGCATATTTATTTTAGTAAACAATTTCATTGGTGTGAGTATCCAACTATTAGGAAAGAAAAATCTTAATTTTCCGAGTGATGATGAAATTGTTCCTTTCCGTAAAGAAAGTCTAAAGAATATGGAGCTGAATGCCACAAGCAGACCTTTCAAATATGTATAGTGGACCGACATGTTGTACTTACATGATATCAAGAGTATTAGGGCATCACATATGTATATGGACAACCCTATCTTTAAAATGGGACCCACTTGCTATACCATAAGCTAGTTGATTGCGCCATAATGTATCTAGTCAAACTTGTCCATAAGATAGTACCCACATGTTAGAGCTACCCTCTCATTGTCCTGTGATTGTAATTTGTTTTCTATTGCTATAAAAAAATCAGCTCACCCGATACTTTATGGACGTGGCTCGAAATTATTATTATTTTTTGAGCTTCACCTATTAGAATTATAATTTTATGTAAAAATGATATGGCATATTTTCATTATCTGATTCTCACATGCAAGTCTATTAGATTTCTACGTTAAGTACTCTATCTAAATAGAAATGGTTTTTTAGTACTCGTGTGGAGACGAATAGGCCACCTGACGGACTAAACCTTCTTCATCCTCTGCGACTGTAGTTCTTCTCTGCCAGATTGCTTTGCCTGTTTTCCTTCCTTTTTTATGTGCTACTTCACCCGCATGACCGGGAACAAGTCCCGCCATAGAAGGGATCGTGCCGCGACGACGAAGTGGCTGAAGGCAAGAAGTAGGCTTGTCGTTCTGCCATGATTAATGGGTCCCAATTGAATCACTCGGCTGCAGGCGAGAGGTCTTCAACTCAAGGTTCTTCAAAGCCGCCGCAGTCAGTGACAGATACCTTTAGGTAAATCTCCGTGCTTTTGCAACTTTCCATGTCTTTGACCTTTTCTTGATTCACCCATTTACCTACTAGCACATTCTTCCTCAATGTTTTTTTAGGTCAGGTGGTCTTCGAATTCCCTCAGAACTCCTGCCTGCTGAAACATCTTCACCTTTCATTGATGGATGACGATACCTTCAGGTAAATCTCCATTCTTGGGAAACTTTCCATGTCTTTGACCATTTCTTGACTCGATCATTTTCCTTACTACTAGAAAATTCTTTCTCAGTGTTCTGTTAGATCGGGGAGTCTTCGCATTCCCACGGCACTTCTGCCTGCAGAATCATCTTCACCGTCGCCGATGGAGGCCGATCGGTATAGCCGCGAGGTAAAAAATTCAGATTCCATGTCCCTCTTCCTTGATAGAATGTTCTTGGGTACACTTCTGAGTTTTTGATCCCTGTTCATCTAACATAATATTGGCTTCTACATCGAGTTTATGGTGAAAAAGGTGATGGGCGATTTCTGCGCCATGACAGCGGACAGAAGCGCCCTCGTCAAGGAGTGCACTAGACTTTACTCCAAACTCGCCACTGACAAGGTCAGGCTTATCCTCCTCAGGAATCTCGCCATGTAATACTTGATTGAGCGTGACGAGATGAAGCGGCGGAACATCAGCATGGTGGAGATGTTCGGCATCAGCTTCAAACGGATCCAGGACCTCGAGGACCAGAAGGACAAACTCCTAGCCGAAATGGCAAAGCTGAAGCATGAAGTTGTGGTCAATCTCCATCAATGAGCCGGCACATGGAAGACCTTAAAGTTAGTACTCCATCTGTTTTCACAATATAAGCCTATTTACAGTGCTAAAACAGCTTACTAAACAGGCATATATTATGGAACGGAGGGAGTAGTTCATGATCTGATAATATGGATTGCAAAATGGGCCTAGTAAATTGAAAAACCTTTATTTAGTAGTATGAAGTTATGATCGTGTACTTGCTGGTAAAGTATTTGGTTATTTGGTGAATGTCACATGCATCACCGGCCACAATGTTGCTAGATCCAAATTTGGTGTGATCATCTTTCCTACTATACTATATTCCATAGTTAGTTATTACTATCGCTTCCATCCCAAGCGGTATAGTTAACCAAATTCACGGTCAAATTATTTTCTTGATCTACGTATTTGCCTAAATAAACCGAAATGTATGCAGTATACTAGTACTCCTAGTTTTTTCGAAAAGGGGAGTATAACTAGAGTACGAGTGCTTGAAGCAGCGGTTGTGCTTAGAATTGTGCATACTAGCTTTTTGCAGTATGAACTAGGGAGTCTACACCTGGTAAAGGTTGCTGGTGCATTCATACCTCCCATCGCAGTCATTGCATGACTGCACTTCTTCTAGCTTGGCTCCTAGCAAGTGTAACAATATAGTAGATATCACCAAAAAAATTGGCGGGCTAAATATCACCAAATTTTGCATTATATTGGCGGGTTTTTATTTGAACTACCCCGGTGCCACGCGTAATGCAAAAGTTTCAAACATACCACTGGCGCCATTGATACATATAAAAGGCGCATTATCCCGCATCTCCCACGAATATGGCCTTGCACCACCATCCCTCCTCGCCACCACGGCCTCCTCACCAGGTACCATTGTGACCGAAGACACAACTCCCTTGTTTAGCAAGACGCAACGGCTTCCCCACTCCGACGACCACCATGCCGGAGCATTCCTAGCTTCGCCGGACAAACACGATATTATCGCTGCAAAGTCCCATCTCCTTCATGGACTCCCTCGTCTCTGGCACTGGTGACGAGGTTTCGACTCATCAATGCCCATTGTTATGGACTTGGGTTTTGGAGAAGACGGGGATGCTGGAAGTCGCGAAATGGTTAATAGGCAAGAAACACGGGGACACGAGGTTTACCCAGGTTCAGGCCCCGGAGGGAAAACCCTACTACTGCTTGTCTGTTCTTGATTATGATGGAACCGAAGGTTACAGGGGTGCGCAGATGCGATCTAGCGTGAGGTGTGTTCGTCGGAAACGTATCTATAATTTTTGATGTTCCATGCTTGATTAGTATCTACTTTGCTTTGCTTTGTCCACACTTTGATGTATTTTTATACACTTTCTGGTACTAACCTATTAACAAGATGCCACAGTGCCAGTTACCTGTTTTATTTTGTTTTTTGGTTCTAGAAAGGTAGAAAATAAATATTCTCGGAATTGGACGGGACAAAAGCCAAAGTCAATATTTTTCCGGGAGCGATACAGAAAATCGAAGACGATACGGAGGAGGAAACCAGGGTGGCCACATCCTAGATGGGCGCGGGCCCACCCTAGGCCGCGCCCACAGGGGGTGTGGGCCCCCTGGACCTCCACCGACCTTGCCTCCTTCGCCTATAAGAAGCCTCTGACCCAGAAACCCTAAGTAATCCATCATACTTCCAGAGAAACCTCTTTAGCATCGCCGCCACCGAAAGGGAGATTCGGGGGACAGAAAGTCTCTGTTCTGGCACCTTGCCGGGACGACGGGGAAGTGCCCCCGGAGCCATCTCCATCGCCATCTTCATCACCGTTGATGATTCCCATGATGAGGAGGGAGTAGTTCTTCCTCGAGGCTAAGGGATCTACCGGTAGCTATGTGTTCATCTCTCTCTATGCATGATCTTGTTGTGGTCATGAGCTTTGTAATCAAGTAGATCTACTCTGATATTCAAGTGCTTCATTAGATCTCTGATCTCCCCATGTGTGTGAAAGTGACAGCGTGCACGTCATGGTGGCACTTAGGTTTGAGTCTACATAAATACTCTTTGTTCTTTAATAGATCTATGCTTTCCCCATGTGTGTAAAAGTGACAACGTGCATACTGTGTGTGGCACTTTGGCTAGATTGAATATTTGTTATGAGTTATATTTGGAGTTGGATGTCTCTATGAAATTTTGGTGTTTGTTGGAACCATCTAGCGCTCAAGGTGACAGTGTGGGGTTATCTAGATTGGCGAAAGCGGACTTTGAGGAGTGTTGTTATAGTCCTACCGATGATTAGAGTGTCCAACCAGAGAGTAGTTAAGAGTAGTATCATGAAGAGAGGATATTTATATGAGAGAGTGTTCACTAGTGAAAGTACAATCCCTAGGCCTTGTTTCTAAATATTGAAATGTTGTTTGCTACTAGATCTGTTGCATGTTTGCTTGCTTTAGACTTTACATCCCCGTCAAGCTATTTTCTGGCACCGTTGCCACTTGTATTTCACTATCTCTTCGCTGAACTAGTGCACCTATACACCTGACAAGTGTATTGGGTGTGTTGGGGAAACAAGAGACTTCCTGTATCTTGATTGCAGGATTGCTTGAGAGGGAATATCTTTGACCACTTCCTCCCTGAGTTCGACAAACATTGCGTAATCCACTTTAGTGAAACTTGCTGCTGTTCTACAAACCTCTGCACTTGGAGGGCCAACAACTGTCTACAAGAATAGAAGTGCGTAGACATCAAGCTCTTTTCTGGCGCCGTTTCCGGGGAGGTAAGGTAAAAGTTACTCACATCCTCCAGTGTGAGTGCTCGAAATTATTTCCTTTAGATTCTGCAATTTTGTCTTTTTGATTCTTGTTTCACTAGTTAGGCTTAATTGAAAACAATAACAAAATTAGAGAGCTTTATAGTGTTTATCTTGAGTTAGGACATGAACTGTTTGAAGAGAAAATTAAAAAACCTATGGAGCTTTATTTGCATGCAAACAACAACGTTATTAGTATGAATTCTTTGGACACCATTATTGCTAATTCTATGGAAAAGTCTAAGCTTGGGGAAGCTTGTTTTTATGAAAATGATCTTAGTTCCCCAGCTTTGGAAGGTAGCTATTCTATTGCTTATGATGATACCAAACCTCCAATATATGATGATTACAATGATGCATATGATATTTTCAGTCCACCTACTATTGAGGAGAAAATTAATTGTGATTACAATATGCCTCCTATATTTGATGATTATGGTGATGAGAATAATAATGATAGCTATTTTGGTTGAATTTGCTCCCACTACAATTAATAAGAATGGAAATTCTTATGTGGAGAGTAATAATCATTTTATGCATGTGGATCATGATAAGAATGTTTTATGTGATAGTTATATTCTTAATTTTGTTCATGATGCTACTGAAAGTTATTATGAGAGAGGGAAACATGGTCTTATGTATCTCAACAATATTAAGTTTCCCCTCTTTATGTTGAAAATCTTAAATTTGCACTTGTTTTGCTTTTCTATGCTCGTTGCGTTGTGCTTTCATGACTTGTTTCTTTACAATATTCCTATGCATAAAAAGTGGGTTAGACTTAAATGTGTTTCATATTATCTTCTTGATGCTCTTTGTTACTTCAATTCATACTTCTTATGTGAGCATCTTCTCAAACTATCAAGCCTAACTTAAAGGCGTTAAAGAAAAGTACTTGTTGGGAGATAACCCAAGAGTTTTCTTGAGTCTTGGAAGTTATTACTTCAGTAATGACCTCTCCTTATCCTTTTTTTTTGCTTTTTGTGCCAAGAATAACCTTTAATGAGAGGGAAGTAAGATTTTGGGGAGTTGTTGTCCCGAAACATATTTTTGTGCTCCACCATAAAAATTCGTGAGGACTCTCTGTAAGTCAGATTGAGCTAAAAATTTACGAATAAATCCCCCAGTATGTTGGATAAGTTCCATTAGTTAAACACTTTTTAATTTGAGTAACAAAAGGTCTTCGAAAAAATCGTTTTCTACCTGCTGGTCTGTTTTGACAGATTTCTGCCATTATTTGCATTTGCTTCTTATTGATTCCTTTTTGAGTTCTCTTTAGGGGAATTGAGCTTTTTGAAGGAGTTGCTACAGTAACATGTGTTTTTAGTGAAAAGTTTTGTTGTTCCAAAGATTTACCTAAGGGTATATTATATTTTGAATACACTAATGTTGCTAATGAAGATTGTGTGAAGTTTTGTATGAAGGAAAAAAATTCAGGTGTAGAGAAAGAATGATGTAATAAGATGAAGAATGGACAAAAGCTCAAGCTTGGGGATGACACCCCGGTGTCACCCCAAGAAATATCCAACAGGTACAAGCGTCAAAGCTTGGGGATGCCCAAGGCATCCCCTTCTTCATCAATAAAAAGCTCAGGTATGTCTAGACACTTCGTTTTTATTGTTTCATGCACAAGTTGTGTTGTTCTTGGAACGTCTCAGTTTTCATTTTTGGTTTTCGTTTTCTTAGTTTGCTTGATTTAGTTGGTTGGTTACACCACACTTCTTTTGGAGAGAGACACACTCTCTTTCCATTTCCTAGAACACTCTAGTTTTCACTCTTATTATTTTGTGAGTGTTCACTTTTGCTAGCACTGCGTTCAGCCTTAGTTTTCTTGTGCTTTCAGCTTAGAACTTTTTAGTTCCTCTTTGTGGATTTGTGATACAAGATCACTGATTTTTATTGATTATTATCTTTGTGAGTTGTTTCAGATAAGTTGTTTGGTGTTGGAAAGAGTAGAAAGCTTCATGCTTAAGTGGTACAAAAGGGAGCTTGTTTTGACTGTGACTTAGACTTTATCATGTCATGCTAGGTGTTTCTTTAACCTTATGCTTAGTGATTATTGCTGTAGCATGACTTGTTCCAAAAAAATTAGGATTGCTTAATGTGCCTTGAAAGAATCATGCGTTGTTTTAGCATACAAAAGCATAATATTGTGGTATTCTCCTTTGATGCTTTGTTTGGGTTGACTTGGAACATGATCACACCATGTGATGACTATGAACAAGTCACCATATCCTCTATGATCATTTAGTCCTTGACTTGTAGTACCACTCTATGCTTTGATTAGTAATGTTTTGTTGCTCTGTATGATTTTGGCCATTATGGCTCTCTTAGTTGGTTGCTCCCAGTCTTTTGCTAGCCTCCACTTATATGAGTAAGCTCTACTCATGCTTCCAACTCCCAAGAAACCAAGTTATTCCAAAGTGTCCACTATAAACTCCTATGCATGGTGTGTTACACCATTCCAAGTATATTCTTGTTTTCAGCTATCTTCCACTTAAAAAATATTTTGTTATGTGAAAACTTAGTGATTAAAGCCCTCACGAACTTGATGGCACACTTTATATTCTTTGCCCCTAATAAACTTGAACCATTGTGTCATCTATGTTGTATATGCTTGCACTTATAGTTGGAATTAGCAGAACCGTGTTGTCACGGGGAACGTTTTCAACATTGCACTTGTACTTTGTACTCAGTTGATATCATGCTTTTTTGTCTATGGATGTCCCCGGTGTGAAATAAAGAGGGAACTTGTAAGTCCATGGAGTTTATATTTTGTGTTAGAGAAATGCCTGGTCCGCTAGCCTAAGCCATGCCTAATCATGTTGGAAACTTGCAGCATCACCATAGTGACCTATCTATGAAGCATCCTCAATAAAAAGCTATGCATATAGTAAATAGAAAGATCGTTGAGATGCTCATTGCCTGCTTGCCTTGTCATTTTGGTTATGGGATAGCTCCTGTACCATGTGCAAGGGGTACCCTGTAGGCGGTTCTCTATGATACGCATGTACTTACAATGACAAGAACTTACAGGTGACTAAAGTTGAGTAGCATGAGGTGTGGCCCTCGTATTCAAGGGACTTGAGATTGCCAACTTATACTTTGTCAAGCATATACTCCATAGTTTGTTCACTTTAACCTTAATCACTTCAAGATGCTTATGATAGGAGCCATGAGGGCTGAAAGCTAACAAGTACCATAATATTTGGAAGCTCTTCTTGAAACTTGAAATCCCTGCTTCCTTTATGAAAGGCCTTTCTTCCACCATTATTTGAGTCTCCACCTTCTACTTTTAGGCACCATTAAGAGAGAATAGTTGTCATTATGTGTGCAGTGTCCCAAAATTTATTGATTGATGCATATTGTGATATTACTTGTTCTTGTGCTACTTGTTTCTAGTCACCCTTATGAACTTTGAAAGTGTCATATGCATCTATTTGCTACTCTATGAGGGACAAGTTGAATGACACTATGATATGTTTTCTGTATGCGAAACAAACAAACGTTTTTTAATGCATGTTATCCATGATCTTTGTTTGTAGCCTTTCACGTTGCATGCATAGTTACTATGTCTTATTGTTAGACTTCATCTTTCATGCTCACGTTTAGAGTTATTTGATCCCGGCTATCAATGCTTTGCATGGTTTGATATTGATTTTGATGGAGCATGTCACCTCAAAAATTATTCTTTTTATCACTTACCTACTTGAGGACGAGCAGGAGTTAAGCTTGGGGATGCTTGATACGTTGGAAACGTATCTATAATTTTTGATGTTCTATGCTTGTTTAGTATCTACTTTGCTTTGCTTCGTCCACACTTTGAGGTATTTTTATACACTTTCTGGTACTAACCTATTAACAAGATGCCATTGCAGTTCTGTTTTGGTTCGAGCAGAAAATCAATATTCTCGGAATTGGATGGGACAAAATCCAAAGTCAATATTTTTCCGGGAGCGATAAAGAAAATCGAAGACGATACGGAGGAGGAAACCAAGGTGGCCACACCCTAGGTGGACGCGGGCCCATCCTAGGCCGTGCCCATAGGGGGTGTGGGCCCCCTGGACCTCCACCGACCTTACCTCCTTCACCTATAAGAAGCCTCTGACCCAGAAACCCTAAGGAATCCATCATACTTCCAGAGAAACCTCCGTAGTGCCGCCGCCACCGAAAGGGAGATCTGTGACGAAAATCTCTTAGAACCCCGCCGGATGGGAAGTGCGGAGCCATCTCCATCGATCTCATCGCCATCTTCATCACTGTCGATTCCCGGGATGAGGAGGAGTAGTTCTTCCTCGCTTTAGGCTCTACCAGCTATGTGTTCATCTCTGTCTATGCATGATCTTTTTGTGGTCATGGGCTTTGTAATCAAGTGCTTCATTAGATCTCTCCCCATGTGTGTGAAAGTGACAGCGTGCACGCCATGGTGGCACTTAGGTTTGAATCTACATAAATACTCTTTGTGCTTTAATAGATCTATGCTTTTCCCCACGTGTGTGAAAGTGATAGCGTGCATACCGTATGTGGCACTTTGGCTAGATTGAATATTTGTTATGAGTTATATTTGGAGTTGGATGTCTCTATGATAGGGCACAACGACAAGGATATCTTCACCCCATACACACATGATGTCTACGCACATCTATTCTTGTATAACTCATAACAAATATTCAATCTAGCCAAAGTGCCACACACGATATGCACGCTGTCACTTTCACACACGAGGGGAAAAGCATAGATCTATTAAAGCACAGATAGTATTTATGTAGACTCAAATCTAAGTGCCACCATGGCGTGCATGCTGTCACTTTCACACACATGGGGAGAGCAGAGATCTAATGAAGCACTTGAGTAGCAAGGTAGATCTACTTGATTACAAAGCTCATGACCACAAGATCATGCATAGAGAGAGAGATGAACACATAGCTACCGGTAGAGCCCTTATCCCTGAGGAAGAACTACTCCCTCATCATCATGGGAATCAGCAATGGTGATGAACATGGCGATGGAGATCGATGGAGATGGCTCCGGGGGCACTTTCCTGTCCCGGTAGGGTACCGGAACAGAGACTTTCTGTCCCTCGAATCTCCCCTTTGGGGGCGGCGGTTCTACAGAGGTTTTCGTGGATTTATTCTAGATTCCTTAGGGTTTTTGGGTCGGAGGCTTCTTATAGGTGCCAGAATCAAGGTCAGTGGGGGTCCAGGGTCCCACATCCCCTGTGGGCGCCTCTAGGGCTTGCCCGCTCCTAGGGGTGCGGCCACCCTGTGGCCTCCCTCCGGCTCTGCTTCGTGGTTCCGTGTTGCTCCGGGAAAATAATGACTTTGGCTTTTGTCCCGTCTAATTCCAAGAATATTGATTTTCTGCCTTTCTGGAACCAAAAACAGAAGAAAACAGGCAACTAGCACTGTGGCAACTTGTTAATAGGTTAGTTCCAGAAAAGATATAAAACACCTCAAAGTATAGACAAAGCAAATTAGATACAAAAAAAGCATGGAGCATCAAAAATTATAGATACATTTCCGACGTATCGGGCGGAGGAAGTGGTTTTACATCCGCGATGTCAAGCTGGAAGATCAGCATTACGGTTGCCAACTTACAATAAGGAACATTGCATACATCAAATATAATCATAATCATGGCCATATCACATCACAGCACACCCCTGCAAAACAAAGTTAGACACCTCTAAATTTCTTTGCATATTTTACGTGGTTTGGGGCTTTCAATAAGTGTCGATCTAACTTACGAACAAGAACCACAACGTTGATGTTTGAACTATCAAGTGCCCGTTGTAAACTGGATCTATACTATGATGAGAGAGACAGGCACCCGCAAAGCCACTTATGCAATACAAGTTGCATGTTGAGCGTGGAGAAAGTCTCATGAACGATGTCATGTAAGGTTAGCCCGGGCCGCTTCATCCCATCATACCGCAAGATGCAAAGTACACAAGAAGCAATTGATAATAAAAGCACCACCGCCCACAATGAACATTGTGTTCTACTCGTGCAACAGATCTACATATAGACACGGCTCTGATACCACTGTAGGGGTTTGTAGCATGGAAAACAAAAAAATTCTATCGCATGCAAACAAACAAGCCAAGATCTATCTACTAGATTGTAGCAAAGAGTCAATAGAGGAACTCACCCTCAAAGATTCCAAAGCGGTTAACGAGAGCAGATTCTCGTGGGTGATGTAGTCGTACTCTTGTCGATCTCAAGATCGCGTAGACGATCCTTCCGGCTCTGCGTTCCGGCAGCACTTCCGTAGTCATTCACACGTTTGGTACTCGATGAAGACCTTCCTCTCCCGTGTTCCAGCAGGCAGCAGAGGTTGTAGCACTCTCCTCGCGATTCCGGCAGCACGACGGCGTGGTACCGGAAGTAGAGGGGAGATCTCGCAGGGCTTCGCCTTAAGACGGAGCGAGTATGGTGGACTATGAGAGAGGCCTTGGTGATCTAGGGTTTAGAGGCACCAAGGAGGGAGCTTGTCCGGCGGCTAGGACTTGGGGAAGCCCCAACTCGGTGGGTTGGAGGAACCCTAGGAGGCGGCGGCATCTAGGGCTAGGGTTTTGGGAGGTGTTAGGTGTAGGCAAGAGGGGCAACCCTTCCCCTCCTTATATAGGTGGGAGGGCACGGCTTGGGAGGAGGGAGTCCTCCCCCAAGTCGTCCTCCTTGGCCGGCGGGTGGAGGGAGAGGAACTCCTCCCCAAGTAGGTTTCCTACTCTCCCTCCACCAAGCAAACTTGTTGTTTGACTTTTTCAAATTGGCGTTTGACTTTCAAACTAGGATTTGATTTCTTCCTTTATTTTGCCTAGCCATGTGACCTAGTACATGATGCAACCATTCCATATTGTCATGACACATTCATGTACTCTTCCCCTCCGGAGTGTTGGATCTTCCGGACCCTTCTAGAACATTCCTGGTGAAAACACCGGAATCATTCCCCAACTCCGAAACAGGACTTTCCTTATATGAATCTTATTCTCCGGACCATTCCGGATCTCCTCATGATATCCCGGATCCCATCTGAGACTCCGAACAACATTCGGTCTCTTACTCATCATTCCATAACTACTCAACAACATCGAATCCTTAAGTGTGTCTCCCTACGGTTCGTGAATTATGCGGACATGATCGAGACACCTCTCCGATCAATAACCAAATAGAGGAATCTGGAAATTCATATGGCTCCCACATATTTCTACGATTAGTTTGCGATCGAATGAACCACTTACATACGATACCAATTTCCCTTTGTCACATGATAGTTTACTTATCCGAGGTTTTGATCGTCGGTATCTCTGCATACCTAGTTCAACCTTGTTACTGATAAGTACTCTTTTCTCGTTCCCGTGATATGTGATCCCTTGTGAGCCAGTCACATGCTTGCAAGCTAATTGGATGACATTCCACCGAGAGGGCCCAGAGTATATCTATCCGTCATATGGATGGACAAATCCCACTCTTGATCCATGTGTCTCAACCCATACTTTCCGAACACTCAATGCCACCTTTATAACCACCCAGTTACGGTGTGGTGTTTGATTTCATCAAAGCATCCTTCTGTTGATGGTGATAAGCATGATCTCATGGTCGAAGGAATTAGGTTACTATGTATCAGAAAGCTTATAGCAATTGAACTATTAAAATGACTTTATCTTTATCCTACGCTTATCTATAGGAGTATGTCCATCATACCATTCTCCTAATGATATGATCTTGTTGTCAACAACATCTCAATGTTCATGATCAGGAAACTATGATCATCTATTAACCAACAAGCTAGTATTATAAAGAGGCTTTACTAGGGACTCTAATTTAGTTTACAAATCACACAAGTATTAATGTTTCAGGTTAATACTGCTATAGCATGAATGTAAACATTTATCATAAACACAAAGATATAATAATAACTACATTTATTATTGCCTCTAGGGCATATCTCCAACAACCTCCTCCTCCAGATGGTATGGAGTGGGATATGCGTCCGCACTACGCGGCGATGGCGCAATACGCTGAAGAAATTGTAGATGTGTTTGAGGAGCGGACGAACGTTCTGCTCCAGCATGGTTGAGTTCTGTAAATGATAAGACAAGGAAATGTAAAATCTATATATTTTTTAGTGGGCTTGTAATGCCCTTGTAAAGTTTTAATGGATTGGCATGTAGTGCATTTTTTACTTTAGATTGTGCATGTCCTTTTCGTTAGCCTCACGTGGTCATCTATTCAGGTTATATGTGTTGTTGTCAATCGACGAGGTCATATGGTGAGGCGTAGCCCCCGAGCATGTTTGAGCAAGAAAAATATAAGGGAAAAAATTTGGGCCAAGGAACTTAGCTTTTATTCATCGTAATGTAGGAGGTACATTGTTTGGCTGAATATCCTTATTGAAAGTAAAAGATAACTAGGGGTAGAAGCATCGCAGTCTTGCGACATTTCAGGGGTTGGAGTATTCGACTCCTGACTTGACGTCCTTGAGGCGGTAGGCGCCGCCTAGGATTACTTCGGTGACGATGTAGGGTCCTTCCCAAGGTGACTCGAGCTTCAGGTGCCCTTCTTGCTTGAGTCGCAGAACAAGGTCTCCTTCGATGAAGGACCTTGGACGCAGCCGACCGTTGTGGTAGTTGTGGAGGCTCTGCTGATACACCTCTGAACGAGCCACGGCAATGTCGCATGCTTCATCCAGTGTGTCGACGGCGTATTCGAGTGTGGCCGATGATTCGGCTTCATTGTAGGCGACGGCCTGTGGGGCCTTGTAGAGTACCTCAGCAGGTAGCATAGCTTTGGCTCTGTGCACCATGAAGAAAGGCATGTAGCCAGTTGAGCTGTTTGGTATTGTGCGTAGGCTCCAGAGAACGGAGGGTAGCTCGTCCTCCCAGGCTCCCGCAAGCCTTTCGAGTGGGCATAGTAGACGATTCTTGATGACATTGCCGATGAGGCCATTGGCCTTTTCGACCTGTCTGTTGGTCTGCGGATGCGCCACAGAGGCGTAGGACAGGTTGATTCCGAGGTTTTCGCAGAAGCCTTGGAACTCTTCGAGATGAAGTTTGAGCCGTTGTCCGTTATGATTCTATGAGGTAATCCGAACCTATAGACAATGGACTCGAAAAAATTGACGGCGGTGGCGCCTCTTTGATTAGTAACAGGCATGGACTTGATCCACCTCGAGAATTTATCGACTACTACCATGAGGAAGACATGCCCTCCTGGCGAGGAATTTGGTAGTTTGCCGATCATGTCGAGCCCCCATTGGGAGAAAGGCCATGCCATCGGTATGGGCTGCAGCTCCGATCCAGGCGCGTGTGGCTTGTCTGCATACCGCTGACAGGTGTTGCACCTCTGTACTATCTCCTTGGTGTCGTTCATTGCGGTTGAATAGTAGAAGCCAGCTCGCAGAGCTTTGGAATCCAGAGCGTGGTTGCCTGCATGGTGGCCGCAGATGCCCTCATGGATGTCTAGGAGGATGCTTTTGTCGTCGTTATTGGTAATGCATCATTGGAGTACACCTGAAATGTTGTTCTTGTACAACTCTCCATTGATGATGGTGAAGGCCTTTGATCGGCGAGAATGCACCGGGCGTCTGTCGGGTCCTCAGGAAGCTGCTTGCCTATCAGGTAGCGGAGGTACGGTTGGGTCCATGTTTTCTCAACCAAAATGACCCGCATAAGGCTTACCATCTTGACCTCCATGTCAAGATTTTTGAGTCCTTCTTGATCTTCGGGTGGCGCAGCCCCCAAGTGTTCTGCCACTTAGGCTGTGCCCTTTGGGTACACAGATTTGTTTGAGGAACACACCTGGTGGCACTGGGGCGCAAGTGGAGCCAATGTTGGCGAGCTTGTCGGCCTCTTCTTTTCTTTCCCTGCCAACATGCCGAAGTTTGCAGCTGTCGAAGTCCCCTTTGAGTGAGTTGTAGAGCGCATGGTATGCGATCATGTTGGCACTATGGGCGTCGCACTCGTTCATTGTTTGTTGGACGACAAGGTTGGAGTCACCATAGATGATGAGGCGTGTGGCGCCGCACACCTTGGCCATCCTCATTCCATGTATGAGTTCCTCGTATTCGGCCTCATTGTTGTATGCGCGGAACTTCATCTGAAGTACGTATCTTATCTTGTCCCCTTAAGGGGACATTAATATTACGCCGGCTCCTACTCCAGCTTCGCGCTTAGAGTCGTCGAAGTGCATTGTCCAGGACTGTGACATGTCCGAAATGTCTGGCAGTTGGATTTCCATCTAGTGGAAGAGTAAACCAAGGAGCACCTGAGACTTGATGGCAATGCGCCGCTCGTAGATGATGTCTCGCGGAGACAGCTCAATTCCCCACAAGGCTACTCGCCCTGTAGCTTCAGGGTTATTCAGGATGTTCGACAGTGGGGCGTCATTGACGACCACGATCTAATGCTCCTAGAAGTAGTGGCTCAACCGACGCGCCATCATGAATATGCCGTAGGCGAGCTTCTGGTAGTAGGGATACCGTTGTTTTGTTGGGGTCGGTACCTCGCTGAGGTAGTAGATTGGGAGTTGGACCCCGTGGGTCTTGCTGTCTTCGGGTCGTTCGACCATGAGTGTTGTGCTGACCACCTGATGCGTGGCTGCTATGTATAGCAGCAAAGGCTCCCTCTCCTTCGGCGTGACCAGGATGGGTGATGTTGAGAGCAGGCGTTTGAGGTCCTCAAATGCATCGTCTGCTTCGACCATCCACTCAAATTTGTCGGCCTTGCGCAGCAGGTGATAAAAGGGGAGGGCCTTCTCACCCATGTGACTGATGAACCTGCTAAGGGATGCAATTCGTCCAACCAGCTGTTGGACCCTCTTGAGGTTCTTGGGCTTCTCCATGGCTACTATAGCCCTGATTTTATTCGGGTTTGCCTTGATGCCACACTGAGAGATGAAGTACCCGAGTAACTGGACATACGGGACACCGAAAGCGTACTTGTCTAGAATCAGCTTGATATTGTAATGGTCAAGGTTGTCGAATATTTCACGGAGGTCGTTGATGAGCATCCTGGCCTCCTTGGTCTTGATCACTATGTCGTTGACATAGACCTAAACATTGTGACCAATCTGGTTCTTCATACATGCTTGCATGCATCCCTGGTAAGTGGCGCCTGCATTCTTCAGCCCGAAGGGCATTGTGTTGTGGCAGAACACCTCGAATGGCATGATGAACGCCGTTTTCTCCTGATCTTCAGCCTTCAGCCGAATTTGTTTGTAGCCTGAGTAGGCGTCGAGGAAGGAGAGTTTCTCGCATCCGGCGGTGGAGTCGATGATTTTATCGATCCGTGGGAGAGGAAAGTGGTCCTTGGGACAATGCTTTTTAAGCAATGTGAAGTCCACACACATCCGCAGGATGTCCGTGTCCTTCTTGGGGACCAGCACGGGGTTAGCCAGACACTCGCTTTCCTTGATCTCCCTGATAAAGTTGGCATCAAGGAGTCTGTTGACTTTGATGCCGATGGCTTTAGCTCTTGGCGCAAACAGTCGATGCATAGACTTCTTAACTGGCTTCGCATCTAGAAACACATTGAGTGCATGCTCGGCGAACTCCCTGGGAACTCCTAGCATGTACGCTGGACACCAGGCAAAAATTTCCCAGCGCTCATGGAGGAATTCGATAAGCGTGCTTTCCTATGCGGGGCTTGGGTCGTTGGCGATCAGCGTCGTCTTGGAGGCGTCCGTCGGATGGACCTACACCTTCTTAGTGTTGACTGTGGAGTCAAATGACATAGCAAGGGTGTTTTGCCTGGTCACTGGGGGTGCCCCGTTGTCTGTGACCTCCTTGAGTCTTGTGAGCTCCTCCTGCATGCCAAATGACTGGGAGATTCTGTTGAAGTCCCTGTCGCAGCTGTCTGATCTGGTGAAGCTTCTTGGGACGATGATGACAGCGTTGGGTCATGGCATCTTCAGTATTAGGTACACGTAGTGCGGTACCACCAGGAATCTTGCGAATGCCACTCACCCGAGGATGGCGTGGTACTGTGATGGCCAGTCCACCACTTCGAACTCCAGCCGCTCAAGCCTGAAGTTTTCAGGCTTACCAAAGATGACGTCGAGCCATATTTTGCCCAGGGGATATATGCCCTTCCCTGGGACGAAGTCGTGGAACATCGTGTCTGATGGCTCTAGGATGCATAGCAGGATCCGCATGTCTGCGAGTGTGCTGGCGAACATCAGGTTGATGCCGCTGCCACCGTCCATGAAGATGCAACTCATTTTGAACCCTCCGATCTAGGCCTTGAGCAGCAGGGCAGAGTGGCATGGGCGAGGAATCTGGCGCGGGTGATCCGAACGGTCGAACGTGATGCAGGACTCCGAGCCGCTGAGGTACTCAGGTATGGTTAGTGGAGAGGTCACGACTAGGTTTACTTGGTGGGTGATCGTCTTCTACACCCTGTTAGTTGGGCGCCCCTTCTGTATCATCATAGATCCTATCGGTGGTTGTTATCCATCTGCACCATTATTCGGCGCTGGTGCAGCCGTAGGTTGTGAGGGTCCTCCGGGTGGTGGTGGTGGAGCCCCATGAGCTACGACTCCTAGAGTCGGTGCGAATCCTGGGTTCACCGCCTGACGTCACATCTGGGTGAGGCCCTCACTGAGTTTCTGGAACTCTTAGCGGTCCTTAAGCATGTGGTTGGCCTTCTTCTTACCATCCTGCTTATCGATGTATAAGTGGATGGTGCAAGGACCTGATAGCTTGGCGTATGCTGAAGGCTCGTCATCGTGGTTGCGACGTTGCCACGTTTGGGTGGGGCGCTATCGTGGTTTTGTCGACACGTACGCCATAGGGGTATCCCAACGGCGAGTTTAGAGACGTGGGGGGAAGACGGAGAGCGTCCGGGTCGGCTTGACACAGTTTACCCAGGTTCAGATCTCACGATGGTGGCGAGATCCTACTCCTTCTATAAATCACTATAATGGCAATACGCCAAGTTACAGGGATTGGGGGTTCGCTATGTGCGGGTAGTGCTATGCACTTATTGATATCTTGTGTTCTTCCCTAAAGGCTCCCGTAGGCCGGCTTATAAGGACGCCAGTACCTAGGGTTACAAGGAGAGTCCAAGCCGGATACGGTTACAGAGTCCTAGAGTAACACTAACAAGTCTTCATGTCCTCCAAGGCTCCAGCTTCCATCTAAGATGGTGGCACGTCGCCTTCCATCTCCAGGCTGGACCTCCATCTTTTCTACCAGCAACTGAGCTGTCCGGTTATGCCATAGGCCTAACCACCAACTGTGGGCCACCCGGCTTGCCGGTATGAGACTATGCCGTAGGTACACCTATTTGGTATATCCACAACACTAGCCCCCGGAGTTCTTCAAGATCCTCGTGTTCCTCCTTCTAGCTTTGAGCATAAGCATCACGTCATCTTCAACTTGTAGGCGTGCTTTGCGAAGAATCTTGGAGAGCTCCCAAATCATATTCTCATCCGACTAAGCCTAGCCAGAGAGTTGCTTGTATGCTTCTGCGAACGAATCCAAGGCGGAGAACTCTCTAACGAATCGTTAGTGATTCTTCCAAGCTCTAGGAACTTCTTCAATATCATCATCCATGTGGGATGTTATGTAAGCCAGAAAAAATCACGGCTACTAGGCCACAGTCGTAAAGGCTGCCAAACTGCCGACTTAGAGCCTACAAAGTCACGGACATAAGAGCTTGCTGAATTAAGGTCTTAGAACCTCTCAAGTCACGGACGTTTAGGCCATCGAGCCGTGTAACCCAGTGAAACTTCCGTGAAGGCAAAGTTGATGTTGAGCCCCAGGGTTTCGCTAGCCGTATTTTTCACCGTCTGGAAAGTTTATTGACATAACCATATGTATCCCCCGAGCATTGAGTCGGCTTCGTCGAAGGCGGCTTGATGCTCAAAAGAACATGTATAGTTGTACATCAAACGATTGTAGCCCCCGAGCGTCAAGTCGGAGTTTCAAAAGAAAATCATCTTGGTGCTCTAAGAGTAGCTTTAGTAAAAATGTCAATAGTGTAGCCCCCGAGCGTCAAGTCAGAAATTATTTCGGCTTGGTGCTCTAGAGAGAACTTTACCATATCTTGGAGATCAAAGTACTGTAGCACCCGAGGTTTGTTCCGGCTTGGACGCAAGGCGGGACAAAGCTCCTGAGTTAGAGATGTCAAGCCCCCAAGCGTCGATCGGACTTCCTCAAAGGCGGCTCAAGTCTTGGTTGACAACTGCGATTGCAGCCCCCGGGTGTCAAGCCTAGTAAAAATCCGGCTCAAAACACCTTAATTCTGAGGAACGTGGCAATATCCCAGCGTTATGTACCTGAAACATAAACATAAAAATACAAATGTATTAAATGGTTCCTTTAATCGTGTCCAACAAACAAATATAAGACAGAACAAACATAGCCTTTAAACAAATGCTTTAAAGCTGAAACAATGTAGCAGTTGAACACATAAAACTATTTAGGAGGAAAAAACTCAACTAATTTGAACAGTTTATGTAAAATTTTGTTTAAGCAAGTGTTGGCTTATCCATTATTCTGGTTTTTATGCTTGACCTTTCGTGAGACGGAAGATTCGCAGCATAGAACCATGTCCTTGGGTGATGATGCCTAATGGCACCGTCCAGAACACAAGGCCAAAACGCCGACTTTGAGTGCCGAGAAGTCACTACTCCAAAATCCACATAAAAACAACAGAAAATGTGTATCCAGAAAACTTAAGCTAACGCCGGAAGGCGGATATTTTGCATGGTACTAGGGCCTTAAAATGGCAAGCCAGTAAAAAGTTTGTACTTACGAGCGCAAGGCAAATCGTGAAAAAAGGCATGACCAAAACGAAAGCGGTAAAAGACTCAGGATATGAGTGAACCAATCTTAATCTCATGATCATAAATAATTAAAATAAAATATAAGTAGATACTTAGTTGTTTGAGCGAAGTCGGTGTTGTTCGTGGTAAAGACGAATTCATCCGTGATAAAGACAAGAAAAATCAGTCCACGATGAAACAATCTGGTGTAAAGTTGTAATAGTACGCAACCCTCAAAAATTCCAAACATAGCAATGTGAACCATCCATGAATCCGACCGACCGCGAGGTGAGGCCGGAAGATTGGCGCAACACTCTAACACGGAGATGCATCACGAAGCCGGTCTCACACGGGAAATCATTGGATGTTTGCATCGCCGGAATCCCGATCGGAAAACATGGCCTCGCCAGGAAATTCACGTACGCAAGGTCCTTGTCTTCCCGTGTAGATAAAATTAAATCACGCTTGGGATTCGTGTTATCTTTTCTACACATAGGGATGTCCAAGCTCCTCAACCAACCATGACAGCCATCTAGTCATAACCAATCCGACACCCAAACAACCGAACACGGCAACTTTAAAGACATCGCGTGGGTTTAATCTATTGTCGACTCTGATCCGACAGAACGTCATGACGGAGAAAAACATAAAGTTAATGTCGACCCACGAGTACACATGCACTCAAAACTAGATCGAAGAAGAGGTTGATGAAGACTTCCGTGATGCCGCCGATTTAGCCACACGCTCGATAGGAGAGATGATAAATCCTCCGAAAGTCTCAAGAGCGATGAAAAATTCGGTGCGTCGATAGAGATGCGATTTTGTCCGTCTTCGGAGATGGCAAAGGATCCCGCCTGTCGTGGTATTGCCGATGAGTACGCCATGGAGGGGCCCTCACAGCGCATGTTTAGAGACGTGGGGTAAGGCAGACGGTTGACGGGTACGAGGTAACACAGCTTACCCAGGTTCAGATCCCACAACGGTGGTGGAATCTTACTCCTGCTATAAATCACTATAATGGCAATACGCCAGGTTACAGAGATAGGTTCGCTGCGCGAGGTGTGTGTAAAACGATGTCCTAAAGGCTCCCATAGGCCCGTCTTATATAGTCGCCAGGTCCTAGGCTTACAGGGAAAAGTCCTAGCCGGACAGGTTACAGAGTTCTACACCGTCTATTACTAGTCTTGTGTATCTTGCACTCCAAGGCTCCGGGTACGCTGGTGACTCCACCGTAGCCTTCCTTTATCCGGCATGGGCCTCCCTTCCGATCCACCTAATCGAGCCGCCCAAGAAAGCTGTGCCATGCTACCGACTATGGGCCACCTGGGTTAGTCAGATAAGAGACATGCTATGAGGATACCCATATAGCATATCCCCAACAGTAGCCCCTGGAGAACTCCGAGATCTTGCGCCGTGTTGCCTTTTCCTGTGGAATGCTCCGTCTAGATGGATGCCGGCAAACTGTCAAGCAATATCTTGTAGTCCTCCCAAAGAACCCTGTAAAGGTTTCTCCGTCTTCTATGAGTAAGTCGGAGAAATGCTGAATCTTCCATCGTACGCTCCCGTTGTCGGATTAAATCCGTCTATGTCGGAATCTTCGATGGGACGGCTTATCTTCCATGTCATTTATGGCGACGTAGGATGTAGGTCAGCGACGCCTCGTAACTCACACATGCAGAGAACGTAATCATATCCGATTTTCCCGCGCGAGCGATATGAACCGTTGGCGGCGACGGTTGGAGACGTGGCTAAATTACCGCGCACGTTCACGAACACGTCGTCTACGCGGCAACCTTCCGATTAGCTGCACGAATCTTGACGCAGAGTAAGATAAATAGTAACCATGGGACACTTTCCACTTTTTCACCCCATTCTCTCGCGTCATCGTCTTCTTCCTCCAGCCGCACGCCTCCTCGAGCTCTCCGCGGAAAACCTCGAGAAACCCTAGCATCTCTCTCTGCACCAGTCGCGTTCTCTCCCTCCTCCATGGCTAGCAGCAGCTCATCCCCGTCAATGGCGGCGTCGAGCGAAGCCACGGCGAAGCCGGCGAGCTCCGTCATTCTGCTCGTAGAGGGCCTGGTCATCCCCGCATCGGAGGTGATTGAAACCACCGGTGGCGACCACAATCTGGCGGCGCTGGAGCCCCTGGAAGAGGAGCCAGACTCGCACAAAGGCGACTGGCGCGGCTCGGACATCACCGGCCGCGACATCCAAGAGATGGTCGCTGAGGGTTATCTCCCCGCGACGCAGGGACTCGCCTGGCGGGCGGCGCCGGCCAGCGAGGTGACCCCTTCTCCCCATGCCGGAGAGAAAGTGTACCTCAAGGCGCAATTGGTACGCAGCGTTTCTCTACCCATCTCTCACTTCTTTCTGTCTGTCTTGAATCACTTCAAGGTTCAACCCCATAACCTCTCCCCCAATAGTATCTTAGTGCTTAGCAACTTCGCGGCACTTTGTGAGGGTTACCTAGGGATTAGGCCTAGGTTAGACTTGTTTGTGTACTTCTTCACCGTCAAACATGAAGCCGGACATAGTAGGGAGGATCTTAGGAACTGCGGCACCATAAGCTTCAAGATCCGTCCTGGCCGGCGGTTCCCCGACATCGTCGGCCACGAGTCGTGTAAAAATTGGCAGCGGACGTACTTCTATGGCCCCGACATTCCTTTGGCGGGTCGATAAGTAACGTACCCGGACTTCGTGGATGGAGCCGCCGCTAAAGTCTCCACATGGCGGTCCCATGCCTCCCTTCCCTCCGACCTCGACGCTTCTTGCGCAATAAGGCAGGTCGAGTGGTTCGTAGAGACGGGTCTAACCGGCTTGGACCTAGCCATGTGCTGGTTCATCAGGCGGACCCAACCTCTGCAGCACCGCACGAAGTATATGCACGAGTACATCGGCGACCTAAAGGATACCCTCCGGATCTTCGAGGACAACTTCTTGAGCAACTCCGTCAAGTTCCGCCTTAAGGACATCATCAAGGTGAAGGATAAGAAGTGTGGCTTCACCCTCACCTACGACATGTTCGTAGACGGAAAGTGCCCAAAGGTAGATATTTATTTTCCGTGTATGACACTGCTCCAGTTTTTCCGTCTTGCCAATACCATCTTGTCTAACACGATGATTTCTCACTTAACAGCTTAGCGATCTAGAGGAGGGCAACCTTGCTACCCAAATCTACGATCCCAAGATGAAGGAATTCACGGTCGTGTCCGACGATGATGCCCCGTTGGCGCGAAAGCGGAAGAGCTCTACCTCTGACGCTGCCGACGGAGGCAAGAAAAAGAAGACGGAGGGTGGAGCCTCCAAAAAGAGTACTGCCGCCCTAGAGGCGGAAAAGAAGAAAGCCACCGGGATGTTTGCCAAAGCGCCCCCCCCCCCCCTGGTGTAAGCTTCTTATTCTCCGACATTGTCTTATTTTATCTGTCTTATTCCTGTACTTATGCATTTTGCATGTTTCAGGAAGAAAGCCACAACCAGCCTCAAGAAGTCCTCCGAGACTCTTGGGGCTTCTAGAAATATTAAAGATATGCTGCATCGCGACCCCTCCCCCGCCATCGCCCCTGCTACTCCTGCCGTCAAGCCCTCCTCTGCTCCCACAAGCTCCCAAGTCCAGGAGGCACCAGGCCCTTCCGCCATGGAAGTGGACTCTAGCGCATCTACCGAACTAGCTGTTGTCGACGAGCAGGCGACGCAGGAGCTGGTACTTCTACCGAAGGCGGCAAGGTGGTGGTGGGAGCTGGTACTTCTACCGAAGGCGGCACCTCTGCTCCCCAGAAACCCTTCGAGTTGCCGAAGATTGTTTACCCGGTGCTTACGCCGGGTAACACAACTATGGTTCCTGGAGGAGTGTCGTCATCTCCGACGTGCGGCCTTGAGGAGCTACTCCGTCAAGCAGAAATCTTGCAAGGAAATAGCATTTCCTTTGGCAAGCTGCTGGCCGAGAGCGCTACAAACCTCAAGATCATCGCACTTGTAAGTTTTACTTTACCTTTTGCATTTCGTATGAGTATCCCACTATAGCCCCCGAGGATGTAGACGGAAAAAAATTGGTTTTGCATCTATATGCTCTAAGAGTGACTAAGTTAGAAAAAACTCTCACTGTAGCCCCCAAGCATTTAGATGGAATGAATTATTCCGACTAGATGCTTTAAGAATAGCATACACAGTGTTCATAATTTTAAGTGATGTAGCCCCCAAGACTCTAGTTGTAACTAAATTAGCTCCGACTAGATGCTTTAAAGAAAAGCTAAGCAGTTTCTGAGTAAAAAACTTTATATTGTAGCCCCCAAGTCTCTAGTTGAGAACTGAATCAGCTCCGACTAGATACTTAAAGAAAAGCTAAGCATATTGCTAAGTTAAAAACTCTCGCTGTAGCCCTCGAGCATCTAGGTGGAAAATTTCCGACTAGAAGCTCCAAGCAGACTAAACAATGTTTTGACTTTGTATTTGTTTCCACAGAACGAGAATGCTCGGAGGGGCATGGCCAACGACAAGTACCAGAAGATGCACGCAGATCTTGAAGCCGAAAAGGGTAAAACTGCCATCTTGAAGGAACAGATCATCAAAAACAAGAGTCTGTTTTCTTTTTGCGCATTTCCGTCTTACTTTTGTGCCCATAATCTCCGAGTACTCAATGTGTACTTTGTTTTCTCCGACTTGCAGAGCATGTCGCCAAGGCCAAGGATATTGTCGAGCAGTCCAAGCACATCCATGTAATACCCTCAGAATCGGACCTATGCAAGTTTGAGCAAAATTCACCAAACCCGCATAGAAACGATTCAAAGGTGCCCACCAGGCACTTTCGTGCGGGTGGAAAACGAAGTAATAACATTACACAACAGTCCTCGATGGGACCCATGTAACAGATATATATAATGACTCAAAGAGTCAAGAATACGATATAATATACAAAGATCCAAATCACCTCGAGAATGATAGAGTCCGACTACGGACAAGATGCAAATGGGGCTAAGAGCCCCAAGAATAACCAATGGCGCCCATAACTCCTGCCAAGCCGGAAGGGTAACCTCGCTAACGACGCCAATCTCAAACCTGCTTAAACAAAAGGTGCCGACAAAGGGCAAAGGAAAAAGAAGGAGCGCCAAGATCGAGGTCAAGACAGCGAGGCTAGAATTCGCGGTCCTCGCCTACATAGGTATGGTGGATCAAGCGCAGCAAAGATGCACTAAACAACCTATAGAGACTCGATACGATGGCGACTATCGAGAGGGTAAGAAAGACCTATTCAATCCAACCTCGATACTAGCATCAAACAAACCCATCTGGCGCTTCCCCTCGATACCAAACGAGGAAGTCAACCGAGGAACTCACACGGTTGGCGCTTTACATATTCAGCTATCGCTAAGTAATTACTAGTCGATATAGATATTCATCCCGATAAAATAAGCAAAGGGCAATTTTAGTTAACCATTCCGTTATAGTGGCAACACTTACTAGTCGATACAATTAGCATGAGATAATCCTTAAACCCAGCAGTTGTTGGTACTTTTATTCAGCCATTCCGCTAGAAGTTGCAATACTTACTAGTCAGTACAATGGTCGCAAGACAATCCAAACAAGCAATTGTGGCGATTATTAGCCATTCCATTATAGTGAAGCTGATTACTAGTCATTATAAGTCAAATTTATAGCAAGAACTTTAGTTATGCTTGTCTATGATCGAGATATCGTGCTCCAAGTCGCCCATATCCATGACACGGCTTTCAGAAAGTTTTACCCGCCGGGTGCACAAATAGCAACACACGCCAATCAACCTCGGAAAACCAAATAAAACCCAACGAGGCTTTCACGATGAACAATCACAGGATTCAGAAATATTTGGGGCCACCCTTAAGTAGATTCCGAACGAAGCTAGCTGACTCGAGACGGCCTCAAGGTTTGGGTGGACGGCGTAAACGATCGGGAACCCGAAGTGTGGCTGGGCTTGTCGATACCGCTAAACGTGTCCCGATCCTAACAAGACAAAGGTGCAGACTCGCACAATTTAAATACGTAAAAGTAGCATGGCATAAGTACAGGATCGTAATAAAACCTCAAACTAGTTTGTGGCCCCAAGAAATAAGACGGAATCAAGCTCGCCTGTGGGGTCCCATATACCTCCCGGATGTGGATAGCGCGATAAATCAAGGAACAGTATCAAGTACTCGGGTCTTACGGACACAAGTGGGCGTCGAAACCAAATATTTTCTATCACCCACCGATGCCTCTCGCTTATTTCAATTTTAGTTGTTAAATAGAAATTAAAGTGACGATAAGTAAAACTAGAATCATCTCCAACATCAACATGCGGCAATACATCAAGAATCGTGGCATATGACGACACACATCAGCACTTGAACAAGCAACTACGACGCGCAAGTCCATCTATCTACCAAACAACAGGTAATAGGATGTGTCCAAGGCAATATAAGGCTGCAAGGGATATCACGGGTACGAAACTAGAGCAACGCAACACAGGTAGCAATAGATCAACAGGAGGGAATAAAGACTATAAAAGTAAGATAGGTAGAAAGGGGGAGATGCTCGCCTGAAAACATTGTCGAAGGTTCAACCGAAGATCGGGGCGAAGCTCACATCAACTCAACGGCCTTATCCGCGAAGAACCAAAACACTAGAATAAACACCGAATGCAATATTTAATACACGGTAGAAGATCGGCATGATGCATGCATGATGGATGGCATGGCAAGGTGCGATGCAATTAGGTCATATTAAGCGGAACCGGGGTCCCGACAATTAATTAATAGGTTCATGTTGTGTATCTACCCCGCACATTAAATGTTGTTTGAACAAGATAAAATACAGCACCGGTTCGCTATGCAAATTTAAATGAGGCCAATATGAGACTAGATTTGCCCGCATATGGGCCCCATATTTAATTATTAGGTGAATCGGCAAAAGGCCCCCAAACCACATGATTATGCGTGCGAGTATGACAATTCAATATGCAACAAGTTGTTATTATCTTATAAAATAGGGTTCGAGGAAAAGGGGTCACACATCAGAGGGGGCTCGACGAGCTTGGGGTTCCGGGGTTCGGGGTCAGGGTCCAGGGTTCGACGGGGATCAGATCTCGGGGTTCAGGGTTCGACGAACTTGACGGGATCGTTCTCGTACATCGGGGGTAGAACTTGGCGTTCAAGGTGACTTGGTTGTATCGGGTCGGTCTTGCCTTGTGGTGTCGAACTTGGCGATCGGTTTCTCGTCCTCTAGGGAGTACTTGTCGCGTCCATGAAGGAGAGATCGGTCCACTGTGGTCGAGCTTGCTGCGAGGTTCTTGTCGCCCGCGCCAATGCATCGGTCTTGACGCATTTTAATGCAGCACTTGTTGTCCGGGACGTAGTACTTGTTAACCCGGTGGTGTTCTTGGCGGTCATCGGGTCCGGACTTCGCCGGGATCGGTCTTTGGTCTTCCATGTTGGTGCACCCGAGGTTCTCGGCGATCTTGTAGATGGACAACGGGTTTAGGGTCTCGGCGTCGGTAGGTCCAACAGGGACTGCACAAAGATTACCAGAGCTTCGGGCATGCCAAGGTGTCTGGACAGCAGCACACCGCAGTGGAAGACATCGGGCGCAGGGGCCTAAGGGGAAACATGGGCGACGAGGACGCCGACGCCGCAGGACGGGCCGTGACGAACAACCGGAGACGGAATGGCCAACGCAGGCCGAGAGGCGGGAGCTTGCGGCGGCGGGCAGGTCATGGCGGGCGCGAGGCAGAAGGCGGGAGGCGTGGTTGGTGGGGAGCGGTGGCAGAGCTGCGGCGAGGATGGTGGCGGCGGAGGGCCTGGACTCGGTGGAGAGGAAGGGGCGGAGGAAGGCCGGGCAGAGGAGTTCGTGGGGAGAGGGAGACACGGGTCCGGGGCGCGTGGGAGGGCGGGGCTGGGACCCAGGGGTGGGCTGCGCTACAGCGTGGAGGGAGTGGAGGGCGCGTGGGGAGCGTGTGGCGGCGCGTGGAGGCGCGTGGGGGGGGGGCCCAGGTGGCAGCGGGACAGGAAGGGAGGGCCATGGAGGAAGGTCACACGGGCGCAGCGTGTGGCGTCTTGATGGTGTGGGTTTGTGGGGCAGGGGAGGGAGTGAGGAGAGGAGAGGTTGAGGGGTTGGACAAGTGGCAGGATAGGATTGGAGGAGAGGGAGAGGTGAGGTGGCAGGTTGATTGGCTGGTGATGTGGAGAGGGTGAGGTAGAATTTGGTAGGAATAGGATTTAGAAGGGCGGGTACATGGACCGATGAAAAAAGCAGGGTGGTCGTCGGGTCTACTCTACTGCTCGCCCCCACTTAAAATAAATATAAATTTTATTTATTTCAAACAACGCTTTTGCAAACCTATATCGGGCAAAACAAAATATTCCGGCGACCCGGATTTTAATGTTTGAATCAAGAGGGGGCGTTTTAGAAAACAAAACGGGTGTTGCGAAAAATAGTTTTGGCAAACAATGCATGATGATGACGATGCAATGCACAAATTCAACGCGATTTTCTAGTAGTGGTTTTGCGGGATGCCACAATTCGACACCACTAACAATGGATCTCGCCCTCGAGATCCGCCTCATGGTACCGGATGGAAGGTCGGCGATCTGATCCTTCGCGCTTCGTGTAGATCCTCGCGACACCACTAACGAGGGTTCATCCTCCATCTTGAAATCGGCGACACCACCAACAAAGGGTCGTTGTTCCTGATCGTCGAGGGAACACTCCGGAGAACAAAGGACGAAGATAGAGGCATCAAACGATAAGGCCACCTCTAACTTCCATTAGAAGAGGGAAAAGTTACATTGATCCACCAGTTCGATGTACCAAGCGAACAGTAAGAGTCGGGTAGGGTGATCAGTCCATCCCGGACCCAACTATCAACTCTATACATGGGTAGGAGAATCAGGCAACTCAACTCTCGAGATTTAGACTGAAGATCTTCATAGGCGGTATCCGGAACAAGGGATGATGCCAGCAGAAATCGTATGAAAGACACAATGATTAGGTTCAGCGATGGTTCCATTGGCATGAACAACACATGCTCAAGGTATACTCCAACTTCACCAACGCTCGTCCTTCTCATATGTTTTTTTTTTCACGACACTGGTATCCAGCAAGGAACACATATGGATAAAGAGCTCAAGAACGAAAGATCGGATGAAGGGCACAACAGTCCAGCTGCAGATTGATGATCGTAGCACCTCCGTTACAAAAGGGAGAGAGCGAAACCCTGAAGGTACGACGGAAACCCAACCACGAGAAATCCTAGACTCGAAGAGAGAGAAGAGAGCGGATTCAAAACGCGTAGAGGTAAGAGGAGAACAGCAGAGGGAGAAGGAGTAAAATCAGACCTAATCAGAACTATCCAACCGATTCTTCAAAAATAGTTTTGACACTCTACTTCGGCCGTTAGCTAGGTTATCCTACAGGCTGGACTTGTGGGGTATCGCAACTGCTGGGCTCTGATACCACTCTGTAACACCCTCAGAATCGGACCTATGCAAGTTTGAGCAAAATTCACCAAACTCGCATAGAAACGATTCAAAGGTGCCCACCAGGCACTTTCGGGGTGGAAACGGTAATAACATTACACAACAGTCCTCGATGGGACCCACATAATGATATATATATATAATGACTCAAAGAGTCAAGAATACAGATATAATATACAAAGATCCAAAGCACCTTGAGAATGATAGAGTCCGATCACGGACAAGATGCAAATGGGGCTAAGAGCCCCAAGAATAACCAATGGCGCCCATAACCCCTGTGCCAAGCCGGAAGGGTAACCCCGCTAACGACGTCAATCTCAAACCTGCTTAAACAAAAGGTGCCGACAAAGGGCAAAGTAAAAGAAGGAGCGTCGATCTTGAGGCCAAGACACGAGGCTAGAATTCCGGTCCTCGCCTACATAGGTATGGTGGATCAAGGCCAAAAGCGGGAACATGCACTAAACAACCTATAGAGACTCGATACGACTGGCGACTATCAGAGAGGGGTAAGAAAGACCTATTCGAATCCAACCTGATACTAGCATCAAACAAACCCATCCTGGCGTTTCCCCCTCGATACCAAACGAGGAAGTCAACCGAGGAACTCACATAGTTGGCAGTTTTACTTATTCAGTTATCGTTGCAGTAATTACTAGTCAGATATAGATATTCATCCTGATAAAAATAAGCAGTAGGCAATTTTAGTTAACCATTCCGTTATAGTGGCAACACTTACTAGTCAGATACAATTAGCATGAGATAATCCTTAAACCCAGCAGTTGTTGGTACTTTTATTCAGCCATTCCGTTGTAGTTGCAATACTTACTAGTCAGGTACAACGGTCGCAAGCGACACTCCAAACAAGCAATTGTGGGCAGTATTATTAGCCATTCCGTTATAGTGAAGCTGATTACTAGTCATTATAAGTCAAATTTATAGCAAATAAACTTTAGTTATGCTTGTCTATGATCGAGATACTGTGCTCCAAGTCGTCCATATCCGCGGACACGGCTTTCAGAAAGTTTTACCCGGCCGGGGTGCAACAATAGCAACACACGCTCGATCAACCTCGGAAAAACCAAATCAAAACCCAACGAGGCTTTCACGACTGAACAATCACAGATTGAAATATTTCAGGGGCCACCCTTAAGTAGATTCCACAACGGTTAGCTGACCGAGACGGCCTCAAGGTTTGGGTGGACCAGAAACGATCGGGAACCCGAAAGTGTGGCTGGGCTTGTCGATACCGTAAACGTGTCCCGATCCTAACAAGACAATGCGACTACCTCGCACAATTTAAATACGTAAAAGTAGCATGGCATAAGCAGGATCGTAAATAAAACCTCAAACTAGTTTGTGGCCCCAAGAAATAAGACGGAATCAAGCTCGCTCGGGGGTCCCATATACCTCCGGATGTGGATAGCGATAAATCAAGGAATGTATCAAGTACTCGGGGTCTTACGGGACACAAGTGGGCGTTCGGAAACCAAATATTTTCTATCACCCACCGATGCCTCTGCTTATTTCAATTTTAGTTGTTAAACAGAAATTAAAGTGACGATAAGTAAAACTAGAATCATCTCCAACATCAACATGCGGCAATACATCAGCAACTGTGGCATATGACGACACACATCAGCACTTGAACAAGCAACTACGACGCGCAAGTCCATCTATCTACCAAACAACAGGTAATAGGATGTGTCCAAGGCAATATAAGGCTGCAAGGGATATCACGGGTACGAAACTAGAGCAACGCAACACAGGTAGCAATAGATCAACAGGAGGGAATAAAGACTATAAAAGTAAGATAGGTAGAAAGGGGGAGATGCTCGCCTGAAAACATTGTCGAAGGTTCAACCGAAGATCGGGGTGAAGCTCACATCAACTCAACGGCCTTATCCGCGAAGAACCAAAACACTAGAATAAACACCGAATGCAATATTTAATACACGGTAGAAGATCGGCATGATGCATGCATGATGGATGGCATGGCAAGAAGTGCAATTAGGTCATATTAAGCGGAACCGGGGTCCCGACAATTAATTAATAGGTTCATGTTGTGTATCTACCTCGCACATTAAATGTTGTTTGAACAAGATAAAATACAGCACCGGTTCGCTATGCAAATTTAAATGAGGCCAATATGAGACTAGATTTGCCCGCATATGGGCCCCATATTTAATTATTAGGTGAATCGGCAAAAGGCCCCCAAACCACATGATTATGCGTGCGAGTATGACAATTCAATATGCAACAAGTTGTTATTATCTTATAAAATAGGGTTCGAGGAAAAGGGGTCACACATCAGAGGGGGCTCGACGAGCTTGGGGTTCCGGGGTTCGGGGTCAGGGTCCAGGGTTCGACGGGGATCAGATCTCGGGGTTCAGGGTTCGACGAACTTGACGGGATCGTTCTCGTACATCGGGGGTAGAACTTGGCGTTCCGGAAGCAGGACTTGGTTGTATCGGGTCGGTCTTGCCTTGCCAGGGTGTCGAACTTGGCGCATCGGTTTCTCGGCGTCCTCTAGGGAGTACTTGTCGCGTCCATGAAGGAGATCGTGTCGGTCCACAGGGTCGAGCTTGCCGTTGCGAGGTTCTTGTCGGGCCCGCGCCAATGCATCGGTCTTGACGTACGGAATGCAGCACTTGTTGTCCGGGACGTAGTACTTGTTAACCCGGTGGTGTTCTTGGCGGTCATCGGGTCCGGACTTCGCCGGGATCGGTCTTTGGTCTTCCATGTTGGTGCACCCGAGGTTCTCGGCGATCTTGTAGATGGACAACGGGTTTAGGGTCTCGGCGTCGGTAGGTCCAACAGGGACTGCACAAAGATTACCAGAGCTTCGGGCATGCCAAGGTGTCTGGACAGCAGCACAACGCAGAGGAAGACACTGGCGTGGTGGGGCCCAAGGGGAAACATGGGCGTGACGAGGACGCCGACGCCGCAGGGACGGGGCCGGTGACGAACAACCGGAGACGGAGCCCGGCGGCGCCAACGCAGGCCAGAGAGGCGGGCAGGGAGCTTGCAGGCGGCCGGCGGGGGCAGGTCGCGGCGGGCGCGAGGCAGGCAAGGCGGGAGGCGTGGTTGGTGGGGAGGCGGTGGCAGAGCTGCAGGCGAGGATGGTGGCGGTGGGAGGGCCTGACTGCCGGGTGGAGAGGAAGGGGCGGAGGAAGCGTCAGGCAGAGGAGTTCGTGGGGAGAGGGAGACACGGGTCCGGCAGGGGAGGGCGGACCAGCAGGGTGGGCTGCTACAGCGTGGAGGAGTGGAGGCGTGGGAGCGTGTGGCGCGTGGAGGCGTGGGGGGCCTGTGGCAGCGGGAAGGGAGTGGGCAGCGGGAGGAAGGTTCTGCACTGGCGTCTTGGCGTGGCGTCTTGATGGTGTGGGTTTGTGTGGGGCAGGGAGTGGGAGTGAGGAGAGGGAGAGGGTTGAGGGGTTGGACAAGTGGTAGGATAGGATTGGAGGGGGAGAGGGAGAGGGTGAGGTGGCACAGGTTGATTGGCCAGGGTGATGTGGAGAGGGGTGAGGGTAGAATTTCTGGTAGGAATAGGATTTAGAAGGGCGGGTACAGCTGGACCGATTTTTAAAAAAAAACAGGGGTGGTCGTTCGGGTCTACTCGGCCCGTTCGACTGCCCCACTTAAAATAAATATAAATTTTATTTATTTCAAACAAAGCTTTTGCAAACCGATATCGGGCAAAACAAAATATTTCGGCGACCCGGATTTTAATGTTTGAATCAAGAGGGGGCGTTTTAGAAAACAAAACGGGTGTTGCGAAAAATAGTTTTGGCAAACAATGAATGATGATGACGATGCAATGCACAAATTCAACGCGATTTTCTAGTAGTGGTTTTGCGGGATGCCACAATCCAGCACCTGGACAGCGAGAACAAGATCCTTAAGGAGAGGGAAGAAATGCTGAAGATGCACGAGTATTCCATGAAAGCCGTGCAGGATTCCGCCTCCGCAGAGATCAATCGCTTGAAGGAGGAGCTTGCGATCCTAAAGGATTAGAAGCAAGCTGCCGATGAGCAAAAACTTCGCCATAGCGAGGCGTTTAAGCTCCTCCAACAAGAGAAGGAATCATTGGCGGATGTCGTCTGGCAGGCTAAGGCCAGCATCTTCAGTAAGTGTCCTCCGCCTTGTAGTTCTATAGTCTAGATACTTAGAATTTATTGAACTCATGCAATGCTTGTCGAAATTTTTAGCGCCTATGGGTTTAACCTGCTCGCCTCCTTCGGACAAGGAATGCATGATTCTTGCCGGCAACTTCATCAACACCGCCATCGCCCAAGCCAAGGAGATTGCCAAGCCCCTCCAGATTTATATCAAGGCCTCGGACTCCGTGGTGAAGTACTCAGAGATTCTGCGCCGAGCCCCCGAGCGTGTCGCGAGCTGGAAAGCTTCATGCGCACGGGCTGGCGCAAGGATGGCGTTGTCCATGGTGAAGTCACACTATGAAGGTGCCGACATCGACACGGTGACATCTGGTATCTCCGACGTGGATGATGACGGCAAGGAGATCGATCACGAAGCCATCCTGTCATCACTCGCGGGTTATGACACCAGGGTTCCCGAGTTGGTGGATGTTGACGTGTTCGTGCCCAGGAACTTTCTTGACAACGCCAACCCGGATTCCTCCGAGTCTCATCACAGCGCCGACGTTGAGGGTGATTCTCCGGCTGGTAATGATGCGGCCTCCAAGTCCCCTGCACCCAAAGAGTGAAAAACACTTTGTAATTTATGCTTCACCTCTGGAGTGTGCGCGGGAAAAAACTTTTTTGATGTAATCCTTAAGGCGGAAAACAATGGTTATCGTATCCTGCTCCTTAAGAATTAAGTTTCAGTATGTATATTTTTTAAGCAAGTGTTGGCTTATCCATTACTCTGGTTCTTATGCTTGACTTTTCGTGAGTCGGAAGACTCGTTGTCGGAACCATGCGCTTAGGTGATGATGCCCAATGGCACCGTCAATAACCTGAGCACAAAATTGCCGACAATAAGTGCCGAAAGTCACTACTCCAGAATCCACATAAAAACAACAAAGAATGTGTAGACCAGAAAACTTAAGCTAACGCCCGTAGGCGGAATTTTCACAAGTGCAATCGCAAGGCTTGTGCATAAAGGTTTATATGATCCAAAAATGAACACTAAAGGAGGTAAAAGACTCAGCAATATGAGTGAACCAAAGATCTTTGTTTCATTGATCATATAAGAGGTACACGATTAGATAAAAAGTGCTAAGTGTAGAAAGGACATAGCTGTGCTATGTTCCATGGCCGATCAAGCTCCGGGTAGTCATCATCCGGGTCACGTCGCTTACGCTTATGATCCTCGTTGGGTCTATCCTTGAGTTCACGATTGTCGACAAGGTAGTAAGACCCATTAAGCAGCGCCTTGCTTATGATAAACGATCCTTCCCATGGCGGGGATGGTTTGTGTGACTTCTTCTGCTTAAGTCGGAGCACTAAATCCCCCTCTTTAAACGAGCGATGCCGAACGCGGTGACTATGGTAGCTATGTAGCTTCTGCTGGTAGATGGCGGATCTTTGACATGCCAAAATGCGCTCCTCCTCGAGAAGGTACACATCTAGGCGTCTGGATTCTTCAGCGTCATCTTCGTCGTAGGCGGCAACTCTTGGTGCATCGTGGAGGATGTCGGAAGGTAGGATGGCTTCTGCTCCATATACCATGAAATAGGGGGTGTAGCCGGTGGATCTGTTGGGTGTAGTTCGTAAACTCCACAGCACAGATGGCAATTCTTCCGCCCAGGCTCCAGCTTCTCTATGTAGCGGTGCCTCAAGACATGGCTTGATTCCCTGCAGAATTAATCCATTGGCTCGCTCAACTTGACCATTGGATTGTGGGTGTGCCACAGATGCAAGGTCAAGTCCGATGCCTTTGCCCCAGCAATAGGCCTCCACTTCTCCGAGTGACAAGTTGCTTCCGTTGTCGGTGATGATGCTATGTGGGAGACCAAATCTCACCACTAGATCCCGGACAAACCTGAGGGCAGTTGCCCCGTAAAGCTTTCTAATGGGTTTAGCTTCTATCCATTTGGTGAATTTGTCAACTGCTACAAGCAGATGCGTAAATCCACACGGTGTCGTTTGTAACGGCCCCACTATGTCTAGCCCCCAGACTGCAAACGGCCAAGTTATTGGTATTGTTCGCAATTCTTCAGCAGGAACATGTGGTTGTCGGGCATAATCTCGGCATCCTGCATGTCTCAACCAGCTTGTCGGCGTCACCGCGGTCACCAAGAGAATCCTTGCCGGAAGGCTTTCGCGACCAACGATCGAGGAGCGGCGTGATGCCCGCAATCTCCGAGATGGATTTCGCGTAGGATTTCCATACCTTCTAGCTGGGAAACACACTTTAGGTATACACCAGTAGTGCTCCTCTTGTAGAGTTGCACATTGATTATGGTATAACCCTTTGCTCGTCGTACTATTTGCCGTCGTTCGACCTCGTCGTCGGGCAAAGTTTCGTGTTCGAGATATTCCATGAACGGTTTTGTCAAAGCCGGAGGGATATTTGTCACCATGTTGACGAAAGAGTCAGCTCTATCCGAGTTTTCGATGTCGGCGCCCTTCACGGATGGTGTGCGCAGATGCTCTAGTTAAACTCCTGGCAGAATTTTCTTGCGCCCTGATCCAAGCTTAGACAGTAGATCAGCCGCCTCGTTTTGCTCCCTAGGCACATACTTGACTTTGTAGCCCAAGAAGCTCTTGGCTATCTCGTCCACTTCGTCGCGATATGCCGCCATCATAGGGTTCCGCGCATTCCAGGTGCTAGCCACCTGCTGGGCAACCAAGTCGGAATCTCCACAGCAAACTATGCGCTTGATGCCAATATCCTTGGCTACACGCAGTTCGTGAATGAGTGCTTCATACTCTGCCATGTTGTTTGTAGCCTCGAAGTGGATCTGTAGAACGTAGTGCAGCTTGTCTCCTTTAGGTGATTATAGTAGTACACCATCCCCCGAGCCGTTGAGAAACTTTGATCCGTCAAAGTGCATCACCCAATACTTTGGTTCTGGCAGTGGAGTAGCATCCGGCATCTCCGTCGAATCTGCAATAAAATCCGCCAAGGCTTGTGACTTGATAGCGTCGCGTATTTTGTAGGTGATCTCGAAGGCGGCAAGCTCAATGCCCCACTTCGCGACCCTTCCTGTAGCGTCGTTGTTGTTGATAATGTCGGACAGTGGAGTCTTGCTCACTACTGTGATTGGGTGCTCCTAAAAGTAATGCCTCAGCTTCCGAGAAGCAAGGAATACTCCATAAGCTATTTTTTGGTAGTGCGGGTAATGCTGCTTGGACTCCGTCAAGACCTCGCTTACATAGTAAACTGGTCGTTGAACTCCGTGCTCGTAGCCTGGTTCCTTCCGCTCTACCACGATGACGATGCTAATAACCCGGTTGGTTGCCACCATGTAAATTAACAGGGGCTCCCCAGGCTCGGGTGCTGCAAGGATAGGCGCTGAGGAAAGAATCTCCTTGAGCTGCTTCAATGATGCATCTGCTTCGTCCGTCCATGTGAATTTGTCCGCCTTCTTCAGCAACTTGTACAGCGGCAGAGCCTTCTCTCCTAGTCGGCTGACGAACCGACTAACTACTGCAACACAACCTATTAGTCATTGGATGTCCTTTAGGCATGTCGGACGGTTTATGTTTAAGATGGCCTTGATTTTCTCCGGGTTGACCTCGATTCTGCGCTGGGAAACGATGAAGCCCAACAGTTTGCCGGTTGGAACCCCGAAAACGCACTTCTTAGGGTTGAGCATCATGTTGTATTTCCGGAGATTATCGAAGGTTTCTTTTAAGTCGAAGATTAAGTCATTTGACTTTTTAGACATCACCGCGATATTGTCCACATAGGCGTGAATGTTTCGACCAATTTGGTCGTGAAGGCAACGTTGCATTGTCCACTGGTATGTAGTACCTGCGTTTTTCAGCCCAAAGGGAATTGTGACATAGAAAAACGTGTCGTATGGGGTAGTGAACGAAGTGGCCAATTGGTCCGACTTCCTCATCTTGATCTGGTGGTATCCTGAGTATGCATCGAGAAAACACAAAAGTTCCGAGCCAGCCGTCGAGTCAATGACTTGGTCAATGTGAGGCAAAGCAAACGGATCTTTGGGACATTGTTTGTTCAAGCCGGTGTAATCAACGCACATTCTTAATTCATTGGTTCCCTTTTTGGGGACAAGTACAGGATTGGCCACCCATCGGGTGTGAAGGACTTCTCGGATAAACCCAGCCTTAAGTAACCTAGCTATCTCTTTGCCAATGGCGTGTCTCTTCTCATCTCCGAAGCGTCGTAGAGGTTGTTTCACTGGTTTACATCTTGGATCTATGTTTAAGCTGTGCTCGGCAAGTTCCCTAGGTACACCTTTCATGTCGGCAGGTTGCCAGGAAAAGATGTCCCTATTCTCATGGAGGAAATCGACGAATGCGCTTTCCTATTTAGGATCCAGGTTCGTCCCAATGGCGATGGTCTTGGAGGCATCGCCTACCACAAGTTCCACCGGCTTGGTCTCGATGGCGGTCTTGAACGCAGGAGCGGAGTCGGAGATCTGCTTCTTCGACGCGGGCATCTCTGAGTCATTGACCTTGCTCTGGATCTCCTTGAATTCTTTGCTATAGAGGGCAGCTTCTGCAACGGCTGCTTCATTGATCTCGCGGTCCCTTGCCTTGGTAAAGCTTCCGGATACGGTGATGACACCGTTTGGTCCGGGTATCTTGAGTTTGTTGTAGACGAAGCATGGCTTGGCCATGAACGTGTGGAATATGTCACGGCCGAATATGACGTGGTACACGCTCTTGAAGGGGACCACCTCAAAGGTCATGCGCTCTTGGCGGTAATTATTGACATCGCCAAAGGCTACCTGAAGTGTGATGCACCCAAGGGACCGAGCTTCCCGGCCAGGAACTATGCCATGGAACACGGTGTTGGTCCGCCTTAGGTTTGCCTCTGTCAAGTTCATCTTCTGCAGTGTATCCAGGTACATGATGTTGATGTTGCTTCCACTATCCACCATGCACTTGGTTAAATCCACGCCGTCAATCAATGGGTTGATGACCATGGCGTACTGGTTCTCCGTGGGTACAAGGTCTAGGTGGTCTGTCCTGTCCCAAGTGATTGGAACCTCCGACCAGCGCGGGTATTGGGGAACTGGGGGGAGAGTGGCCATCAGGATACTCAGAGAGGTCTTCTGTTGTCGGACGGTGGGGGTGCCAAGGAAAGTGTGGTAGACTGGGGCCTTCTTTGCGAAGGGGTTCTTGCCCTTGTCGTCGCTCTTGACGGCGTGCTTGGGGTCAACGTCCTCGTCCATGTCACTTTAATCCTTGGACTCCTCCTCCTTCTTCCCCTTGCCCTTGCCTCGCGGTCTATTCTTCCGACTTTGCTTGTAGCCGGACTCTGGATCTTCCTTGAGGTCGTTGATGAACTTGCAGTGTCGATTGGTATGGGTGGCCTTGCTGTTGACATCGAGGTGTACGAGGCACGGCATATCGCGGTACTCCTCGTACGTTTGGGGAACACGGAGCGGCGCCGAGTTGGTTTCACTTCCTCGCTACTGCCCGCGGCCTGCTGCTCTTCCTCGGCCACGTTGTCCGCCTTCTCCTCATCCTGCAAAAGTCATGGCGACCATGTCGGTAGATTGCTTTTCTTCTGGAGCGGTCTTCCAATTTGTACCGTTGTTCCTCCGAGCTTGGGTTGGAACGGCCGTTGCCGGCAAAGAGCCACGAGCATCATCGTCGGCAGCTGCGAACTCACTAGCTAACTGAATCATCTAATTCAAGTCAAGCTGATGATTGTCCTGTAAGCACTTCAGCTTATGTCGGAGCAACGTGCCCCTTTCCAACCCATCGATGAAGGCGGCCATGGCGGTCTGGGCGTGCACTCCTGCGCTGGAATTCTTCATATCCAGCCAGCGGGAGAGGTAGGCGCGAGATGTCTCGTCTTTCTCTTGCACACACCGCTGTAGATCGCCTACAATGCAGGGACGCTTGTATGTACCCTCAAAGTTCTTCGTGAATGCTTCTTGCATGTCCAGCCAGTTGTAGATAGATCTCTCCGGCAAGTCGTCGATCCATTGACGGGTCGTGCCCGCCAACATTAACGGGAGGTACTTGACGACGACGTTGGGGTTGCCTCCGGCAATCTCCACCGCATTGCCATAGTCCTGCAACCATGTGGCAGGCTTGGCGGTGTCGTCAAAGGGCTTGATGGTCTTGTCAATCCGGAAACCTTTGGGGTAAGTTGCGGACCGTATTGGAGGTCCAAAGCAACGTGGTCCCAGGTATGGTCCTTCCCGGTCCTCGTGGATCTTATCGATCCGTGAACGTGCATCGTACGGCTCCGGGTTCTTCTTCTTGTTGTCAACTGGGGATGGGCTGCGTGAACGACGTGGCCCTCCTCCGCCATGGTGACTGCTTGGTGGCGCGGAAGCGGAGGTGGCGGTGGATTAGCCTTCTTGCTATTACCCTCCTGCGATGCCTTGCGCCTGTCACGGCTGCTTGTCGGACACGGAGGGTCGTGGTGTGACTTGCTCTTGTGTCCTTGGTGGCGCTCTTCATCATGACGGGTCTGTGCCGTGTTTTCGCGGATGACGATGCCGCACTGCTTTGGTGGGGGCATATCCGTGCGATGGTGAGCCTTGTAGTCTTCCTGACGTCGGGGGGATCGGGGCGGTGGCTATGGGCGGCGAGGTTGGGATCTTTCTCCGTGGTCGGAGGATATGGGGATAGCATCCTTCCTGTTTCACGCATCCCTCCGTCTTCGTTCTGATGAACCCGTCTGTGATCCGACATCCTGAGGAGATCTGTCCCTTGGCGGTTTGTACTTGCTAGATCGGCAGAGCGCTGGGTCAGACTCAAGCCTTTGAGAGGTGGCCTTTTCCTGCTGCTTTACCGCATTGACCACTAGGTCGTAGACCTGTTCTACTGCCTCAGGCGATCTATCCTGTTCCAGAAGGGTCTTGGCGACGGAGAGGTTAGGAGTGGAGTGGGCATAACCTGCTTGCCTTCACTATCAATGTATGGCTTGGCCTGTGCCGGCTTCGAGGGAGCCCATCCTAGGTTGCACCATACACTAGGATCGTTGATGACGCGAGCCAGAGCTTTCTTAGCCTTCTGCTGCTGTAGCAGAGTCTTGTACTCGGCCTCCATTGCTCTAGCTTTTTCTATGGAATTCTGCGCGTTGACCAGATCTCGATCTAGTTTAGCGCCTTTCTCCGTGATGGCTTGCGCCTCCTCCAGCAGCTGCTGGCGCTTCTCGTCAAGCTGAGCCACGTTCCGGATATGATCAACGGTTAGTGGCTCAACGAGGAGGTTGTCGTACATCACTCTATCAGCTGGAGTAACATGGGCTGCTGCCGACGTGGACGCTGGAGGCGGCAAGTTTGCGGTGTTGTTATTGCTCGGACCGGTGCCCAGTTCCTGCGGCTGCTGCACTAGGTTAGGTGGAGGAGGCATGACTTTTGCGCGATCATCGTCAGCAGCAATAAATGGCCCCTTCCCCTTATCCAGCGTCGTAGGCGGAGCTTGCCCGGGCTGGTCTTCATCCATCGTTGTCCCAATGGTGACGAACACCCCTCGAGACATGACGGTGTTATTAGCTTGTTCGTTGCACGAGTACTCCTCCTCCATCTCCTGCATAGCGGAGTCTAGCTCTTCTGGACTGAAGTCTATTTCCTCTGAATCTGCACTCAAATCAGCATAAAGCGCGTCAATGACAGAGTCGGAGGGTGCCGAGGTGCAACGGCCTCGACAATGACTGGAGGTGGTGGTGCTGCTACGACGATGGCGGTCGGAGGCGGTGGTGGTGGTGGCTGAATCGGAGGGGATCCGTCAATGAGCGCAAGCGCTGTCTGAGCTGCCGCTTCAGCCTCCGCGTAGTTTTTGATGGTGTTCACCATGCCTTCGAAGGTAAGGCGTCCTGACGCCTATTGCCGTCTTAGAGAATGTCGGAGGAGCGTGCCATGGTACACTCCTTCCACAAAGTGATAGATAGCATCATCATTGGGGTAGTGGGCCAGATCGGCTCGTATACGGAGCCACCTGGCCAAGTAATCACGGGGGTTTTCGCCCTCTCTCTGAACGCAGCGCGCCAGATCGAAGATGGTAACCACGCCGACGAACTTGGATCTCTGATGTCCCGACGCACGGACAAAGCCGGCGGATTTGCAGTGATCTTCTACCTTTATATCCTGCACAGGGCGGTTTGGGTGGGTCTTGAATTTTTCCGATCTTTGTCGGCAAACTCCGAGGAGAGATCCGACATCGATCCTTCATGACGTATAGGCCCGTGCGGGTCTTGACGCTCCTCCGACTCCCAGGGAACTAGTGCCCGAGTCGGTTTCGCTGATGAAGAGGTGGATGTCTCCCATAGGAACGATTGAACACCGTGTAGGGTTCGTCTTTGCCGGGATCCAGAACTCGTCGGGGGGGATGATCGAAACATTGTCGGAGAAGAGAACGCGACCGATGGCTACGGTTTCACCGATTCCCGCGAAGATCTTGGTCCTCGCCTGGTGAAGAGCCTGAAGAGCCTCTTGCCCCACGGTGGGCGCCAACTGTCGTGGTATTGCCGACGAGTACGCCATGGAGGGGTCCTCACAGTGCGTGTTTAGAGACGTGGGGTAAGGAGGACGGTTGACGGGTACGAGGTAACACAGCTTACCCAGGTTCAGATGCCACAATGGTGGCGGAATCTTACTCCTGCTATAAATCACTATAATGTCAATACGCCGGGTTACAGAGATAGGTTTGCTGTGCGAGATGTGTGTAAAACGATGCCCTAAAGGCTCCCATAGGCCCGACTTATATAGTCGCCAGGTCCTAGGGTTACAGGGAAAAGTCCTAGCCGGACAGGTTATAGAGTTCTACACCGTCTATTACTAGTCTTGTGTATCTTGCACTCCAAGGCTCTGGGTACGCTGGTGACTCCACCGTAGCCTTCCTTTATCCGGCATGGGCCTCCCTTCTGGATCCACCTAACTAGGCCGCCCAGTAGGCCACAGGCCATGCTACCGACTATGGGCCACCCGGGTTAGTCGGATAAGAGACATGCTATGAGGATACCCATATAGCATATCCCCAACACCGCCTGGATCCGTGATGTAAGCCCCTCTTGCCCCATGGTGGGCGCCAACTGTCGTGGTTTTGTCGACACGTACGCCATAGGGGTATCCGAATGGCGAGTTTAGAGATGTGGGGGGAAGACGGAGAGCGTCCGGGTCGGCTTGACACAGTTTACCCAGTTTCAGATCTCATGATGGTGGCGAGATCCTACTTCTTCTATAAATCTTTATAATGGCAATACGCCGAGTTACAGGGATTGGGGGTTTGTTGTGTGCGGGTAGTGCTATGCACTAGTTGTTATCTTGTGTTCTGCCTGAAAGGCTCCCGTAGGCTGGATTATAAGGACGCCAGGACCTAGGGTTACAAGGAGAGTCCCAGCCGGATACGGTTACAGAGTCCTAGACTAACACTAACTAGTCTTCATGTCCTCCAAGGCTCTGGCTTCCATCTAAGACAGTGGCACGTCGCCTTCCATCTCTAGGTCGGACTTCCGTCTTGTCTACCAGCAACTGAGCTGCCTGGTTATGCCATAGGCCTAACCACCAACTGTGGGCCACCCGGGCTTGCCGGTATGAGACTATGCCGTAGGTATACCTATTTGGTATATCCACAACAGGCGTCCATCGTCGCGGTAGTTACTGTCGCGGTATCCGTTGTTGCGGTTGCCGTCATTGCGGCGATCAGCGTAGCCACCCGCAACCATATCGACTTCTCGCGATCGTCGTAGACGTGCGATCTCCTTTTTCCGTGGCGGTCGCGTTTGTGGCCGTAGTCGTCCTCATCATCCGAGGGAGCACGGTTGACGGCGTCTTCACCATCTGCCCAGCGATTGGCAATGTCCATCAGGTGGTCGAGAGTTTTGGGCTTGACGCGGCCGAGCTCCTCCCTGAACTCACGGCCTGACGCCGTCCTTGAAGGCATCGATTGCACTCTCATCAAAGATGTTTGCGGTGGAGTTCTTGATGATGGACCAGCATAGTATGTACGAGCGGATGGACTCATTTGACCGCTGGCAGCAGGCTCGTAACTCTTCAATTGAGGTTGGCCTCTTGCTAGTGCCCTTGAAGTTGCGGATGAAGTTGTACGCCTGGTCTTCCCAGCTGCGGATGGAGCCGGAGGGGAGGCTGCTGAGCCAAACCTCGTTGCGCCTGTCAGCTGCAACTGAAGGCACTGCATGGCAGTGTTTTTGTTTCCGCCATGGATCTTGACTGATGATAGGTGATCGTCGAGCCATGTATTTGGCTCCGGTGCGCCGTCAAACTTTGGGTTGTACGAAGGGACCTTGAAGTTTTTGGCATCCTTGACTGCCGAACGGACCTGCCGAAGCATCTGGCACTGCACAGTTCTCTGTCGTCCTCTTTGAACTCAGTTGAGCACGCATTCTTAGCGTGTGATTTGTCGATCTTGCGATGTGTGAGCTCACTACGAGCATCGTAGTTGCTGCTCCTGCTCCATGGAATCCGGCGGCGTCGAGGCAGGTCATGCTCTTCCTCCTTGAATGAGGGTGTGCGGCTTCGAGTGAACCTCACCGCGGCCTTTTTCTTTGGCTCTGCGGGTGTTTCGTCGTGAATCGCAGCTCCGATGAGTCTGAGGCCCGCGAGCACAGACTTATGGATCGCGTTCTTCGGGTCTCCTGTCGGTGGAGGGTTGGACGCGAGGTAGGTGGTAGCCTCCATGATCGTGGCTTGCCGTGTTTTAGGCATGATGTTTCCTTGTGAGTCCATCATCATGAAGGACGTGTTGAGTGCCTTGGTGACCTCGCGCCATGTGGCAGGGTCCATGCGCTCTAGGCGAGAGGTGTCATTGCCGTGTGAAGAGGATCCACCTACGGTGAAGAGCACAGCTCGCCGCATGCTTGATTCGTCAGCTGCCCGCTTGCGTTTTTAGAGGTCACCTTGTAGCTTAACCTGTCAATTGTGCTCCTCGATCAGGAGCCAGTGATAGGCCATCATCATGTCGCGAGAGGCATCAATAGGTAAGATCTTATTGCCTCGAACAGCTTCGCGTGCAGCCTCTCAGCCTTATTCATTGAGGTGGATTTCGTTGTGGACGCGATTTACGCCCTCGATGCCTCGAGATGCCCTAGTCCCGTTGGGATTTTGCGGGTTCGCCCTATTTCCTCCGTTCTCAACCTGAGGGTTAGAAGGGGATTGGGCGTGTGATCTAGCGGTGGATCGGCTCCGTTGTTGACGTGGATGATGGTGCACAGGTAGTGCTCACGAAAATGGTCGCTGCTCCCGCAGCTTTCAGATCCAGAACTGTAGGTTCCTTCATCCGAAGTGGGATCACACAGATCGGAGTTGCAGCTGCTGTCATCTGAATTGCCTGTCAGCAAAGACATGTGTGGGGCGTCGATGGGTGGGACCCATGAAGCCGGCCTTATTGATGGAAGTGGCACCCTCTCTGGGAGGCGGAGGGTGCCGGTCTGCCCCACCAGGAAGCAGAAGCTCCTGAACAACAACTCGATTCCGTCGCCTACAGACTCGAAATCTTTGCGGGTGGCCGGCGAGTGGGCGGTGAAGTCGAAAGTGCCGAAGAGAAGGTGATTCTCCATCTCCAAGGAATCGTAGATTGCTCCGGATGTGACCGTCATGACCGCGCGATCAGCGTCCCCAGTTCCCACAGACGGCGCCAATTAACGAGGTTTTGACTCGTCCATGCCCATTGTTATGGACTTGGGTTTTGGAGAAGATGGGGATGCTTGAAGTCGCGAAATGATTAATAGGCAAGAAACATGGGGACACGAGGTTTACCCAGGTTCAGGCCCCGGAGGTAAAACCCTACTCCTGCTTGTCTGTTCTTGATTACGATGGAACCGAAGGTTACAGGGGTGCGCAGATGCAATCTGGCGTGAGGTGTGTGTATGGGGTGAAGAGATCCTTCTTGTCGTGCCCTCCTGGACCTTATATAGATAGGCCAGGTCCCGGGGTAGGTCGAGTCGGTTACAGATTTATGGTTGAACCCTTTGAAATTCTATCTACAGCTAGTCGTGTCCTTCAAGGAGTCGAACCTGTCATGGGCTTGGGCCACCCGAAATCTTCTTGGACAGCAAGTCTTCACGTGGGCCTTCCCTGGGCTGGACTGGGTATACCAATGTTGTGCACCCGTAGGGTATATCCATGTCAACCGGAGAGATGGGAAAACAACGCGCCCGCCCACTCGACCACACCAATGCGAAGCATAAACCCGTCTCCTCCCCAGAAGAAGGTTGTTAAACACTCGATCCTCTCTTTTGTTATGCATTTGATTACTATCAAAAGTACTTTGTTTCTTGTTGTACTACATTCTTGCTCATATACTCGATCGTTACTAAAGTTTGGTAGAGCGTACCTTACCATCGTTACGAAGCTCCTCTGACATCTGTGGAATTTCTCCTAAAATGATTCTTGTTGGGGCGTAAAGGTCACAGATAACACAGCTGGTATTTGTCAACTCTAGATGAGGTTCTGAGCCGAATTAGTATATCATGCTCCTTGTTTAGAGTATAACTAGGCGGGCATCGAGTGCCCTTCATCTACTAAGAAAATCAGTTTGATTCTATTTGTTCAGTTTTTTCTTTAAAACCTTACGCCGTGCAAGTTATGTTATCAATATTATAGTGAAGCCTATAGATTGGTCGATTGTATTGAAACTTTGTGTGGTTTGTTCTCACTCAGGGTGCCATATGGTTAGACCAGGGGAAGTAATTTATTATACTAGAGTTGTGATGGGATTAATTGTTTTTCTAGCTATCAAATGTTGCAAGTACTCCTAAATAATTTGCTCTGTTGCACACGATTCCATGATAAATCTCAAAAGCTATTTGCTTCCAATGCAGGAAACGGAGTCAGAACAAGGTCTCAGACTCTACTTAATCTAGTTGAAAGTGACAAACAGGCCAAAAAAGACAATAATACAGAACACCGGCATAAAAAGTTTCTTCCTAATCCCGCACTAGTGGGTCCAGTTGCACTAGCATCTATGAATAAAAAATACACATCCCACAGCCACCAGTAGCCTCAGGTTACCTAGCAACAATTGGCAGCAAAACCAGTTTCAACAACAGCTTCTTAGCAATGAACTGGTAATGATCTCCCAACGATCTTTAGTACTGACAGAGACATATACTCCCTTGCAAATGAGCATGACACCAAATTGATATTATGATGTAAATTTTTTAGTTGCACCAGGACGAACATTAAAAAGGGGCCCGCTGATGGGAAAAACTCTTGAATAGATGCTTGAAACAACTAAATCAAGACTTCTGGTCACATCTATAGCATGATTCAGACGGCCACTAGATCCACATGAATCTGCTTATATAGCATCGATCACAGGCGTTTTTGTGAGGAATGATATTCCCATCTTGCCTTCATGGAAACACCACCGAAATACCCCTAAGCATTTCGAGGGTTTACTAAAGAAGTTACATGTAATTCATCTATCTCTTGGACATACTCCGTTGCTTTGTCCATTTTTTTCTTAGCTTGTCGTTTGTTATATATGCTACTCATTGTTGTATATAGAGATTTTTCATGTTCGATGAGAATAGCGAGGATGTAAAGGTTGTTCTCAAAAGCATATTCTCCGCATGTTTGCGCCAGCAGTGCCACAGGCTAAAGAAGCAACACTTCTCTAGCAAGTGTTTTTAGGATGTTACAAGAATGTCTCATGTGGATCACATGAATGGCGATCAGTGGGGTGATTTTTCATGTTCGATGAGAATAGCGAGGATGTAAAGGTTGTTCTCAAAAGAATGTCTCATGTTGATATAAATAATGAGGTATGCTTTCAGAAGATTGTGAGACTAGATCGCATTGTCAGTTCCTAGTTATGCATGTGTCTTACCAGTCTCCTTTTTTGTAGGCTATCGCTCAAAGGAACTGTTCTAGCCGTAATAAAGTACGAGTACTAAGTCATACAGGATCCCCTAACATAATTGGGCACCTCTACCAATTGATAAGGACTTGTTGTTTTATACTGGTATTAGTATGTAATTGATGTTGTGCAATCTGTATGCATCTTATCTTTTCATCCTCCATTTCGACCACGTGATGCAATTTATTTTCGCTTGTTCAAATGTAGAAGAAGTCTAATGGTGATCCAAAAAGACAGTTGACTCTGCTGGAGAAATTCGAGGGATGCCACACGAATAGATATGGTTTCATTATAAAGAAAGTTGTTGTAAGTCTTCTCTGTGTTTTATGATGTTGCACTTGCAGTGATTTGTATGTATATACGTTGATATTCAACCTTGATTGGACTGCTTCTCAGTTTTGTTTTCACTTACCTTCATGATTTGCAACTAAAGTCAGTTTTGGTTTTGAATTGTACAAACTTGTCATATCTACACCTCACAATGTGTACACACGAAGCCACATTTTTAGTCCTATTAGTAAATAAAAAAACATCCACGGCAAAATGATATTTTTACTGAAGTGAATAAGATGCGTTATCAGCATTGCCAGTTATAGAAGTTCATGCACATGTTAAACATGTATGCATGTTTCTCTGTAGTAACTTCACTTCTCTTACACCTTTCTATCAACTGAACTTTTCAGGCTGACTTGAAAAAGGAGCTGGCAAATTGTGGTGACCCAGCATACCACTTCATGTGTAGTACACTATAGTCGTTGACATGACATCCACAGAACACCATTTCATAAATATCACATCCCTCAGAGTGGCACAACAGAAACATTCCGGGTCCATATTACAAACATAAAAACGTTATTATTACAATACCAGAAGTTCAATACTTCAAGAGATTCAACTTACAAACCAAAATATAAAGTGTTTCAGCGGAAGTTGAAAGTAACAACTCCATTCTAGAGTTGAGCTCAACAACTTATTATATAAGGTTCATGCTGATCGGCTCAATTGATTACTAATAACTAAGGCAACTAATCCGACCCGTTGCCGTCCAATCCATATCTGATCTCGTAGTTCACCCTGTCAACACCTCCTGACAGGTCAGGCTCCTCATAGAAGACATCATCTTGACATTCTGCTGCATACATTGGGGTATCTTCTGGATCCTCAGAGTCTAAGCAGGGGATCAAAGGAAAGGGTGAGTAACAGCATTACCCAGCAAGTTCATTATATGCAAGGCAGGAAGTTTGATGCTTTATCTACCACCTCGGACTATAACTCCTTAGCACTATGCAATTTTCGTAAATCTTTCTTCAAAGATTGATTTTATTGCAAAAATCTATGACCATCAACCTTCACAGGTTTACCAGAACTTTCATGGAGTTCCTTTCCTGCCGTGTTCGTAGCTCCTTCCCGGAACAGGGAGTAACAATTTATAGTTTTTACACTCTACAGAGGTGCGTTACTTTACCCATGAGAGATCAACTCCTTGTTGCACAACCGGGCATACTTTCCCGTCCATAATTCCTTGATGTGGGGCCTAGTAGGTGATCCAAGCCAATCACTGCCCCCTTCATGACCCTGCATGCCTCCTTGGTGTACACCATGCCCACCCATTGAATTACGGCAATGGTTTGTACAGTCCGTTAGATGCCAGAACTATCATGGGACGATGAGGGTTCCCACCCATATGTTGCATATCCTCTATGAATTACCAATTAAATGCACGCTACGAGGATAATAGCCATGACCTGCACATCCGTCTACATGCGAGAGGAAGAAGATACAGCTGACTTCTCCGTCCCATTCCAAATCTCATGGTCAACGCGTAATATACGGCGCTAGAATCACTGATGTCAGGGGTTGTTAAATTCCTAGATGATTATCACCGTTGCAAATAGAAAACTAAGTTCTATTGCTCCATTATATCATCACTTAGGATGATATCAACAATTTATTTATTTGAGAAAATAATATTTTATTTCCTTGAAACATAGATGATAACACACAATTTGCAAATACTTTGATAAAGACTCTTCAAAGGACATGAGCAAGTGATGAAATTTCCTTGTGATTGCAAGGTAGTGAAGTCGGATGCTTGCACTGGACCTTGAGCTTCTATGTCTACAAATCATCATTATTGCCCGGTAAGGACAATATTTAAAGAAGCAAAATGAATATGCATAGTAATCCAATTCATTATTTATTATTTATCTTCTTTGTGTGTTTTACCCAATATTTTAGTTTCTGGAATTTCCTTAAATAATAAATAAATTTATTTTAAAGAATAACTTTTTAATATTCTATAAATATTACATACACTATTTTTATAATGTAATATATTATTAATAAAGTAAAATCAAAAGGTTTTATTATTATTAGGAACTCTTGTATTTATTTTTTTAATAATTCCTTTTTAAGAATTTGTATTTGAATAAAATTTCTTTTAGTAACTTTAAATATTTATTTAGTATTTTTCTAAAATACTACAATAAGAAAATATAATAAAAGTGATTTTTATTTATTTTTATTTTCTTTATTAAATTTTATAAAATTACAGAGGGTATATATATTATAAAATTCTTGACTAAAAATTATATATGTAAAAATTATCTCTTAATTTATCTAAATAGGTTGGATTATTATGAATCTAAAAATATTTTATTTGCAATTTTCAGACTTTTATTAAATTCCCTAAAATTTATTCAATTATAGGGGTGTTTTGGTCTTTATTTATTAAAGTTTTCTTTTAAATTTTTGGGCTAACCCCTTGGGCTTATTGGGCCAAACAGGCCCAAATGGCTTGACAAAAAGATCTCCCCGAAGGGCTCTAGCCCTATCGGCCCACTCACTCTGTCTCTCTCTCTCTCTCGACCTTACCTCTTCTTCTCCTCGACCCCGTGGTCACTAGCGTCGCCGCCGTGCGATGCCGGACACTGTGGTCCTTCTTGGCCGTTGTCGTGGTGCAGGCCGAGGTTGTCGACCCCGCTCCTTCATCTGCTCCATCTTGATTTGATTCTGGGGCCCTCCTGTGACCAGGCTAGCCTCGTCCCGAACCATAGGTTCTGGGGTGGTGCTGTTAACGCCGCCGTCGATGCTCTCGTGGTGACGTGCGGTGCTCATGCGCCCTCGTGTGCTGCTGTGGCCGTCGCCGTGGCTGGGTGCGGGTTTCAGCGCCCTCTGGGTGCTCCCCGTGCCGCCACGAGCTCATCGACCCCTCTACTTCCTCTTCAATTCTCCAGCGAGGACCACAGGTGAGTTGTTTCGTTGTGATCACTCATGCCTCTGGCTACTTCGAATATCTTAGTGTGTAACTAGTGGTTAATCTTCACTAGGTTTGTACTAATTCTAGGGTTCATCCATGTGTATGCTTGTATGATAATGCTTTGATCAAGCAGTGATGCCTAGTATGACTTGTGCTCACTATAATTTGAGGCTTACTGTCATGATTTGATTGTCTAATGCCACTGTGAATCTGATGTTAGTGGTTAGATGATGTTTCCTCTGACTGGTGATTAAGTTGGTTAAACTGATGGCATAATTGTGAAATTTGTTGGTTGAGATTGATGCTTAATGTGATCACTTGTTGTCATTATTTTGATACTGACAGTAACACTATCAGTGGTTGTTCATTGCATCAGTGGATGTTGGATTGTATGTTTATCAGTAAACTGAACTTAATCAATAGAATCTAATGATACTTTGAAGATAGATGGATATATTAGATGATTTCTGAGTGTAATCTCAGGAAAATGATAATTATTGGCTTACTGGTATATTCATGAAATCTAAAATATTTGTTTAGCTTGGTGGTAGGATTTGTTCTTGTGACACCATCTTAGAATGGTACACAAGTTGATTCTACTTACTGGCTTTACTATGGTCAGTACTTGAGATTGGATAGATGCCTAAAATCAAGTTGAAAGCTTCTATTGATATCTTTGCCTATGATGTTGGTCTCAGGCTCTAGGAACTATATTCCTATATTGTTGTCCCTTTGAAATATGCTAAATTATCATGGTTGCTCACTGGATCTTGGATCCAAGTTGGTTAAAATGATTGGTTTGTTTGTAGCTTATGAAATCTGAGGTGCTAATCTTTTGAGAGATGTGCCCAGATTTTTATATGAACAAATGATGAAATTTATAAGTTGTTTTTGGTATCCCCAGATCTATGATGCTGGTCTGAGATCTTGGTGGATTTGGTGTAGTTTACTACTGGTCTTTATATTTCAAATCCTCTAGGATAGGTTCACCCCACATGGGTGATCACTGAGAGGTTAACTCTGAAACATTACATGCTTTTCTGTCTGGATAAAATGAACAGATCATGTGAATGTTTTGTGATACTCACCACAACAATTGATGATTGGTGATGGTTGTTGATTGATCTGTGGCTTGATCTTGTTGTTTATGTTGCTAGCTCGATCATATCCTTCACCTCCTAGTGATGTTCCTGTTTCCCCTGGTTCCTGTGCTTGGTCTTGATCAGCCCTGCACCTCCTATCTCATGTGAGCTTGACCTTGCTATCCACCAGATCCTCCCCCTCCTTATGTCAACATCTGGTGATGCTAGGTTGATCTGGTGTGTGGTTTTGGCTGGTGGTTTGCTTAGCTTAGTGCATCTGAGTGTTCTTGGTGTGGTGTGAGGAATGCAAAGATGCACTAGTGGCTGCCCACGGTTGTGCTTGGTCCTTTTACTTGGTTGAGTTGTTGTGGTTGTGTCAACAACACACCCCATGCAATTTGGTGTTTGAGTTGTCTGTGTCTGTTGCATAGTTGTGGATGAGATCAGTGAGGTGTCTCACCCTTTGATCTTTTACTATTAACCTGCCTGGTGAAATGTTCCCCTTTTTACTTGTTGTGATCATTTGACTTATGGCTTATTTATTATTAAATATCAAATTCTTTCATATTGGTGAAACTTGCCCCTAAAAGATTTACTCAATGATGTAAACTTGAGCAGTGCAACTCACTGCTCTCTACTAAGAGTAAAATTAATAACTTAACTTTCATTTTCCTTTTTGTTTGTTCTATATTTTGCAGGTACAAGATTTGAAGATTAAGGATTTAGTATAGGTTTACTTTTAGACAGATAAATTCCTTTGTAATTTTTGTTTTATTCTTTTGTAAGAAATGTGTAATAGCTTATTAATATATACATATTTCTCTTTTTGTAATTTCCTTTCTGTAACGATTCTTTATTATCTCAATGATTTTATCTTTGTAACTTATTCATGGAATAAAGATAAGGAATAAAATATTCATTTCTTAATTGGCTTTCTTATTTAGAGTTTCTATTTCTATAAATTATTTCTTGATTGAATAAGATTACTAAATCATTTTAGAATTCATTTAAAATATCAATTCCTAACTTTAAAATATAAACTCAAATTTCAAATTTGAATTCAAATTCTTCTCCCCCAAAACACACTAATTCATAAAGATCATTTCAAAATTTATAATGATCACTCTCCAAAGCTAATCCTACACTTAGAGAGTGAAAGAAACTCTGATCACTTTAAGTTTTTATTTGGAGAAAATTTTACCCACATTTTACAGATGAATGCATGCATATGCACAAATTCCTAAATCTACCCTTCGTTGGTTCCTAAATGTTGGGATGTTGCACAAATCCTGAAAAAGCTTGTTTGGTAAAAACTCCAAAAGAATGTGTGGATTTATTTTGCAAGGTACTACAACGCGGTGGTAAAGCCAAGAACATGTTGCTGTGTAATTCGGGTTCGGAGCGAGCTCGTCACAGTCCAAATTCAAGTACAAGTCCAACTCCAAGGCCATTTCTTTGTATATTCAAGTTCTAGAGGAACAACTCCAAGATGAACGATCTTTATCATCTGCCCTAAGTGTATATAATGACCTTTTGAAGGCCAAATCAGAAGAAGTTGTAACCCACCTGGAGCACAACATAGAAATTAACGAGAAAGTCATGAAGATGCTCAATATTCAGGGTTGAACACTAACATCTCAGGACAGTCCCTTTGTTGTGAAATGGAACCTGATGCTGAAAGTACTTTGTTGCTGCATTAGTCTACACTTGGGTCATTTCCTTGTTGCGACATCTCTATAATTTGTATGGTACCTTATATTGTACTAGATCTGTTTCCAAATATTAGCATGTTGTTTTAGCTTGCTAAAAAGCCTTGTATCAATTGTGGAGCAGAGGTAATAATTGGTGATCAGATTGCACCAATATAGAAGTGTATGATTCTTGAATGTGTGATCCGTGGATTTCTAGTCCGCTTAATATTGGTGCTTTATATGCTGCAAGGTTGGACTATTGTGTAATATAGGTGTGGATGCGATCAAACTGGTTATGTGTGTATCCACTAATCTATTTCTCTATCTATATATATATATATATCTACTATCTATTCTATTATTTTCTTCTACTATAATATGACAGTTCCAATTTGGATTTACCACTATGTCCATAGATTTTCCGCCAAAACACCTCAAGAGAGACTAACCATTGATTTTTATCAACTACCGAACATCTCATATTCATCAAGGCACTAGCGAGAGGAATCTAATGGTCAATATTGGTTAGATTCGCTCACCCTTGCGCAGCACAGCACCTCCGGCCGGGAAACATCTAGGTGCGAGCCGATTTTTCTAGAATGTCATGTGATGTCTGTTGCCTAGGCTCTCTCTAGAATCGTACTCTCTCTAGTATCTTTTATGGGCAAGTTTCACTATAATGGCAAGGTATGAATATAGAATATCATGTAAGAGAGAAAGATGAAACTTGTTAGGAGTAGTATGTTTTGGCTTTCACTGCTCATCCGGTTATTATGTTTGGATGAAGGATTTTAGGCTACTAATCCCCTGTTTGTTGCTTTCTTGGTGTGTAACTATTTATATTTTTGGAAGTATGTCATGTTCACTCCTCCACCTCCCACCTCATATGTATGCCTAAATTTTTTTGATTTAGCTTATTCGAGCTTAATTCATCATCAAAAGTCTTCCCTAACAATACACAAAAACATGATACAGTTATGTACTTTAACCGATTACCAGAAATATCATATCACTATTTTTTAGAGATAATAAATAAGAAGACGACGCAGGGATTATAGTATGCATTCCGCATTTAGTATCATTCTAACGGTGCAAGATAGAGGTCGCTTGAACATTTAATTATAATGTCCTTTGGAGTTTTAGTCAAAGTTATCATATACTGAATCAATTCCACGTGAAGTTGCTGCTTCACATGGTTGTATGTATAAAATTCAACCAACAACAAATGATCAATACTATTTTCATACCGATACATTTTAAAATTTTAAAGTTGTTTTTTACTAAAAGTCTAAACGTGCTTTTAAATCAATTCTAGTATGTACTAATATGATACTTGCAGTACCTTATATTACAAGTGTCGTTGTCCTGGATCATTAATCATATTCTGAAAATAATGCCTTACCATTATTGCACACCATATTCATAAGCGTCATGTGATAAATGGAACTACATTTTTAAATCGGAGCTCAACATTTTCTTTCGCGTCTGATTGGATTCATGAACAGATGGAGTATGACCCTAAAAAGACCTTATACAATTTTTCTTTTTCATTACTTGGATTAGTCATATTAAAATTCGTAGTCGAGCGGTCCCCCCCCCCACACACACACACCCGTGGTAATATATTTCAATCAGAAGAATAAAAGGCTACTTTGAGCAATGGGGATTGTGAAGTTGCTGGATTGGGTGATGGGGTTCGCTCATAATTTTTTTTAGTAGGACTATTGCCAAATTCAAAATCATAATCCAGCATCGAAACCTACAGCCCAAACAAAAAATAATTGTAATGGGAGTCAACATTATTTTTTCTATGCGAATATGGTTGTTATTGATGATCAGTTGATGTGACAATTTTTTATATTCTTAAACATAGGGAGTACCATTTTTCTCTCCTAATATTATTTACACGCTAGCCAAAATAAAAATCTCAGTTGAGCGGCAAAATTTACCGTGCATGCACTCCTGTTTGAATCGGAGGTAGAGTATCCAATGTTGTGCACTTGTGCATAATTAATATAATGGATGATCAAATGACGTGACTCTCGGCCTTCATTTCCTGACCAGCTAGCATACTAGTACAGAGTACTAGTCTACAACTACCTTATTTTCATTGATTCTCAAAAAAAACTACTTTTTCTATTATTACTTGGACGCTAGGAACAAAATTTAAAATCATAATCGAGCGACAAAATCCCCGCCGACTCAGATGCGCCATTTCGTGCCCCTCCCTTTCAAAAAAAATTACGCAACATCTTCTGCTATTATTATTAGATAGATGCCAGCCAAATTCAAAATCTCAATCGAGCGGCAAAACCACCCACCGACTTTCCCGCCCTCTATTTCAAAACTTTAAGCCAAAATCTTTCACGGGGAGTACCCTTTTTCTATTATTATTAAAATAGAATATGAGCGCTAGCCAAATTCAAAATCTCAATCGAGCGGCAATATCATACATCGACCATGAAGCATTTCGCGTTCCTCTGTTTCAAAAACTTATGGCTGTAAAATTCTTATTCTACCCTTTGTTTAGACGATAAATGGGCATTCTAAAGTCGGTAGCTTGGGGGCATGATCGTAATTTGTTTTATGTTCACCTCTATGGTCCCTATTCGTGCAGTTTTTCCTGCTGGCCCTCCCAAAAATCCCAAGCTCCTTTGTCCCCTCCACGACCATCGCGTGCACCGGCCGACGGCAATTCCACGGCGTCCTGAGCCGCTTGACCTGCGGTCTCATGCACCGCCGCGGAGCCGCTTCACCGACACCCACCCCACCGGATGTAGTTCACCGGGCTTCTGTGCCACGGCAGCGGAGCTACGGTCTTGTTCACCATCCCGATGGCATCATCGATCGCCCAAGCTCTGCTTCCCCGCAGTCGAATGCTACCCAATCATACCGGAGACGCCTCACCAGTGTCCACCGGATAGGATCTAGTTCAATAAGTTCCATGTCCACCACTCCAGACCAACTGCATGGGCGTTGTCGTTCACTTCACCGGATCTACCTCAGCGACGCTCTCATCCACCGCGCCGGATCTGCCTCAGCGTCGCTCTCGTCCGCCACGCTCAAGCCGGCATTGTAGGGTTCGCAGCATAGAAAACAAAAAAATTCCTACGATGGGAACAACTATGTACCAAGATCTATCTACTAGATACAAGCAACGGGTGGATATAATCCATAGAATACATACCCTCGAAGACCGAATAGCGTTAACGAGGTTGTACTCATGGATGATGTAGACGAACGCTTGCCGATCTCAAGATCGTGATGAAGTCCGTCTGGTCCAGCCGGTCCAGCACGATCAAGTCCAGCACCTCAAAGCAGTGGTGCATCCGTGATCGCACACACGTCTGGTACCCGAAAACCTCCGCCTCGCTCCAAGAAAGCAGCGGAAGCAACAAATCCTTCGAGAAAAAGCCACGGGAACATGTATCTCGTGATCCGAGACCATGGGGAAATTCTAAAGGGGAGAGTGATCCTTCGAGGAGGTGTGAGAGAGAGAGGAGGGGGCTCCTTTTATAGGGAGAGGGGGCACCCAGGAGCCCAGCCATGGGGCTTCCCCCTCCCCTCCTTTCATTCATGTGGGTGGACACTCCACTCACACAAAAGCCTTTCAATTCCCTCCACTCAAAAACCCACTCAAATTCCCATTAAATTTCCACCAAATTTAATGCAAACTCTCATTAAATAAAACTCCTTTTATTTATTCAGAATTTTGTCAATTACTTTAATGACAAACATTCACATATAACCCCTTGCTAGTATTTCATTTCACATGCGATCAAATCACTTGCTTGCAAGCTAATCAATGTGATATCACCGAGAGGGCCCGAGCATATCTATCCGTCATCGGGATGAACAAATTCCACTCTCGATCCATGGGTCTCAACATAACACTTTAGTAGTTACGAAGCCATCTTTATAATCACCCGATTCACGGTGTGACGTTTGATGTCATCGAAACTCTTCCGGTGTTAGTGATTGACATGATCTCATGGTCTAAGGATTAGGATCACTTCGTAAGTTGTTATAGCAATATAAACTCAATGACTTTGATCGTAATGCTATACTTCGGATGAATGTTCATCACATCACTACACTAATGTTGTGACCTCGTTATTAACAACATCCAATGTCCATGATCAGGAAACTTTGATCATCTTGTTAATCAATGAGCTAGTTTATAAGAGAGGCATAACTAGGAACTTCCTTTTTGTTTATTAAACACACATGTATTAACGTTTCCGTATTAATACAATTATAGCATGCAAAATAAACATTTATCATAAATAAGGAATACGATAATAACCACTTTATTATTGCCTCTCGGGCATATTCCCTTCAGTCTCCCACTTGCACTACAGACAATAATCTAGTTTGAAAACTTTGCGTATTGAACACATATGGCTTTCTGGTGTTCCATATACGCAACTGCAAGTGGTTAACATAATCTACGAATCTGACGCTTTCAGGTCCGTGTGTATTTACATGTCTTTGCGTCTCCACGCATCACTCATTCTCCAATGAGATGGCATTGTATAAATTTGGTCTTTCGGTGAGACCTTTAGTTCCTTGGGGTTAAAACACGTCGATACAATTGTCATACAATATATCTTTAGTGTTAGCCCGTTGCGAACAACACCTTAGTTTGATAACAAACTACTTGATACAAATTCCCTCCTTTGCTGCTACTATAGCAGTCATATACTTAGCCTTTTGTTGTAGTATTCGTCACAATGTCTTAACTATGGATTTCATCCAAATCCATCATGGAAAATTTCTTTCTATTTCATTGTGCCACTCATAGTTTAGATTGAGATAAACTTAATTTGTATCTTGTGACAAAACTAGTATCAATGTAACGCTTTACAATGAACTATTTGTAATTGTTTGTCACCTCTACACAAATATATTCTTAGTTCTTTCAAAAAAAAGATCAAAAGAATATCCTCACTATCGTCCAATGATCATTTTATGATTCATTCTGGTATATGCTCATAACACTTAGAGCATAGGACATATCTGGATGTGTACATATCATGGTATGATTGATCAAAACATTCTCGTGATTTCACTCATCAAGTGTCAAAGCACTTGAATCTTGTTTCACTTATCAAGTGTCGATACACTTGAATCTTGATTCAATTCCTTTTCCATGCGACAAGAACCTTTTCTTGTCGTTTTTATATTGAACTCCTTCAATATCTCATATATGTACGTTTGGCACAACCATATTAGCGTCACAGTCTATCCACTATAGACATTCATGCTAAATATTCGGGTTTTGCCTAAGTATTTCATCAAAATGAAATTCTTAACCTTTGTTAATAAAAATTACATCATTTCTAATCAACAATATGTCCTCCACATAATGTATTAGAAATATGTCTCAGCGCTCCCACTTAATTTCTTGCAAATGTAAGCATCTTCATCGTCTCCTGATGAAAACTATTTTTCATCACGGTGAAGATTCCAACTCCACGATGCTTACTTCAAGAATTGAAGTTTGCATGCCCTTTTAGCATCCTTTGAATTTTAACAAAACCCTTTGGATCGTGTCATGTACACGTCCTAGGTAACCATTCTATTAGAAGAACTTTGTTTTGTTTATTCATCTACCATATAACAAATTATATGTAGTGGTTGCTACTTTAATCCGTCCAGACTAAATATCGCTATGAAAGATCAAATCTTGTCATAGTTAACTCCTTGAACATTGTCGTAAAATACTTTACCGATATGTCGACAATTTCATAGATGTAAAACATCCATGTCTGTTTCTTTATAGATCCAAATACGACCGATAGGTTTTTACACCTTTCCAGAGGGTCTTCCAAGTTCAAAACTTGATTTCTTGTGTATGGAACTATCACAGATTTTATGGCTTCAAGCCATTTGACGGAGTCAGGGCCCATCATCGCTTCTTTGCACGTAGTCGGTTCATCATTGTCAGACAATAATGATTTACTCTCAAATCTTAGCATTTGATTATTTAACCGACCCACTTGGTTCAATAAGAACTTAGATCTCCGTGACCACAACCTTTGAGGCACATAAGCTATGAGCATTATGGCAGCCTTCGGAAAAATTTCCGGCGCTGCGCAACTTAGCACATTTAGCTAAGGTTCGTTAACCTTATCAAAGTTCTATTGTCCTCCCACTTAACTTTTACGAAAAATTCCTTCTCCAAGAAACTTCACGTTTCAAGCGACAAACCCTTTTGACCTTGGTGTTATGAAGGAATAACCAATTGTTATTCGAAATAACCTACAAAGACAAGCTCATCCGACTTCGGTTGTAAACATCTTACTTATGTTTAGCATACCAAAATTTAAGAAATGACAACTTGGGTTTTACCCCAAACCATAACTTCCATGGTGTCATTTCAACAGATCAAGATGGAGCTCTTTTCAGTGTAAAAGCGGTAGTCTCTAAAGCTTTAATCTTTTAAAACATAATGGCAGTTTTATAAATAACACCTTTGATCCAACCATGTCAAACAAGGTTTCATTACAAATCTCAAACACTCCATATTCCTATGGTGTTTTGGGATATGTAAATCTAGGTGTTTTGCTAAACTTCTAACTCAAATAAATCCCTTTATGATAAAATCATAATTCATTTATTTTCTTGTTACACTTGTAACTCAAATAAATCCCTTATGATAAAATCATAAACCATTTATTTTCTTGTCACAATGATTTTCACTTCATCTTGAAATTCTTTGAACGTTTTCAAATATTTCATACTTCTTTCTCATTAAGTGAATATTCACTCAAATTTCCGGAGAAATCATATGAAGTTGAAACCCATCGCTTACGACTACACATAATGGACTACATGCATCGATATGTATAAATTCCAATATTTTAGTCGTTCGTTCTTCTTTGGCCTTTGAACGAAGTTTTAATTATCCCGAGGAAAGTCTCACAAGCGTCACTTGATCAAATCAAAGACTCCAAAAATCCATGAAAATGGAGATTCTTCATGTTTTCTTTCCAATATAATTTAAACAGCGATGTCACTTTGTAAGTGATCTTTCAATCATTTTTCTTGCGACATTTTAGCATTATGCTTTATGGATGTGATTTCTTCAACTAGATTTGTAAATCATCCATCTTATATGGAATACGGTAATTATTTGAACAACCTTTGTTCTCATAATACCTGATTTAAATAACAATTATAAAAACAAATCTTGAAGTCAAGCTTTGATGTCAACGAGAAATACAAACAACGGTTTGTTTGTTTTCGATGAACATCATCACATATTCTCTTGCTAGTTACTTAGGCCATTGTGGTTCATGAATTGCATCGTTCCGTATGAAATTTCATACCAACCAATTCGGTATCCAATACCCAAGAACCACATTGTTTAACAAGAAAAGAATACAACCATAACATGTGTATCATATATATACCTAAATTGGATATTTCCAATCTTTTCTTTTCTGCCAAATATATTTTATAGATTCTCTTTCAGCATTTCCTTTTCCCTTTTAAAATAATCTATCAACATCAAAAGTGGCGCTCCATATACATGACACATAGTCCAAAGTGTGTATATTCAAATAATAATACCTTTGGACTTGCACTTTGAAGTAGATCACCATCATCAAAATGATCGGTATTCTTTCAAAATCCATTCTTTAGTAATCTTTTAGTGTAGTAAACACTTTACATACATCTTCTATTCATCCTTATCATGAAGACTTTCATGATCAAGCTACTATAGCTTATAAAGGCAAATCATGAGTATAACATTACTTTCCAAAACCCTTTTGGATGATTAGGATGTCTAGCATCTCCAACCTCTCGTAAATTCTTATCCAATATGAGAACATATATTATACTCTATCATATTGCAACCAAAACATTGTTTCAGATATCGTTATATCTGCCACACATGATGGTTTCTGAAACAATTCTTTCAGCTCCTAGATAAACTTGATATTAAAACAATCAAGAATCATGGAGGCAAACATGATACTTAAGATACTAAAACTATAATTGTTACTCTCGATTTAATACCAACTATTAAATTTCACGGAGTAAATAGAATTTTTCTTAAAGTTTGCAATAGGACTTTAAACTTTAGATTGACACTCAACACAATACGATACCAGTTCGTAAAGTATATATCCAGAATTCTATAGTTCTATTATCTCAATTACAAATATGCATAAGGTGGTGAACGAATGCTAATGACTACAACAAATTATGCAAATTCACTTTGATTTAATTTATGATAATTTGAGTTCTACTAATCCAAATTAGAAATGAACTCCCACTCAAAAACGACATCCCTCGTGTCTTTTTGGTGATTACATGAACCAAATCCACTACACCAAGTCCGATCATCACGTGAGTCGGTGTAGCTTCAAAGGCGAGCATCAATTGGGCATCATATCTACTATATGACTCATGCTTAACCTTTCGGTCCGTGTTCCGAGGCCATGTCTGTACATGCTAGGCTCGCCAAGTAAGAACCTTAGTATTCACGTGTGTAACTGTCTTACACCCGAGATGTGCTCGTGGATTCAAGTACACCCGATCATCACGTGATGCCTTGAAGCGACGAAACATTATCAGTTCATACTTAAGGAAGAACACATTTTTATCTTGATATCTAAATGAGGGATCATCTTATTATGCTAATAAAACGCCAAACAAGCAATATAAGATGCAATCAAACATCACATGTTTATTAGTGAAATGATATGGTTCCCGCATATGATCTCTATCATGTGCACCGTGGTATGATCACTATCATACCTATATGTGTAAATACAAGGTCTATGGAGATTACACGTTATGTGTTTTGTAAGAGTATCATCTCATACTTCTACTTACAACATCACCATATCATAACACTAGCCTAGCAACAATCTAAACTAGACGCCTCTAATTTATCCATTGCAAGTTTTACGTGGCTTAGGGCTTTCGAAGATAGAACCGTTCTTACCTACGAACATGAACCACAACAAGGATAACCAAATTTTTGACAACTCGTTGCAAATTAGATATTGACTATAGTAGGAGACAGACACCCTCTAGCCACTTATGCAAAACTAGTTGCATGTCAAGCGTGGAACAGGTCTCATGTGCGAGGACATGTAAAGTTTGTCCGGGCCGCTTCATCCCACTATGCCACCAATATCCAAAGTACAAATAAGAAACAATAAAATGATCATCATTGCCCACATACTCATATGTTTACTACCCGTGCAAAGTATCTACGCATAGATCCGGCTCTGATACCACTGTAGGGTTCGCAGCATAGAAAACAAAAAATTTCCTACGATGGGAACAACTATGTACCAAGATCTATCTACTAGATACAAGCAACGGGTGGATATACATCCATAGAATACATACCCTCAAAGACCGAATAGCGTTAATGAGGTTGTACTCGTGGATGATGTAGACGAACGCTTGCCGATCTCAAGATCGTGATGAAGTCCGTCTGGTCCAGCCGGTCCAACACGATCAAGTCCAGCACCTCAAAGCAGTGGTGCATCCGTGATCGCACACACGTACGGGTACCCCGACAACCTCCGCGCCCTCGCTCTAGCGAAGCAGCGGAAGCAACAAATCCTTCCAGAAAAAGCCACCGGGAACATGTATCTCGCTGATCCGAGACCATGGGGAAATTCTAAAGGGGGAGAGAGATCCTTCGCGAGGAGGTGTGAGTGAGAGAGAGGGAGGGGGCTCCTTTTGTAGGGAGAGGGGGGCACCCAAGGGGCCATGCACCCAGCCATGGGGCTGCCCCCTCCCCTCCTTTCATTCATGTGGGTGGACACTCCACTCACACAAAAGCCTTTCAATTCCCTCCACTCAAAAACCCACTCAAATTCCCATTAAATTTCCACCAAATTTAATGCAAACTCTCATTAAATAAAACTCCTTTTATTTATTCAGAATTTTTTCAATTACTTTAATGACAAACATTCACATATAACCCCTTGCTAGTATTTCATTTCACATGCAGAAACACTTTCTGCAATTTCACCCAAAAAACCGTTTCGGTATCTAGTGAAATAAATTCCTGCGCTTGTTATTCTTTTCCTGGCTTATCATTTGCTCTGAATGGTGTCGGTATCCCTTAAGTGTGTCACCCTACGGTTCGCGAATAATGAGGACATGATCGAGACCCTTCTCCGATAAATAATCAGTAGCGGGACCTAGAGATCCATACTGACTCCCACACATTCAACGATGACTTCTGTGATCATGTGAACCTTTTACGTTAGTATCTTAATCCCTTTGTTTCACGATATATTACATGTCCGAGATTCGATCATAGGTATCTCCATACCTAGTTTGATCTCGTTACCGACATGCACTCTTTTCTCGTTCCCGTGATATAACATTCTAGTGATCAAATCACTTGCTTGCAAGCTAATCAATGTGATATCATCGAGAGGGCCCGAGCATATCTATCCAGTCATCGGGATGAACAAATTCCACTCTCGATCCATGGGTCTCAACATAACACTTTAGTAGTTACGAAGCCATCTTTATAATCACCCGATTACGGTGTGACGTTTGATGTCATCGAAACTCTTAGGTGTTAGTGATTGACATGATCTCATGGTCTAAGGATTAGGATCACTTCGTAAGTTGTTATAGCAATATAAAATCAATGACTTTGATCGTAATGCTATACTTCGGATGAATGTTCATCACATCATTACACTAATGTTGTGACCTCGTTATTAACAACATCCAATGTCCATGATCATGAAACTTTGATCATCTTGTTAATCAACGAGCTAGTTTATAAGAGAGGCATAACTAGGAACTTCCTTTTTGTTTATTAAACACACATGAATTAACGTTTCCGTATTAATACAATTATAGCATGCAAAATAAACATTTATCATAAATAAGGAATACGATAATAACCACTTTATTATTGCCTCTCGGGCATATTCCCTTCAGGCATCGACCACCCAAGATATGCTTCCCTGACTGCCCAAGATATGCTTCCCGACCGCCAAGATCTACTTAGCAACCGCAGCACCTCGGGACACGCATCACCCGCACGGTACCAACGATGCTTAGACGCCTCCGTCCGAGGTAACCTAATCTCCAACTCCATTTTGTTTTTTCAAGGTATAGCAGGTTAAAGCTTGTCGATGATCTTCATTTTGTAATCGTGCTAGTACATACAAGTCATTGGGCATGCATGTTCTTTGTACTACATACAAGTTCACTTTGGACATGTTTGTTTGCATTTGCTGCTCTACAAATTTCAAGTAATGCACATGTTTCTTATTTTGTCATGTACATGTTTTAGCTACTTCCTACAACAGTAATTGCCTTCTAGTGTGTAGTTTTTGCAAAATGTAAAGTCACTGAAAAATATTACTGTGGATTCCTCGTCAGAGTTCTTGAATCTATCCGATTGTCACGAGCTAAGTTCTGCTATTATTTCCTCCCTAGCATCATTACGCTATCCTGTAGTACCTATTTAAACTAATTTTACTAGTTCGATAATAATTTTGTTGTTGCTATATGGATCTTGAAAAGATGCAACACTAACTATTTGTTTTTTCTTTGCATAGAGCTCAAAAGGGAACACTGAACATGTTGGTTTGCACAGCCTCTTCTACAGGTTCACAAACGCGATGTCATTGTTTCCTTATCCGGTGCTGGTTCATCCTAAGCAACGACATAACTATCCTCTATTGGATAGTTCATTCATGGTTTGTGTTCCTTCTCTGCAAGTTCTAGCATGATGCCATTATAATTTATGTCTCGTTCATTCTTAGCTACTCCTATGAAAGTAACTGCATGCCCATTGTGTAGCTCACCAAAAATTCGGAGTTACCCAACGTCTCTTGTATTCCAGGATATACTACTGCTTCCATATATATTTATTGAAATGACATGGCTAGTTTATATTTGCTGAAATTCAAGGAAACACTATGTTCGATTGCTCAATTCATCTGTAGGCACACTTGTGTAATGCTTGCTTGTCCTATTTTATAGGTTCACAAGAAATGACTTTATATTTCATGTCTAATGGCTCATCCTAAGCAGCTACAAAGCTATCTTCTACTGTATATATCGTTCATTCGTAGTTTGCATTCATGCTCTACAAGGTCTCTTATGATGTCTTTATAATTTCTATTTAGTTCCTAGCTACAATAGTAACTACATGCCCATTGTGAAGCTCACCATGAATTCTGGGTCACCCATCTTCTCTTGAATCCAAGATAAACAACTTCTTACATATATATTTGTTAAAATTACCTAGCCAGTTTATATTTGCTAAAATTCTAAGAAACACTTTGATTGATTGCTCATTTCATTGTATGCACACTTGTCTAATGCTAGTTTGTCCTCTTCTACGGGTTCGTAGGAGACTCCATTATATTTCTAATCTTGTGATGGTTCATCCTAAGCAACGACATAACTATCCTCTATTGTGTAGTTTATTCGTGGTTTGTGTTCCTGCTCTGTAAGTTCTCGCATGATGCCATTATAATTTCGGTCTCATTCTGTCAACACCCGGATTTTTAATCCCAGATGCATGTTATGCCATACATCGCAATCCCAGGATTACCATTTTTGCGAGACATGACATATTGGTACCATAGTTCATCATCCATTGCAAACCATAAATAAGGTCTTACAACAATTAAAGGATCTCATGATCTAGTCTGAGTACAATCAGAGCAGCGGAATAATATAATAACGATAGCGTGGGTGAGGCTCCATCTTCATGGTCACAGGCAATGCTGGCTATGGGAGATGATCTTAGTTGTCATAACCTTTCTACGGTCCATCCTCCTGATAGTCCTCTTCATAGTCTGGCCACGGGAATAGCCAGGGACAAAGCCATGAGTACTCTTTAAGTACTCGCAAACTTTCACTAACAGGTAAAGTGGTTTGAGTAGGAATACTAAGCTCTAGGTTGTTTTGCAAAAAGCCAAGTTTAACTCTAACTGAGTTTAGAAGCAAAGAAAAGTAGTTTAAGGTTTTATAACACCTAAGTGAGAACTTAGTTTTCACTTTCACAACCCTGTTGTGGTCAAGTCAAGTCATGAATCATTTTACAAGTCATTTTGGAAACATCTAACGATGGAATAGTATGGCCACTCCAACTGTCTATAACCGCGGACGCGGTTATTCAAATAGTTTGACACTTTGCATAGGTGGTACACTTTCACCACAATATTACATATGTCAGGAACAATCCTGAATTCACCATACTCAGTATGTGGATAATCAATCCTAACCTTTCAATTATACACCCTAGTATAGGCACCTCTCCTATGAGTTTGGCCACCCAACCATGACCATCTGTCATCTTGGGAATTGCACAGGTGATCAATCTTCACGAGGTAGCCTCGGCTCAAACATCGGCCACAAGGGAACCCATACTAAGGTATATAAACTTCCAGTCAAGCCCTACCCAATTTCGGGTATTGTGGTTGTACGGTAAAATTGGAATGGTATCGCATCCAGACACAACCATCAGTTTTATAAAGGGCTAAGGCTCATGCCTCAACATTTTCATTATCAAAATCACCTTGTGTTCACTAACACATGTCAAAACATTTCATTAGAATGACTCATCATTCTAAGGTTTTCATAATCATTTTCACCAAGTATTCCCATCTAAAGTGATCAAGTTTTATGCTTAGCACTAGCCACTAAGGTTAGGGGTAAACACTAATGACGGGTGATAATCAAGTGTGACTTATCTAAGTATAATCTCATGCCTCAGGATGACATCAAGTTATACCTAACTTAGGCCAAGTTTTATGCTCTTTATTCTACCTTTAAAATCTTTCCAAAACTTCACAAGCACTTCCTTAAAGTAATCCAAGAATTTTGATAAAGGAATAAATTAATAAAGCTTGCAAGTAAAACTGGGATTCGATGTACTCAAAGGGGTATCATCACATATGTCTAAGGCATCTAGTTGGCATAGTTATCATGCAAGTGCTAACTTGCAAAGTTACTTGTTTTGGGAAGCTTGCTTAGTTAGTAGCTTGCATGGTTAATAAACTTGCAAGTGGTAGCTTGCCTTGTGTAGTGTAGTGGTTGAAGTTCTCCTCTGCTTCCTCCTCGTAGTAGTCTCCTTCCTCTTCGTATCCTTGGTCGGTACTAGTGTCTATAAATAAATACGAGGTACATAATCACCAAACAATACTTAACTACTTCTATTTAGCACACTGTAACATCCCTAAATTCATATTCCAAAACTCATTCATATCATCTAAGCATTCTTCATCATTTAGGGTTCTTCTCAAAAACAGAAGTTGTGCTATGATTTCATGTGAGTAAATTTCACTCATTAGGCCATCACCCTTTGAAACTTAAATGTTTAGAAACTTGTTTGCTTGCCCCACTATTGGAAATATTAGGTGTAAAGGTTTAACCAAAATTTCAAATTAGAAATAATTTCAAAACCTCTATTTCAAACATTTGCAAAAAGTGAAAAATCTCTGTTTGTTTGAAATCCAAGTTTGATCAAGCCTTTGCAAGGTAACCCCATGAGCTTGACTTATTTCTGAGACCAATTCACCCCTGCAAAACCTCAGAAAGATTTGAATTCAAATTTATTTTGAAACTATTTGAAAACCTAATCAGTAAATCGAATTAGAAAAGAAAAAGGACTAAACAAAGGAAAAGGGCCGGCGCTGTATCCGGCCCAGCAGAGGATCGAGCCCAACTAGCCCACCCGGGGATTTCTTTTTCTTCTCTCACGCAAGAGCACGCGTTGATCGTGATGCAGACCCACCTCCAACTCGCACTCTTCACGACGAGCGGCCCACGCTGTCATCGTCTTCCCAAACCACGCCCGCGACCACGTCGCGTGGCGATCCTCGCCGGTAATGGCGGCTTAATTGGGCATTAAAACTCGGGCGTTTCTGTCGAGGCACCGCTATAATATCCCCACCTCCCACGATCATTTCCCCACCAATGCACTCACGCCCCAGTGTCCAAGACTCGCTCAAAACCGCCGTGAGAGAAACTCGGCGATCGATTCGGGTGAGCTCCATGCCCTTCCCTCCGGATTGTTCGAGACACCGTAATCCTCTTGCGCACCTCCTAACCACAACGAGCATCTGTCTTGCCTGTGTCGCCGTGTTCGCTTGACACCGTAAGCACCCGATGACCACCCCAACTCCGGCGACCAATCTCGGAAGTCCTGCGCCTTGCTTTCTTATTCACCCGGCGTGTTCGAATTGTCCTGCATCTCCTAAACCCGTTGGTTCGTTTTAGGCGACGCGGAACCTCGGCAACGACTCGACAACATCCACCCGACGCCAGACGCAACTCCGACGATCCAGCCCATCTCCGCGCCCCTCCGCAAGCCATTACCACGTCGAGCTTCAGCCGTGAACACGGTAAGCCCTTCTCCCTCGGCGGACGATCTAGAACGCCGCCATCACCGACGGCCGCGCGCCAACACCGCCGCCGCCTTTCGTGGCTCGACGGTTTAGTCCGTTGGATCTGCATCGTAGGGCTAGGATAGATCTAGGCCGAAGAGGTACGCGCGCGTATGGATCGTTAGATCTAAGTTAGATCCTACGGTCTGCGACCGCCGATCCACAATGGCGATACGCCGATAAGGTTGCGACGTGGCAAGATTTAATTCAAAAACAGAATTTAAAACCAGATTTAGATCCAAACTTCAAACTGCTATAACTTTTGAATGCCACGTTAGAATTTTACAAACTTTATACCGTTGGATTCAGTGAAACAAGACCTTCCTGAATGTCCAATTTGTTTAACAAATAGTAACAGTTAAAATGACTTTATTTATGGAAACATGTTTAAGGCTATTTTGAGTATAGTTTTAGTATAGTAATTTGTTTTGGGGTCAATTAAGTTTAGTTGGCAAACTTGTGATTGGTTAAGTTTTTGTAAACATGTGCATGCTTGGTAGAATTTTCAAAATTCATGACTTAGTAAAATCTTGCATACATGCATTCATGTTATTTTTTATTGTATATAATTGTGTGTAATTGTATGCTATAATTTTTGTGTAGATTTTGCTAGTGATTCTGATTGTGAAGAGTGCGGCTCTCCCCATTACCAAGGCAAGTGATATTTTCATGAACATTTCTACCCTATGTTTTGTACTAGCATTAGAAATTTTGCTAAGTCTTGCATGCTACTTTTGTCAAATGATATGTTGGGAAATCCTATGTAGTTAGAATAGTAGAATTGCTAAGGAATTTCCCCTATGATAAGTTGCCATGCCTAGCTTAGCCTAGCTATATAGCAAAAAAGGGTTGGTGAAAATCTACACTTACCATGATGGAAATATTTCTAAGTCATGAGACTTATGTTTTTCTAATAAAACCACTAAGTCAAATAAACCTCCTAGGTGGAATGGGAAGAATGGGTTATGTTGAGTGGTTACACAAGGCCATGGACTTGGGTTGTGTATCTCACTTGTGGTAAGCCACCCAGGCACAAAGGGATTTGGAGGCCAAGTGTTGAGAAAGCTTACAGTGCAACCACTTGGCAATATGGGCTCTGCCTTGATCATATAGGTTGCTAGAACTTAGTCATTTGGACAGTTGGTGGTAGATGGGATGATAGGTTGGAGCGCGTCCATTTGACTAAGGAAAGGCTTCTGAAAGGTCCTGTCTTGGGAAACCAAGTGCGGTGGGAAAGTGCACAACCTCTGCAGATGGAAAACCTAAGTACTTAGCCTAGTCCAAGGCAATGGACAATTTGAGCATCAAGACATGGAAGCTACAAGAATCTCATCACTCCAACTTCTAAGTAAAATTTGGTGGGTGAACAAGGGTGAAGGACCCCAATGTCTATTGGTGGTTTCTTGGGAATGTTTTGACAAAGAAAAACTTAGTGATTTCAACTAATAGGTAAAACCTATTTTCAAGCAAAGCAAGCCAAGCTACACTTAGCCAAAATGCATATAGTAAAATAGTCAACTTAAAATACACTAAGGTATCACTTGCCAATACTATTCTAAAGTATTGACCCTCTGTGGTTGTAACTTGTGATGTTGCAGGTTACTCCGATGATGAATAGGAGTCATGAGTCTACACTCAACATGCTTGCCTGTGGCACATGAAGATGAAGACTTATGTTTATTTACTTATTCCATAAACTCTTGTATTAGGCCTTTTGGCCCTGAGTTGTAAATGACTATGTTTTATCTCTGGAATGAATGTAATAAACGACCTTTGTATCTGTGTACTTCATCTTAAACTGTGGATGCTAGCATTGATCCAGGGACTAGCATTGCAATCACAGGGATCCTTTCCTTTATAAAGGAGGGTCTAACAGATGGTATCGAGCACCTTTGTGTTGCACAGGATTATGACCCTAGGATTGAAAACCACTAAGGAAAAAATTTCAACTACTTCTACACTTGTCTATTCTTCTCGTAAAACTTTTATAATCTTTTCATTCTCAACTCCATTTGTAGATGAACTCCATCAACGAAGCCGTGGAGAAAGGACCACTCATGACCATGACCTTGGACTGTGAAACTGAGTTTCCCAATATACTCAAGGACCTCATGGTGGCAATGGAAGCACATGGTGCAGCTGTGTACAAGGGCTTTCCAGTGATGGATGAAGGAGTGGAGTATTGGTGGGTGCAACTTCACTTGTACAAAAACAAGGAAGACAACCACAAAGAAAGGGGATTCTGCATGTACACCAACACTAAAATGCACACCACATTCTTTGAGTCAACCAGAGATGCAGCTTGGAGGACTATCAAAGAACTAAGTTCTAGAGTCAAGTGCAGAATGCTCAACCTCCAAAAAGACTTAGAGAAAGAGAAGGAACTTACCCAAGAGTTGGAAGCCACCAACCAAGAGTTAAGGGGGGATATAATAGACTTAGTGATGGAATCATGTGAACAAGATAGGTGGATTGCCTCTAGGAACATTGTGATAGCCACCAGATCCAGTGAGATAGGACTATAAGCACACTTTGTTAGTGGACCACCATCTATCACCTTATTTTCCAAAATGATACCTTAAATAAGTTGGACCTTGTTTGATGTAATGGATTTATGTATGCATGACTTGTGTGATATTTGTGTTCCATGGTTATGTATGAGATGGTTGTCTTGTATTTATCTTAAATTGTGTTGTTCTAACTTTTCAATCTTATAAATAGATGCCTATTACCATCAGCACCGTCGAGGAGCTCTAGGTTACCCATTTCGGACCCCGTATCATTGAGCTTACCACTTTGCTCGATCTCTCTCTTCCCACCATCACGGTGTACCCACTCACCAAGTTCGAGAGGAAGGACCTCTGGGGCTTCAAGGTGAACCAGCCAGGACGCCAGACTGAGCCTACTACAGAGGCCATCGTCTTCAAGCTGATGCACGACGACAGGGAGAGAGGCATGGAGGTAGTCATGCAGGACCTGATAGGACGTTTGTTAGGCCGTCACTCCCGACAGGTTAGGGGAACCCACTTCCACGTCTTCGGAAGGCGTGATATTGATGGAGAGTCCATCGACTTTGAGGACGACTCGAGGGACACGGCAGAGCCGATACGTCTCTATCTCCAGGACTTAGAGACTCTCCTCAGGCACGTGGACACGGATAGGACGAACGTCATGCTTGGCAATGACGAGCTTGTGCTGACTACGCGAAAGACAAGCTTTTCGCACAGCAGGATGAGATGATCAAGGATATGGAGACAAAGTTCGAGGACCAGGACCGCAAGTTCAAGAGTCAAGAGAAACGCGTCCAGGATAGGAACAAGAAGATCCGGGACATGACCGAGGAACTGAAGTCCAAGGATTTCGAGCTTGAGCAGCAGCAGATGGTTATAGAGAGGCTTCGCTCCCAGAAGAGGGCTCTCAAGGCCAAAGTCGATTCCTTGACCACTACGATTGAGGAGAACAAGACCGCGATGGAGAACGCAGGTCTTACCTTCGTCTAGGAGGAGATTGATATTGATGAGTAGACTTGATTACTAGTTTATCTTTCATATTCGTACTTGTTAATGTGAACTTATTATTGGACCATCCGACATGTGGATGGCTTGCCACTTGTGTGTTTTACTTCATGAGCTTATTATGTGGTTGTTGAACTTTTATTCTTATGTTGCTTGCTATGTGTTTGCTTATGATGTATTGTGCATAAAACATCTATGGGTATCTCATTCTTATCTATTTGAACAAACCACAGATGCCTCCCCGTTGCGCAAACCCCAACCCCAACAACATCACCCCGGAAATGCAACAAATGATGAATGCACAAACACAACTTATGCAAATGATGACAACATTCATTCAAAACCAGAATAACAACAACAACAACCCCAACAACAACAACAACAACAACAACAACAACAACAACAACAACAACAACAACAACAACAACAACAACAACAACAACAACAACAACAACAACAACAACAACAACAACAACAACAACAACAACAACAACAACAACAACAACAACAACAACAACAACAACAACAACAACAACAACAACAACAACAACAACAACAGCAACAACAACAACAACAACAACAACAACAACAACAACAACAACAACAACAACAACAACAACAACAACAACAACAACAACAACAACAACAACAACAACAACAACAACAACAACAACAACAACAACAACAACAACAACAACAACAACAACAACAACAACAACAACAACAACAACAACAACAACAACAACAACAACAACAACAACAACAACAACAACAACAATAACAACAACAACAACAACAACAACAACAACAACAACAATAACCCTCCGGGTTTTGATATTCTCACCAGATTTCTGCGTCTGAGGCCAGCAAAGTTTTCGGGAACAACGGATCCCATGGTAGCCAATGACTGGCTACGTTCTGTGAACAAGGACTTAGTGACCGTGGGTTGCACGGATGCTGAAAAAGTCAGGTTCGCAGCACATCTGTTGGAAGGACCAGCCGCCACATGGTGGGACAACTTCCAAATCACCGCTCCTATTGATGAGGTGACTTGGGCTATCTTTGAAGATGGCTTTCGCACTGCTCGTATCTCATCAGGAATGATGAGTCTGAAAAAGAAGGAGTTTCACAACGAGCGGCGCCACCGCGTGGTGAGTACATAGAAAAGTTCAACAATCATGGCGCTATGAACCGGATGAGGTTGACACGGATGTAAAAAGAAAGGAAAAATTTCGAGGGTTTGAATGATGAGTGAACCTCTGTTTATGCAGCATATGTTCCAACTTATCGGTCTTTGTGTGACAAGGCTGCTATTTTGGAGTAAATTGAAACAAGTCGAGTAGAAAGAGGAAACACTCCGACAAGCCTGGCTCGGATCGTCTCACAAACGATCTCACTATGATGACAGTGGCAGCTCAGGATCCCATAAGCATGGGAAATTCAACAAGCACCACAACCACAACCGTCATGACAACAAGCATCATCGCGGTCATGACAATGACAAGTATAAGAACCACAAGAGTGGACATAAGAGCCACCACAGTGGAATGGTAGTGGAAGTGGAAGTCGATGTTAAAAGGACATCGGTCAAGTGGAGTGCTTCAAATGCAAGAAGCGGGGCATTATGCTAATGAGTGCCACGAGAAGAAAGTGGAAGGACCTAACAAGCCAAATCCTTTCCGGAAGGACAGGTTAACCACGTCAATGTGGAGGAGGTCTATGAGGAGCCCGATGCGTTCTTTGGTAAGTTCGGACTCAATTCAATTTCAGCATCCGTAGTACTCTTTGACACTGGTGCATCTCATTCATTCATATCAAAAGCATTTGTTGATAGAAATGGGTTTGCATCTGAAAACATTGGGTGTCCAATAAAAGTTAGTTCTCCGGTGGAGACATGATAGTAAGTCTTGGATCGGGACCTTGTCATAGAGTTTGGAAAACATAAGTTTCGATGGCTTTGATAATCCTAGATTCCCAAGGACTAGGCGTAATTTTGGGAATGGATTGGATGGCTAAGTATGAAGGAATACTAGATTGCCTAATCGTATAGTTGCACTCACAACCCGGAAGGAAAAGAATAAAATTCAAGTCAAACTTTGAATCCAAAGGAAGTAAGCTGAATTCTCTTAAGGGTTTAGCATGGACAGTGTGCCAATTGTGTGTGAGTATCCGGATGTATTTCCGGAAGAATTACCAGGGATGCCACCAGATAGAGATGTGGAGTTTCTGATAGATTTGGTACCAGGTTCTGGACCAATAGCTAAGAGACCATACAAAATGTCAGTTGATGAACTGAAAGAACTCAAGAAACAGCTAGGAGAAACGATTCAGAAAGGGTTTATTCAACCAAGTTCTTCATCTTGGGGAGCCCCAGTATTGTTTGTGGAGAAGAAGGATAGAACACAAAGATTATGTATTGACTATCGTTCTCTCAACGAGGTAACCATCAAGAACAAATAACCTTTACCAAGAATCAACGATTTGTTTGATCAGCTAGAAGGAGCATGTGTGTTCTCGAAGATTGATCTCCGGTCAGGTTATTTTCAACTCAAGATAAGAGAGCAAGACATACCTAAGACCGCATTCACCACGAGATATGGATTGTATGAGTACACTGTGATGCCTTTTGGTTTAACCAACGCTCCAGCATACTTCATGAATATGATGAACAAGGTATTCATGGAATTTCTTGACAAGTTTGTGGTCGTATTCATCGATCATATCTTAGTCTACTCCAAGAGCAAGGAAGAACATGAAAGACACTTGCGCTTGATACTTGAAAAGTTAAGAGAGCATAAACTTTATGACAAATTCAGCAAGTGTGAGTTTTGGTTAGAGGAAGTTGGTTTTCTTGGTCATGTTATGACAAAGGATGGTGTGTGATCGATCACCAAAGTTTCATTTGTGTGAATGGGAATCTCCCAAGAATGTGAAAGAAGTTCGTAGTTTCCTCGGCTTAGCAGGTTACTACAGAAGGTTCATAGAAAATTTCTCGAAGGTTGCTAAGCCAATGACAGAATTGTTAAAGAAGGACAAGAAATTTGCTTGGTCTGAAGGTTGTGAAGTCAGCTTCCAAGAATTGAAGAAGAGACTTGTAACAACACTAGTGCTATGTCTGCCAGATTTGGAAAAAGATTTCCAAGTATATTGTGATGCGTCTCATCAAGGTTTGGGTGCCGTACTTATGCAAGATGGTAAAGTCGTAGCCTATGCTTCGAGACAACTCAAAACTCATGAAGTAAACTATCCTACTCATGATTTGGAGTTAGCCTCTGTCGTCCATGCACTCAAAACATGGAGACATTACCTTTTGGGTAAGCGGTGTGAAGTGTTCACCGATCATAAGAGCTTGAAGTATATCTTCACCCAAAAAGAAATCAACATGAGACAAAGGAGATGGCTAGAACTTATTAAGGATTACGACTTAAGTTTGCAATACCACCCCGATAAAGCGAACATAGTAGCAGATGCTCTAAGTCGTAAGACGTTTGTAAATGGCCTTACCAAAGGGGAATTGCCAGACGACTTGTGTGAGCAATTCAAAGAACTCAGATTGGAGATTGTGCCAGAAGGACATCTCATGTCCTTAGATATTCAACCCACGTTATTGGATAAGATCCGAGAAGCTCAGAAGACTGATAAGGAAATTGAAAAGATTAAGGAAAATATAAGTCTAGGGAAAGCTAAGAGTTTCCATATAGACGAACAAGGTACCTTATGGCACAGGAAACATATTTGTGTTCCACAAGATCCGGAGTTGCGGAAATTGATTGTACAAGAGGCTCACAACTCTCCGTATTCTATTCACCCGGGAAACACCAAGATGTACATGGACATGAAAGAAAGATTTTGGTGGAACAATCTCAAAAGGGACATCGCCGAACATATTGCTTTGTGTGATGTGTGTAGCAGAGTAAAAGCAGCATCGAAACCAGCAGGTTTGCTTCAACCACTGCCTATTCCTGAATGGAAGTGGGAAAATATTGGTATGGATTTCATTACCGGATTACCAAGGACCAGGTCAGGGTATGATTCCATATGGGTGGTAGTGGATCGCCTAACTAAAGTGGCTCATTTTATACCCGTGAAGACAACTTATACAAGTGCCAAGTTAGCAAAAATCTACATGAGCGAATTGTATGCCTTCACGTGCCCAAGAGTATTGTGTCAGATAGAGGAACACAGTTCACTTCTCACTTTTGGAGACAGCTTCATGAATCTTTGGGAACGAGGTTGGAATTCAGTACTGCCTTTCATCCCCAAACTGATGGACAAACGGAAAGGACTAATCAAATTCTTGAAGACATGTTAAGGGCATGTGCCTTAGACTATGGAGCAAGTTGGGATGAAAGCTTGCCTTACGCAGAGTTCTCTTACAACAATAGTCATCAATCTAGTATTGGAATGGCACCATTTGAGTTACTCTGCGGAAGGAAATGTACCACCCCATTACTATGGAATGGTGTGGGAGAGAGAAGTTTATTTGGACCTGATCTTATCAAAGAAGCCGAAGAGAAGGTCAAATTGGTTAAAGACAGGTTGAAGGTAGTACAGTCCGAGGAAAAGCTACATGATTCTAAGCGTAGAGAAGTCACCTACGAAGTTGGGGATAGAGCTTATCTTAGAGTATCACCACTTCGTGGAGTGAAAAGATTTGGAGTCAAAGGAAAGTTGGCACCAAGATATGTTGGGCCATTCAAAATTCTAAGTCGCAAGGGAGAAGTTGCTTATGAAGTTGAATTGCCAGAATCTCTGTCAGCTGTCCATAATGTGTTTCATGTGAGTCAGCTTAAGAAATGTCACCCAGAAATGGAAGAAACTTCTCTGAAGGATACCATACCTTTAGAAGAAGTCCAACTAGAAAGTGATCTCACCTATGAGGAAAAGCCTGTCAAGATTCTTGAGACCGCAGAAAGAGTCACAAGGACAAAAACTATCAAGTTTTGCAAAATACAATGGAACCATCATTCCGAAGAGGAAGCAACATGGAAAAGAGAAGATGATCTTCGGAAAGACCACCCTCACCTATTTGCTAGCCAATCCGAATCTCGAGGGCGAGATTCATCTTAAGGGGGTTAGATTTGTAACATCCCTAAATTCATATTCCAAAACTCATTCATATCATCTAAGCATTCTTCATCATTTAGGGTTCTTCTCAAAAACAGAAGTTGTGCTATGATTTCATGTGAGTAAATTTCACTCATTAGGCCATCACCCTTTGAAACTTAAATGTTTAGAAACTTGTTTGCTTGCCCCACTATTGGAAATATTAGGTGTAAAGGTTTAACCAAAATTTTCAAATTAGAAATAATTTCAAAACCTCTATTTCAAACATTTGCAAAAAGTGAAAAATCTTTGTTTGTTTGAAATCCAAGTCTGATCAAGCCTTTGCAAGGTAACCCCATGAGCTTGACTTATTTCTGAGACCAATTCACCCCTGCAAAACCTCAAAAAGATTTGAATTCAAATTTATTTTGAAACTATTTGAAAACCTAATCAGTAAATCGAATTAGAAAAGAAAAAGGACTAAACAAAGGAAAAGGGCCGAGCGCCAGGTATCTGGCCCAGCAGAGGATCGAGCCCAACTAGCCCACCTGGGGATTTCTTTTTCTTCTCTCACGCGCAAGAGCACTCGTTCGGTCGCTGACAGACAAACCCCACCTCCAACTCGCACTCTTCGCTGACGAGCGGGCCCTGTCCACGCTGTCATCGTCTTCCTCAAACCACGCCCGCGACCACGTCGCAGCGGCAGTCACTGCCGGTAATGGCGCGGCTTAATTGGGCATTAAAACTCGGGCGTTTCCTGTCGAGGAACCGGCTATAAGATCCACACCTCCCCACGATCATTTTCCCCCAGCCAATTCTGCACTCACGCCCCCAGGCTGCCCACGACTCGCTTAAAAACCGCCGCAGGCAGAGCAACTCCGGCGATCGATTCAGGTGAGCTCCATGCGCCCCTTCCCCTCGGGATTGTTCGAGACACTTCGTAATCCTCTTGCGCACCTCCTAACCACAACAGAGCATACTGTACTGCCCCAGGTCGCCGTGTTCGCTTGACACCGTAAGCACCCGACGACCACCCCAACTCCGACGACCAATCTCAGTAAGTCCCGTGCGCCCCTTGCTTTCTTATTCACCCGAGCGTGTTCGCAATTGTCCTGCGCATCTCCTAAACCCGCTGGTTCGTGTTAGGGCGACGCGGAACCTCGGCAACGACTCCGACAACATCCTCCCGACGCCAGACGCAACTCCGACGAGATCCAGAGCCCATCTCCGAGCGCCCCTCCGCAAGCCAGTACCACGTCGAGCTTCAGCAGCCGCCGGCGAACCTGGTAAGCCCCTTCTCCCCCTGGCGGACGATCTAGAACGCCGGTGCCACCATAGTCTGATGCGCTGCCGCCAGTCAACACCGCCAGCGCCGCCCGTTCGTGGCTCGACGGTTTAGTCCGTTGGATCTGCATCGTAGGGCTAGGATAGATCTAGGCCGAAGAGGTACGCGCGCGTCTGGATCGTTAGATCTAAGTTAGATCCTACGATGCGACCGCCGATCCTGTGACGATACGCACCAGTAAGGTTGCGACGCGTGGCAAGATTTAATTCAAAAACAGAATTTAAAACCAGATTTAGATCCAAACTTCAAACTGCTTTATCTTTTGAATGCCACGTTAGAATTTTACAAACTTTATACCGTTGGATTCAGTGAAACAAGACCTTCCTGAATGTCCAATTTGTTTAACAAATAGTAACAGTTAAAATGACTTTATTTATGGAAACATGTTTAAGGCTATTTTGAGTATAGTTTTAGTATAGTAATTTGTTTTGGGGTCAATTAAGTTTAGTTGGCAAACTTGTGATTGGTTAAGTTTCTGTAAACATGTGCATGCTTGGTAGAATTTTCAAAATTCATGACTTAGTAAAATCTTGCATACATGCATTCATGTTATTTTTGATTGTATATAATTGTGTGTAATTGTATGCTATAATTTTTGTGTAGATTTTGCTAGTGATTGTGATTGTGAAGAGTGCAGCTCTCCCCATTACCAAGGCAAGTGATATTTTCATGAACATTTCTACCCTATGTTTTGTACTAGCATTAGAAATTTTGCTAAGTCTTGCATGCTACTTTTGTCAAATGATATGTTGGGAAATCCTATGTAGTTAGAATAGTAGAATTGCTAAGGAATTTCCCCTATGATAAGTTGCCATGCCTAGCTTAGCCTAGCTATATAGCAAACAAGGGTTGGTGAAAATCTACACTTACCATGGTGGAAATATTTCTAAGTCATGAGACTTATGTTTTTCTAATAAAACCACTAAGTCAAATAAACCTCCTGGGTGGAATGGGAAGAATGGGTTATGTTGAGTGGTTACACAAGGCCATGGACTTGGGTTGTGTATCTCACTTGTGGTAAGCCACCCAGGCACAAAGGGATTTGGAGGCCAAGTGTTGAGAAAGCTTACAGAGCAACCACTTGGCAATATGGGCTCTGCCTTGATCATATAGGTTGCTAGAACTTAGTCATTTGGACAGTTGGTGGTAGATGGGATGATAGGTTGGAGCAGGTCCATTTGACTAAGGAAAGGCTTCTGAAAGGTCCTGTCTTGGGAAACCAAGTCTGGTGGGGAAAGTGCACAACCTCTGCAGATGGAAAACCTAAGTACTTAGCCTAGTCCAAGGCAATGGACAATTTGAGCATCAAGACATGGAAGCTACAAGAATCTCATCACTCCAACTTCTAAGTAAAATTTGGTGGGTGAACAAGGGTGAAGGACCCCAATGTCTATTGGTGGTTTCTTGGGAATGTTTTGACAAAGAAAAACTTAGTGATTTCAACTAATAGGTAAAACCTATTTTCAAGCAAAGCAAGCCAAGCTACACTTAGCCAAAATGCATATAGTAAAATAGTCAACTTAAAATACACTAAGGTATCACTTTCCAATACTATTCTAAAGTATTGACCCTCTGTGGCTGTAACTTGTGATGTTGCAGGTTACTCCGATGATGAATAGGAGTCATGAGTCTACACTCAACATGCTTGCTTGTGGCACATGAAGATGAAGACTTATGTTTATTTACTTATTCCATAAACTCTTGTATTAGGCCTTTTGGCCCTGAGTTGTAAATGACTATGTTTTATCTCTGGAATGAATGTAATAAACGACCTTTATATCTGTGTACTTCATCTTAAACTGTGGATGCTAGCATTGATCCAGGGACTAGCATTGCAATCACAGGGATCCTTTCCTTTATAAATGAGGGGTCTAACACACACAAGGTTTACACTAGATGATCTAGCATCATCACAATCATCATAAGAATTAAGGCAATAGTTTTATTTATTTTATTTTAGAAAATTAATTTCTACTCATTGAAAAACTACTTAAGATTTAATATTCTCCAATTAAAATGTGGGATCATGTTGACACATGTCATCACCACATATTTCAATACTTGGGAATGTGATTTAAAGTGGTGTCACAATTTAATAATATTTAACCTTATTATTTTATTTAATTAAAGTGACTAGAAATGCCTATGGGGCACTCTTTTATTACCTGTCCATTATTACTGCAAGTAAACCTAGATATTTTTATATATTCATAAAGTTCTTGTCAAATGTGATTTTTGAGAGTTGGAATCAACTCAAAAGCATTTATGGTTGAATTTTGAAAAATGTTTGAATGCAGAAAAGTCTCTTCCTTGTTATTTTTACTATAGGTGATCTATAATTTCAAATGGTTTGAATCCAACGGGCTTGGATTAAGAATTTTCATCCCTTTCTAACAAAATTGGTTTCATGCAATTTGGTTCAGTGAAACTCTCTGGATTGAATTTTGAATCTACTGCTAGAACTAGATTTGAAACTAAATAGATAAATCCAATTTCAAACTAACTGGGTCACGCGGGAAAACTAACTGGGCCGGTCCACTGCGCACAGCGCGCACGGGGGCTGGTTAAGTGCTTGTCCCCCCGCGTCAGTGAGACAGGTGGGTGCGGAGGGGTACAGGCTAACTACGACCGTAGGATTAGACTAAGGATCACTAGCTCACGGCCATCGTCCTCGTCGAACAGAACACGATGAGCCAGAACCCTAGAGCGGCCAGTGGGGGTCTGTGGAGGCTCACTAGGGCTCAGGCGATGGTCGGCGATGGGGGCGAACGACGAAGTCGACTACGTCGGTTCTCCTGGTACTGGTGGCTCCTCCTAGGGTGGCTCCAATCGACGGCGCCCTTCTCCTCCAGCAGCGGCAGGCTCCAGCTAAATTCCGGTGATGCTGCGCTCGCCTTGCTCCAGGAAGAAGTGGGCACGATCAGTGAGAGGTGGGGATTGGAATGGTGTGAATAAATCGAGCGGGTGTAGGCTGAGCTCGTTGGGGTCGGTGTTACAGTGAGCTAACGGCATGGCTGACGGTAGGGGACGGTGCGCTATCTCCTGGCGATGCTCAAGGAAGTAATGGCGTGGCAAGGGGCGGTGCGGTTTGGTCGAAACGCGTTGGTTCTCTGAGTGGCACCGACTACGGGTCGTGCAGCGGCGAACGGGGATATCTGGGAGGTTCCAGGGACGGTGGTTATCACGTAGGCGGGCGGCGAAGGCGGGGCGGGGTCTGTGCGAGTGTGTCGAGCGCGACGCTCTAGCGCGCTCTCGGCATGGTCGCAGAGAAATGGAGGTGTGTGTTCTCTATGGTCTAGTGCTTGGCAGGGCTCGAGGGCTAGACAGGGGGTGGCGGTGGACGGTGGCCTGCGTTCTGGACACGGTGGCTAGGCGTGGCGCTTGCTCTGGCTAGCTAGCCATGGTCGGTTGGCAAGGGTGCTCTCGGGTTGGCACGGCATGGTGCATTGGGTAGGGGCTAGGTTGTTTCAATGCATTGGTTGGCACTGGGGGAGCCAGGGTGATCAATGGTGAACAATGTTTAGCCAAATTACCGCTCAAAACAGTGAAGTTTGGCCAAATTTGGTTTCTGTCTCCAAGTGTTTGATGAAATGGCCGCAAGAAATTCATATTTGAATTTTTGGTTGAAACTTGGTGGGTGCAATGGTCACATACTAGGTAGTCTCTGGTTGATTGGATTTGTCAAGGTGCACTGGTTTGGTTGGGTTTTGAGAAATGGTGATCTTCCCATATGAACTAGATTCAATTTTCAAATGTCATTTGAATAGGGTTGCCAAATGTTTCTGTGGGTTTGCAAGGTGGGCTTGGGTTCACTTTCACTTGTTCTAGCAAGGGGTAAAAAGAAATGGATTTGTTTCTGTTTGAAATCCTGGACTAGAAACACTCAAAGTGGTCTAGTGAGCAAGATTGGCAAAATGACCATTTGGTTGCTTTGTTTGTTTTTGAATTTCTATTGATTTGATTCTGGTTGGAAATCATTAAGATGATGTTGTTTTCATCTTTAACAAATCCTTTTCATCCAAAGCAATCAAACAAGTCCATTCAAGCATTCATCACATAGACACATGCATTCATATGGATTTAATTCACAAAAGTTTTTGTTAACCCTAAATTTGGGTGATTTGAAATTGATAACCTTGATTAATATTTTTGGGATGTTACACATTCATTCTTAGCTACGAAAGTAATTGCATGCCCATTGTGTAGCTCACCGCAAATTCTGAGTTACCCAATGTCTCTTGCATTCCGGGATATACTACTGCTTTCATATATATTTGTTGAAATAACATGGCTAGTTTATATTTGCTGAAATTCTAAGAAACACTTTGTTTGACTACTCATTTCATTGTAGGCACACTTGTCTAATGCTTGTATGTCCTGTTCTATAGATTTACAAGCGACGCCATTATATCTCGTATCTAGTTCTGGTTCCTCCTAAGCAACGACCAACTATCCTCTACTGTATAGTTCATTTGTGGTTTGCATTCCTGCTCTACAAGTTCTCGTATGATGCCGTTATAATTTCTATCTTGTTCATTCTTTGCTACGATAGTAACTGCATGCCATTGTCTGGTTTATTCTTATATATATTTGTTGAAATGACCTGGCTAGTTTATATTTGCTGAAATTCTAAGCCACACACATTGTTATATTTCTCGTTTCATGGTAGGCACACTTGTTTAATGCTTGCTAGTCTTGTTTGTTTGATGTGATGGTCAATATATTTGAACCATTGACCAGTAGTAAACTCCAGTTCATAGCTCCTGTCGGATTAGTTAAATGAGTAGTTTCCTTGTTTAATGTATTAACTTGTTATTACTTAGTTTCAGACTTCAATTATTGCTATCGCCACCAAAGAGGGGGCTACAAGATCATGTCTCAAGTTTGTTTTCCAATGTATATGTCACACTCAAAACAAAGATGCAGGTGATGGAGAAAGCAAATTGAGGATTGCTATCAACTCGATTGTCAACTGAAATGCCAATTTTTCTTTTCCTTTAGTTGATAATATGTAATAATTTTAAGTAGTTTGCATTTGATGTAATATCTAGACTAATTTCATAGACTGTGTAGGCATTTAGTTGATGTCGTCCACACATAGCGGTAGGTGGTACCATACCCGCACTAGCCAGGTTGATTATGGTACAATATTGTGCTCTGTATTTGCCCGTCTTGTATTAGGACAACGATAAACAGTAAAAATGTTGACAGGTTGTACACCTTTTATGATATCGAAATGGGCTCCAGAAATGCAAAAATTGTAAAAGATCGTAAAAGTAACGGGGCCGACCCACAGGCGAGATTAGTAATAGTAACGGTATGTAACACTGGCAGGCCAAAATAGTAACAGGCCGAAACAGTAGCAACTCTAAACAGTAACATGCAGGAACAGAAACATGCCGGAACAGTAACAGGCCGAAATAGTAACATGCCGAAACAGTAACTCTCAAAACAGTAAGGGACCAGAAAAGTAAATGCTAGAACCTTAAATGGACAAAACAAAGAACGGGCGAATAGTAAGCCTGGCGGAAAAAAGGCCGAGAACGTAGCAAGACGAGCGATCAGCCGGGTTTGCACCAGTAAAGCGATAACAGTCAAGGAACTTACCAGGTTAGAACAGTAATGGGACAGAACATGCGTTGGCCATTTACGGGCCTGAACAGTAACGGGCCCAAAGTATATGTGTCTGGTTCAAACAGTGTGTACCTATACAGTAACGGGCCATAAAGGTTACTGGCCAAACGGGCTCATTTCAAACAGTGCAGGACAGAACACTAACGGGCCCAAAAAATTATGGGCCATGCAAACAGGCCAATATCAAACAGTGTATGTGGAAATAGTAACAGGCCAGAAAGTTTATGGTCTGCCTATGGCGGCACTTGTGGGCCCATTTGTAACAGTGCAAGACGAAACAGTAATGGGTCATTGATGGCGCCCAGCACTTGTCGTGGGACGCTTCGTTGGAAACCCCAAGAGGAAGGTGTGATGAGCACAGCAGAAAGTTTTCCCTCAGTAAGAAACCGAGGTTATCAAACCAGTAGGAGGAAGGAAACGTCTCAAAGGTGTTGCAAGCAACATGGAAACCTACACAACACAAACTCGAGACTTTGCCCCAACGAATCAGTGAGGTTGTCAAGCTCACCGGTTTGCTGTAACAAAGGATTAAACGTATGGTTTGGAAGGTATTGGTTTGCAGCAAGTAAATAGGTAACGGTGGAGGATGTATCAATGGTAAAGATCGGACCGGGTTCCATAGTTCACTAGAGGTGCTCTCCTTAGATAAACAACATGGCATGAAGGGTAAACATATTACAGCAGGGCAATTGACAGGAACTGAGCAAGGCATAACAATGCAATACCAGACAAAAAGATCCTATGAGATTCGATTGGGCAATACAACAATATACATAGATCGCCATCCAACTGCATCTATGACTAGAAGTCCACCTTCAGGTTATCATCCGGACCCCCTCTAGTATTAAGTTGCAAGCAATAGACAACTGCTTTAAGCAAAGTGTGTAAGGTAAACAGTCCACTTGTTCCATAAATAAGAGACCATTGTTTTATCCCTAGTGGCAACAACACATCTAAAACCGAAGAGATTTTTGTCACTTCCCTTGGAAACTAGAGGCATGAACCCACTATCGAGCATAAATACCCCCTCTTGGAGTCACTAGCAACTACTTGGCCAAGATAGCTACTAACAACGGAGAGCATGCAACATCACAAATAACACAGACATGATAGAATCAATAAGACAAAACCATTAATCAATCTGACATAGTAATCTCAATATCCATTGGATCCCCGCAAACACAACATGCATGATTACAAATAGATTAGATCTTGATCATGAATGGAGCTCACAAGATCTATACATGAAAGCACAAGGAGGAGATACAACCATCTAGCTACTACATGGACCCGTAGTCCAAGGTGGAACTACTCACGCATCATACCGGAGAAGAAGGCCTCCAGGATGATCTCCCCTCCGGCAGGGTGCCGAGAAGAACTTTAGATCCCCCCCCCCCAATCTAGGGACGACGGTGGCGGTGGCTACAAAAGGTTTCGTGGAGTTTTGATTGGATGTCTAGGGTTTCTGCATCGGGGGATTCTTATAGGCGAAGAGGCAAGGTTGGGAGGCGGCCAGGGGGGCCACACCCTACCCAGGCGCGGGGTGGGCCCACCCACGCCTAGGGGGGTGTGGTGGCCCTGGTTCGCCTCTCCATCTCCCCTCTGGACTTCGTGTCGCCCACGGTAAAATATTGAATTTGCCTTTTTTCCCATCCAATTCCGAGAATATTGATTTTCTGCCTTTTCTGGAACCAAAAACAGAAGAAAATAGGCAACTGGCACTGTGGCAACTTGTTAATAGGTTAGTTCTAGAAAAGATATAAAAACACCTCAAAGTGTAAAAAAAAGCAAAGCAAAGTAGATACTAAAAAGGCATGGAGCATCAAAAATTATAGATACGTTTCCGACGTATCAAGCATCCCCAAGCTTAACTCCTGCTCGTCCTCGAGTAGGTAAGTAATAAAAATAATAATTTTTTAGGTGACAGACACCATCAAAACCAAGATCAAACCATTTGCAAGCATTGAAAGCTGGGATCAAAGAACTCTAAACATGTGCATGAAAGATTGAGTTCTAACAATAAGACATAGTAACTATGCATGCAACATGAAACGCTACAAACAAAGATCATGAATAACATGCATTGAAAAACGTTTCTTTGTTTCACATATAGAAAACATGGCATAGTGGCATTCAGCTTGTCCCTCATGGAGTAGCAAATAGATGCATAGGACACCTTCAAAGTTCAATAAGAGTGACTAGATACAAATAGCACAAGAATAAGTAATATCACAATATGCATCAATCAATAAGTTTTGGGACACTACACACATAATGGCAACTATGCTCTCTTAATGGTGCCTAAAGGTAGAAGGTGGAGACTCAATAATATAGTGGAAGAAAAACCTTTCATAAAGGAAGCAGGGGTTTCAAGTTTCAAAAGGAGCTTCCAAAAATTATGGTACTTATTAGCTTTCAGCCCTCATTGCCCCTATCATGAGCATCTTGAAGTGATTAAGGTTAAAGTGCACAAACTATGGAGTATATGCTTGACAAAGTATAAGTTGGCAATCTCAAGTCCCTTGAATACGAGGGCCACACCTCATGATACTCAACTTCAGTCACCTGTAAGTTCTTGTCATAGTAAGTACATGCGTATCATAGAGAACCGCCAAAGGGGTACCTCTTGCACATGGTACAGGAGCTATCCCATAACCAAAATGATAAGGCAAGCAGACAATGAGCATCTCGGCGATCTTTTTATTTACTATGCGCATAGCTTTTTATTGAGGATGCTTCACAGATAGCTCATTATGGTGATGCTGCAAGTTTCCACCATGATTAGGCATGGATTAGGCTAGCGGCCCAGGCGTTTCTCTAACACAAAATACATAACTCCATGGACTTACAAGCTTCCTCTTTATTTCACACCGGTGAAATCCATAGACAAAAGAGCATGATATCAAGTGAGTACAAAGTACACGTGCAATGTTGAAAACATTCCCTGTGACAACACGATTCTGCTAATTCCAACGTATAAGTACAAGCAATACAACATAGATGACACAATGGTTCAAGTTTATTAGGGGCAAAGAATATAAAGTGTGCCATCAAGTTCGTGAGGGCTTTAATCACTAAGTTTTCACATAACAAAATACTTTTTAATTGAAAGATAGATGAAAACAAGAATATACTTGGAATGGTGTAACACACCATGTAAAGGAATTTATAGTGGACACTTTGGAATGACTTGGTTTCTTGGGAGTTGGAAGCATGAGTAGAGCTTACTCATACAAGTGGAGTCTAGCAAAAGAATGGGAGCAACCAACTAAGAGAGCAATAATGGCCATAAACCCTAAACATGGTTTTATGCATCTCAATAAGGTTAAGTTTCCTTGTTTTATGTTGAAAGCTTTGAAGTTGCATTTGTTTTGTATCCCTATGCTAGTGGCTTTTTGTTTCAACAATTTGTTTTGTCATGATACCCCCATGCATAGGAAGTGGGTTAGACTCAAATGTGTTGGTTATTTGCTTCTTGATGCTCTCTTTCACTCCAGATATATATATATCCTATGTGAGCATCTTTGAAAGTTTCAAGCCTAACTTAAAGGCATTAAAGAAAAGTACTTGTTGGGAGATAACCCAAGAGTTTGGTTGAGTCTTGTAAGTTATTACCTCTGTAATAACCACTCCTTATCCTATTTGTTTTGGTTTTTGTGTCAAGTTCAACTACTTTTGAGAAGTAGAGGAGTTGTGAAAAGTAGTTGTCCTGGGACAGATTTTTGTGTTGCATTGTAAAAATTTGTGAGGAATCTTAGTACGTCGGATGGATCTGTATTTTTCTGATCTTGTTCTCCAGGTTGTTACCCAACTTTCATTAGTTTTGCACTTTTTTATTTGAGCAACAGAAGGTTTTCAGAAAAATCAATCTTTACCTGCTGGTCTGTTTTTACAAATTTCTGCCATCATTTGCATTTGCCTCTTACAGAAGCCTTTGTTTTGATGGATTTCAGTTGAAGTGTGAACCTAAAGGTTTATTGTTTTTTCTTACACTAATGTTGCCATTGAGGTTTGTGTAAGACCTTGTAGGAAAGGAATTTCCACGAGAAGGAGAAAAGGAATCTGCAGAGTTCGTCTTTGAATAGGTAAAAGTGGTGAAAACAGAAGGTTCGTGAAACCCCAATCTTCTTATATTTTTGATGTTTTTAGTACATAAGGGAAGTTCCGAGACGGAACAGATGAGGAACCGGAGGCCGGGGTGGGCAAACCCACCCCAGGCGTGATTCCCAGATGGCCACGCCTGGAGGGGGTGTGCCTCCCCCGAGCTCCGTCTCCACCTCCTTTTTGTACCGACACCTTCCTTATGCATTGAAACTTCGTAATATATAATCCCCGGATCCCCCGAGGTTTGTGCATCATGTTCTCGCCGTGTTTTCATTTCGATCTGTTTCTGTCAGGAAATCTTCTCAAGTTTAGAGCACCATGGTCTCCGCCAACGACAAAGGCAAGAAGCCCGAGGAATATGATCCTCAAAATCCCAAGGAGGAGGAGATTTTGGTAGGGGATGAAGAAGACATGGAGGAGGACAAGCAATCGGACACCCGCGCTACCGTCGCAAGCATTGGAGTGGTGGAAAAAACTACCAAGCTTAGGAGGATAGCACGGATGTCTACAGGAGGGAGAACTCTGCGTCATATCCTCGCTCCATGGACACTTCCTCCTCGTACCACTCGTTCTAACCATGCAGGGAAGGAACACACTAAGAAGGAAGAGTTGGGAAATAATAGCAAGGACTGGAATTCTTGGCCCGACATGATCATGAGCCGCATTGAGCAAAATTCGGAGTTGAATCATACTCATACCTTCGAGATTGAGGATTTGAGGAAACTGATTGAGGAGCTTATCAAGAGAACACCACCACCACCAAAGGAGTAATTCGTCATCAGGTTTAGCATCCCCTTGGCTTGTTCCAAGCTTGGGGGGAGTGTCGCGGTATCACCATCATTATCTTTTATCTTTTACCTTTTTAGTGGATTCATATCTTTGGTAGGGAAGTTATCTTATAGGTTGGTTTGCATGTGGAAGTATCTCTCCTTTAGTTGATTATCTATGTATCCCTTGGTGCCTTTATGGAATATTAATGAGAAGTTTCATCTTTTACTTATTGTACTTACTTATTTTAGTTTGCAATCTCTATTATATGATGGATCTTGCTGATCAGTATTGGCATCACTTTGGGATCATCAAGTGGATCTAAATTGGTTTTGGCAAACCGAGTTCTGGTCAGTAGCAATACTTTTTGAGGTTTGGAAGAAAAAGAGAAAAGCTTACAGGTATTTTGTATCATTTATTTTCTTTCTTGTTGGCTCATAATCTTAGTATTCTTTATTTAAGATCTTTTGTGTCTTCAAGGAAGATTGCATGTTTGGCTTTATCACTTGTAGGTTTGCTTATTTCTTTCAACTCTTTTGATTGTTACTCAGACTTGCTAGCCAAAAACCTGTTTTGAGAAGGCATACTTCCCATGTTTCCAACCCCTTTGAACCAAAACCGTGCCATTTGTGTCCACTATATCTACCTATTAGAATTTTCTATTCCAAGCAAATTCTCAAGCTTCATCTATCTTTTGAATTAAAAGGTATTTTTTTATGTGAAGACTAGTTAGTAAAGCTCTCATGAACTTGATGGCACACATTATTTTTCTTGCCCCTAATAGACTTGAACCATTGTGTCATCGAAGTTGTATATGCTTGCATCTATACGTTGGAATTAGCAGAACCGTGCTGTCACGGGGAACACTTTCAACATTGCACATGTACGTTGTACACAGTTGATATCATGCTCTTTTGTTTGCGGATGTCGACGGTGTGAAATAAAGAGGGAGCTTGTAAGTCCATGGAGTGATGTATGTGTGTTAGAGAAACGCCTGGGCCTCTAGCCTAAGCCATGTCTAATCATGGTGGAAACTTGTAGCATCATCATAGTGAGAATTCTGTGAAGCATCCATAATAAAAAGCTATGCACATAGTAAATAAGAAGATCGTTGAGATGCTCATTGTCTGCTTGCCTTGTCATTTTGGTTATGGGATAGCTCTTGTACCATGTGCAAGGGGTACCCATTGGTGGTTCTGTATGATACGCATGTACTTACAATGACAAGAACTTACGGTAACCAAAGTTGAGTAGCATGAGGAGCGACCCTCGTACTCAAGGGACATGAGATTGCCAACTTATATTTCGTCAAGCATATATTCAATTCTTGTTCACTTTAACCTTAATCATCTCAAGATGCCTATGATAGGGGCAATGAGGGATCAAAGCTAGTAAGTACCATAATCTTTTGGAAGCTCTTTATGACTTGAAATCCCTGCTTCCCTCTATGAAGGGACCTTTCTCCTATTTTCTAAGTTGAGTCAGTAAACCTACTTTCTCTCTATCTCCAGCAAGAATTTGAGTTGCTGTGTTGCAAGCATTCATATGGTGATTTATTCAATCATGTTCTTTATCTTCCCTGTTTGCACAAAACTCTTATCTATTGAGTATTAATTTGAAAGCCTTCTTTGAAAAACCTTTTTGAGCAAAGAGTGCTCCTGTTATAAAACTTCTAAAAAAAGTTTTTTGTGAAACTGTTTGCCAGCTGTTCTCTGACCAAGAACAAGAGTTTGCCAATTCCAATTATGATTTATCTTTATGCATCTCTATTGTGACTCTTGTACTTGTTGCAAGCTAAGTTATATAATGGTGAATTGCTTTCTTCTATGATTTGTGTAATGGTAAGTGTGATGCTTCTTGTCCGTATTCTTTTATTGACACTTCACTCCATAAAATTGTGGACATGTTTACTGAGCTCAGTTTTCGCTTGGGGACAAGCGAAGGTCTAAGCTTGGGGGAGTTGATACGTCCAATTTTCATCACCATTCTATATCATAATTTGCCTCTATTCATTGATATATGTCTTATTATGAGGTGTTACTTATGTCTTTTCCTCTGTTTGTGCATGTTGGATGATTCTTGGAGGATGGACTGCCAGAGTCAGGTTTCTAATAAAAAGCACGAAGAGGATATGCCCGTCTCTGAGCAAGGATCTTGGGAAGGGTCCAAGGTCACTCAAGCGGAGCTTGATTGGCTGGTGCAGACACGCCGGATACCGCCGGAGGTCGATTGTCGCATCCCCGGTGATGAGCAGGCCCCAGATGTCCAAGAGGGTGAGTATGTTGTATCCGTTGTTGTAACATCCCAGCATTAGAGCCTAGAAATAAACTGAACCCAGATGTGTGCATTGCATTCATGCATAGAAAATCCGAATAATTTTTGTGCTTTTGAACAAAACTTGTCAAAGTGATTGAAGCTTCTCTCAACCTGATGGAATTGAAGTAGATCATCAAGTTGACTGTGATAAGTTTCAATATGATCTTTGCTAAAACCTTATTTGGGTAAACATGATTTGATCTAAGGGTAGATCAAATATAATAAAATTAAACCGTTACATATGTAATGATTGTAATTAGATCCCTAGGTGATCACATCCTAGTATTCATTGCAATAACTCATGAATACCAAGTAACAAGAATGTAATAACTAATTATTGACCTATTCAATCCTATTCTATTTCTACCATGAGAAACATGACAACACTTCACTCAAATTCTTAAGTTAGGAAGGAAACTAAGTCAAGATCATTCACCATATGTCTTTCTTTCCATATCAATCCTTATCATCTCTATTGAATCATACTCTATTATCTGTTGTTCATCAAAGTTGAGTAATCAACTATTGATTGACCAATTCTTAACCTATCAATTCTTGATCTACTACCTCTTGTTCTTATCATAGCATTCACTTAAAATCCTTTAGAGAAGGAAGTAAGGAAAGGTAAGTGGTAATGCTAGTTTTGGATATCATCTATAGGATGGGAGTGATTGAAGAGAATTAAATCAATAGGATTATTGATGGAGTTAACTCACTCCTGAAATGATAGAAGAGTAACTGGGGTAAAGATTACCAGGATAAATATTGAGGATAGTTAATAGGAGTAATCTTATGGGATCAAGTATGTATAGTAAAAGAATAATATCTCTAAACCCAATAGAGATATTAAGAAGATGATTCCAATACAACTATAATGTTGTATTGATGAAGCTTTGACTAGCTCATTAGAAACCTAAACCATAAAGGATCAAGGGATTATAATGATCATGTTTTAGTCACCAAGATTGAATGCTTATATCCAGTATAAGTAACATTGATGGGTAAAACATGATTGAACTTTCATATAAGATACTGAAGTAATATTAGTGGTGGATGATTATGGAAGAATAGGAATGGAGTTAGAAGTAGCTACTGGTTGGATTGGAGGTTATCAGCAGTAGAGTAGTTGATATAACCTAGTCTGGATATGTGAATATTATGAAAGCTTTAGTGGCAAGCTCATTGTATTTGTAAATGGGTTTAGAAGGATAAAAGGTTGATAAGAATATTCTTATGAAGTAAAGCTCATCATGTTAGCACATGATGATGGATATGAAGAAGTAGTATATCTAGGAAAGGAATTCCTTAATTAGAAGTCCAGAATTATGAATTATGGCGGATAGGAATTCTTGGTAAACACTAAACCCTAAATCCATAATCAAGCTTAACATCCATCTCATTTGTTGGATAAATTATTTTATCTTCACAATGTTTTATAGGAATATTTCCCTATAGCAAATCACTGAAGCACATCTCTGTCATTCCCAATTGTCATAACCATATGTGTTCAGGAGTTATCTTTATCAATTATTTTTCATAAGGCATTCCAGAAAATAACTTACTATATTAAAAGGTGATATCATTAAAGATCACAAACAAGAGACAATATGTTTAGCTATTAAATCCTTACTCACATCAACAAAAGAAAATAAGTATATTAAGAACCCTAAAATCCAGGGTAAGCATTTACAATTCAAACCATAACTTCTATGTTAATTATAATAGAATATACACATTGCTATTTCCTAAATTTATGAGAGTAATATTAACCATATTAATTCTTTTGTATCTCATACAAAAAATAATTATATAGGATCATAATATAAGAATTTCCCTTCAAACTATGAGCTAACTAGAATTAAATTTTATAAACAAAGAAGGAAATATCATATAATAAAGCCATGGTTTATTATAGAAAGAAGATTAATAACAAAGGCTTCTACAAAATATTAAAAGGGGGTTCATATAATGAAAATAAAGAAATATATAAAATAAAATATTTATCATAAAGGTTTACAAAATACATCTCACTCAATATTAATTGTTGCTGCAAGTATTCAGCAAATAAACTTTGTTAGAAAAGTTCAAATTATAGATTAAATACAAATCTGAAAAGCAAAACAGAAAATAGAAAAGAAAAACAAATAAAAACATTTTCTGGTTGTGGCCCAGTTCTTCAACCCTTTATCTACCGCTCACGTTGCAAAGGCCCAGCAGCCAGCCCAGCTTGTCCTCTTCTCTGTCTGACGGGTGGGACCGAAGAGGGACCGCGGGTTTGTTTCGAAGAAGCTCAGGGGGGGTTTCTACAAAACGATCATCATCGTCATCCTCACGCACACAAGCACATGCGTGCGTATCGTCGATGTCGTCTGCCGTCGTCATCAAAATTTGACCGCCTTGATGCTCGCCGCCGACCCTGAGGGGTGTAGATAAGACCATCGCGTCCTCCTCTATCCTCTCATTGTAGGGGTTCGTAGCATGGAAAACAAAAAATTTCTATCGCATACAAACAAACAAGCCAAGATCTATCTACTAGATTGTAGCAACGAGTCGATGGAATAACTTACCCTCGAAGATTCCAAAGTGTTTAACGAGAGCGGATTCTCATGGGTGATGTAGTCGTACTCTTTCCGATCTCAAGATCGTGTAGACGATCCTTCGGCGCCAAGTGCTTCCTTGATCGGTCACACGTTGCACTTTCGACGAAGACCTTCCTCTCCTTGTTCCAGCAAGCCGGAGGTTGTAGCACTCTCCTCGCGATTCCCAAGGCACGGCGTGGTATCTAAGTAGAGGGAAATCCCGCAGGCTCGCTGCTAAGCAGTATGGTGGAGTATGAGAGAGGGCTATTAGTGGTCTAGAGATTAGACACACCAATTAGAAGGCTCTAAACTGCAGGCTAAAGCAATTAGAAGCTCTAAACCAAAACGGCTCTAAACCGGAGATTAGAGGATAGGAACTTGTGTGTCTAGAGGAGGAGGCCCTGCCCCTCCTTTTATAGGTGGAGGGGCCGGCGCGCCAGGGGAGGGAGGGGAGTCCCTCGCCAACTTGGCATAGGTGGGCCGCCGGCTTGGAGGAGAGGGACTCCTCCTCCAAGTTGGTTTCAACCTCCTCTTGCTTGTTTCCCACAGTTTCCTGTTTCCCACAGTTTCCTGTTTTCCACAGTTTCCTGTTTTAGCCGTTTGACTTTCAAACTGGCAGTTTGACTTTTCAGTTTTGGAACAGCAAGAACACTTAGTACATGATGCAATCATTCAATGACACATTCATGTACCTCCCCGGAGTCTTGGACAAAACGGAACCTTCTAGAACATTCCGATGAAAACACGAATCATTCCCGAACTCAAACGGACTTTCCTTATATGAATCTTATTCTCGGACCATTCCGGATCACCTCGTGATATCCGGATCCCATCCGAGACTCCGAACAACATTCGGTCTTTTTCTCATAATACCATAACTACTCAAAACAATGTCGAATCCTTAAGTGTGTCTCCCTACGGTTCGTGAATTATGCGGACATGATCGAGACACTTCTCCGAACAATAACCAATAGAGGAATCTGGAAATTCATATGGCTCCCACATATTTCTACGATTACTTTGCGATCGAATGAACCACTTACATACGATACCAATTTCCCTTTGTCTCACGATAGTTTACTTATCCGAGGTTATGATCGTCGGTATCTCTGCATACCTAGTTCAACCTCGTTACCGATAAGTACTCTTTTCTCGTTCCTGTGATATGTGATCCCTTGTGACCCAGTCACATGCTTGCAAGCTAATTGGATGACATTCCACCGAGAGGGCCCAGAGTATATCTATCCGTCATATGGATGGACAAATCCCACTCTTGATCCATGTGTTTCAACCAATACTTTCCGAACACTCAATGCCACCTTTATAGCCACCCAGTTACGGTGTGGTGTTTGATGTCATCAAAGCATCCATCCGGTAAAGGTGATATGCATGATCTCATGGTCGAGGAATTAGGTTACTATGTATCAGAAAGCATATAGCAATTGAACTATTGAAATGACTTGATCTTTATGCTATGCTTATCTATAGGAGTATGTCCACCATATCATTCTCCTAACGATATGATCTTGTTGTTGATAAAATCTCAATGTTCATGATAGGGAAACCACAATCATTAATCAACCAACAAGCTAGTGAAGTATAGAGGCTATACTAGGGACTTCAAATTAAGTTTACAAATCACACAAGTTTTAATGTTTCCTTGTTAATACTATTATAGCATGAATGTAAACATTTATCATAAACACAAAGATATAATAATAACTATATTTATTATTGCCTCTAGGGCATATCTCCAACAGTCTCCCACTTGCACTAGAGTCATCTAATCTAGATTACATGGTAATATACCAAACACCCATGGCAGTTTGGTGTTGGTCATGTTTTGCCCTCGGGAGAGGTTTAGTCAACGGATCCGCCACATTCAGATATGTGTGTACTTTGCAAATCTTTATATCCCCATCCTGGATATGTTCTCGAATAGCGAAAACGCAGCTTGATGTGCTTGACTTCTTGTGTGACCTTGGTTCTTGCGATTGGCTATGGCGCCCATGTTATCACAGAGATAGACATTGGGTCCAGCGCACTAGGAACCACACCAGCTGTAATGAACTCTTTCATCCATATCGCTTCTTGTGAAGCCTCTGAAGCACCATGTATTCGATTCAGTTGAAGATCTCGCCACAACGCTTTGCTTTGCACCTCCAGCTAATCCGCACCATTCAAAATAAATACGTATCCAGTTGTGATTTAGAATCATCCAGATCGGTGTTCCAACTAGCATCGGTGTAACCATTAACAACGAGTTGTTCATCACCTCCATAAGAAAGAACCATATCCTTAGTTCTTCTCAAGTACTTAAGGATGTTTTGATCATTGTCCAATGATCCACTCTGGATCACTTTGATATCTGCTAGTTAAACTAACGGCAAGATATGCAATGTCGGGTCTAGTACATAGCATGGCATACATTAGAGATCCTATGGCTGAGGCATAGGAGTCTCACTCATCCTTTCTCTATCTTCTGCCGATGTCGGACTTTGAGTTTTACTCAAGGTCGTATTGGGCAACATGGGCAAGAACCCTTTCTTGCTTTCTTCCATTCCAAACCTCTTTAGAACTTTGTCCAAATATGTACTCTGTGACAATGATATTTGGCGGTTCGATCTATCTCTATAAATCTTTATGCCTAATATGTAAGCTGCTTCGCCAAGATCCTTCATTGAAAAACTATTATTCAAATATTCCTTGACACTATTAAGAAGGTCTACATCATTCCCAATCAACAATATGTCATCCACATATAGTATTAAGAATGCTACAGATCTCCCACTCACTTTCTTGTAAATACAAGCTTCTCCATAAGTTTGTATAAAACCAAAATTGGTGATTACCTTATCAATGCGTGTATTCCAATGTCGGTATGCTTGCTTCAATCCATAGATGGACCGTTGAAGTTTGCATACCTTGTTAGCATCTTTAGGATCGACAAACCCTTTGGGTTGCATCATACAACTCTTCATCAATATCTCCATTGAGGAATGCTGTTTTGACATCCATCTGCCATATCTCAAAATCATAATATGCAGCGATTGCTAACATAATCCTCACAGACTTTAGCTTCTCTACTGGTGAGAAAGTCTCATCGTAGTCAACTCCTTGAATTTGTCGAAACCCTTTTGCGACAAGTCGAGCTTTATAGACAGTAACATTACCATCAAAGATCTGCTTTTCTTGAAAATCCATTTGTTCTCGACAGCCTTTCGGCCATCCGGTAAGTCCACCAAAGTCCATACTTGGTTTTCGTACATGGATCCAATCTCGGATTTCATGGCTTATTGCCATTTATTGGAATCTGGGCTCATCATCGCTTCCTCATATGTCTCGGGGTCATCGGTGTTGTCTACCAACATGACACTCATAAGGGGATCATACCAATCTAGAGTGGTACGAGTTCTCGTTGACCTCCGAGGCTCTATAGCAACTTCAACCGAAGTTTCATGATCATCATCATTAGCTTCCTCTCTAATTGGTGCAGGCACCACAGGAACTTCTTCCGGTGCTGCGCTACTCGCAATTTCGAGAGAAGGTTCGACAACCTCGTCGAGTTCTACTTTTTGTAGGAGGTCTCAACCTGATATTGTAGAGTCCTACTGTGTTTACAATGCTAGTCCCTGGATTAATAGCTAGCATCCACAGTTAAGATGTAATATCAAGATACAAAGGTCATTACATAACTTTATAACCAGGAATAACATAAATTTTATTACATCATACATAGCTCATTTGGCTATTACATTACATTGCAGCGGAGTAAAATATAGTCATGGGTCCTTCATCTTCATATTGCCACAGGCAGATGTTGGTTGTAGGCTTTGTAGTCCTAGTCAATCAAACAATCTTCATTTAAAAACAATCAACCTGCAACATTACAAGTTACAGCCACAAGGGTCAATACATTTGAATTGTATTGGCAAGTTTCACTTCTATGTGTGTATGAGTGGATCCTACCAATACATGCATATTTGGCTAAGTAGAGTTTAAGGCTTATTTGCATAGAGCAACATTTATCCTATCTTTTTAAAATGGTTTTGGTCCTTTATCAAATCTCTTTTCCAAGTTTCCTTGAACTCCTTGGTAGACACTCAAGTGTTCAAGTTCTTGTCAAAATCCTTGAGCTACTTGGTAACCCCAAGTGCAACAAGTTTTATCAAACATCATGAGTTCCTTGGTAACCCCAAGTACATCATACTCTTGTGCACCTTGGTAACCCCAAGTGCAACAAGCTTCATTTAATCTCTTTGAATTCCTTGGTACCCCCAAGTGCATCAAGTTTTTATATTAGAAGTTGGAATGTCGAGATCTTCCATAGTTCAAACTTTAGTGGCTCAGTATTGTCCATAACCGGGGACACGGCTAAGTACTTAGATTTTATTAACTTCTGCAGAAGGAGTACACTTTACCCACATGACACAATCCCATCTTGTTGCCACCAAAGGGCCCTCTTTGGGTTAGTGCTCACCAAGATGGAGTACTGGCAGACTGAGAATGTGACGAAGTCTTTCCAAAAGGTCCTTCCATACATCATTGCTAGCTTGTCTTCAGCCCCCATGAAGCATTCCAGATCCCCATGTCCGGTAACTAAAGACAATGTATGGATCTTCCTAATGTAGTTGACTAAGCCAGAGCCATAATAGCATGTGGTTGTACACGAAAGCCACAATTTGGAGAAACATGTTCAATCTCTAAGTTTCCTAGGTGGTTTTTATTTGGAGCACAACACAAAGTGATTACCATAGACATGGTTCCCTTTTGCTGCCACCTTCTCCAAAACATAAGGTGTCCACCACCTAGGTGGTTCATTGAGTCCTTGTTTTATTATGTAAAAACACAAGTCCTTTTCTCATCCTTTGTAAAATCTCAACATGTGTCTCTTTTCAAAACATAGCATGGCTAAGCATGTACAACTTCAATATTTTTACTAAGGAGTGTATAGGGAATCCTATTAGGATTAGCATAGCATAAGTATAAAACATTTTCATGCATGTTTACAAAATCCACTAAGTGTAATATAAATAGTAGGACTTTAGATGATAGTGTCACTTGCCTTTTTGTTAGGGAATGATAGTCACTCCTTGATCTTGCTAGTCTCACACTTGCAAATTTTACTACAATCAAACAAGCATAGAATCAAATAGCATTCCACATTCAAACAATATTTCATATACACAAAGCAATGGTTCCTAAGTCTTGTAAAAAGAGGGTTCTTATTGCAAGGTTGGTCTCTACTAGGTTTCTAAACTTTGTAAGGTCCACATTGGTCATTTACCAAAATGGCAAAGTCATTAGTTAGAGGGTTTTGCCCAAAGTCTATTTTAAAATCCACTCAACATTTCATGTGGTGAAAATTATTCTTTTCAAAGCAAAACTTTATATATTTTTACCAAATGAGTTTCCCTTAGCAAGGCTTGGTGTTTTGGGTCAGTAAGTTTGGTCCATAACATTTTCCCAAAGTTTTCCTTGCACAAACTTTTCCATAATAAAATTTAATGAGTTTATTTGGCTAGAAAAATGACTAAGTTAACTAATTCAACATAAATTTCACAAAAATCATTTTTAACACTATGGGTTGATTCCTAGGGTCAGTAGGGTCACACAAATCCATTTTTCAAAAGATTTAATCCTAAAATCAAATTTAAACAATTTTTATACTCTAAACAAGTACACAAATGTTTCTGCAATTTTAATCAAGCTAACAGATACTATTTTCAAAACTAAGGCCATGGTTGGCTAGGGCTTGTTCTCGTGATTTCATTGATATAAAATTTGCAAAATTTGGACGTGTGGTTTGAAAGTTAAAAAGGTTTGAAGTTTGCAAATAAATCTGATTCAAAAATCTGTTTTCACTCAAACACTGGCCACGTGTCGAGCCGTGATTGGCTGATACCGATTCGTCTGCGGATCGCGTCTTTGAGCGTTGGATTTAATTTAGATCGGGCGGCTCAGCTAGCGTACTTTCAGCTAAGTGGATCTATCGTGACGCTGCGATCTAGATCGACGGTTGTCTTTGCACGAACCAGACTTGGCGGCAGCGATGGTTCTTTGGCGGTGGCGAGGTCGGTCGGCGCTGATGAAATAGGACGAGGAAGAAGGGAGGATGCTCACCAGGCTTAGGAGAATCTGGCGATGCTCAACGTGCGGTTGACGAGGCGAGGGTGCTCGGGTCAAGTGGAATCTTCACGGAGTTCGTCTTTGGCGTCGCAAGGCGTCGGTGGTCACCGTGGGCGGCGCTACGGATCACCCCAAGGCATAACAAGTACGTTGTTAGATGCGCAGAACCAAGGCAAGGTTGTGTGCGTGAACGAGAAAAAGAGGGGCGACCGGAATCTACCTGTGGGGCTCTCCGGAGTTGAAGACGATCAGTGCTGCAGTCGTCGAAGGCGAGGTTTCAGGGCACCCGCGGTTGAATGGAAGGCACTGACAGAAGCGCCAGGGAGTGGAGAAGCTGTTAGGGTGCTCGGGGAGGCAAGGCAATGGTTGGGCTTGCCAGAATTGAGGAGGGAGCTCGTCGGTGACGGCGGTGGTGCAGAGGAAATTGGCGACAGCCTAGAGGCAGAGAGGGAGTGGCGACTGAGGGAAAAGGAGGGGAAGGTTCTGGCGCTTAAATGCAGGTCGAGAAGAGATTAACGCGGCCATTAAGAGGAATTAAGCGCGCGGATTGATGACTGGGAACGGCAGCGTGGTTTGGGGAAGAAGGGGTCGCGCGGGTGAGAACGACGAACAGGAGTGGTGGGGTCCACCTGTCAGTGGGAAAAGAAACAAGGGGAAAGGTCCACTGGTCAGTGTCACCGCGGGTTAGTTAATTTGTGCGAATCGTTTTCTGCGGGGAAAAGAAGCTGGGCTGGTTGGTGGGCTTAGTGGGCTGCCTGGGTTGGGTTGGCCCTTTTCTATTTTTTTTTTATTCTGTGTTATTTTTCCTTTTCTATTTTATTTCCTGTTTTGAATTTCCAAACAACAATCATACTCAAATCAATTCAAACAATCAACCATTCATGCAACTATGAATTTGATTCTGTTTAGCAACATAAACCAACATTCCAAAATAAAATAATATTTTAAAATTCTTTTTAGGTTTTATTAATTAAATAAAATGGCTATGGTTTATTAATAAAATAGAGTTTGTTTTAATTAAATAAAATCCCCATTTAATCCAAATATTTTCTAAAAACAAATCAGTAAGTTTTATTTAAAAGTATAAAATACTTGAAATACCTATTTAAACAATTTAATGGATTTTGATGTTTTAATTAAAATGGTACAACTTTTTATTTGTATAAATTTTGATATTATTCCTTATTATTTTATTTCAAATAACCTTTGTTTATTTTTATTCAAAACTAAATGTTTAAATTCCAAGGCTTGGTCAATGTTTAATTTGGCTTTATTAAATAATCCTTATTTGCAAAACTTCTATTTCATTTGAAAACAAATCTTTTCATTTAAGAGTTTCAAATTAGTATTTTAATTATTTTTATTTTCCTTTAATAAAAGTTTATCATCTTAAATACCTTTAGGTTTTATTTAATTCAAATGGGTTTGAAGTTCCAATTGAATTCAAAAGTTTCTTCTAGCTCTAAAATTTTAAACAAAGTTTTATTTTATTCATTTATTTTCACATTACAAGATTTGGAAAATCTTGGGATGTGACAGGCTACCACCCTTAAAATAAATCTCGTCCCGAGATTTGGGGAGGCTAGGGTTACAAGCAAGTTCAAAGCAACTAGGGTACTACCACCCTTAAAAAAATTTCAAACAAAATTACATATTGGCCTTCTTGGGTCCTGGAATTTCTCTATGTTAAACCTTTGCTTTATTCCTATGCTTGACTCATGGACCAAGGTTGAGTTTCTCCATAGGCTTGTTCAACTTGTTCTTCATCCTTTCTGGACAGTTGCTTGCATAATGTCCTGGATTCTTCTTGATTGAAGCAATGAATGTCATTGAGTTCTTTACGTGGCTCTTGTGGGCAAGTTGCTACAAAGTGACCTGGTTCATTACAGTTGTTACACCACACTTGGTCAATTCCTTTATTCTTTATGTTCTCTGGGCATCCACTGGAGTAGTGTCCCATTTCCTTACATTTACGACATTGTACAAGGCTCATGTCTTGCTTGGGCTTCTTGATTTTCCTTGATCCTTTGAATTGGGTTGTCTGGCTTGGAGGTAGTAGTAGTGGTCCTTTTCCTTTGGTAGACTTGGATCCTTCTTGTTTCCTTTGTTCTACCATGGCATAGATGGGACATAGGCCAGGAATATGATCACTTCCCTCACAAAGGTAGCAAGTAGCTTGAGAGGTAGGGCATTCTCCAACAGGATGGTCTTCATCACAATTGGGGCATTGTCCTTCATGTTCTGTGGAAGTATGATCCTTGTCTCCACAAATAATGCAAGCTGGGGCTCCATCTAGAACAACATTCTTGTCATCCTTGTTATCATACACACTTCTAGGATAGCTTTCTTCCATGCTAATCATTTGATTAGTCACCTTAAGCATCAATTGGGATTGTTCTTCCAAAAACCGTTGCAGTGCTGGATCTTTATCACTATTGTTGGCTAGGAACTGGGCTGTCAGTTGGTTCAACTGATGTTGGGTTGCTATGAGTTCTCTCATGTTGTCAGCTTGGTTGGTGTTGGTGTCATCAACCTTGGAGTCCTTTGGAGTAGTCATCTGTTTGGGTTGAAGGAAGATTAGAATAGGCAAGATATTTGTAAGGAAATATTTCTAATCACACACATCACAATTCACACAAGCAATGTGCATGCAATCACAAAACAAACTTTTCACTCATACAAGGTTCAAGCACATACTTAGGCAACAAAATATTTTTGTTACACCACATAAGTTGGGTGTGTTTTGTCTTAACTAAATTATGGTGGTCCATCTATATGGTTCACTTGTGATCCTCCCTTCCTTCTTGGTTGATCCTTCTTGCATGAGATCATGGCTTCCTTGAGAAAAACTCTTGGTTACATCACTTCAAAGTTGTTGATGGCTCTTTCTAACTTTTGCATTCCCTCAGTCTCTAACTCTTGAGCAAAATTTCCTTGTTTCACTTGTGGTCCTTAGTAGTTTTCAAGTTGGAAGTCCTTGGGGAATATTCTGAAGATGTTGAAGCCATTAGAGGTGAAGATGTTGAAGTCATTAAAGTTGAAGAAGTTGAAGAAGTCCTTTGCACATAGTGTAGTCTTTGGTCATGAGGTAGGGTTTCCATCAAGTTGAAGTAGAAGAGATGTAGGGTTGAAACCAAAATGGTTGAGGAAAGAGTTTACCAGTGTTTTTGTAAATATGTTTTTGGATCAAAATATAACTCCTATTTTCTAAGGGTTTTTTGTCCAATCCTAGGGTTTACAAATCTTACAGGCAACACAATGCTCTGATACCATCTGTAGGAGGTCTCAACCTGATATTGTAGAGTCCTACTGTGTTTACAATGCTAGTCCCTGGATCAATAGCTAGCATCCACAGTTAAGATGTAATATCAAGATACAAAGGTCATTGCATAACTTTATAACCAGGAATAACATAAATTTTATTACATCATACATAGCTCATTTGGCTATTACATTACATTGCAGCGGAGTAAATATAGTCATGGGTCCTTCATCTTCATATTGCCACAGGCAGATGTTGGTTGTAGGCTTTGTAGTCCTAGTCAATCAAACAATCTTCATTTAAAAACAATCAACCTGCAACATTACAAGTTACAGCCACAAGGGTCAATACATTTGAATTGTATTGGCAAGTTTCACTTCTATGTGTGTATGAGTGGATCCTACCAATACATGCATATTTGGCTAAGTAGAGTTTAAGGCTTATTTGCATAGAGCAACATTTATCCTATCTTTTTAAAATGGTTTTGGTCCTTTATCAAATCTCTTTTCCAAGTTTCCTTGAACTCCTTGGTAGACACTCAAGTGTTCAAGTTCTTGTCAAAAATCCCTTGAGCTACTTGGTAACCCCAAGTGCAACAAGTTTTATCAAACATCATGAGTTCCTTGGTAACCCCAAGTACATCATACTCTTGTGCACCTTGGTAACCCCAAGTGCAACAAGCTTCATTTAATCTCTTTGAATTCCTTGGTACCCCCAAGTGCATCAAGTTTTTATATTAGAAGTTGGAATGTCGAGATCTTCCATAGTTCAAACTTTAGTGGCTCAGTATTGTCCATAACCGGGGACACGGCTAAGTACTTAGATTTTATTAACTTCTGCAGAAGGAGTACACTTTACCCACATGACACAATCCCATCTTGTTGCCACCAGTGGCCTACTGGGTTAGTGCTCACCAAGATGGAGTCTTGTGGGCCGAGAATGTGACGAAGTCTTTCCAAAAGGTCCTTCCATACATCATTGCTAGCTTGTCTTCAGCCCCCATGAAGCATTCCAGATCCCCATGTCCGGTAACTAAAGACAATGTATGGATCTTCCTAATGTAGTTGACTAAGCCAGAGCCATAATAGCATGTGGTTGTACACGAAAGCCACAATTTGGAGAAACATGTTCAATCTCTAAGTTTCCTAGGTGGTTTTTATTTGGAGCACAACACAAAGTGATTACCATAGACATGTTTCCCTTTTGCTGCCACCTTCTCCAAAACATAAGGTGTCCACCACCTAGGTGGTTCATTGAGTCCTTGTTTTATTATGTAAAAACACAAGTCCTTTTATCATCCTTTGTAAAATCTCAACATGTGTCTCTTTTCAAAACATAGCATGGCTAAGCATGTACAACTTCAATATTTTTACTAAGGAGTGTATAGGGAATCCTATTAGGATTAGCATAGCATAAGTATAAAACATTTTCATGCATTTTTACAAAATCCACTAAGTGTAATATAAATAGTAGGACTTTAGATGATAGTGTCACTTGCCTTTTTGTTAGGGAATGATAGTCACTCCTTGATCTTGCTAGTCTCACACTTGCAAATTTTACTACAATCAAACAAGCATAGAATCAAATAGCATTCCACATTCAAACAATATTTCATATACACAAAGCAATGGTTCCTAAATCTTGTAAAAAGAGGGTTCTTATTGCAAGGTTGGTCTGTACTAGGTTTCTAAACTTTGTAAGGTCCACATTGGTCATTTACCAAAATGGCAAAGTCATTAGTTAGAGGGTTTTGCCCAAAGTCTATTTTAAAATCCACTCAACATTTCATGTGGTGAAAATTATTCTTTTCAAAGAAAAACTTTATATATTTTTACCAAATGAGTTGCTGTGGCATCCCGCAAAACCACTACTAGAAAATCGCGTTGATTTTGTGCATCGCATCATCATAATCGCATGTCTTGTCTCGGTGCATCAGCATAACATCAGCATGCATCTATTTGTTTGAAACCATTTTGCTAAAAACCCTAATTTTGTTTCCTATATTAAACGCCCCGTCTTTATTCAAAACTCCAAAACCCGGGCTTGTCCGGATTATTTATTTGTCTAGCATCGGTTTGCAAAAGTTCCGTTTATAAATAATAAAATATTTAATTTATTTTAGTAGGGGCAGTCGAACGGGCCAACCCGACCCGAACGACCACCCCCGTATACAACAATTCGGTCCAACCAGTCCCACCCTATTAATCCTAAAGCTACCCAGTCCCCTACCCACACACACCCTCCACCTCACCCCAGCCATTCACCTCTTGACACGTCACCTCTCCCCTCAATCCCCTCCAATCCCCTTTTGCCACGTGGCCTAGCCCTCCCCTTCCTCAACCCACCCCCACAGCCCCACCCACTCCCTGCCAACAGCACACACGCGCGCGCGCACCCCAGGCATGCACCCCGCCACTGCCCCTCTCCCTGGCCGTGGACCCCGCCCCCCCCCCCGCGGCCCACCTGTCCTGCTCACACCCCCACCCCGACCTGGCCCCTGCCTCTGAACCGCGCCCCCACCTCCCACACCTGCAACCCCACACCCGACCCCACCTGCCCGTGCGCTGTTCCTCTTCTTCCTCCCCCTTCTCGCTCGCTTTCGCCCGCCGCCTCGCTCGCCCTCTCCGGCCCCTCAAGCTCCCGCCGCCTCTCCGCATCCCGCCTCCGTGGCCTCGCCCCGTGCTCCTTCCCCGGCCGCCAGCTCGCCGACGAACCTCCCCGACGCGCCCGTGCCCCCCCCCGCGTCTCCCCCAGGCGCTCAGGCCACCCCCTCCCCTCTGCAACCGTCGGCCGCCCGCTCCTCCCGGCGACCAGCCGCTCCGTCCGCGTACATCATGACCAGACGCCGCCTTCCTGGCTCCACCGCCGCCGCCAGCGACCTCCCCTGCGCCTCGCCTCGCTCACCGACGCCGCCCGCCTCCGCATCCTCCCCGGCGCAGGTCGCCTCCGCCCTGCCCCGACCTGCGGCGCCCGCCAATCGCCGCTGCCGCTGTTTCCACCGCCCCGCTGTCGCCGGGCCGCGCGCCGTGGGGCCTTGCTGTCGAGCCTCGCCTGCAAGCGCCCGCCAGGCTTCCCCAGACGCTGGCCATGACTCAGGCTGGCCCCTCTCCGTCGGGGCCCACCTCGCCAGGACCACCCCATGCCCGCTCTCCCCTCCGGCCCCATCAGCTCGCCGGGCCCGTCCAGGACGCCCGAACCCGAGACCGTTTCCGCCGCATGTCAAGACCTTCGTACACGGTAGTTCACCGGCAAGACCGGCTCGATGCCGATGGATGCGAAGGATGTACATGTACATGGTGCCCCAAGGTCTTCGTCGCGGACCCGATGACCGAGAACAAGTAGGCATCGTTGATCAAGATGGAACCTCGAGGCCTTCTACAAGGAACCCCAAGATCTCCTTCACGGAAATCAGAGCCGGACCCGGAGACCTCTGTCATGGATCCTCGAGCACTTCTACACGGACCACGGGATGACACGTTCTTACCAAGGGCGACAAGACTCTTCACGGGTTTCGAGACCCCGACATCGCAACGACAAGATCGTCGACATAACACCCGAAGATCACAGGTGTGACAAGTACATCTTCCCGGAACGCAAGATCTGCCCCGATACCGAGAACGACCCCGGAGTCCGAGAACGCTTCCGTCGAACCTCGTCGATCCCGTCGAACCCTGGACCCTGTCGAACCCCGAACCCCGGAACCCCCCCAAGATCGTCGAGAACCCTGATGTGTGAACCTTTTCCGACCCCCCCCCCTATTTTATAAATGCATAATAACAACTTGTTGCATATTAAATTGTCATCTCGCATGCATATCTGTGGTTTGGGGGCCTTATGCCGATTCACCAAATAATTAAATATGGGGCCCATATGCGGGCAAATCCAGTCTCATATTGGCCTCATTTAAACATGTGTAGCGAACCGGTTCCATCTGTTGCATTGCTAAACAACATTTAAATTGCGGGGTAGCTAAACAACATGAACCCTCTAATAATTGTCGGGACCCCGGTTCCACTTAATTTGACCTAATTGCATCGCACCTTGCCATGCCATACATCATACATGCATCATGCCGATCTCTGCCGTGTATTAAATATTGCATCCGGTGTTTCTTCTAGTGTTTTGCTTCTTCGCGGATAAGGCCGTTGAGTTGATGTGAGCTTCGCCTACGATCTTGGTTGAACCTTCGACAATGTTTTCAAAGTAGCATCTCCCTTTCTACCTATCTTACTTTGCTAGTATTTACTTCCCTCCTGTGATCTTTGCTATACGTGTTGCGATGCTTTAGATTTCGCACTGATATCCCTTGCAGCCATATATAGCCTTGGACACATCCTATTACCTGTTGTTTGGTAGATAGTTGGACCCGCGTGTCGTAGTCGCTTGCTCAAGTGTTTTGCTTGTCGTCAAGTACCACCTTTGTTGGAGAATTGCCGCATGTTGACGTTGGAGATGATCATGGCTTTAATTATTGTATCACTTTAATTCATGTTTAACAACTAAAATTGAATTAAGCAGAGGCATCGGTGGGTGATAGGTAAGTTTTGGTTTCCGACCGCCCACTTGTGTCCCGTAGGACCCGAGTTCTTGACACCTGTTCCGAGATCGAGCGCGCTAACCACAGGTGGGGAGATATGGGCCCCCCATTGATAATTACCTGATTTCAAAGTATTGTACTGGGGGCCACAACTAGTTTGAGGTGTTTTACTATCCTGTACTTATGCCATGTTTACCGCTTTATTTACGTTTGTGCGAGGAGCACCTTGTATTTAGGAAGCGGAGTGATTTTCGTATCGACGGTCCCGTTTGCTTAGCGTATCGTGATATCGCCACCGACGCAAAACCCCGAGTCCGTCTCGAGACCGCCGACTCCGTTGGTGTCGACTGGTGGGTGGCCCCGCTTGCTTTTGTCTGGGAACGCGTGACTTAGGCCCGCCGACATACCGATGGGTGTATGTTAACGATCCGCAAAAGGGTGAAGTCGTGGATACTTTGGTGCACCCCTGCAGGGTTAAATCTTTTCGAGAAGCCGTGTCCGCGATTATGGACGACTTGGAGCACAGTGTCTGATCATAGACAACTAAAACTAAAGTTTACTGTTTTATATTGACTTGTTTTTCCGATATGATTAGTAATCAGCTTCACTACAACGGAATGGCTGAGTAAAAGTACCAACAACTGCTGGGTTTTGGGGTTATCTCATGATAATTGTATCTGACTAGTAAGTGATGCCACTATAACGGAATGATTAACTAAAAGTGCCCACTGCTTACTTTATCAGGACGATTATCTTTACCTAACTAGTAAATTGCCGCAACTATAACCGAACAAGTAAAACTGCCAACGGTGGGAGTTCCTCGGTTGACTTCCTCGTTTGGGATCGAGGGGGAAACGCCAGGATGGGTTTGTTTGATGATAGTATCAGGTTGGATCCGAATAGGTTTTTCTCACCCCTCTCTGATAGCCGCCAGTTGTTTCGAGTCTCTATAGGTTGTTTAGTGCATCTTGACGCCGCCAGTCCACCATACCTATGTAGGCGAGGACCGCAATTAGCCTCGCCGTAATGGCCTCAAGATTAACGCTCCTCTTTTTCCTTTGCCCTTTGTCGGCACCCTTTTGTTTAAGCAGGTTTTGAGATCGACGCCGTTAGCGTGGTTACCCTTCCGCTTGGCTCAGGGTTATGGACGCCATTGGTTATTCTTCAGGGCTCTTAGCCCCATTTGCATCTTGTCCGTAGTCGGACGCTCTATCATTTTCAAGGTGATTTGGATCTTTGTATATTATATTTGTATTCTTGGCTCTTTGAGTCGCTGTTGTATATATCTGTTCTGTGGGTCCCATCGAGGACTGTTGTGTAATGTTATTACTTTGCTTGCCACCCGCACGAAAGTGCCTGGTGGGCACCACTACAAGGAATGTGTCAAACTATGACGTTTTGGTAGTGACCCTGAATGAAATCGTCATAAATTTATGACGATTCTAAACTAGATGGTCGTAAGCTATTTTGGAGGGCCAAATCCTTATTAAACTATGACGATTTCGTGAAAAACGTCGTAATTTCTATGGACAAAATCGTCATAATTTCTAGACAGGTTGAGATATAAGAGAGGGTCAATATCAGCCGTAGGATGTAAACATAATAAACGGATAGGATGCTGAAGTGTGGAAAGTTGTTGTGGATCGGTGACATGGCATCCAGCAGGGCGGCGCACACACAAAATCCCCCGCCCCATCCTCTAACCCTAATCTCTCCCCAGCCGCCACACCACTCCCATCTCCCCAGCCGCCACACCACACCCATCTCCGGTCACCCCTTCTCCTTCCTCACTGTAGGCGATCCCCTCCTCCTCCTGCCCCACCTTTGTGTGCTTTGCTCCTCCTGCCCCACCTCCTCCACCTCCACTTCCCTCCTCTGTTGCTTCTGCGTGTAGGGGAGCAGGCAGCTGGGACGAGCAGTGGACGAGCGGAGGAGAGACAGGGAGGGGAACGGAATGAAGAGTCCCCCTACCATGGATCCTGAGGCGCCGGGCACTCCGCCGGAGACCAGGGTACGGCGGTGGCAGCAGTTTCGTTTGTGATTCTCCAAAGCTTCGATCGAGGCTCAGTCTTGATGTCACCGTTCTTGCCTTGATCCGTGTTGGATTCTTATGAATGTATTTTCCTTTTTGTTTCGCAGAGGAGGCAGGGCATGGAGGGAGGCAAGTAGGGGCGCAAGAAGAGGCTGCCGTGGCGGATGACGCCGAGCCCGGGCGTGCAGAGCCTCGGGTGGTGTACGGCGACCTCGACGTCGCCGCTCTACATCTACAAGGCGGCCTTCGCGGACGACATCCAAGACTTTCGGAGACCAACGAGGAGATCCTCGGCGTCCTCTCTTCGTCTTACGGACGCCACCTCGCCCTCCTCACGCTCGTCTGCCCTACGCTACGACGACAACGGCGAGGGCGGCACCTTCGCTCTTCCCTCGCCGCCACGCCCGCGCCCTGCTCCCGCCGACGTGGCGCCGAGCCCGGACGAGGACCAGTTCTCCGACGCGCGGGCGCTGCAAGAAGTACCTCGAGTACGGCGGGTAATGCCACCGCCCTTGGCGGCGGGCGGCGGCCGCCGCCAGCGGCGGGTGCTCGGCGACATGGTGCGGCGTGTCTTGCTGTGTTTCGCGCGCTTCGGCACCTGCATGGTCATCGGGACGGCGTGCTCACGCCGCCATCTCCTAAGTCTTCTTCCCATCGACTCACTTGCCTATTCTTCTTGATTTGCTAGTAGTATTTACGGATTGGTGTGGAATGCTGATCCGAGATTGTGTTCTGTTTTGCAGTTTTCTCTGCGGTCCGGGCTGAACTGTCCATGGAGAAAGGGCATCACAAATGTAAGGATCCAACCAACCATGGCCATGGCCTCTCTCTCTGATTTCTCTTTCTCGAGGAGTGATTTGTCTTCTCATCTGTTTAGCCACCGTTTCTTGATTCATGTCCGGACTAGCTAGTAGATGGCACAGGTCATGGCACATGTGATTAATTCGTATCTTGTCACTAGTCATGGCATGCCGAACAGTTGTTATGAGCAGGAAAGTAGACTAATTTCTTCCTCATTGATCGCTCTACTTGCCGAGTTGTGGTGGTATGGAATTGTATGGAACCAAATATGATCTTCATCTACAGGAGTATGTTTGTTTTGTTCATGTTACATTGTTAGGAGAAAGAGCAAGAGCACAATTATGGTACCAAGTATCAAGGTCCATAAATCGAAATGCACTAATCGAGTCTGAAAAGTTGGCATCTGATAAATTCCGGAATTCGGATCAGAGGAAATTCGTTTTTCATTTTCCGCAGCAATAATTTAGCTGTGTAGACTTAATTTATGCCTGCACATGTGCCCTGCCCTTTATGCTGATTCTTTCTTTGTAGATTTGTCCTGCTCTATCTACAATGCATTTTTTAATCGTATTTTGCTAATATGGTTCTGCAGATGTGGAGTTACCTCTTGCTTGCTTCATACTGGTTTGCCTATTTGCGCTGCAACACTATGGCACTCACCGTGTTGGTGGTCCTCAGGGCTGCTCCCTGTGCCCTCAGGGCTGCTCCCTGTGCCGCCTTGGTGGTGAGATTGATGCTGGGCTAGGTGGTGGTGTATGGTGAAGCCTTCCCCGTGGTGTTCTGTGTTGTCGTTGCCGTCGATACTCCTTCTGCCTCCTCTCCGGCGAGATAGAACTCGCCCCAGGTAGGTGCTCCTTCTATGCTTCCCTCCAGGCTTTATCTACCTTGCCATGTCAAGTGTGTTTTCTGTGATTCCCCACTGTCTAGATTTCATATCTGAACCTAGGGTTCACATCTGGTGAATAACTATGTCTGGTGGAGATATCTTAGCTCTGGTTTGATGCTCAATTGACATGCTTGGTTTACTTGTGATGGTCTCAAGGCCCTGTTTTAATTCTGTACCCTGTGATTAAATGATGAGGTACTATGTGAAGGGCTGATTCAAACCCTTCTGTCTGAGTTACTTTTGTTTTAAAATATAAAATGATTCTTAGATATTTTTGAATATCTAAGAAAAGGATTTATTATCAAACTTGTTGAAGGTCTGATGTTCTAGTTTTAGAGACTAGATTGAGAGTTTGGTGGGAGTGTGTTTGGGATTGTGCCTGAGGTGCAATTCCAATTCTTTTGATTTGTGCCCAAAGAATCCCTCATGCTTGTTGGTTTGTGCAAAGATGATTTGTATGCTTTTATGGCCTTGGTATGATTAGTAGAAGTGTGATATAGCCCCTGCCTAGGATGCAAAGGCTGATGCAAAAGAGAAAACATATGCTGAAAATATTGTAAAGTTCTACCTGCTACAAGATATGATTGTTGATCTTGTTATGCTACTAATATAAGCTTCCATGCATCCTGTCCTGGAAATCCTTCTCCTCCTTCTTCCTTGCTGGATCTATTTTGAATCCTATCCTGATACTTGATATGCTGGCTAGTTCTTCTTTGGACTACTAGTGCTTCTTGCCTCCTTCTACCTTGCAACCATGTTGCCTTTGCTGTGAATCCCTCTACTTCTAGCTCCTGGATGGCTCCAAGGAGCAACCAGAGTTGGTTGAGGGTGAGGTATAACACTCTGATGGTAACTTTGTGTGGATGTGCTGTGGAGTGTGGCCAGGTAATTGTTAGCTACGGTTGTTCCTTCTTATCCGGTTTCCTGGTCTGCTGTGGTGTTGACAGCAGCTACTTGCATGTTGATGCGCAAGCTGCTTGCAAGTGGGACCTGTTGGTGTGGATGAGATCAAGTGAAAACTTGATATTTGTGGAATCTTTATCTTATTACCTTAGCTGTCATGGTGAAACTTGCCCCTCTCCAGCCTATGATGTTGTATCTTGAGGCAAAATATACTGATATGAACAAATGCTACTTTTTTGGTGAAACTTGCCCCTTTCTAAAGTTTAGCTCAATGATGAACTTTTAACAGTGCAACACACTATTCATTTCTGAGAGCAAACTAACCAACTAACCATTCTTCCTTTGGTAATAGTTTCTTGTTTCTTAAAAAATCTGTGTACAGAACTACTGTTCAGAGAGTTTCAGGAAGAGGAAGCATGAAGAAGTTCCAGGAAGAGAAAGCGTGAAGAAGTTTGGATTTTATTCTTTCTGTAAATTTTTTATTGTATTTTGGTAGCTCCACTGATGTAAACTATGTAGAACTATGTATGATTGTAATGTGCCGATCTCTATGTAGAACTGTGTATGATTGTAATGTGCCGATCATAATGTGCTCTGTTTGAATCAAAATGATTTTGTATATTCTGTTGGTCTTGATTAAATTGTTAGATTTTAATTACTGAGAAAATATATACTGGCAACTGGGACCGTATGAATTATGGAACACCAGGTGTGACCGGCCCAAAATAAGAAGGCCCAAAGTAAAAATCTGTCCAAAGAAAAGGCCAATGCAATGAAACAAAAAAATGCTTGAATGATGGGCTTGGCCCATGTAGCTAACAGATTTGATGAGAAAATCAATCCGAATAGTTGGGCTAAGCCCATGTGGAATCCAGAAATGGATGGCTGATTTTGATTTAAGACGATTTAATTTCGTCACAATTTTGCCACGTAGGATCGCCCACGTAGGATCGACTTGGCATGCTAGATGGCCCGGCGATATTGGATCGTCATAGACGTTATGACGATCCAATATCGTCATAGAAGGTTATGACGATTTTATCAAAAACGTCGTTATAGTTCATTTGCGACGCCCAGCTTTCGACGATCTCAAAATCGTCATAAAATCGTCATAAAAAGACTATTATGACGATTCTGTGACGAAAATAGAGGGTCATATATTGCCAGATTTCTTGTAGTGCACCTTCGAATCGTTTCTATGCGGGTTTGGCGGGTTTTGCTAAAACTCGCATAGGACCGATTCTGAGGGTGTTACAGAGTGGTATCAGAGCTCAGCAGTTGCGATACCCCACAAGTCCAGCCTGTAGGATAACCTAGCTAACGGCCGAAGTAGAGTGTCAAAACTATTTTGAAAAATCGGTTGGATAGTTCTGGTTAGGTCTGATTTTACTCCTTACCCCCTGCTATTCTCCTCTTATCTCGACGTGTTTTGAATCCGCTCTCTTCTCTCTCTTCGAGTCCAGGATATCTCGTGGTTGGGTTCCGTCGTACCTTCAGGGTTTCGCTTCCTCCTTTGGTAACGGTGCTCTACCGCCCGGTGTTCAAGCTCGATGAATCCGTCTACGGTGTTACCATTCTTTGTTCTTTGTTTGTGCCTTCCGGTGTTTTCCGACGCGACGTTATCCTCTATGCCAGATCCGATGCAGAGTCTGCATCACTCCTTTGTTTCCGAACCTCGCTTGTCGAGATCTTCAGTCTGAATCCGAGGGTTGGTTGCATAATCCGTCTATTCGTGTACAGGGTAATGCTTTGAGTGCGGGATGGAGTCGCGACCATACCACTACTCTTATCATTTGCTTTGTATATTGAATGGCGGATCGATGCAATTACTCCTTCCATGAAAGTTAGAGGTGACCTTACCTTTAACTTCGTCTTTGTTTCCCGGCGTGTTCTCTTGACGAACAGGGACAACGACCTCTTGTTAGTGGTGTCGCGAGGATCTACACGAAGCGAGAAGACGCAGATCGCCGACCTTTCCTTCCGGTACCATGAGGCGGATCTCGAGGGCGAGATCCATTGTTAGTGGTGTCGAATTGTGGCATCCCGCAAAACCACTACTAGAAAATCGCGTTGATTTTGTGCATCGCATCATCATAATCGCATGTCTTGTCTCGGTGCATCAGCATAACATCAGCATGCATCTATTTGTTTGAAACCATTTTGCTAAAAACCCTAATTTTGTTTCCTATATTAAACGCCCCGTCTTTATTCAAAACCCCAAAACCCGGGCTTGTCCGGATTATTTATTTGTCTAGCATCGGTTTGCAAAAGTTCCGTTTATAAATAATAAAATATTTAATTTATTTTAGTAGGGCAATCGAGCCAACCCGACCCGAACGACCACTCCAGATACAACAATTCGGTCCAACCAGTCCCACCCTATTAATCCTAAAGCTACCCGGTCCCTACCCACACACACCTCCACCTCACCCCAGCCATTCACCTCTTGACACGCCAACTCTCCCCTCAATCCCCTCCAATCCCCTTTTGCCACGTGGCCTAGCCCTCCCCTTCCTCAACCCACCCCCACAGCCCCACCCACTCCCTGCCAACAGCACTCACGCGCACCCTGCATGCACCCACTTGCCTCTCCCAGTCGTGGACCCCGCCCCCCCCCTGGCCCACCTGCCCCGCCACACCCCCACCCCGACTGCCCCCTGAACCGCCCCCACCTCCCACACTGCAACCCCACACCACCCCACCGCCTGCGCTGTTCCTCTTCTTCCTCCCCCTTCTCTCCTCGCTCGCTGCTCGCGCCTCGCCGCCTTCCTCCGGCCTCAAGCTCCCGCCTCTCCGCATCCCGCCTCCGTGGCCTCGCCCGTGCTCCTTCCCGCCGCCCATTGACGAACCTCCTGACGCGCCTGTGCCCCCGCGTCTCCCAGCGCCAGGCCACCCCTCTGCAGAACCGCCCGGCCTCCTCCCGGCGACCAGCAGCGCTCCCCGCGTGCCACGCGACCAGACGCTGCCGCCTTCACAGCTCCACCGCCGCCAGCGACCTCCCGCCTCGCCTCCTGCTCACCGCCGACGCCCGCCTCCCGATCCTCCTCACGGCGCAGGTCGCCTCCGCCTCGCTCCCCGACCCGCGCGCCAATAATCGCCGCTGCCTCGCCGCCGCTCGTTCCACTGTCCCTGGCCAAGGCGGCCGCCGTGGGCCTTGCTGTCGAGCCTCGCAAGCCGCGCCCGCCAAGCTTCCCCAGACGCCGCATGACGGACCTCGCTGGCCCCTCTCCGTCGGGCCCACTCGCCAGAGACCACCCCATGCCCGCTCTCCTCCCCATCACCGCTGGCCCCGCCCAGACGCCCGAACCCGAGACCGTTTCCGCCGCATGTCAAGACCTTCGTACACGGTAGTTCACCGGCAAGACCGGCTCGATGCCGATGGATGCGAAGGATGTACATGTACATGGTGCCCCAAGGTCTTCGTCGCGGACCCGATGACCGAGACCAAGTAGGCATCGTTGATCAAGATGGAACCTCGAGGCCTTCTACAAGGAACCCCAAGATCTCCTTCACGGAAATCAGAGCCGGACCCGGAGACCTCTGTCATGGATCCTCGAGCACTTCTACACGGACCACGGGATGACACGTTCTTACCAAGGGCGACAAGACTCTTCACGGGTTTCGAGACCCCGACATCGCAACGACAAGATCGTCGACATAACACCCGAAGATCACAGGTGTGACAAGTACATCTTCCCGGAACGCAAGATCTGCCCCGATACCGAGAACGACCCCGGAGTCCGAGAACGCTTCCGTCGAACCTCGTCGATCCCGTCGAACCCTGGACCCTGTCGAACCCCGAACCCCGGAACCCCCCCAAGATCGTCGAGAACCCTGATGTGTGAACCTTTTCCGACCCCCCCCCCCTATTTTATAAATGCATAATAACAACTTGTTGCATATTAAATTGTCATCTCGCATGCATATCTGTGGTTTGGGGGCCTTATGCCGATTCACCAAATAATTAAATATGGGGCCCATATGCGGGCAAATCCAGTCTCATATTGGCCTCATTTAAACATGTGTAGCGAACCGGTTCCATCTGTTGCATTGCTAAACAACATTTAAATTGCGGGGTAGCTAAACAACATGAACCCTCTAATAATTGTCGAGACCCCGGTTCCACTTAATTTGACCTAATTGCATCGCACCTTGCCATGCCATACATCATACATGCATCATGCCGATCTCTGCCGTGTATTAAATATTGCATCCGGTGTTTCTTCTAGTGTTTTGCTTCTTCGCGAATAAGGCCGTTGAGTTGATGTGAGCTTCGCCCCGATCTTCGGTTGAACCTTCGACAATGTTTTCAGGCGAACATCTCCCCCTTTCTACCTATCTTACTTTGCTAGTATTTACTTCCCTCCTGTTGATCTTTGCTATCTGTGTTGCGATGCTTTAGATTTCGTACCCGTGATATCCCTTGCAGCCATATATAGCCTTGGACACATCCTATTACCTGTTGTTTGGTAGATAGTTGGACCCGCGTGTCGTAGTCGCTTGCTCAAGTGTTTTGCTTGTCGTCAAGTACCACCTTTGTTGGAGAATTGCCGCATGTTGACGTTGGAGAGGATCATGGCTTTAATTATTGTATCACTTTAATTCATGTTTAACAACTAAAATTGAATTAAGCAGAGGCATCGGGTGATAGGTAAGTTTGGTTTCCGACGCCCACTTGTGTCCCGTAGGACCCAGTTCTTGACACTTGTTCCGAGATCGAGCGCTAACCACGTGGGAGATATGGGCCCCATTGATAATTACCTGATTTCAAAGTATTGTCCGGGGCCACAACTAGTTTGAGGTGTTTTACTATCCTGTACTTATGCCATGTTTACCGCTTTATTTACGTTTGCGAGGAGCACACTGCATCGCTTTAGGAAGCGGAGTGATTTCGTGTATCGGCGGTCCCGTTTGGGGCGATCGTCGATATCGCCACCGACGCAAACCCCGTGTCCGTCTCAAGACCGACCGACTCCGTTGCGGGTGTCGACTCGGTGGGTGGCCCCGTGCTTGCTTTAGTGCGGAACGTCGTGACTTAGGCCCGCCCGACATACCGATGGGTGTATGTTAACGATCCGCAAAAGGGTCAAGTGCTGTGGATGCTTTGGTGCACCCCTGCAGGGTTAAATCTTTTCGAGAAGCCGTGTCCGCGGTTATGGACGACTTGGAGCACAGTGTCTGATCATAGACAACTAAAACTAAAGTTTACTGTTTTAAATTGACTTGTTTTTCCGATATGATTAGTAATCAGCTTCACTACAACGGAATGGCTGAGTAAAAGTACCAACAACTGCTGGGTTTTGGGGTTATCTCATGATAATTGTATCTGACTAGTAAGTGATGCCACTATAACGGAATGATTAACTAAAAGTGCCCACTGCTTACTTTATCAGGACGATTATCTTTACCTAACTAGTAAATTGCCGCAACTATAACCGAACAAGTAAAACTGCCAACGGTGGGAGTTCCTCGGTTGACTTCCTCGTTTGGGATCGAGGGGGAAACGCCAGGATGGGTTTGTTTGATGATAGTATCAGGTTGGATCCGAATAGGTTTTTCTCACCCCTCTCTGATAGCCGCCAGTTGTTTCGAGTCTCTATAGGTTGTTTAGTGCATGCTGACGCTGCCGCTCAGTCCACCATACCTATGTAGGCGAGGACCGCCGAATTCTAGCCTCACCGTGTCAATCGCCTCAAGATCGACGCCTCTTTTTCCTTTGCCCTTTGTCGGCACCCCTTTTGTTTAAGCAGGTTTTGAGATCGACGCCGTTAGCAGGGTTACCCTTCCGGCTTGGCCTGGGTAGGGTTATGGACGCCATTGGTTATTCTTCAGGGCTCTTAGCCCCATTTGCATCTTGTCCGTAGTCGGACGCTCTATCATTTTCAAGGTGATTTGGATCTTTGTATATTATATTTGTATTCTTGGCTCTTTGAGTCGCTGTTGTATATATCTGTTATGTGGGTCCCATCGAGGACTGTTGTGTAATGTTATTACTTTGCTTGCCACCCGCACGAAAGTGCCTGGTGGGCACCTTCGAATCGTTTCTATGCGGGTTTGGCGGGTTTTGCTAAAACTCGCATAGGACCGATTCTTAGGGTGTTACAGTTGCCCTTAGCAAGGCTTGGTGTTTTGGGTCAGTAAGTTTGGTCCATAACATTTTCCCAAAGTTTTCCTTGCACAAACTTTTCCATAATAAAATTTAATGAGTTTATTTGGCTAGAAAAATGACTAAGTTAACTAATTCAACATAAATTTCACAAAAATCATTTTTAACACTATGGGTTGGTTCCTAGGGTCAGTAGGGTCACACAAATCCATTTTGCAAAAGATTTAATCCTAAAATCAAATTTAAACAATTTTTATACTCTAAACAAGTACACAAATGTTTCTGCAATTTTAATCAAGCTAACAGATACTATTTTCAAAACTAAGGCCATGGTTGGCTAGGGCTTGTTCTCGTGATTTCATTGATATAAAATTTGCAAAATTTGGACGTGTGGTTTGAAAGTTAAAAAGGTTTGAAGTTTGCAACAACTGATTCAAAAATCTGTTTTCACTCAAACACCGCCACGTGTCGAGCCGTGATACCGATTAAATGCGGATTGCGTCTTTGCGAGCGTGGATTTAATTTAGATCGGGCGGCTCGAGCTAGCGTACTTTCACTAAGTGGATCTATCGTGACGCGCGATCTAGATCGGACGGTTGTCTTTGCACGAACCAGACTTGGGCGGCGCAGCGATGGATGCTGGCGGCGGCGAGGTCAGTCGGCGTCGGCGCTGATGAAATAGGACGCGAGTAAGAAGGGGAGGATGCTCACCAGGCTTAGGAGAATACGGCGATGCTCAACGTGCGACGAGGCGAGGGTGCTCGGGTCAAGTGGAATCTTCACGGAGTTCGTCTTTGGCGTCGTGCTGTGGTCACCGTGGGCGGCGCTACGGATCACCCCAAGGCATAACAAGTACGTTGTTAGATGCGCAGAACCAAGGCAAGGTTGTGTGCGTGAACGAGAAAAAGAGGGGCGACCGGAATCTACCTGTGGGGCTCGCCGGAGTTGAAGACAGTCGCGGTACTGCAGTCGTCGTCGAAGGCGAGGTTTCAGGCACCATGTTGAATGGAAGGCACTGACAGAAGCGCCAGGGAGTGGAGAAGCTGTTAGGGTGCGCGGGGAGGCAAGGCAATGGTTGGGCTTGCCAGAATTGAGGAGGGAGCTCGTCGGTGACGGCGGTGGTGCAGAGGAAATTGGCGACAGCCTAGAGGCAGAGAGGGAGTGGCGACTGAGGGAAAAGGAGGGGAAGGTTACGCGCTTAACGCAGGTCGAGGCAGATTAACGCGACCATTAAGAGGAATTAAGCTGGGATTGATGACTGGAACAGCGTGGTTTGGGGAAGAAGGGGTCGCGGGTGAGAAACTTAATGAGTGGGGTCCACTGTCGGTGGGAAAAGAAACAAGGGAAAGGTCCACTGGTCATGTCACCGCTGGTTAGTTAATTTGTGCGAATCGTCATGGGAAAAGAAGTCTGGGTTGGTGGGCTTAGTGGGCTGCCTGGGTTGGGTTGGCCCTTTTCTATTTTATTTTTATTCTGTGTTATTTTTCCTTTTCTATTTTATTTCCTGTTTTGAATTTCCAAACAACAATCATACTCAAATCAATTCAAACAATCAACCATTCATGCAACTATGAATTTGATTCTGTTTAGCAACATAAACCAACATTCCAAAATAAAATAATATTTTAAAATTCTTTTTAGGTTTTATTAATTAAATAAAATGGCTATGGTTTATTAATAAAATAGAGTTTGTTTTAATTAAATAAAATCCCCATTTAATCCAAATATTTTCTAAAAACAAATCAGTAAGTTTTATTTAAAAGTATAAAATACTTGAAATACCTATTTAAACAATTTAATGGATTTTGATGTTTTAATTAAAATGGTACAACTTTTTATTTGTATAAATTTTGATATTATTCCTTATTATTTTATTTCAAATAACCTTTGTTTATTTTTATTCAAAACTAAATGTTTAAATTCCAAGGCTTGGTCAATGTTTAATTTGGCTTTATTAAATAATCCTTATTTGCAAAACTACTATTTCATTTGAAAACAAATCTTTTCATTTAAGAGTTTCAAATTAGTATTTTAATTATTTTTATTTTCCTTTAATAAAAGTTTATCATCTTAAATACCTTTAGGTTTTATTTAATTCAAATGGGTTTGAAGTTCCAATTGAATTCAAAAGTTTCTTCTAGCTCTAAAATTTTAAACAAAGTTTTATTTTATTCATTTATTTTCACATTACAAGATTTTGAAAATCTTGGGATGTGACAGCTACCACTTAAAATAAATCTCGTCCCGAGATTTGGGGAGGCTAGGGTTACAAGCAAGTTCAAAGCAACTAGGGTACTACCACCCTTAAAAAAATTTCAAACAAAATTACATATTGGCCTTCTTGGGTCCTGGAATTTCTCTATGTTAAACCTTTGCTTTATTCCTATGCTTGACTCATGGACCAAGGTTGAGTTTCTCCATAGGCTTGTTCAACTTGTTCTTCATCCTTTCTGGACAGTTGCTTGCATAATGTCCTGGATTCTTGCAGTTGAAGCAATGAATGTCATTGAGTTCTTTACGTGGCTCTTGTGGGCAAGTTGCTACAAAGTGACCTGGTTCATTACAGTTGTTACACCACACTTGGTCAATTCCTTTATTCTTTATGTTCTCTGGGCATCCACTGGAGTAGTGTCCCATTTCCTTACATTTACGACATTGTACAAGGCTCATGTCTTGCTTGGGCTTCTTGATTTTCCTTGATCCTTTGAATTGGGTTGTCTGGCTTGGAGGTAGTAGTAGTGGTCCTTTTCCTTTGGTAGACTTGGATCCTTCTTGTTTCCTTTGTTCTACCATGGCATAGATGGGACATAGGCCAGGAATATGATCACTTCCCTCACAAAGGTAGCAAGTAGCTTGAGAGGTAGGGCATTCTCCAACAGGATGGTCTTCATCACAATTGGGGCATTGTCCTTCATGTTCTGTGGAAGTATGATCCTTGTCTCCACAAATAATGCAAGCTGGGGCTCCATCTAGAACAACATTCTTGTCATCCTTGTTATCATACACACTTCTAGGATAGCTTTCTTCCATGCTAATCATTTGATTAGTCACCTTAAGCATCAATTGGGATTGTTCTTCCAAAAACCGTTGCAGGTCGGATCTTTATCACTATTGTTGGCTAGGAACTGGGCCGTTGGTTCAACTGATGTTGGGTTGCTATGAGTTCTCTCATGTTGTCAGCTTGGTTGGTGTTGGTGTCATCAACCTTGGAGTCCTTTGGAGTAGTCATCTGTTTGGGTTGAAGGAAGATTAGAATAGGCAAGATATTTGTAAGGAAATATTTCTAATCACACACATCACAATTCACACAAGCAATGTGCATGCAATCACAAAACAAACTTTTCACTCATACAAGGTTCAAGCACATACTTAGGCAACAAAATATTTTTGTTACACCACATAAGTTGGGTGTGTTTTGTCTTAACTAAATTATGGTGGTCCATCTATATGGTTCACTTGTGATCCTCCCTTCCTTCTTGGTTGATCCTTCTTGCATGAGATCATGGCTTCCTTGAGAAAAACTCTTGGTTACATCACTTCAAAGTTGTTGATGGCTCTTTCTAACTTTTGCATTCCCTCAGTCTCTAACTCTTGAGCAAAATTTCCTTGTTTCACTTGTGGTCCTTAGTAGTTTTCAAGTTGGAAGTCCTTGGGGAATATTCTGAAGATGTTGAAGCCATTAGAGGTGAAGATGTTGAAGTCATTAAAGTTGAAGAAGTTGAAGAAGTCCTTTGCACATAGTGTAGTCTTTGGTCATGAGGTAGGGTTTCCATCAAGTTGAAGTAGAAGAGATGTAGGGTTGAAACCAAAATGGTTGAGGAAAGAGTTTACCAGTGTTTTTGTAAATATGTTTTTGGATCAAAATATAACTCCTATTTTTCTAAGGGTTTTTTGTCCAATCCTAGGGTTTACAAATCTTACAGGCAACACAATGCTCTGATACCATCTGTAGGAGGTCTCAACCTGATATTGTAGAGTCCTGCTGTGTTTACAATGCTAGTCCCTGGATCAATAGCTAGCATCCACAGTTAAGATGTAATATCAAGATACAAAGGTCATTGCATAACTTTATAACCAGGAATAACATAAATTTTATTACATCATACATAGCTCCTTTGGCTATCACATAACATTGCAAATGAGTAAATATAGTCATGGGTCCTTCATCTTCATATTGCCACAGTGATGTTGGTTGTAGGCTTTGTAGTCCTAGTCAATCAAACAATCTTCATTTAAAAACAATCAACCTGCAACATTACAAGTTACAGCCACAAGGGTCAATACATTTGAATTGTATTGGCAAGTTTCACTTCTATGTGTGTATGAGTGGATCCTACCAATACATGCATATTTGGCTAAGTAGAGTTTAAGGCTTATTTGCATAGAGCAACATTTATCCTATCTTTTCAAAATGGTTTTGGTCCTTTATCAAATCTCTTTTCCAAGTTTCCTTGAACTCCTTGGTAGACACTCAAGTGTTCAAGTTCTTGTCAAAAATCCCTTGAACTACTTGGTAACCCCAAGTGCAACAAGTTTTATCAAACATCATGAGTTCCTTGGTAACCCCAAGTACATCATACTCTTGTGCACCTTGGTAACCCCAAGTGCAACAAGCTTCATTTAATCTCTTTGAATTCCTTGGTACCCCCAAGTGCATCAAGTTTTTATATTAGAAGTTGGAATGTCGAGGTCTTCCATAGTTCAAACTTTAGTGGCTCAGTATTGTCCATAACCGGGGACACGGCTAAGTACTTAGATTTTATTAACTTCTGCAGAAGGAGTACACTTTACCCACATGACACAATCCCATCTTGTTGCCACCAGTGGCCTACTGGGTTAGTGCTCACCAAGATGGAGTACTGGCAGACTGAGAATGTGACGAAGTCTTTCCAAAAGGTCCTTCCATACATCATTGCTAGCTTGTCTTCAGCCCCCATGAAGCATTCCAGATCCCCATGTCCGGTAACTAAAGACAATGTATGGATCTTCCTAATGTAGTTGACTAAGCCAGAGCCATAATAGCATGTGGTTGTACACGAAAGCCACAATTTGGAGAAACATGTTCAATCTCTAAGTTTCCTAGGTGGTTTTCATTTGGAGAACAACACAAAGTGATTACCATAGACATGGTTCCCTTTTGCTGCCACCTTCTCCAAAACATAAGGTGTCCACCACCTAGGTGGTTCATTGAGTCCTTGTTTTATTATGTAAAAACACAAGTCCTTTTCTCATCCTTTGTAAAATCTCAACATGTGTCTCTTTTCAAAACATAGCATGGCTAAGCATGTACAACTTCAATATTTTTACTAAGGAGTGTATAGGGAATCCTATTAGGATTAGCATAGCATAAGTATAAAACATTTTCATGCATGTTTACAAAATCCACTAAGTGTAATATAAATAGTAGGACTTTAGATGATAGTGTCACTTGCCTTTTTGTTAGGGAATGATAGTCACTCCTTGATCTTGCTAGTCTCACACTTGCAAATTTTACTACAATCAAATAAGCATAGAATCAAATAGCATTCCACATTCAAACAATATTTCATATACACAAAGCAATGGTTCCTAAGTCTTGTAAAAAGAGGGTTCTTATTGCAAGGTTGGTCTCTACTAGGTTTGTAAACTTTGTAAGGTCCACATTGGTCATTTACCAAAATGGCAAAGTCATTAGTTAGAGGGTTTTGCCCAAAGTCTATTTTAAAATCCACTCAACATTTCATGTGGTGAAAATTATTCTTTTCAAAGCAAAACTTTATATATTTTTACCAAATGAGTTGCCCTTAGCAAGGCTTGGTGTTTTGGGTCAGTAAGTTTGGTCCATAACATTTTCCCAAAGTTTTCCTTGCACAAACTTTTCCATAATAAAATTTAATGAGTTTATTTGGCTAGAAAAATGACTAAGTTAACTAATTCAACATAAATTTCACAAAAAATCATTTTTAACACTATGGGTTGGTTCCTAGGGTCAGTAGGGTCACACAAATCCATTTTGCAAAAGATTTAATCCTAAAATAAAATTTAAACAATTTTTATACTCTAAACAAGTACACAAATGTTTCTGCAATTTTAATCAAGGTAACAGATACTATTTTCAAAACTAAGGCCATGGTTGGCTAGGGCTTGTTCTCCTGATTTCATTGATATAAAATTTGCAAAATTTGGACGTGTGGTTTGAAAGTTACAAAGGTTTGAAGTTTGCAAATAAATCTGATTCAAAAATCTGTTTTCACTCAAACACTGGCCACGCGTCGAGCCGTGATTGGCTGATACCGATTCGTCTGGATCGCGTTGGATTTAATTTAGATCGGGCGGCTCAGAGCTAGCGTACCCTTTCAGCTAAGTGGATCTATCGTGACGCTGCGATCTAGATCGGACGGTTGTCTTTGCACGAACCAGACTTGGGCGGCGCAGCGATGGTTGCTGGCGGCGGCGAGGTCAGTCGGCGGCGGCACTGATGAAATAGGACGCGAGGAAGAAGGGGAGGATGCTCACCAGGCTTAGGAGAATACGGCGATGCTCAACGTGCGGTTGACGAGGCGAGGGGTGCTCGGGGTCAAGTGGAATCTTTCGCCGGAGTTCGTGCTGGCGTCGGGTGCGTCAGGTGGTCACCGTGGGCGGCGCTACGGATCACCCCAAGGCATAACAAGTACGTTGTTAGATGCGCAGAACCAAGGCAAGGTTGTGTGCGTGAACGAGAAAAAGAGGGGCGACCGGAATCTACCTGTGGGGCTCGCCGGAGTTGAAGACAGTCGCGGTGCTGCAGGTCGTCGTCGAAGGCGAGGTTTCAGGGCACCCGCGGTTGAATGGAAGGCACTGACAGAAGCGCCAGGGAGTGGAGAAGCTGTTAGGGTGCTCGGGGAGGCAAGGCAGTGGTTGGGCTTGCCGGAATTGAGGAGGGAGCTCGTCGGTGACGGCGGTGGTGCAGAGGAAATTGGCGACAGCCTAGAGGCAGAGAGGGAGTGGCGACTGAGGGAAAAGGAGGGGAAGGTTCTGGCGCTTAAGTACGCAGGGTCAGAGGCGAGATTAACGCGGCCATTAAGAGGAATTAAGCGCGCGGATTGATGACTGGGAACGGCAGCGTGGTTTGGGGAAGAAGGTCAGCATGGTGAGAACGACGAACAGGAGTGGTGGTCCACTGTCGCTGGGAAAAGAAACACGGGAAAGGTCCATCGGTGTCACCGCTGGTTAGTTAATTTGTGCGAATCGTCATGGGAAAAGAAGGGGCTGGTTGGTGGGCTTAGTGGGTCAAGGTTGGGTTGGCCCTTTTCTATTTTTTTTATTCTGTGTTATTTTTCCTTTTCTATTTAATTTCCTGTTTTGAATTTCCAAACAACAATCATACTCAAATCAATTCAAACAATCAACCATTCATGCAACTATGAATTTGATTCTGTTTAGCAACATAAACCAACATTCCAAAATAAAATAATATTTTAAAATTCTTTTTAGGTTTTATTAATTAAATAAAAATGGCTATGGTTTATTAATAAAATAGAGTTTGTTTTAATTAAATAAAATCCCCATTTAATCCAAAAATTTTCTAAAAACAAATCAGCAAGTTTTATTTAAAAGTATAAAATACTTGAAATACCTATTTAAACAATTTAATGGATTTTGATGTTTTAATTAAAATGGTACAACTTTTTATTTGTATAAATTTTGATATTATTCCTTATTATTTTATTTCAAATAACCTTTGTTTATTTTTATTCAAAACTAAATGTTTAAATTCCAAGGCTTGGTCAATGTTTAATTTGGCTTTATTAAATAATCCTTATTTGCAAAACTTCTATTTCATTTGAAAACAAATCTTTTCATTTAAGAGTTTCAAATTAGTATTTTATTTATTTTTATTTTACTTTAATAAAAGTTTATCATCTTAAATACCTTTAGGTTTTATTTAATTCAAATGGGTTTGAAGTTCCAATTGAATTCAAAAGTTTCTTCTAGCTCTGAAATTTTAAACAAAGTTTTATTTTATTCATTTATTTTCACATTACAAGATTTGGAAAATCTTGGGATGTGACACTTTCCTTCCAGTCACTTCTTTCGAGAGAAATTCCTTCTCTAGAAAGGATCCATTCTTGGCAACGAAGATTTTGCCTTCGGATCTATGATAGAAGGTATACCCAATAGTTTCCTTCGGGTATCCTATGAAGACGCATTTTTCCGCTTTGGGTTCAAGCTTGTCCGGCTATAACTTCTTTACATAGGCTTCGCATCCCCAAACTTTAAGGAACGACAATTTAGGTTTCTTCCCAAACCATAATTCATACGGTGTCGTTTCAACGGATCTAGACGGTGCCCTATTTAAAGTGAATGCGGCTGTTTCTAATGCATAACCCCAAAATGATAGCGGTAAATCTGTAAGTGACATCATAGAACGAACCATATCTAAGAGAGTCTGATTACGACGTTCAGACACACCATTACGCCGTGGTGTTCCCGGCGGTGTCAACTGTGAAAGTATTCCGCATTTCTTCAAATGCTCGCCAAACTCGTAACTTAGATATTCACCTCCACGATCAGAACGTAGAAATTTAATCTTCTTGTTACGTTGATTCTCTACCTCACTTTGAAACTCCTTAAACTTCTCGAAAGTTTCGGACTTATGTTTCATGAAATATATATACCCATATCTACTCAAGTCATCTGTGAAGGTAAGAACATAACGATAACCATCACATGATGCTACACTCATTGGACCACACACATCGGTATGTATGATTTCCAATAAGTCCGTAGCTCGCTCCATCATACCAGAAAATGGAGTCTTAGTCATTTTTCCCATCAGACATGCTTCGCATCTTTGAAGTGATTCAAAATCAAGTGATTCAAGAATTCCATCGGAATGGAGTTTCTTCATATGCTTCACTCCAATGTGACCAAGACGACAGTGCCACATATAGGTCGAATTATCGCTTGATTTCAAACGTTTAGCCTCAATGTTGTTGATACGTGTATTTCCACTATCGAGATTCAATAAGAATAGACCATCTATCAAAGGTGCATGTGCATAAAACATATTACTCATATAAATCGAACAACCATTACTCTCTGATTTAAACAAGTAACCGTCTCGCAATAAACAAGATCCCGATATAATGTTCATGCTCAACACAGGCACTAAATAACAATTATTTAAGTATAAAACTAATCCCGATGGTAGATGAAGGGGTAGCGTGCCGACCGCGATCACATCAACCTTTGATCCGTTTCCCACGCGCATCGTCACCTCGTTCTTCGCTAGCTTCCGTTTATTCTGCAAAGACTTTGTTTCGAGTTACAAATATGAGCAACCGAACCAAGATCAAATACCTGTGCACTACTACGAGTACTAGTGAGATACACATCAATAACATGTATATCGATATACCTTTCTTCTTGATGTTGCCGTTCTTCAGATCCGCCAAGTACTTTGGGCAATTCCGCCCAAAGGACCTTCTCCTTGCAAGAAAAGCACTCGGTTCAGTGCTTGGGTCCAGCCTTGGTCTTCTTCGCCGGCGTGGTAACTTTCTTACCACCCTTCTTGAAGTGTCCATTTTGCTTAGACTTGCCTTTCTTGAGTTTGGTGGTCTTATTGACCAACAACACTTTGTGCTCTTTCTTGATCTCCACTTCTGCAGATTTTAACATAGCAAACAGTTCTGGCAACTCTTTGTTCATGTTCTGCATGTTGTAGTTCATCACAAAGTTCCTGTAACTTGGTGGCAGTGACTGGAGGACACGGCAAATCCCCAAAGCATTAGGAATCACTATACCCAAGCTTTGAAGTTTGTTTGCATGCCTAGACATCTTAAGCACATGCTCACTGACGGAGCTGCCCTCTTCCATCTTGCAGTTAAAGAACTTTTCAGAAGCCTCATAGCTTTCAATTGCCGCATGAGTCTCAAAAATCAATTTGAGATCCTCGACAATATCATATGGGTCTGACTCTTCAAACCTTTTCTGAAGCTCCGATTCTAAACCATACAAGATAGCACACTGAAGTATGGAGTACTGATTCTTCCGAGCGAGGTAAACATACTTTACTTCATCGGGAGCATCAGCTGCAGGTGGGTCACCCAGCGGTGCATCCAGCACATAGGTCAAATTACTAGCTGTGAGGACAATCCTCAAATTGCGGAACCAATCCGCGAAGTTGCTTCCATTGTTTTTCAACTTTTCTTTCTCTAGGAACGCATTAAAATTGATGGTAGGGGCTGCCATTGATCTACAACATATTTGCAATAGTTTAGACTAAGTTTATGACAAATTGAGTTCAAATTAATTAATGAAATTAAACTAGGTGAACTCCCACTCAAAACAACATCCCTCACATTGTTTTAGTGATCACACGAACCAAATCCACTACATCAACACCGATCATCGCGTGAGTTGATATAGTTTCAATGGCGAACAATCGTCATGTTCATCATATCTACTATATGATTCATGCTTTACCTTTCGGTGATCCGTGTTCCGAGACCATGTCTGTACATGCTAGGCTCGTCAAGATCAAACCTTAGTTTCTGCATGAGCAAATCTGGCTTGCTCACGTTGTATACACTTGCAGAATCTAACACACCCGATCATCACGTGGTGCTTCGAAACAACAAGCTTTAGCAATGGTGCTAACTAAGGGTGAACACTTTATGACTTGAAATTGATGTGCATGAGGGATCATCTTATAATGCTACCGTCGTCTACCAAGCAATACAAGATGCATAAAGGATTAACATCACATGCAATTCAATAATATGTGATATGATATGGCCTTTCTTCTTTGTGCTTCCGATCTTCATCTTTAAGCACGAACATGATCTCCATCATCACCGGCATTGCATCAAGGTCAATGACGCTTCACCATGGTTGTCGTCCACCGGTTTCAACTATTACAACTACTTTGAATAGACACGCGGGTCTTAACATAAATTAAAGACAACCATATATTCTCGCCGTTGCCAACTTACAATAAGAAACATTGCATACATCAAATATAATCACAATCATGGCCATATCACATCATCAAGACACCCCCGCAAAACAAAGTTAGACGCCTACTTTCTTTGCATATTTTACGTGGTTTGGGGCTTTCAATAAGTGTCGCTCTAACTTACGAACAACAAGAACCACAACATTGATACTAGCATTGTTGATCACCGCTTGTAAATTGGATCTTAACTATGCTAGGAGAAACAGCACCAAAGCCACTTATGCAATACAAGTTGCATGTTAAGCGTGGAGCAAGTCTCATGAACGATGTCATGTAAGGTTAGCCCGGCCGCTTCATCCCAACATACCGCAAGATGCAAAGTACACAAAAGCAATCGACAATAAAAGCATCAACGCCCACAATGACCATTGTGTTCTACTCAGGCAACAGATCTACATATAGACACGGCTCGATACCACTTTAGGGTTCGTAGCATGGAAAACAAAAATTTCTATCGCATACAAACAAACAAGCCAAGATCTATCTACTAGATTGTAGAAACGAGTCGATGGAATAACTTACCTCGAAGATTCCAAAGTGTTTAACGAGAGCGATTCTCGTGGGTGATGTTGTCGCATTCTTCCGATCTCAAGATCGTAGACGATCCTTCCGGCCAAGGCTCCCAAGAGCTCAATCGTCACACGCTCGGTACGACGAAGACCTTCCTCTCCTTGTTCCAAAGTGCGGAGGTTGTAGCACTCTCTCGCGATTCCCAAGACAACGGCGTGGTACCTAAGTAGAGGGAAATCCGCAGGCTTCGCCTTTGCCGGAGCGAGTATGGTGGAGTATGAGAGAGGGCTATTAGTTGTCTAGAGATTAGACACACCAATTAGAAGGCTCTAAACCGCAGGCTAAAGCAATTAGAAGCTCTAAACCAAAACGGCTCTAAACCGGATATTAGAGGATAGGAACTTGTGTGTCTAGAGGAGGAGGCCCTGCCCCTCCTTTTATAGGTGGAGGGGTCGGCGCACCAGGGGAGGGAGGGGAGTCCCTCCCCAACTCGGACTAGGTGGACCGCCGGCTTGGAGGAGAGGGACTCCTCCTCCAAGTTGGTTTCAACCTCCTCTTGCTTGTTTCCCACAGTTTCCTGTTTCCCACAGCTTCCACAGCTTCTGTTTTAGCTGCTTGACTTTCAAACCGGCTTTGACTTTTCAGTTTTAGAACAGCAAGAACACTTAGTACATGATGCAATCATTCAATGACACATTCATGTACCCTCCCGGAGTGCCGGACAATCCGAACCTTCTAGAACATTCCCGATGAAAACACCTAATCATTCCCGAACTCAAACGGACTTTCCTTATATGAATCTTATTCTCCTGACCATTCCGGATCACTCGTGCTATCCCGATCCCATCCGAGACTCCGAACAACATTTGGTCTTTTTCTCATAATACCATAACTACTCAAAACAACGTCGAATCCTTAAGTGTGTCTCCCTACGGTTCGTGAATTATGCGGACATGATCGAGACACTTCTCCGAACAATAACCAATAGAGGAATCTGGAAATTCATATGGCTCCCACATATTTCTACGATCGAATGAACCACTTACATACGATACCAATTTCCCTTTATCTCACGATAGTTTACTTATCCGAGGTTATGATCGTCGGTATCTCTGTATACCTAGTTCAACCTCGTTACCGATAAGTACTCTTTTCTCGTTCCCGTGATATGTGATCCCTTGTGACCCAGTCACATGCTTGCAAGCTAATTGGATGACATTCCACCGAGAGGGCCCAGAGTATATCTATCCGTAATATGGATGGACAAATCCCACTCTTGATCCATGTGTTTCAACCAATACTTTCCGAACACTCAATGCCACCTTTATAGCCACCCAGTTACGGTGTGGTGTTTGATGTCATCAAAGCATCCATCCGGTAAAGGTGATATGCATGATCTCATGGTCGAAGGAATTAGGTTACTATGTATCAGAAAGCATATAGCAATTGAACTATTGAAATGACTTGATCTTTATGCTATGCTTATCTATAGGAGTATGTCCACCATATCATTCTCCCAACAATATGATCTTGTTGTTGATAACATCTCAATGTTCATGATAGGGAAACCACAATCATTAATCAACCAACAAGCTAGTGAAGTATAGAGGCTATACTAGGGACTTTAAATTAAGTTTACAAATCACACAAGTATTAATGTTTCCTTGTTAATACTATTATAGCATGAATGTAAACATTTATCATAAACACAAAGATATAATAATAACTATATTTATTATTGCCTCTAGGGCATATCTCCAACACTGATACCTATCTCATCTCCTCTCACTCTCTCTCTATCTCTCTCTCGCATAGAACCCGAAACCCTAGCTCGCCGGAGTCGGTTGCCATCGCCGTTTGAGACCACCCAAGACCAACTGGTGATACCACAAGCTCCACTGTGGTGGACTTCGTCTGCTCAAAGGAGGAAACGAGTCGGGGAGGCCGTAATCATGTGCATCGGACGCGTTTGTTCGTCACTCGTCGTCGACCATGGCGACGCCGTCTAAGCTCGCCTCTCTTCGCCATCGTCACTACAAGCATCCTGGTGAGCCACCGGCTCTCCTAGTACCTTTATTTCTCTATATTTTGCTCTAGATCGTTTCCACCACGAACACTCGACACCGCCACCGTTGTCAACCGTCGTTGGCCATCCTCCAACAACCATTTGCTAGCGGCGCCACCACCCCAAGGCTCCTCGCGTCATCCTCTTTCTAACAAGCCTAACCGTAGCCTCGTGTATACACTAAATCAGCAGATCGATCATCGATCTATGGTGTTCATCTTCTGCTGACATCACGATGACGTCATGCTCGCATCATCCCATGCCTAGTCACCCAGTTTGACCTAGTCTTTGCACGCGTGGCTGATGATGTGGCCACTGGCCAACTAGTCAGTGACCTTGGGCAGGCTTAGCCTCGGTACAAAAAGGTAATCTCTGTTTAGAAAATTGATAAAGCAATATTAATTCAAAACCAAATATTCTAGAAATGTAATAAAATGATTAAAACTTATAAAATCAATAACTTTTGTTTCATAATTCAGAAAAATATGTTTAATATTTGAAAAAAATTATAAAAATAAAATCTACAACTTAAAACTAATAACAAATATTAATATGGAAATTATCTAAATCATTATTAATTAATAAAGGTTTTATAAGTAATAATGCCTTGATAATTCATATTTTAATATTGGTAAGTATTAAAAATATAAATAAAGTACTAAAAATCTTAGAAAAATAAGAACTATGATTTAAAACTATAATCATGCATTATTACTCCACTTAATTAAATATTTGTCATTTATTAAGTGATTATAAAGTAATAAATCTTATAAAAATCATATCTTATTATTTATAAATCATAAAAAAATGTAATACACCAAAATGATCACAAAAATAATACCTACATGTTAAAAATATAATATTCCACTATTTAGGTAAATAAAAAATTTAAACACTTTAACAACTTAAATTTAAACATATTTCCTTAATTAATTCATAGTTCATATAATGGTAAATAAAAAAAATTATTAATATTTCTAAATATAGCCAATTGAGTCTAATAAATAATATTAGTCTTAAATACTAATATTATGAAGTCAAAATGATTTAACACCATTTAAATACAATTTTATTGAATTATCCTCCAACTATATATATGTAATTTATTTTCTAAAAAGATCTTTATTAAATATAAAAATCTTCAAGAATAATTGGGATTTAATAAAACCTATTTACTTACTTCAACCACAAGTTTGTAAACAAATTAAAACACTATAGTGAGTACATAAATAGTTAAGTAATGTTACTTCCTTGATTACAAATCATAACCACACCTTTATAAAAAGATAAATGATTTTATTCCATTATACAATTAAGAAACCACTACTCCAGTAGAAGTAATGCCATTCTTAAGTAACTTTAAGGAAACATTACAAAGTACACAAGGTACAAATATCATAAGCATTACACTTTCAAATCATCCATGTTTTTAAAGTTAACTTTAGTCCACAAGACTTTCCATATAAGACTAAAGACTTTATTATATGTTTTATAGTTAACTTTGGTCTGTTATAATTAAGTTATTAAGAATCTCAAGTCCAAGCTATTCAAGCAAGCACAAACAACCTTGACCACATTTGATTAATCACAAAGATTGTTTAGACCTTAGTAAAGGAATCTTTTCTTCAAAAGTTATTCGTTTTGCCACTTCAATCAACAAACCTTATAATAATATTTCCAACTCCTACCAAAATAAAATTCAAGGAATTTCATCATAATCAATAGATGACAATTAACCATAATCACATTGTTTGAAACTTTACTTGTATACTTAGGATTATAAACACTTAAGATCCTTATTAAGGCCAGTACTTGTAAAGTAAAATTTAAAGATAAACAATTATAATATAAGAAACCTTGAGTAACATTTCATGTTGGTGTGTATCTCATTGTTTTATGTTATTATAATTTCATGTTGTTTCACACACTCACAAACCTTAACAAGAAGCACAAGTGTGAAACTTAACTAAAAGTTTAACACATTCCTAGAAAACCTTTTCCAGTATCCAAACCCTAGAAGAACATTATCTCTGGGATTCGTGTTTATAAAGTGCATCCAATTACTTATGCATAAGAGCATCCTGCTTCTTTAAACATTAGTACTTACCAGACCAATATGCTGATTTCAGATATTGGATCTTATATTGTCTTGAAGACCGTGAGTGCATAATCCTGCAATCACAAAAGGCAAGTTCACACTTGCTCATGTCCTTTGATTATTTTCTGTAAAGTATTTTACAAATCAAGTGTTGTCATCACCTGCATTTCAAAAAGGTCGGAAAACACTATTTTCCTAATAATATGATTATAGGTTTATTACCATGAGGTAATAACCTACTATGAAAGTTCCGGTGGTAAAGGAACATATTATTTAGGACTTAACAACCAATGTCGCCAGTGATTCTTGCGCCGTATATTATGCGTTAACCATGAGATTTGGAATGGGATGGAGAAGTCAGCTGTATCATTTTACTCTCGTATCGAGGCAAGACGACCTTAACGTGACATTGTGATTCCTTGTGCGGATCCAACATATGGGTGGGCACCCTTACGCCCCACACTTTTGGTGTCTAGATTATCTATGAATGGTGTTTAGGGATATAGTCCATTTAAATGGTACTTGTCCGGGCATCACCAGGTCATAGAGTCTTCGGGAACTCATCAGGGTTTTAGCCTGCCCGAAAGGGGGCTTAACGGAGGTGAGCCGGCCCCAAAGGATTGTGCAGACATATGAGGTCGCGGAGAGGGCAGTGATTGGCTTGGATCTTAGACTGGGCCCCATACCAAGGAAGTATGGACAAGGTCATGACTTGGTTGTGCAACAAGGCTAAGGTCTCTCATGGGTAAAGTAACGCACCTCTGCAGAGTGTAAGAACTATAACTTGTTACTCCCTGTTCCGGGAAGGAGCTGCGAACGCGGTGGGAAAGGAACTCCATGAAAGTTTTGGTAAACCCATGAAGGCTGAAGGACGTAGATTTTCAGAATAAAAGCAACCTTTGAAGAGACGTTTATGAAAACTTGTATTGCCTACGATATATGGTATGTGGTTGTAGATATAGTGCATTCAACACTCCTTTTCTAGTGAACTTGCTGAGTACGCTCGTACTCAAATTATCTTCTTAACCCTTGCTAGATTCTGAAGCCAATATAGACGATGTCTATATCAAGTTATGCTTTAGGAGTCATCATCAAAAGCTAAAGTTCTTCAATAAAATCAAGAAAGTCAATATATACATCAACTCAAGTGAAGACGACGCTATTGATTAGATAGGAATATAATCTATATCCATAGAAGCTATTTCTTTAGTGTATTGCAATAGCAACAATGCCAAACCAATAGTTCAGATACTAGTCTTAATAGGATAATAGTTTTTATGTTGTTTATCTTTGATTCTTCTTTGTAAGAAGTTCTTTCTCTCTATTTACCCTAGAGTGTTCTTTGAATCTTGTGTATGGAGTGAGTTGTAACCTTTAGCCATGTATTGGACCTGCTGTGTTTCTGTTGTACCACTCTAAGGGGTGTAATACTAGTGAACGGTGTTTCATTGGTGTTATGTCAACGACTATAGTATACTACATCATGCAATGGTATGCTGGGTCACCGCAGTTGCTCATTTCGCCCATGGATTTGGCCTCCCTTTGAGCGATTTCACCAATAAGTTTCTTGAAACCTTCAGCCTCCAGCCTCACCATGTTCTAGCGAACGCCATAGCATCCCTCTCTGCCTTCATCTCTTGCACCAAAGGATATTTCGGCCTCTGGCCCAATGTCCAACTCTGGGCCAAATTCTTCCATCTCCAAGCCAACGTCGTTCAGAATAAGGAGCTCTGTTCCTCTGAGAAATCTCTAACGTAGTGTGGGGTTGTGTCCATCACACCCCAGAAAAGCTCTATCTTTCCCCGGGTCACAGGCCTCGAGTCTTGTAAGAAGTGTTTGAAGTTGTTCTTCTACATGAAGAACAAAACCGAGGTCGACATGATTCGGCTCCCTCCGTTTTCAGTCGGCATCCCCACCAAATGCATCTGGGATTTTGACCCGAAGAAGAAGAATCCCCTAGTCAACTTATTCGAGAAGCGGCCGCCGAGCTGACAGAGGTCGGTTTATGTGGTGATGACTTGATGGCTACTTTCATCAGCAGCCGAGTCTTCCCCCTCCAGAAGCGTAGCCACAAGATCTGCTACATGAGTGGCCGCCTCGACCCGAATCGAGTTTCCACATTCGAGATAACTAACGCCCATATCTGAAAACGAGTCAATTCCATATTCAAGACGGAGTTGGCCGAGGAATGGGAGTGGGGTATGGCCCTTTCAGTCGAGACAACCCCGTTTCGCGGGTAACTTTTTTCCTGAATCATATTTGCCGAGCCAAGCGCTATGTCGGCATGCTTGCTTATTTGATACTTTGCATTCCTTAGTTCAAAATTTTCTCCAGCAATCCGTCAAGGATACCAAGAATTCATCCCTCACTTGGGGCAAGGATCACGAGACCTCGAAAAAGGATGAGATGGACTCTAAGGAGTTCATGCCAATCCCAGATCCTAGCTCTGGTCGACCCTCTGGTAAGACTTCTGTCTTAAGGGACTGGCCAGATGATGACGATTCGGATGATTGTGAGATTCTCAAGGTATTTAATCCGACGCCCATATCATATGTGCGGTGACCCAGCATACCACTGCATGATGTAGTACACTATAGTCATTGACATAACACCAATGAAACACCATTCACTAGTATTACATCCCTCAGAGTAGTACAACAGAAACATAGCAGGTCCAAGACATGACTATAGGTTACAACTCAACTCTTTACACAAGATCCAGAGAACACACTAGGTTAAAGAAAGAGAGAAACTTCTTACGAAGAAGAATCAAGAATCAATAACTCATAACTACCATATTTATAAAACTAGTAGCTGAACTATTGGCTTGCATTGCTGCTATTGCAATACTCTACAGAATTAGGTTCTATGGTTAGAAATTCTATTCTTATCTAATCAGCAACTTCGTCTTCACTTGAGTTGGTGTATATGATGACTTTATTGACTTCCTTGAAGAGCTTTAGCTGTTGATGATGATTCCTGGAACATATCTTGATGTAGACATCGTCTGTACTGGCTTTAGAACCTAGCAAGGGTTAAGAAGATACTTTGAGTACGAGCGTACCCAGCAAGTCCACTAGAAAAGGAGTGTTTGATGCACTATAGCTACAGCCACAAACCGTAGGTCGTAGGCAATGCAAGTTTTCATAAACATTTCTTCAAATGTTGCTTTTATTCTGAAAAGCTATGTTTGTCAGCCTTCACGGGTTTACTAGAACCTTCATGGGGTTCCTTTTCCGCCACGTTCGTAGCTCCTTCCCGGAACAGGGAGTAACAAGTTACAGTTTTTACACTCTGCGGAGGTGCGTTAATTTTCCCATGAGAAATCAAATCCTTGTTACACAACCGGGTGATCTTTCCCGTCCACACTTCCTATGGTGTGGGGCCTAGTAGATGATCCAAGCCAATCACTACCCCCTTCGTGACCTCACATGCCTCCTTGGTGTACACCATGCCCACATAATGAATTATGGCAATGGTTTGTACAAACCGTTAGATGCCAGAACTATCGTGGGACATTGAGGGTTCCCACCCATATGTTGCATATCCTCTACGAATTACCAATTAATATGCATGCTACGAGTGATAACAGCCACGACCTGCACATTCGGCTACATGCGAGTGGAAGAAGATACAGCTGACTTCTCCGTCCCATTCCAAATCTCATGGTTAACGCGTGATATACGACGCAAGAATCACTGGCGACATTGGTTGTTAAGTCCTAGGTAATATGTTCCTTTACCACCGAAACTTTTATAGTAGGTTATTACCTCATGGTAATAAACCTATAATCATATTATTATGAAAATAGTGTTTTCGGACCTTTTTCAAATGCAGGTGATGACAACACTGGATTTGTAAAATACTTTACAGAAAATAATCAAAGGACATGAGCAAGTGTGAACTTGCCTTTTGTGATTGCAAGATTATGCACTCACGGTCTTCAAGACAATAAAAGATCCAATAGCGGAAATCTGCATCATTGGTCCGGTAAGGACTAATGTTTAAAGAAGCAAGATGCTTTGATGCATAAGTAATGTAATGCAGGTTGATAAACGCGAATCCCGAGAATAACATTGTTCTAGGGTTTGGATACTGGAAAAGGTTTCCTTGGAATGTGTCGCCCTTTTAGATTAGGTTGCACACATGTGCTTCTTATTAAGGCTTGTGAGTGTGTGGAATACAACATGTATTTATACAACAATAACATACACACTTATGCAATGCTACTCAAGGTTGCTTACATCTCAATTTTTTATCTTCAAGTTTTACTTGCAAGTAATGTCACTTATAAAGAATTTAAGTATTAACAATCTTATTATACAAGTATAAAGTAAAGTGTTTACTATTAATTGTTATATGTTGATTGAAGTGTCAAAGTGAATAACATTTGAAGAAAATCTTTCTCAACTAAACAAAAGCATTTAATCTTTTAGGTTGACCTTATGAGGTGTTCTTTCTAGTTACAGTCTTGAAGTCAGAAGGAATGCCTTTATTGGGATAATGAAATTAGTAGTATTTGAGACTTATCTATCTTGGTTTTTAACTGAGTTGGTTTGGTATTAAGATGCCTTATAACTTAATTATACCAGACCAAAGTAAACTATAAAGTATATAATAAATTTTTTAGTACCATACTTTAAGTTTTGCAAACTAAAGGTAGCTTTGAGAGTGTAGATAGACTTAAGGTGTATTACTTATGATACTTGTATCTTGTTCATTTTATATTGTTCCATTAGAGTTACTTAAGAATGGTATTACTTTTATTGGAGTAGTGATTTATTTATATTATAATGGTATAAAGGAATTTACCTTCTTATATATAGATGTGGTTAAGGCTTATGGATAAGTAAACAATATTATTTACTTTTATGGATTCACTTATAGTGTTTTGATTGGTTTATAAAATTGTGGTTAAGGTAAAGGAATAGGTTTTATTTCATTACAATTATTCTTGGAGATTTTATATTAAATAAGAATCCTTTTATAAAGTACTCTACATTAATGGTTGAGAATTAATTTAATAAAATTTTATTTAAAATGTTTTGAAGCATTTTAACTTCATAGTATCAATATTTAAGACTAATACTAGTTATTAGACTTAATTAGTTAATTTGTAGAATTATTTACAAGTTTTATTTACCTTAATATGAATTATTAATTAAGGAAATAGGTTTAATTTCAAGTTATAAAAGTGTTTAACTTTTTTATTTAACTCAAAAGTGGAATATTACATTTTTAACAAGTAGGTATTATTTTTGTGAACATTTTGATATATTACTTTTATTTTTGTGATTTAAAAATAATAAGATATGATTTTAATAAGATTTATTACTTTAACAATACTTAATAAATAATAAATATTTAATTAGGAGGAATAATAATACATGATTATAGTTTTAAACTCTAATTCTTATTTTTCTAAGAAGATTTTTGGTATTTTATTTATATTTTTATAATTTACCATTATTAAAATATTAATTATCAAAGTATTAAAACTTTATAAAGTATTTATTAATAATATTTATTTAAATAATTATCATAATAATATTTAATAATAGTTTTAAATTGTAGAATTTATTTTTCTAAACATTTTCATATATTATATGTATTTTTCTGATTTATAAAACAAAAGTTATTAATTAAACAAGTTTTAATTCCTTTATTATATTTCAGGAAATATTTATATTTCAATTAATATTGTTTTACCAATTAAATAAACATACACAGAACTTTTTATACCTAGCCCGAGCCTACCCAAGCCAATGACAGATGGGCCATAGCCACGTCAGATGCCACATAGGCAAAGACCAGTCAACAGGGTGGACTAGGTCAAGGATGACGCCAGCAAGACGTCATCATGACGTCATACAGACTCTCACCTTCAGATCGAAGTTCGATCGATCGATCCCGAACACGCGCGCGGCTGCGGTGGTGTTGGTTGGAACGAGAACGACGCGAGGAGCATAGCTGTGGTGGCGCCGCCAAGAAATGGTCACCGGCGAGGGGAGCACGACGCGTCTGACGGCTAAGCACGGTGACGCACGATGGTGGCTCGATTCAGGAAGAAAACGAGGCAAAGGAAGACGGCGGCGTACTCAGTAGCTCACCCGGAATGCAGGGAAGTGCTCGTAGAGGCGAGGTGCAGCTGGAGACGGCGGCGATTGACGTCGGCGACGGCGTCGGTGTTGAGGAAGACGGCCAAAATCCTACGGCTAGGGATCACCCCGACCAGCACTCCTTGGGGTAAACGACGAAGTCGAGTGTCGTGGTCATCATGGTGGTTTCATAATGGCCAGGGGAGCTCGTAAACGACGATGACGGGTGGCTCCGGCGAGCTCGGTTTTTGGTCGATAAGGGAAAACGAGAGAGAAAGGGATTAGGGTTCGTTCTCAGCGCAGGAGGGGATTTTGTAGACGATGTCTAGGATGGTAGCGCGGATCTCTTCGCAGCGAGCATCACGGCGGGCCATGACGGCTCAAGAATGCCACGCAATGCTTGCGGCGTCTTTGGTGGCGAGAGGAAGAAGAAAAGACAAAGAAGGGGCAAAGCGGTATGGGCCGAGGAGTTGGGCCAGTTGGGCTGGGATCGGCTCCTCGCGAGTAGCAGATAGGGAGAAGGGAAAATGGGCCATGGGCCAGATTGTTTTTCCCTCTATTTTTTTCCTGGTTTAATTCTTTTTTTCTGTTTTGATTTACTAGCTTTGTATTTATTCATTTGTTTTAACTTTCTAGGAATTTTCTTATTTAGAAAATTGTAAGTTTATGGGGATAAACTTAAGATTCTGATATTAATACTATTTTTATAAGGATATATTTTATTGATTTACCTTTTTATATACTTTCATATTCATAATCATATGAAGGTTATTATATCAAATAGAATAGGTATAATTTAGGATCTGAGGTTTTAGGATTTGTTTAGGATCTTATAATTTTGATATCTTGATACTTTATGGTTATTTAATATATAAAGTTTTGAGAACTTAATATGGTTAATATTATTCTCATATTTCCTTTATTGATGTGTATAAAGATTTATGGTTAATCACATTGTCTTTATGTTTGTGATCTTTAATAACATCACTATTTAAGGTAAAGTAGTAGATTTGTATTCTAGGATAACTTATGAGAAAGAATTAATAAAGATAGTTCCATAAACACCTATAATAATGATAGTTGAGAATGTCCAAGGTGTGCTGAAATGATTAATGTAGGAAATTATTCCTATCAACTATTGTGGAAACAAAATGATAGCTCAACCATAGTAAGTGGATACTAGGTTTGGTCTTAGGTTTAGGGTTTAGTGTTTAACAAGGATTCCTATCTTCTATACTTCATAATTCTGGACTTCTGATTAAGGAATTCCTTTCCTGGATATATTACTTCTCTATATCCATCATCATGTACTAACATGATGAGCTTTGCTTTTGTAGGGGGTCTCAACCTAATAAGGTAGATTCCTCCTGTGTTTTACAATGCTAGTCCCTGGATCAATATCTAGCATCCACAGTTTAGATGTAATATCAAGAAACAAAGGTCATAACATAACTTTATAACCAGGAATAACATAATTTTATTACATCAATACATAGCTCATTTGGCTATTACATTACAATGCAGCGGAATAACTATAAGTATGGGTCCTTCATCTTCAAAGTGCCACAGGAAGATGTTGGTTGTAGACTTTGTAATCCTAATCAATCAATCTTCACTAAAACAATCAAACCTGCAACATACAAGTTACAGCCACAAAGGGTCAATACATTTGAATTGTATTGGCAAGTGATACTATAATAGTATAGTGGAGTCTATCATCTATATGCATTTGGCTAAGTGGAGTTGAGGCTTGCGTTGCTCAAAATAAATTTTTCTTAACATTTGAAAATACTAAGTTTTTGCTCTGATAAAATCATTTTTCTCAATTAAAGATTGAAGATCCTTTACCAAGGCATCTCTCAATCAAAGATTGAAGATTTCAAACAACCCTTATTCATACCACAAGTTTTAACTTAGAAATTTGAATGATGAGATTCTTGATTTCTTCCATGTCTTGATGCTCAAATTGTCCTTTACCAGGGACATGGCTAAGTACTTAGATTTTACACTCTGCAGAGGTGGTGCACTTTCCCCACAAGACTTGGTTTCCCAAGACAAGATCTTTCAGAAGCTTTCCCTTAGACCAAAATGGACGCGTTCCAACCTATCAAACACTACCACCCACTGTCCATATGGCTAAGTTCTTGCAACCTATACGATCATGGCAGAGCCCATATTGCCAAGTGGTTGCACTTGAAGCTTCTCAACATTTGACATCTCAAATCCCTTTGTTCCTGGGTGGCCATCCACAAGTGAGATACACAAGGTTCACCAGTCCCCTGGCCTTGTGTAACCACTCAACCAAAAACCACCAAGAAAGCCCATTCCACCCAGGGGATTCATTAACTTAGTTGTTTTATTAAACAAAAACATAAGTCCTCAGACTTAGAGATTTTTCCATAGTGTGAATATATTTTCCACCCATGTTTTCTATTAGCTAGGCTAAGCTTGATAGTAATAGGAATCTTAACTTAGGAAAATCCTGCTAAGGATTCATCTACTAGGTTTTACTATAGCAAGGTCTATACTTAGCATAAATTCCATGCAAGTTTTACTTAGCAAAATCACTAATGCATAGTGAAAGTAATGGGACAAAAAGTATGAAGCATCACTTGCCTTTTTGGTAGGGAATGGTGGTTCACTCCTTGATCTTTCTAGTCTCACACTTCACTATAAGTCAATCAAGCAAACACAAATTCAATTCACATTCCAAACCAAAGTCAAACAAACAATTTTTTACACACAAAGCAATGGAATCTAAGTCATGCATAAGCATGCAAAGGTTGGTTCTATTGCAAGGATGGTCTCCACTAGGCTTCTAAACTTTGTAGGTTCCAAATTGGTCATTCACCAAAATGGCAAAGTCAATTGCAAAAGGGTTTTGGTCCATAAACCATTTTTAAATCTAAACATTATTTTATGTGGTGAAAATTATTTTTATCAAAGTAAAACTTTATGTTTTTCACCAAATGAGTTGCTATTGCAAAACTTGGTGTTTTGGGTCAGTAGGTTTAGTCTAAACCATTTTTCTCCAAAGTTCTTTACTCAAAATTATTTCCATAAACAAATCCATTATTTTTATTTGGCTAGAAATGGACTAAACTAATTATTCCATTCTAAACTTTTCCAAATCCATTTTCCAAATCATGGGTTGGTTCCTAGGGTCAGTAAGGTCACAACAAACCATTTTGCAAAAGTTTTCCTTCAAAATCATTTTCAATAAATAAATTACATTTCTTTTTTTTTTGACTAGAAATGGTTTTAAATCAAAGAATCATTTCTTTATTTCACCAAATACATTTTTGAGTCCACAAAGTGTTTCCTAGGGTCAGTAGGTTCAAATCAATCCAATTGCCAAAGATTTTAACCCCAAATTCAATTTTAAACAATTTTTATATCCTTAACAATCATACAAATGCCTCTGCAAATTCAAACAAGCTAACAGATACTATTTGCTAAACTAAGGGCATGGTTGGATAGGGTTTGTTCTCCTGAATCCAACGACATAAAATTTGTAATTTTTGGACGTGTGGTTTGAAAGTTACAGAGGTTTGAAAATTGAATCTATAACAGATTCAAATCTGTTTTTAAAACTAAACCTGGCCACGTGGCGCAATACGACTGGCTGGTACCGCTTCGGTGCGGATCACGCTGCAGACCGTAGGATCTAATCACATCGTGCGATCCAGAACGCATACCCCTTCGCGGTTAAGTGGTCTAATCCTGCTCGCTCAATCCAGATCGAACGGCTGTCATCGCACTGGCCAAACTCGGGTGGCGTAATGTCAAGCGGAGTGGCCAGATGGCGGCGGCGCTGGCGAGGCAGGAAGCGAGAAAGGGTGGGAGTAAGCTCACCTGGTTCGCAATAGCCTGGAGATGCTCAAGGCGTTGTTGGTCTGACGAGGCGCCCGGAGTGGCTTGATTTCTCGGAGTTCTCGCTGGCGTCGGAAAGCCGGCGTCGTCGGAGACGGTCCACGACGCACGCTAGGACAAATGGAAGATGTCGATGCGCAAGACCAAGGCGATGCTGTGCATGATCTAGGAGGCGCGGGTGGTCGGAGTTCACTGGAATGCTCGGCGGAGCACGGCGGCGCCGGTGTCGTCGCTGCTGGGCGCCCATGGTTGAACGGAGGTGCGGGAGATGTGTCGAGTGGGGAAATTGCTAGGGTGCTCAGGAGGCAAGGTGGTGTGTCTGGCGGATTTTGGGAAGAAAGCTCGTCGAGTAGTGTGCTTGCCACGAACAATCCGAGCAGCCACGGGCGAGAGGAGTGGTGACAGAGAGGAGAGGAGAGAGGGGCGCTTTAACTTGCTTGGTCAAGGGGCCGAGTAATGGTGTGGTTAACGCGTATTATGTCGCGCTTAATTTCACTTGCAACGGCCGGCGAGGGGGAAAGCGTGGTCTGCGGGTGGGAAGAAGGGGGGCGTGGCGTGGGGTCCTCTGGCAGTGAGAGAAGGGAGGGGAAACGCGGGTCCACGAGTCGGTTGCTTAGTGGGTTGTTTCAGCGGTGAGGAAAAACGGTTCGGGGAAGAGGGGAAGGTGGGCTAGGTGGGCTGTTGGGTTGGAGCTGCGCCAGTCGGTGGGCTGTTCTATTTTTTTTTTGTCTGAATCTTTTTTCTTTTTCCAAATTTATTTTCTGTTTTGAATTTTCATCCAACTATTCAAGCATTCAAATAATTCAAACAATTCAAACAATTGTAATGAGTTTTGGTTCTGTTTATCAACATAAACCAAATCTCAAAATAAAATAATATTTTTAATCATTTTTAAGATTTATTTAATAATTAAATAAATAGCCCTTTAGTTATTTAATCAAATAGGGTTTGATTTATTTGATAAAATCCTCATTTGAAATTCAAACACTTTCAAAACCAAATCAGTAGGTTTTATTTGAAAATATAAGATACTTGAAATACTTGTTTAAAATAAAATAACATTTTATTTTTGGTCCATTAACAATTAAATTAAATGGGCCTTATTCATTTACTTCAAATAAGATTTGTTTTATTAGAATATTTATTATGAAATCTAAATAAAACCAAAACACTTCAGTAAGTTTTATATGAGAATATAAAATATTTCGAAAACTTTATTTAAAAAAATAAATAAATAAGTTTTAGTGTTTTATTTAAAATGGGAAAAGCCTTTGCTTTAATAAAATTTGGATATTAAATCCCTATTATTTTATTTAGATAAACCTTTGCTATTTTTATTCAAAACAAAATGTTTTAATTAAAAGCTTGGCCAATGTTTTAATTTGGCTTTATAAAATAATCTTTCTTTATAAATCCACCTTTTCATTTGAAAACAAAATCTTTTTATTTAAAGATCCAAAATAGTATTTCCAAAATATTTTATTTTCCTTTGTTAATTGTTTTATGTTTTTAAATCCCTTTAGGATTTAATTGTTCAAAATAGGTTTGAAGATTCCTATTGGAATTCAAAAAGTTTCTTCTGGCTCTGGAAATCAAACAAAGTTTTATTTTATTCATTTACTTTCACATTACAAGATTTGGAAAATCTTGGGATGTGACAGGCTACCACCCTTAAAATAAATCTCGTCCCGAGATTTGGGGAGGCTAGGGTTACAAGCAAGTTTCAAAAACAACTAGGGTACTACCACCCTTAAAATTTTTCAAACAAAAAATACATATTGTCCTTCTTGGGATTCCTGGAAAAACTTTCTCTAAGCAAACAGTGGCATTTGTGTCCTTAGTTTCCATGCTTGACTCATGGGCCAAGGTTGAGTTTCTCCATGGGCTTGTTCAACTTGTTCTTCATCTTCTCTGGACAGTTGCTTGCATAGTGTCCTGGGTTCTTGCAATTGAAACAGTGGATATCTTGGAGTTCTTTACGTTTCTCTTGTGGACAAGTTGCTACATAATGGCCTGGCTCTTTGCAGTTGTTACACACCACTTGGTCAATTCCCTTGTTTTTCTTGTTCTCTGGGCACTCACTGGAGTAGTGTCCCATTTCCTTACATTTACGACATTGCACAAGGTTCATGTCTGGTCTTGGTTTCTTGGGTTTCTTTGATCCTTTGAACTAGGTTGTCTTATTTGGGGGTATAAGTGGTCCTTTTCCTTTGGTAGACTTGGATCCTTCTTGTTTCCTTTGTTCCACCATGGATTAGATAGGGCATTGGATAGGAACATGGTCGTTTCCTTCACAAAGGTAACAAGTAGCTTGAGAGGTGGGACATTGTCCAACAGGATGATTTTCTTCACAGTTAGGGCATTGACCTTCATGATCCTTGGAAGTGTGATCCTTGTCTCCACAAACAATGCAAGATGGGGCTCCATCTAGAATAACATTCTTGTCATCCTTGTTATCATACACTCTTTTGGGATAGCTTTCTTCCATGTCGATCATTTGATTAGTCACCTTAAGCATCAGTTGGGATTGTTCTTCCAAAAACTTTTGCAGTGCTGGATCTTTATCACTATTGTTGGCTATGAACTGAGTTGTCAGTTGGTTCAACTGGTGTTGGGTTGCTATGAGCTCTTTCATGCTATCAGCTTGGTTGGTGTTGGTGTCATCGACCTTGGAGTCTTTGGGAGTAGTCATCTGTTTGGGTTGAAGGAAGATTAGAATAGGCAAAAGATTTTCTAAGGAAATATTTCTAATCACACACATCACAATTCACACAAGCAATGTGCAAGCAATCACAAACAAACATTTCACTCAAACAACAAAGTTCAAGCACTTTTTAGGCAACAAAATATTTTTGTTACACCACATAAGTTGGTGTGTTTTGACTTATCTAAAATATGGTGGTCCATCTATAAGGTTTACTTGGGATTTTTCCTTCCTTCATGATTCTTCTTGTATGAGATCTTAGTTTCCTTGAGAAAAACTCTTGGTTACAAATACTTCAAGTGGTGTAGGCTCTTTCTAATTTTTGCATTCCCTCAGTCTCTAAATCTTGAGAAAGATTTCCTTGTCTCACTTGTAGTCCTTGGTGGTATCCAAGTTGGAAGTCCTTGGTGAACATGCTGAAGATGTTGAAGTCATTAGAGTTGAAGAAGTTGAAGTCATTAGAGTTGAAGAAGTTGAAGAAGTCCTTTGCACATGGTGTAGTCTTTGGCCATGGGTAGGTTTTTCCATCAAGTTGAAGTAGAAGAGATGTAGAGTTGAAACCAAAATGGTTGAGGAGAGAGTTTACAAGTGTTTGTAAGTAAGTTTTGGAACAAGAAAAATTCCTATCTTTCTAAGGGTTTTTGTCCAATCCTAGGTTTACAAATCCTACAGGCAACACATTGCTCTGATACCATCTATAGGGGGTCTCAACCTAATAAGGTAGATTCCTCCTGTGTTTTACAATGCTAGTCCCTGGATCAATAGCTAGCATCCACAGTTTAGATGTAATATCAAGAAAAAAAGGTCATAACATAACTTTATAACCAGGAATAACATAATTTTATTACATCAATACATAGCTCATTTGGCTATTACATTACAATGCAGCGGAATAACTATAAGTATGGGTCCTTCATCTTCAAAGTGCCACAGGCAGATGTTGGTTGTAGACTTTGTAATCCTAATCAATCAATCTTCACTAAAACAATCAAACCTGCAACATACAAGTTACAGCCACAAAGGTTCAATACATTTGAATTGTATTGGCAAGTGATACTATAATAGTATAGTGGAGTCTATCATCTATATGCATTTGGCTAAGTGGAGTTGAGGCTTGCATTTCTCAAAATAGTTTTTTCTTAACATTTGAAAATACTAAGTTTTTGCTCTGATAAAATCATTTTTATCAATTAAAGATTGAAGATCCTTTACCAAGGCATCTCTCAATCAAAGATTGAAGATTTCAAACAACCCTTGTTCATACCACAAGTTTTAACTTAGAAATTTGAATGATGAGATTCTTGATTGCTTCCATGTCTTGATGCTCAAATTGTCCTTTACCAGGGACATGGCTAAGTACTTAGATTTTACACTCTGCAGAGGTGGTGCACTTTCCCCACAAGACTTGGTTTCCCAAGACAAGATCTTTCAGAAGCTTTCCCTTAGACCAAAATGGACGCGTTCCAACCTATCAAACACTACCACCCATTGTCCATATGGCTAAGTTCTTGCAACCTATACGATCATGGCAGAGCCCATATTGCCAAGTGATTGCACTTGAAGCTTCTCAACATTTGACATCTCAAATCCCTTTGTTCCTGGGTGGCCATCCACAAGTGAGATACACAAGGTTCACCAGTCCCCTGGCCTTGTGTAACCACTCAACCAAAAACCACCAAGCAAGCCCATTCCACCCAGGGGATTCATTAACTTAGTTGTTTTATTAAACAAAAACATAAGTCCTCAGACTTAGAGATTTTTCCATAGTGTGAATATATTTTCCACCCATGTTTTCTATTAGCTAGGCTAAGATTGATAGTAATAGGAATCTTAACTTAGGAAAATCCTGCTAAGGATTCATCTACTAGGTTTTACTATAGCAAGGTCTATACTTAGCATAAATTCCATGCAAGTTTTACTTAGCAAAATCACTAATGCATAGTGAAAGTAATGGGACAAAAAGTATGAAGCATCACTTGCCTTTTTGGTAGGGAATGGTGGTTCACTCCTTGATCTTGCTAGTCTCACACTTCACTATAAGTCAATCAAGCAAACACAAATTCAATTCACATTCCAAACCAAAGTCAATCAAACAATTTTTTACACACAAAGCAATGGAATCTAAGTCATGCATAAGCATGCAAAGGTTGGTTCTATTGCAAGGATGGTCTCCACTAGGCTTCTAAACTTTGTAGGTTCCAAATTGGTCATTCACCAAAATGGCAAAGTCAATTGCAAAAGGGTTTTGGTCCATAAACCATTTTTAAATCTAAACATTATTTTATGTGGTGAAAATTATTTTTATCAAAGTAAAACTTTATGTTTTTCACCAAATGAGTTGCTATTGCAAAACTTGGTGTTTTGGGTCAGTAGGTTTAGTCTAAACCATTTTTCTCCAAAGTTCTTTACTCAAAATTATTTCCATAAACAAATCCATTATTTTTATTTGGCTAGAAATGGACTAAACTAATTATTCCATTCTAAACTTTTCCAAATCCATTTTCCAAATCATGGGTTGGTTCCTAGGGTCAGTAAGGTCACAACAAACCATTTTGCAAAAGTTTTCCTTCAAAATCATTTTCAATAAATAAATTACATTTCTTTTTTTTGACTAGAAATGGTTTTAAATCAAAGAATCATTTCTTTATTTCACCAGATACATTTTTGAGTCCACAAAGTGTTTCCTAGGGTCAGTAGATTCAAATCAATACAATTGCCAAAGATTTTAACCCCAAATTCAATTTTAAACAATTTTTACATCCTTAACAATCATACAAATGTCTCTGCAAATTCAAACAAGCTAACAGATACTATTTGCTAAACTAAGGGCATGGTTGGATAGGGTTTGTTCTCCTGAATCCAACGACATAAAATTTGTAATTTTTGGACGTGTGGTTTGAAAGTTACAGAGGTTTGAAAATTGAATCTATAACAGATTCAAATCTGTTTTTAAAACTAAACCCGCCACGTAACACGAATCGGCTGGTACCGCTTCGGTGCGGATCACGCTGCAGACCGTAGGATCTAATCACATCGTGCGATCCAGAACGCATACCCCTTCGCGGTTAAGTGGTCTAATCCTGCTCGCTCAATCCAGATCGAACGGCTGTCATCGCACTGGCCAAACTCGGGCGGCATAATGTCAACGGTGAGCGGCGGAGCGGCCAGATGGCGACGGCTCTGGCGAGGCAGGAAGCGAGAAAGGGTGGGAGTAAGCTCACCTGGTTCGCAATAGCCTGGAGATGCTCAAGGCGTTGTTGGTTCGATGAGGGGCGCTCTGGAGTGGGCTTGATTTCTCACCGGAGTTCCTGCTGGCGTCGGGTTCGCTCGGGCGTCGTCGGAGACGGGTCTACGATGCATGCTAGGACAAATGGAAGACAGTATCACATGCGCAAGACCAAGGCGATGCTGTGTGCGTGATCTAGGAGGCGCGGGGTGGTCGGAGTTCACCTGGAATGCTCGACGGAGCAATGGCAGACGGCGGCGCACGCTCGGTGTCGTCGTTGCCGATGCTCAGGGGCGCCTGCAGTTGAACGGAGGGTGCTGGGAGATGTGTTGAGGAGTGGGGAAATTGCTAGGGTGCTCAGGGAGGCAAGGGGTGGTGTGTGCTGGCCGGATTTTGGGAAGAAAGGTCGTCGGAGTAGTGTGCTTGCCACGAACAATCCGAGCAGCCCTGGGGCAGAGAGGAAGTGGTGACAGAGGGGAACGAGAGAGGAGAGAGGGGCGATTTAACTTGCTTGGTCAAGGGGCCGAGTAATGGTGTGGTTAACGCGTATTATGCCGCGCTTAATTTCGCTTGCAACGGCCGGCGAGGGGGAAAGCGTGGTCTGCGGGTGGGGAAGAAGGGGGCGTGGCGTGGGGTCCTCTGGCAGTGAGAGAAGGGAGGGGAAACGCGGGTCCACGAGTCAGTTGCTTAGTGGGCTGTTTCAGCGGTGAGGAAAAACGGTTCCGGGAAGAGGGGCAGGTGGGCTAGGTGGGCTGTTGGGTTGGAGCTGGGCTAGTCGGTGGGCTGTTCTATTTTTTTCTGTCTGAATCCTTTTTCTTTTTCCAAATTTATTTTCTGTTTTGAATTTTCATCCAACTATTCAAGCATTCAAATAATTCAAACAATTCAAACAATTGTAATGAGTTTTTGGTTCTGTTTATCAACATAAACCAAATCTCAAAATAAAATAATATTTTTAATCATTTTTAAGATTTATTTAATAATTAAATAAATAGCCCTTTAGTTATTTAATCAAATAGGGTTTGATTTATTTGATAAAATCCTCATTTGAAATTCAAACACTTTCAAAACCAAATCAGTAGGTTTTATTTGAAAATATAAGATACTTGAAATACTTGTTTAAAATAAAATAACATTTTATTTTTGGTCCATTAACAATTAAATTAAATGGGCCTTATTCATTTACTTCAAATAAGATTTGTTTTATTAGAATATTTATTTTGAAATCTAAATAAAACCAAAACACTTCAGTAAGTTTTATATGAGAATATAAAATATTTGGAAAACTTTATTTAAAAAAATAAATAAATAAGTTTTAGTGTTTTATTTAAAATGGGAAAAGCCTTTGCTTTAATAAAATTTGGATATTAAATCCCTATTATTTTATTTAGATAAACCTTTGCTATTTTTATTCAAAACAAAATGTTTTAATTAAAAGCTTGGCCAATGTTTTAATTTGGCTTTATAAAATAATCTTTATTTATAAATCCACCTTTTCATTTGAAAACAAAATCTTTTTATTTAAAGATCCAAAATAGTATTTCCAAAATATTTTATTTTCCTTTGTTAATTGTTTTATGTTTTTAAATCCCTTTAGGATTTAATTGTTCAAAATAGGTTTGAAGATTCCTATTGGAATTCAAAAAGTTTCTTCTGGCTCTGGAAATCAAACAAAGTTTTATTTTATTCATTTATTTTCACATTACAAGATTTGGAAAATCTTGGGATGTGACAGCTTTATAGAAACTTTTATCCACCCTTTATTATTCTAAATCCATTTAAAAATGCAAAGTGCTTAACACTAAATCTTTCATAATATTCTCATATTTATACTTGGCTATAACAACTATTCTACTATTAATAATCTCTAACCCAACAAGTGGTTACCTCTAACTTTATTCATACCCTTCTTGAATCATCCAATTCTAGTAGAGGTTTATATCAAGTTCTACTCTCCTCTAGTGTTTAGTATTTCCAAAGAGGGAAATACTACTCCTATAATCCAATGTTATTTTAACATCATCTTATTCATACTATCTTGTCTCTTCTTAACTCCAATATCTAACATTTCAACCTCACACTATATTAATGTGACTTGTAATGACTAATCTAGGATAATAAATCTATACTCTGGTTCAATCATGTTTTATCCACCAATGTCACTTATACTTTGTATAAGCATTCAATATTGGTGAGTAAGGCATGATCATTATGATCCTTTGATCCTTTATGGTTCAAGTTTCCAGTTGACTAAACAAGGCCCCTTGAATACAACACTACAGTTGTATTCTAATTATCTTCTGTTTAGCTCTATTGGATTAAGAGATATAATTCATTGACTATACCTACTTGATCCAATAGGACTACTCCTGGTAACTATCTTTAGACTTCATTCTTGTAATCTTCTTTGTTACCATATTGATTTGATTTCCTCAAATCACTCCCATCCTATAGATGATATCTAAAACTAGCATCACTACTTATCTTTTCTTACTTCTTTCTTTATAAGTCTTAAGTGAATGCTATAATAAGGACAAGAGTTGATAGGTTAAGAATTGGTGAATCAATAGTTGATTACTCAACATCGATGAACAATAGATATTGAGATAGGATTCAATAGAGATGATAAAGATTGGTATGGAAAGAAAGATGTATGGTGAATGATATTAACTTAGGTTTCTTTCCTACTCAATCTCACTAAAGAGTAAAAATTAGGTATTTCCATGATACACATGGTATAAGTAGATAATATTAAGATATAGTTGTTACATTCTTATTATTTGTGTTATGTCCTTAACTTGGTACTTATGAGTGATTATAATGAATACCATGATATGATCACCTAAGGATCAAATATAAATCATTAAGTAATGTATTAGGGTTTAATTTTATTCCATTTGATCTACCCTTAGATCAAATCATGTTTATCCAAAATAAGGTTTTAGCAAAGGTCATATTGAAACTTATAGAGTCAACTTGATGATCTACTTCAATTCCATCAAGTTAAGAGAAGCTTCAATCACTTTGACAAGTTTTTATTTAAATTCACGAAAATTATTCGGATTTTCTATGCATGAATGCAATGCACACATCTGTGTTCAGCTTATTTCTAAGTTCTAATGCTGGGATGTTACAATATGCCTATCCGGATAAGTCAATATACAACTCCGAGGATATTTTAATATGAAGCCTATGCGCGATTCTATGAGTCCCATATAGCCTCGGGGACTAATGTCGAGGATATTGCCCCGGGTACCCTAGAGTTGAGGTATCAGATGATACAAGAAGATGTTGAGTAGTTCAATAGAATATATGAGGCATAAAGAGAATAAGCCAAAGGGAAAAGGGAAGAGGGCAAACTAGGCCGGATTAAGGCAAAGTCGGTCTGGTTCCGTTTCCTCCCAGGCCAAAACCATCTTCCCTAGGCCGAATCGACTTTCAGGCCGTCTTGGCCGAGTCACCTCTGTCGGCCCTGTTGGAATTATGCCCTAGAGGCAATAATAAAGATGTTATTATTATAATTCTTGTTCATGATAAAGTTTATATTCCATGCTAGAATTGTATTAAGCGGAAACTTTGATACTTGTGTGGTTTATGAACAACACCGTGTCCCTAGTATGCCTCTATGGACTAGATCATTGATTAATGATGGTTAAGGTTTCCTAACCATAGACATGAGTTGTCAATTAATAATGAGATCATGTCATTGGGAGAATGATATGATGGACATACCCAAATTAAGCAGAGCAATTAGATCGTGTCATCGTGTTAATCTTTGCGAAGCTTTTTCTTATGTCAAATATTATATTCCTTAGACCATGAGATAATGCAACTCCCTAGTATCAGAAGAAAGCTTTGAGGTCATCAAACGTCATCCTATGAGAGGGTGATCATAAAGGTGTCCCTCAGGTGATCGGAAAGTACTTGTTGGGTTGTATGTATCGAGATGGGATTTGTCCCTCCCAAGTTGGAGAGATATACTTCGGGCCCACTCGGTAATCGATATCAACACCGCTTGCAAGCAAGTGGTGAAGGAGTTAATCACAAAGTGATATCGGATTACGGAACGAGTAAAGTACTTGCTGTGAACGAGATTGAACTAGGTATTCCGATGCCAACGATCGAATCTCGGGCAAGTAAAATATCGCGTGACGAAGGGAATATATATATATGGGATTAATTGAATCCTGGCATCGTGGTTCATCTGATATGATCATCGATGAATATGTGGGAGTCAATGGGTTTCCAGACCCTGTTGTTGATTATTGATAGAAGATCATGTCTGCATATTCTCGAACCCGTAGGGTCACACACTTAACGTGTCTCGACGCTAGGATAGAATGGATAATTGGTTTATGAGTTTTTGTTCGGAGTCTCGTATGAGATCCTGGACATCACGAGAGGTTCCGGAATGCTCCGGATAATAAGATTCATATAAGGGAAATCGGTTTTTGGATTACAGAATTGTTTCGGAATGTTCGGTATTGTACCGGAAGCTTCTAGAACCTTCCAAAGTGGGACCAACCTGGCCCCACTTGTCGGGAGGGGGCGTGGTCCTACGAGGGAGTGCCCTGGCCACATTGGGCCAGGGGCACAAGGCTCCATAGGCCCAGCCGGCCAAGCCCTAGGGGAAACCCTAGGGAGAGCTTCTAGAAGGGGGGAAACTTGCCCCCCACTCCATCCCATGTGCCCGCCGGCCCTAGGGTTTGGAGGAGGGGCAAGGGAAGCCGGCCATCCCTCTATATAAAGAGGGCAGGGGTGCACCCTCCCCCCACACCTCCTCAAACCCTAGCCGCCTAGTTGCTGCCCTGCTCTCTCTCTCTCTCCTGACTGCGCGTAGGCGAAGCCCTGCCGCGGAAACTCTCCACCTTTGCACCACGCCGTCGTGTTGTAGATCCAATCTATCTCTCCACCCCACTTGCTGGACCGAGGAAGGAGGAGACGTCGAGGTGCTGTACGTGTGCATCTCTCAGAGGCGTCGCAACTTGCGGCGTTGGATTGGATCGGATCGCGAGGAGGAGAAGGCTAGTACGACTACATCAACCACGTTCTGTTGAACGTTCCGCTGTGCGATTTATTCAAGGGTATGAAGATCTCATCTATCCCCCCTCGTTGTTTGCATCTCCTAGATTAGCTCTTGGCTTCCCCGTTCGCATCCGTAGAATTTTTTTGATTTACTATGCTGCGAAACCCTTCAGTGGTATCAGAGCTAGATCTATGCGTAGATGTGTTTCACGAGTAGAATGCAACATGCTTGTTGTGGGCGTTGATGTTTTCTGTTGCAAGCCTCTTGTTGTGTATTTATTATGGAGCAGCATAGTGAGATCGAAGCAGTCCAGGCCAACTTTACGCGACCTCGTTCGCGAGACCGGCTCCGCACTTGACGTGTGGGTTGTTCCACACATGCGGCTGGTGGATGCCAGTTTCTCTCACTATAGTTGTCATGGGATTTACACCGGATGTTGGCAACCATAATATCACCATTGTGGCTTTCCGTAGGTAAGAATCGTTCTTAGCTTGTTACTCCCATAAGCCACGTAAAACATGCAACAACAAAGTAGAGGCGTCTAACTTGTTTTTGCAGGGAGTGTTTCTGTGATATGGTATGGCCCAAGATATGATGTGTATGTTGTATGCAATGATCATGTTTTGTAATATTTCATGACTTGCATGTCGATGAGTACACAACCGGCAAGAGCCATATGGTTGTCTTTATAATTGTGTATGACCTGTGTGTCAACTTCTTATACGCCATGTAATAGCTTTACTTTATCGCTAAGTAGTTAGCAATAGTTGTAGTTGATATTCGTGGTGGAGGCAATCATGGTGGAGTGATGGAGATCATGCTGGCACGCACAAGATGGAGATCATTGCGCGGAGATTGGCTATACATGTCACATAAAATTATATGCATGTGATGTTTATCCTTTTATGTATCTTATTATGCTTAGATCGCGACGGTAGCATTATAAGATGATTCCTCACTTAAAGATCAAGATAAAACTATGTTCTCCCCATGTATGCACCGTTGCGAAAGTTCGTCGTGTTCAAGCACCACATGATGATCGGGTGCTATAAACTCTACGTTCACATACAACGGGTGCAAGCCAGTTTTGCACACGCGGAAATACTTGGGTTTGACTTGATGAGCCTAGCATGTAAAGTCATGGCCTCGGAACACACGAACCTAAAGGTTAAGCATGAGTCATATGAATGATATGATCGACACTTTATTGTCCACCATTGAAACCACATCTCTTCTCGTGAAGATCGGATTAGGTGTGGTGAATTTGGATCATGTTCACTAAACAACTTGAGGGATGTTGAATTTAGTGGGAGTTCATCTAGTAATTTGATTAAGTTGAACTAGTTATCATGAACATAGTCTAAATTGTACTTGCAAATTTTGTAGATCAAATGGCTAAGTCCAACTTCAACTTCAACGGTTTTGCTGAGAAAGAAAAACTTAAGAACAATGGGTCTAACTTCACCAACTGGTTCCGCAATATGAGAATCATTCTCGCTGGCGGACAAAAGGACTATGTCCTTGAGAAAGCGCTAGGTGATGCCCCTGTTGTAGATGCGCCGGCTGATGAAAAAGCTGTTTATCAGTCGCGCAAAGATGATTATGGTGTGATTAAAAGCACCATGTTGTTTGCTATGGAATCGGACCTTCAAAATCGTTTTGAGGAGTTCGCCGGGCCCTTTGAGATTCTTGAGGAACTGAAAACCATGTTTCAGACTTAGGCCCGTTCTGAGAGATATGAGATCTCTGAGAAATTCTTTAACTGCAAGATGGAGGAAGGGAGTTCCGTTAGTGAGCACGCCATTAAGATGTCGGTCTACACTCAACGCCTTGAGCAACTAGACTGCAAGATTCCAGAGGAGCTCAAGATTGACAGAGTTCTGCAATCACTCCCTCCTAGCTACAAAGGTTTTGTAGTTACTCACAATCATATTGGTTCCACTGATACGATCATTGAGCTCTTCGCTAAGCTGAAAGCTGCGGAGGTGGACATCAAGAAAGATAATCATGTGTTGATGGTCAACAAGCCCCCCAGCTTTAATAAAGGTAAGGGTGCGAAGAAGTCCTTCAAGAAAGGCAGCGGCAAGCGCGTTGCCCCTATTGAGAAGAAGCTCAAGTCTGGACCTAAGCCGGACACTGAGTGCTTCTATTGCAAGGACAAGGGTCCTTTGGGCATAGCGTCCAAGTACTTAGCGGACAAGAAGGTGGCACCATCAAAGGTATATTTGATATACATGTTATTGATGTTTACCTTACTAGCGCCGTTGTAGTGCACGGTATTTGATCGGTTCAGTTGCTAATATTTGTAACTCGAAACAGGAGCTACGGAATAGACGGCGGCTAGCGAGGGATGAGGTGACGATGCGCGTTGGCAACGGATCAAGAGTTGATGTGATGGACGTCGGCACGCTCTCCTTAGTTTTACCTTCGGGATTAGTTTTAAACCTTAATAAATGTTATTATGTGCCTGCGTTGAGCATGAACATCATATATGGATCGTGTTTATTGCAAGACGGTTATTCATTTAAATCGGAGAATAATGGTTGTTCTATTTATATGAGTAACATCTTTTATGGTCATGCACCTGCTATGAATGGTTTATTTCTTCTGAATCTCGAAAGCAATGAAACACACATCCATAACATTGAGGCTAAGAGATGCAAGGTAGATAGTGATAATACGACTTATTTGTGGCAATGTCGTCTAGGTAATATTGGTGTAAAACGCATGAAGAAACTCCATTCTGATGGACTTTTTGGAGTCTCTTGATTTTGAATCATTTGACATGTGCGAGCCATGCCTCATGGGCAAGATGATCAAAACCCCGTTCTCCGGAATAATGCAGCGAGCAACAGACTTGTTGGAAATCATACATACCGATGTATGTGGACCAATGAGTGTTTCGACGCGCGGTGGTTATCGCTATTTTCTCACTTTTACAGATGACTTAAGTAGATATGGGTATATCTATTTAATAAAACATAAATCTGAAACATTTTAAAAGTTCAAAGAATTTCAGAACGAAGTGGAAAACCATCATAACAGGAAAATTAAATTTCTATGATCTGATCGTGGAGGTGAGTATTTGAGTTATGATTTTCTCACGCATCTTAAAGCAAGCGGAATCGTTTCACAACTCACGCCACCCGGAACACCACAGCGCAATGGTGTGTCTGAACTCCATAATCGAACTCTATTAGATATGGTGTGATCAATGATGTCTCTTACAGATTTGCTGGGGTTATGCATTAGAAACCGCTGCATTCACTTTAAATAGGGCACCATCTAAATCCGTTGAGACGACACCGTATGAACTGTGGTTTGGTGCTAAACCTAAGTTGTCGTTTCTTAAAGTTTGGGGATGCAAGGCTTACGTCAAGAAGTTGATGCCGGACAAACTCGAACCCAAAGCGGAGAAATGTGTCTTCATAGGATACCCTAAGGAAACTATTGGGGTATACCTTCTATCACAGATATGAAGGCAAAGTGTTTGTTGCAAAGAATGGGTCCTTTCTTGAGAAGGAGTTTCTCTCGAAATAAGTGAGTGGGAGGAAAGTAGAGCTAAACGAGGTTATTGAACCTTCTCTTGAGTTGGAGAGTAGCGCAGCACCTGAAATTGTTCCAGTGCCGTCTGCACCAACAATAGAGAAAGCTAATGACAAGGATCATGAAGCTTCAGACAATGCTTCTACTGAACGTCGCAGGTCGACAAGGTCACATGCCCCTCCTGAGTGGTACGGTAACCCTGTCTTGACTGTCTTGTTAGTAGACAACAGTGAACCTGCGAACTATGAGGAAGCAATGATGAGCCCAGACTCTGAGAAATGGCTAGAGGCCATGAAATCCGAATTAGGATCCATGAGAGAAAACCAAGTATGGACTTTGGTGGACCCTCCTAGCGACCGAAAGGCCGTTGAGTGCAAATGGATTTTCAAGAAGAAAACGTACGAAGATGGTAATGTTACTGTCTATAAAGCACGGCTTGTCGCGAAAGGTTTTCGACAAGTTCAAGGTGTTGACTACGATGAGACTTTCTCTCCTGTAGCGATGTTTAAGTCCATTCGGATTTTATTAGCAATTGCTGCGTTTCATGATTATGAAATATGGCAGATCGATGTCAAGACTGCGTTCCTCAATGGCAACATTGATGAAGAGTTGTATATGATGCAACCCAAAGGTTTTGTCGATCCTAAGGATGCTGATAAGGTGTGCAAACTTCAGCGTTCCATTTATGGACTGAAGCAAGCATCTTGGAGTTGGAACCTTCGTTTTGATCAAGTGATCAAGAGCTTTGGATTTTTTCCAAATTGCTACGAAGCTTGTATCTATAAGAAAGTGAGTGGGAGCTCAGTGACATTTTTGGTACTATATGTGGATGACATATTGATTATTGGAAATGACATTAACATGCTTAACAATGTGAAGAGTTATTTGAACAAATGTTTTTCAATGAAAGACCTAGGGGAAGCTGCTTATATATTAGGCATCAAAATCTATAGAGATAGACAAAGACACCTGATAGCTTTAAGCCAAAGTACATACCTAGACAAAGTTCTGAAAAGGTTCAGAATGGATAAGGCAAAGAAAGGTTCAGTGCCTATGTTGTCAGGTAAGATATTGAGCAAGGCTCAGTGTCCAGCTATGGTAAACGATAGAGAAGCTATGAGCAAAGTTCCTTATGCCTCGGCCATAGGTTCTATCATGTATGCCATGCTGTGTACTAGACCGGATGTGTCCAATGCTCTTAGTTTGACGAGTAGATACCAAAGTGATCCAGGAGTGGAACACAGGACAACCGTGAAGAACATCATAAAGTATTTAAATAGGACTAAAGAAATGTTCTTAGTCTATGGAGGTGATGAACAACTCATCGTAAAAGGTTACATCAACGCTAGTTTCGACACCGACAAGGATGATTCTAAATCTCAGACAGGATACGTTTATATTTTGAATGGAGGAGCTGTGAGCTGGAGAAGCTGCAAGCAAAGCATGATAGTGGGATCTACAGTAGAAGCAGAATACATGGCTGCTGCAGAAGCGTCAAGTGAAGGAGTTTGGATCAGGAACTTCATCACTAAGCTTGGTGTGGTTCCAAGTTCCTTGGACCCACTGGAGATATTATGTGACAACACTGGCGCCATAGCACTGGCTAAGGAACCAAGATATCATCCAAAGACCAAGCACATCAACCGCAAGTTTCATATAATTCGAGATTGTATAACAGACGGAGATCTGAAGATTAGAAAAGTACATACGGATCTGAATGTCGCAGATCCATTGACTAAACCTCTTCCACGAGCAAAACATGATCAACACCTTAGTGCCATGGGTGTTAGATTGTTGCCAGATGTAAACTAGATTATTGAGTCTAGTGCAAGTGGGAGACTGTTGGAATTATGCCATAGAGGCAATAATAAAGATGTTATTATTATAATTCTTGTTCATGATAAAGTTTATATTCCATGCTAGAATTGTATTAAGCGGAAACTTTGATACTTGTGTGGTTTATGAGCAACACCGTGTCCCTAGTATGCCTCTATGGACTAGCTCATCGATTAATGATGGTTAAGGTTTCCTAACCATAGACATGAGTTGTCAATTAATAATGAGATCATGTCATTGGGAGAATGATATGATGGACAGACCCAAATTAAGCAGAGCAATTAGATCGTGTCTTCGTGTTCATCTTTGCGAAGCTTTTTATTATGTCAAATATTATATTCCTTAGACCATGAGATAATGCAACTCCCTGGTATCGGAAGAAAGCTTTGAGGTCAACAAAAGTCATCCTATGAGAGGGTGATCATAAAGGTGTCTCTCAGGTGATCGGAAAGTACTTGTTGGGTTGTATGTATCGAGATGGGATTTGTCCCTCCCAAGTCGGAGAGATATACTTCGGGCCCACTCGGTAATCGATATCAACACCGCTTGCAAGCAAGTGGTTAAGGAGTTAATCACAAAGTGATATCGGATTACGGAACGAGTAAAGTACTTGCTGTGAACGAGATTGAACTAGGTATTCCTATGCCAACGATCGAATCTCGGGCAAGTAAAATATCGCGTGACGAAGGGAATATATATATGGGATTAATAGAATCATGGCATCATGGTTCATCCGATATGATCATCGATGAATATGTGGGAGTAAATATGGGTTTCTAGACCCCGCTGTTGATTATTGATAGAAGACCATGTCTGCATATTCTCGAACCCGTAGGGTCACACACTTAACGTGTCTCGACGCTAGGATAGAATGGATAATTGGTTTACGAGTTTTTGTTCGGAGTTTCGGATGAGATCTAGGACATCACGAGAGGTTCTGGAATGGTCCGGAGAATAAGATTCATATAAGGGAAAGCAGTTTTTGGATTTTGGAATTGTTTCGGAATGTTCGGTATTGTACCAGAAGCTTCTAGAACCTTCCGGAGTGGGACCAACGTGGCCCCACTTGTCGGGAGGGGGTGTGGGCCTACGAGGGAGTGCCCTGGCTGCAGTGGGACAGGGGCACAAGGCCCCATAGGCCCAGCCGGCCAAGCCCTAGGGGAAACCCTAGGGAGAGCTTCTAGAAGGGGGGAAACTTGCCCCCCACTCCACCCTATGTGGCCGCCGGCCCTAGGGTTTGGAGGAGGGGCAAGGGAAGCCGGCCACTCCACCCTATGTGGCCGCCGACTTCGTGTAGATCCTCGCGACACCACTAACAAGGGGTCGTTGTCCGTGATCGTCGAGAGAACACTCCGGGAACAACAGGTCGAAGGTAGAGGTATCCACAAATAAAGCCACCTCTAACTTCCGGAAAGGGGGAACCGATGCATTCTCGTCCACTTCAATGTACAAAAGCGAATATAAGGGGTAGTCGGCATGGGGGCCAATCCATCACGCACCCAAACTATTACTCCGCACAATCAGTAGAAGAGCGTGCAACCATTCTCGGAATCAGAGTGAAGATCTCGACAAGCGAGGTTCGGAACAAAGGAGTGATGCAGACTCTGCATCGGATCTGGCGTAGATGATGTCGTCGCGTGGAAAACACCGGAAGGCACAAGCAAGGAACAAAGAATGGTAACACCATAGACGGATTCCTCAGGCAGCTTGAACACCGGATGATAGCACACCGTTATCAAAGAAGGAAGCGAAACCCTGAAGGTACGACGGAAAACCCATCCACGAGAATTCCTGGACTCGAAGAAAGAGAAGCGAGCGGATTCAAAACGCGTAGAGGTAAGAGGAGAACAGCAGAGGGGTAAGGAGTAAAATCAGACCTAATCAGAACTATCCAACCGATTTTGCAAATTCGGCCGTTAGCTAGGTTATCCTACAGGCTGGACTTGTGGGGTATCGCAACTGCTGAGCTCTGATACCACTCTGTAACACCCTCAGAATCGGACCTATGCAAGTTTTAGCAAAATTCGCCAAACCCGCATAGAAACGATTCAAAGGTGCCCACCAGGCACTTTCGTGCGGGTGGAAAACGAAGTAATAACATTACACAACAGTCCTCGATGGGACCCACGAGCAGATATATTTAACTGACTCAAAGAGTCAAGAATACGAATATAATGTACCAAGATCCAAATCACCTCAAAGCACGGAGCGTCCGACTACGGACAAGATGCAAATGGGGCTAAGAGCCCAAGAATAACCAATGGCGTCCATAACCCCGCCAAGCCAAGCGGAAGGGTAACCACTAACGTCGATCTCAAAACCGCTTAAACAAAAGGGGTGACAAAGGGCAAAGGAAAAAGAGGCGTCGATCGAGGCCAAGACACGGCGAGGCTAGAATTAAGGTCCTCGCCTACATAGGTATGGTGGACTAAAGCGGCGGCAGATGCACTAAACAATCTATAGAGACTCGATACAATGGCGGTTATCGAGAGAGGGTAAGAATGACCTATCCGGATCCAACCTGAAGCTAACACCAAACAAACCCATCTGGTGTTTCCCCTCGAGACCAAACGAGGAAGTCAACCGAGAACTCACACAGTTGGCAGTTTTACTTATTCGGTTATCGTTGCAGCAATTACTAGTCAGGTATAGGTAATCGTCCTGATAAAATAAGCAGTGGGCACTTTTAGTTAACCATTCTGTTATAGTTGCAACACTTACTAATCGAATCTGTAGCATGAGATAACCCAAAACCCAAGAGTTGTTGGTTCTTTTATTCACCATTCCGTTGTAGTTGCAATACTTACTAGTCAGTACAATGGTCATGGCGACAAGCCAAACATGCAATTGTGGGCAGTATTAATTAGCCATTCCATTATAGTGAAGCCGATTACTAGTCATTATAAAGTCAAATTTACAGCAATAAACTTTAGTTATGCTTGTCTATGATCGAGATACTGTGCTCCAAGTCGTCCATATCCGCGGACACGGCTTTCAGAAAGTTTTACCCGGCCGGGGTGCACCAATAGCAACACACGCTCGATCAACCTCGGAAAAACCAAAACAAAACCCAACGAGGCTTTCACTGAACAATAACAGATTCGAAATATTTGAGGCCACCCTTAAGTAGATTCATAGCGGTTAGCCGACTCCGAGACGGCCTCAAGGTTTGGGTGGACGGCGTTAAACGACTGGGAACCCGAAAGTGTGGCTGGGCTTGTCGATACCGCGTAAACGTGTCCTGATCCTAAACAGTACAGTGTGCTCCTCGCACAAATTAAATACAGAAAGTAGCATGGCATAAGTACAGGATAGTAAATAAAACCTCAAACTAGTTTGTGGCCCCAAGAAATAAGACTGAATCAAGCTCGCTCGGGGTCCCATATACCTCCGGATGTGGATAGCGCGATAAATCAAGGAACAGGTATCAAGTACTCGGGGTCTTACGGGACACAAGTGGGCGTTCGGAAACCAAATATTTTCTATCACCCACCGATGCCTCTGCTTATTCAATTTTAGTTGTTAAACAGAAATTAAAGTGACGATAAGTAAAACTAGAATCATCTCCAACATCAACATGCGGCAATACATCAAGAATCGTGGCATATGACGACTCACATCAAGACTTGAGCAAGCAACTACGACGCGCAAGTCCAACTATCTACCAAACAACAGGTAATAGGATGTGTCCAAGGCAATATAAGGCTGCAAGGGATATCACGGGTACGAAAACTAGAGCAACGCAACACAGATAGCAATAGATCAACAGGAGGGAATAAAGACTATAAAAGTAAGATAGGTAGAAAGAGGGAGATGCTCGCCTGAAAACATTGTGGAAGGGTTCAACCGAAGAACGGGGCGAGGCTCACATCAACTCAACGGCCTTATCCGCGAAGAAGCAAAACACTAGAACAACACCGGATGCACTATTTAATACACGGCAGAAGATCGGGCATGATGCATGCATGGGGTATGACATGGCAAAGATGCGATGCGATTAGGTCAAATTAAGCGGAACCAGGGGTCCCGACAATTAATTAGGTGGTTCATGTTGTTTAGCTACCCCGCAATTTAAATGTTGTCTTAACATGGCAAAAGATAGCACCGGTTCGCTACACAAATTTATATGAGGCCAATATAAGACTAGATTTGCCCGCATATGGGCCCCATATTTAATTATTAGGTGAATCGGCATAAGGCCCCCAAACCACAGACGAGGATGCATGCAGGGACAATTCAATATGCAACAAGTTATATTATGTTATAAAATAGGGATTCGGGAAGGGTTCACACATTAGGGTCTCGACGGTCTTGGGGATCCGGGGGTTCGGGGTTCGGCCTCGGGGTTCAGGGTTCGACGGTTCGGGCTCGGCGGGATCGTTCTCTCGCTCTCGGTAACGGGGCAGATCTTGCGTTCCGGGAAGAAGTAGTTGGCGTTCTGCGTCGGTGTCGATCTTGTCGTCGCCGTGGTCTCGGTGTCCGGGGTGAGGTACCTGACGTTCTCGAGGAAGTACTTGTCGCACATGAGGTCTTCGGGTGTGATAACGACGACCTTGTCGTTTCGATGTCGGGGTCTCGAAACCCGTGAAGAGAGCCTAGTCGCCCTTGGGTGAAGAGCATGTCATCCCGTGGGTCCGTGTAGAAGTGCTCGACGTTCCATGACGGAGGTCTTGGCGTTCTGGCTTCAATTGTCGATGGCGAACTTGCTTCGATATCGGGGCCTTCGGAAGATCTTGGCGGAAAAAGGTCCGAGACTTGACGACGACGCGATGCAAGTGCTCTTGCGGAGGGAGACGATATTCGAGATACCACGGATTTTGTTCAACGGTTACTGACATCACACCACCAGACACGCCCACCCACAAGCAGGATAAACTCGAGCCGATGAACGAGGAAAAAGCGGCAGAGCGGGGTAGGGGCCACGTGGCCTGCGATGAACCACGAGGATGAAAGGGCCCAGCGAGGAGGGGCGCTCGCAGCGGCTTGCGGCCAAGGTCGGAAGCCCGTCTAGGTCGTGCGGACAGGGAAGCAGAGACGCTGGCGACTCCCTGGCGGCATGACCAAGCAAGGAAGATGGGGCGGCAGGGGAGGGCTTGAGGCGGGCGGTGCTCATGAAAGCAGCGAAGATGGGGACTCCCGAGGCGGCGCGCGACGGTCATCCAGAGGCGGCGGGGCGGCCAGGGCGTGGCGAGGTGGGAAGGCGAGAGGCGGCAATGGCTCGCGAGGGAGGAGGCGGAGGAGGGGAACGCGGCGGCGAGCTCGGCGCTGGGTGGCCCGAGGCCTGAGGCGAGTGAGGGCGAGGCCTCGGGCGCCGAGGTGAGGCCATGGCGAAGTGTGGCGGCCCATGAGGCGGATGGCGAGCTTGGCGGAGCTGAGCGGAGGATGAGCAGCGTGTGGCAAGTGAGCGAGGAGGTCTGCTGGGGAGGGGATTCGTCTTGGGGAAGAAGAGGTGGGGGGCGACGGGAGGGATGTTGGTGGTGGGACCGGTGGGGCCACGCGGGAACGGGCCAGGGGGAGGTGGGATCTGGTGGGGGGCTGGTGTGGGGGTTTGTGTGGTGTGTGCTGTGTGTGAGTTTGAGAGGGAGAGAGAGGGAAGGGAGAGAGGGGGTTGGGTGATGTGGCAGGATAGGATTGGAGGGGGGAGAGGGAGAGGGTGAGGTGGCACATGTAGATTGGCTAGGGTGAGGTGGAGGGTTGGGCTGGGTAGATTTTAGGTGGGATTAGGATTTAGATGGGGCTGGCAGGGTGGACCGATTTAATTCTGGGGTGGTCGTTCGGGTCATTCGGCCCGTTCGACTGCCCCGGCCAAAATAATTTAAATGTTTTAATATTTTAAACGGGGCTTTTGAAAACCATTGCCAGATGAAACAATTACTCCGGAGTACCGGGCTTTGCATTTGAATTAAGATGGGGCGTTTGGAAAACAAATCGGGGTTTGCGAAAATAGTTTTGGCAAACAATGCATGATGATGACGATGCAATGCACAAATTCAACGCGATTTTCTAGTAGTGGTTTTGCGGGATGCCACAATTCGACACCACTACAAAGGATCTCGTCCTCGAGATCCGCCTTATGGTACCGGAAGGAAGGTCGGCGATCTGCGTCTTCTCGCTTCGTGTAGATCCTCGCGACACCACTAACAAGGGGTCGTTGTCCGTGATCGTCGAGAGAACACTCCGGGAACAACAGGTCGAAGGTAGAGGTATCCACAAATAAAGCCACCTCTAACTTCCGGAAAGGGGGAACCGATGCATTCTCGTCCACTTCAATGTACAAAAGCGAATAGAAGGGGTAGTCGGCATGGGGGCCAATCCATCACGCACCCAAACTATTACTCCGCACAATCAGTAGAAGAGCGTGCAACCATTCTCGGAATCAGACTGAAGATCTCGACAAGCGAGGTTCGGAACAAAGGAGTGATGCAGACTCTGCATCGGATCTGGCGTAGATGATGTCGTCGCGTGGAAAACACCGGAAGGCACAAGCAAGGAACAAAGAATGGTAACACCGTAGACGGATTCCTCAGGCAGCTTGAACACCGGATGATAGCACACCGTTATCAAAGAAGGAAGCGAAACCCTGAAGGTACGACGGAAACCCATCCACGAGAATTCCTGGACTCGAAGAAAGAGAAGCGAGCGGATTCAAAACGCGTAGAGGTAAGAGGAGAACAGCAGAGGGGTAAGGAGTAAAATCAGACCTAATCAGAACTATCCAACCGATTTTGCAAAATAGTTTTGACACTCTACTTCGGCCGTTAGCTAGGTTATCCTACAGGCTGGACTTGTGGGGTATCGCAACTGCTGAGCTCTGATACCACTCTGTAACACCCTCAGAATCGGACCTATGCAAGTTTTAGCAAAATTCGCCAAACCCGCATAGAAACGATTCAAAGGTGCCCACCAGGCACTTTCGTGCGGGTGGAAAGCAAAGTAATAACATTACACAATAGTCCTCGGTGGGACCCACAGAACAGATGTATTTAAATGACTCAAAGAGTCAAGAATACGATATAATGTACCAAGATCCAAATCACCTCGAAAGCGAGCGGGCGTCCGACTACGGACAAGATGCAAATGGGGCTAAGAGCCACGAAGAATAACCAATGGCGTCCATAACCCTGCCAGCCAAGCGGAAGGGTAACCCTAACGACGTCGATCTCAAAACCTGCTTAAACAAAGGGTGCCGAAAGGGCAAAGGAAAAGAGGAGCGTCAAGATCGAGGCCAGTGCAGCGAGGCTAGAATTCGGTCCTCGCCTACATAGGTATGGTGGACTAAAGCGGCAAAGGCATGCACTAAACAATCTATAGAGACTCGATACAAGCTGGCGGTTATCGAGAGGGTAAGAATGACCTATCCGGATCCAACTGAAGCTAACACCAAACAAACCCATCACGGTGTTTCCTCGAGACCAAACGAGGAAGTCAACCGAGGAACTCACACAGTTGGCAGTTTTACTTATTCGGTTATCGTTGCAGCAATTACTAGTCAGGTATAGGTAATCGTCCTGATAAAATAAGCAGTGGGCACTTTTAGTTAACCATTCTGTTATAGTTGCAACACTTACTAATCATATACAGGTAGCATGAGATAACCCAAAACCCAGTAGTTGTTGGTTCTTTTATTCAGCCATTCCGTTGTAGTTGCAATACTTACTAGTCAGGTACAATGGTCGCAAGCGACAAGCCAAACATGCAATTGTGGGCAGTATTAATTAGCCATTCCATTATAGTGAAGCCGATTACTAGTCATTATAAAGTCAAATTTACAGCAATAAACTTTAGTTATGCTTGTCTATGATCGAGATACTGTGCTCCAAGTCGTCCATATCCGCGGACACGGCTTTCAGAAAGTTTTACCCGGCCGGGGTGCACCAATAGCAACACACGCTCGATCAACCTCGGAAAAACCAAAACAAAACCCAACGAGGCTTTCACGACTGAACAATCGCAGGATTCAGAAATATTTCAGGGGGCCACCCCTTAAGTAGATTCCGCAACAAAGCTAGCTGACTCCGAGACGGCCTCAAGGTTTGGGTGGACGGCGTTAAACGACTGGGAACCCGAAAGTGTGGCTGGGCTTGTCGACAGCGTAACGTGTCCCGATCCTAAGCGATGTGCTCCTCGCAAATTAAATACAGAAAGTAGCATGGCATAAGTACAGGATAGTAAATAAAACCTCAAACTAGTTTGTGGCCCCAAGAAATAAGATGAATCAAGCTCGCTCGGGGGTCCCATATACCTCCCGGATGTGGATAGCGATAAATCAAGCAGTATCAAGTACTCGGGGTCTTACGGACACAAGTGGGCGTTCGAAACCAAATATTTTCTATCACCCACCGATGCCTCGCTTATTCAATTTTAGTTGTTAAACAGAAATTAAAGTGACGATAAGTAAAACTAGAATCATCTCCAACATCAACATGCGGCAATACATCAAGCGTGGCATATGACGACTCACATCAAGACTTGAGCAAGCAACTACGACGCGCAAGTCCAACTATCTACCAAACAACGGTAATAGGATGTGTCCAAGGCAATATAAGGCTGCAAGGGATATCACGTGCGAAAACTGAAACAGCATAACACAGATAGCAATAGATCAACAGGAGGGAATAAAGACTATAAAAGTAAGATAGGTAGAAAGAGGGAGATGCTCGCCTGAAAACATTGTGGAAGGGTTCAACCGAAGAACGGGGCGAGGCTCACATCAACTCAACAGCCTTATCCGCGAAGAAGCAAAACACTAGAACAACACCGGATGCACTATTTAATACACGGCAGAAGATCGGGCATGATGCATGCATGGGGTATGACATGGCAAAGATGCGATGCGATTAGGTCAAATTAAGCGGAACCAAGGGTCCCGACAATTAATTAGGTGGTTCATGTTGTTTAGCTACCCCGCAATTTAAATGTTGTCTTAACATGGCAAAAGATAGCACCGGTTCGCTACACAAATTTATATGAGGCCAATATAAGACTAGATTTGCCCGCATATGGGCCCCATATTTAATTATTAGGTGAATCGGCATAAGGCCCTCAAACCACAGACGAGGATGCATGCAGGGACAATTCAATATGCAACAAGTTATATTATGTTATAAAATAGGGATTCGGGAAGGGTTCACACATTAGGGTCTCGACGGTCTTGGGGATCCGGGGGTTCGGGGTTCGGCCTCGGGGTTCAGGGTTCGACGGTTCGGGCTCGGCGGGATCGTTCTCTCGCTCTCGGTAACGGGGCAGATCTTGCGTTCCGGGAAGAAGTAGTTGGCGTTCTGCGTCGGTGCCGATCTTGTCGTCGCCGTGGTCTCGGTGTCCGGGGTGAGGTACCTGACGTTCTCGAGGAAGTACTTGTCGCACATGAGGTCTTCGGGTGTGATAACGACGACCTTGTCGTTTCGATGTCGGGGTCTCGAAACCCGTGAAGAGAGCCTAGTCGCCCTTGGGTGAAGAGCATGTCATCCCGTGGGTCCGTGTAGAAGTGCTCGACGTTCCATGACGGAGGTCTTGGCGTTCCGGCTTCAATTGTCGATGGCGAACTTGCTTCGATATCGGGGCCTTCGGAAGATCTTGGCGGAAAAAGGTCCGAGACTTGACGACGACGCGATGCAAGTGCTCTTGCAGCCGGGAGGAGACGCATCTGTTCCAGATACCACGGATTTTGTTCAACGGTTACTACAGCATCACACCACCAGGACACGTCCACCCACAAGCACAGGATAAACTCGAGCCGATACGAACGAGGAAAAGACGGCAGCAGAGAGCGGGGTAGGGGCCACGTGGCCTGCCGATGAACCACGAGGATGAAAGGGCCCAGCGAGGAGGGGCGCTCGCAGCGGCTTGCGGCCAAGGTCGGAAGCCCGTCTAGGTCGTGCGGCCAGGGAAGCAGAGACGCTGGCGACTCCCTGGCGGCATGACCAAGCAAGGAAGATGGGGAGCGACGGGGAGGGCTTCAGGCGGAGCGGTGCTCATGCGAACGGCAGACGGGACTCTGGCGGGCGACGGTCATCCAGGCGGCGGCGGCGGCGGCGCGAGTGGGAAGGCGAGAGGCGGCAGCGGCCTCGCAGGGAAGGAGGCGGAGGAGGGCAGGCGGCGGAGCTCGGCGCAGGGGTGGCCCGAGGCAGCGAGCAGAGGGCGAGGCCTCGGCCACGGCCAAGGTGAGGCCATGGCGGCGGTGGCGAGTCTGAGGCCCGGAGCAGCGAGGCGATGTGATGGCGGGCGATGAGCAGCGTGGCGGAGGCCGGAGGAGGTCTGCTCGGGGGAGGGGATTCGTGCGGGGAAGAAGAGGCTGGGGGAGGGCGCACGCGGGAGGGATGTTGGTGGTGGGACCGGTGGGGCCACGCGGGAACGGGCCAGGGGGAGGTGGGATCTGGTGGGGGGCTGGTGTGGGGGTTTGTGTGGTGTGTGCTGTGTGTGAGTTTGAGAGGGAGAGAGAGGGAAGGGAGAGAGGGGGTTGGGTGATGTGGCAGGATAGGATTGGAGGGGAGAGGAGAGGGTGAGGTGGCACATGTAGATTGGCTAGGGTGAGGTGGAGGGTTGGGCTGGGTAGATTTTAGGTGGGATTAGGATTTAGATGGGGCTGGCAGGGTGGACCGATTTAATTCTGGGGTGGTCGTTCGGGTCATTCGGCCCGTTCGACTGCCCCAGCCAAAATAATTTAAATGTTTTAATATTTTAAACGGGGCTTTTGAAAACCATTGCCAGATGAAACAATTACTCCGGAGTACCGGGCTTTGCATTTGAATTAAGATGGGGCGTTTGGAAAACAAATCGGGGTTTGCGAAAATAGTTTTGGCAAACAATGCATGATGATGACGATGCAATGCACAAATTCAACGCGATTTTCTAGTAGTGGTTTTGCGGGATGCCACATTGAGCCTATGGAAAGTGTGTCTTGCATAATAATATGATCTCAAGTGTATCTTTCCATCCTTATGGTGATCATCGATATGTGAAGATATGCCTAAAAGAGAGGCTCTTCCATAGTGGAGTATGGGGGAGCAAATTCCAAGTCTTCACCAAGATAGTGCAATCAAGAAAGAGGTTCCATCTTGAGGTGTAGGAGATCGTAATCATCAACATCAAGTGGAATATACACAAGTCAAAGGTTTGAATTGATAAGGTTTCCTTCTTACCAGTCTCGTGATGTTGGTTGGGGAGACCGATTTATAGGATAGATAACCGTATTATCAAGAGGGGCTCTCGAGTGAGTAACTTGATCATATCCCTCGATGAGAGCTCAAACCTTTGCGTACTTGGCATCATATTTCTTGGTTCTTATTTGGTTCTTATCAATCTCTAGGACAAGATCAAGTTCATCGAAAACGGATTTCATATGCATTCTCTATTATGTTTTCGATATTGGAGGTTTTACCGGTTTGTATTTTATATATATGTTAAACCCTTTATAATTTTTTCCTACCCTCCCTTTATGTACTATGATGGTTCCCTTCATGATCTTGTAGAGCTAGTTACTATCTTCAAAACGAGTCCAAGATTATCAAAATCGGAGTCCGAATGCAAAAGTTATGATGGTTTCAGTTTTGTTGTTTCTGCCAGTTTTTGGAGGGGCGGATTATCCGGCCAAATATCGTATTATCCGGCCTAAATAGCCGCCCCCTATATAGAGGGCCGCGCCGCCAATTCCTTAGCCATATTTTTTCCTGGGGAACCCGGAATATCGGGGGGGAGGGCGGATTACTCGGCCTGGCAGGTCCCAAACGGTCATATTTCATTGGGGAGGTGTATAAATAGACCCCTTCTTCTACCTTAGGCCGGCGTCTTGTATTCTCTCTCTCCTCCATTATTTTGAACTTCAAGAGCTTGCAAATACTCTCAATCCCTCCCATATTTCTTGAATCTTTTGGGGGGATTTGAAAGGGGGGGTCTAGATCTATAACTCCACCAATCCATCTCTCATCTATGTGAGGGGAGCATATTGGGATCTAGATCTTGGGGTTTCATTTGTGGATTTCCTCTTGTGTTCTTCCTCTCTTATTCTTCCACTAGCTTTTATAGTTTTGGTGAAATTTGGGAGAGAAGGACTTAAGCACTTTTTATGTTCTTGCCATTGCATTTGGTGCATCGGTTTGAGTTCTCGGTGAGGATTCGATTTGGTGAAAGGTGAGAAGCTTTTTACTCTTGGTTTCTTGGAACCCTAGACGGTTTAGTTGTTTTGCAGGTTTGTGGATTACTTGGGGCCTCCAATTAAGTTGTGGAGCTTTCCCCAAGCTTGTTTGTTGGGAGCCTTCAATTGAGTTGTGGAGAAGTGCCCCAATTTTGTGAGACGTTAAGGATTGCCACTAACAAGTGCATCGATAGTGAAGAAGTGAACCAGGCCTCTTGTGGCGAGGTTCACAGGAGAATAGGGTGATTCCTTTTGTGGCGTGGTGGTCTTAGTACCGCCCACCCCTTTCAATGAGACGTACTCTCTTTATGGGAGGAACTCCGTAATAAATCATAGCCTCCACGTGTCTCAGTTGTCTCTATACCCAAGCTATTTACTTATGCACTTTACTTTGTGATAGCCTTCGTGCTTAAAGTCTTATATCTAGCTATCACATAGTTGCTTGTTTTGCTTAGCATAAGTTATTGGTGCACATAGGTGAACCGTAGTTTATATATACTTTGTGCTTGACAAAGTAAATGCTAGTTTTATTCCTCCTTTGTTAAGCCCATCTCATAAAAGTTTTAAACCGCCTATTCACCCCCCTCTAGGTGGCATATGTATCCTTTTCAATTGGTAATAGAGCCTGGTCTCTCTTTTTGGGCTTCACCGCCTTGAGAGTAAAGATGTCGGCTAGGGGATTAGTGCATGTGACATTTTCATATTCGATGGCACATGTTATGAGATTTGGAAAATCCGTATGCTTAATCGTTTTTGGGCCATGGACCCAAATTTGGAGAGAATTGTAGATATTGGTTTTTCTCCTCCAATGGATTTCCTTAATCTATCGTGTGAGGATGAGAAAAAGTTATATCTCGATGCTCAAGCTTCTAATGTGCTTGTTAATGCTTTGAGCCATGTCGTTACTTCTTTAGTCATACCTTTTTGGAGCGCTCATGAGTTATGGACAAAACTTCAAGATAAATATGTTGTGTCCAATATTTTTGAGGATGATTGTGTTGCTTCCACTTCCGGTCAAGATGAGTTCTCATCTTCTACCACTTCACCAACATTTGATTTTCACAAGGTAATGATATGGTAAGTGGTGATAGAAATTTCAATATGGATAGTGTGCTTACTATTTGTAATCCCTCATATCTATCTAGTTGTAACGGTCTATCTTTGGACTTTAACACTTATAGCACTACAAACTCCTTACATGCTTGTGTTGATAGTCCTTGCATATCATGTAGAAATGGCTTGAATAAATCTTATGATGATATTCTTGTTTTTTCTTGTTGCCATGATAAAAATTCTTCTATTTCCTCTAGTGCTTGTGTTCTAACCATGTAGAGGAAACCTAAGATTCTATGGGCCAAGACAAGGTTTTGAATGGAGGTACAAATGCAATCGCATCTTCACCTTCTTATGGTACCCACCTATGCCTTATGGCTATGGATTCAAAGGTAACTCCTACTTTGGAACATAATACCTCTTAGGATGATGAGGATGAGGATAATGAGGAAGAAGATTTTGATGTTGATGATTTATATGAAAAGGGTGAGATTATTTATCATGCCCTTGTTAATAATAATATTGCTTGCTCTAACTTCGTTGAAATATTGGACTTTGCTATTAAGAGCAAAGAACATATTGATAAGTTAGAAGCACAAATTGAGGAGCATGAGAACACCATTGATAAGATGAGTTGCCGTGAGCGTGAGTATGCTAATGAAATTTATAATCTAAATGAAGATCTTAAAGAGTAACAAACCACTAAGGAATATCTTGAGGAGGCGTTTACTCTAGAAGTGTCTGAAGTAAAGGAAACCCGTGATAAAGCTCTTGAGGTGGCAATTGATCTCAACAGAAAATATAATGAGCTTGCTAAATTGTCTTCTTCTATTGCTAATTATAATGATGCTTGTGCTACTAACTCTATTTCTTGTGAAGCATCTATTTTGAAGGATAATGTTGAGCTAAAAGCTCAACTTGCTTTGCTAACTAGCAATGATGGTAAATTGGAAGAAAGTCATGTTATGCTATCAAGCTCTCATGAGGATCTTCTAGCCTCCCATGATAGGTTAAAGTTAGCTCATGAGGCTATTGTGTCGAAGGTAACATCTAGTGAGACTCATGTGGACATTAGCACTATATCCACTACAAATGTCATACTTCCATGTGCTAGTCCTAGTAATTCATCATCTCATATTATTGCTTCATCTAATGAATTACATCCCATGCATTGTTGCTCTAACCACTACAAGAGAACTGGCATGTAGAGACACTATTTTGGTCCCATAGAGACACTTTTATTGTCTTTACGTACTTATAGAGACATTTTACACATTGTCTCAAAAGTGTCACTATGGGCAGTGTCTCTTATGTGTTAAGGACACTAGTAATAATGTCTATAAACCTTATAAGACACAATAAAGAGGCATCATATTATGTCTCTACATGTAGAGTAAAAAATACTATGAAAAACATGTCAAAAGTAATCCTTGAACTCTTAACCTTAATGATAAATACTTATTCCTCTAACCATCTTAACCTTACACAAGATCTTGTTTGTACCTGGAATTAGTTTCTTTTGAGTATAACACAAGCTGACAGTAATACCCCGGACATTACGCTCTAAGTAACAAGCCTGGAATGAACCCAAAGTGCAGAAGGTGTCCTACCGAGGAGGCCCAAGGGCCACCCACGTGTAGGTCCCGTCTAAGCGGAACAGGCCACGGTACCGGCCAACACCCTATCCACTTTAAAAGAACATCGGGACAAGTACGAGCAGCGTAGTTGATAGGTATGCGAATAGACATACACAAGTGTGTATGTCCATGACATACAAGAGTACATCAGAGACCGGCCATATAAAAGAAATAGATATATTCCACGCCATACGACAAGATCAAAATTACTAGATAGATCTAATAGTTTAAGATACATCCTCATACATCACACATCAGAGTATCAAGAAGAAGCGGAAGACAAGATCCAACTACAATATATCAAGAGGCAAATACAATTAATAAGGATACAAATGCATATGAAGGAAGATCCAAATAAGGTGCTTTAATATGATGCTCAAATGCAAGGTGGCATGGTGACATCAGCATGATATTATGCAATGCAAGAATCATATGTAGGAAGTAGCAATATATATAATAGACAAGTAGCATTACAATTGTTAGACAATTGGGATGCTACACTGACTAAAACTTAAAAAAAATGTCTCTAGAGAACAAGAAAAATGTCTCAAATAGTGTCTTTACAGAAAATGTAAACACCTTTTGCAATATGTCTTAATGATTGCCTGTATATAACTAATTGACACAACTTAGAATGCCTCAAAAGTTGTCTCTAGAATGAAAATTCCATTTTGTTAGAAAAATGTCTTAACTGGTGTGTCTATAATTGAGACACATCCTTCAGTGTCCCAACAATTGTCGCTACATGATGCAAAATGTCTCTATCTAATTTTTAAAGAGACAAAATAAGAAGTGTCTCAAGTAGAATGTCTATATGGTAGGTTTTTGTTGTAGTGAACAATGAAGATTATACTTCCTCTAGTATTTGTGTTGATACTAACCATGTAGAGGAAATCAAAGAGCTCAAGGCCCAAGTCTCATCTTTGAAGAGGGACTTGAAAAATGGTCATGCAGGGAGGACCACACCCAACAAGATCTTGAGTGTGCAAAAAATGCCAAATGGCAAGAGCGGGCTTGGATTCAAATCCAATGTCAAGAACAAGTCCACTAACAAGAATAAGTTCAAGAGAAACAAGAAGAAGATCCTAGAACAAGTCAAGAATTCAGCCAAGATTGTTTGCTTCAAGTGCAAAATTGAAGGGCACCATGTTAGATCTTGCCCATTGAAGAATACGACTCTTAGTGAGAAGCAAAAAGGGAAGAGCTCTCAAATTCAAGGTCATGGTGTACCACAAGTTGAAGAAAAGCCACTTACCAAGAAGAATCAAGATAATACTCCTATGGTGGAGAAATCAAATGTGAAGAAAGGGAAGAAAATAACTTGCTACATATGTCATGAGAAAGGTCACCTCTCTTCTTCATGCACCATTGGTAACTACTCATCCAACCCTATCATGATTGATGATGTCTATTTCCTTTGTAAGGATGAGGTTGGCAATGTGTTTGCTAAATATGTTGGTGCCTAATGTGGTGTCAAGAAAAGAACCATATGGGTGGACAAGGCTATTGTTACTAACTTCTAGGACCCAACTTGGTTGGGGCCATCTAGCTAAAACTTGATCAATAGGTGTTGGTTGGAGGTCATTAGAGACTTGGCTACATCATGAAGAATTAAGGGAACTTCATCAATTATATTTTCTCAAGATAAGTCATTTGGATTATCATATCTCTATCATATATCCATTGCTCCTACTTGGGGTAACATGTTCTCAACACATTTACACTAAAAGTTACTCGCCCCTTATGCATGTGTTGGTTTTGTACATTGCATGTGTTTTTATATGTTGTGCTTGCCACTTACCTATCTTGAGTTATCAAGTTTATTAGTGTATGTTGGATTGCACAACATATACTTGTTTTGTTGTGTTGAGATGTTATTGAATGTATTTGTTATCTTATTTATCTCTTATGAGAAATTAATGGACTTTCGAATTTTTGGAGAGTGGTGTGTTTTGGGAATTCAACTATCCTAAAAATGTATGTACATGAGGAATGCCACTTAGTATTGATATTGAAATATTTCTAGTCTCTATGTGGTATGACATACTCATGAGAAATTCAAATTCTATAATGTCCATTAGTTGTCTTGTGTTGGATCTTTTTGCCTCTTGTCGTGAATATGATATTGGATATATTTGCAAACTACCACCCGGAAATAATTTCATATCCCTTGTCCTTGGACAATCGGTACTATAATAGGTGGTAGGTCTTTTTGATCACTTTCAGTTTGGCTTTTATTTATATTTGCCCTATCTTTTGCCAAGAAAATGCTTTGTGTCGACTCCCATGTCTTCCTTGCCTCTTATGTATATTTCTTTATCTTGAAATCGTTTAGTGCTCTATTTGATGTAGGAAGATATGATGATACCATGTGTGTGAATTTTGTATTCAAATGTAAAATCTTAAATAATGCATTAATCATGGGGGAGTTCTCCTATATTATTTAGAACACTCGTTTTATGCTTCTTCATAACATGTTTTGACCCATATCGTGTTTTATGTCTTTGGAAGATAAACCTTTTCGTTTTGGTACTTTGTTCCATCATGAAAATTGTGGAGAGTTTGCTTTGGTTATTGGAACCTTATTCTTTTGGGGAGTTGTCTTTGTCTCATTCCTTGTTAATTACTTTGACCTTTTAGAATGAGATAAATCCTTGAGCATTTGTGTTTTTGTCTATCTCTTGCTCTTTGGCTTTTGCCTAGTTCATTTGTTGAACTTGTGTTCTTTGATATAATTTGGTCTTTGATATAATTTGGACAACTATTAGTCTTGTCACACTTTGGTGTTCCTTCTTTGTTTACTTGGTATTTTGTTCAAATTGTATCTCCTTTGGTTCTTGAAAGTCGTGTGCATGCATATTTACTAAATATATATATATTATGGCATGCTTGCTTTCCTTTATCCAATATGTAGGGGAAACTCTGCTAAATCCTAATTGGCTAAGATGTGCATGGAGTTAAATTTCATATCAATATGCACATATTTATGTGGGGTCTCTCCTATGTATTGTAGTTGTATAACTACTTTGGACCCAATAAGTTTGGTGAAAGGGCATGTTTGCCCCCATGTGTGGTTTTGGTAATTAATGACAATCTCTATGGACTAATGTGTAAATTGAGTTTCACTTGTAGGTTTGTCCATTGGCATCGCTTGGGCCATGTGTTGGTCTCAAGGTTGTAAGATGAAGAAATCTCCAAGGGCTTTGTGCCCATTGGAATCATGAAGAAAGAAGGATCTTGAAGGTCGATCAAGGCATGTGAAAAGAGTTGCATCAAGATGGATCAACCTCAAGTAAGGATGAAGAAGGACGAGCTCAAGATGCGCCATCTCTAGGAGATCTCATGCTTGAAGCTTGCCATCCTCGTGCTCATCGAATGATGAAGACAAGTTAAAAGAAGAGGTTTCCCCATGGAATATGGGGGAGCATTTTGCAAGTCTTCATCAAGCAAGAGCGAGCAAGAGCAAACAAGAAAGGTGTTCCCACTATAGAAGAACAAGGCGGTCTACATCAAGTTCAAGTGGGACGCTCAAGGCAAAGGTATGTTGATAGGGCTTCTCTTTTGCCGGTCTCGTGTTGTTAGTTGGGAGACCGGGTTTAGGATAGATAGCCGTACTATCAAGAGGGGCTCTCAAGCGGGTGTCTCGTTTGCATCGTTCGGAGAGAGCTCAAACCTTTGCATTCATATCATCATCTTTCTTGGTTGTTATTTGGTTCTTGTCCATGAGAGGATCTAGATCTTGTGGTCATCATCATAACAAGCTCTAGTTCATCATCTAAGGATTTCACTTGCATATCTTATTGCGGTTTTTGATCTTGCGAGTTTTCCGGCTCCACACCTTGGGGGATACTTCACATATATATTTATGATATTTTCTCCCAAGGTGATACCCAATATTTCGTCATATCTTTCCAACAAAATTCGTCGTTATCTTTCCAACAAAATTGGTTCATCCCATTTGGAGTTCGGATGCAAAAGTTATTGCGTTTCTGGTTTTCTGGTTTCTGGAATTTCCCTGACCGGAAGTTCCGGCTTCCCACCGGAAGTTCCGCTAGGGCATCTTTGTCGCCGAAAGTTCCGGTGGAAGTTCCGGGTCTTCTTCCGCTCACGCTCAGTAACCTTCTGTCTTGAAGCGTTCTATTTGCCGGAACTTTGTCGGAACTTGCATCGGAAGTTCACTAGAACTTCCGGTCTGTTTTGACCGGAACTTCCAGTTGCACTTCTGGAGCGGGCGTCAACGGTCTGATGACCGTTGGAGTCAGGCTGGGCGGAACTTCCGCCCAAGAGCCGGAAGTTCCGGCCATGATTCGTTTTTTCAGTTTCTCGCTCCGCAGTTTTCGTCCGTTGGCTGGGTGCCACCGAAACTTCCGGCCTCCCACCGGAAGTTCCGGCCAGGTGTCGCGAATTCCCGCAGATCTGGGAGCCCTTTAAAAGGGGCTCCTCTTCCCCTTCATGGGCGCTAGCTTTTCTTCTTGGTTCTTGGCTTTCTCTCTCTCCTCCATTGTCAACCTTGAAGAAGCTTTCCCTCTCCCTTTCCCCTCCTATGATTCTTGCATCTTTTTGAGGGATTTGAGAGAGGAGATCTAGATCTACATTCCCCCAAGTCAAATCCCTTCTTTGTGAAGGAATCATTGGGATCTAGATCTTGGAGAGTTTTGTGTTCTCCTCTTGTGTTCTTCCTCCCTTATTCCCCCAATAGCTTTTGTAGCTTTGTTGGAATTTGGGAGAGAAGAACTTGCCCTTGCATTTGGTGCATAGGTTTGAGTTCTACTCTTGTGTTCTTCCTCCCTTATTCCCCCAATAACTTTTGTAGCTTTGTTGGAATTTGGGGGAGAAGGACTTGCCCTTGCATTTGGTGCATAGGTTTGAGTTCTCCTCGGAGATTCAGCGAGTTCAAGCTTGTGAGCTTGTTTCTCTTGGGTTCCTTGGAACCCTAGACGGTTGTGTGGTTGGATTGTTGACCTTTTGTGGTCTTGTAGCCTTTTGTGGCGTTGTTGGCCTTTTGTGGCATTGTTGCCCTTTTGTGGCTTTGTTGTTGGGAGCCTCCAATTGAGTTGTGGAGTTAGCCCCAATCTTGTACGGGTTCGGTGACCGCCCTCAAGCGTCCCATAGTGGAGCAAGTGTAGCATCCCAGTTGTCTAACCCCTGTAATGCTACATGTTATAATAATAAAAAGAGCCACTTCCAACATATAATTGTTGCATCATCATCATATCATGCTCATGTCATCATGTCACCTTGCATTTGAGCATCATATAAAACCCTTTTCTTGTTTGGTTCTTATCTCATGTGCATGATTAATTGTAGTTGCCTCTTGGTATTGTATTTGGTTCTTGATATATTGTTAAATGCCCAAGTTGAGTTGAGGGCATCTCTCTTATTGACTCCACCACCTTTTCTTTCACCACCTTGTAATTCCACCATCCAACTAATCTGAGCTTGGCATTTTGTTGATTTATCTCTAGCTCATGATTGGTTGTTTGGATTACACCCATCATCTTTTGCTTGGCCTTTGCCCACCTTTTGGGAATGCATATGAACAATGCCATATTAATATTATTGTTTTCACAAGGATATTTTGGCATTAATTATTTTGCATGGGCCATGCAAGTGCCACCTTTTCTAGTATTTGGCTTTTGCTTGTTTTCTAAGTGGATCATCTTTCCTTTGCTTAAATCTTGCTTTGGGCTTGTAGTTTTCTTCACCATCATCTACCTCTCTTCTCCCCTTTAGCTAAACCCCTATCCCCATGCTCCAGGCACACACATGTGCTAATGTGGCATGCACCAACCAAACCACCCCTTTCTTGGTTCTTGCTTGGTCATTGTTTGGATCATGCATGGACTAAAGAAGAACCCCATCATCTCTCTCCCTCTCTCTCTTTTTCTTGCCTTGTTCTAGTTAAGGTTGTTGGGAGCATGCATGATCAAGTGCTAAGAGCCACCTTCCTCCATCCTTACCCCCCCTCTTAGCTAAAACCCTAAATCTACCCCATGCCATACCCATCCCAAACAAAACCTAAACTACACCCTTGATATCTCAACCCTAAGCCCCCCTTTCCCCTCTAATCTACATCTCCCCTAAGTAAAAACCCTAACCTATACCTTACTCTAAACAAAACCCAAAAAACCTACCCCTCCTCTTCCCCATCCTAGCTAAAACAAACACCTAATCTACACCTTCCTCTAAACCAACCCTAAGCACCCTTCTCTTCTCCCTCTTCCCACCTTGGTCACCCCATGCCCCACTCAATCTCTCCCCTTCTCTCTTCCATGCAGGCCCCACCCCAGCACCCTCTACCAGCTAACCTGCCCCCCACACGACCAGGGACCCCCTAACCCTAGCCCTAGCCCGGTCCTCCTCCCCTCTTTTCTCACCCTCTCACCACCGCCTCGAGATTCCCTGCCCACCTGCTCCTGGCCCCACCTGGCAGCCGGCCAGCTCGAGCACGCCTGCCAGCCCCCCCTCTAGTGCCCTGCCTTGCCCTGGCCTGACCGAGCCGAGCACGTGAGAGGGAAAAGGTGGCGCCCTGGCCAGCCTCCCCTCCCACACGCAAGCCCCCACCTCGCCTCGTTCTTATCCTCTCCCTTTCCCTCTCTGGCCTCCCCAGATCCCATCCCGAGGCTGCCGCCTCCTCTTTCCCCTCGCCACCGCTCGCCTCGACGCCGCTGCCTCCTCGCCGTCGAACCAGGAGGCAAGCGCAGCTCTTGGTGTCGGAAGGTCCGAGCTCGCTCTGGCCGCCCGTGCCCGGCGAGGAGGAGAAGGACCGAGCGCCAGACGACGCCGCTCCGCCGGAAACCCTAGCCTTCGACGCCGCCTCGCCGTGGATCGCCTGCACCCCGAGCCTCGCCACCGTCACCGACAGCCTCGCGGTGAGCCTACCTACCCCCCAGACAACCTCGTCGTCGCCGTCTTGCCCTGTTCGAGCAGATCGTTGTGTCGAGCGCTCTCTGTGCGTCGGCGGCGTGTTCGTATCTGCTAGCTCCCAGTCGCGGCCACCTTATCCAGCTCGCGCCCCTCTCTCTGTCAACTAACCTGAGCCCGCCGCAGCGGTAGCCGCCCCGCTAGCGCGCAGCGTGAACCCCAGCGCTGCGCTCCGCTGCCAGCGACTGACGCGCACGCTCGGTTCGTTTCAGAGAGAAGATCCACAGTACGCGTGGCAGTTTGCGAAAAACCCCCTGGCCCCCTTTTTGCCTCAACCCGCGGTCCAGCCTGGCCCAGTGTCTGTGTCTATGAAGTTTTGCAAAAAGGCTCCTGGAAGTTTCAGTTATCAACCCGCGGTCCCTCTGTTTCCCAGACACTGGCGTGTGGGTCAGCACACTCCTGGCCCCACCTGTCTGCGACCCAGGCTGGAGTAGGCTGGGTATAAAACGTTCCAGAGACTGTTTTAAAATTCAAATCCAATTTAAATTATTTCAAATTCAAATCCAATTCAGTTTTTAAATAACTTTTCCATAGTAAATCCAAATTTGACAAATGATATATGTTTGGATATCAGAAAAATGAGAGGATTCAAAATATGCCATCCATATTGCCTTTTGCACAATTAAAATTCCAAGTTTACTTAAATTACACTAAATGCCACTGGAATTTAAATAATCAATAACTTTTGTTTTATAATTCCAAATTTAGCAAATGATATGTCTAAAATGATCAGCTCGACGAGACCTTTCTGTTTATGATATCCATGACTTCAATTGCAGCATGCATCATATAAAAATATAGTGGACAGCAACTGTTATGGCAACAAATGTGATCCAAAACCCCATTAAAATGTTATTTCTTGTCCTTCACACCTCACCCATGCCATGCTACCTTACTTGCCATGTAAATTGTGCATCATTCATCATGGCATGATTGTTTGCTTGACGCATCTTATTCATATGCTTGTGCTCTATATTCATGTTGGCCTTGTTTGTTTGGTTTTTCTCGGATAGACATCGGCGTGGGTTATATCAAGAGAACCAGAGCACTACCAGATCCGTCCCTTGCTACAACCGAGTTGTGCAAGCACTTCCACATGCTTGCATACATACAAGACTATTGCCTCTATCTTATTCTTGCATCATTGAGTCGCGATTGCATTAAATTGAATCCCAAGTATGCATAGCCTTTACTTTTCAACCCCACTAAGCTTGTCCCTCCATCCCATGAGCCACTACTATAGGAGTTGTTTGAGCCATGAGTCGTAGAAACAACATGTGTAGGGTTTGTGAGTCGATGGATAATGAGGTAACTAAACAACTTAACTTGAGTAGTTCTGGGATAACTAAAGAAAGTGGCACCGGTGAGCAACATCTCGCTATTTGGTTTTCTGCTCACTTGTGTCCGTAAGACCCCGAGTACTTGATTCCTGTTCCTTGATTTATCGCTATCCACATCCGGAGGTATATGGGACCCCACAGGCGAGCTTGATTCCGTCTTATTTCTTGGGGCCACAAACTAGTTTGAGGTTTTATTACTATCCTGTACTTATGCCATGCTACTTTACGTATTTAAATTGTGCGAGGAGCACACTTTATCTGTTAGGGATTGTGACCGTTTACGTGGTATCGGCGGTCCCGTTTGGGGATCTGCATGTCGTTCTGCCGCCCCACAAACCTTGAGTCCGTCTCGAGCTTGCTTACCGTTGCGGGTAGACTCAAGGGTGGCCCCAAATATTTGAATCCTGTGATTGTTCAGTCGTGAAAGCCTCGTTGGGTTTTGATTTGGTTTTTCCGAGGTTGATCGAGCGTGTGTTGCTATTGGTGCACCCCGGCCGGGTAAAACTTTCTGAAAGCCGTGTCCGCGGATATGGACGACTTGGAGCACAGTTTCTTGATCATAGACAAGCATAACTAAAGTACCGCCTTAATCTGACTAAGTAACTGGACTAGTAAATAGTGCAACACTCATGGAATGGTTAATAAAATTGCCAACGGATGGGGGGGTTGTTCGTCCGCTTCCTTGTTGGTAAGCAGGGAGGAGGATGGATCGGATGAGATTACCACTATAACTGTTGTACTTAATTCACGGACATCCGTCTATCATTGGTTAGGCGGATGGTTAGCGTTTATCTGTAGAACTGCTAGGGTTTATCTTTCGCTGCAATTGCGTCACCCCAGGTTGTGTCCCCTTTAGAGGCATTAAGACTTGCTGAGTACCCTTAGGGTCTCACACGATAAATTCTTGATTCAGATGGACAGGTACCTTCTCAGGACGGATACTGGGTGGAAGAAGCCGAAGATGTGGGCAACGATCGTTCGGTGTAGAGATTCCGGGAACGGGGATCCGTGAGACCTGTAGTTGGGATGTGCTTATTTCTATGGCATCTTATGCCGATTTGCTTCTTATCCGTACTCGGATCTTGTTTGCCGCTTCCGCATGATACTCTGATGTGTGTTGTATGAGGAAGTATCCTAAAATATAGATCTATCTAGGTCTTTTGAATCTTGCCGTATGGCGTTGCTATATTTCCTTTCTTTCTAGATGGTACGGCGGCTCGATGTACTCTTGTATGGTGGCTTGCGTACATACCCACTTGTGTAGTTGATCCCTTCGCCGCCGACCACGCCCGTCTGACAGGTCCCGTTGAGAGGGTAGTGGTTGGGACGTCTGAAAGGACTACCAGTGAGTGGCTTTTGGGGCCCCACCGTACTATTTCAACCACTATCACTCATCCAGGCTTGTATCTAGGAGCGTAGTTCACCGAGGTAGTTACAGCAAGTGCCCGCCTTTTGTGGTGCGCACTTGGGAGAATAGGGTGAGCCTTTTGTGGCGTCGGTGAGTTGCGTGCTTCCGCATCCGAGGTGAGGCCTTGTGTGGCGTTGGGTGAGCTTCGAGCCACCACACCTCGAGGTGAGCCATTTGTGGCGTTTGGAGAGCATTGCGCCATCACACCTCTCCAACGGAGACGTAGCTTCTTTGGAAGTGAACTTCGGGAAACAAATCTTCGTCTCCGCGTCCATCGGTTATCTCTCAACCGAACCCTTTACTTATGCACTTTACATTGTGATAGCCATCGTGCTTGAAGTTTTTATACCTTGCTATCACCTTGTTGCTTGTATTGCTTAGCATAGGTTGTTGGTGCACCTAGGTGAACTTAGTAGCTAGGTTTTGTGCTCAATAAATTAAACGTTAGTTTTATTCCGCATTTACTTGAGCCTAAATCGTAATATTTTTAAAAGCCTATTCACCCCCCTCTAGGCGACTACCTTTGTACTTTCATTTGGGGACCATATTGTACTTGAATTTTGTTTTAGGTACATTGGAGATGCATTGGATGCTTGTCTCCTTCATAAGGAAGAAGTGATTACTCAATTAAAATTATAGACAAGCTAGGATGATCAGCGAACACCTATCTACTTCATCACACTAATGATATCTCGGTAACAAGTATTCCTTACTCATGCATACATATCGTCTTTCAACCTATGGTAGGTTGCATATTGGCATGATTTTTTTTATTTGCATTTGTTGTGGTTCTTTCTTTTGCCTTAAAGAAAGCTCTCTATTGCATATGTTAGTAAGTTGAGATTAGTGCATATAATTGGGACTATACAAAATCATGCTCATGATTCACCAATCCCAAATATGTCAATCTAGCAATTATATTTCCTATTGTTTCCTCAGAGTACTCTCATGTGCAATATTGATGAATTTGCAAAGTTGATTCTTTCTTTGTGATACTTGATTCCTCTCGCAATACATTCCAACTATCTCCACTTCCCTTAGTGATAGTTGTGATGTATTTGATATATTTGTGGATAAAATTGAGCCTTTTGGCCACGCTATCAAGAAAAGATCTTAGTGGTGTATTGTCATGACTTAATTTTGGATATCTTGCTCTATTTATTTTAGTATCTAGTTTGTGTGTACATGTTTCTTCGTGGATCAATGTCTTTGTGAGATTTTCTACTTAGAAACTTATACACATGAGAGATGTTACTTCTCTGTTTTTCATATATTCTTTGTTTCGTGTGTGTTGTATGGTCATACTAAGCAATATCATTCATTGAAGACTATGTTGATACACAATGATCATCCTTGTACTAGTCTTATAATATGCTTTGTCATGCCTCTCACACATCCTTGTGGTTGAGCCTGCTATTATATTGTCTCTTACTAGCAACCATTTGTTTATTGCAAGTTTTATGCCTTGGTACATGCTCTTTTGTACATAGTTGTGTTTTCAATAATATCGAAGGAGTGAGGATTCCATGTTTGTGCATATTGCATTCAAATGCAAATTATAATTTGTGCACAAACCTTGGGGAGCCTCCTCATATTATTTAGAATACTCTCTTTTCGATCTTATCATAATATATATCTTTTGTTTGGTATCTTCCTTGTGTCAAGTGGTTCTTTGGATTTTTTGATTGCTTGGTTCATTCGTTGATGCTTCTTAACCTTGTTATCCTTTTGCAATCTTTTGATCCTCAATATAGTTTGAGTCTCTCCAAGTATTCTTCATTGGATACGTGCATTTTATTCCACTCATACTATGAGAAATATACACATTTTGGAGGAATTCTTACTCCATTGGCCGTCTAGAGATTTTCACCCATTTTTCCAATCGATGCCAATGGGGGAGAAGCTTTGGAGGGTTTAAGGGAAGTTGGTTTTATGCTTTGAGTTAAGCATTTGCTTCTCATGCTCTTGCATATTTGTTGTTGCTTTGCATGTTGAATATATAGAGGAAACTCAACCAACAGTAACAATTGTCAATATATGCAATGAAATTCAAGTTCATCACACGATGCATATATTGTAGGGGATCTTGCTCTATATATTATGGGAGTACCAACATCACATACTTGTGTAATATTTGATGTTGGCGCAACCATTTTTGTTCATTAAATTGATTAACCCTCTCAAAGGATTGTCATCAATTACCAAAATGGGATAGATTGAAAGAACATGTGTGTCCCCATGTGTGGTTTTGGTAATTAATGACAATGTTTATGGACTTATGTTTGCATTGAGTTTTACTTCTAGGATTTGTCCATAGATAATGCTTGAACCATATGCTGGCTTCAAGGTTGGAAGAAGAAGAAAGTGAAGAAGATCAAGTGTTGATCAAGGTTTCAAGGAATAATCCGGAGATTGGTCAAGTAGAAGTTGATCCTATGGCAAGTGTGTATTGAATAATAAGATGATCTAAAGTGTATCTTGCCATCCTTATGGTGATCATGGATATGTGAAGATATGCCTAAAAGAGAGGCTCTTCCATAGTGGAGTATGGGGGAGCAAATTCCAAGTCTTCACCAAGATAGTGCAATCAAGAAAGGTGTTCCATCTTGAGGTGTATAAGATCATAATCATCAACATCAAGTGGAATATACACAAGGTAAAGGTTTGACTTGATAAGGTTTCCTTCTTACCGACCTCGTGGTGTTAGTTGGGGAGATCGGTTTATGGGATAGATAACCGTACTATCAAGAGGGGCTCTCGAGCGAGTAACTTGATCATGTCCCTCGGTGAGAGCTCAAACCTTTGCATACTTGGTATCATCTTTCTTGGTTCTTATTTGGTTCTTATCAATCTCTATGACAAGCTCAAGTTCATCAAAAACGGATTTCATATGCATTCTCTATTGTGTTTTCGATATTGGTGGTTTTACTAGTTTGTCTTTTATAGATAGGTTAAAACCTTCATATTTTGTTCCTATCCTCCCTTGTTGTACTATGATGGTTCCCTTCATGGTCTTGTAGAGCTTGTTACGATCTTCAAAACGAGTCCAAGATCATCAAAATCGGAGTCCGGATGCAAAAGTTATGATGGTTTCAGTTTTGTTGTTTCTGCCAGATTTTGGAGGGGCGGATATTTAGGCCGGATAATCCCTATATAGAGGGCCGCGCCACCAAGTCCTTAGCCACATTTTTTCCTGGGGAACCCGGAATATTTGGGGGAGGGGAGGATTATTCAGCCTGGGAGGTCTCAAACGGTCATATTTCGTTGGGAGGGGTATAAATAGACCCCTTCTTCTTCCTTAGGCCGGCGTCTTATATTCTCTCTCTCCTCCATTATTTTGACCTTCAAGAGCTTGCAAATACTCTCAATCCCTCCCATATTTCTTGAATCTGTTTGAGGGATTTGAAAGGGGAGATCTAGATCTACAACTCCACCAATCCATCTCTCTTCTATGTGAGGGGAGCATATTGGGATCTAGATCTTGGGGTTTCATTTGTGGATTTCCTCTTGTGTTCTTCCTCTCTTATTCTCCCACTAGCTTTTGTAGTTTTGGTGGAATTTGGGAGATAAGGACTTAAGCACTTCTTGTGTTCTTTCCATTGCATTTGGTGCATCGGTTTGAGTTCTCGGTGAGGATTCGATTAGGTGAAAGGTGAGAAGCTTTTTACTCTTGGTTTCTTAGAACCCTAGACGGTTTAGTTGTTTTGCAAGTTTGTGGATTACTTGGGGCCTCCAATTAAGTTGTGGAGATTTCCCCGAGCTTGTTTGTTGGGAGCCTTCAATTGAGTTGTGGAGAAGTGCCCCAATCTTTGTGACAGATTATGGATTGCCACCGACAAGTGCACCAATAGTGAATAAGTGAACCAGGCTTCTTGTGACGAGGTTCACAGGAGAATAGGGTGAGACCTTTTGTGGTGTGGTGGTCTTAGTACCGCCCGCCCCTCCAACAAGACGTACTCTCTTTATGGGAGGAACTCGGTAATAAATCATCGTCTCCGCATGCCTCGGTTATTTCTATACCTGGGCTATTTACTTATGCACTTTACTTTGTGATAGCCATCGTGCTTGAAGTCTTATATCTAGCTATCACATAGTTGCTTGTTTTGATTAGCATAAGTTTTTTGTGCACATAAGTGAACCGTAGTTTATATATACTTTGTGCTTGATAAAGTAAATGCTAGTTTTGTTCCGCTTTTGTTAAACCCATCTCGTAAAAGTTTTAAACTGACTATTCACCCCCTCTAGACGGCATATGTATCCTTTTTAGACGCCCCTTGCTCAGACTAGCACATGCAATAGGGAATATGCTGGGCATCCTAGGAAGATGCTATGGAATATGTTGGGCATCTCAGGAAGATGCTAAGGAATATGCTAAAGGGATAAGACCGATGACTCAAGATGCCAATAACAAGCACTACGAGACAACTAACAAGTTTGTCCAGGCCCAAGCGTGTGGGACAAGACTTGTCCCCTGGGCTCCCCTTTATAAGGAGCACCAAGGGGATCATTCACATAGAGGCCCGATAGGGCTCCTCTCTTCTTTGCTCGATAGGAGCTCATCTTCATCCTCCTCTGCTCTCCCAGAGATAGCCATTAGAGGCATAGGAATACATCTCAAGGAGCACCATTGTAGGCACCATGCATGGCCAGATTATATGAGATCTAGATGCATGAGTAGAGGTATTATCTCACTAGGAGAGCCTCGAACCTGGGTATATTGTGTCTCTCTGTGTTCTTCACTGCATCATCCCTTTTCGGATTCCTCCATATCCATACGACCCCAACTTTAGCCTACCCATGGCATATGCCATGACACCACCACGACAAACCATGATCCTGAAGAAACAAAGAAACAAAGAAGTGTAGAGGAAGTGAGTTACGAAGCATGGTTTGATTTGATCCATATATTGAATTCAACCAAACAAGCTCTATTCAAAAGTCCAAAGGAAAAACAAATGGTAGGAAGATGGAGCATGCTTTGCATGGGCCATGCATGAGTGTTAAATTCCCCTACTTGTAGTTGTGAAAACAACTATTTACATACTTGGGCATCTATAGCAACATGCATTCAAATTTGAATTATGGCCAAACCTAAGAATGGAGCTTGCCTACCCACATGACTTATATGGTGTATAAACATGAATGAATATAATGGACAACTTAGTGTGTGTTTTCCACTAGATCAACGTATAGCCAAAATACATTCATACATGATCATATGTTCAACTATAAGCCATATGAAAGATGGAGAACGTATTCTAACCACATAGCATGCAAAGGTGTCCATGTGGCTCCACATATTTAATATTGTGAAAACAACATATATCACATATGAGAGCATGTAGAAATAGGAATGGATCCATCTTAGTACACATGAGCTAGATTTAAATACCAAAGGAAAAACATGAGCTCATATATAGCCTGGATGGTGGAATTATAAGGTGGTGACCAAGAAAGGTGATGAAGCTAGAATAGATAATATGCCCCCAACTCAATTTGGGCATTAATCAATTTATCAAGAAGCAAATACAAGTAATCTATCTATCTATCTACTAATTTACGTTGAGGTAGGTTCGTCCATACAGTTTTTGGTTTCGAATTTTCGCTGGACGGATTTGCCCCTAGCAGTGTGGGTATTTACATGACATGCCACCGCCAAGTTGATATGGAGTCAACGAATCAACAAAGAAAAAAATCATCCCTCGACCTGGATAAGGAAATCTTCTCCTTCCCGGCCGAGCCGACCGCCTCGCGTTGTGCGGCCCTTCGCCCTTCGCCACTACCGCCATCGCATCCTCACCGACCGCCTCCGTCCGCCCTCCGATCCCCTCCAACCTGCTCGACCTCGTGGGCCTTCTCCTCTACCACCACGGCGTCGCGCGCTATCACCGACAACCGCTCTGCCAGCATAATGCCGCCGATGAGGGCCAACGGTCATAGGAGCCCCTGATGGCGGGCAGCGGCGGGGCACATTTTGGGAGGACCACATCGAGACGCCGTGGTGGCTGGTCCTATGCGACAAAGTTTCCTCTCCGATTGTCTCCTCCGATTTGGGGATTTTTTTAAGCTTGTCGTGTCGCTGAAAGGCGAAGATAACAGAGAAGCTTGCCGTGTCCCCGCCTCCCTCGCAGTTCTCCCGCCCAGTAGCACATTCAGTGGCCTGCTTGTTCACTGCGCTCCTTGAAGGCCGCTAGCTCCATGCGCCTGCTGCCAAGGTCCCCCTGTCCCCTGGGAGCAATGCGTCGTTGCCAACTAACTCTATGCCTCTTACGAACTTCCTGAAGCTGCACTCTCCCTCTTTTGACACATATCGGCCAAGTCCCTCGTGTATTGGAACACCATCGAGATCGACGCGCTGGTCGGAAACTTCGACCAACCCAGGAGATGCAGCGGGACGACGGCCTTGCCCTCGACGCCTACACAGTGCAGACTGTCCTTGGCATGTGTGTCGGCGAAGTCGCGCTCTTCCTAGGGGTCTACGTGCATGTGCTGCTGTTATGGGAGCTCGGGCGACGACCACGACGAGGTAGTGTCTCACGACGTTTTGACCAACAACTCGCTTATGGAATTCTACAAGTGTGCGGTGGTGGAGCTCGCATGACATGTGTTCGGCAGGATGCCCAAGCGGGCCACTGTTTAACCATGGACACCAAATTGTTTAACTATGCAAGATTACTTAGTCACACAGAGTATTCAACGTGTCCAAAGGCAAAGCAACGTACTCTCCGATCAGAGCTTTATGGTATTGTGAAAGCCATCGTACATTGATGTCTATTAAAGGCTAGCGGCTATTGCAAAAGGGGACGATACTCTTAAGATAATTAGTAATTAGTGAGTTTCCAAATACACTTCAAAGAACCATTTTCGTGATGCTAAAGATGCTACTGGGGACAAGACTCATACTCTTTGTTTCAGCTGGGAACTGAAACTATGTTGCTGGCAATCGCGTGAGAAGAAGCCCCAAAATTTCTAGGCTGCTCATCAGGAGAAAGCAAAGGAACTATTTGTTCTTGAAGGGACACAGGCTGTGACTACTCAAAGAAGGCCACATATCAGCAACTGTTGGTCCTAAAGAATCTGAAACAGGGCATCCTCGGTCTACTGAGAAGCATGGACAAAATCTGATGATTTCTTTATTTTTATTTTTATTTTTATTTTGCTATGGACACTTCCCATCAATTAATTATACTTCCTTCATCTTAAAAAAGATATCGATATTTTTTTTCTAGATTTAGATGTATCTAGACACTATTTAGTACTAGATACATACAAATTTTAAAAAAATACAAAATCTATTTTGAGACGAAGAGAGTATGTTATTTTGTAACAAAAGTTCCCTCCCTCTGCTACTTGCTTCTTAGGTTCAAGAGAAGAAGGTTTTGTAGTCATTGTTATTTCTAGACCATGATGCTAACAAAAGATTGAAAAATAAGTAAAGATTTTTTTTCTTTTTCGACGCAAATGCTTTATGGTGGAACAAGGGAACTAAATGTGAAGTGAGATTAGCATACTTTAAGTGGTTTAAAACAAAAAATAGAATGAAGCAGGTTGCTTTTGAAAGCATACTGGGATATTACACAATCTACCACCGCCAAGTCAAATCCCAGAGCGACCACTGCGCGCTTGCCTCCCTGCACCTTTGGAGGTAGGGGTATGAAAATCAAATGCGTGATTAACACCATGACTATGCATTGGAAGTTTATGATTCATTTGTTTTAGGTCTACAATATTGTGGCTAAAGGCATGTTTTCCTTTTTTGTATTCAACCGCGAAGAATTTGTTTCCTTGCACTTAGGTCGTTTCATTCAAGTTGTAAGTTTTAATTAGCTTCTAATTTTCGCCATTCCAAATTTATTACCTTAGAGATGCTCATGACATGCAACTGGATATTGCAAAGTAATTTTTTTTACTTTTTTCAAAACTTTACAAAATCGTAACAACACACGGGCATTCAGCTAGTGCAATATGGGATAAGAACCAAATAAGAGGGGTTTTATATGATGCTCAAATGCAAGGTGGCATGTGACATGAGCATGATATAATGATGATGTAATAAATGACATGTAGGAAGTAGCAATATATATATATACTAAATGCAAGGTGCTCATATTTGTCTTTTTCTATCATTAAGAAACCAAAAATAATATATTCATTTTTGTAAAACATTTCGTGTTCATTTTATACTAAATGAAAAGGTGCATTATTTCTAATAAACGTGTTTGTTTATTGAAAAAGGCAGGCAGATGCTATTTTAGTTGAAACATATGACCAAATGTTAGCATACACCAGTTCGGCGAGAACGGATCGGTGATAGGTACTCCAACTCCATCATGAACCGTCACATGTACTCCCTCCGTTTCAAAATATAAGACGTTTTAGGTTTGTGAAGAAAACGAATCTAGACTTTTTTTCGTGTGTAGATTTATTCCAAAGTTGAATGAATCTACACACTAAAAAAGTCTAGATTCATTTTCTTTATAAACCTAAAACGTCTTATATTTTAAAACGAATGGAGTAGTAATCTTGGTTCGCACGAAACGTCCAACGGCCCAAGCTGCCGAGCTCCCGACGTGTCCACCCAAATCCGAGCACGCAACCACGCAACAAGGTTCGTCTGCGGCAGACGCACACAGCATCCCGCCGGAGACCACCACTCGCACGACTCCACGCGTCCATCACGTACCCGACGCGCGGGACCGGCCGCGAGCACGAGCCCACCAATCCCAGCACCGCCACGCGTCCCAGCCACCTTCCCTTTATTATATCGCTCTCACGAGCGCCTCTCCAACCTTCTCTTCTCTCCCCTCCTGTCCTCCCTCCATCTGACGCGCGGGGCCCACCTGTCACCCTCCGACTCCCCCCCCCTCGCCGCCGCCGCTCGCCGGACGGCAGGGCCCGGCCGCGAGGGTTCCGCAGATTCTCCACATCCGCCACCGTCGCCCCCGTTTGTCCCAGCCGATCCAGGCCGGCTGGTCCCCTGGCCGATCGCGTCTTCGTCCGTCTGTCTCTAGGGTTTCGCCCCCCTTCGGCTCCTCCGAGGCGGCCCTAGAGATCTCGATCTCTTCCGCCTGGGCGTTCTAGGGTCCCGCCCTGCTGATCGGCGACGCTCGATTTGGCACGCGGAACTCGAGGCCCAAGCTCGCGGGGAGGAGGGGGCCATGGCCTCCAGCCTGCTCACCACGGACAAGAGGTTCGAGAACGCCCATCCCCCTCGCGTCGTGCGCGCGATGCGGTTCTCTCTCTCTCTCTCCCTCGTCGTTTTGAATTCCGTTCGCGATTCTGGACTTGATGCGTACGGCCCGTGCATTGCTGCGTGTGCTGATTCTGGTGACGCGTGCTGATTATTGTTTCAGAAAGAAAATACTACCTGTTTTCTTGGTTGTCATCTGTGGCGTATGTTACTATTTAGCTTTGGTTTCGTTCGATCGGTAGTTTCTGGATTGGAAGTACGGCAAGCCGCGTGTATTTTTATCGGTAGTTATGGTTTAATTCTATGTTGCTCGGAGGTTAATCTATGTAGCTCGGCGGTTAATCTATTCACTTGTCTCGTAATAGTGGTATCGTGTGGCAGCGTCATGCCATGAGATGGTTGAAAATTAGCCCCGTGCTGTGTGATCAACCAAGTGAATATGTGTTTATTTACGATTTGTGCACGAAGAGCTTCAGGCATGAAAAGCTTTATTTAGTGCCTTGTTTTAAGTGTAGCACAGCAACTGCCTCTTGTTGGGGTTGTTTTATAGCTTAACTGCTTCCTTTCCCCCCAGCGTATTATTTATTTCTCAAGGTTTAATTGTCAGTTATCTCCTATTTATAAAAGAAAAGTTGTCTTTTGTCAAAGGGCAGACTGCTCAGGTTTGTGTTAATTCAACAATTGGACCATGTATTAAGTATGTTGAGCACGGCGTTTATCAAGATGCAAGTTGAGTTTCATATCAGTTCAGCTGTAGTGTCGGATGTGTTTCAGAGTCAAGCCTTTTGGGTATACATGTTTTCACTTTTCTGTTATGAGCCCTTTTTGTATTGGTTTAGTGGCATTTCAACAGACAGTGTCAAGTTAACTCTCTTCATAATGTGTTTACTTCATTATTCTGTACTACTTTGTGCAGATGGGCTGCTCCTACAAGGAAATCTGGCATGACAGTTCTTGGAAAAATTCCAAAGCCCATTAATTTGCCAAGTCAAAGGTAACAGTGTTCTTGTTAATTGGAAACCAAATCTTAACTACATACTTCCAAGTCTGTGAATTGATTTAGTAGTTCTCATGAAGGTTGGAGAATCAAGGTCTTGACCCCAATGTGGAAATCGTTCCAAAGTGAGCCGCCCACCCTCATGCATAATTTTTTTATCCATTGTATTTGATGTATATAATGCTTGCTACTCATTCAGAGTTCTCAACCTTTTTTCAAATAATTGTTGTGTGACCAGTTTATGATTTGGATTTTAGGGGCACCCACACATGGGGCAGCAAGCCAGGACCCACAACACCAAATGCATGGAATTCCTCATCACTTCTATCTCCCAAGAAGGACGGAAGTGTTGGTGCAACGAGCCAATTCAATGGTCGACCCTCTTCTGGGGGAGGTTCAAGACCCTCGACAGCTGGAAGTGAATCCCTTGACTCTCCCAATGCTTGGGGTCCTAATTCTAGACCGTCTTCGGCATCTGGCACATTACCTTCACAGCATTTATCAGTGGTCACAAATCGTCCTCGAAGTGCAGAGACAAGACCAGGAAGCTCACAACTTTCTCGGTTTGCAGATAATCCTTCAGAGAATATGAATGTATCAATAAGGACCGTTGAGAAATTGGTAATGCACGACACCAGATTTAAATATGGCTTGCGGGTCAGCAATTGGAGTCTACTTAATATGTTTGGTTTTAACCATGTAGGGATCTTCACATGGGCATGGGTTTACTCTAAGCACCGGTGATTTCCCAACACTTGGTGCTGAAAAAACCTCTGAGTCAAACAGCCAACGAGGTAATCTGCAAATAAAATGTACTTTATGATTATTGTTATATGGCCATGACTTATAACTTACATTCGGAATTCGGAATTGCATATGTGGATCTATGCTACAGCTGTTAGAACTATTTTTTGGCAATTCTCAGTTCTTTGCTCAGACTGCTCTGATGCTACAAATTCGAATTTTGTATGTTCAGTTGATATATACAAGATGATTTCTCCTTACAGTTCAGCCTTTCATTCTAGGCCACAGCTCAAAAGGGCGCCCAACTTCTAGCTCTGGTAGAGATGGAGCCCAAAATGATCCGGGGAAGAGCCTAACTGCTGGTATTGCTAATTATACAGTTTTACAGTTGTTAATGTCTCTATCCGCTTTGCTGTTCCATATATTTATTTCCTTACCACTTAACGGTATACTTTTTTTGTGTGTAAGGATCTGGTGAGATAATTCCACCTAATAATCAACCTGCGGATATCTTGAAGACAGATCAGCATGCACATGATGGAGGTGCCCCCTTTCCTGCCACAGCTCCACCAAATGAAGCCCAGCAGCCACAGCCTTACCCTCCTAACTATTGTATGCCCCCTCCGCAGTATGATTCATGGCGTGCACCTCCTGGTCACCCCCCTGAGGGAATGGGAATGTGGCATAGAGGACCAGGTGGCCCATACGGACAAGTAGGACCCCCTAGCAGTTTCCCTGCGGAACCATTCACTTATCATGCTCAGTTCCCACCCAACTCAGAAGCAGCCGCAAGGCAGGGCTCAGGACATGGTGGATATCACTCTAAAAATGGAGATGCATATAATTCTATGCGCCCTAATCCCTATGTTATCAATCAACCTGTTATTCCAGTCATGCCAGTTCACCAGGGCCCAATGCATTATGATGCCTATTATGGCCCTCAACGAGCAAGTTTCAGTAATGCCAATGTAAGAGATATTGGAGGCTCTCATCAGCCAGGAATATTGAATCAATTCCCAAATCATAACGACAAGTTCCAGCCTGGAAATTCTCAGATCAGACCAGTCAAACATGAAGCAGTTCCCAAGGAGTTCTTGGAATCTGATAGAGTACATATGGTTTGTCGAGGACAAACTAGGATTTTGCATGGTAATCCTGATAGAGTAGGTCCTGGTGAAGTTGAAAGGAAGATTCAGCCTGCACCGCCACTTCTTCCACATCCAGATGGAAATCGGAATGATGTGAACTTAAGGGCAGATACAAGGAATACCTCTAGTGAAAGGAACATTATGCTTATGAAGTCGGTGCATGACCAGAGAGAGAGAGGTCCAGATCGTTTTAGTCATTCATCTGTTTTGGAAAATGCACATTCCCATCCCAGGGAAAATGATGATGTTACCCTGCGGAAAAAGTTAAAGGATGATAATCTTCCGCTTGATCAGCCTCCTATCATTAAGAAGAATGCAGCTTTGATAGAGAAAATAGGGAGTTTGAACAACAAAGCTAGAAATGTTGATGCACGTAATGTTGCAGAACCATTTCCATGTAAGGACATTAAAGAGAAGCAGCTAAAAAGTGCTGATTCAAAATCAGATCAGGTGATAAAAGGTGTTTCATCTACTCCTGTCAACACCAGTTTTGCTTCTGCATCTGGCCAGGCAGCATGTGTTTCTCCCGTGGCACAGAAACTGTCGACGGAGCCTAGTGATGGTGCGGTTGTTGGGCCAATACACTCACATTTTGCTGAAGCAAGCAAAGCTGAAAAGGTGGCTGGATCAACTCATGATCGTACACGTAGGAGGGGTGATTCTTCAAGAAACAGCCACCATGGTCCTGCTAAAGACATGCCAACCACCAATTCTGCAGGACATGGGCGGGGAGAAAATTCTATTACCGAATCTTCATCAGTAGTTCAATTGAGGAATATTCAACATGACCAGCCTCCTGAGCACGCTTCACAGCTGCCACCTGTGACAATCACTGATGATATGCCAGCTTCGCCTGACTATGAATTTCAGGTATATAATTGCAGATTTCTTCTGATAATATTTCCTGTTTCATGTAGTAAAGGTAGTGCCACCTCCATACATGAGTACAGATCGTTCTTAGTTTAACTTCTCAGTCTCCATTGCAAGACTTTGGTGATGTATTTTGGGATATACTGGCAAAGGGAATTAACTATATATGCTAGGAAAGTATTTTCTGCAAAGAAAATTTCAGTGGAATTATTTTCATGTAGCCAATCTACATAGGTGTTATGCAGATAAATGGTCAGTACTTGAAAAGTTTGACTGCACTTGTCCCACAACAACCTATGCGTAAGGAGGGGTTTGAAACTGTAGAACTACTTTCTGAGCTCTGCCAGCAATATCTCTTCACATATCTGTTCATTGACACCAGTTGGGCCTTGCAGCCCATGTGTAGCTCATGCTTTTGAAAACTTGCAAGGTTGCAGCAAACTATGGGTTGTCAACCAAACATGTCATTAATACCCTGAACAAATCGTTTCACATTTATCAAGTGTATTTCAAAAGAGGCGGTAATTTGTCCTGCTGGCATTGTTAGTGTATGATAGGTTGTGTGTATTGTATCTAAGGTATTGTTTGGAATCTATTTGATTTCACAAATGTTGCTGTAAAATAGCTTCTGCTAAGTCAAGGTTAGTGCTGTTTGTTACCACATGCATGTTGGCGTGTATTTTTTAATATTTTTGCAAACCCCAGTTTAATCCAAAATTCCAAACCTTGCAATTGTAAATATGACAACACAACACAAATTTCCATACCATATGATGTTGCTGTTGTGCCTGTCACATGACTTCCTATTGTAGGCTCCCATCCTGTTATGCCCTCAAGTTCTTTAGTGCCACATTTGGTTGCGTGCATATACTGTCTGCCCACTAGTCTTGTGCTATTAAATAGGCACATCATGTTTACTTAACTATACTACTAGAACAGATCAAGTGGTTTTACTATATCTAATAACTTTTCTTAATCACCTGTGTAATTCTTCTAATATGCATAATTGAAAAGCAGCGCACATGCTGCCTGATGCCCAGGAGTTCAAAACCATGTTGATCACTAACTAGTATTTCTTTGTTGCGTTTTAAATTCAGCGTGTAAAAATGAAGGAATTGGCTGTACAGCGTGCCAAACAGTTGCAAGCTGAGGAAGAAGAACGGACAAAGCGACAAAAGGCAAAAGCTCTTGCAAAATTGGAGGAACTGAACAAGCGTTCAGCAGTACATCAGAAGAACTCCAGTGATCCACAACCAGAGAATGCAGATGTGCAGAATAAGCAAAAGGCTGGACTTGATGGGACTGATGTACCTGCGGTGTCAACTGCTGAATCACATGATGTTACTGCAATAGGTAATGTTAGTATTCTTCAGCCACCAAATGATCCCATGGATACTGCAGTTCCTGCACAGCCCATGCCTACTCTACAACATGCTGCAGATATAGCTAAAGGTCCTGCTGGTCGTAACACTTCATCCTCAGGCGGCAGTGCACTGAGCAACATGGTGGAGCATGTAGCACATAAAAGTGTGTCACAGTCGCATGATGTTGGTGTTCTAAAGTCTAAGCAGGGCTACAGAAAAAGGCATGCTGTTCCAGAGGATAAAATTTCTGGTGAGAAGTCTAGCTTGGTACTAAGCACAGAAAATATGAAGAAAACTGCTGAAGCTTCCTTGGACACATCAACTGCTGTTGTTAGATCATACGATGACCCCCCAGCCCACAACAAGAAGAGTGCCAGGAACTCGAGAAATAAGAAAAAAATAGATGATGCTCCAGCTACTTCTAAAAATCCACCCGTGGTGCTTAATCAGCAGAATGTACCGAGCTTCTCCAGTGAGCCAAAAACAAAAACAGCTGGTGTTATTATCAGTAGTTCTATACTTCCTACTGAAAATACTGTGCTTACTGTGGGAAGTATAACTGTTGGTGGTATTTCATTTGGATCTTTCAACCAGGAACGCCTGAAATCACCAGAGGAAGTTCAAAATACTGCAAACAGCCGTCCAAGACCTCAGCAAGCAAAAGGATCAAGAAAGCCTCATGCTGTCCGACCTGTCGAGAAGCCACATGGGAATGAGGGTGTTATCTGGGCACCAGTTAAGCCATCAGGGTGGAATGAAGTATGTGAGGATGCTGACGTGGCAGTAGCAACCCGGCCTAAATTAATTGGGAAGTGTGCCAACGATGGGGAGAATGTTACAAGAACCAAGAGGGCCGAAATGGAAAGGTATGTGCCAAAGCCACTGTCCAAAGAGCTTCAGCAGCAGAATACCGAACATAATTTACCTTCAGAGAAATCCTCTGTGGAGAACCAGAGTAATGATAATGAGAAGTTAACTGCTTCTAGAGCTGATGCTGCAACTGAGCCCAAGAAATGGGAGGACAAGAAAACTAGTAGAGGGCATGGGAATGGGAAGTCTCATCCGTCTTGGCGCAGGAGGAATACAGATGAATCAGCTTTGGTGGTACCAAATCATGCTGAGCGAGCAGACAGCTGTCAAGAACCAAATGAAGTTCAGAGGCCTTCTGACAAGCATCAGCAGCTTGAATATGACAAGCAAGCAGATTGTAGTGCTGGGAACAGTTTGGCTCCAACTCAAACAGTTGAGTTACCTGTCAGTGCCCCTAAGGAACATGCTGCAGCTAACAGGCAAAGGAGGCAGCATGTCAAGGCCCCCAAAAACGAGGCAGGTAACCATTCAAATGAGAACAGAGATAGAGAAGGCAGGAAAGATGTGAATCTCATCTCAACACGGGGAATGGATTCAAACTCATCTGAACATAGGAATATGTCAAAATCTGAGGTGAAGAGCAGCGCAGCAGTTACACACTCCAGAGCACACTGGAAACCAAAACCCTCACGTTCACAGAACAACCCACAGGGCAATAATGCTGTGGAAGGTCAAGTGGATAGCACTACCCTGCAAGACAGCAGCAATCATAATCTTGCTGGTAACAGTTCCAGAAATGGCGTAAGGGATGCACGAAGTAATCAAGGTAAAGGTGGCATGACGCATGTAAATGATAACCAGAAGGGTGAGAGCCACGAAAATACAGAGCAGCAGCAGCTTAATCATGCAGCGCGTCGTCAGGGCCACCACAACGGGAAGTATCAGAGGGGAAGCGGCATGCACAGGGGAAGGGGTTATGATGCTGGGCCAAGCCATGGCGCGAATGCAGAAAGGCGGAGGGGTGGCCCTCATCTGGAATACCAGCCAGTCGGCTCCCACAACAAACCCTCAGACTTCCAGCAGAACCCGAGTGTCGATGAACAAAACGCAGGACCTTCAGCTCCAGGATCGATGTACAGGGAGCGTGGCCAGCGACCTGGTGCTCACTTTGTCAAGCGGAATCCTGCACCAGCTCCAGCTCCTAATTCTAACAAAGATGAATGATCTTCACTTACCAACGATCTTTCATCTTCAGGAACTCGTTTCTGTCAAGTATTCACAGCAGGTAGGCGAATGAAATGTCTCTGCGCTCAAGTCTACTGCCATGTGCAGGGAGCTTCTGCGATCTCATTCCTTAATGTCTTGCAGGTAGAATGTGGTCAGGGCAGCGGTGGCATGATCGTTGGAGGTCAGCAGTAGGTTGTAATTGTCTTTTTTGTTACCAGGGCCGTTGGGCCTTCACGTGTGATTGTTAATTCTTCTGAAGAACATCCCTTGCTTCGGTGAGATGTGATGCTGGAATTGTACTAACGGAGTTGATTTACGTACTGGGACTAAATGCTAGTAATAGTAAGTGTTAATGGTAACAGATGTTGTCATGTTGTGGATCTAGGTTTTGCCAGGAATAATTGACTTTTTTTGGTTGACATGATCGGTACCCTACGGGCACAAAAGCCTTGTACTGCTATATTACCTGTTATTTTAATCCAATCCGAGGTCGTGGTTTTATTGACCGAACCTGGATGTTCTTGACGCAGTTGACTATTCCCTGCACCTTTAAGATTGTCTTTGTGATTAAGAATAATATTTCATAAGATTGTCTTGTGATGAGTGCAAGCAGTCTTTATTTGGTGCAAGTGTGGAACCTGCGTTACAATTGTGGCAGGGCTTTGCTTGTTTATGTGGCCATCGGAAGACCTCCAGATTCCAACGCAACATAACATCTGACATCACATGATCATCCTCCAATGTTCCTAGTCCAGTTCTTGTTGTACATCAGTAATTATCATATTCTTTTTAACAATGCAGCCGTCGGCTTCGAAAGATGGTGACAAGTTAACAACCAAGGCAATGTGTCAAGCGGAGCCACCCTTGGATGTACTTCCTCCATTTGGAAATATAAGATGTTAATATAAGATGTTTTAGATTATTGAATGAGATGTATTTAGACACTTTTTAGTGTTTAGATTCATTTGAACCTATACATTAAAAGATGTCTAGGTACATCTCATTTACAAACCTAAAACATCTTATATTTCTAAACGGAGCGAGTACTCGTCAAGTCTTCAGTACTATGATGATTAAGTTAGCGTGAGCTTTTCTTGCAAGGAACTCAAGGCCTGCCTCTGAAATTTATTTACATTACTGGTGTATATACAGTAGAACTTTTAGAGCAATAAATTATTTAGAATGTTTGAATTGGGCTCGTTACCACTAGTACCGTGGAAAATATTTTTACGAGACCTTGTAGATTTGGAGGTGTAGACTTTCAACGAGCAACATGTGTCCAAAACAGAGGGAGAAAATAAGTTCTGCCACCGTTTTTTAATCTAAATTGTCATGTATCAATCATACGGGTTGCTCCGTCTATGGACCAGGGCCACCGGTTTGTCTTTTTTCCTTTATGGCTTCGAGTTGCAAATTAAATTTAAATTTGTAACTTAGTGACATGAATCTAGAACAATTGTGATATATTTTTCAGAATTTGTTGCAATTTTTACATAGTCTAAAGCAAACGAGTGCACCACGAGTACATCATACTGGAGTGTTGGAAACGTCCCCTCCTTGGTCAATAGCTCCTCCCGGCCGAACAAGAGTGTCTGCTCCAGCAATTTTGACAAATCTATTTTTTTTTGCCAAACTTTAGCCTGAAATACTTTTTTTAGCCCGACCTAACACGTTTCGGTACTGTACCTTCAGACACTCTAGCCGATACATCCAGGACCTTTGGTGGTAGCCTTAAGCCTTGGTACCGCTCGTGCAGTATCGTGCTAAACAAGCTAATCAAGATAGAAGGAGATGCCTGTGGATCAACTATAATCCGGACTTTCTTATCAGCACTCTAACAAGGGATTGTAATCTTATCGGCTAAATAATAAATCTCTCGATGACTCGCAAAAAAAAAATGGTATTAACAATACCATGTTCCTACGATGGAGCGTTTGACTATATAGAAATAGGTTAGTTTTGTCTATCTTTTTAAATAGTTCATTACGCTGAATTTTGTAGAAAGCTTAGAGCATCTCCACTTCACCCCCCTCCCCACCCCCACACATCCCCACACCCCACACCCCCACACACCCCCACGCACAACCCACCCCACAACGGTTTTGGGGGACGCCGGCGCGGAAAATCGCTTTCAGCCATCCCCTTCAATTTTTTTATCTGACGGGGGCTCAAGAATTATCCGACGCACCTAGCTCACCCCTAGCCCATAAGGAGGCAATCATGTGCGATGGCTACCACTTTTAGCCTCAAGTACCCACCGGGCAGCCTCTTCACTATTTTTAGTATTGGGGGTGTGACTGGATAACATGCACGACCTATAACTAAAAATCATTCGCGTCCATATAGGCTACCGCTGGATGTCGTATGGGAGAGGAGTGGAGATGCTATTAGATTTGCCTGACTGGCCATATGCTCCAAGCTTACAAGATCGATCCAAGTGGCATTCGCAAGGAGTTCCTTTCTCTTAAGCGGGAGTGGCCATTGCAAGTTTTTTATTAATTTTTTAAGGAAAGTGGCAATTGCAAGTTAGATCCTTTGGTACAACAAGAAGTCGATAACAAGAATATACATTATTTTGCAGCAGTAATCTGCTCTTAATATTTATGTTTAATAAAACCCTAGTGGCTTCCTCGAGATTCCATCGTTGCTCCAGCTCCTCTCCGTCTTTAGACGCCGCTTTGGTGCAATAGGTTGGAGGGGAGAGGATTCTCGTCACTAAAATAGTGAAGGTCGTTGCCTTGTTTTGATGTTTTTGCGAGCGCAAGGAGATTGACGATGGGGAGCAGGAAATGCGAGGTTGAAATGCCCCTCTCGGCAAAGAACTAAAAATCCGGAAACTAATCCTGGCTATACGAGGCTTTCGCGGTCCATTTTTGGCCCCCGCAAAAGCGTCGGTTCTTCTCCAATTTTGTTTTTGCCGAAAACTGCATAATAACGATTATATGGTTTTCTCCACTTTGCGGATTCCGCCAGAGAAATGTTCTTGGCACAACAATGACTGAGTTCAGTCGAAGTTTTGGCAAGAAATTTGAGACTTACGGGTCTGCTGTAATATTTTAGGGTTAGGATCTTTTCTACTTTGGTGAGTTTAGAGCAGAAATTTGAGATTTCCGTTATATGACGAGTTCTAAGTTGTTTATTTTTATTAGGTGTTTTAAAATAGGTTTGTCCAAACACTGCCACCATAACCCTATAGAATTTGTACATGCACTTAATGGCTATGGACCAGGTCATACGTAGTAGTTGTCCCGTGTAGTACCAGGAGCTCCATATGCAAGTTATAGGATTCGCAGCATGGAAAACAAAAAATTCTATCGCAGGAACACACAAAAGCCAAGATCTAATCTAAGATCGGTGTAACGAGTTTGTAGAGAACTAACCCTCGTAGACCCATAGTGTTTGACAAGATCGGATTCTCGTGGTTGATGTAGTCGATCACTTGCCGATCTCAAAATCGTGTAGACGATCCTTCTGGCGTCGCGTTCCGGCAGCGCTTCCGCAGTCGGTCACACGTATGGTTGTTGATGACCCACAAGTATAGGGGATCGCAACAGTCTTCGCGGATAGTATTACTCAATTTATTGATTCGACACAAGGGGAGCCAAAGAATACTTGCAAGCCTTAACAACTGAGTTGTCAATTCAACTACACCTGAAAATAGTTCTTGCTCACAGAAGTTTATCAGTAGCAACAGTTTGATAGTAGCAATAGCAACAGTAAAACAATAGCAATAGTAACATTAACAATAAACAGTAGGATATGAGCGCGGTAGGCATAGGGATGGATGGACGGGCGTTGCGTGGACGAGTATAAACATGTAACTTCAAGATCTAGGGCACTGCAGATAAATAAGAATAAGCACCCAAGTACTAAACAATCCTAGGCATGTGCTCTATATATAGTCATACGTTCTCACAATGAGAACTTGCACAACATCTTCTGTCCAGCCAGCCCGTGGCAGCGGGGCCTTTAGAGAACTACTGGCAATTAAGGTGCTCCTTTTAATAGAGCACCAGAATAAAGCATTAACACTCTGTGAACACATGTGATCCTCACACCATAGCCATCCCCTCCGGTTGTCCCAATTTCTGTCACTTCGGGGCCTTTGGATCCGGACAATGATATGTGTACACAACTTGCAGATAAGATCACAAACAATACTATCATAATGATTCAATAATAAGTTCAGGTCTGAGATCATGGCACTCGGGCCCTAGTGACAAGCATTAAGCACAACAAGTTGCAACAAAGTCAAATATCACTAATAGAGATACTAGGCACTATGCCCTAATAATTTTATTCGATTACAAGATAGAACTTATCCAATCCCTACCATCCCCATATCCTACAACGGGGGATTACTCACTCATGGATGAGGGAAACATCGATGGTTGATGGAGACGCATTGGTGATGACGATGGCGATGATCCTCTCCAAATTCCCCGTCCCGACAGGGTGCCAGAACGGAGTTACTGGATCCGAATCTTGGTTTCTGATGGTGGCGGCGGAGCGGAACTCTTTCTGGAAAAACGACGAACCCTCCTCGGTTTTTAGGTAAAGGGGTAACTTATAGGCGAAGAGGGAGCCCGAGGGGGTGCCTGGGGTGGCCGCACCCCTAAGCGTGGCAGGCCCACTGCGCTGGCGTGTGGGCCCCTCAGGCCTCCACTCCGTTTCGTCTTCTGGCTCCGTGGATCTTCTGGCGAAATATAATTTTTGGCATATTTTTTGGGATTTTTCCCGATAGTTGATTTTCTGCACAAAAACTAGACACCAAGGTAATTCTGCTGAAAACAACGTCAGTCCATGTTAGTTGTATCCAAATCACACAATTTTAGAGGAGAAACAATAGCAAAAGTGTTCGGGAAAGTAGATAGGTTTTGGACGTATCAACTCCCCCCAAGCTTAGCTTATTTCTTGTCCTCAAGCAATTCAGTTGAAAACTGAGTGCGATAAAAGAACTTTCACGAACACATTTGCTTCATATGATGTATATATTGTCAGCATAGGAGTATATACTTAAACCATTTATAATAAGAAATATGCAACTAAGTCTACTCAATAGTCATTGCTAGCTATGAAGAGAAACCAACTCAATAATAATAAGTAGCATGGAACATAAATATAAGCAACATTGCAATGCTCATAGTAAGGTATGATAGAGTGGTATCTCGCTTTCCTTTGTTTTTAGAGCACAATATAAATGCTAAGGTACCTCTGAAGTCCACATGAAGACTAGAAGTAAAGATATCAGAGATACAAGCATCAAAGCCATGACATAATTAACCAAGTTTTGAGACAAACACAAGAATGACAACTATGCTCTCAAGAAGGTGCTCATAGAATAAGTGGTGACTCAACAAGGAAGTGAAAAAGGTTTTGAAAAGTTTGAAAGGCTTCCTAATGCTGAAAGGAAGGTATTCATTAGCTTTGAGCTCTCATTGCCCCTATCATAGGCATGTTCATATGGTTAAGGTGAAAGTGAGGTCTAATCTGAGTTATATGCTTGACAGACCATAAACTGGAAATCCCATGTCCATTGAGTACGAGGTCCGCTCCGCATGCTACTCAACTTTGGTTACCTGCAAGTTGTTGTCATTGTACATACATGCATATCATAGAGAACCGCCAACGGGGTACCCCTTGAACATGATACAGCTATCCCGTGATCAAAATGACAAGGCAATCAGACAATGAGCATCTCATCGATCTTTTTATTTACTATGTGCATAGATTTTTATTGAGGATGCTTCACAGAATGCTCATTATGGTGATGCTGCAAGTTTCCACCATGATTAGGCATGGCTTAGGCTAGCGGCCCAGGCGTTTCTCTAACACACACACACACACATATATATATACTCCATGAACTCACAAGATCCCCTTTTATTTCACACCGTCGACATCCGCAAACAAAAGGGCAAGGTATCAACTGGATATGTATCCATAAGTGTTGAAATCGTTCCTCGTGACATCACGGTTCTGCTAACACCCAACCTATAATTTGCAAGCATATAACTTTCATGGACATGTCACAATGGTTCAGGATTATTAAGTGCAAGTAATAAAGTGTACCATCAAGTTCGTGAGAGCTTTACTAACTAACTTTCTCAAAACAGACAAACATTTTATTTGGAAGAAAACAAGACATATAGAATATGCACTGACATAGAAAATGACGCTAATAGGTAGGTATGGTGGACACAGTTGGCAATAATGGTTTTGGGGAGTTGGAAGCACAAGTAGAGCTCATACTAAGTGCAAGTGAAGGCTAGCAAAAGAGAGGGAGCGACAAATGAGAGAGCAATAATTGTCATAATCATGCTTGCAACAAAACATGACTAATTATGGCATGAAAGTGATACAAGAACTTTGAGGCAAAATAAATCATCGAGGCTTACTGACTATTGTTTAGTCATATGCATGCGTGAACATGTTCCAAGTCGATTCACATGAAACATTCAGAGGAGTATACCACAATATCATACCAAAATATGAATAAAACAATGCAAGCAAACATTCATATGACATGCTACAAACTATTAGCAAGCTGGAGCTAATCATAGACAAGAAAAAACTACTAAGCATCCATCAGCAACATACACCTTACATAAACAGACTAAGCATGCTCACAATGATGAGTATATGTACAAAAAATGAAAACAAATAGAGTTCGTTACCAGCCTCTTACCACACCTCAAGTTGTCTTAATCTTCATTATTGCCCTTCACTTGTGTGACTTAAATAATAACATGAAACCAAAATCCACTGAGGACGGCTGAACCCTGCAAAGAACTCACAAAACCAAAGAAGAACAACAAATATTTTTGGTGTTTTCAATTTTTTCAAACAAGCCAACAAAGCAAAAACAAACAAAGCAAAAACAAACCAAACAAAGCAAGCAAAGCAAAATATTTTTAGATTTTTATTTTAAGTCAAACCAAAGCAAAGAAACAAACAAGAAAAACAACAAAAATATTTTTGGTATTTTTGTGTTTTGAGAGAGCAGAAACAAAGACCAAAAAGAAAGCGAAACAATGGATATACAAAGAACCGATCGAACATGATATATAGATGAGTGTGATGTCGGTATACCTCCCCCCCAAGCTTAGGATTTTGGCCTAAGTGGGGATCAATAGCACAGATAGTAACCCCAAGCTGGTGGGTCATCATAGGAATGATCATAGTCAGGCGCTTACGATGAAGAAGAAGACACGCCCCAATCAAATGAGGGCTGCTGGTATGAAGACTCTCCTAAGTTGGAGGGCTGAACCGAATCATCTTCGGCATCCTCTCCATCATTCTCCTCTTGCTGGGAGAGCTCCGCCACATATGTGTCAAACTCTCCCTCCGTGAGCGACCATCCTTGCCTGTTATCGAAATTAAACAAAGAAGGTGCAGGCAAATAAACTATTTTCTCGGTCCTACCCTTTCTCCAACCTTGTGTAACACCCTCAGAATCGGACCTATGCAAGTTTGGGCAAAATTCACCAAACCCGCATAGAAACGATTCAAAGGTGCCCACCAGGCACTTTCGTGCGGGTGGAAAACGAAGTAATAACATTACACAACAGTCCTCGATGGGACCCACGTAGCGAGATATACAACAATGACTCAAAGAGTCAAGAATACGATATAATATACAAAGATCCAAATCACCTTGAAGCGATATAGCGTCCAGCTACGGACAAGATGCAAATGGGGCTAAGAGCCACGAAGAATAACCAATGGCGTCCATAACCCTGCCGAGCCAAGCGGAAGGGTAACCGCTAACGGCGTCGATCTCAAAACCTGCTTAACAAAAGGTGCCGACAAAGGGCAAAGCAGAAAACAAAGAAGGAGCGTCGATCTTGAGGCCAAGACAGCGAGGCTAGAATTCACGGTCCTCGCCTACATAGGTATGGTGGTGGCGGCAGCAAAGATGCAATCGAACAACCTATAGAGACTTGACACAATGGCGGTTATCGAGAGGGGTAAGAATGACCTATTCGGATCCAACCAAGCTAACACCAAACAAACCCGTCTGGTATTTCCCCTAAAACCACACGAGGAAGTCAACCGAGGAACTCACGCGGTTGGCGTTTTACTTATTCGATTATAGTTGCGGCACTTTACTAGTCGGTTTAGATAATCGTCACGATAAAATAGCGATGGGCACTTTTAGTTAACCATTCATTGTAGTTGCAAGATTTACTAATCGACATGATAGCATGAGATAAACCCAAAAACCCAGAGTTGTTGGTACTTTTACTCACCATTCCGTTGTAGTTGCAATACTTACTAGTCAGTTACATTTGTCGCAAGCGACAACCAAACAATCAATTGTGGGCAGTATTAATTAGCCATTCCGTTGTAGTGGAGCTGATTACTAGTCATTATAAGTCAAATTGATAGCAGTAAACTTTAGTTATGCTTGTCTATGATCGAGATACTGTGCTCCAAGTCGTCCATATCCGCGGACACGGCTTTGAAAGTTTTACCCGGCCGGGTGCACCAATAGCAACACGCTCGATCAACCTCGGAAAACCAAATCAAAACCCAACGAGGCTTTCACGTTGAACAATCACAGATTGAGAAATATTTGGGGCCACCCTTAAGTAGAACCCGCAACGGAGTAAGCAAGCTCCGAGACGGCCTCAAGGTTTATGGGACGCTGTGAACGATCGGGAACCCCAAACGGGCTTGTCGACACCGCGAAATCGTGGTCCGATCCTAACAGATGAAAGCGTACCTCACAATCGTAAATAAAGCGGTAAAACATGGCATAAGTACAGGATCGTAAATAAAACCTCAAACTAGTTTGTGGCCCCAAGAAATAAGAATGAATCAAGCTCGTGGGGTCCCATATACCTCCGGATGTGGATAGCGCATAAAATCAAGGAACAGTATCAAGTACTCGGGGTCTTACGGGACACAAGTGGGCGTCGAAACCAAATATTATCTATCACCCACCGATGCCTCGCTTATTCAATTTTAGTTGTTAAACGAAAGTAAAGTGACGATAAGTAAAACTAGAATCATCTCCAACATCAACATGCGGCAATACATCAAGAATCGTGGCACTTGACGACACATCAGCACTTGAGCAAGCAACTACGACGCGCAAGTCCAACTATCTACCAAACAACAGGTAATAGGGTGTGTCCAAGGCAATATACGGCTGCAGGGAAATTTCACGGGTACGGGACTAAAGCATCGCAACACAGATAGCAATAGATCAACAGGAGGGAAGTAAATACTATAAAAGTAAGATAGGTAGAAAGAGGGAGATGCTCGCCTGAAAACATTGTCGAAGGTTTTCCCCGGAGATCGGGGCGAAGCTCACATCAACTCAACGGCCTTATCCGCGAAGAAGCAAAACACTATAATAAACACCGGATGCACTATTTAATTCAACGGCAGAAGATCGGCATGATGCATGTATGATGCATGGCATGGCAAGGTGCGATGCAATTAGGTCAAGATTAAGCGGAACCGGGGTCCCGACAATTAATTGAATGGTTCAAGTTATTTATATTCCCCGCAATTAAATGTTGTTTAGCAATGAAGATTATAGTATGGATTCGCTACTCAAGTTTAAATGAGGCCAATATAAGGCTAGATTTGCCCGCATATGGGCCCCATATTTAATTATTAGGTGAATCGGCATAAGGCCCCCAAACCACAGATATGCGTGCGAGTATGACAATTAAATATGCAACAAATTTTATGTTTGGCATTTATAAAGTAGGGGTTCGGAAAAGGGTCACACATCAGAGGGGGCTCGACGAACTTGGGTTCCGGGGCTCGGGGTCGGGGTCCAGGGTTCGACGGATCTGGGGTTCGGGGTTCGACGGAGCGTTCTCGGATATCGGGGGTCGTAGATCTGGGCGCATCCGGGGGTCTTCGGTTCACGTTGTCGGTCTTGGCGTTCGGGGCGAAGCACTTGTCGCATCTGGGGTTCTCGGCGTCCGGGGAGCAGAACTTGGGTCGGTGCCGTTCTCGTCATCGCGAAGGTCTTGCCGTTGCGAGGGTCTTATCGGGCCTGCGCCATCGAGGCGGTCTTGGCGAGGGAAGATGTACTTGGCGTTCTGCGTCGATGTTCTCATCGTCCGGGTTCTCGAGCATCGCATCCGAGGAGTACTTGGCGTTCACCGGTTCCATGTAGAAGATCTTGGCGCACATGTGGCTTCGGTCCGGGGTACGCGGTTCTCCTCTCGGACTTGGGGTTCGTGAGGCGGACTTGGCGTTTGAGGTTCCACCGAAACCATGGCGCGTCCAGGAAGCCGTTCTTGAGGGTCCCTGTCGGAGGCCTTCGGGTTCTGCCCCTGATACAGCACCCACAAGCACCAATTTAAACACGCACGAGCACCACGCGGGGGCTGGACGGGGCGACCTCGGCGACGGCTGCAGGGGCGACTCCGGCGAGGCGGGGAAGAACACGGCGACGGAACGCAGGCGGCTGGGCTCGCGGGCGAGGGGGCGGGGCCAGCGCGGTCGCGGCAGATGGTGGCGGGCGCGGAGGCGAACTCCGTGAGGCGGCGGGAACGCCGGGCCGGAGGCTGCTTGCGGGCGGCGACGGGCGGCGGTTGGCAGCGAGGCCGGCTCGGAGGCGGGCCGCGGGACGGACGGCGTCAGCAGAGAGGCGGCGAGGCGCCTGAGGCGGAGGGCGCGAGGTCGCTGGCGCAGCGCCTGCCGCCGCAGCGCTGGCGAGGAGGCCGTGACGCTGGGCGAGGAGGCCGGGCGGGGGCTCGTGGACGGGCGGGGAGGAGGAGGCGGAGGCGGGCCATGGAGGGGAGGCGCGGGCACGGAGGATGCGAGGCGAAGCGGAGGTCGGGCGGTCATGGGAGGCGAGTGAGGCGGTTGGGAAGAGGCGGCGGGCGAGGGGGAGAGGAGGCGGCAACGCTGGGGCGGATGGCTGCCGGGCGGGCGAAGGGGCGTCGGGGCTGGAGGAGCGCAGCGGCGGATGGGCGCGGGCGCCGGGAGGAGAAGGGGAGGCGCAGCCGAGGTGGAGGCCGGCATGGGCGTGAAGAGGGAGGCAGCGGTCATGAGGCAGAGGAGGCAGGGCTGAGGTGAGAGACGCGAGGGAGAGGAAGGAGATGAACAGGCACGGTTAGGTGGTAGGTGGGACTGGGTGGGGTCCACGGGGGCCCATGTCGAGGGAAGTGGGGAGGTGGTGGCTGTGGGGTGTGCGTGTGCGTGCCAGTGGTGGGTTTGGGTGGGGAGGAGAGAGGAGCGGGGTGGTTCTGGGCCAAGTGGCAGGTTTTGAGTGAGGGAGAGGGAGCCGAGGTGGCACAGCCTATTGGCTGGGTGATGTGGCTGGTAGGGTGGGTAGGTTTGGGTAGATTTAGGATTAGAAGGCGGCAGGTTTGGACCGATTGTTTTATACGGGTGGTCGTCGGGTCAATCGCCCGTTCGACTGCCCCACTAAAATAATTTAATATTTTTATTGGTTTTCAAATAACTTTTATAAATAGTTTTCGACAAACAAAATATCCGGAACTTCCGGGGGTTTGGCGTTTGAATAAAAGTTGGGGCGTTTGGAGATTCAAAACAGGTTTCCGAAACTAGTTTTTGACAAACAATGCATGATGATGACGATGCAATGCACAAATTCAACGCGATTTTCTAGTAGTGGTTTTGCGGGATGCCACAATTCGACACCACTAACAATGGATCTCGCCCTCGAGATCCGCCTCATGGTACCGGAAGGAAGGTCGGCGTTCTCCGTCTTCTCGCTGGTGTAGATCCTCGCGACACCACTAACGAGAGTCCCTTCTTCATCTGGAAGGTCGGCGACACCACCAACAAAGGGTTGTTGATCCTGTTCGTCGAGAGAGCATTCCGGGAACAAAAGGTCGAAGATAGAGGTATCGCAGATAAAACCACCCCTAACTTCCGTGGACGGAGTAAAATTGCTGGATCCGCTGATTCGACGTACAAGAGTGAATGATAAGAGCAGTGGTAGGGTAGCTACTCCATCCCACACTCAAACCATTACTCTGCACGTGAATAGACGGATTATGCAACCAACTCTCGGAATTAGACTGAAGATCTCGACAAGCGAGGTTCGGAAACAAGGGAGTGTTGCCAGCAGAAATCGTATGAAAGACACACTGATTAGGTTTCGCGGTGGTCCCATTGGCATGAACAACACATGCTCAAGGTATACTCCAACTTCACCAAGGCTCGTCCTTCTCATATGTTTTTCAACGACACAGATATCCGGCAAGGAACACAAAAGGATAAAGAGGTCAAGAACAAAAGATCGGATGAAGGCACAACAGACCAGTTGCAGATTGATGATCGTAGCACTCCGGTACAAAGGGAGAAAGCGAAACCCTGAAGGTACGACGGAAACCCAACCACGAGAATTCCTGGACTCGAAGAGAGAGAAGAGAGCGGATTCAAAACACGTCGAGATAAGAGGAGAATAGCAGAGGGGTAAGGAGTAAAATCAGACCTAATCAGAACTATCCAACCGATTTTGCAAAATAGTTTTGACACTCTACTTGCCGTTAGCTGGGTTATCCTACAATTTGGACTTGTGGGGTATCGCAACCCTGAGCTCGATACCACTCAGAACACCCTCGAATCGGACCTATGCAAGTTTGGGCAAAATTCACCAAACCCGCAGAAACGATTCAAAGGTGCTCACCAGCACTTTCGTGCGGTGGAAAACGTAATAACATTACACAACAGTCCTCGATGGGACCCACGAGCAGATATATACAATGACTCAAAGAGTCAAGAATACGATATAATATACAAAGATCCAAATCACCTTGAAGCGATATAGCGTCCACCACGGACAAGATGCAAATGGGGCTAAGAGCCCAAGAATAACCAATGGCGTCCATAACCCTGCCCAGGCCAAGCCGGAAGGGTAACCCTGCTAACGGCGTCGATCTCAAAACCTGCTTAACAAAAGGGGTGCCGACAAAGGGCAAAGCAGAAAACAAAGAAGGAGCGTCAGTACTGAGGCCAGTACACGGCGAGGCTAGAATTCGGCGGTCCTCGCCTACATAGGTATGGTGGACTGAGCGGCAGCGGCAGCATGCACTGAACAACCTATAGAGACTTGACACAACTGGCGGTTATCAGAGAGGGGTAAGAATGACCTATTCGGATCCAACCTGAAGCTAACACCAAACAAACCCATCCTGGTATTTCCCCCTCGAAAACCACACGAGGAAGTCAACCGAGGAACTCACGCGGTTGGCAGTTTTACTTATTCAGTTATAGTTGCGGCACTTTACTAGTCAGGTTTAGATAATCGTCCTGATAAAATAAGCAGTGGGCACTTTTAGTTAACCATTCTGTTGTAGTTGCAAGATTTACTAATCAGATACAGATAGCATGAGATAAACCCAAAAACCCAGCAGTTGTTGGTACTTTTACTCAGCCATTCCGTTGTAGTTGCAATACTTACTAGTCAGTTACATTTGTCGCAAGCGACAACCAAACAATCAATTGTGGGCAGTATTAATTAGCCATTCCGTTGTAGTGGAGCTGATTACTAGTCATTATAAGTCAAATTGATAGCAGTAAACTTTAGTTATGCTTGTCTATGATCGAGATACTGTGCTCCAAGTCGTCCATATCCGCGGACACGGCTTTCAGAAAGTTTTTACCCGGCCGGGGTGCACCAATAGCAACACACACTCGATCAACCTCGGAAAAACCAAATCAAAACCCAACGAGGCTTTCACGACTGAACAATCACAGGATTCAGAAATATTTCAGGGGCCACCCTTAAGTAGAACCCGCAACGGAGTAAGCAAGCTCGAGACGGCCTCAAGGTTTATGGACGGAATTTGTGAACGATCGGGAACCCCAAACGGGCTTGTCGACACCGCGAAATCGTGGTCCGATCCTAACAAAGACAAAGGTGCGACCGCACAATCGTAAATAAAGCGGTAAAACATGGCATAAGTACAGGATCGTAAATAAAACCTCAAACTAGTTTGTGGCCCCAAGAAATAAGAATGAATCAAGCTCGCTGTGGGGGTCCCATATACCTCCGGATGTGGATAGCGCAAAAATCAAGGAACAGTATCAAGTACTCGGGGTCTTACGGACACAAGTGGGCGTTCGAAACCAAATATTATCTATCACCCACCGATGCCTCCGCTTATTCAATTTTAGTTGTTAAACAGAAAGTAAAGTGACGATAAGTAAAACTAGAATCATCTCCAACATCAACATGCGGCAATACATCAATCGTGGCACTTGACGACACACAAAGACTTGAGCAACTACGACGCCGCAAGTCCAACTATCTACCAAACAACAGGTAATAGGGTGTGTCCAAGGCAATATACGGCTGCAGGGAAATTTCACGGGTACGGGACTAAAGCATCGCAACACAGATAGCAATAGATCAACAGGAGGGAAGTAAATACTATAAAAGTAAGATAGGTAGAAAGAGGGAGATGCTCGCCTGAAAACATTGTCGAAGGTTTTCCCCGGAGATCGGGGCGAAGCTCACATCAACTCAACGGCCTTATCCGCGAAGAAGCAAAACACTATAATAAACACCGGATGCACTATTTAATTCAACGGCAGAAGATCGGCATGATGCATGTATGATGCATGGCATGGCAAGGTGCGATGCAATTAGGTCAAGATTAAGCGGAACCGGGGTCCCGACAATTAATTGAATGGTTCAAGTTATTTATATTCCCCGCAATTAAATGTTGTTTAGCAATGAAGATTATAGTATGGATTCGCTACTCAAGTTTAAATGAGGCCAATATAAGGCTAGATTTGCCCGCATATGGGCCCCATATTTAATTATTAGGTGAATCGGCATAAGGCCCCCAAACCACAGATATGCGCGTAGTATGACAATTAAATATGCAACAAATTTTATGTTTGGCATTTATAAAGTAGGGTTCGGAAAAGGGTCACACATCGAGGGGGCTCGGCGAACTTGGGTTCCGGGCTCGGGTCGGTCCGTGGTTCGACGGATCTGGGGTTCGGGTTCGACGGGCGTTCTCGGATATCGGGGTCGAGATCCGGGCGCATCCGGGTCTTGGTTCACGTTGTCGGTCTTGGCGTCGGGCGGCACTTGTCGCATCTGGGGTTCTCGGCGTCCGGGAGCGTAACTTGGTCGGTGCCGTTCTCGTCATCGCGAAGGTCTTGCCGCTTGAGAGGTCTTATCGAACCGCGCCATCGAGGCGGTTGGCGAGGGAAGATGTACTTATGCTCTGCGTCGATGTTCTCATCGTCCGGTTCTCGAGCATCGCATCCGAGGAGTACTTGGCGTTCACGGTTCCATGTAGAAGATCTTGGCGCACATGTGGCTTCGTCCGGGTACGCGGTTCTCTCTCGGGCTTGGGGTTCGTGAGGCCGGACTTGGCGTTTGAGGTTCCACAAACCATGGCGCGTCAGAAGCCGTTCTTGAGGGTCCTGCCGGAGGCCTTGGTTCTCGCCTCGACACAGACCCACAAGCACCAATTTAAACACGCACGAGCACCACGCGGGGGCTGGGCAGGCGACCTCGGCGGCAGGGCGACTCCGGCGAGGGGGAAGAACACGGCGACGGAACGCTGGCGGCAAGGCTGGGCCTGCGCGGGCGAGGCAGGGGCGGGCCAGCGCGTCGCGGCAGATGGTGGCGGGCGCGGAGGCGAACTCCAGGCGGCGGGAACGCCGGGCCGAGGCTGCTGGGCGCGGCGGCGGGCGGTTGGCCGAGCGAGGCCGGGCTCGAGGCGGGCAGGGGACGGACGGCCGCGAGAGGCGGCGGGAGGCGCCTGAGGCGGAGGGCGCGAGGTCGGCCAGCGCGGGCGCACGCGGGCTGCCGGGCAGCGCTGGGCGAGGAGGCGGAGCAGGGGAGGCCGGGCGGCGGGGCTCGCCGGACGTGGGGCTGGGGAGGAGGAGGCCGGAGGCGGGCCATGAGGAGGCGCGGCGGGCAGGAGGAGGCGGAGGCGGCGGAGGTCGCCGTGGTCCAAGGGAGGCGGTGAGGCGGTTGGGGAAGGCGGCGCCGGGCGAGGGGAGAGGAGGCAAACGCTGGGGATGGCCGGGCGCGGGTGGTGGCGGCTGGGAGGAGCGGCAGGCGCGGATGGGCGGGAAGGCCGGGGAGAAGGGGAGGCGAGGCCGAGGGTGGAGGCCGGCCGCGCTGGAAGAGGGAGGCAGGCCGGGTCGCGAGGCGAGGAGGCTGCTGGGTGAGACGCGTGAGGAGAGGAAGGAGATGAACAGGCACGGTTAGGTGGTAGGTGGGACTGGTGGGGTCCACGGGGGCCCAAGCGTGTGGGGAAGTGGGAGGGTGGCTGGGTGTGCGTGTGCGTGCCAGGTGGGGGTTTGCAGTGGGGAGAGAAGGAGAGTGGGGTGGTTCTGGGCCAAGTGGCAGGTTTTGAGTGGGTGAGGGGAGAGGGGAGCTGAGGTGGCACAGGCCTATTGGCTGGGGTGATGTGGCCAGGTAGGGTGGGTAGGTTTCTGGGTAGATTTAGGATTAGAAGGGCGGGCAGGTTTGGACCGATTGTTTTATACGGGGTGGTCGCTCAATCGCCTGCTCGATCGCCCACTAAAATAATTTAATATTTTTATTGGTTTTCAAATAACTTTTATAAATAGTTTTCGACAAACAAAATATCCGGAACTTCCGGGGGTTTGGCGTTTGAATAAAAGTTGGGGCGTTTGGAGATTCAAAACAGGTTTCCGAAACTAGTTTTTGACAAACAATGCATGATGATGACGATGCAATGCACAAATTCAACGCGATTTTCTAGTAGTGGTTTTGCGGGATGCCACACCTTGCTAGGCAAAAGATAATTCATACGGTAAACTTCTCACATTAGCCCCCAAGGAAACAAAACCATGTTGAATCATGGATTCAAGATCAAGCTTCTCTATAGGGAACCGATAATCTGAATGGTGAAGCTCTAAAACATGGAAAGCTAGCAACCTAGAAGCAACGAGACCTCCACAAATTCCACCCTTCTCGCGGTTGGTGGTGAGATGGTAAGCTATCAAAGCACCCATATTATAAGATCTATTCCTATTCAAAGAAGCTACGATAAAAGCTAGATCAAAAGAAGATAACTTTTTAGCAATCTTTCTATCAAGAACACACTTGGTAATGAAGTAGGCAAAATATCTAATGGCTGGGAACTAAATGTTCCGAATTTTACCACTTTCATTGGAGAAGTCGAAACCTTGGCAAATCTCAGCATATAAATCCATAAGTGACTTGGGCCTCTCCTTGATTTTCTCACAAGATCCCCACTGAGGTACTCTAATTGCTGCACAGAAATCAGCAAATGGCAGGTCGACAACTATATTGTATATTTTATAATGGACCATTGGATTAGATGAAGACCAAGTAAACTGGAAGTCCTACACAACAGCCATGGTTAGCTTGACATACTGAAAAGGTTCACCTTCAACAAAGTGTTCCAACCCTGCATTGGCAATCATAGTTTGGAAATCCTGGAGGATTCCCGCAGTTCTAGTAAATTCATGGCATGGATATATGGAAGGAAAAACTCCTTCCTCACGATAAACTTTCATTGGCTCGGGCACCATCAAGTAATATTGATTCAGTGGGTAAGCACTCATCTTCTTTTCTGAAATTTTTAGACAAACATCAAACCAAGTGATTTCCAAGTTGATAAATGATGAGAAACTACTATAGGAACTTGCTAGAGGGCTACACATGCATCAAAATGAAATCTCTAAGCATAGAAAAAGCATGCAAGCTCACACAACCTATCACCTATAGCAGAAAAATACTCAAGATACAATCTATCAATCACAAATCTAATTGGACAAGTGGAGGAGGCACATACCAAGGAGCAATCCCTCCGAAAATCAACACCAAAGAGGGGCTGAGCAAGGAGATCAAAAATCGCGAGCAAGAATAGTAGGAACTCGATCTTGAGCAAGTTTTCCGGTGTTTTTCGGGAGAGAGAAAGAAGATAGCTGGGAGGAGACACTTTGGAGGGGCCCAGGTGGGCCACACCCCACCCAGGCGCCACCTATAGGGGACCCGAGCCCACCATGGGTGTGGGTGCCTGGGGTGGCCCCCTGGGTCACTCCAGGTGTCCATCTGCCCCTTTTTTTTGAGGAAAAATTTATTTTAAATTTTCTGGGATTTTTCGGGAAACTTTATTTTTGGCCAACTTTCAGGGTATGAAAATAGATTTTCTCGCAGAAACAGTTTTTTTAGAAGAAGCAAAAGCAAACCAAAAACCGAACTACAGAAGTTCTAATACACTCTAACAAACAAGCAACTAGCAACACCAAAGCTAGCAAAAGAAAGGGCAAAGACTTGGAAGGAGAAAAATAAAATGAATCAAGAATAACCACAGTGAAAGCATTATTTTGTTCATTAAAATCCTTTTGTTAACACGGTTGATCAAGTCTTGTTACCAAAACAATCTTATATGAAACAAAACTTTGCATTCCACAAGGTGATTATGTTACCTCATACTTGATAGCAATGGTTCCAATCATAATAGTTTCAAAATTTTCCTGTGGAATGGGACAATATATTTCTCCAACCTTGATGCTCTCAATATTTTCAATGGAATTCAGGCAATAGCTTCTAGAAACCTTCTTTAGGAAATAAATAGTATGCTATTTGTCATTAATATTGAATGTTACTTTTTCTTGATTGCAATTAATAACAGCACCTGCAGTATTAAGAAAAGGTCTCCCAAGAATAATAGACATATTATCATCTTCAGGCATCTCAAGCACAACAAAATTAGTCAAAACCAAGAAATTATGAGCTACTTGAACAGGAACATCCTCACATATACCAACAGGAATAGTAGTTTACTTATCAACCATTTGCAAAGATATATCAGTTGGTATCATCTTTTCTAGCTGGAGTCTCTTTTAAAGAGAAAAAGGCATAACACTAACTCCAGCTTCCAAATCACATAAAGCAGTTCTAACATAATTATTCTTAATAGAGCAAGGAATAGTTGGTATACCTGGATCACCAAGTTTCTTTGGAACCTTACCATTAAAGGAATAATTAGTAAGCAAAGTAGAAATCTCCTCATTAGGAATCTTCCTTTTATTAGAGACAATATCCTTCATATACTTTGACTAAGGAGTCAATTTAATAGCATTAGTCAAAGGAATTTGCAAAAAAAAAAGGCTTCATCCACTCACAAAACTTGTTGTAGTGTTCTTCCTCCTTTGACTTGTGTTTCTTACCTGGAAAAGGCATAGGTTTCTGCACCCAAGGTTCTCTTTCACTACCATGTTGCTTAGCAATAAAATCTTCCTTAGTGTACCTAGTATTCTTAGTGCGCTTCTTGAAGGGTTTCGCGGCATAGTAAATCAAAATTTTCTACGGAGCGAACAGAGGGAAAGCCAAGATCTAATCTAGGAGATGCAAACAACGAGAGAGATTGGATTAGATCTTCATACCCTTAAAGATTCAAGACAATGAACGCTCGGAACATGGGTGATGTAGTCGCATCGCTTCTCCTCCTCGCGATCCGATCCGATCTAGCACCACAAGTGGCGGTGCCTCCGTGAGATGCACACGCAGCACCTCGGCGTCTCCTCCTTCCTCGGACCAGCAGTATGGTGGAGAGATAGATTGGATCTACAACACGACGGGCGTGTATATGGTGGAGAATTTCGCTGCAGGCTTCGCCTACAAACAGTCGGGAGGGGAGAGGAAGCAAGGCTGCTAGGGCTTGGAGGAAGGTGTGTGGGGGCGCACCACCCTCTATATATAGAGGGGTGGCCAGCCTGCCCTCCTCCAAGCCTATCTCTAGTTTAAACAATTTAAACTCTCCCTTATCTAGAAATCCTATCTCTAGTTTAAACGATTTAAACTCTCCTTATCTAGAAATCCTATCTCTAGTTTAAACGAGTTTAAACTTATCCAGATCGGCTGGGCCCTATGGGACTTGTTCCCTGGCCCAATGCGCCGTGACACTCCCTCATAGGCCCATGCCCCTCCCGGAAGGTGGGGCCACGTTGGTCCCCTTCCGAAGGTTCTAGAAGCTTCGGCAATACCGATTAACCCGAACAATTCGAACTCCAAAAACTGCACCGCCTTTATATGAATCTTATTCTACGGACCATTAGGAACCTCTCGTGATATCCCGGATCCCATCCGAGACTCGAACAAAATTCATAAACCAATTATCCAATCTATCCTAGCGCCAAGATACGTTAAGTGTGTGACCGCGGTTCGAGAATATGCGACATGATCTTCTATCAATAATCAACGGGTGCGGGCACCCATATTGACTCACACATTCATCGATGATCATATCGGATGAACCACGATGCCAGGATTCAATCAATCCCATATATATATTCCCTTCGTCTCGCGATATTTTACTTGCCCGAGATTCGATCGTCGATGCCGTCATACCTAGTTCAATCTCGTTCACAGAAGTACTTTACTGCTCCGTAATCCGATATCACTTTGTGATTAACTCCTTAACCACATGCTTGCAAGCGGTGTTTATATCGATTACCGAGTGGGCCCAAAGTATATCTCTCAGACTTGGGAGGGCCAAATTACATGTCGATCCATACAACCCAATGATACTTTTCCGATCACCGAGAGACACCTTTATGATCACCCTCTCATAGGATGACGTTTGATGACCTCAAAGCTTCCTTCCGGTACCCGGGAGTTGCATTATCTCATGGTCTAAGGAATACAATATTTGACATAGGAAAAGCTTCGCAAAGATGAACACGATGAAACGATCTAATTGCTTCGCTTAGTTTGGTCATCCATCATATCATTCTCCCAATGATATGATCTCATTATCAATTGATAACTCATGTCTATGGTTAGGAAACCTTAACCATCATTGATCAATGAGCTAGTCCTTAGAGGCGTGCAGGGACACGGTGTTGTTCACAAACCACACAAGTATTAATGTTTCCGCTTAATACAATTCTAGCATGGAATATAAACTTTATCATGAACAAGAATTATAATAATAACATCTTTATTATTGCCTCTAGGGCATAATTCCAACAGTCTCCCACTTGCACTAGAGTAAATAATCTAGTTTACATCCGCAACAATCTCACACCCATGGCAATCGAGGTGTTGATCATGTTTTACACGTGGAAGAGGTTTAGTCAATGGATCTGCGACATTCAGATCCGTATGTACTTTGCTAATCTTCAGATCTCCATCGCTATATAATCTCGGATTATATGAAACTTATGGTTGATATGCTTGGTCTTTGGATGATATCTTGGTTCCTTAGCGAGTGCTATGGCGCGTGTTGTCACAATATCTCCAGTGGGTCCAATGCACTTGAACCACACCAAGCTCTGATGAAGTTTCGATCCAAACTCCTTCACTTGACGCTGCGGCAGCCATGTATTCCGCTTCAGTAGATCCCACGATCACGCTTTGCTTGCAGCTTCTCGACTCACAGCTCCTCCATTCAAAATATAAACGTATCCCGTCGAGATTTAGAATCATCCTTGTCGGTGTCGAAACTAGCATCGACGTAACCTTTTACGACAAGTCGTTCATCACCCCATAGACTAAGAACATTTCTTTAGTTCTATTTAGGTACTTTAGGATGTTCTTCACGGATGTCCAAAGGTTCCACTCGGATCACTTTGATATCTGCCGTCAAACTAAGAGCATTGGACACATCCGGTCTAGTACACAAGATGGCATACATGATGGAACCTATGGCCGAGGCATAAGGCACTTTGCTCATAGCTTCCTATCATTTACCGTATGGACACCGAGCCTTGCTCAATATCTTACGACAACATAGGCCTTTGAACCTTTCTTTGCCTTATCCATTCTGAACCTTTTCAGAACTTTGTCTAGGTATGTACTCTGGCTTAAAGCTATCAGGCGTTTTTGTCTATCTCTATAGATCTTGATGCCCAATATATAAGCAGCTTCACCTAGGTCTTTCATTGAAAAACACTTGTTCAAATAACTCTTCACATCGTTAAGCATGTTGATGTAATTTCCGATAATCAATATGTCATCCACATACAGTGTAAACGCCACCGAGCTCCCACTCACTTTCTTGTAGATACAAGCTCAGAGCAATTTGGAACAAATCCAAAGCTCTTGATCACTTGATCAAAACGAAGGTTCCAACTCCGAGATGCTTGCTTCAGTCCATAAATGGAACGCTGAAGTTTGCATACTTTACTAGCATCCTTAGGATCGACAAAACCTTTGGGTTGCATCATATACAACTCTTCATCAATGTTGCCATTGAGGAAAGCAGTCTTGACATCCATCTGCCATATTTCATAATCATGAAACGCAGCAATTGCTAATAAAATCCGAATGGACTTAAACATCGCTACGGGAGAGAAAGTCTCATCGTAGTCAACACCTTGAACTTGTCAAAAACCTTTTGCGACAAGCCGTGCTTTATAGACGGTAACATTACCATCCGCGTTCGTTTTCTTCTTGAATATCCATTTGCACTCAACGGCCTTTCGGTCGCTAGGAGGATCCACCAAAGTCCATACTTGGTTTTCGCTCATGGATCCCAATTCGGATTTCATGGCTTCCAGCCATTTCTCAGAGTCTGGGATCATCATCGCTTCCTCATAGTTCGTAGGTTCACTGTCTTCTACCAACAAGACAGTCAAGACAGGGTTGCCGTACCACTCAGGAGGGGCACGCGACCTTGTCGACCTGCGATGTTCAGTAGCAGCATCGTCCGAAGCTTCATGATCCTTGTCATTAGCTTCCTCTATTGTTGGTGCAAAGCGATCGAACAATTTCAGGTGCTGCGCTACTCTCCAATTCAAGAGAAGGTTCAATAACCTCGTCTAGCTCTACTTTCCTCCCACTCACTTCTTTCGAGAGAAACTCCTTCCCAAGAAAGGAACCGTTCTTTGCGACAAACACTTTGCCTTCGGTTCTGTGATAGAAGGTATACCCAATAGTTTCCTTAGGGTATCCCATGAAGACGCATTTCTCCGCTTTGGGTTCGAGCTTGTCCGGCATCAACTTCTTGACGTAAGCTTCACATCCCCAAACTTTAAGAAACGACAACTTAGGTTTAGCACCAAACCACAGTTCATACGGTGTCGTCTCAACGGATTTAGATGGAGCCCTATTTAAAGTGAATGCAGCGGTTTCTAATGCATAACCCCAAAATGATAACGGCAAATCAGTAAGAGACATCATTGATCGGACCATATCTAATAGGGTTCGATTCCTGCTCGACACACCATTGCTTTGTGGTGTTCCGGTGGCGTGAGTTGTGAAACGATTCCACTTGCTTTAAGATGCGTGAGAAAATCATAACTCAAATATTCGCCCACGATAGGATCGTAGAAACTTAATCTTTCTGTACGATGGTTCTCCACTTCATTCGAAATTCCTTGAACTTTTCAAATGTTTCAGATTTATGTTTCATTAAATAGATATACCCATATCTACTTAAGTCATCGGTAAAAGTGAGGAAATAGCGATATCCACCGCGTCGAAACACTCATCGGTCCGCATACATCGGTATGTATGATTTCCAACAAGTCCGTTGCTCGCTCCATCATACCGGAGAACGGGTTTTGATCATCTTGCCCATGAGGCATGGTTCGCATGTGTCAAATGATTCAAAATCAAGAGACTCCAAAAGTCCATCGAATGGAGTTTCTTCATGCGCTTTACACCAATATGACCTAGAAGATTGCCACAAATAAGTAGTATTATCACTATCTACTTTGCATCTCTTAGCCTCAATGTTATGGATGTGTGTTTCATCCCTTCGAGATTTAGAAGAAATAAACCATTCACAAGAGGTGCATGACCATAAAAGATGTTACTCATATAAATAGAACAACCATTATTCTCCGATTTAAATGAATAACCGTCTTGCAATAAACATGATCCGAAATAATGTTCATGCTCAACGCAGCACATAATAACATTTATTAAGGTTTAAAACTAATCCGAAGGTAAAACTAAGGAGAGCGTGCCGGCCATCACATCAACTCTTGATCCGTTTCCAACGCCATCGTCACCTCATCCTCGCAGTCAGCCGCTCATTCCGTAGCTCTGCTTCGAGTTACAAATATTAGCAACTCGAACCGGTATCAAATACCCGTGCACTACAACGAGGGCTAGTAAGGAAAACATCAATAACATGTATATCAAATATACCTTTGATGGTGCCACCTTCTTGTCCGCTAAGTACTTGACGATTGCGCTTCCAAAGGACCCTGTCCTTGCACTAGAAGCACTCAGTGTCCGGCTTAGGACCAGACCTGAGCTTCTTCTCAGCAGGGGCATTGCGCTTGCCGCCGCCCTTCTTGAAGGGTTTCTTTGCTCCCTTACCTTTATTAAAGGAGGGCTTGTTGACCATCAACACATGATTATCCTTCTTGATGTCCACTTCCGCAGCCTTCAGCTTTGTGAAGAGCTCGGTGATCGTATCAGTGGAACCAATCTGATTATGAGTCACTACAAAACTTTTGTAGCTGGGAGGAGTGATTGCAGAACCTGTCAATCTTGAGCTCCTCCGAATCGTGCATTCCAGTTGCTCAAAGCGTTGAGTGTAGCCCGACATCTTTATGGCGTGCTCACTAACGGAACTCCCTTCCTCCATCTTGCGCTTAAAGAACTTCTCGAGATCTCATATCTCTCGAGCGGGCTTGAGTCGAAACATGGTTTTCAGCCTCGAGAATCTCAAAGGGCCGGGATAGGTTTCAAAACGATTTTGAAGCTCGGTTCCATAGCAAACAACATGGTGCTCTTAATCACACCATAATCATCTTTCTTGCGCGATAGACAGCTTTCTCATCAGCGCTTGAGTTGCAGGGGTTACCTAACGCTTTCTCAAGGACATAGTCCTTTGTCCATGAACAGAATGATTCTTAGATTGCGAAACCAGTTGGTGAAGTTAGACCCATTGTTTCTAAGCTTTTCTTTCTCAGCAAAAACGTTGAAGTTGAAGTTGGACTTGGCCATTGGATCTACAGTATTTGCAAGTACAATTTAGACTATGTTCATGATAAATAGTTCAACTTAATAAAATTACTAGATGAACTCCCACTAAATTCAACATCCCTCAAGTTGTTTAGTGAACACGATCCAAATTCACCACACCTAATCTGATCATCACGAGAAGAGATGTGGTTTCAATGGTGGACAACGAAGTGTCGATCATATCATTCATATGACTCATGCTTAACTTTTCGGTTCTTGTGTTCCGAGGCCATGTCTGTACATGCTAGGCTCGTCAAGTTAGACCCAAGTATTTCTGCGTGTGCAAAACTGGCTTGCACCCGTTGTATGTGAGCGTAGAGTCTATAGCACCCGATCATCACGTGATGCTTGGACACGACGAACTTTCGCAACGGTGCATACTTGGGGAGAACACAGTTTTTATTTTGATCTTTAAGTGAGGAATCATCTTATAATGCTACCGTCGCGATCTAAGCATAATAAGATACATAAAAGGGATAAACATCACATGTATATAACTTTATGTGACATGGTATAGCCAATCTTGGCAAGAATGATCTCCATCTTGTGCGTTCGGCATGATCTCCATCACTCCACCATGATTGCCTCCACCACGAATAGCAACTACAACTATTGCTAACTACTTATCGATAAAGTAAAGCTATTACATGGCGTATAAGAAGTTGACTCGCAGGTCATACACAATTATAAATACAACCATATGGCTCCTGCCGGTTGTGTACTCATCGACATGCAAGTCGTGAAACATTACAAAACATGATCATCGCATACAATATACACATCACATCTTGGGCCATACCATATCACAGAAAACACTCGCAAAAACAAGTTAGACGCCTACTTTGTTGTTGCATGTTTTACGTGGCTTATGGGAGTAGATGCTAAGAACGATTCTTACTACGGAAAGCCACAACGGTGATATTATGGTTGCCAAACTCCGTGTTAATCCCATGACAACTATAGTGAGAGAAACCGACATCCACCACCGCATGTGGTACAAGCCACACGCTGTGCGGAGCCGGTCTCGCGAACGACGTCGCAGAAGGTTGGCTCGGACCGCTTCAATCTCACTATCCCGCGTCATAAGAAGAACACAAACAAGAGGCTTGCAACAGAAAACATCAACGCCGCAACAACCATGTTGCTCTACTCGTGAAACACATCTACGCATAGATCTAGCTCGATACATCGAAGGGTTTCGCGCCATAGTAAATCAAAATTTTCTACGGAGCGAACAGAGGGAAAGCCAAGATCTAATCTAGGATATGCAAACAACGAGAGAGATTGGATTAGATCTTCATACCCTTGAAGATTCGCACAGCGGAACATTCGCCTAACGTGGGTGATGTAGTCGCTTCTCCTCCTCGCGATCCGATCCGATCTAGCACCACAAGTGGCGGTGCCTCCGTGAGATGCACACGTGCAGCACCTCGACGTCTCCTCCTTCCTCGGACCAGCGAGTATGGTGGAGAGATAGATTGGATCTACAACACGACGGCGTGGTGTATATTGTGGAGAATTTCTGCTGCAGGGCTTCGCCTACAAACAGTCGGGAGGGGGAGAGGAAGGTAGCAAGGCTGCTAGGGCTTGGAGGAAGGTGTGTGGGGGAGTGGGCGCACCACCCTCTATATATAGAGGGGCCAGCCCTGCCCCTCCTCCAAGCCTATCTCTAGTTTAAACAATTTAAACTCTCCCTTATCTAGAAATCCTATCTCTAGTTTAAACGATTTAAACTCTCCTTATCTAGAAATCCTATCTCTAGTTTAAACGAGTTTAAACTTATCCAGATCGGCCGGGCCCTATGGGACTTGTGCCCTGGCCCAATGCGCCCAGACACTCCTCAATGGCCCATGCCCTCCCGGAAGGTGGGGCCACGTTGGTCCCTTCCGGAAGGTTCTAGAAGCTTCAGACAATACCGATTAACCCGAACAATTCCAAACTCCAAAACTGCACGCCTTATATGAATCTTATTCTGGGACCATTCGAACCTCTCGTGATATCCGGATCCCATCCGAGACTCAACAAAATTCATAAACCAATTATCCAATCTATCCTAGCCGAGATACGTTAAGTGTGTGACCGCGGGTTCGATAATATGCTGACATGATCTTCTATCAATAATCAACAATGGGTGCAGGCACCCATATTGACTCCCACACATTCATCGATGATCATATCGGATGAACCACGATGCCAGGATTCAATCAATCCCATATATATTCCTTCGTCTCGCGATATTTTACTTGCCCGAGATTCGATCGTCGCACTCATACCTAGTTCAATCTCGTTCACGCAAGTACTTTACTCGTTCCGTAATCCGATATCACTTTGTGATTAACTCCTTAACCACATGCTTGCAAGCGGTGTTGATATCGACACGAGTGGGCCCAAGTATATCTCTCCGACTTGGGAGGGACAAATTCCATCTCGATACATACCCAACAGATACTTTCCGATCACCGAGAGACACCTTTATGATCACCCTCTCATAGGATGACGCTTGATGACCTCAAAGCTTTCTTCCGGTACCAGGAGTTGCATTATCTCATGGTCTAAGGAATACAATATTTGACATAGGAAAAGCTTCGCAAAGATGAACACGATGAAACGATCTAATTGCTTCGCTTAGTTTGGGTCTGTCCATCATATCATTCTCCCAATGATATGATCTCATTATCAATTGACAACTCATGTCTATGGTTAGGAAACCTTAACCATCATTGATCAATGAGCTAGTCCTTAGAGGCGTACCAGGGACACGGTGTTGTTCACAAACCACACAAGTATTAATGTTTCCGCTTAATACAATTCTAGCATGGAATATAAACTTTATCATGAACAAGAATTATAATAATAACATCTTTATTATTGCCTCTAGGGCATAATTCCAACACTTCTCAGGTTCTTCCTCACCTTCCTCCTTATCAGAAGCATAATTATTACCATTACCACTCTCAGTTTCATCATTAGAGACAGATATACTATTAGGATCTATAGCAGGTTCAAGTGGTTTCTCAACTACCTTATGTTTCTTTTTCTTTCTCTTACGAGGACTGTCACTACTTTCACCTTGTTGAGAATCCTGCTCAATTATTTTAGGGTGTCCTTAAGGATATAAAGGATCTTGAGTAGCTATACCACTCCTAGTTCTAATTCCATAACCATGTTTATCTCCTGAGGCATTAACTAGCATATCCTTTTGTACCTTAGCAAGTTGATCAAGTTGGGTTTGAACCATTTGAAAGTGTTTGCAAAACATTTTAATATCATTAGAAGTTCTTTCCATAATATCTGTCAACTCTTTAATAGCTCTAGAGTTTTCCAATAAATGATTCCGAACTTGTTTATTAAAATTACCCTGTTTAACAATAAATGTGTCAAGTTCCTCTAAGCATTGATCAGGAGGCTTACCATAGGGAATATCACCTTCATTAAAGTGTAGAGAGTGTACCTCAATAGAAGATGAGTGGGGAATTGGCTTGCATAATTCTTCTATAGGAGGCAGATTCTTCACATCTTCAGCTCTAATACCTTTCTCCTTTAGACACTTCTTAGCTTCCTTCATCACTTCATCATTTAATGCAAAAACTCCCCTCTTCTTTGGTGTGGGTATTGGATCTGGTTCAGGCACAACTGGTTCAGGAGTAATAGGATCAGGTGTATTTAGCTCATTTGAAGTCCAATCATCATAATTCTTGCTTATTTTAGCCATTAATTCTTCAGCATCTGTAGGAGTCCTTTTCCTGAAAACACAATCAGCAAAGCTATCTAGGTATGTCCTAGAATCATCAGTTAGTCCATTATAATAAATATCAAGAAGCTCATTCTTAGGTAATGGACATCCAGGATGTGCATGAATCAAGGCACAGAACCTTGTCCATGACTCAGGCAATTTCTCTTCTTCTCAATGTTTAAAATCAAAAAGTCTCTGCAAAGCAGCATGTCTAGCACTGGGAGGAAAATATTTCTGGAAGAAAGAAGCAATCAAGCAATCAGGGCTATCTATGGAACCATGAGGTAATCTATTAAACCAAGCCCTAGATTCTCCTTTTAGTGAAAAAGGGAAGATCTTAGTAACAAAGTACCTGTGCATCTTGAAATCATCAGAGAATAAATCACTCATAGTGGGAAGCTCATTCATATGAGCCACAACACTCTCATTTTCAGTCCCACAAAAAGGTTCTTTCTCAACAATGTCCAAATAGGATAAATGTAACTACCTCGGTGAATTACGCTCCTAGATACAAGCCTGGATGAGCGGTAGTGGTTTAAATAGTACGGTGGGGCCCCAAAAGCCACTCACGGGTAGACCTTTCGGCCGTCCCAACCACTTCCATCTCATCGGGACCTGTACGGGCGGCGTAATCGGCAGGCGAAGGGATCAACTACATACACAAATGAGTATGTATGCAAGCCACCATACAAGAGTACATCAGAGCCATTCCATCTAGAAAGAAAGGAAATATAGCAACGCCATATGGCAAGATTCAAATGACCTAGTTAAATATAATATTTTAGGATAATTCCTCATACATCACACATCAGAGTATCAAGCGGAAGCGGCAAAACAAAGTCCGAGTACGGATAAGAAGCAAATCGGCATAAGATGCCATCGAAATAAGCACATCCCGCCCACAGATCTCACGGATCCCCGTTCCCGGAATCTCTACACCGAACTATCGTTGCCCACATCATCAGCCTCTTCCACCCAAAGATCCGTCTCCGCGAGGGTACCGCTCATCCGAACCAATAATTTATCGTGTGAGACCCTAAGGGTACTCAAGAAGTCTTAATGCCTCTAAAGGGACACAACCTTGGGTGACGCAATTGCAGCGAAAGATAAACCCTAGCAGTTCTATAGATACTCGCTAACCATCCGCCTAACCAATGATAGACGGATGTCCGTGAATTAATGACAACAGTTATAACAGTAATTTCATCAGACCCATCCTCCTCCTCGCTTACCAACGAGGAAGCGGACGAACAACCCCCCATCCGTTGGCAATTTTATTAACCATTCCATGAGTGTTGCACTATTTACTAGTCAATTACTTAGTCAAGTTAAAAGTGGTACTTTAGTTATGCTTGTCTATGATCGAGAAACTGTGCTCCAAGTCGTCCATAACCGCGGACACGGCTTTCAGAAAGTTTTACGCAGGGTGCACAAATAGCAACACACACTCGCTCAACCTCGGAAAAACCAAATCAAAACCCAACGAGGCCTTCACGACAAAGCAATCACAGATTGAATTATTTCAGGGGCCACCCTTAAAGTAGACCATAGAAGCCGGCCGCCGAGACGGACTCAAGGTTGTGGGGACGGTAAGCATTTGGGAACACGAAAGTGACTGGGCTTGTCGATACATGAAATCGTGCCACGATCCTAAACAGTCTGGTGCTCCTCGCAAAGCGTAAATACTGAAAGCATGGCATAAGTACAGGATAGTAAATAAAACCTCAAACTAGTTTGTGGCCCCAAGAAATAAGAATGAATCAAGCTCGCTCGGGGGTCCCATAAGCCTCCGGATGTGGATAGCGAATAATCTTGGAACAGGAATCAAGTACTCGGGGTCTTACGGGACACAAGTGAGCAGGAAAACCAAATAGCAGATGTTGCTCACCGGTGCCACTTTCATTAGTTATCCCATTACTACTCAGATTAAGTTGTTTAGGTACCTCGTTATCCATCAGACACTCACAAACCCTACACATGTGTTCTCGACTCGCATGGCTCAAACAACTCCTAGTAATGGCTCATGGGATGGAGGAACAAGCTCGGGGGTTTAAAAGTAAAGGCTATGCAATACTTGGGATTCAATTTAATGCAATCACGACCTTGATGCAAGAATAAGATAGAGGCAATAGGTCTTGTATGTATGAAAGCATGTGGTAGTGCTTGCACGGCAACTCAGTTGAGCGAGAGCGGATCCAGTAGTGCTCTGGTTCTCTTGATATATCCCACGCCGAGTCTATCCGAAGAAGAACCAAACAAACAAGGGCCAACATAAATAAAGTGCACAAGCATAGGAATAAAATGCGTCAAGCAAACAATCATGCCATGATGAATGATGCACAAGTTGCATGGCAATAAAGTAGCATGGCATGGGTGAGGTGTGGAAGACAAGAAATAACATTTTAATGGGGTTCTGGATCACATTTGTTGTCATAATAGTTGCTGTATACTATATATCTATATGATGCATGCAGCAATTGAAGCCATGGATAGCATAAACAGAAAGGTCTCGTCGAGATGATCATTTTAGACATATCATTTGCTAAATTCGGAGTTATAAATCAAAAGGTATTAATTTATTAAGTTCCAGTGGCATTTGTTGTAATTTTACTCAACTTGGAATTTTAAATGTGCAAAAGGTAATTTGAATAGCATATTTGAAATCCTCACATTTTTCTGAATCAAAAACATATATTATTCATATTATTTGGATTTATATTTTTAAAGTTATTTGAAAACAGATTTAATTTTGAATTTGAATTAATTTGAAAAAGATTTGAAATAAAAACAGACAAGCAGAAAACCTTTTGTACCCAGGCAGACCCAACCACACTCACTGACGGGTGGGGCCAGGCTGACTGGACGCCAAACACGCGCACAGGAAAAAGGGGACCGCGGGTTGAGACGTAGGAACCTCGGTAGCCTTTTTAGAAAACGTCCACCGACGCTGACAGTGGGGCTCCGAGGGACCGCGGGTGGAGGAAAAGAAAGTGCAGGGGGTTATTGCAAAGCGTCGGCATCTTGTTAGCTTCTCCTCCGCTCATGACGAGCGTCGTCAGCGTCTGAGCGGGCGAGTCGAACGCTGGCCTCGGGCTGGCAGAGGCGGCTGTTGGGCTTGGTAGATGCTAGGAGGAGGAGGCAGCTTAGTTAGGGTTGAGGCGTCGCGGGAGCTTGCGGTGTTAGCGGCGATTGCACGAGGGTGCTCGACGTCTGGTCCGGCGTCTCTGAGGAACCCACGACAGCTGCGATGATGTCTAGGGAAGGGGCGCTCACCGCGAGTGTGCTGGCGAGATGGTTGAGGCGGGCTTGATCGGCAGGCGGCGGCGGTGCTAGGGTTTCGGCGTCGTCGGCGTGCGGGGTTCCGGGGCTTCTCCTCCTCGCTGCTGGAGTGCAGGCGCCAGAGGTCCTCCGCGACCTTGCCGACACGCTCTCTCCGGCCTACGCCTCCTGGATCGTCGAGGGTGGTGGAGGCCGAGAGGTTGGCCGGCGACGGTGGTGGAGAGGAAGCAGGGAGGAAGGGCGAGCCCTGGGGCAGATCTGGGGATGCAAGAGGGGTGAGGGGGTGGATAAGAACGAGAGGGGCAGGTGAGGTTGCGTGGGGGAGGGGAAGATGGAAAAAGGTGGCCTCGGTGCCACCTTGTCCTTCCTCACGTGATCGGCCAGGGGCAGGGGTAGCTAGGTGTGGGGATGGGGCTGCCAGGTAGGGCCAGGGAGGAGGGGCTCGGAGTGGCAGGTGAGACAGAGAGAGCAAGAAAGGAGAGGGGGGGTGGATCGGGTGTGGTGGTAGCTAGGTTGGGATGGCTCGGTTAGGCATAGAGAGAGATGAGAGAGGGTGGAGCTAGGGTCGGGTGGGACCTTGTACGGCAGAGAGGGAAGGAGGGGGGAGGCTTGGTTAGTAGAGAGCTAGGGTTTGGGGGTAGATGGTAGGCTCGGTTAGAGAGGAGAGAAAGAGGGGGGTACTTAGGGTTTGGTTTAGATTAGGTGTAGCTTAGGGTTTTAGCTAGGATGGGGTATGGGGTATGGTGATGATGGAGTAGGTGATAGAGGCAACTAGGATAGAGGATTAGAGAGATAGGGGTGAGAGCTAGGGTTTTAGAAGCATGCATGCTCCAAACAAAGATCAAGCAAGATCAAGAGAAAAAGAGGAAGAGAGAGGGATGTGGTGGTTTAGGGCTTATGCACACCCACATGATCACATGTGCATGCATGGATGGGAATGGTGATTAGGGTAGGGTCTAACTAGAGGGGGAGAGAGAGAGAGATAGCTTGGTGGGGTACTATACAAGCCAAAACAAGGTCAAGCAAAGGAAAGGGTGATCCATGCAAGCAAAACAAAAATAACATTCAAATGTCAAGTAAAATGTGGCACTTGCATGGCCCATGCAAACAATAAGTGCCATGAATTCATATTGTGAAAACGACATAAAATCATGTGGCATTATCCCATGCATTCCAAAAGGTGGAAAAAGCCAAGCATAAGGTTATGTGTGGAATCCAACCAACCCGCATGAGCTAGAGGTAAACTCAATTAAAATGCCAAGCTCATATTAGTTGGATGGTGGAATTATAAGGTGGTGAATAAAAGGTGGTGGAGTCAATAAGAGATATGCCCCCAACTCAACTTGGGCATTTAACAATATATCAAGAACCAAATACAATATCAAGAGGCAAATACAAATATTAATGCATATGAGATAAGAACCAAATCAAAAGGGTTTTTGTATGATGCTCAAATGCAAGGTGGCATGATGACATGAACATGACATGATTATGATGCAACAATTATATGTAGGAAGTGGCCTTTTTATTACTAGATCAAGTAGCATTACAGGTGTTAGACAACTGGGATGCTACAACTCTCCCCCACTAAACATGAATCTCGCCCCGAGATTCTAGGAAGAAGAAGACACAAAGAGGGTAGGATGGTTGGCCCGGAGTTCATCTTCACGCTCCCAAGTGGCTTCATCAACAGAATGGTGTGACCACCTTGCGTAACTTGATGGACTTGTTGCGAGTCCTTCTTTCTGCGGTCTCAAGGATTTTGGTGGGGTGTTCTTGATAAGACAGGTCTTCTTGGAGGTCGATTAGCTCATGATCCACAGTCCTGCCAGGATCTTTGAAGCACTTCTTGAGCTGAGAGATGTGGAAAACATCATGGACTTTGAGTTTTTCCGGGAGCTCCAGGGCATAAGCAACTTCTCCTCTCCTACCACGAACCTTGAAAGGACCGATGTATCTAGGAGCCAACTTTCCTTTGATACCGAAGCGGTGTGTACCTCTCATGGGAGTGACACGAAGGTAGACGAGATCACCAGGGGCATACACCATGTCCGTGTGCTTCCTGTCATAATTGCTCTTCTGACGACTTTGAGAAATCTTCAGGTTCTCAAGAATGATATGCACCTTCTCCTCTGCTTGAGTTACAATGTCAGGGCCAAACCAGATTCTTTCTCCTGCACCTGACCAACCAATCGGAGTTCGGCACTTGCGACCATAGAGAGCCTCAAATGGTGCCATCTTCAGACTTTTCTGGAAGCTGTTGTTGTAAGAGAATTCAGCATATGGAAGACATTCCTCCCACTTCATGCCAAAAGAGATGACGCAAGCACGAAGCATATCCTCCAGAATCTGATTGATCCTTTCGACTTGTCCTTGCGACTGAGGGTGGTAAGCAGTGCTGAAGTTCAACTTTGTTCCCAAAGCATTTTGGAAACTTTCCCAGAACTTGGACGTGAAGATGCTTCCACGGTCTGAACTGATCTCAAGCGGTACCCCATACAGAGAGACAATTCGGTTGATATAGAGCTCAGCCAACTGAATTCCAGAAATTGTTTCCTTGACGGGGAAGAAATGAGCCACTTTAGAGATCCTGTTGATGACAACAAAGATTGCATTGTTGCCCTTCTGCGACCTTGGAAAGCCAGTGATGAAGTCCATCTCTACTTTCTCCCATTTCCATTCCGAGGGTTTCAATGGCTGAAGAAGACCGAAAGGTTTCTGATGGACAGCTTTCACTCTGCGGCAGACATCACATTCCGAGACATACTTGGCACAATACCGTTTCAAACCAGGCCACCAATATTGTGTTTTCAAGTCCATGTACATCTTTGTGCTGCCAGGATGGATAGAAAGAACCGAATCATGCGCCTCCTTGAGAACTTGCTCTCTCAAACCCGGATAGTTTGGTACAAACATCCGGTGTTCAAAGAAAAGCGTGCCTTGATCATCAACGTGGAAGGACTCATACTTGAGCTCAAGTTTAGAGATGATCTTTTAGTGTGTGCGGATCACCCGGTGAGAGTGAATCTTTTCTTCCAAGAGGAGTAGCGGAAGGTTCAGGAGATGCCCTTGTTCCACAATTTCGAGTTGAGTGATGGAATTCCTCGCACAAGAGAGGCATTGTTCTTCCATCATGAGGTTGTTGACATAAGCTTTACGACTAAGCGCATCGGCCATGACATTAGCTTTGCCCGGAGTGTAGTTGATGGTCAAATCAAAGTCATTGATTGCTTCAATCCATCTCCTCTGCCGAAGGTTGAGATCAGGCTGAGTGAAGTTATACTTCAAACTCTTGTGGTCAGAAAAGATCTCACAACGGTTACCAAGCAAGTAGTGCCTCCATAGCTTCAAAGCAAAGACAACTGCTGTGAGCTCGAGGTCATGTGTGGGATAATTGATCTCATGCGTCTTCAACTGACGAGAGGAATAAGCAACCACCTGTTTCTCTTGCATAAGGACCGCACCCAATCCTTGCAAAGAGGCGTCGCAGAATATCTAGAAAGGCTTAGATGTATCCGGAGGAACCAAGACTGGTGTGGAAGTGAGCTTCTCTTTGAGTGTCTCAAAACTTGCTTGACACGCAGGAGTCCATAGGTATTTCTTGCCTTTCTTGAGGAGATCGGTAAGAGGCTTCGCTATCTTCGAAAAGTTCTGAACGAAGCAACGGCAATAGCTAGCCAAACCAAGAAAACTCCGCACTTCTTTGACATTAACAGGAGGAAGCCATTCAACAATTGTCTTTACAGTTTCCGGGTTGACTGCAATGCCCTTGGCAGAGATGACATGACCAAGATAGGTTACTTCAGGCAGCCAAAACTCACACTTGGAGAACTTTGCATACAAGCGGTTCTCACGAAGCTTGTTTAGGACACACCGCAGGTGTTCTTCATGCTCTTCCTTAGACTTGGAATAGACCAGAATGTCATCCAGATAGACCACAACGAACTTATCAAGGTACTCCATGAAAACCGAGTTCATAAGCCTCGAGAAGGTAGCAGGTGCGTTGGTGAGACCGAACGACATGACCGTGTACTCATACAGGCCATAGCGGGTGGTGAAAGCTGTTTTAGGCACATCTTCCTTGCGAATCTTGATTTGGTGATAACCACTTCTCAAGTCCAGCTTAGAGAACACCACAGCTCCAGCTAGCTGATCGAAGAGATCATTAATCCGCGGGAGAGGATATTTGTTCTTGATGGTTTTAGCATTGAGAGCCCGGTAGTCAACACAAAGCCTATCGGTTCTGTCACGCTTCTTCACAAAGATTGTTGGGCTACCCCAAGAAGAAGTACTGTGTTGAATGAAACCCAACTTCTCTTGTTCATCAAGTTGTCGTTTGAGTTCAGCCAACTCAGAAGGACCCATTTTATAAGGCCGCTTGGAGATAGGAGCCGTTCCAGGTTCAAGCTCAATTACAAACTCAACCTCACGATCCGGAGGCATACCCGGCAACTCTTCAGGAAAAACATCTGGGAACTCGCAGACCACCGGTACACTCTGAATAGCTTCCATAGCATCATCATTCAGAGCCGCCAAAGAGAAGAGCTGGACAACAGGAGTCAAACTTGGAGAAAAGACTATATGTCCTTCAGGAATCTTCAGAGACACCGAGCATTCAGCACAATCAATCACAGCTGCATTTTCCGTTAACCAATCCATGCCCAAGATGACATCAATGTCAGAATTGCCCAGAACAATTAAGGAAGCCGAGAACGAAGAGCCACCAATCTCAATTTGATTGCCATGGCTGATATAAGCAGCCCTCAGGTTTGAACCAGGAGATAGGACCATTAACTTCTTAAGAAGAGGATCCAGAGTTAACACATTCTCATTTGCAAACTTGTGAGAAACAAAAGAATGCGATGCACCAGAATCAAACAAAACTCGTGGGGGCGAGTTAGCAGGAAGCATACCCATCACAACTCGGTGCATGCTCGGCTTGAGTGGCGTTGACACGATTGGCATGAGCGACCGTATACCGGGCTTGGTGTTGATGTTGAGAGCCAGGTGGTGGTGCACGAACCGAAGGAGAGCTTCTTGCAGATCTTGGCGGGGTGGAGGAGAGCTTTGTTTTCAGCAGACGATTCAGTTGGGATGTCCATGATCTCCACATGTGAAACAAGCACCATGTGGACTTGGAGCAACGTAGCTGAGGACTCCGCCAGCGCTCAGGTAGTGGTGGTTGTAGCCACAGGAGCCCGATGGTGAAGTTTGGTGGCCTTGACGCGTAACTTGCAGGTCTTGGTGGAGCCGAGAGCGGTGGGGTGTTAGGAACCCAGACACGCCGCTTAGAAGGAGCTGCCATAGCTGAAGAACTTGACGCATCCCAGTTGTGTTTCTTGGACTCCTCAAACACTTGCCGACTTGCTTCCTCTTGCAGCGCTGTGTGTTGGAGTTCGGAAGATCGGCCTTGCATGTGTGATTGCATACTTGATCGATGCATTGAGCCCTTGCACGAACCTCTTCGCTTCTTCTTGTCATCGGATACCTCATCGCCACCATAACGAGAAAGATTCACGAAGTTCTGATGTAGGTGTTGGCGTTATCATTTCCCTGCTTCAGGTTGAGAAAAGCTTCCTTCATCCTTTCCATTACAATCTCTGAGAGAAACTGCTCTTTGAAAGCTGCAGTGAACCTTTCCCAAGTAGGCTGAAAACCCGTGCAGCTTGCCTTCAAGTAATTCTCCCACCAGAGCTGCATCTCCCTTGAAGGTGAGTAGCACTTGACCCTCACCTTTCGGGGAACATCAGCAGTCTCGAGCAACCTTGACATCTCACGCAGCCAATCATCCGCGTCCAGTGGTCGATCAGAAACATCAAACTGACGAGGGTTGAATTTCAGGAAGCTCTTGATGTCTCCTCGCTTGGGAGGTGGAGGTAGTGGAGCAAACTCGTTCCTCCGAACACTCTCTTCAAAACGCTGCTGGTTCTGCTGCATTGCTGCCAAAGCATTGGCGATGTTTGACAGCGCGGAGCCCAGTTCAGGTGGTATGTCCTCATCAGAACGGCGTGGTGGAGCCATCCTGTCATTGATATAAAACTCAAGTCAGTACTATAATGGAGAATGATAATAATCCAAAATAGTACCAAGATGGAATTAACCAAGATTAAAGGATACAATTTACTGAGATGATATTAAAATATCAACAAAGTTCAAAGCACCTAGAAGATATTAAGCATATCGCACACGACTGAAAAGGAGTGTGGTACACAAATATATCAAAGAAAATTTTTCCACAAATTTCGGCATTAAAATACCAATAGATGCGCAAAATTACTTAACGAATCAAGATTAGTGACTCTACCGATTCAATATACAAAAGCGAATTATAAAAGTAGTGGTATGGTCGCGACTCCATCCCGCACTCAAATCATTACTCCGCACATGAATAAGTGGAACACATATCCTAACCCCTTCTTCTCACGTTGAACCTAAAGATTAGTAACTACGGAAACGAACACCCCAAACAAGATAACGTCGGATACAAATAGTAAGACAGATTGCGTCGGTTTGCAAAAGCCTGTCGGTATGGAATGTACCAACAGTTGATAACCAAAGACTGATTAGATAACATCTTGGATGCAACAGATAGACAAGGGATTACACACACACACAACTTATGGTACTACGGAAACCCAGAACACGTGAATCCTAGTTTGAATTTTGAGAAGAGGATTGAAAACGCTGACTTCCTTACCAGAAAAGGGTGGGTGGGTGGTTAAGAAGAAAAATGGAAGCAGTCCTACTCTCGCGTTTTGTTTTTCCCTAGTATACATAACTACCAAAAATATTTGCTAGACTGACAACGACCGTTTGGCTGAGACCCTGAAGGTCGGGATGGCTCTGATACCAATTGTAACTACCTCGATGAATTACGCTCCTAGATACAAGCCTGGATGAGCGGTAGTGGTTGAAATAGTACGGTGGGGCCCCAAAAGCCACTCACGGGTAGACCTTTCGGCCGTCCCAACCACTTCCATCTCATCGGGACCTACTGGGCGTGTCAGCGAAGGGATCAACTACATACACAAATGAGTATGTATGCAAGCCACCATACAAGAGTACATCAGAGCCATTCCATCTAGAAAGAAAGGAAATATAGCAACGCCATATGGCAAGATTCAAATGACCTAGTTAAATATAATATTTTAGGATAATTCCTCATACATCACACATCAGAGTATCAAGCGGAAGCGGCAAAACAAAGTCCGAGTACGGATAAGAAGCAAATCGGCATAAGATGCCATCGAAATAAGCACATCCCGCCCACAGATCTCACGGATCCCCGTTCCCGGAATCTCTACACCGAACGATCGTTGCCCACATCATCAGCCTCTTCCACCCAGTATCCGTCCTGCGAGGGTACCTGTTCATCTGAACCAATAATTTATCGTGTGAGACCCTAAGGGTACTCAGCAAGTCTTAATGCCTCTAAAGGGGACACAACCTGGGGTGACGCAATTGCAGCGAAAGATAAACCCTAGCAGTTCTATAGATACTCGCTAACCATCCGCCTAACCAATGATAGACGGATGTCCGTGAATTAATGACAACAGTTATAACAGTAATTTCATCAGACCCATCCTCCTCCTCGCTTACCAACGAGGAAGCGGACGAACAACCCCCCATCCGTTGGCAATTTTATTAACCATTCCATGAGTGTTGCACTATTTACTAGTCAATTACTTAGTCAAGTTAAAAGTGGTACTTTAGTTATGCTTGTCTATGATCGAGAAACTGTGCTCCAAGTCGTCCATAACCGCGGACACGGCTTTCAGAAAGTTTTACCCTGCAGGGGTGCACAAATAGCAACACACACTCGCTCAACCTCGGAAAAACCAAATCAAAACCCAACGAGGCCTTCACGACAAAGCAATCACAGGATTCAGAATTATTTCAGGGGGCCACCCCTTAAAGTAGACCCGCAACGAAGCCGGCCGGCTTCGAGACGGACTCAAGGTTGTGGGGACAGCTGTAAACGACTGGGAACCTGAAAGTGTGACTGGGCTTGTCGATACGGCGGAATCGTGCCACGATCCTAAACAGTACAGGTGCTCCTCGCACAAACGTAAATAATACAGGAAAGCATGGCATAAGTATAGGATAGTAAATAAAACCTCAAACTAGTTTGTGGCCCCAAGAAATAAGAATGAATCAAGCTCTGGCTCAGGGGGGTCCCATAAGCCTCCCGGATGTGGATAGCGCGAATAATCTTGGAACAGGAATCAAGTACTCGGGGTCTTACGGGACACAAGTGAGCAGGAAAAACCAAATAGCAGATGTTGCTCACCGGTGCCACTTTCATTAGTTATCCCATTACTACTCAGATTAAGTTGTTTAGGTACCTCGTTATCCATCAGACACTCACAAACCCTACACATGCTGTTCTACGACTCGCATGGCTCAAACAACTCCTGTAGTAATGGCTCATGGGATGGAGGAACAAGCTCGGTGGGGTTTAAAAGTAAAGGCTATGCAATACTTGGGATTCAATTTAATGCAATCGCGAGCCAATGATGCAAGAATAAGATAGAGGCAATAGGTACTGTATGTATGCAAGCATGTGGTAGTGCTTGCCTGGCAACTCAGTTGAAGCGAGAGACGGATCTGGGTAGTGCTCCTGGTTCTCTTGATATATCCACCTTTCGTAGTCTATCCGAAGAAGAACCAAACAAACAAGGGCCAACATAAATAAAGTGCACAAGCATAGGAATAAAATGCGTCAAGCAAACAATCATGCCATGATGAATGATGCACAAGTTGCATGGCAATAAAGTATCATGGCATGGGTGAGGTGTGGAAGACAAGAAATAACATTTTAATGGGGTTCTGGATCACATTTGTTGTCATAATAGTTGCTGTATACTATATATCTATATGATGCATGCAGCAATTGAAGCCATGGATAGCATAAACAGAAAGGTCTCGTCGAGATGATCATTTTAGACATATCATTTGCTAAATTCGGAGTTATAAATCAAAAGGTATTAATTTATTAAGTTCCAGTGGCATTTGTTGTAATTTTACTCAACTTGGAATTTTAAATGTGCAAAAGGTAATTTGAATAGAATATTTGAAATCCTCACATTTTTCTGAATCAAAAACATATATTATTCATATTATTTGGATTTATATTTTTAAAGTTATTTGAAAACAGATTTAATTTTGAATTTGAATTAATTTGAAAAAGATTTGAAATAAAAACAGACAAGCAGAAAACCTTTTGTACCCAGGCAGACCCAGCCGCACTCACTGACGGGTGGGGCCAGGCTGACTGGACGCCAGACACGCGCACAGGAAAAAGGGGACCGCGGGTTGAGACGTAGGAACCTCGGGAGCCTTTTTAGAAAACGTCCACCGACGCTGACAGTGGGGCTCCGAGGGACCGCGGGTGGAGGAAAAGAAATTGCAGGGGGGTTATTGCAAAACGTGCGCCCAGATCAGTGCTTCTCCTCCGCCAGCATGACAGACGCTGCGTCAAGGCAGCGTGAGCGGGCGGAGTCGACAGCCTCGGCTGGCCTTGAGAGAAGCTGCTAGGCTTGGGTAGATGCTAGGAGGGAGGCAGCGGCTTAGTTAGGGTTCAGGGCGTCGCGGGAGCTTGCGGTGTTAGCAAACCGGCGATTGCACCGAGGGTGCTCGACATCTGGTCCGGCGTCTACAGGAACCCACGACGACTGCGATGATGTCTAGGGAAGGGACGCCACCGCGAGTGTGCGGTGCAGATGGTTAGGCGGTGGCGCTTGATCGGCGACGAGGCAGACGGCGGCCGGTGCTAGGGTTTCGCGGCGTCGTCGACGTGCAGGGTTACTGGGGGCTTCTCCTCCTCGCTGCTGGGTACGGGGGCGACGCAGAGGTCCTCCGCGACCTTGTCGACACGCTCTCTCCCGCCTGTGCCTCCTGGATCGTCGGGGGTGGTGGAGGCCGAGAGGTTGGCCGGCGACGGTGGTGGAGAGGAAGCAGGGAGGAAGGGCGAGCCCTGGGGAAGATCTGGGGATGCAAGAGGGGTGAGGGGGTGGATAAGAACGAGAGGGGCAGGTGAGGTTGCGTGGGGGAGGGGAAGATGGAAAAAGGTGGCCTTGGTGCCACCTTGTCCTTCCTCACGTGATCGGCCAGGGGCAGGGGTAGCTAGGTGTGGGGATGGGGCTGCGAGGTAGGGCCAGGGAGGAGGGGGCTCGGAGTGGCAGGTGAGACAGAGAGAGCAAGAAAGGAGAGGGGGGGTGGATCGGGTGTGGTGGTAGCTAGGTTGGGATGGCTCGGTTAGGCATAGAGAGAGAGGAGAGAGGGTGGAGCTAGGGTCGGGTGGGACCTTGTACGGCAGAGAGGGAAGGAGGGGGGAGGCTTGGTTAGTAGAGAGCTAGGGTTTGGGGGTAGATGGTAGGCTCGGTTAGAGAGGAGAGAAAGAGGGGGGTACTTAGGGTTTGGTTTAGATTAGGTGTAGCTTAGGGTTTTAGCTAGGATGGGGTATGGGGTATGGTGATGATGGAGTAGGTGATAGAGGGAACTAGGATAGAGGATTAGAGAGATAGGGGTGAGAGCTAGGGTTTTAGAAGCATGCATGCTCCAAACAAAGATCAAGCAAGATCAAGAGAAAAAGAGGAAGAGAGAGGGATGTGGGGGTTTAGGGCTTATGCACACCCACATGATCACATGTGCATGCATGGATGGGAATGGTGATTAGGGTAGGGTCTAACTAGAGGGGGAGAGAGAGATATCTTGGTGGGGTACTATACAAGCCAAAACAAGGTCAAGCAAAGGAAAGGGTGATCCATGCAAGCAAAACAAAAATAACATTCAAATGTCAAGTAAAAGGTGGCACTTGCATGGCCCATGCAAACAATAAGTGCCATGAATTCATATTGTGAAAACGACATAAAATCATGTGGCATTATCCCATGCATTCCAAAAGGTGGAAAAAGCCAAGCATAAGGTTATGTGTGGAATCCAACCAACCCGCATGAGCTAGAGGTAAACTCAATTAAAATGCCAAGCTCATATTAGTTGGATGGTGGAATTATAAGGTGGTGAATAAAAGGTGGTGGAGTCAATAAGAGATATGCCCCCAACTCAACTTGGGCATTTAACAATATATCAAGAACCAAATACAATATCAAGAGGCAAATACAAATATTAATGCATATGAGATAAGAACCAAATCAAAAGGGTTTTTGTATGATGCTCAAATGCAAGGTGGCATGATGACATGAACATGACATGATGATGATGCAACAATTATATGTAGGAAGTGGCCTTTTTATTACTAGATCAAGTAGCATTACAGGTGTTAGACAACTGGGATGCTACAATAAATCAAGAGATAAATCATAATCTTTATCTTTAATATCTATGGGATAGGTGGCAAACTTAGGATCAGAGGACAGTTTAGGCATAATGGTACGCCTAGAAAGGATACTCTTAATAGCACTAGTACCATGTGTGTTTCGGCACTCTTCAACAAATTCATCAGTGAACTTCATGTAACCATCATTAATATCATAACTCTCTCTAGACTCAGGTGAGCTAACAGGTGTAACAGTGTCTTCACTAGGAGTTTTAGTATTTCCTAGACCAGCCATAGTAGCATCTAGGAAAGGACCTAATGAACCAATCGCATCAAGCACATTAGAAGTAACATCATGAGCATCAAAAGCAGTTTCAGATTCAGCAGTAGTAGCAGTGTGTGTAGCATGAGTATGTGGTGGTGGTGTAACAAGCTTACGTATAACAGACGGTGAATCAAGAGCAACAGAGGTGTTTAGGACTGTACCTCTTCTTGTAGTGGATGATAAAATAGGAAACTTCCCATCACGAGACTTCCCCATGATGAACGGAGTAGTAGTGAACAATAGTATACCCAAGTGAACTTACAAATAAAGCTATGCTCCTCGGCAACGGAGCCAGAAAATAATCTTGATGACCCACAAGTATAGGGGATCGCAACAGTCTTCGCGGGTAGTATTACCCAATTTATTGATTCGACACAAGGGGAGCCAAAGAATACTTGCAAGCCTTGACAACTAAGTTGTCAATTCAGCTTCACCTAGAAATAGTTCTTGCTCACAGAAGTTTATGAGTAGCAACAGTTTGATAGTAGCAACAACAACAGTAAAACATGAGCAATAGTAACAATAACAGTAAACAGTAGGATATAAGCGCGGTTGGCATAGGGATGGATGGACGGGCGTTGCATGGACGAGTATAAACATATAACTTCAAGATCTAGGGCATTGCAAATAAATAAGAATAAGCACCCAAGTACTAAACAATCCTAGGCATGTGCTCCATATATAGTCATACGTGCTCGCAATGAGAACTTGCACAACATCTTCTGTCCATCCAGCCCGTGGCAGCGAGGCCTCTAGGGAACTACTGATAAGTAAGGTGCTCCTTTTAATAGAGCACCGGAACAAAGCATTAACACCCCGTGAACACATGTGATCCTCACACCACAGCCATCCTCTCCGGTTGTCCCAATTTCTGTCACTTCGGGGCCTTTGGATCCGGACAATGATATTTGTACACAACTTGCAGATAAGATCACAAACAATACTATCATAATGATTCAATAATAAGTTCAGATCTGAGATCATGGCACTCGGGCCCTAGTGACAAGCATTAAGCACAACAAGTTGCAAAAAAGTCAAATAGCACTAATAGAGATACTACGCACTATGCCCTAACAATATTATTCGATTACAAGATATAACTCCCTACCATCCCCATAGCCTACAGCGGGGGATTACCCACTCATGGATGAGGGAAACATCGATGGTTGATGGAGAGGCGTTGGTGATGACGATGGCGACGATCCTCTCCAAATTCCCCGTCCCGGCAGGGTGTCAGAACGGAGTTTCTGGATCCGAATCTTGGTTTCTGATGGTGGCGGTGGAGCGGAACTCTTTCTAGAAAAACGACGAACCCCCCTCGGTTTTTACGTCAAGGGGTAGCTTATAGGCGAAGAGGGAGCCCGAGGGGGTGCCTGGGGTGGCCGCACCCCCCAGGCATGGGCAGGGCCCACCCGCGCTTGGCAGGGGTGTGGGCCCCCAGGCCTCCACTCTGTTTCGTCTTATGGCTCCGTGTATCTTCTGGCGAAATATAATTTTTGGCATATTTTCCGAGATTTTTCCTGATAGTTGATTTTCTACACAAAAACTAGACACCAAGGTAATTCTGCTGAAAACAGCGTCAGTCCGGGTTAGTTGTATCCAAATCACACAAGTTTAGAGGAGAAACAATAGCAAAAGTGTTCGGGAAAGTAGATACATTTTGGACGTATCAGTTGTCGATGAAGACCTTCCTCTTCCTCGTTCCAGCAGGAAACGGAGGTAGTAGATCTCCTCGGAATCCCAACATCATGAGGATGTGGTGGTGGTTGTGGAGGAGGAGAGATTTCTGCAGGACTTTGCCTAAGCCAGAGCAGGACGGTGGACGAGAGAGAAGAGGGGCGACGGCTAGAGTTAGGCGCCAACGGCAAGAGGTACAAGGGGGGGGGAGGGTACACCCCCACCCCTCCTTATATAGGTGGGGGCAGCCAAGGGTGTTCCCAGCCCTAGTTGATTCCCTCCCCAACTCGACCTCCAAAGGGATAGGTTGAAACCTTTTCCACCTAGACTTCCCTCTTACCAAAAACTAGAGTTTGACTTTTCAAACTAGGATTTGACTATTCAAACTAGGGTTTGACACTTCTACTAGTCTTGGCCGAATTGGCCCTTTAGGGTTTGGTGTGGCCAGCCCCTAGGGCATGCCACATCCCAAGTGACCCCTCCCAGAGTGGTGGACCTTACAGAACCTTCTAGAAGGTTTCGGTCAAAACACCGAAAACATTTCCAAACCCCAGAAAACCACTTTCCTTATATGAATCTTATTATCCGAACCATTCTAGATCTCCTCGTGATGTCCTGGATCCAATCCGAGACTTTGAACAACATTCAGTCTCCAACTCACATTCCATATCTACTTTAAACAACATCGAATCCTTAAGTGTGTCTCCCTACGGTTCGTGAACTATGCAGACATGAACGAGAAACCTCTCCGATCAATAACCATTATTGGGATCTGTAAATCCATAATGTCTCCCACATATTTCTACAATGACTTCGTGATCAAATGAACCATTTACATACAATACCGATTCTCTTTGTCGCACCATGCTTTACTTATCTAAGGTTTGATCGTCGGTATCTCTATACCTAGTTCAACCTCGTTACTGATAAGTACTCTTTACTCATTCTGTGATATAACATCCCTTATGACCTAGTCACATGCTTGCAAGCCAATTGGATGACATTCCACCGAGAGGGGCCCGAAGTATATCTATCCATCATATGGATGGACAAATCTCACTCTTGATCCATGTGCTTCAACATATACTTTCATAATACCTAATGCCACCTTTATAACCACCCAGTTACGAAGTGGTGTTTGATTTCATCAAAGTATCCATCCGGTGATGGTGATTAACTTGATCTCATGGTCGACGTATTAGGTTACTATGTATTTGAAAGCTTGTAGCAAACGAACTCTAAATGACTTGATTTTATGCTATGATAACTATAGGAGTGTGTCCATCACATCATTATCCTAATGATATGACCTTGTTATTAATAACATCCAATGTCCATGATCAGGAAACCATGATCATCTATTAATCAACAAGCTAGCTTAACAAGAGGCTTACTAGGGATTCTTTTATGTTTACAAAACACACAAGTATTAATGTTTCCGGTTAATAATATTATAGCATGGGATGTAAATATTTATCATAAACACAAAGATATAATAATAACCACTTTATTATTGCCTCTTGGGCATATCTCCAACAGCCTCCCACTTGCACTAGAGTCAATATTCTAGTTTGGAAAAACTTGTGCATTGAACCCCTATGGCTTTCTGATGTTGTATATACACGATTGTTAGTGGTAAACATAATCTTCGGATCTGACACTTTGAGGTCCGTGTGTATTTGCATGTATTTGCGTCTCTATGCATCACTCATTCTCCAATGAGATGGCATTGTATAAATTTGGTCCTCTGGTGAGACCTTTAGTTCCTTGGGGTTAAAACATGTTGATACAATTATCGTACAATATATCTTCATAGTACCAGCCCGCTGTGAACCACAACTAGTTTGATAACAAACTATTGACACAAATGCCCTCTTTTGCTGCTACAATGATAGTCATATATTTAGCCTTTTGCTGTAGTATCTGTCACAATGTCTTGATTTTGGAACTCATCCAAGTCTGTTATGGAACTTTCTTTACATTACATCGTGCCACTCATAGTTTAAATTGAGATAAACTTAATTTGTATCTTGTGAGAAAACTAGTATCAATGTAACACTTTACAATGAACTATCTATCTATCTATCTATCTATCTATCTATCTATCTATCTATCTATCTATCTATCTATCTATCTATCTATCTATCTATCTATCTATCTATCTATCTATCTATCTGTCACCTCTACATAAATAACATATTCTTAGTTCTTCCAAAGATCATAAGAATATCCTTACTATCTTCCAATGATCATCATAAAAGTCATTTTGGTATATTCTCATAACAATTAGATCATAGGACCTATCTGGATGTGTACATATCACAGTATGATTAATCAAAAAATATTCTTTTGATTTACATCACCAAGTGTCAAAAACACTTGGATCTTATCTCACTTACCAAGTGTCAATACACTTGAATCTTGATTCAATCCTTCCTGTGCGACAAGAACCTTTCTTGTAGTTTCTATATTGAACTATTTCAATATCTCATCTATGTACTCCCGGCACAACTGTATTAGCGTCTCAATCTATCCATATAGACATCGATGCCAAATATTCGGGTTTTGCCTAGGTCTTTCACCGAGATGAAATTATTAACCTGTGTCAATAAAATATACATCGTTTCCAATCAACAATATGTCTTTCACATAATGCATTAGAAATATGTCTTAGTGCTCCCACTTAATTTCTTGCAAATGCAAGCATATTCATCATCTCCTATGAAATTAAACCTTTTAAACAGTTTCATCATGGTGAAGATTCCAAATCCGCGATGCTTACTTCAACATTTGAAGTTTGCATGCTTTTTTAGCATCCTTTGAATTAACAAAACCATTTGGATCGTGTTATGTACACGTCCTAGGTAACCATTCTATTAGTAGAAATTTGTTTTATTTGTTCAACTATCATATACCAATATATGTAGTGGTTGCTACATTAATCCGTCTAGACTAAATATCGCTATGAAAGATCAAATCTTGTCATAATCAACTGCTTGAACATTGGTGTGAACTCTTTCCCGACATGTCGACTATTTCATAGATGTGAAACATCCATGTCTATTTCTTTATAGATCCAAATATGACTATAAGGTCTTACACCTTTCCAGGGGGTGTTTCAAGTTAAAAAAACTTGATTCTCGTGTATGAAACTATCATAGATTTTATGGCTTCAAGCCATCTGACGGAGTTACGGCCCATCATTGCTTATTTCCATATAGTCGGTTCATCATTGTCAGACAACAATGATTTACTCTTAAATCTTAGTATTTGATTGTTTACCCGACCTACTTGGTTTAATAGAAATTTAGACCTTCGTGACCATAAACTTTGAGGCATGTGAGCTATGAGCATTGTTGCTGCCTCCGAGACACTTTACGATGTTGTGTAACTCAGCACATATAGCTAAAGTTCAATAACTTTATCAAAGTTCTATTGTCCTCCCACTTAACTTTTCACGAAAAATTCTTTCTCGAGAAACTTGATGTTCTAAACACTTTTGTATTCGGTGTTATGGAGGAATACCCAACGGTTATTCTAAATAACATACAAAGACATGTTCATCCAACTTTGGTTGTAAGCATCTTACTTATGCCTAGCATACCAAAGTTTAAGAAAGTACAACTCGGGTTTTATCCCAGACCACAACTTATATGGTGTCATTTTAACGGATCACGATGGTGCTCTTTTTAGTGTAAAAGTGATAGCCACTAAATCTTTAATCTTTAAAATACAATGGTAGTTTTATAACTGACACCTTTGATCTTACAAGGTTTCATTACATATATCGAACACTCCATACTCATATGGTGTTTTGGGAAATGTAAATCCATGGAACGATTCCTCAAATCTTAGGTGGTATGCTAAACATGTAACTCAAACATCTTCCTTTATGATCCAATCATAAATTCTTTATTTTCTTGTTACAATGATTTTCCACTTCATGTTCAAAGTATTTGAACATTTTCAATTATTTCATACTTCTTCCTTATTAAGTAAATATACACATATATTCACTCAAATTTTTGGATAAAGCATATGAAGTTGAAATCCATCACTCACGACTACACATAATGGACTACATACATCAATATGTACAAATTCCAATAAGTTAGTCATCCGTTCCTTTTGGCCTATGGACAGAGTTTCAATTATCTCTACTAAAGTCTCACAAGTGTCATTTGATCAAAATCAAAAGACTCCAAAATTCCATCAACATGGAGTTTCTACATGTTTTCTTTCCAATATAATTTAAATGGCGATGTCACTTCTTAAGTGATATTTCAATCATTTGTCTTTCGACATTTTAGCATTAGTTTTATGGACGTGATTTTTCCAACCAGACTTTTAAATCATCCATCTTATATGAAACACGGTAATTATCTGAACAACCTTTTGTTCTCATAATACCTAATCAAAATAACAATTATTGAAACAAATCTTGAAGGTAAGCTTTGATGTTAACGAGAAACACAACAACACTTTGTTTGTTTTTGATGAACATCATCACATATTCTCTTGCTGGTTACTTAGGCCATTAAAGTTCATGAATTGTGTTGTCCTGTATGATATTTCACACCAACCAATTCGGTATCCAATACATATGAACCATATTGTTTAACAAGCAAAGAGTACAACCATAACATGTATATCATCTATATACCTAAGATGAATAATTATAGTATTCTTTTTCTACCAAATATTTCCGAGATTCTCTTTCAGCATTTCCTTTTTCTTTTTAAAAGAATCTATCAACATCAATAGTGGTGCCATACACATGACACATAGTCCAAAGAATGTGTAGTCAAATACTAATGTCTTTGGACTTTCACTTTGAATTAGATCACGATCATCAAATGTTTGGCGTTCTTTCGAATTCCATTCTTTAGCAATCTTTTAGTGTAGCAAACATTTTACCTACATCTTTTATTCAACCTTATCATGACAATTTTCATGATCAAGCTACTATAGCTTATAACGGTGAATCGCGAGTATAATGTGGCTTTCCAAAACATTTTTGGAGGATTGGGACATCTAGTATCTCCAACCTTCACAAATTATCATTAAATATGAGAACATATATTTTGCTAAATTATACTCTATCATGTTGCAACCAAAACAACGTTTTAGGTATCGCAATATCTTCCACACATGATGGTTTCTGAAACAATTCTTTCAGCTCCTTGATAACCTCAATATTAAACAATATTTTGAATATCAAGAATCATGGAGAGAAACATGATACTTATATACTAACACTGGAATTGTTACTCTTGATTTAATACTAATTATTAAACTTCACGGAGTAAACGGAGTTTGCTAAAAGTTTGCAATAGGACTTTTAAACTTTAGATTAACACTCAAAACAATACGATACCAGTTCGTAAAGTAACTATCCAGAATTCTATAGTTCTATTATCTCAATTATAACTAAGCGTAAGGTGGTGAACAGATGCCAATGACTACAACAACTATGCAAATTCACTTTGATTTAATTATGATAAATTGTGTTCAACTTTTAATCATATTACTTTTGAACTCCTACTCAAAACAACATCCCTCGAGTCGTTTTGGTGATTACATGAACCAAATCCACTACACCAAGTCCGATCATCATGAGAGATGATGTAGCTTCAAAGGCGAACAATCAACATGTTCATCATATCATCCATATGACTCATGCTTTACCTTTCGGTGTTCCGTGTTCCGAGGCCATGTCTGTACATGCTAGGCTCGTCACAGTTAACCTTAGTATCTACATGTGCAAATCTGTCTTGCACTCGTTGTATGTGATGACCCGCAAGTATAGGGGATCGCAACAGTCTTCGAGGGTAGTATTACCCAATTTATTGATTCGACACAAGGGGATCCAAACAATACTTGCAAGCCTTAACAACTGAGTTGTCAATTCAGTTTCACCTGGAAATAGTCTTGCTCACAGCAGTTTACCAGTAGCAACAGTTTTGTAGTAGAAATAGCAAAGTAACAGCAGCAGTAAAACAAGAGCAATAGTAACAGTAGTAGAAAACAGTAGGATATGAGTGCGGTAGGCATAGGGATGGATGGACGGGCGTTGCATGGACAAGTCTAAACATGTAACTTCAAGATCTAGGGCATTTGGAGATAAATAAGATAAATCATCCAAGTACTAAACAATCATAGGCATGTGCTTCATATATAGTCATACGTGCTCGCAATGAGAACTTGCACAACATCTTTTGTCCTGCCAGGCCGTTGCAGTGGGGCCTCAAGGGAATCTACTGGCAATTAAGGTACTCCTTTTAATAGAGCACCAGAGCAAAACATTAACACTCCATGAACACATGTGATCCTCACATCACAACCATCCCCTCCGACTGTTCCAATTTATGTCACTTCGGGGCCTTTGGATCCGGACAATGATATGTGTACACAACTTGCAGATAAGATCACAAACAATACTATCATCATGAATCAATAATAAGTTCAGATCCGAGATCGACACTCGGTCCATAGTGACAAGCATTAAGCACAACAAGTTGCAACAAAGTCAAATAGCACTAATAGAGATACTAGGCACCATGCCCTAACAATCTTATTCGATTACATGATAGAACTCATCCAATCCCTACAATACCCTTAGCCTACAAAGGGGGATTACTCACTCATGCATGGGAGAAACATGGATGGTTGATGGAGAGGCATTGTTGATGATGATGGCGAAGATCCTCTCCAAATTCCCCATCCCGGCAGGGTGGCAGAATGGAGTTTCTGGTTCCGAATCGCGGTTTCTGGTGGTGGCGGCACATCGGAACTCTTTCTGGAAAAACGTCGAACCCCCCTGAGTTTTTAGGTCAAAAGGCAACTAATAGGAGAAGAGGGAGGCTGAGGGGGTGCTTGAGGCGGGGCCACCCCCCAGGCACGACTAGGCCTGACCCGTGCGGCTAGGGGGTGTGGGACCCTCAGAGACCCACTCCGTCTCGTATTCTGGCTCCGTGAGTCTTCTGGTGAAACATGATTTTTGGCATATTTTCCGAGATTTTTCCTGATAGTTTATATTTTGCACAAAAACTAGACACCAAGGTAATTCTATTGAAAACAGCGTCAGTCTGTGTTAGTTGTATCCAAATCACACAAGTTTAGGGGAGAAACAATAACAAAAGTGTTCGGGAAAGTAGATACGTTTTGGACGTATCAACTCCCCCAACCTTAGCTTATTCTTGTCCTCAAGCAATTCAGTTGAAAACTGAGTGCGATAAAAGAATTTTCACGAACACATTTGCTTCATATGATGTATATATTCTCAGCACATGAGTAGATACTTAGACAATTCATAATAAGGAGTATGCAACTAAGTCTACTTAATAGTCATTGCAAGCTATGAAGAGATTCCAACTCAACAATAATAAGTAGCATGAAACATAAACATAAGCAACATTGAAATGCTCATAAAAAGGTATGATAGAATGGTATCTTGCTTGCCTTTGATGGTGGAGCAAAGCATGAATCCCAAGGCACCTCTGAAGTTCAAGAGAAGACTAGAAGTAAAGATATCAGAGATACAAGCATCAAATTCATGACATAATTAAGCAAGTTTTGATACAAGCACATTACACTAAGAATGACAACTATGCTCTCAAGAAAGTGCTCATAGAATAAGTGGTGACTCAACATGGAAATAAAAAGGTTTTGAAAAGTTTGAAAGGCTTCCAAATGCTGAAAGTATGGTACTCATTAGCTTTGAGCTCTCATTGCCCCTATCATAAGCATCTTTAGATGGTTAAGGTGAAAGTGAGGTCCAATATGAGTTATATGCTTGACAGACCATAAACTAGAAATCTCATGTCCCTTGAGTACGAGGGCTACTCCTCATGCTACTCAACTTTAGTTACTGGTAAGTTCTTGTCATTGTAAATACATGCGTATCATAGAGAACCGCCAACGGGGTACCCCTTGCACATGGTAGACCATAGAAATGGGCCTTGTGTAACCACGCAACCAAAAACCACCGAGCAATTACCATTCCACCCAGGTGTTTCATTCACTTAGTTGTTTTATTAAGCAAAGACATAAGTCAAAGACTTAGCAATATTTTTCCATAGCATGTATATATTCCACCCTTGGTTACTACTAGCTAGGCTAAGCATGGCAATAGCAAATATCTTAACTTAGAGAAAATTCTAACAATTCTACAACTACTAGGATTTCCCAAGCATAGCATATAGATACTTAGCAAAATACTCATGCAAGCCTACACAAAATATTTCTAATGCATAGTCAAAATATATGAACCAAAAATATGAAGCACCACTTGCCTTGGTAGTTGGGGGAGTAGCAACAATCCTCACAATCACAATCACCACTAGCACCAAAATCTACACATAAAATGATAGCACCAAATTCACATATCAAAATAAACAAGCAAAAATATATGAATGCATGCAAATGCCATGTGATGATTTTCTAAATCAAAAAAGACAAGTGGAACAGTACTGAATCATAAACAAAACGTTTATACACTAAACAAAATTAATTTGGCCCTTAGAACATTTTCCATACAATTTTTATATACAAAATAAGCTTATAAATGCCTCTGCAAAAACAACCCATTTTCAGGTGCAATTTATTAAACAAAGTGCATAATTGGATAGAATTATTTCTCCTGATTCCAATGATATAAAATTTACAAAATTTGAACGTGTGGATCAAAAGTTATAAATTTTGCAAGTTTGAATAACTAATAGATCTAATTCTAGATTTTAAATCAAAACCCAGGCCACGCTTCCTGATTGGAAGATACCGCTTCGCACTGGATCACGCTCGCAGGCCGTTGTATCTAACTAACTAAGCACGACCCAGATCTAATCATACCGTTTCGATCAAGATCTAACTATGCCTTTGGATCTGGATCCGATGGATCAGATCGATCTGACCAGAAATCAGCGGCGCAAATGGTGCCCGCGGCGGCGACTGTTCTGGTGGTGACACGCCGGCGAGCCCGGAGGGACAGGTGGGGGGGTCGGGCTAGTGCTTACCGAGACCACGATAACGTGGAGATGCTCAACGTGTAGACGGGCAGGGTCGGGGCGCACGGTCACAACAGCAGGACCTCGTCGGAGTTCATCTGAGTGTTGGGTGCTCACTGTCGGAGTCAAAGACGACGTTCTAGGGCGCAAGGATTCAAACCGAAAATGTTAACAGATGCACGAGACACTGGCGAACATGATTGCTTGAACCAGAGACATAGGGGAACACGCGGCTCATCGGAATGGCTCGTCGGAGTCGAGTCAAGCTTCGGTCGTTTCCAGAGGTTGACGAGGGCGACGACCTAGGGCGATTCAGAACAAAAGGAGAGCATGAGAAGGTGCGCAGGATGATTGCGAAGCAGCTCGCGTGAACCAGAAGGCAAGGCGCGCTCGAGACTCACAGTGATGGCTCATCGGAGTTCCTCGGTACTGCGGCGGTGTTGGTTGAAATTTGGGGAGCCTGGCGGCGCTCTTGTGGTGCTGAGTGAGGGGAAAGGAGCAGGGTGGGGAGGGGGTTAAGTAGCCAAAGCTTCGGGGAGTTACTCGGCGAATCAACGGCATTTAACTAGCGAATTCAACGGCAGTGACGGGGGAGGAAACGGCCGGAGCTGGTCGCGGGCGCGTGATTTTGGGGAAGATGATGACTTGGCGTGTGGGGCCAGCGCGTCAGCGACCGTGGGTAGATCCGCGCGCGTGAGAGAGAGGGTAAAGGGGAAATGGCCGAGTCGGCTTCGCGGGCTGCATCTACTGTTGGGCTGGAAGAGTGGCGCCGACCCTTTTCCTATTCTATCTTTTTCTTTTTCTGATTTGATTTTTTGGAATCAAATTCAAAGGGTTTTCAAATGGGTTTGAATTCAAACCTGTTCCGAATTTTTGTAAAGTAGAATTTGTACCTTATTGGTTGCAGAACAAAGTTGTTCACTCAAAATACCTTGTCCCAATGGAATTTTAAATAAAAACAGTGCCTTTACCATTTGTTTAATAAAGGCATAAGAATGGTTTTAAAATTCATACCTTGCTTTGAAAACTTGACCCAATTTTGGAAATTATCACTCAGAATTAGGATCAAACCCCTACTGATCAAAACAAGTGTTTTTTAATTCTCAAGGGTAGCAATAAGGCTAATGCCTTGCTTACATAAAATAACAAGCCTTCAAATGCTTCTGTTTTTGAGATGACATTGAAAATGATCCTAAAATGATTATGAATGCATGGATGATATGCAAACTTTGAAATCATGATTTTTGGGATGTTACAGTTTGCCACCTCTCCCATAGATATTAAATATGAAGACTATGATTTCTCTCTTGATTTATCTTATTTAGATATTGTTGAGAAAGAACCTTTTTGTGGGACTGAAAATGAGAGTGCTGTGGCTCATATGAATGAGCTTTCTACTATGAGTGCTTTGTTCTCTGATGATTTTAAGATGCGTAAGTACTTTGTTACTAAGATATTACCTTTTTCACTAAAAGGAGAAGCTAGGACTTGGTTTAATAGATTACCTCCTGGTTCCATTGATAGCCTTGATTGCTTCTTTCTTCCAGAAATATTTTCCTCCCAGTGCTAGACATGCTGCTTTGTAGAGACTTTTTGATTTTAAACAGGGAGAAGAAGAGAAATTGCCTAAGTCATGGACAAGGTTCTATGCCTTGATTCATGCACATCTTGGATGTCCATTACCTAAGAATGAGCTTCTTGATATTTATTATAATGGACTAACTGATAATTCTAGGACATACCTAGATAGCTTTGCTGATTGTGTTTTTAGGAAAAGGACTGCTACAGATATTGAAGAATTAATGGCTAAGATAAGCAAGAATTATGATGATTGGACTTCAACTGAGCTAAATACACCTGAACCAATTCCAACACCAACACCAAAGAAGAGGGGAGTTATTGCATTAAATGATGAAGTGATGAAGGAAACTAAGAAATGTCTAAAGGAGAAAGGTATTAGAGCTGAAGATGTGAAGAATCTACCTCCTATAGAAGAATTATGTAAGCCAATTCCCCACTCATCTACTATTGAGGTACACTCTCTCCACTTTATTGAAGGGGATATTCCCTATGGTAAGCCTACTGATCAATGCTTAGAGGAACTTGACACATTTATTGTTAAACAAGGTAATTTTAATAAACAAGTTGAGAATCATTTATTGGAAAACTCTAGAGCTATCCATGAGTTGAAAGATATTGTGGAAATAAATTCTAATGATATTAAAATGCTTTGTAAACACTTTCAAATGGTTCAAACCCAACTTGATCAACTTGCTAAGGTACAAACGGATATGCTAGTTAATGCTTTAGGAAATAAACATGCTTATGGAATTAGAACTAGGAGTGGTATAGCTACTCAAGATCCTTTATACCCTGAAGGACACCCTAAAATAATTGAGCAGGATTCTCAACAAGGTGAGAATAGTGGTAGTCCTCGTAAGATAAAGAAAAATAAAAAGAAACACAAAATAGTTGAGGAACCACTTGAACCTGTTGTAGATCCTAATAGTATATCGTGTTTATGATGCTGAAACTAAGAGTGGTAATGATAAAAATGATGCTCCTGATAAGGAGGAAGGTGAGGAAGAACCTGAGAAGCACACTAAGAACACTAGGTACACAAAGGAAGACTTTATTGCTAATAAACATGGTAAAGAGAGGAGAACCTTGGGTGCAGAAACCTATGCCTTTTCCAGGTAAGAAACACAAGTCAAAGGAGGAAGAACACTACAACAAGTTTTGTGAGTGGATGAAACCTTTATTTTGCAAATTCATTTGACTGATGCTATTAAATTGCCTTCTTATTCAAAGTATATGAAGGATATTGTCTCTAATAAAAGGAAGATTCCTAATGAGGAGATTTCTACTATGCTTGCTAATTACTCCTTCAATGGTAAGGTTCCAAAGAAACTTGGTGATCCAGGTATACCAACTATTCCTTGCTCTATTAAGAATAATTATGTTAGGACTGCTTTATGTGATTTGGGAGCTGGAGTTAGTGTTATGCCTTTTTCTCTCTACAAGAGACTCCAGCTAGAAAAGTTGACACCAACTGATATATCTTTGCAAATGGCTGATAAGTCAGCTCATAATTGCTTGGTTATAACTAATTTTGTTGTGCTTGGAATGCCTGAAGATGATAATATGTCTATTATTCTTGGGAGACCTTTTCTTAATACTGCAGGTGCTGTCATTAATTGTAATCAAGGAAAAGTAATATTCAATATTGATGACAAAGAGCATACTGTTTATTTCCCCTAGAAGATTGTTAGAAGCTATTGTCTGAATTCCATTGAAAATATTGAGAGCATCAAGGTTGGAAAATATATTGTCCCATTCCACATGAAGTTTTTGAAACTATTATGATTGGGACCATTGCTATCAAGTATGAGGTAACATAATCACCTTGTGGATTGCAAAGTTTTGTTTCATATAAGATTGTTTTGGTAACAAGACTTGATCAACCTTGTTAACAAAAGGATTTTAATGAACAAAATAATGTTTTCACTGTGGTTATACTTGCTTTCTTTTACTTTTCTCCTTCCTAGTATTTGCCTTTCTTTTGCTAGCTTTGGTTTTGTTAGTTGTTTGCTTGTTATTTTGTCTTAGAGCTCCTGTAGTTTGGCTTTTGGTTTGCTTTTGCTTCTTCTGAAAAAACTGTTTCTGCGAGAAAATCAATTTTCATACCCTGAAAACTGGCCAAAAATAAAGTTTCCCGAAAAATCCCAGAAAATTGAAAATAAAATTTTCCTCGAAAAAGGGGGCAGAGAGACACCTGAAGTGACCCAGGGGCCACCCCAGGCCACCACACCCGTGGTAGGCGCGGCCTACCTGTGGGCGGCGCCTGGGGGGTCTGGCCCACCTGGGCCCCTCCAGGCTGCCTCCTCAAAGCCATCTTCTTTCTCTCTCCCAAAAAACACAGGAAAACTTGATCAAGATCGAGTTCTTGCTGTTCTTGCTCGCGATTTTCGATATCCTTTCTTAGCCCCTCTTTGCTGCTGATTTTTGGAGATATTTTTCCTTGGTATGTGCCTCCTCCAGTTGTCCAATTAGATTTGTGATTGGTAGATTGTATCTTGAGTATTTTGCTGCTATAGGTGATAGGTTGTTTGAGCTTGAATGCTTGTTCTATGCTTAGAGATTTCATTTTGATGCATGTGTAGTCCTCTAGCAAGCTCCTATAGTAGTTACTCATCATTTATCAACTTAGAAATCACTTGGTTTGATGCTTATCTAAAATTTCAGAAAAGGGAAGTCATGGACCACCACACATTTGGTGAAATATTTGAGGGTGATGCACCTAGAAGGGCAAGGCTTCCAAGATCATCCACCAGTGTTAGGACCACATACAATGAGGATCTTATCACTCCGCGATTTGGTGACGAGGGAGATGCGCACCCCTCCACCTTTCCTTGCCAAACTTTCTTGCAGGCTGCTGGGATTCTTAATGATTTTATGACCTTGGTTCGGAGGACTGGTCTAACGAGTCTTATGCAGGATGAGAGCGCGCAATATGCTATGCTCACCAAAACATTTGTGGAGAGTTTCTCCTTTACTAATAGTGTGTTCCATCCAGATGTTTCTTTCAAAGTTTATGGCAGGTCTTACCATATGACATTGAAGAAATTTTGTGGGGCTCTTGTACTTGGTACAACTGGGTCAGCAAAGAAGCTTCCATCTCAACCCGCTGATTTGATGGAGCTTTACCGAGGAATAACCAATGATGATAGCCGTAGAGCTCAACGGGGAAAGATAAGAAACATTCAGCTTCCAGCCATCAGGTACTTTGCTTACTATATTGCCACTAGTGTTCTTGGTAGGGAGAAAACTAGTAATATTTACAACTATCATTTGGGTTTCTTAGCTGCTGCGCTCAACAATGATACCAAGTATAATCTTGGTTCTCTCATTGCTTGTCGCTTAACAGCTAACGAACCCATTTATGGGGGAATTATTCCTACTCGTGTTGCTGCTGCCTTGGACATTGCTGTCGATCCAAATGATACAATCTTGGCTCCTGAGAGGCTTGAGGCGCTTCACTTTGTCACCACTAGCTCTACCCTAGAGAAATTGGTTTATAGAATGCTGTTTATTGACGGGGAAGAGAGAGAGATCCTTCTCCCCCAAACCACTTTGTTCAGTATTTCTCAGGGACCTTTGTCACACTCAAAGGAGGAGATGGATGAATTGCTGCGGTCCCTTAACTTCCATGGGCACTATCAGGAGGAAGCGCCCTCATATGACCCCGCGGTACACTACAAAGGGGAGTCCTCGAGGTCGTACCAGGATGAGGGTGCCTCCTCGTCATACTATGGAGGTGCATCTACTTGGGCACCATGGGATTGAGCCCCACTTAGGCCAAAAGCCTAAGCTTGGGGGGAGGTATACCGACATCACACTCATCTATATATCATGTTCAGTCGGTTCTTTGTATATCCATTGTTTCGCTTTCTTTTTGGTTCTTGTTGATTCTTTGCTTTGGTTTGCCTTAAAAGAACAATCCCAAAAGATTTTGCTTTATTTGGTTTGCTTTTTATTTGTTTGCTTTCTTTAAAAAAATCGAAAACACCAAAAATGATTTGTTATTCTTCTTTGGTTTTTTGAGTTCTTTGCATGGTTCAGCCGTCCTCAGTGGATTTTGGTTTCATGTTATTATTAAAGTCACACAAGTGAAGGGCAATAATCAAGATTAAGACAACTCGAGGTGTGGTAAGAGGCTGGTAACAAACTCTATTTGTTTCATTTTTGTACATATACTCATCATTGTAAGCATGCTTAGCCTGTTTGTGTAAGGTGTATGTCATTATGGATGCTTAGTAGTTCTCACTTGTCTATGATTAGCTCCAGCTTGCTAATAGTCTGTAGCATGTCATATGAATGTTTGCATGCATTGTTTTATTCATACTTTGGTATGATATTGTGGTATCCTCCTCTGACTGTTCATATGAATCGACTTGGCACATGCTCACACATGCTATGACTAATCAATAGTCAGTATGCCTCGATGATTTATTTTGCCTCAGAGTTCTTGTATCATTTTCATGCCATAATTAGTCATGTTTTGTTGCAAGCATGATTATGATAATTATTGCTCTCTCGTTTGTCGCTCCCTATCTTTTTGCTAGCCTTCACTTGCACTGAGTATGAGCTCTAACTGTGCTTCCAACTCCCCAAAACCAATATTGCCAACTGTGTCCACCATACCTACCTATTAGCATCGTTTGCTATTTCACTGCATATTCAATATGTCATGTTTTCTTCCAAATAAAATGTTTGTCTATTTTGAGAAAGTTAGTTAGTAAAGCTCTCACGAACTTGATGGCACACTTTATTGCTTGCTAATTATATGCTGGTAATCAGCAGAACCGTGCTGTCATGGGGAACACTTTCAACACTTTTTTGGATATCTTATCCAGTTGATACTTTGCTCTTTTGTTTACGGATGTCGACGATGTGAAATAAAATGGGAGCTTGTGAGTTCATGGAGTTTATACATTGTGTTAGAGAAACGCCTGGGCCGCTAGCCTAAGCCATGCCTAATCATGGTGGAAACTTGCAGCATCACCATAATGAGCATCTATGAAGCATTCTCAATAAAAAGCTATGCATATGGTAAATAAAAAGATTGCTGAGATGCTCATTGTCTGCTTGCCTTGTTATTTTGGTTATGGGAAAGCTCCTGTACCATGTGCAAGGGGTACCCTATTGGCGGTTCTCTATGATATGCATGTATTTACAATAACAAGAACTTTCAGGTGACCAAAGTTGAGTAGCATGTAGAGCGGCTATCATACTCAAGGGGCTTGGGATTTCTAGTTTATGGTCTGTCAAGCATATAATTCAGAGTGGACCTCACTTTCACCTTAACCATATGAAGATGCCTATGATAGGGGCAATGACAGCTCAAAGCTAATGAGTACCTTCCTTTCAGCATTAGGAAGCCTTTCAAACTTTTCAAAACCGTTTTCACAACCTTATTGAGTCACCACTTATTCTATGAGCACCTTCTTAAGAGCATAGTTGTGATTCTTGATGGGGGAATACCAATCGGGATATACCCACGAAGCGGAGTCGTCAGCTGGATCGAGCCGACTGAATCCTAGCCCTGAGCGGGTCGACTCGCCAAATTCGGCGACTGGCGCATGCTGGACCCAAACGAGTGGCGCCGACTGGAGGCCCAATGTAGCGACTTCAATACAAAACCCACCAAATACTTGTAAACTCTAGCTGGCTGCATATATAAAGCCACCAGGGGCACCCCCACGGGATATGTCATATTGCATCTTCTCCCACATTAGACTAGATCTAGTCTCTCCCTACGCCTATGGTGACTCCATTGTAAACCAATCTATGATCATATACTGAATTGACAGCAGGACGTAGCGATCCTCCACCGAGGGGACGTGAACCTGGGTACATCGTGTGCCAATCTCGCTCCCGGATTCTCCTACGTCGCCTTGCCTCCCTCTACGTAAGTTACCCCCAGTAGCATATGCCATGCAATACCACGACAGTTGGCGCCCACCGTGGGATAAGCGGTGCATGGAGATGATAATCCGTGCGGGATCCCTCACTGTCATTGTTGGCCAGATCCAAGAACTGTCGACCAGATCGCACCTGACATGTTGTTTAAGAACTGCTATGTCGGGTGTCAAAGATTGGAGGCCGATCGGTCTTGTCCGGCCGCCGCCCGGCGCGGTCGACTTGAGAAACCAAGCATGAGAACATACAAGATCGATTTCACGTGGTGGCAGCTGAGTTTTAATTCCTTCCGATCCCATCATCTCGTTTAATTACTCTATATATTGATATTTTATTGGATCTAATCTCGTATGTATGCATACTATATTGCCATCAACACCGACCATGTTCCGGCCGATCACCGTCCTACACAACACTGATGAAGTTTGTCATACGTATGCGCCCGATCGAATGCGTACATCAGCTGAGTTTTCAATCACATTATATTCTCTTGTTGATTACTTTCGAAAATTGATTATTTAATTCTAATCTAATCCTCACACAAACTATCGAGTGTTTGGATGTACATAGTGTGTTGGAGATTGATTCCACGCCAGCCGAAGGAAAATTATCATGTCCCGATCAGGTCTTTGTCACCGCTCGTTCCATGGATTCGGCCAAATTAAATGATCAAGCAGTCAAAGGCAAATAAAAAATCTAAATTGAATCGGATCAATCCTTGGAGACATCAGCGTGCGTCAGAGATGCTACGAGTCAAACAAATTCGTCCTGACTAATTGTTTTCTTCTTATTTAATTTCATCTAACTCATGTACCGATTATTCTCATAGTCAACTATTTTTATGGATCTAATTCGTTATACCTTGTTTTGCAATATATGTGCCACGCTACGTGAATCGGCGTGCATGCGGCCCAACGACCCCCAGCGTTGTTCAACAACGAGAATGTCAGCGCAGCTGTACCGACTCGCCAAGCCACAGTTGTATTCATCACGGACTCGCCATATTTGCGGACTCGCTGTCGCAGACTTGTCATTTTAACAACTAAGTTTCTTTACACTCGTATATGCTATGAGTCCAAAACATACATACATCTTTATATTCATTCTCCAAAACCGACCATACAGTCGCATATGACCCTTTCAGGGACCAAAATCATATTTGGGAACAATTTCAGTTTTATCTGCTGTTTATTCGCGTCCGTCGAAGTAGTGAGGTCAGGTACCAAAAGGTCGACCTTGTCTCCGGGTTCAACAGTCTGGCATCACGTTCTTGTTACCCGACAAGCGTTTGATGCTGTAGGTCTGCCTACACATGAAAAGACACGCATAAACCTTACATACTGCCCATCGATCCACATAGCAAAAGTGCATTTCTTCAACATCTACAATTTGCAGTCTTACAAATGTTCAATATATTTCATAAGTATATCTTATTGCAGTCATACTTTTTACTCCTTCTTAGTAAAACGATGTCTTTCTCGCCACTCGTCGCGCTCGAGGACTCGGCGCTCGCCGGTCGCTCGGCCTCGCCGCTCGCCGCGCTCGGGGTTCGGCGCTCGCCGGTCGCTCGACCTCGCTGCGCTCGGGACTTGGCGCTCGCCGGTCGCTCAAACTCTCCGCGCTCGAGGCTCGGCGCTCGCCGGTCGCTCGAACTCACCGCGCTCGGGGCTCGGCTCTCGCCGGTCGCCGTCCTCGGGGACTTGGCGCTCGCCGGTCGCTCGACCTCGCCACTCGCCGTGCTTGGGGACTCGGCACTCACCGGACGCTCGACCTCGCCACTCGCCGCGCTCGGGGACTCGGCGCTCGCCGGCCACTCGACATCGCCATTCGCCATGCTCGGCAGAAACCACTAATATTTTCAGAATATGCATCTCTAAAGAGCCTCAAGTCGCCTCTACAAGCCAACTCGAGCCTCGGGGACTACTCCTAGGCATGCTACGTGTACGCGTGGTTCCACGACCGTGGCTCGCCCTCGTCGACTGCCACCGTGGAATCTTCACTCGCGTACTCTCCACGCTTTGGGACTCGCCACCGTGGACTCGCCCTCGCGTACTCAACACGCTCGGGGACTCGCCACCGCGGACTCGCCCTCGCATACTCAACACGCTTGGGGACTCGCCACCGCGGACTCGTCCTCGCGTACTCAACGCGCTTGGGGACTCGGCGCGCTACAGACAGCGCCACTCGCCGGTCGCTCGACCTCGCCACTCAGCGTGCTCGGGGACTCGGCACTCGCCGATCGCTCGACCTCGCCACTCGCCGCGCTCAGGGACTCGGCACGCTCCACGTTCAGCGACTCGCCGCAACTGGTGGCTTCACTGATACCCTGCGTCTTTCGCCAACTGGCCATCACCGACTGGCTCACGCCGACCGCCTCCCACTTCACAGTTCTTTTCTCTGTTCAGGAGCTCGTCGCTGATTCGCCACGACCCATCATCAAGACTCTCCGCGCCCTGCCTCAAGCTCGTGTCGAATCGAAAACGCGCTTGGGGACTACTGATGGGGGAATACCAATCAGGGTATACCCACAAAGCGGAGTCGCCAGCTGGATCGAGCCGACTGAAACCTAGCCCTGAGCGGGTCGACTCGCCCAATTCGGCGACTGGCGCATGCTGGACCCAGACGAGTGGCGCCGCTGGAGGCCCAATGTAGCGACTTCAATACAAAGTCCACCAAATACTTATAAACCCTAGCTGGCTGCATATATAAAGCCACCAGGGGCACCCCCACGGGGTATGTCATATTGCATCTTCTCCCACATTAGACTAGATCTAGTCTCTCCCTATGCCTACGACGACTCCATTGTAAACCAATGTATGATCATATACTGAATTGACAGCAGGATGTAGTGATCCTCCACCGAGGGGACGTGAACCTGGGTACATCGTGTGCCAATCTCGCTCCCGGATTCTCCTACGTCTCCTTGCCTCCCTCTACGTAAGCTACCCCCAGTAGCATCTGCCGTGCAATACCATGACAATTCTTGTGTTTGTTCCAAAACTTGGTTAATTATGTCATGACTTTGATGCTTGTATCTCTGATATCTTTACCTCTAGTCTTCACTTGAACTTCATAGGTTCCTTGGCATTCATATTATGCTCTACAAACAAAGGCAAGCGAGATACCACTCTATCATACCTTACTATGAGCATTGCAATGTTGCTTATGTTTATGTTTCATGCTACTTACTATTATTGAGTTGGTTTCTCTTCCTAGATTGCAATGAATATTGAGTAGACTTATTTGCACACTTCTTATTATGAATGGTTTAAGCATCTACTTATTATCAGTATGTGGTGGTGTAACAAGCTTACGTATAACAGACGGTGAATCAAGAGCAACAGAGGTGTTTAGGACTGTACCTCTTCTTGTAGTGGATGATAAAATAGGAAACTCCCCATCACGAGACTTCCCCATGATGAACGGAGTAGCAGTGAACAATATTAGATCCAAGTGAACTTACAAATAAAGCTATGCTCCTCGGCAACGGCGCCAGAAAATAGTCTTGATGACCCACAAGTATAGGGGATCGCAACAGTCTTCGCGGGTAGTATTACCCAAATTATTGATTCGACACAAGGGGAGCCAAAGAATACTTGCAAGCCTTAACAACTGAATTGTCAATTCAGCTGCACCTGGAAATAGTTCTTGCTCACAAAAGTTTATGAGTAGCAACAGTTTAATAGTAGCAACAACAACAGTAAAACGTGAGCAATAGTAACAATAACAGTAAACAGTAGGATATGAGCGCGGTTGGCATAGGGATGGATGGGCGGACGTTGCATGGACGAGTCTAAACATGTAACTTCAAGATCTAGGGCATTGTAGATAAATAAGAATAAGCACCCAAGTACTAAACAATCCTAGGAATGTGCTCCATATATAGTCATACGTGCTCGCAATGATAACTTGCACACCATCTTCTGTCCAGCCAGCCCGTGGCAGCGGGGCCTCTAGGGAACTACTGACAATTAAGGTGCTCCTTTTAATAGAGCACCGGAACAAAGCATTAACACCCCGTGAACACATGTGATCCTCACACCACATCCATCCTCTCCGATTGTCCCAATTTCTGTCACTTTGAGGCCTTTGGATCCGGGCAATGATATGCGTACATAACTTGCAGATAAGATCACAAACAATACTATCATAATGATTCAATAATAAGTTCAGAACTGAGATCATGGCACTCGGGCCCTAGTGACAAGCATTAAGCATAACAAGTTGCAACAAAGTCAAATAGCACCAATCCCTACCATCCCCATAGCCTACAGCGGGGGATTACTCACTCATGGATGAGGGAAACATCGATGGTTGATGGAGAGGCGTTGGTGATGACGATGGCGACGATCCTCTCCAAATTCCCCGTCCCGGCAGGGTGTCAGAACGGAGTTTCTGGATCCGAATCTTGGTTTCTGATGTCGGCGGTGGAGCGGAACTCTTTCTAGAAAAACGACGACCCCCCCTCGGTTTTTTGGTCAAGGGGTAACTTATAGGCGAAGAGGGAGCCCGAGGGGGTGCCTGGGGTGGCCGCACCCCCCTAGGCATGGGCAGGGCCACCCGCTTGGTGGTGTGGGCCCGTGCCTCCACTGCTTACGGCTCCGTGTATCTTCTGGCGAAATATAATTTTTGGCATATTTTCCGAGATTTTTCCTGATAGTTGATTTTCTGCACAAAAACTAGACACCAAGGTAATTCTGCTGAAAATAGCGTCAGTCCGGGTTAGTTGTATCCAAATCACACAAGTTTAGAGGAGAAACAATAGAAAAAGTGTTCGGGAAAGTAGATACGTTTTGGACGTATTAGTTGTAGATGAAGACCTTCCTCTTCCTTGTTCCAGCAGGCAACGGAGGTAGTAGATCTCCTCGGAATCCCAACATCATGAGGATGTGGTGGTGGTTATGGAGGAGTAGAGATTTCTGCAGGGCTTCGCCTAAGCCGAAGCAGGACGGTGGACGAGAGAGAAGAGGGGCGGCGGCTAGAGTTAGGCGCCAAGGGCAAGAGGTGCAAGGGGGGGGGGGGGGTACACCCCCACCCCTCCTTATATAGGTGGGGGCAGCCAAGGGTGTTCCCAGCCCTAGTTGAGTCCCTCCCCAACTAGACCTCCAAAGGGATAGGTTGAAACCTTTTCCACCTAGACTTCCCTCTTACCAAAAACTAGAGTTTGACTTTTCAAACTAGAATTTGACTATTCAAACTAGGGTTTGACACTTCTACTAGTCTTGGCCGAATTGGCCCTTTAGGGGTTGGTGTGGCCAGCCCCTAGGGAATGCCACATCCCAAGTGACCCCTCCCAGAGTGGTGGACCTTACAGAACCTTCTAGAAGGTTCCGGTCAAAACACCGAAAACATTTCCAAACCCCAGAAAACCACTTTGCTTATATGAATCTTATTATCCGGACCATTCTGGATCTCCTCGTGATGTCCTGGATCCAATCTGAGACTTTGAACAACATTCAGTCTCCAACTCACATTCCATATCTACTTTAAACAACATCGAATCCTTAAGTGTGTCTCCCTACGGTTCGTGAACTATGCAGACATGAACGAGACCCCTCTCCGATCAATAACCATTATTGGGATCTATAAATCCATAATGTCTCCCACATATTTCTACAAAGACTTCGTGATCAAATGAACCATTTACATACGATACCGATTCTCTTTGTCGCACCATGCTTTACTTATCTAAGGTTTGATCGTCGGTATCTCTATACCTACTTCAACCTCGTTACTGATAAGTACTATTTACTCGTTCCGTGATATAACATCCCTTATGACCTAGTCACATGCTTGCAAGCCAATTGGATGACATTCCACCGAGAGGGGCCCGAAGTATATCTATCCATCATATGGATGGACAAATCTCACTCTTGATCCATGTGCTTCAACATATACTTTCATAATACCTAATGCCACCTTTATAACCACCCAGTTACGAAGTGGTGTTTGATTTCATCAAAATATCCATCCGGTGATGGTGATTAACTTGATCTCATGGTCGAAGGATTAGGTTACTATGTATTTGAAAGCTTGTAGCAAACAAACTCTAAATGACTTGATTTTATGCTATGCTAACTATAGGAGTGTGTCCATCACATCATTATCCTAATGATATGACCTTGTTATTAATAACATCCAATGTCCATGATCAGGAAACCATGATCATCTATTAATCAACAAGCTAGCTTAACAAGAGGCTTACTAGGGATTCTTTTATGTTTACAAAACACACAAGTATTAATGTTTCCAGTTAATACAATTATAGCATGGGATGTAAAGATTTATCATAAACACAAAGATATAATAATAACCACTTTATTATTTCCTCTTGGGCATATCTCCAACAGCCTCCCACTTTCACTAGAGTCAATATTCTAGTTTGGAAAAACTTGTGCATTGAACCCCTATGGCTTTCTGGTGTTGTATATACACGATTGTTAGTGGTAAACGTAATCTTCGGATCTGACACTTTGAGGTCCGTGTGTATTTGCATGTATTTGCGTCTCTATGCATCACTCATTCTCCAATGAGATGGCATTGTATAAATTTGGTCCTCTGGTGAGACCATTAGTTCCTTGGGGTTAAAACATGTTGATACAATTATCGTACAATATATCTTCATAGTACCAACCCGCTGTGAACCACACCTAGTTTGATAACAAACTATTGACACAAATGCCCTCTTTTGCTGCTACAATGATAGTCATATAATTAGCCTTTTGCTGTAGTATCTGTCAGAATGTCTTGATTTTGGAACTCATCCAAGTCTGCTATGGAACTTCCTTTACATTACATCGTGCCACTCATAGTTTAAATTGAGATAAACTTAATTTGTATCTTGTGAGAAAACTAGTATCAATGTAACACTTTACAATGAACTATCTATCTATCTATCTATCTATCTATCTATCTATCTATCTATCTATCTATCTATCTATCTGTCACCTCTACATAAATAACATATTCTTAGTTCTTCCAAAGATCATAAGAATATCCTTACTATCTTCCAATGATCATCATAAAAGTCATTTTGGTATATTCTCATAACAATTAGATCATAGGACCTATCTGGATGTGTACATATCACAGTATGATTAATCAAAAAATATTCTTTTGATTTACATCACCAAGTGTCAAAAACACTTGGATCTTATCTCACTTACCAAGTGTCAATACACTTGAATCTTGATTCAATCCTTCCTGTGCGACAAGAACCTTTCTTGTAGTTTCTATATTGAACTATTTCAATATCTCATCTATGTACTCCCGGCACAACTGTATTAGCGTCTCAATCTATCCATATAGACATCGATGCCAAATATTCGGGTTTTGCCTAGGTCTTTCACCGAGATGAAATTATTAACCTGTGTCAACAAAATATACATCGTTTCCAATCAACAATATGTCTTTCACATAATGCATTAGAAATATGTCTTAGTGCTCCCACTTAATTTCTTGCAAATGCAAGCATATTCATCATCTCCTATGAAATTAAACCTTTTTAACAGTTTCACCATGGTGAAGATTCCAACTCCGCGATGCTTACTTCAACATTTGAAGTTTGCATGCTTTTTTAGCATCCTTTGAATTAACAAAACCATTTGGATCATGTTATGTACACGTCCTAGGTAACCATTCTATTAGTAGAAATTTGTTTTATTTGTTCAACTATCATATACCAATATATGTAGTGGTTGCTACATTAATCCGTCCAGACTAAATATCGCTATGAAAGATCAAATCTTGTCATAATCAACTGCTTGAACATTGGTGTGAACTCTTTCCCGACATGTCGACTATTTCATAGATGTGAAACATCCATGTCTATTTATTTATAGATCCAAATATGACTATAAGGTCTTACACCTTTCCAGGGGGTGTTTCAAGTTAAAAAAACTTGATTCTCGTGTATGAAACTATCACAGATTTTATGGCTTCAAGCCATCTGACGGAGTTACGGCCCATCATTGCTTATTTGCATATAGTCGGTTCATCATTGTCAAACAACAATGATTTACTCTTAAATCTTAGTATTTGATTGTTTACCCGACCTACTTGGTTCAATAGAAATTTAGACCTTCGTGACCATAAACTTTGAGGCATGTGATCTATGAGCATTGTTGCTGCCTGCGAGTCACTTTTCGGTGTTGTGCAACTCAGCACATATAGCTAAATTTCAATAACTTTATCAAAGTTCTATTGTCCTCCCACTTAACTTCTCACGAAAAATTCTTTCTCGAGAAACTTGATGTTCTAAACACTTTTGTATTCGGTGTTATGGAGGAATACCCAACGGTTATTCTAAATAACATACAAAGACATGTTCATCCAAATTTGGTTGTAAGAATCTTACTTATGCCTAGCATACCAAAGTTTTAAAAAGTACAACTCGGGTTTTATCCCAGACCACAACTTATATGGTGTCATTTTAACGGATCACGATGGTGCTCTTTTTAGTGTAAAAGTGATAGCCACTAAATCTTTAATATTTAAAATACAATGGTAGTTTTATAACTGACACCTTTGATCTTACAAGGTTTCATTACATATATCGAACACTCCATACTCATATGGTGTTTTGGGAAATGTAAATCCATGGAACGATTCCTCAAATCTTAGGTGTTATGCTAAACATGTAACTCAAATATCTTCCTTTATGATCCAATCATAAATTCTTTATTTTCTTGTTACAATGATTTTCCACTTCATGTTCAAAGTATTTGAACATTTTCAATTATTTCATAATTCTTCCTTATTAATTAAATATACACATATATTCACTCAAACTTTTGGAGGAAGCATATGAAGTTGAAATACATCACTCACGACTACACATAATGGACTACATACATCAATATGTACAAATTCGAATAAGTTAGTCATCCATTCCTTTTGGCCTATGGACGGAGTTTCAATTATCTCTACTAAAGTCTCACAAGTGTCATTTGATCAAATTCAAAAGACTCCAAAATTCCATCAACATGGAGTTTCTACATGTTTTCTTTCCAATATAATTTAAACGGCGATGTCACTTCTTAAGTGATATTTCAATCATTTGTCTTTCGACATTTTAGCATTAGTTTTATGGACATGATTTTTCCAACCAGACTTTTAAATCATCCATCTTATATGAAACACGGTAATTATCTGAACAACCTTTTTTTCTCATAATACCTAATCAAAATAACAATTATTGAAACAAATCTTGAAGGTAAGCTTTGATGTTAATGAGAAACACAACAACACTTTGTTTGTTTTTGATGAACATCATCACATATTCTCTTGCTGGTTACTTAGGCCATTAAAGTTAATGAATTGTGTTGTCCTGTATGATATTTCACACCAACCAATTCGGTATCCAATACCTATGAACCGTATTGTTTAACAAGCAAAGAGTACAACCATAACATGTATATCATCTATATACCTAAGCTGAATAATTATAGTCTTCTTTTTCTACCAAATATTTCTGAGATTCTCTTTTAGCATTTCCTTTTTCTTTTTAAAAGAATCTATCAACATCAATAGTGGTGCCATACACATGACACATAGTCCAAAGAATGTGTAGTCAAATACTAATGTCTTTGGACTTTCACTTTGAATTAGATCACGATCATCAAATGTTTGGCGTTCTTTCGAATTCCATTCTTTAGCAATCTTTTAGTGTAGCAAACATTTTACCTACATATTTTATTCAACCTTATCATGACAATTTTCATGATCAAGCTACTATAGCTTATAACGGTGAATCACGAGTATAATGTGGCTTTCCAAAACATTTTTGGAGGATTGGGACATCTAGTATCTCCAACCTTCACAAATTATCATTAAATATGAGAACATATATTTTGCTAAATTATACTCTATCATGTTGCAACCAAAACATCGTTTTAGATATCGCAATATCTTCCACACATGATGGTTTCTGAAACAATTCTTTCAGCTCCTAGATAACCTCGATATTAAACAATATTTTGAATATCAAGAATCATGGAGACAAACATGATACTTATATACTAACACTGGAATTATTACTCTTGATTTAATAATAATTATTAAACTTCACGGAGTAAACGGATTTTGCTGAAAGTTTGCAATAGGACTTTTAAACTTTAGATTAACACTCAAAACAATACGATACCAGTTCGTAAAGTAACTATCCAGAATTCTATAGTTCTGTTATCTCAATTATAACTAAGCGTAAGGTGGTGAACAAATGCCAATGACTACAACAACTATGAAAATTCACTTTGATTTAATTATGATAAATTGTGTTCAACTTTTAATCATATTACTTTTGAACTCCTACTCAAAACAACATCCCTCGAGTTGTTTTGGTGATTACATGAACCAAATCCACTACACCAAGTCCGATCATCACGAGAGATGATGTAGCTTCAAAGGCGAACAATCAACATGTTCATCATATCATCCATATGACTCATGCTTTACCTTTCGGTGTTCCGTGTTCCGAGGCCATGTTTGTACATGCTAGGCTCGTCACGGTTAACCTTAATATCTACATGTGCAAATCTGTCTTGCACTCGTTGTATGTGATGACCCACAAGTATAGGGGATCGCAACAGTCTTCGAGGGTAGTATTACCCAATTTATTGATTCGACACAAGGGGAGCCAAACAATACTTGCAAGCCTTAACAACTGAGTTGTCAATTCAGCTTCACCTGGAAATAGTCTTGCTCACATCAGTTTACCAGTAGCAACAGTTTTGTAGTAGAAATAGCAAAGTAACAGCAGCAGTAAAACAAGAGCAATAATGAGTAGCAAATGAGGATATGAGTGCGGTAGGCATAGGGATGGATGGACGGGCGTTGCATGGACAAGTCTAAACATGTAAATTCAAGATCTAGGGCATTTGCAGATAAATAAGATAAATCATCCAAGTACTAAACAATCATAGGCATGTGCTTCATATATAGTCATACGTGCTCGCAATGAGAACTTGCACAACATCTTTTGTCCTGCCAGGCCGTTGCATCGGGGCCTCAAGGGAATCTACTGGCAATTAAGGTACTCATTAATAGAGCACCAGAGCAAAACATTAACACTCCATGAACACATGTGATCCTCACATCACAGCCATCCCCTCCGACTGTCCCAATTTCTGTTGCTTCGGGGCCTTTTGCTCTGGACAATGATATGTGTACACAACTTGCAGATAAGATCACAAACAATACTATCATCATGAATCAATAATAAGTTCAGATCCGAGATCGACACTCGGTCCATAGTGACAAGCATTAAGCACAACAAGTTGCAACAAAGTCAAATAGCACTAATAGAGATACTAGGCACCATGCCCTAACAATCTTATTCGATTACATGATAGAACTCATCCAATCCCTACAATCCCCTTAGCCTACAAAGGGGGATTACTCACTCATGGATGGGAGAAACATGGATGGTTGATGGAGAGGCATTGTTGATGATGATGGCGAAGATCCTCTCCAAATTCCCCGTCCGTGAGTGGCGAGTAAGTTTCGGTTCGAATCGCGGTTCGTGGTGGCGGCAATGAACTCTTTCTGGAAAAACATCGAACCCCCCTGAGTTTTTAGGTTAGAAGGCAACTAATAGGCGAAGAGGGAGGCCGAGGGGGTGCTTGAGGCGGGGCCACCCCCCAGGCACGGCTAGGCCTGACCCGTGCGGCTAGGGGGTGTGGGCCCCTCAGAGCCCCACTCCGTCTCGTATTCTGGCTCCGTGAGTCTTCTGGTGAAACAGGATTTTTGGCATATTTTCCGGGATTTTTCCTGATAGTTTATATTTTGCACAAAAACTAGACACCAAGGTAATTCAATTGAAAACAGCGTCAGTCTGTGTTAGTTGTATCCAAATCACACAAGTTTAGGGGCGAAACAATAGCAAAAGTGTTCGGGAAAGTAGATACGTTTTGGACGTATCAACTCCCCCAACCTTAGCTTATTTGTAACATACCTAAAATCATATTTCAAACTCATACATATCATCCATGCATCCATGATCATGTAGAATTCATTTCAAACAAATCAATTCAAAAATAGGAGCATATGAGCTTATTATTTTATGTGATCAGCATTTGAACAAATGCTACTCTCCAATGGGAGATTGTTGTTCCTTGAACCAAACTTTGTTGTCTTATTGCTCTCAGGTTGTATTGCTAGATTGCCAAGATTTAAACCAAAGTTTTAAAACAAATATGATTTGAAAACCAATTTCAAAACCTATTCAAACTAGTGCTATGTCACTGCTATTTTATTTTATTTCAAGTGACCAGGCCAATTCAAAGTGACCACTTGGTTTTATGCTCAGAAATGTGATTGTTGCATACTGCAAAAATCCTGAAAAGATTTGAATTCAAATAGATTTTGAAATCATTTGAATTGATTCCTGAAATTGAAAACAGAAAGAGAAAAGGAGAAAAGAAATAGAAAAGGGCCGGCGCCACCTATCTAGCCCAATGACGGATTCAGCCCACTAAGCCCACCCGGGTTCCCCCCTCTCTCTCTCTCACTCGCAGATGCACCCACCGAGGATCGACGCCAGACCCACCCCTCTCTGCTTTCGGCCGACAACTGGGCCTCACTGCCGCGTCACCCTTCGTCCCCAAATCGCGCCCACGACCACGTCGCCGGCCGTTCCCTCTGCCATTCACTGCCGCGTTGATTCCGCACTTAATTGCCATTGATACCGCACGAGATCCTCGCCCCCGCTCTGGCTATAAGGCCACCTCCCCCTCGCGGCCATTTCCCCCAACAAAGCCAGACAGAAACGCCCCCAGGCTGCTCGCAATCGCTCCTGCACCGCCGCAGATAGAGCTCACTCCGGCGACCAATCCCGTTGAGCCCCGTGTGCCCCTTCTTCTCTAGTTCTTGCAGACAGCTTCGCAACTTCCTTGCGCACCTTCTGACACCATTGGTTCCTCCTATACCGCCCCAGGTCGTCGTCTTCGTCAAGCACAACAAGGTTCCGACGACGTCCTCAACTCCGGCGATTAAATTCGGTGAGCCCCTTGTTCCCCTTCGCCTCTGATTCACACGATCGTGTTCGCCGTACTCTTGCGCATCTCTTTATGCCTTTTATTCATTCTAGGGTGACCAGGAGCATCGCCAACGTCATCGTCTACCCGAGCCCGACGCTGTCAGCAACTCCGACGAGCCCGTGCAGCCGTGTCCGTGCGCCCCTTGCCAAGCCGTCGCCAGGTTGAGCATCAATGCATAGCTACGAACCTGGTAAGCACCTCCGACGACCCCAGAACCCCCTGTAGCGCCACGCCGCCGTAGGCAGAGCTCGCCGCTGCCAGATGCCATCGCCAGCACCGCCCATCTATGGTTGCTTGGTCGATGACCGTTGGATCTAGATCCAGCGCGTGTAAATAGATCACTTATCAAAACGTTATGAGTAGATCTGGACCGTGCAGGATAAGTTAGATCTAACGGCTTGTGAGCGCGATCCTGAGTGAACCGGTACGCACCAATCAGGTTATGACGCGTGGCTAGATTTTAGGTTTAGAAAAACAGGATTTGAATCTATTAGATGTTTGAATTTGTTTTAGCCATAACTTTTGATTCCCACGTTCAAATTTGACAAATTTTATATCAATGGAATCAGGAGAACAAGACCTTTCTAAATATGCAATGTGTTTAATGTTTTGCTTCTGTTAAAATGGTTTTATTTACAGAAACATGTGTAGGGCTATTTTGAGTATATGAATTGTTTAAGAAATGTTTTAGTGTTTAAATAAATGTTGTTTGGCAAGCTTTGAATTGTTTATGAACCAGTACTGTACACTTGTTTTGTTGAGTTTAGAAAATCATCACATATCATATTGCATGCATCCATATATTTTTGCTTGTATTTATTTGTATGTGATTTGTTGCTATGATTCTATGTGTAGATTTTGGTGCCAATAGTGATTGTGATTGTGAGGAGTGTAGCTACTCTCCAAACTACCAAGGCAAGTGGTGCTTCATGATATTTTTATCCCTATGTTTTCTACTAAGCATTAGAAATATTTTGTTAGTCTTGCATGTTATATTTTGCTTATATGCTATGCTTGGGAAATCCTAGTAGTTGTAGAATTGCTAGAAATTTCTAAGTTAAGATGCTTATATATGCCATGCTTAGCCTAGCTAGTAGTAACCAAAGGGTGGTGAAATATACATGCTATGATAAAAATATTTCTAAGTCTTTGGACTTGTGTTTTGCCTAATAAAACAACTAAATGAATGAAACACCTGGGTGGAATGGAAGGAATGGTTTATGTTGAGTGGTTACACAAGGCCCATTTCTATGGTTTACCTTGTGTACCTCACTTGTGGAAAGCCACCCAGGAACAAAGAGATTTTAGAGGCCAAGTGTTAAGAAGCTTCTAGTGCAGCCACTTGGCAATATGGGCTCTGCCAGGATCATATAGGTTGCAATAACTTAGCCATTTGGACAGTTGGTGGTAGTGGGATGATAGGTTGGAGCGCGTCCATTTGGTCTAAGGGAAGGCTTTTGAAAGGTCCTGTCTTGGTGAAAATCAAGGCTTGTGGGGAAAGTGCACAACCTCTGCAGATGGAAGAATCTAAGTACTTAGCCATGTCCCTGGAAAAGGACAACTTGATCATCAAGACATGGAAGCTATCAAGAATCTCCTCATCCCAATTTCTAAGTAAAAACTGAATGGTTTCGCGGCATAGTAAATCAAAGTTTTCTACGGAGCGAACAGAGGGAAAGCCAAGATCTAATCTAGGAGATGCAAACAACGAGAGAGATTGGATTAGATCTTCATACCCTTGAAGATTCACACAGCGGAACGTTCGTCGGAACGTGGGTGATGTAGTCGTACTCGCTTCTCCTCCTCGCGATCCGATCCGATCTAGCACCACAAGTGGCGGTGCCTCCGTGAGATGCACACGCAAAGACTGACGCCTCCTCCTTCCTCGGACCAGCGAGTATGGTGGAGAGATAGATTGGATCTACAACACGACGTGTATATGGTGGAGAATTTCACTGCAGGCTTCGCCTACAAACAATGGGAGGGAGAGAGGAAGGCAAGGCTGCTAGGGCTTGGAGGAAGGTGTGTGTGTAGGGGAGGGGCACCACCCTCTATATATAGAGGGGGCGGCCAGCCCTGCCCCTCCTCCAAGCCTATCTCTAGTTTAAACAATTTAAACTCTCCCTTATCTAGAAATCCTATCTCTAGTTTAAACGATTTAAACTCCCTTATCTAGAAATTCTATCCGAGATTTAAACAGTCAAATCTCTCTAGAATCGCTGGGCCCTATGGGGCCTTGTGCCTGGCCCAATGCGACCAGGACACTCCCTCATAGGCCCATTCCCCTCCCGAAGGTGGGGCCACGTTGGTCCCTTCCGGAAGGTTCTAGAAGCTTCCGACAATACCGATTAACCGGAACAATTCGAACTCCAAAAACTGCACCGCTTATATGAATCTTATTCTCAGGACCATTCCGAACCTCTCGTGATATCCTGGATCCCATCCGAGACTCAACAAAAATTCATAAACCAATTATCCAATCTATCCTAGCCGAGATACGTTATGTGTGACCTCGGGTTCGAGAATATGCGCACATGATCTTCTATCAATAATCAGCGGGTCCGGCACCCATATTGACTCCCACACATTCATCGATGATCATATCGGATGAACCACGATGCTGGATTCAATCAATCCCATATATATATTCCCTTCCCTCGCGATATTTTACTTGCCCGAGATTCGATCGTCGTACCGTCATACCTAGTTCAATCTCGTTCACAGCAAGTACTTTACTCGTTCCGTAATCCGATATCACTTTGTGATTAACTCCTTAACCACATGCTTGCAAGCGTGTTGATATCGACACCGAGTGGGCCCAAGTATATCTCTCCGACTTGGGAGGGACAAATTCCATCTCGATACATACAACCCAACCATTTTCCGATCACCTAAGAGACACCTTTATGATCACCCTCTCATAGGATGACGCTTTGATGACCTCAAAGCTTTCTTTCGTACCAGGAGTTGCATTATCTCATGGTCTAAGGAATACAATATTTGACATAGGAAAAGCTTCGCAAAGATGAACACGATGAACGATCTAATTGCTTCGCTTAGTTTGGTCATCCATCATATCATTCTCCCAATGATATGATCTCATTATCAATTGACAACTCATGTCTATGGTTAGGAAACCTTAACCATCATTGATCAATGAGCTAGTCCATAGAGGCGCATTAGGGACACGGTGTTGTTTACAAACCACACAAGTATTAAAGTTTCCGCTTAATACAATTCTAGCATGGAATATAAACTTTATCATGAACAAGAATTATAATAATAACATCTTTATTATTGCCTCTAGGGCATAATTCCAACAGTCTCCCACTTGCACTAGAGTCAATAATCTAGTTTACATCTGGCAACAATCTCACACCCATGGCAATCGAGGTGTTGATCATGTTTTACACGTGGAAGAGGTTTAGTCATGGATCTGCGACATTCGGATCCGTATGTACTTTGCTAATCTTGATCTCCATCCGCTATATAATCTCGGATTATATGAAACTTGCGTTGATATGCTTGGTCTTTGGATGATATCTTGGTTCCTTAGCGAGTGCTATGGCGCCAGTTGTTGTCACACAATATCTCCAGTGGGTCCAATGCACTTGAACCACGCCAAGCTCGATGATGAAGTTTCGATCCAAACTCCTTCACTTGACGCTTCAGCAGCCATGTATTCCGCTTCTCTGTAGATCCCGCGATCACGCTTTGCTTGCAGCTTCTCCAGCTCAGGCTCCTCCATTAAAAATATAAACGTATCCGTCGAGATTTAGAATCATCCTTGTTTGTCAAAACTAGCATCGACGTAACCTTTACGACAAGCTGTTCATCACCCCCATAGACTAAGAACATTTCTTTAGTTCTATTTAGGTACTTTAGGATGTTCTTCACGTGTCCAAAGGTTCCACTCGGATCACTTTGATATCCGCCGTCAAACTAAGAGGATTGGACACATCCGGTCTAGTACAAAGATGGCATACATGATGGAACCTATGGCCGAGGCATAAGGCACTTTTCTCATAGCTTCCTATCATTTACCGTAGATGGACACGAGCCTTGCTCAATATCTTACCCGACAACATAGGCCTCAACCTTTCTTTGCCTTATCCATTCCGAACCTTTTCGAACTTTGTCTAGGTATGTACTCGCTTAAAGCTATCAGCGCCTTTGTCTATCTCTATAGATCATGATGCCCAATATATAAGCAGCTTCACCGAGGGCTTTCATTGAAAAACACTTGTTCAAATAACTCTTCACATCGTTAAGCATGTTGCTGTCATTTCCGATAATCAATATGTCATCCACATCTGATACCGTAAACGTCACCGAGCTCCCACTCACTTTCTTGTAGATGCAAGCTTCGTAGCAATTTGGAACAAATCCAAAGCTCTTGATCACTTGATCAAAACGAAGGTTCCAACTCCGAGATGCTTGCTTCAGTCCATAAATGGAACGCTGAAGTTTGCATACTTTACTAGCATCCTTAGGATCGACAAAACCTTCGGGTTGCATGATATACAACTCTTCATCAATGTTCCCATTGAGGAAAGAAGTCTTGACATCCATCTGCCATATTTCATAATCATGAAACGCAGCAATTGCTAATAAAATCCGAATGGACTTAAACATCGCTACGGGAGAGAAAGTCTCATCGTAGTCAACACCTTGAACTTGTCGAAAACCTTTTGCGACAAGCCGTGCTTCTGACGGTAACATTACCATCCGCGTGCTTTCTTCTTCTTGAATATCCATTTGCACTCAACGGCCTTTCGATCGCTAGGAGGATCCACCAAAGTCCATACTTGGTTTTCGCCATGGATCCCAATTGATTTCATGGCTTCCACCATTTCTCGAGTCTGGGCTCATCATCGCTTCCTCATAGTTCAGGTTCACCGTCTTCTACCAACAAGACAGTCAAGACAGGTTGCCGTACCACTCGGGAGGGCACACGACCTTGTCGACTGCGACGTTCAAGAGCAAGATCGTCCAAGCTTCATGATCCTTGTCATTAGCTTCCTCTATTGTTGGTGCAGCGCTTGGAACAATTTCAGTGTTTGCGCTACTCTCCAATTCAAGAGAAGGTTCAATAACCTCGTCTAGCTCTACTTTCCTCCCACTCACTTCTTTCGAGAGAAACTCCTTCTCAAGAAAGGAACCGTTTCACGACAAACACTTTGCCTTCGCTCGTGGATAGAAGGTATACCCAATGGTTTCCTTAGGGTATCCTATGAAGACGCATTTCTCCGCTTTGGTTCGAGCTTGTCCGCATCAACTTCTTGACGAAGCTTCGCATCCCCAAACTTTAAGAAACGACAACTTAGGTTTAGCACCAAACCACAGTTCATACGGTGTCGTCTCGACGGATTTAGATGGAGCCCTATTTAAAGTGAATGCAGCGGTTTCTAATGCATAACCCCAAAATGATAATGGCAAATCAAGAAGAGACATCATTGATCGGACCATATCTAATAGGGTTCGATTCCTGCTCGACACACCATTGCGCTGTGGTGTTCCGTATGGAGTTGTGAAACGATTCCACTTGCTTTAAGATGCGTGAGAAAATCATAACTCAAATATTCACCTCCACGATCGGATCGTAGAAACTTAATCTTCATTACGATGGTTCTCCACTTCATTCTGAAATTCCTTGAACTTTTCAAATGTTTCAGATTTATGTTTCATTAAATAGATATACCCATATCTACTTAAGTCATCGGTAAAAGTGAGGAAATAGCGATATCCACCGCGGCCAAAACACTCATCGGTCCGCATACATCGGTATGTATGATTTCCAACAAGTCCGTTGTCGCTCCATCATACCGAGAACGGGTTTTGATCATCTTGCCCATGAGGCATGGTTCGCATGTGTCAAATGATTCAAAATCAAGAGACTTCAAAAGTCCATCGAATGGAGTTTCTTCATGCGCTTTACTCCAATATGACCTAGACGATGCCACAAATAAGTAGTATTATCACTATCTACTTTGCATCTCTTAGCCTCAATGTTATGGATGTGTGTTTCATCCCTTCGAGATTTAGAAGAAATAAACCATTCACAAGAGGTGCATGACCATAAAAGATGTTACTCATATAAATATAACAACCATTATTCTCCGATTTAAATGAATAACCATCTTGCAATAAACACGATCCGAAATGATGTTCATGCTCAACGCAGTACATAATAACATTTATTAAGGTTTAAAACTAATCCCGAAGGTAAAACTAAGGAGAGGGTGCCGACGGCCATCACATCAACTCTTGATCCGCTGCCAACGCGCATCGTCACCTCATCCTCGCAAGCCGCGTCATTCCGTAGCTCTGCTTCGAGTTACAAATATTAGCAACGAACCGTATCAAATACCTGTACTACAACGAGGGCTAGTAAGGAAAACATCAATAACATGTATATCAAATATAACTTTGATGGTGCCAGCCTTCTTGTCCGCTAAGTACTTGGACGATATGCCCAAAGGACCCTTGTCCTTGCAATAGAAGCACAAAGGTCCGGCTTGGGACCGACTGAGCTTCTTCTCGGCAGGGCATTGCGCTTGCCACCGCCTTCTTGAAGGGCTTCTTTGCTCCTTACCTTTCTTAAAGGAGGGCTTGTTGACCATCAACACATGATTATCCTTCTTGATGTCCACTCAGCCTTAAGCTTTGCGAAGAGCTCGGTGATCGTATCGATGGAACCAATCTGATTATGAGTCACTACAAAACTTTTGTAGCTGGAGGAGTGATTGCAGAACTCACAATCTTGAGCTCCTCTAGAATCGCATTCCAGTTGCTCAAGGCGTTGAGTGTAGCCCGACATCTTTATGGCGTGCTCACTAACGAACTCCCTACCTCCATCTTGCAGTTAAATAACTTCTCAGATATCTCATATCTCTCATAACGGGCTTGAGTCTGAAACATGGTTTTCAGCTCCTCGAGAATCTCAAAGGGCCCGGATAGGTTTCAAACGATTTTGAAGCTCGGTTCCATAGCAAACAACATGGTGCTCTTAATCACACCATAATCATCTTTGCTGATCGATAGACAGCTTTTTCATCACCGGTAGCGCGATTAGGGGGTCACCTAACGCTTCCAAGGACATAGTCCTTTTGTCCGACGAGAATGATTCTTAGATTGCGGAACCAATTGGTGAAGTTAGACCCATTGTTTCTAAGCTTTTCCTTCTCAAAGAAAAACGCTTGAAGTTGAAGTTGGACTTGGACATGTGATCTACGATTGGCAAGTACAATTTAGACTATGTTCATGATAAATAGTTCAACTTAATCAAATTACTAGATGAACTCCCACTAAATTCAACATCCCTCAAGTTGTTTAGTGAACACGATCCAAATTCACCACACCTAATCCGATCATCACGAGAAGAGATGTGGTTTCAATGGTGGACAACAAAGTGTCGATCATATCATTCATATGACTCATGCTTAACCTTTCGGTTCTTGTGTTCCGAGGCCATGTCATACATGCTAGGCTCGTCAAGCTAGACCCAAGTATTTCTGTGTGCAAAAGGCTTGCACCCGTTGTGAGCGTAGAGTCTATAGCACCCGATCATCACGTGATGCTTGGACACGACGAACTTTCATAACGGTGCATACTTGGGGAGAACACAGTTTTATCTTGATCTTTAAGTGAGGAATCATCTTATAATGCTACCGTCGCGATCTAAGCATAATAAGATACATAAAGGATAAACATCACATGCATATAACTTTATGTGACATGGTATAGCCAATCCTCGCCAAGAATGATCTCCATCTTGTTCGCTCCGCATGATCTCCATCACTCCACCATGATTGCCTCCACCATGAATAGCAACTACAACTATTGCTAACTACTTAGCGATAAAGTAAAGCTATTACATGGCGTATAAGAAGTTGACTCGCAGTCATACACAATTATAAAGACAACCATATGGCTCCTGCCGGTGTACTCATCGACATGCAAGTCGTGAAACATTACAAAACATGATCATCACATACAATATACACATCACATCTTGGGCCATACCATATCACGTAAAAACACTCCTGCAAAAACAAGTTAGACGCCTCTACTTTGTTGTTGCATGTTTTACGTGGCTTATGGGAGTAGATGCTAAGAACGATTCTTACCTACGGAAAGCCACAACGGTGATATTATGGTTGCCAAACTCCGGTGTTAATCCCATGACAACTATAGTGAGAGAAACTGACATCCACCAGCCGCATGTGTGGTACAAGCCACACGTCAAGTGCGGAGCCGGTCTCGCGAACGACGTCGCGTAAGGTTGGCCTGGACCGCTTCAATCTCACTATCCCGCGTCATAAGAATAACACAAACAAGAGGCTTGCAACAGAAAACATCAACGCCCGCAACAACCATGTTGTGTTCTACTCGTGAAACACATCTACGCATAGATCTAGCTCTGATACAACTGAAGGGTTTCGCGGCATAGTAAATCAAAATTTTCTACGGAGCGAACAGAGGGAAAGCCAAGATCTAATCTAGGAGATGCAAACAACGAGAGAGATTGGATTAGATCTTCATACCATTGAAGATTCGCACATCGGAACGTTCATCGGAACGTGGGTGATGTAGTCGTACTCGCTTCTCCTCCTCGCGATCCGATCCGATCTAGCACCACAAGTGGCGGTGCCTCCGTGAGATGCACACGTGCAGCACCTCGACGTCTCCTCCTTCCTCGGACCAGCGAGTATGGTGGAGAGATAGATTGGATCTACAACACGACGGCGTGGTGTATATGGTGGAGAATTTCTGCAGGCTTCGCCTACAAAATCGGGAGGGAGAGAGGAAGGTAGCAAGGCTGCTAGGGCTTGGAGGAAGGTGTGAGAGGGAGGCGCACCACCCTCTATATATAGAGGGGGCGGCCAGCCCTTGCCCTCCTCCAAGCATATCTCTAGTTTAAACAATTTAAACTCTCCTTATCTAGAAATCCTATCTCGATTTAAACTCTCCTTATCTAGAAATTCTATCCAGATTTAAACGAGTCAAATATCTCTAGAATCGGCTGGGCCCTATGGGGCCTTGTGACCTGGCCCAATGCGCCAGGACACTCCCTCATAGGCCCATGACCCTCCCGGAAGGTGGGGCCACGTTGGTCCCCTTCCGGAAGGTTCTAGCTTCGGTATAATACCGATTAACCCGGAACAATTAGAACTCCAAAAACTGCTTTGCCTTATATGAATCTCATTCTCGAACCATTACGAACCTCTCGTGATATCCCGGATCCCATCCGAGACTCGAACAAAATTCATAAACCAATTATCCAATCTATCCTAGCGCCGAGATACGTTATGTGTGACCTGCGGTTCGAGAATATGAGACATGATCTTCTATCAATAATCAACAGCGGGTGCAGGCACCCATATTGACTCACACATTCATCGATGATCATATCGGATGAACCACGATGCCGAGGATTCAATCAATCCCATATATATTCCCTTCGTCTCGCGATATTTTACTTGCCCGAGATTCGATCGTCGACGGCGGTCATACCTAGTTCAATCTCGTTCACAGCAAGTACTTTACTGCTCCGTAATCCGATATCACTTTGTGATTAACTCCTTAACCACATGCTTGCAAGCGGTGTTGATATCGACACGAGTGGGCCCAAGTATATCTCTCCGACTTGGGAGGACAAATTCCATCTCGATACATACAACCCAATACATTTTCCTATCACCGAGAGACACCTTTATGATCACCCTCTCATAGGATGACGTTTGATGACCTCAAAGCTTTCTTCCGGTACGGGGAGTTGCATTATCTCATGGTCTAAGGAATACAATATTTGACATAGGAAAAGCTTCGCAAAGATGAACATGATGAAATGATCTAATTGCTTAGTTTGGTCTGCATCCATCATATCATTCTCCCAATGATATGATCTCATTATCAATTGACAACTCATGTCTATGGTTAGGAAACCTTAACCATCATTGATCAATGAGCTAGTCCATAGAGGCGTACTAGGGACACGGTGTTGTTTACAAACCACACAAGTATTAAAGTTTCCGCTTAATACAATTCTAGCATGGAACATAAACTTTATCATGAACAAGAATTATAATAATAACATCTTTATTATTGCCTCTAGGGCATAATTCCAACAGGTGGTAGTGGGATGATAGGTTGGAGCGCGTCCATTTGGTCTAAGGGAAGGCTTCTGAAAGGTCCTGTCTTGGTGAAAATCAAGGCTTGTGGGGAAAGTGCACAACCTCTGCAGATGGAAGAATCTAAGTACTTAGCCATGTACCTGGAAAAGGACAACTTGATCATCAAGACATGGAAGCTATCAAGAATCTCCTCATCCCAATTTCTAAGTAAAAACTTGTGGGTGAAGAAGGGTGAAGGACCCCAATGTCTATTGGTGGTTCCTTGGGAAAAGTTTTGACAAAGAAAAACTTAGTGATTTCAACTAATAGGTAAAACCTATTTTGAGCAAAGCAAGCCTAAGCTAAACTTAGCCAAATTGCATATAGTATTTAGTCCACCAAAATTATACTAAGGTATCACTTGCCTATACTATTCCAATGTATTAACCCACTGTGGCTATAACTTGTGATGTTGCAGGTTACTCTGATGAGGATTAGGAGTCATGAGTGTACACTCAACATGTTTGCCTGTGGCACATGAAGATGAAGACTTGTTATCTATTTACTTATTTAAACTCTTGTACTAGGCCTGTGGCCATGGAGTTGTAAAAACTATGTTTGTCTCTGGAATGACTATAATAATGACCTTTGTTTCTGTGTACTTCATCTTAAACTGTGGATGCTAGCATTGATCCAGGGACTAGCATTGCAATCACAGGGATCCTTTTCCTTTATAAAGGAGGGATCTTACAGATGGTATCAGATCACTATGTTGCCTGTAGGATTATGACCCTAGGATTGGAAACCACTAAGGAAATTTTTTTCAACAACTTCCACACTTGTCTATTATTCTCGTAAACTTTTCTAATCTACTTTCTCATCTCTATTTGTAGATGAACTCCATCAACGAAGCTGTGAAGAAGGGACCACTCATGACAATGACTTTGGAATGTGAGACAGAGTTCCCCAAGACTCTCAAGGACCTCATGGTTGCAATGGGAATACATGGTGTAGCTGTGTACAAAGGTTTTCCTGTGATGGATGAAGGAGTTGAGTACTGGTGGGTGCAACTTCACTTGTATAAAAACAAGGAAGACAACCACAAGGACTCAGGATTCTGCATGGTCACCAACACAATGATGCACACTACATTCTTTGATTCAACAAGGGATGCAGCTTGGAGAGCCATCAAAGAACTTGGTGATAGAATCAAGTGCAGAATGCTTAACACTCAGAATGATCTTAAGGAAGAGAAGAAACATGCCCAAGAGTTAGAGGCTACCAAACAAAGCCTAAGGAAGGACATCATAGACTTAGCAATGGAGTATTGTGATCTAGACAAACAGATTGCCTCTAGGGATGCCCTGTTAGCCAACTTGGCAAGTGAGATGGGATTATGATGTACCACATTAGTTGGACCACCATACTTATCATTTTATTTTCCAAAAATGTTGTCTAAATAAGTTGAACCTTGGATGCTTGTAATGGATTTTATGTATGCTATGACTTGTGTGTTTGCCAATGTTATGCTTGTGATGCTCTGTCTTGAAATTTATTTAATGTGTTGATTCTAACTTTTTCTATCTTATTAAATAGATGCCTAATGTTACCATCAGCACTGTTGAGGAGTTCCAAGGAACTCGTTTTGGCCCTCGTATTATTGAGCTCACTACTTTGCTCAATCTTCCTCTTCCTACTATCATGGTGCTTCCCCTCACCAAGTTTGAGAGGAAAGACCTTTGGGGTTTCAAGGTTAATCAGCTAGGACGCCAGACTCAGCCTACCACGGAGGCTATCATCTTCAAGCTCATGCACGATGACAAGGAGAGAGAGGCCTAGAGGTAGTCATGCAGGACTTGATTGGACGTCTGTTAGGGCGACACTCTCGGCAGGTTAAAGGTACTCACTTCCACGTCTTCAGTAGACATGATGAGGATGGAGAGGCCATCGACTTCGAGGAAACTTTGAGGGATACAGCTCAGCCGATTCGCCTATACCTCCAGGACTTAGAGGTTCTTCTTAGGCACGTGGACACTGATAGGACCAACGTCATGCTTAGCAATGACGAACTCTAGGTGCAGCTTCCTGAGAAGGACAAGATCTTCGCGGAGCAAGATGAGATAGTCAAGGATATGGAGGCAAAGTTCGAGAGCCAGGACAGAAAGTTCAAGAGTCAGGAGAAGCGAGTCCAAGATAGGAGCAAGAGGATTCGGGACATGACTGAAGAACTGCAGGCCAAGGACTTCGAGCTCGAGCATCAGCAGACTGTGATTGAGAGGCTTCGTTCTCAGAAGAGGGATCTCAAAGCCAAAGTAGAGACCTTGACCACCAATGTCGAGGAATACAAGACCGCTATGGAGAATGCAGGTCTTACCTTTGTTGAGGAGGAGGTTTATGCCGAGGAGTAGTGATGACTACTCATTTATCATTTATTTATCATACTTTATTTGAGTCACAATGACCATCCAACATGTGGATGGCTTGTTATTGGTGTGTTTACTTTGCAAACTTTTCGTTTTTGTTTTTGAACTATTATTATTGTGATGCATGTTTGGTGATTGTTTATGTGATGTATTGTGCATGTTAGCATCTATGGGTATCTCATTCTTATCTCTATTGAACAAACCACAGATGCCTCCCCGTCGTGCCAATCCCAACCCCAACAACAACAACATCACCCCTGAGATGCAGCAAATGATGACAGCTCAGACTCAGCTGATGCAAATGATGACTACGTTCATCCAGAACCAGAACAACAACAACAACAATAACAACAATAACAACAACAAAAACAACAACCCACCGGGTTTTGACATGCTTACCAGGTTCTTGAGATTGAGGCCAGCAAAGTTCTCAGGAACAACTGATCCTATGGTGGCCAATGATTGGCTACGCTCCGTGAACAAGGACTTGGTAACAGTTGGCTATACTGATGAAGAGAAAGTCAGATTTGCAGCTCACTTGTTGGAAGGACTGTAACACCCTCAGAATCGGACCTATGCAAGTTTGAGCAAAATTTGCTAAACCCGCATAGAAACGATTCAAAGGTGCCCACCAGGCACTTTCGTGCGGGTGGAAAACGAAGTAATAACATTACACAACAGTCCTCGATGGGACCCACAGAACAGATATATATATAACAGCGACTCAAAGGGTCAAGAATACAGATATAATATACAAAGATCCAAATCACCTTGAAAACGATAGAGCGTCCGACTACGGACAAGATGCAAATGGGGCTAAGAGCCCTGAAGAATAACCAATGGCGTCCATAACTCCCGAGCCAAGCCGGAAGGGTAACCCCGCTAACGCGTCGATCTCAAAACCTGCTTAAACAAAAGGGTGCAAAAAGGGCAAAGGAAAAGAAGGAGCGTCGATCGAGGCCAAGACACGGCGAGGCTAGACCGGCGTCCTCGCCTACATAGGTATGGTGGATCAAGGCGGCAAAGATGCACTAAACAACCTATAGAGACTCGATACAACTGGCGGATATCAGAGAGGGATGAGAATGACCTAACCGGATCCAACCTGAAGCTAGCACCAAACAAACCCATCCTGGTGGTTCCCCCTCGAGACCAAACGAGGAAGTCAACCGAGGAACTCACACAGTTGGCAGTTTTATTTATTCGGTTATCGTTGCAGCAATTACTAGTCAGGTATAGGTAATCATCCTGATAAAGTAGGCAGTGGGCACTTTTAGTTAACCATTCCGTTATAGTTGCATCACTTACTAATCAGATACAAATAGCATGAGATAACCCAAAACCCAGCAGTTGTTGGTACTTTTATTCAGCCATTCCGTTGTAGTTGCAATACTTACTAGTCAGATACAATTGTCGCAAGCGACAAACCAAACAAGCAATTGTGGGCAGTATTATTTAGCCATTCCGTTGTAGTTGAAGCTGATTACTAGTCATTATAAAGTCAAATTTATAGCAATAAACTTTAGTTATGCTTGTCTATGATCGAGATACTGTGCTCCAAGTCGTCCATATCCGCGGACACGGCTTTCAGAAAGTTTTACCCGGCCGGGGTGCACCAATAGCAACACACGCTCGATCAACCTCGGAAAAACCAACTCAAAACCCAACGAGGCTTTCACTGAACAATCACAGATTCAGAAATATTTGAGGCCACCCGTTGAGTAGATCCCGCAGCCGGTGACTCGGGACGGATCAAGGTTGTGGGGACAGAACGTGAGCGGGAACCCAAAGCGGGCTTGTCGACACCATGAATCGTGCCACTATCCTAAACGATGCAGTGTGCTATCCGTCGCACAATTTAAATACGAGAAAGTAGCATGGCATAAAACAGGATCGTAAATAAAACCTCAAACTAGTTTGTGGCCCCAAGAAATAAGACGGAATCAAGCTCAGCTCGGGGGTCCCATATACCTCCCGGATGTGGATAGCGCGATAAATCAAGGAACAGGTATCAAGTACTCGGGGTCCTACGGGACACAAGTGGGCGTTCGGAAACCAAATATTTTCTATCACCCACCGATGCCTCTGCTTATTTCCATTTTAGTTGTTAAACAGAAATTAAAGTGACGATAAGTAAAACTAGAATCATCTCCAACGTCAACGTGCGGCAAAACATCAGCAACTGTGGCATATGACGACACACATCAGCACTTGAGCAAGCAACTACGACGCACAAGTCCAACTATCTACCAAACAACAGGTAATAGGGTGTGTCCAAGGCAATATAGGGCTGCACGGTATATCACAGGTACGGAACTGAAGCATCGCAACACAGATAGCAATAGATCAACAGGAGGGAATAAAGACTATAAAAGTAAGATAGGTAGAGAGGGGAGGTGCTCGCCTGAAAACATTGTCGAAGGGTTCAACCGAAGATCGGGGCGAAGCTCACAACAACTCAACGGCCTTATCCGCGAAGAAGCAAAACACTAGAATAAACACCGGATGCAATATTTAATAAAACGGCAGAAGATCGGCATGATGCATGTATGATGGATGACATGGCAAAGGTGCGATGCAATTAGGTCATGTTAAGTGGAAACGGGGTCCCGACAATTAGTTAAATGGTTCAAGTTATTTAGAACCCCCACAATTTAAATGTTGTATTAGCATGGCAAAAGATAGCACCGGGTTCGCTACACAAATTTAAATGAGGCCAATATAAGGCTAGATTTGCCCGCATATGGGCCCCATATTTAATTATTAGGTGAATCGGCATAAGGCCCCCAAACCACATGTGCATGCGAGATGACAGATAAATATGCAACAAGTTGTTATGTTATAAAATAGGGTTCGAGGAAACGGGTCACACATTAGGGTTCTCGACGTTCTTGGGGTTCCGGGGTTCGGGGTCGGTCTCAGGGTGCAGGGTTCGGCGAGGTCGTTCTCGGACTCAGGGGTAGGTCTTGGCGCATCCGGGGTCTTCGGGTCATGTTGTCGGTCATGGCGTCCGAAAAGGGGTACTTGGTTCGGTGTCGGGGCGCATCGGGTGCTTCCGGGTCGGTGCCGTTCTTATTGTCGCGCCGATCTTGTCGGGTCCCACGGGGTCGATCTTGCCGTTGCGAGGGTCTTGTCAGGCCCGCGCAATCGAGTCGGTCTTGGCATTCAGGATGAAGTACTTGTCGTTCTCGTGGCGATCTTGCGTCCTCCCGGTTCGGGTCTTGGCGTCCGAGGGTAGATCCTGGCGTGTCGAGGGTCCGGTCTCCGGTACATCGGGATCGGTCTTCGGGGAACTTTTCGATCCATGCCGAAGATCTTGGAAGCAGGCATTGTTGCGTCGAGGGCCTCGGGGTTCACCGTCGGTGGCCTTCAGGTTCGGGGGTCTCGGCGTCTTTGGGTCCGGGAACCGCTTCGGAATCCGGGAGGTGTTCTTGGCGCTCGATGTCCGTGAGGCAGTCCTTGGAGTCCAGGACGGAGATCTTGGGGTTTAGGGCCTCGATTGTCGGCACTGATCTTGACAGCACAAACCCGGACCTCGTCGTCTAGTTCCGATCATCTTCTAGTGGCTTTGCACGAGTCGACTTGGCCACCACAGGTGCAACATCGTGTACTTCTCCACACGTCAACATGACCTTGCTATCCACCGGGAGGCACCCAGAGCTTCTTTCATCCAACGAGGTAGTACGCTGCCGGTGCCCTTGCGCCTTGGGCTCTGTGTGCCAGGCGGTCTTCCCCTGACGAACATCCGAGGAAGCACGCGACGGTGTCGGGTTGAGCAGATGCGACGGCTTGCATGAGCGGCGGCGGGGAGGCGAGAGCGGGAGGCGCCATGGCGCGGCGGGAGACCCGAGGTCGGGAGGCAGGCCTTGGATGGAGGCGGGGAGACGGCTCGCGTCGGGTGGTGGCGGGCGTGGGGATGGGGCGACAGAGGTGGGCGGCGGCGAGGGGGCAGGCGGCTGGGAAGAGATCGGCCGGCGACGTGAGCCGGGAGGAGGGTGCAGCAGGTGGCACTGGGCGGAGCGGGCAGGATCGGCGGAGGCCAGGCTCGTCGGCCGGCGACGCGGTGGATGCTGCGGTGGAGGAGAGAAGGCGCGCGGGCGGGATAGAAGGGGAAGGAGGACGGGGGCGTCGGGCCTGGCACGGTGGTGAGGGAGTCCGGCGCCGGCGGCGGGAGAGGGGCCGGCGACGGGGAGCCCTGGCGCGGAGGAGGCTCGAGGCGGGGGAGGATGAGGCGGCGAGGGAGCCGCGGCTCGGGGGAGGGGAGGCGGTGCTGCGGAATGGAAGAGAGAGGGAGGAGGGAGAAGCGCGGTTGGTGGGTGGTGGGTCCCAGGCGGGACCCGAGGCAGGGGGGGTGGACCAAACGAGTGGCCAGAGGCGGTTCGGTCGTGCGTGTGTGCTGAGGGGAGAAAGAGGGGCTTGTGTGGCTAGGTGGGGAGGTGGCTGCTGAGATGGCTGGGTGGGATTGGGTTGAGGAAGTGAGAGGGTGAGGTGGCGGATGGGGATTGGTTGGGGTGAGGTGGCCAGGGGGTGTGGGTAGGTTAGTTGGTAGGTTTAGAAAAAGGGGCGGACCGTTTGTAAATTCCTGGGGGTGGTCGTTCGGGTCGGAACGGCCCGTTCGACTGCCCCCGCTAAAATAATAAATAATTTTATTTATTTCAAACAAAGCTTTTGCAAACCGATATCGGGCAAAACAAAATATTCCGGCGACCTGGATTTTTTATGTTTGAGTCAAGAGGGGGCGTTTTAGAAAACAAAACGGGCTTTGCGAACATAGTTTTATGCAAACAATGCATGATGATGACGATGCAACGCACAAATTCGACGCGATTTTCTAGTAGTGGTTTTGCGGGATGCCACAAGGACCAGCAGCCACTTGGTGGCATAACTTCCAGATCACCACTCCCATTGCAGATGTGACATGGGCTATCTTTGAAGATGGCTTTCATACCGCTCACATCTCATCCGGAGTGATGAGTTTGAAGAAGAAAGAGTTCCATAATCTGAAGCAGCGCCACCGCAGCGTGGCTGAATATATTGAGGAGTTCAACAATCTGGCGCGTTATGCACCGGATGAAGTTGACACTGATGCTAAGAGGAAGGAAAAGTTCGTTGAAGGGTTGAATGATGAACTGAACCTGCAGCTATTAGTGGCCTATGTTCCCACATACCAGTCTCTTTGTGATAAGGCTGCTATTTTGGAGAACAAAATGAAGCAAGTTGAGAGTAGAAAGAGAAAGCACTCGGACAAGCACAGCTCGGGATCGTCTCACAAACGTTCCCATTATGATGATAATGGAAGCTTAGGATCCCACAAGCATGGGAAATTCAACAAGCACCACAACCACCACCGCCATCATGACAACAAGCATCACCGTAGTCATGACAATGACAAATACAAGAACCACAAGGGTGGATATAAGAGCCACCACAGTGGTAGTGGAAGTGGCAGTGGAAGCCAGCCTGTCAAGAAGGATATTAGTCAGGTTGAGTGTTTCAAGTGCAAGAAGATGGGGCATTATGCAAATGAATGCCCGGAAAAGAAAGTTGAAGGACCCAACAAGCCCAAACCTTTTCACAAGGGACAAGTAAACCACATCAATGTGGAGGAAATTTATGAGGAGCCTGATGCTGTTGCTGGTAAGTTCAAACTCAATTCTATTCCAACACTTGTTCTTTTTGATACTGGAGCATCGCATTCATTCATATCAAAAGAATTTGTTGATAGAAATGAGTTTCCAACTGAAAACATTGGGTGTCCAATAAAAGTTAGTTCTCCAGGTGGAGATATGATAGTAAGTCTTGGATGCCGGGATCTAGTAATAGAGTTTGGAAAGCATAAGTTTCCAGTGAGTCTGATAATCCTAGATTCCCAAGGACTGGATGTAATTTTGGGAATGGATTGGATGGCTAAGTATGAAGGAGTATTAGATTGTGCTAATCGTACTGTTGCACTCACAACCCCAGAAAGAAAATGGATTAAATTCAAGTCTAACTTTGAATCAAAAGGGAGTAAGCTAAATTCTCTTAAGGGGGTTAGCATAGACAGTGTGCCAATTGTGAGTGAATATCCGGATGTGTTTCCGGAAGAATTGCCGGGAATGCCACCAGATAGAGATGTGGAATTTCTTATTGATTTGCTACCAGGATCTGGACCAATAGCAAAGAGACCGTACAAGATGTCAGTTGATGAACTGAAAGAACTCAAGAAACAACTTGGAGAGCAGTTGCAGAAAGGATTTATTCAACCAAGTTCTTCATCTTGGGGAGCCCCAGTTTTGTTTGTGGAAAAGAAAGATAGAAATCAAAGGTTGTGCATAGATTACCGTTCACTCAATGAGGTGACTATCAAGAACAAATACCCTTTGCCAAGAACCAATGACTTGTTTGATCAGCTAGAAGGAGCTTGTGTATTCTCAAAGATTGATCTCCGGTCAGGTTATTTTCAGCTCAAGATAAGAGAGCAAGACATACCTAAGACAACATTCACCACAAGGTATGGATTGTATGAGTATACCGTGATGCCATTTGGTTTGACCAATGCTCCAGCATACTTCATGAATATGATGAACAAGGTGTTCATGGAATTCCTTGATAAGTTTGTTGTCGTTTTCATCGATGACATTTTAATCTACTCCAAGAGCAAAGAAGAGCATGAAGGACATTTGCGTTTGATACTTGAGAATCTTAGAGAGCATAAACTTTATGCCAAATTCAGCAAGTGTGAATTCTGGTTGAATGAAGTTAGATTTCTTGGACACGTTGTGTCAGGAGATGGTGTTGCAGTTGATCCTGCTAAAGTTTCAGCTGTAACTAAATGGGAATCTCCCAAATCAGTGAAAGAAGTTCATAGTTTCCTTGGCTTAGCAGGTTACTATAGAAGATTCATTGAAAATTTATCCAAGGTAGCTAAGCCTATGACAGAATTGCTAAAGAAAGACAAGAAATTTGCTTGGTCTGAAGGTTGTGAACTAAGCTTTCAAGAATTGAAGAAGAGACTTGTGACAGCACTAGTATTATGTCTTCCAGATTTGGAGAAGGATTTCCAAGTGTATTGTGATGCATCTCATCATGGTTTGGGTGTAGTACTTATGCAAGAAGGAAAAGTTGTGGCTTATGCCTCGAGACAACTCAAAACTCATGAAGTGAACTATCCTACTCATGATTTAGAGTTAGCCTCTGTTGTCCATGCACTCAAAACATGGAGACATTATCTTTTGGGAAAGCGCTGTGAAGTGTTCACAGATCACAAGAGTTTGAAGTATATCTTCACCCAGAAGGAAATTAATATGAGACAAAGAAGATGGCTAGAACTCATCAAGGACTATGACTTGAGTTTGCAATACCACCCCGGTAAAGCAAATGTTGTAGCAGATGCTCTAAGCCGTAAAGTTTTGGTGAATGGCCTTACTAGGGAGAATTGCCAGATGATCTATGTGCCCAATTTAGAGATATCAGATTGGAGATTGTGCCTGAAGGACATCTCATGTCTTTGGATGTTCAACCTACTTTGTTGGACAAAATCAAAGAAGCCCAGAAGACTGATCAGGAAATTGAAGAAATTAAGGAGAAGATTGGCAAAGGAAAAGCCAAAGGATTCCATGAAGACGAACAGGGTACTTTATGGCATGGAAAACGTATCTGTGTTCCACAAGATCTGGAGCTTCGGAAACTAATTTTACAAGAAGCACACAACTCACCGTATTCCATTCATCCGGGTAACACCAAAATGTACATGGATATGAAGGAAATATTTTGGTGGAATAATCTCAAGAAGGACATCGCCGAACATATTTCTTTGTGTGATGTGTGTAGTAGAGTGAAAGCGGAACATCAGAAACCAGCAGGTTTGCTTCAACCACTACCTATTCCTGATTGGAATTGGGACAAGATTGGTATGGATTTCATTACCGGATTGCCAAGGACCCAGTCAGGATATGATTCTATTTGGGTAGTAGTGGATCGCCTAACTAAAGTGGCTCATTTCATACCCGTGAAGACAACTTACACAAGTGCTAAGTTGGCCAAGATATATATGAGTAGAATTGTATGTCTACATGGAGTACCCAAAAGTATTGTGTCAGATAGAGGAACCCAATTCACTTCCCATTTTTGGAGGCAATTACACGAGTCATTGGGAACGAGGTTAGAATTCAGCACTGCTTTTCATCCTCAAACTGATGTACAAACAGAAAGGACTAATCAGATTCTTGAAGATATGTTGAGGGCATGTGCCCTAGAATATGGAGCCAGTTGGGATGAAAGTCTGCCTTACACAGAATTTTCTTATAACAACAACTATCAAGCCAGCATTGAGATGGTACCATTTGAGTTTCTCTATGGGAGAAAATGTACCACCCCATTGCTATGGAATGGTGTGGGAGAAAGAAGTTTGTTCGGACCAAAACTTATCAAAGAAGCCGAAGAGAAAGTCAAGCTGGTTAAGGACAAATTAAAGATAGCACAGTCCCGACAAAAAAGCTACGCAGATCCTAAGCGTAGAGAAGTCACCTATGAAATTGGTGATAGAGCTTATCTTAGAGTGTCACCACTTCGTGGAGTGAAGAGGTTTGGAGTCAAAGGGAAGTTGGCCCCAAGATATGTTGGACCATTCAAGATTCTGAGTCGTAAAGGAGAAGTTGCCTATGAAATTGAATTGCCAGAATCTTTGTCAGCTGTTCATAATGTGTTTCATGTGAGTCAGCTTAAGAAATGTCATCCAGAAATGGAAGAAACTTCTTTGAAGGATACTATACCTTTGGAAGAGGTTCAGTTGGAGAGTGACCTCACTTATGAAGAGAAACCTATCAAGATTCTTGAGACTACTGAAAGAGTCACACGGACTAAGACTATCAAGTTCTGCAAAGTTCAATGGAAACACCATTCCGAAGAGGAAGCAACATGGGAAAGAGAAGATGATCTTCGGAAAGACCACCCTCACCTATTTGCTAGCCAATCCGAATCTCGAGGGCGAGATTCACCTTAAGGGGGTTAGATTTGTAACATCCCTAAAATCATATTTCAAACTCATGCATATCATCCATGCATCCATGATCATGTAGAATTCATTTCAAACAAATTAATTCAAAAACAGGAGCATATGAGCTCATTATTTTATGTGATCAGCATTTGAACAAATGCTACTCTCCAATGGGAGATTGTTGTTCCTTGAACCAAACTTTGTTGTCTTATTGCTCTCAGGTTGTATTGCTAGATTGCCAAGATTTAAACCAAAGTTTCAAAACAAATATGATTTGAAAACCAATTTCAAAACTTATTCAAACTAGTGCTATGTCACTGCTATTTTATTTTATTTCAAGTGACCAGGCCAATTCAAAGTGACCACTTGGTTTTATGCTCAGAAATGTGATTGTTGCACACTGCAAAAATCCTGAAAAGATTTGAATTCAAATAGATTTTGAAATCATTTGAATTGATTCCTGAAATTGAAAACAGAAAAATAAAAGGAGAAAAGAAATAGAAAAGGGCCGGCGCCACCTATCTAGCCCAACGACGGATTCAGCCCACTAAGCCCACCCGGGTTCCCCCTCTCTCTCTCTCACTCGCAGACGCACCCATCGAGTGACTGACGCCAGGACCCTACCCCCTCTCTGTTTCTCTCGTGATTTGGGCCTCCTGCGCGTCACCTTAGGTCCCAAATCGCGCCCACGACCACGTCGCCGGCCGTTCCCTCCGCCATTCACTGCCGCGTTGATTCCGCGCTTAATTGCCATTGATACCGCGCGAGATCCTCGCCCCCACTCTGGCTATAATACCACCTCTCCCTCGCGGCCATTTCCCCCAACAAAGCCAGACAGAAACGCCCCCAGGCTGCCCGCAATCGCTCCTGCACCGCCGCAGACAGAGCTCACTCCGGCGACCAATCCCGGTGAGCCCCGTGCGCCCCTTCTTCTCTAGTTCTTGCAGATAGCTTCGCAACTTACTTGCGCACCTTCTGACACCATTGGTTCCTCCTATACCTCCCCAGGTCGTCGTCTTCGTCAAGCACAACAAGGTTCCGACGACGTCCTCAACTCCGGCGATTAAATTCGGTGAGCCCCTTGTTCCCCTTCGCCTCTGATTCACACGATCGTGTTTGCCGTACTATTGCGCATATCCTGATGCCTTTTATTCATGCTAGGGTGACCAGGAGCGTCACGCGTCGTCGTCACCGAGCCCGATCTTGTCGGCAACTCAAACCCGAGCGATGCGGCCGTGTCCGTGCGCCCCTTGCCAAGCCGTCGCCAGGTTGAGCATCAATGCATAGCTACGAACCTGGTAAGCACCTCCGATGACCCCAGAAACCCCTGTAGCACCGCGCTGCCGTAGGCAGACCTCGCCGCCGCCAGATGCCATCGCCAGCGCCGCCCATGTATGGTTGCTTGGTCGATGACCGTTGGATCTAGATCCAGCGCGTGTAAATAGATCACTTATCGAAACGTTATGAGTAGATCTGGACCGTGCAGGATAAGTTAGATCTAACGGCTTGTGAGCGCGATCCTGAGCGAACCGGTATGCACCAATCAGGTTATGACGCGTGGCTAGAGTTTAGGTTTAAAAAATAGGATTTGAATCTATTAGATGTTTGAATTTGTTTTAGCCATAACTTTTGATTCCCACGTTCAAATTTGACAAATTTTATATCAATGGAATCAGGAGAACAAGACCTTTCTAAATATGCAATGTGTTTAATGTTTTGCTTCGGTTAAAATGGTTTTATTTACAGAAACATGTGTAGGGCTATTTTGAGTATATGAATTGTTTAAGAAATGTTTTAGTGTTTAAATAATTGTTATTTCGCAAGCTTTGAACTTGTTTATGAACCAGTACTGTACAATTGTTTTGTTGAGTTTAAAAAATCATCACATATCATATTGCATGCATCCATGTATTTTTTCTTGTATTTATTTGTATGTGATTTGTTGCTATGATTCTATGTGTAGATTTTGGTACCAATAGTGATTGTGATTGTGAGGAGTGTAGCTACTCTCCAAACTACCAAGGAAAGTGGTGCTTCATGATATTTTTAACCCTATGTTTTCTACTAAGCATTAGAAATATTTTGTTAGTCTTGCATGTTATATTTTGCTTATATGCTATGCTTGGCAAATCCTAGTAGTTGTAGAATTGCTAGAAATTTCTAAGTTAAGATGCTTATCTATGCCATGCTTAGCCTAGATAGTAGTAACCAAAGGGTGGTGAAATATACATGCTATGATAAAAATATTTCTAAGTCTTTGGACTTGTGTTTTGCCTAATAAAAAAACTAAGTGAATGAAACACCTGGGTGGAATGGAAGGAATGGTTTATGTTGAGTGGTTAAACAAGGCCCATTTCTATGGTTTACCTTGTGTATCTCACTTGTGGAAAGCCACCCAGGAACAAAGAGATTTTAGAGGCCAAGTGTTAAGAAGCTTCTAGTGAAGCCACTTGGCAATATGGGCTCTGCCAGGATCATATAGGTTGCAATAACTTAGCCATTTGGACAGTTGGTGGTAGTGGGATGATAGGTTGGAGTGCGTCCATTTGGTCTAAGGAAAGGCTTCTGAAAGGTCCTGTCTTGGTGAAAATCAAGGCTTGTGGGGAAAGTGCACAACCTCTGCAGATGGAAGAATCTAAGTACTTAGCCATCTCCCTGGAAAAGGACAACTTGAGCATCAAGACATGGAAGCTATCAAGAATCTCCTCATCCCAATTTCTAGGTAAAAACTTGTGGGTGAACAAGGGTGAAGGACCCCAATGTCTATTGGTGGTTCCTTGGGAAAAGTTTTGACAAAGAAAAACTTAGTGATTTTAACTAATAGGTAAAACCTATTTTGAGAAAAGAAAGCCTAAGCTACACTTAGCCAAATTGCATATAGTATTTAGTCCACCAAAATTATACTAAGGTATCACTTGCCAATACTATTCCAATGTATTGACCCACTGTGGCTGTAACTTGTGATGTTGCTGGTTACTCTGATGAGGATTAGGAGTCATGAGTATACACTCAACATGTTTGCCTGTGGCACATGAAGATGAAGACTTGTTATCTATTTACTTATTTAAACTCTTGTACTAGGCCTGTGGCCATTGAGTTGTAAAGACTATGTTTGTCTCTGGAATGACTGTAATAATGACCTTTGTTTCTGTGTACTTCATCTTAAATTGTGGATGCTAGCATTGATCCAAGGACTAGAATTGCAATCACAGGGATCCTTTTCCTTTATAAAGGAGGGATCTTACATTATTGCTTGTCCTCAAGCAATTCAGTTGAAAACTGAGTGCGATAAAAGAACTTTCACGAACACATTTGCTTCATATGATGTATATATTCTCAGCACATGAGTAGATACTTAGACAATTCATAATAAGGAGTATGCAACTAAGTCTACTTAATAGTCATTGCAAGCTATGAAGAGATTCCAACTCAACAATAATAAGTAGCATGAAACATAAACATAAGCAACATTGCAATGCTCATAAAAGGGTATGATAGAATGGTATCTTGCTTGCCTTTGATGGTGGAGCAAAACATGAATCCCAAGGCACCTTTGAAGTTCAAGAGATTACTAGAAGTAAAGATATCAGAGATACAAGCATCAAAGTCATGACATAATTAACCAAGTTTTGATACAAGCACATTACACTAAGAATGACAACTATCCTCTCAAGAAAGTGCTCATAGAATAAGTGGTGACTCAACAAGGAAATGAAAAGGTTTTGAAAAGTTTGAAAGGATTCCAAATGCTGAAAGTATGGTACTCATTAGCTTTGAGCTCTCATTGCCCCTATCATAAGCATCTTTAGATGGTTAAGGTGAAAGTGAGGTCCAATATGAGTTATATGCTTGACAGACCATAAACTAGAAATCTCATGTCCCTTGAGTACGAGGGCTGCTCCTCATGCTACTCAACTTTAGTTACTGGTAAGTTCTTGTCATTGTAAATACATGCGTATCATAGAGAACCGCGAACGGGGTACCCCTTGCACACGATACAGGAGCTATCCATAATCAAAATGAGAAGGCAAGGAGACAATGAGTATCTTAGCGATATTTTTATTTGCTATTTGCATAGGTTTTTATTGAGGATGCTTCACAGATTGCTCATTATCCTTATGCTGCAAGTTTCCACCATGATTAGGCATGGCTTAGGCTAGCGGCCCATGCGTTTCTCTAACACATATATATAACTCCATGAACTTACAAGCTCCCCTTTTATTTCACACCGACGACATCTATAAACAAAATAGCATGATATCATCTGGGTACAATGTACAAGTGCAATGTTGAAAGCGTTCCCCGTGACAGCACGATTCTGCTAACTCCCAGCCTATAATTTGCAAGCATATAACTTTCATAGACAATCACAATGGTTCAGGTTTATTGAGTGCAAGAAATAAAGTGTGCCATAAAGTTCGTGAGAGATTTACTAACTAACTTTCTCAAAATAAGCAAACATTTTATTTGGAAGAAAACAAGGCATAATAAATATGCACGGAATAGAAAATGATGCTGGTAGGTAGGTATGGCGGACACATTGGCAATGTCAGTTTTGGGGAGTTGGAAACACAAGTAGAGCTCATACTCAGTGCAAGTGAAGGCTAGCAATAGAGAGGGAACGGAAAACGAGAGAGCAATAACTGTCATAATCATGCTTGCAACAAAACATGACTAATTATGGCATGAAACTGATACAAGAACTTTGATGCAAAATAAATCATCGAGGCTTACTGATTACTGTTCAGTCATATGCATGCGTGAGAATGTGCCAAGTCGATTCGAACGAAACATTCAGAGGAGGATGATACGTACAAAACGTATCTACTTTCCCGAACACTTTTGCTATTGTTTCTCCTCTAAACTTGTGTGATTTGGATACGACTAACACGGACTGACGCTGTTTTCAGCAGAATTACCTTGGTGTCTTGTTTTTATGCAGAAAATCAACTATCAGGAAAAATCCCGGAAAATATGCCAAAAATTATATTTCACCAGAAGACCCATGGAGCCAGAAGACGAGACGGAGAAGGGGCCTGGGGCGCCCACACCCCTACCAGGCGCGGGTGGGCCCTGCCCGCGCCTAGGGGGTGCAGCCACCCCAGGCACCCCCTCAGCCTCTCTCTACGCCTATAAGTTGCCTTTCAACCTAAAAACCAAGGGGGGTTTGATAGTTTTTCAGAAAGAGTTCCGCTCCACCGCCGCCACTAGAAACCAAGATTCGGATCAAGAAACTCCGTTCTGGCACCCTGCCAGGACGGGGGATTTGGAGAGGATCATCGCCATAGTCATCACCAACGCATGTCCATCAACCACCGATGTTTCCCTCATCCATGAGTGAATAATACCCCGCTGTAGGCTTGGGGATGGTAGGGATTTGATGAGTTCTATCTTGTAATCGAATAAGATCTGTTAGGGCATAGTGCCTAGTATCTCTATTAGTGCTATTTGACTTTGTTGCAATTTTTGTGCTTAATGCTTGTCACTAGGGCCCAAGTGCCATGATCTCAGATCTGGACTTATTATTGAATCATTATGATAGCATTGTTTGTGATATTATCTGCAAGTTGTGTACATATATCATTGTCTGGATCCAAAGGCCCCAAAGTGACAATAATTGGGACAACCGGAGGGGATGGATGTGGTGTGAGGATCACATGTGTTCACAGAGTGTTAATGCTTTGCTCTGGTGCTCTATTAAAAGGAGCACCTTAATTGCCAGTAGTTCCCTAGAGGCCCCGCTGCCATGGGCTGGCTGGACAGAAGATGTTGTGCAAGTTCTCATTGCGAGCACGTATGACTATATTTGGAGCACATGCCTAGGATTGTTTAGTACTTGGATGATTGTTATTATTTATCGGCAATGCCCTAGATCTTGAAGTTACATGTTTAGACTCGTTCATGCAACGCCCGTCCATCCATCCCTATGCCTACTGCACTCGAATCCTACTGTTACCGTTACTGTTACTATTGCTCATGTTTGACTGTTGCTACTACAAACTATTGCTACTGATAAAATTCTGTGAGCAAGAACTATTTCCAGGTGCAACTGAACTGACAACTCAGTTGTTAAGGCTTGCAAGTATTCTTTGGCCCCCCTTGTGTCGAATCAAAAAATTGGGTAATAATACCATGAAGATTGCGATCCCTACATACGGGCCATCAAGACTATTTTACGCGCCGTTCTTGGGAGCATAGCTTTATTTGTTAGTTCACTTGGATCTATTATTGTTCACTGCTACTCCTTTCATCATGGGGAAGTCTCGTGATGGAAAATTTCCTATTTTACCATCCACTACAAGAAGAGGTACGGTCCTAAACACCTCTGCTGCTCTTGATTCACCGTATGTTATAAGTAAGCTTGTCACACCACCACCACATACTCATGCTACACACACTGCTACTACTGCTGAATCTCAAACTGCTTTTGATGCTCATGATGTTACTTCTACTGTGCTTGATGCGAGTGGTTCATTAGGTCCTTTTCTAGATGCTACTATGGCTAGTCTAGGAAATACCAAAACTCCTAGTGAAGACACTGATACACCTGTTAGCTCACCTGAATCTAGAGAGAGTTATGATATTAACGATGGTTACATTGAGTTCACTGATGAATTTGTTGAAGAGTGCCGAAACACACATGGTACTAGTGCTATTAAGAGTGTCCTTGCTAGACGTACTATTATGCCTAAACTGTCCTCTTATCCTAAGTTTGTGTAAGATCCCACCTTTATAAAGGTAAAGATCCCTTTGATTGCAATGCTAGTCCCTGGATCAATTGCTAGCATCCATAGTTTAAGATGAAGTACACAGAAACAAAGGTCATTATTACATCGTCATTCCAGAGATAACATAGTCTTTTACAACTCCATAGCCATAGGCTAGTACAAGAGTTTAACTTAACAATATAAAATAGAAGTCTTCATCTTCATGTGCCACAGGCAAGCATGTTGAGTGTAGACTCATAACCCCTAATCATCATTAGAGTAACCTGCAACATCACAAGTTACAGCCACAATGGGTCAATACATTGGAATAGAATTGGCAAGTGATACCTTAGTAGAATATTAGCATCTAGTTACTACATGAATTTGGCTAAGTGTAGCTTAGGCTTGCTCTACTCAAAAATAGGTTTTACCTATCAGTTGAAAACACTAAGTTTTTGTTTGGCAAAAACTTTCCCAAGGAACAACCAATAGAAATTGGTGAACCTGCACCCTTGTTCAACCACAAGTTTTAACTTAGAAAATTGGGATGAGGAGATTCTTGATAGCTTCCATGTCTTGATGCTCAAATTGTCCAATACCTGGGACATGGCTAAGTACTTAGTTTCTTCCATCTGCAGAGGTTGTGCACTTTCCCCACAAGACCTGATTTTCACCAAGACAGGACCTTTCAGAAGCCTTCCCTTAGACCAAAATGGACGCACTCCAAACCTATCAATCCCCTACAACCAACTGTCCATTTGGCTAAGTTAATGCAACCTATATGATCCAGGCAGAGCCCATAATGCCATGTGGCTGCACTAGAAGCTTCTTAACATTTGGCATCTCAAATCCCTTTGTTCCTGGGTGGCAATCCACAAGTGAGATACACAAGGTAGACCATAGAAATGGGCCTTGTGTAACCACTCAACCAAAAACCACCGAGCAATTACCATTCCACCCAGGTGTTTCATTCACTTAGTTGTTTTATTAAGCAAAAACATAAGTCAAAGACTTAGCAATATTTTTCCATAGCATATATATATTCCACCCTTGGTTACTACTAGCTAGGCTAAGCATGGAAATAGCAAGTATCTTAACTTAGAGAAAATTCTAACAATTCTACAACTACTAGGATTTCCCAAGCATAGCATATAGATACTTAGCAAAATACTCATGCAAGCCTACACAAAATATTTCTAATGCATAGTCAAAATATAGGGACCAAAAATATGAAGCACCACTTGCCTTGGTAGTTGGGGGAGTAGCAACAATCCTCATAATCACAATCACCACTAGCACCAAAATCTACACATAAAATGATAGCACCAAATTCACATATCAAAATAAACAAGCAAAAATATATGAATGCATGCAAATGCCATGTGATGATTTTATAAATCAAACAAGACAAGTGGAACAGTATTGAATCATAAACAAAATGTTTATACATTAAATAAAATTAATTTGGCCCTTAGAACATTTTCCATACAATTTTTATATACAAAATAAGCTTATAAATGCCTCTGCAAAAACAACCCATTTTTCAGATGCAATTTATTAAACAAAGTGCATAATTAGATAGAATTCTTTCTCCTGATTCCAATGATATAAAATTTACAAAATTTGAATGTGTGGATCAAAAGTTATAAATTTTGCAAGTTTGAATAACTAATAGATCTAATTCTAGATTTTAAATCAAAACCCAGGCCACGCTTCCTGATTGGGCGATACCGCTTCGCACTGGATCACGCTCGCGGACCGTTGGATCTAACTAACTAAGCACGACCCAGATCTAATCATACTGTTTCGATCAAGATCTAACTGTGATCTTTGGATCTGGATCCGATGGATCAGATCGATCTGACCAGAAATCAGCGGTGCAAATGGTGCCCGCTGCAGCGACTGTTCTGGTGGTGACATGCCGGCGAGGCCAGAGGGACAGGGGGTCGGGCTAGTTGTGGCATCCCGCAAAACTGCTACTAGAAAATCGCGTTGTTTTTGTGCACCGCATCGTCATGACCGCATGCTCATGTCATCATGCCACCTTGCATTTGAGCATCATATAAAACCCTTTTTGGTTTGGTTCTTCTCTCATATGCATTGTTAATTGTATTTGCCTCTTGATATTGTATTTGGTTCTTGATATATTGTTTAAATGCCCAAGTTGAGTTGGGGGCATATCTTTTACTAACTCCACCACCTTTCTTGTCATCACCCCATCATTCCACCATTCCACCATATATGAGCATTGCAACTTATTTGGTTTTACCTCTAGCTCATGTGGATTGGAATGGATCCAATTCTATCTCCACATGCTCTCATATAGGCACCATATTGTTTCCACATTATTGGTTTATGAGAGCCACGTGGCCACCTTTGCATGCCTTGTGAGTGGAACCTTTTACCTAGCTTCCATATGGGTTGTTTTGGGGTTATTATCATGTTGGGATATTTTTGGGCTTACTAAATACCTAGTGGCACATACACACTAGCAAGTCCCATTTCTATTCAAATATGATCATCTCCATCTACTCCACTTGGAGCTTTCATTTAAATTCTTTTGCTTGGCTATTGGGAATGCATAAGAATAATGCCATGCAAATATTATTGTTTTCACAAGAATAAGCACGACATTAATTACTCTGCATGGGCCATGCAAGAACCACCACATTCTAGTCTTTTGGATTTTATTTGGTTCTTTTCTTGAGTGGATCTCCTCTCATCTCTCTCCCCACTCCTTTTTGCTTGATCTAGTTTGGTCTTGCCAAAAAGCCACCACCACATCAACCTCTCTCTCTTGTCCTCTCTCCTTACCCTAGCTCTAATCCACCCTCACACAAAACCTCACCTCACCCTCTCTCTCTCGGCTTCCCCCTCTCTCCCTACCAGGCAGGCCCCACCACGTCACACCCTCATCTGCCCCCACTTCTTCCTTTGGCTTCAAGACAAGGAGAAGAAGGAGGGAGAGAAGACCTAGCCCGATCACTCCTTCCTCACCTTTTTGCAAAACCACCACCATCCCATGTGCCTCTCTCCTCTCTCCCTTATCTCCCCAACCACCCCAGCTCCCCATAATCATCTCAGATCGGATCTGGGAGGCGCCCAGGTCCTCCTCTACCTCCCTTCTTCCTCCCCAAGCTTGCAAGCTTTCAATCATGCCCCTCAACCCTAGCCATGGCCACATCTTCCTCTCGATGATCTGGAGCGCGTCAAGAAGGCCCTCGAGTACTGGCGTGCCCCTCTGCTTCTTCTACATCGCTAACTCACTGAAGCGGAGGAAACCGCCGGGCTTGGCGCCGCCGCCGTGTCCGTGAGCACCAGGACGACTCCGGCCCTGCTACCTCCTCGCCGATCTACGCTTCCCCGAGCCCGCTAGCTGCACCTGCGGGTCGTAGGTGAGCCTACCGACCTCCTGGACATCATCTTCCTCCCCCTCTCACCTTGCATCGCCGTCGCGCTCCGTCGAGCAGCCTCCGTGCGCCGCCGCGCGTCGCGCTCTGGCAGACAGCAGCAGCTGCAGCAGCTTCCGTCCCGCCTCTGTTCTTCGTCGTGCCCCGCGCGCTATAGGCCACCTCCGTGCAAGTTCTATGAACGAAAGTTGTAGCCCGCACCACCCTCTCCATCTTCCCTTTTTGCGGCTTGGCGAGATTCGCCGCTGTTTGGTCGCCACCGTCGTCGGAAGACGGCCGGATCCGCCGCCGTCAGAGCCGTGTCCGTCGGTAGCAGCGATGGCCGTGGTCTTTTCTTGGAGCCCTCCTTTTTCCGCTGAACCCGCCGTCCCCGGAGCCCCACCTGTCAGCCGTAGTGACACTTTGCAGTAAGGCCCTCGCGCTTTGTGGCTTCTCAACCCGCGCTCCCCTGGATCGCCCACGTGTCGCCCACCGGCTGGCCGTGCGCGTGAGTGGCCCCGTGGATCGGCCGGTCCCACCTATCGGTCTCGGTGGCTAGACAACGCGTGGTAAGAAAAGTCCAGATCAGTCCCCGCCACGCCGGTTGTTGCTGAGTCAGCATCGACCCCACCCGTCAGTGTCTAGGGCTAGGACGAGCTGAGTAAGAAAAGTCTTTCTGCTTGCTGTTTAATTTAAAACCTTTTCAAATTTGTTTTAAAATTCAAATTCAAATCTGTTTTCAAATAACTTTTCAAATATAATTCCAAATAATACAAATAATATATGTTTTTGAATCATAAAAATGTGAGGAATTCAAATATGCCCTTCAAAATATATTTTGAACACTTTAAAATTCGAGTTGATTAAAATTACAAATAAAATGCCCTTTTCCTTAATTAATTAATAACTTTTGTTTTATAACTCCAAATTTAACAAATAATATGTCTAAAATGATCAGCTCGACGAGACCTTTCTGTTTATGCATTCCATGTTCTGCTTTGCAGCATGCATCATATCATAAGCATGCTGGATCTTTTGTCGTAGTATTAAATATTGCATCCGGTGTTTCTTCTAGTGTTTTTCTTCTTCGCGGATAAGGCCGTTGAGTTGATGTGAGCTTCGCCCCGACCTTCGGATGGACCTTCGGCAATGTTTTCAGGCGAGCATCCCTTCCCCTTCTACCTATTTTGCATTTATAGTCTTTATTTCCTCCTGTTGATCTATTGCTATTGCTATCGTGTTGCGATGCTCTAGTTTCCATTGTGATATCCCTTGCAGCCTTATATTGCCTTGGACACATCCTATTACCTGTTGTTTGGTAGATAGTTGGACTTGCGGCGTCGTGATCGCTTGCTCAAAGTCTTTGTGTGTCGTCAAGTACCACGGTTGTTGGAGTATTGCCGCATGTTTAATGTTGGAGTTGATCATGGCTTTAATTATTGTTTAATAACTAAAATTGAAGTAGGTAAATGTAGAGGCACAGGTGGGCAATAGATGTTATTTGGTTGTTAACCGTCCACTTGTGTCCCGTAGGACCCCGAGTTCTTGACACCTGTTCCGAGATCGAGCGCGCTAACCACATGTGGGGTGTATGGGCACCCCATCGATTAGTACCTGACTTCAAAGTATTGTACCGGGGGCCACAAGTAGTTTGGGGCTTTATTACTATTCTGTACTTATGCCATGCTTTACTGCTTAATTTAAATTGTAAGTCTTGCACTGTCTTCATTTAGGATCGTGACACGTTTTCGCTGTATCGACAATCCCAGTCATCTTTTCGGGTTCCTAGTCGTTTACAGCCGTCTCCACAAACCCTGTGTCCGTCTCGGAGACCGGCCGACTTCGTTGCGGGTAGCTTAGTGGGGTGGCCCCCCATGTACTTGCTTTGGGTCTGGGAAACGTCATGACTTAGGCCCCGCTGACATACCGATGGGTGTATGTTAACTAATCTGGCAAAAAGGGTCGAAGTGCGTGTGGATACTTTGGTGCACCCCTGCAGGGTTAAATCTTTTCGAAAAGCCGTGTCCGCGGTTATGGACGACTTGGAGCACAGTTCTTGATCATAGACAACTATAACTAAAGTTTACTGTTATAATTTGACTTGTATCCGATATGACTAGTAATCAGCTTCACTACAACGGAATGGCTAAATAAAAGTACCAACAACTGCTGGGTTTGGGGATGTCTCATGCTAATTTTATCTGACTAGTAAGTGTTACAACTACAACGGAATGGTTAACTAAAAGTGCCCACTGCTTATTATATCAGGATGACTATCTATACCTGACTAGTAATTGCTGCAACGATAACTTAATAAATAAAACTGCCAACGGTGTGAGTTCCTCGGTTGACTTCCTCGTTTGGTCTCGAGGGGGAAACACCAGGATGGGTATGTTTGGTGGTAGTATCAGGTTAGTTCCGGATAGGTATTTCTTATCCCTCTCTGGTAGCCGATAGTTATATCGAGTCTCTATAGGGTGTTTAGTGCATGCTGCGCTGCCGCTTCAGTCCACCATACCTATGTAGGCGAGGACCGCCGAATTCTAGTCTCGCCGTGTACTGGCCTCAGTACCGACCGCTCTCTCTTTTTCCTTTGCCCTTTGTCGGCACCCCTTTTGTTTAAGCAGGTTTTGAGATCGACGTCGTTAGCAGGGTTATCCTTCCGGCTTTGGCAGGGTTATGGGCGCCATTGGTTATTCTTGAGCTCTTAGCTCAATTTGCATCTTGTCCGTACTCGGATGCTATATCGTTTAAAGGTTATTTGGATCTTTGTATTGTATATCTGTATTCTTGACTCTTTGAGTCATTTGTTGTATATATCTGTTCTGTGGGTTCCATCGAGGACTATTGTGTAATGATATTACTTCGTTTTCCACCCGCACGCAAGTGCCTGGTGGGCACCTTTGAATCGTTTCTATGCGGGTTTGGCGGGAAGCGCTGAAACTTGCATAGGGCCGATTCTGAGGGTGTTACACTAGTGCTTACTGAGACTGCGAGAACGTGGAGATTCTCAACGTGTAGCGAGGCGGTCGCACACTGCAGTCACAGCAGGACCTCGTCGGAGTTAAATCGGCGTCGGTGCTCACGCCGAGTCAAAGACGACATTCTAGGGCGCAAGGATTCAAACCGAAAATGTTAGCAGATGCGCGAGACACTGGCGAACATGATTGCTTGAACCAGAGACAGAAGGGAACACGGGGCTCATCGGAATGGCTCGTCGGAGTCGAGTCAAGCTTCGGTCGTTTCCAGAGGTTGACGAGGGCGACGATGTAGGGCGATTCAGAACAAAAGGAGAGCATGAGAAGGTGCGTAGGATGATTGCGAAGCAGCTCGCGTGAACCAGAAGGAAAGGCGCGCTCGATACTCACCGTGATGGCTCATCGGAGTTCCTCGGTGCTGCGGCGGTGTTGGTTGAAATTTGGGGAGTTACTCGGCGAATCAACGGCATTTAACTAGTGAATTCAACGGTAGTGACGGGGGAGGAAACGGCCGGAGCTGGTCGCGGGCGCGTGATTTTGGGGAAGATGATGACTTGGCGTGTGGGGCCAGCGCGTCAGCGAACGTGGGTAGATCCGCGCGCGTGAGAGAGAGGGGGAACAGGGAAATGGCCGGGTGGGCTTCGCGGGCTACATCTGCTGTTGGGCTGGAAGAGTGGAGCCGACCCTTTTCCTATTCTATCTTTTTCTTTTTCTGATTTGATTTTCTGGAATCAAATTCAAAGGGTTTTCAAATCGGTTTGAATTCAAACCTGTTCCGAATTTTTGTAAAGTAGAATTTGTACCTTATTGGTTGCAGAACAAAGTTGTTCACTCAAAATACCTTGGCCCAATGGAATTTTAAATAAAAACAGTGCCTTTACCATTTGTTTAATAAAGGCATAAGAATGGTTTTAAAATTCATACCTTGCTTTGAAAACTTGGCCAAATTTTGGAAATTATCACTCAAACTTAGGATCAAACCCATACTGATGAAAACAAGTGTTTTTTAATTCTCAATGGTAGCAATAAGGCTAATGCCTGGCTTACATAAAATAACAAGCCTTTAAATGCTTCTGTTTTTGAGATGACATTGAAAATGATCCTAAAATTATTATGAATGCATGGATGATATGCAAACTTTGAAATCATGATTTTTGGGATGTTACAGTTTTCCACCTCTCCCATAGATATTAAAGATAAATACTATGATTTGTCTCTTGATTTATCTTATTTAGATATTGTTGAGAAAGAACCTTTTTGTGGGACTGAAAATGAGAGTGTTGTGGCTCATATGAATGAGCTTTCTACTATGAGTGCTTTGTTCTCTGATGATTTTAAGATGCGTAAGTACTTTGTTACTAAGATCTTCCCTTTTTCACTAAAAGGAGAAGCTAGGGCTTGGTTTAATAGATTACCTCCTGGTTCCATTGATAGCCTTGATTTCTTCTTTCTTCCAGAAATATTTTCCTCCCAGTGCTAGACATGCTGCTTTGTAGAGACTTTTTGATTTTAAACAGGGAGAAGAAGATAAATTGCCTAAGTCATGGACAAGGTTCTATGCCTTGATTCATGCACATCTTGGATGTCCATTACCTAAGAATGAGCTTCTTGATATTTATTATAATGGACTAACTGATGATTCTAGGACATACCTAGATAGCTTTGCTGATTGTGTTTTCAGGAAAAGGACTGCTACAGATGTTGAAGAATTAATGGCTAAGATAAGCAAGAATTATGATGATTGGACTTCAAATGAGCTAAATACACCTGAACCAATTGTGCCTAAACCAATTCCAACACCAACACCAAAGAAGAGGGGAGTTATTGCATTAAATGATGAAGTGATGAAGGAAGATAAGAAATGTCTAAAGGAGAAAGGTATTAGAGCTGAAGATGTGAAGAATCTACCTCCTATAGAAGAATTATGTAAGCCAATTCCCCACTCATCTATTATTGAGGTACACTCTCTCCACTTTAATGAAGGGGATATTCCCTATGGTAAGCCTCCTGATCAATGCTTAGAGGAACTTGACACATTTATTGTTAAACAAGGTAATTTTAATAAACAAGTTCAGAATCATTTATTGGAAAACTCTAGAGCCATCCATGAGTTGAAAGATATTGTGGAAAGAACTTCTAATGATATTAAAATGCTTTGTAAACACTTTCAAATGGTTCAAACCCAACTTGATCAACTTGCTAAGGTACAAAAGGATATGCTAGTTAATGCTTCAGGAAATAAACATGCTTATGGAATTAGGACTAGGAGTGGTATAGTTACTCAAGATCCTTTATACCCTGAAGGACACCCTAAAATAATTGAGCAGGATTCTCAACAAGGTGAGAATAGTGGTAGTCCTCATAAGATAAATAAAAATAAAAATAAACACAAAATAGTTGAGGAACCACTTGAACCTGTTGTAGATCCTAATAGTATATCTGTTTCTGATGCTGAAACTAAGAGTGGTAATGATAAAAATGATGCTCCTGATAAGGAGGAAGGTGAGGAAGAACCTGAGAAGCACACTAAGCACACTAGGTGCACAAAGGAAGATTTTATTGCTAATAAACATGGTAAAGAGAGGAGAACCTTGGGTGCAGAAACCTATGCCTTTTCCAGGTAAGAAACACAAGTCAAAGGAGGAAGAACACTACAACAAGTTTTGTGAGTGGATGAAACCTTTATTTTGCAAATTCCTTTGACTGATGCTATTAAATTGCCTTCTTATTCAAAGTATATGGAAGATATTGTCTCTAATAAAAGGAAGATTCCTAATGAGGAGATTTATACTATGCTTGCTAATTACTCCTTCAATGGTAAGGTTCCAAAGAAACTTGGTGATCGAGGTATACCAACTATTCCTTGCTCTATTAAGAATAATTATGTTAGGACTGCTTTATGTGATTTGGAAGCTGGAGTTGGTGTTATGCCTTCTTCTCTCTACAAGAGACTCCATCTAGAAAAGTTGACACCAACTTATATATCTTTGCAAATGGCTGATAAGTCAACTACTATTCCTGTTGGTATATGTGAGGATGTTCCTGTTGTGCTTGAAATGCCTGAAGATGATAATATGTCTATTATTCTTGGGAGACCTTTTCTTAATACTGCAGGTGCTATCATTAATTGTAATCAAGGAAAAGTAACATTCAATATTGATGACAAAGAGCATACTGTTTATTTCCCCAAGAAGATTGTTAGAAGCTATTGTCTGAATTCCATTGAAAATATTGAGAGCATCAAGGTTGGAGAAATATATTGTCCCATTCCACATGAAGTTTTTGAAACTATTATGATTGGGACCATTGCTATCAAGTATGAGATAACATAATCACCTTGTGGATTGCAAAGTTTTGTTTCATATAAGATTGTTTTGGTAATAAGACTTGATCAACCTTGTTAACAAAAAGATTTTAATGAACAAAATAATGTTTTCACTGTGGTTATACTTGCTTTCTTTTACTTTTCTCCTTCCTAGTATTTGCCTTTCTTTTGCTTTGGTTTTGATAGTTGTTTGCTTGTTAGTTTGTCTTAGAGCTCCTATAGTTTTGCTTTTGGTTTGCTTTCGCTTCTTCTGAAAAAACTGTTTCTGTGAGAAAATCAATTTTCATACCCTAAAAATTGGCCAAAAATAAAGTTTCCCGAAAAATCCCAAAAAGTTGAAAATAAAATTTTCCTCGAAAAGGGGGCAGAGAGACACCTGAAGGGACCCAGGGGGCCACCCCAGGCCACCACACCCGTGGTAGGCGCGGCCTACTTGTGGGCGGCGCCTAGGGGGTCTGGCCCACCTGGGCCCCTCCAGGCTGCCTCCTAAAAGCCATCTTCTTTCTCTCTCCCAAAAAACACAGGAAAACTTGCTCAAGCTCGAGTTCTTGCTGTTCTTGCTCGCAATTTTCGGTCTCCTTGCTCAGCCCCTCTTTGCTGCTGATTTTTGGAGAGATTGTTCCTTGGTATGTGCCTCCTCCACTTGTCCAATTAGATTTGTGATTGGTAGATTGTATCTTGAGTATTTTGCTGCTATAGGTGACAGGTTGTTTGAGCTTGCATGCTTGTTCTATGCTTAGAGATTTCATTTTGATGCATGTGTAGTCCTCTAGCAAGCTCCTATAGTAGTTACTCATCATTTATCAACTTAGAAATCACTTGGTTTGATGCTTATCTAAAATTTCAGAAAAGGGAAGTCATGGACCACCACACATTTGGTGAAATATTTGAGGGTGATGCACCTAGAAGGGCAAGGCTTCCAAGATCATCCACCAGTGTTAGGACCTCATACAAATAGGATCTCATCACTCCGCGATTTGGTGACGAGGGAGATGCGCACCCCTCCCCCTTTCCTTGCCAAACTTTCTTGCAGGCTGCTGGGATTCTTAATGATTTTATGACCTTGGTTCGGAGGGCTGGTCTAACGAGTCTTATGCAGGATGAGAGCGCGCAATATGCTATGCTCACCAAAACATTTGTGGAGAGTTTCTCCTTTACTAATAGTGTGTTCCATCCAGATGTTTCTTTCAAAGTTTATGGCAGGTCTTACCATATGACATTGAAGAAATTTTGTGGGGCTCTTGGACTTGGTACAACTGGGTCAGCAAAGAAGCTTCCAGCTCAACCCGCTGATTTGATGGAGCTTTACCGAGGAATAACCAATGATGATAGCCGTAGAGCTCAACGGGGAAAGATAAGAAACATTCAGCTTCCAGCCATCAGGTACTTCGCTTACTATATTGCCACTAGTGTTCTTGGTAGGGAGAACACTAGTAATATTTACAGCTATCATTTGGCTTTCTTAGCTGCTGCGCTCAACAATGATACCAAGTATAATCTTGGTTCTCTCATTGCTTGTCGCTTAACAGCTAAGGGACCCATTTATGGGGGAATTATTGCTACTCGTGTTGCTGCTGCCTTGGACATTGTTGTTGATCCAAATGATACAATCTTGGCTCCTTAGAGGCTTGATCTTGCTGCCATGAAGGCGCATCACTTTGTCACCACTAGCTCTACCCTAGAGAAATTGGTTTATAGAATGCTGTTTATTGACGGGGAAGAGAGAGAGATCCTTCTCCCCCAAACCACTTTGTTCAGTATTTCTCAGGGACCTTTGTCACACTCAAAGGAGGAGATGTATGAATTGCTGCGCTCCCTTAACTTCCATGGGCACTATCAGGAGGAAGCGCCCTCATATGACCCCGCGGTACACTACACAGGGGAGGCCTCGAGGTCGTACCGGGACGAAGGTGCCTCCTCGTCATACTATGGAGGTGCATCTACTTGGGCACCATGGGATTGAGCCCCACTTAGGCCAAAAGCCTAAGCTTGCGGGGAGGTATACCGACATCACACTCATCTATATATCATGTTCAGTCGGTTCTTTGTATATCCATTGTTTCGCTTTCTTTTTGGTTCTTGTTGCTTCTTTCTTAAAAACCAAAAATACCAAAAAATATTTTAGTTGTTTCTCTTTCTTTGTTTCTTTGCTTTGGTTTGCCTTAAAAGAAAAATCCCAAAAGATTTTGCTTTGTTTGGTTTGCTTTTTCTTTGTTTGCTTTCTTTAAAAAAATCGAGAACACCAAAAATATTTGTTTTTCTTCTTTGGTTTTGTGAGTTCTTTGCAGGGTTCAGCCGTCCTCAGTGGATTTTGGTTTCATGTTATTATTAAAGACACACAAGTGAAGGGCAATAATCAAGATTAAGACAACTCGAAGTGTGGTAAGAGGCTGGTAACGAACTCTATTTGTTTCATTTTTGTACATATACTCATCATTGTAAGCATGCTTAGCCTGTTTGTGTAAGGTGTATGTCATTATGGATGCTTAGTAGTTCTCACTTGTCTATGATTAGCTCCAGCTTGCTAATAGTCTGTAGCATGTCATATGAATGTTTGCTTGCATTGCTTTATTCATACTTTGGTATGATATTATGGTATCCTCCTCTGACTGTTCATATGAATCGACTTGGCACATGGTCACACATGCTATGACTAATCAATAGTCAATATGCCTCGATGATTTATTTTGTCTCAGAGTTCTTGTATCATTTTCATTCCATAATTAGTCATGTTTTGTTGCAAGCATGATTATGACAATTATTGCTCTCTCATTTGTCGCTCCCTCTCTTTTTGCTAGCCTTCACTTGCACTGAGTATGAGCTCTAACTGTGCTTCCAACTCCCCAAAACCAATATTGCCAACTGTATCCACCATACCTACCTATTAGCATCGTTTGCTATTTTAGTGCATATTCAATATGTCGTGTTTTTTTCCAAATAAAATGTTTGTCTATTTTGAGAAAGTTAGTTAGTAAAGATCTCACGAAGTTGATGGAACACTTTATTCCTTGCACTTAATAATCCTGAACCATTATGACTTGTCCATGAAAGTTATATGCTTGCTAATTATATGCTGTTAATCAGCAGAACCGTGCTGTCATGGGGAACGCTTTCAACACTTTTTTGGATATCTTATCCAGTTGATACTTTGCTCTTTTGTTTACGGATGTCGACGATGTGAAATAAAAGGGGAGCTTGTGAGTTCATGGAGTTTATACATTGTGTTAGAGAAACGCCTGGGCCGCTAGACTAAGCTATGCCTAATCATGGTGAAAACTTGCAGCATCACCATAATGAGCATCTATGAAGAATTCTCAATAAAAAGCTATGCATATGGTAAATAAAAAGATTGCTGAGGTGCTCATTGTCTGCTTGCCTTATTATTTTGGTTATGAGAAAGCTCCTGTACCATGTGCTAGGGGTACCCCATTGGCGGTTCTCTATGATATGCATGTATTTACAATAACAAGAACTTTCAGGTGACCAAAGTTGAGTAGCATGCGGAGCGGCTCTCGTACTCAAGGGGCTTGGGATTTCCAGTTTATGGTCTGTCAAGCATATAATTCAGAGAGGACCTCACTTTCACCTTAACCATATGAAGATGCCTATGATAGGGGCAATGACAGCTTAAAGCTAATGAGTACCTTCCTTTCAGCATTAGGAAGCCTTTCAAACTTTTCAAAACCGTTTTCACAACCTTGTTGAGTCACCACTTATTCTATGAGCACCTTCTTAAGAACATAGTTGTGATTCTTGATGGGGGAATACCAATCGGGATATACCCACGAAGCGGAGTCGCCAGCTGGATCGAGCCGACTGAAACCTAGCCCTGAGCGGGTCGACTCGCCCAATTCGGCGACTGGCGCATGCTGGACCCAGACAAGTGGCGCCGATCAAATACTTGTAAACTCTAGCTGGCTGCATATATAAAGCCACCAGGGGCACCCCCATGGGGTATGTCATATTGCATCTTCTCCCACATTAGACTAGATCTAGTCTCTCCCTACGTCTACTCCATTGTAAACCAATCTATGATCATATACTGAATTGACAACAGGATGTAGCGATCCTCCACCGAGGGGACGTGAACCTGGGTACATCGTGTGTCAATCTCGCTCCCGAATTCTCCTACGTCGCCTTGCCTCCCTCTACGTAAGCAACCCCCAGTAGCATCTGCCATGCAATACCACGACAGTTGGCGCCCACCGTGAGGCAAGCGATGCATGGAGATGATAATCCGGGCGGGATACCTCACCGTCATCGTCGGCCAGATCCAAGAACTGTCGGCCAGATCGCACCTGACGTGTTGTTTAAGAACTGCTACGTCGGGTGTCAAAGGTTGGAGGCCGATCGGTCTTGTCCGGCCGCCGCCCGGCGCGGTCGACTTGAGAAACCAAGCATGAGAACATACAAGATCGATTTCACGTGGTGGCAGCTGAGTTTTAATTCCTTCCGATCCCATCATCTCGTTTAATTACTCTATATATTGATACTTTATTGGATCTAATCTCATATGTATGCATACTATATTGCCATCAATACCGACCATGTTCCGGCCGATCGCCGTCCCACACAGCGCTGATGAAGTTCGTCATACGTATGCGCCCGATCGGTTGCATACATCAGCTGAGTTTTCAATCACATTATTCTCTCTTGTTGATTACTTTGGAAAATTGATTATTTAATTCTAATCTAATTCTCACACAAACTATCGAGTGTTTGGATGTACATAGTGTGTTGGAGATTGATTCCACGCCAGCCGAAGGAAAATTATATGCCATGGTCATGTTCCGATCAGATCTTTCTCACCGCTCGTTCCATGCATTCGGCCAAATTAAATGATCAAGCAGTCAAAGGCAAAGAAAAAATCAAAATTGAATCGGATCCTTGGAGACAGCAGCGTGCCGTCAGAGATGCTACGAGTCAGACAAATTTGTCCTGACTAATTGTTTTCTTCTCATTCAATTTCATCTAACTCATGTACCGATTATTCTCATAGTCAACTATTTTTTATGGATCTAATTCGTTATACCTTGTTTTGCAATACATGTGCCGTGCAACGTGAATCGGCGTGCATGCGGCCCAACGACCACAGCGTTGTTCAACAACAAGAATGTCAGCGCAGCTGTACCGACTCGCCAAGCCACGGTCGCGTTCATCACGAACTCGCCACATTTGCGGACTCGCTGTCGCAGACTTGTCATGTTAACAGCTAAGTTTCTTTACACTCGTATATGCTATGACTCCAAAACATACATGCATCTTCATTCATTCTCCAAAACCGACCATGCAGTCGCATATGACCCTTTCAGGGACCAAAATCATATTTGGGATCAATTTTAGTTTTGTCTGCTGTTTATTCGCGTCCGTCGAAGTAGTGAGGCCGGGTACCAAAAGGCCGACCTTGTCTCCGGGTTCAACAGTCTCGCATCACGTCCCTGTTACCCGGCAAGCGTTTGATGCTGGAGGTCTGCTTACACATGAAAAGAAACGCATAAAACTTACATACTGCCCATCGATCCACATAGCAAAAGTGCATTTTCTTCAACATCTACAATTTGCAGTCTTACAAATGTTCAATATATTTCATAAGTATATCTTATTGCGGTCGTACTTTTTCCTCCTTCTCAGCAAAACGATGTCTTTCTCGCCACTCGCCGCACTCGGGGACTGGGCGCTCGCCGGTCGCTCGACCTCGCCGCTCGCCGTGCTCGAGGCTCGGCGCTCGCCGGTCGCTCGACCTCGCTGCGCTCGGGACTGGGCGCTCGCCGGTCGCTCGAACTCGCCGCGCTCGTGGCTCGGCGCTCGCCGGTCGCTCGAACTCACCGCGCTCGGGGCTCGGCGCTCGCCGATCGCCGTCCTCGGGGACTTGGCGCTCGCCGGTCGCTCGACCTCACCACTCGCCGTGCTCGGGGACTCGGCGTTCACCGGACGCTCGACCTCGCCACTCGCCGCACTCGGGGACTCGGTGCTCGCCGGCCGCTCGACATCGCCATTCGCCATGCTCGGCAGAAACCACTAATATTTTCAGAATATGCATCTCTAAAGAGCCTCAAGTCGCCTCTACAAGCCAACTCGAGCCTCGGGGACTATTCCTAGGCATGCTACGTGTACGCGTGGTTCCACGACCGTGGCTCGCCCTCGTTGACTCGCCACCGTGGACTCTCCACTCGCGTACTCTCCACGCTTGGGGACTCGCCACCGTGGACTCGCCCTCGCGTACTCAACACGCTCGGGGACTCGCCACCGCGGACTCGCCCTCGCGTACTCAACACGCTCGGGGACTCGCCACCGCAGACTCGCCCTCGCGTACTCAACGCGCTTGGGGACTCGGCGCGCTACAGACAGCGTCACTCGCCGGTCGCTCGACCTCGCCACTCGGCGTGCTCGGGGACTCGGCACTCGCCGGTCGCTCGACCTCGCCACTCGCCGCACTCAGGGACTCGGCAACGCTCCACGTTCGGCGACTCGCCGCAACTGGTGGATTCACTGATACCCTGCGTCTTTCGCCAACTGGCCATCACTGACTGGATCACGCCGACCGCCTCCCACTTCACGGTTCTTTTCTCTGTTCAGGAGCTCGTCGCTGATTCGCCACGACCCATCGTCCAGACTCTCCGCGCCCTGACTCAAGCTCGCGTCGAATCAAAAACGCGCTTGGGGACTACTGATGGGGAAATACCAATCGGGGTATACCCACGAAGCGGAGTCACCAGCTGGATCGAGCCGACTGAAACCTAGCCCTGAGCGGATCGACTCGCCCAATTCGGCGACTGGCGCATGCTGGACCCAGATGAGTGGCGCCGACTGGAGGCCCAATGTAGCGACTTCAATACAAAGCCCACCAAATACTTGTAAACCCTAGCTGGCTGCATATATAAAGCCACCAGGGGCACCCCCACGGGGTATGTCATATTGCATCTTCTCCCACATTAGACTAGATCTAGTCTCTCCCTATGCCTACGATGACTCCATTGTAAACCAATCTATGATCATATACTGAATTGACAGCAGGACGTAGCAATCCTCCACCGAGGAGACGTGAACCTGGGTACATCGTGTGCCAATCTCGCTCCCGGATTCTCCTACGTCTCCTTGCATCCCTCTACATAAGCTACCCCAGTAGCATCTGCCGTGCAATACCACGACAATTCTTGTGTTTGTTCCAAAACTTGGTTAATTATGTCATGACTTTGATGCTTGTATCTCTGATATATTTACCTCTAGTATTCACTTGAACTTCAGAGGTGCCTTGGCATTCATATTATGCTCTACAAACAAAGGCAAGCGAGATACCACTCTATCATACCTTACTATGAGCATTGCAATGTTGCTTATGTTTATGTTTCATGCTACTTACTATTATTGAGTTGGTTTCTCTTCATAGCTTGCAATCAATATTGAGTAGACTTAGTTGCACACTTCTTATTATGAATGGTTTAAGCATCTACTTATTATGAGTATGTGGTGGTGGTGTAACAAGCTTACGTATAACAGACGGTGAATCAAGAGCAACAGACGTGTTTAGGAATGTACCTCTTCTTGTAGTGGATGGTAAAATAGGAAACTTCCCATCACGAGACTTTCCCATGATGAACGGAGTAGCAGTGAACAATAGTAGATCCAAGTGAACTTACAAATAAAGCTATGCTCCTCGGCAACGGCGCCAGAAAATAGTCTTGATGATCCACAAGTATAGGGGATCGCAACAGTCTTCGCGGGTAGTATTACCCAATTTATTGATTCGACACAAGGGGAGCCAAAGAATACTTGCAATCCTTAACAACTGTGTTGTCAATTCAGCTGCACCTGTAAATAGTTCTTGCTCACAGAAGTTTATGAGTAGCAACAGTTTGATAGTAGAAACAACAACAGTAAAACATGAGCAATAGTAACAATAACGATGCTTGATGGATATGAGCGGTTGGCATAGGGATGGATGGACGGGCGTTGCATGGACGAGTCTAAACATGTAACTTCAAGATCTAGGGCATTGCAGATAAATAAGAATAAGCACCCAAGTACTAAACAATCCTAGGCATGTGCTCCATACATACTCATACGTGCTCGCAATGAGAACTTGCACAACATCTTCTGTCCAGCCAGCCCGTGGCAGCGAGGCCTCTAGGGAACTACTGACAATTAAGGTGCTCCTTTTAATAGAGCACCGGAACAAAGCATTAACACCCCGTGAACACATGTGATCCTCACACCACAGCCATCCTCTCCGGTTGTCCCAATTTCTGTCACTTCGGGGCCTTTGGATCCGGACAATGATATGTGTACACAACTTGCAGATAAGATCACAAACAATACTATCATAATGATTCAATAATAAGTTCAGATCTGAGATCATGGCACTCGGGCCCTAGTGACAAGCATTAAGCACAACAAGTTCTGGCACTCGCCGCCACTAGAAACCAAGATTCGGATCCAGAAACTCCGTTCTGGCACCCTGCCGGGACAGGGGATTTGCAACTTGTTGTGCTTAATGCTTGTCACTAGTGCCCCGAGTGCCATGATCTCAGATCTGAACTTATTATTGAATCATTATGATAATATTGTTTGTGATCTTATCTGCAAGTTGTATACACATATCATTGTCCGGATCCAAAGACCCCAAAGTGACAATAATTGGGATAACCGGAGGGGATGACTGTGGTGTGAGGATCACATGTGTTCACAGAGTGTTAATGCTTTGCTCTGGTGCTCCTTTTCTGGTGCTCTATTAAAAGGAGCACCTTAATTGCCAGTAGTTCCCTAGAGGCCCCACTGCCACGGGCTGTCTGGACAGAAGATGTTGTGCAAGTCCTCATTGTGAGCACGTATGACTATATTTGGAGCACATGCCTAGGATTGTTTAGTACTTGGATGCTTATTATTATTTATCTGCAATGCCCTAGATCTTGAAGTTACATGTTTAGACTCGTCCATGCAACGCCCGTCCATCCATCCCTATGCCTACCGCACTCGAATCCTACTGTTACTATTGCTCCTGTTTCACTGTTGATGTCGCTGTTGCTGTTGCTACTACAAACTATTGCTACTGATAAACTTTTGTGAGAAAGAACTATTTCCAGGTTCAGCTAAACTGACAACTCAGTTGTTAAGTCTTTCAAGTATTCTTTGGCTCCCCTTGTGTCGAATCAATAAATTGGGTAATACTACCCGCGAAGACTGTTGAGATCCCCTACACTTGTGGGTCATCAGAGGATACCACAGTGTCATACCAAGTTATGAATAGAAAAATGCAATCAAACATTCATATGACATGCTACAAACTATTAGCAAGCTGGAGCTAATCATAAGAGAACAAGAACTACTAAGCATCCATAAATAACATACACCTTACATGAACAGACTAAGCATGCCCACAATGATGAGTATATGTACAAAAATGAAAATAAATAGAGTTCATTACCAGCCTCTTACCACACCTCAAGTTGTCTTAATCTTCATTATTGCCCTTCACTTGTGTGGCTTGAATAATAACATGAAACCAAACTCCACTGAGGACTGCTGAACCCTGCAAAGAACTTCACAAAACAAAAGAAGAACAAAAAATATTTTTGGTGTTTTCAATTTTAAAACAAGCACACAAAGCAAAAACAAACAAAGAAAAATCTATTTGGACTTTTTTCTTAAGGCAAACCAAAGCTAAAAAGCAAAGAAACAAACCAAGAGAAACAACGATTTTTTTTGGTATTTTTGTGGTTTGGGAAAGCAGAAACAAAAAACCAAAAAGAAAGCGAAACATGGATATACAAAGAACCAACAAAACATGATATGTAGATGAGTGTGATGTCAGTATACCTCCCCCAAGCTTAGGCTTTTGGCCTAAGTGGGGCTCAATAGCGCGGGTAGTAACCCCAAGCTGGTGGATCATCATAAGAATGATCATAATCAGGCCCTCGTGATGAAGAAGAAGACGCGCTCCAATCATAGGAGGGTTGATGGTATGAAGACTTCCCATGTTGGAGGGCTGAACCGAATCATCTTCGGCATCCTCTCCAACATTCTCCTCTTGCTGGGAGAGCTCCGCCACATATGTGTCAAGTTCTTCCTTCATGAGTGACCATCCTTGCCTGTTATCAAAATTAAACAAAGCAGGTGCAGGCAAATAGACTACTTTCTCAGTCCTAACCCCTCTCCAACCACGCTTGGCAAAGGATATCTCATACGGTAAAAGTTGATAAATGATGAGGAACTACTATAGGAACTTGCTAGAGGGCTAAACATGCATAAAAATGAAATCTCTAAGCATAGAACAAGCATGCAAGCTCACACAACCTGTCACCTACAGTAGCAAAATACTCAAGATACAATCTAACAATCAAAAATCTAATTGGACAAGCGGAGGAGGCACATACCAAGGAGCAATCCCTCAAAAAATCAGCAACAAAGATGGGCTGAGCAAGGAGATCGAAAATCAGGAGCAAGAATAGCAGGAACTCGAGCTTGAAAAAGTTTTCCGGTGTTTTTCGGGAGAGAGAAAGAAGTGGCTGGAAGGAGACAACTTGGAGGGCCACACCTAGGCCAGGCGCCACCTGGGGCTGTCCACGCCACCAGGGGGTGTGTTGGCCTGGTGGGTCCCCCTAGGACACTCCAGGTGTCCCTCTGCCCATTATTTCGAGGAAAAATTTAATATGAATTTTTATGGGATTTCTCGGGAAACTTTACTTTTGGCCAATTTTCAGGGTATGAAAATTGATTTTATCACAGAAAAAGATTTTTTTAGAAGAAGCAAAAAGCAAACCAAAACCAAAACTATGGAAGTTCTAAGACACTTTAACAACCAAACAACTAGCAAAACTAAAGCTAACAAGAGAAAGAGCAAAGACTAGGAAGGAGAAAAATAAAAGTGAGAAAGTATAACCACCGTGAAAGCATGGTTTTGTTCATTAAAATGCCTTTGTTAACAAGGTTGATCAAGTCTTGTTACCAAAACAATCTTATATGAAGCAAAACTTTGCATTCCAGAAAGTGATTATGTTACCTCAAACTTGATAGCAATAGTCCCAATCTGTTATCGCCGTATTTTGGCCAAAAAAGGAGATGGGCCGTGATCAAGATGGGCTTGGAAGATACGTATATTCAATGTGTTGTTGAATCGGCCTTGTGCGTGGATTTGGGCTAAATTGCCCGTGTATCTTGTATCGTAGGTTAGTTTCAGTTTAGGTAAAGATAGAGTTGTAGAGTTATTCCAAAGATAGAAAGTCTCCGGACTATAAATATGTACCTAAGGTTATCGAGAAAAGGAGGAAAATCACGTTCACAACAAACACAATCTCGGCGCATCGCCACCCCTTGTTTCTAGGGTTTCTTTCGGGTAAGTGTCATGCTGCCTAGATCGCATCTTGCGATCTAGGCGATATTACTATCGTTATTTGGTGTTACTCGTACTGAAGCCTTGTTGATGGCGAGTAACACTACTATCATAGATTTGTTGAGGCTAGCATCGGTGCTCTTCGCTATAATTTTTTAAGTTATGCTGCCTCTAGTTACCTCGCTACCTTTGCACCTTTTCCCAAGTGCAAGGGTAGCATCTTGCTTGATCGTTATTTAGCTGATTCGATCTGTTATAGTTATGCCTTGTTATCCAAGGTTTTAGTTTGATATCTGCGTAGTCAGGCCTTGCAAACGGGTTGAACGATCCAGTAGTACGTAAGGACATGGTTTACTAGTTCCAGAGAAGTTGTTCCGGTAATTGACTTTACGTCGGTTGTTAGGCCTCCTCTAGGGTTAGTTTTCTATCATCTTTTGTGTCTACCAGGCTCAATTACGTGTAGGACGTTCCAGTTACGTGGTGAAAACGTTAAACTGTCGTAGATCGATTTAAACTTGTAATGATAAAGCAAAACCCCATGTTATCGTAAATATAATGCAGAACCATGGGATAATCGGCTCTAGGAGCCGATTCACAGGGAAACCTGGGAGCCGGTCACGGCTCGAATTTTACGTATACTTGTTTACCATGCAGGAAATCAATCGAAGCAATCACCTTCCTAACCAGGTATAGGTCAGGTGGCACGCCCTCGAACCAAGCGGGGCGTGTGCGGAGTTTTGCGCCGTTGCCAAGGGACCAGGGGCCCGGCGATTACAGGAGCCTCCCGGCTCTTCGTGTTGCTCGTCATTTCGCCGTGGGTTTTGACAGGCAATACATTCGCACGCCGGTGGGACACTCAACAACATCTGCATCAACATCCGACGCTGAGATGGGGGCAGACCGATCCGCGTCTGACGATTATGCGAAGAGCACAAGGCGAAGTATGACGACATCAAAGCTCTCTTCGAAGCCGATCTCATCGGCTCCTTTGAGAGGACCCGTAAGCATGGCATCAAGTGGAGGGGGTTCTCACCCGAGGGTGCTCTTGATGAGGTGGATCTGTCTGTTCCTTCAGAGGAGCGCACCAGAGCTCTGCGACAGGAAGTCAACTACATGGTGGATCATTCTCTTCACCGCCATTCTGAGAGCCTGGTGAACGCTTTCGAGCGGATCGCAGTTCGCATAGTTCAGGAGATCATGAAACATCAGTACTCTCCGTCGGGGCCTACTCTGGGGACTCACCCGGGAGAAAGACCGCTCCAGACCAGGCCGCCGCTGCCATTCACACTTGCAGCTCCGGAGCCGCCAGGGGCAGCGGCGTACGTCGTCTACAAGGTCGGAGGCGACCCAGGCGATTGCCAGTTCCTGTTTGAACCACCTAAAGAAATCCCACATGGATATGTGTACGTCTTGCGGACGCAATAACGACACGCACCAACCAGATTGCAACCGCAGGATTTCTGCGGCGAGTGCTGGGCGGGGGTTTCAAAGGCGTTTGGAGCAGCGATATGCAGGATGGACGCCGACAAACAGGCGTGGCTAGCCAAGTATGCCCTCGGAGCGAGTCATGAGAATCTAGCCCTGCAGCTCAAGCGGTGGAGCAAATCCGTACCATCTTGAGAGACCAGTTAAACCGTGCCGAAGAGAAGGACAATCGGCTATTCAAAGCCGTACCCCAACGAGTTTGATCTGATCCCGCTGCCTCCCAAGTATCGGCTCCCTGAGTTCTCAAGGTTTAGCGGATCAGAAGGATCGAGCTCGATCGAGCACGTGAGCCGATACCTGGCACAGTTGGGCATGATTTCAGCATCGGATCAGTTGCGCGTAAGGTTCTTTGCGCAATCGCTGACAGGACCAGCTTTTGGGTGGTACACCTCGCTGCCACCTGATTCGATTCAGACCTGGAAGCAACTGGAAGAGCAGTTCCACATCCAGTATCATTCAGAGGCTACCGAGGCTGGCATTGCAGACACGCACAGTGCGGCGGCGGGGCGTGGCGAGTACATCCAGCGCCAGACCGTCAGAACCGATGTTACTCAGCTCGTTTAGCGAGAAAGAAGCGGTCGAGCTAGCGGTGTTGGGTCTCTCGGCACCCATCAAGGATCAGCTTTCCAAGTAGAGTACAACTCATTGGCGCACATGGCCCGGCCCGACAATGTCTGAACAGCGCCACCAGGTTGTACCAAGACAAGTTCAAGCGTCCGATAGGCTGTCGATCTGAAGAAGAAGATCCTACACAAGACCAGGAGGTGGCCGTGGCTGAATGGGCTCGGGGCAGATCTGTATCCTGCAAATGGGTAAAACAGCAGGGCACGCAAAGGGTTCGACTTGATGTGAGCAAAGCGGCAGATATTCGATTCTTCTTTGAAGGAGAAGCGGTGAGGTTACCGAAGGCCACAAAATCCCTACGGCTCGAAATGAGCGGAGACCATCGCAAGTGGCATCACTCGTTCATCCACACCACCAATGATTGCAAAGAGCTACGTCGCCAGATCCAAACGGCGATAGAACAAGGCCGTCTGATCCTTGGGCAGTTCGCCATGAAAGTGGACACAAACCCATTCCCCGGCGTCAACATGGTAGAACTCAGTCACTCCGCGAGGCGTCAGCTGGATTTCTCGTTCGATGTTAATATGGCAGGATCTGGGTACCACCATGACACGTACAAGGAGGAAGGTGGTCGCTCTCGGGGCAAAGAAAGAGAGGGGGCTGGTCCACGCGACCGGACCAGCCACAATGACAGGCGGTATTTAACAGAGGAACATGTGAGGAGAGTGCGATATCAGAAGCCACATTCCACGCATCTCCTTAACAAGTATGAGCGTCAGTATGACCAACGTCGCCCGGTAGCGATGGAGCGATGAAGGATATGAGCACCTCGCTAGGGGACCGTCAAAAAGAAGGAAGGCGCAGACAAACATTGGGATTGTCCTTTTTCAAGTATTGCTGGGATGCGGGAATGAGCCGATTGCCTACGATCGACAAGCTGCCGGAATGTGGACAGCAGAGGAGGACACGGGGGCCGATTCGGTGTTCAGCGTCTAGGGCCTCTCCACCTCGGGCCGTTCTGGAGTCCGCTCGAGCAAAAGACCCCGAGAAGCCAAGGGATGACAAAGAAGAAGACAGATATCACCGTCCAAGGTGGTGTCCCGACGGACTCAGACACACCCAAAAACGTAGAGTGCAGCGGCTGCGTAACTTGGAGGAAGCCGAAGCGCAGTATCTCCACGCTTTAAAGAAAGCACGGCCCGACCTGGCCGTTAAAATTAGGCAGACCTTGGAGACGGAAGACCGCCCGAAAAGGAAAGAGTGGCGCCCCAAACCGGTAAAAGCCGATGCAAAGACATCGGCTGACACAAACATGGTGTTCATACTTCAAATGAAATTCTGCGCCAAGAACCAACGAGCTACCGGTGGCACGGTTTTGATTGCGGCCACGGCAGTTATCTTTGAGAAGCCACGTGAGAAGGGTTACAAAAATCGAAAGCCACGTACCTACGAGGTTACATCAATGGGCACTGTCGACAAGATGTTGGTGGACACCGGCGGCGATCAATATAATGCCATACTCCATGCTACGGCGTTTGGGACGCTCCACTACGGTCGATCAAAACCAACGTCACGTTAAGCGACTTCAGCGGCCAGACGGAAGCAAGGCGTCTGAATGTGGATCGACCGTGGGCAGAAAAACCATCCCCACGTCATTCTTCGTCGTGGACAGCAAAAAGCACCTCTGCTGTCTTGCTAGGAAGAGATTGGATTCACGCTAATTGCTGCATTCCGTCCACGATGCACGATGCCCTGTCTGATGGGATGGAGATGAAGTGGAGGTCATTCATGCAGATGATTCTATCGAGATCTCCATAGCTGGCATGAACGTCTGGAAGCGAAGACCAAGAGTCGATCTCTGGAATCGGTCTGAAGCGGTGGCGCATTGAAGCTACAAAAAGCGGGGTGAGGCTGGTCTTGTCCAGCGGCAGAGTAGCAAAGTCCACGATCATGCGTGTACGACCGATCCTGCGATCGCCACAAAAATAAAAGCAGCAATCATCGACAAGCGATCACGTAGTCGTAGCGAGGAGATGCCCTGCCATTGTAAAACAATAAGGTGTAAACCGTTCTTGACTAATGCAATCAAAAGGGGCGATTAGGGCAATCGGCCCAAATTATTTTGTTATCCTCACCTCTTGTTTGCCTGTGTTTAGCATCGATTTGACGGTGACGGAAAGCTAGGGTATGGGTTTACATCTGGCGATGAACTAGAAGAAATCGACATTGGTCACGGGGATAAGCCACGACCAACATTTATCGAAAAAAGTTAGATCCGAGTCTGCGAGTCCGATGATAGCCTGTTGAAAAAATATCCAGGCTTACTGGGACTATCTGAGAGATGCTGGTTAGACAGAGCATCATTGAGCATCGACTCCGCTTAAAAAGGATTTCGGCCATTCCAGCGGTGAGCACGACGGATGAAGGCGAAATGCGGAAGAAGTCAAGAAGGAGGTCGAGAAAATGTTGACAGCAAGTTAATCGGGCCATGCGGTATCTGAGTGGATTTCTAGTATCGCATCAGAGAAAAAGGATGGCCGTTGGCGTGTTGCCATAGATTTTCGGGATCTCATGAGCTACCCCAAAGGATGAGTATCCGATGCGGTGGCGAAACGTTAATCAACGCATCTGGTCATAAGATCTTGAGCTTCATGGATGGCAATGCGGTTACAACCAAATTTTATGGCTCCGGAAGACATACACAAGACGCATTCGAGTCCTGGGTCGGTGGGGTTGTTTGAGTACGTAGTCATGACATTTGGACTGAAGAATGCCGGCGCCACGTACCAAAGAGCCATGAATTACATTTTCCATGATCTGATCGGCAAGCTGGTGGAAATTTACATCGATGACGTGGTGGTCAAGTCTGCTTCGGATGCAAGGACACTTGGACGATCTGCAGCGTCTGGACCGAACGAGAAAATTCGACTGGATGAATCCAAAGAAGTGTGCCTTGGGTGACGGCGGTCAGTTCTTGGGTTTTGGTCCATGAACGCGGAATTGAGATCGGCCTGAAAAGTCGAGGAGGCGAACAATGAAGCCACCCACCACAAAGAAAGAAGCTGCAGTCTCTCATCGGCAAGATCAACCGTCAAAGATTCATCTCCAATCTGTCGGGAAGAATAGAGCCGTTCATGGGACTAGTGAAAATTAAATCGACGAGGAATTCCGGGGGCGAGAACAACAACGAGCCTTGACGAGATCAAAGAATATCGGCGAAGCCGCGATGTTGGTTCCGCCCCGGAGACGAACCGTTCTACATCTACTTGTCGATGGTGACACGTCCATCGCCTCGGTGGTGGTGCAAGTTTATGATGGGCTGGAGTCGTATTTTACATAAGCGAAGGATCTTTGGGCCAGAGACAAGGTATCTGATATCGATAAGTTGTGCCTCACTGTTTTCACCTGCACCAATTGCCACATTTTGCTACCGGCGGATTGTCATCATATGCAAATCGGGCGTCATAAATCACATCTTGTCGGCTCCTATGTTGAAAGGCCGGTGGGCAAATGGATGTTTGCATTATCCGAGTTTGACATCCGGTATCAACCCGAAAGCGATTAAGGACGAGCATTGGCCGACCTTATCGCTGAAAGGATCAACACTAATATAGCAGCACTATCTATCCGAGCGTGGGCTATGTTTTTCGACGGATCGGTTTGTGACGATGGGTGCGGCATCGGCATGCTACTCGTGTCGCCCCGGGGGGCAACATTTTCCTTCTCCATCAGGTTATCTGCCCCTCGCACCAACAACGTTGCTGAGTACGAGGCGATACACAAGGGAATGGAGTTGCTCATCGAAGCTGGAGCAGAAGCAGTGGAAATTTTTGGAGACTCCAAGTTGGTGATTTCCCAACTCACGGAGGAATACAAGTGTGAGAGCGAGTCCCTCTTCCCATTATGGATGCACTGCCGTGAGCTGATGGCGCGATTCGGTACATAAACTTCACGGATCCTTGATCGCAGAATCGAGGCGAATGATCTTGCACAAATGGCTTGAGCTACAAGGATGTAGCAGAGGAGCCGATGTTTAGTCAGTTCACGGAAGGCGACGATGGAGGCCGATATCTTCAATTACTTGAAGGATTCGGCAGGGGCACCTAAGCGGATAAGGTACAAGGCCATGAAGTATGTGCTTATTGGGGATGACATGTTTCTGAGGACTCTGGAAGGTTATTGCTCAAATGCTTGGGGACGCCGAGGCCAATCGGCTCCTACACGAGGTACAGAAGGCGCCTGTGGAACTCACCAATCAGCTCACAAGATGAAATGGTTGATTAGGCGATCAGGGTTTTATTGGCCCACCATGCTTGAGGACTGTTTCAAGTACTACAAAGGGTGTCAAGCATGTCAGAAATTTGGGAAAATTCAGATGGTACCCGCGTCAGCAATGAACCCCATCATCAAGCCTTGGCCATTCCGAGGTTGGGGCATGGATATGATCGGCAAAATCAATCCTCCATCAAGCAAAGGCCACATGTGGATTTTGGCCATCACTGATTATTTCACTAAATGGGTGGAGGCTGTCCCGATGAAATCAGTAAACTCAAAGGATGTTATCAACTTTGTGAAAGAACATGTCATCCATAGATTCGGGATTCCCCAAACTATCACGACCGATGGAGGTTCGGTCTTCATTTCTCACGAGTTTAGAAAGTTCTGTGAGGACACGGGGATTGTGATCGGATCATCTCCATACTATGCTCAGGCAAATGGGCAAGCTGAAGCATCCAACCAGAGCCTCATCAAGCTGATCAAGAGAAAAGTCGATGAGCACCCTAGGCGTTGGCACGAGGTTTTGTCAGAGGCGTTATGGGCTTATCGCATGTCATGCCATGGAGCGATAAAAACCTCGCCATACCATCTAGTATATGGGCAAGAAGCCGTATTGCCCTGGGAAATTACGGCTGGATCGAGACGTGTCACTTTTCAGGACAATCTAACAACTGAAGAATATGCAACCTTGATGAGTGACAGTGTTGAGGATTTAACTGATCTCAGGCTGTGGTCGCTTGAGAAAATCAAAGAGAACAAGGCCAAGGTAGCTCGTGCATATAACAAGAAAGTGAGGCCAAAGGAGTTCCACGTTGGTGACCTGGTATGGGAAGCTGTGTTGCCATTAGGGACTAAGGATGCAACATATGGTAAATGGTCTCCAAATTGGCACGGGCCGTACAGGGTGGATCAAGTTTTAAGAGGAAACGCATACATGCTTGAGGAGTTGGACGGCGTAAAATTACCAGTGGCGGTCAACGGTCAACATCTCAAGAAATATTTCCCAAGCATGTGGGATGATGGACAGTAAAATATGGGGGCCGATACATGAAATCGGCCAAGTAAAAAGCACGTGAGACGATGGATAGTAAAATGTGGGGGCCGATACATGAAATCGGCCAAATAAAAAACAAAAATATATAGCCGATGCACGGTCATCGACTCTAGAGGTTCACACATGTTACAAACAGGTGCCAGTTTACACATACGAGCTACTAAAGAAATGCTTCGAAGGCGTGGAGGGCGTCAGCACGGACACGATCCACCTCGGCGATCTCGGCTTCGTCATCTTCATCCTTGCCCGTCACTAGCTGCTTGTTCAGGGCACGTATTTCTGCCAGATCGGTCTTGATTGGGCTTTGAGGCTTTCCGCCTCGTCTTGGGAAAGGCGATGGATTCTTCCTTGTTACGAATGAGCTGTTTAGTCGCCGGACCTTCTCTTCAAGATCTTCGGCTCCTTTTCAAGGATGCGAGCTCGTGATCGACAGAGGTGTCGTTTGGCATCCAGAGCGCCTTTTCTCGTTGTTTGTTGGCATCATGCGCAATATTGGCCTTGATGGAAGTTGGGCGTGGCGCAGATGATCCTCTCACGAGCTAACTTCACCCTTGACCCGTAGAAAGACAGGGTTACAACTGGCCAAAGCTTCACCTGCAATGCTACTGGGAGCTGGTCTTTTATTTCAGCCAGAACGCTCTTCACCTCCTCATAACCCTCGATCAACTCTTCGATTCGGGAGGACAGCAGGGCTTTAAGACGCTGGAATTGAAGTGGAACAGCCCTGGCTCGTGGTTCATCATCGACAGAGGAGTTGGTTCGATGGATTCGAGGTCGAACGTCAAACCTGAAATATCACAACCTGGCAGCGAAAAGGCGTCAGTATGCATCCAAACATGTAAGGATGAGCCAAAAGAAGCTAACGTACCTCTCCTAAGATCGGGGAGATAGCAGATGAGGAGACGATCGGCTTATGTGTGGTTGCTGGGGGCTTGGCCGGAGTGGTAGCCGTTTCATCTGCACCTTCAGGGATTGCTAGGTCCGGTTTGGCTAAAGGCATCGGCACTGCCCCAGCTTTCCCACTAGAAACGTCAGACGTCTGCATGGAAGGTGTTTAGCCGATATAAATAATGATTAATCGGCAGATAAAAAGAAGTAAGTGGTAAGAGCGTAGAGGGTGATGATTTTCGAAACCTCCTGGCTCGACGAAGAAGCTTGCAGTCCTTTGCGAGCTCTCTTGGGACCTGGTGGCCCCGCCTCGGTGCTCGAGGCGATGGGTTCGAGAAAAGACCTTTCACGGAAGCCGATGGTGATGAATCTGGCTCGGTGTGATGGTCCTCTCGAATCTGTTGGGTCCAGTTCTCCTCGATTGGTCCGAGTGTTCTCATGGAGGTGTCTTGACGGAAGCCTGTAAAAAAGGAGAACCAGTGAGCACAAGCATGTCTGCAAGGGACGAAGAATGAGAAGGATCGAGCAAGGCATGGATCACCCTACGTGCGAGCTTTAGGAAGGGCTCGGCGCCTCAAGGTCTTCTGGCAGCTACCTTCCTCGCCATCGTTCTTGTTTTGGTTGGAACTCGAGGCGGTGACTTAGAGGTTGCTGGGTTCTTGGAAGCCGATTGTGGTGAAATCGGCTGTTTCTGCATTATGACCTTTTTCAGAGGTGGTGAGTTTTTGCAGAAAAGAACCACAGGAGCTGGCGGAAAGAACTCGAAGGGGGAGCCATCGCTGTGCGTAGGTTCAGGGCCATCTTGTTGCTGCAAAAAGAAAGAATGGATTAATAGAAGAATCATTTGCGAGCTGCATCGAGAAAATTTGCAAGTAGTGGTACCTGTTCCACGGGGATGTCATAGTCAGCATTGAACTATTTCAGCAACGGTCCCAGAGCTCTCCTGAAGGCGTGAGTCTTCCACATTGACCACCAGTCTTCAAAGCCATCGGTTGATGAGACAAAGGTGAGGTCGTTGGGAATTGGGATGGTCAGAGCATCAAAGAAGGAATAACACCTTTGGCTGGTGAGAGGATCAGGCAGGTCGGCTCTGCTCTCTGTAAGGTGGTGAAGAAAGAAATGGGGAGGTACTTGTCCAAGGCCAAATTGGCGAGCTACTATGACTGGCTGATAGAATTCATACCCAGGTTTGATTATTCTGTTGGACGTACTCATGCCAACTGGAAGGAAACAGGGTCGAATCACGGTGGAAAAGAGCTGCCGAGTGCTGGTGTCATCGGCAAAATTGTCTAGCCTGAAGGAGAGTGGGTTTTCAAAATGTTCAGATTCTTCCATGTAAGGAAAGAAGATAGGATTGTCCAGTCCTTGAAAGAAAATACTGAACCATTTAGACGCTTCACGAGGGGTCGACTTCTTGCTGCGTCTATACAAAGCTTGGCCATAGCTGGTGCATCGGATGCTTCCTTTACATCTGGAAAGGTGCAGCTCGCCAAAGGGGAAGTTTGGGATGTGATTTTGAAAATACAGCTGAGCCCATAGCTGAATAAACCACCAAGGACCACTGTTTTGTTGCTATGCGGAGAACAGCAGCGGACATCAAGCGAGGTATCGATAGACTTCTCCAAGGAGCAGTTTGCGAGGCCAAGTTGAGTACCTTTGGCGGTTCGTGGGCTAAGGAGAGATAGTTTTGGTTGGAGCAAGGAAGGGCCACATAATATGAAATGCTCGCCGAAGTTGAGAAAGGTGTATGTTCTTTCTACGAGACAGGCCTTTGTTTTCATATGGCGTTGGAGGTAGGCACCCGATTAAATGCGATCTTTTAGAAGACAGTTTGTAGGGGACTTTGGTCAGTTTAAAAGCAGAGGGGCTGGGTGATGTAACATCCAAACCAGTGATCATCACCACGTCTAGCGGGGTTGGTGACATAGGGCCATGACCGAACATAAAGCGATTCAGGCGTCCGGACCAGTAGCCGATGGTTTTAGAAGGTTCTCATGTTTCTCAAGAGGAGACAATGATAAGTGCAAGGCATCGGCTATTCTGTGGTTTCCCATTGGGATTGGTAAGCTCTAGCTACTCTGCTGAACCAAGAGACCCAATGTTCGGGGATTAGGCCAGGCTCAGCGATCGGCCCAAGAGTTCGAATATAGGTCTTGGCTTCTGAAGGGATTACATTTGCCGCAAGAAATCAGATGGGCAGGACTAGAATCCGTACGAGGGCCAAGACAGAGGGAATTTGGGAGAGAAGGATGCGGCAGCAGAATGTCTGAAACCTAGAAAGTTTAATGGTGGAATAAAGGCATTAATTCAGGTGTTCGCCATTAAATTCTAACATCGCGTTCAGACTGCAAGGAGTAGGCATACCTTCAGACCGGAGACCTCTGGATTGGTGTTGGATGATTCCGCCATCTAGTTTGTCGGCAGAGATAGATCTATGCAGTTGGGGATTGAGGGTTCTTGTCACTGTGAGCTCAATCTAGTCGGTAGGTAATTGGAGATCTAGGTCGCCCTTTTTGAAGAGGGTCGCAGGTTACCGTTTGAAACTGAAAAGCAGCCGCTTAGATTTGCCTAAATATGCGACCAAGTTTTGACCTTGTCAACATTTTTGGGAAAGCCGATGTGCATCGGCTCTTTGAGCTTTGACTTGGTTGACGGAATGAGTGCAGTGTGGTGAAAGCCGATACAGCGTTATCGGCTTCTGGAGCATCGACCTATTTTGGCTATCGGCGAAATTGGGGCGAAAAAGGCAATCTTCGAGAAACAGATTTTCATTCATTCATTCAAAAGCTGGTTGCTTACAAAAGGCTGATTGATTACAAAAGGGAGCTTACTACTACTACTACTGCTACTGTTTCCTAATCTAGAGGCCGAGGTCGTCGCCGTTGTCGTCGCCACCGTCTTGTTCGCTGTCTCGGCCTTCTGCGGCGTCGTCTTATTCTTCTTTGAAGAAGCCAGCGGGGGCCTCCTCGTCCTCGTCGTCATCTTCGGTGTCCTCGCTGGACCCGGCGCGGAAGCGCTTCATCGGCGGGTACTCGTCGGAGGAGGTGTCCTCCTCCGATTCCTCCTCCTCGTCGGAGGACTCGACGCCGTCCCAGGACCAGGCGTCGTCGCTGCTCTTCGCCTCCAGTTCCCCGTCGACGAGGAACTACAGGCCCTCCTTGCCGTCAGTCAGGGACGCGTCGTCCTCCTACCAAACGGCGAAATCCCAATCCCTCTCGTCCCACCATTGTGGGGCGAGAGTATTGTACGCCGCCGTGGGCGGGTGCTCTGGCGTCGGCTCCCGGTCGCTAATGCTGTTGGAAGACTGGGAGGAACGGGCGGAAGAGGAAGAGGCCATGGCGGAGGAAGAGGGTTTTTTGGCTACTGGAGGAAGATGGGGACTGCGAACTGCTCAGATGAATTTAAATAAGGGGAATAGTGGGAGGCGGTTCAATGCCATAGCGGTTTCCCAGAATGTGCTGCCAAAATCGTCAAATCATGCACTGCGAACGAAGACAGGGCATCATGATGAGGAGGTGGCGTAACGATTCTACTCTGCAACGCGTAACCCGATGTGAAGAAAAAAAAAGAGAAGGAAGAAAACACATCAGCAGAGTGGTTTCGGAATTATTATTGCCAAAACCAGGGGGGCATGTGTTATCGCCATATTTTGGCCAAAAAAGGAGATGGGCCGTGATCAAGATGGGCTTGGAAGATATGTATATTCAATGTGTTGTTGAATCGGCCTTGTGCGTGGATTTGGGCTAAATTGCCCGTGTATCTTGTATCGTAGTAGGTTCCGTTTCAGTTTAGGTAAAGATAGAGTTGTAGAGTTATTCCAAAGATAGGAAGTCTCCGGACTATAAATATGTACCTAAGGTTATCGAGAAAAGGAGGACAATCACGTTCACAACAAACACAATCTCGGCGCATCGCCACCCCTTGTTTCTAGGGTTTCTTTCGGGTAAGTGTCATGCTGCCTAGATCGCATCTTGCGATCTAGGCAGTATTTTTACTTATGCGTTATTTGGTGTTACTCGTACTGAAGCCTTGTTGATGGCGAGTAACACTACTATCATAGATTTGTTGAGGCTAGCATCGGTGCTCTTCGCTATAATTGTTTAAGTTATGCTGCCTCTAGTTACCTCGCTACCTTTGCACCTTTTCCCAAGTGCAAGGGTAGCATCTTATGATCGTTATTTAGCTGATTCGATCTGTTATAGTTATGCCTTGTTCTCCAAGGTTTTAGTTTGATATCTGCGTAGTCGGGCCTTGCAAACGGGTTGAGCGATCCAAAGTATGCGTGGGGCGTGGTTTACTAGTTCCGAGAAGAAGTTGTTCGTAATTGACTTTACGTCGGTTGTTAGGCCTCCTCTAGGGTTAGTTTTCTATCATCTTTTGTGTCTACCAGGCTCAATTACGTGTAGTACGTTCCAGTTACGTGGTGAAAACGTTAAACTGTCGTAGATCGATTTAAACTTGTAATGATAAAGCAAAACCCCATGTTATCGTAAATCTAATGCAGAACCATGGGATAATCGGCTCTAGGAGCCGATTCACAGGGAAACCTGGGAGCCGGTCACGGCTCGAATTTTACGTATACTTGTTTACCATGCAGGAAATCAATCGAAGCAATCCTTCACCTTCGACCGGTATAGGTCAGGTGGCACGCCCTCGAACCAAGCCAGGACGTGTGCCGGAGTTTTGCGGGCCGTTGCCCGAGGGACCAGGGCCCACCAGCAGTTCTGGGAGCCTCCCGGCTCTTCGTGTTGCTCGTCGCTGCTCGCTGGTGGGTTTTGACAGGCAACACAATCATAATAGTTTCAAAACTTTCTTGTGGAATGTGACAATATATTTCTCAAATTTTGATGCTCTCAATATTTTCAATGGAATTCAGGCAATATATCTTATCAATCTTCTTGGGTAAATAGACAATATGCTCTTTATCATTAATATTAAAAGTTACTTTTCCTTGATTACAATTGATGACAGCACCTGCAGTATTAAGAAAAGGTCTCCCTAGAATAATAGACATATTATGATCTTCAGGCATCTCAAGCACAACAAAATCAGTTAAAACCAAGCAATTATGATCCACTTGAACAGGAACATCCTCACATATACCAACAGGAATAGTAGTGTACTCCCTCCGTTAGGGATTATAAGGCCTATGAGCTTTTTTTAAATGTTAGGAATTACAAGTCCTTTCTCATTTATTGTCATCTCTCCTCCAATGCATGGTCTTCTTTTTCTTTCTTTTCTCTCATGCATGTACAACTATTGGTGCATGTAGTAATCAAGAGGGTGAGTTATTGATTTTCTTAATCCTATCAAAGTGGTCCATAGGCCTTACAATCCCTAACAGAGGGAGTACTTATCAGGCATTTGCAAAGATATATCAGTTGGTATCAACTTTTCTAGCTAGAGTCTCTTGTAGAGATAAAAAGGCATAACACTAACTCCAGCTCCCAAATCACATAAAGCACTTCTAACATAATTATTTTTAATAGAGAAAGGAATAGTTGGAATACCTGGATCACCAAGTTTCTTTGGAAACTTACCATTGAAGGCATAATTAGCAAGCATAGTAGAAATTTCCTCATTAGGAATCTTCCTTTTATTAGATACAATATCCTTCATATACTTTTAATAAGGAGGCAACTTAATAGCATCATTCAAAGGAATTTGCAAAAACAAAGGTTTCATCCACTCACAAAACTTGTTAGTGTTCTTCCTCCTTTGACTTGTGTTTCTTATTGGTAAAAGACATAGGTTTCTGCACCCAAGGTTCTCTCTCACTACCATGTTTATTAGAAATAAAATCTTCCTTAGTGTACCTAGTGTTCTTAGTGTGCTTCTCAGGTTCTTATTCAATTTCTTCCTTATTAGGAGCATCATTTTTATCATTACCACTTTCAGTTTCAGCATCAGAGATAGATATACTATTAGGATCTACAGCAGGTTTAGGTGGTTCCTCAACTATTTTCTGTTTCTTTTTCTTTCTCTTATGAGGACTACCACTACTTTCACCTTGTTGAGAATCCTGCCCAATTCTTTTACGGTGTCCTTGAGGATATAAAGGATCTTGAGTGGCTACACCACTCCTAGTTCTAATTCCATAAGCATGTTTATCTCCTGAGGCATTAACTAGCATATCTTTTTGTACCTTAGCAAGTTGATCAATTTAGGTTTGAAACATTTGAAAGTGTTTACAAAGAATTTTGACATCATTAGCAGTTCTTTCCGCAATATCATTCAACTCATTAATAGCTCTAGAGTTTCCAATAAATGATTCTAAACTTGTTTATTAAAATTACCTTGTTTAACAATAAAAGTGTCAAGTTCCTCTAAGCATTGATCAGGAGGTTTACCATAGGGAATATCACCTTCATCAAAGTGGAGAGAGTGTACCTCAATAGTGGAAGAGTGGGGAATTTCCTTACATAATTCTTCTATAAGAGGTAGATTCTTCACATCTTCAGCTCTAATACCTTTCTCCTTTAGACATTTCTTAGCTTCTTTCATCACTTCATCATTTAATGCAATAACTCCCCTCTTCTTTGGTGTTGGTGTTGGAGCTGGTTTAGGTACAATCGGCTCAGGTGTAGTAGGCTCACGTGTAATTAACTTAGTTGAAGTCTAATCATCATAATTCTTGCTTATTTTAGCCATTAATTCTTCAGCATCTGTAGGATTTCTTTTCCTAAAAACACAATCAGCAAAACTATCTAGGTATGTCCTAGAATCATCAGTTAGTCCATTATACTAAATATCAAGAAGCTCATTTTTAGGCAATCGACATCCAGGATGTGCATGAATCAAGACACAGAATCTTGTCCATGACTCAGGCAATTTATCTTCTTCTCCCAGTTTAAAATCAAAAAGTTTCTGCAAAGCAGCATGTCTAGCACTAGGAGGAAAATATTTCTAAAATAAAGAAGCAATCAAGCAATAAGGGCTATCAATGGATCCAGGAGGTAATCTAGTAAACCAAGATTTAGCTTCTCCTTTTAGTGAAAAGGGGAAGATCTTAGTAACAAAGTACTTGCGCATCTTAAAATCATCAGAGAATAAAGCACTCATAGTGGAAATCTCATTCATATGTGCCACAACACTCTCATTCTCAGTCCCACAAAAAGTTTCTTTCTCAACAATGTCTAAATAGGATAAATCAAGAGAGAAATCATAATCTTTATCTTTAATATCTATGTGAGAAGTAGCAAACTTAGCATCAGAAGACAGTTTAGGAATAATGGTATGCCTCTCAAGGAGACTCCTAATATCACTAGCACCATGTGTGTTTTGGTACTCTTCAATAAATTCATCAGTCATTTCAATGTAACCATCACTAATATCATATCTATCTCTAGTCTCTAGACTCAGGTGAGCTAAGAGGTGCAATAGTGTCTTCACTAGGAGTTTTAATGTTTCCCAAAATAGTTCTAGCAATAGTAGCATCTAGGAAAGGACCTAATGAACCACTCGCAGCATAGTAGAAGTAACATCATGAGTATCAGAAATAATTTCAGTTTCAGCAGTAGTAGTGTGCGTAGCATGTATATGTGGTGGTGGTGTAACAAGCATACTTATAACAGACGGTGAATCAAGAGCAGCAGAGGTGTTTAGAACTGTACCTCTTCTTGTAGTGGATGGTAAAATAGGAAACTTTCCATCATGAGACTTACCCATGATGAAAGGAATAATAGTGGACAATAATAGATCCAAGTGAACTTACAAATAAAGCTATGCTCCCCGACAACGGCACCAAAAAATATTCTTGATGACCCACAAGTATAAGGGATCGCAATAGTCTTCGAGGTTAGTATTACCCAATTTATTGATTCGAGGGAGCCAAAGAATACTTGTAAGCCTTAACAACTGAGTTGTCAATTCAGCTACACCTTTAAATAGTCTTGCTCACAATAGTTTATCAGTAGCAACAATTTTGTAGTAGCAATAGCAAAGTAACAACAGCAGTAAAACAAGAGCAATAGTAACAGTAGTAGCAAATAGTAGGATATGAGTGCGGTAGGCATAGGGATGGATGGACGGGCGTTGCATGGACAAGTCTAAACATGTAACTTCAAGATCTAGGGTATTTGCAGATAAATAAGATAATGCAACCAAGTACTAAACAATCATAGGCATGTGCTCCATATATAGTCATACATGCTCGCAAATAGAAATTGCACAACATGTTTTGTCCTGCCAGCCCGTTGCAGCGGGGCCTCAAGAGAATCTACTGGAAATTAAGGTGCTCCTTTTAATAGAGCATCAGAGCAAATCAATAACTGCGGTGACCCAACATACCACTGCATGATGTAGTACACTATAGTCGTTGACATAACACCAGTAAAACACCGTTCACTAGTATTACATCCCTCAGAGTGGTACAACAGAAACACAGTAGGTCCAAGACATGACTATAGGTTAAAACTCGACTCTTTACAAAAGATCCAGAGAACACTCTAGGTTAAAGAGAGAGAAAGAAACTTCTTACAAAGAAGAACCAGAAATAATCAACTCATAACTATTATGCTAATAAGATTAGCATCTAACTATTTGGCTTGTATTGCAGCTATTGCAATAGTCTACATAAGTAGGTTCTATGGCTAGAGATTATATTTCTACCTAATCAGCAACTTCGTCTTCACTTTAGTTGATGTATATGTTGAGTTCATTTACTTCATTGAAGAGCTTGAGCTTTTGATGATGATTCCTGGAGCATAACTTGATGTAGACGTCATCTTAATGGCTTCATGTAACATCCCTAAAATCATAATTTCAAAGTTTGCATATCATTCATGCATGCATATAGATTTGAGATCAATTTCAAACTCATTTCAGAAAAACAGAAGCACATAGTGCTATGATTTTATGTGAACAAACTTATATCAAATGGCCATCACCATTTGAGAGTTTGAATGTGTTAAACCTTGAATGCTGGTTTTGTTTGTTGATTGGATTGAATAAGGATTTGAACCAGGTTTTACAAAATGAAAATGGATTCAAAAACCATTTCTCAAATTTTGCAAACCAAGTGCCAAGTCTCTGATATTTTTCTCTCCAAGCTTGACCAAGCCTTTGCAAAGCAACCACTTGATCTTATGCCTATATTTGAGACTACTGCTCACTGCAAAAATCCCAGGAAGATTTGAATTCAAATGAAACTTGAATTCATTTGAAAATCAATCCAGAAAATTGAAACAAAAAAAGAAAAAGGTGAAAGAATTAGAAAAAGGCCGGCTCCAGGATTCCAAATGACAGCGAGGCCAGCTAGCCCACCGGGCCATTCCTCTCCCACTCAGACGCCTTGACGCACCTAGACAGCCGCTGACGACCAGACCCCACCTCCTCTTCGCGCGCTTCGCTGACGAGCGGGCCCTCTCCACGTTGCCCTCGTCTTCCCCAAACCGCGCCCGCGACCACGTCGCCGCTGCTGTCAAGGCCGGTAATGGCACGACGTAATTAGACATTATGCCACAGGCGTTTCCTGTTGCGCCTGGGCCTATTTAATCCCCTTTGCACCGCGAACATTTTCCCCCACTCTCCTCGCTCACTCCGCCACCAGGATGCGCGCATTAGCTCTCGAAGCCCCGCTGTATCGACGACTCCGGCAACCGATTCCGGTGAGCCTCGACCGCCCCCCTCTCTCTGGTTCAAACGAGGATGCCCAGCTTGATCTCGTGCATACGCTGACGCCTTCCTTTTGCCTGCTCGTGACCCAGGTTGTCGTCTCCGTCCACGACCGAAACGACCTGCGCTGCCGCCTGACTCCGGCGACCAATTAAGGTAAAACCTGAGCGCCCCTTGCCCCTCCTGCACACGAGTTTGTTCGCCTGCGTCTTGCGCAACTCCTGATGCCTCTAGTTCGTGCTAGGGCGACGCCAAACCTCGCCAGTGACCGCGTCTGCAAGCGACCGACGCTGCCCGCAACTCCGACAAGCTCCAGAGACCGTTCCCGCGCGCCCCTCGACGAACCAACGCCACCTCGAGCTTCAGCACGCCACTGCGATCCCGGTAAGCCCCTCCTTTCTTCCCCGGGCGACCTAGAGCACTAGCACCGCCGCAGTCAGACGCGCCGCCGCCTGTCGCCGCCGCTAGCGCCGCTCGTTTCTGGGTAGGAGATTTTTAGCCGTCAGATCTGGATCGTACGCGTAGAAATAGTTCACTTAACGAAGGGCTATAGATAGATCTGAGCCGTGTAGCGTTATTTAGATCCAACGGCACAGAAGGGTGATCCGGTGCGAACCGGTACGCGCCAGTAATATCGCGACGCGTGGCTAGGGTTAGATTTAAAAACATAATTCAAACCAGATTTTGATCCAAATTTCAAATAGCTATAACTTTTGATTTCCACGTTAGATTTTTGCAAACTTTATACCGTTGGAATCAGTGAGTCAAGCCCTTTCTGAATCTCCAATGTGTTTAACAAAAAGTATCTGTTAAAATGACTTTGTATGCAGAAACATGTTTAGGTCCATTTTGGGCATAGTTTTTGTTTAGCAAATTGTTTTAGGGCCAAATAAGTTTGGTTAGCAAAATTTTTGGCTTGGTTATGTGTCTGTTTCATGCACTTGCTTGGTAGAGTTTTCAAAAATCATCACTTAGCATTTTCTTGCATGCATGCATTCATATCTTTGCTTGTATATGATGTGTATGTAATTGTGTGCTACAAAATTCTTGTGTAGATTTTGCTAGTGACTGTGATTGTGAAGAGTGCCACTCTACCCATTACCAAGGAAAGTGATACTTCATGATATTTCCACCCTTTATTTTGAATAAGCATTAGAATTATTTTTGCTAAGTCTTGCATGCTACTTTTGCCAAATGCTATGTTGGGAAATCCTATGTAGTGTAGAATTGTAGAATTGCTAGGGAATTTTCCTAAGTTAAGTTACTATGCCATGCTTAGCCTAGCTAGTAGAAAACAAGGGTTGGTAAAGTATGTACATGCTATGGTGATATAATTCTAAGTCCTTTGGGACTCATGCTTTTCTTAATAAAACAACTAAGTCAATGAACTTCCTGGGTGGAATGGGACTTGAATGGTGGTTTTTGGTTGAGTGGTTACACAAGGCCATGGATTTGGCTTGTGTATCTCACTTGTGGTATGCCACCCAGGCACAAAGGGATTTGGAGGCCAAGTGTTGAGAAATCTTACAGTGCAACCACTTCGCAATATGGGCTCTGCTTTGATCATATAGGTTGCTAGAACTTAGTCATTTGGACAGTTGGTGGTAGTGGGAATGATAGGTTGGAGCGCGTCCATTTGACTAAGGAAAGGCTTCTGAAAGGTCCTGTCTTGGGAAACCAAGTCTGGTGGGGAAAGTGCACAACCTCTGCAGATGGAAAAATCTAAGTACTTAGCCAAGTCCATGGCAATGGACAACTTGAGAATCAAGACATGGAAGCTACAAGAATCTCATCACTCCAACTTCTAAGTAAAACTTGTGGGTAAACAAGGGTGAAGTACCCCAATGTCTATTGGTGGTTTCTTGGGAAAGTTTTGACAAAGAAAAACTTAGTGATTTCAACTAATAGGAAAAAACTATTTTCAAGCAAAGCAAGACAAGCTACACTTAGCCAAAATGCATATAGTAATATAATCCACTTAAAATTTACTAAGGTATCACTTGCCAATACTATTCCAAAGTATTGACCCACTGTGGCTGTAACTTGTGATGTTGCAGGTTACTCCGATGATGAGTAGGAGTCATGAGTCTACACTCAACATGCTTGCCTGTGGCACATGAAGATGAAGAATTATGTTTATTTACTTATTCCAAAAACTCTTGTATTAGGCCTGTGGCCATGATTTGTAAAAGACTATGTTTTATCTCTGGAATGAATGTAATAAATGACCTTTGTATCTGTGTACTTCATCTTAAACTGTGGATGCTAGCAATGATCCAGGGACTAGCATTGCAATCACAGGGATCCTTTTCTTTTACAAAGGAGGGATCTTACAGATGGTATCAGAGCACTGTGTTGCCTGTAGGATTATGACCCCTAGGATTGGAAAACCACTAAGGAAAATTTTTCAACTACTTCTACACTTGTCTATTCTTCTCATAGAACTTTTCTAATCTTCTCATTCTCATCTCTATTTGTAGATGAACTCCATCAACGAAGCCGTGAAGAAAGGACCACTCATGACCATGACCTTGGAGTGTGAAACTGAGTTTCCCAAAATTCTCAAGGACCTCATGGTGGCAATGGAAGCACATGGTGCATCTGTTTACAAAGGCTTCCCAGTGATGGATGAAGGAGTGGAGTATTGGTGGGTGCAACTTCACTTGTACAAAAACAAGGAAGACAATCACAAAGAAAGAGGATTCTGCATGTATACCAACACTGTGATGCACACCACATTCTTTGAGTCAGTAAGAGAAGCAGCTTGGAGGACTATCAAAGAACTAAGTGCTAGAGTCAAGTGCAGAATGCTCAACCTCCAAAAAGACTTAGAGAAAGAGAAGGAGCTTACCCAAGAGTTGGAAGCCACCAACCAAACCTTAAGGGGAGATATTATAGACTTAGTGATGGAATCATGTGAACAAGATAGGTGGATTGCCTCTAGGAACATTGTGTTAGCCAACAGATCCAGTGAGATAGGGTTGTAAACACATCTCGTTAGTTGGACCACCACCAATCACCTTATTTTCCAAAATGATACCTTAAATAAGTATGGACCTTGATTGATGTAATGAATTCATGTATGCATGACTTGTGTGATTTTGTGCTCCAAGGATGTATATGTGATGTTTGTCTTTGTTTATCTTAAATAGTGTTGTTCTAACTTTTCTATCTTATAAATAGATGCCTATTACCATCAGCACTGTTGAGGAGTTCCAGGTTACCCGTTTCAGTCCTCGTATCGTTGAGCTTACCACTTTGCTCGATCTCCCTCTTCCCACCATCATGGTGCATCCACTCACCAAGTTCGAGAGGAAGGACCTCTGGGGCTTCAAGGTGAACTAGCCCGGACGCCAGACAGAGCCTACTACAGAGGCCATCGTCTTCAAGCTGATGCACGACGACAGGGAGAGAGGCATGGAGGTAGTCATGCAGGACCTGATAGGACGTCTGCTAGGCCGCCACTCCCGACAGGTTAGGGGCACCCACTTCCACGTCTTCGGAAGACGTGATGATGATGGAGAGTCCATCGACTTTGAGGACGACTCGAGGGACGTAGCAGAGCCGATACGTCTCTATCTCCAGGAATTAGAGTCTCTTATCAGGAACGTGGACACGGACATGACCAACGTCATGCTCAGCAATGACGAGCTCCAGGTGCAGCTTCGCGAGAAGGACAAGCTTTTCGCATAGCAGGATGAGATAGTCAAGTAAATGGAGACGAAGTTTGAGGCCCAGGACCGTAAGTTCAAGAGTCAGGAGAAATGCGTCCAGGATAGGAACAAGAGGATCCGGGACATGACTGAAGAACTGAAGTCCAAGGATTTAGAGCTAGAGCAGCAGCAGATGGTGATCGAGAGGCTTCGCTCCTAGAAGAGGGCTCTCAAGGCCAAGATCGATTCCTTGACCACTACGATTCAGGAGAACAAGACCGCGATAGAGAACGCAGGTCTTACCTTCGTCGAGGAGGAGATTGATGCTGATGAGTAGACTTGACTACTCGTTTATCTTTCATTATCGTACTTGTTATTTGTGAACTTATTATTGGACCATCCGACATGTGGATGGCTTGCCACTTGTGTGTTTTACTTTGAGACTTTGTTATTCCATTGTTGAGATTTTATCCTTGTGTTGCATGCTATGTGTTTGCTTATGTGATGTAATGTGCATAAACATTTATGGGTATCTCATTCTTATCTCTATTTGAACGAACCACAGATGCCTCCCCGTCGCGCAAACCCCAACCCCAATAACATCACTCCGGAAATGCAACAGATGATGAATGCTCAAACGCATCTTATGCAGATGATGACAACATTCATCCAAAACCAGAATAACAACAACAACAACCCCCATAACAACAACAACAATAACAACAACAACAACAACAACCCTCCGGGTTTTGATATGCTCACCAGATTTCTGCGTTTGAGGCCAGCAAAGTTTTCGGGGACGACTGCCCATGGTGGCCAATGATTGGCTACGTTCTGTGAACAAGGACTTAGTGACCGTGGGCTGCACGGATGCTGAAAAGGTCAGGTTCGCAGTGCATCTGTTGGAAGGACCAGCCGCCACATGGTGGGACAACTTCCAAATCACCACTCCTTTAGATGAGGTGACTTGGGCTATCTTTGAAGATGGCTTTCGCACTGCTCATATCTCATCAGGAATGATGAGCCTGAAAAAGAAGGAGTTTCACAACCTGAAGCAGCGCCACCGCAGCGTGGCTGAATATATAGAAGAGTTCAATAATTTGGCGCGCTATGCACCAGATGAGGTTGAAACAGATGCCAAAAGAAAGGAAAATTTTCTGGAAGGTTTGAATGATGAGCTAAACTTGCAGTTGTCTGTGGCATATGTTCCAACTTATCAGTCTCTGTGTGACAAGGCTGCTATATTGGAGAACAAAATGAAGAAAGTCGAGAGTATGAAGAGGAAACACTCCGACAAGCACAGCTCGGGGTCGTCTCACAAACGATCTCACTATGATGACAGTAGAATCTCAGGATCCCATAAGCATGGGAAATTCAACAAACACCACAACCACAACCGTCATGACAACAAGCATCACCGCAGTCATGACAATGACAAGTACAAGAACCACAAGAGTGGACATAAGAGCCACCACAGTGGGAATGGTAGTGGAAGTGGAAGTCAGCCTGCAAAAAGGGACATCAGTCAGGTAGAGTGCTTCAAATGCAAGAAAATGGGACACTATGCAAATGAGTGCCCCGAAAAGAAAGTTGAAGGACCTGTCAAGCCCAATCCTTTTCAGAAAGGTCAGGTGAACCACATTAATGTGGAGGAGGTCCATGAGGAACCTGACGCTGTTGCTGGTAAGTTCAGACTCAACTCCTTTCCAACATTTGTACTCTTTGACACTGGTGCATCTCATTCATTCATATTAAAAGCATTTGTTGATAGAAATGGGTTTGCATCTGAAAATATTGGGTGTCCAATAAAAGTTAGTTCTCCTGGTGGAGATATGATAGTAAGTATTGGATGCCGGGATCTTGTCATAGAGTTTGGAAAGCATAAGTTTCCAGTGAGTCTGATAATCCTAGATTCCCAAGGACTAGACGTAATATTGGGAATGGATTGGATGGCTAAGTATGAAGGAGTACTAGATTGTGCTAATCGTACTGTTGCACTCACAACCCCAGAAGGAAAAAGAATAAAATTCAGGTCAAACTTTGAATCCAAAGGAAGTAAGCTGAATTCTCTTAAGGGGGTTAGCATGGACAGTGTGCCAATTATGTGTGAGTATCCGGATGTATTTCCGGAAGAGTTGCTAGGAATGCCGCCAGAAAGAGATGTGGAATTTCTGATAGATTTGGTACCAGGTTCCGGACCAATAGCCAAGAGACCATACAAAATGCCAGTTGATGAACTGAAAGAGCTCAAGAAGCAACTAGGAGAACAGTTGCAGAAGGGATTTATCCAACCAAGTTCTTCATCTTGGGGAGCCCCGGTATTGTTCGTGGAGAAGAAAGATAGAAGCCAAAGGTTATGCATAGATTACCGTTCGCTCAACGAGGTAACTATCAAGAACAAATATCCTTTACCTAGAATCAATGACTTGTTTGATCAGCTAGAGGGAGCATGTGTGTTCTCGAAGATTGATCTCCGGTCAGGCTATTTTCAACTTAAGATAAGAGAGCAAGACATACCTAAAACAGCATTCACCACAAGGTATGGATTGTATGAGTATACCGTGATGCCTTTCGTCTTAACCAATGCTCCAGCATACTTCATGAATATGATGAACAAGGTGTTCATGGAATTTCTTGACAAGTTCGTTGTCATTTTCATCGATGACATCTTAGTCTACTGCAAGAGCAAGGAAGAGCATGAAGGACACTTGCGTTTAATACTTGAAAAGTTAAGAGAGCATAAACTTTATGCCAAATTCAGCAAGTATGGGTTTTGGTTAGAGGAAGTTGGTTTTCTTGGTCATGTTATGACAAATGATGGTGTGGCAGTTGATCCAGCTAAAGTTTCAGCTGTGACAGAATGGGAATCTCCCAAGAACGTGAAAGAAGTACGCAGTTTCCTTGGCTTAGCAGGTTACTACAGAAGGTTCATTGAAAATTTCTCAAAGGTTGCTAAGCCAATGACTGAATTGTTAAAGAAGGACAAGAAATTTTCTTGGTCAGAAGGTTGTGAAGTCAGCTTCCAAGAATTGAAGAAGAGACTTGTAACAGCACCAGTTCTGTGTCTGCCAGATTTGGAAAAAGATTTCCAAGTATATTGTGATGCGTCTCATCAAGGTTTGGGTGCCGTACTTATGCAAGACGGTAAAGTTGTGGACTATGCCTCGAGACAACTCAAAACTCATAAGGTAAACTATCCTACTCATGATTTGGTGTTAGCCTCTGTCGTCCATGCACTCAAAACCTGGAGGCATTACCTTTTGGGTAAGCGTTGTGAAGTGTTCACGGACCACAAAAGTTTGAAGTATATCTTCACCCAAAAGGAAATCAATATGAGACAAAGAAGATGGTTAGAGCTTATCAAGGATTATGACTTGAGTTTGCAATACCACCCCGGTAAAGCAAACGTTGTAGCAGATGCTCTAAGTCGTAAGGTATTTGTGAATGGCCTTACCAAAGGTGAATTGCCAGATGATTTGTGTGCTCAATTCAAAGAACTCAGATTGGAGATTGTGCCTGAAGGACATCTTATGTCTTTGGATGTTCAACCCACTTTGTTGGACAAGATCTGAGAAGCTCAGAAGACCGATAAGGAAATTGAAAGGATTAAGGAAAATATTGGCCAAGGGAGAGCTAAAAATTTCCATGAAGACGAACATGGTACTTTATGGCATGGGAAACGTATATGTGTTCCACAAGATCCAGAGTTACGGAAACTGATTTTGCAAGAAGCGCACAACTCTCCGTATTCTATCCACCCGGGTAACACCAAAATGTACATGGACATGAAAGAAAGATTTTGGTGGAACAATCTCAAGAGAGACATCGCCGAACATATTGCCTTGTGTGATGTCTGTAGTAGGGTAAAAGCGGAGCATCAGAAACCAGCAGGTTTGCTTCAACCACTACCTATTCCTGATTGGAAATGGGACAAGATTGGTATGGATTTCATTACCGGATTACCAAGGACCAGATCAGGATATGATTCCATATGGGTAGTGGTGGATCGCTTAACTAAAGTGGCCCATTTCATACCCGTGAAGACAACTTATACAAGTGCCAAGTTAGCCAAAATCTACATGAGTAGAATTGTATGCCTTCACGGTGTGCCTAAGAGTATTGTGTCCGATAGGGGAACCCAATTCACTTCCCATTTTTGGAGACAGCTACATGAGTCATGGGGAGCAGGTGGAATTCAAGATCTTTTTCATCCTCAAACCGATGGACAAACAGAAAGGACTAATCAAATTCTGGAAGACATGTTGAGGGCATGTGCCCTAGATTATGGAGCAAGTTGGGATGAAAGTCTGCCTTACGCAGAATTTTCTTACAACAACAGCTACCAAGCCAGCATTGAGATGGCACCGTTTGAGTTTCTCTACGGAAGAAAATGTACCACCCCATTGTTATGGAATGGTGTGGGAGAAAGAAGTTTATTTGGGCCAGATCTTATCAAAGAAGCCGAAGAGAAGGTCAAATTGGTTAAGGACAGGTTGAAGATAGCACAGTCCCGACAGAAAAGCTACGCAGATCCTAAGCGTAGAGAAGTCACCTACGAAGTTGGTGATAGAGCCTATCTTAGAGTATCACCACTCCGTGGAGTGAAAAGATTCGGAGTCAAAGGAAAGTTGGCACCAAGATATGTTGGACCATTCAAAATTTTAAGTCGCAAGGGAGAAGTTGCATATGAAGTTGAACTGCCAGAATCTCTGTCAGCTGTCCATAATGTGTTTCATGTGAGCCATCTTAAGAAATGTCACCCAGAAATGGAAGAAACTTCTCTGAAGGATACCATACCATTGGAAGAGGTCCAGCTAGAAAGTGATCTCACCTATGAGGAAAAGCCTGTCAAGATTCTTGAGACCGCAGAAAGGGTCACAAGGACTAAGACTATCAATTTTTGCAAAGTGCAATGGAATCATCATTCCGAAGAGGAAGCAACATGGGAAAGAGGAGATGATCTTCGGAAAGACCACCCTCACCTATTTGCTAGCCAATCCGAATCTCGAGGGCGAGATTCACCTTAAGGGGGTTAGATTTGTAACATCCCTAAAATCATAATTTCAAAGTTTGCATATCATTCATGTATCCATATAGATTTGAGATCAATTATAAACTCATTTCAGAAAAACAGAAGCACATAGTGCTATGATTTTATGTGAACAAACTTATATCAAATGGCCATCACCATTTGAGAGTTTGAATGTGTTAAACCTTGAATGCTGGTTTTCTTTGTTGATTGGATTGAATGAGGATTTGAACCAGGTTTTACAAAATGAAAATGGATTCAAAAACCATTTCTCAAATTTTGCAAACCAAGTGCCAAGTCTCTGATATTTTGCTCTCCAAGCTTGACCAAGACTTTGCAAAGCAACCACTTGATCTTATGCCTATATTTGAGACTACTGCTCACTGCAAAAATCCCAGGAAGATTTGAATTCAAATGAAACTTGAATTCATTTGAAAATCAATCCAGAAAATTGAAACAGAAAAAGAAAAAGGAGAAAGAATTAGAAAAAGGCTGGCGCCAGGATTCCATCCCAGCAACGAGCCAGACTAGCCCACCAGGCCATTCCTCTCCCACTGCACGCTACGGCCGACCCAGACGGTGACGGACCCCACCTCCTCTTCGCGCGCTTCGCTGACGAGCGGGCCCTCTCCACGTTGCCCTCGTCTTCCCCAAACCGCGCCCGTGACCACGTCGCTGCTGCTATCAAGGCCGGTAATGGCGCGGCGTAATTAGCCATTATTCCGCAGGCGTTTCCTGTCGCGCCTGGGCCTATTTAATCCCCTCTGCGCCGTGAACACTTTCCCCCACTCTCCTCGCTCACTCCGCCACCAGGCTGCGCGCATTAGCTCTCGAAGCCCCGCTGTACCGACGACTCCGGCGACCGATTCCGGTGAGCCTCGACCGCCTCCCTCTCTCTGGTTCAAACGAGGATGCCCAGCTTGATCTCGCGCATACGCTGACGCCTTCCTTTTGCCTTCTCGTGACCTAGGTTGTCGTCTCCGTCCACGACCGAAACCACCTGCGTCGCCGCCTGACTTCGGCGACCAATTAAGGTAAAACCCGAGCGCCCCTTGCCCCTCCTGCACACGAGTTTGTTCGCCTGCGTCTTGCGCAACTCCTGATGCCTCTGGTTCGTGCTAGGGCGACGCCAAACCTCGCCAGTGACCGCGTCTGCAAGCGACCGACACCGCCCGCAACTCCGACGAGCTCCAGAGACCGTTCCCGCGCGCCCCTCGACGAACCAACGCCACCTCGAGCTTCAGCACGCCACTGCGATCCTGGTAAGCGCCTCCTTTCTTCCCCGGGCGACCTAGAGCGCTAGCACCGCCGCATGATCGAACGCCGCTGCTAGCGCCCGCTTCGTTTAGTTAGGAGATTTTTAGCCGTCAGATCTGGATCCTACGCATAGAAATAGTTCACTTAACGAAGGGGTATAGACAGATCTGAGCCGTGCAGCGTTATTTAGATCCAACGACACAGAAGGGTGATCCGGTGCGAACCGGTACGCGCCAGTAATATCGCGGCGCGTGGCTAGGGTTAGATTTAAAAATAGAATTCAAACCAGATTTTGATCCAAATTTCAAATAGCTATAACTTTTGATTTCCACGTTAGATTTTTGCAAACTTTATACCGTTGGAATCAGTGAGTCAAGCCCTTTCTGAATCTCCAATGTGTTTAACAAAAAGTATCTGTTAAAATTACTTTGTATGCAGAAACATGTTTAGGTCCATTTTGGGCATAGTTTTTGTTTAGCAAATTGTTTTAGGGCCAAATAAGTTTGGTTAGCAAACTTTTTGGCTTGGTTATGTTTCTGTTTCATGCACTTGCTTGGTAGAGTTTTCAAAAATCATCACTTAGCATTTTCTTGCATGCATGCATTCATATCTTTGCTTGTATATGATTTGTATGTAATTGTGTGCTACAAAATTCTTGTGTAGATTTTGCTAGTGACTGTGATTGTGAAGAGTGCCACTCTCCCCATTACCAAGGCAAGTGATACTTCATGATATTTCCACCCTTTATTTTTAATAAGCATTAGAATTATTTTTGCTAAGTCTTGCATGCTACTTTTTCCAAATGCTATGTTGGGAAATCCTATGTAGTGTAGAATTGTAGAATTGCTAGGGAATTTTCCTAAGTTAAGTTACTATGCCATGCTTAGCCTAGCTAGTATAAAACAAGGGTTGGTAAAGTATGTACATGCTATGGTGATATAATTCTAAGTCCTTTGGGACTCATGCTTTTCTTAATAAAACAACTAAGTCAATGAACTTCCTGGGTGGAATGGGACTTGAATGGTGGTTTTTGGTTGAGTGGTTACACAAGGCCATGGATTTGGCTTGTGTATCTCACTTGTGGTATACCACCCAGGCACAAAGGGATTTGGAGGCCAAGTGTTGAGAAAGCTTACAGTGCAACCACTTGGCAATATGGGCTCTGCCTTGATCATATAGGTTGCTAGAACTTAGTCATTTGGACAGTTGGTGGTAGTGGGAATGATAGGTTGGAGTGCGTCCATTTGACTAAGGAAAGGCTTCTGAAAGGTCCTGTCTTGGGAAACCAAGTCTGGTGGGGAAAGTGCACAACCTCTGCAAATGGAAAAATCTAAGTACTTAGCCAAGTCCATGGCAATGGACAACTTGAGCATCAAGACATGGAAGCTACAAGAATCTCATCACTCCAACTTCTAAGTAAAACTTGTGTGTAAACAAGGGTGAAGGACCCCAATGTCTATTGGTGGTTTCTTGGGAAATTTTTGACAAAGAAAAACTTAGTGATTTCAACTAATAGGAATAACCTATTTTCAAGCAAAGCAAGCCAAGCTACACTTAGCCAAAATGCATATAGTAATATAATCCACTTAAAATTTACTAAGGTATCACTTGCCAATACTATTCCAAAGTATTGACCCACTGTGGTTGTAACTTGTGATGCTGCAGGTTACTTCGATGATGAGTAGGAGTCATGAGTCTACACTCAACATGCTTGCCTGTGGCACATGAAGATGAAGACTTATGTTTATTTACTTATTACAAAAACTCTTGTATTAGGCCTGTGGCCATGAGTTGTAAAATACTATGTTTTATCTCTGGAATGAATGTAATAAATGACCTTTGTATCTGTGTACTTCATCTTAAACTGTGGATGCTAGCAATGATCCAGGGACTAGCATTGCAATCACAGGGATCCTTTTCTTTTACAAAGGAGGTATCTTACACTTCAGAATCTAGCAAGGGTTAATAAGATACGTTGAGTACGAGCGTACTCAGAAAGTTCACTAAAAAGGAGTGTTTGATGCACTATATCTACAGCCATAGACCATAGGTCGTAGGCAATGCAGGTTTTTGTAAACATTTCTTCAAAGGCTGCTTTTATTCCGAAAAGCTATGTCCGTTAGCTTTCATGGGTTTACCAGAAATTTCATGGAGTTCCTTTCTCGCCGTGTTCGTAGCTCCTTCTCGGAACAGGGAGGAACAAGTTACAGTTCTTACACTCTGTAGAGGTGCATTACTTTACCCATGAGAGATCTTATCTTTGTTGCACATCCGGGCCGCGAACCCATTCACACTTCCTTGGTATGAGGCCCACACTAAGATCCAAGCCAATCACTGCCCTCTCCGCGACCCCATATGTCTGCACGATCCTTCGGAGCTGGCTCACCTTTGTTAAGCCCCCTTCCGGGCAGGAGAAAACCCTGATGAGTTCCCAAAGACTCTATGAGCTGGTGATGCCCTGGCAAGTTCCATATCAGATGGACTATACCACTAAAAACCACTCATAGATAATCTAGACACCAAAAGTGCGGGGCGTAAGGGTGCCCACCCATATGTTGGATCCGCACAAGGAATCACAACGTCACGTTAAGGTTGTCTTGCCTCCATATGAGAGGAAAAGGATACATCTGACTTCTCCGTCCCATTCCAAATCTCATGTTTAACACGTAATATACGACGCAAGAATCACTGGCGACATTGGTTGTTAAGTCCTAGATAATATGTTCCTTTACCACCTGAACTTTCATATTAGGTTATTACCTCATGGTAAATAACCTATAATCATATTATTATGAAAATGGTATTTTCTAACATTTTTGAAATGCAGGTGATGACAATACTGGATTTGCAAAATACTTTACAGAAAATAACCAAGGACATGAGCAAGTGTGAACTTCCCTTTTGTGATTGCAAGATTATGCACTCACGGTCTTCGAGACAATATAAGATCCAATATCTGAAATCAGCATCATTGGTCCGGTAAGGACTAATGTTTAAAGAAGCAATATGCAATTATGCATAAGTAATGCTATGCATTTTTGTAAAACTCCCAAAGTGAATCCCCAATACTTTGAGTGAAGTGAGTTTAGGTAATTCTTTTAAGAGTTGGTTTATCTTCAAGTTTTACTTTACAAGTAATGGTATTTATAAAGAACTTAAGTGTTAACAATTCAAAATATATAAGTAAAGTATAAAATAATGTGATTATGGTTAATTGTCATTTGGTGACTATTGATAAACATCCTTGGGATTGAGTTGTTAAGAATTGAAGAACTTATTATAAGATTATTGTTTGAAGTGGCAAAAAGAATAACATTTGAAGAAAAGATTTCCTTTCTAAGGTTTAAACAATCTTTATTGTTAATAGAACGTGATCAATGTCTTTTGGTGTTTGATTGATTAGTTTGGACTTGAGATGCTTTATGTCTTAATTTAAATAGACCAAAGTTAACTATAAAAATATAAGTAGTTTATTAGACATGATGTTTATAAGCTTTTGAGACTAAAGTTAACTTTAAAAGGGTAAGTAAACTTAAGGTGTAATATGTTTTAATTACTCCCAAGTTTTAAATTTATGATAATAACTAAGGTGTGGAATTATTCACTTTATATTTAAGTGAATGATTAGATTAAATTTGTTTTGCTATTGTGAAAATAACGTGCAACTATTCAATGAAAGTATAATTTGGATGATGCTGTTATGTGTTAGATTTAAATTCATGTTAACTATTATTTAGATGTTAAGATCATTCCATCTTAATATTAGTGAATGATGTATAAAATTCTCTTAAGAAAAATTGTGGTTTTGAATTTTTGATTTAGGGTTTAAAAAGGGTATTATGAAGTTAATGATTTATGCTTAAGTTTTACTATAAATCTTAGTTATGGTTTAGAACTTTAGTAATTAGATTTTAAGACTTTAATATTTCTAGAGAAATATAATGATTTCTTATTTAAGAAATGTTTTTAAAGAATTTTCAAAATAGGTAATAGATAAGGATTTCTTACTTTAAAATATTAAAACTTTTCTAAAAGTATTATTTTTTAACATTTTTCTAGTGTAATTTATTTAAGATCTTAAAAATGATTTTTATTTATTTTTAAGTATTAATCTTATGTTTATAAAAATACATAAAGGATTAAATGTATTTAAATACTTACTTCAATTTTATTTATATATAAAAATTAGACTAGTATTTTTATAAAATATTAGATTTATTTTTATGCATAAAAATGTTTTTTATTCATTTTTTAGGATTTTCCTTATTTTATGAGACTTCAGTTGGGACTTAATGGTGTTAATATTTATTTCCTTTATATTTATATTAACAAGTAAAATTATAACTTTTCTATGTAGATATTATTCTTGTGGTTATTTTGATGTATCATATGTATTTTTGGGATTTTTATATATTTTTCTAGTGCTTTAAATGTCAAAAGGGCATTTTGGTAGTTTTTATTTTATTCTTTAATTGATTTTTTATTTTAAAACCATGCCCAAAGGTGTAACATCCCAAAAATATTAAACTAGAATCATCAAACTCTAATCACCAAAATTAGGGTTAACAAAAACTTTTCTAAATAAAAATATGAAAGCATGCATGTGTGTATGCATTCCAATTTGAATTCTTTTTGAATTACCTTGCTTGTGTGTTTCTTTGCTTGTAAAAGGATTCTTAGGTGAAATAAACATCATCTAAACAATCCCCACACTTTTCCCAAAGACAAATAAATCAAAACAAACAAAATAAGGGAATGGTCCCTTTGGCCAATTTAACTCCCATGCCTACTTTGGCTGTCTCTAACTTTCAAAACTTAACAGAAACTTGTATGGATCTTTACACCCCTTGATATTAATCATAACAAAGTACCAAGGCCCACCTTTTGATCGTCCAGAAACATTCAAATGCATAGTTTAAATGACAGTTCAAAATTGAATCTATATCATATAGGAAGATCCCACTTTTGCAAAAACCACTCAAACAAGCTCAACTTTCAAAACCCAATCATCCACAGACTCACCAGCACATGACTAGCACACCCACCAACAATCTTTTCAAAATTCAGGACTTGAATTCATGCGGCCATTTCATCAAACACCTTGCAGATTCAAATCAAACAAAATCAAAACACTATAGTGTGCAGTGATTCTGGCCTAACTTGTTCCCTCTCTAGGCACCACTAGCCTTAGTAGATCATCTAACAACCTTAAGTAATCTCTAGCACCACTGTAAGCTAGCCATTGTCTTCAATGGTGAACAACCCGAGAGCACCATGGTCACCCCAGTGTGACATCAAGCTACAAGCCGCACTAGCCTCGCCAACCTTGTCTGGGAGCAAGCTAGCACCCCACCGCCACTCCCTGTCCCAGCCACGAGCGATGCCAGCCCCTGGACCACACGCACAGACCATGCCAAGCTGCTCTGCAACCATGCCGAGAGCGCGCCCCGTGCTCCATGCTCGACAGACGCCCACAGACCGCGCGCCGCCCTTGCCGCGTGCATAAGTGATCACCACCGTCCTAACAACCCCGAAGACACGCCCGTTCGCCGCCGCGCGGACCACGCGAGCTGTGCGTCATTAAAATTTCTGTCGGGCATGCGTAGAGCACCGCAGCGTTCCGACCAATCCGCACCACCCCACGCCTCGCCACCACGCCGTTGAGCTTCGCCAGGGAGCACAACACCGCCCCACGCTGATAACCCTCTGTGCCGTCGACCACGACGAGCTCATCTTGCGCTCGTTGGTCCCCTCTCGCCACTATAAATAGAGGCCTCCCTCGCTCGAATTCTTCACACCATTCCACTCCCCTCTCACCGAGAATCACCCCGCCTCAGTCCCGAAGCAAGGCGAGCAGTGCATCGCCGGAATTTGGCCGGAGCCCGCCGCTGCTGGAGAAGAAGGAAGCCAGCAATTGGAGCCGCCCCAGGAGAAGCTTTTGGTACCAGGAGGTTCGCCGTCGTCGACTTTGTCGTTCGTCCGCCTCGCCGACCCTCGCCTAAGCCCCGATGAGCCCCCGACGACCCCCACCTGCCGCGTTAGGGTTCTGCCTCGCCGGCGCTGCCCGACATGGACGATGAACCAGAGCCGTTGGATTAGAACTAGATCCAACATACCACGTTGCCCCGTACCACTTCGCACCACCCGTCTCACTGACGCGTGGGGACATCAACTTAACCAGCCCACGTAAGCGCTGTGCGTAGCAGGCCGGCCCATTTGCTCTTCCCGCGCAGCCCAGTCGTTTGAATTTAACGTTTTCCATTTTAATTCAAACATAGTTCTGTACCTAGTTTCAAAAATCAACCCAGCTCGATTCAATGAACCAAATTGAATGAAACCAATTTTGTTAGAAAGGTTTGGAAAATGCTGAATCCAAGCCCGTTGGATTCAAATCATTTGGATCTATAGATCACCCTTGGTAAAAATAACAAGGCAGAAGCTTTTCTTTATTCAAACATTTTTCAAATTTAGACTATAATAGCTTTTGAGTTGATTCCAACTCTCAAAAATCACATTTTATCATACCTTTCAGAATATATAAAAACATATGGGTTTACTTATAGAAATAATGTTCAAGTAGTAAAAGGATGCCACATAGGCATTTCTAGTCATTTATTTTTATTTAAAATAAAAGTTTAAATCTTATTAAATTGTGACACCACTTTAAATCACATTCCCATGTACTGAAATGTTTGGTGATGACATGTGTCAACATGATCCCATGTTTGGTTTGGAGAATATTAAATCTTAAGTAGTTTTTCAATGAGTAGAAATTACTTTTCTAAAAATAAAACCAATAAGACAAATGCTTTAATCTTGTAATATTAGTGATGATGCTAGATCATCTATAGAACCCCTTTGTGTGATGATTGTAAGTAGTTAAGGATTGTTTGGTGATTGTGTACCTCGTATTTATTTATAGACGCTAGTACCCACCAAGGATACGAGGAGGAAGGAGGATACTACGAAGAAGAAGCCGAGGAGAACTTCAACCACTGCTCTGCACAAGGCAAGCCAATACTTGCAAGCTAACACTTGCAATTTAGCAAGCTTATACTGATAATGATGCAAGCCTAATACTACTAGTTGAATGTGCAAGCTAACACTTGCAAGATATTATACTTAGCAAGCCTTACCATGCCAACCATATGCCTTAAGCATATGTGGTTACACCCACTTGATAAACCAATCCTAGTTTTACTTACAAGCTTTATAATTTATTTCTTTATCAAAGCTATTTACTTAGAGCTTACTTAAGTGAATTGTAGATTCTAGAAAGATAATTGAAGGTTGCATAAAGAGCATAAAACTTGGCCTAAGCTAGATAATCTTCATGTCATCCTAAGGCATGAAATTGAACTTAGTTAAATCCCACTAGTTTACCACCCCTCATTAGTACTTACCCCCACTTGTAGATGCTAGTGCTAAGCATAAAACTTGATCAACTTTAGATGGGAATACTTGGTGGAAAAATGGTTATGAAAACCTTGGAATGATGGATCATTCTATTGAGATGTTTTGACATGTGTTTCCGAACACCAGATGATTTGGATGATGAAAATGTTGAGGCATGAGCCTTAGCCCTTTATAAAACTGATGGTTGTCTGGATGCGATACCATTCCAATTTTACCGTACAACCACAATACCCAAGAATTGGGTAGGTCTTGACTAGAAACTTATATACCTTAGTATTATTTCCCTCACGGCCAAGGTCTGAGCTGAGGCTACCTTGTGAAGATTGTCCACCTGTGCAGTACCCAAGATGACAGTTGGTCATGGTTTGGAGGCCAAACTCACATGAGAGGTGCTTATACTAGGGCGTGTAATTGGAAGGTTAGGATTGATTATCCGCATATTGAGTATGGTGAATTCAGGATTTGTGCCTGACGGATGTATCGAATGTTGTGGTGAAAGTGTACAATCTCTGCAGAGTGTCAAACTATTCGAATAGCCGCGTCCGCGGTTATGGACAGTTGGAGTGGCCATACTGTTCCCCCGTCAGATGTTTTCAAAATGACTTATGAAATGAATTGAGATTTTGACTTGACCACAACAGAGTTGTGATATGAAATTCAAGTTCCCACTTAGGTGATATAAAACTTCAACCAACTTTCTTGCTTCTGAACTTAGTAGAGGTAAATCTGGCTTTTTGCAAAACAACCCTAGAGCTTAGTGTCCTACTACAAAAACCCCTTCACTTGTTAGTATTAGTTTGCGAGTACTTGAAGAGTACTCATGGCTTTATCCCTGGCTATTCCCGTGGCCAGACTATGAAGAGGAGTACCTGGAGGATGGAACCCAGGAAGGTTACGACAACTAGGATCATCTCCCATCGTTAGCATTGCCTATGACCCCGAAGATGGAGCTTCGCCTACGCTACTGTTATTATTGCGTTATTCCACTGCTTGAGTTGTATTAAGAACTGGATCATGAGATCCTTATATGTGTAAGACCTTATGTATGGTTTGTAATGGATGATGTACTGTGGTATCCAATTCTGTTATGTCTCACAAAAATGGTAATCCTGGGATTGCGATGTATGGCATAACAGGCATCCGGGATTAAAAATCCGTGTGTTGACAAGTTGGTATCAGAGCCATCCTGACCATAGGAGACCCTACTTAGACCGGACGTTTGAATCAAAAACTTAGTTTCAAACCAAAGGAAGAAAATATTTACAAAAACTTATTCCCATTCTTATCACCTTGATTCTTTCATAAAAATTCATGTTCCTCAAAAACTCTTGCAAAATACATAAAATTTGACCCACTTGATCACTCTACTAACTTACTCATCCTATATTCTTATAGATGGACGTGAAGTACAACACGTTTTATCAGTTGCGGAATGGCGGAGACCTTATCTTTGAGCGGGATTTGGACCAGCTTTCGGAACTTCTGGAGCGTCCGTGTAACTTCCCTAAATTAATATTCCAAAACTCATCCATATCATCCTTGCATTCATCATCATTTAGGGATTTCTCAAAATCATTTCAGAAAAATAGACACTTTTGATGTTATGATTTTATGTGGACAAATTTAATTCAAAAGACCAACACCTTTTGAAACTTGAATGTTTAGGAACTTGTTTGCTTGCCCCATTGTTGGAAAATTTTAGGAGAGAAGGGTTAACCAAAGTTTCAAATTTAGAAAGAAATTCAAAATCCCTTTTCCAAGCATTTTCAAAACAGATGCAAAGCCTCTGTTGTTTGAAATCCAAGTTAGGCCAAGCCTTTGCAAGGAAGCCCATAAGTTTTGACCTATTTCTGAGACCAATTCACCCCTGCAAAACCTCAGGAAAATTTGAATTCAAATTGTTTTTGAAACCATTTGAAAACCTAATCAGAAAATCGAATTAGAAAAGAAAAAGAACTAAACAAAGGAAAAAGGCCACGCCAGCTTATCCGCCCAAGAACGAACCCAGCCCAACAAGCCCACCCGGGAGTTTCTTTCTTTTCTCACTTGAAAGCACACGCAGGTCGATGTCATCGACCCCACCCCATTTTCGACACATCGCCGACAGCGGGCCACGCTGTCATCGTCTTCGCCAAACCACGCCCGCGACCGCCGCAGCTGCGATCACTACCGTAATGGCGCGGCTTAATTGGGCATTAAAACTGGGCGTTTCACGCCGAGGCACCGCTATAAGACCCCCACCTCCTCAGTCATTTTCCCCAATTCTACACTCACGCCACCAGCTGCCCACGACTCGCTCAAACCGCCATGACAGACAGAGCAACTCCGGCGACCAATCTCAGTAAGTCACGTGCACCCCTTGCTTTCTCCTTCACCCGAGCGTGTTCGCAATTGTCCTGCGCATCTCCTAAACCCGCTGGTTCGTGTTAGGGCGGCGCGGAACCTCGGCAACTACTCCGATAACCTCCACCCGACGCCAGACACAACTCCGACGAGATCCAGATCCCATCTCCGAGCGCCCCTCCGCAAGCCAGGACTACGTCGTGCTTCAGCAGCCTCCGGCAAACCTGGTATGACCCTTCTCCCTCTCGCGGACGATCTAGAACGCCGGCGCCACCGTAGTCTGACTCTCCGCCGCCGGTCAGCGCCGCTAGCGCCGCCAGATTGTGGCTTGATGGTTTGGTCTGTTGGATCTGCATCGTAGGGCTAGGATAGAACTTGATCGAAGAGGTACGCGCGCATCTGAGCCGCCAGATCTCATTTAAATCGTGAGGTCCGCAGAGCTTGATCCGCGCGAACCGGTACGCACCAGTGAGGTTGCGACGCGTGGCAAGGTTAAATTCAAAAACAGAATTTAAAACCTCATTCAGATCCAAACTTCAAACTACTATAACTTTTGAATGCCACGTTAGAATTTTACAAACTTTATACCGTTGGATTCAGTGAAACAAAACCTTTCTGAATATCCAATTTGTTTAACAAATAGTAACCATTAAAATGACTTTATTTGTGGAATCATGTTTAAAGCTATTTTGAGTATAGATTTGTTTTGGTAATTAGTTTTAATGTTAAATAAGTGTGGTTTGGCAAGTTTTGTGTCCTGTTATGTTTCAGTATCATGCACATGCTTGGTAGAATTTCAAAAATCACCACTTAGTAAATTCTTGCATACATGCATGCATATTATTTTTGATTGTATAAAATTGTGTGTAATTGTATGCTAAAATTTTGTGTAGATTTTGCTAGTGATTGTGATTATGAAGAGTGCTGCTCTCCCCACTACCAAGGCAAGTGATATTTTCATGAATATTTCTATCCTATGTTTTGTACTAGCATTAGATATTTTGCTAAGTCTTGCATGCTATTTTGTCTAATGCTAAGTTGGGAAATCCTATGTAGTGTAGAATTGTAGAATTGTTAAGGAATTTTTCCTAAGTTAAGTTATCTTACTATGCTTAGCCTAGCTATATAGCAAACCAGGGTTGGTAAAAATCTACACTTACCATTATAAAAATATTCTTAAGTCATGAGACTTATACTTTCCTAATAAAACCACTAAGTCAAATGAACCTCCTGGGTGGAATGGGAAGAATGGGTTATGTTGAGTGGTTACACAAGGCCATGGACTTGGGTTGTGTATCTCACTTGTGGTAAGCCACCCAGGCACAAAGGATTTGGAGGCCAAGTGTTGAGAAAGCTTACAGTGCAACCACTTGGCATTATGGGCTCTGCCTTGATCATATAGGTTGCTAGAACTTAGTCATTTGGACAGTTGGTGGTAGTTGGGATGATAGGTTGGAGCGCGTCCATTTGACTAAGGAAAGGCTTCTGAAAGGTCCTGTCTTGGGAAACCAAGTCTGGTGGGGAAAGTGCACAACCTCTGCAGATGGAAAACCTAAGTACTTAGCCTAGTCCAAGGCAATGGACAACTTGAGCATCAAGACATGGAAGCTACAAGAATCTCATCACTCCAACTTCTAAGTAAAATTTGTGGGTGAACAAGGGTGAAGGACCCCAATGTCTATTGGAGGATTCTTGGGAATGTTTTGACAAAGAAAAACTTAGTGATTTCAACTAATAGGTAAAACCTGTTTTCAAGCAAAGCAAGCCAAGCTACACTTAGCCAAAATGCATATAGTAATATAGTACACTTAAAATATACTAAGGTATCACTTGCCAATACTATTCCAAAGTATTGACCCTCTGTGGCTGTAACTTGTGATGTTTCAGGTTACTCCGATGATGAATAGGAGTCATGAGTCTACACTCAACATGCTTGCCTGTGGCACATGAAGATGAAGACTTATGTTTATTTACTTATTCCTTAAAACTCTTGTATTAGGCCTATGGCCCTGAGTTGTAAAAGACTATGTTTTATCTCTGGAATGAATGTAATAAACGACCTTTGTATCTGTGTACTTCATCTTAAACTGTGGATGCTAGCATTGATCCAGGGACTAGCATTGCAATCACAGGGATCCTTTCCTTTATAAAGGAGGGGTCTAACAGATGGTATCAGAGCACTGTGTTGCCTGTAGGATTATGACCCTAGGATTTGAAAACCACTAAGGAAAAAAAAATTCAACTACTTCTACACTTGTCTATTCTTCTCGTAAAACTTTTCTAATCTTTTCATTCTCAAATCCATTTGTAGATGAACTCCATCAACGAAGCTGTGAAGAAAGGACCACTCATGACCTTGACCTTGGAGTGTGAAACTGAGTTTCCCAATATTCTCAAGGACCTAATGGTAGCAATGGAAGCACATGGTGCAGCTGTGTACAAGGGCTTTCTAGTGGTGGATGAAGGAGTGGAGTATTGGTGGGTGCAACTTCACTTGTACAAAAACAAGGAAGACAACCACAAAGAAAGGGGATTCTGCATGTACACCAACACGATAATGCACACTACATTCTTTGAGTCAGCCAGAGATGCAGCTTGGAGGACTATCAAAGAACTAAGTGCTAGAGTCAAGTGCAGAATGCTCAACCTCCAAAAGGACTTAGAGAAAGAGAAGGAACTTACCCAAGAGTTGGAAGCCACCAACCAAGAGTTAAGGGGGGATATAATATACTTAGTGATGGAATCATGTGAACAAGATAGGTGGATTGTCTCTAGGAACATTGTGATAGCCACCAGATCCAGTGAGATAGGCCTATAAGCAAACTTTGTTAGTGGACCACCATCTATCACCTTATTTTCCAAAATGATACCTTAAATAAGTTGGACCTTGTTTGATGTAATGGATTTATGTATGCATGACTTGTGTGATATTTGTGTTCCATGGTTATGTATGAGATGGTTGTCTTGTATTTATCTTAAATGGTGTTGTTCTAACTTTTCAATCTTATAAATAGATGCCTATTACCATCAGCACCGTTGAGGAGCTCCAGGTTACCCGTTTCGGACCTCGTATCATTGAGCTTACCACTTTGCTCGATCTCCCTCTTCCCACCATCACGGTGTACCCACTCACCAAGTTCGAGAGGAAGGACCTCTGGGGCTTCAAGGTGAACCAGCCAGGATGCCTGACTGAGCCTACTACAGAGGCCATTGTCTTCAAGCTGATGCACGACGACAGGGAGAGAGGCATGGAGGTAGTCATGCAGGACCTGATAGGACGCCTGTTAGGCCGTCACTCTCGACAGGTTAGGGGAACTCACTTCCACGTCTTTGGAAGACATGATGTTGATGGAGAGTCCATCGACTTTGAGGACGACTCGAGGGACACGGCAGAGCCGATACGTCTCTATCTCCAGGACTTAGAGAATCTCCTCAGGCACGTGGACACGGACAGGACGAACGTCATGCTTGGCAATGACGAGCTTCAGGTGCAGCTACGCGAGAAGAAAAAGCTTTTCGCACAGCAGGATGAGATGATCAAGGAAATGGAGACAAAGTTCGAGGCCCAGGACCGCAAGTTCAAGAGTCAGGAGAAACGCGTCCAGGATAGGAACAAGAAGATCCGGGACATGACCGAGGAACTGAAGTCCAAGGATTTCGAGCTTGAGCAGCAGCAGATGGTTATTGAGAGGCTTCGCTCCCAGAAGAGGGCTCTCAAGGCCAAAGTCGATTCCTTGACCACTACGATTGAGGAGAACAAGACCGCGATGGAGAACGCAGGTCTTACCTTTGTCGAGGAGGAGATTGATGCTGATGAGTAGACTTGATTACTCGTTCATCTTTCATATTCGTACTTTTTATTGTGAACTTATTATTGGACCATCCGACATGTGGATGGCTTGCCACTTGTGTGTTTTACTTCATGAACTTATTATGTGGTTGTTGAATTTTTATTCTTATGTTGCTTGCTATGTGTTTGCTTATGATGTATTGTGCATAAAAACATCTATGGGTATCTCATTCTTATCTATTTGAACAAACCACAGATGCCTCCCCGTCGCGCAAACCCCAACCCCAACAACATCACCCCGGAAATGCAACAAATGATGAATGCGCAAACACAGCTTATGCAAATGATGACAACATTCATTCAAAACCAGAATAACAACAACAACAACCCCAACAACAACAACAACAACAACAACAACCCTCCGGGTTTTGATATGCTCACCAGATTTCTGCGTTTGAGGCCAGCAAAGTTTTCGGGGACAACTGATCCCATGGTGGCCAATGATTGGCTACGTTCCGTGAACAAAGACTTAGTGACCGTGGGCTGCACGGATGCTGAAAAAGTCAGGTTCGCAGCACATCTGTTGGAAGGACCAGCCGCCACATGGTGGGACAACTTCCAAATCACCACTCCTATTGATGAGGTGACTTGGGCTATCTTTGAGGATGGCTTTCGCACTGCTCATATCTCATCAGGAATGATGAGTCTGAAAAAGAAGGAGTTTCACAACCTGAAGCGGCGCCACCGTAGCGTGGCTGAATACATAGAAGAGTTCAACAATCTGGCGCGCTATGCACCGGATGAGGTTGACACAGATGCCAAAAGAAAGGAAAAGTTTCTGGAAGGCTTGAATAATGAGTTGAACTTGTAGTTGTCGGTGGCATATGTTCCAAATTATCAGTCTCTGTGTGACAAGGCTGCTATTTTGGAGAATAAAATGAAGCAAGTCGAGAGTAGGAAGAGGAAACACTCCGACAAGCACAGCTCGGGATCGTCTCACAAACGATCTCACTATGATGACAATGGAAGCTCAGGATCCCATAAGCATGGGAAATTCAACAAGCACCACAACCACAACCGTCATGACAACAAGCATCATCGCAGTCATGACAATGACAAGTATAAGAACCACAAGAGTGGAAATAAGAGCCACCACAGTGGGAATGGTAGTGGAAGTGGAAGTCAGCATGTTAAAAAGGACATCAGTCAGGTTGAGTGCTTCAAATGCAAGAAGCTGGGGCATTATGCTAATGAGTGCCCTGAGAAGAAAGTGGAAGGACCTAACAAGCCAAATCCTTTCCAGACAGGACAGGTTAACCACATCAATGTGGAGGAGGTCTATGAGGAGCCTGATGCCGTTGCTGGTAAGTTCAGACTCAATTCCATTCCAGCATTTGTACTCTTTGACACTGGTGCATCTCATTCATTCATATCAAAAGCATTTGTTGATAGAAATGGGTTTGCATCTGAAAACATTGGGTGTCCAATAAAAGTTAGCTCTCCGGGTGGAGACATGGTAGTAAGTCTTGGATGCCGGGATCTTGTCATAGAGTTTGGAAAACATAAGTTTCCAGTGAGCCTGATAATCCTAGATTCCCAAGGACTAGACCTAATTTTGGGAATGGATTGGATGGCTAAGTATGAAGGAGTAATAGATTGTGCTAATCGTACAGTTGCACTCACAACCCAGAGGGAAAAAGAATAAAATTCAAGTCAAACTTTGAACCCAAGGGAAGTAAGCTGAATTCTCTTAAGGGGGTTAGAATGGACAGTGTGCCAATTGTGTGTGAGTATCCGGATGTATTTCCGGAAGAATTACCAGGAATGCCACCAGATAGAGATGTGGATTTTCTGATAAATTTGGTACCAGGATCTGGAACAATAGCCAAGAGACCGTACAAAATGTCAGTTGATGAGCTGAAAGAGCTCAAGAAGCATCTAGGAGAACAGTTGCAGAAAGGGTTTATTCAACCAAGTTCTTCATCTTGGGGAGCCCCAGTATTGTTCGTGGAGAAGAAGGATAGAACACAAAGATTATGTATTGACTACCGTTCTCTCAACGAGGTAACTATCAAGAACAAATATCCTTTGCCAAGAATCAACGATTTGTTTGATCAACTAGAAGGAGCATGTGTGTTCTCGAAGATTGATCTCCGGTCAGGTTATTTTCAACTCAAGATAAGAGAGCAAGACATACCTAAGACATCATTCACCACAAGATATGGATTGTATGAGTACACCGTAATGCCCTTTGGTTTAACCAACGCTCCAGCATACTTCATGAATATGATGAACAAGGTGTTCATGGAATTCCTAGACAAGTTCATTGTCGTTTTCATCGATGACATCTTGGTCTACTCCAAGAACAAGGAAGAACATGAAAGACACCTACGCTTGATACTTGAGAAACTGAGGGAACATAAACTTTATGCCAAATTCAGCAAGTGTGAGTTCTGGTTAGAGGAAGTTGGTTTTCTTGGTCATGTTATGACAAAGGATGGTGTAGCAGTTGATCCTGCTAAGGTTTCATTTGTGATGTAATGGGAATCTCCCAAGAATGTGAAAGAAGTTCGTAGTTTCCTCTTAGCAGGTTACTACAGAAGGTTCATTGAAAATTTCTCGAAGGTTGCTAAGCCAATGACAGAATTGCTAAAGAAGGACAAGAAATTTGCTTGGTCTGAAGGTTGTGAAGTCAGCTTCCAAGAATTGAAGAAGAGACTTGTAACAGCACCAGTGCTATGTCTGCCAGATTTGGAAAAGGATTTCCAAGTATATTGTGATGCGTCTCATCAAGGTTTGGGTGCCGTACTTATGCAAGATGGTAAAGTCGTAGCCTATGCTTCGAGACAACTCAAAACTCATGAAGTAAACTATCCTACTCATGATTTGGAGTTAGCCTCTGTCGTCCATGCACTCAAAACATGGAGACATTACCTTTTGGGAAAGCGATGTGAAGTGTTCACCGATCATAAGAGCTTGAAGTATATCTTCACCCAGAAGGAAATCAACATGAGACAAAGGAGATGGCTAGAACTTATTAAGGATTATGACTTAAGTTTGCATTACCACCCCGGTAAAGCGAATGTAGTAGCAGATGCTCTAAGTCGTAAGACGTCTGTAAATGGCCTTACCAAAGGGGAATTGCCAGATGACTTGTGTAAGCAATTCAAAGAACTCAGATTGGAGATTGTGCCAGAAGGACATCTAATGTCCTTAGATGTTCAACCCACTTTATTGGACAAGATCCGAGAAGCTCAGAAGACTGATAAGGAAATTGAAAAGATTAAGGAAAATATAAGTCTAGGGAAAGCTAAGAGTTTCCAGATAGACGAACAAGGTACCTTATGGAACAAAAAACGTATATGCGTTCCACAAGACCCGGAGTTGCGGAAACTGATTTTACAGGAAGGCCACAACTCTCCGTATTCTATTCACCCGGGAAACACCAAGATGTACATGGACATGAAAGAAAGATTTTGGTGGAATAATCTCAAGAGGGACATCGCCGAACACATTGCTTTGTGTGATGTGTGTAGCAGAGTAAAAGCAGAGCATCAGAAACCAGCAGGTTTGCTTCAACCACTACCTATTCCTGAATGGAAGTGAGAAAATATTGGTATGGATTTCATTACCGGATTACCAAGGACCAGGTCAGGGTATGATTCCATATGGGTGGTAGTGGATCGCCTAACTAAAGTGGCTCATTTTATACCCGTGAAGACAACTTATACAAGTGCCAAGTTAGCTAAAATCTACATGAGCAGAATTGTATGCCTTCACGGCGTGCCTAAGAGTATTGTGTCAGATAGAGGAACTCAGTTCACTTCTCAGTTTTGGAGACAGCTCCATGAGTCCCTAGGAACGAGGTTGGAATTCAGTACTGCCTTTCATCCTCAAACTGATGGGCAAACGAAAAGGACTAACCAAATTCTTGAAGACATGTTAAGGGCATGTGCCTTAGACTATGGAGCAAGTTGGGATGAAAGCTTGCCTTACGCAGAGTTCTCTTACAACAATAGTCATCAATCTAGTATTGGAATGGCACCATTTGAGTTACTCTACGGAAGGAAATGTACCACCCCATTACTATGGAATGGTGTGGGAGAGAGAAGTTTATTTGGACCTGATCTTATCAAAGGCCAAGAGAAGGTCAAATTGGTTAAGGATAGGTTGAAGGTAGCACAGTCCGATGGAAAAGTTACAGATTCTAAGCGAGAAGTCACTGCGAAGTTGGGGATAGAGCTTATCTCAGAGTATCACCACTTCGTGGAGTGAAAAGATTTGGAGTCAAAGGAAAGTTGGCACCAAGATATGTTGGACCATTCAAAATTTTAAGTCGCAAGGGAGAAGTTGCATATGAAGTTGAACTGCCGGAATCTCATCGTATTTGTCCATAATGTGTTTCATGTGAGCCAGCTTAAGAAATGTCACCCAGAAATGGAAGAAACTTCTCTGAAGGATACCATACCATTGGAAGAGGTCCAGCTAGAAAGTGATCTCACCTATGAGGAAAAGCCTGTCAAGATTCTTGAGACCGCAGAAAGGGTCACAAGGACTAAGACTATCAAGTTTTGCAAAGTGCAATGGAATCATCATTCCGAAGAGGAAGCAACATGGGAAAGAGAAGACGATCTTCGGAAAGACCACCCACACCTATTTGCTAGCCAATCCGAATCTCGAGGGCGAGATTCATCCTAAGGGGGTTAGATTTGTAACATCTCTAAATTCATATTCCAAAACTCATCCATATCATCCTTGCATTCATCATCATTTAGGGATTTCTCAAAATCATTTCAGAAAAATAGACACTTTTGATGTTATGATTTTATGTGGACAAATTTAATTCAAAAGACCAACACCTTTTGAAACTTGAATGTTTAGGAACTTGTTTGCTTGCTCCATTGTTGGAAAAGTTTAGGAGAGAAGGGTTAACCAAAGTTTCAAATTTAGAAAGAAATTCAAAATCCCTTTTCCAAGCATTTTCAAAACAGATGCAAAGCCTCTGTTGTTTGAAATCCAAGTTAGGCCAAGACTTTGGAAGGAAGCCCACAAGTTTTGACCTATTTCTGAGACCAATTCACCCCTGCAAAACCTCAGGAAAATTTGAATTGAAATTGTTTTTGAAACCATTTGAAAACCTAATCAAAAAATCGAATTAGAAAAGAAAAAGAACTAAACAAAGGAAAAAGGCCACGCATGATTATCGGCCCAAAGAACGAACCCAGCCCAACAAGCCCACCCGGGGAGTTCCTTTTCTTTTCTCACGCCTTGAGCACACACAGTGTCGTCACCCGACCCCATTCTTTTCAAGACACATCGGCGAGCGGGCCACGCTGTCATCGTCTTCGCCAAACCACGCCCGCGACCACGTCGCAGCTGCAGTCACTACCGGTAATGGCGCGGCTTAATTGGGCATTAAAACTCGGGCGTTTCCTGTCGAGGCACCGGCTATAAGACCCCCACCTCCTCGCAGTCATTTTCCCCCAGCCAATTCTACACTCACGCCACCAGGCTGCCCACGACTCGCTCAAAACCGCCGCAGACAGAGCAACTCCGGCGACCAATCTCAGTAAGTCACGTGCACCCCTTGCTTTCTCCTTCACCCGAGCGTGTTCGCAATTGTCCTGCGCATCTCCTAAACCCGCTGGTTCGTGTTAGGGCGGCGCGGAACCTCGGCAACTACTCCGACAACCTCCACCCGACGCCAGACACAACTCCGACGAGATCCAGAGCCCATCTCCGAGCGCCCCTCCGCAAGCCAGGACTACGTCGAGCTTCAGCAGCCTCCGGCGAACCTGGTATGACCCTTCTCCCTCTCGCGGACGATCTAGAACGCCGGCGCCACCGTAGTCTGACTCGCCGCCGCCGGTCAGCGCCGCTAGCGCCGCCAGATTGTGGCTTGATGGTTTGGTCCGTTGGATCTGCATCGTAGGGCTAGGATAGATCTTGATCGAAGAGGTACGCGCGCATCTGAGCCGCCAGATCTCATTTAAATCGTGCGGTCCGCAGAGCTTGATCCGCGCGAACCGGTACGCACCAGTGAGGTTGCGACGCGTGGCAAGGTTAAATTCAAAAACATAATTTAAAACCTGATTCAGCTCCAAACTTCAAACTACTATAACTTTTGAATGCCACGTTAGAATTTTACAAACTTTATACCGTTGGATTCAGTGAAACAAAACCTTTCTGAATATCCAATTTGTTTAACAAATAGTAACCATTAAAATGACTTTATTTGTGGAATCATGTTTAAAGCTATTTTGAGTATAGATTTGTTTTGGTAATTAGTTTTAATGTTAAATAAGTTTGTTTTGGCAAGTTTTGTGTCCTGTTATGTTTCAGTATCATGCACATGCTTGGTAGAATTTCGAAAATCACCACTTAGTAAATTCTTGCATACATGCATGCATATTATTTTTGATTGTATAAAATTGTGTGTAATTGTATGCTAAAATTTTGTATAGAGTTTGCTAGTGATTGTGATTGTGAAGAGTGCTACTCTCCCCACTACCAAGGCAAGTGATATTTTCATGAATATTTCTATCCTATGTTTTGTACTAGCATTAGATATTTTGCTAAGTCTTGCATGCTATTTTGTCTAATGCTAAGTTGGGAAATCCTATGTAGTGTAGAATTGTAGAATTGTTAAGGAATTTTTCCTAAGTTAAGTTATCTTACTATGCTTAGCCTAGCTATATAGAAAACCAGGGTTGGTAAAAATCTACACTTACCATTATAAAAATATTCTTAAGTCATGAGACTTATACTTTCCTAATAAAACCACTAAGTCAAATGAACCTCCTGGGTGGAATGGGAAGAATGGGTTATGTTGAGTGGTTACACAAGGCCATGGACTTGGGTTGTGTATCTCACTTGTGGTAAGCCACCCAGGCACAAAGGGATTTGGAGGCCAAGTGTTGAGAAAGCTTACAGTGCAACCACTTGGCATTATGGGCTCTGCCTTGATCATATAGGTTGCTAGAACTTAGTCATTTGGACAGTTGGTGGTAGTTGGGATGATAGGTTGGAGCGCGTCCATTTGACTAAGGAAAGGCTTCTGAAAGGTACTGTCTTGGGAAACCAAGTCTGGTGGGGAAAGTGCACAACCTCTGCAGATGGAAAACCTAAGTACTTAGCCTAGTCCAAGGCAATGGACAACTTGAGCATCAAGACATGGAAGCTACAAGAATCTCATCACTCCAACTTCTAAGTAAAATTTGTGGGTGAACAAGGGTGAAGGACCCCAATGTCTATTGGAGGATTCTTGGGAATGTTTTGACAAAGAAAAACTTAGTGATTTCAACTAATAGGTAAAACCTGTTTTCAAGCAAAGCAAGCCAAGCTACACTTAGCCAAAATGCATATAGTAATATAGTACACTTAAAATATACTAAGGTATCACTTGCCAATACTATTCCAAAGTATTGACCCTCTGTGGCTGTAACTTGTGATGTTTCAGGTTACTCCGATGATGAATAGGAGTCATGAGTCTACACTCAACATGCTTGCCTGTGGCACATGAAGATGAAGACTTATGTTTATTTACTTATTCCTTAAAACTCTTGTATTAGGCCTATGGCCCTGAGTTGTAAAAGACTATGTTTTATCTCTGGAATGAATGTAATAAACGACCTTTGTATCTGTGTACTTCATCTTAAACTGTGGATGCTAGCATTGATCCAGGGACTAGCATTGCAATCACAGGGATCCTTTCCTTTATAAAGGAGGGGTCTAACAGTCCGCACCCCGAGTTTTTCGGAGCTCAGCTCAATGATCAAGGAGGAGAAGATATGCAGTGGCTAATTGTTGCAAGTCTCCGAGGAAAGATTGAACCTCCCACTGCGGAGGGAATTCAATTCACCTTAAGAGAGAACAACTGGCTCGATGGACTTGCTAGGGCCATGCAGGAAACTCTTGCCCGTCTGTGTGGGCAGAGTATCAACCAGATCAAGGGTACCCGCTTTGAGTTTTGCCCAAGGCGTGATGGTAATGGACAGCCACTGGAAGCCCCATACCACCACGAGCTGAAGACCCAATTGGACCACCTTAGCTTCATGATGTACGATCGTCAGCAGGAGTTGGATAATTGTCGTGACTACTCCAACCACAAGTACACCATCATCAAGACAAAGGATCAGACCATCGCCATACTAGCAAAGGATCGCAAGTCTCGTCGCCGTCATCTCGATAAGAAGGAGCGCATCATTGCCCGTCTTCGCCACCGTATCTCGAATTTTGAGGAGACCATCCACGAGAGAGACATGCAGTTGGAGGAAAGGGAGAATGCCGGAGATGATCTTCGTGGAGACCCCTACTCTTATCTCAGCGATGATGATGATTTTCTGGAGGATCAGGCTATGGACTTCTTCACCGATGACGATGATTTTGCCTTCATCAATGACGGCGATGATGATGAGGATGATGACTACACCGACTCTGAGGAGTAGTAGCACTTGAGAACTAGCGTAGTGAGTAGTATTCGGTCCCACTGTATCGTAGTTTCCAGAATGGTTCTTAAAACCATCTGTTTTTCTTGTTTTGCGGTGTGTGTTGTATCGTGTGAATGAATGAATGAAAAGCAAGTTGCTAGAAAATCTGAGTCAAACTTTAAAAACTTTTCAAAGTCCCAGAACCTTAGAAATTTCCCTCTTTTCTCATGATCTATCTCAATCTTCAGATGCCACGCGGAGGAAGTGGTTCATCCCCGGACCCGATGTTGCAGATCCTGCAAATGTTGGTTTCTGACCGTGAAGCTGAAAGAGTCGAACGTCAAGCCAACTTAGCCACCCTTCGACAGATAGCCCAGCTAGCCCACAACAATCAAGGCCACGGAAATCAGGACAACCATGGATCTAAGATCAAGAATTTCCAGAACACCAACCCACCTGTTTTCACTAAGTCATAAGAGCCTTTAGATGCCGACGATTGATTGCAAACCATGGAAAATAACCTGGAAGTCGCCGGAGTGGAAGCTAACGAGATAGTTATGTTCGCCACCCACTATCTAGCCGGATATGCCAGGGCATGGTGGAACAGAGTTCGTGTGATGACCGGAGGCCAGATGATGACCTGGGAGGAATTCAAGGTCAAGTTCAGCAGAACCCATGTGCCACCAGGTTTGATCAAGAGAATGAGAGATGAGTTCAGAGAACTGAAGCAAGGAAGGATGACCGTAGTGGAATACCGTGACAAATTCTTGTCATTAGCTAGGTAGGCCCCGGATGAGATCGACACTGAAGCCAAGAAGAAGGAAAGATTCCTGAATGGTCTGCACGATGAGATGCAGACTGTGTTAGTCAATATCCCATTTGCTGATATTGAAGCCCTTGTTGACTCTGCCATCCAGATGGAAGGAAAGATCAACCAAGCCAATGATAACCGCAAGCGTCGCATGATGCATCAACCAGGAACCCATCAGACCCCAAAGTATCGCCCTAATGTAGGGGTTCGTAGCATGGAAAACAAAAATTTTCTACCGCATGCACACAAACAAGCCAAGATCTATCTACTAGATTGTAGCAACGAGTCGATAGAGGAACTCACCCTCGAAGATTCCGAAGCGGTTAATGAGAGCAGATTCTCGTGGGTGATGTAGTCGTACACTTGCCGATCTCAAGATCGCGTAGACGATCCTTCCGGCCGTGTTCAGCGCTTCCTTGATCGGTCACGTTCGGTACTCGACGAAGACCTTCCTCTCCTTGTTCCAAAGGCGGAGGTTGTAGCACTCTCCTCGCGATTCCGGCAGCACGACGGCGTGGTACCGGAAGTAGAGGGGAGATCCCGCAGGGCTTCGCCTTAAGCCGGAGCGAGTATGGTGGACTATGAGAGAGGCTTGGCGATCTAGGGTTTAGAAGCACCAAGTAGAGGGAGCTAGACCGGCGGCTAGGGCAAGGGGATTGCCCCAAGTCGGCGGCTTGGGCAAACCCTAGGGCGGCGGCGGCTATGGTGGCCGGCGGCGGCTAGGGTTAGGTTTAGAGGGGGCAAGGTTGTGTGTCTAGGAGGGGAGCCCTGCCCCTCCTCTTATAGGTGGAGGGAGGCGCGCCTGGGGAGGGGAGTCCCTCCCCAACTCGGACCCAAGGTGGGCCGGCGGTGGGAGGAGGAACTCCTCCCCCAAGTCGGTTTCAAACCTCCTTCTCCTCTTTCCCAAAACTAGTCGTTTGACTTTTCAAACTAGGATTTGAATAAACCCTCTATTTGGTTCAGCGATGACACCAAGTACATAATGCAATCATACCAACTTGATCTAACACATTCATGTACCCTTCCCCTCCGGAGTGCCGGACATTCCGGAACCTTCTAGAACATTCCCGATGAAAACACCGGAACCATTCTCCAACCCCGAAATAGGACTTTCCTTATATGAATCTTATTCTCCGGACCATTCCAGATCTCCTCGTGATATCCCGGATCCCATCCGAGACTCCGAACAACATTCGGTCTCTTACTCATCATTCCATAACTACTCAACAACATCGAATCCTTAAGTGTGTCTCCCTACGGTTCGTGAATTATGCGGACATGATCAAGACACTTCTTCGATCAATAACCAATAGAGGAATCTGGAAATTCATATGGATCCCACATATTTCTACGATTACTTTGTGATCGAATGAACCACTTACATACGATACCAATTTCCCTTTGTCTCACGGTAGTTTACTTATCCGAGGTTATGATCGTCGGTATCTCTACATACCTAGTTCAACCCCGTTACTGATAAGTACTCTTTTCTCGTTCCCGTGATATGTGATCCCTTGTGAGCCATTCACATTCTTGCAAGCTAATTGGATGACATTCCACCGAGAGGGCCCAGAGTATATCTATCCGTCATATGGATGGACAAATCCCACTCTTGATCCATGTGTCTCAACCAATACTTTCCGAACACTCAATGCCACCTTTATAGCCACCCAGTTACGGTGTGGTGTTTGATGTCATCAAAGCATCCATCTGGTAAAGGTGATATGCATGATCTCATGGTCGAAGGAATTAGGTTACTATGTATCAAAAAGCTTATAGCAAATGAACTATATTAAATGACTTGGTCTTTATGCTATGCTTAACTATAGGAGTATGTCCATCACATCATTCTCCTAACGATATGATCTTGTTGTTAATAACATCCCTATGTTCATGATCAGGAAACCATGATCATATATTAACCAACAAGCTAGTTTAACAAGAGGCTTTACTAGGGAGTCTTTTATGTTTACAAATCACACAAGTATTAATGTTTCCTGTTAATACAATTATAGAATGGTATGTAAACATTTATCATAAGTATGAAGATATGATAATAACCACTTTATTATTGCCTCTTGGGCATATCTCTAACAGTCTCCCACTTGCACTAGAGTCAATAATCTAGTTTCAAACCTTTGTGTATTCAACACATATGGCTTTCTAGTGTTGTATGTACACGATTGCTAGTGGTCAACTGATCTCCGGATCTGACACTTCCAGGTCCGTGTGTAATTGCATGTCTTTGCGTCTCTACGCATCACTCATTTCTCTAATGAGATTGCTTCGTACAAATTTGGTCCTTTGGTGTGACCTTTAGTTCTTTGGGGTTAAAACATGTTGATAATATTGTCGTACAATATATCTTCATAGTATTATCCCGCTGTGAACTACACCTAGTTTGATAACAAACTACTTGACACAAATGCCCTCTTTAGCTGCTATAATAGCAGTTATATACTTAGTCTTTTGTTGTAGTATCTGTCATAATGTCTTAACTTTGGAACTCATCCAAATCCATTATGGAACTTACTTTCCATTATATTGTGCCACCCTTAGTTTAGATTGAGATAAACTTAATTTGTACTTTGCGACAAAACTAGTATCAATGTAGTACTTTTACAATGAACTAACCATCTATTTGTCACTTCTACAAATAATATACTCTTAGTTCTTCCAAAAGATCATAAGAATATCTTTACTATTGTCCAATGATCATCTTATGAATCATTCTGGTATATGCTCATAACATTTAGAGCATAGGACATATCTGGATTTGTACACATCACAGCATGATTGATAAAATACTCTTTGTGATTTTATACATCAAGTATCAATCTATACTTGAATCTTTGTTTCACTTACCCTGTGTCAATACACTTGAATATATCATCAATATTGAACTCATTCAATCCTTTTTCTATGACAAGAACCTTTCTTGTAGTTTCTATATTGAACTAATTCAATATATCATCTATGTACTTTTGGCACAACCATATTAGCGTCTATTGATGCCAAATATTTGGGTTTTGCCTAAGCCTTTCATCGAGATGAAATTCTTAATATGTGTTAATAAAAGATACATCATCTCCAATCAACAATATGTCTTCCACACAATGTATTAGAAATATGTCTTAGCACTCCCACTTAATTTCTTGCAAAATGCAAGCATCTTCATTGTCTCTGATGAAATTAAACTCTTTTAATAGTTTCATCATAGTGAAGATTCCAACTCCGCTATGCTTACTTCAACCATTGAAGTTTGTATATGCTTTTAGCATCCTTTGAATTAACAAAACCCTATGGACCGTGTTATGCACATGTCCTAGGTAAAAATTCAATTAGAAGAACTTGTTTTGTTAATTCAACTACCACATAACAAAATTATATGTAGTGGTTGCTATATTAATCCGTCTAGACTAAATATCGCTATGAAAGATCAGATCTTGTCATAGTCAACCTTTGAACATTGTTGTGAACTCTTTCCCAACATGTCGACTATTTCATAGATGTGCAACATCCATGTCTATTTATTTATAGATCCAAACACAACTGTAAGGTCTTACACCTTTCTCGAGGGTCCTTCAAGTTCAAAACTTGATTTCTCGTGTATGGAACTATCGCGGATTTTATGGCTTCAAGCCATTTGACGGAGTCAGGGCCCATCATCGCTTATTTGCATGTAGTCGGATCATTATTGTCAAATAATGATTTAACTCTAAAATCTTGGTATTTGATTGTTTACCCGACCTACTTGTTTCAATAGGAACTTAGATCTCCGTGACCACAACCTTTGAGGCACGTGAGCCATGAGCATTATCGCTGCCTCCGGAACACTTTTCAGTGCTGCGCAACTTTGATCATATAGCTAAGGTTCTTTTAACCCTATCAAAGTTCTATTGTCCTCCCACTTAATTTTTTCACGAAAAATTCCTTCTCAAAGAAACTTGACGTTCTAAGCGACAAACACTTTTGTCTCCGATGTTATGGAGGAACAGTTATTCAAAATAACATACAAAGACAGGTTCATCCGACTTTGGTTGCAAACATCTTTCTTATGCATAGCATACCAATGTTTAAGAAAGGACAACGTGGGTTTTATCCCAAACCATAACTTTATATGGTGTCATTTCAACGGATTATGATGGAGCTCTTTTCAGTGGAAAAACGGTAGTCTCTCAAGCTTTTAATCTTTAAAATATAATGGAAGTTTTATGAATTACACCTTTGATCTTACCATGTCAAACAAGGTTTAATTACATATCTCGAACACTCCATACTCTTATGGTGTTTCGGGAAATGCAAATCCACGGAACGATTCCTTAAATCTTAGGTATTATGCTAAACTTGTAACTCAAATATCTTCCTTTATGATCTTATCATAAACTATTTATATTCTTGTTACAATGATCTTGCACTTCATCTTGAAAGTCCTTGAACTTTTCAAATGTTTCATACTTCATCCTTATTAAGAAAATATACATATATTCACTCAAATTTTTGGAGAAAGCATATGAAGTTGAAATCCATCGCTCTTTACTACACATAATGGACTTCGTACAACAATATGTACAAGTTACAATAAGCTAGTCATTCGTTCCCTTTTGTCCTATGAACGAAGTTTTAATTATCTCTTAGGAAAATTTCACAAGCGTCATGTGATCAAAATCAAAAGACTCCAAAATTCCATCCACATGGAGTTTCTTCATGTTTTCTTTCCATTATAATTTAAACGGCGATGTCACTTCCTAAGTGATCTTTCAATCAATTTGTCTTTCGACATTTTTAGCACTAGTTTTATGGATGTGATTTATCCAACGAGATTTGTAAATCATCCATCTTTTATGGATTACGGCAATTATTTGAACAACCCTTTTGTTCTCATAATAGCTGATAAAACAAATCTTGAAGGCAAGCTTTGATGTTTAACGAGCAACACAATAACCCTTTATTTGTTCTCGATGAACATCATCACATATTCTTTTGCTAGTTACTTAGGCCATTGTAGTTCATGAATTGTGTTGTTTCGTATGACGATTCACACCAACAAATTCAGTATCAAATACTTAAGAACCACATCGTTTAATAAGCAAAGAATATAGCCATAACATGTATATCATCTATATACTTAAACTAAACAATTCTAGTCTTTTCTTTTCTGCCATATATTTATGAGATTCTCTTTCAGTATTTCCTTTCTGTTTGAAAGAATCTATCAACATCAACAGTGGAGTCACACATATGACACATAGTCCAAAGCGTGTATAATTAAATACCAATGTCTTTGGACTTGCACTTTGAAGTAGATCAACATCATCAAATGTTTGGTGTGCTTTCAAATTCCATTCTTTAGTAATCTCTTGGTGTAGTAAACATTTTACCTACATCAAATATTCACCCTTACCATGGAATTATTCATGATCAAGCTACTTTTAGCTTATAAAGATGAATCGCGAGTATAATGTTGCTCTCCAAAACTTTTGGTGGTTTAGGAAAACTAGTGTTTCCAACCTTTTGCAACTTGTCATCAAAATATGAGAACATGTCTTTTGCCATATTATACTCTATCATGTTGGAACCAAAACTTCGTTTCAGATATCACAATATCTTCCACACATCATGGTTTCTGAAACAACTCTTTCAGATCCTAGATAACATTGATATTGAAACTATCTTTCGAATATCAAGAATCATGGAGATAAACATGATACTTATATACTAACATTGGAATTGTTGCTCTTGATTTAATACCAACTATTAAACTTCATGGAGTAATCAAAACTTACTGAAAGTTTGCAATGGGACTTTTAAACTTTAGATTAACACTTCAAAACAATACGATACCAGTTCGTAAAGTAACTAACCAGAATTATATAGTTCTATCATCTCAATTATAACTAAGCGCAAGGTGGTAAACGGATGCCAATGACTACAACAACTATGCAATTCACTTTGATTTAATTTATGATAAATAGTGTTCAACTTTTAATCATATTGCTGTTGAACTCCCACTCAAAACAATATCCCTCACATTGTTTTAGTGATCACACGAACCAAATCCACCACATCAAAACCGATCATCACGAGAGTTGATGTAGCTTCAATGGCGAACAATCAACATGTTCATCATATCTACTATATGACTCATGCTTTACCTTTCGGTGATCCGTGTTCCGAGACCATGTCTGTACATGCTAGGCTCGTCAAGATCAACCTTAGCTTCCGCATGAGAAAATCTGGCTTGCTCACGTTGTATACACTCGCAGAATCTAACACACCCAATCATCACGTGGTGCTTCGAAACAACGATCTTTAGCAACGGTGCTTACTAAGGATGAACACTTTAAAACTTGAAATTGTGTGCTTGAGGGATCATCTTATAATGCTACCGTGATGAACTAAGAAATACAAGATGCATAAAATGATTAACATCACATGCAATTCATAATATGTGATATGATATGGCCTTTCTTCTTGTGCTTCCGATCTCCATCTTCAAGCACGAACATGATCTCCATCATCACCGGTGTGGCGTCAAGGTCAATGGCGCAGCTTCATGGTTGTCTTCCACCAGCATCAACTATTACAACTACTTTGAATAGACACGCGGGTCTTAACAGAATTTAAAGACAACCATATGGCTCCTGCCGGTTGCCAACTTACAATAACGAACATTGCATACATCAAATATAATCACAATCATGGCCATATCACATCACAACACACCCCTGTAAAACAAAGTTAGACGCCTCTAATTTTCTTTGCATATTTTACGTGGTTTGGGGATTTCAATAAGTGTCGTTCTAACTTACGAACAAGAACCACAACATTGATACTAGTATTGTCAATCACCCGTTTTAAATTGAATCTTAACTATGTTGGGAGAAACAGGCACCCACAAAGCCACTTATGCAATACAAGTTGCATGTCAAGCGTGGAGCAAGTCTCATGAACGATGTCATGTAAGGTTAGCCCGGGCCGCTTCATCCTACCATCCCTCAAGATGCAAAGTACACAAGAAGCAATCGACAACAAAAGCATCAACGCCCACAATGACCATTGTGTTCTACTCGTGCAACAGATCTACATATAGACACGGCTCTGATACCACTGTAGAGGTTCGTAGCATGGAAAACAAAAATTTTCTACCGCATGCACACAAACAAGCCAAGATCTATCTACTAGATTGTAGCAATGAGTCGATAGAGGAACTCACCCTCGAAGATTCCAAAGCTGTTAACGAGAGCAGATTCTCGTGGGTGATGTAGTCGTGCACTTGCCGATCTCAAGATCGCGTAGACGATCCTTCCGGTGCTGCGTTAACAGCTTCCTTGATCGGTCACACGTTCGATTTCGACGAAGACCTTCCTCTCCCTTGTTCCAAAGAAAATGGAGGTTGTAGCACTCTCCTCGTGATTCCGGCAGCACGACGGCGTGGTACCGGAAGTAGAGGGGAGATCTCGCAGGGCTTCGCCTTAAGCCGGAGCGAGTATGGTGGACTATGAGAGAGGCTTGGCGATCTAGGGTTTAGAAGCACCAAGTAGAGGGAGCTAGACCGGCGGCTAGGGAAAGGGGATTGCCCCAAGTCGGTGGCTTGGGCAAACCCTAGGGCGGCGGCTATGGTGGCCGGCGGCGGCTAGGGTTAGGTTTAGAGGGGGCAAGGTTGTGTGTCTAGGAGGGGAGCCCTGACACTCCTCTTATAGGTGGAGGGAGGCGCGCCTGGGAGGAGTCCTCCCAACTCGGACCCAGGGTGGGCCGGCGGTGGGAGGAGGAACTCCTCCCCCAAGTCGGTTTCAAACCTCCTTCTCCTCTTTCCCAAAACTAGCCGTTTGACTTTTCAAACTAGGATTTGAATAAACCCTCTATTTGGTACAGCGATGACACCAAGTACATAATGCAATCATACCAACTTGATATAACACATTCATGTACCCTTCCCCTCCGGAGTGCCGGACATTCCGGAACCTTCTAGAACATTCCCGATGAAAACACCGGAACCATTCTCCAACCCCGAAATAGGACTTTCCTTATATGAATCTTATTCTCCGGACCATTCCGGATCTCCTCGTGATATCCCGGATCCCATCCGAGACTCTGAACAACATTCGGTCTCTTACTCATCATTCCATAACTACTCAACAACATCGAATCCTTAAGTGTGTCTCGCTACGGTTCGTGAATTATGCGGACATGATCAAGACACTTCTTCGATCAATAACCAATAGAGGAATCTGGAAATTCATATGGCTCCCACATATTTCTACGATTACTTTGCGATCGAATGAACCACTTACATACGATACCAATTTCCCTTTGTCTCACGATAGTTTACTTATCTGAGGTTATGATCGTCGGTATCTCTGCATACCTAGTTCAACCTCACATCGATAAGTACTCTTTTCTCGTTCCCGTGATATGTGATCCCTTGTGAGCCAGTCACATGCTTGCAAGCTAATTGGATGACATTCAACCGAGAGGGCCCAAAGTATATCTATCCGTCATATGGATGGACAAATCCCACTCTTGATCCATGTGTCTCAACCAATACTTTCCGAACACTCAATGCCACCTTTATAGCCACCCAGTTACGGTGTGGTGTTTGATGTCATCAAAGCATCCATCCGGTAAAGGTGATATGCATGATCTCATGGTCGAAAGAATTAGGTTACTATGTATCAGAAAGCTTATAGCAAATGAACTATATTAAATGACTTGATCTTTATGCTATGCTTAACTATAGGAGTATGTCCATCACATCATTCTCCTAACGATATGATCTTGTTGTTAATAACATCCCTATGTTCATGATCAGGAAACCATGATCATATATTAACCAACAAGCTAGTTTAACAAGAGGCTTTACTAGGGACTCTTTTATGTTTACAAATCACACAAGTATTAATGTTTCCTGTTAATACAATTATAGCATGGTATGTAAACATTTATCATAAGTATGAAGATATGATAATAACCACTTTATTATTGCCTCTTGGGCATATCTCCAACACCTAACCCATCTCCAGGATTTGCCCCGAGAACCAACAGACCCCCAATGAACCGTCCGACCTATACCAACCGTGGAAACCCTAGGCCCGGAGGAAATCACAACTACCCCGACAACTCTAGCAATTTCAACCATGCCCCACCCAAGTTCAACAACAACAATGCTACTGCCAACACCAACACGGCCCCGAGGACTGGAAGCAATGTTGTGCCTATTGCAGCAAAGGACAAGTCGCAAGTGACTTGTTATGACTGTGGAAATAAAGGCCACTACTCCAACGAGTGCCCCAACAAGAAGAATGCCGCAACCCCCAATGCAAATGCCCCAGCTCAGCAGCAGCGTCGTGTTCAGCCAGGAAGAAGGTTTTCCCTAGGGAATTCGCTCAACTGCAACGGTCGTGTTTTTCTCATGCATGCTGAATAAGCTCAGGAAGCGCCAGACATCGTGCTGGGTATGTTTTCTGTTAATTCAGTACTTGCAAGATTGTTGTTTGATTCGGGTGAATCACATTCATTTTTCACCGAAGAATTTGCCTGCACTAGTAAGATTCAACCAACAAAACTGAAGCATGTTATGATCGTTAAAATCCCAGGTTCCACCACCAAGGCTAGGCAAATTTGCGAAGCCGTCCCTATCCGAATCCATGGCATAGATTTTTATGCTAATCTGATAGTACTCGTAACTAAAGGTTTGGAAGTAGTACTAGGAATGGATTGGATGTCCAAACATAAAGGATTGATTGACTGTGCCAAGAAAGCCATAACCATGACCAGTACAGCCGGAATATCAGTAGAGCATATATCTGAAACCTTACCTCGTTAATTCAAGCGCAACAAGAGTATAGCCCAACCTACCATTGACCAAGTCCGGCTAGTCTGTGAATACCCCGATGTATTTCCAGATGTTTTGCCCGGTATGCCCCCAGATCGGGATATCGAGTTTATCATCGAACTAATCCCCGGAATAGGACCCATAGCCCAGAGACCCTATAGTATGAACCCGTCTGAACTAGCAGAACTGAAGAAACAACTGGATTCCATGTTGGAAATTGGATTGATTCAACAAAGTACGTCACCATGGAGATCACCTGTCTTATTCGTGGACAAGAAGGATGGAGGTAACTGTTTGTGTACGGATTACCGGAAGTTGAATGATGTCACCATCAAGAACAAATACCCATTGCCCAAGATAGAAGATTTGTTTGATCAGTTGATCGGTGCCAAAGTGTTATCTAAGATTGATCTTAGAACAGGCTATCACCAACTCAAGATTTGCGCAGAGGATATTCCCAAGACTTACTTTACCACCAGATATGGATTATACGAGTATACTTTCATGTCTTTTGGATTAACCAATGCCCCCGCTTATTTCATGAATCTGATTTTTATGGACTTCCTGGATAAGTTTGTCGTTGTTTTCATCGATGACATTATGATTTATTCCAAATCAGAAGGAGAACATGATCTACACCTAAGGACCATTCTTGGAACCCTTAGAGAGCATCATTTGTATGCCAATTTTAGCAAATGTGAATTCTGGTTACAGGAGGTAGGATTCCTCGGTCACATTGTATCAGCCGGAGGAATTGTCGTTGACCCTGCAAAGGTGAAAGATGTCGAAGATTCGCAAGCCCCAACCACTCAAACCCAAGTTCGTGCATTTCTCGGATTGGCGGGATACTACCGCAAGTTTGTAGAAGGATTCTCGAGTATCGCCAGACCAATGACCCAATTGCTAAAGAAGGACAAGAAGTTTGAATGGACCGACAAATGTGAAGCGAGTTTTCAAGAACTCAAGAGGAGATTGATTTCAGCCCCAATCTTAATCATGCCGAATATCACGAAGCCCTTCGACGTGTATTGTGACGCATCCAAGATCGGTCTCAGATGTGTGCTAATGAAAGAAGGCAAAGTTATCTCTTATCTATCTCGACAACTGAAACAGCATGAGGAGAACTATCCAACCCATGACCTCGAACTCGCAGCCGTAGTTCTAGCCCTGAAGACATGGAGGCATTACCTGATGGGAAATTGTTGTGAGATTTATTCGGATCACAAGAGTCTGAAGTATATATTCACTCAAAAGGATCTGGATATGAGACAGAGAAGATGGATTGAGATAATCAAGGATTATGATCTGGACATTCACTATCACCCCGGTAAAGCCAATGTGGTAGCAGATGCCCTTAGCAGATTGCCGTGCCGCTTGAACTCCATGATTTTGAAGGAGCAACCAAGTCTGCACAAAGAGATGGAAGATTTCCGAATGGAATAAGTGAGTGAAGGATTTTTGTCTAGCATAGAACTTCAACCCACTTTGATCAGCCAGATCAAAGAGGCGCAAAAAGGAAATGCTAGTATCGATGGAATCAAGCGTCGTATCGGTACAAGCAAAGTACCTCGATTCACTGAAGACGAAGAAGGAGTTTTGTGGTACAAAGGACGCCTTTGTGTACCAGTAGATTCTGAGTTGAAAGAAGTTATTCTCAAGGAAGCTCATGATACTCTTTATTCTATCCACCCCAGAGGAACTAATATGTATCAAGATTTGAAAGAGCAATTTTGGGTGGCATAAGATGAAGAGAGAAATCGGAAGCTATATCGCCAAGTGTGATATATGTCAGCGAGTCAAGGCAGGACATCAAAGACCGGCTGGATTGTTGCAACCATTGCAGATTCTGGAATGGAAATGGGATTCCGTTGGAATGGACTTTATCACCGGATTGCCTACTTCTAGTAGGGGAAATGACTCTATCTGGGTCATAGTGGACAGAATGTCCAAAGTCGCCCATTTCTTACCCGCCAAGACCACATATCAAAGTTCGAAGCTAGCGGAGTTATACATCGCTAGAATCGTTAGTTTGCATGGAGTCCCCAAGAACATCGTATCGGATCGAGGAACTCAGTTTACCTCGAGATTCTGGAAGAAAGTCCAAGAAGGTTTAGGAATCCGACTAGATTTCAGTACCGCTTATCAACCTCAGACCGACGGACAAACAGAACGAGTAAATCAAATACTCAAAGATATGCTGAGAGCATGTGTGTTAGAATATGGATCTAGGTGGGAAGACTGTCTGCCGTTCGCAAAATTTTCACACAACAATAGTTATCAAGCTAGTTTGCAAATGGCCCCATTTGAATTTATGTATGGAAGAAAGTGTCGCACCCCTTTGAACTGGTCGGAAGTAGGAGAGAGTCAGATTTTCGGACCCGATATCCTACGAGAAGCAGTAGAGAAGGTTCACAAGATTCATGAGCACCTCAAGACAGCCCAGTCCAGACAGAAGAGTTACGCCGACAAGAGACGTCGAGACCTCGCCTTCAACATAGGAGATTTTGTGTATCTCAAAGTGTCGCCATTGAAGGAAATGCAGCGTTTCCAACTCAAAGGAAAGTTAGCCCCCAGATATATCGGACCCTTCAAGATTCTGAACTGTCGAGGAGAAGTGTCGTATCAATTGGAACTACCCGAAGAGATGTCATCCGTGCACAATGTGTTCCATATCTCATTACTGCACAAGTGCCTCGAAGTTCCAGAGAAGACTGAAGTGTTCAAGAATATCGATCACCGTACCATAGAGATCAACGATGACCTGACCTATCCTGAAGTACCCATCCGTATTTTGGAAGAAGCTTTCCGAACTACCAGAACCCGAAGCATCAAGTTTCTCAAAATTCAGTGGAGCAACCACACATAAGAAGAAGCTGCCTGTGAGCGTGAAGATCACATCAGGACGGAGTTTCCCGATCTCTTCAAATCCTAGGTAATCTTTTTCGTCCTTTTTCAAATCTCGGGACGAGATTTTGTTTAAGGGGGGAAGGTTTGTAACATCCCAAAAATATTAAACTAGAATCATCAAACTCTAATCACCAAAATTAGGGTTAACAAAAACTTTTCTAAATAAAAATATGAAAGCATGCATGTGTGTATGCATTCCAATTTGAATTCTTTTTGAATTACCTTGCTTGTGTGTTTCTTTGCTTGTAAAAGGATTCTTAGGTGAAATAAACATCATCTAAACAATCCCCACATTTTTCCCAAAGACAAATAAATCAAAACAAACAAAATAAGGGAATGGTCCCTTTGGCCAATTTAACTCCCATGCCTACTTTGGATGTCTCTAACTTTCAAAACTTAACAGAAACTTGTTTGGATCTTTACACCCCTTGATAGTACTCATAAAAAAGTACCAAGGCCCACCTTGTGATCATCCAGAAACATTCAAATGCATAGTTTAAATGACAGTTCAAAATTGAATCTATATCATATGGGAAGATCCCACTTTTGCAAAAACCATTCAAACAAGCTCAACTTTCAAAACCCAATCATCCACAGACTCACCAACACATGCCTAGCACACCCACCAAAAATCTTTTCAAAATTCAAAACTTAAATTCATGCGGCCATTTCATCAAACACCTTGCAGATTCAAATCAAACAAAATCAAAACACTATAGTGTGCAGTGATTCTGGCCTTGTTCCCTCTCTGGGAACCACTAGCCTTAGTAGATCATCTAACAACCTTAACTAATCTATAGCACCACTTTAAGCTAGCCATTGTCATCAATGGTGAACAACCCGAGAGCACCATGGTCACCCTAGTGTGGACAGCAAGCTACAAGCCGCACTAGCCTCGCCAACCTTGTATGGGAGCAAGCTAGCACCCCATCGCCACTCCCTGTCCCAGCCGCGAGCGATGCCAGCCCCTGGACCACACGCACAGACCATCTGCTCTGCAACCATGCCGAGAGTGTTCCCCGTGCGCCATGCTCGACAGACGCCCACATACCGTGCGCCGCCCTCGCCGCATGCATACGTGATCACCACCGTCCCAGCATCCCCGCAGACACGCCCGTTCGCCGCCACACGGACCATGCAAGCTGTGCATCATTAAAATTTCCGTCGGGCACGCGCAGAGCACCGCAACGTTCCGACCAATCCGCACCGCCCCACGCCTCGCCACCATGCCGTTGAGCTTCGCCAGGGAGCACAGCACCGCCCCCTACCGTCGCCCACACTGATATCCCTCTGTGCCGTCGACCATGTCGAGCTCAGCTTGCGCCCATAGGTCCCCTCTCGCCACTATAAATACAGGCCTCCCTCGCTCGAATTCTGCACACCATTCCACTCCCCTCTCACCCAGAACCACCCCGCCTCAGTCCAGAAGCAAGGCGAGCTGCGCATCGTCGGAATTTGGCCGGAGCCCCCCGCTGCTGGAGAAGAAGGAAGCCAGCGATTGGAGCCGCCCCAGGAGAAGCTGCCGGTACCAGGAGATTCGCCGTCGTCGACTTCGTCGTTCGCTCGCCTCTCAGACCCTCGCCTGAGCCCCGGTGAGCCCACGACGACCCCCACCTGCCGCGTTAGGGTTCTGTCTCACCGGCGCTGCCCGACGTGGACGATGAACCAGAGCCGTTGGATTAGAACTAGATCCAACGCACCACGTTGCCCCATACCGCTTCGCACCCCCCGCCTCACTGACGCGTGGGGATAGCAACTTAACCAGCCCACGTAAGAGCTGTGCGTAGCAGGCCGGCCCATTTGCTCTTCCCGCGCAGCCCAGTCGTTTGAATTTAACTTTTTCCATTTTAATTCAAACATAGTTCTGTACCCAGTTTCAAAAATCAACTCATCTTGATTCAGTGAACCAAATTGAATGAAACCAATTTTGTAAGAAAGGTATGGAAATGCTAAATCCAAGCCCGTTAGATTCAAATCATTTGGATCTGTAGATCACCCTTGGTAAAAATAACAAGGCAGAAGATTTTCTGCATTCAAACATTTTTCAAATTTAAACTATAATAGATTTTGAGTTGATTCCAACTCTCAAAAATCACATTTGATCATACCTTTCAGAATATATAAAAACATATGGGTTTACTTACAGAAATAATGTTCAAGTAATAAAAGGATGCCACATAGGCATTTCTAGTCATTTATTTTTATTTAAAATAAAAGGTTAAATCTTATTAAATTGTGACACCACTTTAAATCACATTCCCATGTATTGAACTGTGTGGTGATGACATGTGTCAACATGATCCCATGTTTGGTTTGGAGAATATTAAATCTTAAGTAGTTTTTCAATGAGTAGAAATTACTTTTCTAAAAATAAAACCAATAAGACAAATGCTTTAATCTTGTAATATTAGTGATGATGCTAGATCATCTATAGAACCCCTTTGTGTGATTATTGAAAGTAGTTAAGGATTGTTTGGTGATTGTGTACCTTGTATTTATTTATAGACGCTAGTACCGACCAAGGATACGAGGAGGAAGGAGGATACTACGAAGAAGAAGTCGAGGAGAACTTCAACCACTGCTCTGCACAAGGCAAGCCAATACTTGCAAGCTAACACTTGAAATTTAGCAAGATTATACTGATAATGATGCAAGCCTAATACTACTAGTTGAATGTGCAAGCTAACACTTGCAAGATATTATACTTAGCAAGCCTTACCATGCCAACCATATGCCTTAAGCATATGTGGTTACACCCACTTGATAAACCAATCCTAGTTTTACTTACAAGCTTTATACTTTATTTCTTTATCAAAGCTATTTACTTAGAGCTTACTTAAGTGAATTGTAGATTCTAGAAAGATAATTGAAGGTTGTATAAAGAGCATAAAACTTGGCCTAAGCTAGATAATCTTCATGTCATCCTAAGGCATGAAATTGAACTTAGTTAAACCCCACTAGTTTGCCACCCCTCATTGTAATTACCCCCACTTGTAGATGCTAGTGCTAAGCATAAAACTTGATCAACTTTAGATGGGAATACTTGGTGGAAAAATGGTTATGAAAACCTTGGAATGATGGATCATTCTATTGAGATGTTTTGACATGTGTTTCCGAACACCAGATGATTTGGATGATGAAAATGTTGAGGCATGAGCCTTATCCCTTTATAAAACTAATGGTTGTCTGGATGCGATACCATTCCAATTTTACCCTACAACCACAATACCCGAGAATTGGGTAGGTCTTGACTGGAAACTTATATACCTTAGTATTAGTTCCCTCACGGCCAAGGTCTGAGCTGAGGCTACCTTGTGAAGATTGTCCACCTGTGCAGTACCCAAGATGACAGTTGGTCATGGTTGAGAGGCAAAACTCATAGGAGAGGTGCTTATACTAGGGCGTGTAATTGAAAGGTTAGGATTGATTATCCGCATACTGAGTATGGTGAATTCAGGATTTGTTCCTGACAGATGTATTGAATGTTGTGGTGAAAGTGTACAATCTCTGCAGAGTGTCAAACTATTCGAATAGCCGCGTCCGCGGTTATGGACAGTTGGAGTGGCCATACTGTTCCCCCGTCAGATGTTTTCAAAATGACTTATGAAATCAATTGAGATTTTTACTTGACCACAACAGATTTGTGATATGAAATTCAAGTTCCCACTTAGGTGATATAAAACTTCAACCAGCTTTCTTGCTTCTAAACTTAGTAGAGGTAAATCTGGATTTTTGCAAAACAACCCTAGAGCTTAGTGTCCTACTACAAAAAACCCTTCAGTTGTTAGTATTTGTTTGCGAGTACTTGAAGAGTACTCATGGCTTTGTCCCTGGCTATTCACGTGGCCAGACTATGAAGAGGAGTACCTGGAGGATGGAACCCAGGAAGGTTACGACAACTAGGATCATCTCCCATCGTCAGCATTGCCTGTGACCCCGAAGATGGAGCTTCACCTACGCTACCGTTATTATTACGTTATTCCGCTCCTTGAGTTGTATTAAGAACTGGATCATGAGATCCTTATTTGTGTAAGACCTTATGTATGGTTTGTAATGGATGATGTACTGTGGTATCCAATTCTGTTATTTCTCGCAAAAATGGTAATCCTGGGATTGCGATGTATGGCATAACAGGCATCTAGGATTAAAAATCTGGGTGTTGACAAAGGGGTTCCACCTATAGTCTGTTTGGCTGGCCACTTTGGACGGCCCGGCCCAGCTAGGCCAGGCTCGGGGCACTTCACCTCGGCCCGTCCCCTCTCCTCTGTCACTCCACGCACACGCACACCTAACCCGCGTACACACCCCCCAGTTCCTCCTTTGGCTCCTCTCTCCACCGCTTGTCACATCCCAAATTTTAGATTTGGTACTGCATAGCATACATGTTATTGCATCATGATCATCATTGCAGAAATTCAGTTTGAAAAGGTTTTGGCAAAACAATTCACTTGCAATTGCATTTTGACACCTACACTTCAATGCTCGGTTTTACCATGCTTCTGTTAAAACAGTACATTATAGTTGTTTGGAAGGCACAGGTGCGTAGAGGGTTCCATCACGAACCTGTAGCACTTTGAATCGCCTCAATCGGAGCTCCGGAGCAAATTCTATAATAATCTGAATTTTTGACTTAATACTAGACAGTTTCAGATAAAAATTCAGTTAACAAAATCATCAGGAAAAAAAGGAAAAGAAAATAAAAAAAGAGAAAAAGGCAGCCCGGCGGCCGGTCATGCAGCCTAGCCCAAATGGGCCTCGCCAGTTCAGCTTCAGCGCCAAAGAAACAAAGACGCCCAAGACGGCGTATAGCAGCCGCTGCCGCCTACCAGCCCCGCTGACGAGCGGGCCCGCCCCGTCAGCCTCAGCGCGTCGCTGACGCGTGGGCCCCACGCGTCAGCGTGTTCTTCTCCAACTCGCATACAGCTCCGATTCCTCCGGAATCTGGCCGATTTCAAACTATTTTTCCCCGAAATTTTGGCCTATATTAATCTCTATGAACCCCTCTTCCAAACCCCCCAAAAATCGTCATCTACCCCGCCGCCATCGCCGAGCAATTGCTCGCCGGAGTTGCGAGCCGCCGCCGCCGGCTTCGAGCTCGGTAAGAGGCACCGACGCCGACCGCCGCCCCGCTCTCCCGCTGGGAACCCCGTCGCCACCACGACCCGACTCCCTTCTCCGCAGCCCCGAGCGCCGCCGCCACGCCGCCCGCCGCCGAGCCGCCGCCTCTGTCGCCCGACGCGGAGTCCGTGCGTCGCCACCACGAGCCTCGCCGCCCCACCACCGTCGTTGCACCGCCGCGCCGCCGAGGACCGCCGCCGCCGTCGCTACGACCTCGCCGCCGCCGCCCGTCGTCTGCTCCGGTGAGCCCCCCTCGCGCACCACCCCCTGCCGTCGATCTAGAATCCAACGGTCCAGATGGACCGTGGACCGCGGGTTGACCGCTGAATGGTCAGCGATGCGCCACTTCAGCGTAGACCAGTCAACAGGCATTTGACTATTTATTTTAATTCGAATTATTTTTGCAGAATTTAGATGGAACTTGTAAAATTGATAGAAAATAATCTACTCGGCCAAAAATTGCAAATTAAATATGTATGGATTCATTGATTCACGTAGAATATTGCTGTACAGTTGTTTTATGCTTTTGCAGCAAGGATTTGTCTTGGTTAATTAAATGGGTTAATGTCCTTTTTAGAGTATTAAATTCATAGTAAAAGTTCTACAACTCCAAAAATTGCAAATAAGATGTCCCTGGAATCATTAGAACAAGAGGAATCTTTCAGTGAATTAAAAAGGTAGACTTACAGTACCGGAATTTGCAGAATCTATAAAAAGGCTTCCTGGAGAATTTTAATTGCCTAGGGAATTATATAAATCCTTTTTGAGTGATTCCAGTTGGTACTGGTTCTATTTTAGGTTGTCTACACAGTGGATATTTTTCCAAGATTTTACAAATAGTTTATTAGCAGTGGCTAAATATTTGGGTTATAGCTCAATTGTTTGGGCATTTAAAATTGCATGCTTTGTTTTCTATGCACCTTAAATGTTTCCCCTCAAGAAGGGAATTTCTTGAGGGGGCCTTTCTTTCTTTTCAATTGTTTCTATATCTGCTGCAAATATAACGGAAGGCTTGGGTGGTTTGCCCTTATATTGTGGATTTGCCCTTTTTTTCTGTAAATATTCATCCATAATTTTCCGATTAGGATTTTTGAGTGAAGTTATATAATCTGGAAATTTCGCATTCTCTTTTTTCTCCTTCTTATCCTCCATGTATTCATCTTCATTCTTGTCAATTATGTAGGAAGTAGTCTCTTCCAGCAGACCTAGTTTACCTATTTCATGAAAAACGTCATTATCTGTTGGAATAACAACAGTATCAGTATCATCTTCGTTCAGCGAACCACTGAATACATTGATAGCTAGCCCATACAAATTGTGTGATTTGTACTTATCCTTCTGTATACAGATCGCACGATAAATTTTCAGTGCAATGTCCTGAATAGGTATTCTTTTCTGTTCAGCAACATCGTAAAGATGGATTGAACTACAAAGTGTTGTATAAACCACATCTTCTTTTTCTGTTCGAAAGTCTTTTCCCGTCATGAGTTTCATTACAGGAACAATGGAAGTCCAACCATTTTGCATTCTCGGATAAATATGTTTTATCATCATAAATAAATAACAAATTGGAATGAGCTGGTTCTCCATCCCAGTAGGGTATGGAGGTCCCTTGAAATGTAACTCTACTGAAGACTTAATGGAGTTGTTTGAGTGATAGAAACAGTTTTCGAAATGTACATCTCTCATGAGTTCAGTGAGCGCAGTTGACTTACCATATATCTGCGTACTTCGTCTCTTAAAATGTCGGTTCATTTGTGATTTCTCTCGCATCTCCTTGTTCATGATTTGTATTTGTCCATCTCTGTCGATTTTGCCAATGATTTCTTTAGTTCATCTGTGTTGATGAGCTAAATGAACCATGGGGTTCTACGTGAGCTCCGTTATGGAGACTCTCCATGAGTATTAACATCATAAAGTCAACATTAGAGTCAACTCTAGTAACTCAGGACGAACCAGCTGGACTAAAAACAATCCAACAGAACTCCATAATGTCGAACAAACTTCCGATAGTATATCCAGATATACCAAGAAAGCCCCGAAGTTCTTTGACATTGGTTGGCCTCCTTCACATCCACAATTTGCATTTTTGATTCATTGGTAGAAACGCCTTGTTGACTGATGACATGCCCCAGATAAGCAATGCTACGCTGAGCGAAGGAGCACTTAGACCTTTTGATACGCCATCGATTGCAAAGAACTTCAAGACTTCGTGAAATGTGCCAATGAGCCTCATAAGAATTGATTGTGCCGAACAAACGCAGAGTGCGAGGTGCCTCGATGCGATAGTGCCGACTTGAGATCACACATAGCTCTGCATCTGCTGCAGCTTCACTAATAGAACGGAAGGAGTTTCATCAATTGCATCCTGAAACAGCATCTTGAGGCAGCAGGCCCGTTCCTCGATAACATGAAGTTACCGTAGAAGAACAAGCATGATTGGGCTCCATTTCTCACCACGGTGAAGCAAAGCCCCAGACGCGATACGCCCAAGCGTCTTGAGGCGATCGTCGACAGAGAACGCGAGTTCTCCGCGCCACGTCGATCCCGAGGACTTGGTGTTGGTGGAGAATGTACATAACGAGTCGAGCGAGAAATATCTTGGAATGCCATCCGATGTGGGCAGCTCGAGAAACGGGTAAGACACTTGGCACCTCTCTTCTGCTTAATGAATCGAAATCCAGGAAGATCATGGTACATAGCTCGAACAAACAAAGCTAATCTGACGCTGACGGAAAACCTTCTCAAAACTTCAATTTCATCGGGTCATCTTGCACGCGTGCTTCCTTCTTAAGTTGATATTGGATAACACGAATGGAGTAGTAATATCGTTACCTCACTTTTCGCAGCTCAGCAATTCTCATTCGTGATGCCGGTTTCCCTTGTGCTGCCTCACGACCTAATGTTCTAAATCGCTCTCTGCTTAACCAATGGCTAGAGCTGTTTCTCGTTTCAGCTCTAGCCCCTCTCTTGGTAAATTTCTTCTTTTTTCTACCGTGCCTTCAATGCGCGCCTTCTCATACTGAGTACTAACTAAACCAATCCCTTGTCCACTCGGAATTACCGGCTATACCCATGGGTATGAGATTTCCTTTTTTTAGGGGGACAAGAGCAATGTGACGAGCAAACGTAACGTACTTTCCCTCTATAAGATAGAGGTTCCAAGAGAAGAAGTTAAGGGATCAGTACATTAGTGATTTCGGACATCAACTACGCAAATTCGAGAGAGAGCTCCGTCAATCGATAGAGAATCCGTATCGGTTGTCGATATCGATTATAGATGGTTGCCGTTAAAGTGCTTATGACCAGAGAGGTACTTGCATCGGAGAGGAGGAAATCAAAAAGAATAATATTTTTTCGTGCATTCATTATTGCAATACACATACCATATGGTACTCCACTATACTAGTATCGGATTCGGGCGACGGAGGAAGTCTTTATAAGAGCATGACGTGGAAGAACTACTACGCTGCCTTGGCTAAGCTGCTTGCAAGCTCGACCAACTCAAAAATCAACTCGGAACAAAAGATAGAAAGAACTTGTTCCAATGGTGGAGTCAAACTTGATTGACCGGTCGAGCAATCCCTCGGCTAAAGGAAAGGAAGGACGGAGGTACTTTATAGGCTGCTTCGGTGTTTTGATAGAACTCAAGCGGTTGATATTGTTAAGGAAAACCATAAGAGTGAGGGATTGAATTTCCATGCAGAGTATTGGCTTTGGCAAGCAAGTCAAGGAAAGAAGAGGAAATTAAGTTCCCTTAGTTTGATGGTACTAAGTTAGATGTCACAAATAGGAATTCATGGCTCATGTATGCATGTATATGCTAAAAGAAGATCAAAAACCGGGAATCACTTAATCAAAAATGCTAACTATTGTTCAAAACTCAAAGTACCACGGAAGAAATAGAATGAAATGGTTAACTAAGAATGAGAGAGTGAAAAGCGGAGTAATAAACAAGGAGTGGCTTGCTATTTATGATGACGAAGAGCTGGTACAAGCCACCTTCAGAATGACCCCTGATGAAAGCAATCTACATCTACATGATTCCAAGATGGTAAAAGATAGAAAGTCAAAGTGCTATGGAACGCATGGTGAACAACTCAGGGAGCACGGTAATCCCGACAGTAGGATCTAGAGGAACTCAGCAATCGCCTCCTTGATTGGATCGCATGTCAACGGCTTTTCAGAGACCTAAAAGACGAAGCCCTCTCCTCTCTCAGTAACTAGAGAGGTAGGCAAACCTGAGTTTAGAGCCACCTCGATTCGGGATGCTGAACACCAACCGGATCGGAAACCTCATCCTAAACTTACTTCGAATAGGTTCGAGAGCTTCCATTTCAATGTGTCTTTCCAAAATCTTTGGTATGCCTTTTCCTGGTCAAAAGGTTTGTTTGGGAAAGCTTCTAAATCTAGGGTTCAATGTCCCGAAAAACCCCTGAGGCAGGATAGTAAAGAGCGATTCTAGGAAAGCTAGGATTTCACTTTTCTCTCACCATCGAGTTGGAGTAGTTAACCTTCTATATGCCGTGCAAGAATACGCATAAGCATTAGTTCTTGCCCTTCCAAGGTAAGTGGCGATCAAACTTGATCTAGTTCCACACATTGCCTTTTCCCTTATATGTCGTGGCAGGCGAGCTCCCTTCTGGTAAAAAGGATTTGAGTGGAAGGTTGAGCGCCCCTTAACGTTTATAAGTATCCTTTTCAACGGTTAGAAACCTTTCTATTCTATGACGGCTAAGTCGAGGGCAGACACAACAGGTCACGAAGAGCTAGAGGATATAGAATTCCTATTTACCGGGAACGGAAGGAAACATTGGCTCTTCCGAGATCTTATGTAAGGAATACTAGAAAAAGTAGAGCAAAAAGATCTAAAAAACTCTACAAGAAATGTCTTTCCCGCAGAAGACTCTAACTCCTCATAGCATTACGTCAATCTGCAAATATCGAATGATGCTTCAACAGATCATCCATTCAGCTTTGAAATCGGAGACAAGGAAAACTTCATAGAAGCGCCGCGGATCAATATAGAGATGCGAACCAATATTCTTTTCTGGTGGGCTCAAGTACTGCCTTTTGGCGCAAGGCCTCGTGTCAAAAACTTCCAACCACGCCCTCCTACCTCGCCCATTTGCGGAGATCATCTACATTTTGCTCCGTCGAGCTCCACCGCCCAAACGCTTTTCCTTCGGGAGGCATAAAATCTCTTTCTTTCGTAGGGAGACGGATGATTCAAGTAAGGGCTGAGAGCCTACATATCCGAGATGGGCCAAGGAAGAAAAAGCACCTACAGTTCGTTAATTGAAATTCTCTTTGCTTAGCGCCCTTGTGTTTGAATAGAAAAGCCTTTGGAGATATCTGTGGAACTGTGGAACTGTGCTGTTGTTTTCTTAGGGCAAGCTAGCGTAAAAGAAGTAATCTATCTCGCTGGCGAAGCATTTAGGCAAATGGTCCCAGGAAGGAGAAAAGAATCCTAGGTAAACAACAATGCTTTCCGATCGAAACACCCTTTTTTTCCTATTTGAAAATGCAATACCGCCTACTCAATCCTTTCCCTTTCCGCGTCTCCACATTGAAAAGGGGTCCCCTGCTAGCTAGATATGGTGGGGTGCTTTCTCTTGATCTGAGTCTCATTTTTGAGATGGCAAACCTATAAATAATAGCTGTCCGTGCATAAGATGCTGCTGGCTGCTTCAATAATAAGCAAATGGATAGCTACGCCTCTGAAAACCAAACCTATTGTTTGTTCTTTGAGAGAGCTAAGGGCATTCCGACCCAACGTCTATAAAGAGAAATAACAAAAAGTAGAGTAGGGAGGACAGACGGTGCACAGGCACAACATCGCAAAAAAGAAAATGAAAAGTAGGGTCTTCAATCGAATGATAATTATTCTCAATTTCCATGACCATGACCCGCATACGAAAATAAATAAACTCTGTGCCCTACCAGCTACCTATTTCTCACTCACAAGAGCTTCGACCTTGCTTATAGGCATAAAAGAAAAAGTAAACCTATTCCTTTTCCAAGCACAGAGACCATAGAGAATAATCAAATAGCGAAGGCCAAATGGAGAGTAAAGGAAAATAAGGTCATTCTTACATCTAGCTTACGGTCGATTGCCCTACGCCACGAAAGAGGATGAGAAAATCCGCTAGGCCCACCCTAGGCCTACTTTCTACCTCTTTCCAGCACCTTAGGCAGTAATGGAGAGTGTCCCGGAAAATCAATATATCGAGGTTAACCGAACCAAGAATTTCGAGCTTCCTTCCAACCAATGCCTCAAGGCAAATCTCTAGTATTGGTATCGGGGGCCGGTGTCTAGGGATAGGAGCCGTCAAAAGGAATAGGGCAAAAGTATTGGTTGGGAAAATGGGATATTTGGTATTGAATTGGGTCTTGGTTGTGGTGGTGGAGGTGCAGGATTAGGTCTAATATTCTCATGTTTTGAGCTGTGAGGAAGGCCATAGGTGGCTGGAAACAAGTGTTCGTGCCAAGGAGGGGGATAGAGAGGGTTATTTTGGTGATTGGGTCTCATACAGTAGGTATACTGAATAAGATTATATGAAGCTACTATAGAATTGTTCAACTTGTCATGCATGCATCTTGTATTGTCTTGTTTGTATATGATTGTGTTTGGTTTGTTTATGTGCTTGCAATTGTATCGTGTAGATTGTGACGAGTGCAACGCTTGCTCGTGTGAGGATTGTTTGTCCGATCGCTACAGCCAAGGCAAGTAGATGCTACCTTGTTCATGATATGGTCCTATTACTTTCATTGCATTGTTGTGTATTTTGTAGATGCGTGTGTAGGATATTACTATCGCTAATCTATGTCCTATTATGTGGTAGGGCTTTCCTGTAGATGAGCCACCGTTGGTAGATGTGCTTAGCCATGCTATGATGAACGAGGGCTGGGTTACATCACTGAAAGTTGTTTCTAAATGTGTTGGTTTGCGAAAACTAAAAACAATTTAATCAATGAATCCCCTGGGTGTGATGGGATTGATAATTTTTGGTGGTATCATTGCGGAAAGGCACTCAGGTATCAAGATAAAATGATTGGCTTCTTTATTTTCTAGCTTACGTGTATAACCATGTGCCAATAATGAAATGGGCGGTTGGTTGGACTCAGTAGCTTGTGGTAACTCGAACCCACATATCCAGAGATGTAGAATTTTGGTAGGTTGGACCGGTGCGTGTCGGGTTTGGGGAGCTACTTCCCGAACGGTCCCTTCTTGGATTTCTCCCTATCATCACCCAATATGAGAGTGGTGGTACGATCTGGGCTAGCCAAGTCACATGGGTAAAGTGTACTAACCCCTGCAGGGTGTATAAACTAATCGATTAGCCGTGTCCCCGGTTATGGACATATGAGTTGCTTGATATTGATTTCATGACATGTTTCTCGCTCATTCTAATTTCCTAATTGCTAATGTGTTGATGGGTTAACTTAATTGGGATCTTTTCAAATAAAATCAAAAACTGTTTAAAAAAGTAGGACAAAGGTATTTGCAAATGCAAGCTAGCCACAGCTCCACTTGCCAGATATGCATGTAGATGTTAGCTCTATTGTCTCCTTTAATAGCTCTACTTGCCATACATTCCATGTATTGATCCTTCGGGGCTGCTATGTTTCATGTTTCAGGATATTCTGATTCTGAGTGATCGATTTAGGCCATGGTACTCCACTCGGCACTTGTTCACTTGTGGGAAATTTGAAGAATGGAGGATTTATTCTATTTATGTTTCTACTTGAATAAGTTGAGCTATCCTAGAGCTAAGCCTTTATTGTAATAATGATACTCTGGATCTTCATTATTTATGATACACGGATATTTTGCTATGTTATTCATATTTATTTTATTATGAGACAATGAACCGATCCAGGGATTGGCATGTCACATAGAAGCTACGGTATTTTCAGAACCGTGGTGTTACAAGATGGTATCAGAGCCCGTGTGTCGACTGTAGGATCATGACCTAGGTTTGGATTAGGAAGCCATAGAATTATTAAAGCTTATATTAACTTTGTCTTTCATCTTATGCCTTTCACTCTCGTAAATCTTTACCATATGCTATTCTCACACTTTCCTATTTTAATTGATAGATGGGAGAAGTCAGGACTGAGTATGCAACGATGGAGTCACCAAGGCCCTTTGCAAGACAGTTGGCACAGCTCTCGCAGTCATTGGGATTGCCACTGCCCATGTTCAAGGGAAGAAGGCTATACACCTATGGATATGGCGAGGACGCCTGGGAGATCACCACTTTCATCTTCAGGGATGCCGCCTTGCCAAACCCTGTGCATCTGGTCTACACCAAGACATACTGCAACTGGGGACTTGGAATAAACTTGGCCCTGCATGAAGCCCTGTCACGCCAGTGCAATCTTGTCTGACACCTGCTGCCAGAAGACTCACCCTACCGTGACTACGGAAGGCGTGATGAGAATGGGAACATTGTGGTTACCCCGGGCGACAGGAACAACATGCCGCCCCGTCGGAGGCACATAGAGGATATGGAAAGGGAGAATGGAGCTCTAGCTGAGAAAGTGATGATGGTAAAGGAGATAGCAGATTTCGCCAGCAACGGTATGGTGGTCCAGGGACAGGAGATTGAGACCTTGCATGAAGCTGTGGATGTTCTGAATAATACACTGATAGGCAGGGACGCAACCATAGCCCAGCTTAATGGGACCATGCAGGAAAATAATCAAGCCATACAACAGCTGTAAGGGACCGTCCATGAAAGGGACCATACTATTAAAGATATGACAGCCCAGATTGCCGCTCTCCAAGCACAGTTGAATCCACCCTATGATGACAACAATGGAGACGATGGCAACAATAATGATGATGATGACAGTGGGAACAATGATGATGATGAGGACGAGGATGATGATGATGATGATGATGGAGACGACGATGGTGGAGGAGATGAAGTTGTTGCAGCCGTAGTAGAGGATGAAGAAGAAGAGGAGGATCCAGAAGAGGTGGAATTTGAGGTTTCAAGTGATGACTCAGGAGAGGTGTATACTTCGCCGCCATGGTTGGTTCGTGGATAGAAGCGCCAACGCATGAGTGCGAGGACCTACTGCAACCTCTTCATGAAGTAGATGGATGCCCACCAATTAGTCTTTGTTAGGAAACATCGTTAGATTAAGTCTCGATCAATGTAAAACTTATCTACTATTAGTTTAAAGTGTTTAGTTTCTCCTACGTGTACTCCAAAGTTCCAGGATTATTTGCGCGAATTTTATAAAAGAGTTATGACAAGTTTTGGTTGATATCCAAGTTTTTCCTGATGCAGTTTTCTGCTGACCCAGCTGTACTGCACGATTTTTCATATTTTATTGGTAACTGGGAAAAATCTAAAAACATAGAGTTTGGTTCTAAACTTTATGTACTATATACAAAAAAATCAGAAAAAATTCCTGACGAGTTTAAGTCAGGTAGAAAAATTCGTGAACACTGTTGGACTGTTCTGGTAGATTCCTCTTTTAGTGCTTTGTTGGCCAATTTGTGTTGATAACTGTTGCCAACTCTTCTAAAACTATTTCAGTAGATATATACTGCTAGGATAACCCCTGGAACGTTGCTGGATCGTTTGTTTGCTAATGTGTTGCTTGCTCATGTTTGTTTGTGATTGTTTGTTGTTGTTTGGACATAATGCATGGGTAGAATCCTGTTTTCGTAATCGATTCTTTCTAAGCTTATCTGTGCTGAACCGCAGATGCCTCCCCGCCGTCAACCTACTGATTTGGATCAGCTCATGGCGGCTCAGGCACAGCTAACCCAAGTGATGACCCAGTTCATGGAGGCTCAGAACAACAACAACAACAACAACAACAACAACAACAACAACAACAACAACAACAATGGGAACAACCAGCCCCAGGGAGATGCACTTACAAGGTTCCTGAGGCTAAGGCCAGTGAAGTTCTCTACTGCAACAGAGCCGATGGTTTCTCTCGACTGGTTGCGTTCAGTGAATAAGGATCTGGTAACTGTTGGATGCACATATGCTGAGAAGGTGAGATTTGCTGCTCACCTACTAGAGGGACCAGCTGCTTCTCGGTGGGATACTTTCCAGATCACCCACCCGCTGGACACTGTGACTTGGGCAATGTTTGAGGAAGGTTTCAGGACCAACCACGTTTCTTCAGGAGTTCTGAGCCTGAAGAGGAAGGAATTTCGCAACTTGCGCCAAACCAACCACACCGTGGCTGAATATATTGAGGAGTTCAACAACCTGTCGCGATATGCCCCTGAGGATGTTGACACTGATGCCAAAAGGAGAGAGAGTTTCCTGGATGGCCTCAGTGATGAGCTTTCGGTGCGACTACTAGTGGTTTATTGCCCCACTTTCCAGGAGCTTATGGACAAGGCCAGAATCCTGGAGAGGAAGCACAAGCAGGTGGAAAACCGCAAGAGAAAGAACAACAACCACCACTCTGGCTCTCACCACAAGTCTCGCACTTCTTATGATGGATACTCCAAGCATGGGGGAAGTGACCATGGGCGCCATGGAAGCCATGACCGCCACAGCCATGGAAGCGATGGACATCGCCATGAGAGCCACAAGAGCAACCGCCACAGCCACAAGGGAGGACACACTCACCATTCTGGAGCACACAATGGACATGACCGCAACCTTGATCGCAACTTTTTGAAGAAGGACCTGAGTGAGGTGACATGCTTCAAGTGCGGCCAGAAAGGACATTATGCAGATAACTGTCCGAAGAAGAAGGGACTGAAGCCAGGCAACAACCAGAAGGCCATAGTGAACCACATGAATGTGGAGGAGATCCCAGATGAGCCTGAGCTTGTGGTTGGTAAGTTTCCAATCTGTAACACCCTCAGAATTGGACCTTTGCAAGTTTTAGCGATTCCCGCCAAACCCGCATAGAAACGATTCAAAGGTGCCCACCAGGCACTTGCGTGCGGGTGGAAAACGAAGTAATACCACTACACAATAGTCCACGATGGAACCCACAAAACAGATATATACAACAGCGACTCAAAGAGTCAAGAATACAGATATACAATACAAAGATCCAAATCACCTTTAAAACGATACAGCGTCCAAGTACGGACAAGATGCAAATGGGTCTAAGAGCCCTGAAGAATAGCCAATGGAGTCCATAACCCTGCCCAGGCCAAGCCAGAAGGGTAACCCTGCTAACGATGTCGATCTCAAAACCTGCTCAAGAAAAGGGGTGCCGACAAAGGGCGAAGGAAAAAGAGAGCGGTCAGTACTGAGGCCAGTACACAGCGAGACTAGAATTCGGCGGTCCTCGCCTACATAGGTATGGTGGACTGAAGCGGCAGCGCGGCATGCACTAAACAACCTATAGAGACTCAAAACAACTGGCGGCTATCAGATAGGGATAAGAAATACCTATTCGGATCCAACGTGAAACTATCATCAAGCATACCCATGCTGGTATTTCCCCCTCGAGACCAAACGAGGAAGTCAACCGAGGAACTCACACAGTTGGCAGTTTTATTTATTCAGGTATCGTTGCAGCAATTACTAGTCAGGTATGGATAGTCATCCTGATATAATAAGCAGTGGGCACTTTTAGTTAACCATTCTGTTGTAGTTGTAGTACTTACTAGTCATATACATATAGCATGAGGCATCCCAAAACCCAGCAGTTGTTGGTAATTTTATTTAGCCATTCCGTTGTATTTGCAATACTTACTAGTCAGATACAATGGTAACAGGTGACAACCCAAACCAGCAATTTTTGGCACTTTTATTTAGCCATTCCATTATAGTAAAGCTGATTACTAGTCATTATAAAGTCAAATTTCTAGCACTACTTTAGTTATAGTTGTCTATGATCGAGATACTGTTCTCCAAGTCGTCCATAACCGCGGACATGGCTTTCAGAAAGTTTTACCCTGCAGGGGGGCACATATAGCAACACACGCACGATCAACCTCGGGAAAAACCAAATAAAAACCCAACGAGGCATCACGACAAAGCAATTGCAAGATTCATATAAATTTCAGGGGGCCACCCCACCAAGCTACCCGCGACGAAGTTGGCTGGCTTCGAGACGGACCCAGAGGTTTCTGCCAATGGCTTTAAATGACTGGATACCGCGAAAACATTCCACATTTGTTCCTAAACAGTACAGGCGCTCCACGCGCAATCGTAAATAAGCAGTAAAGCATGGCATAAGTACAGGATAGTAATAAATCCCCAAACTACTTTGTGGCCCCAAGAAATAAATATGACTCAAGCTCTGGCTAGGGGGATTCATGGTCCCACATGCGGATAGTGCGAATATTCAAAGAACAGGTATCAAGTACTCGGGGTCCTACGGGACGCAAGTGGACAGTTAAAAACCAAATAACATCTATTGCCCACCTGTGCCTCTGCATTATTTACTTACTTCAATTTTAGTTATTAAACGGTAATTAAATTCATGATCAACTCCAACATAAAGCATATGGCACTCTTCCAACAACTGTGGTACTTGACGACACGCAACAGCACTTGAGCAAGCAACTACGACACGCAAGGCCGACTATCTATCAAACAACAGGTAATAGGATGTGTCCAAGGCAATATAAGGCTGCAAGGGATATCACGGGTACGAAATGTTGGATATATGCCCTAGAGGCAATAATAAATGTAGTTATTATTATATCTTTGTGTTTATGATAAATGTTTACATTCATGCTATAATAGTATTAACAAGGAAACATTAATACTTGTGTGATTTGTAAACTTAATTTGAAGTCCCTAGTAAAGCCTCTATATAATACTAGCTTGTTGGTTAATAGATGATTGTGGTTTCCCTATCATGAACATTGAGATGTTATTAACAACAAGATCATATCGTTAGGAGAATGATATGGTGGACATACTCCTATAGATAAGTGTAGCATAAAGATCAAGTCATTTTAATAGTTCAATTGCTATATGCTTTCTGATACATAGTAACCTAATTCCTTCGACCATGAGATCATGCATATCACCTTTACCGGATGGATGCTTTGATGACATCAAACAACACGCCGTAACTGGGTGGCTATAAAGGTGGCATTGAGTGTTCGGAAAGTATTGGTTGAAACACATGGATCAAGAGTGGTATTTGTCCATCCATATGACGGATAGATATACTCTGGGCCCTCTCGGTGAAATGTCATCCAATTAGCTTGCAAGCATGTGACTGGCTCACAAGGGATCACATATCACGGAAACGAGAAAAGAGTACTTATCGGTAACGAGGTTGAACTAGGTATGTAGAGATACCGACGATCATAACCTCGGATGAGTAAACTATCGTGAGACAAAGGGAAATTGGTATCGTATGTAAGTGGTTCATTCGATCGCAAAGTAATCGTAGAAATATGTGGGAGCCATATGAATTTCCAGATTACTCTATTGGTTATTGATCGGAGAAATTTCTCGATCATGTCCGCATAATTCACGAACCGTAGGGAGACACACTTAAGGATTTGACGTTGTTTGAGTAGTTATGGAATGATGAGAAAGAGTCCGAATGTTGTTCAGAGTCTCGAATGGGATTCGGGATATCACGAGGAGATCCGGAATGGTCCGGAGAATAAGATTCATATAAGGAAAGTCCCGTTTCGGAGTTGGAGAATGACTCTGGTGTTTTCATCAGGAATGTTCTAGAAGGTTCCGGAATGTCCGGCACTCCGGAGGGGAAGGGTACATGAATGTGTTATATAAAGTTGGTATGATTGCATCATGTACTAAGTGTCATCGCTGAACAAAATAAAGGATTAAATCAAATCCTAGTTTGAAAAGTCAAACGGCTAATTTTGGAAAGAGGAAAGGAGGAGGAAACCGAGTTGGGGAGGAGTCCCTCCTCCCCACCGCTGACGCACCACCCAAGCCGAGTTGGGGAGGGACTCCTCTCCCTCCCCTTGGCCGGACGGCCCCTCCACCTATATAAGGAGGGGCAGGGCTCCCTCCTAGAGACACACAAGATCCCCGCCTCCAAAACCCTAAGCCGCCGGTGCCACCACCTGCTGCCACCGCCGCCCTAGGTCAAGCCGCCTCCGCCTAGCAACCCTAGCCTCCGGCCAAGCTTCCTCCTCGGTGTGTCTAAACCCTAGATCGTCGAGGGACTCTCTCATACTCCACCATACTCGCTCCGGCTTAAGGCGAAGCCCTGCGAGATCTCCACTCTACTTCTGGAATTGAGAGGAGAGTGCTACAACCTCCGCTGCCTGCTGGAACAAGGGAGAGGAAGGTCTTCGTCGAGTACCGAACGTGTGACCGACTGCGGGAGCGCTGCCGGAACGCAGCGCCGGAAGGATCGTCTACGCGATCTTGAGATCGGGAAGAGTACGACTACATCACCCACGAGAATCCGCTCTCGTTAAACACTTTGGAATCTTTGAGGGTGAGTTATTCTATCGACTCGTTGCTACAATCTAGTAGATATCTTGGCTTGTTTGTTTGTATGCGGTAGAAAATTTTTGTTTTCCATGCTACGAAACCCTACACGAAAACTAGAGCACGCGACATAGATAGCAATAGATCAACAGGAGGAAATAATGACTAGAAAGGTAAAATAGGTAGAAAGGGGGAGAATGCTCGCCTGATAATATTTCCGAAGATTCATCCGAAGATCGGATCGACACTCGCATCAACTCATCGTCCTAATCCGAGAAGAAGCAAAGCACTAGAAGAAACAACGGATGCACTATTTAATACTACGGTAAAAGATCGGGCATGATGCATGTATGATGTATGGCATGGCAAGGATGCGATGCAATTAGGCAATATTAAGCGAAACCGGGGGACCCGACAATTATTTAGAAGGTTCACGTTGTTTGGATACCCCACAATTTAAATGTTGTCTTAACATGGAAAAATATGGCATTGATTCGCTACACAAATTTAAATGGATCCAATATTAGATTAGTTTCGCCCGCATATGGATCCCATATTTAATTATATGGTGAATTGGCATAAGGCCCCCAAACCACACCAATATGCATGCGAGTATGACAATTAAATATGCAACAGTTTATATAGTTGGAAATTGATAAAATAGGGGCTCAGAAAATGCACACTTCTCGGATCGAAGATCTTGGGGCTCGAAGGGGTTCGGGTTCGGTCTTTGGATTTCGGGACCGGGTCTTCGGGGTCTCGACCATCGGATCCAGGGACGTGGCCTTGGCGTCCGGGTGGCGGTCTCTGGGTACGGGCTTTCGGTCATCGGATCCGTCTTGTTGAAGATCCACATGGAATAATGGCTCTCGCATTTGTTCCTCGATGCTCTTCGGAAGATCTTGGCTTGCTAGCTGAAGAGACGTCTGTCGATATTGCCTGATTGTAGTGGAGTGGCACCCGCAAATCCCAGGTCAACAGTAGGTACCAGCAGGGCCACCGATTAAACGTACACAGCAACAAAAACCACTAGCCCAGCGCACACGCGCGTGACCAGAAGAAGGCGACGCCGGGCTCAAGCGATGGAGGCACGGCTACAGAAGGGCGGCCGGTGTCTGGCGCGGGGTGAGGAAGGTGGCCACGGGGCGCTGGTTGCTGCAGGCGGAGAGGAGCCCACGGAACCGGGACGTCGGAGGTAGTCATGCGAGGACGAGGTGCTACAGGTGATCGACAGAAGGGGCTCGGGCGACGTGTTGAAGCGGTCGGTGCTGACGACCGGAGGCGCCCTCACTGCTGCGGTGCAGGACAGGGCCGGCGTGAGGCACTCGATCGGAGAGGGGCTGGGCGGAGCTCGTGGACTCGCGGGTGGCGAGGGCACGCGGAGGAGGAGGTGAGGCAGGGGCGGCCGGGCGTCGCTGGAGACAGGAGGCCTGGAGAGAGGGCGCAGTGGCGGCGTCAGGGGGTGTCGCGGTTGCTAGCAGCGGCGGGCGCGCGCGCTTCCAGGGTCGCAGGTGGGGCAAGAGGTGGGAGACGCGGGGGGGGAGAGGGAGGAGTGGAGGCGGGTGTTGGTGTAGAGGGCGGCGACTACAGGGGAGGCGGCGGTGGCCCTGGAAAGCGAGGAGGAGCGCTGGGAGAGAGGGGATGGACGCGAGCGATGTAGGAGCGGGATGTGGGGGTGGGCCAGGCTCGCGTAGGGATCGAGGAGGAGGCCGCGTTGAACGAGTGGAGGTGGGGTCGGTTGTGTTGGCGTGAGTCCAGGTGTGTGCGTGTGTCTATGTGATGTGTGGCGGCGGGTGGGGGTTTGGTAGTCTAGGGTTAGGGTAGGGGTGAGGCTAGGGTTTGATCTAAGAATCAAGGGCCAGGATTAGCTGGGGTGGTAGGTTATGGCCAGCTAGGCCTTTGGGCCTGGCCGGTGGCGGTCTCCCCCGGGTTTTATAAAATAGGATTTTATTTATTTGTTTTGTTCTAAGTAGTTTTGATAAATAGTTTTAGGAAAATAAAAGGGTCCGGACAGACCGATGTTTTATATTTGAAATAAAGAGGACGCTATTTAGAAAACAAAATAGGGCTTTTAGAAAAATTCTTTTAGGCAAACAAATACATGTTGATGTCATGATGATGCACAAATATAAACAACAGGCGATTTTCTAGTCGTGGTTTTACCCGGGGTGCTACACAATCAACACTCACCCTGCACTTATACTTTTTGATACTGGTGCATCGCATTCATTCATATCAAGGCCATTTGTGGATAAGTATAAGCTACCCATGGAGTCTCTAAAAGGGTCGATTAGAGTAAGCTCACCTGGAGGGGATATGATAGCTAGCGCGAGATGCCGCGATTTATCTGTGAGGATTGGAGCACACAATGTTATTGCACATCTGGTAGTATTGGAGTCACAAGGTTTAGATGTAATATTGGGCATGGATTGGATGTCTATGCATGGGGGACACATAGATTGTGCAAAGCGAGCGGTTTCTCTCAAAACCCCGGATGGTAAGAGAATTAGGTTCAAGTCGTCGGTGCGACCGGGAAGGTATAAGATGAATTCTCTTAAGGGGTTAGCATGGATACTGTGCCTATGATAAAGGAGTACCCCGACGTGTTTCCGGAAGAGCTGCCAGTGATGCCAACTGACAGGGATGTGGAGTTTCTCATCGATCTGATGCCGGGAACAGGGCCTATAGCAAAGAGACCATATAATATGGATGTGGATGAGCTAAAGGAATTAAAGAAACAACTAAAGGAGCAGTTGGACAAGGGGTTTATTCAGCCTAGTTCGTCGTCATGGGGTGCACATGTTCTATTTGTGGAGAAGAAGTACAATAGCAAGAGGTTAGTGGTGGACTATCGCTCGCTAAATGAAGTGACCATCAAGAACAAATACCCCCTGCCGAACATAAATGATTTGTTTGATCAATGGAAGGAGCAAAGGTGTTTAGCAAATTGATCTGTGATCGGGCTATTTCCATTTGAAGATCCGGGAGGAGGACATACAAAAAACTGCTTTCACCACAAGGTATGGTTTATATGAGTATACGGTTATGTCTTTTGGACTAACGAATGCTCCGGCATATTTCAAGACCATGATGAACAAGGTATTTATGGAGTACTTGGACAAGTTCGTGGTTGTGTTCATCGATGACATACTGATAGATTCCAAGGATGATGCTGAACATGAGAGACATCTGCCACTGATTATGGAGAAGCTGAGGGAGCACAAGATGTATGCCAAATTCAGCAAGTGTGAATTCTGGCTTAACACTGTTGGGTTTCTTGGACACGTGGTGTCAGGAGAAGGAGTCGCTGTTGATCCAAGCAAAGTGACGGCAGTAACTGAGTGGGAAGCGCCCAGGAATGTGGGCGATATTCGAAGCTTTTTGGGACTTGCTGGATATTACAGGAGGTTCATAGAAAATTTCTCCAAGATTACTAAGCCGATGACGGAACTTTTGAAAAAGGAGAAGAAGTTTGAGTGGACAGATGCATGTGAAGCCAGCTTTCAGGAACTGAAGAGTCGACTACTGACTGCACTTGTTCTGTGTTTACCTGATCTTCAGAAGGATTTCAAAGTGTACTGTGATGCTTCTCGACAGGGACTTGGAAGTGTGCTGATGCAAGATGGGAGAGTGGTGTCATATGCCTCACGGCAACTTAAACACCATGAGAGTAACTACCCCACCCGTGACTTGGAATTAGCATCGGTTGTGCATGCGCTCAAGGTATGGAGGCACTACCTAATGGGAAAACACTGCGATTTGTACATCGACCACAAGAGCCTGAAGTACATATTTACACAGAAGGCACTGAACATGAGGCAAAGCAGATGGTTGGAGCTTATCAAGGATTATGATATGAATTTGCAATACCACCCAGGAAAAGCCAATGTAGTAGCGGATGCTCTAAGCCGGAAGGTCTATGCCAATGGATTGACTATTGGGGAATTGCCCGAGGATTTGTGCAAGCAATTCAAGGAACATAGACTGGAGGTAGTGTTAGAAGGATATTTGGCAGCAATGGAAGTCCAACCAACGCTACAGGACAAGATCAGGAATGCTCAAGTAGGACACAAGGAGATAGAGGAGATAAAAGAAAAGATGAAGGAGGATCGAGCAAAAGAATTCCGCGAGGATGAGCAAGGAACCTTGTGGTATGGAGATCGTTTGTGCATTCCATACGATCCGGAGATAAGGAATTTGATTTTGCAGGAAGCTCATGACTCGCCGTATTCCATACATTTGGGCAATACGAAGATGTATATGGATCTAAAGGACAGATTTTGGTGGAACAACATGAAGGGAGACATCGCCGAGCATATTGCCTTATGTGATGTATGCAGCCGAGTGAAGGCGGAACGCCATAAGCCAGCAGGATTGCTAGAGCCATTGCCCGTGCCGGATTGGAAGTGGGATAGAGTGGGAATGGATTTTATCACAGGATTGCCCAGGACTAGGTCGGGATACGACTCTATTTGGGTAGTGGTCGACCATTTGACCAAGGTAGCCCACTTTATACCGGTGAAGACAACCTACACGAGTGCAATGTTGGCCAAGATTTATATGGAAAGAATTGTGTGCCTACATGGAGTTCCCAAGAGCATTGTATCAGATAGAGGCACCCAATTTACATCGCACTTTTGGCGCCAGCTGCACGAGTCATTGGGAACTAGGTTGGAGTTTAGTACAGCGTTCCACCCTCAGACTGATGGACAGACCGAGAGGGTAAATTAGATTTTGGAGGATATGTTGAGAGCTTGCGCCTTGGCTCATGGTTCTAGTTGGGATGAGAATGTGCCATATGCCGACTTTTCCTACAACAACAGCTACCAAACCAGCATCAAGACATCGTCGTTTGATGTGCTATATGGGAAAAGATGTCGGGCACCATTGTTATGGGATGGAGTAGGAGAGCGTCAGCTATTTGTACCTGATTTGATCAAGGATGCCGAGGAGAAGGTCGCTTTGATTAGGGACAGGCTGAAGGTAGCACAGTCGAGGCAGAAGAGCTATGCTGATGCTAAGCGCAAGGAAGTGGTGTATGAGATAGGTGATAGAGCATACCTCAGAGTGTCGCCGTTGCGTGGAATTAAGAGATTTGGAATCAAGGGTAAGTTGGCACCTCCGTTTATAGGACCGTATCGGGTCTTAGCCCGCAAAGGAGAGGTTGCTTATCAGTTGGAGTTGCCAGAAGCTCTGTCCGCCGTCCACAATGTGTTCCACGTGTCCCAGCTGAAGAAGTGCCATCCGGAGATGGTGGATACACCATTGAGGGACACGGTGCCACTAGAGGAGGTTCAGCTTGAGAGTGACTTGACCTATGAGCAGAAGCCAGTCAAGATACTGGAGACAGCGGAGAGGATTACCTGTACCAAGACGATAAGGTTTTTCAAGGTGCAATGGAGCCACCACACCGAAGAGGAAGCCACTTGGGAGCGTGAGGATGACATCCGAGAGGACCACCCACACCTATTCGCAAGCCACACCGAATCTCGGGGACGAGATTCATCTTAAGGGGGTTAGTCTTGTCACATCCAAAATTTTATATTTGGTACTGCATAGCATACATGTCATTGCATCATGATCATCATTGCGAAAATTCAGTTTGAAAAGGTTTTGGCAAAACAATTCACTTGCAATTGCATTTTGACACCTACACTTGAATGCTCGGTTTTACCATGCTTCTGTTAAAAACAGTACATTTTACTTGTTTGGAAGGCACAGGTGCGTAGAGGGTTTCGTCACGAACCCGTAGCACTTTGAATCGCCTCAATCTGAGCTCCGGAGCAAATTCTATAGCAATATGAATTTTTGACTTAACTCTAGACAGTTTCAGATAAAAATTCAGTTAACAAAATCATCAGGAAAAAAAGAAAAAGAAAATAAAAAAAGAGAAAAAGGGCAGCAGCCATGCCCGCCAAGGCCCGGCCCTACCGAACACCAGCGGCGGCAGCCGTGCTAGCAAAGACAAGCAGCGTATGGCGACCGCCGCCTACCAGCCCGGCCCGACAGCGCCGACCTGTAGCGTCGGCAGCGTGGGCCCCCCGCATCAGCGTGTTCTTCTCCAGCTCGCATACAGCTCCGATTCTTCCGGAATATGGCCGATTTCAAACTGTTTTCCCCGAAATTTTTGCCTATATTAATCTCTATGAACCCCTCTTCCAAACCCCCCGAAAATCGCCATCTACCCCGCCGCTATCGCCGAGCAATTGCTCGCCGGAGTTGCGAGCCGCCGCCGCCTTCGAGCTCAGTAAGAGGCACCGACACCGACAGTCGCCCCGCTCTCCCGCTGGGAACCCCGCCGCCACCCGTCTCCCTTCTCCCCGCAGCCGACGCATGGCGCCGCCGCCGATGCCGCCCGCCCGCTCCGCCGCCTCCAGCGCCAGCGACGCGGAGTCCGCGTGATCGCCACCACGAGCCTCGCCGCCCGCCACCGACACCTTCGCACCGCCCGCCGCCGCCGTCGCCACGACCTCGCCGCCGCCGCCCGTCGTCTACTCCGGTGAGCCCCCCTTGCGCGCCTCCCCCTGCCGCAATCTGGAATCCAACAGTCCAGATGGACCGTGGACCGCGGGTTGACCGCTGACTGGTCAGCGCTGCGCCACGTCAGCGTAGACCAGTCAACAGGCGTTTGACTATTTATTTTAATTCGAATTATTTTGGCAGAATTTAGATGGAACTTGTAAAATCGATATAAAATAATATACTAGGCCAAAAATTGCAAATAAAATATTTATGGATTCATTGATTCACGTAGAATATTGCTGTACAGTTGTTTTATGCTTTTGCGGCAAGGATTTGTCTTGGTTAATTAAATGGGTTAATGTCCTTTTTAGAGTATTAAATTCATAGTAAAAGTTCTACAACTCCAAAAATTGCAAATAAGATGTTCCTGGAATCAGTAGAACAAGAGGAATCTTTCAGTGAATTAAAAAGGTAGACTTACAGTACTGGAATTTGAAGAATCTATAAAAAGGCTTACTGGAGTATTTTAATTGCCCAGGGAATTATATAAATCCTTTTTGAGTGATTCTAGTTGGTACTGGTTCTATTTTAGGTTTCCTACACAGTGGATATTTTTCCAAGATTTTACAAACAATTTATTAGCAGTGGCTAAATATTTGGGTTATAGCTCAATTGTTTGGGCATTTAAAATTGCATGCTTTGTTTTCTATGCACCTAAAATGTTTTCCATGCATGCATCCAGTAGGTATACTGAATAATATTATATGAAGCTACTGTAGCATTGTTCAACTTGTCATGCATGCATATTGCATTGTCTTGTTTGTATATGATTGTATTTGGTTTGTTTATGTGATTGCAATTATATCGTGTAGATTGTGACGAGTGCAACGCTTGCTCGTGTGAGGATTGTTCGTTTGACCGCTACATCCAAGGCAAGTAGATGCTACCTTGTTCATGATATGGTCCTATTACTTTCATTGAATTGTTGTGTATTTTGTAGATGCATGTGTAGGATATTACTATCGCTATGCTATGTCCTATTATGTGGTAGGGCTTTCCTGTAGATGAGCCATCATTGGTAGATGTGCTTAGCCATGCTATGATGAACGAGGGCTGGGTTACATCACTGAAAGTTGTTTCTAAATGTGTTGGTTTGTGAAAACAAAAAACAACTTAATCAATGAATCCCCTGGGTGTGATGGGATTGATAATTTTTGGCGGTATCATTGCGGAAAGGCACCCAGGTATCAAGAGAAAATGATTGGCTCCTTTATTTTGTAGCTTACGTGTACAACCATGTGCCAATAATGAAATGGGCGGTTGGTTGGACTCAGTAGGTTGTGGTAACTCAAACCCACGTATCCAGAGATGTAGAATTTTGGTAGGTTGGACCGGTGCGTGTCGGGTTTGGGGAACTACTTCCCGAACAGTCCCTTCTTGGACTTCTCCCTATCATCACCAAATATGAGAGTGGTGGTACGAGCTGGGCTGGCCAAGTCACATGGGTAAAGTGTACTAACCCCTGCAGGGTGTATAAACTAATCGATTAGCCGTGTCCCCGATTATGGACATATGAGTTGCTTGATATTGATTTCATGACATGTTTCTCGCTCATTCTAATTTCCTAATTGCTAATGTGTTGATGACTTAACTTAATTGGGATCTTTTCAAAGAAAATCAAAAATTGTTTAAGAAAGTAGGACAAAGGTATTTGCAAATGCAAGATAGCCACAGCTCCACTTGCCAGCTATGCATGTAGATGTTAGCTCTATTGTATCCTTTAATAGATCTACTTGCCATACATTCCATGTATTGACCCTTCGGGGCTGCTATGTTTCATGTTGCAGGATATTCCGATTCTGAGTGATCGATTTAGGCCACGGTACTCCACTCGGCACTTGTTCACTTGTGGGTAATTTGAAGAATGGAGGATTTATTCTATTTATGTTGCTACTTGAATAAGTTGAGCTAGCCTATAGATAAGCCTTTATTGTAATAATGATACTCTGGATCTTCGTTATTTATGATACACGGATATTTTGCTATGTTATCCATCTTTATTCTATTGTGAGCCAATGAACCGATCCAGGATTGGCATGTCACATAGAAGCTACGGTCTTTTCAGAACCGTGGTGTTACACCGCTGCTGGCCCGATTCCGGTAGAACCAGGATGTTGCGGCTGCCGTTGCCTACCGCTGAAGCTCCGTCGTTGACTGGACGATCTGGCCCTCTATTATGATTTGGTTTTGAGGCCCTATCGAGTTCGCCCCTAATGCCTTTTTGTTCAGGCCTAATGCCATCGTCGGTGTTGATCCGGCCGGTTCCATCTCCCACCAGTATTGCTATTCTTCGGCACAAGCTCTTCTGGTCCTTCTCTATCAACTTCAGCTGCCGATTCACTCTCCTTCGCCCTCGGGCAACTCCCCTCTGGTTCCTATGGAACCCTAGCCATGAGGATTCAGCAAGGTCACTGTCTCTGACCCCCATGTCCCAGCTGCTGCTCGAGGAAGACTAGGATATCTCCCTCCTCAATCCCAACCTGCTGCTCCCGCACTTTTCATACCGGTGTGGTAGTGCAGCAGCTACTGTGGTCTACTCCAAGCTTTAATGCCAGAGGGACGGCATCCTGGGATGCAACCCAAGTGTCTGCCTTCTTTTCTACTCCATCAACCATGCCTCTAGTCAGGTAATTCTCATGTGACCGGCCTTCGAGCCGATGAAGTTGTTTAGGTATAGAACGCAGGTTTAGGTTCTAGAAATCTTGGAATTGGTCTGTGGTATTGATTAAATTAGAGTCTGGCAGCATATCTGTTGGTTATAGAAATCATTTGTGATCAAACAGTGTTACTGGACATGTGTTACTCCTACGATTAAGATAATTAATCTATCTCAGATAGTCAGACTTCTAAATCCTAAACTATTGTTGTGGTGATGTGCAAATTTGGTATTCACAGGATAGCCAAGTTGCACTTGACCAGGTTATAGTACCAGTTGCTTTAGTTCCAGATGATCCTATTAGTTTTGTTCTCGGGTTGGAGTTCTAAATTAACTTCTTAACCATGTTGATAAATACAAGTAGTGGTCAGTGGTTTCCCGATGATCTCATGACCATTTAGATGATTTGTATTGGCAAATAATCCCTCTATCTATATGCAATATTCCTTTTTGTATCTGATATGTTTCTTCCATAATTGAATGATTTAATGATTCAGGTAGTTTTTCCTAGTATCTTTTATTCTTGGTTTGAATGACAATTCACTATCTGATTCACACATATGCATGATATAAGTAGTTCCTACACCTATTACTTGATATATTTTATTTACTGTTCAAGTTGGATTTTCTTAATGATTTTCCTAATGTAAATAAATGTGTTGGCTCAGTCTTGAGTTTCCTGATTAAGTTCTAGTTATAGTTGTAGCTAATTTTTTTTGGTATGAGTAGATCCTCTACATAGAACTATATTGTGTGCAATTGCAATGTGCACACCCAACTTTCATCAAGTAAATGTGTATATGATGTTTCCCTAGATTAACTGGATTCTTATTTCAGGAATAAGTCTAGATGAATTTTATCTGTCCATGATGTCAGAAGTAAAAGTTAAAATGATCTCTAGTAATTTTAACTAGAGAAATGATTTAGAATAGCTTTGAATGGCTTGAAAACCTGAGTTATTTCTGCTAGCTTGTTCTGGTGGCTTCTGCTACCTGGAGGTTCTTGCTGTGGTGCCTCCTTTTGGAGTGTGCGCAACAATCCTTATTGTAGCATGATCTTGAGTAGATATGTGATTATATGTGGTTCAAGTGACCTCTTCTGATCGCCTAGAAATCATCTAGTTGCAGGTCAGTGGAATTTGGTTGCTTATACCATTTGCATAATTATGTGTGTGGCTATCAATCCTTGTGGGATATGACTTAACAAAATCAAGTGGTGTATTGGTACATAGGCCCTGCCAATGATGTAAAGGCTGAGAATTTAATTTGGAAATAAGATAGACAAATACTTGCAACATCCCAGATTTTATATTAAGATGTTACTAGAAGCATGCATCATCCTTGCATCCTACAAAGTTAAATTTACATTAAAAAACCTATCACCAAACCCTAATAAAACCCCTCAATATGAGTAACCTTGCTTGACCTTCCCAAAGCCTTGTACAAATAATATTCTCTGGTTCTAAGATGAACACCTCATTTTTACAAAAATTTAGGAACTAGTTTCACAGAATTCGAGTTTAATATGCAAAAGTTATTGAAGTTTTAGTAAAACAGAAAATGGAAAGGATAAAGAATAAAAAAACTGCAGCCTAACCTAGCTGGGCCGCCAGCGCGCGCGTCACCTAACTAGCTGGGCCGCAGCCACCATCCCGCCAGTGTCAGCCCGCAGCACCAGCGCCAGACGCGACCGCTTGCTCCCACTGACCGCGCGGACCCACTTGTCATCTTCCTCACCCCTTTGAAAATCGAGGGCCGTCGTGGACAGAACAAGCTCCGGCCGATTCGGAGTAAAATCCGTGACCCCCTTGCCAAGATTTCTTCGCCTTTATAAACCCTGCGACCCCGCCGTTCGAAACCCTAAATTTTTCCCGATCTAGCGCCGCCGGGCTGCCTCGCCGCGACCACGCCGGAGTAGCCACCGCCGAAGCTTCGGCAGTTAGCGATAGGGAGCTCCTTTTCACCTGTTTTTCTCCCTGTCGAAATCCTCACGCTCGACCCTCACCTCTCCTTCGCTTTTCCCCTTGTCTGACGCAGCACAGCCACCCGATTTCTCACCGTTGTTCTGCCGAAGCTCACGAGGAACATCGGGCCACATGAGCTGTACGAGGAAGCAATGTTCGCCGACGTCCGTGCCAAGCGAACCGCGGGGAGCTGCTGATCACCATCGACGACCCTCCTGCCTCGAGGAGCCACCGAATCGCCGCCGAGCATCAGTGCCTGACAGCGCCGCCGCCTGCCCCCCTCGCCATAGACACCTCCACGGTAAGTCGCCGCCTTACCCCGTCCGCTAGATCGATATTCAACGACCCAGATTAGAAGGACCGGACGAAGGGGTACGAGCCTATCGCGTAGCACCGCGTGGCAAAGGCCGCGTAAGCATGCGTAGCCAGCACCGAGCCCGCGCGCGCCAATCGGGCCGTGACGCGTGGCAGTCTCGGTTTAGAAATAGATCTATATTTTTCTAAATAGGCAGAAAACGTATTTAACTTGCAAAATTCAAAGAAATTCAACCACTTGGCCAAAAATTGCGTAAGATATACCGTTGGATTCACAAAATTGTGTAGAACACACATCTGTAATAATTTTGCGAGTTTGTAGTAGTATTTTCCGTGTAGAATTTAATCTCTATATTGGAGTATTTAATTCATAGAAAAATATTTAGAACTCCGTTTTAGTTGATTCTTGCTGCGCTGGCTTTGTTTTTACAATACCTACTGACTAAAATTATAAAACCTTGCTTAAGATCCTTAGATCTGATTCGGGGATAATTAGATGACTGGATCGCTTTATGAGCCTATGAACTAAAGTAATGATCCAAATTGATTAAAATATGTGGGAAACTAATACTAACAGCACCCCAACACATTAGCAACCCAATAAGGATACCTTGGCCAAATTAGAACACAATCTTGCATAATTACCATGTTGCATGCATGCATATTATTCTGTGATATTATTATGTGCAAGTTGTGATTAGATCTATGTTTGTGTTTCGTTAGATTGTTCGGAGTGCGCCGAGGAGTACTATTATGTAGAGTGCTACTCGGATCAAGGCAAGTTACACCACCTGTTAATTTTTGTCCCAGTTTTGACTATGCATGTTTTTATCTTCAAATTCCGTAGAATGCATGTGTAGGATGTTCTAGTAGAATTTCTTAGTATTATTTTGCAAGTTCGATGATTGTTGTAGTATGCCATGAGTAGTTCTATACTTAGTATTTTCCCTCTTAATAGGTTACCCTTGTTTTTGCTAAGTATTTCTTGTTATGCTATATATATAAATAAAGTACCATTGGGGGGTTTGAAAGACAAGGAAATTTTCTAAGTATAAAGGCTCTTTCGAGCGATCTTTTCTTCTCAAATCCTCTTCAAAATAAAAACTAAGTTTTCTTCTAGGCGGAATGGTTGTCGGGTCAACGAGTGAGATTTTGGTGGAGGACGGCCGCCCAGGAATCAAAAACGTCTTCCATGTTTCAGAATTCAGAAGCTTTCAGTGTAACCACAATACATATGGGCTCTGTCTTGGCCTAGTACTTAGTGGGAAACCTCACCGGGGTACCAACATTTTGAGGTTCTTGGCACGGTTGGACCCAGCTGGTAGAGGGGCTACTAAGGGAAAGCCTCGCCATGGTCTTGTCTGTAAAAGGACTTGATCATGGATTGTGGGTAAAGTGCACAAACTCTCGAGAGTATTGCAATCTGATCGATCAGCCGTGTTCACGGAAACACAACATTGAGCATCTGAAGGACGGAGCCTCTGAAGGATCTTCCTCTCTCTCCCTTTCAAAACTTAAAGTTTTCTAAAAACCCAAGGCATGAGTCATATCGCTATTGGGTGGGTTTTGGGAACTTGGTGAGTAATATCCAAGTGTTAGGTTGTTTGGACACTTGGTGAGTAATATCCTCGTGTGTAATTCGACCGTATATTACTTAATCAAATGTTTACAAAGTAGGGTAAATTCTCTCTTCTTTTCCATACTTAAGAAATCTAGATTTGAGCAAATGAACTCTACAGCCTAAACTAGCCTTGCATGTAGAGTTAGTCTTTTTCCTTCCTTGGTGTAATTTGCCAATACATTCAAAGTATTGACCCAACTTGTTGGATGCACGTCTTATGTGCAGAATCCGAAGATTGAAAGGTGCGTAGGTATCGCGAGTCTACACTCGACAAGCCTGGGGCGTTGATGGACTCAAGCTGCTTTATGTTTTTCGCTGTTATTTGAGCTAGCTTAATGCTAAACAAATTTGTAATAAATTCATACTCTGGATTCTCTGTGTAATAATGACTTTGTGTTTTACATGATATTCATCAACTGTGAGTGCTAGCTATTGATCCAGGGACTAGCATGTAAATCACAGGGAGTTAGGATCTTTATTGATCCAAGGTCACAACAATACTACTGATGCCAAGAAGTTCAATGATGAGACAAGCATAGCATCTTTATGCCTATCTGAGAACAATCTCAACACTCCCAAAATCTTTTCTAATGGAACTGGTAAGAACATATATTATTGATGATATGGGTGGTCAACCCGATGCTTGTTCTTCAGGGTCATATGTTTCGGGATCTTGATCTACTTCTTCCAATTGATGAATCTGCTCTTCCTGGTATCTGGGCTTGACTCCGGAATCCGACTGTTGTAGTAGATGGTATTGTGGCCTTGATCTACTGCATATGTTTTCCTCCTCCTATCCTTCTCCTCCTTGGTCTGTTTCCTATGCTTTCACCAACACATTGTCTTGGTTATGTAGTGTGGATTGTGGTTCTTTGCGATAGCTAGCAAGAATAGGTGTTGAGTTGATGGTGGGGAGAAATGGTATGATCTGGTTGTCTAGTGAGGAGAATGAAATAATATGTGTGTGTGGCTTATTCCTAGCTACGGCTGATTTCTTCCTTCTTTGTACCTGGTACTCTCCCTGCTGTGTTGACAACACATCAATTGCATGTATGACAGTGCTGATTATAGCTAGGCCCCACTAGGTGCAAGTTTCCACAAGTGGAGACTTGGTGCTATGGATGTGGTTTAGCCGAGATGGCAGTATTATCCCTGTGTTGATATTTTTCTTTTGCTTCCAAGTGTAATTTGTCCCAAATGCCTGTGCTAAGGCAAATGATGCACTGATAAGAATAGATTTACTCAATGGTGAAACTTGCCCCAATATTTCTGTCAATGATGTTGGACTGAGACACTTTTGATAAGAACAGATACCACTGTTTGGTGAAACTTGCCCCTTTTATGATTAGCTCAGTGATGAGACAAACAGTGCATCACACTGTTATTCTGAGAGCAATCCCCTTTTCACACTTACTATTTTATTTTTGGTTTGTGTTTTGCAGAGACAAAGGGATAACAAGAAAAAAAATACCAGAGATGAATAGGAAATTGAGTTTAGAAATAGTTTTACGTTTTTTCTTTATTCATTTGTAATTTACCCTTTTATTTATTTTTGTGAGGTGTAAAGCTTTGTAATTTTAATATAATTGTAATAAAGAAATTATTTTTATTCTTAGTACTTGTAATTGTCTTTATCCATTAGATTATTCTAATTGTAACAAAGTCAATGCTTTATTTTATTTCATTTATAGATTGTACTATTTACTAATTGATGTACCTCTTATATACTTGTATTATTAAATGTTATGGAAATGTAATAGTTATTGTTTTTTAAATAATAATTCCAAGATATTGTGTAATTCAAATATATTGAGATATCTATTTGTTTATTCAATAATTTACCAATTCTATTATTAATTCTTTTCAATTTACTTTTGAATTCAAATAAAGTATTTAAATATTCAATTCAAATCATTTTCCCTCAAACATGAACATTTAGTAGAGGTCATGTCAAAATTGGTCACACTTTCCTAATTGTTTCCTTTAGAACAAGAGAGATCTCGATCCCTCTATAGCTTCTTTAGTTTTGCACGAAAATTATTCAGATTTTCTTATGCATGAATGCAATGCACACTCATGTGTCCTGTATATTTTTAGCTGCTAATCCTGGGATGTTACATTAACACTCCGTGAACACCTGTGATCCTCACATCACAGCCATCCCCTCCGGCTATCCCAATTTCTGTCACTTCGGGGCCTTTGGATCCGGACAATGATATGTGTACACAACTTGCAGATAAGATCACAAAAAATACTATAATCATGAATAAATAATAAGTTCAGATCTGAGATCATGACACTCAGGGACCTAGTGATAAGCATTAAGCACAAAAAGTTGCAACAAAGTCAAATAGCACTAATAGAGATATGTGGCATCCCGCAAAACCACTACTAGAAAATCGCGTTGTTTTTGTGCATTGCATCATCATGACCGCATGTTCATGTCATCATGCCACATTGCATTTGAGCATTGTCATCATCTTGCATTTGCTAGCATAAAACTATTTGCGGAAAAACCTATTTTTGTTTTCTAAATGCCCCGTCCTTGTTCAAACACAAAACCCGGGTCTCCGGATTATTTCGTTTTGTCTGCCAACGGTTTGCAAAAGCCCGGTTTTAATTGAATAAAATATTTAATTATTTTTAGGGGGCAGCCAAACCGGGCCGATCCGACCCAGTCGGCCACCCCCGGAATAAAACGGTCCACCTAAAACCTAGACCCTTTTCTACCTAGTCCTAATCTACCCAGCCCCCTCCACATCACCCCCACCAACCAGTGCTCGCCACCTCACCGTCCCCTCCACCTCATCACACCCACCGCCACCTCACCAGTCCACCAGCCACCACCCCACCTTCCCCAGGTCCCACCTTGCCCCCACCTCTCTCTCCCGTGGTCAAACCCACCAGCACACACACGCCACTCCCCAACCCTCTATCTCTGCCACCCGGTCCCACCGACCCAGCCGGCCCCACCTGCCCACACCACACCCCCCAGGCCCCACTCCCGCAGCCCCCGCTCGGGCCTCCCCCTGATCGACCTGCCCAGGTGCACCCTCCCACCAACCGCAGCCACTGGCCCCACCCCCACCGACAACCGCTCCTCACCCTGGAACCACCTCCTCCACCCTCCCTCGCTCTTCTCCGGCCCGCCTCCTCCATGGCCTGTCTGCCGCCGCCCAGCCAGGCGCTCCCTTCCATCATGGCCATTGCCGGATCCCAAGGCCCCGCATCCTCCTCCTCTCCGGTGCGCCGTCACCTCCGTCCGCTCCCCCGCCGCCGATGCATCTCCTCTCCCCCGCCGCCGGCGCGCCCTCCCCGACGCTCCTCCCGCGTGCCCTTGACGCCGGCCTCCTCTCCTCGCCTGCAGAGCAAGCGCCACCAGCGGGCCCTCGCGAGCACGCCACTGCCGTCCCCGAGCTTCCCGAAGCGCCGCCCGTCGTCCGCCTCCGCCCAGCCGCCGGAGCCCTGCCGCCCGAGCCGGCCCCGCGCCCCAGACCTCCCCTCCCGCCGCCGGCGCGCCCTCCCCGCCGCCTCCTGGACAGCGACCAACGGCCGCCGCCTTCCGTTCGCCTCCAGTGCTCGTGCGCCTGGCCCTCGTCGTCTTATCGCGCAGCCGTCTCGTCGGCCAGCGTCTCCCTTGGGCCACCGCTGTCAGGCCGCGCTGACATCCCTGCTTCCACCTTGTCGTCGTGTCGCCCAGGACCGATCTTCGGTTGTTGTCGCGCGTCGCATCCTCCCTCTGCAACCAGCCCGCCCCTCCCTCACCGGAGGTAGCTGCTCCTCTCCGCCTCGGACCCCGCTGCTGGCCGCCGATGCCTAGGTCCTCGCCGTCCCACCATGGGCAGGAGCTTGTCGGCCTCTCGATGTTCCTGGAAGCCTCACGTTGCCCTCGGGTCTACTCCCTCTAACGGACGAGGCCTCCTGCAGCCCTCGCGGCCTCTGTTCCAATCAATGTATAAACTTGTCTATCTTCAGCTTCGTGGTGTGCCGATCCCCCAGTAAAGTTGGGCATGATCTTCTCGTCAACGAGGCCAACCCAAGGCCGACACATTCGAAGGTTGTATAAAGCGTGACTCGAAGGATACCGACACCAATCCAAGATTGCCTACCCCGAAAACCAAGTTCTCCGTCACGGAACACCAAGATCTCCCAGTGCCGAGGCCCGAGTCCGACACCGACAATCGAAACCGCTGAACCGACAAGTTAGCCTACCCGGACACCGAGCGCCAAGATCTTCTCTGAATCGAGGACCATCAAGACTTCCGCTCGGCAACGCCAAGTTCTTCTTCCCGAACGCCAAGACCGACCCGATACGAGGACACGACAAGATCTTCGCGACGACAAGATCGACACCGACCGGGCGAGACTGATGCGCCCCCGACGCCGAACCAAGTCCTGCTTCCCGGATGCGACAAGACCTACCTCCGTTATCCGAGACCGATCCCGTCGAACCCTGAACCCTGATACCCGACCCCGAATCCATCGAACCCCAAGATCATCCGAACCCAGATGTGTGACCTCTTTGCCGAGACCCTATTTTATAAATGATATATCTGATGCATATTAAATTATTCATGCATGCATACTTGTCTGTGGTTTGGGGGCCTTATGCCGATTCACCATATAATTAAATATGGGGCCCATATGCGGGCAAATCTAGTCTTATATTGGCCTCATTTAAATTGGTGTAGCGAACCGGTAACTTATCTTGCCTTGTTATTACAACATTTAATTTGCGGGGTAGATAAATAACTTGAACCGTTTAATTAATTGTCGGGACCCCGGTTCCACTTAATATTGCCCAATTGCATCGCATCTTTTCCATGTCGTGCATCATACATGCATCATGCCCGATCTTTTGTCGTAGTATTAAATATTGCATCCGGTGTTTCTTCTAGTGTTTTGCTTCTTCGCGGATAAGGCCGTTGAGTTGATGCGAGTGTCGACCCGATCTTTGGATGAACCTTCGACAATGTTTTCAGGCGAGCATTCTCCCCCTTTCTACCTATCTTACATTTATAGTCTTTGTTTCCTCCCGTTGATCTATTGCTATCTGTGTTGCGATGCTCTAGTTTTCGTACCCGTGATATCCCTTGCAGCCTTATATTGCCTTGGACACATCCTATTACCTGTTGATTGGTAGATAGTTGGACTTGCGCGTCGTAGACGCTTGCTCAAGTGCTATGCGTCGTCCAATTACAGCTTGTTGGAGTATTGCCGCATGTTTGATGTTGGAGATGATCATGGCTTTACTTATCGTTCACTTTAATTACTGTTTAACAACTAAAATTGAAGTAGGTAAGCTGAGGCAAAGGTGGGCAATAGATGTTATTTGGTTGTTAACTCTACACTTGTGTCCTGTAGGACCCAGTACTTGATACTGTTCCTTGAATATTCGCTATCCACATCCGGGAGGATTATGGGACCCCCCTGAGCCAGAGCTTGATTCATTCTTATTTCTTGGGGCCACAAACTAGTTTGAGGTTTTATTTACTATCATGTAGTTATGCCATGCTTTACTTCTTTATTTACGATTGTGCGAGGAGCACCTGTACTGTTTAGGATCGGGACACGATTTCGCGGTGTCGACAAGCCCAGTTTTGGGTTCCCAGTCGTTCACAGCCGTCCACCCAAACCTTGGGTCCGTCTGGGAGTCAGCTAACTTCGTTGCGGGTGTACTCAATGGGGTGGCCCCCTGTAATATTTCTGAATCCTGTGATTGCTTTGTCGTGAAAGCCTCGTTGGGTTTTGATTTGGTTTTTCCGAGGTTGATCGAGTGTGTGTTGCTATTTGTGCACCCCTGCAAGGTAAAACTTTCTGAAAGCCGTGTCCGCGGTTATGGACGACTTGGAGCACAATATCTCGATCATAGACAACTATAACTAAAGTAGTGCTATAAATTTGACTTTATAATGACTAGTAATCAGCTTCACTACAATGGAATGGCTAAATAAAACTGCCAACAATTGCTTGTTTGGGTTGTCGCTTGCAACCATTGCATCTGACTAGTAAGTATTGCAACTACAACGGAATGGCTAATAAAAGTACCAACAACTGCTGGGTTTTTGGGATATCTCATGCTAATTGTATCTGACTAGTAAGTGTTGCAACTACAACGGAATGGTTAACTAAAACGGCCCACTGCTTATTTTATCAGGATGATTATCTATACTTGACTAGTAATTGCTGCAACGATAACTGAATAAATAATTAAACTGCCAACTGTGTGAGTTCCTCGGTTGACTTCCTCGTTTGGTCTCGAGGGGGGAAACACCAGGATGGGTTTGTTTGATGTTATCATCAGGTTGGTTCCGAATAGGTCTTTCTTATCCCTCTCTGATAGCCGCATGTTGTATCGAGTCTCTATAGGTTGTTTAGTGCTTGCTGCCGCTGCCGCTTCAGTCCACCATACCTATGTAGGCGAGGACCGCCGAATTCTAGCCTCGCCGTGTACTGGCCTCGATCGACGCCTCTTTTTCCTTTGCCCTTTGTCGGCACCCTTTTGTTTTAGCAGGTTTGAAGTCGTTAGCAGGTTACCCTTCCGCTTGGCACAGGCAGGTTATGGACGCCATTGGTTATTCTTCGAGGCTCTTAGACCCATTTGCATCTTGTCCGTAGTGGACGCTCTCTCGCTTTTCAAGGTGATTTGGATCTTTGTATATTATATCGTACTCTTGACTCATTGAGTCGTTGTATATATATCTGCTGTGGGTCCCATCGAGGACTGTTAATGTTATTACTTGCTTTCCACCCGCACGAAAGTGCTGGGCACCTTTGAATCGTTTCTATGCGGGTTTGGGAAGCGCTAAAACTTGCATAGGGTCGATTCGAGGGTGTTACAGAGTGGTATCGAGCTCGTGATTACGATACCCCACAAGTCCAGCCTGTAGGATAACCTAGCTAACGGCCGAAGTAGAGTGTCAAAACTATTTTTCAAAATCGGTTGGATAGTTCTGATTAGGTCTGATTTTACTCCTTACCCCTCTGCTGCTCTCCTCTCACCTCTGCGTGTTTTGAATCCACCTCTTATCTTTTCTTGGAGTCCAGGATTTCTCGTGGTTGGGTTTCTGTCGTACCTTTAGGGTTTCGCTTCTTTCCTATTATAACGATGGCGCTACAAACATCTAATCTGCAACTTGTATGTTGTACCCTTCGTCCAATCTTTGTTCTTGAACTCTTTATCTATATGTGTTCCTTGCGGGATATCCGTGTCGTTGAAAAACATATGAGAAGGACGAGCATTGGTGAAGTTGGAGTATACCTTGAGCATGTGTTGTTCATGCCAATGGAACCATCGCGGAACCTAATCATTGTGTCTTTCATACGAGTTCTGTTGTATCTTCCGGTGTTTTCCGATGTGATGACCTCATCTACATCAGATCCAACGCAGAGCTGGCATCATCCCTTTGTTCCGAATACCGCTTATGAAGATATTCATTCTAAATGCTGAGAGTTGTGTTGCATGATTTTCCTATTCATGTATAGAGTTAATAGTTCGGGTACGGGATGGACTGATCACCCTACCGGACTCTTACTGTTCACTCTCGTACATCGAACTGGTGGATCAATGTAACTTTTCCCCTTCTCATGGAAGTTAGAGGTGGCCTTATCTTTTGATACCTCGACCTTTGCCTTTTGTTTCTCCGGAGTGTTCTCTCGACGATCACGGACAACGACCTCTTGTTAGTGGTGTCGCGAGGATCTACACGATGCGAGAAGATTCAGATCGCCGCCCTTCTTCCTGGTACCATGAGGCGGATCTCGAGGGCGAGATCCATTGTTAGTGGTGTCGAATTGTGGCATCCCGCAAAACCACTACTAGAAAATCGCGTTGTTTTTGTGCATTGCATCATCATGACCGCATGTTCATGTCATCATGCCACATTGCATTTTAGCATCGTCATCATCTTGCATTTGGTAGCATAAAACTATTTGCGGAAAAACCTATTTTTGTTTTCTAAACACCCCGTCCTTGTTCAAACACAAAACCCGGGTCTCCGGATTATTTCGTTTTGTCTGCCAACGGTTTGCAAAAGCCCGGTTTTAATTGAATAAAATATTTAATTATTTTTAGGGGGCAGCCAAACCGGACCGATCCGACCCAGTCGGCCACCCCCAGAATAAAACGGTCCACCTAAAACCTAGACCCTTTTCTACCTAGTCCTAATCTACCCAGCCCCCTCCACATCACCCCCACCAACCAGTGCCCGCCACCTCACCGTCCCCTCCACCTCATCACACCCACCGCCACCTCACCAATCCACCAGCCACCAGCCCACCTTCCCCAGGTCCCACCTTGACCCCACCTCTCTCTCCCCTGGTCAAACCCACCAGCACACACACGCCACTCCCCAACCCTCTATCTCTGCCATCCAGTCCCACCGACCCAGCCGGCCCCACCTGCCCACACCACACCCCCCAGGCCCCACTCCCGCAGCCCCCGCTCGGGCCTCCCCCTGATCGACCTGCCCAGGTGCACCCTCCCACCAACCGCAGCCGCTGGCCCCACCCCCACCGACAACCGCTCCTCACCCTGGAACCACCTCCTCCGCCCTCCCTCGCTCTGCTCCGGCCCGCATCCCTCCACGCGGCGCGCCGCACCTGGCCGCCGCCCCCGAGCCAGGCGCTCCCTTCCATCGCGAGCGCCGCCGTCGGATCCCGGGCGTCCCGCATCCTCCTCCTCTCCGGTGCGCCGTCACCTCCGTCCGCTCCCCAGCTTGTGCATCTCCTCTCCCCTTGGCGCGCCTCCCGACGCTCCTCCAGCGTGCCTTGACGCTGCCTCCTCTCCTCGCCCAGAGCAAGCGCCGCCACCGCGGCCTTCCGAGCACGCCACTGCCTGCCCGAAGCTTCCGAAGCGCCGCCTCCCGTCGTCCCGCCGCTGGAGCCCTGCCGCCCGAGCCCGCGCCCCAGACCTCCCCTCCCGCCGCCGGCGCGCCCTCCCCGCCGCCTCCTGGACAGCGACCAACGGCCGCCGCCTTCCGTTCGCCTCCAGTGCTCGTGCGCCTCGCTGCCTTATCGTCTGTCGGCCAGCGTCTCCCTTGGGCCACCGCTGTCAGGCCGCGCTGACATCCCTGCTTCCACCTTGTCGTCGTGTCGCCCAGGACCGATCTTCGGTTGTTGTCGCGCGTCGCATCCTCCCTCTGCAACCAGCCCGCCCCTCCCTCACCGGAGGTAGCTGCTCCTCTCCGCCTCGGACCCCGCTGCTGGCCGCCCAGGTCCCACCATGGGCAGGAGCTTGTCGGCCTCTCGATGTTCCTGGAAGCCTCACGTTGCCCTCGGGTCTACTCCCTCTAACGGACGAGGCCTCCTGCAGCCCTCGCGGCCTCTGTTCCAATCAATGTATAAACTTGTCTATCTTCAGCTTCGTGGTGTGCCGATCCCCCAGTAAAGTTGGGCATGATCTTCTCGTCAACGAGGCCAACCCAAGGCCGACATTGAAGGTTGTATAAAGCGTGACTCGAAGGATACCGACACCAATCCAAGATTGCCTACCCCGAAAACCAAGTTCTCCGTCACGGAACACCAAGATCTCCCAGTGCCGAGGCCCGAGTCCGACACCGACAATCGAAACCGCTGAACCGACAAGTTAGCCTACCCGGACACCGAGCGCCAAGATCTTCTCTGAACCGAGGACCATCAAGACTTCCGCTCGGCAACGCCAAGTTCTTCTTCCCGAACGCCAAGACCGACCCGATACGAGGACACGACAAGATCTTCGCGACGACAAGATCGACACCGACCGGGCGAGACCGATGCGCCCCCGACGCCGAACCAAGTCCTGCTTCCCGGATGCGACAAGACCTACCTCCGTTATCCGAGACCGATCCCGTCGAACCCTGAACCCTGATACCCGACCCCGAATCCATCGAACCCCAAGATCATCCGAACCCAGATGTGTGACCTCTTTGCCGAGACCCTATTTTATAAATGATATATCTGATGCATATTAAATTGTTCATGCATGCATACTTGTCTGTGGTTTGGGGGCCTTATGCCGATTCACCATATAATTAAATATGGGGCCCATATGCGGGCAAATCTAGTCTTATATTGGCCTCATTTAAATTGGTGTAGCAAACCGGTAACTTATCTTGCCTTGTTATTACAACATTTAATTTGCGGGGTAGATAAATAACTTGAACCGTTTAATTAATTGTCGGGACCCCGGTTCCACTTAATATTGCCCAATTGCATCGCATCTTTTCCATGTCGTGCATCATACATGCATCATGCCCGATCTTTTGTCGTAGTATTAAATATTGCATCCGGTGTTTCTTCTAGTGTTTTGCTTCTTCGCGGATAAGGCCGTTGAGTTGATGCGAGTGTCGACCCGATCTTTGGATGAACCTTCGACAATGTTTTCAGGCGAGCATTCTCCCCCTTTCTACCTATCTTACATTTATAGTCTTTGTTTCCTCCCGTTGATCTATTGCTATCTGTGTTGCGATGCTCTAGTTTTCGTACCCGTGATATCCCTTGCAGCCTTATATTGCCTTGGACACATCCTATTACCTGTTGATTGGTAGATAGTTGGACTTGCGCGTCGTAGACGCTTGCTCAAGTGCTGTTGCGTGTCGTCCAGTACCACAGTTGTTGGAGTATTGCCGCATGTTTGATGTTGGAGATGATCATGGCTTTACTTATCGTTCACTTTAATTACTGTTTAACAACTAAAATTGAAGTAGGTAAGCAGAGGCACAGGTGGGCAATAGATGTTATTTGGTTGTTAACTGTCCACTTGTGTCCCGTAGGACCCCGAGTACTTGATACCTGTTCCTTGAATATTCGCGCTATCCACATCCGGGAGGATTATGGGACCCCCCTGAGCCAGAGCTTGATTCATTCTTATTTCTTGGGGCCACAAACTAGTTTGAGGTTTTATTTACTATCATGTAGTTATGCCATGCTTTACTTCTTTATTTACGATTGTGCGAGGAGCACCTGTACTGTTTAGGATCGGGACACGATTTCACGGTGTCGACAAGCCCAGTTTTGGGTTCCCAGTCGTTCACAGCCGTCCACCCAAACCTTGGGTCTGTCTCGGAGTCAGCTAACTTCGTTGCGGGTGTACTCAATGGGGTGGCCCCCTGAAATATTTCTGAATCCTATGATTGCTTTGTCGTGAAAGCCTCGTTCGGTTTTGATTTGGTATTTCCGAGGTTGATCGAGTGTGTGTTGCTATTTGTGCACCCCTGCAGGGTAAAACTTTCTGAAAGCCGTGTCCGCGGTTATGGACGAATTGGAGCACAGTATCTCGATCATAGACAACTATAACTAAAGTAGTGCTATAAATTTGACTTTATAATGACTAGTAATCAGCTTCACTACAATGGAATGGCTAAATAAAACTGCCAACAATTGCTTGTTTGGGTTGTCGCTTGCAACCATTGCATCTGACTAGTAAGTATTGCAACTACAACGGAATGGCTAATAAAAGTACCAACAACTGCTGGGTTTTTGGGATATCTCATGCTAATTGTATCTGACTAGTAAGTGTTGCAACTACAACGGAATGGTTAACTAAAACAGCCCACTACTTATTTTATCAGGATGATTATCTATACTTGACTAGTAATTGCTGCAACGATAACTGAATAAATAATTAAACTGCCAACTGTGTGAGTTCCTCGGTTGACTTCCTCGTTTGGTCTCGAGGGGGGAAACACCAGGATGGGTTTGTTTGATGTTATCACCAGGTTGGTTCCGAATAGGTCTTTCTTATCCCTCTCTGATAGCCGCTAGTTGTATCGAGTCTCTATAGGTTGTTTAGTGCATGCTGCCGCTGCCGCTTCAGTCCACCATACCTATGTAGGCGAGGACCGCCGAATTCTAGCCTCGCTGCATCGGCCTCGATCGACGCTCCTCTTTTTCCTTTGCCCTTTGTCGGCACCCCTTTTGTTTTAGCAGGTTTCGACGTCGTTAGCAGGGTTACCCTTCCGGCTTGGCCTGGGCAGGGTTATGGACGCCATTGGTTATTCTTCAGGGCTCTTATCCCCATTTGCATCTTGTCCGTAGCTGGACGCTCTCTCGTTTTCAAGGTGATTTGGATCTTTGTATATTATATCTGTACTCTTGACTCATTGAGTCGCTGTTGTATATATATCTGTTCTATGGGTCCCATCGAGGACTGTTGTGTAATGTTATTACTTCGTTTTCCACCCGCACGAAAGTGCCTGGTGGGCACCTTTGAATCGTTTCTATGCGGGTTTGGCGGGAAGCGCTAAAACTTGCATAGGGTCGATTCTGAGGGTGTTACAAGATACTAGGCACCATGCCCTAACAATCTTATTTGATTACATGATATAACTCATCCAATCCCTACCATCCCCATAACCTACAGCGGGGGATTACTCACTCATGGATGGGGGAAACATGGATGGTTGATGGAGAGGCATTGTTGATGATGATGGCGATGATCCTCTCCAAATTCCCTGTCCCGGCAGGGTGCCAGAATAGAGTTTCTGGTTCTGAGTCGTGGTTTCTGGTGGTGGCGGTGCAACGGAACTATTTCTGGAAAAACATCGAACCCCCCCTAAGTTTTTAGGTCAGAAGGCAAGTTATAGGCGAAGAGGGAGGCCGAGGGGGTGCCTAAGGCGGCCACCCCCCAGGCGTGGCCAGGGAGTGTGGGCCCCTCAGAGCCCCACTCCGTCTCATATTCTGGATCGGTGAGTCTTCTGGTGAAATGGGATTTTTGGCATTTTTCCTCGTAGTTGATTTTCTGCACAAAAACTAGACACCAAGGTAATTCTGCTGAAAACAGCGTCAGTCCGTGTTAGTTTTATCCAAATCACACAAGTTTAGAGGAGAAAAAATAGCAAAAGTGTTCGGGAAAGTAGATATGTTTTGGACGTATGAGTATGCACACGTATAATCTATCACACCCGATCATCACGTGATGCTTCGAAACGATGAGTCTTAGCAACAATGCCTACTAAGGACGAACACTTATTACCTGATATTTAGTGAGATGGATCATCTTATAATGCTACCATCGCGATCTAAGCAATACAAGATGCATAAAAAGGATTAACATCACATGTAATTCATAATATGTGATTATGGCCTTTCTTCTTGTGACTTTGATCTCCATCTCCAAAGCACGAACATGATCTCCATCATCACCGGCGTGGCTTCAAGGTCAATGGCGCCGCTTCATGATTGTCCTCCACCAGCAGCAACTATTACAACTACTTTGATGAATAGACACGCATGTCTTAAACGAAATTTAAAGACAAACATAAGGCTCCCACCGGTTGCCAACTTACAATAAGGATCATTGCATACATCATATATAATCACAATCACATCATGGCCATATCACATCACAACACACGCCCTACAAAAACAAGTTAGATGCCTCTAATTTTCTTTGCATGTTTTATGTGGCTTGGGCTTTCGAATAAGAACCGTTCTTACCTACGAACATGAACTACAACGTTGATACAAGTATTGTGAAGTGCCCGTTGTAAATTGAATCTTCACTATGGTGGGAGATACAGACACCCGCAAAGCCACTTGTGCAATGCAAGTTGCACGTTGAGCGTGGAGCAAGTCTCATGTACGATAACATGTAAGGTTAGCCCGAGCCGCTTCATCCCACCATCCCGCAAGATGCAAAGTACATGAAAATAAAGCAACAAGAAAAGCATCAACACCCACAAAACCATTGTGTTCTATTCATGCAACAGATCTACACATAGAGTCAGCTCTGATACCACTGTAGGGTTCGTAGCATGGAAAACAAAAAAATCTATCACGGGAACACACAAAAGCCAAGATCTAATCTACAAGATTGGTGCAACGAGTTTGTAGAGAACTAACCCTCGTAGATCCAAAGCGTTTGACAAGATCAGATTCTCGTGGTTGATGTAGTCGATCACTTTCCGATCTCAAGATCGTGTAGACGATCCTTCTGGCGCCATGTTTCGGCAGCGCTTTCGCAGTCGGTCACACGTATGGTAGTCGATAAAGACCTTCCTCTCCCTTTTTCTAGTAGGCAGCGAAGGTAGTAGATCTCCTCAGAATCCCAACAACACGACAGTGTGGTGGTGGTGGAGGAGGAGAGATTTCTGCAGGGCTTCGCCTAAGCCGGAGCAGGACAGTGGACGAGAGAGAAGAGGGGCGGTGGCTAGGGTTAGGCGCCAAGGGCAATAGGTGCAAGGGGGTGCGCCCTCACCCCTCCTTATATATTTGCGGTCAGCCAAGGGTGTTCCCAGCCCTAGTTGAGTCCCTCCCCAACTCGGCCTCCAAAGGGAGAGGTTGGAACCTTTTCCACCTAGACTTCCCTCTTACCAAAAATTAGAGTTTGACTTTTCATACTAGTATTTGACTATTAAAATTAGGGTTTGACCCTTCTACTAGTCTTGGTCGAATTGGATCTTTAGGGTTTGGTGTGGCCAGCCTGTTGTGGATATACCAAATGGGTATACCTACGGCATAGTCTCATACCGGCAAGCCCGGGTGGCCCACAGTTGGTGGTTAGGCCTATGGCATAATCGGGCGGCCCAGTTGCTGATAGATAAGACGGAGGTCTAGCAGGAATAAAGGAAGGCGACGTGCCACCGCCTTAGATGGAAGCCGGAGCCTTGGAGGAGAAGAAGACTAGTTAGTGTTAGTCTAGGACTCTGTAACCGTATCCGGCTGGGACTCTCCATGTAACCCTAGGTCCTGGATCTCATATAAGCCGGCCTATGGGAGCCTTTATGGCACAACTTCAGAAAACCTAGTATCGATTCACACAACCTCGCACAGCGAACCTATCTCTATAACTCGGCATATTGCCCTTATAGTGATTTATAGCAGGAGTAGGATTCCGCCACCGTTAGGGATCGAACACAGGTAGCTGTGTTACCTGCACCACAACCGTCTGCCTTACCCCACGTCTCTAAACACGCACTGTGAGGACCCCTCCATGGCGTACTCGTCGGCAATAGCACGACAGTTGGCGCCCACTGTGGGGCAAGAGGCGCTTACAGCACGGATCCGGGCGGGATCCCTCGCCGTCTTCGGAGACGGACAAATCGCATCTCCAGTGACTCGCTGACATTGCCATCGCTCTTTCTAGCGTGCGGTCGATTCGACGGCATCCCGGAGATCTGCGTCTACATCAAGCATGGACTTCGCGGACAGCTTAGAATTTTTCAACTCGGCCACCGCGGAATCTGTCAGTACTTTCCTCCACCATGATGCATTGTCGCGTTAGATCCAAGAAATCTCGATAAAACGCGATGTCTTGTAAAGTTTCCGTGTTTGTTTGTTTCGAGGTCTGTTCAAATCATGGGTGTACTCCCGTGCGGCAATCCGGCTGTCATGGTCGGAGAGGCAAACACCAAGCAACAGGAGTTCCAAGACTGACTTGTTTTTGTCTACACGTAAAGACTAAAAACACTAGATGCATGAATTTCTCGTCAGGAAGCCATGCTTCCGATTAGACTTGAAACCATGCCCTTATGCTGTTATGCATCAGTATTGTTCCATGGAACTACTTGTTCCATACCAATTCGGGAAATTCAGTTGAAAGGCGGCAACGCGTTGGGTTTTTCCCCGCGGCCGCTACACCTCATCTTCGCGGTGGCTAGTTTTTCCTTCGGCACATCCTGTCAGTACACCATGTTTGCATCAGCAACGTCTGGTTTTGTCGTCATGCCTAGACCGGATTCGTTTTCGGCACGAAAGATACCGACTTCATTTAAACAGCTAAGTATATTTATGTTTATTATTTAATTGTTTATGATCATCAGATTAAGATTGGTTCACTCATATCCTGAGTCTTTTACCGCTTTCGTTTTTGGTTATACTTTTTCCACGATTTTCCTTGCGCTCGTGAGTATGAACATTTTTGGTTTGCCGTTTTAAGGCCCCAGTACCATGCAAAAAATCCGCCTTCAGGAGTTAGCTTAAGTTTTCTGGATACACGTTTTCTGTTGTTTTTATGTGGATTCTGGAGTAGTGACTTCTCGGCACTCAAAGCCGGCGTTTTCGCCTTGGGTTCTGGATGGTGCCATTAGGCATCATCGCCCAAGGACATAGTTCTGTGCTGTGAGTCTTCCGTCTCACAAAAGGTCAAGCATAAAAACTAGAATAATGGATAAGTCAGCACTTGCTTAAACAAAATTTTACATAAACTGTTCAAATTAGTTGAGTTTTTTTCCTCCTAAACAGTTTTATGTGTTCAACTGCTGCATTGTTTCAGCTTTAAAGCATTTGTTTAAAGGCCATGTTTGCTCCTCCTTACATTTGTTTGTTGGACACGATTAAAGGAACAATTTAATACATTTGTATTTTTATATTTATGTTTTAGGTACGTAACTCTTGGACATTGCCGCGTTCCTTAGATTAAGGTGTTTTAAGTCGGATTTTCACTAGGCTTGACACCTCGGGGGCTGCAATTGCAATTGTTAACCAAGACTTGAGCCGTCTTTGAGGATGTCGGGTCGACGTTTGGGGGCTTGACATCTCTAATTTAAGAGTTTTGTCCCGCCTTGCGTCCAAGACGGAACAAACATCGGGGGCTACAGTACGATGATCTCCAAGACATGGTTTAGTTCTCTTTGAGCATCAAGCCGGAAAATTCATGTGAATTCCACCTTGACGCTCGGGGGCTACACTGATGCTGAATTTTTGTGAAGCTCTCTTTGGAGCACCAAGCCGAAATAATTTCCGCCTTGGCGCTCGAGGGCTACACTATTCACATTTTCTCTAAAGCTACTCTGAGAGCACCAAGACGAATTTCTTTTGAAACTCTGACTTGGTGCTCAGAGGCTACAATAGTTTGATGTAAAATTAAGCATGTTCTTTTGAGCATCAAGCCGCCTTCGATGAAGCCGACTCAATGCTCGGGGGCTACATATGGTTATGTCAACAAAACTTTCAAGACGGTGAAGAATTTGGCTAGCAAAACTTGGGAGCTTGACATTAACTTTGCCTTCATGGAAGTTTCCTGGGTTACACGGATCGATTGCCTAAATGTCCGTGATATGAGAGGCTTTAAGACCTTAATTCGGCAAGCTCTTATGTCTATGGCTTTGTTGGCTCTAAGTCGGCAGTTTGGCAGCCTTTACGACCGTGGCCCAGTAGTCGTGATTTTTTCCGGCTTACATATCGTCTTGCATGGATGATGATATTGAAGACGTTCCTAGAGCTTGGAAGAATCACTAACGATTTGTTAGAGAATTCTCCGCCTTGGATTCATTCGCAGAAGCATACAAGCAACTCTCTGGCTAGGCTTAGTTGGATGAGAATATGATATGGGAGCTCTACAAAATTCTTCGCGAAGCACGCCTACAAATTGAAGACGACGTGATACTGACGCTCAAAGCTAGACGGAGGAACGCGAGGATCTTGAAGAAATCTGGGGGCTACTGTTGTGGATATACCAAATGGGTATACCTACGGCATAGTCTCATAACGTCAAGCCCGGGTGGCCCACAATTGGTGGTTAGGCCTATGGAATAACCGGGCGGCCCAGTTGCTGATAGACAAGACGGAGGTCCAGCAGGAATAAAGAAAGGCGACGTGCCACCACCTTAGATGGAAGCCGGAGCCTTGGAGGACAAGAAGACTAGTTAGTGTTAGTCTAGGACTCTGTAACCGTATCCCGCTGGGACTCTCCATGTAACCCTAGGTCCTGGCGCTCATATAAGCCGGCCTACAGGAGCCTTTAGGGCACAACTTCAGACAACCTAGTATCGATTCACACAACCTCGCATAGCAAACCTATCTCTGTAACTCGGCGTATTGCCCTTATAGTGGTTTATAGCAGGAGTAGGATTCCGCCACAGTTGTGGGATCTGAACCTAGGTAATCTGTGTTACCTCGTACCCGTCAACCGTTCGCCTTACCCCATGTCTCTAAACACGCACTATGAGGACCCCTCCATGGCGTACTCATCGGCAATATCACGACACAGCCCCTAGGGCATGCCACATCCCAAGTGACCCCTCACGAAGTGGTAGACCTTCTAGAACATTCTAGAAGGTTCTGGTCAAAACACTGAAAACATTTTCGAACCCCGAAAAACCACTTTCCTTATATGAATCTTATTCTCCATACCATTTCGGATCTCCTCGTGATGTCCTGGATCCAATCCGAGACTTCGAACAACATTTGGTATCTAACTCAAATTCCATATCTACTTTAAACAACATCGAATCCTTAAGCGTGTCTCCCTATGGTTCGTGAACTATGCAGACATGAACGAGACACCTCTCCAATCAATAACCATTATTGGGATCTGGAAATCCATAATGGCTCCCACATGTTTCTATGATGACTTCGTGATCGAATGAACCATTTACATACAATACCGATTCCCTTTGTCGGGCGATACTTTACTTATCCGAGGTTTGATCGTCGGTATCTCTATACCTAGTTCAACCTCGTTACCCATAAGTACTCTTTACTCATTCTGTGATATGACATCCCTTGTGACCTAGTCACATGCTTGCAAGCCAATTGGATGACATTCTACCGAGAGGGTCCAGAGTATATCTATCTGTCATATGGATGGACAAATCCCACTCTTGATCCATGTGCCTCAACACATGCTTTCAGAATAACTAATGCCACCTTTATAACCACCCAGTTACGAAGTGGTGTTTGATTTCATCAAAGTATTCGTCCGGTGATGGTGATTAACATGATCTCATGGTCAAAGGATTAGGTTACTATGTATTTGAAAGCTTGTAGCATACAAACTCTAAATGACTTGATCTTATGCTATGCTAATTATAGGAGTGTGTCCATCACATCATTCTCCTAATGATATGACCTTGTTATTAATAACATCCAATGTCCATGATTAGAAAACCATGATCATCTATTAATCAACAAGCTAGCTTAGCAAGAGGCTTACTAGGGAATCTTTTATGTTTACAAAACACACAAGTATTAATCAATTATAGCATGGGATGTAAACATTTATCATAAACACAAAGATATAATATCAACCACTTTATTATTGCCTCTTGGGCATATCTCCAACACAAGTATCCTCAAAGCAGTAGTGCACTTCTGAATTGACAAAAAACTTTGCACTCTGGTGCATAATTTATTGCATGGAAGTAATAATAGAACTCCCTGACGTCAATCACCCTCTTGATGAACAAATCCCTGTTCATCTTGAATATCGCCGAAATGGCACTTTCGCCATGGGTTGGATCATCTATGAAGTAGTCTACGTGAAACATGAATAGCCCTCCAGCCTCTACCTCGGCTTGCTCTTGTGGTGCCTTGGCTTTGATCCTCTACGCCGTGGCCGTGCATCCTGAGCTTGTAAACCTATGAGACAAGAGAAAATACCCAATTGGTCATTATCATCGATGTTAGTGGCGACTTCCTTCTCCATCAGAGAGGCTACCATCATCTCACAGTCCGGATTCTTGGCCTAGGAAAATCAATGAACACCTCGCGTGCAAGGTCTCTGCGAGGTGGTCTTGCAACTGTCATGGCCACCAAACGACGACGAGTCAGGATAGTGTAAGCAAGAAAGGTCTTTGGAGGGTCAATGCGATGCCACATCCTTTCTATGGCATGAAAAGATGGGAGGCGGGTGGTGACGACAATTGGTATGGATGGGGGAGAACACATGCAAGATGGCATGAACAAATAGCTGGATAGCTGAGAGTTGGATCCATGCATGCGATATTTGTCTTGCCATCATCATCTGGTGCCCCACTCACTCCCTTTTGGATTGGGTGCGGCCCGCAGATACCAAACACCGTATTGAGGGGACGTTTGGGAGAAATGAGGGGTGGAAATGTGGTGACCCATCATACCACTGCATGTTGTAGTATATTATAGTCGTGAACATAACACTCACGGAGTACCATTCCGCAAATGTTACATCCTTAGAGTGGTACAACAGAAACAAAGCGGGTCCACAATATACATTAACATTATTATAACCAGAAATTACATGATGACTTCGAGATCCTCCTAGGTCCATAGAGGTATCCCGATGATTCAGGGCTAAACTATAATAACTTGGAGAACAAGATAAAATGACAACTAAACTTTATGGCTTATACGAGAGTGAATATATATAGAGGATAGAGATATATGCTGCTAGACTTGATCTCTATAAATGACACATCTACGCTTCCGATACTTCGGTCTCCATTCCATAGATGTTTCCTTAATTGTCCCCTTCGACACTTCCGGATACTTCTAGTTCCTCATAGCAGAATTCTTCTTGGTCGTCAATTGGATATAGTATTTCCTCTTTCCGATCTTTAATGTCTTCAGAATCTAGCAAGGGTTAAGAAGATACGTTGAGTACGAGCGTACTCAGCAAGTTCACTAGAAAGGAGTGTTTGATGCACTATATCTACAGCCATAGACCATAGGTCGTAGGCAATGCAAGTTTTTGTAAACATTTCTTCAAAGGTTGCTTTTATTCTGAAAAGCTATGTCCGTCATCCTTCACAGGTTTACCAGAACTTTCATGGAGTTCCTTTCATGCAGCGTTCGTAGCTCATTTCCGGAACAGGGAGTAACAAGTTATAGTTCTTACACTCTGTAGAGGTACGTTACTTTACCCATGAGAGATCTTAGCTTTGTTGCACATTCGGACGCGCATTCCCGTTCACACTTCCTTTGTATGAGGCCCATACTAAGATCCAAGCCAATCATTGTCCTTCTCCGTGACCCCGCATACAGCGCAATTATTGTATGCCCAAACTCAAGGTAGACTTTTCCCCGTATAAAACGGATATACCTTATTTGGATACACACAACAACCATTAACACTAGAAATCTGTCTTTTGTAAGCCCAGATCCACAGTATACTTTTCCCCATATAAAATGGCTATACCCATGATCTGTAACTTACAAATGCCCAGAACAGTGTCCGATGCATGCGAGAGGGAGACGATCCAGCTGAATTCTCCGTCTCATTCCAAATCTCATGGTTAACATGTAATATACGACGCAAGAATCACTTGCGAAATTGGTTGTTAGGTCCTAGATAATATGTTCCTTCACCACTGGAACTTTCATAATTGGTTATTACCTCATGGTAAATAACCTATAATCATATTATTATGAAAATAGTGTTTTCTAACCTTTTTGAGATGCAGGTGATGACAACACTGGATTTGCAAAATAATTTACAAAAAATAATCAAAGGACATGATCAAGTGTGAACTTGCCTTGATATAGCGGATTATTTTAGTCGAATGTCTCAACTTGACCCTAGACCTCGGGTTCTACAAGAATACCATCATTACCTGGTAAGGACAATGTTTAAAGAAGCAACATGTTATTATGCATAAGTAATGAGATGCATAATGTAAAGTCCCAAGTAATTCCCTAACCATTACAAGTGAGTTGTATTTAAATGATTTGCTTAAGATTTTTATTTAATTTTTAAGTTTACTTCACAAAAGGTATAGTTGCTAGGACTCTGAGATAAACATATAAAATATGAAAGGTAAAGTACAATCATAATACAATTCTAAGATTGAGTGGTATCATGTAATCATTACAAGTTTTATGTTTTAATTTTATTATGACTTAAAAAGAATGGTATAGTGTTTATTTTGAAATGGCAAAAAAAAATAACATTTGAATAAAATATTCTTTATGTTAAGTTATTCAACTCTCAAGATTAATAAGATTAAAGTTATGGTTTCTGATAAGGTTTAAATGATCTTGAGCCATTATATATCTAGCTTATGATATATCAGACCAAAGTTAACTATAAAGATATAATTGGACTTGCGATATAACATTTATGGCATTAAAACAAATTAGGGGTTTCCTAAGCATAATGAAACTTAGTCTTAAAGACTTAAAGATAGCATATTTAATATTTATAGATTATACTATAAGATTTTCCTATATAAATAAAATAGGTGAATTTCTTTTATGATATATTTAGTGAATACCAAGTTTGTTAAATATGATTATATATGAATTGAGATCACTTACTTCTAATTTAAATTAATGATTTGCAAAACTAACTTTGTAAATCTTGGACTTATAGTTGGTTAAAGATTTTAAAGGAATATTATAAAATTAATTGTTTATATTTGGATAGTATCCTAAATTATAATTATGGTTTATACTATTTTAGAGTTAAAATATTGTGTTTTGAACATGATTATTTCTTACTTAGGAAATAATGTTAAAGAATTAATAAAACAACTATCTCATTTTAATAACTTAAATAATTGAAGATATATGATGTAAGAATTTTAAAATATTTTTGGAATAATATATTTAGTATTATGCTAGTAAGTATTATTACTTAAAATCTTAAAATTGAATTTTATTTATTTTTAGGTATTATCTTGATTTTTATAAAAAATTTCTCAATTATTGAATGTTTTTAAATATTTGTTTTAAGTTTTATTTGTAAAATTTTAAGTTAGTATTTTTATTAGATAAGAGATTTATTTTTATGCATGAAAGTGATTTTTATTTATTTTTAGGAATTTTCTGAATTTATTAAATTTCATTTAGTTATTTAAGGGTGTTAATGTTTATTTGCATTTTATTAAACTTAAATAAATATGATTATATTTTTCTTAGGTGGAGAGTATTTTAATAAACATTTTGTTGTATTAGATATAGGAGTTAAACATTTATAGGGGTATTTTGGCCATTACTTTATTCTGGACTTTTCTTATGTTTTTTTATTCTGGTCTGTTTGGTTAGTAACATGACTGGCCCGACCCAGCCAGGTCTGGCTCGAGGTCAACCCGACCCCGGCCCCTTCACCCTTCTCGCTCATGTGCATACATAGAGGTAAATCCTCATCTTCTTCCATTCGACTCCACCGCCGCTGGCGCCACCGCCTGCTCCCACGGCCCTCGCAAGCCACATCCAGCTCCGCCGCTCGCCATCTGGCCTCCCCTCAGTCCTCTCCTTCTATTTCCGTATGCCTCGAGGTCGCTCTATTTCCCCGTGCGAGCCTCTGTGAAACCCTAGCCGTGTGGAGAGGGTCTAACGGAGTGGCACCAGCGCCCCCCATGGTTGTTCTTCACTGACGGCTATGAGCTCCACTACTAGGAACGCACTATCTCGTCGGCTGCTTCGAGCTTCTACTCGAGCCCGCCGTTCCCGTCCCTTCCTGGTTTTTCCTTTGGTGCTTCTACTTCCTCCTTCTTGACTTGACCAATCTCTCGACGCTGGCAGGATGGCAGGTTAAATTGCAACCCCAGCATCCACGACTCGCTGCTCTGGGTTTTATTATTGTGGTTGATGTTGTGGTGATGCTCTGTTAGTGCTGCTGCCAACGGGACGACAGTGATGTCTTCATCGCAACCTCGTTGTTGCGCTGCGTCCAGGCTTCGTCACGCCTACGCTCCAGGTTCTTGGCACACAGGGTGAGTTTTATTGTGACCGGCCTTCGAGCCGATGACTCTTCTCGGTGGCCTAGAGTGTTGCTTGAGGTTGTGTTGTTGTGGAATGAGCCTCTTGGATTTGATATTCAGCTTGAGCTATTTATGCTCCTGGTTGGCTACTATGTATAAGTAGCTTGTAGTAATTTTCCTTGAGCTGTGATGTTTGTTGTGGTGCTGTGGTCTCCTGGACATGTGCCATGCCCATGGTTTGTTTTATTTAAACTACTGGTTACTAGTTAGATTATTTGACCTGACTTTTCTCTAGTTTGGAACTTGGAAAAAGGGATCTAACTCTATGTCCTTGTTGATAGTAAAATGGTGTATATATTTGATTCCTAGATTCTTCTACAAGGAAGATGATAAATCTGTTTTAGCTGGAATTACTGAGTGGTTGATTAATGTGATGATACTCCCTAATGGCTTCTGTGCATAAGACTGCCACTATGGTGTCTCCATTTTGGAAGGTGCACGGTGGTAGATCTTGTGTGCATGATTTGTTGTTAGTTGGATTGACAAGACAAGATTGTGGTTGGTAATGATAAGTATTCTTTAAGTGATATGTTGGAATATAAATTGAGTGATGATACTTGCAACTAATTGAATCCTAGACTTTCTTACTAGGGAAATGATAAAAAATGTCTTGTTTGAACAATCTTGATGACTAGCTAATATGGAAACTAACCTTTGTGGCTTCTACTGCCCTGGGCTGCTGCTGTGGTGCCTCCAATCTTGGAGTGTGCACAGTGGTAGCCCAGGCAGCATGATTTGCTGTTGGGAATCACTACAATGATGTAGTTGATGTTGATATATAAAAAATAGAGATTTAGCTCATGATGCAAAAGGCTAAAGCTAAATTGGTTGGTTAAAATGATTAAGTGTACCACTGTGGTACCTGCCCTAGGAGTGTGCATAGTGGTAACATCTCAGATGTGGTTTGCTGGATTTCTTTACTTGGCCTGTGATGCAAAAGCTGAGGAAAAATCTTTTTAAGATAAGAACATATGTTTGTGTTGGCCCTAAACCTCTGTGATGAATTTTTCCTGGCATCTCCATGCAATTTTGAGAATATCTCTTTATTCAATCCTCCTAGATAAAGATATAGTTGAAGGATAGATGGAATTTGTTGATTTGTAGAATTCCCCTGGTATTTCCAGATCTATGTGTGAGATACAAGAATGGTTTCTACATGATCCAGTGGTTGGTTCTGATGATTTTTACCTGATGTTGGTGAGTGGCCTATGGCCTGTTGTAGATCTTCTACTTCACTTTGATCAGCTGCTAGAACTCCTCCTTGAGCACCTGGATGGCTTTTCCAAGCAACCAGGATGCTTGTGGTGTAGATGATTCTGCTTTATTGCCAGATCTAGTGCTTATCCTGCTCCTCCTTGCACTCCTGGCCTTCTCCCTCTTGATCCAGCTCTTGATTTGTTCTTGATTAGATAACCATAATGGTGGAGATTTATGGTGGTTTACTGATGACTGCAATCTCAAACAGTGCTCTAGTATATTTGTGGGAAATGGATACTGTAGTGGTGTTCTTATGTGCTCTCGAGATAGAGCTGATGTTGGTACAATAGATTGTGAATATAATCTGATGGTTCCTGGAATAGAGAAAGAAATAAGCAAGCAGGTGCTCTGCTATGGTTGCTATCTATTCTTATCTAATTTCCAATGCTCCTGGTGTGTTGACAACACACATGTCTGCATGTGTTGAGTAAGCTACTTACTTGTGGGTCCTATAGGTTCAAGTTTCAAGTTTGTGGAAATATCTGTTATTGATGAGCTCAAGTTGAGAAGTGAATTTCCTGCTTCTTTTAGTATGCCTCTCTCTTTGTAGATGGATATCTAAATGGTGAAACTTGCCCCTGACTGCCTATGATGTTGAACTGAGGCTAGATTTGAAATAAGAAAAGATACTATTTTTGGTGAAACTTTCCCCTCATCAACACTGCTCAGTGATGCAATGAACAGTGCACCTCACTGTTAGACTAAGAGCAAAATTACTAACACTAACCTTTTTTTGTTTTTACCTTTTATTTATTTGTTTTGCAGGAATCAAAAGAATGTCCAGGAATATCAAGACTAGATATAGGTATTGTAGTTTAGTTTTTAAGTTATTATAATTTTCATATTCTTTTGTAATAACCATGTAATAGTTATATTTTTTATTAAAGTATTTCTTTTTCTTTACTTGTAATTATAATCTGTGTAATGACTTCTACTTACTTGTATTGTTTCATTCTTTGTAGTATTAAGTAAATATTTCTTCTTATTTGTTTTTCGTTGAATTACATTAATGTATGTGATTTCTTTATTTCATTTACTTAATTGTAATTTACTTTTATTCCTTTATTGTAGAAGAACAATGTAATATTTCATGTATTCTTATTAATAAAGAATTATTTTATATCATTATTTAAATTATTTATTTTTACTTAATTATAGTATTATTATTCCTGAACCTCTAAATTCAAATTTGAATTGAATTTGTAAATTCAAAGTAGATTTCAAATCCTACCCTCCAAAAACACAAATAATACCTAAAGGTCATGTCAAAATCTATCGCACTTACTGAGATGACTAATTTCTAATTCATCAAAGCAAGAGAAATTCTGATCACTCCAGGGTTTTAGTTTGCCAAAAATTTACCCGGATTTTCAGATGCATGCATGCAGATGCACAAAATCCTAAATCTACCCTTCGTTTAGTCTTAAATGTTGGGATGTTACAGACTTCCCCCCTTAAATTAAACTTCGTCTCGAAGTTTGTGGTTTCTTGTTCATGAAGGTTGTTGATAGGCTTGTTTTGAGTTTTCTTCTTTCCTTCCAGTTTCTTGTCTTCCCAAAGTGATGTTTTTAATAAACTCGGCACTCCTTGAGTTTACTCTCAACCTTGCTTCGGTTATGGTTAATGCCTGATTCTACTTTTTACTTCCTCTCGAAGCTTCATGAAATTGCTTCTGACCTTGAACAACATTATTAATGAAGAACTACTGATGCTAAACATACCTATCATAGTATCTTCGATGTGGTTCCATCCGAAGTTTCCATCTCTTGATGGTGATTCTACTCCTCGAGTAACCAACTGGTTGGGACATTTAGACCTCCTATGTCCGTCCAGACCACACCTATAGCACACCTTTCCGGTCTTCCAACAATCCCTCCTTATATGACCTGATGCTCCACACTTATTGCATATAATTTGTTTCTTTCGTTTTGATGCCTCATGCTTTGATGTACCACTTGTTGATATGAATCTGGGCATAAAACTTAAGTTTGATGTTGACTCTGGAGATTGAATCTTCTTTGGTTCCCTTATATCTCTTTTCTTGGCTAATTTCTTCCTCTCTTCCACTAGCATCTTGTAATCATCCTCGAAAGTAATTGCTACATCAACCAGCTCTTGGAAACATCGTGTTGAAGCCCCTCGTATTTTCATCTTCATATAAGGGTTTAGTCCTTCCAAGAACCTTCTCTTGCGCTTCTCCTTCGTATTTACCTTATCAAATGCAAAACGAGATAATTGACTAAACTTGCTAATATATTTCATCACCGTTTCGTCATTTTGCCTTAAGTCCTTGAATTCTCTCCTCTTAAATTCCATAATGCTCTCTGGAACATGATACTCACGAAACTTCCACTTGAATTCTTCCCAAGTGAATATTTCTTCTGTTGTGAGCATGGCTAATTGATTTTCCCACCAATTTGCGACAGGTCTTAATAGAAGAAATGTTGCATAACGTAACTTCTCATCATCATTACATCCAACCGTTTTAAGCTTCCTTTCTGTATCCATCAGCCAATCCTCCGCATCCATAGGTTCTGGTGCAGATACAAAAGGAATTGGTTTGGCATTTTGGAAATCAGAAAGACTTACTCTGATATCTTTGTTCTCCTCTCCGAGTCCAATTCGTTTGATTATCTATTGCATGAACTTATTCTGGTACTCTTGCATCATTTGCATGTATTGCATGAAATTCTCCTCTATCAATGGACGAGTTGATGGTCCAGCTGCAATTACATTCACATTACTTTCCCTCTGCTTAGCTTCTTGCTCCAAACGTTGTCCTTCAAACCCAGCTTATACTCCCGTATCCATACCCCCTCTAGTCCTGTTACATAAATCGAATACTCATACTTACATCATGCATATGCTTTCTGAGTTCAACTCTATGCATAGTGCGAGTCACACAAGGAAATAAAGAACCAAATCCAGAAAACAACCAAACCTATACCATATATTATACATGGTTTTTTATAAGCTATTACAAACAATCCTCACATCTAAAGTTTGACCATCACCTAGTACATTACTTGTATGATACAAGGACTTGCTTGCTTGAATGAGCATGCTCTTATTTCTTAGGTCATGCCTCTCAAACACTACAATACACATTACTGGATATGTTCATTATTTAAGCTCTCTACTTTTATGGACTGTCTCTTCTTACTTTTCTCCCTCTTCTTAGTACTTCCTGGAATTCCTTCCATGATGACGTGAAGTCCGATGACTACCTTCTGGAGTATATAAACATCCAGAGGATGCACACTCTTGATTAGAAGTACTAAGACTGCGATTAGCCATTGAGATATGACTATAAAATGCGTGATCTCACATGGAATTCTCAGGTCCACCTTCAAACGCACTTTCAAAGTAAGATGTATTATCTCCTTTTCCATGATTCAGTTATACATATAAATGTAATAACCGTCAGTGACTTCTTCCAGGTCAATAGGGTTGGTACTACCCTCATATGGATCATAGGTTCCATGCTAATCTTACTGGTTTCTACTCCTTTATTAGGATCACAGGGTATATGATCCTCCCTGGTTCCAGTCTAAGATTCTATTCCCCATCCATCGTAATTCCAAACTGGAATACTTGGATTGGATGTTTCCTGAGTTTCCTGTTTTGTCTTATACTCTTCCATGGTCTACATATTTATAAGGCCCATTCTGATAATTAGGCATAGGTTTCGGACTATGGCCCCTCAAACTCATTCTCTTCATACACCTCTTTTGAGAAGACTGTTCTAAGATGCCTAGCTTCTCTATGTGACTCCTTTTTTGCATTCTATTGCTTTAGTAGGATCAACATAATCCTCAAGGTTTTATCCAACTTCTGGACTAGAACCTAATGTGTGTCATGATAGGTATTGAATAATGTCCTATTAGGATCTATGTATTTGGAAGCTAAGGTAGATTTAGTCTGCACAAATGCAGCATGATCTAACTTAAGTTCCGAATTTATGGAATCTTGAGGTATAATAACATAAGTACTACCTACCAATTACCTTGGATTCCTGTTTTTGAAGCCTGATTATTGCTTCTAAAACTGCAATTTGATACGCCGCCGCCATACATCTCATCTTTCCTGATGGAATTTCTTCACTTATCCCCACCTTTTTCGTAAGATAAGCACTACACAGTACTTGACTAACAGTTTCCTGTAATGGAAACTATAAACCTTGACAGAAAGTCGAGATTTGCAATTCCATATTCCATAAAAGTTGTCTCAAAAGTTTTGTCCAACCACCTACATAGTAATCTAAAGTCCTATATATCACTTGAACATTCTGGTTTCAGTACCGAGATGCCATTCCCTATTGTAGGTAAGGGATTATAATTAGTCCTACTAGGTTCTAACTTAGTATTCTTAACCAAATTACATCATAATAAAGAATTATCGCACTAGAAACGTGACAATGTAATTCTCAAGTGAATTCTCATCATATTTCTAGAGAACTCTTTACCGTTGCTAACATACTTCCTACATGTTCTACCCATTTAATAGGTTTCCAACCTAAGGTCAAAGCTTTTGCTCTGATACCAGTTGTGGTGACCCAGCATACCACTTCATGTTGTAGTATACTATCGTCGTGAACATAACACTCATGGAATACCATTCCACAAATATTACATCCTTAGAGTGGTACAACAGAAACAAAGCAGGTCCACAATATACATTAACATTATTACAACCAGAAATTACATGACGATTTCGAGATCCTCCTAGGTCCATAGAGGTATCCCGATAACTCAGGGCTAAACTATAATAACTCGGAGAACAAGATAAAACAGCAACTAAACTTTATGGCTTATACGAGAGTGAATATATATAGAGGATAGAGATATATACTACTGGACTTGATCTCTATAGATGAAACATCTACGCTTCCGATACTTCGGTCTCCATTCCATAGATGTTTCCGTAATTGTCCCCTTCGACGCTTTCGGATACTTCTGGTTCCTCATAGCGGAATTCTTCTTGGTCGTCAATTGGATATAGTATTTCCTCTTCCTGATCTTTAATGTCTTTAGAATCTATCAAGGGTGATACGCCCAATTTGCATCACTATTCTATATCATAATCTGCCTCTATTCATTGATATTTGTCTTATTATGAGGTATTACTTATGGCTTTTCATCTGTTTATGCATGTTGGATGATTCTTGGAGGATGGACTTCTTGAGTCTGGATTCTGATGGAAAAGAGGGCATTTCGATGAAATTTCGCGAAGATCAGAAAAATACCAGAAAAATATGGGAAAATATTATTTTTCCAGAAGATTGAGGAAGCCAGAAGGAGGGATGAAGAAGGGCCGCAGGGGGCCCACACCCGCTAGGCGCGGGCCCACATGACCCCGCGCCTAGGGCAGGTGTGGCCCACCTGCACGGCTTCCGACTCCGCCCCTTCGCCTATATCTTCCCTATGGAACCCTAAGCCTCGGGGAGTGACCATATATAGATTTCCGCCGCCTCTAGGGGGCGGAAAACACCGAGAGAGAAAGATCTCTCCGGCAGACAGATTTCTACCGGGGTAATTCCTTCCCGGAGAGGGAAGATCATCGCCATAAACACCGTCATCAAGCTAGGATTCATCAGGATCATCATCATCATCATCCACACCATCATCACCACTTCATCCCGCTGTAACAATTGTGTTGGATATTGCTTTAGTTCTTAGGGGAAACTTTCCCGGTGTTAATCACTATTGTAGTTGATGCTTCTGAGTGGAACCATTGGATATGTTCAGATTGTTATCCATTATCATATCATCTTTGATCTTGATCCATATGATGTCTTGTGAGTAGTCCGTCTAGTTCTTGAGGACATGGGAGAAGTCATGTTGTTATTAGTGGATTTGTGTTGAGTTATTATTCAATGGTTTAGTATTTAAGTTGTGGTGCTATTCTTCTAGTGGGGTCATGTGAACGTCGACTACATGATACGTAACCATTTATGGGTCTATGGGAATGCATTGTGCATTTGGCTACTAATTGTGGGGTTGCCGGAGTGACAGAAACCTGAACCCCCGTTAGGACACCTTTGCACAAGGAAGAGTAGGATCTCAAATTTTAAGGCCGTGGTTAGATTTATATCTCAATTACTTTCCTATAGTTACGGATGTTTGCAGGGGGTTTAATCACAAGTATGTATTAGTCCAAGTATGGTCGGTACATTAACACAGGTTCACCAACACTTACAACACCAAAGAAGAGTACTCAGCTAGATGAAGCGAAAGCACTTGACAAAATTCCCATGTGTCCTCAAGAACGTTTGGTCCTTATAAGTATTTCCACCGGCTTGTCCTTTGCTAAGAAAGGATTGGGCCACTTGCTACGTTTGTTCTTTGTTACTTGCACTTTGTTTTGTTTCCTTATCATAAAAACCCTAAAAATATGTTTGCTAAGTATTCACAGGGATTTCCTTCTCCATACCACCGTTCAGCACCTTCTGTTCCTCGTTGGGATCGACACTCCTATTTATCAAAAGTACTACGATACACCGCCTATACTTGTGGGTCATCAAGACTATTTTCTGGCGCCGTTGCCGAGGAGTGAAGCGCTATTGAAGAGTGGAACTGGTAAAGGAAACTTCTACTGTGAGTATTCCTTTTGTTACTGCTTGTTACTCTGTTTCCTATATTGATAACCCACTTGGTTTTCTGTTTGGGAAAACTACTACCACTGCTAGGGTAGTAGATTAACTACCACCTATTGAGATAGATCCTTTTAAGATACCTACAAGTATTGTTGATCGTGTTATGCATTATTATTATTTTGGGGATGGAACTGTCCATCCTGGTGATCATTTGCTCTTTATCAATGAATTATGCGGGTTGTTTAAGTGTGCATGTATCACAACTGAACAGGTGAAGAAGAAGTTACTCTCTATATCCTTGAAAGGGAGAGCTGAAGAATGGTATAAGCTGCTAAAGAATGGACGATCCATGGAATGGGAGGAGATGGCATATCTCTTTTATTCTAAATTTTATCCTCCCGATGAGATTCATAAGGATAGAAATCTGATATATAACTTTTGGCCTCATGACGGAGAGAGTACATCTCAAGCTTGGGGGAGATTGAAGTTATTAATGCTTAAATGGCCTATTCATGAACTCCCTAACAATATTATTCTCAATAACTTTTATGCTAGGCTTTCTCTTCATGATAAAGATTTACTAGATGCTTCTTGTGCTGGATCATTTACACGTATGAAGGAAGAAGCTAAATGGGATCTACTAGACCGTATTCAAGAGAACACTGAAGCCTGGGAGAATGACAAAGGAAGAAAGTCATAAACTATGATTATGAATGCATTAAATATTTTATGGGAACTGATGACTTCCGTGATATTAGCAATGTGTCACATCCCAAGATTTTCCAAATCTTGTAATGTGAAAATAAATGAATAAAATAAAACTTTGTTTGATTTTCAGAGCCAGAAGAAACTTTTAGAATTCAATTGGAACTTCAAACCCATTTGAATTAAATAAAATCCTAAAGGGATTTAAAAAGATAAATATTTAGTAAAGGAAAAATAAAAATATTTTACTACTACTTTGAAATCTTTTTATAAAAGGATTTGGTTTTCAAATGAAATAGAAGTTTTACAAATAAGGATTATTTTATAAAGCCAAATTAAACCTAGGCCAAACTTTTGAATTAAACATTTTGTTTTGAATAAAAATAACAAAGGTTTTATTTAAATAAATTAATAAGGATTTAATATCCAATTTTGTTTAAATAAAAGATTTTACCATTTTAAATGAAACATCAAAACTTATTAAATATTTTAAATAAGTTTTCCAAATATTTTATATTCTCAAATAAAACCTACTGAAGTGTTTTAGCTTAATTTTTTTTTATATTTCAAATTAAATATTTTAATAAAAGAAAATCCTATTTGATTTAATGACTAAAGTCTATTATATATAATTATTAATGGACCCTAAAATAAAGGGTTATTTTGTGTTAAACAAGTTTTCCAAATATTCTTTATTTCCAAATAAAACCTACTGATTTTGTTTTGAAAATATTTGGATTTAAAATGGTGATTTTATTAATTAAATCAAACCCTATTTAATTAAATAACTAAAGGTACATTTTATTTAAAAGAATGGATCTTAAAAAGAATAAAATTATTATTTTATTTTGGATTTTGGTTCATGTTACTGAACAGAACTAATCTCAATATTACAAAGTTTGGGTGTTGTTTGAATTTATTTGGTTGATGTTTGTTTGTTTGAAATTCAAAACAGAAAATAAATTCAGAAAAAGAAAAGGGTTCAGATTAAGAGAAAAAAATAGAGTTTTGTCGACCCAACCCAGCAGCCCAATAAGCCCAGCAAAGCAGCCCAACTCCCCTCCAGAAAGAAAATGTTTCGCACTCCATTTTGAACCCGCGGAGCAACTGACATGTGGACCCCTTCTCCCTCTCACTCACTCGTGACCCACCCCCTCCTATTCATCGTCTTCAACATGACCTCGTCGCCCTGGCTGTTACTGCCGATTGATTGCACCTCGTCAATTCGCTTCAATGCCGCGTGATCAACGCCCCCTGACCACGCACGCTTAAACGCCAGTGACTCCTCTCTGGTTCCCCTCTGTTTCCTCCCCCAATTCCGCCCCCAGGCCTCTCTAATTTCTCCCCGAGCTCCTCTGACTCCGACGAACCTTCTTGTTGATTCCGGCCAAATATCGCCGCCCCTTGCCTCCCTGTGCAACCTAGCAGCTTCCCCACTCCCAGACGCACCTCCCAGCACTTTTAGTTCACCTGGGCGTCCACGAGCATCGACGGCGACCTCAAGGCCGCCACGTCTGGTTCTTCTCCGACGTCGTCTCCCCGGTAAACCAAACCGCCCCTCCTCTTCTCTTTCACGCACGCGTCACCGCACTGACCTTGCGCAGCTAACCTTGCCCTCTGTCTACCTTCGTGTGATCTGTAGCGTCAACACCGACCGCGAGCAGGACCATCTGACGCCGACGACGACTCCGGCGAGCGATTACCTCCGCCTCCGTGCGCCCCTTGCTCCCTCGAGAGTACCTTGAGAACCACCTCGTCCTCGCGAACCCGGTGAGCACACTCTCCGTCTTCCTCGCTTCCTAGAACCACCGTAGCATCACTGCCTGGCCGTGTGCCGCCGCAAGCCACCGCCAGCGCCGCCGATCCTTGGCAAGCGTGCTAGCAGCCGTAGGATTCAGATCCGGCGCTCACGATTAGTTCACTTAGCCACGAAGAGTTATGCACTCTGGACCACACGATCGATTAGATCCAACGCACCGCAACGCTGATCCGCGCGAAGCGGTATCGTCCAATGAAATCACGCCGCGTGTCACCTATTCGGCTTAAAAACAAATTTGAAAATAGAATTATTTGCAAACTTCAAACCCTTGTAACTTTCAAACCACACGTCCAAATTTTGCAAATTTTATATCGTTGAAATTAGGAGAGCAAGCCCTAGCCAACTGTGGAATTATTTTAGCAAATAGTATCTGTTAGCTTGTTGGTTTTTGCAGAAACATTTGTGTGCTTATTTAGATTAGAAAAATTGTTTAAAATTGTTTTTAAGGTTAAAACCTTTACAAATTGGTTTTTTGTAAACTCACTGACCCTAGGAACCAACCCTTGGTGTTAAAAATGAATTTGGTAAAATTTAGGTTGGATTATTAGACTTAGCCAATTTCTAGTCAAATAAAATTATTAAGTTTATTATGAAAATGTTTATGGAAAGAAAACTTTGAGAAAATGTTTGGACCAAACCTACTGACCCAAAAACATCAAGTTTTGCAATAGAAACTCATTTGGTGAAAAACTTAAAAGGTTTTGTTTTGATAAAAACATTTTTCACCACATAAAATGATGAATGGATTTTAAAATGGTTTTGGATAAAACCCATTTGCAAATGACTTTGCCATTTTGGTAAATGACCAATTTGGACCTTACAAAGTTTAGAAGCCTAATGGAGACCATCCTTACAAATAGAACCATCCTTTGCATGCTTACATGCATGACTTAGATCCCATTGTTTTGTGTGTGTTAAATTGTTTGTTTGACTTTGGTTTGGAATGTGAATTGAATTTGTGTTTGCTTGATTGACTTGTAGTGAAGTGTGAGACTAGCAAGATCAAGGAGTGAACCACCATTCCCTACCAAAAAGGCAAGTGATGCTTCATACTTTTTGTCCCATTACTTTCACTATGCATTAGTGATTTTACTCTAAGTAAAACTTGCATGTATTTTGCTAAGAATAGACCTTGCTATAAGAAAACCTAGTAGATGAATCCTTAGTAGGATTTTCCTAAGTTAAGATTCTTACTACTATCAAGCTTAGCCTAGCTAATAGAAAACATGGGTGGAATATATATTCACACTATGGAAAAATATTCTAAGTCTGAGGACTTATGTTTTTGTGTAATAAAACAACTAAGTAAATAAATCACCTGGGTGGAATGGAAGGATGGGTTTATGTTGAGTGGTTACACAATGCCATGGACTTGTCTTGTGTATCTCACTTGTGGATGGCCACCCAGGAACAAAGAGATTTGAGATGTCAAATGTTGAGAAGCTTCAAGTGCAACCACTTGGCAATATGGGCTCTGCCATGATAATATAGGTTGCAAGAACTTAGCCATATGGACAGTGGGTGGTAGTGTTTGATAGGTTTGATCGCGTCCATTTTGGTCTAAGGGAAGGCTTCTGAAAGATCTTGTCTTGGGAAACCAAGTCTTGTGGGGAAAGTGCACCACCTCTGTAGAGTGTAAAATCTGAGTACTTAGCCATGTCCCTGGTAAAGGACAATTTGAGCATCAAGACATGGAAGCAATCAAGAATCTCATAATTCAAATTTCTAAGCTAAAACTTGTGGATTGAACAAGGGTTGTTTGAAATCTTCAATCTTTGATTGAGAGATGCCTTGTAAAGGATCTTCAATCTTTGATTGAGAAAAATGATTTTGTCAAAGCAAAAACTTAGTATTTTCAAATGATAAGGAAAAATCTATTTTGAGCAATGCAAGCCTCAACTCCACTTAGCCAAATGCATATAGATGATAGACTCCACTATACTACCATAGTATCACTTGCCAATACAATTCAAATGTATTGACCCTTTGTGGCTGTAACTTGTATGTTGCAGGTTTGATTGTTTTAGTGAAGATTGATTGATTAGGATTACAAAGTCTACAACCAACATCTGCCTGTGGCACTTTGAAGATGAAGGACCCCATGCTTATAGTTATTCCGCTGCAATGTAATGTAATAGCCAAATGAGCTATGTATTGATGTAATAAAATTATGTTATTCCTGGTTATAAAGTTATATTATGGCCTTTGTTTCTTGATATTACATCTAAACTGTGGATGCTAGCTATTGATCCAGGGACTAGCATTGTAAACACAGGGGGGCTCTATCTTATTAAAGATTGGGACCCCTACACAATGAGTTTGGTCTTGATTCCCAAAGTATTGCCAACTATTTGAAGGCCTTTTCCTCTTACATATAAATTCCCAAAAAGAAGTGGAATAAGTACCATGCTCCTTATAAAGATGTTGTTAGTCATGTTCCTGTTAGAAGTACTCAAGTTTGTACTACTAATCATATTGTCCTGAACCTCATGTTGAGAAATTCCTTTCCCGGCTAAGGTAAAGGAGTATTCTATGATTATTAGTGCAAATAACAAAAGTACAAAGAAAACTGTGGAGCTTGTTGAGCAATTGAATGTTGAACCTGTGGTAGCTATTGTGAAAGATCTTGACGCTAGAAATATAGAGGATGAGCACATTGTCTTCTGTGAAGACGCTTCTAATATTATCTCTCATCCTAGTAAGGCTAGAAAAGCTAGTGTTCCTATGCTTTCTGTTAAAATTGGTGAACATTTATACTATGGTTCATGTGATATTGGTGCTAGTTCTAGTGCTATTCCTTATGAGATTTACAGGGAAATTATGCATGAGATTGGTACTTGTGAGCTTGAGGACATTGATGTTGTTATTTACCTTGATAACAAGGAGACCATTTGCCCTATTGGCATTGTAAGAGATGTGGATGTTCTTTGTGGTAAGATTAAGTATCCTGCTGATTTTCTAGCGCTTAATTCTGCAGCTAGCAAAACTTGTCCTATCATTTTTGGTAGACCTTTCTTGAACACTTGTGGAGCTATTATTGATTGTAAGAAGGAAAAAGTTTTAACTAGGTTTGATGGAGGTTCTTATGAGTTTAACTTCTCCAAATTTGCTAAAGCCCCTTGTGAAAATAGTTTGCCTAATAAAGATTTCAGGATGGAACAACTTGCTTCTATTGATCCATTTTATGACCTTGGACCTCTTTTTGGTGACGGTAAGTATGCTCATTCAGATGATAAATTTGTTGCCAGTGACAGTTATATTGTCAAATTTATTCAAAGAACTAATGAAAGTTATTTTGAGAGAGGGAAACATGGTTTTATGCATCTCAATAATATTAAGTTTCCCCTTTTTTGTTGAAGGCTTTGAAGTTGCATCTGTTTTGTCTTCCTATACTTGTGGATTTTTGTTTCAACAATTTGTTTTCTCATGATACTCCCATGCATAGGAAGTGGGTTAGACTCAAGTGTGTTGGTTATTTGCTTCTTGATGCTCTATTTCAGTTCAAATATATATATATATATATCCTATGTGAGCATCTTTGAAAGTTTCAAGCCTAACTTAAAGGCATTAAATAAAAGTACTTGTTGGGAGATAACCCAAGAATTTTGTCGAGTCTTGGAAGTTATTACCTCAGTAATAACCGCTCCTTATCCTTTTGTTTTGGTTTTTGTGTCAAGTTCAACTACTTTTGTGAAGTAGAGGAGTTGTGAAAACTGGCTATCCTGGACAGATTTTTATGCTGCACTGTAAATATTTGTGAGGAATCTCAGTACATCGGATGGAGCTATATTTTTCTGAGCTTGTTCTCCAAGTTGTTACCCAACTTTCATTAGTTCTGCACTTTTCGATTTGAGAAACAGAAGGTTTTCAAAAAAAATGATTCTTTATATGTTGGTCTATTTTGACAGATTTCTGCGATCATTTGCATTTGCCTCTTATAGAAACCTTTGTTTTGATGGATTCAGTTGAAGTGTGAACCTAAAGGTTTTTTTTTACTTACACTAATGTTGTCTTTGAGTTTGTGCAAGGGTTTTGTATGAAAGAAATTTCCAGGAGAAGGAGAAAAGGAGTCTGCAGAGTTTGTCTTTGAATAGGTAAAACTGGTGAAAACAGAAGGTTCATGAAACCCCAATCTTTTTATATTTTTGATGTTTTTAATACATAAGGGAATTTACGAGATGGAACTGAAGAGGAAAAGGAGTCCGGGGTGGACAAACCCACCCCAGGCACGGGCCCATCCTGGACGCGCCTGGAGGGGGTGTGCCACCCCCGAACTCCGTCTCCGCCTCGTTTCCATGTCAAAACCTTCCTTATGCATTGAAACTTCATAATATATAACCCCCTGGATCCCCCGAGGTTCGTGCATCATGTTCTTGTCGTGTTTTTGTTTCGATCTATTTCTGTCAAGAAACCTTCTCAAGTTTAGAGCACCATGGTCTCCGCCAACGACAAAGGCAAGAAGCCCGAGGAAGACGATCCTCACAAACCCAAGGAGGGGGAGATTTTGGTAGGGTATGAAGGAGACATGGAGGAGGACAAGCAACCGGACACCCGCGCTACCGTCGAAAGCATTGGATTGGTGGCAAAACCTACCAAGCTTAAGAGGACAGCACGAATGTCTACAGGAGGGAAAACTCCACGACAGATCCTCTCTCCACGGTCACCTCCTCCTCGTACCACTCACTATAACCATGCAGGGAAGGAACACTCTAAGTGGGAAGAGTGGAGAAAGAATAATAAGGACTGGGATCCTCGGTCCGAATTGATCATGAGCTGCATTGAACATAATTCAGAATTGATTCGTATTCTGACCTTTGATTTGGAATATTTGATGAAACTTATTGAGGATCTTATCAAGAGAACACCACCACCATTGAAGGAGTAATTCATCATCAGGTTTGGCATCCCCTTGGCTTATTCCAAGCTTGGGGGAGTGTTGCGGTATCACCACCATTATCTCTTATATTTTACCTTTTTAGTGGATTCATATCTATGGTAGAGGAGTTATCTTATAGTTTGGTTTGCATGTGGAAGTATCTCTCCTTTAGTTGATTATCTATGTATCCCTTGGTGTGAGTGCCTTTATTGGAATATTAATAAGAAGTCTCATCTTTTACTTTTTGCACTTCTTATTTTACTTTGCAATCTCAATTATATGATGGATCTTGTTGATCAGTATTGGCATCACTTTGGGATCATCAAGTGGATCTAAATTGGTTTTGGCAAACCGAGTTCTGGTCAGTAGCATTACTTTGAAAGAGAAAAAGAGAAAAAGCTTATAGTTATTTTGTATCATTTGCTTTCTTTCTTGTAGGCTCATAAGCTTAGTATTCTTTATTTAAGATCTTTTGTGTCTTCAAGGAAGATTGCATGTTTGGCTTTATTTCTTGTATGTTTGCTTGTTTCTTTCAACTCTCTTGCTTGCTAACCAACCTTGCTAGCCAAAAACCTGTTTTGAGAAGGCATACTCCTCATGTTTCCAATCCCTTTGAAACCAAAACCTTTGACACTTGTGTCCACCATATCTACCTAGTAGCACTTTTGCTATTCCAAACAAATTCTCAAGATTCATCTACCTTTCGAATTAAAAAGTATGTGTTATGTGAAAACTAGTTAGTAAAGCTCTCACGAACTTGATGGCACACCTTATTTTATTGGCCCTAATAGACTTGAACCATTGTGCCATCAAATTTGTATATGCTTGCATCTATACGTTGGAATTAGCAGAACCGTGCTATCACGGGGAACGTTTTCAACATTGCACATGTACTTTGTACTCAGTTGATATCGTGCTCTTTTGTCTATGGATGTCAACGGTGTGAAATAAAGAGGGAACTTATAAGTCCATGGAGTCTGTATTTTGTGTTAGAGAAACGCTTGGGCCGCTAGCCTAAGCCATGCCTAATCATGGTGGAAACTTGCAGCATCACCATAGTGAGCTATCTATGAAGCATGCTCAATAAAAAGCTATGCAGATAGTAAATAAAAAGACCGTTGAGATGCTCATTGTCTGCTTGCCTTGTCATTTTGGTTATGGAAAAGATCATGTACCATGTGTAAGGGGTACCCCGTTGGCGTTTCTCTATGATACGCAAATACTTACAATGAGAAGAACTTACCGGTGACCAAAGTTGAGTAGCATGAGGAGTGGCCCTCATATTCAAGGGACATGAGATTGCCAACTTATATTTCGTCAAGCATATACTCCATCTTTGTGCACTTTAACCTTAATCATTGCAAGATGCCTATGATAGGGGCAATGAGGGCTCAAAGCTAGTAAGTACCATAATCTTTTCGAAGCTCTTTATGACTTGTAATCCCTGCTACCCTCTATGAAGGTACCTTTCTCCTAGTTACTAGTTTGAGTCAGTAAACCTACTTCCTCTCTATCTCCAGCAAGCGTTTGAGTTGTTGTGTTTCAAGAATTCATATGGTGATTTATTCAATCATGTTATCTATCCTCCTTGTTTGCACAAGACTCTTATCTATTGAGTATTACTTTGAAAGCCTTCACTTGTGAAAAACCTTTTTGAGCAAAGAGTGCTCCTGTTGTAAAACTTCTACAAAAAGCTTTTTGTGAAACTGTTTGCCAGGTGTTCTCTGACCAAGAACAAGTTTGCCAATTCCAATTATGATTTATCTTTATGCATCTCTATTGTGACTGTTGTACTTGGTTGCAAGTTAAGTTATATAATGGTGAATTGCTTTCTTCTATGAGTTGTGTAATGGTAAGTGTGATGCTTCTTGTTCGTATTATTTTATTGACACTTCACTCCATAAACCTGTGGACATGTTTACTGAGCTTAGTTTTCGCTTGGGGACAAGCGAAGGTCTAAGCCTGGGGGAGTTGATACGCCCAATTTGCATCACCATTCTATATCATAATCTACCTCTATTCATTGATATTTGCCTTATTATGAGGTATTACTTATGGCTTTCAGCTATTTATGCATGTTGGATGATTCTTGGAGGATGGACTGTCGTAGTCTGGATTTTGATGGAAAAGAGGGTGTTTCGATGCAATTTCGCGAAGATCGGAAAAATACCAGAAAAATATGGGAAAATATTATTTTACCAGAAGATTGAGGAAGCCAGAAGGAGGAACGAAGAAGGGCCGCAGGGGGCCCACACCCCCTAGGCGCGGGCCCACCTGACCCCGCGCCTAGGGCAGGTGTGGCCCACCTGCCCGGCTTCCGACTCCGCCCCTTCTCCTATATATTCCCTACGGAACCCTAAGCCTCGGGAGCAAGCACAGATAGATTTCCACCGCCTCTGGGGGCGGAAAACAACAAGAGAGAAAGATATCTCCGACAGATAGATTTATGCCGAGGGAATTCCTTCCCGAAGAGGGAAAATCATCGCCATCAACACCGTCATCAAGCTAGGCTTCATCAGGATCATCATCATCATCCACACCATCATCACCACTCCGTCCCGCTGTAACAATTGTGTTGGATATTGCTTTAGTTCTTAGGGGAAACTTTCCCGATGTTAATTACTATTATAGTTGATGCTTGTGAGTGGAACCATTGGATTATTGTTTATGTTCAGATTGTTATCCATTATCATATCATCTTTGATCTTGATCCATATGATGTCTTGTGAGTAGTTCATCTAGTTCTTGAGTACATGGGAGAAGTCATGTTGTTATTAGTGGATTTGTGTTGAGTTATTATTCAATGGTTTAGTATTTAAGTTCTGGTGCTATTCTTCTAGTGGTGTCATGTGAACGTCGACTACATGATACTTCACCATCTATGGGCCTATGGGAATGCATTGTGTATTTGGCTACTAATTGTGGGGTTGCCGGAGTGACAGAAACCTGAACCCCCGTTAGGACACCTTTGCACAAGGAAGTGTAGGATCTCAAAGTTTAAGGCCGTGGTTAGATTTATATCTCAATTACTTTCATGTAGTTACAGATGTTTGCAGGGGGTTTAATCACAAGTATGTATTAGTCCAAGTACGGTCGATACATTAACACAGGTTCACCCACACAACACTTACAACACCAAAGAAGAGTACTCAGCTAGATGAAGCGAAAGCACTTGACAGAATTCCCATGTGTCCTCAAGAACGTTTGGTCCTTATAAGTATTTCCACCGGCTTATACTTTGCTAAGAAAGGATTGGGCCACTTGTTGCGTTTGTTCTTTGTTACTTGCACTTTGTTTTGTTGCCTTATCAGAAAACCCCTAAAAATCAGTTTGCTAAGTATTCACAGGGATTTCCTCCTCCATACCACTGTTCAGCACCTTTTGCTCCTTGTTGGGATCAACACTCCTATTTATCGAAAGTACTACGATACACCCCCTATACTTGTGGGTCATCAAAGGGTTAAGAATATACGTTGAGTACGAGCGTACTCAGCAAGTTCACTAGAAAGGAGTGTTTGATGCACTATATCTATAGCCATAGACCATAGGTCATAGGCAATGCAAGTTTTTGTAAACATTTCTTTAAAGGTTGATTTTATTCTGAAAAGCTATGTCCGTCAGCCTTCATAGGTTTACCAGAACTTTCATGGAGTTCCTTTCCTGCAGCGTTCGTATCTCCTTCTCGGAACAGGGAGTAACAAGTTATAGTTCTTACACTCTGTAGAGGTGCGTTACTTTACCCATGAGAGATCTTAGCTTTGTTGCACATCTGGGTGTGCATTCCCGTTCACACTTACTTGTTATGAGGCCCAGAATAAGATCCAAGCCAATCATTGTCCTTCTCCGCGACCCCGCATATATCACAATTATTGTATGCCCAGACTCAAGGTAGACTTTTCCCCGTACAAAACGGCTATACCTTAGTTGGATACACACAACAACCATTAACACTATCAATCTGTCTTTTGTAAGCCCAGATCCACGGTAGACTTTTCCCCATATAAAATGGCTATACCCATGATCTGCAACTTACAAATGCCCAAAACAGTGTCCGATGCATGCGAGAGGGAGCCGATCCAGTTGACTTCTCCGTCCCATTCCAAATCTCATGGTTAACGCGTAATATGTGGTGCAAGAATCACTGGAGACATTGGTTGTTAGGTCCTAGATAATATGTTCCTTTACCACTGGAACTTTCATAATAGGTTATTACCTCATGGTAAATAACCTATAATCATATTATTATGAAAATAGTGTTTTCTGACCTTTTTGAGATGCAGGTGATGACAACACTGGATTTACAAAATACTTTACAGAAAATAATCAAAGGACATGAGCAAGTGTGAACTTGCCTTGATATAGAGGAGTATTGTAGTCGAATGTCTCGACTTGACCCTGGACCTCGGGTTCTACAAGAATACCATCATTGCCCGGTAAGGACAATGTTTAAAGAAGCAACATGTTGTTATGCATAAGTAATGAGATGCATAATGTAAAGTCCCAAGTAATTCCCCAACCATTACAAGTGAGTTGTATTTAAATGATTTTCTTAAGATCTTTATTAAATTTTTAAGTTTACTTCACAAAAGGTATAGTTGCTAGGACTCTAAGATAAACATATAAAATACGAAAGCTAAAGTACAATCATAATACAATTCTAAGATTGAGCGGTATCATGTAATCATTACAAGGTTTATGTTTTAATTTTATTATGACATAAAAATAATGGTATAGTGTTTCTTTTGAAATGACAAAAAGAATAACATTTGAAGAAAATATTCTTTATGTTAAGTTATTCAACTCTGAAGAGTAATAAGGTTAAAGTTATGGTTTCTGATAAGATTTAAATGATCTTGAGCCATTATATATCTAGCTTATGATATATCAGACCAAAGTTAACTATAAATATATAATTTGACTTGGGATATAACATTTATGGCATTAACAACAATTAGGGTTTTCCTAAGCATAATGAAACTTAGTCTTAAAGACTTAAAGATAGCATATTTAATATTTCTAGATTATACTATAAGATTTTCCTATATAAAGAAAATAGGTGAATTTCTTTTATGATATATTTAGTGAATACCAAGTTTGTTAAATATGACTATATATGAATTGAGATCACTTGCTTCTAATTTAAATTAATGATTTGAAAAACTAACTTTGTAAATCTTGGACTTATAGTTGGTTAAAGATTTTAAAGGAATATTATAAAATTGATTGTTTATATTTGGATAGTATCCTAAATTATAATTATAGTTTAGACTATTTTAGAGTTAAAAGATTATGTTTTGAACATGATTATTTCTTACTTAGGAAATAATGTTAAATAATTAATAAAACAACTATCTCATTTTAATAATTTTAATAATTGAAGATATATGGTCTTAGAATTTTAAAATGTTTTTGGAATAATATATTTAGGATTATCCTAGTAAGTATTCTTACTTAAAATCTTAAAATTGAATTTTATTTATTTTTAGGTATTATCTTGATTTTTATAAAATTTCTCAATTATTGAATGTCTTTAAATATTTGTTTTAAGTTTTATTTGTAAAATTTTAAGTTAGTATTTTTATTAGATAAGATATTTATTTTTATGCATGAAAGTGATTTTTATTTATTTTTAGGAATTTTTTGAATTTTTTAATTTCATTTAGTTATTTAAGGGTGTTAATGTTTATCTGCATTTTGTTAAACTTAAATAAATATGATTATATTTTTCTTAGGTGGAGATTATTTTAATAAACATTTTGATGTATTAAATATATTTTTAGGATTTTTCTACATTTTTCTAGGACTTAAACATTTATAGGGGTATTTTGGTCATTACTTTATTCTGGCCTTTTCTTATGTTTTTTTATTCTAGTCTGTTTGGTTAGTAACATGACTTGCCCGACCCAGCCAGGTCTGGCTCGAGGTCAACCCGACCCCGGCCCCTTCACCCTTCTTGCGCACGCACATACACAGAGGCAAATCCTCATCTTATTCCATTCGACTCCACCACCGCCTGCTCCCCATGGCCCTCGCCAGCCACATCCAGCTCCGCCGCTCGCCATCTGGCCTCCGCTCAGTCCTCTCCTTCTATTTCCCTATGCCTTGAGGTCACTCCATTTCCCCGCGCGAGCCTCTATGAAACCCTAGCCGTGGGCGAGGGTCGACCGACGTGGCACCAGCGCCCCTGGCTGTTCTTCACTGACGGCTACGAAGATCCTCTACTAGGAACGCACTATCTCATAGGATCCTTCGAGCTTCTGCTCGAGCCCGCCATCTCGGCCCTTCCTGGTTTTTCCTTTGGTGCTTCTACTTCCTCCTTCTTGACTTGACCAATCTCTCGACGCTGGCAGGTTAAATTGCAACCCCAGCGTCCACGACTCGCTGCTCTGGGTTTGATTATTGTGGTTTATGTTGTGGTGATGCTTTATTAGTGCTGCTGCCGACAGGACGACAGTGATGTCGTCATCGCAACCTCGTTGCTGCACTGCGTCCAGGCTTCGTCACGCCTACGCTCCAGGTGCTTGGCACACAGGGTGAGTTTTATTGTGACCGGCCTTCGAGCCGATGACTCTTCTCGGTGGCCTGGAGTGTTGCTTGAGCTCGTGTTGTTGTGGAACGAGCCTCTTGGATTTGATATTCAGCTTGAGCTATTTATGCTCCTGGTTGGGTACTATGTATAAGTAGCTTGTAGTAATTTTCCTTGAGCTGTGATGTTTGTTGTGGTGTGGTGGTCTCCTGGACATGTGCCATGCCCATGGTTTGTTTTAGTTAAACTACTGGTTACTAGTTAGATTATTTGACCTGACTTTGCTCTAGTTTGGAACTTGGAAAAAGGGATCTGACTCTATGTACTTGTTGATAGTAAAATGGTGTATATATTTGATTCCTAGATTCTTCTACAAGGAACATGATAAATCTGTTTTAGCTGGAATTACTGAGTGGTTGATTAATGTGATGATACTCCCTAATGGCTTCTGTGCATAAGACTGCCACTGTGGTGTCTCCATTTTGGAAGGTGCACAGTGGTAGATCTTGTGTGCATGTTTTGTTGTTAGTTGGATGGACAAGACAAGATTGTGGTTGCTAATGATAAGTATTCTTTAAGTGATATGTTGGAATATAAATTGAGTGATGATACTTGCAACTAATTGAATCCTAGACTTTCTTACTAGGGAAATGATAAAAAATGTCTTGTTTGAACAATCTTGATGACTAGCTAATATGTAAACTAACCTTTGTGGCTTCTACTGCCCTGGGCTGCTGCTGTGGTGCCTCCAATCTTGGAGTGTGCACAGTGGTAGCCCAGGCAGCATGATTTGCTGTTGGGAATCACTACAATGATGTAGTTGATGTTGATATATAAAAAATAGAGATTTAGCTCATGATGCAAAAGGCTGAAGCTAAATTGGTTGGTTAAAATGATTAAGTGTACCACTGTGGTGCCTCCCCTAGGAGTGTGCATAGTGGTAACATCTCAGATGTGGTTTGCTGGATTTCTTTACTTGGCCTGTGATGCAAAAGCTGAGGAAAAATCTTTTTAAGATAAGAACATATGTTTGTGTTGGACCTAAACCTCGGTGATGAATCTTTCCTGGCATCTCCATGCAATTTTGAGAATATCTCTTTATTCAATCCTCCTAGATAAAGATCTAGTTGAAGGATAGATGGAATTTATTGATTTGTAGAATTCCCCTGGTATTTCCAGATCTATGTGTGAGATAAAAGAATGGTTTCTACATGATCCAGTGGTTGGTTCTGATGATTTTTACCTGATGTTGGTGAGTGGCCTATGGCCTGTTGTAGATCTTCTACTTTACTTTGATCAGCTGCTAGAACTCCTCCTTGAGCACCTGGATGGATTTTCCAAGCAACCAGGATGCTTGTGGTTAGATGATTCTGCTTTATTGCCAGATCTAGTGCTTATCCTGCTCCTCCTTGCACTCCTGGCCTTCTCCCTCTTGATCCAACTCTTGATCTATTCTTGATTAGATAACCATAATGGTGGAGATTTATGGTGGTTTACTGATGACTGCAATCTCAAACAGTGCTCTAGTATATTTGTGGGAAATGGATACTATAGTGGTGTTCTTATGTTCTCTTGAGATAGAGCTGATGTTGGTTCAATGGATTGTGAATATAATCTGATGGTTCCTGGAATAGAGAAAGAAATAAGCAAGCAGGTGCTCTGCTACGGCTGCTCCCTATTCTTATCTACTTTCCAATGCTCCTGGTGTGTTGACAACACACATGTCTGCATGTGTTGAGTAAGCTACTTACTTGTGGGTTCTATAGGTTCAAGTTTCAAGGTTGTGGAAATATCTGTTATTGATGAGCTCAAGTTGAGAAGTGAATTTCCTGCTTCTTTTACTATGACTCTCTCTTTGTAGTTGGATCTCTAAATGGTGAAACTTGCCCGGGACTGCCTATGATGTTGAACTGAGGCCAGATTTGAAATAATAACATATACTATTTTTGGTGAAACTTGCCCCTCATCAACACTCCTCAGTGATGCAATGAACAGTGCACCTCACTGTTAGACTAAGAGCAAAATTACTAACACTAACCCTTTTTTTTGTTTTTATCTTTTATTTATTTGTTTTGTAGGAATCAAAAGAATGTCCAGGAATATCAAGACTAGATATTGGAATTGTGGTTTAGTTTTTAAGTTATTATAATTTTCTTATTCTTTTGTCATAACCATGTAATACTTATATTTTTGATTAAAGTATTTCTTTTTCTTTACTTGTAATTATAATCTGTGTAATGACTTATAATTACGTGTATTCTTTCATTCTTTGTAGTATTAAGTAAAGATTTCTTATTATTTGTTTTTCTTTGAATTACATTAATGTATGTGATTTCTTTATTTCATTTACATAATTGTAATTTATTTTTATTCTTTTATTGTAGAAGAATAATGTAATATTTCATGTATTCTTATTAATAAAGAATTATTTTATATAATTATTTAAATTATTTCTTTTTACTTAATTATAGTATTATTATTCCTGAACCTCTAAATTCAAATTTGAATTGAATTTGTAAATTCAAAGTAGATTTTAAATCCTACCCCTCCACAAACACAAATAATACCTAAAGGTCATGTCAAAATCTATCGCACTCACTGAGATGACTAATTTCTAATTCATCAAAGCAAGAGAAATTCTGATCACTCCAGGGTTTCAGTTTGCGAAAAATTTACCCGGATTTTTAGATGCATGCATGCAGATGCACAAAATCCTAAATCTACCATTTGTTTAGTCTTAAATTCTGGGATGTTACAGGCAACCCGTAGCCTGTTTGGGGGTTACGGTGACATGGCTAGAGATGTTTTACCCTATCATTGGGTTTTAATGGATGTTCACGTAATTAATTATAGTCAGGGTCGGCCAGGGGGGCTATGGGGCAGCCGCCTCGGCCCCAAAAAAACTAGGTGCCTAAAACAGGGCTAGCCCTGGGGGGACCTGCGGGGCAGCCGCCCCGGGCCCAAAAAAACTAGGGGCCCAAAAAAATGTAAGCGTACTATACATCGTAATAGGCAACCGCCCTGGCCCGTCGCTTCCTTTCCTTCCGCTAGACGCATTGCAGGCAACAGGCATGTTCAGCACTCCGACCGCGAACCGCCCTGGGCCAAGAGGGGCATCGCACCCTTGGATTCTGGATTCCCAGTGTCGCGTCCTTTCTGTTTCCCCTGGTCATCAGGCCATGTGCGTCGTGTCGAAGCATCATTTTCCGTTTTCCCCTACGTGAGTGCGTGCAAGACTGCAAGTCTCCCATCGCTTTAGGCCCTGTGTTGATTCCATGTCCCTGGGTCAGATCGTTCAGCGCAGAAGGACTGCTCTTGACAATCGACCACTAGTACTCCACCACCTGGGCTCTTGATATGCGAACCTCGGGGGATCCGGGGGTTATATATTACGAAGTTTCATGACATAAGGAAGGTACTGTGCGAAAACAGGGCAGAGACGGACTCCAGGGGGCTCACACCCCCTGGTGGCATGGCCAGCTAGGGCCCGCGCCACTGGTGGGTGTGGCCCACCTGACCTCCGTTTCCTCCTCTGTTTCGTCTCGTAACCTTCCGTATGTAATAAAAACATCAAAAATATAAAAAGATAAGGTTTTCACTAACCTTCAGTTTGCAGCACTTTTACCTACTCAAAGACAGACTCTGCAGATTCCTTCTCTCCACTCCTGAAAATTCCTCTCAAACAAGGCCTTACACATACCTCGTTGGCAACATTAGTGTATGCAAAAACAATAAACCTCTAGGTACACACTTCAACTGAAATCCAACAAAACTAAAGCTACTACATCAACTTCTTTCCAAAAGCCCAAAAAGAATCTGAAATGGAATCAATATAAGAGGCAAATGCAAATGATGACAGAAATCTATCAAAACTGACCAGCGGGTAAAGATTGACTTTTTCGAAAAACTTATGTTACTCAAATCAAAAAGTGCAAAACTAATGAAAGTTGGATAAAAACTTGGAGAACAAGAACAAAAAATTACAGCTCCATCCGAAGTACTGAGATCCTTCACGAATTTTTATAATGCAGCACAAAAATATGTCCTACGACAGCCACTTTTCACAACTCCTCTACTTCTCAAAAGTAGTTTATCTTGACACAAAAACCAAAAAAAAGGAGAAGGAGCGGTTATTACTGAGGTAATAACTTCCAAGACTCAACAAAACTATTGGGTTATCTCCCAAGAAGTACTTTTCTTTAATGCCTTAAAGTTAGGCTTGATAATTTCAAAGATGCTCACAAAGGAGATATATATTTGTAGTGGAAGAGAGCATCAAGAAGAAAATATCCAACACATTTGAGTCTAACCCACTTCCTATGCAAGGGAGTCTCATGAGAAAACAAATTATTGAAACAAAAGGCCACTAGCATAGGAAGATAAAACTAATGCAACTTCAAAGCTTTCAACATAAAACGGGGAAACTTAATATTATTGAGATGCATAAAACCATGTTTCCCTCTCTCATAATAACTTTTAGTAGCATTTTGGATAAATTTGACAATATAAATGTCTCAAGAAACAACTTTATCAGGAGAATGAGCATACTTATAATCATCAAAAAGAGGTCTAAGGTCATAAACTGGATCAATAGAAGCAAGTTGTTCAACCCTAAAATCTTCATTAGGCAAACTATTTTCATAAGGAGCTTTAGCAAATTTGGAAAAGTTAAAATCATAAGAATATCCATCAAACCTAGTTAAAACTTTCTCCTTTTTACAATCTATAATAGCTCCATAAGTGTTCAAGAAAGGTCTACCAAAAATGATAGGGCAAGTTTTACTAGCTGTTGAACCAAGCACTAGAAAATCAGGAGGATATTTAATCTTACCACAAAGAACCTCCACATCTCTTACAATACTAGCAAGGTGAATAACCACATCAATGTCCTCAAGCTCACAAGGACCAATTTTATGTATTTGTAAAGCTCATCAGGAAAATATCTAGAACTAGCACCAACATCACATAAACCATAATAGCAATGATCACCAATTCTCACAGAAAGCACGGGGACACTAGTTTTCCTATCTTTACAAGGATAAGAGACAATATTAGAAGCGTCTTCGCAGAAGACAATGTGCCCAACTTCTACGTTTTTAGTGACAAGATCTTTCTCATTGGCTACTACAAGATCAATGTTTATTTGCTCATCGGGTTCCATAGTTTTCTTTGTACCTTTGTTAACCGCACTAATTATCATAGAATACTCCTTTACCTTAGTTGGGAAAGGTGTTTTCTCAACATAAGGTTCAGGCAAAGTATGACCAATAGTACAAACTTCAGTATTTCTAGCAGGAACATGATTAACAACATCTTTATAAGGTGCATGGTACTTATTCCACTTCTTTTTAGGAATTTCTATATAAGAGGCAAAAGCCTTAAAACAATTGGCAATACTTTGAGAATCAAGACCATACTCAGTACTAATATCACGGAAGTCATCAGTTCCCATAAAAGATTTAATGCATTCATAATCATAATTTATACCTGACTTTCTTCCTTTGTCATTCTCCCATGCTTTAGTGTTTTCTTGAATACGGTCTAGGAGATCCCATTTAGCTTCTTCCTTCATACGTGTGAATGATCCAGCATAGAAGCATCTAGTAAATCTTTATCATGAAGAGAAAGTCTAGTATAAAATTTATTGATAATAATATTGTTAGGGAGTTCATGAATAGGACATTTAAGCATTAGTAACTTCAAATCTTCCCCAAGCTTGAGTTGTACTCTCTCCATCACGAGGCCAAAAGTTATATATTAGATTCCTATCCTTATGAATTTCACTGGAAGGATAGAATTTAGAGTAAAAGAGAGGTACTGATACGTCCAAAACTTATCTACTTTCTCGAACACTTTGCTATTGTTTTTCCTCTATACTTGTGTGATTTGGATACAACTAACACGGACTAACGCTGTTTTCAGCAGAATTACCTTGGTGTCTTGTTTTTGTGCAGAAAATGAACTATCAGGAAAAATCCCAGAAAATATGCCAAAAACTATTTTTCACCAGAAGATCCACGGAGCTAGAAGGGGAGATAGAGAGGAGGCCTGGGGGGCCCAGACCCACCCCAGGCGCGGGCCCACCTAACCCCACGCCTGGAGGGGGTGTGTCCACCCCAGGCACCTCCTCATCCTCCCTCTGCGCCTATAAGTTGCCTTCTAACCTAAAAACTCAGGGGGGGTCAATAGTTTTCCAGAAAGAGTTCTGCTCCGCCGTCACCACCAGAAACCAAGATTCGAATCCAGAAACTCCGTTTTGGCACCCTGCCAGGACGGGAAATTTGGAAAGGATCATCGCCATCGTCATCACCAACACATCTTCATCAACCACCGATTTTTCCCTCATCCATGAGTGAATAATCCCCCTGTAGGATTGGGGATGGTAGGGATTGGATGAGTTCTATCATGTAATCGAATAAGATCTATTAGGACATATTGCCTAGTATCTCTATTAGTGATATTTGAATTTGTTGAAACTTGTTGTGCTTAATGCTTGTCACTAGGGACCGAGTGCCATGATCTCAGATCTGAACTTATTATTGAATCATTATGATAGTATTGTTTGTGATCTTATCTGCAAGTTGTGTACACATATCATTGTCCGGATCCAAAGGCCCCAAAGTGACAATAATTGGGACAACCGGAGGGGATGGCTGTGGTGTGAGGATCAGATGTGTTCATGGAGTGTTAATGCTTTGCTCCGGTGCTCTATTAAAAGGAGCACCTGAATTGCCAGTAGTTCCCTAGAGGCCCCGCTGCCACGGGCTGGCTGGACAGAAGATGTTGTGCAAGTTCTCATTGCGACCACGTATGACTATATTTGGATCACATGCCTAGGATTGTTTAGTACTTGGATGCTTGTTATTATTTATCTGCAATGCCCTAGATCTTGAAGTTACATGTTTAGTGTCGTCCATGCAACGCCCGTCCATCCATCCCTATGCCTACCGCACTCGAATCCTACTGTTAGCGTTACTGTTAATATTGCTACTGTTTCACTGTTGCTGTTTCTTTGTTGTTGTTACTACCAAACTGTTGCTACTGATAAACTTTTGTGAGCAAAAATTATTTCCAGGTGCAGCTGAACTGACAACTCAGTTGTTAAGGCTTGCAAGTATTCTTTGGCTCCCCTTGTGTCGAATCAATAAATTGGGTAATTGTTGGGGATATGCTACATGGGTATCCTCGTAGCATGTCTCTTATCCGACTAACCCGGGTGGCCCATAGTCGGTAGCATGGCCTGTGGCCTGCTGGGCGGCCCAGTTAGGTGGATCCAGAAGGGAGGCCCATGCCGGATAAAGGAAGGCTACGGTGGAGTCACCAGCGTACCCGGAGCCTTGGAGTGCAAGATACACAAGACTAGTAATAGACGGTGTAGAACTCTGTAACCTGTCCGGCTAGGACTTTTCCCTGTAACCCTAGAAACTTGCGACTATATAAGTCGGGCCTATGGGAGCCTTTAGGGCATCGTTTTACACACACCTCGCACAGCGAACCTATCTCTGTAACCCGGCGTATTGCCATTATAGTGATTTATAGCAGGAGTAAGATTCCGCCACCTTTGTGGGATCTGAACCTGGGTAAGCTGTGTTACCTCGTACCCGTCAACCATTCGCCTTACCCCACATCTCTAAACACGCACTGTGAGGACCCCTCCATGGCGTACTCATCGGAAATACCACGACAGTTGGCGCCCACCGTGGGGCAAGAGGCGCTTCAGGCTCTTCAGCGGGCGAGGACCAAGATCTTCGCGGGAATCGGCGAAACCATAGCCATCGGTCGTGTTCTCTTCTCCGGCAATGTTCCGATCGTCCCCCCCGACGAGTTCTGGATCCCGGCGAAGACGAACCCTATGCGGTGTTCAATCGTTCCTATCGGAGACATCCACCTCTTCATCGGCGAAACCGACTCGGGCACTAGTTCCCTGGGAGTCGGAGGAGCGTCAAGACCCGCACGGACCGCCTACAGGCAGGATACGTTCACGGAAGGATCGATGTTGGATCTCTCCTCAGAGTTTGCCGGCAAAGATCGGAAAAATTCAAGACCCACCCAAACCGCCCCTGTGCAGGATATAAAGGTGGAAGATCACTGCAAATCCGCCGGCTTTGTCCGTGCGTCTGGATAGCAGAGATCCAAGTTCATCGGCGTGGTTACCATCTTCGATCTGGCGCATTGTGTTCAGAGAGAGGGTGAAAACCCCCGCGATTACTTGGCCAGGTGGCTCCGTATACGAGCCGATCTAGCCCACTACCCCAATGATGATGCTATCTATCACTTTGTGGAAGGACTGGACCATGGCACGCTCCTCCGACATTCTCTAAGACAGCAACAGGCGTCAGGACGCCTTACCTTCGAAGGCATGGTGAACACCGTCAACAACTACGCAGAGGCTGAAGCGGCAGCTCAGACAGCGCTTGCGCTCATTGACGGAGCCCCTCCGATTTAGCCACCACCACCACCGCCTCCAGCCGCCATCGTCGTAGCAGCACCACCACCTCCAGTCATCGTCGAGGCCGTTGCACCTCCACCGCCCGTCATCGAGGAAGTCATGGCACCCTCTGACTCTGTCATTGACGCGCTTTATGCTGATTTCAGTGCAGATTCAGAGGAAATAGACTTCAGTCCAGAAGAGCTAGACTCCGCTATGCAGGAGATGAAGGAGGAGTACTCGCGCGACGAACAAGCTAATAACACCGTCATGTCTCGAGGGGTGTTCGTCACCATTGCGACAGCGATGGATGAAGACCAGCCCGGGCAAGCTCCGCCTACGACGCTGGATAAGGGGAAGGGGACACTTATTGCTGCTGACGATGATCGCGCAAAAGTCATGCCTCCTCCACCTAACCCAGTGCAGCAGCCGCAGGAACTTGGCACCGGCCCGAGCAACAATAACACCGCAAACTTGCCGCCTCCAGCGTCCACGTCGGCAGCAGCCCATGTTACTCTAGCTGATAGAGTGATGTATGGCAACCTCCTCGTTGAGCCACTAACCGTTGATCATATCCGGAACGTGACTCAGCTTGACGAGAAGCGCCAGCAGTTGCTGGAGGAGGCGCAAGCCATCGCGGAGCAAGGCGCTAAACTAGATCGAGATCTAGTCAACACGCAGAAATCCATAGAAAAAGCTAGAGCAATGGAGGCCGAGTACAAGACTCTCCTACAGCAGTAGAAGGCTAAGAAGGCTCCGGCTCGCGTCATCAACGATCCTGGTGTACGGCGCAACCTAGGATGGGCTCCCTCGAAGCCGACACAGGCCAAACCATACATTGACAGTGAAGGCAAACAGGTGATGCCCACCCCACTCCTTAACCTCGCCATCGCCAAGACCTTTCTGGAGCAGGATAGATCGCCTGAGGCAGTAGAACAGGTCTATGACCTAGTGGCTAAGGCGGTAAAGCAGCAGGAAAAGGCCACCTCCCAGAGGCTTGAGTCTGACCCAGCGCTCTGCCGGTCTAGCCAGTACAAACCGCCAAGGGATAGATCTCCTCAGGATGTTGGACCACAGACGGGTTCATCAGAACGAAGACGGAGGGATGCGCACAACAGGAAGGATGCTATCCCCATATCCTCCGACCACGGAGAAAGATCCCAACCTCGCCGCCCATCGCCACTGCCCCGATCCCCCCGACGTCAGGAAGACTACAAGGCTCACCATCACACGGATATGCCCCTACCAAAGCAGTGCGGCATCGTCATCTGCGAAAAATCAGCATAGACCCGTCATGATGAAGAGCGCCACCAAGGACACAAGAGCAGGTCACACCACGACCCTCCGCGTCCGACAACCAACCGTGACAGGAGCGAGGCATCGCAGGAGGGTAACAGCAAGAAGGCTAACCCACTGCCACCTCTGCCTCCATCGCCGCCAAGCAGTCACCATGGCGGAAGAGGGCCGCGTCGTTCACGCAGCCCATCCCCTGTTGACAACAAGAAGAAGAACCAGGAGCCGTGCGATGCACGTTCACAGATCGACAAGATCCACGAGGCCCGGGAAGGACCATACCTGGGACCACGTTGCTTTGGACCTGCAATACAGTCCGCAACTTACCCCAAAGGTTTCTGGATTGACAAGACCATCAAACCCTATGACGACACCGCCAAGCCTGCCACATGGTTGCAGGACTACGGCAACGCGGTGGAGATTGCCGGAGGCAACCCCAACGTCTCTGTCAAGTACCTCCCGTTAATGTTGGCGGGCACGGCCCGTCAATGGATCGACGACTTGCCGGAGAGATCTATCTACAACTGGCTGGACATGCAAGAAGCACTCACCAAGAACTTTGAGGGTACATACAAGCGTCCCTGCACTGTGGGCGATCTACAGCGGTGCGTGCAAGAGAAAGACGAGACATCTCGCGCCTACCTCTCCCGCTGGCTGGAAATGAAGAATTCTTGTGCAGGGGTGCACGCCCAGACCGCCATGGCCGCCTTCATCGATGGGTTGGAAAGGGGCACGTTGCTCCGACATAAGCTGAAGCGCTTGTAGGACAATCATCAGCTTGACTTTAATCAGATGATTCAGTTAGCCAGTGAGTTCGCAGCTGCCGACGACGATGCTCGTGGCTCTTTGCCGGCAACGGCCGTTCCAACCCAATCTCGGAGGAACAACGGTACAAAGCGGAAAACCGTTCCAGAAGAAAAGCAATCTACCGACATGGTCGCCATGACTTTTGCAGGACGAGGAGAAGGCGGACAACGTGTCCGAAGAAGGGGAGCAGGCCGCGGGCAGCAGCGAGGAAGTGAAACCAACTCGGAGCCGCTCCGTGTTCCCCAAACGTACGAGGAGTACCGTGATATGCCGTGCCTCGTACACCTAGATTTCAACGGCAAGGACACCATACCAATCGACACTGCAAGTTCGTCAACAACCTCAAGGAAGATCCGGAGTCTGGCTACAAGCGAAGTCGGAAGAATAGACCGCGAGGAAAGGTCAAGGGGAAGAAGAAGGAGGAATAGTCCAAGGATTCAAGTGACATGGACGAGGACGTTGACCCCAAGCACGCCGCCAAGAGCGACGACAAGGGCAAGAACCCCTTCGCAAAGAAGGCCCCATTATACCACACTTTCCTTGGCACCCCCACCGTCCGACAACAGAAGACCTCTCTAAGGATCGTGATGGCCACTCTCCCCCAGTTCCCCAATACCTGCGCTGGTCGGAGGTTCCAATCGCTTGGGACAGGACGGACCACCCAGACCTTGTGCCCACGGAGAACCAGTACGCCATGGTCATCAACCCATTGATTGACGGCGTGGAGTTCACCAAGTGCATGGTGGATAGTGGAAGCAACATCAACATCATGTACCAAGATACACTGCAGAAGATGAACTTGACGGAGTCAAACCTAAGGCGGACCAACACCGTGTTCCATGGCGTAGTTCCTGGCCGGGAAGCTCGGTCCCTTGGGTGCATCACACTTGAGGTAGCCTTTGGCGATGTCAATAATTACCGCCAAGAGCGCATGACCTTTGAGGTGGTCCCCTTCAAGAGCGTGTATCACGTCATATTCGGCCGCGACATATTCCACACATTCATGGCCAAGCCATGCTTCATATACAACAAACTCAAGATACCCGGACCAAGCGGTGTCATTACCGTATCCGGAAGCTTTACCAAGGCAAGGGACTGCGAGATCAATAAAGAAGCCGTTGCAGAAGCTGTCGTCTACAACAAAGAATTCAAGGAAATCTAGAGCAAGGTCAATGACTCAGAGATGCCCGCGTCGAAGAAGCAAATCTCCGACTCCGCTCCTGCGTTCAAGGCCGCCATCGAGACCAAGTCGGTGGAACTTGTGGTAGGCGATGCCTCCAAGACCGTCGCCATTGGGACGAACCTGGATCCCAAATAGGAAAGTGCGCTCGTCGAGTTCCTCCATGAGAATAGGGACATCTTTCCCTGGCAACCTGCCGACATGAAAGGTGTACCTAGGGAACTTGCCGAGCACAGCTTAAACATAGATCCAAAATGTAAACTAGTGAAACAACCTCTATGACGCTTCGGAGATGAGAAGAGACGCGCCATTGGCAAAGAGATAGCTAGGTTACTTAAGGTTGAGTTTATCCGAGAAGTCCTTCACACCCGATGGGTGGCCAATCCTGTACTTTTCCCCAAAAAGGGAACCAATGAAATAAGAATGTACGTTGATTACACCAACTTGAACAAAGCATGTCCCAAAGATCCGTTTTCTTTGCCTCGCATTGACCAAGCCATTGACTCGACTGTAGGGTTCGCAGCATAGAAAACAAAAAATTTCCTACGATGGGAACAACTAGGTACCAAGATCTATCTACTAGATACAAACAACAGGCAGATGTATATCCATAGAGAACATACCCTTGAAGACCGACAAAGATTAACGAGTCCAAACTCGTGGTTTATGTAGACGATCTCTTGCCGATCTCAAGATCGAGAGGAAGTCCTAGCGCCGCAAAACAGCAGCGCATCCGTGCTCGCACACACGTTCGAGGCACCGAGAAACCTCCGCATCCTCGCTCCAGCGATGCAGCGGAAGCACAACTCTTTCTTGCCGAAAAGCCACCGGGAACATGTATCTCGCTAGTCTGAGACCATGGGGGATAAATTCTAGAGGGGGAGAGAGATCCTTCACGAGGAGGTGTACTTTGAGAGGAGGAGAGGGGGGCCTTTTATAGGAGAGAGGGGGCACCCAAGGGGCATGGCGCCCAGCCATGGGGGCTGCCCCCACCTCTTCCACATTCATGTGGGTGGAGCTCCCACTCAAAATGAAAAGCCTCCACTCCCATTAAAAAGCCTCCACTCAAAAATCCACTCACATGCATTAAATTTCCACCAAATTTAATGCAAGCTCTCATTTAAATAAAACTCTTTTATTTATTTATTCAGAATTTTGTTAATTACTTTAATTAACAAACATTCACATAAAACCCCTTGCTAGTATTCCATTTCACATGCAGAACCAGTTTCACCAATTTCAACCGAAATAGTTTCGGTGTCTAGTGAAATAAATTCCTGCGCTTTCCTTTTCTTTTAGGCATGAAACTTTTGCTCCAAATGGATGTCGGTGTCTCTTAAGTGTGTCACCCTACGGTTCGTGAATAATGCGGACATGATCGAGACTCCTCTCAGATCAATAATCGTTTGGATCCGAGACCCATACTGACTCCCACACATTCAACGATGACTTTCTTGTGATCGTCGGAACCTTTTACGCTAGTATCTTAATCCCTTTGTTTCGTGATATATTACATGTCCGAGATTCGATCATCGGTATCTCCATACCTAGTTTCATCTCGTTACTGCCATGCACTCTTTTTTCGTTCCCGTGATATAACATTCTAGTGATCAAATCACTTGCTTGCAAGCTAATCAATGTGATATCACCGAGAGGGCCCAGAGCATATCTATCCGTCATCGGGATGAACAAATTCCACTCTCGATCCATGGGCCTCAACATAACACTTTAGTAGTTCTGAACCCATCTTTATAATCACCCTGTTACGGTGTGACGTTTGATGTTATCAAGAAACTCTTCCGGTGTTAGTGATTGACATGATCTCATGGTCTAAGGATTAGGATCACTTCGTAAGTTGTTATAGCAATATAAACTCAATGACTTTGATTGTAATGCTATAATTCGGATGAATGTTCATCACACCATTACACTAATGTTGTGACCTCGTTATTAACAACATCCAATGTCCATGATCAGGAAACCTATGATCATCTTGTTAATCAACGAGCTAGTTTATAAGAGAGGCATAACTAGGAACTACCTTTTGTTTATTAAACACACATTTATTAATGTTTCCGTATTAATACAATTATAGCATGCAAAATAAACATTTATCATAAATAAGGAATACGATAATAACCACTTTATTATTGCCTCTCGGGCATATTCCCTTCAGTCTCCCACTTGCACTAGAGACAATAATATAGTTTGAAAACTTTGTGTATTGAACACCTATGGCTTTCTGGTGTTCCAAATATGCAACTGCAAGTGGTTAACATAATCTACGGATCTGACACTTTCAGGTCCGTGTGTATTTGCATGTCTTTGCGTCTTCACGCATCACTCATTCTCCAATGAGATGGCATTGTATAAATTTGGTCTTTTGGTGAGACCTTTAGTTCCTTGGGGTTAAAACACGTCGATACTATTGTCGTACAATATATCTTTAGTGTTAGCCCGTTGCGAACCACACCTTAGTTTGATTTCAAACTACTTGACACAAATTCCCTCCTTTGCTGCTACTATAGCAGTCATATACTTAGCCTTTTGTTGTAGTATCCGTCACAATGTCTTAACTTTGGAATTCATCCAAATCCATCATGGAATCTCCTTTCCATTACATTGTGCCACCCATAGTTTAAATTGAGATAAACTTAATTTGTATCGTGTGACAAAACTAGTATCAATGTAACACTTTACAATGAACTATTTATAATTATTTGTCACCTCTACACAAATATATTCTTAGTTATTCCAAAGGATCATAAGAATTTCCTTACTATTGTCCAATGATCATTTTATGATTCATTCTGGTATATGCTCATAACACTTAGAGCATAGGACATATCTGGATGTGTACATATCATGGTATGATTGATCAAAACATTCTCGTGATTTCACTCATCAAGTGTCAAAGAACTTGAATCTTGTTTCACTTATCAAGTGTCGATACACTTGAATCTTGATTCAATTATTTTCCATGCGACAAGAACCATTTCTTGTTGTTTCTATATTGAACTCCTTCAATATCTCATATATGTACGTTTGGCACAACCATATTAGCATCATAGTTTATCCACTATAGACATTCATGCTAAATATTCGGGTTTTGCCTAAGTCTTTCATCGAAATGAAATTCTTAACCATTGTCAATAAAACATACATCATTTGTAATCAACAAGATGTCATCCACATAATGTATTAGAAATGTGTCTCAGCACTCCCACTTAATTTCTTGCAAATGCAAGCATCTTCATCGTCTCCTGATGAAAAACTCATTTTTCATCATGGTGAAGATTCCAACTCCGCGATGCTTACTTCAACCATTGAATTTTGCATGCCCTTTTAGCATCCTTTGAATTTAACAAAACCCTTTGGACCGTGTCATGTACACGTCCTAGGTAACCATTATATTAGAAGAACTTTGTTTTGTTTATTCATCTACCATATACCAAATTATATGTAGTGGTTTCTACTTTAATCCGTCCAGACTAAATATCGCTATGAAAGATCAAATCTTGTCATAGTCAACTCCTTGAACATTGTCGTAAAATACTTGACGACATGTCGACTATTTCATAGATGTGAAACATCCATGTCTGTTTCTTTATAGATCCAAATACGACCGATAGGTTTTTACACCTTTCTGGAGGGTCTTCCAAGTTCAAAACTTGATTTCTCGTGTATGGAACTATCACGGATATTATGGCTTCAAGCCATTTGACGGAGTCAGGGCCCATCATCGCTTCTTTGCATATAGTCGATTCATCATTGTCAAACAATAATGATTTACTCTCAAATCTTAATCATTTGATTGTTTATCCGACCTTCTTGGTTCAATAGGAACTTTATACCTCCGTGACCGCAACCTTTGAGGCACGTAATCCATGAGCATTTTGGCTGCCTCCGGAACATTTTCCAGCGCTGCGCAACTCAGCACATATTGCTAAGGTTCGTTAACCTTATCAATGTTCTATTGTCCTCCCACTTAACATTTATGAAAAATTCCTTCTTCAAGAAACTTCACGTTTCAAGCGACAAACCCTTTTGTCCTTGGTGTTATGGAGGAATAACCAATTGTTATTCGAAATAACCTACAAAGACATGCTCATCCGACTTCGGTTGTAAACATCTTACTTATGTTTAGCATACCAAAATTTAAAAAATGACAACTTGGGTTTTACCCCAAACCATAACTTCCATGGTGTCATTTCAACAGATCAAGATGGAGCTCTTTTCAGTGTAGAAGCGGAAGTCTCTAAAGCTTTAATCTTTTAAAACATAATGGCAGTTTTATAAATAACACCTTTGATCCTACCATGTCAAACAAGGTTTCATTACAAATCTCAAACATTCCATACTCCTATGGTGTTTCGGGATATGTAAATCTAGGTGTTTTGCTAAACTTTTAACTCAAATAAATCCCTTTTATGATAAAATCATAATTCATTTATTTTTCTTGTTACACTTGTAACTCAAATAAATCCCTTATGATAAAATTATAAACCATTTATTTTCTTGTCACGAGGATTTTCACTTCATCTTGAAATTCTTTGAACGTTTTCAAATATTTCACACTTCTTTCTCATTAAGTGAACATTCACTCAAATTTCCGGAGAAAGCATATGAAGTTGAAATCCATCGCTTACGACTACACATAATGGACTACATACATCAATATGTATAAATTCCAATAATTTAGTCGTTCGTTCTTCTTTGGCCTTTGAACGAAGTTTTAATTATCCCGAGGAAAGTCTCACAAGCGTCACTTGATCAAATCAAAGACTCCAAAAATCCATGAATATGGAAATTCTTCATGTTTTCTTTCCAATATAATTTAAACAGCGATGTCACTTCGTAAGTGATCTTTCAATCATTTGTCTTGCGAAATTTTAGCATTAGGTTTTATGGATGTGATTTCTCCAACTAGATTTGTAAATCATCCATCTTATATGGAATACAGTAATTATTTGAACAACCTTTGTTCTCATAATACCTGATTCAAATAACAATTATTAAAACAAATCTTGAAGTCAAGCTTTGATGTCAACGAGAATACAAACAACGGTTTGTTTGTTTTCGATGAACATCATCACATATTCTCTTGCTAGTTACTTAGGCCATTTTGGTTCATGAAGTGCGTCGTTCCGTATGAAATTTCATACCAACCAATTCGGTATCCAATACCCAAGAACCACATTGTTTAACAAGCAAAGAATAGAACCATAACATGTATATCATATATATATATACCTAAATTGGATATTTCCAATCTTTTCTTTTCTGCCAAATATATTTTATAGATTCTCTTTCAGCATTTACTTTTCCTTTTTAAAAGAATCTATCAACATCAAAAGTGGCGCCATATACATGACACATAGTCCAAAGCCTGTCTATTCAAATAATAATACCTTTGGACTTGCACATTGAAGTAGATCACCATCATCAAAATGATCGGTATTCTTTCAAAATCCATTCTTTAGTAATCTTTTAGTGTAGTAAACACTTTACATACATCTTCTATTCACCCTTATCATGACGACTTTCATGACCAAGCTACTGTAGCTTATAAAGGCAAATATGATACTTAAGATACTAACACTGGAATTGTTACTCTTGATTTAATACCAATTATTAAATCTCACGGAGTAAATAAAGTTTGCTGAAAGTTTGCAATAGGACTTTAAACTTTAGATTGACACTCAACACAATACGTTACCAGTTCGTAAAGTATATATCCAGAATTCTATAGTTCTATTATCTCAATTACAACTATGCATAAGGTGGTGAACGAATGCCAATGACTACAACAAATTATGCAAATTCACTTTGATTTAATTTATGATAAATTGAGTTCTACTAATCCAAATTAGAAATGAACTCCCACTCAAAAACGACATCCATCGTGTCTTTTTGGTGATTACATGAACCAAATCCACTACACCAAGTCCGATCATCACGTGAGTCGGTGTAGCTTCAAAGGCGAGCATCCATATGGTCATCATATCAAAAACATATGAATCATGCTTTTCGAGGCCATGTCTGTACATGCTAGGCTCGCCAAGTAAGAACCTTAGTATTCGCGTGTGTAACTGTCTTACACCCGAGATATGCTCATGGATTCAAGTACACCCGGTCATCACGTGATGTCTTGAAGCGAGGAAACATTGTCGGTGCATACTTAAGGAAGAACACATTCTTATCTTGATATCTAAATGAGGGATCATCTTATTATGCTAATAAAACGCCAAACAATCAATATAAGATGCAATCAAAACATCACATGTTTATAAGTGAAATGATATGGTTCCCGCACTTGATCTCCATCATGTGCATCGTGGTATGATCTCTATCATACCTCTATGTGTAAGGCCAAGGTCTATGGAACCTACACGTTATGTGTGTTGTAAGAGTATCATATTATACTTCTACTTACAACATCACCATATCATAACACTAGCCCAGCAACAATCTAAACTAGACGCCTCTAATTTATCCATTGCAAGTTTTACGTGGCTTAGGGCTTTCGAAGATAGAACCGTTCTTACCTACGAACATGAACCACAACGAGGATAACCAAATTGTTGACAACTCGTTGCAAATTAGATATTGACTATAGTAGGAGAGACAGAAACCCGCTAGCCACTTATGCAAAACTAGTTGCATGTCAAGCGTGGAACAGGTCTCATGTGCGAGGACATGTAAAGTTTTTCCGGGCCGCTTCATCCCACTATTCCACCAATATCCAAAGTACAACTAAGAAGAAATAAAATGATCATCATCGCCCACATACTCATATGTGTACTACCCGTGCAAAGTATCTACGCATAGATCCGGCTCTGATACCACTGTAGGGTTCGCAGCATAGAAAACAAAAAATTTCCTACGATGGGAACAACTAGGTACCAAGATCTATCTACTAGATATAAACAACGGGCGGATGTATATCCGTAGAGAACATACCCTTGAAGACCGACAAAGCTTAACGAGTCCAAACTCGTGGTTGATGTAGACGATCTCTTGCCGATCTCAAGATCGAGAGGAAGTCCTAGCGCCGCAAAATAGCAGCGCATCCGTGCTCGCACACACGTTCGAGGCACCGAGCAACCTCCACCTCCTCGATCCAGCGATGCAGCGGAAGCACAACTCTTTCTTGCTGAAAAGCCACCGGGAACATGTATCTCGCTAGTCCGAGACCATGGGGGATAAATTCTAGAGGGGGAGAGAGATCCTTCACGAGGAGGTGTACTTTGAGAGGAGGAGAGGGGGGCCTTTTATAGGAGAGAGGGGGAACCCAAGGGGCATGGCGCCCAGCCATGGGGGCTGCCCCCACCTCTTCCACATTCATGTGGGTGGAGCTCCCACTCAAAATGAAAAGCCTCCACTCCCATTAAAAAGCCTCCACTCAAAAATCCACTCACATGCATTAAATTTCCACCAAATTTAATGCAAGCTCTCATTTAAATAAAACTCTTTTATTTATTTATTCAGAATTTTTTTAATTACTTTAATTAACAAACATTCACATAAAACCCCTTGCTAGTATTCCATTTCACATGCAGAACCAGTTTCAGCAATTTCAACCGAAACAGTTTCGGTGTCTAGTGAAATAAATTCCTGCGCTTTCCTTTTCTTTTCGGCATGAAACTTTTGCTCCAAATGGATGTCGGTGTCTCTTAAGTGTGTCACCCTACGGTTCGCGAATAATGCGTACATGATCGAGACTCCTCTCAGATCAATAATCAGAAGCGGGATCTGGAGACCCATACTGACTCCCACACATTCAACGATGACTTTCTTGTGATCATCGGAACCTTTTACGCTAGTATCTTAATCCCTTTGTTTCGCGATATATTACATGTCCGATATTTGATCATCGGTATCTCCATACCTAGTTTGATCTCGTTACTGGCATGCACTCTTTTCTCGTTCCCGTGATATAACATTCTAGTGATCAAATCACTTGCTTGCAAGCTAATCAATGTGATATCACCGAGAGGGCCCAGAGCATATCTATCCGTCCTCGGGATGAACAAATTCCACTCTCGATCCATGGGCCTCAACACTTTAGTAGTTCTGAACCCATCTTTATAATCACCCTGTTACGGTGTGACGTTTGATGTTATCAAGAAACTCTTCCGGTGTTAGTGATTTACATGATCTCATGGTCTAAGGATTAGGATCACTTCGTAAGTTGTTATAGCAATATAAACTCAATGACTTTGATCGTAATGCTATACTTCGGATGAATGTTCATCACACCATTACACTAATGTTGTGACCTCGTTATTAACAACATCCAATGTCCATGATCAGGAAACCTATGATCATCTTGTTAATCAACGAGCTAGTTTATAAGAGAGGCATAACTAGGAACTACCTTTTGTTTATTAAACACACATGTATTAACGTTTCTGTATTAATACAATTATAGCATGCAAAATAAACATTTATCATAAATAAGGAATACGATAATAACCACTTTATTATTGCCTCTCGGGCATATTCCCTTCATCGACGGCTGGCTCGGAACTTTTGTGTTTTCTCGATGCATACTCAGGATACCACCAGATCAAGATGAGGAAGTCAGACCAATTGGCCACTTCGTTCACTACCCCATACGGCATGTTTTGTTATGTGACAATGCCCTTTGGGCTGAAAAACACAAGTGCTACCTACCAGCGGACAATGCAACGTTGCCTTCATGACCAAATTGGTCGGAACGTTCACGCCTATGTGGACGATATCGCGGTGATGTCTAAAAAGTCAAATGACTTAATCTCTGACTAAAAAGAAACCTTTGATAATCTCCGGAAATACAACATGATGCTCAACCCTAAGAAGTGCGTCTTCGGGGTTCCAGCCGGCAAACTGTTGGGCTGCATCGTTTCCCAGCGCGGAATCGAGGTCAACCCGGAGAAAATCAAGGCCATCTTAAACATAAACCGTCTGACATGCCTAAAGGACATCCAACGACTAACAGGTTGTGTTGCAGCAGTTAGTCGGTTCGTCAGCCGACTTGGAGAGAAGGCTCACTGCATACAAGTTCTTTGAAGAAGGCGGACAAATTCACATGGACAGACGAAGCAGATGCAGCATTGAAGCAGCTCAAGGAGATTCTTTCCTCAGCGCCCATCCTTGCAGCACCCGAGCCTGGTGAGCCCCTGTTAATTTATATGGCGGCAACCAACCGGGTTATCAGCATCGTCGTCGTGGTAGAGCGGAAGGAACCAGGCTATGAGCACGGAGTTCAACGATCAGTTTACTATGTAAGCGAGGTCCTGACGGAGTCCAAGCAGCGCTACCCGCACTACCAAAAGATAGCTTATGGAGTATTCCTTGCTTCTCGAAAGCTGAGGCATTACTTTCAGGAGCACCCAATCACAGTGAGCAAGACTCCATTGTCAGACATTATCAACAACAGCGACGCTACAGGAAGGATCGCGAAGTGGGGCATTGAACTTGCCACCTTCGAGATCACCTACAAAAGACGCGACGCTATCAAGTCACAAGCCTTGGCGGATTTTATTGTAGATTGGACGGAGATGCCGGATGCCACTCCACTGCCAGAACCAGAGTACTGGATGATGCACTTTGATGGATCAAAGTTGCTCAACGGCTAGGGGCTGGTGTATTACTACAATCACCAAAAGGAGACAAGCTGCACTACGTTCTGCAGATCCACTTCGAGGCTACAAACAACATGGCGGAGTATGAATCACTCATTCACGGACTACGTGTAGCCAAGGATATTGGCATCAAGCGCATAGTTTGTTGTGAAGATTCTGACTTGGTTGCCTAGCAGGTGGCTCGCACCTGGAATGCGCGGAACCCTATGATGGCGGCATATCACGACGAAGTGGACGAGATAGCCAAGAGCTTCTTGGGCTACGAAGTCAAGTATGTGCCTAGGGAGCAAAACGAGGCGGCTGATCTACTGTCTAAGCTTGGATCAGGGCGCAAGCAAATTCCGCCAGGAGTTTTCCTAGAGCATCTGCGCACACCATCCGTGAAGGGCGCCGACATCGACAACCGGGATAGAGCTGACTCTTTCGTTAACATGGTGACAAAGATCCCTCCGGCTTGGACAAAACCGTTCATGGAGTATCTCGAACACGGAACTTTGCCCGACGACGAGGTCGAACGACGGCAAATAGTATGACGAGCAAAGGGTTATACCATAATCAATGGGCAACTCTACAAGCGGAGCACTACTGGTGTATACCTAAAGTGTGTTTCCCAGATAGAAGGTATGGAAATCCTACGTGAAATCCATCTCGGAGATTGCGGGCATCACGCCGCTCCTCGATCGTTGGTCGCGAAAGCCTTCCGGCAAGGATTCTACTGGCTGACCACGTAAGCGGACGCCGACAAGCTGGTTGAAACATGCACATGATGCCAGTATTATGCCCGACAACCACATGTTCCTGCTGAATAATTGCGAACAATACCAATAACTTGGCCGTTTGTAGTCTGGGGGCTAGACATGGTGGGGCCATTACAAACGGCACCGTGTTGATTTACGCATCTGCTTGTAGCAGTTGACAAATTCACCAAATGGATAGAAGCTAAACCCATTAGAAAGCTTGATGGGGCAATCGCCTCGTGTTTGTCCGGGATCTAGCGGTGAGATTTGGTCTCCCACATAGCATCATCACGCATAACGGAAGCAACTTGTCACTCGGAGAAGTGGAGGCCTATTCTTTGGGACAAGGCATACGACTTGACCTTGCATCTGTGGCACACCCACAATCCAATGGTCAAGTTGAGCGAGCCAATGGATTAATTCAGCAGGGAATCAAGCCACGTCTTGAGGCACCGCTACATAGAGCAGCTGGAGCTTGGGCGGAAGAATTGCCATCTCTTTGTGGAGTTCTGAACTACACCCAATGATCCACCGGCTACACCCTATTTCATAGTATATGGAGCGAAGCCATCCTACCTCCGACATCCTCCACGATGCACCAAGAGTTGCCGCCTTTCGAAGATGACGCTGAAGAATCCAGACGCCTATATGTGGACCTTCTCGAGGAGGAGCGTTTTGGCATGCCAAAGATCCGCCATCTACCAGTGAAGCTACACAGCTACCATAGTCGCCGTCGGCATCGCTTTCTTAAAGAGGGGGATTTAGTTCTACGACTTAAGCAGAAGAAGTCACACAAACTATCCCCGCCATGGGAAGGACCGTTCATCATAAGCAAGGCGCTGCTCAATGGGTCTTACTACCTTGTCGACAATCGTGAACTCAAGGATAGACCCAACGAGGATCATAAGCGTAAGCGACGTGACCCGAATGATGACTACCCGGAGCTTGATCGGCCATGGAACATAGCACAGCTACGTCCTTTCTACACTTAGCACTTTTTATCTGATCGTGTACCTCTTATATGATCAATGAAATAAAGCTCTTGGTTCACTCATATTGCTGAGTCTTTAACCTCCTTTAGTGTTCATTTTTGGATCATATAAACCTTTATGCACAAGCCTTGTGATTGCACTTGTGAAAATTCCGCCTACGGGCGTTAGCTTAAGTTTTCTGGTCTACATATTCTTTGTTGTTTTTATGTGGATTCTGGAGTAGTGACTTTCGGCACTTATTGTCGGCGATTTTGTGCTCAGGTTATTGACGGTGCCATTAGGTATCATTACCTAAGCGCATGGTTCCGACAATGAGTCTTCCGACTCACGAAAAGTCAAGCATAAGAACCAGAGTAATGGATAAGCCAGCACTTGCTTAAAAAATATACATGCTGAAACTTAATCCTTAAGTAGCGGGATACGATAACCATTGTTTTCCGCCTTAAAGATTACATCAACAAAGTTTTCTCCCGCGCAAACTCCAGAGGTGAATCATAAATTACAAAGTGTTTTTAACTCTTTGGGTGCAGGGGACTTGGAGGCCGCATCATCACCAGCCAGAGAATCACCCTCAACGTCGGTGCTGTGATGAGACTCGGAGGAATCCGGGTTGGCGTTGTCAAGAAAGTTCCTGGGAACAAAGACATCAACATCCACCAACTCGGCAACCCTGGTGTCATAACCCGCAAGTGATGACAGGATGGCTTCGTGATCGATCTCCTTGCCGTCATCATCCACGTCGGGGATACCAGATGTCACCGTGTCGATGTCGGCACCTTCATAGTGTGCCTTCACCATGGACAACGCCATCCTTGCGCCAGCCCGTGCGCATGAGGCTTTCCAGCTCGCGACACGCTCGGGGGCTCGGCGCAAAATCTCCGAGTACTTCACCATGGAGTCCGAGGCCTTGATATAAATATGGAGGGGTTTGGCAATCTCCTTGGCTTGGGAGATGGTGGTGTTGATGAAGTTGCCGGCAAGAATCATGCATTCCTTGTCCGAAGGAGGCGAGCGGGTTAAACCCATAGGCGCTGAAAATTCCGACAAGCATTGCATGAGTTCAATAAATTCTAAGTATCCAGACTACAGAACTATAAGGCGGAGGACACTTACTGAAGATGCTGGCCTTAGCCTGCCAGACGACGTCCGCCAAGGATTCCTTCTCTTGTTGGAGGAGCTTAAACGCCTCGCTATGGCGAAGGTTTTGCTCATCGGCAGCTTGCTTCTGATCCTTTAGGATCGCAAGCTCCTCCTTCAAGCGATTGATCTCCGCGGAGACGGAATCCTGCAGGGCTTTCATGGAATCCTCGTGCATCTTCAGCATTTCTTCCCTCTCCTTCTTAAGGATCTTGTTCTCGATGTCCAGCTGCTGGATGTGCTTGGACTGCTCGCAATATCCTTGGGCTTGGCGACATGCTCTGCAAGTCGGAGAAAACAAAGTACACATTGAGTACTCGGAGATTATGGGCACAAAAGTAATACGGAAATGCGCAAAAAGAAAACAGACTCTTGTTTTTGATGATCTGTTCCTTCAAGATGGCAGTTTTACCCTTTTCGGCTTCAAGATCTGCGCGCAGCTTCTGATACTTGTCGTTGGCCATGCCCCTCTGAGCATTCTCGTTCTGTGGAAGCAAATACAAAGTTAAGTCCTTGTTTAGTCTACTTGGAGCCCCTAGTCGGAGATTTTCCATCTAGGCGCTCGGGGGCTACAGCGAGAGATTTTAGCTTAGCAATATGCTTAGCTTTTCTTTAAGCATCTAGTCGGAGCTAATTCAGTTCTCAACTAGAGGCTTGGGGGCTACAGTATAAAGTTTTAACTCGGAAAATGCTTAGCTTTTCTTTAAGCATCTAGTCGGAACTAATTCAGTTACAACTAGAGGCTTGGGGGCTATAGCACTTAAAATTATGAACACTGTGTATGCTACTCTTAAAGCATCTAGTCGGAATAATTCATTCCATCTAAATGCTTGGGGGCTACAGTGAGAGTTTTTTCTAACTTAGTCACTCTTAGAGCATATAGATGCAAAACCAATGGTTTTCCTTCTACATCCTCGGGGGCTACAGTGGGATATTCATATGAAATGCAAAAGGTAAAGTAAAACTTACAAGTGCGATGATCTGAGGTTTGTAGCGCTCTCGGCCAGCAGCTTGCCAAAGGAAATGCTATTTCCTTGCAAGATGTCTGCTTGACGGAGTATCTCCTCAAGACCGCACGTCGGAGATGACGGCACTCCTCCAGGAACCATAGTTGTGTTACCCAACAAGCACCGCAAAACAATCTTCGCAACTCGAAGGGTTTACGGGAAGAGGCGCGCCTTCGGCAGAGGTACCAGCTCCCACCACCGCCTTGCCACCGATGGCATCCTTAGCGAGCTTCACCATTTGAAGAGCAAGACTCTCTGCGTCACACCGCCGACAACGGCTAGTTCGGTAGAGGCGCGAGTCCACTTCCATGGCGGAAGGGCTGGTGCCTCTGGACTTGGGAGCTTGTCGAGGCAGGAGGTCTTGGCGATGGCGGGAGAGGAGTCGCGATGCAGCATATATTTGATATTTCTAGAAGCCCCAAGAGTCTTGGAGGACTTCTTGAGGCTGGTTGTGGCTTTCTTCCTGAAACATGCAAAATGCATAAGTACAGGAATAAGACAGATAAAATAAGACAATGTCGGAGAATAAGAAGCTTACACTAGGGGCGCTTTGGCAAACATCCGGTGGCTTTCTTTTTCCGCCTGTATGGCAAGATTTTTTGGAGGCTCCACCTCCGTCTTTTTTCTTGCCTCCGTCGGCAGCGTCAGAAGTGGAGCTCTTCCGCTTTCGCGCCAACGGGGCATCATCGTCGGACACGACCGTGACTTCCTTCATCTTGGGATCGTAGATTTGGGCAGCCAGGTTGCCCTCCTCTAGATCGCTAAGCTGTTAAGTGAGAAATCATCGTGTTAGACAAGATGGTATTGGCAAGACGGAAAAACTGGAGCAATGTCATACACGGAAAATAAATGTCTACCTTTGGGCACTTTCCGTCTACGAACATGTCGTAGGTGAGGGTGAAGCCATGTAGCATCCCAGTTGTCTAACACCTGTAATGCTACTTGATCTAATAATAAAATGGCCACTTCCTACAAATAATTGTTGCATCATCTTCTTATCATGCTCATGTCATCATGCCACTTGCATTTGAGCATCATATAAAACCCCTTCTTGTTTGGTTCTTATCTCATGTGCATTATTAATTGTATTTGCCTCTTGATATTGTATTTGGTTCTTGATATATTGTTAATGCCCAAGTTGAGTTGGGGGCATATCTCTTATTGACTCCACCACCTTTTCTTCACCACCTTATAAATCCACCATCCAACTATTATGAGCTTGGCATTTTAATTGAGTTTACCTCTAGCTCATGTGGGTTGGGTGGATCTCTCTCCACTTCTTTTGCTTGCCCTTACTCCAACTTTGGGAGGATGCAAATAAACAAATGCCATGGAAGTTATTTTGTTTTCACAAGAGTAAACAAGGCATTAAATATTTTGCATGGGCCATGCAACCATCACCCTTGTTTTCTTTTCTTCCTTTTGCTTGTTCTGGTGGACCTTGTTTTTTTGATCTTGCTTGGTCTTGTTTAATGCATGTAAGCACCATGATCTCACCCCATCCACCCCCCTCTCTCTAAACCCTCCCCTCAATCCAAAACCCTACCCTAATCACCTTTTTCCCATCCATGCATGATCATGTGATCATGTGGGTTTTCCCTCTCCTTCTGTATCTTGGTCTCTTTTTGCCTCTCTTCTTGGTCAAACCCTCTGTCCATATTCCCTGTGAAAAGTTCAAAAGATTTTGAAATTAGAAGCTGGTTTAAAATTGCATTGGAATGAAAACAAACAAACAAATAAAAATATAAAGAAGAGGGAAAAAGAGAGAGAGAGGAGCAGCCGCAGCAGCCCAAGAGCAAGTAGCAGCCCATCAGACAAACCTCCCCCGGCCCAACTCGTCTTCCCCTGGCCCAGTACCCCTTCACCCTGCCGCTCCCCTGTTCTTCTTCTCTAGTCGCCTGACGCCGTTCGACCGCTCGTCTCGGCAGCAGACAGAAAGCAGCAGAGGAGCAGGTGGCCGTCTCCACCGTCAGCCGCGTCACCCTCCCCTCCTCTTCTTATCCCCAAGCCGCGGAGGCCCTTGCAACCCTAGTCCTCCTTCCCCTCCTCTCCGCCGCCATCCCCTACCTCTGCGCCCGCCTATGCCCACCCTGTCCGAGGGCTTCGGCGAGGAGAGCGACGCCGCGCCGTCGTCTTGATCCTCTACTGGAGCCGGAGAGCGTGCAGTACCTCAAGCGACCCTCGCGAACTCGGCAGGAGCTGACGTGGCGCTTGTTCTCTCTTCTTCCCCGTCAGACATCGCCACCGTCACCAGCACCCTCTCGGTGAGCTCCACCTCCCCTCTTTACCGTCGGCACCGCGTGCAGCCACCGCTTGCACGATGCACGCCTTGCGCATGCAAAGACTCGCCACTACAGCTTGAACGTGGCAGCGGCAACGGACCGACAATAGCAATCGCCCGTATCTCATTCGCCAGCTGCCCTCACCGGCGTCACCCCTTTTACCACTTGTGATGCCCGTCGTCCCCTCTTCACACCAGTGCAAACCGTGCCTAAAACGGATCAGCATTGAGGCCGCCACCATCTTCTAAAGTTCGAGCCGAAAACCTGCTTTCTCTGTCGATCTTAGACAGTTAATACCTCCTCCATTCATCCCTTCGCCCCGTCCGCTGCAGACCTCCGTTGGCGAAACTCCAAATATAAAACTTGTAGCCCTGTATCCCTCTTCAACTTTGTTTTTTGTGTCATGTTCAAAATCTCCACCGCTTCCTCGCCATCTTCATTCAAAGCTCGAACAGCTAGCTGTTTTTCATGATAAAAATTCAGTTCGTCGATTAGCCGGACGTTTTTCTAAATAGGCCCCTAGACTATGTGGCTCAACCCTCGATGCCCAGTCTTTTTGTAAAAAGGCACCCCGTTTTTCTAGATTCTCAACCCGCGGTACACCCCACCTTTGTCCCACGTGGCAGCCCAGTCAGCACCCTCGGGTCCCACCTGTCGGTGTCTAGGGCTAGGTTAGCCTGAGTATTAAAATGTTTTCTGTTTTCTGAATTCAAATTTAATTTACAAATCTGTTTAAATTTAAATAAATTCATAAATTATTAATGGTTTGGAATTTGAATTCAAACCTTATATGAAAAATGTTTAGTTTTTGAATTATAATTCAAATTCATATTCAAATATTTTCAGAATTAATTTATTTAGTCAACCTTTGACTTTGACCCTATTTAATTATTTTGACTTAAAATAAATTTAAATTCATAATTTCAAATAATACAAATAATATATGTTTTTGAATCAGAAAAATGTGAGGAACTCAAATATGCCATTCAAAATATTATTTGAACACTTTAAATTCCAAGTTGGGTAAATTACAACAAAATGCCACTTGAACTTAATAAATTAATAACTCTTGATCTATAACTCCGAATTTAACAAATGATATGTCTAAAATGATCAGCTCGACGAGACCTTTCTGTTTATGCTATCCATGACTTCAATTGCAGCATGCATCATATAAATATATAGTAAACAGCAACTAATATGACAATAAAATGTGGCCAAACCTTAATAAAATGACTTATTCTTGTATACCAATCTCATCCTTGCCATGCTACTTTATTGCCATGCAAATTGTGCATCATTCATCATGGCATGATTGTTTGCTTGTCGCATTTTATTCATATGCTTGCGTTCTTTATTTATGTTGGCCTTGTTTGTTTGGTTCTTCTCCGAATAGACACTGAGCAGGGGATATATCAAGAGAACCAGGAGCACTACCCAGATCCGTCTCTTGCTTCAACTGAGTTGCCAGGCAATCACTACCACATGTTTGCATACATACAATACCTATTGCCTCTATCTTATTCTTGCATCATTGAGTCGCGATTGCATAAATTGAATCCCAAGTATTGCATAGCCTTTACTTTTAAACCCCACCAAGCTTGTTCCTCCATCCCATGAGCCATTACTACAGGATTTGTTTGAGCCATGCGAGTCGTAGAATAGCATGTGTAGGGTATGTGAGCGTCTGATGGATAACGAGGTACATAAACAACTTAACCTGATTAGTAATGGGATAACTAATGAAAGTGGCACCGGTGAGCAACATCTGCTATTTGGTTTTTCCTGCTCACTTGTGTCCCGTAAGACCCCGAGTACTTGATTCCTGTTCCAAGATTATTCGCGCTATCCACATCCGGGAGGCTTATGGGACCCCCTTGAGCTAGAGCTTGATTCAGTCTTATTTCTTGGGGCCACAAACTAGTTTGAGGTTTTGTTTACTATCCTGTACTTATGCCATGCTTTATTACTGTATTTACGATTGTGCGAGGAGCACACTGTACTGTTTAGGATCGGGACACGTTTTCGCGGTGTCGACAAGCCCAGTTTTGGGTTCCCAGTCGCTCACAAACCGTCCACCCAAACCTCGGGTCCGTCTCAAGCTTCGCTATGGTGTACTCAAGGGTGGCCCCCTGAAATATTTCTGAATCCTGTGATTGCTTTGTCGTGAAGGCCTCGTTGGGTTTTGATTTGGTTTTTCCGAGGTTGATCGAGTGTGTGCTGCTATTTGTGCACCCCTGCAGGGTAAAACTTTCTGAAAGCCGTGTCCGCGGTTATGGATGACTTGGAGCACAGTTTCTCGATCATAGACAAGCAGAACTAAAGTACCGCTTTAATCTGACTAAGTAATATGACTAGTAACTAGTGCAACACTCATGGAATGGTTAATAAAATTGCCAACGGATGGGGTAAGGTTGTTCGTCCGCTTCCTCGTTGGTAAGCGAGGAGGAGGATGGATCTGATGAAATTACTGTTATAACTGTTGTTTTTAATTCACGGACATCCGTCTATCATTGGTTAGGCGGATGGTTAGCGAGTCTCTATAGAACTGCTAGGGTTTATCTTTTGCTGCAATTCGTCACCCAGTGTTGTGTCCCTTTAGAGGCATTAAGACTTGCCGAAAATTACCCTTAGGGTCTCACACGATAAATTATTGGTTCGGATGAACAGTACACTCAGAGGACTGGACATTGGGTGGAAGAGGTCGATGATGTGGGCAACGATCATTCGGTGTAGAGATTAGGAACGGGATCCGTGAGATCTGGGCGGATGTGCTTATTTCTATGGCATCTTATGCCGATTTGCTTCTTATCCGTACTCGGACTTTGTTTTGCCGCTTGATACTCGATGTGTGATGTATGAGGAATTATCCTAAAATATTATATCTATCTAGGTCATTTGAATCTTGCCGTATGTTGCTATATTTTTCCTTTCTTTCTAGATGGTATGGCTCGATGTACTCTTGTATGGTGGCTTGCATACATACTCATTTGTGTATGTAGTTGATCCTTCGCTTCGCCGACATTACGCCAAAGACAGTCCCGATGAGTTGGAAGTGGTTGGGACAAATGAAAGGTCAACCCGTGAGTGGCTTTTGGGGCCCCACCGTACTATTTCAACCACTACCGCTCATCCAGGCTTGTATCTAGGAGCGTAATTCACCGAGGTAGTTACAATTGGTATCAGAGCCATCCCGACCTTCAGGGTCTCAGCCAAACGGTCGTTGTCAGTCTAGCAAATATTTTTGGTAGTTATGTATACTAGGGAAAAACAAAACGCGAGTGTAGGACTGCTTCCACTTTTCTTCTTACCCAACCACCCACCCTTTTCTGGTAAGGAAGTGCAACGTTTTCAATCCTCTTCTTAAAAATTCAAACTAGGATTCACGTGTTCTGGGTTTCCGTAGTACCATAGGTTGTGTGTGTGTGTGTGTGCGTGTAATTCCTTGTCTATCTGTTGCATCCAAGTTGTTATCTAATCAGCCTTTGGTTATCAACTGTTGGTACATTCCATACCGACAAGATTTTGCAAACCGACGCAATCTATCTTACTCTTTGTATCCGACGCTATCTTGTTTGGGGTGTTCGTTTCCGTAGTTACTAATCTTTAGGTTTCGTCGTGAGAAGAAGGGGTTAGGATATGTGTTCCACTTGTTCATGTGCGGAGTAATGATTTCAGTGCGGGATGGAGTCGCGACCATACCACTACTCTTATCATTCGCTTTTGTATATTGAATCGGTAGAGTCACTAATCTTGATTCGTTAAGTGATTTTGCGCATCTATTGGTATTTTAATGCCGAAATTTGTGGAAAAAATTTCTTTGATATATTTGCGTACCACACTCCTTTTCATTCGTGTGCGATATGCTTAATATCTTTTAGGTGCTTTGAACTTTGTTGATATTTTAATATCATCTTAGTAAATTGTATCCTTTAATCTTGGTTAATTCCATCTTGGTACTATTTTGGATTATTATCATTCTCCATTATAGTACTGACTTGTGTTTTATATCAATGACAGGATGGCTCCACCACGCCGTACTGATGAGGACATACCACTGAATGGCTCCGCGCTGTCGAACATCGCCAATGCTTTGGCAGCAATGCAGGAGAACCAGCAGCGCTTTGAGGAAAGTGTCAGGAGGAACGAGTTTGCTCCACTACCTCCACCTCCCAAGCGAGGAGACATCAAAAGCTTCCTGAAATTCAACCCTCGCCAGTTTGATGTTTCTGATCGACCACTGGACGCGGATGATTGGTTGCGTGAGATGTCAAGGTTGCTCGAGACTGCTGATGTTCCTGAGCAGGAGTGGGTCAAGTGTGCTACTCACCTTCTGAAGGGATATGCAGCTCTCTGGTGGGAGAATTACTTGAAGGCAAGCTGCATTGGGTTTCAGCCTACTTGGGAAAGGTTCACTGCAGCTTTCAAAGAGCAGTTCCTCTCAGAGATTGTTATGGAAAGGATGAAGGAAGCTTTTCTCAACCTGAAGCAAGGAAATGATAACGTCAACACCTACATCAGGAACTTCATGAACCTATCTCGTTATGGTGGCGATGAGGTATCTGATGACAACAAGAAGCGGAAGAGGTTCAGGCAAGGGCTCAATGCATCGATCAAGTATGCAATCACACATGCAAGGCCGGCATCTTTCCTGGAACTCCAACACACAGCTCTGCAAGAGGAAGCAAGTCGGCAAGTGTTTGAGGAGTCCAAGAAACACAACAGGGATGCATCAAGCTCTTCAGTTATGGCAGCTCCTTCTAAGCGGCGTGTCTGGGTTCCTAACACCCCACCGTCGCTCCCGGCTCCACCAAGATCTGCAAGTTACGCGTCAAGGCCACCAAACTTCACCACCGCTCCTGGGGCTACAACCACCACTACCTGAGCGCTCTGGAGTCCCCAGCTATGTTGCTCCACGTCCACCGGTGCCTGCTTCACGTGGAGATCCCGGACATCTCAATGGAACTGCGTCCGATGAAGAACAAAGCTCTCCTCCACCCCTCAAGATCTGCGGCAAGCTCTCCTATGGTTCATGCACCACCACCTCGGCTCTCAACATCAACACCAAGCTCGGTTGTTCGTGCCAATCGTGTCAACGCCACTCAAGCCGAGCATGCACAGAGTTGTGATGGGTATGCTTTCCGTTAACTCAGTCCCTGCACGAGTTTTGTTTGATTCTGGTGCATCGCATTCTTTTGTTTCTCACAAGTTTGCAAATGAGAATGAGTTGGTCTTGGTTCCTCTCCTTAAGCGGTTGGTGGTACAATCTCCTGGTTCAAACATGAGGGTTGTTCATATCAGCCATGGCAATCAAGTTGAGATTGGTGGCTCTTCGTTCTCGGCTTCCTTAATTGTTCTGGGCAATTCTGACATTGATGTCATCTTGGGCATGGATTGGTTAACGGCAAATGCAGCTGTGATTGATTGTGCTGAACGCTCAGTTTCTCTGAAGGTTCCTGAAGGCCATATAGTCTTTTCTCCAAGTCTGACTCCTGTTGTCCAGCTTTTCTCTTTGGCGGCTCTGAATGATGATGCTATGGAAGCTATTCAGAGTGTACCGGTGGTCTGCGAGTTCCCAGGATGTTTTTCCTGAAGAGTTGCCGGGTATGCCTCCAGATCGTGAGGTTGAGTTTGTAATTGAGCTTGAACCTGGAACGGCTCCTATCTCCAAGCGGCCTTACAAAATGGGTCCTTCTGAGTTGGCTGAACTCAAACGACAACTTGATGAACAAGAGAAGTTGGGTTTCATTCAACACAGCACTTCTTCTTGGGGTAGCCCAACAATCTTTGTGAAGAAGCATGACAGAACCGATAGACTTTGTGTTGACTACCGGGCTCTCAATGCTAAAACCATCAAGAACAAATATCCTCTCCCGCGGATTAATGATCTCTTGATCACTAGCGGGCTGTGGTGTTCTCTAAGCTGGACTTGAGAAGTGGTTATCACCAAATCAAGATTCGCAAGGAAGATGTGCCCAAACAGCTTTCACCACCCGCTATGGCCTGTATGAGTACACGGTCATGTCTTTCGTCTCACTGCTTTGTTACCTTCTCGAGGCTTATGAACTCGGTTTTCATGGAGTACCTTGATAAGTTCGTTGTGGTCTATCTGGATGACATCTTAGTCTATTCCAAGTCCAAGGAAGAGCATGAAGAACACCTGCAGTGTGTCCTAAACAAGCTTCGTGAGAACCGCTTGTATACAAAGTTCTCAAAGTGTGAGTTTTGGCTGCCTGAAGTAACCTATCTTGGTCATGTTATCTCTGCCAAGGGCATTGCAGTCAACCCGGAAACCGTGAAGACAATTGTTGAATGGCTTCCTCCTGTTAATGTCAAAGAAGTGCGGAGTTTTCTTGGTTTGGCTAGCTATTGCCGCCGCCGTTGAACTTCTCAAAGATAGCGAAGCCTCTTACCGATCTCCTCAAGAAAGGCAAGAAATACCTGTGGACTCCTGCATGTCAAGCAAGTTTTGAGACACTCAAAGAGAAGCTCACTTCCACACCAGTCTTGGTTCCTCCGGATACATCTAAGCCTTTCCAGATATTCTGCGATGCCTCTTTGCAAGGATTGGGTGCGGTCCTTATGCAAGAGAAGCAAGTGGTTGCTTATGCCTCTCGTCAGTTGAAGATGCATGAGATCAACTATCCCACACATGACCTCGAGCTCGCAGCAGTTGTCTGTGCTTTGAAGCTATGGAGGCACTACTTGCTTGGTAACCGTTGTGAGATCTTTTCTGACCACAAAAGTTTGAAGTATATCTTCACTCAGCCTGATCTCAACCTTCGGCAGAGGAGATGGATTGAAGCAATCAATGACTTTGATTTGACCATCAACTACACTCCGGGCAAAGCTAATGTCATGGCCGATGCGCTTAGCCGTAAAGCTTATGTCAACAACCTCATGATGGAAGAGCAACAGCCTCTCTTGTGCGAGGAATTCCGTCAGCTCAACCTTGAAATTGTGGAACAAGGGCATCTTCTGAACCTTCTGGCTACTCCTCTCTTGGAAGAAAAGATTCGCTCTCGCCAGCTTGGTGATCCGCACACCAAAAAGATCATCTCTAAACTTGAGCTTCCGAAGTATGAGTCCTTCCACGTTGATTATCAAGGCACGCTTTTCTTTGAACACCGGATGTTTGTACCAAACTACCCGGGTTTGAGAAACAAGTTCTCAAGGCGCATGATTCGGTTCTTTCTATCCATCTGGCAGCACAAAGATGTACATGGACTTGAAAACACAATATGGTGGCACAGGTTGAAGCGGTATTGTGCCAAGTATGTCTCGGAATGTGATGTCGCGCAGAGTGAAAGATGTCCATCGAAACCTTTCGGTCTTCTTCACCATTGAAACCTCCGGAATGAAAATGGGAGAAAGTAGAGATGGACTTCATCCGGCTTTCAAGGTCGCGAAGGGCAACAATGCAATCTTTGTTGTCATCGACAGCTTTCTAAAGTGGCTCATTTCTTCCCGTCAGGAAACAATTTACGGAATTGGTTGGTGAGCTCTATATCAACAATTGTCTCTCTGTATGGGGTTCCGCTTGAAATCAGTTCAGACCGTGGAAGCATCTTCACTTCAAAGTTCTGGGAAAGTTTCCAAAATGCTTTGGGAACAAAGTTGAACTTCAGCACTGCTTACCACCCTCAGTCGCAAGGACAAGTCGAAAGGATCAATCAGATTCTGGAGGATATGCTTCGTGCTTGCGTCATCTCTTTTGGCATGAAGTGGGAGGAATGTCTTCCTTATGCTGAATTCTCCTACAACAACAGCTTCCAGAAGAGTCTGAAGATGGCACCATTTGAGGCTCTCTATGGTCGCAAGTGCAGAACTCCGATTGGTTGGTCAGGTGCAGGAGAAAGAATTTGGTTTGGCCCTGATATCGTAACTCAAGCAGAGGAGAAGGTGCATATCATTCTTGAGAACCTGAAGATTGCTCAAAGTCGTCAGAAGAGCAACTATGATGAAGAGCACACGGACATGGTGTATGCCCCTGGTGATCTCGTGTACCTTCGTGTCACTCCCATGAGAGGCACACACCGCTTCGGTATCAAAGGAAAGTTGGCTCCTAGGTACATCGGTCCTTTCAAGATTCGTGGTAGAAGAGGAGAAGTTGCTTATGCACTTGAGCTTCCGGAAAAACTCAAAGTCCATGATGTTTTCCACATCTCTCAGCTCAAGAAGTGCTTCAAAGATCCCGGCAGGGCCGTGGATCATGACCTAATCGATCTCCAAGAAGACCTGTCTTATCAAGAACACCCCACCAAAATCCTTGAGACCGCAGAAAGAAGGACTCGCAACAAGTCCATCAAGTTCTGCAAGGTGCAGTGGTCACACCATTCTGTTGATGAAGCCACTTGGGAACGTTAATATGAACTCCGTGCCAACTATCCTACCCTCTTTGTGTCTTCTTCTTCCTAGAATCTCGGGGCCAGATTCCTGTTTAGTGGGGGAGAGTTGTAGCATCCCAGTTGTCTAACACCTGCAATGCTACTTGATCTAATAATAAAATGGCCACTTCCTACAAATAATTGTTGCATCATCTTCTTATCATGCTCATGTCATCATGCCACTTGCATTTGAGCATCATATAAAACCCCTTCTTGTTTGGTTCTTATCTCATGTGCATTATTAATTGTATTTGCCTCTTGATATTGTATTTGGTTCTTGATATATTGTTAATGCCCAAGTTGAGTTGGGGGCATATCTCTTATTGACTCCACCACCTTTTCTTCACCACCTTATAAATCCACCATCCAACTATTATGAGCTTGGCATTTTAATTGAGTTTACCTCTAGCTCATGTGGGTTGGGTGGATCTCTCTCCACTTCTTTTGCTTGCCCTTACTCCAACTTTGGGAGGATGCAAATAAACAAATGACATGGAAGTTATTTTTTTTTCACAAGAGTAAACAAGGCATTAAATATTTTGCATGGGCCATGCAACCATCACCCTTGTTTTCTTTTCTTCCTTTTGCTTGTTCTAGTGGACCTTGTTTTTTTGATCTTGCTTGGTCTTGTTTAATGCATGTAAGCACCATGATCTCACCCCATCCACCCCCCTCTCTCTAAACCCTCCCCTCAATCCAAAACCCTACCCTAATCACCTTTTTCCCATCCATGCATGATCATGTGATCATGTGGGTTTTCCCTCTCCTTTTGTATCTTGGTCTCTTTTTGCCTCTCTTCTTGGTCAAACCCTCTATCCATATTCCCTGTGAAAAGTTCAAAAGATTTTGAAATTAGAAGCTGGTTTAATATTGCATTGGAATGAAAACAAACAAACAAATAAAAATATAAAGAAGAGGGAAAAAGAGAGAGAGAGCATGACAGCCCAAAGAGCAAGTAGCACCCATCGACAAACCTCCCGCCAACTCGTCTTCCCCGGCCGCCCCTTCACCTGCGCCCTGTTCTTCTTCTCTAGTCGCTTCGACGCTTCGTCTCGGCGTCAGCAGACGAAGCAGCAGAGGAGCGGTGGCCGTCTCCGTCGGCCATCACCCTCCCTCCTCTTCTTATCCCAAGCCGCGGAGGCCCTGCAACCTAGTCCTCCTTCCCTCCTCTCCGCCATCCCCTACCTCTGCGCCCGCCTATGCCCACCACTGTCGAGAGCTTGGCGAGGAGAGCGACGCCGTCGCGTCTTGATCCTCTTTGGAGCGGGAGGCGTGCAGCAGCCTCGGCGACCCCTCGCGAACTCGGCGGGAGAGCCGGGCGTGCGCCATGTTCTCTCTTCTTCTGGTCGCGGGAGACATCGCCCGTCACCAGCACCCTCTCGGTGAGCTCCACCTCCCCTCTTTACCGTCGGCACCGCGTGCAGCCACCGCTTGCACGATGCACGCCGCACGCATGCAGGCAGCACTCGCCGCGCGCGCGAACGGCAGCGGCAACGGACCGACAGTCATAGCAAGCAGCCGCCACCCTCTGAATCTCGCCGTATCTCGCGAGCTGCAGCCCCTCACCGGCGTCACCCCTTTTACCACTTGTGTTGCCCGTCGTCCCCTCTTCACACCAGTGCAAACCGTGCCTAAAACGGATCAGCATTGAGGCCGCCACCATCTTCTAAAGTTCGAGCCGAAAACCTGCTTTCTCTGTCGATCTTAGACAGTTAATACCTCCTCCATTCATCCCTTCGCCCCGTCCGCTGCAGACCTCCGTTGGCGAAACTCCAAATATAAAACTTGTAGCCTGGTATCCCCTCTTCAACTTTGCTTTTTGTGTCATGTTCAAAATCTCCACCGTTTCCTCGCCATCTTCATTCAAAGCTCGGAACAGCTAGCTGTTTTTCGCGAGTAAAAATTCAGTTTCGTCAGTTAGCCCAGGACGTTTTTCTAAATAGGCCCCTAGACTATGTGCAGCTCAACCCTCAGGCCCTTGATGCCCAGTCTTTTTGTAAAAAGGCACCCCGTTTTTCTAGATTCTCAACCCGCGGTACACCCCACCTTTGTCCCACGTGGCAGCCCAGTCAGCACCCTCGGGTCCCACCTGTCGGTGTCTAGGGCTAGGTTAGCCTGAGTATTAAAATGTTTTCTATTTTCTGAATTCAAATTCAATTTACAAATCTGTTTAAATTTAAATAAATTCATAACTTATTAATGGTTTGGAATTTGAATTCAAACCTTATATGAAAAATGTTTAGTTTTTGAATTATAATTCAAATCCATATTCAAATATTTTCAGAATTAATTTATTTAGTCAACCTTTGACTTTGACCCTATTTAATTATTTTGACTTAAAATAAATTTAAATTCATAATTTCAAATAATACAAATAATATATGTTTTTGAATCAGAAAAATGTGAGGAACTCAAATATGCCATTCAAAAAAATATTATTTGAACACTTTAAATTCCAAGTTGGGTAAATTACAACAAAATGCCACTTGAACTTAATAAATTAATAACTCTTGATCTATAACTCCGAATTTAACAAATGATATGTCTAAAATGATCAGCTCGACGAGACCTTTCTGTTTATGCTATCCATGACTTCAATTGCAGCATGCATCATATAAATATATAGTAAACAGCAACTAATATGACAATAGAATGTGGCCAAACCTTAATAAAATGACTTATTCTTGTATACCAATCTCACCCTTGCCATGCTACTTTATTGCCATGCAAATTGTGCATCATTCATCATGGCATGATTGTTTGCTTGTCGCATTTTATTCATATGCTTGCGCTCTTTATTTATGTTGGCCTTGTTTGTTTGGTTCTTCTCCGAATAGACACTGAGCAGGGGATATATCAAGAGAACCAGGAGAACTACCCAGATCCGTCTCTCGCTTCAACTGAGTTGCCAGGCAAGCACTACCACATGTTTGCATACATACAATACCTATTGCCTCTATCTTATTCTTGCATCATTGAGTCGCGATTGCATAAATTGAATCCCAAGTATTGCATAGCCTTTACTTTTAAACCCCACCAAGCTTGTTCCTCCATCCCATGAGCCATTACTACAGGAGTTGTTTGAGCCATGCGAGTCGTAGAACAGCATGTGTAGGGTATGTGAGCGTCTGATGGATAACGAGGTACATAAACAACTTAACCTGAGTAGTAATGGGATAACTAATGAAAGTGGCACCGGTGAGCAACATCTGCTATTTGGTTTTTCCTGCTCACTTGTGTCCCGTAAGACCCCGAGTACTTGATTCCTGTTCCAAGATTATTCGCGCTATCCACATCCGGGAGGCTTATGGGACCCCCTTGAGCCAGAGATTAATTCAGTCTTATTTCTTGGGGCCACAAACTAGTTTGAGGTTTTGTTTACTATCCTGTACTTATGCCATGCTTTATTACTATATTTACGATTGTGCGAGGAGCACCTGCATCGCTTAGGATCGGGACACGTTTTGCGGTGTCGACAAGCCCGATTTTGGGTTCCTAGTCGCTCCTGACCGTCCACCCAAACCTCGGGTCCGTCTCAGTCAGCTAACCGTTCTTGGTGTACTCAAGGGTGGCCCCGAAATATTGAATCTGTGATTGCTTTGTCGTGAAGGCCTCGTTGGGTTTTGATTTGGTTTTCGAGGGTTGATCGTGTGCTGCTATTTGTGCACCCCTGCAGGGTAAAACTTTCTGAAAGCCGTGTCCGCGGTTATGGATGACTTGGAGCACAGTTTCTCGATCATAGACAAGCAGAACTAAAGTACCGCTTTAATCTGACTAAGTAATATGACTAGTAACTAGTGCAACACTCATGGAATGGTTAATAAAATTGCCAACGGATGGGGTAAGGTTGTTCGTCCGCTTCCTCGTTGGTAAGCGAGGAGGAGGATGGATCTGATGAAATTACTGTTATAACTGTTGTTTTTAATTCACGGACATCCGTCTATCATTGGTTAGGCGGATGGTTAGCGAGTCTCTATAGAACTGCTAGGGTTTATCTTTTGCTGCAATTGCGTCACCCCAGGTTGTGTCCCCTTTAGAGGCATTAAGACTTGCTGAGTACCCTTAGGGTCTCACACGATAAATTATTGGTTCAGATGAACAGGTACACTCGTAGGACGGATACTGGGTGGAAGAGGCTGATGATGTGGGCAACGATCGTTCGGTGTAGAGATTCCGGGAACGGGGATCTGTGAGATCTGTGGGCGGGATGTGCTTATTTCTATGGCATCTTATGCCGATTTGCTTCTTATCCGTACTCGGACTTTGTTTTGCCGCTTCCGCTTGATACTCTGATGTGTGATGTATGAGGAATTATCCTAAAATATTATATCTATCTAGGTCATTTGAATCTTGCCGTATGGCGTTGCTATTTTTCCTTTCTTTCTAGATGGTATGGCTCTGATGTACTCTTGTATGGTGGCTTGCATACATACTCATTTGTGTATGTAGTTGATCCCTTCGCCTGCCGATTACGCCGCCAGTACAGGTCCCGATGAGTTGGAAGTGGTTGGGACGGCCGAAAGGTCAACCCGTGAGTGGCTTTTGGGGCCCCACCGTACTATTTCAACCACTACCGCTCATCCAGGCTTGTATCTAGGAGCGTAATTCACCGAGGTAGTTACAAGACACGCTTCTTATCCTTCACCTTGACGATGTCCTTAAGGCGGAACTTGACGGAGTCGCTCGAGAAGTTGTCCTCGGAGATCCGGAGGGTATCCCTTCGGTCGCCGGTGTACTCATGCATATACTTTGTGCGGTGCTGCAGAGGTTGGATCCGCCTGATGAACCAGCACATGGCTAGGTCCAAGCCGGTTAGACCCGTCTCTACGAACCACTCAATCCGCATTATTGCGCGAGAAGCGTCGAGGTCGGAGAGAAGGGAGGCATGGGACCGCCACGTGGAGACTTCAGCGGCGGCTCCATCCATGAAGTCCGGGTACGTTACTTCTTGGCCCGCCAAAGGAATGTCGGGGCCGTACAAGTACGTCTGCTGCCAATTTTTACACGACTCGTGGCCGACGATGTCGGGGAACCGCCGGCCAGGACGGATCTTGAAGCTTATGGTGCCGCAGTTCCTAAGCTCCTCCATACTATGTCCAGCTTCACGTTTGACGGTGAAGAAGTACACAAACAAGTCTAACCTGGGCCTAATCCCTAGGTAACCCTCACAAAGTGCCGCGAAGTTGCTAAGAACTAGGATACTATTGGGGGAGAGGTTATGGGATTGGACCTTGAAGTGATTCAAGACGGACAGAAAGAAGTGAGAGATGGGCAGAAAGCATGGCCCAATTGCGCCTTGGTACACTTTCTCTCTCCGGAGGAGAAGGGTCACCTCGGCCGGCTGCCTTGCCGTGAGCCCCTCAAATCCTGAGGAGGTAACCCTCAGCAACCATCTCTTGGATGTCGCGGCCGGTGATGTCCGAGACGCCGATCGCCTTTGTGCGATGATCCTCTTCCGGGGCTCTAAGCGCCAGATTGTGGTCGCCGCCGGTGGTTTCAATCACCGCCCATGCGATGACCAGGCCTCTCAGGGGCTGCGACGGAGCTCGCCCGGCCGGTAACCGCTCGGCCGCCGCCATTGACGGGGATGAGCTGCTGCTAGCCATGGAGGCGGGAGTGAACGTGAATGGTGCAGAGAGCGAGGCTGGGGTTTCTCAAGGTTTTCGCGGAGAGCTCGAGGCCAAGGCTGGAGGAAGAAGACGATGACGCGAGAGAATGGGGTGAAAAAGTGGCAAGTGTCCCACGGTTACTATTTATCTTACTCTGCGTCAAGATTCGTGCAGCTAATCGGACGGTTGCCGCGTAGACGACGTGTTCGTGAACGTGCGCGGTAATTTTGCCACGTCTCCAACCGTCGCCGCCAACAGTTTGTATCGCTCGCGCGGGAAAATCGGATATGATTACATTCTCTGCATGTGTGAGTTACGAGGCGTCCTGACCTATAGCCTACGTCGTCATAACTGGCATGGTAGATGAGCCGTCTATAGGGGTTCGTAGCATGGAAAGCAAAATTTTCTATCGCATACAAACAAACAAGCCAAGATCTATCTACTAGATTGTAGCAACGAGTCGATGGAATAACCTACCCTTGAAGATTCCAAAGCGGTTAACGAGAGCAGATTCTCGTGGGTGATGTAGTCGTACACTTTCGATCTCAAGATCGCGTAGACGATCCTCCGGCGCTGCATTCCGTAAGTCGGTCACACGTTCGGTACGGCGAAGACCTTCCTCTCCCTTGTTCCATGAGCGGCGGAGGTTGTAGCACTCTCTCGCGATTCCGGCGACTGGCGTGGTACCGGAAGTAGAGGGGAGATCCCGCAGGGCTTCGCCTTAAGCCGGAGCGAGTATGGTGGAGTATGAGAGAGATATTAGTGGTCTAGGGTTTAGACACACCAATTAGAAGGCTCTAAACCGAAGGCTAGGGCAATTAGAAGCTCTAAACCAAAACGGCTCTAAACCGAAGATTAGAGGATAGGAACTTGTGTGTCTAGAGGAGGAGGCCTGCCTCCTTTTATAGGTGGGAGGGGCGGCCAAGGGGAGGGGAGTCCCTCCCCAAGTCGGCCTTGTTTGGCGTGCCGGCTTGGAGGGACTCCTCCCCCAAGTCGGTTCCAACCACCTCTTGCTTGTTTCCCACAGTTTCCTGTTTTTAGCTGTTTGACTTTCAAACTGGCCGTTTGACTTTTCTGTTTGGGATTCAATTTAATCCTTTATTTGGAACAGCGAGAACACTTAGTACATGATGCAATCATTCCAATATGAAATGACACATTCATGTACCCTCCCCCCCGGAATGCCGGACAATCCAGAACCTTCTAGAACATTCCCGATGAAAACACCGGAATCATTCCCGAACTCCGAAACGGGACTTTCCTTATATGAATCTTATTCTCCGGACCATTCCGTATCACCTCGTGATATCCCGGATCCCATCCGAGACTCCGAACAACATTCGGTCTCTTTCTCATAATACCATAACTACTCAAACAACGTCGAATCCTTAAGTGTGTCTCCCTACGGTTCGTGAATTATGCGGACATGATCGAGACACTTCTCCGAACAATAACCAATAGAGGAATCTGGAAATTCATATGGCTCCCACATATTTCTACGATTACTTTGCGATCGAATGAACCACTTACATACGATACCAATTTCCCTTTGTCTCACGATAGTTTACTTATCCGAGGTTATGATCGTCGGTATCTCTGCATACCTAGTTCAACCTCGTTACCGATAAGTACTCTTTTCTCGTTCCTGTGATATGTGATCCCTTGAGCAGGTCACATGCTTGCAAGCTAATTGGATGACATTTCACCGAGAGGGCCCAGTATATCTATCCGTCATATGGATGGACAAATCCCTCTTGATCCATGTGTTTCAACCAATACTTTCCGAACACTCAATGCCACCTTTATAGCCACCCGATTCGGTGTGGTGTTTGATGTCATCAAAGCATCCATCCGGTAAAGGTGATATGCATGACCTCATGGTCGAAGGAATTAGGTTACTATGTATCAGAAAGCATATAGCAATTGAACTATTGAAATGACTTGATCTTTATGCTATGCTTATCTATAGGAGTATGTCCACCACATCATTCTCCTAATGATGTGATCCTGTTGTTAATAACATCTCTATGTTCATGATCAGGAAACCATGATCATATATTAACCAACAAGCTAGTTTAACAAGAGGCTTTACTAGGGACTCTTATTTTAGTTTACAAATCACACAAGTATTAATGTTTCCGGTTAATACAATTATAGCATGGTATGTAAACATTTATCATAAGTGTGAAGATATGATAATAACCACTTTATTATTGTCTCTTGGGCATATCTCCAACAATCTCCCACTTGCACTAGAGTCAATAATCTAGTTTCAAACCTTTGTGTATTCAACACCTATGGCTTTCCGGTGTTGTATGTACACGATTGCTAGTGGTCAACTGATCTCCGGATCTGACACTTCCAAGTCCGTGTGTAATTGCATGTCTTTGCGTCTCTACGCATCACTCATTCTCTAATGAGATGGCTTTGTATAAATTTGGTCCTTCGGTGTGACCTTTAGCTCTTTGGGGTTAAAACATGTTGATAATATTATCGCACAATATATCTTCATAGTATTATCCCTCTGTGAACTACACCTAGTTTGATAACAAACTACTTGACAAAAATGCCCCCTTTTGCTGCTAAAATAGCAGTCATATACTTAGCCTTTTGTTGTAGTATCTGTCACAATGTCTTAACTTTGGAACTCATCCAAATCCATTATGGAACACACTTTCCATTATATTGTGCCACCCTTAGTTTAGATTGAGATAAACTTAATTTTACTTTGTGACAAAACTAGTATCAATGTAGTACTTTTACAATGAACTAACCATCTATTTGTCACTTCTACAAATATTATACTCTTAGTTCTTCCAAAAGATCATAAGAATATCCTTACTATTGTCCAACGATCATCTTATGAATTATTCTGGTATATGCTCATAACATTTAGAGCATAGGACATATCTGGATTTGTACATATCACAGTATGATTGATATAAATATTCTTTGTGATTTCATACATCAAGTATCAATCTATACTTGAATCTTTGTTTCACTTACCAAATGTCAATACACTTGAATATATCGTCAATATTGAACTCATTCAATCCTTTCTGTGCGACAAGAACCTTTCTTGTAGTTTCTATATTGAACTCATTCAATATCTCGTCTATGTACTTCTGGCACAACCATATTAGCGTCTATTGATGCCAAATATTTGGGTTTTGCCTAAGTCTTTCATCGGGATGAAATTCTTAATATGTGTTAATAAAAGATACATTATTTCCAATCAAAAATATGTCTTCCACATAATGTATTAGAAACATGTCTTAGCGCTCCCACTTAATTTCTTGCAAATGCAAGCATCTTCATCGTCTCTAATGAACTTTTAAACTCCTTTAACAGTTTCATCACAGTGAAGATTCCAACTCCGCGATGCTCACTTTAACCATTGAAGTTTGCATATGCTTTTAGCATCCTTTGAATTAACAAAACCCTATGGACCGTGTTATGCACATGTCCTAGGTAACGATTCTATTAGAAGAACTTGTTTTGTTTATTCAACTACCATATAAAAAATTATATGTAGTGGTTGCTACATTAATCCGTCTAGACTAAAAATCGCTATGAAAGATCAAATCTTGTCATATACAACCTTTGAACATTGTTGTGAACTCTTTCCCAACATGTCGACTATTTCATAGATGTGAAACATCCATGTCTATTTCTTTATAGATCCAAATACGACTGTAAGGTCTTGTACCTTACCAGAGGGTCTTTCAAGTTCAAATCTTGATCTTCTCGTATATGGAACTATCACGGATTTTATGGCTTCAAGCCATTTTACGGAGTCAGGGACCATCATCGCTTCTTTGCATGTAGTACGTTCATTATTCTCAAATAATGATTCAACCCTCAAATCTTGGTATTTGATTGTTTACTCGACCTACTTGGTTCAACAGAAACTTTGACCTTCATAACCACAACCTTTGAGGCACGTGAGCCATGAGCATTGTTGTTGCCTCCGGAACACTTTTCGGTGCTGCGCAACTCTGCACATATAGCTAAGGTTCTTTTAACCTTATCAAAGTACTATTGTCCTCCCACTTAACTTTTCACGAAAAATTCCTTCTAAAAGAAACTTGACGTTCTAAGTGACAAACACTTTTTGTCTCCGGTGTTATGGAGGAATACTTAAAGACAGGTTCATCCGACTTTGGTTGCAAACATCTTTCTTATGCATAGCATACCAATGTTTAAGAAAGGACAACTTGGGTTTTATCCCAAACCATAACATATGGTGTCATTTCAACGGATTATGATGGAGCTCTTTTCAGTGGAAAAACAGTAATCTCTAAAGCTTTTAATCTCTAAAATATAATGGCAGTTTTATGAATTATACCTTTGATCTTACCATGTCAAACAAGGTTTAATTACATATCTCGAATGCTCCATACTCTTATGGTGTTTCGGGAAATGCAAATCCACGGAACGATTCCATAAATATTAGGTATTATGCTAAACTTTGTAACTCAAATATCTTCCTTTATGATCTTTATCATAAACTGTTTATATTCTTGTTACAATGATTTTGCACTTCATCTTGAAAGTCTTTGAACTTTTCAAATATTTCACACTTCATCCTTATTAAGTAAATATTCATATATTCACTCAAATTTTCGGAGAAAGCATATGAAGTTGAAATCCATCGCTCTTGACTACACATAATGGACTTTGTACAACAATATGTACAAGTTCCAATAAGCTAGTCATTCGTTCCCTTTTGGCCTATGAACGAAGTTTCAATTATCTCTAGGAAAGTTTCACAAGCGTCATGTGATCAAAAATCAAAAGACTCCAAAATTCCATCCACATGGAGTTTCTTCATGTTTTCTTTCCAATATAATTTAAACAGCGATGTCACTTCCTAAGTGATCTTTCAATCAATTTGTCTTACGACATTTTTAGCACTAGTTTTATGGATGTGATTTCTCCAACGAGATTTGTGAATCATCCATCTTTTATGGATTACGGCAATTATTTGAACAACCCTTTTGTTCTCATAATACCTGATAAAACAAATCTTGAAGGCAAGCTTTGATGTTTAACGAGCAACACAATAACCCTTTATTTGTTCTCGATGAACATCATCACATATTCTTTTGCTAATTACTTAGGCCACTGTAGTTCATGAATTCTGTTGTTTCGTATGACGATTCATACCAACAAATTCAGTATTAAATACTTAAGAACCACATTGTTTAATAAGCAAAGAATATAGCCATAACATGTATATCATCTATATACTTAAACTGAACAATTCTAGTCTTTTCCTTTCTGCCATATACTTATGAGATTTTCTTTCAATATTTCCTTTTCTGTTTGAAAGAATCTATCTACATCAATAGCGGAGTCATACATATGACATATAGTCCAAAGCGTGTATAGTCAAATACCAATGTCTTTGGACTTGCACTTTGAAGTAGATCACCATCATCAAATGTTTGGTGTTCTTTCAAATTCCTTTCTTTAGTAATCTCTTGGTGTAGTAAACATTTTACCTACATCAAGTATTCACCCTTATCATGGAATTATCCATGATCAAGCTACTTTTAGCTTATAACGGTGAAACATGAGTATAATGTTGCTCTCCAAATCCTTTTGAACGATTAGGACAACTAGTGTCTCCAACCTTTTGTATTTTCTCATCAAATATGAGAACATGACTTTTGCCATATTATACTCTATCATGTTGTAACCAATACTTCGTTTCAGATATCACAATATCTTCCACACATCATGGTTTCTGAAACAACTCTTTCAGATCCTAGATAACCTTGATATTAAGAGAATCCTTTGAATATCAAGAATCATGGAGACAAACATGATACTTATATACTAACACTTGGAATTGTTACTCTTGATTTAATACTAATTATTAAACTTCATGGAGTAACGGAACTTCTTGAAAGTTTGCAATAGGACTTTTAAACTTTAGATTAACACTTCAAAACAATACGATAGCAGTTCGTAAAGTAACTAACCAGAATTCTATAGTTCTATCATCTCAATTATAACTAAGCACAAGGTGGTAAACGGATGCCAATGACTACAACAACTATGCAAATTCACTTTGATTTAGTTTATGATAAATTGAGTTCTAATTAATAATTAAATTAATCTAGGTGAACTCCCACTCAAAACAATATCCCTCACATTGTTTTAGTGATCACACGAACCAAATCCACCACATCAAAACCGATCATCACGAGAGTTGATGCAACTTCAATGGCGAACAATCAACATGTTCATCATATCTACTATGTGACTCATGCTCTACCTTTTGGTAATCCGTGTTCCTGAGGCCATGTCTGTACATGCTAGGCTCGTCAAGATCAAACCTTAGTTTCCGCATGAGAAAATCTGGCTTGCTCACGTTGTATACACTTGTAGAATCTAACACACCCGATCATCACGTGGTGCTTCGAAACAACAAGCTTTAGCAACGGTGCTAACTAAGGGTGAACACTTTATGACTTGAAATTCATGTGCATGAGGGATCATCTTATAATGCTACCGTCGTCTACTAAGCAATACAAGATGCATAAAGGATTAACATCACATGCAATTCATAATATGTGATATGATATGGCCTTTCTTCTTTGTGCTTCCTATCTCCATCTTCTAGCACGAACATGATCTCCATCATCACCGACATTGCATCAAGGTCAATGATGCTTCTCCATGGTTGTCGTCCACCGGCTTCAACTATTACAACTACTTTGAATAGACACGCGGGTCTTAACAATTTAAAGACAACCATATGGCTCACGGTTGCCAACTTACAATAAGGAACATTGCATACATCATATATAATCACAATCATGGCCATATCACATCACAGCACACCCCTGCAAAACAAAGTTAGACGCCTCTAATTTTCTTTGCATGTTTTACGTGGTTTGGGGCTTTCAATAAGTGTCGTTCTAACTTACAAACAAGAACCACAACATTGATACTAGTATTGTCAATCACCCGTTGTAAATTGAATCTTAACTATGCTAGGAGAAACAGGCACCCGCAAAGCCACTTATGCAATACAAGTTGAATGTCAACGTGGAGCAAGTCTCATGAACGATGTCATGTAAGGTTAGCCCAGGCCGCTTCATCCCAACATACCGCAAGATGCAAAGTACACAAGAAGCAATCGACAATAAAAGCATCAACGCCAACAATAACCATTGTGTTCTACTCGTGCAACAGATCTACATATAGACACGGATCTGATACCACTGTAGGGGTTCGTAGCATGGAAAACAAAATTTTCTATCGCATACAAACAAACAAGCCAAGATCTATCTACTAGATTGTAGCAACGAGTCGATGGAATAACTTACCCTTGAAGATTCCAAAGCAGTTAACGAGAGCAGATTCTCGTGGGTGATGTAGTCGTACACTTCCGATCTCAAGATCGCGTGAGCGATCCTCCGCTGCGCATTCGGCAGCGCTTCCGTAGTCGGTCACACGTACGGTACTCGATGAAGACCTTCCTCTCCCTTCTTCCAGTAGGCAGCAGAGGTTATAGCTCTCTCCTCGCGATTCCGGCGACCTGGCGGCGTGGTACCGGAAGTAGAGGGGAGATCCCGCAGGGCTTCGCCTTAAGCCGGAGCGAGTATGGTGGAGTATGAGAGAGCTATTAGTGGTCTAGGGTTTAGACACACCAATTAGAAGGCTCTAAACCGAAGGCTAGTGCAATTAGAAGCTCTAAACCAAAACGGCTCTAAACCGGAGATTAGAGGATAGGAACTTGTGTGTCTAGAGGAGGAGGCCCTGCCCCTCCTTTTATAGGTGGGAGGGGCGGCCAAGGGGAGGGGAGTCCCTCCCCAAGTCGGCCTTGGTTGGCGCGCCGGCTTGGAGGGACTCCTCCCCCAAGTCGGTTCCAACCACCTCTTGCTTGTTTCCCACAGTTTCCTGTTTTTAGCCGTTTGACTTTCAAACTGGCCGTTTGACTTTTCTGTTTGGGATTCAATTTAATACTTTATTTGGAACAGCGAGAACACTTAGTACATTATGAAATCATTCCAATATGCAATGACACATTCATGTACCCTCCCCCCCCCGGAGTGCCGGACAATCCAGAACCTTCTAGAACATTCCCGATGAGAACACCGGAATCATTCCCGAACTCCGAAACGGGACTTTCCTTATATGAATCTTATTCTCCGGACCATTCCGGATCACCTCGTGATATCCCGGATCCCATCCGAGACTCCAAACAACATTCGGTCTCTTTCTCATAATATCATAACTACTCAAACAACGTCGAATCCTTAAGTGTGTCTCCCTACGGTTCGTGAATTATGCGGACATGATCGAGACACTTCTCCGAACAATAACCAATAGAGGAATCTGGAAATTCATATGGATCCCACATATTTCTACGATTACTTTGCGATCGAATGAACCACTTACATACGATACCAATTTCCCTTTGTCTCACGATAGTTTACTTATCCGAGGTTATGATCGTCGGTATCTATGCATACCTAGTTCAACCTCGTTACCGATAAGTACTCTTTTCTCGTTCCCGTGATATGTGATCCCTTCTGAGCCAGTCACATGCTTGCAAGCTAATTGGATGACATTTCACCGAGAGGGCCCAGAGTATATCTATCCGTCATATGGATGGACAAATCCCACTCTTGATCCATGTGTTTCAACCAATACTTTCCGAACACTCAATGCCACCTTTATAGCCACCCAGTTACGGTGTGGTGTTTGATGTCATCAAAGCATCCATCCGGTAAAGGTGATATGCATGACCTCATGGTCGAAGGAATTAGGTTACTATGTATCAGAAAGCATATAGCAATTGAACTATTGAAATGACTTGATCTTTATGCTATGCTTATCTATAGGAGTATGTCCACCACATCATTCTCCTAATGATGTGATCCTGTTGTTAATAACATCTCTATGTTCATGATCAGGAAACCATGATCATATATTAACCAACAAGCTAGTTTAACAAGAGGCTTTACTAGGGACTCTTATTTTAGTTTACAAATCACACAAGTATTAATGTTTCCAGTTAATACAATTATAGCATGGTATGTAAACATTTATCATAAGTGTGAAGATATGATAATAACCACTTTATTATTGCCTCTTGGGCATATCTCCAACACCATCCCATCGAAGGCTCCGGCGTGGACGGATTTAATCCGACAACGGAGGCGTACGATGGAAGATTCAGCATTTCTCCGACTTACTTATAGAAGACGGAGAAACCTTTGCAGGGTTCTTTGGGAGGACTACAAGATATTGCTTGACAGTTTGCCGACATCCATCTAGACAGAGCATTCCACAGGAAGAGGCAAGACGACGCAAGATCTCAAAGTTCTCCGGGGGCTACTGTTGGGGATATGCTACATGGGTATCCTCGTAGGATGTCTCTTATCCGACTAACCCGGGTGGCCCATAGTCGGTAGCATGGCCTGTGGCCTGCTGGGCGGCCCAATTAGGTGGATCCAGAAGGGGAGGCCCATTCCGGATAAAGGAAGGCTACGGTGGAGTCACCAGCGTACCCGGAACCTTGGAGTGAAAGATACACAAGACTAGTAATAGACGGTGTAGAACTCTGTAACCTGTCCGGCTAGGACTTTTCCCTGTAACCCTAGGACCTGACGACTATATAACTCGGGCCTATGGGAGGCTTTAGGGCATCGATTCATACAACCTCACACATCAAACCAATCCCTGTAACTCGGCGTATTGCCATTATAGTGATTTATAGCAGGAGTAGGATTCCGCCACAGTTATGGGATCTGAACCTGGGTAAGTTGTATTACCTCGTACCCGTCAACCATCCACCTTACCCCACGTCTCTAAACACGCACTGTGAGGACCCCTCCATGGCGTACTCGTCAGCAATACCACGACAGTAATACTACCCGCGAAGACTGTTGTGATCCCCTATAATTGTGGGTCATCAAGACTATTTTCTGGTGCCGTTGCCGAGGAGCATAGCTTTATTTGTAAGTTCACTTAGATCTATTATTGTTCACTGCTACTCCTTTCATCACGGGGAAGTCTCGTGATGGAAAGTTCCCTATTTTGCCATCTACTACAAGAAGAGGTAGAGTCCTAAACACCTTTGTTGCTCTTGATTCACCATCTGTTATAAGTAAGCTTGTCACACCACCACCACACACACATGCTACACACACTGCTACTACTTCTGAGTATGAAACTTCTTTTGATGCTCATGATGTTACTTCTACTGTGCTTGATGCGGGTGGTTCATTAGGTCCTTCTCTAGATGCTACTATTGCTAGTCTAGGAAATACCAAAACTCCTAGTGAAGACACTATTACACCTGTTAGCTCACCTGAGGCTAGTGAGAGTTATGATATTAATGATGGTTACATTGAGTTCACTGATGATTTTTTGAAGAGTGCCAAAACACACATGGTACTAGTGCTATTAAGATTCTCCTTGCTAGACGTACTATTAGGCCTAAGATGTCCTCTGATCCTAAGTTTGCCACTTCTCCCATAGATATTAAATATGAAGATTATGATTTCTCTCTTGATTTTTCTTATTTAGATATTGTTGAGAAAGAACCTTTTTGTGGTACTGAAAAAGAGAGTGTTGTGGCTCATATGAATGAGCTTTCTACTATGAGTACTTTGTTCTCTGATGATTTTAAGATGCGCAAGTACTTTGTTACTAAGATCTTCCCTTTTTCACTAAATGGAGAAGCTAGGGCTTGGTTTAATAGATTACCTCCTGGTTCCATTGATAGCCCTGATTGCTTGATTGCTTCTTTCTTCCAGAAATATTTTCCTCCCAGTGCTAGACATGCTGCTTTGCAGAGGCTTTTTGATTTTAAACATGGAGAAGAAGAGAAATTGCCTGAGTCATGGAAACGATTTTGTGCCTTGATTCGTGCACATCCTGGATGTCCATTACCTAAGAATGAGCTTCTTGATATTTATTATAATGGACTAACTAATGATTTTAGGACCTACCTAGATAGCTTTGCTGATTGTGTTTTTAGGAAAAGGACTCCTACAGATGCTGAAGAATTAATGACCAAGATAAGCAAGAATTATGATGATTGGACTTCAACTGAGCTGAATGCACCTAAGCCTATTACTCCTAAACCAGTTGTTCCTGAACCAGTTCCAACACCAACAACAAAGAAGAGGGGAGTTATTGCATTAAATGATGAAGTGATGAAGGAAGCTAAGAAGTGTCTAAAGGAGAAAGGTATTAGAGCTGAAGATGTGAAGAATCTACCTCCTATAGAAGAATTATGTAAGCCAATTCCCCACTCATATACTATTGAGGTACACTCTCTCCAACACTTTGATGAAGGTGATATTCCTTATGGTAAGCCCCCTGATCAATGTTTAGAGGAACTTGACGTTTTTATTGTCAAACAAGGTCATTTTAATAAGCAAGTTCAGAATCATTTATTGGAAAACTCTAGAGCTATCCATGAGTTGAAAGATATTGTGGAAATAACTTCTAATGATATTAAAATTCTTTGTAAACACTTTAAAATGGTTCAAACTCAACTTGATCAACTTTCTAAGGTACAAAAGGATATGCTAGTTAATGCTTCAGGAGATAAACATGATTATGGAATTAGAACTAGGAGTCATATAGCTACTCAAGATCCTTTATATCCTGAAGGACACCCTAAAAGAATAGAGCAGGATTCGCAACAAGGTGAAGATAGTGGTAGTCCTCGTAAGAGGAAGAAAAAGAAACATAAGATAGTTGAGGAACCACTTGAACCTGTTGTAGATCCTAATAGTATATATGTCTCTGATGCTGAAACTGAGAGTGGTAATGATAAAAATGAGTCTCCTAATAAGGAGGAAGTTGAGGAAGAACCTGAGAAGCACACTAAGAACACTAAGTACACAAAGGAAGATTTTATTGCTAATAAACATGGTAAAGAGAGAGAACCTTGGGTGCAGAAACCTATGCCTTTTACAGGTAAGAAACACAAGTCAAAGGAGGAAGAACACTACAACAAGTTTTGTGAGTGGAGGAAGCCTTTATTCTTGCAAATTCCTTTGACTGATGCTATTAAGTTGCCTCCTTATTCAAAGTATATGAAGGATACTGTCTCTAATAAAAGGAAGATTCCTAATGAGGAGATTTCTACTCTACTTGCTAATTACTCCTTCAATGGTAAGGTTCCAAAGAAACTTGGTGATCCAGGTATACCAACTATTCCTTGCTCCATTAAGAATAATTATGTTAGAACTGCTTTATGTGATTTGGGAGCTAGAGTTAGTGTTATGCATTTTTCTCTCTATAAGAGACTCCAGCCAGAAAAGTTGATACCAACTGATATTTCTTTGCAAATGGCTGATAACTCAACTACTATTCCTGTTGGTATATGTGAGCATGTTCCTGTTCAAGTGGCTCATAATTGCATGGTTCTAACTGATTTTGTTCTGCTTGAAATGCCTGAAGATGATAATATGTCTATTATTCATGGGAGACCTTTTCTTAATACTGCAGGTGATGTCATCAACTGCAATCAAGGAAAAGTAACATTCAATATTAATGACAAAGAGAACACTGTCTATTTCCCCAAGAAGGTTGTTAAGAGCTATTGCCTGAATTCTATTGAAAACATTGAGAGCATCAAGGTTGGAAAAATATATTGTCCCATTCCACAAGAAATTTTTGAAACTATTATGATTGGGACCATTGCTATCAAGTATGAGGTAACATAATCACCTTGTGGAATGCAAAGTTTTGCTTCATATAAGATTGTTTTGGTAACAAGACTTGATCAACCTTGTTAACAAAAGGATTTTAATGAACAAAATAATGTTTCCACTATGGTTATACTTGCTTTCTTTTTCCTTTCTCCTTCCTAGTCTTTGCTTTAGCTTTAGTTTTGCTAGTTGTTTGCTTGTTTGAGTTTCTTAGAGCTCCTGTAGTTTGGCTTTTGGTTTGCCTTTTCTTCTTTTGAAAAAACTGTTTCTGCGAGAAAATCAATTTTCATACCCTGAAAATTGGCCAAAAATAAAGTTTCCCGAAAAATCCCAGAAAATTCAAAATAAATTTTTCCTCGAAAAAAGGGGTAGAGTGGCACCTGAGATGACCCAGGGGGCCACCCCAGGCCACTGCACCCACAGTGGCGCGGCGGCCTGGGGTGGCGCCACCTAGGCCCCTCCAGGCTGCCTCCTCAAAGCCACCTTCTTTCTCTCTCCCAAAAAACACCAGAAAACTTGCTCAAGCTCGAGTTCTTGCTATTCTTGCTCACGATTTTCGACCTCCTTGTTTAGCCCATCTCAAGTGCTGATTTTTGGAGGGTTTGCTCCTTGGTATGTGCCTCCTCCACTTGTCCAATTAGATTTGTGATTGGTAGATTGTATCTTGAGTATTTTGCAGCTATAGGTGACAAGTTGTTTGAGATTGCATGCTTGTTCTTTGCTTAGAAACTTTGTTTTGATGCATGTGTAGTCCTCTAACAAGTTCCTATAGTAGTTGCTCATCATTTATCAACTTAGAAATCACTTGGTTTGGGGGTTGCTTAAAAAATTCAGAATAGGGAAGTCATGGACCACCATACCTTTGGTGACATATTTGAGAGTGATGCACCTAGAAGGGCAAGGATTCCAAGGTCATCTACCAGTTCTAGACCCTCATATAATGAGGATCTCATCACTCCGCGATTCGGTGACGAGGGAGATGAAGGGGATGCGCACCCCTCCACCTTTCCTTGCCAAACTTTCTTGCGAGCTGCTGGGATTCTTAATGAGTTAATGACTTTGGTGCAGAGAGCTGGACTAACAAGTTACATGCAGGATGAGAGTGCACAATATGCTTTGCTTACTAAAACATTTGTGGAGAGTTTCTCCTTTACTAATAGTATGTTCAAGCCTTCTATGTCTTTCAAAATTTATGGCAGGGCTCATTCTATGACATTGAAGAAATTTTGCAAGGCCCTAGGACTTGGTACAACTGGGTCATCAAATAAGATTCAAGCTCTACCCGATGATTTGTTAGAGCTTTACCGAGGAATAACCAATGATGATGACCGCAGAGCTCAGCGAGGGAAGATAAAGAATATTCAACTTCCAGCCATCAGGTACTTTGCCTACTATCTTGCCACTAGTGTTCTTGGTAGGGAGAACACTAGTAATATTTCCAACTATCAATTTGCCTTCTTAGCTGCTGCGCTCAACAATGAGGACAAGTATAATCTTGGTTCTCTCATTGCTTGTCGCCTAGCTGCTAAGGGACCCATTTATGGGGGAATTATTGCTATTCGTATTGCTGCTGCCTTGGACATTGCTATTGATCCTCATGATACAGTTTTGGCCCCTCAGAGGCTTGATCTTGCTTCCATGAAGGCGCACCACTTTGTCACCACTAGCTCTACTCTTGATAACTTGGTTTATAGAATGCTATTTATTGACGGGGAAGAGAGAGAGATCCCTCTACCCCAAACCACTTTGCTCAGTATTTCTCAGGGACCTTGGTCACGCTCAAAGGCGGAGATGGATGACGAGTTGCGCTCTCTAAACTTCCATGGGCGCTATCAGGAGGAAGCGCCCTCATATGACCCCGCAGTGCATTACACAGGGGAGTCCTCGAGCTTGTACCAGGACGAGGGAGCTTCCTCGACATACTACGGAGGTGCATCTACTTGGGCACCATGGGATTGAGCCCCACTTAGGCCAAAAGCCTAAGCTTGGGGGAGGTACACCGACATCACACTCATTTATATATCATGTTCGATAGGTTCTTTGTATATCCATTGTTTTTGCTTTCTTTTTGGTTTTTGTTGCTTCTTTCTAAAAACCCAAAAATACCAAAAATATTTTCGTTGTTTCTCTTGGTTTGTTTCTTTGCTTTGGTTTGCCTTAAAAGAAAAATCCAAAAAGATTTTTCTTTGTTTAGTTTGCTTTGTTTTTGTTTGATTTTTCTTTGCTTGTTTCTAAAAAAATCGAAAACACAAAAAATATTTGTTCTTCTTCTTTAGTTTTGTGAGTTCGTTGCAGGGTTCAGCCGTCTTCAGTGGATTTTGGTTTCATGTTAATTATTCAAGTCACACAAGTGAAGGGAAATAATGAAGATTAAGACAACTCGAGGTGTGGTAAGAGGCTGGTAACGAACTCTATTTGTTTCATTTTTGTACATATACTCATCATTGTGAGCATGCTTAGCCTGTTTGTGTAAGGTGTATGTCATTATGGATGCTTAGTAGTTCTTGCTTGTCTATGATTATCTCTAGCTTTCTAATAGTTTGTAGCATGTCATATGAATGTTTGCTTGCATTGTTTTATTTATACTTTGGTATGATATTGTGGTATCCTCCTCTGACTGTTCATGCGAATCGACTTGGCACATGCTCACACATGCATATGACTAATCAATAGTCACTAAGCCTCGATGATTTATTTTTCCTCAGAGTTTTTGTATCACTTTCATGCCATAATTAGTCCTGTTTTGTTGCAAGCATGATTGTGACAGTTATTGCTCTCTCGTTTGTCGCTCCATCTCTATTGCTAGCCTTCACTTGCAGTGAGCAATGTGCTCTACATGTGCTTCCAACTCCCCAAAACCAATATTGCCAGCTGTGTCCACCATACCTACCTATTAGCATCATTTGCTATTTCAGTGCATATTCCATATCCCGTGTTTTCTTCCAAAATAAAATGTTTGTCTGTTTTGAGAAAGTTAGTTAGTAAAGCTCACACGAACTTGATGGCACACTTTATTCTTTGCGCTTAATAATTCTGAACCATTGTGACTAGTCCATGAAAGTTGTATGCTTGCTAATTATATGCTGGGAGTCAGCAGAACCGTGCTGCCATGGGGAACACTTTCAACACTTTTTGGATATCTCATCCAGTTGATTCCTTGCTCTTTTGTTTACGGATGTCGACGATGTGAAATAAAAGGGGAGGTTGTGAGTTCATGGAGTTTATACACTGTGTTAGAGAAACGCCTGGGCCGCTAGCCTAAGCCATGCCTAATCATGGTGGAAACTTGCAGCATCACTATAATGAGCATCTATGAAGCGTCCTCAATAAAAAGCTATGCCTATGGTAAATAAAAAGATTGCTGAGATGCTCATTGTATGCTTGCCTTGTCATCTTGGTTATGGGAAAGCTCCTGTACCATGTGCAAGGGGTACCCCCGTTGGCGGTTCTCGATGATATGCATGTATTTACAATGACAAGAACTTTCAGGTGACCAAAGTTGAGTAGCATGCAGAGCGACCCTCGTACTCAAGGGACTTGGGATTTCCAGTCTATGGTCTGTCAAGCATATGATTCAGAGTGGACCTCATTTTCACCTTAACCACATGAAGATGCCTATGATAGGGGCAATGAGAGCTCAAATCTAATGAGTACCTTCCTTTCAGCATTGGGAAGCCTTTCAAACCTTCACGAAACCGTTTTCACAACTTTGTTGAGTCACCACTTATTCTATGAGCACCTTCTTGAGAGCATAGTTGTCATTCTAGTGTTTGTTCCAAAACTTGGTTAATTATGTCATGACTTTGATGCTTGTATCTCTGATATCTTTACTTCTAGTCTTCATGTGAACTTTAGAGGTGCCTTGGCATTTATATTGTGCTCTTCAAACAAAGGCAAGCGAGATACCACTCTATCATACCTTATTATGAGCATTTCAATGTTGCTTATGTTTATGTTTCATGCTACTTATTATTATTGAGTTTATTTCTCTTCATAGCTTGCATCTACTATTGAATAGACTTAGTTGCATACTCATTATTATTAATTGTCTAAGCATCTACTCCTATGCTGAGAATATTTACATCATATGAAGCAAAGTGTTCATGAAAGTTCTTCTATCGCACTCAGTTTTCAAATGAATTGCTTGAGTACAAGTAATACGCTAAGCTTGGGGGGTTGATACGTGCAAAACGTATCTACTTTCTCAAACACTTTGCTATTGTTTTTCCTCTATATTTATGTGATTTGGATACAACTAACACGGACTGACGCTGTTTTCAGCAGAATTACCTTGGTGTCTTGTTTTTGTGCAGAAAATGAACTATCAGGAAAAATCCCGGAAAATATGCCAAAAACTATTTTTCACCAGAAGATCCACGGAGCCAGAAGGGGAGACAGAGAGGAGGCCTGGGGGGCCCAGACCCACCCCAGGTGCGGGCCACCTAACCCCGCGCCTGGAGGGGGTGTGGCCATCACAGGCACATCCTCGGCCTCCCTCTGCGCCTATAAGTTGCCTTCTGACCTAAAAACTTAGGGAGGGTCGATAGTTTTCCAGAAAGAGTTCCGCTCTGCCGCCGTCACCAGAAACCAAAATTCGGATCCAGAAACTCCGTTCTGGCACCCTTCCTGGACGGGGAATTTGGAGAGGATCATCGCCATCATCATCACCAACGCATCTCCATCAACCACCGATGTTCCCCTCATCCATGAGTGAGTAATCCCCCGCTGTAGGCTTGGGAATGGTAGGGATTGGATGAGTTCTATCATGTAATCGAATAAGATCTGTTAGGGCACAGTGCCTAGTATCTCTATTAGTGCTATTTTACTTTGTTGCAACTTGTTGTGCTTAATGCTTGTCACTAGGGCCCGAGTGTCATGATCTCAGATCTGAACTTATTATTGAATCATTATGATAGTAGTGTTTGTGATCTTATATGCAAGTTGTGTACACATATCATTGTCCGTATCCAAAGGCCCCAAAGTGATAATAATTGGGACAGCCGTAGGGGATGGCTGTGGTGTGAGGATCACATGTATTCACGGAGTGTTAATGCTTTGCTCCGGTGCTCTATTAAAAGGAGCACCTTAATTGCCAGTAGTTCCCTAGAGGCCCATGCCAATGGCCGGATGTAAGATGTTGTGCAAGTTCTCATTGCGAGCACGTATGACTATATTTGGAGCATATGCCTAGGATTGTTTAGTACTTGGATGCTTGCTATTATTTATCTACAATGCCCTAGATCTTGAAGTTACATGTTTAAACTCGTCCATGCAACACCCGTCCATCCATCCCTATGCCTACCGCACTTGAATCCCATCACATCAAGTATCGCTACTATTGCTACTGTTTCACTATTGCTATTCTTCATCGCTTCGTTGTTATTACCAAACTGTTGCTACTGATAAACTTCTGTGATCAAGAACTATTTCCAGGTGCAGCTGAACTGACAACTCAGTTGTTAAGGCTTGCAAGTATTCTTTGGCTCCCCTTGTGTCGAATCAATAAATTGGGTAATACTACCCGCGAAGACTGTTGCGATCCCCTATACTTGTGGGTCATCAGGTACTATTTCCTCCCATTCCATGGATTGTCCATTATTCAGTTGCTTATACCATTCTTCAGCTCTTCCTTTCAATGATATAGAGAGTAACTTCTTCTTCACCTGTTCAATTGTGATACCTGCACACTTAAACAACCCGCATAATCCATGGATAAAAAGCAAGTGATCGCCAGGATGAACGGTTCCATCCTCTAAATAATAATTATCCATCACACGATCAACAATACTTGTAGGTATCTTAAAAGGATCTATCTCAACAGGTGGTGATTCATCTACTACCCTAACAGTGGTAGTAGTTTTCCCAAACAGAAAACCAAGTGGGTTATCCATATTGGAAACAAAATAACAAACAGAAATAAAAAGCAATACTCACAGTAGAAGTTTCCTTTACCAGTTCCACTCTTCAATAGCGCTTCACTCCCCGGCAACGGCGCCAGAAAATAGTCTTGATGACCCACAAGTATAGGGGGTGTATCGTAGTACTTTCAATAAATAGGAGTGTCGATCCCAACGAGGAGCAGAAGGTGTTGACTAGTGATATGGAGCAGGAAATCTCTATAAATACTTAACAAACGGATTTTTAGGGGTTTTCTGATAAATCAAGTAAATAAAGACAGAAAATAATTGCAGCAAGTGGCCCAATCCTTTATTAGCAAAGGACAAGCCGGTGGAAATACTAATGAGGACCAAACGTTCTCGAGGACACATGGGAATACTGTTAAGTGATTTTGTTTCATATAGCTGATTAATCGTATTTGGTTTCATAAGTGTTGTGTGGGTGAACCTGTGCTAATGTACCGACCTTACTTGGACTAATACATACTTGTGATTAAACCCCTTGCAAGCATCTGTAACTACAAGAAAGCAATTAAGATATAAACCTAACCACAACCTTAAACTCTGAGATCCTACACTCCCTTGTGCAAAGGTTTCCTAACAGGGGTTCAAGTTTCTGTCACTCCGACAACCTCACAATTAGTAGCCAAATACACAATGCATTCCCCTGGTGAAATAACATGTGTGCCCCCATGTGTGGTTTTGGTAATTAATGACAATGTCTTATGGACTTATGTTTGCATTGAGTTTTACTTGTAGGATTTGTCCATAGACAATGCTTGAACCATTTGGTGGCTTCAAGGTTGGAATAAGAAGAAAGTGAAGAAGATCAAGTGTTGATCAAGGTTTGAAGGAATGATCTGGAGATTGGTCAAGTAGAATTTGATCCTATGGCAAGTGTGTCTTGAATAATAAGATGATCTCAAGTGTATCTTTCCATCCTTATGGTGATCATGGATATGTGAAGATATTCCTAAAAGAGAGGCTCTTCCATAGTGGAGTATGGGGGAGCAAATTCCAAGTCTTCACCAAGCTAGTGCAATCAAGAAAGGTGCTCCATCTTGAGGTGTGGAATATACAAGGCAAAGGTTTGATCTTGATAGGGTTTCTTTCTTTCCGGTCTCGTGGTGTTAGTTGGGGAGACCAGTTTATAGGATAGATAACCGTACTATCAAGAGGGGATCTCGAGTGAGTAACTTGATCATATCCCTCGGTGAGAGCTCAAACCTTTGCATACTTGGCATCATATTTCTTAGTTCTTATTTGTTTCTTATCCATGAGAGGATTTATATATTGTGTCAATCTCTATGACAAGCTTAAGTTCTTCGAAAACGGATTTCATATGCATTATCTATTGTGTTTTCAATATTGGAGGTTTTACTGGTTTGTCTTTTATAGATAGGTTAAACCTTTCATCATTTGGTTCTGTCCTCCCTTGCTGGACTATGATGGTTCCCTGCATGATCTTATAGATCTCGTTACTATCTTCGAAACGAGCCCAAGATCATCAAAATCGGAGTCCGGATGAAAAAGTTATGATGGTTTCAGTTTTGCTGTTCCTGCCAGTTTTCAGGGGGGCGGATTATCCGGCCATGGGGGCGGATTATCCGGCCCAATTTTTGGAAAACAGCTAAGGACTTTTAGGTGTGGCTCCCAGTAATGGGGGAAGATTATCTGGCCCTTCGGGGGCGGATAATCCGCCCCAAATATCCGCTCCCTATACATAGGGTCGCACCGCAAAGTCCTTAGCCATTTTTTGGCTCGGGGAACCCGGAATATCCGGGGGAGGGGCGGATTATCCGGCCCGGGAGGTCCCAAACGGCCATATTTCGTTGGAAAGGGGTATAAATAGACCCCTTCTTCCTCCTTAGGCTTGCGGCTTGCATTCTCTCTCTCCTCCATTGTCTTGACCTTCAAGAGCTTGCAAATACTCTCAATCCCTCCCATATTTCTTGAATCTTTTTGGGGGATTTGAAAGGGGAGATCTAGATCTACAAATCCACCAATCCATCTCTCCTCTATGTGAGGGGAACATATTGGGATCTAGATTTTGGGGTTTCTTTTGTGGATTTCCTCTTGTGTTCTTCCTCTCTTATTCTTCCACTAGCTTTTGTAGCTTTGGTGGAATTTGGGAGAGAAGGAATTGAGCACTTTGTGTGTTCTTGTCATTTCATTTGGTGCATCGGTTTGAGTTCTCGGTGAGGATTCGATTGGGTGAAAGGTGAGAAGCTTTTTAATCTTGGGTTCTTGGAACCCTAGACGGTTTAGTTGTTTTGCAGGTTTGTGGATTACTTGGGCCCTCCAATTAAGTTGTTGAGCTTTCCCCGAGCTTGTTTGTTGGGAGCCTCCAATTGAGTTATGGAGAAGTGCCCCAACCTTTGTGAGAGATTACGGATTTCCACCGACAAGTGCACCGATAGTGAAGAAGTGAACCAGGCCTCTTGTGGCGAGGTTCACAGGAGAATAGGGTGAGGCCTTTTGTGGCGTGGTGGTCTTAGTACCACCCACCCCTCCAATGGGACGCACTCTCTTTATGGGAGGAACTCGGTAATAAATCATCGTCTCTGCGTGCCTCGGTTATCTCTATACTCGAGCTATTTACTTATGCACTTTACTTTGTGATAGCCTTCATGCTTGAATTCTTATATCTAGCTATCACATAGTGTTGCTTAGCATAAGTTGTTGGTGCACATAGGTGAACCGTAGTTTATATAGGTTTTGTGCTTGACAAAGTAAACGCTAGTTTTATTCCGCCTTTGTTAAGTCCATCTCGTAAAAGTTTTAAACCGCCTATTCACCCCCCCTCTAGGCGGCATCTGTATCCTTTTCACCTGGGCCCATAAGTGGTGAAGTATCATGTAGTCGACGTTCACATGACACCACTATAAGAATAGCACCACAACTTAAATATTAAACCATTGAATAATACTTCAACACAAATCCACTACTAACAACATGACTTCTCCCATGTCCTCAAGAACTAAACGAACTACTCACAAGACATCATATGGATCAAGATCAGAGATGATATGATAATGGATAACAATCTAAACATAAACAATAATTCAATGGTTCCACTCACAAGCATCAACTATAATAGTAATCAACACCGGGAAAGTTTCCCCTAAGAACTATGCAAGATTCAACACAATTGTTACAGCGGGATGGAGTGGTGATGATGGTGTTGGTGGAGACGATGGTGTGGATGATGATGATGATCCCGATGAAGTCTAGCTTGATGACGGTGTTGATGGCGACGATCTCCCCTCTCTGGGAAGGAATTTCCCCGGTAGAAATCTGTCTGCCAGAGAGCTCTTTCTCTCTCGGTGTTTTTCGCCCCGCAGAGGCGACATAATCTTTCTATGGTCGCTCCTCGTGCATTAGGGTTTTGAGGAGAAGATATAGGCGAGAGGATGGAGCCAGAGGTGGGTGTGGCATCCCGCAAAACCACTACTAGAAAATCGCGTTGTTTTTGTGCATTGCATCATCGTGACCGCATGCTCATGTCATCATGCCACATTGCATTTGGGCATCGTCATCATCCTGCATTTTCTTGCATAAAATTATTTTCGGAAAAACCTATTTTGTTTTCTATTGTTCAAACACAAAACCCGGGTCTCCGGATTATTTTGTTTTGTCTGCTATCGGTTTGCAAAAGCCCTGTTTGAAACCAATAAAATATTTAATTATTTTCAGGGGGGCAGTCGAACGGGCCGATTCGACCCAGTCGACCACCCCCGGAATAAAAATCGGTCCACCTAAACCAGCCTACCCGAATCCTAAAACTACCCAAACCTATCCTACCCACCTATCCCAGCTCGCCACCTCACCCCTCCCCACCCTACCCACCTTGCCACCTCACCAATCCTCCTCTCTCCTCCGCCCACACCCACACAGCCCTCCTACCCCTCTCCCTTACACGGCCCCACCCCAACACACACACCACGCGGCCCCACCTCCCCACAACCGACCCACTCCCTCACCTCTCTCACCCACCACCTGCAGACCCCCACCCAGCAGCCTGCCCCACTCCCTCACCCCCCCTGGCCCCACCCCTGGCCCCGCAGCACGTGTCCCCCACGCGTCCTCCGCCCCTCGCCCCCACGCGCGCCCGTCCCCAACCTCCCGCCTCCGCTTCCTTCCCCCGACGAGCCTCAAGGCCTCGCCTCGCCGCCCGCCACCGGCCAAGGCTTCCCGGCGAGTCGCCTCAACCTGCCTCCACCGCCCTCCCCGCATCCTTCCCCTCTCGCTCGGCAGCCGCGGCCCGCTGCCTCCTCTCTCTCGGCTGGCCAGAAGGCCACATCAAGGCCTCGCTTGGCGCCTCGGCGAGCCCGCCTCGCCGCCTCGCCTGAGCCCACCGGCGGCTCCTCGCCTTTCGGCCCGCACCTCCTTGCCCGTCTCCCGGCCTCGCCTCCGCCATGCGCTGAGCCCGCTCCTTCGCCAGTTCCTCCTCCGCCGAGCCTTCGTTCACGGCCGCCGCTTCTTCTTCGCGCCGCCAGGCGCTTAACGCCGCCGCTTCGACCCTCGCCGCCGAGGTCCACTAGGCCCGCCGTAGCGCCGGCCAGATCCGCCGCCTGCCGCCATCGCCAGGTTCGCCTTGCCTCTGCCGCCTGCCGCCTCGGCATGTCCTCCCGCGTCGTCTTGTCGCCAGGTCCCGCGCGAGCGCATCTACACCCTGGCTCCGCCCTGCGCTGCCCCATCTGAGCTCGCCGACCAAGTTCCTCTCCAGGCACCGCCGGCCCTGCTCGCAGTCGAACCGCGCGTCCTCACCTCTGGCCCACGTGTGTTTTCGTGTGTTTGTGTGATGTTCCCAAAACGCCCGAGTCCAATGACAAGATCGGCGTCGGCAAAACCAAGAGGGAACCGCAAGATCTTCGGGAGAAAACCTCGACTATAGACCAAGTGCGCCAACCACACCGAGAAACCACGGCACCCGGAGATCGACACAAGACTGAAGCACCAAGGCCTCCTTCATAGAATCGCCAAGATCCACCGGCGCCAAACCCAAGACCGACATCGTCATCCGAGAACTCCGACAAGGACGCCAAGCTCGTCGGAATCCCAGACGCCAAGTACTCCCTCGAGGACGCCGAGTACTTCACCCCGGACACCGAGACCCTGGACAACAAGTTCTCCTTCCCGGAAGCATTGACACTCGCGCGACAAGAACTACTTTACAGATCCGAAGACCCTAAATCCCGGAGTCCGAGAACGATCCCGTCGAACCCTGAACCCTGAGACCGAACCCCGAACCCCCGGAACCCCAAGTTCGTCGAGACCCCCTAATGTGTGAACCTTTTTCCCGAGCCCCTATTTTATAAATGATAAATATAAAACTTGATGCATATTAAATTGTCATACTCGCATGCATTTTTGTGTGGTTTGGGGGCCTTATGCCGATCCACTTCATAATTAAATATGGGACCCATATGCGGGCAAATCTAGCCTTATATTGGCCTCATTAAAATTTGTGTAGCGAACCGGTGCTATCTTTGGTCTTGCTAATTCAACATTTAATTTGCGGGGGTTCTAAATAACTTGAACCGTTTAATTAAATGTCGGGACCCCGGTTCCGCTTAATATGACCTAATCGCATTGCACCTTTGCCATGCCATGCATCATACATGCATCATGCCCGATCTTTTGCCGTAGTATTAAATATTGCATCCGGTGTTTATTCTAGTGTTTTGGTTCTTCGCGGATAAGGCCGTTGAGTTGATGCGAGTGCCGACCCGATCTTCGGTTGAACCTTCGGCAATGTTTTCAGGCGAGCATCTCCCTCTTTCTACCTATCTTACTTTTATAGTATTTATTCCCTCCTGTTGATCTATTGCTATCTGTGTTGCGATGCTCTAGTTTTTCGTACCCGTAATATCCCTCGCAGCCTTATATTGCCTTGGACACATCCTATTACCTGTTGTTTGGTACATAGTTGGACTTGCGCGTCGTAGTCGCTTGCTCAAGTGCTGTTGCGTGTCGTCAAGTGCCACAGTTGTTGGTGTATTGCCGCATGTTTGATGTTGGAGATGATCATGGCTTTACTTATCGTTCACTTTAATTCCTGTTTAACAACTAAAATTGAAGTAGGTAGCGAGGCACAGTGGGCAATAGATGTTATTTGGTTGTTAACCGTCCACTTGTGTCCGTGAGGACCCCGAGTGCTTGATACTGCCTTGAATATTCGGCTATCCACATCCGGGAGGCTTATGGGGCCCCCCCTGAGCCAGAGCTTGATTCGGTCTTATTTCTTGGGGCCACAAACTAGTTTGAGGTTTTATTTACTATCATGTACTTATGCCATGCTACTATCAGATTTACGATTGCGAGGAGCACACTGCATCGCTTTTAGGATCGGACACGTTTTCGCGGTGTCGACAAGCCCAGCTTTTGGGTTCCCAGTCATTCACCGTCCACCCAAACCTCGGGTCCGTCTCGAGTCACTAGCCGTTGCTATGGTGTACTCCAAGGGTGGCCCCTGAAATATTTCTGAATCGTGATTGCTTTGTCGTGAAGGCCTCGTTGGGTTTTGATTTGGTTTTCCGAGGTTGATCGAGCGTGTGTTGCTATTGGTGCACCGCCGGTAAAACTTTTCTGAAAGCCGTGTCCGCGGTTATGGACGACTTGGAGCACAATATCTCGATCATAGACAACTATAACTAAAGTAGTGCTGTAAATTTGACTTTCTAATGACTAGTAATCAGCTTCACTATAATGGAATGGCTAAATAATACTGCCCACAATTGCTTGTCTGGATTGTCGCCATACCATTGTACCGACTAGTAAGTATTGCAACTACAACGGAATGGCTTAATAAAAGTACCAACAAGCTTTGGGTTTTGGGGTTATCTCATGCTAATTGTATCTGACTAGTAAGTGTTGCAACTATCACGGAATGGTTAACTAAAAGTGCCCACTATTTATTTTATCAGGATAATTATCTATACCTGACTAGTAATTGCTGCAATGATAACTGAATAAATAAACCGCCAACCGTGTGAGTTCCTCGGTTGACTTCGCTTGGTCTCGAGGGGAAATACTGTGATGGGTTTGTTTGGTGTTAGATTCAGGATGGCTCGAATAGGTCTTTCTTACCTCTCTAATAGCCGCCAATTGTATCGAGTCTCTATAGGTTGATCGCTGCATGCCGCCACCGCTTGATCCACCATACCTATGTAGGCGAGGACCGAATTCTAGCCTCGCTGCAATCTGGCCTCAAGATCGACGCCCTCCTTTTCCTTTGCCCTTTGTCACCCTTTGTTTAAGCAGGTTTTGAGATCGACGTTAGCAGGTTACCCTTCCGGCTTGGCCCGGGGGGTTATGAACGCCATTGGTTATTCTTCGTGGCTCTTAGCCCCATTTGCATCTTGTCCGTAGTCGGACGCCCTATCGTTTTAAGGTGATTTGGATCTTTGTATTGTATATCTGTATTCTTGACTCATGGAGTCGTGTTGTATATATATGTTCTGTGGGTCCCATCGAGGACTGTTGTGTAATGTTATTACTGCTTTTCCACCCGCAAAAGTGCTGGGCACCTTTGAATCGCTTCTATGCGGGTTTGGCGGTTTCGCTAAAACTTGCATAGGGCCGATTCTGAGGGTTCTGATGGGCAGTGGTGGCCACACCTCAGTAGCGCGCCTAGGGTGGCCCGCGCTTGGGGGTGCGTGGGCCCCCTGTGGCCCAACTCTGCCTCCCATTCTGGCATCCTTCGTCTTCTATGAAAATAGAATTTTCCATAGTTTTTCTGGTATTTTTCTGATCTTCATAAAATTGCATCAAAACACCGCTTTTTCCATCAGAATCCTGACTCCGGCAGTTCATCCTCCAAGAATCATCCAACATACAAAAATAGATGAAAAGACATAAGAAACACCTCTTAATACGAAATATATCAATGAATAGAGGCAAATTATGATATAGAATGGTGATGCAAATTGGACATATTAGATGTTAACTGATTATGGCGCCCAAATCCGGTGCTTAGAAAATAAAAAGGAAGGAACAAGAGAAGAAATTAATAGAATCACAAAGAGGATCTTCTCATAAATTTTTGAAGAGCAACACGAGCACTTCAAGGAATCCAGATGAGTTGGTGCTGGTTCTTGTGGGGGAACATACTAATGTGGATCCAGAAGATAATGTTGGTACAGAGGACGATGTTCATATCAACATAGATAATGACAATGTGAGTAATCATGATGATGAATCTGCTAATGTTGATGAACCAGAACTAGTTAGTGTGGATATTTATAATCTAGCAAATTGGGGTACTATTGATAACAAGGCAAGGGACTTATTAGTGGAAAAGGGTCCTATCAGAGAATAAATATCACTTTTCCTATAACTAGTAAAAGATATTTTTCATATTCTCATTGCTCAAGACACATGAGCAATGGAGAGGTATGTGATCGAAAATGTCTAGTTTAATCAAGACATGTTGACAAAGTGTTCTGTTTTTCATGCAAGTTGTTCAATCCTATTAACTACAAGAGTTCCTTGGAACATGATGGATTTAATGATTGGAAACATATCACCGATAGGCTCAAAGAACATGAAGTTAGTGTCGAGCATATCACAAGCATGATCTCTTAGAACAAATTAAGAAATATACTAAGCAAACATGAAACAATTGATAAGGAGTTGAAACATGAGTTCGCAAAAAATAAGGAGCGCCCGAGACATGTTTTTCCAAAAATAGTTGTTGTGAAATTTCTTGGTAAACGCAGTTTGGCATTTAGAGGATCCAATGAGCAGCTTTACAATGATCATTATGGTAATTTCTTAGCTTGTGTTGAGATGATTGCAGAATTTGATATGGTTATGCAAGACCATATTAGACGGATTACAAGCAATGAGATTCATTATCATTATCTTAGTCACAAAATTCAGAATGAGTTGATTTTACTAATGGCTTCTAGCATTAAAGACACTATTCTGAAGGTGGTTAAGAAGGCTAAATATTTCTTAGTTATTCTTGATTGTGCCCTAGATGTGAGTCACCAAGAGAAAATGAGTTTGTTGGTTTGCTGTGTTAATACCTCTGATGCACAGGTAAACGTTGAGGAGTACTTTCTTGGTTTCCTGGTGGTGAATGACACATCTCATGAAGGGATTTTCAAGGTATTGGTTGAATCCATCAAGTCATATGGTCTTCTTATTCATGACATTAGGGGTCAAGGTTATGATAATGACTCTAATATGAAAGGAAAGAATAAAGGAGTGCAGAACAAGTTGATTAAGGTAAATCCAAGGGCTTTGTATATGCCGTGTGCTTGCCACAGTCTTAATATTACTCTTTGTGATATGGCTAAATCTTGTGGTAAGGCTGTTTCTTTCTTTGGTATTGTGCGACGGATCTATGTTTTATTTTCGGGATCTACCAAAAGATGGAAAGTGTTGCTTGACCACGTGAAAGGTTTAACAGTGAAGTCTTTGTCAAATACTCGTTGGAAGAGTCGGATCAAAAGTGTCATAGCAATTAGATTTCAAGATCCTCATATAAGGTTCGCTCTTCTTGAGTTAAGTGAAGATGTTGATAATGAACCAAAGGATATGAGTCATGCAAAAAATTTATTTAAAGTGCTTGGTAAATTTGAATTTATATTTGGTATGGTTATCAGGTATGAAATTTTATTTGCAGTAAACATAGTCAGCAAGAAGTTGCAATCACAATCCATGTGCATTGATTCTACAATACAACAAATAGAAGGTATGCGCACTTACTTTCAAACATATAGAAATGAAGGGTTTGCTTCCGGTTTGAAGAGTGCCAAGGATATTGCATCTGAGCTGGGTATAGAGCAATCATTATGTGTAAAGCGTCATGCTTCTAGGACAAAGCAATTTGATGAAACTGAATGCGAGGAAGCAATCTTCCAAGTCGAGGAGGATTTTAAAGTGAACTACTTTTTGGTTATGGTTGATATGGTGACCACATCTTTGAAGCGCATATTTGAAGAACTCCAGTCATTCAAAGGTATATTTGGGTTTTAATGAGTTCCATGTCTTTAAAGGCATTGGATGATCCTCAACTGAAAAAAAATTGCACTAAATTTTCAAAAACTTTTACTCAGCCGGATAAACCTGGTAAACCTGATACATGTGATGTTGAGTTGATTGCACTTATTTATGAGTTAAGTGTTATGAATTTCACTTTGCCAAATACACCAATAATGTCTGCTATGGAGCTTTTTGAGTTTGTCAGAGAAGCAGATTGTTATCCTAATATTTTGATCGCTTATCGAATCTTATTATTGAAATCATTAAAGAACTATTTGAGATCTTCAATGTTTGAGTAGAGGTTAAATGGTTTGGCAAGTCTATGCATCGAGAAGAAGTTGGTGGACGAGATTGATATTGATTCCATCGTCACGGACTTTGCTTCTAAATTTTTTTAAAGAAAAAGGTATCATGCAAAAATTATTATTTTTATATGAATATTATAGTTAAAAATGTACTTAAAATATATTTTTTCATCATCTCATACATGTATAAACATTATATACTAAAACCTAAATTTTTTTAGTTTTGCGCCCCCAAAATGTCAGGTCCAGCGCTGATTATACAGTATAGCAGTAAAAATTGTGAACAGCAACGGTGGGCACACACCAAACATGGACTGAGATCCAGTGACTTGCTATTCACAAGTCTCATTGTGCCTCGCCCCCTTCCATCCACCATCCAATCTTCATCTAATGGTTCAAAACGCACCAAGGCAAAAAAAACCAACCAGGCGACCGAGTCAACCCAGGAGATCGTCCTCCTCGCGCCAAACGGACCGAGCGGAGGCAAAAAGAACGCGGGAAAGCTCCCGCCCGCGTCCCGCGCAGAGCACGGCCTTCGCCGGCAGGCTGTCGCCGCCGACCACGGGCCACGGCGACGCCCGCCCGCCTGAGCTCCCGACCCGCCCGCTCAAGCTCCGCCTCGACCTAAGCCGCCGGGCCCGACGGGACCAGCGTCGCCTGCTCCTCCGCCACCGCCCGCCTGCGTGCCGCCTAGATCCTCCGCCCACCGCACTTCGCCGAGAAATCCTCTTGTTGGTTATTGACGGAGGAGCCGCCACGGAGGGAGCGGCGGGCCGCGCCACGCGGGAGCTCGTCGGAGTGGTGGCGGGGATCTTGCCGGCGCCGTTTTCTCCGTCGCGGCTGCCCGGAGGAGCCCGTCGGAATGGAGGAGCCCGTCAAGGTGTCAGCGGCAGAGCTCCGCCCTTCCCGCGTCGATGGTTCCGATGGGCTGGGAGATGGCGTTGAACTGATGTCATTTGACCTTGGTTTACTGGCGGTCGTTGGATCTGAATGGAGGGTGGATGCCAGGGGCAAGGCAAGCCGTGCCTTGTGAACGGCAAGGCACTGGATCCCAGTCCACCAAACATGGTGCAGCGTGGTTTTCCATCGCCAGGTACCCAGATCCCATCTACCCAGCACCGAATTAGACAGGGACTCCTGTATATATATATACCCCGTCATAGGTGCGACCCGCGTCCCAAGCTCCGGCGCGCCTGTACGAATCACCACTGCCACAGCTTCCACCTACTCTTCCCCCATCCTCCGTCTCCAGAGTCCAGAAGCTTCGGCGAGGCCATGGCGCGGAAGAAGATCCGAGAGTACGACTCCAAGCGCCTCCTCAGGGAGCACCTCAAGCGCCTCGCCGGCATCGACCTCCAGATCCTCTCCGCGCAGGTGATGGCCTAACCCCACCTCTCCTTATCCTCTCCCGGTGCGTGCGCGTTCTCTTCTTCTGAATCGGCTCGTGATCCGGGTGGATCCCGTTGGGCGGCCGGTGGATCTCGGCGCCCTGGCCCGGCGAGCGGGGTTCGGCTGTGGAGCCTGTGGATACGGCGCTAGAAATTTTTTGGATAGCCTGCCGTGCTTCGGGATTGCCGAAAAGTAGGAAATGTCAGTGTGTTTGGATAATTGTCTCATAGCATGCACGTGTGAGACCGAGACTCTGTAGCAATCATGCACATGAGCTGTTGACTTGCTAAATGCAAATATATTTGTGATGCAGCCTGTGAGTTTCACCGGTGGTGTTGCCTCAAGGTTCCATCAGTCTGAGACAAGTGAATTGAAACCCCTTGTCAGATCTGTTAATTTGCTGTGATGCTGGTTGGAGTCTAGTAAAGTATTTATGTATAGCTTTCAATTCAGATCAGCGGAATTTATCGGGTGTGCGGTTTGCCTGTTGAAATTCCGATGGTGGTAGGTGAATCAGTCGGTGGGTTAGATTTTTTCTGCCTGTAAATATGGTCATTTTGTCACCTGAATGTATGTCAATGTGTTCCCTGCAAGTTTTCAAGTGCCAACCTTTGTGAGATCTAACTTGTAACTGACAATATTGCTATTTAGTTCAAAAGAATATTTATTACAAAGTCACATTAGCCAATTTTACTAGTTAGAAATAATTCGTTTGAATTACAAAGCTCATGATTCAAATGTTTGGTCTTTTGATCGTTTATCTTGTAAAAGAATCCTAATGTTTGATGTTATATTCAATGGTTAGTTTCTGAATTTGCAACTTGCTTCTGTCAGGTTACAGAATCAACGGATTTCACGGAGCTTGCAAACCAGGAGCCATGGCTCTCATCTATGAAGTTGGTTGTTAAACCAGACATGCTGTTCGGTAAACGTGGGAAGAGCGGCCTTGTGGCCCTGAACCTAGATCTTGCTCAAGTCCGCCAATTTGTCAAGGAGCGGTTAGGAGTTGAGGTAACAACAGAACTAATACCATGGCATACTTCTCTAGCCATTCTTTGGAATGAGAACTATTTCTAATCTATCTTGATATGCTTATATATCTAGGTTGAGATGGGTGGCTGTAAGGCTCCAATTACAACGTTCATAGTCGAGCCATTTGTGCCACATGATCAAGAGTATTATCTCTCAATTGTATCAGACAGGCTTGGTTGCACCATTAGCTTTTCAGAGTGTGGAGGTATTGAGATCGAGGAGAACTGGGATAAGGTTAAGACGATCTTTCTTCCCACAGAGAAGACAATGACACTTGATGTGTGTGCTCCACTGATTGCCACCCTTCCATTGGAAGTAAGCTTTTGCATTATACTATGTTGTTCCTTATCTCATGCCATCTGCAATGTTCTAGTTCCTTATATTTGGGAAGTACTCCCTCCGTTCAGAAATATAAGACATTTTAGCTTTGTGAAATGAATGTATTTAGACGCCTTTTAGTGTATAGGTTCACTCCGAACCTCTACGAACCTATAGGCTAAAAGACGTCTAGATACATTCGATTCATAAACCTAAAACGTCTTATATTTCTGAACGGAGGGAGTACGTGTCTTCTGCCGATAATAATAATCTAGTTCTCCATTAATCACCATTCAAATTTTCTGTCTAAATTTCAGGTCCAAGCATTAACCATCGTTTACAATTTCTGTCTAAATTTCAGGTTCGAACGAAAATAGGCGATTTCATCAGAGGGTCATTTTCTGTTTTCCAAGGTAGCTCACACTTGCGAATGCACATAAACTCAAGTTACTGTTTGTCCTCAAAATCATGGTATAACCATTAATTCTTCCCGCAGACTTGGATTTCTCTTTTATGGAGATGAATCCATTCACCCTGGTAAACGGGGAACCATACCCTCTGGACATGAGAGGTGAACTGGATGACACAGCTGCTTTCAAGAACTTTAAGAAGTATGATTTAGTCTTCATCTAGCTTACAGAGTGGTGCAATTTTTTCTGAACATATCATTCTGACCATTGTTTTCAATTTACAGGTGGGGTAACCTTGATTTTCCTCTACCTTTTGGAAGAGTCATGAGCCCCTCGGAAAGTTATATCCATGAATTGGATGAGAAGGTATACTCATATTTCATTCTTTTCATTTAATTTCCTAAGTCCTAGAGTGTGCTGTTTGCATAAAAGTAAAATTCTATTGATATAAATATGGCATGCTTCATTTAGTACTTAATGTAGATACATATAACTTAACATTTGTCATTCTTTCAGACAAGTGCATCACTGAAATTCACCGTTCTGAACCCAAAAGGTCGCATTTGGACAATGGTTGCAGGTGGTGGTGCGAGTGTCATATACGCTGACACGGTAAACTTAGCCTTCTTCCTGATGTTGTAGATAGGTTGTAGAAGTTAATCAAGATGATAACATATTAATTTTGTTGCCAGGTTGGTGATTTGGGATATGCTTCAGAGCTAGGAAATTATGCAGAGTACAGTGGGGCTCCCAAAGAGGAGGAGGTTTTGCAGTATGCTAGAGTGGTTTTGGATGTAAGAAACTGGGAATCTTACCGCTCACTGTTTCTGGATATTCTTTTTCTCTGTTCTGAGTATCATTCTGGTACTGTGTAGTGTGTCACCGCTGATCCTGATGGCCGGAAGAGAGCCCTTCTCATTGGAGGGGGTATAGCAAACTTCACTGACGTTGCTGCTACATTTAGTGGCATCATTCGGGCTTTAAGAGAGAAGGTAAGCTGAACCATTTGGTTGGATTGCTGTTCAATTCCCAAACCACTTGAAGCTGTCTACATTTATCACTTTGCCTTCAAAATCTGGTGTCAGGAATCCAAATTGAAGGCTGCACGGGTGAATATTTATGTTCGGAGAGGTGGTCCAAACTACCAAACTGGACTCGCCAAAATGCGTGCTCTAGGTGCAGAGCTTGGTCTTCCAATTGAGGTATGATCTCAAGTTCTCTTAGGTGAAAACAAAGCAGCTGTCTCTATCTTTATCGATAAACGAATGATCTCAGCTTGTCTGACACCAATCTCATATCTTCCATTTCACACTTGATTTTGAAGTCGGTTGGCTGTGAATTTAGTATATTAAAGGAGATTGCTCGGCTGTTCCCATCCCCATAACAGATGAGCTAATTTTGCTCAACAATTCAATGCAGGTCTATGGACCAGAGGCCACAATGACTGGAATCTGCAAGCAAGCCATTGATTATGTCATGGCGGAAGCATAATTCATCATCATAGTATAGTTCAAATGTTTGCCGTTGTGTCCATTCTGTCTCATATAAATTGAGTGAAACAAACGGAGAAACATAGGTTTTGTGGGGGGAGAAATTACTGGCATAACACAATAATACATGTATCTTGCTTTGCAGTTTTGATTCCTTTGTGTTGATGTACGATGCAGTCTCCGATAAACACCTTCATCAGTGTTCCTGGATCTGTTGTGTGCCCAACATCCTGGTGGAGCGGCGTATCATGTCTGTGGAGTATGGACTACGATTCTCTTCGTGATGTAGCTAAACATCTTTGAGCCGTGGGGTTCCAAAAACGCGTGAATGCAAAAACGCGGTATATTGCAACCTCATACTTTTTGAAATCTATACGAAATGACACTCCCTTCTCGAGTTTATAGCATAAAACTACCAGTTTACTACCCAAATTTACCGTATCATATCATTTTACGTTTTTGGGACACAAAACTATCAGTTTTTGGTCCGTTCTTTGCAATTCAATCTAAACCGCGTTTGAGAGCGTTTTGACACGATTTCTGACCAGCCGACTCCACCTGTCGGTATGGCGTGGACGACGCCCGCGACGCTCGCTCATAGCCGTTAACTCGCTGTCTGAATCTAGGGTTTAGTTTCCCCCTGTGCGCGCACGCATCTGCATCTCCCAGTCGTCTTGAACCACTCCCCGGCGATGGCGGCAGTGAATCCTGGCGGTGACGCACATGACCCCGACGACGGTGACTGCTTGGATCTAATTACTAGCGGCGTTGACGGCTCCTCCAGTTCTCCTCCTCGTCCCGACAAGTCGGTGGCGGTGGCACCGCTGGCCTCGCCGGATCACAGAGCGGCGTCTGTCTTCTCCAAGTCCGTCCTCGCGTCGCCACCGTCAAACAACCACCAGTGGGGATCATCTTTGGGCGGTGTTGAGTAAGTATTTCTTCCTCTCTGCCCCATACTCTCTGCTCCCTGTAAATTTTCTTGTCCTAGCTAGATCTGAATTAGAGGTAGTTAATCTAGTAGTGCATAATACCAGTTTATTTTATGTGTAGTTTGGATGATGAAATTTGGGAGGTTAGCTTCAATTTTTCTGGGGAGGATAATCTGGAAAGTACAGTAAGCAGGTCAGATATAACTGTACTAAACCTGTATGCACTGATAGAAGGCCATGGGTTTGGTATTAGAGATTACATTTATTATGTTAGAGAAGAAGGAAAAGGCAAGGAAGGGATGGAGGTAGTAGACAACATGGCAAAGGTTGACCAGATGCTTGAACAATATGAGAATGAGCAGGTTCTTAAGCTCACAGTAATCAAGGACAAATGTGCAGAGCTACATTTCAGAAGTGACCTACATTTCAGAAGAAAATCTTGGAGAGGAAGAAACTATTTTTCCTGTGGCTGTTGACTTCTCTGATGTGTTATATCTTGGAACACAACAGAGCTGCAACATGAAGAAGGGAAAGGAAGTAATTCCATATGAGAATTCTTCTGATGAACTGGAGTACATATAGGAGTTGATGAATAAGAAGAAGGAAAAGGAGGGAACAGATGATGATCTAGAGAGACTTGCAGTACTAGAGAAGTTGAAGCAATTGAAGAAGCAAAGAGAGGATCCTTTTATGCACATAGAAGGAGACACAGAAGTGGAAGGGATATTCTCAGAAGATGAAGAATCAGAGGCAGAGCCAATTTTTGAACCATTGCTGAAGAGGAAGGCAATCAGGTCAGGGCCAACTAGCAGCTCACACCATGAGACTCTAGTTGAAGAAATGTATTATTTCATGCCTTCAGCAGATGAGGACAGCAACCCTGGTGATATAGGAGATAGTGATGATGATGGTTTTGTGAAGAAATTTAAGCTAGCCACCGCTAGTAAGAGAAAGCTGAAGAAGCCAAAGAAAAGAGTTTGGTATGATGAGACAAGGGCTGACCCACATGAACAATTTGCATTGAAGCTGTGCTTCAAGGATGTTTACCAATTCAGGAGGGCTCTTAGGACTTATCACATAGCCCAACTAAGAAATTTTAAGTACTGGAGAAATGATAGTGAGAGGATTATAGTCCATTGCAGTCAGAGGGACAAAATTGGTTGCCCATTCTACTTTACAGCCTCATCTATTGCCCATGAGAAAACATTTTGCATTAGGAAAATGAGAGGAATGCACACTTGTATTACCCATGGTGAGAACACTAAATTCACTATTGATTGGGTTGCTAAGCAATCTGAGCAGGCAATGAGGATTGACCCCAACACATGTGTTTATACTTTAATAGATAATGCTAAGTAATCTGAGCAGGCAATGAGGCCTGAGCTACAAATAAGAAAAGAGCAACACAAGGTACACTATTGCCTTCCTTCTTGCATTGATGCCTAATATTATTTTCCGCTGAGCCTAAATTATGCAACCATGACATATGCATGCTAACATACATGACTCTGGTGAGGAAGGCTCAGGAACTACACCTACTGCAGCACCAAGAGCATCAGCTGGGCCTTCTGCATCAAATCCTCCTACAGAACCAAGAGCTTTAGCTGGGCCATCTGCATCAGCTCCTCCAACAGGTCTGCAAGGCCAAGAGAAGCATGTACATCTGCTGCCAGGAAAGGGGCAAGGGCAGGTTTCATTGCACCAAGAACATCTGCTCCAGGAACTTCTAAGCCAGCAAGATCAATCAAACCCACTCGTAAGGTGAGAGAATACCTAAGTGCCAGTGGGATTGACAACATGCCAGTTGAAGACCTGAATAAGATTATGTGATGTTGGTTCTGTCTTATAAAACTATTTGTGTTGCTCTAAAGATGTCAACACCCGGATTTTTAATCCCAGATGCCTGTTATGCCATACATCGCAATCCTAGGATTACCATTTTTGCGAGACATAGCAGATTGGATATCACAGTACATCATCCATTACAAACCATACATAAGGTCTTACAACAATATAAAGGATCTCATGATCCAGTCTTAATACAAATCAAGCAGCGGAATAACGTAATAATAACGGTGGCATGGGCGAGACTCCATCTTCATGGTCACAGGAAATGCTGATGATAAGAGATGATCCTAGTTTTCATAACCTTCCTGCAGTCCATCCTACTGATAGTCATCTTCATAGTCTGGCCACGGGAATAGCTAGGGACAAAGCCATGAGTACTCTTTAAGTACTCGCAAACTAATACTAACAAGTGAAGTGGTTTTGAGTAGGAATACCAAGCTCTAGGTTGTTTTGCAAAAGGCCAGATTTATCTCCAACTGAGTTCAGAAGAAAAAAAAGCTAGTTGAAAGTTTTATAACACCTAAGGGGGAACTTGAGTTTTCATATCACAACCCTGTTATGGTCAAGTCAAAGTCATGATTCATTTCATAAGTCATTTTGAAAACATATGACAACGGAACAGTATGGCCACTCCAACTGTCCATAACCGTGGACACGACTATTCGAATAGTTTGACACTCTGCAGAGATGGTACACTTTCACCACAATATTCGATACATCCATCAGGAACAATCCTGAATTCACCATACTCAGTATGCGGATAATCAATCCTAACCTTTCAATTACACGCCCTATTATAGGCACCTCTCTTGTGAATTTGGCTTCCAACCATGACCAACTGTCATCTTGGGAACTACACAGGTGGACAATCTTCACAAGGTAGCCTCAGCTCAAACCTTGGCCATAAGGGAACCCATACTAAGGTATATAAACTTCCATTCAAGCCCTACCCAAATTTCAGGTTTTGTGGTTGTACGGTAAAATTGGAATGGTATCGCATCCAGACAACCATCAGTTTTATAAAGGGCTAAGGCTCATGCCTCAACATTTTCATCATCAAAATCATCTGGTGTTCAAGAACACATGTCAAAACATTTCAGTAGAATGACTCATCATTCTAAGGTTTTCATAACCATTTTCACCAAGTAATCCCATCTAAAGTGATTAAGTTTTATGCTTAGCACTAGCATCTACAAGTGGGGGTAAACACTAATGAGGGATGGTCAACAAGTGTGAATGATCTAAGTTCAATCTCATGCCTCGGGATGACATCAAGATTATCTAACTTAGGCCAAATTTTATGTTCTTTATGCTACCTTTAAATATCTTTCCAAAATCTACAAGTCACTAAGTAAACTCAAATAGAAAGCTTTGATAAAGAAATAAAATAACTAAGCTTGCAAGTAAAACTGGGTATGGTATCATCAAGTAATATAACTAGTGCATGCCTAATGCATTGCATAGAGTATCTAGCTTTCATAGATGCAAGTGTTAGCTTTCCTTGTGCACAACAGTGGTTGAAGTTCTCCTCGGCTTCTTCTTTGTAGTAGTCTCCTTCCTCCTCGTATCCTTGGTCGGTACTAGCGTCTATAAATAAATACGAGATACACAATCACCAAACAATACTTAACTACTTCTATTTAGCACACAAGGTTCACACTAGATGATCTAGCATCATCACTATTATCACAAGGATTAAGGCACTTGTTTTATTTATTTTATTTTAGAAAAGTAATTTCTACTCATTGAAAAACTACTTAAGATTTAATATTCTCCAACTAAAACATGGGATCATGTTGACACATGTCATGACCACATATTTCAGTACTTGGGAATGTGATTCAAAATGGTGTCACAATTTAATAAGGTTTAACCTTTTTATTTTAATTGAATAAGGTGACTAGAAATGCCTATGGGGCATTATTTTATTACTTGTCCATTATTTCTGCAAGTAAACCTAGATATTTTTATATATTCAGAAAGGTCTTACTAAATGTGATTTTTGAGAGTTGGAATCAACTCAAAAGCTTTTGTGGTTGAATTTTGAAAAATGTTTGAATGCAGAAAATCTTTTGCCTTGTTATTTTTAATATAGCTGATTTATAATTCCAAATGATTTGAATCCAACGGGCTTAGATTAAGAATTTCAGTACCTTTCTAGCAAATTTAGTTTCATGCAATTTGGTTCAGTGAAAACTAAGTTTGAAACTAAATTAATATACCTAAATTCAAACTACTTGGTCGCGCGGGAGTGTAACTGGGCTGGCCCACGACGCACAGCGCGCGGGGGTGGGTTTAAGTGGATGTCCCCACCAGTCAGCAAGACAGGGGGTGTGAAGGGGTACAGGGCAATCTAGACCGTGCGATTAACATATAATCCAACGACTGGGGCTTGTCGTCTCCGTCGGGCAGCGCCGGCGAGACAGAACCCTAACACGGCCAGTGGGGGTCTATGGGTGTGGCATCCCGCAAAACCACTACTAGAAAATCGCGTTGTTTTTGTGCATTGCATCATCATGACCGCATGCTCATGTCATCATGCCACATTGCATTTGAGCATCGTCATCATCTTGCATTTGCTTGCATAAAATTATTTGCGGATAAACCGTTTCATGTTTTCTAAACGCCCGTCTTAATTCAAACGCAAAACCCCGGATGCTGCCGGATATTTTGTTTGTCCAAAACTATTTACAAAGTTCGTCGCAATCAAATAAAAATATTAAATTATTTTGGGAAGCAATCGAACGGGCGAATGACCAACGACCACCCTGTAAATTAAAACGGTCCACCTAATTCCTAAACCTACCAAACTACCTACCCACCCAACCCTCCACCTCACCCTCCTATCACGAGATGCCACGTCCCTCCCCAAAATTCCACCAACCAATCACACATCACCGCCACCCCACCTAATCCCACGCACCACCGCCACCTTAAGTCATAGCTGGCCGCCTCACGACACCGGCCGCCTTTCCAGCCCGACACCCCCTCGGCCGCCTCCTTCCTCCCGTTAGCCTCCTTCGCCTCCCTCTCTTCTCCTCCCAGACTCCCTCGCCGCCTCGCCTCGCAGGCCTCCCCCAACCTCCGCTGCAGCCTCCTCCTGGCGCCTCCACAAGCAGCCCGACCCGCGTGCTCAGCGAAGGCCCTCGCCAGAGCCCGCCTCGCCTCCTCTCCGACCTCCCTCCACCCGGCAGCCTCGACACTGCTGGCCACCCGCCGTCCTCGCCGCCAAGTGCCGCTCGCCTGCCGCCACACCGCCTCCTCCGCTCTGCCGAGCCCGCGGCCGCTCCACCTCGGCCTCTCCCGCCGTCCTCCGCCTCGAACCGCCTGCCGCCATCGCCCAGCTCCGGCCACCCCATGGCGCCGACCGCCTCGACCTCCTCCCGCCCACAACCGTGGCCGCTTAGGCTGCGCCTGTCTCCTCCCTCTCCTCCTCCAGCCCGGCTGCCACCACAGTAGCCCGCCCCCGAGCTGCCCGTCTCGCCTTCGAGCGCCAAGCTCGCCCAATCCAGACGCCGCCATCAGCCTTGTCAGGCGAGCGAACCTGGGACTTCCACTTTGGTGCTGTTTTGTTCTGAAGAAGTTGTTGGGGTGTAGATGTTGATGTTGTGGACATGGATACGGTAAAGGATGAACATGACATATGATCCGGTACCGACAAGATCTTCGATGCAAGGGGACAACAACATGGAACCCGGCGCCGCTCCAAGATCTCCTTCCCGGAGTTGATGACCCGAAGACCGCCAAGCACGCCACCGGTATGGCAAGCCCTCCATCCCGGACGCCAAGACCGACTCGATGGAGCGGGCCCGACAAGATCGTCGCGATGACAAGAACGGCACCGACCGAAACAACCCGATGCGCCCCCGACCCCGAATCCGAGGGCCTTCGACACGGAACGACAAGACCTACCTCTGTATCCGAGAACGAGCCGCCGAGACCGGATCCCAAACCGTCGAACCTCGACTCGAGACCGGACCCCAACCCCGAGCCCAAGATCGCCGAGACCCCTAATGTGTGACCCTTTTCCGAGCCCTATTTTATAAATGCTAAACATAAAACCTGTACATTTTTTTGCCATTCTTGCATGCATACATTGTGTGGTTTGGGGGCCTTATGCCGATTCACCTAATAATTAAATATGGGGCCCATATGCGGGCAAATCTAGTCTCATATTGGCCTCATTTAAATTGATGTAGCGAACCGGTGCTATCTTTTACCATGTTGAAACAACCTTTAAATTGCGGGGTAACTAAACAACTTGAACCGTTTAATAATTTTCGGACCCCGGTTCCGCTTAATATGACCTAAGTGCATCGCACCTTTGCCATGTCATCCATCATGCATGCATCATGCCGATCTTCTGCCGTTGTATTAAATAGTGCATCCGGTGTTTCTTCTAGCGTTTTGCTTCTTCGCGGATAAGGCCGTTGAGTTGATGTGAGCTTCGCCCCGATCTTCGGTTGAACCCTTCGACAATGTTTTCAGGCGAGCATCTCCCCCTTTCTACCTATCTTACTTTTATAGTATTTACTTCCCTCATGTTGGTCTATTGCTATCTGTGTTGCGATGCTCTAGTTTCCGTGCCCGGATATCCCTTGCAGCCTTATATTTGCCTTGGACACATCCTATTACCTGTTGTTTGGTAGATAGTTGGACTTGCGCGTCGTAGTCGCTTGCTCGAGTGCCGTTGCGCGTCGTCCAGTGCCACAATTGTTGGAGAATCGCCGCATGTGATGTTGGAGATGATCTTGGCTTTAATTATTGTTTCACTTTAATTACTGTTTAACAACTAAAATTGAGTTAAGCAGAGGCATCGGTGGGTGATAGGTAATATTTGGTTTCCGAACGCCCACTTGTGTCCCGTAGGACCCGAGTTCTTGACACCTGTTCCGAGATCGAGCGCTAACCATGTGGGAGATATGGGCCCCCATTGATTATTACCGATTTCAAAGTATTGTATCGGGGCCACAAACTAGTTTGAGGTTTTATTTACTATCCTGTACTTATGCCATGTTTACCGCTTTATTTACGTTTGTGCGAGGAGCACACTGCATCGCTTAGGTAAGCGGAATGTTTTCATGGTATCGACAGTCCCGATTGATCTGCCGTTCATACCATTGTCGAAACCCTAAGTCCGTCTCGAGACCGGCCGACTTCGTGGTGTACTTAGTGGGTGGACCCGTGCATTTGCTTTGGTCCGGGAACGTCGTGACTTAGGCCCGCCGACATACCGATGGGTGTATGTTAACCGATCCGCAAAAGGGTCGAAGTGCCTGTGGATACTTTGGTGCACCCCTGCAGGGTTAAATCTTTTCGAGAAGCCGTGTCCGCGGTTATGGACGACTTGGAGCACAGTGCTTGATCATAGACAACTATAACTAAAGTTTACTGTTATAAATTGACTTGTATCCGATATGATTAGTAATTAGCTTCACTACAACGGAATGGCTAAATAAAAGTACCAACCACTGCTGGGTTTTGGGGTTACCTCATGATAATTGTATCTGACTAGTAAGTGTTGCCACTATAACGGAATGATTAACTAAAAGTGCCCACTGCTTACTTTATCAGGATGATTATCTAAACCGGACTAGTAAAGTGCCGCAACTATAACTGAATAATTAAAACTGCCAACTGTGTGAGTTCCTAGGTTGACTTCCTTGTTTGGTCTCGAGGGGGAAACGCCAGGATGGGTTTGATTGATGATAGTATCAGGTTGGATCCGAATAGGTCTTTCTCACCCCTCTCTGATAGCCGCCAGTTGTATCGAGTCTCTATAGGTTGTTTAGTGCTTGTCACGCCGCTTGATCCACCATACCTATGTAGGCGGCGAGGACCGAATTCTAGTCTCGCTGTAATCGCCTCAAGATCGACGCCTCCTTCTTTTCCTTTGCCCTTTGTCGCACCCCTTTGTTTAAGCAGGTTTTGAGATCGACGCCGTTAGTGGTTACCCTTCCGCTTGGCCGGGCAGGGTTATGGTCGCCATTGGTTATTCTTCGTGGCTCTTAGCCCCATTTGCATCTTGTCCGTAGCTGGACGCTATCGCTTTCAAGGTGATTTGGATCTTGTATATTATATCGTATTCTTGACTCATGGAGTCGCTGTTATATATATATCTGCATGGGTCCCATCGAGGACTGTGTAATGTTATTACTTCGCTTTTCCACCCGCACAAAAGTGCTCGGGCACCTTTGAATCGTTTCTATGCGGGTTTGGCGGGTTTCGCTAAAACTTGCATAGGTCCGATTCTGAGGGTGTTACAGAGTGGTATCAGAGCTCAGCAGTTGCGATACCCCACAAGTCCAGCCTGCAGGATAACCTAGCTAACGGCCGAAGTAGAGTGTCAAAACTATTTTGTAAAATCGGTTGGATAGTTCTGATTAGGTCTGATTTTACTCCTTACCCCTCTGATATTCTCCTCTTACCTCTGCGTGTTTTAAATCCGCTCTCTTCTCTTTCTTCGAGTCCAGGAATTCTCGTGGTTGGGTTCCGTCGTACCTTCAGGGTTTCGCTTCCTCCTTTGATAACGGTGGTGCTACATCGGGTCTTCATGCTATCCGAGGAATCCTTCGTCTGTGGTACCATTCTTTGTTCCTTGTTTGTGCCTTCCGGTGTTTTCCGACGCGACGACATCATCTACGCCAGGTCCGATGCAGAGTCTGCATCACTCCTTTGTTTCCGAACCTCGTTTGTCGAGATCTTCAGTCTGAATCTTGAGGGTTGGTTGCATAATCTATCTGTTCGTGTACAAAGTAATGCTTCGAGTGCGGGATGGAGTCGCGACCATACCACTACTCTATTCATTCGCTTATGTACATTGAATGGTGGATCGATGCAATTTGCTCCTTCCACGGAAGCTAGAGGTGGCTTAATTTGCTGATACCTCTACCTTCGACCTTTTTGTTTCCGGAGTGCTCTCTCGACGATCACGGACAACGACCTCTTGTTAGTGGTGTCACGAAGATCTACACGAAGCGAGAAGACGTAGACCGCCGATCTTTCCTTCCGGTACCATGAGGCGGATCTCGAGGGCGAGATCCATTGTTAGTGGTGTCGAATTGTGGCATCCCGCAAAACCACTACTAGAAAATCGCGTTGTTTTTGTGCATTGCATCATCATGACCGCATGCTCATGTCATCATGCCACATTGCATTTGAGCATCGTCATCATCTTGCATTTGCTTGCATAAAATTATTTGCGGATAAAACGGTTCATGTTTTCTAAACGCCCGTCTTAATTCAAACGCAAAACCCCGGATGCTGCCGGATATTTTGTTTGTCCAAAACTATTTACAAAGTTCGTCGCAATCAAATAAAAATATTAAATTATTTTGGGCGGGGCAGTCGAACGGGCCGAATGACCCGAACGACCACCCCATAAATTAAAACGGTCCACCTAATTCCTAAACCTACCAAACTACCTACCCAGTCCAACCCTCCACCTCACCCCTCCTATCACGAGATGCCACGTCGTCCCTCCCCAAAATTCCACCAACCAACTGTTGCCACATCAGCCTGCCACCCCCCACCCAATCCCACGCGCGCGCCCCTGCCCACCTGCACGCGCCCCAAGCCGCAGCGTCCCGCCCCGCTGACCCGGTCGCCTGCCCAGCCCGACACCCCTGGCCCCACCTTTTTCCTCGGGATCCTCTCTCCCTCGGGCTCCGTCAGCCGCCTCCTTCCTCCCCGTTAGCCTCCTTCGCCCCTCCCTTTTCTCCCTCCTCTCTGGCCCCTCCCTCTCCGCGACTCCCCTCCTCGCCTCGCCGTCGCCCTTCCCCGGCCTCTCTCTCGCGTGCCTCCCCCAACCTCCGCCGCAGCAGCCTCCTCCTGGCGCCCGCACCTCCGCGCAGCCCCGACCCTCGCGTGCTCGAGGCGGCGTCCAGAGCCGCCGCTCCGCTGCCCTCCTCTCTCGACCTCCCCGCGCCGCTCCACCCAGTAGCCTCCCGCTGCCGTCGCGTCGATCACCCGTCCGCCGCCAAGTGCCGCTCGCCTGGCCGCCTCGCCAGTACCGCCTCCTCCGGCTCTGCCCCGAGCCCGCGGCCGCTCCACCTCGGGCTCCTCTCCCGCCGTCGTCCTCCGCCTCGAACCGCCCGTCGCCATCGCCCCAGCTCCGGCCACCCCATGGCGCCGACCCCGGCCTCGACCTCCTCCTGCCCGCGAACCGTGGCCGCCCAGGCCGCGCCGCCCGGTCTCCCCTCCCTGGCTCTCCCTCCTCCAGCCCGGTCGTCACCCTCCGCCCCGCGCCCCGCTGCCCGTCTCGGCCTTCGAGCGCCCGCCAAGCTCGCCCAATCCAGGACGCCGCCATCAGCCTCTGTGCGCGCGCGAGTGAACCCTGGGACTTCCACTTTGGTGCTGTTTTGTTCTGAAGAAGTTGGTGGGGTGTAGATATTGATGTTGTGGACCTGGATACGGTAAAGGATGAACATGACATATGATCCGGTACCGACAAGATCTTCGATGCAAGGGGACAACAACATGGAACCCGGCGCCGCTCCAAGATCTCCTTCCCGGAGTTGATGACCCGAAGACCGCCAAGCACGCCACCGGTATGGCAAGCCCTCCATCCCGGTTATGCCAAGTTCTCCCTCCCGGACGCCAAGACCGACTCGATGGAGCGGGCCCGACAAGATCGTCGCGATGACAAGAACGGCACCGACCGAAACAACCCGATGCGCCCCCGACCCCGAATCCGAGGGCCTTCGACACGGAACGACAAGACCTACCTCTGTATCCGAGAACGAGCCGCCGAGACCGGATCCCGAAACCGTCGAACCCTGGACCCTGAGACCGGACCCCGAACCCCCGGAGCCCAAGATCGTCGAGACCCCTAATGTGTGACCCCTTTTCCGAGCCCTATTTTATAAATGCTAAACATAAAACCTGTTGCACATTTTTTTTGCCATTCTTGCATGCATACATTGTGTGGTTTGGGGGCCTTATGCCGATTCACCTCATAAATAAATATGGGGCCCATATGCGGGCAAATCTAGCCTTATATTGGCCTCATTTAAACTTGTGTAGCGAACCGGTGCTATCTTCTGCCTTGTTAAAACAACATTTAAATTGCGGGGGTTTCTAAATAACTTGAACCGTTTAATTAATTGTCGGGACCCCGGTTCCGCTTAATATGACCTAATTGCATCGCACCTTTGCCATGTCATCCATCATGCATGCATCATGCCGAGCTTCTGCCGTTTTATTAAATAGTGCATCCGGTGTTTATTCTAGTGTTTTGCTTCTTCGCGGATAAGGCCGTTGAGTTGATGTGAGCTTCGACCCGATCTCCGGTTGAACCCTTCGACAATGTTTTCAGGCGAGCATCTCCCCCTTTCTACCTATCTTACTTTTATAGTATTTACTTCCCTCATGTTGGTCTATTGCTATCTGTGTTGCGATGCTCTAGTTTCCGTGCCCGGATATCCCTTGCAGCCTTATATTTGCCTTGGACACATCCTATTACCTGTTGTTTGGTAGATAGTTGGACTTGCGCGTCGTAGTCGCTTGCTCGAGTGCCGTTGCGCGTCGTCCAGTGCCACAATTGTTGGAGAATTGCCGCATGTGATGTTGGAGATGATCTTGGCTTTAATTATTGTTTCACTTTAATTACTGTTTAACAACTAAAATTGAGTTAAGCAGAGGCATCGGTGGGTGATAGGTAATATTTGGTTTCCGGCACTTGTGTCCCGTGGGACCGAGTTCTTGACACTGTTCCGAGATCGAGCGCTAACCACGGTGGGGAGATATGGGCCCCATTGATTATTACCTGATTTCAAAGTATTGTACTGGGGGCCACAAACTAGTTTGAGGTTTTATTTACTATCCTGTACTTATGCCATGTTTACCGCTTTATTTACGTTTGTGCGAGGAGCACACTGTACTGTTTAGGTAAGCGGAATGTTTTCATGTCGATCCCGATTGGGGATCTCATCGTTCTGACCATTGTCGCAAACCCTAAGTCCGTCTCGAGACCGGCCGACTTCGTATGGTGTACTTAGTGGGTGGCCCCGTACTTGCTTTGGTCAGGAACGTCGTGACTTAGGCCCGCCGACATACCGATGGGTGTATGTTAACGATCGGCAAAAGGGTCAAGTGCTGTGGATACTTTGGTGCACCCCGCAGGTTAAATCTTTTCGAAGCCGTGTCCGCGGTTATGGACGACTTGGAGCACAAGGCTTGATCATAGACAACTATAACTAAAGTTTCGTTATAAATTGACTTGTATCCGATATGATTAGTACTTAGCTTCACTACACAGGAATGGCTAAATAAAAGTACCAACCACTGCTGAGTTTTGGTGTTACCTCTTGAGAATTGTATCTGACTAGTAAGTGTTGCCACTATAACGGAATGATTAACTAAAAGTGCCCACGCTACTTTATCGGATGATTATCTAAACCGGACTAGTAAAGTGCCGCAACTATAACTGAATAATTAAAACTGCCAACTGTGTGAGTTCCTAGGTTGACTTCCTTGTTTGGTCTCGAGGGGGAAACGCCAGGATGGGTTTGATTGATGATAGTATCAGGTTGGATCCGAATAGGTCTTTCTCACCCTCTCGATAGCCGCCGGTTGTATCGAGTCTCTATAGGTTGTTTAGTGCTTGCTTTGCCGCTTGATCACCATACCTATGTAGGCGAGGACCGAATTCTAGTCTCGCCGTGTCTTGGCCTCGATCGACGCTCCTTCTTTTTCCTTTGCCCTTTGTCGGCACCCCTTTTGTTTAAGCAGGTTTTGAGATCGACGCCGTTAGCAGGGTTACCCTTCCGGCTTGGCCTGGGCAGGGTTATGGTCGCCATTGGTTATTCTTCAGGGCTCTTAGCCCCATTTGCATCTTGTCCGTAGCTGGACGCTCTATCGTTTTCAAGGTGATTTGGATCTTGTATATTATATCTGTATTCTTGACTCATGGAGTCGCTGTTATATATATATCTGTTCTGTGGGTCCCATCGAGGACTGTTGTGTAATGTTATTACTTCGTTTTCCACCCGCACAAAAGTGCCTGGTGGGCACCTTTGAATCGTTTCTATGCGGGTTTGGCGGGTTTCGCTAAAACTTGCATAGGTCCGATTCTGAGGGTGTTACAATGGGGGCTCACCGGGGCTCCGGTGATGGTCGGCGATGGGGGCGAACGAAGAAGTCGACAACTGTGATCCTCCTAGTACTTGCGGCTCCTCCTGGGGCGGCTCCAATCGACAGCGCCTCTTCTCCTCCTCCACGGCAGACTCCGGCGAAATTCCGGCCACCTGGTGCTCGCCTTGCTCCGGGGATGAGGTGGGGTGGTTCTTAGAGAGAGGGGAGTGAGATAGTGTGCTGAAATCGAACGGGGGTGGCCTCTATTTATCGTGCGACGAGGGGACCGAAGGTTGCGGGTGGATCTCGTCGTGGTCATCGTCACAGTGAGCTAACGACATGGCTGTGGGTAGGGGACGGTGCGCTGCCTCCTAGCGAAGCTCAACGACATGGTGGCGAGGCGTGGGGAGGTGCAAATCGGTCGGAACACGTCGATGCTCTAGGCGGGTTCGAGGGGCATTTTAATGGCGCATGGGCTCTCCTAGTCGCGCGGCGATGAACGGGCATGTCCGGGCCTAGGGCGGTGGTGATCACGAACGCAAGCGGCGAGGGAAGGGCGTAGTCTGTGCTCGCGTGTTGAGCGCGATGCTCTGGCGCACTCTCGGCATGGCACAGAGGCATAGGGCGCAGAGGTTCTAGGGTGGTCCAGGGGCTGGCAAGGCTTGGGCACGGGACAGGGGTGGCGATGGACGGTGGCTTGTGTCCCAGACAAGGTTGGCGAGGCTAGGGAAGCTCCTAGCTTGCTGTCGACAATGGGGTGTCTAGTTAGGCTCGGCAATGGTCACCATTGATGACAATGGAAAGCTTACAGTCATCTAGAGCTTGTTTAATGAACTAGATAATCTACTAAGAGTGTGATGTGAGCTAGAGGGGAGACAAGTTAGGCATAAACACTACTCACTATACTGTTTGATGTTTTGTTTGATTTGTGTTTACAAGGTGTTTGATGAAATGGCCGAAAGAGATTTGAATTTGAATTTTTGGATGAAACTTGGTGGGTGTACTAGTCACATACTAGGTAGTCTATGGTTGCTTGGAATTGTCAAGGTGCACTGGTTTGGTTGGGTTTTGAGAAATGGTGATCTTCACATATGATATAGATTCAATTTTGAATTATCATTTCAATCAAGTTGCCAAATGTTTCTGTGGGTTTGCAAAGTGGGCTTGGGTTCACTTTCACTTGGTCTAGCAAGGGGTGAAAACAAATGGATTTGTTTCTGTTTGAAATCTTGGACTAGAAACACTCAAAGTGGTCTAGTGAGCAAGATTGACAAAAAGGACCATTTGCTTGTTTTGTTTGTTTTTGAATTTCTATTGATTTGATTATGCTTGGATTTGATTTAGATGATGTTGTTTTCATCTTTAAAACATTCCTTGCTATTCACAACCATCACATAAGTCCATTCATGCATTCATACATTCATCACATATACACATGCATTCATATGATTTTAATTAACAAAAGTTTTTTGTTAACCCTAATTTTGGGTGATTGGAATTGATAACCTTTATTAATATTTTTGGGATGTTACTAACCTTCCCTCCTTAAACAAAATCTCGTCCCGAGATTTGATAAAAAGAAAACTAGGATTTAAATAGATTTGGAAACTCTATCCTAATGTAGTATTCTCGCTCCCAGGTAGCTTCTTCAGTATGGTTACTCCACTGAATCTTGAGAAACTTGATACTCCGGGTCCTGGTGGTTCTGAAGGCTTCCTCCAAAATACGGATGGGTACTTCGGGATATGTCAGGTCCTCGTTGATCTCTATGGTTTGATGATCAATATTCTTGAATACTTCAGTCTTCTCCGGGACTTCTAGGAATTTGCGAAGTAACGATATATGGAACACATTATGCACGGCTGACATCTCCTCTGGCAGTTCCAGTTGATACGATACTTCTCCTCGACGGTTCAAAATCTTGAAGGGCCCGATATATCCGGGGGCTAACTTTCCCTTGAGCTGGAATCATTGCATTCCTTTCAAAGGTGACACTTTGAGATAAACAAAATCTCTGATATTGAAGGCTAGGTCTCGACATCTCTTGTCGGCATAACTCTTCTATCTGGATTGGGCGGTCTTGAGGTGCTCACGGATCTTGTGAACTTTCTCTTCTGCTTCTCGTAGGATGTCGGGTCCAAAAATCTGACTCTCTCCTACTTCCGACCAATTCAAAGGGGTATGGCACTTACTTCCATACATGAATTCAAATGGGGTCATTTGCAAACTAGCTTGATAACTGTTGTTGTACGAAAATTCTGCGAAAGGCAGACAATCTTCCCATTTTGATCCATACTCTAGCACATAGGCTCTCAGCATATCTTCGAGTATTTGATTTACTCGCTCCGTTTGTCCATCGGTCTGAGGGTGATAACCTGTGCTAAAATCCAGTCTTGTTCCTAATCCATCTTGGACTTTCTTCCAGAATCTCAAGGTAAACTGAGTTCCTCGATCCGATACAATGTTCTTGGGGACTCCGTGCAAACTAACGATTCTAGCAAGGTACAACTCTGCTAGTTTCGAACTCTGGTAGGTGCTCTTTACTGGTAAGAAATGGGCGACCTTGGACAGTCGATCAACTATGACCCAAATAGAGTCATTCCCCCTACTAGATGTAGGCAAACCGGTGATCAAGTCCATTCCAACGGAATCCCATTTCCATTTCGAAATCTGCAATGGTTGCAACAGTCCTGCGGGTCTCTGATGTCCCGCCTTGACTCTCTGACAAATATCACACTTGGCTATGTAGCTTCCGATTTCTCTCTTCATCTTATGCCACCAAAATTGCTCCTTCAAGTCCTGATACATCTTCGTTCCTTCGGGGTGGATAGAATAAAGAGTAGATTTAGGAATATGGAATGTTGCATGCCAGCATTTAGGAACTAACGAAGGGTAGATTTAGGAATATGGAATGTTGCATGCATCCATTTGTGAAAATGTGGGTAAAATTTTCGCCAAATAAAATACTTAAGTGCTCAATGTTTCTTTCATACTTTGAGATTAGGTTTAGTCTTAAAGGATGATTGTTATAAACTTTGAGGTGATCTTTAAGGAGTTATGTGTTTTAAAATGAATTTGAAATTTTAAACTTGAGTGTTTGAATTATAATTCAAATGAATTAGAAATAAGTATTGAATCTTAATTTAATTAAGAGATAAATATTACAACTTAAATTCTATCCAAATAAAAACAATAATGAATATGAAATTTATTTCTTATCATTAATATATATAATCAAGTTAGAAAATTATAACTTATTGAAATCATCCACAAAAGCAAATATACAAAGAATAGGAATATTCTTTATTAATAATAATGTAATATTTATTACAGAAGAATAAAATAAATATTACAAAAATAATAAAAAGGAAATTACAAAAGAATAAGAAAATTACATGGGAACATTCTATAACTAAACCTAAACTAAATCTTCATCTATATATCTGTACCTCCAAAACAAAGACTAAATAAAAACAAAAGAAGGTTAGTGTTAGTATTATTTCTCTTACACATGTCAGTGAAGTGCACTTGACAAATTCATTATTGAGAAATTTATAAAAGGGGCAAGTTTCACCAATCTGAAAGAATCCATCTTTCATAAATTTAAAGCCAGAAGTCAAATAACAGCCAAGAGGGACAAATCCACCAGCCAGGTGAAAGTAACCAAGTAATAGTAAGTTTCCAGATTCTGAACATATCCACAAGTGCATAGCAAACACACAGGTAGGACACACACCAACATGCATGTGGTGTGTTGTCAACCTCCCATAACAGCCCAAACTCACAAAACCACAAGCACAGCCGTGGAGAGGCACTAGTGCATCTCTCCACTTCACAACACAGAAGAACAGCCAGTGTAGACAGTAGCTAAACCAAGCACCACAACCAGCAACCAAACCAACCAAAGCAAGATCACATCACCAGGATGGTGACATAAGGAGGGGGATGGATCAGGTGGACAGCAAGATCAAGCCCAGGATCTAGGAGGAGCAGATTAGCTCAAGATCAAGCACAGGAGTCCAGCAAAACTAGATCGAGATCATCACCAACTTACTCCACAAACATCAGAGTCTGTGGTGAGTTTGATAAAACCTTCACATGATCTAATCATCTTATTTAGAGAAAAGCATGTGTTGTTTTATAAAACAAACCCTCATAAAGCACCCAAGTGGGGTGAATCCATCATAGGGATTTTTAAACTCTAAGAGCAAACAGCAAAGTAACAGGATCCAACCAGAGCTCAGAGCAACATCCTTGCTCTGGTTGTCAAACTATATTTTACAATTCAATCATACATATACCTATGATCTATTTCTAGGCACATCCCTAAAGGAAGGGTAGCACCTTAGAAACAAATCTTTGGGATCCATAGATTGATCAAGCTCACTATCATTTTTTCCAAGCTTTGATTCAATTAAGAATAGCTGGTACCACTACCAGGACTATCTAGATGAACCAATTAGATAGGATCTGAATCCCTAAGCCTGAGACCAACATCATTGGTCTTAGGGAATTCAGAGAAGATCATCTCTATTTATCTTATAAAGCCAAGTTTGTCTTAAGACTAAAACAACCCAATCAGTGGTGTCACAAGAACAATCCATTATGAATCAGGATAGACATTTAATCATCACAAATTCAAACAATCAACTTAACTAATCATTTTCCTGTTAACACAGGAATCATAACTAGGATATTCCTATATTAAACTTCACTGTTTGAGATCATGATGATCTCAAACCATACACTAATTCTAAGACAACAACACCAGGACAATGATTTCATCATGTCAGAATCATGATCATAAACCCAGAGATGACAGTGAAAACTTATCAAGTCACTTCCCAAGCAACTATATCATCTGAATCTGATGCAATCCAAGCATCAAATCATCTAGTAAGCCACCAGAAACATCATAGATCATCTTAAGCAACAAGCCTCAGGCCAATAATCATTTAGCATGTGTACATACCATCCAAACATGATTCAATTCATCCAGTACATGATCAATCACATAACAGGAACCCTAAATGGATAATCATCCTAATCTGAATCAGACAGTAGCAACAGAGGACATTGCCAGCATCTAGCATCGAATCAGCAAGCACAGAGAGCACCGGGGGAAAAGAATGAAACTCACCGTAGGTCCTCGCTGAAGAATAGAAGAGGAAGAAGAGGGGCCGACGACCATGGCGGCACGGGGAACACCCCAGAGGGGGCGCTGCAACCCGCACGGCGCCACGGTAGTGACCCTGATCACGCCTAGAGGTGCAGAGCATCACCTCGACAAACGACGGCCACGACATCACTTGAATCCATGCCAACCCCCAAACCCTAGGGTTCGGGACGGCATCGATCCATTGCAGGAGTGCCCCAGGCTCGAATCCAATTGGATAGAACGAACAGGCGTCATCGACAACCACCTAATGCACCACGGCGGCGACCAGAATGACCTACGGCGGCGGGAATCGCCGGTGGCGGCATCGCCGGCCACGGGGTCGAGGTCAGAGGAGGAGGGGATAAGCCCGAGGGAGAGAGAGGTATTGAGGAGTGGGCCGAGCTAGGCCAAACCCTTCGGGGTGGTTCTTTTGTCTAGCACTAATGGGCCACTAGGGCCCAATAAGATAAACCAGCCCAGAAACATTTCCAGGCCTGTTTGAATAAAAAGGAAATGACCAAAATACCCCTGCAATTAATTAAATTCTAGAAAATAAAATAAATTCCAAAAATTATAAATAAAATATTTTTGGATTCACAATAATCCACTCTATCCAAATAAAATAAGATGATAAAAATAAATAAAAATCACTTTCATTATATATTAATATTATAGTAGTTTTAAAAATACTAAATAAATATTTATTAACAATTTTTAATATATAATTGATAATTCCTAAAATAATTATTAAATCAATAAAAGTCAAATAAAAAGGAAATAAAATAAAATAATTAAATATATGCTATAAATATTAAAAAGTAATATTTATAAATGCTTTATTATTATTATTATTAAAAGGCACCTTATATAAGGAAACTACATATAGAATTAAATAATGCATTACATTACTTGCATAATTATTTTGCTTCTTTAAATATTGTCCTTACCGGGCAATAATGAAGTTTTTGTAGACATAGAAGCTCAAGGTCCAGTGCAAGCATCAGACTTCACTACCTTGCCATCACAAGGCAAGTTCATCACTTGCTCATGTCCTTTGAAGAGTCTTTATCAAAGTATTTGCAAATTGTGTGTTATCATATATGCTATAAAAGAAATAAAATATTATTTTCACAATAAATAAATTATATATATCATCCTAAGTGATGATATAACGGAGCAATGGAACCTAGGGTTCTAGTTGCAAGCAATAATGATCAAGCAGGGACTTAATAACCCGTGACATCAGTGATTCTAGCGCCGTATATTACGCGTTAGCCATGAGATTTGGAATGGGACAGAGAAGTCAGCTGTATCTTTTCCTCTCGCATGAAGCCGGATGCGCAGGTCGTGGCTGTTATCCTTGTAGCGTGCATATTAATTGGTAATTCATAGAGGATATGCAGCATATGGGTGGGAACCCTCATCGTCCCACGATAGTTCTAGCATCTAACGGTTTGTACAAACCATTGCCTTAATTCATTATGTGCGCATGGTGTACACCAAGGAGGCATGCGGGGTCACGAAGGGGGCAGTGATTGGCTTGGACCAACTACTGGGCCCCACATGATGGAATTGTGGACGGGAAAGTACGCCCGGTTGTGCAACAAGGAGTTGATCTCTCATGGGTAAAGTAACGCACCTCTGCAAAGTGTAAGAACTATAACTTGTTACTCCCTGTTCTGGGAAGGAGCTACGAACGCGGCAGGAAAGGAACTCCATGAAAGTTCTGGTCAACCTGTGAAGGCTGATGGTCATAGTTTTTCAGAATAAAATCAATCTTTGAAGAAAGATTTACAAAAACTGCATAGTGCCAAGGATTTATAATCCGAGGTGGTAGTTAGAGCATCAAACTTCCCACCTTGCATATAATGAACTTGTTGGGTAACGCTGTTACTCATTCTTTCCTTTGATCCCTTGCTTAGACTCCGAGGATCCCAAAGACGTGCCAGTGTATGCAGCTGAATGTCAAGAAGACGTGTTCTACGAGGAACCTGATCTATTTGGAGGTGTTGAAGGTGTGGATTACGAGATCCGCTACGGTGTCGATGATAACGAGTCCAACTAAGTACTCCTAGTTAATAGTAACCAACGGAGCCGAGAAGCATGAACTCTATATAAAAAGCTGCTGAGCTCAACTCCTAGACGGAGTTGCTACTTTTAAATTCCGCTGAAACACTTTATATTTTTGGTTTGTAAGTTAGATATTTTGGAAGTCATGAACTTCCGGTATTATAATAATAATAATAATGTGTGTACTTTTGTAATATGGACCCGCAATGTTTCTGTTGTACCACTCTGAGGGATGTGATATTTACGGAACGGTGTTCTGTGGATGTCATGTCAACGACTATAGTGTAATACACATGCAGTGGTATGCTGGGTCACCGCAGTTGGTATCAGAGCAAATTGCTTTGACCTTAGGTTGGAAACCTAGTAAAGGGTATTACCTGTAGGAAATTTAGCAACGATAAAGAATTCTCTAAAAGTAATATAATGGGTATTCAAATGATAATATTCTGTTATATATTTTAATGCGATAATTCTTTGTTATGATGCAATATATTACCAGATACTAATCAATTTTTTTTTGATATACAGAGATATGGCACCAAAGTTTCCAAAACAGACTTTGGTAAGGAAAGAGGAGACTCTTGATGATTATCAAGGATCATTCACAGACCAACTACGTCAACTTTTAAAGCTTTTTAGTTGTCCAACTAGAATTCTAGTGAACACTATCACTTACCTTGATGGACGGATGTTATCCAAGTATTGTGTGAGTATCCAACTTCCAGAGAAGCTTGGATTATATCATGATCTACCTATAGGAGAAGGTAGGAGTCATTTAGCAGCATATCATGTTGCTGTTGTGGAGGCGATAGCTAATATCCGGGAGCAGAAAACCAAGGAGCTAAAGGTAGCACATTCTCTGTGTGTCACATCCCAAAATTTTCAAAATTTTGAAATGTGAAAAATAAATAAACAAAATAAATAATTATTGAAATTTAGGGTGAGAAGAAACTTTTTGATTCCAATTGGAAACATCAAAACCTATTTTGATCAAATAAAATCCTAAAGAGATTTAAAAAGATAAACAAATAATAAATGAAGTTATATTAGTTGGAGTCACCATTTTTGGATCTTTTAATAAAAAGATATGGTTTACAAAAGCAAAGGTAGAAATATAAATAAGGATTATTTAAAAAGAGTCAAATTTAATCTTGGCCAAGCATTTAAAAATAAAATATTTTGTTTGATAAAAATAGTAAAGTTTTATTGAAATAAAACCATGAGGATTTATTTTTATCCAAATTTCATTCAAGTATAGACATTTTCCTATTTTGAATGATCATTAAAAACTTATTAAAGTATGTTAAATTATATTTCAAAGTGTTAAGTTTTTAATAAAACCTACTGAAAAGATTTTTGTAGGAATTTATAAAGTCAAATAGAGTTTTAAACATATTTGAATCCTATTTGAAATAAAGACTAAAGCCTATTTATTTATTTTAATAAATAATAAACCCTAAAAATAATTGTTCTATTTTGGACTTTGGAATATGTTGATAAACAGAATTGAATTATACCCAAAAGTTTGTTGGTGGTTTGAATTGTTTGAAATGAAATCAAAACAGAAAAGGAAAAAGAAAAAGATTCGGAATAAAAAAAATGGGAAACAAACCCAACCCACTAAACCTCCCCAGCCCAGCAAAGCATCTGGCCCAGCAAGAGCCCACCCGGCAACCCTCACCCGAATTGTTTTCTCACGCGCAGCCTCACCCGCAAAGTCACTGACGCTGCAACCCCACTCCCCCCTCTCTCTCTCTCTCTCTCTCTCTCTCTCTCTCTGAGACAGCACGGTCCCACCTGCCAGGTCGTCGTCTCCACCTCGACCGTTCCCCCTCGCCGTTTCTGCCGGCGATGAATGCCATTGAATTGGCATAACACCGCGAGTAAATCTCGCCAGTGACCACGCGCTTTTAAACGCCTCGCCCTCCTCTTCCATTCCCCCCAAGCAGTACCTCCTCCCTGCCTCCAGGCTGCGCAAATTGCGAGATCGAACCTCTCTACCCGACAAGCTTCTCCGGCGAAATACTAGCGACTCCGGCCATCTATCCACTCCCTGGCATCGCTACCTTGCTCCCCATTGTCAGGCGCACCTACCAGTACCACTAGCTCGCTCGCGCCCGCTCCACAACGTCGGCAACAAGCTCGCCTAAGCACCACCGATGTCTGCCACTTCTCCGGCGACCCCTTCCCGTAAGTACATGCCGCCCCAAACCCTCCCGATGATGCTCCTGTAATCCCCACACTCGCCCGTGTCTAACCATGCCTTTATCTTTCCTTAGGGTGACCTGCAGCTCCGTCCCCATCGACAAGCAGAAGCATCTGGCGCCGCCGCTAGCTCCGGCGAGCAATAGCCGCTGCTCCACTGCGCCCCTCGAGTAGCCAACCTCACCTTGAGCTTCACCGCACACCCGCGAGCACGGTGAGCTACTCCTCCCTCTCCCTCTCTTCCTGAATCATCGGCAAGCTCACCGCCCGAGCATGCGCCGCCGTCTGCCGCCGCCAGCGCCGCCAAACCATGGTCAAAGCGCTGTGGTCCGTCGGATCTAGATCGGAAGGATCAGATTAGATTTTAGATGAAGGGGTACGCGTCCATCTGCGCCGTGCATTTTAAGTAAGATCATGCGGCCAGTATTAGTCGATCCAAACGAAACGGTATCGACCAGTAAGCAAGCGCCACGTGGACAGAGTTTGATTTAAAACAGAAATTAGAATCTATTAGATATGCAAACTTGTAAAATTCATAACTTTAATTCTACACGTCCAAATTTTGAAAATTTTATATCAATGGATTCAGCAGAACAAGTAATTTTCAACCATACACTTTGTTTAATGTTTTGCTTCTGGAAAATTGGTTTAAATTGCAGAAACATGTGTAGGCATAATTTGAATGTAAAAAATTGTTCTAGATATATTTTTAAGGTGAAATCTTTGCAAAATGGATTGTTTTGAACCTACTGACCATAGGAACCAACTTATGGATTTAAGAATGTATTTTGTGAGGTTAAGGAATAAATATTTGAATTAGCACATTTCTAGTCAAATAAAAATATTGTTTATGGTTTAGAAATGAATTTTGAGTAAAACCTTTGGGAATGATTTGATTCAAACCTTCTGACCCTAAACACCAAGTTTTGAGATTAAGAACATATTTGATGAACCATATAAAGTTATTTCTTTGCTAAAAGATATTCAACAACATAAAATATCACCTTAGCATAATATTTGGTTTATGAGATGAAACCTTTTGCAAATGGTTTTACCACTTTTGTAGATGACCAATGTGAGCTTGAAAATGTTTAGAGCCTAGTAGAAACCACTTTTCCAAATAAAACTATCTTTTGCATGCTTGCATGCATGACATTGTTTTTGTTATTTTATGTGGTGAATTGGTTTGAATGCTAGTTGAATTTGTGTTTTGCTTGATTGAATTGTAGTGAAGTTATAAGAGTGTGATATTTTCAAGATCAAGAAGTGAACCAACATTCTCTACTAAAAAGGCAAGTGACACTATCATCCATGTCCTACTATTTTCATTGCACTTAGTGGATTTTTGTAACATGCATGATAAGGACTACTATATTTTATGCTATGCTAAATCCTAATAGGATACCCTTATATCTTATTTAGTGAAAAAATTGTAGTTGTAGTAAGCTTAGCCCTGCTATATATTTGGGATGGGATACATGATATGATTATATGAAGTGTTGGAAAGATATATGTTTTATATAATAAAACAAGTACTCAATGAACCACCTGGGTGGACAAGGATACTCAAGATTGGACAAGGTGGCAACAAAGGGAACCATGTTTACATGGCTATCTTTTTGTGTGTGCACTAGAAGAAAACCACCCAGAGACTTAGAGATTGAACATGTTTCTCGTACAGTGGCTTCCGTGTACAACCACATGCTAAATGGGCTCTCGCTTAGTCAACTACATAGTGGAAGACCCATGCATTGGCATCTTCAGGTTAACTAGAATTGCGTAAGGGAAATTTATCCCTACATTGGTGCCTGGTTGACAAGCTAGCATTGTGTATTGGGAGGACTTCTATGGAAAGACTTTGTCACATTCTCGATCTGCTAGTACTCCATTTTGGTGAGTACTTATCCAGCGGCCACTGGTGGCGTCAAGACGAGATTGTGTCATGTGGGTAAAGTGTACAACTTCTGCACAAGATCAAATTCTAAGTACTTAGCCGTGTCCCCGGTTATGGACAATTCTGAGCAACTAAGGCCTGAAGCTATGGAAGATCTCGACATTCCAATTTCTCAAAGTAAAACTTGATGGTGACAACAAGGGATTAGAAGCACTTGGAGTTTTCCAAGTAGTTTAGAAAGATTTGACAAAAGATCAAAACTATTTTGAAAAGATAGGATAAAACTATATTGCTTTCTGCAAAAGATCCTAAACCCTACTGAGCCAAATATTCATGTAATGATAGGATCCACTTAATTCTACATAATAGTGAAACTTGCCAATACAATTGAAATGTATTGACCCTTGTGGATGCAACTTATTATGTTGCAGGTTTGTTTGATGTTAGTGAAGTGTGTTGAATAGGATTACAAGTCTACAACCAACATGATTGCCTGTGGCACTTTGAAGATGAAGGACTCCATGCTATATAGATATCCTGTTGCATTGTAATGAGATAGCCAAATGAGCTATGTAAGATGTAATAAATTATTTCATTCCTGGTTATAAAGTTGTATTATGACCTTTGTTTTTTGATATTACATCTTAACTGTGGATGCTAGCTATTGATCCAGGGACTAGCATTGTAAACACAGGGATCTCTACCTTATTAAAGGTTGGGAACCTTACACTGTCATACCTCATGATTCTATAGACTCGGAGACTATACCGGATCATCTTACTTTGGTTAAGAAGCATCCTAAGTTAGCTTCCAAGTTCATGGATAGATACCGATCACTCATTGTGTCTTTTTATAAGACCCATCAAGTGATTGTTGAAGACAAAAATGATATGTTAGAGGATCTAACTGATCCGGAAAGGAGGAAGCAGTTAGCATTCCAGTTAGAGAAAGAATCAAGTAGTAGTGCAACACCTATCTTTAAGGATATACCTATAGATCTTGAATCTTTTATACCGTATCCTTATTCACCAAGACCTGAATCTATACATGATCCTACTATGGATATGCGGTATGCAGTACCACAGGGCTCAGAGGATGGTTCTGACTCAGAACTTCCTATTGAGAATTCGGATGGTTGGAGGATGGGATCATATAATGGATCTCATGAACACCAGATGTCCACAGATGGTTCCGACAGGAATGTTGGACAATCTAGTTGGATGGGTGTAAGAATAACCCTAATAATAGTAGTAGAAATACCATGTCAATAGATAATCAGGATGAAGAAGAAGATCCTGAGGAGAGAGTGTTTGAATCATCAAAATCTTCTCAAAACCTAGGGAATATACATTATCCAGTGTTTAACTATCTTGCCCACGAGAGCACCTGGGAAGCGGCAGGATCTGCGTATCCTGTTGACAACTCAAGAAATGAATCTCAGGAGATGCAGGCTGGAGATAATGTTGAATATGTTTCTGAAGACTTTTCAGCTGATCTGGAGGGAGTCAATGCGATCACGTTGAGTAATGACTCAAGTCCTAACACTTCAGATACAGAGTATGTTCCTTCTGGAAGGCCATATGTTCCACAAATTGTGCGACGAACAACACGTCATCACGGTTGGACATCAGGCATGTACGATGAGCGTAGTTACTACTAGAAGGAGACAATGAGTTAGTAGTATCTAGTATCGTGTATTGTACCCCAAGTAATAAGGTAGTTTTGTGATTATACCTATATGGTATATGTTGTAATGACTTTGTATCAGTATGATATTATGTAAAATTTGTGAAATGCATATTTGTATTTTTTTGGATCTTCATTGTGTGACTAGTTCTGTGCGTAAAGTCGAGCTCAGAACACATGTGCATGATGTAATTATGAGTATTCACTTTATGTTGCAGGACTTGAGGGTCATGGATACGGGTGTAGGAATGGAACGAAAGCAATGGATGGAGCGAGAGGCCAAGGAAAAGGCCGATGCAGATGCAGCAAACCAAGAAGCATTACCACCACCACCACCAATGAGGCCGTTAATGGAGCAGAATTTTATGCAATGCATGAAAATGATGCAAGAAACCCAGAACAAGTTCATGGAAGAGCTGCTGGGGCGAGCAAATCAGAGGGCACCTGAAGGTGGAGGAGTGAGTCTATCTGATTTCCAGAATGCAAGACCGTTACCTTTTGCATCAGCTCCTGAACCAATGGATGCAGAAGACTGGCTAGGAGATACTAAAAGGAAGCTGAAAACTGTAGGTTGCAATGATGAGGAGAAATTGAGGTATGCAACTCATCTTCTGACTGGACGTGCAGCATCATGGTGGGAAAATCAATTAACCATGCAACCACCAGGAAGGGAGTTTACCTGGGAAGAGTTTAAGCAGAGATTCCGTGAATATCATGTTCCGGAAAGTGTCATGGAGTTGAAGCGGAGAGAATTTGAGGAACTTCAGCAAGGATATAGTAGTGTCATGAAGTACATTCGGGAGTTTAGCCAACTGTCTTGTTATGCTGAGGAGGATGTCAACACGGAAGAGAAGCGGAAGAAGCGTTTCCTGCGTGGATTAAATCCATTTGTGAGGATGCAGCTAAGGTTAGCCTATAAGCAAACTTATCAGCAGTTGTTGGATGCAGCCATTACTTTTTGAAGATGACTACAAGAATGTCCAAGATGATCGGAGGAAGAGAGCCAAGAAGAAAACCAAGAGAATTCAGGCAAGCAAACCTAAACCCAACCTGGAGTTCAAACCTCGAAATAGGAATTATGGCAACAATAACAAGGGCAGTGGTGGAAATCAATCCAATCCGAGAAGGAATGCTATCTGTAACAATTGTGGAATTACAGGGCATTTCCAGAGGGAATGAAAAAAGCCTGTAGTGATCTGTTACGGTTGTGGTCAGAAGGGGCATATCAAGCCATATTGTCCGAGCAAACCACCCGGAGGTTGGCCTACCAAGGGAGGAGGACAAGCCAGTGGAGGAAATGGACAGCCCAATAAAGGAGGAAATAATGGCAAGAACAACAATGGCAAGAGGAACCGACCTACCGGAAAAATGAACTGTGCAACCCTCGAGGAGGTGGATAATTCGGAGCATGGAGTGATAGGTATTCTCAATATCCTTACCAATCCCGGCAAAGTTCTATTTGATATGGTGCAACTACTTCATTCATTTCTGAAGAATTTTGTGATAAGTTCGGGATTAGAAGGGCAACATTAGAAAGTCCTATGACCATAGTTATGGCAGGAGGGAATGTGATTGTACGCCACATAAAACAAGATCATGTTATCTCGATCTATGGCTGTACATATTTCGCAGACCTTTATGTGATTCCTTTGAAGAGAATTGCAGTAGTGCCGGGGATGGATTGGATGATGGAACACGAAGCTCAGATAAATTGTGAGGAGAAAATTGTCTCAATCAAAACTCCAAGTGGAGCAAGGATAGTTTACCAAGCAGATAAGCACAGTCATATCATGGTGAATCTGCAGTTGAATTCAATGAAAGAAGTTAAATTGGAAGAGATTCCTATAGTTAATGAATTTCAAGATGTTTTTCCAACAGAGCTACCGGGAATGCCACCAGACCGGGAGATAGAGTTCACCATTGACCTAATTCTTGGTACAACACCAATAGCTCAAGCACCATATAAAATGGGACCCAGAGAGTTGAAGGAACTCAAAGAGCAAATTGATGAGTTAGTTAGAAAATGATTTATACAGGAAAGTGTATCTCCATGGGGAACACCAGTAATCTTTGTGGATAAGAGAGATGGTGGAAGACGATTGTGTGGTGATTATAGAAATATGAACAAAGTGACTATAAAGAATAAGTATCCTTTACCAAGAATTCAAGATTTGTTTGATCAGGTGAAAGGGGCTGGAGTATTTTCAAAGATCGATTTAAGATCTGGATACCATCAAATAAAAATCAAGCCAGAAGATGTTCCAAAAACAGCATTTGTCTCAAGATATGGACACCATGAGTATCTGGTAGTACCATTTGGTTTGACCAATGCACCGACAATATTCATGAATCTGATGAACAAGATCTTCATGCCATATTTGGAAAAGTTTTTCATAGTCTTTATTAATGATATTCTGATATATTCCAAGGATAATGAAGAGCATGCTGATCATTTAAGGATAGCATTGCAGACTTTAAGAGAACACAAAATCTATGCTAAGTTCAGTAAATGTGAATTTTGGCTTGATGAGGTAGAATTCCTCGGTCATGTGATCAGTAAGGATGGAATTGCTGTGAATCCATCTAAAGTTCAGTCAGTACTAGAGTGGACTGCACCCACCAATGTGAAGCAAATTCGAGGTTTCTTAGGAATGGCTGGTTATTATCGGAGATTCATTGAAGGTTTCTCCAAAATAGCCAGACCAATGACCAAATTATTAAGAAAGAATACACCATTCAAGTGGGATGAGAAATGTGAAGCAAGTTTTCAAGAGTTGAAGACTAGATTAACCATAACTCCAATCTTAGCAGTTCCTGAAACAGGGAAGGACTTCACCGTATACTATGATGCGTCTAAAGAAGGATTGGGTTGTGTATTAATCCAAGATCGGAAAGTGATTGCTTATGGTTCAAGACAACTGAAACCACATGAAGTCAACTATCCAACTCATGATTTAGAGTTAGCAGCAGTAGTTTTTGCACTGAAAGGATGGAGGAATTTTCTTTATGGAGCCAGATGTGAGTTACACACAGATCATAAAACTCTCAAATATTTCTTCACTCAAAAGGAATTGAATATGAGACAGAAGCATTGGTTGGAACTAATCAAGGATTATGATTTAACCATCAACTACACCCCAGGAAAAGCAAATGTTGTAGCAGATACTTTAAGCAGAAAGAGTGCAGATATTCAACCAAGCAATAGGGAGTTACCAAAAGAGTTACAAATGGACTTGGAAATATTAGAGCTTCAATTTATCAAAACAGAGGTTCTTGGAGGATTAGCTACTATGCAGGTAGTTGCAGAGCAGGACAGTGATCTTAAGCAAGAAATTTTTAGACATCAAGAAGAAGATCCTTTTATTGCTGAGGAAATTCGGAGGATATCTCAAGGGCAAAAATCAGTTTTTTGCCTTGGGGATTATGGGTCTTTATGGTTTCAAGACCGTCTTTGTGTTCCAGATGTGACTGAGATTAGAAATGTCATACTCAAAGAAGCACATGATACACCATATTCTATACATCCAGGGAGTACTAAGATGTATATGGATTTGAAAGAACTATTCTGGTGGAATAAAAAAGAGATATTGTTAAATATGTATCTGAATGCCATACTTGTCAAAGGGTGAAAGCTGAAAGTCCAGCAGGACCATTACAACCCTTGGAAATTCCTGAATGGAAATGGGAGGAAATAGGTATGGACTTCATTACAGGATTGCCCATGACACCAAAAAGGAAGGATATGATATGGGTAATTGTGGACAGACTCACTAAGAGTGCACATTTTATTCCGGTGAATCAAAAGGATAATGCCGAGAAGTTAGTTGAAGTATATGTCAAAGAGATAGTAAGTAAGCATGGAGTACCCAAAAGAATAGTAACTGATAGGGGATCAGTGTTTACTTTAGCATTTTGGAAGCAATTGCATGAAGCACTTGGTTCAAAGTTAGATTTCAGCACGACATATCATCCTGAGACAGGAGGTCAAACTGAAAGAACAAATCAAATATTAGAAGACATGTTGAGAGCTTGTGCACTAGATTTTGGAGGAACATGGGAAGATCACCTACCATTGGCAGAATTTTCTTATAATAATAGCTATCAGAGTAGTCTGAAGGCAGCTCCATATCAGGTTCTGTATGGAAGGAAGTGTAGGTCACCAATATGTTGGTATGAGCCTGGAAGCAACAAAGAATTTGCACCAGATTACATCAAGGAAAGACAAGACATCATTGATAAGATCAGGGATAGATTGAAAATAGCCTAGAGTAGGCAGAAAAGTTATGCATATCAAAGTCGAAGATCATGGCATCCAGAAGTGGGAGATATGGTCTATTTGAAAGTAAGTCCAATGAAGGGGGTGAAAAGATTTGGACTTAAAGGGAAATTGAGTCCAAGATACATCGGGCCATTCAAGATACTGAGTCAAAACAGAACTATAGCTTATGCTTTAGAGTTACCATCAAGATTGGCTCAAGTGCATAATGTTTTCCATGTGTCACAACTTCGTAAATGTTTAAAAGTTCCAGATGATGCAATCACACATCAAGGGATAGAACTACAAGAAGACCTGACTTATATTGAAAATCCTTGTAAGATTCTGGAAGAAAACTGGAAAAGTTTAAGGAACAGAGCAATCAAATATTGCAAGGTACAGTGGGAACATCACCCTGAAAGGGAAGACACATGGGAGAAAGAAGAGGATTTAAGAAAATCCTATCCAGAACTATTCAGGTACATCTCCACAAACTTCGAGACGAAGTTTAATTTAAGGGGGGAAGTTTGTAACATCCCAGCATTTAGGAACTATCAAAGGGTAGATTTAGGAATATGGAATGTTGCATGCATCCATTTGTGAAAATGTGAGTAAAATTTTTGCCAAATAAAAACCTTAAGTGCTCAATGTTTCTTTCATACTTTGAGATTAGGTTTAGTCTTAAAGGATGATTGTTATAAACTTTGAGGTGATCTTTAAGGAGTTATGTGTTTTAAAATGAATTAGAAAATTTAAACTTGAGTGTTTGAATTATAATTCAAATGAATTAGAAATAAGTTTTGAATCTTAATTTAATTAAGAGATAAATATTACAACTTAAATTCTATCCAAAGAAAAACAATAATGAATATTAAATTTATTTCTTATCATCAATATATATAATCAAGTTATAAAATTATAACTTATTGAAATCATCCACAAAAGCAAATATACAAAGAATAGGAATATTATTTATTAATAATAATGTAATCTTTATTACAGAAGAATAAAATAAAGATTACAAAAATAATAAAAAGGAAATTACAAAAGAATAAGAAAATTACATGGGAACATTCTATAACTAAACCTAAACTAAATCTTCATCTATATATCTGTACCTGCAAAACAAAGACTAAATAAAAACAAAAGAAGGTTAGTGTTAGTATTATTTATCTCAGACATGTCAGTGAAGTGTACTTGACAAATTCATCATTGAGAAATTTATAAAAGGGGCAAGTTTCACCAATCTGAAAGAATCCATCTTTCATAAATTTAAAGCCAGAGTCAAATAACAGCCAAGAGGGACAAATCCACCAGCCAGGTGAAAGTAACCAGGTAATAGTAAGCTTCTAGATTCTGAACATATCCACAAGTGCATAGCAAACACACAGGCAGGACACACACCAACATGCATGTGGTGTGTTGTCAACCTCCCAGAACAACCCAAACTCACAAAACCACAAGCACAGTCGTGGAGAGGCACTAGTGCATCTCTCCACTACACAACACACAAGAACAACCAGTGTAGACAGCAGCTAAACCAAGCACCACAACCAGCAACCAAACCAACCAAAGCAAGATCACATCACCAGGATGGTGACATAAGGAGGGGGATGGATCAGGTGGACAGCAATATCAAGCCCAGGAGCTAGGAGGAGCAGATTAGCTCAAGATCAAGCACATGAGTCCAGCAAAACCATATCAAGATCATCACCAACTTACTCCACAAACATTAGAGTCTGTGGTGAGTTTCATAAAACCTTCACATGATCTAATCATCTTATTTAGAGAAAAGCATGTGTTGTTTTATAAAACAAACCCTAAGAAAGCACCCAAGTGGGGGTGAATCCATCATAGGGATTTTTAAACTCTAAGAGCAAATAGCAAAGTAATAGGATCCAACCAGAGCTCAGAGCAACATCCTTGCTCTGGTTGTCACCTATGATCTATTTCTAGGCACATCCCTAAAGGAAGGGTAGCACCTTAGAAACAAATCTTTGGGATCCATAGATTGATTAAGCTCACTATCATTTTTTCCAAGCTTTGATTCAATAAAGAATAGCTGGTACCACTACGAGGACTATCTAGATGAACCAATTAGATAGGATCTGAATCCCTAAGCCTTAGACCAACATCATTGGTCTTAGGGAATTCAGAGAAGAGCATCTCTATTTATCTTATAAAGCCAAGTTTATCTTAAGCCTAAAACAACCCAATCAGTGGGTTAGAATCAAACTTGTGTGCCATACCATGATGGTGTCACAAGAACAATCCATTATGAATCAGGATAGACATTTAATCATCACAAATTCAAACAATCAACTTAACTAATCATTTTCCTGTTAACACATGAATCATAACTAGGATATTCCTATATTAAACTTCACTGTTTGAGATCATGATCTAAGCCAACAACACCAGAACAATGATTTCATCATGTCATAATCATGATCATAAACCCAAAGATGACAGTGAAAACTTATCTAGTCACTGACTTAATCAAGCATGATTCCCAAGCAACTATATCATCTGAATCTGATGCAATCCAAGCATCAAATCATCTAGTAAGCCACCAAAAACATCATAGATCATCTTAAGCAACAAGCCTCAGGCCAATAATCATTTAGCATGTGTACAGACCATCCAAACATGATTCAATTCATCCAGTACATGATCAATCACATAATAGGAACCCTAAATGGATAATCATCCTAATCTGAATCAGACAGTAGCAAGAGAGGACACTGCCAGCATCTAGCATCAAATCACCAAGCACAGAGAGCACCCGAGGAAAGAATCAAACTCGTCGTAGGTCCTCGCTGAAGAATAGAAGAGGAAGAAGAGGGGCCGACGACCATGGCGGTACAGGGAGCACCCAGAGGGGGCGCTGCAATCCGCACGACGCCACAATAGCGACCCTGATCACGCCTGGAGGTGCAGAGCATCACCTCGACACACGACATCCACAACATCACTTGAATCCATGCTAACCCCTAAACCCTAGGGTTCGGGACTGCATCGATCCATTGCAGGAGAGCCCCAGGCTCAAACCCAATTGGATAGAACGAACGGGCATCGTCGACAACCCCCTAATGCACCACATCGGCGACCAGAACGGCCTACGGCGGCGGGAATCACCGGTGGCGGCATCGCCGGCCACGGGTCAGGGTTAGAGGAGGAGAGGATAAGCTCGAGGGAGAGAGAGAGGTAGTGAGGAGTGGGCCAAGCTGGGCCAAACCCTTCGGGTGGTTCTTTTGTCTAGAACTAATGGGCCACTAGGGCCCAATAAGATAAACCAGCCCAGAAACATTTCCAGGCCTGTTTGAATAAAAAGGAAATTACCAAAATACCCCTGGAATATTAAGTTATAGAAAATAAAATAAAAGTACAAAAATTATAAATAAAATATATTTGGATTCACAATAATCCACTCTATCCAAATAAAATAAGATATAAAATTTTAGACATTTAAATTTTTATAAGAATTTTGTAATTTATATATTCCTTATGGAATTTTACAAAATTATTGAAAGATGATAAAAATAAATAAAAATCATTTTCATTATATATTAATATTATAGTATTTTTGAAAAATACTAAATAAATATTTAATAACAATTTTTAATATATAATTGATAATTCCTAAAAGAATTATTAAATCAATAAAAGTCAAACAAAAAGGAAATAAAATAATATAATTAAATATACGCTATAAATATTAAAAAGTAATATTTAGAAATGCTTTATTATTATTAAAAGGCACCTTATATAAGGAAACTGCATATAGAATTAAATAATGCATTACATTACTTGCATAATCATTTTGCTTCTTTAAATATTGTCCTTACCGGGCAATAATGATGTTTTTGTAGACATAGAAGCTCAAGGTACAGCGCAAGCATCAGACTTCACTACCTTGCCATCACAAGGCAAGTTCATCACTTGCTCATGTCCTTTGAAGAATCTTTATCAAAGTATTTGCAAATTGTGTGTTATCATATATGCTATAAAAGAAATAAAATATTATTTTCACAATAAATAAATTATAGATTTCATCCTAAGTGATGATATAATGGAGCAATGGAACCTAGGGTTCTAGTTGCAAGCAATAATGATCAAGCAGGGACTTAATAACCCCTGACATCAGTGATTCTAGCGCCGTATATTACGCGTTAGCCATGAGATTTAGAATGGGACAGAGAAGTTAGCTGTATCTTCTTCCTCTCACATGAAGCCGAATGCGCAGGTCGTGGCTGTTATCCTTGTAGCGTGCATATTAATTGGTAATTCGTAGAGGATATGCAGCATATGGGTGGGAACCCTCATCGTCCCACGATAGTTCTGGCATTTAACAGTTTGTACAAACCATTGCCGTAATTCATTATGTGGGCATGGTGTACACCAAGGAGGCATGTGGGGTTGCGGAGGGGGAAGTGATTGTCTTGGACCAACTACTGGGCCCCACATCATGGAATTGTGGACGGGAAAGTACGCTCGGTTGTGCAACAAGGAGTTGATCTCTCATGGGTAAAGTAACGCACCTCTGCAGAGTGTAAGAACTGTAACTTGTTACTCCCTGTTCCGGGAAGGAGCTACGAATGCGGTAGGAAAAGAACTCCATGAAAGTTCTGGTCAACCTGTGAAGGCTGATGGTCATAGTTTTCAGAATAAAATCAATCTTTCAAGAAAGATTTACAAAAACTGCATAGTGCCAAGGATTTATAATCTGAGGTGGTAGTTAGAGCATCAAACTTCCCACCTTGCATATAATGAACTTGTTGGGTAACGCTGTTACTCATTCTTTCCTTTGATCCCTTGCTTAGACTTTGAGGATCCCGAAGACGTGCCAATGTATGCAGCCGAATGTCAAGAAGACGTGTTCTGCGAGGAACCTGATCTATCCGGAGGTGTTGAAGGTGTGGATTATGAGATCCACTATGGTGTCGATGATAACGAGTCCAACTAAGTACTCCGAGCTAATAGTAACCAACAGAGCCGAGCAACATGAACTCTATAGAATAAGCTGCTGAGCTCAACTTCTAGACGGAGTTGCTACTTTTAAATTCCGCTGAAACACTTTATATTTTGGTTTGTAAGCATACCTAAGTTCAATAGCTTTACGTCCGCTATCCCGATCATGATTTTCCTACCTTCAGGGGGAAAGTAAAGGCCCTTCCCCCTTTGGAAGGCTGTGGGCGAGGAGGGATTCAAACCCCCGACACTGTGGTTCGTAGCCACGTGCTCTAATCCTTTGAGCTACAGGCCCACCCGTCTCCACTGGATCTCTTCCCGGGGGTACCCCTTCATTTCGGGCACAAAAAAGATCCAAATCTAAAATGCAAAGGTTGTCTTATTCAAAACCTCAATCATCACATCCCCTCTCTCCTGCCCAATCTTCCTCTTCCTGCCCGACTCATTTTGTCTTCACTGGAAGCTGCTAATCCCAGCGTAGCATTCAAGACAATTGTTCCTTCTTTGGTCTCCCTCCACCCCCTTCGTTTGTTGTGGGTCGCGTCTCATCGCAGGAACTTAATGAATGAGTGAAGATCTTCCTCCCCCCTTGCGTCTTACCAAGGACTGAGTTCCTACTTGTGGCAAAAAAAGTATACCATCCCACCCGGCCTAACTCGGGGTGAAGGTTCCTCTGAGACCGCCACCACAAGAAGTCGAAGCTTTAGCCATTGGACCACATCCATTCATCCTCCATCCTCCTACCTAGAAGCGGCGGTTCTAGGGTGGTCCAGGGGCTAGCAAGGCTTGGGCGCTGGACAGGGGGTGGAGGTGGACGGTGGCTTGTGTCCTAGACAAGGTTGGCGAGGCGAGGGAAGCTCCTAGCTTTCTGTCGACAATGGGGTGGCAAGTTAGGCTCAGCAATGGTCACCATTGATGGCAAGCTTACAGTGAGCTAGAGCTTGTTTAATGAACTAGATAATCTACTAAGAGTGTGCTGTGAGCTAGAGGGGAGACAAGTTAGGCACAAACACTGCTCACTATAGTGTTTGATGTTTTGTTTGATTTGTGTTTACAAGGTGTTTGATGAAACAACCAAAAGATATTTGAATTTGAATTTTTGGATGAAACTTGGTGGGTGTACTAGTCACATACTAGGTAGTCTATGGTTGCTTGGAATTGTCAAGGTGCACTGGTTTGGTTGGGTTTTGAGAAATGGTGATCTTCACATATGATATAGATTCAATTTTGAATTGTCATTTGAATCAAGTTGCCAAATGTTTCTGTGGGTTTGCAAAGTGGGCTTGGGTTCACTTTCACTTGGTCTAGAAAGGGGTGAAAATAAATGGATTTGTTTCTGTTTGAAATCTTGGACTAGAAACACTCAAAGTGGTCTAGTGAGCAAGATTGGCAAAAATGACCATTTGCTTGTTTTGTTTGTTTTTTAATTTCTATTGATTTGATTATGCTTGGATTTGATTTAGATGATGTTGTTTTCATCTTTAAACCATTCCTTTCTATTCACAACCATCACACAAGTCCATTTATGCATTCATACATTCATCACATACACACATGTATTCATATGATTTTAATTAACAAAAGTTTTTTGTCAACCGTAATTTTGGGTGATTGGAATTGATAACCTTGATTAATATTTTTGGGATGTTACAGAAGACCCGCTGCTTATGTTTGTGCTAAACCTATGTTTGTGTTAAACTATTATGTGCTGAACTATGTGCATTGAGCATATGTGATGTTTTGGTCGAAACTATTCTGTGCTCTAGATGATGTATGTATGTGCTTGAACAATGGCCAATGATTATGAGTTGAACTATGTTATAAAACTATTGTGTTGAAGTGGTTACACACTATGCTCTTGATGACAAACCTACAAAGGCATTTAATAGTGGTTACACACTATGCTCTAGATGACAAACCTAGAGAGGTTACACACTATGCTCTAGATCACAAGCACTACAGATAAGGAAAGAGCAACACATAATCCATTTAATAATGGTTCAACACATAATCCAACACATAATCCATTTCTTTTAACATCAGGAGATGGAAAAACCTAGAGATCCATTTAATAATCCATCACATAATCCAACACATTATAGCACATAGTTCAAATGGTCAAACATTACAAGAAAATTGTTCATAACATAATGGTTCAACATTATAGGACATAGTTAAAATGGTTCAACACATCACAAGCACTACCACACCAAACACAATGGTTCAATACATCACATACAAACATGGTTCGACTTAAGAAACACATAATAGCACTAAACATTTCATGGCTCATCACATATGGCCTTAATCATGTTGAGCTTATCCTTGGTCGCAAGATTGGCTTGTAAAGATCGTGAAGAGCATATCTTAACTTTTTAACTCCTTTCCCTACTCTTCATAATCTCTGCTTGTGTGTTCCTATCATTCTTCAGCTCTTCAAACTCATTCTTAAGAAACTCCACTTCTTTCTCCAGCATATTCCTTTCCTTCACCATCTCCAAAAAATCATCCTGGTATTTTTCTTTTTCCTTCTCCTTATTCATGGCCTTCAGGTTTTGATCCAACACCTTAGCCTCAGTATTGTCCATAAATTTTTTGACGTCAGCTAAGCGAGTTGAATGTTTCTTCTCAAGCTTCTCCTTCTCTTCAACCATTTCTTTTAACATCATTGTACTCTCATACCTCTCATAAATTCTTGATGATTTGCAAGTATTGTACATTTCCCAGAGTCTAAGAAGAGCATTTTGCAAAGTCTCAGGCCACTCTTGATCTACCCATGACTGAAACCCACAGTTCTCTACTTCCTGCGTAAATAAATGAATATATAACTAATCCAGAATAAATTTCAGCATGCCATTGATCTCTAATTAATAATCTGACATGAGAAATGAGAACAAAGCAGGCCATTGGTCTCTAATTAATAAATTTGCATCAGATCAATAAAGCAACAAAGCAGGCCATTTTGGTCTCTAATAAAGAAATTTCAGCAATGCCATTGATCTCTAATTAATAATCTGACATGAGAAATGAGAACAAAGCAGGCCATTGGTCTCTAATTAACAAATTTGCATAAAGATCAATAAAGCAACAAAGCAGGCCATTTTGGTCTCTAATAAAGAAATTTCAGCATGCAATTAGTCTAACTAAAGATGTACAATGTGACCAAGAAAGGAACTGTCAAAACACACAATCTGGGCCGGGTATCAAATCAAGCACAAATATTTACTAAGGTGCATACAACTTACAATCACAATTGGACATAAGTAGAATTTGCGACCAGTGTCTGTCCCTTCAAACGCAACACACTTGCGCGGCTCCTTCTTGTGCACACGACAGAGCTCAGGGCACCCAACAACAATGCCATCAAATGTTGGATCATCGACGGTGCAAGGGGAAAAGTCTAGGGCGGTACATTCCTAAATAGATGATAATACGAGTTTAAGAGCTCAATCGATGAAAAAGTAGGAAAAAAATAAAAACCCTAGATCGGAAATTGGGGGAAGCACGGGAACATGGAGCTTACCGGTAGGTGGGAGGACGAGGAAGAACCTTCATCCCAACTAGGCATTGCAACGGCAGCGACGGAGGGACGAGGAGTTGGTGGCGGCAGCGGAGGGACGACGGCGGCGGCGCGCCAGCTACGCTAGAGGTGGGGGGAGAAATTGAAACTGACGCGGCCCCGGGCCACCCGTGCGGCCGTTAACGGCCGTGAGCGAGCGTCGCGGGCGTCGTCCACGTCATACCGACAGGTGGGGTCGGCTGGTCAGAAATCGTGTCAAAGCGCTCTCAAACGCGGTTTAGATCGAATTGCAAAGGACATACCAAAATCTGGTAGTTTTGTGTCCCGAAAATGTAAAGTGGTATATGATACGGTATGGGTAATAAACTGGTAGTTTTATGCTATAAACTCCTCCTTTCTGTCTATCAATACAAGGTCATTTACTAATGTCTTAAGTCAAACTTGATTATGTTTAAATAGTAGCAATATATCTGATAAATATATTATAAGAATATATGAGTGAAGATTTGGTGTACGTGGGCACCAGTGATCCTGGTTAAAAAAAATGAAATTATATTTTAGAGTTAAAAAAACTGAAATCATATTTTTGAGTTTTAAAAACATATGGAAAAATGTTGGAATATAGCCAATGATTTATCCCACAAACATGCAAAATACCAATTTAAAATACTTTGTATTACTAGTAAACGTGTATGTGCAATGCACGCCTATAATTAGACATTTATTTTGTACCTTAGCCTTTTTTTAACAATTTTTTGGCCGAGGCACTCTTTTTTTTCTCGTGACTAACGATCTGAGTGGACGTGCTCAACTTTTGATGATTAAGTCACCGTTATTTTGGTTGACAGACGGAAGAACCGGTGATAGCATGAGTTTGATATTTTGGTATTCTTAGGTGGACGATCTAATCATATAATCTGTCGGATTTGTATTTCTATGCTCAACTTCCAACTCTCAGTTTCTCACGTTATTGCTGAATTCCCAATTGACCAAAATTACAGCCAATTTCTTCCTAAATTTGTCATGTCAACCTATCAAGTATTAACCTTAATTAGCTTTTAAAATAATAATAATACAATACCGAGCAAAATATACTTGGTAAAAAATGTCACGCACAATATTTCCTGTCTATTACTCCATGAAGTTTAACATCCATAAACTACACGTGCACGATTAGATATTTTTTATGACACCCTTTTTAACAAAATCAATAAACATTTAACAGTACTTTCTAGAATAACAATTATCATTAGAAAAACTTAAGAGTGGGCGTGCCAGAAAAACAAACTCACGCTTACACCAAATTGCACACACACCCTCCCCACTCTCTTTTTCCTCTTAGCAAAACTTGTCCTCATCCTCCCGTCTCCTCTTATCAAAACTTGTCATCATCCTCCAATTCCCATTTCTCCTCACCGTCGGCGATTGGGAAGCTCATGCATCTGCCGCCCTTCCGTTTGCCTTGACATATCCCCCCCTTCCTGGCACTTTCCTCAACGATTTCACGTCCCTGTTGCATCGTCCCCTGGTCCCCTCCGACGGCGCCAGAACCGGGCCGTCCCCTGGTTCCCCTCCACCGGAACCAATATCGCGCCTCCCCCTGGTTCCCCTCCACTGGTGCCAAGATCGCGCCTCCCCTGCTTCCACGAGGATGGCCGAGTTCCACCCCTACCATGCCTCCACACCACCGCTGCAACGATCAGCCCCTCCCCTGCCTCGCCACCGGTCTGTGCAGGCCAAGTGAACAAGCAAGCGAGGACGCCCGCTCTTGCAGGTTAGCCGTGTCGTAAGCCTCTCGGTCGACGCCCATGTCATTGTGTTGTTGTTGTGTTCTTATCTATAGAGTCCATAAATTTAGTAAATGGATGTTCGTCATGTTATAGCCTTCTAAGATTTTGTCGCCTGTGAACATTTCGTGTCACCATGCCTATAGCTGCTATTGTGTTGCCTTAGCGTCTCCAATAGTCCACTCTGTATTTGTTTTAGGAAAACATTATGGAGAATTGGGTCATAAGGAAAATAAGGACAACAAGTAAATATTTGAAGCCAGGTAGTTGCATTCTTCTCATAGCTAGGAAAATACTTTCTGAATCTCTTGATATCTTCTGTTGCAGAAACAAACATATAACGAACAGGGTTACTATTAACTTGCATGGGCAACACGTCAAGCAAGCTATGAACCTCCTGAAAGTCAACATGCTGGCTTGTGTATGCATGCCATGTGATCACTTGATAAATAGTAAATATTATGCACAGAATAATCCTTAGTTCTTATTGTGCTTGTAGATCAATGTTCGAATTCTTTGCAGTTATGGAAATATTATAGCGTCTTAGATGCACCATTGTAATGTGATCACTTGTCATAAAAGGCTGAAATTTCTATCACATCAAAGCACCGTAACAGCAATGTTTTTATAGAGAATTAAATTAAATGAATTCTTTCTTGAATTGCATTTGGTTGTTTTTGCATTCTTCATATGTTGTCAAAATTTATAGTCTTGTGGTCATATGATTCCGTAAGGTAAAATGTTACTGTGCAGCTCTAGGTGGTGTTTGTGTTGCTGAATCCATTTGGGATCGAATCGAATGTGAAAACACATGTATGCTACTGTGCCTCCTCGCCACTGCCGCAACGTTCGGCCCATCCCCTTCCTCACCGCCGTCGTTGCAGGCCAAGTGAACAAGCGGTAGGCCCCAACGCAAGTGAGGATGCCCGCTCTTGCAGGTTTGCTGTGACGCAAGCCTGTCGGTCGACGCCCCTGTCCACGTCGCTCGGACTGGTAATTCGCCGCCCCCTCGCTCATCTAGATTATGCTTGATTCAGTGGTTTATTTTATAGTAGATATCATTTGATAGCAATGGAATAAGTGAATCGGTAAATTGTGGTATACATGGAAAATTCTGATAGGTCAAGCACATTGACTACTATAGTTTTACGGTTGAGGAATTGAAATCTGTCGCCAATTTATACAAAATGTCGTCAATGATGTTAGTTAACTGTGTGCCTACATTGGTATTATTTCACTATGTGCTGAATCTGCACTACCTCATTGCCATGTTTGTTGCTCCGATGTCCATTTCATATGATACAACTTTTTTATCGACATCGGTTTCCTTATCAATTTATACATCACTTGAACTCAAATACACATACGTGTATGAGAAACTACATGTTGGCTAGTTCAGTGTTGGTTGCCTGACTTTGGAGCAGTTAAGTGTCGGAGATAGCTATGTAGAAAAGGTTTTTTTTTTGAAACTAGCTATGTAGAAAAGGTTAGTATGAAGAATTAAAAAAAAAGGCTGGTACGGAGAATTGGAAAACAAAAAGGTTGGTATGAAAAGTTATAAATTGGAATCCTCTATTGCAATCGTTGCATGTATGTTGTTATCTACCTTGTATTTTAGAATAGACGACACATGTATTTCTTTATTTATCCAGAGCAATGATTTGTTCTTGGGATAAATCCCTCTTTCGGTTTAAATCATCTAAACAAGCGGCGCGCCCGCCGTCTGTCTGCATGTCCGCCTAATCCAGATGTGCAGATGCAACAACAGAGCAGTACAAGTATCATGGTGCAAGCGATTACCAAGGAGGAAGAATGGACACGAACATCAATAAAATCTTCTGTTCAAGAAGTACAAGTCTGACTACATGGAGTGAGTCTTATACTTGCAGCAAGGCAATGGTAAAAAAGCAAATGAACTCAAGTGCAAAGACAAATATCAATCGAATTTTCTGAATACCACGTACCTGCAGCACAATGGGTTTGCAATGTGCCTATGCCTCTGCTCAGCGGAGAGGAACTCCGGCAGTTGGGGCTGTGGTTAAGCTGTATTCCGGTGGTGGCCTAGTTAAGCTGTATTCCGGGCGTCCAGAGTCACCGTGATGGGGCAGTCATCCAGGTTCACGGCGAGGGCTTCGTCGTCTAGGTTCACGACAATGATGTCGTCCAGGCACGGACGCGGTGAGGTCGTCGTCCGGGAATGCAGTGCAGGGGTGTCTTCAAGGTTCTCGGCGAGGGCGTCGTACTGGATATCGGCGAGGGCGCAGTACACAGTCGTCCACGGTGATAGCGAGATTGCCGTGATCTGTTTCCCTTCTTGACCGACCAGTTCCTATTTTTTTTGGCCAGCTAGGTGCATGGCTATTTTGCTCTGCGGGGTTGACTGGTTAGTTCATTTTTTTTCAAGAGAGGCGCAATGCTATTTTGCTCCGCGGGATAAGTAGTCCGTCCGGTGTTGTAAAATGCTAAATGCACATCGGGGTCTGATTAGTGGGCCTCAACATGTGGTTTTAGTCTGTGTGTGTACAGTTTACGGGGTACACTTAGAGAAGTTTTTGTTTGCTCTTTTAAAATAAGTAGAGATGAGCTATATAAAAATGATAAAAGTGTGGATATGAGTTTTTAAATCTCTAAATTTTATTAGATCTTTTTTGCAATAGGACTTGGAATTAGAAGAATCATCGAACAATACAAAACACCAAGAAAAAGAAAATAACAACGAGATTTTTGAGAACCTTCATCTTCAACCTCCAAACATGTCGACGTCACCGTTGCTACCAGGAAGTCGTGGAACGGGTCAAGAAGACCACATTCGTCCCGAAGACGAAAAAAAGAATAAACTGCTAATGAAGCTCAATCCGTAGATCCTCACTGCCAGACGAAATTCTCGAAGACCACACCACTCTCTCCGACAGGGGCCGAGATCCACTCCTCTTCTATGGCCCGAAGGCCACATAATCGAGGTGGATCTATGGCGGCACCGGCGGGGGAGGAGGAAAATCGGATCACCTTCTCAGGCTCTCACAGGAGAAGGGGTACGTACGAGCTAGATTTTGTCATTTTTGTGTATCACATAAATAGAGTTTCGGGTTGCGATTTTTCATAATTATAGGATGCAAAATTGAGTATTCCCAGATTTTTAAAGATTTTTTGAAAGTTATATATATGATTTTTGAATTTTTTAAACGAAGAGAGCGGTGGAGTCCGGGAGACAAAGACACCTTCCCCGGAAGACGGAGACACTTTTCAAAGAAAATATTCCATAATAGACTTGGTGTTCTTGATTTGGTATTGTCGATAATGATACTCTCTTCAATCTAAATTAATGAACTCGAATTTATCTAGATTGAGTATCTAAACATGTTTTAGTATCGAACTAATTTGGACCGAAGGATGTAACTTTTTGTTTAAATTTGACAAGACAAGAGTAAGTAGACTTGTCTAAATAGACGGAGTGAGTATTGACAGAAGAAAGTAAACGAGGAAAAAAATATTTGTAGAGCTTTGGGTCAACGTGTTCTTGCGCGTTAAATGCAGTATACAATAAATCTCCACGAAAAAATAGAGATAGCACCACTAGGAATCGGAAGCCGATATTGACTTCCCATCGGACTAGTATCTTGCCGTAAGATTAGAAACAGCATGGCCGCTTGATTCTTGCCCGGGCCACCAGGGGCTTCGTGATTCCAGGCATGCCCAGGTCATGCATTTTTCCACTTAAATATTCCGTGATTCCAGGCAGTAATTGCGTGCTTCCAATAAAGTAGTACATATCAGAAAATATGCGTGCCTCCAATAAAGTAGTACACATCATAAAATATACTTGCTAGTGCAACTTAATTTGGCTTCCTACACAAAATAATTTGCTTTCTTTGGCTAGCTAGATTGGTTCCAAGAAAATTGGAGGTTGTTAACAAGAATTCTTTGGCTAGCTAGATTGCTTCCAAGAAAATTGGAGGTTGTTAACATCTTGTGTTGGCCAGCCAGATTGCTTCCAAGAAAGTTGGAGTTTGGTAACATCCGGTATTTTATTACCGTTGTAGAAAATATGCAACATTTATATGTTTGTACCAACATTGCTTCCAGCGATAATATATTTTGCTTACAAATAAAATATCGTTTGCTGACAATGTAACAAATAAGTTATATGAACACTGGTTTCATAAGAGCATATAATTTTATTTCAAAGGTATCTGCGTTGAATGAAACAAACATTTGTTTTTATCATTTTTGCTTCGTATAGAGGATACAATTTGCTTCCAAATAAAATAGATTCTGCTTCCACTAATATCATAACTTGCTTTCTATATACAATAAGAAGCGGTCACAGGGTTTGTGCCGTTTGGCACAATTCCAGCCGTCCACCTCTGATGGCAACGCCACATGCTTGTTGACGTGGAACGTCAGCGGCTCGTTCATGACGTGCAACAACAACCTCATACCACTGCTGGTAACCCTCTCTGTTGGAGTGCCTACACCTGCTGGTGAAGGGCATTAGGGTACTAGGAGCAACACATCGGTCTGCTTTTGATGATGTGAAGAAGCCGCTCATCCCAAGGGTGGCGCTTTAAACATGAGACATTGACCATCATAATCTCAACCTCGACGTGCCCATCATCAACATCGTTGTAGCTAGCAAATAGAACCAATTGAGAAAATAAAGAGGTAATCTGGAATGTGTATCATGAGCAGCATATATGAGAAATGTAGGAAGCATTAGACAATGCTTAAAATACCATGCTGTTAGCAATTTGAACAACAAATGCAAAATGGTAGAAGCATGGTTCTGTTTATGCAAACTTATAGTAAGAAACATACTGTGCTTTGGAAGCATCAAATTAAGATGCCTCAACATAACTAGTAGCACTTAGAAGCTTCAAAACCTGCAACATAACTAGTAGTATGAGGTCAACATTTAAATTACATTGGTACTGAACATGGCAATAATATATCAAAAAGAAAGTGGTTGTATGTAGCAAACTTTCTAGACATGAGAAAACATATAATGTACATATGAAGCATGGATATTTCCAAGAAAGAGATTAGTGCTATCTTAAAGTAAATCATCTACATTAGAAGCATATAAATTTCATATACTCTTTTTTATCGTTTAGTACATAGCAAGATATTAGTGCTGCGTCAACATGGAAGCATAGAAATTTCATACATAAATTATCTTCATATTTGAAATTTTAGATTGGTTCCATCTCAACAGATCGATTATGTGCATGCATAATTATGTGATAAAAATTAACCAGATTGATCAACACCTATGTTACTTTACAAATATCTGAAGCCCAGATCGGGATCTAGGTCTGTCGTATGTACCTATCCCTTGCTCTTGTAGCTGTAGTTGTTCAAGGAATCAGTATTATATCCCCTACTTCGCTTGAGTCTAGCATGATCTGCTCGGCTATGCCGCCTCCGACTCTAGACCATCGGCCGGCGCCGGTCAAGGAGGCCCCAAACCATGTGGAGGTGCAGGTATCGCTCGCGGTGCAGGTGGCAGTGTGGAGGGAGGGGCAATGGAGGTGCGGTGGATAGGCGCATGGCGGTGCAGTGCGGTGGACAGAGCAGATGCGGCAAGAGAGGGATCTGGAGATGAGCAATCCTGTCGCTATTTTGGGCGAGAAGATAGGCAACGTATGACATTTAGTTAGCCAGATTTTTTTTCTTAGAAATCTTCAAAGCATGCGAGCTGTACGATGGGAAGGCAATGGGCAGTGTGGGATCGGTCCGATATGTTTCTTCCCATCGGACTGTGATACATAGTATTTACCTAACAATATTACAAATCTAACAACTCATCTATCCAAATTAATGGACTCATATTTATTAAGATTCAGATATATCTAATACTAAAACATAACTAGATATATTTGACTCTAGACAAATATGAGTCCGTTAATTTGCATGGTGTACAATTTCTCCCAACGGTATTACAATTCTCTACAAAAAACTTTTGGACCAAATAGACCCATGTAATATTATAAAATAAAATATTTATAAAGGTATCCGGAGCTATGCTCCCCATTTTTTGAAAAACAAATTCGTAGAGATGTGAGTCAATCAGATCTTTCATGCCAAGTGCAACGAATCTTTGAAAAAAATGGTATAGATCACAATATTGGAAATCTAACAACTCGCATAGTCGTCTTCACCCCTTTCGGTAGAAATACCGAACGCCCTTTCCCTCGACCTTATCCTCTCATCTCCCCCGAGCTACAGTCCCTGAGTCCTTTCTGCGCCGCGCCGCCCTGAAGCCCTGCTCGCCGATGCTGCTGGCTGAGTTGGGCGGAGGGGGGAGGGGGGCAACCGTTGTTGTAGTATAGATAGTAGGTTAGTCTTGGGGCCTTGTCCCCGTGTTTGGTGGCCAGGTGCGGCGGTGGAGCACCCCCTTGCCCCCTTGTCTCGCTGGTGAGGGTGGTGTTTGGGGGGGGGTGGGGGGGGGGGCTTGCCTCTCCCTCAATAAAGACTCGCTGGAGCTTGGTTCTGCTGGAGATCTGGTGCCCCGCTTTGCACTACAAAAAATCGGCTATAGGTAATCCACACATCCGTGGTGCACTTGCTAGTGGTACCCCACGGATAGACCTGACACAATGTTCACAGGTGCCCTACGGTTAACTGCCGTAAGTATGACGCATATGAGGGTGGTGCGACACAGCTATGTGTGGGCCAGTACACAGGGGGCGGCAGACCACATACCCGTAGCGCACTAGGTCAGGGTGCGCTACAGGTGTGAAACTTAGCCGTAGTGCACCCTGATCTAGCGCGCTACAGGCATGTGTGTTGCAGCCTGTAGCGGCTGGGTCAAGTTACCCGTAGGACACCTGCTCTAGTGCCCTACGGCTAAGTGGCATGCACCAACTCTCCTATTGGATCGACTTTTATCTTTGCAAAAACTAAAAGAAAATAAAAAACATTTTGAAAAATAAAATCCTTTCACATATAGGTAGGTAATGTGGTCTAGTTTCTAGAAAAAATAACAAACAAGAATTTTGACTTTTTCTGTAAAACAAATTCATGCCACAGTAAAACAGCCATAACTTTTGGATACGATGTCGCAAAAAAAATTAATATACAAAAATAACGAGAATGAGATTTCACATCCGCTCGCAACAACCTCTGGTCGTTTAGCGATTTTTTAGGTTTTCAAAATTCGAAAATAGTAAAAAGTTACGGTCAAAAGACTTTTTTTCCTGCAGAAAAAATAGAGGGCAACTTACCCCTAGCGCATCACCACCTAGTGCGCCACGAGTAAGTGGGAGGGATTCAGAATTCGAATCACCACCCCGCCTACCTACCCCTCTACTTTTCCCTCCCCCTTTTCCTTTTCCTTCTCCTCCTTCCCCTTCTCCCTTTTCCTTTTCCTTCTCCTTCTTCTTTTCCTTCTCCTCCTTCCGGCCACCTTGCTCCAACGTCCTTGCTCTGGCCTCCTCCTCTCCTTGCAGTGAAGACGGTGGCATTCTCCTCCTCCTCGTAGTGACGACGGGCGACGGCGGCCTCCTTCTCCTCACCTACCTCCCTTCCTACCTCCCTTTCTCCAACCATACTGTAACACCCTCAGAATCGGACCTATGCAAGTTTGGGCAAAATTCACCAAACACGCATAGAAACGATTCAAAGGTGCCCACCAGGCACTTTCGTGCGGGTGGAAAACGAAGTAATAACATTACACAACAGTCCTCGATGGGACCCACAGAACAGATATATATATAACAGCGACTCAAGGAGTCAAGAATACAGATATACGGTACGAAGATCCAAATCACCTTGAAAACGATGAGGCGTCCGACTACGGACAAGATGCAAATGGGGCTAAGAGCCCTGAAGAATAACCAATGGCGTCCATAACCCCCTGGCCAAGCCGGAAGGGTAACCCGCTAACGGCGTCGATCTCAAAACCTGCTTAACAAAGGGTGCCGACAAAGGGCAGAAAAACAAAGAAGGAGCGTCGATCGAGGCCAAGACACGGCGAGGCTAGAATTCGGCGGTCCTCGCCTACATAGGTATGGTGGACTGAAGCGGCAGCATGCACTAAACAACCTATAGAGACTCGATACAACTGGCGGATATCAGAGAGGGATGAGAATGACCTATCCGGATCCAACCTGAAGCTAACACCAAACAAACCCATCCTGGTGTTTCCCCCTCGAGACCAAACGAGGAAGTCAACCGAGGAACTCACGCAGTTGGCAGTTTTACTTGTTCAGTTATAGTTGCGGCACTTTACTAGTCAGGTTTAAATAATCGTCCTGATAAGGTAAGCAGTGGGCACTTTTAGTTAACCATTCCGTTATAGTTGTAACTCTTACTAATCAGGTGCAGATAGCATGAGATAAACCCAAAACCCAGCAGTTGTTGGTACTTTTATTCAGCCAATTCGTTGTAGTTGCAATACTTACTAGTCATATACAATTGTCGCAAGCGACAACCAAACAAGCAATTGTGGGCAGTATTAATTAGCCATTCCGTTATAGTGGAGCTAATTACTAGTCATTATAAGTCGAGTTGATAGCAGTAAACTTTAGTTATGCTTGTCTATGATCGAGATACTGTGCTCCAAGTCGTCCATATCCGCGGACACGGCTTTCAGAAAGTTTTACCCGGCCGGGGTGCACCAATAGCAACACACACTCGATCAACCTCGGAAAAACCAAATCAAAACCCAACGAGGCTTTCACGACTGAACAATCACAGGATTCAGAAATATTTCAGGGGGCCACCCCTTTGAGTAGAACCCGCAACGGAGTAGGCAAGCTCCGAGACGGCCTCAAGGTTGCGCCAATGGCTGTAAGCGACTGGGAACCCGAAAGTGTGGCTGGGCTTGTCGATACCGCGTAATCACTCCGCATACCTAAACAGTACAGTGTGCTCCTCGCACAATCGTAAATAAAGCAGTAAAGCATGGCATAAGTACAGGATCGTAATAAAACCTCAAACTAGTTTGTGGCCCCAAGAAATAAGAATGAATCAAGCTCTGGCTCAGGGGGGTCCCATATACCTCCCGGATGTGGATAGCGCGATAAATCAAGGAACAGGTATCAAGTACTCGGGGTCTTACGGGACACAAGTGGGCGTTCGGAAACCAAATATTTTCTATCACCCACCGATGCCTCTGCTTATTTCAATTTTAGTTGTTAAACAGAAATTAAAGTGACGATAAGTAAAACTGGAATCATCTCCAACATCAACATGCGGCAATACATCAGCAACTGTGGCATATGACGACACACATCAGCACTTGAGCAAGCAACTACGACGCGCAAGTCCAACTATCTACCAAACAACAGGTAATAGGATGTGTCCAAGGCAATATAAGGCTGCAAGGGAGATATCGGGTACGGAAACTAGAGCATCGCAACACAGATAGCAATAGATCAACAGGAGGGAATAAAGACTATAAAAGTAAGATAGGTAGAAAGAGGGAGATGCTCGCCTGAAAACATTGTCGAGGGTTCAATCGAAGATCGGGGCGAAGCTCACATCAACTCAACGGCCTCATCCGCGAAGAAGCAAAACACTAGAAGAAACACCGGATGCAATATTTATTACTGCGGCAAAAGATCGGCATGATGCATGTATGATGCGTGGCATGGCAAAGTGCGATGCAATTAGGTCAAATTAAGCGGAACCGGGGTCCCGACAATTATTCAAGTGGTTCAAGTTATTTAGCTACCCCGCAATTAAATGTTGTTTTAACAAGGCAAGATAAGATACCGGTTACTACAAGTTTAAATGAGGCCGATATGAGACTAAATTTGCCCGCATATGGGCCCCATATTTAATTATTAGGTGAATCGGCAAAAGGCCCCCAAACCACAGATATGCATGCGATATGACAATTCATTATGCAATCAAGTGGTTATGTTATAAAAATAGGGTTCGAGGAAAGGGTCACACATTTAGGGTCCGGCGATCTTGGTTAGGGTTCGACGGGTCCGTGGTCCGTCTCGGGGTCCAGGTTCGGCGAGGTCGCTTTGCGGAATCGCTTCTCGTTCTCGGACTTAGGGTTAGGTCTGGGCGCATCCGGGGTCTTCGGGCCATGTTGTCGGTCGTGTAGTTCGGGTCGAAGCACTTGTCGTTCTCGGCGATCTCGGCATTCTGCAGGTTTAGGTCCGGGCGCTTCAGATCGACCTTCGGCTCGGGACTCTGTGGTTCAGGGTCTCGCGTCCGTGTGGCGGTCTTGTTGTTCCGTGTAGGCGTTCGAGGTCGATGGCGAACTTGTCCGTCCGGGTTCGATCCGGGAAGGAGTACTCGTTGCGTCGGGGTCTCGGCCATCGGATCCTTGAAGGAGGTCATGGGGTTCCGCGGTCTTCAAACACCGGGGTCGGTCTTCGGGGTCGGGGTCTTGACGTGGTTCATCGGACTCGAGATCTTGTTTTCAAGAGGTAGAACTTGTCGTTGGCTCCTTATCGGTAGTCTTCGGTGTACCCACAAGTCGGGATCTTGGACGGTCATGGCGATTCCGGTAGGAGAACTTGCGGGTCCTGTTGGAGGCCCGGGGCGGTTCTTGGTACACGCTCAAGCACCCACGCATCCACGCAGGAGCACCACGCAGGCTGGACGGCGGCGAACTCTGAGGCGGCCACGCTGGAGGCGGAACAGGGCCCGGACGAGCTCGGAAGATGGCCGGGGCGCGGTCTCGGGCAGCGGTGCTGGGGGGCACGCGGAGGGGCGGCCATGGGCGGACTCCGAGGACGGCAGGGCTTGGCCAGGGCGGAGGCGGGGCGAGGAAGGGAGCCACGGGCTCGCCGGCGAGGTTGGGGCCAGCGCAGCGAGCGACGGAGGCGGCCGGCCGGGGACGCCTTCCGGGAGGAGGCGGGGGCAAGGAACGAGCTTGAGGAGGGGAGGCGAACGGCAGGGCGGGCGTGAGGCGGAGCGACGGCCGGCCTCGGCAGGCGGTCGCGTCGGAGGGGGCGCAATGAGGCCGGGCGGGGCGGGGAGGAGCTGGCTCGGCGAGGTTGCGCAGTGGAGGAGGAGACCCGGGGGGCGTGGAACCGGCGGCGAGGTAGGGCACGGCGGGGCAGCGGGAGCTCCGTCGGGCGGCGGAGGTGCGGAGGTCGGGGAAGGCCAGACGTGTGGGCGAAAAGCGGCCGGCAGGCGGTGGCGCAGCGGAGGGAGCTCAGGCGGTGGAGCACGCCGGGTGACGAGGGGACCCGCCGGGAGGAGGATGGGCGGTGGTGCAGAGGAGAGGCGGGCGTCGCGAGGTTGGGGACGGCACGGCGGACTGGGAACGGCCATGCTGGAGAGGGGCGGGTCGGGGCGAACGCGGTGAGGAGAAGACCGCGGCGGGGCACGCGGAGGTCGGGGGCGCCAAGGCGTCAGGCCACATGGCAAGCGTTGAGGGAGAGCCACGCTGGGGTTGGTGGGTGTGGGGCCGGTCAGAGAGAGAGAGAGGGTGGGGAGAGAGAGAGAAGTGGGACCGGGGTGGGGAAACGTGTGAGGAGAGAGGGGAGGGCTGGGCCCAGCTGGCAGACAGCGTGGGGCTCGTGGGGCCCAGAGGCAGGGTGGAGGGCTGTGAGAGAGGGAGAGAGAAAAGAGAGGGAGGGGGATGTGGCAGATTAGGATTGGTGGAGGGGAAGAGGGAGCTGATGTGGCCAGATGCTATTGGGCAGGGTGAGGTGGCTGGGAAGGGTGGGTAGGATTATAGGTGAGAAAAAGGATTTAGGTGGGCTGGATGGGTGAGGTGGCAAGTGGGTAGGAAAAGGGTGAGAGGGTGAGGTGGCGGCTTGAGAGTGGTGGGTAGGGTAGGATTTGGTGGGACTAGGATTAGAAGGGCGGGCAGGTTTGGACCGATTATTTTCTGGGGCGGTCGTTCGGGTCGGGTTGGCCCGTTCGACTGCCCCTACTAAAATAAATAAATTTTATTTGTTTAAAACGGGCCGTTGGCAAACCGATAGCGGCCAAAACAAAATATTCCGGGGACCCGGTTTCTGGTGTTTGAATAAGATGGGGCGTTTTAGAAAACAAAACGGGTGTTGCGAAAAAATAGTTTGGCAAACAATGCATGATGATGACGATGCAATGCACAAATTCAACGCGATTTTCTAGTAGTGGTTTTGCGGGATGCCACAATTCGACACCACTAACACTGGATCTCGCCCTCGAGATCCGCCTCATGGTACCGGAAGGAAGGTCGGCGTTCTGCGTCTTCGCACTTCGTGTAAATCCTCGCGACACCACTAACGAGGGTTCATCCTCCATCTTGAAAACGGCGACACCACCAACAAAGGGTCGTTGTTCCTGATCGTCGAGGGAGCACTCTGGATAAACAACGGACGAAGTTAAAGGTAAGGTCACCTCTAACTTCCACGGAAGGAGTAAAATTGCATCGATCCACTATTCAATATACCGAGCAAATGATAAGAGTAGTGGTATGGTCGCGACTCCATCCCGCACTCAAATCATTACCCTGTACACGAATAGACAGATTATGCAATCAACCCTCGGATTCAGACTGAAGATCTCGACAAGCGAGGTTCGGATCAAAGGAGTGATGCGATCAGCACGATCTGGCGTAGAGGATGTCGTCGCGTCGGAAAACACCGGGAGGAACAAACAAGGAACAAAGAATGGTACCACATAGACGGATTCATCAGGCAGCTTGAACACCGGACGGTAGAACGCCGTGATCAAAGGAGGAAGCGAAACCCTGAAGGTAAGACGGAACCCAACCACGAGAAATCCTGGACTCGAAGAAAAGATAAGAGAGCAGATTCAAAACACGTCGAGGTAAGAGGAGAACAGCAGAGGGTAAGGAGTAAAATCAGACCTAATCAGAACTATCCAACCGATTTTCAAAAATAGTTTTGACACTCTACCTCGGCCGTTAGCTAGGTTATCCTACAGGCTGGACTTGTGGGGTATCGCAACTGCTGAGCTCTGATACCACTCTGTAACACCCTCAGAATCGGACCTATGCAAGTTTGGGCAAAATTCACCAAACACGCATAGAAACGATTCAAAGGTGCCCACCAGGCACTTTCGTGCGGGTGGAAAACGAAGTAATAACATTACACAACAGTCCTCGATGGGACCCACAGAACAGATATATATATAACAGCGACTCAAGGAGTCAAGAATACAGATATACGGTACGAAGATCCAAATCACCTTGAAAACGATGAGGCGTCCGACTACGGACAAGATGCAAATGGGGCTAAGAGCCCTGAAGAATAACCAATGGCGTCCATAACCCTGCCCAGGCCAAGCCGGAAGGGTAACCCTGCTAACGGCGTCGATCTCAAAACCTGCTTAACAAAAGGGGGTGCCGACAAAGGGCGAAGCAGAAAAACAAAGAGGAGCGTCAGTACTGAGGCCAGTACACGGCGAGGCTAGAATTCGGCGGTCCTCGCCTACATAGGTATGGTGGACTGAAGCGGCAGCGGCAGCATGCACTAAACAACCTATAGAGACTCGATACAACTGGCGGATATCAGAGAGGGATGAGAATGACCTATCCGGATCCAACCTGAAGCTAACACCAAACAAACCCATCCTAGTGTTTCCCCCTCGAGACCAAACGAGGAAGTCAACCGAGGAACTCACGCAGTTGGCAGTTTTACTTGTTCAGTTATAGTTGCGGCACTTTACTAGTCAGGTTTAAATAATCGTCCTGATAAGGTAAGCAGTGGGCACTTTTAGTTAACCATTCCGTTATAGTTGTAGCTCTTACTAATCAGGTGCAGATAGCATGAGATAAACCCAAAACCCAGCAGTTGTTGGTACTTTTATTCAGCCAATTCGTTGTAGTTGCAATACTTACTAGTCATATACAATTGTCGCAAGCGACAACCAAACAAGCAATTGGGCGTATTAATTAGCCATTCCGTTATAGTGGAGCTGATTACTAGTCATTATAAGTCAAGTTGATAGCAGTAAACTTTAGTTATGCTTGTCTATGATCGAGATACTGTGCTCCAAGTCGTCCATATCCGCGGACACGGCTTTCAGAAAGTTTTACCCGGCCGGGGTGCACCAATAGCAACACACGCTCGATCAACCTCGGAAAAACCAAATCAAAACCCAACGAGGCTTTCACGACTGAACAATCACAGGATTCAGAAATATTTCAGGGGGCCACCCCTTTGAGTAGAACCCGCAACGGAGTAGGCAAGCTCCGAGACGGCCTCAAGGTTGCGCCAATGGCTGTAAGCGACTGGGAACCCGAAAGTGTGGCTGGGCTTGTCGATACCGCGTAAACACTCCGCATACCTAAACAGTACAGTGTGCTCCTCGCACAATCGTAAATAAAGCAGTAAAGCATGGCATAAGTACAGGATCGTAATAAAACCTCAAACTAGTTTGTGGCCCCAAGAAATAAGACTGAATCAAGCTCTGGCTCAGGGGGGTCCCATATACCTCCCGGATGTGGATAGCGCGATAAATCAAGGAACAGGTATCAAGTACTCGGGGTCTTACGGGACACAAGTGGGCTCGAAACCAAATATTTTCTATCACCCACCGATGCCTCTTATTTCAATTTTAGTTGTTAAACAGAAATTAAAGTGACGATAAGTAAAACTAGAATCATCTCCAACATCAACATGCGGCAATACATCAGCAACTGTGGCATATGACGACACACATCAGCACTTGAGCAAGCAACTACGACGCGCAAGTCCAACTATCTACCAAACAACAGGTAATAGGATGTGTCCAAGGCAATATAAGGCTGCAAGGGAGATATCGGGTACGGAAACTAGAGCATCGCAACACAGATAGCAATAGATCAACAGGAGGGAATAAAGACTATAAAAGTAAGATAGGTAGAAAGAGGGAGATGCTCGCCTGAAAACATTGTCGAGGGTTCAATCGAAGATCGGGGCGAAGCTCACATCAACTCAACGGCCTCATCCGCGAAGAAGCAAAACACTAGAAGAAACACCGGATGCAATATTTATTACTGCGGCAAAAGATCGGCATGATGCATGTATGATGCGTGGCATGGCAAAGTGCGATGCAATTAGGTCAAATTAAGCGGAACCGGGGTCCCGACAATTATTCAAGTGGTTCAAGTTATTTAGCTACCCCGCAATTAAATGTTGTTTTAACAAGGCAAGATAAGATACCGGTTCGCTACACAAGTTTAAATGAGGCCGATATGAGACTAAATTTGCCCGCATATGGGCCCCATATTTAATTATTAGGTGAATCGGCAAAAGGCCCCCAAACCACAGATATGCATGCGATATGACAATTCATTATGCAATCAAGTGGTTATGTTATAAAAATAGGGTTCGAGGAAAGGGTCACACATTTAGGGTCCGGCGATCTTGGTTAGGGTTCGACGGGGTCCAGGGTCCGGTCTCGGGGTCCAGGGTTCGGCGAGGTCGTTTCCGGCGGAATCGTTCTCTCGTTCTCGGACTTAGGGGTAGGTCTTGGCGCATCCGGGGTCTTCGGGCCATGTTGTCGGTCGTGTAGTTCGGGTCGAAGCACTTGTCGTTCTCGGCGATCTCGGCATTCTGCAGGTTTAGGTCCGGGCGCTTCAGATCGACCTTCGGCTCGGGGACTCAGGGTTCAGGGGTCTCGGCGTCCGTGTGGCGGTCTTGTTGTTCCGTGTAGGCGTTCTCGAGGTCGATGGCGAACTTGTCCGGTACCGGGGTTCGGATCCGGGAAGGAGTACTCGTTGCGTCGGGGTCTCGGCCATCGGATCCTTGAAGGAGGTCATGGGGTTCCGCGGTCTTCAAACACCGGGGTCGGTCTTCGGGGTCGGGGTCTTGACGTGGTTCATCGGACTCGAGATCTTGTTTTCAAGAGGTAGAACTTGTCGTTGGCTCCTTATCGGTAGTCTTCCAGTGTACCCACAAGTCGGGGATCTTGGACGGTCATGGCGATTCCGGGTAGGAGAACTTGCGGGTCCCTGTTGGAGGCCCGCGGGACGTTCTTGGTACAACACGCCAAGCACCCACGCATCCACGCAGGGAGCACCACGCAGGCTGGACGGGCGACGAACTCGCAGCGGCGGGCCCACGCTGGAGGCGGAACACGAGGCGGCAGGGGCCCGACGAGCTCGAAGATGGCCGGGCGCGGTCTCGGCAGCGGTGTTGGGGGCACGCGAGGGCGGCCATGGGCGGACTCCGAGGACGGCAGGCTTGGCTGTATGAGGCGGGCGAGAAGGGAGCCGGGCTCGCGGCCAGGTTGGGGCAGCAATGAAGCGACGGAGGCGGCGGCGCTGGGGAGACGCCATGAGGCGGGGGCTGGCGGAACGAGCTTGAGGAGGGGGAGGCGCGGAACGGAGGCGGCGGGCAGCGTGAGGCGGAGCGACGGCTGGGAGGCCGCTCGGCCGGCGGTCGCGTCGGGAGGCGGCCAGGCGGGCCGGGAGGAGCCTGGCTCGGCGGCGAGGTTGCGCAGGTGGAGGAGGAGACCGGCGGGGACGGGGCGTGGAACCGGCGGCGAGGTAGGGCACGGCGGGGCAGCGGGAGCTCCGTCGGGCGGCGGAGGTGCGGAGGTCGGGGAAGGCCAGACGCGTGTGGGCGAGTGCGGCCGGCCAGAGGCGGTGGCGCAGCGGAGGGAGCTCGGGGCGGTGGAGCGGGTCGGAGCACGCCGGCGACGAGGGGACCCGCCGGAGGGGAGGATGGGCGGTGGTGCAGAGAGGAGAGCGGGCGGAGCGTCGCGAGGTTGGAGACGGGCACGGCAGGGCGCGGACTGGGAACGGCGGCGAGCGCGAGAGGGGCGGGTCGGGGGCGAGAACGGCAGGGCGGCGAGGAGAGAAGACCGGCGAGGGGCGGGGCACGCGGAGGTCGGGGGAGGCGCGCGGCCGGCGTCTGCGCCGCGGCGGCCAGACGCGTTGAGGGAGAGAGCCACGCGGGGGGGGGAGCGGGTTGGTGGGTGTGGGGCCGGTCAGAGAGAGAGAGAGGGTGGGGAGAGAGAGAGAAGTGGGACCGGGGTGGGGAAACGTGTGAGGAGAGAGGGGAGGGCTGGGCCCAGCTGGCAGACAGCGTGGGGCTCGTGGGGCCCAGAGGCAGGGTGGAGGGCTGTGAGAGAGGGAGAGAGAAAAGAGAGGGAGGGGGATGTGGCAGATTAGGATTGGTGGATGGGAAGAGGGAGCTGATGTGGCCAGATGCTATTGGGCAGGGTGAGGTGGCTGGGAAGGGTGGGTAGGATTATAGGTGAGAAAAAGGATTTAGGTGGGCTGGATGGGTGAGGTGGCAAGTGGGTAGGAAAAGGGTGAGAGGGTGAGGTGGCGGCTTGAGAGTGGTGGGTAGGGTAGGATTTGGTGGGACTAGGATTAGAAGGGCGGGCAGGTTTGGACCGATTATTTTCTGGGGCGGTCGTTCGGGTCGGGTTGGCCCGTTCGACTGCCCCTACTAAAATAAATAAATTTTATTTGTTTAAAACGGGCCGTTGGCAAACCGATAGCGGCCAAAACAAAATATTCCGGGGACCCGGTTTCTGGTGTTTGAATAAGATGGGGCGTTTTAGAAAACAAAACGGGTGTTGCGAAAAAATAGTTTGGCAAACAATGCATGATGATGACGATGCAATGCACAAATTCAACGCGATTTTCTAGTAGTGGTTTTGCGGGATGCCACACATACCTCCTCCTACCGCCTCGATGCCGACGAGGACTAGCACGGCCATAGCCTCCCGCACCTCCCTACGGTGGTAGGTCGTGGCCACGGCCATGCTCCGGCAAGGCGACACGACGACGGCGATGAACGAACCCAATTGCTTTTTCAATTCAAAACAGGGCATTTTTTGCATTTTTTTTGTTTTTCAAAAAACATAGCCGTGGTGCACCTGGACCCCTTCCCGTGGCGCACTAGGTGGTGCGCCACGGTTAAATTTTTTACCCGTAACGCACCAGGTAGTGCGCTACGGGTAAAACTTAGCCGTAGCGCGTGGCTAGTGGCGCATTGCTAGTGCGCTACGGATGTACTTTCTAGGTGCGCCACAAACGTGTTGTTTCCTAGTAGTGTTGGACCAACCATGGTGGTGTGGAATGGGGGAACTTCGTCCGAAGACGGCTCCATGCTCGAGCTTTTGTTTGTCTATTCTTCCCTGTGGTGTTGACTTGATAGTTCTCCCTCTTCCGGCCGACCGTGGCGGCAAGGGGAGGAGGGGTTCGAGTGGGGCTGCGACTGCAGGAGGAAGAGGCGATGGATTCTGTCTCCTGATGCATCTGCGCGGCGGCAGGAGGCCGTGGTGGGTGGTTCCCGACGATATTCAGAGGAGGAATACACCGGCGGTGCTACTCCAAGCGAAGTGTGAGACCCCGACACATGGCTTAGTAGGATTGATAGGAAAACCCATACCAACAAGTTGCAACTTCTTTTTCGGAAGCTCATCTAAAAAGAACTCTGAGCTTAAGCGTTGGCCTAGAGAAATTTGAGGATGGGTGACCGACTGGGAAGTGGGTATCGGGTGCGCACGAGTGAGAACAAAGTGCACAGAAAAGACTATTGTTGGTCTGTGGGGCTAGTCTAGAGATCCTATTATGCTGCCAGGAGCGATAGCCGTCGGTCCGGAGAGGCCAGGGTGTTACAAGTGGTACCAAAGCTGACCCTCGCGGTTACACGAGCGTGTGCGGGTCAGTGGCGGACATGTGGAGCATGATGCATGTGGCCCGGAGTGGACACGACATGGCACATGTGCCGACACTGGACGCACAGATGTATGCCAAGAGGGGACATTCCTGGCTTGTGGTTGATCGACGAGGGCATCGATCTTTTAAGAGTGGGTGTATGTGAGACCCTGGCACATAGCTTAATAGGATTAATAGAAAAATCCATACCAACAAGTCACAACTTCTTTTCCGAAAGCTCATCTAAAAATAACTGTGAGATTAAGCGTGCTTGGCCTAAAGCAATTTGAGGATGGGTGACCAACCGGGAAGTGCGTATCGGATGCGCATGAGTGAGGTCAAAATGCGCAGAAAAGACTAGTGTCGGTCTGTGAGGCTAGTCTAGAGATCCTATTTTGCTGCCAGGAGTGACATCCGCTGGTCCGAAGAGGCCGTGGTGTTACACGAATCCTCGTCATAAGCGCTTGTTTGGCGTCCGGGGCAGCCTGGATGCCCGCTGCTTTCCCCTATTCCTCTTGGCCGTCCGTGGCGACGAGGGAGAGGATGCAGGTAGCAGCGAGCGAAAGATGTGGCTAGGGCGCTCAGGGGAGTTTCGGTTTCCCCCTTTTGGTGGATTTCTCCCTGCTTCTCTGACTATCTCCGTCCGCCTTCACCCACCCGTGGCAGGAGTGTTGTGATGGAGTGCGGGTTGCTCAATATCGACGGAGTTAGCGAGGTTTCTTCCGTCAGGGATTACCGGAGCTTGAAAGCGACATCGGTGAACTTCATCTTGACGGTTGTGTGCCGTCCGTTACAGCCGGTGAGATCCGGCATCATTTAAACCTCCATTGGAGGTCTTTTTTCGGGTCAGCGGCCGCGTCCAACATCGACACTGAAGCAAGTGGTTTTGTCCCTGCAGCGGTGCTCGGCGGCGATGCAGCTGACCTTCGGCTCGGTAGTGGAGATAGGGAGGGTCCAAATTTCAACTCAAAATTTTCAGTAGGGCCTTATCCACTTAAAATGGAGACCTATGTGTTTATTTCTTCTTCTTCTTTTTGTTCTTCTAAGGTCTTCTGTAATATTGTACACTTTCACTATTTGTGATCAATCTAAACCTTCGAGGCCCTTTAGGGCTCTTCTTGTTCATACCATATTTTTTATGACAAAATTCACGAAAATTTTCTGAACCAAATAGGCTCTTAAAAGGAAAGCGTTTTACAACCTTTTCCCATTTTCAAGCTCTACCGGTCGAGGCTTGGGAAAGGCTCAAAAGGAACAATGTAGGGTTCTCTTGGTGCATCTCAATAGTGTTAACATCATTGTTGGTAAATTTGCCACGTTATAAGGGAGGTGGCTATTTAGCTCACGAGTGCATTTGCACCCATTGTGAGAAAACATATTTTAAAAATATCAAAAAATTAAAAAAATGTTTACATATACATTCTAATATTTTATGTATGTTCATAATTTTTCATAATGAAATAACATTTTACTCCTGTGCAAAAAGCAAAAAATATCCTATAAATAGTTGTACTCACGTGATATTTTTTTGTCTTTTTTATACATGACATATAAAATGTTCTTTTACTTGTGGACAAACATAAAATATTTGAATGCACATGTAAATATTTTTTCAAAAAAATTAACATTTTAAAATATATTTTCTCATAATGGATGCAAATGCACCGTGAACCAAAAGAGATTTCTCCGTTATAAGGCCATACCGTATATGGTTGAGAAATTAAGAGCAAGCGCTTGTTTATCCTCTCCTTTTAAGACAACTTAAGATACTCTCGACATGAGTAAGATATATACATTAGTAGAAAATATGCCTCTAGTTCTGGTTTTGGATGGTCTCTAGTTTTGGTAGTGTAACCGGGACTGTCATATCAGGACTAGAGGTTCTATTTTAGTCCCGGTTGTTGATATAAATCGGGATAAAAGGTTCTCCACGTGGCTGCGCGTAGTGCACTGGGCTGGAGGAAGGTCTTTTGTCGTGATAGCGTTTTCAGTCAATCGGCTGTCGCGGCAGGAGATGGGTTTTAGGTTTTTGTATTTTTTGTGTTCAATTATTTTTTATTTTGTGTTTTCATTTTAAACAAGTTTTCGTATACATATTGTACGCTACTATAAATTTTACACGTTGATGCATTATAATATAATTTCTCTCACGAGCATACAAACATATATACAACTTGGTATACGAGTCCCAACCAAACTCGTCTATTTGATTATATGAAGATCACTATATTACATGAATGCTTTATTTTCTATATATATTGTATTCTACATTTGGGTGTATCACCTCCTCAAGCAAAAATTCTGACAATTCCTCTTAGGCGTTCCCGTGATAGGAGCTTATTCCGCATCGCATCCAACTTTATATAAAGAAGGAGATTATTATGAATGAAACTCAACACAAATTATGGTATAAAATAAATTGTAAATACATTGTTTACATACTCGAATAAAGTCCATGACATGCTCAGTACACCCGCGAATTAACTGACGGACATAGTATCCACATAAATTAGTTCCCTGTGATTGTCTCGCGCACTTTTCGTGAATAGAATTTAATCTAATAATAATCAAGCATGATAATTATATTAAAACTATAATTAAAGAGATGCATAGATCTAGCTCTCGTAATACTTATCGCAACCGAATTAAAAGTCACCTCCTTACGCCATTCATCCTTAACCTCGTTCTTGAACCGTTTTCAAACCCTGCCCGATAAAAAAAATGAATGAATGAGTTATTAATTACTTAACATCTCAGAGAATGAATGAAAGAGACCGATATAGTGCGATAATGATTCAAATTACTTCTAGAGCATATTAATCATGTCGCGGTACTCTTCCATGCTTTTATTTAATGAGTCCGAGATTTCAACTCTTCCACGGTCAACTTCAATATTTAGCAGAATCCAGTAAAAATTGTGCACGTTTATATACATGGATAAATCATCAATTACACTTAACATCAAATAAGCAAAAATGAATATGTACGAGACAGTTTAGCTCTCACCCGTAGTTATAAGAAATTAGTATTTTCTTGGTGAAATTTTGCTCCTTTAAAAATATTAGCACGTTAAGCTCCGTTTCCTCGGGCTTCGTCCTTAGTGTATATTGATTAACTCGATTTGGTTCAATGAACCCAACATAATATATTCTCTTTCTACTATATTTTAGAAACTTCATTCTGCATAATAGCATATAAAAGGATATAGCGAGGATAATTATAGACAATGAATTGAAAGAGATGAGTTAGAGACTTAATTACAGAAATAAATTAATCACTTACATACAGTACCAATTGATGAGGGACTTGTCGAGGGCTTCTTAGTTGAATAACTGAAAGAATTCACAAAGTTCAATAGAGATCTCGTCTTTACAGAAGTATTGCTCCTCTCCAACCTTCACTAGGAGAAATTGTCACTCTTTCTTTGTGACTTTTAAGTACCACTCATGCAAATTTCGCATTTGTGTTGGCAGATGCCGGAGTATCTCACCGGTGACCAGAGGATCCCTGTAGGCAAATTTCTGTGCTACATCTGCCTTGGAGATTTCTGGTCCGCCTAGAAATTCTTTAAGACTCATATTACATTTCCTGGCTAATCGCTTAGCATCTTCCATATTTATTTGCTCTTTGGGCCTAGGTAATACCCTAAGCGGGGGGATCAATTGTTTTGCCTGTTTTCCGAGCTAGGGAACGTCTCTTCTACCATTTGCACTACCACTGCTTGATGTCTTCTCTTTCACTTTCTCCGTCAGACAGCATGTATAGTTATCGTTCTTATTTAAGTCACATTGGGATGGTTGCGCAAGAAATTCCTGAAAGTGCTTATTGACTTTCCTATCAATTGGCATTGTTGGCTCGGGTTGTTTTGGTGTAAAATGGGCCTTCACTTCGGCGTCTATGATCACCCTGTTTTCCTCAACGGTCCGGTGGTAAGCTAACTTGGGAGGAGCTGCCGGTACTCTTGGGAGGGGTTATTGTCGTTTTCCGCTTCGGTTATCCATCCACAAAGTGGTAGTATTATTCTGCATTCAGCCCTTTGAGTTAGTGGGCGGAGGCGCCAGAGATCGAGATGGACTAGCGATGCGGTCCCTCTCGGGGAGGGTTGGACTATTGCTTCTCGGAGGAGACGAGGACCTTTGAGGTGATGGATTGCTTCTCAGAGGAGATTGTGGCCTTAGAGGTGATGTATTGCTTCTCGGAGGAGAAGATGGCCTTGGATCCGAGCCTGGAAACAGAATGAGCTCCTTTTCCATAGAATGAAGCCACACATGACTTCTCCCAGTGTTGTCTCCTCTTCACCTACAGGGATGTCAAGATCCAGTGACTGAAATGCTGGTAGAACTTCATCTACATCGACATGGGAATAGCCAGCTGGAATCTGACATCCATGGTAGGTCGCTCCAGGTGTAGAAGGTAAAGCAAATACGAGCGCCACCTTCATGGATATGTTCTTCAGTTCAACATGTAGCTCAAAACTTGTCTTCTCCTTGATTGCATCCAAGGGGTAGCCATCCATCGTTGCACCGATATCATCTATCACCGGTGTATTATTCTTGATCATCAGTGGAACATTAGCGTGGACCTCCATGGAAGCCACGCTACTTTTCCGCTAAGATGGGCCGATCGTACTGTCGAATGCAGGATCTTGTTGTCGGGCCAGTCCTCTAAGTTCATTAATATGATCCTGCTACCACTCGAACATGGCTTAAAATTTATCGTTCTTTTTTCAAGCGACGCCAACCACTCTGCCTCCTCCGCCTTCTACCAGTTCATTTTTCTTGATCGGCTTCTATAAGTGTTAATTTCCTGGGGAAACCCAATCTTCCATGGAAAAGATGGTCAAAAGCCTCGTGTTCGGCTGACCTTTTCAGGATTCTCGAGGGCCTTTGTTAGCTCATCGTTCTCACTCTCAGGAACGAACTTTCCCTCTTGAACCTCTTTTATCACTTCAATAAGTTCATCCTTAGGTGTAACAATTTCTTCCTTTGAAACAATTAATGTCCCCTGTTTCTAGGTCATACAATCCCCATGCCCAAGTAACCAATTTCTTGAACTCAAGGTCCAATGACTTGTAGCTGGAGTGCTCCCTTTAGCCTGCATGTCGGCCTTAGTTTTATCCCACTTAGGCATGACACTCCTGTAGCCACCTGTCCCTAGATTATGGTGATATTTCTTTTTGAAAACATTTAACTGATTCTTTGCCGACCTTGCCTTAGCATCTTCTGATTCCTTGTACATCACAAATGCGGCCCAGTTATCCCGCTGCTTCTCTAGTGCGCTAGTGAATTCTGGAGTCAGCGACTTCTTGACATACTTTTGGTGTAATCTTTTCTTACAGTCCTTGAATTATGTGTTGTGTGCCCATATTCTTAAGAGCCCACTCCTTGACCGTCAACCTCATTGCCTTTGTGAGCTCATCAGTCGACAAGACTGGTAGGGTGAAATATGTCATAAGAAAATTTCAAAGACAATCTTTGGCTCTATCGTTGACACAACTAGCTCTAACTTGATCCCTTTTTCCTGGCTTATTCCAATCCTGAGTGATGATCGGGATGGTGTCCCTAACAATCACTCCGCATTGATTTACAAATGCAGATGCACTCTCTTTGGGCTCCAACGCTTGGCCCAACGGCAAGACTAGGTCAATTGTGAAATGCAAACCATCGACCAACTTTCTTGTCGGGCCTCGTTTCCTTACAGAATATTGACCTGATGCAGAGGCCTAAGAGAAGAAACAGTCATTAGTATATATATATATACGAATCAATTAATGGATCTACTAGCGATCAACAAAGGCTTTATATACCTCGCCAGACTTTGTTAAGGCGTATCCACCATCGTCTTCACCGTCCTCTCCACACTCATCTCCAGACAAGTTAAAATATTGGGAGCCATCATCTCTACCATTGTCTACTCCATCTTAAATGTAACCTCCAGTACTCTCATCTATCATGTCCAACATGCGCTGTTCATCTTCTCTATCGTCCATTGCTTAACTAATACAAAAGAAATATAAACCAATTTTGCATTAAAATAAAAGAATATTACAATTGCGACAACGACCCTAAAACCCTAAACCACATTTATATTTATATTTCTGTTAATGCAACAATAGAACAAAGATAAAATAATTTAGCTTAATAGAAGAAATATGAAAATACTATCGAAACAATAATACATCTCGAATAATCTAGTTAATACAACAATAATATTAGATAATATCACTAATACATCTCGCTCAATCAAACTGGACGTCGAGTCCTGGTTCCTGAGGCACGGGAGATGAACACCCAAAGAGAACGAACCATCACAGGAGCATAGCTCGGGTGAGATCCCTGAAAAAATGCTAGGCATTGGAGAATCTGATGTCCAATGCAACCATATAGCGACGGACGAGCTTGTCCTCCTCCCTGATGCGACCCTGTACCAACTCCTCGGGGGCCGGCTCCCTCTGCACCGATAGTGGACCATGCAACAGCCACCAAAGAAGCTCCAGGTCAACGACGAGAGCCGGATTCCTCACCAACATAAGACTAATTATTATCCCTAAACTTAAAGTAAACTAAACACTAACTAAAATATCTAAATTAAATTAAACCTGGACCTAAACTAAACACTAAATGGGATACAATGCGATAGATCACCTGCGGGGGCAGCGCGACCGGGATGACGACGGGGGTGGCGTGGCCGGGAGACTATGGGGGCTGCGTGGCCTGGAGACTTAGGGGGCGGCACGGGGCGGCGGCGCTCGTCCTCAGCACGTGTGCGGCTCGACGAGGCGACGACTTCTCTATACGGGCGCAGGCGGCAGCGACGAGAGGAAGATGAAGAATGCGTGCTCCGGGTGGTGGCTCGTACCGGGGTGAGTGGGTGGGTATTTATACCTGCCCACCTTTAGCCCCGATTTGAGCTACAAACCCCTTTAGTCCCGATTTGTATCTCAAACTAGGGCTAAAGGTGTTTTCGGCCATCGCGTTTCGCGCGCGAGCCGCACCCCTTTAGTCCCGGTTTGAGCCACAAACTGGGACTAAAGGTTCTTTTTGGAAATCTTTTTGAGAATCAATAATAATAATTAAGAAAAATATGTATTATATATCGAAATTTTCAGAAAAAGAAGATCTATAATTTAAATCTATTACCGCACTCTGTTATACAGCTAATATTTTTTGCACATTTTCAATTTAAAATGCAATAACTAATATTTTTTGCATATTTTCAATTAAAATATTAACCATTTTACCATTTTGAATTAAAATGCATTAAATCATATCTTTTGCATACTTTCGAACCTGATAAAACTTTTAACATAAAAAGTGTTTTAATTTGATTGACTAATCCAAAACCATTTTCTGTTTTCTTAAATAGTTAGTCTAACTATTAAAACTAGTAACCGGGACTAAAGATATTTCGGAAGCCTTTAGTCCCCGTTGAAGCCACTAACCGGGACTAAAGATATTTCCCGCCATTCTCAGAGCCGTCAAGCCACGCGCCATGTTTTACCGCCATTTACCTCCGCTTCCCGCCATGTTTTCCCACCATTTCCCTCCATATATAGGCCGACCACTGATGTCTACGCACTTCTATTCTTGTAGACAGTTGTTGGCCTCCAAGTGCACAGGTTTGTAGAACAACAACAAGTTTCTCTTAAGTGGATTACCCAAGGTTTATCGAACTCAGGGAGAAAATGGTCAAAGGTATTCCCTCTCAAGAAATCTTGCAAGCAAGATACAAGAAGTGTCTTGTGTTCCCAACACACCCAATACACTTGTCAGGTGTATAGGTGCACTAGTTCGGCGAAGAGATAGTGAAATACAAGTGATAACGGTGCCAGAAAATAGCTTGACGATGAGGTAAAGACTAAATCACGCAAACATGCAACAGATCTAGATGCAAACGGTGTTTCAATGTTTAGAAACAAGGCCTAGGGATCATACTTTCACTAGTGAACACTCTCTCATATAAATATCCTCTCTTCATGATACTACTCTTAACTACTCTCCGGTTGGACACTCTAATCATCGGTAGGGCTATAACAGCACTCCTCAAAGTCCGCCTTTCCCAATCTAGATAACCCCACACTGTCACCTTGGGCGCTAGATGGTTCCAACAAATACCACAATTTCATAGAGACATCCAACTCCAAATATAACTCATAACAATTATTCAATCTAGCCAAAGTGCCACACACGGTATGCACGCTATCACTTTCACACACGTGGGGAAAATCATAGATCTATTAAAGCACAAAGAGTATTTATGTAGACTCAAACCTAAGTGCCACCATGGCGTGCACACTGTCACTTTCACACACATGGGGAGAGCAGAGATCTAATTAAGCACATGAGTATCAAGGTATATCTACTTGATTACAAAGATCATGATCACAATATGACCATGCATAGAGAGAGATAAACACATAGCTACCGGTAGAGCCCTTAGCCTCGAGGAAGAACTACTACCTCCTCATCATGGGAATCAACAACAGTGATGATGATGGCGATGGAGATGGCTCCGGGGGCACTTCCCCGTCCCGTCAGGGTGCCGAAATAGAGACTTTATGTCCCCCGAATCTCCCTTTAGGTGGTGGCGGCGCTATGGAGGTTGTTCTGGAAGTATGATGGATTCTTTAGGGTTTCTGCATTGGGGGCTTCTTATAGGCGGAGAAGCGAGGCTGGGAGGCGGCCAGAGGGGCCACACCCCTGTGCATGGGTCCACCTAGCTGCGCTGGGGGTGGTGGCCCCGGCACCTCTCCGCCTCCCCTCCGCCGTGGACGCATGCAGTAAATATTGACTTTGGCTTTTGTCCCGTCCACCCGAGAATATTGATTTTCCGCCTTCGAACCAAAAGCGAAGAAAACAGGCAACTGGCACTGTGGCAACTTGTTAATAGGTTAGTTCCAGAAAAGATATAAAAACACCTCAAAGTGAGGACAAAGCAAAGCAAAGTAGATACTAAACAAGCATGGAGCATCAAAAATTATAGATACGTTTCCGACGTATCAAGCATTCCCAAGCTTAAATCCTGCTCGTCCTCGAGTAGGTAAGTGATAAAACAATAATTTTTGAGGTGACATGCACCGTCAAAACCAAGATCAAACCATTTGCAAGCATTGAAAGTTGGGATCAAAGAACTCTAAACATGAGCATGAAAGATGGAGTTCTAACAGTAAGACAAAGTAACTATGCATGCAACATGAAAGGCTACAAACAAAGATCATGAATAACATGCTTTGAAAAACGTTTGTTTATTTCACATATAGAAAACATAGCATAGTGGCATTCAGCTTGTCCCTCATAGAGTAGCAAATAGATGGATATGACACCTTCAAAGTTCACAAGGGTGACTAGAAACAAATAGCACAAGAACAAGTAATATCACAATATGCATCAATCAATAAGTTTTGGGACACTGCACAAAGAATGACAACTATGCTCTCTTAATGGTGCCTAAAGGTAGAAAGTGGAGACTCAAATAATGGTGGAAGAAAGGCCTTTCATAAAGGAAGCAGGGATTTCAAGTTTCAAAAAGAGCTTCCAAAAGATTATGGTACTTACTAGCTTTGAGCCCTCATTGCCCCTATCATAGGCATCTTGAGATGATTAAGGTTAAAGTGCACAAAGATGGAGTATATGCTTGACGAAATATAAGTTGGTAATCTCATGTCCCTTGAATATGAGGGCCACTCCTCATGCTACTCAACTTTGGTCACCGGTAAGTTCTTGTCATTGTAAGTATTTGCGTATCATAGAGAACCGCCAACGGGGTACCCCTTGCACATTGTACAGGAGCTTTCCCATAACCAAAATGACAACGCAAGCAGACAATGATCATCTTAGCAATCTTTTTATTTACTATGTGCGTAGCTTTTTATTGAGGATGCTTCATAGATAGCTCACTATGGTGATGCTGCAAGTTTCCACCATGATTAGGCATGGCTTAGGCTAGCGGCCCAGGCGTTTATCTAACACAAAATACACACTCCATGGATTTACAAGTTCCCTCTTTATTTCTCACCATTGACATCCATAGACAAATGTCACATCCCAAGATTTTCCAAATCTTGTTATGTAAAAAATAAATGAATAAAATAAAACTTTGTTGATTTTTAGGGTGAGAAGAAACTTTTTGAATCCATTTGGAAACTTGCAAAACCTATTTGGATCAAATAAAATCCTAAAGGGATTTAAAAAGATAAATAAACAATAAAGTTAAAAATATTTGGAATTACTATTTTGGATCTTTTAATAAAAGATTTGGTTTTCAAAAGGAAAGGTAGATTTATAAATAAAGATTATTTTATAGAGCCAAATTAAACCTTGGCCAATCTTTTGAATTAAAATGTTTTGCTTTGATTAAAAGAGTAAAGGTTTATTTAAATAAAATAATAAGGATTTAATATCCAATTTTATTTAAATAAAAGGTTTTACCATTTTAATTAAACACCAAAACTTGTTAAATTATTTTAAATAAGTTTTCCAAGTATTTTATGTTCTCAATTAAAACCTACTGAAGTGTTTTTGGTTTTATTTTAGATTTCAAAATAAAGATTTTAATAAAACAAATCCTATTTGATTTAATAACTAAGGTCCATTTTATTTAATTATTAATGAACCCTAAAATAAAAATGTTATTTTATTTTAAACAAGTTTTCCAAGTATCTTATATTTTCAAATAAAACCTACTGATTTGGTTTTGATAATATTTAGTTTTCAAATGGAGATTTTATTAAATAAATCAAAACCTATTTGAATTAATAATTAAGGTCTATTTTATTTAATTATTAAATAGATCCTAAAAAGAATGAAATTATTATTTTATTTTTGGACTTTGATTTGTGTTGATAAACAGAGCTAAACTCAATATAAAGTTTAGTGGAAGTTTATTTGATTTGGTTGTTTGTCGTGGGAATAGTCACGACAGATGCTGCAATCGGCAGCGAGTAGTAGAACGAGGGGCAAGGGCGGCCAGCCATCTGCGGTGCGAGATGAGGGCAAAGACACAGGGTTTTACCCAGGTTCGGCCCCCCGGAGGGTAAATACCTACTCCTGCTAGATTGTATTATGGAGGTGGTACAATGGGCGAGCTCGGCGGCTAGGCGGCGAGTCGCTTGGGTGTATGATGGAACGTATCTCTACTCACCCTATAGGGAGGTTTATATAGGCTCACCTCCCCTAGGGTTTACATATCTCAACCGATTCAGTTAAGGCTTCGGTACTCGTTTAACCTAATCCGACTGGGCCTATCTACTCGCCTGGGCCTTGACTTCCGGTTCCTCGGCTGGCTTCAATCCCGCCGTCTTGCGTGCCCACTCGCCTTCTTGGGCGATCGGAAACGCCCTGCTAGGTATACCCGCAGGCATATCCCCATCAAGAGTCCCCGAGGCCGCCGTCGATTAGGCGAGGTGGCTCTTGGAGTATACGGCCAGAGTGGACATCCAATCGAATCGTCGGCGGGCTCCCGTATAGAGGAGAAACCAATCATCCAGGTCGCAGCTTTGGCGTGTCGAGTCGGCAAAACACTGTCATAGTGAGAGGGTCGGCGAGTCGAGTGGCTGAAGTTGGACCGTTAACCGTGGTCAAACTAGCCGTTGGGGTAATCCAATGGTAACTTTTGGCATAATCACCGCGTAGTAACGGCTCCCTGATTTGGAGGGTAACAACCGCTATATAAGAGGAATGGCAGGCGACCAGAGAACCACCTTCTCACCATTTCCTCGATCACAAGACTTTTCGCCTTCGCATCGCGATCCAGCCGACCTGAAATCCCCCGACCCCCAGCAAATCTCTCTGCCATGGCTCTCTCCACCGAGCCGTGGGGTAGATCCAAGTGCACGAGGGCGCAACTGGATTCCTTCGAGGAGGCCGGGATCTTGCGAGCCGGCTGCTGGCGCATTCCCGCAGCCGGAGAGACGACCCCGAATCCGCGAGAGAGGGAGTTAATCTTCTTCACCAGCCATCTTGAACGGGGGCTAGGGTTCCCCACGTCCCTGTTCTTCCGGCGCTTCTGCGCCTACTACGGGATCCAACCTTCAGATCTGGGTCCCCACAGCATCGAGCAGCTCGCCATCTTTGTGGCGTTCTGCGAATGCTACTTGGGCTGCCGACCCTACTTCCCTCTATGGCAAGATCTGTTCCACGGACGGATCAGCCGCGAGGAAGCGGGCGGCCCAATGCTAGCCGCGGGCGGCCTAACCTTCCAGCTCAAGTCGAAGGCTTCATTCTTCGACCTGATGCTGCCCGCCAAGGCAGCGAGCGACTGGAAGAAATCGTGGTTTTACGTAGCCGAGGCGACCCCGGAGGGCGAGACGGCGATCCCGCGGTACTCCGTCAATCGGTCCGAGCCGCGCCGTCTCCAAGTCGGCAAGCTCCCCAACGACCAGCGGATGATCGTCGACGAGATGCTCCAGACCATCCGCGGTCTAAATAAGAAGGGCCTCCTGTGGCATCCCGTAAAACCACTACTAGAAAATCGCGTTGAATTTGTGCATTGCATCGTCATCATCATGCATCGGTTGCAAAACTATTTTCAACAAACCCGGTTTTGTTTTCTAAACGCCCCTCCTTTTTTTTCAAATGTCAAACCCCGGGTCCCCGGATTATTTTTGTGTGTCGGATATCGGTTTGCAGACAGTGTCTGCAAAACAAATAAAAATTTATTTTGTTTTTAGCGGGGGCAGTCGAACGGGCCGTCCCGACCCGAACGACCACCCCCATATTTTTTTCAGAACGGTCCACCCCAATCAGCCCCATCTAATCCCATTCCTACCAACTAGTCTACCCAACCCAACCCTCCACCTCACCCTGGCCACTCACACGCTTACACCTCACCTCCTCCCTCCACCTCCAATCACCCCCGCCACGTGGCCTCTCTCTCCTCCCTTTTCTCTCACCCCACGCACACACTGCCAAGGTAGCCCCGCACCACACACGCCACCGCCTCCTGATCCCACCTCCCCACCAAGATACTCTCCCCTCACTGCCCCCGCCTCAGGTGGACCCAGCTGCCACCAACCCACTGGACCCACGCCCGAACCGCCTCACCACTGCTTTCTTCCACCCACCGCCTGCCCTCCTCTCTCCTCCCAAGACGCTGCCCCGGCCTTGGCCACCCTCTCCCCCCTCGCTTCTCGCTTCCCTGCAGCCCCGCCTGCCCCGCTCGCCGCCGCGGCCGCTCCGCTGGCGCCTCCCGCTCCCGGCCGCTGGAGGCCCCGACCCGCCCGCTCGGCCCGTTCGCGCCCGCCCGCCGGAGCGCCGCCCGCTCGGCCCGTCCCGCGCCGCACCGGCCTCTCCCTCAGCGCGACCCGAGCTGCCCGTCGCCGCGACCACCTCCCTCGAAGCTCCGCCTGCCGCCGCGACCGCCGCCCGCCCGCTCGCCTGCCCGCCGCGCCGCCGCACTAAGCCCGCTTCGCCCATGCCGCGGCCTCCGGTGGCGCCTCGGCGTCGACCTCGCCCGCCAGCGCCACCGACACCGCATCGCCGCCGCCGCTGCCCGCTGACGCTGCCGCGGAGCCCGCTCGTCGCCGACCCGCTGCCGCAGCGCCGGCGTCTCAGCGTCCTCGATCTGCCGTCTGGTCCGGGCGCCGTCTAGGTGGGCCCCGATCGCCAGTGCCTGCCGGCCCCGGCCCACCGCTGCCAACCAGCATGCGCGTCAAGGACGGCACCGACACAAGCGTCGAAGCCGCGAGAGACCTCCAGTTCCCCAACATGAACAAGAGAAGATCGCCAAGATTTCCACCACGGAGACGCCAAGACCTGCAGACACCGAGGACCTGCGGTAACCGGAGGTCGTCACCGGCCCGGAACATAAAGACCTTCCTGGATGCCAAGATCTCCCTCGCAGAAGCCGAAGACCGTATCGATTCCTCAAACCCTCTCCGAGCCGCCAAGAGCGTCGAACCCTAAGACCACCCCTCGACACGCCAAGAACCACCCCCAAGATCACCTCGTCAAGGTCTTCATCGAGAACGCCGAGAACTTCCCCCCCGGAGCCGAAGGTCCGGAGCTCTGTTTCATAGAACGCCAAGACCGTCTCGATGGCGCGGACCCGACAAGACCTTCGCGACGACAAGAACGGCACCGACCCGGAAGAATTCGAGGCACCCCGACACCGAACCAAGTTCTTCCTCCCGGAAGCATCGACGCTCGTGCGACAAGATCTACACCCTCGATCCGAAGACCCTAAACCCCGGAGTCCGAGAACGATCCCATCGAACCCCGGACCCCGAGACTAACCCCGAACCCCGGAACCCCAAGTCCGTCGAGACCCCCTCAATGTGTGAACTTTTCCTCGAACCCTATTTTATAACATATCAATTTGTTGCACATTAAATTGTCATTCCCGCATGCATAGCATTGGTTTGGGGGCCTTATGCCGATTCACCTAATAATTAAATATGGGGCCCATATGCGGGCAAATCTAGCCTTATATTGGCCTCATTTAAATTCGTGTAGCGAACCCGGTGCTATCTTTTGCCATGCTAATACAACATTTAAATTGCGGGGGGTTCTAAACAACTTGAACCATTTAATTAATTGTCGGGACCCCGGTTCCGCTTAATATGACCTAATTGCATCTTTCCTTGCCATTTCATACATCATGCATGCATCATGCCGATCTTCGCCGTTGTATTAAATATTGCATCCGTGTTTCTTCTAGTGTTTTGCTTCTTCGCGATAAGGCCGTTGAGTTGATGTGAGTCACCGATCTTGGTTGAACCTTCGACAATGTTTTTCAAAGCAGCATCTCCCCTTTCAACCTATCTTACTTTTATAGTATTTATTCCTCCTGTTGATCTATTGCTATACGTGTTGCGATGCTCTAGTTTTCCGTACCGTGATAAACCTTGCAGCCCTATATTGCCTGGACACACCCTATTACTGTTGTTTGGTAGATAGTTGGACTTATGCGTCGCAGCTTGCTTGCTCAAGTGCTGGTGTGTCGCCATATGCCACATTGTTGATGCATTGCCGCATGTTGATGTTGGAGATGATTCTAGTTTTACTTATCGTCACTTTAATTTCTGTTAACAACTAAAATTGAAATAAGCAGAGGCATCGGTGGGTGATAGATAATATTTGGTTTCGCCCACTTGTGTCCCGTAAGACCCAGTACTTGATACTGTTCCTTGATTTTGCGTGCTATCCACATCCGGAGGTATATGGGACCCCCGAGCCGAGCTTGATTCATCTTATTTCTTGGGGCCACAAACTAGTTTGAGGTGTTTTTACTATCCTGTACTTATGCCATGCTACTTTCTACGTATTTAAATTGTGAGGAGCACACTGCATCGCTTAGGATCGAATGTTTACGCTGTATCGACAAGCCCAGCCACACTTTCGGGTTCCCGCCATGTACCATTGTCGCAACCTTGAGGCCGTCTCGAGCTTGCTTACCCGCTATGGGATCTACTCAAAGGGTGGCCCCAAATATTTCTGAATCTGTGATTGTTCAGTCGTGAAAGCCTCGTTGGGTTTTGATTTGGTTTTTCCGAGGTTGATCGAGCGTGTGTTGCTATTGGTGCACCCCGGCCGGGTAAAACTTTCTGAAAGCCGTGTCCGCGGATATGGACGACTTGGAGCACAGTATCTCGATCATAGACAAGCATAACTAAAGTTTATTGCTATAAATTTGACCTTATAATGACTAGTAATCAGCTTCACTATAACGGAATGGCTAAATAATACTGCCCACAATTGCTTGTTTTGTGTGTCGCTTGCGACCATTGTACCTGACTAGTAAGTATTGCAACTACAACAAAATGGCTGAATAAAAGTACCAACCACTGCTGGGTTTTTGGGTTTATCTCATGCTATCTGTATCTGATTAGTAATTGCTGCAACTACAACGGAATGATTAACTAACAGGGCCCACTGCTTACTTTATCAGGACGATTATCTATACCTGACTAGTAATTGCTGCAACGATAACCAAATAAGTAAAACTGCCAACTGCGTGAGTTCCTCGGTTGACTTCCTCGTTTGGTCTCGAGGGGGAAACACCAGGATGGGTTTGTTTGTTGTTAGCCTCAGGTTGGATCCGGATAGGTCATTCTCACCCCTCTCTGATATCCGCCAGTTGTATCGAGTCTCTATAGGTTGTTTAGTGCATGCTGCCGCTGCCGCTTCAGTCCACCATACCTATGTAGGCGAGGACCGCCGAATTCTAGCCTCGCCGTGCATCGCCTCGATCGACGCTCCTCTTTTCCTTTGCCCTTCGTCGGCACCCTTTGTTTGAAGCAGGTTTTAAGATCGACGCCGTTAAGGTGGTTACCCTTCCGCTTGGCCTGCAGGGTTATGGACGCCATTGGTTATTCTTCAGGGCTCTTAGCCCCATTTGCATCTTGTCCGTAGTTGGACGCTCTATCGTTTTCAAGGTGATTTGGATCTTTGTATATTATATCTGTATTCTTGACTCTTTGAGTCGCTGTTATATATATCTGTTCTGTGGGTCCCATCGAGGACTGTTGTGTAATGTTATTACTTCGTTTTCCACCCGCACGAAAGTGCCTGGTGGGCACCTTTGAATCGTTCTATGCGGGTTTGGCGAATTTTGCTAAAACTTGCATAGAGTGGTATCAGAGCTCAGCAGTTGCGATACCCCACAAGTCCAGCCTGTAGGATAACCTAGCTAACGGCCGAAGTAGAGTGTCAAAACTATTTTGCAAAATCGGTTGGATAGTTCTGATTAGGTCTGATTTTACTCCTTACCCTCTGCTAATCTCCTCTTATCTCGACGCGTTTTGAATCCGCTCTCTTCTTTTTCTTCGAGTCCAGGAATTCTCGTGGTTGGGTTTCCGTCGTATCTTTAGGGTTTCGCTTCCTCTTTTGGTAACGGTGTTCTACCGTCCGGTGTTCAAGCTGCCTGATGAATCCGTCTGCGGTGGTATCATCCTTTGTTCTTTGTTTGTGCTATCCGGTGTTTTCCGATGCGACGACCTCATCTATGCCAGATCCGCTGCAGGTGCGCATCACTCCGTTGTTCGAACCTCGCTTGTCGAGATCTTGATCGACTCGAGAGTTGGTTGCATAATCCGCCTATTCGTGTGCGAGTAATGGTTTGGAGTGCGGGATGGAGTAGCTACCATACCACTACTCTTATCATTCGCTCTTGCACATCGAATCGTGGATCCAGCGATTTTACTCCGTTCACGGAAGTTAGGGTGGCTTTATTTGTTGATACCTCTACCTTGACCTTTTGATACGGAGAGTTCTCTCGGCGATCACGACAACGACCTTTTGTTAGTGGTGTCGAGGATCTACACGGCGCCTTGAAGGATCAGACGCCGACCCTCCTTCCGGTACCATGAGGCGGATCTCGAGGGCGAGATCCATTGTTAGTGGTGTCGAATTGTGGCATCCCGCAAAACCACTACTAGAAAATCGCGTTGAATTTGTGCATTGCATCGTCATCATCATGCATCGGTTGCCAAAACTATTTTCAACAAACCCGGTTTTGTTTTCTAAACGCCCCTCCTTTTTTTTCAAATGTCAAACCCCGGGTCCCCGGATTATTTTTGTGTGTCGGATATCGGTTTGCAGACGGTGTCTGCAAAACAAATAAAAATTTATTTTGTTTTTAGCGGGGGCAGTCGAACGGGCCGTCCCGACCCGAACGACCACCCCCATATTTTTTTCAGAACGGTCCACCCCAATCAGCCCCATCTAATCCCATTCCTACCAACTAGTCTACCCAACCCAACCCTCCACCTCACCCTGGCCACTCACACGTTGCCACCTCAGCTGTCCCTCCCCACCCTCCAATCACCCCCTGCCACGTGGCCTCTCTCTCTCCCTCCCTTTTTCTCTCCCTCACCCCCACGCACACACCTGCCCTCCCCCAGATCCCACCTCCCCCAGCCGCATACTCTCCCTGCCCGCCCAGCGTGGACCAGCTGCCACCAACCCATCGCCTGGGACCCACGCCCAACCGCCTCACCACTGCTTTCCACCCACCAGCGCCGCGTCCCTCCTCTCCTCCTCAAGACGTCCCCTCGCCCCGCCGCTGCTCTCCCTCTCGCCTGCCGGCCTCACCTCGGCTGCCAGGCTGCGCCGCCCGCCGCCACGGTTCTCCCCACCTCCTCCTCCGCTCTCGCCTCGCCCCTCACAACCTCGCCTACCGCCTCCCGGCCATGAGCCCCGCCTGCCCGAGCCGCGCCGCCAGTTCTCCGCTGCCTCCCGGCCGCCGCTGAGGCCCCGACCCGCCCGCTCGGCCCGTTCGCGCCCGCCCGGGCGCCCGCTGCCCGTCGCCCGCCGCACCTGCCTCTCCCTCAGCGACCCGAGCTGCCTGCCGCGCGACCACCTCTCGAAGCTCCGCCCGTCCCGCTGCGACCGCTCGTCGCCGCGCGCCGCCCCTCGCTGCCCCGTCGCCCGGCCCTACGCCGCGCCCGCCTTTCGCCGCCCATGCGGCCTCGGTGGCGCCTCGGCGGCGTCGACTCGCCCGCCAGCCACCGACACCGTGATTGCCGCCTCGCCAGGCCGCTCGACGTTGCTGCTGAGCCCGCTGTCGCCGACCCGTTGCTGCTGCCGGCGTCCTTCGCGTCTCTGCCGTCCGGGCGTCTAGGTGGGCCTCAGACGGCGGTGTTCAGCTGCGTCGGTCCACCGCTGTTCAACCAGAGCATGCGTCAAGGACGGCACCGACACAAGCGCCGAAGCGAGAGACCTCCAGTTCCCAACATGAACAAGAGAAGATCGCCAAGATTTCCACCACGGAGACGCCAAGACCTGCAGACACCGAGGACTGCAGAATCGGAGGTCGCCACCGCCCGAACATAAAGACCTTCGGATGCCAAGATCTCCTCGCAGGTCAAGACCGACGATTCCTCAAACCTCTCCGAGCCGCCAAGAGCGCCGAACCCTAAGACCACCCTCGACACGCCAAGAACCACCCCCAAGATCACCTCGTCAAGGTCTTCATCGAGAACGCCGAGAAATTCCCCCCCGGAGCCGAAGGTCCGGAGCTCTGTTTCATAGAACGCCAAGACCGTCTCGATGGCGCGGACCCGACAAGACCTTCGCGACGACAAGAACGGCACCGACCCGGAAGAATTCGAGGCACCCCGACACCGAACCAAGTTCTTCCTCCCGGAAGCATCGACACTCGTGCGACAAGATCTACACCCTCGATCCGAAGACCCTAAACCCCGGAGTCCGAGAACGATCCCATCGAACCCCGGACCCCGAGACTAACCCCGAACCCCGGAACCCCAAGTCCGTCGAGACCCCCTCAATGTGTGACCTTTTCCTCGAACCCTATTTTATAACATATCAATTTGTTGCACATTAAATTGTCATTCCCGCATGCATAGCATTGGTTTGGGGGCCTTATGCCGATTCACCTAATAATTAAATATGGGGCCCATATGCGGGCAAATCTAGCCTTATATTGGCCTCATTTAAATTCGTGTAGTGAACCCGGTGCTATCTTTTGCCATGCTAATACAACATTTAAATTGCGGGGGGTTCTAAACAACTTGAACCATTTAATTAATTGTCGGGACCCCGGATCCGCTTAATATGACCTAATTGCATCGCACCCTTGCCATTTCATACATCATGCATGCATCATGCCGATCTTCTGCCGTTGTATTAAATATTGCATCCGGTGTTTCTTCTAGTGTTTTGCTTCTTCGCGGATAAGGCCGTTGAGTTGATGTGAGCTTCGCCCCGATCTTCGGTTGAACCTTCGACAATGTTTTTCAGGCGAGCATCTCCCCCTTTCTACCTATCTTACTTTTATAGTATTTATTCCCTCCTGTTGATCTATTGCTATCTGTGTTGCGATGCTCTAGTTTTCCGTACCCGTGATAAACCTTGCAGCCCTATATTGCCTTGGACACACCCTATTACCTGTTGTTTGGTAGATAGTTGGACTTGCGCGTCGCAGTTGCTTGCTCAAGTGCTGGTGTGTGTCGTCATATGCCACAGCTGTTGATGCATTGCCGCATGTTGATGTTGGAGATGATTCTAGTTTTACTTATCGTCACTTTAATTTCTGTTTAACAACTAAAATTGAAATAAGCAGAGGCATCGGTGGGTGATAGATAATATTTGGTTTCCGAACGCCCACTTGTGTCCCGTAAGACCCCGAGTACTTGATACCTGTTCCTTGATTTTATGCGCTATCCACATCCGGAGGTATATGGGACCCCGAGCCGAGAGCTTGATTCATCTTATTTCTTGGGGCCACAAACTAGTTTGAGGTGTTTTTACTATCCTGTACTTATGCCATGCTACTTTCAGTATTTAAATTGTGCGAGGAGCACACTGCTTAGGATCGGAATGTTTACGCTGTATCGACAAGCCCAGCCACACTTTCGGGTTCCCGTCGCCATGACCATTGTCGCAACCTTGAGGCCGTCTCGAGCTTGCTTACTATTGCGGGATCTACTCAAAGGTGGCCTGAAATATTTCTGAATCGTGATTGTTCATCGTGAAAGCCTCGTTGGGTTTTGATTTGGTTTTTCCGAGGTTGATCGAGCGTGTGTTGCTATTGGTGCACCCCGGCCGGGTAAAACTTTCTGAAAGCCGTGTCCGCGGATATGGACGACTTGGAGCACAGTATCTCGATCATAGACAAGCATAACTAAAGTTTATTGCTATAAATTTGACCTTATAATGACTAGTAATCAGCTTCAATATAACGGAATGGCTAAATAATACTGCCCACAATTGCTTGTTTTGTGTGTCGCTTGCGACCATTGTACCTGACTAGTAAGTATTGCAACTACAACAAAATGGCTGAATAAAAGTACCAACCACTGCTGGGTTTTTGGGTTTATCTCATGCTATCTGTATCTGATTAGTAATTGCTGCAACTACAACGGAATGATTAACTAACAGGGCCCACTGCTTACTTTATCAGGACGATTATCTATACCTGACTAGTAATTGCTGCAACGATAACCAAATAAGTAAAACTGCCAACTGCGTGAGTTCCTCGGTTGACTTCCTCGTTTGGTCTCGAGGGGGAAACACCAGGATGGGTTTGTTTGGTGTTAGCTTCAGGTTGGATCCGGATAGGTCATTCTCACCCCTCTCTGATATCCGCCAGTTGTATCGAGTCTCTATAGGTTGTTTAGTGCATGCTGCCGCTGCCGCTTCAGTCCACCATACCTATGTAGGCGAGGACCGCCGAATTCTAGCCTCGCCGTGTACTGGCCTCAGTACTGACGCTCCTCTTTTTCCTTTGCCCTTCGTCGGCACCCCTTTGTTTGAAGCAGGTTTTAAGATCGACGCCGTTAGCAGGGTTACCCTTCCGGCTTGGCCTGGGCAGGGTTATGGACGCCATTGGTTATTCTTCAGGGCTCTTAGCCCCATTTGCATCTTGTCCGTAGCTGGACGCTCTATCGTTTTCAAGGTGATTTGGATCTTTGTATATTATATCTGTATTCTTGACTCTTTGAGTCGCGCTGTATATATATATCTGCTCATGGGTCCCATCGAGGACTGTTGTGTAATGTTATTACTTCGTTTTCCACCCGCACGAAAGTGCCTGGTGGGCACCTTTGAATCGTTCTATGCGGGTTTGGCGAATTTTGCTAAAACTTGCATAGGTACGATTCTGAGGGTGTTACACCTCCAGACGATAAACCTGTACAACTGCTGGCTCGGGCGGCGGCTCGTCCCGCTAGCTCGGCGCGAGCACTACATGTACCAGTACACGGGACGGGAAGACTCGACGAAGGCCTGCCTCGACGACTGGAAGCTGGAGGACTACATCCCAGCACTGAAGAAATTCACCCAGGCGGTGTACCTAGACGCACAGGCTGGGGTCGCCCCCTATACCGCAAAGTGTCCAGCCCCAATGGTAATCGCTTCACTTTTCTCGCAGTCACAGTTTATGCAGTCGCGGTAATTCTAATTTCATCTTGTATTCATTGCATCTATTCCAAGTGGTGGAAGGATGGCTCCCACCTTCGGACAACGAGAACTCGAGCTCGTCCGTCCAGGACGTGGGCGAGTAGCCTCCCGCTAAGGGCGATGCCGGGAGTGACGAGGGCGACAGCGACGACGAGTCCGAAGAGGAAGTTGCCCCACTGCTCCACAAGACCCGTGGGCAGCGTCAACGTGAGCTTGAGGCAAGTAAAAGCCTCGAGCGTCACGAAGACGACGAAGAGCTTCCAGAAACCACCTCGCGCCGCCAGGCGACTCCATCTAAAAAGAAGAAGAAGGAAAAGGAGGTGAAGGCGCCTCCGAGAAAGACGAAGACCAAACCGACGACGCCGGCCTCGCCACCACATTCAGCGAGTAGTTCTGACGCCCCAACCCGGCCAAGGAAGAGGCGCCGCCAACGACAGCCGCGTTGGACACGGCCACCATCGAGGTGCCCCTGGCGTTGATGCCTCCGCCATTCGCCCGATCTCGGGCTGGGGACGCCTCGATGCAGCGCCTCACAAGGAAGCTCCTGTTGAAGACGTTCCAGAGGCTCCGGTTGCGGCCTCAACAACGAAGAAACCGTCCGTGTCTTGGGCACGCAACGTTCTGGAAATGGCTTCAATCCATCTCCTCTGCTGAAGGTTGAGATCAGGCTGAGTGAAGATATACTTCAAACTCTTGTGGTCAGAAAAGATCTCACAACGGTTGCCAAGCAAGTAGTGCCTCCATAGCTTCAAAGCAAAGACAACTGCTGCGAGCTCGAGGTCATGTGTGGGATAGTTGATCTCATGCGTCTTCAACTGTCGAGAGGCATAAGCAACCACTTGCTTCTCTTGCATAAGGACCGCACCCAATCCTTGCAAAGAGGCGTCGCAGAATATCTGGAAAGGCTTAGATGTATCCGGAGGAACCAAGACTGGTGTGGAAGTGAGCTTCTCTTTGAGTGTCTCAAAACTTGCTTGCCATGCAGGAGTCCACAGGTATTTCTTGCCTTTCTTGAGGAGATCGGTAAGAGGCTTCGCTATCTTCGAGAAGTTCTGAACGAAGCGACGGCAATAACTAGCCAAACCAAGGAAACTCCGCACTTCTTTGACATTAACAGGAGGAAGCCATTCAACAATTGTCTTCACAGTTTCCGAGTTGACTGCAATGCCCTTGGCAGAGATGACATGGCCAAGATAAGTTACTTCAGGTAGCCAAAACTCACACTTGGAGAACTTTGCATACAAGCGGTTCTCACGAAGCTTGTTTAGAACACACCGCAGGTGTTCTTCATGCTCTTCCTTAGACTTGGAATAGACTAGGATGTCATCCAGATAGACCACAACGAACTTATCAAGGTACTCCATGAAAACCGAGTTCATAAGCCTCGGGAAGGTAGCAGGTGCGTTGGTGAGACCGAAAGACATGACCGTGTACTCATACAGGCCATAGCGGGTGGTGAAAGCTGTTTTGGGCACATCTTCCTTGCGAATCTTGATTTGGTGATAACCACTTCTCAAGTCCAGCTTAGAGAATACCACAGCTCCAAATAGGCGATCAAGAGATCATTAATCCGGGAGAGGATATTTGTTCTTGATGGTTTTAGCATTGAGAGCCCGATAGTCAACACAAAGTCTATCGCCTGGCCACGCTTCTTCACAAAGATTGTTGGGCTACCCCAAGAAGAAGTACTGTGTTGAATGAAACCCAACTTCTCTTGTTCATCAAGTTGTCGCTTGAGTTCACCAACTCTGAAGGACCCATTTTATAAGGCCGCTTGGAGATAGGAGCCGTTCTGTGTTCAAGCTCAATTACAAACTCAACCTCACGATCCAGAGGCATACCCGCAACTCTTCAGAAAGACATCCGGGAACTCACAGACACCAGGTACACTCTGAATAGCTTCCATAGCATCATCATTGAGCCGCCAAAGAGAAGAGTCGGACAGCAGGAGTCGACTTGGAGAAAAGACTATATGGCCTTCAGAATCTTGAGAAACCGAGCGCTCAAAGACAATCAATCACAGCTGCATTTGTTAACCAATCCATGCCCAAGATGACATCAATGTCGAATTGCCTGTAACAATTAAGGAAGCCGAGAACGAAGAGCCACCAATCTCAATTTGATTGCCATGGCTGATTTTAGATGCTACCATATTTGCTCCAGGAGAAAGGACCATTAACCGCTTGAGAAGAGGATCCGCCGCTAACCCATTCTCACTTGCAAACTTGATAGAAACAAACGAATGCGATGCACCAGAATCAAACAAAACTCATGCAGGGACTGAGTTAACGAAAAGCATACCCATCACAACTCCAGGTGCATGCTCAGCTTGAGCGGCGTTGACACAGTTGGCACGAGCAACAGTAGACCCGGGCTTGGTGTTGATGTTGAGAGCCCGAGGTGGTGGTGCACGAACCGAAGGAGAGCTTGCTGCAGATCTTGGCGGGGGTGGAGGAAGAGCTTTGTTTTTCAACGGACAGTTCCAGTTGAGATGTCCAGGATCTCCACATGTGAAGCGTGCACTGTGGACGTGGAGCAACGTAGCTGTGGACTCCGCCAGCGCTCAGGGTAGTGGTGGTTGTAGCCCCGGGAGCAGAAGATGGAGTTTAGTGGCCTTGACGCGAATCTTGCGTGTCTTGGTGGAGCCGGAGCGGTGGGGTGTTAGGAACCCAGACACGCCGCTTAGAAGGAGCTGCCATAGCTGAAGAGCTTGATGCATCACGGTTGTGTTTCTTGGACTCCTCAAACACTTGCCTACTTGCTTCCTCTTGCAGGGCTATGTGCTGTAGCTCCAGGAAAGATGCCAGCCTTGCATGTGTGATTGCATACTTGATCGATGCATTGAGCCCTTGCCTGAACCTCTTTTGCTTCTTCTTGTCATCAGATACCTCATCGCCACCATAACGAGAAAGATTCATGAAGTTCCTGATGTAGGTGTTGACGTTATCATTTCCCTGCTTAAGGTTGAGAAAAGCTTCCTTCATCCTTTCCATAACAATTTCGTGAAACTGCTTTGAAAGCTGCAGTGAACCTTTCCCAAGTAGGTCAAAAACCAGGCACTTGCTTCAAGTAATTCTCCCACCAGAGCTGCATCTCCCTTGAAGGTGAGTAGCACACTTGACCCACTCGCCCGAACATCAGCAGTGTCGAGCAACCTTGACATCTCACGCAACCAATCATCCGCCCAAAGGGTCGATCGTAAACATCAAACCGACGAGGTTGAATTTCAGGAAGCTTTTGATGTCTCCTCGCTTGGGAGGTGGAGGTAGTGGAGCAAACTCGTTCCTCCGAACACTTTCCTCAAAGCGCCGTTGGTTCTCACTGCATTGCTGCCAAAGCATTAGCGATGTTTGATGAGCCGGAGCCTGGTGGTATGTCCTCATCAGAACGGCGTGGTGGAGCCATCCTGTGATTGATATAAAACACAAGTCAGTACTATAATGGAGAATAATAATAATCCAAAATAGTACCAAGATGGAATTAACCAAGATTAAAGGATACAAATTACTAAGATGATATTAAAATATCAACAAAGTTCAAAGCACCTAGAAGATATTAAGCATATCGCACACGACTGAAAAGGAGTGTGGTACACAAATATATCAAAGAAAAAAAATTTCCACAAATTTCGGCATTAAAATACCAATAGATGCGCAAAATTACTTAACGAATCAAGATTAGTGACTCTACCGATTCAATATACAAAAGCGAATGATAAGAGTAGTGGTATCGTCGCGACTCCATCCCGCACTCAAATCATTACTCCGCACATGAATAAGTGGAACACATATCCTAACCCCTTCTTCTCACGACGAACCTAAAGATTGGTAACTACGGAAACGAACACCCCAAACAAGAGAACGTCGGATAACAAAGAGTAAGACAGATCGCGTCGGTAAACAACGAATCAGATAGATCGCGTCGGTTTGCAAAAGCCTGTCGGTATGGAATGTACCAACAGTTGATAACCAAAGGCTGATTAGATAACAACTTGGATGCAACAGATAGACAAAGGATTACACACACACACACACACAACCTATGGTACTACGGAAACCCAGAACACGTGAATCCTAATTTGAACTTTTAAGAAGAGGATTGAAAACGTTACACTTCCTTACCAGAAAAGGATGGGTGGGTGGGTAAGAAGAAAAATGGAAGCAGTCCTACTCTCGCGTTTTGTTTTTCCCTAGTATACATAACTACCAAAATATTTGCTAGACTGACAACGACCGTTTGGTTGAGACCCTGAAGGTCGGGATGGCTCTGATACCAATTGTAACTACCTCGGTGAATTACGCTCCTAGATACAAGCCTGGACGAGCGGTAGTGGTTGAAATAGTACGGTGGGGCCCAAAAGCCACGCACGGGTAGACCTTTCGGCCGTCCCAACCACTTCCAACTCATCGGGACCTGTACGGGCGGCGTAATCGGCAGGAGAAGGGATCAACTACATACACAAATGAGTATGTATGCAAGCCACCATACAAGAGTACATCAGAGCCATTCCATCTAGAAAGAAAGGAAATATAGCAACGCCATACGGCAAGATTCAAATGACCTAGATAGGTATAATATTTTAGGATAATTCCTCATACATCACACATCAGAGTATCAAGCGGAAGCGGCAAAACAAGGTCCGAGTACGGATAATAAGCAAATCGGCATAAGATGCCATAGAAATAAGAACATCCCGCACACAGATCTCACGGATCCCCGTTCCCGGAATCTCTACACCGAACGATCGTTGCCCACATCATCAGCCTCTTCCACCCAAAGATCCGTCTCCGCGAGTGTACTGCTCATCCGAACCAATAATTTATCGTGTGAGACCCTAAGGGTACTCAGCAAGTCTTAATGCCTCTAAAGGGGACAAAACCTGGGGTGACGCAATTGCAGCAAAAGATAAACCCTAGCAGTTCTATAGATACTCGCTAACCATACGCCTAACCAAAGATAGACGGATGTCCGTGAATTAATGACAATAGTTATAACAGTAATTTCATCAGATCCATCCTCCTCCTCGTTTACCAACGAGGAAGCGGACGAACAACCTCCCCCCATCCGTTGGCAATTTTATTAACCATTCCATGAGTGTTGCACTATTTACTAGTCATTTACTTAGTCAGATTAAAGCGGTACTTTAGTTATGCTTGTCTATGATCGAGAAACTGTGCTCCAAGTCGTCCATAACCGCGGACACGGCTTTCAGAAAGTTTTAACCTGGCCGGGGTGCACAAATAGCAACACACACTCGATCAACCTCGGAAAAACCAAATCAAAACCCAACGAGGCCTTCACGACAAAGCAATCACAGGATTCGGAAATATTTCAGGGGCCACCCTTGAGTACACCCAAGAACGGTTAGATGACTCCGAGACGGACCCGAGGTTTGCGACAATGGCTGTAAACGACTGGGAACCCAAAACTGGGATTGTCGATACCGCGAAAACATTCCGCTTTCCTAAACAGTACAGTGTGCTCCTCGCACAATCGTAAATAAACAGTAGCATGGCATAAGTACAGAATAGTAAATAAAACCTCAAACTAGTTTGTGGCCCCAAGAAATATGACTGAATCAAGCTCTGGCTCAGGGGGGTCCCATAAGCCTCCCGGATGTGGATAGCGCGATAAATCTTGGAACAGGAATCAAGTACTCGGGGTCTTACGGGACACAAGTGAGCAGGAAAAACCAAATAGCAGATGTTGCTCACCGGTGCCACTTTCATTAGTTATCCCATTACTACTCAGGTGAAGTTGTTTAGGTACCTCATTATCCATCAGACTCTCACATACCCTACACATGCCGTTCTACGACTCGCATGGCTCAAACCACTCCTATAGTAATGGCTCATGGGATGGAGAAACAAGCTTGGTGGGGTTTAAAAGTAAAGGCTATGCAATACTTGGGATTCAATTTAATGCAATCGCGACTCAATGATGCAAGAATAAGGTAGAGGCAATAGGTACTGTATGTATGCAAGCATGTGGTAGTGCTTGCCTGGCAACTCAGTTGAAGCGAGAGACGGATCTGGGTAGTGCTCCTGGTTCTCTTGATATATCCCCTGCTCAGAGTCTATCCGAAGAAGAACCAAACAAACAAGGGCCAACATAAATAAAGTGCACAAGCATAGGAATAAAATGCGTCAAGCAAACAATCATGCCATGATGAATGATGCACAAGTTGCATGGCAATAAAGTAGCATGGCATGGGTGAGGTGTAGAACACAAGAAGTAACATTTTTATGGGGTTTTGGTCCCATTTTATTGTCATAATAGTTGCTGTATACTTTATATTTATATGATGCATGCTGCAATTGAAGTCATGGATAGCATAAACAGAAAGGTCTCGTCGAGCTGATCATTTTAGACATATCATTTGTTAAATTCGGAGTTATAAATCAAAAGTTATTAATTTATTAAGTTCCAGTGGCATTTGTTGTAATTTACTCAACTTGGAAATTTAAATGTGCAAAAGGTAATTTGGATAGAATATTTGAAATCCTCACATTTTTCTGATTCAAAATCATATATTATTTATATTATTTGGATTTATATTTTTAAAGTTATTTGAAAACAGATTAAATTTTGAATTTGAATTAATTTGAATTAGGTTTAAATTAAAACAGACACACATATATACTTTTTATACTCAGGGGAACCCAGCCTCTGTCAATGACAGGTGGGCCCTGTGCTGACTCAGCACCACACGTGCGCACAAGAGAGGGGGGACTGCGGGTTAAATTCCAGAAACCACGGGAGCCTTTTTGCAAATGTGCATACGACGCTAACGGTGGGGCGAAGGGACTGCGGGTTGAGCGGCAAAAAGCACAGGGGTGTATGCGCAAAAGGTGCAGCGGCACTATTTTTCTTCTACGCGCGGGCGGACGGCGCGCGACAGCGCGGGGTGGGGGTTCGAACCTGCGTCGAGGGCGCGGCGAGGGCGAGCGCCGCGCTGGGCTCGTGGTTGGTGTCGGAGGGTCAGGCCTAGGTAGGCGCTGGCGCTGAAGGCAGCGCTGGCCAAGCGGCGCGCGCAGGCTGCTCGATGAACCGTACGGCGCCGACATGAAACGAAGCAGAGCCAGAGCATGTCCAGGGGGTTCGGGGGCTTACCGCGAGGAAGTTGGCATGGTCGACGGGCTCGGGGGTGGTCGCGATCGTTGGCGAGGCTGGCGTACCGGCGGGGCTAGGGTTTCGCTTGCGACGCCGGGCGGGGGTTCTGGGCTTCTCCGCCGGGTGTCCAGGCGGCAGGGCACCTCGTCGTTTCCTCGACCTCAACAACTCGCCCGCCTCCCGGATCGATGTCGACTAGAGGTAGCCGACGGTGGTGGCCGGCGGCAGTAGCTGGTGGCGGTAGAGGAAAAGAGAGAAGAGGGGAGGCGAGGCAGGGCCTCTGGGGAGATCTGGGAGAGGCTAGAGGGCTGGGAGGGAGGTAGATAAGGACGGGGGCGAGTGGTTGGCGTGGGGGAGGGGAAGGTGTCTTCGGCCACCTTTTTCCCTTTCCACCCTCACGTGCTCGGCATGGGCCAGAGGGGGAGTAGAAGGTGGAGGAGGGCCGCTGTGGGCCACGGGGAAGGACGCTCGGGTGGGGCACGCCGGCAGAGAGAGCAAGAGAGAGGAGAGAGGTGGATCGGGTGTGGTTGTAGCTAGGTTGGGAGGGCTCGGCTAGGTTGGTCTTAGGGTTTGTGGGAAGAGAGAAAGAGAGAGGGCTGGGGTGTGGGGCCAGGGAGAGGGTGGCCAGGTGGGGCCGGCATGGTAGAGAGAGGGGGGCCGAGAGAGAGAGATAGGGCATGATCTAGGGTTTGGATTAGAGGGTTCGGTTTAGGGTTGTTGAGAGGAGAGATGAGAGGGTAAAGGGAGATTCCCATGTTTAACACATGACAATGGCATCACATGGTCAAGCACAAGGTGTGGTAGGGCTAGAGAGAGGGGGAAGAGGTTTAAGGCTTGTACATGCCCACATGATCACATGTGCATGCATGGATGGGGGATGGTGATTAGGGTAGGGTTTAACTAGAGGGGGGAGAGAGAGATAGAGGGTTTGGTGGGGTATTATACAAGCCAAAACAAGATCAAGCAAGGAAAGGGGTGATCCATGCAAGCAAAACAAAAATAACATTCAAATGTCAAGTAAAAGGTGGCACTTGCATGGGCCATGCAAAAACATTAAATGCCCTGTATCATCCTTGTGATAACAAAAATAATAAGCATGGCATTATTTATTTGCATCCTCACAAGATGGAGTAAGGCCCAAGCAAAAGAATGAAGGAAAAGTTCCATGTGGAGTGAATGAGGGGAACCATATTTGAATAAAGATGGGACATGCTAGTGTGTAGGTGCCACTAGATATTTTATAGTCCCAAAATATCCCAACATGATAATAACCCCAAACAACCCATATGGAGACTAACAAAAGGTTCCACTCACAAGGCATAAAAAGATGGCTATGTGGCTCTCATATACCAATATTGTGAAAACAACATGGTGCATACATGGGAGCATGTGGAGCTAGAATTTTGATCCATCCCAACCCACATGAGCTAGAGGTAAAACCAATAAGTTGCCATGCTCATGTAAGGTGCAATGGTGGAATGTTGGGGTGATGACAAGAAAGGTGGTGGAGTCAATAAAAGATATGCCCCCAACTCAACTTGGGCATTTAAACAATATATTAAGAACCAAATACAATATCAAGAGGCAAATACAATTTACAATGCATATGAGAGAAGAACCAAAACAAAAGGTTTTTATATGATGCTCAAATGCAAGGTGGCATGATGACATGATCATGACATGATGATGATGCAACCATTATTTGTAGGAAGTGGCCCTTTTATTACTAGATCAAGTAGCATTATAGGTGTTAGACAACTGGGATGCTACACCTGATTCTTTTAATGTCTTATCTTTATTTTTCGCATCCAGTCCCTGAGTACGCACGCGCTGAATTTCAGCGGGTGGGCACTTAGGAATTTCTTTGAGTACCAGTCCCCGAGTGCGCACTCGCTGAGTTTCAGCGGGTGGGCACTTAGGAATTTCTTGATTTCCAGTCCCCGAGTGCGCACTCGCTGAATTTCAGCGGGTGGGCACTTAGGAATTTTTGATTGTTACCCTCGAGTGCGCACTCGCTGAATTTCAGCGGTGGGCACTTAGAATTTTGCTTTGATTAACCTTTTGGTGATGTGTGGTCTGCAGCTTGAATCGGCTGACCGATTGGCAGCGAAGCAGCGCGCGGAGAAGGAACTGGCCATCGTCCAGGAGGCGAACAAAGGGCTTCAGGCTGTTGCCGCGAAGGCAGAGGAAGCTCGCCAGGGGCTTGTCCCCGCTGGTGAATTGGCGGCGGCGCAATCGGCTTTGAGTTCGGCTGAACATCGGATCGCTAACCTCGACCGCGAGCTACGGGAGGCGAAGGAAGAAGCGAGCTCGGCTGATGGGCGAGCCAAGGCCGCCATTGCAGCCGCCGAAGTGTATCGCAAAGTGTCGGATGCCCTTGTTGCTGGGCTTCAGGACGACCATACGTCGCTTCAATGCTTCATCACGGATCTCGCCCGCCCGTTGATTGGTAAGTGCGTCTGCCTCTTCCAGTAGTTGTGCCTTTTGTGGTGTCCGTCGTATTCATTATTGTCTTCTACTCGCAGGTCGCATCATCGATAGCGCGGAAGAGGCGAGCTTGTTCGACGCGCGGCAGTGTGTAAGCATGCTTGTCGACTCGGCAACGTTGTCGGCGACGTGCATTCGTGCCTATCTCCAAGAGATATCGCCCACGGAAGTGATTCCCAGCGACCTCGTTGAGGTGTGGAGGTATTTGGAGAAGGCGCCCGCGGTCGTTGAGTTCATGACGCAGTCGGCGTTTCGGTGCGGAGCGGCGAAGGCACTTAGTCTTGGACTTTCCCACTTCCCCGAGGACTTCGACATCGACGATGTGACGAGTGGCTACCCATCGTCGACTGGCGCGGTGGAGCTTTCCGAGGTCCTCAAGTTGTAGGATCGCGCTGCCGCGTACTCGGAGCGTGTCTGGGCAATGGGCGACCTTCTTCCGTACCAGGAGACGGTCGTCGTGCCGAACGACCCCGAGCCGCCGCATCGTGATTTCAAGGTCGAGCAACCCTTCCGCGCGGCGATGGCGGGTGAACTGACGACGTATCCGTCGAACCCGTACACGCCGTTCATCCGCAATCGCCGGGGTGTTGGCGAGTCGTCGTCTAAGCCTGCAGAATAGGATAGTTTGCCTTGTGGCATTAGTAGCAGGTCTGTCATGCGGGCATATTTTGTAATATGAGACAATGCAACATGCTATCGAATGAGACATCGTGTCTATTTTGGTATTTGTCGTGTGTTTGTGATTGATGTTTGAACGAGTCCCCAAGCGCGTCCGCCCTTTTGTGGGGTTTACTTCGTATGTGATATGTTTGTTGTTTTTATGTGTTTTGTCATTGTGGTCGACTCGCCCAGACTCGAAGAGCCAGTCGCTAGGCGACTCCCTTGAACGCTATGTACTTCACCATTTTCCCTTGCGCGAACGAGGTCGGGTGGCCGAGTCCCCGAGCGTGGTACTTGGCTGTTCCAGGCGCGACTCGAGGGTGAGTGAGGACTTGGCGCGTTAGTTTGAGCGCATCCCCGCTGCCCGTGGGGTCACGCGGCGCAGTCCCGGCATGCTCTTACTTGGCGTTTTCCCGAGCCACTCGCGGTGAACTGGTCTTCAGTCCCCGAGCGTGGTACTTAGCCGTTCGAGTCGCTATGCTGAGGATGCGGAGGACCGTGGTCGCTGTAGGAAGCGAAGGCAGGTATCTTGGCTCGTAAAGCCAGTCGGGCTAGGCGACTCCAATGGGGCTCCGGGTAGGCGTTTTTCATGGACGATGCAAGACCTGAGGTTTACTCAGTGCTCTTGCATCGCATTACTTAGCCGTGCCGATCGCTGTACCAAAGGTTGACTTCTGCGGTTAGCTTGACGCTGTTATTACGAGTGCGAGTGGCACAAGACATGGAGAGTGAGCGCAATTTGCGGTAACCAATTATTTTTATTTCACAGCGACTAGAGAGTACATATGTGGGGTTATAGGGGTAGAACTTCCGTAGGAGGTTTACATTCCATGGTCGCTTGACGTCGAGTTCGCCGACCCCGCGGACGTCGATGAGGTAGTAGGCGTCGTTGCCAAGTACTCGCCCGATGGCGAATGGTCCCTCCCACGGAGGGGAAAGCTTGTGCATGCCCTTCTTGTCCTGGATGAGGCGCAACACCAGGTCACCTTCCTAGAAGGTGCGAGTTCTCGCCCGCCGGCTGTGGTAGCGGCGGAGTCCCTGCTGGTAGATGGCGTTTGCAGCCTCCGTGTAGTGGACGACCCGTGGCGAGTCGTGCTTGAGATCGGTGGGCATGACTGCCTCGGCGCCGTACACCATGAAGAAGGGGGTGAATCCTGTGGACCTATTGACCGAGGTGCGGATGCCCCAGATGACGGAGGGTAGCTCCTCGACCCAGCACCCGTGGCACGCCGAGGGTATTTGGAGTCGCGGCAGTGCCGTGGAGGATGCTTTGGTTGGCTCGCTCGCTGTTGGACTTGGTGGGCGATGGCGAGGTCGAGCCGGATGTGATGCTCTTCGCAGAATTCAGCCATGGCTCCCTTGGCGAAGTTGGTGCCGTTGTCCGTGATGATGCTGTTTGGGAACCCGTAGCGATATATGAGCTCGCGTAGGAACTTGGTGGCGGTCTTCCCGTCGCATTTCCGAACTGGCTTGGCCTCCACCCACTTTGTGAATTTGTTGACCGCGACCAGCAGGTGGGTGTAGCCGGAGGGAGCCTTCTTGAAGGGGCCTACCATGTCCATGCCCCACACGGCGAATGGCCAAGTGATGGGGATTGTTTTGAGCGCTGAGCTCGGCATGTGCGTCTGGTTGGCGTACTTCTGGCATTCGGCGCACCGCTGGACAATGTCGACAACATCAGCGTGTGCGGTGGGCCAGTAGAAGCCATGTCGCATAGCCTTGGCGACCAGAGAGCAGGCGCCGGCGTGGTGGCCGCAGTCACCGGAGTGGATATCGTGGAGGATCTTGCGTCCTTCGGCGGGTTGGACGCAGCGTTGGAACACTCCGGTGACATCGCGCCAGGAGCTCACCGTCGATGATGGTGTAGGACTTGCATCGACGAGCGATCATCCGAAAGGCCGTTTCGCCTGCAAGAAGGTGCCGGTTTCCAAGTAGGCGATGTAGGGCTTGGTCCACCGTTCGCTCGCTGACGAAGTGCGACAGGGCTGCCTCGTTGAGCGACTCGATGTCGATCTCCTTGGGGAGAGATCGATGGCTTGTGATCGTGTCGAGGAAGACGCCGACGGGTGGTGCGAGTCGAGCCGACCCGATGCGAGAGAGGGCGTCGGCCTCGTTTCTTCCGCTGTCGATCCACTCGACGGAGTAGCCCGTGAAGTGTCCGCCAACTTGTCATCGCTTGGCGACGCCGCCATGGTGGGGAGACGGTGTCCAGGTGCCGACTTGCCCCGCGACGAGGTCGGAATCTCCATAGCAGCGTAGGCGGTTGACATTCATCTCCTTAGCAGCTCGCATGCCAGGAGTAGGGCCTCGTACTCGGCCATGTTGTTGGTGCAGGTGTGAAGTCGAGGCAGAGGATGTAGCGGAGCTTGTCGCCTTTGGTGAAGTTAGCATGATCCTCGCGCCGCTGCTCCGGCGTTCTTGGAGCCATCGGCGTGCTCCATTAATGGAGGTATGGCAGCTTCTGCTGCCGGGCCTCTTCCAGCATGGCGAAGTCCGCTAGGGCCGCGACTTGATCTCTTTTCACGGCTCAGATTTGATGTTGTGGACGCCGATCTCGACGCCCACTTGGCGACTCCGCCCGTCGCCTCACGTTATGATGATGTCTTGCAAGGTGCCGAGGAAACGACCATGATCGGGTGCTCCTGGAAGTAGTGCGGCAGCGCCTGGCTCAAGACCGCGATACCAGCTTTTGGTATCATTGGGCGCGACTCGTGAGGACCTCGCTGATGTAGTACACCGTCGCCAGACTGGGCGCTCCTTTCCCTCCTCTGGTCGTTCGACGACCATGACGGCACTGACGACGCGCTCGGAAGCCGCGACGTAAACCAGCATGGGTTCTTTGTCGGCGGGGGCGGCGAGTAGTGGTGCGGCGAGTAGCACCTTCTTGAGGTTGCGAACCGCGTCGTCCGCCTCCTTGTCCCACTGGAAGGTGGGGTTCTTGCGCATCAGGCGGTATAGGGGCATCGCCTTTTCGCCAAAGCGGGAATGTAGACCGAGAGCCGCTACTCGCTTAGTTTCTCGACGCCGCAGCACTCGGGTTTGCTGCCGGGCGATCGTGTCGATCTTTGTGGGGTTCGCCTCGATCCTCGCTTGGAGACGACGCATTAAAGAGTTGTCCCGCTGGTACAATCAAGGTGCATTTGCTCGATTGAGCTTTATCTTGTATTTTGCAAGTTGGAGAATGTTTCCGCCAGTTCCGCGAGGAGGTCACCTGGCGAGTGGACTTTACGACCATTTCGCCGATGTAGACGTGGATGTTGCGCCAATTTGGCTCGCGAGGCATTCTTGCATGCATCCGGTAGTTCGCCCGACGCTTCTTAGGCCAAGGTCATGGCGGTGTAGCGTAAGGCTCGAATGGCGTGATGAACGCCGTCTTCTCCTCGCCCTCGACAGCCATTTTGATCTGCTTGTACCCAGAGTAGGCGCCGAGGAAACATAGCGACTCCGAGCCGCGGTGGAATCAATTATCTGGTCGATCCATGGAGGACGAATCGCTCCTTTGGGCGGCCGCTCAGTTTGTGTAGTTGATACATCCTCCGTGTCCCGTTCTTCTTCTCGACCAAGAGTGGGTTTGCTAGCCACTTGGAGTATTTGATTGGCGGATGAAGCAGCGGCAGTAGACGCCGCACCTCTGGTGATTGCTCGTGGCGCTTTCATTGAAGGGCCGCAGCGATCGCTGACAGTCGCACTTTGGGGTCGGCTTTTAGCTTGTGCTCAGAGCCCCTAGGGACACCGGGCATGTCGAGGGCTTCCATGCGAAGATGTCCTGTTCTCACGAAGGAACTCGGCGAGCGCGCCTTCCTATGCCGGGCTCATTCCGCCCCGATCGCCACCGTCTGGCCGGAGTCGCCGGGACCAGCCTGACGGTGTAAAGGCCGTGGCCTCAAGGTTGAGATGTTTGCGCCCGAGTTGGGATTCTTGAGTATGGTGGGTCGTCGTTGTTGACCCGCCGCTGCATTGGCGAGTTCATTAGCGTGGTTGGTCTTCTCCGCGATGACGGCGTCAGCGAGCTCGGCTCCTTTGGCCTCGCACTCGGCGGCCATGTCGGGGTCGCCGTTGATGGTGGTGACGCCGCACGGCCCGGGGAGCTTCATCGCGTTATACGCGTAGTGGGGCGCTACCATGAACTTGGCGAACGCCTGGAGCCCCAGGACGCAGTGGTAGGGGCTGTCGAAGGGCACCAGCTCGAAGACGATCCGCTCGGTGCGGAAGTTTGCGGGTGTGCCGAAGGTGACCGAAAGCGTGACCTTGCCGATCGGGTACGCCTTCCGACCGGGGACGATGCCGTGGAACGTGGTGTGGGTTGTCTCGATCATCGACTACGCGAGCCGCAGCCGCCTGAAGGTGTCCAAGTATAGGATGTTGATGGAGCTGCCGCCGTCCATCAATGTCTTGGGGAGCCAGTAGTCGCCGACCTTGGGCTTGACCACCAGGGCGACTCGACCTGGGTACTCGATGCGTGGCGAGTGGTCTTGACGACTCCAGGTGATGGGCTGCTCCGACCAGTTGAGGAACTGGGAACGCCCACTGGCCACCACGTTGACGGCGACGGCGCGGGCGATGACCTTCTTCTCGCGCTTCGTGTTGAAGCCTGTGAAGGTATGGAGCGAGCCGGCCACTTTGCCGAATTTTCCGCCGTTTGGCGGGTCGTTGTCGGGGTCCTCCCGCGCTCGCCGTGCCTTCTCGATCTCTCTGAGGGTGTGGCAGTCGGCGGTGATTTGTGATTTGAATTTCAAAACAGAAATTGAATTGGAAAAAGGAAAAAGAATTCAGAACAGAAAAAAATATGAAACGGCCCAGCCCAACTATCCTAGCTCACTAAGCCTAGCAGCCCAGCTCCTCTCTCTCCCGAAGAAAAATGTTTCGCACCTGCTTACAGACCCGCAGAGCGAATGACGAGTGGACCCAACTTCCCTCTCCTCTCTCACGCTGACAAAGGACCCCACGCCAGCTCGGCGTCGTCTCCACCCCGCGACGACCACGCCGGCCGCCAAGAATGCCATGTTGAATTCCCTTCAATACCGCGCCTTAATCCCGCTGCGACCACGCCCCCTTAAACGAGTCCCCCTTCTCCCCAATTCCCCTCTGTTTCCAGCTCCTCTCCGCCCCAGGGCTGCTCGAATTGCTCGTGGCAAACCCACTGGCTCCGACGAGGTCCAGTGCAAATTCCGGCGACCCCACGCCACCCCTTGCCTCCCCGAGCACACAGGCACCTTCCCCAGACCCAGGCGCACCTCTCCGTATCATCAACTCGCCCGCGCGTGCTTTGCAGCGTCAACAATGGCGACGACCCGTAGCGCCACCGTCTGGTTCTTCTCCGACGACCTTCCCCTGGTAAGCTAGACCACCCCGAGACCTCTCGATCATGCTCGCGTGTACACCACACCCTCCCGCGTCTAACCATGTACTTATTTTGCTTCGGCACGAATCACAGCCTCGCCCTCGACGACCTCCAGAGACACCCGCCGCCCACAGCAACTCCGGCGAGCAATCGCCAGCACATGCGAGCGCCCCTTTGTCTGAAACCAGCACGTCGAGCTTCCCCACGTCCTTGCGATCACGGTGAGCCTCTCCTCCTCTTCTCTCGCTTCCTAGAACGGTCGGACCACCTCGGACAGAGCGTGCGCCGCCAGTCGTCGTCGCCGGTGCCGCCAGCTGATGGTCAAACTCATCTAAGCCGTTAGATCGTGATCCAGTGGACGCGATAGATTGACTTAAACCGAAACGGTACATGTGATCTGAGCCGTGCGATATGCCTTAAATCCTACGGCCTACAGCGCGTGATCCAGACGAAGCGGTATCAGCGAATAGAAACACGCCACGTGTCTCTGTTGAGTTGAATTAGAATAGAATTTGATCTATTAGATTTCCAATTTTGTAAATTGCATAACTTTAGTTCCACATGTCCAAATTTTGCAAACTTTATATCAATGGAATCAGTGGAACAAGCCCTAGCCAACCATGCAATTTGTTTAGTAAAAAGCTTCCGTTAAATTGTGTGTTTTAACAGAAACTTGTGTATACTTGTTTAGGTCATAAAAATTATTCAAAAATGATTTTGGGGATAAAATCTTTGGCAAATGGTGTGATTTGAACCTACGGGAAATGTAGTTTATTTATTAAAAATAGTTTTGGAAGAAAACCTTCGGGAAATGTTTTGTTTTAAACTTTCTAACCCCAAACACCAAGTTTTATGATTTGAAAATTTATTTTGTGAACCCTATAGATTAATGCCTTAGTAAAAACATTTCTACACCACATAAAATGATACTTTGTTTTGAAAATGGTTTAGGAAGTGAAATCCCTTGCAAATGACTTTTGCCACTTTATAAAATGACCAATAGGTGTTTTCAAATGTTTATGACCCATTAGGAACCACTTTTTCAAATAAAACAAAGCTTGGCATGCTTGCATGCATTACCTTGTTTATATGATTTTATGTGATGTTTTGCTTGATTGGTAGATTGAGTTTGTACCTTGCTTGATTGAATTGTAGTGACTTGAAGAGTGTGATTGTTGCAAGGACAAGGAGTGAACTTATACCCTCTACCAAAAAGGCAAGTGATGCTTCATACTTTTGTCCCATTACTTTCACTATGCATTAGTGATTTCTCTAAGTAAAACTTGCATGGAATTTTGCTAAGTATAAACCTTGTTATGGGAAAACCTAGTAGATGAAACCTTAGTAGAAATTTTCCTAAGTTAAGATCCCTACTACTATCAAGATTAGATTAGATAATAGAAAACAAGGGTGGAATATACATTCATACTATGGGAAAATTTCTAAGTCTGAGGACTTGTGTTTTTGTTTAATAAAACAACTAAGTTAATGAATCACCTGGGTGGAATGGTAATTGCTTGGTGGTTTTGGTTGAGTGGTTCACAAGGCCCATGTTTATGGTTTACCTTGTGTATCTCACTTGTGGATGGCCACCCAGGAACAAAGAGATTTGAGATGTCAAATGTTGAGAAGCTTCAAGTGCAGCCACTTGGCATTATGGGCTCTGCCCGGATCATATAGGTTGCTAGAACTTAGCCATTTGGATAGTTGGTGGTAGTGGTATGATAGGTTGGAACGCGTCCATTTGGTCTAAGGAAAGGCTTCTGAAAGATCTTGTCTTGGTGAAACCAAGTCTTGTGGGGAAAGTGCACCACCTCTGTAGAGTGTAAAATCTAAGTACTTAGCCATGTCCCTGGTAAAGGACAATTTGAGCATCAAGACATGGAAGCAATCAAGAATCTCATCATCCAAATTTCTAAGTTAAAAACTTGTGGTTGAACAAGGGTTAAGGATCTTCAATCTTTGATTGGGAGATGCCTTGGGAAAGATTATTTTGTCAAGCAAAAACTTAGTGTTTTCAAATGATAAGGAAAATCTATTTTGAGCAATGCAAGCCTCAACTCCACTTAGCCAAAAGCATATAGATGATACACTCCACTATACTACCATAGTATCACTTGCCAATACAATTCAAATGTATTGACCCTTGTGGCTGTAACTTGTTATGTTGCAGGTTTGATTGATTTAGTGAAGTGTGTTGATTAGGATTACAAAGTCTACAACCAACATGTCTGCCTGTGGCACTTTGAAGATGAAGGACCCCATGCTTATAGATATTCTGCTGCAATGTAATGTAATAGCCAAATGAGCTATGTAAGATGTAATAAAATTATGTTATTCCTGGTTATAAAGTTGTATTATGACCTTTGTTTCTTGATATTACATCTTAACTGTGGATGCTAGCTATTGATCCAGGGACTAGCATTGTAAACACAGGGGACTCTACCTTATTAAAGGTTGGGAACCTTACAACAAAAGAGCACGATATCAAATGAGTACAAAGTATAGGTGCAATGTTGAAAATGTTCCCCGTGACAGCACGGTTCTGCTAATTCCAACGTATAGATGCAAGCATATACAACTTCGATGGCACAATGGTTCAATTATATTAGAGGCAAAGAAATAATGTGTGCCATGAAGTTCGTGAGAGATTTACTAACTAGTTTTCTCATAACAAAATACTTTTTAATTTGAAAGGTAGATGAAACTTGAGAATTCGCTTGGAATAGCAAAAGTGCTACTAGGTAGATATGGTGGACACAAATGTCAAAGGTTTTGGTTTCAAAGGGATTGGAAACATGATAAGTATGCCTTCTCAAAACAGGTTTTTGGCTAGCAAGGCTGGGTAGCAAGCAACAGAGTTGAAAGGAACAAGCAAACATACAAGTAATAAAGTCAAACATGCAATCTTCCTTGAAGACACAAAAGATCTTAAATAAAGAATACTAAGCTTATGAGCCAACAAGAAAGAAAACAAATGATACAAAATACATGTAACCTTTTTCTCTTTTCTTTCTCTTTCAAACTTCAAAAAGTATTGCTACTGACCAGAACTCGGTTTGCCAAAACCAATTTAGATCCACTTGATGCTCCCAAAGTGATGCCAATACTGATCAACAAGATCCATCATATAATAGAGATTGCAAACTAAAATAAGAAGTGCAAAAAGTAAAAGATGAGACTTCTCATTAATATTCCAATAAAGGCACTCACACCAAGGGATACATAGATAATCAACTAAAGGAGAGATACTTCCACATGCAAACCAACCTATAAGATAACCTCTCTAGCAAATATATGAATCCACTAAAAAGGTAAAAGATAAAAGATAATGGTGGTGATACCGCGACACTCCCCCAAGCTTGGAACAAGCCAAGGGGATGCCAAACCTGATGACGAATTACTCCTTCGGTGGTGGTGGTGCTCTATTATCATCACCAAACTTCCAAGGCAATGGTTCCCCATCCAAAAAGGATGTCCTTTTCTCTGCAATCCTGAAACTAGCGGCAGAGCTTATGCGAGCAAATCTAGCCTCATACTCACAGTTTTGATTTTGAATGTCGTAGAGCCATGCTTGTAATTGGTTGGTGGTCTGACAGAGTGAGAAGATTTCTTCTCGGAGTTCATCCACCTCTTCCTCGTGCTTGGTGATGAGTTCTGAACTTATCTTGTGAATAACATCCACTTCGCGTTCTGCCATCTTGTACCTGAAAACCTCCTGCTCCAATGCTTCCATCCTGTCTTCCAGACTTCGTTCTCACTTGGGGACTTGAAATTCTATCATCTGTATCTTCCCATCTTTGAGGATCAGCTCCTTGGGATGGATCTTCAACTCATACATGTATGGGTTGAGGAGATCCGCAGAGGAATCCTCCATGGGTGATCCAGAGGAAGCATTGTAGCTCCAAAACTGAGAAATTTGCCTGACAGAAATAGATTGAAACAAAAACACGACGAGAACACGATGCACAAACTTCGGGGGATCAGTGGGGGTTATATATTATGAAGTTTCAATGCATAAGGAAGGTTTTGACATGGAAATGAGGCGAAGACGAAGTTCGAGTGTGGCACACCCCCCTCAGGCGCGACCAGGCTGGGCCCGCGCCTAGGGTGGGTTTGTCCACCCCAGGCTCCGTTTCCTCTTCAGTTCCGTCTCGTAGCTTCCTTATGTATTAAAAACGTAAAAAATATAAAAAGATTGGGGTTTCATGAACCTTCTGTTTTCACCGCTTTTACCTAATCAATGACGAACTTTGTAGACTCTGGTGTTTGGCTTTTGATAAATTCTTCTGGGGTCACCATTCGAATAATATCCACATCTTCATTATAAGAATCTCCAGAAATATAATGTTTTAGTCTTTGCCCATTAACCACCTGTGTTGTGTCATCCTTCAGAGAAGAAATTTTGATGGCACTTGAACGGTATACTTCCTTGATAACAAAAGGTCCTTTCCATTTTGAGAGTAGTTTCCCTGGAAAAAATCTGAGATGAGATCTATACAAAAGAACTTTCTCACCAACATGGAACTCCCTTTTGAGAGTTCTCCTATCATGCCATATTTTTACTTTTTCCTTAAAAAGCCTAGCATTTTCATAATCTTCACCTCTCCACTCATCTAGATTACTTAAGTCGAGCAGTCTTTTCTCACCTGCAATTCTAAAATCCCTATTCAATTCTTTCACTACCCAGTAAGCTTTGTGTTCTAATTCTAAAGGCAAGTGACAAGCTTTCCCATAGACCATTTTGTAAGGAGACATCCCCATAGAATTTTTATAAGCAGTTCTGTAAGCCCATAAAGCGTCATTCAACTTTTTAGCCCAATTTTTTTGAGATCTATTGAGAGTCTTCTACAAGATAGATTTAATTTCCCTATTGGAAAGTTCTACTTGCCCACTAGTTTGGGGGAGATAAGATGAAGCAATTCTATGGTTTACATCGTACTTAGCGAGAGTTTTTCCAAAACCCCCATGAATAAAATGAGAGCCTCCATCAGTCATGAGATATCTAGGCACACCGAACCTAGGAAAAATAAATCCTTAAGCATTTTCAAAGAGGTCTTACCATCAACACTATTTGTGGGTATGGATTCTACCCACTTTGTAACATAGTCTACAACAACAAGAATATGAGTGTACCCTTTTAAAGGGGGAAAAGGACCCATACAGTCAAATTCCCAACAATCAAAAGGTTCAACAAACAAGAGAATAATTCATAGGAATTTCATTGCGTCTAGAAATGTTACCTACTCGTTGACATTCATCACATGATAAGACAAACTTCCTTGCATCTTTGAAAATGATAGGCCAATAAAATCCAGATTGTAAAACCTTTTGTGCAGTCCTATCCCCTACATGATGCCCTCCAAAAGAACTGCCATGCCATTTTCTCACTACAAGAAATGTGTTGATTTGTGACGTTCTCATAGTGACTGGAAATCAAATCGTCATAGATCTATGAAGATTTTTTCCTAGATCGTCATGGGCTCATTGGGGAGGTCAAAACCCTATAAATTTACGATGTTTTGTTCCAAATCTTCATAATTTCATGAGATAAAATCGTTATAACCTGTCTTTGGCCTTATTTTGTGCGACTACGATGTTTCTAGATCGTCATATAGGCATTAAGTTGCGACGGAATAGCCTGAGGCAGCAGCCAGCTCATCTATTTTGCCTATGTGTCAACATGTGGGACCTGCTCCATTTTTTATGAGCTGCCCAATTTATTTTATACACCTAATTGCCTATTCTAGCCCAATGGACGGCCGATGCTCAGCCAATGGCCCATGCCAGCCCAATACACCGAATGGCCATTTTTTGATTAAAATGGCAAAAAATGTGGAGCTGCGGGGACTCGAACCCACGACCGACACTCCTTTTCAGCTCATCGTACCGCTAGGCTAGTCTAGTGATGTTGATTTGTATGGAAGAGTATGTCTATATGAAACAAAGCAAGACGATCCACCTTATCTAACAGTCACTCACAGTGGAGGGGACTTGGACAAATTCAGCGCTGAGACAGAGAGGGCTCAACCGATGGAGGGGGAGGGGCTGGTGGTGACCGACGGAGGGGGTGGGTTCGGCGGTGAACGATGGAGGGGGTGGGGCTTGCGGTGACCGACGGAGGGGGAGGGGGCGGCGGTGACCGATGGAGGGGGAGGGGACGGAGGTGACCGATGGAGGGGGAGGGGCGGCGGTGACCGACGGAGGGGGAGGAGGCTGCGGTTACCGGCGGAGGGGGCGGGGGCGGCGGTGACCGACGGAGGGGGCTGGGGCATCTGCATCGGTGGCCATGGTAGGATCTGTGCTGAAGAATAAAGCAACTACTATTTAGCAAAGTCTATTTTTTTAGTTGGCAGCAAATTCATCTTAGTGTGCCATCATATTTCTTAGCAGAAAATTCATCTTAGTTGGCAGCAAATTCAGTAAATTCAGCTATTCATATTTCTTAGCAGCACTATATTTTTAATTAATATTAGTGTGCCATCATATAGGTTTGTCCCATATCTCTGTGTGTCCAAGATTTGTCTAGATGCTAACATATCTATGTGTATACAAGATTGTCCAAATGCTAACATTTTAGCAGCACTATATTTTTAATTAATCTTGGTAGCTACTTTTGGTTTGTGCACTTTGGTTGAACATTGAATGCTAACATTTTTCGGTCTTTCGCATGCATATGGACAGAGGCTGGATTACATGAGGAGTTAGAAGGCTTTCCACTGAGCATCTAAGGGGAGTGGACGAGTTCATACGATTTGTTCGCAAAAGTGCTGCTGATGATGCTCTAGTTCTTTGACCATGCTCTAGCTGTATGAATCGTGTTCAGCAAACTCTAGAAGATGTCGAGTCTCATCTGCTGATGCGTGGGATGTCAAGCACGTATGATAGGTGGGTCCATCATGGAGAGCCTTTACGCACAGAACCTCGAGTTGAACCTAAACCTAATGAAGAGGCACACCATGCTGGTGAAGGTGGTGATTTTATAGAAGATGATATTCCACAAAAGGATGATGATTTTGAGGAGGAGGATGGGTATGAGGATGACATAATTCCTGATTTGTTTGAGGATCTATACAAGTCAGAACTGCAAGGTGATGGACAGAGGACAATCTATGCCGAGCTGATAGAGGATGCAAAGCGCGCAGCTAGTGATGGTGGGACATTGTCTAGATTTTCCTTCACCGTGAAGCTACTCCACATCAAGTACTTCTACCGGATAAGCTATGTTGCCTTACGCAATACTCCATATCTTGACCATCCAATACCCTAAAAGCTCAATTCCCAAAACTTATGATGAAGCATTGAGTATAATCGGCAGATTGGGGCTTGGTTATGAATCAATCCATGTCTGCCCAAACAATTGTATCTTGTTTCAGAACACGTATGCCAAGCATGAAAAATGACCAAAGTGTGATGCCTCTAGGTGGAAAGATGCAGATGGGAGGAGACAGATACCGGAGAAGGTGTTGAGGTACTTTCCTTTGATTCCAAGGTTACAGAGGATGTTCATTTCGAAGCAACAGTCGGAGGATGTACAATGGCACAAGCTAAAGCGGCAACCCGTGGATGATGAACTTAGCCATCCAGCTGACGAAAAGGCATGGAAATATTTTGACGATAAACATAAAGAGTTTGCCGCCGATGCGAGGAACATCAGACTCGGCCTTGCCGCATATGGCTTTAATCCATTTGGAATGAGCTCGAAATATAGCATGTGGCCGGTATTTGTCGTGCCGTACAATCTTCCACCATGGGCATGTATGGAGCAGTCAAACTTCATGATGGCTTTGTTGATCCCGGGTCCAAAATATCTAGGAAAGGATTTTGATGTCTTTATGGAGCCCCTGGTAGAAGATCTGCTCAAGCTCTAGGAGGGTGTCCGTACCTATGATGCCCTTAGTACTGATAAGTTCGATATCTGTGCTGCAGTAATATGGTGTATCCATGATTTCTCAGCGTTGCACACTTTGTCGGGGAGGCTCACGTCTAGTTATCAAGCATGCGTGTGTTGTGACAAGGATCCGTGCTCGGAAAAAATAAGTAACAAGATATGTTGGACCAGGGCCCGCCGTTTTCTTCCTCGCCACCATCCTTGGCGAAAAAGCAAGGATTTCAATGGAAAAACTGAAACCCGTGACCAGCCGGCGGAGTTCACTATAGAAGAGCTCGAGCAACAACTTCACAATGTTAAAGATGTGAGACCTGGAAAACATCAAAAGAAAAGGAAGCGTGAGGATGGTCAATGTTGGGACCGGAGGGCTATTTTGTGGGACCACCCTTACTGGGCAGATCTCAAGTTGAGGCACAACCTTGATGTAATGCATATCAAGAAAAACATATGTGATAATCTTCTTGGCACATTTATGGACATCGACGGGAAGTCAAAGGATATAGTTAACTCTAGGCTTGATTTGGAAGACATGGGCATAAGAGAAGATTTGCATCTGCAGCCTGTTGAAGGTGGACAGACATTTGAGATGGCAGAAGCATGATATACAATAAGTAAAGAAGAAAAGCTTGCATTCTGTGAATTTATAAGAGCGGTGAGATTTCCAAATGGGTATGCCGCTAACCTAGCAAAATGCGTGTCTCCTGATGGATGCAAGCTCCAAGGACTAAAAACTCATGATTGTCACATCCTCCTCCAAAGGATTTTACCGGCTGGACTCCGTGGAATTTTGGATAAAGAAATATATGAAGCTTTTGCTGAGCTGGGGAATTTCTTCAAAGAGTTGTGCTCCAAAACACTCAAGATATCTATTCTTGGAAGACTCCAAAAAGAAATCGTAGTTATCCTTTGCAAGCTTGAAAAGATCTTTCCTACGGTCTTCTTCACGGTGGTGGTTCATTTGACCGTGCATTTACCCAAAGAGACAATGCTTAGAGGCCCCGTACAATATGGCTGGATATACCCTGTCGAAAGAAGGATGCTTACATTTAAGCGTTATGTGCGAAACACCGCCAGGCCTGAAGGGTCGATTGTCGAGGCATATGTTGTTGATGAGTGCCTTACATTTTTCTCGAGGTACTTTGAAAATGTGGAAACAAGATTCAATCGGCCGGGCAGAAATAGAGAGCGGGATGATTTGCACATTGGTGATGTCTCGGTTTTCAACCATGGTGTGAACCTTCTTGGAGGGTCAGAGTACTTGGAGGCTGGTGATGACTATGAAAAAATGCATTGGTATGTGCTAAGGAGTTGCCCTGAGGTTCTACCATATATAGAGTATGTCATCTCTTGTGCATGCACCCTTATCCTTTTTCTTTAGTTGGAAGGAACCCATTTGCAAGCCCGATGATTTAATTAACTTAATGTTTTTGTTGGAATTGTAGATTGTGCAAAAGAGCTAAATAAGCAAGATTGCTGCATCATTGTTGATAGATGGCTTGCGAAGGGGCTTGCTAAATGGTTTAAGAATCATGTGAGATCTTTAGTCTTGGAATCAATTGCCACATGATTAATTTGTGTTTTTGTTATTAATCCTGGTTTATTTGTGCAGATCTTTAGTCTTGGAATCAATAATGTCAGTGCTGATCTTTTTGCTTTGGCATGTGAGCCGGATAGGCGAGTGAGGTTGTATTCAGCATGCATTGTTGATGGTGTCCGCTACCACATTGTTGACCGCGAGAAAAATAGAAACACACAGAACAGTGGAATAGTTGCTGAGGGAGACCATGATGGTGAAGACATGGACTTCTATGGTCAGCTCAAAAGCATCATAAGGCTCCAGTACAACTCCAGCAGAGGCGTCCATCGATCGGCCGTCTTGTTCCGTTGTGATTGGTTTGATCTTGGTGGCAGAAAGAAGACATGGATCCGATATGACGGAAACCTTGTTTACCATTTTAGCTTTTGGCTCCTTGGTGTTTGATAGCTGCATAGTGCATACATACACTTTTAGTGTGTGTTTCTTCCTTGCAAGATTCCTCAGGGACAACACTTGTGTGCGTTTCAAAGCAACCTTGTTTCCATACACACAACGCTTATCAAAACTGGTACAAACCTTTGTCTTGGGACCTACATGCAAGGAAAAGCCACATTTTCAAAATCAGCAATGCAAACAACATAAGTAAAAGATGAAGTAAAGGAGCAATGCAAACAGCCCGATGAAGTAAAGGATTTTTACCTCGACGCATGACAATCTTGTTGGCAGCGGCGGCTGTCGCAGCAGCGGCTTCCGCAGCAGCTTTCTTAGCGCGCCGCTTAGCCTTAGCTTTCTTAGCAGCAGCTCTCTTAGCAGCAGCCTCCGCAGCAATGGCAGCTTCGTCATCCGAGGAAATCTCGATGGTCCCAGGATAGTCCATGGTCAACTACCAAGAAAATCATGACAGCAATGTTAACATCTACTTAAATTCAACCATACAACATCACATTGAGAAATGAATGGAATGAACCAAACTCATCCATACAGCATCAGTGAGAAAGTAGATTATAAACATGACCCTCCTACACAAATTAGTTTGACAAAGCATAGAATTTTTTCACTTTTAGTTTGACAAAGCATCTACAACTAGTGGAAGCTACTGAAATAAAAGCAAGATATAAGAAAAGAAGAGAACATGTACAACACAGAGAAGCAAGATATAAGCAAGATATAACTACAGTCTGATACACATAGAGCACATGTACCATACAACATCAGAGAACACAAATATAGCTACAGATATAACATCAGAGCACATGTAACTACAGATATAACTACAGATATAACATCAGAGCACACAGATATACCACACACACAGATATACCATACACACAGATAACATTTATTCAGTATGAGCACATGTACAACTGCTACGGTTCAGAAAAAATCAGTATGAGCACATGTACAACTGCTAGGGTTCAGAAAATATCAGATTGGGATGCACATACACACAGAGCACATGTATGGGCGCTGTGTCCAGAACTAGGGTTCAGAAAAATTCACCCTCCCTTGTATATGCAATAAATTTCAAGAAATTTGTGTTACGGACTTACACTAGTACGAATAAGGAACTAGTCTCAGATTGATATCAGCAAATAGTTATATCGGGACAAGATAATCACATGCATAGAAAAGATGCCCAGCCCACTAGTTCTATCTGGTAAGAGGTGCTACGACATTTTATCTGGTAAGTAAAATATCTGCAGTTCTAGTTCTGTTAGTATAACATAACAATGCCCAACCCACTACACTGAAATCCAAGTGTTCGTCCGCTTGGGTAAGGTTTGATAGTCCTCTGCAAATCATATCATGGGGTAGTACGATGAACCCCCGAACTAATTACTGCTCAAAACCGCCAAGCCAATTCGTGCCACACAGCTAAGCCGCATTTGCAAAATCCACCTAGGGTTCTAAGGCATAATAGTAAATATCCAAATCTCTCGCATTGGAACATTCAAATCGAGCGAACGAGCGAACTCGATTTAGTCATTCTTCCCACAAAAACTACCGTTTGCACGACAGAACGACGCATACACAATAGATGGAGGAAAAAGGAGAGGGGAAAAGGGATTCAGGCGAGGAGGAGAGGGCCAGGGGAAGAGGGCCATAGACAGGGCAGGAACGGGCGGGGAAGGGGCGACCATTAGAGAGGGAGGTTAGGGGAGGTCAGACAGGGAAGGGATGAGCGGGGAGGGTCTTACTTGTGCGCCGCCGGGTGGAGGGAGGCAGATCGGCGGAGCTCCAGGCGGTCGGGGTCCAGATCGCCATCAGGTGCTCGAGGAGGAAGGCGAATGGCTCGAGGAGGGGATTATGAGGAAGGTGAATGGAGTGAGGAGGGGATTATGATGAAGGCGAATGGAGTAAGGAGTGGTAGGTAGCAGATTAAAATACAAATTCTAAATAATAAAATAAGATTTTCATTTTCATTTATATATGTGTCATTTTGCAACATACTAGACCAAATTACTTGGACAGTGACCTAAATGGGCTATCTCGAACCTTTTCGTTTTCATTGTCTTTTGACCGGCATAGTTTGTGATAAAAACGGTCCAGTCACGACATAGTTTTGACCGGATGCGGCACGGATGCGATGACAGGAACGATCAGTACCAGAAGCTGGAGGGAGAACTGAGCAGTTCATCAACCCTCGAGCCCAAAGTTGTGTGTCCGTGTCCGCACGAAGAAGTTTTTCTTTTTCCGAGTGCAAAAAACGGGACGTTTTATGAGGCAACCACCGAGTGACAGTTTTAGAATGACGTCAACCCATTTCTAGGGGCTGAGACTCGCTAAACTTGCGTTGGATCTCTAAAGAAATAGCATATTGTTAGTCTAAAAATGATTTTTTTCAAAAAATCATGGGCATCGAATCATGTACCTCTAGTTCAAATCGGACCCACTTCCTGCCGATTCGGCAGGAATTTGTCTTTTTCGCCAGGGGTGGACGGAACGGTTTGAGAGACCCTGGTTGGGACATTTTTCCATTTAAGGTGTCCTATTATTTTTGAAAAATGGGATGGTAGAATTTTGAAACTTTTATTTGGTGGTTGCTTCACAAAACGGCCCGTTTTTTGCGCTCGGAAAATGGAAAATGGTTTTCCGTGCGACGAAATGGAAAACTTCCTCTTGCAACATTGTTCGCCATCCCATGATGCACATGTGTGCATAATAAAGGCGCATTATCACAACTATGCCCTGATTCTTGCCATAACATTGGTCATTTGACCCGAAAGCCATGAAACCTCGAAAATGATAGGTCATTTTATGAATGTTTTTTTGTGACATACTCAATTTACCAAGTTTGGTATTTTTCCTTGCAACTATGTCACATAATAAGACACCACGCGAAGGATTTGCGTTGATTGGAACGTTTTTGATTTTGTTATTCCCGTTTCAAACTATAATCAAAACGACGGTCATGAAGGTTCTTAGCTAGGGGATGAGCCTTGATAAACTTGCGTTGGATCTCTGAAGAAATAGCATATTGTGTGTCTAAAAATGATTTTTTTAAAAAAATCATGGGCATCGGATCATGTACCTGTAGTTCAAATCGGACCCACTTCCTACCGATTCAGCAGGAATTTGTCTTTTTTGCCAGGGGTGCACGGAAAGGTTTGAGAGACCCCGGTTGGGACATTTGTGCATTTAAGGTGGCCTATTATTTTTGAAAAATGGGATGGTAGCATTTTGAAACTTTTATTTGGTGGTTGCTTCACAAAATGGCTCGTTTTTTGCGCTCGGAAAATGGAAAATGGTTTTTCCGTGCGACAAAATGGAAAACTTCCTCCTATAACATTGTTCGCCATCCCATGATGCACATGTGTGCACAATACAGGCGCATTATCACAAACTATGCCCTGATTCTAGCCATAACATTGGTTATTTGACCCGAAAGCCATGAAAACCTTCGTGTGGCGTCATTTTATGTGCACGGTCCAAACAATGTAAAACCTTCGCGTGACGTCATTTTATGTGCCATAGTGTAAAAAAACCCTTTGCGTTGCGTTATTTTAAGTGACATAGTATCTAGTGGGTAGAAACTTTTTTCAGCAAAATTATGTGCAACAAAAATGCCATAACCATTTAACCCCATATATCCCAAAATCCATTAACCCTAAACCCAAAAAATTCTGCTGCCCAAACCGATTTTTTTTGCCTCTTGTGCTGCCAAAACCCATTTTTTTTTGCCTCTCCCGCCCACAAATTTCGGCAATGAAAAAGAGAAAGACAAGGGCAATTTTGACAAACCCACCCCATCCCACCCATCCATCCCCACCTGACCCCGGTCCTCTCCCCAGTCCCCACCCATCCATCCTCATCTCACACCTCCACTCCCCACGACACAAGAGGCGACGGCCCCGTGCCGCGCGCTCGCTCCCCCGACGGACCCGCGCCACGCGCTCTCTCCCCGGACGGCCCCGCGCCACGCGCTCGCTCCCCCGACGGCCCTGCGTCGTGCGCTAGCTCCCACGACGGGCACGGGCTGGTAGATGCGACCGACGACGATGACGCTAGCGAAGGCGACACCCACAGAAGGGGAGCGATCTTCCTCTTAGTTTGACAGTCAGGCGAGTTCTTTGCTCCTTCTACTACCGGCCGATTAGGGTTAGGGTTTGGTTCTCATGGCGTGTCTAGGGTTAGGGTTTGGCTCTCATGGCGTGTCTAGGGTTAGGGTTTGGCTCTCCTGACGTGTCTAGGATTCTATGCTAGGGCTTGCATTTAGCTCTTGTGATTCACAACCAATTTCGGCTATGGTATGTGCTTGCGTTTTGCCCACCGTTTGTAGTTAGATGCAGAGCTTGTTGCTACACACTGTCAGTAGTTGCTACTCTCATCAAATAAATCTTGGTTGTGAATATAAATATGAATGTGTAGACTCACATCATGTGCTTGCCTTTTAATCTTATGTGCTGATTTATGATGCCACTAAATATAAATCTGAATGTGTAGACTCACACCATAGTAGTTATATTGCTGATTGAATATGTGCATGTTGTATGCATTGCAGTTGCTATTCGTGGTTCAGGGAACCATGTTCTTGCCTTTTAATCTTATTAACCCTCTCTTTTGTAATTTATCTTTGCTTGCTTCCGTAATGCCATTTATGATGCCATTTATCTAACCACGTGTTCCCTGCAGGAAAGTGGCAAGTGATTTATCAAGGTAAACAGAGCTCGACATCACCAACCTAGCAGCTTCAATCCAGCCACTTAGAGATAAGCAATGGCAAGGAAGAAAGAGCCTGCTGGTATGAAATGATCTCCTTGTGCTTATGCTGCTAGTTTTCTAATGACTGTTTGCACATATGCTAAGTATAGAAATTTGCCTAGCTTGTGCTTATAATCTGGTAATTGAAAATGTACCAAGAGCCTGCTGGTATGAAATGAGCTCCTTGTGCTTATGCTACTAGTTTTCTAATGATTGTTTGCACTTAGGATAGGTATAGAAATTTTCTTAGCTTGTGATTATAATCTGGTAATTGAAAATGTACTAAGAGCCTGCTGGTATGAAATGAGCTCCTTGTGCTTATGCTGCTAGTTTTCTAATTAGGTTAATCTACTAGTATTAAATGTAACTAAAACATGATTGGATTATTTAGTTGTTTGAGTTGTCTTGCTCTCCTATGCATTTCCACCATTCATCTAATGGCCATATTTTCTCTATTCATGTAAAGAAGTGCCCCTCATTGAGTAGAGAAGGTTAGGGCTAAGCATATGATGAGGAACAACCGTATTCTTCAGTCCCTTGGTATTCCCGTGGTAGTATCAATGATTAGAAGGTCAAGTGCAGGCAAAGAAGGTAGTGCACTTACCACTGAGGAATCTGCCATAACAAACGATGGAAGCTCAGATTATAATCCAAAGGATGATGAAGTTATGGATGGAGAGGAAGTTGATGACATTGTAGTGCAAAAGAATGTGAAGGTGAAAATTATTTATCTTGTTTGGAGGGGTGGGAGTACTTAAATGCTTTGTGCTTCCTTGTTTATCTTTCATTTCTTGTTACTTGCCATTGATGCTTAATGCCATTTTACTTGTTTATATGAGGCCTAGAAGTCTAGGAGGAAGAAGGGTGCAATCAATAAAGTAAGCAAGAGCAAGAATAGTTCGGAAACATCAACAACAATGGCTCCAGGAAGGATTTTTGCGATACCTCCTGGAGGAACGAAGAGAATGCTGGAAACAGAAGAAGAACCTGCTCCTAGAATGACTAGGCAGAAATCAAAGGAGACCGCTGTACCTAACCGTGAAGAAAGCCCACTGCACCAGGATGATGTGTTTGTGCCCATTGATGAAGGAAGCTCTCTCCATCTCGAACTCAGCCCTGTTTCACATACTGTGGACAGGAATCAGCCTCTAGACTATGCTGATTTTTTTGGAGACCGTGAGGAGGCAATGAATGATGAAGGCAAGTTCATCTTGTACTTCTCTTCTTTTACTTGTTCATTGTTTGAATGTAAAGACAACATATATGGGTGACTGTATCCAATGATGTTTTAATGTTTCCTTTTCAGGTACTCTTACCGTGGTAAAGAAAGTTGTTGTGGTCAAGAATTTTAGGAAGGGCTCGGGGTTAGAAAAGCTAACGAAGGGTCTAGGATCAAAGGTGAGGACTGAAATAGCTGAAGGGATGAAGCGTCAGGAGAAGCCTGTGCAGGCTGCAAAGCTAGCATCAGAGACGGGACTCATTGTGAGAACTCATATGCCAATTCTTCCTCACTTCAAGGAATTCAAAAAGGACACAAGCCTGGTGAAAGACTACGTGGGAAAAGTTGCAGTAAGCTCTCTATGCCGATTCTATGTTGCTGACTGTTCTTTCTTCCCTCTTACACATATTATATGGTTACTAATCTTGCCATTTCCCTCTTTGCTGCCTTGGTAGGGAAACTTTGATATGGACACCGATTCAACTGACATTCAGGCCGCGTGCAATGATATCCTAAAGAATGTGTCCAAGAACAGACGTGATTATGTCACGAAGCAATATTTTGATAAATTCGAAGCAAGCTAGGTCAGCATCAAATCGCCCATTGCATACATAACGGATTGTGAATGGCAAAAGCTGTTTGATCTATGGTCAAGTCCAAGACACAAGGTATGTTAGTACCTTGCTTTACCATGTGCATGTCACCTGTCTTATTTGCTTTGTTGTATGCAAAAGATGATGGGATGTACCAATCTGCAGGACACCTGTAGGAAGAACATGGATAATAGAACAAAAGTCAAGTTTGGGCAAAAAACTGGTTCTCGCTGCTATCTATCTCATGTGCATGCAATTGTAAGATCCACATTGTTGTTTTCCTCTATTTTTTCCCTTCACACATAAGTAACTTTCTCGCAAAAGCTTATGTTTTGATTCTTGCTGAAACATTTTCAGAAGGAGGCAAGAAAGGTTGATAAGCTGTCTGCTGTTGAGATGTTCAAGGTAACCCACAACAGCACTAAGGATGACGTTTCAGAGGAGGCTAAGATTGCCATAGTAAGTCACACTTTCAGTCTGTTTATGGTTTTGTTAATGACTGCATAGTAGGTGGTAATCGTCTGATGAAAATGTTTTGTAAGATTTTGAATACATAGGAGGTGGTAAGAGTCCGTGTTGGTGTCTGGTTAGTGTGTGCACCAAACGCTAGAAGTGTGGTTGTTGTAGTTATTATATAATTCTTATGATTTGCTCCTAAAAACCTGCTTCCATATCTCAAATCTTTAATGAAACAACCATTTATTCAATTTAGCTGTATCAACAGATTCCTTGTAGTGTCTCAATATCTCTTGTTGTTCAAATTCTAGAACACATCTTCGCATGATGCCATATACTCCTTTATATAAGTGTGGGTCATCCCAAAAGTAATGCCTTAGATCATAAAATAATTTCCTTCTATGCTGAGCTGTAAAGGTTGGAGGCAAATACTTGGAAACAATAAAGTTAGCATAATCAGCATACCAAGGACTCTCATGCAGACTTGCCCTTATCGCAGCCAACTTCTCATTTGGAAAACTACCATTAATAGGCAATGGGTCAAAAGAAATGTTTCCCAAACGAGATAAATTGTCAGCAACAGGATTTTCAGCACCTTTCCTATCTACAATATGCAGATCAGACTCTTGTAAAAGCAAAACCCACCTGATAAGTCTAGGCTTAGCGTCCTTCTTTGTCATAAGATACTTGATAGCAGCATGATCAGTATGAATAGTAACCTTTGAATCAACAATATAAGGCCTAAACTTATCACATGCAAAGATTACAACTAATAACTCTTTTTCAGTAGTAGCATAATTCCTTTGAGCAACATCTAGAGTCTTGCTAGCATAATGAATAACATTTAACTTCTTATCAACATGTTGTCCAAGGACAACACCCACAACAAAATCACTAGCATCACACATAATTTCAAAAGGTAAACTCCAATCAGGTGGTTGAACAATATGAGTAGTTGTCAAAGATTTCTTCAAAGTTTCAAAAGCTTCCTTACAATCATCATCAAAAACAAAAGGTACATCTTTTTGAAGAAGATTAGGAAGGGGCTTTGAAATTTTGGATAAATCTTTAATAAACCTCCTAGAGAAGCCAACATGACCAAGGATACTACGAATACCTTTAATATCTCTAGGGCAAGGCATCTTCTCAATTGCTTCAATTTTGGCTCTATCCACTTCAATGCCTCTTTCAGAGATCTTGTGTCCAAGAACAATCCCTTCATTAACCATGAAATGACATTTCTCCCAATTAAGAACAAGGTTGGTTTCTTCACATCTCTACAAAAATTTATCAAGGTTGTTGTCACATCCCAAAATTCTCCTAATTTTGGAATGTGAAATAAATAAATAAGTTTGATTGATTGTTTAACTATGTTGAAACTTCTCAAAGAGAAGAAACTTTTGAATAGAAAATCCTCTCAACCTTGAATTCAAAATCTTATATTCTTTTGTTATGACCTAAGTAGCCATATAGGCAAACGGGCATGGATTGATTATGGATTGTAGAATTGGTGTACACGATTTCAAAATGAAAATCATGAAGCATTCATAAGCATTTCATTACATCCATGCAAAGTTATCACAAACTAAATCCAAATCCTGATATCTAAATCCTATAATTGATTTGCCCAAATGTTCCTAAAGGAAATTAAATTGAATTTATAAAACTCACTATTGCTAAGACAACGATTATTGCTAAATTATAGCCTAAAAAGATCCAATTAATATTACAAAATTTTAGAAACAAAATTGAGCTCATTTGGAGCTAGTATGAAAAAGTTATGGAACAAATACAAACACATAAAGATATAAATAAAATGGAATATACAAGGATTTATAAATCCACTAATTCCAAACTAGTAAAAAGATTACAAATTTGATCCTATAATGATCTATTCGATTTTAGAAAATTTTAGAAACAAGAATCATGTCATTTGAAGTTCGTATGCAAAAGATATGAGGAAAACAAGTATATAAAAAAAACCTGAGCGGGCCGGCCCACCCGGACCGAGCCAGCCGACGGGAGCACAGGCGTACAACTCGGTTGCTTTAAAAACCGTGCGAAAATACGTTTTCTAGACCTATCTCTACTCAAACTCTTATAACTTTTTATCTACAACTCCGAATTGACTTCCGTTTGTTTCTATTTGTTCCCTACTTCAATACCTATCTCTACACCGTCTCAAACCTCCATATAAACTCGTGGAGCCATAGCTGTACGAGTTTTTCTTCTCGAAATCCCGAATCTACATATGCCCGAATCTTATTTCGCTTTTTAACCCATCTAGACTTCGTCGTTTGCCTTCGGTCAAAAAACGAAAGTTGTAGGAATTGTCGAAATCTTTCAATCCCGACAAACCTCACCTCTTTTCATCCACCACAGCCGGAGAATTTCGTATCGCAATATTTTAGATCTTACGGTGTAAATCCAAGATCTACTCGCGCTCGTTTCTTCAAATCCAAATTCCTTTGGTGAGAAGGTAGGAATAATGATTTCCCACAACTTTTATGTTCTAAGTTTTTCAATTTGACCTACGGATTTGTCTCTCTAAGACAGATCTATTTCTTGTCTATTCTGAACCAAAATTGGGTCAATCTCTTCTTCTAGCCACCGGATCCTATCCAGACGTTCGAGATCCAATTAAACCGGTGCGTGCCATGTTGTCATCCCGGTTATCTTCCTCATCAACTCCACGTCAACGTAAGGTCAACACCTAGTCCCAGTCAGCATGCAAAGTCAACCTGTCCAGTCAGCGGAATATTCCGTGTAATATTCCGTTTGAATTTAAAATTGCATATTATAGATCTAACTTGTAAAATTCATTAGAAATTCATAACACGTCCAAAAATTGCGTATAATATATCAAATTGAAGATAATTGTACGTAGAATTATCTTATCAGAATAGATCCAAATTTTACTGTACGTGGTTACTGCAGTAATTTAATTAGTTTTAATGGTCTTTTAGGTTAATAAATTCATAAGAAATTATCTGTAACTCCAAAAAATATGAACAATATATCAAATTGAATCTACTGTAATGTAAATTAATAATATCTGGTTGGATCTAGCCTTTGCCGATTATTTAACCTGTAGCATTTTAATTAGTTTTAATGGCTTTATAAATCATTAAATTCATAGTAAATTAATTGCTTGTCACAAAAATATAAATGATATACCGATGGAAAGCTGGTTCCATGTAGATCATCAATATGAAATTAGTTCAGCCTTTGACTGTAAGGTTTTTCCTTGAATATTTAAATGGTGTAATGGTCTATTTAGAGTAATAAATTCATAAGAAAATAAATACTGCTCAGAAAATTACAAATAATATGTCCCTAGAATCACAATTCCGTGGAGATTACAGATATAGTTTTAATTTGATTTTTAGACAACAGAAACTATATGAATAATTTAGAACCCAGTAAACACTATTTAAATCATACAAAAAGATCTATAACTCCGATTAGGGTGAATCCAAGTGCTAAGGTTTTGTATTGACAATATATATACAGAGAAATTGCATGACAAATTATTGGTACTGTTAAAACATAAATTCATACAGAAATATTTAAACCCATTGAAATAGTGTTTTAATCATAAGAAAATATCTATAACTCCTTTTTAGGTGATTCAAATTGCCACTGTCTCTAAATTGCATTATCTATCCAGTAGAATCTAGTTCACAATTTAATACGACATAAACATATTTAGTTCAATTAAAGTGGTATACACCATTTTAAATCAATACAACTTTAGTAATAAAAGCTTTAGTGCATTAAATGACTTTCCACATGCATCATGTAATCTAACTATGTTCAGAACACTAAATGCAACCATTGTGACTCATTAAATCGTCATGCATGCATTTGTTCATCATTGTTTTCTTCTAATGTTGCACTGTTGTATGTTTGCAACGTTTTGAATGGTGTTTGTTGTGTTTGCTTCAAACGTTAGATTGCGAGGAGTGCAACTACTGTGATTGCAACTACTATGATTGCAAGTATTGTGGTTATTATGAAAGAGGCCATTATAATTGTGAGTATTATCTAATTGACTGCATCTACAACAAATTCAAGTGGTGCTATCTTGGTCATTAATGTCTTATTGTTTTCCTATGCATTGCAGATGTTTTTGTAGAATTGCATCTGTAGGAATTGATGTGTATATGCTATGCTATATCCCATATTATTCCCTAGCATTCCTTGTTTATGAGCCATCGTATTGGTAGATTGCTTAGCTATGCTATTTAGACGAGGAAGGGAATCACATCATGAAAAGTTATATGTTTTGAAAGGCTTATGTTTTGCTAAATGACAAACCAACATGTTTTAATGAACCACCTGGGCGGAATGGCATTGATTGGGTCATCGAGTGTATTTATGGTGGGGAATGCCGCCCAGGACACTGAGAAATGATTGGTTTCTTTGTTTGGAAGCTTTCGTGTGCAACCATGTGCCAATAATGAAATGGGCGGTTGGTTGAACTCAGTAGGTTGTGGTAACTCGAACCCGCGTATCCAGAGATGTAGATAGTGTAGGTTGGACCTGGCGTCGGGATTGGGGAGCTACTTTCCGAACGGTTCCTTCTTGGACTTCTCCCTATCATCACCCAATATGAGAGTGGTGGTACGAGCTGGGCTGGCCAAGTCACATGGGTAAAGTGTACTAACCCCTGCAGGGTGTATAAACTAAGTGCTTAGCCGTGTCACCGGTTATGGACAATTTGAGCGACCTGATACTGATGCTATGATATTTCTCACTCATCCTTATTTCTTAATTAATTAAAACTTGTTGGGTGAACATAATTGGGTAGGAGCACCTAGGAGTGAACCAGAGTGTCCTATTTATCGTATTGGAAAACTACTTTGTTACAAATGTTAGGATAAAACTGTTGCTTTATGCAAATGAGCCTGAACTCCACTTGGCCAAATAAGCATGTAGTTGATAGATCTGTTGTTAACCACTTTAGCCTACTTGCCATACATTCAATGTATTGACCATTCGTGGCTGCAACATTTCATGTTACAGGTTATATCGTATCTGAGTGATCGTTCATAGGTCGCGAGACTCCACTCAACAATTGTTCGCCTGTGGCACATTTGGAGGATGGAGATCTACCTTGTATTCGTTTTCCGCTGTGTACTTGAATAAATAATGTAAATTCTGGATCATATTCATTGTATTTATGATGCACAGTTATATTTGGTATCATTTTTTACTGTGTGTGCCAGTGAACCGATCCAGGATTGGCACTATACACATGAACTCAGCCTTATTAGGAGAGGGTGTTACAAGATGGTATCAGAGCTGTGTGTTGACTGTAGGATCGTGACCTTAGAAATGGATTAGCAATAGGAGACCTCTATTAGGAGAACAATAATATTTTCTACTTACTAGAGTTCTTATATTCCTTATCTATCTTTTCTAGAACCTCTTCATATTTAAAAATTTATAGTTGTCCATTCTCATGATACCTATATGGGAGTTATCTAAGTAAAAGAACAAATAGTATGACATAAATAAACATCTCATCAAGTTTGGTTAGGTCTAGACCACCATGTTCTATCTCTTTAGGAGATCATCGCTATCGTGTTAGCATATTGTTCTTACCAACTTATGTGGTATGACAATATAGGTTGTTTGCTTGGTTGTATTGAGCTATTTTGTGTGATGTTTTTTTAGGATCAGTTAGTTTTGAACTCTAATGTTTCTAAAATTGTGATGAGGTTTTTAAATTAGTTTAATGGTGTGAATTGATTGAAATTCGTGATTTTACCGCTGTAGTTTTCTGCGGACCTGTAGTACCACGCGATTTTTCATATTTTATTGGTAACTCAGAAAAATCTAAACAAATATGATCTGGAGCGTAATTACCTTTAGTACATGCACAAAAATTAGCTAAAATTCCTGACGAGTTTAAGGTTCCCAGAAAAATTCGTGAAACCTCTTTGTCTGCTTTTTTGATTTAGTTTAGTGCTTATATGTTGCTATGTTTTACTCTAGTATTGTTCCCAATGCTTTCAAACTATTTTGTGTTTATATACTACTAAGTTTAGACCTCTGTATTATTGTTATGCAAGTGCTTGCTTGTGTGTTGATTCCTTATGATTGTTTGCTTGTTTGTGACATTGATTGCTTCATATAGTTATGGGTAGGATTATTTTCTTAGTCGTTCTTTACTATAGAATCTATTCTTCCCTATCTTGAACCCATGGAGATATAATGATGTGTTAAGTGGAAGGTTTGACAACACAATGCATTTAGGAAAGAGAATGCTTCACCTAATGGAAAAAGAGATGTGGGAGTATGAAGTGTTGAAATGATGTTATGTAGTAGATTACCCAACCTGAAAGTTGAAGTATCAATAGTTTAGTTTTAGTAGTAGCTTGTTGATTGAATACATGGGAGCATACATAGAGCATTAGTTCGTGCCCATGGAAATATTCTTCAAGGCAAGTGAGAATGCCCGAGTGATAGAAAAACGTGATTCACATTTCCTCATACAGGGTAATGATTTGGGTGCAGGATGGATTGATCACCATTCCTACTACTCTTATTATTCGCTCTTGTACTTTTGGCTTTGCGAATCTTGAGTGCCTTTCAGCCTTAGTAGAGAGCCGACGTTGAGCCTAAACCTTAGAATGGTAGATTGTTCCACCTCTATAAAAGCATTCATTTCTAAGCGTAGGAATGTTGGGTAAGGATGAATCCCAACCGTGAATTATAGGCACCGTGAAGTAAACGTTCCCTATTTTCCCACCATGAGAGTTTTGCTAGTTTAAGAAGTGCTTTCTTGAAAACTATCAATCATGATGTTTAGAATGTGCAAGAGATGTTGTGTCAATAAAAGTCTAACGGAGAACCAATCTGAGCTAAGTGGATCCTCGAGAAATGACCTAGTCAATTTTCTTTTAAGGGTGGTAGCATCCTAATGGATCCCGAACCTTTCTTTCTTTCTAGCCTTCCCAAATCTCAGGACGAGATTTATTTTAAGGGTGGTAGTCTGTCACATCCCAAAATTCTCCTAATTTTGGAATGTGAAATAAATAAGTAAATTTCATTGATTGTTTAACTATGTTGAGACTTCTCAAAGAGAAGAAACTTTTGAATAGAAAATCCTCTCAACCTTGAATTCAAAATCTTATATTCTTTTGTTATGACCTAAGTAGCCATATAGGCAAACGGGCATGGATTGATTATGGATTGTAGAATTGGTGTACAAGATTTAAAAATGAAAATCATGAAGCATTCATAAGCATTTCATTACATCCATGCAAAGTTCTCACAAACTAAATCCAAATCCTGATATCTAAATCCTATAGTTGATTTGCCCAAATGTTCCTAAAGGAAATTAAATTGACTTTATAAAACCCACTATTGCTAAGACAACGATTATTGCTAAATTATAGCCTAAAAAGATCCAATTAATATTACAAAATTTTAGAAACAAAATTGAGCTTATTTGGAGCTAGTATGAAAAAGTTATGGAACAAATACAAACACATAAAGATATAAATAAAATGGAATATACAAGGATTTATAAATCCACTAATTCCAAACTAGTAAAAAGATTACAAATTTGATCCTATAATGATCTATTCGATTTTAGAAAATTTTAGAAACAAGAATCATGTCATTTGAAGTTCGTATGCAAAAGATATAAGGAAAACAAGTATATATTAAAAATAAAAACTGAGCGGGCCGGCCCACCCGGACCGAGCCAGCCGACGGGAGCACAGGCGTACAGCTCGGTTGCTTTAAAAACCGTGCGAACATACATTTTCTAGACCTATCTTTACTCAAACTCTTATAACTTTTTATCTACAACTCCGAATTGACTTCCGTTTGTTTCTATTTGTTCCCTACTTCAATACCTATCTCTACACCGTCTCAAACCTCCATATAAACTCGTGGAGCCATAGCTGTACGAGTTTTTCTTCTCGAAATCCCGAATCTACATATGCCCGAATCTTATTTCGCTTTTTAACCCATCTAGACTTCGTCGTTTGCCTTCGGTCAAAAAACAAAAGTTGTAGGAATCGTCGAAATCTTTCAATCCCGACAAACCTCACCTCTTTTCATCCACCACAGCCGGAGAATTTCGTATCGCAATATTTCAGATCTTACGGTGTAAATCCAAGATCTACTCACGCTCGTTTCTTCAAATCCAAATTCCTTTGGTGAGAAGGTAGGAATAATGATTCCCCACAACTTTTATGTTCTGAGTTTTTCAATTTGACCTACGGATTTGTCTCTCTAACACAGATATATTTCTTGTCTATTATGAGCCAAAATCGAGTCAATCTCTTCTTCTAACCACCGGATCCTATCCAGACGGTCGAGATCCAATCAAACCACTGCGTGCCATGTCGTCATCCCGGTTATCTTCCTCATCAACGCCATGTCAACGTAAGGTCAACATCTAGTCCCAGTCAGCATGCAAAAAAGTCAACCTGTACAGTCAGCGGAATATTCCTTGGAATATTCCATTCGAATTTAAAATTGCATATTATAGATCTAACTTGTAAAATTCATTAGAAATTCATAACACGTCCAAAAATTGCGTATAATATATCAAATTGAAGATAATTGTATGTAGAATCACCTTACCAGAATAGATCCAAATTTTACTAAACGTGGTTACTGCAGTAATTTAATTAGTTTTAATGGTCTTTTAGGTTAATAAATTCGTAAGAAATTATCTGTAACTCCGAAAAATATGAACAATATATCAAATTGAATCTACTGTAATGTACATTAATAATATCTGGTTGGATCTAGCCTTTGCTGATTATTTAACCCGTAGCATTTTAATTAGTTTTAATGGCTTTATAAATCATTAAATTCATAGTAAATTAATTGCTTGTCACAAAAATATAAATGATATACCGATGGAAAGCTGGTTCCATGTAGATCATCAATATGAAATTGGTTCAGCCTTTGACTGTAAGGTTTTGCCTTGAAGATTTAAATGGTGTAATGGTATATTTAGAGTAATAAGTTCATAAGAAAATAAATACTGCTCAGAAAATTACAAATAATATGTCCCTGGAATCACAATTCCGTGGAGATTACAGATATAATTTAGTTTAATTTTTAGACAACAGAAACTATATGAATCATTTAAAACCCATTAAACACTATTTAAATCATACAAAAAGATCTATAACTCCGATTAGGGTGAATCCAAGGGCTAAGGTTTTGTATTGACAATATCTATACAGATAAATTGCATGACAAATTATTTGGTACTGTTAAAACAGAAATTCATACAGAAATATTTAAACCTACTGAAATAGTGTTTTAATCATAAGAAAATATCTATAACTCCTTTTTAGGTGATTCAAATTTCCACTGTATCTAAATTGCATTATCTATCCAGTAGCACCTAGTTCACAATTTAATACGACATAAACATATTTAGTTCAATTAAAGTGGTATACACCATATTAAATCGATACAACTTTAGTAATAAAAGCTTTAGTGCATTAAATGACTTTCCACATGCATCATGTAATCTAACTATGTTCAGAACACTAAATGCAACCATTGTGACTCATTAAATCGTCATGCATGCATTTGTTCATCATTGTTTTCTTGTAATGTTGCACTGTTGTATGTTTGCAACGTTTTGAATGGTGTTTGTTGTGTTTGCTTCAAACGTTAGATTGCGAGGAGTGCAACTACTGTGATTGCAACTACTATGATTGCAAGTATTGTGGTTATTACGAAAGAGGCCATTATAATTGTGAGTATTATCTAATTGACTGCATCTACAACAAATTCAAGTGGTGCTATCTTGGTCATCAATGTCCAATTTATCGTATTGGAAAACTACTTTGTTACAAATGTTAGGATAAAACTGTTGCTTTATGCAAATGAGCCTGAACTCCACTTGGCCAAATAAGCATGCAGTTGATAGATCTGTTGTTAACCACTTTATCCTACTTTCCATACATTCAATGTATTGACCATTCGTGGCTGCAACGTTTCATGTTGCAGGTTATATCGTATCTGAGTGATCGTTCATAGGTCGCGAGACTCCACTCAACAATTGTTCGCTTGTGGCACATTTGGAGGATGGAGATCTACCTTGTATTCATTTTCCGTTGTGTACTTGAATAAATAATGTAAATTCTGGATCATATTCGTTGTATTTATGATGCACAGTTATATTTGGTATCATTTTGTACTGTGTGTGCCAGTGAACCGATCCAGGGATTGGCACTATACACATGAACTCAGCCTTATCAGGCGAGGGTGTTACAATTGTGCAAACAGTTATCAAAGAAGTTCCATAGAAGGAAAAATCGTCCATAAAAACCTCCACAATTTCTTCACAAAAACCATGAAAGATAGCAGGCATACATCTCTGAAAGGTAGCAGGAGCATTACATAAACCAAAAGGCATACACCTATAAGCATAAGTACCATAAGGACAAGTAAAAGTAGTTTTCTCTTGATCTTGTGCTTTCACAACAATTTGAGAAAACCCAGAATAGCCATCAAGAAAGCAAAAGTGGGTCTTTTTGGACAACCTCTCAAGCATTTGATCAATAAAGGGCAACGGATAATGATCTTTATTAGTAACTTTATTGATCTTTCTAAAATCAATGCACATTCTATACCTAACTACTACTCTTTGAGGTATAAGCTCATTATCTTCATTAGGCACACCAGTTATCCCCCTTTCTTGGGAACACAATGAACAGGACTAACCCATTGACTATCAACAATAGGATAAATAATACCAGCATCAAGGAGTTTTAATACCTCATTTCTTACCACATCCTTCATCTTAGGATTTAGACGGCGTTGGTGTTCAACAACTGGTTTTGCATCAGGCTCAATATTAATAGCATGCTAACATATAGTAGGAGAAATTCCTTTTAAATCATCAAGAGTATAACCCATAGCTCCTCGGTGTTTTTTCAATACTTCCAATAACCTCTCTTCTTCCTTTCCTGAAAGTTTAGAACTAATAATAACAGGATACACTTTGTTATTATCAATATAAGCATATTTAATATCATTAGGTAAAGGTTTTAATTCAAAAAAGGGTCCTCTTTAGGTGGTAGTGTGGTACCCAAATCTTCCACAGGTAGATTATGCTTAAGTAACTCAGGCTGACGAAGGAAAACCTCGTCAATCTCATTTCTTTCCTTCATGAAGACACCACTTTCATGATCTTCCATGAACTGCTGCAAGGCATTGTTAGGAGCAAGAGAAATAGCAGAAAGTTTTTCAACCCTGAAATCATCATTAGGCAGTTTATTTTCATAAGGAGTTTTGGAAAATTTGGAAAAATTGAACTCATAAGACTCTCCATCAAACTTAGTAAAAACTTTTTCCTTCCTACAATCTATAATAGCCCCACAAGTATTTAGGAAGGGTCTACCAAAGATAATGGGATATGTTTTACTAGCTTCTTTACCAAGTACCAGAAAATCATCAGGATATTTAATCTTACCACAAAGGATCTCCACATCCCTTACAATGCCAATGGGGAAAACTTGCTCCCTGTTGGCAAGGTGAATAACCACATCAATTTCTTCAAGCTCACAAGGACCAATTTCATGCATAATTTCCCTGTAAAGCTCATAAGGAATAGCACTAGAACTAGCACCAATATCACATAAACCATAATAGTTATGGCTAACAATTATAACATGAAGCATAGGTACACTAGCTTTTCTAGCTTTCTTAGGATGAGAAACAATATTAGTGGCGTCTTCACAGAAGACAATATGCTCATCCTCTATATTTCTAGTGACAAGGTCTTTCACAATAGCTACCATAGGCTCAATATCAATAAGCTCATCGGACCCCACAGTTTTCTTTAAGCTTTTGCTAACCACATTAGCTATAATAGAATGATCCCTTACCTTAGCAGGGAAATGGATTTTCTCCACATACGGTTCAGGCAAAATAGGATCAACAGTACAAACCTCTGTGCTAGCAGGAACATGGGTGACAATGTCTTTATAAGGAGCATGGTACTTGTCCCACTCTTTCTTGGAAATTTCAATACATGAGGCAAAGGCATTAAAACATTTTGCAAGAACTTGAGGATCAAGAGCAAACTCATTGCTAATATCACGGAAGTCATCAGTGCCCATAAAAGATTTAATGCATTCATAATCATAGTTTATACCTGACTTTCTTCCTTTGTCATTCTCCCAAGCTTTAGTATTTTCTTGAATACGGTCTAGTAGATCCCATTTAGCTTCTTCCTTCATACGTGTGGATGATCCAGCACAAGAAGCATCTAGTAAATCTTTATCATGAAGAGAGAGCCTAGCATAAAAGTTATTGATAATAATATTGTTAGGGAGTTCATGAATATGACATTTAAGAATTAGTAACTTCATCTCCCCCAAGCTTGAGATGTACTCTCTCCATCGCGAGGCCAAAAGTTATATATTATATTTCTATCCTTATGAATTTCACTTGGAGGATAAAATTTAGAGTATAATAGATATGCCATCTCCTCTCATTCCATGGATTGTCCATTCTTCAGCAGCTTATACCATTCTTTAGCTCTCCCTTTCAATGATATAGAGATTAAATTCTTCTTCACCTATTCAGTTGTGATACCTGCACACTTAAACAACCCGCATAATTCATGGATAAAGAGAAAATGATCACCAGGATGGACAGTTCCATCCCCAAAATAATAATTATCCATAACACGATCAACAATACTCGTAGGTACCTTAAAAGGACCTATCTCAATAGGTGGTGGTTCATCTACTACCCTAGCAGTGGTAGTAGTTTTCCCAAACAGAAAACCAAGTGGGTTATCCATATTGGAAACAAAGTAACAAGCAGTAACAAAAGAAATACTCACAGTAGAAGTTTCCTTTACCAGTTCCACTCTTCAATAGCGCTTCACTCCTTGGCAACGACGCCAGAAAATAGTCTTGATGACCCACAAGTATAGGGGGTGTATCGTAGTACTTTTGATAAATAGGAGTGTCGATCCTAATGAGGAGCAGAAGGTGCTGAATACTGGTGTGGAGCAGGAAATCCCTGTGAATACTTAGCAAACGGAATTTTAGTGGTTTTCTGATAAGGCAAAAAAACAAAGTGCAAGTAATAAAGAACAAATGCAGCAAGTGGCCCAATCCTTTCTTAGAAAACGACAAGCCGGTGGAAATACTTATAAAGACCAAACGTTCTCGAGGACACATGGGAATTCTATCAAGTGCTTTCGCTTCATATAGCTGAGTACTCTGCTTTGGTGTTGTAAGTGTTGTGTGGGTGAACCTATGCTAATGTACCGACCTTACTTGGACTAATACATACTTGTGATTAAACCCCCTGCAAACATCCGTAACTACAGGAAAGTAATTAAGATATAAATCTAACTACAGCCTTAAACTCTGAGATCCTACGCTCCCTTGTGCAAAGGTGTCCTAACGGGGGTTCAGGTTTCTGTCACTCCGGTAACCCCACAATTAGTATCCAAATACACAATGCATTCCCCTAGGCCCATAAATGGTGAAGTATCATGTAGTCGACGTTCACATGACACCACTAGAAGAATAGCACCACAACTTAAATACTAAACATTGAATAATAACTCAACACAAATCCACTAATAACAACATGACTTCTCCCATGTCCTCAAGAACTAGTCGAACTACTCACAAGACATCATATGGATCAAGATCAAAGATGATACGATAATGGATAACAATCTGAACATAAACAACAATCCAATGGTTTCACTCACAAGCATCAACTACAATAGTAATTAACACCGGGAAAGTTTCCCCTCAGAACTAAAGCAATATCCAACATAATTGTTACAGCAGGACAGAGTGGTGATGATGGTGCTAGTGGATATGATGATGATGATCCCAATGAATCCTAGCTTGATGACGGTGTTGATGGCGACAATCTCCCCTCTCCAGGAAGGAATTCCCTTGGCAGAAATCTGTCTGTCGGAGAGATCTTTCTCTCTCGGCGTTTTCCGCCCCTCAAAGGCGGCGGAAATCTATCTGTGGTCGCCCCCTCAGGCTTAAGGTTTCATAGGGAAGATATAGGCGAAGGGTGGAGTAGGAGGCCGGACAGGTGGGCCACACCTGCCCTAGGCGTGTGGGGTCTGGTGGGCCCGCGCCTAGGGGGATGTGGGCCCCCTGTGGCCGTTCTTCGCCTCCCCTTCTAGATTCCTCTGTCTTCCGAGAATATAATATTTTCCCCTATTTTTCTGGTATTTCTCTAATCTTCGCGAAATTGCATCGAAACGCCTTCTTTTCCATCAGAATCCAGACTCTGGCATTTCATCCTCCAAGAATCATCCAACATGCATAAACAGTGGAAAAGACATAAGTAATACCTCATAATAAGACAAATATCAATGAATAGAGGTAGATTATTGTTGGAGATATGCCTAAGAGGCAATAATAAAGTGGTTATTATCATATCTTCATGCTTATGATAAATGTTTACATACCATGCTATAATTGTATTAACCGGAAACATTAATACTTGTGTGATTTGTAAACATAAAAGAGTCCCTAGTGAAGCCTCTTGTTAAACTAGCTTGTTGGTTAATATATGATCATGGTTTCCTGATCATGAACATAGAAGATGTTATTAACAACAGGGTCATATCATTAGGAGAATGATGTGATGGACATAATCCTATAGTTAAGCGTAGCATAAAGATCAAGTCATTTAATATAGTTCATTTGCTATAAGCTTTCTGATACATAGTAACCTAATTCCTTCAACCATTAGATCATGCTAATCACCATCAACGGAAGGATGCTTTGATGACATCAAACACCACACCGTATCTAGGTGGCTATAAAGGTGGCACTGATTGTTTGGAAAGTATGTGTTGAGGCACATGGATCAAGAGTGGGATTTGTCCATCCATATGACGAATAGATATACTCTGGGCCCTCTCGGTGGAATGTCATCCAATTAGATTGCAAGCATGTGACTGGCTCACAAGGGATCACATGTCACGGGAACGAGAAAAGAGTACTTATCGGTAACGTGGTTGAACTAGGTATGCATAGATACCGACGATCAAAACCTCGGATAAGTAAACTATCGTGAGACAAAGGGAAATTGGTATCGTATGTAAGTGGTTCATTCAATCGCAAAGTAATCGTAGAAATATGTGTGAGCCATATGAATTTCCAGATTCCTCTATTGGTTATTGATCGGAGAAGTGTCTCGATCATGTCCGCATAATTCACGAACCATAGGGAGACACACTTAAGGATTCGATGTTGTTGTGTAGTTATGGAATGATGAGTAAGAGACCGAATGTTGTTCGGAGTCTCGGATGGGATCAGGGATATCACGAGGAGATCCGGAATGGTCCGGAGAATAAGATTCATATAAGGAAAGTCCTGTTTCGGAGTTCGGAAATGATTTCGGTGTTTTCACCAGGAATGTTCTAGAAGGGTCTAGAAGATCCGGCACTCCGGAGGCGGAAGGGTACATGGATGTGTCATGACAATGTGGAATGGTTGCATCATGTACCAGGTCACTTGGCTAGGCAATATGATGAGAGAAATCAAATCCTAGTTTGAAAGTCAAACGCCAATTTGAAAAGTCAAATCTGAAGTTTGCTTGGTGGAGGGAGAGTAGGAAACCTACTTAGGGAGGAAGTCCTACTCCCTCCACCTGCCGGCCAAGGAGGAGGAGTTGGAGGAGGACTCCCTCCTCCCAACCGCCTCCCTCCCGCCTATATAAGGAGGGGTAGGGTGCCCCCTCCCAACACACAAAAACCCTAGCTACAAGGCGCCACCACCCTCCAAGTGCTGCCGCGGCCTAGGGCACCTCCCAAGTCACTGAGTTGGGGTATCCCAAACCCTAGCCGCCGGCTACACCTCCCCCTTGGTGCCTCTAAACCCTAGATCGCCAAGTCCTCTCTCATACTGCACCATACTCGCTCTGGCTTAAGGCGAAGCCCTGCGAGATCTCCCATCTACTTCCGACACCACGCCGTCGTGCTGCCGGAATCGTGAGGAGAGTTCTACAACCTCCGCTGCCTGCTGGAACAAGGGAGAGGAAGGTCTTCATCGAGTACCGAACGTGACCGATCATGAGCGCCGAAACGCTTGGCACGGAAGGATCGTCTACACGATCTTGAGATCGGAAGTGTATGACTACATCATCCACGAGAACCTGCTCTCGTTAACCTCTTTGGATCTTCGAGGGTTAGTATTCTATCGACTCGTTTCTACAATCTAGTAGATAGATCTTGTCTTGATCATAGATTAGATCTTGATTGTGTGTTCATGCGGTAGAATTTTTTTGTTTTCCATGCTACGAACCCCTACAGTGGTATCAGAGCCGTGTCTATATGTAGATCTGTTGCACGAGTAGAACACAATGGTCATTGTGGGCATTGATGCTTTTGTTGTCGATTGCCTCTTGTGTACTTTGCATCTTGCGGGATGGTGGGATGAAGCGGCCCAGGCTAACCTTACATGACATCGTTCATGAGACTTGCTCCACGCTTGACATGCAACTTGTATTGCATAAGTGGCTTTGCGGGTGCCTATTTCTCCCAACATAGTTAAGATTCAATTTACAACGGGTGATTGACAATACTAGTATCAATGTTGTGGTTCTTGTTCGTAAGTTAGAACGACACTTATTGAAAGCCCCAAACCACGTAAAACATGCAAAGAAAATTAGAGGCGTCTAACTTTGTTTTGCAGGGGGTGTGCTGTGATGTGATATGGCCATGATTGTGATTATATATGATGTATGCAATATTCCTTATTGTAAGTTGGCAACCGGCAGGAGCCATATGGTTGTTTCCATTAAGTCCTGCGTGTCTATTATTCAAAGTAGTTGTAATAGTTGATGCTGGTGGAAGACAACCATGAAGCGGCGCCATTGACCTTGACGCCACACCGGTGATGATGGAGATCATGTTCGTGCTTGAAGATGGAGATCGGAAGCACAAGAAGAAAGGCCATATCATATCACATATTATGAATTACATGTGATGTTAATCCTTTTATGCATCTTGTATTGCTTAGTTCACGACGATAGCATTATAAGATGACCCCTCAAGCACACAATTTCAAGTTTTAAAGTGTTCATCCTTAGTAAGCACCGTTGCTAAAGCTCGTTGTTTCTAAGCACCACGTGATGATCGGGTGTGTTAGATTCTGCGAGTGTATACAACATGAGCAAGCCAGATTTGCTCATGCGGAAGCTAAGGTTTGATCTTGACGAGCCTAGCATGTACAGAAATGGTCTCGGAACACGGATCACCGAAAGGTAAAGCATGAGTCATATAGTAGATATGATGAACATGTTGATTGTTCGCCATTGAAGCTAAATCAACTCTCGTGATTATCGGTTTTGATGTGGTGGATTTGGTTCATCTGATCACAAAAACAATGTGAGGGATATTTTTTTGAGTGGGAGTTCAACGGCAATATAATTAAAAGTTGAACACTATTTATAATAAATTAAATCAAAGTGAATTTGCATAATTGTTGTAGTCATTGGCATCCGTTTACCACCTTGCGCTTAGTTATAATTGAGATGATAGAACTATAGAATTCTTGTTAGTTACTTTACGAACTGGTATCGTATTGTTTTGAAGTGTTAATCTAAAGTTTAAAAGTCCTATTGCAAACTCTTAGTAAGTTCCGGTTACTCCATGAAGTTTAATAATTGGTAATAAATCAAGAGTGACAATTCCAAGTGTTAGTGTATGAGTATCATGTTTGTCTCCATGATTCTTGATATTCAAAGGATTGTCTTAATATCAAGGTTATCTAGGATCTGAAAGAGTTGTTTCAGAAACCATGATGTTTGGAAGATATTGTGATATCTGAAACGAAGTTTTGGTTGCAACATGATAGAGTATAATATGGCAAAAGTCATGTTATCATATTTGATGAGAATTTGCAAAAGGTTGGAGACACTATTTGTCTTAATCCTCCAAAAGGTTTTGGAGAGCAACATTAAACTCGCGATTCACCGTTATAAGCTAAAAGTAGCTTGATCATGGATAATTCCATGATAAGGGTGAATATTTGATGTAGGTAAAATGTTTACTACACCAAGAGATTACTAAAGAAAGGAATTTGAAAGAACACCAAACATTTGATGATGGTGATCTACTTCAAAGTGCAAATCCAAAGACATTGTTTTTTACTATACATGCTTTGGACTATGTGTCATGTATATGGCTCCACTATTGATGTTGATAGATTCTTTCAAACAGAAAAGTAAATACTGAAAGAGAATCTCATAAATATATGGCAGAAAAGAAAAGACTAGAATTGTTTAGCTTAAGTATATAGATGATATACATGTTATGGCTATATTCTTTGCTTATTAAACAATGTGGTTCTTAAGTATTTGATACTGAATTTGTTGGTGTGAATCGTCATACGAAACAACACAATTCATGAACTACAATGGCCTAAGTAACTAGCAAAAGAATATGTGATGATGTTCATCGAGAACAAATAAAGGGTTATTGTGCTGCTTGTTAAACATCAAAGCTTGCCTTCAAGATTTGTTTTATCAGGTATTATCAGAACAAAAGGGTTGTTCAAATAATTGTTGTAATCCATAAAAGATGAATGATTCACAAATCTCGTTGGAGAAATCACATCCATAAAACTAGTGCTAAAAATGTCGAAAGACAAATTGATTGAAAGATCACTTAGGAAGTGACATCGCCGTTTAAATTATATTGGAAAGAAAACATGAAGAAACTCCATGAGGATGGAATTTTGGAGTTATTTGATTTTTATCAAATGCTGCTTGCGAAACTTTTCTAGAGATAATTAAAACTTCGTTCATAGGCCAAAAGGGAACGAATGACTAGCTTATTGGAACTTGTACATATTGTTGTATGAAGTCCATTATGTGTAGTCAAGAGCGATGGATTTCAACTTCATATGCTTTCTCCAAAAATTTGAGTGAATATATGAATATTTACTTAACAAGGATGAAGTATGAAACATTTGAAAAGTTCAAAGACTTTCAAGATGAAGTGCAAAATCTTTGTAACAAGAATATAAATAGTTTATGATAAGATCATAAAGGAAGATATTTGAGTTACAAGTTTAGCATAATACCTAAGATTTAAGGAATCGTTCCGTGGATTTGCATTTCCCGAAACACCATAAGAGTATGGAGCATTCGAGATATGTAATTAAACCTTGTTTGACATGGTAAGATCAAAGGTGTAATTCATAAAACTGCCATTATATTTTAAAGATTAAAAGCTTTAGAGACTACCGTTTTTCCACTGAAAAGAGCTCCATCATAATCCGTTGAAATGACACCATATAAAGTTATAGTTTGGGATAAAACCCAAGTTGTCCTTTCTTAAACATTGTTTTGCTATGCATAAGAAAGATGTTTGCAACCAAAGTCGGATGAACCTGTCTTTGTATGTTATTTCGAATAACTGTTAATTAATCCTCGATAACACCGGAGACAAATGTGTTTGTCGCTTAGAACGTCAAGTTTCTTTGAGAAGGAATTTTCCGTGAAAAGATAAGTGGGAGGACAATAGAACTTTGATAAGGTTAAAAGAACCTTAGCTGTATGTGCAAAGTTGCGCAGCGCCGAAAAGTGTTCCGGAGGCAGCAACAATGCTCATGACTCACGTGCCTTACAGGTTGTGGTTACGGAGGTCAAAGTTTCTATTGAAACAAGTAGGTCGGGTAAACAATCAAATACCAAGATTTGAGAGTTAAATCATTATTTGACAATAATGATCCGACTACATGCAAAGAAGCGATGATGGGCCCTGACTCCATCAAATGGCTTGAAGCCATAAAATCCGTGATAGTTCCATATATGAGAGATCAATCTTTGAACTTGAAAGACCCTCTGGAAAGGTACGAGACCTTACAGTCATATTTGGATCTATAAAGAAATATACATGGATGTTTCACATCTATGAAGTTATCGACATATCGGGAAAGAGTTCACGACAATGTTCAAAGAATTGACTATGACAAGATTTGATCTTTCATTAAGCGATATTCAGTCTTGACGGATTAATATAGCAACCATGACATATAATTTTGTTATGTGTTGAACAAACAAAACAAGTTATTCTAATAGAATGGTTACCTAGGACGTGTGCATGACACAGTCCAAAGGGTTCTTGTTAATTCAAAGGATGCTAAAAGCATATGCAAACTTCAATGGTTGAAGTAAGCATCACGGATTTGGAATCTTCACTATGATGAAACTGTTAAAATAGTTTAATTTCATCGGAGACGATGAAGATGCTTGCATTTGCAAGAAATTAAGTGGGAGCGCTAATACATGTTTCTAATACATTATGTGGAAGACATATTGTTGATTGGAAATGATGTATCTTTTTATTAACACATGATAAGAATTTCATCTCGATGAAAGACTTAGGCAAAACCCGAATATTTGGCATCAATATCTATATAGATAGATTGAGACGCTAATATGGTTGTGCCAAATGTACATAGATGAGATATTGAATGAGTTCAATATAGAAACTACAAGAAAGGTTCTTGTCGCACAGAAAGGATTGAATGAGTTCAATATTGATGATATATTCAAGTGTATTGACACTTGGTAAGTGAAATAAATATTCAAGTATGGATTGATACTTGATGTATGAAATCACAAAGAGTATTTATATCAATCATACTGTGATATGTACGAATCCAGATATGTACTATGCTCTAAATGTTGTGAGCATATACCAGAATGATTCATAAGATGATCATTGGACGATAGAAAGGATATTCTTATGATCTTTTGGAAGAACTAAGAATATAGTATTTTGTAGAAGTGACAAATAGGTGGTTAGTTCATTGTAAAAGTGATACATTGATACTAGTTTTGTTACAAAGTACAAATTAAGATTATCTCAATCTAAACTAAGGGTGGCACAATATAATGGAAAGTAAGTTCCATAATGGATTTGGATGAGTTCCAAAGTTAATACATTGTGACAGATACTACAACAAAAGGCTAAGTATATGACTGCTATAATAGCAGCTAAAGAGGGCATTTGTGTCAAGTAGTTTGTTATCAAACTATGTGTAGTTCACAACGGAATGATACTATGAAGATATATTGTACGACAATATTATCAACATGTTTTAACCCCAAAGAACTAAATGTCTCACCAAAGGACCAAAACTATACAAAGCCATCTCATTAGAGAATGAGTGATGCATAGAGACGCAAAGACATGCAATTACACACAGACCTGGAAGTGTCAGATCCGGAGATCAGTTGACCACTAGCAATCGTATACATACAACACCGGTAAGCCATAGGTATTGAATACACAAAGGTTTGAAACTAGATTATTGACTCTAGTGCAAGTGGGAGACTGTTGAAGATATGCCCAAGAGGCATAATAAAGTGGTTATTATCATATCTTCATGCTTATGATAAATTTTTACATACCATGCTATAATTGTATTAACCGGAAACATTAATACTTGTGTGATTTGTAAACATAAAAGAGTCCCTAGTGAAGCCTCTTGTTAAACTAGCTTGTTGGTTAATATATGATCATGGTTTCCTGATCATGAACATAGAAGATTTTATTAACAACAGGGTCATATCATTAGGAGAATGATGTGATGGACATACGCCTATAGTTAAGCGTAGCATAAAGATCAAGTCATTTAATATAGTTCATTTGCTATAAGCTTTCTGATACATAGTAACCTAATTGCTTCGACCATGAGATCATGCTAATCACCATCACCGGAAGGATGCTTTGATGACATCAAACACCACACCATAACTGGGTGGCTATAAAGGTGGCACTGAGTGTTCAGAAAGTATGTGTTGAGGCACATGGATCAAGAGTGGGATTTGTCCATCCATATGACGGATAGATATACTCTGGGCCCTCTCGGTGGAATGTCATCCAATTATCTTGCAAGCATGTGACTGGCTCACAAGGTATCACATATCATGGGAACGAGAAAAGAGAACTTATTGGTAACGAGGTTGAACTAGGTATGCATAGATACCGACGATCAAAACCTCGGATAAGTAAACTATCGTGAGACAAAGGGAATTTGGTATCGTATGTAAGTGGTTCATTCGATCGCAAAGTAATCGTAGAAATATATGGGAGCCATATGAATTTCCAGATTCCTCTATTGGTTATTTATCGGAGAAGTGTCTCGATCATGTCCGCATAATTAACGAATCGTAGGGAGACACACTTAAGGATTCGATGTTGTTGTGTAGTTATGGAATGATGAGTAAGAGACCGAATGTTGTTAGAAGTCTCGGATGGGATCCGGGATATCACGAGGAGATCCGGAATGGTCCAGAGAATAAGATTCATATAAGGAAAGTCCTGTTTCGGAGTTCGGAAATGATTCCGGTGTTTTCACCAGGAATGTTCTAGAAGGGTCTGGAAGGTCCGACACTCCGGAGGGGGAAGGGTACATGGATGTGTCATGACAATGTGGAATGGTTGCATCATGTACCAGGTAACTTGGCTGGGCAATATGATGAGAGAAATCAAATCCTAGTTTGAAAGTCAAACGCCAATTTGAAAAGTCAAATCTGAAGTTTGCTTGGTGGAGGGAGAGTAGGAAACCTACTTAGGGAGGAAGTCCTACTCCCTCCACCCTCCGGCCAAGGAGGAGGAGTTGGAGGAGGACTCCCTCCTCCCAACCGCCTCCCTCCCACCTATATAAGGAGGGGTAGGGCGCCCCCTCCTAACACATAAAAAACCCTAGCTACAAGGCGCCACCACCCTCCAAGTGCTTCCGCCGCCTAGGACACCTCCCAAGTTGTCGAGTTGGGGTATCCCAAACCCTAGCCACCGGCTACACCTCCCCCCTTGGTGCCTCTAAACCCTAGATCACCAAGGCCACTCTCATAATCCACCATACTCGCTCTGGCTTAAGGCGAAGCCCTGCGAGATCTCCCCTCTACTTCCGACACCACACCGTTGTGCTACCGGAATCGCAAGGAGAGTGCTACAACCTCCGATGCCTACTGGAACAAGGGAGAGGAAGGTCTTCATCGAGTACCGAACGTGTGACCGACTGCGGGAGCGCTGCCGGAACACAGCGCCGGAAGGATCGTCTACAGATGAACCATATAGCCAAGAGAAGCCATGAACCAGAATAGAAGAGCTTGCCCCACCCATGAGTAAATATTTCATAGTAGCCTCATTAGACCGTATATCTCTCTTGGTATATCCAGACAATAGGTAGGAACATAAACTGAAACATTCTGGAGCTACAAAGATAGTTATTAAATCGTTAGCACCACATAAATCCTGAGATCGGAAGTGTATGACTACATCATCCACGAGAATCTGCTCTCATTAACCTCTTTGGATCTTTGAGGGTTAGTATTCTATCGACTCGTTGCTACAATATAGTAGATATATCTTGGCTTGATCATAGATTAGATCTTGATTGTGTGTTCATGCGGTAGAAATTTTTTGTTTTCCATGCTACGAACCCCTACAATTATGATATAGAATGGTGATGCAAATTGGGCGTATCAGTTGGATTGAGCTGTAATTTTCTGAGCTTATGCCCCAGGTTAATATCTAACTTCAATTAGTTCAATACTTTTTGATTCGTGCAACAGAAGGTGTTCGAAAAAATCAGTTTTTACCTGCTGGTCTGTTTTGACAGATTTCTGCCATTATTTGCATTTGCCTCTTAATCGGTTTCTTTTTGAGTTATCTTTGATCACTTGAGTTTTTAAAAGGAATTGCTACAGTAGCTTGTGTTCTAATGGAAGTTTTACTTGTGTTGAAACTAAACCCAAAGGCTTATTATCTTGAATACACTAATGTTGCTAATGAAAATTGTGTGAAGTTTTGTATGAAGGAAATTTTCAAGTGTAGGGGAAGAATGATGTGATGATATGAAGAATGGACAAAAGATCAATTTTGGGGATGCCACCCCTTGTCACCCCAAGAAATATTCAAGAGGTACAATCATCAAAACTTGGGTATGCCCAAGGCATCCCCTTCATCAATAAAAATCTCAGGTTTTCTTTCAAAACACTTGATTTTTATTGCTTCATGCACTTTGTGTTGTTCTTGGAGCGTCTTAGTGTTCGTTTTTACTTTTATTTTTTTGGTTTGCAATAAATTATTTTGACCCCCGCGTTCGCATTTTGTTTCAAATAAGTTGATTGGTGTTGGGAAAGAGTAGAAAGCTTCATGCTATTAGTGGTATAAAAGGGAGCTTGCTTGACTGTTGCTTAGACTTTATCATGTCATGCTAGATGTTGCTTTGACCTTATGCTTAGTGATTATTGCTGTAGCATGACTTGTTATAAACAATTGAGATTGCTTAATGTGCCTTGAAAGAATCATGCGTTGTTTTAGCATACAAAAGCATAATATTGTGGTATTCTCCTTTGATGCTTTATTTGGGTTAACTTGGCACATGCTTACACCATGTTAATACTATGAACCAGTCACCTTAGCCTCTATGATCATTTAGTTTTTGACTTGTGATACCACTTTATGCTTTAATTGATAATGTTTTGTCACTTTGCATGATTATGGACATTATTGCTCTCTTAGTTGATCGCTCCTATTCTTTTGCTATCCTCCACTTCTATTGTATGAGCTCTACTCATGCATCCAACTCCCTAGAAACCAAGTTATTACAAAGAATCCACTATAAATTCCTATTCATGGTGTGTTACACCATTCCAAGTATATTCATGTTTTTATCTATCTTCCAAATTAAACTTGTTATGTGAAAATTAGTGATTAAAGCTCTCACAAACTTGATGGCACACTTTATTTCTTGCACCTAATAAACTTGAAGTATTGTGCACATCTATGTTGCTTATATGCTTGCAAATTATAAATTATGAATTAGAAGAACCATGTTTTCATGGGGAACGCTTTCAACATTGCACTTATTACATTCAGTTGATATCATGTTCTTTTGTTTATGGATCCCGACGGTGTGAAATAAAAGGGGATCTTGTAAGCTCATGGAGTTTGTATATGTGTTAGATAAACGCCTGGGAGGCTAGCCTAAGCCATGCTTAATCATGGTGGAAACTTGCATCATAACCATAATTAGCATTTTGTGAAGCATCCTTAATAAAAACCTATGCAAATAGAAAATAAAAAGATCACTGAGATGCTCATTGTCTGTTGCCTAGTCATTTTGATATGGGATAGCTCCTGTGTCATGGGACAAGGGGTACCCCATTGGCGGTTCTCTATGATACACATATACTTACATTGACAAGAACTTACTTGTGACCAAAGTTGAGTAGCATGAGGTTCGGTACTCGTAAGCAAGGGACATGAGATATTCAACTTATAACTTGTCAAGCATATACTCATATTTGTTTTCACTTTAACCTTAATCAGTTCAAGATGCTTATGATAGGGGCAATGAGAGCTGAAATCTAATAAGTACCATAATTTTTGGAAGCTCTTTATGAAACTTGAAATCCCTCCTTCCCTTTGTGAAGGGTATTTCTCCTTACTTTTATGTTGATTCTCCATCTTCTATCTTTATGCACCAATTAAGAGAGCATAGTTTTCATTCTTAGTTCAATGTGCATTGTCCCAAAACTTATTGATTGATTCATAATGTTGATATTGCTTGTTCTTAAATTATTTGTATCTAGTCACCCTTATGAACTTTGAAGGTGTCCTATGCATTTATGTTTTGCTACTCTATGAGGGACAAGCTGAATATCACTCTTGATATGTTTTATATATGTGAAAAAAACAAATGTCTTTCAATGCATTATTATTCATGATTTTTGTTTGTAACCTTTTCATGTTGCAATATAGTTGCTATGTCTTATGGTTAGAACTAAATCTTTCATGCTCATGTTTAGAGTACTTTGATCCCAGCTATCAATGCTTTACAAATAGTTTGATCAAGATTGTGATGGTGCATGTCACCTCAAAAATTATTCTTTTTATCAATTACCTACTCGAGGACGAGCAGGAGTTAAGCCTGGGGATGCTTGATACGTCGTAAACGTATCTATAATTTCTGATGATCCATGCTTGTTTTGTATCGACTTTCTTATGTTTTGTCTACACTTTGTGGTATCTTTATACATTTTTCGGGACTAACCTATTGACAAGATGCCGCAGTGCCAGTTGCCTGTTTTCTGCAGTTTTTGGTTTCAGAAAATCTAGTAAGGAAATATTCTCGGAATTGGACGGGAAAAAAGCCAAAGTCAATATTTTACCATAAGGAACACGGAGTCTGAAGGGCAGCCAAAGGGGGGCCACGAGGTGGCCACACCTGGTGGCGGCGTGTGACACCCCCAGGATCAGGGCTAAACAAATCCCAGACCTCCGTCTGACATAAGCTTAACCTTGAGCTCGAGAATATCCAGTGAAGAATCGGTAACACAACAGTGACCTACCACACAAAATTTATTACAGCAAGCTCATAACTGAGCAGAGAACCAAATTATTACAAGCAGAGGTCACTGACCACAAACATCAAACAACGGAAGGCAAATTATGCTATTAAGTATAGCAAACTTAACAAATGGCCTAAGAGGCCTGAATCATAACGATGACGTCCTAGCCCATAGATTCCAGGCTGCCGGCTAGGAACCCCAAGCTACTCATCGATGTCGATGTAGTACCAATTTCATCTTCAAGGGAGCACTTACTCTGCCAAATGTATCAACAAAGCAAGGGTGAGTACAAGGTGTACTCCGCAAGACTTATGGCTGGTAGAGTTGTTTTGCATAAAGCCATCTTTGTGTATAAAACAAGAGGGAGAGAAAGCTCATCTAGTCAGAGTGTTTTTAAAAAGGTATAAGAGAGCGACATCTCCGAAATATTGATCATCATATTGATATCCACCAAATCATCATCATCTAGCAACTAGGATCACCCTCTCGTACCCATGAGGAAGCATCCTTAAGCACATGTTGATCTGCCAAGTTTTATGATTAGGTTATAGTTCTCTATGATCTTAGAATCTGGTCGCCAAGCGTTCATAACCGTGAACACAACTTTTTGAAAAGATTTAACCCTGCAGGGGTGTAAAACTTCACCCACACATGCCAACCGACTCTTGCCAGATCATTAGCCCTCTTCCTTGGAAGGCCGACAGAGGGTGTGGTTGTACACGACCTTTACCTTGTTTTCGCCGAGACCATGAGTCACGCAATAAGTATGGTTCCGCTGTAACGGGTCAAATCCCGAAGCCGGTACTTAAAGATGTGAGGTGAGGTTGGTTTACCAGGGGCGCTATCTAACCCAAGCAACCTCAGCCACGCTACCTACCTTTTATGAATGCACCTTCACCCGGCAAATCTTTCAAACGGTTTTATATGCATATGTTGAATGGAACGCCCGAACTATGTGACTCATGGAATCTATTAGGCAAGTTAATCAGGCGAGGGGTTCCCATGTCCCGTGTGGCTATACGCTCATCTCGGTTCCAAAGGCAAGAACTCAGGTCCTAGTGGTGGCGAGCATGGGACTAGAAAAACCACATCCCACCGTGGCCTCCCATACAAGCCTTAGCATGTTTAAATCATATCACCTCTGACATCATCTCATCATGTTCTCCTGTCATACTAGATTCTCTACATCTGATACATCATCTGGATGGATCAGTACTGACAGCTATGCATGGCTAAGCAGACACAGATACAAGCTCTATCAGTGCACACAAGTCAAACCTAGTTATGCTAGGAGTAGCAGATCAGGTAATATAAGCTCAAAGGGAGTAATGCAATAGATAGGATACTCTATCTATCGATAAAATACCACAGTAGAATCGTATGCATCATGGCAGTAATTGAAATTCTTTCGAAAATCATAGGATTATATCATGGTGGGGCTATGCTTGCCTTTGCCAGTTGATAACATATAAGCAAGATCTTCAGGAGCATTGTACTTGAATTGTTACAGTTGGTCAAGATTGTTCTTCGATCTTCGATCTTCAACGGTATTGATCTCGGTCTTCAATCTCGATCTCGATATCGTATTTTACCGGGAAGAAGCAAACACCGGAAATAAAGGGGAAACAATCAACACATGGCATCGATGCAATGCTCAAGCAAGTATGATGATATGAGAAGTTAAATTGTATTGAAAAGTAACCCTAAAGCATGCTCGACAAATTAAACGGGGTTCCGAGGGGTGAAAACCCTAACTCGGGGAAACTCCAGAATCACCTGAGAGGGGTTGATTAGTTCTCTAATTAAACTTGTCTTGACAGTTGTTGAACAATTCATGATTATAGCTTAGATAGATAGTTCTCATTTTTCTTAACATTTTGATATATTATACATATTTTTCTGAGTTATAATGAATTACTTATTGAATTTACAAGTTTATATCAATTTCTGAAAATATTTAAAAGGTTTATTACATCTTTATGATGTCATCCAGGGCTGGGAACATTTCTCACTGGGTCTGAGGCTACCCCTAGTCACTGACAAATAGGCCCCACGGGTGTATTTTATATTTCCAGAAAAGAATTACCTAAATGATTTTAAATAAAACAAAAGGGCTTATTGCATTACTGTGACGTCTCTATGACGTCATCCATGGTGAAGCTCATAGATCGAGCACGGGGCAGGAGATTGGGGGCGCGCGCATGCATGGTTGGGGGCGCCAGAGAGAGCTTGGCGCGGGCTACCTAAAGGTGGTGGCGCCACCCTGGATTGGTCACGGGAACATGAACACGGCGAGGTTGCTACGGCGATGCACGGTGGTGGATGTCGCGAGCACGAACCAGAGCGGGAGGGAGATGGAGGAGAGGCTCCTGAGAACTAGAACATCACCTAGATCACGATTCTGGGACCAGTTCATCCAGAGGAGGTCGGAGACAACAGCTATATCGCGGTGGAGCTCGGCCGGCCGCGGGGAAAAAGACAGCGTTGGGGGCGATTCCGAGTGCCCCAGCTCAATTCCTTTGGCGAGAAGAGGCAGGAGAACACGGAGGTGCTCTTGGCGGTCTCAGATACGCGAGGGGAGGCTAGGAGCAAGCTCGATCTCGAGGCCATGGAGTGCTAGGGTTCGGTAGAGAGGGAACCTGCAGAGGGAGGGCGAGAGAGCGGCAAGAGGGACTGAGACGGATGATCACGGCGCTGGGGGTCTTATCCTCTTCTCCTGAGGCGGCGGCGGGCAGGAATCCTGGCGCAGAGGGCGACGGCGGCGCCGGCGACACGCAGGAGCTTCGGCTCCATCGTTGGCAGCGAAGACGACGAAGGACTGGGGCTGAAGGGGTATGGGACATGCTTGGGCTGCGCATGGGCCAAGGTGGGCCGCGGAGCGCTTCACAGAGTGGCAGTTAGAGGGGAGAGAAAAGAGAGGGCAAGCTGGGCTGGGCTTGGCACCGCTGCTACTCTGTTTTTTATTTTTAAAAGCTTTTTCTATTTAGTTTTCTTGTTTCTTTCTTTTGCAAACCCATTGCAAATCTGTTTTTGATCATTCCAAAAATACCAGAACATTTGCAAATGTTAAAATATTGTAGGGACCCTTATAACAATTTGGGTTCCCTACATTTTGGTAATTTTTCGAAATTCAAACTATCTGAAGGTGTTTCCAAGAGAGGGGGAAAAATCTAGGGTTTAGTGTTTTATCTTTGTGTTCTTTAGTGCACAATTTAAGGCATGATGCTTATGAATGCACAAACAACCATAAATATAAGAATGGCTAAAAACTGGGGTGTTACACGGCGTGTCCAGGGGGCATGCCAGCCCTTGGTGTGGGCCCCTCGGGTGCCCACCGACCTTGCCCCTTCGCCTATAAAAGCACCCCGATGCAGAAACCCTACGTACCCGATCAAATATCCACGAAAGAGTCCATAGCCACCGCCACCATCATCCCTAGATCGGGGGGGATCTAAAGCTCTCCCTGGCAAACTGCCGGAGGGGTGATATCATCCCGGAGGCCTTCTTCATCACCATGCCAGCCTCCGAAGTGATGCGTGAGTAGTTCACCATTGGACTATGGCTCCATACAGTAGCTAGATGGTTGTTTCTCCTCCTTTGTGCTATCATGTTTAGATCATGTGAGCTTCGTTCATGATCAAGATCATCTATTTGTAATCATACATGTTGTGTTGCGGGGATCCGATGGATATTGAGATACTATGTTAAATTTATTATTGATTCTATCATGTCTTTGTTATTTGTGATCTTGCATGCTCTCCGTTGTTCTTAGATGCTTTGGCCAAGTAGATGCTTGCAAGTCCAAGAGGGAGTATTCGTGCTCGATAGTAGGTTCATGTCTCTAGTAATCTAGGGAAGTGACAGAAATATCTAAGGTTGTAGATGTGCTGTTGCTACTAGGGAGAAAATAACAATCCTTTGTCCATGGGGCAATTGTATTGTTTACTTTACACATATTGCTTAATGTAATTATTCGTTGCTTGCAACTTAATACTGGAAGGGGTTCAGATGATAACCTGAAGGTGGATTATTAGTCATAGATGCAGTTCGATTACGGTCTATGTATTACATTGTAATGCCCAATCAAATCTCATAGGAGTCAAGATGTCTAGTATTTGCATTGTTATGCTTTCTCAATCTGTCAATTGCCCCGCTATAATTTGTTCACCCAACATGTTGTCTATCTCAAGCAGAACACCTCTAGTGAACTATGGACCCCGGTCCAATCTTTATCATTGATATACCATCTACTTTTTACCGTTTACTATTTACTTTCTACAAGAAGCTACTATCTTCCACACTATACGTTTAATCCTTTGTTTTCAGCAAACCGGTGAGATTGACAACCTCACTGTAAGTTGGGGAAAAGTATTGAGTTCCTGTTAAGCAGGTTCCAAGTTGTTAGAAACATCCTGGAGTTGTTTCCTTACTCCTACTGGTTCGATAACCTTGGTTTCATACTGAGGGAAAACTTGCTGCTGTGCTCATCACACCTTGCTCTTGGGGTCTCCCAACAGGCTCTACGTCAACCGAGCCACATCAGCCGCCTATGGTGGGTTACCCAGACTTTCGCCGACGTGATGCACTACATCATCGAGGGAGATCATCCTAGCCTGCGGTACCCGCAATTTCACCCACCGTAGAGCCACACGAAGGGTGGAGGTGGTGAAGGCCGCAAGCATAGAGGTGTCATCATCCGGGAGCCCCCTCCCCCACGCATCGTGAATCTGAGGCCAGAGTGGAAGGTGCCCCTGGAATATGCCATGGATGGGCTGAGGATCCAGGCACGTGTGCCTAGCGATGACGACGATGACGATGACAATGACGAAGACGACCCTAAATCTGTGTCGACGAGGGTTCGACTCGGCAATGCCCATTGTTATGGACTTGGGTTTTGGAGAAGGAGGGGAACACTACTAGGAAACAGGCTGTTAGTGGCGCACCCGAAATGCCCATCCGTGGCGCACTAGCAGTGCGCCACGGGCCTTGCGCTACGGCTATCTCTCAGCCGTGGCGCACTGCCTAGTGCGCCACGGTTGTGTAGAGATAGGCGTAGCGCACCTCCTAGTGCGCCACAGAAGTTTGGGATGGTGCGCTACCCCTGGGATCTTCTGTGGAGCACTTCCTAGTGCGCCACTAAACTTCCATAGTGCGCTTTAGGTGTAGTGCGCCACAGAAGGTAGACCATGTGCGCCACAGAAGTATTTTTTTTAATTTCCGAGCCAGATTATATGCAATACAAATTATATACAATATTACAGCAGATATACACACACAGATACAAGATATACAATTATATATATAAATACTCAATATGAAAAACAAGATTGAAACAAATACATATAGATAAGTCTCATACATGAATACATAGTCTAAGTTAATTACATTGTTTCGATCATGTTACAAAGTAGTAGTTGGTGACATGCGAATTCATGTGTCGATCGAACAAGTTAGAGCTCGGAAGCTCGCCTAGACATCTAAACTAGCTAGCTAGACACAAACGCTGGATAAATAACCAAAGAAGATAAGCATGATCACCGCCGCGACGAAGGTGTAGGTCTTCATCCGGTTCCTTGTCCTAACTCCCGCTAGATAGCGCGTGTATCTAGCTTCCTCCTCCGCCATAGTGTTGTACCCTTTGTAGCTATTGCCACTGAAACGGTGCACCTGTCTCCGGCAGTCTTCCCAATCATTGTAGACTCCGGGAACCCGTCCCTTGTACACGACGTACCACGTAGCACAAGGCGTACAATCCCATCGTAGCACATTGACATATATAGTGTGCCACGACATTTCAATCATCGGCATTATTCTCGAAAAAGACCAAAGTAGCTCGAAAAGAATGCCTCATATATAACTAGCTAGGTCGTTGGACACATAAATATGCTATGACGGAACGGTTAGCCAAGTAGGATGCACAATTCCTGGAATTGTGCATATCACAAGGCTAACTATCCCGTCATAGCACATTCATATATATATATTGTGCCACGAAATTTTAATCATCGGCATATTCTCGAAAAAGACAAAAATAACTCGAAAAGAATGCCTCATATATATACATAGGTCGTTGGACACAAGAATATGCTACGATGGAACGGTGAGCCAAGTAGGATGCACAAGACCTGGACTTATGCATATCACAAGGCTCACAGTCCCATCGTAGCACATTCACATATATAGTGTGCCACGACATTTCAATCATCGGCATTATTCTCGAAAAAAGAGTAAGGAAAAAAAGAAGGACCAAAATGAGCAAAGGACCAAAGAGTAAGCAAAAAAACCAAGCATTGATTGATATATAATAATAAGCAAAATAAGTTCACTTATCGTCCACACACACACAAAGGTCATCTATAGTTTGTAACTACAACTAGGCCAACATCAAGCCTTCTGGCTCGGCTTAGGGAACGGGAGGACGCCCTGTCTCGTCATGAACTTCCTATAGTCACCCTGCATCTCTAGGCGATCTTCTATGTCACGGTTATTCGGGATATTTCCTCCGTAGAAGATCCCCCCCCAAAGTCATGACATCACGAAAGATGATTGCCCCAAACTGCTGCTGGATGCGATACATCTCTTGTCTAATATCCGAATCATTGATCTTGGCCTTTGCTTCGGCCCACTGTTTGAGATGATCTGGCAGCGTAGAATTTTGCTGGTCAAGAAGGAACGCCCTCATGTGATGGAGTGCGTAGTAGGCTTCCTTCTTACTGTTTTCCGGCTGCTTCACGTAGGGGAACTCCGTTACGTGGTTGAAGACGTGCCTGCCGAACTTGACCTTCGTACGCACGAATGTGGTGCCTTCCGTCGAGGCAAAGCCAGTGAGAGCATCATCCAGAACTTCCTTGATCTTGTCGTAGTTTTTATTCTTTTCTAGACTCCCCGAGTCGAAATACGTGGCGTGAGAATGCTTCGGCGATAAGGAGATGAGCATGCAGTGTTCATCTCTACGCAAAAAATTCAAATGGAATGTGTTGGAAAAAGAATGATGATGATATAATAAAGCCAATCGACGGTGGCGAGTGAATAACGACTTACTCGGGAAAGTAAGGCACGAGAATGTATTACTTTGTCTTGTTCGCCACGAGGATTCTTTTTAGGTACGAGGCCACGATACGTCGTTCAGCGGGGGAACCCAAGCAGCCGTCACGCATGTAGTAGGGGTCCACTATAGCGATGTCCGGTGTGTTCTCTCTAATGATCTGCATGGCCAGGCTGAGAGAAAACAGACGAACCATGGTATAGTGAAGCGGGTATAGGTGGAACATATTGAAGATGTCATCGAACCGCAGGAAGAACAGATCCGCAGGGGCATTGTCGACGAAGCCCAAGCCTGGTGGCACCTTAACCACGAATACCGGGTGCGAGGGATCTTTCTCCGATAGAAGGCGTCTCTCTATCGTCAGCACGCCGTCATGCACACTCTGAAGTTCCGAGCTGGCGAGCTTCCGCAAATTCTTAGGTAGCATGGGCTCACCCGCCACATGAATCCTCCACATAATTCCCTCGGGTCTTGGTGGCCCGTCCCGAAACCTGATCAGATTCGCAGTTGTTGACGCCACCGTCTGGCTCGAGCTGCTAGATTTTCTTTTCCTGCCCTTTTTTTCCTTTTGGAGAGCGGGCAGGCACCGCAATCTGAGCACCGGCCGCCCTATGTAGTGTGTCAGGGCTTAGAATAAAGGGCCGGTTGGTTGTATCAGCTGGCTCTGTAAAGGCGCAAGCTGGAGGCGTCTCCTGAGAACCAAACAGACGCTTGGTGATAGTGGCTTTCTCTGTGGGGCCACCAGCTAGGTCTTCTTCGTTGCCAAACTGAGTGCTGAAGAAGTGATCATTCCAGTCTTCGTCGTCCTCGGCCAGATCCTGCGCCATGTGCATATCATCAACATGATCATCCGACCCACCGCGTGGAGGTGACGACGAGGGCGGTAAGGGGGCCTTGCCACCGCTTGTCGCTGGCACGACATGCAGTGCTGTTGTCTGTGGCGTGATGGCCCCCGCCGTCCCCAAACGGATCATGCTCTTTGGCCATAGCAAGAATAAGCCGAAGCAACTTCTGAGGACATACGACTCTTCTTCATCCGCTCCTGGGGGTTGAATGGGAGGTTCCAGGTCGTCGCAGCCCCTTAGCACCCGACTAATTTTAACCCTGTGCACGCTATCTGGCATCGGCTTTGAGTGGAACGTGCACTGCAAGGGTTGAACGATGGTACCCTTGGCAACATCCCTCAGCTCGTTGTTCATGTAGCATAAGAGAGTGCAAGGAACATCCGTCTGCGGAAAACATGTACGGCGTCGTCAGAGAGAGATGCCATAAGAGTAATAGATGGCATGAAAGGCGGTAATTAAAGCAATTTGTTTACCGTGATGGCGTCGAGATCGGCTAATGTCGACGCACCGCATACGGCGACGGGCGTGCAAGAGATGGAAGGGCTGCTTGATGGCGCGGTGCTGGCCGCCGGTGTATTCTCCCTACCGACGGGTGCTTGGAGCTCTGGTGCCACCGCGATGATGGAAGGGGGGCACCAACATGTACTCCGGCGCCGCGGTGATGGCAGGGGGAGTCACCAACACTTGCGGCGCCGCGGTGCTAGCGGGCGGAGTCACGAACATGTAGTTCGCATGATTCGTCGGCGCCGGTTGTTCGAGTGGCTGCTGACCATGCTTGGAATCGGGCACGGCCCTACTCGACCACCCGCACTCCAGTTCGCTATTGACTCCACCAAGGTAGGCAGGAAGGACGTGAGGGTGATTTCCAGGTTGTCTTGGACGATCTGCGGGATCCGCGCCACTTGTGCCTTAAGTTCTTGAACCTCTCGGTTTTCCTCCTCGCTCCTTCCCGACGGCGCCACATGTGTCCTCGGCGGTGGACCAAAATGATCCACCCAATTCTTACCCCCGAGGCCGGCCAGACGGCCAGCCGACGATGGCTTCTTCGTAACCGGCTCTATTTTCTTGGCCCGGTTCATCGCCCTATTAAAAGGGTTATCCCACCGGGTGGCCGCCGTCGACCCCTGGGATGAGGAACCCGTCGACTCCTGCAGATGAATCATTTAGATCATCGATTAGATTGCAATCGTGTTGATCCGCGGTAATTAGATTATACTTACCACAATTTCCTCGAATTCCTTCACCGCAGGATCCGCGGTGAGTTGTTTGGTTTTTGGGTCCACATGGTAACGGGCCCTGATGAAGTTTCGAACCTGCCCGGGTTCGAATTTAGCAAAGGGGTTTTCTATCCCCTTGGATATATACTCTTCGTCCTCCTTATTCCATTTGGCCTCTGCGGTTCTGTATCCACCAGATCCGAGATGGTGATGACCTATATTCATCGCCTGCAACACCTTTCCCCGATTACTATTGGCCAGAGCTCTTCGATTCACACCTCTCCTTGAACTCCGGGAACTGATCTTGGTGATCTGCGGTCAATCTTCGGATCTCCTCGAGACTTTTGCCTTCTTTATAGATCTTCTTCTTTATCCGGGTTCTCCAAATGGCGGTGCTCATCTTTGTGAGGGCGGATTTGTTTACCGTTCCCATGATAATTTGTGTTCGATACTTAGCGGGAACTTGTATCTTGCGTGCAGCTTATCGAAGAGGAGTGTGTAGTGCCATTATCTTTATGCCGAGATTCTCGGTGTTGATCGAGATGGTTGTCCGGTGATCGCCGCCACTTGCCCACCGTACCCTTTGACGACAAGGCGGGCTCCAAAGGAACCCTGATGGGCTCACTTGATTTCCTCCCCGACCCGTCTTGACCGTGTTGGCCGGTCCTTCGGCTTCTTCTTCTTCTTAGGAGGGTTGCTACCACTCCCTGTGCCCTCGCCGCCATCAGTGGTTTCATCGTCCGCCGTTCCTTCGGCTTCTTCCTCCGCGTCTTCCATCTCATCATCCTCGCTCTCCTGGGGATGGTATTCTTCATCGTCTTCTAGACGCTGGGCCGCCTCCCAGAATGTCAATTGTTTATTCGGAGGTCTGAGTTCTCCTTCAGCGCTGATGCGCTTAGAACATCCAGCCTCGTCGTTGTCACACATCTTTGCACTAATAAAAAACAAATAATTGGTTAAATGCACGGAAAAATCCGGCATGACCTTTGCTAATTTTCTTAAACTAGGAGTACCCGATTTCTGCCAAAACGGAAGTTAATCAACATTCCGGCAAAAATCGGGACTCATTTCATACAAGAACCTGCATATATATGGCCAGCATAGCTAGCACACAATAAATGGTACACACAGGTTTGCACAAATAGTACACACAGGTTTCACAAATAGTACACACAGCAGCAAGCATAAAGGTTTCAGCAGTTTCAGGTTTCAGTATAGACAGCAGCACCACTACTCTAGACAGGTTTCAGGTTTCAGTATAGACAACAACACCACCACAGATGTATAAACAATAAAAATTTAGGCTCGCTACTATATGCAGTTAAAAAAGAAATATTAAGATTCCTGAGTGGTTTCAGGGTCCACTATATAATAGATCAGGTCACTATTTGGCAAAAGGATCATATGCTCAAAATATTATAGCAAAACCCATTGAAAGCTCAAAACAAGATGAAGAAGTTTGCTGAAACTCACAGAACTGAGAGGTCATTTGAGGTAGGAAACTTTGTATACCTAAAGATGCAGCCCTACCCTAAGACATCATTGGGCCTAAGGAATGCTTTGAAACTAACCTCAAAATGGCATGGACCATTCAGAGTGCTAAAGAAAGTGGGCAAGGTATCCTACCAAATTCAGTTGCCAGCAGAAGCCCAGCTACACAATATATTTCATGTCAATCAGTTGAAGAAACACATTGGGAAAATGCAATACCAAACACAAGATTGCCTCTGGTTACAACTGATGGAAAGATCAAAACAGCCCTACTAGCAGTCCTAGAACAAAGATAAAATAACAAGAAGTGCAGTAGCTTATGATATCATAGTACAAAAATGGTTGATCCACTGGGAGAACACGAGTGTACAAGATGCAACCTGGGAAGATGCACCTTTGCATACCTATCAGTAGCATCTGACAATGCATACTCAGTTAAAAATAGTTGTGTGGTGCTCTCATTAGGAATTTGTGTCTCAATATTCAGTTGGTACAAATCACAAGGTTCCCTGAGATGTCTCTTGAGTTGTGTTGAGCCAAAAGCCAATATAATTCTTTTTCTTGCTGCTATACTAATGAACGATCGTTAGGAGATCTATTAGCACATCTTGAAGCGAATTTGCCTGAAGAAATGATCAGATCTTATAAAGAGCTTAGAAGCAGCGATGGTGTTGTTCCTGTATGGCCAATCTGTTAAGTATGTTGTCTCCAAATCATTATTTTTGGTAGTATAACTTTAATTTTAATTTCGGATATTTTTGTATGTGACTCGAGTCATAGCTTCAGAGCTTACAGACATACTGGAAGAGTTACTGTGGAAGGTAAGATCCTGCATCTATTGTGTTTCTTAATTGTAAAGAGTAATTTAATTCATACATCTTTTGCAAGGGGGAAATCTTATCTGGGAATTTCTAATAGAACTGCTAATATTTTGAAACAAATTTGCTAGAAAAATAGCTAGGCAATATTCCGAGTAAGCAGAACTTTGCAAGGGGTAAATCTTATCTCGGAATTTCGAATAGAACTGCTCATATTTTGAAGAAAATTTGCTAGAAAAATAGGTAGGCAATATTCTGAGTGAGCAGAACTATTACAAGATCTGAAGAGCTTAGAGTTAGTGGTAATGTTGTTCCATCATGGCCATTGGTTATTGTCTGAATCATGTTTCTTAAAAATTATATATTTTTATACTCGTGACCACCTTCAAATTTATTTAGGCCTCTTAATCATTGACTCACAACCTGATCCTGCAAAGGATTATCAATTTCCAAAAAGTGCAATAGCTGATGGATGCGAGTTCATCCCTTGGTTATAGCCCTTCCTTCAGTGTCACAAGAAAGGGTAACACATGCATCTGTTTGTGAGTCGCACGCCATCTATAAAATATAAAGGATCGGGTCACTCTTCTGATTCCGTAACTGAACCTAGTTTGTTTTATGTGCTCGCACGATCAGAATTATGGGTGTTTGTTGCAGGTTTGTGAGTGCTCAAAACTTAAGAGGATGATTTGTTTGGCTAATGAAATTGCATCTAACAGAAACCATTACCAACACAGAGATGAGGGAGAGAGGGGAGATAGGGAGAGAGAGAGAGGGAGAGAGGGAGAGAGGGAGAGAGAGGGAGAGAGGGGAGGGGCGACGCTGACCTCTGAGATGAGGACGACGATGGTGGGCAGGCGGGCGGACGACGATGGCGGCGGGCCTCCTCCTCGAGCGGCGGTGGGCCTCCTCCTGCTCCTGCTCCACGACCTCCTCCTGCTCCACGGCCTCCTCCTCGAGCGATAGCGGCCGGCGAGACGGTGGATGGAGAGAGCGGCGGCGGGGGCTCGGGATCGGGATCGACAACGGCGGCGGTGGGCGCGGTTGAGAATGGGGATGAGGTCGACGTGTGCCTGCGTGAAAGTTGATAAGGCACAGATACGCGTAGCGCACTCTGGCATAGTGCGCTACAGATATCCGTAGTGCACTATGCCAGAGTGCGTTATGCCTATCTCCCCCAGCAATTGTATAAGAAAGGAGCGTCCCACTATTTAACAGAATCACTATCCTATACCACTGGTTACGCCTTTGCTCTATTCTAAACTTGAGCACCTGGTTCGAATCCTGGTGCCCCCCTTTTTTTGTTTTTATTTTAAAAATATTTTTAAATGTTCCAAAATGCCCAAAAGTGGTAATATATGTCATATTTATTTTGTTTTTATTTTATAAATACTTTTAACTGTTTCAAAAATTCCCAAAAGTGATAATATATGTCATAAAAGTGGTACAAATAATATGATTTAAAGTATAACTAAATTTTATATTAATTTGTCCATAATAAGATGAATCGGGCACGGCCCTACTCGACCACCCGCACTTTACAATCTTTTTCGACCACGCGTTTTACAATATTTTTTGAGCTAGCGTTTTACAATCTTTTTTCCCTTCTTTGTCGCGGTTGAATAATTTAGCCCCGGCACTTTAATGTTTCTTCTTTCGAACGGGCTACCTTTTTTGGGTAGGGTTGTCCTTTTTCTTCTTGTGATGTATGTTGCTGCATCGTAGTCGTCGTCATCTTCAATCTTTGGATCGCCGTACTGGTCGAAGTCTTGCTCGTTGGCGACTCCATCCATTCCGATGATGTTTATTTTTCCTCTCCTCACGACAACACGGCTAGGCTTTGTCGGGTCGGTAATGAAAAAACATTGGTCCACTTTGGTAGCCAGTACACACGGTTTATTTTTCGCGGCCACGTTTGCACCGACGGCCTTGGATTTGGCTGCTTCGGGTATAACCATGGTTGTGAAATACTGGTCTTCTCTTTCGACGCTCTTTGCCCATCTGACACGGAACATTGGCACCTTTTCTCCACAGTAGTCGAGTTCCCAGATCTCCTCGATTCTTCCGTAGAATCTTTCCTTCACGTTGTCATCGGTGTAGAATTCCGACGTTACGCCTGAGTTCTGATAATCACACTTGTTGTCCTTTTCCTCCGTGTAGAATATGTAGCCGTTGATATCATACGCCTGATAGGTCACCAGGTTTTGCATAGGTCCCCGCGACAAGGTGAATATGATCTTTTCCGTGTCAGAAGAATGCGAGCGCGGGGGATTATCAAGGAGCGTCTGCCTAAACCAACGCGTGAAATCTGAGTTGTGCTCTTTGATTATTTCTCCCTGCGTCCTCTGTATGCCCCGGTCCTCGTACTTCTTCTCGATTAACCTTTTGTGCTTACACCCAAGGATCGACCAGTTCTAAATGCTGTAGCGACGAGGTTTGCTCGATCAAAGTCTGCTCCCGAAAATCGAAAGTACGCATGCAAGATGTCGACCTCTCGGTGACCAGATCCGTCGACCTTGCCAAGGTGTCTTGACGGGAAGACCGGCAGGGAGTTCTCGATGTCTAGATAATTCGTGCGAAAGAGATGCACTCTTGCCGTAAAGCCCTTGGCTATGCTTCCATCCGGGCCGGGACCTGTTGCGAACGTATCCTTTGATGTGTCCGTTCATCCTTTCGAACGCCATCATGCTGCGGAGGAACATCGGCCCGAGTTGTACGATGTCCTCCATGACATGGACCAGCAGATGCACCATAATGTCGAAGAATGCGGGTGGGAAGTAGACCTCAAGCTCACATAGTATCACCACGATATCCTCCTGTAGCCTTCCGAGATGATTCAAGACAATCGACTTCCTAGAGATGACGTCGAAAAACTTGCATAGGCCAAATAACGTTTCACGGACGTGCTCGTCCATTATCCCTCTAAGTGCGACCGGAAGTACCTGCGTCATTAGCACGGCACAGTCGTGAGACTTCATGCCACTGAACCTCTGCTTCGCCTCGTCTAGGTATCTGCCTATCTTGCCCGCATAGCCGTAAGGAAATTTGACTCCTAGAAGGTACTTGAAAAACTGTTTGATCTCATCCTGGCTTAGAGTGAAGCAAGAAGGAGGGCAGTAATATTCGTTCTTCTTGAACTTTTTACCCTTCCGACGACCTTGTGTCGTCTCCGACTCATGATCATCGTCATCTTCCTGATCATCAGGAGTAGTGCGTCCTCCGTGAAGCTCCTTCCGGATACCCAAGCATATCAGTCGTGCCTTTCGGACCATCTTTCGTCCCTATTCGGCATGTTGATTATGGTGGCGACGGACTCTCGCACGTTTTCGTGATATGCATGATGTCGAGGCTATGAGGCGTCGGAGAAACTTCCAAGATGGCAACTCCCGAAAACAGACCTTGTTTTCCATAACTTCATCGCGGCTTGTCTTGTTGCTGCCTCTTTCGCTTCTTTCCGTGCTTAGGACAATCTTTCCGGTTTTTCAGAACTCTTCCACTTCTTCGCTGCTCCTATGCTCGGGATTCCTCGGTCTCGATTTGCCATCGAACAGGTCTCCACGTTTTCTCCATGGATCATTCTTGCCGAGCCACCTCCGTGCGCCATGAACACGGTTTTCGATGACCCTGGATCTTTCTCTAGTTGGAGATAGCTTGTGTTATCCATGCACCTAACACATGCGCAGAATCCTTGGATAACCTGCCCCGAGATATACCCGCAACCTGGATAGTCTTGCACCGTAGTGATCAACGCGGCTCTCATAGTGAAATAATCTTGTGCGACGGCGTCGTAAGTATTGGCTCCAGATTCCCATAACGTGGCTAGCTCCTCTTTCAACAGCCCGAGATACAGATTGATGTCGGTACCAGGTTGTTTCGGCCCTTGAATTAGCATACTCATTTGTATGTACTTCTTCTTCATGCACAACCATGGAGGGAGGTTGTACATCCATACAAACACGGGTCAAGTGCCGTGCGTGCTGCTCTAGATACCGAATGGATTGAGTCCATCGGTGCTCGCACCAAGCCTGATGTTCCTCGAATCTCCACCAAATTCTGGGAATTCGAGGTGCAATGCTTTCCACTGGCTAGCATCCCGAAGGTGCGTCGGCCAGCTCATCCTTTCGGGTCATCATCATCTCTGGCTTCTTCCTTTCCGCATGCCATCGCATGAGCTTCCTTAGGGTCCGCGAAATAGCGCTGCAGACGAGGAGTGATAGGAAAGTACCATACCACTTTTCGAGGTGCTTTCTTCCCTTTCTTGTATCGACTCACGCCGCACACCGGACATGTGGTTTTCTCCGCGTCCTCGCCCCGATAAATGATGCAATCGTTGATGCATACGTGATATCTAACGTGCGGTAGATCGAGAGGACAGACGATTTTCTTGGCATCCTCGATACTAGTTGGACATATGTTCCCCTCCGGAAGACGATTGTGCCAGAATGCCATTATATCGTCGAAGCTTGTGTCGCTCAATTTGTGCTTTGCCTTCATCTCCATAGCCTTGAGCGTTACATTCAACCGGGTATCATCGGGCCTGCATCCTTCATACAATGGAGTAATCGCGTCTTTCTCAAGTTGCGCAAGCTTGGCTTTCTCTCTAGCGGCAGCCCTGGCATTACTCGTCTGCTTGAGAAGTAGCTCTTGCACATAAGGGTCCCGCACCTAGCCTAACATTGTTCCATCGTCGTCTGCTCCTCCGGCATCTAGATCATCATCATCCCGGTCTGCTTCCGCACCTTCACCATCTCCAGGAGACTCTTCATCATCTCGCCCGTTCTCGCCGTGATGATGATCATCGTCATGTTGGCCACCTTCACCGTCTCCATCATCTACGTCATCGCTTATCCAACGAGTGTATCCATCCATGAAACCATGGCGGAGCAGGTGCGCCTGCAGATTTTCGGAATCTGGGTCGATCACCCAGTTGAGTTTGCATCTTCTGCACGGACATCTTATATCTGTCTTGTTATTTCGTATCATGTCGGCCATCGCACATTTCAAAAATCTAGCCACAATGCCTTCGCTCATTATGCGGACCATTTTTGCCTGCACGGTGTACACGGTACAATTTTGAAGTCTATTAGAACCACATAATGAATGCATGCATGCAATGGTCGATAGAAAATTTCGGCATGACCTATCCTAAAATTAGGACCTTTGCGAAATGCCAAAGTCTTGCCAAAATGGAAATGAATCAACATTTTGGCAAAACAAATGGCAACTTGTTCACATACAAACACAAGAGAGAGAGATCGAGACCGATCCATACACACATGAACATATCATTATCCTCTCCATACGCACATGCATGAGCATCATCGATACTCTCCATATACACACACACATATGACCATCCTCTCCACATACACACATCATGAGCATCGATCATCTACATACATATGAGCACATCATCCATATACACATGAACACATCCTTACATGGACAACTTACCGAGATGAGAGACCGATAGCGAGAAAAGATGGAAAGGAGAGGTGCGCGCGTCGACCGGAGGAGATGAGAGACCGGAGACCTCCTTTATTACTTATGTAACATCCAAAGCAAGTTTTACATGCTAAAAATGGTGAATGGGTGGAGAAATTGAGGTGGGAAGGAGAAGATCCCGACTAGATCTAAGGAGGAAGAAGAAGGGGAAAGTGAAGTGTGGGGTGGTGGATGTGTGGTCACACATGTGCACATAAAGTGCTGTCCTAAAAAAATCGACACATCCGTGGCGCACACGGCCCTAGTGCGCCACAGGGAGTAGACACAACTGTGGCGCACTAGGCCATGTGCGCCACAGATGTTCCTACTCCCAGTGGCGCACTAGGCCGAGTGCGCCACAGAAGTTTGTGGCCGTTTCACAGCAGAGGGGGGCGTGCGCTTAGGCGTAGCGCACCCCCCCATGTGCGCCACAGATGAGACTAACAACCGTGGCGCACATGACCCTAGTGCGCTACAGATGTTTGGCGTGCGGCCAACAGGCCCCTGGCCCACACACATCTGTGGCGCACTATAGTCATGTACGCCACGGTTATTCTAGTTACTAGTAGGGCACTGCCCACAGGTGAGCCACGCCTGTTTTAGCCGTGGGGCACTTCAACCATGTGAGCCACGGATGTGTTGATTACCTATAGACGTTTTCCTAGTAGTGGACGCTGGAAATCGCGGAACGGCTAACAAATTTGCACCACGGGGGCACGAGGTTTACCCAGGTTCAGGCCTCCAGAGGTAAAACCCTACTCGTTCTTGTCTGTTCTTGATTGATGGCGGAACCGAAGGTTACATGGGTGCGCAGATTGGATCTGGCGTGGTGTATTCTAGGGTTCTGGACTGTCCTCCTCGCCGTGCCCTCCTAACCATTATATGGGGAGGCCAGGTCTCGGGGTTAGGTTGAGTATGTTACAAGTTAGGGTTTGACCCTTTGAAATTCTATCTATAGCTGGCCATGTTCCCCAAGAAGTCGCATCCTTATGGGCCTAGGTCACCCAAATCCTTCCTGGGCTTCGCCATCCATAGCGGGTGATTGTGTGGGCCTCTGCCAGGCTAATACCGGGTAGGCTAACATAAGTCTAATCCATGAACGGTTCTGCGTCATCGTCCTCGTCGTTTTATACCACGAGGGATCGTGGTAGCTTTTCCCTTCACCATTTTCTCTCTTGTTTCTCTATCGATTTGCCTCCTCTGCTTCCAGAGCTCGTTCACACTATGCACTGGACATTCTTTGCATTTTCCCCTCTTCTTTCCTTCACGCCCATTGCATCGTGCGTCATGCTAGGAATATGGGCGAGCAAAAGAAGCCATCCTCTACTGATGACTGCAAGTGCACAGATCGTTTTTAGCTAGTTTCGAAATAAATATATCGATCCCACAGGGTGTAGTAGGCGAAAGACTAGAATGCTTTTAACTAAAACTAAACGAAGTACTTAAGGAATAATCCTAAGATGCAAGAAAAGTAGAATTGTTTTTAGGTTTTTGGTTGAGTGAAACAGTAAAGTAAAGTGAAGTAAAAATTAATGAAGAAAGTAGTAATCGCGTGTGTAAGAAATATTGAAGCTACAATAGGGAAAAGGCCGTTCTCGGGGAGTGGTGGATACACTGCTAGCAATTTAGACTAAGTGATCAAGATTATTATAACGAATATTCTCATGATATGCATGTATGTGGGAGGAGCTCCATATATGGACGATTAGGTAGCAACCACTACTCACACCATACTTCATAACCACAGCTAATAGATAAACGACATCAATCATATTATCCCGCTATTAAGGGATTTCTCCCGCGACATGGACATGGCTTAATGAGTTTTTCTTGATTCCTCAAGTTAGTACGTAAAGGATGACAACGAATTTATAGTCATAGTAAGTGCTACCATCCCTCTGTCTACCAACCAGTAATCCCCTTCATCAAGTCCCCGTAAGAGGCAAATATTAAGGAGGTGGCAAATATTAAGGAGGTGCTCAACTCAACATCAAGATGAAGACAATTAACACATACATATAATAATGTATAACATAATAATCTCTATTTCATCTCAATCATATAATAGGGTTTCTCCATCTCCCCAAGAACTAATGATATATTCAGACATGGAGGCAAACAGCATCATGGCAATGGTAATGGAAACGATTATCGATGAATAGTACTTGTATAAATCCAGAACTAGTGCAAGAATTACAACAAGATCTAGATGGGATGGGTGGAGATGATGGTGGTGATGAAGGTGCAACGGTTGATGAAGATGGAGATTGATGCCTTGGCCTCCTAGATCTGCTTAGGGCGAAGATGGATCCCTTGGGCAAGTCTCCCCTCCAGATCCCTTCCGGAGGTGAGGTTTTCGGTGATTTCTGGGGGTGTTCTGTATGTCTTCTCCCTGATCCAATTGCACGGGGTGAAACTATTTGAGGAGGCGGTGTCAGCGCCAACTATACGGCGGGAACTATACGGCCGGAAAAGTTTTCCCGTCGTATAGTTGGTCGTTAACTCTTCTGTATCCTCCAATCGCTTCAAGGTTTCTTCTGCTATTATTGATATTTCCCAAATAAGCGATTTACGTTGTTTTTGGCTCCTTTTCACTCCAATATAACTGGTCCAAGAATTGTGTCAATCGGATCCATCATCTGTCCTGGTCCTGGTGAAAATAAACACAAAAGGTGCGTGCGAACGCCGTAAAATACCAAGATCCTACAACTAGAATGCAAAATAATAATCTAAAACATGATGCAAATATGCACTCATCAACTTCCCCAATCTTGGAATCTTGCTCGTCCGAGCAAGTTTTAGCTTTATGGATCTGATCCTCATATTCATATAGCTGAGTCGATAAAATAAATGAGGCAGCTGCAGCATGTGTTTATAATAAAGGATACATATAAATAAGTTCATGAATAGTACCTTACTCGAACCATCCAAATAATATTTACAGGCTTCCACACATTAGCAATTAACAGTTCATAAAAGATTATTCTCCACATGATGTAAAAGTATCCGGTTCAACTGAATGAGTTAGTGAGGTAGTCCCAATTGTTTTTAGGATTAACATATTCACTTGGGATTTCAAAATATCAAACGACTCTTTGTCTTACTACAATATAGTGGTATATGCCTATTTTATCTTTGCACATTCGCTCTTTTTCTTCATATTTATTTTTCTTCTTTCTATATATATTTATGCTCACACTTTTTTTAAGTGCCGTGCAAAGGAGCTAGCCATATGTTCCACTTCATGTAGGAATTCAAAGTTTAACAATCTCAATTACCAAATTCCAAATATATATGAAGCATCTTTATAACTTGAGTATTTGTTCTCACTCTATTTGATAGCACTTATAATTTATCATTTGTTCAACGTTTTTCTTTTTCATCTTAATTAATTATATAATTTCTCCTTTTTGTAAATCAAACCATTGACCTACAACATATTGATAAAATTATGCTTATATATTCCATTAATACTAATGGTGTGGAAGACTCCTATTGCTATCATCAAGTGCAAGTAAAATCGTACTCAAGCCATTCATATTCCAATACGACAAACTCAAACTCAATAATGCTCCATATATTATAATAGACTTAGAATTTCATAAATGGGATCTCCTAGTCTTGAAGGGAATTCTAATGATGCAATCTTTATTTCTAAACTCAAACTAACGCGAAACTAAAAATAATAATCTTATAAGATTGATTACAAGGTTTCAAAGATCTCCCCAATCTTGGAATCAAGCCAGGCGGGATCAAATAACTCCTTGCCGGTACCTATTCCTCCTCCTGAGTAGGAAGAGTATTTCCTTCTTCTCCTGTGTTGCTTACTTTAGCTATGCTTGCGAGGCGGATGCGGAGCTCGGCCATGTCATATTGGAGCTTCAAAATTTTCCTATGGAGGAATTTCTTCTCATCTTTCAAATCAAAAACAGTTTTAATTAAGAAACCATCTCTACCATCGATGTCATTGACCTTTTTATCGAGGTCTTTTCTCATCATCCAATAGGAGTCAATCCCTTATCCAATAGTTTCAACACATACCTTTGAAGTTTTTTACAATTGATAGATCTTATCATGAATCTCATCTTGCCGCACCTTCTTGGGTTAAGAGGTGCCAGACTAAGAGGAGGTTAATAATAAGATCCTATGTTGTGACGGCAAGGATTAGGGAGATAGTTATCCTTGCTCGTTCTCTGATCTGCTTGCCTCATCATCTCGATCCTTTGCAGGAACATGTCCTACCAATTCGGGAGAGGCTTGATCTTCGAGCTGGATGATGATGATGCTTCTTTTGGTTCTACTCCCTCGATCCTCTTCACGGGCTTCTCTTCCTTCTTCGTCCAAATCTTGTTGACATGGAAAGGCTGCATGGCTTCGCTACACGGATGTTGTTAGAAGGGGCTTGTATGGAGATGGCGATGGTTTTTCGAAGCTGGAGGCAGTAGCTTTACGAAAACTTAATGAAAAAGGTTAGATGCGATCAAATTTAAAAGGAGAGGTCAAAACACTAGCCGCCTTTCGTAACGATCAACTATACGGGTGTGGCCTGTATATATCCCGCCGTATAGTTATGAACCGACTATATATATTTTTTTATCTACGGCGGTACCAACTATACGGCCGGGAAATTTCTTCCCCCCGTATAGTTGGTCATTAAACCTTGTGTATCTTGGCATAAAAATGGAGATGCGATGAAATAACTATACAACCAAAACTATACGGCTGGAAATTTAATTCCCGCCATATAGTTGGTCATTTAGGCTACTGTATACATCAAAATTTATCTGTTTCTTTCAGAATTCTTTATTAATCTTAAACTTAATGAAATACCAAGTTTTGACATAAAAATGACAACTTAAATTTTTTACCAACATTATCATTCATTGAACGAGATTTTTATCATAACCAAATTTCCTATATCTCACAAGAGCTTCAAGTGTTCCTTTATTCAATCATAAAATTAACCAAACTTACTTGAAAATTTAAAACTTACTCGACCCTTTATTTCACATGGGTTGCCTCCCATGAAGCACTCTTTTATGGTCTATAGCGTGACCATAGTATTGCTCACTTCGTCTCGATCTTATCCTTCTTGCAGTTATCATTCCTTCCATACTTTTGCTCAATCAATTCTTCTAGGGTAATTACTCGTAAGGTGATTGCACTTATATCTTATTTTTCTCGATAATGCTTCAAGCATTGTCCATTCACCACCCATGAAAGGGAGGGTGTTTTCCCCTGGAGCTTCATTGCTCCCGATGCATAAGCTTATTCAACTATATAGGGGCCTTCCCACTTTGATCTGAGCTTTCTTGGAAATAACTTAAGACGAGAATTATAGAGCAAAATATTATCTCCACTTTTAAAGACCTTATTCTATATTTTTCTATCATGCCATCTTTTTACTTTTTCCTTAAACAATCTATCATTTTCATAAGCCTCACTCCTAAACTCATCTAAAGCATGTATGTCTAATAAATATTTTTATTCTACTTCTTTAAGATAATATTTTAAGTTCTTGATTGCCCAAAAGGCTCTATGTTCCAATTCTAAATGTAGATGGTACGCGTTACCATATACCATCTTATATGGTGTCATACCCATCAGGTTTTTAAATGCAGTTCGGTATGCCCAAAGAGTTTCATTTATCTTGTATGACCAATATTTTCTTGATTTATCCACTGTCTTCTCGAGTATGGTAATTAGTTATCTATTAGAGAGTTCCACTTGACCACTTGTTTGAGGATGGTATGGTGAAGCTACACGGTGAGTTACTCCATATTTGCAGAGGATTTTCCTGAAAGTTCCTTTCATAAAATGAGAACCACCGTTAGTAATTAAAAATCTAGGAACTCTAAACCTAGGAAATATGACATCATTGATCATCTTCACGGAAGTAGCTACATATGCATGGTTAGTTGGAATAGCTTCAACCCATTTAGTAACATAATCGACAACAAAAAGAATATGAGTGTAGCCATTTGATTCTATAAAGGGTCCCATGTAATCCATTCCCCACACATCAAATGGTTCAATTATAAGACTATAATTCATTGCCATCTCGTGTCTTCTACCTATGTTACCTCTTTTCTAGCAAGCATCACAATATTCCACATACCCGTCTGCATCCTTGAACAAGGTAGGCCAATAGAATCCGGATTGAAGTACCTTTTCTGTAGTTCGCTTGCCTGCATGATGTCCTCCATACAGGCTATCTTGAAAAGCTTGCAAAATTGCATTCATTTCATGATTAGGGACACACTTTAGAATCATTCCGTCAGGTCCATGACGATAAAGAAACGAATCATCCCAAAAGTAATATTTGAGACCATTAAAGAATTTCATTCTTTTATTTCTTGTCATACCAGGAGGTACAAATTTTACTGCAAGATAATTATCATAATCTGCAAACAAAGGATCAGCGACTTCAACAGTTGCTAAGTATTCTCCCAGAAATGACTCATTTATAGTACGGGGTCGGTAATTATTCCTTCCATCCTAGAGATATGATCTGCTACTGGATTATCCTTATCCCTCCTATCTACTATTTTTAAATCATATTCTTGTAGTAATAACACACACCTAATCAACCTGGGCTTTGCTTCCTTTTTCACAAGAAGGTGACACAATGGTGATTTGTATGAATTATTACTTTAGAATTAATAATGTAAGATCTAAATTTATCACAAGCAAAAATTATAGCCAGAAACTCTTTCTCCGTAGTAGCATAATTTTTCTAAATCTTATTAAGAGTTCTACTAGTGTAATGAATAACATTTAAATTCTTCCCGTCTCTCTGTCCTAATACAGCTCCTAAAGCATAGTCACTAGCATCACACATGATTTCAAAAGGTTCGTCCCATTTTGGGGACTGCATGATAAGTGTTGAAACTAATTTGTTTTTAAGATTTTCAAAAGCTGCAATATAGTCATGGTCTAAGTAAAACGAATTTTCTTTATCAAGAAGGTTAGTGATAGGCATAGATATTTTGGCAAAATCCTGTATAAAACGCTTGTAAAAACCTGCATGTTCTAGAAACATTTTTAAGTTTTTAATGTCTTGAGGTATGGGAAGATATTCTATAGCACTTGTATTGGTCTTATATATTTCTATACCTTTTTCTGAAACCTTATGTCCAAAAAATTTACCTTCTCTTTCCATGAATCGACATTGCTCCCAATTCAAAACTAAGTTTGATTGCCTACATCTCTGCAAAACCTTTGTTAGATTATAGAGAAAATTATCAAATGTTGTTCCACAAACAAGAAAATCATTTATTAGAACTTCCATAGTATTCTCAACAAGATCATCAAAGATTTTTAAAACACATTCTTGAAAGGTTGCAACTGCATTACATAAGCCAAACAGGATTAATCTATAAGCATAAGTACCATAAGGACATGTGAAAGTTGTTTTCTCTTGATCTTCGGGCTGTATAGCAATTTGAGAATAACCAGAATAACCATCAAGAAAACAAAAATAAGAATTATTGCTTAGTCTTTCTAAAATTCTATCCATGAATGGTATAGGTTTATAATTTTCCCGTGTCTCACGGTTTAGTTTTCTAAAATCGATGCACATGTGATACCCAACAATGGGTCTTATAAGGACTAGCTCACCATCCTCATTCATACCAGCATCAAGACCCTCATATTTTGGTATGCAATGAGCTAGTCTAACCCATTTACTATCAAAAATAGGATATATTATGCCAGCATCTAATAAGCGTATAACTTCTTTTCTTACTACTTCTTTCATTTTCGGATTAAGTCTTATCTGTGTGTCAACTACAAGTACAACATCTTCAAGCATGGTAATCTTATGTGTCACAGTGGATGGATCTATTCCTTTAGTATCACTTAGAGTATACCCAAATGCTTCACGATGTTTGATCAAAACTGAAAATAAGTTTAATTGTTTCATTTTCTGATAGATTTTTACTAATAATAACAGGACATTTATTTTCGTTATCTAGAAATTCATACCTCATATTGTTTGGAAGTTGTTTCAATTCAATTGGCAGAGGTTCTTCGTCTCCTTTTCTTACCAGTTCTTCATAGTCATGTGGGTTTTGTGCTTCCGGGATGGATTCAAGGTAATCATCCATGTCTTCTCTTTCCTCATCATCTAGTGCCTCTTTCCAATTAACTAAGCTCCTCTCTAATTCATCTTGGGGAGTGCTGAAATGAATTGCGGCTAGCTCGATAATTGTTTTCTCTTCCTTGATATCTTCCACTTCATATGGCCTCTTCTTTAGTTTGGCAAAGTGGAATGTCATTTCCTATTCTCCAAACATCATTGAAATAGTCTCCTTCTTATTATCAATTCGAGCTTTGGTTATAGAGACAAAAGGCCTGCCTAAAAGAATAGGACAAAAAGTATCTCGAGGCATATCAACAATATGAAAATCAAGAGGCTACATGAGTGATCCAATAAAGACATAGACATTGCGGATAACACCATCCGGTTTTATATTAGTTCTATTAGACAATTTAATAGTAGTGTCTACCGGTTCCACATCTAGATTATTTAAATTGTAGTGAAGTTCCTCATAGAGTGACGAAGGCATAATATTTATAGTGGAAATCGTCTCTCAAATTCCGTATAAGAAAGTTTCTCCACAATATATAGGGGTCATAGGTTTAGAAGTTTCTCTACCTCATATCTTACCTGTAACAAAGTCTGAAGTTTCAAGGTCTAGCATAACCACTTCATTTTCCATGATTCATGCTTCCATAAGATCCTTAAATATAACAATATTTGCATTGGTAGCATCAGAGTTCTTCTCTGGTTTCTTTGATCTTCTCCCTATATGTTCTTCTTCCCTGCACTTTTTCTTAATATTCTGTTGAATAGGATCAGAGGAAAATTTTACCAATGATGCGTTCTCTCTTGCTCGTTTCTTTTCTTTGAGGGGTGTATAAGGTTCCCATCCTATAGGTACCTGTAGATGCCCTACATAATTCTCAATAATTTTCTTTACTGAATAAGAATCAATACCAAGGGTTTTAATCATCACACAAGTCCTTTCATCTGCAAGAAAGTCGTTAACACAAGCATATTCAGAAGAACTATTCATATTGCTCTCCTCATTTTTAAGACTTTCCGTTGTCTCCTTCATTTTCATTATTAATTTCTAGGCTTCATCATAGGTATAAGATAAAAAACTACCATTAGAAGCAGTATCTAGGCTCGTTCTATTTTTATTATTAAGCCCTCTAGAGAAAGTATGGGTGATTAACCAATCAGGCAAACGGTGATGGGGCAATTGTCTAGATAGCTTTTATACCTTAGATAGCCTTCATATAAACCCTCATCAGGATTATTTTTGAAACTAATAATAATACCTCTCATCCTGTGAGCTTTGCTTTCTGAATAGTATTTTGATAGAAAATTGGTTGTCAAATCCTTCCATGTCCTAGGTGCTTCTACATAAAAGGATCTATACCAGTTGCAAACATTGTTAGAGAGAGTTTGTCTAAACAACTGGATTTTGACTTTATCAAGGTCACAATCATCAAATATAAAGGAGCCAAAAACATCTTCAAAGAATTGTAAGTGTCCATATGGACTTTCTTCATTGGTTCCTACAAACTTCTTAGAGTTAAGTAATTTAAATAATAGGGGATGAATCTCAATACCATCGGGGTTCATGCTATTATCGACAGTTATAAAGCGTCCATGGGTGAACCCATATTCCTTACTGCCTCAAGCTACATTAAATGTTGAGTGTTGTCCATTTTTATAGTCCTGCAACTCAAATAAAAAATTAGTACAATGAAAGTAAATACCTAAAAGTAAAGTGACTTATAGCGCTAAGATCCCCGACAATAGTGCAAGAAAATAGCTTGATGACTGCAAGTGCACAGATCGTTTGCGGCTAGTTTCAAAATAAATATATCTATCCCACAGGGAGTAGTAGGCGAAAGACTAGAATGCTTTTAATTAAAACTAAACGAAGTACTTAAGGAATAATTCTAAGATGCAAGAAAAGTAGAATTGTTTTTGGGTTTTTAGTTGAGTGAAACAGTAAAGTAAAGTGAAGTAAAAATTAATGCAGAAAGTAGTAATCGCGTGTGTAAGAAATAATGAAACTGCAATAGGGGAAAAGGCGTTCTCAGGAGTGGTGGATACACCGCTAGCAATTTATACTAAGTGATCAAGATTATTATAATGAATATTCTCATGATATGCATGTATGTGGGAGGAGCTCCATATATGGACGATTAGGCATCAACCACTACTCACACAATCCTTCATAACCACAGCTAATAGATAAACGATATCAGTCATATTATCCCGCTATTAAGGGATTTCTCCCATGGCATGGACATGGCTTAATGAGTTCTCCTTGCTTCCTCAAGTTAGTACGTAAAGGATGACAAATACTTTATAGTCACAGTAAGTGATACCATCCCTCCGTCTACCAACAAGTGATCCCCTTCATCAAGTCCCCATAAGAGGCAAATATTAAGGAGGTGCACGACTCCCAACATCAAGATGAAGACAATTAACACATACATATAATGATGTATAACATAATAATATCCATTTCATATCAATCATATACTAGGGTTTCTCCATCTCCCCAAGAACTAATGATCTACTCAGACATGGAGGCAAACAACACCATGGCAATGGTAATGGAAACGATTATCGATGAATAGTACTTGTATAAATCCACAACTAGTGCAAGAATTACAACAAGATCTAGATGGGATGGGTGGAGATGATGGTGGTGATGAAGGTGCAGCGATTGATGAAGATGGATATCGATGCCTTGGCCTCCCAGATCTGCTTAGGGAAAAGATGGATCCCTATGGAAAGTTCCCCCTCTAGATCCTTTCTAGAGGTGAGGTTTTTGGTGATTTCTGGGTGTTCTGTATGTCATCTCCTAGATCTAGTTGCACAGGGTGAAACTATTTGAGGAGGCGGTGTCGGCACCAACTATACGGCAGGAACTATACGGTCGGAAAAGTTTTCCCGCCATATAGTTGGTCGTTAACTCTTCTGTATCCTCCAATCCTTTCGAGGTTTCTTCTGCTATTATTGATATTTCCCAAATAAGCGATTTACATTGTTTTTGGATCCTTTTCACTCAAATATAACTGTTCCAAGAATTGTGTCAATCGGATCCATCATCTGTCCTGATCCTGGTGAAAATAAACATAAAAGGTGCATGCGAATGCCGTAAAATACCAAGATCCTACAACTACAATGCAAAATAATAATCTTAAACATGATGCAAATATGCACTCATCATCTGCTGCGCTAGGACGAGCGCCGCCGGCGCCGCCAAGATGGACACTACTAGCGGCCGCGTCACTAATGATAGCTGGCGGAGGTCATCGATGAGCAGGAGGACCTACGCCCCCTGCGCGAATCCGACCTGATCTCGGAGGAGAAAGTGACGCCATTCTTCCTTGCTCCGAGGTAATCCCAGATGACCCACAAGTATAGGGGGTGTATCGTAGTACTTTCGATAAATAGGAGTGTCGATCCTAACGAGGAGCAGAAGGTGCTGAACAGTGGTGTGGAGCAGGAAATCCTTGTGAATACTTAGCAAATGGATTATTAGTGGCCCAATCCTTTCTTAGCAAAGGACAAGCCGGTGGAAATACTTATAAGGACCAAACGTTCTCGAGGACACATGGGAATTCTGTCAAGTGCTTTCGCTTCATATAGCTGAGTACTCTTCTTTGGTGTTGTAAGTGTTGTGTGGGTGAACCTATGCTAATGTACTGACCGTGCTTGGACTAATACATACTTGTGATTAAACCCCCATGCAAACATCCGTACCTATAGGAAAGTAATTAAGATATAAATATAACCATAGCCATAAACTTTGAGATCCTACGCTCCCTTGTGCAAAGGTGTCCTAACGGGGGTTCAGGTTTCTGTCACTCCGGAAACCTCATAATTAGTAGCCATATACAGAATGCATTCCCCTAGACCCATAAATAGTGAAGTATCATGTAGTCGACGTTCATATGACACCACTAGATGAATAGCACCACAAGTTAAATACTAAACCATTGAATAATAACACAACACAAATCCACTAATAACAACATGACTTTCCCATGTCCTCAAGAACTAAACAAACTACTCACGAGACATCATATGGATAAAGATCAAAGATGATATGATAATGGATAACAATCTGAACATAAACAACAATCCAATGGTTCCACTCACAAGCATCAACTACAATAGTAATTAACACAGGGAAAGTTTCCCCTAAGAACTAAAGCAATATCCAACACAATTGTTACAGCGAGACAGAGTGGTGACGATGGTGCTGGTGGAGATGATGGTGTGTATGTTGATCACCCCGATGAAGCCTAGCTAAGGTGTTGATGGCGACGATCTCCCCTCTCTAGGAAGCAATTCCCCCAGCAGAAATCTGTCTGCTGGAGAGATCTTTCTCTCTCGGTGTTTTCCGCCCCCCAAAGGCGGCGGAAATCTATCTGTGGTCGCTCCCCTAGGCTTAGGGTTCCGTAGGGAAGATATAGGCGAAGGGGCGGAGTCGGAGGATGGGCAGGTGGGCCACACCTGCCCTAGGCGCGGGGTCATGTGGGCCCGCGCCTAGGGGGTGTGGGCCCCCTGTGGCCCTTCTTCGCCTCCCCTTCTGGCTTCCTCTATCTTCTGGGGAAATAATATTCTCCCATATTTTCTTGTATTTTTATGATCTTTGCGAAATTGTATCGAAACGCCCTCTTTTCCATCAGAATCCAGACTCCGATAGTCGATCCTCCAAGAATCATCCTACATGCATAAACAGTGGAAAAGACATACGTAATACCTCATAATAAGACAAATATCAATGAACAGAGGTAAATTATGATATATAAGGGTGATGCAAATTGGTCGTATCAACTCCCCCAATCTTAGACCTTCGCTTTTCCCCAAGCAAAAACTGAGCTCAGTAAAGATGTCCACAGGTTGATGGAGTGAAGTGTCGATAAAAGAATATGAACAAGAAGCATGACACTTACCATTACACACCTCATAGAAGAAATAAACTCACCATTATATAACTTAGCTTGCAACCAAGTACAACAGTCACAATAGAGATGCATAAAGATAAATCATAATTGGGATTGGCAAACTTGTTCTTGGTCAGAGAACACCTGGCAAACAGTTTCTCAAAAAGCTTTTTGTAGAAGTTTTACAACTGGTGCACTCTTTGCTTTAAAGGTTTTTCACAAGTGAAGGCTTTCAAAGTAATACTCAATAAATAAGAGTCTTGTGCAAACAAGGAAGATAGATTGAGTAAATCACCATATGAATGCTTGAAACACAACAACTCAAATGCTTGCTGGAGATAGAGAGGAAGTAGGCTTGATGACTCAAACTGGAAACTAGGAGAAAGGTCCCTTCATAGAGGGTAGCAGGGATTACAAGTCATAAAGACCTTCCAAAATATTTTGGTACTTACTAGCTTTGAGCCCTCATTGCCCCTATCATAGGCATCTTGAGATGATTAAGGTTAAAGTGCACAAATATGGAGTATATGCTTGACGAAATATAAGTTGGCAATCTCATGTCCCTTGAATATGAGGGCCACTCCTCATGCTACTCAACTTTGGTCACTGATAAGTTCTTGTCATTGTAAGTATTTGCATATCATAGAGAACCGCCAACGGGGTACCCCTTGCACATGGTACATGAGATTTCCCATAGCCAAAATGACAAGGCAAGCAGACAATGAGCATCTCAGCGATCTTTTTATTTACTATGTGCATAGATTTTTATTGAGGATGCTTCATAGATAGCTCACTATGGTGATGATGCAAGTTTCCACCATGATTAGGCATGGCTTAGGCTAGTGGCCCAGGCGTTTCTCTAACACAAAATACAAACTCCATGGACTTACAAGTTCCCTCCTTATTTCACACCGTTGACATCCATAGACAAAAGAGCACGATATCAACTGAGTACAAAGTACAGGTGCGATGTTGAAAATGTTCCCCGTGACAGCACGGTTCTGCTAATTCCAATGTATAGATGCAAGCATATACTACTTCGATTGCACAATGGTTCAAATCTATTAGGGGAAAGAAAATAAAGTGTGCCGTCAAGTTCATGAGAGCTTTACTAACTAGTTTTCACATAACAAAATACTTTTTAATTTGAAAGGTAGATGAAACTTGAGAATTTGCTTGGAATAGCAAAATAAATGCTACTAGGTAGATATGGTGGACACAAGTGGCAAAGGTTTTGGTTCTTTGGGATTGGAAACATGAGAAGTATGCCTTCCCAAAACAGGTTTTTGGCTAGCAAGGCTGGGTAGAAAGCAAGAGAGTTGAAAAAACAAGCATACATACAAGTAATAAAGCCAAACATGCAATCTTCCTTGAAGACACAAAATATCTTAAATAAATAATACTAAGCTTATGAGCCAACAAGAAGGAAAACAAATGATACAAAATACTTGTAAGCTTTTTCTCCTTTCTTTCAAACATCAAAAAATATTGCTACTGATCAGAACTCAGTTTGCCAAAACCAATTTAGATCCACTTGATGCTCCCGAAGTGATGCCAATACTGATCAACAAGATCCATCATATAATAGAGATTGCAAACTAAAATAAGAAGTGCAAAAAGTAAAAGATGAGACTTCTCATTAATATTCCAATAAAGGCACTCACACCAAGGGATACATAGATAATCAACTAAAGGTAAGATACTTCCACATGCAAACCAAACTATAAGATAACCTCTCTACCAAAGATATGAATCCACTAAAAAGGTAAAAGATAAAAGATAATGGTGGTGATACCGCGACACTCCCCAAGCTTGGAAGAACCCAAGGGGATGCCAAACCTGATGACGAATTACTCCTTCGGTGGTGGTGGTGTTCTCTTGATAATATCCTCAATAAGTTTCCTCAACTCCTCAATCTCAAAGGTTAGAGTACGGATCAACTCCGAGTTTTGCTCAATACGGTTCATGATCATGTCGGACTGAGAGTTCCAGTCCTTGCTATTCTTTCCCCACTCTTCTTTCTTAGTGTGTTCCTCCCCTGCATGGTTAGAACGAGGCATATCCCACATCGAGGGGAAGTTCCCTTTGGGCACATATTGATATTAACGCTCATGTATAAGAGTATGGAAAGGTCTCTTGGTGCATGGAGGAGATGACCGTGAATTGTAGACAAGACGTGGAGGTTTCCCTCCTGTAGACATCCGTGCTATCCTCTTAAGCTTGGTAGGTATTGCCACCAATACAATGCTTGCGACGGTAGAGCGGGTGTCCAGTTGCTTGTCCTCCTCCATGTCTCCTTCATAACCTACCAAAATCTCCTCCTCCTTGGGTTTGTGAGGATCGTCTTCCTCGGGCTTCTTGCCTTTGTCGTTGGCGGAGACCATGGTGCTCTAAACTTGAGAAGATTTCCTGATAGAAATAGATCGAAACGAAAACACAATGAGAACACGATGCACAAACCTCGGGCGATCCGGGGGGTTATATATTACGAAGTTTCAATGCATAAGGAAGGTTTTGACATGGAAATGAGGCGGAGACGGAGTTTGGGGGAGTCAAACCCCCTTTAGGCGCGGCCATGCTGGGCCCGTTCCTGGGGTGGGTTTGTCCACCCCGGACTCCGGTTCCTCATCTGTTCCATCTCATAGTCTTCCTTATGTATTAAAAATATCAAAAATATAAAAATATTGGGGTTTCACGAACCTTCTGTTTTCATCACTTTTACCTATTCAAAGACGGACTCTGCAGACTTATTTTCTCCTTCTCCTGGGATTTTCCTTTCCTCACAAGGAAATACACAAACTTCAAAGGCAACATTAGTGTAAGCAAAACAAAAAACCTTTAGGTTCACACTTCAACTGAAATCCATCAAAACAAAGGCTTCTATAAGAGGCAAATGCAAATGATAACAGAAATCTGTCAAAAAAGACCAACAGGTAAAGATTGATTTTTTTTGAAAACCTTCTATCGCTCAAAACAAAAAGTGCAAACCTGATGAAAGTTGGGTAACAACTTGGAGAACAAGCTCAGAAAAATACAGCTCCATCCGACGTTCTGAGCTCCCTCACGATTTTTTATGGTACAACACAAAAATCTGTCTCAGGACAACCACTTTTCACAACTCCTCTACTTCACAAAAGTAGTTGGACAAGACACAAAAACCAAAACATAAAGGATAAGGAGCGGTTATTACAGAGGTAATAACTTCCAAGACTCGACAAAACTCTTGGGTTATCTCCCAACAAGTACTTTTCTTTTATGCCTTTAAGTTAGGCTAGAAACTTTCAAAGATGCTCACATAGGAGATATATATCTGGAGTGAAAAGGAGCATAAAGAAGCAAATAACCAAAACACTTGAGTCTAACCCACTTACTATGCATGGGAGTATCATGAGAAAACAAATTGTTGAAACAAAAATCCACAAGCATAGGAAGACAAAACAGATGCAACTTCAAAGCTTTCAACATAAAATGGGGAAACTTAATATTATCGAGATGCATAAAACCGTGTTTCCCTCTCTCATAATAACTCTCAGTCGCGCTTTGAATAAATTTGACAATATAATTATCATTGGCAACAACTTTATCATCTTAGTAAGAATACTTACAGTCACCAAAAAGAGGTCCAAGGTCATAACTGAATCAATAGAAGCAAGTTGTTCCATCCTGAAATCTTTATTACACTACAAGAAATCTGGCAATATATGACCCTCTATTTTCGTCACAGAATCGTCATAATAGTCTTTTTATGACGATTTTATGACGATTTTGAGATCGTCGAAAGCTGGGCGTCGCAAATGAACTATAACGACGTTTTTGATAAAATCGTCATAACCTTCTATGACGATATTGGATCGTCATAACGTCTATGACGATCCAATATCGTCACGGGCCATCTAGCATGCCAAGTCAGATCCTACGTGGCTGATCCTACGTGGCAAAATTGTGACGAAATTAAATCGTCTTAAATCAAAATCAGCCCAGTCCATTTCTGGATTCCACATGGGCTTAGCCCAACTATTCTGGATTGATTTTCTCATCAAATCTGGTTAGCTACATGGGCCAAGCCCATCATTCAAGCATTTTTTTTGTTTCGTTGCATTGGCCTTTTCTTTGGACAGATTTTTACTTTGGGCCTTCTTATTTTGGGCCGGTCACACCTGGTGTTCCATAATTCATACGGTCCCAGTTGCCAGTATAGATTTTCTCAGTAATTAAAATCTAACAATTTAATCAAGACCAACAGAATATACAAAATCATTTTGATTCAAACAGAGCACATTATGATCGACACATTACAATCATACACAGTTCTACATAGAGATCGGCACATTACAATCATACACAGTTCTACATAGTTCACATCAGTGGAGCTACCAAAATACAATAAAAAATTTACAGAAAGAATAAAATCCAAACTTCTTCACGCTTTCTCTTCCTGGAACTTCTTCATGCTTCCTCTTCCTGGAACTTCTCCAATGTAGTTCTGTACACATATTTTTTAAGAAACAAGAAACTATTACCAAAGGAAGAATGGTTAGTTGGTTAGTTTGCTCTCAGAAATGAATAGTGTGTTGCACTGTTAAAAGTTCATCATTGAGCTAAACTTTAGAAAGGGGCAAGTTTCACCAAAAAAAAGTAGCATCTGTTCATATCAGTATATTTTGCCTCAGTACAACATCATAGGCTGGAGAGGGGCAAGTTTCACCATGACAGATAAGGTAATAAGATAAATATTCCACAAATATCAAGTTTTCACTTGATCTCATCCACACCAGCAGGTCCCACTTGCAAGCAGCTTGCGCATCCAGATGCAAGTAGTCATCAACACCACAGCACCAGAAACCAGATAAGAAGGAACAGTGTAGCTAACAATTACTGCCACACTCCACAACACATCCACACAAAGTTACCAGCAGAGTGTTATACCTCACCCTCAACCAACTCTGGTTGCTCCTTGGAGCCATCCAGGAGCTAGAAGTAGAGGGATTCACAGCAAAGGCAACATGGTTGCAAGGTAGGAGTACACTTCTACTAATCTCTGTTCACCATGATTCACAGAAAGGCAACATGATTCACAGAAAGGCAACATGGTTGCAAGGTAGGATTCATAGAAAATTTACATAGAGATGCTATGTATGTTCCTCATAGAGAAATAAAAAGATACACCATAATCTCTGTTCTTATTTAGAGTTGGCCTCAGCCTTTGCATCCTAGGCAGGGGCTATAGCACACTTCTACTAATTATACCAAGGCCATAAAAGCATACAAATCATCTTTGCACAAACCAAGCATGAGGGATTCTGGGCACAAATCAAAGAATTGGAATTGCACCTCGGGCACAATCCCAAACTCACTCCCACCAAACTCTCAATCTAGTCGTAAAACTAGAACATCGCCCTTCAACAAGTTTGATAATAAATCCTTTTCTTAGATATTCAAAATATCTAAGAATCATTTTATATTTTAAAACAAAGGTAAGCGAATCAAAGATTGGTTACACACTCATCTTCACGATTCGATTCAAGGAAACTAGAACTCATATAGCTCCGACAATTGAACAAAAATACAGGCCATAGGGATTTGCAACATCACAAAACATGCTCTTTAAATGAAATCATCTTCATAGCCATTTGGCTAGGAATCATTTAGATTATTGTTGTCATATGGACAGAGTAATCATATTGATCATCCATTTTCCTAGGAATCATTTTAGTGAATATTCCAGAGCTAAGATATCTCCACCAGACACAGTTATTCACCAGAGCCTTGAGACCATCACAAGTAAACCAAGCATGTCATTGAGCATCAAACCAGAGCTAAGATATCTCCACGCATACGATTATTCACCAGATGTGAACCCTAGGTTCAGATATGAAATCTAGACAGTGGGGAATCACAGAAAACACACTTGACATGGCAAGGTAGATAAAGCCTGGAGGGAAGCATAGAAGGAGCACCTACCTGGGGCGAGTTCTATCTCGCCGGAGAGGAGGCAGAAAGAGTATCGCCGGCGAGTTCTGCTCCGTGTCTTCTTCTCCAGCTGTCCCGGGCCAGTAGCTCCCTACCAGGTTCAGCTCACCATATATACTTGCCCCCAACAGGTCGGTGTGACCATGGCATGTAAGTACATATATAAGTGATTAATTGTGAAAATGAGATTGCCCAAATATACAATTGTAAATCAAGAAGCATATTAACAGTACATTAGTTAAGGAGAAATGACAGTACAATTGTAAATCAAGAAGCATATTAACAGAAGTCCTGGTAAAAAAGCTGCTTAGATCCAAGTCTACTACACTGTATGCCCAAGTGAAGACAGTATACTGCATATGTGCAATCTGGCAGTGCCCAAGAATGAACTATGAGACAGAAAAAATACAGGTGTCTCTTAAGATCTATAACTATTGATAGTGATCAAGAAAAAAGTCACAAAAATAGTTAAGTATCATATAATTCTTATCACAATCATGCATTGAATTCAGGAAAGGCTACAGATTAATCTCTTGACATATCATTGGACAATCACAAGAACAACAATAGTAATAATTCACGTTAGCACACACAAACTCTATCAGCAAAGCCATTTACAAAGTAGCATTTACACAACAAATCTTATGATACAGAGAGAAAGGTGAAAGAGAGGGGGAGACCTCAATGGGCAGTGGAGACGGCCAGATCTGAAACCAGTCTACTGGCCAGACCTGAATGAGGTAGGTGCATGTCCAGCTCGTCCACCACCAGTCTCCAGAATGTTTATTCACAGAGACCAGGTATCAAAAGTTCCTGGATGTTCAAACTAAAACCAGTATCTCAGTGGTCCAAAGAAAATTTGACTCAGGCAGGCATACAATCTAGAAGAGGTAAAATAAGCTAGGTTATAGCACATGGCATGGCAAAACATGGGGTGGGGAAGGGAGGGAGTACCTTTTGCAGGGCGACATCAAGGTCGGAATCGAGGACGTCTCCCTCGAGTAGGGGCTGGACGAGCTCCACGCCGACCATGTCCATCCAGTCCACCTCCTCCTCTTCTGCGAGAACACGCACCAAAAGATATACCATACACTCGGGATGATATAAAATGATATAAAATCTCAAGTTACAGAACAAGCATGTATTAACCATCCTGCTAGCAGCAAGGAATAAAAATTATTACTTAACAAGCAGCACTAACATGACTCTTAAGCGAAAGCCACAACATTGAGGCCATGTGACATAACTACTATAGGCGCCATTCACATTCACCGTGTTCACTAACTATGTTTCTTCCATCATCAAACAGTAGTAGTTGTGTGACTTTATTCAGATTTGGCATAAGAATATGATTATTAGTTTATTACCAGTCATTATCCACAAAAAATTGTAGTATGACTAAAGGCCTAGTTTCCAATACATATCGCTGGAATTATCTTGACTAACAACTTGTAATTAACATTGTATGGGATACAATAGGCAATCATTCACATGGAATTGAATCAGTATAAAATGTTCATCATGAGATGGAATCAATTAATAATCATAATATGATCCAAATATAGTAGTATCCTATGATGGTAGTTATGTTAGATATATGAAATCACAAAACATAATCAAGATGGGAACCACATGGTATATTGTATACGATGATGCAAAATATGATTGATGGAGCCACACAAATATCATAAATTGGTATGCATAGATTATGATTGAAACCTTGCCAGCAAGCAGTCAAGAATTACTCTTTTGCATGGTAGGATACAAGTTTTATAAACAAGCATTTGCATTATAACATTGTGCATATATCTGCAACTAAATTAAATTTCCTATCGTCCTATTAGCATATCACCAAATTAAACATGCTACTACCAAATTAAACCATGTATTAGTCAGAACTTGTGCACAAGCAATACTAACATAGGACCAGGGAAAAGAATCCAACGACCTAGAGCTAGGACCAGAGAAGAAACCTGAGATCTGGCGAGCTCGCACGGAGAAGAGGCTGTTGTGCTGACATCAGTGAGAGTGCCTGCAGAGAGAATACAAATGGACTGAGAGAGAAACCAAGATAGAGAGTGGGAGAGAAGGGACATAGATCCGGCCTTCCTGCTACATCCGGCGACCCTGATGACCAATCTGGCGGCCCCGTGGATTCATCCACCCAGGATCTCACAGCTGCGCGCTGACATGCAGCACCACGAGTGGGGCTCCCGCGGCCGAGCACCTCCGCGTTGGCCTTCTTGTTGTAGTGGTAGATCTCGTCCAGCGTGTTTGAGTCGATGTTGTTCGTCGGGATGTTGTTCTTCAGCTCCCACATCTACATCACCACCTCGGGGATGGCAAAGAAGTCAACGACGCCCACCTACACGAGCCGCCACGAGGAAGCAGGGATTCGACGATGGTGCAAGGATTCGAGGAGGGTTCGGGCAGCGGCGCTGGTGGTTGGATGAGAGAGGAGAAAGCGCATGCAGATGGAGAGGCGGCAGCGCAAGAGGAGCAGGGCGACTGCGGGTGGAGGATGGAGTTGATCATGGGAGGGGGAGGGGAGGCGGCGGCGTGGATTGGATCTGGGAGGACGGGAGGTAGAGGTAGGTGCGGGGAGATGGTTAGGGTTTGGAGGGGCTGGGTCAGATCCCACGTGGAGCGGCAGTGGTGTCTGCGTTTGGGGAGTGGAGGCCAAGATGCCAGGTCACCGATCCACAACAAGTTTCCACACTTCACCATCCTAGCCGTTTATTATGTTTACATCCTACGGCTGATATTGACCCTCTCTAATATCTCAACCTGTCTAAAAATTATGACGATTTTGTCCATATAAATTACGACGTTTTTCACGAAATCGTCATAGTTTCATAAGGATTTGGCCCTCCCAAATAGCTTACGACCATCTAGTGTAGAATCGTCATAAATTTATGACGATTTCATTCAGGGTCACTACCAAAACGTCATAGTTTGACACATTCCTTGTAGTGTTAGGCAAGCTGTTTTCACAAGGAGCTTTAGCAAACTTCGAAAAGTTAAACTCATAAGAATCTCCATCAAACTTAGTTAAAACTTTTTCCTTCTTACAATCAATAATAGCTCCACAAGTGTTCAAGAAAGGTCTACCAAAAATGATAGGACAAGTTTCACTGGCTGCAGAATTAAGCACTAGAAAATCAGCAGGATACTTAATCTTACCACAAAGAACCTCCACATCTCTTACAATACCAATAGGGAAAATGGTCTCCTTATTATCAAGGTGGATAACCACATCAATGTCCTCAAGATCATAAGGACCAATCTCATGCAAAATTTCCCTATAAAGCTCATAAGAAATAGCACTAGAACTAGCACCAATATCACATAAACCATAGTAGCAATGATCACCAATTTTAACAGAAAGCATAGGAACACTAGCTTTTCTAGACTTACTAGGATGAGAGATAATATTAGAAGCGTCTTCACAGAAGACAATGTGCTCATCCTCTATATTTCTAGCATCAAGATCTTTCACAATAGCTATCACAGGTTCACCATTCAATTGCTCGTCAGGCTCCACAGTTTTCTTTATACTTTTTTAATTTGCACTAATAATCATAGAATACTCCTTTACCTTAGCTGTGAAAGGAACTTTGTCAACATGAGGTTTAGGCAAAATATGATTAGTAGTACAAACCTGAGTACTTTTAACTGGAACATGCCTAACAACTTCTTTATAAGGATCATGGTACTTATTCCACTTCTTCTTGGGAATTTCTATGTAAGAGGTAAAGGCCTTAAAACAGTTGGCAATACTTTGGGAATCAAGACCAAACTTCAATATTCTCTTGGGAATTACTAATATCACGGAATTCATCAGTTCCCATAAAAGATTTAATGCATTCATAATCATAGTTTATACCTGACTTTCTTCCTTTGTCATTCTCCCAAGCTTCAATGTTCTCTTGAATACGGTCAAGGAGATCCCATTTAGCTTCTTCCTTCATATGTGTAAATGATCCAACACAAGAAGCATCTAGTAAATCTTTATCATGAAGAGAAAGCCTAGCATAAAAGTTATTGAGAATAATATTGTTAGGGAGTTCATGAATAGGACATTTAAGCATTAGTAACTTCAATCTCCCCCAAGCTTGAGTTGTACTCTCTCCATCACAAGGCCAAAAGTTGTAAATAAGATTTCTATCCTTATGAATCTCACTGGGAGGATAAAATTTCGAATAAAAGAGAGATGCCATCTCCTCCCATTCCATGGATCGTCCATTCTTCAGCAGCTTATACCATTCTTTAGCTCTCCCTTTCAAGGATATGGAGTGTAACTTCTTCTTCGCCTGTTCAGTTGTGATATATGCACACTTAAACAAACCGCATAATTCATGGATAAAGAGAAAATGATCACCAGGATGCATAGTTCCATCCCCAAAATAATAATTATCCATAACACGATAAAAAATACTTGTAGGTATATTAAAAGGATCTATCTCAACAGGTGGTGGTTAATATACTACCCTAGCAGTGGTAGTAGTTTTCCCAAACAGAAAACCAAGTGGGTTATCCATATTGGAAACAAAGTAACAAAAGAAATACTCACAGTAGAAGTTTCCTTTACCACTTCCACTCTTCAATAGCGCTTCACTCCCCGGCAACGGCGCCAGAAAATAGTCTTGATGACCACAAGTATAGAGGGTGTATCGTAGTACTTTCGATAAATAGGAGTGTCGATCCCAACGAGGAGCAGAAGGTGCTCAACAGTGGTGTGGAGCAGGAAATCCCTCTGAATACTTAGCAAACAGATTTTTAGTGGTTTTTTGAAAAGGCAACAAAACAAAGTGTAAGTAATAAAGAAAAAACGCAGCAAGTGGCCTAATCCTTTCTTAAGAAAGGACAAGCCGGTGGAAATACTTATAAGGACCAAACGTTCTCGAGGACACATGGGAATTCTATCAAGTGCTTTCGCTTCATATAGCTGAGTTCTCTTCTTTGGTGTTGTAAGTGTTGTGTGGGTGAACCTGTGCTAATGTACCGACCGTACTTGGACTAATACATACTTGTGATTAAACCCCCTGCAAATATCCGTAACTATAGGAAAGTAATTAAGATATAAATCTAACCACAGCCTTAAACTCTGAGATCCTACGCTCCCTTGTGCAAAGGTGTCCTAACGGGGTTCGTGTTACATCCCAAGCAACCCCATAATTAGTATCCATATACACAATGCATTCCCCTAGACCCATAAATGGTGATGTATCATGTAGTCAACGTTCACATGACACCACTAGAAGAATATCACCACAACTTAAATACTAAGCCATTGAATAATAACTCAACACAAATCCACTAATAACAACATGACTTTCCCATGTCCTCAAGAACTAAACGAACTACTCACGAGACATCATATGGATCAAGATCAAAGATGATATGATAATGGATAACAATCTAAACATAAACAATAATCCAATGGTTCCACTCACAAGCATCAACTACAATAGTAATTAACACCGGGAAAGTTTCCTCTAAGAACTAAAGCAATATCCAACACAATTGTTACAGCGGGACGAAGTGGTGATGATGGTGCTAGTTGAGATGATGGTGTGGATCATGATGATAATGATGATCCCGGTGAAGCCTAGCTTGATGACGGTGTTGATGGCGACGATCTCCCCTCTACGGGAAGGAATTCCCTCGGCAGAAATATGTCTGCCGGAGAGATCTTTCTCTCTCGGTGTTTTCCGCCTCCAGACGCGGAGGAAATCTATCTATGGTCGCTCCCCTAGGCTTAGGGTTCTGTAGGGAAGATATAGGTGAAGGGGCGGAGTCGGAGGCCGGGCAGGTGGGCCACACCTGCCCTAGGCGCGGGGTCAGGTGGGCCCGCGCCTAGTGGGTGTGGCCCCCCTGTGACCGTTCTTCGGCTCTCCATCTGGCTTCCTCTGTCTTTCGGGAAACTAATATTTTCCAATATTTTTCTGGTATTTTCTGATCTTTGCGAAATTGCATCGAAACGCCCTCTTTTCCATCAGAATCCAGACTCCGGCAGTCCATCCTCCAAGAATCATCCAACATGCATAAACAGTGGAAAATACATAAGTAATAACTCATAATAAGACAAATATCAATGAATATAGGTAAATTGTGATATGGAAGGGTGATGCAAATTTATCGTATCAATCCCGAACCCACCCGAAGGTTTCAGTGTAACAGCCCAAGTTTGTAATATATATAAATAGTACTTAAGGATTGCATGCATCTGTTTAAATCAATAAAATGTATGCATGTGAGCAAGTGTTGAACAATGCCTACTCTAAACCCTATTTTTGCTTCCTCTCTTTGAAATCTATTCAAAAGGTGGTTTCGGAAAATATTTAAAATATCCAAAATGTGTGGATCCCAAACAATATGGAGGGTCCTATGTATTTCAAATAATATTTTAAACCTTCTTGTATTTCTAAAATAATCCAAAATAGTTTTCAAATGAATTTACAAAAGAGAAAGTGGAAACAGAAATAGAAAAAGCTTTAGATTTTTAAAAAAATGCAGCAGCAGACGATGGGCCGTGGCCCATCTCTTCTTTTCTCTCTCCCTACCACCCGCGCGCAGCAGCCCAGCTCGGCCCACCCGGGGCCCAAGATATGGCCCATAACGATTTGGCCTCCTCCTTCCTATCATTTACCTCTAGACAGGCAGAGAGCTGCCTGTCGCCGCCGGCATCGTCGATCTCCACCGCTCGAACTGCGCCGTCCGTTGAGCTCCTGGAGAGGATAAGGTCGCCACGATGTTGCCTCACTCTCCCTACCCAGTTTCCCCTCTCTCCCTCGCTCTCGCTTCCTCTCTCCCGTGCAAGCTCGAAACCCTAGTCACCGGTGCCGACGAATCGCCGCCGTCTCCGGCCTACCCTTGCTGTTCTGAGCGCACAGGAAGTACCGCCGCATCTTGCTGATCTTCCTAGTCATATGAATCGAGCAGGGGCACTAGGAATCAACCAGCACGACATCTTCTTCCTCAAGTCCGACGACCTCCGCCGCCGGCATCCTTGTCGCTCTGGTCCACCCCACGCCTCGTCGTCGACCCCTTCAGCTCCAGGGTGAGCACGCGGTCCTCCTGGACCACATCTCCGTCCCTCTCCCCCTCTGTATTCCGCATGATGGGGGAATACCAATCGGGGTATTCCCACAAAGCGGAGTCGCCAGATGGACTAAGCCGACTGAAGCACAGCCGCATGACGGATCGACTCGCCTAGAACGGCGACTAGTGTATACTAGGCCCAGGCGACTCGCCGACTGGAGGCCCAAGATAGCGACTCCAGTACAAATCCCACTAAATACTTGTAAACGCTAACTGGCTACATATATAAAGCCACCAGGGGCACCCCCACGGGGTATCCTCTCTCACATTAGATTAGACCTAGTATCTCCCTCCGCCTACGGCGGCTCCCTTGTAAACCAATCTATGATCATATACTGGATTGATAGCAGGACGTAGCGATCCTCCACCGAGGGGACGTGAACCTGGGTACATCGTGTGCCAATCTCGCTCCCGGATTCTCCTATGTCGCCTTGCTCCCTCTACGTAAGCTACCCCAGTAGCATCTGCCATGCAATACCACGACAGTTGGCGCCTACCGTGAGACAAGCGGTGCTTGGAGGGTGATAATCCGGGCGAGATCCTTCATCAACATCGACAAGATCTCCGCGCGCCGGTATAAGGCATAGTGGAAAGCCGCCGATCAGTAACACCCATAACAGTCATCGACTCAGCAGATCGATCGGTAAGGTGCTACTTTCCCATTAATTAATTTACCTACATGGTCCAGATCGATTGCAAGTAAGAAAGACTACTACATGTATGTTTTCGTTGATTAGGCTATTTAATTAATCTTGGATACTGATCCCAATCTATAAGTAATACTATTGATTTATTGTTTGAGCGCTGGGCGGCCAAATCGATCGCTGCACGTCAGCTCAATTGATTTCACATAGGCTACTCGACGGCGATACTGCGGCTCAACACGCATATTAGCTTGCCGTCCCAACTCACAAAGAACATGGCCACCCGTGCCAGCTGACCCAAATCAAATTTTGGATCAGAGAAACAACAGCGGAAGCGATCCAATCTCTTTCCACTCAAGCATATTTTACATTATATCTACTGATCGATTTGTATGCGCAATCACTAGCAGAGGCAAGTCGCGTAGGAACGGCGGTGCATTATTCGCATGTCATACGAGCGAGATAGCGTGGCCACGCAATGCAACAAAGATTGGCCGTCCTATTGGCGTTGGATTAATTTAATATCCAACAATTTCTCTTATAATTATTCTATCGATTGATTATTTTATTTGGATATAATCCTTAGTATATTTTCTTTTTTCCAATACACATACTGTACAACATGAATTCGCACGTACCGCCGGAGAATTAATCCATGAAGACGAGGCGATCGGGCGACTGTCTTTGCATCGGTTTCAATCGTTCGTCGCCGCGATCGTGTCGATTCAATCTGCTTATATCTCCAAAAGGATGAGTCACGACCATCGCCGCGCAGTCACCTGCGACGAATATGCCATGCTCCAGAACTCGCCTAAACGTGGACACGCTTAAACGCGGACTCCTTAGGCTCTGGGACTCGCTAGGCTCGGGGACTCGCCCAGTGCGGATTCGCCTTCCGTGTCGACATCGCCATAAGCGCGACCTCCGTCCGCTGCGTCGACCCCGTGTCCGCCGCGTCGACTTCGCCATAGCGCGACCTCTGTCCGCCCCGTCGACCCCATGTCTGCCGCGTCGACTTCGCCATAGCGCGACCTCTGTCCGCCGCGTCGACCCCGTGTCCGCCGCGTCGACTTCGCCATAGCGCGACCTCCGTCCGCTGCGTCGACCCCTTCTCCGCCGCGTCGACTTCGCCATAGAGCGACCTGGCCGCCGCGTCGACGTCGTGTCCGCCGCGTCGACTTCGCCATAGCGCGACCTCCGTCCGCCGTGTCGACCCCGTTTCCGCCGCGTCGACTTCGCCATAGCGCGACCTCCGTCCGTCGTGTCGACCCCGTGTCCGTCGCGTCGATTTCGCCATAGCACGACCTCCGTCCGCCGTGTCGACCCCTTGTCTGCCGTGCCGACTTCGCCATAGAGCGACCTCTGTCCGCCGTGTCGACCCCGTGTCCGCCGCGTCGACTTCGCCATAGCGCGACCTCCGTCCGCTGCGTCGACCCCGTGTCCGCCGCGTCGACTTCTCCATAACGCGACCTCTGTCCGCCGCGTCGACGTCGTGTGCGCCGCGTCGACTTCGCCATAGCGCGACCTCCGTCCGCCGCGTCGACCCCGTGTCCGTCGCGTCGATTTTGCCATAGCGTGACCTCCGTCCGCCGCGTCGACCCCTTGTCTGCCGCGTCGACCCCGTGTCCACCGCGTCGACTTTTTTCTGGCTAAACGCCGTGCGACCATGTCCGCTATGACAAATGCGTACGCTGCGCCTGCTAAGGGACCTTCATCGTCCGAGTCTCCAGAGAGGGTCGCTTGCCATGCTACATGGACTCACCACTGGCCATCTCTTCCCCTCGGTAAAAATCTATTCGGCTTTGTCAACCTTTGAAAGAGCGACTCGCAATGGCCAAGTAGTGCGGACGAGGACTCACAAACCGAGTCTCGGTTCGTCCACGAAAAACGCTAACCGAGAGCCATCATTGGAGTCACCTTGCTCGACTGGACTTTCGGGCCAAGACAAATGGCAGTGCTACACAAACAGCACCATGTCGTCCTCAACCTTATATAAAGCGACTCGCACGGCCAAGTACTGCGGACGAGGACTCGCAAACCGAGCCCCGGATCGTCCAGGAAGAACGCCAAGTCGAGAGCCATCTTTGGAGTCGTCATGCGACTGGCCCCCCGGGCCAAGACGAGAGACTCGCTAACAAAAAAAGCGCAATCAACATCATTGCGGACTCGCCACACTCGGGGACTCTCCCCTCGCGGACTCGCTATCATTGCGGAATCGCCACACTCGGGGACTCTCCCCTCGCGGACTCGCAATCATCGCGGACTCACCACATTCGGGGACTCTCCCCTCGCGGACTCGCTATCATCGCGGACTCGCCACACTCATGGACTCTCCCCTCGCAGACTCGCTATCATCGCGGAATCGCCACACTCGGAGACTCTCCCCTCGTGGACTCGCTATCATCACGGACTCGCCACGCTCAGGAACTCGGCACTCGCCACTCGCCGCGCTCGGGGCCGGGACATGGCGCGCTACAGACAGTGCCACTCGCCGGTCGCCTGACCTCGCCACTCGCCGTGCTCGGGGACTCGACGCGCTACAGACAGCATCACTCGTCGGTTGCCTGACCTCGCCACTCGCCATGATCGGCAACAACCACTACTATTTTTAGAATGTGCATATCTAAAGAGCCTCAAGTTGCCTCTACAAGCCAACTCGAGCCTCAGGGAATACTCCTAGGCATACTGCGTGTGCACATGGTTCAACCACCGTGGCTCAACACGCTCGGGGACTCGTCACCGCGGACTCGCCCTCGCGTACTCAACACGCTCGTGGACTCGCCACCACGGACTTGCCCTTGCGTACTCAACACCCTCGTCGACTCGCTACTGCGGACTCTCCACTTGCGTACTCTCCACACTCAGGGACTCGCCACCTCGGACTCGCCACCGCGTACTCTCCACACACGGGGACTCTCCACCGCGGACTCGCCCTCGCGTACTCAACACGCTTGGGGACTCGCCGCCGCGGACACTCGCCCTCGCGTACTCAACGCACTCGGGGACTCGCCGCCACGGACTCGCCCTCGCGTACTCAACACGCTCGGGGACTCGCCACCGCGGACTCGCCCTCGTGTACTCGGCGCGCTCGGGGACTCAGCACGCTACAGACAGCGCCATTCGCCAGTCGCTCGACCACGCCACTCGCCGCACTCGGGGACTCGGCACCCTCCACGTTCAGGGACTTGCCGCAACTAGCAGCTTCACCGACACCCTGCGTCTTTCTCCAACTAGCCATCACCTACTGGCTCACGCCGAGCGCCTCCCGCTTCATAGTTCTTTTCTCTGTTCAGGAGCTCGTCGCTGATTCGTCACAACCCATCGTCAAGACTCTCTGCGCCCTACCTCAAGCCCGCGTCGAATCGACAACGCGCTCGGGGACTACTGATGCGGGAATACCAATCAGGATATACCCACGAAGCGGAGTCGCCAGATGGACTGAGCCGACTGAAGAACAGCCGCTGGACGTATCGACTCGCCTAGAACGGCGACTAGTGTATACTAGGCCCAGGCGACTCGCCGACTGGAGGCCCAAGATAGCGACTCCAGTACAAAGCCCACCAAAACTTGTAAACCCTAACTGGCTACATATAAAAAGCCACCAGGGGCACCCCCACGGGGTATCCTCTCTCACATTAGATTAGACCTAGTCTCTCCCTCCGCCTACGGCGGCTCCCTTGTAAACCAATCTATGATCATATACTAGATTGATAGCAGGACGTAGCGATACTCCACCAAGGGGACGTGAACCTGGGTACATCATGTGCCAATTTCGCTCCCGGATTCTCCTACGTCGCCTTGATCCCTCTACGTAAGCTACCCCCAGTAGCATCTGCCGTGCAATACCACGACATTGCGCGTGCTAACGATCCGCGAGCACCGCCGTCGCTCGTCGTTGTGGACGTTGCTCCGGTGACCAAGGAGCAGCGGCACCGCCCCTAGATGGTTTGTCATGTCCTGCTTGTTCGAACGAGCCTGGTCTCACCCGCTGGTATGGCCTGGATCGCCGGCTCCGGCCACCGTCTGCCGGTCAACGGCCGTGCCGAAGTGGTGCTGAGGTAGCCGTGACATGGCCAGGGGCCCAGCTGCCAGCCTCTGTGCCTAGGTGTCCCTGCGGTGCAAATAGTTTTAGGGTTAGGGTTTGATGACGTCAGGATGATGTAATAAGTGTTTAATCCTTTTCAGAAATGTTTAAATATGGCAGAAATTAATATAAACTTGTAAAATTCATAACTAATTCATATTTATTCAAAAAAATATGAATAATATATCAAAATGTTTAGAAATTAAGAGCTATCTGTCTAAGCAATCATCATACATTGTCAAGCAACTTTAAACCCTAGTTTAGTTGGAAGAACATAGACACCCCTCATATACATCTGGGTTCGATGATGCACCTTCACCAGGGCATTCCGAACCCTCTTAACTCGATGTTGCACCTAGGGTTACTGCGTAGTCTCTAATATGACATGTCATACATATTGTTTGCGCATTGTATTATGCCATGTCTTGATTGTCGCCTTTATTTCTGGTATTGGTTCTTCGCGATAGGATCCGAGCCCGAGGGTGAAGCCAACGACACCGAAGTTCCATATTTGTCTACTGAAGGACAAGGCAAGCGTAGCCTCTCATTCTGAACCTACTTTTACAAAGTATATTGCTTTATCGCTATGATGCACACGATTTCCAATGTGGTGTTTTGTCAGTAGCTATTGTTACCTATCTGTTGCACAGTTTCCTTTTGTAAGCCTTATACTCCTGATCCACTGCTCCTAGCATACCTAGGTCTGGCATTTGAGCGTTGCTAGAGCTTTTGTGATCGACATCTTAGCCATGCTTTATAGTATCGTCTGATACATACGGGTGATGATTCGAAGGTGCCAAAGAATCTAGAAAGATAGGAGGTGGAGGTATCATCGATGGAGATAAATAAATATGTTAAGGCTTGTGACACCCAGGGATCAGGGCTAAACAAATCCCAGAACTCCGTCTGATATAAGCTTAACCTTGAGCTCGAGAATATCCAATGAAGAATTGATAACACAGAAGTGACCCTACGACACAAAAATTATTACAGCGAGCTCATAACTGAGCAGAGAACCAAATTATTACAAGCAGAGGTCTGTAACATCCCAAAAATACTAAAATTAAATCATCAAACTCTAATCATCAAAATTAGGGTTAATAAAAAAACTTTTCTAAATAAAATTATGAAAGCATGCATATGTGTGTGCATTTAATTTGAAATCCTTTTAAACCAACTTGTTTGTGTGTTTCTTTGCTGGTAAAATGTTTCTTATGTGAAATAAACATCATCTAAACATTTCCCACACTTTTCCCAAAGACAAGTAAAGCAAAACAAATAAAATAAAGGAATGGTCATTTTGACCAATTTAACTTCCAAGCCTACTTTCGCTGTCTCAAACTTTCAGAACCTAACAGAAACTTTTCTGGATCTTTGCACCCCTTGATTGTACTCATAACAAAGTATCAAGGCCCACTTTGTGATCATCCAGAAACTTTCAAATGCATAGTTTAAATGACAATTCAAAATTGAATCTTTATCATATGGGAAGATCCCACTTTTTCAAAAACAACTCAAACAAGCTCAACTTTCAAAACCCAAGCATCTGCAGACTCACCAGCACCAATCTAGCACACCCACCAAAAATCTTTTCAAAATTCAAAACTTGAATTCATGCGGACATTTCATCAAACACTTGGCAGACACAAATCAAACAAAATCAAAACACTATTGTGAGCAGTGATTCTTGCCTAACTGGTTCCCTATATAGCTCACAACCAGCTCAGTAGATCATCTAGCAAGATTAACCAAGCACTAGCCTCACTGTAAGCTGGGCAATGACATCAATGGTGAACAGCCGAAGCTCACCATGTCACCCCCATGTCGACAGCAAGCTAGGAGGAGAAACAAGCCTAGCCAGCATGTCTGGGAGCAAGCCAACACTCCACCGCCACTCCCTGTCCACCGCTCGAACCCTGCCAGCCACTAGACCAGGCGCACGGACCATGCCAACCTCGCCAGCAACCATGCCGAGAGCACGCCCCGTGCGCCACGCTCGACCAACGCCCACAGACCGCTCGCCGCCCTCGCCGCGTGCATGCGTGATCACCATCGTCCCAGCAACCCCGCACACATGCTCGTTCGCCGCCGCGCAGACCACGCGTGCTGTGCGCCATTAAATTCTCCGTCGGGCACGCGCAGAGCACCGTCGTGTTCCGACCAAACCGCACCGCCCCATGTCTCGCCACCGTATCGTTGAGCATCGCCAGGGAACACCGCACCGTCCCCTACCTTCGTCCATGCCAATAGCCGTCTGTACCATCTCCCCCGACGAGCTCATCGTGCGCCCCGTCGGTCCCCTCGCTCGACAATAAATAGAGGCCACCCCAGCCGAATTGAGCACACCATTCTACTCCCCTCTCATCACTGATCGTTCCACACCGTTCCCGGAGCAAGGCGAGCAACACTTCGTCGGAATTTCACCGGAGCCCGTCGCCTCTGGAGAAGAAGGGAGCCAGCGATTGGAGCCGCCCCAGGAGGAGCCACCGGTACCAGGAGATTCGCCGTCGTCGACTTCGTCATTCGCCCGCCTTGCCGACCCTCGCCTGCACAGCGGTGAGCCCCCAGCACCCCCCACTGGTCGCGCTAGGTTTCTGTCTCGCCGGCGTTGCCCAACGTCGACGATGACTCCCAGACGTTGGATTAGAACCAGATCGAACGTCCCACGTTGCCCCGTACCGTTTTGCACCCTCCTGTCTCACTAACGAGTGGGGACAGCCACTTAAACAACCCGCGGAAGCGCTGCGCTTAGCAGGCCGGCCCAGTATCGTTTCCCCCACAGCCCAGTTATTTGAATTAAACTTTTTCCATTTTATTTCAAACACACTTCTGTACCCAGTTTCAAAAATCAACCCAGGTCGATTCAGTGCACCAAATTGAATGAAACCAATTTTGTTGGAAAGGTCTGGGAATGCTGAATCCAAGTCCGTTGGATTCAAGTCATTTGGATCTATAGATCACCCATGGTAAAAATAACAAGGCAGAAGCTTTTCTGCATTCAAACATTTTTCAAATTTAAACCATAATAGCTTTTGAGTTGATTCAAACTCTCAAAAATCACATTTAACCTGGGTTGTGCAAGCCAATACCTGCTTGTTACCATGTCAACTATATGCCTTAAACCACTTGATAAACCAATCCTAGTTTTACTTACAAGCTTCTTACTTTATTTCTTTATCAAAGCTCTTACTTAGAGTTTACTTAGGAGAATGGTAGATACTAGAAAGATATGTGAAGGTTGCATAAAGATCATAAAATTTGGCCTAAGCTAGATAATCTTGATGTCATCCTAAGGTATGAGAATAGAACTTAGTTAAAACTCCAGTAGTTTACCACCCCTCATTAGTGCTTACCCCCACTTGTAGATGCTAGTGCTAAGCATAAAACATGATCAACTTTAGATGGGAATACTTGGTGAAAATGGTTATGAAAACCTTAGAATGATGGATCATTCTACTGAGATGTTTTGACATGTGTTTCCAAACAACTCATGATTTTGGTGATGAAAATGATGAGGCATGAGCCTCCTTTATAAAACTGATGGTTGTCTGGATGCGATACCATTCCAATTTTATCGTATAACCACAATACCCGAAGATTGGGTAGGGCTTGACTAGAAACTTATATACCTTAGTATTAGTTCCCTCACGGCCAAGTTCTGAGCTGAGGCTACCTTGTGAAGATTGTCCACCTGTACAGTACCCAAGATGACAGTTGGTCATGGTTGGGAGGCCAAACTCACAGGAGAGGTGCTTATACTAGGGCGTGTAATTGAAAGGTTAGGATTGATTATCCACATACTGAGTATGGTGAATTCAGGATTTGTTCCTGACGGATGTATCAAATGTTGTGGTGAAAGTGTACAATTTCTGTAGAGTGTCAAACTATTCGAATAGCCGCGTCCGCGGTTATGGATAGTTGGAGTGGCCATACTGTTCCCCCGTTAGACTTTTCAAAAATGACTTGTGAAATGAATTGAGACTTTGACTTGACCACAATAGGGTTGTGATATGAAATACAAGCTCCTACTTAGGTGTTATAAAACTTCAACTAGCATTCTTTGCTTCTAAACTTAGTAGAGGTAAATCTGGATTTTTGCTAAACAACCCTAGAACTTAGTGTCCTACTACCAAAAACCCCCTTAACTATTAGTATTAGTTTGCGAGTACTTAAAGAGTACTCATGGCTTTGTTGCTGGCTATTCCCATGGCCAGAAAATGAAGAGGAGTATCTGGAGGATGGACCCCAGGAAGGTTACTACAAATAGGATCATCTCCCATCGTCAGCATTGCCTGTGACCCCAAAGATGGAGCTTCGCCTACGCTATCGCTATTATTACGTATTCCGCTGCTTGATGTTGTATTAAGAACTGGATCATGAGATCCCTATTTGTGTAAGAACTTATGTACGGTTTGTAATGGATGATGTACTATGGTATCCAATTCTGTTATGTCTCGCAAAAATGGTAATCCTGGGATTGCAATGTATGTCATAACAGGCATCTGGGATTAAAAATCCGGGTGTTGACAAGTTGGTATCAGAGCCATCCTGACCATAGGAGACCCTAGTTAGACTGGACGTTTGAATCAAAAACTTAGTTTCAAAACCAAAGAAAACCAATATTTACAAAAACTTATTCTCATTCTTATCCCTTTGATTCTTTCATGAAAATTCATGTTCCTCAAAAACTCTTGCAAAATATATAAAACTTTGACACACTTGATCACTCTACTAACTTACTCATCCTATATTCTTATAGATGGACGTGAAGTACAGCAAGTTTTATCAGTTGGGGAATGGAGGAGACCTTATCTTTGAGAGGGATTTGGACCAGCTTTCGGAACTTCTGGAGCGTCCGCACCGCAAGTTCTTCGGAGCTCAGCTCAATGATCAAGGAGGAGAAGATCTGCAGTGGCTAATTGTTGCAAGTCTCCGAGGGAAGATTGAATCTCCCATTGCGGAAGGAATTGAGTTCACCTTAAGAGAGAACATCTGGCTCGATGGACTTGCCAAGGCCATGCAGGAAGCTCTTTCCCGTCTGTGTGGGAAGATCATCAATCAGATCAAGGGTACTTGCTTTGAGTTTTGCCCGAGGCGTGATGCAAATGGACAACCACTAGAAGCCCCATATCACCCTGAGCTAAAGACTCAATTGGACCACCTTAGCTTCATGATGTACAATCGTCAGCAGGAGTTGGACAACTGCCGTGACTACTGCAACCACAAGTCTGCCATCATCAAGACGAAGGATCAGACCATCGCCATGTTAGCAAAAGATCGCAAGTCTCGCCGCCATCAGCTCGACAAGAAGGAGCGCATTATTGCCCGTCTTCGCCACCGCATCTCATCTCTGGAGGAGACCATCCACGAGAGAGACATGCAGTTGGAGGAAAGGGAGAATGCCGGAGAAGATCTTCGTGGAGACCCCTACTCCTATCTCAGCGATGAAGATGATTTTCTGGAGGATCAGGCTATGGACTTCTTCACCGATGAGGACAATTTCGCCTTCATCGATGATGATGAGGATGATGAAGCCACAGATACCGAGGAGTATTAGCACTTGAGCACTAGCGTAGTGAGTAGTATTCGGTCCCACTGTATCGTAGTTTTCAGAATGGTTCTTAAAGCCATCTGTTTTTCTTTGTTGTGGTGTGTGTTGTACTGTGTGCTATGAATGAATGAATGAAAAAGAAAGTTGCTAGAAAAATCTGATTCAAACTTTAAAAACTTTTCAAAGACCCAAAACCTTAGAAATTTCCCTCTTTTCTCACGATCTATCTCAATCTTCAGATGCCACGTGGAGGAAGTGGTTCATCCCCGGACCCGATGTTGCAGATTCTGCAAATGTTGACTTCGGACCGCGAAGCTGAAAGAGCGGAACGTCAAGCCAACCTAGCCACCCTGCAGCAGATAGCCCAGCTTGCCCACAACAACCAAGGCCACGGAAATTAGGACAACCATGGATCTAAACTCAAGAATTTTCAGAATACCAACCCACCTGTTTTCACTAAGTCAGAAGAACCCTTAGACGCCGATGATTGGTTGCAAACCATGGAAAATAACCTAGAAGTCGCCGGAGTGGAAGCCAACTAGAAAGTTCTATTCGCCACCCACTATCTAGCCGGAGATGCCAGGGCATGGTGGAACAGTGTTCACGCAATGACCGGAGGCCAGATGATGACCTGCTAGGAATTCAAGGTCAAGTTTAGCAGAACCCATGCGCCACCAGGTTTGATCAAGAGAATGAGAGACGAGTTCAGAGAGCTGAAGCAAGGAAGGATGACTGTAGTGGAATACCGTGACAAATTCTTGTCATTAGCTAGGTGTGCCCCGGATGAGATCGACACCGAAGCCAAAAAGAAAGAAAGATTCCTGAATGGTCTGCACGATGAGATGCAGACGGTATTAGTCAATATCACCTTTGCTGATATTGAAGCCCTTGTCGACTCAGCTATCCAGGTGGAAGGAAAGATCAACCAAGCCAATGAGAACCGCAAGCGTCGCATGATGCATCAACCCCGAACCCATCAGTCCCCAAAGTATCGCCCCAACCCATCTCCAAGATTTTCCCCAAGAACCAACAGACCCCCGATGAACCGTCCGACCTATCCCAACCGTGGAAACCCTAGGCCCGGAGGAAATCACAACAACCCCGGCAACTCTAGCAATTTCAACCGTGCCCCACCCAAGTTCAACACCAACAACGCTACCGCCAACACTGTAACACCCTCAGAATCGGACCTATGCAAGTTTGGGCAAAATTCACCAAACCCGCATAGAAACGATTCAAAGGTGCCCACCAGGCACTTTCGTGCGGGTGGAAAACGAAGTAATAACATTACACAACAGTCCTCGATGGGACCCACGGAACAGATATATATACAGAGGCGACTCAATGTGTCAAGAATACAGATATAATATACAAAGATCCAAATCACCTCGAAAACGGAAGAGCATCCGACTACGGACAAGAAGCAAATGGGGCTAAGAGCCCTGAAGAATAACCAATGGCGTCCATAACCCTGCCCAGGCCAAGCCGGAAGGGTGACCCTGCTAACGGCGTCGATCTCAAAACCTGCTTAACAAAAGGGGTGCCGACAAAGGGCAAAGCAGAAAACAAAGAAGGAGCGTCGATCTTGAGGCCAAGACACGGCGAGGCTAGAATTGGCGGTCCTCGCCACATAGGTATGGTGGATCGAGCGGCAGAAAGATGCAATAAACAACCTATAGAGACTCGATGCAACCGCCGATTATCGAGAGGGTAAGAATGACCTACGGATCCAACTGAAACTAACACCAAACAAACCCATCCTGGCGTTTCCCCCTCGAGACCAATCGCGGAAGTCAACCGACGAACTCACACAGTTGGTAGTTTGATTTAATGAGGTATAGTTGCGGCACGTTACGATTCAGGTTTAGATAATCGTCCCGTAAAGTAAACGTGGGCACTTTTATTTAATCATTCCGTTGTAGTTGCAACAATTACTATTCAGATACAGATTTCATGAGATAAACCCAAAAACCCAGCAGTTGTTGGTACTTTTATTCAGCCAATTCGTTGTAGTTGCAATACTTACTAGTCAGATACAATTGTCGCAAGCGACATCCAAACAAGCAATTGTGGGCAGTATTAATTAGCCATTCCGTTATAGTAGAGCTAATTACTAGTCATTATAAGTCAAATTTATAGCAGTAAACTTTAGTTATGCTTGTCTATGATCGAGATACTGTGCTCCAAGTCGTCCATATCCATGACACGGCTTCAGAAAGTTTTACCCGCCGGGTGCACCAATAGCAACACACGCCGATCAACCTCGAAAACCAAAACAAAACCCAACGAGGCTTTCACGATCGAACAATCACAGATTCAGAATATTTCAGGGGCCACCCTTAAGTAGAACCCGCAACGGAGTAAGCAAGCTCGAGACGGCCTCAAGGTTTACGGGACGGTCAGAACGATCGGGAACCCCAAACGGGCTTGTCGACACCGAAATCGTGGTCCGATCCTAACAAGACAAAGCAGTGCAAGACCTCGCACAATCGTAAATAAAGCAAGAAGCATGGCATAAGTACAGGATCGTAAATAAAACCTCAAACTAGTTTGTGGCCCCAAGAAATAAGACTGAATCAAGCTCGCTGGGGGTCCCATATACCTCCGGATGTGGATAGCGCGCAAAATCAAGGAACAGTATCAAGTACTCGGGGTCTTACGGGACACAAGTGGGCTCGAAACCAAATATTATCTATCACCCACCGATGCCTCGCTTATTCAATTTTAGTTGTTAAATGTAAAGTAAAGTGACGATAAGTAAAACTAGCATCATCTCCATCATCAACATGCGGCAATACATCGACAATCGTGGCATATGACGACACCCAACAGCAATATAGCAAGCGATGACACGCCGCAAGACCAACTAGCTACCAAACAACAGGCAATAGGGTGTGTCCAAGGCAATATACGGCTGCAGGGGAAATCACAGGTACGGAAACTAAAGCATCGCAACTCAGATAGCAATAGATCAACAGGCGGGAATAAAGACTATAAAAGTAAGATAGGTAGAAAGGGGGGGGGGAATGCTCGCCTGAAAACATTGTCGAAAGGTTCATCCGAAGATCGGGGCGAAGCTCACATCAACTCAACGGCCTTATCCGCGAAGAAGCAAATCACTAGAATAACACCGGATGCAATATTCAATACAACGGCAGAAGATCGGCATGATGCATGCATGATGTATGGCACGGCAAAGAGGCGATGCATTTAGGTCATATTAAGTGGAACCGGGGTCCCGACAATAATTAGGTGGTTCATGTTATTTAGAACCCCCGCAGTTTAAATGTTGTTTAACATGGTAGAAGATATCATCGGGTTCGCTACACATGTTTAAATGAGGCCAATATAAGGCTAGATTTGCCCGCATATGGGCCCCATATTTAATTATTAGGTGAATCGGCATATGGCCCCCAAACCACATGATATGCATGCGAGATGACAACTAAACATGCAACAAGTTGTTATGATGTTATAAAATAGGGTTTTCGGAAAGGGGTTCACACATTGAGGGGTCTCGACGGACTTGGGGTTTCCGGGTTCGGGTCTCGGGTCCGTGGTTCGACGGTTCGGCCTCGGCGGACGTTCTCGGATATCGGGGTGGTAGGTCTTGTCGCCTCCGCGCGGCGTTTGTTGAACCGTGGCGTTCTTGGCGGTCATCGGGTCCGACGCCGCCGGAACGGGTCTTCGTGGTCTCGACGCTGGCATCTCCGAGTCGCGATCTTGGCAACCGGGTCCTCGGGTCGGACTTGGCGTCCGGTTCTCGGGCATCGATCCGGAAGAGGTACTTGTCGCAATCGCGCCTTCGGGTTCGCTTCCGTGACGATCTTGTCGCTCCGCAGGCGTCCTCGGCGTCGGGTGGTCGATGTCGGACTTGGATGGGTACCGGGTTCCTCGGATCCGTTAGGAGAACTTGGCGTTCGGCGGGATCGGTCTTCGGGTTCGGCATCAACGACCTTCGATCTCCGTGAAGAAGAGCTTGGCGTGACAGGGTTCGGACTTCGGAACCGAGGTCAGATCTGGGCATCGAGCGAAACTCGGGAACATGGCTCTTCTTCTCGACCCTTGGCAAAACCACCACAGCCTCATCAACACCACGACAGAAGCTTCTCTTGCAGTACTCGATGCACGAGAGCAACGTGTCTGCGATACAACTCCTGCGGCCAGGGAGGCGTCAACCGGACAGGCTCGCAGATGGCAGCGCAGGCAAGGTCGATGGCGGCCTCTGAGGACGGGCGGAAACCTGCGGAAGGCGAGGCCACGGGGCTAGGAGGCCGTGGCCAGAGGCGGTGCGGGCGGCGGTTCCTGCAGGAGAAGCTGGGCGCGGCGAGCAGGCTCGAGGAGGGCGGCGCGCGGCCGGAGGAGCCCGCAGGTCGGCGAAGAGCGGCGGGACCGCGCCGGCAGCGGGTCGGGAAGGGAGGTCTCGGGCGCGAGGCTCGGCGGCGGGCGGAGGGTGCTCAGGCAAGGCGGCGTGGAGGAGGACGCAGCTGCGGGCTGGCGAGGGCGGCGAGGCTGGGAGCCGCGGAGGTCGCAGGCCGTGACGGCGGGTCGGGAGAGCTCGGGCCGGGCTCGGCCGCGCAGCGGAGGACGGCCGGAGCAGGGAGAGGCGCGGGGCGGCGACGCGCTGGGGCGAGGCGCGGGAAGGACGGGAGCGGTGGCCGGTGAGGGAGCCTGCGGCGGCGCGGTGCGGGCTGGAGAGGGGAAGGAGGTAGGGGAGGAGGGGAAGGCTGCGGGGAGGGAGCTCGGGGCGGCACACCGCGTGCGGGGGAGGCGGTTGCGGGAGGATGGGGAAGAGGAGTCCAGGCGGGGTGGGACGGGGAAGGTGGGACCGCAGGGGGGCCCAGGGCTGGTGGGGTCCAAGCGCAGGGAGAGGTCAAGGCTAAAAAGGCGTGTGGGGGTTAGGTGGGCAGGGAGTGTGGCTGTGGGGCTGATTGGGAGGGTGAGGGGTGAGGGGACGTGGCGATGAGGGATTGGAGGGTGGGAGTGGATGTGCTGAGGTGGCGGCATGCTAGTGGAGGGGGTGAGGTGGCCAGGGTGGGTTGGGTAGACTAGTGGGTGAGTGGTTTGAGAGGAGAGGGAGGAATAGGCCATGTGGCAGGTTCTGAGTGGGTGAGGGGAGGAGAAAGAGGAGGTGGCACGAGCTGATTGGCCCGGGTGATGTGGAGGGCTTGGGTGGGTAGGATTCTTGGTAGGCTTAGGATTAGAAGGGCGGGCAGGTTTGGACCGATTTAGAAATCTGGGGCGGTCGTTCGGGTCGGTTGGCCCGTTCGACTGCCCCGGCCAAAAAATAAATAAATATTTTTATTTGATTGAATTGGGCCGTTTACAACCCGATAGCAACAAAACAAAATTATTCCGGAGACCCGGTGTTTGACATTTGAATAGAGATGGGGCGTCTGGAAAACAAAACGGGGTTTGCAAAATAGTTTTATGCAAACAATGCATGATGATGACGATGCAATGCACAAATTCAACGCGATTTTCTAGTAGTGGTTTTATGGATGCCACAATTCGACACCACTAACAATGGATCTCGCCTCGAGATCCGCCTCATGGTACCGGAAGGAAGGTCGGCGGTCCGTCTTCTCGCCGTGTAGGTCCTCGCGACACCACTAACGAGAGGTCGTTGCTCCTGATCGTCGAGAGAACTCTCCGGTAACAAAAGGTCGAAGGTAGAGGTATCAACAAATAAGGCCACCCCTAACTTCCGATGGATAGAGTAAAACTGCTGGATCCACTGATCCGACGTACAAGAGCGACCGATAAGAGCAGCGGTAGGGTAGCTACTCCATCCCGCACTCAAACCATTACTCTGCACACGAATAGGCGGAGTAAGCAACCAACTCTCGGAATTAGACTGAAGATCTTCGTAGGTGGTATCCGGAACAACGGGATGCGGCCAGCAGAGATCGTATGAAAGACACACTGATTAGGTTTCGCGATGGTTCCATTGGCATGAACAACACATGCTCAAGGTATACTCCAACTTCACCAAAACTCGTCCTTCTCATATGTCTTTCAACGACACTGATATCCGGCAAGGAACACATGGGGATAAGAACAAAAGATTGGAGGAAGGGTACAACAGATGTTGCGATTGATGATCGCAGTATCTCATGAAGGAAGGAAGAAAGCGAAGCCCTAAAGGTACGACGGAAACCCAACCACGAGAATTCCTGGACTCGAAGAGAGAGAAGAGAGCAGATCCAAAACACGTGGAGGTAAGAGGGGAACAGCAGAGGGTAAGGAGTAAAATCAGACCTATTCAGAACTATCCAACCGATTTTGCAAAAATAGTTTTGACACTCTACTTCGGCCGTTAGCTAGGTTATCCTACAGGCTGGACTTGTGGGGTATCGCAACTGCTGAGCTCTGATACCACTCAGAACACCCTCGATCGACCTATGCAAGTTTGGGCAAAATTCACCAAACCCGCATAGAAACGATTCAAAGGTGCCCACCAGGCACTTTCGTGCGGGTGGAAAACGAAGTAATAACATTACACAACAGTCCTCGATGGGACCCACGGAACAGATATATATACAGAGGCGACTCAATGTGTCAAGAATACAGATATAATATACAAAGATCCAAATCACCTCGAAAACGGAAGAGCATCCGACTACGGACAAGAAGCAAATGGGGCTAAGAGCCCTGAAGAATAACCAATGGCGTCCATAACCCTGCCCAGGCCAAGCCGGAAGGGTGACCCTGCTAACGGCGTCGATCTCAAAACCTGCTTAACAAAAGGGTGCCGACAAAGGGCAAAGGAAAACAAAGAAGGAGCGTCGATCGAGGCCAGTACACGGCGAGGCTAGAATTCGGCGGTCCTCGCCTACATAGGTATGGTGGACTGAGCGGCAGCGGCAGCATGCAATAAACAACCTATAGAGACTCGATGCAACCGTCGAGTATCAGAGAGGGGTAAGAATGACCTATACGGATCCAACCTGAAACTAACACCAACAAACCCATCCTGGCGTTTCCCCCTCGAGACCAATCGAGGAAGTCAACCGAGGAACTCACACAGTTGGTAGTTTGATTTAATTAGTTATAGTTGCGGCACTTTACTAGTCAGGTTTAGATAATCGTCCTGGTAAAGTAAACGGTGGGCACTTTTATTTAATCATTCCGTTGTAGTTGCAACAATTACTATTCAGATACAGATTTCATGAGATAAACCCAAAAACCCAGCAGTTGTTGGTACTTTTATTCAGCCAATTCGTTGTAGTTGCAATACTTACTAGTCAGATACAATTGTCGCAAGCGACATCCAAACAAGCAATTGTGGGCAGTATTAATTAGCCATTCCGTTATAGTAGAGCTAATTACTAGTCATTATAAGTCAAATTTATAGCAGTAAACTTTAGTTATGCTTGTCTATGATCGAGATACTGTGCTCCAAGTCGTCCATATCCGCGGACACGGCTTTCAGAAAGTTTTACCCGGCCGGGGTGCACCAATAGCAACACACGCTCGATCAACCTCGGAAAAACCAAAACAAAACCCAACGAGGCTTTCACGACTGAACAATCACAGGATTCAGAATATTTCAGGGGCCACCTTAAGTAGAACCCGCAACGAGTAAGCAAGCTCGAGACGGCCTCAAGGTTTGGGGACGGTGAACGATCGGGAACCCCAAACGGGCTTGTCGACACCGCGAAATCGTGGTCCGATCCTAAGCGATGCAGCAGTACTCGCACAATCGTAAATAAAGCGTGAAAGCATGGCATAAGTACAGATCGTAAATAAAACCTCAAACTAGTTTGTGGCCCCAAGAAATAAGACTGAATCAAGCTCGCTCGGGGGTCCCATATACCTCCCGGATGTGGATAGCGCCAAAATCAAGGAACAGTATCAAGTACTGGGTCTTACGGGACACAAGTGGGCGTTCGGAAACCAAATATTATCTATCACCCACCGATGCCTCTGCTTATTCAATTTTAGTTGTTAAACAGAAAGTAAAGTGACGATAAGTAAAACTAGCATCATCTCCATCATCAACATGCGGCAATACATCGACAACTGTGGCATATGACGACACCCAACAGCAATATAGCAAGCGACGGCGACGCGCAAGACCAACTAGCTACCAAACAACAGGCAATAGGGTGTGTCCAAGGCAATATACGGCTGCAGGGGAAATCACAGGTACGGAAACTAAAGCATCGCAACTCAGATAGCAATAGATCAACAGGCGGGAATAAAGACTATAAAAGTAAGATAGGTAGAAAGGGGGGGAATGCTCGCCTGAAAACATTGTCGAAAGGTTCATCCGAAGATCGGGGCGAAGCTCACATCAACTCAACGGCCTTATCCGCGAAGAAGCAAATCACTAGAATAACACCGGATGCAATATTCAATACAACGGCAGAAGATCGGCATGATGCATGCATGATGTATGGCACGGCAAAGAGGCGATGCATTTAGGTCATATTAAGTGGAACCGGGGTCCCGACAATAATTAGGTGGTTCATGTTATTTAGAACCCCCGCAGTTTAAATGTTGTTTAACATGGTAGAAGATATCATCGGGTTCGCTACACATGTTTAAATGAGGCCAATATAAGGCTAGATTTGCCCGCATATGGGCCCCATATTTAATTATTAGGTGAATCGGCATATGGCCCCCAAACCACATGATATGCATGCGAGATGACAACTAAACATGCAACAAGTTGTTATGATGTTATAAAATAGGGTTTTCGGAAAGGGGTTCACACATTGAGGGGTCTCGACGGACTTGGGGTTTCCGGGGTTCGGGGTTCGGTCTCGGGGTCCAGGGTTCGACGGGTTCGGCCTCGGCGGGACGTTCTCGGATATCGGGGGTGGTAGGTCTTGTCGCCTCCGCGGCGAAGTGCTTGTTGAACCGGTGGCGTTCTTGGCGGTCATCGGGTCCGGACGTCGCCCCCGGGAACGGGTCTTCAGGGTCTCGACGTACTTGGCATCTCCGAGTCGCGGATCTTGGCAACCGGGTCCTCGGGTCGGGTCGGACTTGGCGTCCGGGTTCTCGGGCATCAGATCCGGGAAGAGGTACTTGTCGCATAGCTCGGGTTCGCCCGTGTGACGATCTTGTCGCCCGCAGGCGCCTCGGTGTCGGGGTGGTCGATGTCGGACTTGGATGGGTACCGGGTTCCTCGGATCCGTTAGGAGAACTTGGCGTGGGCGATCGGTCTTCGGTTCGCATCAACGACCTTCGATCTCCGTGAAGAAGAGCTTGGCGTGACAGGGGACTTCGGAACCGAGGTCAGATCTGGGCATCGAGCGAAACTCGGGAACAGGGCTCTTCTTCTCGACCCTTGGCAAAACCACCACAGCCTCATCAACACCACGACAGAAGCTTCACTTGCAGTACTCGATGCACGAGAGCAACGTGTCTGCGATAACTCTCGCGGTGGAGGCGTCAACCGACAGCTCGCAGATGGCAGCCAGCAGTCAAGGCGGCCTCTGAGGACGGGCGGAAACCTGCGGAAGGCGAGGCCACGGGGCTAGGAGGCCGTGGCCAGAGGCGGTGCGGGCGGCGGTTCCTGCAGGAGAAGCTGGGCGCGGCGAGCAGGCTCGAGGAGTGCGGCGCGCTGCCGGAGGAGCCCGCAGTTCGGCGAAGAGCGGCGGGACCGCGCCGGCAGCGGGTCGGGGAAGGGGAGGTCCTCGGCGGCGCGAGGCTCCTGGCGGCGGCGGAGGGTGCTCAGTGGCGGCGCGCGGGGCGTGAGGGAGGACGCAGCTGGCGGCGGGCCGGGCGGGGCGCGAGCGCGGCTGGGGAGCCGCGAGGTCGGGCGCCGTGACGGGTCGGGCGGAGAGTCGGGCTGGCCGCCGGCAGCGGAGGACGGCCGAGCAGGGAGAGGCGCGGCGGCGACTGGGCGAGGCGGAAGGACGGGAGCGTGGCGGTGAGGGAGCTGCGGTGGTCTTGGAGAGGGGAAGGAGGTAGGGGAGGAGGGGAAGGCTGCGGGGAGGGAGCTCGGGGCGGCACACCGCGTGCGGGGGAGGCGGTTGCGGGAGGATGGGGAAGAGGAGTCCAGGCGGGGTGGGACGGGGAAGGTGGGACCGCAGGGGGGCCCAGGGCTGGTGGGGTCCAAGCGCAGGGAGAGGGAGGGGCCGCGTGCGTTGTGTGCGTCGTGTGTGGGGGTTAGGTGGGCAGGGAGTGTGGCTGTGGGGCTGATTGGGAGGGTGAGGGGTGAGGGGACGTGGCGATGAGGGATTGGAGGGTGGGAGTGGATGTGCTGAGGTGGCGGCATGCTAGTGGAGGGGGTGAGGTGGCCAGGGTGGGTTGGGTAGACTAGTGGGTGAGTGGTTTGAGAGGAGAGGGAGGAATAGGCCATGTGGCAGGTTCTGAGTGGGTGAGGGGAGGAGAAAGAGGAGGTGGCACGAGCTGATTGGCCCGGGTGATGTGGAGGGCTTGGGTGGGTAGGATTCTTGGTAGGCTTAGGATTAGAAGGGCGGGCAGGTTTGGACCGATTTAGAAATCTGGGGCGGTCGTTCGGGTCGGTTGGCCCGTTCGACTGCCCCGGCCAAAAAATAAATAAATATTTTTATTTGATTGAATTGGGCCGTTTACAACCCGATAGCAACAAAACAAAATTATTCCGGAGACCCGGTGTTTGACATTTGAATAGAGATGGGGCGTCTGGAAAACAAAACGGGGTTTGCAAAATAGTTTTATGCAAACAATGCATGATGATGACGATGCAATGCACAAATTCAACGCGATTTTCTAGTAGTGGTTTTGCGGGATGCCACAAACACCAACACTGCCCCGAGGACTGGAAGCAATGTTGTGCCTGTAGCAGCAAAGGACAAGTCGCAAGTGACTTGTTATGACTGTGGAAATAAAGGTCACTATTCCAACAAGTGCCCCAACAAGAAGAATGTCGTAGCACCCAATGCCAATTCCCCAGCTCAACAACAGTGTCGTGTTCATCCAGGGAGAAGATTTGCTCCAGGGAATTCACTCAACCGCAATGGCCGTATTTTTCTCATGCATGCTGAAGAAGCTCAGGAAGCGCCAGACGTCGTGCTGGGCATGTTTTCTGTTAATTCAGTACTTGCACGAGTGTTGTTTGATTCTGGTGCATCGCAATCATTTGTCACCGAATAATTTGCATGCACTAGTAAAATTCAACCAACAAAACTGAAGCATGTTATGATCGTTCAAATTCCCGGATCAACCACCAAGGCTAGGCAAATTTGCAAAGCTATCCCTATCTGAATTCATGGCATAGATTTTTATGCAAATCTGATAGTACTCGGAACTAAAGGTTTGGAAGTAGTACTAGGAATGGATTGGATGTCCAAACATAAAGGATTGATTGACTGTGCCAAGAAAGCCATAACCATGACCAGTACAGCCGGAATATCAGTCGAGCATATATCTGAAACCTTACCTCGCCAATTCAAATGCAAGAAGAGTATAGCCCAACCCACCATTGACCAAGTCCGGATAGTCTGTGAATACCCTAATGTATTTCCAGATGTTTTGCCCGGTATGCCTCCAGATCGGGATATCGAGTTTATCATCGAACTAATTCCTGGAACCGGACCCATAGCCCAGAGACCCTATAGTATGAACCCGTCAGACCTCGCAGAGCTTAAGAAGCAACTAGATGCCATGCTGTAAATAGGATTGATTCAACCAAGTGCGTCACCTTGGAGATCACCTATCTTGTTTGTGGACAAGAAGGATGGAGGTAACCGTTTGTGTACGGATTATCGGAAATTGAATGATGTCACCATCAAGAACAAGTACCCCTTGCCCAATATAGAAGATTTGTTTGATCCGTTGACTGGTGCCAAAGTGTTTTCTAAGATTGATCTTTGGACGGGCTATCATCAAATCAAAATTCGTGCAGAGGATATTCCAAAGACTGCCTTTACCACCAGATATGGATTGTATGAGTATACAGTCATGTCTTTTGGATTAACCAATGCCCCCGCTTATTTCATAAATCTCATGAATAAGATTTTTATGGACTTCCTGGATAAGTTTGTCGTTGTTTTCATCGATGACATTGTGATTTATTCCAAATTAGAAGAAGAACATGAGCTACACCTAAGGACCATTCTTGGAACCCCTAGAGAGCATCAGCTATATGCAAAGTTTAACAAATGTGAATTCTGGTTACAGGAGGTAGGATTCCTCGGTCACATTGTATCAGCCAGAGGAATTGCCGTTGACCCTGCCAAAGTAAAAGATGTAGAAGATTGGCAAGCCCCAACCACTCAAACCCAAGTTCGTGCATTTCTCGGATTAGCGGGATATTACCGCAAATTCGTAGAAGGATTCTCGATTATCGCCAGACCTATCACCCAATTGATGAAGAAGGACAAGAAGTTTGAATGGACAGACAAATGTGAAGCAAGTTTTCAAGAACTCTAGAGAAGATTAATTTCATCCCCAATCTTGATCATGCCGGATATCACGAAGCCCTTCGACGTGTATTGTGACGCATCCAAGATTGGTCTCGGATGTGTGCTAATGCAAGAAGGCAAAGTTATATCTTATCTATCTCGACAACTGAAGCAACATGAGCAAAACTACCCAACCCATGACCTCGAACTCACAGCCGTAGTTCTAGCCCTGAAGACATGGAGGCATTACCTAATGGAAAACCGTTGTGAGATCTATTCGGATCATAAGAGCCTAAAGTATATATTCACTCAGAAGGAGCTGAATATGAGGCAGAGAAGATGGATTGAGATAATCAAGGATTACGACCTGGACATTCACTATCACCCTGGTAAAGCCAATGTGGTAGCAGATGCCCTTAGCAGATTGTCGTGCCGCTTGAACTCCATGATTTTGAAGGAGCAACCAAGTTTGCACAAAGAGATGGAAGATTTTCGAATGGAATTACTAAGTGAAGAATTTTTGGCTAGCATAGAACTCCAGCCCACTTTGATCAGTCAGATTAAAGAGGCGCGTAAAGGAAATTCTAGTATCGACGGAATCAAACGTCGTATCGGTACAGGCAAAGTACCTGGATTTACCGAGGACGAAGAAGGAGTTTTGTGGTACAAAGGACGCCTTTGTGTACCAGCAGATTCTGAGTTGAAAGAATTTATTCTGAAGGAGGCTCATGATACTCTTTATTCTATCCATCCCGGAGGAACTAAGATGTATCAAGATTTAAAAGAGCAATTTGGGTGGCATAAGATGAAGAGATAAATCGGAAGCTATATCGCCAAGTGTGATATATGTCAGCGAGTCAAGGCAGGAAATCAAAGACCCGCTGGATTGTTGCAACCCTTGCAGATTCCGGAATAGAAATGGGATTCTGTTTGAATGTACTTTATCACTGGACTGCCTACTTCTAGTAGGGGAAATGACTCTATCTGGGTCATAGTGGACATATTATCCAAAGTCGCCCATTTCTTGCCCGTCAAGACCACATATCAGAGTTCGAAACTAGCAGAGTTATACATCGCTAGAATAGTTAGTTTGCATGGAGTCCCCAAGAACATCGTATCGGATCGAGGAACTCAGTTTACCTCGAGATTCTGGAAGAAAGTCCAAGAAGGTTTAGGAACCCGTCTAGATTTCAGCACCGCATATCACCCTCAGACCGATGGACAAACGGAGCGAGTAAATCAAATACTCGAAGATATGCTGAGAGCATGTGTGCTAGAATATGGATCCAAGTGGGAAGACTGTCTGTCGTTTGCGGAATTTTCTTACAACGACAGTTATCAAGCCAGTTTGCAAATGGCCCCATTTGAATTCATGTACGGAAGGAAGTGTCGCACCCCTTTGAACTGGTCGGAAGTAGGAGAGAGTGAGATTTTCGGACCCGACATCCTACGAGAAGCAGAAGAGAAGGTTCACAAGATTCGTGAGCACCTCAAGACCACCCAGTCCAGACAAAGGAGTTACGCCGACAAGAGACGTCGAGACCTCGCCTTCAACATTGGAGACTTTGTTTATCTGAAAGTGTCGCCATTGAAGGGAATGCAGCGTTTCCAACTCAAGGGAAAGTTAGCCCCCCAGATATATCGGACCTTTCAAGATTCTGAACCGTCGAGGAGAAGTATCGTATCAATTGGAACTACCCGAAGAGATGTCAGCCGTGCACAATGTGTTCCATATCTCGTTACTTCGCAAGTGTCTCGAAGTCCCCAAGAAGACCGAAGTGTTCAAAAATATCGATCACCGGACCATACAGATCAACGATGACCTAACCTATACCGAAGTACCCATCCGTATTTTGGAAGAAGCTTTCCGAACTACCCGAACCCGAAGCATCAACTTTCTCAAGATTCAGTGGAGCAACCACACAGAAGAGGAAGCTACCTGGGAGCGCGAAGATCACATCAGGACGGAGTTTCCCGATCTCTTCAAATCCTAGGTAATCTTTTCGTCCTTTGTAAAATCTCGGGATGAGATTTTGTTTAAGGGGGGAAGGTTTGTAACATCCCAAAAATACTAAACTTAAATCATCAAACTCTAATCATCAAAATTAGGGTTAACAAAAAACTTTTCTAAATAAAATTATGAAAGCATGCATATGTGTATGCATTTAATTTGAAATCCTTTTAAACCAACTTGTTTATGTGTTTCTTTGCTGGTAAAATGTTTCTTAGGTGAAATAAACATCATCTAAACATTTCCCACACTTTTCCCAAAGACAAGTAAAGCAAAACAAAGAAAATAAAGGAATGGTCATTTTGACCAATTTAACTCCCAAGCGTACTTTGGCTGTCTCAAACTTTCAGAACCTAACAGAAACTTTTCTGGATCTTTGCACCCCTTGATTGTACTCATAACAAAGTATCAAGGCCCACTTTGTGATCATCCAGAAACTTTCAAATACATAGTTTAAATGACAATTCAAAATTGAATCTTTATCATATGGGAAGATCCCACTTTTTCAAAAACCACTCAAACAAGCTCAACTTTCAAAACCCAAGCATCTGCAGACTCACCAGTACCAATCTAGCACACCCACCAAAAATATTTTCAAAATTCAAAACTTGAATTCATGCGGCCATTTCATCAAACACTTTTCAGACACAAATCAAACAAAATCAAAACACTATTGTGAGCAGTGATTCTTGCCTAACTGGTTCCCTATCTAGCTCACAACCAGCTCAGTAGATCATCTAGCAAGATTAACCAAGCACTAGACTCACTGTAAGCTGGGCAATGACATCAATGGTGAACAGCCGAAGATCACCATGTCACCCCCATGTCGATAGCAAGCTAGGAGGAGAAACAAGCCTAGCCAGCATGTCTGGGAGCAAGCCAACACTCCATCGCCACTACCTGTCCACTGCTCGAACCCTGCCAGCCACTGGACCATGCGCACATACCATGCCAACCTCTCCAGCAACCATGCCGAGAGCACGCCCCGTGCGCCACGCTCGACCAACACCCACAGACCGCGCGCCGCCCTCACCGCGTGCATACGTGATCACCACCGTCCTAGCAACCCCGCAGACATGCTCGTTCGCCGCCGCGCGGACCATGTGCGCTTTGCGCCATTAAATTCTCCGTCGGGCACGCGTAGAGCATCGTCGTGTTCCGACCAAACCGCACCGCCCCACGTCTCGCTACCGTATCGTTGAGCATCTCCAGGGAACACCGCACCGTCCCCTACCTTCGCCCATGCCAATATCCGTCTGTACCATCGCCCCTGACGAGCTCACCGTGCGCCCCGTCGGTCCTCTCGCTCGACTATAAATAGAGGCCACCCCCAGCCGAATTGAGCACACCATTCTACTCCCCTCTCATCACTGATCGTGCCACACCGTTCCCGGAGCAAGGCGAACAACAATTTTCCGTAATTTCACCAGAGCCCGCCGCCTCTGGAGAAGAAGGGAGCCAACGATTGGAGCCGCCCCAGGAGGATCCACCGGTACCAGGAGATTCGCCGTCGTCGACTTAGTCATTCGCCCGTCTCGCCGACCCTCGCCTGCACACCAGTGAGCCCCCAGCACCCCCCACTAGCCGCGCTAGGTTTCTGTCTCGCCGGCGTTTCCCAACGTCGACGATGACTCCCAACCGTTGGATTAGAACCAGATCGAACGTCCCGCGTTGCCCCGTACCGTTTTGCACCCCCTGTCTCACTGACGAGTGGGGACAGCCACTTAAACAGCCCGCGGAAGCGCTGCGCTTAGCAGGCCGGCCCAATATCATTTCCCGTGCAGCCCAGTTATTTGAATTTAAATTTTTCCATTTTATTTCAAACACACTTCTGTACCCAGTTTCAAAAATCAACCCAGGTCGATTCAGTGCACCACATTGAATGAAACCAATTTTGTTGGAAATCTAGGAATGCTGAATCCAAGCCCGTTGGATTCAAGTCATTTGGATCTATAGATCACCCATGGTAAAAATAACAAGGCAGAAGCTTTTCTGCATTCAAACATTTTTCAAATTTAAACCATAATAGCTTTTGAGTTGATTCAAACTCTCAAAAATCACATTTAACCATACCTTTCAGAATATATAAAAATATATAGGTTTACTTACAAAAATAATGTTTAAGTAATAAAAGAATGCCCCATAGGCATTTCTAGCCACTTTAATTAATTAAAATAAAAGGTTAAAACCTTATTAAATTGCAACACCACTTTAAATCACATTCCCATGGACTAAAATATGTGGTGATGACATGTGTTAATATGATCCCATGTTTGGTTTGGAGAATATTAAATCTTAAGTAGTTTTTCAATCAGTAGAAATTACTTTTCTAAAAATAAAAGGAATTAAACCAAACTTTAATCGTGTAATGTTAGTGATGATGCTAGATCATCTATAGGACCCTTTTTGTGCGATGATTGCAAGTAGTTAAGTATTGTTTGGTGATTGTGTACATCGTATTTATTTATGGACGCTAGTACCGACCAAGGATACGAGGAGGAAGGAGGATTCTATGAAGAAGAAGTCGAGGAGAACTTCAACAACTGCTCTGCTCAAGGCAAGCTATTAACCTTGCAAGCTAACACTTGCAATTTAGAAAGCTTATACTGATATTGTGCAAGCCAATACCTGCTTGTTACCATGTCAACTATATGCCTTAAACCACTTGATAAACTAATCCTAGTTTTACTTACAAGCTTCTTACTTTATTTCTTTATCAAAGCTCTTACTTAGAGTTTACTTAGGAGAATGGTAGATACTTGAAAGATATGTGAAGGTTACATAAAGATCATAAAATTTGGCCTAAGCTAGATAATCTTGATGTCATCCTAAGGTATGAGAATAGAACTTAGTTAAAACTCCAGTAGTTTACCACCCCTCATTAGTGCTTACCCCCACTTGTAGATGCTAGTGCTAAGCATAAAACATGATCAACTTTAGATGGGAATACTTGGTGAAAATGGTTATGAAAACCTTAGAATGATGGATCATTCTGCTGAGATGTTTTGACATGTGTTTCCAAACAACTGATGATTTTGGTGATGAAAATGATGAGGCTTGAGCCTTAGCCCTTTATAAAACTGATGATTGTCTGGATGCGATACCATTCCAATTTTATCGTACAACCACAATACCCGAAGATTGGGTAGGGCTTGACTGGAAACTTATATACCTTAGTATTAGTTCCCTCACGGCCAAGGTCTGAGCTGAGGCTACCTTGTGAAGATTGTCCACCTGTGCAGTACCCAAGATGACAGTTGGTCATGGTTGGGAGGCCAAACTCACAGGAGACGTGCTTATACTAGGGCGTGTAATTGAAAGGTTAGGATTGATTATCCGCATACTGAGTATGGTGAATTCAGGATTTGTTCCTGACGGATGTATCAAATGTTGTGGTGAAAGTGTACAATCTCTGTAGAGTGTCAAACTATTCGAATAGCGCGTCATGATTATGGACAGTTGGAGTGGCCATACTGTTCCCCCGTCAGACTTTTCAAAAATGACTTGTGAAATGAATTGAGACTTTGACTTGACCACAACAGGGTTGTGATATGAAATACAAGCTCCCACTTAGGTGTTATAAAACTTCAACTAGCATTCTTTGCTTCTTAACTTAGTAGAGGTAAATCTGGCTTTTTGCTAAACAACCCTAGAGCTTTGTGTCCTACTACCAAAAACCCCCTTAACTGTTAGTATTAGTTTGCGAGTACTTAAAGCGTACTCATGGCTTTGTCCCTGGCTATTCCCATGGCCAGACTATGAAGAGGAGTATCTGGAGGATGGACCCCAGGAAGGTTACTACAACTAGGATAATCTCCCATCGTCAACATTGCCTGTGACCCCGAAGATGGAGCTTCGCCTACGCTATCGCTATTATTACGTATTCCGCTGTTTGATGTTGTATTAAGAACTGGATCATGAGATCCCTATTTGTGTAAGAAATTATGTACGGTTTGTAATGGATGATGTACTATGGGATCCAATTCTGTTATGTCTCGCAAAAATGGTAATCCTGGGATTGCGATGTATGGCATAACAGGCATCTGGGATTAAAAGTCCGGGTGTTGACAAGGTCACTGACCACAAACATCAAACAACAGAAGGAAAATTATGCTATTAAGTATAGCAAACTTAACAAACGGCCTAAGAGTCCTAAAGCTAACGATGACGTCCCAGCCCATAGATTCCAGGATGCTGACCGGGAACCCCAAGCTACTCGTCGATGTCGATGTAGTACCAAACTGATCATCAGGGAACACTTACTCTGCTACAAAAATATCAACAAAGCAACGGTGAGTACAGGGTGTACTCCGCAAGACTTATGGCTGGTGGAGTTGTTTTGCATGAATCCATATTTGTTTATAAAACAAGAGGGATAGGAAGCTCGTCTAATCAGAGTATTTTAAAAGGGGATAAGAGAGCGACATCTCTGAAATATTGATCATCATCTTTGATATCCACCAAATCATCATCATCACCTACACTAGGATCACCCCCTCATACCCGTGAGGAAGCATCCTTAAGCACACGTTGATCTGCCAAGTTTTATGTTAGGTTCTAGTTCTCTATGATCTTAGAATCTAGTAACCAAGAGTTCATAACCATGAACACGACTTTTCGAAAAGATTTAACCCTGCAGGGGTGTACAACTTTACCCACACGTACCAACCGACTCTCAATGCCAGTACATTAGCCCTCTTCCTTGGAAGGCCGGCAGAGTATGGTTGGCCACGACCTTTACCTTTCTTTTGCCGAGACCATGAGTCACGCAATAAGTATGGTTCTGCCGTAACGGGTCAAATCTCGAAGCCGGTACTTAAAGATGTGATGCGAGGTTGGTTTACTAGGGGATCCATCGACCCCAAGCAACTCGGTCCACGCTTCCCTACCTGTGATGAATGCACCTTCACCCGGCAAATCTTTCAAAAGGTTTTCTATGCATATGTAGAATGGAACGCCGAACTATGTGACTCATGGAATCTACTAGGCAAGTTAATCAGGCGAGGGGTTCCCAAGCTCCGTGTGGCTGTACGCTCGTCTCGGTTCCAAAGGAAAGAACTCGGTTCCTAGTGGTGGCGAGCATGGGACTAGAAAACCATATCCCACGGTGGCCTCCCATACAAGCCTTAGAATGTTTAATCTCATATCACCTCTGATCTCATCTCATCACGTTCTCCCGTCATACTAGATTCCCTGCATCTGATACATCATCTGGATGAACCAGACTCAACAGCTATGCATGGCTATGCAAACACGAATATAAGCTCTAATAGTGCACACAAGCCAAGCCTAGTTATGCTAGGAGTAGTGGATCATGTAATATAAGCTCAAAGGGACTAATGCAATAGATAGGATACTCTATCTATCGATAAAATACCACAGTGGAATCGTATGCATCATGGCAGAAATTAAAATGCTTTCAAAATCATAGGATTATGTCATGGTGGGGCTATGCTTGCCTTTGCCAGTTGATAACCAATAAGCGGAGATTCGGAAGCCTTATACTTGAATTGATTACAGTTGGTCAGGTATTATTCGTCGATCTTCGATGGTCTTGATCTCTGTCTTTGATCTCGATCTCGGTATCATATTCTACTAGGAAGAACCAAACACCGGAAAGAGAGGGAAACAATCAACACATGGCATCGATGCAATGCTAAAACAAGAATGATGATATGACAAGTTAAATTGTATTGAACTGTAACCCTAAGGCATGCTCGACAATTTACTCGGGGTTCCGAGGGGTGAAAACCCTAACTCGGGGAAACTCCGGATGTATATGAGGGGGTAGGTTGTGTTCTCTAATTAAACTTGTCATGAAAGTTGTTTAACAATGCATGATTATAGCTTAGATAGGTAGTTCTCATTTTTCTGAACATTTTGATATATTATTTGTATTTTTCTCAATTATAAATTATTAGTTATTGAATTTACAATATTCAAAACAATTTCTAAAATTATTAAACCTTTTCTTAATTGATTTACTGCACAAAGCTGACGTCATCAGAGGGAAAGGGTCATTTCTCACCAGGGCAGTGCCTACCCATAGTGGCTGACAGAGGGGCCCAGGGCCACCTCAGCTGCCACGCCGGCACCACGTCACCACGGCGGTAGCACGACAGATGACGACCGGCGGTGATGCTACGGGGCGAGCGGGGGCATGCGGCTGCTTGTGTTCGAACCAGGGCATCAGGGCCGACCTAATAGGGGTGGCGCCGCTAGCTAGAAGTCACCAGAGATGCAGAGGCGAGCGGCGGCAACAGCGGAGCTCGCAGGTGCTCGGCGGCAGAGCAACAGGGAGCGAGAGGGAAGAGATGAAGGGGTCCAAGAGGACCATCGGCTCACCACAAATCGGATAGAGTCGATGGCGAGGAGCGGGGTAGCTGGACGGCGTCGGCAACATCGATGGAGATGGCGGCCTGAGTTGGAGAAGATGACCTGATGCCGTCGATCCGTAGCGCCCCGTCTTGATTCCTTATGCACGGATGATCCTCAAGGCACGGCGGAGCTCATGGCGACATCAACAGGGCACGGGGAGGCCGACGGTTCTGTGAGGCTAGGGTTTCAGCCTAGGGAGGAGAACACGAGAGGGAGGTCGAAAGAGAGAGGGGAAATGGATGAGGGCGAGAGAGACGTGCCCACGATGTTCTTATCCACCCTCGGAGCTCGACGGACGGCGGGATGCAGGTGGCGGGATCAATGGCGGCGCCTGCGACAGACAGCTGCCTGCCTGTCTGGAGGAAGACGACGGGAGGAAACAGCGAAGGGGTACGGGCCGGTGGAGGGCTGGCATGGGCCGAGGTGGGCCGCGGGAAGCTGCTGGATGAGCGCTTGAGCGACGGATAGAGAGAAGAGGGATATGGGCTGCGGCCTGGTTGGTTTGGCTCTGTTTTTTATTTACAAAACCTTTTCCAAATATGTTTTCTATTTTCTATTTGCATTTTCAAATTCAAATCTATTTTGAGTATTTCGAAAATACCAGAAATTTTATAGAACATAGGAAATAGTGTGGGGCCCTTCTATACAATTTGGGCTCCTTATTTTTGTGATTTAAAAATCAAAACCATTTGAATTGCTTTCAAAGAGAGAGAGGAAACTAGGGTTTTAGGGTTTTAATTTGTTTCTTAGATGCAATTTTTATAATATGATGCTCATGCAATGCACATTCAAACCCTAGTGTATAATTAGCTAAAAGTTGGGTGTTACAGCTCTATCCCCCTTACAAGAATCTCGACCTGATATTCCAAAGGTAGGAAGAGAGACAGAGAGAGAAAGAAACAAGGTCATTCTAAGGATAAGAGGGAACAGACTAAACAACACACCGAGTATCTCATGGTCAACTCATGGATGGAGCATTCAGAAACAACTCTGAGATGACAACATGAAATACATCAAGGTAACGGAGGAACAAGAGGAGAAGGTTTCAATTTGTTAGATAACTGGTCTTCATAAGGATTGAGACCATGGAGCTAACAAGAGGTTTTGAAGCTTCTAAAAAAGAAAGCTTCCATCAGAAAGAATATAACCACAGACTTTGATATAGAACCTCTACTAAACGACTTAAGTAGAGATTTCAGGTTGCAGACATATGGATCAACAAAACCAAGCTGTTGAACTACTTTTGACATAGAAGGGTCACTCTTTCATCCAACAGAAGGTCAAGACAGAGACGTGTTTTGGTGGAGAGGACTCATGAGAGTCACAAGGAACATGTGTCAAGAGAAACTACAGATTACCAAAATCATAGTCACTCTTAAAACATGATCGAGAAACGAAGGAAACTCTTTATTCACCTAGGTATACCGAAATCTTGTCCAAAGATCGCGATATCACTTTACACCACTAGATGAGTAGGTAAGAAGATTCCTGATGACATGAGAATAAATAAACTTCATTCTTAGACTTCAATTATTTGGCACATAAAAAAATTTGTTAACATAAAAGGGTCTGGAGGATCGACCGAGAGACATTTAGCAACACTACTTTAAATGTTCTCCTTGTTGTTCAAGAAATCAAACATCAAGTAAAGGTCGGACTTCGTATACAAAGGAAACCATAAGAACAACTCCTATAATAAAATCATAGAAGATGCCTCATGAAGAGTGGTTGTTACTGTTGAACCGGGGGAATATGACAGAGGGTCTTTTCGGCTAAGTGTGTCAACCATTACATCAATCTTGCCAGACTTACAAAGAGACCAATTTCAAAACCTTGAGGAACACCAACCATGATTGCTGCTTGAGATTCAGTTTTGGTTAAGTGGAGTGATACTTTAGACTCAGCATATCTGAGGACATGGACTATAGTGCCAGGATCCAAAATATGAGCTAGATTGCTATACCCATGTATTAGCATATTGTCGAAGGACAACTGCACACACATAAAGTACTGACAATAGAACACACATGTGTCTTTAAGGAAAGGGGATAACTCTTCTCGAATCCATGACGACATCTTTCAACATTTTCACATGAACCGGAGAAAGTTACTTCTAACATCTAGAGCAGATACTTTGAGATGACTCGAAGATGGTTCTCGAAAGTTTCCAACATTAATTACCAACGTCCCATATGAATCCAATCTAACATGGAGAGGATAAGGATATTGTCAATGGTCTCAGCAACAAACTTATCAGAACACTCTAAGAAGATGGACTCACATGTTGCTTGAACAAGGCAAGAATATTGGTCAGATAAAAGGACATGAAGATGTACTCAAGTGAAACATCACAAGTAGAAACACCATCAAGATAGTCCTTGGAACTGAGTTTGATTTGACGATAACCCAAATCTAATCAAAAGAGGGGAATATCATATCCACGAAGGAGATAATATATTTCTTAAACACGAACAAAACTAGACATCCCTTTAAGGAGGAACTGGGTCGGATAGAACTTTCGTCTTACAACTCTCCTATTTGTTGTTTACGCTCAACCAACTAATTCAGGGGTATCTAGTACAAATCCTTGGAGAAAGGATCAGTTCAGAGAACTTGCTTGCTCAAGAACTAGACAACACGGTAATGTGGCAACATGGCGATACTTCTAGTATATGTCTAGAATATCACGAACCACCGATATGTCACATAGTTCGAGAGGAAACTTGCTTTACAAGGCAAGAGGACACAGTCTTAGAGCTTCGGCAACAGCCTAACTCTTTGACCGAAGAGGTGCACCAGAATGACGGACTTGGTATCACAATCATCCTTTGCTTAGTAACAGGGTTAACCAATCATGCTAAGAATGACACAAATGTCCTTGGAGTTCAAAACAATAACAATTGCTAAGAATCTCGAATAACCACATCATTGCTCACACGCATCATTTACGAGCGCGAAGGCTCGAGGAAGGATGGGTAAACATGTGTGGAAGTATCACTTCATTAAGGGGTCATAAAACTCAGCACGATCTCTTAGTATAGAAGAGTGTGATACTTTAAGGTGGAACAGATATAAGCTATCAATGCCTCTTGATCTGCAGATTTACAACACTTTGACCTGGTCCTAGATATGACGAGGTACTGGAGTTTGTTTCTCCTGACATCCCGAAATGGGTTGTCTTGACGGACCACAAGAGTATCTTGCAGCGGAAGACACCAATGCAAGTTACTACCTGGCTACCAACCGGTAAACAAAGGTCGGAAGAGAACAAGTGATGCAGCCCGTCCTACGACCGCTACTACATCTACTCCCACGAGCTCCCCAAGGGGACCCATGACTCGCGCCCTTGCCAAACTCCTTCAAGCTAAGGTGAACTCGCTCCTCTCCTTATGTGACTTCGACACACCCTTGGATGGCTTGCTACTTCATACGCATACACTATGCATCATCAGGTACGAAGAGAAGGACCCAAGGAACGGAGGGAAAGCAACCGATCGCCAGACATAGCGGTACTACCGGTTGAGCCGACCGGTACTACCGCTCCAAGCGGTCCTACCGGCCCCAGCTACCGGACGCTCCAGGGAGCACCACCCCACGCCCCAGAGGCAAGCGGTACTACCGGCCCGGCAACCGGTACTACCGGACAGCGGTACTACCGCCCCCTCATACCGCTCACCACAGGCGCCTCCGACGGAAGCTCTAGGCCCTCAAGCGGTACTACCGCTCCCGAAGCGGTACTACCGGTTACCACCGGTACTACCAGTTGACGGACCGGTACTACCGGTCCTAACTGATCCTGAACGCCTAAGTTCGGCCCTGTGCCTTGTAACCCTACCTATAATTTACCTTTTTGTTCCGAAACTACCCCTGTTTTGTGGCTGGACTATATATAGCCCCCACCCTCCATTGTAAACCCTAGACTTGGATAATAATAGATATTAAGGAAACCCTTTGAGGACTTATATCTATTGGTCTCATGCTCCTACCAAGGAGCACCGGATTATCCACCCCCCTCTTGGATCTTTCCTAGTGCGTTCAAGTTGTACAAGGCCTTGGGTTCTTGGTTTCTCGCCCCCCAAGTCATCAAGATCTCACCAAGCACCTCATCCCCCGTTGTTGGCATGGAGAGCGAGCTTCGCCCAACACCGATCCTAGGGATTATGTTGGACCGGTTGCCACCGGCGTGAGGAGTAGGCGTGTATCGTGTTTTGGTGTGTGTGTGTTCGTGGTTTTCATCGCCTTCCTCGATTTCATCCCCCGACCACCTCTTTCCCCCCGTTTCTCGTGGAATTCGTGAAAGATCGGGCCAACCCCAGGGTTATCCCTTAACATATTGGTATCAAGAGCACGGTTGATCACGAATTTCCCCCCAATTTTTCTTTTATCCACCTTAAAATCTAAAATCACACCAAAAAGATCCCCAATTTGCCTTCGGATCGATCTCTGTATTTGGTGCGTTTTTCGTGGTTTTGGTCCATAGATCTGTTGCTTTGGGAGTCGATCTATAGCCCCTGTTGTTTCTAGCCCAGCCCTTCGGTCAGATCTCCGCGAATTTGAGGTTTTTGGCAAGTTCATCCCGTTCCAGTTCTGTGCCAAGGGGTACTACCGGCCGTGCAAGCGGTACTACCGCAAGTAACCGGTACTACCGCTCATTGCAAGCGGTACTACCGCTCGACTCTGACAGTGTTTCCTTGCCCTTTGACGCCTCAGTTTCGTTTGCTGACCTTTCCACCTCGCTTGTTCGTGTTTCGCGTGTTTGTCGCCATTTTCACAATAGCTTCCGCATCAAAGTCATCCCGCGCTCCACGACAACGCGACACTCGAACACCATCCCCCACCAACGGTTGCAAGTCGTCAACAATACCAAAGGTATAACTTGCACCACCATTGACAGCCCCATATCTCCCTTTGTGTGTATCTATCCTATGAGAGCAACTCATTTTGTGTTTGTCTAAGCATTGTGCACTTGCCTTCGGAAAGTGAGAGTGTGAGGCCAAATACAAAAGCTAACATAGTATCATAGCAAGGGAGGAGAAAAAAAAAGGAAAAGAAAAAGATAGAATAGGAAGATACATAGTCTCCCAATACAAAGAGAATACCAAGCTTGTAAGCCAACAAGAGAGAAGAAAGAGCGCACCGAGGCAAGTGCACAAATCTATTGCTTATCCTCTTTTGGCAAACGAGTTGTGGTCTCTCCTTGTGTTGGCACGACAACCGAGCGTAGTCTTCGTTAGGATCTTTTGTGCTCATTTTCATAGTCGTGCTAACCCCTTTATTCTCCACGTGTGTGTTTTCCGTGTTTTTGTAGATCGTACCCTTTTGCTTTTGATCTTTGGTTCTTTACCACGTAGGACAATAACCTTTTGCTTGGATCGTTTCGTTTGGTTTTCCACAATCCTAACCTTCCACCAAAAGCTTTTGAGAGTTGTAGCATATTTGTGTGTGAGTTTCTTGCCCATTTCACTTTGCACGCTTTTCGCTCATTTGTGTGACAATTGGTTTGATATAATCTCCAAGGTGAGGTAAAAGGCTAACTCTCCACACCCTTTTCTCTCCATATACAACCTTGTTGGCTTTGCATCATGGATAGGCATGGAGAGCCATCCCAACCACCACTACCTCCGGAGGATGACACACAATTCATGACAAGATGGGACCATTGGAAGGTCCGAGGTGAATTCAACTACCGTTGTGAAGCTCTCGAGCAGCGCCAAGATGAACAATTTAGCGAGGCGCGTGTGGAATTCAAGAACATCGACAACCGCTTCGAAGAAGTCCGAGGCCAAATGCATGCCATGCAACACAACCTTGGTCATCAAAATGAAGCTCTTGGTCGTCCACTCGCCTCAACGGATGAGAAGCTTCAACGCCTCATCGATGGACTCACAAGGCCACGCTCGCGCGAATCAAGCTCATCTCGGCACTCCTCAAGTGAATCAAGTGCACCTCGCCGTCACGCTTCACGGCACCGGGATGGACCCGTTCTTCAATCCATGAGCTCTTCGCAAGCGGTACCATCTCCGCGTCATGCCGCAACGTCAAGCTATGATGGTGACCTCTCCGCAAGACCTCTAAGGCGCAAAGCGAACCGGCCACAACCAAGGGAACTTGTGATTCAACAAGAGCAACCTCGCATGGACCACCAAGGCCATCGACGTCGACATGCCCCTTCAACAACAAGTGAAGCTTCCGAAGAGGACGAACAAGATCACCGTCGACGGGAAGCACTCGAAGATCCTCCAAGGCGTCATCATCGACATGATCGTCCACGTCAGCAACATGATGGTCATGACGAGCCTCCCCTACACCAAGAAGAAGAGCAGCCCATTGCGCATGCGGCTCGACGTCCTCCTCGCCACATGGCGCAAGCTAATGCTCCTCGGCATCAACCACGACAAGAACAAGAGGAAACTCCCCAAGCTCGTCGTGAGGACCATCAACCTCCTCCTCGTCCTCAACCGCGACAACAAAACGAGCAAGCTCCCCAAGCTCGTCGTCAACAACAAGTTCCACCACCAAACGCGGCACCTCAACAACCGCAAGAGCAACGCAACAATCACCAAGGAAGACATGAGAGCTCGGATGATGATGATGACCGCCAAAATCATGGCAACGCCATGGCCCGAACATAGCGGAGAAGAAACTTTCGGCAAGCTCAAATTCACCATGCCAAAGTTCACCGATTCCAATGAGCCTGAAGAATATCTCTCTTGGGAACTCAAGGTCGACAAGATCTTCCGCATGCACAACTATAGCAATGAGAAGATGATGGCCATGGCATCCCTCGAGTTTGATGAGTATGCCAACCTTTGGTGGGAACAAGTCCAACTCGCTCGCGAAGCAAAAGAAGAGCCTCCAATCGCAACTTGGCAAGATATGAAGGCTCATATGAGATCCCGCTTTGTTCCTTCACACTACACGCGTGACCTTTTCAACAAGCTTCAAACGCTTAGTCAAGGGACAAACACCATGGAAGAGTACTTCAAGCAAATGGAGCTCAACATGATCCGTGCCAACATTGAAGAGCGAGATGAACAAACAATAGCACGCTTCCTCAATGGCTTGAACCACCCCATCAAGCGCATCACCGAGTTCCAAAAGTACAACAACATGGCTGAGCTTGTGCACATCGCATCGAAGGCCGAGCGTCAAGTGCAAGAGGACATCAAGTACAACAAGACAAAGAAGTACTTCACCTACAAGCAAGCGACAACCACTACTCCAACAACACCAAGTGGAAGCTCCTCAAGTACCACCAAGATTCCCTTCAAGCCAACTCTCCCTCAAGGAAAACAGCCCCCAAATGGCAAACACACAAGGGATGATCAACCATTCAATGGTGAATGCTACAAGTGTGGAGGCAAAGGGCACAAGTCGAATGCATGTGGAAACAAGAAAGTTTTGTTCATACATGACAACGATGATGAAGAATACTTGAGTGAAGAAGAGTTTGATGCAAGGGTCAAGGAAGCTTTGGCAAGGCAACATTTGGAAGAGGACCAAGAACTTCTTGTGTGTGAGCATGACGCAAGTCCATCGCTTGTGGTCACAAGGGTCTTGACTACCCAAGTCAATGAAAATGAAGACCAACGCTCGAACATCTTCCAAACTCGTGCTGGCATCAATGGAAGTCCATCAAAGTTGTCATCGATGGAGGGAGTTGCCACAACCTTGCAAGCACGGAATTGTGTGAGAAACTCAACCTCACCCTCCATCCGCATAGACACCCCTACCATATCCAATGGCTAAGTGACCAAGGATCCGTCAAGATCAAGCACACCGTCTCGGTAACGTTCTCCATTGGGCACTACAAGGACACGGTGGAATGTGACATGGTCCCAATGACGGTTTGCCATATGCTGCTCGGAAGGCCGTGGCAATATGACAAAAGTGCTTTGTATAATGGTCACTCAAACACTTACACCTTCAAATGGCTTGATAAAACTTGTGTGTTGCAACCAATGACTCCTAGCCAAATAATTGCGGACAATGCAAAGGCTTTAGCGAGGGCGCAATACACAAAAACACCTTGTGAGAAGAGTGGTGAGCGAGAGAACCACACCATAGTGAGTGAGAGCTACAAGCCAAACTCGAGTGGAAAAACTAAGAGTGTTCTTCTTGCCACCAAAAGTGAGATGAGAGAAGTGCGGAACAACCCATCCATCTTGCACTACGTCCTTGTATGCAAGGGACTAGCGCAAGGAACTAACGACTTGACAAATGTTCCTCCTTCTTTGATGGCTATTTTGCAGGAATTCCAAGATGTATTTCCCGAAGAGCTTCCTCATGGCCTTCCTCCTCTTCGTGGAATCGAGCACCGCATCGACCTCATACCCGGCGCCCCACTCCCAAACCGCGCCGCGTATCGCACGAACCCGGAAGAGACGAAGGAGATCGAACGTCAAATCAACCAACTCGTCTCCAAAGGTTTGATCCAAGTGAGCACTAGCCCAAGCGCAGTCCCCGTGATTCTAGTCCCGAAAACGGATGATACATTGCGGTTATGCATGGACTGCCGTCCAATCAATGCTATCACCGTGCGTTATCGACATCCTATACCGCGTCTTGATGACATGCTTGATGAGTTATGTGGAGCCACTATATTTTCGAAAATTGGTCTTCGTAGTGGTTACCATCAAATTCGCATGGCTGAAGGTGATGAGTGGAAAACCGCCTTTAGGACCAAGCTTGGTTTCTATGAATGGATGGTTATGCCTTTTGGCTTATCTAACGCCCCATCTACCTTCATGCGTCTAATGAACCATATTTTGAGATCTCTCATTGGGAAGAGTGTAGTTTTTTACTTTGATGACATTCTTGTCTATAGCAAGTCACTAGAGGAACATGTTACTCATGTTAGGGAGGTTCTTCAAATCCTTCGTCATGAAAAGCTTTATGCTAATCTCCCAAAGTGCACTTTTGCAAGAGACAAGATGATTTTCCTTGGTTTTGTCGTGTCTTCTAATGGCATTGAAGTTGATGACTCAAAAGTCAAGGACATACGAGATTGGCCCATCCCTACAAATGTTAGTGAACTTCGTAGTTTTCATGGGTTGGCTGGCTTTTACCGTTGTTTTGTCAAAGACTTTTCTACAATTGCTTTCCCCCTAAACGAATTGACCAAGAAAAATGTCACGTTCGTTTGGGGAAAAGCACAACAAAAATCTTTCGATGAGCTTAAAAAGAGGCTCACCGAAGCACCACTTCTTGCATTGCCGGATTTCACAAAAACCTTTGAGATTGAGTGTGACACTAGCGGTATTGGCATTGGTGGCGTCCTTATGCAAAATGGGCATCCTATTGCTTACCATAGTGAGAAAGTTGATGGCGCACGCCTCAATTATCCCATTTATGACAAAGAACTTTTTGCCTTGGTTCGAGTTCTTCAAGTGTGGCAACATTATCTTTGGCCCGAAGAATTTATCATCCATTCCGACCATGAGTCGTTGAAGTATCTTAAGGGCCAAGCCAACTTGAGTAAAGGCACACAAAATGGGTTGAGTTCATGGAGTCTTTTCCTTACATTGTCAAATACAAGAAGGGTAAATAAAATGTGGTAGCGGACGCCTTGTCTCGCAAAAACACAAGCCTTCTTACATGACTCGAAGTCAATGTCTTGGGTCTTGATGACATCAAATCTTTGTACACGTCCGACCCTTTCTTTGGACCAATATTTGCACAATGTTCAATAGACAAAGGGATTGATGATTTCTATTTGCATAAGGGTTTTCTTTTCAAACAAAACAAGCTTTGCATTCCGAAATCGTCTCTCCAACTTTTGCTTATTCAAGAGTCCCATGGTGGAGGCCTTATGGGTCACTTTGGCCGTGACAAGACATATGACATGCTCTCCACTCACTACTTTTGGCCAAAGATGAAGCGCGACGTGGAGCGCCACGTTCAACGATGCACTACATGTATCCAAGCTAAGTCTAAGTCCAACCCCTTTGGTCTTTATATGCCATTGCCTATTCCTCATGCACCGTGGTCGGACATTAGCATGGACTTTGTGTTAGGCTTGCCTAGATCTAAACATGGACATGATTCTATATTTGTCGTAGTGGATCGCTTTTCCTAGATGGCACATTTCATTCCGTGCCATAAGACCGATGATGCTTCACATCTAGCAAATTTGTTTTTCAGGGAAATAATTCGGCTACACGGTGTGCCAAGGACAATCGTCTCCGACTGCGACGTAAAATTCATGAGCTACTTCTGGAAGACTGTAACACCCTCAGAATCGGCCCTATGCAAGTTTTAGCGGAACCCGCCAAACCCGCATAGAAACGATTCAAAGGTGCCCACCAGGCACTTTCGTGCGGGTGGAAAACGAAGTAATAACATTACACAACAGTCCTCGAAGGGACCCACAGAACAGAGGTATATACAACACGACTCCATGAATCAAGAATACGGATATACAATACAAAGATCCAAATCACCTTGAAAATGATACAGCGTCCGACTACGGACAAGATGCAAATGGGGCTAAGAGCCCTGAAGAATAACCAATGGCGTCCATAACCCTGCCCAGGCCAAGCCGGAAGGGTAACCACCTAACGACGTCGATCTCAAAACCTGCTTAAACAAAGGGGTGCGGCAAAGGGCAAAGGAAAAGAGAAGCGGTGATCGAGGGATTACACGGCAAGACTAGAATTCGGCGGTCCTCGCCTACATAGGTATGGTGGACTGAAGCAGCAGTGGCAGCATGCACGAAACAACCTATAGAGACTCGATACAACTGATGGCTATCAGAGAGGGGTAAGAAAGACCTATTCGGAACCAACCTGGTGCTACCATCAAACAAACCCATCCTGGTATTTCCCCCTCGAGACCAGACGAGGAAGTCAACCGAGGAACTCACACCGTTGGCAGTTTTATTTATTCCGTTATAGTTGCAGCAATTACTAGTCAAATTTAGATAGTCATCCTGATAAAATAAGCAGTGGGCACTTTTATTTAACCATTCCATTGTAGTTGCAACACTTACTAGTCAGATACAATTAGCATGAGATATCCCAAACCCAGCAGTTGTTGGTACTTTTATTTAGCCATTCCGTTGTAGTTGCAGTACTTACTAGTCAGGTACAATGATCGCAAGCGACAACCCAAACAAGCAATTGTTGGTAGTTTTATTTAGCCATTCCATTATAGTGAAGCTGATTACTAGTCATTATAAAGTCAAATTTATAGCTCTACTTTAGTTATAGTTGTCTATGATCGAGATACTGTGCTCCAAGTCGTCCATAACCGCGGACACGGCTTTCAGAAAGTTTTACGCTGCAGGGGTGCACAAATAGCAACACACACTCGATCAACCTCGGAAAAACCAAATCAAAACCCAACGAGGCCTTCACGACAAAGCAATCACAGGATTCAGAAATTTGAGGGCCACCCATTGAGTACACCATAGCGAAGTTAGCTGACTCCAAGACGGACCCAAGGTTTGGGTGGGCGTCTGTGAACGACTGGGAACCCAAAACTGGGCTTGTCGACACCGCGAAAACGTGTCCCGAACCTAAACAGTACAGTGTGCTCCTCGCACAATCGTAAATAAAGCAGTAGCATGGCATAAGTACAGGATAGTAAATAAAACCTCAAACTAGTTTGTGGCCCCAAGCAATAAGAATGAATCAAGCTCTGGCTCAGGGGGGTCCCATAATCCTCCCGGATGTGGATAGCGCGAAAATTCAAGGAACAGGTATCAAGTACTCGGGGTCCTACGGGACACAAGTTGACGGTTAACAACCAAATAACATCTATTTCCCACCTGTGCCTCTGCTTACTTACTTCAATTTTAGTTGTTTAAACAGTAATTAAAGTGAACGATAACGAAAGCCTGGATCATCTCCAACATCAAACATGCAGCAATACTCCAACAACTGTGGTACTGGCCGACACGCAACATCACTTGAGAAAGCGACTACGACGCGCAAGTCCAACTATCTACCACACAACAGGTAATAGGATGTGTCCAAGGCAATATAAGGCTGCAAGGGATATCACGGGTACGAAAACTAGAGCATCGCAACACAGATAGCAATAGATCAACAGGAGGGAATAAATACTATAAAGTAAGATAGGTAGAAAGGGGGAGATGCTCGCCTGAAAAACATTGACGAAGGTTCATCCGAAGATCGGGTCGGCACTCGCATCAACTCAATGGCCTTATCCGCGAATAAGCAAAACACTAGAATAAACACCGGGTGCAATATTTAATACTACGGTAAAAGATCGGGCATGATGCATGTATGATGTATGGCATGGCAAAGCTGTGATGCAATTAGGCAATATTAAGCGGAACCGGGGTCCCGACAATTTAATTGATAGGTTCCTGTTGTTTAGATACCCCACAATTTAAATGTTGTCTTAACAAGGCAAAAGATAGCACCGGTTCGCTACACAAGTTTAAATGAGGCCAATATAAGACTAGATTTGCCCGCATATGGGCCCCATATTTAATTATGAGGTGAATCGGCATAAGGCCCCCAACCACACAAATATGCATGCGAGTATGAAAATTTAATATGCCACAGGTTTTATATTTAGCATTTATAAAATAGGGCTCGGGAAAAGGTACACACATGAGGGGGTCTCGACGAACTTGGGGTTCCGGGGGTTCGGGGTTGGTCTCAGGGTTCAGGGTTCGACGGGATCGGTCTCGGACAGCGGAAGTAGATCCTGTCGCATCCGGGAAGAAGGGCCTGGTTCGGAGTCAGGGTCACATCGGATCCGCCCTGGTCGGTGTCGTTCTTGCCGTTGCGAAGATCTTGTCGGGTCCGCGTATCGGGTCGGTCTTGGCGTTCGGGAAGAAGAACTTGTCGTTCTCGCGGCGATCTTGGCGTTCTTCAGGTTCAGGTTTTGGCGTCCGCGGGAAGTGCTTGGCGTTCCGAGGGATCGGTTTCGGGGTCTCGGACAACGGCCTTCGGCCTCCGTGAAGAAGAGCTTGACGTGTCAGGGTTCGGACTTCGCCTCCGGGAACGGGGTCTTCAATGTCTCGGCCACTGCTTCACGGAGTTCCCCACCCAGATGTGCGTGGACTCGCGCCGTCTGGGGCGACCGTGCCTACCGCACCGGCTGCTGAAGCCCTCCACGGACACGTCCTCGTCGGTGAGCACCAGCGTGAGGCCGCCCTTCCCCGGCGGCAGCGCGCGAGCTGCTCGATCTGGACCAAGGTGAGTGACCTGCGCGGGAGCGATCCTCGTCGGTGAGCTGCTCTCCCGGAGCACGCGTGGAGCCGGCAACGGCTGCTGCGAGCAGTACAGCTGCTCGATGGTGCCACCACTGCCCCACCGACAGCGTGGCCGCCCGTTTGGCGCCAGCGTGTCGGGACGGCTCTGAGAGCCGGGCGGAGGAAGGAGCTAGGCGGCGGCCGAGGCGGCGGGTCGGCCGAGGAGGCGGAGGAGCTCGGAGGCGCCCGGGGTTGGAAGGCGGGAGGTCGTTGGCGGCCTCGCGTGGGAAGGCGGTGCGGGGCGGCGGACGGCGGGGAGGCGGCGCTCGGCGAGAGCTTGCGAGGCGGGCGGCCTCGTGGTGGTGAGGCGAGCTCCGGCAGGGTGGCAAGGAGGTGCTCGGTCGGGACGAACGGAGGAGGCAGTGGCGGTGAGGCGAGGAGGCGAGGCAGGCGAGGCGGCTCGCCGGCGGCGGGGTGCGCGTAGGACGGTGGGAGGACACCTCGGGGAGGAGAAGAGAGAGGAGCCGAAGGGGAGAAGGGCGGCGGCATGGAGAAATGGTGGGCGGTTGCGAGAGGAGGAAGGTGGAGGCGGCCAGCGTCGGGTGGGGCAGAGAGGAAGGAGGAGAGCGGGGCGGCCAGGGTGGGGGTCGTCGTGGGTCCAGGCTGGCAGTCAGAGTAGGAGGAGGTGGGCGTGTGGGCAGGCTGGTGGGGAGGGGACAGGGAGAGGGAGAGAGAGGGGTAGATGGGGGGCTGTGTGAGTGCGTGTGTGTGCTGTGTGGGGCCCAGGAGGGCCAGGGAGGGGGGGAAGTCTGGGATTGATGAGGTGGCAAGGTGGGTGGGGATTGGGTCCAGGGGTGAGGTGGCGAGCTGTGGTTGGTGGGTAGAATAGGATTGGGTGGGAATAGGTTTAGGTGGACCGTTTTATTCTGGGGGTGGCCGACTGGGTCGGATCGGCCCGGTTTGGCTGCCCCCACTAAAATAATTAAACATTTTATTTGTTTAAAACAGGGCTTTTGCAAACCGATAGCAGACAAAACAAAATAATCCGGAGACCCGGGTTTTGCGTTTGGAACAAAGACGGGGCGTTTAGAAAACAAAGATAGGTTTTTCCGCAAATAGTTTTATGCAAGCAAATGCAAGATGATGACGATGCTCAAATGCAATGTGGCATGATGACATGAGCATGCGGTCATGATGATGCAATGCACAAAAACAACGCGATTTTCTAGTAGTGGTTTTTGCGGGATGCCACAAAGACCCTCATGGCCAAGCTCGGCATCAAGCTCCTCTTCTCGTCCGCCTCGCATCCTCAAACCGATGGACAAACCGAGGTCGTCAATCGAAGTCTTGGCACACTCCTCTGGGTGTTGATAAAGAAGAACCTTAAAGACTGGGAGTAATGCATTCCACATGCCGAGTTCGCCTACAACCACGCCAAGCACTCCACCACCATGAGGATCCCGTTCATGATCGTCTACGGCTTCGAGCCTCTCACCGCGCTCGATATCCTTCCACTACCACTTCATGAACGTTCCAATATGGACGTTGTCAATCGCGCCCACACAATGAAGAAACTCCATGATGACACACGAGATACTATCGAGCAACAAGTCCTTCGCCAAGCATCAAGGCTAAACAAGAACAAGAAAGAGATAATCTTCGAAGAGGGCGACCTTGTGTGGATACACTTGAGTAAAGACCGCTTCCCCAAGGAACGCGACTCCAATCTAAAGCCAAGAGGTGATGGACCATTCAAAGTGCTCAAGAGAATCAACAACAACGCTTATGTCATCGATATCCCAACATCAAAGTATCTTGTGAGCTCGACATTCAATGTCAAGGACCTCTCACCGTACCGTGGAGAAGAGGAAGTTGAGACAGTTGAAGAGTCGAGGACGACTCTTTCCCAAGGGGGGGGGAGCTGATGCAGCCCGTCCTATGACCGCTACTACATCTACTCCCACGAGCTCCCCAAGGGGACCCATGACTCGCGCCCGAGCCAAACTCCTTCAAGCTAAGGTGAACTCGCTCCTCTCCTTATGTGACTTCGACACACCCTTGGATGGCTTGCTACTTCATACGCATACACTATGCATCATCAGGTACGAAGAGAAGGACCCGAGGAACGGAGGGAAAGCAACCAGTCGCTGCCAGACGCAAGCGGTACTACCGGTTGAGCCGACCGGTACTACCGCTCCAAGCGGTCCTACCGGCCCCAGCTACCGGATGCTCCAGGGAGCACCACCCCACGCCCCAGACGCAAGCGTTACTACTGGCCCAGCAACCGGTACTACCGGACAACGGTACTACCGCCCCCTCATACCGCTCACCACAGGCGCCTCCGACGGAAGCTCCAGGCCCTCAAGCGGTACTACTGCTCCCGAAGAGGTACTACCGGTTACCACCGGTACTACCGGACCGGTACTGGTCTGACCGATCGTGAACGCCTAAGTTCGGCATGCCTTGTAACCCTACCTATAATTTACCTTTTTGTTCTGAAACTACCCCTGTTTTGTGGCTGGGCTATATATCGCACCTACCCTCCATTGTACACCCTAGACTTGGATAATAATAGATATTAAGGAAACCCTTTGAGGACTTATATCTATTGGTCTCATGCTCCTACCAAGGAACCGGATTATCCACCCCTCTTGGATCTTGCCTAGTGTGTTCAAGTTGTACAAGGCCTTTGGTTCTCGGTTTCGCCCCCAAGTCGTCAAGATCTCACCAAGCACCTCATCCCCGTTGTTGGCGTGGAGGCGAGCAGCCCAACACCGATCCTAGGGATTATGTTGGACCGGTTGCCACCGGCGTGAGGAGTAGGCGTGTATCGTGTTTTGGTGTGTGTGTGTTCGTGGTTTTCATCGCCTTCCTCGATTTCATCCCCCGGCCACCTCTTTCCCCTCGTTTCTCATGGAATTCGTGAAAGATCGGGCCAACCCCAGGGTTATCCCTTAACAACAAGGAAAAAGGAACATACTTAGGATAGAATCCCAAGAAGTGGATGCATAAGTCAACAACCTTCTGAAAACCAATTCATAGAAGGGGTAAGGTGTGGCAGAATCACGAATATAGATGAAAGACTCTCGATGAGTACACTTGTCGTGATCTTTTTGGTTCCATTAAAGAACACCTGCCATAGCATGTGGTAGGGGAAGTCCTTAGTTGTCAAACTGCAGTCGCGAAAATAAACACAAGCTTGAAGACCAGAATTGTAGTACCAGCCATCCTGAGGTAATGTGTGAACATTAACAACAGGGGTCCAATGCGGTGACCCAGCATACCACTACATGTGTAGTACACTATAGTCGTTGACATGACATCCACAGAACACCGTTCCGTAAATATCACATCACTTAGAGTGGTACAACAGAAACATTGCGGGTCCATATTACAAAAGTACACATATTATTATTATTATTATTATTATTACAATACCGTAAGTTCAAGACTTCCAAAAGATCCAACTTACAAACCAAAATATAAAGTGTTTCAGCGGAATTTAAAAGTAGCAACTCCGTCTAGGAGTTGAGCTCAATAGCTTATTCTATAGAGTTCATGCTTCTTGGCTCCATTGGTTACTACTAGCTAGGAGTACTTAGTTGGACTCGTTATCATCGACACCGTAGCAGATTTCGTAATCCACTCCTTCAACACCTCCGGATAGATCAGGTTCGTCGTAGAACACGTCTTCTTGACATTCGGCTGCATACATTGGCACGTCTTCGGGATCCTCAGAGTCTAAGCAAGGGATCAAAGGAAATAATGAGTAACAGTGTTACCCAACAAGTTCATTATATGCAAGGTAGGAAGTTTGATGCTCTAACTACCACCTTGGATTATAAATCCTTGGCACTATGCAGTTTTTGTAAATCTTTCTTAAAAGATTGATTTTATTCTGAAAAACTATGACCATCAGCCTTCACAGGTTGACCAGAACTTTCATGGGGTTCCTTTCCTGCCGTGTTCGTAGCTCCTTCCGGGCAGGAGTAACAAATTCTGATTCTTACACTCTGCACATGTGAGTTACTTTACCCATGAGAGATCAACTCCTTGTTGCACAACCGGGCGTACTTTCCCGTCCACAATTCCATGATGTGGGGCCTAGTAGTCGGTCCAACGAAATCACTACCCCCTTCGTGACCCCGCATGCCTCCTTGGTGTACACCATGCCCACATAATGAATTACGACAATGGTTTGTACAAACCGTTAGATGCTAGAACTATCGTGGGACGATGAGGGTTCCCACCCATATGTTGCATATCCTCTACGAATTACCAGTTAATATGCACGCTACGAGGATAACAGCCACGACCTGCACATCCGGCTTCATGCGAGAGGAAGAAGATACATCTGACTTCTCTGTCCCATTCCAAATCTCATGGCTAACGCGTAATATACGGCGCTAGAATCACTGATGTCAGGGTTTATTAAGTCCCTACTTGATCATCATTGCTTGAAACTAGAACGCTAGGTTCCATTGCTCCATTATATCATCACTTAGGATGATATCTATGATTTCTTCATTGTGAAAATAATATTTTCTTTCTTTTATAGCATATATGATAACACACAATTTGCAATTACTTTGATAAAGACTCTTCAGAAGACATGAGCAAGTGATGAACTTGCCTTGTGATGGCAAGGTAGTGAAGTCTGATGCTTGCACTAGACCTTGAGCTTCTATGTCTACAAAACATCATTATTGCCCGGTAAGGACAATATTTAAAGAAGCAAAATGATTATGCAAATAATGTAATGCATTATGCCTTTACCCTATTATTATATAAGGTCCTTTTTAATAATAATAAAGCATTTATAAATATATATTTTTTTAATATTTATAACATATATAGAATTATTTTATTTTATTTCCCTTTTATTTGACTTTTATTAATTTATTTAGGAATTATAAATTATACATTAAAAATTGCTATTAAATATTTATTTAGTATTTTTCAAAAATAATATAATATTAATATTTAATGAAAGTGATTTTTATTTATTTTTATCAACTTTCAATAATTTTGTAAAATTCCATAAGGAATATATAAATTACAAAATTCTTATAAAAATTTAAATGTCCAAAATATTATATCTTATTTTATTTGGATAGAGTGGATTATTGTGAATCCAAAAGTATTTTATTTATAATTTTTGGACTTTTATTTTATTTTCTAAGATTTAATTAAGTCCAGGGGTATTTTGGTCTTTTCCTTTTTATTAGAATAGGCCTGGAAAGATTTCTGTGCTGGTTATTCTTATTGGGCCCTAGTGGCCCATTAGTTCTAGACAAAAGAACCACCCCGAAGGGTTTGGCCCAGCTCGACCCATTCCTCACTGCCTCTCTCTCTCCCTCGAGCTTATCCTCTCCTCCTCTGACCCCGACCCTATGGCCGGCGATGCCGCCACCGGCGATTCCCGCTGCCGTAGGCCGTCCTGGTCGCCTCCGTGGTGCAACAGGGGGTTGTCGGTGACGCCCGTTCGTTCTATCCAATTGGATTTGAGCCTGGGGCTCTCCTGCAGTGGATCGATGTCGTCCCGAACCCTAGGGTTTGGGGGTTGGCATGGATTCAAGTGCTGTCGTGATCGTCGTGCGTCGAGGTGATGCTCTACACCTCCAGTCGTGATCGATTACTGCTAGTGGCGTCGTGCAGTTGCGGCGCCCCTATGGGGTGCTCCCCGTGCCGCCATGGTCGTCGGCCCCTCTGCTTCCTCTTCTATTCTTCAGCGAGGACCTACAGTTAGTTTGATTCCTTTCCCCATGTGCTCTCTGTGCTTGCTGATTCGATGCTAGAAGTTGGCAGTGTCCTCTCTGTCTATTGTCTGATTCAGATTAGGATGATTATCCATTTAGGGTTCCTGTTATGTGATTGATCATGTAGTAGATGATTTGAATCATGTTTGGATAGTCTGTACACATGCTAAAGGATTATTGGCCTGAGGCTTATTGCTTAAGATGATCTATGATGTTTCTGGTGCCTTACTACATGATTTTATGCTTAAGATGATCTATGAGGCTTATTGCAATTGCTTCCAAAATACTGAAGTAAACACTGATCCCCTATTAGTAACTATTCTTTTGGGTACTCCATGCTTACTTACTATCTCTTTGACATATACTTCAACTAACTTCTCGGCATTATCCTTTTGATTCACCGGAATAAAATGTGCACTCTTACTGAGTTTGTCCACAATTACCCATATCATATCCTTCCTTTTTGGTGTCATGGGCAATCCTGTAATGAAGTCCATACCTATTTCCTCCCATTTCCATTCAGGAATTTCCAAGGGTTGTAATGGTCCTCCTGGACTTTGATTTTCAGCTTTCACCCTTTGAGAAGTATGGCATTCAGATACATATTTAGCAATATCGCTTTTCATGTTATTCCACCAGAATAGTTCTTTCAAATCCATATACATCTTAGTACTTCCTGGATGTATAGAATATGGTGTATCATGTGCTTCTTTGAGTATGACATTTCTAATCTCAATCACATATGGAACACAAAGACGGTATTGAAACCATAAAGACCCATAATCCCCAAGGCGAAAAACTGATTTTTGCCCTTGAGATATCCGCCGAATTTCCTCAACAATAAAAGGATCTTCTTCTTGATGTCTAAAAATTTCTTGCTTAAGATCACTGTCCCGCTCTGCAACTACCTGCATAGTAGCTAATCCTCCAAGAACCTCTGTTCTGATAAATTGAAGCTCTAATCTTTCCAAGTCCATTTGTAACTCTTTTGGTAACTCCCTATTGCTTGGCTGAATATTTGCACTCTTTCTGCTTAAAGCATCTGCTACAACATTTGCTTTTCCTGGGGTGTAGTTTATGGTTAAATCATAATCCTTGATTAGTTCCAACCAACGCTTCTGTCTCATATTCAATTCCGTTTGAGTGAAGAAAGATTTGAGACTTTTATGGTCTGTGTATAACTCACATCTAGCTCCATAAAGAAAATGCCTCCATCCTTTCAGTGCAAAAACTACTGCTGCTAACTCTAAATCATGAGTTGTATAGTTGACTTCATGTGGTTTCAGTTGTATTGAACCATAAGCAATCACTTTCCGATCTTGCATTAATACACAACCCAATCCTTCTTTAGACGCATCATAGTATATGGTGAAGTCCTTCCCTGTTTCAGGAACTACTAAGATTGGAGCTGTGGTTAATCTAGTCTTCAACTCTTGAAAACTTGCTTCACATTTCTCATCCCACTTTAATGGTGTATTCTTTCTTAATAATTTGGTCATTTGTCCGGATATTTTGGAGAAACCTTCAATGAATCTCCGATAATAACCAGCCATTCCTAAGAAACCTCGAATTTTCTTCACATTGGTGGCTGCAGTACACTCTAGTACTGACTGAACTTTAGATGGATTCATAGCAATTCCATCCTTACTAATCACATGACCGAGGAATTCTACCTCATCAAGGCAAAATTCACATTTACTGAACTTAGCATAGAGTTTGTGTTCTCTTAAAGTCAGCAATGCTATCCTTAAATGATCAGCATGCTCTTCCTTATCCTTGGAATATATCAGAATATCATCAATAAATACTATGACAAACTTGTACAATTATGGCATGAAGATCTTGTTCATCAGATTCATGAATATTGCCGGTGCATTGGTTAAACAAAATGGTACTATCAGATACTCATGGTGTCCATATCTTGAGACAAATGTTGTTTTTGGAACATCTTCCGGCTTGATTTTTATTTGATGGGATCCAGATCTTAAATCGATCTTTGAAAATACTCCAGCCCCTTTCACCTGATCAAACAAATCTTGAATTCTTGGTAAAGGATACTTATTCTTGATAATAACGTTGTTCAGATTTCTATAATCACCACACAACCGTCTTCCACCATCTCTATTATCCACAAAGATTACTGGTGTTCCCCATGGAGATACACTTTCTTGTATAAATCCTTTTCTAACTAACTCATCAATTTCCTCTTTGAGTTCTTTCAACTCTCTGGGTCCCATTTTATACGGTGCTTGAGCTATTGGTGCTGTACCAGGAATTAGGTCAATGGTGAACTCTATCTCCCAGTCTAGTGGCATTCCCGGTAGCTCTGTTGGAAAAACATCTTGGAATTCATTAACTATAGGAATCTCTTCCAATTTAACTTCTTTCATTGAATTCAACTGCAGATCCACCATGATATGACTGTGCTTATCTGCTTGGTAAACTATCCTTGCTCCACTTGGAGTTTTGATTGAGACAGTTTTCTCCTCACAATTTATCTGAGCTCCGTGTTCTGTCATCCAATCCATCCCCAGCACAACCGCAATTCCCTTCAAAGGAATCACATAAAGGTCTGCGAAATATGTACAACCACAAATCGAGATAACCTGATCTTGTTTTATGTGGCGTACAATCACATTCCCTCCTGCCATAACTACGGTCATAGGACTTTCTAACGTTGCCCTTCTAATCCCAAACTTATCACAAAATTCTTCTGAAATGAATGAATTAGTTGCACCAGTATCAAATAGAACTTTGCCGAGATTGGTAAGGATATTGAGCGTACCTATCACTGCATGCTCCGAATTATCCACCTCCTCGAGGGTTGCACAGTTCAGTTTTCTGGTCGGTCGGTTCCTCTTGCCATTGTTGTTCTTGCCATTATTTCCTCCTTTATTGGCTGTCCATTTCCTCCACTGGCTTGTCCTCCTCCCTTGGTAGGCCTTCCGCCAGGTGGTTTGCTCGGACAAATATGGCTTGATATGCCCCTTCTGACCACAACCGTAACATATCACTACAAGCTTTTTGCATTCCCTCTGGAAATGCCCAGGAATTCCACAATTATTACAGATAACATTCCTTCTCGGATTGGATTGATTTCCACCACTGCCCTTTTATTGGTATTGTTATTGTTGCCACAATTCCTATTCTGAGGTTTGAACTCTAGGTTGGGTTTAGGTTTGCTTGCCTGAATTCTCTTGGTTTCCTTCTTGGCTCTCTTCCTGTGGTACTCTTGGACATTCTTGTGGTCATTTTCAAAAGTAATGGCTGCATCCAACAACTGCTGATAAGTTTGCTTATTGGCTAACCTTAGCTGCATTCCCACAAATGGATTTAATCCACGCAGGAAACGCTTCTTCCGCTTCTCTTCCGTGTTAACATCCTACTCAGCATAACGAGACAGTTGGCTAAACTCCCGGATGTACTTCATGACACTCGTATATCCTTGTTGAAGCTCCTCAAATTCTCTCCGCTTTAACTCCATAACACTTTTCGGAACATGGTATTCACGGAATCTCTGTTTGCACTCTTCCCAGGTAAACTCCCTTCCTGGTGGTTGCATGGCTAATTGATTTTCCCACCATGATGCTGCAGGTCCAGTCAGAAGATGAGTTGCATAACTCAATTTATCCTCATCATTGCAACCTACAGTCTTCAGCTTCCTTTCAGTATCTGCTAACCAGTCTTCTGCATCCATTGGTCCAGGAGCTGATGCAAAAGGTAACGGTCTTGCATTCTGGAAATCAGATAGACTCACTCCTCCAACTTTAGGTGCCCTCTGATTTGCTCGCCCCAGCAGCTCTTCCATGAACTTGTTCTGGGTTTCTTGCAACATTTGCATGCATTGCATAAAATTCTGGTCCATTAACGGCCTCATTGGTGGTGGTGGTGGTAATGCTTCTTGGTTTGCTACATCTGCATCGGCCTTTTCCTTGGACTCTCGCTCCATCTGATGCTGCTCAGTTTCCATTCCTACACCCGTATCCATGACCCTCTAGTCCTACAACATAAAGCGAATACTCATAATTATGTCATGCACATGTGTTCTGAGCTCGACTTTACACACAGAACTAGTCACACAATGAAGATCCAAAAAAAAATCCAAATATGCATTTCACATATTTTACATAATATCATAATGATACAAAATCATTACAACATATACCATATAGGTATAATCACAAAACTACCTTATTACTTAGGGTACAATACACGATACTAGATACTACTAACTCATTGTCTCCTTCTAGTAGTAACTACGCTCATCGTACATGCCTGATGTACAACCGTGATGACGTGTTGTTCGTCGCACAGTTTGTGGAACATATGGCCTTCCAGAAGGAACATACTCTGTATCTGAAGTGTCAAGACTTGAGTCATTACTCAACCTGAGCGCATTGACTCCCTCCAGCTCAGCTGGAAATTCTTCAGAAACATATTCAACATTATCTCCAGCCTGCATCTCCTGAGCTTCATTTCTTGAGTTATCAACAGGATACGCAGATCCTGCCGCTTCCCAGGTGCTATCGTGGGAAAGATAGTTAAACACTGGATAAAGTATATTCCCTGGGTTTTGAGAAGATGTTGATGATTCAAACACTCTCTCCTCAGCATCTTCTTATTCATCCTGATTATCTATTGACATGGTATTTCTACTACTATTATTAGGGTTCATTCTTGCACCCATCCAACTAGATTGTCCAACATTCCTGTAGGAACAATCTGTGGACATTTGGTGTTCATGAGATCCATTATATGATCCCATCCTCCAACCATCCGAATTCTCAATAGGAAGGTCTGAGTCAGAACCATCCTCTGAGCCCTGTGGTACTGCATACCGCATATCCATAGTAGGATCATGTATAGATTCAGGTTTTGGTGAATAAGGATATGGTATAAAAGATTCAGGATCTATAGGTATATCCTTAAAGATAGGTGTTGCACTACTACTTTATTCTTTCTCTAACTGGAATGCTAACTGCTTCGCCCTTTCCGGATCAGTTAGATCCTCTAACATATCATTTTTGTCTTCAATAATAACTTGATGGGTCTTATAAAAAGACGCAACGAGTGTTTGGTATCTATCCATGAACTTGGAAGCTAACTTAGGATGCTTCTTAACCAAAGTAAGATGATCCGGTATAGGCTTTGAGTCTATAGAATCATGAGGTATCACAAAGAATGTGCTACCTTCTAGCTCCTTGGTTTTCTGCTCCCGGATATTAGCTATCGCCTCCACAACAGCAACATGATATGCTGCTAAATGACTCCTACATTCTCCTATAGGTAAATCATGATATAATCCAAGCTTCTCTGTAAGTTGGATACTCACACGATACTTGGATAACATCCGGCCATCAAGGTAAGTGATAGTGTTCACTGGAATTCTAGTTGGACAACTAAAAAGCTTTAGAAGTTAACGAAGTTGGTCTGTGAATGATCCTTGATAATCATCAAGAGTCCCCTCTTTCCTTACCAAAGTCTGTTTTGGAAAATTTGGTGCCATATCTATGTATATCAAAAAAAAGTAATTTTGATTAGTATCCGGTAATATATTGCATCATAACAAAGAATTATCGCACTAAAATATATAACGGAATATTCTCATTTGAATACCCATTATATTACTTTTAGAGAATTCTTTATCGTTGCTAAATTTCCTACAGGTAATACCCTTTACTAGGTTTCCAACCTAAGGTCAAAGCAATTTGCTCTGATACCAACTGCGCTGACCCAGCATACCACTTCATGTGTAGTACACTATAGTCGTTGACATGACATCCACAGAACAACGTTCCATAAGTATCACATCCCTCAGAGTGGTACAACAGAAACATTGCGGGTCCATATTACAAAGGTACACACATTATTATTATTACAATACCGGAAGTTCAAGACTTCCAAAAGATCCAACTTACAAACCAAAATATAAAGTGTTTCAGCGGAATTTAAAAGTAGCAACTCCGTCTAGGAGTTGAGCTCAACAGCTTATTCTATAGAGTTCATGCTGCTCGGCTCCATTGGTTACTACTAACTAGGAGTACTTAGTTGGACTCGTTATCATCGACACCGTAGCGGATTTCGTAATCCACTCCTTCAACACCTCCGGATAGATCAGGTTCCTCGTAAAATACGTCTTCTTGACATTCGGCTGCATACATTGGCACGTCTTCGGGATCCTTAGAGTCTAAGCAAGGGATCAAAGGAAAGAATGAGTAACAGCGTTACCCAACAAGTTCATTATATGCAAGGTGGGAAGTTTGATGCTCTAACTACCACCTCGAATTATAAAAATTTAAATGTCCATATATTATATCTTATTTTATTTGGATAGAGTGGATTATTGTGAATCCAAAAGTATTTTATTTATAATTTTTGGACTTTTATTTTATTTTCTAAGATTTAATTAAGTCCAGGGGTATTTTGGTCTTTTCCTTTTTATTAGAACAGGCCTGGAAAGATTTCTGGGCTGGTTATTCTTATTGGGCCCTAGTGGCCCATTAGTTCTAGACAAAAGAACCACCCCGAAGGGTTTGGCCCAGCTCGGCCCACTCCTCACTGCCTCTCTCTCTCTCCCTCGAGCTTATCCTCTCCTCCTCTGACCCCGACCCTGTGGTCGGTGATGCCGCCACCGGCGATTCCCGCCCACCGTAGGCCGTTATGGTCGCCGCCGTGGTGCAACAGGGGGTTGTCGGAGACGCTCGTTTGTTCTATCCAATTGGATTTGTGCCTAGGGCTCTCCTGCAGTGGATCAATGCTGTCCCGAACCCTAGGGTTTTGGGGGTTTGCATGGATTCAAGTGCTGTCGTGATCGTCGTGCGTCGAGGTGATGCTCTGCACCTCTAGTCGTGATCAGGGTCGCTGTCGTGGAGTCGTGCGGGTTGCAGCGCCTCTTCTGGGGTGTTGCCCGTGCTGCCATGGTCGTCGGCCCCTCTGCTTCCTCTTCTATTCGTCAGCGAGGACCTACGATGAGTTTGATTCCTTTCCCCATGTGCTCTCTGTGCTTGTTGATTCGATGCTAGAGGTTGGCAGTGTCCTCTCTGTCTATTGTCTGATTCAGATTTGGATGATTATCCATTTAGGGTTCCCATTATGTGATTGATCATGTACTGGATGATTTGAATCATGTTTGGATGGTCTGTGCACATGCTAAAGGATTATTGTCCTGAGGCTTATTGCTTAAGATGATCTATGATGTTTCTGGTGTCTTACTAGATGATTTGATGCTTGGATTGCATCAGATTCAGATGATATAGTTTCTTGGGAATCATGCTTGCTGAAGTCAGAGACTTGATAAGTTTTCACTGTCATCTCTGGGTTTATGATCATGATTATGACATGATGAAATCATTGTCCTGGTGCTGTTGTCTTAGAACTAGTGTATGGTCATGATCTCAAACAGTGAAGTTTAATATAGGAATATTCTAGTTATGATTCCTATGTTAACAGGAAAATGATTAGTTAAGTTGATTGTTTGAATTTGTGATGATTAAATGTCTATCCTGATTCATAATGGATTGTTCTTATGACACCATCATGGTATGGCACACAAGTTTGATTCTAACCCACTGATTGGGTTGTTTTAGGCTTAAGACAAAATTGGCTTTATAAGATAAATAGAGATGCTCTTCTCTGAATTCCCTAAGACCAATGATGTTGGTCAGAGGCTTAGGGATTCATATCTTATCTAATTGGTTCATCTAGATAGTCTTGGTAGTGGTACCAGCTATTCTTTATTGAATCAAAGCTTGGAAAAAATGACAGTGAGCTTGATCATTCTATGGATCCCAAAGATTTGTTTCTAAGGTTCTACCCTTCCTTTAGGGATGTGCCTAGAAATAGATCGTAGGTATATGTATGATTGAATTGTAAAATATAGTTGGACAACCAGAGCAAGGATGTTGCTCTGAGCTCTGGTTGGATCCTCGTACTTTGTTGTTTGCTCTTAGAGTTTAAAAATCCCTATGATGGATTCACCCCACTTGGGTGCTTTCTAAGGGTTTGTTTTATAAAACAACACATGCTTTTCTCTAAATAAGATGATTAGATCATGTGAAGGTTTTATGAAACTCACCACAGACTCTGATGTTTGTGCAGTAAGATGGTGATGATCTTGATCTGGTTTTGATGGACTCCTATGCTTGACCTTGAGCAAATCTGCTCCTCCTATCTCCTGGGCTTGATCTTGTTGTCCACCTGATCCATCCCACTCTTTATGTCACCATCCTGGTGATGTGATCTTGCTTTCGTTGGTTTGGTTGCTGCTGTGGTGCTTGGTTTTGCTGCTGTCTACACTGGCTGTTCTTGTGTGTTGTGAAGTGGAGAGATGCACTAGTGCCTCTCCATGGCTGTGCTTGTGGTTTTGTGAGTTTGGGCTGTTTTGGGAGGTTGACAACACACCACATGCATGTTGGTGTGCGTCCTTCCTGTGTGCTTGCTATGCACTAGTGGATATGTTCAGAATCTGGAAACTTACTATTACGTGGTTACTTTCACCTGGCTGGTGGATTTGTCCCTCTTGGCTGTTATTTGACTTCTGGCTTTAAATTTATGAAAGATGGATTCTTGCAGATTGGTGAAACTTGCCCCTTTTATGAATTTCTCAATGATGAATTTTTCAAGTGCACTTCACTAACATGTCTGAGAGAAATAATACTAACACTAACCTTCTTTTGTTTTTATTTAGTCTTTGTTTTCCAGGTACAGATATACAGATGACGATTTAGTTTAGGTTTAGTTATAGAATGTTCCCATGTAATTTTCTTATTCTTTTGTAATTTTTCTTTTTACTCAATTGTAATAAAGATTATATTATTATTAATAAAGAATATTCTTATTCTTTATTCTTTTATGAATTGTGAAGTTTGAAAATGGTTTCAGTAAGTTACTTTATTTGTAACTTGTTTATATATTGATAATATGAAATAAGTCTTTAAATTCATAATTGTTTTCTTTAAATAATGCTTGGAGTTAAAATAATTAACTCATAATTAATTCAAGGTTCAACACTTTTTTCTAATTCATTTGAGTTATAATTCAAACACTCAAATTTAAAATTTCAAATTCATTTTAAAACACAGAATTCCTTAAATATCATATCAAAGTCTATAGCAATCACCCTTTAAGACTAAACCTAATCTCAAAGTATGAAAGAAACATTGATCACTTAAGGTTTTTGTTTTGCAAAAAAATTACTCACATTTTCACAAATGAATGCATGCAACATTCCATATTTCTAAATCTACCCTTCGTTAGTTCCTAAATGCTGGGATGTTACAGACTTCCCCCCCTTAAATTAAACTTCGTCCCGAAGTTTGTGGAGATGTACCTGAATAGTTCTGGATAGGCTTTTCTGAAATCCTCTTGTTTCTCCCATGTTGCTTCCCTTTCAGGGTGATGTTCCCACTATACCTTGCAATATTTGATTGCTCTGTTCCTAAATCTTTTCCAGTTTTCTTCTAGAATCTTACAAGGCTTTTCAATATAAGTCAGGTCTGCTTGTAGTTCTATCTCTTGATGTGTGATTGCATCATCTGGAACATTTAAACATTTACGAAGTTGTGACACATGGAAAACATTATGCACTTGAGCCAATCTTGATGGTAACTCTAAAGCATAAGCTATAGTTCTGTTTTGACTCAGTATCTTGAATGGTCCGATGTATCTTGGACTCAATTTCCCTTTAACTCCAAATCTTTTCACCCCCTTCATTGGACTTACTTTCAAATAGACCATATCTCCCACTTCTGGATGCCATGATCTTCGACTTTGATTCGCATAACTTATCTGCCTACTCTGGGCTATTTTCAATATATCCCTGATCTTATCAATGATGTCTTGCCTTTACTTGATGTAATCTGGTGGAAATTCTTTGCTGCTTCCAGGCTCATACCAACATATTGGTGATCTACACTTACTTCCATACAGAACCTGATATGGAGCTGCCTTCAGACTTCTCTGATAGCTATTATTATAAGAAAATTCTGCCAATGGTAGGTGATCTTCCCATGTTCCTCCAAAATTAGTGCACAAGCTCTCAACATGTCTTCTAGTATTTGATTTGTTCTTTCAGTTTGACCACCTGTCTCAGGATGATATGTCGTGCTGAAATCTAACTTTGAACCAAGTGCTTCATGCAATTTCTTCCAAAATGCTGAAGTAAGCACTGATCCCCTATCAGTTACTATTCTTTTGGGTACTCCATGCTTACTTACTATCTCTTTGACATATACTTCAACTAACTTCTCAGCATTATCCTTTTGATTCACCGGAATAAAATGTGCACTCTTAGTGAGTCTGTCCACAATTACCCATATCATATCCTTCCTTTTTGGTGTCATGGGCAATCCTGTAATGAAGTCCATACCTATTTCCTACCATTTCCATTCAGGAATTTCCAAGGGTTGTAATGGTCCTGCTGGACTTTGATGTTCAGCTTTCACCCTTTGACAAGTATGGCATTCAGATACATATTTAGAAATATCTCTTTTCATGTTATTCCACCAGAATAGTTCTTTCAAATCCATATACATCTTAGTACTCCCTTGATATATAGAATATGGTGTATTATGTGCTTCTTTGAGTATGACATTTCTAATCTCAGTCATATCTGGAACACAAAGACGGTCTTGAAACCATAGAGACCCATAATCCCCAAGGCGAAAAACTGATTTTTTCCCTTGAGATATCCTTCGAATTTCCTCAGCAATAAAAGGATCTTCTTCTTGATGTCTAAAAATTTCTTGCTTAAGATCACTGTCCTGCTCTGCAACTACCTGCATAGTAGCTAATCCTCCAGGAACCTCTATTCTGATAAATTGAAGCTCTAATCTTTCCAAGTCCATTTGTAACTCTTTTGGTAACTCCCTATTGCTATGCTGAATATCTGCACTCTTTCTGCTTAAAGCATCTGCTACAACATTTTCTTTTCTTGAGGTGTAGTTGATGGTTAAATCATAATCCTTGATTAGTTCCAACCAACGCTTCTGTCTCATATTCAATTCCTTTTGAGTGAAGAAATATTTGAGACTTTTATGGTCTGTGTATAACTCACATCTGGCTCCATTAAGAAAATGCCTCCATCCTTTGAGTGCAAAAACCACTGCTGCTAACTCTAAATCATGAGTTGGATAGTTGACTTCATGTGGTTTCAATTGTCTTGAACCATAAGCAATCACTTTCCGATCTTGCATTAATACACAACCCAATCCTTGTTTAGACGCATCACAGTATACGGTGAAGTCCTTCCCTGTTTCAGGAACTACTAAGATTGGAGTTGTGGTTAATCTAGTCTTCAACTCTTGAAAACTTGCTTCACATTTCTCATCCCACTTGAATGGTGTATTCTTTCTTAATAATTTGGTCACTGGTCCAGCTATTTTGGAGAAACCTTCAATGAATCTTCGATAATAACCAGCCATTCCTAAGAAACCTCGAATTTGCTTCACATTGGTGTGTGCAGTTCACTCTAGTACCGACTGACCTTTAGATGGATTCACATCAATTCCATCCTTACCGATCACATGACCGAGGAATTCTACCTCATCAAGACAAAATTCACATTTACTGAACTTAGCATAGATTTTGTGTTCTCTTAAAGTCTGCAATGTTATCCTTAAGTGATCAGCATGCTCTTCCTTATCCTTGGAATATATCAGAATATCATCAATAAAGACTATGACAAACTTGTCCAAATATGGCATGAAGATCTTGTTCATCAGATTCAAGAATATTGCCGGTGCATTGGTCAAACCAAATGGTACTACCAGATACTCATGGTGTCCATATCTTGAGACAAATGTTGTTTCTGGAACATCTTCCGGCTTGATTTTTATTTGATGGTATCCAGATCTGAAATTGATCTTTGAAAATACTCCAGCCCCTTTCACCTGATCAAAAAAATCTTGAATTCTTGGTAAAGGATACTTATTCTTGATAGTCACGTTGTTTAGATTTCTATAATCACCACACAACCGTCTTCCACCATCTCTCTTATCCATAAAGATTACTGGTGTTCCCCATGGAGATACACTTTCCTGTATAAATCCGTTTCTAACTAACTCATCAATTTGCTCTTTGAGTTCTTTCAACTCTTTGGGTCCCATTTTATATGGTGCTTGAGCTATTGGTGCTGTACCAGGAATTAGGTCAACGGTGAACTCCATCTCCCAGTCTGGTGGCATTCCCGGTAGCTCTGTTGGAAAAACATCTTGGAATTCATTAACTATAGGAATCTCTTCCAATTTAACTTCTTTCATTGAATTCAACTACAGATCCACCATGATATGACTGTGCTTATCTGCTTGGTAAACTATCCTTGCTCCACTTGGAGTTTTGATTGAGACAGTTTTCTCCTCACAATTTATCTGAGCTCCGTGTTCTGTCATCCAATCCATCCCCAACACTACCGCAATTCCCTTCAAAGGAATCACATAAAGGTCTGCGAAATATGTACAACCACAGATCGAGATAACCTGATCTTGTTTTATGTGGCGTACAATCACATTCCCTCCTGCCATAACTACGGTCATAGGACTTTCTAACGTTGCCCTTCTAATCCCAAACTTATCACAAAATTCTTCTGAAATGAATGAAGTAGTTGCACCAGTATCAAATAGAACTTTGCCGAGATTGGTAAGGATATTGAGCGTACCTATCACTGTATGATCCGAATTATCCACCTCCTGGAGGGTTGCACAGTTCAGTTTTCCGGTCGGTCGGTTCCTCTTGCCATTGTTGTTCTTGCAATTATTTCCTCCTTGATTGGGCTGTCCATTTCCTCCACTGGCTTTTCCTCCTCCCTTGGTAGGCCATCCTCCAGGTGGTTTGCTCGGATAATCTGGCTTGATATGCCCCTTCTGACCACAACCGTAACGGATCACTACAGGCTTTTTGCATTCCCTCTGGAAATGCCCTGGAATTCCACAATTGTTACAGATAACATTCCATCTCGGATTGGATTGATTTCCACCACTGCCCGTGTTATTGGTATTGCTATTGTTATTGTTGCCACAATTCCTATTCTGAGGTTTGAACTCTAGGTTGGGTTTAGGTTTGCTTGCCTGAATTCTCTTGGATTCCTTCTTGGCTCTCTTCCTCCGGTCCTCTTGGACATTCTTGTAGTCATCTTCAAAAGTAATGGCTGCATCCAACAACTGCTGATAAGTTTTCTTATTGGCTAACCTTAGCTGCATTCTCATAAATGGATTTAATCCACGCAGGAAACGCTTCTTCCGCTCCTCTTCCGTGTTGACATCCTCCTCAGCATAACGAGACAGTTGGCTAAACTCCCGGATGTACTTCATGACACTCGTATATCCTTGTTGAAGCTCCTCAAATTCTCTCTGCTTCAACTCCATAACACTTTCCGGAACATGGTATTCACGGAATCTCTGTTTGAACTCTTCCCAGGTAAACTCCGTTCCTGGTGCTTGCATGGCTAATTGATTTTCCCACCATGATGTTGCAGGTCCAGTCAGAAGATGAGTTGCATACCTCAATTTCTCCTCATCATTGCAACCTACAGTCTTCAGCCTCCTTTCAGTATCTGCTAACCAGTCTTCTGCATCCACTGGTTCAGGAGCTGATGCAAAAGGTAATGGTCTTGCATTCTGGAAATCAGATAGATTCACTCCTCCACCTTCAGGTGCCCTCTAATTTGCTCGCCCCAGCACCCCTTCCATGAACTTGTTCTGGGTTTCTTGCATCATTTGCATGCATTGCATAAAATTCTGGTCCATTAACGGCCTCATTGGTGGTGGTGGTAATGCTTCTTGGTTTGCTGCATCTACATCGGCCTTTTCCTTGGCCTCTCGCTCCATCCGCTGCTGCTCAGATTCCATTCCTACACCCGTATCCATGACCCTGTAGTCCTGCAACATAAAGCGAATACTCATAATTACATCATGCACATGTGTTTTGAGCTCGACTTTACGCATAGAACTAGTCACACAATGAAGATCCAAAAAAATCCAAATATGAATTTCACATATTTTACATAATATCATAATGATACAAAGTCATTACAACATATACCATATAGGTATAATCACAAAACTACCTTATTACTTGGGGTACAATACACGGCACTAGAAACTACTAACTCATTGTCTCCTTCTAGTAGTAACTATGCTCATCGTACGTGCCTGATGTCCAACCGTGATGACGTGTTGTTCGTCGCACAGTTTGTGGAACATATGGACTTCCAGAAGGAACATACTCTGTATCTGAAGTGTCAGGACTTGAGTCATTACTCAACCTGAGCTCATTGACTCCCTCCAGCTCAGCTGGAAAGTCTTCAGAAACATATTCAACATTATCTCCAGCCTGCATCTCTTGAGATTCATTTCTTGAGTTGTCAACAGGATACGCAGATCCTGCCACTTCCCAGGTGCTCTCGTGGGCAAGATAGTTAAACACTGGATAATGTATATTCCCTAGGTTTTGAGAAGATGTTGATGATTCAAACACTCTCTCCTCAGGATCTTCTTCTTCATCCTGATTATCTATTCACATGGTATTTCTACTACTATTATTAGGGTTCATTCTTGCACCCATCCAACTAGATTGTCCAACATTCCTGTCGGAACCATCTGTGGACATCTAGTGTTCATGAGATCCATTATATGATCCCATCCTCCAACCTTCCGAATTCTCAATAGGAAGTTCTGAGTCAGAACCATCCTCTGAGCCTTGTGGCACTACATACCGCATATCCATAGTAGAATCATGTATAGATTCAGGTCTTGGTGAATAAGGATATGGTATAAAAGATTCAGGATCTATAGGTATATCCTTAAATATAGGTGTTGCACTACTACTTGCTTCTTTCTCTAACTGGAATGATAACCACTTCCTCCTTTCCGGATTAGTTAGATCCTCTAACATATCATTTTTGTCTTCAACAATCACTTGATGGGTCTTATAAAAATACGCAACGATTGTTCGGTATCTATCCATGAACTTGGAAGCTAACTTAGGATGCTTCTTAACCAAAGTAAGATGATCTGGTATAGGCTCCGAGTCTATAGAATCATGAGGTATCATAGAGAATGTGCTACCTTCTAGCTCATTGGTTCTCTGCTCCTGGATATTAGCTATCGCCTCCGCAACAGCAACATGATATACTGATAAATGACTCCTACCTTATCCTATAGGTAGATCATGATATAATCCAAGCTTCTCTGGAAGTTGGATACTCACATGATACTTGGATAACATCCGACCATCAAGGTAAGTGATAGTGTTCACTGGAATTCTAGTTGGACAACTAAAAAGCTTTAAAAGTTGACGAAGTTGGTCTATGAATGATCCTTGATAATCATCAAGAGTCTCCTCTTTCCTTACCAAAGTCTGTTTTGGAAACTTTGGTGCCATATCTCTGTATATCAAAAAAAATTGATTAGTATCCGGTAATATATTGCATCATAATAAAGAATTATTGCACTAAAATATATAACGGAATATTCTCATTTGTCTCTGTCCATGAGTTTTTACTGACAGCTAAGATGCAAGATCACTTTTTTCTCCCTCTGTCACAGCAAGCTTACCATGATTATCAAAGCCTTGAGAAAATACTCAGTGATGGCATGCAGGGAGAAACAGACAACCGGAGTTATATTTGGGGCAGTAATATTTTTTCATCCCAAAAGGCTTACTATTCATTATCTGGTTATCAGCCTGTACAACCACATTTTTCCTGGTTGTGGAAATCCTCCTCTCAACAAAAGCATAAGTTCTTCTTCTGGCTCTTGCTCCTTGATAGGCTAAACACACGGAAACTTCTGAAAAGGAAACGATTTACTCTGGCTTCATATGAATGTGTGTTTCATGGCTGCACTAGTGAGGAAACAATTCTACACTTATTTTGGGGCTGTCCTTTTGCAAAAGCTTGTTGGGCTGAAATTTCCCATGTCCAAGTGGATGATCACAATCTTTTTGAAGCTTTGGCCAGTATTAAAAAAGGTCTTAAAGTCCCTTTTGCAATGGAAATTATTATCCTAGGATCTTGGGGCATATGGATGTGCAGAAACAATGAAATTTTCAACAACAAGCATGCTTCCCTTGAGGAATGGAGGGCTATTGTCGCTTAGGAATTAAGATGGGTCCTGTGTAGAATTAAGAAAAAGAATTATCAGGGCCTCAAAGATTGGATTAGCAATAATTTAGACAGGAGATAGCTGCTCAGAATGTTATACCTCTTTTGAGGTGGCCTGAAACTTGTAAATACTTATTTGTAACTTTATATGATTTATAAAAATTGCAGTGGGGTTCTTTACCCTACTGTTTTACCCTCAAAAAATATTCTCATTTGAATACCCATTATATTACTTTTAGAGAATTCTTTATCGTTGCTAAATTTCCTACAGGTAATACCCTTTACTAGGTTTCCAACCTAAGGTCAAAGCAATTTGCTCTGATACCAACTGCGGTGACCCAGCATACCACTTCATGTGTAGTACACTATAGTCATTGACATGACATCCACAGAACACCGTTCCATAAATATCACATTATTATAAAGGTACAACAGAAACATTGTGGGTCCATATTACAAAGGTACACACATTATTATTATTACAATACCGGAAGTTCAAGATTTCCAAAAGATCCAACTTACAAACCAAAATATAAAGTGTTTCAGCGGAATTTAAAAGTAGCAACTCCATCTAGGAGTTGAGATCAACAGCTTATTCTATAGAGTTCATGCTGCTCGGCTCCATTGGTTACTACTAACTAGGAGTACTTAGTTGTACTCGTTATCATCGACACCATAGCGGATTTCGTAATCCACTCCTTCAACACCTCCAGATAGATCAGGTTCCTCGTAAAACACGTCTTCTTGACATTCGGCTGCATACATTGGCACGTCTTCGGGATCCTCAGAGTCTAAGCAAGGGATCAAAGGAAAGAATGAGTAACAGCGTTACCCAACAAGTTCATTATAATCAAGGTGGGAAGTTTGATGCTCTAACTACCACCTCGAATTATAAATCCTTAGCACTATGCAGTTTTTGTAAATCTTTCTTCAAAGATTGATTTTATTCTGAAAAACTATGACCATCAGCCTTCACAGGTTGACCAAAACTTTCATGGAGTTACTTTCCTGCCGTGTTCATAGCTCCTTCCCGGAACAGGGTGTAACAAGTTACAGTTCTTACACTATGCAGAGGTGCGTTACTTTACCCATGAGAGATCAACTCCTTGTTGCACAACCGGGCGTACTTTCCCGTCCACAATTCCATGATGTGGGGCCCAGTAGTTGGTCCAAGCCAATCACTGCCCCCTTCGCGACCCCGCATGCCTCCTTGGTGTACACCATGACCACATAATGAATTACGGCAATGGTTTGTACAAACCGTTAGATGCCAGAACTATCATGGGACGATGAGGGTTCCCACCCATATGCTTCATATCCTCTACGAATTACCAATTAATATGCATGCTACGAGGATAACAGCCATGACCTGCACATCCGGCTTCATGCGAGAGGAAGAAGATACAGCTGACTTCTCTGTCCCATTCCAAATCTCATGGCTAACGTGTAATATACGACGCTAGAATCACTGATGCCAGGGGTTATTAAGTCCCTACTTGATCATCATTGCTTGCAACTAGAACCCTAGGTTCCATTGCTCCATTATATCATCACTTAGGATGATATCTATGATTTCTTTATTGTGAAAATAATATTTTCTTTCTTTTATAGCATATATGATAACACACAATTTGCAATTGCTTTGATAAAGACACTTCAAAGGACATGAGCAAGTGATGAACTTGCCTTGTGATGGCAAGGTAGTGAAGTCTGATGCTTGCACTAGACCTTGAGCTTCTATGTCTACAAAAACATCATTATTGCCCGGTAAGGACAATATTTAAAGAAGCAAAATGATTATGCAAATAATGTAATGCATTACGCCTTTACCCTATTATTATATAAGGTCCTTTTTATAATAATAAAGCATTTATAAATATATTTTTTAATATTTATAACATATATAGAATTATTTTATTTTATTTCCCTTTTATTTGACTTTTGTTGATTTCTGGGCTGGTTATTCTTATTGGGCCCTAGTGGCCCATTAGTTCTAGACAAAAGAACCACCCCGAAGGGTTTGGCCCAGCTCGGCCGACTCCTCACTGCCTCTCTCTCTCCCTCGAGCTTATCCTCTCCTCCTCTGACCCTGACCCTGTGGCCGGTGATTCCCGCTGCCGTAGGCCGTTCTGGTCGCCGTCGTGGTACAACAGGGGGTTGTCGGCGACGATCGTTCGTTCTATCCAATTGGATTTGAGCCTAGGGTTCTCCTGCAGTGGATCGATGTCGTCCCGAACCCTAGGGTTTGGTGGTTGGCATGGACTCAAGTGTTGTCGTAGTTGTCGTGCATCAAGGTGATTCTCTGCACCTCCAGTCGTGATCAGGGTCGCTGCCGTGGCGCCGTGCGGGTTGCTGCGCCCCCTCCAGGGTGCTCCCCGTGCCGCCATGGTCGTCGTCCCCTCTGCTTCCTCTTCTATTCGTCAGCGAGGACCTACGATGAGTTTGATTCCTTTCCCCGTGTGCTCTCTGTGCTTGCTGATTCGATGCTAGAGGTTGGCAGTGTCCTCTCTGTCTATTGTCTTATTCAGATTAGGATGATTATCCATTTAGGGTTCCTGTTATGTGATTGATCATGTACTGGATGATTTGAATCATATTTGGATGGTCTGTACACATGCTAAAGTATTATTTACCTGAGGCTTATTGCTTAAGATGATCTATGATGTTTATGGTGTCTTACTAGATGATTTGATGCTTGGATTATATCAGATTCAGATGATATAGTTGCTTGGGAATCATGCTTGCTTAAGTCAGTGACTTGATAAATTTTCGCTGTCATCTCTGGGTTTATGATCATGATTATGACATGATGAAATCATTGTCCTGGTGTTGTTGGCTTAGAACTAGTGTATGGTTTGAGATGATCTCAAACAGTGAAGTTTAATATAGGAATATCCTAGTTATGATTCCTGTGTTAACAGGAAAATTATTAGTTAAGTTGATTGTTTGAATTTGTGATGATTAAATGTCTATCCCGATTCATAATGGATTGTTCTTGTGACACCATCATGGTATGGCACACAAGTTTGATTCTAACCCACTGATTGGGTTCTTTTAGGCTTAAGACAAAATTGGCTTTATAAGATAAATAGATACGCTCTTCTCTGAATTCCCTAAGACCAATGATGTTGGTCATAGGCTTAGGGATTCAGATCTTATCTAATTGGTTCATCTAGATAGTCTTGGTAGTGGTACCAGCTATTCTTTATTGAATCAAAGCTTGGAAAAAATGATAGTGAGCTTGACATTGTATGGATCCAAAAGATTTGTTTCTAAGGTTCTACCCTTCCTTTAGGGATGTGCCTAGAAATAGATCATAGGTATATGTATGATTGAATTGTAAAATATAGTTGGACAACCAGAGCAAGGATGTTGCTCTGAGCTCTGGTTGGATCCTGGTACTTTGCTGTTTGCTATTAGAGTTTAAAAATCACTATGATGGATTCACCCCACTTGGGTGCTTTCTGAGGGTTTGTTTTATAAAACAACACATTCTTTTCTCTAAATAAGATGATTAGATCATGTGAAGGTTTTATGAAACTCACCACAGTCTCTGATGTTTGTGGAGTAAGTTGGTGATGGTCTTGATCTGGTTTTGCTGGACTCCTGTGCTTGATCTTGAGCTAATCTGCTCCTCCTAGCTCCTGGGCTTGATCTTGTTCTCCACCTGATCCATCCCCCTCCTTATGTCACCATCCTGGTGATGTGATCTTGCTTTGGTTGGTTTGGTTGCTGGCTGTGGTGCTTGGTTTAGCTGCTGTCTACACTGGCTGTTCTTGTGTGTTGTGTAGTGCAAAGTTGCACTAGTGCCTCTCCACGACTGTGCTTGTGGTTTTGTGAGTTTGGGATGTTCTGGGAGGTTAACAACACACCACATGCATGTTGGTGTGTGTCCTTCCTGTGTGCTTGCTATGCACTTGTGTTCAGAATCTGGAAACTTACTATTACCTGATTACTTTCACCTGGCTGGTGGATTTGTCCCTCTTGGCTGTTATTTGACTCCTGGCTTTAAATTTATGAAAGATGGATTCTTTCAGATTGGTGAAACTTGCCCCTTTTATAAATTTCTCAATGATGAATTTGTCAAGTGCACTTCACTGACATGTCTAAGAGAATTAATACTAACACTAACCTTCTTTTGTTTTTATTTAGTCTTTGTTTTGCAGGTACATATATATAGATGAAGATTTAGTTTAGGTTTAGTTATAGAATATTCCCATGTAATTTTCTTATTCTTTTGTAATTTTTCTTTTTACTCAATTGTAATAAAGATTATATTATTATTAATAAAGAATATTCTTATTCTTTATTCTTTTATAAATTGTGAAGTTTGAAAATGGTTTTAGTAAGTTACATTCTTTGTAACTTGTTTATATATTGATAATATGAAATAAGTCTTCAAATTCATAATTGTTTTCTTTAAATAATGCTTGGAGTTAAAATAATTAACTCATAATTAATTCAAAATTCAAACATTTTTTCTAATTCATTTGAGTTATAATTCAAACACTCAAATTTAAAAATTCAAATTCATTTTAAAACATATAATTCCTTAAAGATCATATCAAAGTCTATAGCAATCACCCTTTAAGACTAAACCTAACCTCAAAGTATGAAAGAAACATTGATCACTTAAGGTTTTTATTTGGCAAAAAATTTACTCACATTTTCACAAATGAATGCATGCAACATTCCATATTCCTAAATCTACCCTTCATTAGTTCCTAAATGCTGGGATGTTACATCAAAGGAATGGATCTTGGTTTAGAGATCAGCTTCATGTACAAGATTCAAAATACTAGAATCCAGCACAATCTGAGATCTTAGGTTCAAGTCCAAGCGTTAAAACCCAAATAATGAAGTAACTACTACTTGAGTGACATAGCATACACTGCAAGATAGTAATCACGAGGTCGCTTCCAAAAGAAGAAACAACTTCGGAAGTACCAAAACAAATAAAAGAGAGGCGCACGAGGCGAAAGGAAACCTCGAAGCCTAGAACAGAACACTGTGGAACCAACAATATAATATTGTGGGTCCAAAAGATAGAGAGATCATGATGGAAAGGAATCTCTCATGTGAACAAGAGCAAAGGGGATCAAGGAATTCACAACACACACAACTCTAGAGAACTTAACAATATATCAAATGGCTTAGGGTATGTTTGGTTGAGCTGTAGATTCCTGAAAATCAGCTGTGCAAAATCTGCTATGAAAAATCTGCCGTGAGCTTACAACTGTGAAAAAGCTGGAAGTTGTTTGGTTATAACAACTGCCAACTGTGGATTCGATAAAAAAAATGCTTGTAATACTCCTAAGGCCTTAAGAGATTAATCGTATCCTAGTTGATTGCATAACAACGATTTGTACACAGAGGAATATGGTTCACAACATGATATTTGCTATTGACATAACTATCCTAGCTCGCCCTTGCAAGAAAGCGACAGCCTCGTTTCTACAAGCATTTTCACAAACATCTTGCAAGCAAGTACTCCATCTGTTTCAAAATATAAGACGTTTTAGCTTTGTGAAGCAAATATATCTAGACTTATTTTAGTATGTAGGTTCATTCAACTCTAGGATGAATCTACGTACTAAAACCTAAAACATCTTATATTTTGAAACGGAGGGAGTAAGACCATGTTCTATATAGGCGACTTAAACATACCAATTACAAGAAAAATCACCGCTAAGTTGTACATATCGACTGTACCCAATTGCATAGACCAACTGCAAGTAATTACTAACATAAAAAAGAACATGCCTTGCACAGACGGGAAGATGGAGGAAGAAGGCGTAAGGAGGGAGAGGAAGGTAGAGAGGGGGGAGAATTTTCACGTAGGGCTGGATGGGATAGCACGCATCGAGATCCGGCCGGACGGCCGGCCGGCCGGCAACGAGCGTCGTTCCTGTCCGGCACGACAAGAAGAGCTATGGAGGCGGTGGTGGATGCTAGCTTCGATTCTCGCGGGGATGAGAACGAGACGGAAGAGGGATGGTTCGGAGAGGACGGTGGGGCCGACTGTCGTCCGGCGAGCCGCCGGAGTTGGGCGGGAGGCGGAACCCAAGCCTCCTAGTCTCCTCTGTATGTGCACTCGTTTGGGGAAAAGAGAGTCCTACGAGGAGCATGTCAGGTGGAGGAGAAAAAGAACATGTTGAACCGTGCATTTTTCAACTACGGGATGGCATTGCGGGTAATTTCCGTCGGTTTCTCTCAATGCAACACAGTGAAATCTAGGGGTTAGCCCGCTTCCGTTTTACACGTCTAAAATCGAGTTAAATCCATGGTTAGACATTGGACTTGCTTAGCAAAGTCAATACGGTCACGGTACAACGGAAATACAAATTTACGGTCACTGAAGACGCGTCGGAGCGTCACTCGCGGTCACCGCGGGCGCCGTAGAGATGTATTTGATGACGTGGCAATCTAGGGACCTACTGTCAGCCTCCAATTGTGTATCATTTGCAAAAACGTCCCTGAAATCTACTTACAGAACATGTTACAGCTAGATACAGATAGATTGCTCCGTCTCTAGTCCCAGGGCGGACTCCGTCGAGGACCAGCCGCCCGTCGACACCGAGTCGCCCGGCGGAGGCCAGAGCAAGCGGGAACACCCCTCGCCCTCGTCCCCGCTCCCTCCGCCCAAGAGCAGGTACTTTTTCCTGCCCTCACGGATTCGATTTCTATTGATTTGCATACACTTCAAGAGAATTGATTCTGTATTTCTTGCGGTTGCAGCCGGAGAACTGTGGAGAAGAGGGTGGTGTCGGTGCCGATTTCTGAGTGCAGCGAGCGGGCTAGGATCAACGGCGAAGGGCTCCCCGGTCGACGCCCTCGTGCGGTACTTCCTCCTCGACGGCCGCTCCTACCGCGCCTCTGGCGGCGCCGGATTCGCTCAGGTGGGCCTTCCACAACGCACTTGGGCTCGTCTTCGTAGCTGTCTACCGCAAGGTGCTCCACCTCCTCTACGTCGACGACCTCCTGTCCGCCATCGCCGCCGAGTTCGCGCAGATCTACCACCCGCGCCGTGCCTCCTACGACGAGTTCGGGGAGAGGTTCCGCCAGCTGCACCTCGAGGCCGAGGCGCGCGCGTCCCGTCCGATCTCTTCCCTCGCGAAGCCTGGTCCATCTCCATCTAATGGCGTTTCCCAGGCCCTGGAGATGTCTGACGAGGAGCACAACAAAGAGTGGATGGTTCTCCTCGTTGTTTAGGAGAATTGCAAGAAGCAACGCTGCACTCGGAGATGTCGGATATGGACCCTGCACTCAAAGCTCTAAAGGACCGGTTGATGACCAAGAATGTGGCAGAGGAAATCGCAGAGAAACTCTGTGAATCAGTTGCAGCCAGCCTTGTAGGCAAGAAGCTTGGATCGTGCCGAGAGCAAACATGGAGGAGGGGGAGTTTATGACAGCGTGGAAAGTTGGGGAAGAGCACGCCGACAAGCTCCATCGGCGGCGGCGGCCCTGGATTTTTTGGGACAGGTACATGTCGCGGGGTAAGCACTCGGGGAAGCAGGGAAGAGATGATTGTTTTGCAAAAAAGCCCTTGTATGTGTGCTTATTCTTTACCTGTTATTCTTTAACTATATGTTATTACTGACAGTGGGTCCCAAGATTGCCACGTCACCAAATACATCTCTACTGCGCCCGCGGTGACCGCGAGTGACGCTCTGACGCGTCTTCAGTGACCGTAAATTTGTATTTCCGTTGTACAGTGACCGTATTGACTTTGCTAAGCAAGTTCAGTGACTAACCATGGATTTAACTCTCTAAAATCTGGTGCGTTGTCAAATCTGGAGTGATTGGAAAACTCGTTTGGTTTGAATTACAACTTCCACAACGTGAATCTGCTAGTAGAATCCCAACCAAACACAGCCTTAGAAACGACATGCCGAGAAGGCACCTAAACTTTGAAAGACTGGAAGAGGTTTCAAAAAAATTCAAAGTCAACACAAGATAAGATAACCCACAGTTAGAGCGAAACTGGATAAGAAGAAAAAGAAGCATACTAGAGTTTTCGCAAATACTTTTCAGCTTTAAAATAGTTTTCACAAACACTAGACTCAACATCGACCAATAGCAAGGTTTTCCTACGGTCGGTACTGCTCTGATACCAAAAACTGTGACACCCCTGGGATTAGGGCTAAACAAATCCCAGACCTCCGTCTGACATAAGCTTAACCTTGAGCTCGAGAATATCCGGTGAAGAATTGATAACCCAACAGTGACCCTACGATACAAAAATTATTACAGCGAGCTCTTAACTGAGTAAAGAACCAAATTATTACAAGCAGAGGTAACTGACCACAAACATCAAACAACGGAAGGAAAATTATGCTATTAAGTATAACAAACTTAACAAACGTCCTAAGAGGCCTGAAGCATAACAATGACGTCCCAGCCCATAGATTCCAGGCTGCCGGCCGGAAACCCCAAGCTACTCGTCGATGTCGATGTAGTACCAAACTGATCTTCAGGGAACACTTACTCTGCTACAAAAATATCAACAAAGCAAGGGGTGAGTACATGGTGTACTCCGTAAGACTTATGGCTGGTGGAGTTGTTTTGCATGAAGCCATCTTTGTTTATAAAACAAGAGGGAGAGGAAGCTCGTCTAATTAGAGTATTTTAAAAGGGGATAAGGGAGCGACATCTCTGAAATATTGATCATCATCTTCGATATCCACCAAATCATCATCATCACCTACACTAGGATCAAGCCCTCGTACCCATGAGGAAGCATCCTTAAGCACACATTGATCTGCCAAGTTTTATGTTAGGTTGTAGTTCTCTATGATATTAGAATATGGTCACCAAGCGTTCATAATTGTGAACACGGTTTTTCGAAAAGATTTAACCCTGCAGGGGTGTACAACTTTACCCACACGTACCAACTGACTCTTAATGCTAGTACATTAGCCCTCTTCCTTGGAAGGACGACAGAGGGTGGGTGGCCACGACCTTTACCTTGCTTTCGCCGAGACCATGAGTCACGCAATAAGTATGGTTCCGCCGTAACGAGTTAAATCCCGAAGCCGGTACTTAAAGATGTGAGGCGAGGTTGGTTTACCAGGGGCTCCATCGACCCCAAGCAACCCGGTCCACGCTTCCCTACCTGTGATGAATGCACCTTCACCCGGCAAATCATTCAAAAGGTTTTCTATGCATATGTCGAATGGAACGCCGAATTATGTGACTCATGGAATCTACTAGGCAAGTTAATCAGGTGAGGGGTTCCCAAGCCCCGTGTGGCTGTACGCTTGTCTCGGTTCCAAAGGCAAGAACTCGGTTCCTAGTGGTGGCGAGCATCGGACTAAAAAAACCACATCCCACCGTGGCCTCCCATACAAGCCTTAGCATGTTTAATCTCATATCACCTCTGATCTCATCTCATCATGTTCTCCTGTCATACTAGATTCTCTGCATATGATACATCATCTGGATGAAAAAGACTCAACAACTATGCATGGCTAAGCAAACATGGATATAGGCTCTAGAAGTGCACACAAGCCAAGCCTAGTTATGATAGGAGCAGTGGATCAGATAATATAAGCTCAAAGGGAGTAATGCAGTAGATAGGATACTCTATCTATCGATAGACCATGGTGGAATCGTATGCATCATGGCAGAAATTAAAATGCTTTCAAAATCATAGGATTATATCATGGTGGGGCTATGCTTGACTTTGCTAGTTGATAACCAATAAGTAGACCTTCGGAATCCTTGTACTTGACTTGATTACAGTTGGTCAGGTATTATTCGTCGATCTTCAATGGTCTTGATCTCTGTCTTCGATCTCGATCTCGGTATCATATTCTACCAGGAAGAACCAAACACCGGAAAGAGAGGGAAACAATCAACACATGGCATCGATGTAATGCTCAAACAAGAATGATGATATGACAAGTTAAATTATATTGAAATGTAACCCTAAGGCATGCTCGACAATTTAATCGGGGTTCCGAGGGGTGAAAATCCTAACTCGGGGAAACTCTGGATGTATATGAGGGGTTGGTTTTGTTCTCTAATTAAACTTGTCATGAAAGTTGTTGAACAATGCATGATTATAGCTTAGATAGGTAGTTCTCATTTTTCTGAACATTTTGGTATATTATTTGTACTTTTCTCACTTATAAATTATTATTTATTGAATTTACAATATTCAAAACAATTTCTAAAATTATTGAACCTTTTATTAATTGATTTACTGCACAAAGCTGATGTCATCAGAGGGAAAGGGTCATTTGTGACTGGGGCAGTGCCTACCCACCGTGGCTAACAGAGGGTCCTAGGGCCACCTCAGCTGCCATGCCGGCACCACGTCACCATGGCGGCAGCACGACAGACGAAGAACGGCGGCGAAGATACGGGGCGAGCGGGGGTGCGCGGCTGCTTGCATTCAAACCAGGGCTTCAGGACGGACCTAATAGGAGCGGCGCCACTAGATATAAGTCACCGGAGATGCAGCGGCGAGCGGCGGCAACGGCGGAGCTCGCAGGTGCTCGGCGGCAGAGCAACAGGGAGCGAGAGGGAAGAGATGAAGGGGTCTAGGAGGACCAGCGGCTCACCGCGAATCGGACGGATTCGATGGCGAGGAGGGGGCATCTGGACGGTGTCGGAAACATCGATGGAGATGGCAGCCTGAGATGGAGAAGATGACCCGATGCCGTTGGTCTGTAGCGCCCCGTCTTGATTCCTTCTATGGGGATGATCCTCAAGGAACGGCGGAGCTCATGGCGACATCAGCAGGGCATTGGAGGCCGGAGATTGCAAGACGCCGGTGGTTCTGTGAGGCTAGGGTTTTGGCCTGGGGAGGAGAACACGAGAGGTAGGTCAAAAGAGAGAGGGGAAATGGATGAGGGCGAGAGAGACGTGCCCGCGACGTTCTTATCCACCCTCGGAGCTCCACAGACGGCGGGATGCAGGCGGCGGGATCAACGACGGCGCCGGCGACAGACAACTGCCTGCCTTTCTGGAGGAAGACGACGGGAGGAAACAATGAAGGGGTACGGGCCAGTGGCGGGATGGCGTGGTCCGAGGTGGGCCGCGGGAAGATGCTGGATGCGCGCTTGAGCGACGGATAGAGAGAAGAGGGAGATGGGTTGCGGCCTGGTTGGTCTGGCTCTGTTTTTTATTAACAAAACCTTTTCCAAATCTGTTTTCTATTTTCTGTTTGCATTTTCAAATTCAAATTTGTTTTGAGTATTTTGAAAATACCAGAAATTTTATAGAACATAGGAAATAGTGTGGGGCCCTTCTATACAATTTGGGCTCCTTATTTTTGTGATTTCAAAATAAAAACCATTTGAATTGCTTTCAAAGAGAGAGAGAGAGAGAGAGAGATAGAGAGAGGAAACTAGGGTTTTAGGGTTTTAATTTGTTTCTTAGATGCAATTTTTAGAATATGATGCTCATGCAATGCACATTCAAACCCTAATGTATAATTAGCTAAAAGTGGGGTGTTACAAGGCTTGTATGGGAGGCCACGTTGGGTGTGGTTTTTGTAGTCCTATGCTCTCCACCATTAGGAACCGAGTTCTTGCCTCTTGAACCAAGACAAGCATACAACCACACGGGGCCTGGAAAACCCCACGAGCAACTAACTTGCCTAGTAGATTCCATGAGTCACATAGTTCGGGCTTTCCATTTGGCATACGCATTGAAAACGTTTTCAAACAAGGGGGTGAAGGAGGTGCATCATAACAGGTAGGGAAGCGTGGACCGGATTGCTTGGGGTCGATGGAGCCCCTTGTTAACCAACCTCACCTCACATCTCTGGGGACCGGCTTCGCGACTTGACCCGTTATGGCGGAATGATCCTGAGGGCGTGACTCATGGTCTCAGCGAAAGCAGGGTAAAGGTCATGGTTAACCACCCTCTGCCGGCCTTCCAAGGAAGAGGGCTAATAATTTGGCATTAAGAGTCTATTGGTATGTGTGGGTAAAGTTGTATACCCCTGCAGGGTATTAATCTTTTCGAAAAGCCGTATTCACGGTTATGAACAACTTGGGAACGGACGTGATGATCATAGAGAATTATAACCTAAAGTAAAACTTGTTGATCCATGTGTGCTTAAGGATGCTTCCTCTGGGTCGAGGGGGTGATCCTAGATAGGATATTCTGATGAAGCTGGTGATTATCAAGATATGCTGAACAAGATGAAGAAGTCGTTATCTTATCCCTTCTTAAAGATTCTGATTAGACGAGCCTCTTCTCTCTCTGGTTTACAAATAAATATAGCTTTATGAAAAATTAAATCCAGAGAAAGCCTTTCTAGCCAAAGCATGTAGACACTAGGTTCTCTAAGTCTTGCGGAGTACATTCTCGTACTCAGCCTTGCGCCATTGTTGTTTTTCTATAAATGATCTAGTTGCGACCGAAGGTGGCTTCTATGTTGACATTGATGAGTATTTGGGGGTTTTCACATCCCAAATTTTTCCAATTTTTGAAATGTGAAAAATAAACAAACAAAAGAAACAAATGTTGAAATTTAGGGTGAAAAGAAACTTTTTGATTCTAAATGGAAACATCAAAACCCTACTTGAACAAAATATTAATAAGAAAGCAACAAACAAATATTTCAAAGATCAAATGCATCCCTACATGGAAAGAATCTTGAATTTAAACACTTGGAAAAGTTAAACCAAACAAATCTTAATGGAAGATAAAATCTCCAAGATAACTTTAAGAGTATGGCTTTGTACCATATAAAAATTCAGCAACAAACACTTATAAGTGATAAAAAATGGTAAACAAAAATATTATAAAACCATGGAAATTGGTTTCACTCAATTTGGAGCCATGGATAAAAACTTATGATTTTAATAAGATAAAAGGAAGTAATTTCCAAGGATAATAAAGCTCCTAGCTAAAATCCATACAAAATTGTGAGCAAAATAATCCTAAAAGGATTTAAAAAGAAAAAGAAATATTAAATAAATACAAATTCGAATCGCCAATTTTGGAGCTATAAATAAAAAGATATGGATTTTATAAGACAAAGAAATAATTAAATAAATAAGAAATATTTAAAAGGCAATTTAAATCTTGGCCAAATCCATAAGCAAATGGAATAAAAGTTTACTGAATAATAAAAAGTAACAAAAGACTATTCAATAAAATCATATGGGTTTGAACCATATTCAATTTTATTTGAATAAAGACAAAATGACTAATCTAAATAAATATTAAACTATAAGAGAATATTTGAAATATTCTAAAATGGACTTTTAAACACACTTAGTAAATGGTATAAACCTAGTGAGAAAGTTTGGAAAATATTTGAAATCAAATGGATGTTTAAATCATTTGAATCAATTTAAAACAGAAAATAGAAATGGAAAAGAAAAAGAATCAGAGAAGAAAAAAATGGAAAAGAAACGACCCAACTAACCCTACCCAACACCCAGCCCAACCTGGCCCAGTAAGCAGCCCACCCGGCACCCCTTCTCTCCCGCTGCCCCTTTCTCACCACGCAGAATGCCCACCGCCTCGCTGACGAAACGACCACATGCCACGTCAACATCGTCGTCTTCACCCGCGCGCCAAACCCGTTGTCCCCCCCCCTCTCTACCATTTCTGGCTCGATTCAAATCGATTAAATTCGACTAATTGCTGCACTGATTCCGCCCCGTGACCATGCCCTATTAATCTCCTACCCCTCCTTTCTCTCTTTCCCCTCAGACGCTGCACCCAGTGAGCCACCAGGCTGCCCCGATTTTTGCGCAAACCACGGCTGCCTCCGACGAGCTCCGCTGCAAATTCCGGCGAGCCCAGACCACCCCTGCCCCCTGACTCACACGATCTTTATCACCAACCACTTATGCGTCTAGTGACACCTCCCTCTTTCCCACGTGTGCCCCACAGCCTCGCCCCTGTCAACGACTGAGTGCCACCGTAGTCTGCCCCAATTCCAGCGAGTAGTTGCCGACGAATCAGGGCGCCCCTTGCCCTATGGTAAGTTTCCTCGCAACCTCTGCAACCTTGCGCATCTCCCTAACGTGTTTCCTTGTTTCCTTACGCCCTAGGAGAATCGCCTCTGACGACGCCCGTGCGTGCCCGACGCCAGGAACATCTTCGGTGAGGAATTGCCGTCACGTCCGTGCGCCCCTTCGCCAGCCACTGCCACGTTGAGATTCGTCACGTTCCTGCGAACCTGCTGAGCCTCAGCATCCTCTCCCTTGCTTCCTAGATTCACCGGACCACAGTAGACAGAGCGTCGCCGCGCACCATCGCCAATGCCGCCCATCTGTGGTCAAGGTTCTGTGAACCGTTGGATGCAGATCTGGCGGATAGGATATAACGTTTAGTCGAAACAGTATCGTGTGTTCTGATCCATGCGATGCAAATTAAATCCAACAGCCCATGTAGCTCGATCCACCCGAAGAGGTACCAGCCAATAAGAAACATACACGTGGCCATCTCTGTCTGTTTAAAATCCCAGAAAATGTTTTTTAATGATTAAACTTGCAATAATCATAACTTTTGATCTGTAAGTACTAAATTTGCAATCTTTATATCAATGGATTCAGAAAAATGTAAAATTTGCAACTATGGCCCTGGTTTGGTCATTTGCTTCTGAAAATTTAGAGTTTTATGCAGAAACATTCTTAGGACTATTTTGAGTATAAAAATTGTTTTAAAAATGAATTTTGAGTGAAACCTTTTGCAAATGGATTTGTTTTGAACCCTCTGACCATAAACACTAACATTTGAGTTTAAAAATATATTTTTCTAACACTAGAAATTATTCCTTTGAATAAAAGCATTTCTAGTAAAACAAAAATGATTTTAAAAGGCCATTTCACTAACTTGATTTTAAATGGTTTTTGCAATTTATAAATAACCAGTAGGTGTTTTGAAATGTTTAGAACCTTGTTAGATACAAAATTTTCAATAAAACAACTTTTTGCATGCTTGCATGCATTTCTTTGTTTATTGTTTTGTTTTGTTATTTGTTTGAATGATAGTTTTGAATGTGTGCCTTGCTTGATTGAATTGTAGTGAACTTTGAGGAGTGTGACAATTGCAAGATCAAGAAGAGTACCTAGTTTCTCTAATAAAAAGGCAAGTGATACTTTGATCATCAAAAGTCCTATCTTTTCAATATTGCATTAGTTATATTTTCGTAGTATGCATGATAGGACTATTTTATATATTGCTATGCTATAGTAGATCCTATATAATATATCTTGGTAGGAATCTTCCTAAGTCAAGACACATGTTATGATAGTATGCTTAGCCTAGCTATTAGAAATTCAAGGGTGGAATATTCATAGTATGACATTATGCAAAGTCTATGACAAAGTTTTCGATTAATAAAACAACTAAGTGAAAGAATCACCTAGGTGGAATGGTATGATGGTTTGTGTTGAGTGGTTACACAAGGCCCACGTATATGGTTTACCTTGTGTATCACACTTGTGGAAAGCCACCCAGGAACAAAGAGATTTGAGATGTTTTTTGTTGAGAAGCTTCCAGTGCAGCCACATGGCATATGGGCTCTGCCTTGACTACATAGGTTGCAAGAACTCAGATAGGCAGGCAGTTGGTGGTAGTGATGATAGGATGGAACGCGTCTGTGCTGATCTGAGGGATTGTTTCTGAAAAGTGTCGTCTAGATGCATGTCGAGTCTTGTGGGAAAAGTGCACCACCTCTTGAGAGGGTAAAAACTAAGTACTTAGCCGTGTCCCGGGCAATGGACAATTTGAGCATCAAAGACATTGAAGCTATCAAGGATCTCCTCATCCCAATTTCTCTAAGTTAAAACTTGTTGGGTGAACAAGGGAAGCACCTCGTGTGTAACCAGTGTGCTATTGTGTGATGAAATGTTTTGAAAAGAGAAAACTATTTTCAAAGGATAGGGAAAAGTTGTTTTATGCAAAGGCCAGCCAAAACTCCACTTAGCCAAATATCCATGTAGATGTTAGATTTTCCATATCAATATGATATCACTTGCCAATACAATTCAAATGTATTGACCCTTATCGTTGTAACTTGTTATGTTGCAGGTTTGTTTGATGTTAGTGAAGTGTGTTGAGTAGGGATTACAAGTCTACAACCAACATGATTGCCTGTGGCACATGAAGTTGAAGGACTCCATGCTATATAGTTATTTCTTCTGCTTTGTAATAAGATAGCCATATGATCTAGGTAAGATGTAAAGAATTATTTTATTCCTATTTATGAGTTGTAATATGACCTTTATTTCTTGATATTACATCTTAAGTTGTGGGTGCTAGCTATTCGATCCAGGGACTAGCACTGTAAACACAGGGATATCTACCTTATCAGGTTAGGACCTCTATAGATGGTATCAGAGCACTGTGTTTCCTGTAGGATTGTAAACCTAGGATTGGTCAAAACCCCTTAGAAAAATAAGAGTTGTATTTGTTCAAACTTATTTACAAACAATCTTGTAAACTCTTTCCTCAACATTTTTGTTTCGATTCTACATCTCTCCCTTTTTCTACTTGGTGGACAAAAACTTCAACATGAGCAAGGACTTCACCATCACCAATGACTTCAACTTCAGTTCACCAAGGAGTTCAACTTGGACATCACTAAGGACTTCAAGAGAGATAATAATAATACTCAAGACCTGGAGACTAAGGAAACTCAATTTAGGAGGAACCATGATCGCCTTTGAAGCTTTGTGAACAAGATGCAAGAATTTCTTCCAAGAATACCATGATCTTGTTCATGATGTATCAACTAAGAAGATGGAATGATCTCAAGTGAACCCCATCGCTGGACCACCACAATAGTGTTTAGTTTAAATCAATTTATTTATCACACCAACTTATGTGGTGTAGCAAAAATATTTTGTTGCCTAAAAATATGCTTGAATCTTGTTGTTTGAGTGGACTGCATGATTGTGATTGCTTGCACATTGCCTTGTGTGATTTGTTGTGTGTGAGTAGAATTCTTCTCTAGAAATCTTTTGCCTAATCTAATCCGAATCCAACCCAAAAATATGACTTCTCCAAGATACCACAACTCCAACATCAAGGATGGTAACAACAACCTAGAGATGCACATGATAAAACAACTACTAGCAACCCAAGCCTAGTTGAATCAAGTGACAACTCATTTTTTAGCCAACAAGATTGAGTTAGACCCAGCCATGTTAAAGTTCTTGGAATCCCAATCTCAATTGTTGCAAAGGATGACCAATCAGATGATCAACATGAGAAACAACCCTTCCCAAAGTGATTATGACAACAATGATAACCAGGATGATATTATAGAAGGAACTCAAGCCTACAAAATCTATGGAGACATAGGACACACTTATAAAGAGCACATTAATCAATGCCCTAATTGTGAAGAGAAACATCCAGCTAGACAATGCCCCACATCTCAAGTTTCATGTTTCCTATGTGAAGGAAATGATCATGTCCCTGTTCAATTCCACATCTACCATATAGTTCAACAGATGAAACAAGATGGAATGCATCAAGTCTTTGGAAACATCCATGAAGGAACAACTTCTACCAAGAAGGATGAAGATAAAGTCAAACCTCAGTATGAACATCCATACATTGTAACTCATTATGGTGGACAAACAGGAAACATGGACGTTATCCTAGGAACCGTTCTAAGAACCGAGGAAGTTTTCCCACATTTGTGGTGAAGTATGAAGAACATGAACTAAGAGAACTCCTAGCTTTGGATAAACCTAAGAACAAGAAGAAATGCCCCAACCCCAGCAAGAAAGACATTATCCAGGAGCAATGTTACAATTGCAAGGATATGGGACACTATGCTAATGAATGCCCAGAAAAGAAGAAGGTCCGAGGAAACAAACGAGAGGTAGTGATACCAAAGATAAATACGATATTATCCAAGTGATGTGCCACAAATGCAAAGAGATAGGCCATTATGCATCACATTGTCCAGAAAAGAAGAAGAATAAGACAAGCAAACCTGTGAGAGACACCAACCTTGTCCCATGTTTCAAGTGTGGTAACAAAGGGCACTATGCAAACAATTGTCCAGAGAAGTTACATCAAGATACCAAGTAAGCCAAGAAGTAATTGTTGGGGATATGCTATATGGGTATCCTCATAGCATGTCTCTTATCCGGATAACCCGGGTGGCCCACAGTTGGTAGCATGTCCCATGGCCCGCTAGGCATCCCAGTTAAATGGTTCCAGAAGGGAGGCCCATGCCGGATAAAGGAAGGCTACAGTGGAGTCACCAGCATACCCGGAGCCTTGGAGTGCAAGACACGCTAGACTAATTATAGGCAGTGTATGACTCTATAACCTGTCCGGCTAGGACTTCTCCCTGTAACCCTAGGACCTAGCGACTATATAAGTTGGGCCTATGGGAGCCTTTAGGGCATAACCTAGAATCGATTAACATACACCTCGCACAACGAACCTATCTCTGTAACTCGGCGTATTGCCATTATAGTGATTTATAGCAGGAGTAGGATTCCGCCACCGTTGTGGGATCTGAACCTAGGTAAGCAGTGTTACCTCGTACCCGTCAACCGTCCGCCTTCCCCCATGTCTCTAAACACGCACTGTGAGGACCCCTCCATGGCGTACTCGTCGGCAATACCATGATAATTGGCGCCCACCGTGGGGCAGAGGCGCTTCAGGACCTTCAGCGGGCGAGGACCAAGATCTTCGCGGGAATCGGTGAAACCATAGACATCGGTCATGTTCTCTTCTCCGGCAATGTTCCAATCGTCCCTCCCGACGAGTTCTAGATCCTGGCGAAGACGAACCCTACGCGCTGCTCGATCGTCACCATCGGAGATATCCACCTCTTCGTCGGCGAAACCGACTCCGGCACTAGTTCCCTGGAAGTCGGAGGAGCGTCGAGACCCGCACGGACCGCCTACGGGCAGGATACTTTCGCGGAAGGATCGATGTCGGATATCTCCTCGGAGTTTTCCGGCAAAGAACGGAAAAATTCAAGGCCCACCCAAACCGCCCATGTGCAGTATATAACGGTGGAAGATCGCTGAAGGTCCGCCGGCTTCGTCCGAGCGTCTGGACAACAGAGATCAAAGTTCGTCGGCGTGGTTACCATCTTCGATCTAGAGCGTTGCATTCAGAGAGAGGGCGAAAAACCCCGCGATTACCTTGCTAGGTGGCTCCGTATATGAGCCGATCTAGCACATTACCCCAATGATGATGCTATGTATCAATTTGTGGAAGGACTGGACCAGGGAACGCTTCTCCGGCATTCTCTAAGGCGGCAACAAGCTTCCGGACGCCTCACCTTCGAAAGTATGGTGAATGCCATCAACAGCTACGTGGAGGCAGAGGGAGCAGCTCAGGCGCTCATTGACGGAGCGCCACCACTTCAACCACCGCCTCCGACCGCCATCGCCGCAGTTGCGCCGCCACCACCAGTCATCGTCGCTGTTGTTGCACCACCACCCCCCGTCATCGAGGAAGCCCTGGCACCCTCTGACTCTATGATTGACGCACTCTACACCGACTTCAGCGTAGATTCAGAGGAGATAGACTTCAATCCGGAGGAGCTAGACTCTGCCATGCAGGAGATGGAGGAGGATTACAAGCACGACGAGCAGGCCAACAACATCGTCACGTCTTGAGAGGTGTTTGTCACCATTGGGACAGCGATGGATGAAGATCAACCCGGAAGAGCTCCGCCTACAGCGCTGGACAAGGGGAAATGACCACTTATTGCTGCCGACAATGATCGCGCAAAGTACATGCCCCCTCTGCCTAACCCAGTGCAACAGTCGCAGGAACTCGGCACCGGCCCGATCAACAACAACACCACAAACTTGCCGCCTCCAGCATCTACGTCTGCTGCTTCCCAAGTCACTCCAGCTGATAGAGTGATGTACGACAATCTCCTCGTAGAGCCTATGACCGTAGCTCATATTTGGAATGTAGTCCAGCTTGACGAGAAACGCTAGAAGCTGCTAAAGGAAGTGCATGCCATCACGGATCAGGGCGCAAAGCTAGATCGAGATCTAGCCAACACGCAAAAGTCAATAGAGAAAGATAGAGCAATGGAGGACGAGTACAAGACTCTACTGCAGTAGCAGAAGGCCAAGAAAGCTCCGGCTCGCATCATCAACGATCCTAGTGTACGACGAAACCTAGGATGGGCTCCCTCGAAGCCAGCACAGGCCAAGCCATACATTGACAGTGAAGGCAGGCAGGTGATGCCCACCCCTCTCCTCAACCTCGCCGTCGCCAAAACCCTTATGGAGCAGGATAGATCACCCGAAGCGGTGGACTAGGTCTACGACCTAGTGGCCAAGGCGGTAAAACAGTAGGAAAAGAACACCTCTCGGAGGCTTGAGTCTGACCCAGCGTTGTGCCAGTCTAGCCAACATAAGCCGCCAAGGGACAGATCTCCGCTTGATGTCGGGTCCCAGACGGGTTCATCAGAACGAAGACGGAGGGATGCGCGCAACAGGAAGGATGCTATCCCCATATCCTCCGACAATGGAGGCAAGGCCCAACCTCGTCGCCCATCGCCACCGTCCCGCTCTCCCCGACATCGCGAAGACCCTAAGGCTCACCGTCGTACGGATATGCCTCCGCCAAGGCAGAGTGGCATCGTCATCCGCGACAACGCGGAGCAGACCCCTCATGACGGAGAGCGCAACCAAGGACACAAGAGCAGGTCACGCCATGACCCTCCGCGTCCAACAAGCCACCACCACAAGCGTGGGTTTTCGGGGGAGGGTAACATCAAGAAGGCTAACCCACCGCCACCTCCGCCTCCGTCGCCACGCAGCAGCCACCATGGCAGAGTAGGCCCGCATCATTCACGTAGCCCACCCCCTGATGGCAAGAAGAAAATAAGCCCGGAGCCATACGAAGCGCGTTCGCGGATAGACAAGATCCATGAGGCCCGGGAAGGACCATACCTCGGACCACGTTGCTTTGGACCTGTGTTACGGTCCGCAACTTACCCCAAAGGTTTCCGGATTGACAAGACCATCAAGCCCTATGATGGCACCGCCAAGCCAGCCACATGGTTGCAGGATTACGGCAACGCGGTGGAAATTGCCGGGGGTAGCCCAACATTGTCGTCAAGTACCTCACATTAATGTTGGCAGGCACGACCCGTCAATGGATTGACGACTTGCCGGAAAGATCCATCTGCAATTGGTTGGACATGCAAGAAGTGTTCACCAAGAACTTCGAGGGTACGTATAAGCGTCTTTGCACTGTCGGCAATCTACATCGGTGCATACAAGATAAAGATGAGACATCTCGCGCTTACCTCTCCCGCTGGCTGGATATGAAGAATTCCTGCGCAGGAGTGCACGCTCAGACTGCCATGGCCGCCTTCATTGATGGGTTGGAAAGGGGCACATTGCTCCGACATAAGCTGAAGCGCTTGCAGGACAATCACCAGCTTGACTTGAACCAGATGATTCAGTTGGCTAGCGAGTTCGCAGCTGCCGACGATGATGCTCGCGGCTCCCTGCCAGCAACGGCCTTCCCAACTAAAGCTCGGAGGAACAGCAACACAAAGCGGAAAACCGCACCAGAAGAAAATCAAACTCCCGACATGGTCGCTATGACTTTCGCAGGATGAGGTGATGGCGGACAATGTGGCCGAGGACGGGGAGCTGGTCGTGGGAAGCAACGAGGAAGTGAAACTACCTCGGCAGCGCTCCGCGTTCCCCAAACCTACGAGGAGTACCGCGATATGCCTTGCCTCGTACATCTCGATGCCAATGGCAAAGCCACCCATACCAATCGCCACTACAAGTTCGTCAACGACCTCAAGGAGGACCCGGAGTCCGGCTACAAGCAAAGTCAGAAGAACAGACCGCGATGCAAGGGCAAGGGGAAGAATAAGGAGGAAGAGTCCAAGGATTCAAGTGACATCGATGAGGACATTGACCCCAAGAACGCCGCCAAGAGCGACAACAAAGGCAAGAACCCCTTCGAGAAGAAGGCGACATTTTTCCACACTTTCCTTGGCACCCCCACCGTCCGACAACAGAAGATCTCCATGAGGATCCCGATGGCTACTCTACCCCTAGTCCCCCAGTACCTGTGCTAGTCAGAGATTCCAATTACTTGGGACAGGAAGGATCACCCAGACCTCATCCCTACGGAGAACCAATACGCCATGGTCATCAACCCCCTGATTGACGGCAACGAGTTCACCAAATGTATAGTGGCTAGTGGAAGCAGCATCAAAATCATGTACCTGGATACACTGCAGAAGATGAACTTGACGGAGGCAAACCTAAGGCGGACCAACACCATATTCCACGACGTAGTTCCTGGTCGGGAGGCTCGGTACCTTGGGTGCATCACACTTCAGGTCGCCTTTGGTGATGTTAATAATTACCGCCAAGAGCGCATAACCTTTGAGGTGGTCCCCTTCAAGAGCGTGTACCACGTCATATTCGGCCGCGATATATTCCACACCTTCAAGGCCAAGTCATGCTTCGTCTACAATAAGCTCAAGATACCCGGACCAAACAGTGTCATCACCGTATCCGGAAGCTTTGCAAAGGGTAGGGACTGCGAGATTGGAGAAGCAGCCTACGTAGAAGTTGTCCTCTACAGTGAATAATTCAAGGAGATCCAGAGCAAGGTCGATTCCTCAGAGATGCCCGCGTCGAAGAAACATATTTTTGACTCCGCCCCAACATTCAAGGCCGCCATCGAAACCAAGTCGGTGTAACTTGTGGTAGGCGATGCCTCCAAGACCACCACCATTGGGACGAACCTGGATCCCAAATAGGAAAGCGCGCTCGTTGAGTTCCTCCATGAGAATAGGTACATCTTTGCCTAGTAACTTGCCGACATGAAAGGTGTACCTAGGGAACTTTCCAAGCACAGCTTGAACATTGATCCAAAATGCAAACCACTGAAGCAACCTCTAAGACGCTTTGGAGATGAGAAGAGATGCGCCATAGTCAAAAAGATAGCTAGGTTACTTAAGGCTAGTTTTATCCGATAAGTCCTTCACACCCAATGGGTGGCCAATCCTGTACTTGTCCCCAAAAAGGGAACCAAAGAATTAAGAATGTGCGTTGATTACACCGGCTTAAACAAAGCATGTACCAAAGATCCGTTTGCTTTGCCTCGCATTGACCAAGTCATTGACTCGACAGCTTGCTCGGAACTTTACTCAGGATACCACCAGATCAAGATGAGGAAGTCGGACCAATTGGCCACTTCGTTCACTACACCCTACGGCACGTTTTGCTATGTCACGATGCCATTAGGGGTGAAAAATGCAGGTGATATATACCAGCGGACAATGCAGCGTTGCCTACACGATCAAATTGGTCGGAACGTCCACGCCTATGTGGCCGATATAGCGGTGATGTCTAAAAAATCAAATGACTTAATCTCCGAATTAAAATAAACCTTTGATAATCTCCGGAAATACAACATGATGCGTATCCCTAAGAAGTGCGTCTTCGGGGTTCCAGCTGGCAAATTGTTGGGCTTCATCGTTTCCCAGCGTGGAATCGAGGTCAACCCAGAGAAAATAAAGGCAATCTTAAACATAAACCGTCCCACATGGCTAAAGGACATACAACGACTAACAGGTTGTGTTGCAGCAGTTAGTTGGTTCGTCAGCTGACTTGGAGAGAAGGCTCTACCGCTGTACAAGTTGCTAAAGAAGGCGGACAAATTCACGTGGACGGACGAAGCAGATGCAGCATTGAAGCAGCTCAAGGAGATTCTTTCCTCAGCGCCTATCCTTGCAGCACCCGAGCCTGGAGAGCCCATGTTAATTTACATGGCGGCCAACAACCGGGTAATCAACATCGTCGTCATGGTAGAGCGAAAAGAACCAGGCTATGAGAACGGAGTTCAACGGCCAGTTTACTATGCAAGTGAGGTTTTGATGGAGTCCAAGCAGCATTACCCACACTACCAAAAGATAGCTTATGGAGTATTCCTTGCTTCTCAGAAGCTGAGGCACTACTTTCAGGAGCGCCCTATCATAGTGGTGAGCAAGACTCCACTGTCCGACATCATCAACAACAACGACGCTACAGGAAGGGTCACTAAGTGGGACATTGAAGTTGCCGACTTCGAGATCACCTACAAGAGACGCGATGCTATCAAGTCACAAGCCTAGGCGGATTTTATCGCAGATTGGACGGAGATGCCAAATGCTACCCCATTGCCGGAGCCAGAAAACTGGGTGATGCACTTTGACGGATCAAAGCTTCTCAACAGCTCGGGGGCTGGTGTACTGCTACAGTCACCAACTAGGGACAAGCTACACTACATTCTGCAGATCCACTTCGAGGCTACGAACAACATGGCGGAGTATGAAGCACTCATTCATGGACTAAGCGTAGCCAAGGATATTGGCATCAAGCGCATAGTTTGCTGTGGAGATTCCGACTTGGTTGCCCAGCAGGTGGCTGGCACCTGGAATGCACAGAACCCTATGACGGCGGCATATCGATACGAAGTGGATGAGATAGCCAAGTGCTTCTTAGGCTACGAAGTCAAGTATGTACCTAGGGAGCAAAACGAGGCGGCTGATCTACTATCTAAGCTTGGATCAGGGCACAAACGAATTCCGCCTGGAGTTTTCCTGGAGCATCTGCGGACACCATCCGTGAAGGGAGTAGACATCGACAACCCGGACAGAGTAGACTCTTTTGTCCACATGGTGGCAATGATTCCTCCGGCTTGGACAAAACCATTCATGGAATATCTCGAATACGGAACTTTGCCCGACGACGAAGTCCAAAGATGGCAAATAGTATGTCGAGCAAAGGGCTATACCATAATCAATGGATAGCTCTACAAAAGAAGCACTACTATTGTATACCTTAAGTGTGTTTCCTAGCAAGAAGGTATTGAAATCCTATGCGAAATCCATCTCGGAGATTGCGGGCATCATGCCGCTCCCTGATCTTTGGTTGCTAAAGCCTTTCGGCAATGATTCTACTGGCTGACCGCGAAGGCGGACGCCGACAAGCTGGTTGAGACATGCATGGCATGCCAATATTATGCCCGACAATCACATGTTCCTACTGAAGAATTGCGAACAATACCAATAACTTGGATATTTGCAGTATGGGTGCTGGACATGGTGGGTCCGTTACAAACGGCACCATGTGGGTTTACGCATCTCCTAGTAGCAGTTGATAAATTCACAAAATGGATAGAAGCTAAACGCATTAGAAGGCTCGATGGGGCAACTGCCCTTAGGTTTGTCTGGTATCTAGTGGTGAGATTCGGTCTCCCACATAGCATCATCACCGACAACGGCAGCAACTTGTCACTCGGAGAAGTGGAGGCTTATTGTTGGGACAAAGGCATCCAACTTGACCTTGCATCTGTGGCACACCCACAGTCCAATGGTCAGGTTGAGCGAGCCAACGGATTAATTCTGCAGGGAATCAAGCCGCGTCTTGAGGCACCGCTACATAGAGTAGCTGGAGCCTGGGCGGAAGAATTGCCATCTGTGTTGTGGAGTTTACGAACTACACCTAACAGATCCACTGGCTACACCCCTTACTTCATGGTATATGGAGAAGAAGCCATCCTGCCTTCCGACATCCTTCATGATTCACCAAGAGTTGCCGCCTACGACAAAGATGACGCCGAAGAATCTAGACGCCTATATGTTGACCTTCTCGAGGAAGAGCGCGTATTGGCATGTCAAAGATCCGCCATCTACCAGCAGAAGCTACACAGCTACCATAGTCTCCGCGTTCGGCATCGCTTGTTTAAAGAGGGGGATCTGGTGCTCCGACTTAAGAAGAAGAAGTCACACAAATTATCCCCGCCATAGGAAGGACCGTTCATCATAAGCAAGGTGCTGCTCAATGGGTCTTACTACCTCGTTGAAAATCGTGAACTGAAGGATAGACCCAGCGAGGATCATAAGCGTAAGCGACGTGACCCGGATGATGACTACCCGGATCTTGATCGGCCATGGAACATAGCACATCTACGTCCTTTCTACACTTAGCATTTTTTATCTATTGTGTACCTCTTATATGATCAATGAAATAAAGCTCTCTGGTTCACTCATATTCCTGAGTCTTTTACCTCCTTTAGTGTTCATTTTTGGATCGTATAAAACCTTTATACACAAGCTTTGTGAATGCACTTGTGAAAATTCCGCCTACGGGCGTTAGATTAAGTTTTCTGGTGTACACCTTCTTTGTTGTTTTTATGTGGATTCTGGAGTAGTGACTTTTGGCACTTATTATCGGCGATTTTTTGCTTAGGTTAATGATGGTGCCATTGGGCATCATCACTTGAGTGCATGGTTCCGACAACGAGTCTTTCGACTCACGAAAGGTCAAGCATAAAAACCAGAGTAATGGATAAGCCAACACTTGCTTAAAAAATATATACATGCTGGAACTAGTTCTTGAGTGGCAGGAAATAACAACCATTGTTTTATACCTTAAGTTAACACATAGTTTTTTCAGCATAGTTTTTTGCGACTTGGACGCAACATTGTCGGCAGCAGGAGAGTCACCTTCCTCAAAGTCGGTAGTGTTGAGGGATTCAGAGGAACTTTGGTTGTTGCCGTCAATGGTTTTCATGGAAATAAAGACGTTTGGGTCGACCAACTCGGTGACTCTGGTGTCAAAACCTCCGAGAGACGCCAGGGTAGCTTCATGATCTATCTTTTGGCCTTCATCGTCTACTTCGGGGATGCTAGAGGTCACCGTGTCGATGTCGGAATCTTCGTAGTGTGCCTTGACCATTGACAGCGCCATCCTTGCACTAGCTCATGCACATGAAGCTTTCCAGCTTGCAATACGCTCGGGGGCTCGGCGCAGGATCTACGAGATCTTCGCCACAGATTCCACTGCCTTGATGTTAATCTGGAGGGGCTTGGCAATCTCCTTGGTCTGCGTGATGGCGGTATTGATAAAGTTGCCGGCAAGGACCATGCATTCCTTTGGCGGAGGAGGCGACCGGTTTAAACCCATAGGAGTTGCAAATTTCCGACAAAGAAGCGCATGAGTTCAATAACACAACAAATTCAGAGTATCTAGATTACAGAAGTCCAAGACGGAGAATCACTTACTGAAGATGCTAATCCGGCCTGTCGGAGAGTTTATGCCATGGAGTCCCGTTCTTGTCGGAGGATATTGTACACGTCATGATGGCGTTGATTTTGCTCATCGGCAGCTTTCTTCTGCTCCTTCAAGATCGCGATCTCCTCCTTCAAGCGGTTCATCTCCGTGTTGGCGGACTCCTACATGAATTTCATGGAATCCTCGTGCATCTTCAGCATATCCTTCCTCTCCTGCTTAAGGATCTTGTTTTCACTATCCAGTTGCTGAATATGCTTGGATTGTTAAACAATATCCTTAGCTTTGGAAATGGTTTCTGCAAGTCGGAGAAAGAATAGTACATAGTGAGTACTCGGAGAATGTTGCCACAAGACCAAGTCGGAATGCGAAAAAGAAAGGAAAAACAGACGCTTGCTCTTGGTGATTTGTTCCTTCAAGAAGGCAGTTTTACCCTTTTCGGCTTCCAAGTCAGCGCGCATCTTCTGGTACTTGTCGTTGGCCATGCCCCTCCAAGCATTCTCATTCTGTAAAAAAAGTTAAACATTGTTCGGTCTACTTGGAGCATCTAGCCGGAAAGTTTCCACCTAGAAGCTCGGGGGCTACAGCGAGAGTTTTTTAAAACTTAGAAATATGCTTAATCTTTCTTTAAGCATCTAGTCGTAACTAATTCAGTTTTTCGATTAGAAGCTTGGGGGCTACAGTATAAAGTTTTTAACTCAGACATATCCTTAGCTTTTCTTAAGCATATAGTCGGAACTAATTCAGTTACAACTAGAAGCTTGGGGGCTATAGTATTGAAATTTAAAAACACTACGTATGCTACTCTTAAAGCATCTAGTCGGAATAATTCATTCCAACTATATGCTTGGGGGCTATAGTGAGAAGTTTTCTAGCTTAGTCACTCTTAGAGCATTTAGACGAAAAGACTTATGGTTTTCCGTCTAAATCCTCGGGGGCTACAGTGGGATACTCATATGAAATACAAAAGGCAAATAAAACTTACAAGTGCAATGATCTTGAGGTTGGTAGCACTCTCAGCCAGCAACTTGCCGAAGGATACACTATTTCCTTCCAAGATTTCTGCTTGCCGGAGAAGATCCTCAAGACCGCATGTTGGAGATGTCGGTGCCACACCAGGAACCAGAGAAGTGCTACTCGGTGTAAGTGTTGGATAGACTATCTTTGGGAATTCTATGGTCTTCCTGGGGCAAGGATACCTCCTTCGGCAGACGTACCACCCTCCACCACCTCCTTACCACTACCAATGGCATCCCTTAGCCGAAGCTTCAGCCATTTGGTTTCCGGCAGTTTCCTGTGTCGCCTGTTCGCCGACAACAGTGAGCTCTATGGAGGCACCTGAGTCCACTTCCATGGTGGAAGGGCCAGATGTTTCTCTGGCTTGAGAGCTTGTCGGAGCAGACATAGGCTGGACGTTGGGAGTAATAGGGGCGATGGCGGGAGAGGCGTGGGGAGATGCGTCGCGATGCAGCATATCCTTAATGGTTCTAGAAGCCCCCAAAGTCTTGGAGGTCTTGTTCAAGCTGGTTGTGGCTTTCTTTCTGAAACGTACAAAAATGTATAAGTACGGGAATAATACAGACAATAGACAATGTCGGAGAGAAAGAAGCTTACACAAGAGGGGGTGCTTTGGCAAAAGGGATCCCTAAAACCTTTCTTTTCTCCGCCTCCAGGAAGGCGGTAGTCTTCTTGGAGGCTCCACCCTTCGTCTTCTTCTTCTTGCCTCCGTCGACAGCGTCAGAGGTGGAGCTCTTCCGCTTTCGTGCCAACGGGACATCATCGTCGGACACGACCATGAATTCCTTCATCTTTGGATCATAGATTTGGACAGCCATGCTATCCTCCTCTAGATTGCTAAGCTATTCAGTGAAAATCCAAAGTGTTAGATGAGATGACAATGGCTAGACGGAAGAACTGGAGTATATGTCATACACGGAAAATAAACAGTTACCTTTGGGCAATTGCTCTCTACGAACATGTCGTAGGTGATGGTGAAGCCACGCTTCCTATCCTTCACCTTGACGATGTCCTTGAGGCGGATCTTGACGGAGTCGCTCGAGAAGTTGACCTCGGAGATGCGGAGGATATCCTTCCTCTCGTTGGTATACTCGTCCATCAACTTCAAGCGATACTGTAGAGGATGGATCCACCTGACGAACCAGCACATGGCTAGGTTCAATCCGGTCAGTCCCGTATCTACGAACCACTCTATCCGCCTTATAGCGCGAGAAGCGTCAATGTCGGAGGGAAGGGAGGCCTGGGATCTCCATGTCGGGGCTTCAGTGGCAGCTCCATCGACGAAGTCCTGGTACGTTACTTCTCGGCCGGCCAGAGGGATATCTAGGATGTAGAAGTACGTCCGTTGCCAGTTCTTGCGGGACTCATGGCCGACGATGTCGGGGAACCGCCAGCCAGGCCGGATCTTAAAACTAATGGTACCACAATTCCTGAGCTTGTCCTTCCCGGCTCCGGCTTCGCCCTTGACAGTAAAGAAATAAATGAAGAGATCTAGCCTAGGCCTAATCCCTAAATAACCCTCGCAAAGCGCCGCGTAGTTGCTAAGCCCTAAGATGCTATTGGGGGAGAGGTTCTAAGGCTGTACTTTAATGGTTGAGGATAGCGAGGAAAAAGTTGGAGATGGGCAGGGAGACGCCATGTACCATTTGTGCTTTGAGGTACACCCTCTCTCCGACTTGGGGAGAAGGGGTGACCTCACCGGCCGGTGCCGCCCGCCAGGCCAGCCCCTCCGTCGCGGGGAGGTAGCCCTCGTTGATTAGTTCTTTGATATCGCGTTCTGTAATATCCGAACCGCGCCAGTCGCACTTGTGGGAGTCATACTCCTCCTCCAGCAGATCCAATGCTGTTGGGTTATGGTCGCCGTCGGTGGCTTCGACCACCGCGGACTTGGGAATAACCAATCCCTCTGGAGGCACGATGACGGCGCTCGCCGGCTTCGCCGCGTCTTCACCTGACGCCGCCATGGAGGGAGAGGAGCTGTTGCTGGCCATTGGGAGTTTCTGGTGGTGACTAGGAGAAGTTGGGAAGCTAGCGTTTTTTTGCACATTGCGCGGACAGCTCGAGGAGGCGCTCGCTGGAGGAAGAATATGATGCAGAGGAGAATGAGGTGAAAAGTAAATTTTCCACCGCTGTTACTATTTATAACCTCCGGCATCAAGATTTGTGCAGCATGATCGAACGGTTGCCGTGTAGGCGACGTGTGCGGGGACGTGCGCGGAAATTTCGCCACGTTACCAACCGCCGCCGCCAATGGTTCGTATCTCTCACGCGGGAAAAATGGACATGATTGCGTTCTCTGCATGTGTGAGTTACGAGGAATTGCTGACCTATGTCTACGTTGCCCTAGCTGTCATAGGCAGATGAACCATCACATCGGAAGCTTCCGGCATGGACGGATCCAGTCTGGCTACGGAAGAGTATGATAGAAGATTCAGCAATTCTCCGACTTACAAATTGAAGACGGAGAAAAGCCTTGCAGGGTTCTTTGGGAGGACTACAATATATTGCTTGACGATTTGCCGACATTCATCTAGACGGAGCATTCAACGTGAAGAGGCAAGACGGCGAAAGATCTCGGAGTTCTCCGGGGGCTACTATTGGGGATATGCTATATGCGTATCCTCATAGCATGTCTCTTATCCGGATAACCCAAGTGGACCACAGTTGGTATCATGGCCCATGGCCTGCTGGGCGGCCCAGTTAAATGGATCCAAAAGGGAGGCCCATGCCGGATAAAGGAAGGCTACGGTGGAGTCACCAGCGTACCTGGAGCCTTGGAGTATAGGCAGTGTAGGACTCTGTAACCTGTCCGGCTAGGACTTCTCCCTGTAACCCTAGGACCTGACGACTATATAAGTCGGGTCTATAGGAGCCTTTAGGGCATAACCTAGTATCGATTAACATACACCTCGCATAGCGAACCTATCTCTGTAACTCGGCGTATTGCCATTATAGTGCTTTATAGCAGGAGTAGGATTCCGCCACCGTTGTGGGATCTGAACCTGGGTAAGTTGTGTTACCTCGTACCCGTCAACCGTCTGCCTTCCCCCACGTGAGGACTGTGAGGACCCCTCCATGGCGTACTCGTCGACAATACCACGACAGTAATCTAGTTAAAAAATCTTTTATAGGTGGTAGTACCCTAGTTGTCTTGAAGCCAACTTGTAACCTCTAGCCTTCCCGAATCTCGGGACGAGATTCCTTTTAAGGGTGGTAGTCTGTCACATCCCAAAATTTTCAAAATTTTGAAATGTGAAAAATAAACAAACAAAAGAAAAAAATGTTGAAATTTAGGGTGAAATAAACTTTTTTCTTCTAAATGGAAACATCAAAACCCTACTTGAACAAAATATGAATAATAAATCAACAAACAAATATTTCAAATATGAAATGCATCCCTGCATGGAAAGAATCTTGAAAAATTTAAACCAAAACCCCAAATCTTAATGGAATATATCATCTCCAAGATCACTTTAAGACTATGGCTTTGTCCCATATAAAAATTCATCAAAAAAAACTTATAAATGATCAAAAATGGTAAACAAAAATATTATAAAACCATGGAAATTGGTTTCACTCAATTTGGATCCATGGATAAAAACTTATGATTTTAATAAGATAAAAGGAAGTAATTTCCAAGGCTAATAAAGCTCCTAGCTCTAATCCATACCAAATTGTGATAAAAATAATCCTAAAAGGATTTAAAAAGATAAAGAAATATTAAATAAAATTATACAAATTGGAATCACTAATTTTGGAGCTATAAATAAAAAGATATGGATTTTATAAGAAAAAGAAAGAATTAAATAAATAAGAAATATTTAAAAGGCAATTTAAATCTTGGCCAAATCCATAAGCAAATGGAATAAAAGTTTGCTGAATAATAAAAAGGAATAAAATACTATTTTATTTGAATAAAGACAAAATGCCTAATCTAAATAAATATTAAACCATAAGAGATTATTTGAAATATTCTAAAATGGACTTTTAAACACACTTAGTAAACGGTATAAACCTACTGAGAAAGTTTGGAAAAGATTTGAAATCAAATGGATGTTTAAATCATTTGAATCAAATTAAAACAGAAAATAGAAATGGAAAAAGAAAAAGAATCAGAGAAGAAAAAATGGAAAAGAAACGACCCAACTAACCGTACCCAACACCCAGCCAAACCTGGCCCAGTAACCAGCCCACCCGGCACTCCCCCTCTCTCCCTCTGCCCCTTTCTCACCGTGCAGAACGCCCACCCCCTCGCTGACAAAACGGACCCACGCCACGTCAACGCCGTCATCTTCACCCGCGCGCCAGACCCGTTCTTCGCCCCCCTCTCTACCATTTCTGGCTCGATTCAAATCGATTAAATTTGATTGATTGTTGCGCTGATTCTGCCCCACGGCCATGCCCTATTAATCTCCTCCCCCTCCTCTCTCTTTCCCCTCAGATGCCGCACCCAGTGAGCCACCAGGCTTCCCTAATTTTCGCTCAAACCATCGCTGCCTCCGACGAGCTCCGATGCAATTCCCCGCGATCACAGACCACCCCTGCCCCCTGACTCACACGATATTGCTCACCAACCACTCACGCTTCTACTGACACCTCCGTCTTGCCCGCGCGTGCCCCACAGCCTCGCCCCTGTCAACGACTGAGTGCCACCGTAGTTTGCCTCAACTCTGGCGAGTAGTTGCCGACGAATCAGCGTGCCCCTTGTCCTATGGTAAGTTTCCTCGCAACCTTTGCAACCTTGCGCATCTCCCTAACGCGTTTCCTTGTTTCCTTACGCCTTCGACGACGCCCGTGCATGCCCGACGACAGGAACATCTCCGGCAAGGAATTGTCGTCACGTCCGTGCGCGCCTTCGCTAGCCACTGCCACATTGAGCTTCGTCATGTTCCTGCGAACCTGGTGAGCCTCAGCATCCTATCCCTTGATTCCTAGATTCGCTGGACCACCATAGACGGAGCACTGTTGCCGTGCACCGTCGCCAGCGCCGCCCATCCGTGGTCAAGGTTCCGTGAACCGTTGGATGCAGATCTGGCGGATAGGATAGAACGTTTAGTCGAAACGGTATCGTGTGTTCTGATCCGTGCGATGCAACTTAAATACAACATCCCGCGTATCTCGATCCACCCGAAGCGGTACCAGCCAATAAGAAACAGACACGTGGCCAGCTCTTTCTGTTCAAAATTTGAGAAAATGTTTTTGAATGATTAAACTTGCAAAAATCATAACTTTTGATCTGTAAGTGCAAAATTTGAAAACTTTATATCAATGGATTCAGAAAAATGTGAAATTTGCAACTATGGCCTTGGTTTGGTCATTTGCTTCTGAAAATTTATAGTTTTATGTAGAAACATTATTAGGACTATTTTGAGTATAAAAATTGTTTTAAAATGATTTTTGAGTGAAACCTTTTACAAATGGATTTGTTTTGAACCCTCTGACGATAAAAACTAACATTTGAATTTAAAAATATATTTGGCTAACACTAGAAATTATTCCTTTGAATAAAAGCATTTCTAGTAAAACAAAAATGATTTAAAAAGGCCATTTTCACTAACTTGATTTTAAATGGTTTTTCCACTTTTATAAATGACCAGTAGGTGTTTTGAAATGTTTATAACCTTATTAGAAACAAAATTTTCAATAAAACAACTTTTTGCATGCTTGCATGCATTTCTTTGTTTATTGTTTTGTTTTGTTATTTGTTTGAATGACAGTTTTGAATGTGTGCCTTGCTTGATTGAATTGTAGTGAACTTTTGAGGAGTGTGAAAATTGCAAGATAAAGAAGAGTACCTAGTTTCTCTACTAAAGAGGCAAGTGATACTTTGATCATCAAAATTCCTATCTTTTCAATATTGCATTAGTGATATTTTTGTAGTATGCATGATAGGAATATTTTATATATTGGTATGCTATAGTAGATCCTATAGAATATATCTTGTGTAACATCCCAAAAATATTAAACTTGGATCATCAAACTCTAATCATCAAAATTAGGGTTAACAAAAACTTTCCCAACTAAAAATATGAAAGCATTCATATGTGTGTGTATTCAAAATTTGGATTATTTTGAATTGCCATGGTTCTGTGTTTCTTTGCTTGTAAAATGATTCTTAGGTGAAATAAAAATCATCTAAATAATCCCCAAACTTTTCCCAAAGACAAACAACTCAAAATAAACAAATGAAGTGAATGGTCATTTTTGCCAAATTAACTGTCATGCCTACTTTGGCTATCTCTAGTTTTCAAAACTTAACATAAACATTTGTGGATCTTTGCACCCCTTGTTAGTACTCATAATAAGGTACCAAGGCCCACTTTGTGATCTTCCAAAAACATTCAAATGCTAAGTTTAAATGACAGTTTAAAATTGAATCTATCTCATATGGGAAGATCCCACTATTAAAAAAACCACTCAAACAAGCTCAATTTTCAAAACCCAAGCACCCACAGAACCCCCGGCACATGCCTAGCACACCCACCAAAAATCTTTTCAAAATTCAAAAGTAAGTTTCTTCCCGGCCATTTTATCAAATACCTTGCAGATTCAAATCAAACAAATCACAAACACTATTGTGTGCAGTAAATTGGGCCTAACTTGTTCCCCCTCTGGTTGCAACTAGACCTTAGTAGATCATCTAGCTCTTTTAACTATCCTTAGCATCATTGTGAGGTTGCCTTGCCATCAATGGTGAGCAGGCCGAGCCTCACCATGTCACCCCAAGGTGGAAAGCAAGCTAGAGGAAGAACTAGTCGTGCCTACCTTGTCTAGCATGCAGCCCATGCATCACTGCCCCCTCTCGACCAGCCCTAGCTCGAAGACAGAGACAGGAACCGCCAGGAATGCCGTGCCCGCGCCACTGTCGACCATGCCGACACGCACCACTGTGCACGCGCCGTTCGCACTCAACCCGACCACCTCGAGCCCTTGCCGCCCCCCAGCATGAACCCCACCGTCCCAGGAGACCACTAGACATGATTGTTTCCTCGCCTGTACCCCGTAGCCACCACACGCTGCGGAGTTCACCGTCGGTACCACGCAGAGCACCGCATGTTCCCGACTGATTTCCACCGCCCCTAAGCGCGCATTTAAGCTCTAGAGCATCGCCAGGAGACCGTCCGTCGATCGGCAACCTCAGCCATGCCGCTAGCCGCCCGTAGCCATGTCGCCACCGTCGCTTGCCCATCCCTCTCGGTCTCCCCGTCGAGCCTATAAAAGGAGGCCACCCCAACCATTTGAAACACACCATTCCAGTCCCCTCACCTCACTGGTCGTTCCACCCTCTAGCCGGAGCACGAGGAGCAGCAGCTCGTCAGAATTGCGCCGGAGCAGGCCGCCTCTGGAGAAGAAGTGGGTCGTTGATTTCGACCACCCCTGGAGCTGGCTCGACCATCCCTGAGCTTGCTGTCAACCACTCGTTTGTTTGCCCGCCTCGCCGTCGTCGCTGGAGCCCTGGTTTTCCCCCTATGCACCCCCACTAAGCCACTAGGGTTTGAGCTCGTCAGTGACATGTTCATCATCGACGACGATCCCCAACCGTAGATCTCCCTTCTAATCCAACGAACCACACAGCCTGCATTTCACGTGTTATGAGCCACCGATGGTGGAACCCCTGTCATTTGAGCCTGGCCATGGAGTGACACTGGGCCGGCCCATTAACCTCTCCCACGCAGCCCAACCGTTTGAATTTAGATTTTTCTATTTTAATTCAAACTCAGTTCTGTACCTAGATTCAAAAATCAACCCAGCTTGATTCAATGAACCAAAATACATGAAACTAATTTTGTTAGAAAGGTAGTGAAATGCTTAATCCAAGCCCGTTGGATTCAAATCATTTGGATCTGTAGATCAACCTTGGTAAAAATAACAAGTCAGAATATTTTCTGCATTCAAACATTTTTCAAAATTCAACCATAATAGCTTTTGAGTTGATTCCAACTCTCAAAAATCACATTTGATCATACCTTTCAGAATATATAAAAACATTTGGGTTTACTTACAGAAATAATGTTCAAGTAATAAAAGATTGCCACTTAGGCATTTCTAGTCACCTTATTTATTTAAATTAAAAAGGTTAAACCTTCTTAAATTGTGACACCACTTTAAATCACATTCCCATGTACTGAAATATGTGGTGATGACATGTGTCAACATGATCCCATGTTTAAGTTGGAGAATATTAAATATTAAGTAGTTTTTCAATGAGTAGAAATTACTTTTCTGAAAATTAAAATAACAAGACAAATTCTTTAATCTTGTAATGATAGATGATGATGCTAGATCATCTATAGTACACCTTTGTGTGATGAGTGAAAATAGTTAAGTATTGTTTGGTGATTGTGAAAATAGTTAAGTATTGTTTGGTGAGTGAAAATAGTTAAGTATGCTAGATCATCTATAGTACACGCTAGTATCGACCAAGGATACGAGGAGGAAGGAGGATACTACGAGGAAGAAGCTGAGGAGAACTTCAACCACTGCTCTGCACAAGGCAAGCCTAATACTACTAGTTGATTTAGCAAGCTATTAACTTAGCAAGCTAACCCTTGCAAGATAACCTACTTATGCAAGCTAATACTTGCTTGTTACCATGCCAACTATATGCCTTAAGCATATGTGATCATACCCACTTGATAACCCAATCCTAGTTTTACTTGCAAGCTTTATACTTTATTTATTTATCGAAGCTTTCTCTTAGAGTTTACTTAAGCGACTTGTAGATTCTAGGGAGATAATTTAAGGTTACAAAAAGAGCATTAAATTCAACCTAAGATAGATAATCTTGATGTCCTCCTAAGGCATGAGATTGAACTTTATTAATCTCCACTTGTTTACCACCCCTCATTAGTACTTACCCCACTTGTAGATGCTAGTGCTAAGCATAAAACATGATCAACTTTAGATGGGAATACTTGGTGAAAATGGTTATGAAAACCTTGGAATGATGAATCATTCTACTGAAATGTTTTGACATGTGTTTCCGAACACCAGATGATTTTGATGATGAAAATGTTGAGGCATGAGCCTTGGCCCTTTATAAAACTGATGGTTGTCTGGATGCGATACCATTCCAATTTTACTGTACAACCACAATTACCGAAAATTGGGTAGGGCTTGACTGGAAACTTATATACCTTAGTATGGGTTCCCTCACGGCCAAGGTCTGAGCTGAGGCTACCTTGTGAAGATTGTCCACCTGTGCAGTACCCAAGATGACAGTTGGTCATGGTTGGGAGGCCAAACTCAGAGGAGAGGTGCCTATACTAGGGCATGTAATTGAAAGGTTAGGATTGTTTATCCGCATACTAAGTATGGTGAATTCAGGATTTTTTTCTGACGGATGTATCAAATGTTGTGGTGAAAGTGTACAATCTCTACAGAGTGTCAAACTATTTGAATAGCCGCATCCGTGGTTATGGACAGTTGGAGTGGCCATACTGTTCCCCCGTCAGATGTTTTCAAAATGACTTGTGAAATGAATTGAGACTTTGACTTGACCACAACAGAGTTGTGATATGAAATTCAAGTTCCCACTTAGGTGTTATAAATTTTTCAACTAACTTTCTTTTCTTCTGAACTTAGTAGAGGTAAATCTGGCTTTTTGCAAAACAACCCTAGAGCTTAGTGTCCTACTACAAAACCCCCCTTAACTTGTTAGTATTAGTTTGCGAGTACTTAAAGAGTACTCATGGATTTGTCCCTAGCTATTCCCGTGGCCATACTATGAAGAGGAGTACCAGGATGATGGACCACAGGAAAGTTACGACAACTAGCATCATCTCCCATCGTCAGCATTGCCTATGACCGAAGATGGATCTTCTCCTATGCTACCTGTATTATTATGTTATTCCGCTGCTTGAGTTGTATTAAGAACTGGATCATGAGATCCTTATTTGTGTAAGACCTTATGTATGGTTTGTAATGGATGATGTACTGTGATATCCAAAGCTATTATGTCTCGCAAAAATGGTAATCCTGAGATTGCGATGTATGGCATAACTGGCATCTGGGATTAAAAATCCGGTTGTTGACAAGTTGGTATCAGAGCCATCCTAACCATAGGAGACCCTAGTTAGACTGGACGTTTGAATAAAAAACTTAGTTTCAAAACCCAAGGAAGTGAGTATTTACAAAAACTTATTCCCATTCTTATCACTTGGATTCTTTCATAAAAATTCATGTTCCTCAAAAACTCTTGCAAATACCTAAAATTTGACACACTTGATCACTCTACTAACTTACTCATCCTATATTCTTATAGATGGACGTGAAGTACAACAAGTTTTATTAGTTGGGTAATGGAGGAGACCTCATCTTTGAGAGTGACCTGACCAGCTTTCGGAACTTCTGGAGCGTCCGCACCACGAGTTATTCGGAGCTCAGATCAATGATCAGGAAGGAGAAGATCGGCAGTGGCTAGTTGTTGCAAGTCTCCGAAGAAAGATTGAACCTCCCACTGCCAAGGGAATTCAGCTCACCTTAAGAGAGAACAACTGGCTCGATGGACTTGCCAGGGCCATACAGGAAGCTCTTGCCCTTCTATGTGGGCAGAGTATCAATCAGATCAAGGGTACCCGCTTTGAGTTTTGTCCAAGGCGTGATGCTATGGGACAGCCACTGGAGGCCCCATACCACCACGAGCTGAAGACTCAGTTGGACCACCTCAGCTTCATGATGTATGATTGTCAGCAAGAACTAGACAATTCCCATGACTACTCCAACCACAAGTCCGCCATCATCAAGATGAAGGATCAGACCATCGCCATGCTAGCGAAGGACCGCAAGTCTCGTTGCCGTCAGCTTGACAAGAAGGAGCGCATCATTGCCCATCTTCGCCATCGTATCTCGTATTTGGAGGAGACCATACACGAGAGAGACATGCAGTTGGAGGAAAGGGAGAATGCCGTAGAAGATCTTCGTGGAGACCCCTACTCCTATCTCAGCGATGATGATGACTTTCTGGAAGATCAGGCCATGGACTTCTTCACCAATGAGGAGGATTTCGCCTTCATCGATGACGATGAGGATGACGATTACACCGACTTCGAGGAGTAGTAGCACTTGAGCACTAGCGTAGTGAGTTGTATTCGGTCCCACTGTATCGTAGTTTCTAGAATGGTTCTTAAAACCATCTGTTTTCCCTTGTTGTGTTGTGTGTTGTACCGTGTGCTATGAATGAATGAATGAATGAAAAGCAAGTTCCTAGAAAATCTGAGTCGAACTTTAAAAACTTTTCAAAGTCCCTGAACCTTAGAAATTTCCCTCTTTTCTCATGATCTATCTCAATCTCCAGATGCCTCGCGGAGGAAGTGGTTCATCCCCGGACCCGATGTTGCAGATCCTGCAAATGTTGGTTTCTGACCGCGAAGCTGAAAGAGCAGAACGTCAAGGCAACTTAGCCACCCTACAACAGATAGCTCAGCTGTCCCACAACAATCAAGGCCAAGGAAATCAGGACAACCATGGATCTAAGCTCAAGAATTTCTAGAACACCAATGCACCTGTTTTCACTAAGTCGGAAGAGCCCCTAGATGCAGATGATTGGCTGCAAACCATGGAAAACAACCTGGAATTCGTCGGAGTGGAAGCTAACGAGAAAGTTCTGTTCGCCACCCACTATCTAGCCAGAGATGCAAGAGCATGGTGGAACAGCGTTCGTGCAATGACCGGAGGACAGATGATGACCTGGGAGGAATTCAAGGTCAAGTTCAGCAGAACCCATGTGCCACCGGGTTTCATCAAGATAATGAGAGATGAGTTCAGAGAACTGAAGCAAGGAAGGATGACCGTAGTGGAATACCGTGACAAATTGTTGTCATTAGCTAGGTATGCCCCGGATGATATCGACACTGAAGCCAAGAAGAAAGAAATATTCTTGAATGGTCTGCACGATGAGATGCAGACGGTGTTGGTCAATATAACCTTTGCTGATCTTGAAGCCCTCGTTGACTCTGCCATTCAGATGGAAGGAAAGATCAACCAAGCCAACGAGAACCGCAAGCGCCGCATGATGCATCATCCAGGAACCCATCATACGCCAAAGTATCGCCCCAACCCATCTCCAGGATTTGCCCCGAGAACCAACCGACCCCCGATGAACCGTCCGACCTATCCCAATTGTGGAAACCCAAGGCCCGGTGGAAATCACAACAACCCCAGCAACTCTGGCAATTTCAACCGTGCACCACCCAAGTTCAACAACAACAATGCTACCGCCAACACCAACACTGCCACGAGGACTGGAAGCAATGTTGTGCCTGTTGCAGCAAAGGACAAGTCGCAAGTGACTTGTTATGACTATGGAAATAAGGGTCACTACTCTAATGAGTGCCCCAAGAAGAATGTCGCAGCCCCCAATGCAAATGCCCCATCTCAGCAGCAGCGTCGTGTTCAACCCGGAAGAAGGTTTGCCCCAGGGAATTCGCTCAACCGCAATGGCCGTCTTTTTCTCATACATGCTGAAGAAGCCCAGGAAGCGCCAGACATCGTGCTGGGTATGTTTTCTGTTAATTCAGTACTTGCTAGAGTGTGGTTTGATTCTGGTGAATCGCACTCATTTGTCACCAAAGAATTTGCATGCACTGGTAAAATTCAACCAACCAAACTGAAGCATGTTATGATTGTTCAAATCCCCGGTTCAACCACCAAAGCTAGGCAAATTTGCAAAGCCGTCCCTATCCGAATCCATGGCATAGATTTTTATGCTAATCTGATAGTACTCGGAACTAAGGGTTTGGAAGTAGTACTAGGAATGGATTGGATGTCCAAACATAAAGGATTAATTGACTATGCCAAGAAAGCCATAACCATGACCAGTATCGCCGGAACATCAGTCGAGCATGTATCTGAAACCTTACCTCGTCAATTCAAGTGCAACAAGAGTATAGCCCAGCCTACCATTGACCAAGTCCAGATAGTCTGTGAATACCCCGATGTATTTCCAGATGTTTTGCCCGGTATGCCCCCAAATCGGGATATCGAGTTTATCATTGAACTAATGCCCGGAACAGGACCGATATCCCAGAGACCATATAGTATGAACCCGTCTGAACTAGCAGAACTAAAGAAGCAAGTGGATGCCATGTTGGAAATTGGATTGATTCAACCAAGTGCGTCACCATGGAGATCACCTGTCTTGTTTGTGGATAAGAAAGATGGAGGTAACCGTTTGTGTACGGATTATTGGAAGTTGAATGATGTCACTATCAAGAACAAGTACCCATTGCCCAAGATAGAAGATTTGTTTGATCAGTTGACCGGTGCCAAAGTGTTTTCTAAAATTGATCTTAGAACTGGCTATCATCAACTCAAGAGTCGCGCAGAGGATATTTCCAAGACTGCCTTTACCACCAGATATGGATTATACGAGTATACTGTCATGTCTTTTGGATTAACCAATGCCCCCGCTTATTTCATGAATCACATGAATAAGATTTTTATGGACTTCCTGGATAAGTTTGTCGTTGTTTCAATCGATGACATTCTGATTTATTCCAAATCAGAAGAAGAACATGAGCTACACCTAAGGACCATTCTTGAAACCCTTAGAGAGCATCAGTTGTATGCCAAGTTTAGCATATGTGAATTCTGGTTACAGGAAGTAGGATTCCTCGGTCACATTGTATCAGCCGGAGGAATTGCCGTTGACCCTGCAAAGGTGAAAGATGTCCAAGATTGGCAAGCCCTAACCACTCAAACCCAAGTTCGTGCATTTCTCGGATTGGCGGGATACTACCGCAAGTTCGTAGAAGGATTCTCGAGTATCGCCAGACCCATGAACCAATTGCTGAAGAAGGACAAGAAGTTTGAATGGACGGACAAATGTGAAGCGAGTTTTCAAGAACTTAAGAGAAGATTGATTTCAGCCCCAATCTTAATCATGCCAGATATCACGAAGCCCTTTGACGTGTATTGTGACGCATCCAAGATTGGTCTCGGATGTGTGCTAATGCAAGAAGGCAAAGTTATATCCTATTTATCCCGACAACTGAAACAACATGATCAGAACTACCCAACCCATGACCTCGAGCTCGCAGCTGTAGTTCTAGCCCTGAAGACATGGAGGCATTACCTGATGGGAAATTGTTGTGAGATTTATTCGGATCACGAGAGCCTGAAGTATATATTCACTTAGAAGGAGCTGAATATGAGACAGAGAAGATGGATTGAGATAATCAAGGATTATGATCTGGACATTCACTATCACCCCGGTAAAGCCAATGTGGTAGCAGATGCCCTTAGCAGATTGCCGTGTCGCTTGAACTCCATGATTTTGAAGGAGCAACCAAGTCTGCACAAAGAGATGGAAGATTTCCGAATGTAATTAGTGAGTGAAGGATTTTTGGCTAGCATAGAACTTCAACCCACTTTGATCAGCCAGATCAAAGGGGCGCAGAAAGGAAATGCTAGTATTGCCGGAATCAAGCGTCGTATCGGTACAGGAAAGGTACCCGGATTCACCGAAGATGAAGAAGGAGTTCTGTGGTACAAAGGACGCCTTTGTGTACCAGCAGACTCTGAGTTGAAAGAATTTATTCTGAACGAAGCTCATGATACTCTTTATTCTATCCACCCCGGAGGAACGAAGATGTATCAAGATTTCAAAGAGCAATTTTGGTGGCATAAGATGAAGCGAGAAATCGGAAGCTATATCGCCAAGTGTGATATATGTCAGCGAGTCAAGGCGGGACATCAAAGACCCGCTGGATTGTTGCAACCATTGCAGATTCCAGAATGGAAATGGGATTCTGTTGGAATGGACTTTATCACCGGATTGCCAACTTCTAGTAGGGGAAATGACTCTATCTGGGTCATAGTTGACAGATTGTCCAAAGTCGCCCATTTCCTACCAGTCAAGACCACGTATCAGAGTTCGAAGCTAGCGGAGTTATACATCTCTAGAATCGTCAGTTTGCATGGAGTCCCCAAGAACATTGTATCTGATCGAGGAACTCAGTTTACCTCGAGATTCTGGAAGAAAGTCCAAGAAGGTTTAGGAACCCGACTAGATCTCAGCCCAGCTTATCACCCTCAAACCGACGGACAAATGGAGCAAGTAAATTAAATACTCGAAGACATGTTGAGAGCATGTGTGTTAGAGTATGGATCTAAATGGGAAGACTGTATGTCGTTTGCAGAATTTTCATACAACAACAGTTATCAAGCTAGTTTGCAAATGGCCCCATTTAAATTCATGTATGTAAGGAAGTGTCGCACCCCTTTGAACTGGTCGGAAGTAGGAGAGAGCCAGATTTTTGGACCCGACATCCTACGCGAAGTAGAAGAAAAGGTTCACAAGATTCGTGAGCACCTCAAGACAGCCCAGTCAAGACAGAAGAGTTACACTGACAAAAGACGTCGAGACCTCGCTTTCAACATCGGAGATTTTGTGTATCTGAAAGTGTCGCCATTGAAAGGAATGCAACGTTTCCAGCTCAAGGGAAAGTTAGCCCCCAGATATATCAGACCCTTCAAGATTCTGAACCGTCGAGGATAAGTGTCGTATCAATTGGAACTGCTCGAAGAGATGTCAGCCGTGCACAATGTGTTCCATATCTCATTACTTCGCAAGTGCCTCGAAGTTCCGGAGAAGACTGAAGTGTTCAAGAATATTGATCACCGGACCATAGAGATCAACGATGACCTGATCTATCCTGAAGTACCCATCCATATTTTGGAAGAAGCTTTCAGAACTACCAGAACCCGAAGCATCAAGTTTCTCAAGATTTAGTGGAGCAACCACACAGAAGAGGAAGCTACCTGGGAGCGCGAAGATCACATCAGGACGGAGTTTCCCGATCTCTTCAAATCCTAGGTAATCTTTTTTGTCCTTTTTCAAATCTCGGCACGAGATTTTGTTTAAGGGGGAAGTTTTATAACATCCCAAAAATATTAAACTTGGATCATCAAACTCTAATCATCAAAATTAGGGTTAACAAAAACTTTCCCAACTAAAAATATGAAAGCATTCATATGTGTGTGTATTCAAAATTTGGATTATTTTGAATTGCCATGGTTCTGTGTTTCTTTGCTTGTAAAATGATTCTTAGGTGAAATAAACATCATCTAAAAAATCCCAAAACTTTTCCCAAAGACAAACAACTCAAAATAAACAAATGAAGTGAATGGTCATTTTTGCCAAATTAACTCTCATGCCTACTTTGGCTATCCCTAGTTCTCAAAACTTAACAGAAACATTTGTGGATCTTTGCACCCCTTGTTAGTACTCATAATAAGGTACCAAGGCCCACTTTGTGATCCTCCAAACACATTCAAACGCTCAGTTTAAATAACAGTTTAAAATTGAATCTATCTCATATGGAAAGATCCCACTATTTCAAAAACCACTCAAACAAGCTCAATTTTCAAAACCCAAGCACCCACAGAACCCTCGGCACATGCCTAGAACACCCACCAAAAATCTTTTCAAAATTCAAAAGTAAGTTTCTTGCGGCCATTTCATCAAACACCTTGCAGATTCAAATCAAACAAATCACAAACACTATTGTGTGCAGTAAATTGGGCCTCACTTGTTCCCCCTCTGGTTGCAACTAGCCCTTAATAGATCATCTAGCTCTTCTAACTATCCTTAGCATCATTGTGAGCTTGCCTTGCCATCAATGGTGAGCAGGCCGAGCCTCACCATGCCACCCCAAGGTGGACAGCAAGCTAGAGGAAGAACTAGCCATGCCCACCTTGTCTAGCATGCAGCCCATGCCTCCCTGCCCCCTCTTGACCAGCCCTAGCTTGAAGACACAGACAGGAACCGCCAGGAATGCCGTGCCCGCGCCGTTGTCAACCATGCCGACGTGCACCACCATGCACGCGCCGTTCGCACTCAACCCGACCACCTCGAGCCCTTGCCACCCGCCAGCATGAACCCCACCGTCCCAGGAGACCACTAGACATGATCGTTTCCTCGCCCGTACCCCGTAGCCACCACACGCTGCGGAGTTTCCCGTCGGTACCGCGTAGAGCACCGCACGTTCCCGACCAATTTCCACCACCCCTAAGCGCGCATTTAAGCTCTAGAGCATCACCAGGAGACCGCCCGTCGATCGCCAACCTCAGCCATGCCGCTAGCCGCCCGTAGCCATGTCGCCACCATCGCCTGCCCATCCCTCTCGGTCTCCCCGTCGAGCCTATAAAAGGAGGCCACCCCAACCATTTGAAACACACCATTCCACTCCCCTCACCTCACTGGTCATTCCACTCTCTAGCCGGAGCACGAGGAGCAGCAGATCGTCAGAATTGCGTCGTAGCAGGCCGACTCTGGAGAAGAAGTGGGCCGTTGATTTCGACCACCTCCGGAGCTGCCTCGACCATCCCTAAGCTCGCCGTCGACCACTCGATCAATTGCCCACCTCGCCGTTGTTGCTGGAGCCCTGGTTTGCCCCCTATGCACCCCCCCACTAAGCTGCTAGGGTTTGAGCTCGCCGGTGACATGTTCATCATCGACGACGATACCCAGCCGTAGATCTCCCTTCTAATCCAATGAACCACACATCCCCGTACCGCTTCGCGTGTTATGAGCCACTGACTGGTGGAACCCCCCTGTCAGCTGAGCCCCGCGCTGCGGAGTAACACTGGGCCGGCCCATTAACCTCTCCCGCTCAGCCCAACCGTTTGAATTTATATTTTTCTATTTTAATTCAAACTCAGTTCTGTACCTAGATTCAAAAATCAACCCAACTCGATTCAATGAACCAAAATACATGAAACTAATTTTGTTATAAAGGTACTGAAATGCTTAATCCAAGCCCGTTGGACTCAAATCATTTTGATCTGTAGATCAACCTTGGTAAAAATAACAAGTAAGAAGCTTTTCTGCATTCAATTTTTTTCAAAATTCAACCATAATAGCTTTTGAGTTGATTCCAACTCTCAAAAATCACATTTGATCATAGCTTTCAAAATATATAAAAACATTTGGGTTTACTTACAGAAATAATGTTCAAGTAATAAAAGAATGCCACTTAGGCATTTCTAGTCACTTTATTTATTTAAATTAAAAAGGTTAAACCTTCTTAAATTGTGACACCACTTTAAATCACATTCCCATGTACTGAAATATGTGGTGATGACATGTGTCAACATGATCCCATGTTTAAGTTGGAGAATATTAAATCTTAAGTAGTTTTTCAATGAGTAGAAATTACTTCTCTCAAAATTAAAATAACAAGACAAATTCTTTAATCTTGTAATGATAGGTGATGATGCTAGATCATCTATAGTACACCTTTGTGTGATGAGTGAAAATAGTTAAGTATTGTTTGGTGATTGTGTACCTCGTATTTATTTATAGACGCTAGTATCGACCAAGGATACGAGGAGGAAGGAGGATACTACGAGGAAGAAGCTGAGGAGAACTTCAACCACTGCTCTACACAAGGCAAGCCTAATACTACTAGTTGATTTAGCAAGCTATTAACTTAGCAACCTAACCCTTGCAAGATACCCTACTCATGCAAGCTAATACTTGCTTGTTACCATGCCAACTATATGCCTTAAGCATATGTGATCATACCCACTTGATAACCCAATCCTAGTTTTACTTGCAAGCTTTATACTTTATTTCTTTATCAAAGCTTTCTCTTAGAGTTTACTTAAGAGACTTGTAGATTCTAGGAAGATAATTGAAGGTTGCATAAAGAGCATTAAATTCAACCCAAGATAGATAATCTTGATGTCCTCCTAAGGCATGAGATTGAACTTTATTAATCTCCACTTGTTTACCACCCCTCATTAGTACTTACCCCACTTGTAGATGCTAGTGATAAGCATAAAACTTGATCAACTTTAGATGGGAATACTTGGTGAAAATGGTTATGAAAACCTTGGAATGATGAGTCATTCTACTGAAATGTTTTGACATGTGTTTCCGAACACCAGATGATTTTGATGATGAAAACTTTGAGGCATGAGCCTTGGTCCTTTATAAAACTGATGGTTTTCTGGATGCGATACCATTCCAATTTTACCGTACAACCACAAAACCCGAAAATTGGGTAGGGCTTGACTGGAAACTTATATACCTTAGTATGGGTTCCCTCACGGAAGGTCTGAGCTAAGGCTACCTTGTGAAGATTGTCCACCTGTGCAGTACCCAAGATGATAGTTGGTCATGGTTGGGAGGCCAAACTCACAGGAGAGGTGCCTATACTAGGGCATGTAATTGAAAGGCTAGGATTGTTTATCCGCATACTGAGTATGGTGAATTCATGATTTGTTCCTGACGGATGTATCAAATGTTGTGGTGAAAGTGTACAATCTTTGCAGAGTGTCAAACTATTCGAATAGCCGCGTCCGCGGTTATGGACAGTTGGAGTGGCCATACTGTTCCCCCTTCAGATGTTTTCAAAATGACTTGTGAAATGAATTGAGACTTTGACTTGACCACAACAGATTTGTGATATGAAATTCAAGTTCCCACTTAGGTGTTATAAATTTTTCAACTAGCTTTCTTTGCTTCTAAACTTAGTAGAGGTAAATCTGGATTTTTGCAAAACAACCCTAGAGCTTAGTGTCCTACTAAAAAAACCCCCTTAAATTGTTAGTATTAGTTTGCGAGTACTTAAAGAGTACTCATGGATTTGTCCCTAGCTATTCCCGTGGCCAGACTATGAAGAGGAGTACCAGGATGATGGACCACAAGAAGGTTACGACAACTAGGATCATCTCCCATCGTCAGCATTGCCTGTGACCCGGAAGATGGAGCTTTGCCTGTGCTACCTGTATTATTACGTTATTCCGCTACTTGAGTTGTATTAAGAACTGGATCATGAGATCCTTATTTGTGTAAGACCTTATGTATGGTTTGTAATGGATGATGTATCGTGATATCCAAAGTTTTTATGTCTCGCAAAAATGGTATAACATGCATCTGGGATTAAAAATCCGGGTGTTGACATCTTGGTAGGAATCTTCCTAAGTCAAGAGACATGATATGCTAGTATGCTTAGCCTAGCTATTAGAAATACAAGGGTGGAATATTCATACTATGAAATTATGCAAAGTCTATGACTAAGTTTTTGATTAATAAAATAACTAAGCGAAAGAATCACTTGGGTGGAATGGTATGATGGTTTGTGTTGAGTGGTTACACAAGGCCCATTTCTATGGTTTACCTTGTGTATAAGACTTGTGGAAAGCCACCCAGGAACAAAGAGATTTGAGATGTTTTGTGTTGACAAGCTTCTAGTGCAGCCACATGGCATATGGGCTCTGCCTTAACTACATAGGTTGCAAGAACTCAGACAGGCAGACAGTTGGTGGTGGTGATGATAGGATGGAACGCGTTTGTGCTGATCTGAGGGATTGTTTCTGAAAAGTCTCGTCTCGATGCATGTCGAGTCTTGTGGGAAAAGTACACCACCTCTCGAGAGGGTAAAACCTAAGTAATTAGCCGTGTCCCCGACAATGGACAATTTGAGCATCAAAGATATTGAAGCTATCAAGGATCTCCTCATCCCAATTTCTCTAAGTTAAAACTTGTTGGGTGAAGAAGGGAAGCGCCTGGTGTGTAACCAGTGTGCTATTGTGTGATGAAATGTTTTGAAAAGAGAAAACTATTTTCAAAGGATAGGGAAAACTTGTTTTATGAAAAGGCCAGCCAAAACTCCACTTAGCCAAATATCCATGTAGATGTTAGATTTTCCATATCAATATGACATCACTTGCCAATACAATTCAAATATATTGACCCTTGTGGCTGTAACTTGTTATGTTGCAGGTTTGTTTGATGTTAGTGAAGTGTGTTGAGTAGGGATTACAAGTATACAACCAACATGATTGCCTATGGCACATGAAGATGAAGGACTCCATGCTATATGGTTATTTCTGTTGCTTTGTAATTAGATAGCCATATGAGCTTTGTAAGATGTAATGAATTATTTTATTCCTGGTTATGAGTTGTAATATGACCTTTGTTTCTTGATATTACCTCTTAAGTTGTGGGTGCTAGCTATTTGATCCAGGGACTAGCACTGTAAACACAGGGATCTCTACGTTATTAGGTTAGGACCTCTACAGGGGTTCCAGGTAGCAGCCTGAGGACTATGGGATGTACGTCGCTTCTGTTTATGGCCTCTTAGGCCCTTTGCTAAGTTCTTGTGTAGAACAACGTATTTTGCTTTCGCTGTTTGATGTAATTTTGGGTCTGTGACCTCTGATTTGTAATAACTCTAATATCGTACTCTGATAAGAGTTTAAACTTATGTTGTTGAATCCATGAGTTCTGTAATGCTATCGAATCATACTGTGATCTTCCATGCTTGGATTTGAGCTTATCTTAGATGGTTATCTGAGGTTAGTTTAACCCTAATCCTGGGGGTGTTACAGGTTTTGGTATCAGAGCTGGACTGCCTGTAGGAAACCCTTTTATTGGTCGATGTTGAGTCTAGAAGTTGACAAAACTATTTGAAAGTTAAAAATTATTTGCAGAAACTCTGACTAGGATTTTTACTCCTTCTCCGGTGTGTTTCTGGTGCTAGAGTTTTCTTACCCTATTTGGTTTGGAAAGGTTTTCATTCCTTATCTCATATCTCAAAACTTTTAGGATCATGGTTTTGGGTTGTTTTTCTAAAGTACTCTGTACCTGGTTGTTATCCCCAGAGTTTCAAGACATCTCAGTTCTACTTGGTGTGTAACATCTTAGCATTCCATTGGCATGGTTTGTAAGTCAGCTGGTTAGTGTATACATTAGTATGCTTTGATACTACCATGCCTGATAAGATGATACGTTTATATTAAGTACTCTTTGTTCATATTTCCATCTTGTTCCTTTTAATTCCTTGTCTAACTCCTTTTGTCCTTCCAGGATGGGTGATACCTCTCGTGCCCGAACTCGTGCTCATGCCCGTGGTGCTGTAAATGAGGGTGAATCTTCCAACCTTCCTCCACCACCATCCATGGTCCAACTCATGGCCATGTATGAAACCAACCGTGCTGACAACATGAGGCTCCTTGAAAGGATTAAGCGCATCACCTCTCAACGCCAGAACAATCAAGTTGGTATCAAGGACTTCACATGTCTCACTCCGCCAGTTTTCAGCTATTCCACTGAGCCACTTGATGCGGACTACTGGCTTTGCACTATGGAGCGCAAACTTCAGGTTGGTCATGTTGCTCAAGATGATTGGGTGACTTTTGCTGCCTATCATCTGGAGGGAGCAGCTGGCTCCTGGTGGGAAAATTTCTTGGCAATGCAAGGAGCTCAACATGTTGTTTCATGGCAAGAGTTCACTGAAGCCTTTCGAGCTTACCATATTCTGGAGGGTCTGATGGATCAGAAGAGGGAGGATTTCCTAAAGCTTAAGCAGGGCACTGGTTCCGTGTGTGACTACTAGCACAACTTCAATCGTCTTGCCTGCTATGATACTGAAGAGGTCTCCACTGATGCTAAGAAACAAGCTATGTTCCGCAAGGGACTGGATCCTAAGGTTCGTCGTGATATCCACCTCATAGACTTTGGTAACTTCCAAGGTCTTGTCAACAAGGCTATAAAGGCCAAGAGTGGAAAGGTGGAGTATGAAGAAACTGTAAGCGTCCTCAGGAGGGGTACAGCAAGGTTGGTTCTAGCAATAAGAAGTGTTGTGTCTTCGTACATTAAAGTGTTGTCCCACATGGTCCTTAAACCTCAAGGTCTTTTGGATATGATCCTCGTCCGAATGCTACCTTAAACAATGCTGGTGGATCAAACTACCCTCCTGCTGGCAATGCATCAGGTTCTATATGTTTCAATTGTCACCAGCCTGGCCACTATGCAAAGGAGTGTCCTCAAAAGAATGCCGCTGAGAAGGCACCACCACCAAAGAAGAATGATAAGTACCAAGGTGCTGGAAGAGGTCGCCTGAACCATATTTCCGCTGAGGAGGCTTAGGAAGATCCAAGCATCATTATGGGTACATTTCGTATCAATCAAATTCCAGCTAAAGTTTTGTTTGATTCTGGTTCATCGCATTCATTCTTGTCACAAGCTTTTGCTCAAATGCATGGGATAAGTTTTGAGGGGTTATCTGTTACTTTGCTAGTTCAGTCTCCTGGTTCTAGGTGGTGTTCCACCATGGTTAGTCATGTGAATCTAATTTAAGTTGCATTTCAACTTTTCCCCACTTCTTTGATTGCCATCAAGTCAACTTACATTGACATCATTCTGGGCATGGATTGGTTGACCCGCTGTCAAGCTATCGTTGACTGTACAACTAAGTCTGTGACTCTAACCAGTCCTGCTGGCATAACAGTCAAGTATTGGACCATAGGTTCACCATCTCCTTCAGTTCTTTCTATTCCTGAAGCAGAGTTGTATGCTCTTGAAGTTCTACCTCCACTGGAGATTCAAGATGTTTCTTTGGTCTGTGAATTCCCAGATGTCTTTCCCGAGGAGTTGTCTGGCATGCCACCTGATCGAAGTGTGGAGTTTGTCATAGAGTTAGCTCCTGGAACTGCTCATGTTTCTAAAGGACCCTATCGTATGCCTCCTCATGAGCTTGTGGAGTTGAAGAAGCAGTTAGAGGAGTTAGAAGGAAAAGGATACATTCATCCCAGCACATCTTCTTGGGGATGTCCTACCATCTTTGTTAAGAAGCGGGATACCAATATACCGAGCCTGGTTGTGGATTATCGCCCACTCAATGCTGTGACTATCAAGAATAAGTATCCCCTCCCTAGGATCAATGATCTCTTTGATCAGTTAAGTGGTGCCACCGTCTTCTCCAAAATGGATTTGAGGTTAGGGTATCACCAGATAAAGATCCGTAAGGAAGATATTCCAAAGACTGCTTTCACCACTTCGTTATGGTCTTTACGAGTATATAGTCATGTCCTTTGGTATTACCAATGCTCCAGCCACTTTTATGCGGCTTATGAACTCTGTTTTCATGGATTATCTTGACAAGTTCGTTGTGGTCTACATCGATGATATTCTGGTCTATTCCAAGACTGAAGAAGAGAACGCTGAACATCTTTGTTTGGTGTTGACAAAACTTAGAGAACATTGTCTCTATGCTAAGTTTTCCAAATGTGAGTTTTGGTTACAAGAGCTCATATTCCTTGGTCATGTTTTTTCCGCCAAAGGGGTTGCCGTTATCCCAGATAAAGTCCAAACTGTCCTTGACTGGGAGTCTCCCAAGTCCGTTAAGGACGCCCGAAGTTTTCTCAGGATGGTTGGTTATTACCGTCGGTTCATCGAGAACTTCTCCAGGATTGCAAAGTCGATGACTGATCTTCTTAAGAAGGATAAGAAGTTTAAATGGTCTGATAAGGCTAAAGAAAGCTTCCAGATGTTGAAAACCAAGTAAACAACTGCTCCGGTGTTGGTTCGCCTAGACACCAGCAAAGACTTTGTCGTCTTATGTGATGCTTCTCACCAAGGTCTTGGATGTGTGTTGATGCAAGATGGGCATGTGGTGGCTTATGCCTCCCGTCAGTTAAAACCACATGAGAACAACTACCCAACTCATGATCTTGAGCTTGCATCTGTTGTTCATGCTCTTAAGCAATGGCGACATTACCTTATCAGTAGTCATTGTGAGTTATACTCGGATCATCAGAGTCTAAAGTATCTTTTCACACAACCTGATCTGAATCTCAGGCAAACAAGATGGTTGAAACTCATCAAAGACTATGATTTGGGTCTCAACTATCAACCTGGCAAAGCCAATGTTGTTGCTGATGCATTAAGTCGTAAGTCTTATTGCAACAACTTGATGATCAAGCAATCTCAACCTTCTCTTCATGAGGAATTTTCTCGATTGAATCTTGAAGTAGTTCCTCGTGGATTGCTTTCTACCCTTGAAGTGAAGTCTTCTATAGAGGATGAAATCAAGCTTTCTCAGAAGAATGATTTTGAAGTTGCTAAGATCAAAGGGAACATTGCTAGCGGAGTTGCTAAGTGTTTCTCTGTTGATAATCAAGGTATTGTTTACTTTGGTAACCGTCTGGTAGTGCCGAAGAGAACAGAGTTGGGGGATTTAATTCTCCGAGAGGCTCATGAATCACCTCTTTCTATCCACCCCTGGAGGTACCAAGATGTACCGGGATCTTCGTCAAAGATTCTGGTGGTCTGGTATGAAGAAAGATATCGGTCGTTTTGTTGTTGAATGTGACATTTGTCATCACGTCAAAGCTAAACATCAAAGTCCCGTAGGTCTCCTACAACCACATCGCATCCCTGAGTGGAAATGGTATGAAATAAGTATGGACTTCATCACTGGTCTCCCTAAAACTCAAAAAGGAAATGATGCAATATGGATGATCGTTCACTATTTGTCCAAGGTGACTCACTTTCTTCCCATCAAAGAAAGCCTTCGAGCCAGTGAACTGGATGATCTCTACATCTCCTGGATTGTTTTTCTTCATGGTATTCCTAAGAAGATGACATCTAACCGTGGAATTCTGTTCACCTCCAAGTTCTGGGAAAGTTTCCAAACTGCTATGGGAACTAATCTCTCCTTCAGTACAGCTTATCATCCTAGCACCGGTGGTCAGACCGAAAGGGTAAATCAAATCCTTGAGGACATGCTTAGAGCGTGTGTCATATATTTTGGCAAGAACTGGGAGAAATGCCTTCCTTTTGCTGAAATATCCTACAACAACAGTTACCAGTCCAGTATAGATATGACACCATTCCAGATCTTATATGGAAGAACCTGTCGTACTCCTTTGAACTGGTCAGAAACCGGCGAAAGAAAGTTCTTTGGTCCGGATATGATCCAGGAAGCAGAAGATCAAGTTCGTATCATTCGAGATTGTTTAAAAACTGCTCAGTCTCGCCCAGAAAAGCTATCATGATCGTCATCATCAACATGTTGAATATGAGGTTGGTGATCAAGTTTATCTTTGGGTCACATCTTTAAAAGGTGTCTACCATTTCGGTATCAAACGCAAAATGGCTCCTCGCTATGTTGGTCCTTTTGCATTCTTTCCAGGCAAGGTAAACTCGCATATCAATTGGAGTTGTCTATAAACTTCCCTGAGGTGCATGACGTCTTTCATGTATCTCAACTCAAGCATTGTTTCAAAGACCATGTCCATGGAGTTGATCACCAAACTCTTGATCTCTAGAAGGATCTGACTTACCGTGATTATCCTGTTCGTATCCTTGATGAAACCGAGTGCAAGACTCGTAGTCAAAACATCAAGTTCCTGAAAGTTCAGTGGTCTCATCACTTTGAGGAAGAAGCAACCTAGGAAAGAGAAGATCGTCTTCGATCTGAGTACCCTGCCTTCTTTTCTAAAACTTAGGAATCTCAGGACAAGATTCTTGTAAGGGGGTAGAGCTGTAACAGCCCAAGTTTGTAATATATATATAGTACTTAAGCATTGCATGCATCTGTTTAAATCAATAAAATGTATGCATGTGAGAAAGTGTTGAATAATGCATACTCTAAACCCTATTTTTGCTTCCTCTCTTTGAAATCTATTCAAAAGGAGGTTTCGGAAAATATTTAAAATATCCAAAATGTGTGGAGCTCAAACAGTATGGAGGGCTCCTATGTATTTCAAATAATATTTTAAACCTTCTTGTATTTTAGAAATAATCCAAAATAGTTTTCAAATGAATTTACAAAAGATAAAGTGGAAAACAGAAATAGAAAAAAACTTTAGATTTAAAAAATGCAGCAGCAGCGGCCCATCTCTTCTTTTCCCTATACCTGCCACCCGCGCGTAGCAGCCAGCAGCCCAGCTCGGCCCACCCGGGGCCTAGGATCCGGCCCATACCAATTCGGCCTCCTCCTCTCGATCGTCTACCTCCAGACAGGTAGAGAGCTGTCTGTCGCTGCCGGCGTCAATCTCCACCGCCTGCGCTGTGCCGTTCGTCGAGCTCCTAGAGAGGATAAGGTCGCCACGACGTTGCCTCGCTCTCCCTACCCACTTTCCCCTCTCTCCCTCGCTCTCGCTTGATCTCTCCCGTGCAAGCCCGAAACCCTAGTCACCGGTGCCGACGAATCGCCGCCGTCTTCGGCCTCCCCTCATTGTTCTAAGCGCATAGGAAGCACCACCGCATTTTGTTGATCTTCCTCGTCATATAAATCGAGCAGGGGCGCTAGGAATCAACCACCATGTCGTCTTCTTCCTCAAGTCCAACGACCTCCGCCGCCCGCATCCCTGACACTCCGGTCCACCCCACGCCTCATCGTCGACCCCTTCAGCTCCAGGGTGAGCACGCGGTCCTCCTGGACCACATCTTCGTCCCTCTCCCCCTCTGTATTCCGTGTGCGCTGGCGATCTGCGATCACCGTCGCTGCCCGTCGCTGTGGACGTTGCTCTGGCGACCAAGGAGCAGCGGCACCGCCCCTAGATGATTCGTCCGGTCCTGCTCATTCTAACAAGCTTGGTCACACCCGCTGGTGTGGCCTAGATTGCCGGCTCAAGCCACCTTCCGCCGGTTAACAGCTGTGCCGACGTGGTGCTGAGGTAGCCGTGACGTGGCCAGGGGCCCAACTGCCAGCCTCTGTGGCTAGGTGTCCCTGTGGTGCAAATAGTTATAGGGTTAGGGTTTGATGACATCAGGATGATGTAATAAGTGTTTAATCCTTTTCAGAAATGTTTAAATATGGCAGAAATTAATATAAACTTGTAAAATTCATAACTAATTCATATTTATTCAGAAAAATATGAATAATATATCAAAATGTTCAGAAAATTAAGAGTTATATGTCTAAGCAATCATCATACATTGTCAAGCAACTTTAAACGCTAGTTTAGTTGGAAGAACATCAACACCCCTCATATACATGTGGGTTCGATGATGCACCTTCACCAGGGCATTCTGAACCCTCTTAACTCGATGTTTCACCTAGGGTTACTGCGTAGTATCTAATATGACATGTCATACATATTGTTTGCGCATTGTATTATTCCATGTCTTGATTGTCGCCTTTCTTTCCGGTATTGGTTGTTCGCGATAGGATCCGAGCCCGAGGGTGAAGCCAACGACACCGAAGATCCATATTTGTCTATTGAAGGACAAGGCAAGCGTAGCCTCTCATTCTGAACCTACTTTTACAAAGTATATTATTTTCCCGCTATGATGCGCATGATTTCCAATGTGGTCTTTTGTCAGTAGATAGTGTTACCTATCTGCTGCACAGTTTCCTTTTGTAAGCCTTATACTCCTGATCCACTGCTCCTAGTGTACCTAGGTCTGGCATCTGAGTGTTGCTAGAGCTTTTGCGATTGACAGCTTAGCCATGCTTAATAGTACCGTCTGATACATTCAGATGATGACTCGAAGGTGCCAAAGAATCTAGAAAGATATGAGGTATCATCAATGGAGATAAATAAATATGTTAAGGCTTGTATGGGAGGCCACGTTGGGTGTGGTTTTTGTAGTCCCATGCTTGCCACCATTAGGACCCGAGTTCTTGCCTCTTGAACCAAGACGAGCGTACAACCACACGGGGCCTGGAAAACCCCACGAGCAACTAACTTTCCTAGTAGATTCCATGAGTCACATAGTTCGGGCTTTCCATTTGGCATACGCATTGAAAACGTTTTTGAACATGGGGGTGAAGGAGGTGCGTCATAACAGGTAGGGAAGCATGGACCAGGTTGCTTGGGGTCGATGGAGCCCCTGGTGAACCAACCTCGCCTCACATCTCTAGGGACTGGCTTCGGGACTTGACCTGTTATGGTGGAACCATCCTTAGGGCGTGACTCATGGTCTCGGAGAAAGCAGGGTAAAGGTCGTGGTTAAACACCCTCTGCCGGCCTTCCAAGGAAGAGGGCTAATAATTTGGCATTAAGAGTCGGTTGGTACATGTGGGTAAAGTTGTACACTCTTGCAAGGTATTAATCTTTTAAAAAATCCATGTTCACGATTATGAACAACTTGGGAATGGACGTGATGATCATAGATAACTATAACCTAACGTCAAACTTGCTGATCCATGTGTGCTTAAGGATGCTTCCTTTGGGTCGAGGGGGTGATCCTAGATAGGAGGTCCTGATGACGCTGGTGATTATCAAGATATGCTGAACAAGATGAAGAAGTCATTATCTTATCCCTTTTAAAAGATTCTGAGTAGACGAGCCTCTTCTCTCTCTGGTTTACAAATACAGAAAGCTTTTTACAAAAGTAAATCTAGAGAAAGCCTTTCTAGCCAGTTGATACGTCGGAAATGTATCTATAATTTTTGATGCTCCATGCTTGTTTAGTATCTACTTTGCTTTGCTTGTATACACTTTGAGGTGCTTTTTTACATAATTCCAAACGGAGAGAGTATTAGGGTGTCAGGTCAGTCTCCTCCGAAGAGTGTCAGGACAGTCTACTCCGACCATCTAGACGTCTAGTACTATTAGTAGGAGTAGGCTGTCGATGGGTCACTATCTCGTCAAAATTCAGTTGAGAGGAGCGCACACTAGCTGGATTAATCCAGCCATTTCCCCTTGCCTATTCCCTAGCCCCCTCTTCCTGGTGTTTTCCCCTTCCACACCAAACGCCACCGCTGCCGCCATATGCCTCTTTCGGATTCTCTTCCGTGTCTCGGTCAGGGAGGTGCAGCCGTTGATTCTCCCTCTCTTCCGAAACCTCAATCAATAAAATACAGACGTTGCCTTGCGACGGCGTCAGCGAGCAAGAATAGTGAGCATGATTCTGAGCTGTTTCATTACGTGTTTACTGAAGGCCCGTTGAAGAAATCATAACCAGATGCAACGTCATCACCACCGCCAGCCTAATCAGTTTGTCCAAAATTTTTCTTGAATTTGCGAAATCTAGTGCAACATTGGATGCTTCACTGCAATTTGGCCTCCCATGTGTTCTTCATTCCCCCCGACAAAGGGACCGCCAGATTTCTTGCATTACTTCAAAATTGATAGCGCATCGTGCAAGCTGTCGCCGTTGGACAGGTTCTCGCACGATGCTATGGTACCATGTGGCGCCCCGCAAAACCACTACTAGAAAATCGTGTTGTTTTTGTGCATTGCATCATCATGACCGCATGCTCATGTCATCATGCCACATTGCATTTGTGCATCGTCATCATCATGCATGGTTTTTTGTCTAAACTATTTTCGAAACGCCTAGTTTTATTTTCTAAATATTCCCATCTTTATTCAAATTAAAACCCGGGTCTCCGGATTATTTTGCTTTGTCTGCCAACGGTTTTCAAAATCCCCGTTTTGAATAATAAAAATATTTTAAATTATTTTTGGGAGGCAGCCAGCCAGGCCCGAAAGCCTAGCCGGCCACCTCCAAATTAAAACACTACCCTGTCTATCCCCAAACCCAATTGCCACCAAATACTCTACCCACTCTAGTCCTATCCAGCCCTCCACCTCACCCCGGCCAATCACCACCCGCCACCTCACCACTCCCTTCCCCCCACCCAATCCCAGCGCGCCACCTCAGCCGCCTGCCCCACTCCCCACCTTTTCCCTCCTGCCCTGCCGCCTCTCTCTCTTCCTCTCTCTCTCTCACCGCCTGCCACCTCCTCACCTGGCCCACCACCTGGGCCGCTCCTCACACGCACACCCACGCCACACACGCACGCCCCACGCGCCTCACCCCCACCCCACCGACCAACATCACACCAGCCCCGGCCCGTACCGGATCCCCACTCCCGCCTGGCCCACTCCGCCCCGCGTTGCACGGCAATGCCCACGCGTCTGCGAGACCGAACCCTCTCCCTCGCGTCGACCTCCTCCCTCCCAGGCGCGCGTCGCCGCCGCCGGATTCCCAATCCACATCGCGCCCCGCTCCCGTCGACCTCACCTCTGCCGCCACCAGTGCGCCTCCCTCCCAGCCGCGAGCACGCGCTTGCTCTGACCTCCTGTCTGCTAGAGCCGCCGCCAGCCCCGCCCGTCCGGCCCCTGGTCTGCGACCTCGCCGTCGTCGCTCCTCTCGCCTGCGAGCTCTGCCGCTAGCAGCATCTCCCTTTTGCACTGTCGTGAGCATCGCCCGGGTCCCCTTTGCTCCCCGCGCCGACCTCTGCGTGCCTGGCGTCCTGGAGCCCTCCGTTGAGCTCGCCGCGTGCCCTACACCTCCGTCGCCCCTCCTCCTTTGCTGGCCGCAGCGACCTTTGCCTACAGCCTCGCGCCGCCTCCCTCGTGTTCCTCTCCGGCCACCGTCGCCTCGCGCCGCCTCCCTCGTGTTCCTCTCTGTGTGCACCTGTCGTCCTCCCCGGCGCCTTGCGAGCTTCCTGCAGCGTGACCGTGGCCACGTCCGTATCCTCTTGGGACCGCGCCACCTCGATCTTGTCTCCGCTCGCCACCGGACAAGCTCCTCCTCTGCGGCCTCTTCCCTTCTGTTGGCGCCTTCCACAGCAGGGCAGGCCGCGTCGTCCTCCAGGCTCCCAGATACCATGTGGTACCAGGATCCTCCAAGATGTCCGCCTGGCACTATGCCGCTAGGCCTGTGTCAATCATGTTGTGTTTCCCTGCAGGTTGTTTTCAACAGTTCCTGTGCTCAGGGTGTGCAATGCCTCTTTTTACCCGCATTTATCGATTTGTTTATCATCGCAGCGCTAGTGTGCCTCCGTTTGACAAAACCCGGTGCCACCAAGTTCTGTGTCTCCAAGATCTTCCGACTCGGCTACAAGTTCACCATTGATGATAAGTCGACACCCAAGATCTATGTCGCGGATACGCCAAGTTCTTCGCCCCGAATGCCAAGACCGACTCGATGGTGCGGACCCGACAAGATCTTCGCGATGATAAGATCGGCACCGACCAGGGCGGATCCGATGTGACCCCGACGCCAACCAAGTTCTTCTTCTCGGATGCGACAAGATCGACTTCCGTTGTCCGAGACCGATCTCGTCGAGCCGTTCTCCCGTCGAACCCTGAGACCAACCCCGAACCCCTCGGAGCCCAAGTTCGCCGAACCCTAATGTGATTCCCTATCCGAGACCCTATTTTTATAATATTACATTATCATCTTGTTGCATATTAATTGTTCATCTCGCATGCATATCATGTGGGTTGGGGAATTATGCCGATTCGCCTCATAATTAAATATGGAGTCGATATGCGGAATACCTTTGTCTTATTTCGGACTCCATTTAAATTTGTGTAGCGAACCGGTGATACTTTTTGCCATGTTAAGACAACATTTAAAATGTGGGGTATCTAAACAACATGAACCTAGTAAATAATTATCGGGACCCTGGTTCCGCTTAATATGGCCTAATTGCATCGCATGCCTACCATGGCATACATCATACATGCATCATGCCCGATCTTCTGCCGTAGTATTAAATATTGCACCCGGTGTTTTTGCTAGTGCTTTGCTTCTTCACGGATTAGGCCGATGAGTTGATGCGAGTGTCGATCCGATCATGGATGAACCTTCAGCAATGTTTTTCAGGCGAGCATCTCCCCCTTTCTACCCATCTTACTTTTATAGTATTTACTCCCTCCTGTTGATCTATTGCTATCTGTGTTGCGATGCTCTAGTTTTCGTACCCGTGATATCCCTTGCAGCCTTATATTGCCTTGGACACATCCTATTACCTGTTGTTTGGTAGATAGTTGGACCTGCGCGTCGTAGTCGCTTGCTCAAGTGCTGTTGCGTGTCGTCAAGTACCACAGTTGTTGGAGTATTGCCGCATGTTTAATGTTGGAGATGATCATGGCTTTAATTATTGTTTAATAACTAAAATTGAAAGTAGGTAAATGCAGAGGCACCGGTGGGTAATAGACAATATTTGGATTTTAACCGCTCACTGGTGTCCCGTAGGACCCCGAGTTCTTGACACCTGTTCCGAGATCGAGCGCGCTAACCACAGGTGGGGTGTGTGGGCACCCCCATCGATTTAGTACCTGATTCCAAGTACTGTACTGGGGGCCACAAAGTAGTTTGGAGCTTTATTACTATCCTGTACTTATGCCATGCTTTACTTCTTAATTTAAAATTGTGCGAGGAATGCACCTGTACTGTTTAGGGAAGCGGAGTGTTTTCGCGGTATCGACAAGCCCAGTCACACTTTCGGGTTCCCAGTCGTTTACAGCCACTGACGCAAACCCTGGGTCCGTTTCGGAGCCGGCCAACTTTGTTGCGGGTAGCTTAGTGGGGTGGCCCCCCGTGCTTGCTTTGGGTCTGGGAAACGTCGTATCCGAAAACCCGTCGACATACCGTTGGGTGTATGTTTTGGGATCTTGTACTTACCTGATCCGACAACAAGGGTGTAGGTGCGTGTGGAAACTTTGGTGCACCCCTGCAGGGTTAAATCTTTTCGAGAAGCCGTGTCCGCGGTTATGGACGACTTGGAGCACAGTTCTCGATCATAGACAACTATAACTAAAGTTTACTGTTATAATTTGACTTGTATCCGATATGACTAGTAATCAGCTTCACTGCAACGGAATGGCTAAATAAAAGTACCAACAACTGCTGGGTTTGGGGATATCTCATGCTAATTGTATCTGACTAGTAAGTGTTGCAACTACAACGGAATGGTTAACTAAAAGTGCCCACTGCTTATTATATCAGGATGATTATCTATACCTGACTAGTAATTGCTGCAACGATAACTGAATAACTAAAACTGCCAACTGTGTGAGTTCCTCGGTTGACTTCCTCGTTTGGTCTCGAGGGGGAAATACCAGGATGGGTATGTTTGGTGGTAGAATCAGGTTGGATCCGATTAGGTCTTTCTTATCCCTCTCTGATAGCCGACAGTTATCTCGAGTCTCTATAGGTTGTTTAGTGCATGCTGCGCTGCCGCTCAATCCACCATACCTATGTAGGCGAGGACCGCCGAATTCTAGTCTCGCCGTGTACTGGCCTCAGTACTGACCGCTCTCTTTTTCCTTTGCCCTTTGTCGGCACCCCTTTTGTGTAAGCAGGTTTCGAGATCGACGTCGTTAGCAGGGTTACCCTTCCGACTTGGCCTGGGCAGGGTTATGGACGCCATTGGTTATTCTTCAGGGCTCTTAGCTCAATTTGCATCTTGTACTTACTCGGACGCTATATCGTTTTCCAGGTGATTTGGATCTTTGTATTGTATATCTGAATTCTTGACTCTTTGAGTCGCTGTTGTATATATATGTTCTGTGGGTTCCGTCGTGGACTATTGTGTAATGATATTACTTCGTTTTCCACCCGCACGCAAGTGCCTGGTGGGCACCTTTGAATCGTTTCTATGCGGGTTTTGGCGGGATTCGCTAAAACTTGCATAGGGCCGATTCTGAGGGTGTTACAGAGTGGTATGAGAGCTCAGCAGTTGCGATACCCCACAAGTCCAGCCTGTAGGATAACCTAGCTAATGGCCGAAGTAGAGTGTCAAAACTATTTTTGCAAAAATCGGTTGGATAGTTCTTATTAGGTCTGATTTTACTCCTTACCCCTCTGCTGCTCTCCTCTCACCTCTGCGTGTTTTGAATCCGCTCTCTTCTCTCTCTTCGAGTCCAGGATTTGTCGTGGTTGGGTTCCATCGTACCTTCAGGATTTCGCTTCCTCCTTTGGTAACGGTGTTGCTACATCTGGTCTTCATGCTATCCGAGGAATCCTACGTCTGGTGGACTTCTCTTTGTTCCTTCTCGTGCCTTCCGGTGTTTTCCGACGCGACGACATCATCTACGCCTGATCCGATGCAGAGTCTGCATCACTCCTTTGTTTCTGAACATCGATTGTCAAGATCTTCAGTCTGATTCCGAGAATGGTTGCACGCTTTTCTACTGATTGTGTAGAGTAATAGTTTGGGTGCGTGATGGATTGGCCCCCATGCCGACGAGTCACTCTATTCGCTTGTGTACATTGAAGTGGATGAGAATGCATCGGTTCCCTCTTTCTATTGAAGCTAGAGTTGGCTTTATTTCTTGATACCTCTACCTTCGACCTTTTGTTCCCGGAGTGTTCTCTCGAAGATCAAGGACAACGACCTCTTGTTAGTGCTGTCGCGAAGATCTACATGAAGCAAGAATATTCAGATCGCCGCCCTTCTTCCCGGTACCATGAGGCGGATCTCGAGGGCGAGATCCATTGTTAGTGGTGTCGAATTGTGGCGCCCCGCAAAACAACTACTAGAAAATCGCGTTGTTTTTGTGCATTGCATCATCATGACCGCATGCTCATGTCATCATGCCACATTGCATTTGTGCATCGTCATCATCATGCATGGTTTTTTGTCTAAACTATTTTCAAAACGCCTAGTTTTGTTTTCTAAATATTCCCGTCTTTATTCAAATTAAAACCCGGGTCTCCGGATTATTTGCTTTGTCTGCCAACGGTTTTCAAAAGCCCCGTTTTGAATAATAAAATATTTTAAATTATTTTTGGGAGGCAGCCAGCCAGGCCCGAAAGCCTAGCCGGCCACCTCCAAATTAAAACCCTACCCTGTCTATCCCCAAACCCAATTGCCACCAAATAATCTACCCACTCTAGTCCTATCCAGCCCTCCACCTCACCCCGGCCAATCACCACCCGCCACCTCACCACTCCCTTCCCCCCACCCAATCCCAGCGCGCCACCTCGGCCCGCCCACTCCCCACCTCTCTCTCTCTCTCTCTCTCTCTCTCTCTCTCTCTCTCTCTCACTCTGCCCACCACCGGCCTCACACGCACACCCACGCCACACACGCACGCCCCACGCGCCCCACCCCCACCCCACCGACCAACAGCACACCAGCCCGGCCCGACCGGATCCCCACTCCCGCTGGCCCACTCCGCCTTGCAGCGGTGCCACGCTACCGCGAGACCGAACCCTCTCCCTCGCGTCGACCTCCTCCCTCCCAGGCGCGCGTCGCCGCCGCCGGATTCCCAATCCACATCGCGCCCCGCTCCCGTCGCCCTCACCTCTGCCGCCACCAGTGCGCCTCCCTCCCAGCCGCGAGCACGCGCTTGCTCTGACCTCCTGTCTGCTAGAGCCGCCGCCGGCCCCATCCGTCCGGCCCCTGGTCTGCGACCTCACTGTCGTCGCTCCTCTTGCCTGCGAGCTCTACCGCTAGCAGCATCTCCCTTTTGCGTTGTCGTGAGCATCGCCCGGGTCCCCTTTGCTCCCCCGCGCCGACCTCTGCGTGCCTGGCGTCCTGGAGCCCTCTGTCGAGCTCGCCGCGTGCCCTACACCTCCGTCGCCCCTCCTCCTTTGCCGGCCATAGCGACCTCGCAGAAGCCCCATCGCGCCGGCTCTGTACAGCCTCGCGCCGCCTCCCTCGTGTTCCTCTCCGGCCACCGTCACGTGTGCACCTGTCGGCCTCCCCGGCGCCTTGCGAGCTTCCTGAAGCGTGACCGTGGCCACGTCCGTCTCCTCTTGGGACCGTGCCACCTCGATCTTGTCTCCGCTCGCCACCGGACAAGCTCCTCCTCTGCGGCCTCTTCCCTTCTGTTGGCGCCTTCCACAGCAGGGCATGCCGCGTTGTCCTCCAGGCTCCCAGATACCATGTGGTACCAGGATCCTCCAAGATGTCCGCCTGGCACTATGTCGCTAGGCCTGTGTCAATCATGTTGTGTTTCCCTGCAGGTTGTTTTCAATAGTTCCTGTGCTCAGGGTGTGCAATGCCTCTTTGTACCCGCATTTATCGATTTGTTTATCATCGCAGCTCTAGTGTGCCTCCGTTTGACAAAACCCGGTGCCACCAAGTTCTGTGTCTCCAAGATCTTCCGACTCGGCTAAAAGTTCACCATTGATGATAAGTCGACACCCAAGATCTATGTCGCGGATACGCCAAGTTCTTCGCCCCGAATGCCAAGACCGACTCGATGGTGCGGACCCGACAAGATCTTCGCGACGATAAGATCGGCACCGACCAGGGCGGATCCGATGTGACCCCGACGCCAACCAAGTTCTTCTTCTCGGATGCGACAAGATTGACTTCCGTTGTCTGAGACCGATCTCGTCGAGCCGTTCTCCCGTCGAATCCTGAGACCAACCCCGAACCCCTCGGAGCCCAAGTTCGCCGAACCCTAATGTGATTCCCTATCCGAGACCCTATTTTTATAATATTACATTATCATCTTGTTGCATATTAATTGTTCATCTCGCATGCATATCATGTGGGTTGGGGCATTATGCCGATTTGCCTCATAATTAAATATGGAGTCGATATGCGGAATACCTTTGTCTTATTTCGGACTCCATTTAAATTTGTGTAGCGAACCGGTGATACTTTTTGCCATGTTAAGACAACATTTAAAATGTGGGGTATCTAAACAACATGAACCTAGTAAATAATTATCGGGACCCTGGTTCCGCTTAATAAGGCCTAATTGCATCGCATGCCTGCCATGTCATACATCATACATGCATCATGCCCGATCTTCTGCCGTAGTATTAAATATTGCACCCGGTGTTTTTGCTAGTGCTTTGCTTCTTCACGGATTAGGCCGATGAGTTGATGCGAGTGTCGACCCGATCTTGGATGAACCTTCAGCAATGTTTTTCAGGCGAGCATCTCCCCCTTTCTACCCATCTTACTTTTATAGTATTTACTCCCTCCTGTTGATCTATTGCTATCTGTGTTGCGATGCTCTAGTTTTCGTGCCCGTGATATCCCTTGCAGCCTTATATTGCCTTGGACACATCCTATTACCTGTTGTTTGGTAGATAGTTGGACCTGCGCGTCGTAGTCGCTTGCTCAAGTGCTGTTGCGTGTCGTCAAGTACCACAGTTGTTGGAGTATTGCCGCATGTTTAATGTTGGAGATGATCATGGCTTTAATTATTGTTTAATAACTAAAATTGAAAGTAGGTAAATGCAGAGGCACCGGTGGGTAATAGACAATATTTGGATTTTAATCTCACCGGGTGTCCCGTAGGACCCGAGTTCTTGACACTGTTCGAGATCGAGCGCTAACCACGTGGTGGTGTGGGCACCCCATCGATTTAGTACCGATTCCAAGTCTGCATCTGGGGCCACAAAGTAGTTTGGAGCTTTATTACTATCCTGTACTTATGCCATGCTTTACTGCTTAATTTAAAATTGTGCGAGGAATGCACCTGTACTGTTTAGGGAAGCGGAGTGTTTTGTGGTATCGACAAACCCAGTCACACTTTCGGGTTCCCAGTCGTTTACAGCCACTGACGCAAACCCTGGGTCCGTTTTGGAGCCGGCCAACTTCGTTGCGGGTAGCTTAGTGGGGTGGCCCCCCGTGCTTGCTTTGGGTCTGGGAAACGTCGTGTCCGAAACCCCGTCGACATACCGTTGGGTGTATTTTTTGTGATCTTGTACCTACCTGATCCGACAATAAGGGTGTAGGTGCGTGTGGAAACTTTGGTGCACCCCTGCAGGGTTAAATCTTTTCGAGAAGTTGTGTCCGCGGTTATGGACGACTTGGAGCACAGTTCTCGATCATAGACAACTATAACTAAAGTTTACTGTTATAATTTGACTTGTATCCGATATGACTAGTAATCAGCTTCACTGCAACGGAATGGCTAAATAAAAGTACCAACAACTGCTGGGTTTGGGGATATCTCATGCTAATTGTATCTGACTAGTAAGTGTTGCAACTACAACGGAATGGTTAACTAAAAGTGCCCACTGCTTATTATATCAGGATGATTATCTATACCTGACTAGTAATTGCTGCAACGATAACTGAATAACTAAAACTGCCAACTGTGTGAGTTCCTCGGTTGACTTCCTCGTTTGGTCTCGAGGGGGAAATACCAGGATGGGTATGTTTGGTGGTGGAATCAGGTTGGATCCGATTAGGTCTTTCTTATCCCTCTCTGATAGCCGACAGTTATCTCGAGTCTCTATAGGTTATTTAGTGCATGCTGCGCTACCGCTCAGTCCACCATACCTATGTAGGCGAGGACCGCCGAATTCTAGCCTCGCCGTGTACTGGCCTCGATCGACCGCTCTCTTTTCCTTTTCCTTTGTCGGCACCCTTTTGTGTAAGGTTTCGAGATCGACGTCGTTAGCGGTGGTTACCCTTCCGCTTGGCACGGCAGGGTTATGGACGCCATTGGTTATTCTTCAGGGCTCTTAGCTCAATTTGCATCTTGTTCGTACTCGGACGCTATATCGTTTTCCAGGTGATTTGGATCTTTGTATTGTATATCTGAATTCTTGACTCTTTGAGTCGCTGTTGTATATATATGTTCTGTGGGTTCCGTCGTGGACTATTGTGTAATGATATTACTTCGTTTTCCACCCGCACGCAAGTGCCTGGTGGGCATCTTTGAATCGTTTCTATGCGGGTTTTGGCGGGATTCGCTAAAACTTGCATAGGGCCGATTCTGAGGGTGTTACATACCAGGCTATAGTTCTAGGCAGTGGGTTGGTGCCAATAGATATTGTATTGCAACGGCTGGGTTTAGAGGCAAAATGGAGCTTCGCAACGTATATACTTGTCGCAATATTCCTCTCTCAGCATTGTCGTTCCAAGCAACTGACCAGCCAACCATGTTCTTGTTGGATAATAATCATGCATCTGTAATGCAGAAGATTGCTATTTGCCAAGTTGCCACAGATGTTGGGAGATCTATAGATTTCTTGCTTGTTGGAGTCCGCGACATTAGAATTGTTGTCCTTCTGGGTGGTGTTGATGGATGGACAGTTCTTCCACTTCCTCTTAACCACACCTTGAGCCCTTAAAGTTACAATGATGGAATTACTCATGACAGACTGATGTTCGCCATAGCTCTATATGGCAACATTCATGTTTGGGATCCTCTGCATCCTAGTAATTATTCCTTCATATGTAGTGTAGTGGCTTCATGTGACCAAGCTATTTTACTTAATTGACTTAGGTAATGTTTCGTTTAAATGAAAATACGAGTAGTTATTTTAGACTCTATGAATTGTATGAATCATAGGATTTACATAGGATTTATTCATATAGCAGTCGTTAGATTCATCTGATTGAATTATGTAGATTTTTCCAGATGTCTTCTAGTTCATTCGATAGGAATTTAAGATCTATTTGAAACTCATGAAAAGAATCTGTTCAGTGGTTTTCTGCATTTGCACGGGTTTCGGCAAGTTCCCTTGCAAATGCACCGATCAATTCTCTTGGCCATTTTTAAATAAATCGAGGCAAAATTGCCTATCTTGATTCGAAAAAAGACAAGTATGTTATGGGTATTTCCTTGTTATATAATGCTTTGTTTGCTTTGTAGGATTGTAGGCCGAAGTTTTTTTTCCTATGTCAGAGCTACTTTACATGCAGTTCAATTGGAAGGAATTTTTTAGTAGGATTCACTATATCATGATGCCAGAATCTTAAGTTAACACGTTCTACCTTTTTGAAGGTCCTGCACTAGTCTTGATGCAACCTACTGCCGCTGATGACTTGGTGGATGCATTTCTTAAAACTACTAGAGACGAGCATGACTACTTTTTTGTTTTTGGTGGTTAGCAAGATCTACAGATGGTTCCAGACTTCTTCACTTATATATACGCTTGGCGCTTCTTATGATCCCAGTTGTCTTACCTGTCATTGCCGCCATCGTACTGGTGCTACTCATCCTCGTGTTATACATTGCGGTCGCACTGTCTCCACTTATACTTCGGGTTTGGCTGCTTGGTGTTCTCAATGAACACTGGTCAGGTTGATCAAGCTAATCCATGGGAAAGGATTGCTGACCTTGGATCATATTCTCTTTTCCTTGGAGTGAACTATCTGATTATCATGTCTGTAGGCGGTGCAGATATTGCCTCAGGTTATCTGACGAGAAGCAACTGTGTCTACTACTTACCAACTTCAACATGGCTATCCAAGGAGTGGCAGCCTGAATTATGCCGCTTCAGTATGAGTGGTAAAGAATGTGGTGTTACTTCTAAAGTCAATGTTTTGTAGGGAATTAGTAACCCTTGCTTCTGGGAAAGAACGGTGAAGCATCCTCTATGGTTCGTCTCAACCTTCGCGAATGCCCTCGATTTGAACCAGCCTCATGTTTAACTAAGAACCAAGACATGTCGCGACAGTATGTACTGATGAAATATGTATGTAATACTTGGTACTACAATTAGAGAAATAGTTCTTGGCCGTGTTGAACTGTTTATTTTGATTTGTTGTAAGTCATAGCTTTCAACTTCTTGGTCTCTCACCTTTGAAACATGTCCTTGTATCGGTACTATGTCTTATCATAATCAGTTTGACTATATTTTCTTTGGAAATTATGAAATTTTTAGCATCAACAGGATATTACAAACCACATGCCATATACACTTTAAGAAACAATCACCTCAATGCTTATGTAATAAGGGTCGTACTCTATGTAAACAACATTGCTTTCAACTATTCTAGGCTCATGCACTACAGTTTGGTTAAGCTGATGTTACAAGACCATATTATGTTAAAGATTTATCTTATCTTATCTAACTATTGTATTATATAGTGTACGGATAATTTTCAATATTAATGGTTGTATCAATACTAGCAAATCCCAACATTTTTAACCATCGAATATTCTTTCCCATTCCAGCATCTAGGAGATTCTATTGATAGAAGCACGATGAACCCTGCGCACAAGGACCAAATATATACCCGATATTTTATGGATGTGGCTTAAAATTATAATTATTTTTTGTTCTTTACATATTACTATATAATTTTATATTGTGATGATATGTCATTCTACTAGTACCAGTATAGTAGTAGCATTATGTGTTGCAAGGCACGTGCAAACCAATACTAGTATTGAGAAGTACACTATAAAACATATTGGTGTGCCAGGATAGCCCCCTTTATATCTGCCTCACCCCTCTATCTGTGGACGGATGCATGGTTTTGGAAGTGAATATGACAACTATGTGCTCCCTTCGTTGCTAACCAATGCTGAGTGCACGCTCTAGGCGGGCTCCGTTCTTATCGCGATAATATTTTGATGAAATAGTTATAGTACGAACAATATAATATTGTAGCAAGACATGGTAGTTACAACAATTACAATGCAGGACATGGCAGTTATATAACAATACTTACAACAGAACATTACTCTACTCGTCTTCATCGTCGCCATCACAGCCATTGATGTCCTCTGGTGAATAGTCAACAACTCCCTCCTCGTAGATACGCGCCCTCTCCTCGTCGGAGTCCTCCTCCTCGTAGTCCCACGGGTCAACGTCACTCTCCTCCGCTTCTGCCTCCAACTGCTCTATGAATGCCTCCTTGTTTCCCGATTCAGAGTCATCCTCATCGCTGGCTCCTCTATTCCTCTTGGCCTTCTCCATGGTGGTCTTGTAGGCCTTCCTACGGCGCTCCTCCGGCTTGGCTGCTGCTTGGTGATCCTTCGTCTCTGCCGGTACAATGCGTTTATCGGCCGCAACGGGTACGAAAAGCTTCGATGTCGCAGTGTCCTCGAGAAATCATGTCGATAGATCCATGCATGGTTGGGCATGTCGTGGTGCCTCAGATGGCTAACGACGGGCACAAAGGATGCCGCGACGAGCAGGTGACGCAGGAAGGTTAGCCACCAGCAAGGATATTCCACTTCCACGACGCGGTTCCATCCTGCGCGAGGAAGTTGCTCGGAATGCGTGATGGGGGGAACGTAGAGTTGGGTGCTGATGCGAGCATATATACTCGTAGTTTATTCACGTAAAAATTGTACTACATTGTAAAATATCTATGTAATGGGAGTATAGTCACATAAAAAATCACAAAATATGCCCCCTGTCAGCATCGGGAAGTGTCTAGTGCGTGCATGTTGACGCGGAGTTCAACGTATTAGCATGTTGTGTCCGTACAACATTTTCTGAGTTACAAGGCACGTGCAACCCAATACTAGTATTGAGGAGTACTCTATAGATAGATATTGGTGTGCTAGACTAGATAATTAAAGTCTCCTCGATGCAGCTGCGCCCTGCAGCAGAAGATCGATAAAGGAACACACAAAAAACCCTCGTTCAAAGAGCCATTCCATCTTCCCCATCTCCGACAGCATTTGGTATCATCTCTAGCGCGCGCTTCACTCATTTTCCTTGCCATCTCGCTCGTAGCATCGGTCCTTCCAACAGTCATAGATTGATCAACCCTCGCCCCCAATCCATCGGGACGCAATAGCGGATTTGGGGCCCAACAAGCGGCACGACGGATGGAGCAAGTCTTCCACAAGATCGCTACGCGTATGGACACTACTAGCACCGTCCGGCTGGCCGCATGCTCCAAGGAGTTGAACCTCCTAGTCACCAGCGGAAAAGGTAGTAGATGCTCCAACGACGGTTATGGGACATTGGTCGCCTACAGTCAGGTCCACAACCACAAGATCGCGTGCCCACATGGCCCATGCAACTGCATGGAGGATGGCTGCGTGTTCGCCGCCTCGCCGGTAGCGCTCCTCGCCCACCTCTCTGAATCTCACTCGATCAGGGTGCACGGTTTCCACTACGACAAAACAGGAAGGGACACCTCTAAGCCTCTGCCGGCAACAAGCCTGTGGACAGTAGAAACCATCGTACGGAGGACGAAGGTACGGTGTTCGTGGTGCGATTTGACATGCGCCACACGTTGTATCCGTTGTATGCGTCAGGTCAGCGGCGTGCTTGTCGCCGCAGAACCTGGTGAAGTTTTGGTCGTCGACCATGATTGAGGGTAGAAGGTTCAAAAACTTCGGTCTATGCGTGCCGGAGAGCACTGCGTCGCCGAATGACGTCATATTCGATGAGCTGTAGTGGATCCTGTCGGTGCCGATGTTGCACCTGGTTGCTCGTCGACCATCGGTGTTCACCCTGGAATACCGTCTTCGCATTGACAAGATTCATGAGTGAGATAAACACATCTTAATGTTTGTTTGAGTACTTGCACTTCTAGAAAGACTTACTACATGTTCTTAGTAGTTGTACTTGGGAGTATTTTTGCAGTAATAACCATGTACTGGTAATTGTTCAGATCTACCTATCAAGTGCAGAATATGGTCTCGCTTTCCTTTTGAATCAGACCTTGCTATACCTATTGAATTTCAATGTGTGCATTGCTGAATCTGTCAATTCTTCTGGTCATTGTCTATGTACTGCTAATCGGTCAATTTGTGATGCTGCTAAATCTGTCAAGTGGCAATCTGTCGATATTTTTTCGGTCTTATTTTGTATTGCTGAATCTATCAAATGTTCAGTTGTTACTACTAATACAATATTTTGACAACTAACTGTGATGTAATTCGAGTACTTGTTTAGATCAGGTGCAACAAAGTGTCTTGCTTTTATTTTAAAACTTAGCATTATCACAATTATCTAGATGTGTCTTGGACATTTTGGGTTGCATATAGGGGTCACACAGGCATTAAAGTAAGGAGGAGGTATTTACACAGAAGCAAACTTGATCGTCAGTTTTTCTTGCTCCAATGATCGAGTATGTTCAGAGAACATGGCAAACTGATCGTGCACCAAGGTTTTTGAGCTGGAACAAGAATTGATTCTCTTTGTACTGCTATTGAATTTTAAGCATTAAAGTTACTAAATCTCTCAATTATTCTGTCCTTGCTATCACTAAAGCATTTTGTGGAACTAATACTGATGTATCGGTACTTGTTTAAATCAAGGGCATTAGGTAGTCTTGCTTTTGTTTTGAAACATGGCCTTGTCACAATCTAGATGAGACTTGGGCATTTTGGGTTACATACGTGGCTCGCACAGGAATTTGATGTGAGAAGAAGGTACTCGAAGCAGACTTGATTGTCAATTTTGCATGCTCCAATGATCGAGTGTGTTTGGAGAAAAGGGCAAACTAATCGGGTGACAAGGTTTTAAGAGTTGAAACAAGAACTGGTTCTCTCTGTACTATTGTATTCCAGTGTTTGTATTGTTGAATCGCTCACTTTGAAATGATGCTGAATTGGTCAAGTGCTGCTGAATGTGAACTGTGAATCTGTCGATAATTTTTCTATCTTATTCTACTGTAGAGTTTACATAAATATCTGCCAAAAAAATTATCGATTTCATTCCCTCCCTCTCTGAGGTCTTTGTTTCGAATCCGGTCGAGCCACAGCAAAATACAATTTTTATATACCAGGAAAAAAATTTAGATCATTTGACCCATCTTTAGCCTAGAACATTTTATTTAGAGATAAGGGGACTGCTGACCACAACCCAGGGAAAGTTGAGAGGAACCCATGGAGAATATCATGTGGAGTATAGCCCATGTAGAGCAGCCCATGTAGAATAGCCAAACTCTTTTTAATTCGGCATTTTAGACATTGTCCCCCACCTCTCAATATTTAAAAAAACTCTGTCTGCAGATTTTTACAGCGCCTGCAGTTTTTAATTTAGCTGCCAGGATCACCGCCCCATTATTTAATGGGAGATAAAATGGTCAAAAAATTCTTTTTAAGGAGACATGTCACTAAGTTATAATAGTAAAGCTTAACGAGTCTATAGTATTAGCTATTTCTGTCGTAGTGGCAAGGCACCCAGTCGACCTGTGGTGAGGTCTCGAGTTCGAATCATGGGGAATTTGTGTTAATATAGAGTTACTTTTTTATATTGTCAGGCTGACATCTGGGACCTAGATAAACTACTGCTGCACCTAGCAATATTGTCAAGGTCAGGACGGCTGACTCGACCTGAAAAATAGTTCAACATATATGCACACATTTAATTCAAATAGAGGTTGACATATGGGACCCAGCATAGACACGCTTAATTCATATAGTGGCTGACATGTGGGACCCAGCATAGACATGTTTCCTACATAGAGAAAAAAAAATCCACCAATGTTGTCAAGGTCATAACAGCGGACTTAACCCGAAAAACAGTCCAACATACATATGTTTCTTTCAAATAGAGGCTGACATCTAGGACCAGCGCAGACACGTTTTCTGCATAGAAGTTGTTGACATCTGGGACCCAGCTATGGACCAAAGTCAGAACAACGGAGCCCACAGATTTTTTTTCATCATAGCATGTTTCATTTATAGAGAGACTGATATGTGGGACCTAGCAGAGAGACCTTATATAGGTGATGCATCGAGCAACGTTTCCAAGTTCAAATAAGGTAGGCGCGAACGAGAAAAAAGTCCAACATGCACACATTCTTATAATGAGATGCTGATATGTGGGACCCAACAGTGTGACCAAACGGCAGGTTCGTTAAGCAACGCTATCTAATTCTGAACAGGGTAGCGCTAGAGAAGAAAAATATTCCATCATATACACACTATTATTATAATGTAAGGCTGACATATGGGACCCACCAGCCAGTATAAATGGCGGATGCATCGAGTAACGTTGCCAAGTTCGAAACACGGAGGAGCGAGCGAGGAAAAATTCCTACATGCACAAGATTTCTTCTAATGAGATGTTGACATGTGGGACCCAGCAGCGTGACCAAAGGGCATATTCGTCGAGCAACGCTATCTAGTTAGGAACAGGGTAGCGCTAGAGAAGCAAAAAATTCAATCATGTACTCACGATTCTTCTAATGAGATGCTGACATATGAGACCCACCAGCCTGAATAAACGACTGATGCAGCAAGCAACGCTATCAACTTAACAAAGAGAAGCGACCGAGGACAAAAATTCCATCATACACACGTTTCTTCTAATGAGAGTATGACACGTGGGGCCTAGCTGCGTGATTATACATCTGGCAGCTCTATCAAGTTCGGAACAGGGTAGCGCGACGCAGGTTCGGAGAACAGGGCAAACTGATCATGCGCTAAGGTTTTTTGAGCTGGAACAAGAATCAATTCTCTCTGTACTGCTATTGAATTTTAAGCAGGAAAGCTACTAAATATCTCAATTGTTTTGTCCTTGCTATTACTAAAGCATTTTGTGGAACTAATACTGATGTACTAGTACTTGTTTAAATCAAGGGAAGTAGATAGTCTTGCTTTTGTTTTGAAACATAGCCTTGTCACAATCTAGATGAGACTTGGGCATTTTGGGTTGCATACGGAGGTTGCACAAGCATTTGATGTGAGAAGAAGGTACTCGAAGCAGACTTGATTGTTAGTTTTGCATGCTCCAATGGTCGAGTGTGTTTGGAGAAAAGGAAAAACTAATCGGGTGATAAGGTTTTAAGAGCTGAAATAAGAACTGGTTCTCTCTGTACTATTGTATTTTAATGTCTATATTGTTGAATCACCCAGTTTGAAATGCTGCTGAATTGGTCAAGGGTTGCTGAATGTGAACTGCGAATCTGTCGATAATTTTTTCATCTTATTCTATACTACAGATTTTATATAAATATCTTACAAAAAATTATCGATTTCTTTCCCTCCCTTTCTAAGGTCTTTGTTTCGAATCCAGCCGAGCCACAACAAAATGCAATTTTTATATACCAAGAGAAGAAATTTAGCTCATTTGACCCCTCTTTAGCCCAGAACATTTTAATTCGGCCTTTTAGGGGTAAGGGGACTGCTGACCATAGCCCAGGGAAAGTTGAGAAAGGAGCCCGTGGAGAATATCCTATGTAGTATAGCCCATGTAGAGGAGCCCATGTAGAATAGCCAAACTCTTTTTAATTCGGCCTTTTGGACATTGCCCCCCACCTCTCAATATTTTAAGAAAAACTCTGCATGCATATTTTTTACAGCGCCTGCATTTTTTAGTTTAGCTTCCAGGATCGCCGCCTTATTATTTATTGAAAGATAAAAATGGTCAAAAAAGCCTTTTTAAGGAGACAAGTCGCTAAGTTATAATAGTAAAGCTTAACTATTCTATTGTATTAGCTATTTCTGTCGTAGTGGCAAGGCACCCAGTCGACCAGTGGTGAGGTATCGAGTTCGAATCCTAGGCAATTTGTGTTAAAATAGAGTTACTTTTTTGTACTCTCAAGATAACATCTGGGATCCAGATAAACTGCTGCTGTATCTAGCAATGTTGCCAAGGTCAGTATGGCAGACTCAACCCAAAAAAATAGTTCAATATATATGCACAAATTAATTTCAAATAGAGGTTGACATGTGAGACCCAGCATAGAAACGCTTAATTCATATAGTGGATGATATGTAGGACCCAGCATAAACACGTTTCATGCACAGAGAAGGCTGACACGTGAGACCCAGCATAGACACATTTTCTATACATAGAAGGCTAACATGTGAGACCCAGCACTGGAGTATAGATTAACATTTTTTATACTCTATAAGTCTAACATATGGGCCCAGATAAACTATTGTTGCATTATAGACACGTTTCCCCTAAAAAAATCCACCAATGTTTCCAAGGTCATAATGGCGGATTCAACCTCGAAAAAATAGTCCAACATATACACATTTATTTTAAATAGAGGCTGGCATCTGGGACCCAGTGCAGACACGTTTCCTACACAGAAGTTGCTGACATATGGGACCTAGCTAAGGACCAAAATCAGAACAACTGATGTGGCCGAAAAAATTCCATCATAGCACGTTTCATTTACAGAGAGACTGGCATGTGGGACCCACTAGAGAGACCTTATATGGTGCTGCATCGAGCAACGTTGCCAAGTTCGAATAAGATAGGCGCGAGCGAGAAAAAAGTCCAAAATGCACACGTTCTTCTAATGAGATGCTGGTATGTGGGACCAGCAGCGTGACCAAACGGCAGATTCGTCGAGCAATGCTATCTAGTTCGGAACAGGGTAGCGCTAGAGAGGAAAAACATTCCATCATATACACACTATTATTCTAATGTGAGGCTGACATATGGGACCCACCAACCATTATATATGGCTGATGCATCGAGCAACGTTGCCAAGTTCGAAACACGGAGACGCGAGCGAGAAAAAAGTCCTACATGCACACAATTTCTTCTAATGATATAATGATATGTGGGACCCAGCAGCGTGACCAAACGGCAGATTTGTCGAGCAACACTGTATAGTTAGGAACAGGGCAGCGCTAGAGAAGGAAAAATTCAATCATATACACACGATTCTTCTAATGAGATGCTGACATATAAGACCCACCAGCCTAAATAAACGGTTGATGCAGCGAGCAACGTTATCAAGTTAACACGGAGGAGGGACCGAGAATAAAAATTCTATCATACACATGTTTCTTCTAATGAGAGTATGACATGTGGGGCCCAGCTGTGTGATTATGCATTTGGCAGCGCTATCAAGTTCGGAACAGGGTAGCACGACTGAGGGCAAAAATCCACCATACACACGTTTCTTCTAATGAGAGGATGACAGATGGGCCAAGATGCGTGATTAAGTGGCAATGCAATCAAGTTTGAAACAGGATAACGGGAGCGAAGGAAAAAATTATATCATACACATGATTCTTGTAATGAGAGGCTGGCATGTGGGACCCTGCATCGTGATTAACGACTGGTAGATCGAGCAACGTTATCAAGTTCATATCAAGGAGGAACAAGCCAAGGAAAAAAATCCATCATGCACACGTTTCTTCTAGTGTGAGGATGATACGTGAGACCTAGCAGCCTAATTAAACGGCAGATGCATCGAGCGTCGCTATCAAGTTCGGAACAGAGAAGGAAAAAAATTCCATCATACAGACGATTCCTCTAATATGAGGCATACATGTGGGACCCAGCATCCTGACTGAAGGGAAGAGGTATCGAACAAAGTTATCGAGTTCAAATCAAGGAGGCATAACCGGAAAGTTTGGTCCGCTAGAGTCACTGACTTCCGGGATCCACACGCAAAAAAATACTTCGGCGAGTCAACATCTCGCGAGGAAGCGGAAATCATACTTCTGCCATGCACCCGTCGATCTTCCTCCATGTTTTTAGTGGTTTTGTCGTAGTAGAGGGGCGCAAAACCAGAAAAAAAAAGTTTTACATTGCCCACGGTCGAGCCGAGATTTTCGTCGTGGAAGACACGCCTTCTACAATGATCGACGGGACAAGTCGTTGCGGAAGGAAACATTTCTTGTAGTGGATGCATCTATGAGTGTATGCACTAACATTTGTAGTATAGGATGAACCCATGTATCTCTGTGTCGTCTAGTTATAGTAGAATGAACCAATGTTTCTCTGTGCTGTAGTAGTTGTATTAGCTAGCTAGGATAAACTCATGTATCTTTGTGCTTCTTTGAATCAAATGAATTTCGAAACTATGTGTCAAAACAAGATATAGATAGAATCCACATATTGAACATGATATTTAGCTTAGAGTTCATTGTTGGGAATATGCCCTAGAGGCAATCATGTATGATGATATTTCCCATTGTATTCATAAAGTTATTAAGTTGTCCTTATATAAACATCTGATGTATACCATTGAATATGTGATTCGGTTGTGGAACTATACATTCATGTTGTTTATACTAAATATCCTTGGTCATCGAGGTTGTACTGGACACACAACTTAGACCAATGTGAAAGTCGGCTGATGACTCGGTTCCACTTGTCATGGGCATGGAGATGCTATTCCGACTTACACAGATTTGGCTAAAGAGTTTAGCGAGTCGGATTGACCCATATTGAGGTACAACGAACAAGTTGTCATTTGTATATCTCAATCAATGTAATCCTTAGACCTAAGGTTGTTGCATAGTCCGAGTTGAGGATCACCGACTTAGCTTCTGTCAAACGCTGATCTGTAACTAGGCAGTTATAAAGGCAGAGTTTGGGTCAACTGATATCAAGCTATGTGATGTGAATAACCAAGATTGGATTTTGCCCCTCCAGTTGGAGAGATATTCTCTGGGTCCTCTCGGATGATATGATTCGGAAAGCATGGCCATGCACGACTCAGTTAAGTGTTAACCGAGGCGATCGACTAAAAGTTAGTCGGATAAATCACTTATCTCGGATCGAGAAGAGATTCGCACTATTTAAGGGATGATAAATATTCGCCTATAGTCTGACAAGATATATCGTGTGGCAAAAGGGACTCAGACTCTAGTCGTATTGAAAAGGCAAGTCATCGTGACTCTTTGGTACTTGGGAGTCGGAACGTTCTTCTAGGAGCCGCTACCAACTGATCGATTGAGATTCGGAGTCCAATCGTGTCCAAGTAGCCTTGAGCCTGCGGGGTCACACACTTAAGAGCAGGAGCAAGTTTGGATTGGATCTGAACCAAAAATCTAGTTGGGTTGGACCTGAGCCGGATTTGGACTGAGTCAGTGAGTCGGACTCATGGTGACTAATATTATATGGGCTTAAGTGAATGGGCCACGAGTGAATGTAGCACACGTTCGCTCTCTATATATAGTGGGCCACAGAAACCCAAAGGGGTTGATCGGTTAGGTCATTCCATGCGTTGGAAACCCTAGCTCCACAGCAGTCTAGCCGTCGTATCGAACCTAGCAGTTCGCCGCCGATGCTCCTCCTTGTACGTGTGGATACTAGCATAGGTGTTGTACGATCAGCACCAGGACGATCATGATTGGATCGGATCTCGAGGACTGCACTGCATTCAACTGAGGCGCTTCATCAGTAATCCGCAACTGTGTGTGTTGGGGATATGCTATATGGGTATCCTCATAGCATGTTTCTTATCCGACTAACCCGGGTGGCCCATAGTCGGTAGCATGGACTATGGCCTGCTGGGCGGCCCAGTTAGGTGGATCCAAAAGGGAGGCCCATGCCGGATAAAGTAAGGCTACGGTGGAGTCACCAGCGTACCCGGAGCCTTGGAGTGCAAGATACACAAGACTAGTAATAGACGGTGTAGAACTCTTTAACCTGACGACTATATAAGTCGGTCCTATGGGAGCCTTTAGGGCATCATTTTTACACACACCTCGCACAGCGAACCTACCTCTGTAACTCGGCGTATTGCCATTATAGTGAATTATAGCAGGAGTAGGATTCCGCCACCGTTGTGGGATCTGAACCTGGGTAAGTTGTGTTACCTCGTACCCGTCAACCGTCCTCCTTACCCCCACGTCTCTAAACACGCACTGTGAGGACCCCTCCATGGCGTACTCGTCGGCAATACCACGACAGTTGGCGCCCACCATGGGGCAAGAGGCGCTTCAGGCTCTTCAGCGGGCGAGGACCAAGATCTTTGCGGGAATCGGCGAAACCGTAGCCATCGGTTGCGTTCTCTTCGCCGGCAACATTCCGATCGTCCCTCCCGACGAGTTCTGGATCCCGGCGAAGACGAACCCTACACGGTGTTCGATCGTTCCTATCAGAGACATCCACCTCTTCATTGGCGAAACCGACTCGGGCACTAGTTCCCTAGGAGTCGGAGGAGCATCAAGACCCGCACGGACCGCCTACGGGCAGGATAAGTTCGCGGAAGGATCGATGTCGGATCTCTCCTCGGAGTTTGCCGGCAAAGATCGGAAAAATTCAAGACCCACCCAAACCGCCCCTGTGCAGGATATAAAGGTGGAAGATCACTGCAAATCCGCCGGCTTTGTCCGCAAGGCCTCGACACCAGAGATCCAAATTGCCGACGTGGTTACCATCTTCGATCTGGCGCTCGTGAGAGAGGGCGAAACCCCGCGATTACCGGCCAGGTGGTCCGTGATATGAGCCGATCCGCCAACTACCCCAATGATGATGCCATCTATCACTTTGTGGAAGGATCGACCATGGCACGCTTCTCCGACATTCTCTAAGATGGCAACAGCGCCGGACGCCACCTTCAAGGCATGGTGAACCCGTCAACAACTACGCTGGAGGTCGGGCGGCAGACAGCTTGCCATCGTGACGAGCCCTCCGATTCATCCACCTCCACCACCGCCTCGCCGCCATCGCCGCAGCAGCACCACCACTTCCCCATCGCCGAGGCCGCACCTCCACCGTCATCGAGGAAGTCCTGGCACCCTCCGACTCTATCATTGACGCGCTTTATGCTGATTTCAGTGCAGATTCAGAGGAAATAGACTTCAGTCCAGAAGAGCTAGACTCCGCTATGCAGGAGATGGAGGAGGAGTACTCGCGCGACGAGCAAGCTAATAACACCGTCATGTCTCGAGGGGTGTTCGTCACCATTGGGACAGCGATGGACGAGGACCAGCCCGGGCAAGCTCCGCCTACGGCACTGGATAAGGGGAAGGGGCCACTAATTGCTGACGACATTGATCACGCAAAGGTCATGCCGCCTCCGCCTAACCCAGTGCAGCAGCCGCAGGAACTCGGCACCGGTCCGAGCAACAACAACACCGTGAACTTGCCGCCTCCAGCATCCACGTCGGCAACAACCCATGTTACGCTAGCTGATAGAGTGATGTACGGCAATCTCCTCGTTCAGCCACTAACCATTGATCATATCCGGAATGTGACTCAGCTTGACGAGAAGTGCCAGCAGCTACTGGAGGAGGCGCAAGACATCGCGGAGCAAGGCGCTAAACTAGATCGAGATCTGGTCAACGCACAGAAGTCCATAGAGAAAGCAAGAGCAATGGAGGCCGAGTACAAGACTCTGCTCCAGCAGCAGAAGGCTAAGAAGGCTCCGGCTCGCGTCATCAACGATCCTGGTGTACGGCGCAACCTAGGATGGGCTCCCTCGAAGCCGGCACAGGCCAAGCCATACATTGATAGTGAAGGCAAGCAGGTGATGCCCACCCCACTCCTTAACCTCGCCGTCGCAAAAACCCTTCTAGAGCAGGATAGATCGCCTGAGGCAGTGGAACAGGTCTATGACCTAGTGGCCAAGGCGGTAAAGCAGCAGGAAAAGGCCACCTCTCAGAGGCTTGAGTCTGACCCAGCACTCTGCCGATCTAGCCAGTACAAACCGCCAAGGGACAGGTCTCCTCAGGATGTCGGATCGCGGACGGGTTCATCAGAACAAAGACGGAGGGATGCACGCAACAGGAAGGATGCTATCCCCATATCCTCCGACCACGGAGAAAGAGCCCAACCTCGCCGCCCATCACCACCGCCCCAATCCCCCCGACGTCAGGAAGACTACAAGACTCACCATCGTACGGATATGCCCCCTCCAAAGCAGTGCGGCATCGTCATCCGCGACAACACGGCACAGACCCGTCATGATGGAGAGTGCCACCAAGGACATAAAAGCAGGTCACACCATGACCCTCCGCGTCCGGCAAGCAACCGTGATAGGCGTGGGGCGTCGCAGGAGGGTAACAGCAAGAAGGCTAACCCACCGCCACCTCCGCCTCCGTCACCGCCAAGCAGTCACCATGACGGAAGAGGCCCGCGTCGTTCACGCAGCCCATCCCCTGTTGACAACAAGAATAAGAACCCGGAGCCATACGATGCAGGTTCACGGATTGATAAGATCCACGAGGCCCGGTAAGGACCATACCTGGGACCACGTTGCTTTGGACCTGCAATATGGTCCGCCACTTACCCCAAAGGTTTCCGGATTGACAAGGCCATCAAGCCCTATGACGGCACCGCCAAGCCTGCCACATGGTTGCAGGACTACGGCAACGCGGTGGAGATTGCTGGAGGCAACCCCAACGTCGCCGTCAAGTACCTCCCGTTAATGTTGGCGGGCATGGCCCGTCAATGGATCGACGACTTGCCGGATAAATCTATCTACAACTGGTTGGACATGCAAGAAGCGTTCACCAAAAACTTTGAGTGTACATACAAGCGTCCCTGAACTATGGGCGATCTACAGCGGTGCGTGCAAGAGAAAGACGAGACATCTCGTGCCTACCTCTCCCACTGGCTGGATATGAAGAATTCCTGCGCGGGAGTGCACGCCCAGACCGCCATGGCCACCTTCATCGACAGATTGGAAAGGGGCACGTTACTCCGACATAAGCTAAAGCGCTTGCAGGACAATCATCATCTTTACTTGAATCAGATGATTCAGTTAGCTAGTGAGTTCGCAGCTGCCGATGACGATGCTCGTGGCTCTTTGTCGGCAACGGCCGTTCCAACCCAAGCTCGGAGGAACAGCAATACAAAGCGAAAAACTGCTCCAGAAGAAAAGCAATCTACCGACATGGTCGCCATGACTTTTGCAGGACGAGGAGAAGGCGGACAACGTGGCCGAGGAAGGGGAGCAGGCCGTGGGCAGCAACGAGGAAGTGAAACCAACTCGGCGCCGCTCCGCATCCCCCAAACGTACGAAGAGTACCGCGATATGCCATGCCTCGTACAACTCGATGTCAACGGCAAGGCCACCCATACCAATCGACACTGCAAGTTCGTCAACGACCTCAAGGAAGACCCGGAGTCCGGCTACAAGCGAAGTTGGAAGAACAGACCGCGAGGCAAGGGCAAGGGGAAGAAGAAGGAAGAGGAGCCCAAGGATTCAAGTGACATGGACGAGGACGTTGACCCCAAGCACGCCGCCAAGAGCGACGACAAGGTCAAGAACCCCTTCGCCAAGAAGGCCCCAGTCTACCACACTTTCCTTGGCACCCCCACCGTCCGACAACAGAAGACCTCTCTAAGGATCCTGATGGCCACTCTCCCCCCAGTTCCCCAATACCTGCACTGGTTGGAGGTTCCAATCACTTGGGACAGGACGGATCACCCAGACCTTGTGCCCACGAAGAACCAATACGCCATGGTCATCAACCCATTGATTGACGGCGTGGAGTTCACCAAGTGCATGGTGGATAGTGGAAGCAGCATCAACACCTGGATACACTGTAGAAGATGAACTTGACGGAGGCAAACCTAAGGCGGACCAACACCATGTTCCATGGCGTAGTTCCTGGACGGGAGGCTTGGTCCCTTGGGTGTATCACACTTCAGGTAGCCTTTGGCGACGTTAATAATTACCACCAAGAGCGCATGACCTTTGAGGTGGTCCCCTTCAAGAGCGTGTACCACGTCATATTCGGCCGCGACATATTCCACACGTTCATGGCCAAGCCATGCTTCGTCTACAACAAACTCAAGATACCCGGACCAAACAGTGTCATCATCGTATCCGGAAGCTTTACCAAGGCAAGGGACTGCGAGATCAATGAAGCACTGCTGCGTAAGCTGTCCTCACAAGAAGAATTCAAGGAGATCGAGCAAGGTCAATGACTCAGAGATGCCCGTCGAAGAAGCAGATCTCGACTCGCCTCCTGCTCAAGGCCTCCATCGAGACCAAGCCGGTGGAACTTGTGGTAGGCGATGCCTCCAAGACCGTCGCCATTGGGACGAACCTGGATCCCAAATAGGAAAGCGCGCTCGTCGAGTTCCTCCGTGAGAATAGGGACATCTTTGCCTGGCAACCTGCCGACATGAAAGGTGTACCTAGGGAACTTGCCGAGCACAGCTTAAACATAGATCCAAAATGTAAACCAGTGAAACAACCTCTACGACGCTTCAGAGATGAGAAGAGACGTGCCATTGGCAAAGAGATAGCTAGGTTACTTAAGGCTGAGTTTATCCGAGAAGTCCTTCACACTCGATGGGTGGCCAATCCTATACTTTTCCCCAAAAAGGGAACCAATGAATTAAGAATGTGCGTTGGTTACACCGGCTTGAACAAAGCATGTCCCAAAGATCACTTTGCTTTGCCTAGCATTGACCAAGTCATTGACTCGACGGCTGGCTCCGAACTTTTGTGTTTTCTCGATGCATACTCAGGAAACCACCAGACCAAGATGAGGAAGTCGGACCAATTTGCCACTTCGTTCACTACCCCGTACGGCACGTTTTGCTATGTCACGATGCCCTTTGGGTTCAAAAACGTAGGTGCCACCTACCAGCAGACAATGCAACGTTGCCTTCATGACCAAATTGGTCGGAACGTTCACGCCTATGTGGACGATATCGCGGTGATGTCTAAAAAGTCAAACGACTTAATATCCGACTTAAAAGAAACCTTTGATAATCTCCGGAAATACAACATGATGCTCAACCCTAAGAAGTGCGTCTTCGGGGTTCCAGCCGGCAAACTATTGGGCTTCATCGTTTCCCAGCGCGGAATCGATGTCAACCCGGAGAAAATCAAGGCCATCTTAAACATAAACCGTCCGACATGCCTAAAGGACATCCAACGACTAACAGGTTGTGTTGCAGCAGTTAGTCGGTTCATCAGCCGACTTGGAGAGAAGGCTCTGCCGCTGTACAAGTTGCTAAAGAAGGCGGACAAATTCACATGGATGGACGAGGCAGATGCAGCATTGAAGCAGCTCAAGGAGATTCTTTCCTCAGCGCCCATCCTTGCAGCACCCGAGCCTGGTGAGCCCCTGTTAATTTACATGGCGGCAACCAACCGGGTTATCAGCATCGTTGTCGTGGTAGAGCGGAAGGAACCAGGCTATGAGCACGGAGTTCAACGACCAGTTTACTATGTAAGCGAGGTCTTGAAGGAGTCCAAGCAGCGTTACCCGCACTACCAAAAGATAGCTTATAGAGTATTCCTTGCTTCGCGGAAGCTGAGGCATTACTTTCAGGAGCACCCAATCACAGTAGTGAGCAAGACTCCACTGTCCGACATTATCAACAACAGCGAAGCTATAGGAAGGGTCACGAAGTGGGGCATTGAACTTGCCGCCTTCGAGATCACCTACAAAAGACGCGACGCCATCAAGTCACAAGCCTTGGCGGATTTTATTGCAGATTGGACGGAGATGCCGGATGCCACTCCGTTGCCGGAACCAGAATACTGGGTGATGCACTTTGACGGATCAAAGCTACTCAACGGCTCGGGGGCTGGTGTATTGCTACAGTCACCAAAAGGAGACAAGTTACACTACATTCTGCAGATCCACTTTGAGGCTACAAACAACATGGCGGAGTATGAAGCACTCATTCACGGACTGCGTGTAGCCAAGGATATTGGCATCAAGCGCATAGTTTGCTGTGGAGATTCCGACTTGGTTGCCCAGCAGGTGGCTGGCACCTGGAATGCACGGAACCCTATGATGTCGGCATATCGCGACGAAGTGGACGAGATAGCCAAGAGCTTCTTGGGCCACGAAGTCAAGTATGTGCCTAGGGAGCAAAACGAGGCGGCTGATCTATTGTCTAAACTTGGATCAGGGCGCAAGCAAATTCCTCCAGGAGTTTTCCTAAAGCATCTACGCACACCATCCGTGAAGGGCGCCGACATCGACAACTCGGATAGAGCTGATTCTTTCGTCAACATGGTGACAAAGACCCCTCCGGCTTGGACAAAACCGTTCATGGAATATCTCGAACACGGAACTTTGCCCGATGACGAGGTCGAAAGAAGGAAGATAGTACGACGAGCAAAGGGTTATACCATAATTAATGGGTAACTCTACAAAAGGAGCACTACTGGTGTATACCTAAAGTGTGTTTCCCAGCTAGAAGGTATGGAAATCCTACGCGAAATCCATCTCGGAGATTGCGGGCATCATGCCGCTCCTCGATCATTGGTCGCGAAAGCCTTCCGGCAAGGATTCTACTGGCTGACCGCGAAGGCGGATGCCGACAAACTGGTTGAAACATGCACAGAATGCCAGTATTATGCCCGACAACCACATGTCCCTGCTGAAGAATTGCGAACAATACCAATAACATGGCCGTTTGCAATCTGGGGGCTAGACATGGTACTCCGACTTAAGAAGAAGAAGTCACACAAATTATCCCCACCATGGAAAGGACCGTTCATCATCAGCAAGGCACTGCTCAATGGGTCTTACTACCTTGTCGACAATCGTGAGCTCAAGGATAGACCCAACGAGGATCATAAGCGTAAGCGACGTGGCCCGGATGATGACTACCCAGAGCTTGATCGGCCATGGAACATAGCACAGCTATGTCCTTTCTACACTTAGCATTTTTCATCTAATCGTGTACCTCTTATATGATCAATGAAATAAAGCTCTTTGGTTCACTCGTATTGCTGAGTCTTTTACCTCCTTTGGTGTTCATTTTTGGATCATATAAACCTTTATGCACAAGCTTTGCGGTTCCACTTGTGAAAATTCCGCCTACGGGCGTTAGCTTAAGTTTTCTGGTCTACATGTTCTTTGTTGTTTTTATGTGGATTCTGGAGTAGTGACTTTCGGCACTTATTGTATGCGATTTTGTGCTAAGGTTATTGACGGTGCCATTGGGCATCATCACCTAAGCGCATGGTTCCGACAACGAGTCTTCCGACTCACGAAAAGTCAAGCATAATAACAAGAGTAACAGATAAGGAACAACTTGCTTAAACAATGTATACATACTAGGTATTAATTCTTAAATAGCAGGATATGACAAACACTGTTTTCCGCCTTAAGATTACATCACCAAGTTTTTTCAATGCACATTCCAGACGTGAAACAAGAATTACAAAGTGTTTTTTCACTCCTTGGGTGCAGGGGACTTGGAGGCCGCATCATCATCAGCCGGAGATTCACCTTCAACGTCACCACTGTGAGGAGACTCGGAGGATTCAGGGTCGGCGTTGTCAAGAAAGTTCCTGGGCACGAAGACGTCGAAGTCCACCAACTCGGCAACCCTGGTGTCATAGCCCGCGAGTGATGACAAGATGGATTCGTGATCGATCTCCTTGCCGTCATCATCCACGTCGGGGATACCCGATGTCACCGTGTCGATGTCGGCACCTTCATAGTGTGCCTTCACCATGGACAATGCCATCCTAGCGCCAGCCCGTGCACATGAAGCTTTCCAGCTCGCGACACGCTCGGGGGCTCGGCGCAGAATCTCCGAGTACTTCACCACGGAGTCGGAGGCCTTGATATAAATTTGGAGGGGCTTGGCAATCTCCTTGTCTTGGGTGATGGCGGTATTGATGAAGTTGCCGGCAAGAATCATGCATTCTTTGTCCGAAGGAGGCGAGCGGGTTAAGCCCATAGGCGCTAAAAATTCCGACAAGAATTGCATGAGTTCAATAAATTCTAAGTATCCAGACTACAGAGCCACAAGGCGGAGGACACTTACTGAAGATGCTGGCTTAGCCTGCCAGACGACGTCCGCCAAAGATTCCTTCTCTTGTTGGAGGAGCTTAAACGCCTCGCTATGGCGAAGGTTTTACTCATCGGCAGCTTGCTTCTGATCCTTTAGGATCGCAAGCTCCTCCTTCAAGCGATTGATCTCAGCAGAGGCAGAGTCCTGCAGGGCTTTCATGGAATCCTCGTGCATCTTCAACATTTCTTCCCTCTCCTTCTTAAGGATCTTGTTCTCGCTGTCCAGCTGCTGAATGTGCTTGGACTGCTCGACAATATCCTTGGCCTTGGCGACATGCTCTGCAAGTCGGAGAAAACAAAGTACTCCGTGAGTACTCGAAGAAGGAAGGCACAAAAATAAGACGAAAGTGCGCAAAAAGAAAACAGACTCTTGTTTTTGATGATCTGTTCCTTAAAGATTGCGATTTTACCCTTTTCAGCTTCAAGTTCCGCGTGCATCTTCTGGTACTTATCGTTGGCCATGCCCCTCCGAGAATTCTCGTTATGTAGAAACAAACACAAAGTCAAGCCGTTGTTTAGTCCGCTTAGAGCTTCTAGTCGAAAATTTTCCACTTAGATGCTCGGGGGCTACAACGAGAGATTTTAACTTAGCAATATGCTTAGCTTTTCTTTAAGCATCTAATCAGAGCTAATTCAGTTCTCAACTAGAAGCTTGGGGGCTACAGTATAAAGTATTAACTCGGAAAATGCTTAGCTTTTCTTTAAGTATCTAGTCGGAACTAATTCAGTTACAACTAGAAGCTTGGGGGCTACAGCACTTAAAATGATGAACACTGTGTATGCTACTCTTAAAGCATCTAGTCGGAATAATTCATTCCATCTAAAGGCTTGGGGGCTACAGTGAGAGTTTTTCTAACTTAGTCACTCTTAGAGCATATAGATGCAAAGCCAATGGTTTTCCGTCTACATCCTTGGGGGCTACAGTGGTATACTCATATGATATGCAAAAGGTAAAGTAAAACTGACAAGTGCGATGATCTTGAGCTTTGTAGCACTCTCGGCCAGCAGCTTACCAAAAGAAGCGCTGTTACTTTGCAAGATGTCTGCTTGACGGAGTAGCTCCTCAAGACCGCACGTCGGAGATGACGACACTCCTCCAGGAACCATAGTTGTGCTACCCGGCGTAAGCACCGGGAAAATAATCTTCGGCAACTCGAAGGGTTTCTGGGGAGTAGAGGCGCCGCCTTCGGCAGAGGTACCAGCACCCACCACCGCCTTGCCGCTACCGATGGCATCCTTAGCCGGAGCTTCAGCCATTTGAAGAGCAGCGCTCTCCTGCGTCGCCTGCTCGCCGAAAATTGCGAGTTCGGTAGAGGCGCCAGAATCCACTTCCATGGCGGAAGGGCCTGGTGCCTCCTGGACTTGGGAGCTTGTTGGAGCGGAGGAGGGCTTGACGGCAGGAGTAGCAGGGGCGATGGCGGGGGAAGAGTCGCGATGCAGCATTTCTTTAATATTTCTAGAATCCCCAAGAGTCTTGGAGGACTTCTTGAGGCTGGTTGTGGCTTTCTTCCTGAAACGTGCAAAACGCATAAGTACAGGAATAAGACAGATAAATAAGACAATGTTGGAGAATATGAAGCTTACACTAGGGGGGCTCTTTGGCAAACATCCCGGTGGCTTTCTTCTTTTCCACCTCCAGGGCGGCAGTACTCTTTTTGGAGGCTCCACCCTCTGTCTTCTTCTTCTTACTTCCGTCGGCAGCGTCAGAGGTGGAGCTCTTCCGCTTTCGTGCCAACGGGGCATCATCGTCGGACACGACCGTGACTTCCTTCATCTTGGGATCATAGATTTGGGCGGCCAGGTTGCCCTCCTCTAGATCGCTAAGCTGTTAAGTGATAAAGCATCGTGTTAGACAAGATGATATTGGCAAGACGGAAAAACTAGAGCAATGTCATATACGGAAAATAAATACCTACCTTTGGGCACTTTCCGTCTACGAACATGTCATAGGTGAGGGTGAAGCCACGCTTCTTGTCATTCACCTTGACGATGTCCTTAAGGCGGAACTTGACGGAGTCGCTCGAGAAGTTGTCCTTGGAGATACGGAGGGTATCCCTTCGGTCGCCGGTGTACTCGTGCATAAGCTTCGTACGGTGCTGCAGAGGTTGGATCCGCCTGATGAACCAGCACATGGCTAGGTCCAAGCCGGTTAGACCTGTCTGTACAAACCACTCTATCCGCCTTATTGCGCGAGAAGCGTTGAGGTCGGAGGGAAGGGAGGCATGGGATCGCCATGTGGGGATTTCAGTGGCGTCTCCATCCACAAAGTCCGGGTACGTTACTTCTCGGCCCGCCAAAGGAATGTCGGGGCCATAGAAGTACGTCCGCTGCCAGTTTTTCCATGACTCGTGGCCGACGATGTCGGGGAACCGCCAGCCAGGACGGATCTTGAAGCTTATGGTGCCGCAGTTTCTAATCTCCTCCCTACTGTGTCCGGCTGCACGTTTGACGGTGAAGAAGTAGACAAACAAATCTAACCTAGGCCTAATCCCCAGGTAACCCTCACAAAGTGCCGCGAAGTTGCTAAGCACTAAGATGCTATTGGGGGAGAGGTTGTGGGGTTGGACCTTGAAGTGATTCAAGACGGACAGGAAGAAGTGGGAGATGGGCAGAGAAACGCCGCGTACCAATTGCGCCTTGAGGTATACTTTCTCTCCGGCTTGGGGAGAGGGGGTCACCTCGCCGGCCGGTGCCGCCCGCCAGGCGAGCCCCTCCATCGCAGGGAGGTAACCCTCAGCGACCATCTCTTGGATGTCGCGGCCGGTGATGTCCGTGCCGCGCCAGTCGCCTTTGTGCGAGTCTGGCTCCTCTTCTAGGGTCTCCAGCACCGCCAGATTGTGGTCGCCGCCGGTGGTTTCTATCACCGCCGATGCGGGGATGACCAGACCCTCTGGGGGCACGACAACATAGCTCTCCGGCTTCGTGGCGGCTTCGTTCGACGCCGCCATTGACGGGGATGAGCTGCTGCTAGCCATGAAGGAAGGAAAGAATGCGACTAGTGCAGAGAACAAGGCTAGGGTTTCTCGAGGTTTTCGCGGAGAGCTCGAGGAGGCGCGCGGCTGGAGGAAGAAGACGATGACGCGAGAGAATGGGGTGAAAAAGTGGCAAGTGTCCCATGGTTACTATTTATCTTACTCTGCGTCAAGATTCGTGCAGCTAATCGGACGGTTGCCGCGTAGACGACGTGTTCGTGAACGTGGAAGGTAATTTCGCCACGTCTCCAGCCGTTGCCGCCAACGGTTCGTATCGCTCGCGCGGGAAAAGCGGATATGATTACGTTCTCTGCATGTGTGAGTTGCGAGGCGTCGCTGACCTATAGCCTACGTCGTCATAACTGACATGGTAGATGAGTCGTCCCATCGAAGATTCCGGCATGGACGGATTTAATCCGAGAACGAGAGCGTACGATGGAAGATTCAACGTTTTTCTGACTTACTCATAGAAGACGGAGAAACCTTTGCAGGGTTCTTTGGGAGGACTACAAGATATTGCTTGACGATTTGCCTACATCCATCTAGACGGAGCATTCCACGAGAAGAGGCAAGACGGCGCAAGATCTCGGAGTTCTCCGGGGGCTACTATTGGGGATATGCTATATGGGTATCCTCATAGCATGTTTCTTATCCGACTAACCCGGGTGGCCCATAGTCGGTAGCATGGCCTATGGCCTGCTGGGCGGCCCAGTTAGGTGGATCCAGAAGGGAGGCCCATGTCGGATAAAGGAAGGCTACGGGGGAGTCACCAGCGTACCCGGAGCCTTGGAGTGCAAGATACACAAGACTAGTAATAGACGGTGTAGAACTCTGTAACCTGTCCGAGTAGGACTTTTCCCTGTAACCCTAGGACCTGACGACTATATAAGTCGGGCCTATGGGAGCCTTTAGGGCATCATTTTTACACACACCTCGCACAGCGAACCTATCTCTGTAACTCGGCATATTGCCATTATAGTGATTTATAGCAGGAGTAGAATTCCTCCACCGTTGTGGGATATGAACCTGGGTAAGTTGTGTTACCTCGTACCCGTCAACCGTCCGCCTTACCCCACGTCTCTAAACACGCACTGTGAGGACCCCTCCATGGCGTACTCGTCGGCAATACCGCGATAGTGTGTCTAGTGGTAATCCTCGTGGCCTTCTACCTTAGCTAGATTTTGGGATCACCCTGTTAGAGGAAAAAGTTTTTTTATCTCTGCGCGGCCCAACAGTGGTATCAGAGCGATAGCTTCTGGTTTTAGGCTCGACATCTCGCATATGTGATATTCGGTAGGCTGTAGATTGGATCTATGTGCTGTTTTGGTGGTCAATCTATGAGATAGATCGGTTTTGTACGATGTTGATTGGATCAACTATACTCGCGGAATGGTAGATCTGATTTCTGTGATCATACTGCTAAGGTCGTGGAACGACATACCCCTACCAGTCGGTTTCCGCCATCGGTGTTGAATGTGACACGTAAACCCAGAAGCGGTGATCGAAGATCAAAAGAGTTTGATCGAGCTGGAACGATGGTCGGAATCCATGTTCGGAATGTAGATGATATCTACGTTTTCAAAAAAAAACATCGGGTGCTGCCTGCCCCCGCAAGGGCGCTGCCCCTTCGATATCCGTCCACTATCCGGCTAGCGGGACCGCCGGCTTCGCCCTGTCGTAGCGCCTTAGATGTCATTGTGAGTTTCACAACACCGATAGATATAGTATCTATGCATAACTTGTTTTTACAGGAAGTTGTGAATGGTATGGTTCATGTGCATGTGATGTATGTGTGTAATCCATACGTGATCTGCGAATCACGGTTTTGTCAGCCGGCTGGAGCCTAGGTGCTGTCATTTTATTGTATAACGACCTGCGTGTCGAATTCTCTATGTAATTTACTTTACTAAGCTAGTGTAGCTATTTGGAGAACCCGGATGGCATGCAAGTCGATGTACATGTCGGCGACATGGAGTAAGATGACAAGTGACAAGAGTTGGTACGAGTCAGATTATAGGCTTTGTGGAGATGGAGATCGCCATGAAGAGAGTCATACCATTTCACATTATAATTGCTTTATTTTCTGTTATTGATACCTCTATTAGTTAGCTGGTAAAATTTAAACCCTCAAAGAAGGTCTAGTCGGTTTTCCCGCCAGTGTTTGCACCATCACAAGTCGGACATTTTTGGTAGTGGGCTCATAAAATTGAGGTGCTGCCAATTCTTTCTGGCTAGGTGGGTTTAAATCGGACTCTTACAGCGGAAACACTCGGTAAGCTAGACAGGTCTATCACAACGGTTGTGGGGCTCAGGGAAAAGTCGGATGGGAGCCAGGGCATGTGATGCCACCCGACCAACAGGAGTCGTATGAGATGCGATTGACAAGGAGTTGTCTAGGTAAATCACTTGGCAGATAGCGGTGATGCTAAATCTCACTAGCCGACTTGCTTATCTAGGATCCTGAATCACTAAGTAACCATCAGAGGGGTGTTGGTTCTAGTGGGAGCACAAATATTAAAGTGTTTAATATGTCTGCTCTTTTATGAATACATGTCTTAAGTGTTTTGCATATTTTCTGTTGTAGATCATGGCACCAAGTAACAGTCACCCTTAGATATCCGGTTTTTCTTTGAGAAGCATTCTTGAGAAAGATAAGCTTAACGACACTAATTTTACCAACTGGTATCGAAATTTGAGAATTGTTCTCAAACAAGAAAAGAAGGACCATGTCCTAGACAACCCACTTCCAGATGAGCCGAATGAGAATGCGACTGTTGCTTCCACCAATGCCTACCGTCGGGCTAAGGATGAGTCCATGGATATTAGTTGTCTTATGCTTGCTCACATGGAACCGAACTCGCAAAAGCAGTTCGAGAATGTTGAGGCCTACTATATGATCGAAAGCCTCAAAAGTATGATCTAGGCTCAGGCTAAGACTGAGAGGTATCAAGTCTCTCAGGCTTTGCTGAGTTGCAAGCTTAAGGATGGTGATCCATTGAGTCTGCATGTGATCAAAATGGTTGGTTACGTGCAGTCTCTAGAGAGACTTGGCTACCCGATTAGTGAAGATTTCACTACGGATATAATTTTGAACTCTCTTCCTAGTGCATATAGTCAGTTCATTTCGAACTACCACATGCATGGTATGGATAAGAAGCTCACTGAGTTGCATGGAATGCTCAAGAAGGCAGAGGTGGATCTCAAGAAGGACGTCAGTCAAGTGTTGATGGTGCAAAACAAGGCTAAGTTCAAGAAGAGTTCTTGGACTAAGAAGAAGTCTAAGTCAGGAGGAAAGCAGGCTCAGGACCCGCTCCCAAGCGCTTCCTCAGGGACTAAGCAATCTCCTTCAGCCAGATCCACTTGCTTCTATTGCAAGGCGGATGGCCACTAGAAGAGGAACTGCAGCAAGTATTTGGCCGACAAAGCCACGAGTGCAGGTATGACTTCCGACTTAGGTACACTTGTTTGCAATTTTATAGACATCTATCTTGCTGATGCACCTAATAGTTCTTGGGTACATGATACTGGGTCAGTTATTCACATCTGCAAATCGTTGCAGGGACTAGTAAGAACTAGGAGCATAGCAAGAGGCGAGGTCGATATCTGAGTCGGCAACAAAGCAAGAGTTGTTGTGTTGGAAGTCGTCACGATGCAACTTCATTTACCTTCTGGATTCATTATGGAACTAAATAATTGTTATTATGTTCCAGTGCTCAGTCGAAACATTATTTGTGCTTCATGTTTGATGAGGCAAGGCTATGAGTATAATATAAAGAATAATGGTTGTTCTTTGTATTTGAATGGTATGTTTCACGGCTTTGCACCCGTCCAGTACGGGTTATTTATTTTGAATATTGATGGTGAGTTGGTTTATAACATAAATGTTAAAAGGTTGAAACCAAATGATCTGAATATGACTTACTTTTGGCACTGTCGGCTTGGTCATATAAGTTGGAAACGCATGAAGAAGATCCATGATGATGGACTCCTAACTTCGTTCTACTTGGAGTCGTTCGAGACATGCGAATCTTGCCTACTCGACAAAATGACCAAGACACCTTTTGCAAAGAGTTGCGAAAGGGCATCCGACTTGTTGGGACTAGTACATAGTGATGTATATGGACCAATAAGCACGACCGCCAGGGATGCTTATGAGTACTTCATTACCTTCACTGATGATTTGAGTAGGTATGGATATATCTACTTGATGAAACAAGTCAGAAGCCTTTGAAAAATTCAAAGAATTCTAGAATGAAGTACAGAATCAACTCGGCAAGAAAATAAAGTTTCTTCGGTCATACCGAGGAGGCGATTACATGAGCCATGAGTTTAATGACCATCTGAAAAGTTATGGAATAGTTCCCCAACTTACTCCGCCGAGAACGCCGCAGAGGAACGGTGTGTCGGAAAGGCAGAATCAAACCTTTTTAGACATGGTATGATCAATGATGAGTCGGATAGATCTGCCTTTATCATTTTGGGGTTATTGTCTAGAAACAGCAGCCTTCACACTAAACAGAGTACCTCAAAGTCGGTAGAGAAGACACCGCATGAGATGTGGATAGGCAAAAAGTCGAGTTTGTCTTTTCTGGTTGTGAAGCATTTGTCAAGCGACTTCACTCGGAAAAGCTTACGGCCAAGTCGGATAAGTTTATTTTCGTGGGGTATCCAAGGGAAACTTTGGGTTATTACTTCTACAACTGAGAACAGGGCAAAGTGTTTGTCGCTCGTAACGGTGTCTTCCTTGAGAAAGAGTTTCTCAGTCGGGGAGTAAGTGGGAGAACGGTGCAGCTCAAATAAATTCGAGAGGAACCGGCTAGTAGCGAGTCGACAAAACCCTTGGAGGTTGAACCGGTCATGGTAACTGAGCCGGCAGCAACACCTATACTACGAAGATCGGTGAGATTACGAAGTGTTCGTGATGTATTATTGTTAGACAGTGATGAGCCGGCAAATTATTTGGAAGTGATGGTGGGATCTGATTCCTAGTCATGGCTTGGAGCCATGAGATCCGAGTTAAAGTCCATGGATGAAAATTAAGTTTGGAACTTGGTTGATCTGCCAGACGGTGCCAGACCCATCGAGTGCAAATGAGTCTTTAAGAAGAAAACTGATATGGATGGAAATGTTTCCGTCTAAAGCACGTTTTTTCGTGAAGGGGTTCTGACAAGTTCAAGGAGTTGATTACGACGAGACTTTCTCGCCCGTAGCGATGCTTAAATCGGTTCGGATCATGTTAGCTATAGCAGTCTATTTCGACTATGAGATATGGTAGATGGATGTAAAAACGGCTTACCTTAACATAAATTTAACCAAGGACATGTATATGATACAGCCCGAGGGTTTTGTCGATCCAGCTAACACTGACAAGGTGTGCAAACTTCATAAATCCATTTATGGGTTGAAGCAAGCATCTCGGAGTTGGAATATTCGCTTTGATGAGGTAGTCAAATCGTTTGGCATCATCAAGAGTGATCATGATTCTTGTTTATATAAGAAGTTTAGTGGGAGCAAAGTAAACTTTCTAATCTTATATGTAGATTACATATTATTGATTGGAAATGATGTCCAGATGTTGCAAGAAACCAAAGAATCATTGGAAAGGAGTTTCTCAATGAAAGACTTCGGTAAGGCAACATATATTCTCGGAATCCGGATCTATAGAGATAGATCAAGGAGCCTCATTTGATTGAGTCAGAGTACTTATTTGGACAAAGTGTTGAAAAAGTTCAACATGGAGTCTTCTAAGAAGGGGTTCTTAACGATGTCCCATGGTGTAAAACTTAGCAAGACTCAGTGTCCTTTGACGACTGATGAGAAAAGTCGAATGAATGCGATTTTGTATGCTTATGCAGTCGGATCCATCATGTATGTCATAATTTGTACTAGGCCGGATGTTTCATATGCTCTAAGTGTTCTGAGAAGATACCAGGCTGATCCTGGAGAAATCCACTGGACAGCGGCTAAAAATATCCTAAAGTACTTGAGAAGGACTAAGGATATGTTTTTGGTTTATGGAGGTGAAGATGAACTTAGTGTAAAGGGTTACACGGATGCGAGTTATCTTACCGACTCTGATGATTCACGTTCGCAATTCGGGTACATGTTTGTAATAAACGGAGGGGCTGTGAGCTAGAAGAGTTCCAAGCAAGAGACTGTATCTGCATCTACAATAGAGGCCGAGTATATTGCCGCCTCGGAGGCAGCAAATAAAGTTGTTTGGATGTGGAATTTCCTCATGGATCTTGGTGAGGTTCAGGGCTCGTCCAATCCATTAGACGTGTATTGTGACAACAATGGTGCTATTGCACAAGCCAAGGAACCTAGACAACACCAGAAGAACAAGCACTGATACGTCATAAACGTATCTATAATTTTTGATGTTTCATGCTTGTTTAGTATCCACTTTGCTATGTTTTGTCTACACTTTGAGTTATTTTTATACACTTTATGGAACTAACCTATTAACAAGATGCCACAGTGCCAGTTGCATGTTTTCTTCTGTTTTTGGTTCCAGAAAGGCAGAAAATCAATATCCTCGGAATTGGACGGGACAAAAGCCAAAGTCATTATTTTTCCCGGAGCAACACAGAATCACGAAGCAGAGGTGGAGGACACCAGGGTGGTCGCACCCCCCTAGGCGTGGGCCAGCCCCGGTGGCGCCCACAGGGGGTGTGGCCCCCCTGGCCCTCCATCGACCTTGCCTCCTTCGCCTATAAGAAGGCCCCAACTCAGAAACCCTAATGAATCTAGAAGAAATCCACGAAAACCTCCGTAGCATCGCCGCCACCAAAGGGGAGATTTGGGGGACAGGAAGTCTATGTTCTGCCACCCTGCCGGGACGGGGAAGTGCCCCCAGAGCCATCTCCTTTGATCTCCACCACCATCTCCATCGCCGTTTCTTATTCCCATGATGAGGAGGGAGTAGTTCTTCCTCGATGCTAAGGGCTCTACCGGTAGCTATGTGTTCATCTCTCTCTCTCTTTATGCATGATCATGTTGTGGTCATGAGCTTTGTAATCAAGTAGATCTACTCTATTACTCAAGTGCTTTAATAGATCTCTGCTCTCCCCACATGTGCGTAAGTGACAGCATGCACGCCATGGTGGCACTTAGGCTGGAGTCTACATAAATACTCATCGTGCTTTAATAGATCTATGCTTTTCCCACGTGTGTGAAAGTGACAGCGTGCACACCGTGGTGGCACTTAAGCTAGGTTACATATATATTTATCATGAGTATATTTTGAGTTGGTTGTCTATATGAAATTGTGGTGTTTGTTGGAACCATCTAATGCTCAAGGTGACAGTGTGGGGTTATCTAGATTGGGGAAGGCCCTACCGTGGATTAGAGTGTCCAACCGGAGAGTAGTTAAGAGTAGTATCATGAAGAGAAGATATTTATTGAGAGTGTTCACTAGTGAAAGAATGATCCCTAGGCCTTGTTTCTAAACATTGAAACACCATTTGCATCTAGATCTGTTGCATGTTTGCATGCTTCCATCCTTTTGCCTTTAGTCTTTACCTCACAGTCAAGCTATTTTCTGGCACCCACACATGTTACCCCATGTCAACAACAAGCCAGAAGCTATTTTTTGGCACCGTTACCACTTGTATTTCACTATCTCTTCGCCGAACTAGTGCACCTATATACCTGATAAGTGTACTGGGTGTGTTGGGGACACAAGAGACTTCTTGTATCTTGATTACAGGGTTGCTTGAGAGGGATACCTTTGACCACTTCCTCCCTGAGTTCGATAAACCTTGGATAATCCACTTAAGGGAAACTTGCTGCTGTTCTACAAACCTCTGCACTTGGAGGCCCAACAACTGTCTACAAGAATACAAGTGCATAGACATCAAGCTATTTTCTGACGTTGTTGCCGGGGAGGTAAGGTAAAAGGTACTCACATCCTCCGTTGTGAGTTCTCGAAGTTATTTCCTTTAGATTCTACAATTTTGTCTTTTTATTTCTTTTTTCACTAGTTAGGCTTAATGGAAAACAACAACAAAAATTAGAGAGATTTATACCATTTATCTTGAGTTAGGACATGAAGTGTTTGAAGAGAAAATTAAAAAACCAATGGAACTTTATGTTGAGAGGGAAATATGGTCTGATGCATCTCAAAAATATTAAGTTTCCCCTCTTTATGTTGAAAATTTTGAAGTTGCACTTGTTTTGCTTTCCTATACTTGTTGATTTGTGCTTTCATGGCTTGTTTCTTTACAAGATTCCTATGCATAGGAAGTGGGTTAGACTTCAATGTGTTTTGAATTTGCTTCTTGATACTCTCTTTTACTTCAATTCAAATTTCCTATGTGAGCATCTTCTCAAACTATCAAGCCTAACTTAAAGGCATTAAAGAAAAGTACTTGTTGGAAGATAACCCAAGAGTTTTATTGAGTCTTGGAAGTTATTATTTTAGTAATGACCTCTCCTTATCCTTTATGTTTGCTTTTTGTGCCAAGAATAACCTCTAATGAGAGGGAAGTAAGATTTGGGGAGTTATTGTCCCGAAACAGATATTTGTGCTCCACCATAAAAATTCGTGAGGAATCTCTGTAAGTCGGATTGAGATGATATTTTATGACTAAGTCTCCCAGTATGTTAGCTAACTTTCTCTAGTTCAACACTTTTTTATTTGAGCAATAGAAGGTATTCTAAAGAATCGGTTTCTACCTACTGGTTTGTTTTGACAGATTTCTGCCATTATTTGCATTTGCTTCTTATTGATTCCTTTTTGGGTTATTTTTGGGAAATTGAGATTTTTTAGGGAATTTCTACAGTATCTTGTGTTTTTAGTGAAAATTTTGCTGTTCGAAAACTAAACCCAAAGGTCGATTATCTTTTGAATACAATAATGTTGCTAATGAAGATTGTGTGATGTTTTGTATGAAGGAAAATTTTCAGGTGTAGAGAAAGAATGATGTAATGAGATGAAGAATGGACAAAAGCTCAAGCTTGGGAATGCCTGATGACCCACAAGTATAGGGGATCGCAAAGTCTTCGCGGGTAGTATTACCCAATTTATTGATTCGACACAAGGGGAGCCAAAGAATACTTGCAGGCCTTAATAACTGAGTTGTCAGTTCAGCTGCACTTGGAAATAGTTCTTGCTCATAGAAGTTTATTAGTAGAAACGGTTTGGTAGTAGCAATATTAAAGCAACAGCAGCAGTGAAACAGTAGCAATAGTAACAGTAACGGTAACAGTAGGATTCGAGTGCATAGGCATAGGGATGGATGGACGGGCGTTGCATGGACGAGTCTAAACATGTAACTTCAAGATATAGGGCATTGCAGATAAATAATAACAAGCATCCAAGTACTAAAAAATCCTAGGCATGTGCTTCAAATATAGTCATACGTGCTCGCAATGAGAACTTGCACAACATATTCTGTCCAGCCAGCCCGTGGCAGCGGGGCCTCTAGGGAACTACTGGCAATTAAGGTGCTCCTTTTAATAGAGAACCGGATCAAAGCATTAACACTCCGTGAACACACGTGATCCTCACACCACAGCCATCCCCTCCGGTTGTCCCAATTATTGTCACTTTGGGGCCTTTGGATCCGGACAATGATATGTGTACACAACTTACAGATAAGATCACAAACAATACTATCATAATGATTCAATAATAAGTATTAAGAACTCGGGCCCTAGTGACAAGCATTAAGAACAACAAGTTGCAACAAAGTCAAATAGCACTAATAGAGATACTAGGCACTATGCCCTAACAGATCTTATTCGATTACATGATAGAACTCATCCAATCCCTACCATCCCCAATCCTACAGCAGGGGAGTACTCACTCATGGATGAGGGAAACATCGGTGGTTGATGGAGATGCGTTGGTGATGACGATGGCGATGATACTCTCCAAATTCCCCGTCCCGGCATGGTGCCAGAACGTAGTTTCTGTATCCGAATCTTGGTTTCTGGTGGCGGCGCCGGAGCGGAACTCTTTCTATAAAACTATCGCCCCCCTCGGTTTTTAGGTCGAAAGGCAACTTATAGGGGCAGAGGGAGGCCGAGGGGGTGCCTAGGGTGGCTGCACCCCCCCCCCCCCACCCAGGCGCGGCCAGTGGTGGGCCCGCGCCTGGCATGGGTGTGGTCACCCCAGGCTCCTTCGTCTCGTCTTCTGGCTCCGAGGATATTCCGGTGAAATATAATTTTTGGCATATTTTCCGGGATTTTCCTAATAGTTGTTTTTCTGCACAAAAACAACACACCAAGGTAATTCTGCTGAAAACAGCGTCAGTCCGTGTTAGTTGTATCCAAATCACACAAGTTTAGAGGAGAAAAAATAGCAAAGTGTTCGAGAAAGTAGATACGTTTCGGACGTATCAACTTCCCCCAAGCTTTGCTTATTGCTTGTCCTCAGGCAATTCAGTTGAAAACTGAGTGCGATAAATGAACTTTCATGAACACTTTGCTTCATATGATGTAAATATTCTCAGCACAGGAGTAGATGCTTAGAAAATTCATAATAAAGAGTATGCAACTAAGTCTACTCAATAGTCATTGCAAGCTATGAAGAGAAACCAACTCAATAATAATAATTAGCATGAAACATAAACATAAGCAACATTGCAATGCTCATAGTAAGGTATGATAGACTGGTATCTCGCTTGCCTTTGTTTGTAGAGCACAATATAAATGCTAAGGCACCTCTGAAGTTCACATGAAGACTAGAAGTAAATATATCAGAGATACAAGCATGAAAGCCATGACATAATTAACCAAGTTTTGAGACAAACACATGAATGATAACTATGCTCTCAAGAAGGTGCTCAAAGAATAAGTGGTGACTCAACAAAGTTGTGAAAATAGTTTCTAGAAAGTTTGAAAGGCTTCCAAATGCTGAAAGGGAGGTACTCATTAGCTTTGAGCTCTCATTGCCCCTATTATAGGCATATTCATATGGTTAAGGTGAAAGTGAGGTCCACTCTGAATTATATGCTTGACAGACCATAAACTGGAAATCCCAAGTCCCTTGAGTATGAGGGCCTCTCTTCATGCTACTCAACTTTGGTTACCTATAAGTTCTTGCCATTGTAAATACATGCATATCATAGAGAACCGCCAACGGGGTACCCCTTGCACATGGTACAGGAGCTTTCCCATAACCAAAGTGACAAGGCAAGAAGACAATGAGCATCTCAGCAATCTTTTTATTTACCATATGCATAGGTTTTTATTGAGGATGCTTCATATATACTCATTATGGTGACGCTGCAAGTTTCCACCATGATTAGGCATGGCTTAGGCTAGCGGCTCAGGTGTTTCTCTAACACAATGTATAAACTCCATGAACTCACAAGGTCCCCTTTTATTTCACATCGTTGACATCCGTAAACAAAATAGCAAAGCATCAACTGGATAGGATATCCAAAAAGTGTTGAAAGCGTTCCGCGTGATAGCATGGTTCTGCTAACTCCCAGCATATAATTAGCAAACATATAACTTTCATGGACTAGTCACAATGGTTCAGAATTATTAAGCGCAAAGAATAAAGTGTGCCATCAAGTTCGTGAGAGCTTTACTAACTAACTTTCTCAAAACAGATAAACATTTTATTTTGGAAGAAAACACGGCATATAGAATATGCGCTGAAGTAGCAAATGATGCTAATAGGTAGGTATGGTGGACACAGCTGGCAACATTGGTTTTGGGAATTTTGGAAGCACAGGTAGAGCACATACTCAGTGCAAGTGAAGGCTAGCAATAGAGAGGGAGCGACAAACGAGAGAGCAATAGCTGTCATAATCATGCTTGCAACAAAACAGGACTAATTATGGCATGAAAGTGATACAAGAACTCTGAGGCGAAATAAATCATCGAGGCTTACTGACTATTGATTAGTCATATGAATGCGTGAGCATGTGCCAAGTCAATTCAGATGAATAGTCAGAGGAGGATACCACAATATCATACCAAAATATGAATAAAACAATGCAAGCAAACATTCATATGACATGCTACAAACTATTAGCAAGCTGGATCTAATCATAGACAAGCAAGAACTACTAAGCATCCATAATGACATACACTTTACACAAATGGCTAAGCATGCTATGATGAGTATATGTACAAAAATGAAACAAATAGAGTTCGTTACCAGCCTCTTATCACACCTCGAGTTGTCTTAATCTTCATTATTTCCCTTCACTTGTGTGACTTGAATATTAACATGAAACCAAAATCCACTATGGACAGCTGAACCCTGCAAAGAACTCACAAAACCAAAGAAGAACAACAAATATTTTTGGTGTTTTCGATTTTTTAGAAACAAGCAAACAAAGAAAAACCAAACAAAAACAAAGCAAACCAAAAAAAGCAAAATATTTTTGTATTTTTCTTTTAAGGCAAACCAAAGCAAAGAAACGAAGAAACAAACCAAGAGAAACAACGAAAATATTTTTGGTATTTTTGTGTTTTTGAGAAAGAAGCAACAAGAACCAAAAAGAAAGCGAAACAATGGATATACAAAGAACCGACTGAACATGATTGAGCCCCACTTAGGCCAAAAGCCTAAGCTTGAGGGGAGGTGTACCGATGTCACAATGGATATATGAGTGTGACATCGGTACACCTCCCCTCAAGCTTAGGATTTTGGCCTAAGTGGGGCTCAATCCCATGGTGTCCAAGAGGATGCACCTCCATAGTATGTCGAGGAAGCTCCCTCGTCCTGGTATGATCTCGAAGACTCTATCGTGTAGTGTATCGCGGGGTCATACGAGGGCGCTTCCTCCTGATAGCGCCCATGGAAGTTAAGAGAGTGCAGCTTGTCATCCATCTTCGCCTTCGAGCGTGACCAAGGTCCCTGAGAAATACTGAACAAAGTGGTTTGGGGTAGAGGGATGTATCTCTCTTACCCGTGAATAAACAGCATTCTATAACCCAAGTTCTCAAGAGTAGAGCCAGTGGTGACAAAGTGGTGCGCCTTCATGGCAACAAGATCAAGCCTCTGAGGAGCCAAAACTATATCATGTGGATCAACAACGATGTTCAAGGAAGCAGCAATACGAGTAGCAATAATTCCCACATAAATGGGTCCCTTAGCAGCTAAGCGACGAGAAATGAGAGAACCGAGATTATACTTATCTTCATTGTTGAGCATAGTAGCTAAGAAGGCCAATTGATAGTTGGAAATATTACTAGTGTTCTCCCTACCAAGAACACTGGTGGCAAGATAGTAGGCAAAGTACCTGATGGCTGGAAGTTGAATATTCTTTATCTTCCCTCACTAAGCTCTGCGGTCATCATCATTGGTTATTCCTCGGTAAAGCTCCAACAAATCAGCGGGTAGAGCTCGAATGTTCTTTGATGATCCAGGGACTTACAAAATTGCTTCTAGTCATAGAATGAGCCCTGCCATAAATTTTGAAAGACACAGCAGGCTTGAACACGCTGTTAGTAAAAGAAAAGATCTCCAGAAATGTTTTAGTGAGCAAAGCATATTGTGCTCTCATCCTGCATGTAACTTGTTGTAACTACCTCGGTGAATTACGCTCCTAGATACAAGCCTGGATGAGCGGTAGTGGTTGAAATAGTACGGTGGGGCCCCAAAAGCCACTCACGGGTAGACCTTCCGGCCGTCCCAACCACTTCCAACCCAACGGGACCTGTACGGGCGGCGTAATCGGCAGGCGAAGGGATCAACTACATACACAAATGAGTTTTTATGCAAGCCACCATACAAGAGTACATCAGAGCCATACCATCTAGAAAGAAAGTAAATATAGCAACGCCATACGGCAAGATTCAAATGACCTAGATAGATATGGTATTTTAGAATAATTCCTCATACAACACACATCAGAGTATCAAGCGGAAGCGGCAAAACAAGTCCGAGTACGGATAAGAAGCAAATCGGCATAAGATGCCATAGAAATAAGCACATCCCGCCCACAGATCTCACGGATCCCCGTTCCCGAAATCTCTACACCGAACGATCGTTGCCCACATCATCAGCCTCTTCCACCCAAAGATCCGTCTCCGCGAGTGTACTGCTCATCCGAACCAATAATTTATCGTGAGACCCTAAGGGTACTCAAGAAGTCTTAATGCCTCTAAAGGGGACACAACCGGGTGACGTTAATTGCAGCAAAAGATAAACCCTAGCAGTTCTATAGATACTCGCTAACCATCCGCCTAACCAATGATAGACGGATGTCCGTGAATTAAGGACAACAGTTATAATAGTAATTTCATCAGATCCATCCTCCTCCTCGCTTACCAACGAGGAAGCGGACGAACAACCCCCCATCCGTTGGCAATTTTAGTAACCATTCCATGAGTATTGCACTATTTACTAGTCATTTACTTAGTCAGATTAAAGCGGTACTTTAGTCATGTTTGTCTATGATCGAGAAACTGTGCTCCAAGTCGTCCATGACCGCGGACACGGCTTTCAGAAAGTTTTAACCCGGTCGGGGTGCACAAATAGCAACACACACTCGACCAGCCTCGGAAAAACCAAAACAAAACCCAACGAGGCCTTCACGACAAAGCAATCACAGGATTCAGAAATATTTCAGGGGGCCACCCCATTAAGCTACCCGCCACGAAGTTAGCTGACTCCGAAACAGACTCAAGGTTTGGGTATACGGCTGTGAACGACTGGGAACCCAAAACTGGGCTTGTCGACACCGCGGAATCGTGTCCCGATCCTAAACAAGCAGTGCTATCTGTCGCACAATTTAAATAAAGCGATAAAGCATGGCATAAGTACAGGATAATAAATAAAACCTCAAACTAGTTTGTGGCCCCAAGAAATAAGATGAATCAAGCTCGCTCGGGGGGTCCCGTAAGCCTCCGGATGTGGATAGCGAATAATCTTGGAACAGAATCAAGTACTCGGGGTCTTACGGACACAAGTGAGCAGGAAAACCAAATAGCAGATGTTGCTCACCGGTGCCACTTCCATTAGTTATCCCATTACTACTCGTTAAGTTGTTTAGGTACCTCGTTATCCATCGACTCACATACCCTACACATGTTGTTCTCGACTCGCATGGCTCAAACAACTCGTAGTAATGGCTCATGGGATGGAGGAACAAGCTTGGTGGGGTTTGAAAGTAAAGGCTATGCAATACTTGGGATTCAATTTAATGCAATCGCGACTCAATGATGCAAGAATAAGATAGAGGCAATAGGTGTATGTATGCAAGCATGTGGTAGTGCTTGCACGGCAACTCAGTTGAGCGAGAGACGATCTGGTAGTGCTCCTGGTTCTCTTGATATATCCCCTCCTCAGCGTCTATTCGAAGAAGAACCAAACAAACAAGGGCCAACATAAATAAAGTGCGCAAGCATATAGGTAAAATGCATCAAGCAAACAATCATGCCATGATGAATGATGCACAAGTTGCATGGCAATAAAGTAGCATGGCATGGGTGAGGTGTGGTATACAAGAATAAGTCATGTTATTAAGGTTTGGCCACATTTTATGGTCATATTAGTTGTTGTATACTATATATTTACATGATGCATTCTGCAATTGAAGTCATGGTTAGCATAAACAGAAAGGTCTCGTCGAGCTGATCATTTTAGACATATCATTTGTTAAATTCGGAGTTATATATCAAAAGTTATTAATTTATTAAGTTCCAGTGGCATTGGTTGTAATTTTACCCAACTTGGAATTTAAAGTATTCAAATAATATTTTGAATGGCATATTTGAATTCCTCACATTTTTCTGATTCAAAAACATATATTATTTGAAATTATGAATTTAAATTTATTTTAAGTCAAAATAATTAAATAGGGTCAAAGTCAAAGGTTGACTAAATAAACTAATTCTGAAAATATTTGAATAAGGATTTGAATTAAGATTCAAAAACTAAACATTTTTCATATAAGGTTTGAATTCAAATTCCAAACCATTAATAAGTTATGAATTTATTTAAATTTAAACAGATTTGTATTTGAATTTGATTTGAATTAATTTGCAAAGAATTTAATTTGAAACAGACAGATTTTCTAGGCTTTTATTACTCAGGCAGATCTACCCAGGAGTATGACAGGTGGGGTCAGAGGCGTAAGGGGCCACGGTGGCGCTGGACGACGTTTGCTACATGAGTTAGCCAGCCCCACCGACGCAAGGGCCCAGTAGTGCCGACGGTCCCACGTGACAACGAGGGCCTAGGTGAGCTAATACGCGCAGCGAGGAGGGGGTGCGGGGTGAGGGCCTGGAAAAGCTGGGGGGTTTTCGGTCAAAACTCCGGGCGACCGACAGGTGGGGTTCTGGGCGGCTAGGGATCTGAGCGTGCTCGACCGAAACTTGGGGGGGGGGGTTTGCAAAACTTCCACGCGAGCTCTGTCTGTCGAACGACGCTCTCTGAAACTCGTTGACGCCTGGCGACGGCGAGCTTTTCCGGCGAGGGTGGCGTCGCGTCCGCGGCGAGGTGGCCCTGGCTACCAAAACGGAAAGTGTAGAGGGTGGCTCCGGCTACAGATCTCACAAGGAGGGGTCGACGGTGGCGTGTTGTGCGGGAAAGGCCACGTCGGGGAACAGGGGGGAACGCCGGTCTGGGCTTGTGCGTCGGCGGGGCGGCTCGTCGGCGGGGGTCACAAACAGGCGGCGCTAGGCAAGCAGAGGGGGTAAAACGGTAGGAGCTTGGGGGAGGAGCTTACCTCGGTCGATTCCCACCGGAATCGAGGCAGGAGGTGGACGGAGCGGAGGGAATCGGCGGCTGTGCGGCTCCGGGTAGAGGGACGGAGCAGAGAGGCGTCAGGTGCCGCCGGGAAGAAGACGTAGTCGTCGCTCCTAGCGGTTCTGACTCACTGCTGACACGGGCTCGTCGGACGGGTCACTGATGGGGAGGTACCTGCGGCGGTGACGATCAGACGAGCGGCGCGCACGCAGAAGAGAGGGCCAGGTGAACGTGGCGAGGCTCTAGGACGATTGGACTTACCCGGAGGTTGAGGTACTCCCGCCGGTGGCGTCGGCTTGAACAGGGACTGCTAAGAGCGGCGGGACCATGGCGGTTCAGAGGCGGCGCACAGGGAAAAAGGAGGAGGGATAGGGGGAAGCTGCGGCGCAGGGGGAGGAAGAAGCTAGGGTTCAGGGGCCTCGATCTGGGGATAAGAAGAGGAGGGGAGGGTGACGCGGCTGACGGCGGAGACGGCCACCTGCTCCTCTGCTGCTTTCCGTCTGCTGCCGAGGCGAGCGGTCGAACGGCGTCAGGCGACTAGAGAAGAAGAACAGGGCGAGCGACGGCTGAAGCGGTACTGGGCCGGGGAAGGCGAGTTGGGTCAGGGGAGGTTTGTCTGATGGGCTGCTACTCTCGATCGGCTGAAGCACCTGGGCCAAAATGGCTGCTACCAGGTATGGTCTCTCCCCTTTTATTTATTTGTCTTTTAGACATTTGTTTGTTGTTTTATTCTATTTCAATTTTCAAACTAGTTTTATAATTTCAAAAATATTTGGAGCATTTTTACCAGGAGGTTTTGAATAGGGGGTTTGACTAAGAGGAGAGGCAAAAAGAGGCCAAGATACATAAGAGAAAGCACACATGATCACATGATCATGCATGGAAGGGAAAAGGGGATTAGGGGATTAGGTTTAAAGATTAGCTAGAGAGGTAGAGAGAGGGGTGAGAGCTAGGGTTTTAAACAAGTCAAAACAAGATCAAGCAAAGGGAAGGAGTGATCCAAGCAAGCAAAACAAAATAACCTTCAATTGTCAGCAAGAGGTGACACTTGCATGGCCCATGCAAACAATAAATGCCATGTCTTTATATTGTGAAAACAACATAAAATCATGTGGCATTCTTCCATGCATTCCCAAAAGTCCAAGCATAAGATTATGAGTGGAATCCACCCAACCCACATGAGCTAGAGGTAAACTAAATTAAAAATGCCCAGCTCATATTAGTTGGATGGTGGAATTATAAGGTGGTGAAGGAAAGGTGGTGGAGTCAATAAGAGATATGCCCCCAACTCAACTTGGGCACTTAACAATATATCAAGAACAAATACAATATCAAGAGGCAAATACAAATATTAATGCATATGAGATAAGAACCAAAACAAAAGGGTTTTTGTATGATGCTCAAATGCAAGGTGACATGATGACATGAGCATGATATGATGATGATGCAACAATTATTTGTAGGAAGTGGTCATTTTATTATTAGATCAAGTAGCATTACAGGTGTTAGACAACTGGGATGCTACAACTCTCCCCCACTAAACAGGAATCTCGCCCCGAGATTCTAGGAAGAAGAAGACACAAAGAGGGTAGGATAGTTTGCACGGAGTTCATCTTCACGTTCCCAAGTGGCTTCATCAACAGAATGGTGTGACCACTGCACCTTGCAGAACTTGATGGACTTGTTGCGAGTCCTTCTTTCTGCGGTCTCAAGGATTTTTGTGGGGTGTTCTTGATAAGACAGGTCTTCTTGGAGATCGATTAGCTCATGATCCACGGTCCTGCCGGGATCTTTGAAGCACTTCTTGAGCTGAGAGATGTGGAAAACATCATGAACCTTGAGTTTTTCCGGGAGCTCCAGGGCATAAGCAACTTCTCCTCTTCTACCATGAATCTTGAAAGGACCGATGTATCTAGGAGCCAACTTTCCTTTGATACCGAAGCGGTGTGTTCCTCTCATGGGAGTGACACGAAGGTACACGAGATCACCAGGGGCATACACCATGTCCGTGTGCTTCCTGTCATAGTTTCTCTTCTGACGACTTTGAGCAATCTTCAGGTTCTCAAGAATGATATGCACCTTCTCCTCTGCTTGAGTTACGATATCAGGGCCAAACCAAATTCTTTCTCCTGCACCTGACCAACCAATCGGAGTTCTGCACTTGCGACCATAGAGAGCCTCAAATGGTGCCATCTTCAGACTCTTCTGGAAGTTGTTGTTGTAGGAGAATTCAGCATAAGGAAGACATTCCTCCCACTTCATGCCAAAGGAGATGACGCAAGCACGAAGCATATCCTCCAGAATCTGATTGATCCTTTCGACTTGTCCTTGCGACTGGGGGTGGTAAGCAGTGCTGAAGTTAAACTTTGTTCCCAAAGCATTTTGGAAACTTTCCCAGAACTTTGAAGTGAAGATGCTTCCACGGTCTGAACTGATCTCAAGCGGAACCCCATACAGAGAGACAATTCTGTTGATATAGAGCTCATAACCGAATTCCGTAAATTGTTTCTTAACGGGAAGAAATGAGCCACTTTAGAAAGCCTGTCGATGACAACAAAGATTGCATTGTTGCCCTTCTGCGACCTTGGAAAGCCAGTGATGAAGTCCATCTCTACTTTCTCCCATTTCCATTCCGGAGGTTTCAATGGCTGTAGAAGACCGAAAGGTTTCTGATGGACAGCTTTCACTCTGCGGCAGACATCACATTGTGAGACATACTTGGCACAATACCGTTTCAAACCAGGCCACCAATATTGTGTTTTCAAGTCCATGTACATCTTTGTGCTGCCAGGATGGATAGAAAGAACCGAATCATGCGCCTCCTTGAGAACTTGCTCTCTCAAACCCTGGTAGTTTGGTACAAACATCCGGTGTTCAAAGAAAAGCGTGCCTTGATCATCAACGTGGAAGGACTCATATTTCGGAAGCTCAAGTTTAGAGATGATCTTTTTGGTGTGCGGATCACCCAGCTGACGAGAGCGAATCTTTTCTTCCAAGAGAGGAGTAGCCAGAAGGTTCAGGAGATGCCCTTGTTCCGCAACTTCAAGGTTGAGCTGACGGAATTCCTCGCACAAGAGAGGCTGTTGTTCTTCCATCATGAGGTTGTTGACATAATCTTTACGGCTAAGCGCATCGGCCATGACATTAGCTTTGCCCGGAGTGTAGTTGATGGTCACATCAAAGTCATTGATTGCTTCGATCCATCTCCTCTGCCGAAGGTTGAGATCATGCTGAGTGAAGATATACTTCAAACTCTTGTGGTCAGAAAAGATCTCACATCGGTTACCAAGCAAGTAGTGCCTCCATAGCTTCAAAGCAAAGACAACTGCTGCGAGCTCAAGGTCATGTGTGGGATAGTTGATCTCATGCGTCTTCAACTATCGAGAGGCATAAGCAACCACTTGCTTCTCTTGCATAAGGACCGCACCCAATCCTTGCAAAGAGGCGTCGCAGAATATCTGGAAAGGCTTAGATGTATCCGGAGGAACCAAGACTGGTGTGGAAGTGAGCTTCTCTTTGAGTGTCTCAAAACTTGCTTGACACGCAGGAGTCCACAGGTATTTCTTGCCTTTCTTGAGGAGATCGGTAAGAGGCTTCGCTATCTTCGAGAAGTTACGGACGGACGGCAATAACTAGCCAAACCAAGAAAACTCCGCACTTCTTTGACATTAACAGGAGGAAGCCATTCAACAATTGTCTTCACAGTTTCCGGGTTGACTGCAATGCCCTTGGCAGAGATGACATGACCAAGATAGGTTACTTCAGGCAGCCAAAACTCACACTTTGAGAACTTTGCATACAAGCGGTTCTCACGAAGCTTGTTTAAGACACACCGCAGGTGTTCTTCATGCTCTTCCTTAGACTTAGAATATACCAGGATGTCATCCAGATAGACCACAACGAACTTATCAAGGTACTCCATGAAAACCGAGTTCATCAGCCTCGAGAAGGTAGCAGGTGCGTTGGTGAGGCCGAAAGACATGACCGTGTACTCATACAGGCCATAGCGGGTGGTGAAAGCTGTTTTGGGCACATCTTCCTTGCGAATCTTGATTTGGTGATAACCACTTCTCAAGTCCAGCTTAGAGAACACCACATCTCCAGCTAGCTGATCGAAAAGATCATTAATCCATGGAGGGATATTTGTTCTTGATGGTTTTAGCATTGAGAGCCCGTAGTCAACACATAGTCTATCGGTCTGCCACGCTTCTTCACAAAGATTGTTGGGCTACCCCAAGACGGCAATCGTGTTGAATGAAACCCAACTTCTCTTGTTCATAAAGTTGTCGCTTGAGTTCACCAACTCGAAGGACCCATTTTATAAGGCCGCTTGGAGATAGGAGCCGTTCCAGTTCAAGCTCAATGACAAACTCAACCTCACGATCCGGAGGCATACCCGACAACTCTTCGTGAAAGACATCCGGAACTCGAGACCCGGTACACTCGAATAGCTTCCATAGCATCATCATTGAGCCGCCAAAGAGAAGAGCTGGACAGAGGAGTCGACTTGGAGAAAAGACTATATGGCCTTCAGAATCTTGAGAACCGGCGTTCAGCATAATCAATCACAGCTGCATTTGCTGTTAACCAATACATGCCCAAAATGACATCAATGTCAGAATTGCCCAGAACAATTAAAGAAGCCGAGAATGAAGAGCCACCAATCTCAACTTGATTGCCATGACTGATCTTAGATGCTATCATATTTGCTCCAGGCGAAAGAACCATTAACCGCTTAAGAATAGGATCCATTGCTAACTCATTCTCATTTGCAAACTTGTGAGAAACAAAAGAATGCGATGCACCAGAATCAAACAAAACTCGTGCAGGGACTGAGTTAACGGAAAGCATACCCATCACAACTCCAGGTGCATGCTCGGCTTGAGTGGCGTTGACACAGTTGGCACGAACAACCGCAGACCCGGGCTTGGTGTTGATGTTGAGAGCCCGAGGTGGTGGTGCACGAACCATAGGAGAGCTTGCCGCAGATCTTGGCGGGGGTGTAGGAAGAGCTTTGTTTTTCAACGGACAGTTCCAGTGGGGATGTCCAGGATCTCCACACGTGAAGCAGGTACCAGGTGGACGTGGAGCAACGTAGCCAGGGACTCCGCCAGGCGCTCCAGGGTAGTGGTTGTTGTAGCCCCTGGGAGCCGCAGTGGTGAAGTTTGGTGGCCTTGACGCGTAACTTGCAGGTCTTGGTGAGCCGGAGCGGTGGGGTGTTAGGAACCCAGACACGCCGCTTAGAAGGAGCTGCCATAACTGAAGAGCTTGATGCATCCCTGTTGTGTTTCTTGGACTCCTCAAACACTTGCCTGCTTACTTCCTCTTGCAGGGCTGTGTGCTGTAGTTCCAGGAAAGATGCCGGCCTTGCATGTGTGATTGCATACTTGATCGATGCATTGAGCCCTTGCCTGAACCTCTTCTCGCTTCTTGTCATCAGATACCTCATCGCCACAATAACGAGAGAGATTCATGAAGTTCCTGATATAGGTGTTGACGTTATCATTTCCTTGCTTCAGGTTGAGAAAAGCTTCCTTCATCCTTTCCATTACAATCTCTGAGAGGAACTGCTCTTTGAAAGCTGCAGTGAACCTTTCCCAAGTAGGCTGAAAACCCGTGCAGCTTGCCTTCAAGTAATTCTCCCACCAGAGAGCTGCATCTCCCTTCAGAAGGTGAGTAGCACACTTGACCCACTCCTGCTCCGGAACATCAGCAGTCTCGAGCAACCTTGACATCTCACGCAGCCAATCATCCGCGTCCAGTGGTCGATCAGAAACATCAAACTGACGAGGGTTGAATTTCAGGAAGCTCTTGATGTCTCCTCGCTTGGGAGGTGGAGGGAGTGGAGCAAACTCGTTCCTCCTGACACTCTCCTCAAAGCGCTGCTGGTTCTGCTGCATTGCTGCCAAAGCATTAGCGATGTTTGACAAATGAGCCCAGCCTCAGTGGTATGTCCTCATCAAGACGCGTGGTGGAGCCATCCTGTCATTGATATAAAACTCAAGTCAGTACTATAATGGAAGATGATAATAATCCAAAATAGTACCAAGATGGAATTAACCAAGATTAAAGGATACAATTTACTGAGATGATATTAAAATATCAACAAAGTTCAAAGAACCTAGAAGATATTAAGCATATCGCACACGACTGAAAAGGAGTGTGGTACACGAATATATCAAAGAAAATTTTTTCCACAAATTTCGGCATTAAAATACCAATAGATGCGCAAAATTACTTAACGAATCAAGATTAGTGACTCTACCGATTCAATATACAAAAGCGAATGATAAGAGTAGTGGTATGGTCGCGACTCCATCCCGCACTCAAATCATTACTCCGCACATGAACAAGTGGAACACATATCCTAACCCCTTCTTCTCACGTTGAACCTAAAGATTGGTAACTACGGAAACGAACACCCCAAACAAGATAACATCGGATACAAAGAGTAAGACAGATTGCGTCGGTTTGCAAAAGCCTGTTGGTATGGAATGTACCAACAGTTGATAACCAAAGGCTGATTAGATAACAACTTGGATGCAACAGATAGACAAGGGATTACACACACACACACACACAACCTATGGTACTACAGAAACCCAGAACACGTGAATCCTAGTTTGAATTTTGAGAAGAGGATTGAAAACGTTGCACTTCCTTACCAGAAAAGGGTGGGTGGGTGGGTAAGAAGAAAAATGGAAGCAGTCCTACTCTCGCGTTTTGTTTTTCCCTAGTATACATAACTACCAAAATATTTGCTAGACTGACAACGACCGTTTGGCTGAGACCCTGAAGGTCGGGATGGCTCTGATACCAATTGTAACTACCTCGGTGAATTACGCTCCTAGATACAAGCCTGGATGAGCTGTAGTGGTTGAAATAGTACGGTGGGGCCCCAAAAGCCACTCACGGGTAGACCTTTCGGCCGTCCCAACCACTTCCAACCCAACGGGACCTGTACGGGCGGCGTAATCGGCAGGCGAAGGGATCAACTACATACACAAATGAGTATGTATGCAAGCCACCATACAAGAGTACATCAGAGCCATACCATCTAGAAAGAAAGGAAATATAGCAACGACATACGGCAAGATTCAAATGACCTAGATAGATATGGTATTTTAGGATAATTCCTCATACAACACACATCAGAGTATCAAGCGGAAGCGGCAAAACAAGTCCGAGTACGGATAAGAAGCAAATCGGCATAAGATGCCATAGAAATAAGCACATCCCGCCCACAGATCTCACGGATCCCCGTTCCCGGAATCTCTACACCGAACGATCGTTGCCCACATCATCAGCCTCTTCCACCCAAAGATCCGCCCCTGAGTGTACCTGTTCATCTGAACCAATAATTTATCGTGTGAGACCCTAAGGGTACTCAGCAAGTATTAATGCCTCTAAAGGGGACACAACCTGGGGTGACGCAATTGCAGCAAAAGATAAACCCTAGCAGTTCTATAGATACTCGCTAACCATCCGCCTAACCAATGATAGACGGATGTCCGTGAATTAAGGACAACAGTTATAATAGTAATTTCATCAGATCCATCCTCCTCCTCGCTTACCAACGAGGAAGCGGACGAACAACCCCCCATCCGTTGGCAATTTTATTAACCATTCCATGAGTATTGCACTATTTACTAGTCATTTACTTAGTCAGATTAAAGCAGTACTTTAGTCATGTTTGTCTATGATCGAGAAACTGTGCTCCAAGTCGTCCATTACCGCGGACACGGCTTTCAGAAAGTTTTAACCCGGCCGAGGTGCACAAATAGCAACACACACTCGATCAGCCTCGGAAAAACCAAAACAAAACCCAACGAGGCCTTCATGACAAAGCAATCACAGGATTCAGAAATATTTCAGGGGGCCACCCCATTAAGCTACCCGCCACGAAGTTAGCTGACTCCGAAACGGACTCAAGGTTTGGGTATACGGCTGTGAACGACTGGGAACCCAAAACTGGGCTTGTCGACACCGCGGAATCGTGTCCTGATCCTAAACAGTACAGGTGCTATCTGTCGCACAATTTAAATAAAGCAGTAAAGCATGTCATAAGTACAGGATAATAAATAAAACCTCAAACTAGTTTGTGGCCCCAAGAAATAAGACTGAATCAAGCTCTGGCTCAGGGGGGTCCCATAAGCCTCCCGGATGTGGATAGCGCGAATAATCTTGGAACAGGAATCAAGTACTCGGGGTCTTACGGGACACAAGTGAGCAGGAAAAACCAACTAGCAGATGTTGCTCACCGGTGCCACTTCCATTAGTTATCCCATTACTACTCAGGTTAAGTTGTTTAGGTACCTCGTTATCCATCGACTCACATACCCTACACATGTTGTTCTCGACTGCATGGCTCAAACAACTCCTGTAGTAATGGCTCATGGGATGGAGGAACAAGCTTGGTGGGGTTTGAAAGTAAAGGCTATGCAATACTTGGGATTCAATTTAATGCAATCGCGACTCAATGATGCAAGAATAAGATAGAGGCAATAGGTACTATATGTATGCAAGCATGTGGTAGTGCTTGCCTGGCAACTCAGTTGAAGCGAGAGACTGATCTGGGTAGTGCTCCTGGTTCTCTTGATATATCCCCTGCTCAGCGTCTATTCGAAGAAGAACCAAACAAACAAGGGCCAACATAAATAAAGTGCGCAAGCATATAGGTAAAATGCATCAAGCAAACAATCATGCCATGATGAATGATGCACAAGTTGCATGGCAATAAAGTAGCATGGCATGGGTGAGGTGTGGTATACAAGAATAAGTCATGTTATTAAGGTTTGGCCACATTTTATGGTCATATTAGTTGCTGTATACTATATATTTACATGATGCATTCTGCAATTGAAGTCATGGTTAGCATAAACAGAAAGGTCTCGTCGAGCTGATCATTTTAGACATATCATTTGTTAAATTCGGAGTTATATATCAAAAGTTATTAATTTATTAAGTTCTAGTGGCATTGGTTGTAATTTTACCCAACTTGGAATTTAAAGTATTCAAATAATATTTTGAATGGCATATTTGAATTCCTCACATTTTTCTGATTCAAAAACATATATTATTTGTATTATTTGAAATTATTAATTTAAATTTATTTTAAGTCAAAATAATTAAATAGGGTCAAAGTCAAAGGTTGACTAAATAAACTAATTCTGAAAATATTTGAATAAGGATTTGAATTATAATTCAAAAACTAAACATTTTTCATATAAGGTTTGAATTCAAATTCCAAACCATTAATAAGTTATGAATTTATTTAAATTTAAACAGATTTGTATTTGAATTTGATTTGAATTAATTTGCAAAGAATTTAATTTGAAACAGACAGATTTTCTGGGCTTTTATTACTCAGGCAGATCTACCCAGGAGTATGACAGGTGGGGTCAGAGGCGTAAGGGGCCACGGTGGCGCTGGACGACGTTTGCTACCGCGGGTTAGCCAGCCCAGCCGCTGACGTGCGGGCCCGGCAGTGCCGACGGTCCCACGTGACAGCGAGGGCCTGGGTGAGCTAATACGCAGCCGAGGAGGAGTCGAGGTGAGGGCCTGAAAAGCTGGGTTTTTGTCAAAACTCCGGCGACCGACAGCGGGTTACTGGCGGCTAGGGATCCGAGCGTGCTCGATCAAACTTGGGGGGTTGCAAAACTTCCACGCGAGCTCGCTTCATCGAACGACGCTCTGAAACTTCGTTGGCCTTTGGCGAGCTTTTCCGGAGGTGGCGCTGGCGTCCGCGGCAGGTGGCCAGCTACCAAAGCGGAAAGTGTAGAGGGTGGCTCCGGCTACAGATCTCACAAGGAGGGGTCGACGGTGGCGTGTTGTGCGGGAAAGGGCACGTCGGGGAACAGGGGGGAACGCCGGTCTGGGCTTGTGCGTTGGCGGGGCGGCTCATCGGCGGGGGTCACAAACAGGCAGCGCTAAGCAAGCAGAGGGGGTAAAATGGTAGGTGGCTTGGGGGAGGAGCTTACCTCGGTCGATTCCCACCGGAATCGAGGCAGGAGGTGGACGGAGCGGAGGGAATCGGCGGCTGCGCGGCTCCGGGTAGAGGGACGGAGCAGAGAGGCGTCAGGTGCTGCCGGGAAGAAGACGTAGTCATCGCTCCTAGCGGCTCTGACTCATTGCTGACACGGGCTCGTCGGACGGGTCACTGACGGGGAGGTACCTGCGGCGGTGACGGTCAGACGAGCGGCGCGCACGCAGAAGAGAGGGCCAGGTGAACGTGGCGAGGCTCTAGGACGATTGGACTTACCCGGAGGTTGAGGTACTCACGGTGGCGGGCTTGAACAGGGACTGCTAAGAGCGGGACCATGGCGGTTCGAGGCGCACAGGAAAAAGGAGGAGGGATAGGGAGCTGCGCGCAGGGGAGGAAGAAGCTAGGGTTCAGGGGCCTCGATCTGGGGATAAGAAGAGGAGGGGAGGGTGACGCGGCTGACGGCGGAGACGACCACCTGCTCCTCTGCTGCTTTCCGCCTGCTGCCGAGGCGAGCGGTCGAACGGCGTCAGGCGACTAGAGAAGAAGAACAGGGCGAGCGACGGCTGAAGCGGTACTGGGCCGGGGAAGGCGAGTTGGGTCGGGGGAGGTTTGTCTGATGGGCTGCTACTCTCGATCGGCTGAAGCACCTGGGCCAAAATGGCTGCTACCAGGTATGGTCTCTCCCCTTTTATTTATTTGTCTTTTAGACATTTGTTTGTTGTTTTATTCTATTTCAATTTTCAAACTAGTTTTATAATTTCAAAAATATTTGGAGCATTTTTACCAGGAGGTTTTGAATAGGGGGTTTGACTAAGAGGAGAGGCAAAAAGAGGCCAAGATACATAAGAGAAAGCACACATGATCACATGATCATGCATGGAAGGGAAAAGGGGATTATGGGATTAGGTTTAAAGATTAGCTAGAGAGGTAGAGAGAGGGGTGAGAGCTAGGGTTTTAAACAAGTCAAAACAAGATCAAGCAAAGGGAAGGAGTGATCCAAGCAAGCAAAACAAAATAACCTTCAATTGTCAGCAAGAGGTGACACTTGCATGGCCCATGCAAACAATAAATGCCATGTCTTTATATTTTGAAAACAACATAAAATCATGTGGCATTCTTCCATGCATTCCCAAAAGGCCAAGCATAAGATTATGAGTGGAATCCACCCAACCCACATGAGCTAGAGGTAAACTCAATTAAAAATGCCCAGCTCATATTAGTTGGATGGTGGAATTATAAGGTGGTGAAGGAAAGGTGGTGGAGTCAATAAGAGATATGCCCCCAACTCAACTTGGGCACTTAACAATATATCAAGAACCAAATACAATATCAAGAGGCAAATACAAATATTAATGCATATGAGATAAAAACCAAAACAAAAGGGTTTTTGTATGATGCTCAAATGCAAGGTGACATGATGACATGAGCATGATATGATGATGATGCAACAATTATTTGTAGGAAGTGGTCATTTTATTATTAGATCAAGTAGCATTACAGGTGTTAGACAACTGGGATGCTACACTTGTTAGTCCAGCTTTCCGAACCAAAGTCATAAAATCATTAAGAATCCCAGCAGCCCGCAAGAAAGTTTGGCAAGGAAAGGTGGAGGGGTGAGCATCCCCTCATCTTCCTTGTCACCAAATCATGGAGTAATGATATCCTCATTGTATGAGGGTCTAGTACTAGTGGATGACCTTGGAAGCCTTACCCTTCTAGGTGTATCACTCTCAAATATTTCACCAAATGTATGGTTGTCCATGACCTCTCTTTAATTCTGAAATATTTAGACAAACATTAAACCAAGTGATTTCTATGTTGATAAATGATGAGCAACTACTATAGGAACTTGCTAGAGGACTACACATGCATCAAAATAAAGTTTCTAAGCATAGAACAAGCATGCAATCTCAAACAACCTGTCACCTATAGCAGAAAAATACTCAAGATACAATCTACCAATCACAAATCTAATTGGACAAGTGGAGGAGGCACATACAGAGGAGCAAACCCTCCAAAAATTAGCACTTGAGATGGGCTGAACAAGGAGATAGAAAATCGCGATCTAGAACAGCAAGAACTCGAGCTTGAGCAAGTTTTCCAGTGTTTTCCGGGAGAGAGAAAGAAGGTGGCTTTGAGGAGGCATCCTGGAGAGGCCCAGGTGGGCCAAACCCCCCTAGGCGCCACACCCTGGTAGGCCGCGCCTACCATGGGTGTGGTGGCCTGGGGTGGCCCCTTGGGTCACTTCAGGTGTCTCTCTGCCCCTTTATTGAGGAAAAAATTATTTTTAATTTTATGGGATTTTTCGGGAAACTTTATTTTTGGCCAATTTTCAGGGTATGAAAATTGATTTTCTCGCAGAAACAATTTTTCAGAAGAAGCAAAAGCAAACCAAAAGCCAAACTACAGGAGCTCTAAGAAACTATAACAAACAAATAACTAACAAAACCAAAGCTACTAAAAGAAAGGCAAGGGCTAGGAAGGAGAAAAGTAAAAGAAAGCAAGTATAACCATAGTGGAAACATTATTTTGTTCATTAAAATCCTTTTGTTGACAAGGTTGATCAAGTCTTGTCACCAAAACAATCTTATATAAAACAAAACTTTGCATACCACAAGGTGATTATGTTACCTCATACTTGACAGCAATGGTCCCAATCATAATAATTTCAAAATTTTCTTGTGGAGTGGGACAATATATTTCTCCAACCTTGATGCTCTCAATATTTTCAATGGAATTCAGGCAATAGCTCTTAGAAACCTCCTTGGGGAAATATAAAGTATGCTCTTTGTCATTAACATTGAATGTTCCTTTTCCTTGATTGCAATTGATGACAGCACCTGCAGTATTAAGAAAAGGTCTCCCAAGAATAATAGACATATTATCATCTTCAGGCATTTCACGCACAACAAAATCAGTTAAAACCATGCAATTATGAGCCACTTGAACAGGAACATCCTCACATATACCAACAAGAATAGTAGTTGACTTATCAGCCATTTGCAAAGATATATCAGTTGGTATCAACTTTTCTAACTATAGTCTCTTATAGAGAGAAAAAGGCATAACACTAACTCCAGCTCCCAAATCACATAAAGCAGTTCTAACATAATTATTCTTAATAGAGCAAGGAATAGTCGGTATACCTGGATCACCAAGTTTATTTGGAACCTTACCATTGAAGGAGTAATTAGCAAGCATAGTAGAAATCTCCTCATTAGGAATCTTCCTTTTATTAGAGAAAATATCCTTCATATACTTTGAATAAGGAGGCAATTTAATAGCATTAGTCAAAGGAATTTGCAAGAATAAAGGTTTCATCCACTAACAAAACTTGTGGTAGTGTTATTCCTCCTTTGACTTATGTTTCTTACCTAGAAAAGGCATAGATTTCTGCACCCAAGGTTCTCTCTCTTTACCATGTTTATTAGCAATAAAATCTTCCTTTGTGTACCTAGTGTTCTTAGTGTGCTTCTCAGGTTCTTCCTCAACTTCCTCCTTATCACGAGACTCATTTTTATCATTACCACTCTCAGTTTCAGCATCAGAGACAGATATACTATTAGGATGTAGAGCAGGTTCAAGTGGTTCCTCAACTATCTTATGTTTCTTTTTCTTCCTTTTATGAGGACTGCCACTATCTTCACCTTGTTGAGAATCATGCTCAATTCTTTTAGGGTGGCCTTCAGGATATAAAGGATCTTGAGTAACTGTACCACTCCTAGTTCTAATTCCATAAGCATGTTTATCTCCTGAAGCATTAACTAGCATATCCTTTTGTACCTTAGCAAGTTGATCAAGTTGGGTTTGAAACATTTGAAAGTGTTTACAAAGCATTTTAATATTATTAGAAGTTCTTTCCATAATATCTTTCAACTCATGGATAGCTCTAGAGTTTTTGAATAAATGATTCTGAACTTGTTTATTAAAATTACCCTGTTTAACAATAAATGTGTCAAGTTACTCTAAGCATTGATCAGGAGGCTTACCATATGGAATATCACCTTCATTAAAGTGGAGAGAGTGTACCTCAATAGTGGATGAGTGGGGAATTGGCTTACATAATTCTTATATAGGAGGTAGATTCTTCACATCTTCAGCTCTAATACCTTTCTCCTTTAGACACTTCTTAGCTTCCTTCATAACTTCATCATTTAATGCAATAACTCCCCTCTTCTTTGTTGTTGGTGTTGGAACTGGTTCAGGAGTAATAGGATCAGGTGCATTCAGCTCAGTTGAAGTCCAATCATCATAATTCTTGCTTATTTTAGCCATTAATTCTTCTGTATCTGTAGGAGTTCTTTTCCTGAAAACACAATCAGCAAAGCTATCTAGGTATGTCCTAGAATCATGAGTTAGTCCTTTATAATAAATATCGAGAATCTCATTCTTAGGTAAAGGACATCCAGGATGTGCATGAATCAAGGAACAGAACCTTGTCCATGACTTAGGCAATTTCTCTTCTTCTCCCTGTTTAAAATCAAAAAGTCTCAGCAAAAGAAACATGTCTAGCACTGGGAAGAAAATATTTATAGAAGAAAGAAGCAATAAAGACTATCAATGGAACCAGGAGGTAATCTATAAAACCAAGCCCTAGCTTTTCCTTTTAGTGAAAAGGGGAATATCTTAGTAACAAAGTACTTGAGCATCTTAAAATCATCAGAGAACAAAGCACTCATAGTAGAAAGCTCATTCATATGAGTCACATCACTCTCATTTTCAGTCCCATAGAAAGGTTCTTTCTCAACAATATCTAAATAGGATAAATCAAGAGAGAAAACATAATCTTCATCTTTAATATCTATGGGAGAGGTGACAAACTTAGGATCAAAGGACATCTTAGGCATAATAGTACGTCTAGCAAGGAGACTCTTAATAGCACTAGTACCATGTGTGTTTTGGCACTCTTCAACAAAATCATCAGTGAACTCAACGTAACCATCATTAATATCATAATTCTCACTAGACTCAGGTGAGCTAACAGGTGTAACGGTGTCTTCACTAGGAGTTTCGGTATTTCCTAGACTAGCCATAGTAGCATCTAGAAAAGGACCTAATGAACCACTCGTATCAAGCACAGTAGAAGTAACATCATGAGCATCAAAAGCAGTTTCAGACTCAACAGTAGTAGCAGTGTGTGTAGCATGTGTATGTGGTGGTGGTGTAACAAGCTTACATATAACAGACGGTGAATCAAGAGCAGCAGAGGTGTTTAGGACTATAACTCTTCTTGTAGTGGATGGTATAATAGGGAACTTTCCATCACGAGACTTACCCATGATGAAGGGAGTAGCAGTGAACAATAATATATCCAAGTGAACTTACAAATAAAGCTATGATCCCCGGCAACGGCGCCAGAAAATAGTCTTGGTGACCCACAAGTATAGGGGATCACAACAGTCTGCGCGGGTAGTATTACCCAATTTATTAATTCGACACAAGGGGAGCCAAAGAATACTTGCAAGCCTTAACAACTGAGTTGTCAGTTTAGCTGCACCTGGAAATATTTCTTGCTCACAGGAATTTATTAGTAGCAACAGTTTGGTAGTAGAAACAGTAAAGCAACAACAACCGTGAAACAGTAGCAATAGTAACAGTAACGGTAACACTAGGATTCGAGTGCGGTAGGCATAGGGATGGACGGACGGGCGTTGCATGGACGAGTGTAAACATGTAACTTCAAGATCTAAGGCATTGCAGATAAATAATAACAAGCATCCAAGTACTAAACAATCATAAGCATGTGCTCCAAATATAGTCATACGTGCTCGCAATGAGAACTTGCACAACATCTTCTGTCCAGCCAGCCCGTGGCAGCGGGGCCTCTAGGTAACTACTGGCAATTAAGGTTCTCCTTTTAATAGAGCATCGGAGCAAAGCATTAACACTTTGTGAACACACGTGATCCACACACCACAGCCATCCCCTCCGGTTGTCCCAATTATTGTCACTTTGGGGCCTTTGGATCCGGACAATGATATGTGTACACAACTTGCAGATAAGATCACAAAAAATACTATCATAATAATTCAATAATAAGTTTAGATCTTAGATCATGGCACTCAGGCCCCAGTGACAAGCATTAAGCACAACAAGTTGCAACAAAGTCAAATAGAACTAATAGAGATACTAGGCACTATGCCCTAACAGATCTTATTCGATTACATTATAGAACTCATCCAATCCCTACCATCCCCAAGACTACAGCGGGGGATTACTCACTCATGGATGAGGGAAACATCGGTGGTTGATGGAGATGCGTTGGTGATGATGATGGAGATGATCCTCTCCAAATTCCCCGTCCCGACAGGGTTCCAAAACAGAGTTTCTGGATCCGAATCTTGGTTTCTGGTGGCGGTGGTGGAGCGGAACTCTTTCTGGAAAACTATCGAAGCCCCCTTGGTTTTTAGATCGAAAGGAAACTTATAGGCGCAGAGGGAGGCCGAGGGGGTGCCTAGGGTGGCTGCACCCCCCCAGGCGCGGCCAGTGGTGGGCCCACACCTGGCATAGGGGTGGGCCCCCCAGGCTCCTTCTTCGTCTCGTCTTCTGGCTCCGTGGATCTTCTGGTGAAATATAATTTTTGGCACATTTTCCGGGTTTTTTCCTGATAGTTGTTTTTATGCAAAAAAACAAGACACCAAGGTAATTCTGCTAAAAACAGCATCAGTCCGTGTTAGTTGTATCCAAATCACACACGTTTAGAAGAGAAACAATAGCAAAGTGTTCGAGAAAGTATATACGTTTTGGACGTATCAACTCCCCCCAAGCTTAGCTTATTGCTTGTCCTCAAGCAATTCAGTTGAAAACTGAGTGCGATAAAAGAACTTTCATGAACACTTTGCTTCATATGATGTAAATATTCTCAGCACAGGAGTAGATGCTTAGATAATTCATAATAAAGAGTATGCAACTAAGTCTACTCAATAGTCACTGCAAGCTATGAAGATAAACCAACTCAATAATAATAAGTAGCATGAAACATAAACATAAGAAACATTGCAATGCTCATAGTAAGGTATGATAGAGTGGTATCTCGCTTGCCTTTGTTTGAAGAGCACAATATAAATGCCAAGGCACCTCTGAAGTTCAAGTCAAGACTAGAGATAAAGATATCAGAGATACAAGCATCAAAGTCATGACATAATTAACCAAGTTTTGAAACAAACACAAGAATGACAATTATGCTCTCAAGAAGGTGCTCAAAGAATAAGTGGTGACTCAACAAAGTTAAAGGAAGGTACTCATTAGCTTTGAGCTCTCATTGCCCCTATCATACGCATCTTCATATGGTTAAGGTGAAAGTGAGGTCCACTCTGAATTATATGCTTGACAGACCATAAACTGTAAATCCCAAGTTCCTTGAGTGTGAGGGCCGCTCTGCATGCTACTCAACTTTGGTTACATGTAAGTTCTTGTCATTGTAAATACATGCATATTATAGAGAACCTCCATCGGGGCACCCCTTGCACATGGTACAGGAGCTTTCCCATAACCAAAGTGACAAGGCAAGCAGACAATGAGCATCTCAGCAATCTTTTTATTTACCATATGCATAGATTTTTATTGAGGATGCTTCATAGATGCTCATTATGGTGACGCTGCAAGTTTCCACCATGATTAGGCATGGCTTAGGCTAGCGGCCCAGGCGTTTCTCTAACACAATGTATAAACTCCATGAACTCACAAGCTCCCCTTTTATTCACATCGTCGACATCCGTAAACAAAAGAGCAAAGCATCAACTTGATAGGATATCCAAAAAGTGTTGAAAGCGTTCCATGTGACAGCACGGTTCTGCTAAATCCCAACATATAATTAGCAAGCATATAACTTTCATGGACTAGTCACAATGGTTCAGAATTATTAAGCGCAAAGAATAAAGTGTGCCATCAAGTTTGTGAGAGCTTTACTTACTAACTTTCTCAAGGCAGACAAACATTTTATTTTGGAAGAAAACACAACATTTAGAATATGCGCTGAAGTAGCAAATGATGCTAATAGGTAGGTATGGTGGACACTGCTGGCAACATTGGTTTTGGGAATTTTGGAAGCACAGGTAGAGCACATACTCAATGCAAGTGAAGGCTAGCAATAGAGAGGGAGCGACAAATGAGAGAGCAATAGCTGTCATAATCATGCTTGCAACAAAACATGACTAATTATGGCATGAAAGTGATACAAGAACTCTGAGGCGAAATAAATCATCGAGGCTTACTGACTATTGATTAGTCATATGCATGCGTGAGCATGTGCCAAGTCGATTCACATGAACAGTCAGAGGAGAATACCACAATATCATACCAAAATATGAATAAAACAATGCAAGCAAACATTAATATGACATGCTACAAACTATTAGCAAGCTGGAGCTAATCATAAACAAGCAAGAATAGCTAAGCATCCATAATGACATACACTTTACACAAACAGGCTAAGCATGCTCACAATGATGAGTATATGTACAAAAATGAAACAAATAGAGTTCGTTACCAGTCTCTTATCACACCTCGAGTTGTCTTAATCTTCATTATTGCCCTTCACTTGTGTGACTTGAATATTAACATGAAACCGAAATCCACTGTGGACGGCTGAACCCTAAAAAGAACTTACAAAACCAAAGAAGAATAACAAATATTTTTGGTGTTTTCGATTTTTTAGAAACAAGCAAACAAAGAAAAACCAAACAAAAACAAAACAAACCAAAAAAGCAAAATCTTTTTGGATTTTTCTTTTAAGGAAAACCAAAGCAAAGAAATGAAGAAACAAACCAAAAGAAACAACAAAAATATTTTTGGTATTTGTGTGTTTTTGAAAAAGAAGCAATAAGAACCAAAATGAAAGCGAAACAATGGATATACAAAGAATCGACCGAACATGATATATATATATGAGTGTGACATCGGTACACCACCCCAATCTTAGGCTTTTGGCCTAAGTGGGGCTCAATCCCATGGTGTCCAAGAGGATGCACCTCCGTAGTATGTCGAGGAAGCTCCCTCGTCCTGGTATGATCTCAAAGACTCCCCCGTGTAGTGTACTGTGGGGTCATACGAGGGCACTTCCTCCTGATAGCGCCCTTGGAAGTTAAGAGAGCGCAACTTGTCATCCATCTTCGCCTTCGAGCGTGACCAAGGTCCCTGAGAAATACTGAATAAAGTGGTTTGGGGTAGAGGGATGTCTCTCTCTTCCCTGTCAATAAACAGCATTCTATAAACCAAGTTCTCAAGAGTAGAGCCAGTGGTGACAAAGTGGTGCGCCTTCATGGCAGCAAGATCAAGCCTTTGAGGTGCCAAAACTGTATCATGTGGATCAACAACAATGTTCAAGGTAGCAGCAATACGAGTAGCAATAATTCCCCCATAAATGGATCCCATAGCAGTTAAGCGACGAGCAATGATAGAACCAAGATTATACTTATCTTCATTGTTGAGCGTAGTAGCTAAGAAGGCCAATTGATAGTTGGAAATATTACTAGTGTTCTCCCTACCAAGAACACTGGTGGCAAGATAGTAGGCAAAGTACCTGATGGCTGGAAGTTGAATATTTTTTATCTTACCTCGCTGAGCTATGCGGTCATCATCATTTGTTATTCCTCGGTAAAGCTCCAACAAATCAGCGGGTAGAGCTAGAATCTTCTTTGATGATCCAGTTGTACCAAGTCCCAGGGCCTTACAAAATTGCTTCAAAGTCATAGAATGAGCCTTGCCATAATTTTTGAAAGACACAACTGGCTTGAACACGCTGTTAGTAAAAGAAAGGCTCTCCACAAATGTTTTAGTGAGCATAGCATATTGTGCGCTCTCATCCTGCATGTATCTTGTTAGTCTAGATTTCTGAACCAAAGTCATAAAATCATTAAGAATCCCAGCAGCCCGCAAGAAAGTTTGGCAAGGAAAGGTGGAGGGGTGCGCATCCCCTTCATCTCCCTCGTCACCAAATCGTGGAGTAACGAGATCCTCATTGTATGAGGGTCTAGTACTGGTGGATGACCTTGGAAGCTTTGCCCTTCTAGGTGCATGACTCTCAAATATTTCACCAAATGTATGGTTGTCCATGACCTCTCTTTAATTCTGAAATTTTTAGACAAACATCAAACCAAGTGATTTCTAAGTTGATAATTGATGAGGAACTACTATAGGAACTTGCTAGAGGACTACACATGCATCAAAATAAAGTTTCTAAGCATACAACAAGCATGCAAGCTCAAACAACATGTCACCTATAGCAGAAAAATACTCAAGATACAATCTACCAATCACAAATTTAATGGAGAAGTGGAGAAGGCACATACCAAGGAGCAAACCCTCCAAAAATTATCACTTGAGATGGGATGAACAAGGAGATTGAAAATCATGAGCAAGAACAGCAAGAACTCGAGATTGAGCAAGTTTTCCGGTGTTTTTTGGGAGAGAGAAAGAAGGTGGCTTTCAGGAGGCATCCTAGAGAGGCCCAGGTGGGCCACCCCCCCTAGGCGCCACCCCCTGGTAGGTCGCGCCTACCATGGGTGTGGTGGCCTAGGGTGGCCCCTTGGGTCACTTCAGGTGTCTCTCTGCCCCTTTTTTCGAGGAAAAAATTATTTTGAATTTTTTGAGATTTTTGGGGAAACTTTATTTTTGGCCAATTTTCAGGGTATGAAAATTGATTTTCTCAAAGAAATAGTTTTTTCAGAAGAAGCAAAAGCAAACCAAAACCCAAACTACAGGAGCTCTAAGAAACTCTAACAAACAAACAACTAACAAAACCAAAGCTAGCAAAAGAAAGGCAAGGGCTATGAAGGAGAAAAGTAAAAGAGAGCAAGTATAACCATAGTGGAAACATTATTTTGTTCATTAAAATCATTTTGTTAACAAGGTTGATCAAGTCTTGTCACCAAAACAATCTTATATGAAACAAAACTTTGCATTCCACAAGGTGATTATGTTACCTCATACTTGATATCAATGGTCCCAATCATAATAGTTTCAAAATTTTCTTGTTGAATGGGACAATATATTTCTCCAACCTTGATGCTCTCAATATTTTCAATGGAATTCAGGCAATATCTCTTAGCAACCTTCTTTGGGAAATATACAGTATGCTCTTTGTCATTAATATTGAATGTTATATTTCCTTGATTGCAATTGATGACAGCACCTGCAGTATTAAGAAAAGGTCTCCCAAGAATAATAGACATGTTATCATCTTCAGGCATTTCAAGCACAACAAAATCAGTTAAAACCATGCAATTATGAGCCACTTGAAGAGGAACATTCTCACATATACCAACAGGAATAGTAGTTGACTTATCAGCCATTTGCAAACATATATCAGTTGGTATCAACTTTTCTAACTATAGTCTCTTATAGAGAGAAAAAGGCATAACCCTAACTCCAGCTCCAAAATCACATAAAGCAGTTCTAACATAATTATTCTTAATAGAGCAAGGAATAGTCGGTATACCTGGATCACCAAGTTCCTTTGGAACCTTACCATTGAAGGAGTAATTAGCAAGCACAGTAGAAATATCCTCATTAGGAAAAAAATCTTCCTTTTATTAGAGACAATATCCTTCATATACTTTGAATAAGGAGGCAATTTAATAGCATCAGTCAAAGGAATTTGCAAGAATAAACGTTTCATCCACTAACAAAACTTGTTGTAGTGTTCTTCCTCCTTTGACTTATGTTTCTTACCTAGAAAAGGCATAGGTTTCTGCACCCAAGGTTCTCTATCTTTACCATGTTTATTAGCAATAAAATCTTCCTTTGTGTACCTAGTGTTATTAGTATGCTTCTTAGGTTCTTCCTCAACTTCCTCCTTATCAGGAGACTCATTTTTATCATTACCACTCTCAGTTTCAGCATCAGAGACAGATATACTATTAGGATGTACATCAGGTTCAAGTGGTTCCTCAACTATCTTATGTTTCTTTTTCTTCCTTTTACGAGGACTACCACTATCTTCACCTTGTTGAGAATCCTGCTCAATTCTTTTAGGGTGTCCTTCAGGATATAAAGGATCTTTAGTAGCTATACCAGTCCTAGTTCTAATTCCATAAGCATGTTTATCTCCTGAAGCATTAACTATCGTATCCTTTTGTACCTTAGCAAGTTGATAAAGTTGGGTTTGAAACATTTGAAAGTGTTTACAAAGCATTTTAATATCATTAGAAGTTCTTTCCACAATATCTTTCAACTCATGGATAGCTCTAGAGTTTTCCAATAAATGATTCTGAACTTGTTTATTAAAATTACCCTGTTTAACAATAAATGTGTCAAGTTCCTCTAAGCATTGATCAGGAGCCTTACCATAGGGAATATCACCTTCATTAAAGTGGAGAGAGTGTACCTCAATAGTGGATGAGTGGGGAATTGGCTTACATAATTCTTCTATAGGAGGTAGATTCTTCTCATCTTCATCTCTAATACCTTTCTCCTTTAGACACTTCTTAGCTTCCTTCATCAGTTCATCATTTAATGCAATAACTCCCCACTTCTTTGTTGGTGTTGGAACTGGATTAGGAGTAATAGGCTCAGGTGTATTCAGCTCAGTTGAAGTCCAATCATCATAATTCTTGCTTATTTTAGCCATTAATTCTTCAACATCTGTAGGAGTTCTTTTCCTGAAAACACAATCAGCAAAGCTATCTAGGTATGTCCTAGAATCATTAGTTAGTCCATTATAGTAAATATCGAGAAGCTCATTCTTAGGTAAAGGACATCCAGGATGTGCATGAATCAAGGCACAGAACCTTGTCCATGACTCAGGCAATTTCTCTTCTTCTCCCTGTTTAAAATCAAAAAGTCTCTGCAAAGCAACATGTCTAGCACTAGTTGCAAAATATTTCTAGAAGAAATAAGCAATCAAGACTATCAATGGAACCAGGAGGTAATCTATTAAACCAAGCCCTAGCTTCACCCTTAATGAAAAACGGAAGATCTTAGTAACAAAGTACTTGCGCATCTTAAAATCATCAGAGATCAAAGCACTCGTAGTAGAAAGCTCATTCATATGAGCCACATCACTCTCATTTTCAGTCCCACGGAAAGGTTCTTTATCAACAATATCTAAATAGGATAAATCAAGAGAGAAATCATAATCTTCATCTTTAATATCTATGGGAGAGGTGACAAACTTAGGATCAGAGGACATCTTAGGCATAATAGTACGTCTAGCAAGGAGACTCTTAATAGCACTAGTACCATTTGTGTTTTGGCACTCTTCAACAAAATCATCAGTGAACTAAATGTAACCATCATTAATATCATAACTCTCACTAGACTCAGGTGAGCTAACAGGTGTAACAGTGTCTTCACTAGGAGTTTCGGTATTTCCTAGACTAGCCATAGTAGCATCTAGAAAAGGACCTAATGAACCGGTCGCATCAAGTACAGTAGAAGTAACATCATGAGTATCAAAAGTAGTTTCAGACTCAGCAGTAGTAGCAGTGTGTGTAGCATGTGTATGTGGTGGTGGTGTAACAAGCTTACTTATAACAGACGGTGAATCAAGAGCAGCAGAGGTGTTTAGGACTATACCTCTTCTTGTAGTGGATGGTAGAATAGGGAACTTTCCATCACGAGACTTACCCATGATGAAGGGAGTAGCAGTGAAAAATAATAGATCCAAGTGAACTTACAAATAAAGCTATGCTCCCTGGCAACGGTGCCAGAAAATAGTCTTGATGACCCACAAGTATAGGGGATCACAACAGTCTTCGCGGGTAGTATTACCCAATTTATTGATTCGACACAAGGGGAGCCAAAGAATACTTGCAAGCCTTAACAACTGAGTTGTCAGTTTAGTTGCACCTGGAAATATTTCTTGCTCACAGAAGTTTATTAGTAGCAATAGTTTGGTAGTAGAAACAGTAAATCATCAGCAGAAGTGAAACAGTAGCAATTGTAACAGTAACGGTAACAGTAGGTTTCGAGTGCGGTAGGCATATGGATGGATGGACGGGTGTTGCATGGACGAGTATAAACATGTAACTTCAAGATCTACGACATTATAGATAAATAATAACAAGCATCCAAGTACTAAACAATCCTAGGCATGTGCTCCAAATATAGTCATACGTGCTCGCAATGAGAACTTGCAAAACATCTTCTGTCCAGCCAGCCCATGGCAGTGGGGCCTCTAGGGAATTACTAGCAATTAAGGTGCTCCTTTTAATAGAGCACCGAAGCAAATCATTAACACTCCGTGAACACATGTGATCCTCACACCACAGCCATCCCCTCTGGTTGTCCAAATTATTGTCACTTTGGGGCCTTTGGATCCGGACAATGATATGTGTACACAACTTGTAGATAAGATCACAAACAATACTATCATAATGATTCAATAATAAGTTAAGATCTGAGATCATGGCACTCGGGCCCTAGTTACAAGCATTAAGCACAACAAGTTGCAACAAAGTTAAATAGCACAAATAGAGATAATAGGCACTATGCCCTAACACATCTTATTCGATTACATGATAGAACTCATCCAATCCCTACCATCCCCAAGCCTACAGCGGGGGATTACTCACTCATGGATGAGGGAAACATCGGTGGTTGATGGAGACGCGTTGGTGATGACGATGGCGATGATCCTCTCCAAATTCCCCATCCCGGCAGGGTGCCTGAACGGAGTTTCTGGATCCGAATCTTGGTTTCTAGTGGCGGCAGCGGAGCGGAACTCTTTTTTGGAAAACTATCGAACCCTCCTCGGTTTTTAGGTCGAAAGGCAACTTATAGGCGTAGAGGGAGGCCGAAGGGGTTCCTGGGGTGGCTGCACCCCCCCCCCCCAGGCGCGGCTAGTGGTAGGCCCGCGCTTGGCATGGGTGTGGGCCCCCAGGCTCCTTCTTCGTCTCGTCTTCTGGCTCCGTGGACCTTCTAGTGAAATATAATTTTTGGCATATTTTCCAGGATTTTTCCTGATAGTTGATTTTCTGCACAAAAACAAGACACCAAGGTAATTTTGTTGAAAACAGTGTCAGTCCGTGTTAGTGTTGCAGATATGCCCTAGAGGCAATAATAAATGTAGTTATTATTATATCTTTGTGTTTATGATAAATGTTTACTTTCATGCTATAATAGTATTAACAAGGAAACATTAATACTTGTGTGATTTGTAAACTTAATTTGATGTCCCTAGTAAAAGCCTCTATTCATCACTAGCTTGTTGGTTAATGAATGATTGTGGTTTTCCTATCATGAACATTGAGATGTTATTAACAAGAAGATCATATCGTTAGGAGAATGATATGGTGGGCATACTCCTATAGATAAGCATAGCATAAAGATCAAGTCATTTTAAATAGTTCAATTGCTATATGCTTTCTGATACATAGTAACCTAATTCCTTCGACCATGAGATCATGCATATCACCTTTACCAGATGGATGCTTTGATGACATCAAACACCACACCGTAACTGGGTGGCTATAAAGGTGGAATTGAGTGTTCGGAAAGTATTGGTTGAGACACATGGATCAAGAGTGGGATTTGTCCATCCATATGACGGATAGATATACTCTGGGCCCTCTCGGTGAAATGTCATCCAATTAGCTTGCAAGCATGTGACTAGCTCACAAGGGATCACATATCACGGGAACGAGAAAAGAGTACTTATCGATAACGAGGTTGAACTAGGTATGCAGAGATACCGACGATCATAACCTCGGATGAGTAAAGTATCATGAGACAAAGGGAAATTGGTATCGTATGTAAGTGGTTCATTCGATCGCAAAGTAATCGTAGAAATATGTGGGAGCCATATGAATTTCCAGATTCCTCTATTGGTTATTGTTCAGAGAAGTGTCTCGATCATGTCCGCATAATTCACGAACCGTAGGGAGACACACTTAAGGATTCGATGTTGTTTGAGTAGTTATGGAATGATGAGAAAGAGTCCGAATGTTGTTCGGAGTCTCAAATGGGATTCGGGATATCACGAGGAGATCCGGAATGGTCCGGAGAATAAGATTCATATAAGGAAAGTCCCGTTTCGGAGTTGGAGAATGGTTAGGTGTTTTCATCGGAATGTTCTAGAAGGTTACGGAATGTCCTAAGACTCCGGAGGAAGGGTACATGAATGTGTTATATCAAGTTGGTATGATTGCATTATGTACTCGGTGTCATCGCTGAACAAAATAGAGGGATTAATCAAATCCTAGTTTGAAAAGTCAAACACCTAGTTTGAAAGTCAAACGGCTATTTTTGGGAAGTGGAGAGGGCGATGGAAACCGACTTGGGGGAGGAGTTCCTCCTCCCACCGCCGGCGCACCACCAAGCCGAGTTGGGGAGGGACTCCCCTCCCCTTGGCCGGCCCCCTCCACCTATAAAAGGAGGGGCAGGGCTCCCCTCCTAGACACAAGTTCCCACACCTCTAAACCCTAGCCCCAAGCCGCCGCCGCCTCCATAGCCGCCGCCGGCCCTAGGGCTCTCGCCGCCGCCGCATGATTTAATTCCTTTTATGAGTATAACTGAGTAAATATGGATATTCCAGGCATGCTTGGCAGGTGCAAACGCACGAGCAACAAAGAGGTGCAAACAAAGTCGAGGCAATCTGAAGGAAAAATGAAAGAGCCTACACATGCACTACAGGGGAAAACAAATTGTGAACCCAACAAGGGTACCAAGAAGAACACACTTAAAGCAGGATGATGGTGATAACAGATATATAAATTTCTGGAACACGTCAAGCACTACCTGATGGCTGATGCAAGGCCAATTACCTTCTCCATGGCAAGGTTTCGATCATTGGAGATGATATAGCAATAAAATGTCGCTAACCAATAACAAGAAAGTTCCAGCAGACCATATGGTCACTTGTTTGTAGAAATATCACTCTTTAGTAAGTAGATATTCCAAGCAATCTAAAAATAATAAAAGATATATCAGCAAACATAATAAAGGGGGAAATTGGCCAAGCTATAAAGCTAATCACAAGAAATAGGATTATTTATTTGGTTAACTGAAGTTAGGCCCCCTCTTAATTATATATCATATATCCCACCTACCATAAATGTGATTTATAGGAATTGCATCTAACCAACTCTATCCAGAAGTGTAGCAGACTATAGAACACCAATTCATGTCTGCGTTTTTTATCGAGTTCAGTAAATCACCAAAAGTATTCTTGTCCATACGTCTCTAAATCCAGGCTCCTCCTAATATTTTTATAACCAAATAGTTTTCATTTTAGATTTAAGAACATATACGTAAAACACAATCTACTAAATTTTGTTCTTTTATCTAAACTAAATTCCACCACTAATCTAAAGAGCAGCTTCTGCAAAGAAATATTTTTCACTTATCAATTTTAGACTTGTAAGAAACCGGGTAAAGTAAAAAAATTGCATTGACGCTAAACACAAGCACGAGCCATCTGATTCTGATGTTGGGTACCAATCGTGTCATCATACTCACCATCCGCTTAAAGAATAGCATCACAGATCCCATAATTGAGCATGTTTCCCTTCAAACCCAGAAGGTGGGTTCGATCTGGGTAGTTTGTTGGTTAGAGGAGACCATACCTCTCTGGAAGATCTAGGGCGGAGCGTGCGATGATCAGGTCGACGAAGAGGCAGGGAGGGATAGCGGTGAGCCTGGGGAAGCGCCACATCGTCGTCCTTGATGCCGGCCGGAAAGACCGACGCTAGGGTTCGCAGAAGATCGTCCGTGGGGTGCTCTTCCAGGGAGGACGGCCGCCGCTCCTCGTACAAGCATGGGAGGAGGAGATGGCCACCGCCGCTCGAGGTCGTGGCGCTGCGGATTCGTGGGAGGAGGAAATCCGGCTCTGAGGGAGGGGAAGAGATCTGGTGGGGCAGAGGCATGATGTGTGGCGGCCTCAGAGGGCAAAAGGCGAGATAAGGGCTGCAGTTGCGAACGCGAGAGGATGGCAATTAGGTTTCAGGGAGGGGCGGCGCTGCGAGATGGTGGTGGCAAGGCGAGGCGTAATGCGAGAAGGTGGTGGCGGCTCTGCGAGGCGAAGGCGAGAGGGTGGCAATTAGGGTTTGGGGAGCGGAGGCAGGAGGGTGGCGATGAGGGATTGTGTGGACGGGAGCGGATTGGGTTTGGGTTCTCTGGGTGGCATCGTCAACTTCTCCAAAATACCCCTGGATATTTGTGTGATGCAAGACTGTATTTGTGGGTGTTCTGGTCATTTCAATTTGTAGGTGGAGAAAATAGGTGGAGAAAAACAGGAGGCCTCGTGTCTCCTTGGCCTGTGCCCAACAAAGAAAACGTTGTTTAAAAAGGCGAGCTCCATTCCTTGACACAAATCGACTAGTGGCCTGGTGGTTAACCACCATCGAGACCTAGCTGGGCTATGGGTTCGATCCTGTTCCACCCCTTTTTGCTCTATTAATTGACAATGCTCAACTGAACATGGCCATATTCATAAATTTTTAGCGTGGGATGAAAGCACAAATGCCATCGTGGCTCAGTGGTTCTAGTCCTCCTTAGTCAGATAGAGAAATTGGTTGCGGGTTCGAACCCCGCACCTCCTTTTTTTCCTGCTTAATTGACACATAAAAATGACACGTAGGCGTAAATGATGAGGTGGCAGACAACTCATGTCAAGTTATGCTAATTTGGACAATATGACGATTTAAAATCGTCATAGTGAGCTACAAGTAACACCATAGGATGCTTCCATCAAATTATGACGATTTCATCTAAAGTAACTATGACGATTTTTGGCAAAATCGTCGTAATTTTCCAGGGTATAGGCCCTCTTGAACTGCTTACGACCATCTCATGCAAAATCGTCATAACTCTATGACGATTTTGTTCACGGTCACTATTATAAGGTCATAGAATAACACATTCCTTGTAGTGAGAGGTGGAGGAGGACACCAGGGTGGCCGCACCCCCCCTAGGCGTGGGCCAGCCCTGGTGGCGCCCACAAGGGGTGTGGGCCCCTAGCCGTCCATCGACCTTGCCTCCTTCGCCTATAGGAAGCCCCCGACTCAAAAACCCTAATGAATCCAAAACAAATCCACGAAAACCTCCAGAAGGCCGCCTCCACCAGGAAATTGGAGACAGAAGTCTCTGTTAAGACCTCGGACGGGAAGTGCCCCTAGAGCCATCTCCTTCGATCTCCACCACCATATCCATCGTCGTTGCTGATTCCCATGATGAGGAGGTAGTAGTTCTTCCTTGAGGATAAGGGCTCTACCGGTAGCTATGTGTTCATCTCTCTCTCTATGCATGATCATATTGTGGTCATGAGCTTTGTAATCAAGTAGATCTACTCTACTACTCAAGTGCTTTAATAGATCTCTGCTCTCCCCATGTGTGTGTAAGTGACAGCGTGCATGCCATGGTGTCACTTAGGCTAGAGTCTACATAAATACTCATCGTGCTTTAATAGATCTATGCTTTTTCCCATGTGTGTGAAAGTGACAGCGTGCATGCCGTGGTGGCACTTAAGCTAGGTTACATATATATTTATCATGAGTATATTTTGAGTTGGTTGTCTCTATGAAATTGTGGTGTTTGTTGGAACCATCTAGAGCTCAAGGTGACAGTGTGGGGTTATCTAGGGAAGGCCCTACCGTGGATTAGAGTGTCCAACCAGAGAGTAGTTAAGAGTAGTATCATGAAGAGAAAATATTTATTGAGAGTGTTCACTAGTGAAAGTATGATCCCTAGGCCTTGTTTCTAAACATTGAAACACCATTTGCATCTATATCTGTTGCATTTTTTCTTGCTTCTATCCTTTTGCCTTTAGTCTTTACCTCATAGTCAAGCTATTTTCTGGCACCCACACACATTATCCCACGTCAACAACAAGTCAGAAGCTATTTTCTAGCACTGTTACCACTTGTATTTCACTATTTCTTTGCCGAACTAGTGCACCTATACACCTGACAAGTGTATTGGGTGTGTTGGGGACACAAGAGACATCTTGTATCTTGATTACAGGGTTGATTGATAGGGATACCTTTGACCACTTCCTCCCTAAGTTCGATAAACCTTGGGTAATACAGTTAAGGGAAACTTGCTACTGTTCTACAAACCTCTGCACTTGGAGGCCCAACAATTGTCTACAAGAATAGAAGTGCGTAGACATCAAGCACATACTCATGCGGTACCACCTGATTCGTCAGTTCGTGGATCAAGGTGATATCAAGTTATGTAAGGTACACACGGATGCAAATATTGTGGATCCGTTGACAAAGCCGTTACCACAGCCGAAGCATGAGTCGCACCTAAGAGCTATAGGCATTAGATGCCTAGACATGTGATGTCGGAAGATTGACTCTAGTGCAAGTGGTAGACTGTTGGGAATATGCCCTAGAGGCAATCATGTATGATGGTATTTCCCACTGTATTCATAAAGTTATTAAGTTGTCCTTGTATAAACATCTGATGTATATCATTGAATATATGATTTGGTTGTGGAACTATACATTCATGTTGTTTGTACAAATATCCTTGGTCATCGAGGTTATGCTGGACACACAACTTAGACCAATGTGAAAGTCGGCTGATAACTCGGTTCCACTTGTCATGGGCATGGAGATGCTATTCCGACTTACACAAATTCGGCTAAAGAGTATAGCGAGTCGTATTAACCTATATTGAGGTACAACGAACAAGTTGTCATTTCTATATCTCAATCAATGTAATCCTTAGACCTGAGGTTGTTGCACAGTCCAAGTTGAGGATCACCGACTTATGTTCTGTCAAACGCTGATCCGTAACTGGGCAGTTATAAAGGCAGAGTTCGGGTCGACTGAGAATCAAGCTGCATGATGTGAATAATCAAGATGGGATTTTGCACCTCCAGTTGGAGAGATATTCTCTGGGCTCTCTCGGATGATATGATTTGGAAAGCATAGACATGCACGACTCGGTTAAGTGTTATGTCACATCCCAAGATTTTCCAAATCTTGTAATGTGAAAAATAAATGAATAAAATAAAACTTTGTTGATTTTTAGGGCCAGAAGAAACTTGTTGAATTTAATTGGAACTTCAAACCAATTTGAATCAAATAAATCCTAAAGGGATTCATAAATATAAACATTTATTAAAGGAAAATAAAATATTTTGGAAATACTATTTTGGATCCTTTAATAAAAGATTTGGTTTTCAAAAGAAAAGGTGGATTTATAAATAAAGATTATTTTATAAAGCCAAATTAAACCTTGGCCAAGCTTTTGAAATAAAATATTTCTATTTGATAAAAATAGTAAAGGCTTAATTAAATAAATTAATAAGGATTTAATACCCAATTTTATTTAAGTAAAGACTTTTCCCATTTTAAATAAACACTAAAACTTATTTAATTATTTTAAATAAGTTTTCCAAGTATTTTATATTCTCAAATAAAACCTACTGAAGTGTTTTGGTTCTATTTTAGATTTTCAAAATAAATATTTCAATAAAACAAATCCTATTTGAATTAAAAGAATGAGGTCTATTCATTTAATTATTAATGGACCCTAAAATAAAATGTTATTTTATTTTAAACAAGTTTCCAAGTATTCTTTATTTCCAAATAAAACCTACTGATTTGGTTTTGAAAATATTTGGATTTCAAATGGAGATTCTATTAATTAAATCAAACCCTATTTTATTAAATAACTAATGAACCATTTTATTTAATTAATGAATGGTCCTAAAAAGAATAAAAATATTATTTTATTTTTGGGATTTGGTTTATGTTGATAAACAGAACCAAAAAACTCATTATAAGTTTGAATTGTTTGAATGGTTTGAGTGAATGAATAATTGATTCAAATTCAAAACAGAAAAATAGAAATAGAAAAGGAAAAGAATTCAGAAGGAAAAAAATATGGAAACAGACTGGCCCAGCTGCCCCAGCCTAATAGCCCACCTAGCCCACCTCACCCTCGCCCCCGAACCGTTTTTCTTCACCACAGAAGAAACCCGCACCCTCACTGAATGGTGGACCCTATTCCCACTCTCACTCACTCGCTGACGCCGGCCCCCACTGCCACCTCACCATCTTCTCCACCCTCGCGAGGACCGCGCCCTCCCCCGGCCGTTTCCTGCCGTTAACTCCTCGGAGTAAATTACCGATAAATGCTCGACGATTAATCCCCGCGACCATGCCAGTTAAATCACCTCCCTCTCCTCTTTCATTTCCCTCAAACCCCGCTTCCCCGGAGCCACCAGGCTGTTCCGAATCTCTTCTGCACCGCCGCCGTCTCCGACGAGGTTCTCGGCAAATTTCGGCAGCATCGACGCCTTGACTCCCGAGCAAGGTGCAAGTTCGCCAGACTGAGCACCGCTCAGGCCTCAGCTCTCCCGGTGACCTGCGGCCTCGACTCGACCATGTCCGAGCGCCACCGACGATAAACCCAAACTCGGTGAGCTCTAGCACTCGACTCCGGCGCTCCTTGATCGATAAATCATGCCGCTTTGATTAGTCTCATGTCTTCGCATCTCCGTGCTCGCTAATCACTGGCGTGCCTGCAACCTCGCCCCCGTCGACGACTGACCGCACCCGAGGCACGGCTCAACTCCGGTGAGCAATTCCCCAGGAACCCGTGCGCCCCTTGGCCAACAAAGACCACGAGGAGCATCAGCAGTGTGCTGCTAACTCAGTGAGCTCCCCCTCCCTCTTTCTCGCATCCTACATCGTCGGCAACCTCGCCGCCAGAGCGCCGCCGCCGCACAGCCGCCGTCAGCTCCGCTCATTTTAGGTCAAACACGCAGCAACCGTTAGATGCAGATCCGTTGGCTAGGATAGATTCATTAAAACGAAGGGGTATGTTTGAACTGAGCCACACATGCCCCTTTTAATCCTGTGGTCTGTGTCACTCGATCCAGACGAACCGGTACTGGCCAATCACGGCGCGATGCGTGGCCAGGTTCTGATTAAAACAGATTTTGAAACCAGATTTAAATACCATTTTGAAACCCTTGTAACTTTCAAACCACACGTCCAAAAATTGAAAATTTGGTATCGTTGGAATCAGTATAACAAACCCTAGCCAACCATGCCCTTAGTTTAGAAAATAGTATTTGTTAGCTTGTTGGTTTTTGCAGATTCATTTGTGTGATTGTTTAGATTAGAAAAATTGTTTAAAAATGATTTTAGGGTTAAAACTTTTGCAAAATGGTTTGTTGTGACCTTACTGACCCTAGGAACCAACCCATGGTTTGGAAAATGAATTTGGAAAAGTTTAGAATGGATTAATTAGTTTAGTCCATTTCTAGCCAAATAAAACTATTGTTTTGTTGTGAAAATAGTTTTGAGTAAAAACTTTGGAGGAAATGTTTTGGACCAAACCTACTGACCAAAAACACTAAGTTTTAAGAAACAACAACTTAATTGGTGAAACCACTTAAGGTTGTGGTATTGAGAAACATGTTTTTCACCACATAAAATGATGAAAGGATTTGAAAATGGTTTATGGATAAAACCCATTTGCAAATGACTTTGCCATTTTGGTAAATGACCAATTTGGAACTTACAACGTTTAGAAGCCTAGTGGAGACCATCCTTGCAATAGAACCATCCTTTGCATGCTTGTGCATGACTTAGATTTCATTGCTTTGAGTATGTGAAATTGTTTGTTTGACTTTGGTTTGGAATGTTAGTTGATTTTGTGTTTGCTTGATTGACTTGTAGTGAAGTTAGAGAAGTGTGAGACTAGCAAGATCAAGGATTGAACCACCATTCCCTACCAAAAAGGCAAGTGATGCTTCATACTTTCTATCCCATTACTTTCACTATGCATTAGTGATTTTGCTAAGTAAAACTTGCATGGAATTTTGCTAAGTATAAACCTTGCTATAGGAAAACTAGTAGATGAAACCTTAGTGGAAATCTTCCTCAGTTAAGATTCCTATTACTATCAAGCTTAGCCTAGCTAATAGAAAACCTGGGTGGAAATATATTCATACTATGGAAAAGTTTCTAAGTCCGAGGACTTGTGTTTTTGTTTAATAAAACAACTAAGTTAATGAATCACCTGGGTGGAATGGTAATTGCTTGGTGGTTTTTGGTTGAGTGGTTACACAAGGCCAGGGGACTGGTGAACCTTGTGTATCTCACTTGTGGATGGCCACCCAGGAACAAAGAGATTTGAGATGTCAAATGTTGAGAAGCTTCAAGTGCAACCACTTGGCAATATGGGCTCTGCCATGATCATATAGGTTGCAAGAACTTAGCCATATGGACAGAGGGTGGTAGTGTTTGATAGGTTGGAACGCGTCCATTTTGGTCTAAGGGAAGGCTTCTGAAAGATCTTGTCTTGGGAAACCAAGTCTTGTGGGGAAAGTGCACCACCTCTGCAGAGTGTAAAATCTAAGTACTTAGCCATGTCCCTGGTAAAGGACAATCTGAGCATCAAGACATGGAAGTAATCAAGAATCTCAACATTCAAATTTCTAAGTTAAAACTTGTGGATTGAACAAGGGTTGTTTGAAATCTTCAATCTTTGATTAAGAGATGCCCTGTAAAGGATCTTCAATCTTTGATTGAGAAAAATGATTTTATCAAAGCAAAAACTTAGTATTTTCAAATGTTAAGGAAAAATCTATTTTGAGCAATGCAAGCCTCAACTCCACTTAGCCAAATGCATATAGATGATAGACTCCACTATACTACCATAGTATCACTTGCCAATACAATTCAAATGTATTGACCCTTGTGGCTGTAACTTGTAATGTTGCAGGTTTGATTGATTTTTAGTGAAGATTGATTGATTAGGATTACAAAGTCTACAACCAACATCTGCCTGTGGCACTTTGAAGATGAAGGACCCATACTTATAGTTATTCCGCTGCAATGTAATGTAATAGCCAAATGAGCTATGCTTGATGTAATAAACTTATGTTATTCCTGGTTATAAAGTTATATTATGACCTTTGTTTCTTGATATTACATCTTAACTGTGGATGCTAGCTATTGATCCAGGGACTAGCATTGTAAACACAGGGGGATCTATCTTATTAAAGATTGGAACCTCTACATGTTAACCGAGGTGATCGACTAAGAGTTAGTCGGATGAATCACTTATCTCGGATCAATAAGAGAGTCGGACTATTTAAGGGATGACAAATATTCGCCTATAGTCTGACAAGGTATATCGTGTGGCAAAAGGGACTTGGACTCTAGTCGCATTGAAAAGGCAAGTCGTCGTGACTCTTTGGTACTTGGGAGTCGGCATGTTATGCTAGGAGCCTCTACCGACTGATCGATTGAGAGTCGGACTCCAATCGTGTCCAAGTATCCATGAGCCTGCGGGGTCACAAACTTAAGAACAGGAGCAAGTTCGGATTGGATCTAAACCGAAAATCTGGTTGGTTTGGACCTGAGCCGGATTTGGACTGAGTCAGTGAGTCGGACTCACGGTGACTAATATTATATGGGCTTTAGTGAATGGTCCACGAGTGAATGGAGCCCATGTTCACTCCCTATATATAGTGGGGAACAAAAACCCAAAGGGGTTGATCGGTTAGGTCATTCCATGTATTGGAAACCCTAGCTCCATAGCAGTCCAGCCGTCGTATCGAACCTAGCAGTTCGCCGCCGGTGCTCCTCCTTGTACGTGTGGATACCAGTAGAGGTGTTGTGCGATCAGCACCAGGACAATCATGATCGGATCAGCTCTCGAGGAATCCACTGCATTCAACTGACGCGCTTCATCAGTAATTTGCAACTGCGCGTCTAGTGGCAATCCCCGTGGCCTTCTACCTCAGCTAGATCTTGGGATCACCACGTTAGAGAAAAAAGTTTTGTTTTATCTCTACGGGCCCAACATTCATTACATTAATACAAGATAGATAGAATCCAAATTAGTACCAGTACACATCTCATGTTATTATTGCAAAAATAACTTCCAAACTAAACCCACAAATCCCTCTATGTCTATAGAATTAAATTTGCTAAACTAGCAATGAACGATGAAATGATGAAGATACTAACCTTTTAGGACCCTTGGATAGATGTGGCGCCGCAAAATCTTGACAAATCTTGAGAAAAAATGGGCATGAACTCGAGCTTGAGGAAAGGAAGAGAGGAGAAGGCCAGCTTGAAATGGTGTATGGCTCAGAAAGGGGAGGAAGATGGTATAGGAGGGACATTAGTCCCAGTTTTTTACTAGAACCGAAACTAAAGGTCCATCTTTAGTCCCGGTTCATGTAACAAACTGGGACTAAAGGGTTTTAGGTAGGCTCATCCTACCTGAAACCCTTTAGTCCCGGTTTGTTAGCCTACCTGAAACCCTTTAGTCTTGGTTTGTTACATGAACCGGGAGTAAAGGTCCCGTTCGAACCGGGACTAGTGGGTTTCATTCCCTAAGGCCATTTCTAGACGTTAAACCGAGGCATTAGTCCCGGTTCATAAAAAAACCGGGACTGATGCCCCAAACCAAAGGCCAGCTTTCTAGTAGTGATGATGTATTGTCAAGTGATGACATCATCACCCTTGCCCATAGGCCAACAAGTAAAGGGAGCAAATGCCTTCAAAGGATGCAGACAGGGACGGACCTACACCTAGGGCAACAAGGGCGGGCACACACAGGAAAGTAGCATCATATGTCACGATGGTGGACTCGCTGGTATAGAAGCGGGATCCACAAGAGTACTAAAGAGAGAACACATGAAGATATACGAGTTCATGTGGTTTGCTTGAGTTAAATTCTGTAAAATTAAGTGGTCTTATCACTAAGTCAAAAGTCATTTGAAAATAGGAGTCTATTTTTTATGGGAAAGGAGTTTATTTATTGTGAGTGTTGTGTTCACAGAATTATATTTAGTTTCATTGTAATGTGATTGTTTGGGTTATTGGAAATAATTCTGTTTATATTAAGTGGTCTTGTGACTAAGTCATATCTCAGGTATAAACATGAGTCTATTTCGTTCACATTTTATAAGATATACAACTGGACATGTATTCAATCAGTATAGGACACCTATATAATATGCTTCTCGCCTTGAGTTGTTTATACAACTAATAGGCTTAAGTGATGATACTTTTCTTATACAAATATTTTTTCTATGGTGTTAATTTGTTTTTGTACTAATGTCGATAAACTAACGTTATTCTTCAATTTCATGTAGATAGGATATCAAGCTATTCCTATTAAGAATCCACCATACATATCCAAACCCATCGCCATTGTGACATTTTGGTGCACTACATAATATGCTTTTTAAAATAGAAGTGTATTATGCAGTGTGACCGAAATGTCACAATGATGATGATATATATTAGATTAAAGTTTTATGACACTGCATAAAAAGACCGAAGTGGACGTTGGCTCTCATGGCAAGAAAATTTGAGGTCTTCCATCCCATGATGAAGCTGATCTAACAATATATTTCTGTTGGCACTCGTTTTGAGATCGTAGCTAATCAAGGCAAATGGCGAGAGACGCACTCAAAAAGGTCCACTACGACGAATATTAATCATCATCAAAGAGGCACCATAACAAGTCAAGCCATGATCAGGCTTAATAGCCGATTATGCTAATGTTCAGAGAAGATTCAGAGACTAATATATGGAGGCTTCAACTATGAATCCTTTAAGATGACCTCAAATGAAAATGTTCCGAACACGAAAGTTGTTTTTCTCATCGAAACAAGCAACTTCAGTTTTTAAATCATCTCGATCCGAGTTAGTATGCAAAAGTTAGAGCCAAAATACTGCGAGAGATCGAATTAGCACGGCCGGGACCGGGGTCGCCGGACCACAGACGATCTCTCACCTTTTGCGTGGACAAAAGTCTAAATTTCGTCTGAAAATCACTAGATTGACTTATCTGATTACAATCAATATTGAGCGGTCAATATCAACTCGGATGAAATAGTGCAAAACATAAAAGTTCTTCTTTTTTGAGACGAACAACTTTTATTTTGGAGCCATCTTCATCCGAGTAAGTATACGACCTCCAGATTCAAAATACGATCGAACAGATCTAAAATCGTTCGGTCAAAATCCAAGTTTGATACGAAAATAAGAGTAAAAGACCATCAACATCAGGTCGGATGGAAAAGTGGCCCACATAAAAGTACTTCATATTTTAGAGACGAACAACTTTGCTTTTTATGATATTTTGATCTGAGCTCGTTTACTATCTCAAATGTGGTCCAGAAGGTCCAGGCAAGTTTTTGATTGAACAGTTACGCAAATTTCGGGTTTGCTTGTTCTAGGTGGACCCAAACTAGAGTTTTGGACGTGAATCCAGCCCTCTTTTTTGCATGGAAAGTCCAGCCGCTCCTTATATACATGAGGGGTGACGGTCGATTGAACCAACATGAATCGAATAAACAAATCTACTACTTTTCTGTGTTCATCTACTTTTATCCTTCTCTCCTTGTACCTGTCTTCTCGTTCTTTGTCGTTCTTCAAGATTGGAGGGTGCGAATCCACGAGGCTCTAGGGCGGTCAGGCTGACCTAGGGCAGCCCATAGCCGCCACGCCGCCCTGACGGGTCCCTCCCGGGCGAGCAGGGTTTCGGGTCTCAAAAGCGCCAGCCGGACTGTCTTGCGTATTGCGCTTCCGGCGAGCCTCCCTCGGCGCGTGCTGTCGCGCATCGCGCTCGGCGCCGAGGGTACACGGTGACGTGTTCGTGTGTGAACACACTTTTTGGCGACTCCGCTGGGGACGAAGCTTTGAACGGTCTCCAGCCCATTCTAGCTACGAAGAGAGCGTCATCAAGAGGCTACAATCTACTATGGTATGAATACTCAGTCCAATTATGTAGATGCAAGTAACTCTAATGTCCATGTTGCTAGATATTTTGATCTGCGTAGTGTATTGGCTAGCCCTAGTTGTAACTATGAGCAAAAGCCGGTGAAAAATTATCTACAAGCTTCATCTAGTTTTAGTGACTTGCGATATGTAAATTCGAATTCTCATGCATCGGTAACCCCAGAAATTCATATGCCGATGAACAACATGATGAATTCTGTTAATCCGCATGAAACACGTAATTTTAGAAATTTCAGTGACATGTAACCAAGTGTTTCATCTTTATATTCATCGGCAAATAACTTGCAATCTGTAGATTCACCTTCAAACATGCCGATGGGTAGGGAAATTAGACATGCTACAACTAGTTATTTTCCCACTTACTCTCAATCATCATATGCTACACCTTATGTTAGTAATGTTTCAGCACCACATGCAACTAGTGATATTCATAATTCGGCTCCTCACCTTTACAATGGTTATAGACAAATAAGTGAAAAGTCAGTAGGAGCTAATGTGCCTTCATCTAGTACTATAGCGTATGGTAAGTCCCCCACACAACTGCAAAGTTTCTGTGACACCTCATTGCCAAAAGATACAAAAATCATTGGGGGTATTCTTATGCAGGAACAAATGACTGGAAGGAAAAACTTGCAGCTGAGTTCAAGAAGCTCAATTCTCTTCACCGAGAACTAGAAGAGAGGCCCCATGATCTTGCTACAATACAATCTTATGATCCATACAACAATAAGCGTGAAGAGGGGCGCAAGACAAACAATATCAGGTTTTCCCCTTCTCAATTGCTAAGTTTCGGCAACACTACAATGCCGAAAGAAACTAAAAGCATTAGGGGCAATCATGTGTTGCTGAGGTTAATGCCGATAATGTTATTACATTTGATGATTTATCGGAGGAACATCTCCAGTTATTCGAGGCACTCAAGAAGAAGCGTGATGAGGAGTTTGATGCGCTTGAAAAGAAGCTGAAAGAGGATCATGAAGCATATAAGAAAAAACTTGAAGAGGAAGAATTGCAGCAGTTTATTGCAAGTCTTGGAAAGGACCATCAAGACAATACTACTCAAGTTGAAGGAATCAATTCATCTCCTCCATGCAGCAATCAAGTTGAAACCTCTTCTACGCTGAGACAAAAGAAGAAGCTTTGCTCTCTAGTGAAATTCATGAAGAAAACATCAATGATTCAACTAGGATGGTTAATTTGATTATTGAAAACGCCGAATCAGAAAATACATATGTTGAATCTATCGAATCAGAAGAAGCAAGCTTCGTTGATCAAGAGCATGGCAAGCTTAGCAAAACTATCATGCCTGACTTTTCTGGATGTAAGGAAACTTACATGTTGCCCTATGAGTTTGGTGCCAAGGAAATTTGTGAACATCAACAACATCAAGATATAGCCAAACAATGTTCGGTTGACAAAGAGCGTCAAAGTGAAGAGGCACAAAATCCATAAAACAAAGAAGACGAGGCATTGGAGAATTATCTAGAGGCTGAGAAAGATATTGTTCAGGGCATTCGGTCATCATACGCTTCCAACGTCTTCAAAGAGGTACATCTAGCAAATAATTTACTTATATTCCGATTTGGTTAAGACTTTATTATTGATACATTTGTTAGCAAAATTCTCATAAGCTATGAAAGACCAATCGAGAGAGGTAATTTATTTGTTAGAAATATAATTGTCACAAAATATATCGGTCAACACATTGTTCCCTTTAGAGAGACCGATAGTAACAAATTATTACATCCAAAGTTTTCCCTAGTGTTCTATATGCATTTTATATCTACATGGGTAGCGTTTCTTATTTCATACTTGGCTAACATTTGGTCTCAAGCGCGATGTATGTGTTTTAATTTGTTTGGTTTCAGAAACCTAAAGCCAAGTTTATTGTCTCTTGAGAAAGCCGATGATAGTATAACTGTGTATTCAAACACATCGGAAAAGCAGTGCAAAATACATAGCATAGCCGAATTGGGTGGTGTGAAGTCTGAACAATTCGGTTGCTCAATTTCAAAGCCGTTCTCACAACATGATCGGTTAGAAGATCAAAGGTGTACCTATAGTTTGAGTATGTGTGATCATATCTTTGATATGCTGTTGAAAATCGATTATGTTAGAATTCTTGATCACAATACTGAGCCATCATTACAAGTACGAATGTATTGCAAGTTGCATGATTCGTTCGATCATAGTATAGAGAGTTGCAACATGTTTCATAAAATAGTACAATCGGCTGTTAATAAAGGACGATTGAAATTTGTTGAAACACAAATTGATGAGGAATATATTTTGATTGGTCTTGATGGCCAAATGACATTGCATCGGATGCCTATAGCTGATTCTTACGATGAGGAGCAGGTACACACCAAGGATGATGGGATCAAGATTTCAAGCAAAGATATTGTTGAAGAGCATATTGCAAATGCTTTTAAAGGCGGGAGTTCCATTGAAGCTACAATGAAGACATCAAGTACTGGGCGCAACAACAAAACTCAAAGATCAATGTGTGCAAAACTCAAAAGGACAAAGGCCACAATAATAACAAGGGTAAGAAACCAAAAGTCACTTTCGCACGGCTGCTGGAAAAATATAAAAAGGAGAGTGAAGAAAAAAATTCTTATCGGCCAAGTAGTGCAAAAGCATCAAGATCGCCCCCAAGGAAAAAGTCTAAAGACAGGGATTGGCGAAGGGATAAATTCAATGCAACAAATTCATATCCTCCTTTTGGGCCACCAATGCCAATATCATGGATAACTCCCTATGCTAATTTTTATTCATATCCATCATGGGAAAGGTATGATTCATGAGCACGTCATCCATCCAATTCTATATCATATCACCCAAATTATGCAGCTCCAAGAAGGTCAATTGATCAGCAGTCAGATTTCAAAGACTGTTTCAATAGAAAAGAATCGGTCTGGAGTTCATGGGTAAAGAAAGAAGTGGTCAAGCAAGTATACCGAATCAAAAAGGATGGATGTTGTAGGGGTTCATAGCATGGAAAACAAAAAAATTCTATCGCATGAACACACACAAGCCAACATCTATCTACTAGATTGTAGCAACGAGTCGATAGAGTACTAACCCACGAAGATCCAAAGCGGTTAGAAGATTCTCGTGGATGATGTAGTCGTACACTTCCGATCTCAAGATCGCGCAGACGATCCTTTCGGCGCTGCGTTTCGGCAGCGCTTACGCGGTCGGTCACACGTTCGATACTCGATGAAGACCTTCCTCTCCCTTGTTCCAGCAGGCAGCGAAGGTTGTAGTTCTCCCCTCGCGATTCCGGCAGCACGACGGCATGGTGTCGGAAGTAGATGGAAAATATTGCAGGGCTTCGCCTAAGCCGGAGCAGGTTATGGTGGATCTAGGGTTTCTGGCGATCTAGGGTTTAGAAGGCCCGAGAGGAGGAGGTGGACTCGGCGGCGACAATCCGGCGGCAGCGCTGGGCGGCGGTGCGGCGGCGGCAGCGCGGCGGCAGTGGCGACCGTGGTGTGGGGAGGGGTTGGTTGTGTGTCTCTTGGGGCACCCTCTCCCCTCTATTTATGAGAAGGAGGGCAGCTTGGGAGAGGGTAGTTTGAATCCTTCCCCAACTCCCTCTCCTAGTTGGCTTGTGGTGGACGGAAAGAATGATTCTTTCCTTCCTCCACTAGGATACATTGTCCCGGTTTGACTTTTCAAACTTGCCTTTTGACTTTCAATTTGGAGCTTGATTTCTTTCTTGCTAATACCCAACCAAGTGACCTATGACATGATCCAATCATTCCACTTATCCATGACACATTCATGTTCCCTTCCCCTTCCGGTCCGGTGAACCTTCTAGCCCCTTCTAGAACCTCTCCGATGAAATCATCGGAATCATTCCCGAACTCCAGAATTGGACTTTCCTTATATGAATCTTATTCTCCGGATCATTCCGGATCTCCTCATGATATCCCGGATCCCATCTGAGACTCCGAACAACATTTGGTCTCCCAACTTACATTCCATATCTACTGAACAACATCAAATCTGTAAGTTTGACTCCCTACGGTTCATGAATTATGCAGACATGACCGAGACACTTCTCCTATCAATAACCAATAGAGGAATCTGGAAATTCATATGGCTCCCACATATTTCTATGATTACTTTGCGATCGAATGAACCACTTACGTACGATACCAATTTCCCTTTATCTCACGATAGTTTACTTATCCGAGGTTTGATCGTCGATATCTCTACATACCTAGTTCAACCTCGTTACCAATAAGTGCTCTTTTCTTGTTCATGTGATATGTGATCCCTTGTGAGCTAGTCACATGCTTGCAAGCTAATTGGATGACATTCCACCGAGAGGGCCGAGAGTATATCTATCCGTCATATGGATGGAAAAATCCCACTCTTTATCCATGTGCCTCAACACATGCTTTCCGAACACTCAATGCCACCTTTATAACCATCCAGTTACGGTGTGGTGTTTGATGTTATCAAAGAATCCTTTTGGTGATGGTGATTAACATGATCTCATGGTCAAAGGAATTTGGTTACTATGTATCAGAAAGCTTATAGCAAATGTACTATTGAAATGACTTGATCTTATGCTACGCTTAACTATAGGAGTATGTCCATCACATCATTCTTCTAATGATATGATCTTGTTGTTAATAACATCTCAATCTTCATGATCAGGAAACCATGATCATATATTAACCAACAAGATAGTTTAATAAGATGCTTTACTAGGGACTCTTTTATGTTTACATATCACACAAGTATTAATGTTTCTGCTTAATAAAATTATAGCATGGTATATAAACATTTATCATAAGCATGAAGATATGATAATAACCTATTTATTATTGCCTCTTGGGCATATCTCCAACAGTCTCCCACTTGCACTAGAGACAATAATCTAGTTTCAAATCTTTTTGTATTCAACACCTATGGCTTTTCGGTGTTGTATTTACACGATTGCTAGTGGTCAACTGATCTTCGGATCCGACTCTTTTAGATCCGTGTGTAATTGCATGTCTTTGCGTCTCTATGCATCACTCATTCTCTAATGAGATGACTTTGTATAAATTTGGTCCTTTGGTGAGACCTTTGGTTCCTTGGGGTTAAAACATGTTTATAATATTGTCGTACAATATATCTTCATGGTACTATCCCATTGTGAACCACACCTAGTTTGATAACAAACTACTTAACACAAATGCCCTCTTTTGATGCTATAATAGCAGTCATATACTTAGCCTTTTGTTGTAGCATCTGTCATAATGTCTTAACTTTGGAACTCATCCAAATCCATTATGGAACTTACCTTCCATTATATTGTGCCACCCTTACTCTAGATTAAGATAAACTTAATTTGTACTTTGTGACAAAACTAGTATCAATGTAGTACTTTTACAATGAACTAATCATATATTTGTAACATCTACAAAAATAATATATTCTTAGTTCTTCCAAAAGATCATAAGAACATCCTTACTATTGTACAATGATCATCTTATGAATCATTCTGGTATATTCTCATAACATTTAGAGCATAGGACATATCTTGATTTGTACATATCACAGTATCATTGATATAAATACTCTTTGTGGTTTCATACATCAAGTATCAATCTATACTTGAATCTTTGTTTCACATACCAAGTGACGATACACTTGAATTTTGATTTAATCCTTTCTGTGTGGTAAGAACCTTTCTTGTCATTTCCATATTGAACTCATTCAATATCTCATCTATGTACATTTGGTACAACCATATTAGCGTCTCAATCTATCTATATAGATATTGATGCCAAATATTCGGGTTTTGCCTAAGTCTTTCATCGAGATGAAATTCTTAATATGTGTTAATAAAAGATACATCATTTCCAATCAACAATATGTCTTCCACATAATGTATTAGAAATATGTCTTAGTGCTCCCACTTAATTTCATGCAAATGCAAGCATCTTCATCGTCTTTGATGAATTTAAACTCTTTTAATAGTTTCATCATGGTGAAAATTCCAACTCCACGATACTCACTTCAACCATTGTAGTTTGCATACGCTTTTAACATCTTTGAATTAACAAAAACCTATGGACCGTGTTATGCACACGTCCTAGGTAACAATTCTATCAGAAGAACTATTTTTATTTATTCAACTACCACATAACAAAATTATATGTAGTGGTTGCTACATTAATCCGTCTATACTAAACATCGTTATGAAATATCAAATCTTGTCATAGTCAACCTTTGAACATTGTTGTGAACTCTTTCCCAACATGTCGACTATTTCATAGATGTGAAACATCCATGTCTATTTCTTTATAGATCCAAACACGACTATAAGGTTTTACACATTTCCAGAGGGTCTTTCAAGTTCAAAGCTTGATTTCTCGTGTATGAAACTATCGCGGATTTTATGGCTCCAAGCCATTTGACGGAGTCAGGGCCCATCATCTCTTCTTTGCATGTAGTCGGTTCATTATTGTCAAATAATGATTCAACCCTCAAATCTTGGTATTTGATTGTTTATCCGACCTACTTGGTTCAATAGGAACTTATACTTCCGTGACCACAACCTTTGAGGCACATGAGCCATGAGCATTGTTGTTGCCTCCGGAACACTTTTCGGCGCTGCGCAACTTTTTACATATAGCTAAGGTTCTTTTAACCTTATCAAAGTTCTATTGTCCTCCCACTTAACTTTTCACGGAAAATTCCTTTTTCAAATAAACTTGACGTTCTAAGCGACAAACATTTTTGTCTTTGGTGTTATGGAGGAATACTCAACGATTATTCGAAATAACATACAAAGATATGTTCATCCGATTTTGGTTGCAGACATCTTTCTTATGCATAGCATACCAATGTTTAAGAAAGGACAACTTGGGTTTTATCCCAAACCATAACTTTATATGGTATCATTTCAACGGATTATGATGGAGCTCTTTTCAGTGAAAAAACGGTAGTCTCTAAAGCTTTAATCTTTAAAATATAATGGCAGTTTTATAAAATACACCTTTGATCTTACCATGTCAAACAAGGTTTCATTACATATCTTGAACGCTCTATACTCTTATGGTGTTTTGGAAATACAAATCCACGGAACGATTCCTCGAATATAAGGTATTATGCTAAACTTGTAACTCAAATATCTTCCTTTATGATCCTATCATAAATTCTTTATTTTCTTGTTACATTGATTTTGCACTTCATCTTGAAAATTTTTGAACTTTTCAAATGTTTCACACTTCATCCTCATTAAGTAAATATTCATATATTCACTCTACTTTTTGGACAAAGCATGTGAAGTTGAAATCCATCGCTCTTGATTACACGTAATGGACTTCATACATCAAATATGTACAAATTCCAATAATCTAATCATTCGTTCCCTTTTGGCCTATGAACGGAGTTTTAATTATCTCTAGGAAAGTTTCACAAGCGTCATTTGATCAAAAATCAAAAGAATCCAAAATTCGATCCACATGGAGTTTCTTCATGTTTTCTTTGCAATATAATTTAAACGGCGATGTCACTTCCTAAGTGATCTTTCAATCAATTTGTCTTTTGACATTTTAGTACCAGTTTTATGGATGTGATTTCTCCCACGAGATTTGCAAATCATCCATCTTTTATGGATTACGGCAATTATTTGAACAACCCTTTTTTTCTCATAATACCTGATAAAACAAATCTTGAAGGCAGCTTTGATTTCAACGAGCAACACAATAACCCTTTATTCGTTCTCGATGAACATCATCATTTTCCTTTTGCTGGTTACTTAGGCCATTGTAGTTCATGAATTGTGTTCTTTCGTATGACGATTCACACCAACAAATTCAGTATCTAATACTTAAGAACCACATTATTTAACAAGCAAAGAATAAAGCCATAACACGTATATCCTCTATATACCTAAGATGAACAATTCTGGTCTTTTCTTTTCTGCCATATATTTATAAAATTTTCTTTCAGTATTTCCTTTTCTGTTTGAAATAATCTATCAACATCAATAGTGGATCCATAAACATAACACATAGTCCAAAGCATGTACAGTTAAATACCAATGTCTTTGGACTTGCGCTTTGAAGTAGATCACCATCATCAAATGTTTGGTGTTCTTTTAAATTCCATTCTTTAGTAATCTCTTGGTGTAGTAAGCATTTTACCTACATCAAATATTCATCCTTATCATGGAATTATTCATGATCAAGCTGCTTTAGCTTATAACAGTGAATTGCAAGTATAATGTTGCTCTCCAAAACCTTTTGGAGGATTAGGACGACCAGCATCTCCAACCTTTTGCAAATTCTCATCAAATATGAGAACATAAACTTTGCCATATTATACTCTATCATGTCGTAAACAAAACATTATTTCAGATATCGCAATATCTTCCAATATGATGGTTTCTGAAACAATTCTTTCAGCTCCTAGATAACCTTGATATTAAAACAATCTTTTGAATATCCAGAATCATGGAGATAAACATGATACTTATATACTAATACTGGAATTGTTACTCTTGATTTAATAACAATTATTAAACTTCACGGACTAACCGGAACTTACTGAAAGTTTGCAATAGGACTTTTAAACTTTAGATTAACACTTCAAAACAATACGATACCAGTTTGTAAAGTAACTAAGCAGAATTCTATAGTTCTATTATCTCAATTATAACTAAGCGCAAGGAGGTAAACGGATGCCAATGACTCCGATCATCACGTGACATGATGTAGTTTCAAAGGCGAACAATCATCATGTTCATCATATCATCTATATGACTCATGCTTTACCTTTCGGTATTCCGTGTTCCGAGACCATGTCTGTACATGCTAGGCTCGTCAAGATTTAACCTTAGTTTCCGCATGAGCAAATCTGGCTTGCTCCCGTTGTATACACTCGCAGAATCTAACACACCCGATCATCACGTGGTGCTTCGAAACAATGAGCTTTGGCAATGATGCCTACTAAGGATGAGCACTTTATTACTTGATATTTTGTGAGAGGGATCATCTTATAATTCTACCATCATGATCTAAGCAATACAAGATGCATAAAAGGATTAACATCACATGCAATACATAATATGTGATATGATATGGCCTTTCTTCTTGTGCCTTTGATCTCCATCTTCAAGCATGAACATGATCTCCATCATCACCGGCATGGCATCAAGGTCAATGGCACTGCTCCATGGTTGTCGTCCACCATCATCAACTATTACAACTACTTTGAATAATAGACACACAGGTCTTAACGAAATTAAAAAGACAACCATAAGGCTCATGTCGGTTGCCTACTTACAATAAGGAACATTGCATACATCATATATAATCACAATCACAGCCATATCACATCACAACACACCTCCGCAAAACAAAGTTAGACACCTCTAATTTTCTTTGCATGTTTTACGTGGTTTGGGGCTTTCAATAAGTGTTGTTCTAACTTACGAACAAGAACCACAACGTTGGTACTAGTATTGTCAATTACCCGTTGTAAATTGAATCTTCACTATGTTGGGAGAAACAGGCACCCGCAAAGCCACTTATGCAATACAAGTTGCATGTTAAGCGTGGAGAAAGTCTCATGAATGATGTCATGTAAGGTTAGCCTGGGCCGCTTTATCCCACCATCCCGCAAGATGCAAAGTACACAAGAAGCAATCACAAACAAAAGCATCAACGTCCATAATGACCATTGTGTTCTACTCGTGCAACAGATCTACATATAGACACGGCTCTGACCACTGTACGGTTCATAGCATGGAAAGCAAAAAAATTCTATCGCATGAACACACACAAGCCAAGATCTATCTACTAGATTGTAGCAACAAGTCGATAGAGTACTAACCCTCGAAGATCCAAAGCGGTTAACGAGAGCAGATTCTCGTGGGTGATGTAGTCGTACACTTCCGATCTCAAGATCGCGCAGACTATCCTTACGGCGCTGTGTTCCGGCAGCGCTTCCGCAGTCGGTCACACATTCGGTACTCGATGAAGACCTTCCTCTCCCTTGTTCCAGCATGCAGCGGAGGTTGTAGTTCTCCCCTCACGATTCTGGCAGCACGACAGCGTGGTGTCGGAAGTAGAGGAAAAATCCTGCTGGGCTTCGCCTAAGCCGGAGCAGGTTATGGTGGATCTAGGGTTTCCGGTGATCTAGGGTTTAAAAGGCCAGAGAGGAGGTGGTGGATTCAGCGACGGCTAGGCGGCAACGACGATCTGGCGGCGGCGCTGGCGACGGTGGTGTGGGGAGGGGCTGGTTGTGTGTCTCTTGGGGCACCCCCTCCCCTCTATTTATGAGAGGGAGGTTAGCTTGGGAGAGGGGAGTTTGAATCCTTCCCCAACTCCCTCTCCTAGTTGGCTTGTGGTGGAGGGAAAGAAGGATTCTTTCCTTCCTCCACTAGGATACATTGTCCCAGTTTGACTTTTCAAACTTGTCTTTTGACTTTCAATTTGGATCTTGATTTCTTTCTTGTTAATGCCCAACCAAGTGACCTAGGAAATGATCCAATCATTCCACTTATCCATGACACATTCATGTTCCCTTCCCCTTCCGGTCCGGTGAACCTTCTAGACCCTTCTAGAACCTCTCCGATGAAATCATCAGAATCATTACCGAAATCCGGAATTGGACTTTCCTTATATGAATCTTATTCTCCGGACCATTCCGGATCTCCTCGTGATATCCCAGATCCCATCCGAGACTCCGAACAACATTCGGTCTCCCTACTTACATTCCATATCTACTAAACAACATTAAATCCTTAAGTGTGTCTCCCTACGGTTCATGAATTATGCAGACATGACCGAGACACTTCTCCGATCAATAACCAATAGAGGAATCTAGAAATTCATATGGCTCCCACATATTTCTACGATTACTTTGTGATCGAATGAACCACTTACATATGATACCAATTTCCCTTTGTATCGCGATAGTTTATTTATCCGAGGTTTGATCGTCCGTATCTCTACATACCTAGTTCAACCTCGTTACCGATAAGTACTATTTTCTCGTTCCCGTGATATGTGATCCCTTGTGAACCAGTCACATGCTTGCAAGCTAATTGGATGATATTCCACCGAGAGGGCCCAGAGTATATCTATCCGTCATATGGATGGACAAATCCCACTCTTGATCCATGTGCCTCAAAACATACTTTCCGAACACTCAATGCCACCTTTATAACCATCCAGTTACGGTGTGGTGTTTGATGTCATCAAAGTATCCTTCCGATGATGGTGATTAACATGATCTCATGGTCAAAGGAATTAGGTTACTATGTATCAGAAAGCTTATAGCAAACAAACTATTGAAATGACTTGATCATATGCTACGCTTAACTATAGGAGTATGTCCATCACATCATTCTCCTAATGGTATGATCTTGTTGTTAATAACATCTCAATGTTCAAGATTAAGAAACCATGATTATATATTAACCAACTTGCTAGTTTAACAAGAGGCTTTACTAGGGACTCTTTTATGTTTACAAATCACACAAGTATTAATGTTTCCGGTTAATAAAATTAGAGCATGGTATGTAAACATTTGTCATAAGCATGAAGATATGATAATAACCTCTTTATTATTGCCTCTTGGGCATATCTCCAACAGATGCAAGTGTGTTGTTTTAGACTTAACTTCAAATAATAAAAAGCCAACCGAGTTAACGTTGGTTACTATGGGCAAGGAAGTGAAGCGAGTAACTTTCAAAGTCCCAATTGTTGAGTCCAAACCAGCCAAGTCAAAACTGCCCAAGATTAACAAAGTCATGCCATTGTGTGAAACAAAACCACAGCCGAGATTCCCACTCGGCTAATCACATTGGCAAGAGAGGAAGCTATATCGGCTTAGGGCCGAGGAGCTGAAGAAACTAAACATGGAATGGGTTCCCAAAGGAAACCATCAAGGCAATGAAGATGTGCAAGATCCTATCATAAGAAGGGCAGCAAAAGCAAAGAGCAAAAAGAATAAAGCCAATAAGAAATCATGCCAAAGAATTCGGTATCACTATCGATAACTTTGGCCAAAACATCATCCATATTATTCTACTTCACCATTAATTCCTATGCCATGGAATTCATCCCCAGGTATGATTGGTTACTGATGACCCACAATGATAGGGGGTGTATCATAGTACTTTCGATAAATAGGAGTGTCGATCCCAACGAGGATAAGAAGGTGCTGAATAGTGGTATGGAGCAGGAAATCCCTGTGAATACTTAGCAAACGGATTTTTAGTGATTTTCTAACAAAGCAAAAAAACAAAGAGCAGGTAACAGGAGTAACGAACAAACGGAGCAAGTGTCCCAATCCTTTCTTAGCAAAGGACAAGCCGGTGGAAATACTTATAAGGACCAAACGTTCTCGAGGACACATGGGAATTCTGTCAAGTGCTTTCGCTTCAAATAGCTGAGTACTCTTCTCTGGTGTTTGTAAGTGATGTGTGGGTGAACCTGTGCTAACATACCGCCTTCCTAGGACTAATACATACTTGTGATTAAACCCCCTGCAAACATCCATAACTACAGGAAAGTAATTAAGATATAAATCTAACCATAACCTTAAACTCTGAGATCCTACGCTCCCTTGTGCAAAGGTGTCCTAACGGGGTTCGGTTTACACCCGCAACCCCACAATTAGTAGCCAAATACACAATGCATCCCCCTAGGCCCATAAATGGTGAAGTGTCATGTAGTCAACGTTCACATGACACCACTAGAAGAATAGCACCACAACTTAAATACTAAACCATTGAATAATAACTCATCACATATTCACTACTAACAACATGACTTCTCCCATGTCCTCAAGAACTAAACGAACTACTCACAAGACATCATATGGATCAAGATCAAAGATGATATGATAATGGATAACAATCTGAACATAAACAATAATCCAATGGTTCCACTCACAAGCATCAACTACAATAGTAATCAACACCGGGAAAGTTTCCCCTAAGAACTAAAGCAACACAATTGTTACAGCGGGACGGAGTGGTGGTGATGGTGTTGGTGAAGATGATCGTGTGGATGATGATGATGATCCCGATGAAGCCTAGCTTGATGATGGTGTTGATGGTGATGGTCTCCCCTCTCCGAGAAGGAATTCCCCCGACAGAAATTTGTCTGTCGGAGAGATCTTTCTCTCTTGGTGTTTTCCGCCCTCCAGAGGCAGCAGAAATCTATCTGTGGTCACTCCCCGAGCCTTATGGTTTCATAGGGAAGATATAGGTGAAGGGGCGGAGTCGGAGGCCGAACAGGTGGGCCACACCTGCCCTAGGCACAAGGTCAGGTGGGCCCGTGCCTAGGGGGTGTGGGCCCCCTAAGGGCCCACTTCGTCCCTCCTTGTGGCTTCCTTCTTCTTCTGGTAAAATAATATGTTTCCATATTTTTCTGGTATTTTCTGATCTTCACGAAATTGCACCGAAACGCCTTCTTTTCCATCAGAATCCAGACTCCGGCAGTCCATCCTCCAGGAATCATCCAACATGCATAAACAAATGAAAATCCATAAGTAATACCTCATAATAAGACAAATATCAATGAATAGAGGTAAATTATGATATAGAAAGGTGATGCAAATTGGGCGTATCAACTCCCCCAAGCTTAGACTTTACTTGTCTCCAAGATAAAACTGAGCTTAGTAAACATGTCCACAGGTTTATGGAGTGAAGTGTCGATGAAAGAATACGAACAAGAAGCATCACACTTACCATTGCACAACTCATAGAAGAAAGCAACTCACCATTATATAACTTAGCTTGCAACCAAGTACAGCAGTCACAACAGAGATGCATAAAGATAAATCGTAATTGGAATTGGCAAACTTGTTCTTGGTCATAGAACACCTGGCAAACAGTTTCATAAAAGCTTTTTGTAGAAGTTTCAAAACAGGAGCACTCTTTGCTCAAAAAGATTTTTCACAAGTGAAGGCTTTCAAAGTAATACTCAATAAATAAGAGTTTTGTGCAAACAAGGAAGATAAAGAACATGATTGAATAAATCACCATATGAATGCTTGAAACACAACAACTCAAAAGCTTGCTGGAGATAGAGAGGAGGTAGGTTTACTGACTCAAACTGGTAACTAGGAGAAAGGTCCCTTCTTAGAGGGTAGCAGGGATTACAAGTCATCAAGAGCTTCCAAAAGATTATGGTACTTACTAGCTTTGAGCCCTCATTGCCCCTATCATAAGCATCTTGAGATGATTAAGGTTAAAGTGAACAAAGATGGAGTATATGCTTGACGAAATATAAGTTGGCAATCTCATGTCCCTTGAATATGAGGGCCACTCCTCATGCATACTCAACTTTCGGCCCAGGTAAGTTCTTGTCATTGTAAGTATTTGCATATCATTGAGAACCGCCAATGGGGTACCCCTTGCACATGGTACAGGAGCTTTCCCATAACAAAAATGACAAGGCACGCAGACAATGAGTATCTCAGCAATCTTTTTATTTACTATGCATATAGCTTTTTATTGAGGATGCTTCATAGATGACTCACTATGGTGATGCTGCAAGTTTCCATCATGATTAAGCATGGCTTAGGCTAGCGGCCTGATGACCCACAAGTATAGGGGATTGCAACAGTCTTCGCAGGTAGTATTACCCAATTTATTGATTTGACACAAGGGGAGCCAAAGAATACATGCAAGCTTTAACAACTGAGTTGTCAATTCAGCTGCACCTAAAAATAGTTCTTGCTCACAGAAGTTTATCAGTAGCAACAGCAAAGCAACAGCAAAATCAACAGTGAAACAGGAGCAATAGTAACAATAATGGTAACAGTAGGATTCGAGTGCGGTGGCATAGGGATGGATGGACGGGCATTGTATGGACAAGTCTAAACATGTAACTTCAAGATCTAGGGCATTGCAGATAAATAATAACAAGCATCCAAGTACTAAACAATCCTAGGCATGTGCTCCAAATATAGTCATACGTGCTCGCAATGAGAACTTGCACAACATCTTCTGTCCAGCCAGCCCGTGGCAGCGGGGCCTCTCGGGAACTATTGGCAATTAAGGTGCTCCTTTTAATAGAGCACCGGAGCAAAGCATTAACACTTCGTGAACACATGTGATCCTCACACCACAACCATCCCCTCCAGTTGTCCCAATTATTTTCACTTTGGGGCCTTTGGATCCGGACAATGATATGTGTACACAACTTGCAGATAAGATCATAAACAATACTATCATAATGATTCAATAATAAGTTCAGATCTGAGATCATGGCACTCGTGCCCTAGTGACAAGCATTAAGCACAACAAGTTGCAACAAAGTCAAATAGCACTAATAGAGATACTAGGCACTATGCCACTAATAGATCTTATTCGATTACATGATAGAACTCATCCATTCCCTATCATCCCCAAGCCTACAGTGGGGGATTACTCACTCATGGATGAGGGTAACATCGGTGGTTGATGGAGATGCGTTGGTGATGATGATGGCGATGATCCTCTCCAAATTCCCTGTCCCGGCAGGGTGCCAGAACGAAGTTTCTGGATCCGAATCTTGGTTTCTGGTGGCGGCAGCGGAGCGGAACTCTTTCTGGAAAACTATCGACCCCCCCCCTCTATTTTTAGGTTAGAGGGCAACTTATAGGCGCGGAGGAAGGCCGAGGAGCTGCCTGGGGTGGCCAGACCTCCCCCAGGCACGGGGTTAGTGGGCCTGCGCCTGGGGTGGGTCTAGCCCCCCCCATGCCTCCCCTCTTAATCCCCTTCTGGCTCCGTGGATCATCTGGTGAGAAATAGTTTTTGGCATATTTTCCGGGATTTTTCCAGATAGTTCAGTTTCTGCACAAAAACAAGACACCAAGGTAATTTTGCTGAAAACAACATCAGTCCGTGTTAGTTGTATCCAAATCACACAAGTTTAAAGAAGAAACAATATCAAAGTGTTCGAGAAAGTAGATACGTTTTGGACGTATCAACTCCCCCCCCAAGCTTAGCTTATTGCTTGTCCTCAAGAAATTCAGTTGAAAACTAAGTGCGATAAAAGAAATTTCACAAACACTTTGCTTCATATGATGTATATCTTCTCAGCACAGGAGTAGATGCTTATACAATTCATAATAAGGTGTATGCAACTAAGTCTACTCAATAGGCATTGCAAGCTATGAAGAGAAACCAACTCAATAATAATAAGTAGCATGAAACATAAACATAAGCAGTATTGCAATGCTCATAATAAGGTGTAACATCCCAAAAATACCAAACTTAGATCATCAAACCCTAATCATCAAGATTAGGGCTAACAAAAACTTTTCTAAGTAAACCCATGAATGCATGTATATGTGTATGCATGGATTTTGAATTTCTTTAAAAACCACCTTTTTGTGTGATCCATTGCTTGTAAAATGTTTCTTAGGTAAATGAACATCATCTAAAACATTTCCCACACTTTTCCTAAAGACAAGTAAATCAAAACAAATATATTAAGTGAATGGTCATTTTTACCAATTTAACTCCCATGCCTACTTTGGCTGTCCCAAACTTTCAAAACCTAACAAAAACTTTTCTGGATCTTTGCACCCCTTGAATGTACTCATAACAAAGTATCAAGGCCCACTTTGTGATCATCCAGAAACTTTCAAATGCATAGTTTAAATGACAATTCAAAATTGAATCTTCTTCATATGGGAAGATCCCACTTTTTCAAAAACCACTCAAACAAGCTCAACTTTCAAAACCCAAGCATCTGCAGACTCACCAGCACCAATCTAGCAAACCCACCAAAAATCATTTCAAAATTCAAAACTTGATTTCATGCGGCCATTTCATCAAACAGGTTGCAGTCACAAATCAAACAAAACATCAAACACTATAGTGTGCAGTGATTCTTGCCTAACTTGTTCCCTAGTTAGCTCACACACAACTCAGTAGATCATCTAGAAAGGTTAGCCCAACACTAGCACCCCTGTGAGCTTGCCATTGCCATTAATGGTGAACAGTCGAGCACCTCAATGTCACCCCATAGTCGACAGCAGGCTAGAGGAAGAACTAGCTGTGCCAACCTTGTCTGGGAGGCAGCCCACCGTCCACCGCCACTGTCCCAGCCGCGAGCGTTGCCAAGCCCTGGACCACGCGCACAAGCCACGCCCAGACCATGCCGAGCGTGCGCCAGAGTGCCACCCGCGACCAGCGTCCACAGACCGCGCGCCGCCCTCACCGCGCGCACACACGATCACCACCGACCCAGGAGACCGCTAGACATCCCCGTTTGCCGCCCCGTGCCATACAATCACCGCCCGCCGTCGAAGACGCCGCCTCTGCAGCGCAGAGCACCGGCCATTCCAGACCAAACCACACCGCCCCATGCCTCGCGACCATGTCGTTGAGCATCGCCAGGAGACACAGCATCGTCCCCTACCCTTGCCCATGCCATTAGCCGCCTGTAACGTCGCCCCCGACGAGCTCACCATGCGCCCTGACGGTCCCCTCGCTCGACTATAAATAGAGGCCACCCCCGCACGATTTATTCACACCATCTCACTCCCCTCTCCTCACTGACGTGCCACACCATTCTTAGAGCAAGGCGAGCACCACCTCGCCGGAATTTCACCGGAGCCCGCCGCCTCTAGAGAACAAAGGAGCCAGCGATTGGAGCCGCCCTAGGAGAAGCCACCGGTACCAGGAGGTTCGCCGTCGTCGACTTCGTCGTTCGCCCACCTCGCCGACCCTTTCCCGTACCCCGGTGAGCCCCCAGCACCCCTCACAGGCCGCGCTAGGTTTCGTTCTCGCCGGAGCTATCTCGCGTCGACGATGACCCACAGCCGTTGGATTAGAACTAGATCGAACGATCCACGTTGCCCCATACCGCTTCGCCCAGCCCCGTGTCACTGACGAGTGGGGAGCACTGCGCTTAGCAGGCCGGCCCAGTAACATTTCCCGCGCAGCCCAGCAATTCAAATTAAACCTTTTCTTTTTAAATTCAAACACACTTCTGTACCCAACTTCAAAAATCAACCCAGATCGATTCAGTGCACCAATTTGAATGAAATCAATTTTGTTGGAAAGGTCTGTGAATGCTTAATCCAAGCTCGTTGGATTCAAGTCATTTGGATCTGTAGATCACCCATAGTAAAAATAACAAGGCAGAAGCTTTTCTGCATTCAAACATTTTTCAAATTTAAACCATAAAATCTTTTGAGTTGATTACAACTCTCAAAAATCACATTTAACCATACCTTTCAGAATATATAAAAATATATAGGTTTACCTGCAGAAATAATGTTCAAGGAATAAAAGAATGCTTCATAAGCATGTCTAGCCACTTTAATTAATTAAAATAAAAGGGTAAAACCTTATTAAATTGTGACACCACTTTAAATCACATTCCCATGGACTACAATATGTGGTGATGACATGTGTCAACATGATCCCATGTTTAGTTTGGAGAATATTAAATCTTAAGTATTTTTTCAATGAGTAGAAATTACTTTTCTAAAAATAAAAAGATTTAAACCAAGCCTTAACCTTGTAAGGTTAGAGATGATGCTAGATCATCTATAGGACCCTTGTGTGTGATGATTGCAAGTAGTTAAGTATTGTTTGGTGATTGTGTACCTCGTATTTATTCATAGACGCTAGTACCGACCAAGGATACGAGGAGGAAGGAGGATACTACGAAGAAGAAGCCGAGGAGAACTTCAATCACTGCTCTGCACAAGGCAAGCTGATATTATACCAATGCAAGCTACCACTTGCAAGATACTATACCTATGCAAGCTTATACTCATATTGATGCAAGCTAACCCTTGCCAGATACCCTACTGATGCCACAAACTGTGGCATCCCGCAAAACCACTACTAGAAAATCGCGTTGAATTTGTGCATTGCATCGTCATCATCATGTGTTGTTTGTCTAAAACTATTTTGGAAAAGCCTGATTTTGTTTTCTAAACGCCCCGTCTTTTAATTCAAAACCAAAATCCGGGCCGCCGGAATATTTTGTTTTGTCTGATATCGGTTTGCGAAAGTCTTATTTGAAATAAATAAAAATATTTATTATTTTAGTGGGGGCAGTCGAACGGGCCGATTGACCCGAACGACCACCCCCAGGATTTTAAATCGGTCCACCTAACCCACCCCATTAATCCTACAGCTACCCACACCTAATCTACCCCCCAACCAGCCACCTCACCCCGGCCACTCCCCTCGTGACACCTCACCCTCACCCTCTCCTCTACCCAATCCCAGCTTGCCACGTGGCCTCCCTCTCTCTCACCCAACACACACCACCCTGCCCACACACTCTCACACGCACACACAGCACACCACCAAACCCACACCCGCCTGTCCCCGCGCCTGGGCCCCACCCCCGCACCCCACGCGCGCCCCCTGTTTCTCTTCCTCCTTCCCCCGCGTCTCCCTCTCCCCTCCCTGCTTCTCCCGCTTCCGCGCATCCCCGCCACTAGCCCCGCCTCGCCGGAACCGCCCTCCTCCGTCCTCCTCTCTCCCCCGCTCCACCCAGTAAGGCCCGCTCCCATCGCTGGCCCGGCTAAGCTGCCCCGCGCCCAGCCTCCCTCGCCTCCTCCGGCTCGACCAGCGCCGGCGCCTCTCACCGAGTGCCTCTCCCTCGCCCTGCCCTCCGCCGCGAAGGCCGCAGCCTCTCCCTCGCTGCCCTCACGCCACCGGTCGCCGCCGCTCGGACCCCGTCTCCGCCCGGCGCCGCCAGCGACGACCCCCTCCGTCCCAGGCCCGCTCGCCCTGTAGCCTCCGCTCGCGCGCCAACCGCCATGACGCCGCCTCGCCACCGGACGCCTCCGCCATGCGCCGCCCTCCCCCTCGCCGGCCACCCTCCGCAGCTCCGCGCCGCCGCCGCCTAGCCTTCGAAGGCCGGAGCCCTGCCGGCCCACAGGAACCTCCTGCTGACGGCCAGCGCGTCGCTCCGGCGAGCCGCGCCAAGGACGGTCGCGCCGCCCTTCCACAGCCTGCTCGCCGCGCCTCCGCGTCCTCGAGCCGCTCCTCTGCGGGCCCTTCATCGGCAGCCTCCGCGCCCCCGGTTCCGAGCTCGTCGCTGCCGCGTCCGCAAGTCCCGCCGCCTGGGAGTCCGTGTAGGCCGCGCCGCACCGTGCATCCTTCCCTCGGACGCCACTCTGCCCGCGAAGGAAGCACCTCCCGAGGACACGTGGGCTGAGTCAAGCCCATCGTTGACGCGGAACCCCAAGACCGCCGACAAGACCAACCCGATGCCGAACCAAGATATCCATGGACCCGTGGACATTCCCTTCACCGTTCCTCGAAGCCCGAGCGGCAAGGACGCCTTCCCAGAGTTCGAGGACCCATCCCGTAAAGGCCATCGACCCTTCAAGTTAATTGCGACAACGAGCTCGACACCGACAACCGAGTGGAACCCCGAGTACTTCGTCGCGGAAACTAGGGGCGATGACGCCAAGTCGATAAGATCTACCTCACGGAGCGGCGAACCCCGGATCCCGATGACCCCATGGCCTCCGCTGCAGAACAACAAGTCCTTCGGAGTGAAACCAACAAGATCTACCGCCGGACGCCAAGTACTCTTTTCCGGATCCGAAGACCGAACCCGGGCGCGCCAAGTTCCGCAACCCGAAACCCCGATGCGACAAGTACCTCATCCCGAACGCCATGACCGACAACATGACCCGAAGACCACGGATACGCCAAGACCTACCTCTGTTATCCGAGAACGCACCCGTCGAACCCTGGACCCTAAGACCGACCCCGAACCCCGGAACCCCAAGTTCGCCGAACCCTAATGTGTGAACCCCTTCCCGAAAACCCTATTTTATAATATAATAACAACTTGTTGCATATTAATTGCCATACTTGCATGCATAATTCTGTGGTTTGGGGGCCTTTTGCCGATTCACCTAATAATTAAATATGGGGCCCATATGCGGGCAATTCTAGTCTCATATTGGCCTCATTTAAATTTGTGTAGCGAACCCGGTGATATCTTGTGCCATGCTAAAAACAACATTTAATTTGCGGGGTAGATAAATAACTTGAACCACATAATTAATTGTCGGGACCCCGGTTCCGCTTAATATGACCTAATTGCATTGCACCTTTGCCATGCCATGCATCATACATGCATCATGCCGATCTTCTGCCGTTGTATTAAATATTGCATCCGGTGTTTCTCCTAGTGTTTTGCTTCTTCGCGGATAAGACCGTTGAGTTGGTGTGAGCTTCGCCCCGATCTTCGGTTGAACCCTTCGACAATGTTTTGCAGGCGAGCATCTCCCCCTTTCTACCTATCTTACTTTTATAGTATTTATTCCCTCCTGTTGATCTATTGCTATCTGTGTTGCGTTGCTCTAGTTTTCGTGCCCGTGATATCCCTTGCAGCCTTATATTGCCTTGGACACATCCTATTACCTGTTGTTTGGTAGATAGTTGGACTTGCGCGTCGTAGTGGCTTGCTCAAGTGCTGTTGCGTGTTGTCAAGTGCCACAGTTGTTGGAGTATTGCCGCATGTTGATGTTGGAGATGATCATAGTTTTACTTATCGTTCACTTTAATTCCTGTTTAACAACTAAAATTGAAGTATGGAGAGGCATCGGTGGGTGATAGATAACATTTGGTTTCCGAACGCCCACTTGTGTCCCGTAGGACCCCGAGTACTTGATACCTGTTCCTTGATTTATCGCGCTATCCACATCCGGGAGGTATATGGGACCCCCAGAGCCAGAGCTTGATTCAGTCTTATTTCTTGGGGCCACAAACTAGTTTGAGGTTTTATTTACGATCCTGTACTTATGCCATGCTACTTATGTATTTAAATTGTGCGAGGAGCACACTGTACTGTTTAGGATCGTGGCACGATTCCGCGGTGTCGACAAGCCCAGCCACACTTCGGGTTCCCCGTTTCACAGTCCCCACAACCTTAAGTCCGTCTCGAGCCGGCTTCGTTGGTGTTCTACTTTAAGGGTGGCCTGAAATATTTCTGAATCTGTGATTGTTCATCGTGAAAGCCTTGTTGGGTTTTGATTTGGTTTTCCGAGGTTGATCGGCGTGTGTTGCTATTGGTGCACCCGGCCGGTAAAACTTTCTCAAAGCCGTGTCCGCGGATATGGACGACTTGGAGCACGATTCTCGATCATAGACAAGCATAACTAAAGTTTATTGCTATAAATTTGCCTTTATAATGACTAGTAATCAGCTTCACTATAATGGAATGGCTAATAATCGCCTACAATTGCTTGTTTGAAGTGTAAACTGCGACCATTGTACTGACTAGTAAGTAACTACAACGGAATGGCTGAATAAAAGTATCAACAAGCTTTGGGTTTTGGGTTTATCTCATGCTATCTCATGTCGATTAGTAATTGTTGCAACTATAACGGAATGGTTAACAAAAAGGGCCCATCGCTTTTATCGAACAATTATCTATACGACTAGTAATTGCTGCCACGATAATCGAATAAATAAAGCGCCAACTGTGAGTTCCTCGGTTGACTTCCTCGTTTGGTCTCGAGGGGGAAACGCCAGGATGGGTTTGTTTGATGGTAGTATCAGGTTGGATCCGAATAGGTCTTTCTTACCCCTCTCTGATAACCGCCAGTTGTATCGAGTCTCTATAGGCTGTTTAGTGCATGCTGCCGCTGCCGCACAGTCCACCATACCTATGTAGGCGAGGACCGCCGAATTCTAGTCTCGCCGTGTACTGGCCTCAATACTGACGCTCCTCTTTTTCCTCTGCCCTTTGTCGGCACCCCTTTTGTTTAAGCAGGTTTGAGAACGACGTCGTTAGCAGGGTTACCCTTCCGGCTTGGCCTGGGCGGGGTTATGGACGCCATCGGTTATTCTTCAGGGCTCTTAGCCCCATTTGCATCTTGTCCGTAGTCGGACGCTCCATCTTTTCAAGGTGATTTGGATCTTTGTACCGTATATCTATATTCTTGACTCTTTGAGTCACTGCTGTATATATATCTGTTCTGTGGGTCCCATCGAGGACTGTTGTGTAATGTTATTACTTTGTTTCCCACCCACACGAAAGTGCCTGGTGGGCACCTTTGAATCGTTTCTATGCGGGTTTGGCGGGAATCGCTGAAACTTGCATAGGTCCGATTCTGAGGGTGTTACAGAGTGGTATCAGAGCTCAGCAGTTGCGATACCCCACAAGTCCAGCCTGTATGATAACCTAGCTAACAGCCGAAGTAGAGTGTCCAAAACTATTTTGCAAAATCGGTTGGATAGTTCTGATTAGGTCTGATTTTACTCCTTACCCCTCTGCTATTCTCCTCTTACCTCTACGTGTTTTGAATCCGCTCTCTTCTCTCTCTTCGAGTCCAGGAATTCTCGTGGTTGGTTTTCCGTCGTACCTTCAGGGCTTCGCTTCCTTCTTTGATAACGGTGTCGCTACCTCGGGTCTTCATGCTGCCGAGGAATCCTTCGTCTGCGGTACCATTCCTTGTTCTTTGTTTGTGCCTTCCGGTGTTTTCCGATGCGACGACATCATCTACGCCAGATCTGATGCAGAGTCTGCATCACTCCTTTGTTTCCGAACCTCGCTTGTCGAGATCTTCAGTCTGAATCCTGAGAGTTGGTTGCATAATCTGTCTATTCGTGTACATAGTAATGCTTTGAGTGCGGGATGGAGTCGCGACCATACCACTACTCTTATCATTTTCTTTTGTATATGGAATGGTGGATCGATGCAATTTTACTCCTTCCATGGAAGTTAGAGGTGGCCTTACCTTTAACTTCGTCCGTTGTTTATCCGAAATGTTCTCTTGACGAACAGGATCAACGACCTCTTGTTGGTGGTGTCGCCGATTTCCAAGACGGAACAAGAACCCTTGTTAGTGGTGTCGCGAGGATCTACACGAAGCGAGAAGACGCCGATCGCCGACCTTCCTTCCGGTACCATGAGGCGGATCTCGAGGGCGAGATCCATTGTTAGTGGTGTCGAATTGTGGCATCCCGCAAAACCACTACTAGAAAATCGCGTTGAATTTGTGCATTGCATCGTCATCATCATGTGTTGTTTGTCTAAAACTATTTTGGAAAAGCCTGATTTTGTTTTCTAAACGCCCCGTCTTTTAATTCAAAACCAAAATCCGGGCCGCCGGAATATTTTGTTTTGTCTGATATCGGTTTGCGAAAGTCTTATTTGAAATACATAAAAATATTTATTATTTTAGTGGGGGCAGTCGAACGGGCCGATTGACCCGAACGACCACCCCCAGGATTTTAAATCGGTCCACCTAACCCACCCCATTAATCCTACAGCTACCCACACCTAATCTACCCCCCAACCAGCCACCTCACCCCGGCCACTCCCCTCGTGACACCTCACCCTCACCCTCTCCTCTACCCAATCCCAGCTTGCCACGTGGCCTCCCTCTCTCTCACCCAACACACACCACCCTGCCCAGACACTCTCACACGCACACACAGCACACCACCAAACCCACACCCACCTGTCCCCGCGCCTGGGCCCGACCCCCGCACCCCACGCGCGCCCCCTGTTTCTCTTCCTCCTTCCCCCGCGTCTCCCTCTCCCCTCGCTGCTTCTCCCGCTTCCGCGCATCCCCGCCACCAGCCCCGCCTCGCCGGAACCGCCCTCCTCCGTCCTCCTCTCTCCCCCGCTCCACCCAGCGCGCCGCCAGGCCCCATCGCCGCCGTCCCCTGGCGGCTAACCGCCGCCCGCCCCAGCCTCCTCGCTTCCGGCTCGACCTGCGCCGCGGCGCCACCGAAGCGCCTCTCCCTCGCGCCGCCCTCCGCCGCAGCGCGCGCTGCCGCGATCCTCTCGCTGCCCCTCACGCCACGGTCGCCGCCGCTTTCGGACCCGTCTCGCCGGCCGCCAGCATGACCTCCGTCCCAGAGCCCGCCGCTGTAGCCTCATCGCGCGCCAACCGTCGCACGCCGCTTCGCCACCGACGCCTCCGCCATGCGCCGCCTCCACTCGCTGCCACCCTCCGCAGCTCCGGGCCGCCGCCGCCTAGCCTTCCCGAAGGCCGCCGAGCCCCTGCCGCGCCCCTAGGAACCTCCTCGCTGACAAGGCTGGCCGCCGAGCCCGCCAAGGACGGTCGCGCCACCCTTCCCTGGCCCTGCTCCGGCCGCGCCTCCGCGTCCCCGAGCCGCTCCTCTGCGGGCCCTTCATCGGCAGCCTCCGCGCCCCCGGTTCCGAGCTCGTCGCTGCCGCGTCCGCAAGTCCCGCCGCCTGGGAGTCCGCGTCGGCCGCGCCGCACCGTGCATCCTCGTCTCGGACGCCACTCTGCCCGCGAAGGAAGCACCTCCCGAGGACACGTGGGCTGAGTCAAGTCCATCGTTGACGCGGAACCCCAAGACCGCCGACAAGACCAACCCGATGCCGAACCAAGATATCCACGGACCCGTGGACATTCCCTTCACCGTTCCTCGAAGCCCGAGCGGCAAGGACGCCTTCCCAGAGTTCGAGGACCCATCCCGTAAAGGCCATCGACCCTTCAAGTTAATTGCGACAACGAGCTCGACACCGACAACCGAGTGGAACCCCGAGTACTTCGTCGTGGAAACTAGGGGCGATGACGCCAAGTCGACAAGATCTACCTCACGGAGCGGCGAACCCCGGATCCCGATGACCCCATGGCCTCCGCTGCAGAACAACAAGTCCTTCGGAGTGAAACCAACAAGATCTACCGCCGGACGCCAAGTACTCTTTTCCGGATCCGAAGACCGAACCCGGGCGCACCAAGTTCTGCAACCCAAAACCCCGATGCGACAAGTACCTCATCCCAAACGCCATGACCAACAACATGACCCGAAGACCACGGATACGCCAAGACCTACCTCTGTTATCCGAGAACGCACCCGTCGAACCCTGGACCCTGAGACCGACCCCGAACCCCGGAACCCCAAGTTCGTCGAACCCTAATGTGTGAACCCCTTCCCGAAAACCCTATTTTATAATATAATAACAACTTGTTGCATATTAATTGCCATACTTGCATGCATAATTCTGTGGTTTGGGGGCCTTTTGCCGATTCACCTAATAATTAAATATGGGGCCCATATGCGGGCAATTCTAGTCTCATATTGGCCTCATTTAAATTTGTGTAGCGAACCCGGTGATATCTTGTGCCATGCTAAAAACAACATTTAATTTGCGGGGTAGATAAATAACTTGAACCACATAATTAATTGTCGGGACCCCGGTTCCGCTTAATATGACCTAATTGCATTGCACCTTTGCCATGCCATGCATCATACATGCATCATGCCGATCTTCTGCCGTTGTATTAAATATTGCATCCGGTGTTTCTCCTAGTGTTTTGCTTCTTCGCGGATAAGACCGTTGAGTTGGTGTGAGCTAGCCCGATCTTGGTTGAACCTTCGACAATGTTTTGCGAGCATCTCCCCTTTCTACCTATCTTACTTTTATAGTATTTATTCCTCCTGTGATCTATTGCTATCTCGTATGCGTTGCTCTAGTTTTCGTGCCCGTGATATCCCTTGCAGCCTTATATTGCCTTGGACACATCCTATTACTGTTGTTTGGTAGATAGTTGGACTTAGCGTCGTAGTCGCTTGCTCAAGTGCGCTATGCGTGTTGTCAAGTGCCACAGTTGTTGGAGTATTGCCGCATGTTGATGTTGGAGATGATCATAGTTTTACTTATCGTTCACTTTAATTCCTGTTTAACAACTAAAATTGAAGTAAGCAGAGGCATCGGTGGGTGATAGATAACATTTGGTTTCGACGCCCACTTGTGTCCGTGGGACCCAGTACTTGATACTGTTCCTTGATTTATCGCTATCCACATCCGGGAGGTATATGGGACCCCCGAGCGAGCTTGATTCAGTCTTATTTCTTGGGGCCACAAACTAGTTTGAGGTTTTATTTACGATCCTGTACTTATGCCATGCTACTTATGTATTTAAATTGTGCGAGGAGCACACTGTACTGTTTAGGATCGTGGCACGATTCCGCGGTGTCGACAAGCCCAGCCACACTTTCGGGTTCCTAGTCGTTCACAGCCGTTCCCACAACGTTAAGTCCGTCTCGGAGCCGGCCGGCTTCGTTGCGGGTTCTACTTTAAGGGGTGGCCCCTGAAATATTTCTGAATCATGTGATTGTTCAGTCGTGAAAGCCTCGTTGGGTTTTGATTTGGTTTTTCCGAGGTTGATCGAGCGTGTGTTGCTATTGGTGCACCCCGGCCGGGTAAAACTTTCTGAAAGCCGTGTCCGCGGATATGGACGACTTGGAGCACAGTATCTCGATCATAGACAAGCATAACTAAAGTTTATTGCTATAAATTTGCCTTTATAATGACTAGTAATCAGCTTCACTATAATGGAATGGCTAATAATACTGCCTACAATTGCTTGTTTGAAGTGTCGCTTGCGACCATTGTACCTGACTAGTAAGTACTACAACTACAACGGAATGGCTGAATAAAAGTATCAACAACTGCTGGGTTTTGGGTTTATCTCATGCTATCTGTATCTGATTAGTAATTGTTGCAACTATAACGGAATGGTTAACAAAAAGGGCCCACTGCTTCTTTTATCAGAACAATTATCTATACCTGACTAGTAATTGCTGCCACGATAACTGAATAAATAAAACTGCCAACTGTGTGAGTTCCTCGGTTGACTTCCTCGTTTGGTCTCGAGGGGGAAACGCCAGGATGGGTTTGTTTGATGGTAGTATCAGGTTGGATCCGAATAGGTCTTTCTTACCCCTCTCTGATAACCGCCAGTTGTATCGAGTCTCTATAGGCTGTTTAGTGCATGCCTTGTTGCCTTGATCCCACCATACCTATGTAGGCGAGGACCGCGAATTCTAGTCTCGCCGTGTCTTGGCCTCAATCTCGACGCTCCTCTTTTCCTCTCGCCTTTGTCGGCACCCCTTTTGTTTAAGCAGGTTTGAGAACGTCGTTAAGGTGGTTACCCTTCCGGCTTGGCACAGGGTTATGGGCGCCATCGGTTATTCTTCAGGGCTCTTAGCCCCATTTGCATCTTGTCCGTAGTCGGACGCTCCATCTTTTCAAGGTGATTTGGATCTTTGTACCGTATATCTGTATTCTTGACTCTTTGAGTCACTACTGTATATATATCTGTTCTGTGGGTCCCATCGAGGACTGTTGTGTAATGTTATTACTTCGTTTCCCACCCGCACGAAAGTGCCTGGTGGGCACCTTTGAATCGTTTCTATGCGGGTTTGGCGGAAATCGCTGAAACTTGCATAGGTCCGATTCTGAGGGTGTTACACAAACCCATACTTCTGATATGACTACTATATGCCTTAAGCATATGTGATCATACCCACTTAATAAACCAATCCTAGTTTTATGTGCAAGCTTCTTACTTTATTTCTTTATCAAAACTTGCTTAGAGTCTACCTAAGAGTTTGGTAGATACTAGACAGTTGTGTTGAAGGTTGCATAAAGAGCATAAAATTTGGCCTAAGCTAGTAACCTTGATATCAGCCTAAGATATAAGGTTAGACTTAATAAAACTCCACTAGTTACCACCCCTCATTAGTATTACCCCCACCTGTAGATGCTAGTGCTAAGCATAAAACTTGATCAACTTTAGATGGGAATACTTGGTGGAAAAATGGTTATGAAAACCTTGGAATGATGGATCATTCTATTGAAACGTTTTGGACATGTGTTTCCAAACACTTGATGATTCTGGTGATAAAAATGTTGAGGCATGAGCCTTAGCCCTTTATAAAACTGATGGTTGTCTGGATGCAATACCATTCCAATTTTATCGTACAACCACAATACCTGAATATTGGGTAGGGCTTGACTGGAAACTTATATTCCTACATATTAGTTCCCTCACGGCCAAGGTCTGAGCTGAGGCTACCTTGTGAAGATTGTCCACCTGTGCAGTACCCAAGATGATAGCTGGTCATGGTTGGGAGGCCAAACTCACAGGAGAGGTGCTTATATTAGGGCGTGTAATTGAAAGGTTAGGATTGATTATCCGCATACTGAGTATGGTGAATTCAGGATTTGTTCCTGACGGATGTATCGAATGTTGTGGTGAAAGTGTACAATCTTTGCAGAGTGTCAAACTATTCGAATAGCTGCATCCGCGGTTATGGACAGTTGGAGTGGCCATACTGTTCCCCCGTCAGACTTTTCAAAATGACTTGTGAAATGAATTGAGACTTTGACTTGACCACAACAGAGTTGTGACCTGAATTACAAGATCCCACTTAGGAGTTATAAAATTGTGACTAGCTTTGGAACTTAGTAGAGATAAACCTGGCTTTTTGCAAACAACCCTAGAGCCTAGTGTCTTATTATCCAAAAACCCCTTACCTGTTAGTATTAGTTTGCGAGTACTTAAAGAGTACTCATGGCTTTGTCCCTGGCTATTCCCATGGCCAGACTATGAAGAGGAGTACCTCGAAGATGGACCCCAGGAAGGTTACGACAACTAGGATCATCTCCCATCGTCAGCATTGCATGTGACCCCGAAGATGGAGCTTCGCCTACGCTACCGTTATTATTACGTATTCCGCTGCTTGATGTTGTATTAAGAACTGGATCATGAGATCCCTATTTGTGTAAGAACTTATGTATCGTTGTAATGGATGAAGTACTATGGTATCCAATTCTATTATGTCTCGCAAAAATGGTAATCCTGGGATTGCGATGTATGGCATAACAGGCATCTAGGATTGAAAAATCCGGGTGTTGACAAGTTGGTATTAGAGCCATCCTGACCATAGGAGACCCTAGTTATATTGGACGTTGACCCAAAAACTTAGTTTCCAAACCAAAGAATAAAAAAATATTACGAAAACTTATTCTCATTCTTACCTCTTTAATTCTTTCATAAAACTTCATGTTCCTCAAAAACTCTTGCCAAATAGATAAAATTTTGACACACTTGATCACTCTGCTAATCTACTCATCCTCTATTTTTTAGATGGACGTGAAGTACAGCAAGTTTTACCAGCTTGGGAATGGAGGAGACCTTATCATTGAGAGGGATCTGGATCAGCTTTCGGAACTTCTGGAGCGTCCGCATCCCGAGTTCTTCGGAGCTCAGCTCAATGATCAAGGAGGAGAAGATCTGTAGTGGCTAATTGTTGCAAGTCTCCGAGGAAAGATTGAACCTCCCACTGCGGAGGGAATTCAGTTTACCTTGAGGGAAAACAAGCGCTCGATGGACTTGCGAGCAATGCAGAAGCTCTTTCCGTCTGTGGGCAGAGCATCAATCAGATCAAGGGTACTCGCTTTGAGTTTTTCCCAAGGCGTGATGCAAATGGCCAACCATTGGAAGCCCCATACCACCCCGAGCTGAAGACTCAATTGGACCACCTTAGCTTCATGATGTATGATCGTCAGCAGGAATTGGACAACTGCCGTGACTATTGCAACCACAAGTCTGCCATCATCAAGACGAAGGATCAGACCATAGCCATGCTAGCAAAGGATCGCAAGTCTCGTCGCCGTCAGCTTGACAAGAAGGAGCGCATTATTGCCCGTCTTCTCCGTCGCATCTCATCTCTGGAAGAGACCATCCACGAGAGAGACATGCAGTTAGAGGAAAGGGAGAATGCCAGAGAGGATCTTCGTGGAGACCCTTACTCCTATCTCAGCGATGACGATGATTTTCTGGAGGATCAGGCCATGGACTTCTTCACCGATGAGGATGATTTCGCCTTCATCGATGATGCTGAAGATGATGAAGCCACAGACTCCAAGGAGTAGTAGCACTGAGCACTAGCGTAGTGAGTAGTAGTCGGTCACACTGTATCGTAGTTTCCAGAATGGTTCTTAAAACCATCTGTTTTTCCTTGTTGTGGTGTGTGTTGTACTGTGTGCTATGATTGAATGAAAAAGCAAGTTGCTAGAAAAATCTGAGTCAAACATTTAAAATATTTCAAAAACCCAAAACCTTAGAAATTTCCCTCTTTCCTCATGATCTATATCAATCTTCAGATTCCACGTGGAGGAAGTGGTTCAGCCCGGACCCGATGTTGCAGATCCTGCAAATGTTGACTTCTGACGTGAAGCTGAAAGAGCGGAACGTCAAGCCAACCTAGCCACTCTGCAACAGATAGCCCAGCTAGCCCATAATAACCAAGGCCATGGAAATCAGGACAACCACGGATCTAAGCTCAAGAATTTCCAGAATACCAACCCACCCGTTTTCACCAAGTCAGAAGAACCCCTAGATGCCGATGATTGGCTGCAAACCATGGAAAACAACTTAGAAGTAGCAGGAGTCAAAGCCAACGAAAAAGTCCTGTTCGCCACCCATTATCTAGCCGGAGATGCCAGGGCATGGTGGAACAATGTTCGTGCAATGACCGGAGGCCAGATGATGACCTGCGAGGAATTCAAGGTCAAGTTTAGCAGAACCCATGTGCCACCAGGTTTGATCAAGAGAATGATAGACGAGTTCAGAGAGTCGAAGCAAGGAAGGATGACTGTAGTGGAATACAGTGACAAATTTTTGTCATTAGCTAGGTATGCCCCGGACGAGATAGACACCGAAGCTAAGAAGAAAGAAAGATTCCTGAATGGTCTGCATGACGAGATGCAGACATTGTTAGTCAATATCCCCTTTGTTGATATTGAAGCCCTTGTCGACTCTGCTATCCAGATGGAAGGAAAGATCAACCAGGCCAATGAGAACAGCAAGCGTCGCATGATGCATCAACCAGGAACCCATCAGACCCCAAATTATCGCCCCAACCCATCTCCAGGATTTGTCCCAAGAACCAACAGACCCCCTATGACCCGTCCGACCTATCCCAACCGTGGAAACCCTAGACCCGGAGGAAATCACAACAACCCCGGCAACTCTAGCAATTTCACCCGTGCCCCACCCAAGTTCAACACCAACAATGTTACCGCCAACCCCAACACTGCCCCGAGGACTGGAAGCAATGTTGTGCCTGTCGCAGCCAAGGACAAGTCACAAGTGACCTGTTATGACTGTGGAAATAAAGGCCACTATTCCAACGATTGCCCCAACAAGAAGAATGCTACAGCCCCTAATACCAATGTCCATTTCAAAGAAGCAGTGCAGCTGTACCAGAAGGAGATTTGCCCGGAAATTCACTCAACCGCAATGGTCGTTTTTTCTCATGCATCTCAAGAAGCTCGAGAAGCGCCGTCGTGCTGGGTATGTTTTCTGTTAATTCAGTACTTGCAAGAGTGTTGTTTGATTCTGGTGCATCGCATTCATTTGTCACCGAAGAATTTGCCTGCACTAGTAAAATTCAACCAACCAAACTGAAGCATGTTATGATTGTGCAAATTCCCAGATCAACCACCAAGGCTAGGCAAATTTTCAAGGCCGTCCCTATCCGAATCCATGGCATAGATTTTTATGCTAACCTAATAGTACTCGGATCTAAAGGTTTGGAAGTAGTACTAGGAATGGATTGGATGTCCAAACATAAAGGATGGATTGACTGTGCTAAGAAATCCATCACCATTACCAGTACCACCGGGATATCAGTCGAGCATATATCTGAAACCTTACCTCGCCAATTCAAGTGTAACAAGAGAATAGCCCAACCTACCATTGACCAAGTTCGGATAGTCTGCGAATACCCCGATGTATTTCCAGATGTTTTGCCCGGTATGCACCCAGATCGGGATATCGAGTTTATCATCGAACTCATCCCCGGGACAGGACCCATAGCCCAGAGACCCTATAGTATGAACCCGTCAGAACTAGAAGAACTGAAGAAGCAACTAGATTCCATGTTGGAAATCAGATTGATTCAACCAAGTGCGTCCCCATGGAGATCACCTGTCTTGTTTGTGGACAAGAAGGATGGAGGTAACCGTTTGTGTACGGATTATCGGAAGTTGAATGATGTCACCATCAAGAACAAGTACCCCTTGCCTAAGATAGAAGATTTGTTTGATCAGTTGACCGGTGCCCAAGTGTTTTCTAAGATTGATCTTAGGACTGGCTATCATCAACTCAAAATTCGTGCAGTGGATATCCCAAAGACTGCCTTTACCACCAGATATGGATTGTATGAGTATACAGTCATGTCTTTTGGATTAACCAATGCCCCCGCTTATTTCATGAACCTCATGAATAAGATTTTTATGGACTTCCTGGATAAGTTTGTCGTTGTTTTCATCGATGACATTCTGATTTATTCCAAATTAGAAGAAGAACATGAGATACACCTAAGGACCATTCTTGGAATCCTTAGAGAGCATCAGCTGTATGCAAAGTTTAGCAAGTGTGAATTCTGGTTACATGAAGTAGGATTCCTCGGTCACATTGTATCAGCCGGAGGAATTGCCGTTGACCCTGCCAAAGTGAAAGATGTAGAAGATTGGCAAGCCCCAACCACTCAAACCCAAGTTCGTGCTTTTCTCGGATTGGCGGGATATTACCGCAAATTCGTAGAAGGATTCTCGAGTATCGCCTGACCCATGACCCAATTGCTGAAGAAAGACAATAAGTTTGAATGGACCGACAAATGTGAAGCGAGTTTTCAAGAACTCAAGAGGAGATTGATTTCAGCCCCAATCCTAATCATGCCGGATATCACGAAGCCCTTCGATGTGTATTGTGACGCATCCAAGATTGGTCTAGGATGTGTGCTAATGCAAGAAGGCAAAGTTATATCTTATCTATCATGACAATTGAAGCAACATGAACAAAATTACCCAACCCATGACCTCGAACTCGCAGCCGTAGTTCTAGCCCTAAAGACATGGAGACATTACCTGATGGGAAACCGTTGTGAGATTTACTCGGATTGCAAGAGCCTAAAGTATATATTCACTCAGAAGGAGCTGAATATGAGGTAGAGAAGATGGATTGAGCTAATCAAGGATTACGACCTAGACATTCACTATCACCCTGGTAAAGCCAATGTGGTAGCCGATGCCCTTAGCAGATTGCCGTGCCGCTTGAACTCCATGATTTTGAAGGAGCAACCAAGTTTGCACAAAGAGATGGAAGATTTTCGAATAGAATTAGTAAGTGAAGGATTTTTGGCTAGCATAGAACTTCAGCCTACCTTGATCAGTCAGATTAAGGAGGCGCAGAAAGGAAATGCCAGTATCGACGGAATCAAGCGTCGTATCGGTACAGGCAAAGTACCCGGATTCACCGAGGACGAAGAAGGAGTTTTGTGGTACAAAGGACGCCTTTGTGTACCATCAGATTCTGAGTTAAAAGAAGTTATCTTGAAGGAGGCTCATGATACTCTTTATTCTATCCATCCCAGAGGAACTAAGATGTATCAAGATTTGAAAGAGAAATTTTGGTGGCATAAGATGAAGAGATAAATCGGAAGCTATATCGCCAAGTGTGATATATGTCAGCGAGTCAAGGCAGGACATCAAAGACCCGCTGGATTGTTGCAACCTTTGCAAATTCCGGAATGGAAATGGGATTACAGAGAATGGACTTTATCCTTTGGACTACCTACTTCTAGTAGGGGAAATGACTCTATTTGGGTCATAGTGATGATTGTCCAAAGTCGCCCATTTCTTGCCCGTCAAAACCACCTATCGAGTTCGGCTAAGCGGAGTTGTACATCGCTAGAATCGTTAGTTTGCATGGAGTCCCCAAGAACATAGTATCGGATCGAGGAACTCAGTTTACCTCGAGATTCTGGAAGAAAGTCCAAGAAGGTTTAGGAACCCGCCTAGATTTCAGTACCGCGTATCACCCTCAGACCGATGGACAAACGGAGCGAGTAAACCAAATACTCGAAGATATGCTTAGAGCCTGTGTGCTAGAATATGGATCCAAGTGGGAAGACTATTTGCCGTTTGCAGAATTTTCTTGCAACAATAGTTACCAAGCCAGTTTGCAAATGGCCCCATTTGAATTCATGTACGGAAGAAAGTGTCGCACCCCTTTGAACTGGTAGGAAGTAGGAGAGAGTCAGATTTTTGGACCCGGCATCCTACGAGAAGCAGAAGAAAAGGTTCACAAGATTCGTGAGAACCTCAAGACAGCCCAATCCTGACAAAAGAGTTACGCCGACAAGAGACGTCGAGACCTCGCCTTCAACATAGGAGATTTTGTTTATCTGAAAGTGTCGCCATTGAAGGGAATGCAGCGTTTCCAACTCAAGGGAAAGTTAGCCCCCAGATATATCGAACCTTTCAAAATTCTGAACTGTCGAGGAGAAGTATCGTATCAACTGGAGCTACCAGAAGAGATGTCAGTTGTGCAAAATATGTTCCATATCTCGTTACTTCGCAAGTGTCTCGAAGTCCCCGAGAAGACCGAAGTGTTCAAGAATATCGATCACCGGACCATAGAGATCAACGATGACCTAACCTATCCCGAAGTACCCATCCGCATTTTGGAAGAAGCCTTTCGAACTACCAGAACCCGAAGCATCAAGTTTCTCAAGATTCAGTGGAGCAACCACGTAAGAGGAAGCTACACGAACGCGAAGATCACATCAGGACGGAGTTTCCCGATCTCTTCAAATCCTAGGTAATCTTTTTGTCCTTTTTCAAATCTCGGGATGAGATTTTGTTTAACCGGGGAAGGTTTGTAACATCCCAAAAATACCAAACTTAGATCATCAAACCCTAATCATCAAGATTAGGGCTAACAAAAACTTTTCTAAGTAAACCCATGAATGCATGTATATGTGTATGCATGGATTTTGAATTTCTTTAAAAACCACCTTGTTTGTGTGATCCATTGCTTGTAAAATGTTTCTTAGGTGAAATGAACATCATCTAAAACATTTACCACACTTTTCCTAAAGACAAGTAAATCAAAACAAATATATTAAGTGAATGGTCATTTTGACCAATTTAACTCCCATGCCTACTTTGGCTGTCCCAAACTTTCAAAACCTAACAAAAACTTTTCTGGATCTTTGCACCCCTTGAATGTACTCATAACAAAGTATCAAGGCCCACTTTGTGATCATCCAGAAACTTTCAAATGCATAGTTTAAATGACAATTCAAAATTGAATCTTCTTCATATGGGAAGATCCCACTTTTTCAAAAACCACTCAAACAAGCTCAACTTTCAAAACCCAAGCATTTGCAGACTCACCAGCACCAATCTAGCAAACCCACCAAAAATCATTTCAAAATTCAAAACTTGATTTCATGCGGCCATTTCATCAAACAGGTTGCAGACACAAATCAAACAAAACATCAAACACTATAGTGTGCAGTGATTCTTGCCTAACTTGTTCCCTAGTTAGCTCACACACAACTCAGTAGATCATCTAGAAAGGTTAGCCCAACACTAGCACCCCTGTGAGCTTGCCATTGCCATTAATGGTGAACAACCGAGCACCTCAATGCCACCCCATAGTCGACAGCAGGCTAGAGGAAGAACTAGCCGTGCCAACCTTGTCTGGGAGGCAGCACACCGTCCACCTCCACTCCCTGTCCTAGCCGCGAGCGTTGCCAAGCCCTGGACCACACGCACAAGCCACGCCCAGACCATGCCGAGCGTGCGCCAGAGCGCCACCCATGACCAACGTCCACAGACCGCGCGCCGCCCTCACCGCGCACACACACGATCACCACCGACCCAGGAGACCGCCAGACATCCCCGTTTGCCGCCTCGTGCCATACAACCACCGCCCGCCGTCGAAGACGCCGCCTCTGTCACGTAGAGCACCGGCCATTCCAGACCAAACCACACCGCCCCATGCCTCGCGACCATGTCGTTGAGCATCGCCAGGAGACACAGCACCGTCCCCTACCCTTGCCCATGCCATTAGCCGCCTGTAACGTTGCCCCCGACGAGCTTACCGTGCGACCCGACGGTCCCCTCGCTCGACTATAAATAGAGGCCACCCCCGCATGATTTATTCACACCATCTCACTCCCCTCTCCTCACTGACCGTGCCACACCATTCTTAGAGCAAGGCGAGCACCACCTCGCCGGAATTTTACCGGAGCCCGCCGCCTCTAGAGAAGAAAGGAGCCAGCGATTGGAGCCGCCCCAGGAGAAGCCACCGGTACCAGGAAGTTCACCGTCATCGACTTCGTCGTTCGCCCGCCTCGCCGACCCTCGCCCGTACCCCGGTGAGCCCCCAGCACCCCTCACTGGCCGCGCTAGGTTTCGTTCTCGCCGGAGCTGTCTCGCGTCGACGATGACCCACAGCCGTTGGATTAGAACTAGATCGAACGATCCACGTTGCCCCATACCGCTTCGCCCAGCCCCGTGTCACTGACGAGTAGGGACACCCACTTAAGCATCCCGCGGGAGCACTGCGCTTAGCAGGCCGGCCCAGTAACATTTCCCGCGCAGCCCAGCAATTCAAATTAAACCTTTTCTTTTTAAATTCAAACACACTTCTGTACCCAACTTCAAAAATCAACCCGGATCGATTCAGTGCACCAATTTGAATGAAACCAATTTTGTTGGAAAGGTCTGTGAATGCTTAATCCAAGCTCGTTGGATTCAAGTCATTTGGATCTGTAGATAACCCATAGTAAAAATAACAAGGCAGAAGCTTTTCTACATTCAAACATTTTTCAAATTTAAACCATAAAAGCTTTTGAGTTGATTCCAACTCTCAAAAATCACATTTAACCATACCTTTCAGAATATATAAAAATATATAGGTTTACCTGCAGAAATAATGTTCAAAGAATAAAAGAAAGCTTCATAAGCATTTCTAGCCACTTTAATTAATTAAAATAAAAGGGTAAAACCTTATTAAATTGTGACACCACTTTAAATCACATTCCCATGGACTACAATATGTGGTGATGACATGTGTCAACATGATCCCATGTTTAGTTTGGAGAATATTAAATCTTAAGTAGTTTTTCAATGAGTAGAAATTACTTTTCTAAAAATAAAAAGATTTAAACCAAGCCTTGACCTTGTAAGGTTAGATATGATGCTAGATCATCTATAGGACCCTTGTGTGTGATGATTGCAAGTAGTTAAGTATTGTTTGGTGATTGTGTACCTCGTATTTATTCATAGACGCTAGTACCGACCAAGGATACGAGGAGGAAGGAGGATACTACGAAGAAGAAGCCGAGGAGAACTTCAACCACTGCTCTGCACAAGGCAAGCTGATATTATGCCAATGCAAGCTACCACTTGCAAGATACTATACCTATTGATATTATGCACAAGGCAAGCTCATATTGATGCAAGCTAACCCTTGCCAGATACCCTACTGATGCCACAAACCCATACTTGTGATATGACTACTATATGCCTTAAGCATATGTGAACATACCCACTTGATAAACCAATCCTAGTTTTATGTGCAAGCTTCTTACTTTATTTCTTTATCAAAACTTGCTTAGATTCTACCTAAGAGTTTGGTAGATACTAGACAGTTGTGCTAAAGGTTGCATAAAGAGCATAAAATTTGGCCTAAGCTAGAAACCTTGATATCAGTCTAAGATATAAGGTTAGACTTAGTAAAACTCCACTAGTTACCACCCCTCATTAGTATTACCCCCACCTGTAGATGCTAGTGCTAAGCATAAAACTTGATCAACTTTAGATGGGAATACTTGGTGGAAAAATGGTTATGAAAACCTTGGAATGATGGATCATTCTATTGAAATGTTTTGGACATGTGTTTCCAAACACTTGATGATTCTGGTGATAAAAATGCTGAGGCATGAGCCTTAGCCCTTTATAAAACTGATGGTTGTCTGGATGCGATACCATTCCAATTTTATCGTACAACCATAATACCCGAATATTGGGTAGGGCTTGACTGAAAAACTTATATTCCTTAGTATTATTTCCCTCACGGCCAAGGTCTGAGCTGAGGCTACCTTGTGAAGATTGTCCACCTGTGCAGTACCCAAGATGACAGCTGGTCATGGTTGGGAGGCCAAACTCACAGGAGAGTTGCTTATACTAGGGCGTGTAATTGAAAGGTTAGGATTGATTATCCGCATACTGAGTATGGTGAATTCATGATTTGTTCCTGACGGATGTATCGAATGTTGTGGTGAAAGTGTACAATCTCTACAGAGTGTCAAACTATTCGAATAGCCGCGTCCGCGGTTATGGACAGTTGGAGTGGCCATACTGTTCCCCCGTCAGACTTTTCAAAATGACTTGTGAAATGAATTGAGACTTTGACTTGACCACAACAGAGTTGTGACCTGAATTACAAGATGACTAGCTTTGGAACTTAGTAGAGATAAACCTGGCTTTTTGCAAAACAACCCTAGATCCTAGTGCCCTATTATCCAAAAACCCCTTACCTGTTAGTATTAGTTTGCGAGTACTTAAAGAGTACTCATGGCTTTGTCCCTGGCTATTCCCATGGCCAGACTATGAAGAGGAGTACCTCGAAGATGGACCCCAGGAAGGTTACGACAACTAGGGTCACCTCCCATCACAAGATTGCTGTGACCTCAAGATGGAGCTTCGCCTACGCTACCGTTATTATTACGTATTCCGCTGCTTGATGTTGTATTAAGAACTGGATCATGAGATCCCTATTTGTGTAAGAACTTATGTATCATTGTAATGGATGAAGTACTATGGTATCCAATTCTGTTATGTCTCGCAAAAATGGTAATCATGGGATTGCGATGTATGGCATAACAGGCATCTAGGATTGAAAAATACGGGTGTTGACATAAGGTATGATAGAGTGGTATCTCGCTTGCCTTTGTTTGAAGAGCACAATATAAATGCGGAGGCACCTCTGAAGTTCATATGAAGACTAGAGATAAAGTTATCAGAGATACAAGCATCAAAGTCATGACATAATTAACCAAGTTTTGGAACAAACACAAAAATGACAACTATGCTCTCAAGAAGGTGCTCATAGAATAAGTGGTGACTCAACTAGGTTGTGATAACGGTTTTGTGAAGGTTTGAAAGGCTCCTAATGCTGAAAGGAAGGTACTCATTAGCTTTGAGCTCTCATTGCCCCTATCATAGGCATCTTCATGTGGTTAAGGTGAAAGTGAGGTCCACTCTGAATCATATGCTTGACAGACCATAGACTAGAAATCCCAAGTCCCTTGAGTATGAGGGTCGCTCCGCATGCTACTCAAGTTTGGTCACCTGAAAGTTCTTGTCATTGTAAATACATGCATATCATCGAGAACCGCCAACGGTGTACCCCTTGCACATGGTACAGGAGCTTTCCCATAACCAAAATGACAAGGCAAGCAGACAATGAGCATCTCAGCAATCTTTTTATTTACCATATGCATAGCTTTTTATTGAGGATACTTCCTAGATGCTCATTACAGTGATGCTGCAAGTTTACACCATGATTAGGCATGGCTTAGGCTAGCGGCCCAGGTGTTTCTATAACACAATGTATAGACTCCATGAACTCACAACCTCCCCTTTTATTACACATCGTCGACATCCATAAACAGAAGAGCAAGGAATCAACTGGATGAGATATCCAAAAAGTGTTGAAAGCGTTCCCCGTGACAGCACGGTTCTGCTAACTCCCAGTATATAATAAGCAAGCATATAACTTTCATGGACTAGTCACAATGGTTCAAGATTATTAAGCACAAGTAATAAAGTGTGCCATCAAGTTCGTGAGAGCTTTACTAACTAACTTTCTCAAAACAGACAAACATTTTATTTTGGAAGGAAACACGGCATATGGAATATGCACTGAAATAGCAAATGATGCTAATAGGTAGATATGGTGGACACAGCTGGCAATATTGGTTTTGGGGAGTTGGAAGCACAGGTGGAACACATACTCAGTGCAAGTGAAGGCTAGCAATAGAGAGGGAGCGACAAACGAGAGAGCAATAATTGTCATAATCATGCTTGCAACAAAACAGGACTAACTATGGCATGAAAGTGATAAAAGAACTCTGAGGCAAAATAAATCATCGAGGCTTACTGACTATTGATTAGTCATATGCATGCGTGAGCATGTGCCAAGTCGATTCACATGAACAGTCAGAGGAGGATACCACAATATCATACCAAAGTATGAATAAAACAATGCAAGCAAACATTCATATGACATTCTACAAACTATTAACAAGTTGGAGCTAATCATAGACAAGCAAGAACTACTAAGCATCCATAATGACATACACCTCACACAAACAGGCTAAACATGCTCACAATGATGAGTAAATGTACAAGAATGAAACAAATAGAGTTTGTTGCCAGCCTCTTACCAGGCTAGACATGCTCACAATGATGAGTAAATGTACAATAATGAAACAAATAGAGTTCGTTGCCAGCTTCTTACCACACCTCAAGTTGTCTTAATCTTCATTATTGCCCTTCACTTGTGTGACTTGAATAATTAACATGAAACCAAAATCCACTGAGGACGGCTGAACCCTGCAAAGAACTCACAAAACCAAAGAAGAACAACAAATATTTTTGGTGTTTTCGATTTTTTTTAGAAACAAGCAAACAAAGAAAAAGAAAAAAAAGCAAAGCAACCCAAACAAAGCAAAATATTTTTGGATTTTTCTTTTAAGGCAAATTAAAGCAAAGAAAGAAACCAAGAGAAACAACAAAAATATTTTTGGTATTTTTGGGTTTTTGAGAAAGAAGCAACAAGAACCAAAAAGAAAGCGAAACAATGAATATGCAAATAACCGACCAAACATGATATATATAGATGAGTGTGATGTCGATATACCTCCCCCCAAGCTTAGGCTTTTAGCCTAAGTGGGGCTCAATAACGCGGATAGTAACCCCATGCTGGTGGGTCATCATAGGAATGATCATAGTCAGGCACCTGCGATGAGGTAGAAGACGCGCCCCAATCAAATGAGGGATGCTAGTATGAAGACTCTCCCAAGTTGGAGGGCTGAACCGAATTATCTTCGGCATCCTCTTCAACGTTCTCCTCTTGCTGGGAGAGTTCCCCCACATAAGTGTCAACCTCCTCCTCCGTAAGTGACCATCCTTACCTGTTATCAAAGTTAAACAAAGCAGGTGCAGGCAAATAAACTATTTTCTCATTCCTACCCTTTCTCCGACCTTGCTAGGCAAAATATAGTTCATATGGCAAACTTCTCACATTAGCTCCCAAAGAAACAAAAACATGCTGAATCATGGATTCAATATCAAGCCTCTCTATGGGAAACTGAAAATCTGAATAATGAGGCTCTAAACCATGGAAAGCTAGCAACCTAGAAGCAATGAGACCTCCACAAATTCCACCCTTCTCACAGTTAGTGGTGAAACGGTGATCTACAAAGCACCCAAACTATAAGAACTATTCCTATTCAGAGCAGCTGTAATAAAACCTAGATCAAAAGAAGACAACTTTCTAGCAGTCTCTCTAGTAAGAACACACTTGGTAATGAAATAGGCAAAGTATCTAATAGCTGGGAGCTGGATGTTCCGAATTTTACCACTTTCCTTTGAGAAGTCGAAACCTTGGCAAATCTCATCATACAAATCAACAAGTGACTTGGGCCTCTCCTTGATCTTCTCACAAGATCCCCACTGAGGTACTCTAATTGTTGCACAGAAATCAGCAAAAGGCAGGTCGACAGGTATATTATATATTTTTTAATGGACCATGGGGTTAGAAGTAGACCAAGTGAACCGGAAGTCCTGTACAAAAGCCATGGTTATCTTAACATATTGGATTGGTTCACCTTCAACAAAGTGCTCCAACCCTGCATTTGTAACCAAAGGTTGGAAATCTTGGAGGATCCACGCAACTCTCATAAATTCATGGCATGTATATATGGAAGGAAAAACTGCCTCCTCATGATGAACCTTCATTGGCTCATGCACCATCAAGTCATATTGATTCATTGGATAAGCACTCATCTTCCTTGCTGAAATTTTTAGACAACCATCAAACCAAGTGATTTCTAAGTTGATAAATGATGAGTGACTACTATAGGAACTTGCTAGAGGACTACACATGCATCAAAACAAAGTTTCTAAGCAAAGAACAAGCATGAAAGCTCAAACAACCTGTCACCTATAGCAGCAAAATACTCAAGATACAATCTACCAATCACAAATCTAATTGGACAAGTGGAGGAGGCACATACCAAGGAGCAAACCCTCCAAAAATCAGCACTTGAGGTGGGTTGAACAAGGAGATCGAAAATCGCGAGCAAGAACAGCAAGAACTCAAGATTGAGAAAGTTTTCCGGTGTTTTTCGGGAAAGAGAAAGAAGGTGGCTTTGAGGAGGCAGCATGGAGGGGCTCGGGTGGGCTAGACCCCCCTCGTAGGCGCCACCCCTAGGTAGGACGCGCCTACCATGGGTGTGGGGCCCTGGGGTGGCCCCTGGGTCATCTCAGGTGCCACTCTGCCCCTTTTTTCGAGGAAAAAATTATTTTGAAATTTCTGGGATTTTTTGGGAAACTTTATTTTTGGCCAATTTTCAGGGTATGAAAATTGATTTTCTCGCAGAAACGGTTTTTTCAGAAGAAGCAAAAGCAAACCAAAAGCCAAACTACGGGAGCTCTAAGAAACTCAAACAAGCAAACAACTAACAAAATTAAAGCTAAAGCAAAGACTAGGAAGGAGAAAAGTAAAAGAAAGCAAGTATAACCATAGTGGAAACATTATTTTGTTCATTAAAATCCTTTTGTTAACAAGGTTGATCAAGTATTGTTACCAAAACAATATTATATGAAGCAAAACTTTGCATTCCACAAGGTGATTATGTTACCTCATACTTGATAGCAATGGTCCCAATCATAATAGTTTCAAAATTTTCTTGTGGAATGGGACAATATATTTCTCCAACCTTGATGCCTTCAATATTTTCAATGGAATTCTGGCAATAACTTTTAACAACCTTCTTGGGGAAATAGACAGTGTGCTCTTTGTCATTAATATTGAATGTTACTTTTCCTTGATTGCAATTGATGACAGCACTTGCAGTATGAAGAAAAGGTCTCCCAAGAATAATAGACATATTATCATCTTTAGGCATGTCAAGCACAACATAATTAATTAAGACCATGCAATTATGAGCAACTTGAACAGGAACATCCTCACATATACAAACAGGAATAGTAGTTGACTTATCAACCATTTGCAAAGAAATATCTGTTGGTATCAAATTTTCTAGCTGGGGTCTCTTATAGAGAGAAAAAGGCATAACACTAACTCCAGCTCCCAAATCACACAAAGCAGTTCTAACATAATTATTCTTAATGGAGCAAGGAATAGTTGGTATACCTGGATCACCAAGTTTCTTTGGAACCTTACCATTGAAGGAATAATTAGCAAGTAGAGTAGAAATCTCCTCATTAGGAATCTTCCTTTTATTAGAGACAATATCCTTCATATACTTTGAGTAAGGAGACAATTTAATAGCATTAGTCAAAGGAATTTGCAAAAATAAAGGTTTCATCCACTCACAAAACTTGTTGTAGTGTTCTTCCTCCTTTGACTTGTGTTTCTTACCTGGAAAAGGCATAGGTTTCTGCACCCAAGGTTCTCTCTCTTTACCATGTTTATTAGCAATAAAATCTTCCTTTGTGTACCTAGTGTTCTTTGTGTGCTTCTCAGGTTCTTCCTCACCTTCCTCCTTATCAGGAGACTCATTAATATTACCACTTTTAGTTTCAGCATCAAAGACGGATATACTATTAGGATCTACAATAGGCTCAAGTGGTTCCTCAACTACCTTATGTTTCTTTTTCTTTCTCTTACGAAGACTACCACTATCTTCACCTTGTTGGGAATCCTGCTCTATTCTTTTAGGGTGTCCTTCAGGATATAAACGTTCTTGAGTAGCTGCACCACTCCTAGTTCTAATTCCATAAGCATGTTTATCTCATGAAGCATTAACTAGCATATCTTTTTGTACTTTAGCCATTTGATCAAGTTGGGTTTGAACCATTTTAAAGTGTTTACAAAGCATTTTAATATCATTAGAAGTTCTTTCTACAATATCTTTCAACTCATGAATAGCTCTAGAGTTTTCCAACAAATGATTCTGAACTTGTTTATTAAAATACCTTTTCTTAACAATAAATGTGTCAAGTTCCTCTAAACATTGATCAGGAGGCTTACCATAAGGAATATCACCTTCATCAAAATGTTGGAGAGAGTGTACCTCAATAGTAGATGAGTGGGAATTGGCTTACATAATTCTTCTATAGGAGGTAGATTCTTCACATCTTCAGCTCTAATACCTTTCTCCTTTAGACACTTCTTAGCTTCCTTCATCACTTCATCATTTAATGCAATAACTCCCCTCTTCTTTGTTGTTGGTGCTGGAATTGGTTCAGGAACAACTGGTTCAGGAGTAATAGGCTCAGGTGTATTTAGCTCAATTGAAGTCCAATCATCATAATTCTTGCTTATCTTAGTCATTAATGCTTTAGCATATGTAGGAGTTCTTTTCGTAAAAACACAATCAGCAAAGTTGTCTAGGTAGGTCCTAGAATCATCAGTTAGTCCATTATAATAAATATCAAGAAGCTCATTCTTAGGTAATGGACATCCAGGATGTGTATGAATCAAGTCACAGAACCTTGTCCATGACTCAGGCAATTTCTCTTCTTCTCCCTGTTTAAAATCAAAAGGTCTCTGCAAAGCAGCATGTCTAGCACTGGGAGGAAAATATTTATGGAAGAAAGAAGCAATCAAGCAATTAGGGCTATCAATGGAACCAAGAGGTAATCTCTTAAACCAAGCCCTAACTTCTCCTTTTAGTGAAAAAGGGAAGATCTTAGCAACAAAGTACTTGCGCATTTTAAAATCATCAGAGAACAAAGCACTCATAGTAGAAAGCTCATTCATATGAGCCACAATACTCTCATTTTCAGTCCCACAAAAAGGTTCTTTCTCAACAATATCTAAATAAGATAAATCAGGAGAGAAATCATAGCCTTCATCTTTAATATATATGGGAGAAGTGGCAAACTTAGGATCATAGGACAACTTAGGCATAGTAGTACGTCTAGCAAGGAGACTCTTCATAGCACTAGTACCATGTGTGTTCTGGCACTCTTCAACAAATTCATCAGTGAACTCAATGTAACCATCATTAATATCATAACTCTCACTAGCCTCAGGTGAGCTAAAATGTGTAACAGTGCATTCACTAGGAGTTTCGGTATTTCCTAGACTAGCCATAGTAGCATCTAGAAAAGGACCTAATGAACCGCTCGCATCAAGCACAGTAGAAGTAACATCATGAGCATCAAAAGCAGTTTCAGACTCAGCAGTAGTAGCAGTATGTGTAGCATGTGTATGTGGTGGTGGTGTGACAAGCATACTTAGAACAGACGGTGAATCAAGAGCAGCAGAGGTGTTTAGGACTGTACCTCTTCTTGTAGTGGATGGTAAAATAGGGAACTTTCCATCACGAGACTTTCCCATGATGAAAGGAGTAGCAGTGAACAATAATAGATCCAAGTGAACTTACAAATAAAGCTATGCTCCCCAGCAACGGCGCTAGAAAATAGTCTGGATGACCCACAAGTATAGGGGATCGCAACAGTCTTCGCGGGTGCTATTACTCAATTTATTGATTCGACACAAGGGGAGCCAAACAATACTTGCAAGCCCTAACAACTGAGTTGTCAATTCAGCTGCACCTGGAAATAGTTCTTTCTCATAGAAGTTTATCGGTAGCAACAGCAAAGCAACAGCAACAGTGAAACAGGAGCAATAGTAACAGTAATGGTAACAGTAGGATTCGAGTACGGTAGGAATAGGGATAGATGGACGGGTGTTGTATGGACAAGTCTAAACATCTAACTTCAAGATCTAGGGCATTGCAGATAAATAATAACAAGCATCCAAGTACTAAACAATCCTAGGCATGTGCTCCAAATATAGTCATACGTACTCGCAATGAGAACTTGCACAACATCTTTTGTCCAGCCAGTCCATGGCAGCGGGGCCTCTAGGGAACTACTGGAAATTAAGGTGCTCATTTTAATAGAGCACCGGAGCAAAGCATTAACACTCCGCGAACACATGTGATCCTCACACCACAGCCATCCCCTCCGCTTGTACCAATTATTGTCACTTTGGGGCCTTTGGATCCGGACAATGATATGTATACACAACTTGCAGATAAGATCATAAACAATACTATCATAATGATTAAGTAATAAGTTTAGATCTGAGATCATGGCACTCGGGCCCTACTGGCAAGAATTAAGCACAACAAGTTGCAATAAAGTCAAATAGCACTAATAGAGATACTAGGCACTATGCCCCTAACAGATCTTATTCAATTACATGATAGAACTCATCCAATCCCTACCATCCCCAAGCCTACAGCGGGGGATTACTCACTCATGGATGCGGGAAACACCGGTGGTTGATGGAGATGCGTTGGTGATGATGATGGCGATGATCCTCTCCAAATTCCCCGTCCCGGTAGGGTGCCAGAACGGAGTTTCTGGATCCGAATCTTGGTTTCTGGTGGCGACGGCGGCGAAGCAGAACTCTTTCTGGAAAACCATCAAACCCTCCCCCCCCCCCTCTGTTTTTAGGTCAGAAGGCAACTTATAGGTGTAGAGGGAGGCCAAGGAGCTGCCTGGGGTGGCCAGACCTCCCCCAGGCACGGGGTCAGTGGGCCCGCGCCTGGGGTGGGTCTAGGCCCCCCAGGCCTCCCCTCTGTCTCCCCTTCTGGCTCCGTGGATCTTCTGGTGAGATATAGTTTTTGGCATATTTTCCGGGATTTTTCCTGATAGTTCATTTTCTGCACAAAAACAAGACACCAAGGTAATTCTGCTGAAAACAGCGTCAGTCCGTGTTAGTTGTATCCAAATCACACAAGTTTAAAGAAGAAACAATAGCAAAGTGTTCGAGAAAGTAGATACGTTTTGGACGTATCAACTCCCCCCCCAAGCTTAGCTTATTGCTTGTCCTCAAGCAATTCAGTTGAAAACTAAGTGCGATAAAAGAACTTTCACGAACACTTTGCTTCATATGATGTATATCTTCTCAGCACAGGAGTAGATGCTTATACAATTCATAATAAGGTGTATGCAACTAAGTCTACTCAATAGGCATTGCAAGCTATGAAGAGAAACCAACTCAATAATAATAAGTAGCATGAAACATAAACATAAGCAACATTGCAATGCTCATAATAATACGTTTTGGACGTATCACGGCCCAGGCGTTTCTCTAACACAGAATACAAACTCCATGGACTTACAATTTCCCTCTTTATTTCACACCGTTGACATCCATAGACAAAAGAGCACGATATCAACTGTGTACAGAGTACAAGTGCAATGTTGAAAACGTTCCCCGTGACAGCACAATTCTGCTAATTCCAACGTATAGATGCAAGCATATATAACTTTGATATTCACAATGGTTCAAGTCTATTAGGGGCAAGTTATAAAGTGTGTCATCAAGATCGTGAGAGCTTTACTAACTAGTTTTCACATAACAAAATACTTTTAAATTCGAAAGGTAGATGAAGCTTGAGAATATGCTTGGAATAGAAAAATCTACTAGGTAGATATGGTGGACACAAGTGGCAAAAGTTTTGGTTACAAAGGATTTTGGAAACATGAGAAGTATGCCTTCTCAAAACAGGTTTTTGGCTACCGAGGCTGGGTAGCAAGCAAGAGAGTTGAAAGAAATAAGGAAACATACAAGTAATAAAGCCAAACATGCAATCTTCCCTAAAGACATAAAATAATCTTAAATAAAGAATACTAAGCTTATGAGCCAACAAGAAAGAAAACAAATGATACCAAATACCTGTAAGCTTTTTCTTTCTTTCTTTTTCTTTCAAACTAATGCCACTGACCAGAACTCGGTTTGCCAAAACCAATTTATATCCACTTGATGATCCCAGAGTGGTGTCAATACTGAACAACAAGATCCATCATATAATAGAGATTGCAAACTAAAAATAAGAAGTGCAAAAAGTTAAAGATGAGACTTCTCATTAATATTCAATAAAGGCACTCACACCAAGGGATACATAGATAATCAACTAAAGGAGATATACTTCCACATGCAGACCAAACTATAAGATAACCTTTCCACCACAGATATGAATCCACTAAAAAGGTAAAAATAAAAGATAATGGTGGTGATACCGCGGCACTCCCCCAAGCTTGGAACAAGCCGAGGGGATGCCAAACCTGATGATGAATTACTCCCTTGGTGGTGGTGGTGTTTCCTTGTCATCATCAAACTTCGAAGGCAATGGTTCCCCATCCAAAAAGGATGTCCTTGTCTCTGTAATCCTGAAACTAGCAGCAGAGCTAATGCGATGAAATCTAGCCTCATACTCGAAGTTTTGGTTCTGTATGTCATAGAGTTGTGCTTGTAATTGGTTGGTGGTCTGACGGAGTGAAAATATCTCTTCTCAGAGCTCAGCAACTTCTCCCTCGTGCTTGGTGATGAGTTCTGAACTTATCTTGTGAATAACATCCACTTCATGTTCTGCCATCTTCTTGTACCTAAAAACTTCTTGTTCCAATGCTTCCATCCTGTCTTCCAGGTTGCCTTCTCCTTTAGGGCCTTGAACTTCTTTCATCTGTACCTTCCCCTCTTTGAGGATCAACTCTTTGGTATGAATCCTCAACTCATACATGTACGGGTTGAGGACATCCGCAGAGGAATCCTCCGTGGGTGATCCAGAGGAAGACATTGAGGCTCCAAATCTGAGAATTTTCCTGATAGAAAAAGATCGAAATGAAAACACGACGAGAACACGATACAAGAATCTCGGGGAACCCGAGGGGTTATATATTACGAAGTTTCAATGCATAAGGAAGGTTTTGACATGGAAACGAAGCGGAGACGGAGTTTGAGGGTGGCAAACCCCCTCCAGGCGTGGCCAGTCTGGGCCCGTGCCTAGGGTGGGTTTGTCCACCCCGGGCTCCGTTTCCTCTTCAGTTACGTCTCGCAACTTCCCTTATATATTAAAAACATCAAAAATATAAAAAGATTAGATTTTCATGAACCTTCTATTTTCACCACTTTTACCTATTCAAGGACGAACTTTGTATTTTCTGATGTTTGGCTTCTTGTCACATCCCAAGATTTTCCAAATCTTGTAATGTGAAAAATAAAATAAACAAAATAATTTTTTGTTGAATTTTAGGGTGAAAAGAAACTTTTGTTTCTAAATGGAAACTTAAAATCCCATCTTGAACAAACTTTGATTAAGTTTGAATTTAACAAAATCCAAATCAAGTGAATTGCATTCCTCAATGAATGTATCTGGAAATTTAAACACCTGGAAAATAGATCCAAACCCTAAACCCTAATGGAATAAAAATCATTTCCAAGTTATCTCCAAGCCTATGGATTTGATCCATATAGAAATTTGTCAACAAACATTTACAAATGATCAATAAAGACAAATGGAAATACTTTAAAATCATATAAATTGGTTTCACTTAATTTGGAGCCATAAATAAAATCTTATAATTATAATAAAATAAGGAATTAAATTCCCAAAGCTAATAAAGCACCTATCTGGGAACCCATACCAATTGGTGAGCAAATAATCCTAAAGGTATTTAAAAGGTTAAACAAATAATAAACAAGATTTTAGAAATTGGGATCACCAAGTTTGGATCTCTAAATAAAAAGATATGGTTTTTATAAGATGAAATAAGAAATATTAAATAAAGAATATTTAAAGATCAAACCAAATCTTGGCCAAATCTATTAAGCAAATGGATTGAATATAATCCAAATCCAAATAAAATATTGGATAAAGAATTTCCAAAATAAAATCAAATGGCATAAACCAAATCCTTTTGGAATAAAGACAAACCCAAATTTTAGATGATTAATAAATCTTATTAAAAACCTTTCCAAATAATTCAAGATGGATTATTTGACACCCAATTAATCAAATAAAAACCTACTGAAAGGATTTGGAAAGTTAAAGATTTTAAATGGAGATTTAAATATATTATTAAATCCTATCTAATTGAAAACTAGAGCCTATTTTGAATAAATAAAAGACCCCAAAATGAATAAGGTTTTATTCAAAAATTGACTTCAGAATGTTTTACTAACCATTATTTAAACCCACACAAATTTTGGCAAGGTTTTGAATTTAAATGAATGTTTGAAATGGCCAAACAAAATCAAAATAGAATAAAAGAAAAGGAAAAAGAAAAACAAACAGAACAAAAAAAATGTTAAAGGACTCGACCCAGTCAACTGGCCCAACTAAGCCTAGTCCAGCCCATCTTCCCTCTCCCGCAGAAAAACGGTTCGCACTCACTTATAAACCCAGAAGGACACTGACAGGTGGACCCCGTTCCCTCACTTTCTCTCTCGCTGCTAGACAGCCCCACCCCTCCCAGTCATCGTCTTCACCCGCGCGAAGACCCCGCCCCTCACCTCGCCGGCCGTTGCAGGCGAGTAAAACTCGATTTAATTCGCGTTAACCGTGCCATTAAACGCCCCCAGACAATGCTCTCTTAATCGCCAGCATTTCCCCTAAGTTTCCCCCTCAGTTCCTCACCTTAGCGCGCCCCCAGGCCGTCCCAATTCCTCTACGAAGCTCCACTGCCCCGACGAGCTCTGGCATCGATTCCGGCAGCCCCTCGCCGCCCCTTGCCTCCCCGAGCACACAGGCACGTTCCCTAGACCCAGGCGCACCTCTCCGTATCGTCAGCTCACCCGCGCGTGCTCTGCAAGCTCGACAATGTCACCGCCAGTGCAGCGCCACCGTCTGCCTCCGTTCCGACGAACCCTACCGGTGAGACCAGACCCCCTCTTGCCCTCATTTTTATACACACGTGTCCGCGACTTGCGTACGAAGCTAACCGTGTCCTCCGTTTGTTTCTTCGTGACCAGTAGTGCCGCCCTCGACGACGATAGAGCGTGGCCGTCGTCAGGCGCAACTCCGACGAGGAATTCCTGAAACCCCAGTGTGCCCCTTGACCAACCGCGAGTACCTTGAGCTTCGCCGTGTTCTCCTCAGCCTGGTGAGCATCTCCCTACTCTTCCTTGCTTCCTCTAGCGCCAGCTCCGCTGCTACCCGAGCATCGCCGCCGCTCACCATCGCTCGGCACCCCCAGTTCTTGGTCGCTGTGTTGATAGCCGTTAGATGAAGATCGTAGGGACGCGATAGATCACTTAAACCTGAACCGTTACTCTTGAAATGCACCGCTCGATCTAACTTAAATCCAACGCACCAGAGAGCGTGATCCAGATGAAACGGTATGGACGAGTAATAACAAGACACGTGGCCAGACTCTGGTTTTAAAAACAGATTTGAATCTATTAGATATGTGATTTTGTAAATTCCATAACTTTAAATCTACACTTCCAAATTTTGCAAACTTTATATCAATGGATTCAGCAAGACAAGCCCTAGCCAACTATGCACTTTGTTTAGTAAAAAGCTTCTGTTAAAATGTTTGTTTTTGCAGAAACTTATGTATGCTTGTTTAGAATATAAAAATTGTTCCAAAATGATTTTTAAGGATAAAATCTTTGGAAAATGGTGTGTTTTGAACTTAATGACCATAGGAAACAAATGGTGGATTCAAAAATGTATTTGGTGAATCAAAAGAATAAACTTTGGATTTAAACCATTTCTAGTCAAATAAAAATATGGTTTGATTATTAAAAATGGTTTTGGAAGAAAACCTTTGAGAAATGTTTTGGAATAAACTCTCTGACCCTAAACACAAGGTTTTGTGGTTTGAAAACATATTTTGTGAAACCTATAGAATTTTGCCTTATTAAAAGTATTTCTACACCACATAAAATAATGACTTAGTCTAAAAATGGTTTATGAAGTGAAATATTTTACAAATGATTTTTCCACTTTATAAAATGACCATTAGGTGTTTTCAAATGTTTATGAACCACTAGAAACCACTTCTCCAAATAAAAAAATCTTTTGCATGCTTGCATGCATTGTTTTGTTATTATTTTATGTGATGAATTGCTTGAATGCTAGATTGAAATGTTGTTTGCTTGATTGAATTGTAGTGACTTGAAGTGTGTGAACATTGCAAAGATCAAGGAGTGAAATTTTATACTCTACCAAAAAGGCAAGTGAAGCTTCATACTTTGTCCTATTATTTTCACTGTGCATCAGTGATATTTCTAAGTAAGATTTGCATGGAATTTTTGCTAAGTATAAACCATGCTATGGGAAATCCTAGTAGATGAAACCTTAGTATAATTTCCTAAGTTAAAATTCCTACTACTATCATGCTTAGCATAGCTAATAAAAAACAAGGGTGGAATATATATTCATACTATGGAAAATTTCTAAGTCTGAGGACTTGTGTTTTATTTAATAAAACAACTAAGTGAGTGAATCACCTGGGTGGAATGGAAGGAATGGTTTGCGTTGAGTGGTTCACAAGGCCCATTTCTATGGTTTTCCTTGTGTATCTCACTTGTGGATGGCCACCCAGGAACAAAGAGATTTGAGATGTCAAATGTTGAGAAGCTTCAAGTGCAACCACATGGCATTATGGGCTCTGCCTGGATCATATAGGTTGCAAGAACTTAGTCAAATGGACAGTTGGTGGTAGGGGAATGATAGGTTGGAGCGCGTACATTCTGGTTTAAGGGAAGGCTTCTGAAAGATCTTGTCTTGGTGAAACCAAGTCTTGTGGGGAAAGTGCACCACCTCTGCAGAGTGTAAAATCTAAGTACTTAGCCATGTCCCTGGCAAAGGACAATTTGAGCATCAAGACATGGAAGCTATCAAGAATCTCATCATCGAAATTTCTAAGTTAAAAACTTGTGGTTGAACAAGGGTTTAAGGTTCACCAATTTCTATTTGTGGTTCCTTGGGTGATATTTTATCAAACAAAAACTTAGTGTTTTCAAATGATAAGGAAAATCTATTTTAAGCAAAGCAATCCTAAACTCCACTTAGCCAAATGCATATAGATGATAGACTCCAATATACTACCATAGTATCACTTGCCAATACAATTCAAATGTATTGACCCTTGTGGCTGTAACTTGTTATGTTGCAAGTTTGATTGATTTTAGTGAAATTTGATGATTTAGGATTACAAGTCTACAACCAACATGTCTGCCTGTGGCATTTTGAAGATGAAGGACCCCATGCTTATAGATATACTGCTGCAATGTAATGTATTAGCCAAATGAGCTATGTAAGATGTAATAAATTATGTTATTCCTGGTTATAAAGTTGTATTATGACCTTTGTTTCTTGATATTACATCTTAAATGTGGATGCTAGCTATTGATACAGGGACTAGCATTGTAAACACAGGGATCTCTACCTTATTAAAGGTTGGGAACCTTACAGATGGTATCAGAGCATTGTGTTGCCTGTAGATTTGTAAACCTAGGATTGGACAAAACCCCTTAGAAAAATAGGAGTTGTATTTGTTCCAAAATATTTACAAACAATCTTGTAAACTCTTTCCTCAACCATTTTGGTTTTGATTCTACATCTCTTCTATTTCAAACTTGATGGACAAAGCCTACCCCATTGCCAAAGACTTCACCATGTGAAAAGGACTTCATCAACTCTAATGACTTCAACATCTTCAAGTGATTTCAACCTTACTTTCAACAAGGACTTCAACCTTGGTTATCACTAAGGACTACAAGTGAGACAAGGAATCTTGCTCAAGACTTGAAGTCTAAGGAAACACAACTTGGGAATCATCATCACCTTTGAAGTTTTTTTGACCAAGAATTTTCCCAAGGAAACTATGATCTCATTCAAGAAGAATCAACCAAGAAGGATGGAAAGATCTCAAGTGAACCATATAGATGGACCACCATATTAAGTATAGATCAAGCACACCAACTTATGTGGTGTAACAAAAATATTTTTGGTTGCCTAAAAATGTGCTTGAAACTTGTTGTTTGAGTGGAATGTTTGTTTGTGACTTCTTGCACATTGCTTGTGTAAATTGTGATGTGTGTGATTAGAATTATTCCCTTAGAAATATTTTACCTATTCTAATCCCAATCCAACCCAAACAGATGACTTCTCCAAGAAACTCCAACATCAAGGATGGTGACAACAACAACAACCAAGAGAACAACATGATAGAACAACTACTAGCAAACCAAACCCAGTTGAGCCAAGTGACAACTCAGCTTTTAGCCAACAACAATGGATTAGACCCAGCCATACAAAGGATTTTGAAACTTCAATCCCAATTGTTGCAAGGGATGGCTACTCAAATGACCAACATGGGAGAAAGCTCTTCCCAAGGAGCTAATGACAACAAGGATGACAAAGATGTTATTCTAGAAGGAACCCAAGCTTGCAATATTTGTGGAGACAAGGATCACACTTCCAAGGAGCATGAAGATTAATGTCCCAATTGTGAAGAGAAACATCCAGCTGACCAATGCCCCACATCTCAAGCTACTTGTTACCTATGTGAAGGAAACAATCATGTCCCTATCCAATGCCCCATCTATTCCATAATTGAACAAAGGAAACAAGGTGGAGTGCAACAACTGATTGCAGACTACCATGAGAGAGACAAGTCTACCAAGAAGGATGAAGACAAAGGAAAATTTCATCTTGTACCTCCCAAAAACATGACTCAATTTAAAGGACCAAAGAGGAGACATATGCATTATCCAAGGAGTAATAGAAAGTCAAGGAGACCAGTAGACATTCCTACCTATGAGATAACATATGAAGAACATGAACTAGAAGCACTCCTAGCTTTGGAGAAACCCAAGAAAAAGAAGGACAAAAGCCATGTGCAATGTGGTCATTGCAAAGAAATGGGACACTATGCCAGCGAATGTCCAGAGAAACAGAAGTATAAGGAGATTAGCCAAGTATGGTGCAACAACTGCAAAGAGCTAGGCCATTATGTAGCAACTTGCCCACAGAAGATACGTGATGAACTCAATCTTATCACATGTTACAACTGTGGTAACCAAGGACACTATGCAAGCAACTGTCCAGAAAAGATGAAGCACAAGATAAACAAGCCTATGAAGGATCTCAGCCTTGTCAAATGTTTCAAGTGTGGAAACAAAGGACACTATGCAGATGTTTGTCCAGAGAAATTTCAACAGGGTCCGAAGAAGGCCAATCTGTAATCTAGTTGGAAAAAATTTTAAGGGTGGTAGTACCCTAGATGCTTTGAGCCAACTTGTAACCCTAGCCTCCCCAAATCTCGGTACGAGATTTATTTTAAGGGTGGTAGCCTGTCACATCCCAAGATTTTCCAAATCTTGTAATGTGAAAAATAAAATAAACAAAATAATTTTTTGTTGAATTTTAGGGTGAAAAGAAACTTTTGTTTCTAAATGGAAACTTAAAATCCCATCTTGAACAAACTTTGGTTAAGTTTGAATTTAACAAAATCCAAATCAAGTGAATTGCATTCCTCAATGAATGTATCTGGAAATTTAAACACTTGGAAAATATATCCAAACCCTAAACCCTAATGGAATAAAAATCATTTCCAAGTTATCTCCAAGCCTATGGATTTGATCCATATAAAAATTTGTCAACAAACATTTACAAATGATCAATAAAGACAAATGGAAATACTTTAAAATCATATAAATTGGTTTCACTTAATTTGGAGCCATAAATAAAATCTTATAAATATAATAAAATAAGGAATTAAATTCCCAAAGCTAATAAGGCACCTATCTAGAAACCCATACCAATTGGTGAGAAAATAATCCTAAAGGTATTTAAAAGGTTAAACAAATAATAAACAAGATTTTAGAAATTGGGATCACCAAGTTTGGATCTCTAAATAAAAAGATATGGTTTTTATAAGATGAAATAAGAAATATTAAATAAAGAATATTTAAAGATCAAACCAAATATTGGCCAAATCTATTAAGCAAATGGATTGAATATAATCCAAATAAAATATTGGATAAAGAATTTCCAAAATAAAATCAAATGGCATAAACCAAATCCTTTTGGAATAAAGACAAACCCAAATTTTAGATGATTAATAAATCTTATTAAAAACCTTTCCAAATAATTCAAGATGGATTATTTAACACCCAATTGATCAAATAAAAACCTACTGAAAGGATTTGGAAAGTTAAAGATTTTAAATGGAGATTTAAAAATATTATTATATCCTATGTAATTAAAAACTAGAGCCTATTTTGAATAAATAAAAGACCCCAAAATGAATAAGGTTTTATTCAAAAATTGACTTCAGAATGTTTTACTAACCAGTATTTAAACCCACACAAATTTTGGCAAGGTTTTGAATTTAAATGAATGTTTGAAATGGCCAAACAAAATCAAAACAGAATAAAAGAAAAGGAAAAAGAAAAACAAACAGAACAAAAAAAATGTTAAAGGACTCGACCCAGTCAACTGGCCCAACTAAGCCCAGTCTAGCCCATCTTCCCTCTCCCGCAGAAAAACGGTTCGCACTCACTTATTGTTATCGCCATATTTTGGCCAAAGGAGGAGATGGGCCGTAATCAAGATGGGCTTGGAAGATATGTATACGCGACGTGTTGTTGGATCGGCCTTGTGCGTGGATTTGGGCTAAATTGCCCGTGTATCTGTGTATCGTAGTAGGTTCCGTTTCAGTTTAGGTAAAGATAGAGTTGTAGAGTTATTCCAAAGATAGAAAGTCTCCGGACTATAAAGATGTACCTAAGGTTATCAAGAAAAGGAGGACAATCACGTTCACAACAAACACAATCTCGGCGCATCGCCACCCCTTGTTTCTAGGGTTTCTTTCGGGTAAGTGTCATGCTGCCTAGATCGCATCTTGCGATCTAGGCGATTCTGCTATCGTTATCTGGTGTTACTCGTACTGAAGCCTTGTTGATGGCGAGTAATACTATTATCGTAGATTTGTTTAGGTTAGCATCGGTACTTTTCGCTATGATTGTTAAGTTATGCTACCTCTAGTTACCTCGCTACCTTTGCACCTTTTCCCGGGTGTAAGGGTAGCATCTTGCTTGATCTTTATTCAGTTGTTTCGATCTGTTATAGTTATGCCTTGTTCTCCAAGGTTTAGTTTGATATCCACGTAGTCAGGCCTTGTAAACGGGTTGAAGGATCCAGTAGTACGTAAGGATATGGTTTGCTAGTTCGAGAGGAGTTGTTCCGGTAATTGATTTTACGTCGATTGTTAGGCCTCCTCTAGGGTTAGTTTTCTATCATCTTTTGTATCTACCAGGCTCAATCACGTGCAGGATGTTCCAATTACGTGGTGAAAACATTAAACTGTCGTAGATTGTTTTAACTTATATTGATGAAGCAAAACCCCATGTTATCATAGATCTAATGCAGAACCATGGGATAATCGGCTCTAGGAGCCGATTTACAGGGAAACCTGGGAGACGGTCACGGCTCGAATTTTACGTATACTTGTTTACCATGCAGGAAATTGATTGAAGCAATCCTTCACCTTCCTGACCAGGTATAGGTCAGGTGGTACGCCCTCGAACCAAGCCAGGACGTGTGCCGGAGTTTTGCGGGTCGTTGCCTGAGGGACCAGGGCCCACCAGCAGTTCTGGGAGCCTCCCGGCTCTTCGTGTTGCTCGTCGCTGCTCGCCGGTGGGTTTTGACTGGCAACACTTATAAACCCACAAGGACACTGACAGGTGGACCTCGTTCCCTCACTTTCTCTCTCGCTGCCAGACGGCCCCACCCCTCCCAGTCATCGTCTTCACCCGCGCGAAGACCCCGCCCCTCACCTCGCCGGCCGTTGCAGGCGAGTAAAAATTGATTTAATTCGCGTTAACCGCGCCATTAAACGCCCCCAGACCTTGCTCTCTTAATCGCCAACATTTCCCCTAAGTTTCCCCCTTAGTTCCTCACCTTAGCGCGCCCCCAGGCCGCGCTAATTCCTCTACGAAGCTCCACTGCCCCGACGAGCTCCGGCATCGATTCCGGCAGCCCCTCGCTGCCCCTTGCCTCCCCGAGCACACAGACACGTTCCCCAGACCCAGGCGCACCTCTCCGTATCGTCATCTCACCCGCGTGTGCTCTGCAAGCTCGACAACATCACCGCCAGTGCAGCGCCACCGTCTGCCTCCGTTCCGACGAACCCTACCGGTGAGACCAGACCCCCCCCCCCTTGCCCTCCTTTTGATACACGCGTGTCTGCGACTTGCGTATGAAGCTAACCGTGTCCTCCATTTGTTTCTTCGTGACCAGTAGCACCGCCCTCGATGACGACAGAGCATGGCCGTCGTCAGGCGCAACTCCGACGAGGAATTCCTGAAACCCCAGTGCGCCCCTTGACCAACCGCGAGTACCTTGAGCTTCGCCGTGTTCTCCTGAGCCTGGTGAGCATCTCCCTAATCTTCCTTGCTTCCTCTAGCGCTAGCTCCGCCACTAGCCGAGCATCGCCGCCGCTCACCGTCGCTCGGCACCGCCAGTTCTTGGTCGTTGTGTTGATAGCCGTTAGATGAAGATCGTAGGGACGCGATAGATCACTTAAACCTGAACCGTTACGCTTGATCTGCACCGCTCTATCTAACTTAAATCCAACGCACCAGAGAGCGTGATCCAGACGAAACGGTATGGACGAGTAATAACAAGACACGTGGCCAGACTCTGGTTTTAAAAACAGATTTGAATCTATTAGATATGTGATTTTGTAAATTCCATAACTTTAAATCTACAGGTCCAAATTTTGCAAACTTTGTATCAATGGATTCAGCAAGACAAGCCCTAGCCAACTATGCACTTTTTTTAGTAAAAAGCTTATGTTAAAATGTTTGTTTTTGCAGAAACTTATGTATGCTTGTTTAGAATATAAAATTGTTCCAAAATGATTTTTAAGGATAAAATCTTTGGCAAATGGTGTGTTTTGAACTTACTGAACATAGGAAACAAATGGTGGTTTCAAAAATGTATTTGGTGAATCAAAAGAATAAACTTTGGATTTAAACCATTTCTAGTCAAATAAAAATATGGTTTGATTATTAAAAATGGTTTTGGAAGAAAACCTTTGAGAAATGTTTTGGAATAAACTCTCTGACCCTAAACACAAGGTTTTGTGGTTTGAAAACATATTTTGTGAAACCTATAGAATTTTGCCTTATTAAAAGTATTTCTACACCACATAAAATAATGACTTAGTCTAAAAATGGTTTATGAAGTGAAATATTTTACAAATGATTTTTCCACTTTATAAAATGACCATTAGGTGTTTTCAAATGTTTATGAACCACTAGAAACCACTTCTCCAAATAAAACAATCTTTTGCATGCTTGCATGCATTGTTTTGTTATTATTTTATGTGATGAATTGCTTGAATGCTAGATTGAAATGTTGTTTGCTTGATTGAATTGTAGTGACTTGAAGTGTGTGAACATTGCAAAGATCAAGGAGTGAACTTTTATACTCTACCAAAAAGGCAAGTGATGCTTCATACTTTGTCCTATTATTTTCACTATGCATTAGTGATATTTCTAAGTAAGATTTGCATGGAATTTTTGCTAAGTATAAACCATGCTATGGGAAATCCTAGTAGATGAAACCTTAGTATAATTTCCTAAGTTAAAATTCCTACTACTATCATGCTTAGCATAGCTAATAGAAAACAAGGGTGGAATATATATTCATACTATGGAAACTTTCTAAGTCTGAGGACTTGTGTTTTATTTAATAAAACAACTAAGTGAATGAATCACCTGGGTGGAATGGAAAGAATGGTTTGTGTTGAGTGGTTCACAAGGCCCATTTCTATGGTTTACCTTGTGTATCTCACTTGTGGATGGCCACCCAGGAACAAAGAGATTTGAGATGTCAAATGTTGAGAAGCTTCAAGTGCAACCACATGGCATTATGGGCTCTGCCTGGATCATATAGGTTGCAAGAACTTAGCCAAATGGACTGTTGGTGGTAGGGGAATGATAGGTTGGAGCGCGTCCATTCTGGTCTAAGGGAAGGCTTCTGAAAGATCTTGTCTTAGTAAAACCAAGTCTTGTGGGGAAAGTGCACCACCTCTACAGAGTGTAAAATCTAAGTACTTAGCCATGTCCCTGGCAAAGGACAATTTGACAATCAAGACATGGAAGCTATAAAGAATCTCATCATCCAAATTTCTAAGTTAAAAAAACTTGTGGTTGAACAAGGGTTTAAGGTTCACCAATTTCTATTGGTGGTTCCTTGGGTGATATTTTATCAAACAAAAACTTAGTGTTTTCAAATGATAAGGAAAATCTATTTTGAGAAAAGCAAGCCTAAACTCCACTTAGCCAAATGCATATAGATGATAGACTCCACTATACTACCATAGTATCACTTGCCAATACAATTCAAATGTATTGACCCTTGTGTCTGTAACTTGTTATGTTGCAGGTTTGATTGATTTTAGTGAAGTTTAATGATTTAGGATTAGAAGTCTACAACCAACATGTCTGCCTGTGGAATTTTGAAGATGAAGTACCCCATGCTTATAGATATTCTGCTGCAATGTAATGTATTAGCCAAATGAGCTATGTAAGATGTAATAAATTATGTTATTCCTGGTTATAAAGTTGTATTATGACCTTTTTTTCTTGATATTACATCTGAACTGTGGATGCTAGCTATTGATCCAGGGACTAGCATTGTAAACACAGGGATCTCTACCTTATTAAAGGTTGGGAACCTTACACTTCTGATAAATTCTTCTGGAGTCACCATTCGAATAACATCCACATCTTCATTATAAGAATCTCCAGAAATATAATGTTTTAGTGTTTGACCATTAACCACTTGTGCTATGTCATCCTTCAGAGAAGAAATTTTGATGGACCTGAACGGTACACTTCCTAGATAACAAAAGGTCCTTCCCATTTGGAAAGTAGTTTCCCTGCAAAAAATCTGAGACGAGACCTATACAAAAGAACTTTCTCACCAACATGGAACTCCCTTTTGAGGATTCTCCTATCATGCCATCTTTTTACTTTTTCCTTAAAGAGACTAGCATTTTCATAAGCTTCACCTCTCCACTCATCTAGATTACTTAAGTCGAGCAGTCTTTTCTGACCAGCAAGTCTAAAGTATCTATTCAACTCTTTCACTTCCCAATAAGCTTTGTGTTCTAATTCTAAAGGTAGGTGACAAGCCTTCCCATAGACCATTTTGTAAGGAGACATCCCCATAGGATTTTTATAAGCAGTTCTATAAGCCCACAAGGCGTCATTTAACTTTTTAGCCCAATTTTTCCTAGATCTATTGACAGTCTTCTGCAAGATAGATTTGATTTCCCTATTGGAAAGTTCTACTTGACCACTAGTTTGGGGGTGATAAGCTAAAGCTATTCTGTGGTTTACATCATACTTAGCGAGAGTTTTTCTAAAACCCCCATGAATAAAATGAGAGCCTCCATCGGTCATGAGATATCTAGGCACACCGAACCTAGGAAAAATAACATCTTTGAGCATTTTCAAAGAGGTCTTACCATCAGCACTGCTTGTAGGTATGGCTTCTACCCACTTTGTAACATAATCAACAACAACAAGAATATGAGTATACCCTTTTGAAGGAGGAAAAGGCCCCATAAATTCAAATCCCCAACAATCAAAAGGTTCAATAACAAGAGAATAATGCATAGGAATTTCATTGCGTCTAGATATGTTACCTACTCGTTGGCATTCGTCACATGATAAAATAAACTTCCTTGCATCTTTAAAAAGGGTAGCCAATAAAATCCAGATTGTAACACTTTTTGTGCAGTCCTATCCCCAACATGATGTCCTCCATAAGCACTGCCATGACATTTTCTTAATATCTCTTATTGTTCAAATTCTGGAACACATCTTCGCATAATACCATCTACTCCCTCTTTATATAAATGTGGGTCATCCCAAAAGTAATGCCTTGGATCATAAAATAATTTTCTTCTTTGCTGGGTTGTAAAGGTTGGAGGAAAATACTTGAAAACAATAAAGTTAGCATAATCAGCAATACCAAGGACTCTCATGCGGACTTACCCTTATTGCAGCTAACTGCTCATTTGGAAAACTATCATTAACAGGCAAAGGGTCAAAAGAAATGTTTTCCAAACGAGATAAATTATCAGCAATAGGATTATCAGCACCTTCCCTATCCACAATATGCAGATCAAACTCTTGCAAAAGCAGCACCCACCTTATAAGCCTAGGCTTAGCGTCCTTCTTCGTCATAAGGTATTTAATAGCTGCATGATCAGTATGAATAGTGACCTTGGAATCAACAATATAAGGTCTAAACTTATCACAAGCAAAGATTACAGCTAAGAACTCCTTTTTAGTAGTTGCATAAATCTTCTGAGCAGCATCCAAGGTCTTGCTAGCATAATGAATGACATTTAATTTCTTGTCAACATGTTGTCCAAGGACAGCACCCATAGCAAAATCACTAGCATCACACATAATTTCAAAAAGGTAAACTCCAATCAGGTGGTTGGACAATAGGAGCAGTTGTCAAAGCTTTCTTCAAAGTTTCAAAAGCTTCCTTACAATCATCATCAAAAACAAAAGGAACATCTTTTTGAAGAAGATTAGTAAGGGGCTTTGAAATTCTGGAGAAATCTTTAATAAACCTCCTATAAAAACCAGCATGACCAAGGATACTATGAATACCTTTGATATCTCTAGGGCAAGGCATCTTCTCAATTGCTTCAATTTTGGCTCTGTCAACTTCAATGCCTCTTTTAGAGATCTTGTGTCCAAGAACAATCCCTTCATTAACCATGAAATGGCATTTCTCCCAGTTAAGAACAAGGTTGGTTTCCTCACATCTCTGCAAAACTTTGTCAAGGTTGTGCAAACAGTTATCAAAAGAGGTTCCATAGACGGAAAAATCGTCCATGAAAACCTCCACAATTTCTTCACAAAAATCATGAAAGATAGCAGACATACATCTCTGAAAGGTAGCAGGAGCATTACATAAACCAAAAGGCATACGCCTATAACCATAAGTACCATAAGGACAAGTGAAAGTGGTTTTCTCTTGGTCCTATGCTTTCACAGCAATTTGAGAAAACCCAGAATAACCATCAAGAAAGAAAAAGTGAGTCTTTTTGGACAACCTCTCAAGCATCTGATCAATAAAGGGCAAAGGATAATGATCTTTCTTAGTGACTTTATTAATCTTTCTAAAATCAATGCACATTCTATACCCAACCACTACTCTTTGGGGTATAAGCTCATTATCCTCATTAGGCACAACAGTTATTCCCCCTTTCTTGGGAACACAATGAACAGGGCTAACCCATTGACTATAAGCAATAGGATAAATAATACCACCATAAAGGAGTTTTAATACCTCATTTCTTACCACATCCTTCATCTTAGGACTTAGACGGCGTTGGTGCTCAACAACTGGTTTTGCATCAGGCTCAATATTAATAGCATGCTGAAATATAGTAGGATAAATTCCTTTTAAATCATCAAGATTATAACCCATAGCTCCTCGGTGCTTCTTCAATACCTCCAATAACATTTCTTCTTCCTTCCCTGAAAGTTTAGAGCTAATAATAACAGGATATATCTTCTTATCATCAATATAAACATATTTAAGATCATTAGGTAAAGGTTTTAATTCAAAAACAGGATCCCCTTTAGGTAGTAGTGTGGTATCCAAATCTTCCACAGGTAGATTATGCTTAAGTTGTTCCGGCTGACAAGAAAAAACTTCGTCAATCTCATTTCTTTCCTTCATGAAGACATCACTTTCATGGTCTTCCATGAACTGGTGCAAAGCATTGTTAGGAGCAAGAGAAATAGCAGACAGTTGTTCAACCCTAAAATCTTCATCAGGTAATTCATTTTCATAAGGAGTTTTGGCAAATTTGGAAAAATTGAACTCATAAGATTCTCCAGCAAACTTATTCAAAACTTTTTCCTTCCTACAATCTATGATAGCCCCACAAGTATTAAGGAAGGGTCTACCAAAGATGATAGGATAGGTTTTACTAGCTTCTTTACCAAGTACTAGAAAATCAGCAGGGTATTTAGACTTACCACAAAGGACCTCCATGTCTCTTACAATACCAATGGGGCAAACGTTATCTCTATTAGCAAGGTGAATAACCACATCAATGTCCTCAAGCTCACAAGGACCAATCTCATGCATAATTTCCCTGTAAAACTCATAAGGAATAGCACTAGAACTAGCACCAATATCACATAAACCATAATAGCTATGGCTACCAATTTTAACAGAAAGCACAGGAACACTAGCTTTTCTAACTTTCTTAGGATGAGAAACAATATTAGTAGCGTCTTCACAAAAGACAATATGCTCATCCTCTATATTTCTAGTGACAAGATCTTTCACAACAGCTACCACATGCTCAATATCAATAAGCTCATCAGACCCTATAGTTTTCTTTGTACTTTTTCTAACCACAGTAGCCATAATAGAATGCTCCCTCACCTTGGAAGGAAAAGGAGTTTTCTCAATATAAGGTTCAGGAAAAATAGGATCAACAGTACAAACCTCTGTACTAGCAGGAACATGGGTGACAGTGTCTTTATAAGGAGCGTGGTACTTGTCCCACTCTTTCTTGGGAAGTTCAATATAAGAGGCAAAGGCATTAAAACATTTTGTAAGAACTTGGGGATAAAGGCCAAACTTATTGCAGACATCATGTAAGTTATCAGTTCCCATAAAAGATTTAATGCATTCATAATCATAGTTTATACCTGACTTCCTTCCCTTGTCATTCTCCCAAGCCTCAGTGTTATCTTGAATACGGTCTAAGAGATCCCATTTAGCTTCTTCCTTCATACGTGTGAATGATCCAGCACAAGAAGCATCTAGTAAATCTTTATCATGAAGAGAAAGCCTAGCATAAAAGTTATTGAGAATAATATTTTTAGGGAGTTCATGAATAGAATTAATAAAGAAGCTTGAGCTGGATCATATTATGCTTGAGCTGGATTCATGAACTCCCTAACAATATTATTCTCAATAACTATGCTAGGCTTTCTCTTCATGATAAAGATTTACTATATGCTTCTTGTGCTTGATCATTCACAAGTATGAAGGAAGAAGTTAAATGGGATCTCTTAGACTGTATTCAAGATAATACTGAGGCTTGGGAGAATGACAAAGGAAGAAAGTCAGGTATAAACTATGATTATGAATGCATTAAATATTTTATGGGAACTGACAGCTTCCGTGATATTATCAATGAGTTTGGTCTTGATTCCCAAAGTATTGCCAGTTATTCTAAGGCTTTTGCCTCTTACATTGAAATTCCCAAGAAGAAGTGGAATAAGTACCATGCTCCTTATAAAGATGTTGTTAATCATGCTCTAGTTAGAAGTACTCAATTTTGCACTACTAATCATATTGTACCTGAACTCCATGTTGATAAAATGCCTTTCCCAGCTAAGGTAAAGGAGTATTCTATGATTATTAGTGCAAATAACAAGGGTACAATAGAAACTGTGGAGCCTGGTAAGCATTTGAGTGATGAACCTGTGGTAGCTATTGTGAAAGACACTGTCACTAGAAATATAGAGGATGAACATATTGTCTTCTGTGAAGGCACTTCTAATATTGTCTCTCATCCTAGTAAGGCTAGAAAAGCTAGTGTTCATATGCTTTCTATTAAAATTGGTGATCATTGCTACTATGGTTTATGTGATATTGGTGCTAGTTCTAGTGCTATTCCTTATGAACTTTACAGGGAAATTATGCATGAGATTGGTCCTTGTGAGCTTGAGGACATTGATGTGGTTATTCACCTAGCTAATAAGGAAACCATTTGCCCCATTGGCATTGTAAGAGATGTGGAGGTTCTTTGTGGTAAGATTAAGTATCCTGCTGATTTTTCTAGTGCTTAATTCAGTAGCTAGCAAAACTTGTCCTATCATTTTTGGTAGACCTTTCTTGGATACTTGTGGAGTTATTATTGATTGTAAGAATGAAAAAGTTTTAACTAAGTTTGATGGAGATTCTTATGAGTTTAACTTTTCCAAATTTGATAAAGGTCCTTGTTAAAATAGCTTGCCTAATAAAGATTTCAGGATGGAACAACTTGCTTCAAATGATCCAGTCTATGACCTTGGACCTCTTTTTGGTGACTGTAAGTATGCTTATTCTGATAATAAAGTTGTCTCCAGTGACAGTTATATTTTCAACTTTGTTCAAAGTGCCACTGAAAGTTATTTTGAGAAAGGGAAACATGGTTTTATGCATCTCAATGATGTTAAGTTTTCCCGTTTTATGTTGAAAGCTTTGAAGTTGCATCTGTTTTGTCTTCCTATGCTAGTGGATTTTTGTTTCAACAATTCGTTTTCCCATGATACCCCCATGCATAGGAAGTGGATTAGGATCAAGTGTGTTGGTTATTTGTTTCTTGATGCTCTTTTTCACTCCAGATATATATATCCTATGTGAGCATCTTTGGAAGTTTCAAGCCTAACTTAAAGGCATTAAAGAAAAGTACTTGTTGGGAGATAACCCAAGAGTTTTGTCGAGTCTTCAAAGTTATTACCTCTGTAATAACCGCTCCTTATCCTTTTTGTTTTGGTTTTTGTGTCAAGTTCAACTACTTTTGTGAAGTAGAGAAGTTGTGAAAAGTGGCTGTCCTGGGACAGATTTTTGTGTTATACTGTAAAACTTCGTGAGGGAGCTCAGTACTTCGGATGGAGCTGAATTTTTATGAGCTTGTTCTACAAGTTGTTACCCAACTTTCATCTGTTCTGCACTTTTTGATTTGAGCAACAGAATGTCTTCGAAAAAATCAATCTTTAATTGTTGTCTGTTTTGACAGATTTCTGCCATCATTTGCATTTGCCTCTTACAAAAGCTTTTGTTTTGATTGGTTTTCATTTTAAATGTTTACCAAAGGTTTATTGTTTTTGCTTACACTAATGTTGTCATTGAGTTTGTGCAAAAGTTTTGTATGAAGGAAATTCGCAGGAGAAAGAGAGAAGGAATCTACAGAGTTCGTCTTTGAATAGGTAAAAGTGGTGAAAACAGAAGGTTCGTGAAACCCCAATCTTTTTATATTTTTGATGTTTTTAATACATAAGGGAAATTGCGAGACAAAACTGAAGATGAAACGGATCCCGGGGTGGACAAACCTACCCCAGGCGCGGGCCCATCCTGGCCGCGCCTGGAGGAGGTTTGCCACCCTCGAACTCCGTCTCCGCTTTGTTTCCGTGTCAAAACTTTCCTTATGCATTGAATCTTCGTAATATATAACCCCCCGGATTCCCCGAGGTTCGTGCATCGTGTTCTCGTTGTGTTTTTGTTTTGATCTATTTCTGTCAGGAAATCTCCTCAAGTTTAGAGCACCATGGCCTCCGCCAATGACGAAGGCAAGAAGCCCGAGGAAGAAGAACCTCAAGTTTCCAAGGAGGAGGAGATCCCGGAATGATATGAAGGTGACATGGAGGAGGCCAAGCAACCAGACACCCGCGCTACCATCGCAAGCATTGGTTTGGTGGCACTATCGACCAAGCTTAAGAAGACAGCATGGATGTCTACAGGAGGGAAACCTCCATGTCTCTTCTACAATCCACAACCATCTCCTCCACGTAATGAGAGACCCTTCCATACACTTATACATGAATATCAATATCAACATGTGCCCAAAGGAAATTTGCCTTCGTTTATGCGTCGTTCTAACAATGCAGAGAAGGATCATGCTAGGGATGAAGAGTGGGGAAAGAACAACAAGAACTGGGATTCTCAGACTGACATGATCATGAACCGTATAGAGCAAAACTCGGAGCTAATCCGTACTCTTACTTTTGAGTTCGAGGAACTAAGGAAGTTGATTGAGGACTTATCAAGAGAACACCACCACCAAAGGAGCAATTCGTCATCAGGTTTGGCGTCCCCTTGGCTTGTTCCAAGCTTGGGGGAGTGCCGCGGTATCACCACCACTATCTATTATCTTTTACCTTTTTAGTGGATTCATATTTGTGGTACAGAGGTTATCTTATAGTTTGGTTTGCATGTGGAAGTATCTCTCCTTTAGTTGATTATCTATGTATCCCTTGGTGTGAGTGCCTTTATTAAATATTAATGAGAAGTCTCATATTTTACTTTTTGCACTTCTTATTTTAGTTTGCAATCTCTATTATATGATGGATCTTGTTGATCAGTATTGGCACCACTCTGGGATCATCAAGTGGATCTAAATTGGTTTTGGCAAACCAAGTCTGTTCAGTGGCTTTATTTTGAAAGAAAAAAAGCTTACAGGTATTTGGTATCATTTATTTTCTTTCTTGTTGGCTCATAAACTTAGTATTATTTATTTAAGATTATTTTGTGTTTACAAGGAAGATTGCATGTTTGGCTTTATTACTTGTATGTTTGCTCGTTTCTTTCAACTCTCTTGTTTGCTACCCAGCCTTGCTAGCCAAAAACCTGTTTTCAGATGGCATACTTCTCATATTTCCAAAATCCTTTGAACCAAAAAAAAACTTTGCCATTTGTGTCCACCATATCTACCTAGTAGTTGTTGCTATTCCTAGCAAATTTTCAAGATTCATCTACCTTTCGAATTAAAAGGTATTATTTTATATGAAAACTAGTTAGTAAAGCTCTCACGAACTTGATGGCACACCTTATTTACTTACCCCTAATAAACTTGAACCATTGTGAACATCGAAGTTGTATATGCTTGCATCTATACGTTGGGATTAGCAGAACCGTGTTGTCACGGGGAACGTTTTCAACATTGCACTTGTACTCTGTACACAGTTGATATCGTGCTCTTTTGTCTATGGATGTCAACGGTGTGAAATAAAGAGGGAACTTGTAAGTCCATGGAGTTTGTATTCTGTGTTAGAGAAACGCCTGGGCCACTAGCCTAAGCCATGTTTAATCATGGTGGAAACTTGCAGCATCACCATAGTGAGTCATCTATGAAGCATCCTCAATAAAAAGCTATGCATATGGTAAATAAAAAGATCGCTGAGGTGCTCATTGTCTGCTTGTCTTGTCATTTTGGTTATGGGAAAGCTCTTGTACCATGTGCAAGGGGTACCCCGTTGGCGGTTCTCAATGATATGCAAATACTTACAATGACAAGAACTTACCTGGACCCAAAGTTGAGTATGCATGAGGAGTGGCCCTCATATTCAAGGGACATGAGATTGCTAACCTATATTTCGTCAAGCATATACTCCATCTTTGTTCACTTTAACCTTAATCATCTCAAGATGCTTATGATAGGGGCAATGAGGGCTGAAATCTAGTAAGTACCATAATCTTTTGGAACCTCTTTATGACTTGTAATCCCTGCTACCCTCTAAGAAGGGACATTTCTCCTAGTTACCAGTTGAGTCAGTAAACCTATTTCCTCTCTTTCTCCAGCAAGCTTTTGAGTTTTTGTGTTTCAAGAATTCATATGGTGATTTATTCAATCAAGTTTTTCATCTTCCTTGTTTACACAAAACTCTTGAAAGGATACAGATGTCGCCTAGAGGGGGGTGAATAGGCAATTAAAACTTTTTCGAGAGTGGCTCGACAAAGGCGGAATTAAACTAGCGTCTACTTTGTCAAGCACAAAACCTAGAACAATCTAGGGTTCACCTATGTGCACCAACAACTTATGCTAAGCAAGACAAACAACTATGTGATAGCAGGATATATACTTCAAGCACGAAGGCTATCACAAAGTAAAGTGCATAAGTAAGAGCTCGGGTATAGAGATAACAGAGGCACGCGGGGACGACGATGTTTTACCGAGTTCCTCCCAACATGGAGTACGTCTCGTTTGGAGAGGGGGTGGTATCTAAACACCTACGCCACAAAAGGCCTCCCTTATTCTCTGGTGAAACTCACCCCAACGGGATCGATCCATGCTTCCACTATTGGTGCACTTGTCGGTGGCAACCGGAACCTCTCACAAGGTTGGGGCACTTCTCCACAACTTAATTGGAGGCTCCCAACAAACGCCACAAAGGCCACAAGGTTGGGGCACTTCTCCACAACTTAATTGGAGGATCCCAAAAAACACCACCAAGGCCTCAACCTGCAACACAGCAAATCGTCTAGGGTTCCAAGAACCCAAGAGTAAAAAGCTTCTTAACTTTCACTCACCAAATCCTCCGGGGAGAACTCAAACCGATGCACTGAATGAAAATGGAAAGAAAACCACAAAGGTGCTCAAATACCTCACTCTCAAGTTCCAACAAAGCTACTAAATCTATTGGGGGAACAAGAGAGGAGGAATCAAAGAGGAACACAAAATCCCCCAAAATCTAGATCCCAAGGATACACTCACAAAGAGATGTTTTGGTTTGGTCAAAATGTGGATCTAGATCTCCTCTCTCTTCCACTCAAATATGGGCAAGAACCATGGGAGGGATTGAGAGATATCAAGCTTTGGAAGCTCAACAATGGAGGGGAAAACTTGCAAGAATAGTTGGGGAACCATTGGGGAAGAAGGCCCCTTAAATAGGTCCCCCCAAAATCCAACCGTTGAAGCCTAAAAAACGCGAATCCCAGTACTACCGGACTTTTTCCCGGTACTACCGGATATTCCCTGGGGATCCCAGGATGCCAAACGCACCTTATTCAGTACCACCCGGTACTAAAGGGCGGTACTACCGGACCTCCGATACTACCGGACCCTGGTCCGGTACTACCGGTCACCCCTGAACGAAAACGGTCATAACTTTTGCATCGGGACTCCGATTTTGATGATCTTGGGCTTGTTTCGAAGAGGACAACAAGATCTACAAGATCATGCAAAGAAACATAATAGTACAGCAAGGTAGGATATATCAAAATTACGAAAGGTTTAACCTCTCTCAAAAAGACGAACCAATAAAACCTCCAACATCGAAAACGTTACAGAAAATGCATATGAAATCCGTTTTTGATGAACTAGAGCTTGTCATGGAGATTAACACAAGATATAAATCCTCACATGAGTAAGAACCAAATAATGGAAGGTTTTAAATATCTCTAAAATACAAACCGGTAAAACCTCCAAGATCAAAACGCAATAAGATATAAAAGGGAAATCCATTTTTGATGAACCAGAGCTTGTTATGAATATTACCACAAGCTCTAAAACCTTACATGGATAAGATCCAAATAACAACCAAGAAAGGATGATGCTAAGTATGAAAAGGTTTGATCTCTCTTCGAAAGATATGATCGAGTTACTCACTTTAGAGACCCTCTTGATAGTACGGTTGTCTATCTTATAAACCGGTCTCCTACACATAACATGAGACCGTCAAAAGCGAAAACCAATCAAGATTATACCTTTGTCTTGAGCATTCCACTTGATCTCGATGTAGACGAACTTGACCTTCTCAAGATGGAATGACTTTCTTGATTCCTCATCATCGATCCATGATCACCGAGGATGGCAAGCATCAAACATGAGATCTTCTATAGATGGCTCATTTTGAGCTTGCACAACACATCTTCTTCTCATTTCATCGACCTTGTAGCCAACACATGCTCCAAGCGATGCCAATGGACAATTCCTACAAGTACAACTTAATACACACATTAGTCCATAAATATTGTCATTAATTACCAAAACCACACATGGGGGCCCACATGTTCTTTCAATCTCCCCCATTTTGGTAATTGATGACAATCCCTTTAAGAGGGTTTATATAAGGAATATTAATGAATAAAATGGTAATACCAATATCAAATACTACATAAGTATGTTATATTGGTACCACCACCATATATAGAGCAAACTCCCCACAATACTATGCATGTGTGATGAACTTGAATTTCATTTCATATATTGCCAATCATTATCATTAGTGGAGTTTCCTCTATATACCACATGCAAAGCAACAACAAATATGCAAGAGCATGGAAGTAAAATGGTTAAGAACAAACTCAAAGCATAAACCATTTCCCTTAAACCCTCTAAAACTTCTCCTCCATTGGCATCGATTGCCGAAATGGGTGACAAGTTCTAGAAGGCCAATATATAGATAAATCCTCCAAAGGTGTGCATTCGCACATATCCAATGATGAATACTTTGGAGTAAGTAGAACTATATCGAGGACCCAAATATTTCCAAACAAAATAAAAAGAAGAGGCATCAACAAATAATGCAAGCAATTACAAGGTTCGACAAACCAAATGAAAACAACAAATGAGTCCAAATGGAAATAACAAGATATTATGAAATGAGCAAAAGAGTTCTTTAAATAACAAATATAGAAGCTCCCCAAGATTTGTGCATAATTCAAAATAATTGCATTAGAATACATATTGCACAGATATGGAATCCTCGCTCCCCCATAAGCATTTAAAACACAATAAATGAAAGATCAAATAAATGCTTAAATAAAATAGATAATCTCTCCAAGATTTATGCACACTTTAGAATCATTGTATTTCAATACAAAAATGCACAAATATGGAATCCTCACTCCTCCATAAACATTTAAGGCACAATAAATGAGAAACAACACAAATGAGCATTATTAAATGAATTAGATGAGCTCCCCAAAGATAATGCACCAATTATGATAATTGCATTTGCGAACAAAGTGCATAATCATGGAATCCTCACTCATCCAACTTCATTTATCAATACAAGGCATGAGAGACCAAATATGATAAGCACAAGGTGATACTATAAATAAAATTAGGAAGCTCCCCAAGGTATGGTTTTTGTATTTGAATACAATGTGCACAACATGGAATCCTCACTTCCTCTATTTTACTTATAAAACAACTTTGTGCAAATGAGCATATACCAAGGCATAAAATTTGGTTGAGTAATAAGTAAGAGACAACATACTAGCGGGCTCAACCACAAGGATGTGTGAGATGCATGACAAAGCATATAATAAGACTAGTACAAGGATGACCATTGCGTATCAACAAAGTATTCAATGAATGATATTGCTTAGTATGACCATACAACACCCACAAAATAAGGAAGATACCAAAAAATAGAGGAGTATGATGTCTCATGTGTATAAGTTTCTGCGTAGACAATCTCACAAAGATATTTATCCACAAAGAAACATGTACACACAAAATAGATACTAAAATAAATAGAGAAAGATATCCTAAATGAAGTCATGACAATACCAATAAGATTTTTCTTGAAAGCATGGCCAAAGGCTCAAATATATCTTATTGTACATCGATGAGCTTCAAAAACCAACACACCCCATACATTACAACTATCACCAAGGGAAAAGGAGAAAGTTGGAATATATGGAGAAAGGCAACAAGTGTCACTCTAATAAGGAAAAATCAACTAGCATAATATCACTATTGCACATGAGAGAAGTTGAGGAAAAGATAGGAAATAAAATTGCTAGATTGACATATTTGGGATTGGTGGATCATATGCATGATTTTGTATAGTCCCAATTATATGCACTCATCTCAACTTATACACATTTAAAATAGAGAGTCCTCTTAATGCCATGGCTAGAGATACAACAATAAACACAATAACAAAAATTCATGCCAAGATGCAACCTACAAAAGGTTAGAAGCAATATAAATATGCATGAGTAAGAGATACTTGTTATCGAGATATAATTGGTAGGATGTAGAGGATATGAATTCATTGATCATCCTATAGCTTGCCTCCAATTTTCATGTATGCATCATTTATTCAAAATTGAGAGACAAGCATGCAATCTATCTCCAATGTACCTAAAACACATTTAAGTACAAAATGGTCCCCAAACTTATTGGGTCCAAAGTAGTTAGTGCAACTACAAGACATAGGAGAGACTCCACATAAATATGTGCATATTGATATGAAATTGAATTTCATGCACAACTTAGCCGATGGGATTTGGTGGAGTTTCCTCTATATATTGGATCAAAGAAAGCAAGGATGCCATAATATAAACATATAGTAAATATGCATGCATAAAGCTTTCAAGAACCAAAAAGTAGATACAATTTGAACAAAAACACCAAGTAAATCGAGATTGCACACACAAGAGTGTGACATGACAAACGATGTCCAAATTGTATCAAAGAACCAATTCAACACATGAAAGATCACAAGTTCAACAAATGAACTAGGCTAAAACCAAAAGAGCAAAAGATAGATAGAAACAAAAATGCTCAAGGATTTATCTCATTCTAAAATGGTCAAATCATGAAACAAGGAATGAGACAAAACCAACTCCCAAAAAGAGCAAGGTACCAACAAGAAACCAAAATCCCCAAACTTCACATGATGGCACAAAATACCAAAACAAAAATATTGAGGTTCCAAGCACATAAAACCCAATATGGATCAAACAAAGAAGCATAAATATGAGTGTTCTAAATAATATAGGAGAGCTCCCCCATGGATAGTGCCTTATGTAGGATTTTGATTTTGAATGTAAAATGCACACAAATGAGATCATCACTACTACCTACAATAAGTAAAACACAATAGGATATCAATAAAATAAGAAGATCCAAAAGTAGCAAGGAATATGTAAGATCCCTCCTTTATAAAGGAAAAGGATCCCTGTGATTGCAATGCTAGTCCCTGGATCAATGCTAGCATCCACAGTTTAAGATGAAGTACACAGATACAAAGGTCATTATTACATTCATTCCAGAGACAAAAATAGTCTTTACAACTCCAAGGCCACAGGCCTAGTACAAGAGTTTGAATAAGAAAATAAATAGAAGTCTTCATCTTCATGTGCCACAGGCAAACATGTTGAGTGTAGACTCATGACTCCTAATCCTCATCAGAGTAACCTGCAACATCACAAGTTACAGCCAAGTGGGTCAATACATTGGAATAGTATTGGCAAGTGATACCTTAGTATAATTTAGGTGGACTAGATACTATATGCAATTTGGCTAAGTGTAGCTTGGCTTTCTTTGCTCAAAATAGGTTTTGCCTATTAGTTGAAATCACTAAGTTTTTCTTTGTCAAAACTTTTCCCAAGGTACCACCAATAGACATTGAGGTCCTTCACCCTTGTTCATCCACAAGTTTTACTTAGAAATTGGGATGAGGAGATTCTTGATAGCTTCCATGTCTTAATGCTCAAGTTGTCCTTTTCCAGGGACATAGCTAAGTACTTAGATTTTTCCATCTGCAGAGGTTGTGCACTTTCCCCACCAGACTTGATTTTCACCAAGACAGGACCTTTCAGAAGCCTTCCCTTAGACCAAATGGACGCGCTCCAACCTATCAGTCCCACTACCACCAACTGTCCAAATGGCTAAGTTCTAGCAACCTATATGATCCAGGCAGAGCCCATATTGCCAAGTGGCTGCACTTGAAGCTACTCAACACTTGGCCTCTAAAATCTCTTTGTTCCTGGGTGGCTTTCCACAAGTGAGATACACAAGGTTCACCAGTCCCCTGGCCTTGTGTAACCACTCAACACAAACCATTCCTTCCATTCCACCCAGGTGTTTCATTTACTTAGTTGTTTTATTAGGCAAAACACAAGTCCAAAGACTTAGAAATATTTTCATCATAGCATGTATATTTCACCAACCCTTGGTTGCTACTAGCTAGGCTAAGCATGGCATAGATAAGCATCTTAACTTAGTAATTAGCTAGCAATTCTACAACTACTAGGATTTCCCAACATGGCATATAAGTAAAACATAGCATGCATGACTAGCAAAATATTTCTAATTCTTAGTAGAAAACATAGGATAAAAATATTCATGAAGTCCCACTTGCCTTGGTAGTTTGGAGAGTAGTTACACTCTTCACAATCACAATCACAATCACAATCACTAGCACCAAAATCTACACAAAGAATTATAGCAACAAATCACATACAAAACATATACAATCAAAAATATGTGCATGCATGCAAAATGATATGTGATGATTTTTAAAACTCAACCAAGCAAGTATACAGTACTAGTTCATTAACAAGTTAAAACTTGTCAAACAACATTTATTTAAACCCTAAAACATTTCCTAAACATTTCATATACTCAAATTATCCCTACACAAGTTTCTGCAAATAAAACCATTTTCACAGAAGCAAAACATTAAACACATTGCATATTTAGAAAGGGCTTGCTCTCCTGATTCCATTGATATAAAATTTGTCAAATTCTAACGTGGAAATCAAAAGTTATAGCCAAAACAAATTTGAACATCTAATAGATTCAAATCCAGTTTTTAAATCTAAACCACTGCCACGCGTCTTAATCTAATTGGCCCATACTGCTTCGCGTTGGATCACGCTTCTGAGCCGTTATATCAACATAATCTGCACGGCCCAGATCTACTCGTAAAGGTTCGTTAAGTGATCTAATCTCGCACGCTGGATCCAGATCCAACGGCCCTGGATCAAACGACCAAAGCGGCGGTGGCTCTGGCGGCGAGCTCGCTTACGGCGGTGCTACAGATGTCTAGGGGTCGCGGAGCGCTACCAAACGCGACGACGTCGATGCTCAACACGGCAACGGCTTGGCAAAGGCGACGGACGCGATCCGGAGCTCGTCGGAGTTGCGGGCGGCGTCTGTTGCCTGATGTCGAGGTCGTTGCCGAGGCTCTGCGTCGACCTGGCACAAGCCATATGGTTAAGGATACGCGCAAGGGTCTGGCGAACAGGACAGTACCAAAGGGAAGGCAAGGGGCGCTCGATTCTTACCGATATTGCTCGTCGGAGTCGAGCGGCGGCTCTGGTGGTTGCGGGCGTGAACGAAGACGGCGACCTGGGTCATGAGCAGGAAAGCCATGGGTGTTAGCAGATGCACAAGGACGTGGTGGTCACGCTCACTTGAACCAGAGACAGAGGGGCGGTCGGAGCTTACCGGAATCGCTGCTGAGTTGTTCATTTGCGGATGATCAGGCAATTGCGGCAGCCCGGGGCGTAGAGGTGGCGCTAGGTGAGGGAAATGGCATGCGGCAGAGGGTCTTATAGCCGAGCGGGGCGAGGATCGCAGCGTATCAATGGCAATTAAGCGATGTATGGCGAGCAGGTAACGGGCGTGGCGGTAGCGTGATTGGCGAATGACGTGGTCGCAGGTCCACTCGTCGTGAGTTAAACAATGAGGGGTGGGGTCGTGCGGTGACACAGGGTGTGTCTGCGGGTGAGCAAGAGAGAGGGAGACCCCGGGTGGGCTTAGTGGGATGGATTAGCAGTTGGGCCAGATAGGTAGCGCTGGCCCTTTTCTATTTCTTTTCTCCTTTTCTTTTTCTGTTTTGATTTTCTGGAATGATTTTTAAATCCAAATTAAATGAGTTTGAATTCAAATCTTCTCTAGGTTTTTATACTGAAAACCTTGCATTCAAATGTGTGTCAAACATTACTGTCCAATCCAAACAGTTTGATCAAGTGAAAATAAAAATAAAACCAAGCCTTTTTTATATATATTCAATAGGCATAATATTGGTTTTATTTCTCATTTGTTTTGAAACTTGTTCAAACTTTTGAAAGTGCCTAAGTTTGAATTTCAAACCTTTACTGAATCAAAACAAGTATTCTTCTCCTTGGAAGATAGCATTAAGGCTAGAGCACACTTACATGAAATATTAAGCATAAATGCTTCTGTTTTGAAATGTTTTGTTTGAAATGAAAATCATATGATCATGGATGCATGGATGATATGCATGAGTTTGAAACATGATTTTACGGATGTTACAAATCTAACCCCCTTAAGGTGAATCTCTCCCTCGAGATTCGGATTGGCTAGCAAATAGGTGAGGGTGGTCTTTCCGAAGATCATCTTCTCTTTCCCATGTTGCTTTCTCTTCGGAATGATGGTTCCACTGAACTTTGCAAAACTTGATAGTCTTAGTCCGTGTGACTCTTTCTGCAGTCTCAAGAATCTTGATAGGTTTCTCTTCATAAGTGAGGTCACTTTCCAATTGGACCTCCTCCAAAGGTATAGTATCCTTTAAAGAAGTTTCTTCCATTTCTAGGTGACATTTCTTAAGCTGACTCACATGAATCACATTATGGACAGCTGACAATGACTCCGGTAATTCAATTTCATAGGCAAATTCTCCTTTACGACTCAGAATCTTGAATGGTCCAACATATCTTGGGGCCAACTTTCCTTTGACTCCGAACCTCTTCACTCCACGAAGTGGTGACACTCTAAGATAAGCTCTATCACCGACTTCGTAGGTGACTTCTCTACGCTTTGGATCTACGTAGCTTTTCTTTCGGGATTGTGCTATCTTCAATTTGTCCTTAACCAACTTGACTTTCTCTTCGGCTTCTTTGATAAGTTCTGGTCCGAACAAACTTCTTTCTCCCACACCATTCCATAACAATGGGGTGGTACACTTTCTCCGGTAGAGAAACTCAAATGGTGCCATCTCAATGCTGGCTTGATAGCTGTTGTTATAAGAAAATTCTGCGTAAGGCAGACTTTCATCCCAACTGGCTCCATAGTCTAGGGAACATGCCCTCAACATGTCTTCAAGAATCTAATTAGTTCTTTCTGTCTGTCCATCAGTTTGAGGATGAAAAGCAGTGCTGAATTCCAACCTCGTTCCCAATGACTCATGTAGTTGTCTCCAAAAATGGGAGTGAATTGAGTTCCCCTATCAGACACAATGCTCTTGGGCACTCCATGTAGACATACAATTCTACTCATGTAGATTTTGGCCAACTTAGCACTTGTATAAGTTGTCTTCACGGGTATGAAATGAGACACTTTGGTTAGGAGATCCACTACTACCCAAATAGAATCATATCCTGACCTGGTCCTTGGTAACCCGGTAATGAAATCCATACCAATCCTGTCCCACTTCCAATCAGGAATAGGTAGTGGTTGAAGTAAACCTGCTGTTTTCTGATGTTCCGCCTTCACTCTACTACACACATCACATAATGCAATATGTTCAGCAATGTCCTTCTTGAGATTATTCCACCAAAATATTTCTTTCATATCCATGTACATCTTGGTGTTACCCGGATGAATGGAATACGGTGAGTTGTGTGCTTCTTGCAAAATCAGTTTCCGAAGCTCCGGATCTTGTGGAACACAGATACGTTTCCCATGCCATAAAGTACCATGTTCGTCTTCATGGAACCCTTTGGCTTTTCCCTTGCCAATTTTTTCTTTAATCTCTTCAATTTCCTTATCAATCTTCTGGGCTTCTTTGATCTTGTCTAACAAAGTGGGTTGAACATCCAAAGACATGAGATGTCCTTCAGACACAATCTCCAATCTGAGATCTCTAAATTGGACACACAAATCATCGGGCAATTCTCCCTTGGTTAGGCCATTCACAAAAACCTTGCGGCTTAAAGCATCCGCTACAACATTTGCTTTACCGGGATGGTATTGCAAACTTAAGTCATAGTCCTTGATGAGTTCTAGCCATCTTCTTTGTCTCATATTAATTTCCTTATGGGTGAAGATATACTTCAAACTTTTGTGATATGTGAACACTTCACAACGCTTTCCGAAAAGATAGTGTCTCCATGTTTTGAGTGCATGGACAACAGAGGCTAACTCTAAATCATGAGTGGGATAGTTCACTTCATGAGTTTTGAGTTGTCTCGAGGCATAAGCCACAACTTTTCCTTCTTGCATAAGTACTGCACCCAAACCATGATGAGATGCATCACAATATACTTGGAAATCTTTTTCCAGGTCTGGCAAACACAAGACTGGTGCTGTCACAAGTCTCTTCTTGATTCTGAAAGAGTTCACAACCTTCAGACCAAGCAAATTTCTTGTCTTTCTTTAGCAATTCAGTCATAGGCTTAGCTACCTTGGAGAAATTCTCAATGAACCTTCTGTAGTAACCTGCTAAGCCAAGGAAACTACGAACTTCCTTCACTGACTTGGGAGATTCCCATTCAGTTACAGCTGAAACTTTAGCAGGATCAACTGCTACACCATCCTTTGTCATAACATGTCCAAGAAATCCGACTTCATTCAACCAGAATTCACACTTGCTAAATTTGGCATACAATTTATGCTCTCTAAGTTTCTCAAGTATCAAACGCAAATGTCCTTCATGTTATTCCTTGCTCTTGGAGTAGATCAAAATGTCGTCAATAAAAACGACAACAAACTTATCAAGAAATTCCATGAACACCTTGTTCATCATGTTCATAAAGTATGCTGGAGCATTGGTCAATCCAAATGGCATCACGGTATACTCATACAATCCATACCTTGTGGTGAAAGCTGTCTTAGGTATGTCTTGGTCCCTTATCTTGAGTTGGAAATAGCCTGACCGGAGATCAATCTTTGAGAACACACAAGCTCCTTCCAGCTGATCAAACAAGTCATTGATTCTAGGCAAAGGGTATTTGTTCTTGATGGTCACCTCATTGAGTGAACGGTAATCAATGCATAACCTTTGACTTCTATCATTCTTCTCCACGAACAAAACTGGGGCTCCCCAAGATGAAGAACTTGGTTGAATAAATCCTTTCTGCAACTGCTCTCCGAGTTGTTTCTTGAGTTCTTTCAGTTCATCCACTGACATCTTGTACGGTCTCTTTGCTATTGGTCCAGATCCTGGTAGCAAATCAATAAGGAACTCCACATCTCTATCTGGTGGCATTCCCGTCAATTCTTCTGGAAACACATCCGGATATTCACTCACAATTGGCACACTGTCTATGCTAACCCCCTTAAGAGAATTTAGCTTACTCCCTTTTGATTCAAAGTTAGACTTAAATTTAATCCGTTTTCTTTCCAGGGTTGTGAGTGCGACAGTACGATTAGCACAATCTAGTACTCCTTCATACTTAGCCATCCAATCCATTCCCAAAATTACGTCCAGTCCTTGGGAATCTAGGATTATCAGACTCACGGGAAATTTATGCTTTCCAAACTCTATTACTAGATACCGGCATCCAAGACTCACTATCATAGCTCCACATGGAGAACTAACTTTTATTGGACACCCAATGTTTTCAGTTGGAAACCCATTTCTATCAACAAATGCTTTTGATATGAATGAATGTGATGCTCCAGTATCAAAAATAACAAATGTTGGGATAGAATTGAGTCTGAACTTACCAGCAACAGCATCAGGCTCCTCATAGATTTCCTCCACATTGATGTGGTTAACTTGTCCCTTCTAAAAAGGGTTGGGCTTGTTGGGTCCTTCAACTTTCTTTTCTGGGCATTCATTTGCATAATGCCCCATCTTCTTGCACTTGAAGCATTCAACCTGACTGATGTCCTTCTTGACAGGCTGGCTTCCACTGCCACTTCCATTTCCACTTTGGTGGCTCTTATATCCACCCTTGTGGTTCTTGTACTTGTCATTGTCATGACCACGATGATGCTTGTTGTCATGACGGTTGTGGTTGTGGTTCTTGTTGAATTTCCCATGCTTGTGGGATCCTGAGCTTCCACTGTCATCGTAATGGGAACGTTTGTGAGACGATCCCGAGCTATGCTTGTCCGAGTGCTTTCTCTTCCTGCTCTCAACTTGTTTCATTTTGTTCTCCAAAATAGCAGCCTTATCACAAAGAGACTGGTATGTGGGAACATATGCCACAGCCAACTGCAGGTTCAGCTCATCATTCAACCCTTCGAGGAACTTTTCTTTCCTCTTAGCATTAGTGTCAACTTCATCCGGTGCATAACGCGCCAGATTGTTGAACTCCTCTATATACTCAGCCACGCTGCGGTGGCGCTGCTTCAGGTTATGAAACTCTTTCTTTTTCAGACTCATCACTCCAGATGAGATATGAGCAGTACGAAAGCCATCCTCAAAGATAGCCCATGTCACATCTTCTATGGGAGTGGTGATCTGGAAGTTATCCCACCAAGTGGCGGCTGGTCCCTCCAGCAAATGTGCTGCAAATCTGACCTTTTCTGCATCAGTACAGCCCACAGTTACCAAGTCCTTGTTCACAGAGCGTAGCCAATCGTTGGCCACCATGGGATCAGTTGTTCCTGAGAACTTTGCTGGCCTCAATCTCAAGAACCTGGTAAGCATGTCAAAACCTGGTGGGTTGTTGTTGTTGTTATTGTTGTTGTTGTTTTGGTTTTGGATGAGCATCATCATCATTTGCATCAGCTGAGTCTGAGCTGTCATCATTTGTTGAATTTCTGGAGTGATCTTGTTGTTGTTGGGGTTGGGATTTGCACGACGAGGAGGCATCTGTAGTTTGTTCAACAGAGATAAGAATGAGATACCCATAGATGCTTTCATGCACAATACAACACATAAACAATCACAAAGCATGCAACATAATGATAAAAGTTCAACAACCAGATAACAAGTTCGCAAAGTAAAACACACACAAATAACAAGCCATCCACATGTTGTATGGTCAAATAACAAGTTCTCAACGACAAGTATGATAATAAATGATAAATGAGTAGTCAAATCTACTCCTCGGCATCAACCTCCTCCTCGACAAAGGTAAGACCTGCGTTCTCCATTGCGGTCTTGTATTCCTCGACGCTGGTGGTCAAGGTCTCTATCTTGGCTTTGAGAGCCCTCTTTTGAGAACGAAGCCTCTCAATCACCGTCTGCTGATGCTCGAGCTCGAAGTCCTTGGCCTGTAGTTCTTCAGTCATGTCCCGGATCTTCTTGTTCCTATCCTGGACTCACTTCTCCTGACTATTGAACTTTCTGTCCTGGCTCTCAAACTTTGCCTCCATCTCCTTAACTATCTCATCTTGCTCCGCGAAGAGCTTGTCCTTCTCGCGAAGCTGCACCTGGAGTTCATCATTGTTGAGCATGACGTTGGTCCTATCAGAATCCACGTGCCTAATGAGAGCCTCTAAGTCCTGGAGGTATAGACGAATCGGCTCCGCTGTGTCCCTCGAATCGTCCTCGAAGTCGATGGACTCACCATCCTCATCACGTCTACCGAAGACGTGGAAGTGAGTACCTCTAACCTGTCGGGAGTGTCTCCCTAGCAGACGTCCTATCAGATCCTGCATGACTACCTCAAGGCCTCTCTCCTTGTCATCATGCATGAGCTTGAAGATGATGGCCTCCATGGTAGGCTCTGCCTGGCGTCCGGGCCGGTTGACCTTGAAGCCCCAAAGGTCTTTCCTCTCAAACTTGGTGAGGGGAAGCACCATGATGGTAGGAAGAGGGAGATTGAGCAAAGTAGTAAGCTCAACAATACGAGGACCAAAGCGAGTTCCCTGGAACTCCTCAACAGTGCTGATGGTAACAGTAGGCATCTATTTATAAGATAGAAAAAGTTAGAACAACACAATTCAAGATAAAAAAACAAGGCAAAACATCACATAAATATCCTTGGAAATCAAAACACACAAGTCATGGCACACATGGATCCATTACAACAACCAAGGTTCAACTTATTTTAAAGCAACATTTGGAAAATAAGGTGATAAGTGGTGGTCCAACTAACGAACTACGTTTACAATCCTATCTCATTGGATCTGTTGGCTAACACAATGTTTCTAGAAGCAATCAGTCTATCTTGCTCACATGACTCCATCACTAAGTCTATAATGTCTCCTCTTAAGGTTTGGTTGGTAGCTTCCAACTCTTGGGTATGTTTCTTCTCTTCCTTTAGGTCACTTTGGAGGTTGAGCATTCTGCACTTGACTCTATCACCAAGTTCTTTGATGGTCTTCCAAGCTGCATCCCTTGTTGATTCAAAGGATGTAGTGTGCACCACTGAATTGGTGAACATGCAAAATCCTTTTTCCTTGTGGTTGTCTTCCTTGTTTTTATACAAGTGAAGTTGCACCCACCAGTATTCAACCCCTTCATCCATCACAGGAAACCCTTTGTACACAGCTGCACCTTGTATCTCTAATGCAACCATGAGGTCCTTGAGAACCTTGGGAAATTCTGTCTCTCACTCCAAGGTCATTGTCATGAGTGGTCCTTTCCTTACGGCTTCGTTGATGGTGTTCATCTACAAATAGAGATGAGAAAGAAGATTAGAAAAGTTTATGAGAAGAATAGACAAGTGTAGAAGTTGCTGAAAAATTTTCCTTAGTGGTTTCCAATCCTAGGGTCATAATCCTACGGGCAACACAGTGCTCTGATACCATCTGTAAGATCCCTCCTTTATAAAGTAAAAGTATCCCTGTGATTGCAATGCTAGTCCCTGGATCAATGCTAGCATCCACAGTTTAAGATGAAGTACACAAATACAAAGGTCATTATTACAGTCATTCCAGAGACAAACATAGTCTTTACAACTCCAAGGCCACAGGCCTAGTACAAGAGTTTTAATAAGTAAATAAATAGAAGTCTTCATCTTCATGTGCCACAGGCAAACATGTTGAGTGTAGACTCATGACTCCTAATCCTCATCAGAGTAACCTGCAACATCACAAGTTACAGCCACAGTGGGTCAATACATTGGAATAGTATTGGCAAGTGATACCTTAGTATAATTTAGGTGGACTAGATACTATATGCAATTTGGCTAAGTGTAGCTTGGCTTGCTTTGCTCAAAATAGGTTTTGCCTATTAGTTGAAATCACTAAGTTTTTCTTTGTCAAAACTTTTCCCAAGGTACCACCAATAGACATTGAGGTCCTTCACCCTTGTTCACCCACAAGTTTTACTTAGAAATTGGGATGAGGAGATTCTTGATAGCTTCCATGTCTTGATGCTCAAGTTGTCCTTTTCCAGGGACATGGCTAAGTACTTAGATTTTTCCATCTGCAGAGGTTGTGCACTTTCCCCACCAGACTTGATTTTCAGCAAGACAGGACCTTTCAGAAGCCTTCCCTTAGACCAAATGGACGCGCTCCAACCTATCATTCCCACTACCACCAACTGTCCAAATGGTTAAGTTCTAGCAACCTATATGATCCAGGCAAAGCCCATATTGCCAAGTGGCTGCACTTGAAGCTTCTCAACAATTGGCCTCTAAAATCTCTTTGTTCATGGGTGTCTTTCCACAAGTGAGATACACAAGGTTCACCAGTCCCCTGGCCTTGTGTAACCACTCAACAAAAACCATTCCTTCCATTCCACCCAGGTGTTTCATTTACTTAGTTGTTTTATTAGGCAAAACACAAATCCAAAGACTTAGAAATATTTTCATCATAGCATGTATATTTCACCAACCCTTGGTTGCTACTATCTAGGCTAAGCATGGCATAGATAACCATCTTAACTTAGTAATTTCCTAGCAATTCTACAACTACTAGGATTTCCCAACATGGCATATAAGTAAAACATAGCATGCATGACTAGCAAAATATTTCTAATGCTTAGTAGAAAACATAGCGATAAAAATATTCATGAAGTGCCACTTGCCTTGGTAGTTTGGAGAGTAGTTACACTCTTCACAATCACAATCACTAGCACCAAAATCTACATAAAGAATTATAGCAATAAATCACATACAAAACATATACAATCAAAAATATATGCATGCATGCAAAATGATATGTGATGATTTTTAAAACTCAACCAAGCAAGTATACAGTATTGGTTCATTAACAAGTTAAAAACTTGTCAAACAACATTTATTTAAACCCTAAAACATTTCATAAACATTTCATATACTCAAATTAGCCCTACACAATTTTCTACAAATAAAACCATTTTAACATAAGCAAAACATTAAACACATTGCATATTTAGAAAGGGCTTGCTCTCCTGATTCCATTGATGTAAAATTTGTCAAATTCTAACGTTGGAATCAAAAGTTATAGCCAAAACAAATTTGAACATCTAATAGATTCAAATCCAGTTTTTAAATCTAAACCACTGCCACGCGTCTTAATCTAATTGGCCCGTACTGCTTCGCGTTGGATCACGCTTCTGAGCCGTTAGATCAACATAATCTGCACGGCCCAGATCTACTCGTAACAGTTCGTTAAGTGATCTAATCTTGCACGCTTGATCCAGATCCAATGGCCCTGGATCAAACGACCAAAGCTGGGCGGCGCTGGCGGTGGCTACTGGCAGCGGCGAGCTCTGCCTACGGCGGCGCTTCTGAGATGTCTAGGGGTCGTCGAGACGCTTACGGAAGCGACGACGTCGATGCTCAACTCGGGCGACTTGGCAAAGGCGCCGGGACGCAGTCGCTGGAGCTCGTCGGAGTTGCGGGCGGCATCTGTTGCTTGATGTCGAGGTCGTTGCCGAGGCTCTGCGTCGACCTAGCACAAGCCAGATGGTTTAGGAGACGCGCAAGGGTCTGGCGAACAGGACGGTACCAAAGGGGAGGCAAGGGGCGCTCGGTTCTTACCGCTATTGCTCGTCGGAGTCGAGCGGCGGCTCTGGTGGTTGCGGGCGTGAACGAAGACGGCGACCTGGGTCATGAGCAGGAAAGCCATGGGTGTTAGCAGATGCACAAGGACGTGGTGGTCACGCTCACTTGAACCAGAGACAGAGGGGCGGTCGGAGCTTACCGGAATCGCCTGCCGGAGTTATTCTATCTGCGATCAGAGGCAATGCGCGGCACTGGGCGAGAGGTGGCTCTAGGTGAGGGGAAATGGCCGCGGTGCTGAGGGGGTCTTATAGCCAGAGTGGGGGCGAGGATCGCGTATCAATGGAAATTAAGCGCAGCGATAGCCAGGCGAGCGAATGGCAGCGCGCGTGATTGACAACGCGGCTCGGGAGTGGTCCAGGGTCATGGGGGTCGAGGTGTGGGGAGGGGGGGTGGGTGAGTGAGGAGTGGGGTGAGAGGGGTGAGTGTGATGAGAGGAGAGGTGGGGGTGGGCTTAGCGATGGATGAGCCTTTTCTTTTCTTTTCTTTTTTTTTCTTTCTTTTTTTTTTTTTTTTTTTTTGAATGATTTTTAAATCCAAATCAAATGATTTTGAATTAAAATCTTCTCTAGGTTTTTATACTGCAAACCTTGCATTCAAATGTGTGTCAAACATTATTGTCCAAGACAAACACTTTGATCAAGTGAAAATAAAAATAAAACCAAGCCTTTTTTATATATATTCAATAGGCATAATATTGGTTTTATTTCTCATTTGTTTTGAAACTTGTTCAAACTTTTCAAAGTGCCTAAGTTTGAATTTCAAACCTTTACTGAATCAAAACAAGTATTCTTCTCCTTGGAAGATAGCATTAAGGCTAGAGCACACTTACATGAAATATTAAGCATAAATGCTTCTGTTTTGAAATGTTTTGTTTGAAATGAAAATCATATGATCATGGATGCATGGATGATATGCATGAGTTTGAAACATGATTTTAGGGATGTTACAGAATACATGGGAGCACACAAAATATTTACTTGGCCAAAGATAGGACAAGATTAAGCAAAGGCCAAAGTGAATATGATTAATAAATTCTACCATAAATTGAGTATTCATTGTCCAAGGACAAGAAATATTGGGAATATTTTTCCCAAGATAGCTTGAATGGATATCCAAGATCATAGTTACAACAAGAAGCATATAACAAAATATAAGAATTAACCAGGATACTTAGAACAAGATTCTTGGTAGCTTCCAATAGTCACACAATCACTAGTGGTTAGAGTAACTTGAAGCAAATGGTTTCCATGAGGATATATATATATATCTAAATATGAGGAAACACATACCAAGAAACACTCTCACATACAAGATCCAAAATATGAGCAATAAAGGTATTCAAGCAAATTGGAACTTGTATGAGTAAATGGGTCACATAGGAGCTAGATAATTATCAATATCAATTCTAAGAGACACAACCTCAAATATTCACATTTTCTAGGATTGTAATATCCACTAAGCATAAGACTCCCCCATAATGTGATACGACTATAAAACCAACACGAGGCAAAAGGATACAGATAGAGATAATTAATGGACATTATAAAACTCAAATTTCTCATGAGAATTATACCACATAAAGACTAGACAATAATCCAATATAAATACTAGGTGGTATTCCTCATGTACACACAATTTTAGGATTGTGTAATTCCCAAGCATAACACTCCCCCAAAATGGGATAATCCATTAATCTCTCAAAAGAGCCAAATATAACCAAGTAAGACTCAAACACAAGAAACACACATATATGATGTGCCACCTAATCATACACAAATATGCTTGATACCTCAAGATAATTAAGTGGAAAGTACAACATGTACAAAAGCATGGAAGATAAAAAACCAACACATGCACAAGGGGGCAAGTAACTTTCAATGTAATGAGTTAAGCATTTGTTACCGCAAGGAGGAACATTGGAAATATAATATAATCATGATAATCCAAATGGCTTGGATTGACAATAATAATTGATGAAGATCCCTCAATTCTTCATAATGTAGCCAAGACTCCAATGTCCTCCAAAACACACCCATTGATCAAGTTTTGGCTTGTTGGTCCCCAACCAAGTTGGGTCCTAAGAAGTTAGTCACAATAGGCTTGGCAACCCAAATGGTTCTTTTCTTGACACCGCATTGGGCACCAACAAACTTGGCAAACATATTGCCAACCTCATCCTTATAAAGTGAATAAGCATCATCAATCAAGATAGGATTGGATGAGGAGATACCAATAGTGCATGAGGAAGAAATGTGCCCCTTCTCATGGCATATGTAGCAAGTTCTACTCTTTCCATCTTTCTTCTTAGGTGAAGCCACAACTCGAGGAAGAGCTCGAGTAGTCCACTTAGGAAGAGGCTCGTCAATGACTTGATGTGGAGCTTGAGGCCGCTTCCCTTGTTGCTTCACACTAAGAAGCTTCTGCTTCAACGGTCAAGATCTAACATGATGCCCTTCTTCCTTGCACTTGAAGCAAACAATGTTGGTCGGATTCTTGACTTGATCTTGGCCTTTATTCTTGTTGTCCTTGTGATTCAACTTGATAGTGGACTTGTTCTTGACATTGGAGTTGAATCCAAGACCACTCTTGTCATTGGGGGATTTTTGCACACTCAAGATTTTGTTGAGTGCGGCCTTCCCTTGATGACCCTTTTTCAAGTCATTCTTCAAAGAAGTGACTTGAGCCTTGAGCTCTTTGATTTCCTCTACATGGTTAGTTTCAATAAAAGTACAAGAGGAAGTAGATGCTACATTGTTAGAGCAACAAGGCATGGAATGTAATTCATCACGAGATGTAGCATGGTTGTGAGAGGACTAGCACATGGTAATATAACATTTGGAGTAGATATAGTGCTAATGTCCACATGAGGCCCACTAGATTTTACCTTTTACATGATGGCCTCATGAGCCAACTTAAGCCTACCATGGGAGACTAGAAGATCCTCATGCGAGCTTGTGAGATTAACATGACTTTCTTCTAATTTTCCATGGTTGCTAGTTAACAAAGCAAGTTGAGCCTTTAGCTCAACATTCTCATTCAAAATAGATGCTTCACAAGAAATAGAGTTAGTAGCACAAGCATCATTATTATTAGCAAGAGGTGAGGGCAACTTGGCAAACTCTTTTGAATATAAAGCTTTAAGTTGCTCATGCGACTCGATGAGTTTGATGAGATCCCTCTTAACGACCCGAGAGACATTTTTTAGGTGCTCAAAATCCTCAAGGAGTTTAGCATAAGCAAATTGAATCTCATCATTTTTACTTTTGAGATCACTTGCCACCTCAAGATCTCTATCATGAGATTCCTTTACTCTAGATAGCTCTAAAGCAAAGGTCTCCTCAAGAGATTCCTTAGTGGTTTGTTCCTCTTCAAGAGCTTTATTTAGGTTTGCAATTATATTAGCATACTCACGCTCAAGAATACACATTTTATCAAAGTTGTTATCATGCACCTCAATTTGTGTTTCTAACTTATCAATATGTTCTTTGCTCTTAATAGCAAAATCCAAGATTTCAACAAAGTTAGAGCAAGCAATATCATTTTTAATAAGGGCACGATAAACAACCTCAACATTTTCATATAAATCATCAATATCAAGCTCTTCTTTCACATTATCCACATCCTCCTCATCACAAGAGGTAATGGGTTCCAAAGTAGGAGTTACCTTTGAATCCCTACCCATAAGGAATAGATGGGTACCGGAAGAAGGTGAAGATGAGATTGCATTTGCGTCTTCATTCAAAACCTTGTCTTGGCCCATAGAATCTTCGGTTTCCTCTACATGGTTAGCAACACAAGCACTAGAGGAAATAGAAGCATTTTTATCATGGAAATAAGACAACACAAGCATATCATCATGAGATTTATTCAAGTTACGCATGTATGGAGTTTTGAGTGCTAGAAGTGTTAAGGTCCAAAGATAGATCATTGCAACTAGATTGAGATGAGGGATTACAAATAGTAAGCACACTATACAAATTGCAATTTCTATCACCACTCACCATATCATTACCTTGTGAAAAGTCACATGTTGGTGAAGTGGTAGAGGATGAGAACTCATCTCGACCGGAAGTGGAAGCAACACAACCATCCTCAATAATGTTGGACACAACATATTTATCTTGAAGTTTTGTCCATAACTCATGAGCACTCCAAAAAGGAATGATTGAAGAGGAAACTACATAGCTCAAAGCATTAACAAGCACATTCGAAGCTTGAGCATTGAGATATAAGTTTTTCTCATCCTCACAAGATAGATTTTTGAAATCCATAGGAGGAGAAAAACCTATATCTACAATACGCTCCAAATTTGGGCCCATGTCCCGAAAATGAATAAGCATACGAGTTTTCCATATATCATAATTTGTGCCATCGAATATGAACATGTCACTTTGCACTAATCCTCTAGCCGAAATCTTTGTTCTCAAGGCGGTGAAGCCTAAAATGAGAGACCGGGCTCTGATACCAATTGAAAGGATACAGATGTCGCCTAGAGGGGGGTGAATAGGCGATTAAAACTTTTCTGAGAGTGGCTCGACAAAGGCAGAATTAAACTAGCGTTTACTTTGTCAAGCACAAAACCTAGAACAATCTAGGGTTCACCTATGTGCACCAACAACTTATGCTAAGCAAGACAAACAACTATGTGATAGCAAGATATATACTTCAAGCACGAAGGCTATCACAAAGTAAAGTGCATAAGTAAGAGCTCGGGTATAGAGATAACAGAGGCACGCGGGGACGACGATGTTTTAACGAGTTCCTCCCAACATGGAGTACGTCTCGTTTGGAGAGGGGGTGGTATCTAACCACCTACGACACAAAAGGCCTCCCTTATTCTCTGGTGAAACTCACCCCAACGGGATCGATCCATGCTTCCACTATTGGTGCACTTGTCGGTGGCAACCGGAACCTCTCACAAGGTTGGGGCACTTCTCCACAACTTAATTGGAGGCTCCCAACAAACGCCACAAAGGCCACAAGGTTGGGGAACTTCTCCACAACTTAATTGGAGGCTCCCAACAAACGCCACCAAGGCCTCAACCTGCAACACAGCAAATCGTTTAGGGTTCCAAGAACCCAAGAGTAAAAAGCTTCTTAACTTTCACTCACCAAATACTCCAGGGAGAACTCAAACCGATGCACCGAATGCAAATGGAAAGAACACCACAAAGGTGCTCGAATCCCTCACTCTCAAGTTCCAACAAAGCTACTAAAGCTATTGGGGGAACAAGAGAAGAGGAATCAAAGAGGAACACAAAATCCCCCAAAATCTAGATCCCAAGGATACACTCACAAAGAGATGTTTTGGTTTGGTCAAAATGTGGATCTAGATCTCCTCTCTCTTCCACTCAAATATGGGCAAGAATCATGGGAGGGATTGAGAGATAGCAAGCTTTGGAAGGTCAACAATGTAGGGGGAAACTTGCAAGAATAGTTGGGGAACCATTGGGGAAGAAGGCCCCTTAAATAGGTCCCCCCAAAATCCAATTGTTGAAGCCCAAAAAACGTGAATCCCGGTACTATCGGACTTTTTCCCTGTACTACCGGACATTCCAGGTACTACCGGACCCTGGTTCGGTACTACCGGTCACCTCTGAACGAAAATGGCCATAACTTTTGCATCGGGACTCCGATTTTGATGATCTTGGGCTTGTTTCGAAGAGGACAACAAGCTCTACAAGATCATGCAAATACACATCATAGTACAGCAAGGGAGGATAGATCAAAATTATGAAAGGTTTAACCTCTCTCAAAAATACGAACCGATAAAACCTCCAACATCGAAAACGTAATAGAAAATGCATATGAAATCCGTTTTTGATGAACTAGAGCTTGTCATGGAGATTAACACAAGCTCTAAACCCTCACATGAGTAAGAACCAAATAATGGAAGGTTTTACCTATCTCTAAAATACAAACCGGTAAAACCTCCAAGATCAAAACGCAATAAGATATAAAAGGGAAATCCATTTTTGATGAACTAGAGCTTGTTATGAATATTACCACAAGCTCTAGAACCTTACATGGATAAGATCCAAATAACAACCAAGAAAGTATGATGCTAAGTATGCAAAGGTTTGAGATCTCTTCGAAAGATATGATCGAGTTACTCACTTTAGAGCCCCTCTTGATAGTATAGTTGTCTATCTTATAAACCAGTCTCCCACACACAACATGAGACCGGTAAAAGGGAAAACCTATCAAGATTATACCTTCGTATTGAGCATTCCACTTGATCTCGATGTAGACGAACTTGACCTTCTCAAGATGGAATGCCTTTCTTGATTCCTCATCATCGATCCATGATCACCGAGGATGGCAAGCATCAAACATGAGATCTTCTATAGATGGCTCATTTTGAGCTTGCACAACACATCTTCTTCTCATTTCATCGACCTTGAAGCCAACACATGCTCCAAGCGATGCCAATGGACAATTCTTACAAGTACAACTTAATACACACATTAGTCCATAAAGAGTGTCATTAATTACCAAAACCACACATGGGGGCCCACATGTTCTTTCAACTCTTATCTATTGAGTATTACTTTGAAAGCCTTCACTTGTAAAAAACATTTTTGAGCAAAGAGTGCTCCTGTTTTGCAACCTCTACAAAAATCGTTTGTGAAACTGTTTGCCAGGTGTTCTCTGACCAAGAACAAGTTTGCCAATTCCAATTATGATTTATCTTTATGCATCTCTATTGTGACTATTGTACTTGGCTACAAGCTAAGTTATATAATGGTAAGTTGCTTTCTTCTATGAGTTGTGCAATGGTAAGTGTGATGCTTCTTGTTCATATTATTTTATCGACACTTCACTCCATAAACCTATGGACATGTTTACTGAGCTTAGTATTCTCTTGGGGACAAGCGAAGTATAAGCTTGGGGGAGTTGATACGCCCAATTTGCATCACCTTTCTATATCACAATTTACCTTTATTCATTGATATTTGTCTTATTATGAGGTATTACTTATGGCTTTTCATATGTTTATGCATGTTGGATGATTCTTGGAGGATGGACTGCTGGAGTCTAGATTCTGATGGAAAAGAAGGCGTTTCGGTGCAATTTCGCGAAGATCAGAAAAATACCAGAAAAATATGGAAACATATTATTTTACCAGAATATTAAGGAAGTCATAAGGAGGGACGGAGATGGGCCTCAGGGGGCCCACACCCCCTAGGCACGGGTCCACCTAACCTCGTGCCTAGGGCAGGTGTGGCCCACCTGCCCGGCCTACGACTCCGCCCCTTTGCCTATATCTTCCCTACGGAACTCTAATACTAGGGGAGCGACCACAGATAGATTTCCGCCACCTATAGGGGGTGGAAAACACCGAGAGAGAAAGATCTCTCCGACAGACAGATTTCTGCCACAGGAATTCCTTCCCGGAGAGGGGAGACCGTCGCCATCAACACCGTCATCAAGATAGGCTTCATCGGGATTATCATCATCATCCACACCATCATCTCATCCAGCACCATCATCACCACTCCGTCCCGCTGTAACAATTGTGCTGGATATTGCTTTAGTTCTTAGGGGAAACTTTCCCAGTGTTGATTACAATTATAGTTGATGCTTGTGAGTGGAACCATTGGATTATTGTTTATGTTCAGATTGTTATCCATTATCATATCATCTTTGATCTTGATCCATATGATGTCTCATGAGTAGTTCGTTTAGTTCTTGAGGCCACGGGAGAAGTCATGTTGTTATTAGTGGATCTGTGTTGAGTTATTATTCAATGGTTTAGTATTTAAGTTGTGGTGCTATTCTTCTAGTGGTGTCATGTGAACGTCGACTACATGACACTTCACCATTTATGGGCCTAGGGGAATGCATTGTGTATTTGGCTACTAATCTTGGGGTTGCCGGAGTGACAGAAACCTAAATACCCGTTAGGAAACCTTTGCACAAGGGAGCGTAGGATCTCAGAGTTTAAGGCTGTGGTTAGATTTATATCTTAATTACTTTCCTGTAGTTACGGATGTTTGCAGAGGGTTTAATCACAAGTATGTATTAGTCCTAGGAAGGGCGGTATGTTAGCACAGGTTCACCCACACAACACTTACAAACACCAAAGAAGAGTACTCAGCTATTTGAAGCGAAAGCACTTGACAGAATTCCCATGTGTCCTCGAGAACGTTTGGTCCTTATAAGTATTTCCACCGGCTTGTCCTTTGCTAAGAAAGGATTGGGCCACTTGCTCCGTTTTGTTCGTTACTTCTGTTACTCACTCTTTGTTTTGTTGCTTTGTTAGAAAACCACTAAAAATCCATTTGCTCAGTATTCACAGGGATTTCCTGCTCCATACCACTGTTCAGCCCCTTCTGCTCCTCGTTGGGATCGACACTCCTATTTATCGGAAGTACTACGATACACCCCCTATACTTGTGGGTCATCATATACTACCATAGGAGTGGTAGTAGTTTCCCAAACAGAAAACCAAGTGGGTTATCCATATTGGAAACAAAGTAATGAGCAGTAACAAAAGGAATACTCACAGTAAAATTTTCCCTTACCAGTTCCACTCTTTGTAGCATCCCAATTGTCTAACAATTGTAATGCTACTTGGTTTAGTAACATAATGGCTACTTCCTATATATAATTGTTGCATCATAATTATATCATGCTCATGTCATCATGCCACCTTGCATTTAAGCATCATCTAAAACCTTTTTGGTTTGGCTCTTCTCTCATATGCATTGTTAATTGTATTTGGTTCTTGATATATTGTTTAAATGCCCAAGTTGAGTTGGGGGCATATCTTTTATTGACTCCACCACCCTTTCATTTCACCACCTTATAATTCCACCATTCCATTATCCATGAGCTTGTATTTTATTCTCTTTGGTATTTAACCTAGCTCATGGGAGATAGGATGGATCCAAATCTACAAATTCTTTTGCTTGGCTTTTATTCCACTTCTTGGGAATGCATAAGAATAATGCCATAGCATCATTATTGTTTTCACAAGGATAATACATGGCATTTATTAATTTGCATGGGCCATGCAAGAGTACCATCACCTTTAGCCATTTGTTTTACTCTTGGTTTAAGTAGGTTTTTCTCTTTTTGGGGTCATCTCCATCCCTCACCACCATCTCTCTCTACTCCTATTGCTTGATCTTGTTTGATCTTGCTAAAATCCCTACCACCACATCATCCTCTCTCTAAAAACCTAACACCTCATCTAAACCCTACACCTCTCCCACCCCTTTTTGTATGATCTAGCTAGATACATGCAAGTATCTAACCCTAAGCCCCCTCTCTCTCTCCTCTCTCTAACCTAGCTAACCCCAAACCCTAAACCTAATCCCTCATCTAACCCTAGTTACACCCTACCCCATCTCCACCTCTCTCACCTTACCCTCCCCTTAGTCTCTCCATGTCGAGCCCCCCTTGCTGCCCCACCTGGCTGCCCCCTCTCCCTGGTCCCACACCCCAGCTCGCCACCACCCCAGATCCACCCAGGAGGCTCCCAGGACCTCCTCCTCCCCTCTTCCTCCCCAAGTCTGCAAGCTCGCCACCATGCCCTAAACCCTAGCCGCGGCCACCTCTTCCCCTAGACGATCTGGAGCGTGCCAAGACGTCCAAGGAACGCCAAGGGCTTCGTCTGCTTCCTCTACCTCGTCTGGAACAGCTGGGAGCGGCAGGACCTCGCCGGAGAAGCCTCGCCGCCGCCGTGCCCGTCAGCACCAGGAGCTCCAGCCAGCCAGCTACGCGCCGGATCGCGATCACCCCGGGCTCCTCCGACCACACCAACGAGCTCCTGGTGAGCCCCTCTACCCTCCAGACATGGTCCCTACCCTCCTCTCGCCGTAGGACGCCGCCACCTTTCGTCGAGCACCCCGCGTGCACGCCATACCGCCATCACCGCTGGCGTCAGATTCGCTCGTCTGCCTCGTTTCGCCTCGCCACTGCGCCACAAGACCGACGCGCCAAAGCGGTGGAGAAGATCCACAGTGTCGCCGCACTTTTGCAGAAAACCCCCTTCCTTTTTGTTTCCTCAACCCGCGACCCTCCGGACCCACCTGTCTTTGGTTGTTGCCATTTTGCAAAAATGCTCCCGGCACTTGGGTTCCATCAACCCAGATCCCCTTTTCCTCTCAGGCGTGTTGGGCCCAAATAACCTGGCCCACATTGGCAGTGGCTAGGTCTGCCTGAGTAGAAAAAGCTTTTCTGTTTTCTGTTTTAATTCAATCTTTTTAAATTTAAATCAAATTCAAAATTCAAATCAGATTTATAAAAACTTTTAAAATACAAATCCAAATAATACAAATAATATATGTTTTCAAATCAGAAAAATGTGAGGATTTCAAATATGCCATCCAAAACATATTTTGAACACTTTAATTTTTCAAGTTGATTAAAATTACAATGATATGTCTAAAATGATTAGCTCGACGAGACCTTTCTGTTTATGCAATCCATGTTCTGAATTGCAGCATGCATCATATAAATATAAAGTATACAGCAACTTATTTGAGTATAAAATGTGACCAAAACTCAATAAAATGCTTATTCTTGTATTCCACACCTCACCCATGCCATGCTACATTATTGCCATGCAACTTGTGCATCATTCATCATGGCATGATTGTTTGCTTGTCGCATTTTATTCCTATGCTTGTGCACTTTATTTATGTTGGCCCTTGTTTGTTTGGTTCTTCTCCGAATAGACACTGAGCAGGGGATATATCAAGAGAACCAGGAGCACTACCCAGATCCTTCTCTCGCTCAATCGAGCTGCTGTGCAAGCACTACCACATGCTTGCATACATTTAGTACCTATTGCCTCTATCTTATTCTTGCATCATTGAGTCACGATTGCATTAAATTGAATCCCAAGTATTGCATAGCCTTTACTTTTAAACCCCACCAAGCTTGTTCCTCCATCCCATGAGCCATTACTACAGGAGTTGTTTGAGCCATGTGAGTCATAGAACAGCATGTGTAGGGTATGTGAGTGTCTGTTGGATAACGAGGTACCTAAACAACTTAACCTGAGTAGTAATGGGATAACTAATGAAAGTGGCACCGGTGAGCAATATCTGCTATTTGGTTTTTCCTGCTCACTTGTGTCTCGTAGGACCCCGAGTACTTGATTCCTGTTTCTTGATTATTCGCGCTATCCACATCCGGGAGGCTTATGGGACCCCCGAGCGTAGCTTGATTCATTCTTATTTCTTGGGGCCACAAACTAGTTTGAGGTTTTATTTACTATCCTGTACTTATGCCATGCTTTATGCTTTATTACGATTGCGAGAGCACTGTACTTTTAGGTAAGCGGAGTGTTTCGCGGTATCGACAAGCCCGCTTTGGGTTCCCAATCGTACCACCGGCGCAAACCTTGAGTCCGTCTCGAGTCGCTAACTTCGCTATGGGTGTACTCAATGGGGTGGCCCCTGAAATATTTCTGAATCATGTGATTGCTTTGTCGTGAAGGCCTCGTTGGTTTTGATTTGGTTTTCCGAGGTTGATCGAGTGTGTGTTGCTATTTGTGCACCCCGCAGGTAAAACTTTCAAAGCCGCTTCATCGGTTATGGACGACTTGGAGCACAGTTTCTCGATCATAGACAAGCATAACTAAAGTACCGCTTTTAAGTTGACTAAGTAACTGACTAGTAAGTAGTGCAACACTCATGGAATGGTTAATAAAATTGCCAACGGATGGGGGGTTGTTCGTCCGCTTCCTCGTTGGTAAGCGAGGAGGAGGATGGATCTGATGATATTACTGTTATAACTGCTGTCATTCATTCACGGACATCCGTCTATCTTTGGTTAAGGCTGTAACACCCTCAGAATCGGACCTATGCAAATTTGGGCAAAATTCACCAAACCCGCATAGAAACGATTCAAAGGTGCCCACCAGGCACTTTCGTGCGGGTGGAAAATGAAGTAATAACATTACACAACAGTCCTCGATGGGACCCACAGAACAGATATATATAACAGCGACTCAAAGAGTCAAGAATACAGATATAATATACAGAGATCCAAATCACCTTGAAAACAATAGAGCGTCCAGCTACGGACAAGATGCAAATGGGGCTAAGAGCCCTGAAGAATAACCAATGGCGTCCATAACCCGCCTGTGGCCAAGCCGGAAGGGTAACCCCGCTAACGACGGCGATCTCAAAACCGCTTAAACAAAAGGGTGCCGAAAGGCCAAGGAAAAAGAAGGAGCGTCGATCGAGGCCAAGACAGCGAGGCTAGAATTCCGTCCTCGCCTACATAGGTATGGTGGATCAAGCGGCAGCAAAGATGCACTAAACAACCTATAGAGACTCGATACAACCGGCAAATCGAGAGGGTAAGATAGACCTATCCGGATCCAACCTGAAGCTAACACCAAACAAACCCATCCCGGTGTTTCCCCTCGAGACCAAACGAGGAAGTCAACCGAGGAACTCACACCGTTTTATTTATTCAGTTATCATTGCAGCAATTACTAATCAGGTTTAGATAATCATCCTGATAAAGTAAACAGTGGGCACTTTTAGTTAACCATTCCGTGATAGTGGCAACACTTACTAGTCAGATGCATTTATCATGAGATAACCCAAAAACCCAACAGTTGTTGGTACTTTTATTCAGCCATTTCGTTGTAGTTGCAAGATTTACTAGTCAGGTACAATTGTCGCAAGCGACAACCAAACAAGCAATTGTGGGCAGTATTAATTAGCCATTCCATTATAGTGAAGCTGATTACTAGTCATTATAAGTCAAATTTATAGCAGTAAACTTTAGTTATGCTTGTCTATGATCGAGATACTGTGCTCCAAGTCGTCCATATCCGCGGACACGGCTTTCGTAAAAGTTTTACCCGCCGGGTGCACCAATAGCAACACACGCCGATCAACCTCGAAAACCAAATCAAAACCCAACGAGGCTTTCACGAACAATCACAGGATTCAGAAATATTTGGGGCCACCCTTATAGAACCAGCAACGAAGCCGGGCTCGAGACGGGCTTAAGGTTGTGGGGACGGCTGTGAACGATCGGGAACCCGAAGTGTGGCTGGGCTTGTCGACACAGCGGAATCGTGCCACGATCCTAACAAGACAAAGGTGCTCCTCGCACAAAAGTAAATACGTAAAGTAGCATGGCATAAGTACAGATCGTAAATAAAACCTCAAACTAGTTTGTGGCCCCAAGAAATAAGATGAATCAAGCTCGCTCGGGGGTCCCATATACCTCCCGGATGTGGATAGCGATAAATCAAGGAACATGTATCAAGTACTCGGGGTCTTACGGGACACAAGTGGGCGTTCGGAAACCAAATATTTTCTATCACCCACCGATGCCTCTGCTTATTTCAATTTTAGTTGTTAAACAGGAATTAAAGTGAACAATAAGTAAAACTAGGATCATCTCCAACATCAACATGCGGCAATTCATCAACAACTGTGGCATATGACGACACGCAACAGCACTTGAGCAAGCGACTATGACGCGCAAGTCCAACTATCTACCAAACAACAGGTAATAGGATGTGTCCAAGGCAATATAGGGCTGCAAGGGATTTCACGGGTACGAAAACTAGAGCATCGCAACACAGATAGCAATAGATCAACAGGAAGGAGTAAATTACTATAAAAGTAAGATAGGTAGAAAGGGGGAGATGCTCGCCTGGAAACATTGTCGAAGGGTTCATCCGAAGATCGGGTCGACACTCGCATCAACTCAACGGCCCAATCCGCGAAGAAGCAAACACTAGAATAAACACCGGATGCAATATTCAATACAACGGCGGAAGATCGGCATGATGCATGCATGATGGATGACATGGCAAAGATGCGATGCGATTAGGTCATATTAAGCGGAACCGGGGTCCCGACAATTAGTTAGGTGGTTCATGTTATTTAGAAACCCCCGCAATTTAAATGTTGTTAACATGGCAGAAGATAGTACCGGGTTCGCTACACCAATTTAAATGAGGCCAATATAGGGCTAGATTTGCCCGCATATGGGCCCCATATTTAATTATTAGGTGAATCGGCGGAAGGCCCCCAGACCACATGACAAGATGCATGCAAGATGAATGATTTAATGCAACAAGTTGATATCATTTATGAAAATAGGGTATCGAGGAAAAGGGTCACACATTTTAGGGTTCGGCAGATCTTGTTAGGGTTCGTCGAACTTGGGGTTCCGGGGTCCGGGGCCGGTCTCAGGGTCCAGGGTTCGACGGTTCGGGCTCAGGGTCCAGATCTGGGGTTCAGGGTCTTCGGATCGGTGCCGTTCTTGTCGTCGCGCAGGTCTTGTCGGGTCCCACGGGGTCGATCTTGCCGTTATGAGGATCTTGTCGGGCTCGCGCCATCGAGGCGGTGTTAGCACCGGAGCGCTCGTGGCAATCTTGGCGTCTGGGCGATCTGCCGCATCCGCGTCGTCGTGCCGGTCTTGTCGATCGGTGAAGCACTTGTCGCATCCATGTGGGATCCTTGACGATCTGTGGCGATGATCTCAGGTCTCCGGTTCGGGGTCTCGCGTCCGGACGAAGATCATGGCGGTCATCGGGTTTGGGAGGAGAACATGGCGTCGGTGGCGGTCTTGTTGTTCCGTGTAGAATACCTTCGGGTTCGGGGCTTCGGATCCGCGAAGGCCTCGACGTTCCGGACTCCGGTGGTCGATGGAGAACTTGTGTTACCCATTGGTGCGGTCTTCGAGTGGCACCGATGGTAGACGAACTGGACGTAGCACGAAGGTCTTGTCGAACCGACTGATCCCATAGTCCTGGACGCGTCCTACCATCTTGTTGACGTTGGACCAGGGTGCTTGCGGACCCACGGGCCAAGTTCCGCGCAGCCACTGCTCGAACACCCTACAGACTTGGTGACGACGAAGCAAGGCACGGCACCGGGCGGCGCCACTCGAGGCCGAGGCGAGCTGGCTATGCGGCAAGGTGGGGTCTGCAGGCAGCGACACACCAGAGGGTGTTGGGCCCGGCGGGGGCGACCTGGCGCGGCTGACGAGGCGGTGGCCGGCGGGTCGTTGCGACGGCAGCCACGGCAGAGCTTGGCTCGAGCGGGAAGGGGCGAGGCTGCTGGCGGGAGGCGAAGCTTCCGGGCGGCGCTGGCGGCGCGCGCCGGGTCGAGGACGGCGGCTCGGGCGGCGATGCGGTGGCGGGACGCGGGCCGGAGCGGGCGCGCGGAGGATGCTTGACGAGGAGGCGGTGGTCAGCAGAGGCGGCGCCTGGGACGGCCGGGCGAACAGTTGAGGTCGCGCTGGCGCTGGCGGTGCTGGGGGCCGCGGGCGGCGCCAGTGGCGGTGGCCGGAGAACGGCGGGACGCGGGCGCCAGGTCCGGCGAGGGGGGTAGAGGCGGCGCCAGAGCTGCGGGCGCGGAGGCGAAGCGGAGGTTGAGGGAGCGTGGCGCGGGAGCGACGAGCACGGGCGCGGCCGGGCGGGAGAGGCGCGGTGAGCGGCAGGGAGCCTGAGCGGCGAGAGAGGGGGGGCCGGCTAAGGAGGAAGGGCGGCCGCGGGCTTGGCGGCTGCGGGCGGGGAGAGTAGGCCCGCGAGGCGGGGCGCGACGGCGGGAGAGAGAGCCGGCGAGGGAGGGCGGGCGAGCGGGAGGAGAGGGAGAGGACGGTGCACTGAGGGGGGAGAGAGGAGGGTGGGACCGGGGGTGGGGACAGGCAGGTGTGGGTCAGTGGTGGCGTGGGGTCTGGGGAGCGGGCTCACAGAGAGAAAGAGGGGGGCTGTGTGGGTAGGTGAGTGGGTCGGTGGGGAGGGGGGTCGGTGGGACACGCAGGGAGAGAGGATAGAGGTGGGTCGGTCTGGGAGGGAGTGGGGACTATGGGATAGGGTCCACGTGTCGGTGGGGGAAGAGGGAGAGAGGGTAGGAGGGAGCTGGGTGAGAAAGAGAGAGGGGGGAAAGTAGAGGATTGGTGAGGTGGCAGGGTGGGTAGGTTTTTGGTGAGGGGTGAGGTGGAGGGTAGAATAGGATTTGGTGGGACTAGGATTTAGGGGGGGGGCTGTTTTATTATTTGTGTTTGTTTGGTCCTGTTCTAAGTAAACAAGCCACTTTGCAAAATTAGTTTTTAGGGAAACAAAATATCCGATTCGCTCGGGGTTTTGTGTTTGAAAAATAAGAGGGGTGTTTGTACAAATCAAAACTAGGCTTTTCAAAATAATGCAGACAACCATGCATGATGATGACGATGCAATGCACAAAAACAACGCGATTTTCTAGTAGTGGTTTTGCGGGATGCCACAATTCGACACCACTAACAATGGATCTCGCCCTCGAGATCCGCCTCATGGTACCGGAACGAAGGTCGGCGATCTACGTCTTCTCGCTTCGTGTAGATCCTCGCGACACCACCAACGATGGTTCCTTCTGCATTTTGAAAACGGCGACACCACCAACAAAGGGTCGTTGCTCCTGATCGTCGAGAGAACACTCCGGGGAAACAAAGGATGAAGTTGAAGGTAAGGCCACCTCTAACTTCCATGGATAGAGTAAAACTGCTAGATCCACTGATTCAACGTACAAGAGCGAATGATAAGAGCAGTGGTAGGGTAGCTACTCCATCCCGCACTCAAACCATTACTCTGCACACGAATAGGCGGATTAAGCAACCAACTCTCGGAATCAGACTGAAGATCTCGACAAACGAGGTTCGGAACAAAGGAGTGATGCAGACTCTGCTTCGGATCTGGCGTAGATGATGTCGTCGCGTCGGAAAACACCGGGAGATACCACAGAAATTGTATGAAAGACACAATGATTAGGTTTCGCGATGGTTCCATTGGCATGAGCAACACATGCTCAAGGTATACTCCAACTTCACCAATGCTCGTCCTTCTCATATGTTTTTCAACGACACGGATATCCAGCAAGGAACACATACGGATAAAGAGCTCAAGAACAAGAGATCGGAGGAAGGGTACAACAGACAAGTTGCAGATTGATGATCGTAGCACCTCCGTTACAAAAGGGGAGAAAGAGAAACCCTGAAGGTACGACGGAAACCCAACCACGAGAAATCCTGGACTCGAAGAGAGAGAAGAGAGCGGATTCAAAACACGTCGAGATAAGAGGAGAATAGCAGAGGGGTAAGGAGTAAAATCAGACCTAATCAGAACTATCCAACCGATTTTGCAAAATAGTTTTGACACTCTACTTTGGCCGTTAGCTAGGTTATCCTACATGTCGACTTCAGGGGTATCGCAACCGCCGAGCTCGATACCACTCAGAACACCTCGAATCGGACCTATGCAAATTTGGGCAAAATTCACCAAACCCGCATAGAAACGATTCAAAGGTGCCCACCAGGCACTTTCGTGTGGTGGAAAACGAAGTAATAACATTACACAACAGTCCTCGATGGGACCCACAGAACAGATATATATAACAGCTCAAAGTGTCAAGAATACAGATATAATATAGAGATCCAAATCACCTTGAAAACGATAGAGCGTCCACTACGGACAAGATGCAAATGGGGCTAAGAGCTCAAGAATAACCAATGGCGTCCATAACCCCCCAGGCCAAGCCGGAAGGGTAACCCCGCTAACGACGGCGATCTCAAAACCCGCTTAAACAAAAGGTGCCAACAAAGGGCAAAGGAAAAAGAAGGAGTCCAAGATCGAGGCCAAGACAGCGAGGCTAGAATTCGGCGTCCTCGCCTACATAGGTATGGTGGATCAAGCGGCGGCAAGATGCACTAAACAACCTATAGAGACTCGATACAACCGGCGACAATGAGAGGGTAAGATAGACCTATCCGGATCCAACTGAAGCTAACACCAAACAAACCCATCCCGGTGTTTCTCGAGACCAAACGAGGAAGTCAACCGAGGAACTCACACCGCTTGGCAGTTTTATTTATTCGTTATCATTGCAATTACTAATCAGGTTTAGATAATCATCCTGATAAAGTAAACAGTGGGCACTTTTAGTTAACCATTCCGTGATAGTGGCAACACTTACTAGTCAGATGCATTTATCATGAGATAACCCAAAAACCCAACAGTTGTTGGTACTTTTATTCAGCCATTTCGCTAGAAGTTGCAAGATTTACTAGTCAGTACAATTGTCGCAGTTTACAACCAAACAAGCAATTGTGGCGATTAATTAGCCATTCCATTATAGTGAAGCTGATTACTAGTCATTATAAGTCAAATTTATAGCAGTAAACTTTAGTTATGCTTGTCTATGATCGAGATATCGTGCTCCAAGTCGTCCATATCCGCGACACGGCTTTCGAAAGTTTTACCCGCCGGGTGCACCAATAGCAACACACGCCGATCAACCTCGAAAACCAAATCAAAACCCAACGAGGCTTTCACGAACAATCACAGGATTCAGAATATTTCAGGGGCCACCCTTAAGTAGAACTCGAACGAAGCCGTCCGGCTCGAGACGGCTTAAGGTTGTGGGGACGGCCGTGAACGATCGGGAACCCGAAGTGTGGCTGGGCTTGTCGACACCGCGGAATCGTGCCACGATCCTAACAAGACAAAGGTGCTCCTCGCACAAAAGTAAATAAAAGTAGCATGGCATAAGTACATGATCGTAAATAAAACCTCAAACTAGTTTGTGGCCCCAAGAAATAAGACCGAATCAAGCTCGCTCGGGGGGTCCCATATACCTCCCGGATGTGGATAGCGCGATAAATCAAGGAACAGGTATCAAGTACTCGGGGTCTTACGGGACACAAGTGGGCGTTCGGAAACCAAATATTTTCTATCACCCACCGATGCCTCTGCTTATTTCAATTTTAGTTGTTAAACAGGAATTAAAGTGAACAATAAGTAAAACTAGGATCATCTCCAACATCAACATGCGGCAATTCATCAACAACTGTGGCATATGACGACACGCAACAGCACTTGAGCAAGCGACTATGACGCGCAAGTCCAACTATCTACCAAACAACAGGTAATAGGATGTGTCCAAGGCAATATAGGGCTGCAAGGGATTTCACGGGTACGAAAACTAGAGCATCGCAACACAGATAGCAATAGATCAACAGGAAGGAGTAAATTACTATAAAAGTAAGATAGGTAGAAAGGGGGAGATGCTCGCCTGAAACATTGTCGAAGGGTTCATCCGAAGATCGGGGCGACACTGCATCAACTCAACGGCCCAATCCGCGAAGAAGCAAAACACTAGAAGGAACACCGGATGCAATATTTAATACACGGCAGAAGATCTGCATGATGCATGTATGATGTATGGCATGGCAAAGATGCGATGCAATTAGGTCAATTTAAGTGGAACCGGGGTCCCGAAAATTAATTAGATGGTTCAAGTTATTTAAAACCCCCGCAAGTTAAATGTAGTTTAACATGGCAGATGATAGTACCGGTTCGCTACACCAATTTAAATGAGGCCAATATAAGGCTAGAATTGCCCGCATATGGGCCCCATATTAATTATTAGGTGAATCGGCAAGGCCCTGCACCACATGACAAGATGCATGCAAGATGAATGATTTAATGCAACAAGTTGATATCATTTATGAAAATAGGGTATCGAGGAAAAGGGTCACACATTTTAGGGTTCGGCAGATCTTGTTAGGGTTCGTCGAACTTGGGGTTCCGGGGTCCGGGGCCGGTCTCAGGGTCCAGGGTTCGACGGTTCGGGCTCAGGGTCCAGATCTGGGGTTCAGGGTCTTCGGATCGGTGCCGTTCTTGTCGTCGCACAGGTCTTGTCGGGTCCCACGGGGTCGATCTTGCCGTTATGAGGATCTTGTCGGGCTCGCGCCATCGAGGCGGTGTTAGCACTCGGGAGCGTTCTCGTGGCAATCTTGGCGTCCTGGGGCGATCCTGTCGCATCCGCGGTCGTGCCGGCGGTCTTGTTGATCGGTGAAGCACTTGTCGCATCCATGTGGGATCCTTGACGATCTGTGGCGATGATCTCAGGTTCGGGTCTCCGGGGTTCGGGGTCTCGGCGTCCGGGACGAAGATCATGGCGGTCATCGGGTTTGGGAGGGAGAACATGGCGTCGGTGTGGCGGTCTTGTTGTTCCGTGTAGAATACCTTCGGGTTCGGGGCTTCGGATCCGCGAAGGCCTCGACGTTCCGGACTCCGGTGGTCGATGGAGAACTTGTGTTACCCATTGGTGCGGTCTTCGAGTGGCACCGATGGTAGACGAACTGGACGTAGCACGAAGGTCTTGTCGAACCGACTGATCCCATAGTCCTGGACGCGTCCTACCATCTTGTTGACGTTGGACCAGGGTGCTTGCGGACCCACGGGCCAAGTTCCGCGCAGCCACTGCTCGAACACCCTACAGACTTGGTGACGACGAAGCAAGGCACGGCACCGGGCGGCGCCACTCGAGGCCGAGGCGAGCTGGCTATGCGGCAAGGTGGGGTCTGCAGGCAGCGACACACCAGAGGGTGTTGGGCCCGGCGGGGCGACCTGGCGCGGCTGACGAGGCGGTGGCCGGCGGGTCGTTGCGACGGTAGCCACGGCAGAGCTTGGCTCGAGCGGGGAGGGGCGAGGCGGGCGGCGGGAGGCTCACGGGCGCTGGGCGGTGGCGCGGCCGCCGGGTCGAGGACGGGCGGCCTCGGCGGCGATGCCGGTGGGACGCTGGCCGGAGCGGGCGCGGCGAGGATGCTTGAGAGTAGGCGGTGGTCAGCAGGCGGGCCTGGCGCCACGCGGACGGCCTGGCGAACAGTTGAGGCGGCATGGGCGCGGCCGGGGTGCTGGGGCCGCGGGCGGCGCAGGTGACGGGCGTGGCGAGAACGCGGGGACGCGGCGCCGCAGGTCCGGGCGGAGGGGGTAGAGCGGCGCCAGGAGCTGCTGGGCGAGGTTGAGGGGAGCGGCTGAGCGACGAGCACGGAGGCCGGGCGCGGAGAGGCGCGTGAGCAGAGGGGCGCCTGAGTGAGAGTGGGGGGTCGCACGGCTAAGGAGGAAGGCGGCTTGGCGGGCTTGGCGGGAGAGAGGCTCATGAGGCGGGCGCGACGGGGAGAGAGCCGGGCGAGGAGGCAAGGAGCGGAGGAGAGGGAGAGGACGGTGCGCTGAGGGGGGAGAGAGGAGGGTGGGACCGGGGGTGGGGACAGGGCGCGTGGGTGGCAGGGGTCCCGCGGTGGCGGTGTGGGTCTGGGGAGCGGGCCCGCGGGCAGAGAGAAAGAGGGGGGCTGTGTGGGTAGGTGAGTGGGTCGGTCAGGGGGGAGGGTCGGCCGGTGGGACACGCAGGGAGAGAGGATAGAGGTGGGTCGGTCTGGGAGGGAGTGGGGACTATGGGATAGGGTCCACGTGTCGGTGGGGGAAGAGGGAGAGAGGGTAGGAGGGAGCTGGGTGAGAAAGAGAGAGGGGGGAAAGTAGAGGATTGGTGAGGTGGCAGGGTGGGTAGGTTTTTGGTGAGGGGGTGAGGTGGCGGCCTGTGGTTGGAGGGTAGAATAGGATTTGGTGGGACTAGGATTTAGGGGGGGGGCTGTTTTATTATTTGTGTTTGTTTGGTCCTGTTCTAAGTAAACAAGCCACTTTGCAAAATTAGTTTTTAGGGAAACAAAATATCCGATTCGCTCGGGGTTTTGTGTTTGAAAAATAAGAGGGGTGTTTGTACAAATCAAAACTAGGCTTTTCAAAATAATGCAGACAACCATGCATGATGATGACGATGCAATGCACAAAAACAACGCGATTTTCTAGTAGTGGTTTTGCGGGATGCCACAAAGGCGGATGGTTAACGAGTATCTATAGAACTGTTAGGGTTTATCTTTTGCTGCAATTGCGTCACCCCAGGTTGTGTCCCCTTTAGAGGCATAAAGACTTGTTGAGTACCCTTAGGGTCTCACACGATAAATTATTTGATTCAGCTGAACAGGTACACTCACAAGATGGATACTGGGTGGAGGAGGCGGACGATGTGGGCAACGATCGTTCGGTGTAGAGATTCCGGGAACGGGGATCCGTGAGATCTGTGGGCGGGATGTGCTTATTTATGGGGCATCTTATGCCGATTTGCTTCTTATCCGTACTCGGATCTTGTTTGCCGCTTCCGCCTGATACTCTGATGTTTGATGTATGAGGAGATATCCTAAACTATTATATCTATCTAGAACATTTGAATCTTTCCGTATGGCGTTGCTATATTTCCTTTCTTTTTAGATGGAATGGCTCTGATGTACTGTTGTATGGTGGCTTGCATACATACTCATTTGTGTATGTAGTTGACCCCTTCGCCTGCCGATTACGCTGCCCGTTCTTGTCCCGATGTTTGGAAATGGTTGGGACGGCCGAGAGGTCTACCTGTGAGTGGCATTTTGGCCCCACCGTACTATTTCAACCATTTCCGCTCATCCAGGCTTGTAACTAGGAGCGTAATTCACCGAGGTAGTTACACTCTTCAATAGCGCTTCATGATGGCGCCCACCACTTATTGTGGGTCGCTTCGTTGGAAACCCCAAGAACAAGGTATGAAGCTGCGCAGCAGCAAGTTTCCCTCGGTAAGAAACTGAGGTTATCGAACCAGTAGGAGGAAGGAAACGTCACACAGGTGTTGCTAGCAACACGGAGACCTACACAACACAAACTCAAGACTTTGCCCCAACGAATCAGTGAGGTTGTCAAGCTCACCGGTTTGCTGTAACAAAGGAGTAAACGTATGGTGTGGAAGATAATGGTTTACAGCAAGTAAACAGGTAACAGTGGAAGATATATCAATGGTAAAGATTGGACCGGGGTCCATAGTTCACTAGAGGTGCTCTCCTTAGATAAATAACATGGCATGAAGGGTAAACAAATTACAGAGGGGCAATTGACAGGAACTGAGCAAGGCATAACAATGCAATTACTAGCCAGAAAGATCCTATGAGGTTGATTGGGTAATACAACAATATACATAGACCGTCATCCAACTGCTATGACTAGAAGTCCACCTTCAGGTTATCATCGGAACCCCCTCCAATATTAAGTTGCAAGCAACAGACAACTTATTTAAGCAAAGTGTGTAAGGTAAACAGTCCACATGTTCCATGAACAAGAGACCGTTGTTTTCTCCCTAGTAGCAACAGCACATCTACAACCGAAGAGATTTCTGTCACTTCCCTTGGAAACTAGAGGCATGAACCCACTATCGAGCATAAATACCCCCTCTTGGAGCCACTAGCAACTACTTGGACAAGATAACCACTAGCAATGGAGAGCATGCAAGATCACAAACAACACAGACATGATAGAATCATAAAGATAAAACCATTAATCAAACCAACATAATAATCTCAATATCCATCGGATCCCCGCAAACACAACATGCATGATTACAAATAGATTAGATCTTGATCATGAACGGAGCTCACAAGATCTATACATGAAAGCACAAAGGAGGAGATACAACCATCTAGCTACTACATGGACCCATAGTCCAAGGTGGAACTACTCACGAATCATACCAGAGAGAAGGCCTCCGGGATGATCTCCCCTCTCGCAGGGTGCCGGGAAGAACTTCAGATCCCCCTGATCTAGGGACGATGGTGGCGGCGGCTACAGACGGTTTTGTGGATTTATGATCGGGTGCTCAGGGTTTCTGCATCGGGGGCTTCTTATAGGCGAAGGGGCAAGACCGGGAGCCGGCCAGGGCCACCAAACCCTAGCCAGGTGCCCACCGCCTCGCCTAGGGGTCTGCCCCCGTCCGCCCCGCGCTCTCCTCTGGACTTCTTGTTCCCCACAGAAAGTAATTGACTTTGACGTTTGTCCCGTCCAATTCGGAGAATATTTCTTTACTAACTTTTCTGAAACCAAAAACAGCAAAAAACAAGCATCTGGCACTGTTGAAACTTGTTAATAGGTTAGTACCAGAAAACATGTAAAAAGCACCTCAAAGTGTGGACAAGTAAAGCAAAGTAGATACTAAACAAGCATGGAACATAAAACATTATAGATACATTTCCAACGCATCAACATCCCCAAGCTTAACTCCTGCTCGTCCTCGAGTAGGTAAGTGATAAACAAAATAATTTTTGAGGTGACATGCACCCTCACAATAAATATCCAACCATTTGCAAACATTGAAATCTGGGATCAAAGAACTCTAAACATGTGCATGAAATATGGAGTTCTAACAATAGTACATAGTAACTATGCATGCAACATGACAAGCTACAAACAAAGATCATGAATAATATGCATTGAAAAACGTTTGTTTGTTTCATATGCAGAAAACATAGCATAGTGGCAATCAACTTGTCCCCCATAGAGTAGCAAATAGATGCATAGGACACCTGCAAAGTTCACAAGGGTGACTAGAAACAAATAGCACAAGAACAAGTAATAACAAAATATGCATCAATTAATAAGCTTTGGAACATTGCACATAGAATGACAACTATGCTCTCTTAATGGTGCCTAAAGGTAGAAGGTGGAGACTCAATAATGGTGGAAGAAAGGCCTTTTTGTAAAGGAAGCAGGGATTACAAGTTTCAAAAAGAGCTTCCAAAAATTATGGTACTAGTTAGCTTTCAGCCCTCATTGCCCCTATCATAAGTATCTTGAAGTGGTTAAGGTTAAAGTGGCAAAGCTGGAGTATATGCTTGACGAAGTATAAGTTGGCAATCTCATGCCCCTTGAATACGAGGGCCACACCTCATGCATACTCAACTTTGGGTCCAAGTAAGTTCTTGTCACTGTAAGTATTTGCATATCATTGAGAACCGCCAACGGGGTACCCCTTGCACATGGTACAGGAGCTTTCCCATAACCAAAATGACAAGTCAAGAAGACAATAAGCATCTCAGCAATTCTTCTAATGTACCATGGGAATATGGTGCTTTTTTCTCTCTTTCCTCTTTTCTCAATGAGTCTCTCTTTTTTTAATAAGAAGAATGCTTCATAGATGTCACTATGGTGATGCTGCAAGTTTCCACTATGATTAGGCATGGCTTAGGCTAGCGGCCCAGGCGTTTCTCTAACACAGGATACAAACTCCATGGACTTACAAGTTCCCTCTTAATTTCACACCGGTGACATCCATAGACAAAAGAACATGATATCAACTGAGTACAACAAGGTACAAGTGAAATGTTGAAAACGTTCCCCATGATAGCACGGTTCTGCTAATTCCAACTTATAAGCGCAAGCATATACACCAAATTCGTCACAATGGTTCAAGTTTATTAGGGGCAAAGAATAAAGTGTGCCATCAAGTCCGCGAGGGCTTTAATCACTAAGTTTTCACATAACAAAATAGTTTTTAATTGGAAGATAGATGAAAACAAGAATATACTTTGGAATGGTGTAACACACCATGCATAGGAGTTTATAGTGGAAACTTTGGAATAACTTGGTTTCTTGGGAGTTGGAAGCATGAGTAGAACTTACTCATACAAGTGGAGGCTAGCAAAAGACTGGGAGCAACCAACTAAGAGAGCAATAATGGCCATAATTATGCAATGCAACAAAGCAAACTAATCAAAGCAAAGAGTGGTACTACAAGTCAAGGACTAAATGATCATAGAGGGTAATGGTGACTCGTCATAATCATAACATGGTGTGAGCATGTGCCAAGTCAACCCAAGCAAAACATCAAAGGAGAATACTACAATACTATGCTTTTGCATGCTAAAACAATGCATAATTTCATCAAGGCACACTAAGCAATTCCAATTGTATAGAATAAGACATGCTACAACAATAATTACTAAGCATAATTCTAAAACAACACCTAGCATGTCATGCTAAAGTCTAAGTCACAGTCAATGCAAGCTTCTCTTGCTGACATGGTTATACCCCGCGGGTGCATGATCTCAGCATACCTGGTCCAGCCAAAGGAAGGCCCATGGCGAATGTATGCCGGCCCATGAAGACTTTCGGGTGGCCCAGGCCCACGACGCCTTCGAATCCTTGGAGAACAAGACTAGAGTAGATAGGAAATTCAAAGGGGTAAAACCCTAGAACCTGTAACCGACTAGGTCTACGCCCGGGACCTGCCTAAGTCTATATAAAGGCCAGGAGGGCACGACCTAGATCTCTCGACTCATACTTTCGCATACACACCTCCACGCCAGATTGCATCTGTGCACCCTGTAACCTTTGATTCCGCCGTAATCAAAGAGCAGACAAGCAAGAGTAGGGTTTTCCCTCTGGGGGCCTGAACCTGGGTAAACCTTGTGTCCCCGTGTTGCTTGTTTGCTAACCGTTCCACGATCTCCAGCATCCCCATCTTCTCCAAAACCCAAGTCCATAGCAATGGGCATTGATGAGATCCAACCTCGTCAATTTGCGCCCCTGTGGGAATCGGGCGCTGACAGCGATCGTGACGTCCCAACCCGATCGATCTACAACTCGCAGAACGGAGAGTCACCTCCTCTTCGCCGACTTCACCGCCCACTGGCCACCATGAAGGACTTCGAGCCCGTGGGCGACGGACTCAAATCTGTTCGGGAGCTTCGTGTGGGCAACCGGCACCCTCCGCCTCCCGGCGGGTGCCCGCCATCAATCAGGCCCGCTTCATGGACCCCACACCCGTGCACGCAAAACATCATCAAGATGATTCCTACGATAGCAAAGGTGCAACTCCGATCTGTGCGATCCGCCATCGGATGCAGGGACCTACGGATCCGGATGCAAAAGCAGCGGACCAATCTGCGAGCGCTACCAATGCGCCGCAGTCATCCAAAGCGATGTGGATCAGCAAACGCCTAACCCGCCGCCTAACCCGCCAGAACGAAACGGCGGGAACAGAAGAAGCTAGGCCCTCCCATCCGAAGGGGAAAAAAACGGCGGCCATGTCATCCGCCTTAGCAAAGAAGGATGGACCCAGGTCCGCGAAGCCGTGGCAGGCAACATAGTACTGCCTGCGGACGCCTCGCGGGATATGCTGATGGCCTACCACCTGCTCCTGATCGAGGAGCACAAGAAGCAGGTCAAGATGCAGGAGGTTCTTGACAAACGCAAGAAAGCAGCCTCAGAGTCCAGCGTGCGACGAGCCGCGCTCTCCGCCATGGGCATCGGCTCTAGCTCGAACGCCAACCCAGGCAACAAGCACCGCTCTCGGATGGAGAACATGGATCCCAAGGAGCGCCGCGAGTTTACGCGAACTCTCCACACATCCTTCATGGAGATGGGCGTGGACGGCAACGTCATCCCGAAAACGCCGCAGGCTGCGATCATGGCAGCCACTGCGTACCTCGCGGCCCACCCACCTCCCGAGGGGGACCCGAAGAGGGCCATGCACAAGTCCGCACTTACCGGACTCAGACTCTTCGGAGCTGCGCTCCACCAGGAAGCTCCCAAGGAGCCGAAGAAGAAATCTCCGGTCAGGTTCGACCGCAGCCCTACCCCTTCATCCGAAGAGGAGGAACATGACCTTCCTCGAATGAAGAAGAGTTCGCACCGCCGCGACCGCGACTGCGACGCCAGAGACGCGCTCACACAACGCAAATTCGACAAAGCGCGCGCCAAGCGCGCATGCTCGTCTGAATCCGAGATGGACGAAGACGAAGGAGAACTCTGCGGAGCCCGATGCTTCAGCAGATCTGTTCTGCGGACACGGATGCCGCGCAACTTCAAGCTTCCTTCGGATACTCCGAAGTTCGACAGCACTCAGGACCCAAAAGCTTGGCTCAGCGACCACTTACCATCCGTCAAACTGCACGGTGGAAACAAGGAGACTGCCATGCAATGCCTTCAGCTGCAGCTGACAGGCGCAGCCCGGATCTGGATCAGCAGCCTATCTTCAGGGTCCATCTGAAGCTGGGATGAGCTAGCTTACAGCTTCATCCGAAACTTCAAAGGCACCAGCAAGAGGCCCGCCTCAATCGAAGAGTTGCGAGCCTGCACTCAACAAACGGGCGAATCCATTCGCTCGTATATACTACGCTGGTCCAACACAAACAACTCTGCAGCCCACATCTCCGAAGAGAGGGCCATCGACGCCTTCAGGGACGACATCAAGCGCCAAGACTTCAAGGAGGAACTTGGGCGCGTCAAGCCCAAAACACTCGACCACCTCATGGACATCGCTAACAGATGGGCTGACGGAGAAGATTCCATTCACCAAGCATAATCGGAAGAAGAAGACGACTACGGTCGACGGCGAGAGCGCCGTAGCAAGAGAAGATCGCGCCTCTATGACGATCGCGACGGACCCGACATGGTCGCGGCTGGCTACGCCGATCGCCGCAACGACGCCAACCGCAACAGCGGAGGATATCGCGGAGTAAACTTCCGCGATGACGACGCCAGTAGCTGCGGCAACGCCACGCGATAACGGACCTCAAAGATAATAAAAGCTTTCGGGGTCCATGCACCATCCACTTCTACATCGACAAGCAAGATGGCAAAAAGAAAGCCAGCCACATGCTCAAGGACTGCCGCGAGTTCCAGAAACTCAGCGAAAGCATGGTGCAGATGAGGCAGCAAGCCCCAATCCCTGCGTTCGGAAACGCACCTGCGCCAGGTGAAATAGCGCATGGAGCTCCTCCACCGCCACCTATCGGAGGCCCGAACCAACCAGCCGCACCAGCACAGAACAACACTGGGAACGGGTACCCGCCCGCCGAAAGGAGCACTGATGATCCAAAAGGGGCGCCCCACGAATAGGGTGCAGAAGAAAATCACCCGACAAATCAACCTGGCCGTGGCAACTCCACCCGCCATCCCTGAGTACCTCAGAGGATCGGAGTCCTGCATCACATTCACTCGTTCGGATCACCCTTGCCAGATCCCTCGCCCAGTTCATGCTGCCCTGGTGCTGTAGGCGCAGATCGGAGGTTTCGAGATGAGTCGCGTCTTCATGGACGGCGGCAGCGGCATCAACCTGATGTTCGCAAGCACCCTAGCAGCAATGCGGATCCCGCAGTGCAGCCTGGAACAGTCAGACACAACGTTCCACGGCATCGTTCCAGGAAAGGGCATATTCCCCGTGGGCAAAATATGGCTCGACGTCATCTTCGGCAAGCCGGACAAATTCCGGCTAGAGCGACTCGAATTTTAAGTGGTGGACTGGCCATCACAGTACCACGCCATCCTCGGGCGTGTAGCATTCGCAAGGTTCCTGGCTGTCCGACACTACGCATACCTACTACTCAAGATGCCAGGGCCGAAGGGCGTCATCACAATCCACGGGAGCTTCACCCGATCGGACCAATGCGACAGAGATTTCAACAGAATCTCCTAGTCATTCGGCATGCAGGAGGAGCTCCTAAGACTCCGCGAAGTGACAGACAATGGGGCACCCCCAGTGGCACGACAAAACGCGCCCGACATGTCTTTCGACTCCACCGTCAACACAAAGAAGGTGCAGGTCCATCCAACGGATGCCTCCAAGACGACGCTGATCGCCAACGACCTCAGCCCCGCATAGGAAGGCGCGCTCGTCGAATTCCTCCGTGAGCGCTGGGAAATCTTCGCCTGGTGTCCTGCGGACATGCCAGGAGTTCCCAGGGAATTCGCTGAGCACGCACTCAACGTCTTTCCAGACACCAAGCCCGTCAAGCAGTCCATCCGGAGACTGTCCGAGCCACGAGCCGAAGCTATCGACAAGGAAATCAATAGACTACTCGCTGCAGACTTCATCAGGCAAATCAAGGAAAGCGAGTGGCTTGCAAATACAGTGATGGTCCCAAAGAAGGACACGGACATCCTGCGGATGTGCGTGGATTTCACGTCACTAAACAAGCATTGCCCAAAGGACCACTTCCCTCTTCCTCAGATCGATCAGATCATCGATTCGACTGCAGGTTGCGAGAAACTCTCCTTCCTCGACGCCTACTTAGGCTATAACTAGATTCGACTCAAGGTCGAAGATCAGGAGAAAATGGCGTTTATCACACCGTTCGGAGTATTCTGCTACAACACAATGCCCTTCGGGCTAAAGAACGCAGGTGGCACGTACCAGCGATGCATGCAGGCCTGCCTCAAGGACCAGATTGGTCGCAACGTTCAAGTCTATGTTGACGACATAGTCATAAAAAACAGGGAGGCAAGGACACTTATCGACGATCTCCGCGAGACGTTAGACAACCTTGATCGCTACAGGATCAAGCTCAACCCCGAAAAGTGCGCCTTCGGCGTCCCATCGGGTCAGCTGCTTGGGTACTTCATCTCTCAGCGAGGGATCGAGGCGAACCCGAAGAAAATCAGAGCCATCATGGCGATAGAGAAGCCAAAAAACCTCAAAGGCGTCCAGCAGCTCGCAGGACGAATAGCGGCGTTAAGTAGATTCATCTGCCGCATGGGCTAGAAGGCCCTACCATTCTACCAGCTGCTACGCAAAGTAGATAAATTCGAGTGGACGCGCGAAGCCAACGATGCATTCGAAAGCCTCAAGCGGCTTCTCTCCACCTCGCCCGTCTTGGTCACGCCAAAGGAGCGCGAGCCTCTGCTGTTGTACATAGCAGCCACACACCAGGTGGTCAGCACCGTGCTAGTGGTCGAACGACCCGAAGAAGGCAAGACCCACGGGGTCCAGCGCCCAATCTACTACCTCAGCGAGGTACTGACACCAACAAAGCAGGTACCTCACTACTGTGGCTTCGCCACGGCGTGTTCATGACGGCTTGATGGCTGAGCCATTACTTCCAGGAGCACCAGGTGATGGTCGTTAATGAGGCACCCCTGAACAGCATCCTGAATAACCCTGAGGCCACAGGACGCGTGGCCCTGTGGGGCATCGAGCTGTCACCTCTGGACATCATCTACGAGAAGCGACTCGCAATCAAATCTCAAGTCCTCCCGGACTTCCTCGTACATTGGATGGAGCTGCAGCTGCCAGACACCCCAGACACGTCGCAGTCGTGGACAATGCACTTTGACGGCTCCAAGCGCGAAGCTGGAGCAGGAGCCGGGGTCATACTGACACCCTGCAGGGCGACCAGATGAAGTACGTCCTCTGGATGAAATTCCGAGCCTCCAACAACGAGGCCGAATACGAAGCCCTCATCCACGGCATGAGGATGGCAAAGATTTGCGGCGCAACGCGCCTGGTTATCTACGGTAACTCCAACCTCGTCGTCCAGCAGACGATGAACGAGTGCGACGCACACGCCGAAAACATGATCGCTTACCGCGCGCTCTACAACGCACTCGAAGGAGAATTTGACGGCTGTGAGCTTCGGCACGTCGGAAGAGAAAGCAACAAGGAAGCCGAAAGACTCGCCAACATCGGCTCCACCTACGCAAAGGTGCCACCGGGTGTGTTCCTCGAACATATATGCGTGCCATCCATCAAGCGAAAATTCTCCAAGGGACCACCCGAAGAAGCAGAACACTCGGGATCTACGCTGCCCGAAGGACATGAAGGACCCGAGAAACTGGACACAGAGGTCTCCATGGTCAACCTGATGCAGGTCATGGCAGTCGAAGAAACTTGGACGCGACCGTACCTCCAGTTCTTGATAAACGGAGAACTGCCTGACAGCCTGACAGATGCCCGGCGCATATCTCATCGGTCAAAAGCCTTTACCATCATCAATGGCGAGCTGTACAAGCGCAGTATTATGGGTGTACTACAAAGGTGCGTCACCATCGGTGACGGGAAATCCATCCTCCAAGACATCCACGAGGGCATCTGCGGCCATCACGCAGGCAGACGCTCCCTTGTCGCCAAAGCTCTACGAGCCGGATTCTACTGGACAACGGCCATGAGCCACGCAAAGGACATCGTCCGAAGATGCAACGGGTGCCAATGGTTCGCCGACAAACCACACGCACCCGGGTCAGAGCTCAGACCCATACCTATAGTCTGTCCCTTTGCTCAAGGGGCCTCGACATGATCGGAAAACTGCCAAAGTCCTTGAAAGGGGGACACGTTTACCTCCTGGTCGCAGTCGACAAATTCACCAAGTGGATCGAGGCCATGCCGGTCGCCAACCAAAAGGGCAAAACTGCCGTCAAGTTCTTCGAGTCCATTGTCTACAGGTTCGGCGTACCGCACAGCATCATCACCGACAATGGATCGAACTTTATCTCCAAGGAGTTCCAGGACTTCTGCGAAGGCCTCGGGATCAACATCACGTACGCCTCAGTGGCACACCTGCAAACGAACGGGCAAGTGGAAAAGGCCAACGGCCTAATCGGCGCTGGTATCAAGAAGCGCCTCATGAGTCCACTCGAACGGAAAGCTGGAGCCTGGACAAAAGAGCTACCATCCGTACTGTGGAGCTTACGGACTACACGAAACAGCTCCACCGGATACACGCCGTTCTTCATGGTGCACGGAGCCGAGGCCGTGCTACCAGCCGAAGTACGCCACCAGGCCCCCCGGGTCGTCGCTTACAGCGAAGCCGAATCCACGGCTGCACTCAAAGACGCCGTCGATACACTCGACGAAGCAAGATATATAGCAGCAGCTCGATCAGCGGTGTACCAGCAGAGTCTCCGCAACTACCACAGTCGCCGGCTGCGCCCAAGGTCCTTCGTCGAAGGAGACCTTGTCTTGCGACTCAAGCGAGAGCGACCGAAGAAATTCGAGTCACCATGGGAAGGACCCTACGACATCACGGAAGTCATCCCAGGTGGCGCCTATCGCCTCAAGCACGTGGAGTCCGGAGTCGCATACTCCAACCCATGGAACATCGCACACTTGCGGCGATTCTACCCATAGCTACCTATCTTTTTACTTTCAATAAGGCTTTTCAGCCAAGGCTATTCAGCCGAACAATGTACTTCCTCCATTACGATATAAATAAAGCTAAGTATTCCGCCCCAAAATCTTGTTCGCTACTTGCAATTTTAATTTATGCTACAAACGCACTCGGGGGCTCCCCCCACCTCACGATTTCATCAACGAGGATCACACGTGTACACCTGAGTAGCTGACAACGTCAGGCAAACGAAAAGGACATGTACTCAAACAAAGCACCACGTGCTCACAATAAACAAAACCTTTATAACAAAGGGCACAACAAGCCCAGTCGAAATATACAAATTTTACATCTACCTCTTTTACAAGTACTACCTATTCTGAAGAATAACTTGAGCACGCCGCTCAAACAAATATACTACCTATTCGGCATACTGCCTTACAGCCGCATAATGCGGACGCATATCCCACTCGCCACCATCCGGCCGAAAAGGTGGCCCAGCTGCTACAACAGACAAATCTACATCAGGCCGATGCAGCCTCACAAGGGACAAAGCAGCCTTCACTCCTGCGACGAGCTGTTGCCGCACCAACTCCTTGACATTGCTCACGCTCTGAAACTTCGACAGAAGACTCGCAAGGCTCGTTGGCAAGGCATCCAAAGGAAACATGACATGCAACACCGAGGTAAGCGACGTCTCCACCTGGCGAAGCACCCGCGAAACCTGGTGCACACGATCCTGCACCGTCGCCAGAGCCATGGCACGGTCACGATCCATCCAGAAGAAGCCGCCGGCCTCCATGTCCTGTTGAGTCAAGCAATTGACCCGAACAGCGACACGCTCTTTCTCTTCCCTCGGAGCAAGGTTAGCACCTGCGACAATTGTACAAAATAAGAGGCAAGGCCAGCAGGCTCATCCGAAGAACTGAGCTGCAGCTCAAAACAAAGAACAACTTACATTGAAGCTGCTCAGATAGCCGAAGCAGTTCCGCCATCAAGTACTCCTCTCTGGCTGCACCGAGATCCGCCTTAGACTTCCAAACATCGGCGTGACCACGCAACCTAAGCAACTCCCTCTCAAGACTATGAACACGGTCCCGAAGAAAAGCGAGTTGCGAGGAATCATCCAAAGATGGCCGCAGCTGCGCTGCAGGCGATGTGTCAACAGGGTCAGCACCCGAAAAAACCTAGAACAGCAGAAAAGAAAAGGACACAAACATTCAGACAATGGTAGAGCACAACTCAGAAGAATTCATTAAGCATATAAAGGCCACTACGTGGCACAAGGATTGTGTTCCTCAAAATATTTACAGCAAAAGCAGACTACAAACTATCCTACATCTACAACGCCTAAGACGCGGCACCCTGAGTCGCCTCGGAGCCGGATTGCCTAGCCTTAGCCTCCCCCTGCTGCCGCAGCGCATACTCAGACAGCAGATCAATGAGCTTTGGCCCATATCACTTGCAGTGAGAAGAATAGGCAGCAAAGGCTACCTCGGATCCATCCGCGGTCGTCGGCATTCGGGAGGTAATCTGGGGAAGGTCCAGCTCCGCCCTAGCCGCCAAGGCCATCGCCAGCCCGACGGAGGCGCTTCAAAGTTAAGAATACTCACTCGAATCTATGATTCAACTAAATACTAGGGGGCTACTCCTATTAGGAGCGCTGGCCGCGCACCCGAAAGATGAATAACAACGAACTTTTCTTCGAGTCCTACGTCGAGTCTACGACTCCACTACAGACTCGGGGGCTACTCCCATAGGGAGGATGGATTTAAGCATCCGAATTTTTTTTGTGTCCTACGGACTTAACAACTAAACGATGTTTGAACTAAAGTCTCCGCTCGATTCTACGACTCGAACAGACACTCGGGGGCTACTCCCATAGGGAGCACTGGTCGCGCACCTTATGAATTATTCGACTGCGATCTTTGGGATCAGCATGCAAAAAACTTTTCGGCAACTCTGTCCCAACAAAACGCTGAGTGAGCAATGATCTCCTTGGCCACCCGAAACACCTCTGCGGTGACAAACATTCGGATGTTGTGTCTGCGACACAAAGATAAGACCTACAGATATCATCTGATGGCCCGCAACGCACATTGCGCTCTGCTAGTATGAACTGCGCGGTAGCGATGAAAAATCCTGACGGACGCGTTGGGTTTATCAAATTAAAAACACTGGAATTCCACTACTGTAAGTCCTCCGCGGCCTGAGTCAAATTACACCAGCATATGTTCCAGGTTCGAGTTGAGGGACTCGAACCTGAGGAAGATCGTGTTGTTTCGTCCTAAGACAGTTAACTGAACCCGATCCGTCGGGTGAGTCGGGCGCACACATCAACAATCCCTACACATGAACTATTGGAATACATAGTTGCACCCGAAAGATTGAAGAGTCCTCAGCCGAACCTACGGTTCGACTGATCACTCGGGGGCTACTGACATGGTTATACCCCGCGGGTGCATGATCTCAGCATACCTGGTCCATCCCAAGGAAGGCCCACGGCGAATGTATGCCGGCCCATGAAGACTTTCGGGTGGCCCAGGCCCACGACGCCTTCGGATCCTTGGAGAACAAGACTAGAGTAGATAGGAAATTCAAAGGGGTAAAACCCTAGAACCTGTAACTGACTAGGTCTACGCCCGGGACCTGCCTAAGTCTATATAAAGGCCAGGAGGGCACGACCTAGATATCTCTACTCATACTTTTGCATACACACCTCCACGCCAGATTGCATATAAGACCTCAGAACCTTGGTTCCGCCAGTAATCAAAGAGCGGACAAGCGGAGTAGGGTTTCCCTCGAACCTGGGTAAACCTTGTGTCCCCGTGTTGCTTGTTTGCTAATCATTCCACGATCTCCAGCATCCCCATCTTCTCCAAAACCCAAGTCCATAACAATGGGCATTGATGAGATCCAACCTCGTCACTTGCACTTCAAGCAAGAACTTACTACTCCTTTCCAAACACCAAGCAAACTTATTTGCAAAACAACACAGTGAGAACGGGGGTCCAAACTACTTTATTCAAGCAAACTAAATAAACTAAGCAAAGCAAACAAAAACAAAGACGCTCCAAGAACTACACAACTGTGCATGAAACAATAAAAACGAAGTGTCTAGACAGACCTGAGCTTTTTATTGATGAAGAAGGGGATGCCTTGGGCATCCCCAAGCGTTGACGCTTGTACCTCTTGGATATTTCTTGGTGTGACACCATGGTGGAATCCCCAAGCTTGAGCTTTTGTCCATTCTTCATCTCATTGCATCATTCCCTCTCTACACCTGAATTTTTTTCCTTCATACAAAACTTCACACAATCTTCATTAGCAACATTAGCTTATTCAAAAGATATTAGACCTCTGACAAAGCTTTGGAACAGAAAGTCTTTTCACTAAAAACACAAGCTACTGTAGTAACTCCTTCAAAAAGGTCAATTTACCTGAGGAGAACTCAAAAAGCAATTAATAAGAAGCAAATGCAAATAATGACAGAAATCTGTCAAAACAGACAAGCAGGTAGAAACGATTTTTTTTCGAACATCCTCTGTTGCTCAAATAAAAAAGTTTTGAACTAATGAAAGTTATCTAACATACTGGGGAATTTATTCGTAAATTTTGAGCTCAATCCGAGTTACAGAGCCTCCTCACGAATTTTTTTGGTGGAGGATAGAAATCTGTTTCAGGATAGCAACTCCCCAAAACTTATTTTCCTCTCATTATAGGTCATTCTTGGCACAAAAAGCAAACAAAAAGGATAAGGCGAGTTCATTACAGAAGTAATAACTTCCAAGACTCAAGAAAACTCTTGGGTTATCTTCCAACAAGTACTTTTCTTTAACGCCTTTAAGTTAGGCTTGATAGCTTGAGAAGATGCTCACATAAGGATTATGAATTGAATTCAAAGAGAGCATTAAGAAGCAAATTCAAAACACATTTATGTCTAACCCACTTCCTATGCATAGGAATCTTGTATGCAAATAAATTCACAAAGAACAAAGTGACTGGCATAGGAAGATAAGATAACTTCAAAACTTTCAGTGCAAAGAGAGGTGTTTCAATACCATCAAAACTTTTACAACCATATTTTCCTCTCTCATAATAATTTTCAGTAGCCTCATGAATAAAATCAACAATATAACTATCACATAAAGCACGCTTTTCATGAGCTACATACACATAATTTCTATCAAGCTCAAAAATAGCGGGATTAAAACCTTCACAGGTTTTACCCAAAGTAGGTATTTCAAAAGGATCCACAGGAACATAACATTCATCCTCCTTTCGTAAGCATGGGGAACAATCAAATAATGTAAGGGATAAAGAGTTACTCTCATTATAAGGTAGGAATGGGTAGATAATCCATTCTTTCTCCTTTTGTTCATCACTCTCCTCCTCTTTTTCATCTAATGAGCTTCCAGCTTCAAGAATTTCTTCTTCCATAGGCTCCTGCAAGGCATTAGACTCTTCCATTTGTGGAAAGCATATATTAAAATATTCAAGAATATAGCCATTTTCTTCCTTGTAATTATCAAAGCAAAATTTAAGTATCTCATAAACCTCATGTTTATAAGGTGCATCATCAGTATTTTCAAGCAAACTGGCAAGTTCAAATGCACCCTTGAAGGCAATAAATTCTTCAATTTGTTCCACATCATAGAAGTCATAAATTCCTTTAACATAAGAGGATATGGTAACATTATCATTATACTCACATTGAAAAGGTAGGTGTTTATACCTCTTGCAGCAACAAGCTTTATCAAAGCAATAACTGAGATTATAAGTAGAGCACACCTCTCTAGCAATGGAATTCAACTTATCAATTTGTTCCCATAAGTGTTTCCCTTTTTGTGACAAACGGTGTTCCTTATAATAATACTTTTCTTCTTCCGTGAACCCACCTTGCCAATAAGAACTAGTTTCAAAGAAACCATCCATTGATAGGAAGCATGACCAAGCAAGGCAACAACAGACCAGCAACTAGAGTAAAAACTATTTTTTTGTGTGTTTTTGAATAAAGAAAGCAAACCAAACTAGACTAAATTTTTTTGAGTTTTTTGAAAAGAGGCAAACAAAACCAAGCAAAAGAAACAAAGCAAACTAAAAACAAAGTAAAGAGAAAGGAAGTGAAGGACTCCCCTAGTGAAGACGTCCTTAGCCTCCTCGGCAACGGCGCCAGAAAATAGCTTGATGGCGCCCACCACTTGTCGTGGGACGCTTCGTTGGAAACACCAAGAGCAAGGTATGAAGCAACACAGCAGCAAGTTTCCCTCAGTAAGAAACCGAGGTTATTGAACCAGTAGGAGGAAGGAAACGTCACACAGGTGTTGCTAGCAATGCGGAGACCCGTACAACACAAACTCAAGACTTTGCCCCAATAAATCAGTGAGGTTGTCAAGCTCACCAGTTTGCTGTAACAAAGGATTAAACGTATGGTATGGAAGATAATGGTTTACAGCAAGTAAACATGTAACAGTGAAAGATGTATCAATGGTAAATATTTGACCGGGGTCCATAGTTCACTAGAGGTGCTCTCCTTAGATAAACAACATGGCATGAAGGGTAAACAAATTACAGCGGGGCAATTGACAGGAACTGAGCAAGGCATAACAATGCAATTACTAGCCAGAAAGATCCTATGAGGTTGATTGGGAAATACAACAATATACATAGACCGTCATCCAACTGCATCTATGACTAGAAGTCCACCTTCAGGTTATCATCGGAACCCCCTCCAATATTAAGTTGCAAGCAACAAACAACTGCTTTAAGCAAAGTGTGTAAGGTAAACAGTCCACATGTTCCATGAACAAGAGACTGTTGTTTTCTCCCTAGTAGCAACAACACATCTACAACCGAAGAGATTTCTGTCACTTCCCTTGGAAATTAGAGGCATGAACCCACTATTGAGCATAAATACCCCCTCCTGGAGTCACTAGCAACTGCTTGGCCAAGATAACCACTAGCAACGGAGAGCATGCAAGATCACAAACAACATAGACATGATAGAATCATAAAGATAAAACCATTAATCAAACCAACATAGCAATCTCAATATCCATCGGATCCCCACAAGCACAACATGCATGATTACAAATAGATTAGACCTTGATCATGAACAGAGCTCACAAGATCTATACATGAAAGCACAAAGGAGGAGATACAACCATCTAGCTACTACATGGACCCACAGTCCAAGGTGGAACTACTCACGGATCATACCAGAGAGAAGGCCTCTGGGATGATCTCCCCTCCGGCAGGGTGCCGAGAAAAACTTCAGATCCCACTGATCTAGGGATGATGGTGGCGACGGCTACAGACGGTTTCGTGGATTTCTGATCGGGTGCTCAGGATTTCTGCATCGAGGGCTTCTTATAAGCGAAGGGGCGAGACCAGGAGGCGGCCAGGGCCACCAAACCCTAGCCAGGTGCATCCCACCTGCCCCCGCGCCTGGGATGGGTATGGTCCCCCTGGACGGCCCCTCCGGCTCTCCTCTGGACTTCTTGTTCCCCACGGAAAGTAATTGACTTTGACGTTTGTCCTGTCTAATTCCGAGAATATTTCTTTACTAACTTTTCTGAAACCAAAAACATCAGAAAACAGGCATCTAGCACTGTTGCAACTTGTTAATAGGTTAGTACCAAAAAACATGTAAAAAGCACCTCAAAGTGTAGACAAGTAAAGCAAAGTAGATACTAAACAAGCATGGAACATCAAAAATTATAGATACGTTTCCAACATATCACTTCACTCCCCGGCAACGGCGCCAGAAAATATTCTTGATGACCCACAAGTATAGGGGGAGTATCATAGTACTTACGATAAATAGGAGTGTCAATCCAAACGAGGAGCAGAAGGTGCTGAACAGTGGTATGGAGCAGGAAATCCCTGTGAATACTTAGCAAATGGATTTTTAGTGGTTTTTTGACAAAGCAACAAAACAAAGAGCAAGTAACAGGAGTAACGAACAAACAGAGCAAGTGGCCCAATCCTTTCTTAGCAAAGGACAACCCGGTGAAAATACTTATAAGTACCAAATGTTCTCGAGGACACATGGGAATTCTGTCAAGTGCTTTCACTTCAAATAGCTGAGTACTCTTGTTTGGTGTTTGTAAGTGTTGTGTGGGTGAACCTGTGCTAACATAGCGCCCTTCCTAGGACTAATACATACTTGTGATTAAACTCTCTGCAAACATCCATAACTACAGGAAAGTAATTAAGATATAAATCTAACCACAGCCTTAAACTCTGAGATCCTACGCTCCCTTGTGCAAAGGTGTCCTAACGGGGGTTTAGGTTTCTGTCACTCCGGCAACCCCACGATTAGTAGCCAAATACACAATGCATTCCCCTAGGCCCATAAATGGTGAAGTGTCATGTAGTCGACGTTCACATGACACCACTAGAAGAATATCACCACAACTTAAATACTAAACCATTGAATAATAACTCAACATAGATCCACTAATAACAACATGACTTCTCCCTTGTCCTCAAGAACTAAACGAACTACTCATGAGACATCATATGGGTCAAGATCAAAGATGATATGATAATGGATAACATTCTGAACATAAACAATAATCCAATGGTTCCACTCACAAGCATCAACTACAATAGTAATCAACATCGGGAAAGTTTCCCCTAAGAACTAAAGCAATATCCAACACAATTGTTACAGCGGGACGGAGTGGTGGTGATGGTGCTGGTGAAGATGATGGTGTGGATGATGATGATGATCCCGATGAGGCCTAGCTTTATGATTGTGTTGGTGGCGACGGTCTCCCCTCTCCGGGAAGGAATTCCCCCAGCAGAAATCTGCCTGCCGGAGAGATCTTTCTCTCTCGGTGTTTTCCGCCCCTAGAGGCGGCGGAAATCTATCTGTGGTCGCTCCCCGAGCCTTAGGGTCTCGTAGGGAAGATATAGGCGAAGGGGCGGAGTCGAAGGCCTAGGTGGGCCACACCTGCCCTACGCGCGGGGTCAGGTGGGCCCACGCCTAGGGGGTGTGGGCCCTCCTGAGGCCCCACTTCGTCCCTCCTTCTGGCTTCCTTCGTCTTCTGGTAAAATAATATGTTTCCATATTTTTTGGTATTTTTCTGATCTTCGCGAAATTGCACCGAAACGCCTTCTTTTCCATCAGAATCCAGACTCCGGTAGTTCATCCTCCAGGAATCATCCAACATGCTTAAACAGATGAAAAGCCATAAGTAATACCTCATAATAAGACAAATATCAATGAATAGAGGTGAATTATGATATAAAAAGGTGATGCAAATTGGGCGTATCAGTTACCCACCATGGTTTTATTTTGATCCTTGGATGCATCATAATTTTATACATCATGAAAGGGTATTACCAAATCATTATTCATTTGATTAGTTGCACTTTTGTTGCTAATCCAAGAGGCTGAATATTTGAAGTTTATAATCAGATTTGTTGTTTTGTTTACTTCGGCTATACATACTTTGGTGGATGGATTATGCATGCCCATTGGGGCAAAGATATATAGCCGATATTTATTCTATCGCCCTGAGATCATTATCTAATCATGGCCGATGTGGTTTTCTAACATCGTCCTTAGTTCTGTAAGAGACCGAGACAAGGTATGCATTCATTAGCAATTGTGCTTATGCTTATGTGTTGATAATTTGGCTTATAAATCTTTAAAATCTATAAAAGGACAAATTGTCTTTAATTTTATTATTGGCGTAGATGTTGAGCATGATATTGATATTGATATTGTCTCTCTAGTACCATGGATATTACATTTAGACTGTTCAGTTTTAAAAGCAATAGCCAATGCGTTGGTATTGTTTATTTGGTACTGTTTTATGAAGTCTAATGCTGCTTAGAATATCTTGCACAAAGAATCGGGCCGAATATGCAGCTTTTCTATTCTTGCTAGAACTTTTTATTGCTATAGGTGCTACACATATTGATACTTCTAGTGATTCGTTGTGAGTAGTGCAACAATGTCCATGGTTTACCAAAGATTCGACGAATCACTTGTTGTTTATCTTGATACATGTCTAGATGTGAATTTCATCTTAGATTGATTTATCATTGCTCATATATCTAGACATGAAAACTGAAGAGCAAATGAGTTGGCTCAATAAACATTTGGCTATCATGTTATTCATGATATATTTCATATTCCACAAGAGCCAATGCTTTGTTTCGCCAGCATAGATAAGACCGGATTGGAGACCGCCGCTTCAGCTACTAATAAAAGATCTAGTGTAGGTGAAAATGAAGAACAAAGTAAATCCAATGTTTATTACATGAAAATCTGAACTAAAGTGTGAACATGACAGTTCATGTGTTCTTCAAATACTCTTTAAGGTAATGATCTTTATTGCCTAACGGTTGGTGATATTCTTCTTGAGCACTTGGATGAAGACCGGACGAGGATCATTGTGGGAGTTATTCAAAGACAATTGTGATATTCAAGATGAAGTGGTTATTCTCAATGCAAATTATTTGAAGATATTATACCCAAGTGACAACAAGCCTGGACATAAAATGGCAGATATATATTTATCGCCCTTAGCACATATGGCCCATACAGAGTTATTTCCCTAAGACAAACAGTGGCCGATGGAGTATTGACATCATCCATAGACTAAAAGTGGAGCAAGTTATTTTCTGGCACGCAAGCTCTACCAGAAAACAGGGGGCCATGTGTTGGCACTCGTTTTGGGATCGTATCTAATCAAGGCAAATGTCGAGAGACACACTTGGAAAGGTCCACTACAAGGAATATTAATCATCATCAAAGAGGCACCATATCAAGTCAAGCCATGATCAGGATTAATAGCCGATTTTGCTAATGTTCAGAGAAGATTCATAGACTATGTCGTGGGAATGACCACGGCAGATGCTGCAATCGGCAGCGAGTAGTAGAACATGGGGCAAGGGCGGCCAGCCATCTGCGGTGCGAGATGAGGGCGGAGACACAAGGATTTACCCAGGTTCGGCCCCCTGGAGGGTAAATACCTACTCCTGCTAGATTGTATTATGGTGAGAGTACAATGGGGCGAGCTCGGCGGCTAGGCACTGAGTCGCTTGGGTGTATGATGGAACGTATCCTCTACGCGCCCTCTAGGGAGGTTTATATAGACTCACCCCCTAGGGTTTACAGATCTCAACCGAATCAGTTAAGGTTTCGGCGATCGTTTAACCTAATCCGACTGGGCCTATCTACGCTTCTGGGCCTTCAGCTTCCAGTCGCTTGAGTCCATGCTAGGTCTTGATCCGCTTTGTTCACAGCCCACTCGCAGCGCCGACAGTCGGAACGCCCCGCTGGTATACCCCGGTAGGCATATCCCCATCAGTAGTCCCCGAGGCCATCGTTGATTGGTCGCAGGTGGTCGCTGGCAGTCGGTGTATACGGCTCCAATGCAGATGCCCAGTCGAATCGGCGGCGGACTCCTGAATAAAGGAAAAACCAGTTATTCTGGTCGCACTAACGGCGACCGATCGGATCGCAGCTCGGCGAGCGGGTCGGCGAATATTCAGTCACTGTTGTAGTGATCGGGTCGGCGAATAATCAAGTCGCGTGGAGCGATGAGTCGAGTGGATGAAGTTGGACCATCAAGTGGGGTCAAACTAGCCGTTGGGGTAATCCAACAGTAAATTTTGGCGTAATCACCGCGTAGTAACGGCTCCCGAAATTGGCGGGTAACAACCGCTATATAAGGAGAATGATAGGCGAGCGGGGAAACACTCCTTCATCTCTCCTCCGATCTCGCCCATCTCCGTTTCCACTCCGCATCGCGATCCAACCGAACCAGAGAGCCTCGACCTCCACAAATCTTCCAACCAATGGCCCCCTCCACCGAACCATGGGGCCGATCCAAGTGCACCAGGGCAATACTGGCGTCCTTCGAGGAGGTCGGGATCCTGCGCGTCGGCAGATGGCGAATCCCCACGGCCGGAGAAGTGACTCCGGACCCGCGAGGGAGAATTCATTTGCTTTACCAGCCACCTGGAGCGGGGGCTGGGATTTCCCACTTCTCTCTTCTTCCGGCGCTTCTACGCCTTCTACAGGATCCAGCCGTCGGACCTGGGCCCGCATAGCATCAAGCAGCTCGCCATTTTCGTGGCATTCTGTGAGTGTTATCTAGGCTGCAGGCCCTACTTCCTCCTGTGGCAAGATCTATTCCATGGGAGGATTAGCCGTAAATAATCAGGCGGCCCGATGTTGGCTGCGGGTGGCCTGACGTTTCAGCTGAAGTCGAAGGCGTCGTTCTTCGACCTGATGCCGCCGGCCAAAGTGGCAAACGAGTGGAAGAAATCCTGGTTCTACGTCACCGAGGTGACTCCAGACGTCGAGGTGGCGCTTCCAAGGTACTCCGCCAACCGGCCCGAACCGCGTCGGCTCCAGGTCGGCAAGCTCCCGCTAGACCAGCGGATGGTTGTCGACGAAATGTTGCAAACCATCCGCGGCCTGAAGAAGAAGGCCTCCAAATCATCAATATTTACAACTGCTGGCTTGGGCGGCGGCTCGTGCCTTTGGCCCGCCGCGACCATTATATGTACGAATATGCGGGCAGGGACGACCCGACAAAATCCTACCTCGCCGAGTGGAAACTCGAAGACTACATCCTAGCCATGAAGAAGATCACCCAGGCGGCGTACCTAGACGCGAAGGTCGGGGTCGCCCCTTATACCGCAAGGCTCCCAGCTCCGACAGTAAGTCGCCATCTTCGTCACCATTCGCAGTCGCAGATGATGCAGTCGCGGTTATGCTGACGTTATTTCATTTTTGTTGCAGTTGTTCCAAGTGGTGGAAGGATGGCTCCCACCCGTAGAAGACGAAAACTCGAGCTCGTCCGTCCAGGACGGGAGCGAGTCGCCACCCGCCAAAGGCGACGTCGGGAGCGACGCGGGTGATGACGACGATGATGACGAAGACGAGCCCGTGGAAGACGTCGCCCCAATGGTCCGCAAAACTCGTGGGCAACATCAGCGCGAGCTCGAGGCGAGTAGGAGCCTCGAACCTCACGATGACGATGATGACGAGCTCCCCGAGCACACCTCGCGTCGTGAGGCTACGCCGTCGAAAAAGAAGAAGGAGGAGGTGAAGGCTCCGCCAAGGAGGAAGACGAAGCCGGCGAAGCAGGCGTCTCCGCCTCGTTCTGCGACTAGTTCCGACGCCACCAGCTCGGCTAAGGGTGAAGCGGCGCATACGACAGCAGCACCAGACATTGCTGCCCTCCTGGATGAGGTACCTCTGGCGTCGCTTCCACCCCCATTCGCCCCGGTCTCTGGGCTGGGGACTATTCCAGCCGCAGCAGCTTCGCCTCCCAGGAGAGCTCCCGCAGACGTCATCTCGGAGGCTCCTGTCGCGGCCTCGTCTTCGAAGAGGCCCTCTGTGTCTTGGACACATGACGTGTTTGAGATGGGCCTCAGTCGGAAACTGGGCCCCGAGCTGGAGAAGCCGGCCAGCATCCGCACGGGACTGCGGTTCATACCAGTCGCCAAGTAAGTTTTGTTCATCTGCTTGCCTTCCGTTGTAATCGGACAATTTTGCTCATATCGTTGTTTCACGGGACTGGAGTTAAAAAGATCAGCCACCCTTCTGTGGCCAAGGTTCCGCCAGTCGCCGCCGAGGAGGACCCCTCGCGGAAGAGGAAAGCTGATGACGTCGCTGCTCCCGTAGACAGCGCTAAGAGGGAGAAGGGCGACGATGTCGTCACGGTCTCTGACGACACGGCAGTTGCCCCAAGCGATCCTTCGACTGCGGCGGAGGTGGCTTTGAAAAACAAGGAGGTTGTTTCCTCGCCCGGAGTGACCGAGCCGACTTCTGGTGGCGCTGGGGAATCCGCTGCGACCTTCCCCCGCTTCATGGCCAAAGCGGCCACGGCGAGTGGCGCAACACCGATGAGCCAGACGCCTGGGGTCGTCGAGACGGAGGTCGAGCAGCGTCGTGGACACACTCCAGCTCTGCTTGCGTCTGTGGACGCGCTACAGCTCCACGGCATGCTGGGCGCAGCCATCCAGGTATGTCCAGTCCCCGAGGATCGGGCCACTGAATTTCAGTGGTCGGATTCTTTTAGTGTTTTTGTAGCGTACAGTCCCCGAGTGCCTAGTCGCTGGATTTCAGCGGGTGGGCACTTAGGATTTTTTATCTCCAGTCCCCGAGTTCCTAGTCGCTGAATTTCAGCGGGTGGGCACTTAGGATTTTTGATCTCCAGTCTCCGAGTGCTTAGTCACTGAATTTCAACGGGTGGGCACTTAGGATTTTTGATCTCCAGTCCCCGAGTGCCTATTCGCTGAATTTCAGCGGGTGGGCACTTAGGATTTTTGATCTTTAGTCCCCGAGTGCCTAGTCGCTGAATTTCAGCGGGTGGGCACTTAGGATTTTTGATCTCCAGTCCCCGAGTGCCTAGTCGCTGAATTTCAGCGGGTGGGCACTTAGGATTTTTGATCTCCAGTCCCCGAGTACCTAGTCGCTGAATTTCAGCGGGTGGGCACTTAGGATTCTATTTTTGTTGACAGTTTGATTTGTGCGCAGGGCTTGCAGCGTGAATCAGCCGATCATCTTGCTGCAAAGTGTCGTGTGGAGAAGGAACTTGTTGCCGTCCAAGAAACGAACAAGGGACTCCAAGCAATCGCTGCCAAGGCAGAGGAGGTCCGCCAGGGCCTTGTCCCGGCAGGTGAGTTGACGGCGGCTCAATATGCTTTGAGTACGGCCGAGAAGCGGATCGCTGATCTAAAGCACGAGCTCAAGGAAGCGAAGGCGGAGGCGAGCTTGGCGGATGGGCGAGCAAAAGCTGCTGTTACGGCTGCCGCTGAAGAGCGAAAGGTCTCTGACGCCCTCGTTCTTGGGCTGTAGAACGACTTCTTCTTGCTTCAAAGCTTCATCACGGGCCTCTTCCGTCCTTTAATTGGTAAACTTTTCTTCCTCTGCCTGTAGTAGCTGCATTGTGAAGTCATTGTTGTACTTACTGCTGACCTATGTCCACAGGTCGGATTATTGACAGCTCGGAGGAGGCGCGATCGTACGACGCGCGGCAGTGTGTGACTACTCTGGTCGACTCGGCCGCACTGTCTGCGACTTGCATTCGAGCATATCTTCAGGACAAATCGCCCACGAAAGTGGTTCCCAGCGACCTCGTCGAAGTATGGCGTTATCTGGAGAAGGCGCCGTCAGTCGTCGAGTTCATGACACGGTCGGCCTTCCGGCGCGGGGCGGTGACGACTCTCAGCCTTGGGCTGGCCCACTTCCCGGAGGACTTCGACCTCGATGATGTGACGAGTGGATATCCCTCGTCGACGGGCTCTGTGGAGATTGCCGAGGTGCTGAAGTTGACGGACCGGGCCGTGGTGTACTCCGATCGCGTCTGGGCGATGGGCGACCTGCTCCCCTCTCAGGAGACGACTATCGCCCCCAACGATCCTGAGCTGAAGCATCAGGACTTCAAGGTCGAGCAGCCGTTCCGTGCAGCGATGGCGGGTGAGTTGACGACGTACCCGCCGAACCCGTACACGCCCTTCATTCGCAACCGCAGAGGTGGCGGCGAGTCGCCGTCGAAACCTGCGGAGTAGAAGCATTGTGCCCTGGGGCGTTAGTAACAATTAGTCACTGGATTCATCGTGTATTTTGGAGTGACTTTGTTCTACTGTAATTAAACTTCGTGTTATTTTGTGAATTGTTTTGTAATTCTGAATGTTGATTGAACGAGTCCCCGAGCGCGTCCGCCCTTTTTTTGGGGTTTACCTCGTTTGTTCTGTGTTTGTGACTTTGAATGTTTTTTCAGTTGTTTTGATATTGAGGTCGACTCGCCCGAGATCGGAGAGCCAGTCGCAGGGCGACTCCCGTGGGTGCTCTTTACTTGACCTTTTTCCCTTGCGCGAACGAGGTCGGGTGGCCGAGTCCCCGAGCGTGGTACTTGGTGGTTCTAGTCGCAGCTCTAGGGTAGGTGAGGACTGAGCGCGTCACTCCTGCCTAACCCGAAGGGTCAGTCGCGTGGCGAGTCTTGGACGCGCTCTCATACTTGGCGTTTTTCCCTAGTCGCTCGTGCTCGACTGGTCGTTAGTCCCCGAGCGTGGTACTTGGTCGTTCGAGTCGCTGTTGCCGAGGATGCGGAGGACCTTGGTTGCTGTGAGGAACGAGGGCAGTTGTCTTGGCTCGTTAAGCCAGTCAAGCTAGGCGACTCCAATGGGGCTCTGGGTTGGCTTTTTCGTGGACTTTACGAGTCCTGGGGTAACCCAGTGCCCTCGGAACGCACTACTTGGCCGTGCCGGTCGCTGTACCAGAGGTTGACTTCTGCGGTTAGCTTGACGCTGTTATTACGAGTGCGAGTGGCACAAGACACGGAGAGTAGACACAATTTGCGGTAACCAATCTATTTTATTTCATAGCAGGTGGAGAGTACATGTATGGAATTCTAGGAGTATAATTTCCATAGGAGGTTTACATTCCACGGTCGCTTGACGTCGAGGTTCCCGTCTCCTCGGACGTCGATGAGGTAGTAGGCGTCGTTGCCGAGGACTCGCCCGATGGCGAATGGTCCCTCCCAATGGGGGGATAACTTGTGCATGCCCTTCTTGTCCTAGATGAGGCGTAGCACAAAATCGCCTTCCTGGAAAGTGCGAGTCCTTACTCGCCGGCTATGGTAGCGGCGGAGCCCTTATTGGTAGATGGCGGTGCGGGAACGAGCAAGGTCGCGTGCTTCGTCGAGTTGGTCGACTCCATCCTGGCATGCGAGTTCGTTTGCGGCCTCCGTGTAGTTGACAACCCTGGGCGAGTCGTGCTCTAGGTCGGTGGGCATGACTGCCTCAGCGCCATACACCATGAAGAAGGGGTGAACCGCCGACTGTTGACGGAGGTGCGGATGCCCCAGATGACGGAGGGTAGCTCCTCGACCCAGCACCCGGCGGTGCGCTCGAGTGGTACTTAGAGCCGTGGCTTCAGGCCATGAAGGATGCTCTGGTTGGCTCGTTCCGCCTAGCCGTTGGACTCCGGGTGAGCGACTGAGGTGAGGTCGAGTCGGATGTGATGTTCCTCGCAGAACTCGGCCATGGCTCCTTTGGCGAAGTTGGTGCCGTTGTCCGTGATGATGCTGTTTGGGAACCCGTAGCGATAGATGAGCTCGCGTAGGAACTTGGTGGCAGTTTTCCCGTCGCATTTCCGGACTGGCTTGGCCTCCACCCATTTTGTGAATTTGTCGACTGCGACCAGGAGGTGGTGAAGCCGGAGGGAGCCTTTTCGAAAGGGCCTACCATGTCCATACCCCACATGGCGAACGGCCAGGTGATGGGGATTGTCTTGAGCGCTGAGCTCGGCACATGGGTCTGGTTGGCGTACTTCTGGCACCCGGCGCACCGCTGGACAATGTCGACAACGTCTGCGTGTGTGGTTGGCCAGTAGAAACCGTGTCGCATAGCCTTTGCGACCAGAGAGCGGGCGCCGGCGTGGTCGCCGGAGTGGATGTCGTGGAGGATTTTGCGTCCTTCAGCGGGTTGGACACAGCGTTGGAACACGCCGGTCACGCTGCGCTTGTGGAGCTCGCCGTCGATGATGACGAAGGATTTGCAGCGGCGTGCTATCATCCGGCCTGCTTGCCTCATTGGCAAGGTCCCGCCTGTGGTAGGCGATGTACGGCGTGGTCCAGTCCTCTGGCTCGGCGATGAGTGCGACCAGGGCTGCCTCTGGTTGCAGCGGGACTCCGATGTCGATCTCCCTTGGGGGAGATGTAACACCCTCAGAATCGACCCTATGCAAGTTTTAGCGAAACCCGCCAAACCCGCATAGAAACGATTCAAAGGTGCCCACCAGGCACTTTCGTGCGGGTGGAAAACGAAGTAATAACATTACACAACAGTCCTCGATGGGACCCACAGAACAGATATATACAACACGACTCCAAGAGTCAAGATTACAGGTATAATATACAAAGATCCAAATCACCTTGAAAACGAGAGAGCGTCCAGCTACGGACAAGATGCAAATGGGGCTAAGATCCCTGAAGAATAACCAATGGCGTCCATAACCCTGCCCAGGCCAAGCCGGAAGGGTAACCCTGCTAACGACGTCGATCCCAAAACCTGATTAAACAAAAGGGGTGCCGACAAAGGGCAAAGGAAAAAGAGGAGCCAAGATCGAGGCCAAGACACGGCGAGACTAGAATTTGGCGGTCCTCGCCTACATAGGTATGGTGGACTGAAGCGGCAGCGGCAGCATGCACTAAACAACCTATAGAGACTCGATACAACTGGCGTCAATCAGAGAGGAGTAAGAAGGAACTATCCGGAACCAACCTGATACTACCACCAAACAAACCCATCCTGGTGTTTCCCCCTCGAGACCAAACGAGGAAGTCAACCGAGGAACTCACACAGTTGGCAGTTTTATTTATTCAGTTATCGTTGCAGCAATTACTAGTCAGGTGTAGATAATCGTCCTGATAAAATAAGCAGTGGGCCGTTTTAGTTAACCATTCCGTTGTAGTTGCCACACTTACTAGTTAGATACAATTAGCCTGAGATATCCCAAAACCCAGCAGTTGTTGGTACTTTTATTTGGCCATTCCGTTGTAGTTGCAATACTTACTAGTCAGGTACAATGGTCGCAACGACAACCCAAGCAAGCAATTGTTGGCAGTTTTATTTAGCCATTCCATTATAGTGAAGCTGATTACTAGTCATTATAAAGTCAAATTTATAGCACTACTTTAGTTATAGTTGTCTATGATCGAGATACTGTGCTCCAAGTCATCCATAACCACGGACACGGCCGAAAGTTTTACCCGGCCGGGGTGCACCAATAGCAACACACGCTCGATCAACCTCGGAAAAACCAAATCAAAACCCAACGAGGCCTTCATGACAAAGCAATCACAGGATTCAGAAATATTTTAGGGGGCCACCCCATTGAGTAGACCCGCAACGAAGCCACCGACTCGAGACGACTCAAGGTTTATGCGACAATGGTCAGAACGACTGGGAACCCAAACTGGGCTTGTCGACATCAAGAAAACATTCCGCTTACCTAAATAAAGACAAAGGTGCTCCTCACAATCGTAATAAAGCGGTAAAGCATGGCATAAGTACAGATAGTAAATAAAACCTCAAACTAGTTTGTGGCCCCAAGAAATAAGATGAATCAAGCTCGCTCGGGGGTCCCATAATCCTCCCGGATGTGGATAGCGCGAAAAATCAAGGAACAGTATCAAGTACTCGGGGTCCCACGGACACAAGTGGACGGTTAACAACCAAATAACATCTATTGCCCACCGTGCCTCGCTTACTTACTCCAATTTTAGTTGTTAAAGTAATTAAAGTGAACGATAAGTAAAGCCATGATCATCTCCAACATCAACATGCGGCAATACACCAACAATCGTGGCACTTGACGACACAAAGCACTTGAGCAAGCGATCACGACGCTAAGTCCAACTATCTACCAAACAATGTAATAGGAGGTGTCCAAGGCAATATAAGGCTGCGAGGGATAACATGGGTACGAAAACTAGAGCATCGCAACACAGATAGCAATAGATCAACAGGAGGAAACAAAGACTATAAAAGTAAGATAGGTAGAAAGGGGGAGATGCTCGCCTGAAAACATTGTCGAAGGTTCAACCGAAGATCGAGTCGACACTCGCATCAACTCAACGGCCTTATCCGCGAAGAAGCAAAACACTAGAATAAACACCGGATGCAATATTTAATACAACGGCAAAAGATCGGGCATGATGCATGTATGATGCATGGCATGGCAAAGATGCGATGCAATTGGGCAATATTAAGTGGAACCGGGGTCCCGCCAATTAATTAAATGGTTCAAGTTATTTATCTACCCCGCAAATTAAATGTGGTGATAACAGGGCAAGATAAGTTACCGGTTCGCTACACAAATTTAAATGAGGCCAATATAAGACTAGATTTGCCCGCATATGGGCCCCATATTTAATTATGAGGTGAATCGGCATAAGGCCCCCAAACCACAGACAAGTATGCATGCATGAACAATTTAATATGCAATAATTTGATATATAGCATTTATAAAAATAGGGCTCGGAAAAAGGTGCACACATCTAGGGTTCGGCGAACTTGGGGTTCCGGGGGTTTCGGGGTTCGACAGGGTTCGATGGGGATCGGGGAATCGGTGGAACATTCTCGGACAACAGAGTAGGTCTTGTTGCATCCGGGAAGAAGGACTTGGTTGGCGTCGGGGGGGCGCATCGGACTCGCCCTGGTCGGTGTCGATCTTGTCGCTGGCTTAACTTGAGTGGGTCTGCATCGGGTCTTGGATCCGTGAAGTAGATCTTGTCGCGTGGATCTTGTCGGTTCCGTGTCATCGAAGTCGGTCTTGGTTGCTTCACGGCGGAGATCTTGGTGTTCCGAGGGTCTTGTTGTTCCTTATTGGAGATCTTGGGGGTGGCGCCGCATGCCCGTGATGGCGAACTCGGGGCTCCGTGTCGACGGCTTCAGGGTTCCGCGGGTTTTCGCGGATCGGTCTTCGGAAGATCTCGGCATGGGGACGGTTCTCGTCGGGGTCCACCGGGTGGGTGTCGACCTAGTTGTCGATGTGCTCTGAAGTTCTTGTTTGGGGTTGTGCAGTCACCATGCTACCACCATATCGGTACATCCTCACGCGCTGAAGGGAAAGTTGATCTTGAAGTTGAATCCACGATGGTAGCCATTGGCAGGGGCACTGCGGAAGGTTGTGGCGCTCACAGGGGCTTGACGCGAGGGCGATGTACAACACGGCGGCCGAACGATGCGGCCGGGACAAAGAGGAGAGGGAGGGCCGACGATGGGGACGCCGGATGAAGGTGAGGCCCGCGCTGGCGGCGGCGGAGGGTGGTGGTCGGGGAGAGAGCCGGAGCGGAGCGGGGTGGTTCCTGCGGCGGCGACCTGGGGATGCGGGGGGGAGCGCCGAGGAAGAAGCAGAGGAAGGCCGTCGGGGAAGATGGGGCTCGCGGCGGCGGAGCTCGAGGGGGCGCCGCGGGAGGGAGACGGCGGCGACGGAAGACGGCCACGGCGCGGAGGCGAGAGGGTGAGAGGGGAACGCCGGGCGGTGGCGGAGCCTGAGGCCGAGGAGGAGAGAGCGACAGGGAGGAGCGGCCTGCGGGACGACGCGGCCGGAGGAGGGGAGAGAAGGTCGGGGGCGGTGGCGATGATGGCCGGAGGCGGCGGAGCTTGCGAGGGGGCGACACGGCGGAAGAAGGGCGAGGTAGACCGGCGGGGAGGTGAGGAGGTGCAGGGCGAGCCGACGGAGGGGAACGCCGAGGCGGGGCGAGGCCGGCGCCGGTGCCGAGGGGAGGTCGCCGGCCTGAGGCGCGAGGAGTCGTGGGCGAGCTGCGGCGACTGGCCGGGTGGTGAGGTCGGGAGGAAGAGGGTGGGGAAGGAGAGAGGTGGTGGGGCTGGTGGGACCGGGGAGTGGGTGGGGCCGCGGGGCAGGTCGGGCAGGGGTGGGGAGGCTGGGTCGGTGGGGTGTGGCGTGTGGGGTGTGTGTCTGTGTGTGTGGGCAGAGTGGGGTGGGGTGGGACCCAGGAAGAGAGAGAGAGGGGGTGGGTATATGGGGCTGTGGTGAGAGAAAGAGGGGGGAAGAGAGGGTGGATTGATGAGGTGGCAGGTGGGTAGGGATTGAGTCCAGGGGGTGAGGTGGCGGGCTGTGGTTGGTGGGTAGGTTAGGACTAGGTAGGAATAGGAATTGGGGGGGCTGGTTTAGGTGGACCGTTTTTTTAATGGGGGTGGTCGACTGGGTCGGGTCGGACCGTTCGACTGCCCCACTAAAAATAATTAAATATTTTATTGGTTTAAAACAATGCTTTTGCAAACCGATAGCAGACAAAACAAAATAATCCGGAGACCCGGGTTTTGTGTTTGAACAAAGACGGAGCGTTTTAGAAAACAAAATAGGTTTTTCTGCAAATAGTTTTATACAAGCAAATGCAAGATGATGCCGATGCTCAAATGCAATGTGGCATGATGACATGAGCATGCGGTCATGATGATGCAATGCACAAAAACAACGCGATTTTCTAGTAGTGGTTTTGCGGGATGCCACAATTCGACACCACTAACAATGGATCTCGCCCTCGAGATTCGCCTCATGGTACCGGAAGGAAGGTCGGCGATCTGCGTCTTCCCGCTTCGTGTAGATCTTCGCGACACCACTAACAAGAGGTCGTTGTCCGTGATCGTCGAGAGAACACTCCGGAAACAAAAGGTCGAAGGTAGAGGCATCAACAAATAAAGCCACCCCTAACTTCCGTGGATGGAGTAAAACTGCTGGACCCACGGATTCGATGTACAAGAGCGAATGATAAGAGTAGTCGGATGGTGATCAGTCCATCGCACCCAAACCATTACTCGCATACGAATAGGCAGATTATGCAACCAACTCGGAATCGATCAAGATCTCGACAAGCGAGGTTTAGAACAAAGGGTGATGCATCAGACTCGGATCTGGCGTAGATGATGTCGTCGCGTCGGAGAACACCGGAAGGCACAAACAAGGAACAAAGAATGGTACCACAGTAGACGGATTACTCAGGCAGCATGAACACCGGATGGTAGAACACCGTTATCAAAGAAGGAATCGAAACCCTGAAGGTACGACGGAACCCAACCACGAGAAATCCTGGACTCGAAGAAAAAGACGAGAGCGGATTCAAAACACGTAGAGGTAAGAGGAGAATAGCAGAGGGGTAAGGAATAAAATTAGACCTAATCAGAACTATCCAACCGATTTTGCAAAAATAGTTCTGACACTCTACTTCGGCCGTTAGCTAGGTTATCCTACAGGCTGGACTTGTGGGGTATCGTAACTGATGTGCTCTGATACCACTCAGAACACCTCGATCGACCCTATGCAAGTTTTAGCGAAACCCGCCAAACCCGCATAGAAACGATTCAAAGGTGCCCACCAGGCACTTTCGTGCGGGTGGAAAACGAAGTAATAACATTACACAACAGTCCTCGATGGGACCCACAGAACAGATATATATATACAACACGACTCCAAGAGTCAAGATTACAGGTATAATATACAAAGATCCAAATCACCTTGAAAACGAGAGAGCGTCCAGCTACGGACAAGATGCAAATGGGGCTAAGAGCCTTGAAGAATAACCAATGGCGTCCATAACCCTGCCCAGGCCAAGCCGGAAGGGTAACCCTGCTAACGACGTCGATCCCAAAACCTGATTAAACAAAAGGGGTGCCGACAAAGGGCAAAGGAAAAAGAGGAGGCCAAGATCGAGGCCAAGACACGGCGAGACTAGAATTCGATCCTCGCCACATAGGTATGGTGGATCAAGCGGCGGCAAAGATGCACTAAACAACCTATAGAGACTCGATACAACCGCGCCAATCGAGAGGAGTAAGAAGGAACTATCCGAACCAACTCGATACTACCACCAAACAAACCCATCTCGTGTTTCCCTCGAGACCAAACGAGGAAGTCAACCGAGGAACTCACGCTTGGCGCTTTTATTTATTCGCTTATCGTTGCAGCAATTACTAGTCGTGTAGATAATCGTCCCGATAAAATAAGCAATGCGTTTTAGTTAACCATTCCGCTAGAGTTGCCACACTTACTAGTTAGATACAATTAGCTCGAGATATCCCAAAACCCAGCTTGTTGGTACTTTTATTTGGCCATTCCGCTAGAGTTGCAATACTTACTAGTCGGTACAATGGTCTAACGACAACCCAAGCAAGCAATTGTTGGCAGTTTTATTTAGCCATTCCATTATAGTGAAGCTGATTACTAGTCATTATAAAGTCAAATTTATAGCACTACTTTAGTTATAGTTGTCTATGATCGAGACATCAGGGCTCCAAGTCATCCATAACCACGGACACGGCCAGAAGTTTTACCGCCGGGTGCACCAATAGCAACACACGCCGATCAACCTCGGAAAACCAAATCAAAACCCAACGAGGCCTTCACGACAAAGCAATCACAGATTCAGAAATATTTTAGGGGCCACCCCATTGAGTAGACCAACGAAGCCACCGACTCGAGACGGACTCAAGGTTTGCGACAATGGTTGTAAACGATCGTGAACCCAAACTCGGGCTTGTCGATATCGCTGAAAACATTCCGCTTACCTAAATAAGACAAAGGTGCTCCTCGCACAATCGTAATAAAGCGGTAAAGCATGGCATAAGTACAGGATAGTAAATAAAACCTCAAACTAGTTTGTGGCCCCAAGAAATAAGACTGAATCAAGCTCTGGCTCAGGGGGGTCCCATAATCCTCCCGGATGTGCATAGCGCGAAAAATCAAGGAACAGGTATCAAGTACTCGGGGTCCTACGGGACACAAGTGGACGGTTAACAACCAAATAACATCTATTGCCCACCTGTGCCTCTACTTACTTACTCCAATTTTAGTTGTTAAACAGTAATTAAAGTGAACGATAAGTAAAGCCATGATCATCTCCAACATCAACATGCGGCAATACACCAACAACTGTGGAACTTGACGACACACAACAGCACTTGAGCAAGCGACTACGACGCGCAAGTCCAACTATCTACCAAACAACAGGTAATAGGAGGTGTCCAAGGCAATATAAGGCTGCGAGGGATAACACGGGTACGAAAACTAGAGCATCGCAACACAGATAGCAATAGATCAACAGGAGGAAACAAAGACTATAAAAGTAAGATAGGTAGAAAGGGGGAGATGCTCGCCTGAAAACATTGTCGAAGGTTCAACCGAAGATCGGGTCGACACTCGCATCAACTCAACGGCCTTATCCGCGAAGAAGCAAAACACTAGAATAAACACCGGATGCAATATTTAATACAACGGCAAAAGATCGGGCATGATGCATGTATGATGCATGGCATGGCAAAGATGCGATGCAATTGGGCAATATTAAGTGGAACCGGGGTCCCGCCAATTAATTAAATGGTTCAAGTTATTTATCTACCCCGCAAATTAAATGTGGTGATAACAGGGCAAGATAAGTTACCTGCTCACACAAATTTAAATGAGGCCAATATAAGACTAGATTTGCCCGCATATGGGCCCCATATTTAATTATGAGGTGAATCGCATAAGGCCCCCAAACCACATAAGTATGCATGCATGAACAATTTAATATGCAATAATTTGATATATAGCATTTATAAAATAGGGCTCGGAAAAAGGTGCACACATCTAGGGTTCGAACTTGGGGTTCCGGGGTTTCGGGTTCGACAGGTGGTTCGACGGGATCGGGAATCGGTGGAACATTCTCGGACAACGGAGTAGGTCTTGTTGCATCCGGAAGAAGGACTTGGTTGGCGTCGGGCGATCGGACTCGCCTCGGTGTCGATCTTGTCGCCGTTGGCGAACTTGAGTGGGTGCACCGGGTCTTCGGATCCGTGAAGTAGATCTTGTCGTCGCGTGGATCTTGTCGGTTCCGTGTCATCGAAGTCGGTCTTGCCGCTTTCACGCGGAGATCTTGGTGTTCCGAGGGTCTTGTTGTTCCTTATTGGAGATCTTGGGGTGGCGCCGCATGCCCGTGATGGCGAACTCGGCCCGTGTCGACGGCCGTGGTTCCGCGGGTTTTCGGGGATCGGTCATCGGAAGATCTCGGCATGGGGACGGTTCTCGTCGGGGTCCACCGGGTGGGTGTCGACCTAGTTGTCGATGTGCTCTGAAGTTCTTGTTTGGGGTTGTGCAGTCACCATGCTACCACCATATCGGTACATCCTCACGCGCTGAAGGGAAAGTTGATCTTGAAGTTGAATCCACGATGGTAGCCATTGGCAGGGGCTTGACGCGAGGGCGATGAACAACACGGCGGCCGACCGATGCGGCCGGGACAAAGAGGAGAGGGAGGGCCGACGATGGGGACGCCAGATGAAGGTGAGGCCCGCGCTGGCGGCGGCGGAGGGTGGTGGTCGGGGAGAGAGCCAGAGCGGAGCGGGGTGGTTCCTGCGGCGGCGACCTGGGGATGCGGGGGGGAGCACCGAGGAAGAAGCAGAGGAAGGCCGTCGGGGAAGATGGGGCTCGCGGCGGCGGAGCTCGAGGGGGCGCCGCGGGAGGAAGACGGCGGCGACGGAAGACGGCCACGGCGCGGAGGCGAGAGGGTGAGAGGGGAACGTCGGGCGGTGGCGGAGCCTGAGGCCGAGGAGGAGAGAGCGACAGGGAGGAGCGGCCCGCGGGACGACGCGGCCGGAGGAGGGGAGAGAAGGTCGAGGGCGGTGGCGGTGATGGCCGAAGGCGGCGGAGCTTGCGAGGGGGCGACACGGCGGAAGAAGGGCGAGGTAGACCGGCGGGGAGGCGAGGAGGGGAGGAGGTGCAGGGCGAGCCGACGGAGGGGAACTCCGAGGCGGGGCGAGGCCGGCGCCGGTGCCGAGGGGAGGTCGCCGGCGGCCACGGGAGGCGTGAGGAGTCGTGGGCGAGGGCATGCTGCAAGGCTGGTGGGTGCGGTCGGGAGGAAGAGGGTGGGAAGGAGAGAGGTGGTGGGGCTGGTGGGACCGGGAGGGTGGGGGGGCAGGGCCTGGGCAGGTGGGAGGCTGGGTCGGTGGGGTGTGGCGTGGGGTGTGTGTCTGTGTGTGTGGGCAGAGTGGGGTGGGGTGGGACCCAGGAAGAGAGAGAGAGGGGGTGGGTATATGGGGTTGTGGTGAGAGAAAGAGGGGGGAAGAGAGGGTGGATTGATGAGGTGGCAGGTGGGTAGGGATTGAGTCCAGGGGGTGAGGTGGCGGGCTGTGGTTGGTGGGTAGGTTAGGACTAGGTAGGAATAGGAATTGGGGGGGCTGGTTTAGGTGGACCATTTTTTTAATGGGGGTGGTCGACTGGGTCGGGTCGGACCGTTCGACTGCCCCACTAAAAATAATTAAATATTTTATTGGTTTAAAACAAGGCTTTTGCAAACCGATAGCAGACAAAACAAAATAATCCGGAGACCCGGGTTTTGTGTTTGAACAAAGACGGAGCGTTTTAGAAAACAAAATAGGTTTTTCTGCAAATAGTTTTATACAAGCAAATGCAAGATGATGCCGATGCTCAAATGCAATGTGGCATGATGATGCAATGCACAAAAACAACGCGATTTTCTAGTAGTGGTTTTGCGGGATGCCACAGGAGAGATGGAAGGCTTGGTAATGGTGTCGAGGAAGACGCCGGCAGGTGGTGCGAGTCGAGCCGAGCCGATACGAGAGAGTGCGTCGGCCTCCTCGTTCTTCCACCTGTCGATCCACTCGACGGAGTAGCCTGCGAAGTGTCCGCCCAGCTTGTCCACTGCTTGGCGGTAAGCCGCCATGGTGGGGGAGACGGCGCAGTGCCGACTTGCCCAAATGACGAGGTCGGAGTCTCCGTAGCAACGTATTCGGTTGACATTCATCTCCTTGGCAGCTCGCATTCCGTGGAGTAGTGCCTCGTACTCGGCCATGTTGTTGGTGCAGGGGGTGAAGTCGAGGCAGAGGACGTAGCGTAGCTTGTCGCCCTTCGGAGAGGTTAGCACGATCCCTGCTCCTGCACCGTCCGCATTCTTGGAGCCGTTGAAGTGTAAACTCCGGTAGTGGAGGTATGGCAGCTTTTCTGGCTGCTGGGCCTCCTCCCAGTCGGCGATGAAGTCCGCGAGAGCCTGCGACTTGATCGCTTTGCGCGGCTCATACTTGATGTTGTGGACGCCGATTTCGACGGCCCACTTGGCGACTCGCCCGGTCGCCTCACGATTGCGGATGATGTCCTGCAACGGTGCTGAGGAGACGACCGTTGTCGGGTGCTCCTGGAAGTAGTGTGGCAGTCGCCGCTGTGCTCTGAAGACCGCGTATACCAGTTTATAGTATTGCGGGTAGCGCTGGCGTGACTCGGTGAGGACCTTGCTGATATAGTACACTGGTCGCTGCACTAGGCGCTCTTTTCCTTCCTCTGGTTGCTCGACGACCATGATGGCGCTGACGACGCGCTCGGAAGCCGCGACGTAGGCCAGCATGGGTTCCTTTTCGACGGGGCGGCGAGTAGCAGTGCTGCGAGTAGCACCTTCTTGAGGTCGCGGAGTGCATCGTCCGCCTCCTTGCCCCACTGGAAGGTGGGGTTCTTGCGCATCAGGCGGTATAGGGGCATCGCCTTTTCGCCCAATCGGGGGATGAAGCGACTAAGAGCCGCGACTCGCCCGGCCAGCTTCTGGACGTCGCGCACGCACTCGGATTTGCCGAGTTGAGCGATCGTGTTGATCTTGGTGGTATTCGCCTCGATCTCGCGCTTGGAGACAACGTATCCCAGTAGCTGCCCTGCTGGTACACCGAAGGTGCATTTGCCTGGGTTTAGCTTTATCTTGTATTTCCGTAGGTTGGCGAATGTTTTCACCAGGTCGGCGAGTAAGTCGCTCTGGCGAGCGGACTTCACTACCACGTCGTCGATGTAGACGTGGATATTGCAGCCAATTTGGCTCGCAAGGCACTCCTGCATACACCGCTGGTAGGTCGCCCCGACGTTCTTGAGGCCGAAGGTCATGGTAGTGTAGCAGAAGGCTCTGAATGGCGTGATGAACGTCGTCTTCTCTTCATCCTCAACGGCCATTTTGATCTGGTTGTACCCAGAGTAGGCGTCGAGGAAGCATAGCGACTCCGAGGCCGCAGCGGAATCGATTATTTGGTCGATCCGCGGGAGGACGAATTGTTCCTTCGGACAGGCGCTGTTTAAGTTTGTGTAATCGATACACATCCTCCAGGTCCCATTTTTCTTCTCGACCAGGATTGGGTTTGCCAGCCACTTGGAGTATTTGATTGGTCAGATGAAGCCTGCAACGAGTAGACGCTGCACCTCCTCGGCGATTGTGTGGCATCCCGCAAAACCACTACTAGAAAATCGCGTTGTTTTGTGCATTGCATCATCATGACCGCATGCTCATGTCATCATGCCACATTGCATATGAGTATCGTCATCATCTTGCATTTGCTTGAATGGAACTTTTTGCAGAAAAACCTGTTTGTGTTTTCTAAACGCCCCGTCTTTATTCAAACGCAAAACCCGGGTCCCCGGATTATTTTGTTTTGTCCGCTATCGGGTTGTAAAAGCCTCGTGTTAAATAAATAAAATTATTTAATTATTTTAGTGGGGCAGTCGAACGGGCCGATCGACCCGAACGACCACCCCCAGAAATTCAAACGGTCCACCTCTAAATCCTATTCCTACCCAACCTATTCTACCCACACCCCCTCCACCTCACCCCAGCCACTCGCGGCTCGCCACCTCACCTCTCCTCTCTCCCTCACCCAATCCCCACCTGCCACCTAATCCTGCCCTCTCTCTCCACTCCCACACCTCAAGACACCCACAGTCCACCAACCAAAGACACACGCCACCACCCCCACTCTTTCCTGCCCACCCGCCAGTTAACGCCTCTCCCCGTGGCCCCACGCCTCCCATGGCCCACCACCCCAGCCTGCCCCGGTCCCACCGCCTGCCACGCCCCACGCTCTTCTCCTATCTCCCATGAGCCGCCTGCTTCGCTTCTTCCTCGGCAGCAGGCTCCCGCCTCTCCGACGCCACCGCCTCCTCGGCGTCACCCTCCTGCCGCCGCCCTGCTCCTTCCTCGGCTCTCGCCGGCTCACCCGAGCGCCTCCCGCCTCACCTTCTTCCTCCCTCACCTCCGCCTCGTCCTCCGCCCCGCTGCCTGCCCGCGCCTCCCGCACCATCCAGCCTGCTCATCTGGCGCGCCGTCTCCACGCAACCTCCGCCGCCCGGGAGGCCCGCATGAAGCCGCTTCTGGCCTCGCAGGCTCGCCCGGCCCTCGCTCGTCTTCCGCGCACGCCTCCACTAAGCTCCGCCTCCGCCTTCCACAGTCACGGCCGCCGCTTTCCCGGCCTCCACCGCCAGGTGGGCGCGTCCCGCCTCCGCTTCTGGCGACTCCTCCCGCCCATTGTCGCAGCCTCGGCAGCGACCTCCTCCCCTGAGCCTCCCGGCCGTTTCTCCCTGTTCGCCGGCTCCACCTCCGGTCCAGCGTGCAGCCATCATCGAGCCGCCTGCTTGTTCTCCTCCGCGTGGCCTTCGTCTTCTTGTTGCACGCTCAAGCAGAGACGCTTGCTCTAGTATCTTTGCCAAATCCCTGCTCCATGCGGACAGTGCATGTGTGCCACTGTATATTTTTGTTATATACAGTTCCTCAAGTCAAGAGCCCCGCTAAGAACCACGTCACGAGACACCATGATCTTCCGCGGGCCTTCGACACGGAATCGCCAAGATCCACCGACGCAAGCTCCCCGTGTAATCGTCCAGCTCCGAGGCCCCAAAACGACACCACAAGAACTCCCTCATCGACAGGTCTTCGCGAAACCGCCATCTGTTTGGCCAAGATGTTTGACCACGGTCGACGCCGTGTCAAGTCCGTCATCGACATTGAAGCCCAAACGCCAAGGCCGCCATCACGGGAACCAAAGCCCCGACGCCCCGATCCGAGGACCGATCCCGGCGTCCTAACCCTGAACCTTCCGAGCTGCAAGGCCGACATGATCTTCCTCGATGGCAACGACAAACCAGACAAGGATCATCAAGGATAGTTGTCGCCAAGATCTCCATCGAAACCCCGAGAATTCCGTCGCGGCACCCGGGAATCTCCAGCTTGAAACCATCGGGCCACGTAAACCATCGACGCCACACCCGAGTCCGGCACCGACACCCGGCAACCTCAACATATGACGACAAGGTCTTCTCCTGGAATGAAAGTGCTCGCCTCGCTCAAGCTCGACCCGTGGACCGACAAGTTCTCCTTCCCGGAAGCATTGACGCTCGTGCGACAAGATCTACTTCACGGACCCGAAGACCACGAATGCGACAAGATCGACACCGAAACAAGTACTCCTTTCCGGACGCCGAGACCACCGAGAACCCGGATGCGACAAGATCTGTCGTTGTTCGAGAATGTTCCTGCCGAGACCGCTCCGTCGAACCCTGAGACCGGACCCCGAACCCCGGAACCTCAAGACCGTCGAGCCCCTAATGTGTGAACCCCTTCCCAAAACCCTATTTTATAATATAACACAACTTGTCGCATATTAATTGTTCATGCATGCATCCTTGTCTGTGGTTTGGGGGCCTTATGCCGATTCACCTAATAATTAAATATGGGGCCCATATGCGGGCAAAGCCAGTCGTATATTGGCCTCATCTAAACTTGTGTAGCGAACCAGTACTATCTTTTGCCATGTTAAAACAACATTTAAATTGCGGGGTACCTAAACAACATGAACCACCTAAATATTGTCGGAACCCCGGTTCCGCTTAATATGACGTAATTGCATCGCATCTTTGCCATGTCATGCATCATACCTGCATCATGCCGATCTTCTGCCGTAATCTTAAATATTGCATCCGGTGTTTCTTCTAGTGTTTTGCTTCTTCGCGGATAAGGCCGTTGAGTTGATGTGAGCTTCGACCCGATCTTCGGTTGAACCTTCGGCAATGTTTTCAGGCGAGCATCTCCCCCTTTCTACCTATCTTACTTTTATAGTATTTATTCCCTCCTGTTGATCTATTGCTATCTGTGTTGCGATGCTTTAGTTTCCGTACCTGTGATATACCGTGCAGCCCTATATTGCCTTGGACACATCCTAATACATGTTGTTTGGTAGATAGTTGGACTTGCACGTGAAGTCGCTTGCTCAAGTGTTGTGTGTCGCCCGCTACGCTTGTTGATGTATTGCCGCATGTTGATGTTGGAGATGATCATAGTTTTACTTATCGCTCACTTTAATTCCTGTTTAACAACTAAAATTGAAGTAAGCGAGGCATCGGGTGATAGAAAATATTTGGTTTCGACGCCCACTTGTGTCCCGTGAGGACCCCGAGTACTTGATACCGTTCCTTGATTTATCGCTATCCACATCCGGAGGTATATGGGACCCCCGAGCGAGCTTGATTCTCTTATTTCTTGGGGCCACAAACTAGTTTGAGGTTTTATTTACGATCCTGTACTTATGCCATGCTTTACTGTTTTATTTAAATTGTGCGACGATAGCACTGCTGCTTAGGATCGGACACGATTCCGGGTGTCGACAAGCCCAGCTTTTGGGTTCCCACTGCTCACACCAGATACCCAAACCTTGAGTCCGTCTCGAGCTTGCTTACTTGCTATGGTAGCTTAATGGGTGGCCTGAAATATTTCTGAATCTCGTGATTGCTTTGTCGTGAAGGCCTCGTTGGGTTTTGATTTGGTTTTTCCGAGGTTGATCGAGCGTGTGTTGCTATTGGTGCACCCCGGCCGGGTAAAACATTCTGAAAGCCGTGTCCGCGGTTATGGACGACTTGGAGCACAGTATCTCGACCATAGACAAGCATAACTAAAGTTTATTGCTATAAATTTGACTTTATAATGACTAGTAATCAGCTCCACTATAATGGAATGGTTAAATAAAACTGCCAACAAGTTCTTGCTTGAGTTGTCGCTTGCGACCATTGTATCTGACTAGTAAGTATTGCAACTACAACGGAATGGCTAAATAAAAGTACCAACAACTGCTGGGTTTGGGTTATCTCATGCTATCTATACCTGATTATTAAGTGTTGTAACTATAACGGAATGGTAAACTAAAAGCGCCCACTGCTTACTTTATCAGGATGATTATCTACACCGGACTAGTAATTGCTGCAACGATAACCGAATAAATTAAATTACCAACTGTGTGAGTTCCTCGGTTGACTTCCTCGTTTGGTCTCGAGGGGGAAACACCAGGATGGGTATGCTTGGTGTTAGCTTCAGGTTGGATCCGGATAGGTCATTCTTACCCCTCTCTGATAACCGCCAGTTGTATCGAGTCTCTATAGGTTGTTTAGTGCATGCTGCCGCCGCTCACCACCATACGTGTGTAGGCGAGGACCGCCGAATTCTAGCATGTGCATCGCCTCGATCGACGCCTTTTTTCTTTGCCCTTTGTCGGCACCCCTTTTGTTTAAGAGGTTTTGAGATCGACGCCGTTAGCGGTTACCCGTTGGCTTGGCCTGGGCAGGGTTATGGACGCCATTGGTTATTCTTCAGGGCTCTTAGCCCCATTTGCATCTTGTCCGTAGTCGGACGCTCCATCTTTTCAAGGTGATTTGGATCTTTGTATTGTATATCTGTATTCTTGACTCATTGAGTCGCGTTGTATATATATCTGTTCTGTGGGTCCCATCGAGGACTGTTGTGTAATGTTATTACTTTGTTTTCCACCCGCACGAAAGTGCCTGGTGGGCACCTTTGAATCGTTTCTATGCGGGTTTGGGCGGGAAGCGCTGAAACTTGCATAGGTCCGATTCCGAGGGTGTTACAGATTGCTCGGCGATGCTCTTCATTGAAGGGCTGCAGCGACTGCTTGACAGGTCGCACTTTGGGGTCGGTGTTGAGTTTGTGCTCAGCGAGTTCCCTAGGGACACCAGGCATGTCAGAGGGCTTCCATGCGAAGATGTCCCTGTTCTCACGGAGGAACTCGATAAGCGCGCCTTCCTATGTTGGGCTCATGCCTGTCCCGATCGTCACCGTCTGGCTGGAGTCGCCTGGGACCAGCTCGACGGTGCGGATATGCGCCGTTGCCTCGAAGGCCGAGGTGTTAACGCCCTCCGAGTTGGGCTTCTTGAGTATAGTGGGGTCATCGTTGTTGACCCCGCTCGCGTATTTGGCGAGCTCATCGGCGTGGTTGGCCTCTACCGCGATGACGGCGTCGGCGAGTTCGGCTCCTTTGGCCTCGCACTCGGCAGCCATGTCAGGGTCGCCGTGGATGGTGATGACGCCACGTGGTCCGGGGATCTTCATCGCGTTATACGCGTGGGGGCGCCCATGAACTTGGCGAACGCCAGCGCCCCAGGGATGCAGGTAACACCTGGGCCTCCTATGCAAGTTTTAGCGAAACTCGCCAAACCCGCATAGAACGATTGAAGGTGCCCACCAGCACTTTCGCGGGTGGAAAGCAAAGTAATAACATTACACAACAGTCCTCGATGGGACCCACGTAATGAGATATACAACGGCGACTCAAAGAGTCAAGAATACATATAATATACAAAGATCAAATCACCTTGAAACGATAGGCGTCCAGCTACGGACAAGATGCAAATGGGGCTAAGAGCCCAAGAATAACCAATGGCGCCCATAACCCCGCCTGTGCCAAGCCGGAAGGGTAACCCCGCTAACGGCGCCGATCTCAAAACCGCTTAAACAAAAGGGTGCCACCAAGGGCAAAGGAAAAGAAGGAGCGCCAAGATCGAGGCCAAGACACCTGGCGAGGCTAGAATTCATGTCCTCGCCACATAGGTATGGTGGATCAAGCGCAGCGCAAATGCACTAAACAACCTATAGAGACTCGATACAACCGATTATCGAGAGGTGAGAATGACCTATCCGATCCAACCGTCAAGCTAACACCAAACAAACCCATCCCGGTGTTTCCTCGAGACCAAACGAGGAAGTCAACCGAGGAACTCACACTGCGCTTTATTTATTCGGTTATCGCAGCAATTACTAGTCGTATAGGTAATCATCCCGATAAAGTAAGCAGGCACTTTTAGTTAACCATTCCGTGATAGTGGCAACACTTACTAGTCGATACATTTAGCATGAGATAACCCAAAACCCAAAGTTGTTGGTACTTTTAATCATCCAATTCCGCTAGTTGCCATACTTACTAGTCAGTACAATGGTCGCAAGTTTACACTCCAATCAAGCAATGGTGGGCGATTATTTAGCCATTCCATTATAGTGAAGCTGATTACTAGTCATTATAAAGTCAAATTTATAGCAATAAACTTTAGTTATGCTTGTCTATGATCGAGATATCGCTCCAAGTCGCCCATATCCGCGACACGCCGTAAAGTTTTACCCGGGTGCACCAATAGCAACACAAGCTCGATCAACCTCGGAAAACCAAATCAAAACCCAACGAGGCTTTCACGATCGAACAATCACAGATTCAGAAATATTTCAGGGGCCACCCTTTGAGTAGATCCCGAACGGAGTAAGCAAGCTCGAGACGGACTCAAGGTTTGCGCAATGGTCAGAAGCGACCGGGAACCCGAAAGTGTGGCTGGGCTTGTCGACACCGCGTAATCACTCCGCATACCTAACAAAGACAAAGTGCTCCTCGCACAATTTAAATACGTAAGTAGCATGGCATAAGTACAGATCGTAAATAAAACCTCAAACTAGTTGTGGCCCCAAGAAATAAGACCGAATCAAGCTCGCTCGGGGTCCCATATACCTCCGGATGTGGATAGCGACAAATCAAGGAACAGTATCAAGTACTGGGTCCTACGGACACAAGTGGGCTCGAAATCAAATATTTTCTATCACCCACCGATGCCTCTGCTTACTTCAGTTTTAGTTGTTAAACAGGAATTAAAGTGAATGGTAAGTAAAGCTATGATCATCTCCAACATCAACATGCGGCAATTCATCAACAACCGTGGCACTTGACAACACGCAACAGCACTTGAGCAAGCGACTACGACGCGCAAGTCCAACTATCTACCAAACAACAGGTAATAGGGTGTGTCCAAGGCAATATAAGGCTGCAGGGGAGATCACGGGTACGAAAACTAGAGCATCGCAACACAGATAGCAATAGATCAACAGGAGGGAATAAATACTATAAAAGTAAGATAGGTAGAAAGGGGGAGATGCTCGCCTGAAAACATTGTCGAAGGTTCAACCGAAGATCGGGGCGAAGCTCACATCAACTCAACGGCCTTATCCGCGAAGAAGCGAAACGCTAGAAGAAACACCGGATGCAATATTTAAGATTACGGCAGAAGATCGGCATGATGCATGTATGATGCGTGATATGGCAAGGTGCGATGCAATTAGGTCATATTAAGCGGAACCGGGGTCCCGACAATTAATTGGATGGTTCATGTTATATATCTACCCCGCAATTTAAATGTTGTTTTAACATGGCAAAGATGGCACCGGTTCGCTACACATATTTAAATGAGGCCAATATAAGGCTAGATTTGCCCGCATATGGGCCCCATATTTAATTATTAGGTGAATCGGCATAAGGCCCCCAAACCGATGATATGCATGCGAGAATGACAATTCAATATGCAACAAGTTGTTATTATGTTATAAAATAAGGTTTCGGGAAGGGGTTCACACATTAGGGGTCTCGACGATCTTGGGGTTCCGGGGTTCGGGGTTGGTCTCAGGGTCCAGGGTTCGACGGGTCGGTCTCGACGGGAACATTCGGGGATCCCGGGGTCGTTCTCGGATATCGGGGGTAGATCTTGTCGCGTCCGGGCGGCAGGTCTTGGGTCGGTGTCGGGCGCGTCGGATTCTTCCGGGTCGGGGTTGTTCTTGTCGCATGCAGATCTTGTCGGGTTCCACGGGGTCGAGCTTGCCGTTGCGAGGGTCTCGTCAGGCCCCACGCCATCGAGTCGGTACTAGCGTTCGGGAGCGTCCTCGTGGCAACCTTGCCGTGTCGAGGCTCGGCCTTCGGTTCCATGTCGAAGGTCTTGGGGTTCCGCGGTCTTCGGGTTCCGAGAGGGTTCTTGTTGTTCCCGCTTCGAGAAGATCTTGTCGGTGCCGGTACGGGGGTCTCCACACCGAAGATCTTGGCGAGGGGTGAACTTGGGGTTTTCGGGGCTTGATTGTTGGTGTCGGGCTCGATCCTCGATGTCGGTAGGTCTTGGCGTATCCGGGCGGAGGACATGAGGCGCAGGCGACCAGCGTGGCTCTGGACGAAGGCGGTTGGCGCGTCCTGGAGCAGCAGAGAGGGGCCAGGTCAACCGAGGCGCCAGGTACCACGGAGGAAGGCAGGGTCGCGACCGGCGACACGACGGCCGGGCTCCACGAGGCGGAGGACGCGGCGAAGAGGAGAGGCCGACGGCGAACGCTGCTGGCAGCGGCACCACGCACGAGTCCGGGGAAGAGGCGGCAGGAGGCAAAGGTGGCGACGGCGTGCAGCTGTGGTCCAGGCGGAGCAGGGTTCGCGGGAGGACGGAGGCGCGAGCCGGGCGGCGTGGGAGGCGCGGCGGGCGGCAGAGGCGGCCGAAGCGGCGGGCGACGCAGCGACGGGGAGGACGGCGAGGCGGCGAAGGAGGAGGTGGGGCACGACGGCGCGAGCCAGGCGGCCGGCAGCCTGAGGGGCGCGGGAGGCGTGGCAGAGGTTGGCGAGCGGGCGCTGGCTGGTGGCGCGAGGTCGGAGAAGGGGTGAGGCGAGGTGGTGGGCGTGGCCGGGCCGAGGCGGGGGGGTGATGGGCGCGGTGAGGCGGAGGAGGCCGGGCGCCTGGGAGGCGGCGGCGAGAGGGCGAGTGAGCGAGGCGAGCGAGGGGAAGAGGAGGACGGAGCGGCGGCAGAGGTGGAGGGGAAGGGGAGACGCGCCGGCGAGGTCGGGGCGAGCGCCGGAGGAGGGGGTGCTGGGGAGGAAGAAGCACAGAGAGAGAGGGGATCGGGAGGAAGAGGACGGGGGAAGGGGCGCGGGCTGAGAGAGAGAGCGCTGCGGGGCCGGGTGGGGCAGGGGGCTGGGAGAGGGCGAGCGACGGCCGGAGGCGGAAGAGGCGACGGTGGCCGGCGTGCTCGACGGAGGCAGAGGGGGCGAGGAAGACGGGAGGGAGGCGGTCGTGTGTGGAGAGGAGAGGCAGGGGACGGGGCCACGGCTCTTGGGTGAGGTGGGACCCAGTGGGGGGGCTGGGTGGACCAAAACGAGTGGCCAGGTTCGGCGTGCATGTATTGTCTTTAGCAGTGTGTGCTGCTTTGGTGTGTGTGGGAGAGAGAGTGGGGAAGGGAGAGGGGTGAGCCAAGTGGCAGAGTTAGATTGGTTAGGGGGGAGGGTGAGAGTGAGGTGGCGCAACGGGATTGGTTGGGGTGATGTGGAGGGGAGGGCTGGGTAGGAAGATTAGGTAGCTTTAGGATTTAGAAGGGGCCGATTAGGTGGCCGTTTGTAAAATCCTGGGGTGGTCGTCGGTTTAAGCTGCTCGTTCGCCCGCTAAAATAATTAATTAAATTATTTATCTCAACCAGCGTTTTTGCAAACTGACAACGGACAAAACAAAATACTCCGGTGACCCGGGTTTGCGCGATAATTAAGGTGGGGCGTTTTAGAAAACAAAACGGGCTTTGCGAAAATAGTTTTGGCAAACAATGCATGATGACGACGATGCAATGCACAAATTCAACGCGATTTTCTAGTAGTGGTTTTGCGGGATGCCACAAGTGGTAGGGGCTGTCGAAGGGCACCAGTTCGAAGACGATCCGCTCGGTGCGGAAGTTTGCCAGTGTGCCGAAGGTGACTGGCAGCGTGACCTTGCCAATCGGGTACGCCTTCCGACCAGGGACGATGCCATGGAACATGGTGTAGGTCGTCTCAACCATCGACTGCGGGAGCCACTGTCGCCTGAAGGTGTCCAGGTATAGGATGTTGATGGAGCTGCCGCCGTCCATCAATGTCTTGGGGAGCCAGTAGTCTCCTACCTTGGGCTTGACCACCAGGGCAACTCGGCCTGGGTACTCGATTCGCGGCGAGTGGTCCTGGCGGCTCCAAGTGATTGGTTGCTCCGACCAGTTGAGGAACTGGGGAACGTCCACCTGGGCCACCGTGTTGACAGCGACGGCGCGGGCGATGACCTTCTTCTCGCGCTTCGTGTTGAAGCCTGTGAAGGTGTGGAGCGAGCCGGCCACGCTGCCGAATTTTCCGCCTTTGGCGGGTTGTTGTCGGGGTCTTCCCGCGCTCGTCGTGCCTTCTCGATCTCCTTGAGAGAGTGGCAGCCGGCGGTCGTGTGCGTGGCGGGCTTTCCTTCCCTGCTGTGAAATACACAAGGTTGGTTAAGGAGGGCCGCGGGGTCAAACCTTGGCTTTGCCTTGTAGTTACCATCGTCGCGACGTTGCCCCCCGTCGTGGCGGAAGCTCTTGGGCTCGCGCTGCGCGTACCCAGCGTTGGCGACGAAGTCGACTCGCCCGTCACTGCGACGCTTGCCGGTGAGGCGAGTGTTGCTGTAGCGTAGATCGGATCATCGTCCGTTGTCGTTGCCGCTCGTGCGGCGTTGTCCTCCCGACTCTTCGTCGGTTTCTTGGTTTGGGTCTTCCTCCGCGTATCTTTTGGCGATATCTAGGAGATCCGGTATGTTGTCGAGTGTGCGGTATGCTCGTTTGAGCTTGGCGACCAGGGGCTCGTAGAGGCACGAGGTCTTGAAGAAGTGGATTGCGGTGTCTGGGTGGATACCGACTGCGTTGTACCACAGTTCTTGCCACCGTCGCACCCAGCTACAGGTCGACTCGCGGGGTCCCTGGACGCATCGTTCCAGGTCCTCGATGGTGGTGGCGCGGGTGTATGAACCCTCGAAGTGCCTGACGAAGGCGTCGCGCATCTCTTCCCAGGAGTCGATGCTATCCGCGGGGAGAGTGTTGATCCACTGCCTGCACGCCCCCTCCATCATCAGGGGGAGGTAGCGGGCGGCTAGTAGATCGGTGTGGCCGGTGATCCCCATTGCCATGAGGTAAGTATCCAGCCACATAGAAGGATCGTACGAGGGGTCGTACTTCTCTATTTCCTTCGGCGCTTTGAAGTTCGCCGGGTATCTTTCGCCTCGGATCATCGGTCCGGCACCGCCGAGTCCGAAGCTTAGCGACCCCTCGGCTCGCCGTCGCGCGTTGGTTAGGTAAGCCGCGGTCGTCGGGCGCGGCGCGCCAGCTCTGGTTGATGATGATGAGTGCGGCGACGGTCGACCATTGGCGGCGGCGAAGTTGGTCGCCGGTCGGGGGTCGTTGGGAGAGTGCGCGTCGCGGGTCGGTGTTGGAGCTGCGATGGTTCGGTGGCGGGAAGTTGAGGTGTTTGCCGCCATGGGGGCCGCTGAGGCTGCTCTCGCCGGCGAACGTGAGTACATTCGACCCTGTGAGTCGACGCCTGCGTTTTGTTGCTCGACCGCCTTTGCGAGCAAGGCCTTGACGTACTGGATCTATAGGGCGCCGTCACCGGTGGCCGCGATGTTGTCGACTGCTGCTCGGCCCGCGACGAGATTGTCCATCGGGGTGGAGAACAGTGGTAGGCCGTTCGCGTCTCGCTCTCGTGAGGAGACCACGATCCGTGGCTGGTCCCTGGAGGGTGCGCGGTTGGGTGGTGGTGGGGCACCATTCGCCGTCGACCCTGGTGGGGGCCGGGCACTTCCTCCTGGTGGCGCATTCTCGCAGATCGTGCGCTCGGCCGCGCGGGCCGGGTCGCTCTCGTCGTCGAAATTCAGGGCGCGCCCCTGGACGGTGGGGTTCAGGCGCGACCTGATTCGCTGCTGGTGGTAGCGCAGCTCTGCGGCCACCTGCTCGAGGCGAAATTTTTCGCGCTCGGCTTGCTCCTTGCGGACTGCTTCCACCAGCTTCAGGCGGAGTTCCTCGACCTCCGTTGCCGTTGCGTTCGGAGGGATCGGAGTGGAGAATGGATCCTCAGGCAGGTTGGCGCCAGTTACCATGTAGGTCGCGGCGGGGCGGCCGGTCCCGTCGCCGAGATCGGCGGAATTCTCCGACCCGGAGTCGAATTCGAAGATCCCAAGGATGGAGGGATCCTCGAAGTCTCCGATGTTGGAGACCTGGGTGATGGAGCCCGCGGGCGACGCAATGACGATGGATCCGGCGAGTGACGTCGGGGTCGCCGAGTCGGCGTCGTCGTTAAGGGCCGCGTCTTCCGTGGCCGCGGTGGTTTCACCCACGTCGCTGTGGGTTGAGTCGTACTCGGAGGCGAGGCGGTGGATCGTGCGGACCTGACTCTCAGAGAGCCGGTCGCGTGGCGGCGACTCGCGGATGCGAGCCGAGTCCTCCGAGACGATGACGTCGGTGAGGCCGACGAAGAGACTGATCGTGCCGACCGGCAGGATCATGCTATGCGTGACGGGTCGCGCCGCTGGGACGTAGCTGCTCGGCAAGATTTGGAGCATCTCGCCGATCGCTATCATGCGACCGGTGGCGATCGACTCGTTGATGGGTAGATTGGATCTCGCTGCAGAACACCGGCCAGACCGGCCAGGCCCCATGGTGGGCGCCACTGTCGTGGGAATGACCACGGCAGATGCTGCAATCGGCAGCGAGTAGTAGAACATGGGGCAAGGACGGCCAGCCATCTGCGGTGCGAGATGAGGGCGGAGACACAAGGATTTACCCAGGTTCGGCCCCCGGGAGGGTAAGACCTACTCCTGCTAGATTGTATTATGGTGAGAGTACAATGGGGCGAGCTCGGCGGCTAGGCAGCGAGTCGCTTGGGTGTATGATGTAACGTATCCTCTACGCGCCACCTAGGGAGGTTTATATAGACTCACCCCCCTAGGGTTTACAGATCTCAACCGAATCAGTTAAGGTTTCAGCGATCGTTTAACCTAATCCGACTGGGCCTATCTACGCTTCTGGGCCTTCAGCTTCCAGTCGCTTGAGTCCACGCCAGGTCTTGATCCAGTCGCCGTTCCGCAGGCCCACTCGCAGGCGCCTGGGCCAGTCGGAAACGTCCTGCTGGGTATACCCCGGTAGGCATATCCCCATCAGACTAATATATGAAGGCTTCAACTATGACTCCTTTAAGATGACCTCAAATGAAAAGGTTGGGAACATGAAAGTTGTGCGTCTCATCGAAACAAGAAACTTCGGTTTTTGAGTCATCTCGATCCGAGTTAGTATGCAAAAGTTAGAGCCAAAATACTGCGAGTGACTGAATTAGCACGGCCGGGACCGGGGTCGCCGGACCACATACGATGTCTCACCTTTTGCGTGGACAAAAGTCTAAATTTCGTCTGAAAATTGCTAGATTGACTTATCTTTTTATAATTAATATTGAGCGGTTAATATCAACTCGGATGAAAAAGTGCAAAATATGAAACTTTTTCGTTTTTTCGAGACAAACAACTTTTATTTTGGAGCCATCTTCATCCGAGTAAGTATACGACCTCCAGATTCAAAATAGGATCGAACATATCTAAAATCGTTCGGTCAAAATCCAGGTTTGATACGAAAATAAGTGGAAAAGATCATCAACATCAGGTCGGATGGAAAATGGCCAACATAAAAGTTCTTCATATTTTAGAGACGAACAACTTTGCTTTTTACGATATTTTGATCAGAGCTCGTTTACTATCTCAAAAGTGGTCCAGAAGGTACATGCAAGTTTTTGATCGAATAGTTACGCAAATTTCAGGTTTGCTTGTTTGAGTTGGAGCCCAGCTAGGGTTTTGGACGTGAATCCAACCCTCTTTCTTACATGGAAAGTCCAGCTGCTCCTTATATACATGAGGGGTGACGGCCGATTGAACCAACACCAATCAAACAAACAAATCTACTACTTTTCTTTGTTCATCTACTTTTATCCTTCTCTCCTTGTATCCGTCTTCTCGTTCTTCGTTGTTCTTCAAGATTGGAGGCTGCGAATCCACGAGGCTCTAGGGTGGTCAGGCCATCCTATGGCAGCCCATAGCCGCCACGACGCCCTGACGGGGTCCCTCCCGGGCGAGCGGGGTTTCGGGTCTCAAAAGCGTCCGCCGGACTGTCTTGCGTACCGCGCTTCCGGTGAGCCTCCCTCGGCGCGTGCTGCCGCACATCGCGTTCGGCGCTGAGGGTACACGGTGACATGTTCGTGTGCGAACAATTTCTATCAAGACGTGGGTCAGCTGTGCCGGTTCCGCAACCAACACCACTCAAGTTGCATGTAAGTTATTATTTTAATCTATCTACATTCGGTTTATTTACATGCAAACATGTGAACATTCAATTTATTTATATTATACGGTTTTGGTGATTCTTCTAACTTAACTTCCTATGTATCTACATCATTCTCTCAAGAAGGTTGAGATGAAATGAGATGGATAAACTGATCTCGCGGGGATTGGTTGAAATGATTGAGAGAAAAAATGTTAATTCTTTCTGCTCTTTTACCTAGGCAACGATGTATTTCCTTCGCTTAGAAAGTTGTGATTTTCTTACTCTTGACATGATTAGCATTTTCTTTCTCTCAAAAGGTTGTGATGTTCTTACTATTGATATGACATTGTAATATGTGATATTATGGTATGAATGTAATGATGATGAATGAGATCTTTTGTTGTTTTTACACTTCTGCTGTTAGCAGTTTAATGTGATGTGAAATATATATTTCTCGTATGGACACACACAAAATATCAGTGCAAACGAATGAAAGCAAAGTAACCGTAACTGATGAGTTCCCACTTAAGAAAACAAACAAAATACGAAAACCATTGCTTGGGTTTCGGCTCTGTTGCCAAGTGGGTATTCACATCAATGACATGTCAATGACAATATATTGTTTTTCCGTTTGCCGATATGGGTTTTGATCCGTGTCTATAGTGTCGCTTTGTACTAGTGTTTTGTCTATAGCGTCGCTCTCACTAGTGTTAGGAAGGTGATTGTACTCCAAGCATACCAGAGTTCAGACCTAGGTTTGACACTTGTGTCTCATAAAGGTGAAATATTATTTTAGTGGGAGATGAGGTTTCCATCGATAGCAAGCCGCATGTGGGGACCTTTTCAATCTCAAGACCCGATCCGCCTGCTTAGTCTTTCGGAACTCCTCGTAGGCATAGGGTGTACATGCGTTGCGTTCATATAAGTGAGTGTATGTGCTTGAAGCATCTGCGTTTGTGCCGTGTTCACAAAATAAAATTCTCCATGGGCATGAATAGATCCTCTAGCCAAAAAGAAGAAGTTGCACCTAAATTATCTGTTGCTTTCCTAAATCAGACGTTCCGAGACCAAATGAAATTACACTAAATACCATTTACTATCATAGATGGATCGCACTAGATTGAAAATCATAGCAATGTAAACCTTTTTAATTACATAGCAATTTTTTTAGAAGGGTCTTAGACAGTAAAATATTTTCTTCAGCTTTTAGGATCAGAAAACTCTAAAGGATTACTGGATCAAATACGCCACGTAGAAAACAAACTATAAAACTATAATACGTCCATCCATCCATATGCCATGCTATGAAACAAAAGAGGCCCTAGATTATGTCTTAATTGCTAGAAAGACATTTCGCTGTACACATGCTTTAATGAAAGCTAAATCCAACTTCTTCTTTAAATTCACTCATGTATGTTCGAGACATTTTTTACAGGTTCTTGTCATATCCTTATGATGACTTTTTTTAAATTTTGCACTTACAATCCTGCTATTAATTTTATACAAGTGTATGTTAAATCGTACCCCCTCAGTTTGGAAATATAAGACGTTTTTGGTTTGTAAAACGAATATAGTAGATATCTTTTTAGTGTTTAGGTTCACTCCGAATCTACACACTAAAAGGTGTCTAGATAAATTTATTTCACAAAAGCTAAAAATCCTTATATTATGGAACAGAGGGAGTACTATTTAAAAGGTCCTTCCATCGTGAACACTGGTTTCAACAAGAGTGAATTTCACAAAAGCTAAAAAATCTTATATTATGGAACGGAAGGAGTACTATTCAAAAGGTCCTTTCATCGTGAACACCGATTTCAACAAGAGTGAACCTCATATAAGTTAGATTAAAGAGGGCATTGCATCTAAGCGTAACTCCACCATGCAGGAAGGATCACCACAATGCCAGAAACCCTAGCACCCCCTCTTCTAGTATTCCCTCTATACCGGTTTATTGGGCTAACACGGAGCCCAAAAAATATGTTTGATTACAAATTTGACCAACAAAATATGAATTATATATCACAAAAATTATATTATTGGAAAGAGCTTTTAAATATCAATCCAATGGTATAATTTTTGTGACATATAACTCATGTTTTATTGATAAATTTTATGGTCAAACTTTTTTTTAAACTCCGTGTTAGCCCAATAAACCGGTATGGAGGTAGTAAAAGGAATGGATGCTTCCTTTTTTTGTGTGTGTGTATTCTTCTTGTTTCAACATGATCAAGAGATATTTATTTGGTGGAAACCAAGTTACAACAAAAACTCTATATAAACCATGTTTAGTTGCAAAACTTCTCAAAGATCACACTATCGTACAACGGTGATGTTCTATAAACATATGCAATCCAAAATCAAAACCAAATTATTTGGGAGATTTGTAATTATTTTTTTGCATATCTAGTATTATTTTATTGTTTGGCACTACTTTATTGCTGAATTTGTTTCTGTATAGTTGAATTTTTTTGAGAGTCTAGTTGAAATTTTAAGACCGTGTAGAACATAGGACATCACCTCTCTAGCAATACTAAATTTTTATGTTATCTAATACTCATTTTTTTCTAAAATACATGTATGCAGAATTTTTTAGTGTATAGTTTTACTTGCTCCAAACATACACACTAAAAAACATCTAGATACATGTATTTTATAAAAATATAAAACATCTTATAATTTAGAATCGGAGGGAGTATAACATAAAATTAAAATAGTACTTCCTCCCATCTATATTGATGGTCTCAATTTTATCTAGATTCATATGTATCTAATTAATTATTTAAATTAGATGTATTCGTACGTGGATAAAATTGACAACACTGATATGGAAGTACGTAGTATAATTTTGCATAAAAGCATTTTTCTTGGATATTCCCCATGGCCAAGGCAGCACAGCCTAGCGCGGTAGCGCCCTACGGCCCTAGTCTAGCCTGCCGTCCCTGCCCCACCCGTCAGCTCGCATCGTCAGCGCGCACAACACAACGACATAGCCCGGGATCGAGCAGCCGGATTCGGGATCAGGGAAGCAGCCGCATCGCAAGCGCAACGGAAGTAGAGGGCGGCACCAGAGAAGCAGCTCGCCTTGCCTCGCCTCCGCCATGGGGATCGGCTACGTCCTCGGCGCCATCGGCGGCGCCCTCCTCGCCCACGCCGCCTACGCCACCATCCAATGTAACGCCCCGCTCCTCCCCGTGCTTTGACATGCCTGCTTCTGTCCTTCTTCCTACGGCGATTTCTGATCTCGCTCTCTGTCGGGTAGAAACCCCAGAGAGGGTTTCTGGTCCCCGGTTCCGCGCGCTCATATCCTCGGCCAGCCTGGCTCTCGAGCTGCTCCGTTTTTTGTTTATGCGAGGGTTTAGATCTAGGTCGGCTTGAATTCACTGGTTAGCTGAGGTCGATTTGGCCGACAGGGTTGCTGTTTGGTTTCCTGCGAGCTGTTAGTGGTTAGGTTCCAAGCATCTGATCTGCGTTGCCCTTTTGTGTTTTTGTGGCTGCAGATCGCGCGGTGCTGAAGATCACGGAAGAGGAGTTCTCGCACCCGCCAGTCGATGTACGTGCACTCCCTCCCTCTAGAAATCTTTTCAACTTGCTACAACACTCGATTATGTTGCATAATTCTTTGCTTCTTTTAAGTACTGTAGCTTGGTGTCTTGGGGTGGTAATTTTCTTGCAGTGTGTTGGGATTTTGATTGTTTAGGTGTGACCATGATTTGTATTGTAATAATATCGGAGTCTCCACAAAACAAATTGTTCAGTGGCAAATATGTGCGGTTTCGGTTATTGCTGCTGCAGGAAGTTTTGTATACTTTTATTCACAGAGAAAGGGCCAGCTTAGCCAGGGTGGTGTTGCATTGCATAACTTGTGTTTTCTGTTGTGCAGGTGATTATTCAGTTGCTTGTCGGGCTGGCCTTATGCATGTGGGCTGGTGTCTCTGTTCCAGCAAAGTTCCATTCGGTGCTCCCACATTCCGAGGAGAATAGGTAAGCCTATTTGGAGCACTGTTCAATTTATGTTGAGTTTTGATGTGCAATTGTGGCTGATAGTCGCAACTGTGTTTCAGATATTATTACCTAAGCTAAAAACTTAGGACTTAGTACTAGTTTCCTTTTGTAATGCGACCATCAAAGTGTGGAACAGGAAAAATGGATTCATAAAAATGTGATTCCGTACATTAAGACTGAAAGTGAGATGGATTGCCTGAATGGAGGTACATGTGCACAATGTATTAGTGCGTGTTAGGAAATAATGACAAAAGCTACACGATGCAGAATGCCTGAAACCGCAAAACATCAGTGAAAACATAATGTTGGAGTCACTCGTAAGATAGAATTTCGATCATATCATGCACATAGTCTTGATTCTCGACCAGTGTGCAAAAACGTTTGAGTCAAACCGGGTAAAACCGGCTGAGGAAAAGTTAGTTCAGTTTCCTTCTTTGCGTGCGAGAAAAAAATGGTGCTAGTCCGAAAAATTGCATGCCACTGTTTCCACCTGTTCGTTTTATCCACACCCCTATTCTCGTTCTAATCACCTATGCATTTGATGCACTGCTGCCTGTTCTGAAAGTTTAGAGGAAAATCTGGTCTCTGAAACATGTTGGACCTTCGAAAACTAGTTATCATGTTATGGTCGAATTATATTCATATAATGTGACCTTTTTCCCCATTATGCGAATTTGGTGCGATGATATCACCTTCTAGGTTGAGGATAGACTGTAAGAAATACTATGGACCTATTATTAGCCCTCTATTATGTATTATTTTGATGTTCTTGGTACGTCAAGAAGTCAAGAAGTTGGTTCACACACATTTTGATATCTGAAATATGTTGTGTTATTTATTCATGTCATCTATGTTCTAGTGTCAATTAATCCCTTTGTGGCATCTCGATCAGCTTTGTCAGTCTCAAATTACTGAATTCTATCATAGTAGTATACTTGGACGCTCCTGAACTACGAATTGTGTTGATCGTTTATCAGGAAAATAAAGTCCTTCCCTGTCCAGTTTTTGAAAGAAGTCCACATAACACCCCTATATTTCAGGTTTGGGACACTAACCCCCTTAACTGTTAACTGGAACACTTAACCCCCCTAAGTATCTAATACCGGACAAATTACCCCCTCAAACCGATAATGGCTGTTTTGAAAGCGGTTTTGGTCCACGTGGACAGTGGTTTAATCAGGAAAGATGCCATCGCCGCTGGTGCCGATGCGAGACACACATTCCCTGTGCTACTGTAAGCAGCATCCGGGTTTAAGCAGGAAACTGTTAACTGGAACACTTAACCCCCCTAAGTATCTAATACCGGACAAATTACCCCCTCAAACCGATGATGGCTGTTTTGAAAGCGGTTTTGGTCCACGTGGACAGTGGTTTATAAGCAGGAAAGATGCCATCGCCGCTGGTGCCGATGCGAGACACCCATTCCCTGTGCTACTGTAAGCAGCACACTGGCGGTGCATGGTATTGTCGACGTCTCCCTGGATGGCCTACGTTCTGCTGCCGTGCGCGGCCACTTCCGCCGCCGCGCATCCGGGTGGCTCATCCAGGAGATGCCCAATGGTATTTTAAAATAAAACAGAGACGAAAGCAGGCAGACTGGATCAAAAGATTATGTGTAAAACTAGCTAGCTTGTTTGAATCGAGGACGTGCTCTACATGGCAGCAGCTTGGGTGTGTGGGATGCTGTTCGCGTCGTGTGCACGTGGGCAAGAAGAAAGTAGCAGGGAGCCGCAGCGGCGTGGTTGTGCTCGACCATGGCGTCCTTGCAGCACTCCTGCAGGATCAGCATGTTGCTCTGGTTGGACTTCGGCAGGATAAGCATGTTCATCACACGCACGTCTTTCGTGCCGCTGCCGGAGAGCTTCGTCCGCTGTAGCGTCGTCGACGCCGTAACGCCGCCGCAGAATCTCGCCGTCATCCACTCTGCCAGCTTTAGCATGCTCCCCCGTTCCTTCGGAGGTGGGTACAATGGCCATGGCGCTCACCAGCCACCCGCACTGTCGCTTCAGCGTCAACGTACGTCCACCGTATCGCGCGAATGCCAGCCCGGAGTTTACCAGGGACTTGTAGAGGCCGTACACCATGGCATCATCGCCGGCCTCGACGTGCTCCACCGACGTCACCTTGGAGTAACCATTAGGCATCTCCTGGATGAGGCACACGGATGGGTGGCACCGGAAGTGGCCGCGCCGCAGCAGAACATAAGCCGTCCAGAAAAACTGGACTAAAACCAGTGTCCACATAGACCAAAACCGCTCCCAAAACAGCCATTGTTGGTTTGAGGGGGTAATTTGCGTGGTATTAGATACTTAGGGGGGTTAAGTGCCCTAGTTAATAGTTGGGGGTGGTTAGTGTCCCAAACCTGATACATAGGGTAGGGGGGGGGGGGGGGGGGGGATATGGACTTCTTTCATTTTTTTAGAGTATGCGACTTTCCCTCCAATTTTTGGTCAAGACATGACATGAGGATCACTTTTGCATCCTATTATTTTTATCGTGAACCGTCGAGCTTAAACTGAACCCTTTTGTCTGTTTCAATTCAACTATGGTTACACACTTCCTAGGGAGGAACTCTTGCTATTACCCATTTCATGCCTCTAATCTGCCATATTGCCAATTGCAGGATCGTATCTCTCCCAGCAAACCTGGATTTCATGATCTTCAACCACCGTGGTAGGGCTCTGCCTGCAGATGCAGACTTGAAGCTGAAGATATGAATGAACTTTTGCAGATTCTGTTCCTTGCTTGCCTTGTAATCTTTTCCCCAGGAGGCTAATCCATCCAGATTCTTTGTGTCACCAATGTTAAACAGAGGAAAACCATCCTGGACGATAGCTTATCTACGCTGTAACTCTAGAATTTGTGACACTGTTCTAGTGTTCTATATATTGTGAGGAGGTTAGCTCGAGCTTCTGCCCCACCTGATCTAATGCAACTTTATGTGAAAACCATCTATTCATCATCAGTGCATGCATACACATTAATATTAATCTTTCTACTGGATCTCTTGCAAAATTCATGCTCATCCACCTCTGTTTGCTTGTTATAAGCTTGGTTCCAGGAAAACTTGCCAAATTTTGTAACGCCTAATTAATTCGGTCACCTCTGTTTGCTACCAGAATTTGTATTTGAGTTCACAATTATTTCTTTTGATCTCATGCTTGGCCGAACAAGGATACGTAAAACTCGTGCCAAATTATTGGCCCGCATTCCTTTTTGGTTGGATCGGCTTGGATACCAACCGAGCAAGTTACCAAATGTTGCTCTGAATAAGAGTATGAGACAGAAACCAAAACACAGCCCTTCTTTGACAAGTTTCGGTAACCAGTTTTGTAATGAGACAAATCATTATTGCGTGCATACACACACATCAATGCTACTAGTATTAATCTTCCCGTTGGATCATTCGCGAAATCCATCATCATCCACGAGTGCCATTTGCAGAATTTTGTAACGCCCATTTAATTTGGCCACCTCTGTTTGTTACTTACTCCCTTCAAATAGATGTCTCGATTTATCAAAATTTAGATGATTCTATATCCTAAATAGTGTCTAGATTCATCTAAATTTTGATAAATCTAAGACATCTAATTTGGAACAGAGGGAGTACTAGAATTTGTATTTGAGTTTCCGATATTTCTTTGGGCTCCAAGCTTGTCACTATCTTGTGTTTGGTATTATCCTTCTACACGTTTTCTTGTCGATCTTGGCCAAAACAAGGATGAGTGTAACTTGTGCCAAGATGTTTGGTATCATCCCTCTTTTGGTAGGATCATCTTGGGCAACAACCGAGCCAAGTTACCAAAATTGCTCTGACTGAATGAGACACAGACCAAACGCATCCATTATTTGGCAAATTTTGGTAACCAGTTTTGCCATTGCTAAAATAATCAATTCGTGATGATCTGGACGAAGATGATCGAGATGATCTGGCCGTGATGAGGATCCATGGATCCGACGGTCGCGAAGCCTCGTCCGTCTGTCCGGAAGGTTCCACGAAACCCCCAGGGCCATCATCACAATTCATCACAGCGAAAAGGCCAGAGCTAGAGCTAGCCCTCCCCACGTTTGGACTCCGCGTCGGCCACGACTCGCTGTCCAGCGGAGCCCACTGCTCAGTGTCTGTCACCCTCCTCTCTACCTCCCTCGACTCCATTGGCTTTGGCGGCTGGCTACAAAGACGAGGCGAGCACGGCGGAACTTAGCCTACCAAAACCCGCACCCGTTAAGCGCCTCCTCCCTTCGCCACCCATGTCGGGCCCGCGACCCGCCGCCGCGCCGAACCCTAGCTCCCCGTCGCGCCCCCAGCCCCCTCCCCCGCCGCCGGCGTCGGCGCCCGCCAGGATGGCGGCCAGGGTGCGCGAGGAGGGCGAGGTCTCCTCCGGCCCCTCCGACGATGAGGTGAGACCCCAGTCCACGTCGCTGCTCCGATCTAGCTGCTGGTGGCGCTCCGCGTGTCGGTGGAGCCGTGGGGAAGTAGAAGTATCACATCAGCATTTTGACTTGCCTCGCGTAGGGTTTGACCTCCACTGGATTGGAGTAGCCGAGGTGTTTACGCTGCGTGCTTAGTTGTACTACTAGGACTGATGGCCGCGTGCGGTGCTGTTGATTGAGGGCGCTGAGATATATCCACAGTTGTTTGGGGTGAGGTGGGTGCTGCTCACGACCTTATCACTTGGTTGTTGGAACTAGAGTACAGTTTTGACACGAGCTTGATGTGATGTGATATGCCTCTGGGGTTATGGTTGGAGCGGTCCTAAGGTCTACTTAGTTGGAGCTGTACAAGCAAATAATTAGTACGAATTATGTGTTGACTTCCTACCGAGTACCGGCAACCCTTCTGCCCCTACGCTTACACCTGCCTAGATTCTGGTACTTAGTTGAAGCTGTACGGGTGAATAATCATTGTGATCCGCTGTTATTACTAAGTTTGTGTTGGTAGATTTGGTCAGGATTGTACCGTAAACTGTGGCTCTCGTGAAGTTTATTGTCTGGGGTTATGGTTGGAGCTCTTCTAAGTTTTACTGCTACTTAACTGGAGCTGTACACGCAAATAATTAGTACGCATTATACGTTACTTTGCTACCGAGTACTGACAACGCTTCTGCTGTTACGCTTACACCTGCCTAGGTTTTGGTACTTAATTGATCCTGTATGAGTAAATACTCGTTGTTGATTGTGTGTTCTGTTGCTATTACCAAGTGGTTGTTGCTGTACACGCAAATAATTAGTACGCATTATGCGTTACGTTGCTACCGAGTACTGACAGCGCTTCTGCCGTTACACTTACACCTACCTAGGTTTTGGTACTTAATTGATCCTGTACGAGTAAATACTCCTTGTGAATTGTGTGTTCTGTTGCTATTACCAAGTGGTTGTTGATGAACACACAAATAATTAGTACTCATTATGTGTTACTTTGCTACTGAGTACCGACAACACTTCTGCCGTTACGCTTACACCTGCCTAGGTTTTGGTACTTAATTGATCCTGTACGAGTAAATACTCGTTGTGAATTGTGTGTTTTGTTGCTATTACCAAGTGGTTGTTGATAGATTTGGTCAGGATTGTACCATGAATTGATGGTACCGTGGCTCTTGTGAAGTTTATCCTCTCTATTTATGTACATATTTGCGGACTAATTGCCTTTTTCATGTTACATACTTTGTGCCCGATAGCGCATTTATCACCTTTGCATGTAGCTTTGCGGCAGGCATTTATAGCTTATCATATTTATCCAATTGCTTTGAGCAGGCTCTGCAATCTAAGCTGACAGCTCTATCCAATGCTGCGAAATTTGCGCATGCTGCTGCTCAAGGGGCATCGGCAACTTTCCCTGGTAAAGGTAAGATCTAATACAATTGTTTTGCACCTTTTTTCATGGCTCATCTTGTGCCATTGTTGCTCTTTGATGGTCCTGTCATTTCCTTTCCTAGAAGGATTCTCTTAACTTGACCCACTGTCGTCTTGGCTTCTACTTTTGATTTACCAGGCGGTAGCAGTTTGAGTTTCTCAAATATTGCTCCTCAGAAATCAGTTGCTCCAAGCTATAAGAAGACCTTGAGGGGAAGCCAAGGGCAATTCAAACTTGGGACCAATCGTAATCTTGCTTGGCTGAAGCCTGTCTCAAGTGATAACCTTGTGATTAGTTTTTCTGATGATGATAGTGAGACTGACTCTGGAATGGCAAAGCAATATAGAAGTAAAAGCACGAAAGCCAGCTCACAAGTTACATACAAAACAGGGATTACTATGCAAACTAGAATCATGAGAGAGGAAGCACCCCAACAAAAGACCCATGCTGCAAGTGTAGGATCCACAAAATGGTCTGCTAATCCACACACGCTCAGAAGTTCAGGGGCTGGTAGGGGCTCAGGTGCTACCTTTTCTAGAAGAGAGCCACCGAGTCGTCAAGTTACTCATCTGAAGTCTACGCAGAAGGATGGAAATGGTGCAGGAGTAAATTCAGCAGATGAAAAGTTGGAAAGTTTGCGCCACAAAATCGCTGCTAGAGAAAATGAGTTAAAAGTTCAGAAAAGACCCATGTCACCTGGTGTTATGAAGGATGCCAACTTCTCCAGTGATCAGATAAGGCCACCCTCGGAGAAGATAGGCTTTGAAGCTTCCAACAGTGGTGGACGTGTTCACCCTGATGGCCTGCTTGTACATGATGACAGACCAGTTAAAAGGCTTAAGCCCAATCATCAATGCATCAGCAACCAAGCAAGCGGTGATTTGGTAACACTGGTACCAACTGGAAGTTCATTGGGAAATGAAAATTTAATATCTTCTGGAAGAAGGGATCACATTGAAAATGAAATTACCATGAACTGTAATGTTACCGAAACAGAACAGGCAGCCACTACAGAAGTCTCAGACCAAACGCATCCTAGTGCTACTGCTAAGAACCTTCTGTCATCCCAAAGTCACCAGATGGTTATACAGGATGGTGGCCATGCCACGGCTGAATATCATGGCAAGCCTGCAGCGGTACCATTTACTAGCCACCAATCTATGGCTGAAGATACTAGTGCTTTGGTTCCTGTTACTTCTGTCCGAACAGGGGTCAATTTAGAAAGGTCATCTAATCATGCCGAGGATCATATGGTTTCTGCGTGGGATGGCCAACATGTAAATCCTGTTGACACTTCAACCGTGTCAAATGAGAGGCCACACTTGCAGCCTGGAATGAAGGTTGATTCAGCATTACTTTGTCCTTGCTATGGTCTCTTCTATTGTTGTTTCTTATTATATGACACTTTAAAATGTACTACTCCCCCGTCCAGAAAAGGATGTCGCAGATTTGTCTATACACTAAAACACATCTAGATACATGCGAATCTAGACAATTCTGTGATATCCTTTTTCGGACGGAGGGAGTATAAGAATCTGAATCCATTCAACTCTAGTCCCAAAATCAGCCATCAGGAATTTCGCAGGCTCCACAATTAGGAATTTTGGAGAGTTGGTGTTTGCAGATTCCTCTATTTTCAGAGTACTATGGTCGAGTAATGCGTTACATGAGATAGATACAATGACACTGAACCTATAACTCTGCATATTATTTTCCTTTTGGAACCAGTGGTAGTTAGCTTGTACTCCCTCCGTTTCAAAATATACGATGTTTTAGGTTTGTGAAGAAAATGTATCTAGACTTGTTTTAGTGTCTAGATTTACTCCAAAGCTTAGTGAACCTACATACTAAAAGTTGTCTAGATACATTTGCTTCACAAATCTAAAACATCTTATATTTTGAAACGGAGGGAGTAGATATAAGTAGTACCCAATATCTATTTCTCTTATAAATGATCAAAGTGAAGAAAATATATGCAGCATCTTTGAGCTAGCTTGGTCACTCTTACTATGTGAAACTGTGGTAGTTTTTTTCCGTTCCATTGGACATACATCTAATCAGTTGATGAAGTTCAGTAAATGTTTGTACAAGTAGGTTAGCAAATGCTTGGGCTTGTCTCTCTTGTTCAAAATTGATGTCTGCATGGTGCAGTTAGAATAAAACAAAAATACTATCTGAATCTGTATAGAAGGTTCCATGCTGTCACTGAAAATTTATTGCATTGTAGTTTCAGTTGCTATTATTTGTTTGACAATCACCTGAAAAATTTCTTCTAAACATTGAATTTCATTTTATGTTTAATTCCCATATGTTGACGTGTCAATGTGCCGTTCTTATTTTGCCAGAATGCCGATCTCTTGAACAATGTTGGCCAGATAGGTAAAGGAGGTCAGAACACAACTTTGGTTTCTCTGTTTGAGATGGAGGAACTCCAAGAGAGGGAATTGGATGATGCTCAGGAGCAAAGGCGGAAATGCGAAGTTGAGGAAAGAGAAGCTCTCAGAGCGTATCGCAAAGCACAACGAAATTTAATTGAGGCCAATGAAAGATGCGCCGTTCTTCGTAGAAAAAGAGAGATTTGCTCTGCACAAGTCCATGGTTTAATTGCAGAAAATTCTTCTTTGGTGCAGTGTTTAAATATTCAGAATTCTGGACATGACCTTGTAATGCCATCAGTACTCAATTCTCAGTTCCCCGTAGATTGTCAAATGCCTGAGATTCAGGGCGGTAGGTCTAGCAGTCCATCCCTGGACGAATTTCCTCAGCAGCCAGTAGATAAGCACGAGGCTCGTTCACGCTATTGTGATGAGCATGGCGTCAACATTGCTGATCCAAAATTTGTGAGTACTGTCCATGATAATAGTACACCTTCAGATTATAGGGAGGATGATCTTATGTTCCGTTCTAAGCGGGCTAGATCAGAGTGCACTTCTAATCTGGAGAATCACATGGAGGAAACTATACAAGTATATTCGGAGAACAGGCAGCCTTCTGGTGATAGCACACATGACTATGAGCTTTTAGAGGCTTCTTTGAGGTCCAGATTGGTGAAAAGATTGGGAATGAAATCATGTCTGAATAACTCTTGCGAAGTCCCTGAAGAACTTGCTGTTGGAAAAGCAGCGGAGATTGAACAAGACAAGCAATCTGCCCATGTTGAACTTCAGTTACAGGAAGCAGACGATATTGTTATGCCGAATCCTGAAGGTTCATATTTCTACCCAAGTCATTCATATTCCTATTTTCTATTAGTGCCATATGCTCTCCTCTTAATGATGTCCTACACATGTGTTGAAAGATTGTCATCATGCAATGACAGACCTTGCCAATATTTGTTGTTATAAGTTAATCAAGCACCAGTTTTCTTTGTGTTAACTATGGCCAGGCACTGAGGCTCTTCAAATACCCACATGATATGAATATGTTTGAGTACGTTGTTACAACAATGAGTTCAGTAAAGATCACTTTTCTGTTCTTTTCTCCATGTTGAACTTCTAGGAGTGCCGAGTAAGATCTAAATTCCATACATTTTGGGTGTGCATGCAATGAAGTAACTAACTGCTAGGCATTTTATTAAGTAACCACTATACTGTCCAGTTTACATGGCAATGCTTTTCTACACTGCATGTATACTTTCTGCATAATTAATTGATGATACTGTATTCCATAGGTACAGTGGAGCTTGCAAATGATGGGGCTGATTGTGTTGAAAAGATGGCTGGACTATCTAATTCTTGTAATGCTCCTTCCATGGGCAACTGTGAACCTGAAGACAATGTTTCTTCTCTTAGAGAGTTATGTGTGCCATCAAGTGTGGATTATCTCATTTGTCCTTCAGCTCCCCAAAATGCTGCTAGACACATCAAGTGGACATTTCACACCTTACATAAGGAAGCTTCAGATTATAAAAATGACTCTGCAACCAGTGATGTCGCATCTGCAAGAGCAGTAAGTTTGCCATATATGATACAAGACCGTGCTGGGGAGAATTTGAAGATGATCTCAGCAGCTCCAAAGGATAAGGAAGTGACGTGCAGTGGGATTGATCCCTTCTGGCCCTTCTGCATGTTTGAGCTTCGAGGAAAATGCAATGACGAAGAGTGCCAATGGCAGCATGTTGAGAAGCAGGCTTGGAGAAAGCCAAAGCACACAAACCATGCTGTGCCCTCTGTTTCAGGTTGTTTTATGTGCAATTTATATCATCTTAATAGTTAATTTAAAGTTCATCTACTCCCCCCATTCTAAAATTTAAGATGTTTTAGCCTTATTCTGAAACACATGTATCTCGATGCCTTTTAGTGCGTAGGTTCATTCATTTCGTTCCGAACATACACACTAAAAGGCGTCTAGATACATGCGTTTCAGAAAAAGGCTAGAACATCTTATAATTTGGAACGGAGTATGTGCCTTTCATAACATTTTGCTTGGTGAAAATTCATCATTAATACCTGGAGTAAATATATATGCAGGCCGGAGTCCTTATGATCTGTTTCAGCATATTCTGCCCGTACCAACATATCGTGTTGGTTCCAATCTTATTAGAGCTGATCTGAACTTGATGCAGTCGGTCTTAGCCAGCAGTATTTGGCAGTATTGGCAAAGGGGTTTTTGTGCTTCCTTTACTTTACCCTTATCAATCCAGAGAGTACTTCCATCAGATGCACCATTCTTACAAGCTGGTGATGGTTCGGTTGCAGATTTTGATAGGAATAGACAGCTATCAAATCTTCGGATGCTGGATAGTAGGAAGGTGGGTAATGGGTAAAGTCCATCTGTATCACCATCACCATTATGATCACATCCGTGGAAGCGGCATATATATCAGTATCTGGTTCCGAACGCTAAACTTACTCAGAAGTTTGCCGCTTAGCATGTTTTTGTGTTCCCAGCTTCCCATGTAGAATATTGAATTAGCTCTTCTTTTGTACTCGTTTGCTCATATAACAGCCTTTTCATGCTACCTCCTACAAAAATATTGACATTTAGAATGCTTTGGACAGTTACTCCACAGTTGACATAAAACATTCAACCTTCTATCGACAATGTTTAGTCTTATTCTCTTGCATTTCTTTTCACATTTAATGACTTGACACTTACCTTTGAATCTTATTACTAGTTCATTGCTCTCTGATCTGCTTATATTTTGATTAGTTTTTATTTAACCTTTTGTTCTGTAGAATAAGATTGTACAGGGATCTGTTGATGTTGAACTATTCTTAGAGGCTGCACTTGGTTTATATTGTGGGAAAGTAAACAAACCCGACAGGCTCAAGGTGATCTTTGTATTGCTTACTTCTTAGGGGCATGTTACAGTTACACAGTCAAACTTGGATTTATTGTCTATCAGCTATTCAGCCTAGCTCTAATTCTATACATGATCCTGTAGGCTCTTTTACTTCTTGCACGCTCCATTGAGGCAGATCCAAGCACAGTTATCCTGTGGGTGTTTTATCTTCATATTTACTATCAAAAGGATGAAGGACTTGGGAAAGATGACATGTTTTCCCATGCGGTACACCATTTATCAATATCTTGCCACTTAAATTCATTATGCTGGACTGATTTCTCATAGTAGGATGCATGGACTACGACCTAGATGTGTTTTGGGGTACTTTGGTTTTGAGCCAAAGCTAGGCCTTGCCAAAAAGTTGGCATGCCTGTGACCTTTGGTTGCTGTTTGGTTGGGTTCAATTTTTTTGGCTAGCCCAGCCTAGTCCATGCACGGCAGTGCATTTTTCACCAATGCGTGTGAGCTGAGAGTGGTCAAATCCTTGCCAAAAGATTGGTCGCGCCAAAGGCCTGTTGGCTTAAACCAAACGTACCCTTTTTCTTTTGGCTGCGTGTATTCACCTTACCGATGCCTTTTCATTTTGTTTCCACCATTTGTTTAAAAATTTTTAGCTCGAGTTACTTATAATTTGTTGACCAGACCAAAACATGATATCCACATTTATTCTGCATCCAATCTATCCATGTTTGCTTAATTTGTTTTTGTTGTTGATACCTAATGTTATGCGTTTTTCCTTTTAGGTGCAACACAATGTTAACTCCTATGAATTATGGCTTATGTATATTAATAGTAGGTTGCGTTTTGATGACCGATTGGATGCATATAATGATGCTCTGAGCATGCTCTGCCAGATGACAGCTGACACTGATAACGAATTGAAAGATAGAAGTGCTTTCATCCTAGATATCTTCTTACAGATGATTTACTTCCTGTGCATGTCTGGAAACGTAGAGAAGGCTATTTATAGGATTTATGGGATTCTGCCTACAGCAAGTCCTGACTGCCCTGGTGACAGGTTGCTGGCGGATGCCATTTCTTGCTTGACCGTGTCTGATCGATGCATATTTTGGATTTCATGCCTATATGTCTCAATTTATAGGAAGCTTCCAGAGGAAATTTGTGATCAGCTAGAATTTCCAAAAGATCTACCTCGTGTGTTAGTATGGCATCCTGTTGAGCTTAGGGTAGATAACAGACGTAAGGTTGCAGAACTATTGAAATGTGCTGTTGATAAGATGGCTGTAGATATTAATGAGACCGTTAAAAATGGGGATCCATCTTACCTGAAATTGGCACAATTCCTCGCTGTTAGCCACATTAGTTGTATAGCTGCTATCGAAGGCTTCCAATCTTCTGTTGATATGCTGGTGAAGTATATGAAGGAGTACCCAAGATGTCCTAATATTCTTCTTATCTCAGCTCGGCTATATCGAAAGTATGGTATGTGTCCTGGTCTGAAAGGGTTTGATGAGCTGCTCATGGATTGGCCTAAAGATGTGCAAGGAGTTCAGTTTCTGTGGAATCAATATGCTGAGCATGCTTTGGCAGACAGTATTGAGTTGGCTGAAAAGGTGCTCACTCGCTGGTTTGAAGAATATGGAAAAGAAGGTGATATCCACAGTAGAGCTACTGCTGCTACAAAAGAAGTCAGTAATGAAGTGTCTGAAGAATCATTGCTTGCCTGTAACCTAGAAGTTAGTTCTGGTCTATCTGCATCAGAAGATCAAGTCTATTGGTTGTTAAACCTCTCACTGTACAGGATGCTAGAGAGCAACCTACAGGAAGCACAAGTTGCTGTGGACAAGGCATTGAAGTTGGCCCAAGGGGAGAGCTATGAGCACTGTTTAAGGGAACATGCCGCAGTTCACACTCTAGAGGGACCATCGTCTTTTAAAGACATCCCAACTCGAGCTACGTTTAGCCTGATCAGTGGTTATATTGCAGACCGTCAGAACTTACCGACGAGGGAACTGTTGTCGAGAAGGTTTATTCAGGATGTGAAGAAGCATAAGCTTAGGCTGTTGATAGATGACACTATAGGTCCAGCTTCTGCAGATCCTTCTCTGATAAACTCAGTCCTCGAGGTGTGCTATGGCCCGTGCCTCCTTCCAGAACAAATAGAAGTGAAGTACTTGGTTGATTTTGTTGAATCAGTGATGGAGACCCTTCCTGCAAACTACCGCCTAGCCCTGGCAGTTGGTACATTTGTGGTTAAGCATTGCACTGGTGCCGACCCTACCTCCATGGGCACTAGGTTCTGGGCAAGTTCTATTCTGATAAATGCCATCTTCCGTGCTGTACCTGTTGCACCAGAATCAGTATGGATAGAGGGTGCCAATCTCCTGGAGAAACTACAGGCCTCAGAGATTGTGAAGCGGTTCCACCAGCAGGCAACATCAGTGTACCCCTTCTCCTTCAAGCTATGGCATGCTTACTTGACAGCCTGCAAGGCCAGTGGAAGCAACACAGAGAGCATTGCTGAAGCTGCGAGGCAACGAGGGATTGAGCTGAATGTGATGCCACCCTAGTTTTGCTGCAACGATCTGAAGCTCAGGGATTTGTCAGGTGGAGCTGTAGTTAGTGTTGTGTTTTACTGGAAGTGACATAGATACATGGAATCGGTGGAGCTGGATATACCAGGTTGAGGCTGTAGTTTAGAATGTTGTGTGTACTGCAAGTGACATAGTTACCTGGAAGCAATGGTGGTGGTGTGGTGATGACGACGACGACAACGACGACTGGGTGGTTCTTGTTTAGGCACAGTTTTAGGATCAGATAGTCGTGGATAGCATACAGCATCTGTTGTTACTGATGGGCAGCTGATGGTGATGGATAGATGACAGGCATATATGGTGAATGGTTCGCATCCCACCTTCCCTTCTTTTTGGCCACTTGAGAACAATGGTGGAGCCAGTTCTGTTTATCTGTTCCAGTTTTAATCTTTGTTGTAGTGTATGTATGACATGCATAACTGTTGTCTTAAATCACCATCTTCGGTGAAATATGAATGAGAATGTTTTGTTATTGTTGCAGTGTGTTTCTTGTTCCCAGTATAGCATTTTCCGGGTTAATTCGCCAGTGTGTTTCTCGTGAAAAAGTAGTACATGTCTCCACCTGGACTGAATATATGTATGCTAAAATTAAAATTCGATGGTTTGCAAGAGTATCACTAGACTTTATAGTAAACAATATATTTATGTGCTAATGCTCAGATTTGACCAATAAAAAGGAATATTTCTGAATTGACAGCAGTCAGTTTCTCACGGGCAATTGCAGTTGGTGCTGATCTTATGTACTCGGACACTAATTTCATGTTTGAACTAACGAAATTGACCTAGTCCTTTCGCCTAGAGCATTAAAAAAAGAAGAAACAAATCTTTACTATTAAACGGGAGTTGGTGATCGTAGGTCGTTCTCAAACATCAAACATTGGAGCAATCTGGACCATTCAATTTACATCTAACGGTATCTGATACATCCTGTCTGATACATCCTCTCAATGGTTGTCTTAGGGTAATTACCCTTGTATGCTACCGACAAGTGCCATGTACGGCAACCAGGTAAAAAAAAAGCAAGCAACGCTGAACGCCCCAACCCATCGTCCCTAACCTCCTCTATGGAACCCTAGCACAGGGTCTCAGCCGCCGCCGCCCATACCGGCGGCCGCGCACACCGGCACGGTCCTCTCATGAGTGTGCCCAGGCCTCTGAGTGCCGCCAGGTCCTAGATCTCCTCCGCCCGAAATCCCCCGCCCCGGCCATGTTCCCCCTGCACCTAGCACAGGGTCTCAGCCGCCGCCCATCCTGGTGGCCGCGCACGCTGCCACAGTCCTCTCACGCGTGTGCCCAGGCCTCTGAGCGCCGCCAGGTCCTGGATCTCCTCCGCCCGAAATCCCCCGCCCCGACCATGTTCCTCTTGCACATCGCTTGTTCTCTCGCTCCTCATCCCATGAGGAGCCAAAGACACCACCTACGAGAACCGCCTCATCCATCCTTCCACCTTGCCCGAGTTCGCCGCCACCGCTTAGGCCTCATCCTTCCCAACCACGAATCCATCCTGCCACCGCACGAGTTCCTCGATGCCAGGCTACTTTGCCTAGAGCTCGATGACGCACCTAGGAGTTGCTACTGCTGTGATAGGAGCTCGACCAACTACGGCGCCATACTATTCGTCAAGAGGCTCAATCCCAGCGACGACCAGGTATTGATCTGATTCATATTGTCAGTTGCCATCAAGCGAATTGTTGATCTCATTCTGATGCTTCACCTAATGCCTTTTCTTAATTTGGTGTTTATTACTGATTGTGTATTGTAAAGGAAGCCATCGAACATGGAGGAGCTCGAGTAAGTAACTAGATCGGAAGGAGGACATCTAGGCTACTTCGCCTAGAGCTCGACGGCGTACCTAGGAGTTGTTACTGCTATGCCAGTTTACAAAGCAGCATTACTACTGAAATATATTTTGGCTCATAACCCTGCCTTTTCTTCTATGCCAGTTTATAATGCACACAAGCTTCACTGTTAGGATCATGCCCAAGCACGCAGTGTAGCAACAGCCATGTGTTGCTTGGCAATGCGAGGACCCACACCACAAGTGCACGCTGCAATGTTTCATTTTGGTCAGTTCAAATGGAACTTGTGTATAGACAAGTATGGCAGCCAAGATTAGTTAGAAGCTATGAATGGGAGAAAATCACCGGCCGTTCAAAACAAAAAGATCATGGAGCCTACAATTCTAATAAGTTGAGGGTTTAGATGATGGTGCATACTTCTTTGTTGGCTGACACATACATGGCAACCTGGCGGTATTGGGTTTGGAAGTGCACCGTATGAAAACATGCTATGTCCATGTCAAGCACGCATGATTTTTTTACTGTATTTTGCATCCCCTTTTAAAAATAAAAATATAATAAAAGGAAGGAACAAATATGACTGCCATATTCTACACTCCTTTTTACCATATTCTAGAAACATAGCTGTTTTGTTCAAGTTCTTCTATGAAATACAAAATAGCTTGTATTTTGAAACCTGTCCAGCATTAGGAATTTGGAATACAAATGTGGGAGAAATATGAATGGCCTGATTGGCTTTGTTTTTACTATGGCACAGGTTAATGCATCATCAAGCTACACAAAAAGTTTGCCGTCATAGCAATCAGGATGTAGTTCAGAGTTGTTTGCCGAAAGTTGTATGATTAGGTGAGGTATGATCTCAGAGAGATTGCATTTCCGTCTTCTCTGCCAGATCCTGGGCAACAAGAGGCGTCCTAAGCTCACATTGAAAGATGGGATTACTGTAGATGTTTCAGTTTGTGTTTTCTTGAGCCATGATTTAATTCATATATGTGAGCAACAAGTTCAGCAACCATTACAGGGCTACAATCAGCACAATTTCCTCACCAAGGAGGTGCACTTCAAGGACAAGCTCTTCTTCACTCTACAAGTAAGAATTTAGTGTTGTTGTGTGATGCCCGCCTCTGATTTATCAATATACCGTTTATGTTGCATGACTGTTGTAAACCGTACATGATCTGCAAGTTTGTTTTGTTTAGATAGTTCATTTGACGTATCAACGTTGTTGGTTTTGTTGATTTTCGTTGCTTCTTAGGTAAATGAGTGTGCTGGAGTTAATTTGTAAGATAGAGATACGAGAGCATTAGTCATAAGAAGTACCATTTAGATGGCGAATAGAGTGGATATGTAGCACTGTTTTACCCCTTAAAATTTATCATTTCTGGCCTGCTAGATTTCTTATTCAAGGGTAAAAAGAACAATCTATAACATGAGAGTCATGAGATTGAGAGATAACACATTTAGAGGGACTACGAGCATCGATTTTAGGTCCTATGAGTGAAACCGGACTACTTGCAAAAATGGTAGATGGACATAAGGTGTTGAGCGAAACCATATGTCTTACAAAAATGGCAGATGAACAAGATGTGTTCATCAGTTTCATGCTTGTCCTTCAAGAGTATTTTTTTCCAGCAATGCAATTAATGCCAACATTGAAATTTCCCCTACGTTGTTTGGCTAATACGTTGCCATTTTTGTTATGTGTTGAGTTCCTAAATGCCCCAAATTTCAGTGCAGCAACCATTTATTTTCTTATGATTATATAGTTGATCTCAACATCAAATGTTATGTACCATTTCTTAAAATTAATTGTTTCTACTTATATATCTGGTTTATTGTCAAGCACATTATGAATTATTTGCGGTCACATGGTCATGCTAGGTAGGCTCAGCCAAAATGATAATTTTTGTCATACTGATTGTTCTTAAGAGATGTCAAGCTATTCTTCAAGCTATGATATCATATATAATTGAGGAGAAGTCAGATACTGATGTGCTCATATGTCATTGAGAAGATGGTATAAATACCCTAATTATTTCTTCCAGCTATCATGTACTTTAATACTGAGCTCTAAAATTCTATTTCTACAATGTTACGCTCTTATTTTTCTCTATAGAATTATATATGCATGTCAAATGTGATATGTTTGTTAGATGATTAATATACACCGTATTACATTATGCCTAGCTTAATTGATATTTCAACCACTTATCATGGTAATAACTACTAAGAAAGTGCAAATATATTTAATATATATATATATATATATATATTCCCAACCAGCACCTTTTGGGCTATAAGTTTAGGGTGTTGGCAGTGACAATGCTCCGATAAGTGGTTTTGCATACTTGATCCAATAAATGTCTCTGGTACAGTGAAAGGAATAGTTAACCACTTGATATTTGCCATGCTAGAGCTTCAAAAAGATGTACCTCAGAATGTTGAAAATAATCTCTTTAGGACTGCTCATGATGCTGAAGTGCCTGAACCTATCAAGTTTTGTGTTGGAGGTGCCGAACCTACAGATGCATATTATGGGAAGTGCTTGGTGTGCTCTCTCTGTTTTGCGTTTTTCAACTTGATTTTCTCTGGCCAATTGCGATCAGCGCCATCGTCTTTGTCTGAATAGTAATTTTTTCTCCATTATTTGATGCACCGCCCTTTGCTACTTTCTTGGTTCTCCAGACTTAGGTGCTTCTGCTTCCTTATTGGTAAAGGAGCAGAGGAAGAGTTGTTTAGCTCATCAAAAAATCCCTTTTAACACACCTGGATGGCATCACTCTGTGTTCTTTGTGGAATCTGGAATGATCATAAGGTATGTGCGAAATATCACCGGGTTCTTGTAGAATGTCTCCACATCAGTTGCGACGATGAACACCAGCGTGGGCGGAAGATGCTGACCAATGTCTTTCAGTCTGTGTCCTGGCTGCTCATGCAGCGGTGGCTCGTGCAGGTACCTGACGGCCGTGTACTTGGTGACGCCGCAGATGTCTGCTCAGAGCATGGTGTGCGGATCAGTTCGTGATTGGTTTTTTTCTTGGTAAGTGCCTAACTTTCTCTAATGGATTGTTAATTGCCTGGTATTACTTTGATAACCCGATCCATCCATGCATGTTTTCATGGATCTTTCGCTACTGCCTACGTGCAATCAAATCCAAATTATTTTTTCTATCATCTCGTCTGTTAGTGCATGGATATTTACTATACACATCTGATCCATCCATCCATTCAATCCTTTATTTTACAACATTAAATTTGGTTGACCCTATATCACTTGGTCGTTTCCTCCCTTTTTGGGGTTGCTCATCAGTAGATTAAGCATACCATGTAATGTTGTTGACTGTTAACGGAAATGTTGGTGATAGAGACTGATTGCAAAGTGAAGAGATCTAGATTTACATTTTGATTAAGAAATGATTGAATGTAGAAATAGTCTATATTTTGGTACAAATTATATTTGCTGGATTTTATTGTCTTGTCATCTTTACTCCTCATTTTAGTGAAGATATTACCGTTTCTTGGTGACGCTAAACAGTAGGTACGAGGGAGGAGCATTGATACTTAAGTTTCTCGCTTTGCCTGACAGTTTGGAGCGCTTCTATAGCCTCTCTTTACTATTAAACTAGAGTTGGTATGTGTAGGTCATCTTAAAATCCAGTTCGCTTAGTTGATTACCCTTCACTGCCACCTCTAAGTGGAAAAATCCAGTTCAGTTTACCAAACAAAAAAGAAGTCAAGGACCCCTACCAATCCTCTCTCAACCTCCTCCCATGAACCCTAGCACAGGCCCAGCGTCGCCGCCCCTCACGTCTTGCCCCCACCCTGGCCGCCCTCCCGCCGCCCGAGAACCTCCATGGCGGACATTCTGCTCCTTCCTGAGCGCCTCCAGACTGTCGTGGTATGAGATCGCCGCCAACGACCTTTCCCAGCCCGTCGAGGAGGATCTGCCGCAACAGGACCCGTGCAAGATGGCACATGGGCAGAGGTATCCATAAGTTGTCGTAGGAGTGCCAATCACTCAATCAGGCTTCGGGATGAGTGGCGGTTAGAGTTATTTGCACTGTCACATGCCTTGTTAGAGTATTTGCAGTGTTTGATTTCTTATGTCTATCAGACTTGGTACCCTATCTAGATGAAGAATGAGCATGTAACAGAATATAATTTATCAAGCTTTCCCATGCCTGAAGCTAGACGAAAGATGTATCCCTGAATGCAGAGTTCACAAGCGACACGGTTTAGAACATCGATGGAGATGCTACGGCTGCCAGTGACAACGGTGCGCAGGTACGCTCACATTACTAATGTTGTTAACGTCACAAAGACATTGAGAAAGCAACCATGGTATCTCGAATATAATCTTGTTAAAAACAAAAGCGGGTGGAGATTATTGATTTCGCTAGCGGCTCACCTGTGCCTAGAATGAAGGTTACTCTTTGCGTATTGAATTTCTGGGTGTGTATGTTCATACTTGAGTCGGAATTCGAAAAATAAAGTGATATACTGCTTGTTCCTCGTAATATTTGTGGTACTCTTTTTTCTATTCTCTATTGATGTTTCTGAATTCTGAAACCTGGTGAGGTAATGAGCCTTCTCGTTTACTTTTTATGCAATTTCAGCAACTGTAACCTATTTCTCACCAGCACACTACGACACTAAGTAACTGGATCATAAGAGAGCGAAGTGACTTTTGAAACTGACCTATACAGTTAATAGTATGTTTCTGGAAATTGTACATCCTGACTTACTTGAGTACTTGATAGTGATAACATATATAACGAGTAATAGTAATTTTTATTCTTCATATTGTATAGGGAACAATGAGCAACACTTGGAGGGAGAGCCAAAATGCTAGAAAGGTGCATGCATCTTCGTGAGAGCGAGCACCAACCAATAAAGGGTGCAACACAGACAATGAATAGTTGCCTTACTGGTCTGTAAAAAATATCTTTATTGAATTAACGCTAGAGATGTCTCTGACATGTGTCCCTATGTTTATGGGTTTTTTGTTTAATTTGTATATCTTTTATCTATATATAAGAAAAGATGTATTCAGGCAGTCCCTTTCTTCTCTCGATAGCATCTTTGGAAAATTGTGATTGTTGTTTATGGTTAATAGACTTTTTAGTGTGAAATGTTTTGTCGTTACATGCGTCGAGAAATTTACATATTGATGGTAGCAATACCATGCTGATGGAAAAGGAAAAGAAAATTATCCTGTTGTATCTTTGTTGCATTGTTCAACTCTTTTATGTAAAATGTCACATAGATAATTAATTGGCATTGGTATTTGGTAGAACTAAGAGCTTTTATGGAGGGAGGGAAGGAGGGAGAGAGTGAGAGGATGATAGAACTAAGAGCTTGATATGTAGTTTGAGTAAACCAAATTCCATGGTTTTTCCCATAGTTTTTTCTTTAGATTTGTTATTGAATGATTGTATGCTTTTTCCCATAGTTTTTCTCTATAGATTTATAGTTGAATGCTTACACGTGAGACAGGGGCTTTTTTTCATAGTTTTGTTCTTAAATCCTTATCCTTACATGTCAAATAGAAAAATAAACTTGATAACCCGTAGCAACGCACTACGGACATTAAAATGATACACGTCACCTCAGGCTGTGCCTAGCGTTTCAGCACCGCCTCCTCACTCTTCCCTCCTCCGCTTACCCACTCACCACGTACATAAGGTAACCTCTCCATCCAGCCCACGACGCGACGCACCCACTTCACCTCCGCTCCCCTCTCCCTCTCCACCTCCGCTCTTTTCGCATATATATCCGCGCGCGCGCGTCACGGCCGGCTTGCGGGAGAGAAGGCTGATCGCGCGGATCGAATCGAACTCGGCCGATCCGAAAGGCAAAGGCGAGGGAGCGATCTCGAGAGTCGACTTCTAGTCACCGGACTTCGATGCATCCGCTCGTGGGAGCGCTGCTGGTGGCGGCGGAGCGTCGGCGGCGGTGGTCGTGGTGGTGGTGGCCGCCGTGCTGGGGCCCGGCGGCGCGGCACGCGGCCGCGTGGGCGGGTGCGCTGGCGCTGGCCGTCTCCGTGGCGTCGTTTGCGCCGGAGGCCGCGTTCGTGTGGGCGCTGACCAGCGGCGGCGGCGGCGGGTGCCCGGCCGGGGCGGTGCGGGTGCCGCTCGACGGCGGCGGTGACCACGTCTGCGTGCCGGCGAGGATGGCCGCGCGGACCTGCGCCGACATCCTCGTGCCACCCGCGTTCGCGGCGCTCTCCGTCGGCGCATCCGCCGTCTTCGTCAGGGCGCTCGCCATCGGCCGTCGCCACGACTTCTAGTCACCGGACGGAGGAGCCCGTTGTGCGGAGCCAACTGCGTCTGTGTCTCAGAGCCGTGAAACGCGGTTCCGTTTAGACAATACGTATTCCTGTTTAGGACGCGTGTTATTATCTTCCGATATGAGAGACAGTGCGTTCTATTCACTGGGCACGAGCCAATACTATTCGAATACTAGTACTCGGAGTACAATACGTGTCTAACACAATCATGTTTGCACACAATTATTTGTAAATATATGTCATGTCATGATCACTGTGTATTTGTCAAACCTGTTGTACCACCACTAATCCTAATAGTAAGCTATACATCGATCCTTCTCAAAACGAGTACATTCATGCATGTTTGGTGATCTAATCAAGGACCTCCAACCCCATTATCACACCCAAATCAAATACTCCTAGGAGTAGGTCGATCTATCAATCACATCCACAATAGAGTGCGGTGCCTCACCTTCACCTAGCAGCTTGCATGGATCCTGTGATGACGACATCTTCCTGATCCTGTCAAGTTCCTCGGCGACCTCTCTCATACAAGGCCTCCTCTCCCCCGACATCTCCAGGCACATCTTGGCGAGCTTGGCCACCCGCTCCAGCGTCTCCGCCCTCACCTCGCTCTTGATCCGTTCGTCCAGCAGGCCGTTGAGCCTGGATTCCCTCGCTGCCGAGAGGAAGCTCGCGGCGAGGCTCTTCTCGTCGTCGGGCGCGGCGAGGTTGAGCGCCTTCCGCGACGTGAGCAGCTCCAGGAGCACGACGCCGAAGCTGTACACGTCGCTCTTCTCCGTGAGCCGGCACGTCTGCATGTACTCCGGGTCCAGGTACCCGCACGTCCCCTGCACGAACGTCACCAGGTGCGCCTCGTCCGCGGGCGCCGGCGCCAGCGACGACGCCCCGAAGTCCGACACCTTGGCGCCGTACCCTTCGTCGAGGAGGATGTTGGGGGACTTGACGTCGCCGTGGATGATGGGCGGGGACGCCATGGAGTGCAGGTACGCCAGCGCCTCCGCGGTCTCGTGCGCGATCCTCATGCGCGCCGCGAACGGCACCACGGCGCCGGCGCCGGCTCCGTGGATGAGCTGGTAGAGCGTGCCGTTGGGGATGAACTGGTACACCAGCATCGGCACCTCCACCTCCAGGCAGCACCCGTAGAGCTTCACGATGTTCTTGTGGTTGATCTGGGACAGGATCAGCGTCTCCCTCCCGAACTCCCGCTGCTGCCGCTCGTCCTCGCCGGCGACCCTGCACCGCTTGATCGCCACGACGGTGCCGTCCCGGAGCGTGCCCCGGTACACGGTGCCGTTGCCGCCTTTGCCCAGCACGTGACGCTCGTCGAAGTCGCCCGTGGCCTCCTGCAGCTCCTGCCGCGTGAAGAGCGTGAAGGAGATCCCCTGCTTGTTGGCGGACTTCTTCATCTCCTCGAAGAGGAGCTGCCCGCCGTGCTGCCGGAAGTGCCGGGTCTTGATCACGGCAAGCCGCCGCTTCTCCTGGATCGCGTACGTGCAGGACGTGCCCAGTGCCAGCATCACCACGCCGATGCTAACACCTGAACGAATGAGTGAAATTTGAGAGTTTGATCCATGAATGAAATTTTAAGACATGGGCATTTTGTCATACCAATTGCGACTTGCCATAAAGTTCCAGATTTGTATTCTTCGCATGTTCCGTCAGCGGTGCCTCGTTTATGTGCAGGGCAGGGGCATTTGTACCCTCCCCTCGTGTTGATACAGGTATCAGCAATAGGACATGGGTACTTTCCCTTCACCTCGCACTCGTTGATATCTGCCCAGGAAAAAAGCCCAAGAATGATTTGAAAACCTAATTAATTGTGTCAAAATAAAAAAAAAGTTTAATGTACTTGTGTTCAGGTAGAAACCGATCATTGATTTGAGGTACTATTATTATTCATATTTTTTTTGTCAAACTTAACCAAACAAATGTCAATTCTCGGAATGACGACACTTGTTTGATGGCATTCTCGGAGCGACAACTACTTTGATAGCATTCTCGGAACACCGCAATAGTTTGATGGCATTGTAAGAATTTCCTCTTAGTAAATTGGTTAGCTCCCTACAACCCCCCCCCAGGGATCACACATTGTCACAATGCATGTTATTAGAGTTGTATACTTGGGCCTTATGCAAAGGAAGTTCTACACTTGACAAAGTTGTCACTTCAATATTTTTGAAGTGGTTCGGTTGCCTCATGGCGTGCACCCTACTTATATGTTAGGATAGGGGATGAAGTAGTTGAGTGATTTGAGCATGAACTCAAGCCACTTTGAAGATCCCTTAACGAGAGACTCTTGGGTAGAACCTCTAAGACAATGTCATTACGATGCTCTCTACTTATGTTGACCCAAGTTTTACAAGGTCGAGGTAGTGGCAGAGCCATAAATTTGAGATGGTCCGCGCGAACATATAAGATCTAAATTTTACAGCGTCCATGTCGGCCTGGCTTGACCTAGACCTCGACATTCACCTCTGCAGGCTGCAGCGCTAGGGATGGAGACCTTTTTTGACTGGCTAGGGATTGAAACTTGAGAGGGAGGTGAGAGTGAGCGGCGCTATATCCTAAATCCAACGGTGATGGATTAGTCAGACGAGACGCCAAGTATCGACGCCCGATAACTAGTAGACTTCTAAAAGCAAAACTCATATTATTTTGCCATATGCCAAACTCTATCTTAAGTTTAACCGTTCTATTATAAAAATTAAGCATCGAGGAGTAATGAAAATAATAAATATTTCTTTTATAAATATACTAGTGGAGAGATTTCAACACACTCGTATATGCAAACCGAGCAATGTGAGGGATTGGGAGAGATGAGGCATATGTGACTTTTCTGAGCGTACAACTGGCTAGGATTTTTTCCATTTTACTAATAAAATCAGGCAAATGGCCCAGACAACATGTAACTGTCTTTCTTCCTAGACTCCTGTTGAAGAAAGATTCCCGTTGCTCGATCGCTCCTTTAATGGGGCTGTGCCGCCGGTCCTCGGAGCAGGAGATTCATGGGTTCCCTACTCCCAATTGGCGAGCCAGGGTGGCCGTCCCTCCTCCCCCCTCCCCCGTGGCGCCGCCACTGCTTGGAGGGAGCATGTCTCTCACCTTGTTACATGTCCTAGCGGAAAGGGAGGGAAGCAAGATCATGGAGTTTTCACCCAAAGGGAATAGAACCACGATTTCATGCGATAGTCGCCATCCACCACCTTACCGGTACGTTGACACAATACATGCCAACTAAAGGAGCAAATACCTTACTCTTAGAGAAACTTGTAATGTTGTGGTGGGTAATCGTCTAAAGTATAAATATGTTGTTCTAGTGGGTGACTGGTTGTCCTACCTTTCGAGGGTGACCATTTTGAGCTTTGTCCCATCCATATACTCTTTTTACCCCTCTTCTAGTGGTGCCAATGTGACAATCTCAAGCTCCTCCTCGACCCCGCTTCTCCTCGACCCCTGTTGACCTCTCTCTGCCTTCTCCTAAACCGTAAACCCTCTTGTGGCGCATCTTTCAAAGATATACCGAGACGGTTCTCACGGTCTGCCATAGAATTGGCGACGAGGTCGAACTCTGGAAGACCTCAGGGGTTGTAGGGCTAGGTAGTATTTGGAGATAGTCTTTGTAGCTAGAGGGTGTTGTTCTTACCCCGTGTGACATGCTGGCCCAAGCATTTGCCACAGTTGTGTAACCGCATCTTTTGGGATGCCGGAATCGCTGTATCGACACTTATTTTCTTCCAATACAGTTGACATGCAAAGCTTTTGCGTGTTCGCAAAAAAACCCTCTTGTGGCAATCCACCACTACCCGGATCGAGCATCCCTTTAAACTCGAGAAGGGCCGATGTCAGCCGACCGATCATTTGTTTAGCCTCGAGGGGTGTCTCAATCTCAATCACCAGGCGGTGTGTTGTCGAGCTCGCCGGTTCGCCACCCACTACTCCATATTCTTCCTCGTTTCGCCTCTCCCTTCCTCCTCTTGATGGGACGGCATGGAGCCGGTCACGAGATAAGACCAACATGTGACCATTCGGTAATTTTCCCTATCAAAATTCTTCTTGAACCGATCAAAAGTCAAGACAGTCAACTAACGTACCTTGGCAGCCTCCGAGGATGTAAGGATTTCCTTGGTAGCCTTTGGAGCAGTTGCAGAGGTAGCCTGGGCCGTTGGTCGAGTCGACGCACTCGCTGTTGTCGCTCAGGCAGGCGTACGCGGCCGTCTTCCCCCGCTTCGCATCCCGGCACGTCCGGTTGTCCACCGCCCAGTCCAGTACCGCGGACAGCCGCATGCCGGCGGCGTCGCCCATGAGCGCACCGGTGGTGACGTAGGTGGCCCGGAACTCGAAGGCCGCTTCCTCGACCAGCACGGCGTATCCGCACGGGCTGAACCCCGCGACGGCGGAGCTGTTGTACCGGTCGTCGAAGCCCACGTCGAAGTAGCTGATCCCGGGCGGGACAGGCGTGAGGCAGCACCCCGTGCCGTTGCAGGGGGCGCCGTCGGCCGGCAGCGACGCCGCGCTCGCGCACTGGGCGTGGCACCCGACCACGTACCGGTTCTCGACGTCGCCGTCCTGGGAGCCGATGTAGGCCAGCGCGCTACACCCGACGACGGCGAGCTTGTTTTCCTTGTCGGAGACGCGGAGCGCGGTGGAGTTGAACGTCCACGTGTTCTGCGTGCCCATGGACCGCGACGCGCCGTCGTAGCACCAGGAGCTGACCGGGCTCCGGACGCGCATCTTGCCGCGCCGCGGGTCCACGCCGAGCACCTCGAAGCCGTCGACCACGAGCCGGGGGACGTCGCCGCTGCCGTGGTGGTGGCAGGCGATCTCGAAGGCCCTGTCCCCGACCGTGTCGAGGTAGCAGCCGCGGCCGATGCCGAACGGGTACGGGATGTCCACCCCGCCGCACTGCCGCTGGCACGCCGCGGCCGGTGACGCGGCCGCCGGCCTCTGGCATGTCGAGACGAGCACGAGCAATGTGGCGAGCAGCGGAAGGAGCATCTGCATTCTCGTTTGCTTAATGGACTCCACTCTGTCGGTGCTACCAACTGTCCTAGATATACCATGCCACTCCAAACACTATTAACTGGCGTTCCACATGCTACCGCGTGAAGTTTCTCCCTCAATTTGACGCACGTTTAGCTCCCTCGCGCGGTTGATTAACTACTAATCCACCACCCCCATCACGCAGTGTAGTAACTAATACAGTATAAATAATTAAGTGAGACCCACTAACCATGCTTTAGTTCTAATACTGCTTCACAAACCGCAATGATCAAGCAGGCTCTAGCCGTGCGTCTAGTTGAGGAGGTAGTTGGGTCTCTCCAGGAAGGAGGTCAGTGACCAGGATGATTCTTCACCATGATAGCCTCCACCGCTAGCTCCAAAGCTACTGATTTTTCACACTTATTTCCTTCCTTTTTGGCTATTTTATTGGTCGAAAGTGTCCTTTTGGGGATCAAAGCCAGATGGTCAGCAACCTAAAGGGGCCAGCCATATTCTTAGACAAATGAAATAGTATTGGTTTTTGTTGATCAAAGTTAGCGAGACCATGATGGAATAGTGGATGACTGTCACTTTAGCATATTTGTAGAGAAATATGTTGGCTACTCAAGTGTGTTCATACACCTTGTGTTTACTTATTTCGGTGGCTTAACAAAGTGGACTGCAACTTTTACGTTTTTGTATTTTATTTTGGTTACAAAATGACCGCAAGCATCTCTTTTTTTGGTCGCTAGCTAGATATGTGCAAGATCCTAGGAAGGGAAGCACTTGGTTTCTAAAGTTGTTGGATGTGTAAAGAGAGAACCAGAGCATACACATTAACCATACACGTTATAGATTGTTGCACAGTTTGATTAGTTGTGACAATGGAATTTTGATTTTTACAAAAGTGCAATATAGAAGTACATGCGTATGCACATCGTACCCATATACACACACTATACCATCGCACTCACACAAAGCATATTAAGCCGTGGAGATCCTAAATTGACCAAGTGATCGCTAGGGGTGCCTCCCTACACACATGATGTCACGACATCCCTTCATCCCATGGGACGTCAAATTTGACAAATGATCCATGATGAGTGAAAGGTACAACCATTTCAGACTTTGGTTGGGTGGCGTGCTTTGAGTGGTTATTCTCTGAGTTACAGCTCTAGGACGAACTTTGTTGGTTGAACTTGGCAACGGAGAGGCCTTTACACGAAGTTTTCTTGTTGATGTCATTGTCTAGAGTTCATTTGGACTTCTGGTGAAAACCCATGATCCGGCCTTCATTTGTTGGATCCAGCGACGTCGACACCGTGTGTTGTGCCATTTTTGGAGGCATCATTGATCGAGCACCTCTCCTATGAACGTAAGGTTTCTACCATTGATGGTTGATGCTAAAGTTTGTTGCAACCGTTTCGTTGTTTACTCTTTTTACTTTTATTGTTTTTTGCCTGCGTGATCCACTCGATGTCGCTATATTTTGATAGCGTGGAAGAGAAAGCAGATGATGGATTTTTTTTGGAATCCAGCTTAAAACAAATCCGAGCTAAACGTGTGACAGTAAATTCCTCAACCTGCTTTCGGCGTCTTCTCCGGCGACATGGTCCGTCGGCGGGCATTGAACCTCTCGGTGCTAGATCCGACAACTGTAGACAGGTTGCTAGAAACAAGCTTTCGATGACAAATATGCGGATACACTTGGTGGAATCACTTGATCTAACCTTCTAGCTTGATCCAACGATTGTGTGCCTTCTCCTTGTTGAACATATTGACTCGAAACTCACCTTCGAGAATGAAAATTCTGAGTCTGCCCTTGTTGCCTTGTTGGACTTGACAACAACGGTGAAACTCACATTCGAGGACGAAAATCCTGAGATTCACCTTGTTGGACTGAACAAAAGTGGATTGTCTTGCGATGGTCCCTTGTAGGATTTTGTTTAGAAGTGAATTCTTCCTTGTTCTGTATTAGGTTGTGTTGTAAGTATGTGGAGTTACTTATGAAACTAATCCTTTTTAGATTGCCTCAGATTTATTTTCTTTTTGATAATGGATTTGTTCGGCATTTGGCTTTACTAGGAAGTAATGGTAGAATAGTCCATAATAATGCATCAATGATTGATGTAAAACCCAGGGTCATTCGCGGGGCTATGTTCGGGATATCTTTCGGTCAGGTGAGGAGGAGAAAAGACATGTTGTTTGGTCGGAGGGTTAGATTGTAAAAAGTCACAAATGTTGGAAAATTTGGCCAAAAACCTTTATGCTTCTAATACTAGGTAGAGATTTAGCATACAGTTGCGACTAGAACAATATCAATCATAAACATAAAATATAAGTTTGTATGGAATTATACATGTATTTGTAGATATCTTTGGTGTTGCTTCCGAGAGGCTTCCATGCAAGGTAGAAAAAACAATTTTTCCTCACTAAAAAAAAGTTTTGGAAAAATCAGTCATTGGTGCCGAAAACATTTCTCTAAAATAAATCAAATTCAAAATAGCTCGATAATATACGACGTGGTTGGTAGGCTGCAGGGAGGTCAACCTGGGCCATAGGAGCTAGAAACGTTGATTCATTGCCTAGGCCACCTCCACGTCATGGCTAACACGCGTCAAAGCATCTTCGGGCCAGGCCCGCTGGGAACTGCCGATTCGGCCATTTTTAGCGAACCACCCTCCTCTCGTCCTCCCCATATGCAAAAGGCACCACAAGTTGTACGAGTGGATGTGACTATGAAGATGGCGCGAGCTCGCACTTTGCAACAAAAACGCTGGCGAGAGGAATTCAGTCACCTACTACCGCTTCCCTTGTCCTATATGTACCCTCTCCCTCACCTACCCCAAAACCCCCGTTTTCCTCCATCGAGCTCGAATCACCGGTCGACAGAAGGTAAGCAGCTGTGGCGGCGGAGTCCGAGACAACGACGACTGCGCAGGTGGCGACTAGGCTACTAGTCTCTCTTCCTCGATCTATCATCGTCGTGCTGCACCTCCACTGATTTCTGTAAGTAACCTCATCTCCTCATTTTTGTTGGTTAGATATGTGAATTTGCAATGGTAGAGCTGCCTAGGTTGCTTATGATACATGTGTTTGTTTAGGGTAGATGTGTTTGCTCATGTTACATCACATGTGAGTTCTTGTAGTATGATAGTTTGTGCAAATAGATGGGGATGATTGTACCATGGTAGTATGACATCTTGTGCTATGTTCGGATCCTTACTTCGTAGCTAGATCTTTGAAACCATGCTTGAATTTTACAAATTTTTGTCATGCGTGAACAATGTATATAACATCCCAAAAATACCAAACTTAGATCATCAAACACTAATCATCAAGATTAGGGTTAACAAAAACTTTTCTAAATAAACTCATGAATGCATGTATATGTGTATGCATAGATTTTGAATTTTCTTTAAAAACCACCTTGTTTGTGTGATCCATTGCTTGTAAAATGTTTCTTAGGTGAAATGAACATCATCTAAAACATTTCCCACACTTTCCTTAAAGACAAGTAAATCAAAACAAATATATTAAGTGAATGGTCATTTTGACCAATTTAACTCCGATGCCTACTTTGGCTGTCTCAAACTTTCAGAACCTAGCAGAAACTTTTCCGGATCTTTGCACCCCTTGAATGTACTCATAACAGAGTATCAAGGCCCACTTTGTGATCATCCAGAAACTTTCAAATGCATAGTTTAAATGACAATTCAAAATTGAATCTTCTTCATATGGGAAGATCCCACTTTTTCAAAACCCACTCAAACAAGCTCAACTTTCAAAACCCAAGCATCTGCAGACTCACCAGCACCAATCTAGCAAACCCACCAAAAATCATTTCAAAATTCAAAACTTGATTTCATGCGGCCATTTCATCAAACAGGTTGCAGACACAAATCAAACAAAACATCAAACACTATAGTGTGCAGTGATTCTTGCCTAACTTGTTCCCTAGTTAGCTCACACACAGCTCAGTAGATCATCTAGAAAGTTTAGCCCAACACTAGCACCCCTGTGAGCTTGCCATTGCCATTAATGGTGAACAGCCGAGCACCCCAATGTCACCCCATTATGGACAACAAGCTAGAGGAAGAACTAGCCGTGCCAACCTTGTCTAGGAGGCAGCCCACCGTCCACCGCCACTCACTGTCCCAGCTGCAAGCGTTGCCAAGCCCTGGACCACGCGCACAAGCCGCGGCCAGACCATGCCGAGCGTGCGTCAGCGCGCCACCCTCGACCAGCATCCACAGACCGCGCGCCGCCCTCACCGCGTGCATACACGATCGCCATCAACCCAGGAGACCGCCAAACATCCCCATTTGCCGCCCCGTGCCGCACAACCACCGCCCGCCGTCGAAGACGCCGCCTCTGCCGCGCAGAGCACCGGCCGTTCCAAACCAAACCACACCGCACCATGCCTCGCGACCATGTCGTTGAGCATCGCCAGGAGACACAGCACCGTCCCCTACCCTTGCCCATGCCAATAGCCGCCTGTAACGTCGCAAGACGAGCTCACTGCGTCTTGACGGTCCCCTCGCTCGACTATAAATAGAGGCCACCCCCGCTCGATTTCTTCACACCATCTCACTCCCCTCTCCTCACTGATCGTGCCACACCATTCTCAGAGCAAGGCGAGCACCACCGCTCCGGAATTTCATTGGAGCCTGCCGCTGCCGGAGAAGAAAGGAGCCAGCGATTGGAGCCGCCTCAGAGCCGCGACCACCCCGAAGTTCGCCGTCATCGACCCGTCGTTCACCGCCTCGCCGACCTCGCCAAGACCGGTGATCCCCAGCGACCCTCAGCTGGCGCTAGGTTTCGTTCTCGCCGGAGTTGTCTCGCGTCGACGATGACTCCCTGTTAGATTAGAACTAGATCGAGCGATCCACATTGCCCCATCTTGCTTCGCCCAGCCCGTGTCAGCGGCAGTGGGGACACCCACTTAAGCAGCCCGTGGGAGCACTGCGCTTAGCAGGCCGGCCCGTTAGAATTTCCCGCGCAGCCCAGTTATTCAAGTTAAATCTTTTTCTATTTCAATTCAAACCCACTTTTGTACTCAACTTCAAAAATCAACCCAGATCGATTCAGTGCAACAATTTGAATGAAACCAATTTTGTTGGAAAGATCTGTGAATGCTGAATCCAAGCCCGTTGGATTCAAGTCATTTGGATCTATAGATCACCCCTGGTAAAAATAACAAGGCAGAAGCTTTTCTGCATTCAAACATTTTTAAAATTTAAACCATATTAGATTTTGAGTTGATTCCAACTCTCAAAAATCACATTTAACCATACCTTTCAGAATATATAAAAATATATAGGTTTACTTGCAGAAATATTGTTCAAGTAATAAAAGAATGCTTCATAAGCATTTCTAGCCACTTTAATTAATTAAAAGAAAAGGGTAAAACCTTATTAAATTGTGACACCACTTTAAATCACATTCCCATGGACTACAATATGTAGTGATGACATGTTTCAACATGATCCCTTGTTTAGTTTGGAGAATATTAAATTTTAAGTAATTTTTCAATGAGTAGAAATTACTTTTCTAAAAATAAAAAGATTTAAACCAAGCCTTAACCTTGTAATGTTAGATATGATGCTAGATCATCTATAGGACCCTTGTGTGTGATGATTGCAAGTACTTAAGTATTATTTGGTGATTGTGTACCTCGTATTTATTCATAGACGCTAGTACCGACAAAGGATACGAGGAGGAAGGAGGATACTACGAAGAAGAAGCCGAGGAGAACTTCAACCACTGCTCTGCACAAGGCAAGCTTATATTGACACTGATGCAAGCTTATATTGACACTGATGCAAGCTAGTAACTATGCAAGCTTATACTGATATTGATGCAAGATACCCTACTGATGCCACCAACCCATACTTGTGATATGACTACTATATGCCTTAAGCATATGTGATCATACCCACTTGATAAACCAAATCCTAGTTTTATGTGCAAGCTTCTTACTTTATTTCTTTATCAAAGCTTACTTAGAGTCTACCTAAGAGTTTGGTAGATACTAGACAGTTATGCTGAAGGTTGCATCAAGATCATAAAATTTGGCCTAAGCTAGATAACCTTGATGTCATCCTAAGGCATAAGTTTGAACTTAGTTAAAACCCCACTAGTTTACCACCCCTCATCAGTGCTTACCCCCACTTGTAGATGCTAGTGCTAAGCATAAAACTTGATCAACTTTAGATGGGAATACTTGGTGGAAAAATGGTTATGAAAACCTTGGAATGATGGATCATTCTATTGAAATGTTTTGGACATGTGTTTCCAAACACTTGATGATTTTGGTGATGAAAATGTTGAGGCATGAGCCTTAGCCCTTTATAAAACTGATGGTTGTCTGGATGCGATACCATTCCAATTTTATCGTACAACCACAATACCGAAGATTGGCAGGCTTGACCGAAACTTATATTCCTTAGTATTAGTTCCTCACGGCCAAGGTCGAGATAAGGCTACCTTGTGAAGATTGTCCACTGCGGTACCAAGATGACAGTTGGTCATGGTTGGGAGGCCAAACTCACGGAGAGGTGCTTATACTAGGCGTGTAATCGAAAGGTTAGGATTGATTATCCGCATCTCGAGTATGGTGAATTTAGGATTTGTTCACGATGGATGTATCGAATGTTGTGGTGAAAGTGTACAATCTCTGCAGTGTCAAACTATTGAATAGCCGCGTCATGATTATGGACGATTGGGCCATCTTGTTCCCCATCAGACTTTTCAAAATGACTTGTGAAACGAATTGAGACTTTGACTTGACCACAATAGAGTTGTGACCTAAATTATAAGATCCCACTTAGGAGTTATAAAATTGTGACTAGCTTTGGAACTGAGTAGAGATAAACCTGGCTTTTTGCAAAACAACCCTAGAGCCTAGTGTCCTATTATCCAAAAACCCCTTACCTGTTAGTATTAGTTTGCGAGTAATTAAAGAGTACTCATGGCTTTGTCCCTGGCTATTCCCATGGCCAGACTATGAAGAGGAGTACCTGGAAGATGGACCCCAGGAAGGTTACGACAACTAGGATCATCTCCCATCGTCAGCATTGCCTGTGACCCTGAAGATGGATCTTCGCCTACGCTACCGTTATTATTACGTATTCCGCTGCTTGAAGTTGTATTAAGAACTGGATCATGAGATCCCTATTCGTGTAAGAACTTATGTATCGTTGTAACGGATGATGTACTATGGTATCCAATTCTATCATGTCTCGCAAAAATGGTAATCCTGGGATTGCGATGTATGGCATAACAAGCATCTAGGATTGAAAAATCCGGGTGTTGACAAGTTGGTATCAGAGCCATACTGAGCATAGGAGACCCTAGTTAGACTGGACGTTGAACCAAAAACTTAGTTTCAAAACCAAAGAAAAACAAATATTTACAAAAACCTATTCTCATTCTTATCTCTTTGATTCTTTCATAAAAATTCATGTTCCTAAAAAAATCTTGCAAAATACATAAAATTTTGACACACTTGATCACTCTGCTAATCTACTCATCCTCTATTTTTATAGATGGACGTGAAGTACAACAAGTTTTATCAGTTGGGGAATGGAGGAGACCTTATCTTTGAGAGGGATCGGATCGACTTCGTAACTTGGGCGTCCACACCCCGAGTTCTTCGGAGCTCATCTCAATGATCAAGGAGGATAAGATCTGAAGTGGTTAATTGTTGCAAGTCTCCAGGAAAGATTGAACCTCCCACTGCGGATGGAATTCAGTTTACCTTAAGAGAGAACAACTGGCTCGATGGACTTGCCAGAGCAATGCAGGAATCTCTCTCCCGTCTGGGTGGGCAGAGCATCAATCAGATCAAGGGAACCCGCTTTGAGTTTTTCCCAAGGCGTGATGCAAATGGATAACCACTGGAAGCCCCATACCACCCCGAGCTGAAGACTCAATTGGACCACCTTAGCTTCATGATGTATGATCGTCAGCAGGAGTTGGACAACTGCCATGACTATTGCAACCACAACTCTGCCATCATCAAGACGAAGGATCAGACCATAGCCATGCTAGAAAAGGATCGCAAGTCTCGTCGCTGTCAACTCGACAAGAAGGAGCGCATTATTGCCCGTCTTTGCCACCGCATCTCATCTCTGGAAGAGACCATCCACGAGAGGGACATGCAGTTGGAGGAAAGGGAGAATGCCGGAGAGGATCTTCGTGGAGACCCTTACTCTTATCTCAGTGATGACGATGATTTTCTGGCGGATCAGGCCATGGAATTCTTCACCGATGAGGATGATTTCGCCTTCATCGATGATAATGAAGATGATGAAGCCACAGACTCCGATGAGTAGTAGCACTGAGCACTAGCGTAGTGAATAGTAGTCGGTCCCACTATATCGTAGATTTCAGAATGGTTCTTAAAACCATCTGTTTTTCCTTGTCGTGGTGTGTCTTGTAATGTGTGCTATGAATGAATGAATGAAAAAGCAAGTTGCTAGAAAAATCTGAGTCAAACCTTTAAAACTTTTCAAAGACCCCAAACCTTAGAAAATTTCCCTCTTTTCTCATGATCTATATCAATCTTCAGATGCCACGTGGAGGAAGTGGTTCAGCCCCGGATCCGATGTTGCAGATTCTGCAAATGTTGACCTCTGACCGCGAAGCTGAAAGAGCGGAACGTCAAGACAACCTAGCCACTCCGCAAAAGATAGACCAGATAGCCCACAAAAACCAAGGCCATGGAAATCAGGACAACCATGGATCTAAGCTCAAGAATTTACAGAATACCAACCCACCTGTTTTCACCAAGTCAGAAGAACCCCTAGGCGCCGATGATTGGCTGCAAACCATGTAAAATAACTTAGAAGTAGCAGGAGTCGAAGCCAACGAGAAAGTTCTATTTGCCACCCACTATCTAGCCGGAGATGCCAGGGCATGGTGGAACAGTGTTCGTGCCATGACCGGAGGCCAGATGATGACCTGGGAGGAATTCAAGGTCAAGTTTAGCAGAACCCATGTGCCACCAGGTTTGATCAAGAGAATGAGAGACGAGTTCAGAGAGCTGAAGCAAGGGAGGATGACTGTAGTGGAATACTGTGACAAATTTTTGTCATTAGCTAGGTATGCCCCGGACGAGATAGACACCGAAGCCAAGAAGAAAGAAAGATTCCTGAATGGTCTGCATGATGAGATGCAGACGGTGTTAGTCAATATCCCCTTTGCTGATACTGAAGCCATTGTCGATTCAGCCATCCAGATGGAAGGAAAGATCAACCAAGCCAATGAGAACCGCAAGCGTCGTATGATGCATCAACCAGGAACCCATTAGACCCCAAAGTATTGCCCCAACCCATCTCCAGGATTTGCCCCAAGAACCAACAGACCCCCTATGACCCGTCCAACCTATCCCAACCGTGGAAACCCTAGAACCCCAGGAAATTCACTCAACCGCAATGGCCGTCTTTTTCTCATGCATGCTGAAGAAGCTCAGGAAGCGCCAGACGTCGTGCTGGGTATGTTTTCTGTTAATTCAGTACTTGCAAGAGTGTTGTTTGATTCTGGTGCATCGCATTCATTTGTCACCGAAGAATTTGCCTGCACTAGTAAAATTCAACCAACCAAACTGAAGCATGTGATGATTGTGCAAATCCCCGGATCCACCACCAAGGCTAGGCAAATTTGCAAAGCCGTCCCTATCCGAATCCATGGCATAGATTTTTATGCTAATCTAATAGTACTCGGAACTAAAGGTTTGGAAGTAGTACTAGGAATGGATTGGATGTCCAAACATAAGGGATTGATTGACTGTGCCAAGAAAGCCATCACCATGACCAGATCTTGGAATATCAGTCGAGCATATATCTGAAACCTTACCTCGCCAATTCAAGTGTAACAAGAGTCTAGCCCAACCCACCATTGACCAAGTCCGGATAGTCTGTGAATACCCCGATGTATTTCCAGATGTTTTGCCCGGTATGCCCCCAGATCGGGATATCGAGTTTATCATTGAACTAATCCCCGGAACAGGACCCATAGCCCAGAGACCCTATAGTATGAACCCATCGGAGTTAGAAGAACTAAAGAAGCAACTGGATTCCATGCTAGAAATTGGACTAATTCAACCAAGTGCGTCACCATGGAGATCACCTCTCTTATTTGTGGACAAGAAAGATGGAGGTAACCGTTTATGTACGGATTATCGAAAGTTGAATGATGTCACCATCAAGAACAAGTACCCCTTGCCCAAGATAGAGGATTTGTTTGACCAGTTGACCGGTGCCCAGGTGTTTTCTAAGATTGATCTTAGAACTGGCTATCATCAACTCAAGATTCGTGCAGAGGATATTCCAAAGGCTGCCTTTACCACCAGATATGGATTGTACGAGTATACAGTCATGTCTTTTGGATTAACCAATGCCCCCGCTTATTTCATGAATCTCATGAATAAGATTTTTATGGACTTCCAGGATAAGTTTGTCGTTGTTTTCATCGATGACATTCTGATTTATTCCAAATCAGAAGAAGAACATGAGCTACACCTAAGGACCATTCTTGGAACCCTTAGAGAGCATCAGTTGTATGCAAAATTTAGCAAATGTGAATTCTGGTTACATGAGGTAGGATTCCTCGGTCACATTGTATCAGCAGGAGGAATTGCCATTGACCCTGCCAAAGTGAAAGATGTAGAAGATTGGCAAGCCCCAACCACTCAAACCCAAGTTCGTGCTTTTCTCGGATTGGCGGGATATTACCGAAAATTCGTAGAAGGATTCTCGAGTATCGCCCCATGTGGCATCCCGCAAAACCACTACTAGAAAATCGCGTTGAATTTGTGCATTGCATCGTCATCATAATGCATTGTTTGCCAAAACTGTTTTCGCGAAGCCCGTTTTGTTTTATAAAACGCCCCGTCTTTTATTCAAACGCCAAAACCGGGTCCCCGGAATATTTTGTTTTGGCCGCTATCGGGTTGCAGACGGCCCGTTTAAATCAAATAAAATATTTATTTATTTTAGTAGGGGCAGTCGAACGGGCCAACCCGACCCGAACGACCGCCCCAGATTTTTACAAACGGTCCAACCTGTCCCACCCTAAATCCTACAGCTACCCACTATCCTACCCAACCCATTCCTCCACCTCACCCCCTCCAATCACTGCTTGCCACCTCATCTGCTCTCCTCCCTCCAGCCAATCGGCTGCTGCCACATCACCCAATCCCCACCAACTCACCCCACCAACCCCAGGCCCACTCCTCAGCCCCACAGCACGCCTACACGCACACCACGCTGCACAACCGCCCGCCTGTCCCCCTGGCCCACCTGGCCCCTCCTCTGTCGGCCCTTCCCCACGCCCGCTCTCCTCTTCCCCGCACGTTTTCCTCCCAACCTCTGCAACCCCTTGGCGCCCTCACTGCTAGCTTCGCCGCGCCTCCACCGGCCTCCACGCGTCCTCGCCGCGCCTCGCCGCGTCGCCGGGCATGCACGCCTCAGCGCCCCGCGCACCGCATCCCGCCTCGAGCCGCGCCATCGGCGACCCGCCGCGTGCGCCCGTCCCGATCCACCTCGCCTGCCGCTCGCCCGACGCGACCACCTCCGCCGCTCGCTCCGCCTCGCGACCGCCTCCGCCCGGTGGTCCCGTCACACGCCGGCCGGCTCCCTCTCGTCGCCCGGCCCGTCCCGCCTTCGACACCAGCCTTCCCCGCCCGCCGTCTCGACTCGCTCCATCTCCACATGCCGCGCGCCTTGCGCGCCCTTCACCGGCCCCTCTGCGGCTGCTCTCCCTCGCGCACCAGCGCGCCACCCTCACCACCCTCCCGCGCCCCGAGCCTCCCCACCCCGCGGCCGCGTGCGCCCCTGCCACCCGCCACCTCGAGCGCCTGCCCCGGCCTCCACCTCCGGCGAGCTCTGCCGCAGCTCTGTCCCTGGCGGGCCCGCGCACCAAGGCCAGCGTCGAAGCCATCCTGCTGCTTTCCTCTGTGCAAGTAGTGGTGTTTGCGTTGCTCGGTGGCTCCAAACCGAAGGAAGACGAAGCTTGACTAGTATGTGTGGCATGAGTGATCTAGTGGATACCGAGTTAGTCGTGTCGACCGCAACGGCAACCTCGACCCGAAGACATGAAACCAAGTTCGGCACCGACACCCGGGAACTCCGAAGGACGCCAAGGTCTCTCTCATGGTACACATGGTCTCCGTGACGGGCTCGAAGACCCCGGTTCCGTGGATCTGAAGGCCTATCCTGCCGAGACCGAACCCGGCGTCGCTCCAAGATCTCCTTCCCGGACGCCAAGTTCGCCGAACCGAACCCGAGGGACGCCAAGATCACCACGGGGACAAGTACTTCTGGCCGCAACGGCAAGATCGACCCCGTGGGACCCGACAAGAACCTCGTCACGACAAGTGCTTCGTCCCGGAAGATCCGATGCGCCCCGGACACCGCGACCCCGACGCGCCAAGACCTACCCCGATACCCGAGAACGGAACCGTCGAACCCTGGACCCTGAGACCGACCCTGGACCCTGTCGAACCCCGGAACCCTAACAAGATCGCCGAACCCTAAATGTGTGACCCTTTTCCTCGAACCCTATTTTATAACATAACAACTTGTTGCATGTTTAATTGTCATCTTGCATGCATATCATGGTTTGGGGCCTTCCGATTCACCTAATAATTAAATATGGGGCCCATATGCGGGCAAACCTAGTCTCATATCGGCCTCATTTAAACTTGTGTAGCGAACCAATACTATAATCTTGCCTTGTTAAAACAACATTTAAATTGCGGGGGTACTAAATAACTTGAACCACCTAATTAATTGTCGGGGCCCCGGTTCCGCCTAATCTGACCTAATTGCATCGCACCTTTGCCATGCCATGCATCATACATGCATCATGCCGATCTTCCGTTGTATTAAATATTGCATCCGGTGTTTCTTCTAGTGTTTTGCTTCTTCGGATAAGGCCGTTGAGTTGATGTGAGCTTCGCCCGATCTTACATCGAACCTCCGACAATGTTTCAGGCGAGCATCTCCCCCTTTCTACCTATCTTACTTTTATAGTCTTTATTCCCTCCTGTTGATCTATTGCTACCTGTGTTGCGATGCTTTAGTTTCCGTACCTGTGATATCCCTTGCAGCCCTATATTTGCCTTGGACACACCCTATTACCTGTTGTTTGGTAGTTAGTTGGACTTGCGCGTCGTAGTTGCTTGCTCAAGTGCTGATGTGTGTCGTCATATGCCACAATTGTTGATGTATTGCCGCATGTTGATGTTGGAGATGATTCTAGTTTTACTTATCGTCACTTTAATTTCTGTTTAACAACTAAAATTGAATAAGCAGAGGAATCGGTGGGTGATAGATAATATTTGGTTTTCCGAACGCCCACTTGTGTCCCGTAAGACCCCGAGTACTTGATTCCTGTTCCTTGATTTATCGCGCTATCCACATCCGGGAGGTATATGGGACCCCCCTCAGCCAGAGCTTGATTCCGTCTTATTTCTTGGGGCCACAAACTAGTTTGAGGTTTTATTACTATCCTGTACTTATGCCATGCTTTTTGCTTTATTCGATTGTGCGAGTCACCTTTGTCTTTGTTAGGAAGCGGAGTGATTACGCGGTGTCGACAAGCCCGTTTGGGGTTCCCGATCGCTCCGCGACCATTGACCTTGAACCTTGAGGCCGTCTCGGAGCTTGCCTACTCCGTTGCGGGTTCTACTCAAAGGGTGCCTCGAAATATTTCTGAATCTTGTGATTCTGTGTCGTGAAGGCCTCGTTGGGTTTTGATTTGGTTTTCGAGGTTGATCGAGTGTGTGTTGCTATTGGTGCACCCGGCGGGTAAAACTTTCAAAGCCGTGTCCGCGGATATGGACGACTTGGAGCAGTTCTCGATCATAGACAAGCATAACTAAAGTTTCTTGTTATAAATTTGACTTATAATGACTAGTAATCAGCTTCACTATAACGGAATGGCTAATTAACTGCCCACAATTGCTTGTTGGAGTGTCGCTTGCGACAATTGTACCTGACTAGTAACTATTGCAACTACAACGGATTGGCTGAATAAAAGTACCAACAACTGCTGGGTTTAGGGTTTATCTCATGCTATCTGTACCTGATTAGTAATTGCTGCAACTAACACGGAATGGTTAACTAAAAGTGCCCTTGCTTACTTTATCAGGACGATTATCTAAACCTGACTAGTAAAGTGCCGCAACTATAACTGAATAAATAAAATTGCCAAACGTGTGAGTTCCTCGGTGGACTTCCTCGTTTGGTCTCGAGGGGGAAACACCAGGATGGGTTTGTTTGGTGGTAGCTTCAGTTGGATCCGGTTAGGTCACTCTTATCCCTCTCTGATATCCGCCAGTTGTATCAAGTCTCTATAGGATGTTTAGTGCATCTTGCGCTTCGCCATCCACCATACCTATGTAGGCGAGGACCGCGAATTCTAGCCTCGCCGTGTCTTGGCCTCGATCGACGCTCCTTCTTTGTTTTCTGCTTTGCCCTTTGTCGGCACCCCTTTTGTTAAGCAGGTTTTGAGATCGACGCCGTTAGCAGGGTTACCCTTCCGGCTTGGCCTGGGCAGGGTTATGGACGCCATTGGTTATTCTTCAGGGCTCTTAGCCCCATTTGCTTCTTGTCCGGAGTCGGACGCTCTACCGTTTTCAAGGTGATTTGGATCTTGTATATTATCTCTGTATTCTTGACTCCTTGAGTCGCTGTTATATATATATCTTACATGGGTCCCATCGAGGACTGTTGTGTAATGTTATTACCGTTTTCCACCATACGAAAGTGCTTGGTGGGCACCTTTGAATCGTTTCTATGCGGGTTTGGCGAATTTTGCTCAAACTTGCATAGGTCCGATCGAGGGTGTTGAGTGGTATCAGAGCTCAGCAGTTGCGATACCCCACAAGTCCAGCCTGTAGGATAACCTAGCTAACGGCCGAAGTAGAGTGTCAAAACTATTTTTGAAAATCGATTGGATAGTTCTGATTAGGTCTGATTTTACTCCTTACCCCTCTGCTATTCTCCTCTTACCTCGACGTGTTTGAATCCGCTCTCTTCTCTTTCTTCGAGTCCAGGATTTCTCGTGGTTGGGTTTCCGTCGTACCTTTAGGGTTTCGCATTCTCCCTTTTGTAACGGAGGCGCTACGATCATCAATCTGCAACTTGTCTGTTGTAACCTTCCTCCAATCTTTTGTTCTTATCCCCATGTGTTCCTTGCCGGATATCAGTGTCGTTGAAAAACATATGAGAAGGACGAGCATTGGTGAAGTTGGAGTATACCTTGAGCATGTGTTGTTCATGCCAATGGAACCACCGCGAAACCTAATCATTGTGCCTTTCATACGATTTCTGCTGGCATCATCCCTTTGTTCCGGATACCGCCTATGAAGATCTTCAGTCTAAATCTCGAGAGTTGAGTTGCCTGATTCTCCTACCCATGTATAGAGCTGATAGTTGGGTCCGGGATGGACTGATCACCCTACCCGACTCTTACTGTTCGCTTTATACATCGAACTGGTGGATCAATGTAACTTTTCCCTCTCCTGATGGAAGTTAGAGGTGGCCTTACCTTCAACTTCGTCCTTTGTTTCCCCGGAGTGTTCTCTCGACGATCAGGAGCAACAACCCCTTGTTGGTGGTGTCGCCGTTTTCAAGATGACGAATGAACCCTTGTTAGTGGTGTCGCGAGGATCTACATGAAGCGAGGAGATGCCGTTCGACGACCTTCCTTCCGGTACCTTGAGGCGGATCTCGAGGGCGAGATCCATTGTTAGTGGTGTCGAATTGTGGCATCCCGCAAAACCACTACTAGAAAATCGCGTTGAATTTGTGCATTGCATCGTCATCATCATGCATTATTTGCCAAAACTGTTTTCGCGAAGCCCGTTTTGTTTTATAAACGCCCGTCTTTTATTCAACGCAAAACCGGGTCCCCGGAATATTTTGTTTTGGCCGCTATCGGGTTGCAGACGGCCCGTTTAAATCAAATAAAATATTTATTTATTTTAGTAGGGGCAGTCGAATGGGCCAACCCGACCCGAACGACCGCCCCAGATTTTTACAAACGGTCCAACCTGTCCCACCCTAAATCCTACAGCTACCCACTATCCTACCCAACCCATTCCTCCACCTCACCCCCTCCAATCACTGCTTGCCACCTCATCTGCTCTCCTCCCTCCAGCCAATCGGCTGCTGCCACATCACCCAATCCCCACCAACTCACCCCACCAACTCACCCCACCAACCCCAGGCCCACTCCTCAGCCCGACAGCACGCCTACATGCACACCACGCTGCACAACCGCCCGCCTGTCCCCCTGGCCCACCTGGCCCCTCCTCTGTCGGCCCTTCCCCACGCCCGCTCTCCTCTTCCCCGCACGTTTTCCTCCCAACCTCTGCAACCCCCGCCGGCGCCCTCCGCCGCCTGCTAGCTCGCCGCGCCGCCTCGCCTCCACCGGCCTCCACCGCGTCCTCGCCGCGCCCGCCTCGAAGCGTCGCCCGGCCGCCTCGCCCCCACGCAACCGCATCCGCCTCGAGCCAGCGCCAGCTCGACCAGCCCGCCGCGCCGTCCCGATCCACCTCGCCCCGCTCCGCCCGGACCACCTCGCCGCCACTTTCGCTCGCCTCGCGAACGCCTCGCCGGTGGTCCCGTCGCCGCTTGCCGGGCTCCCCCTCCTCGTCGCCGGCCCGCGTCCCCGCCTTCGACACCAGCCTTCCCCACCGCCGGCCGTCTCCGACTCCGCTCCATCTCCCTGTGGCGCGCCCGCCCTTGCTGCAGCCGCCCTTCACCGCCCCTCATGGCTGCTCTCTCGCGCACGCTCATGGCGCCACCCTCACCACTCCTCCCAGCGCCCCGAGCCTCCCCAGCGGCGCGTCGCCCTGCCACCCGCCACCTCGAGCGCCTGCCCCGGCCTCCACCTCCGGCGAGCTCTGCCGCAGCTCTGTCCCTGGCGGGCCCGCGCGCCAAGGCCAGCGTCGAAGCCATCCTGCTGCTTTCCTCTGTGCAAGTAGTGGTGTTTGCGTTGCTCGGTGGCTCCAAACCGAAGGAAGACGAAGCTTGACTAGTATGTGTGGCATGAGTGATCTAGTGGATACCGAGTTAGTCGTGTCGACCGCAACGGCAACCTCGACCCGAAGACATGAAACCAAGTTCGGCACCGACACCCGGGAACTCCGAAGGACGCCAAGGTCTCTCTCATGGTACACATGGTCTCCGTGACGGGCTCGAAGACCCCGGTTCCGTGGATCTGAAGGCCTATCCTGCCGAGACCGAACCCGGCGTCGCTCCAAGATCTCCTTCCCGGACGCCAAGTTCGCCGAACCGAACCCGAGGGACGCCAAGATCACCACGAGGACGACAAGTACTTCTGGCCGCAACGGCAAGATCGACCCCGTGGGACCCGACAAGAACCTCGTCACGACAAGTGCTTCGTCCCGGAAGATCCGATGCGCCCCGGACACCGCGACCCCGACGCGCCAAGACCTACCCCGATACCGAGAACGGACCCGCCGAACCCTGGACCTCGACCACGGACCCTGTCGAACCCCGGAACCCTAACAAGATCGCCGAACCCTAAATGTGTGACCCTTTTCCTCGAACCCTATTTTATAACATAACAACTTGTTGCATGTTTAATTGTCATCTTGCATGCATATCTGTGGTTTGGGGGCCTTCCGCCGATTCACCTAATAATTAAATATGGGGCCCATATGCGGGCAAACCTAGTCTCATATCGGCCTCATTTAAACTTGTGTAGCGAACCAATACTATAATCTTGCCTTGTTAAAACAACATTTAAATTGCGGGGGTACTAAATAACTTGAACCACCTAATTAATTGTCGGGGCCCCGGTTCCGCCTAATCTGACCTAATTGCATCGCACCTTTGCCATGCCATGCATCATACATGCATCATGCCGATCTTCTGCCGTTGTATTAAATATTGCATCCGGTGTTTCTTCTAGTGTTTTGCTTCTTCGCGGATAAGGCCGTTGAGTTGATGTGAGCTTCGCCCCGATATTCTGTCGAACCTCCGACAATGTTTCCAGGCGAGCATCTCCCCCTTTCTACCTATCTTACTTTTATAGTCTTTATTCCCTCCTGTTGATCTATTGCTACCTGTGTTGCGATGCTTTAGTTTCCGTACCTGTGATATCCCTTGCAGCCCTATATTTGCCTTGGACACACCCTATTACCTGTTGTTTGGTAGTTAGTTGGACTTGCGCGTCGTAGTTGCTTGCTCAAGTGCTGATGTGTGTCGTCATATGCCACAGTTGTTGATGTATTGCCGCATGTTGATGTTGGAGATGATTCTAGTTTTACTTATCGTCACTTTAATTTCTGTTTAGCAACTAAAATTGAATAAGCAGAGGAATCGGTGGGTGATAGATAATATTTGGTTTTCCGAACGCCCACTTGTGTCCCGTAAGACCCCGAGTACTTGATTCCTGTTCCTTGATTTATCGCGCTATCCACATCCGGGAGGTATATGGAACCCCCCTCAGCCAGAGCTTGATTCCGTCTTATTTCTTGGGGCCACAAACTAGTTTGAGGTTTTATTACTATCCTGTACTTATGCCATGCTTTACTGCTTTATTTACGATTGTGCGAGTCGCACCTTTGTCTTTGTTAGGAAGCGGAGTGATTACGGTGTCGACAAGCCCGTTTGGGGTTCCCGATCGCTCACGACCATTGACGAACAGACCTTGAGGCCGTCTCGAGCTTGCCTACTCCGTTGGTTCTACTCAAAGGGTGGCCCCAAATATTTCTGAATCTTGTGATTCTTTGTGTCGTGAAGGCCTCGTTGGGTTTTGATTTGGTTTTTCCGAGGTTGATCGTGTGTGTTGCTATTGGTGCATCCCGGCGGGTAAAACTTTCTGAAAGCCGTGTCCGCGGATATGGACGACTTGGACAGTTTCGATCATAGACAAGCATAACTAAAGTTTACTGTTATAAATTTGACTTATAATGACTAGTAATCAGCTTCACTATAACGGAATGGCTAATTAATACTGCCCACAATTGCTTGTTGGAGTGTCGCTTGCGACAATTGTACCTGACTAGTAACTATTGCAACTACAACGGATTGGCTGAATAAAAGTACCAACAACTGCTGGGTTTAGGGTTTATCTCATGCTATCTGTACCTGATTAGTAATTGCTGCAACTAACACGGAATGGTTAACTAAAAGTGCCCACTGTTTACTTTATCAGGACGATTATCTAAACCTGACTAGTAAAGTGCCGCAACTATAACTGAATAAATAAAATTGCCAACCGTGTGAGTTCCTCGGTGGACTTCCTCGTTTGGTCTCGAGGGGGAAACACCAGGATGGGTTTGTTTGGTGGTAGCTTCAGGTTGGATCCGGTTAGGTCACTCTTATCCCTCTCTGATATCCGCCAGTTGTATCAAGTCTCTATAGGATGTTTAGTGCATGCTGCCGCTGCCGCTCAGTCCACCATACCTATGTAGGCGAGGACCGCCGAATTCTAGCCTCGCCGTGTACTGGCCTCAGTACTGACGCTCCTTCTTTGTTTTCTGCTTTGCCCTTTGTCGGCACCCCTTTTGTTAAGCAGGTTTTGAGATCGGCGCCGTTAGCAGGGTTACCCTTCCGGCTTGGCCTGGGCAGGGTTATGGACGCCATTGGTTATTCTTCAGGGCTCTTAGCCCCATTTGCATCTTGTCGGTCGGACGCTCTACCGCTTTCAAGGTGATTTGGATCTTGTATATTATCTCTATTCTTGACTCCTTGAGTCATTGTTATATATATCTGCTACATGGGTCCCATCGAGGACTGTTGTGTAATGTTATTACTTCGTTTTCCACCCGCACGAAAGTGCTTGGTGGGCACCTTTGAATCGTTTCTATGCGGGTTTGGCGAATTTTGCTCAAACTTGCATAGGTCCGATTCTGAGGGTGTTACACCCCACCCATGACCCAATTGCTGAAGAAGGACAAGAAGTTTGAATGGACAGACAAGTGTGAAGCGAGTTTTCAAGAACTCAAGAGGAGATTAATCTCAGCCCCAATCTTGACCATGCCGGATATCACGAAGCCCTTCGATGTGTATTGTGACGCATCCAAGATTGGTCTCGGATGTGTGCTAATGCAAGAAGGAAAAGTTATATCTTATCTATCTCGACAATTGAAGCAACATGAGCAAAACTACCCAACCCATGACCTCGAACTTGCTGCAGTAGTTCTAGCCCTGAAGACATGGAGACATTACCTGATGGGAAATCGTTGTGAGATTTACTCGGATCACAAGAGCCTAAAGTATATATTCACTCAAAAGGAGTTGAATATGAGGCAGAGAAGATGGATTGAGCTAATCAAGGATTACGACCTGGACATTCACTATCACCCTGGTAAAGCCAATGTGGTAGCCGATGCCCTTAGCAGATTGCCGTGCCGCTTGAACTCCATGATTTTAGAGGAGCAACCAAGTCTGCACAAGGAGAGGGAAGATTTTCGAATAGAATTAGTAAGTGAAGGATTTTTGGCTAGCATAGAACTTCATCCCACTTTGATCAGTCAGATTAAAGAAGCACAGAAGGGAAATGCTAGTATCGACGGAATCAAGCGTCGTATCGGTACAGGCAAAGTACCCGGATTCACCGAGGACGAAGAAGGAGTTCTGTGGTACAAAGGACGCCTTTGTGTACCAGCAGATTCGGAGTTGAAATAAGTTATCTTGAAGGAGGCTCATGATACTCTTTATTCTATCCATCCCGGAGGAACGAAGATGTATCAAGATTTGAAAGAGCAATTTTGGTGGCATAAGATGAAGAGAGAAATCGGAAGCTATATCGCTAAATGTGATATATGCCAGCGAGTCAAGGAAGGACATCAAAGACCCGCTGGATTGTTGCAACCTTTGCAAATTCCGGAATGGAAATGGGATTCTGTAGGAATGGACTTTATCACTGGACTACCTACTTCTAGTAGGGGAAATGACTCTATCTGGGTCATAGTGGACAGATTGTCCAAAGTCGCCCATTTCTTGCCCATCAAAACCACCTATCAGAGTTCGAAGCTAGCGGAGTTGTACATCGCTAGAATAGTTAGTTTGCACGGAGTCCCCAAGAACATAGTATCGGATCGAGGAACTCAGTTTACCTCGAGATTCTGGAAGAAAGTCCAAGAAGGTTTAGGAACCCGCCTAGATTTCAGTACCGCGTATCACCCTCAGACCGATGGAAAAACGGAGCGAGTAAACCAAATACTCGAAGATATGCTTAGAGCATGTGTGCTAGAATATGGATCCAAGTGGGAAGACTGTCTGCCATTTGCAGAATTTTCTTACAACAATAGTTTCGAAGCTAGTTTGCAAATGGCCCCATTTGAATTCATGTACGGAAGAAAGTGTCGCACCCCTTTGAACTGGTCGGAAGTAGGAGAGAGTCAGATCTTCGGACCCGACATCCTACGAGAAGCAGAAGAGAAGGTTCACAAGATTCGTGATCACCTCAAGACCGCCCAATCCCGACAGAAGAGTTATGCCAACAAGAGACGTCGAGACCTCGCCTTCAACATCGGAGATTTTGTTTATCTGAAAGTGTTCCCATTGAAGGGAATGCAGTGTTTCCAACTCAAAGGAAAGTTAGCCCCCAGATATATCGGACCTTTCAAAATTTTGAACCGTCGCGGAGAAGTATCTTATCAACTGGAACTACCTGAAGAGATGTCAGCTGTGCACAATGTGTTCCATATCTCATTACTTCGCAAATGTCTCGAAGTCCCAGAGAAGACCGAAGTGTTCAAGAATATCGATCATCGGACCATAGAGATCAACGATGACCTGACCTATCCCGAAGTGCCCATCCGCCTTTTGGAAGAAGATTTTCGAACTACCCGAACCCGAAGCATCAAGTTTCTCAAGATTCAGTGGAGCAACCACACAGAAGAGGAAGCTACCTGGGAACGCGAAGATCACATGAGGATGGAGTTTCCCGATCTCTTCAAATCCTAGGTAATCTTTTCGTCCTTTTTCAAATCTTGGGACGAGATTTTGTTTAAGGGGGGAAGGTTTGTAACATCCCAAAAATACCAAACTTAGATCATAAAACACTAATCATCAAGATTAGGGTTAACAAAAACTTTTCTAAATAAACTCATGAATGCATGTATATGTGTATACATGGATTTTGAATTTTATTTAAAAACCACCTTGTTTGTGTGATCCATTGCTTGTAAAATGTTTCTTAGGTGAAATGAACATCATCTAAAACATTTCCCACACTTTCCTTAAAGACAAGTAAATCAAAACAAATATATTAAGTGAATGGTCATTTTGATCAATTTAACTCCCATGCCTACTTTGGCTGTCTCAAACTTTCAGAACCTAACAGAAACTTTTCTGGATCTTTGCACCCCTTGAATGTACTCATAACAGAGTATCAAGGCCCACTTTGTGATCATCCAGAAACTTTCAAATGCATAGTTGAAATGGCAATTCAAAATTGAATCTTCTTCATATGGGAAGATCCCACTTTTTTAAAACCCACTCAAACAAGCTCAACTTTCAAAACCCAAGCATCTGCAGACTCACCAGCACCAATATAGCAAACCCACCAAAAATCATTTCAAAATTGAAAACTTGATTTCATGCGGCCATTTCATCAAACATGTTGCAGACACAAATCAAAAAAAACATCAAACACTATAGTGTGAAGTGATTCTTGCCTAACTTGTTCCCTAGTTAGCTCACACACAGCTCAGTAGATCATCTAGAAAGTTTAGCCCAACACTAGCACCCCTGTGAGCTTGCCATTGCCATTAATGGTGAACAACCGAGCACCCCAATGTCACCCCATTGTGGACAGCAAGCTAGAGGAATAACTAGCCGTGCCAACCTTGTCTAGGAGGAAGCCCACCGTCCACCGCCACTCACTGTCCCAGCCGCAAGCGTTGCCAAGCCCTGGATCACGCGCACAAGCCGCGCCCAGACCATGCCGAGCGTGCGCCAGAGCGCCACCCTCGACCAGCATCCACATACCGCGCGCCGCCCTCACCGCGTGCATACACGATCGCCATCAACCCAGGAGACCGCCAGACATCCCCATTTGCCGCCCCGTGCCGCACAGCCACCGCCCGCCGTCGAAGACTCCGCCTCTGCCGCGCAGAGCACCGGTCGTTCCAGACCAAACCACACCGCCCCATGCCTCGCGACCATGTCGTTGAGCATCGCCAGGATACACAACACCGTCCCCTACCCTTTCCCATGCCAATGGCCGCCTGTAACGTTGCCCCCGACGAGCTCACCATGCGCCTCGACGGTCCCCTCGCTCGATTATAAATAGAGGCCACCCCGCTCGATTTCTTCACACCATCTCACTCCCCTCTCCTCACTGATCATGCCACACCATTCTCAGAGCAAGGCGAGCACCACCTCGCCGGAATTTCACTGGAGCCTGCCGCTGCCGGAGAAGAAAGGAGCCAACGATTGGAGCCGCCCCAGGAGCTGCCGCGACCACCCCTGAGTTCGCCGTCGTCGACTTCGTCGTTCGCCCGCCTCGCCGACCCTCGCCAGTACCCCGGTGAGCCCCCAGCGACCCTCACTGGCCGCGCTAGGTTTCGTTCTCGCCGGAGTTGTCTCGCGTCGACGATGACTCCCAGCCGTTAGATTAGAACTAGATCGAACGATCCACGTTGCCCCATACCGCTTCGCCCAGCCCCGTGTCACTGACGAGTGGGGACACCCACTTAAGCAGCCCGCGGGAGCACTGCGCTTAGCAGGCCGGCCCGTTAGAATTTCCCGCGCAGCCCAGTTATTCAAATTAAATCCTTTTCTATTTCAATTCAAACCCACTTCTGTACTCAACTTCAAAAATCAACCCAGATCGATTCAGTTCACCAATTTGAATGAAACCAATTTTGTTGGAAAGATCTGTGAATGCTGAATCCAAGCCTGTTGGATTCGAGTCATTTGGATCTATAGATCACCCCTGGTAAAAATAACAAGGCAGAAGATTTTCTGCATTCAAACATTTTTAAAATTTAAACCATATTAGATTTTGAGTTGATTCCAACTCTCAAAAATCACATTTAACCATACCTTTCAGAATATATAAAAATATATAGGTTTACTTGCAGAAATATTGTTCAAGTAATATAAGAATGCTTCATAAGCATTTCTAGCCACTTTAATTAATTAAAAGAAAAGGGTAAAACCTTATTAAATTGTGACACCACTTTAAATCACATTCCCATGGACTACAATATGTGGTGATGACATGTGTCAACATGATCCCATGTTTAGTTTGGAGAATATTAAATCTTAAGTAATTTTTCAATGAGTAGAAATTAATTTTCTAAAAATAAAAAGATTTAAACCAAGCCTTAACCTTGTAATGTTAGAGATGATGCTAGATCATCTATAGGACCCTTGTGTGTGATGATTGCAAGTAGTTAAGTATTGTTTGGTGATTGTGTACCTCGTATTTATTCATAGACGCTAGTACCGACCAAGGATATGAGGAGGAAGGAGGATACTACGAAGAAGAAGCCGAGGAGAACTTGAACCACTGCTCTGCACAAGGCAAGCTTATATTGACACTGGTGCAAGCTTATATTGACACTGATGCAAGCTAGTAACTATGCAATCTTATACTGATATTGATGCAAGATAACCCTTGCAAGATACCCTACTGATGCCACCAACCCATACTTGTGATATGACTACTATATGCCTTAAGCATATGTGATCATACCCACTTGATAAACCAAATCCTAGTTTTATGTGCAAGCTTCTTACTTTATTTCTTTATCAAAGCTTACTTAGATTCTACCTAAGAGTTTGGTAGATACTAGACAGTTGTGCTGAAGGTTGCATCAAGAGCATAAAATTTGGCCTAAGCTAGATAACCTTGATGTCATCCTAAGGCATAAGTTTGAACTTAGTTAAAACCTCACTAGTTTACCACTCCTCATCAGTGCTTACCCCCACCTGTAGATGCTAGTGCTAAGCATAAAACTTGATCAACTTTAGATGGGAATACTTGGTGGAAAAATGGTTATGAAAACCTTGGAATGATGGATCATTCTATTGAAATGTTTTGGACATGTGTTTCCAAACACTTGATGATTTTGGTGATGAAAATGTTGAGGCATGAGCCTTAGCCCTTTATAAAACTGATGGTTGTCTGGATGCGATACCATTCCAATTTTATCGTACAACCACAATACCCGAAGATTGGGTAGGGCTTGTTGAAACTTATATTCCTTAGTATTAGTTCCCTCACGGCCAAGGTCCGGTGAGGATACCTTGTGAAGATTGTCCTGTGCAGTACCCAAGATGACATTGGTCATGGTTGGGAGGCCAAACTCACGGAGAGGTGCTTATACTAGGCGTGTAATCGAAGGTTAGGATTGATTATCCGCATACCGAATATGGTGAATTCAGGATTTGTTCACGGATGTATCGAATGTTGTGGTGAAAGTGTACAATCTCTGCAGTGTCAAACTATTGAATAGCCGCGTCCGTGGTTATGGACAGTTGAGTGGCCATCTTGTTCCCCGTCAGACTTTTCAAAATGACTTGTGAAACGAATTGAGACTTTGACTTGACCACAACAGAGTTGTGACCTGAATTATAAGATCCCACTTAGGAGTTATAAAATTGTGACTAGCTTTGGAACTGAGTAGAGATAAACCTGGCTTTTTGCAAAACAACCCTAGAGCCTAGTGTCCTATTATCCAAAAACCCCTTACCTGTTAGTATTAGTTTGCGAGTACTTAAAAAGTACTCATGGCTTTGTCCCTGGCTATTCCCATGGCCAGACTATGAAGAGGAGTACCTGGAAGATGGACCCTAGGAAGGTTACGACAACTAGGATCATCTCCCATCGTCAGCATTGCCTGTGACCCTGAAGATGGAGCTTCGCCTACGCTACCGTTATTATTACGTATTTCGCTTCTTGAAGTTGTATTAAGAATTGGATCATGAGATCCCTATTCGTGTAAGAACTTATGTATCGTTGTAACAGATGATGTACTATGGTATCCAATTCTGTTATGTCTCGCAAAAATGGTAATCCTGGGATTGCGATGTATGGAATAACAGGCATCTAGGATTGAAAAATCCGGGTGTTGACAATGTAGGACTCCGATTTCAACTTTAGCAGGCTCCAGTGCTCGTGGATGATTAGCAGATCCCTTTGTTTGTGGTGGATTCTCATCCCATGAGACAACCAACATCGGTAGCACAGAATTATGACATGCCTCGGTTTGCACAACTAGGATCCATGTTGCATGACCATGTGCATAGCATTGTGAACTCTGTTGCTTCAAAGGTGACCACAAGGCTTGCCAACTCACATAATGCTTCTATCAAGGGAACCATGAAATGGCTTCCCTTCGTGTCGACCTTTGCACCGAACAATATGTGCTCGATCATCAAGAGTGGTGTGCACACTGACAAGGCGTTCAAAATAAGTCCATTTGACGACTTGTTCCAAACCTCTATTTAGGCACTACGACATTGAGGCGATTCCTACGTAGGTGTAAAACCACTTGTTTGTTGGGTCACATAGAGATAAACAAAAACTTTTCTATGGAGAAGTTCCAAAATATAACTGAGGTAGAAGACCACGAGGATTACCACTAGAGGCGCAAGTGTGAATAATTGATGAAGCGCGTCGAAGCAGTGTAGTCCCACAATCATACAAGTGTTGAACGTACAATACCTCTACGGTATCCACATGTATGAGGAGGAGCACTAACAGTGGATTGCTAGGTCCGGTATGATAGCTGGACTGAATGAGGCTAGGGTTTCCAACACATAGAAACATCTAACCGTGCCCTTGGGCATCCTGCCACTCTATATATGGAGTGATAATGGGCTAACACTTGTGGCCCATTCACTACATCCCTATTCTGGTCACTACAAGTCCAACTCACTAACTCAGTCGGTGTCTGGTTTGGGTCTAACCCAACTGACATATTTCTCAGTCGGGTTCTCATATGACTTTCTCCCGCTCAAGTATGTGACTCCATAGGATCATGGAGACTTGGACACGATTTGAGTCCGACTCACAATCGATCAATCGGTAGAGCCTCCTAGGAGAACGTGTCGACTCTCAAGTGCCATAGAGTCACGATGACATACCTTTTCAATGCGACTTACATTCGAGTCCCTTTTGCCTCACGATATATCTTGTTGAGTTATAGGCAAATTATCATCACCCCTTTAATAGCTCAACTCTCTTCTCGATCCATAATATGTGATTAATCCAACTAACTCTTAGTCGATTTCCCTAGTTAACACTTAACCCAGTCGCGCATGGCCATGTTATCCGAATCATATCACCCTAGAGGGCTCAGAGTATATCTCTTCAGTCGGATTGGAAAAACCCCATCTTAGTTATCCATATCTCACATATTGACTTTCAGCCGGCCCAAACTCTGTATTTATAACTGCCCTATGACAGAACAACGTTTGATAGAACCTAAATCGATTGATCCACAACTCGGATTGTGCGCCAACCTCAGGTCTAAGTATTACATTGATTAAGACATACAAATGACGACTTACTCGTTCTATGTCAATATGGCTTAGTACGACTGGCTAAACTCTTTAGTCGAATCCGTGTTAATCGGGATAGCATCACCATGTCCATGACAAGTGGAACCGAGACTCTCAATTAGTCTCTAACTTGTGTGTCCAGCACAACCTCGACGATTAAGGACATCTAGTATGAACAACGTGAATTTATATAGTTCCACAACTGAGTCACATATTCAATGATACATATCAGATATTCATGTAAGGACAAGTTAATAGCTTTATGAATATATTGGAATTATATCATACACGCTTGCCTCTTGTCACATTCCAAGATTTTCCAAATCTTGTAATGTGAAAAATAAATGAATAAAACAAAACTTTGTTGATTTTCAGGGTGAGAAGAAACTTTTTGAATCCATTTGGAAACATTCAAAACCTATTTGGATCAAACAAAATCCTAAAGGGATTTAAAAAGTTAAATAAACCATAAACTTAAAAATATTTAAAATTACTATTTTTGGATCTTTTAATAAAAGATTTTGTTTTCAAAAGAAAAGGTGGGTTTATAAATAAAGATTATTTTATAGAGCCAAATTAAACCTTGTCCAAGCTTTTGAAATAAAAACATTTTGTTTTGAATAAAAATAGTAAACGTTTATTTAAATAAAATAATAAGGATTTAATATCCAATTTTATTTAAGTAAAGGCTTTTCCTATTTTAAATAAACACTAAAACTTATTTAGTTATTTTAAATAAGTTTTCCAAGTATTTTATATTTTCAAATAAAACCTACTGAAGTGTTTTGGTTTTATTTTAGATTTCAAAAGAAATATTTTAATAAAACAATTCCTATTTGAGTTAAATGAATAAGGTCTATTTATTTAATTGTTATTGGACCCTAAAATAAAATGTTATTTTAAAACAAGTTTTCCATTTCCAAATAAAACCTACTGATTTGGTTTTGAAAATATTTGGATTTCAAATGGAGTTTTTATTAAATAAATTAAACCCTATTTGATTAAATAACTATGGTCTATTTTATTTAATTATTAAATAGATCCTAAAAAGAATAAAAATATTATTTTATTTTGGGATTTGGTTTATGTTGATAAACAGAACCAAAAACTCATTACAAGTGTGGTGATTGTTTGAATTGTTTGAATGTGGTTTGGAATTTCAAAACAGAAAATAGTATTGGAAAAAGAAAAAGATTTCAGACAGAAAAAAATGTGAATTGGACCTGACCCAACTGAGCCAGCCCAATAAGCCCACTTGCAGCCCAGTTTCACTCCCTCCCGAAGAAAACGGTTGGCACCAACTTACTGACCCGCGAGGACACTGACAAGTGGACCCGTCCCCCTCACTTACTTTCTCGCTGACAGGTATGCCCCACTCTCCTGTTCATCGTCTCCACCCTGCGACCACTTCCTTCCCCCGTTTCTGCATTGATCTCGCGGGAGTAATTCTCGTCAATGCAGCGAATAATGTCTGTCATCAATCACGCTCAATAACTCGCCTACGTTCCCTCTCTCTTTCCCCTCTCTCGCCCGACCCTCTCTGCCTCAGAGCTGCTCCAATTCGGAGCCACATCACCTCTGACTCCGGCGAGCTCCGCGGGAAATTCTGGCTACACCTCGGCGCCCCTCAACTCCCTCTGCACGCGAGCGTGTTCTACATCGCCTGGCGTACCTCCAGATCAATCGCTTGGCAGCCACCACGGCCTTCGCCGTCAACTTCTGAGCACACCGACGTCGCGACTACTCCGGCGAAACCTCTCTGGTAAACCCTGACCGCACCCTCTTCTCTAGTTGACACTAGCATACTCTCCTTCCTCGCACGTGTCTAACGCTCCCTCTGTTTTACACCGGCGTGCCTTGTAGCCTCGTTCCCGACAACAGCCGAGCGTGCCTCACGGAAACAGGGACTCCGGCGAGTAATTATCGTCACCTCCGTGCTCCCCTTGGCCAACCAAAGCAACAACGAGAATCAGTGCTTCATTGCGAACCTGGTGAGCAACCTCACTCTTCCCCGCTCGTCCTATTTTGTCGGCAGCGTCATCGACAGAGCCGCGCCGCCGCGCAGCCACCGTCAGCGCCACCAGTTTCTGGTCGGGGCACTGAGAGCCGTTAGATCTAGATCGGAGCGATAAGATAGTTCACTTAAACGAAAGGGTATGCGTTGATATGAGCCGCACATGCCCCTTTTAATCCTGTGGTCTGTATCGCTCGATCCACACGAACCGTTTTCGTCCAATCAGAGACAGACACGTGGCCTGTAGTTGACTTAAAAGACAGAATTGATCTATTAGGATTCCAATTTTGTAAATTGCACAACTTTTGATCCACACGTCCAAATTTTGCAAACTTTATACCATTGGAATAAGCAAGACAAGCCCTAGCCAACCATGCCATTTGTTTAGTAAAATGCTTCTGGAAAATAGTTGTTTTGCAGAAACTTTTGTATGCTTGTTAAGGATGTGAAAATTGTTTAAAAATGATTTTGGGGATAAAATCTTTGGCAAATGGTGTGATTTGAACCTACTAACATTAGGAAACACTTTTTGGATTCAAAAATGAATTTGGTGAAACAAAATAATGATTCTTTGATTTAAAACCATTTCTAGTCAAATAGAAATGTGGTTTATTTATTAAAAATGGTTTTGGAAGAAAACCTTTGGAAAAATGTTTTGTTTTAAACTCTCAGACCCCAAACATCAAGTTTTGTGGTTTTAAAACATATTTTGTGAACCCTATAGGTTAATGCCTTAGTAAAAATATTTCTACACCACATAAAATGATACCTTGTTTTGAAAATGGTTTCTGAGGTGAAACCTTTTTCAAATGACTTTGCCACTTTAAAAACTTACCATTAGGTGTTTTCAAATGTTTATAACCCATTAGGAACCACTTTTTAAAACAAAACAAAGCTTGGCATGCTTGCATGCATTACTTTGACCTTGTTATTTTATGTGTTGTTTTGTTTGATTGGTAGATTGAGTTTGTGCCTTGCTTGATTGATTTGTAGTGACTTGAAGAGTGTGATTGTTGCAAGGACAAGGAGTGAACTTATACCCTCTACCAAAAAGGCAAGTGATGCTTCATAATTTTTGTCCCATTACTTTCACTATGCATTAGTGATTTTCTCTAAGTAAAACTTGCATGGAATTTTGCTAAGTATAAACCTTGCTATAAGAAAACCTAGTAGATGAAACCTTAGTAGAAATCTTCCTAAGTTAAGATTCCTATTACTATCATGCTTAGCTTAGCTAATAGAAAACAAGGGTGGAATATATATCCATACTATGGAAAATTTACAAGTCTGAGGACTTGTGTTTTTGTTTAATAAAACAACTAAGTTAATGAATCACCTGGGTGGAATGGTAATTTCTTGGTGGATTTTGGTTGAGTGGTTCACAAGGCCCATGTCTATGGTTTACCTTGTGTATATCACTTGTGGAAGGCCACCCAGGAACAAAGAGATTTGAGATGTCAAATGTTGAGAAGCTTCAAGTGCAACCACTTGGCATTATGGGCTCTGCCTGGATCATATAGGTTGCAAGAACTTAGCCATATGGACAGTTGGTGGTAGAGTTTGATAGGTTGGAGCGCGTCCATTTTGGTCTGAGGGAAGGCTTCTGAAAGATCTTGTCTTGGGAAACCAAGTCTTGTGGGGAAAGTGCACCACCTCTGCAGAGTGTAAAATCTAAGTACTTAGCCATGTCCCTGGTAAAGGACATTTTGAGCATCAAGACATGGAAGCAATCAAGAATCTCATCATTCAAATTTCTAAGTTAAAATCTTGTGGTTTGAACAAGGGTTTAAGGATCTTCAACCTTTGATTGAGAAAAATGTTTTTATCAAGCAAAAACTTAGTGTTTTCAAATGTTAAGGAAAAATCTATTTTGAGCAATGCAAGCCTCAACTCCACTTAGCCAAATGCATATAGATGATAGACTCCACTATACTACCATAGTATCACTTGCCAATACAATTCAAATGTATTGACCCTTGTGGCTGTAACTTGTAATGTTGTAGGTTTGATTGATTTTAGTGAAGATTGATTGATTAGGATTACAAAGTCTACAACCAACATCTTCCTGTGGCACTTTGAAGATGAAGGACCCCATGATTATAGTTATTCCGCTGCAATGTAATGTAATGGCCAAATGAGCTATGTGTGATGTAATAAAATTATGTTATTCCTGGTTATAAAGTTAATTATGACCTTTGTTTCTTGATATTACATCTTAACTATGGATGCTAGCTATTGATCCAGGGACTAGCATTGTAAACACAGGGGACACCACCTTATATTGTTTAAAAGGTTGGGACACTCCCCCTACAGATGGTATCATAGCATTGTGTTGCCTGTAGGATTTGTAAACCTAGGATTGGACAAAAACCCCTTAGAAAAAATAGGAGTTGTTCCAAAAACTTATTTACAAAACAAACTTGTAAACTCTTTACTCAACCACTTTGATTTTGATTCTACACCTCATCTATTTCAAACTTGATGGAAAACCTACCCCATGGCCAAAGACTACACCATGTGCAAAGGACTTCTTCAACATCATCAACTCTAATGACTTCAACCTCTTCAACTCTAATGACTTTAACATCTTCAGCATGTTCACCAAGGACTTCCAACTTGGATACCACTAAGGACTACAAGTGAGACAATGAAATCTTGCTCAAGATTTAGAGACTAAGGGAATGCAAAATAAGAAGGAGTTCACTACACTTGAAGTGTTGTAACCAAGAGTTTTTCTCAAGGAAGCCATGATCTCATACAAGAAGAATCAACCAAGAAGGATGGAAAGATCACAAGTGAACCATATAGATGGACCACCATATTTAGTTTAAGACAAACCCACCAACTTTTGTGGTGTAACAAAACATATTTTTGGTTGCCTAAGTATGTGCTTGAACTTTGATTGTTTGAGTGAAATGTTTGGCTTGTGATTGCTTGCACATTGCCTGAGTGAATTGTGATGTGAATTGATTCCTTAGAAATAATTTTGCCTATTCTAATCCCAATCCAACCCAACCAGATGACTACTCCAAGAGACTCCAACATCAAGGTTGATGAAAACAACAACAACCAAGAGGACAACATGAGAGAACTCATAGCAACCCAAAACCAGTTGAGCCAAGAGACAACTCAACTTTTAGCCAACAACAATGGACTAGACCTAGCCATACAAAGGATTTTGAAACTTCAATCCCAATTGTTGCAAGGATTGGTTACTCAAGTGATCAACATGAGAGAAAACTTTTCCCAAAGAACTAATGACAACAAGGATAACAAGAATGTTATTCTAGAAGGAACCCATGCTAGCAATATTTTTAGAGACAAGGATCATGCATCCAAGGAGCATGAGGATCAATGCCCCAAGAAGAGAGAAAGATTTTCCACCTATGAAGAACATGAACTAGAAGAACTCCTAGCTTTGGAGAGACCCAAAAAGAAGAAGAAGAAATGCCCCAACCCTAACAATGAGGATATTACTCAAGTACAATGTTACAATTGCAAGGAAATGGGACACTATGCCAATGAATGCCCAGAAAAGAAGAAGAATCAAGGAAACAAACAAGAAGAATTGTTACCCAAGGAAAAGAAAGATATCAGCCAAGTGATGTGTTTCAAATGCAAGGAACTAGGCCACTATGTAAACAATTGTCCAGAAAAGATGAAGAACAAGTTAAACAAGTCTATGAAGGATCTCAACCTTGGACCATGAGTCAAGTATGGAAACAAAGGACACAATGCAAAAGTTTGCTTAGAGAAGTTTCCCCAGGATCCCAAGAAGGACAATATGTAATTTTTGTTTGAAAATTTTTAAGGGTGGTAGTACCCTAGTTGTTTTGAGCCTACTTGTAACCCTAGCCTCCCCAAATCTCGGGACGAGATTTATTTTAAGGGTGGTAGCCTGTCACATCCCAATATTTTCCAAATCTTGTAATGTGAAAAATAAATGAATAAAATAAAACTTTGTTGATTTTTAGGGTGAGAAGAAACATTTTGAATCCATTTGGAAACATTCAAAACCTATTTGGATCAAATAAAATCCTAAAGGGATTTAAAAAGTTAAATAAACAATAAACTTAAAAATATTTAAAATTACTATTTTTGGATCTTTTAATAAAAGATTTTGTTTTCAAAAGAAAAGGTGGATTTATAAATAAAGATTATTTTATAGAGCCAAATTAAACCTTGGCCAAGCTTTTGAAATAAAAACATTTTGTTTTGAATAAAAATAGTAAAAGTTTATTTAAATAAAATAATAAGGATTTAATATCCAATTTTATTTAAGTAAAGGCTTTTCCTATTTTAAATAAACACGAAAACTTTTTTAGTTATTTTAAATAAGTTTTCCAAGTATTTTATATTTTCAAATAAAACCTATTGAAGTGTTTTGGTTTTATTTTAGATTTCAAAAGAAATATTTTAATAAAACAAATCCTATTTGAGTTAAATGAATAAGGTCTATTCATTTAATTGTTATTGGACCCTAAAATAAAATGTTATTTTAAAACAAGTTTTCCATTTCCAAATAAAACCTACTGATTTGGTTTTCAAAATATTTGGATTTCAAATGGAGTTTTTATTAAATAAATCAAACCCTATTTGATTAAATAACTATGGTCTATTTTATTTAATTATTAAATAGATCCTAAAAAGAATAAAAATATTATTTTATTTTGGGATTTGGTTTATGTTGATAAACAGAACCAAAAACTCATTACAAGTGTGGTGATTGTTTGAATTGTTTGAATGTGGTTTGGAATTTAAAAACAGAAAATAGTATTGGAAAAAGAAAAATATTTCAGACAGAAAAAAATGTGAATTGGACCTGACCCAACTGAGCCAGCCCAATAAGCCCACTTGCAGCCCAGTTTCACTCCCTCCCGAAGAAAACGGTTGGCACCAACTTACTGACCCGCGAGGACACTGACAAGTGGACCCCTCCCCCTCACTTCCTTTCTCGCTGACATGTATGCCCCACTCTCCTGTTCATCGTCTCCACCCTGCGACCACTTCCTTCCCCCGTTTCTGCATTGATCTCGCGGGACTAATTCTCGTCAATGCAGCGAATAATGTCTGTCATCAATCACGCTCAATAACTCTCCTACGTTCCCTCTCTCGCCCGACCCTCTCTGCCTCAGAGCTGCTCTAATTCGGAGCCACATCACCTCTGACTCCGGCGAGCTCCGCGGGAAATTCTGGCCACACCTCGCTGCCCCTCAACTCCCTCTGCACGCGAGCGTGTTCTACATCGCCTGGCGTACCTCCCAAAGATCAAGCTTGGCGCGGCCACACGCTTGGCTTCGTCAACTTCTGAGCACACCGACGTCGCGACTACTCCGGCGAAACCTCTCTGGTAAACCCTGACCGCCCCCTCTTCTCTAGTTGACACTAGCATACTCTCCTTCCTCGCACATGTCTAACGCTCCCTCTGTTTTACACCGGCGTGCCTTGTAGCCTCGTTCCCGACAATGGCCGAGCGTGCCTGACGGAAACAGGGACTCCGGCGAGCAATTGTCGTCACCTCCGTGCTCCCCTTAGCCAACCAAAGCAACAACGAGAATCAGTGCTTCATTGCGAACCTGGTGAGCAACCTCACTCTTCCCCGGTCGTCCTATTTCGTCGGCAGCGTCATCGACAGAGCCGCCACATGACACCGTCAGCGCCGCCAGTTTCTGGTCGGGGCACTGAGAGCCGTTAGATCTAGATCGGAGCGATAAGATAGTTCACTTAAACGAAAGGGTATGCGTTGATCTGAGCCGCACATGCCCCTTTTAATCCTGTGGTCTGTATCGCTCGATCCACACGAACCGTTTTCGTCCAATCAGAGACAGACACGTGGCCTGTAGTTGACTTAAAAGACAGAATTGATCTATTAGGATTCCAATTTTGTAAATTGCACAACTTTTGATCCACACGTCCAATTTTTTCAAACTTTATACCATTGGAATAAGCAAGACAAGCCCTAGCCAACCATGCCATTTGTTTAGTAAAATGCTTCTGGAAAAATAGTTGTTTTTGCAGAAACTTTTGTATTCTTGTTAAGGATGTGAAAATTGTTTAAAAATGATTTTGGCGATAAAATCTTTGGCAAATGGTGTGATTTGAACCTACTAACATTAGGAAACACTTTGTGGATTCAAAAATGAATTTGGTGAAACAAAATAATGATTCTTTGATTTAAAACCATTTCTAGTCAAATAGAAATGTGGTTTATTTATTAAAAATGGTTTTGGAACAAAACCTTTGGAAAAATGTTTTGTTTTAAACTCTCAGACCCCAAAAATCAAGTTTTGTGGTTTGAAAACATATTTTGTGAACCCTATAGGTTAATGCCTTAGTAAAAATATTTCTACACCACATAAAATGATACCTTGTTTTGAAAATGGTTTCTGAGGTGAAACCTTTTGCAAATGACTTTGCCACTTTAAAAAATTACCATTAGGTGTTTTCAAATTTTTATAACCCATTAGGAACCACTTTTTCAAACAAAACAAAGCTTGACATGCTTGCATGCATTACTTTGACCTTGTTATTTTATGTGTTGTTTTGTTTGATTGGTAGATTGAGTTTGTGCCTTGCTTGATTGATTTGTAGTGACTTGAAGAGTGTGATTGTTGCAAGGACAAGGAGTGAACTTATACCCTCTACCAAAAAGGCAAGTGATGCTTCATACTTTTTGTCCCATTACTTTCACTATGCATTAGTGATTTTCTCTAAGTAAAACTTGCATGGAATTTTGCTAAGTATAAACCTTGCTATAAGAAAACCTAGTAGATGAAACCTTAGTAGAGATCTTCCTAAGTTAAGATTCCTATTACTATCATGCTTAGCTTAGCTAATAGAACACAAGGGTGGAATATATATCCATACTATGGAAAATTTACAAGTCTGAGGACTTGTGTTTTTGTTTAATAAAACAACTAAGTTAATGAATCACCTGGGTGTAATGGTAATTTCTTGGTGGATTTTGGTTGAGTGGTTCACAAGGCCCATGCCTATGGTTTACCTTGTGTATCTCACTTGTGGAAGGCCACCCAGGAACAAAGAGATTTGAGATGTCAAATGTTGAGAAGCTTCAAGTGCAACCACTTGGCATTATGGGCTCTGCCTGGATCATATAGGTTGCAAGAACTTAGCCATATGGACAGTTGGTGGTAGAGTTTGATAGGTTGGAGCGCGTCCATTTTGGTCTGAGGGAAGGCTTCTGAAAGATCTTGTCTTGGGAAACCAAGTCTTGTGGGGAAAGTGCACCACCTCTGCAGAGTGTAAAATCTAAGTACTTAGCCATGTCCCTGGTAAAGGACATTTTGAGCATCAAGACATGGAAGCAATCAAGAATCTCATCATTCAAATTTCTAAGTTAAAATCTTGTGGTTTGAACAAGGGTTTAAGGATCTTCAATCTTTTATTGAGAAAAATGTTTTTATCAAGCAAAAACTTAGTGTTTTCAAATGTTAAGGAAAAATCTATTTTGAGCAATGCAAGCCTCAACTCCACTTAGACAAATGCATATAGATGATAGACTCCACTATACTACCATAGTATCACTTGCCAATACAATTCAAATGTATTGACCCTTGTGGCTGTAACTTGTAATGTTGTAGGTTTGATTGATTTTAGTGAAGATTGATTGATTAGGATTACAAAGTCTACAACCAACATCTGCCTGTGGCACTTTGAAGATGAAGGACCCCATGATTATAGTTATTCCGCTGCAATGTAATGTAATGGCCAAATGAGCTATGTGTGATGTAATAAAATTATGTTATTCCTGGTTATAAAGTTAATTATGACCTTTGTTTCTTGATATTACATCTTAACTGTGGATGCTAGCTATTGATCCAGGGACTAGCATTGTAAACACAGGGGACACCACCTTATATTGTTTAAAAGGTTGGGACACTCCCCCTACACCTCTAGGGCATATTCCCACACTGTGCAAGTGGAGGGTGGGTGGATTCAGGTGAGAAAGCTAAGAGATCTCAGTGGCGCTCAATGGTGAGAGGAGACCCGCAACATTCTCATAGAGAGTGAGCACTATCAGGGGAACATCACGGTGAGCACACTATGTTGAAACCGTTGTTTGATCATCGTTCACTAACGCAATGCCATCCAAGAAGTAACGCACTATCTTCCAATCTTAGGACCATCGGAAGGATGCTGAGTTCCTGAACAAGCCCATCGATAACTACACTCATATGCAGACCATCTTCTCCTTTGGTCTCTCCATTAGAAAGTTTTCCCTGTGATCGAATGAGCCCCTGGGTATACCTACACCCGAATATGCTAGCACTTAGGAGTCTGAGACGATCATCCTCGATGGGCCCGACAAGCTAGTTGATGGCCCGCCACCAGCTGTAGGAAAGAGGAAGAGGGGTGCTCTCGCTGATGATGAGCTCATGGACTTCACCATCACTGATGCCGTGAAGGACTCATGCAATTAGGGACAACAAGCCAATAGATATGCTCCTATACATGTACAACACAGTCATGGAAATGGTCGTATTCAAGGAGAATTCCCTAATGGTGGCACTCAGCCACCTGGTGGACAAAAAATCTCAAAGCACGAGCTTGGTACACATGGTGGAGTTGCACATGGTCCTATGGATGAGGACCTACCTCGAAAAGTACTACAACCAACAATAGAGGTTGGGTTCTGTAACACCCCAGCCTCTCCAGACCAGCGACTGTCACTCCTGGCAGCTCAATAGGATCTTTAGACTAACCCCATAGACCAACACTAGTATTTTCTGTGCACTTTGTCCTCACTCGTGCGCATGGGTTGCCACTTCCTGGTCGGTCACCCATACTCAAATTGCTCTAGGCCAAGCACGCTTAACCTCAGAGTTCTTTCCAGATGAGATTCCAAAAAAGAAGTTGCAACTTGTTGGTATGGGTTTCCTATCAATCCTATTAAGCCATGCGCTAGGGCCTCACATACACCCACCCTTAAAAGATTGACGCCCTCGTCGATCAACCACAAGCCAGGAACGTATCCTCTTGGTACATGTCTATGTGTTCAGTGCCGGCAGATGTGCCATGCCGTGTCCACTCCGGGCCACACACGCCATGCTACACATGTCCGCCACTAACCCGCACACGCCCGTGTAACTGCGAGGATCGGCTCTGATACCACTTTTAACACCCTGACCTCTTCGGACCAGCGGTTGTCACTCCTGGCAACTCAATATGATCTATAGAATAACCCCAGAGACCAACACTAGTCTTTTCTGCACACTTTGTCCTCACTAGTGTGCACCCGGTTCCCACTTCTCGGCCGGTCACCCATCCTCAAATTGCTCTAGGCCAAGCACTCTTAACCTCAGAGTTCTTTTCATATGAGCTTCCGTAAAAGAAGTTGCAACTTGTTGATATGGGTTTCCTATCAATCCTATTAAGCCATGCGCTAGGGTCTCACAGGTTCGTGGCGTGGGGGTTGGGAGGCATGCATGGTGGTTCTGCTAATATGATAATCATGAACTGATGATGTTGTACATTTTGGTTAGCTAGGGATTCAAAAATTCTTATGACATATACATTTTGTTGAGGTGGTATATACTAACCCCTCATGTGATGGTGAACTTGTTGATGCGGTGGTAGGATGACACTCACTTTTGATATGGTGGTAGGGTAACACCATACTGGTAGGATGAACTTGTGATCTTTTTTTGGTAACGATCACACATTCCCCGTTAGTTTATGATGTGCTATGAACTTGTCAATCCTTTGTTATGATCATGTTGATGCTTCTAATGTTGTACCTTACTTGTAATTTGTGTGCCTTGTTAGTGAAAGGAATATGCCCGATAGGCAATAATAAAGTGGTTATTATATTATTCCATGTTTATGATAAATGTTTATTTATCATGCTATAATTGTGTTAAGAGGAAATATTAACACATGTGTGATTTATAAACAGAAAATTAAAGGCTCATAGTAAAGCCTCTCTTTATACTATCTTGTAGATTAACTGTGGTGACCCATCATACCACTGCATGTGTAGTACATTATAGTCATTGACATGACATCTACAGAACACCGTTCCGTAAATATCACATCCCTTAGAGTGGTACAACAGAAACATTGCAGGTCCATATTACAAACATACACACTTCATTATTATTACAATACGAGAAGTTCAGTACTTCAAGTGGTTCAAACTAACAAACCAAACTTAAATAGTTTTAGTGGAAGATTAAAATTTCAAACTTGTAACTAGAATTGAGCTCAATAACTTATTATATACAATTTATGCTGCTCGGCTCAATTGGTTTACTACTAACTAAGGAAACTACTCGGACTCGATGCCCTCCACTCCATAGCATATATCATAGTCCACTCCTTCCACTCCTCCAGACAGATCTGGTTCCTCGTAGTAGACATCCTCTTGTCCTTCAGCTGTGTACATCAGAGTGTCTTATGGCTCCTTAGAGTCTAAGCAGGGGATCAAAGGAATAACATCGTTAGCCAGCAAGTTCATTATATGCAAGGTGGGAAGTTTGATGCTATATCTACCACCTCGGACTATTAGTCCTTGGCACTATGTAGTTTTTTATAAACATTTCTTCAAAAATTGATTTTATTATTAAAAACTATGCCCATCAGCCTTCACAGGTTGACCAGAACTTCATGGAGTTCCTTTCCTGCCGTGTTCGCGGTTCCTTCCTGGAACAGTCAGTAACATGTTATATGTAACTACCTCGGTGAATTACGCTCCTAGATACAAGCCTGGATGAGCGGTAGTGGTTGAATAGTACGGTGGGGCCCCAAAAGCCACTCACGGGTAGACCTTTCGGCCGTCCCAACCACTTCCATCTCATCGGGACCTGTACGGGCGGCGTAATCGGCAGGCGAAGGGATCAACTACATACACAAGTGGGTATGTATGCAAGCCACCATACAAGAGTACATCAGAGCCATTCCATCTAGAAAGAAAGGAAATATAGCAACGCCATATGGCAAGATTCAAATGACCTAGTTAAATATAATATTTTAGGATAATTCCTCATACATCACACATCAGAGTATCAAGCGGAAGCGGCAAAACAAAGTCCGAGTACGGATAAGAAGCAAATCGGCATAAGATGCCATAGAACTAAGCACATCCCTCCCACAGATCTCACGGATCCCCGTTCCCGGAATCTCTACACCGAACGATCGTTGCCCACATCATCCGCCTCTTCCACCCAGTATCCGTCCTGCGAGGGTACCTATTCATCTGAACCAATAATTTATAGTGTGAGACCCTAAGGGTACTCAGCAAGTCTTAATGCCTCTAAAGGGGACACAACCTGGGGGTGACGCAATTGCAGCAAAAGATAAACCCTAGCAGTTCTATAGATACTCGCTAACCATCCGCCTAACCAATGATAGACGGACGTCCGTGAATTAATGACAACAGTTATAACAGTAATTTCATCAGATCCATCCTCCTCCTCGCTTACCAACGAGGAAGCGGACGAATAACCCCCCATCCGTTGGCAATTTTATTAACCATTCCATGAGTATTGCACTATTTACTAGTCATTTACTTAGTCATATTAAAGCGGTACTTTAGTTATGCTTATCTATGGTCGAGAAACTGTGCTCCAAGTCGTCCATAACCGCGGACACGGCTTTCAGAAAGTTTTACCCGGCCGGGGTGCACCAATAGCAACACACGCTCGATCAACCTCGGAAAAACCAAATCAAAACCCAACGAGGCCTTCACGACAAAGCAATCACAAGATTCGGAAATATTTCAGGGGGCCACCCCATTAAGCTACCCGCAACAAAGTTAGCTGACTCCGAGACGGACTCAAGGTTTGGGTGGACGGCTGTAAATGACTGGGAACCCGAAAGTGTGACTGGGCTTGTCGATACCGCGAAAACGTGTCCCGATCCTAAACAGTACAGGTGCTCCTCGCACAATTTAAATACAGAAGTAGCATGGCATAAGTACAGGATAGTAGATAAAACCTCAAACTAGTTTGTGGCCCCAAGAAATAAGACGGAATCAAGCTCTGGCTCAGGGGGTCCCATATACCTCCCGGATGTGGATAACGCGATAAAATCTTGGAACAAGAATCAAGTACTCGGGGTCTTACGGGACACAAGTGAGCAGGAAAAACCAAATAGCATATGTTGCTCACCGGTGCCACTTTCATTAGTTATCCCATTACTACTCAGGTTAAGTTGTTTAGGTACCTCGTTATCCATCAGACACTCACAAACCCTACACATGCTGTTCTACGACCCGCATGGCTCAAACAACTCCTGTAGTAATGGCTCATGGGATGGAGGAACAAGCTTGGTGGGGTTTAAAAGTAAAGGCTATGCAATACTTGGGATTCAATTTAATGCAATCGCGACTCAATGATGCAAGAATAAGATAGAGGCAATAGGTACTGTATGTATGCAAGCATGTGGAAGTGCTTGCCTAGCAACTCAGTTGAAGCGAGAGACGGATCTGGGTAGTGCTCCTGGTTCTCTTGATATATCCCCTGCTCAGTGTCTATTCGAAGAAGAACCAAACAAACAAAGGCCAACATAAATAAAGTGCGCAAGCATATGAATAACATGCATCAAACAAACAATCATGCCATGATGAATGATGCACAAGTTGCATGGCAATAAGTAGCATGGCATGGGTGAGGGGTGGTATACAAGAGTAAGTCATTTTATTAAGGTTTGGCCACATTTTATTGTCATAATAGTTGCTGTATATTATATATTTACATGATGCATGCTGCAATTGAAGTCATGGATAGCATAAACAGAAAGGTCTCGTCGAGCTGATCATTTTAGACATATCATTTGCTAAAATCGGAGTTATAAACCAAAAGTTATTAATTTATTAAGTTCCAGTGGCATTGGTTGTAATTTTACCCAACTTGGAATTTAAATTATTCAAATAATATTTTGAATGGCATATTTGAATTCCTCACATTTTTCTGATTCAAAAACATATATTATTTGTATTATTTGAAATTATGAATTTAAATTTATTTTAAGTCAAATAATTAAATAGGGTCAAAGTCAAAGGTTGACTAAATAAATTAATTCTGAAAATATTTGAATAAGGATTTGAATTATAATTCAAAAACTAAACATTTTTCATATAAGGTTTGAATTCAAATTCCAAACCAGGAATAAGTTATGAATTTTATTTAGTTTGAACAGATTTTGAAAATTTTAATTTGAATTCTGAAAACAGAAAATATTTTAATACTCAGGCTAACCTAGCCCTAGACACCGACAGGTGGGACCCGGGGGTGCTGACTGGGCTGCCACGTGGGACCAAGGTGGGTTGTACCGCGGGTTGAGAATCTAGAAAAACGGGGTGCCTTTTTACAAAAAGACTGGACACAGAGGGGCCACGGTTGGGAGTCAGAGAAGCCTAGGTGCCTAGTTAGAAAAGCGTCCGGGTGCGATTTAAATCAAGATTACACGCTGAAACAGCTAGCTCGAACTTTGGATGAAGATGGCGAGAAGCGGTGGAGATTTTGCACGGACACAAAAGCAAAGTTGGAGAGGGACACCAGGCTATAACTTTGATGTTTGGAGTTTCGCCAACGGAGGGCTCTACGTGGAGAAACTACTTAATGAGGCCGACCCTAGACCAAAAACTGAAAACGGCATTACGGTAAAAGAGGGTTTTCCAGAAACTTTCGAGGACGATGGCGACGGATACAACGCGATTTAGGAGATGATGTAAAAACTAAAAACGCAGAGGGAAGGTAGGGCTATGATTTTCATGTTGGGGATTTTATGAGGAGGGTCAGCGACGGCGAGGTGAAGAACAGGGTGCGCTCGGACGGTTTCTGCTGCTGCCGTTGAAGCGCGCAAGGCGCCAGAGCGCTTGAGCACTGAGCGCCGAGGCTAGCGAGGCAGAGGCGGCGTGAGCTAGAGGGAGGAGGGTCGGGCGGCAGCTCACCGAGGGGGGTGGTGATGTCTTTGGCCGAGAGCCGAGACGGCGAGGGGATGGTGAACGGCGGCGAGCGCGAGCGACGGTGTGGCGCTCTCGGACGTGTTCGGTTCGGCGACGGAAGCAGAACGTGGCGGCCCTGGCTCCTCCTGCTGCAGTTCCGAAGAGGCGACAGAGGTACTCCTTCTCCTCCTCGGTGCTTCCCTCACTGAACTTCGGCGGGAGGGGACAGCGAACGAAGGGAGGAAGGAAAAGGGTGGCGGCGCGGGATGCAGAGAGGGGAGGCTAGGGTTGATAAAGGAGGGGGGTCACGAGTGTGGCGTGAGGCTGACGAGGATCACGGCCACAACGCCTACCTGCCCCGTCTGCCCTCCGTTTTCTGCCGCGAGAGAGGGAGCTGAGAACGGCGTCAGGCGCAAAGGGAAGAAGAACAGGGACGCGGCAGGGTGGAGGGGTACTGGGCCAGGAGAAACGAGTTGGGCCGGGGGAGGTCTGCCTGATGGGCTGCTACTGCTCTTGGGCTGCTGCGGCTGCTACCAGGTATGGTTTCTCTTTTTTTTCTTTCTTATTTGTCTTTTAGACATTTGTTTGTTATTTTATCCTATTTCAATTTCCAAACTAGTTTTATAATTTCAAAAATATTTGGAGCATTTTTACCAGGAGGTTTTGAATAGGGGATCGACTAAGGGAGATGCAAAAAGAGGGGAAGGCACGTAAAGAGAGACAGCACACATGATCACATGATCATGCATGGGAGGGAAAAGGGGATTGGAGGATTAGGTTAAAAGATTAGCTAGAGAGGTAGAGAGGGAGGGTGAGAGCTAGGGTTTTAAACAAGTCAAAACAAGATCAAGCAAAGGAAGGAGTGATCCATGCAAGCATTACAAATAAAATTCAAATGGCAAGAGAAAAGTGGTACTTGCATGGCCCTAGCTAGACCAAGCAAAAGAAGGAGAGAGAGAGAGAGAGAATGATCCACCCAAGAACTTCAAAAGAAAACCAAAAGACCTAGATGTGGTGGAGTTGCATGGCCCATGCAAACAATAAATGCCCTGTGTTCATATTGTGAAAACAACATAAAATCATGGGGCATTATTCCATGCATTCCCAAAAGGTGGGAAAAGCCAAGCAAAAGATTATGAGTGGAATCCACCCAACCCACATGAGCTAGAGGTAAACTCATTTAAAATGCCAAGCTCATGTTAATTGGATGGTGGAATTATAAGGTGGTGAAGAAAAGGTGGTGGAGTCAATAAGAGATATGCCCCCAACTCAACTTGGGCATTTAACAATATATCAAGAACCAAATACAATATCAAGAGGCAAATACAGATATTAATGCATATGAGATAAGATCCAAAGCAAAAGGGTTTTTGTATGATGCTCAAAATGCAAGGTGGCATGATGACATGAACATGACAAGATGATGATGCAACAATTATTTGTAGGAAGTGGCCCTTTTATTACTAGAACAAGTAGCATTACAGGTGTTAGACAACTGGGATGCTACAACTCTCCCCCACTAAACAGGAATCTCGCCCCGAGATTCTAGGAAGAAGAAGAAACAAAGAGGGTAGGATGGTTGGAACGGAGTTCATCTTCACGCTCCCAAGTGGCTTCATCAACAGAATGGTGTGACCACTGCACCTTGTAGAACTTGATGGACTTGTTGCGAGTCCTTCTTTCTGCGGTCTCAAGGATTTTGGTGGGGTGTTCTTGATAAGACAGGTCTTCTTGGAGATCGATTAGCTCATGATCCACGGTCTCCGGATCTTTGAAGCACTTCTTGAGCTGAGAGATGTGGAAAACATCATGGACTTTGAGTTTTTCCGGGAGCTCCACGGCATAAGCAACTTCTCCTCTTCTACCACGAATCTTGAAAGGACCGATGTATCTGGGAGCCAACTTTCCTTTGATACCGAAGCGGTGTGTTCCTCTCATGGGAGTGACACGAAGGTACGCGAGATCACCAGGGGCATACACCATGTCCGTGTGCTTCCTGTCATAGTTGCTCTTCTGACGACTTTGAGCAATCTTCAGGTTCTCAAGAATGATATGCACCTTCTCCTCTGCTTGAGTTACAATGTCAGGGCCAAACCAGATTCTTTCTCCTGCACCTGACCAACCAATCAGAGTTCTGCACTTGCGACCATAGAGAGCCTCAAATGGTGCCATCTTCAGACTCTTCTGGAAGCTGTTGTTGTAGGAGAATTCAGCATAAGGAAGACATTCCTCCCACTTCATGCCAAAGGAGATGACGCAAGCACGAAGCATATCCTCCAGAATCTGATTGATCCTTTCAACCTGTCCTTGCGACTGAGGGTGGTAAGCAGTGCTGAAGTTCAACTTTGTTCCCAGAGCATTTTGGAAACTCTCCCAGAACTTTGAAGTGAAGATGCTTCCACAGTCTGAACTGATCTCAAGCGGAACCACATACAGAGAGACAATTCTGTTGATATAGAGCTCAAATGAATTCGTAAATTGTTTCCTTGACGGGAAGAAATGAGCCACTTTAGAAAGCACTCGATGACAACAAAAATTGCATTGTTGCCCTTCTGCGACCTTGGAAAGACAGTGATGAAGTCCATCTCTACTTTCTCCCATTTCCATTCCGGAGGTTTCAATGGCTGTAGAAGACCGAATGGTTTCTGATGGACAGCCTTCACTCTGCGGCAGACATCACATTCTGAGACATACTTGGCACAATACCGTTTCAAACCAGGCCACCAATATTGTGTTTTCAAGTCCATGTACATCTTTGTGCTGCCAGGATGGATAGAAAGAACCAAATCATGCGCCTCCTTGAGAACTTGCTCTCTCAAACCCGGGTAGTTCGGAACAAACATCCGGTGTTCAAAGAAAAGCGTGCCTTGATCATCCACGTGGAAGGACTCATACTTCGGAAGCTCAAGTTTAGAGATGATCTTTTTGGTGTGTGGATCACCCAGCTGACGAGAGCGAATCTTTTCTTCCAAGAGAGGAGTAGCCAGAAGGTTCAGGAGGTGCCCTTGTTCCACAATTTCCAGGTTGAGCTGACGGAATTCCTCGCACAAGAGAGGCTGTTGCTCTTCCATCATGAGGTTGTTGACATAAGCTTTACGGCTAAGCGCATCGGCCATGACATTAGCTTTGCCCGGTGTGTAGTTGATGGTCACATCAAAGTCATTGATTGCTTCAATCCATCTCCTCTGCCGAAGGTTGAGATCAGGCTGAGTGAAGATATACTTCAAACTATTGTGATCAGAAAAGATCTCACAACGGTTACCAAGCAAGTAGTGCCTCCATAGCTTCAAAGCAAAGACAACTGCTGCGAGCTCGAGGTCATGTGTGGGATAGTTGATCTCATGCTTCTTCAACTGACGAGAGGCATAAGCAACCACCTGTTTCTCTTGCATAAGGACCGCACCCAATCCTTGCAAAGAGGCGTCGCAGAATATCTGGAAAGGCTTAGATGTATCCGGAGGAACCAAGACTGGTGTGGAAGTGAGCTTCTCTTTGAGTGTCTTAAAACTTGCTTGACACGCAGGAGTCCACAGGTATTTCTTTCCTTTCTTGAGGAGATTTGTAAGAGGCTTCGCTATCTTCGAAAAGTTCTGAACGAAGCGGCGGCAATAACTAGCCAAACCAAGAAAACTCCGCACTTCTTTGACATTAACAGGAGGAAGCCATTCAACAATTGTCTTCACAGTTTCCGGGTTGACTGCAATGCCCTTGGCAGAGATGACATGACCAAGATAGGTTACTTCAGGCAGCCAAAACTCACACTTTGAGAACTTTGCATACAAGCGGTTCTCATGAAGCTTGTTTAGGACACACCGCAGGTGTTCTTCATGCTCCTCCTTAGACTTAGAATAGACCAGGATGTCATCCAGATAGACCACAATGAACTTGTCAAGGTACTCCATGAAAACGGAGTTCATCAGCCTCGAGAAGGTAGCAGGAGCGTTGGTGAGACCGAAAGACATGACCGTGTACTCATACAGGCCATAGCGGGTGGTGAAAGCTGTTTTGGGCACATCTTCCTTGCGAATCTTGATTTGGTGATAACCACTTCTCAAGTCCAGCTTAGAGAACACCACAGCTCCAGCTAGCTGATCGAAAAGATCATTAATCTGCGGGAGGGGATATTTGTTCTTGATGGTTTTAGCATTGAGAGCCCGGTAGTCAACACATAGTCTATCGGTCCTGTCACGCTTCTTCACAAAGATTGTTGGGCTACCCCAAGAAGAAGTACTGTGTTGAATGAAACCCAACTTCTCTTGTTCATCAAGTTGTCGTTTGAGTTCAGCCAACTCAGAAGGACCCATTTTATAAGGCCGCTTGGAGATAGGGGCCGTTCCAGGTTCAAGCTCAATCACAAACTCAACCTCACGATCCGGATGCATACCCGGCAACTCTTCAGGAAAGACATCTGGGAACTCACAGACCACCGGTACACTCTGAATAGCTTCCATAGCATCATCATTCAGAGCCGCCAAAGAGAAGAGCTGGACAAAGGAGTCGACTTGGAGAAAAGACTATATGGCCTTCGTGAATCTTGAGAAACCGGCGTTCAAAGACAATCAATCACAGCTGCATTTGTTAACCAATCCATGCCCAAGATGACATCAATGTCGAATTGCCAGAACAATTAAGGAAGCCGAGAACGAAGAGCCACCAATCTCAATTTGATTGCCATGGCTGATATGAACAGCCCTCATGTTTGAACCAGGAGATTGTACCACCAACCGCTTAAGGAGAGGAACCAAGACCAACTCATTCTCATTTGCAAACTTGTGAGACACAAAAGAATGCGATGCACCAGAATCAAACAAAACTCGTGCAGGGACTGAGTTAACGGAAAGAATACCCATCACAACTCCAGGTGCATGCTCGGCTTGAGTGGCGTTGACACAGTTGGCACGAACAACCGCAGACCCGGGCTTGGTGTTGATGTTGAGAGCCCGAGGTGGTGGTGCACGAACCGAAGGAGAGCTTGCTGCAGATCTTGGCGGGGGTGGAGGGAGAGCTTTGTTCTTCAACGGACAGTTCCAGTTGGGATGTCCATGATCTCCACATGTGAAACAAGCACCATGTGGACGTGGAGCAACATAGCTGTGGACTCCTCCAGCGCCCAGGGTAGTGGTGGTTGTAGCCCCTGGGAGCCGCAGTGGTGAAGTTTGGTGGCCTTGATGCGTAACTTGCAGGTCTTGGTGGAGCCGGGAGCGATGGTGGGGTGTTAGGAACCCAGACACGCCGCTTAGAAGGAGCTGCCATAACTGCAGCTTGATGCATCCTGTTGTGTTTCTTGGACTCCTCAAACACTTGCTCGCTTGCTTCCTTGCGGTGTGTGCTGCAGATTCAGTGAAAGATGCCGGCCTTGCATGTGTGATTGCATACTTGATCGATGCATTGAGCCCTTGCCTGAACCTCTTCTATTTCTTCTTGTCATCAGATACCTCATCGCCACCATAACGAGAGAGATTCATGAAGTTCCTGATATAGGTGTTGACGTTATCATTTCCTTGCTTCAGGTTGAGAAAAGCTTCCTTCATCCTTTCCATTACAATCTTCGAGAGAACTGCTCTTGAACGCCTCCAAAGGAACCTTTCCCAAGTAGGCTGAAAACCAGTGCAGCTTGCCTTCAAGTAATTTTCCCACCAGAGAGCTGCATCTCCCTTCAGAAGGTGAGTAGCACACTTGACCCACTCTTGCTCCGGAACATCAGCAGTCTCGAGCAACCTTGACATCTCACGCAGCCAATCATCCGCGTCCAGAGGTCGGTCAGAAACATCAAACTGACGAGGGTTGAATTTCAGGAAGCTCTTGATGTCTCCTCGCTTGGGATGTGGAGGAAGTGGAGCAAACTCGTTCCTCCTGACACTTTCCTCAAAGCGCTGCTGGTTCTCCTGCATTGCTGCCAAAGCATTGGCGATGTTCGACAGCGCGGAACCCAGCTCAGGTGGTATGTCCTCATCAGTACGGCGTGGTGGAGCCATCCTGTCATTGATATAAAACTCAAGTCAGTACTATAATGGAAAATGATAATAATCCAAAATAGTACCGAGATGGAATTAACCAAGATTAAAGGATACAATTTACTGAGATGATATTAAAATATCAACAAAGTTCAAAGCACCTAGAAGATATTAAGCATATCGCACACGACTGAAAAGGAGTGTGGTACACAAATATATCAAATAAATTTTTTTTTCCACAAATTTCAGCATTAAAATACCAATAGATGCGCAAAATTACTTAACGAATCAAGATTAGTGACTCTACCGATTCAATATACAAAAGCGAATGATAAGAGTAGTGGTATGGTCGCGACTCCATCCCGCACTCAAATCATTACTCCGCACATGAACAAGTGGAACACATATCCTAACCCCTTCTTCTCACGTTGAACCTAAAGATTGGTAACTACGGAAACGAACACCCCAAACAAGATAGCGTCGGATACAAAGAGTAAGACAGATTGCGTCGGTTTGCAAAAGCCTGTCGGTATGGAATGTACCAACAGTTGATAACCAAAGGCTGATTAGATAACAACTTGGATGCAACAGATAGACAAGGGATTACACACACACACACACAACCTAGGGTACTACGGAAACCCAGAACACGTGAATCCTAGTTTGAATTTTAAGAAGAGGATTGAAAACGGTGCACTTCCTTACCAGAAAAGGGTGGGTGGGTGGGTAAGAAGAAAAGTGGAAGCAGTCCTACTCTCGCGTTTTGTTTTTCCCTAGTATACATAACTACCAAAATATTTGCTAGACTGACAACGACCGTTTGGCTGAGACCCTGAAGGTCGGGATGGCTCTGATACCAATCGTAACTACCTCAGTGAATTACGCTCCTAGATACAAGCCTGGATGAGCGGTAGTGGTTGAAATAGTACGGTGGGGCCACAAAAGCCACTCACGGTTAGACCTTTCGGCCGTCCCAACCACTTCCATCTCATCGGGACCTGTACGGGCGGCGTAATCGGCAGGCGAAGGGATCAACTACATACACAAGTGGGTATGTATGCAAGCCACCATACAAGAGTACATCAGAGCCATACCATCTAGAAAGAAAGGAAATATAGCAACGTCATACGACAAGATTCAAATGACCTAGATAGATATAATATTTCAGGATAATTCCTCATACATCACACATCAGAGTATCAAGCGGAAGCGGCAAAACAAAGTCCGAGTACGGATAAGAAGCAAATCGGCATAAGATGCCATAGAACTAAGCACATCCCTCCCACAGATCTCACGGATCCCCGTTCCCGGAATCTCTACACCGAACGATCGTTGCCCACATCATCAGCCTCTTCCACCCAGTATCCGTCCTGCGAGGGTACCTGTTCATCTGAACCAATAATTTATCGTGTGAGACCCTAAGGGTACTCAGCAAGTCTTAATGCCTCTAAAGGGGACACAACCTGGGGTGACGCAATTGCAGCAAAAGATAAACCCTAGCAGTTCTATAGATACTCGCTAACCATCCGCCTAACCAATGATAGACGGATGTCCGTGAATTAATGACAACAGTTATAACAGTAATTTCATCAGATCCATCCTCCTCCTCGCTTACCAACGAGGAAGCGGACGAACAACCCCCCATCCGTTGGCAATTTTATTAACCATTCCATGAGTATTGCACTATTTACTAGTCATTTACTTAGTCAGATTAAAGCGGTACTTTAGTTATGCTTGTCTATGGTCGAGAAACTGTGCTCCAAGTCGTCCATAACCGCGGACACGGCTTTCAGAAAGTTTTACCCGGCCGGGGTGCACCAATAGCAACACACGCTCGATCAACCTCGGAAAAACCAAATCAAAACCCAACGAGGCCTTCACGACAAAGCAATCACAAGATTGAAATATTTGAGGTCCACCCCATTAAGCTACCATAGCGAAGTTTGACTCGAGACGGACTCAAGGTTTGGGTGGGCCAGTAAGCATGGGAACCCGAAAGTGTGACTGGGCTTGTCGATACCGCGAAAACGTGTCCCGATCCTAAACAGTACAGGTGCTTCTCGCACAATTTAAATACAGAAGTAGCATGGCATAAGTACAGGATAGTAGATAAAACCTCAAACTATTTTGTGGCCCCAAGAAATAAGACGGAATCAAGCTCTGGCTCAGGGGGTCCCATATACCTCCCGGATGTGGATAGCGCGATAAAATCTTGGAACAGGAATCAAGTACTCGGGGTCTTACGGGACACAAGTGAGCAGGAAAAACCAAATAGAAGATGTTGCTCACCGGTGCCACTTTCATTAGTTATCCCATTACTACTCAGGTTAAGTTGTTTAGGTACCTCGTTATCCATCAGACACTCACAAACCCTACACATGCTGTTCTACGACCCGCATGGCTCAAACAACTCCTGTAGTAATGGCTCATGGGATGGAGGAACAAGCTTGGTGGGGTTTAAAAGTAAAGGCTATGCAATACTTGGGATTCAATTTAATGCAATCGTGACTCAATGATGCAAGAATAAGATAGATGCAATAGGTACTGTATGTATGCAAGCATGTGGAAGTGCTTGCCTGGCAACTCAGTTGAAGCGAGAGACGGATCTGGGTAGTGCTCCTGGTTCTCTTGATATATCCCCTTTCAAAGGTCTATTCGAAGAAGAACCAAACAAACAAAGGCCAACATAAATAAAGTGCGCAAGCATATGAATAACATGCATCAAACAAACAATCATGCCATGATGAATGATGCACAAGTTGCATGGCAATAAGTAGCATGGCATGGGTGAGGGGTGGTATACAAGAGTAAGTCATTTTATTAAGGTTTGGCCACATTTTATTGTCATAATAGTTGCTGTATATTATATATTTACATGATGCATGCTGCAATTGAAGTCATGGATAGCATAAACAGAAAGGTCTCGTCGAGCTGATCATTTTAGACATATCATTTGCTAAAATCGGAGTTATAAACCAAAAGTTATTAATTTATTAAGTTCCAGTGGCATTGGTTGTAATTTTACCCAACTTGGAATTTAAATTATTCAAATAATATTTTGAATGGCATATTTGAATTCCTCACATTTTTCTGATTCAAAAACATATATTATTTGTATTATTTGAAATTATGAATTTAAATTTATTTTAAGTCAAATAATTAAATAGGGTCAAAGTCAAAGGTTGACTAAATAAATTAATTCTAAAAATATTTGAATAAGGATTTGAATTATAATTCAAAAACTAAACATTTTTCATATAAGGTTTGAATTCAAATTCCAAACCAGGAATAAGTTATGAATTTTATTTAGTTTGAACAGATTTTGAAAATTTGAATTTGAATTCTGAAAACAGAAAACATTTTAATACTCAGGCTAACCTAGCCCTAGACACCGACAGGTGGGACCCGGGGGTGCTGACTGGGCTGCCACGTGGGACCAAGGTGGGTTGTACCGCGGGTTGAGAATCAAGAAAAACGGGGTGCCTTTTTACAAAAAGACTGGACACAGAGGGGCCACGGTTGGGAGTCAGAGAAGCCTAGGGGCCTAGTTAGAAAAGCGTCCGGGTGCGATCGTGGCCGAAGATTACACTTGAGCTAGCTGGCTCGAACTTTGGATGAAGATGGCGAGGAAACGGTGGAGATTTTGCACCAGACATAAAAAACAAAGTTGGAGAGGGGACACCAGGCTATAACTTTGATGTTTGGAGTTTCGCCAACGGAGGGCTCTACGCGTGGAGAAACTACGACGAACAGAGGCCGACCCTAGACCAAAAACTGAAAAACGACGACAGGTAAAAGAGGGTTTTCCAGAAACTTTCGAGGACGATGGCGACGGATACAACGCGATTTAGGAGATGATGTAAAAACTAAAAACGCAGAGGGAAGGTAGGGCTATGATTTTCATGTTGGGGATTTTTGCGGAGGAGGGCTGTAGCAGACGGGGCGAGGTGAAGAACAGGGTGCGCTCGGACGGTTTCTGCACACACGCGCGGCCGGCTGCGGCCTTGTCTTGAGCCCGCGAGCGGGCGAGGCTAGCGAGCGCGCAGAGCGTGAGCTAGAGGGAGAAAGGCGGCAGCTCACCGAGGTCTGGTAGCCGGTGGTGATGTCTTGGAGCGCCGAGAGGGCAGCGAGGATGGTGAGCGGGCGCGAGCGACGGTGTGGCGCTCTCGGACGCGTTCGGTTCGGCGACGGGAGCAGAACGTGGCGGCCCTGGCTCCTCCTGCTGCAGTTCCGAAGAGGCGACAGAGGTACTCCTTCTCCTCCTCGGTGCTTCCCTCACTGAACTTCGGCGGGAGGGGACAGAGAACGAAGGGAGGAAGGAAAAGGGTGGCGGCGCGGGATGCTGAGAAGGGAGGCTAGGGTTGATAAAGGAGGGGGGTCACGAGTGTGGCGTGAGGCTGACGAGGATCACGGCCACAACGCCTACCTGCCCCGTCTGCCCTCCGTTTTCTGCCGCGAGAGAGGGAGCTGAGAACGGCGTCAGGCGCAAAGGGAAGAAGAACAGGGACGCGGCAGGGTGGAGGTCTTGGGCCGAGAAAGCAGTTGGGCCGGGGAGGTCACTTTGATGGGTGCCATCTTGCTCTTGAGGCGCTGGCTGCTACCAGGTATGGTTTCTCTTTTTTTTCTTTCTTATTTGTCTTTTAGACATTTGTTTGTTATTTTATCCTATTTCAATTTCCAAACTAGTTTTATAATTTCAAAAATATTTGGAGCATTTTTACCAGGAGGTTTTGAATAGGGGATCGACTAAGGGAGAGGCAAAAAGAGGGCAAGGCACGTAAAGAGAGACAGCACACATGATCACATGATCATGCATGGGAGGGAAAAGGGGATTGGAGGATTAGGTTAAAAGATTAGCTAGAGAGGTAGAGAGGGAGGGTGAGAGCTAGGGTTTTAAACAAGTCAAAACAAGATCAAGCAAAGGAAGGAGTGATCCATGCAAGCATTACAAATAAAATTCAAATGGCAAGAGAAAAGTGGTACTTGCATGGCCCTAGCTAGACCAAGCAAAAGAAGGAGAGAGAGAGAGAGAATGATCCACCCAAGAACTTCAAAAGAAAACCAAAAGACCTAGATGTGGTGGAGTTGCATGGCCCATGCAAACAATAAATGCCCTGTGTTCATATTGTGAAAACAACATAAAATCATGGGGCATTATTCCATGCATTCCCAAAAGGTGGGAAAAGCCAAGCAAAAGATTATGAGTGGAATCCACCCAACCCACATGAGCTAGAGGTAAACTCATTTAAAATGCCAAGCTCATGTTAATTGGATGGTGGAATTATAAGGTGGTGAAGAAAAGGTGGTGGAGTCAATAAGAGATATGCCCCCAACTCAACTTGGGCATTTAACAATATATCAAGAACCAAATACAATATCAAGAGGCAAATACAGATATTAATGCATATGAGATAAGATCCAAAGCAAAAGGGTTTTTGTATGATGCTCAAAATGCAAGGTGGCATGATGACATGAACATGACAAGATGATGATGCAACAATTATTTGTAGGAAGTGGCCCTTTTATTACTAGAACAAGTAGCATTACAGGTGTTAGACAACTGGGATGCTACATTATAGTTCTTACACTCTGCAGAGGTGTGTTGCTTTACCCATGAGAGATTAACTCCTTATTGCATAACCAGGCGTACTTTCCCGTCCACAATTTAGTGATGTGGGGCTCAGTAGGTGATCCAAGCCAATCATTGTTCCTCTTCGCGACCCCATATGTCTGCACGATACTTCAGGCCGATCTACATCTTGGTTAAGTCCCCTTTTGGGAAAGCTATAACCCTGATGAGTTCTCAAAGACTCTATGAGTCGGCTATGCCCTGGCAAGCTCCATAAAGGTCTGACTATACCTCCGACAGTTTCTCACAGATAATCTAGACACCAAAATCATGGGGCCTAAGGGTGCCCACCCATATGATAGATCCTCACAAGGAATCACATCATCATGTTAAGGTCGTCTTGCCTACATATGAAAGGAAGAAGATCTAGCTAACTTCTCCGTCCCATTCCAAATCTCATGGTTAACGCATAATATATGGCGCTAGAATCACTGATGTCATGGGTTATTAATTCCTATGTGATGACTCTTATTGCAATTGGAAATCTAAGTTCCATTTCCCACCTTATCTTTATCCTCACTTAGGATGATAATAACATTTTATCTGTTTAAGAAAATAATATTTTATTTCTTCAGAACATAGATGATAACACACAATTTGGAATTACTTTGATAACGACTCATCAAAGGACATGAGCAAGTGATGAACTTGCCTTGTGACGGCAAGGTAGTGAAGTCGGATGCTTGCACTCGACCTTGAGCTTCTATTTCTACAAAACACCATTATTGCCCGGTAAGGACAATATTTAAAGAAGCAATAATGATTATGCATAGTAATGCAATGCATCATTTATTAGTTATTTTGTCTGTGTGTTCTACCCACCTTATTAAATTCTTACATTCCTTTATTTAAATAAAGGGAAGTTATTTATGGATAATTCCTAAATTTTGTAAATATTATATTTAATATTTTTTTGGTTTGATATATTATTATAAGAGCTTAAAAATAATTTTTATTTAATTTTAACTCTTATTATTATTTTCTTAATATTCTTTTAAGATTTTTTTTTAAATTTAGAAGATTTTTTTCTAATATAATTAGCAATTTAGTATTTTATAAAATACTATACTAATTTAGAATGATAATTTTTTAGCTATTTTATTTATTTTTATAAAATTCCTTAAGGAATATATATTATAAAAATGTTTAACCTAAATTTATTCTATAAAAATAGAATTATTAATTTAATTGGGTAGTTTATATTTTTATGAATTCAGGGATATATTATTTGTATTTTTAGGATTTTTATTTCATTTTTAGAGATTATTTTGCTCTAGGGTTATTTTGGTCTTTAATCATTTATCTAGATTTTTTTAAAATTCTGGACCAAGCCCTTTGGGCTGGCCCAGCCCTGACCCGACCCACTTGGGCTGGTCAAAGCCACTCACTCGAGTGGTACTAGACCGTACCGTCCTAGTATACTCTCGCTCTGTCTCTCTCTCACACACACTCGCGTCTCTCCTCCTCTATCTCCCTGCTGTGGCGTCGAGTTACCACCACCGTCGTCATGTGATTCCGGTCCCCACGTGTCTCACCTGCCTCCGTCGTGGTGCGATATGAGGTCGTCGAAACCACTCCGTCGACTGGTCCTTCTCGATTCGTCGCTGGGCCCTTCTCTTGGCCAGGCCATCTCCACCCTGAATCCTAGGGTTTGGTGGTTGCTGGTGATGTGTGCTTCGCCGTCCCTGTGGTGCTGTGCCATGGCTTTGGTGACCCGGTGGTGCCGCTAGGGGTGCTCGTTCTGCCGTGTCCGTGTGCTCCCGGCTTGGCACGGGTTGCAGCGCCCTCCGGTGCTCCCCATGCCGGCGTGTGCGCTCGTCGGCTGCTCGGCTTCCTCTTCTAGCTACAGCGAGGCCCTCTGGTGAGTTCCTTCCTTTATCCCTCTCTTGTTCTCTGTCCTACCCTACTAGCTTGAGTGTGCTCACAATATATGAACCCTAATTGTGATTATCCATTACTTTAGGGTTCATCCCTTTGTGTTAGGGTTCATCTCTTGATAATATTCTCTGTTGAGATGGTTACTTAGTGGTTCTAGTAGTGTGGATTACACTACTGTTTAGTGTTCCTAGTACTGATAGTGGCTCTGTCAGTAATTGTTAACTAAATATTTATGCACAAGACTGTACTGCTATGTTTAGATTGGAGTTGATTATATACTCCAATGATTCTCTGGTAATCTTAGATGATAGAATATTCAATTGTCAAAATGATTCCTGATTAATTATTTTAGGAAAATGATTGAGTAAAGAAATTAATTTCTATATCTTGTATGTTTGGTTTGCTTATCAAACAGGTTGTTGTGACACCATCCTTGGATTGGTACACATTTCCTATTTTTGAATAAGCTTTTCATGACTTTTACCATAGATTGGCTTTAGCTTGTAAGCTGGGAAAGATTTTTGTTGTCTTAAGCTATATTGAATAAATGGCTTGGTCCATGATGCTGGTCTGAGACAGTGCTAGGTAGAACTAAGGTTTTTACCTGCTATTTCCTTTCTTAAATTGTGACACCCCCGGGATCAGGGCTAAACAAATCCTAGAACTCTGTATGAAATAAGCTTAACCTTGAGCTCGAGAATATCCAGTGAAGAATCAGTAACACATCAGTGACCCTACGACACAAAAATTATTACAGCAAGCTCATAACTGAGCGAAGAACCAAAAATATTACAAGCAGAGGTCACTGACCACAAACATCAAAAAACGGAAGGAAAATTATGCTATTAATTATAGCAAACTTAACAAATGGCCTAAGAGGCCTGCAGCATAACGATGACGTCCCATTCCATAGATTCTAGGCTGCCGGCCGGGAACCCCAAGCTACTCGTCGATGTCGATACCGTAACAAACTCATCTTTTATGGTAACACTTACTCTGCTGCAAAAGTATCAACAAAGCAAGGATGAGTACAGGGTGTACTCCGCAAGACTTCTGGCTAGTGGAGTTATTTTGCATAAATCCATCTTTGTTTAGAAAATACCCCCTCCGTTTCAAAATATAAGATGTTTTAGATTTGTGAATCAAATGTATCTAGACTTATTTTAGTATATAGGTTCACTTAAGTTTAGAGTGAATATATACACTAAAATAAGTCTATATACATTTTCTTCACAAACCTAAAACATCTTATATTTTGAAACGGAGGGATTATGAGGGATAAGAAGCTTGTCTACTTAGAGTGTTTTTAGAAGGAGATAAGAAAGCGACATCTCCAAAGTATTGATCATCATATTTTGATATCCACCAAATCATCATCATCGAACCTCTACATGGATCATCCCCTCGTACCCAAGAGGAAGCATCCATAAGCACACTTTACTTAACTTACCAAGTTTTATGATTAGGTTCAAGTTGTCTATGATCCCACGTCCATTCCCAAGTCGTCCATAATCGTGGACACGACTTTTCGAAAAGATTAATTCCCTACAGGGGTGTACAACTTTACTCACATGCGCCGACCGACTCTTAGCGTCACTTGATACACTTATTTGGTGTGTTGACAAAGGGTGGTCGACCGAAATCTTTCACTTACTTTTGCCTAATCCATGAGTCACCAGAAGGGCTCCCATCTGCAGTAGTTGGCCATACTCCCAGGCGGTCCTTGACTCTGTGTACCGGGATCCAGTTCAATGCCGTGCATACTTCACCCGACCACATCCTATATGATGCACCATCTTCAACCCATCAAAAAGGCAGATGCCAACTCCAAATCTCCAACTACGGACTCATGGATCATACTAGCCAAGTTAGGGTCAAGGGGTTCCCAAAGCCCCGTGTGGCTGTACACTCATATTGGTTCAAGAGGCAAGAACATCGGGTCCTAAGGGTGGCAAGTATGGGACTGCAAAAACCACAACCCGTGTGGCCTCCCATACAAGCCTTAGCATGTTTACCTCACATCACCTGTCATACCATGTTCTCCTATCCAACTAGGTTCATTCAGAGCTCAGATCCATCAACCAGGTGAATCAACAGAACAACTAAGCATGGATAATCACAACAGGTAAAGTAGCTCTAGCAACCCTTCACAAGACAAACCCTAGTTATGATAGGAGCAGTGAATCAGGGATTATAGGTTCAAAGGGAACATGCATCAGATAGGATTACTATATCTATCGATAAAAGACTTTAGAATCGTATGCTTGATATGTCGGAAACGTATCTATAATTTTTTATGTTCCATGCTTGTTTAGTATCTACTTCGCTTTGCTTTGTCTACACTTTGAGGTATTTTAATACACTTTCTGGTACTAACCTATTAACAAGATGCCACAGTTCCAGTTGCCTGTTTTCTTCTGTTTTTGGTTCCAGAAAGGCAGAAAATCAATATTCTCGGAATTGGACGGGACAAAAGCCAAAGTCATTATTTTTCCCATACCAACACGGAACCAAGAAGCAGAGACGGAGTAGGGCACCAGGGTGGCCGCACCCCCCAGGCGCGGGCAAGCCCTGGTGGCGCCTACAGGGGGTGTGGGCCCCCTGGCCGCCTCCTCTCCTTGCCTCCTTCGCCTATAAGAAGCCCCAGGGTAGAAAACCATAAATAATCCATCATACTTCCAGAAAAAGTTCCGCTGCGCCGCCGCCACCGAAGGGGAGATTTGGGGGACAGAAAGTCTCTGTTCCGGCACCCTACCGGGATAGGGAAGTGCCTCCAGATCCATCTCCATCGATCTCCACCACCATATCCATCACCGTTGCTGATTCCCATGATGAGGAGGGAGTAGTTATCCTTCGAGGCTAAGGGCTCTACCAGTAGCTATGTGTTCATCTCTCTCTATGCATGATCTTGTGGTCATGAGCTTTGTAATCAAGTAGATCTACCTTGCTACTCAAGTGCTTCATTAGATCTCTGCTCTCCCCATGTGTGTGAAAGTGACAGCGTGCACGCCATGGTGGCACTTAGGCTTGAGTCTACATAAATACTCTTTGTTCTTTAATAGATCTATGCTTTTCCCCACGTGTGTGAAAGTGACAGCGGGCATACCATGTGCGGCACTTTGGCTAGATTGAATATTTGTTATGAGTTATATTTGGAGTTGGATGTCTCTATGAAATTGTGGTGTTTGTTGGAACCTTCTAGCACTCAAGGTGACAGTGTGGGGTTATCTAGATTGGGGAAGGCGGACTTTGAGGTGTGATGTTCTAGCCCTACCATGGATTAGAGTGTCCAACCGGAGAGTAGTTAAGAGTAGTATCATGAAGAGAGGATATTTATACGAGAGAGTGTTCACTAGTGAAAGTATGATCCCTAGGCCTTGTTTCTAAGCATTGAAACACCGTTTGCTACTAGATCTGTTGCATGTTTGCTTGCTACCTTCTTGTTGCCTTTAGTCTTTACCTCACCGTCAACAACAAGTCAGAAGCTCTTTTATGGCACCATTACCACTTGTATTTTACTATCTCTTCTCCAAACTAGTGCACCTATACACCTTACAAGTGTATTAGGTGTGTTGGGGACACAAGAGACTTCTTGTATCTTGATTGCAGGGTTGCTTGAGAGGGATAACTTTGACCACTTCCTCCCTGAGTTTGATAAACCTTGGGTAATCCACTTAAGGGAAACTTGCTGTTGTTCTACAAACCTCTGCACTTGGAGGCCCAACAACTATCTATAAGAATAGAAGTGCGTAGACATCAAGCTATTTTCTGGCGCCATTGCCGGGGAGGTAAGGTAAAAGTTACTCACATCCTCTGGTGTGAGTGCTCGAAGTTATTTCCTTTAGATTCTGCAATTTTGTCTTTTTGTTTCTTGTTTTTACTAGTTAGGCTTAATGGAAAACAACAAAAAAATTAGAGAGACTTTTAGTATTTTTACGAAGTTAGAACTTGAGTGGTTTGAAAAGAAAATTAAAAAACCTATGGAACTTTCTTTGCATGCTAATAGCAATGTTATTATTTTGAATTTTTTGAACACCATTATTAGTAATGGTATGGAAACGTCTAAGCTTGGGGAAGCTAGTTTTTATGAAAAAATATTTTTAGTTCCCCTGCTTTAGGGAAGAAATTTTTATCTTATGATACTTTATATCCCATATGTGGTAATTCTAATGATACTTGTGATATTTTAAATCCACATACTGAAAGTGTCCCTTTTAAAATACCTATTGAAATTGTTGAACGTGTTATGAATAACTGCTATTTTGGAGATGGAACTTTCCATCCTAGTGATCATTTACTCTTTATACATGAACTATGCAAGTTGTTCAAGTGTGCAGGTATTTCAATGGATCGAGTTAAGAGGAAGCTATTCCCCTTCTCACTTAGGGACAAAGCAAGGGAGTGGTATGAGCTACTAGATGATCCTCATCATTTGGAGTGGAAGGAACTTGAATCTCTGTTTTACTCTAAATTTTATCCTCCTCATGAAATTCATAAAGATAGGAATTATATTTATAATTTTCATCCTCATGAGGGAGAAATTATTGCCCAAGCTTGGGGGAGATTGAATTCACTAATGCTCAAATGTCCCATTCATGAGCTCCCCAGTAATGTTGTTATCAATAATTTTTATGCAAGGCTTTCAGGACATTACAAGGAATATCTAGATACCTGTTTGGAGGGATCCTTCACAAGTAAGGAGGTCAAGGATAAGTGGGATCTTCTTAAAACAATTCAAAGCAATACCAAAGGTTGGTATAACAACAAAGGTAAAAAACCAGGTATAAACTATGAGTATGATTGCATTAAGTCTTTCACTGAAACTGCTAATTTTCAAGAGCTTAGTGCTAGATATGGTATTGATCCTCAAATTTTTGTTAAATATTATAGAGCCTTTGCTTCCCATATTAATGCTCCTAAAGAAAAATGGGACATGTATCATGAACCTTTTAAAGACACTTGCATGGAAAATTAAAATGTTATTAATGATTGCAATAAACATGCTCAAACTTCTGAAAGTACTATTTCTTACAAGCATGTTAATTTTTGTGGTATGCATAGACCTTGTGAGAAGAATCAAATAGAAGAAGAATATTGTATCACACACTGGAATGAAAAAACCAGAACATGGTATAAGGCTCTAAATGATCTTGGTAAAAAAAATTGTGCCCTCTATCCTTTTATTTGTGAACTCTACTATGAAGTGGGTCATTTCAATTTTCAATGCTTAGGCCATACTAATGACCTTTATAATCCAATGAGTACTGCAAGTTTGTATTGTGATAACATGATCACTAATAATCAACATGATGAACTTACAATTTTTTTGGGGTGTGAAGAGTTATCAAGAAAAACTTCTTTGGTAGACATGAGTGCTTTTGGTATGAATTGCGTCCTGCATGGGTGTCATCTTTATTGTGTTGATAATTGCCACGCGAATAATTACATACAAAATCTTATAAAATATGATATTTTACCAAAATATGACAGGACTGATATGAGTTTTGTTCTTATTAATGAAAAGGAGGAATCCTCCAAAGTTTCTTCTATTGTCTCTAACAATAAACCAGGGTATGTGGAGAAGCTTACTTTCAAGCCTCTCCCTCCTAAAGAGGATAAGAAGAAGAGGAGTAAAAGGAGAGAGGAAATGGTATCTCCCGCTAAGAATGTTGCTCCTATCATAGTTTTTGCCGATGAGTCTGAACTAGATGATGTTCCTATGCCTATTACCTATAGTAGTGATCATGATTGGGAAAATCACACTACTTTTGATATTGAAAATCTCTTTGGCACCAATTATGAAGATGATAATATTAATAATTTTTGTGCTATTAGTGCTATCCATATTCCTTCCAATGATGATATGTTTCCAAATGAACACACTTGGGAAGATAGCTATTTTGTTGAATTTGCTCCCACTGCAATTAATAAGAATGGCTATTCTTATGTGGAGAGTAATAATCATTTTATGCATGTGGCTCATGATAAGAATGTTTTATGTGATAGTTATATTGTTAATTTTGTTCATGTTGCTACTGAAAGTTATTATGAGATAGGGAAACATGGTTTTATGTATCTCAACAATATTAAGTTTCCCCTCTTTATGTTGAAAATTTTGAAGTTGCACTTGTTTTAGTTTCCTATGCTTGTTGCTTTGTGCTTTCATGACTTGTTTCTTTACAAGATTCCTATGCATAGGAAGTGGGTTAGTCTTAAATGTGTTTTGAATTTTCTTCTTGATGCTCTCTTTTACTTCACTTCATATTTCTTATGTGAGCATCTTCTCAAACTATCAAGCCTAACTTAAAGGAGCTAAAGAAAAGTACTTGTTGGGAGATAACCCAAGAGTTTTCTTGAGTATTGGAAGTTATTACTTCTGTAATGACCTCTACTTATCCTTTTTGTTTGATTTTTGTGCCAAGAATGACCTCTAATGAGAGGGAAGTAAAATTTGGGGAGTTGCTGTTCCGAAACAGATTTCTGTCCTCCACCATAAAAATTCATGAGGAGTCTCTGTAAGTAGGATTGAGCTAAACATTTACAAATAAATCCTCCAGGATGTTAGCTAACTTTTGTTAGTTCAACACTTTTTTATTTGAGCAACACAAGTTTTTCAAAAAAAATCAGTTTCTACCTGCTGGTCTGTTTTGACAGATTTCTGCCATTATTTGCATTTGCTTCTTATTGATTTCTTTTTGAGGGAATTTCTATAGTAGCTTGTGTTTTTAGTGAAAAGTTTTGCTGTTCTAAAGCTAAACCCAAAGGTCTATTATCTTTTGAATACACTAATGTTGCTAATGAAGATTGTGTGAAGTTTTGTATGAAGGAAAAATTTCAGGTGTAGAGAAAGAATGATGTAATTGGATGAAGAATGGACAAAAGATCAAGCTTGGGGATGCCACCCCATGTCACCCCAAGAAATATTCAAGAGGTACAAGCGTCAAAGCTTGGGGATGCCCAAGGCATCCCCTTCTTCATCAATAAAAATCTCAGGTCTTTCTAGACACTTTGTTTTTATTGTTTCATGCACTGCTGTGTTGTTCTTGGAGCGTCTTAGTTTTCGTTTTTGGTTGTTGTTTGATTAATTTGCTTGAATAAGTTGGTTGATCACAACAAACTTCTTTTGGAGAGAGACACACTATGTCTTCATTGCCTAGAACACTCTAGTTTTCATTCTTATTGTCTTGTGAGTATTCCCTTTTGCTAGCACTGTGTTTAGCCTTAGTTTTCTTGTGCTTTCAGCTTAGAACTTTTTAGTTCTTCTTTGTGGATTTGTGAGACAAGCTCACTGATATTTGGTGATTATTATCTTTGTGAGTTGTTTCAAATTAGTTGTTTGGTGTTGGAAAAGAGTAGGAAGCTTCATGCTTAAGTGGTACAAAAGGGAGCTTGTTCTGACTATGGCTTAGACTTTATCATGTCATGCTATATCTTGTTTTGAACTTATGCTTAGTGATTATTGCTGTAGCATGACTTGTTACAAACAATTAGGATTGCTTAATGTGCCTTGAAGGAATCATGCATTGTTTTAGCATACAAAAGCATAGTATCGTGGTATTCTCCTTTGATGCTTTGTTTGGGTTGACTTGGCACATGCTCACACCATGTTATGACTATGAACAAGTCACCATAGCCTCTATGATCATTTAGTCCTCGAATTGTGGTACCACTTTATGCTTTGATTAGTAATGTTTTGTTGCTCTACATGATTATGGCCATTATTGCTCTCTTAGTTGGTTGCTCCCAGTCTTTTGCTAGCCTCCACTTGTATGAAAAATATCTACTCATGCTTCCAACTCCCAAGAAACCAAGTTATTCTAAATTGTGCACTATAAACTCCTATGCATGGTGTGTTACACCATTCCAAGTATATTTTTGTTTTCATCTATCTTCCAATTAAAAAATATTTTGTTATGTGAAAAATTAGTGATTAAAGCTCTCATGAACTTGATGGCACACTTTATATTCTTTGCCCCTAATAAACTTGAACCATTGTGTCGTCTATGTTGTATATGCTTGCACTTATACGTTGGAATTAGAAGAACCGTGCTGTCACGGGGAACGCTTTCAACATTGCACTTGTACTTTGTACACATTTGATATCATGCTCTTTTGTCTATGGATGTCACCGGCGTGAAATAAAGAGGGAGCTTGTAAGTCCATGGAGTTTGTATTTTGTGTTAGAGAAATGCCTGGGCCGCTAGCCTAAGACATGCCTAATCATGGTGGAAACTTGCAGCATCACGATAGTGAGCTATCTATGAAGCATCCTCAATAAAAAGCTATGCATATAGTAAATAAAAAGATCACTAAGATGCTCATTCTCTGCTTGCATTGTCATTTTGGTTATGGGATAACTCCTGTACCATGTGCAAGGGGTACCCCGTTGGCGGTTCTCTATGATACGCATGTACTTACAACGACAAGAACTTACAGGTGACTAAAGTTGAGTAGCATGAGGTGTGGCCCTCGTATTCAAGGGACTTGAGATTGCCAACTTATACTTTGTCAAGCATATACTCCATAGTTTGTTCACTTTAACCTTAACCACTTCAAGATGCTTATGATAGGGGCAATGAGGGCTTAAATCTAACAAGTACCATAATTATTGGAAGCTCTTTTGAAACTTGAAATCCCTGCTTCCCTTTATGACGGGCCTTTCTTTCACTATTATTGAGTCTCCACCTTCTACCTTTAGGCACCATTAAGAGAGAATAGTTGCCATTCTTAGTTCTATGTGCAGTGTCCCAAGACTTATTGATTGATGCATATTGTGATATTGCTTGTTCTTGTGCTATTTGTATCTAGTCACTCTTATGAACTTTGAAGGTTTCCTATGCATCTATTTGCTACTCCATGAGGGACAAGCTGATAGCCACTATACCATGTTTTCTGTATATGAAACAAACAAACATTTTTCAATGCATGTTATTCATGATCTTTGTTTGTACCCTTTCATGTTGCATGCATACTTACTTTGTCTTATTGTTAGAACTCCATCTTTCATGCACCTGTTCAGAGTTCTTTGATTCCAGCTTTCAATGCTTGCAAATGGTTTGATCTTGATTTTGATGGTGCATGTCACCTAAAAAATTATTCCTTTTACCACTTACCTACTCGAGGACGAGCAGGAGTTAAGCTTGGGGATGCTTGATACGTCGGAAACGTATCTATAATTTTTGATGTTCCATGCTTGTTTAGTATCTACTTTGCTTTGCTTTGTCTACACTTTGAGGTTTTTTTATACACTTTCTGGTACTAACCTATTAACAAGATGCCAAAGTGCCAGTTGCCTGTTTTCTTCTCTTTTTGGTTCCAGAAAGGCAGAAAATCAATATTCTCGGAATTGGACGGGACAAAAGCCAAAAGTCATTATTTTTCCCAGACCAACACGGAACCAAGAAGCAGAGACGGAGTAGGGCACCGGGGTGGCCGCACCCCCCAGGCGCGGGCAAGACCTGGTGGCGCCTACAGGGGTGTGGGCCCCCTGGACGCCTCCTCTCCTTGCCTCCTTCGCCTATAAGAAGCCCCCAGGTAGAAAACCATAAATAATCCATCATACTTCCAGGAAATGTTCCTCTGCGTCGCCGCCACCAAAGGGGAGATTTGGGGGACAGAAAGTCTCTGTTCCGGCACCCTGCCGGGACAGGTAAGTGCCTCTAGAGCCATCTCCATCGATCTCCACCACCATCTCCATCACCGTTGCTGATTCCCATGATCAGGAGGGAGTAGTTCTCCTTCGAGGCTAAGGGCTCTACCAGTAGCTATGTGTTCATCTCTCTCTATGTATGATCTTGTGGTCATGAGATTTGTAATCAAGTAGATCTACCTTGCTACTCAAGTGCTTCATTAGATATCTGCTCTCCCCATGTGTGTGAAAGTGCCAGCGTGCACACCATGGTGGCACTTAGGCTTGAGTCTACATAAATACTATTTCTGCTTTAATAGATCTATGCTTTTCCCCACGTGTGTGAAAGTGACAGCGGGCATACCATGTGTGGCACTTTGGCTAGATTGAATATTTGTTATGAGTTATATTTGGAGTTGGATGTCTCTATGAAATTGTGGTGTTTGTTGGAACCTTCTAGCGCTCAAGGTGACAGTGTGGGGTTATCTAGATTGGGGAAGGCGGACTTTGAGGTGTGTTGTTATAGCCCTACCATGGATTAGATTGTCCAACCGGAGAGTAGTTAAGAGTAGTATCATGAAGAGAGGATATTTATACGAGAGAGTGTTCACTAGTGAAAGTATGATCCCTAGGCCTTGTTTCTAAGCATTGAAACACCATTTGCTACTAGATCTGTTGCATGTTTGCTTGCTTCCTTCTTGTTGCCTTTAGTCTTTACCTCACCATCAACAACAAGTCAGAAGCTCTTTTCTGGCACCGTTACCACTTGTATTTTACTATCTCTTCACCAAACTAGTGCACCTATACACCTTACAAGTGTATTAGGTGTGTTGGGGACACAAGAGACTTCTTGTATCTTGATTGCAGGGTTGCTTGAGAAGGATACCTTTGACCACTACCTCCCCGAGTTCGATAAACCTAGGGTAATCCACTTAAGGGAAACTTGCTGCTGTTCTACAAACCTCTGCACTTGGAGGCCCAACAACTGTCTACAAGAAAGAAGTGCGTAGACATCATATGCACATGGCAAGAATTGAAATACTTTGAAAGCATAGGATTCGTATCATGTGTGGGGTTTCTCTTGCCTTTGCCTGTTGATACCCAATACAGATCTTCAGATTCATCAGCTTGACTTGTTCGTCAATAACAAGGATATCAATCTCCAGGGTTCATCTTCTTGGCATTGTTCATCAATGACCTTCGATGGTGTTAATCTCGATCTTCAGTGTTGGACTCGATCTCGATTCCGATATTGTATTCTACGGGGAAGAACCAAACACCGGGAAGAAAGGAAACAATCAACACATGGCATAAATGCAATTCTCAATCAATAATCATGATATGACAAGTTGAATTATATTGAAATTAAAACCCTAAACATGCTCGATCATTTAATCGGGGTTCCGAGGGGGTGCAAACCCTAACTCAGGGAAAACTCCAAAGGCATAAGAGAGGGTTCCATTTGTTCTCTAACTAAACTTGTCATGTAAGTTGTTTAACAATGCATGATGATATCTTAAATATATAGATCTCATTTTTCAGAACATTTTGATATATTATTTGCATTTTTCTGACTTATAATTAATTAGTTATTGAATTTACAAGTTTATAACAATTTTCTGTAATTATTTAAATCATTTAATAGGATTCTTGTGTCACGGTGACGTCAACACACCCAAACATATCCTTTTCTCACCAAAGCAGAACCGCCACTACGGATGACAGGTGGGACCTGGGCCACATTATAGCCACCTCAGCGCCACGTCGGCTTGCCGAGGAACACTGCAGGCGGTGGCAGAGGACGGCGCTAGCAAGCAAGCGGGGATGCGTGGTTGTGTGTGTTGGGTGCATGAGGCTCCAGGGAGCCAAATGGTGGTGGCGCCGCCCCTTTTGGGTCACCGGAGCAGCGCCGACGAGCCTGTTTGGCGGTGGAGCACGGCGGCATTCGGCGACAGTGCGAACCAGAGACGGAGAGGGCAAACGGAGGGCATTAGATGATGCAGGATCTCGCCATGGAGGCAGTGGAGGGGTCGGTGAGTCCGGGCAAGGTCGGAGGGCACCGAAATCTACGGTGATGCGATGACCGGTGATGGGGAAGGAGGTACCAATTGCGGTGTTAGGAACGGCTCCGGCTTGCGCTGACTGGGAAATCGACGGAGTCGAGCACGGAGGTCCCTTCGGTGTGCTCAAATGGACAAGGGGTGTCCAGAGACGACGTCGACAGACGGCTCTGGCCGGAGCTAGGGTTCGACCTTCAGGGAGAGGGAGAGAGAGAGAGCAAGTCCGGGGGAGAGTGAGAGGATAGGGTGCACAGGAGGTCGTCGTGGCGATCTTATCCTCACGTATGGGTGTTGGATGCATCACGACGTCCGACGGAGATCGACAGCGCATGCTCGGGCGAGGGAAGACGACGACGAGGTCGGGGCCGAAGCGGTGTCGAGCTGAGGACGGGCTGGCGTGGGACAAGCTGGGCCGCGGGGAAGCAAGGGCGACGGCTGCTGGCCACCTTTTCTTGCATGCATTTTTAGATATGATGCTCATGAATGCACAAACAAACCCTAATTATCATTAGTAGAACTAGGGGTGTTACAATTCTATCCCCCTTAAAAGAATCTCAACCCGAGATTCCTAGGTAGGAAGATAGAAGGAACATGGTTACACTAAACTTCAACGATATTCTTGGAGAAGTTAATCCATGCCACCATGACGAGTGGACGAAGCACTTCATAATCTTTGAGGTGGCTGCTCATACTAAGGAAAAGAGTGAATGACACAGAACCACGAACTAAGTATCTCATGGTCAACTCATGGATAGATGCTTCGCGAATATCTCTGGAGTTAACAACATGAAACACGCTAAGGTAACGGAGGAAACAGGAGGAGATGGTTCTCAAGGTAATAGACAACTGGTCTTCATAAGGATTGAGACCATGGAGCTTACAGAAGAGGTTTGAATTCTGAAGAAAGGAGACTTCCAACAAATGTGAAAGGAACACAGACTTCGAGCGGGGAACCTCTACTAAACAACTTAGTAGAGATTTACAGGTGGAAAGATAGATACCAACAAAACCAAGCCGTTGAACTACTTTTGAAATAGAAGGGTCACTATTTTCATTCAACAGAAGGCCAAGACAGAAAGGTGTTTTGTGGTGAGGACTCGTAAGAGTCATACAGAACATGTAATAAGAAAAACTATTGATTACGAAAATCATGGTCGCTCTTCGAACATGTTTAAGAAAGCATGAAGGAAACTCTTTATTCATCTAGGATTATCAAAATCTTTGCCAATGATTTTGATATCACTTTACACCACCAGATAAATAGCTAAGAAGATTCCTGATGACACGAGAAGAAAGAAATTCATTCTCATACTTCAAGTACCTGGCATAACATGATGCTTTCCAATGTAAAAGGGTCTGGAGGATCGACCGAGAGACATTTAGCAACACTACTTTAAATGTTATCCTTGATGTTTTGAAACACCGGTATCAAGCTATTGATAAGCCTTTAACCAGTCATCAAATAAAGGTCGGACTTCGGATGCAAAAGGAAACCATAAGCGCAACTCCTATATTAAGTCATAGAAGAAGCCTCATGAGGAGTGGTTGTTATTGCTGATTCAAGGAAATATGACAAGAGATCTTTCCGGCTAAGTGTTTCAACCATTACATCAATCTTGCCAGATTTACAATAGACCTACGTCATAACCTTGCGAAACACCAACCCATCATTGCTGCTTGAGAATCAGCTTTGGTTAGGTGGAACGATAATTCAGACTCAGCATGTATGAATAGAATATTTGCAACATTTACCATAAAGGTAAAGTTACTAGATTCTCAAGACATGGACTACAATGTCAAGCTCCATAATATGAGCTAGATTGTGGAACCCATGTGATAGCTCAAAAGATATTTTCTTCTACATGAATTGTTTGCAATGAAACACAATTTGAATCCTTGTCAGGAAACATTTAGGAGGATATGAAAGTTTTGTTGGACTTCTTATCTTCCGTGAAAAATCAATCAATATCTTGGTGTGCTTGGAGGATCTTCTCGATACGTGAAGTATCAACCTACCATATCAATAATTCTTTGCACATGCTTGACAAACTTGAAATGATTTCTGAGGAAGCAATGATAACTCTACTCGAATTCACGACGACATCTTTCAACAATTGCACTTGAACTTGAGAAGGTTACTTCTAACATCTAGAACACATACTTCGAGATAACACGAGGATGGTTCTCAAAAGTTTCCAACATTAATGCCAAATGTTCCATATGAATCTCATATAACATGGATAAGATAAGGATGTCATCGATGGGCTCAACAACAAACTTACGTATACACTCCAAGAAAACAGGCTCATATATTGTATAAACAAGGCATAGACATTGGTCATACCAGTGGACAAAAATATGCACTTAGGTGAGACATCACAAGTAAATACACCATCAGATAGTCCTTGGAACTGAGTTTGATTTGACGATAGCCCAAATAAAATCAAAGGCAGGAAAGATAACATATCCACAAAGGAGATACTATCTTGCTTCAACACGAACACAACTAGACACCCCTTTAAGAAGGAACCGAGTTGGATGGAACTTTTGTCTTACAACTCTCCAAATTGTTGTTTAAGCTCAACCAACTTGTTCAGTGGTATCTAGTATGGATCCTTGGAGAAAGGAGCAGTTCAAAGAACTTTCTTGCTCAAGAAATTGACAACATGGTCATGTGGCAACATGGCTATACTTCTAGAGGACATCCAGAATATCACGGACCACCGATATGTTACTTAGTTAGAGAGGGAAACTTGCTTGGTAAGGCAAGAAGACAAAGTCTGAGAGCTTCGGCATGAGCCTAACTCTTTGACTGAAGAGGGTGTACCAGAATATCGGACTTGGTAGCACAATCATCCTTTGCTTAGTGATAGGGTTTACCATCACACTAAGAATGATACAAATGTCCTTTGAGTTCAAAGCAATAATAATTGCTAAGAATCTTAGATGGCCACATTATTACACACACGCATCACTCACGAGCACGAAAGCTTGAGGAAGGATGGGTAAATATGTGTAAAAGCATCACTTCATTAAGGGGTCCTGAAACTCAGCACGACCTCTTAGTATAAAAGAGTGTGACACTTTAAGGTAGAACAGACAAAAGCTAATCATTGCCTCTAGATCTACGGATTACAACACTTTGACCTGGTCTTAGAAATGACGAGGTACTGGAGTTTATTTCTCCTAGACATCCCGAACTGGTTTGTCATGATGGACCACAAGTGTATCTTGCATTGGAAGATACCAGTGCATATTTACTACTTGGCTACCAACTGGTGGACAAAGGTCAGAAAACAACAAGGGAGAAAGAACATGCTCATGATAGGATCCCGAGATGCAGACGCATAGGTCAATAATCTTCCAGAAACCAATACATAGAAAAGGTAAGGTGTGGCAGAGCTATGAATATAGATGCGAGACTCTCGAGGAGTACACATGTTGTGATCTATTTGGTTTCATTAAAGAACATCTGCCATAGCTAGTGGTAGGGGAAGTCCTTAATTATCACAATTCAATCGCGACAAAGACCACAAGCTTGAAGGCTATACTCGAAGGTACTAGCCATCCTGGGTAATGTTTGAACATTAACGACAGGGGTCAACAATGGATCTTAGGTTAAAGGTCAGCTTCATGTACAAGATTCACAACCAGAATCTAGTATAATCGGGGATCTTAGGTTCAAGTCCAAGGGTTAAAACCCAGAGAAGGAGTGACTACTATTTGAGTGAAAAAGATTACACTACAAGGTAGTAATCACAAGGTAGCTTCCAAAAGAAGGTACAACTTATGAAGTACCCGAAAAAATAAAAAGGTGGTACACGAGGCGATGAGAAACCTCGAGACCTAGAATAGAACATTGTGGGACCATAAACAGGATGTTGTGGGCCCAAAAGACAGAGAGATCATGATAGAAAGGTATCTCTAAGTTGAACAAGAACAAAAGAAACAAGGAACATACACACACACCAGACTCTAAATAACTTAGCACTAGGTCAACTGGTTGAGAAACGACATGCCTAGAAAGGCACCTAAGCTTTGAAAGACAAGACAGGATAGTAAAACTTTTCCAAATCAATAGAAGATAAGATGACCCAGAATTAGAGCGAAACTAGATAAGAAGAAAAACAAGCATACTAGAGTTTTCGCAAATACTTTTCAGCTTTTAAATAGTTTTCGCAAGCACTAGACTCAACATCGACCAATAGAAAGGGTTTCCTACAATTGGTACTCCTCTGATACCAAAAACCTGTGACAGCCTCGGGATCAGGGCTAAACAAATCCCAGAACTCCGTCTGAAATAAGCTTAACCTTGAGCTCAAGAACATCAAGTGAAGAATTGGTAACACATCAGTGACCCTATGACACAAAAATTATTACAGCAAGCTCATAACTAAGCGAAGAACCAAAAATATTACAAGCAGAGGTCATTGACCACAAACATCAAACAATGGAAGGAAAATTATGCTATTAAGTATAACAAACTTAACAAATGGCATAAGAGGCCTGAAGCATAATGATGACGTCCCATTCCATAGATTCCAGGCTGCCGGCCGGTGATGACCCATAAGTATAGGGGGTGTATCGCAGTACTTTCGATAAATAGGAGTGTCTATCCCAACGAGGAGCAGAAGGTGTTGACTAGTGGTATGGAGCAGGAACTCTCTGTAAATACTTAGCAAATGGATTTTTAGTGGTTTTCTGATAAAGCAACAAAACAAAGTGCAAGTAATAAAGACAAAGAACAAATGCAGCAAGTGGCCCAATCCTTTCTTAGCAAATGACAAGCCGGTGGAAATACTTATAAGGACCAAACGTTCTCGAGGACACATGGGAATTCTGTCAAGTGCTTTCGCTTCAAATAGCCGAGTACTCTTCTTTGATGTTGTAAGTGTTGTGTGGGTGAACCTGTGATAATGTACCGACCTTACTTTGACTAATACATACTTGTGATTAAACCCTGCACGCATCCGCAACTACATGAAAGTAATTAAGATATAAATCTAACCACAACCTTAAACTCTGAGATCGTACACTCCCTTGTGCAAAGGTGTCCTAACGGGGGTTCAGGTTTTTGTTACTCCGGCAACCCCACAATTAGTAGGCCAATACACAATGCATTCCCCTAGGCCCATAAATGGTGAAGTATCATGTAGTCGACGTTCACATGACACCACTAGAAGAATAGCACCACAACTTAAATACTAAACCATTGAATAATAACTCAACACAAAATCCACTACTAACAACATGACTTCTCCCATGTCCTCAAGAACTAGACGAACTACTCATGAGACATAATATGGATCAAGATCAAAGATGATATGGTAATGGATAACAATCTAAACATAAACAATAATCCAATGGTTCCACTCACAAGCATCAACTACAATAGTAATCAACACCGGGAAAGTTTCCCCTAATGAACTAAGCAATATCCAACACAATTGTTACAACGGGACGAAGTGGTGATGATGGTGCTGGTCGAGATGATGGTGTGGATGATTATGATCCCGATGAAGCCTAGGTTGATGACGGTGTTGATGGCGACGTTCTCCCCTCTCCAGGAAGGAATTTCCCCGAAAGAAATCTGTCTGTCGGAGAGATCTTTCTCTCTCGGTGTTTTCTGCCCGCAGAGGCAGCGGAAATCTTTCTGTGGTTGCCCTCCTGGTGTTAGGGTTCCGTAAGGAAGATATATGCGAGAGGGCAGAGTCGGAGGCCAAGAAGGTGGGCCACACCTGCCCTAGGGGCGACCTAGGGGGACCCATGCCTAGGGGGGGGGGGGTGTGGACCCCCCGTGGCCCTTCTTCGCCTCCCCTTATGTCTTCCTCTGTCTTCTGGGAAAATATAATATTCCCATATTTTTCTGGTATTTTTCTGATCTTCGTGAAATTGCATCAAAACACCTCTTTTTCCATGAGAATCCAGACTCCGGCAGTCCATCCTCCAAGAATCATCCAACATGCATAAACAGATGAAAATACATAAGTATTACCTCATAATAATACATATATCAATGAATAGAGGCAAATTATGATATAGAATGGTGATGCAAATTGGACATATCAACTCCTCCCAAGCTTAGACTTTCGCTTGTCCCCAAGCGAAAACTAAGCTTAGTAAACATGTCCACATGTTTATGGAGTGAAATGTCGATAAAAGAATACGGACAAGAAGCATCACACTTACCATTACACAACTCATAGAAGAAAGGAACTCACCATTATATAACTTAGCTTGAAACAAGTACATGAGTCACAATAAAGATGCATAAAGATAAATCATAATTGGAATTGGCAAACTCTTGTTCTTGGTCAGAGAACAGTTGGCAAACAGTCTCACAAATAAATCTTTTGTAGAAGTTTTCAAACAGGAGCACTCTTTTCTCAAAAAGGTTTTTCAATGAAGGCTTTCAAAGTAATACTCAATAAATAAGAGTCTTGTGCAAACAAGGAAGATAAATAACATGAGTGAATAAATCACCATATGAATGCTTGAAACACAACAACTCAAATGCTTGCTAGAGATAGAGAGGAAGTAGGTTTACTGACTGAACTTAGGAGTAGGATAAAGGTCCCTTCATAGAGGGAAGCAGGGATTTCAAGTCATAAAGAGCTTCCAAAAGATTATTGTACTTACTAGCTTTGGGCCCTCATTGAGATGATTAAGGTTAAAGTGCACAAAGATGTAGTATATGCTTGACGAAATATAAGTTGGCAATCTCATGTCCCTTGAATATGAGGGTCACTCCTCATGCTACTCAACTTCAGTTACCGGCAAGTTCTTGTCATTGTAAGTACATGCGTATCATAGAGAACCTCCAACGGGGTACCCCTTGCACATGGTACATGAGCTATCCCATAACCAAAATGACAAGGCAAGTAGACAATGAGCATCTCAGCGATCTTTTTATTTACTATGTGCATAGCTTTTATTGAGGATGCTTCATAGATAGCTCACTATGGTGATGCTGCAAGTTTCCACCATGATCAGGCATGGCTTAGGCTAGCGGCCTAGGCGTTTCTCTAACACAAAATACATACTCCATGGACTTACAAGTTCCCTCTTTATTTCACACCGTTGACATCCACAGACAAAAGAGCACGATATCAACTGTGTACAAGGTACAAGTGCAATGTTGAAAGCGTTCCCCGTGACAACACGGTCTAATTCCAACATATAGATGCAAGCATATACAACTTCGATGACACAATGGTTCAAGTCTATTAGGGGCAAGAAAATAAGGTGTGCCATTAAGTTCGTGAGAGCTTTACTAACTAGTTTTCACATAACAAAATACTTTTTAGTTCGAAAGATAGATGAAGCTTGAGAATTTGCTTGAAATAGAAAATGCTTATAGGTAGATATGGTGGACACAAATGGCACAGGTTTTGGTTCAAAGGGATTGGAAGAATGAGAAGTATGCCTTCTCAAAACAGGTTTTTGGCTAGCAAAGCTGGGTAGCAAGCAAGAGAGTTGAAAGAAACAAGCAAACATACAAGTAATAAAGCCAAACATGCAACCTTCCTTGAAGACACAAAAGATCTTAAATAAAGAATACTAAGCTTATGAGCCAACAAGAAAGAAAAATAAATGATACAAAATACCTCTAAGATTTTCTCTTTTTCTTTCAAATCTCAAAAATTGTTGCTACTGACCAGAGCTCGGTTTTCCAAAACCAATTTAGATTTACTTGATGCTCCCAAAGTGATACCAATACTGATAAACAAGATCCATCATATAATAGAGATTGCAAACTAAAATAAGAAGTGCAAAAAGTAAAAGATGAGACTTCTCATTAATATTCCATAAAGGCACTCACACCAAGACATAGATAATCAACTAAGGAGAGATACTTCCACATGTAAACCAAACTATAAGATAACCTCTCTACCAAAGATATGAATCCACTAAAAAGGTAAAAGATAATGATGGTGATACCGCGACACTCCCCCCAAGATTGGAACAAGCCAAGGGGATGCCAAACCTGATAACGAATTACTCCTTCGGTGGTGGTGGTGTTCTCTTGATAAGCTCTTCAATAAGTTTCTTCAAATACTTGACCTCAAAGGTCAGAGTACGAATCAACTCCGAATTCTGCTCAATACGGTTCATGATCATGTCGGGACTAGAATTCCAGTCCTTGTTATCCTTTCCCCACTCTTCCTTCTTAGTATGTTCCTCCCCTGCATGGTTATAACAAGACATATCCCACATCGAGGGCAAGTTCCCTTTGGGCACCTGTTAGTATTGATGCTCATGAATAAGAGTATGGAAAGGTATCTTGGTGCGTGGAGGAGATGACCGTGGATTGTAGAAAAGACGTGGAGGTTTACCTCCTGTAGACATCCGTGTTGTCCTCCTAAGCTTGATAGGGTTTGTCACCACTCCATTGCTTATGACGGTAGCGCGGTTGTCCGGATGCTTGTCCTCCTCCATGTCTTCTTCATCCCCTTTAAAAATCTCCTCCTCCTTGGGGTTTTGAGGATCATCTTCCTCGGGCTTCTTGCCTTTGTCGTTGGCGGAGACCATGGTGCTCTAAACTTGAGAAGTTTTCCTGACAGAAACAGATCGAAACGAAAACACGATGAGAACATGATGCACAAACCTCGGGGGATCCGGGGGGTTATATATTATGAAGTTTCAAAGCATAAGGAAGGTTTTGATACGAAAACAAGGTGGAGACGGAGCTCGGTGGAGGCACACCCCTCTAGGCGCGACCAGCTAGGGCCCATGCCTAGGTTGGGTTTGGCCACCCTGGCCTCTGGTTCCTCCTCTGTTCCGTCTCATAACTTCCCTTATGTATTAAAAACATCAAAAATATAAAAATATTGGGGTTTCACGAACCTTCTGTTTTCACCACTTTTACCTATTCAAAGTCGAACTCTGCAGATTCCTTTCCTACTTCTCCTGGAAATTACTTTTGTAACACCCCAATTTTAGAAACCCTAATTTGTTGTCCAAAAGGCAAAAATCAGGGGGAACAAATTTTTTCTTGTTACTTGTTGCAATGCTTGCTTACTTGTTTGCTTGTGTTCTTGCAACTGATTGTGTATTATATGCCATACTTCTTATCTCAACACTAGTTGACAAAACCTATTTTACAAAAAGAGATGTCTTGGCTCATCTTTCATATTCTCAAATGTTCTGGCATTTCAAAACCTGAGCCTAGATGACTTTGACGAAACAAAAATATCTTACTAGTTCTATTAACAAAACAATGGAGAACTAAAATATTATCTCCTTATGTTTTCAAGACAGAGCTCTCAACTACTCTTACCCCTAGTTTTTCCAAAACCTTTATTCAAAACCTATTAATTCCAATCTTGGTAGAAATACCAAGAGGTACCTATCTTACCTCAAAACATCACCAATTCAAAATACCCATCCTACCTCAAGCTAGGCTTGGTGGTAACCCTAGTAGTAGTTAGATAAGGAATAATATGAATTTCCTTGATCTGCTAACTGCCTTGTTTGCTTAGGAACTAGAGTGTTATAATCTAGTTCCTCATAACTTAGGACCCAATCCTTGTTTGTGATCCTCAATCTCAAACAAAGCATCCAAATCTGGATCCATATTAAGCCACTAAAGTAACCATCTCAACTCCTTATCAGATCAATCCAGGGATAATCCCTCTTGATGGTTCCCAACTCAGTGGAGACCCAATCCAAGCTTGGATCCCATCTATTCAATCTATACTTCAACATCAAGCCCTTAATAGAAAGGATAAACTCTTGCCACCCTCTCAAATGTTTCCCTCTTGCCTACTAGTCAAAATCTCCAAAACTGCCAAAATGGCCAAGTCTGGATTTCTTATCTAGATTCAATATTTGGAGCTCTAAATTTTCCAACCTATGTGCATTATTGAGAATGTACTTGAACCATATTGTATTAAATATCTAGTACTACCAAATACTACTCTTGCCCTTGGCTAATCCATTCTATTTACCACTTATCCATGATGGTTTTGTAGTCAAGATAATAATCTTTTCTACAAATCTTATCATCTTGCCTACTTTGGCACAAGGTCACATCTATATGCCACCTAACCTTGACAAAATATTTGATTGGTTATGATCTACTAATCATGGAATATAAATCCCCACTTCACTTGTTTCCATTGGAGCCTTGTGCTTCTTAAACCCACATGGTTTAGGAGGCTAACTGATGTATCTCCTATGTCAGCCTTATTTTCAACAAAGTTTGCCATCTCCTCTACACCACCTCAAATCCAACCAATCCCAACCCTATATTCCATGATCAACTATATGACTTGGTCTATCTATCCATATACCCCTTGTGCCAAGGTGAGCCCTGAGCTCACTAATCCCATCCTGTTTAGGTGGCATCAAAATAACCAAATCCTAGATCCTCCCAAATCTAGTTTCCACCCTTTCCACCACATTTATTCAAAACTCAAGGTTTAATATGATTCATACATCAAGTTTACATCATATAACTTGAATATAATCACTTTCCAAATAATTTCCATAATTATTTGGATCCTAAAGCTAATTAAATTATTTTTCTGGCAAAATCCTCCAAACCTTGTCTTCAAAGGCAAGTTTGTTTTTCTCCCAAAATCACCTTGACAAATCAACGCAAATTTGAGGCCTAATTATCATACCCCATCTTCCCAACTCAAAAATAAATATTTTTGAGATTCTTTATTATTTATTTTTTCCCTTTTTCTTCAATGGCAGAAACAAGAAATAATTCCTTAAAGATACTTTTCTACCTCAATAAATGCCAATAAAATTCTCTAATGTGTGTTATGGTATTTGTAACACCCCACTTTTAGATAATTATATATTTGGGTTTCGATTGCGCATTCATAAGCATCATCATTTAAATTGTGCATTGAAGAAATAAATCAAACCCTAGAACCCTAGTTTTCCCCTCCCTTTCTTTGAATGTATTCAAAAGGGTTTTGCTATATTTGAAAAGTATAAAAAGTTGGAACCCCAAATGGTTATTAAGGGTCTCCTTGTTATTTTAAATATTTAAAAAGCCTCTTGTAATTTTGAAACTGTTTAAAATAGATTACAAAATGAAATGCAAAAGAGAAAGTCAAAATAGAAAACAAAAAAGATTTCAGGAAAGAAAAATAGCTTCCTAAGCCCAACTGGGACGAGCCCATTTACCTTCCCTACTACCTCTGTCGCGCGTGCAACAGCTAGCAGCCCGTCGACCTTGCTTTGTAGCAGCCTAGGATCCGGCCCACCAAGCCCATGTGCAGCCCACTCCCGGCCCGTACCGCTTCAACCTTCCTTTTCGTTGTCTTCCTCCTCCCAAGAAGGCTCCTCTCTGTCGCCAGCGTCACCGTCGATGGCCGCCGCCTGCTCCCCGCCGTCCATCGCTCACTCGGGAAGGATAAGGTCACCACGTCGACGCCCCGCTCTATAAGGTTCCCAACCTTTAATAAGGTAGAGATACCTGTGATTGCAATGCTAGTCCCTGGATCAATAGCTAGCATCCACAGTTAAGATGTAATATCAAGAAACAAAGGTCATAATACAACTTTATAACCAGGATTAAAATATTTCATTACATCTTACAGAGCTCATTTGGCTATCTCATTACATTGCAGCACAATATCTATAAAGCATGGAGTCCTTCATCTTCAAAGTTCCACATGCAAACATGTTGGTTGTAGACTTGTAATCCTAATCAACACACTTCACTAACATCAAACAAACCTGCAACATTATAAGTTATAGCCACAAGGTCAATACATTTGAATTGTATTGGCAAGTTTCACTACTATGTTGAAATAAGTGGATCCTATCATTACATGCATATTTGGCTAAGTAGGGTTTAGGATCTTTTGCAGAAAGCAATATAGTTTTATCCTATCTTTTCAGAATAGTTTTGATATTTTTGTCAAATCTTTCTGAACTCCTTGGAAATCTCTAAGTGCTTCAAATCCCCTTGTTGTCACCATCAAGTTTTACTTTGAGAAATTGGAATGTAGAGATGTTCCATAGCTTCAGGCCTTAGTTGCTCAGTATTGTCCATAACCGGGGACACGGCTAAGTACTTAGAATTTGATCTTCTGCAGAAGTTGTACACTTTACCCACATGACACAATCTCGTCTTGTTGCCACCAGTGGCCGCTGGATAAGTACTCACCAAGATGGAGTACTGGCAGATCGAGAATGTGACAAAGTCTTTCCATAGAAGTCCTCTCAATACACAATGCTAGCTTGTCTACCAGGCACCAATGTAGGGACAAATTTCCCTTACACAATTCTAGTTAACCTGAAGATGCCAATGCATGAGCCTTCCACTATGTAGTTGACTAATCCAGAGCCCATTTAGCATGTGGCTATACATGGAAGCCATTGTGCGAGAAACATGTTCAATCTCTAAGTTACTGGGTGGTTTTCTTCTAGTGCACATCCAAAAAGATAGCCATATAAACATGGTTCCCTTTGTTGCCACCTTGTCCAAAACTTGAGTATCCTTGACCACCCAGGTGGTTCATTGAGTACTTGTTTTATTATATAAAACATATATCTTTTCAACTCTTCATATAATCATATCATGTATCCCATCCCACATATATAGCAGGGCTAAGCATACTACAACTACAATGTTTTCACTAAGGAGTATATAAGGGTATCCTATTAGGATTTAGCATAGCATAAAATATAGTAGTCCTTTCATGCATGTTTCAAAAATCCACTAAGTGTAATGAAAATAGTAGGACTTGGATGGTAGTGTCACTTGCCTTTTTAGTAGAGAATGTTGGTTCACTTATTGATCTTGCAAATATCACACTCTTCTAACTTCACTACAATTCCATCAAACAAACACAATTTCAACTAGCATTCAAACCATTTCTCGCACATGAAATAACAAAAACAAGGTCATGCATGCAAGCATGCAAAAGATAGTTTTATTTGCAAAAGTGGTTTCCACTAGGCTCTAAATATTATAAAGTTCAAAGTGGTCATTTACTAAAGTGGTGAAACCATTTGCAAAAGGTTTCATCTCATAAACCAAATATTATGATAAGGTGATATTTTATGTAGTTGAAAATATCTTTTAGCAAAGTAATGATTTTATATGGTTCATCAAATAAGTTGTTAATTCACAAAACTTGGTGTTTAGGGTCAGAAGGTTTGAATCAAATCATTTCCCAAAGGTTTCACTCAAAAATCATTTCTAAATCATAATCAATATTTTTATTTGACTAGAAATGAGCTAATTCAATTATTTATTCCTTATCTTCACAAAATACATTTTTAAATCCATAAGTTGGTTCCTATGGTCAGTAGGTTCAAAAAAACCATTTTGCAAAGATTTCATCTCAAAAAAATATCTAGAACAATTTTTATATTCAAAATAATCCTACACATGTTTCTGCAAATTCAACCAATTTCCAGAAGCAAAACATTAAACAAAGTGCATGGTTGGGTAGGATTTGTCTTGCTGGTTCCATTGCTTTAAAATTTGCAAATTTTGGACGTGTGGATCAAAAGTTATGCAATTTACAAATTCAATCAACAAATAGAAATGTTTCTGTCTATTTAAACAAATCAGTGCCACGCGTCATGTTCTTACTGGACGATACCGGTTCGCATGGATTGAGCTCTGTGGACCGTAGGATTTAAGTGAGATCGTGTGGCACAGATGGACACATAACCTTTCGCTTATGATCTAATCTGATCCTTTGGATCTAGATCCGACAGACTATAGCGCATTGACCAAAAGCGAGCGACGCTGGCGGCGGCGACTGGCGGCGCGGGCTCTGCTCGCGGTGATTCTGGCGAAGAAGGAAGGAAGGGAGGGAGATGAAATGCTCACAGGGTTCGCAGGGCGATGCTAAATCTCAACGTTGTCTTCTCCGTCGAAGGGGCGCTCGGGGTGGACGGCAATCGCTCGCCAGAGTTGCTCCTGGCGATGGGTGTGCTCAGGTGTCGTCGGGGATGGGGCTACAGGTCACCCTAAGGCAAGATAGGGGCACGGTTAGACGCGGGCGGACGTGGGGAGTACAGGAGCATCATCGGGAACGAGAGGGGAGGACGGGGCTTACGGGGAGACTTCGCCGGAGTAGACACGGTCGTCGGTGGCGCTCTGATGTTGACGAAGCAGAGCTTCTAGAGCGTGCGGGAGCGAGTTGGAGTTATGGGCAGGTGCGCCTGACGATGGGGAATAGGCTCGCGTGCAGAGGGAGGCGAGGAGCGGTGAGGTATGGCCGGAATTGGAGGTGGAGCTCGCCGGAGACAGTGGCGGTGCAAAAGAAAATTGGGGCAGCCTGGTGGCTGAGAGTGGCTGGAGTTTGGGGGGAAAGAGAGAGGGGAGAGTGGCGTTTATGAATGCATGGTCACTGCGAGGATTTACTCAGCCATCAACACGTATTGACGCCGGGAATCAATCGGCAGCAACGGCAGGGGGACGTGGTCGCGGGGTTGAAGACGACGATGAGTGGCGTGGGGCCTAGTTGTCTGCGAGAGACGGAGAGAAAGAGTGGGCTCCACTTGTCTGTGACTCAGTGGGTTCTTTTCTAAGTGAAAAACGTTTCACTGCAGGGTGAGTTAGTTGGGCTGGCTACTGGGCTAGACTGAGCCTTGCTGGTGGGTTGAGTTTGTTTCATTTTTTTATACTGAAAGCTTTTTCTTTTTCTAATTGGAATTTCTGTTTTGATTTTCAAACAAACAATTCAAACACCAATTCAATTCAAACCACCACCAAACTTTGTGTTGATTTTAATTCTGTTTAATAACACATTCCAAAGTCCAAAATAAAATAATTCTTTTATTCTTTTAGGATTTATTAATAATCAAATAAATAGACCTTAGTCTTTAATTCAAATAGGGTTTAATTTATTTTAAAAACTCTATTTGAAATCTAAATAATATCAAAACCTTTTCAGTAGGTTTCATTTGAAAAACAAAACACTTGGAAATCTTATTTAAAATATTTTAATAAGTTTTAGTGTCTATTTTAAATGGAAAAAGCCTTTACTTAAATAAAATTGGATATTAATAAATCCTTATTATTTTATTTAAATAATCCTTTCATATTTTTATCAAACAAAATATTTTATTTTAAAATATTGGCCAAGATTTAATTTGACTCTTTAAAAATAGTCCTTATTGATAATTCTACCTTTTCTTATAAAAACCATATCTTTTTATTTAAAGATCCAAAAATAGTGATTCCAACTATTATAACTTTATTATCTATTTGTTTATCTTTTTAAATCCCTTTAGGATTTTATTTGACCAAATAGGTTTTGATGTTTCTAATTGGAATCAAAAAGTTTCTTCTCACCCTAAATTTCAACAAAATTTTATTTTGTTTATTTATTTTTCACATTTCAAAATTTGGAAAATTTTGGGATGTGACACGCTCGTCCTCACCCACTCCTCTCTCTCCCCAGACCTCTCTCACCTCTTATCTGCGAGGCGGCCGAACCCTAGCTCCGACTCGTCGCCGTTCTGGCCACCCCCGAGCTCGGCCAAGCATGCAATGAGCTCCACCTTGTCCTTCTCCCCGTCCCCTCTTAAGCGTGCTTGATGGGATGCTCACTGCCGCCGGAATCGAACCCGTCTTCACCGACACAGACGCGGCTCACCGCCGTCGATTAGCCTCTCCCCGATGTCACCCGGCCACACCGACCCCTCCTTTGCCTCCATGGTGAGCTCCTGCCTCCTCCAGTGCCCTTTGTTCGCCTTCTCCCTCCCTGGTTCTCCCTGTAGCCGAACGCCACAGAGCTCCGCCGCCGCTCGCCATCGGAGAGGTCGCTCCGGTGACCAATCCGAGGTGGCGCCGCTGCCTTTTGGCTCAACGCACCCTCGCGAGTCCAGCGCGCCTGTCACATCCCAAGATTTTCCAAATCTTGTAATGTGAAAAAAATGAATGAATAAAATAAAACTTTGTTTGATTTTTAGAGTGAGAAGAAACTTTTTGAATCCAATTGGAAATCTTCGAACCAATTTGGATCAAACAAAATCTTAAAGAGATTTAAAAAGGTAAACATTTAATAAAGGAAATTAAAATATTTTGGAACTACTTGTCGTGGTGGTGGCACGGCAGATGCCATGGGTAGGCTAAAGTATGGGGCCAATGGATGCTAGTGAGATCTGGGGAGGGAAGATGCAACTGTCTCTACACTCAAGTCGCCAAAGTGATGATCTTTATTTCTCTCTTGATGGATTACAAATGCTCCTTGAGCTGTATATAGGGGGACAAGATGAATCTCCCCAGCCTAACGGTGCTCAAAGAGTCGATCCCTTCCTCAGGGTCCAAGCCTCCCCTTATAAAGGAGTGCCTTGGGTGCCCTTAGGGCTGACGAGGCAAGCATATTCGTGGAATATGCTTGTCCCAAATTAGTAGTTCGGCGGCCTTCTTTCCCTGTCGCCCTTCTAACAACGGCAAGGCTCCAGTGGCCCCCTCCTGCGTGCCTCGGGCTCCAGGACTGTCACCTCCGTGACCTCCTTCTGCCCCTCTGACGCTGTGCATCCTTGTCTCTTGTGCTTGGCTCTGCTCTGATTCCTTCTAGCCTGCAGCTATAGTTTGACCTTGGGCTTCTCCTTCTCCTGCAAGCTTCGTATCACTCGGCCTTACCTTGTGTTACTCGGCTCGTTCTTCACCTGCATCAAGATCACTCGGGCTAACCCGGCCGATCCTCTTAGTAACTCGGCCGGGTAACTACTTGATTCATATACGCGGGCTTCTTGCCTCCGTTCATCGGCCGACATATCCATGATTCGGCCGACTTGGCCCGTAACTCGGAAACTAGACGGGGATTGTACCTCTGTCTTTCCCCGTCTCTGACCTACCCGAGGTCAACCCCCCGACATTAGTCCCCGAAGCTGGTGTGGCCCAGTCGATAGCTTTGGCCGGGTCATATCAGCTTCATTATATTCTTTATTCTTGTTTCCGAGTTATGTCCTCGTCTGAAGTTTCCTCATTCCTTCCCTCGTACGCCATGTCCTACGTGTCATCCCCATCATTGTTTTTCTAGTTTTTAGGTCCCTCTACAGTGCTTACTGACAAGCTACAGTGAACTTTGTACCTGCTGCGCCGCCGCTGCGACGCCTCGGGTGCCGTTCCCCTTGGGGATTGTAACGATCTTTCTTCGTGTGTGGCCGTTGGTGTGGCTCCGCTCACCGTCGTGCGTTCGTGCTGCACCCACGATCTACACGGACAACTGCCACACCCACGATCCCACCTCCCTGTTCATGGCTCGATTATAAAGAGGGGAACTGCGTTCGTGGGATTCACTTTTCCCCTTATCGCTCGCCTCCGTTCTCCTCCTTCCTTTCGCCGGCGCGTTCTCTTGCAGTTCCACCGCCGCTCGCCAACCAGAGCCTCCGCCGGCGAAGGTTCCGCCGCGCCGTTCTGCTTTTCTTGCCCGCGCTCCGCGGCTTTGGCTCCGTCGCCAGTGAGTCCTCTCTGGTCGTCTTGCTCTGATCTTTCCCTAGATTCATCTGCTCCGATTTCGTGCTCGAGCGACGGTTCCTCTGTTTCTTCGCCATTGTTTTCGTGCAAAGTTCCGACGGGGCCTTGCAGCTCTAAACTCCCCTCCGCCGCCAGTCTTTCCTCCGGCGATCTTTCCGGCGCACATATGTCTAGTTCGTTTAGCGGCGCTCTTGTTGAGGATGACGACGCTGGCTCCGGGCCCGAGCGAGGCTCGTGGCAGGTTCTTCATCCTGCGCGTGAGATTGAATGGCTCATCCGGACTCGAAGAATTCCCGCCGAGGTTTCTTGCCGTTTACCCGGCAACGAATCCTCTCCAGATATCAGAGAGGGCGAGTATGTGGTTTTCATGTCTCACTTCGCCCGCGGCTTCGGTCTCCCTCTTAGTGATTTCGCCAGAGAATTCCTCGATTACTTCGGCCTTCAGCCGCATCATCTTCCTGCAAACGCCATAGCTTCTCTTTCTGCTTTCATCTCCGCATCGGAGGGATACTTCGGCCTGTGGCCGTCAGTGCATGTCTGGTCTAAGTTCTTCCAGATCCGCTCCAACGTTGTCCCTGACAAATCTCTGCACCCTTCCAAGAAGTTGCTCACCCAATGTGGGGCGGCGTCTATCACACCTCGGAGGAAATCCGTGTTCCCTCGTGTCACTGGGTTGGAGTCGTGCAAGAAGTGGCACAAATCGTTCTTCTACGTCAAGAACAGAGGGGCGGAAGACAAGATTCGGCTCCCTCCATTCTCAATTGGCCCACCTTCTAAAGTGAACTGGCTCTATAATCCGAGGAAAACTCACGCCTTGGCCGAGGCCTTCGAGATTCGGCTTAAAGAGTTGATCCGGGCCGGGTTATGCGGCGAAGACCTGATGGCAACTTTCATTAGTAGCCGGATCTGCCCCTTCCCGCAGCGGACCCACAAGCTGTGCTACATGAGTGGTCCCCTTGACCCTAATCGAGTCTCGACCGTGGAGCTGGATAACTACCTTATTTATAAGCGCGTCCGAGCTATCTTCAAGACTGAGATGCCTGAGGATTGGTCTTGGGGATTAAAACCATTCACCCGCGATCATCCGCCTCCCGAGGTGAGCTTAATCAACATTGCTCTGTTATTCCACTGTTTTTAGAAACTGATTTATCTAATTCTCTTTCTCCTCGTCTTGCAGAGGTTTGCGAGAGAAAAGCAGGACGCCAAGTTCTGCTCCCTTGGCCCATGGACAGAGTACCCAGATCTTGGTGAGCGGACTCCGAGGAGTTCGTCCCTAAGTCGGATCCTGCCCCGGCTCGAGCTCGCGGCAAGACTTCAGCGCACGAGGAGGAAGGTGATTCGGACGAGGTCCAAATTCTTGAGGTAGTTGCCGCCATGCCTATTTCTTATGCATTTCCGGCTTCTACTTTCCCAGCTAATCCGGCCGGTCAGGATCACGACGCCGAGCCTATTGCTTCCCGACCTCCTGTTACCTCGGGGAAACGCGGGGCTCCTGCTAGTTCCTCGGAGGCGGTTCCTAAGAAACGAGTGAAGAAATCCGCTCCGAACCCTCCCAGGCGCAAGACTATTCCTGGGGTCGCCGGGTAAATCCCTTTCGCTTATATTTCTTGTTTCTCTCTTTCTGTTTCTCATATTGACGATTCTTCTTTCTTACTTCTGCAGTTCTCCTCTTTCTGTTAAACCCGGCGGTCCTAGTATGACTAGCCGCCCGATTCGGCCGCCATCTCCTCCTCCTGCTGATGATACCAGGATTCCTAGTCCTATTCGTCCTGCTTCTCCTCCAGCTCCGAATACATCGCCTGTTCATCGCGATGTCCCTGAGACCCCTTCCATTAACCTGGATTCGAACCGGCCCTCCGAAGTTTTCGTCGAACCACCGCCCTTCTATGGGCCCCGCTACTGCATCGAGCTTCCATCTACTCCGGCAGTTTCTACGGCCAATCCGACCTCGGCCGAGGAGGTCGTTATCACGGCGCCCTCCGCGCCCTTATCCTCCGCTGCTCCTAAGGACTCCGTCCCTACTTCCGAGGCGTCACTTCCTGCTGATGCCTCTTCTAAGGCGAAAAAAGCTATTGCCGTCAAGACTTCTTCTTGTCAGAAAGGTCTTGCCGGCTCTTCTCAGCCGAGTATTGCTGACGTGCTGCGTAAGGGAGCTGCGCCTACCAAAGTCCCCGTTACCTCGGCCGCCGGCAGCCAGCTTGCTCTTCATAAGAGTCCTGCGACTGCCGTGGTCGGACCGCCTTCCCGAGGTAAATTTTTAACTCGGACAGCCAGTGGGAACAGCCTTGGAGCGCTGGTTGAGTACGCCAATAACTGGAATGCTGCTGATCAGTTTGAGGGTAATCCAACGAACCAGCCCTTTCAGCTTTCTGACATCAGCGGCCGTTTTGACCATGCTGCCCAGTTCATCGTTGATTCCAACAAGATGAATGAGGTAATTATTGTTTCTCTGAGTCTTAAATTGTTCCTCAGATGTTACCATATGCTCTAGTCCCCGAAACTTGCAAGTAAATAACTTGTTGTATACTTGGAAGTTTGACTTAAATTTATTTCTAAGGTTCGTTAATCCGTCCATCTAGATCCGAGTTTAGTTGTGTGTGATTCGGACTTGGTTTAGCTTTGAATATCGAGCCACCTAGATCCGAGTTAAGTCCTGCTTGACTCGGATCTGGTTTAGCTTTGAAAATCCAGCCACCTAGAGCCGAATTAAGCTTTGCTTGATTCGGATCTAATTTAGCTTTGAATATCCAGCCACCTAGATCTGAGTTAAGTCCTGCTTGACTCGGGTCTTGTTTAGCTTTGAATATCCAGCCACCTAGAGCCGAATTAAGCTTTGCTTGATTCACATCTAATTTAGCTTTGAATATCCAGCCACTTAGATCTGAGTTAAGTCCTGCCTGACTCGGATCTGGTTTAGCTTTGAATATCCAGCCACCTAGAGCCGAATTAAGCTTTGCTTGATTCGGATCTAATTTAGCTTTGAATATCCAGCCACCTAGAGCCGAATCAAGCTTTGCTTGATTCGGATCTAATTTAGCTTTGAATATCCAGCCACTTAGATCTGAGTTAAGTCCTGCTTGACTCGGATCTGGTTTAGCTTTGAATATCCAGCCACCTAGAGCCAAATTAAGCTTTGCTTGATTCGGATCTAATTTAGCTTTGAATATCCAGCCACCTTGAGCCGAATCAAGCTTTGCTTGATTCGGATCTAATTTAGCTTTGAATATCCAGCCACTTAGATCTGAGTTAAGTCCTGCTTGACTCGGATCTGGTTTAGCTTTGAATATCCAGTCACCTAGAGCCGAATTAAGCTTTGCTTGATTCGGATCTAATTTAGCTTTGAATATCCAGCCACCTAGAGCCGAATCAAGCTTTGCTTGATTCAGATCTAATTTATCTTTTAATATCCAGCCACCTAGAGCCGAATCAAGCTTTGCTTGATTCGGATCTGGTTTAGCTGTTACTGTCGTCTTATCATTTTTCCTTGTTGCTCAGGTTGCACATGACCGGCGGACCGCCGAGTTCCAGAGGTTGCTTTTTTTGCATCGCAAGCTGGAAGAGAAGTACGAGAAAGTTCTTCCCGTGGCGAAGAAGGCTGGTATGTCTATAGTTCCTTTTCCTTATTCCCAACGTTCTCATGTATTTGTCTATGGAATGCCGGCTTACTTCTTGTTAAATAGGTAACATTAATAACCTCAATATTCGCCTTGAGAAGAAGATCAAGAACCTGGAAGGTTAGTTTCCTTTCTATTTTACTCCTTCTCCCTTTTAATTTATATGCTAAGCTTCCTTGTTGCGTTTGGCTATGGTAAAGCCGAGCTGCAAGACTTTGCAGTGTCACATCAAGATTGCATGCCCATGCCTGACGTGATGCTGCATTTTTTAGAACAAAACGCAGTTCATTCGGCGCAACTTCAAGAAAAAGATGATGAGATAGCTCGCCTGCGATCCGAGGTGGATACCCTCAAGCTCTCTCAGAAATCCGAACTAGAAAAGGTCGACCAAGAATTTTCTGAGGAAAAGAATCGGCTGACTTTGGATCTGCAGAAGAATAAAGAACTCCTTGAAGCCGCCGAACTTAAAACCCGGGGTTTGAGCGAGGAAATTGCTCGTTTTGAGAAGAGTAAGGCTGATTGGGCCAAAGATCTTCAAATAATGATGAGCTACATTCATCGTAAGCTACTTGGCATGGCCGAATTATATTTTTTTTTGTCCCTGCTACTCTTTGACACGTTCATGCTTTGCGCAGATCATTTCCCCGAGGCCAAGCCCGTGAGTTCTAAAGCGGTTCTTGCAGCTCGTGCGCGCCGAGGTGAACCTGTTACCGTTGATTCAGAATATTCAATGGAGGATTACTTGGTTGCCGTTGGTGCCGCAGTTGGTCCGATGAAAATTATGGGCCGGGACTTGGTGCAGGCCGCTATCCGAGCTTACCATGTACTCTGGCCGAATACCTCGGGACTCGACATCAACGTCAAGTTATTGGTGACAAGGCTAATGGCATCTGAGAGGCAGTTGAGTCTTTGGAGAGAATCCGCTGGTCGTGCTGGTGCCGACATGTCCCTTACTGTAATCATGTCATGGTATGAAGACATCTCTCTTGACATCCTGAGAAATTTATGATCGGCTCCGCTGGGTTGAAGATCCCACTTTTGTTGCTCTTCGGCAAGCTCGGGCGTTCCAACTCGTTGAGTACGCCGACGTGCACACCTGGAATGAAGGGCCGAGCTTTCTCCCAGACCCGGATCGAGGTTGTGGTGAGGTGCCTCGATGATGATTCATCCGGCGGGGAAGGTGAAAATGATTCGGCCGCATCGATAGCTCTAGCTCAAGCTCGGACAAGAACGGGCGATGCGGTCCTCTTCCAAAGGTACCGGGCATTCGACCGCACGGACTGACGCTCCTGAACAACCTCGGACTTCCGCCGAAGTTGCACCTGGGTCGGCGGATGGTGAGGCAACCTCAGTCGAGGTTCCTCCTACCTCGGAGTGCCCCGCACCTGAGCAAGTAGCTGCCTCTCCAACGAACAACGCCTAAGTTATTTCCGATCCCTGGTATGCCGGGCGTATGATGTAGGCGAAAAATTTGTCAACTCTCTGTATGATTTGAATTTCTTTTGCCATGTACTGTTGTGACATTTGGTTAAGTGGATGCTCGTCCGAATTCTTGCTTCGCTGGCCCTTAATTTCTTGACCTTTTAGGGCTTAACTTTGCCGTTATTTTTTATGGTCTTATCCAGGCATGAGCGCTGAATACCTATGATATTGATCTGTTCTGAACATAAGTTAACTACTTCGTTGTGGAAGTATGTAGCAATCGCTGGATCGTTGTTTATTGTCCGAAACTTCCATATGTAGATCAAATTTCAGAGGTAGTATAAAACTGATATGAGTGCGTTCAGCATAAGTTTGAGGTAGCATACGGTAGTCCCCGAGTCGCTGCTTTAGATGCCGAGGTTTAGGTATTAATACGAAATTGATATATCAGATGATAGTCTCCGAGTCACTGCTCTGGGCACCGAGGTTCATATTCGTAACATGAAATAAATACAACATATGGCAGTCCCCGAGTCGCTGCTCTGGGCGCCAAGGTTCAAGCACATAACGCGAGATAAATATAACATATGGCAGTCCCCGAGTCATTGCTCTGGGTGCCAAGGTCCAAACACATAACACGAAATAATATAACATATGGCAGTCCCGAGTAACTGCTCTGGGTGCCGAGGTTCGAATACATAATATGAAATAAATATAACCTAAGGCAGTCCCCGAGTCACTGCTCTGGGTGCCGAGGTTCAAATACATCATCGGATTTTGACTTTGAAATATAATGCTACGAGTAAAATGGCCGAAGTAAAGCCACATTCCAGGGCGCCGCTTTCGCCGATTTTATGCGCTTTGTTCTCTCCGGGGGACTGAACGTCGATTAGATAATATGCATCGTTGTGCAATGCTTTGCTCACAATAAACGGTCCTTCCCATGGGGGTGACAATTTGTGCATGCCGGCCGTGCGTTGCACGAGTCGGAGGACCAAATCTCCCTCTTTGAATACTCTTGGATTCACTTTCTTGCTGTGATAACGCCACAAGTTCTGTTGATAAATAGCCGATCATGATAATGTCAACTCTCTGGCTTCTTCCAGCAGATCCACGGCATCTTGCCGAGCTATCTCATTTGTCTCTGAGGTTGTGTACTGAGCAACTCTTGGCGAGTCATATATTATGTCGGCTGGAAGTACGGCCTCTGCCCCGTACACCAGAAAGAATGGAGTGTAGCCTGTTGATCTATTCGGAGTAGTCCGGAGGCTCCATAATACGGTTGGGATTTCTTCGATCCAACACCCTGCCGACCTTTGCAAAGGTTCAACAAGTCGTGGTTTTATTCCTGACAGCACCAGTCCATTAGACCTTTCCACTTGTCCATTGGATGCTGGGTGAGCCACAGAGGCAATATCTAGTCTTATGTGTTTCTCTCGGCAAAATCTAGCGAAATCTCCTTCTGCAAAGTTTGTGCCATTATCCGTAATAATACTATGCGGGTACCCGTATCTCAAGATGATATCCTTGAGAAATTTCACTGCTGTGTGCCCATCACACTTTTTAATCGGTTTTACTTCAATCCATTTTGTGAACTTGTCTACCATAACCAACATGTGGGTCATTCCTCCTCGCGCCGGCTTGAATGGTCCCACCATATCTAAACCCCATACAGAAAATGGCCAAGTGATGGGTATTGTTTTTAACTCGGCTGACGACATATGTATTCTGGTTGCATATCTCTGACACCCATTGCATTTCTTAACTAATTCTTTTGCCTCTTTTAACGCCGTTGGCCAGTAAAATCCATGCCTAAATGCCTTGGCTACTAAAGCGCGAGATGAGGCATGGTTCCCACATTCTCCTTGATGTATGTCTAGAAGGATTTCCTGACCTTCTGTGGAACTCACGCACTTCTGCAATACGTTTGTGACGCTTCTCTTATATAACTCATTGTTTATGATTGTATAGGCCTTTGCTCTTCTTATGGTTTGTCTAGCTAATACCTCATTACTCGGCAATATCGCGTCTTTTAGGTAAGAAAATATGGGTTGCGCCCATATCGGTGTTACTTTCTCTGATGTGATCTCACTGTCTATCTCCATGTTCTCTGCCGACGTATATACCTCGGCTCTTTCCATGACTGTGATTACCTCGGCTGTCCCTCTCTTTAGGGGTTCCGAGTCATTCTGCGGATCTACCTCCATTGGCGTGTGATCTTCTGCAGAACTTGCTGGGATAAAGATTGATTCAGATTCTGGTGATGGGATTATTGATGGTTTCCTGAGATGCTCCAGTATACACAGTGGAATTGATCCGGGTTGACCCTAATTTTGACAATGTGTCGGCGTCATTTTCGCTCGAGGTATGTGGTGGAATTCACATCCTTCAAAGTATCCACGATTTTACGCACATGGAATCAGTATAAAGCCATATTAGCATCTAACGTCCCCAACCGCACGATACTTCTGTACTACTAAATCCGAGTCACCATAGCATAGGATTCGGCGTTACCAATTTCTTTTGCTACTTTTAATCCATGGACTAGCGCTTCATATTCAGCTACATTGTTGGACGCAGCAAAATGTATTTGCGGTACATATTCCAATTGGTATTTTTTAGGCGAGGTTAACACTATTCTGCTCCCGGACCATTCCTTAGTTTGGAACCATCAAAATGCATTGTCGAATTCGGATCCGCAAAGGTGGCTCATCTTGCACCTCGGCCCATCTACGAGAAAGTCGGCGGACTGAGATTTGATTGCATCTCTTCTATCAAATTGTGGAGCATATGGTGATAACTCAATCGCCCATTTTGCTATTCGGCCACTTGCGTCTTTGTTGTTCAATATGTCGGCTATGGGTGCCTCACAGATTACTTTGATGGGGTGCTCTTCAAAGTAATGCTTAAGCTTTTTCGCCGACATATATACTCCATAAGCCATCTTCTGATAGTGCGGATAATTCTGCTTTGAAGTGGATAATACTTCACTTAGATAATAGACCGGCCTCTGAATTGACTTACCATCTTCAAGTCGTTCCACTACGACAACAGTACTAACTACTCGATTGGTAGCCGCTACATAGAGTAGCATAGGTTCTTTCGATAATGGAGAAGCTAAAATGGGTGCCGTAACTAGCATCTTTTTCAACTCATGAAATGCAAGGTCCGCCTACGGAGTCCAGCTGAATTTGTCCGACTTTCTCATCAGGTGATAAAGTGGCAGTGCCTTTTCTCCTAGCCGACATACAAATCGACTAAGCGAGGCCAGGCAGCCCGTGAATTTTTGTACATTGTTCAAACATTTCGGCAATTCCATTCTTTCTACTGCTTTTATCTTTGTTGGATTAGCCTCGATACCTCGGCTGGACACAAGGAAGCCGAGTAGTTTTCCTGCCGGCACGCCAAATGTGCATTTCTCTGGATTAAGCTTCATTCGGAACCTTCTCAGGTTCGCGAAAGTTTGCCGTATATCTTCTAGCAAGGTTTTGCTCTCTTTAGTTTTGATGACCACGTCATCCACATACACTTGTACATTTTTCCCTATCTGATCATGTAGGCATTTTTGCATGCATCTTTGATATGTTGCTCCTGCATTTCGCAGGCCGAATGGCATTGTGCGATAACAATAAGCCCCGTACGGGGTAATAAATGCAGTCTTTATTTGATCGGCCGGATTTAACGGTATCTGGTGGAAACCAGAATACGCGTCTACAAATGATAACAACTCACAACCAGCGGTCGAGTCAATGACTTGGTCTATTCTAGGCAATGGAGAAGGATCTTTCGGACACGCCTTGTTCAGGTTGGTGTAGTCGATACACATTCGCCACACAATGGCTACATTGGGGTCATCTTTTTTCTTTTCTACTAGCACCGGATTTGACAACCAATCCGGATATAGTACCTCCATGATGAACCCGGCTGCGAGGAGCCGAGCTATTTCATCCCCTATTACTTTTCTCCTGTCTTCGGCGGAAGGAGAGGTTGCTTCACCGCCTTGCTCTGGCACGGCGTTTAAAGAGTGCTCACCAACTCCTCGGAACACCTTGCAGATCTTGAGTTGACCATGCAAATATGTCCCGATTCTCACGGAGGAAGTTGGTGAGCTCGCCTTCCTATTTAGCGTCAAGGCCTGCACCAATAGTAATAAAGACGCCTGGGAATTGCTCATCGATCTGAAATTTCTTCGTCTCTTTAGTTGGTGAAAAGAGACATCGCCATGAGGTTGGCCAAGCCGGCATGTTCAATCTGTCTTGAGCGAGGGCTGCTACCTCTTGAATCCTTTCCTTTTCTCTTGCTATAACCAATGACTCGCCAATTTGACCGGTGAAGCACACTCCATTGATTTCTTGTAATCCTGCAATCGTTATCACCCCTGTGGTCCGGGTAACTTCATCTTTAGATAACTTATATGACAGTTGCTCATGAATTTGGCGGTCATGCCGTCCGAGTAGAGCATGATAACAACTTTCCAGATCCACCACTTCAAATTCTAAGTTTTCTGCTCTGCAGTTATCTCTTGTACCGAATAACACGTCCACTCGGACTTTACCGATAGGATCACATGAAAGCCCTGGCACTATCCCATGGAAAGTTGTCCTCGTGGACTGCAGCATATTCTGCGATATTCCGAGTTTATGCATGGTATCTTTGTACATGATGTTGATACTGCTCCCATTGTCGATAAGTACTTTTGAAAATTTCACATTGATGCTTGGTCCAACAAATGTCGGATCCAGCACAAGTGCATATGATCCTGGACTCGGCATTATTCTGGGGTGGTCCTTCATGCTCCAGGTCACCTCTTGATCAGACCATGGCTGGTATCTTGGTACCGCCAAGCATAATCGCATTCACTTCCATATGCCGGGCGCTGCACACTTTGCTTGTCCTGTTGCTGTGAACACACAATAAGATGGTGATGTTCCTGTAATCATTACGTCCGTATTTGCCGGATTCATCCTTCCGTCTGGACTTGGTTCATTACTTGATGCCTCGCATCCCTCCGATCCGAGTTATCGTACCTAGGGGAGGCGGTAGCATCGATTCGTGTATTTGCTCCATTAATTGCGGGCCGATCTTGTTGCACCTGATGGGGAGCCTGAACTCCTGCTGGGTTCCCCATCGTATTTTTCATCCAGGCACATTGGCGGGTTGTATGATTGGCTGGTCTGGATGGGTTTGATGTGTGAAATTTGCACGGCTGATCTAACATGGATTCGAACGTATATTTTGGCCTCTCTTGCCATTGCTTCTTTTGCTCTGGGGTCCATTGCCTTTTTCCCTCATTTCTTGATGTCCACTGTTGAGGTCCATTTTTCTGTCGTTGAGTTGCTCCGTGACTCGGCTGGTCTTGTGCTACTCCCGCCACCTGGGCCGAATTATATCTATAATCCGGCCTCTCCTCTCTTCTTCTTCCTCTGAAATCACGCCTGGATGACCCGGCCAATTCTCTCGCGTAATGGTCCTGTTGCTCACGATGATCTGCCGACATTAATTCCGGTTGGGTTGGGTCGCCCAATGCATAGGAATCTGCTATTCTGATAGTTTCTGCCAGTGTGGTTGGCATATCTCTTTGCAGGCATTGCCACAAAACGCTGGCATAACGGCAGCCTTGCGCGAACCAAGCGATTGCTTGCGATTCGATAACTCCCTCACATGAGTTTCTCAGGTTACACCATCGAGTTAAAAACTCTCTATCCGTTTCATTCGGCCTCTGCTTGCACATGGCTAGCTGTTGTGGTCTATTTGGCCTCTTGTATGTGCTGGTAAAGTTGCTGACGAACATTTCTTCGAAATCTAACCAGCAGTTGATACTGCCAGCTGGTTGATTATTCAGCCATACCCTGGCTGGTCCTTCCAACATCTGTGGGACATACCGCACTGCCCATCTTAAGTTGCCACCCGCTATCTTCACAGCGGTGGCATAATCAATCAACCAGTCTTGTGGCTTGGTACTTCCATTGTATGTTTTTGTGCCTCTTGCTAACTGAAAATTCGGCACTGGTGGTTCGCCCATGATCCGTGGTCCAAAACATGTCGGACTTGGAGGACCTTGCTCTTCCAACAACTCGGACCGGTATAGCCGATCCAATTTTACTCTTGCATCACTTGTCGGCAAATCAGACAGGATTCATCGTCAGATCCCATAGTGATTGTTTCCACCTGGTTTATGATTCCACCTCGGAATATCCATCGTTGTACCTTTCATTCATCGATTGTGGCGAGCTGGCCTCACTTCTCTTTCCCGCCGAGGCTCATGTCTTGGTTGCGGGTTGGTGGCACTTCTCTCCTACTTCGCCGGGTCTGGTTTTCATGATTATCTCTCGCGGGTTCTCTCCTGCCGAGATCCCCATTGCCTCGGCCCCCGCCGTCCTTTTCCATACGGCCGTGGTTTCTCTCCCCACTGTTACCTCAGCTTGCATTGCCTCTGTTCTCATTTGCCTTCCCAGCTATTGCCGGGTCATATGGAACAATTTGCTTGTTCCTCTTCCCTGAGGTTACTGCTTTCTCTTTTCGAGCGTTGTTTCCGGGTGAAGATGCCACTGCCACGGATAAGGCAGGTGCTGCCCCTGCCGAATGAACCATCCGTGAAGCCCCTGGTCTTGCCGGGTTAGTTCTGAGTATTTCCTCATTTTGCTGGTTCGCGATGCGCACCAGCTCATTCACTCTTTCTTGTTGTTTCTGCCGAGCTTCCGTTAACCCTCTAATTCCAATGCTGCGGCATTTGCCGCTCTGAGTTCTTCGGGTATCAGACTCGGCAAACCCAAATCACCTGATTACGCTCTGTGAGCTTCATGCTCTTGTTAATGTCATTCATGAGGTTCTTCCTCTTAATCTTAGTTCGTCCACCCGCTCGGGTGCGATATCAAGCTTATTAGCTTTTGCATATTCTCTTAGGGTCCTGTTAAAGGATTCCATAGGTCGATACTTTTTGGCCTCTACCAAGACCTTTTGCTCGGTTTCTTCTAACTCTGCCTGAGCATTTGCCGGATCAAGTATCGGCGCTACAGGTGTGGTTAAGTTTTCTATTGTCGCCTGAAGAATGTTCTCTGGTCTTTCCAGAGGTGGCCCTCTCACTCTTGGTGCCTTTGGGGTGGTGTCATGTAGCTCGGTCGGGTTTGCCACTGGCGGGATTACCTCAGTGGTTTGCAGTGGTGCCTTGGTGCGCCTTGTGCGCTGCGGCGGTTCTCTCGCTTGACTACCATCTGTTCAGCTTGAGCTCCTGCTGCGACCATCACCTCGACGCTGCCTGCAAGATGCTCTCCTGGTGGACGGCTCGCTGCGCTTCGAGGTGGCTCTCCTGCAACAACAACCTGGTGAGGATAAATGCCGGTGATGTCGACGCCGACGTAGACCCTGTGCTCGCCCAGGCCGATGAAGACCCCATTGCGCTGGGGAGTTTTCCCCCTGAAGCTTCCTGCATTGTCTCTGACATAGTCGCAGAGACCAAGTCTCTGGACCAAGCCAGAAACAACGCGCTTGCCGGTGTTGATGAAGTTTCCCGTCCGGATCACAACTCCGCTAGCACCGCTGGCCCCACTTGGGCGCCAACTGTCGTGGTGGTGGCACGGCAGATGCCATGGGTAGGCTAAAGTATGGGGCCAATGGATGCTAGTGGGATCTGGGGAGGGAAGATGCAACTGTCTCTACACTCAAGTCGCCAAAGTGATGATCTTTATTTCTCTCTTGATGGATTACAAATGCTCCTTGAGCTGTATATAGGGGGACAAGATGAATCTCCCCAGCCTAACGGTGCTCAAAGAGTCGATCCCTTCCTCAGGGTCCAAGCCTCCCCTTATAAAGGAGTGCCTTGGGTAACCTTAGGGCTGACGAGGCAAGCATATTCGTGGAATATGCTTGTCCCAAATTAGTAGTTCGGCGGCCTTCTTTCCCTGTCGCCCTTCTAACAATGGCAAGGCTCCAGTGGCCCCCTCCTGCGTGCCTCGGGCTCCAGGATCACCTCCGTGACCTCCTTCTCGCCTCTCGACGCTGTGCATCCTTGTCTCTTGTGCTTGGCTCGCTCGATTCCTTCTAGCCTGCAGCTATAGTTTGACCTTGGGCTTCTCCTTCTCCTGCAAGCTTAGATACCTCGGCCTTACCTTGTGTTACTCGGCTCGTTCTTCACCTGCATCAAGATCACTCGGGCTAACCCGGCCGATCCTCTTAGTAACTCGGCCGGGTAACTACTTGATTCATATACGCGGGCTTCTTGCCTCCGTTCATCGGCCGACATATCCATGATTCGGCCGACTTGGCCCGTAACTCGGAAACTAGACGGGGATTGTACCTCTGTCTTTCCCCGTCTCTGACCTACCCGAGGTCAACCCCCCGACACTACTATTTTTGATCCTTTTAATAAAAGGATTTGGTTTTCAAATGAAATAGAAGTTTTATAAATAAGGATTATTTTATAGAGCCAAATTAAACCTTGGCCAAGCTTTTGAAATAAAACATTTTGTTTTGATAAAAAAATAGTAAAGGTTTATTTAAAATAAATTAATAAGGATTTAATATCCAAGTTTTATTAATAAAGGTTTTGCTATTTCCAAAACATCAAAACTTATTTATTTATTTAAAATAAGTTTTCCAAGTATTTTGTATTTTCAAATAAAACCTACTGATTTGGTTTTTGAAAATATTTAGATTTCAAATAGAGATTTTACTAATTAAATCAAACCCTATTTGATTAATAAAACATGTTCCATTTTATTTAATTAATAAATGGAACCTAAAAAGTTTTAAAATATTATTTCATTTTGAACTTTGGTATATGTGTTAAACAGAACCAAATTCAAATGAAAAGTTTGATTATTGTTTGATTTGTTTTGTTTGTTTGAATTGTTTTTTGGTTTTCAAAACAAAAAATGAGAACAGAAAAGGAAAAACAATTTGCAAGAAAAAAATAAGGATCTGGACTCAGCCCAACTGGCCAAGCCCAATAAGCCCAGAAACCAGCCCAACCTTCCTCCCCGAAGCGTTTTCTCTCACACTCGAAACGACCCGCATAGATACTGACTGGTGGACCTCCCTCTCATTCTTTTTCCCACTGACCAACCGACCCCACTTTTTCCAGCTCATCTCCTTCCTCGCGATGACCACGCCGGCCGTTTCTGCCGTTGATGTCGCGGCTTCAATTCGCCCTAATGCCACGCCTTAACCTCGCTGTGACTGTATCCTATTAATCGCCAGCGTCTCCTCCTCCTTTCCCCTCACACGCCACTCCCTCTCTGCCCCGAGGCTGCCTCAATTTGGCTTGGCACTCCCTCTGTTCCGACGACACTCCGGTGCCAATTCCGGCGACTCAGCGCCGCCCATTGTTTCATTGACCACGCACACACACTCACCACTCCCTGGCGCATCTCCCAGTACCCTCCGTTCTACCGCGGGCGCCCCAGAGCGTCACCTTCGACAAGATCTGACCTCGCCGCCGTCTGTCTCGTCTCAGTCGAGCTCCTCCGGTAAGTCCAGACTGCCCCAAGCCTTCTCCTTCACACTCGCGTCATCTCCGTGATCCCCTGCATCTGACCACACTCTCTGTTTGCCTCCTCGTGATCGACAGCGTCGCCTTCGACCACGAACAGAACCTTCCGTCGCTAGACCTTACTCCGGCTAGCAATCCACCGCAACCCTGAGCGCCCCTCGACCCAAGAAGACCACGTCGAGCTTCCCCAGCCTCCTGCGATCTCGGTGAGCATCTTCCCATCCTCCCTTGCTTCCTGTTTGCCAGCACCGCCACTGCCTGGCTGTGCGCCGCCGCTAGCCACCGTCGACGCCGCTCGCATTTGGTCAAGCACGCTAGCACCGTAGGATCTTGATCCGACGCTTGCGATAGATTACTTAAGCAGCGAAGGGGTACGCTTTCTGAACCGTGCGATCTGTTAGATCCAACGCACCACAGAGCCGATCTGGCCGAACCAGTACCAGCCAGTCATATTGCGACGCGTGGCCAGAGTTTCGATTTAAAAACAGATTGAAAACAGATTTGAATTGCAATTTGAAAACCCTATAACTTTGATCCACACGTGCAAAATTTACAAATTTGATATCGTTGGAATCAGTGGAACAAACCCTATCCAACCATGCCTTTTGTTTAGCAAATAGTATCTGTTAGATGGTTTGTTTTTGCAGAAACATTTGTATGCTTGTTAAGACTAGAAAAATTGTTCAAAAATGTTTTTAGGGTTAAAATCTTTGCAAATTGTTTTGTGGTGAACTTAATGACCCTAGGAACCAACCCTTGGAGTTAAAAATGGATTTGTTAAAGTTTGGATGGATTAATTGATTTAGCCCATTTCTAGCCAAATAAAAATAATGGTTTTGTTATGAAAATGTTTTTGGAGTAAAAATTTTGGAAAAATGTTTTGGACCAAACCTACTGACCCTAAACACCAAGTTTTGAGAAACAACAACTTATTTGGTGAACAACCTAAAGTTGTTGCTTTGATAAAAATGTTTTCCACCACATAAAATAATGAAAGGATTTAAAATGGTTTATGGACAAAACCCTTTTGCAAATGACTTTGCCACTTTGGAAAAATGACCACTTTGGACCTTACAAAGTTTAGAAGCCTAGTGGAGACCACCTTTGCAATTAGAACCATCTCTTGCATGCCTACAAGCATGACTTAGAACCCATTGTTTTATGTGTGTGAATTGTTTGATTATTGGTTTGGAATGCTTGTTGATATTACGTTTGCTTGATTGATTGTAGTGAAGTTAGAAAAGTGTGAGACTAGCAAGATCAAGGAGTGAACCAACATTCCTACCAAAAGAAAGGCAAGTTACACTATCATCTAAAGTCCTACTATTTTCATTATACTTAGTGGATTTTGAAAAACATGCATGAAAAGAATCTTATACTTATGCTATGCTAAATCCTAATAGGAGTACCTATACATTCCTTAGTGAAAACTGTGTAGTTGTTACATGCTTAGCCATGCTATATTTTGAAAAGAGATACATGTTGAGATTTTTGTGAAGTTGAGAAAAGGACTTGTGTTTTTATATAATAAAACAAGGACTCAATGAACCACCTGGGTGGCCAAGGATACTTTGAGTTTTGGAGAAGGTGGCAACAAAAGGAGCCATGTATATGGCAATCTCTTTGTGTTGTGCTCCAAAGGAAACCACCCAGGAAACTTAGAGATTGAACATGTTTCTCCAATTGTGGCTTTCGTGTGCAACCACATGCTATTATGGCTCTGGCTTAGTCAACTACATTGGGAAGACCCATGCACTTCTTAACTGGACATGGGGACCTGGAATCCTACATGGGTGCTGAAGGCAAGCTAGCAATGGTGTATGGGAGGACCTTTTGGAAAGACTTCGTCACATTCTCAATCTGCCAGTACTCCATCTTGGTGAGCACTAATCCAGTGGCCACTGGTAGCAAAAGGATGGGATTGTGACATGTGGGTAAAGTGTACTCCTTCTGCAGAAGATAATAAAATCTAAGTACTTAGCCGTGTCCCCGGTTATGGACAATACTGAGCAACTAAAGTCTGAAGCTATGGGAGATCTCGACATTCTAATTTCTAAAAGAAAACTTTTAAGGACTTGATGCACTTGGGGTTACCAAGGAGCTCAAGAGACTTTGATAAAACTTGATGTACTTGGGGGTACCAAGGAACTCAAGAGATTTTGATGAAAACATGAACACTTGGGGTTACCAAGGAACTCATGGGATTTTGACAAAACTTGATGCACTTGGGGTTACCAAGTAGCTCAAGGGATTTTGACAAGGACTTGAACACGTGGGGTTACCAAGGAGTTCAAGGGATTTGTTAAAGAGATTTGACAAAGGACCAAAACCATTTTGAAAAGATAGGATAAATTATTGCTTTATGCAAATGAGCCCAAAACTCTACTTAGCCAAATATGCATGTATTGATAGGATCCACTCATATTCTACATAGTAGTGAAACTTGCCAATACAATTCAAATGTATGGACCCTTGTGGCTGTAACTTGTAATGTTGCAGGTTTGATTGATTTTAGTGAAGATTGATTGATTAGGATTACAAAGTCTACAACCAACATCTGCCTGTGGCACTTTGAAGATGAAGGACCCATGACTATAGTTATTTCCGCTGCAATGTAATGTAATAGCCAAATGAGCTATGTGTGATGTAATAAAACTATGTTATTCCTAGTTATAAAGTTATATTATGACCTTTGTTTCTTGATATTACATCTTAACTGTGGATGCTAGCTATTGATCTAGGGACTAGCATTGTAAACACAGGGGACTCCACCTTATATTGTTTAAAGGTTGGGACACTACCTCTACAGATGGTATCAGAGTATTGTGTTGCCTGTAGGATTTGTAACCCTAGGATTGGACAAAACCCCTTAGAAGAATAGGAGTTTTACTTGTTCCAAAAACTTATTTACAAAAACACTTGTAAACTCTTTCCTCAACCATTTTGGTTTCAACTCTACATCTCTTCTACTTCAACTTGATGGAAAAACCTACTCCATGACCAAAGACTACACCATGTGCAAAGGACTTCTTCAACACTTTCAACTCTAATGACTTCAACTTCTTCAACTCTAATGACTTCAATATCTTCAACTCTAATGACTTCAACATCTTCAGCATATTCACCAAGGACTTCCAACTTGGATACCACTAAGGACTACAAGTGAAACAAGGAAATCTTTCTCAAGATTTAGAGACTGAAGGAATGCAAAAGTTAGAAGGAGACCACATCACTAGAAGTTATAGTAACCACGAGTTTTTCTCAAGGAAACCATGACCTCAAGTAAGAATAAGCAACCAAAGAAGGATGGAAATATCACAAGTGAACCATATAGATGGACCACCATAATTTAGATAAGTCAAAACACACCAACTTATGTGGTGTAACAAAAATATTTTGTTGCCTAAGTAAGTGCTTGAACTTTGTTGTTTGAGTGAAATGTTTGGTTTGAGTTTGCATGCACATTGCTTGTGTGAATTGTGATGTGTGTGGTTAGAATTATTTCCTTAGAAATATCCTGCCTATTCTAATCCTCATTCAACCCAAACAGATGACTACTCCAAGAGACTCCAACATCAAGGTTGATGACACCAACACCAACCAAGAGGACAGCATGAAAGAGCTCATAGCAACCCAGAACCAGTTGAACCAAGTGACAGCTCAGTTCATAGCCAACTCCAGTGGAGAAGATCCGAAGCTACAAGGATTCTTGGAAACTCAAGGCCAACTGATGCTTAAGGTGACTGATCAAATGATCAAAATGGAAGAAAGCTATCCCAAAAGAGTTTGTGACAACAAGGATGACAGAAATATTATCCTAGATGGAGCACCAGCTTGCATTATTTGTGGAGACAAGGATCATACTTCCAAGGAGCATGGAGATCAATGCCCCAACTGTGAAGAGAAACATCCTGTTGGACAATGCCCCACCTCTCAAGCTACTTGCTACCTATGTGAAGTAAACAACCATGTTCCTATCCAATGCCCCATCTATTCCATTGTGGAACAAAGGAAACAAGGTGGAGTGCAAGGATCCAAGTCTACCTTACCTCCAAACAAATCAACCCAATTCAAAGGATCAAAGAGACCCAAGAAGCAAAAGATAGACAAAAGCCATGTGCAATGTCATAAGTGTAAGGAAATGGGACACTATTCAAGTGAATGCCTAGAGAACCCGAAGAATAAAGATATTGGCCAAGTAGTGTGCAACAACTGCAAAGAGCTAGGCCACTATGTAGCAACTTGTCCACAAGAGCCACGTAAAGAACTCAAGGACATCCACTGTTTCAATTGCAAGAACCCAGGACATTATGCAAGCAACTGTCCAGAAAAGATGAAGAACAAGTTGAACAAGACTATGGAGAAACTCAACCTTGGCCCATGACTCAAGTGTGGAAACAAAGGACACAATGCAAATGTTTGCCCATGAGAAATTTTCCCCAGGATCCCAAGAAGGACAATATGTAATTTTTGTTTGAAAATTTTTAAGGGTGGTAGTACCCTAGTTGTTTTGAGCCTACTTGTAACCCTAGCCTTCCCAAATCTCGGGACGAGATTTATTTTAAGGGTGGTAGCCTGTCACATCCCAAGATTTTCCAAATCTTGTAATGTGAAAAAAATAAATGAATAAAATAAAACTTTGTTTGATTTTCAGAGTGAGAAGAAACTTTTTGAATCCAATTGGAAATCTTCAAACCAATTTGTATCAAACAAAATCTTAAAGAGATTTAAAAAGGTAAACATTTAATAAAGGAAATTAAAATATTTTTGATCCTTTTAATAAAAGGATTTGGTTTTCAAATGAAATAGAAGTTTTATAAATAAGGATTATTTTATAGAGCCAAATTAAACCTTGGCCAAGCTTTTGAAATAAAACATTTTGTTTTGATAAAAAAATAGTAAAGGTTTATTTAAAATAAATTAATAAGGATTTAATATCCAAGTTTTATTAATAAAGGTTTTGCTATTTCCAAAACATCAAAACTTATTTATTTATTTAAAATAAGTTTTCCAAGTATTTTGTATTTTCAAATAAAACCTACTGATTTGGTTTTTGAAAATATTTAGATTTCAAATAGAGATTTTACTAATTAAATCAAACCCTATTTGATTAATAAACCATGTTCCATTTTATTTAATTAATAAATGGAACCTAAAAAGTTTTAAAATATTATTTCATTTTGAACTTTGGTATATGTGTTAAACAGAACCAAATTCAAATGAAAAGTTTGATGATTGTTTGATTTGTTTTGTTTGTTTGAATTGTTGTTTGGTTTTCAAAACAGAAAATGAGAACAGAAAAGGAAAAACAATTTGGAAGAAAAAAATAAGGATCTGGCCTCAGCCCAACTGGCCAAGCCCAGCAACCAGCCCAGCCTTCCTCCCCGAAGCGTTTTCTCTCACACTCGAAACGGCCCGCAGAGAGACTGACTAGTGGACCTCCCTCTCACTCTTTTTCCCACTGACCAACCGACCCCACTTTTTCCAGCTCATCTCCTTCCTCGCGACGACCACGCCGGCCGTTTCTGCCGTTGATGTCGCGGCTTCAATTTGCCAAAATGCCGCGCCTTAACCTCGCCGTGACTGCATCCTATTAATCGCCAGCGTCTCCTCCTCCTTTCCCCTCACACGCCACTCCCTCTCTGCCCCGAGGCTGCCTCAATTTGGCTTGGCACTCCCTCTGTTCCGACGACGCTGCGGTGCCAATTCCGGCGACTCAGCACCGGCCCTTGTCTCATTGACCACGCACTAACACTCACCACTCCCTGGCGCATCTCCCAGTACCCTACATTCTACCGCGGGCGCCCCAGAGCGTCACCTTCGACAAGCTCTGACCTCGCCGCCGTCTGTCTCGTCTCTGTCGAGCTCCTCCGGTAAGTCCAGACCGCCCCAAGCCTTCTCCTTCACACTCGCGTCATATCCGTGATCCCCTGCATCTGACCACACTCTCTGTTTGCCTCCTCGTGATCGACAGCATCGCCTTCGACCGCGAACAGAACCTTCCGTCGCCAGACCTTACTCCGGCGAGCAATCCACCGCAACCCTGAGCGCCCCTCGACCCAAGAAGACCACGTCGAGCTTCCCCAGCCTCCTGCGATCTCGGTGAGCATCTTCCCATCCTCCCTCGCTTCCTGTTTGCCAGCACCGCCACCGCCTGGCCGTGCGCCACCGCTAGCCACCGTCGGCGCCGCTCGCATTTGGTCAAGCACGCTAGCACCGTAGGATCTTGATCCGACGCTTGCGATAGATCACTTAAGCAGCGAAGGGGTACGCTTTCTGAACCGTGCGATCTGTTAGATCGAACGCACTACAGAGCTGATCCGGCTGAACCAGTACCAGCCAGTCATATTGCGACGCGTGGCCAGAGTTTCGATTTAAAAACAGATTGAAAACAGATTTGAATTGAAATTTTAAAACCCTATAACTTTTGATCCACACGTCCAAAATTTACAAATTTGATATCGTTGGAATCAGTGGAATAAACCCTAGCCAACCATGTCTTTTTTTAGCAAATAGTATCTGTTAGATGGTTTGTTTTTGCAGAAACATTTGTATGCTTGTTAAGACTAGAAAAATTGTTCAAAAATGTTTTTAGGGTTAAAATCTTTGCAAATTGTTTTGTGGTGAACTTACTGACCCTAGGAACCAACCCTTGGAGTTAAAAATGGATTTGGTAAAGTTTGGATGGATTAATTGATTTAGCCCATTTCTAGCCAAATAAAAATAATGGTTTTGTTATGAAAATGTTTTTGGAGTAAAAACTTTGGAAAAATGTTTTGGACCAAACCTACTGACCATAAACACCAAGTTTTGAGAAACAACAACTTATTTGGTGAACAACCTAAAGTTGTTGCTTTGATAAAAATGTTTTCCACCACATAAAATAATGAAAGGATTTAAAATGGTTTATGGACAAAACCCTTTTGCAAATGACTTTGCCACTTTGGAAAAATGACCACTTTGGACCTTACAAAGTTTAGAAGCCTAGTGGAGACCACCTTTGCAATTAGAACCATCTCTTGCATGCCTACAAGCATGACTTAGAACCCATTGTTTTATGTGTGTGAATTGTTTGATTATTGGTTTGGAATGCTTGTTGATATTACGTTTGCTTGATTGATTGTAGTGAAGTTAGAAAAGTGTGAGACTAGCAAGATCAAGGAGTGAACCAACATTCCTACCAAAAGAAAGGCAAGTTACACTATCATCTAAAGTCCTACTATTTTCATTATACTTAGTGGATTTTGAAAAACATGCATGAAAAGAATCTTATACTTATGCTATGCTAAATCCTAATAGGAGTACCTATACATTCCTTAGTGAAAACTGTGTAGTTGTTACATGCTTAGCCATGCTATATTTTGAAAAGAGATACATGTTGAGATTTTTGTGAAGTTGAGAAAAGGACTTGTGTTTTTATATAATAAAACAAGGACTCAATGAACCACCTGGGTGGCCAAGGATACTTTGAGTTTTGGAGAAGGTGGCAACAAAAGGAGCCATGTATATGGCAATCTCTTTGTGTTGTGCTCCAAAGGAAACCACCCAGGAAACTTAGAGATTGAACATGTTTCTCCAATTGTGGCTTTCGTGTGCAACCACATGCTATTATGGCTCTGGCTTAGTCAACTACATTGGGAAGACCCATGCACTGTCTTCAGTTAACTGGACATGGGGACCTGGAATCCTACATGGGTGCTGAAGGCAAGCTAGCAATGGTGTATGGGAGGACCTTTTGGAAAGACTTCGTCACATTCTCAATCTGCCAGTACTCCATCTTGGTGAGCACTAATCTAGTGGCCACTGGTGGCAAAAGGATGGGATTGTGACATGTGGGTAAAGTGTACTCCTTCTGCAGAAGATAATAAAATCTAAGTACTTAGCCGTGTCCCCGGTTATGGACAATACTGAGCAACTAAAGTCTGAAGCTATGGGAGATCTCGACATTCTAATTTCTAAAAGAAAACTTTTAAGGACTTGATGCACTTGGGGTTACCAAGGAGCTCAAGAGACTTTGATAAAACTTGATGTACTTGGGGGTACCAAGGAACTCAAGAGATTTTGATGAAAACATGAACACTTGGGGTTACCAAGGAACTCATGGGATTTTGACAAAACTTGATGCACTTGGGGTTACCAAGTAGCTCAAGGGATTTTGACAAGGACTTGAACATGTGGGGTTACCAAGGAGTTCAAGGGATTTGTTAAAGAGATTTGACAAAGGACCAAAACCATTTTGAAAAGATAGGATAAATTATTGCTTTATGCAAATGAGCCCAAAACTCTACTTAGCCAAATATGCATGTATTGATAGGATCCACTCATATTCTACATAGTAGTGAAACTTGCCAATACAATTCAAATGTATTGACCCTTGTGGCTGTAACTTGTAATGTTGCAGGTTTGATTGATTTTAGTGAAGATTGATTGATTAGGATTACAAAGTCTACAACCAACATCTGCCTGTGGCACTTTGAAGATGAAGGACCCATGACTATAGTTATTTCCGCTGCAATGTAATGTAATAGCCAAATGAGCTATGTGTGATGTAATAAAACTATGTTATTCCTGGTTATAAAGTTATATTATGACCTTTGTTTCTTGATATTACATCTTAACTACGGATGCTAGCTATTGATCCAGGGACTAGCATTGTAAACACAGGGGACTCCACCTTATATTGTTTAAAGGTTGGGACACTACCTCTACAGCGCCCAACCCCGCTTGCCCGCGCGCCCTCTAGCACCGTCCCCGCCATCGTCTAGTGTGGCCGCCGGCGTGCCTAGGTGGCAACGACGTGGCGCTGACCCTGCTCAGCCAGCGTGGTTGCATATGTGGCCCAGGGCCCCAGCAGTCAGTGACTGGGGCTAGCCTCAGCCCCAGTAAGAAACGACCCCTCCCACTCTGCTGATGTCAGCTGACGCAATAAACCTTTTTAAAATGATTAATTAATTTTAGAATCTGTTTAAATATTGTAAATTCAATAACTTTTGATTTATAAGTCAGAAAAATACAAATAATATATAAAAATGTTCAGAAAAATGAAACCTAGCTATTTAAGCTATCATCATGCATTTATCAACAACTAAAATGACAATTTTAATTAGAGAACAAAATCAACCCCTCTCATGTGTTCCGGAGTTTTCCCGAGTTAGGGTTTGTACCCCTCGAAACCCCGTTTAATTTGTCGAGCATGCTTTAGGGTTACATTTCAGTTCTAATCAACTTGTCATATCATAATTCTTGTTTGAGCATTGCATCGATGCCATGTGTTGATTGTTTCCCTTTCTTTCTGGTGATTTGGTTCTTCCCGGTAGAATACGATATCGAGATCGAGATTGAAGACAGAGATCAAGACCATCGAAGATCGACGAACAAAACTTGAACAACTATAACCAAGTCAAGTTCAAGATGTCCGAAGATCTACTTATTGGTTATCAACTGGCAAAGGCAAGCATAGCCCCACCATGATATAATCCTATGATTTCGAAAGCATTTCAATTCCTGCCATGATGCATACGATTCTACTGTGGTATTTTATAGATAGATAGAGTATCCTACCTATTGCATTACTCCCTTTGAGCTTATATTACCTGATCCACTGCTCCTAGCATAACTAGGTTTGGCTTGTGTGCACTGCTAGAGCATATATATGTGTCTGCTTAGCCATGCATAGCTATCAGTTCTGGTCCATCCAGAACGTGATGAGATGATATCAGAGGTGATATGAGTTTAAACATGCTAAGGCTTGTATGGGAGGCCACGGTGGGATGTGGTTTTTCTAGTCCCATGCTCGCCACCACTAGGACCTGAGTTCTTGCCTTTGGAACCAAGACGAGCGTACAACCACACGGAGCCTGGAAAACCTTACGAGCAACTAACTTGCCTAGTAGATTCCATGAGTCACATAGTTCGGGCGTTCCATTCGACATATGCATAGAAAATCTTTTGAAAGATTTGCCGGGTGAAGTTGGTGCATTCATAACAGGTAGGTAAGCGTGGCCGGGGTTGCTTGGGGTCGATGGAGCCCCTGGTGAACCAACCTCGCCTCACATCTTTAAGTACCGGCTTCGGGATTTGACCCTTTATGGCGGGACCATAATTATTGCGTGACTCATGGTCTCGGCGAAAGCAAGGTAAAGGTCGTGTCTAACCATCCTCTGTCGGTCTTCCAAGGAAGAGGGCTAATGATCTGGCATTAAGAGTCGGTTGGTACGTGTGGGTCAAGTTGTACACCCCTGCAGGGTAATAATCTTTCGGAAAGCCGTGTCCACGGTTATGGACGACTTGGGAACGAGGTGATGATCATAGAGAACTTTAACCTAATTGTAAAACTTGGCAGATCAACGTGTGCCTAAGGATGCTTCCTCATGGGTACGAGGGGGTGATCCTATATAGGGTTCAGATGATGATTTGGTGGATATCAAAAGATGATGATCAATATTTCAGATATGTCGCTCTCTTATCCCCTTTTAAAATACTCTGATTAGACGAGATTCTTCTCCCTCTCTTGTTTTATAAATAAAGATGGCTTTTCGCAAAACAACTCCACTAGCCAGAAGTCTTGTGGAGTACACCCTGTACTCACCCTTGCTTTGTTGATACTTTTGACAGAGTAAGTGTTCCCTGAAGATCAGTTTCATACTACATCGACATCGACAAGTAGCTTGGGGTTCCCGGTCAGCATCCTAGAATCTATGGGCTGGGACGTCATCATTATGCTTCAGGCCTCTTAGGCCATTTGTTAAGTTTGCTATACTTAATAGCATAATTTGCCTTCCGTTGTTTGATGTTTGTGGTTAGTGACCTCTGCTTGTAATAATTTGGTTCTCTGCTCAGTTATGAGCTTGCTGTAATAAATTTTGTGTCGTAGGGTCACTGCTGTGTTACCGATTCTTCACTGGATATTCTCGAGCTCAAGGTTAAGCTTATTTCAGATGGAGGTCTGCGATTTGTTTAGCCCTGACCCCGGGGGTGCCACAATATTTATGACCATATCACATAAAAAACAAAGCATGCCCAATGTAAATATACCATCTTAGCTTCCAAAATCCATTTCTGCACTTTTTGAATAAGTGCATTTAAGTGGGATTATAATCTCTAGAAAAATCCCATTTAAATCATGAAGAGATTATTTGACCTCCTCTATCCACCAGTACCATTTGCACACTTTGCCCAATGCAAGTTTTCAAACTTCATTCACAACCATTGTGAGGATCACATTTGCCATTTTAGCTTTTGGCTCAAATCAAAACCATCCCAAACCACATCATGGATCAAGCCAAGCTTGCACATCAACACACCACTCTCTCCTATTCGTGCACAGTAACCCAAGCTACTGTAGCACCTTCCCTTCCTTGTACCATGTGCTTGAGAGAGAGAGACAACCTATAAATAAAAGCATAGAAATAAGTGGGGCAGCAGCACCACCCTCCTCTCCACTCCCTACTCGACCCCAGTACCCCACACACCCTCACCACCACCCCTGGCAGCCAATGGAAAGGCCCTGGACCAAGCCCTAGACATGTATGATCTCGGTGCACCATACACAATGTCCCTTCGGTTTATAAGACCACATGCCACCCCAACTCTCCCTCCTCCCTCATTTGAATCCTCTCACCCCAGCTCACCCCTCCAGAGCGTCCTCTCCCTCCCCTGCCTAGCTTGCCCCGAGAGGAGAAGAAAAATGGCCTCTCGGCCATTTCTCAAACTCTGAGCATAGTACTCGCTCCTCTGCTCCATTCTCTCTCCATGTCCTCTCCCCGAACTCCCCTTGCTCCTCTGAAGCTAATCCCGTGCTTCTTTTCAACATGTAGCCACCTCTGGAGGTGTCGCCGTCGAGCTCCATCGCCCTTCCTTTGGTGGCCGTCGCGGGAGCACCTCTTCATCGTAGAACAAGATGAAGCCGACCCTCCCTGTGATCCTCGTCATTGGCCGCGTCCACCTGCACCCTCTACGGCCCCTCTCCTTCCCCGGTAATCCCTCCCCCGACCCTCTCCACTCTCTGCTAGGGTTTCCGCCCCTGGCGGCGACGTGGGGTTGAAGACGACCCTGCGCCGTACGATCCTCTCCAATCCGACGGATCACCTCGCCCTTACCCCTTCGCTTGTGCCCCTACGGTCAGGCCGACTGCTGGGCCGCAGTTGCTCACGCGTCGCCTACGCGCATCCAACGCCGTTGGTCCAGATCCCCTTCGCGCGGCCCAGATCCCCTTCGTGCGGCCCAGATCCCGGTAGATCTGGCCCACAAATCCCCTATCCCCTTCTCCCTTTTTAATCTTTTCCAGATTTGGAGGAATTGCATATTTTTGTAAGTATGGGGGAAAACTTCAAATGGTCATGTCAGTTTTATCATCATTACCACTCTTTTTCATGAGCTCTCTTGATGTCCCCATTACAATCAAGGACCAGGTAGTTAAATACATGAGACACTATCTATGGAGATAAAAAACTGCTGATGTGCAGGCTAAAGGCACTGCAATGGTTTCTTGGACAAAGGTTTGTAGGCCAAAGAATCAAGGTGGACTGGGAGTTCTTAATCTTAATATCCAAAATACTGCTCTGTTGCTCAAGAATCTTGATAATTTTTTTAACCACCATGATATCCCTTGGGTTCACCTTGTCTGGGAATCTTATTATAACCAAGGTAAACTTCCTGGTTATCAATTGTTAGGATCATTCTGGTGGAAGGCCCACCTAAAACTCATTGATGCCTATAAGGCAATGGCTAAATGTCAACCTAGAAATGGAAAAACTGCCTATTTTTGGTCTGATCTGTGGGATAAAGAATATATGCAATTTCAGATGCCTCATCTGCTCTCCTATGCAAAGAACACCAGAATTACTGTCAAGGATGTTGTTCAGACTGAATATCTTGAGGATCTCTTTAATATTCCTCTGTCTCAACAAGCTTTTACTTGAATTGAGATGCCAACAAATTAATCAGTTGGCAACACCTAACAAATGGACCTACATTTGGGGTAGTGAAAACTTTTCTCTTAAAAAAGCCTATAAGATTATGGTAGGCTATCAACCTGCTCCCCCACACTTCACCTGGATCTGGGATTCTTCTTGCCAGGCTAAACATAAATTCTTCTTCTGGCTACTTCTTCTGGATAGACTAAATACAAGAAACCTTCTCAAAAGGAAAAAATGTTCTGTACCAGACTACAATTGTGTAGTTAGAAACTGTCACTCCGAAGAAACTTTGATTTACCTTTTTTGGAACTGCCCTTTTGCCGCTGAATGCTGGGACTACATTTGTCCCCATAGAGATCATAGACTCTCTGTGTTCGAGGCTTTACAAGACATAAAAACCAGACTCAAGCTTCCCTTTGCCATTGAGATAATAATTTTAGCTGCTTGGGGAATATGGATCTGTAGAAATAACAAAATATTTGAGAATGTCACACCAAAATTCTCTACCTAGAAGGTAGTATTTCTACAAGAAATGAGATAGGTCAAACTCAGAATAAAAATAAGCATGGTCCCCAATTTGATTGATGGTTCCAGACTCAAGTACATTAGTGGGTTACTTCTGGTAAACACAGTGTATCATCTATAATGATCTACTCCATTGTAACCATATACTTATACTTTGTACTATGATGCTATGATTATATAATAAAGAAAAAAGTTGCAGTGGGGGATCCCTCCCCTACTGTTTTACCCTCAAAAAAATCTTTTCTAGATCTAGTATACTTAACAGTTTAGATTAAATGCAAACAAAAATGTAAAGGACCCAAACAAATCTAGAAAATATTTTCCCTAAGTACTCAAATATCTTTTCTAACATGCGGACTTGGTACTAGACTAACTGGATTTCTAGAATAAATATGATAAATCATATACCTAGATCTGTCCAGTGCACTAAATAAATACCCCAGGGATTTTCACTAACCCACATGGGGTAAATCCAATTTCTCCAGGAAGGTATAATCCATACCTTTCATGTCCCATAGGCCCCATACCCAATTGCTTCCTAGATTTGCTGGTAGCAAATATAACAAGATCAAGCCTTTTCTGCCTTTAGAAAATTCCCTAGGTCAAACCAAGTGAGGTTATGATCTAATTCCAACTCCTTTTGGACACACCTAACCATATATTTCAAAATCCAGCAGCTCATAATTTTAGGAGACCTGGTTGAATTTTGGTAAATTAAACTATTCTGTGTATTGTTTAATCACCAATAAATTCATAATAGTAGCTCTATAACTCCAAAAAAGTTGATTCCAATTTCTACAGAAAGGTATTCTACGTACCTAACGTGTATCCTTGTAATCACATTAAAAGCCTCTACAGATTAAAAATGATGAAAAAGACAAATCCTAGACAATACTGCCTTTGAGAATTTCTCAAGGGAATTCTGGTAATTGTTTTGAGGTGATTCCAAATCCTCTTGAATCAGTACACTAAATACTACCTAATCACCCAAGTAAATAATTTTTGGAGCTCCATAAATTGTCTAGTGAATTATTCCCTAAAACTAGAGCTTTAATCACTATAAAATCTATTATAAACCAATGGAAATTGATAAAATAGTAAAACCACTTTTGTTGGCTTCATTTTATCAATACCTATCTGATGGTATCATTTTTATACAATGGTATCATATAGATAAATCCCTTGGTCAAAAACCCTCTCTTAGGTAGTTCCTAGACTCTAAATCCAAAGGGATCCTTTCCCTAATGCCTCCAAATCTTCTCCCAATCCAATCAAATCATACCTACAACACCCTACTAATGTATATCATGCAATCATCTTCTGCTTGCTGTATGGTTTGATGCTTACATGCCTTGTATTGATTGTGGTGTTGTTTGTTTGCATGTATGCTCAATAACGGCGATAGTTGCGATTGTGTGACGCCGTGATGAAGGAAGCATCAGGGTTATCCTTATTATTGTTATTATTGGTTTTCTGGCATTCTAAATAAGTCACGGGACATCTCTCTAGTCACAGGCAAGCCACCTTCTTGCTCATATGCCTTGTCCTATTATTTTACCTATGCATGTTTTAGCTACTTGTTTATGCAAATTGCATTGTTTTACTATATTATGTTTTATATGGGGAATGTCTGGCTCCTCCAAACCATTACCCCCTTAGTACCGTTAGGTACAACTCATTTTATGGTACCTACCCGCCCTTAGTATGGTAGATGGTGTTTAACACCATAACCCCTTGAAGACCCCGTTTTAGCCGAAGTAAAAAAACTATGGGATGGGAAGACCCCGGAAAAAGGCTTACAAAAATGTTTTATGAGAAAACCTTAGCGAGGCTTGGCCTACCAAGTGGTTTGGGAAAATGAGAAAGGATTTGGTTTTACAAAATGGTCCGGCAATGGATGGAGGAAAATTTTTACGAAAACACGCTGGGCTGTACAGTTTACTATGCTGGAACAATTAACCCGTGCAACCACATTACTCTGCAATGGGACGGGGCTGGGCTGGAAGTTTGTCTAATCTGGTATAGGTGCCTCAAACTACTACGGGGGAGAACAAATTCCCAGAGGCTGGGCTTTCCCCTGTAAAGGCCCATGTAAAACATCGGTCTAGGGAAGGTAAATACCGTCTAATGGCGGCCAAACGATACTATGAACCCCTCATTGAAAGCGCTCACCCTGCGGGGTGCAAAACGCGCTCCGGTTGGCTTGTGACTATATAGGGCATCCCGGTTTTGTGGGTATTAACCTCATAGGGTAGGAACTTGTATCGGAGAGGGCATTCGAAAGGTCTTGACCGGTTATTCGACCCACGATCGGTGTAGAGCAGGGACGGGTAATCAGATGGTGTGGGTACAATGTACAACCTCTGCAGAATGTAAATCTATTCGAATAGCCGAGTCCTCGGTCATGGACGGTGTGCAAGCGGCTATACGACTGGTGATGATTTTGTTTTCAAAAAGGACTTCGGAAGAGAAATGGCTTGGAAATGATTTGACCATGATATGGTCGGAAAAAGGAGGAAGGAGTTTGGTCATGAGATGACCGGAAGGAAAAACAAATGGGTGACCCAAATCCTAGTATTTTTCTTAAAACTTTTCAAAAAAAAATTCCCAGGGTTTTACAAATGTTTTTCAACAAAGATATAGAGACATGCTATATCTACAAGAGAACTAGTTTATAAAAGAACCTCTCCTAGAGCCATCTTACCACAACCATAAAGCATATCCTTTATTTCTATTCTCTTAAGGTGGTTTGCGAGTACATTCCAAGTACTCACCGGCATTGTCCCTGGCTATTTACTTGGCCAGATTGCAGATGTTAAGAAGTGACGAAGGTGTTGACGTCTATGCGAGCTAGGCGTCTTCGATCGATTACTGTAGGTTAAGGCATGACATGGGCTCTGCGCTTGAAGACTTCCGCTACTTGTGTTGTAATTCCCATAAAGGCCACTTTGTAAGTTTTGTACTCGTTAATTTATGGATGTTGTAATGATACTAGTCGGTTATGCTCACGGCTCACTGATCATGGGAACGTGAATTGTATGCATAACGGGTATTCTCGGACCGTAAATCCGGGTGCCACACCTTTCTTCACAAGGCAATACACAAACTTCAATGGAAACATTAGTGTAAGCAAAAAATAAACCTTTGGGTACACACTTCAACTGAAATCCATCAAAACAAAGGCTTCTATAAGAGGAAAATGCAAATGATAACAGAAACCTGTCAAAACAGACCAGTAGGTAAAGATTGATTTTTTTCGGAAACCTTCTATTGCTAAAATCAAAAAGTGCAGAACTAATAAAAGTTGGGGAACAACTTGGAGAACAAGCACAGAAAAATGCAACTCCATCCAAAGTACTGAGCTCCTCACGAATTTTTACAATTCAGCACAAAAATTTGTCCCAGGACAGCCACTTTTCACAACTCCTCTACTTCACAGAAGTAGTTGAACTTGACACAAAAACCAAAACAAAAAGGATAAGGAGCAATTATTACTGAAGTAATAAATTCCAAGACTCGACAAAACTCTTGGGTTATCTCCCAACAAGTACTTTTCTTTAATGCCTTTAAGTTAGGATCGAAACTTTCAAAGATGCTCACATAGTAGGAGATAAATATTTGAAGTGAAAAAGAGCATCAAGAAGCAAATAACCAACACATTTGAGTCTAACCCACTTCCTATGCATGGGAGTATCATGAGAAAACGAATTGTTGAAACAAAAAGCCACTAGCATAGGAATACAAAACAAATGCAACTTTAAAGCTTTTAATGTAAAGCGGGGAAACTTAACATTATTGAGATGCATAAAACCATGTTCCCCTCTCTCATAATAACTTTCAGTAGCACTTTGAATAAAGTTGACAATATAACTATCACTGGCAACAACTTTATCATCAGAATGAGCATACTTACAGTCACCAAAAAGATATCCAAGGTCATAAACTAGATCAATAGAAGCAAGTTGTTCCATCCTGAAATCTTTGTTAGGCAAGCTATTTTCACAAGGAGCTTTAGCAAATTTGGAAAAGTTAAACTCATAATATTCTCCATCAAACTTAGTTAAAACTTTTTCCTTGTTACAATCTATAATAGCTCCATAAGTGCTCAAGAAAGGTCTACCAAAAATGATAGGACAAGTTTTGCTAGCTGTAGAATTAAGCAGTAGAAAATCACATGATACTTAATCTTACCGCAAAGAACCTCCACATCTCTTACAATACCAATGGGGCAAATGGTTTCCTTATTAGCAAGGTGAATAACCACATCAATGTCCTCAAGCTCATAAGGACCAATTTCATGCATAATTTCCCTGTAAAGCTCATAAGGAATAACACTAGAACTAGCACCAATATCACATAAACCATAATAGCAATGATCACCAATTTTAATAGAAAGCACATGAACACTAGCTTTTCTAGCTTTACTAGGATGAGAGATAATATAAGAAGCGTCTTCACAGAAGATAATGTGCTCATCCTCTATATTTCTAGTGACAGGGTCTTTCACAATAGCTACCACAGGTTCAACATTCAATTGCTTATCAGGTTCCACAATTTTCTTAGTACCTTTATTTTTTGCACTAATAATCATAGAATACTCCTTTACCTTAGCTAGGAAAGGAACTTTCTCAACATGAGGTTCATGCACAATATGATTAGTAGTACAAACTTCAGTACTTCTAATAGGAACAAGACTAACAACATATTTATAAGGAGCATGGTACTTATTCCACTTCTTCTTGGGAATTTCTATGTCAGAGGCAAAGGACTTAAAACAGTTGGCAATAATTTGGGAATCAAGACCAAACTCGTTGCTAATATCACGGAAGTCATCAGTTCCCATAAAAGATTTAATGCATTCATAATCATAGTTTATACCTGACTTTCTTCCTTTGTCATTCTCCCAAGCTTCAGTGTTCTCTTGAATACGGTCTAGCAGATCCCATTTAGCTTCTTCCTTCATACGTGTGAATGATCCAGCACAAGAAACATCTAGTAAATCTTTATCATGAAGAGAAAGCCTAGCATAAAAATTATTGACAATAATATTGTTAGGGAGTTCATGAATAGGACATTTAAGCATTAGTAATTTCAATATCCCCCAAGCTTGATCTATACTCTCTCCATCACAAGGCCAAAAGTTATATATCAGATTTCTATCCTTATAAATCTCACTGGGAGGATAGAGTTTAGAATAAAAGAGAGATGCCATTTCCTCCCATTCCATGGATTGTCCATTCTTCAGCAGCTTATACCATTCTTCAGCTCTCCCTTTCAAGGATATGGAGAGTAACTTCTTCTTCACCTGTTCTGTTCTGATACCTGCACACTTAAACAACCCGCATAATTCATGGATAAAAAGCAAGTGATCACCAAGATGGACAGTTTCATCCCCTAAATAATAATTATCCATAACACGATCAACAATACTTGTAGGTATCTTAAAAGGATTTATCTCAATAGGTGGTGGTTCATCTACTACCATAGCAGTGGTAGTAGGTTTCCCAAACAGAAAACCAAGTGGGTTATCCATATTGGAAACAAAGCAACAAATATAAACAAAAGGAATACTCATAGTAGAAGTTTCCCTTACCAGTTCCACTCTTCAATAGCGCTTCACTCCCCGGCAACGGCACCAAAAAATAGTCTTGATGACCCACAAGTATAGGGGGTGTATCGCAGTGCTTTCGATAAATAGGAGTGTCGATCCGAACGAGGAGCAGAAGGTGTTGACTAGTGGTATGGAGCAGGAACTCTCTGTAAATACTTAGCAAACTGATTTTTAGGTTTTTTTATAAAGCAAGGAAATAAAGTGCAAGTAAATAAAGACATCAAATAATTGAAACAAGTGGCCCAATCCTTTCTTAGCAAAGTACAAGCCGGTGGAAATACTTATAAGGACCAAACGTTCTCGAGGACACATTGGAATTCTGTCAAGTGCTTTCGCTTCAAATAGCTGAGTACTCTTCTTTGATGTTGTAAGTGTTGTGTGGGTGAACCTGTGCTAATGTACCGACCTTACTTGGACTAATACATACTTGTGATTAAACCCCCTGCAAGCATCCACAACTACAGGAAAGTAATTAAGATATAAATCTAACCACGACCTTAAACTCTGAGATCCTACACTCCCTTGTGCAAAGGTGTCCTAACGGGGGTTTAGGTTTCTGTCACTCCGGAAACCCCACAATTAGTATCCAAATACACAATGCATTCCCCTAGGCCCATAAATGGTGAAGTATCATGTAGTCGACATTCACATGACACCACAAGAAGAATAGCACCACAACTTAAATACTAAACCATTGAATAACAACTCAACACAAATCTAGTACTAACAACATGACTTCTACCATGTCCTCAAGAACTAGACGAACTACTCACGGGACATCATATGGATCAAGATCAAAGATGATTTGGTAATGGATAACAATCTAAACATAAATAATAATCCAATGGTTTCACTCACAAGCATCAACTACAATAGTAATCAACACTGGGAAAGTTTCCCCTAATGAACTAAGCAATATCCAACACAATTGTTACAGCGGGACGGAGTGGTGATGATGGTGCTTGTGGAGATGATGGTGTGGATGATGATGATTATCCCGATGAATCCTAGCTTGATGATGGTGTTGATGGCAATGATCACCCCTCTCCGGGAAGGAATTTCCCTGGCAGAAATCTGTCTACCGGAGAGATCTTTCTCTCTCGGTGTTTGCCGCCCCGGAGAGGCGGCGAAAATCTTTCTGTGGTCGCCCTCCTGGTTTTAGGGTTCCGTAAGGAATATATAGGCAAGAGGGCGGAGTTGGAGGCTGAGCAGGTGGGCCACACCTGCCCTAGGAGTGGCCCAGGGGGGACCCGCGCCTAGGGGGTGGGCCCCCTATGGCCCTTCTTCGCCTCCCCTTCTGGCTTCCTCTGTCTTCTAGGAAAATATAATTTTCCCATATTTTTCTGGTATTTTTCTGATCTTCGCGAAATTGCATCAAAACACCTCTTTTTCCATCAGAATCCAGACTCCGGCAGTCCATCCTCCAAGAATCATCCAACAGGCATAAATAGATGAAAAGACATAAGTATTACCTCATAATAAGACATATATCAATGAATGGAGGCAAATTTGATATAAAATGGTGATGCAAATTGTCAGCCGGGAACCCCAAGTTACTCGTCGATGTCGATGCCATAACAAACTCTTATTTTATGGTAACACTTACTCTATTGCAAAAGTATCAACAAAGCAAGGATGACTATAGGGTGTACTTCGCAAGACTTCTGGCTGGTGGAGTTATTTTTCATAAATCCATCTTTGTTTATAAAATAGGAGGGATAAGAAGCTTGTCTAATTAGAGTGTTTTTAGAAGGGGATAAGAAAGCGACATCTCCAAAGTATTGGTCATCATCTTTTGATATCCACCAAATCATCATCATCGAACATCTACATGGATCACCCCCTCGTACCCAAGAGGAAGCATCCATAAGCACACTTTACTTAACTTGCCAAGTTTTACGATTAGGTTCAAGTTCTCTATGATCCCATGTCCATTCCCAAGTCATCTATAACCGTGGACACGGCTTTTTGAAAAGATTATTACCCTGCTGGGGTATAAAACTTTACCCACACGTGCCGACCGACTCTTAGCGTCACTTGACACACTTCCTTGGTGTTCTGATAGAGGGTGGTCGACCGAAACCTTTCCCTTACTTTTGCCTAATCCATGAGTCACCAGAAGGGCTCCCGGCTGTGGTAGTTGGCCATACTCCCAGGCAGTCCTCGACTCTGTGTACCGATATCCATTTCAATGACATGCATCCTTCACCCGGCCACATCCTTTATGATTCACCATCTTCAACCCATCCAAAATGCAGATGCCAACTCCCATTCTCAAACTACGGACTCATGGATCAGACTAGGCAAGTTGGGGTCAAGGGGTTCCCAAAGCCCCGTGTGATTGTACGCTCATATTGGTTCAAGAGGAAAGAACCTCGGGTCCTAAGGGTGGCAAGTATGGGACTGCAAAAACCACAACCCGCATGGCCTCCCATACAAGCCTTAGCATGTTTACCTCACATCACCTGTCATACCACGTTCTCCTGTCCAACTAGGTTTATTCAGATCTTGGATCCATCAACCAGGTGAATCAGCAGAACAACTAAGCATGGCTAAGAACAACAGATAAAGTAGCTCTAGCAACGCTTCACAAGACAAACCCTAGTTATGCTAGGAGCGGTGGATCAGGGATTATAGGTTCAAAGGGAACATGCATCAGATAGGATTACTCTATCTATTGATAAAAGACTTTAGAATCGTATGCACATGGCAAGAATTGAAATACTTTGAAAGCATAGGATTCATATCATGTGTGGGGTTTCGCTTGCCTTTGCCTGTTGATACCCAATACAGATCTTCAGATTCATCAGCTTGACTTGTTCGTCAATAACAAGGATATAGATCTCCAGGGTTCATCTTCTTGTCATTGTTCATCGATGACCTTCAATGGTGTTAATCTCGATCTTCAGTGTTGGACTCGATCTCGATTCCAATATCGTATTCTACCGGGAAGAACCAAACATCGGGAAGAAAGGAAACAATCAACACATGTCATCGTTGCAATGCTCAATCAAGAATGATGATATGACAAGTTGAATTGTATTGAAATTGATACCCTAAACATGCTCGACCATTTAATCGGGGTTCCGAGGGGTGCAAACCCTAACTCGGGGAAAACTCCAAAGGCATAAGAGAGGGTTCCTTTTGTTCTCTAATTAAACTTGTCATGTAAGTTGTTTAACAATGCATGATGATAGCTTAAATAGATAGATCTCATTTTTCTAAACATTTTGATATATTATTTGCATTTTCTAACTTATAATTAATTAGTTATTGAATTTACAAGTTTATAACAATTTTCTATAATTATTTAAATAATTTAATAGGATTCTTGTGTCACGCTGATGTCAACACACCCTAACCTTATCCTTTTTCACCAAAGCAGAACCTAGCCACTACGGATGATAGGTGGGACCTGGGCCACATCGGAGCCACCTCAGTGCCACGTCGGCTCGTCGGGGAACACTGCAGACGACAATAGAGGATGACACTAGGGAGCAAGCGGGGATGCGTGATTGTGTGTGTTGGATGCCCGAGGCTGCAGGGAGCCAAACGGTGGTGGCGACGCCCCTTTTGGGTCGCAGGAGCAGCGCCAACGAGCCTGTCTGGCGACAGAGTACGCCGACGTTCGGCGACAGGGCGAACCAGAGAGGGAGAGGGAAAACGGAGGGAACTGGAAGATGCAGGAACTCACCATGGAGGCAGTGGAGGGGTCGGTGAGGCCGGGCGAGGTCGGAGGGTGCCGGAATCGACGGTGAGGCGATGGCCGATGACGGGGAAGGAGGTACCAATTGTGGCATTAGGAACGACTCCGGCTAGCGCTGACTGGGGAAATCGACGGAGTCGAGCACGGATGTCCCTTTATTGTGCTCAAATGGACAAGGGTTGTCCAGAGATGACAGCGACAGACGGCTCTGGCCAGAGCTAGGGTTTGACCTTCAGGGAGAGGGAGAGAGACAGTGAGCAAGTTCGGGGGAGAGTGAGAGGATAGGGTGCATAGGAGGGCGTCGTGGTGATCTTATCCTCGCGTATGGGGCAGCGGATGCATCGTGACGGTTGTAGGAGATCGACAGCACACGCTCGGGCGAGGGAAGACGCCGACGAGGTCGAGGCCGAAGTGGTGTCGGGCCGAGGACGGGCTGGCGTGGGCCAAGCTGGTCCGCGGGGAATTAAGGGCGACGGCTGCTGGCCACTGCATGTGCGGCAGGGAGAGAGGGGAGAGGAGCTGGGTTCGGCCTAGATAGATTAGGGTAGGTTTTTTTATTTGCAAATTCTTTTTCTTTTTATGTTTTCTTTTCTCTCTTTGTAACCGAATTTCAAATCTGTTTTGATACATTTCAAATTACCAGAACTTCTACAAACATTCAAAATATTTTAGAGACCCTTGTAATCAATTTGGGTTCCATAATTTTTGTAGTTTTCAAAATTCAAAACCATTTTGAATATGTTTCGAATAGGGAGGGGAAATAGGGTTTAGGGTTTTAATAACCTTTTCTTGCATGCATTTTTAGTTATGATGCTCATGAATGCACAAGCAAACCCTAATTATCATTAGTAGAACTAGGGGTGTTACATAAATGAACTATGATAAATAATTTCTACATATGATTCCTACACTGCTCAGGAAAATGATTTGATAGTCCCTTGTAAGGATAATATGATGGATCCTTACTGTTTAAGATAAATTCTTAAGAGGTAATGATTTTTGAGGTGGTACTATTCAAAAGATGTGCCTAGAAATATTCATTTAAGGATGCTTATATATCTAGTTATAAGAATAGGGAATTCTATCCAAGATCGGTGATGCACATGCTGAGATCTTGGTGTGCTTTGCAAAGATTTATTGTTAGATTTATTTACTTTCTTCTATGATGGATACACCTCACTTGTGTGTTTTCTAATAAGATTACATATGAAACAACACATGATCTGATAGATTGGATAGGATTTATCATGTGATGGTTTTGTATGGACTCACCACACAGCTATTTGTTGGTGATGTTGTTGTGCTGGTTGCTCTTGCTGGCTTGATCTTGGTGGCTTGAACTTGGTTACTTGATCACTCCCTGGATCTTGTTCTGCACCTCCTGGTACTGGTCCTGCTCCTCCTTTCTCCTATGATCTTGTTCTTGTCCTTGCTATCCACATGCACCTCCCCCTCCTTATGTCACCATCCTTTGGATGATTTTTTGGTTTTTTGTGTGAATTGGTTGGTGGATTTGTTGGGGTTTTGGAAAGATCAGTGTGTTCTTGGCTGTGTGCTTGAGAATGTGGTGATGAAATGAGATAGTTAGCAGCTATGCTGCGGCAGAGTGTTCCCCTTTTGACTGCTTGAGCTGTTGATGCTGTGTTGACAATACACAACATGCAGTTAGGTGATTGAGCTGCTTCACTATTTGATTCATTTGGATCATATCGAGTGAATTTGTTTTCAATACTTAACCTTTTATTGGTTACTATCCTGGTGAAACTTGCCACTTTCTATAGCTAATGATGTTGATCTAAAGCTGTTGGTTTTAAAAGAACAAATATTATACTCAATGGGGTAAATAGGAATAGTGCACTTCACTGTTCTCCACTGAGAGTAATACTAACAATTTAACATCTAGTTTCTTTTTGTTTTGTAGGAACAAAGATCTAGAAACTCAAGATTTAGTATAGGAATAGATAGATAGATTAGGGTTCTATCTTATACTGTAATCTTCCATTTGTTCTTTTGTAAAGAATCTTTGTAATGATATTATTGTTAAATTTCGTTGTAATTTGTTTTCTGTAATATTGTAATTTGATGTATTTATCTCCCTTTGTATTATTGTAATTGAATAAAGAAAAGAAATAAGTGTGGGACCCCGGATTTACGGTCCGAGAATCCTCGTTATGCATACAATTCATGTTCCCATGATCAGTGAGCCGTGAGCATAACCGACGAGTATCATTACAACATCCATAGATTAACGATTACAAAACTTAAAATAGTGCCATTATGGCGATTACAACAAAAAAGCAAAAGTCTTCATCATAGAGCCCATGGCGTGCCTTAACCTACATGCGACTGTGTCACATCCCAAGATTTTCCAAATCTTGTAATGTGAAAAATAAATAAAACAAAATAAATTATTGTTGAAAAACAGGGTGAAAAGAAACTTTTGTTTTTAAATGGAAACTTAAAATCCCATCTTGAACAAACTTTAATTAAAGTTTGAATTCAACAAAATCCAAATCAAGTGAATTGCATTCCTCAATGAATGTATCTTGAAATTTAAACACTTGGAAAATAAATCCAAAACCCTAAACCCTAATGGAATAAAATCATTTCCAAGTTATCCCCAAGCCTATGGATTTGATCCATATAAAAATTTGTCAGCAAACAATCATAAATGATCAAGAAATGACAAATAGAAATAATATTAAAACCCTATAAATTGGTTTAACTTAATTTGGAACCATGGATAAAATCTTATGAATATAATAAGATAAGGAATTGAATTCCCAAAGCTAATAAAGACCTTATCTAAAATTCATACCAAAATGGAATCACCAATGATAAGATTTTACAAATTGGAATCACCAAGTTTGGATCTCTAAAAAAAGATATGAATTTTATAAGATGAAGAAAGGAATATTAAATAAGGAATATTTAAAGACCAAAATAAATCTTGGCCTAATCCATTAAGCAAATGGAATGAATATAATCCAAATCAAATAAAATAAAAGGATAAAGAATTTCCAAAATAAAATAAAATGGCAATAACCATTCTATCCCTATTTTAATAAAGACAAATCTCTAATAATAATTATTATATAATTCATGAGAAAATAGTATTTTGGAATTTACCCAAATGAAATAAAAGTGGTTTAATCCAACTTAAATAAGATTAAAGAAATCTTCCAAATAAACCTTAGGGAATTAAAACCATAGTTAAATCCATTGGAATTAAAATAAATACCCAATCTTAAATGATTAATAAATCATATTAAATACTTTCCAAATAATTCAAAGATGAATTATTTGAACCCAAATAAACAAATAAAAACCTACTGAAAGGTTTTGGAAAGTTTAAAGAATTTAAATGGTGTTTGATAATATTATTAAATCTTATTTGATTTAAAACTAGAGCCTATTTTGAATAATTAAAAGATCCAAAAAGGAATAAATCTTTATTCCAAAAATTTACTTCAGAATATGCTACTAACCAATATTTGAACCTACACAAATTTTGGCAAAGGTTTGAATTCAAATGAGTGTTTGAATTGGTTGTTCAAAATCAAAACAGAATAAAGGAAATGGAAAAATAAAAACAAGAAGAACAAAAAAAAGACCCAGCCCAACTGTCCACTGGCCCAACAAGCCCATTTTCCTCACTCCACAGAAAACGATTCGCACCCACGTTCGAACCCGCACGGTCACTGAATGCCAGGACCAACCTTCCCCTCTCTTTCACTCACTGACAAACGGGCCACGCGACCACGTCACTTTCTTCCTCACCCTCCCGCTGACCTCGCCGGCCGTTGCTGCCAAATCAATGCCGGCGTAATATGGAGTAACGCAGCGATTAATCGGCCCCTCGATCATGCGTACTAAAGCACATGCCCCTCCTCTCTACTTCCCCTCCCTCGCACGCACCAGCTCGCCACCGGGCTGCGCTAATTTCACCAGAGACCAGACCACGCCTTGCTCCGACGAGCTCGCAAGCAAATTCCGGCCAGCCTCCTCCACCCCTCGCCAACTGGAACACATGAGCACCTTCCCCAGATTCTGGCGCACCTCCCTGCACCCTCAGCTCACTCGCGCGAGCCCTGTGTCATCGACTCCGTCTTCGTCTGAACGACGCCATCGTCTGCTCCAACTCCGACGAGCTCCACAGGTAGCCTCTGACCGCGCCGCCCTCTCTCTTTGATGCTCCCATGCTCCCTACTCTCCCACGCGTCTAATAGTATCATCTGCCCCCTCTCCTGTGCTCTACAGCAAAGTCCCCGACGACGACAACGCATGCCCGTCACCAGACACCACTCCGGCGAGGAATCCCCGTAGCTCCAGCGCGCCCCTCGACAAACGGAATGCACCTCGAGCACCCCCACGCCACGGCGAACTCGGTGAGAACCTCTGTTCACTCCCTCGCTTCCTAGACTTGCCGAACCACCGCCACAGACACGCCGCCGCCAGTCGCCGTCGCCAGCGCCGCTGCCTAATGGTCAAGGCGATATGATCCATAGGATTTTCATCTGACGGTTAAGATTAGAACGTGAACGAAGGGGTACGCTCACCTCTGTGCCGCACGATTCACTTAAATCCAACGGCTGCCATCGCTCGATCCAACCGAAGCGGTACGGGCGAATAAGAACTAGACACGTGTCCCTGCTGATTTGATTTAAAACAGAATTGTTCTATTAGATATGCCAATTTGAAAAATTCATAACTTTCAAACCACACGTCCAAATTTTGCAAACTTTATATCAATGGATTCAGCAAGACAAGACCTAGACAACCATGAACTTTGTTTAGAAAATTGCTTCTGTTAAATTGTTTATTTTTACAGAAGCTTATGTATGCTTGTTTAGAATATAAAATTGTTCTAAAATGATTTTGAGGATAAAATCTTTCGCAAATGGTGTGTTTTGAACCTACTGACCATAGGAAACAAATTGTGGTTTCAAAAAGGTATTTGGTAAAGCAAAATAATAAATCTTTGATTTAAACCATTTCTAGTCAAATGAAAATATGGTTTAATTATTAAAAATGGTTTTGGAAGAAAACCTTTGAGAAATGTTTTGGAAATAAACTCTCTGACCCTAAATACAAGGTTATATGGTTTCAAAACATATTTTGTGAAACCTACAGAATTTTGCCTTATTAAAAGCATTTCTACACCACATAAAATAATGACTTGATCTAAAAATGGTTTATGAAGTAAAATCTTATACAAATGATTTTGCTACTTTATAAAATGACCATTAGGTGTTTTAAAATGTTGATGAACCATTAGAAACCACTTTTACAAATAAAACAATCTTTAGCATGCTTGCATGCATTGTCTTGTCACTATTATTTTATGTGATGAATTGCTTGAATGGTAGATTGAAATATTGTTTGCTTGATTGAATTGTAGTGACTTGAAGTGTGTGAACATTTAAAAAATCAAGGAGTGAACTTATACTCTCTACCAACAAGGCAAGTGATGCTTCATACTTTTGTCCCATTATTTTCATTATGCATTAGTGATATTTCTAAGTAGGACTTGCATGGAAATTTTGCTAAGTATAAACTATGCTATGGGAAATCCTAGTAGATGAAACCTTAGTAGAATATTCCTAAGATAAGGTTCCTACTACTATCATGCTTAGCTTATCTAATAGAAAACAAGGGTGGAATATATATTCATACTATGGGAAAATTTCTAAGTCTAAGGACTTGTGTTTTGTTTAATAAAACAACTAAGTGAATGAATTACCTGGGTGGAATGGAAGGAATGGTTTGTGTTGAGTGGTCATGCAAGTCCAGTATGCTGGGGAAAACTTGGGCATCACCAAGTCCAGTATGTTGGGGGAAACTTGATGTCTCACTTGTGGATGGCCACCCAGGAATAAAGAGATTTGAGATGTCAAATGTTGAGAAGCTTCTGGCGCAGCCACTTGGCAATATGGGCTCTGCCTGGATCATATAGGTTGCAAGAACTTAGCCAAATGGACAGTTGGTGGTAGGGGTTTGATAGGTTGGAGCGCGTCCATTTTGGTCTAAGGGAAGGCTTCTGAAAGATCTTGTCTTGGGAAACCAAGTCTTGTGGGGAAAGTGCACCACCTCTGCAGAGTGTAAAATCTAAGTACTTAGCGATGTCCCTGGCAAAGGACAATTTGAGCATCAAGACATGGAAGCTATCAAGAATCTCATCATCCCAATTTATAAGTTAAAAACTTGTGGTTGAACAAGGGTTTAAGGTTCACCAATTTCTATTGGTGGTTCCTTGGGTGATTTTTGTCAAGCAAAAACTTAGTGTTTTCAAATGATAAGGAAAAACTATTTTGAGCAAAGCAAGCCTAAGCTCCACTTAGCCAAATGCATATAGATGATAGACTCCACTATACTACCATAGTATCACTTGCCAATACAATTCAAATGTATTGACCCTTGTGGCTGTAACTTGTTATGTTGCAGGTTTGTTTGATATTAGTGAAGTTTAATGATTAGGATTACAAGTCTACAACCAACATGTCTTCCTGTGGCACTTTGAAGAGGAAGGACCCCATACTTATAGATATTCTGCTGCAATGTAATGTAATAGCCAAATGAGCTATGTAAGATGTAATAAATTATGTTATTCCTGGTTATAAAGTTGTATTATGACCTTTGTTTCTTGATATTACATGTTAGCTGTGGATGCTAGCTATTGATCCAGGGACTAGCATTGTAAACACAGGGATCTCTACCTTATTAAAGGTTGGGAACCTTACAGATGGTATCAGAGCATTGTGTTGCCTGTAGGATTTGTAAACCTAGGATTGGACAAAACCCCTTAGAAAAATAGGAGCTGTATTTGTTCCAAAACTTATTTACAAACAATCTTGTAAACTCTTTCCTCAACCATTTTGGTTTTGATTCTACACCTCTTCTATTTCAAACTTGATGGACAAAGCCTTTCCCATGGCCAAAGACTTCACCATGTGCTAAGGACTTCTTCAACTCTAATGACTTCAACTTCTTCAACTCTAATGACTTCAACATCTTCAAATCTAATGACTTCAACATCTTCAACTCTAATGACTTCAACATCTTCAACATTTTCGCCAAGGACATAAACTTGGATATCACTAAGGACTACAAGTGAGACAAGAAATATTACTCAAGACTTGAAGACTAAGGAAACACAACTTATAAGGATCCATGATCACCTTTGAAGTTTTTGAGACGAAGAATTTTTCCAAGGATACAAAGATCTTGTTCAAGAAGAATCAACTAAGAAGGATGGAAAGATTTCAAGTGAACCATATAGATGGACCACCATATTTAGTTTAAGTCAAACCCACCAACTTATGTGGTGTAACAAAAATATTTTTGGTTGCCTAAAAATATGCTTGAAACTTTTTGTTTGAGTGGAATGTTTGTTAGTGATTGCTTGCACATTGCTTGAGTGAATTGTGATGTGTGTGATTAGAACTATTCCTTAGAAATATTTTGCCTATTCTAATTCCAATCCAACCCAAACAGATGACTTCTCCAAGAGACTCCAACATCAAGGATGACAACAACAAAAATCAAGAGGTCAACATGAGAGACCAACTGCTTGCAAGACAAACCCAGTTGAACCAAGTGACAGCTCAATTTATAGCCAACAACAATGAGTTAGACCCAACCATGCAAAAAGTTTTGGAAACTCAATCCCAATTGTTGCAAGGGATGGCTACTCAAATGATCAACATGGGAGACAACTCTTCCAAAGGAGTTTGTGACAACAAGGATGACAAAGATGTTATTCTAGAAGGAACCCAAGCTTGCAATATTTGTGGAGACAAGGATCACACTTCCAAGGAGCATGAAGATCAATGCCCCAACTGTGAAGAGAAACATCCAATTGACCAATGCCCCACATCCCAAGCTACTTGTTACCTATGTGAAGGAAACAATCATGTCCTTATCCAATGCCCCATCTATTCCATAGTTGAGCAAAGGAAACAAGGTGGAGTGCAACAACTGATTGCAGACTACCATGAGAGAGCCAAGTCTACCAAGAAGGATGAAGACAAAGGAAAATCTCAGCTTGTACCTCTCAACAACATGACTCAATTTAAAGGACCAAAAAGGAGACATATGTATTATCCAAGGAGTAATAGAAAGTCAAGGAGACCAGTAAACATTCCTACCTTTGAGATAACATATGAAGAACAAGAACTAGAAGCACTCCTAGCTTTGGAGAAACCCAAGAAAAAGAAGGATAAAAGCCATGTGCAATGTGGTCATTGCAAAGAAATGAGACACTATGCCAGTGAATGTCCAGAGAAGAAAAAGTCTAAGGAGATAGGCCAAGTGTGGTGCAACAACTGCAAAGAGCTGGGCCATTATGTAGCAACTTGTCCATAGAAGGTACGTGATGAACTCAATCTTATCACATGTTACAATTGTGGTAACCAAGGACATTATGCAAGCAATTGTCCAGAAAATATGAACCACAAGATAAACAAGCCTATGAAGGATCTCATCCTTGTCACATGTTTCAAGTGTGGAAAAAAGGACACTATGCAGATGTTTGCCCAGAGAGATTTCAGCAAGATCCCAAGCAAGCCAAGATGTAATTTAGTTGGAAATTTTTTAATGGTGGTAGTACCCTAGATGCTTTGAGCCAACTTGTAACCCCTAGCCTCCCAAAATCTCGGGACGAGATTTATTTTAAGGTTCCAAATCTTGTAATGTGAAAAATAAATAAAACAAAATAAATTATTGTTGAAAAACAGGGTGAAAAGAAACTTTTGTTTTTAAATGGAAACTTAAAATCCCATCTTGAACAAACTTTAATTAAAGTTTGAATTCAACAAAATCCAAATCAAGTGAATTGCATTCCTCAATGAATGTATCTTGAAATTTAAACACTTGGAAAATAAATCCAAAACCCTAAACCCTAATGGAATAAAATCATTTCCAAGTTATCCCCAAGCCTATGGATTTGATCCATATAAAAAATTGTCAGCAAACAATCATAAATGATCAAGAAATGACAAATAGAAATAATATTAAAACCCTATAAATTGGTTTCACTTAATTTGGAACCATGGATAAAATCTTATGAATATAATAAGATAAGGAATTGAATTCCCAAAGCTAATAAAGCCCTTATCTAAAATTCATACCAAAATGGTGAGCAATAGTCCCAAAGATATTTAAAGGATAAACAAATAGCAAATAAGATTTTACAAATTGGAATCACCAAGTTTGGATCTCTAAAAAAAGATATGAATTTTATAAGATGAAGAAAGGAATATTAAATAAGGAATATTTAAAGACCAAAATAAATCTTGGCCTAATCCATTAAGCAAATGGAATGAATATAATCCAAATCAAATAAAATAAAAGGATAAAGAATTTCCAAAATAAAATAAAATGGCAATAACCATTCTATCCCTATTTTAATAAAGACAAATCTCTAATAAGAATTATTATATAATTCATGAGAAAATAGTATTTTGGAATTTACCCAAATGAAATAAAAGTGGTTTAATCCAACTTAAATAAGATTAAAGAAATCTTCCAAATAAACTTTAGGGAATTAAAACCATAGTTAAATCCATTAGAATTAAAACAAATACCCAATCTTAAATGATTAATAAATCATATTAAATACTTTCCAAATAATTCAAAGATGAATTATTTGAACCCAAATAAACAAATAAAAACCTACTGAAAGGTTTTGGAAAGTTTAAAGAATTTTAATGGTGTTTGATAATATTACTAAATCTTATTTGATTTAAAACTAGAGCCTATTTTGAATAATTAAAAGACCCAAAAAGGAATAAATCTTTATTCCAAAAATTTACTTCAGAATATGCTACTAACCAATATTTGAACCTATACAAATTTTGGCAAAGGTTTGAATTCAAATGAATGTTTGAATTGGTTGTTCAAAATCAAAACAGAATGAAGGAAATGGAAAAAGAAAAACAAGAAGAACAAAAAAAAAGACCCAGCCCTACCCTCCACTGGCCCAACAATCCCATTTTCCTCACTCCGCAGAAAACGATTCGCACCCACGTTCGAACCCGCATGGTCACTGAACGCCAGGACCCACCTTCCCCTCTCTTTCACTCACTAACAAACGGGCCACGCGACCACGTCACTTTCTTCCTCACCCTCCCGCTGACCTCGCCGGCCGTTGCTGCCAAATCAATGTCGGCGTAATACGCAGTAACACAGCGATTAATCGGCCCCTCGATCACGCGTACTAAAGCGCCTGCCCCTCCTCTCTACTTCCCCTCCCTCGCACGCAGCAGCTCGCCACCGGGCTGCGCTAATTTCACCAGAGACCACGCCCTGCTCCGACGAGCTCGCAAGCAAATTCCGGCCAGCCTCCTCCACCCCTCGCCCACTGGAACACACGAGCACCTTCCCCAGACTCTGGTGCACCTCCCTGCACCCTCATGTCACTCACGCAAGCCCTGTGTCGTCGACTCCGTCTTCGTTTGAACGACGCCACCGTCTACTCCAACTCCAACGAGCTCCACAGGTAGCCTCTGACCGCGCCGCCCTCTCTCTTTGATGCTCCCATGCTCCCTACTCTCCCACGCGTCTAATAGTATCATCTTCCCCCTCTCCTGCTCTCTGTGAAGTCCCCGACAGCGACGCATGCCGTCGCCAGACACCACTCCGGCGAGGAATCCCCGTAGCTCCAACGCGCCCCTCGACAAACGGAAAGCACCTCGAGCACCCCCACGCCACGGCGAACTCGGTGAGAACCTCTGTTCACTCCCTCGCTTCCTAGACTCGCCGAACCACCGCCATCAGACACGCCACCGCCAGTCGCCGCCGCCAGCGCCGCTGCCTAATGGTCAAGGCGATATGGTCCATAGGATTTTCATCTGACGGTTAAGATTAGAACGTGAACGAAGGGGTACGCTCGCCTCTGTGCCGCACGATTCACTTAAATCCAACAGCTTCCATCGCTCGATCCAACTGAAGCGGTACGGGATAATAAGAACTAGACACGTCTCCCTGCTGATTTGATTTAAAACAGAATTGTTCTATTAGATATGCCAATTTGAAAAATTCATAACTTTCAAACCACACGTCCAAATTTTGCAAACTTTATATCAATGGATTCAGAAAGACAAGACCTAGCCAACCATGAACTTTGTTTAGAAAATTGCTTCAGTTAAATTGTTTGTTTTTACAGAAACTTATGTATGCTTGTTTAGAATATAAAAATTGTTCTAAAATGATTTTGAGGATAAAATCTTTGGCAAATGGTGTGTTTAGAACCTACTGACCATAGGAAACAAATTGTGGTTTCAAAAAGGTATTTGGTAAAGCAAAAGAATAAATGTTTGATTTAAACCATTTCTAGTCAAATGAAAATATGGTTTAATTATTAAAAATGGTTTTGGAAGAAAACCTTTGAGAAATGTTTTGGAAATAAACTCTCTGACCCTAAAAACAAGGTTATATGGTTTGAAAACATATTTTGTGAAACCTATAGAATTTTTCCTTATTAAAAGCATTTCTACACCACATAAAATAATGACTTGATCTAAAAATGGTTTATGAAGTAAAATCTTATAAAAATGATTCTGCCACTTTATAAAATGACCATTAAGTGTTTTAAAATGTTTATGAACCATTAGAAACCACTTTTACAAATAAAACAATCTTTAGCATGCTTGCATGCATTGTCTTGTCACTATTATTTTATGTGATGAATTGCTTGAATGGTTGATTGAAATATTGTTTGCTTGATTGAATTGTAGTGACTTGAAGTGTGTGAACATTGCAAAAATCAAGGAGTGAACTTATACTCTCTACCAACAAGGCAAGTGATGCTTCATACTTTTGTCCCATTATTTTCATTATGCATTAGTGATATTTCTAAGTAGGACTTGCATGGAAATTTTGCTAAGTATAAACTATGCTATGGGAAATCCTAGTAGATGAAACCTTAGTAGAATATTCCTAAGATAAGATTCCTACTACTATCATGCTTAGCTTAGCTAATAGAAAACAAGGGTGGAATATATATTCATACTATGGGAAAATTTCTAAGTCTGAGGACTTGTGTTTTGTTTAATAAAACAACTAAGTGAATGAATCACCTGGGTGGAATGGAAGGAATGGTTTGTGTTGAGTGGTCATGCAAGTACAGTATTCTGGGGAAAACTTGATGTCTCACTTGTGGATGGCCACCCAGGAATAAAGAGATTTGAGATGTAAAATGTTGAGAAGCTTCTAGTGCGGCCACTTGGCAATATGGGCTCTACCTGGATCATATAGGTTGTAAGAACTTAGCCAAATGGACAGTTGGTGGTAGGGGTTTGATAGGTTGGAGCGCGTCCATTTTGGTCTAAGGGAAGGCTTCTGAAAGATCTTATCTTGGGAAACCAATTCTTGTGGGGAAAGTGCACCACCTCTGTAGAGTGTATAATCTAAGTACTTAGCCATGTCCATGGCAAAGGACAATTTGAGCATCAAGACATGGAAGCTATCAAGAATCTCATCATCCCAATTTCTAAGTTAAAAACTTGTGGTTGAACAAGGGTTTAAGGTTCACCAGTTTCTATTGGTGGTTCCTTGGGTGATTTTTGTCAAGCAAACACTTAGTGTTTTAAAATGATAAGGAAAAACTATTTTGAGCAAAGCAAGCCTAAGCTCCACTTAGCCAAATGCATATAGATGATAGACTCCACTATACTACCATAGTATCACTTGCCAATACAATTCAAATGTATTGACCCTTGTGGCTATAACTTGTTATGTTGCAGGTTTGTTTGATATTAGTGAAGTTTAATGATTAGGATTACAAGTCTACAACCAACATGTATACCTGTGGCTCTTTGAAGAGGAAGGACCCCATGCTTATAGATATTCTGCTGCAATGTAATGTAATAGCCAAATGAGCTATGTAAGATATAATAAATTATGTTATTACTGGTTATAAAGTTGTATTATGACCTTTGTTTCTTGATATTACATCTTAACTGTGGATGCTAGCTATTGATCCAGGGACTAGCATTGTAAACACAGGTATCTCTACCTTATTAAAGGTTGGGAACCTTACAGACTGACTAGGAGACATCCTAGCTCGCATAGACGTCAGCTTCTTCATCTCTCCTCGATCTTCTGGAATCTGGCCAAGTAAATAGCCAGGGACAATTTTGGTGAGTACTTTGAATGTACTCGCAAAGCACCTTAAGACAATAAGAACAAAAGGATATGCAATATGGCTGTGGTAGTAGGAGGGCTCCATGAGAGGTTCTGATGGGGATGCGCCTACTGGGGTATACTCAGCGGGACGTTTCCGACTGGCCCAAGGGCTGGCGAGTGGGCCTGCAGAACGGCGAGTGGATCAAAGCCCAGCAAGGTATCAGGCGACTGGAAATTGAAGGCCCAGGCGAGTAGATAGGCCCAGTCGGTCTAGGTTAAACGATTACCGAAGCTGTAACCGAATCGGTTGAGATATGTAAACCCTAGGGGAGGTGAGCCTATATAAACCTCCCTATGGGGTGAGTAGAGACACGTTCCCTCAGACACCCAAGCAACTCGCCGCCTAGTCGCCGAGTTCGCCCATTGTAAACACATCTATAATACAATCTAGCAGGAGTAGGTCTTTACCCTCCGGGGGGCCGACCCTGGGTAAAACCCTCTGTCTCTGCCCTCATCTCGCACCGCAGATGGCTGGCCGCCCTTGCCCCTCGTTCTACTACTCGCTGCCGATTGCAGCATCTGCCGTGGCCATTCCCACGACAGTGGCGCCCACCGTGGGGCCTGGCCGGTCTGGCCGGTGTTCTGCGGCGAGATCCAATCTGCCCATCAACGAGATGGTCGCCACCGGCCGTATGATAGCGATCGGCGAGATGCTCCAGATCTTGCCGAGCAGCTACGTCCCGGCGGCGCGACCCGTCACGCACAGCGTAATCCTGCCAATCGGCACGATCAGCCTCTTCGTCGGCCTCACCGACGTCATCACCTCGGAGGACTCGGCTCGCATCCGCGAGTCGCCACCACGCGATCGGCTCTCTGAGAGCCAGGTCCGCACGATCCACCGCCTCGCCTCCGAGTACAACTCGGCCCACAGCAACGTGGCCGGGAACTCAGCGGCCGCAGAAGATGCGGCCCTCACCGACGACGCCGACTCGGCGACCCCGGCGTCACTCGCCGGATCCATCACCGCGGCCTCGTCCGCGGGCTCCATCGCCCAGGTCTCCAACGCGGGAGATTTCGAGGACCCCTCCATCCTCGGGATCTTCGACTCGACTCCGGGTCGGAAAACTCCGCCGACCTCCACGCGGAACCAGTCGCCATGCCGCGACCTACATGGCCACCGCGCGATCCGGAGGATCCTTTCTCCACCCAATCCTCCTAACGCCACGGCAGCGGAGGTCGGCGAACTCCGCCTGAAATTGGCGGAGGCGATGACAAAGAGCGGCGAAAAATTTCGCCTCGAGCAAGTGACAGCAGCGAGGCATCACGCTACCACCAGCAATGGATCAGGTCACGCTGAACCCCACGTTCAGGTGCGCCTGAACTTCGACGGCGAAACGACCCGGCTCGCATAGCCGAAGCGCGATCTGCGAACGCGCCACCAGGAGGAAGCGCCCGACCCCCGCCAGGATCGACGGCGATGGGTGCCCCACCACCACCCAACCGCACCCCTCCCAGGGACCAGCCGCGGATAGTCGTCTCCTCACGGGAGCGAGACGCGAACGGCCTTCCACTTTTCTCCACCCCGATGGACAACCTCGTGGCAGGCCGAGCAGCAGCCGATAGCATCACGGCCACCGGCGACGGCGCCTTACAAATCCAGTACGTCAAGGCCCTGCTCACAAAGGACGTGGAGCAGCAAAGAGCGGGCGCCGACTCGCAAGGGTGAGTATACTCGCGCTCCTCGGGAAGCAGGGCAGCCACAAGCGGCCGCCCAGCGGCGGCAAACACCCTCAATTGCCCGCCACCAGAGCCACTGCAGCTCCAACGCCGACCCGTGAACGCGGCACTCTCCACCAATGATCCCAGGCTGGCGACCAACTTCGTCGCCGCTAACGGAGAACCCATCGACGCCCGCACTCACATCATCAACAACCAAAACTGGCGCGCGCCCGGCCGACTGCGGCACACCTAACTAACGCCGCGATGGCGAGCCTATGGGGTCGCTCGATCGACTAGGGCCTAAGTGCTTTGGACCAATGATCCGGCGAAAAGTACCGCCAAACTTCAAGGCGCCAAAGGAGATGAAAAATACGACTCCTCGTGCGACCCAGATGCGGCTCGACACATACCTCATGGCAATGGGGATCGCGGGTCACTGTGACCTACTACGCCCGTTACCTCCCGCGATGATGGAGGGCGTGCGGGCAATGGATCAACACGCTCCCCGGGCGATGTCGACTCACGGGAGGAAATGCGAGACGCCGTCGAACGCCGAGTGCTCCTACACCCGTGCCACCACCGAGGACTGGAGCGATGCGTCCGGGGACCTCGCGAGTCGACTTCAACTGGGGTCCAACGGTGGCAAGAGCTCTGGTAACGCGGTCGGCATCCACCGGACACCGCGATCCATTGCTTCAAGACCTCGTCGCCACGAGCCTCTAGTCGCCAAGCTCAAGCGACACGCCCGCTTCGACAACATCCCGACCTCCTCGAGATCGCCAAGCGTTACGCCGAGGAGGACCCCAACCAAGAAATCGATGACGAATCAGGAGGGCAACGCCGCACGCGGGCGGCGGACGCCGAACCGACCCTACGCTATAAGCGGCACCGCCTCACGAGCAAGCGCCGCGACGGGCGAAGTCGACTTGCATGCGCGGGCACGCTAACGCGAGCCAAGAGCTACCGCCCATGACGGAGAACAACGGCGATGGCGGCAACTACAAGAACAAGCCAAGGTTCGATCCCGGCCTCCTTAACCAACCATGTGCGTTTCACGGCAGGGAAGGAAAGCCCGCCACGCACACCACCGCCGACCGCCACACCCTCGTGGAAATCGAGAAGGCACGGCACGCGGAGGACCCGACAACGACCGTAAGCGGCGGAAAATTCGCAAAGTAGCGGCTCGCTCCACACCTTCACGAGCTTCAACACGAGCGCGAAGAAGGTCATCGCCAGCGCGTCGCCGTCAACGCGGTGGCCCAAACAGGCGTCCCCAGTTCCTCAACTGGTGAACAGCCCATCACGGAGCCGGCAAGACCACTCGCCACGCGCCAGTACCGGGCGAGTCGCTTTGGTGGTCAAGCCCAAGGTCGGCGACTCTGGCTCCCCAAGACAGCGATGGACGGCGGCAGCTCCATCAACATCCTCTACCTCGACACCTTCATGATTACGGCTCCGCGATCGATGATCGAGACAACCCACACCACGTTCCACGGCATCGTCCCGGTCGGAAGGCGTACCCGATCGGCAAAGTCACGCTACCGTCACCTCGGTACTCGGCAAACTTCCGCCGGCGGATCGTCTTGAGCTGTTGCCCTCGACAGCCCTTACCATCGTCACAGGGCAACAGCGTTCGCCAAATTCATGGCAGCGCCCCTACGCGTACAGCGATGAAGCTCCGGGCCGTGCGGCGTCATCACCATCAACGGCGACCCGACATGGCCGAATGCGAGGCCAAAGGCCGAGCTTCGCCGACGCCGTCATCGGCGAAGCTAATCACGCCGAGCTTGCCGTCTGGCGGGGTCAACAATGACGACCCACAATACTCAAAGCCCAACTCGGAGGGCACAAACACCTCAACCTTTGAGGCCACGAACACCGCACCATCGAGCTGGTCCTAGGCGACCCCGGCCCGGGCGGTGGCGATCGGGACAGGCATGAGCCCAACATAGGAAGCGCGCTCATCGAGTTCCTCGTGAGAATAGGGACATCTTCGCATGGAAACCCTCCGACATGCACGGTGTCCCTAGGGGCTCGGCGAGCACAAACTAACGCCGACCCCAAAGTGCGACCCGTCAGCGATCGCTCGACCCTTCAATGAAGAACGCCGTCGAGCAATCGCCGAGAAGTGCAGCGCCTGCCTGCCGGCTTCATCCGGCCAATCAAATACTCAAGTGGCTGGCAAACCCAGTCTGGTCGAGAAGAAAAAGCGGGACTGGAGAATGTGTATCGACTACACAAACTGAACAGCGCCTTGCCCAAAGGAGAGTTTGTCCTCCAGCGGATCGATCGGATAATCGATTCAACCGTGGGTTCGAGTCGCTATGTTTCCTCGGCGCCTACTCCGGGTACAACCAGATCAAAATGGCTGTCGAGGATGAGGAGAACGGCGTTCATCACGCCATTCGAGCCTTACGCTACACCGCCATGACCTTCGGCCTCAAGAACGCGGGCAACCTACCAGCGGTGCATGCAAGAATGCCTCGCGAGCCAAATTGGCGCAACATCCACGTCTACATCGACGGCGTGGTCGTGAAATCCGCCGCCAAGGCGACCTACTCGCCGACCTAGCGGAGACCTTCGCCAATCTGCGGAGGTACAAGATAAATCTCAATCGAGCAAGTGCACCTTGATTGTACCCGCCGGCAACTCTTGAATGCGTCGTCTCCAAAGAGGATCGAGGCAAACCCAACGAAGATCGACACGATCGCCCGGCTCGGCAAACCCGAGTGCTGCGGCGTCGAGCTGGCGGGCGTAGCGGCTCTCGATCGCTTCATCCCGCTGGCGAAGGCGATGCCCTATACCGCTGATAAGAACCCCACCTTCGGTGGGACAAGGAGGCGGACGCTCGCGACCTTAAAAAGGTGCTACTCGCCGCACTACTCGCCGCACCCGACAAAGAGCCCATGCTGGTTTACGTCGCGGCGTCCGGCCGTCGTCGCTGCCGTAATGGTTGTCGAGCGACGAGAGGAAGGAAAGGCGCCCGGTCGGCGCCGTGTACTACATCAGCGAGGTCCTCACGAGTCGCGCCCGATACCCTGATATCAAAAGCTGGTATACGCGGTCTTGAGGGCTCGGGCGCCACACTACTTCCGAGCACCGATCACGGTCGTCTCCTCGGCACCACTACAAGACATCATCCGTCGCGAGGCGACCGGGCGGGTCGCTAAGTGGGCCGTCGAGATCGGCGTCCAAAACATTAAATACGAGCCACGAAGGCGATTAAGTCCTGACGGCAGACTTCATCGCCGATCGAAGAGGCCCAGCCCGGAGAAGCCCGTACCTCCATTCTGGAGCCTGCACTTCGACGGGTCCAAGAACGCGGATGGCGCGGAGGCGGGGATAGTCTTGACCTCACCAAAGGCGACAAGCTCCGCTACATCCTCCGCCTCGAATTCGCCTGCACCAACAACATGGCTGAATACGAGGCCCTACTCCACGGCATGCGAGCCGCAAAGGAGATGAGCGTCAATCGCCTTCGATGCTACGGAGACTCCGACCTCGTTGCGGGACAAGTCGCCGGCACCTGCGACGCCATCTCCCCCACCATGGCGGCGTATCGCCAAGAGGTGGATAAGCTGGGCGGCCACTTCACCGGTTACTCTGTCGAGTGGATCGACAGGCGGAAAAACGAGGAGGCCGACGCCCTCTCTCGAATCGGGTCGGCTCGACTCGCACCACCCGCCGGCGTGTTCCTCGACACAATCTCCAAACCATCAGTCTCTCCCCCGAGGGAGATCGACATCGGAGTCCCACTCCAACCAGAGGCAGCCTTGGTCGCACTCGTCACCGAGCCAGACGACTGGACCAAGCCATACATCGCCTACCTGGAAACCGGCACCCTGCCAGCAGACGAGACAAACGCTCGAATGATCGCTCGCCGATGCAAGTCCTACACCATCATCGACGGCGAGCTACACAAGCGCAGCGTCACCGGCGTCTTCCAACGTTGCGTCCAACCGACTGAAGGACGCAAAATCCTCCACGACATCCACTCAGGCGACTGCGGCCACCACGCCGCCGCATCTCCTGGTCGCCAAGGCTATGCGACACGGCTTCTCTTGGCCCCGCTGCGCCCGACGCCGTCGATATAGTCCAGCGATCGCGGGTGCGGCACGCCAACGACGCGTACCAAGTTGGCGCTCAAAACAATCCCCATCACCGGCCATTCGCTGTGGGGCATGGACATGGTAGGCCCCTTCAAGAAGGCCCCTCGCTACACCCACTTGCTTGTCGTCGACAAATTCACGAAGTGGGTGGAGGCCAAGCCGGAAATGCGACGGGAAGACCGCCACTAAGTTCCTACGCGAGCTCATATACCGCTACGGGTTCCCCAACAGCATCATCACGGACAACGGCACAAACTTCGCCAAGGGAGCAATGGCCGAATTCTGCGAAGAGCACCACATCCGGCTCGACCTCGCGTCAGTCGCACACCCGGAGTCCAACGGCCAGGCGGAACGAGCCAACCAAAGCATCCTCCACGGCCTGAAGTCGCGACTCCAAGTACCACTCGAGCACACCGCTAGATGCTGGGTCGAAGAGCTACCCTCCGTCATCTGGGGAATCCGCACCTCGGTCAACAGGTCGACGGGATTCACTCCCTTCTTCATGGTCTACGGCGCCGAAGCAGTCATGCCCACCGACCTCGAACACGACTCGCCGCGGGTCGTCCACTATCTCGGAGGCAAACGAGCTGGCCCGCCAAGATGGGCTCGACCACCTCGACGAAGCACGCGACCTCGCCCGATCGCGTACCGCCATTTATCAGCAAGGGCTCCGCCGCTACCACAGCCGACGGGTGAAAACCCGCACCTTCCAGGAAGGCGACCTGGTGTTACGCCTCATCCAGGACAAGAAGGGCACGCACAAGCTCTCCCCTCCGTGGGAAGGCCCGTTCGCTATCGGGCGCGTGCTCGGCAACGACGCCTACTACCTCATCGACGTTCGCGGGGACGGCGAACTCGACGTCAAGCGACCATGGAATGTAAATATCCTCCGGAAGTTCTACTCCTAGAACCCCACACATGTACTCTCCAGTCGCTATGAAATAAAAAGCAGTTCGCAAATTGTCTACTCTCCATGCCTTGTGCCACCTTTTCGTAATAAACAGCGTCATGCTAAAATGCGAAGTCAACCTTTGGTATAGCGACCGGCAGCTAAGTAGTCGATGTAAGAGCACCGAGTCATTTCAGGTCTTGCGTCCACGAAAAAACGCCAAACGGAGCCCCATTGAGTCGCCTAGCTCGACTGGTTTTGCGAACCAAGACAACTGCCCTCGCTTCTCACGACCCCGGTCCTCCGCATCCTCGGCATAGCGACTCGAGCGGCTAAGTACCACGCTCGGGGACTGAATACCAGTTCGTCGCGATCGGTCGAGAAACGCCAAGTAAGAGAGCATACCTAGGACTCGCCGCTGACCCTCCGGGCAGGCGGGGTGGCGCTCACCTGTAGCTCAGTCCTCAACCACCCTCGAGTCGCGCCTCGAACTACTAAGTACCACGCCGGGGACTCGGCCACCGACCCGTTCACGTCTGGGAAAGCGGTAAAGTCTGAGCACTCAAGGAGTCGCCTTGATGGCTCTCCGAGCTCGGGCGAGTCGACTAAACTAACAAAACACATGATAACAACAAACATCATATACGAGGTGAACCCCACCAAAGGGAGGACGCGCTCGGGGACTCATCCAAAATCAATCCAAAACACACAAACAAATAGCAAAACGAACACAACGTTCCATTCAATCGCATATCGCATTGTCTTATATTACAAATTATGCCCGCATGGCAGAACTGCTGCTAACACATCTAGGCAAACTATCCTATTCTGCGAGGCTTGACGGCGTGCGGAATTCCGGCGCCACGGATGAGCGGTGTACTGGTTTGACGGATACGTCGTCAGCTCACCCGCCATCGCCCGGCGGAAAGGTTGCTCAACCTTGAAGTCACGATCGCGGCTCGGGTCGCTCGGTAGCGACCGTTTCCTGGTAGGGAAGGAGGTCGCCCATCGCCCAGACGCGCTCCGAGTACGTGGCGGCACGTTCCTGCAACTTGAGAACCTCGGACAGATCCACCGCGCTAGTCGACGAAGGATACCCACTCGTCACATCGTCGAGGTCGAAATCCTCGGGGAAGTGGGCGAGTCCAAGGCTCAGCGCTGTCGACGCTCCACGCCGAAACGCCGACCGCGTCATGAACTCTACAACCGCGGGCGCCTTCTCCAAATACTCCCACACCTCAACGAGGTCACTGGGAATAACCTCCGTGGGCGACATCTCTTGAAGGTAGGCGCGGATGCACGTCGCCGACAGCGTCGCCGAGTCGACAAGCATGCTTACGCACTCCCTTGCGTCAAGAGAGCCCGCTTCTTCTTGGCTACCAATAACACGACCTGTGAGAAGGAGACAGTTATGAGCACCACGGAAACCACAAACAATACAACTGAAAGGAAGGGAAGACGGACTCACCAAGCAACGGGCGGGCGAGTCCCGTGATGAAGCTCTGAAGCGACGTATGATCGTCCTGAAGCCCAACAATGAGGGCTTACGACACCTTGCGGTCTTCCTCCGCGGCCGCAATGGCGGCCTTAGCTCGTCCGTTCGCCGAGCTTGCTTCTTCTTTTGCCTCCCGCAGCCGCTCGGTCGGCGACCCTACTTTCGGCAAGACTTAACGCAGATCGCACTGCCACCAACTCACCAGCAGGGACAAGCTCCTGGCGAGCCACCTCCGCCTGCGCAGCAACAGCTTGAAGCTCCTTGTTTTCTTCTTGGATAGTGGCCAGCTCCTTCTCAGCACGCTGTTTCGCAGCCAATCGCTCCGCCGATTCCAGCTGCAGACCCTGCACATCATCAAAGTCAGCAAACACGAAAATTACTCAGTGCCCACCCGCTAAAATTTAGCGAGTACGCACTCGGGGACTGGCGATCATGAAAATTACTCAGTGCCCACCCGCTAAAATTTAGCGCGTGCGCACTCGGGGACTGGATGCGAAAGTACAAAACGAGAAACTATAAGGACCAAGCCGCTACTAAGCACCGACCTGATCCTCGGGGACTGGAGGTACCTGGATGGCTGCGCCAAGGATGCCATGGAGTTGTATTGCGTCGACAGATGCAAGCAGCGCCGGCGTGTGCCCGCGACGTTGGTCGACTTCGGCGTCGGCGGTCCCTGGAGCGAGGCTCGGGGGAGCAGCCCCGCTTGCCGTGGCCGCCTTGGTTACGAAGCGGGGGAAGGTAGCGATCGAGGCACCCGCTCCAAAGGAGGTCGCCTCCTCTGGTCTAGGCAAGGAAACGCCATCCTTCATAGACGCGGTTGCTTCCACTGCGGGTCCGGCCGGTGCGACCGCCGGGTCGGCAGAAACAGCGACGATGTCGTCTCCCTTGGCCTTCTTGCTGCCTTCCGCTGAGACGGCGACTTCGTCCACTTTCCTCTTACGGGAAGGATCCTCCTCGCTAGCGGCGGAGGGTACCTTAGCCACGGTCGGGTGACCCATCTTTTTCACTCCGGTCCTGTATATCAAATCAAATCAATAAAGGACAATCGAAGTACTTATAGAAAATAGAGAAGGCCGAATGCACTCACTTGGCGATCGATGAAACGCAGCCTTGCGAAGGCCGGCCGGTCTTTCCAGTTCGGGGCCCAGCTGGCGACTAAGCCCCAGCTCCAGGACGTCGTGGGCCCAAGACACGGACGGCTTTTTCGTCGTTGAGGTCGCGGCTGGCGCCTCTGGAACGCCTTCGGCGGGGGCCTCCTCGCAAATTGGAGCCGCTACGGCCGGAGCTTCCTTGCGGGGCGAGACCGCCACGTTCGGGACCTCCTTGCGAGGCGAAGTTGGCTCGGCCGGAGCCTTCCCCAACCCAGAGACCGGCGCGAATGGCGGAGGCATTGAGGCCAGCGGCACTTCGAGAGATGGCGCATCTAGCGCGGTTGTCGCCGGGGCCGCGCCTTCACCGGCCGAGCTGTGAGCATCAGAACTGCTCGTTGAGTGCGGCGGCGAGGCCATCTTCGGCAACCGTTTTCCTCCTCGGGGGCCCTCGCCTCCTTTTCCTTCTTCTTCTTCTTGAAGGAGTGGCACAGCGAGGTCGTCTCTGGGAGCTCGTCGTCGTCGTGGCGCCGAGGCTCTGCTCGCCGATTTGTGGCCAGCGTTGCCCGGGTCTTCGGACCAGTGGGGCGATCTCCTCTTCGGACTCATCCTCGTCGTCCTTGTTGCCCCTGGCGGGTGGCGATTCGCTTCTATCCTGGGCAGATGGCCCCGGGCACTCGTCGTCGGCGGGTGGGAGCCACCCTTCCACCACTTGGAACAGCTGCGATGAATCTGAAACGAGTTAGAATTACCGCGATCGCATACGCGCGATCGCGAACAAGACAAAGAAATTACCGTCGGGCCGGACGCTTCGGTGTAGGGGGGACCACGCCTGCATCCGCGTATCTTGCTGGGTGATCTTCTTCAACGCCGAGAGGTAGTCCTCCAGCTTCCACTCGTCGAGGCAGGCTTTCGTCGAGTCTCCCCGGCCCGTGTACTGGTACATGTAATGATCGCGTTGGGCGCGCGGGACGAGCCGCCGCCCAAGCCAACAATTGTACAAGTTTATTGTCGAGCCCTTCTTCTTGGACCACGGATGGTGCGGAGCATCTCGTCGACGACCATCCGCTGGTCGTCGGGAAGCTTGCCGACCTGGAGATGGCGTGGCTCGGAGCGGTTGGCCGAGTACCGCGGGATCGCCGCCTCGTCCTCCGGAGTCGCCTCGGTCACGTAGAACCATGACTTTTTCCAGTTGCTCGCTGCTTTGGCCGGCAACATCAGGTTGAAGAAGGAAGCTTTGGATTTGAGTTGGAATGTCAGGCCGCCCGTGGCTAGCATTGGGCCGCCCGCCTCCTCGCGGCTGATCCGTCCATGGAACAGATCTTGCCACAAGGGAAAGTAGGGCCGGCAGCCCAAGTAGCACTCATGAGCGCCACGAAGATGGCGAGCTTTCGATCTTGTGGGGACCCAGATCGAGGCTGGATCCGTAGTAAAACGCCGGAAGAACAGAGATGTGGGAAACCCTAACCCCCGCTCGAGATGACTGGTGAAGCAGACAAACTCTCTCTCTCTCGCGGGTTTGGGGTCGTTTCTCCGGCTGCGGGGATACGCCAACAGCCGGCTCGCAGGATTCCGGCCTCCTCGAACGAGGCCAGCTGCGCCCTTGTGCATTTGGATCTGCCCCAAGGTTCGGTGGAGAGGGCCATGGCCGAAGAGGTTGGTTGGGGATCGAAAGATTTCGGGTCGATTGGATCGCGGAGCAAAGGAAGGGAGATGCGCGCACTCGGAAGAAATGGTGGGCGGTTGGCTCTGCGATAGCCTACCATTCCTCTTATATAGCAGGAGTTGCCCGCCAAATCAGGGGGCCGTTACCGCGCGATGATTACGCCAGAAGTTACCGTTGAGTTACCTTAACGGCTAGTTTGACCACGCCTGACGGTCCAACTCCAGCCACTCGGCTCGTTAAGTCACTCGCCGAGACTGCGTCTCGTTGGCTCGACTCGCCCAAGGCGACGGTTCGCGGATTTTTCCTTTATCTGAGGAGCCCGCCGACGATTGATTGATGCCAACTTGAAGCCGTATACTCCATTGCCAGCAGCCACTCACGCCTAATCAACGGCGGCCTCGGGGACTCGATGGGGATGCGCCTCTTGGGGTATACTCGGCGGGCGTTCCGTGGCCCAAGGGCTGGCGGTGGGCTGCGAGCGAGTGGATCAAAGCCCAGCAAGGTATCGGCATCGGAAATTGAAGGCCCAGGCGGTAGATAGGCCCGGTCGGTCTAGGTTAAGCGATTACGAAGGCGAATCGGTTGAGATATGTAAACCCTAGGGAGGTGAGCCTATATAAACCTCCCTATGGGGTGAGTAGAGACACGTTCCTCAGACACCCAAGCAACTCGCCGAGTCGCCGAGTTCGCCCATTGTAAACATCTATAATACAATCTAGCAGGAGTAGGTCTTTACCCTCAGGGGCGAACCTGGGTAAAACCCTGTGTCTCTGCCCTCATCTCGCACCGCAGATGGCTGGCCGCCCTTGCCCCTCGTTCTACTACTCGCTGCCGATTGCAGCATCTGCCGTGGCCATTCCCACGACAGGTTCTTTTCTAAAATAGTTTCTCTTGTAGATATAGCATCTACAAGGTTTTATTGAAATATTTTGTAAAACATTTTGGAAACCTTTTGAAAAGTTTTGGAAAACAAATAGGAATGGGTCACCTTATATTATCGCCACGGTCCTCAACTGACCGGGTTATCCTCCTCCTTCTCTGGTGTCACTCGAACCACCAGGTTTTAGAAAACACTTGTGGTTCAAAAACTGTTTTGAAAACAAATCGGGCACCGCTCTACAACAAACTTCCAAACCGTCCATGACCGAGGACTCGGCTATTCGAATAGATTAACACTCTGCAGACGTTGCACACTTTACCCACACCAAATGGGTACCCTGCCCTGATCTACACCGATCGTGGGTCGAGTAACCGCTTAAGACTCTCCGGATGCCACTCTAGTATAGGCCCTACCCTATGATTTGTTCCTCTCAACACTGGGATGTCGGGATCCACAGACCAACCGGAGTACTCCCAACTCCTCCAGAGCCGGCACTTTCAATGAGAGGCTCATAGTATCTCCCGGCCACTCACATGGGTGGTACTGCCTCCTCCAGGTGACAGCCTAGCTGTTGACCCTTTCTGTAAAGGAAGACCAGGGTTCGAGGGAGATTATCCCTTATAAGTAGTTGTGAGAATTCCCACACCGGAGCAGCAAACATCAAGCCCAAACCTGTTTCCATTCTAAAGTAATGTGGTTGCACGAGTTAATTATTCTGGCAAAACTACAAAGAACCAGGTGCCTTTTTGGTAAACACTTTTCCTCCACTTTCCTTCATCATTTTGTAAAACCAAACCTTTTTATTATCTCAAATCTCTTGGTAGGTCGAACCCCACCAAGGTTTTCTCGTAAAACCTTTTTATAAACACTTTTCTGGGGTCTTCCCATCCTATACTTTTGCTTAGGATAAAACGGGGTCTCCAAGGGGTAGTGGTGCTTGCACCACATAGTGCTTGCACCACATACATAAAAAGGGGCAGATAGGATTCATCCAATTGGTTGTACCTAATGGTACTAAGGTGTTACTTGTTTGGAGGAGCCAAATATTCCCACATATAAACATATTGTAGTAAAACCATGCAGTTTTATAAACAAGTATCGAAAACATGCATAAGTACGAAAGTAGGACAAGGGTATATGAGCAATAAGGTGGCTTGCCTGATCTGTAGCAATATGGCAAGGTCCCTGGACTTCCTTAGAAAACCAGAATACCAATATAATAAGATAAACACCTCTTCTTCTCTTCGTCAAAAAATCGCAACTAGCGTCGCCATAGATCACACATACAAGCAAGAACAAGACACAATCAACACAAAACATAATACCATTAATTCCTACAGCAAGCAAAGATTCATATCATGTTTTACTTCCTTAGGTTTTGATAGATTGAGTTTGGAAATATTGAGATGGTCCTAGAGACATTTTGAAGGAAATCTATTAGGATTTATAGTCTAGAAACAACTCAATTAGGTGTTTTGGACCAAGGACATATTCTATATGGTACCCTTGTATAACAATAATACCAACTATTAGGTATTGGAATATCAAGTCAAAAAAAGTGGTTTCATGATTTTATCAATTTCTATTGATTTATAATGAATATACTAGTGAATATAATTCTAGTTTTAGTAAATAATTCACAAGAACTATTCTGTTGGTACAAAAATTTATTCATCTTAGTATTAAGTAGGTTTTGGTGGGATGGTTCAAGGGGAGTTGGAATCATGTCAAAATAATTACCATAATGCCCTTGGGAAAATCCCAAATTCAGTTCTGGATGATATTTGTCTTTTTAACCAGATTAATTATATAGAAGATTTTGAGGTGATTCAAAGGACACATGTTGGGTATTCATAATACCTTTATGTAGAAATTGGAATCACCCTTTTTGGATTTACAGAAGTACTGCTATGAATTTATTGGTAAATTTCCTATACATAGAAAAGATTAATTCACGAAAATTCAAAGAGACCTCAATAAATATTGGGCTCCTGGGGTTTGATACTTATTAGTATACATGTCCACTGTGATTTGGAATTAGGTCCAGACATATCATGAGTTGGTCTAGAGAAATTCTTAAAGTCCATATGTAATTGTTTTTGTCATTTTTGTTACAGGGATATCAGGGTTCCACTTGGTATGAGAACAATACTAGTTAATAGTTATATCCCATACTAACCATAGGGAGTTGGATTTACTCTAATTGGTGATGTGGAACTCCCTACAAAGTTTATGGATTGAAAATAGTACTGTTTAGGATATCAATTTACAAAAAATATACGAATAGTATTTGGTCAAACTTGGTACTGCAAGATGGGGAGAACACATAGAAAGGTGTGAAATTTTTGATCTAGGCAATTCTATACATTTTTATTTTTATTTGGAAATTAATCCAAAATGCTATCTTAATAGATCTTGAGAAATAGATAAAATGCCGAGGAGTTGCGGACTAGATCTGAGGTGGAACTAGGCTACTTCGGGCCGGATTCGGCCCGCCTGGCGAGGCACACATGTGGTAGGTATATAAGGGGAACCAGGGCCGGGGCCCAGGAATCAGTGTGCGCCAGCGCCGACGCTCGGTCGTCGTCTTTGAGGGAATGGGCGCTGTCGTGCAGGAACCCTAGGGCGGGGAAGAAGGGGACCAGGGGCTCACCGTGAGGCGTTCCGAGGAAGGGGAGATGGTGGAGGCGACACTGCACACTCCGATGAGCCCGACGACAGTCGGCAAGGTAGGTTTATCGGTCGAAGGGCATCACGCGTGTCCGTAGGGCGGCACTAGATTCGGTGCTCATCGGGGAAGCTCCATGAGACCTGCTTGAGGGAGATGAGAGGGCGGGAGAGTTAGTGCTAGCCCAGGGAGTGTTGTATGCGCCAAAGGATAGAGGGGAATAGCAGGGGGAGGCAATTCGAGCGAGGGCTTGAAGAATGCCCGAGCTTGCTCCTCCTTCCTACCCACGAGCATGTAGGGCCAGAGGCATGGTATGGGGGTTGTAGTTAGTCAAGAGGAGGGTGAATGAGTGGAATGAGGGGAGAGGGGTGGCCAGGGTTGCATGCAAGCTTGAATCCGATAAGGTTCCTTCTCCTTCTCCATGGAGATGGAGGAGGAGGGAGCTGGATCTGGGGTTAGTGGGGGGGTAGGTGGATGGGAGAGAGGGGATATGAGGCAGAGAGGGGGTGGGGGTGACCTGTGCCCCTTTTATTTGAGAGACACAAAGTCCACGGTGAACTATGCCTATGGAGACTGATGGGGATATGCCTACCGGGGTATACCCAGCAGGACGTTTCCGACTGGCCCAAGAACTGGCGAGTGGGCCTGCAAGACGGCGACTGGATTGAAGCCCGGTTAGGAACCAAGCGACTGGAAGCTGAAGGCCTAGGCGAGTAGATAGGCCTAGTCGGATTAGGTTAAACGAGTACCGAAGCTTTAATTGAATCGGTTGAGATATGTAAACCCTAGGGAAGGTGAGCCTATATAAACCTCCCTATAGGGCGAGTAGAGATACGTTCCATCATACACCCAGGCGACTCGCCGCCTAGCCGCCGAGCTCGCCCATTGTACCACCTCCATAATACAATCTAGCAGGAGTAGGTCTTTACCCTCCGGGGGGCCGAACCTGGGTAAAACCCTGTGTCTTTGCCCTCATCTCGCACCGCAGATGGCTGGCCGCCCTTGCCCCTCGTTCTACTACTCGCTGCCGATTGCAGCATCTGCCGTGACCATTCCCACGACAGTGGCGCCCACCGTGGGGCCTGGACGGTCTGGCCGGTGTTCTGCGGCGAGATCCAATCTGCCCATCAACGAGACGGTCGCCACCGGCCGCATGATAGCGATCGGCGAGATGCTCCAAATCTTGCCGAGCAGCTACGTCCCGGCGGCGCGACCCGTCACGCGACTGGCGTGATCTGCCGATCGGCACGATCAGCCTCTTCGTCGGCCTCACCGACGTCATCGTCTCGGAGGATTCGGCTCGCATCCGCGAGTCGCCGCCATGCGATCGGCTCTCCGAGAGCCAGATCCGCACGATCCATCGCCTCGCCTCCGAGTACAACTCGGCCCTGAGTGACGTGGCCGAAAACTCAGCGGCCGCAGGAGACACGGCCCTCAACGACGACGCCGACTCGGCAACCCCGGCGTCACTCGCCGGGTCCATCACCGCGGCTTCACCCGCGGGCTCCATCACTCAGGTCTCCAACGTGCGAGACTTCGAGGACCCCTCCATCCTCGGGATCTTCGAATTTGACTCCGGTTCGGATAATTCCACCGACCTCCGCGACGGAACCGGTCGTCATGCCGCGACCTACATGGCGACCGGCACCGATCCGTCGGAGAATCCATTCTCCACCCCAATCCCTCCCAACTCCACAGCAACTGAGGTCGAGGAACTCCGCCTGAAACTGGCGGAGGCGGTGCGCAAGGAACAAGCCAAGCGCGAAAAATTCTGCCTCGAGCAAGTGACGGCGCAGGAGCTATCGCGCTACCACCAACAGCGGATCAGGTCGCGCCTGAACCCTACCGTTCAGGGGCACGTCCTGAACTTCTACGACGAAAACGACCCGGCCCGCGTGGCCGAGCGCGCGATCTGCGAGAACGCGCCACCAGGAGGAAGCGCCCGACCCCCGCCAGGGTCGACTGCGATGGGCGCCCCGCCTCCACCCAACCGCACACCCCCCAGGGACCAGTCACGGATAGTAGTCTTCTCACGGGAGCGAGACACAAACGGCCTCCCACTGTTCTCCACCCCGATGGACAACCTCGTGGCAGGCCGAGCAGTATCCGACAGCATCACGGCCACCGGCGACGGCGCCCTACAGATCCAATACGTCAGGGCCCTTCTCGCAAAGGCCGTCGAGCAGCAAAGAGCGGGCGCCTACTCGCAAGGTCGAGTATACTCGCGTTCCTCGGGAAGCAGGGCGGCCTCGAGCGGCCGCCCAATGGCGGCAAACACACTCAACTGCCCACCACCGGAGCCACTGTAGCTCCAACACCGACCCGCGAACGCGGCACTCTCCACTGTGACCCCGGGCGACCAACCTCGCCGCCAACGGTCAACCCATCGACGCCCGCACCCACATCAACAACCAAAGTTGGCGCGACGCCAGCCCGACGACCGCGACACACCTAACCAATCGCCGCGACGGCGAGCCCATGGGGTCACTCGATCGACTGCCCCAAGTGCCGGACCAATGATCCGGCGAAGTACCCAAACTTTAAGGCGCCAAGGAGATAGAAAATCGACCCTCGACCCCGCTGTCTGGCTCGACATACCTCATGGCAATGGGGATCGCAGCCACACCGACTGCTAGCCGTTACCTCCCCCTGATGATGGAGGGGACGTGCAGGCAGTGGATCAAAACCCTCCCTCAGGACAGTATAGACTCCTGGGAGGAGATGCGCGACGCTTTCGTCAGGCACTTCGAGTGCTCCTACACCCGCGCCACCACTATCGAGGACCAGGCGTCGTCCAGACCTCGAGTCGACCCATAGCTGGGTCCAACGGTGGCAAGAACTCTGGTACAACGCGGTCGGCATCCACCCGGACACCGCGATCCATTGCTTCAAGACCTCGTGCCCCTACGAGCCCCTGGTCGCCAAGCTCAAGCGACACTCTCGCACACTCGACAACATCCCCGACCTCCTCGAGATCGCCGAACGGTACGCGGAGGAAGATCCAAACCAGGAAACTAACGACGAGTCAAGAGGTCAACGCCGCACGAGCGGCAACGAGAGCGGACGACGGTCCGACCTACGTTACAGCAACACTCGCCTCACCGGCAAGCGCCGCAGTGACGGGCGAGTCAACTTTGTCGCCAACGCCGGGCACGCGCAACGCGAGCCCAAGAGCTTCCGCCGTGACGGAGGACAACGCCGCGACGGCGGCAACTACAAGGCCAAGCCAAGGTTAGACCGCGCGGCTCTCCTTAACCAGCCATGTGCGTTTCATAGCAGGGAAGGGAATCCCGCAACGCACACCACCGCCGACTGCCACACCCTCAGGGAGATCGAGAAGGTACGGCGAGCGCGGGAGGACCTCGACAATGACCCGCCAAACGGCGGAAAATTCGGCAAAGTGGCCGGCTCGCTCCATACCTTCACAGGCTTCAACACGAAGCGCGAGAAGAAGGTCATCGCCCGCGCCGTCGCCGTCAACGCGGTGGCCCAGGTGGACGTTCCCCAGTTCCTCAACTGGTCGGAGCAGCCCATCACCGGTCGCCAAGACCACTCGCCACGCCAGTACCGGTCGAGTCGCCGGTGGTCAAGCCCAAGGTCGGACTCGGCTCCCCAAGACATTGATGGATGGCGGCAGCTCCATCAACATCATGTACTTGGACACCTTCAGGCGACTGCGGCTCCCGCAGTCGATGATCGAGACAACCCACACCACGTTCCACGGCATCGTCCCCGGTCGGAAGGCGTACCCGATCGGCAAGGTCACGCTGCCGGTCACCTTCGGCACACCCGCAAACTTCCGCACCGAGCAGATCGTCTTCGAGCTGGTGCCCTTTGACAGCCCTTACCACTGCTCCTGGGGCGCCAGGCGTTCGCCAAGTTCATAGCAGCGCCCCACTACGCGTACAACGCGATGAAGCTCCCCGGGCCGTGCGGCGTCATCACCATCAACGACGACCCCGACATGGCCGCCGAGTGCAAGGCCAAAGGAGCCGAGCTCGCTGACGCCGTCATCGCGGCGGAGACCAACCACGCTGATGAGCTCGCTAAATACGCGAGCGGGGTCAACAACGACGACCCCACCATACTCAAGAAGCCCAACTCAGAGGGCGCAAACACCTCAACCTTTGAGGCCACGACGCACACCCACACCGTCGAGCTGGTCCCAGGCGACTCCAACGAAAGGTGGCGATCGGACGGGCATGAGCCCAAAGATAGGAAGCGCGCTCATCGAGTTCCTCCGTGAGAACAGGGACATCTTCATGGAAACCCTCGACATGCCCGGTGTCCCTAGGGCTCGCGAGCACAAGCTAAACGCCGACCCCAAAGTGCGACACTCTAGCGATCGCTGCCCTTCAATGAAGAGCGCCACGAGCAATCACCGAGGAGGTGCAGCGTCTACTCGCTGCCCGCTACATCCGGCCAATCAAATACTCCAAGTGGCTGGCAAACCCAGTCCTGGTCGAGAAGAAGAACGGGACCTGGAGGATGTGTATCGACTACACAAACCTGAACAGCGCTTGCCCAAAGGAGCAGTTCGTCCTCCCGCGGATCGACCAGATAATCGATTCAACCACAGGCTTGGAGTCGCTATGTTTCCTCGACGCCTACTCTGGTTACAACCAGATCAAAATGGTTGTCGAAGGCGAGGAGAAGACGGCATTCATCACGCCATTCGGAGCCTTCTGCTACACCGCCATGACCTTCGGCCTCAAAAACGCCGAGGACCTACCAGCTAATGTGCGCAAATGCCTCGCGAGCCAATAAAGCTCACGAACATGCCACCTTACCTGGGACAACGTGGTCGTGCGTTCAAGCCAGGGATCGGCGAACCCCGAAGATCGACATGACGACCGCAAAACCACATGCTGGACCATCTTTGGTTCCGAGCGGCGTCAAGCGCCGCGTCGTCGTGTCGAGTATTCGAAGGAGGAAAGGAGGAAGAAACAGCATCCGGTGTGACATCGGAGTAGAGGTCCGAGATGCGCCAACGATGCCCTATAGCACCCCAAAGCCAAAATGCACAGGGTTCAGAGTTCAGCGGCGCCTGTGGCCTTACTTCCTGTGAGCACTCCGGGCTCCCTCCTCAACACCACGGCACAGACATCATCCGCCCGCGCGAGGCGAACGGGCGGAATGCCAAGGGGCCGCCGCACATGCCGACGTCGAGAAACCCGGCGCCGAGTACGAGCGGCTCGCGCGGTCGGCGGGCTCGGGCATCCCATCTGCCGCCCCTATACCGCCTGGGCAGGCGTACCTGCTATACCCAACCTGGATGACCAAGGGGGACAACGAGGGGGAGAAGAGCTCAGAATCCGCCTCGTCAATGGCTAAGCGCCGCAAGCCCGACAAAGAAACAAAGAAACACAAAGAAAGCTTACCGAGCGATTTCAAGGCCGTCGGCCGCTCGATGATGTCGAGGAAAGAATCGGAGGAAAGGTGCGCTATCCGTGTACTACATCGAGACTACATCGTCTCGTCCTCGCCGCTTAACGGTACCCATAGTACCAAGCTGTATACGCTGGTATGTCAGCAGCTCAGAGCTCGATTACTGTGCTTCCAGGAGCACCACCCGATCCGTCGCCTCCTCTCACTTCAAGACATCATCCATCCGCAGGGCGAACGGGCGGCGGCGCCAAGTGGGCCGCCGAGATCGGCGTCCACAACATCAAATACGAGCCACGAAAGCGATCAAGTCGCGAGCTGGCGAACTTCGCCGCCGGGAAGAGGCCCGGCACCGGAGAAGCTGCCATACCTCCACATCGGAGCACGCGCGACGGCTCCAAGAGCGGACAAGCTCGCTCGCCCTCTGCCTCGACTTCACACTGAACCAACAACATGGCCGAGACGAGGCCCTACTCCATGGCATGCGAGCTGCCAGGAGATGAATGTCAACCGCCTACGTTGCTACGGAGATTCCGACCTCGTCAAGGCAAATCGCGCTTGGCGACGCCGTCTCCCCACCATGGCGGCGTGCCAAGCGGTGGACAAGTTGGCGGACACTTCACGGCTACTCCGTCAAGTGGATCGACAGGCGGAACGAGGAGGCCGGCGCACTCTCGCGCCGGGTCGGCTCGACTTCGCACCACCGGCGTCTTCCTCGACACGATCACCAAGCCAGTCTCCCCGAGGGAGATCGACATCGGAGTACCGCTCCAACCAGAGGCAGCCCTGGTCGCACTCGTCAACGAGCCAGACGACTGGACCAAGCCCTACATCGCCTATCTGGAAGCCGGCACCTTGCCGGCTGACGAGACGGAAGCTCGGATGATCGCTCGTCGATGCAAGTCTTACGCCATCATTGACGGCGAGCTCCACAAGTGCAGTGTCACCGGCGTGTTCCAACGCTGCGTCCAACCCGCCGAAGGACGCAAGATCCTCCACGACATCCACTCCGGTGACTGTGGCCACCACGCGGGCGCCCGCTCTCTCGTCGCCGAGGCTATGCGACATGGCTTCTATTGGCCCACCTCACACGCCGATGTTGTCGACATTGTCCAGCGGTCGCGGGTGCAATCAACGCAGGACGCGTGCGAGCTCAGCGCTCAAAACAATCCCCATCACCTGGCCATTCGCCGTGTGGGGCATGGATATGGTAGGCCGCTTCAAGAAGGCCCCCTCCGGTTACACCCACCTGCTAGTCGCGGTCGACAAATTCACAAAGTGGGTGGAGGCCAAGCCAGTTCGGAAATGCGACGGGAAGACCGCCACCAAATTCCTACGCGAGCTCATATATCGCTACGGGTTCCGAAACAGCATCATCGCCGGACAACGACACTAACTTCGCCAAAGGAGCCATGGCCAAATTCTGCGAAGAGCATCACATTCGGCTCGACCTTGCGTCAGTCGCCCACCCGGAGTCCAACGGCCAGGCGGAACGGGCCAACCAAAGCATCCTCCACGGCCTGAATCCGCGACTCCAAGTACCACTCGGCGCGCGCCGGGCTTTGGGTCGAGTTGCCCTCTGTCATCTGGGGGATCCGCACCTCAGTCAACAGGTTGACAGGGTTCACCCCCGTCTTCATGGTCTACGGCGCCGAGGCAGTCATGCCCACCGACCTCGAGCACGATTCTCCGCGGGTCGTCCACTACACGGAGGCTGCAAACGAGCTCGCCCTCCAAGACGGGGTCGACCAACTCGACGAAGCACGTGACCTCGCTCGGCCACGCACCGCCATCTACCAGTAGGGACTCCGCCGCTATCACAGCCAGCGGGTGAAAACTTGCACCTTCCAAGAAGGTGACCTGGTGTTACGCCTCATCCAGTACAAGAAGGGCATGCACAAGCTCTCCCCTCCGTGGGAAGGGCCATTCGCCATCGGGCGCGTACTCGGAAACGACGCCTAGTACCTCATCGACGTCCGCGGGGACGGCGAACTCGACGTCAAGCGACCATGGAATGTAAACCTCCTATGGAAGTTCTACTCCTAGAACCCCACACATGTACTCTCCAGTCGCTATGAAATAAAAAGCGGTTACCGCAAAATTGCCTGCTCTCCATGTCTTGTGCCACTGCACTTTTCGTAATAACAGCGTTATGCTAACCGCAGAAGTCAACCTTTGGTACAGCGATCGGCGGCTAAGTAGTGCGGTGCAAGAGCGAGTCACCTCGGTCTTGCATCGTCCATGAAAACGCCTATCCGAGCCCCATTGAGTCGCCTAGCTCGACTGGTTCTACGAACCAAGACAAGCGCCTTCGCTTCTTCACGACCATGGTCCTCCGCGTCCTTGGCATAGCGACTCGAGCGGCTAAGTACCACGCTCGGGGGCAAGACCAGTTCGCGAGCGGCGGTCGAAAACGCCAAGTAGGAGAGCATGCCGGACTCCTGCGCGGCCCCCCACGGGCCAGGCAGGAGTGACGCGCTCAAACTAACGCGCTAAGTCCTCAACCACCCTCGAGTCGCGCCTAGAACAACCAAGTACCACGCTCGGGGACTCGGCCACCCGACCCCGTTCGCGCAAGGGAAAACGGCAAAGTACAGAGCACTCAAGGAGTCGCCTAACGACTGGCTCTCCGAGCCCGGGCGAGTCGACCACAATGAAAAAACACATAAAAACAACAAACATATCACATACGAGGTAAACCCCATAAAAGGGCGGACGCGCTCGGGGACTCGTTCAAACATCCATCACAAACACATGATAAACACCAAAATAGACACGATGTCTCATTCGATAGCATGTCGCATTGTCTCATGTTACAAAATATGCCCGCATGGCAGACCTGCTACTAACGACACAAGGCAAACTATCCTACTCTGCAGGCTTTGATGACGACTCGCCAAAACCCCGATGATTGCGGATGAACGGCATGTACGGGTTCGACGGATACGTCGTCAGTTCACCCGCCATCGCCGCGCGGAAGGGCTGCTCGACCTTGAGATCACGATGCGGCGGCTCGGGATCGTTCGGCACGACGACCGTCTCCTGGTACGGAAGGAGGTCGCCCATTGCCCAAACACGCTCCGAGTACGCGGCGGCGCGATCTTTCAACTTGAGGACCTCGGAAATCTCCACCGCGCCAGTCGACGATGGGTAGCCACTCGTCACATCGTCGATGTCGAAGTCCTCGGGGAAGTGGGCAAGTCCAAGGCTAAGTGTCGTCGCTGCTCCGTGCCGAAACGCCGACCGCGTCATGAACTCATCAACCGCGGGCGCCTTCTCCAAATACCTCCACACCTTAACGAGGTCGCTGGGAATCACTTCCGTGGGCGATATCTCTTGGAGATAGGCACGGATGCACGTCGCCGACAACGTTGCCGAGTCGACAAGCATGCTTACACACTGCCGCGCGTCGAACGAGCTCGCCTCTTCCGCGCTATCGATGATGCGACCTGCGAGTAGAAGACAATAATGAATACGACGGACACCACAAAAGGCACAACCACTAGAAGGGGCAGACACACTTACCAATCAACGGGCGGGCGAGTTCCGTGATGAATCTTTGAAGCGATGTATGGTCGTCCTGAAGCCTAGCAACAAGGGCATCCGACACTTTGCGATCTTCTTCGGCGGTTGCAATGGCGGCCTTGGCTCGCCCGTCAGCCGAGCTCGCTTCTTCCTTTGCCTCCCGCAGCTCGCGCTCGAGGTTGGCGATCCGCTGTTCAGCCGCACTCAAAGCCGATTGCGCCACCGCCAATTCACCAGCGGGGACAAGCCCCTGGCAAGCTTCCTCTGCCTTCGCGGCAACATCCTGAAGCCCTTTGTTCGCCTCCTGGACGATGGCCAGCTCCGTCTCCGCGCGCTGCTTCGCGGCCAATCGGTCAGCCGACTCAAGCTGCAGACCCTGCACATCACCAAAAAGGTTAATCAAAGCAAAATTCCTAAGTGCCCACTCGCTGAAATTCAGCGAGTGCGCACTCGGGGACTGGCAATCAAAAAATTCCTAAGTGCCCACCCGCTGAAATTCAGCGAGTGCGCACTCGGGGACTGGCAATCAAAAAATTCCTAAGTACCCACCCGCTGAAATTAGCGAGTGCGCACTCGGGGACTGGTACTCAAAGAAATTCCTAAGTGCCCACCCACTGAAATTCAGCGCGTGCGCACTCGGGGACTGGATGCGAAAAATAGAGATAAGACATTAAAAGAATCAGGCCGCTGCAAAGCACCGACCTGATCCTCGGGGACTGGATGTACCTGGATGGCTGCACCAAGCATGCCGTGGAGTTGTATCGCGTCCACGGACGCGAGGAGAGCCGGCGTATGCCCACGACGTTGGTCGACTTCGGCATCGGCGGTCCCAGGAGCGTGGCTCGAGGGTGAAGTTCCACTCGCCGCGGCCGCCTTGGTCATGAAGCGCGGAAAGGTGGCGATAGAGGCACCTGCCCCAAAGGAGGTCAGCTCGGCCGTTCCAGCGGGCGCCCTCGCCGTGACACGGCGCCTCCGTTGCGGGTCCAGCTGGCGCGACCTCCGTGTCGTCAGAAATCGTGACGACGTCGTCACCCTTGGCCTTCTTGCCGCCATCCGCAGAGACGACGACCTCGTCCGCCTTCCTCTTGCGGGAAGGGTCCTCCTCGCTAACGACGGGTGGCACCTTAGCCACGGTTGGGTGGCCCATCCTTTTCACCCCGGTCCTGTTCAACAATCATGTAAGCAAGATAATTCAAGCGATTATGGAAGACAAAGGAAGGCGAGTGTACTCACTTGGCGACCGGAATGAAGCGTAGCCCCGTACGAAGGCTGGCTGGCTTCTCCAGTTCAGGGCCCAGTCGGCGGTTGATCCCCATGTCAAGGACGTCGCGTGCCCAAGACACGGACGGCTTCTTCGTCGTCGAGGCTGCAACCGGAGCTTCTGTGACCTCTTCGACAGGAGCTTCCCTACGAGGCGAAGTCGCTACGGCCGGAGCATCCCCCAGCCCAAAGACTGGGGCGAATGGCGGAGGCATCGACGCCAGGGGCACCTCGATGGTGGCCGTGTCCAACGCGGCTGTCGTTGGCGGTGCCTCGTCCTTGGCTGGGCTGGGGGCGTCAGAACTGCTCGCTGAATGTGGCGGTGAGGCCGGCCTCGTCGGTTTGGTCTTCGTCTTCCTCGGAGGCGCCTTCACCTCCTTTTCCTTCTTCTTCTTTTTCGATGGAGTCGCCTGGCGGCGCGAGGTGGTTTCCGGAAGCTCATCTTCATCATCGTGACGCTCGAGGCTTTTACTTGCCTCAAGCTCTCGTTGACGTTGCCCACGGGTCTTGCGGAGCAGTGGGGTGACTTCCTCTTCGGATTCGTCGTCGCTGTTGCCCTCGTCGCTCCCGGCATTGCCCTTGGCGGGAGGCGACTCGCCCATGTCCTGGACGGACGAGCTCGAGTTCTCATCGTCCGAAGGTGGGAGCCATCCTTCCACCACTTGGAATAACTGCAATGAATACAAGATGAAATTAAAATTACCGCAACTGCATAAACTGCGACTGCGAGTGAAGTGAGGTGATTACCATTGGGGCTGGACGCTTTGCGGTATGAAGGCGACCCGGCACTGCGTCGGTACACCGCTGGGTGATTTTCTTGATCTTTGGAGGTAGTCCTCCAGCTTCCACTCGTCGAGGCAGGCCTTCGTCGAGTCTTCCCGGCCCGTGTACTGGTACATGTAGTGCTCGCGCCCGAGCGGCGGAGCCGCCGCCCGAGCCAGCAGTTGTACAGGTTTATCGTCTGGAGGCCCTTCTTCTTTAGACCGCGGATGGTCTGGAGCATCTCGTCGACGACCATCCGCTGGTCGTTGGGGAGCTTGCCGACTTGGAGACGGCGCGGCTCGGACCGATTGACGGAGTACCGCGGGATCGCCGCCTCGCCCTCTGGGGTCGCCTCGGCTACGTAAAACCACGACTTTTTCCAGTCGCTCGCTGCCTTGGCGGGCAGCATCAGGTCAAAGAATGAAGCCTTCGACTTGAGCTGGAAGGTTAGGCTGCCCGCGGCCAGCATTCGGCCGCCCGATTCCTCGCGGCTGATCCGTCCATGGAACAGATCTTGCCATAAGGGGAAGTAGGGCCGGCAGCCCAAGTAGCATTCGCAGAATGCCACAAAGATGGCGAGCTGCTCGATGCTGTGGGGACCCAGATCAGAAGGTTGGATCCCATAGTAGGCGCAGAAGCGTCGGAAGAACAGGGACGTGGGGAACCCTAGCCCCCGTTCAAGATGGCTGGTGAAGCAGATGAACTCCCTATCTCGCGGATTCGGGGTCGTCTCTCCGGCTGCGGGAATGCGCCAGCAGCCGGCTCGCAAGATCCCGGCCTCCTCGAAGGAAGCCAGTTGCGCCCTCATGCACTTAGATCTACCCCACGGCTCGGTGGAGAGGGCCATGGCAGAAAGATTTGCTGGGGGTCGGGGGATTTCAGGTCGGCTGGGTTGCGATGCGAAGGGAGGCGAAAGGTGCGCGCAGTCGGAGGAAATGGTGAGAAGGTGGTTCTCTGATCGCCTGCCATTCCTCTTATATAGCGGTTGTTACCCGCCAAATCAGGGAGTCGTTACTACGCGGTGATTACGCCAAAAGTTACCGTTGGATCACCCCAACGGCTAGTTTGACCACGGTTAACGGTCCAACTTCACCCACTCGACTCGCCGACCCTCTCACTATGACAGTGTTTTGCCGATTCGACGCGCCAAAGCTGCGACCTGGATGATTGGTTTCTCCTCTATACGAGAGCCCGCCGACGATTCGACTGGATGTCCACTTTGAAGCCGCATACTCCGACTGCCAGCAGCCACCTACGCCTAATCAACGGCGGCCTCGGGGACTACTGATGGGGATATGCCTACCGGGGTATACCAAGGGGCGTTCCGATCGCCCAAGAACTGGCGAGTGGGCCTGCAAGACGGCGACTGGATTGAAGCCCGGTTAGGAACCAAGCGACTGGAAGTTGAAGGCCTAGGCGAGTAGATAGGCCCAGTCGGATTAAGTTAAACGAGTACCGAAGCTTTAACTGAATCGGTTGAGATATGTAAACCCTAGGGGAGGTGAGCCTATATAAACCTCCCTATAGGGAGAGTAGAGATACGTTCCATCATACACCCAGGCGACTTAGCCTAGCCCGAGCTCGCCCATTGTACCACCTCCATAATACAATCTAGCAGGAGTAGGTCTTAACCCTCCGGGGGGCCGAACCTGGGTAAAACCCTGTGTCTTTGCCCTCATCTCGCACCGCAGATGGCTGGCCTCCCTTGCCCCTCGTTCTACTACTCGCTGCCGATTGCAGCATCTGCCGTGACCATTCCCACGACAGAGACAATGTAGGGGAGGTGGAAAACCAGACGAGGGATACTGTGGGTGGTGGAGAGTGGTATGGGGGCTCTAGGTCGAGCAGGGTCAGAGAGGAGTGAAGGAGTGGTGGTGCTATGGCATTAACAAGATGGGACAAGGCAAGGAGGCTTTGTCTACCTTTCAACAAATTCAAAATCACAAGGTTTTAGTTTGCTACAGTGATATTATACATTGGCCACGACCAAGGAGGTTTGCTAGTGCTGGAGAGATGTGTTAGACAAGCTTTGATAGGGGCTTGGGGGGTTTAGGTCATGGTTATGATCTTATTCACGTGTTGTCCATTTTAGTTGTTATGAAGGAATTTCTCCAAGTTGATCTTTTCAAGATTATTTAAGGCTACTATTAGGTGGACATGGTTAATAAACATCTCCTAGAATTGTTTGGGATTTTTCAGAGTATTTTAGATGCATTTATTATCCTTTATTCTAAAAGTGCAGAAATGGTTATAGAAGCTCAATTGATATTTTTACATTGGGAAAGGTGATTTTTTGTTGTTCAATGGTTCTAAATACCATATCACACATTGGGTAATTTTATTGGAATTTATTTAGAAAGGAAAGTATTTTTAAGTTATTATTTATTATTTCTGCCATTTAAGAGAAATGGGAAAAAGAAATAATAAAGCATCTCAAAAATATTTATTTTTGAGATGGGAGGATATGCTATGATATATAGGCACCAAATTCTTGATTTGGCAAAGTAGTTTGGAGAAAAACAAACTTGTCCTTATTAAGAAGTTTTTTAGGATTTTGAAATTAAAGGAATTTAAATAGTTTAGGCTCCAAATAATTATGGGAATTATTTGGAAATTTTTTATATTCAAGGTTGATGATGTCAAATTGAGGTATCTATCATAACCAACCTTGAGTTTGAATATCTTCATAGAAAATGGAAGGAAACTAGATGTTGAAGGATCTAGGGGTTTGATATTTTTATACCCTCTAAATAGGGTTGAATTAGTGAGCTCAGAGCTCACCTTGATATAAAGGATAGATGGATGGATAGACCAAGTTATATAGATGATCATGATGCCAATATTTGGGCTTGGTTGTATTGGAGGTGATATAGGAGTAGTGGCAAACTTTGTTGAAAACAATGTTGTCATAACTGATGTGTCAGGATGCCTAATAAACAATGTGGGTTTAAGAAGCACAATGCTCCAATGGAAACAAGTGAAGGATGAGTTGATAGAACATGGTTAGTAGAGCATAACCATGCAAAGATTTGGTCAAGGGGAAATGGCATATGGATGTGAGCCTTTGTCAAAGTAGGAAAGATGATAAGATTTACAGAAAAGATTGTTATCTTGACTACAAAACCATCATGGATGAGTGGGAATCAGAAGGACTTAGCCAAGTTAAAGTGTAGGCTTTGGTATTACTCATGATGTACTACAAGATGGTTCAAGTACATTCTCAAGTGTGCACATAGATTGGAGTAAGTGAAGTACCAAAGATTGAATCCAGCTAAGGATTTCCGATGGCCAAATTTGGCAGATTTGTGGATTTGGACTATTGTGCAAAGAGGGAAACATTTGGAAGGGATGCAATGGTTTATTCTTATAATAAAGGGGATGATGTTGAAGGATAGCGTATGTAGAGGGTATCCATGTTTGCATTTGGTCTTTGATGAGTTGGATGCTAATATGGAGAATTAGCTCAGAGGTGATTTGGTGATATAAGTTAGAGATGCACTTGAGTGACTTGAGGTAGATTTAGTTTGGGATGCTTAGTTGGGGATTTATGATCCCAACTATTTGTGTGGTCCTAAATGTTGAGCTATTAGATCAGCTCTCTCTAGTTCCTAAGCATACAAGACACTCAGCAGATAAAGACAATTCATAAGACAACAGATCAAGGCAATTCATATTACTAAACAATCAGATACTATTGAAGTTACCATCAAGTATAACTTGAGGTAAGCATGGGTATTTTGAAGGGGTTGTGATTTGAAGTAAGTAAGGACCTCTTGGTATTTCTTCCAAGATTGGGAATGAAAAGGTTTTGGAAAAACCTAGAGGTAAGAGTAGTTGAAAGTTCTGTCTTGAAAACATAAGGAGATTATATGTAGGTCTCCATAGTTTTGTTTAAAGAGAAATTAATAAACTATTTTGTTTTATCAAAGTCATCTTGGCTTAGGTTTGCAATGCTAGAACATTTGAGAATATGAAAGAGGAGCGAAGACACCTCTTTATTTAAAATATTTTTTTGTCAACTGGGGTTGAGGTAAGTAGTATATTATTTAATACACACACAATTGTATGAACACAAGCAAACAAGTAAGCAAACATTTCAACACTTAATAATAAAAAGTTTTTGTTCCCCCTGATTTTTGCCTTCTTGACAAAAGATCAGGGTTGCTGAAATTGGGATGTTACAATAAGAATTCATTTCTTATTTAACTTAATTTGTTATCTTATCTTAAATTCTCATTATTGTTTAATATATATTTAATATAATCAAACAATACTACTATATTATATTGGAAAACAATTTAATATTACTTACTTTTAATTTTCAAATATTTTCCAAATGATTTAAATTTCAAATTTGAATTCAAATTGTTTCCCCAAAATTCATTAATTCCTAAAGGTCATCTCAAAATTTATAGCAATCACTATACAAAGAGATAATTCTACCTCTACTTAGTGAAAGAAATTTTGATCTCCTTAGGTTTTTGTTTGGCGAAAAATTTACCCGGATTTTACAAATGAATGCATGCAAATGATCATATTCATATTCGTACCCTTCGTTGGTTCCTAAATGCTGGGGAGCTACATTAACGGATGATCAAAGGTTTCCTGATCATGAACATTGGATGTTCTTAATAACAGGGCCATATCATTGGAGAATGATATGATGAACAGTCACCCGTAGTAGATGTAGCAATACGATCATGTCAAAAAGTTTATATTGCTATCACATTTGTAGTAACTCAATGTCCTTAGACCATGAGATCACATCTGAAAGGACTTTGTTTTCCCTAAGTATTTTGGTGTTGATGACAATCCCACTTGTGGATTAATTGTGTCCCTAAGTTTCAAGTTTATTCGTTTTCTTGGAGCTTATGGACGCTTCTCTTGGACTCCCATGAAGATGGCGGCATTTGTTTTTGCCTTTCTCTTTATTTATTACTTTATGTCGCCGTACTATTAATAGGGGGTCCACCTCGGAAGGCTGTGGGGAATCACTTTTTCATGCACAAACCATACTTCCACTGCCACATCCATCCTATTTTTTAGTGAGAGAGTGTCCTTTGGAGCTGTTTGTGTTGTTCCTGTCCTGACCGTAAATTCCGGTGTAGCGTCGGAAGTTCCCTCCATGGTTCGCTGCGGGGCTGGCCGCGACAGAAGTTCTGGCTCCGCATCCGATGTTAATTCCGCTCACATATTGTATACTTCTATTTGGAAGTGTGCTATTTGGTGGAACTTTCCCCAGAAGTAGCTCCGGTAGTTTCGGTCAGTAGACCTGGTCAAACCTGACCGGAATCTGTGACCGGTACTACCCCAGCTTCTTCCGCTGGGTGCATGAGCGGTACTTCCGCCCAGCTGTCGGAAGTTCCGGTCAGGTGGTTCGCGACCCAGGAAATTCTGCTCCTTGTTCCGTTCCAAGTTCCGGTCACGTATTGTATGTCTCTGTGTTGAAACGACATATTTGACGGAACTTGCTCCAGAAGTACCACCAGAAGTTCCGCTCAGTCTGACTGGAACTTCCGGTCGTACTTTCGAGTGTCCCCCATCAGCTTTCGAGCCGTTGGGCGTATGCTGAGCGGAAATTCCGGTCCTCCACAAAAACTTCCGGCGGTGTCGCGGACAGTCAAACGACTCCTTTTGAAGGGGGCCTATTTAAGGCACCCTTATTCCTCCTCCCATCTCAACTCTTCAATTTCTCTCTCCTCCATTAATACCAGAGCTTCATCTTCCTAGATCTCTCTCCCTAGCCACTCAAACCTCTTGATATTTTGAGGAGTGGGAGAGGTGACCTAGATCTACACTTCCACCAAAGGAAATTTGATTCCCCCCACCCATCCTTTTTGGATCTTGTTAATCTTGGATTCTTGGAACCCTAGACGGTGTAGGACATCCTTGGAGCTAAGGGCATGCATTGTTAAGCTCCATGGTGTCGTTGATGGCCTCCAATTGAGTTGTGGAGCTTCCCTCTCAACCTTGTTGTAAAGGTTTCGGATGGCGCCTTCAAGGTCAGTGGATAGTGGATTGTGAGGCCGCCTTTGTGGTGGTGCTCACCGGATAAGAAGGTGAGGACTTTGTGGCGCTCGGGTGATCTTGTGTGGCCCCGACACCTCTCCAATGTATACGTAGCTTCCTTGGAAGTGAACTACTGTAATTACATCTTCGTGTCTCCTCTCCGGTTTACTCGCTCCGCACCTTTACTTCTTGTCTTTTACCGTTCTATTGCTTGTTGTTGGTTCTCTAGAATATAGGTTGCTCATCTAGTTGCATATCTAGAGAATTTTACTTCTTGCATAGCCTAAACTTGATTAACAAGATAAAAATTGGTAGTCTCCTATTCACCCCCTCTAGTCGACCAAAGTTGGGCCTTTCAATTGGTACCAGAGCCAAGGCTCTTACTTCGGGATTTACCGCCTAAGATACGATGGCCGACAATGAGGGTGGTGGTAGTGATAACTCAAAGAACTTGTCCTCTATGGAAGACCTCAAGAAATTGGAGACTTCCATGTCGACCAAGTTTGAGGAAATGATGACTCTTTTTTAGTCACTTAACCCTAACCCCATGGTTGCGACTTCTATTGCTACAGCTCAATCTACCGAGCCTCCTCCCAATGTTCATGTGACTGCCCCCAGGGTGAATACCATGGCCGTCTCCACTCACTTGGGTCTTGTCTTTGTTGCTCAAACAACTTCCAAGGCCCCAAGCGAGAGCACCAAGGGGATCAATGACTCATCCTACAAAGAGGGAGATGGGGGAAACAATTACTCGGCGGTGCCCCCACCTCCGAAGTACACTCCGGACCCACCAATTCCCATGCCACATATCATTCCTCAAGGAGCACCATCCATGCTAGATACATCAAATTTCTCCAATTGGCAATATCTAATGCATTCTCATATTTCTTGTTCTTCTATTGAGTTAATGAGGATTGTGGAAGAAGGCTTCTCTCCATATGACCCAAAGAAGTTGACTCTAGGTGAAGTGGTGGACAAGCAACTCAATGCCATGGCATTGGGAATGATTCAAAAGTCATTGACTCCCAAGGGCTTTTCTCACATTTTCCAATTCACCATTGCCAAGGAAGCTTGGGATCATCTCACCGAGATATTTGTGGGAAATGCAAGCATCCAAAGCTCCAAGTTTGACGAGATCAACAATGAGTGTGATGGTTTCGCTATGGAAGATGATGAGACACTCGAAGACATGTATAGGCGGCTCAAGATCCTTTGTTGCACCATGAGGGACCTTGGAGCTACCTATGTGGACGACAAGTTCATGAAGAGGAAGTTTGTTCAAGACCTCCTTCCATTTGAAGAACAAAAGCTCAACTCCATCAAGGGAAGAAGCCACTTTCACATCATGACATCTAAAAAAGTCTTTAGTGCAGCGATTACCATGAGCATTGCCAAGAAGAATGTGGAATCTTCTCGTGCTCGTGCTTTTGGGTCACAAAAGTTGAATCTTGCCTTGAAGTCCAAGGCAGTGGAGGTTGATGATGAAGATGACGCTCGTGAGTGGTCTCAAGAGGACCTCAAGTATGCTTTCAATGAACATCTTTCCCTTGCCTCAAGAGACTTTTGGAGCAAGTCGGGGATGAAGCCAAGATCAAGGGACAAGACAATATTCAACTCAACAAACAAGGCCCCCAAAGTGAGATCATTCTACAATTGCTATGACAAGAGTAACTTTGTGGCAAGCTGTCCCTTTGAGAACCAAGAAGACAATGGTGGACGCCTCATTCACAAGATCAAGTCAAAACCTCCTCATCCTTTGAACAAGAACTTCACCATCAAGAATGTTTCCAACAGGGAATGGGATATGGTGTTTCATGAAGAGTACCTCTCGGGTACGAATGATGACGATGAAGTCCAAGGTGGTGAGATTGTGGGAGTCGCTGCTATTGGCACTACATCTACTCCATGATTTTCCCTTTTTGACTCCCCCAACGAGAACGTCATCTCCCCCAACCAAAAGTGTCTCATGGCCAAGGCCACCGAGGTAACCCCCAAGCTCACTCCTAAACCCATCTCTAGTAAACCTTCCTCTCTTGATCTTGAAGGTCTAGAGATAAAGAAAGAGATGGTAGACATGTGCGAGTTCATTGCTGCCTTGGATGAAGAGACTAAAACTTGCTTTGATGCTTTGCTTAGTCAACTTGATCATGCTAGGGATGCTTTAGATGAAAAGGAAGAACTTCTTGACTTGGTAAGTAAAAATGAAAGATATGCCATCGATGAAATTGCTTCACTCACAAAAAGCCTTGAGGATGAACAAAATATGAGAATCAATCTTGAGGAAAATGTCTCTAAGCTAGTAGATGACCATAACATATCCATGTGCTCTCTCACTAAAGAACGTGATCATGCTCTAGCTTTGATTAAGGTGCTTAAAAAGGAGAAAGTTGAGTTTGGTGTTGGTCATGATAGGTATCGAGAGGATCTTGAGAAACTCAAAGAGGAACACAAATCCTTGGAGAGCAAATTCTCAAGTCTTTTTGAAGCCCATGAGCAACTTCAAACTCAAATAACTTGTGAACTTGCTAAGTATTCCGTTGTGCAAATTATAGACTTGTATAGTTCCTCTAACTCATGTTGCAAGCATGAGAATATCATTGAGGAGAACAAGGTGTTAAAAGATCAACTTGCCAAAGTGCAAGTCAACAAGAAAGTTGTTGAGTGTGATCCCAAGCCTAAGAAGAAGAATAACAAGAAGAGGACAAAGAACAAGGGCAGTGCTCAAGGGCCCCATCATGGTCCTACTATATTGCAAAGTGACAACTTTGCTGGAAAGAACAACCCCTCTTACATTCTTTTCAAATCTTATGATGGTCATGTTTATGCAAAATATGTTGGAACTTCATATACACATGATTATAATTGGACCATTTGGGTGACAAAGACCCTTGTCACTAACAAAAAGGGACGCATTGCAAAATGGGTACATAAAACCAAAGCTTGATTTTCTTGTAGGACTATGCTTCCGGTGGAGCAAAATGGGTGCTTGATAGCGGCGCCACAAGTCATATGACCGGGATCAAGTCCATCATGTCAGAGATAAGGCCTAATCTTGCAAATACCATGGTCTCCTATGGTGATAAAACAAGTTCTCAGGTATTGGGTTTTGGCCAAGTGGTGGTAACCCCGGATGTATCCTTGGTTGACATCATGCTTGTCAAAACCCTTGGTTACAATCTCCTTTCAATTCGTGCTCTTGCCGTTATGGGTGTTTCTTCTTTCTTTAATGAGCATTCCATGGTCCTCATGTGGAGAAAGTCCCTCATGATGTACTTCGTAGGGTATGTAGAGCATGACTTGTATCTGGTGGACTTTCTAGGGACCACCATTCCACATGATCTATGTCTCTATGCTAAGGCCGACAAGGGTTGGTTGTGGCATCGCCGCCTAGACCATGTCAACATGAGGACTTTGCAAAGAATTCACTCTGAGGGCCACATCCTCGGTCTTAAAGATGTTTCCTTTGCCAAAGATCGTGTGTGTAGGGCTTGTATTGAAGGGAAGATGCATGAAACTCCTCACAAGGATCTCAATCAAATCACCACAGAGAGATGCTTGGAACTCCTACACATGGATCTGTTTGGTCCTCCATCTCATGATAGTCTTGGAGGAAATAAGTATTGCTTGGTTATTGTAGATGATTTCTCAAGATACACTTGGGTGTTTTTCTTCAAGTACAAACGTGAAAATCAACAAACCATCATTGACTTTGAAAATAAATTTCAACTGAAACACAATGCAACCATTCGCTCCATCTGAAGTGACAATGGCACTGAGTTCAAAAACTATACTTTGGATGAGTTCCTTAGTGATGAAGGTATCAAGAATCAATATTCCACTACATATAGCCCCCAACAAAATGGTGTAGCTGAAATAAAGAACCATACTTTGATGGATGCGGACCGGTCTATGTTAGCGGAATTGAAGTCTCCATACAACTTTTGGGCCGAAGCCATATCCACCGCTTGCCATGCAACCAACCAACTCTACCTTCGCAATAAAAAGAACAAGACCCCTTATAAGCTGCTCATTGGGAACAAGCCAAATGTTAGATACTTTTGAGTGTTTGGTTGCAAGTGCTACATTCTCAAGAAATGAGTTTGTTTTTCCAAGTTTGAATCCAAGGCACAAGAAGGAATTTTCATTGGATACTCAAATCATTCTCATTCTTATAGAGTCTACAACAAATCCAATGGAAGAGTTGAAGAGATGAGCAACGTGAAGTTTGATGAAGACCATGAGTCTCTTTAAAGGCAAGATGGTGTTCGTGATCCAAGTGATGAAATTCCTCCCAAGGCGATAAGAAGAATGGGTGTGGGATTATTCCGTCCCATTGAGGAACCCCTTGTGGCCGAAGGAGAAGGACCAAGCTCTACTCAAGTGGAGCCCTCACTCTCACAAGATCATCTTGCCCCTCAGGGACCTATTATTTTGGCTCAAGACCCCTCAAGCTCTTCCGAAGCTCCTCATGCTCATGACTCATCAAGCCCCGGTACCCAAGAACCTCATCAACAACATCTACCTCCCCAAGATGGTACTCCAACTCAAGACAACTCCCAAGGTCAAGCTAGTCAAGAAAAAGGCCAAGCTATAGTTGATCAAGCCCTTTACTCCTCCACTCCAAATGATTATGAAGACTCTCACGGGGATGATATTGATGAGGATGGTCCTTGTGTTCTTTCTTATAGTCAAGGAAGGGACCCAAATGGTGGTAATGACCAAGTGGTTGCTCAAGAATCTCGTCTTGAGACCCAAGCCTACTGTCAAGCTTATCGCCTCGCCAATCTCATCAAAGATGGCCATATCCTTGATAATGTTTATGGAGATTTCAATAGGAGTTCTACTACGAGGAGCCAATTAGCCTCCTTTAGCTCTCACCATGCTATTATCTCTCATGTTGAACCACAGAAAGTCTTTGAGGCCCTTGAAGATGATGATTGGCTTGATGCAATGAATGCAAAACTTCACAACTTCAAGCAAAACAAAGTATGGATCTTGGTAGAGTGGCCTAAAGATTATCAAAACATCATTGAGACTAAGTGGATATTCAAGAACAAGCGCGATGCCAATGGGATAGTCGTGCGCAACAAGGCAAAGTTAGTTGCCCAAGGATACTCACAAGTTGAGGGCATTTACTACGGTGAGACATGTTCCCCCATTGCTCGCCTTGATTCCATTCATATGCTTCTTGCTTTTGCCACTCATGATAACTTCAAACTACAACAAATGGATTTTAAAAGTGCTTTCCTTAATGGTACCTTGAAAGAGTTGGTTTACATCAAGCAACCTCCGGTCTTTGAGGATCCCCTCTTCCCGAACCATGTCTACAATCTCGATAAGGCACTCTATGGCCTTAAACAAGCCCCACGTGCATGGTATGATTGCCTTAGAGAGCTCTTGTAACATCCCAATTTCAGCAACCCTGATTTGCTATCCAAAAGGCAAAAATTAGGGGGAACAAAAACTTTTTCTTATTAAGCGTTGCAATGTTTGCTTACTTGTTCTCTTGTGTTCATCCAACTGATTGTGTACTAGGTGATATACTTCTCATAATAACACTAGTTTACAAAATGCTATTTTACAAAAGAGATGTCTTGGCTCATCCTTATATTCTCAAATGTGGTGACATTTCAAAACCTGAGCCAAGATGGCTTCAACACAACAAAATACTCTACTGGTTCTATTAACAAAACTATGGAGACCTATATATAATCTCCTTATGTTTTCAAGACAGAACTCCCAGCTACTCTTATCCCTAGGTTTTTCCAAAGTCTTTATTAAAAAACCTTTTCATTCCAATCTTGGTAGAGATACCAAGATGGTCCTTACCTTACTTCAAAGCATAACCAATTCAAAATATCCATCCTTACCTCAAGCTAGGCTTGATGGTAACCCTAGTAGTAGTTGGATAAGTGATAAGATGAATTTCCTTGATCTGTTGTCTGATGAATTGCCTTGATCTGCTGATTGCCTTGTTTGCTTAGGAACTAGGGTGAGCTAATCTATTATCTCATCCCTTAGGACCCAATATATGTTTGTGATCATCAATCTCAGACCAAGCATCCTCATCTCCGAATCAGATCAATCCAGGGATAATCCCTTTTGATAGCTTCCTACTCAGTGAAGACCCAATCCAAGCATGGATCCCCTCTATTAAATATATACCTCAACATAAACCACTTGATGGGAAGGATAAACCTTTTCCACTCTCTAAATTTGTTTCCAACTTGTAATCTAGTCTAAAACTCTAAATCTACCAAAATGGCTAAGTCTGGATTTCTTATCTAGATTCAATCTTTGGAGCTCTAGTTTTCCCAACCTATGAGCATTCCTGAGAATGTGCTTGAACCATATTGTAGTACATCTTGAGTACTACCAAATCCCACTCTTTCCCTTGGCTAATCCATCCTGATTCCCACTCATCCATGATGGTTTGGTAGTCAAGATAATAATACTTCCTACAAATCTTATCATCTTGCCTACTTTGGAAGAAGCTCATATCTATATGCTACATCCCCTTGACCAACTATTTGCATGGTTATGATCTACTAATCATGGACTATCAAAACCTACTTCACTTGATTCCATCGGAGCTTTGTGATTCTTAAACCCACAAGGTTTATGAGGCATCTTGATGTATCTGTTATGGCAGCCTTATTTTCAACAAAGTTTGCCATCTCTTCTATACCACCCCAAATACATACATGTCCAACTCTTGTGGCCATGATCATCTATCTAACTTGGTATAATCACCCATCTATTCCTTATATCAAGGTGAGCTCTGAACTCACCAATCCCACCAGGTTTTGGTGGCATGAAAATAACAAAACCCTAGATTCCCTAAAATCTAGTTTCCTACCATTTCACCATAAATCTTCAAAAACCAAGTTGTAAATGATGTAGAACCCAAGTTTACATCATCCACCTTGGATATTATAAATCCCCAAATAATTCCCATAATTATTTGGATCCTAAAAATAATTAAATTACACCTTTGGCAAAACCCTAGAATCTTTGCCTCTAAAGGCAAGTTTTTTTTCTCCAAATCACCTTGCCAACTCAAGGCACATATGATGCCTATGTATCATATCCCACCTTTACAACTCAAAAATAAATATTTTTGAGATTCTTTATTATTTCTTTTTGCCCATTTTCTTGAATGGCAGAAACAAGAAATAATTCCTTAAAAATACTTTCCCGTCCCAATAAATCCCAAGAAAATTCTAATCTGTAATATGGTATTTGGGACCATCTCACATAAAAAAACCTTGGCCAATGTAAAAATATCAAATGACCTTCTAGAAACTACTTCTCCACTTTTTGAATAAATGAATTTAAGTGCACCAAAAATCATTAGAAAAATCCCAAATAAATCCTATGGTGACCCTATATACACACCAGTACCACTTCCCCATATTGTACAATGCAAATTATCCAAAATCCTTCATAAGCACTCATATGATCAAAAGGTGCAACACAATTAAAACTTGAACCAAACCCCCCTCCACCCCCTCTTCAAAACTTGCCAATCACCTCTCCATCTCACCAGAACTCCCTCCTGGTCGTGTGCACTGTAGTACTACAGTACCCATTACCTTCCCCTTGTTCTTTATCTTTTGGTAGAAGGAGATACAATGCTTTCAATGTGTATACCACTCCCTAGACTAAAAGCTGAGCAACAGCCACTCTCCTCTCCCTCTCTGGTCGAGCTGATGGCCCCACACCTCCTAGCACCGCCCAGCTTTCCCAATCCATGGCCAACTTCCTCCCCATCCTCTCCTTGGACTAAACCCACCATAGACCAACACCACTTCGATTTATAGGACCAGAGGCCCTTGCAGCCCTCCACTCTCCCTTCATTTCTCCCTCTGTACACCACCTACCCTCACTGAGTTCCCCTCTCCTTCCCCTGCTTCTCCCCGCTCAAATAAAGGAGAGAAGACACCTTCTCGGGTTGATGCTTTCTTGCAAGTTTGCCAAGGAAGGGTAGCACCCAACTCTCTCTTTCTCTCCCAGATCTACTCCTCAATACCTAAGACATCTTCCCCTGTTTGTTTTTCCCTGCTGCAGGATCCCCGGATCTCGTCATCATTGAGCTTGCCCGAGATGAGCTTCTTAGACGAGGACCACCTCCCCGAGCTTCTCCCGCGGTAACTACCCCTTATCTACCTTCCCCAGGGACCCAGAACCCTCTTACATACCTCCCCTCCTACATGCAAAAGCCCAAGAGCGCTCCTCGACTAGCTCCGAATCCTCTCCATCGCGGGAAACATGTGAATCCTCGGATATGAACCAAACCATGACGTGTCGCCCCTCTCCCTTCTACCCTCCACATGCCACGTCGCCCGGTGGCCACCCCATCGCCGGAAAACCCCTTGGTGAGCCTCCCCCACTTCCGCTGTCGCAAACTAGGGTTTCCCCTCTGTTTTATCTGGCTCATCAAAGAAGAGCCACCGCCGTCCATTGCGTTTTGATCCAATGACTCTCCTCTTCCCATACCCCTTCTCCACCACTGAGTCACTGACAAGCGGGCCCTGCCTGGCCAGAATTTGAAGGCCTCTCCCGCGCGCGACCCTGCCTCGTGGGCCGAATCTCCTTTCCCCGGCCCATCTCCCTTCAGACCCCAGCCCAGCCTTCCTTTTTATATAAACATTTTTCCCTAGATATGATTTACAACCTGTAACTTTAATTCAAGATAAAAATGAAAATGGACGGAAATGTCCCAGATCTTATTTTTAGTTTATACATACATGTCTTCAGAAACATACAGTACAAGAATTATACCAAAATAATAAATACTTTATCTATAGTAAATTATCTACCAAGAAGTGTCCATTTCACTAATAAATTCTTTTAGAGAGTTTGGTAAATCCAAATGGAGTAAATCCAATTAGTACTGAAGTGTATAAGTGATGCCTTTCATGTCACCCTGGCCCACAACAAAAATAACAAAATCAGTCCAATCCTGCCTTTATAAAATTCCCTAGGAAAAATCACAAATATTTTTGACCTAATTCCAATTCTCTGTACATATATACACCCATATATATCAAAACACAGGAGCCCAAAATTTATTGAGCTCTCTTTGAATTTTGGTGATTTAATCCGTTCTGTGCATAGGTAATTCACCAATAAATTCATATCTTTAGTTCTGTAAATCCAAAAACGGTGATTCCAAATTCTACAGAAAGGTATTCTACATACCTGACAAGTGTCCTTGGAATCACATGAAAAGCTTATGTATATTAAACATGATGAAAAAGACAAATCCCAGCAAGTATTGTCTTTGGGAATTTCCCAAGGGCATTATGTTAATGTTTTTTAGGTGATTCCAACACCTCTTGAATAATCCCACTAATTACTACCTAATCACCCAAGGAAATAATTTTTGGAGATCCAGAATTTGTCTGGTGAATTATTTCCTAAAACTAGAGTTTTATCCACTATAAAAATCATTATAAATCGATGGAAATTGATAAAATAGTGAAACCAGTTTTGTTGGATTCATTTTATCAATACATATCTTCTGGTATCATTTTTACACAATGTTACCATACATAACTTGGCCTTGCTCCAAAACCCCTTATCTTGGTGGTTTTGGGCCTTAAATCCTAAATTGGAAATCCCCAAATGCAACCCAGGCATTTCCTTTGTACCCCCAATCAAATCCTCAATCCTTACTGACCTACAAACTTGATTTGTAAATTTCTTGCTGTATGAATTGGTGTTCGTATGCAATATTTTGATAGTGGTGTTGTTTGTTTGCATGTATGATCGATAACGGCGATAGTTGCGAATTTTGAGACGCTGAGAAGAAGGAAGCATCAGGTTATTCTAATTATTGCTATTATTGGTTTTCTGGTATTCTATAGAATTCAAGGGACATCTCGCTGGTCACAGGCAAGCCATCATTCCTGAACTCCTATATTGACCTACTCCTATTTATCAATTGCTTTATATCTTGTTTATGAACTTCATGTTTAAATGCATGGTTTGTTTCAAATAAAAGGCGTGAGTAATTTGGATACTCCAGGTTATGATGGAGTGTCCATTAGGACACTTACTCGTTGACACATGATGAGTGCAGCAGCACTTCGTTGGGAGACCCCGAGCAGAAGGTATGATGAGCACATCAGCAAGTTTTCCCTCAGTAAGAAACTGAGGTTATCGAACCAGTAGGAGGAACGAAACATCCCAAAGTTGTCGCAAGCAATGTGGAAACCTGCACAACACAAACTTAAGACTTTGTCCCAACTAACAGTGAGGTTGTCAATCTCACTGGTTGTTGTAACAAAGGATTAACTGTATGGTGTGGAAGGTGATGATGGTTTGCAATAAGTAAACAGTAACAGTGGAAGATGTTCAATGGTAAAGATTGGACCGGGGTCCATAGTTCACTAGAGGTGTTCTCCTTAGATAAACAAACATGGCATGCTGGGTAAACAAATTATAGCAGGGCAATTGACAGGACTGAGCAAGGCATAACAATGTAATACTAGACAAAAAGATCCTATGAGATTCGATTGGGAAATACAACAATATACATAGACCGCCATCCAACTGCATCTATGACTAAAAGTCCACCTTCAGGTTATCATCCGAACCCACTCCAGTATTAAGTTGCATGAAACAGACAATTGCTTTAAGCAAAGTGTGTTGGGTAAACAATCCACTTATTCCATGAACAAGAGACCGTTGTTTTCTCCCTAGTGGCAACAACACATCTATAACCGTAGAGATTTATGTCACTTCCCTTGATTAAGTAGAGGCATGAACCCACTATCGAGCATAAATACCCCCTCTTGGAGTCACTAGCAACTACTTGTCCAAGATAGCTACTAACAACGGAGGGCATGCAAGATCAGAAACAACACAGACATGATAGAATCAAATAGACAAAACTATTAATCAATCTGACATAGTAATCTCAATATCCATCGGATCCCCGCAAACACAACATGCATGATTACAAATAGATGAGATCTTGATCATGAGTGGAGCTCACAAGATCTAGACATGAAAGCACAAGGAGGAGATATACCACCATCTAGATACTACATGGACCCGTAGACCAAGGTGGAACTACTCACGCTTCATACCGGAGGCTGGCATGATGAAGAAGAAGGCCTCTGGGATGATCTCCCCTCTGATAGGGTGCCGGGAAGAGCTTCATATCCCCGATCTAGGGACGATGGTGGCGGCAGATATTGACGGTTTTGTGGAATATTGATCGGGTTCTTAGGGTTTAGGCATCGGGGGCTTCTTATAGGCGAAGAGGTGAGGCTGGGAGGCGACCAGGGGGGCCACACCCTTCCCAGGCGCGGGCCCACCCTAGTTCATGCCTGGGGGGTGTGGCCACCCTGTGGAGCCCCTCCGTCTCTCCTCTAGACTCCGTGTTCTCCTCGGTGAAATATTGACTTTAGCTTTTGTCCCGTCCAATTCCGAGAATATTTCCTTACTAGCCTTTCTAGAACCAAAAATAGCAAAAAACAGGCAACTGGCACTGTGGCAACTTGTTAATAGGTTAGTACCAGAAAACATATGAAAAGCACCTCAAAGTGTGGACAAAGAAAAGCAAAGTAGATACTAAACAAGCATGGAAAATCAAAAATTATAGATACATTTCCAACGTATCAACACCCACTTTTACCCTTTAGATCGAGGCTAAGATGATTAGCATATTCCCTCTTGGAAACTATGGGTTCTCAATGATAAAACTATTTTGGGTTTTACCCTACTACAAAGTTTTCAAAATAAAACCCTTGGAAAGAGGCATCGTTTCCGAGTGGAGGTTTTACTAAAGAAGATATGAGGAGGATAAAGAGAAGAATGAGCAAGAAAAAGAGAATGGGATGTTCTACGTCTTTACCGGAACAATTTATCCATGCAACCACACTACCTTAGTCGCTGGGGCTTAACTCGTAGTTTGTGGTCTTTAGCCGGGGCTGCTCGCACTCGCTAAAGTGGAGAAATCCCCTAAAATCCAGATTGTCGTGGACAAGGTACCGGTGCAACAATTGGGTCTCTCGCAGACGGTATGACTTATTGTATGTACGGAAGGAAGTGGAGTCAAATTACTATATGACAAACTATGGTTTGGGGAATAGGCTTGTACGAAAGGGAGGACTATGGTCGTCGTGCCACATACTCGTGCCGAAGAGAACAACCCAAAAGGAAAAGCCGTCGTTGCTAGGGATGGACAAATGAAAGGTTAGGTTTGATTATCCGAACCCCTGTCTATGGTGTGTAGCGGGCCATAGTTGTATCCCGACGGATGTATTGATTCTTGGGGGTAAAGTGAACAAACTCTGCAGAGTCTAATCTATTCGAATAGCCGTGTCCACGGTCAAGGACGATTGGAAAGGTGATTGCTAGGAGTACCCTTGGGATATGTTTGATATGAATAAATAGGATGTGACTTGGTCACGAGGAAAAGATAAGAACGATTTTGGTTTTGACCAGAGATGGTCGAAGATGTTTTAAAAAGGGGTTTTACTATAAAACTGTTTGTAAAGTTTTTAACAAGGATATGGAGATATCCAGACTTTCTAAAAGGAGTCATAGTTTCCAAAAACTCTTTTTCAATAGAGATATAGAGATGCCAATGTTAGGCTTTTCAAAAACAACTATAGTGTAGAGCTATCTCGCCACAGCCCAATATGCATTATCTTGTTACCTTGTCTTGGTGGTTTGTGAGTACATTCAAAGTACTCACAGGTATTGTCCCTGGCTATTTACTTGGCCAGACTGCATATGTTAAGAAGTGACGAAGGTGTTGACGTCTGTGCAAGCTAGGTCGTCTTCCCAGTCAGTTGGTTGTAGGTTAAGGCATGACACGGGCTCTGCGCTTGAAGACTTCTTCTATTGATGTTGTATTTCCATAATGGCATTAATGTAATTACTTGTATCCGTTCATTATGGATGTTGTAATGATACTTGTCGGTTATGCTCACGTCTCACATATCATGGGAACGTGAATTGCAGGCATAACATGCATTCTCGGAGCATAAATCCGAGATGCCACAGCTCTTGCTAGATCGTGGTTTCGAAGTGGTCCTCATAGATCCCACTCTTTTACTAAGAGAGTTGGAGGCCACTTGTTCGTTTGCCAAATCTATGTTGATGATATTATATTTGTGTCTATTAACAAAGCTTTTAATGATGATTTTTCAAAGCTCATGACCGACCGCTTCGAGATGTCTATGATGGGTGAGATGGAGTTCTTCCTTGGATTTGAAGTAAAACAACTGAGGAAGGGCACCTTCATAAACCAAGCCAAATATATTCAAGACATGCTCAAGAAGTTCAAATTTGATCAAGTCAAAGGTGCCAAGACTCCCATGCCCACAAAGGTTAAACTTGATCTCGATCCCAAGGGTAAGGATGTGGATCAAAAGCTTTATCGCTCTATGATTGGTTCTTTGCTCTATCTTTCTGCATCCTGACTGGATATTATGTTGAGTGTGGGTATGTGTGCAAGATTCCAAGCCGCACCAAAAGAAAGTCACAAGGTGGCGGTCAAGAGAATCTTTCAATATTTGGTTCATACCCCAAACTTTGGGTAATGGTAACCCAAGGGAGCTATATTAGATATCATTGGTTACACGGATTCAGATTGGACGGGAGACAAGGTGGAAAGGAAATCAACCTTCGGTGCTTGTCAATTTCTTGGGAGATCCTTGGTGTGTTGGTCCTCAAAGAAGCAAAACTTCATGTGTATGTCCACTGCCGAAGCTGAGTACATATCTGCCGCAAGTTGTTGTGCTCAATTGCTATGGATGAAGCAAACTTTGAAGGATATTGGACTATCTTTTGACAAGGTACCTCTTCTTTGTGACAATGAGAGTTCTATTGCCATTGCTCACAACCCCGTGCAACACAAATGCACCAAGCATATTGAGATTCGTCATCATTTCATTCAGGACCATGTTGCAATAGGAGACATTTCATTGGAGTATGTTCCCTCGCGGATCTTTTCACGAAGCCCTTTGATGAAGCAAGGTTCCGATAGTTAAGGCATGAACTAAATATCATAGATTCGAGCAATGTGGCTTGAGTAACTTGCCCACCTACCCATGTCTCAATGAATATATTTGTTTGGATGTAGGCATGGACTTAGGGGGAGTATAGTTCCTCTTATGAACCAACACTCTCCCTATTATGCACACATTAAAGTATTCATCTTCTATAGTATCTCAAGGAGACCATTTGAGCTTCAATGATGAGTATTGGTAATGAACCCAAGATATATATTTGCGGTGTCAAGTCAAATTTACTCATATATAAGGTGGCCTCGGACATCGACTTGTTGTGTTCCTTGCATGTTTTCCCTCTTGTTTGCATTGTTGGTTTCTCTCTTTTTGGTGGTGTATTTTTGGTCTTGTTAGTCTTTTGGTTCTTCAAAGTTTGTGCTTTCTATCCCAGTCCATTTTCCCTTCCTATAGCCCCTTTTATTCCCTACACAAGTTCCTCCTTGCCACATTTCACACCTAGGAAGCCTTTTCTGGCATCACCGAAATTTTTGGCCAGCCGCCGGTAGTACTGGTCCTGGGAGGAGCTCATCGGAACTTATCCTAGAAGTGGCTACTACCGCCCGTGCCTGGAAATCTAAGGTCACCAGAAGTTCCGGCCCCTTACCAGAACTTCTGTTGGTGCTCTTGACCTATAAAGTGCAGGCCTAGGGAAAAATCAGGGTCACTCCCATTTTCTTCCCCAGACCCGTGTTTTATAGGAAGCAGCTGTCGGTGAAGTCCATCCCACAGAGGCTTCACCGACCCCTTCGTCTCCGGCCACCCCATCTAGATCTGCTCCGCGGAACCTTCCCCACCTATATCTCCCACCATGGACCCTGGTATTTTCCCTCAACTCCCTCCATTGATGGAGATCTTGCTCATTCCCTTGCTTGAGTTAGGGCTCACCATGTCTAGGCATGTTCTTCGACTAAAACTTGTTGAGGAGATCTTGGTAGATCTAGGGACCCTTGATAGAGTATATTGAACCAATACATTCTTGTGAATCCATGTTCTTGCACTCTAGATCCGATGAACTGCCGAGCTCGTGGCCTCACCAGAACTTTCGTTGAGTCCCGAGCGGAACTTCCGATGGTGACCTCATCACTGGAAACTCTGGCAGCTCATCGGAACTTCCAGCACATACTATTTGATTCATTGTGTGCATTTTTTCAATCTCTCTTTGTTTCTTCCTTCGAACTCGTGCACTTACCCACCCTTCCATCCCTACCTTATGCTTTATTCTCAAGGATCGGTGGTTCCCGTGGTGGAAAGCGTTCCCGTGTTCCCTCAGGTCCTCCTCCGGAGATTGATGAAGAAGATCTAAAAGTTGTGCGTCCCTCCACTCAGACCGCTCGTCAGAAAGCTGCTGATGCTCGCTGTGCGGCTGAGGCTAAATGGAAGCGGCCCGTTCTGGCCTCTTAGAAGAAGAAGACTGCGTCTAGGCATGATGTCAACAAGAATAAGATCTCCAAGTGGCCTCGGAAAGCCTATGAAGAATTATGCAGGTTGGATCCTTACAGTGATCCTCGTGATCCTCTTGCCACAGATCCATTTTTCTATACTCGTCAGCAAGAGGACATCTTTACAGAGATCTATGCCACCAAGCAAAAGTTTGTAGTTGCCCCCTAGAAGTATATCAATGTGGCACATATGGATAGCAATTTTGAGTACATTGGAGAATCTCTTGAGTGGTGCAGGAAGTTTGGGATAATCAAGATCATGGAGCAACGTCAGAACTATGATGAGGGGGATGTTGCTTAGTTTTATACCACCCTTCACATGGATGTGCACCCTGTGGATGTCACAATGAAATGGATGACTAAGAACCGTCTGCTGACTACCAAGTGGTCTGAGTTTGCTGAACTTCTTGGCTATCCCATCTTACCATGCAAGAGGGCTAATGGTTGGTGTTGTCACTTTAATAAGGCATATGATCCTAATGTTTTGGAGACTTTCTACATTCAGGGTTGGGGTGTGTGTGGTTAGACAAATAACCTCCAGTCAGTCTATGATATCATGCGCAAACACCATTGCTCCTAAGGATGGCAACTTTGATCAGATTCATGCATTCCAGATTGACCTCATGTACCCGACTTATCTTCACCGCAATTCATATGAGAATATTGATGTCATGAACTACCTTTCCATGAGATTTGGCTTGATTTGATTGAGAAGTGATCATGCCCCTATTCCCCCTACATTCAGACATTTATCAATGCCAAGTGGAGGGAAGCAATTGGTTCTCACTCCCCACAAGACAACATCATTGTCCATGAGGAGAAGACGCTTCGCGTGATGAAGCATGAGAAGCCACGGTCTCACGATGAAAAGGAAGCTGTCATTTGGAAGACTGGGACTGCTAGGGCTGGTCCTTTAGGGCGTGCAGGATCTAGTGTTGGTGGTCCCCTAAGAGCTCTCCTCCCCACAGGCTAGAGAGGCCACCCTCTTGGGCTAATAAGCTGCTGAAGAAAGTCAAGAAGACATTTTGCTTCATGCAAGACCACGAGTACCAAGCATATGTTGATCGGATGCACAGTGTTCAGAGGCAGAAGGCAATCATGACGAAGCTCGACATAACTTGCTCCCCAGAGACTAGCTCCTACACAGTGACCAAGGATCAGTGGGTCTGTGACAACTTCAGGTGGTCAGATTTTGAGGATGAAGTCACTGGTCCCCCTTCGCCTGCTTGGACCGATGCCTCCTGGGTCCCCGAGCCTCCTCCTCCAGTCTTTGGTTGGGGTGCTTAGATTGGTCGTTCTTACCTTTTTGGCGTCTCGATGCCAAAGGGGGAGAAAGATATATATTATGTCGCTACGGGATTTGCATGGGCCTAGTCACGAGCTGTAACACCCCAGCCTCTCCAGACCGGCGTATCTCACTCCTGGGTGGGTGTATGTGAGATCCAAGCACATGACTTAATAGGATTCATAGGATACTCATGCCAACAAGTTGCAACTTATTTTCCAGAAGCTCATTAGAAAAGAACTCTAAGGTTAAGCATGCTTGGACTAGAGAAATTCTAGGATGGGTGACCGACTGTGAAGTAGGTACCGGGTGCGCATGAGTGAGGACAAAGTGCGCAGAAAATACTAGTGTTGGTCTGTGGGGCCAGTCTAGATATCCTCTTGAGCTACCATGGTGACACCCCCGGGGCCAGTGGAAGGGGTGTTACAAGTGGTATCAGAGCCGACCCTTGCGGTTACACGGGCATGTGCGGGGTCAGTGGCGGACATGTGGCGCATGGCGCGTGTGTCCTAGAGTGGACACGACATGGCACCTGTGCCGGCACTAGACGCACAGATGTGTGCCAAGAGGGTACATTCCTGGCTTGTGGTTGATTGAAGAGGGCGTCGATCTTCTAAGGGTGAGTGTATGTGAGACCCTGGCGCATGGCTTAATAGGATTGATAGAAAACGCATACCAACAAGTTGCAACTTATTTTCCGAAAGCTCATCTGAAAAGAACTCTAAGGTTAGGCGTGCTTATCCTGGAGCAATTTATGGATGAGCGACCGACCGGGAAGTGGGTACCGGGTGTGCACGAGTGAGGACAAAGTGCGTAGAAAAGACTAGTATTGGTCTGTGGGGTTAGTCTAGAGATCCTATTGAGCTGCTAGGAGTGACAGCTACCGGTCCGGAGAGGCCCGGGTGTTACAAGTGGAAACTCATCTGAAAAGAACTCCAAGGTTAAGCATGCTTGGCCTAGAGCAATTCTAGGATGGGTGACCGACTGGGAAGTGGGTATCGGTGCGCATAGAGTGAGGACAAAGTGCACATAAAAGGATAGTGTTGGTCTGTGGGGTTAGTCTAGAGATCCTATTAAGATGCTAGGAGTGACGGACGTCGGTCCGGAGAGGCCGGGGTGTTACAAAGTGGTATCAAAGACGATCCTCGCGGTTAAACGGGTGTGTGCTGGTCAGTGGCGGGACATGTGGATCATGGTGCGTGTGGCCCGGAGTGGACACGCCATGGCACATGTGCCAGCACTGGACACACATACGTGTGCCGGATGTGTGCGGGTTAGTGTCGGGACATGTGGAGCATGGCACGTGTGGCCCAGAGTGGACATGGAATGGTACATGTGTCGGCACTGGACGCACATACGCGTGCCAAGAGGGAACGTTCCTGGGGTGTGCTTAATCGATGAGGGCATCGATCTTCTAAAGGGTGGGTGTATGTGAGATCCAAGCACATGACTTAATAGGATTGATAGGATACTCATACCAACAAGTTGCAACTTCTTTTCCAAAAGCTCATTCAAAAAGAACTCTAAGGTTAGTCGTGCTTGGCCTAGAGCAATTCTAGGATGGGTGACCGATCAGGAAGTGGGTATCGGGTGCGCATGAGTGAGGACAAAGTGCGCAGAAAAGACTAGTGTTGGTCTGTGGGGCCAGTCTAGATATCCTATTGAGCTACCAGGAGTGACACTCCCGGGGCCCAGTGGACGGGGTGTTACACGAGCTCGTTTTTTCTTTGATCTTTTCATGCTCGTGAACTTTTCCTCTACTTATGTGTGTTTATGGACCTCGTTTATTTTTGCTACTATGTGGTATGTTATGCCTATGGTTTTCTTATAGCTGGTTGTATATGGTGGAGAATTATTCTTTATCTCATCTCATTTATTGTTTCTCACCATATATGTGTTGGTGCACAGGTATGTCTCTATTTATCACTTTCTTGCACTTGTGCTTTTTTGTAATGGTAAGGGGGAGCCTTTTCTATGTGTGTGCTTGTTGCATTCTATAAACATACTCTCTACTCTTGCACAGACACCTAGGGGAGCCTCTCTTACATGACAAAAATTTGCTCGTTTGTTCTTTTATTCAAATCTTATGGGGTTGTCATCAAACACCAAAAAGGGGGAGATTGAAAGGACTTTGTTTTCCCTAAGTATTTTGGTGTTGATGACAATCCCACTTGTGGATTAATTATGTGCCTAAGTTTCAGGTTTATTCGTTTTCTTGGAGCTTGTGGACGCTTCTCTTGGAGTCTCGTGAAGACGGCAGCCTTTGTTTTTGCCATTCTCTTTATTTATTGCTTTAGGTCGTCGTACTATCAAGAGAGGGTCCACCTCGGAAGGCTGTGGAGAATCACTTTTTCATGCACAAACCACACTTGCACCGCCACAACCATCCATTTTTTCAGCGAGAGAGTGTCCTTTGGAGCCGTTTGTGTTGTTCCTGTCCTGACCGGAAATTCCGGTGCAGCGTTGGAAGTTCCGCCCATGGTTTGCTGTGGGGCTGGCCATGACAGAAGTTCCGGCTGCGCAATCGGTGTCAGTTCCACTCATGTAATGTATACTTCTGTTCGGAAGTGTGCTGTTTGGCGAAACTTTCACCGAAAGTAGCGTCGGTATTTTCGGTCAGCACACCTGGTCAAACCTGACCAGAATCTGGGACCGGCACTACCCCAACTTCTTCCGCTGGGTGCATGAGCGGTACTTCCGCCCAGCCGCCGGAAGTTCCGGTCAAGTGGTTCACGACCTAGGATATTCCGCTCCTTGTTCCATTCCAGGTTTCGCTCATGTATTGTATGTCTGTGTGTTAAAATGACATATTTGACGGAACTTGCACCAGAAGTACTACCATAAATTCCGGTCCTCCACCGGAACTTCCGGTGGTTTCGTGGACAACCAAACGGCTCCTTTTGAAGGGGGCCTATTTAAGACACCCTTCTTCCTCCTCCCATCTCAACTCTTCAATTTCTCTCTTCTCCATTAATACCCAGAGCTTCATATTCCCAGATCTCTCTCCTAAGCCACTCAAACCTCTTGATCTTTTGAGTAGTGGGAGAGGTGACCTAGATATTACACTTCCACCAAAGAAAATTTGATTCCCCCCACCCATCCTTTGTGGATCTTGTTACTCTTGGGTTCTTGGAACCCTCGATGGTGTAGGACATCCTCGAAGCTAAGGGCATGCGTTGTGAAGCTCTGTGGTGTCATTGAGGGCCTCCAATGGAGTTTTGGAGCTTTCCCTCAACCTTTTTGTAAAGGTTTCGGTTGGCACCTTCAAGGTCACCGGTTAGTGGATTGTGAGGCCGCCTTTGTGGTAGTGCTCACCGGAGAAGAAGGTGAGGCCTTTGTGGTGCTCGGGTTACCTTGTGTGGCTCTGAAACCTCTCCAACATAAACGTAGCTTCCTTGGAACTTAACTACGGTAATTACATCTCCGTGTCTCCTCTCCGGTTTACTCGCTCTGCATCTTTACGTCTTGTCCTTTTCCGTTCTATTGCTTGTTGTTGGTTCTCTAGCATATAGGTTGATCATCTAGTTGCATATCTAGAGAACTTTACTTCTTGCATAGCCTAAACTTGATTAACAAGATAAAAATGGTAGCCTCCTATTCACCCCCCTCTAGTCGACAAAGTTGGGCCTTTCAACATCAATCACTTTCGTCGGAAGAGTACTTTGATTACTTCAAACGTCACATCATAACAGAGTGATTATAAAGGTGTCGTTAGGTATTTGGAAAGTGTTAGTTGAGCTCATGGATCAAGAGTGGGATTTTTCCATCCAGATGACAGTGAGATATACTTAGGGCCCTCTCGGTGATATCAAATTGACATAGCTTGCAAGCAGGTGATTTGGTCACTAGAATGTCATATCATGGGAACGAGAAAAATAGTACTTGTCAGGAACGAGATTAAACAAGGTATGGATGATACCAAGTGATCGGATATAGGACAAGTAAAATATCGCGAGACCAAAGCAATTTGATTACAGTGAAAGAGGTTCAGACGATCATCTGATTTTTGTGGAACTAGTGGGAGTCATTATGGATCTGCAGGTCCCGCTAATGATTATTGAATAGAGAAAGTATCGATCATGTCTACATAGTTCTCGAACCCGTAGGGAGACACACTTAAGATTAGTCGACGCATTTGAGCGGATAGGAAACACAGGGGAAGTCAATGGACATCGCAAAAAATTATTCTGCTACAGAAAATTGTTCTGCCGAATCCGCCGAAATAGTTTTAGGGTATCAAAAGAAAGCAAGGGATCAAAATATTAATGTGTTCATTAAATTAATTACTCATTAAATGAAGTGTTCATTAAATTGAGTTGCATTAAAACAAGAGAATTGAAGTGCTTTAGTGGAAAGACCTTTGGTTTTTTGAGTGGAGAATAAATGCAGATTGAATTTTGTGTGAGTGGAGTGTCCACCCACATAATTAGGGGAGAGGTAGGGCCACCCCAATGGATGGAGCCATGCCCCTTGGTATGCCCCTCCTCCTATAAAAGGAGGTGGAGACCTCACTCTCTCACGTACACTTCCCATGCTCTCATATGCCCTTTGATTGGCATTTTCTCCCTCTTGCTAGCCATGTAAATTGTCATAAAAAGGTTCTTAGGTGAAGCCCTGCTCGAGATATTCCCCTTCACCACCTCTACCATTCCGTAGCGCTGTTGTAGTTCCTAGGGATCCGCTACTTTCGCTGCCGGCTGGAGCGAGGGTTCGGGAGTCATCGACGCACTATATGTGTGACCGATTATGAAGGCACTGCCTGTTTGTGGTGCTGATCGTCTGCATGTCCTTGAGGAAGATCGTGTACATCTACATCAACCACGTTTGTTTGCGGGAATGTTATCCCGCTTACGGTCTACGAGGGTGAGTCCATCTGTAGTCGTTACAAAGTGTCGCCTAGATTCGATCTTGGCAGTTGCAATCGTAGGAATTTTTTTTGTATGCAACGAACCCCATCAGTTAGTGGCACATGGTGTTTCGAGGTTTTCGTTTGTTTCCATTTCGTTTTTAACCCTACATTGACCCATTGTTGGATGATGATCAAGAAATTTCCAAAGTGGGAAACGAGCTTTGCCTTCTTCCAAAAGAGTTCCAAAGGCTCGAAGAAGCGTGCGAGTGACGACTCAGTCATTGATCTTGAGGAGGATGGACAAAGCATGGGTAGCCCGCAAAATGGTTGTTTGGACAAGGGGCCACAAGGCCACCATGCAAGATCTCAACCTCCAAGCCAATGCAAGAGATGTTGAAGGGGTGGATTGCAGAGAAGGAGGAGTAAAATGCTAAGAGGGAGGAGAGGCGCGACAAGAAGAAACAGACCATCATTGGATGCTTCATCAACCTCACAAAGAGAGTTTTTGAGGTGGAAGAGGCCAATGCCAAGTCAAAAGCCATTGAGCTCGAGGCCAACTCATCACCGAGCAGACCAAACTCGTAATGATGGACTTGACCATCATGGAGCCGACTCAAATGGCTTGATTTGAGAAGAAGAAAAACACCATATGTGACTTCCACACTTGATCTCATCCATACCCTATCTCTTTTGTGCATTTTTATCATATGTTGCCAATTTGCATTATGATTCCATGCTATGGCATGTGAACTAGGTTATTTGATATTTTGAGGTAATTTATTTGCTAGTGATGCTTATTTTGTTGTCCTTTTTATCCATACGTTGCCAGTTGGTATAAATTGTGACTAAAACTGGCCAGGCTAGACATGTTCGGCAAAAAATGGGTCAAGCTGCTGGAACACCCCGCCGAAACCTGACCTAGGCCGAATAGAGGCATTTCTCTATCCATGGGTCGACCTAGATGAACCGTTTCGGACACCCTACCGTCTGAAATAGGTTGGCTTGGGTAGAGATGTCCTTGGACATGTACAATGGTTGGACTGTATTATCTTAATTTTACGTATTTTAGATATACAATAGTAAGATATGATGTACAATGGTTAATTTTTAGTCTTATCTCTAATAACTATTCATCCTAAATATAGGCGAAAGATAAGAAATACAACTTTTTTTTATTTATCTCCTCCATATCACCAATCACTCTACGTGTTGTTTCTAAGATATAAGCCCTTGGATCCAAATTAATGGCTTAAATTTACCTAGATTTGTATATATCTAGTCATATGTTAGTGTTAGATATATTCAAATCTAAATACAATTTAATATAATACATGTATTAGTATTTTGTAGTGTACGTATTGTAAATCAAGTGTAACTGACCCCACTTGTATATGGCTAATATAAACCTGGAAGCAGCCCTGTTGGAGGCGTGTGTTTCACCCTAATTCTTTTACGATTACATAGTATCAGCCTAGAATCGATTTACAACATGACTTCCACTGCTGCCGTCTCTTCTGCCTCTCCGGCCCTCTCGACGGAGCCATCTGCTGCCGACTTTGCCAAGATCTAGCCCTCCCTTATCCGGTCAAGTCCACCAGTGTCTCCATGGCTGGTCCGATCTACTTCGGCCAGAACATCACCATCAAGCTTGCCGCCGAGACTCATCTCCTATGGCGTGCGCAGATCGTCACCCAGCTCCATAGAAATCTCCTCCACGGGTATGTCGATGACACCTTCCCGTGCCCCGCCTCCACCATCACTGTCCCCAAGGAAGGAGGCACTCCGGAGATTAGCCCTAATCCTGCCTTTGCGGCTTGAGCTCCGCAGGATCAAGCAATCCTATCGGCTTCGACGCCACCTATCGGTGCAATGATCATGTTTGCTGAGTCGTCAATCGCACATTTGGTACCCAGTCTAATGCTCGCTCCTCTCATATACATGCGGAGCTTGGGAAGGTGGAGAAACTTGACTCCTCGATCGTGGTCTACTATGACAAGATCAAAACCCTGATGAACACCCTTGCTTCCATTGGGCAGACGCTCCGCACCGAGGAATTCAACAATTATGTGCTTGATGATATCGATGAGGAGTATGATTCCATAGTCAAGCTTGTTTGTGATCACGACACTCATATGCCATCGCATGATCTATACGCCCACCTCCTTTCGACGGAGCAGCGGGTTGAAAAATATTGCGGTACGGCCCCATCAGGCTAATGCGACTCGGTTTAGCAGGCAGTCCAAGCAGCACTTCTCTGAGGCACCGACATCACCTTTTCTCCCCGGCTCATCCGTGTCGAAGCCCACTAGCGGGTACGTGCCGCGGACCAATTTTGGCGCTGGTGGCTCGGCACCCATTGGTGGTCGCCCTTAAGGCCAAATGGACTGGCGCCCGAACACACGTACTGATGCGTGCACTGGAGGTCTTGGTCGCGCCTCTGTCTGCCAGCTCTGCGACGAAGCAGGCCATGTCACTACTCGTTGTTTTAAACGGTTCAACAAAACCTTATTGGGCATGCATAACGATGGGCGATTTATGGATCGCCAGCTCTCGATGGAAATCACGTGTATGGTCCCCAATCTCCACCTCAGCCTCGGCATCAAGGGCATACGTCCATGTTTCCGGTTGATCCTGCTTGGTATACGGACTCCGGAGCCACATATCACCTTGCTAAGGATATGAAAAGAAGCTTCACATGAGGGAGGCTTATCAGGGCAAGGAGCATGTTCACACGGCCGATAGTACACGTATATGCATACTTCATGTTGGTTAGGAAATCCTTCACACTCCCTCCTCTATGCCACTTTATCTTCGTAATATTCTTCATGTTCCTGCCATCACTAGGAATTTGCTATCTGTTCGTAAACTTTCCCATGATAATAACTTTTTTGTTGAGTTTCATTCTAATAGTGTTTTTGTTAAGGACCTGGTCACACGGGCTATAATCCTTAGAGGTCGTTAGCGTGGTGGTCTATATGCGCTTGATGCTCCCGCGGTCAAAAATGTTCTCAGTGTTGTTAAAGCTTCGCCTACACAGTGGCATGCTCGCTTAGGCCACCCTTCATCCCAAATTGTTCAACATGTCCTACGTTGTAATGATCTTCTCACAATGTCCAATAAAAATATTTTAGTTTGTGATGTCTGTCAGTAAGGCAAGAGTCATCAGCTACCCTTTTTGCTTTCTCATCATGTAACAACTGCTCCTTTAGAGCTTATTTATTCAGATGTGTGGGGCCCTACCCAAACTTCAGTCAGTGGTCATAATTATTATATTAGTTTTGTGGATGCTTATAGTTGTTTAATTTAGTTATATATCATCAAACGTAAGAGTAATATCTTTGATGTTTTCTTACAATTTTAATCCCATGTTGATCGTCTACTTAATCACAAGATTGTGCATATTCAGTCTGACTGGGGTGGTGAGTATATTAAACTCGATGCTTTCTTTTAGAATATAGGCATTTCTCATCGTGCCTCATATCCCCACAGACATCAACAGAATAGTAGCGTTGAACGAAAACATCGCCATATAGTTGAGACAGGCCTTGCCCTACTTGCACATGCCTTTGTTCCGTTTTGGTTTTGGAGTGATGCATTCATTACTACTTGTTTCCTTATTAATCGCATGCCTACTCGTATTATTAATATTCAAACTCCACTTGAGCGTCTCCTTGGTGAAACACCTGACTATACCTTTTTTAAGGTGTTTGGGTGTGCTTGCTGGTCTAACCTTTGTCCATACAATAAGCATAAACTTGAGCTCCGCTCAAAAAATGTGTTTTCTTAGGGTATAGTCCCCTCCATAAAGGCTACATGTGCCTTCATGTTCTGTCTAACGACGTTTATATCATCCGTGATATTGTTTTTGTAGGGGTTCGTAGCATGGAAAACAAAAAAATTCTACCACATGCACACAAACAAGCCAAGATCTATCTACTAGATGGTAGCAACAAGTCGATAGAAGCACTCATCCTCGAAGATTACAAAGCGGTTAACGAGAGAAGATTCTCGTGGGTGATGTAGTCGTACACTTGCCGATCTCAAGATCGCGTAGACGATCCTTCCGGCACTATGTTCCGGCAGTGCTTCCGCAGTCGGTCACACGTTCGGTACTCGATGAAAACCTTCCTTTCCCTTGTTCCAGCAGGCAGCGGAGGTGTAGTTCTCCCCTCGTGATTCCGGCAGCATGATGGCGTGGTGTCGAAAGTAGAGGGAATATACCGCAGGGCTTCGCCTAAGCCGGATGCGAGTTATGGTGTATTAGGGTTTCCCGGAGATCTAGGGTTTAGATGATCGGGAGGAGGAGGTGTCGGCGGCGGTGGCGCAAGGCCGCAGCGCGGCGGCGCAAGGCGTGGCGGCGGCTAGGGCGCGGCAGCGGCACAGATGTGGGGAGGGCTTGGCTCTTATGGTGTTGGGGCAGCCCTCCCCTCTATTTATGAGAGGGAGGGGCAGCCTTGGGAGGGGTGGGTTTGAATCCAAACCCAAACCCAAGTTGGATTGACAGAAGGACTTGTTTCTTCTCCCACTAGGAAACCATTGTTCCAGTTTGACTTTTCAAACTTCCCGTTTTGACTTTCAATTTAGAGCTTTATTTCTCTCTTGCAAATGCCCACACCAAGTGACCTAGGATATGATCCAATCATTCCACTTATCCATGACACATTAATGGACCATTCCCCTTCCGGTCCGGTGAACCTTCTAGACCCTTCTAGAAACTCTCCGATGAAAACATCGGAATCTTTCCCGAACTCCGGAATCGGACTTTCCTTATATGAATCTTATTCTCCGGACCATTCTGGATCTCCTCATGATATCCCGGATCCCATCCGGGACTCCGAACAACATCGGTATCCCAACTAACATTCCATATCTACTAAACAACATCGAATCCTTAAGTGTGTCTTCCTACGGTTCATGAATTATGCGGACATGACCGAGACACTTCTCCGATCAATAACCAATAGAGGAATATGGAAATTCATATGGATCCCACATATTTCTACGATTACTTTGCGATCGAATGAACCACTTACATACGATACCAATTTCCCTTTGTCTCACGATAGTTTACTTATCCGAAGTTTTGATCGTCGGTATCTCTACATACCTAGTTCAACCTCGTTACCGATAAGTACTCTTTTCTCGTTCCCGTGATATGTGATCCCTTGTGAGCCAGTCACATGCTTGCAAGCTAATTGGATGACATTCCACCGAGAGGGCCCAGAGTATATCTATTTGTTATATGGATGGACAAATCCCACTCTTGATCCATGTGCCTCAACCCATACTTTTTGAACACTCAATGCCACCTTTATAGCCACCCAGTTACGGTGTGGTGTTTGATGTCATCAAAGCATCCTTCCGGTGATGGTGATTATCATGATCTCATGGTCGAAGGAATTAGGTTACTATGTATCAGAAAGCTTATAGCAAACGAACTATTGAAATGACTTGATCTTAATGCTACGCTTATCTATAGGAGTATGTACATCACACCATTCTCATAATGATATGATATTGTTGTTAATAACATATCAATGTTCATGATCGAGAAACCATGATCATCTATTAACCAACAAGCTAGTATTATAAAGAGGCTTTACTAGGGACTCTAATTTAGTTTACAAATCACACAAGTATTAATGTTTCTGGTTAATACTATTATATCATGAATGTAAAAATTTATCATAGACACAAAGATATAATAATAACCACTTTTATTATTGCCTCTAGGGCATATCTCCAACAGTCTCCCACTTGTTCTAGAGTCATCTAATCTAGATTACATGGTAATATACCGAACACCCATGGCGATTTGGTGTTGGTCATATTTTTCCCTCGGGATAGGTTTAGTCAACGGATCCGCCACATCCAGATCTGTGTGTACTTTGCAAATCTTTATGTCACCATCTTGGACATGCTCTCGAATAGCGTGAAAACGTAGCTTGATGTGCTTCAGCTTCTTGTGTGACCTTGGTTCTTGCGCATTGGCTATGGCGCCCATGTTATCACAGTAGATAGACATTGGGTCCAGCGCACTTGGAACCACACCGAGCTCTGTAATGAACTCCTTCATCCATATTGCCTCTTGTGAAGCCTCCGAAGCAGCTATGTATTCCGATTCAGTTGAAGATCTCGTCACAACGCTTTGCTTTGCACTCCTCCAGCTAACTGCTACACCATTCAAAGTAAATACGTATCCAGATTGAGATTTAGAATCATCTGGATCGGTGTTCCAACTAGCATCGGTGTAACCATTAACAATGAGTTGTTCATCACCTCCATAAGAAAGAACCATATCCTTAGTTCTTCTCAAGTACTTAAGGATGTTTTTGACCGCTGTCCAATGATCCACTCCTGGATCACTTTGATATCTGCTAGTCAAACTAACATCATATGCAATGTCGGGTCTAGTACATAGCATGGCATACATAAGAGATCCTATGGCTGGGGCATAGGGAGTCTTACTCATCCTTTCTCTATCTTCTACCGTTGCAGGACTTTGAGTTTTACTCAAGGTCGTATTGGGAAACATGGGCAATATCCCTTTCTTGCTATATTCCATTCCAAACCTCTTTAGAACTTTGTCCAAATATGTACTCTGTGACAATGATATTAGGCGTCTCGATCTACCTCTATAAATCTTTATGCCTAATATGTAAGCTGCTTCGCCAAGATCTTTCATTGAAAAACTATTATTCAAATAATCCTTGAAACTATTAAGAAGGTATACATCATTCCCAATCAACAATATGTCATCTACATATAGTATTAAGAATGCTACAGAGCTCCCACTCAGTTTATTGTGGATACAAGCTTCTCCATAAGTTTCTATAAAACCAAAACTTTTGATTACCTTATCAAAACATTGATTCCAACTTCGGGATGCTTGCTTCAATCCATATATGGACCGTTGAAGTTTGCATACCTTGTTAGCATCTTTAGGATCGACAAAACCTTTGGGTTGCATCATATACAACTCTTCATCAATGTCTCCATTGAGGAACGCCGTTTTGACATCCATCTGCCATATCTCATAATCATAATATGCAACGATTGCTAACATAATCCTCACAGACTTTAGCTTTGCTACTGGTGAGAAAGTCTCATTGTAGTCAACTCCTTGAATTTGTCGAAACCCTTTTGGGACAAGTCGAGCTTTATAGACAGTAACATTACCATCAGCATTTGTTTTCTTCTTGAAAATCCATTTATTCTCGACAGCCTTTCGGCCATCCGGTAAGTCCACCAAAGTCCATACTTGGTTTTCGTACATGGATCCAATCTCGGATTTCATGGCTTCTTGCCATTTATTGGAATCTGGGCTCATCATCGCTTCCTCATATGTCGCAGGGTCATCGGTGTTGTCCACCAACATGACACTCATAACGGGATCATACCAATCAGGAGTGGTACGATTTCTCGTTGACCTGCGAGGTTCCGTAGTAACTTCAACCGAAGTTTCACGGTCAACATCATTAGCTTCCTATCTTATTGGTGTGGCGCCACAGGAACTACATCTGATGTTGCGCTACTCGCAAGTTCGGGAGAAGGTTCAACAACCTCGTCGAGTTCTACTTTCCTTCCAGTCACTTCTTTCGAGAGAAACTCCTTCTCTAGAAAGGATCTATTCTTGGTAACGAAAATTTTGCCCTTGGATCTATGATAGAAGGTATACCCAATAGTTTCCTTCGGGTATCCTATGAAGACGCATTTTTCTGCTTTGGGTTCAAGCTTGTCCGGCTGTAACTTCTTTACATAAGCTTCACAACCCCAAACTTTAAGGAACGACAATTTAGGTTTCTTCCCAAACCATAATTCATACGGTGTCGTTTCAACGGATTTAGATGGTGCCCTATTTAAAGTGAATGCGGCTGTTTCTAATGCATAACCCCAAAACGATAGCGGTAAATCTGCAAGTGACATCATAGAAAGAACCATATCTAAGAGAGTTCGATTACGACGTTCGGACACACCATTACTCTGTGGTGTTCCTGGCGGTGTCAATTGTGAAAGTATTCCACATTTCTTCAAATGCTCGCCAAACTCGTAACTTAGATATTCACCTCCATGATCAGATCGTAGAAATTTAATCTTCTTGTTACGTTGATTATCTACCTCACTTTGAAATTCCTTAAACTTCTCGAAAGTTTCGGACTTATGTTTCATGAAATAGATATACCCATATCTACTCAAGTCATCCGTGAAGGTAAGAACATAACGATAACCACCGCGCGATGCTACACTCATTGGGCCACCACATCGGTATGTATGATTTCCAATAAGTCCGTAGCTCGCTCCATCATACCAGAAAATGGAGTCAGTCATTTTATACATCATACATGCTTCGCATCTTTCAAGTGATTCGAAATCAAGTGATTCATGAAGTCCATCGGAATGGAGTTTATTCATACGCTTCACTCCAATATGACCAAGACGACAGTGCCACATATAGGTCGAGTTATCGCTCAATTTCAAACGTTTAGCTTCAATGTTATTAATGTGTGTATTACCACAATTGAGATTCAATAAGAATAGACCATCTATCAAAGGTGCATGTGCATAAAACATATTACTCATATAAATCGAACAACCATTATTCTCGGACTTAAACAAGTAACCGTCTCGCAATAAACATGATCCGGATATAATGTTCATGCTCAACGCAGGCACCAAATAACAATTATTTAAGTATAAAACTAATCACGATGGTAGATGAAGAGGTAGTGTGTCGACCGCGATCACATTAACCTTTGATACATTTCCAACGCGCATCGTCACCTCGTTCTTCGCTAGCTTCCGTTCATTCTACAACACCTGTTTCGAGTTACAAATATGAGCAACTGAACCAGTATCAAATACCCAGGCACTACTACGAGTACTAGTGAGATACACATCAATAACATGTATATCGGATATACCTTTCTTCTTGATGTTGTCGTTCTTCAAATCCGCCAAGTACTTAGGGCAATTCCGCTTCCAGTGACCTTCTCGCTTGCAGTAAAAGCACTCAGTATCAGCCTTAGGCCCAGCCTTGGTCTTCTTCGCCGGCGCGATAACTTTCTTACCGCCCTTCTTGAAGTTTCCCTTTTTCTTAGACTTGCCTTGCTTCTTGAATTTGGTGGTCTTATTGACCAACAACACTTGGTACTCTTTCTTGATCTCCACTTCTGCAGATTTCAACATGGAGAAGAGTTCTGGCAACGACTTGTCCATGTTTTTCATATTGTAGTTCATCACAAAGTTCTTGTAACTTGGTGGTAGTGATTGGAGGACACGGTGAATACCCAAAGCATTAGGAATCACTATACCCAATCTTTGAAGCTTACTTGCGTGCCAAGATATCTTAAGCACGTGCTCACTGACGGAGCTACCCTCTTCCATCTTGTAGTTAAAAAACTTTTCAGAAGCCTCATAACTCTCAACTGCCGCGTGAGCCTCAAATATCATTTTGAGTTCACGGACAATATAATGTGGGTCATGGTTCTCAAACCTTTTCTGAAGCTCTGATTCCAAACCATACAAGATAGCACACTGAACTGTGGAGTACTGATTCTTCCGAGCGAGGAAAACATTCTTTACCTCATCAGTAGCATTAGCTGCAGGCGGGTCACCCAGCGGTGCATCTAGCACATAGGTCAAATTACCAGCATTGAGGATAATCCTCAAATTGCGGAACCAATCTGCGAAGTTGCTTCCATTGTTTTTCAACTTTTCTTTCTCTAGGAACGCATTAAAATTGATGGGAGGGTCCGCCATTGATCTATAATATATTTGCAATAGTTTAGACTAAGTTTATGACAAATTGAGTTCTAATTAATAGTTAAATTAATCTAGGTGAAATCCCACTCAAAACAATATCCCTCAAATTGTTTTAGTGATCACACGAACCAAATCCACCACATCAAAACCGATCATCACGAGAGTTGATGTAGCTTGAATGGCGAACAATCAACATGTTCATCATATCTACTATATGACTCATGCTTTACCTTTAGGTGATTCGTGTTCCGAGACCATGTTTGTACATGCTAGGCTTGTCAAGATCAAACCTTAGCTTCCGCATGAGCAAATCTGGCTTGCTCACGTTGTATACACTCGCAGAATCTAACACACCCGATCATCACGTGGTGCTTCGAAACAACGAGCTTTAGCAACGTTGCTTACTAAGGATGAACACTTTAAAACTTGAAATTGTGTGCATGAGGATCAAACAGATCTACATATAGACACGGCTCGATACCATGAGGGGTTCGTAGCATGGAAAACAAAAAATTCTACCGCATGCACACAAACAAGCCAAGATATATCTACTAGATTGTAGCAACGAGTCGATAGAAGCACTCACCCTCGAAGATTCCAAAGCGGTTAACGAGGCGATTCTCGTGGGTGATGTAGTCGCACTTGTCGATCTCAAGATCACGAGACGATCCTTCCCAAGACTGCGTTCGAGGCGCTTCATGATCGGTCACATGTTCAGTACTCGATGAAGACCTTCATATCCCTTGTTCCAGCAGGCAGCGGAGGTTGTAGTTCTCCCTTCGTGATTCCGGTAGCACGACGGCGTGGGTCGGAAGTAGAGGGAAGATCCCGCAGGGCTTCGCCTAAGCCGGATGCGAGTTATGGTGGATTAGGGTTTCCCGGAGATCTAGGGTTTAGATTACCGGGAGGAGGAGGAGGTGTCGGCGGCGGCTAGGGAGGTGGCGACGAACCGGCGGTGGCACAAGGCGGCGGCGAGCGGCGGCGGCGGCGCAGGTGTGGGGAGGGCTTGGCTCTTATTGTGTTGGGGAAGCCCTCCCCTCTATTTATTAGAGGGAGGGGCAGCCTTGGGAGGGGTGGGTTTGAATCCAAACCCAAACCCAAGTTGGATTGAGAGAAGGACTTGTTTCTTCTCCCACTAGGAAACCATTGTTCCAGTTTGACTTTTCAAACTTCCCGTTTTGACTTTCAATTTAGAGCTTTATTTCTCTCTTGCAAATGCCCACACCAAGTGATCTAGGATATGATCCAATCATTCCACTTATCCATGACACATTCATGGACCATTCCCCTTCCGGTTCGGTGAACCTTCTAGACCCTTCTAGAAACTCTCCGATGAAAACATCGGAATCTTTCCCGAACTCCGGAATCGGACTTTCCTTATATGAATCTTATTCTCCGTACCATTCCGGATCTCCTCGTGATATCCCGGATCCCATCTGTAACACCCTCAGAATCGGACCTATGCAAGTTTGAGCAAAATTCGCCAAACCCGCATAGAAACGATTCTGAGGTGCCCACCAGGCACTTTCGTGCGGGTGGGAAACGAAGTAATAACATCACACAACAGTCCTCGATGGGACCCACAGAACAGATATATATATAACAGCGACTCAATGAGTCAAGAAACACAGATATACGGTACAAAGATCCAAATCACCTTGAAAAGACGGAGCGTCCGACTACGGACAAGATGCAAATGGGGCTAAGATCCCTGAAGAATAACCAATGGCGTCCATAACCCTGCCCAGGCCAAGCCGGAAGGGTAACCCTGCTAACGACGTCGATCTCACACCTGCTTAAACAAAAGGGGTGCCGACAAAGGGCAAAGGAAAAAGAAGGAGCGTCGATCGAGGCGATTACGGCGAGGCTAGAATTGGCGGTCCTCGCCTACATAGGTATGGTGGATCAAGCGGCAGCGACAGACACTTAACAACCTATAGAGACTCGATACAACTGGCGGCAATCAGAGAGGGGTAAGATAGACCTATCCGGATCCAACCTGAAGCTAACACCAAACAAACCCATCCTGGTGTTTCCCCCTCGAGACCAAACGAGGAAGTCAACCGAGGAACTCACGCAGTGGGCAGTTTTATTTATTCAGTTATAGTTGCGGCACTTTACTAGTCAGGTTTAGATAATCGTCCTGATAAAAGAAGCAGTGGGCCCTTTTAGTTAATCATTCCGTTGTAGTTGCAACAATTACTAATCAGATACAGATAGCATGAGATAAACCCAAAACCCAGCAGTTGTTGGTACTTTAATTCATCCATTCCGTTGTAGTGACAATACTTACTAGTCAGGTACATTGGTCGCAAGCGACACTCCAAACAAGCAATTGTGGGCAGTATTAATTAGACATTCCATTATAGTGAAGCTGATTACTAGTCATTATAAGTCAAATTTATAGCAGTAAACTTTAGTTATGCTTGTCTATGATCGAGATACTGTGCTCCAAGTCGTCCATATCCGCGGACACGGCTTTCAGAAAGTTTTACCCGGCCGGGGTGCACCAATAGCAACACACGCTCGATCAACCTCGGAAAAACCAAATCAAAACCCAACGAGGCTTTCACGACTGAACAATCACAGGATTCAGAAATATTTCAGGGGGCCACCCCTTGAAGTACACCCGCAACAAAGTAAGCAAGCTCCGAGACGGACCCAAGGTTTGGGTGGACGGCTGTGAACGACTGGGAACCCAAAACTGGGCTTGTCGACACCGCGGAATCGTGTCCCGATCCTAAACAGTACAGTGTGCTATCTGTCGCACAATTTAAATACAGAAAGTAGCATGGCATAAGTACAGGATAGTAAATAAAACCTCAAACTAGTTTGTGGCCCCAAGAAATAAGACTGAATCAAGCTCGCTCGGGGGTCCCATATACCTCCGGATGTGGATAGCGCGATAAATCAAGGAACAGTATCAAGTACTCGGGTCTTACGGACACAAGTTGGCGTTCGGAAACCAAATATTTTCTATCACCCACCGATGGCTCTGCTTATTTCAATTTTAGTTGTTAAACAGAAATTAAGGTGACGATAAGTAAAACTATGATCATCTCCATCATCAACATGCGGCAAAACATCAACAACTGGCACTTGACAACACGCAAAGATTGAGCAAGCATCGCGACACGCAAGTCCAACTATCTACCAAACAACAGGTAATAGGATGTGTCCAAGGCAATATAGGGCTGCACGGTATATCACAGGTACGGAACTAAAGCATCGCAACACAGATAGCAATAGATCAACAGGAGGGAATAAAGACTATAAAAGTAAGATAGGTAGAAAGGGGGAGATGCTCGCCTGAAAACATTGTCGAAGGTTTAACCGAAGATCGGGGCGAAGCTCACATCAACTCAACGGCCTTATCCGCGAAGAAGCAAAACACTAGAATAACACCGGATGCAATATTTAATACAACGGCAGAAGATCGGCATGATGCATGTATGATGTATGACATGGCGAAGGTGCGATGCAATTAGGTCATATTAAGTGGAACCGGGGTCCCGACAATTAATTAGATGGTTCATGTTATTTAGCTACCCCGCATTTTAAATGTTGTTTAACATGGTAGAAGATAGCACCGGGTTCGCTACACAAATTTAAATGAGGCCAATATGAGACTAGATTAGCCCGCATATGGGCCCCGTATTAGATTATTAGGTGAATCGGCATAAGGCCCCCAAAAACCACATGAAAATTTGCATGCATGACAATTCAATATGCAACAAGTTGTTATTATATTATAAAATAGGGTTCTCGGATAAGAGGTTCACACATTAGGGGTCTCGACGATTCTTGGGGTTCCGGGGTTCGGGGTTCGGGGTCGGGGTCGGGGTCCAGGGTTCGGCGGATTGTTCTCGGGCTCTGGGACCGTTCTCGGATATCGGGGTAGGTCTTGGCGTTTAGGTAGACGAACTTGGCGTTCTCGTGGCAGAGTGCTTGTTGTTCCAGTGGCGATCTTGGCGGTCTCCGGGTTCGGCCTTGGCATCCGGGAAGCGGTACTTGGCCCGGCGTCAGGGGCGCATTGGGTCCGCCCTGGTCGATGTCGCCTTGTCGCATTCGCGGTCTTCGTGTCGTGCCGATGGTCTTGGTGGTTCTGGTTCACTTGTCGGTGTCGGACCCGGTTGCGGTAGATCTTGACCCTGTCGAAGATGTTGCCGGAGGTTCGGCGAGTGTCCTCGGCTTGGCGCTGAAGACCGTTGGCGAGCTTGGGGTGCCTCAAGACGGCCATAGGAACATCAGCATACTCCCATGGCACACATACACGAGCACACGCAGACGCGCACACGGAAGGCAGGGCCCACGGACGACGGTGGCGGGCCAGGCGAGGTGGGGCCGGTTGCTGGGGCGAGCTTGGCGGAGGCTGAGGAGGCCGGCGGCGGGTTCCACGGAGGGGGACGCAGCGGGGAGGAAGGGCCTGCGAGCACGGCCCGAGGCGGCGAGCGAGCCGGAGGCGAGGTCGGGGCGAGCGCCGAGGTGGAGGGGGGGTCCGCGGCGACGGGCGGAGCGCGGCCGTTGGCGCGACGGCGACGGCGAGGCTCTGCGGCGACGGTCGGGAAGGCGCGGTGGCGCCGCGGCTTGTCGGGTCGAGCGGGCGGGCAGCGGCGCGGGCGTCTGGCGGCTCCCGGGCGCTGGCGGGGACGCTGGACGGGTCCGACGGCGAGAGAGATGGCACCGCTGGCGGGCCGGGGTGGAGGCGGAGGAGGAGACGGAGCGGATGCGGGCTCGGAGAGGCGGAGCTCGGGAGAGGCGGGAGGAGCTCGGTCGTGGTGATGCTGGTAGGAAGGAGGCGGGCGAGGGAGGCGGCGAGGGAGCTAGCAGGCGTCGGCGGGGCGAGCTCCGGCGGGGACGCGGGCTCGGCCGGGGCGGTCGCGTCGGGTGGCGAGGAGGCGGTGGCGGAGATGGTGGGGGTCTGTGCAGTGGCCGGGAAGGGGCGAGGCAGCGGGCGAGGCCAGGCTCGCGAGGCAGGCGGGGAGGGGCTGAGGGGCTGGGGAGTGGGGCGGCGGGGCGGCCAGCGCCATGCTTCTTGTCGGGTCGAGGCACGCGGGAGGTTGGGGAGAGAGGAGAGAAGCAGGGAGGCGGGTCGGTGGGGTGGGTCCCGGAGGAGGGGCCGACGCGTGGGGATTGGCTGGGCACCGCGTGCGTGGCGTGTGTGCTGTGGACAGCGTGCGTGGGGCCCAGGCGCAGGCGGGGCGGTTGGCTGGCGTGCGTGCTGCTGGCAGGTGGGCCAGGTGGTGGGTGGACCGGGTCCTGGGGAGGGCTGGCGCGTGGGGGCGGGTCCCACGGGGTGAGGGGAGAGAGGCTGAAGCGGTGGGGCCCGGGGGTGTGGGACCAGGCTGTAGGTGAGAGAGGGTATGGGGGGACTAGGTGGAAAAGAGAGAGAGGGGGGAAAAGTGGAGGATTGCTGAGGTGGCGGGGTGGGTAGGCTTTGGGTGAGAGGGTGAGGTGGCACGATTTGGTTGGTGGGTAGATAGGATTTGGGTGGGAATAGATTTAGGGTAGGGCTGTTTTAGTTTTGTGTTTGTTTGGTTCTCTTTAATTTAAAACAGAACCACTTTGCAAATAGTTTTTAGGTGAAACAAAATATCCGATACACTCGTGGTTTTGCCTTTTAAAATAAAGAGGGGTATTTGTATAATCAAAATTGGGCTTTTCAAAATAATGCAGACAACCATGCATGATGATGACGATACAATGCACAAAATCAACGCGATTTTCTAGTAGTGGTTTTGCGGGATGCCACACCATCAGAGACTCCGAACAACATTCAGTATCCCTACTAACATTCCATATCTACTAAACAACATCGAATCCTTAAGTGTGTCTCCCTACGGTTCGTGAATTATGCGGACATGACCGAGACACTTCTCCGATCAATAACCAATAGAGGAATCTGGAAATTCATATGGCTCCCACATATTTCTATGATTACTTTGCGATTGAATGAACCACTTACATATGATACCAATTTCCCTTTGTCTCATGATTGTTTACTTATCCGAAGTTTTGATTGTTGGTATCTCTGCATACCTAGTTCAACCTCGTTACCGATAAGTACTCTTTTCTAGTTCCCGTGATATGTGATCCCTTGTGAGCCAGTCACATGCTTGCAAGCTAATTGGATGACATTCCACCGAGAGGGCCCAGAGTATATCTATCCATCATATGGATGGACAAATCCCACTCTTGATCCATGTGCCTCAACCCATACTTTCCGAACACTCAATGCCGCCTTTATAGCCACCCAGTTACAGTGTGGTGTTTGATGTCATCAAAGCATCCTTCCGGTGATGGTGATTAGCATGATCTCATGGTCGAAGGAATTAGGTTACTATGTATCAGAAAGCTTATAGCAAACGAACTATTGAAATGACTTGATCTTAATGCTACGCTTATCTATAGGAGTATGTCCATCACACCATTCTCCTAATGATATGATCTTGTTTTAATAACATATCAATGTTCATGATCGAGAAACCATGATCATCTATTAACCAACAAGTTAGTATTATAAAGAGGCTTTACTAGGGACTCTAATTTAGTTTACAAATCACACAAGTATTAATGTTTTCGATTAATACTATTATAGCATGAATGTAAACATTTATCATAAGCACAAAGATATAATAATAACCACTTTTATTATTGCCTCTAGGGCATATCTCCAATAGTTTTTGATGAGCTTGGTTTTCCATTTGCTAACTTACCCTCCACTAAGTCACCATCCCTTTCTTCTATTCTACCTCTTTCGCTTGACCAATTCTAATATTATGCACATACACCGTCATTGCTCTCTAACCATGGTGCAGTTACTAGTCGTGGTGCCCGTCTTGAGCTTCTCGATGGCTCAGCGTCATCGTCTACTAATGTCGACTATGGAGGGCGCGTCACTGCCGGATCAATGCAGCAACATATGTCTGTGCTGCTGCTGCCTAGACTTGGTCCAGCTCCGATCCACCATGATGCTGCCTCGCCTTCATTGTCACGAGCATGTACACGGGAGCCTGCCTACCCGTCCAGTCCATCCCAGTTGCCTCCATGGGATCTTCTACGACCCCTGGCATCGCGGTCCCATTTGTGATGGATTCGCCACCAGTGTCGGATGACCCTCCATCGGCCACGTCGCCCTCGCCCGAGCCTGGTCCACTTCTTGCACCGCTTTGCATCTGTCATATGATGATATCCGTCCCGTTACTCACAGTCTTTGCGGTATTCATCAACCGAAGCAACAGACTAATGGGACTATTTCCTGGTTAACTACTTGTATGGCATAGGACTGCCCCGCGGATCCTCATTCCGAGCCTCGTCATTTTCGTGCCATCGTTGGGTATTACTCATTGGCACAAAACAAAGTAGACCAAATTTGAGGCCTTGATAAAAAATGGTACATGGCAGCTCACTCCTCCTCATTCTGGTATTAATATTATTGATTCAAAATGGGTGTTCAAGTTATAAAGCTAGATTGGTTGCTAAAGGGTTCAAACAGATATATGGGTTGGACTATGAAGATACTTTCAGTCCTGTGGTCAAGTCTACAACGATTCATTTGCTTCTCTGAGTTGCAGTTACCCATTGATGGTTTATGCACTAGCTTGATATTCAGAATGCCTTTCTCAATGGAGTTCTTGAGGAGAAAGTTTTTATGCGTCAGCCCCCTGGTTTTGAGGATACTAAGAGCCCTCATCATTTGTGTCGCCTGTCTAAACCTATCTATGGCCTAAAACAGGCTCCTCGTGATTGGCATGCATGGTTAGATATGGTATTGAGACAACATGGTTTTGTGGAGTCTACTGCTAACACATCTTTATTTATACTTCAGGATCAGATGTTACAGTATATCTTGTGGTGTATGTGGACGACATCATTGTTCTCAGCTCCTCTTCATAGACTATTGATCATCTTCTTCATGGACTTCGTCAGGAGTTTGCAGTTAAGGATCTTGATACGCTCCATTATTTTCTTTGTATTGAAGTGGCTCGTCGTGTTAGTGGTCTCACATTGACTCAGCGGAAATATACTCTTAATCTTCTTCGAAGATCTCGTATGTTGAAGTGCAATACTGCACATACTCCTATGTCTTCTTCTACCAAAAAATTTCCTGCTGATAGTCTAGCGTTGAGTAATGATGATTGTACTAACTAGCGTAGTGTTGTTGGTGGGTTGCAGTATCTACCGCTCACTCGTCCAGACCTATCTTTTGCTGTTAATCGTGTCTACTAGTTTCTTCATATGCCAACTGAAGAATACTAGTCCGTTGTCAAGAGGATCTTGCGCTTTGTCAATGGTACTCTTGATCATGGTCTTCTCATTTGACCGTCAATGTATACCTATGTGGCTGTGTATTTCTGATGCTGATTGGGCTGGAGACTTGAGGGATAGGCGATCTACGAGGGGATATGCCCTATTTCATGGTGAATTTGATCACCTAGAGTTCTCGTAAACAGGCTATTGTGTCTCAGTCTATTGCTAATGCCACTGTTGAATTAATATGGGTGGAAGCTCTTCTTAAAGAACTTGGTGTTCATCAAAATTCTCCACATATCCTAGGGTGCGATAATATTGGAGCTACATATCTGTCTTCCAACCCAAATTTCTATTTTTTTGCAAATGAAATAAATTGAATTAAGCTACAGGAGGATCCTCATGTAGACACACATCGAGAACATTTTCAGGTGCTGACCTGATCCAGGTTACAGTTCTTGCGGTCGATTGACCGAAATTTGCTAATAAATGACTAGCCTTATTTTGTTGTCTAAAGACAACAACTATCTGGAACCTAGGGTCATCCTTCAGCAGCTCTTTAATTTCCTGCACAACATGCGCAAAATGTGAACGATCAGCCGACGTCATGCTAAGCATAGAAACAACTTCCTTGAAGTCGGACTCCACTACATATGGAAGATCTGTCCAACTCCTTTCTTTCTGAATACCCTCCAAACAAGCCTGTAATTCATCTTCCAACGGTGAGGAGCACGAAGGTAAGAACCGGCACGCTGAGAAGAGTACCGCTCTAGTATTATCACGCAATATCATTCCAGTGCCCCCCTCACCGGATGTTTCATTGTATGATCCATCCACATTAAGTTTGACAGCTCCTGCATCTGGTTCGCGCTAAGAAAGGGGAGGTGATACCTTCTGTTTCTTGTCCACATTCTTCCCTACTCCGAGCATGTATGCAGCAGGTTGCTTCCCTTTGACGTCATCAGATTGTGGGCAGTGCTTTATGGTCATGAGGGAGTCGAGATAACTGCAAAGAAACCTTCTGGAGCTCTCGATGGATGGTGCTGGTTTGTCATGGACAATCTCGTTGTGAATATGCCAGCATCTCCATAGTGTCATCAGAATCCTAGTACGCTGCAGCTCGGATTGTCCATCTAGGAGCACCAGGACCCACTCGTCGCCATAGTTCGCCCAAGGTACAGTGTCAGGTAGCTGCCACAGCTCCTTGGCCCTTGGAAACCTGCAGAGAGCATGGTATGTACTCTCGCATCCAATACCACAAATAATGCATCTGTTAGAGATCTCCATACTACGACGATGTTTATTCTCCCATGTCGCAAGGGAATTCGTAGCCAACTTCCATCCGAAAATGCGTACCTTCAGGGGGGCAGGGCACCCCCAAAGTTGCTTCAAAATGGCCCGGCGGCCATCCGGTGCCCTGCTAGCTGCGCCTTGAGTAGGCCGGCGTCGCTCCTCCATGCCAAGTCCATAGGCGGACTTGACCGAGAAGACGCTAGTACGCGTTGGCTCCCAGGCTAGGATGCCTGGCCGTCGGATCACTGGCTTGATCTTCAAGATCGCCACCACATCAACCTGCATAAAATACCGGTTAAGCAGAGCAGCATTCCACTCCCCGGTTTCAGTTAGGAGCTGAGAGACTCTCCATAAGCGGCAGTTCGCTGGACGTGTCACTGGTCTGTAGTCATGTGGCCTTGGGATCCATGGATCTCGCCAAATTCGAGTTTGTTCTCCATCTCCAATTCGCCAGATGAGGCCCTTCTTTAGAAAATCTAGCCCATATAGAATTCCTTGCCATGGCGCAGAAGCATTCCCCGAAAAAACAGTATCTTGGAAGTCTCCATTGGGAAAGTACCTAGCCTTCAAAACTCTCGCGCAAAGGCTATTTGGATTAGTTAACAATCTCCAAGCTTGACGAGCTACTAATGCTTGGTTAAATAAACGGAAGTCTTGGAAGCCCAAGCCACCCAGAGATTTAGAGCATGCGATATTATCCCAAGCCTTCCAATGTGTTTTCCTTTGCCCTTCTCTCGAACCCCACCAGAAATTTCTGACCATACGTGTGAGTTCGTCGCAAACAGCAAAAGGGAGCTTAAAGATACCCATAATGTAGGTTGGAATTGACTGACAAACAGATTTTATAAATACTTCTTTCGCTCCCTGTGATAGCAGAGCATCACTCACCAACATAATACGCCTTAAGAGTTGTTCCTGGAGATTTTGGAATCTCCCTTTATGCATGCGCCCATTTGGGGTTGGGAGACCTAAGTACTTATCCTCAAACAGATCATCCTGAACCTGAAGAGCTTCTTTAACTTCATCCTTTAACTCCGCTGGACATGCGTCTCCAAAAAGAATCGAGCATTTTGCCCTATTAATGAGTTGTCATGTTGCCACAACATACGTGTCTATAATCTCATGTACAGACGTTGCTTGATTCAGATTGGCCTTGAAGAACAAAAGAGTATCATCAGCGAACAACAAATGGGATACCCATGGGGATCTACGACAGACACGGACATGCTCCACTCGCTGTAAATCCACACCTTGCTTTAACAATGCAGACAAGCCATCAACCACAAAGAGGAATATGAACGGAGACAGGGGTCACCTTGCCGAAGCCCACACGTCGGTGCAAATGATTCAAGCAAGACTTCATTAAGTTTGACAGAGTATCTCACCGATGTGACACACGCCATAATCCATGTCACCCATTGGTGAGAAAAGCCTAGCTTGTACATCATTTGCTTCAAGAAACCCCAGTCTACACGATCATATGCCTTTGATAGGTCCAGCTTATAAGCACAGAAACTTTTTTTCGGGTCCTTTTCTTGCTGAATATAGTGCATGCATTCAAAGGCTAACAAGGCATTATCTGTTATTAATCTCCCTGGCACAAAGGCGCTCCGAGCCTCTGAGATAATATTACCTAGGATTGGTCGCAACCTATTGACCATGCACTTTGCAATGATTTTATACACAACGTTACATAGACTAATTGGTCTGAATTGCCCCAGTGTCTCGGGATCATCCACCTTAGGAATCAGAACTATCACTATTTCATTGACTCCTGGAGGCATAACTCCTGTTGCAAAGAAATCTCTCACCGCCATAGTGATTTCACCTCTCAGAACGTCCTAGTTGTGTTGGAAAAATCTAGCTGGAAATCCATCCGGTCCAGGCGCCTTGAGGGGACCAACTTGGAACAAATCATCGGCAATCTCTCTGTCCGTGAACGCAGCGCATAGTTTGTCGTTCATTTCGTCTGTAATTGCTTCCTCAAATAACTGCACAACAAGGTTCGGGTCAATGCCTGGGTCAGCTTCAAAAACCTTCCGAAAGTAGCTAGTAGCCATTGAACCCATTGTCGCACGGTCTTGATGCCACACGCCGGATTCATCCCGAAGCCTCCTAATATTATTCCGCCGAGCTCTCCACACAGATTTACTATGAAAAAACCTGGTATTCCTATCCCCCTCTCGTAACCAGTCCATCCTCGAGCGTTGCAACCACATCATTTCTTCACGAAATAGGAGTTCATTCATCTTATCCTGAACTGCATGTATCTAATTTCGATCAGCATTCATCTGCGGCAACTCCTCTAGCTTGGTACGCGAAAGCTCAACTTCACGCTGGACAGAACCAAACTTTGTTTTACTCCACAATTGGAGCTTGTTCATCACAGAACCAAGACCACGACTCACATCACCCTTGGAAGATTTAGGCCCAGCCTCCGTCCATGCATTTGCTACCCTCTCCGGTAAACTTGGGTCTCTTTCCCACATAATTTCATAGTGTTTCCGCGTGGGACGTGGCCCATGGTGCTTTTATTTTTTACATTCCAATAAGATCATACAATGATCAGAACAGGGATAGCTTTATGACTCACCTGTGCTTCAGGAAATAAATTCCGCCAATTATTATCCGCCACGCCATGGTCAAGGTGAACCTGCACATTATGTCTACCTCGACGTCCATTGCCATAGGTAAAAGGTCTGCCAATGAAACCTAGATCCACCAAGCTGCAGAGCTCCAACGTGTCCCGGAATGCCTCGGTGTGGCTGACTGATGCTCAAAAGACCACATTGCTTCGTTGAAATCGTCTAAAACACACCACGGAAGATCAGACTGTCTTCTGAGCTGTTGCAGCTTACTCCACATACGGTGCCTATTCTCTGTACGTGGTTCACCATAAATACAAGTAATGCGCCAGAGCGGATCATATGGAGAGATCCTGATAAAGCAGTCGATAAGTCTCTCATTGACTTCCTGTACATCCACCGGCACATGTTCATTCCAGTATAGAGCCAGCCCGCCACTCCTCCCCTCACTATCATGACCAGCATAGCCCTTCAGCCCAAGCCTGCCACGCAAACTTTTCATTTTCTCCGCCTTTTGCCTTGTTTCACAGAGGAAAACTAAGTCAGCTTTCGTTGATCGAGCAAGACCAACTATTTCACGAACTGTCGGTTTGTTCCCCGCTCCCCGACAGTTCAGGCTTAGACAATTCATTGTCCCTGACGGGGCGCGCCATGCGTCCCCGTCAGTTGACCAGCGGCCTCTGGGCTGGTTGCCTCCAGATTTTCTTCTCCTTCCACCTGCAAGCCACTCAAATCACTCCCATGCATTGGTTTCTTCCTTCCCCTTTTCTGTACAGATCCAGCATGTACATGTCCATGGATGACCATCGCACGACCACCCTTAGAAGCATCCCCTACTCCCTCAGCATGACTTGCTAGTCGTTTCCCCAGAACAGAATTAACCTCCAACATATCTGTGTCAGCACTGTCCTCTGAAGCGATCCATGAACTCAAGCCTCTCATGGGGGGAATCATATCAGAGCTTCTTGGGGGAACCGGTCCATGCAACATCGCTAAAGGCTGTACCAGAACTGCGGGCACCACATCATCCTCTAGCGCAGGCATGTCCTCCACTGGCATCCCCAGTTCTTTATCTCTTTGAGTGCATAGGCGTTCACGCAGAGAAATAAAAGATTCATTTGGGTACTTCATTTTTAGTGCAGATAGCAGAATGGACAGGTCCGTCTCCACCATGGAATCCCCTTTTAACTCATTATTGTCAAAAAACCATCATGTGCATCCACTATCTCTGGCATCGCGGCCTCCTCTTGATGGAAAACAGGCCTAGTGTTCGCCCGAGATTTCGGCTTGCCCAAGTTTCCTGAATTGTCTGCACTATATGAGAAGTCAAGCCCTCTTTTTTCCGTTGGGTGTGTTGCAGGTGGTGCATAGGCTGACCTATAAACATATTTCCTCATCGGAGAGCATCTCAGGCTAGTATCATATCCTAGCGAGGGCACACCTAGCCTTTTCTTTTCACAAACCATCTCACTGTGCCCCATGAAGCCACACCAAAAACAGAAATATGGTACTTGTTCATATCTCAGAATATATGTCGAGTGTGTTTCTGGTCTCCCTTTGACACCAGTAGTCAGCTTAGTTTGCAACCTTCTATTTATTGGAATTTCTATACGTACTCGAAGGAAATCTCTGAAGCTTGTTCCCGATTCATCCGCCTCAACCTCCACAACCTTCCCTGGCCTGCTCCCCCACTTCCTACCATTAGCATTTGTTTGTTTGCCCCAGGGGACATCATACATCCTCACCCATATTGGCAACGATGTGAGATCAGTAGTAGAGGGCCTTTCTGATCCCCTTAGAGGTTGTACCATCAGCGCATTGCCCAGATGTATCCATGGTCCGCCCTTCACCACAAAATTATAATCACCTTCAGAGTACATGGTAACGATGAACCACTTCGGTTTGATTGGCGCAAAGGTTGCACCCCGGCGTAGCTTCCACACCTCTGTAAAGTGAATTTTCAGTGTCTCCGCCGATGGCGAGATCTGCCCCAAATACCGCGCCATGAGTCTCCAAGGTACTTGTGGTGGAGGCGGCACCTCGTCCGGGTCCTCCTCCACAAAAGCATCATCTTCCATGTCAACCTCCCCTACCAGATCATCTTCCTCGTTCGCACCCAGTCCCTCCGTCCGCGAGTGCGATCGGAACTTACTTCCTCCACCACGTATCGATCAGAACCCGTCAGATTCCCCTCAAGCATCAGCTGACGTCCACGTACCAACTTCGGGCGGGCAGGTTCCTCAGCGGATCCCCCATGATCGCCCCCATCGTTCGTCGACGCCATCACAGATGCAGGAGGTACAAACCCAACAGATTGCACGAACAAAGGATTGGCGAAGAAAGATTGGATCGGTTTTGCGCCTAGCGGCGCAGCCTTTAATAACTCCTTTCCCCAAACGTGCTTCTCACGGATTTCACACTCCCTGCGAACACGATCCAAACTAGCCTTGCGACTGGATTGTCCTGTATCCGAATCCAACTCCAATCTCTTAAACCCTCTCATACTCGTGATTCCTGCAGAGTCGCCAGACCTAACCCTAAACACATAGCCAGACGAATACGTTTTTTAACTATCTTCCAACCCAATTTTTCATAGCATATTGAGGTTGATTTTTACTTTATTCGCGAACGTGTTGTTCAAAGGTCGTTGCAAGTTTGGTTTATTGCATCCAGAGATTAGCCAACTGATATTTTTACAAAGTCGCTGCCACTACCGTTGTTTCAAGAGTGTAAGCACAATCTTCACATGTTTTCTATAGTTGAGATTGAGGAAGACTAATAGAATACATGTATTAGTATTTTGTAGTGTAGGTGTTGTAAAGCAATTGTAACTGATCCCATTTATATATACTTCCTCCATTTTAAAATATAAGATGTTTTAGGTTTGTAAATAAAGTATATCTAGATTTCTTTTAGTATAGATTCACTCTACAAGAGTTAACCTATACACTAAAAATAGTCTAGATACATTTGTTTTACAAAACTAAAACATCTTATATTTGAAACAGAGGGAGAAGCTAATATAAACCCGGAAACACCCATTGCAGGTGTCTTACACTGTTTTCCTGTACATCTGTAGTCGCTCTTTCAACCGCAACAATGCTCCTCCCACATCGTCTTCTTCCTCCAGTCAGCGGCATCGGCAGCATACCTCCTCCTCCGGCCCTCTGCTCCCATTTCGCGCCTCGCTCTCTACGCACGGTAACTCCACCTCCCCGCCTTCATTGCACCGTTTAGTCTCGCTGCTTTTCCCATGGAGTCGGTGGATGTATTGGCGTCCTTCTGCTCTAGTGCCCGCAACCTGTTCGTCCAATTTGTCCTGATAGTCTGGCTGGCCAACAGAGCACTAGTTTCCCGTGTGGCATTTACCACATCCCCACACCCTCCCTCTGCCGTGCAGCTACAGCTTAGCCACAGCGGCAAACATCAGCAAACTGTGCAGACGCAAACGCCGTGGACACGCCGCGGTGCTGCTCCGGCACGGTGCTCCACCAGCGCAACCGATGATGACGTACTGCGAGGTGGGGGCGCAACGAGTAGAGGTGCTGACGGAGCTGGAGGGGAGGGCGGCTCCTGGCACAAGGAGGCTATATGTGCTTAACTGAAGATTTTAGTTTTCCTTGTCCGACATTGGTCATGATTAGAACATCGGATACCTACTTTGCAATCTTTGATAGTGAATTGTGTCTTCAGCTTTACCTTCTCTAATCCATTCCTTGCACTAATCCAAAGTTTCTTAGTCTCGCAGAAATCTCCGAGGCGACATGTCATAGCACCATGTAGCACTTCACAGAACGTGCCAAGAATATCTGAAACCGAAGCTACGATAACTGAACCTTCAGCAGCTGTCCAATGTGGTATTGCCCCTCTGGTTCAAGCACTGAAATCGACCGCAGCTCAAAATGCGTCGTGCTTTCACTTCCCTGGACACAACAGAGGGGAAGCTGCTCCGTCTTCGCTGACGAACCTTATTGGCGTGGGACCGTTCTCACATGACTTGCCCGAGCTACCTGAGCTTGATGACCTCTTCTACCCTAAGGGTGTGATTCTGGATGCTCAGAACAGGGCAGCTCAACTGTTTGGATCATCTAAAACGTGGTTCCTGGTCAACGGAAGTACCTGCGGAATACAGGCCGCGGTGATGGCTACCTGCTCCTCTGGTGACTACCTTGTTATACCTCGAAACTGTCACATTTCAGTGATCTCTGCATTGGTTCTGTCCGGTGCTGTGCCTAAATATATAGTCCCAGAGTACAATTCTGTGTGGGACATTGCTGGTGGTGTTACGCCGTTGCAGGTGGAAAAAGCACTGAAGGAGGCTTCGAAAGGATGGGAAGAAAATAGCTGCTGTTCTTGTTACTTCACCTACTTATCATGGCATATGCAGCGATGTGCAAGGTATCGTTGATGTTTGTCATCCTTTGCGTGTTCCAGTTATAGTTGACGAGGCACACAGTGCGCATTTCAAGTTCCATGACAGTTTTCCAAGCACAGCGATTGAGCAAGGTGCTGACTTGGCTGTGAAATCCACCCACAAGGTTCTGAGCTCGCTTACACAGTCCTCAATGCTTCACATGGCTGGAGGTCTCGTCGATGCAGATAAAGTGAGCCAATGCCTCCAATTGCTCCAGAGCTCAAGCCCAAGTTACCTCCTACTATCATCTTTAGATGCTGCAAGAGCTCAGTTGAGCGAGAACCCGAGATCTTTTGATGAAACGGTAGCTATGGCTTTAGAAACAAAAGAGCAGCTGAGTATAATCCCGGGGGTATCTGTCCTGGACTTGTCAAGCTTTTTTTCTGACTTCCCTGCCATGGACCCTTTGCGTATCACACTAAGTGCATCTGATCTACATTTATCTGGATACGAAGCAGATGACATTTTGGCCGAAGAACATCAGATCGTATCTGAGCTTGTTGGTACACAGGCAGTGACATTTGCAGTCAACTTAGGGACCAGATGGGAAGATCTTCAAAATCTTGTACAGTCTGCAAAGCATCTCTCAGAAAAATACTTTTCTGCAAAAGAATACAGATTTGGAAAACATAATTACGTTCGTAGTCCATTAGATAAGTTCACTGTCAAGCTGACTCCAAGAGAGGCCTTCTTTACAAAGAAAAGGAGAGTGCGCATTGAGGACAGCCTTGGCGAGGTTTGTGGTGAGCTTATCTGCCCTTATCCACCAGGCATCCCTGTGCTGATCCCAGGTGAGGTTGTAACGCAGTATTCTCTGTCATACTTAATAAACGTCAGAGACCAGGGCACGACAATCAGTGGAGCAGCTGATGGTGAACTCAACTCAATTATGGTTTGCAACTTGTGATGATTATTCTGCCATTTCAAGATAACCATGTGGCACAGATATTTGGGTAATTCACAGACTCATGAATCGTGATGTGTTCGTCGTAGTATGGGGATGATAACCAATAACCACGCATCAGGCCAAAGCAGAGCACAGCCAGGTTCTTCGGCAGATATGGGCAGCATCGTGTAAAAGAACAATTGATTGCCTACTTGACTGTGTATGCCATCACTACTCAATTTTAGGTTCCCCGCAGATTCAGGGTGGTAGGACTAGCAGTCCATACCTGGACGAACTTCCTCAACAGCCAGTAGATAAGCACAAGGCTTGTCCGGAAATCCACATTGGCTCCTAGGTGTAGATGCACCCACTGCCAAAAAGATATAATTCAAAATATTCAAAATTTTGAAAAAATATATTCAAATGTAGATATTGACATTATATGTCCGTACACCAAGTTTCACGAAAAAAAGACATTTTATGATGATTGTGTAAAAAAGACAATTTTTTGTGTTGCAAAATAGTTTTCACAAGACATTTTTTTATGCACACCTGAGATTTTGTTTCGTAATTTTTCAATATTTTGAAATTCATATAAAATACATTTTTTATAATAGGTGCATTTAGACCTGGGAGCCAAATCGCCCAAGGCTCGCTATTGTGATGAGCTTGGCGTCAGCATTGCTGATCCAAAATTTGTGAGTACTGTCCATAATAACAGCATACCTTCAGATTATAGGGAGGTTGATCTTATGTTCCGTCCTAAGCGGGCTAGATCAGAGTGCACTTCAACTCTCGAGAATCACATGGAGAAAACTATACAAGAGAACAAACAGCCTTCTGGTGATAGCACACATGACTATGAGCTTTTAGAGGCGTCTTTGACTGAGTAAAGTGTTCAGTGTTCCATCTTTTTTTGTTGGTTGCCAAACCAGGAACTTTTATCTGAGCCGCTTTCAAGCACAACAGCTTCGCTAACACAACCAGGCGCTTGTGTCGCAGCCAAACCCAAAACAAACAGAGCCTATGTTCTGCATAGAACATCGCTTTTATTTCCTGAAGGAATTCAATTGACCGGCACGATTCCAACCAAAGTCCAATTGACCAGAATCATACAGTTGTGCCCTGCCGTGGCTAGATATCAGCCGCCCGGTCCGCAAACGAATGCTCCAGATCGATCCCAGCACCCGGACCTACCTGTTTCCGGGTGACCAACTGGTGGAAGCTGATGGGCTCCGTGTACATTGCCGCTGCCGTGCTGTCAAACATGGCGGCGACGGCTCGCCGGTAGGCAGCCTGCGTCTCATGCACATTGTCCCAGAACACGTACTGGCTGCGGTTGGTGCAGAGGTTGGAGGTCGCTGAGCAGATGAACTCCGCGTTAAGCTTCCCTCCTCCACAGCAAGCGCTTGCAACCTCCTCCAGTCCTGATCATACCATCCAACCATATATAGGCGGTAAGAACAACTGAGCATATGTGGTTTGGAATTAACGCACAAGTTTTACATGAAAAGGTTCGCTTTTCACACAGTTCGGTAAACCATCCGGCATTCTAATAAATCAAATTGGTGCCCCAAAGGTACAAACGTACTAGTACCAATTAGCTGGATTGATTGGTTCTACTTTGCGAAATGTTTTGTGTTAGCCGAGACATGTCAATAGAATTTTAAGGGAATAAAAATGACACTTGATTGCATCAAGGTGCAAAGAGAACTAACCGTCCAGTGGCGGGTTGGAGATCATGTCGGAGATGATGTTGTAGATGCTGGCGATTGAGTACTCCATTCCAGGCATGGCAGCAGCCGTGGCACTGGCCATTTCAAGCCGGAGTAAGGCGTTGAACTGCTGCGCAAAAGAGTTGGCGACATCATCACAAGCACCATCGTTTACCAAGGAAGCCCTGATGCCAGGCAAGCTTCCAATGGGCACCGCGTCCAGCAGTCCTAGCTTCCGTGCTCCAAGATTGTATAATATCTGCTTGCATATTCTGTGTGCATTAGTGTGGTTGAAAAGAATTCACAATATTGCCCAGGTTAGTGTCATAATTGATTCAATTTAAACATGTGTAGTTATTTCGATAATTTGAGAAAATGTTACCCAACGCAGTGAAGTTAAAATGAGATGAAAATAATGAAGAAAAACTGTAATATGAACCATCCTGGAACAATTTTATTTTTTAGAAGATGGAAGCATTGTTATCCCCAGCTTCTGCATCTCCCGGAACCAGCTTGACCTGACATTGCCAGGTGGTTGCAAGCTAGGTTTCCAGTTTTGCTCCTTGTTATTCACAACAATCGTACCTTGATGTGCTTGAGGTAGGTTGAGACCAAGTTGGCGATGTAGTCGCTCATGGTCGCCTTACCATGACTGAATGTCGAGAAGTCGTTGCCTGCGGTGCTGATAAGGAATAGGGACCGGGACAGCAAGCGATTGACCCTATTATGACCCAGCTCAGTCTTGGTCATGCTCGCCTTGGTGTTCGCGAACAGCTTGATCTGTTCTCGTAGGGTGATCGTGCCATTGCCCTACATGTTGTTAGGCAAAGGTCACACATAACTACTAACTTTTGTTCTAAAACACACGATGTTCTAGATATGGACACATTTTCTGAATAGGGATATGTTAGTAATAAAACTAAGCACTACAGAATTAATAAATAATGTTCATGAAAAATCTAATCATACTGTTTTTCGTTTGACCAACCTCAATAATCTTTTTACATTTGCTTGTCAAAGATACAAAAGTTTCACTGCACTCTGAATAGCACATGATCTATTTCGAAACAAAGATAGTAAATATGCATCAAGCATAATTAGCACCTAGCACCCCGTGCTTCCTCCCTGTTCAGGCTTGAGAGTTTAGTCTGCAGTGCTAATGGAAATAGCACACTAAAACATGTCTAGTAAAAGCAAGTCTTGGTTAGTTGTAGATTATGTACAATTGTACATACATACAGTGTTATCGAGAATGCCTGATCCACCAGAAGCATAATTGGCCCCAACCCGGCCGCTCAGGAGGTCGAGGCTCACTTGCGGCGTCCAGGAGAGGTAAGCTGGTGGGCTCATGTTGAACCCCACGCGTTGCGCTGCATACATGTTATACATATGTATGTCTCGGTATTAGCAAATCAGCAAGGAATTGAACACATAGATTTTCTAAAATAAAAACAAGTAGTAGTACATCATTCAGATAGATAGTCTGCATCATTTCAAATGTACTTATGTTGTGCAGCTAGTAATAAAGTTTGTAATGATGTACTCCCTCCGATCCAAAATAAGTGTAGGAGATTTAGCACAAACTTTGTACTAAAACAGTACTAAATCACGGACGCTTATTATGGATCGGAGGGAGTAGTAACAATTTTGGCTGCGTGCAATTGAGGAGGAAGCCGGCACTCAAAATATCTGAACTACTACTGTACTAATAATAACAGTGTGAACTGATGCATAAGAACTGTGAGTGCGCCCAGATCTGCGCGATCAAATCAGTCGCGGACTCACCGATGAAGTCGGCTAGGTTGTAGCCGTTGGTGAACCGCCCAGTTCGTCGGCCGGGGGTCCCGCGAGGGAGGTCAATGCCGCAGGGGAACCCCGCCCTGGGCGCCGGCGGGGGCAGGAAGTCGTTGTTGCCGACGTCGACCAGCGAGTCGCCGAACACGTACACCGCGGGGAGGAGTGCTGGGCGGCGACGGCGGGTCTGGCCGTCGCCGGCGGCCGACGCCGAGGAGCAGACCACGAAGGCGACCGCAGCGGCGGCTAGCAGCGCAGCGCCGGCCATTGTGTCCCTCTTCTTCATTTAACAGACCCAAGAACCGATCGATCGATGGGTGATCAAACACTAGTACCTTATCAGCTGCGGGTAGCTAGCATCTTGATTAATGAGAGTTGCTGTCTTGTCGCGCGGTTGGACGTGACCTTGCTGTGGAGGAACAGCGACGGAAATGTGGCTATCATGGCAATGGCAGCTCAGGGTGGAGCTCGAGCTAGAGTCCACCTCATTTTGGCATAAAATTTTCCAGGGATAACTGTTTCGTGCCTCCAATCAGTTTCGCTTACCGCTAGTCATTTTTACACTCCTCGTTTTAGTCCAGCATCGCAATTCGCAAATATCTATATAGAGTGTTTTTTAACGGAATACGGTAGAAGAAGCCCATGCGTCCATTTTTTTTTTGAAAGATGCGTCCATTTTATCTAATATACTAAAAGCAATATCCACATCGCCTAAATGATATTGACCATTAGATCTATAATTTACGGTTACAATTTAAAGATTAAAAAATTACATGGAAAGAGATTGGTACAAACAGAAGTCAAAGGTGTTGCGTATCATGAAAAAATCATCAAAACTCGAGGTCTAGATCTAATTAGTTGTCCCATATTTTCACTCAACTAAATATCCGCTTGAAGCAAAGACCCCTCCGTTGCCACCATTAGATTGATTAGCAGCGCCGTCATCGTACTTCCCCGGAGTTTCACGGCAGACCCATGTCCTTGCCCAATCCTGCCGACATATGTTTCCATCATCGGCTGTCGATATCTTACTCGAGCTCTCGCCCTTCCGGCACCACATAAATCTACACGTACGGTATAGATGGAGGGATTGATACCTGCAATTTCATAAGGCGGGGACCAAGGAGTATCGTGCTGCTGGGAAGAGTACGCGATGATGTAGAGGATACATATGCTGACATACAACAATTTGATCTGCTGGCGTGGGCGCCCAACGAGAAGGTGCATTCATAAGGCGAGCCGCATACACATGCCTCTGGTCTCCTTTTCTTCCAATAAAAAAAATTGCTCTAGGTTCACGACTAATTATTGTGTAACTACACCTAATCGGATGGAGAAACTTGGAAGTTTGCTTTGTGAGATTATTGTTCTATACCTAGCTTCCTCCAGATCCAAGACTTTATGTTTTTATGCAATTTAGGTCAAGGTGGTCTGAGATGGAAAACAAAATACGACAATATCTCGCTTAGTATTGTGGTGAGCCCGATTCATCATCTCATAAGCGCTGCTCTTTGATGGGGTCACTATATATACTCGAACATTTTGTGGGTCTTTCCATTGGTCAAAAGTAGCAATATTTGGAAACAAAGAACAAAATATCTGCATGAGACTGAACATGCATGACGAGTGCGCAAGTGAATTTGGAGCGTTCTAGACAAATTGGCTCGACCTAGCCGGCTCTATTCAAAAGGAAGCTGGTCACATATAAGGCTGGGGTAAAAATTAGCCTTGCAGGTGATGTCTCGGTAATACGGTTTTCAATCTTTGTTTATAGAAACCTTGTCCTGATTTTCTCCTCACAAAATAACGCCAAATTCATTCTTATTTAAACAGTACTACTTCCTGGAAGAACTGAAGGATCTTTCTTTGAATGAAAGAGACGAAAATCTGATTTATCAAGTTGCCTTTTCACTCCCTAGCAATAAAATAATCCAAAGTGGATTTCCAGTTAGCTATTCACTTGCATTAGTTCGTTTTCTAGGATTACCAGTTTGTCGGTTCACATTAGTGTGTCGGCTGCGGGTTAGTCTCACCTTAGTATCAATGGTCATGTGTTTTCTAATCTGCAAACCTAATTTTTAGGGTTTCTTTCCCTCCTAAAATAGTTTGCTAGCTCTTTCTTCATATAGACAAAAAATTATAGATGTATATACCAGCACTAACAAAATGATCTTAGTATGTTGTCAAGTTTAGGTTGTAGATTAACAAGAGACTGCATTTCTTTTTATTTTTGTGCTCTAGCACTCATTCCACGGGAAGATATACCTTTCTATACATGATCTTAGTTGGTGTGCTGGATAAAAATGGCAATACAAATCCAGCTTTGCCAATAATGATTATAATTACGGGTTAGATTAAAATTATCTTTTGCCCATACAAGACTCGATGTTGCTCTCTCGGTAGAATGGGCCTTGATCTAAAAAAAAGTAGAATCGGCCTTAAAAAAATTATATGTAATATGGTTTGTATTAATAACGTTTTTTTGTGTTGTAATAAATGCCTATACATAAGTACTATAAAACCTTACCGACATTCTAAAATAATTAAAAATCTATCCCCACAATCTTGTGAGGCTACCTTCATGTGTTGAAAAACTCATCAATTCATATTGGTTTATGAAAATTGTCGTGCTCGACACAAAAATGCTATGTTCAGCATTCCTATGTGGTCGTAGGCGTTGAGTGTAGTCAATGTGGAGACTGAATGTCTAAAGTACTGTAGATTGCTTCGATATCTTCCTTAGCTCCATATGTTGTCTCTGTGTACAACCATACTCCATTTGTTCCCTATAGGGTGTAACCGATTTTTTGAAAATTCAAAAATTTCCTATCTTTGACCAACATTCATGAAAAATTGTCAATGTGTACATCTGGATCCATCACTAGATTCATCACGAAGTATGTTTTTGTATTTTATTTATGTTGTTTTGTAAAGTTTGCTACAATTTTATATAAACTTGGTTAAAGATATAAACTTGTGAAGTTTGAAAAAATTGCCGCAATTTATAAAAGGAACAAAGGAGTACATTTTATTAGTTGTATTTAGTTCAATATGTATTTGTCCATATATCACTTTAGAAGGATTAAAATATTTTATTTTACATAATAAAGGAAAGAATCGTGATGAGCGTGTTCATGTCCTCCATTTCCGACTTTGTAGCTCCCCTCCCGTTTTTGCAACACTCTAATTTCGTCTGCCAAAATCCATGTTCATGACAACTACCGACTGGATACAAAAAGTTCTCACTAGACCATATCAGAGCATCCACATCTACCTATTTTTTCATTTTATGCACTGATTAGTAGGAAATATTAATTAGTGGATGGTATTTGATTTAATTGCTGCAAAGATCTATATCTATCATGTACTGAAATCGTTAGCCTCAGGGCGTGGAACTTTACAAATCATTGCAATGCTACGAGACTCCAATATAATTAAGCATCTAATTGTACCATTTCTATGCAATCACTAGTTTTTATCGGGCTCATCTTCACATGTCTTAAAATCATATGATTTTTGGTTGTAGCATTATTATCTATTGGGTCTATTAGTTGTAGTTGGCTTGATGGAACTAATACATTCAATTAAGTTTATTCTCTACATTATTAATTGCCTCTCTATATAGACATGGACATGCGTGCCTTTTGTTCACGGCATGTCATCTTCAAATTGTGCAAACACACTTAACTTTTGAGGATGTACCTTGGGAAATTATGCTTTTCATAGTCAATAATTTGAGATTATTAAGTACCATCTTTTTTGAAAGAAAGATCTGGTAATTAATACTCATTGCATGAAGATATCAACGATCTGTATAACAAATTATCATCGCTAAATTACGTAAGTCTCTATTCATAATAATATAAATTCTCTCTCAAATGGTTTATATATCCTTCAATTTGGTCTGTATATTTGGATTAAATAAAGTAATTTGCAAGTTCCATAAAAAACACAACATATTACTCTAAAAATATTAAAAATAGGTATAAATAAGTAACCATGTGACCATTGTGTATTTTATAACAAAGGGGGTAAATAGGATACCCATGTGTAATAAAATAAAGATGAACAATTAACAACTTTTACATCCTACAGTTGGCGCGCTCGCATTTGCAAGGGCCACCATTCTAGTTTTTTAAAATAATAAGAATCCAAATCTGTGTGAGTGAGGATTTGAAACGTAGATAGCTGAATTGTACATCCACTTCTCTAACTTATTGAGATACACTTCATCGAGTAAGCCCTTTAATTGTTACATTGCATAGATTCTAACATGAGATCAATAAAATGTTAACCAAGTAAGTTAGACTCACTTTATCTAGTAAGCCTTTTGATTGTTACATTGTGTAGATTCTAACATGAGATCAGTTAAATGTTGATAGGAGGACATGTTAGTGCAATGACATATCCGCTCTTAGTTCTTTCTGCGCGTGTTGAAGCCCTGACTAGGTATTTGACCTCTCTCAAATGTCTCACTGCTATTGACTATGTTGATCATCCACGTGTTAATTTTTAATTGTTGCTTCTTGTTACCAATTTACCATGAAGATAAAAATAAAAAGGAAACATGCCAACACCATTTTAACTTAATTAAATTAGCTTCCATACAAACTAATGATATTATTTAAGATAAAAAAAGTAAATTATATTTAAAAACGTATACTAATTATTACAGGCTTAGCCTTATAACCGAGTGAACAAGCAAATTATTATAAGAAGAGGTCACTGAACATATACATAAAAAATGAAGGCAAATTATCATATTAAGTATAGCAAACTTAACAAATGGCCTAAGAGCCCATAACAGTGACATCTCGCTCCATAGATTTTAGGCTACGACATAGGAACCCCCAACCTACTCGTCAATGTTGATGCCGTACTGAAATCATCTTCTATGGTAACACTTTTACGCTACTACAAAAATATCAAAAAAGCAAGTATGAATACAGGGTGTACTCCGCAAGACTTATGGCTGATGGAGTTACTTTGTATAAAGCTATCTTTTCTCTGTAAAATAGGTAGGAGTAGAAGTTGGACCAATCTGGACATTTAAAGTGAGATAAGCGAGCCATATCACTAGTTTCGATCATCTTTTGATATCCACCGAATCATCATCAGTTGAACATACCAACTAGGATCACCCCTCGATCCTTGAGAAAGCATCCTTAAATACACTTTACTTTCCAAGTTTTAGGATTAGGTTATTCTTCTCTATGATCATTAAATCTTCCCACAAGTCGTCTGTAATCGTGGACATAAATTTTCAAAAAGATTTTATCATGAATGGGTGTACAACTTTACCCACATGCGCCGACCAACTCTTACAATGATTAGCCCTCTTACTTGGAAGGCTGACAGAGGGTGGTCGACCAAAACATTTTCCTTACTTTCATCTAATCCACGGTCTCCAGATGCCGTAGTTGGACATACTCTCAAGAGATCCTTAACTATGTGTATAGGGTTCCAGTTCAGTGTCATGCACCCTTTCCTTGTCCACATATTATATGTGTTGCATCATTTCTAATTTTTTTCCATGCGGTTGCAGAATAGAAATATCAAACTACGGACTCATGGATCATACAAGGCAAGTTCGGGTCAGGGGGTTCCCATAAGCCCCCGTATGGATGTACGCTTGGTCTTGGTTCCTAAGACAAGGACTCGGGTCCTATTGGTGGCAAGTATGAAACCACGAAAACCATAACCCACGTAGCCTCCTATAAAGCCTTAGCATGTTTACCTCACATCACCGATCATAACATGTCCTCCTATCATTCGCAACTTTGATTCATCAACCGGATGGGCCAAAAGTAACAACTAAGCATGGCTAAGCACAACAGGTATAACAAATCTAACAACTCACAAAAGTCAAACCCTAGTTATGCTAGGAGAAATATATGCTACAAAGGGAACATGTAACATATAGGATAACTTTGTCTATCGATAAAACACTATGGAATCGTATGAAGCATGGCAATAATTGAAATGCTTTAAAATCATAGGATTATATATGGTGGGGCTATGCTTGCCTTGGTTATTGATATCCAACTATAGATCTTCAGGTTCATCTACTTGGCATCGTTCGTCGATGACCAAGTGCTGCTCTTTGATGGTGTTTATCTCTATCTTGGTCTCTGATTCATTGCTCACACCATCTCCGAGTTCTACCAAAAACACTACAAAATACCCCCATACCCGGTGGATTTTTAGGATGACATAAGTGAAAAGAAACGGCAAAATTTGGTTACACGGCGGATGGGCTGTCGCGACACCATTTTGTTGCGGCGGCCAATTTTACGCCTAGGCACACAGGGTACCGACGGATTGCGGTGCCATGGTAGGTGTCCGGATAGGCCGACACATCATAATGCCACGATAGATTGATGGGGGAAATATATTAGTGCGTTGTGCATTGTAGTGTCGCAGTAGAGTGTGTCCCACGTTGTCGACTGGTCAACCAGCACAAGTTGACTAGTCAGGCTGGTCTAACTGACTGGTGTGACCCACCATAGTTGAACTATTTTGTTCTCTATTATATACTCTGCATCTACATCCACACACACCCTCTTCCTACATCTTTCACTAATGCATGGAGGGGATTGTAGAGGCGGCTGTCGACGGCGACATCGAGATGCAGAATCCTCCAGGTGCTGAGCGCGAAGGCAACAATGAGATGCTACATCGTGGACGTGTTCAGGGCGGCAGCGAAGTCCGTGCTTAAGTAATTTAATTTCGTATTTCTTTTATATCCTATATCTGAAACACTAATTTGGGGTTTTATCGATCAGGGCATGGTGCCAAGGTGGATGGATTTGGAAGTAGATGGGTGGACCGGCATCTTCAAATTGAATTCCGGTTTACTTTACAAGTGTGGCCTACAGTCGCGTTGCCTAATCACATACGAGGGAGTGAACATCGGCCGCAAGTTCCTAAGGTGTCACCACAAGCAAACAAAGTGTGATTTCGTCTTTTATGTTGATAAAGAACACTTGCCGAAGCTGCAACTTGTGTTGGTGGCCTTGTGGAAGGACACCGTACACAACTTGTCTGAATTGTTCGACTCTGACTATGAGGAAATAGTGATGCAAGTGAAGAATGAAAAAGAGGACGAGGTGGCTCCTGCAATAAGCGCGATTAAGGCAACTTGCGGGTCTATGGCCAATGCGCTGGAGCCGCTTGCAGAAACTCTAGATCAGCTTTTCAATTTAGGAAGAAATATGTAAAACACTTATGTGTATTTTCAGCAAGAATAATTTAGTTCTCTTTTTTTTGAGAGAAAAAATTGTTTCTCTCATTAACTAGCCTGTCCGACCAACAAGTGAGCAGCGGATTAGCCTACTAGGGCCCCCAGAGCTACCGCGGCCCATAATGTTGTGCCGCATGACCTAAAGGCTCATTAGAAACCCTAATCCCCATACCCTAATCCTAGTTCCTATATAATACAACAAATCCTTGCTTCACTCAGCAACCGCCTTACTCTTGGATCTCCCCACTATCTGAATCAGAAATTTTCCTACTCCATCTTCTTCTCTTCTTTAATCTCGTATCTGTACAAGTTAGATCGACCGGGACAAGATCGACCACGGGTAGATCCTTAGCGGGAAGATCCACCGCATAGAAGATTGACTGCGAGCAGATCCACCATGCGGAATATCGATCGCGGGCAGATCCACCATGCAGAAGATTGATCGCAGGCAGATCCAGCGTGTGGAAGACCGATCGCAAGCAGATCCACCATGCGGAAGATCGACCATGGGAAGATCAACCATGGGCATATCCACTGGGAGGAAAATGGTGGCAAGGCCTTAAAGATCCACCGTGGGGAAGATGGTGGCCACCACACTATAGATCCACCTTGAGGAAGATCAGTAGGGCCTTGGAGATCCACCGCGCGGGAGATGGTGGTGAGGCCTTGAATATCCACCAGGAGTAAAGAAAAATAGTGTAATTAGTTTAGGTTGTTAGGTTATATGAATGATTATTTCACTTTCATAATCTTCCTCTATTTTAAAATCGGTCCATTAGAAGAGTGCAATAATGAACACATGGCATTGATGCAATATTCAAACATGAATGATAAAATGACAATATTAAATGTAATAAACTTGACCCTAGTACATGAATATCATTTTAAGTGGGGTCGGAATACCCTAAAATGGCATTTCCATAAAACCCCAGATACACCTATGGGAGTTATTTTGTTCTTTTAAAATACTTTTCATCGAAGTTCCTAAACAATGCATGATTTTGATGCTAAAGTGTAGAGCTCATTTTTCTGAAAATTTTGATACATTATACATATTTTCTGATTTAAAATGAATTAGTTATAAATTTCCAAGTTTAATTCATTTTGGAAAATTGAATACTTTTATGAAAATAAAACATTCTAGAAATGTTTGTACAACTGACAATGGGACCCCATATGTCGGGGATTTTATAACAACAAAAATAAGATTAAAGAAATTAACAAAATGAAATAAAATAGGAATATGACATCAGTCCGACGTCACAATGATGTTATCAATGGTGAGCTCCTAGACCGAGCTCGAACCTGGCGGTTCCGAGCGCGCCTAGACACTCGGGTGGGCGTGCCGACGAGAGCGTGATGAGGCCGGCCATCTGGAGGTGGTGCTGCTTGCGAATGGTTGCCGGTGAAGAGCTTCTACACTAACGTCCACGGGTGTACGACGCAGCGATGAACTAGGGAGAGGGGAAGGAAATGGAGGGGCACCTGAGCACCAACAACTCACAAGGAACACAATTGAGGTGGTTCTTGAGGATATGCATAATGGGTATAGCCATAGCATGGCCTTAATCCAGCTAACCTGGGTGACCCGTTGATGGTAGCAAGGACTATGACCTTGATGTATCCCAACATATGAGAATCACAAATGGTCCACATCATGCTACACCAACCATTCCTACAAAGGTGAATTCCTTCCATATCTTGTCTTCCTTTGGTCATCACGTGAATGGGATCCTACTTGAGACAACTGCCTATTGTATGACTAGGCCTATGACCATGATGCCAAGAGGAGGAGACAATGATGCCTGATGACTCAAGGACGACATCATAGAAGCATGGAAAATAAGACAAAAGAAAGGAACCAAGAGTTCTAATAGCGCCCAGTACTTGTCATGGAACGCTTTGTTGGAAACCCCAAGAGCAAGGTATGAAGCAGCACAACAGCAATTTGTAGGGGTTCGTAGCATGGAAAACAAAAATTTTCTATCGCATACAAACAAACAAGCCAAGATCTATCTACTAGATTGTAGCAACGAGTCGTTTGGAATAACTTACCCTCGAAGATTCCAAAGCGGTTAACGAGAGCAGATTCTCGTGGGTGATGTAGTCGTACACTTCCGATCTCAAGATCGCGTAGACGATCCTTCCGGCGCCACGTTCTGGCAGCGCTCCCGCAGTCGGTCACACGTTCGGTACTCGACGAAGACCTTCCTCTCCCTTGTTCCAGCAGGCAGCGGAGGTTGTAGCACTCTCCTCGCGATTCCGACAGCACAACTGTGGCGTGTGCAGGAAGTAGAGGGGAAATCCCGCAGGGCTTCGCCTTAAGCCGGTGCGAGTATGGTGGAGCTTATGAGAGAGGCTATTAGTGGTCTAGTAATTAGACACACCAATTAGAAGGCTCTAAACCAATTAGAAGGCTCTAAACCGCAGGCTAAAGCAATTAGAAGCTCTAAACCAAAACGGCTCTAAACCGGAGGTAGAAGATAGGAACTTGTGTGTTCTAGGAGGGGAGCCCTGCCCCTCCTTATATAGATGGGAGGGGGCTGGCGCGCCAGGGGAGGGAGGGAGTCCCTCCCCAACTCGGCCTAGGGCTGGCCGCCGGCTTGGAGGAGAGAAACTCCTCCTCCAAGTCGGTTCCAACTCCTCTTGCTTGTTTCCCACAGTTTCTTGTTTTAGCCGTTTGACTTTCAAACTGGACATTTGACTTTTCTGTTTTAGGATTCAATTTAATCCTTTATTTGGGACAGCAAGAACACTTAGTACATGATGCAATCATTTCAATATGTAATGACACATTCATGTACCCTCCCCGAGTCTTGGGACAATCCGAACCTTCTAGAACATTCCGATGAAAACACGGAATCATTCCCGAACTCAAAGCGGGACTTTCCTTATATGAATCTTATTCTCCGGACCATTCCGGATCACCTCGTGATATCCCGGATCCCATCCGAGACTCAACAACATTCGGTCTCTTTCTCATAATACCATAACTACTCAAACAACGTCGAATCCTTAAGTGTGTCTCCCTACGGTTCGTGAATTATGCGGACATGATCGAGACACTTCTCGACAATAACCAATAGAGGAATGGAAATTCATATGGCTCACATATTTCTCGATTACTTTGCGATCGAATGAACCACTTACATACGATAACAATTTCCCTTTGTCTCACGATATGTTACTTATCCGAGGTTATGATCGTGTATCTCCGCATACCTAGTTCAACCTCGTTCTTGATAAGTACTCTTTTCTCGTTCCGTGATATGTGATCCCTTGTGACCAAGTCACATGCTTGCAAGCTAATTGGATGACATTCCACCGAGAGGGCCCAGAGTATATCTATCCGTCATATGGATGGACAAATCCCTCTTGATCCATGTGTTTCAACCAATACTTTCGAACACTCAATGCCACCTTTATAGCCACCCGATTCACGGTGTGGTGTTTGATGTCATCAAAGCATCCATCCGGTAAAGGTGATATGCATGATCTCATGGTCGAAGGAATTAGGTAACTATGTATCGAAAGCATATAGCAATTGAACTATTGAAATGACTTGATCTTTATGCTACGCTTATCTATAGGAGTATGTCCATCACATCATTCTCCTGATGATATGATCCTGTTGTTAATAACATCTCTATGTTCATGATCAGGAAACCATGATCATATATTAACCAACAAGCTAGTTTAACAAGAGGCTTTACTAGGGACTCTTATTTTAGTTTACAAATCACACAAGTATTAATGTTTCCGGTTAATACAATTTTAGCATGGTATGTAAACATTTATCATAAGTGCGAAGATATGATAATAACCACTTTATTATTGCCTCTTGGGCATATCTCCAATAGTCTCCCACTTGCACTAGAGTCAATAATCTAGTTTCAAACCTTTGTGTATATAACACCTATGGCTTTCCGGTGTTGTATGTACACGATTTCTAGTGGTCAACTGATCTCCGGATCTGACACTTCCAGGTCCGTGTGTAATTGCATGTCTTTGCGTCTCTACGCATCACTCATTCTCTAATGAGATGGCTTTGTATAAATTTGGTCTTTCGGTGTGACCTTTAGCTCTTTGGGGTTAAAACATGTTGATAATATTGTCGCACAATATATCTTTATAGTATTATCCCACTGTGAGCTACACCTAGTTTGATAACAAACTACTTGACACAAATGCCCTCTTTTGCTGCTAAAATAGCAGTTATATACTTGGCCTTTTGTTGTAGTATCTGTCACAATGTCTTAACTTTGGAACTCATCCAAATCCATTATGGAACTCACCTTCCATTATATTGTGCCACCCTTAGTTTAGATTGAGATAAACTTAATTTGTACTTTGTGACAAAGCTAGTATCAATGTAGTACTTTTACAATGAACTAACCATCTATTTGTCACTTCTACAAATATTATACTCTTAGTTCTTCCAAAAGATCATAAGAATATCCTTACTATTGTCCAATGATCATCTTACGAATCATTCTGGTATATGCTCACAACATTTAGAGCATAGGACATATCTGGATTTGTACATATCACAGTATGATATAAATACTCTTTGTGATTTTATACATCAAGTATCAATCTATACTTGATTATTTGTTTCACTTTACCAAATGTCAATACACTTGAATATATCATCAACATTGAATTTATTCAATCCTTTACATCTTGACAAGAACCTCTCTTGTAGTTTCTATATTGAACTCATTCAATATCTTGTCTATGTACTACAGCACAACCATATTAGCGTCTATTGATGCCAAATATTTAGGTTTTGCCTAAGTCTTTCATCGGGATGAAATTCTTAATATGTGTTAATAAAAGATACATTATTTCCAATCAACAATATGTCTTCCACATAATGTATTAGAAACATGTCTTAGCGCTCCCACTTAATTTCTTGCAAATGCAAGCATCTTCATTGTCTCTAATGAACTTTTAAACTCCTTTAACAGTTTCATCATAGTGAAGATTCCAACTCCGCGATGCTCACTTTAACCATTGAAGTTTCAATATGCTTTTAGCATCCTTTGAATTAACAAAACCCTATGGACCGTGTTATGCACATGTCCTAGGTAACGATTCTATTAGAAGAACTTGTTTTGTTTATTCAACTACCATATAACAAATTATATGTAGTGGTTGCTACATTAATCCGTCTAGACTAAATATCACTATGATGATCAAATCTTGTCATAGTCAACCTTTGAACATTGTTGTGAACTCTTTCCCAACATGTCGACTATTTCATAGATGTGAAACATCCATGTCTATTTCTTTATAGATCCAGACACAACTATAAGGTCTTACACCTTTCTCGAGGGTCCTTCAAGTTCAAAACTTGATTTTCTCGTGTATGGAACTATCACGGATTTTATGGCTTCAAGCCATTTTACGGAGTCCGGGCCCATCATCGCTTCTTTGCATGTAGTCGGTTCATTATTCTCAAATAATGATTCAACCCTCAAATCTTGGTATTTGATTGTTTATCCGACCTACTTGTTTCAATAGGAACTTGGATCTCCGTGACCACAACCTTTGAGGTACGTGAGCCATGAGCTTTGTTCTCGCCTCCGAACACTTTTCGGTCTTGCGCAACTCTGCACATATAGCTAAGGTTCTTTTAACCTTATCAAAATTCTATTGTCCTCCTACTTAACTTTTCACGAAAATTCCTTCTCAAAGAAACTTGACGTTTTGAGTGACAAACACTTTGTCTCCGATGTTATGGAGGATTACTTAATTTATTCAAAATAACATACAAAGACAGGTTCATCCGACTTTGGTTGCACATATCTTTCTTATGCATAGCATACCAATGTTTAAGAAAGGACAACTTGGGTTTTATAACAAACCATAACCTTATATGGTGTCATTTCAACGGATTATGATGCAGCTCTTTTCGTGGAAAACGGTAATCTCTAAAGCTTTTAATCTTTAAAATATAATGGCAGTTTTATAAATTATACCTTTGATCTTACCATGTCAAACAAGGTTTAATTACATATCTCAAACGCTCCATACTCTTATGGTGTTTCAGGAAAATGCAAATCCATGGAACGATTCCTTAAATCTTAGGTATTATGCTAAACTCTGTAACTCAAATATCTTCCTTTATGATCTTTATCATAAACTGTTTATATTCTTGTTACAATGATTTTGCACTTCATCTTGAAAGTCTTTTGAACTCTTCAAATATTTCACACTTCATCCTTATTAAGTAAATATTCATATATTCACTCAAATTTTCGGAGAAAGCATATGAAGTTGAAATCCATCGCTCTTGACTACACATAATGGATTTCATACAACAATATGTACTAGTTCCAATAAACTAGTCATTCGTTCCCTTTCGGCCTATGAAGTTTTAATTATCTCTAGGAAAGTTTCACAAGCGTCATTTGATCAAAATCAAATAGACTCCAAAATTCCATCCATATGGAGTTTCTTCATGTTTTCTTTCCAATATAATTTAAACGGCGATGTCACTTCCTAAGTGATCTTTCAATCAATTTGTCTTTCGACATTTTTAGCACTAGTTTTATGGATGTGATTCCTCCAACGAGATTTTCGAATCATCCATCTTTTATGGATTACGGCAATTATTTGAACAACCCTTTTGTTCTCATAATACCTGATAAAACAAATCTTTGAAGGCAAGCTTTGATGTTTAACGAGCAACACAATAACCCTTTATTTTGTTCTCGATGAACATCATCACATATTTTTTTGCTAGTTACTTAGGCCATTGTAGTTCATGAATTGTGTTGTTTCGTATGACGATTCACACCAACAAATTCAGTATCAAATACTTAAGAACCACATTGTTTAACAAGCAAAGAATACATCCATAACACGTATATCATCTATATACTTAAACTGAACAATTCTAGTCTTTTCTTTTCTGCCATATACTTATGAGATTCTCTTTCAGTATTTCCTTTTCTGTTTGAAAGAATCTATCAACATCAATTAGTGGAGTCATTCATATGACACATAGCCCAAAACATGTATAGTTAAATACCAATGTCTTTGGACTTGCACTTTGAAGTAGATCACCATCATCAAATGTTTGGTGTTCTTTCAAATTCCTTTATTTAGTAATCTTCTTGGTGTAGTAAACATTTTACCTACATCAAATATTCACCCTTATTATGGATTTATCCATGATCAAGCTACTTTTAGCTTGTAACGGTGAATCGCAAGTATAATGTTGCTCTCCAAAACCTTTTGGAGGATTAGGACAACTAGTGTCTCCAACCTTTTGCAAATTCTCATCAAATATGAGAACATGACTTTTGCCATATTATAATCTATCATGTTGCAACCAAAACTTTGTTTGAGATATCACAATATCTTCCACACATCATGGTTTCAAACAACTCTTTCAGATCCTAGATAACCTTGATATTAAGAGAATCCTTTGAATATCAAGAATCGTGAGACAAACATGATACTTATATACTAACATTGGAATTGTTACTCTTGTTTTAATACCAATTATTAAACTTCATGGAGTAACTGAACTTCTTGAAAGTTTGCAATAGGACTTTTAAACTTTAGATTAACACTTCAAAACAATACGATACCAGTTAAGTAAAGTAACTAACCAGAATTCTATAGCTCTATCATCTCAATTATAACTAAGCGCAAGGTGGTAAGCAGATGCCAATGACTACAACAACTATGCAAATTCACTTTGATTTAGTTTATGATAAATTGAGTTCTAATTAATAATTAAATTAATCTAGGTGAACTCCCTCAAAACAATATCCCTCACATTGTTTTAGTGATCACACGAACCAAATCCACCACATCAAAACCGATCATCACGAGAGTTGATGTAGCTTCAATGGCGAACAATCAACATGTTCATCATATCTACTATATGACTCATGCTCTACCTTTCGGTAATCCGTGTTCCCGAGGCCATGTCTGCATACATGCTAGGCTCGTCAAGATCAAACCTTAGTTTCGCATGAGCAAATCTGGCTTGCTCACGTTGTATACACTTGCAGAATCTAACACACCCGATCATCACGTGGTGCTTCGAAACAACAAGCTTTAGCAACAGTGCTAACTAAGGGTGAACACTTTAAGACTTGAAATTCATGTGCATGAGGGATCATCTTATAATGCTACCGTCGTCTACTAAGCAATACAAGATGCATAAAGGATTAACATCACATGCAATTCATAATATGTGATATGATATGGCCTTTCTTCTTTGTGCTTCCGATCTCCATCTTCCAGCACGAACATGATCTCCATCATCACCGGCATTGCATCAAGGTCAATGACGCCTCTCCATGGTTGTCGTCCACCGGCTTCAACTATTACAACTACTTTGAATAGACACGCGGGTCTTAACATAAATTAAAGACAACCATATGGCTCCTTCCGGTTGCCAACTTACAATAAGGAACATTGCATACATCATATATAATCACAATCATGGCCATATCACATCACAGCACACCCCTGCAAAACAAAGTTAGACGCCTCTACTTTCTTTGCATATTTTACGTGGTTTGGGGCTTTCAATAAGTGTTGTTCTAACTTACGAACAAGAACCACAACATTGATACTAGTATTGTCAATCACCCGTTGTAAATTGGATCTTAACTATGCTAGGAGAAACAGGCACCCGCAAAGCCACTTATGCAATACAAGTTGCATGTCAAGCGTGGAGCAAGTCTCATGAACGAAGTCATGTAAGGTTAGCCCGGGCCGCTTCATCCCAACATACCGCAAGATACAAAGTACACAAGAAGCAATCGACAATAAAAGCATCAACGCCCATAATGACCATTGTGTTCTACTCGTGCAACAGATCTACATATAGACACGGCTCTGATACCCTTGTAGGGGTTCGTAGCATGGAAAACAAAATTTTCTATCGCATACAAACAAACAAGACAAGATCTATCTACTAGATTGTAACGAGTCGTTTGGAATAACTTACCTCGAAGATTCCAAAGCGGTTAACGAGAGCAGATTCTCGTGGGTGATGTAGTCGTACACTTCCGATCTCAAGATCGCGTGACGATCCTTCCAGGCCACGTTCCAAGGCGCTCATGATCGGTCACACGTTGTACTCGCGAAGACCTTCCTCTCCCTTGTTCCAGCAGGCGGAGGTTGTAGCACTCTCTCCTCGCGATTCCTAAGACAACGGCGTGGTACCTGAAGTAGAGGGAAATCATGAGGCTTCGCCTTAAGCCGGTGCAGTATGGTGGAGCTTATGAGAGAGGCTATTAGTGGTCTAGTAATTAGACACACCAATTAGAAGGCTCTAAACCAATTAGAAGGCTCTAAACCGCAGCTAAAGCAATTAGAAGCTCTAAACCAAAACGGCTCTAAACCGGAGGTAGAAGATAGGAACTTGTGTGTTCTAGGAGGAGCCTGCCTCCTTATATAGATGGGAGGGGCTGGCCAGAGGAGGAGGAGTCCCTCCCCAACTCGGCCTAGGGCTGGCCCGGCTTGGAGGAGAAACTCCTCCTCCAAGTCGGTTCCAACTCCTCTTGCTTGTTTCCCAGTTTCTTGTTTTAGCCGTTTGACTTTCAAAGCTGGACATTTGACTTTTCTGTTTTAGGATTCAATTTAATCCTTTATTTGGGACAGAAAGAACACTTAGTACATGATGCAATCATTTCAATATGTAATGACACATTCATGTACCCTCCCCGGTCTTGGACAATCCGGAACCTTCTAGAACATTCCGATGAAAACACGGAATCATTCCCGAACTCCGAAGCGGGACTTTCCTTATATGAATCTTATTCTCCGGACCATTCCGGATCACCTCGTGATATCCGGATCCCATCGAGACTCGAACAACATTCGGTCTCTTTCTCATAATACCATAACTACTCAAACAACGTCGAATCCTTAAGTGTGTCTCCCTACGGTTCGTGAATTATGCGGACATGATCGAGACACTTCTCGAACAATAACCAATAGAGGAATGGAAATTCATATGGCTCTACATATTTCTCGATTACTTTGCGATCGAATGAACCACTTACATCGATAACAATTTCCCTTTGTCTCACGATATGTTACTTATCAGGTTATGATCGTCGGTATCTGCATACCTAGTTCAACCTCGTTTCTTGATAAGTACTCTTTTCTCGTTCCGTGATATGTGATCCCTTGTGACCAAGTCACATGCTTGCAAGCTAATTGGATGACATTCCACGAGAGCCCAGTATATCTATCGTCATATGGATGGACAAATCCCTCTTGATCCATGTGTTTCAACCAATACTTTCGAACACTCAATGCCACCTTTATAGCCACCCGATTACGGTGTGGTGTTTGATGTCATCAAAGAATCCATCCGGTAAAGGTGATATGCATGATCTCATGGTCGAAGGAATTAGGTAACTATGTATCAGAAAGCATATAGCAATTGAACTATTGAAATGACTTGATCTTTATGCTACGCTTATCTATAGGAGTATGTCCATCACATCATTCTCCTGATGATATGATCCTGTTGTTAATAACATCTCTATGTTCATGATCAGGAAACCATGATCATATATTAACCAACAAGCTAGTTTAACAATAGGCTTTACTAGGGACTCTTATTTTAGTTTACAAATCACACAAGTATTAATGTTTCCGGTTAATACAATTTTAGCATGGTATGTAAAAATTTATCATAAGTGCGAAGATATGATAATAACCACTTTATTATTGCCTCTTGGGCATATCTCCAACACAATTTTCCCTCAGTAAGAAACCGAGGTTATCGAACCAGTAGGAGGAAGGAAACGTCACACAGGTGTTGCAAGCAACGCGGAGACCTGCACAACACAAACTCAAGACTTTGCCCCAACAAATCAGTGAGGTTGTCAAGCTCACCGGTTTGCTGTAACAAAGGATTAAACGTATGGTGTGGAAGGTAAAGGTTTGTAGCAAGTAAACAGGTAATAGTGGAAGATGTATCAATGATAAAGATTGGACTGGGGGTCCATAGTTCACTAGAGGTGCTCTCCTTAAATAAACAACATGGCATGAAGGGTAAACAAATTACAATAGGGAAATTGACAGGAACTGAGCAAGGCATAACAATGCAATTACTAGCCAGAAAGTGTTGGAGATATGCCCTAGAGGAAATAATAAATGTAGTTATTATTATATCTTTGTGTTTATGATAAATGTTTACATTCATGCTATAATAGTATTAACAAGGAAACATTAATACTTGTGTGATTTGTAAACTAAAATAGAGTCCCTGGTAAAGCCTCTTTATAATACTAGCTTGTTGGTTAATAAATGATTATGGTTTCCCTATCATGAACATTGAGATGTTATTAACAACAAGATCATATCATTAGGAGAATGATATGGTGGACATACTCCTATAGATAAGCGTAGCATAAAGATCAAGTCATTTTAATAGTTCAATTGCTATATGCTTTCTGATACATAGTAACCTAATTCCTTCGACCATGAGATCATGCATATCACCTTCACCGGAAGGATGCTTTGATGACATCAAACACCACACCGTAACTGGGTGGCTATAAAGGTGGCATTGAGTGTTCGGAAAGTATTGGTTGAGACACATGGATCAAGAGTGGGATTTGTCCATCCATATGACAGATAGATATACTCTGGGCCCTCTCGGTGAAATGTCATCCAATTAGATTGCAAGCATGTGACTGGCTCACAAGGGATCACGAACGAGAAAAGAGTACTTATCAGTAACGAGGTTGAACTAGGTATGCAGAGATACCGACGATCATAACCTCGGATAAGTAAACTATCGTGAGACAAAGGGAAATTGGTATCGTATGTAAGTGGTTCATTCGATCGCAAAGTAATCATAGAAATATGTGGGATCCATATGAATTTCCAGATTCCTCTTTGGTTATTGTTCGGAGAAGTGTCTCGATCATGTCCGCATAATTCACGAACCATAGGGTGACACACTTAAGGATTCGACGTTGTTTGAGTAGTTATGGAATGATGAGTAAGAGAACGAATGTTGTTCGGAGTCTTGGATGAGATCCGGAATATCACGAGGAGATCCGGAATGGTCCGGAGAATAAGATTCATATAAGGAAATTCCTGTTTCGGGGTTGGAGAATGGTTCCGATGTTTTCAACGGGAATGTTCTAGAAGGTTCCGGAATGTCCGGCACTCCGGAGGGGAAGGGTACATGAATGTGTCATATCAAGTTGGAATGATTGCATCATGTACTAGGTGTCATCGCTGAACAAAATAAAGGGTTTAATCAAATCCTAGTTTGAAAAAGTCAAACACCAATTTGAAAAGTCAAACGTCTATTTTGTGAGGTGGAGGGGAAGTAGGAAACCTACCTGGGGAGGAGTTCCCTCCCTCCACCGCCGGCCCACTTGGAGACCGAGTTGGGGAGGGACTACCCTCCCCTGGCGCGCCCCTCCACCTATATAAGGAGGGGCAGGGCTGCCCCTCCAAACACACAACACCTCCACCGCAAACCCTAGCTCCTAGCCGCCGGCGCCGCCACCTCCTACTGCCGCCGCCTAGGCAAACCCTAGCTGCCGGCCTTGCTCCTCCTTGGTGCATATAAACCCTAGATCACCGAGGATCTCTCTCATAGTCCACCATACTCGCTCCGGCTTAAGGTGAAGCCCTGCGAGATCTCCCCTCTACTTCCGGTACCATGCCGTTGTGCTGCTGGAATCGCGAGGAGAGTGCTACAACCTCCGCTGCCTGCTGGAACAAGGGAGAGGAAGGTCTTCGTCGAAAGTACGTGTGACCGATCATGGAAGTGCTTAGGAGCCAGCTGGGAAGGATCGTCTACGCGATCTTGAGATCGGCAAGAGTACGACTACATCACCCATGAGAATCCGCTCTCGTTAAACACTTTGGAATCTTCAAGGGTGAGTTATTCCATCGACTCGTTGCTACAATCTATTAGATAGATCTTGGCTTGTTTGTTTGTATGCGGTAGAAATTTTTTGTTTTCCATTCTACGAAACCCTACAATGGTATCAGAGCCGTGTCTATATGTAGATCTGTTGCACGAGTAGAACACAATGGTCATTGTGGGCGTTGATGCTTTTGTTGTCGATTGCTTCTTGTGTACTTTGCATCTTGCGGGATGGTGGGATGAAGCGGCCCGGGCTAACCTTACATGACATCGTTCATAAGACTTTCTCCACACTTGACATGCAACTTGTATTGCATAAGTGGCTTTGCGGGTGCCTGTTTCTCCCAACATAGTTAAGATTCAATTTACAACGGGTGATTGACAATGCTAGTATCAATGTTGTGGTTCTTGTTCGTAAGTTAGAACGACACTTATTGAAAGTCCCAAACCACGTAAAACATGCAAAGAAAGTAGAGGCGTCTAACTTTGTTTTGCAGGGGTGTGCTGTGATGTGATATGGCCATGATTGTGATTATATTTGATGTATGCAATGTTCCTTATTGTAAGTTGGCAACCGGCAGGAGCCATATGGTTGTCTTTAATTTCTGTTAAGACCCGCGTGTCTATTCAAAGTAGTTTTAATAGTTGAAGCCAGTGGACGACAACCATGGAGCAACGTCATTGACCTTGATGCAATGCCGGTGATGATGGAGATCATGTTCGTGCTTGGAGATGGAGATCGGAAGCACAAAGAAGAAAGGCCATGTCATATCACATATTTTGAATTGCATGTGATGTTAATCCTTTATGCATCTTGTATTGCTTAGTTAACGACGGTAGCATTATAAGATGATCCCTCATGCACATGAATTTCAAGTTCTAAAGTGTTCATCCTTAGCAAGCACCATTGCTAAAGCTTGTTGTTTCGAAGCACCACGTGATGATCGGGTGTGTTAGATTCCGCAAGTGTATACAACGTGAGCAAGCCATATTTTCTCATACGGAAGCTAAGGTTTGATCTTGACGAGCCTAGCATGTACAGACATGGTCTCGGAACACGGATCACCGAAAGGTAAAGCATGAATCATATAGTAGATATGATGAACATGTCGATTGTTCACCATTGAAGCTACATCAACTCTCGTGATGATCGGTGTTGATGTGGTGGATTTGGTTCATGTGATCACTAAAACAATGTGAGGGATATTGTTTTGAGTGGGAGTTCACCTAGATTAATTTAACTATTAATTAGAACTCAATTTGTCATAAACTTAGTCTAAACTATTGCAAATATGTTGTAGATCAATGGCGGCCCCTACCATCAATTTTAATGTGTTCCTAGAGAAATAAAAGTTGAAAAACAATGGAAGCAACTTCGCGGATTGGTTCCGCAATTTGAGGATTGTCCTCACAGCTGGTAATTTGACCTATGTGCTGGATGCACCGCTGGGTGACCCACCTGCAGCTACTGTACCGATGAAGTAAAGAATGTTTACCTCGCTCGGAAGACTCAGTACTCCACAGTTCAGTGTGCTATCTTGTATGGTTTAGAATCGGAGCTTCAGAAAAGGTTTGAGAATTCATACCCACATGATATTGCCTGTGATCTCAAATTGATCTTTGAGACTCACGCAGCAATTGAGAGCTATGAGGCTTCTCAAAAGTTCTTTAACTGCAAGATGGAAGAGGGCAGCTCCGTTAGTGAGCATGTGCTTAAGATGTCTGGGCATGCAAACAAACTTCAAAGCTTGGGTATAGTGATTCCTAATGCTTTGGGGATTTATCGTGTCCTCCAATCACCACCACCAAGTTACAAGAACTTTGTGATGAACTACAATATGCAAAACATGAACAAGCAGTTGCCAGAACTCTTTGCCATATGAAAATCTGCAGAAGTGGAGATCAAGAAAGAGCACCAAGTGTTGATGGTCAATAAGACCACCAAATTCAAGAAAGTCAAGTCTAAGCAAAAGGGACACTTCAAGAAGGGTGGTAAGAAAGTTACCGCACCGACGAAGAAGACCAAGGCTGGACCTAAGCCTAATACTGAGTGCTTTTACTACAAGCGAGAAGGTCACTGGAAGCGGAATTGCCCAAAGTACTTGGCGGATTTGAAGAACGACAACATCAAGAACAAAGGTATATCCGATATACATGTTATTGATGTGTATCTCACTAGTACTCGTAGTAGTGCCTGGGTATTTGATACTGGTTCGGTTGCTCATATTTGTAACTCGAAACAGGTGCTACAGAATAAACGGAAGCTAGCGAAGAACGAGGTGACGATGCGCGTGGGAAACGGATCAAAGGTTGATGTGATCGCGGTCGGCACGCTACCTCTTAATCTACCATCGAGATTAGTTTTATACTTAAATAATTGTTATTTGGTGCCTGCGTTAAGCATGAACATTATATCGGGATCTTGTTTATTGCGAGACGGTTACTTGTTTAAGTCCGAGAATAATGGTTGTTCGATTTATATGAGTAATATGTTTTATGCACATGCACCTTTGATAGATGGTCTATTCTTATTGAATCTCGATAGTGGAAATACACATATTAATAACATTGAGGCTAAACGTTTGAAATCGAGCGATAACTCGACCTATATGTGGCACTGTCGTCTTGGTCACATTGGAGTGAAGCGCATGAAGAAACTCCATTCCGATGGACTTCTTGAATCACTTGATTTTGAATCACTTCAAAGATGTGAAGCATGTCTGATGGGTAAAATGACTAATACTCCATTTTCTGGTGTGATGGAGCGAGCTACGGACTTATTGGAAATCATACATACCGATGTGTGTGGTCCAATGAGTGTAGCATCGCGCGGTGGTTATCGTTATGTTCTTACCTTCACGGATGACTTGAGTAGATATGGGTATATCTATTTCATGAAACATAAGTCCGAAACTTTCGAGAAGTTTAAGGAATTTCAAAGCGAGGTAGAGAATCAACGTAACAAGAAGATTAAATTTCTATGTTCTGATCGTGGAGGTGAATATCTAAGTTACGAGTTTGGCGAGAATTTGAAGAAATGCGGAATACTTTCACAATTGACACCGCCTGGAACACCACAGCGTAATGGTGTGTCCGAACGTCGTAATCGAACTCTCTTAGATATGGTTCGTTCTATGATGTCACTTACAGATTTACCGCTATCATTTTGGGGTTATGCATTAGAAACAACCGCATTCACTTTAAATAGGGCACCATCTAAATCCGTTGAAACGACACCGTATGAATTATGGTTTGGGAAGAAACCTAAATGTTTGTTCCTTAAAGTTTGGGGTTGTGAAGCCTATGTAAAGAAGTTACAGCCGGACAAGCTTGAACCCAAAGCGGAAAAATGCGTCTTCATAGGATACCCGAAGGAAACTATTGGGTATACCTTCTATCATAGATCCGAAGGCAAAATCTTTGTTGCCAAGAATGGATCCTTTCTAGAGAAGGAATTTCTCTCGAAAGAAGTGACTGGAAGGAAAGTAGAACTCGACGAGGTTGTCGAACCTTCTCTCGAACTTGCGAGTAGCGCAACACCGAAAGTAGTTCCTGTGACGCCTACACCAAAAAGAGAGGAAGCTAATGATGATGATCATGAAACTTCGGTTGTATTTTCTACAGAGCCTCGCAGGTCAACGAGAACTCGTACCACTCCTGATTGGTATGATCCCGTTATGAATGTCATGTTGGTAGACAACACCGATGACCCTGCGACATATGAGGAAGCGATGATGAGCCCAGATTCCAATAAACGGCAAGAAGCCATGAAATCCGAGATTGGATCCATGTACGAAAACCAAGTATGGACTTTGGTGGACTTACCGGATGGCCGGAAGGATTTTGAGAACAAATGGATTTTCAAGAAGAAAACAGATGCTGATGGTAATGTTACTGTCTATAAAGCTCGACTTGTCGCAAAAGGGTTTCGACAAATTCAAGGAGTTGACTACGATGAGACCTTCTCACCTATAGCGAAGCTAAAGTCTGTGAGGATTATGTTAGCAATCGCGGCATATTATGATTATGAGATATGGCAGATGGATGTCAAAACAGCATTCCTCAATGGAGACATTGATGAAGAGTTGTATATGATGCAACCCAAAGGTTTTGTCGATCCTAAAGATGCTAACAAGGTATGCAAACTTCAACGGTCTGTAACACCCTCAGAATCGGACCTATGCAAGTTTGAGCAAAATTCGCCAAACCCGCATAGAAACGATTCAAAGGTGCCCACCAGGCACTTTCGTGCGGGTGGAAAACGAAGTAATAACATTACACAACAGTCCTCGATGGGACCCACAGGACAGACATATATAACAACGACTCAAAGAGTCAAGAATACAAATATAATATACAAGATCCAAATCACCTTGAAAACGATAGAGCGTCCAGCTACGGACAAGATGCAAATGGGGCTAAGAGCCAAGAAAAAACCAATGTCCATAACCTGCCCAGGCCAAGCGGAAGGGTAACCACGCTAACGGCGTCGATCTCAAAACCTTCTTAAACAAAAGGGGTGCCGACAAAGGCAAAGGAAAAAGAAGGAGCGTCGATCGAGGCCAAGCACGGCGAGGCTAGAATTCGGTCCTCGCCTACATAGGTATGGTGGATCAAGCGGCGGCAAAGATGCACTAAACAACCTATAGAGACTCGATACAACTGGCGGATATCCGAGAGGGGTGAGAATGACCTATCCGGATCCAACCTGAGGCTAACACCAAACAAACCCATCCTGGTGTTTCCCCCTCGAGACCAAACGAGGAAGTCAACCGAGGAACTCACACCGTTGGCAGTTTTATTTATTCAGTTATCGTTGCAGCAATTACTAGTCAGGTTTAGATAATCGTCCTGATAAAGTAAACAGTGGGCACTTTTAGTCAACCATTCCGTGGTAGTGGCAACACTTACTAGTCAGATACATTTATCATGAGATAACCCAAAAACCCAGCAGTTGTTGGTACTTTTATTCAGCCATTCCGTTGTAGTTGCAAGATTTACTAGTCAGGTACAATGGTCGCAAGCGACAACCAAACAAGCAATTGTGGGCAGTATTAATTAGCCATTCCATTATAGTGAAGCTGATTACTAGTCATTATAAGTCAAATTTATAGCAGTAAACTTTAGTTATGCTTGTCTATGATCGAGAATCTTGTGCTCCAAGTCGTCCATATCCGGACACGGCTTTGAAAGTTTTACCCGCCGGGTGCACCAATAGCAACACGCCGATCAACCTCGGAAAAACCAAAACAAACCCGAGGCTTTCACGGTGAACAATCGCAGGATTCAGAAATATTTCAGGGGCCACCCTTGAGTAGATCCATAGCGAGTAAGCAAGCTCCGAGACGGACTCAAGGTTTGGGTAGACGGTTGTGAGCATCGGGAACCCGAAAGTGTGGCTGGGCTTGTCGACACCGCGAATCGTGTCCCGATCCTAACAAGCAGAAGGTGCTCCTCGCACAATTTAAATACAGAAAGTAGCATGGCATAAGTCTTTGGATCGTAAATAAAACCTCAAACTAGTTGTGGCCCCAAGAAATAAGACTGAATCAAGCTCGCTCGGGGTCCCATATACCTCCGGATGTGGATAGCGCGATAAATCAAGGAACAAGTATCAAGTACTCGGGGTCTTACGGGACAAGTGGGCGTCGAAACCAAATATTTTCTATCACCCACCGATGCCTCCGCTTATTTCAATTTTAGTTGTTAAACAGAAATTAAAGTGGCGATAAGTAAAACTAGAATCATCTCCAACATCAACATGCGGCAATACATCAAGAATCTGTGGCATATGACGACACACATCAAGACTTGAGCAAGCAACTACGACGCATAAGTCCAACTATCTACCAAACAACGGGTAATAGGGTGTGTCCAAGGCAATATAGGGCACGGTATATCACAGTACGGAAACTAAAGCATCGCAACACGGATAGCAATAGATCAACGGAGGGAGTAAATACTATAAAAGTAAGATAGGTAGAAAGGGGAAGATGCTCGCTGAAAACATTGTCAAAGGTTCAACCAAGATCGGTGAAGCTCACATCAACTCAACGGCCTTATCCGAAGAAGCAAAACACTAGAATAAACACGGATGCAATATTTAATACGGCGGAAGATCGGCATGATGCATGTATGATGCATGGCATGGCAAAGTGCGATGCAATTAGGTCATATTAAGTGGAACCGGGGTCCGACAATTACATATATGGTTCTGGTTGTTTAGATACCCCGCATTTTTAAATGCTGTATTACATGGCAAAAGATAATACGGGTCCGCTATACAAGTTTAAATGAGGCCAACATGAGACTAGATTTGCCCGCATATGGGCCCCATATTTAATTATTAGGTGAATCGGCATAAGGCCCCCAAACCACATGATATGGATGCATGCATGAACAATTTATATGCAACAGTTATATAGGTGACATTTATAAATTAGGGTTCTCGGATAAGGGGTTCACACATTAGGGTCTCGACGGTCTTGGGGTTCCGGGGTTCGGGTCGATCTCAGGGTCAGGGTTCAACGGGGTTCGGCTCGACGGAAGCGTTCTCGGATATCGGGGGTAGTTCTTGGCGTTAGAAGCGGACTTGGTTCGTGTCGGGCGTTGGATTCTTCCGGTCGATGCCGTTCTTGTCGTGGTGAAGATCTTGTCGCCCGCATGATTGATCTTGGTGTTCCCGGATGATCTTGCCGACTCCATGCGAAGGCCTTGTCGCTCTAGATCGGTCTTCGGGGTCTCGGCCTTCGGATCCTTGACGGAGGTCATGGCGTCCGTGAGGCGACCTTGGCGTTCACCGAGAGGGGTTCGACAGGGTTCGGGTCCCGGCGAGGTCGGTCATCTTGTCGCATCCGTGAAGACCTTATCGTCCGCGATGAAGACTCGGGTCGGGAACATGGCTTTAGCATTCGTGAAGAAGATCTTGGTGCTCCGTGAGGAAGATCCTGTTGTTACGGCTTCTACATTCGAGGTCGGACTTGGTTCGAGTGACGTGATCTTCAGATCAACGTTGGCCTGTGCGCGATGTATCGGGTTCAGGCGTCGACGATAGAAGAACTTGTCTTGGAGGACAGCTGCACACGAAAACAATGTCGATCTGGTCTCCCGAGGCGGCAACAGCACCACACAGTCACCCCTCCTGGGCCTTGGAGACATCAAACACGACATTTTGTCGGCACACTCCACCGGTAAGAAGACCAAGAGATGTCTCAGCTGCGTCCACCGTTGCTGCTCCCATCAACGTTCCTGCGCACGGCGGCGGCCCTGGACACGGCACCACGCCGGCACCGGCTCCACACCGCCACGACAGGGGACGCTGGCCGACGCAAGAGGGTCCATGGCGGCCTGCTTCTCTGGTGGCTGGGCTGACCCCGACGGCGGGACGACTCGGCGAAGCGGGTCGACGGAGGGCGACGCCGGCGAGGCAGACGGGGGAGGCGGGGACGGCCGGAGGCGGCGGGCGGCTAGCGCTTGGCGTGAGGCGGCGGGCTGGCGGGCTAAGCCGGAGTCGGTGAGCTGGCGCGGGCGGAGCGAGTCGGCAGGCGGAAGGCGAGTGCTGGGAGGTGGCATGGGCGCGAGTGCTCATGGCGCAGACGAGCGAGATGGGCGGAGGCGAGGAGGCGGCTCGGCCTTCGGGTTAACGTCGGCAGAGGCGGGTCGTGGGCGAACGGGGGCAGTGAGGAGGCGCCTTGGCAGCGAGGCAATGAGCCAGGCGGAGCGGCCAGCAGCGGCGCTGCACGGAGAGAGAGAGCGGCGGAGGAGAGAGAGCGGGCGCGGTGGCGTCTGGAGGCGGTTGTCGGGCGTGGGACGTGGGGAGGGGGGGAACGGGGTGGTAGAGAAGAGGAACAGGGGCGGGTGGGAGAGGTGAGGTGGTGGGGCCAAGGAGGTGGGCCGGGTGGAAGGAGAGAGAGGAAAGAGGGTAGGGGCTGTGGTGAGGAAGAGAAGGAGGTGGGATGGTGGGAGGTGGGCCACCGCGTGGGGACAGGGGAGATGCTGGCTGCGCGCGTGTGGTGTGCGTGGTTGGTTGGGGTGGCCAGGGTGTGTGCTGTCTGGGTGTGGAGTGGGGTGAGAGAGTGGCTAGGTGGAGGGCTAGGATAGGTTAAGGGGAAGGGCAGGGTGACGTGGCGCGACGGGGTTGGCCGGGGTGATGTGGCCAGAGGGATGGGGTAGATTATCTGGTAGGTTTAGGAATTAGAGGGGCCGTTTTAGGTGGCGATTATAATTCGGGGGTGGTCGTTCGGTAAACGCCGTTCATCGCCTCGCTAAAACAATTAATTAAATTATTTATTTCAACCGGCTTTTTTGCAAACTAACAACGGCACAAACAAAATACTCCGGTGACCCGGGTTTGCGCGTTAAATAAGATGGGGCGTTTTAGAAACAAAACGGGCTTGCGAAAATAGTTTTATGCAAACAATGCATGATGATGACGATGCAATGCACAAATTCAACGCGATTTTCTAGTAGTGGTTTTGCGGGATGCCACAATTCGACACCACTAACAATGGATCTCGCCCTCGAGATCCGCCTCATGGTACCGGAAGGGAGGTCGGCGTCTGATCCTTCGCGCTTCGTGTAGAACCTCGCGACACCACTAACAAGAGGTCGTTGTCCGTGATCGTCGAGAGAACACTCCGGAGACAAAAGGTCGAAGGTAGAGGTATCAACAAATAAAGCCACCTCTATCTCCGAGGGACGGAGTAAAACTGCTGGACCCACCGATTCGATGTACAAGAGCGAATGATAAGAGTAGTCGGATGGTGATCAGTCCATCGCGCACCCAAACCATTACTCTGCACACGAATAGGCGGATTATGCAACCAACTCTCGGAGTTAGACTGAAGATCTCGACAAGCGAGGTTCGGAAACACCGGAGTGATGCAGACTCTGCATTGGATCTGGCGTAGAGGATGTCGTTGCGTCGGAAACACCGGAAGGCACAAACAAGGAACAAAGAATGGTACCACAGATAAAGGATTCCTCAGGCAGCATGAACACCGGACGTAGCATCACCGTTATCAAAGGAGGAAGCGAAACCCTGAAGATACGACGGAGACCCAACCATGAGAAATCCTGGACTCGAAGAGAGAGAAGAGAGTGGATTCAAAACACGTCGAGATAAGAGGAGAATAGCAGAGGGGTAAGAAGTAAAACCAGACCTAGTCAGAACTATCCAACCGATTTTGCAAAAATAGTTTTGACACTCTACTTCGGCCGTTAGCTAGGTTATCCTCTGATTTGGACTTGTGGGGTATCGCAACTGCTGAGCTCTGATACCACTCTGTAACACCCTCAGAATCGGACCTATGCAAGTTTGAGCAAAATTCGCCAAACCCGCATAGAAACGATTCAAAGGTGCCCACCAGGCACTTTCGTGCGGGTGGAAAACGAAGTAATAACATTACACAACAGTCCTCGATGGGACCCACAGGACAGACATATATAACAACGACTCAAAGAGTCAAGAATACAAATATAATATACAAGATCCAAATCACCTTGAAAACGATAGAGCGTCCAGCTACGGACAAGATGCAAATGGGGCTAAGAGCCCTGAAGAAAAACCAATGGCGTCCATAACCCTACCCAGGCCAAGCCGGAAGGGTAACCCTGCTAATGGTTTCGATCTCAAAACCTGCTTAAACAAAAGGGGTGCCGACAAAGGGCAAAGGAAAAAGAAGGAGCGTCAGTACTGAGGCCAGTACACGGCGAGGCTAGAATTCGGCGGTCCTCGCCTACATAGGTATGGTGGACTGAAGCGGCAGCGGCAGCATGCACTAAACAACCTATAGAGACTCGATACAACTGGCGGATATCAGAGAGGGGTGAGAATGACCTATCCGGATCCAACCTGAGGCTAACACCAAACAAACCCATCCTGGTGTTTCCCCCTCGAGACCAAACGAGGAAGTCAACCGAGGAACTCACACCGTTGGCAGTTTTATTTATTCAGTTATCGTTGCAGCAATTACTAGTCAGGTTTAGATAATCATCCTGATAAAGTAAACAGTGGGCACTTTTAGTCAACCATTCCGTGGTAGTGGCAACACTTACTAGTCAGATACATTTATCATGAGATAACCCAAAAACCCAGCAGTTGTTGGTACTTTTATTCAGCCATTCCGTTGTAGTTGCAAGATTTACTAGTCAGGTACAATGGTCGCAAGCGACAACCAAACAAGCAATTGTGGGCAGTATTAATTAGCCATTCCATTATAGTGAAGCTGATTACTAGTCATTATAAGTCAAATTTATAGCAGTAAACTTTAGTTATGCTTGTCTATGATCGAGATACTGTGCTCCAAGTCGTCCATATCCGCGGACACGGCTTTCAGAAAGTTTTACCCGGCGGGTGCACCAATAGCAACACACGCCGATCAACCTCGGAAAAACCAAAACAAAACCCAACGAGGCTTTCACGATGAACAATCGCAGGATTGAAATATTTCAGGGGCCACCTTGGAGTAGATCCATAGCGGAGTAAGCAAGCTCGAGACGGACTCAAGGTTTGGGTAGAGCGGTGAGCGATCGGGAACCCGAAAGTGTGGCTGGGCTTGTCGACACCGGAATCGTGTCCCGATCCTAACGATACAGTGTGCTCCTCGCAATTTAAATACAGAAAGTAGCATGGCATAAGTACAGGATCGTAAATAAAACCTCAAACTAGTTGTGGCCCCAAGAAATAAGACTGAATCAAGCTCTGGCTCAGGGGGGTCCCATATACCTCCCGGATGTGGATAGCGATAAATCAAGGAACAGTATCAAGTACTCGGGTCTTCGGGACACAAGTGGGCGTTCGGAAACCAAATATTTTCTATCACCCACCGATGCCTCTGCTTATTCAATTTTAGTTGTTAAACAGAAATTAAAGTGACGATAAGTAAAACTAGAATCATCTCCAACATCAACATGCGGCAATACATCAGCAACTGTGGCATATGACGACACACATCAGCACTTGAGCAAGCAACTACGACGCGCAAGTCCAACTATCTACCAAACAACAGGTAATAGGGTGTGTCCAAGGCAATATAGGGCTGCACGGTATATCACAGGTACGGAAACTAAAGCATCGCAACACAGATAGCAATAGATCAACAGGAGGGAAGTAAATACTATAAAAGTAAGATAGGTAGAAAGGGGGAGATGCTCGCCTGAAAACATTGCCGAAGGTTCAACCGAAGATCGTAAGCTCACATCAACTCAACGGCCTTATCCGCGAAGAAGCAAAACACTAGAATAAACACCGGATGCAATATTTAATACACGGCAGAAGATCGGCATGATGCATGTATGATGCATGGCATGGCAAAGTGCGATGCAATTAGGTCATATTAAGTGGAACCGGGGTCCCGACAAATACATATATGGTTACGTTGTTTAGATACCCGCATTTTTAAATGCTGTATTACATGGCAAAAGATAATACGGGTCCGCTATACAAGTTTAAATGAGGCCAACATGAGACTAGATTTGCCCGCATATGGGCCCCATATTTAATTATTAGGTGAATCGGCATAAGGCCCCCAAACCACATGATATGGATGCATGCATGAACAATTTATATGCAACAGTTATATAGGTGACATTTATAAATTAGGGTTCTCGGATAAGGGGTTCACACATTAGGGTCTCGACGGTCTTGGGGTTCCGGGGTTCGGGTCGATCTCAGGGTCAGGGTTCGACGGGGTTCGGCTCGACGGAAGCGTTCTCGGATATCGGGGGTAGTTCTTGGCGTTCCGGGAAGCCGGACTTGGTTCGGTGTCGGGGCGCGTTGGATTCTTCCGGGTCGATGCCGTTCTTGTCGTGGTGAAGATCTTGTCGGGCCCGCGCAGTTGATCTTGGTGTTCCCGGATGATCTTGCCGACTCCATGCGAAGGCCTTGTCGCTCTAGATCGGTCTTCGGGGTCTCGGCCTTCGGATCCTTGACGGAGGTCATGGCGTCCGTGAGGCGACCTTGGCGTTCACCGAGAGGGGTTCGACAGGGTTCGGGTCCCGGCGAGGTCGGTCATCTTGTCGCATCCGTGAAGACCTTATCGTCATGATGGCGAAGACTGGTCGAACAGGGCTTTAGGATCCGTGAAGAAGATCTTGGTGCTCCGTGAGGAAGATCTTTATTCGGCTTCTACATTCAAGGTCGGACTTGGTTCGAGTGACGTGATCTTCAGATCAACGTTGGCCTGTGCGCGATGTATCGGGTTCAAGCGTCGACGATAGAAGAACTTGTCTTGGAGGACAGCTGCACACGAAAACAATGTCGATCTGGTCTCCCGAGGCGGCAACAGCACCACACAGTCACCCCTCCTGGGCCTTGGAGACATCAAACAAGACATTTTGTCGGCACACTCCACCGGTAAGAAGACCAAGAGATGTCTCAGCTGCGTCCACCGTTGCTGCTCCCATCAACGTTCCTGCGCACGGCGGCGGCCCTGGACACGGCACCACGCCGGCACCGGCTCCATGACGGGGCCTGGCGACGCAAGAGGGTCCATGGCGGCCTGCTTCTCTGGTGGCTGGGCTGACCCCGACGGCGGGACGACTCGGCGAAGCGGGTCGACAGAGGGCGACGCCGGCGAGGCGAATGGGAGGCGGGGCGAAGGAGAGGCGGCTTGCTGGCGCGGGGCGGAGGTAGCAGGCGGGGCTAAGCGTGGCCGGCCCACCGGGCGCAGGCTTGAGCGGAGCGAAGGGTGTCGAGGGCAGCGGAGAGGGCGGTCTGGGAGGTGGCCTTGGCGCAGAGTGCTCATGGCGAGGGGCGCAGGGCAGCGAGGATGGGCGAGAGGCGGCTCGGCTCGGGTTGGCGACGTCGACGGAGGCGGGCTGGGGCGAACGGGGGTGTGAGGCGCTGGCGAAGTGAGCGAGGCACGGCTGACCGCGCGGAGAGAGAGGCGGCGGAGGGAGGAGGAGAGCGTGGCGGTGGCGTCTGGGAGGGCGGTTGTCGGGCGTGGGACGTGGGGAGGTGGGGAACGGGGTGGTAGAGAAGAGGAACAGGGACGGGGTGGGGGAGAGGTGAGGTGAGCGTGGGGCCCGGTGAGTGGGCCCGGGGTGGAAGGGAGAGAGTGGAAAGAGGGTAGGGGAGCGCTGTGTGGCTGAGGAAGAGAAGGAGGTGGGATGGTGGGAGGTGGGCCACCGCGTGGGGACAGGGGAGATGCTGGCTGCGCGCGTGTGGTGTGCGTGGTTGGTTGGGGTGGCCAGGGTGTGTGCTGTCTGGTGTGGGTGGGGTGAGAGTGGCTAGGTGGAGGGCTAGGATAGGTTAAGGGAAGGCGGGGTGGCGTGGCGGGGTTGGCCGGGTGATGTGGCGGAGGGATGGGGTAGATTATCTGGTAGGTTTAGGAATTAGAGGGCCGTTTAGGTGGCGATTATAATTCTGGGGTGGTCGTTCGGGTCTGTTCACGCCCCGCTAAAACAATTAATTAAATTATTTATTTCAACCGGCTTTTTTGCAAACTAACAACGGCACAAACAAAATACTCCGGTGACCCGGGTTTGCGCGTTAAATAAGATGGGGCGTTTTAGAAACAAAACGGGCTTGCGAAAATAGTTTTATGCAAACAATGCATGATGATGACGATGCAATGCACAAATTCAACGCGATTTTCTAGTAGTGGTTTTGCGGGATGCCACACGGTCCATCTATGGATTGAAGCAAGCATCCCGAAGTTGGAATCAACGTTTTGATAAGGTAATCAAAAGTTTTGGTTTTATACAAACTTATGGAGAAGCTTGTAATTACAAGAAAGTGAGTGGGAGCTCTGTAGCATTCTTAATACTATATGTAGATGACATATTGTTGATTGGGAATGATGTAGACCTTCTTAATAGTGTCAAGGAATATTTGAATAATAGTTTTTCAATGAAGGATCTTGGCGAAGCATCTTATATATTAGGCATAAAGATTTATAGAGATAGATCGAGACGCCTAATATCATTGTCACAAAGTACATATTTGGACAAAGTTTTAAAGAGGTTTGGAATGGAAGATAGCAAGAAAGGGTTCTTGCCCATGTTGACTAATACGACCTTGAGTAAAACTCAAAGTCCGACAACGACAGAAGATAGAGAAAGGATGAGTAAGACTCCCTATGCCTTAGCCATAGGATCTGTAATGTATGCCATGCTATGTACTAGACCCGACATTGCATATGTTGTTAGTTTAACTAGCAGATATCAAAGTGATCCAGGAGTAGATCATTGGACAACGGTCAAAAACATCCTTAAGTACTTGAGAAGAACTAAGGATATGGTTCTTTCTTATGGAGGTGATGAACAACTCGTTGTTAATGGTTACACCGATGCTAGTTGGAACACCGATCCGGATGATTCTAAATCACAATATGGATACGTATTTACTTTGAAAGGTGCAGCAGTTAGCTGGAGGAGTGCAAAGCAAAGCATTGTGGCGAGATCTTCAACTGAATCGGAATACATGGCTACTTCGGAGGCTTCACAAGAAGCGATATGGATGAAAGAGTTCATTACAGAGCTGGGTGTGGTTCCAAGTGCGCTGGACCCAATGTCTATCTACTGTGATAACATGGGCGCCATAGCCAATGCGCAAGAACCAAGGTCACACAAGAAGCTGAAGCATATCAAGCTACGTTTTCACGCTATTCGAGAACATGTCCAAGATGGGGACATAAAGATTTGCAAAGTACACACAGATCTGAATGTGGCGGATCCGTTGACTAAACCTCTCCCGAGGGCAAAACATGACCAACACCAAACTGCCATGGGTGTTCGGTATATTACCATGTAATCTAGATTAGATGACTCTAGTGCAAGTGGGAGACTGTTGGAGATATGCCCTAGAGGCAATAATAAATGTAGTTATTATTATATCTTTGTGTTTATGATAAATGTTTACATTCATGCTATAATAGTATTAACAAGGAAACATTAATACTTGTGTGCTTTGTAAACTAAAATAGAGTCCATGGTAAAGCCTCTTTATAATACTAGCTTATTGGTTAATAAATGATTGTGGTTTCCCTATCATGAACATTGAGATGTTATTAACAACAACATCATATCGTTAGGAGAATGATATGGTGGACATACTCCTATAGATAAGCGTAGCATAAAGATCAAGTCATTTTAATAGTTCAATTGTTATATGCTTTCTGATACATAGTAACCTAATTCCTTCGACCATGAGATCATGCATATCACCTTCACCGGAATGATTCTTTGATGACATCAAACACCACACCGTAACTGGGTGGCTATAAAGGTGGCATTGAGTGTTCGGAAAGTATTGGTTGAGACACATGGATCAAGAGTGGGATTTGTCCATCTATATGACGGATAGATATACTCTAGGCCCTCTCGATGAAATGTCATCCAATTAGCTTCCAAGCATGTGACTGTCTCACAAGGGATCACATATCACGGGAACGAGAAAAGAGTACTTATCAGTAACGAGGTTGAACTAGGTATGCAAAGATACCGACGATCATAACCTCGGATAAGTAAACTATCGTGAGACAAAGGGAAATTGGTATCGTATGTAAGTGGTTCATTCGATCGCAAAGTAATCGTAGAAATATGTGGGAGCCATATGAATTTCCAGATTCCTCTATTGGTTATTGTTTAGAGAAGTGTCTCGATCATGTCCGCATAATTCACGAACCGTAGGGAGACACACTTAAGGATTCGACGTTGTTTGAGTAGTTATGGAATGATGAGTAAGAGACCGAATGTTGTTCGGAATCTTGGATGAGATCCGGGATATCACGAGGAGATCCAGAATGGTCCTGAGAATAAGATTCATATAAGGAAAGTCCTGTTTCGAGGTTGGAGAATGGTTCCGGTGTTTTCATCGGGAATGCTCTAGAAGGTTCCGGAATGTCCGGCACTCCGGAGGGGAAGGGTACATGAATGTGTCATATCAAGTTGGAATGATTGCATCATGTACTAGGTGTCATCGCTGAACAAAATAAAGGGTTTAATCAAATCCTAGTTTGAAAAAGTCAAACGCCAATTTGAAAAGTCAAACGGCTATTTTGTGAGGTGGAGGGGAAGTAGGAAACCTACTTGGGGAGGAGTTCCCTCCCTCCATCGCCAGCCCACTTGGAGACCGAGTTGGGGAGGGACTCCCCTCCCCTGGCGCGCCCCTCCACCTATATAAGGAGGGCCAGGGCTGCCCCTGCAAACACACAACACCTCCACCGCAAACCCTAGCTCCTAGCCGCCGGCGCCGCCACCTCCTGATGCCGCCGCCTAGGGCAAGCCGCCGCCGCCTAGGCAAACCCTAGCCGCCGGCCTTGCTCCTCCTTGGTGCATCTAAACCCTAGATCGCGGAGGATCTCTCTCATAGTCCACCATACTCATTCCGGCTTAAGGCGAAGCCCTGCGAGATCTCCCCTCTACTTCCGGTACCACGCCGTTGTGCTGCCGGAATCGCGAGGAGAGTGCTACAACCTCCGTTTCTTTGGAACAAGGGAGAGTAAGGTCTTCGTAAGTACCGAACGTGTGACCGATCATGAAGCGCTGCTGAGCAGCCACGGAAGGATCGTCTACGCGATCTTGAGATCGGCAAGAGTACGACTACATCACCCACGAGAATCCGCTCTCGTTAAACACTTTGGAATCTTCAAGGGTGAGTTATTCCATCGACTCGTTGCTACAATCTAGTAGATAGATCTTGGCTTGTTTGTTTGTATGTGGTAGAAATTTTTTGTTTTCCATGCTACGAAACCCTACAGAAAGATCCTATAAGGTTGATTGGGCAATACAACAATATACATAGACCGTCATCCAACTGCATCTATGACTAGAAGTCCACCTTCAGGTTATCATCCGAACCCCCTCCAGTATTAAGTTGCAATCAACAGACAACTGCTTTAAGCAAAGTGTGTAAGATAAATAGTCCACATGTTCCATGAAGAAGAGAATGTTGTTTTCTCCCTAGTAGCAACAACACATCTACAACCGAAGAGATTCTGTCACTCCCCTTGGAAACTAGAGGCATGAACCCACTATCGAGCATAAATACCCCCTCTTGGAGTCACTAGCAACTACTTGGCCAAGATAACCACTAGCAACGGAGAGCATGCAAGATCACAAACACCACAGAGATGATAGAATCATAAATATAAAACCATTAATCAAACCAACACAATAATCTCAATATCCATCGGATCCCCGCAAACACAACATGCATGATTACAAATAGATTAGATCTTGATCATGAACGGACCTCACAAGATCTATACATGAAAGCACAAAGGAGGAGATACAACCATCTAGCTACTACATGGACCCATAGTCCAAGGTGGAACTACCCACGAATCATACCGGAGAGAAGGCCTCTGGGATGATCTCCCCTCCGGCAGGGTGCCGGGAAGAGCTTTAGATACCCCCGATCTAGGGACGATGGTGGCGACGGCTACAGACGGTTTCGTGGATTTCTGATCGGGTACTCAGGGTTTCTGCATCGGGGTCTTCTTATAGGAGAAGGGGCGAGACCGGGAGGCGGCCAGGGCCACCAAACCTAGCCAGGCATGGGCCCACCTGTGGCCACGCCTGGGGGGGTTGGCCCCTCTGGCCGGCCCCTCCGGCTCTCCTCTGGACTTCTTGTTCCCCACAGAAAGTAATTGACTTTGTCCTTCGTCCCGTCCAATTTCGAGAATATTTATTTACTAACTTTTCTGAAACCAAAAACAGAAGAAAACAAGCAACTGGCACTGTGGCAACTTGTTAATAGGTTAGTACTAGAAAACATGTAAAAAGCACCTCAAAGTGTGGACAAGTGAAGCAAAGTAGATACTAAACAAGCATGGAACATCAAAAATTATAGATACGTTTCCAACGTATCAGCATCCCCATGCTTAACTCCTGCTCGTCCTCGAGTAGGTAAATGATAAACTCTAAACATGTGCATGAAAGATGGAGTTCTAATGATAGGACATCGTAACTATGCATGCAACATGACAAGCTACAAACAAACATCATGAATAACATGCATTGAAAAACGTTTGTTTGTTTCACATACAGAAAACATAGCATAGTGTCAATCAGCTTGTCCCTCATAGAGTAGCAATATAATGCATAGGACACCTACAAAGTTCACAAGGGTGACTAGAAACAAGTAGCACAAGAACAAGTAATAACACAATATGCATAAATTAATAAGCTTTGGAACACTGCACACAGGACAACTATGCTCTCTTAATGGTGCCTTAAGGTAGAAGGTGGAGACTCAATAATGGTGGAAGAAAAGCCTTTTTGTAAAGGAAGCAGGGATTACAAGTTTCAAAAATCGCTTCCAAAAATTATGGTACCTGTTAGCTTTCAGCCCTCATTGCCCCTATCATAAGCATCTTGAAGTGGTTAAGGTTATAGTGGCAAAGCTGGAGTATATGCTTGACGAAGTATAAGTTGGCAATCTCATGCCCCTTGAATACGAGGGCCACACCTCATGCATACTCAACTTTGGGTATAGGTAAGTTCTTGTCACTATAAGTATTTGCATATCATTGAGAACCGCCAACGGGGTACCCCTTGCACATGGCACATGAGCTTTCCCATAACCAAAATGACAAGGCAAGCAGACAATGAGCATCTCAGCAATTCTTTTTATGTACCATGGGAATATGGTGCTTTTTTCTCTCTTTCCTCTTTTCTCAATGTGTCTCTTTTTTATAAGAAGAATGCTTCATAGATGTCACTATGGTGATGCTGCAAGTTTCCACCATGATTAGGCATGGCTTAGGCTAGCGGCCCAGGCGTTTCTCTAACACAGGATACAAACTCCATGGACTTACAAGTTCCCTCTTTATTTCACACTGGTGACATCCGTAGACAAAAGAACATGATATCAACTGAGTACAACAAGGTACAAGTGCAATGTTGAAAACGTTCCCCGTGACAGCACGGTTCTGCTAATTCCAACTTATAAGTGCAAGCATATACACCAAAATTGTCACAATGGTTCAAGTTTATTAGGGGCAAAGAATAAAGTGTGCCATCAAGTTCGTGAGGGCTTTAATCACTAAGTTTTCACATAAGAAAATAGTTTTTAATTGGAAGATAGATGAAAACAAGAATATACTTTGGGATGGTGTAACACACCATGCATAGGAATTTATAGTGGACACTTTGGAATAACTTGGTTTCTTGGGAGTTGGAGGCATGAGTAGAACTTACTCATACAAGTGGAGGCTAGCAAAATACTGGGAGCAACCAACTAAGAGAGCAATAATGGCCAAAATTATGCAATGCAACAAACCAAACTAATCAAAGCAAAGAGTGGTACTACAAGTCAAGGAATAAATGAACATAGATGCTAATGGTGACTTGCGAGAGTCATAACATGGTGTGAGCATGTGCCAAGTCAACCCAAGCAAAACATCAAAGGAGAATACCACAATACTATGCTTTTGCATGCTAAAACAACGCATAATTTATTCAAGGCACATTAAGCAATCCCAATTGTTTGGAACAATACATGCTACATCAATAATCACTAAGCATAATGCCAAAACAACACCTAGCATGTCATGCTAAGGTCTAAGTCACAGTCAATGCAAGCTCCTCTTGCACTTCAAGCAAGAACTTACTACTCCTTTCCAAACACCAAGAAAACTTATTCGCAAAACAACACAACGAGAACGGGGTCCAAACTACTAAATCAAACTAAACAAACTAAGCAAAGCAAACGAAAACTAAGACGCTCCAAGAACACCAAAACCGTGCATGAAACAATAAAAACGAAGTGTCTAGATAGACCTGAGCTTTTTATTGATGAAGAAGGGGATGCCTTGGGCATCCCAAGCTTTGACGCTTGTACCTCTTGGATATTTCTTGGGGTGACACCATGCTGGCATCCCCAAGCTTGAGATTTTGTACATTCTTCATCTCATTGCATCATTCTCTCTCTACACCTGAAATTTTTCCTTCATACAAAACTTCACACAATCTTCATTAGCAACATTAGCTTATTCAAAAGATATTAGACCACTGGCAAAGTTTTGGAACATCAAGGATTTTCACTAAAAACACAAGCTACTGTAGTAACTCCTTCAAATAAACTCAATTTACCTGTAGAGAGCTCAAAAAGGAATCAATAAGAAGCAAATGCAAATAATGGAAGAAATCTGTCAAAACAGACCAGCAGGTAGAAACGAATTTTTTCGAACATATTATGATGCTCAAATAAAAAATTGTTGAACTAATGAAAGTTATCCAACGTACTGGGGGATTTATTCTTAAATTTTGATCTCAATCCAAGTTACATAGCCTTCTCACGAATATTTTTGGTGGAGGACAGAAATCTGTTTCGGGACAGCAACTCCCCAAATCTTACTTTCCTCTCATTAGAGGTCATTCTTGGCACAAAAAGCAAACAAAAAGGATAAGGAGAGGTCATTACTGAAGTAATAAATTCCAAGACCCAAGGAAACTCTTGGGTTATCTCCCAACAAGTACTTTTCTTTAACGCCTTTAAGTTAGGCTTGATAGTTTGAGATGATGCTCTCATAAAAACTATGAGTTGAAGAAAAAGAGAGAATCAAGAAGCAAATTCAAAACACCTTTAAGTCTAATCCACTTCCTATGTATAGGAATCTTGTACACAAATAAGTTCACAAAGAACAAAGTGATATGCATAGGAAGAGAAAACAAGAGTAACTTCAAAACTTTCAGCACAAAGAGAGGTGTTTTAGTACCATGAAAACTTCTACAACCATACTTTCCTCTCTCATAATAATTTTCTGTAGCATTGTGAATAAACTCAACAATATAGCTATCACATAAAGCGTGCTTTTCATGATCTACAAACACATAATTTCTATCAAGATCAAAAATAGTGGGATTGAAACCTTCATAGGTTTTACCCAAAGTAGATATTTCAAAAGGATCCACAGGAACATAGCATTCATCCCCCTTTGGTAAGCATGGGGGACAATCAAATAATATAAGAGGTAAAGAGTTACTCTCATTAGAAAGTGGATATGGGTAGATCCATTCTTCCTCCTCTTGACCATCACTCTCCTCCTCTTCTTCATCTAATGAGCTTTCAGTCTCAGCAATTTCTTCTTCCATAGGCTCCTGCAAGGCATTAGTCTCTTCCATTTGTGGAAATCATATATTAAAATATTCAAGAATATAGCCATTTGCTTCCTTGTAATTGTCAAATCAAAATTTAAGTATCTCATAAACCTCATTTTCATAAGGTGCATCATCAGTATTTTCAAACAAACTAGCAAGTTCAAATGCACCCTTGAAGGTTCTTCAATTTGTTCCACATCATAAAAGTCATAATTTCCTTTAACATAATAAGATATCGTAACATTATCATTATACTCACATTGAAAGGGTAGGTGTTTATACCTTCTGCAGCAACAAGCTTTATCAAAGCAATAAGTAACATTATAAATAGAGCACACGTCTCTAGCAATAGTATTCAACTTATCAATTTGTTCCCATAAGTGTTTCCCTTTTTGTGACAAATGGTGTTCCTTATAATAATATTTTTGTTCTTCTGTGAACCCACCTTGCCAATAAGAACTAGTTTCAAAGAAACCATCCATTGATAGAAAGCATGACCAAGCAACGCAATAACAGACCAGCAACTAGAGCAGGAACTAATTTGTTTGTGTTTTTGAATAAAGGAAGCAAACCAAACTAGACTAATCTTTTTGGGTTTTCTGAAAATAGGCAAACAAAAACAAGAAAAAGAAACAAAGCAAACTAAAAACAAAGTAAAGAGAAAGGAAGTTAAGGATTCCCCTAGTGAAGACGTCCTTAGCCTCCCCAGCAACGGCGCTAGAAAGTAGCTTGATGGCGCCCAGTACTTGTCGTGGAACGCTTCGTTGGAAACCCCAAGAGCAAGGTATGAAGCAGCACAACAGAAAGTTTCCCTCAGTAAGAAACCAAGGTTATCGAACTAGTAGGAGGAAGGAAACATCACACAGGTGTTGCAAGCAACACGGAGACCTGCACAACACAAACTCAAGACTTTGCCCCAACGAATCAGTGAGGTTGACAAGCTCACCGGTTTGCTGTAACAAAGGATTAAACGTATGGTGTGGAAGGTAAAGGTTTGCAACAAGGAAACAGGTAGCAGTGGAAGATGTATCAATGATAAAGATTGGACCGGGGTCCATAGTTCACTAGAGGTGCTCTTCTTAAATAAACAACTATAGAGGTCCCAACCTTTAATAAGGTGGAGATCCCTGTGTTTACAATGCTAGTCCCTGGATCAATAGCTAGCTTCCACAATTAAGATGTAATATCAAGAAACAAAGGTCACAATATAACTTTATAACCAGGAATAAAATAATTCATTACATCTTACATAGCTAATTTGGCTATCTCATTACAATACAGCAGAAATAACTATAGCATGGAGTCCTTCATCTTCAAAGTGCCACAGGCAATCATGTTGGTTGTAGACTTGTAATCCTATTCAACACACTTCACTAACATCAAACAAACATGCAACATAATAAGTTATAGCCACAAGGGTCAATACATTTGAATTGTATTGGCAAGTGATACTATGGTAGAATAGTGGTATCTATCATCTATATGCATTTGGCTAAGTGGAGCATAGGCTTGCTTTGCTCAAAATAGATTTTCCTTATCATTTGAAAACACTAAGTTTTTGTTTGTAAAAATCACCCAAGGCATCTACCAATCAAAGATTGAAGATCCTTTAACCCTTGTTCAACCACAAGTTTTTAACTTAGAAATTGGGATGATGAGATCCTTGATAGCTTCCATGTCTTGATGCTCAAATTGTCCATTGCCGGGGACATGGCTAAGTACTTAGATTTTACTCTCTCGAGAGGTGGTGCACTTTCCCCACAAGACTCGACATGCATCGAGACAAGATCTTTCAGAAGCCTTCCCTTAGACCAGAATGGACGCGCTCCAAACCTATCAACCCCTACCACCAACTGTCCATTTGGCTAAGTTATTGGAACCTATATGATTCAGGCAGAGCCCATAATGTCATGTGGCTGCACTTGAAGCTTCTCAACATTTGACATCTCAAATCTCTTTGTTCCTATTTATAAAATGAAAATGACATAGTGGGGGACTTCCCCACTGTCTTTGTGTAAAAAAAAATCTCTTTGTTCCTGGGTGGCTTTCCACAAGTGTGATACACAAGGTTCACCAGTCCCCTAGCCCTATGTAACCACTCAACATAAATCCATTCTCACCATTCCACCCAGGTGTTTCATTCACATAGTTGTTTTTATTAAACAAAACACAAGTCATAGACTTAGAAATATTCCATAGCATGAATATAATCCACACTTGTTTTCTACTAGCTAAGATAAGCATGATAGTAGTAGGAGTCTTAACTTAGGAAATTCTACTAAGGCATCATCTACTAGGATTTCCCATGGCATAGCATACTTAGTAAAATTCCATGCAAGTCCTACTTAGAAATATCACTAATGCATAGTGAAAATAATAGGACAAAAGTAGGAAGCACCACTTGCCTTTTTGGTAGAGAATATAAGTTCACTCCTTGATCTTGCAACAGTCATACTCTTCAAATTTCACTACAATTAAATCAAGCAAGGCACAATTTCAAAACTAACATTCAAACAATTCAACACATAAAATAATAAAAACAAAGCAATGCATGCAAGCATGCAAAAGATTGTTTTATTTGGAAAAGTGGTTTCTATTAGGCTGTAAACATTTTAAAACACCTATTGGTCATTTACAAATGTGGCAAAACCATTTGATATCAAGTTAGTGAAATTGACCACTTTAAATCACTTTTGTCTTGCTAGAAATGATTTAAATCAAAGTAATAATTTCTAGTGTTTTCCAAATATGTTTTTAAACACAAATGTTACTGTTTATGGTCAAAGTGTTTAATATTAAATCATTTGCCAAAGGTTTCACCTAAAAATCATTTTTAAGTCAAGCAACATTTTATTTTGCTAGAAATGCCTTTAAACAAAGTAATAATTTTATTAGGGCTAATCAAATACATTTTTAAATACAAAACTTTGTGTTTAGGATCACAGAGTTTAATTCAACCCATTTTCAAAAGGTTTTACTCAAAAAGCATTTTTAAAACATATTCAACATTTTATTTAACTAGAAATGCGTTAATTCAAAGGAATAGTTCCTAAGTGTCACAAAATATATTTTTAAATCCAAAAGTTGGTTTCTATGGTCACTAGGTTCAAACAAACCATTTACCAAATATTTGACCCTAAAAAAATTTCTAGAATAATTTTTATATTCAAAATATGCCTACACATGTTTCTGCAAATACAACCAATTTTACAGAAGCAATTCATTAAACAAAGTGCATGGTTGGAAAGTACTCTTTTTTCTGATTCCATTTATATAAAGTTTGAAAATTTTGTACATGTAGATTTAAAATTATGAATTTTTCTAATCTAACCATCTAATAGAAATGTTTCTGTCTATTTATTCAAAACAGTGCCACGCGTCTAAATCTAACTGGCTGATACCGTTTCATGCGGATCGATCAACCACAGCCGTCAGATCTAACTAACTACGCATGGCACAGATGATCTCGTACCCCTTCGATTAAGATTCTATCGCGTCACTTGGATCTAAATCCAATGGTTCACAACACTATGACCAAGGACGGGCGACACTAGCGCGACGGCGAGCGGCGGAGCGCTCTGTACACGGTGGTTTAGGCGAAGCAGGAAGCAAGGGAGAGGATGGAGTAGCTCACAGGGTTCACATGGGTGCGGAGAAGCTCGACGTGGTCGTAGTAGTCTAAGGGGCGCACAGAGTCGTCGACAATCACTCGCTGGAGTTCACGATGGCGTCAGGTGTGCTCAGTCGTTGATGGGGGCGAGCCTACAAGCCATGAGAAGGTGAACGGCGAGGGTCAGAAGAGTCACAAGACACAGGCGAGCACGATAGCATGATTTAGAGGGCACGGGGTGCATTGAGTATACCGGAATTGTTCGACGGAGTCGCGGCCGTCGTCGGTGGTTCTCAGCTGTAGACGGAGGCGAGTCTCTAGGGCGCGCGCGAGCTAACAGATCACGGCAGTAGGTGTGCAAGGTGTTGGCAATCAACTTTGTGAGAGCCAGGGGGTAGGGGGAGGGTTGATCTCGCCGGAATTGGCGCTGCCATTCGTCAGTGACAGCGGCGGGGCAAGAAAAATTTAGCGCATCCTGGTGGCTCTCTTGAAGCGGTGTCTGAGGGGAAAGGGAGGAGAGAGGTAGGTGGTTAAATGAGCGTGATCGCGGGGGAATTTAATTCGCAGAATAACTCGTATTGATTCGAATTGAAGCATAGAGGAAACAGTCAGAGGGGAGGGCGAGTTCATCGCGGGTGGAAACGACGAGGTGACGTGGCAGTGGGGTCGCTTCATCAGTGGGGGTGTGGGTCGAGGCCGCGGTAAACGGGCAGGGAGAGGGGGAGTGTCGGGTGGGCTATGAGTTGGGCTTGCTGGACTAGCTGGGCTGGGCTGGTTCTGGGCTGGGTTGGTTCCCCTTTTTTTATTCTGTTTCCTTTTCTTTTTCTGACTTCTTTTTCTGTTTTGAATTTATTCAAATGATTTCAAATACTTGTTTGAATTCAAACTCTTCACAACTTTCAGTAAGTTTTATACTGGTTTATTATTGTATTTTAAAGACCATTTTATAATAATTATTTTATTCATTTATGGTTTATTATTTTATTTAAAATGGGCACTTATCTTTTATTCAAATAAGATTTTATTTATATTTTAAAACTCTTATTTGAATCTTAATTTTTACCAAAACTTTTTCATTAGGTTTTATTTAGTGCAAATAATTCACTTGAATTATTGTTTAAAATATTTTAATATGATTTATCTATCATTTAAATTGGGCAATTGTCTTTATTCCAATAAATATCAAATATGGTTTTAATTCCAAAATTTTATTTAAATGATTCTTTTATTCCATTTAAGTTAATTAAATAACCTTTATATTCACCTTGGGAAATTCCACTTTATTAATTTCCCATGATTTAATTAATCATTTATCTAAGGGATTTTGTCTTTATTCAAATGAATAGAATTTGGTTAAGGCCATATTATTTTATTTGAATATTCTTTATTCCTTTATTTTATTTGGATTTGGATTATCTTTATTCCATTTTCTTATGGATTTTATTTAAATTGTCTTCTAAACATTTTCTTTGGGATTTATTATTTAGGTAGATTGCCTTTATTTAAATAAAATTGGATATTGTTCAATCCTTGTGATTTTATTTAAATAATCTTTTATTCCTTTTATTATTCCATAAACTTTCATTTCATTTGTTTGGCCAAGATTTAATTTGGCTTTTAAATATTCCTTATTTAATTATTTGTCCCTTTGTCTTATAAAATCCATATCTTTTTATTTATAGATCCAAAATTGGTGATTCCAATTTGTGGAATTTTATTTAATATTTGTTTATCTTTTTAAATATCTTTAGGATTATTTTGCTCACAATTTGGTATGGATTTTATATAGGAGCTTTATTAGCTTTGGAAATTATTTCTTTTTAACTTATTTAATTCATAAGTTTTTATCCATGGTTCCAAATTAAGTGAAACCAATTTCTATGGTTTTATAATATTTTTGTTTATCATTCTTGATCACTTATAAATGTTTGTTGACAAATTTTATATGGATCAAATCCATAGTCTTAGGGTGATCTTGGAATTGATTTTCTTCCTTTAGGGTTTTGGTTTAACTTTTCCAAGTGTTTAAATTTTAAGATACATTTATTGATGAATGCATTTCACTTGATTGAAATTTATTGGATTTCATTTTATTCAAAGTTTGTTCAGGATGGGTTTTAATGTTTGCAATTGAAATCAAAAAGTTTCTTTTCACCCTAAATTTCAAAAATTATCTATTTTGTTTATTTATTTTTCACATTTCAAAATTTGGAAAATTTTGGGATGTGATAACAACATGGCATGAAGGGTAAAAAAATTACAGCGGGGCAATTGACAGGAACTGAGCAAGGCATAACAATGCAATTACTAGCCAGAAAGATCCTATGAGGTTGATTGGGAAATACAACAATATACATAGACCGTCATCCAACTGCATCTATGACTAGAAGTACACCTTCAGGTTATCATCCGAACCCCCTCCAGTATTAAGTTGCAATCAATAGACAACTGATTTAAGCAAAGTGTGTAAGGTAAATAGTCCACATGTTCCATGAACAAGAGACCGTTGTTTTCTCCCTAGTAGCAACAACACATCTACAACCGAAGAGATTTCTGTCACTTCCCTTGGAAACTAGAGGCATGAACCCACTATCAAGCATAAATAACCCCTCTTGGAGTCACTAGCAACTAATTGGCCAAGATAACCACTAGCAACGGAGAGCATGCAAGATCACAAACAACACAAACATGATAGAATCATAAAGATAAAACCATTAATCAAACCAACATAATAATCTCAATATCCATCGGATCCCCGCAAACACAACATGCATGATTACAAATAGATTAGATCTTGATCATGAACGGAGCTCATAAGATCTATACATGAAAGCACAAAGGAGGAGATACAACCATCTAGCTACTACATGGACCCATAGTCCAAGGTGGAAATACTCACGAATCATACCGGAGAGAAGGCTTCCGGGATGATCTCCCCTCCGGCAGGGTGCTGGGAAGAGCTTTAGATCCCCCGATCTAGGGACGATGGTGGCGGCGGCTATAGACGGTTTCGTGGATTTCTGATCGTGTACTCAGGGTTTCTGCATCATGGGCTTCTTATAGGCGAAGGGGCGAGATCTGGAGGCGGCCAGGGCCACCAAACAGAAAGTAATTGACCCCTCCGTCTCTCCTCTAGACTTCTTGTTCCCCACGGAAAGTAATTGACTTTGTCCTTCGTCCCGTCCAATTCCGAGAATATTTCTTTACTAACTTTTCTGAAACCAAAAACAACAGAAAATAGGCAACTGGCACTGTGGCAACTTGTTAATATGTTAGTACTAGAAAACATGTAAAAAGCACCTCAAAGTGTGGACAAGTGAAGCAAAGTAGATACTAAACAAGCATGGAACATCAAAAATTATAGATACGTTTCCAACATATCAAGTTCCAGCGCCAGGTTTGGTCCAGCTGGTTCCCCCGCCGATGAACCTGCATCCTGCTGAAACCCCTTATAGAACACATAACCGACGTTTGTCAAACCATCCGGCCACCTCCAACAATTCCATCCCCAGAATCGGTCTCGTCGAACTTATGGGCGAAATCACCTATTTGCGCACATAATTGGGTTTCATGCCCTAGAATATTCCTTCCACCTACCGCTTCGCCCTTAGTACTATAAATAGCCCCTTGTGGCTCAGATCTAGGTAGAGAAAATGAGATGAATAGATTTGATAGTCTTGGAATGTGTCACATCCCAAGATTTTCCAAATCTTGTTATGTGAAAAATAAATGAATAAAATAAAACTTTGTTGATTTTCAGGGTGAGAAGAAACTTTTTGATTCCAATTGGAAACCTTCAAACCTTTTTGATCAAACAAATCCTAAAGGGATTTGAAAAGTTAAACAATTAATAAAGAAAATATTTTGAATATTTGGAATTACTATTTTTGGGTCTTTTAATAAAAGATTTGGTTTTCAAAAGAAAAGGTAGATTTATAAATAAGGATTATTTTATAGAGCCAAATTAAACCTTGGACAATCTTTTGAAATAAAATGTTTTGCTTTGATTAAAAGAGTAAATGTTTATTTAAACAAAATAATGAGGATTTATTAATATCCAAATTTATTAAAAATTAAAGGTTTTACCATTTTAATTAAACATCAAAAACTTGTTAAATTATTTTAAACAAGTTTTCCAAGTATTTTATATTTTCAAATAAAACCTACTGATTTGGTTTTGATAATATTTATATTTCAAATGGAGTTTTTAAATAAATAAATCAAAACCTATTTTGAATTAATAAATAAAGTCTATTTTATTTAATTATTAAATAGATCCTAAAAAGAATAAAAATATTATTTTATTTTTGGACTTGTTTTGTGTTGTTAAACAAAACTAACACAATACAAAGTTTGGTGAATGTTTTGTTTTGATTTGTTGATTGATTGGTTTGATTGAATTTCAAAACGGAAAATCAAAAGAGAAAAAGAAAAAGATTCAGAACAGAAAAAAATAGAGCAAAGGCGACCCAGCCCAGCTAAGCCCATCCCAGCCTAGCAGCCCACCTCTCTCCCCAGCGAATCGTTCATTTCTCACTCAGGAACTTAACCGCACAGAGGATGACAACTGGACCCCACTCCCCTTTCCCCTCTATCGCTGACAAGACGACCCCACGACCACGTCAGCTTCTTCCCCACGCGACATGTTCTTCCTCCCGTTACTGCCGATTGATTCGCGTCGTCAATTCGCTTCAATGCCGCGTGATCAACACCCCCTTACCACACTCGCTTAAACGCCCGTTTCTCCTCTTCCATTCCCCCCCAAACACCACGCCTCGAGAGCCACCAGGCTGTCTCCAATCTCTTCTGCACCGCCGCCGTCTCCGACGAGGTTCTTGGCCAATTCCGGCAGCACCGCATCTCCCCTTGCCTCCCTGACCAAGCTCACACACTCCCCAGACCCTGGCGCACCTTCCAGTGGCCTCAACTCAGCAGCGCTCACCCTAGAGCGTCAGCAAGAACAACCACTGCCCGCCGCTGTCGTCTACACCGGCTCCGGCGAGTTACTGACGCCAACCCCGAGCTCCCCTTGTGCTCTGGTGCGTACCCCTGCAACCACAGAGACCGTGCGCATCCTCCCGATACTTTTCTTCGCTTGAATGCATCCTGTGTGCTCGCCGACCACCGCGGCGCAACCGACGCCAAAGAAGAACTCCGGTGAGCAATAGCCGAACTCCGGCGCCTTGACTCTCGAGAACACCTTGAGCTTCAAAGCTCGCGAACGCGGTGAGCATATTCCCATCCTCTCTTGCTTCGCTTCGCCAAAGACCGCCACCATCTCGATCGCTTGCCGCCGCCACGCAATACCGCTTAGTGGCTTAACGATAGCAACCAGAGATCTTAATCAGAAGCGATAGAACGTGAACGAAAGGGTACCTTTTGATCGGCACCGTGCGTAGCCACTTAGATTTTACGGTCCAGGAAGATTGATCCGTGCGAACCGGTACCGACGAATAGGAAAGCGCCGCGTGGCACTAGTTTGGTTTAAACAGAATTTTGAATCTGATTAGAATGTGATTTTGAAAAATCCATAACTTTAGTTCCACACGTCCAAATTTTGCAAACTTTATATCAATGGAATCAGTGGAACAAGCCCTAGCCAACCATGCCATTTGTTTAGTAAAAAGCTTCTGGTAAAATGTTTGTTTTTGCAGAAACATTTGTATGCTTGTTTAGGTTATAAAAATTATTCCAAAATGATTTTGAGGATAAACTCTTTTGCAAATGGTGTGTTTTGAACCTAATGACCATAGGAAACACTTTGTGGTTTCAAAAATATATTTGGTGATGCAAAATAATGAGTCTTGGATTTAAAACCAATTCTAGTCAAATAAAAATATGGATTATTTATTAAAAATGGTTTTGGAAGAAAACCTTTGGGAATTTTTTTGTTTCAAACTCTCTGACCCTAAACACAAGGTTTTGTGGTTTGAAAACATATTTTGTGAACCCTGTAGATTAATACCTTAGTAAAAATATTTCTACACCACATAAAATGATACTTTGCCGAAAATGGTTTAGGAAGTGAAATCCCTTGCAAATGACTTTTGCCACTTTATAAAATGACCATTAGGTGTTTTCAAATGTTTATGTCCCATTAGGAACCACTTTTCCAAATAAAACAATCCTTGGCATGCCTGCATGCATTATCTTGGTTCTATGATTTTATGTGATGTTTTGCTTGATTGGTAGATTGAAATATTGTTTGCTTGATTGAATTGTAGTGACTTGAAGTGTGTGAACATTGCAAAGATCAAGGAGTGAACTTATACTCTCTACCAAAAAGGCAAGTGATGCTTCATACTTTTGTCCCATTACTTTCACTATGCATTAGTGATTTTTCTAAGTAAAACTTGCATCGAATTTTTGCTAAGTATAAACCATGCTATGGGAAATCCTAGTAGATGAAACCTTAGTAGAAAATTTCCTAAGTTAAGATTCCTACTACTATCAAGCTTAGCTTAGCTAATAGAAAACAAGGGTGGAATATACATTCATACTATGGAAACATTTCCAAGTCTGAGGACTTGTGTTTTGTTTAATAAAACAACTAAGTTAATGAATCACCTGGATGGAATGGTAATTGCTTGGTGGTTTTTGGTTGAGTGGTTACACAAGGCCCATGGTTATGGTTTACCTTGTGTATCTCACTTGTGGATGGCCACCCAGGAACAAAGAGATTTGAGATGTCAAATGTTGAGAAGCTTCAAGTGCAACCACTTAGCATTATGGGATCTGCCTGGATCATATAGGTTGCAAGAACTTAGCCATATGGACAATTGGTGGTAGGGTTTGATAGGTTGGAGCGCGTCCATTTTGGTCTAAGGGAAGGCTTCTGAAAGATCTTGTTTTGGTGAAACCAAGTCTTGTGGGAAAAGTGCACCACCTCTGCAGAGTGTAAAATCTAAGTACTTAGCCATGTCCCTGGTAATGGACAATTTGAGCATCAAGACATGGAAGCAATCAAGAATCTCATCATCCAAATTTCTAAGTTAAAAACTTGTGGTTAAAAAAGGGTTAAAGGATCTTCAATCTTTGATTGGGAGATGCCTTGGGAAATATTATTTTGTCAAGCAAAAACTTAGTGATTTCAAATGATAAGGAAAAATCTATTTTGAGCAAAGCAAGCCTAAGATCCACTTAGCCAAAAGCATATAGATGATAGACTCCACTATATTACCATAGTATCACTTGCCAATACAATTCAAATGTATTGACCCTTGTGGCTGTAACTTGTTATGTTGCAGGTTTGTTTGATTTAGTGAAGTGTATTGATTAGGATTACAAAGTCTACAACCAACATGTCTGCCTGTGGCACTTTGAAGATGAAGGACCCCATGCTTATAGATATTCTGCTGCAATGTAATGTAATAGCCAAATGAGCTATGTAAGATGTACTAAAATTATGCTATTCCTGGTTAAAACATTATATTATGACCTTTGTTTCTTGATATTACATCTTAACTGTGGATGCTAGCTATTGATCTAGGGACTAGCATTGTAAACACAGGGGACTCTACCTTATTAAAGGTTGAGAACCTTACAGATGGTATCAGAGCATTGTGTTGCCTGTAGGATTTGTAAACCTAGGATTGGACCAAAACCCCTTAGAAAAATAGGAGTTGTATTTGTTCCAAACTTATTTACAAACAATCTTGTAAACTCTTTCCCTCAACCATTTTGGTTTTGATTCTACATCTCTTCTATTTCAACTTGATGGACAAAGCCTACCCCATGGCCAAAGACTTCACCATGAGCTAAGGACTTCTTCAACTCTAATGACTTCAATATCTTCAACTCTAATGACTTCAACATCTTCAACTCTAATGACTTCAACATCTTGAGCATATTCAGGACTTCAACCTTAGATACCACTAAGGACAAGTGACACAAGAAATCTTGCTCAAGGATTTGAGACCAAGGAAGCACAACTTAGAAGGAGCCATCATCACCTTTTAAGTTTTGTAACCAAGAGTTTTTCCCAAGGAAACCATGATCTCATGCAAGAAGAATCAACCAAGAAAGATGGAAAGATCTCAAATGAACCACATAGATGGACCACCATATTTAGTTTAAGTCAAACCCACCAACTTATGTGGTGTAACAAAAATATTTTTGGTTGCCTAAGAATATACTTAGAAACTTGTTGTTTGAGTGGAATGTTTGTTTGTGATTGCTTGCACATTTCTTGTGTGAACTGTGATGTGTGTGATTAGAATCCTTAGAGATATTTTGCCTATTCTAATCTCAATTCAACCCAAACAGATGACTTCTCCAAGAAACTCCAACATCAAGGTTGATGACAACAACAACAACCAAGAGAACCACATGAGAGAACAACTACTAGCAAACCAAACCCAGTTGAGCCAAGTGACAATCCAGCTATTAGCTAACAACAATGGACTAGACCCAGCCATACAAAGGATTTTGAAAAGTCAATCCCAATTGTTGCAAGGAATGGCCACTCAAATGATCAACATTGGAGACAACTCTTCCAAAGGAGTTTATGACAACAAGGATGACAAAGATGTTATTTTAGAAGGAACCAAAGCTTGCAATATTTGTGGAGACAAGGATCACACTTCCAAGGAACATAGGGATCAATGCCCCAATTGTGAAGAGGAACATCCAGTTGGCCAATGCCCCACATCTCAAGTTACTTGCTTCCTATGTGAAGGAAATAACCATGTCCCTATCCAATGCCCCATCTATTCTATAGTTGAACAAAGGAAACAAGGTGGAGTGCAACAAATGATTGCAAACTATCAAGAAGGATCCAAGTCCACCAAGAAGAATGAGGACAAAGGAAAAGCTCCACTTATACCCCCATGCAATACAACCCAATTTAAAGGACCAAAGAAGAGGCATATGAATTATCCAAAGAGCAATAGAAGGTCCAAGAAACAAGTAGACATTCCTACCTACAAGATAACATATGAACAACATGAACTAGATGCACTCCTAGCTTTGGAGATACCCAAGAAAAAGAAGAAATTCCCCAACCCTAGCAAGAAGGATATTACTCAAGAACAATGTTACACTTGCAAAGAGATGGGACACTATGCCAATGAATGCCCAGAAAATAAGAAGAACCAAAGAAACAAACAAGAGGCAATGATACCAAAGGAAAAGAAAGATATCAGCCAAGTGATGTGTTTCAAATGCAAGGAACTAGGCCACTATGCAAACTTCTGTCCAGAAAAGATGAAGCACAATATAAACCAGCCTATGAAGGATCTCAGCCTTGTCACATGTTTCAAGTGTGAAAACAAAGGACACTATGCAGATGTTTGCCCAGAGAAGATTTCCCCAGGATCCCAAGAAGGCCAATATGTAATTTAGTTGGAAATTTTTTAAGAGTGGTAGTATCCTAGATGCTTTGAGCCAATTTGTAACCCCTAGCCTTCCCAAATCTCGGGACGAGATTTATTTTAAGGGTGGTAGCCTGTCACATCCCAAGATTTTCCAAATCTTGTTATGTGAAAAATAAATGAATAAAATAAAACTTTGTTGATTTTCAGGGTGAGAAGAAACTTTATGATTCCAATTGGAAACCTTCAAACCTTTTTGATCAAACAAATCCTAAAGGGATTTGAAAAGTTAAACAATTAATAAAGAAAATATTTTGAATATTTGGAATTACTATTTTTGGGTCTTTTAATAAAAGATTTGGTTTTCAAAAGAAAAGGTAGATTTATAAATAAGGATTATTTTATAGAGCCAAATTAAACCTTGGCCAATCTTTTGAAATAAAATGTTTTGCTTTGATTAAAAGAGTAAAGGTTTATTTAAACAAAATAATGAGGATTTATTAATATCCAAATTTATTAAAAAATAAAGGTTTTACCATTTTAATTAAACATCAAAAACTTGTTAAATTATTTTAAACAAGTTTTCCAAGTATTTTATATTTTCAAATAAAACCTACTGATTTGGTTTTGATAATATTTAGATTTCAAATGGAGTTTTTAAATAAATAAATCAAAACCTATTTTGAATTAATAAATAAAGTCTATTTGATTTAATTATTAAATAGATCCTAAAAAGAATAAAAATATTATTTTATTTTTGGACTTGTTTTGTGTTGTTAAACAGAACTAACACAATACAAAGTTTGGTGAATGTTTTGTTTTGATTTGTTGATTGATTGGTTTGATTGAATTTCAAAACAGAAAATCAAAAGAGAAAAAGAAAAAGATTCAGAACAGAAAAAAATAGAGCAAAGGCGACCCAGCGCCTAAGCCCATCCTGCCCAAAGATCCCACCTCTCCCAAATAATTGTTCATTTCTCACTCAGGAACTTAACCGCACAGAGGATGACAACTGGACCCCACTTCCCTTTCCCCTCTATCGCTGACAAGACGACCCCACGACCACGTCAGCTTCTTCCCCACGCGACCTGTTCTTCCTCCCGTTACTGCCGATTGATTCGCGTCGTCAATTCGCTTCAATGCCGCGTGATCAACGCCCCCTGACCACACTCGCTTAAACGCCCGTTTCTCCTCTTCCATTCCCCCCAAACACCACGCCTCGAGAGCCACCAGGCTGTCTCCAATCTCTTCTGCACCGCCACCGTCTCCGATGAGGTTCTTGGCCAATTCCGGCAGCACCACATCGCCCCTTGCCTCCCTGACCAAGCTCACACACTCCCCAGACCCTGGCGCACCTTCTAGTGGCCTCAACTCGGCCACCCCAGTGTCGGCAGAAGAACAACCATCGCCGCTATATCGTCAGATCGGCTCATGAAGTTACTGACGCCAACCCCGAGCTCCCCTTGTGCTCTGGTGAGTACCCCTGCAACCACAGAGACCGTGCGCATCCTCCTGATACTTTTCTTCGCTTGCCTGCATCCCAGGCAAACGAGAGAAAACCGATTTGGGTGTGGTGTTCGTTTGTATTTTTGATTCCCATCGTGTGTTCATCATGTTCTTTGCTCTCCTCCCCAAATCCCTCGAATATATCAAGACTGAGCCACGAAAGTGGTTATTAGCCACATCATATGGTATTAGAGCCTTTAGTTGCCATGGATTTGATTTTGTGTTGATTTTCTAGCCACCAATTTTGTTTGTCTTTCCTAAATTCGAAAATTTCCACCAAAAATAGCCATATTCGTGATTTGGATTGATCTGGAATTTAATGAGAGTTTTGGTAGATTTTGATCCATAGATTCACTGCCAAAATTGTTGATCTACCTTCCTTTGAGTTCCCTTGGCTTGTTCCATCACTTACCCCTAATATTTAGAGTTTTTCATCAAGTTTCTCCGCAAAAATCGCGAAATTCGAGTTCATGAACTCATTTCGGCAGCAGGTCCGACCAGCCAGAATTCTTGCCAATCGTTTTGGCTCCAGCTCCGGCTGAGCCAAGCCTATGGCCAAAATTGCTTATAATATGCTAGTTCGGCCCGTCCAGAATTTCCGTCCCCAAGCCCGGCCATGCCAACTTGCGAGCCAATTACATCGTTTTTAACATAACTTTTGCATTTAAACTCGGATTTTGGTGTTCTTTAGCTCATTTCGAAGAGAACAAATCATAATCTATGTTGTTCATGCTATCTACTCCAACAAAAATCCATGATCAAGGGTGAAGATCATCGATGAAAGGTAACAATTACGTGACTTCTCCCCACTTGCATTCCTTTATGAGCCACACCATCTTTGCGATACAACAAGAACCTATTGAGACTAGTTCCTCCTATGATTGATTGGGATTGGCACATTTAATACCTTGTAGATTTCCAGGCAAAAGTAGTATGCGCTATCTCATCTAGTTGATCTTGTATAGTCTTTTATTAGCAGAAAGAGTTTGACAAGTGAAAAAGAAAAGAAAGATAGAATAAAAAATACAAAAAAGAAAGAAAGATACATGTGCCATATAGAATAGGAAGCGCAAGATCGATGACAAACTTATATATGGTACTTATTGTGCAAATCTTGTAGCCCTCCAATTTTTGTGGAATTGAACTAGCGTCTATCCTTGTACTTGTGCGGCATGAGATGATAGTCTTCTCTAGGTTTTCATTTGGTTCTTAGCTCGATTTTTTCTGTCCCACAAGTCCCATTTATCCCACTGTGTGTTTCCTTGATCTAAATTCCAATCTTGTGGATTGACTTGTTTGCTTTGTGATCATTGTGGTTGTTTTCTTGCCTTTATGAATCTTGGTTTCTGGTTGGTCCAATTTGCATGCCACTTTCCATACCTAAGATCCTCATAAGCTGTGTGTGTTTGGTGTTTCTTGTGTTCATTGATATAATGACACTTATCCGTTTTATTTGGTTTGCTCTCGGTCCATACCACTGATACAATACTACCTACAAGATGAGCTAAGGTGTAGCATACTTGAATCCAATTTCCACTATATCGCACTTGGTCTTGTGAACAACATGTATAGGGACTCCGGAACCGATGATGAATACTATGAGGAATCCATGATGTGCCATGGCAACAATGAATCCACAAGCATCGATAACATGAAAGAGCACTACACTGACATAGGCTCTGCATGCTTGGAGGACTTTGAGTACTACACCAACAATAACTTCCAAAACATGGAGAACATGGAGCACCATGAGGACTTCAAATTCTCAAGCATGGAGGAAATGGGACAATTCATCGACTATGATGGTTACTCCCTCATGAACTACGATGACTTCGCCCACCACATGGAGACCGATCACTACTATAGCTTGCAAGAGGAGGTGTGTCTCCAAGAGGCCAACAAAAACAAGCTCTTCAAGTTGCATCCATCCAATGGAACTACATACTTTGAGGGTTGTCCATCAAGATCAAGAAGTCACCAAAGCCCAACAAGCTCCAATACACATGAGCCCCAATAAGCTCACCTTGTGCCAAGACAAGAGCGTCGCTATTGTGGATATGCTTTCAAGGTATACCCACAGGACTCGCTGACCAGAGTGGCCCACTAACGGGTTAGAGCTTTGCTTCATGGGAGGTCCAGTCAGGTACGGAGGACAAAGTCAATTCCGGATACGACAAGGCCTAGAAGACTTACCGACTTAGGCCTATAGTATTACTTGTAGTCCAAGCTATATCTAGTACCGACTCTATAACATAGTCGGATAGGTCTCTTCCTGTAACTAGGTCTTGGCGCCTTTAGAAGCCGTACCTGAAGGAGCCTTTAGGGCAACAACCACAACCAACTCGCATAGGCGAACCTCTCTTGTCATCCACTATAACATTCACCTCTCGCTGATATATTACTGGGTTGCTAGCAGGAGTAGGATCCAATCACCATCGTTGGATCTGAACCTAGGTAAATTTGTACTCACCTCTCCCAGAACACTGTACGGCTCACACCCCATCTTATAAATGCCTTCAACACCCCCTTATGGCATACTTGTCATCAATCCGATGATAGTTGGTGCCCATCGCAGGGCAGGTGACATTTGGACCTTCGTTTCGGGCGGAATCTATGCATGCGGTAATCGGCAAAACAAACGCCATCGGCCGCGTTCTCTATGCCAGCGATGTCCCTCTCATTCTTCTTGACAAGACTTGGATTCCGGCTAAGGAGCCCATGACGACCTACACCATCATGCCAATCGGCGAGATCGATATCTATCTCAGTTTTGCTGAACCCACCCAACCCACCCTCGCAGTGGTGAACACGACAGAAGAAAAATCCGGATCTACTTTGTCTCAGAGGTAGAACAGTTCAAGATCCCGGAAAAACCTGAACCCACCCAACCACCCAGCCCGATCTTGTAGTGGAAGAAGTGGTGGAGGAAAAAACCGGATCTAATCTCCCTATTAAGGTCGGATACACGGATGAGAAATACTTTCGCTCTGGATCTGGTTTTACCGATGTTGGAGCAGGAAAATCGCTACCGAGGCACAAGTTTAATCATATGATGAAGCGCCCTTACGTCGATTTCTAAGGAATCTCTAAGATCATCTAGAGTTTCGAGGAAGCTGAAGCTGAGACTCATCTATACCATTAACTCAAATCAATCAAGTGAAGAAGCACTAATTTGTGAGACACGTTGGCTCTGGATCCGACTCTTTCGATGCTGGAGCCAAAAACGAATCATTCCTCGACACAATCGGAGAAAATACCGATATACCTGGTTCCCCTCATGAATCAATGACGTGGGAAGAGCTCCAAGAGTTCGAGAAAGATATGGAGACATATGGTGAAGAATACACCTCCAAAGCAAAGTGAAAAGGAGATGCCTCCAATTCCGTATGATAACATGGATGAAGACTACACCTCGCAAGATGATATGGACACTAGAGATTCCTCTGAGGTCTGTAGTCCGAGCAAACCTTGGTTGAAAGTACCGATGGAAGCTTATCTCCGAGTACTGGACCTGATGCAGCCTGTCCTACGGACACCCCTGAATATACACCACCAAGTACGCCAAGTGGACCAATGACTCGCACCCGATTCAAACTCCTACAAGAAAAGGTTATCTCGCTCCTTTCCTCGTGTGACTTTGATACACCTTTGGATGGCTTGCTACTTCATGCAACTACGCTATGCATCCTCATCTATGAAGCCCCAATGCATCACCAAGCCCCCATGAAAGAAGTACAAGAAGCAGGACAAGGAGATATAGTTGCTGAAGCTCAACACACGAGAATCTACAGTGTGGCAGACCAGAGTCTCTGGACCGACATACCGGAATCTTCGGTTGGCCTCCGGACCCGCCCCAGGGCCGAGGCCTAGGACAGTCTGTGAAACCCTCCAGAGACGAACCGGAGATAGATCGGAATCTCTGGTCTGGACCAGAGTCTTCGGCCCGCCCCACCAGAGTCTCCGGCCTATGCGTCATCAGGCATGTAAAGGCCATTTGGGCCTGGCCCATGTAACCCCAGATTTGCACCAACTTCCAGTTTTATCCCTAAACTACCCCTGTTTAAGTGGATGGCCTATAAATATCCCCACCCCTCTATTGTAAACCCTATACTTGGATAATTGTAATAGAAGAAACACTAGAGGATCTATCTATTGCTAGTCACATGCTCCTTGACAAGGAGCACCAATTATCCCCCAACTTCTTGGTTTTTGCCTAGTGCGTTCAAGTTGTACAAGTCCTTGGCATTGGTGTCTCGTCTCCAAGTAGTCAAGATCTCATCAAGCCTCTCACCCCCATTGTTGGTAGTGGGCGAGTGTCTTGCCCATCATCAATCCTAGCCATACCCTTTGCCACCAGCGTGAGCTATTGGTTTGTATCAGGTCTTCGTGTGTTTGTGTGTGTTCATCGAGTTCTTCGTGTGTGAGTCCTTGGATTTCGTCCCCCCTCCTCCCTCGCCTCCATCTCGATTTCCATAGGAATTCGTGAAAGATCGGGCAACCCTAAGGGGTCACCCCTAACATATTGGTATCATGAGAAAGGTTGATCACGAATTCCCCCAATTTTTTTCTCTTATCCACCATAAATTCAAAAGTTCCCCAAAAAAGATCCCCAACTTGCCTTTGGATGATCTCTCTTTGGAGTGTTATTTGTGGTTTTGATCCGACCAAATCTTGTCTAAGGTGTTGGTCTAGCTTTTTCCTGTGTATCCTAGCCCATTTTGGCCAATTGTTCACGGATTTGAGGACCCAAGGCATGGATTTCCACTCATGAACACGAGCAGTTCGAGCTGTCCCTCACACCGGAGTTTTCTGTCTGCATACACCGGAGTTTCCAGCCCACACCAGAGTTTCTAGCCTACCGCACCGGAAACTCCGGCCCTGACGCCTATTTTGACTTTTGCCTCTTATTTCACATTGGCTAATCTTCCTCTTTTTGTTTGTGTTCCGTGTGCGTGTCGTCAACTAACAGAAGCTTCTACAATATCCTCCGTGCTCCTCAACACCACGACACCCGAACATCAACCCACACCACCGACCGCAAGTTCATCATCAACAACGAAGGTATAACTTGCGTCACCTTGTTAACCCCTATCTTCCTTTGTATGTACCTATACCACGAGAGTGGCTCATCTTGTGTTTGCTTGAGCATTATGCATGTTTTCTTGGATAGTGAGAGTGCAAAAGAAATAGCAAGAGTGACTTGGTAGCATCAAGGGAGAGCAAAGAAAACTAGAAAAGAAACAAAAGCAAAAAGAAAGAAAAAAATACAAAAGGAAAAGAAAAATAATCCCCATAGCAAAAGAGGGTCTCAAGCTTGTAAGCAAGAGAGAAAGAAGAGCGCCCAAGGCAATTGCACAAATCCATTTCTCATTTTTTCCTCTTTGCAAACGATCCATTGCCTCTTCTTGCATTGGCACCACAACCGAGCTTAGTCTTCGTTAGGACATTTTGTGCTCATTTTCATAGTCATGTCAATCCCATTTTTCTCCACGTGTGTGTATAGTCATAGGTTCCCGTCACCCCTTTTGAGTTGTTGACATTTACCTTTACTTGAGTTTTCTTGGATTTTACCCATTTTTAACTATCCTTTTCATTTGGTTGGTTCTTTGGCTTTCCACCATTCCAACCTTCCACCAAAATATTTTGAGAGTTTAGTTCTTCCTTTAGTGTGAGTTTCTTTGCGATTTCACTTTGCAAGCTTTTAGTCTCACGTGTGACAACTAGTTTGATACAATCCCCAAGGTGAGGTAGAAGGCTAACCTCCACCACATATTACTCTCCATATACAATCCTTGTTGGTTTTGCATCATGGATATAAATGGGGAGACGAACCAACCACCCCCACCTCAAGAGGATGAAGACCAATACACAATAAGGGAAAATCATTGGAAGATTCGAGTAGAATTCAACTATCGTCGCGACATCCTTGAGAAGCTCCAAGATGAAAAATTTAGCGAAAACCAAATGGAGTTCAAGAGCATCGACAACCGCTTCGAGGAGATACGAGGAAAAATCCATGCGATGAAATACAACATCGGACATCAAAATGAAGCTCTTCAACATGCCGTCACCTCAAATGATGACAAGCTCCAACACCTCATTGATGGTTTGGCAAGGCAGCGTTCTCACGGTTCAAGCTCTTCAAAGCACTCCTCGAGTGAATCAAGATCTTCGCACCATCGGGCTCCAAGGCGCAATGAAGGATCCATAATCCATTCCATGAGCTATTCGCAAGAGGTACCCCCTCCTCGGCATGCCACAATGTCAAGCTATGATGGTGACCTATCCGCAAGACCTCTAAGACGAGAAGCAACATCACCATGCAAGAACACAAGCCTTCTTACGCACCTCGAAGTAAACATGTTGGGTCTTGATGACATCAAATATTTGTATGCTTTCGACCCGTTCTTTGGACCAATTTTTTTCATAATGTTCAATAGACAAAGGGGTGGATGATTTCTATTTGCACAAGGGATTTATATTCAAACAAAACAAGATTTTCATTCTGAAGTCGTCTCTCCAAATTTGCTTCTTCAAGAGTCCCATGGTGGAGGCCTTATAGGTCAATTTGGCCGTGACAAGACATATGACATGCTCTCCACTCACTACTATTGTCCCAAGATGAAGCGCTACATGGAACGCCACATTCAAAGATGCACTACATGTGTCCAAGCTAATTATAAGTCTAACCCATTTGGTCTTTATATGCCATTGCCTATTCCTCATGCACCTTGGTCGGACATTAGCATGGACTTTGTGTTAGGATTGTCTAGGTCTAAGCATGGTCATGATTCTATATATGTCGTAGTGGATCATTTTTCCAAAATGGCACATTTCATTCCTTGCCATAAGACCGATGATGCTTCACATATCATAAATCTGTTTATCAGGGAAATAATTCGTCTTCACAGTGTGCCACGAACAATCGTCTCTGACCACGATTTCAAATTCATGAGCTACTTTTGGAACACACTCATGGCCAAGCTCGACATCAAGCTACTCTTCTCGTCCGCCTCGCATCCTCAAACCGATGGCCAAACCAAGGTAATCAACCGAAGCCTCGGAACACTCCTCCGCGTGCTGATAAATAAGAATCTTAAAGATTGAGAGGAATGCATCCCCCAACCCGAGTTCGGCTACAATTGCTCCAAGCACTCCACCACCATGAAGAGCACATTCATGATTGTCTATAGATTTGAGCCCCTTACCACGCTCTACATCCTACTTCTTCCGCTCCATGAGCGCACCAACATGGACATCGACAAGTGTGCCCAAGCAATGAAGAAACTACATGAAGACACAAGAGCTACGATCGAGCAACAAGTGCTTCACCAAGCGTCAAGGCTAAACAAGACCAAGAAAGAGATGATCTTCGAAGAAGGTGATCTTGTGTGGATACACTTGAGTAAAGACCGCTTCCCCAAAGATCGCGACTCCAATCTCAAGCCAAGGGGATATGGTCCATTCAAGGTCCTCAAAAGATTCAACAATAATGCGTACGTCATCAACATACCAACCTCCAAGTATCTTGTGAGAAATACGTTCAACGTCAAGGACCTTTTAGCCTACCATGGAGATGATAAATATGATAACCATGATGAGTCGAGGACGACTCTTTTCCAAGGGGGGAGCTGATGCAGCCCGTCCTATGGACGCCCCTACATCTACACCACCAAGTCCCCCAAGAAGACCAATGACTCGCGCCTGAGACAAACTCCTACAAGATAAGGCTAACTCGCTCCTTTCGTCGTGTGAATTTGATACACCTTTGGATGGCTTGCTACTTCATGCAACTATGCTATGCATCCTCATCTATGAATCCCTAATGCATCACCAAGCCCCCATGAAAGAAGTACAAGGAGCAGGATAAGGAGAAGCAGCTGCTGAAGCTCAACACACCAGAATCTCCGGTCTGGAGGACCGGAGTCTCTGAACCGACATACCGGAATCTCCGGCTGGCCTCCGGACCTGCCCCCGGGCCGAGGCCTGGGACAGTCTGTGACCCCCTCCAGATACGTATCGAAGATAGATCATAGTCTCCGTTTGGACTGGAGTCTCCGTCCTACGCGTCAGCAGGCATGTAAAGGCCTTTTGGGCCTAGCCCATGTAACCCTCAGATTCGCACCAACTTCCAGTTTTATCCCTAAACTACCCCTATTTAAGTGGCTGGCCTATAAATATCCCCACCCCTCTATTGTAAACCCTATACTTGGGTAATTGTAATAGAAGAAACCCTAGAGGATCTACATATTGCTAGTCTCATGCTCCTTGACAAGGAGCACCAATTATCCCCCAACCTCTTGGATTTTTCCTAGTGTGTTCAAGTTGTACAAGTCCTTAGAGTAGGTGTCTCATCTCCAATTAGTCTCATCAAGCCTCTCACTCCCGATGTTGGTAGTATGAGGGTGTCTTCCCCGTCACCGATCCTAGGTATTGTGTCAGACTGATTGTCGCCGGCATGAGCTATTGGTTTATATAGGGTCTTCATGTGTTTGCGCGTGTTCACCGAGTTCTTCGTGTGTGAGTCCTTGGATTTCATCCTCCCCTCCCCCTCTCCTCCATCTCGATTTCCACAGGAATTCGTTAAAGATCGGGCAACCCTAAGGTGTCACCCCTAACGTATTGGTATCAAGAGCAAAGTTGCTCACAAATTTCCCCACAAATTTTTCTATTATCCACCATAAATTCAAAAATTCCCCAAAAAAGAGCCCCAATTTTCCTTTGGACCAATCTCTCGTTTTGGAGTGTTATTTGTGGTTTTGATCTGACCAAATCTTGTCTAAGGTGTTGGTCCAGGTTTTTCCTGTGTTTCCCAGCCCAATTTTGGCTAATTGTTCATGGATTTGAGGACCCAAGGCGTGGATTTCCGCTCAAGAACACGAGCAGTTTGAGCTGTCCCTCACACCGGAGTTTCTGGTCTACAGACACCGAAGTTTCCGGCATACCACACCGAAATATCCGGCCCTGACGCTTATTTTGACCTTTGCCTCTTATTTCACATTGGATAATCTTCCTCTTTTTGTATGTGTTCTGTGTGCGTGTCATCAACTAACATCATCCGTGCTCCTCAACACCACAACACCCGAACATCATGCCTCACCACTGACCGCAAGTTCATCATCAACAACGAAGGTATAACTTGTGTCACCTTGTTAAACCCTATCTTCCTTTGGGTGTACCTATCCCACGAGTGTGGCTCATCTCTTGTGTTTGCTTGAGCATTGTGCATTTGTCCTTGTATAGTGAGAGTGCAAAAGCAATAGCAAGAGTGACTTGGTAGCATAAAGGGAGAGCAAAAAAACAAAAAAAAACAAAAGAAAAAATAAATAAAAAGATACAAAATGAAAAGAAAAATAGGCTCCCATAGCAAAAAAGGGTCTCGAGCTTGTAAGCAAGAGAGAAAGAAGAGTGCCCAAGGCAAGTGCACAAATCCATTGCTCATTTTTCCGCTTTGCAAATAAGACACTGTCTCTTCTTGCATTGGCACGACAACCAAGCTTGGTATTTGTTAGGACATTTTGTGCTCATTTTTATAGTCGTGTCAATCCTATTTTTCTCCACGTGTGTGCATAGTCGTAGGTTCCCATCACCCCTTTTGAGTTTTTGACCTTTACCTTGACTTGAGTTTTCTTGGATTTTACCCACTTTTGAATATCCTTTTTGTTTGGTTGGTTCTTTGGCTTTCCACCATCCCAAACTTCAACCAAAAGCTTTTGAGAGTTTAGTTCTTCCTTTAGTGTGAGTTTCTTTGCGATTTCACTTTGCAAGATTTTAGTCTCACGTGTGGTAACTAGTTTGATACAATCCCCAATGTGAGGTAGAAGGCTAACCCCCACCATATATTACTCTCCATATACATTCCTTGTTGGTTTTGCATCATGGAAATAAACGGGGAGATGAACCAACCACATCCACATCAAGAGGATGAAGACCAATACATGACAAGGGCAGACCATTGGAAGATTCGAGGATAATTCAACTACCATTGCGATGCCCTTGAGAAGCGCCAAGATGAACAATTTAGCAAAACCCAAATGGAGTTCAAGAACATCGACAAACGCTTCGAGGAGATCCGATGACAAATTCATGCGATGCAATACAACAACAGACATCAAAATGAAGCTCTTCAACGTGCCGTCGCCGCAAATGACGACAAGCTCCAACACCTCGTTGATGGTTTGGCAAGGCAACATTCTCACTCTTCAAGCTCTTCAAAGCACTCGTCGAGTGCGTCAAGCTCTTCGCACCATTAGGCTCCAAGGCGCAACGTAGGATCCATAATCCATTCCATGAGATCTTCGCAAGCGGTACCCTCTCCTTGGCATGAAACAATGTCAAGATATGATGGTGACCTATCCGCAAGACCTCCAAGAAAAAAAGCGCAACATCACCATGCAAGAACACAAGACTTCTTACGCACCTCGAAGTAAACATGTTGGGTCTTGATGACATCAAATATTTGTATGCTTCCGACCCATTCTTTGGACCAATTTTTTGCAAAATGTTCAATAGACAAAGGGTTGATGATTTCTATTTGCATAAGGTATTTCTATTCAAACAAAATAAGCTTTGCATTCCGAAGTCGTCTCTCCAAATTTTGCTTCTTCAAGAGTCCCATGGTGGAGGCCTTATGGGTCACTTTGGCCGTGACAAGACATATGACATGCTCTCCACTCACTACTATTGGCTCAAGATGAAGCACTACATGGAGAGCTACATCCAACGATGCACTACATGTATCCAAGGTAAGTCTAAGTCTAAACCATTTGGTCTTTATATGCCATTGCCTATTCCTCATGCACCTTGGTCGGACATTAGCATGGACTTTGTGTTAGGATTTCCTAGATCTAAGCATGGTCATGATTCTATATTTGTCATAGTGGATCATTTTTCCAAAATGGCACATTTCATTCCTTGCCATAAGACCGATGATGCTTCACATATCGCAAACTATTTATCAGGGACATAATTTGTCTTCACGGTGTGCCACGAACAATTGTCTCTGACCGTTATGTCAAATTAAGGAGATACTTTTGGAACACACTCATGTCCAAGCTCGGAATCAAGTTACTCTTCTCATCCGCCTCGCATCCTTAAACCGATGGCCAAACCGAGGTCGTCAACCAAAGCCTCGGAACACTCCTCCGCGTGTTGATAAAGAAGAATCTTAAAGATTGGGAGGAATGCATTCCCCACCCCGAGTTCGGCTACAATCGCTCCAAGTACTCCACCACCATGAAGAGCCCATTCATGATCGTCTATGTATTTGAGCCCCTTACCATGCTCGACATCCTACCTCTCCGGCTCCACGAGTGCACCAACATGGCATCGACAAGCCTGCCCAAGGAATGAAGAAACTACATTAAGACACAAGATCTACCATTGAGCAACAAGTGCTTTGCCAAGCGTCAAGGCTAAACAAGACCAAGAGAGAGATGATCTTCGAAGAAGGTGATCTTGTATGGACACACTTGAGTAAACACAGCTTCCCCAAAGATCGCGACTTCAAGCCCAGGCCAAGGGGAGATGGTCCATTCAAGGTCCTCAAAAGAATCAACAACAATGCATATGTCATCAACATAACAACCTCCAAGTACCTTGTGAGAAATACATTCAATGTCAAGGACCTTTCACCCTACCATGGATATGATCAAGATCATAACCATGATGAGTCGAGGATAACTCTTTTCCAAGGGGGGCTCATGGAGCCCGTCCTATGGACGCCCCTACATCTACACCACCAAGTCCCCAAAGCAGACCAATGACACGTGCCCGAGCCAAACTCCTACAAGCTAAGGTTAAGTCACTCCTTTCCTTGTGTGACTTTGATAAACATTTGGATGGATTTCTATTTCATGCAACTATGCTATAAATCCTCAGCTATGAAGACCAATGCATCAAGCCCCCATGAAAGAAGTACAAGGAGCATGACAAGGATAAGCAGCCGCTGGAGCTCAACACATCGGAATCTCCAGTCTGGAGGACCAGAGTCTCCGAACCGACATACCGGAATCTCCGGCTGGCCTCTGGACCTGCCCCCAGGCCGAGGCCTAGGATAGTCCGTGAACTGCTCCGGAGACGGACCGGAATCTCCGGCCTATGCATTAGCAGGCATGTAAATGCCTTTTGGGCCTGGCCCATGTAACTCCCAGATCCGCACCAACTTCTAGTTTTATCCCTAAACTACCCTTGTAAGTAGCTGGCCTATAAACAGCCCCACCCCTCTATTGTAAACCCTATACTTGAATAGTTATAGTATAAGAAACCCTAGAGGATCTATCTATTGCTAGTCTCATGCTCCTTGACAAGGAGCACTAATTTTCCCCAACCTCTTGGATTTTGCCTAGTGCGTTCAAGTTTTACAAGTCCTTGGAGTCGATGTCTCGTTGATGGCTGACGTGGAGCCTGTTGGGAACCCCAAGAGAAGGGTGTGAAGCATCACATCCGCAAATTTTCCCTCAGTAAGAAACCGAGGTTATCGAACCATCATGAGGAAGGAAACATCACATAGGTGTTGCAAGCAATGCGGAGACCTGCACAACACAAACTCAAGACTTTTCCCCAACGAATCAGTGAGGTTGTCAAGTTCACTGGTTTGCTGTAACAAAGGATTAAATGTATGGTGTGGAAGGTAATGGTTTGAAGCAATTAAACAAGTAAGAGTGGAGGATGTATCAATGGTAAATATTGGATCGGGGTCCATAGTTCACTAGAGGTGCTCTCCTTAGATAAACAACATGGCGTGAAGGGTAAACAAATTACAGCAGGACAATTGTAAGGAACTGAGCAAGGCATAACAATGCAATACCAGACAAAAAGATCCTATGAGATTCGATTGGGCAATACAGCAATATACATAGACCTCCATCCAACTGCACCTATGACTAGAAGTCCACCTTCAGGTTATCATCCGAACCCCCTCCAGTAAATTTGCAAGCAACCGACAACTGCTTTAAGCAAAGTGTGTAAGGTAAACAATCCACTTGTTCCATGAACAAGATACCGTTGTTTTCTCCCTAGTAGCTACAACACATCTACAACCAAAGAGATTTCTATCACTTCCCTTGGAAACTAGAGGCATGAACCCATTATCGAGTATAAATACCCCCTCTTGGAGTCACTAGCAACTACTTGGCCAAGATAGCTACTAACAACGGAGAGCATGCAAGATCACAAACAACACAGACATGATAGTATCATAAAGACAAAACCATTAATCAATCTGACATAGTAATCTCAATATCCATTGGATCCCTGCAAACACAACATGCATGATTACAAATAGATTAGATCTTGATCATGAACGGAGCTCACAAGATCTATACATGAAAGCATAAGGAGGAGATATAACCATCTAGCTACTACATGAACCCATAGTCCAAGGTGGAACTACTCACGCATCATACCGGAGAAGAAGGCCTCCGGGATGATCTCCCCTCCGGCAGGGTGCTAGGAAGAACTTCAGATCCCCCCGATCTAGGGACGACGGTGGCGGCGGCTACAGATGGTTTCTTGGAGTTTTGATCGGGTGCCTAGGGTTTTTGCATCAGGGGCTTCTTATAGGAGAATATGCGAGGCTGGGAGGCGGCCAGGGGCCCCACACCCTACCCAGGCGCGGGGTGGGCCCACCCGCGCCTAGGGGGATCTGGCCGCCCTGGTCCGCTTCTCTGTCTCTCCTCTAGACATTGTGTCGCCAACGGTAAAATATTGACTTTGGCTTTTGTCCCATACAATTATGAGAATATTGATTTTCTGCCTTTCTGGAACTAAAAACAGAAGAAAACAAGTAACTAGCACTGTGGCAACTTGTTAATAGGTTAGTTCCAGAAAAGATAAAAATACCTCAAAGTGTAGACAAAGCAAAGTAGATACTAAACAAGCATGGAGCATCAAAAATTATATATACGTTTTCGACGTATCACTCCTCTCCAAGTAGTCAAGATCTCATCAATCCTCTCACCCCTGATGTTGATAGTGCTAGAGTGTCTTGCCTGTCAGTGATCCTAGGGATTATGCCGGACCGGTTGCCGCCGGTGTGAGTTATTGGTTTGTATCGAGTCTTCGTGTCTTTTTGTGTGTTCGTCGAGTTCTTCGCCTATGAGTCCTTGGATTTGATCCTTCCCTCCTCCCTCGCCTCCATCTCGATTTCCATGGGAATTCGTGGAAGATCAGACAATCCTAAGGGGTCACCCCTAACAGGACCCAACACCGTCTTTGCCACCGATACGCCTGTAAAAGCTAGGGGGCAGACAAAGAAAAAGAAGAACAAGAAAACTCCGACACCGGTGGAACCGGCCAAGGAAGCCAACGATGAAATAATCGATGTAGAAAGCAAAGTGGAGAAGTCGGATGGAGAACCGTTTAATACAACACCGATCGACACGTAGTCACCTAGGGTGCACAATAGATCTATGGAGATGCATTAACAATACCAATCCCAACTGCTTCGGATCTTACGCCGGAGGAATTGGAGAAAAGGGTTGAGGACCTAGAGAAACATTGTTTTCTCTTGCTCGACAAGGCTACACGCATCATAGAGATTAAGCAGCAGCAGACAACAATCCTTCCCAGTACAATTTAGAATTCAAGCGACTACCAAAAAAACTATAGGTGGTCCGGTCCTTGCCAACAGGAATCTATAGCATGCGAGTACAAAATGTTGCAGTTGCTCGATCCATCCTCGCCAACAACCCGTCTCTAGAACAGGTGCAGTAGTGCGTAGCAGTGCTCAACAAAGGACTACAACAACAGAAGACGGCCACATCATTCAGTGGAAAGCTGTCGTCAAAATCGGAGCAGTGCCGCACTGATGTAGGCCAAAACGTTGATGCAAGACCCCGAAGGGAACCAGAGAAACGTCATCGTTCCAACCCTAGGGATGACGATAACTCAAGGACCGGTTCAAACGATCATCATTGCAGGACCGTGCGTGGCTGGTTGGAAGTTATTTCGGCCGCATCGTAGGATGCCATAAGAGCACTGGCCCCTCACTAACCCCATCGCCGGCAAAATAATGGTCATAGGGATGAAGAGGAAGCACGGTGCCAGTAAGAGCAGGACCGGCAAAGAATGCCGCCTCCTAGGCACACTAGCCGTTCGGCTGAACCTCGTCGTAATGGCGATAATGCCAGACGAAGGAACAACGAGAACCTCCCTGGGACAAGTCGTGGCAATTTCGTCATGAAGATCCGCCTCAGAGCAGCACAATGAAACTCCATGAGCATGTTGCTCCGCCGGAAATAACCCGCCGGAGCCACGATCCCCACTTAGCAGTGACCACGAGGAATATCACCATAGCCATGGAGGCCCAGAGGTGGAGAAGGCAACAACAGAAGATGAAGCAGAAATCCGACTCCGCCGCCCCACAGGCACAGTGAGCATCCAAGGCATAGATCACTCTCACCCAATGACGCTTGCCACTACATCGAATCTAACATTGAAGCGTGGTGGTACAAGGAGGACGTGTATGTGCGACCCAAGTGTTTTGGTACGTGCATTTGCCAAACAAAATTTCTGGTTGACTACAGCATCGCAAAGCACATTCAACCCTATGATGGTGTGGGTCGGCCAGATACTTGGCTTCAGGATTTTTTTGGGCCTGCATGCATCGCCAAAGAAGGAAATAGCTTGGTCATAGTGCAATACCTCCCACTCATGCTGCAGAAGACGACGCGATCATGGATCAATGAGTTACCATAGAACTCGGTAAATAATTGGTACGATATGCGAATTGTGTTATTTTCGAATTTTTCGAGGGGACATACAGGAGGCCCTGCACAGTCGGAGACCTACAGCGTTGCACCCAGAGACCTGGAGAAACTTTTTGGGATTACCTCGAATGATGGATTGACACAAAAAACTCCTGTGAGGGATTAAATGATCAACTCGTGATTGAAGCTCTCATCATAGGACTCCCAGTCGGATTACTGCGTCATCGACTAAAGTGTGACAAAGTTATATACTTGGGAGAAATGATATAAACAGCGAGAAAATATGTAGACACCGATGATGATTCAGATGGACTACTGAATGTTCTGGCCATACCAAACTCGACTAAATAGCCAAAACAGTAGACTCAGAAGTGCAAGAATAATTTGAAAGATAAAGCCAATATGGATAATGCAGCTGTCAATGCAACTTTCGGATCTGGAAGATGAGGAGGGCGCGGAGGCGGACGGGAACGAGGCCGTGGAACTTCCCGAGTCTAGGGTAGTGGCAAACAACAACCCGGAAAAACTTATTCCTGGGCTGACTTTGCCAATAATCCCTGCGTACATCACCCGGACGAGAACGGGGGATCTTCCCATACCAATGCCGAGTGTCGTTTGAATGACAAAATCAAGAAGTCGAATCCACTGGCTACAGGGCCAAATGACGAAAAGGAAAGAAAAATTCTGAAAAAGGCAAGGAGACCAAGGAAATTCCGACATGGAGGAGCTAGAAGCCCAAAATCCCAAGTCGGATGGAAAGAAGGATTTTCCAGCTAAAAATACGCTTACATCTGTTTCCTTGGATCTCAGCCGACAAAGGTCAAAAATGCGGTTCTCCATGAGCTTAATGCCACGGTTCCGGCTGTCCTCCAATTTTTGGATTGGTCGGAAGTAACCATCACTTTTTACTGAAGCGATCATCCGAAGATAACTTATCATCGGGGAAAGTATCCTCTGGTCGTTAATCCTCTCATTGATGGCTATGGGTTCTCAAAAACTCTCATGGATGATGTCAGCAATGTGAATATTCTCTACATCGAGACGCTCCACCGCATGAGGATTCACGAAAGCCAGCTGAATCATAGCAATGTGATTTTCCATGGCATTGTACCAAGGAGACATGAAAATTCACTAGGTGAGATCACACTGGACGTGACATTCGGTACTCCAAAGAACTACCAGATCGAGCCACTCTCTTTCGAGGTGGTACCATTCAAAAGTTCATACCACACCATCTTCGGGAGTATGGATTACTGAGCGTTCATGGCCCGTCCCTGCTACATCTAAAACATGATGAAACTTCCAGGTCCCAACAGCGTCATCACCATCTAGGGAAACCTGAAGAAAGCACGATATTGCGAAGAAGGATCTGTCGCCTTTGCCGAAGCCATTCTACACACCCAGGAGTACCAGGAGATCAAGAAAAACACCGACCCACCCGAGATGCCCGCTATGAAGAACGAGGTGCTGAAACTGAGTCTGCAATTCGAGGAATCAGAAGAGACGAAGAATACCCCTTTGAAGGAAGATTATCCCTCCAAGGCGACTAGCATAGGGGTAGGTTTAGGCCTCGCATAGGAATGCGTTCTCATCAAGTTCCTCAAAGATATCTTCGTATGGAAACCTTCTGACATGACCGGAGTACCTAGTAAACCTGCCGAGAACTCTCTTAATGTTTATCCTGACGCTAGATTCGTCAAACAGTCTTTACGACGGTTTGGTGATGAAAAGCGCAAAGCTATAGCTAAAGAATTAGCCTGACTAGAATTATCCGGATTTATTGTAGAGTTAATCCATGTTGAATGGGTGGCAAATCCTGTACTCGTCCCTAAAAAGAACACTATTAATTTAAGGATGTGTGTTGATTATACTACCTTAAACAAGGCTTGTCCCAAAGATTTGCTTCCTTTGCCAAGAATCAATCAAGTTATTGATTCCACAATAGGGTCGGAATTACTATGTTTTCTCTATGCATATTCCGGATTTCACCAAATACCGATGGAAAAATCGGATCAAGTGAAGACGTCTTTCATCACTCCCTTCGGAACCTTCTACTATAAAACTATGCCTTTCGGCTTAGAAAACACAGGAGCAACATATTGACGCACCATGTAGCCTTTCCTCAACGACCAAATCGGACGCAACATTCATGTATACGTGGATGAAACACTAATTTCTGACTTGGATGAATCATTTGCTAATCTACGCAAATTCAAAATAATGCTCAACCTAAAGAAGTGTTTCTTCGGAATACCAGCTGGAAAATTGTTAGGTTTCATCGTGTCTGAAAGAGGCATAGAGGTGAACCAGGTAAATATTAAGGCTATACTCAACATTAACAGGCCGACTCTGCTGAAGGATGTTGAACGAATCACTAGCTGCATTGCAGCAGTCAGTCGGTTCGTCAGCCGGCTCCGAGAAAGAGCCAAAGAAGCCGATGCTACCCTGCAAAGTTTGAAAGATCTACTTTGAAACCCACTGATCCTTGCCACACCTGAGCCATAAGAGCCTATGTTACTCTACATTGCAGCGACAAACAAAGTTGTTAGCATAGTAACATCAGTGGAGCGGGATGAAGAAAATCATGAGCATCCAGTACAACGTCTGACTTATTATTTAAGCGAGGTCCAGACAGAGTCAAAACAAAGGGTATCCACATTACGAAAAACTAGCCTATGGCGTATTCTTTGCCTCTAGAAATCTAAGACATTATTTTCAAGAGAACAAGATCACAGTGGTGAGTATTGCTCCCCTGCGTGATATAATCAACAATCGCGACGCTGTAGGACGCGTCACCAAGTGGGAAATAGAGCTTGCAGCTTTCGACATTGATTACAAGCCACATACAGCAATAAAATCCCAAATACTCGCTGACTTTGTCATTGATTGGACAGAGATGACAGACAACACAAGTCCTCTAGACTTAGAATTTTGGACTCTTCAGTTTGATGGGTTAAAAGCCCGAGAGGCTCGGGGACTGGAGTGTTGCTCAAATCACCCTAATAAGATAAATTGTTCTATGTGTTACAGATTCACTTCCTGGCAACCAATAATATTGCCGAATATGAAGCGCTACATGGAATACCCATAGCCAAAGACATTGGCATAAACCGACTCATGTGTTACAGCGACTCGAATTTAGTTGCCAAACAAGTATCCGATATCTACAACATAAACAAGCACATGGAAGCATACAAAGCTGTTGTGGATGAACTATCTAAATAGTTTGAGGGTTTTGAGGTTCAACACATCCCTCGAGTAGAAAATGAGGAAGCAAATGCTCTATCAAGAATAGGCTCTACGTGGAAACTAGTTCTGGATGGTTCTTTTTTAGAGCACCTCAAGGTTCCCTCTATCACATGAGTTGATGAGGGACTATCCGATAAAATCCAACTCACCTTTAGTAGTAGTTTTGGCTGTAATTCCCAGCTAGACAAAACCCTACCTAGATTTCCTGGTAGACGTAAAATTACCCGAAGAAGAAGTTCTGGATGGATAGATCGTCCGACGAGCAAAATCCTACATGATTATCAACGGTGAGCTCTATAAGCGGAGTGTTTCTGGGGTTTTCCAGCGCTGTATTTCTCTGGAAGAAGGAGTAGAAATCTTACGAGAAATCCACGAAGGAGAATGCGACCATCATGCTGTAGCCAAATCCTTAGTGGCAAAAGATTTTCAACACGGATTTTTTTGGCTCACAGCTAACGCAGATGCCGAGAAACTGGTTAAAACATGCAAAGATTGTCAAAAGTACGCCCGTCAATCACATGTTCTGGCTGATCACCTAAGAACAATCCCTATTACATGGCCATTTGCGGTCTGAGGGCTTGATATGGTAGGGCCATTTAGAACGGCAAAATGTGGATTTACCTATCTCTTAGTGATGGTAGATAAATTTACAAAATGGATTAAGGCTAAACCCGTAAAAATTGTGATGGAGCCACAACCAGAAAGTTCGTCAAAGACGTAATAATCCTATTCAGATATCCGCACAATATCATTACCGACGACAGGAGCAATTTTTCCATAGGATAATTGTCCAAATTCTCCGAAGATCAAGTAATCGGACTTGATATTGAATCAGTCGCACATCCACAAGCCAATGAACAATCCGAAAGGGCAAACATTCTCATTTTACAAGGACTCCGACCTTGTCTCGAAGCACCACTTCGTCGTGCTGCGGGGGCTTGGGTCAAAGAATTACCATATGTGATATGGAGCTTACAAACTACTCTTAACAGGTCAACCAGATATACTCCTTTCTTCTTGGTCTACGGTGCAGAAGCAATTCTTCCGAGTGATTTAATACATCAATCTCCCCGAGTCAAGGCGTTTATCGAAGAGGATGCATAAGTTTATCTAAAAGATGATCTTGATATAATCGAATAAGTTCGCGTTGTTACTGAGCATAGATCTACATCCTATCAGAAGAAGTTAAGCAAGCACCATATTCATAGAGTACAAAATCTTTCATTCAGAAAGGGTGATTTGGTTCTCCGACTCGTGCAAAAAAGAAAGCACAAACTTTTCCCTATTTGGGAAGGACCTTTTATGATCAGGAAAGTTCTGCATAATGGGTCATATTATATAACCGATATGAGACCAATCAAGGAAAGACCTGGTACTCGAAAGAGAAAGAGAGCTGGTGGTAGTACAGATCCGGATGAATTGGATAATGCATGGAATATTGAACAACTACGTACCTTCTATTCTTAAATCTATTTCCTTGTAGTCATATTTACAAGTTTAAAGTGAAATAATGTATTGGTTCCCTCATAATTTTCTGAGAAGTTCTTTACCATCTTATTTCCAAAAAGAGCATGTCAATTTTAAAAATCCCAAGATGCTTGAAAGTAAATTTATGCTCATGTTTGTTCTAGTTATGATTTTTGAAACCTATAAAAATGTTACCCTCGGGTGTAAATCTCATTTTATGTTTATACTTTGATTTTTGGGATTTCTATTTTCATGCCCCTGGTTCGTTAGCTGTACTCAGTTTTCCCCATCCGCGTAACTTTTCCTCACTTTTCCCCTCACCATGTTAAGAAACCCTCGCGGGCGCTCGGACGGAGGGATGCCGTCAGGTCAAAGGCTTGACTGTTACATGCTGACTGGTGGGACCACATTGGGGCAGGTTGGGCGTTGAGCGTTACATTACGAGGCCTCGACCATTACATGCCTGATGGGTGGGGCCGTGTTGGTGCGGGTCCTGCCGTGGCCGATACATGCTGATGGGTGGGGGCCAGGATACACATCGGACCCGCCATCCTTCTCTCGCTGCCTTGTGGGCCACTTTTTTCCTAATTGGGTGGCCAGTGCAGGCAATGACAAATGGGGCCGTTCTGTGGGGCCATTGAATCCAGTGAACGATGGGGCCATCATGCGGGGCTGTTGAAGCCAATGACTGATGGGGCCATGATGTGGAGCTAGAGGGGGGATTTGCATATTCGCCACATTTTACGTTGAAACTTGTACTTGTATATTTGACATTTTGTGTGTCACTGACATGCGGTGGTCATGTGGCAAATATGCAAATTTCAAAGAAAATGTTCGTTATGTGGGGCCATCGAAGCCAATGAAAGATGGGGTTGTCATGTGGGGTGGGGCCTCGAAGGCAATGACTGATGGGGCCATGATGTGGATATGGAGGGGGATTTGCATATTCACCACGTTTTACGTTGCAACTTGCATATTTGCCATTTTGTGTGTCGCTGACATGTGGTGGTCATGTTGCAAATATGCAAATTTCAAAGAAAAGGTTCGTTCTGTGGAGCCATCGAAGCCAATGAACGATAGGGACGTGATGTGGGGCGGTCGAAGACAATAACCGATGGGCCGTGATGTGGGGCTGGAGGGGGATTTGCATATTTGCCATTTTGTGTGTCACTGACATGTGGTGGTGATGTTGCAAATATGCAAATTTGAAAGAAAAGGTTCGTTCCGTGGGGCCAGCGAAGCCAATGAACGATGGGGCCGTCATGTGGGGCCGTCGAATCCAATGACCATTAGGGCCGTGATGTGAGGATGGAGGGGGGATTTGCATATTTGCCACATTTTAGATTGCAACTTGCATATTTGCCATTTTGTGTGTCGCTGACATGTGGTGGTCATGTGGCAAATATGAAAATTTTAAAGAAAAGGTTCGTCCTGTGGGGCCATCGAAGCCAATGACCGATGGGGCCGTCATGTGGGACCGTCAAAGCCAATGACCGATGGGGCCGTGATGTGTGGCTGGAGGGGGGATTTGCATATTTTCCACGTTTTAGATTGCAACTTGCATATTTGCCATTTTGTGTGTTGCTGACATGTGGTGGTCATGTGGCAAATATGCAAATTTCAAAGATAAGGTTCGTCCTGTGGGGCCATCGAAGCCAATGAATGATGGGGCCGTCATGTGGGGCCATCGAAGCCAATGACCGATGGGGACATGATGTGTGGCTGGAGGGGGGATTTACATATTTGCCATGTTTTAGATTGCAACTTGCATATTTTCCATTTTGTGTGTCGCTGACATGTGGTGGTCATGTGGCAAATATGCAAATTTCAAAGAAAAAGTTTGGCAGATATGCAAAATTGGAAAATATGCAAAAATCTCGGAGCAGCTACTTCCCCAAACATTGACAGGTGGGGTTGTGTATGACACACGTGAGGTCGGATCTCTCTCTCATCCGCTCCTAGCCCCTAGCCCCGAGCAGCTCCTACCCCATTGGCGGTCAGAGCAGCCATCGTCGGCGCGTCAGCGGCTCCGTCCTACGGTGGCGTCGGATGGACTGACGCACTGCACCTCAACCATGGCTCCAGCACCTCTTTCGTCCGCATGCATTGTATGTTGAGGCAGTACCGACCGCAGGCAGGTCCGCCGCCCACGGCGACGGGGATTTTGTTCCTGATGCGGCTCATATCACTATAGAGCATCGTTGGGAGACCCCAAGAGGAAGGTAAGATGAGTACAACAACAAGTTTTTCCCTCAGTAAGAAGCCAAGGTTATCGAACCAGTAGGAGGAAGGAAACATCTCAAAGGTGTTGCTAGCAACTGGAAACCTGCACAACACAAACTCAAGACTTTGCCCCAATGAATAGTGAGGTTGTCAATCTCACTGGTTTGCTGAAAACAAAGGATTAACTGCATTGTGTGAAAGGTAATGGGGGTTTGCAGAAAGTAAACAGTAACAGTGGAAGATGTATCAATGGTAAAGATTGGACCGAGGTCCATAGTTCACTAGAGGTGTTCTCCTTAAGATAAACAACATGGCATGCTTGGTAAACAAATTACAGCGGGGCAATTGACAGGACAGAGCAAGGCATAACAATGCAATACTAGACATTCATGATCCTATGAGATTTGCTTGGGCTATACAACAAGATACATAGACCGCCATCCAACAGCATCCATGACTAGTAATCCACCTTCAGGTTATCATCCGAACCCCCTCCATTATTAAGTTGCAAGCAATGGATAACTGCTTTAAGCAAAGTGTGTAAGGTAAACAATCCACTTGTTCCATGTACAAGAGATAGTTGTTTTCTGCCTAGTAGCAACAACACATCTACAACCTTAGAGATTTCTGTCACTTCCCCAGATTAAATAGAGGCATGAACCCACTATCGAGCATAAATACTCCCTCTTGGAGTCACTAGCATCTACTTGTCCAAGATAGCTACTATAAACAGAGAGAATGCAAGATCTCAAACAACACAGACATGATAGAATCAATAAGATAGAATCATTAACAAATCTGACATAGTAATCTCATTATCCATCAGATCTCCACAAACACAACATGCATGATTACAAATAGATGATCTTGATCATGAACGGAGCTCAGAAGATCTAAACATGGTAGCACAAAGGAGGAGAAACAACCATCTAGGTACTACATGGACCCGTAGTCCAAGGTGGAACTACTCACGCATCATACCAGAGGCTGGCATGGTGATGAAGAAGGCCTCCGGGATGATCTCTCCCCTTTGGCATGGTGCCGGGAAGAGCTTCAGATCCCCCTGATCTAGGGACGATGGTGGCGGCGGCTACGGACTTTCGTGGAAGATTGATCGGGTCCTTAGGGTTTTGGTATCAGGGGCTTCTTATAGGCGAAGAGGGAGGCCAAGGGGGTTCCCGAGGCGGCTGCACCCCCTAGGCGCGGGCCAGGCCTGGCCACACGACCAGGGGGTGTGGCCCCCTCGAGGCCCTCCTCCATCTCGTCTTCTAGATCCGTGTTCCCCACGATAAAATATTGGCTTTGGCTTTTGTCCCGTCCAATTCCGAGAATATTGATTTTATGCCTTTTCTGGAACCAAAAACAGAAGAAAACAGGAAACTGGAACAGTGGCATCTTGTTAATAGGTTAGTCCCAGAAAACATATAAAAATACCTCAAAGTGTAGACAAAGCAAAGAAAAGTAGATACTAAACTAGCATGAAACATCAAAAATTATAGATACGTTTACGATGTATCAATCATCCCCAAGCTTAACTCCTGCTCGTCCTCGAGTAGGTAAGTGATAAAAAGAATAATTTTTGAGGTGACATGCACCATCAAAATCAAGATCAAACCATTTGCAAGCATTGAAAGCTGGGATCAAAGAACTCTAAACATGAGCATGAAAGAATAAGTTCTAACAGTAAGACAAAGTAACTATGCATGCAACATGAAAGGTTACAAACAAAGATCATGAATAACAATACATTGAAAGACGTTTGTTTGTTTCACATATAGAAAACATAGCATAGTGGAATTCACCTTGTCCCTCATGGAGTAGCAAATAAATGCATAGGACACCTTCAAAGTTCATAATAGTGACTAGATACAAATAGTTCATGAACAAGTAATATCAACAATATGAATCAATCAATAAGTTTTGGGACAATGCACATAGAACTAAGAATGGCAACTATGCTCTCTTAATTAGTGCCTAAGGATAGAAGGTGGAGACTCAATATAATGGTGGAAGAAAGGCCCTTCATAAAAGGGAAGAAGGGATTTCAAGTCTCATAAAGAGCTTCCAAAAATTATGATACTTGTTAGCTTTCAGCTCTCATTGCCCCTATCATAAGAATCTTGAAGTGATTAAGGTTAAAGTGAACAAACTATGGAGTATATGCTTGACAAAGTATAAGTTGGCAATCTCATGTCCCTTGAGTACGAGGGCCGCTCCTCATGCTACTCAATTTTAGTCACCAGTAAGTTCTTGTCATAGTAAGTACATGTGTATCATAGAGAACCGCCAACGGGGTACCCCTTGCACATGATACAGGAGCTATCCCATAATCAAAATGACAAGTCAAGCAGTCAATGAGCAACTTAGCAATATTCTTATTTACCATGGGAAAATGGTGCTTTTTTCGCTCTTTTCAATATGTCTCTTTTTTATAAGAAGAAAGCTTCATAAATTGCTCACTATGGTGATGCTTCAAGTTTCCACCATGATTAGGCATGGCTTAGGCTAGCGGCCCAGGTGTTTCTCTAACACACATACATAACTCCATGGACTTACAAACTCCCCGTTTATTTCACACCGATGAAATCCGTAAACAAAAGAGCATGATATCAACTGGGTACAATGTACAAGTGCAACGTTGAAAGCGTTCCCCATGACAGCATGGTTCTGCTAATTCCAACGTACAATTGCAAGCATATACAACACATATGATATAATGGTTCAAGTTTATTTAGGGGCAAGAAAAATAAAGTGTGCCATCAAGTTTGTGAGAGATAATCACTAAGTTTTCACATAACAAAATAACTTTTTAATTGGAAGATAGATAAAACGGAATATACTTTAAATGGTGTAACACACCATGCATAGCAATTTATAATGGACACTTTGGAATAACTTGGTTTCTTGGGAGTTGTATGCATGCGTAGAGCTTACTCATACAAGTGGAGGCTAGAAAAATACTAAGAGCGACCAACTAAGAGAGCAATAATGGCCATAATCATGCAGAGCGACAAAACATTACTAATCAAAGCATAAAGTGGTACCACAAATCAAAAACTAAATGATCATAGAAGCTAACGTGACTGGTCCATGGTCATAACATGGTGTGAGCATGTGCCAAGTCAACCCAAACAAAGCATCAAAGGAGAATACCCCAATACTATTCTTTTGTATGCTAAAACAACGCATGATTCTTTCAAGGAACATTAAGAAATCCTAATTTTCTGGAACAAGCCATGCTACAGCAATAATCACTAAGCATAAGGTCAAAAAAAATCTAGCATGACATGATAAAGTCTAAGCCACAGTCAAAGCAAGCTCCTCTTATACTATTAAAGCAAGAACTTTCTACTCCTCTCCAACACCAATCAACTTATTTAAAACAATACATCGAGAATGGGGGTCCAACTACTTTATTCAAGAAAACTAAGCAAACAAAAACCAAAAACGAAAACTAAGACGCTCTAAGAACAACACAACTTGTCCATGAAACAATAAAAATGAAGTGTCTAGAAAGACCTGAGATTTTTATTGATGAAGAAGGGGATGCCTTGGGAATCCCCAAGCTTTAGCACTTGTACCTCTTAAATATTTATTGGGGTGACATGGGGTGGCATCCCCAAGCTTGAGCTTTTGTCCATTCTTCATCTCATTACATCATTCCTTCTCTACACCTGAAAATTTTCCTTCATACAAAACTTCACACAATCTTCATTAGGAACATTAGTGTATTCAAAAGATAATAGACCTTTGGGTTTTAGTTTTAAAACAACAAACCTTTCACTAAAGACACAAGCTACTGTAGCAATTCCCTCAAAAAGCTCAATTTCCCAAAAGGAACCCAAAAAGGAATCAATAAGAAGCAAATGCAAATAATGGCAGAAATCTGTCAAAACAGACTAGCAGGTACAAACCGATTTTTTCAAAAACCTTCCGTTGCTAAAATCAAAAAGTGTTGAACTAACAAAAGTTAGCTAACAACCTGGTGGATTTATTCAGAAAAGTACAGCTCAATACAACTTACATATATTTTACACGAATTTTTACAGTGGAGGACAAAAATCTATTTTGGGACAAAAACTCCCCAAATCTTACTTCTCTCTCATTAGACGTTATTCTTGGCACAACAATCAAATAAAAAGGATAAGGAGAGGTCATTACAAAAGTAATAACTTCCAAGACTCAAGAAAACTATTGGGTTATCTCCTAAGAAGTACTTTTCTTTAACGCCTTTAAGTTAGGCACAAGAAGCAAGAATCAAGTATTTTCAAATGATGTAACACCCCAGTTTTAGTTAATCTTACATTAGGGTTTTGATTGCACATTCATAAGCATCATGCCTTAAAATGTGCATTGAAGAAAATAATAAAACCCTAAACCCTAACCTTTTTCCCGTCTTTGAAACAATTCAAATGGTTTGAATATTTTGAAAGCTATCAAAATGCGTGGAGACCAATCTGAATAAAAGGGCCCCACAATAGTTGGAATATTTTACAAAAGCTTCTGGTATTTTGAAACATCCAAAAACAGATTTGAAATGGAAAACACAAAACAGAAATAGAAAAAGGGGTTGTGAAATAAAAACTGGAGCCAGAGTTTGGCCCAGGCCGGCCCATCTCTCACTCCCCCTCTTTCCTGCACGCGCACGGTAGCCAGCGCTGCAGCCAGCGCAGCTTCCCGTAGCCCAGCCGCGGACCACCTTGGCCCATCTCGGCCCATTACCGCTTCAGCGTCGCCCCTGTCGTCTTCCTTACTGACGGCAGGCAGCTCGTTGTAGCTGCCGGCCCCGTCGATCCCGCCGCTTACTCCCCGCCGTCCATCGCTCCCGGGGGAGGATAAGATTGCCACCTCGACGCCCTAGCCATCATCATCCACTGCCGCTTTCCCCAGCGACCTCTCTCTTCCCTCCCACTGAGAGCCCGAACCCTAGCCGGCCAGGCGCTGCTCGTGGCCGTCTCTCCCGGCCTCCCCGAGCCCGGTTGAGAATCCCAGGAGCTCTGCCTTGCCGCCCTCTTCTTCCCCGTCGAAGGAATCGAGGAGGGGCGCTATGTATCATCGCCATCGACGTCTTCTTCCCCGACCCCAACAAAGTTCGCCACCGTCAATCAGCCCGATTCCGGCCTCGCCTGCCTTCCTCGACCCCTCTAACACGTTCAAGGTGAGGTCCTACGCCTCCCCGTCTCTTCCGTGCTTCCTGGCATGGCCTGTAGCACTCGCGCATCACGCGCCGCCGCTCGCCGCCATCGGGCACCATCACAGCCACGCCTCCGGTGACCATAACCGCGCCACCACCTTCGTGCTCACCTTGCTACACTGGTTCGAGTAGGATAGGTCTTGCAGCCCCGCACGCCCTCCTTCGCCGTTGCCGGTGACCACCCGACGGTGGCCGCCGAGCTGATGTCACCATGGCTTGATGCTGACCTGGCCCTGGGTCCCCTTTGACCGCTGACCGCCAGCGTGGCTGTTGAGGTGGCCTCGGGCCCCTCTGTCAGCGTCACTGGCTAGGTTTAGTCTGGGTGTAAAAAGTATCTGGTGCATGTGCTGATGTCAGCCTTGCGCAATAATTTTTTTAAAATAATTTAATAAATCCAGAAATTGGTTTAAATCTTATAAATTCAATAAGTAATTATTTATAAGTCAAAAAAATACAAATAATATATCAATATGTTCAGAAAAATGAGAACTACCTATCTAAGCTATAATCATGCATTGTTAAGCAACTTACATGACAAGTTTAATTAGAGAACTAATCAACCCCTCTCATATGCATTCGAGGTTTCCTCGAGTTAGCGTTGTACTACTCGAAACCCCGATTAAATTGTCGAGCATGCATTAGGGTTAATATTTAATACAATTTGACTTGTCATATTATCATACTTGCTTAAGAATTGCATCGATGCCATGTGTTGATTGTATCCTTTCTTTCCGGTGTTTGTTTCTTTCCGGTAGAATAAAATATCGAGATCAAGATCAAGATCAAGATCGAAGACCGAGATCAACACCGTCGAAGATCGAAAAAAAATACTTGATCTACACGATGCGAGAAGATTCAGGTCGCCGCTCTTCTTCCGGTACCATGAGGCGGATCTCGAGGGCGAGATCCATTGTTAGTGGTGTCGAATTGTGGCATCCTGCAAAACCACTACTAGAAAATCGCGTTGTTTTTGTGCATTGCATCATCATGACCGCATGCTCATGTCATCATGCCACCTTGCATTTGAGCATCGTCATCATCTTGCATTTGCTTGCATAAAACTATTTGCAGAAAAACCTATTTTGTGTTTTCTAAAACTCCCCGTCTTCGTTTCAAACGCAAAATCCGGGTCGCCGGAATATTTTATTTTGTCTGCTATCGGTTTGCAAAAGCCCGTTTTGAAATAAATAAAATACTTAATTATTTTTTAGTGGGGCAGTCGAACGGGCCGATTCGACCCGAACGACCACCCCCAAAATAAAACGGTCTACCCCAAAATCCTATTCCTACCCAACCTAGTCTACCCACCCCTCCAGCCACCTCACCCCAACTAATAATCAGCCGCCACATCACCCTTGGCCATCCCCCCTCCAATCAAAAGCTGCCACGTCACCCCCTGGTCAAACCCACTCCCCCAACCCTCTCTCCCTCCACCCCACACGCCCCTTGGCCCACCCGCGTCCCCTCGATCCCCTCGGCTCTCGCTCGCGTCCTGGCCTTTGCACCCTCCCTCTCCTCTCCAGCTGGCTCATGGTCCCCACCGCCGCCACTCCCTCGGCCACCCTCGCCGCCAGGGGGCCGTGGCTCTCCTCCCGTTCTCCCCTCCTCGCCCTGCTCAACACGGTGGCCGCCTCCGCAGCGCCCAGCTCTCCGGCCGACAGCCGACCGCCTCCTCCGCATCCGGCGCGCCTCCCGAGCCGAGCTCCCGCCTCGGCCCGTTACCCCTGAACGCGCGCCGCCTCCTCCAGCTTGGTCGCGCCGCCGCCGGCAGCGCGTCTCGGCCCGACTCCGCGCCAGGGCGTCCGCGGCCCCTCTTCCAAAGCCACCGCCAGGCGCCCTCCCGACTCCGCTGAGCCTGCAGCGCCGCCCGCCCTCTGCTCGCGTCCTCACGCCGGCGGCCCGCGAACCTCCGTCCTCGCGGCCCGCCTCCTCCTCCGCCCGGCAGCCGTCGTCGGCCTCCAGTGGCCGCCCCGCCGCCGCGTGCCTCGTGCCCTCTCCCCACCTCGAGTTCTGGCCGCCCCAGGTCGGCCCCGCCTCCACGCGACGTCCCGCGTCTGACCCGCCCTCGCCGTCGCAGTCAAGCACCTCGCCGCCGTCCGCCGCGCCTCTCTCGCCGGCCCGCTCGGCTTGTGTATGTGTGTGTATGTTGTGGCACTCGCGGGCACCAAGTTCTCCTCTCGGGCCTTCAAGATCTCCGTCACCGAACCCTCGAAACCTCCGACACGGAGCGGCGATGCATGACCTTGAGAAGGCCGACACGGTCCAAGATCCCCGGAACGCCAAGACCATCTACACGGGTCCGAAGACCAATCACGGCGCGCCCGAACCCCGTCAGAACACGCAAGACCCCTGGCGCTTGAACCAAGGGAACCTCGTCGAGAAAACCCCGGTACCAGAGGTCGACATCAGACCGAAGCGTCAAGGCTCCTTCACGGATCTCAAGTTCTCCGTCTCGGACGCCAAGATTGCCACGAGAACGCGCCCGAACGCTAACACCGACTCGATGGCGCGGGCCCGACAAGACCCTAGCGGCAAGACCGACCCGAGGGACGAAACCAAGATCTGGACGAGACCTATCACGAAACCACGAGTGCGCCAGATCTCCACGGTGTAACGACAAGACGGACGACAAGGACCGACGACCGCGGATGCGACAAGATCGTCGCTCGGACGCCAAGACCGCCACATGGAACGATAAGCGCTTCATCTCGGATACGCCAAGTACTCCCTCGAGGACGCCAAGTTCTTCTTCCCGAACGCCAAGACCGACCCGATACGAGGACCCGACAAGATCTTCGCGACGTCAAGAACGACACCGACCCGGAAGAATCCGATGCGCCCCGACACCGACCCAAGTCCTGCTCCCGGATGCGACAAGTTCTCCATCTTGTGTCCGATCCCGCCGATCCCGTCAAACCGTTCCCCTTCGAACCCTGAGACCGGACCCCGAACCCCGGAACCCCAAGATCTGCCGAACCCTAATGTGTGAACCCCTTCCCGAAACCCTATTTTATAATATAATAAACTTGTCGCATATTAAATTGTCATTCTCGCATGCATATCATTGGTTTGGGGGCCTTATGCCGATTCACCTTATAATTAAATATGGGGCCCATATGCGGGCAAATCTAGTCTTATATTGGCCTCATCTAAATTTGTGTAGCGAACTCGATGCTATCTTTTGCCATGTTCAAACAACATTTAAATTGCGGGGTAGCTAAACAACATGAACCACCTAATTCATTGTCGGGAACCCGGTTCCACTTAATTGACCTAATTGCATCGCACCTTTGCCATGTCATACATCATGCATGCATCATGCCGATCTTTTGCCGTAGTATTAAATATTGCATCCGGTGTTTCTTCTAGTGTTTTGCTTCTTCGCGGATAAGTCCGTTGAGTTGATGCGAGTGTCGCCCCGATATTCGGTTGAACCTTCGGCAATGTTTTCAGGCGAGCATCCCCCCCCTTTTCTACCTATCTTACTTTTATAGTATTTATTCCCTCATGTTGATCTATTGCTATCTGTGTTGCGATGCTCTAGATTCCGTACCCGTGATATCCCTTGCAGCCATATATTGCCTTGGACACATCCTATTACCTGTCGTTTGGTAGATAGTTGGACTTGCGTGTCGTAGTTGCTTGCTCAAGTGTTGTTGCCTGTCGTCAAGTACCACAGTGTTGGAGTAATGGCCGCATGTTGATGTTGGAGATGATCATGGTTTTACTTATCGTTCACTTTAATTCCTGTTTAACAACTAAAATTGAAGTAAGCAGAGGCATTGGTGGGTGATAGATAATATTTGGTTTCCGACCGCCCACTTGTGTCCCGTAGGACCGCGAGTTCTTGACACCTGTTCCGAGATCGAGCGCGCTAACCACAGGTGGGGAGATATGGGCCCCCCATTGATTATTACCTGATTTCAAAGTATTGTACTGGGGGCCACAAACTAGTTTGAGGTTTTATTTACGATCCTGTACTTATGCCATGCCTTACTGCTTTATTTACGTTTGTGCGAGGAGCACACTGTACTGTTTAGGAAGCGGAGTGTTTTCGCGGTATCGATAGTCCCGTTTGGGGATTTGCTGTCGTTTACAGCCACTGACGCAAACCCTAAGTCCGTCTCGGAGACCGGCCGACTTCGTTGCGGGTTCGACTTGGTGGGGTGGCCCCCCGTGCTTTCTTTGGGTCTGGGAACATCGTGACTTAGGCCCCGCCGATATACCGATGGGTGTATGTTAACTGATCTGGCAAAAAGGGTCGAAGTGCCTGTGGATACTTTGGTGCACCCCTGCAGGGTTAAATCTTTTCGAGAAGCCGTGTCCGCGGTTATGGACGACTTGGAGCACAGTGCTTGATCATAGACAACTATAACTAAAGTTTACTGTTATAAATTGACTTGTATCCGATATGACTAGTAATCAGCTTCACTACAACGGAATGGCTAAGTAAAAGTACCAACAACTGCTGGGTTTTGGGGTTATCTCATGTTATTTGTATCTGACTAGTAAGTGTTGCAACTACAATGTAATGGTTAAATAAAGATGCCCACTGCTTAATTTATCAGGATGATTATCTAAACCTGACTAGTAATTGCCGCAACGATAACTGAATAAATAAAACTGCCAACTGTGTGAGTTCCTCGGTTGACTTCCTCGTGTGGTCTCGAGGGGGAAACGCCAGGATGGGGTTGTTTGGTGTTAGTATCAGTCCGGTTCCGAATAGGTCTTTCTTACCCCTCTCTGATAGCCGCCAGTTATATCGAGTCTCTATAGGTTGTTTAGTGTATGCTGCCGCTGCCGCTTCAGTCCACCATACCTTTGTACACGAGGACCACCGAATTCTAGTCTCGCCGTGTACTGGCCTTAGTACTGACGCTCCTCTTTTTCCTTTGCCCTTTGTCGGCACCCCTTTTGTTTAAGAAGGTTTTGAGATCGACGTCGTTAGCAGGGTTAACCTTCCGGCTTGGCCTGGGTAGGGTTATGGACGCCATGGGTTATTCTTCAGGGCTCTTAGCCCCATTTGCATCTTTTCCGTAGTCGGACGCTCTATCATTTTCAAGGTGATTTGAATCTTGGTACATTATATCTGTATTCTTGACTCATTGAGTCGCTGCTGTATATATATATCTGTTCTGTGGGTCCCATCGAGGACTGTTGTGTAATGTTATTACTTCGTTTTCCACCATACGAAAGTGCTGGTGAGCACCTTTGAATCGTTTCTATGCGGGTTTGGCGGACTTATTTGAAACTTGCATAGGGTCGATTCGAGGGTGTTCTGAGTGGTATCGAGCTCATGATTCGATACCCCACAAGTCCAGCCTGTAGGATATCCTAGCTAACTGCCGAAGTAGAGTGTCAAAACTATTTTTGCAAAATCGGTTGGATAGTTCTGGTTAGGTCTGCTTTTACTCCTTACCCCTCTGCTATTCTCCTCTTATCTCTACGCGTTTTGAATCCGCTCTCTTCTCTTTCTTCGAGTCCAGGAATTCTCGTTGTTGGGTTCCATCGTACCTTCAGGGTTTCGCTTCCTCCTTTGGTAACGGTGTTCTACCATCCGGTGTTCAAGCTGCCTGAGGAATCCGTCTACGGTGGTACCATCCTTTGTTCCTTCTCGTGCCTTCCGGTGTTTTCCGACGCGACGACATCCTCTATGCCAGATCCGATGCAGAGTCTGCATCACTCCTTTGATCCGAACCTCGCTTGTCGAGATCTTCAGTCTAAATCTTGAGGGTTGGTTGCATAATCTATCTGTTCGTGTACAGGGTAATGCTTTGAGTGCGGGATGGAGTCGCGACCATACCACTACTCTTATCATTTGCTTTTGTATATGGAATGGTGGATCGCTGCAATTTTACTCCTTCCATGGAAGTTAGAGGTGGCCTTACCTTTAACTTTGTCCGTTGTTTTCTGGAGTGTTCTCTTGATGATCAGGACAACGACCTCTTGTTAGTGGTGTCGCAAGGATCTACACGATGCGAGAAGATTCAGGTCGCCGCTCTTCTTCCGGTACCATGAGGCGGATCTCGAGGGCGAGATCCATTGTTAGTGGTGTCGAATTGTGGCATCCCGCAAAACCACTACTAGAAAATCGCGTTGTTTTTGTGCATTGCATCATCATGACCGCATGCTCATGTCATCATGCCACCTTGCATTTGAGCATCGTCATCATCTTGCATTTGCTTGCATAAAAATATTTGCAGAACAACCTATTTTGTGTTTTCTAAAACTCCCCGTCTTCGTTTCAAACGCAAAATCCGGGTCGCCGGAATATTTTATTTTGTCTGCTATCGGTTTGCAAAAGCCCGGTTTGAAATAAATAAAATACTTAATTATTTTTTAGTGGGGCAGTCGAACGGGCCGATTCGACCCGAACGACCACCCCCAAAATAAAACGGTCTACCCCAAAATCCTATTCCTACCCAACCTAGTCTACCCACCCCTCCAGCCACCTCACCCCAACTAATAATCAGCCGCCACATCACCCTTGGCCATCCCCCCTCCAATCAAAAGCTGCCACGTCACCCCCTGGTCAAACCCACTCCCCCAACCCTCTCTCCCTCCACCCCACACGCCCTGGCCCCACCTCCACTCACGCACGCTCCCGCTTGGCCCACCCCGCGTCCCCCTCGATCCCCTCAGCTCTCGCTCCCCTGGCGCTGCACCTCTCTCCTCTCCGGCTCCCGGCGCTCATGGCCGGTCCCCGCCGCCCTTGCTCCTCGGCCACCCTCGCCGCCGGGCCCGTGGCCTTCGCCCCCGTTCTCTCCTCCTCGCTGCCGCGCCGCCAACACCGGTGGCCGCCTCCGCATGACACCGCTTGACTCTCCGGCCCGGCAGCGCCGCCCGCGCCGCCTCCCTCCGCATCCGCGCCGCCCGAGCTCCCCTCGGCCTTACCCCCGAACGCGCGCCGCCTCCTCAGCTTGGTCGCCGCCGCCGGCAGCGTCGCTCGGCCCGAGCTCCGCGCCAGGGCGTCCGCGCTGCCCTCTTCGAGCCACGCCGCCCTTCCCGACCTCCGCCTGAGCCTGCCGGCGCCGCCCGCCTCTCTGCTCGCGTCCGCCACGCGCCGGAGCGGCCCCGCGAACCTCCCGTCCTCGCCGGCCCGCCTCCTCCTCCGCCCGGCAGCCGTCGCCGGCCTCCAGCGACGCGCCCGCCGCCGCGTGCCTCGTGCCCTCTCCCCACCTCGAGCTCTGGCCGCCCCAGGTCGGCCCCGCCTCCATGCGACGTCCCGCGTCTGACCCGCCCTCGCCGTCGCAGTCAAGCACCTCGCCGCCGTCCGCCGCGCCTCTCTCGCCGGCCCGCTCGGCTTGTGTATGTGTGTATGTTGTGGCACTCGCGGGCACCAAGTTCTCCTCTCGGGCCTTCAAGATCTCCGTCACCGAACCCTCGAAACCTCCGACACGGAGCGGCGATGCATGACCTTGAGAAGGCCGACACGGTCCAAGATCCCCGGAACGCCAAGACCATCTACACGGGTCCGAAGACCGATCACGGCGCGCCCGAACCCCGTCAGAACACGCAAGACCCCTGGCGCTTGAACCAAGGGAACCTCGTCGAGAAAACCCCGGTACCAGAGGTCGACATCAGACCGAAGCGTCAAGGCTCCTTCACGGATCTCAAGTTCTCCGTCTCGGACGCCAAGATTGCCACGAGAACGCGCCCGAACGCTAACACCGACTCGATGGCGCGGGCCCGACAAGACCCTCGCAACGGCAAGACCGACCCCGAGGGACGAAACCGAAGATCTGGACCCGAAGACCTATCCCCGAAACCCTGAGTGCGTCGACGACCAGATCTCCACGGTGTAACGACAAGACCGACGACAAGGACCGGCGACCGCGGATGCGACAAGATCGTCGCTCGGACGCCAAGACCGCCACATGGAACGATAAGCGCTTCATCTCGGATACGCCAATTACTCCCTCGAGGACGCCAAGTTCTTCTTCCCGAACGCCAAGACCGACCCGAGACGAGGACCCGACAAGATCTTCGCGACGTCAAGAACGACACCGACTCGGAAGAATCCGATGCGCCCCGACACCGACCCAAGTCCTGCTCCCAGATGCGACAAGTTCTCCATCTTGCGTCCGATCCCGCCGATCCCGTCAAACCGTTCCCCTTCGAACCCTGAGACCGGACCCCGAACCCCGGAACCCCAAGATCTGCCGAACCCTAATGTGTGAACCCCTTCCCGAAACCCTATTTTATAATATAATAAACTTGTCGCATATTAAATTGTCATTCTCGCATGCATATCATTGGTTTGGGGGCCTTATGCCGATTCACCTTATAATTAAATATGGGGCCCATATGCGAGCAAATCTAGTCTTATATTGGCCTCATTTAAATTTGTGTAGCGAACCCGGTGCTATCTTTTGCCATGTTCAAACAACATTTAAATTGCGGGGTAGCTAAACAACATGAACCACCTAATTCATTGTCGGGACCCCGGTTCCACTTAATATTGACCTAATTGCATTGCACCTTTGCCATGTCATACATCATGCATGCATCATGCCGATCTTTTGCCGTAGTATTAAATATTGCATCCGGTGTTTCTTCTAGTGTTTTGCTTCTTCGCAGATAAGGCCGTTGAGTTGATGCGAGTGTCGCCCCGATCTTCGGTTGAACCTTCGGCAATGTTTTCAGGCGAGCATCCCCCCCTTTTCTACCTATCTTACTTTTATAGTATTTATTCCCTCCTGTTGATCTATTGCTATCTGTGTTGCGATGCTCTAGATTCCGTACCCGTGATATCCCTTGCAGCCATATATTGCCTTGGACACATCCTATTACCTATCGTTTGGTAGATAGTTGGACTTGCGTGTCGTAGTCGCTTGCTCAAGTGTTGTTGCCTGTCGTCAAGTACCACAGTGTTGGAGTAATGGCCGCATGTTGATGTTGGAGATGATCATGGTTTTACTTATCGTTCACTTTAATTCTTGTTTAACAACTAAAATTGAAGTAAGCAGAGGCATCGGTGGGTGATAGATAATATTTGGTTTCCGACCGCCCACTTGTGTCCCGTAGGACCCCGAGTTCTTGACACCTGTTCCGAGATCGAGCGCGCTAACCACAGGTGGGGAGATATGGGCCCCCCATTGATTATTACCTGATTTCAAAGTATTGTACTGGGGGCCACAAACTAGTTTGAGGTTTTATTTACGATCCTGTACTTATGCCATGCCTTACTGCTTTATTTACGTTTGTGCGAGGAGCACCTTTGTCTTGTTTAGCGGAGTGTTTTCGCGGTATCGACAGTCCCCGTTTGGGGATTTGCTACCGTTTACAGCCACTGACGCAAACCCTAAGTCCGTATCGGAGACCGGCCGACTTCGTTGCGGGTTCGACTTGGTGGGGTGGCCCCCCGTGCTTGCTTTGGGTCTGGGAACGTCGTGACTTAGGCCCCACTGACATACCGATGGGTGTATGTTAACTGATCTGGCAAAAAGGGTCGAAGTGCCTGTGGATACTTTGGTGCACCCCTGCAGGGTTAAATCTTTTCGAGAAGCCGTGTCCGTGGTTATGGACGACTTGGAGCACAGTGCTTGATCATAGACAACTATAACTAAAGTTTACTGTTATAAATTGACGTGTATCCGATATGACTAGTAATCAGCTTCACTACAACGGAATGGCTAAGTAAAAGTACCAACAACTGCTGGGTTTTGGGGTTATCTCATGTTATTTGTATCTGACTAGTAAGTGTTGCAACTACAATGGAATGGTTAAATAAAGATGCCCACTGCTTACTTTATCAGGATGATTATCTAAACCTGACTAGTAATTGCTGCAACGATAACTGAATAAATAAAACTGCCAACTGTGTGAGTTCCTCGGTTGACTTCCTCGTGTGGTCTCGAGGGGGAAACGCCAGGATGGGGTTGTTTGGTGTTAGTATCAGTCCGGTTCCGAATAGGTCTTTCTTACCCCTCTCTGATAGCCGCCAGTTATATCGAGTCTCTATAGGTTGTTTAGTGTATCTTGCTGCCGCTTGATCAACATACCTTTGTGGCGAGGACCGCGAATTCTAGTCTCGCCGTGTCTTGGCCTCGATCGACGCTCCTCTTTTTCCTTTGCCCTTTGTCGGCACCCCTTTTGTTTAAGAAGGTTTTGAGATCGACGTTGTTAGCAGGGTTAACCTTCCGGCTTGGCCTGGGCAGGGTTATGGACGCCATGGGTTATTCTTCAGGGCTCTTAGCCCCATTTGCATCTTGTCCGTAGTCGGACGCTCTATCATTTTCAAGGTGATTTGAATCTTGGTACATTATATCTGTATTCTTGACTCATTGAGTCGCTGCTGTATATATATCTGTTCTGTGGGTCCCATCGAGGACTGTTGTGTAATGTTATTACTTCGTTTTCCACCCGCACGAAAGTGCCTGGTGGGCACCTTTGAATCGTTTCTATGCGGGTTTGTGTAACTACCTCAGTGAACTACGCTCCTAGATACAAGCCTGGATGAGTGATAGCGGTTGAAATAGTACGGTGGGGCCCCAAAAGCCACTCACTGGTAGTCCTTTCAGACGTCCCAACCGCTACCCTCTCAACGGGACTGTCACAGGCGGCGTGGTCGGCGAAGGATCAACTACGTACACAAGTGGGTATGTCATAAGCCACCATACAAGAGTACATCACAGCCATCCCATCTAGAAAGAAAGAAAATATACCAACGCCATACGGCAAGATTCAAATGACACGGATAACTATATTTTAGGATAACTCCTCATACGGCACATCGAGTATCATGCGGGCGGCAAAGCGAGAATCCGAAATGCGGATAAGAAGCAAATCGGCATAAGATGCCATAGAAAATAAGCACATCCCAACTACAGGTCTCACGGATCCCGTTCCGGAATCTCTACACCATACGATCGTTGCCCACATCATCGGCTTCTTCCACCGATGTCCGTCACGAGAAGGTACATTCATCTGAATCAAGAATTTATCGTGTGAGACCCTAAAGGGTACTCGGCAAGTCTTAATGCCTCTAAAGGGACACAACACGGGGTGACGCAATTGCAGCAAAAGATAAACCCTAGCAATTCTGGATAAGCGCTAACCATCCGCCTAACCAATGATAGCGGATGTCCGTGAATTAAGTACAATGATTATAATGGTAATCTCATCCGATCCATCCTCCTCCACCTTACCAACAGGAAGCGGACAACCCCATCCGTTGGCAATTTTATTAACCATTCCCGAGTATGGCACTATTTACTAGTCAAGTTACTTTAGTCATATTAAAAGCGGTACTTTAGTTATGCTTGTCTATGATCAAGAAACGTGCTCCAAGTCGTCCATATCCGCGGACACGGCTTTGAAAGTTTTACCGGCGGGGTGCACCAATAGCAACACACGCTCGATCAACCTCGGAAAAACCAAATCAAAACCCAGAGGCTTTCACGGTGAACAATCACAAGATTCAGAAATATTTCGAGGCCACCCTTAAGTAGAATCATAGCGGAGTAAGCAAGCTTGAGGCGGCCTCAAGGTTGGGTGGGCCATTGTGAGCATTGGGAACCGAAAGTGTGGCTGGGCTTGTCGACACAGCGGAATCGTGTCCCACTCCTAAGCGATACAGCGTGCTCCTCGCTGATCGTAAATAAAGCGGTAATCATGGCATAAATGCAGGATCGTAAATAAAACCTCAAACTAGTTTGTGGCCCCAAGAAATAAGAGCGGAATCAAGCTACGGTCGAGGGGGTCCCATATACCTCCCGGATGTGGATAGCGATAAATCAAGGAACAGGAATCAAGTACTCGGGGTCTTACGGGACACAAGTGAGCGGAAAAACCAAATAGCAGATGTTGCTCACGGTGCCACTTTCTTTAGTTATCCCGAACTACTCGGGTTAAGTTGTTTAGGTACCTCATTATTCAACAGACTCTCACAAACCCTACACATGCTGTTCTGACATTCGCATGGCTCAAACAACTCCTATAGTAGTGGCTCATGGGATGGAGGAACAAGCTTGGTGGAGTTTAAAAGTAAAGGCTATGCATACTTGGGATTCAATTTAATGCAATCGCGACTCGATGATGCAAGAATAAGATAGAGGCAATAGGTCTGTATGTATGCAAGCATGTGGTAGTGCTTGCACAGTATCTCAGTTGAACCGAGGGGAGTGCAGGTAGTGCTCTGGTTCTCTTTATACTGACCCACCTTTCGGTGTCTATCCGAGAAAAACCAAACAAACAAGGCCAACATGAATATAGAGCACAAGCATATGAATAAGATGCGTCAAGCAAACAATCATTCCATGATGAATGATGCACAATTTACATGGCAAGAAAAGTAGCATGGCATGGTGAGGTGTGGTGGACAAGAAGATAACATTTAAGTGGGTTTTAGTCTCATTTCTTTGCCATAACAGTTGTTGTTCCACATATATTTATATGATGCATGCTGCAATTGAAGTCATGGATAGCATAAACAGAAAGGTCTCGTCGAGCTGATCAATTTAGACTACTTATTTGCTAAATTTGGAATTACAAAACATTAGTTATGATTTAATGAAAAATCCAGTGGCAATTGATGTAATTAAACTAAACTTGGAATTTTACTTGTGCAAAAGTCAAAGTAGATGGCATATTTGAATTCCTCTCATCTTGCTGATATCCAAACATATATTATTTGTCTAATTTGGATAAAGTATGAAAAAGTTATTAATAATCTGAATAGAACTTTGAATTTTGAATTTATTTAAACAGGTTTGAATTTGAAAACAGATCTGAAACGTTTTCCACTTTTTCTACTCATTCCTGAGTCGCTACGGTGGGGACAGGGGTGCTACGGCCTGTGACGGCTGAAAACCTGAGGAACCGCGGGTTCATTCTGACAAAAGCCGAGTCTTTTGCAAAGTTGCAGCAGACGACAAGGGCCAGCTGGACCGGGTTGAGCAAAACGAGATGGCAGGGGTTATGTGCAAACACGCCGCGCTACTTTTCTTCCTCTGCAGACGAGCGAGCACGCCTGTGACGAGAGAAAAAGAGCGCGCGAGAGGTCGAACTTCGCGACCGCATGACGCCTGATGGCGGAACAGTCTGGTGGCCGGGCTGATGCTAGCGGGCCTCGCGTGCTAGATGGGGTAAGCGCGCCCGAGCACACGCTTCGCCGCCGCTTGGCGTTCGGCGAAGCGATCAGTGACCGGAAGCAGCGAGGCGGGGCGATGTCTAGGAGGTCGTGGGCTCACCGCAGGCGTCTTTGGCGTGGTCGGTGTGGCGAGGAGCAGGGCGATCAGCAGCGGCTTCGCGACTGAAGCTAGGTTTCGTCGGCGTCGCTGGTCTGGCGCTCGGGTCGTCCCCTCCTTGTTGGCGGGCACGGGGACGTCGCAGCGGCTCCAGGAGGCCTCCTCGACAACCTCGCAGCACCCTTCTCCGGCTAGATCGTCTGGGCAGGTGGTGGGCTGGTGGTGGCGAGCCGGTGGCGAAGGATAAAGAGGGGGAGAGGCGGCGCTTGAGGTAGATCTGGGGTTGGGAGGCGAGAGGAATGTGGGGGATAAACGCCAGGGGAGGAGGCTAGCGTGGGGAGGGTTAGCTGGGCGCGCCCGGCCACTTTTCAGCTCACGTGATCAGCATGGGGGCGGGGTGGCGTTGTCGGTGAGGAGCAGGAGGTGGCCAGGCGTCCTAGAGAGGCGTCTAGAAGGTGGGGTAGGGGCGTGGCTTAGCTGAGAGAGAGCTAGAAGGGGAAGGGGTTAGCTTCGGGTAGCTAGGTTGGGAGCTAGGGTAGGAGAGAGGGGCATGGTCGGGTGGGGCATGTAGGGTGCTGGGGGGGGGCGCATGGTAGGTAGAGAGAGGTGAGAGGGACATGGGGCATGGGAACATGCTAGATAGAAAGGGTGGTACTAGGGTTTGTTTAGGTAGATGTAGATTAGAGTTTGCTTAGAGATAAAGGGTAGATGGTTTGGGATTGGATTTTGGGTTTTGTTAGAGGGAGGTGTAGTGTAGGGTTTAGTTTTAGGATAGATATAAATTAGGGTTTAGTTTTAGGGGGATGTTGATTAGAGGGGGAAGGTAGCTTAGGGTTTAGGTTTAGCTAGAGGACGAGATGGCAAGGGTGGGACTAGGGTTTTGCTAAAGAGGTAAGAAAAGATGGAGGGTGCTAACTTGCTCAAGCATGCTTCAAGTACAAGCTCTAAACAAGCGCAAGCAAGAAAAGGAGGGAGAGGGGGAGAAAGATGGCCATGTGGTGATGTGGATAGGATCATGCATGTCCCATTCAAAGAACAAGCATAAACCAAGCAAGGGTGGTATGGTAGGGCATGCTCATTAGCACATGTATGTGCATGGGGCATGGGGTAGGGATCTAGCTAAAGGGGAAAAAGAGAGGGAAAGATCTAGAGTTTATACTCACAAAGCAAGGTTAAGCAATGAAGGGGTGGTCCATTTAGAAATCCAAATTAAACCAAAACCAGAAAAGGTGGCACTTGCATGGCACATGCAAGATGATTAATGCCGATTATCCTTGTGAGAACAAGGATATCAATATGGCACTATCCATCTGCATTTCCAAAATATGGACAAGGCTAAGCGAAGAAGATGGGTGGATCCAACCAACAACATGGGCTAGGGATAACTCAATAGAATGCCAAGCCCATATTATTGTATGGTGGAATTATAAGGTGGTGAAAGATAAGGTGGTGGAGTCAAAGAGATGCCCCAACTCAACTTGGGCATTTAACAATTCAGTAAGAACCAAATACAATATAAAGAGGCAAATACAATTAATCATGCACATGAGATAAGAACCAACAAGAAAAGGTTTTTATATGATGCTCAAATGCAAGGTGATATGATGACATGAGCATGACATGATGATGATGCAACAATTATATGTTGGAAGTGGCCCATTTATTATTATGACATGTAGCATTACGGGGTTAGACAACTGGGATGCTACAACTCTCCCCACTAAACAGGAATCTACTTAGAGATTCTAGGAAGAAGAAGAAGAAGACACAAAGAGAGAAGGATGGTTGTACGGAGTTCATCTTCACGCTCCCATGTTGCTTCAGCAGAATGGTGTGACCTTGCACCTTGCAAAACTTGATGGACTTGTTGCGAGTCCCACGTTCTGCGGTCTCAAGGATTTTGGTGGGGTGTTCACGATAAGAGATCTTCTTGGAGGTCGATTAGCTCATGGTCCACGGTCTTGCGGGGTCTTTGACGCACTTCTTGAGCTGAGAGATGTGGAAAACATCATGGACTTTGAGTTTTCGGAAGCTCGAGTGCATAAGCAACTTCTCCTCTTCTACCACGTATCTTGAAAGGACCGATGTATCTAGGAGCCAACTTTCCTTTGATACCAAGGCGGTGTGTTCCTCTCATGGGAGTGACACGAAGGTGACGAGATCACCGAGGGCATATACCATATCTGTGCTTCTGTCATAGTTGCTCTTCTGCCGACTCGAGCAATCTTGAGTTCTCGAATGATATGCACCTTCTCCTCTGCTTGAGTTACAATGTCGAGGCCAAACCAGATTCTTTCTCACACTTTGACCAACCAATGGGAGTTCTACACTTGCGACCATAGAGAGCCTCGAATGGTGCCATCTTGAGACTCTTACGGAAAGCTGTTGTTGTAGGAGAATTCAGCATATGGAAGGCATTCCTCCCACTTCATGCCAAAGCGAGATGACACAAGCTCTAAGCATGTCCTCGAGAATCTGATTGATCCTCTCCACTTGTCCTTGCGGTGAGGGTGGTAGCGATCTTTGAAGTTCAACTTTGTTCCCAAAGCTTTTTGGAAACTCTCCCAAAACTTCGAGGTGAAGATGCTCCCACGGTCTGAACTGATTTCAAGTGGCACCCCATACAAAGAGACAATCCTGTTGATATAGAGCTCAGCCAACTGAAGTCCAGAAATTGTTTCTTTGACTGGGAAGAAGTGTGCCACTTTAGAAAGTCTGTCGATGACAACAAAGATTGCATTGTTGCCCTTCTGCGACCTAGGAAAACCAGTGATGAAGTCCATCTCAACTTTCTCCCACTTCCATTCTGGAGGTTTCAATGGCTGTAGAAGACCAAATGGTTTCTGATGGACAGCCTTCACCCTACGGCAGACATCACATTCTGAGACATACTTGGCGCAATACCGTTTCAACCCAGGCCACCAGTATTGTGTTTTCAAGTCCATGTACATCTTTGTGCTGCCAGGATGGATAGAAAGAACCGAATCATGTGCCTCCTTGAGCAATTGGTCTCTCAGGCCCGGGTAGTTTGGAACAAACATCCGGTGATCAAAGAAGAGCGTGCCTCGATCATCAACATGGAAGGATTCATACTTCGGAGTGCCAAGCTTAGAGATGAGCTTTCTAGTGTGCGGATCACCAAGGCAGCGAGCAATTTGTTCTTCCAAGAGAGGAGTAGCGAAGGTTCACAAGATGCCCTTGTTCCACAATCTCGAGTTGGTGGCGAATTCCTCGCACAAGAGAGGCTGCTGCTCTTCCACCATGAGGTTGTTGACATAAGCTTTACGGCTAAGCGCATCTTCCATGACATTTTCTTTGCCTGGAGTGTAGTTGATGGTCACATCAAAGTCATTGATTGCTTCAATCCATCTCCTTTGCCGAAGATTGAGATCAGGCTGAGTGAAGATATACTTCAAACTCTTGTGGTCCGAGAAGATCTCACAACGGTTACCCAGCAAGTAGTGCCTCCACAGCTTCAAAGCAAAGACCACTGCTGCTAGCTCAAGGTCATGTGTGGGATAGTTGACCTCATGCGTCTTCAACTGACGAGAGGCATAAGCAACCACCTGTCTCTCTTGCATAAGGACCGCACCCAATCCTTGCAAAGAGGCATCGCAGAAGATCTGGAAAGGCTTAGATGTATCCGGAGGAACCAAGACTGGTGTGGAAGTGAGCTTCGCTTTGAGTGTCTCAAAACTTTCTTGACAAGCAGGAGTCCACAGGTACTTCTTGCCTTTCTTGAGGAGATCGGTAAGAGGCTTTGCTATCTTCGAGAAGTTCTGAACAAAACGACGGCAATAGCTAGCCAAGCCGAGAAAACTCCGCACTTCCTTGACATTAGCAGGAGGAAGCCATTCAACTATTGTCTTCACGGTTTCCGGGTTGACTGCAATGCCCTTGGCAGAGATGACATGTCCCAGATATGTTACTTCAGGCAACCAGAACTCACACTTTGAGAACTTTGCATACAAGCGGTTCTCACGAAGCTTATTCAGGACACATCGCGGTGCTCTTCATGCTCCTCCTTAGACTTGGAATGAGCGAGAATATCATCCAGATATACCACCACAAACTTGTCCAGGTACTCCATGAAAACGGAGTTCATCAGCCTCGAGAAGGTAGCAGGTGCGTTGGTGAGACCGAAAGACATGACCGTGTACTCATACAGGCCATAACGAGTGGTGAAAGCTGTTTTGGGCACATATTCTTTGCGTATCTTGATTTGGTGATAACCACTTCTCAAGTCCAGCTTAGAGAACACCACAGCTCCCGCTAGCTGATCAAATAGATCATTTATCCGAGGAAGAGGATATTTGTTCTTGATGGTTTTAGCATTTAGAGCCCGATAATCAACACATAGCCTATCGGTTCTGTCACGCTTCTTCACAAAGATTGTTGGGCTACCCCAAGAAGAAGTGCTGTGTTGAATGAAACCCAACTTCTCTTGTTCATCAAGTTGTCGTTTGAGTTCAGCCAACTCAGAAGGACCCATTTTATATGGCCTCTTGGAGATGGGAGCCGTTCCAGGTTCAAGCTCGATCACGAACTCAACCTCGCGATCCGGAGGCATACCTGGCAACTCTTCAGGAAAGACATCCGGGAACTCACAGACCACTGGTACACCCTGAATAGCTTCCATAGCATCATTATTCAGATCAGCCAAGGAATAGAGCTGGACATCAGGAGTCAGACTTGGAGAAAAGACTATGTGGCCTTCAGGGATCTTCAGAGACACTGAGCGTTCAGCACAATCAATCACAGCTGAATTTGCTGTCAACCAATCCATGCCCAAGATGACATCAATGTCAGAGTTTCCCAGAACAATCAAAGAAGCCAAGAATGAAGAGCCACCAATCTCAATCTGGTTGCCATGGCTGATATGAACAGCCCTCATGTTTGCTCCAGGAGAAAGAACCATTAACCGCTTTTGGAGAGGAACCATGACTAACTCATTCTCATTTGCAAACTTGTGAGACACAAAAGAATGCGATGCACCAGAATCAAAGAGAACTCGTGCGAGGCGGAGTTAGCCGAGAGCATACCATGACAAATCCAGTGCGAGCTCGGCTTGAGAGGCGTTAGCGATTAGCGCGAACAACCGCGAACCGGGCTTAGTGTTGATGTTGAGAGCCGAGGCGGTGGTGCACGAACGAAGGAGAGCTTGATGCGAGATCTTGGCGGGGGTTGAGGAGAGCTTTGTTCTTCATTGGGCAGTTCAGGGGATGTCCATGATCTCCACATGTGTAACAAGCACCGTGAGGACGTGGGCGAGTAGCGGGGACTCGCCAGCGCTCGGTAAGGGTTGTTGTAGCCCCAGGAGCGCGATGGTGAAGTTTGATGGCCTTGGCGCGTAAGTTGCAGGTCTTGGTGGAGGAGCGGCGGTGGGGTGTTAGGAACCCGGACACGCCGCTTAGAAGGAGTTGCCATATGCCGAGCTTGATGCATCCTGCTGTGTTTCTTGGACTCCTCGAACATCGCCTACTAGCCTCCTCTTGTAGTGCCATATCTGCAGTTCAGGAAGGTTGCGGTCTTGCATGCGTGAGTGCATACTTGATCGACGCATTGAGCCCTTGCACGAATCTTTTACGCTTTTCTTGTCATCGGATACCTCATCACCACCATAGCGAGACAGGTTCATAAAGTTCTGATGTAGGTGTTGGCGTTATCATTTCCACTTGGTCGAGAAAGCATCCTTCATCCTTTCCATCACAATATCTGAGAGAAACTGTTCTTTGAAAGCTGCAGTGAACCTCTCCCAAGTTGGCTGGAACCCAGTGCAGCTTGCCTTCAAGTAGTTTTCCCACCATAGAGCCGCATCTCCCTTGAGAAGGTGGGTAGCACACTTGACCCACTCCTGTTCTGGAACATCAGCAGTCTCGAGCAACCTTGAGATCTCGCGCAGCCAATCATCCGCATCAAGAGGTCGGTCAGACACATCAAACTGCCGAGGGTTGAACTTGAGGAAGCTCTTGATATCACCACGCTTGGGAGGTGGAGGAAGTGGAGCGAACTCATTCCTTCTGACGCTCTCCTCGAAGCGCTGCTGGTTCTCTTGCATTGCCGCCAAAGCATTAGCTATGCTTGAGCTGAGCCGATTAGGAGGAATATCCTCCTCGATCCCGTGGGGAGCCATCCCATCATTGATGTAAAACTCAAGTCGGTACTATAATGGAAGATGATAATAATCGAGAATAGTACCAAGATGGAATTAACCAAGATTAAAGGATACAATTCTTGAGATGATATAAAAATATCAACAAAGTTCATAGCACCTCAAAGATATTAAGTATATCGCACCACTGAAAAAGTGTGGTACACAAACATATCAAAGAAAAATTTTCCACAAATTTCGGCACTAAAATACCAATAGATGCAAAATTACTTAACGAATCAAGATTAGTGACTCTACCGATCCAATATACAAAAGCAAATGATACAAGTAGTGGTATGGTGCGACTCCATCCTGCACTCAAATCATTACTCGCACATGAACAAGTGGAACACATATCCTAACCCCTTCTTCTCACGTGAAACCTAAAGATTGGCACTACGGAAGCGAACACCCCAAACAAGATAGCGTCGGATACAAAGAGGAAGATAGATTTCGTCGGTTTACAAGAGCACATCGGTATGGAAAGTACCAGCAGTTGATAACCAAAGCGGATAAGATAACAACTTGGATGCAACAGATAGACAAGGGATTACACACACACACACACACACACCCTATGGTACTACGAAACCCGAACACGTGAATCCTAGTTTGAACTTTGAGAAGAGGATTGAAAGCGTTGCACTTCCTTACGAGAAGAGGGTGGGTGGGAGGAGAAGAAAAATGAAGCAGTCCTACTCTCGCGTCTTGTTTTCCTAATATACATAACTACTCAAAATATTTGCTAGGCCGACAACGACCGTTTGGCTGAAACCACGAAGGTCGGGATGGCTCGATACCAATTGTAACTACCTCGGTGAACTACGCTCCTAGATACAAGCTGGATGAGTGATAGCGGTTGAAATAGTCGGTGGGGCCCCAAAAGCCACTCCTTGGTAGTCCTTTCAGACGTCCCAACCGCTACCCTCTCAACGGGACACTGCAGGCGGCGTGGTCGGCGAAGGATCAACTACGTACACAAGTGGGTATGTCATAAGCCACCATACAAGAGTACATCACAGCCATCCCATCTAGAAAGAAAGAAAATATACCAACGCCATACGGCAAGATTCAAATGACACGGATAACTATATTTTAGGATAACTCCTCATAAAGACACATCGAGTATCATGCGGCGGCAAGCAGAATCCGAGTACGGATAAGAAGCAAATCAGCATAAGATGCCATAGAAAATAAGCACATCCCAACTACAGGTCTCACGGATCCCGTTCCGGAATCTCTACACCATACGATCGTTGCCCACATCATCGGCTTCTTCCACCCGATATCCGTCACGAGAAGGTACTGTTCATCTGAATCAAGAATTTATCGTGTGAGACCCTAAGAATTTTCGGCAAGTCTTAATGCCTCTAAAGGGACACAACACTGGGGTGCGCAATTGCAGCAAAAGATAAACCCTAGCAATTCTCTGAGATAAGCGCTAACCATCCGCCTAACCAATGATAGCGGATGTCCGTGAATTAAGTACAACAGTTATAATGGTAATCTCATCCGATCCATCCTCCTCACCTTACCAACGAGGAAGCGGACGAACAACCCCATCCGTTGGCAATTTTATTAACCATTCCACGAGTATGGCACTATTTACTAGTCAAGTTACTTTAGTCATATTAAAAGCGGTACTTTAGTTATGCTTGTCTATGATCAAGAAACTGTGCTCCAAGTCGTCCATATCCATGGACACGGCTTTGAAAGTTTTACCGGCGGGGTGCACCAATAGCAACACACGCTCGATCAACCTCGGAAAAACCAAATCAAAACCCAACGAGGCTTTCACGGTGAACAATCACAAGATTGAGAAATATTTGAGGCCACCTAAGTAGAATCATAGCGAGTAAGCAAGCTCGAGGCGGCCTCAAGGTTGGTGGGCCGGCTGTGAGCATTGGGAACCGAAGTATGGCTGGGCTTGTCGACACCGCGAATCGTGTCCCACTCCTAAGCGATGCAGTGCTCCTCGCACAATCGTAAATAAAGCGATAATCATGGCATAATGCAGGATCGTAAATAAAACCTCAAACTAGTTTGTGGCCCCAAGAAATAAAGCGGAATCAAGCTACGGTCCAGGGGGTCCCATATACCTCCCGGATGTGGATAGCGCGATAAATCAAGGAACAGGAATCAAGTACTCGGGGTCTTACGGGACACAAGTGAGCAGGAAAAACCAAATAGCAGATGTTGCTCACCGGTGCCACTTTCTTTAGTTATCCCAGAACTACTCAGGTTAAGTTGTTTAGGTACCTCATTATTCAACAGACTCTCACAAACCCTACACATGCTGTTCTACGACTCGCATGGCTCAAACAACTCCTATAGTAGTGGCTCATGGGATGGAGGAACAAGCTTGGTGGAGTTTAAAAGTAAAGGCTATGCATACTTGGGATTCAATTTAATGCAATCGCGACTCGATGATGCAAGAATAAGATAGAGGCAATAGGTACTGTATGTATGCAAGCATGTGGTAGTGCTTGCCTGGTATCTCAGTTGAAGCGAGGGACGGGTCTGGGTAGTGCTCCTGGTTCTCTTGATACAACCCCTGCTCAGTGTCTATCCGAGAAAAACCAAACAAACAAGGCCAACATGAATATAGAGCACAAGCATATGAATAAGATGCGTCAAGCAAACAATCATGCCATGATGAATGATGCACAATTTACATGGCAAGAAAAGTAGCATGGCATGGTGAGGTGTGGTGGACAAGAAGATAACATTTAAGTGGGTTTTAGTCTCATTTCTTTGCCATAACAGTTGTTGTTCCACATATATTTATATGATGCATGCTGCAATTGAAGTCATGGATAGCATAAACAGAAAGGTCTCGTCGAGCTGATCAATTTAGACTACTTATTTGCTAAATTTGGAATTACAAAACATTAGTTATGATTTAATGAAAAATCCAGTGGCAATTGATGTAATTAAACTAAACTTGGAATTTTACTTGTGCAAAAGTCAAAGTAGATGGCATATTTGAATTCCTCTCATCTTGCTGATATCCAAACATATATTATTTGTCTAATTTGGATAAAGTATGAAAAAGTTATTAATAATCTGAATAGAACTTTGAATTTTGAATTTATTTAAACAGGTTTGAATTTGAAAACAGATCTGAAACGTTTTCCACTTTTTCTACTCATTCCTGAGTCGCTTACAGGTGGGGACAGGGGGTGCTACGGCCCACGCGACAGCGACTGAAGGCACAGGGAACCGCGGGTTCATTACAGCAAAAGCCAGGAGTCTTTTTGCAAAGTTGCAATGACACGACAAGGCCGATTTGGACCGCGGGTTGAGCAAAACGAGATGGCAGGGGGTTATGTGCAAACACGCCGCGCGCTACTGTTTTTCTTCCTCTGCAGACGAGCGAACGACGCCGAGAGAAAAGAAGCGCGCAGGGTCGAACTCGCGATCATGACGCGAACGGTGGGCGGAACCAGCGGCGGTCAAGGGCTGATAAGCGGGACGCGTGCTAGATGGGTGGGCGCGCCCGAAGCGGCAGCACACGCTCGCCGCCAAGATCGAGGCGTTCGGCAAACGATCAGTGACCAGAAGCAAGCGAGGACGGACGATGTCTAGGAGGTCGTGGCTCACCGCAGGCGTCTTGGCGTGGTCGGTGTGGCGCGGGAGCGCGATCAACGCGGCATGGGACAAGCTAGGGTTTCAGCGTCGTGCGCTGGTCCTGCTCTCCGGTGCGTCTCCTCCTTGTTGGCGGGCACGGGACGTCGCAGGCTCCAGGAGGCCTCCTCGACAACCTCGCAGACCCTTCTCCGGCTAGATCGTCAGGCCGGTGGTAGACTGGTGGTGGCGAGCGGGCGAAGGAGAAAGAGGGGAGAGGCAGGGCGCAGGGTAGATCTAGGGGTCTGGGAGAGGCAGAGAGGAATGTGGGGGATAAGAACGCTGTGGGGAGGAGGCTAGCGTGGGGAGGGGTTAGCTGGGCCAGGCGGCCACTTTTCCAGCTCACGTGATCAGCATGGGGGCAGGGTGGCGTTGTCGGTGGGAACAGGGAGAGGCAGGCCCTTGGGGCGTCTAGAGGCAGGTGGGGGTAGGCGTGGCTTAGCTGAGAGAGAGCTAGAAGGGGAAGGGGTTAGCTTCGGGTAGCTAGGTTGGGAGCTAGGGTAGGAGAGAGGGGCATGGTCGTGTGGGGCATGTAGGGTGCTGGGGTGGGGCGCATGGTAGGTAGAGAGAGGTGAGAGGGACATGGGGCATGGGAACATGCTAGATAGAAAGGGTGGTACTAGGGTTTGTTTAGGTAGATGTAGATTAGAGTTTGCTTAGAGATAAAGGGTAGATGGTTTGGGATTGGATTTTGGGTTTTGTTAGAGGGAGGTGTAGTGTAGGGTTTAGTTTTAGGATAGATATAAATTAGGGTTTAGTTTTAGGGGGATGTTGATTAGAGGGGGAAGGTAGCTTAGGGTTTAGGTTTAGCTAGAGGACAGATGGCAAGGGTGGGACTAGGGTTTTGCTAAAAGAGGTAAGAAAAGATGGAGGGGGTGCTAACTTGCTCAAGCATGCTTCAAGTACAAGCTCTAAACAAGCTCAAGCAAGAAAAGGAGGGAGAGGGGGAGAAAGATGGCCATGTGGTGATGTGGATAGGATCATGCATGTCCCATTCAAAGAACAAGCATAAACCAAGCAAGGGTGGTATGGTAGGGCATGCTCATTAGCACATGTATGTGCATGGGGCATGGGGTAGGGATCTAGCTAAAGGGGAAAAAGAGAGGGAAAGATCTAGAGTTTTATACTCACAAAGCAAGGTTAAGCAATGAAGGGGTGGTCCATTTAGAAATCCAAATTAAACCAAAACCAGAAAAAGGTGGCACTTGCATGGCACATGCAAGATGATTAATGCCACGATTATCCTTGTGAGAACAAGGATATCAATATGGCACTATCCATCTGCATTTCCAAAATATGGACAAGGCCAAGAAAAGAAGATGGGTGGATCCAACCAACAACATGGGCTAGGGATAACTCAATAAAATGCCAAGCCCATATTATTGGATGGTGGAATTATAAGGTGGTGAAAGATAAGGTGGTGGAGTCAAAAGAGAGATGCCCCCAACTCAACTTGGGCATTTAACAATTTAGTAAGAACCAAATACAATATCAAGAGGCAACTACAATTAATCATGCACATGAGATAAGAACCAACAAGAAAAGGTTTTTATATGATGCTCAAATGCAAGGTGATATGATGACATGAGCATGATATGATGATGATGCAACAATTATATGTTGGAAGTGGCCCATTTTATTATTATGACATGTAGCATTACAGGGGTTAGACAACTGGGATGCTACATTTTGGCGGACTTCGCTGAAACTTGCATAGGGTCGATTCTGAGGGTGTTACATTATATTACCTGATCCACTGCTCCTAGCATAACTAGATTTGGCTTGTGTGCATTGCTAGAGCTTATATTTGTGTCTCTCTTAGCCATGCTTAGCTGTTGAGTCTGGTTCATCCAGATGATGTATCAGATGCAGAGAATATAGTATGACAGGAGAACGTGATGAGATGAGATCAATCATATGAGTTAAACATGCTAAGGCTTATATGGGAGGCCACGGTGGGATGTGGTTTTTATAGTCCCATGCTCACCATCACTAGGACCCGGAGTTCTTGCCTCTTGAACCAAGACGAGCGTAAAAACACACGGGGCCTGGAAAACCTCACGAGTGACTAACTTTCCTAGTAGATTCCATGAGTCACATAGTTCGGGCGTTCCATTCGACATACGCATTGAAAACGTTTTCGAAAGAAGGGGGTGAAGGAGGTGCATTTATAATAGGTAGGGAAGCATGGACCAGGTTTCTTGGGGTTGATGGAGAACTGGTGAACCAACCCCGCCTCACATCTTTAAGGACCGGCTTCGGTATTTGACGCGTTACGAAGGAACCATCCTTATTGCGTGACTCATGGTCTAGGCGAAAGAAAGGTAAAGGTTGTGTCTAACCACTCTCTTCCGGCATTCCAAGGAAGAGGGCTAATCTTACGTGGCATTAAGAGAAGGTTAGTACGTGTGGGTAAAGTTCTACACCCCTGCAGGGTAATAATCGTTTCGAAAAGCCGTGTTCACGGTTATGAACGACTTGGGAATGAACGTGATGGTCATAGATAACTTGAACCTAATCGTAAAACTTGGCAGATCAACGTGTGCTTAACGATACTTCCTCATGGGTACGAGGGGGTGATCCTAGTTGAGGTTGAGATGATGATGACTTGGTGGATATCAAAAGATGATGATCAATACTTTGGAGACGTCGCTCTCTTATCCCCTTTTAAAATATTCTGATTAGACGAGCTTCTTCTCTCTCTCTTGTTTTATAAACAAAGATGGCTTTATGCAAAACAACTTCACCGGCTATAAGTCTTGCGGAGTACACCCTGTACTCACCCTTTCTTTGTTGATACTTTTGTAGCAGATTAAGTGCTCCCTTGAAGATGAGTTTGATACTGCGTCGACACCGACGAGTAGCTTGGGGTTCCTGGCCGGCAGCCTGGAATCTATGGGCTAGGACGTCATCGTTATTCTTTACGCCTCTTAGGACATTTGTTAAGTTTGCTATACTTAATAGAATAATTTGCCTTCCGTTGTTTTGTTTGTTTGCGGTCAGTGACCGCTGCTTGTAATATTTTGGCTCTTCGCTCAGTTCTGAGCTTGCTGTAATAATTTTGTGTCGTAGGGTCACTGCTGTGTTACCGATTCTTCACTGAATATTCTCGAGCTCAAGGTTAAGCTTATGTCAGACGGAGGTCTGGGATTTGTTTAGCCCTGATCCCGGGGGTGTCACAAATGAAGAAGCATTAACATCAAACCTTGCTTTCAAAGGAGCAAAAGGCAACTTCTCTCTCCTCATAGGGAAGTGTTCAATACCTTTCTTGAATGGAAATTGATATTTAATGGTGCCTTCTTTCATATCAATGATTGCACCAACAGTTCTAAGAAAAGGTCTTCCCAAAGCAATAGGACAAGAAGCATTGTATTCAACATCCAAAACATAGAAATCAACAGGGACATAAGCATTATTAACCATAATAAGAATATCATTAACACTTCCCATGAGTTTATTTTTAGCATTATCATCAAGTGGGACATCCAAATAGCAATCTTACAAAGGTGGCAAATCAATAATTTCATAAATCTTTCTAGGCATAATAGAGACACTAGAACCAAGTTCACATGAAGATTTGAGATCAAAGTCATTCACTTGCATATTAATGATGGGTTCCCAACTATCTTCTACTTTCCTAGGAATAGAAGCTTTGTGTTTCAACTTTTCTTCCTTAATTTTAATAAGAGCATCTGTAATGTGTTTGGTGAAAGCTACATTAATATCACTAGCATTAGGACTTCTAGTAAGCTTTTGTAGGAACATGATCAATTTAGAAATATTGCAACCATCAAGATCAAAATCAAACTTAGCATCACTGGTAGTAGACTCATTGGGTTTAGGCATTGTGGTAGGAGGAATAGGTACTTCTTGTGGTTTGGTGGCATCCATATTGGTGGTGGTAATAATGCACACACTATTGTTTCTAGCAATTTCAGCTTCTCTCTCCCACTTAGCATGTAGTTGGGCTAACAGTCTAACATTTTCATCAATAGTAACTTGTATGGCATGAGTAGAAGCAAAGGTACTTTCCAAGATTTCAGGTTTAGCAGCCATTTTATTAATAAAAGAGGATTGTGCTTCAGACAACGATGAAATATTTTTCTCAACATTCATGAGATTTTCCTCCACAATTTTGTTGAAAGTGGTTTGTTTACTAATAAAGTCTTTAAGCATGACTTCAAGTTCAGAGGAAGCACTTCTAATATTGTTGTTGTAGGAGTTTCCATAAGTATTGCCATTATTAGGAGGATAAGGCCAATAGTTATTGTTACTACCAAAATTATTCTTATAGGCATTGTTGCTGAAATTGTTATTTCTAATGAAGTTCACATCAACATGCTCTTCTTGAGAAATCAAAGAGGCTAAGGGAACATTATTTGGTTCTATATGAGCTTTTCCATTAACAAGCATAGCCATTATAACATCAATCTTATCACTCAAAGAGGAGGTTTCTTCAACATAATTTACCTTCTTACCATGTGGAGCTCTCTCAATGTGCCATTCAGAATAGTTGACCATCATATTATCACGGAGCTTTGTTGCAGAACCCAAGGTAATGGTCATAAAGGTACCTCCAGCAGCTGAATCCAACAGGTTTCTTGAAGATATGTTCAAACATGCATACAAAGTCTGGATAATCATCCAAGCAGTCAATTCATGAGTGGTACAATTCTTAACCAAAGATTTCATTATTTTCCAAGCTTGAGCAACTTGTTCATTATCGAGTTGTTTAAATTTCATTATTTCACTTCTCATAGATATAATCTTAGCAGGAGGATAGTATTTTCCAATAAAAGCATCTTTGCACTTAATCCAAGAATCAATACTATTTGTAGGCAAGGATAGCAACCATTCTTTAGCTTTTTCTCTCAAGGAGAAAGGAAAAAATTTGAGCTTAATAATATCTCCATCTACATCCTTATATTTTTGCATCTCACAAAGTTCAACAAAGTTATTGAGGTGGGCGGCAGTATCATCAGAACTAGCACCTAAAAATTGCTCTTTCATCACAAGATTTAACAAAGCAGGCTTAATTTCATAAAAGGTAGCATTAGGAGCAGGTGGAGCAATAGGTGTGCTTAGGAAATCATTGTTATTTGTGATAGTGAAGTCACACAACTTGGTATTCTCAGCAGAGTTCATTTTTGCAAAAGTGGAGAAAACCAACAGCAACAGCAACTAGAGCAGGAACTAATTATTTTTTGTTTTTAATAAGAAAAGCAAACCAAACGAAACTATTTTTTTTGGAGTTTTTGATAAAAAGAGGCAAACAAAACAAGGGAAAAGAAAATAAGCAAAACAAAAATAGAGTAAATAGAAAGGTTGTGAAGGAATCCCCTTGTGAAGCGGTCCTTACACTCCCCGGCAACGGCAGCAGAAAAAAGGCTTGATGCAGCTCAGATCACTTTAGAGCTTCGTTGGGAGACCCCAAGAGTAAGGTATGATGAGTATATCAACAAGTTTTTTCCTCAGTAAGAAAACAAGGTTATCGAACCAGTAGGTGGAAGGAAACGACTCAAAGGTGTTTCTAGCAACTGGAAACCTGCACAACACAAACTCAAGACTTTGCCCCAACAAACAGTGAGGTTGTCAATCTCACCAGTTTGCTAAAGACAACAGATTAACTCTATGGTGTGGAAGGTAATTGTGGTTTGCAGAAAGTAAACAGTAACGGTGGAAGATGTATCAATGGTAAAGATTGGACCGGGGTCCATAGTTCACTAGAGGCATTCTCCTTAAAATAAACAACATGGCATGCTAGGAAAACAAATTACAGCGGGGCAATTGACAAGAAAGAGCAAGGCATAACAATGTAATACTAGACATTCATGATCCTATGAGATTTGATTGGGCAATACAACAAGATACATAGACCGCCATCCAACTGCATCTATGACTAGTAATCCACCTTCCGGTTATCATCCGAACCCCCTCTAGTATTAAGTTGCAAGCAACGGATAACTGCATTAAGAAAAGTGTGTAAGGTAAACAATCCAATTGTTCCATGAACAAGAGATCATTGTTTTCTCCCTAGTAGAAACAACACATCTACAACCTTAGATATTTCTGTCACTTCCCCAGATTAAATAGAGGCATGAACCCACTATCAAGCATATATACTTCTTCTTGGAGTCACTAGCATCTACTTGGCCAAGATAGCTAATAGAAACGAAGAGCATGCAAGATCTCAAACAACATATACATGATAGAATCAATAAGATAGAATCATTAACCAATCTGACATAGTAATCTCAATATCGATCGGATCCCCACAAACACAACATGCATGATTACAAATAGATGATATTGCTCATGAACGGAGCTCAAAAGATCTAATCATGGTAGCACAAAGGAGGAGAAACAACCATCTAGCTACTACATGGACCCATAGTCCAAGGTGGAACTACTCACACATCATACTGGAGGCTGGCATGGTGATGAAGAAGGCCTCCGAGATGATCTCTCCCCTCCGGCAGGGTGCCGGGAAGAGCTTCAAATCCCCCCGATCTAGGGACGATGGTGGCGGCGGCTACGAACTATTTCATGGAATATTGATTGGGTCCTTAGGGTTTTGGTATCGGGGGCTTCTTATAGGTGAAGAGGGAGGCCGAGGGGGTACCCGAAGCGGCTGCACCCCCAGGCGCGGGCCAGGCCTGGCCGCGCGGCCAGGGGTGTGGCTTCCTCGAGGCCCTCCTCCGTCTCGTCTTCTGGATCCATGTTCCCCACGGTAAAATATTGACTTTGGCTTTTGTTCCGTCCAATTCCGAGAATATTGATTTTCTGTCTTTTCTGGACCTAAAAACAGAAGAAAACAGGCAACTAGCACTATGGCATCTTGTTAATAGGTTAGTCCCATAAAACATATAAAAATACCTCAAAGTGTAGCCAAAGCAAAGGAAAGTAGATACTAAACAAGCATGGAACATCAAAAATTATAGATACGTTTACGACGTACCAGTTCCGCCGCCATAGCTCGACGCACGATCACATCATTTGCTAGTAGTGTTTGGTAAGACCTTCGCTCCTCCTCCGCCCACCCTAATCAACTGGTTCCCGTAATTTCCTCGATATTACATGGGTAAATTAGTCTTCAATGTCTGGTCATAGCAGGTACACCGGCGAGGGCGGGGATTCGATCATGTCGTGGCCATGTTGTCCTTATCCTACCATGTCAGAAGTGCAGGTAGCTCCTTATCTTTGTACTACTGTTGAATTTGAAGTGCCGCCATGGCTTGTCAGACTGATTTTAATTGGGTTTGTTTTGAGATTGTTATAGTGTGCTATGTAGGTCGATGATCCATGGTACATTGCATACCAAGATGAATCAACCTAGTGGTCTTGCCAGAGGATGGATTTGGAGAATATGGTTGCAAATTTAGGTGATAAATTGACCCGTAAAAACCTGTTGATATTAGAGATGAAGCGTACTGTCGAGGAAGAAAAAAAGAACTCGGAGCTTATTCGCAAAGATAAGTTGACACTTGAGGCTGATCTTGCCATATCTGATCAAGTGGTAGAAAATCTAAAACATAAACTTCAAGTGAAGGGGGAAGAGAATAGTAGATTCATGTGGGCAGTTTTAGTAGTTGTCATCCCCGTCCTAACAGTTGCACTATGGGGTTGTGGTGAAGGTGGCACATGTAATGATTAGTTGAATTGATAGCTAATTTAGATAGTAGAATTGTTATTCGATGTATGGTTTTGAGTTCCTGCAAATTTAGTCACTTTGCGGTCCCAAAGTTGTCATGAGAATGCATTGCGGGGCCCGAGTTGCTTGCCATTGGATCTAGCGGCCCATAGTTGGCATGCCAAATGCCATGTAGACTTGCAGCGTTGACGGCAGCATCCATTACCCGTTCTTCCTAAGTCCCCATTATTCTTCTCCAGAGAGGCGATCTATCAAAGAAAGTACTACTCCTTCTGATCCAATTTAGTTGACTCAAATTCGTCAAGATACGGATGAATCTAATACTAATTCATGTCTAGGTACAATCAAATCTAGACAAATCTAAATAAACTAATACAATCCCACCAGATATTGTCAAAGCAAGTAATGCTACTTATGAATCAGCATATCGACCGGTCTCACGGCTCAAATACATACTCCCTTCGACCCATATTAGCAGTAAAACTTGACTAGATACGTTTCATATCTAGATGAATCCAAGTCAACTAATATGGGTCAGAGGGAGTATCAAATTTATTCAAATCGGTTCACAGGGGCTTGATCTGCACCGTCACAGTGATGTTGCGGATGATGGCTTCAATTGTCGTCGCTTCGATGACCACTGTCGGCACCGCCGCCGCCTCAGTGTCTTTAATCAGCAACGGATCTGAGGAGGTGAACAGGAGTAAGACAGACAGAGAAATAAATTTCAGACGCTTAGATCCTCACCGCTGCACGCCGTTCCAGCCGCCACGCTTGGATACGTGCCGCCGCAAGCCGTTCTGACACCCACACCTAGGTCCAGGCCGCCACACGCCACTCTGACCGCTAGGCTTAGATCCGTGCCGCCGCACGCCGTTCTGACCCCCACGCTTAGGTCTGCACCAGTGCATGCCATTTGGACCGTCAGGCTTGGAACCGTGCCGCCGTACGTCGATAGGAGGGGAGGAAGATGCAGCTGGTATACGTGCGATAGGGAAAGGGAGGGAGAGACATCTAGCCCGTCGGGCTCTCCTCTCCGTACAAGGTAGGTGCGCCCATCAGGAGAGAGAGACCTCCAGACTGTCGGGCTCTCCTCTCCGTACAAGGTAGGTGGGCCCATCGGGAAAGAGAGACCTCCAGCCCGTCGGATCATGATGTATCCAGTGGTGGTTAGCCAAGATCCGTGTGACAAACATCTCGACCAATCGGAGTGCAATAGCTGTTGTGAGGGTTTGAGTCAGGAGAGAGGGGAAAAGTGAGGAAGCCTTTAGCATGAGGGGAAAAGTGAGGAAAACTTTAGAGGAAGGGGAAAACTGAGTAGAGCTAATGAAAACAAGGGCACTCAGATAAAAAAATTAATAAGGGAAATTCAAGCTTTTGGCATAAAAAATGGAAAATGTGTTATTTGAACAAAATATTTCTTCTTGGCTGACATTATATTGTTTGCAACTCAGATATACACATGTGTTCCAAATTTGGCCTCATTTAGACAAAGTATGTTTTGGGATGGGTTATTTTGGAGGTTGATCAAGTAGAAAGCCCTGCATCTTCATAGCTAGTAGCTCATTCCAACAAGGGTTCAAGAAGTGGTTTAGGGGATAAGTCCATTTCTCTTTATTTTCTTTCCTTTATTATTCATGCTAGGTTGTAGGCAATATAACAAGACTCCATTTGAAGGTTGCACTATGTTTTGACTTTTTTTGAATTAAACTAACACTAAAACCATTTTTTTGAATTTAATCACTTAGAAAAGAAAAATGTGGCTGATTACAAGTTAATCCAAAATTTCCAATTTCACATGGTAAATCAATACAAGATACACAAGTGTGCCAAATTTTGGATCAATTGGTTAACATTTAAGCCATGAACTAGCTAAAACCCATGTGTTGACTACATGTACATGGCAAAACTGAGCAGTGCTAAGCAACTAGGTGCATGACCATAGAAACTTGCAATAACACATACATTATGGGATTATCCAACATACAAACTTGGGAGCATTACACTAGTTTGAATTAAATACAAACATTGACAGTAGTTCAAATTTATCATACAAATTTAAATTAATAATTCAAATCCATTTTTTCTTTCTCCTAGCGTTTTTCGCCGGGTTCACCACCTTGCTCCTGGTGATCCTAGCTGGAATATTCTCGGAGTCCACCATCAGCTTCTTCTGTTTTCCCTTTGTTCTTTTTCCCTGCATCCAATGAATCAAGTGCTTCAGTCTATCGTACAATTGGTTCAATCACGTTACGATCCACTGGTTCATACGGTTCAAAAAGGATTGTCCTCATTTCTTCCATATCCGCTGGTGTAATTCCTTTATGCTTGAACTATACTTCAATCTCTCACGCAGTTGATGTAATATTATCTCGATCGACTGGTTCAATCTCCCCTTCATTTGGTTCAATCTCCTCTCGATCGACCGGTTCAATCTCCCCTACATTTGGTTCAACCTTCTCTCGATCGACTGGTTCAATATCCTCTTGATAGACTGGTTCATTCTCCCCTTCATTTGGTTCAATCTCCTCTTCATCAACTGGTTCAATATCCCCTGCATTTGGTTCAATCTCCTCTTGATCGACTGGTTCAACCTCCCCTGCATTTGGTTCAATCTCCTCTGCATTTTGTTCAATCTCCTCTCGATCCATTGTTTCAATCTCCCCTGCATTTGGTTCAATCTCCTCTCGATCCATTGGTTCAATATGCAATGTATCCATTGCTTCATTCTCCTCTCATTCAAACACTTCATTCTCATCTACATTTGCTGCTCCCGCCTGATCATCCATTCCATAAGCTGGGTTCACTGCATTTTTACAAAGCCTAGAAATGTGCCGTAGGATCCCACAACGTTTGCACTTACGTCGTCGAGGTGGTGCACCACCCTCTACACTATCTCTTATCCTATTCTTCCTTGGCCTACCCGCTGGTCTAGTAAAAACTGGAGGGTATAGCTTGAAGCCTGGATCCACTTCCATCCATTCGTATTTTCCTAACAAGGCTGGAACATTCTGAGCATATGCTGCCCTAAGTTTGGCAACGGAGAAATACTCCGACACGTACTGATCAACTTCACCCTCTTCACCTCCTAGAACACCCATGAAAAACAATGCATGTATGGAGGATTTCCCACGAAGCTTCCATTGCCTGCAATGGCATGTCCAACCAACCAAACTCACTGGATACCTCCATTGCCTATCTTTACTATCAGTGTACGTTACCTCATCCTCCATTCCTCTTCTAATGCATTTCATCTTCAATTGTTTTTCCCTGGCATGCAAATCCTTAATCAAATATGGGAGGATAATATGGCTAGCATATACTGTTGATGCAATTCTTTGACACAAATCGATCTTTATCATGATCATCTGCCTAATCTTATCAAATATTTTCCACAACATAAGCCCTTTCAATGACTTGACCTTTGCATTGGAACTCTCTGCAATGTTACTTGTTACATAGTGTACCTTGAAAATTTCATTGATTTGGCTTCTTAACCACAACATTCCATGATGTGCATCCAAGTACTCCTTCACCGCGGGTTTTTGTTTATACAACACTTCCAAATGATACAAATGCTTCCTCAAACTTCATGTGTATGAAGCTGGCCATAGGTTGTCAGTATAAACTTTACCCTTGAATTTCTTTGTAAAATTATGCACTAAGTGTCGCATACATTCCTTATGTTCCACTCTGGGAATACTGCTTCTACAACTTTCTCCAAACCTTTGCAAGCGTCTGTGTGGATAGTAAGTCCTGGTGGATGACCTATAAGGTCGCGCAAATTCTCCAGAAACCAGGTCCAACTTTCCTCTAGCTCAATCTCCAAAACTCCATAAGCAACAAGGAACATCCAATTGTGGCCATCAACTGCAGTAGCAGCTACTAGTTGTCCTTTAAAACTGCCATAAAGAGCTGTTGCATCCACATTCAAATAAGGCATGCAACCATCCATAAACCCTTGGCAGCAAGCTTTGAAACAAATAAAAGCCCTTCTAAAGCACTCCTTCTCCATTGTCTTCCCTCTTATTTTGTACTGAACTTTATGCCTGTCTATCTGTACTACACTACCTGGACTAGCCATCTCCACTTTAGCTTTGAAGCTGTAAAGCAACTGAAAACTTTCATTCCATGGACCATTTATCCTCTCAAGAGCCATTTCCTTTGCATAGGACATCCTCATGTAGGGTACTGTAATATTAAACTTTTTAGAAACTTCTTTTATAAGCGTTGTTGCACCAAGTGATGGGTTCGCTCTCATTCAATCCATGATTGCATGCCAACCACCTAGTCTTTGCTAGTTTTGTTTTGTCCTTTGGTTGCCCCCCTTGAGGTGGACAAGAATGTTTGAACCGGTTAATTTTTGTCTGAAACATAATTAAAATGTCAGGTACAGCTAACAAAATCTACACAGTGATCTAAAATATATAAGTGGTTGTAATACCTGAAATAAACTGCTCCTGAGCATAGTGGATGCATGCATCCTACACCTACATGTCTTGTATGGGCACTTCACTATGAAACTTGTTGGCTCACTCTTAATAAAATCATACGCATTATTGGAGTGAATGCAATATGTAGTAATGGCATTATGACAGTCTCGCATCGTTTCAAATACGGTGCCTTCTGAAATCTTAGGATCGTCCCTGTCCCACTCAATTACTGGCGAATCCTCACCATCATACTCGGCTAAAACGAGGCTGTCATTGTTCTCCTTGTTCTCTTTATTATCGGTATCATAAAATCTGGCACCCTGGGCAATTTAATCCGTGTATTGATCCTCTAGTGCCTATTTACTAAATCTATCTACAAATTCAGGAAACATCAACTCATCATCATCATCATCATCATCATCATCATCATCATCATCTAGTGGAGGCACTCCCTCGTCAGGCTCTGCCTCGTCCTCCACATCGGCCACATGAGCGGTTTGGCTTACACTCGTAGTGCGAACAGATGGCACTGCTATGAACCTACAAGGATCGCCGGGGCGCACACTATTAGCAGAGACACATGATGCCCGACCACCTGATGATGTGTGACCACCAGATGGTGATTTAACACTCTTTCTCGTGTGCTCAACTTTAGGTTGCACATGGAGACAAATTCGACCAAAACGTTCAGCAGCATTCAAAGAGAAAGGCATTACCAAATCATCTTCGCTAGTTAGTGGGAGCAATCTTTGCTCGCTAATGTTGAAATATTGCAAATCAATTGATTCCCCACTGCTCCAGGGGAATTTAAAGTAGATTTTATCTATCAAATCTCTGCGAGTTATGGAGGTTGCAACCACCACTGGGAAGTAAAATCCAGAGAGATATTGTTCATAACCACGAAATACGCTAGTATCCAGTCTAATCGCCAGCCGAAATGCCAACACTGGATTAATCCTATTCGAAAAGCAAGGCAGTTAGTTGAGCACCAGCCATTCGCGCTCAAATACTGCCAATAATCAACCCACAAAATGAAAACGATGCTTGTCCAGATGGAACCATGCGTTAGATATCTACGATTCCACCCAATCTTCTCCTTGCTCGACGCGGATGGACGGTGCACCAGTCGGCGTTGCATATTGTTCCACGAAAGGGTTAGATCTAGCGGGGGCCCCGGAGCGGACCCGGAGGTGAGATTTCCGTCTTCTGGGGATGTAAAATCCATCCTGCTGGTTCAGCCATGTGTTTGAACAGTAAGGGATCAATTAGCTCTGTGTCTCCACTGAGTGAGTTGTCTCCTTGTACAAAGCATAGCTTGGGTGGTCGATGAATGATAACTTGCCACAGGTAAGTGATGCGTATCATGTTGACGATTGAACCAATCATTGATGTAAAGTAACTCTCGGATAGGATACCCTTGTGCATCTAGTATATTCGGCCATCAGGTGCGGCTATCTTCTTATGGATAAATAGTTGCCTGCTGATCTCAAACGCTTGTTCTGTCTCCGGGTTAGGGAAAGAGATGTGCTCTTTGAGGAGGTCGAAAGATGCGTGGATTTCGAATCGATTGACTATAGAATCAAAGCTACCCCAGTCGATTACGTATAGCCAGTCACAGAGTTTGGCTGCCTTAGATAATAAGTGTGCTAACTGTTGGATTAGGCCCAATGTGAAGGAATGTTTCGCTGCTAACGAAAGCATTCAATAGTGGGTGTGTGGTGGTGCCTTCAAGTAATATATAATGAAATGCTCTGCCCCAAACTCCTCTGACTTTGGTCTTCTCATTGATGTCTGCCAATTGGGTACGAGTGTATCCGACGTCTGGTACCATCTGCTTGATGATATGTTTGATGTCTTTTGCTGGGTCATATGATGACCAAGATCCACAGCTAGGGGAGGGGACGACTCTGGGGCCGAGAACGACATAAGGTAGGAGGGCACGATGGCGGGGCAGCGGCGGGGCGGTGTGGGAGCTGTTCCAGGATCAGGGAAGCGAATGCTTTGGGTGAGCAAGAATGACCGGTCCGACGTGGCTCCATGCGGCCCCACACTTCACCACATATGGAAGACCCATCCTAATGCAGCCTCAACCTTCACCACGTATGCAGTACCTGACCCACACATGCCCCCACCCGTCAGCATGTAACGGTCGAGGCCACATAACATAACGTAACGCTCAATGCCCGACCTGCCCCAACGTGGTCCCACCAGTCAGCATGTAACGGTCAAGCCTTTGACCTGATGGCATCCCTCCGTCCGAGCGCCCGCGAGCGCCTACGAGGGTTTCTTAACTAGGTGAGGGGAAATTGAGGAGAAGTTAAGCGGCTGGGGAAAACTGAGTACAACTAACGAACCAAGGGTACAAAAATAGAAATCCCTTGATTTTTTATCCGTTTGCTTAGACGCGGGTATTTTCCGAGTAATGCATTGTTGGTACTGTAAGTTGGCTTTGTTTCTGAGTTTAAACTGGTTTAGAAATTGTGCTCCGTTATTTGGCAAAGTTTCCGTGCTAAAGGTTTGCCGGCTCATGAAAGGGACGAGGCAGAGAGCTAGATAAAACGATAAGCATAAACACACAGTGCTTAAGAAATTTTCAAGCACACCAAAATATACTAAGTTCTAAGCAGTAAAGCATTAGTTCTTAGGTAACAAAACCACAAAATAAAGTAGTTGAATTATTACATCAAGCCTAGCATATAATAATGCAAAGTTTTTTCCTGTTGGAATCTATGTTGTAGGTGGAGGAGAAGGATTTGCCGACTTGGCGGTGCTACCACCCAAGTCACCCTGATCTTTTTCTGGGATGGAGACATTAGACTTAGTCTTCTTGTCGTCCTCAAAATCTTCTTTGGCTTCCGATGGGGGGGGGGGCTCGGAGGCACTGCGACGAAAGTAAAGAATGGCTTCTTGAAGTTGGTCATCTCAGCCACGCAACAAGCGTATCTGGCGCAAGAATCCCTAATTTCATCGACGTTTTGAGGCTTTCCATCTTCATCTTCCGTCGCATAACCCTTGGTAACTTGCCAGATATCCATGTTGCCATGGTGTCTCATTACCATTGTTAGGGCATTTTGCACAACCGTACATGCATATGACATCATCCAATCTTGGACTAGCTTAGGCATATCCTTCGCCTTGTAGCGCACCTCCAAAGCTAAAAGCTTGTGTAAGTCGGGGAGATGAACGGTCTTACCAATCTCTTCTGGAGATTGGCGGAGATCATGAAGTGGATCTCCGACTGTTACAAGTCCGCTGATGCGAGACTCAGATGATGAAGAATCTAGGAGGTTGAGAGTCTCGGCGGATGAAAACATAATAAGCAAGATCCAACATACAAGTGTAAAAGAAGTAAAAATCCAAACTCTAAGGAGATAAAGAGATATCAAAAACATACCAAAGATAGATTCCTCTACTTTGGCATTTTCCACACTCAAATTCCGGAGTTCATCCCGAAGTGCTTGAGCGGTGTCCTTATGGCGGTCTAGTTCTGCCTTCAGGTCCAAGAATTCCTTGTCCTTGAGAGAAATGGTGCGATCACGTTCCTCGGTAACCATGTTGCTGGACTCCAAAATATTGTTCACACTATGTTCATGGTAAACTCTTAGCGTCTGGATTTGTTCCCGAAGTCCAACAAGGTCTTGAAATTCTCGGCATTCTCCACAAGCTTGAAAGATTGATTCAACAAGTCTACAATAAAGATAAAATAAAAGTCAGTCGAAATCAACAATTTGACTGAATACCAAAAATCTGAGAAGAGTTAGCCGAAAAAGCTTATCTTCAGCTTCATCCTTCTCCACTTTAAGCTGAGAATTTTCAAGTCGGAGAGTTCTCCGCTAGTCACATATGTTCTTCAAAAATTCCTAGTTGTAAACATTAAATTTCTATAAGTCAGAATAATATCCAGAGTCAGAAGGCTACTAAGGCTCGTGCTGCAGTTTTAACTAAGTTAAATTTCAGCACGAGCCTTGGGGGAAACACTACTTCGTTCTTTGGCATCCTATAAAAGAATAAATAAGGATTTTGATCCAACTTCATGCTTGGAAGCTAGATGATAAGATATACATGCAATAAAAAGAGTTGAAAAAGTCAACTTACAATATATTCATGTTGTAGCTTGTGGAGGCTGGTCGTGATCTAAAGAGTAAACTTTTCAGCAAGCGTCAACGGGACGAAACGTGGAGGCGGCATTGTGTCGGACTTCAGCTTTTCATCATGGAGGCGAACTTGTTCCCGCAGCTTCACATCCTCAGCTTCTTGGTCCTCCTACGATGTGATACTTCGGCTCTCAAGGCATTCACGAGCAAGTTTCTTCAGGTCTTTAGCGCTATTTCTGGTGATGCCAGTCGGAGTCTTTAGGGGATCATTGGAAACATTCTTGCTGAGGGATCATTACCCTTTGAGGTGTCACCATTATCATTCTCCGAGTCACACATGGTGACATCGATTTGTGAACCTAAGGTCGCAGGCTTAGTTTCGGCAGCACGCACAGACAAAACATCCTTCAGCGCTGAGGCTAAATCGGATTGGGGGTCGGAGGTGCAACTACATGAGAAGGCATGGATAGCTTCTGCTGGCACATAACTTTTTCCGATTTTTCCTTTCCCTTGATCAAAGATTTAGCTCTGGACTGCAACAAGTTATGGTCCTTACGATCTGAATGAACACAAACCGAAAAGATGAAAGTACGGTAGGAGAAGTATACCTCTTGATAACATGCACCATTTGTGGGACGACTAATACAACTGGATTATTGTGTTTCTGGGATAGTGCTTCGGGTACTCCCTCAGATTCTTCAATCTCTAGAGAGTCGGAAACCTCTGGAGGATATCCCTCGATAGGAGCAAGTTCTAACTCGGGGAGAGCAGCAAGCTGAAATTCTGGAGACAACTTAGTATTGCGAAACAACAAATGGCAAAACAACAAGATAGAGTAGTCATAAATCTTACCAGGGTCAAAGGACTTTTAGTCGTATACATGTGCCTCGAGATCCCTGGAATTTTATAGGTCACTGGCTCCTTGATCAACCATTTCACCCTGGAGTCGTACTCCTTGGGGGGGATCGGAGTTCGGCTCAACTTCAGGTTGTCCTTCTTGTCAAGAGTGATCGTATGCATCCTTCGGTACCCATGGTGCTGTAGAGGTTGAATCCGACGAAGTATCCAGCAATGGACTAATTCGGATCCCTTCAAACCATTGTTCTTCATCAGAAATTCGATCCGCCTCTTGGCACAGATCAGGTATTCAGTCAAAACCGGTGCCTCCGCGTCCCAAGATTCTTGGTAAGTGGCGACACCATCTACGAAAACCGACAAGCCTTCTGTCTTACCGAGATCCGGTCTATCCTTGTGATAGAAGAAGGTGGATGCCCATCTTCTAACCGACTCACTAGAAAAAAAATCCTATGATAGACTCGCTCTCTCCTAAGAACTAATCTAAGCATTCGAATATTGTAGGGAATACCGATACTGATAGAATTCTTCCGGGTACCAAAGTATTACCAGAACAAAAGAATATTCGGCTTAAAGCCAAGAAAACCCTCGCAAAGAGATGCATATGAACTAATCTCTAAGATAGAGTTTGGAGGAAGATTATGGAGTTGAACGCCATAGTGAGTAGATACCTCAAAGAAGAACTCCGAAGGCGGGAAGCTCAATCCATGGAGCAGGTGGGTCCCGAAGTGGACCTACTCGTCAGTGCGGGGTGTGGGAATGAGATCGCTATAGCCGCTCCGCCACTCACTGTGCGGAGAAGCCCCTCCTCCTCCGTCGCTTGGAGTTTCTCATCGTCCAGGACGCATGGGATCTAGAGGCCTCTGTATTTATTGTCCTCCATCGTGGATGCGCCGGGGGCGCTAGAGCCAGATGCCTCTGCCATTTTTGTGGGTGGATTGATGTTAATATGGCGGCGCTAGCAGATCTCTGTGGTGTATATAGAGAACGAGGACGACAAGGAGAACGTGAGTTCGCGGAGGAGATGGGAGAAATAGGCATTGATGGATAAAATGAGGAGATTTTCTACCCCTTATGTATCCCAGCTGCGTGAAGATTAGTGCGAAAATGCACAGATCACGCCACGCATCATGGGGAGAGAGGCAGCTTCCACGTGAAGCCTCTGCTTCCTATATCTCCGTGCATGCACTGTAATGGCGCCTTGGTTCCACAAAACGTGGCCCCACCAATGATCATGCTAAGGAAAATGTTCTATCAGTGAAATGACAGGTCTGAAAAGTTGTCAGGCACATCAACATCAAAATCTATCTCAAGTTTGAAATCGAGTATGGAAATAAATGAAGTATAGAAGACATATCCGATTTAGACGAGATTCGGAATCCTACATATTTGAATGAAGTTTTCTAGAACCCTTCAATATTCTGCAAGCCAAAGAACTATCAAGCTAGACGATAATCCGACTTTGGATCTTAGAGACTTCCGGGGGCTACGGTTGGGGATGTACTTTCCGGGTATACCAATAGGACTCGCTAACCAGTGTGGACCACTAACGGGTTAGAGCTTTGATTCATGGGCGGTATAGTCAGGGAAGGAGGACGGAGTCAATTCCGGCTACGACAAGGCCCAGAAGACTTACCGATTTAGGCATGTAGTATTACTTGTAGTCCAAGCTGTATCTAGCATCGACTCTATAACATAGCCGAATAGGTCTCTTCCTTTAACCCTAGGTATTGGCGCCTTTATAAGACGGACCTGAGGGAGCCTTTAGGGTAACTACCACAACCAACTCGTATAGGCAAAACCTCTCTTGTAATCCGTTGTAACATCCGTCTCTCGCCGACATATTACTAGGTTTCTATGAGGAGTAGGATCCGATCACCTCTATTAGATCTGAACCTGGGTAAATTTGTGCTCACCGCTCCCGGAACACCGTACGACTCAGACCCCATCTTCTCAACGCCTTCAGGACCCCCTATGGCGTACTTGTTATCAATCGAACAACAATCTCTACCAACAACAACTCAAGAGCATCTATGTCATGTGCCACACAAGCTCAAGATGGCGTACAAGTCCTCGCCACCATGAGTATAAGGAAGCAAGCTACCGTTTGCGCCATCAAGCTAAATCAACAAAACAAGTTCGACATGAGGTGCCCAACAACAACAACATCAATGAGATCACTTCTCCTTTGAGGAATACTACTACACGATCTTCAAGACCCTCAAGAGAGAAGACCTCATATGACGTTGTTGCTACCTCATGAACAAAGAAGGCGAACAAGCAAGAATGCCATCACCGACACCATGAAGATTCCAATGCCAAGAACTTCCACATCAAACCTTCTTCAAGGAAGCCTCCTACACAAGCTACAAGATAGTCAACAAATGAGAAGGACGCTATGAATCTCTACTTTGCCAAGTTGGATGAATCCGTCAAGATGACCTCTCATGAGGTTGATGCCTTAAAGACATGGTGACAGACCTTGGACAAGGTTTGTCGTAAAACTTAGGAGGTGAAATATGATACCTTGGAGGGCTATGAGACTGATGATGCCCAACTTACGTCATTAATCTTTGGAGGCGATAAGGTTGAGGATGGTGAGCATGGGATTTTCCCTTCACCAAAGGAGGTACATTGAGTTGAGGAAACTGAGACTATTCCCATATGCTTGAGTGATGATGTAGTACAAATACCATGTGAGTTTGAGATCCACTTAGCCCACTTGAGTGAGAGAAAAAGTGAGACGAGTGACTCCACCATATCTGAGATTGTGTGCATCCATTTTGAGGACATGAGTGATACACCGAGTGAGATGAGAGCGGTAGTTGATAGGTCAAGCGAGGCCATTTAAATTTCTAACAACTTACCCTCTACCTCTAGTGTGTTGTCTCATGATGTGCTAGGTACCTTGGAGAAAGAGACGCCAAGATTGGAGATGATTGTGCCTACTATCAAGAAGATGTACATTATGGATGAAGATGATGCCATCCCCATATATGATGAAGAAGTCGTCCACATGGAGTCCACTCCTACCACAACACCCACTTCATATGAGAGGTGTGACCAAGGTAAACATATGGGGGTTGATGATTCCATGATGCCACTAGTGGACATGATGAATTGTGTGGATATGCATGCTATGGACACTACTTTTGACATTTCATATGCTTCATTCACTAGTACAAACTCGTTACTTAGAGACAATGCACTTAGACGGTTTTTCCCAAGTTCGATAAAACATGCCTTTGTTCGTCACCCTTAGCCGGTTGTTACAAGAAGATCACCTCTACTATCCTTTGAAGTGGTTGGTTATCGTAGCCGACTCAAAAAATTGCCCGGCGGGAGGTGACTAATAAAAACAAGCGCCTCAGCATAGAACCTTAGATGGTCATAAAATACAATCATCTCTAAGACTCTAAGCGATGATACGGTTATTGTTACAAGCCACCTATATTTGGTTGCCTGGCATGTGCAGTTACAACACACCTAGTTGTCCTGCCACGTACATCCCCCACCAGTGCAGCTCAGACAGATGATAATAAGAACCGCCTCTAAGAGTGGTCACGAGGAAGCGGTTAGGGTGTTGCACTGCCTCCTAGATCTGGACTGGGGGTAAACTGAATCTGCGCAGATTCAATGGTTAGTTCCATAGGCAGAGTACAGAGGAACTCCTGCTTGCAAGTTCTTCTTCCTCTCTACTCTTCTTTCTATTTGATTTCTTTCTCTCGATTTAGCCTAATCATACGCAGGAGTTTGTTCATACATAGAGTTTGAATTGTGCTGATTGTTCATATGATTCTCTAGATCTTCTGTATAGATGAGATTTTCTTTCTTTGTTTTTCCCCACCCTATCTACTGTACAAATGGGGTTTTCAATGCATTCGTTATGAATCTTTTCTTCGATCTTTTTTTTTCATTGCATAGAACCAAGCATTAGTGATTAATATCTATTGTGTCTGCAGTTAGTCAAGTCATAACTATGGTCATTCTGTCGTGGTGGTGGCACGGCAGATGCCATGGGTAGGCTAAAGTATGGAGCCAATGGGTGCTAGAGGGATCTGGGGAGGGAAGATGTAGTTGATTCTACACACAAACGACTAACGTAAAGATATTTATTCCTCCTCTCTTGGGATACAAGTGCTCCTTGAGCTGTTTACAAGAGGGGAAGATGAACTTCTACCAGCCTAACGGTACCAAATGAGCCGATCCCCTTCTCAGAGTCCAAGCCTCTCCTTATAAAGGGGCGTCTTGGCTCCTCTAGGGCTGACGTGGCAAGCATATTCGAAGAATATGCTTGTCCCAAAATAGTAACTCGGCGGCCTCCTTTCCGTGTCGCCCTTCTAATGACGACAAGGTTTCAGAGAACCCCACCTGCACGCCTCGGGCTCTAGGACTGTCACCTCCGTGACCTCCTTCTGCCCTTCTTCCGCTCTGCGCCTTGTCCTTTGTGTTTGGCTCTGCTCAGATTCTTCCTAGCTTGTGGCTAGGGTTTGACTATAGGCATTTCCTTCTCCTGCAAGCTTCATGTCATTCGGCCCTGCCTCGCTTAGCTCGAATTGTCCTTCACCTGCATTCAGATTATTCGGGCTGACCCTGCCGACTTAAACAGTACGTCGGCCGAGTAGCTTATTGCTCTTCTCATAAGTGTCCAGCTCTTGCTTACCTCGGACGACCTTTACAGGATTCGGCCGATTTAGACAGTGACTCGGAATTTGGACGGGGAACTTCCTTCTGTCTTTCCCCGTCCTGACCCTATCCTGGGTCACCTCCCCAACATTAGTCCCCGAAGTTGGTATGGTCCTGCCTATAACCTCGGCCGGTCCATATCAGTTTCCCAATACTCGTGTATCCTTGTTTCCGAGTTACTTTTCCGCCGTCCGAGGTATCCGTGTATCTTCTTGCGTACGCCTCATCCTGCGTGTAACTCTCATCATTATTTCTCTAGTTTTTTGTTCCTCTACAGTTCCCGCTGACAATGCTACAGTGATTACTGCGCCTGTCGCATCGGCACTGCGACGCCTCGCGCACCGCAATTGTCAGGAGGCCTGATCCTCTCCTGCGTCGTGTGGCCGTTAGTGTGGCTCCACTCAGCCGCGTGCGGTTACGCCGCATACACGATCTACACGGTTATCACCCGCACGCACGATCCCACTATCACCAAGGCCACGCGGTTATAAAAAGGGGCACGGGGCTAGGGGATTCGGTTTCCTCCTTCGCTCATCGTTGCCCTTCTTCCTCCTTTCGCCCTTGCGCCCGTTCGTGCTTCTGCGGCTGCGCGCACATCGGAATCTTCGACGGCGAGGTCCTAATCCCTCTGCTCCGTCGACCTCCTCCTCACGCACTTGCTCCGGCGCCGTCGCTGGTGAGTTTCTCTTTGGTCTTACTGCCTAGATTCTTTCGTAGACGCGTCTGCTGCTTTCAAGGTTCTCCGTGGCGGTTTCTTTTCTTCTCCGCCGCCGTTCTCGCTTAGGACCACGATGGGGCCTTGCACTTCTAGACTTTGCTCCGCCGCTAGTTTCTCTTCCGTGGACTCCTCCGGCGACCCCATGTCAAGCTCCGTTAGCGGCGCGTTCATCGAAGATGATGATGCAGCGTCTGGCCCAGAGCAGGGCTCCTGGCAAGGTTCCACCGTTACCCGCCGAGAGGTTGAGTGGTTGATTAGAACTCAACAGATTCCTGCCAAGGTAGCATGTCGCTTACCTGGCAGCGAATCCTCTCCTGTTCTTAAAGAGGGTGAGTATGTCGTGTTCATGTCCCATTTCGCTCGCGGGTTCGGTCTCCCCCTTAGTGATTTTGCTAGGGAATTCCTCGATTACTTCGGCCTGCAGCCGCATCATCTTCCGGCTAACGCCATTTATTCTCTATCCGCCTTTATCTCGGCTTCGGAAGGATACTTCGGCCTCTGGCCGTCAGTGCATGTATGGTCCAAGTTCTTCCAGATCCGATCCAATGTCGTTCCAGACAAATCCCTTCAGCCTTCCGAGAAATTGCTTACCCAGTGTGGAGCTGCGTCCATCACACCTTGGAGGAAGTCCGAGTTTCCTCGCGTTGCTGGTCTTGAGTCATGTAAGAAGTGGCATAAATCGTTTTTCTATGTCAAGAATTCTAGGAAAGAAGATAAGATTCGGCTTCCTGCTTTCTCCATTGGCCCCCCTTCCAAGAAGAACTGGACTTATAATCCCAGGAAGAGCCATGCTCTGGCCGAAGCCTTTGAGATTCGGCTGAAGGAGCTGATCCGCGCCGGGTTACGCGGCGATGACCATTCGTCGTGACGGATCGCCCCTTTCAGCAACGCACGCATAAGCTCTGCTATATGAGCGGACCCCTTGATCCCAATCGAGTATCAACAGTTGAGATCGATAATTATCTTATTTTTAAGCGTGTCCGAGCTATCTTTAAGACGGAGATGCCTGAGGATTGGACCTGGGGACTAAAGCCGTTCACCTGTGGGAACCCCCCCTCCCGATGTAAGTTCATGCATTTATGTTTCGCCCCCTAATTGCGTTGGTGATTCCTCTTGCTAATTCCTTTGTCTCTTTTCTTGCAGAGATTTGTGGAGAAGAAGATTGAAGATGCCGAGGTTTTGGCCCTCCCATGGACCGCGGATCGGAATACCCCGGATAGCGGGGAACCTGACTCAGTGGAGTTCGTTCCCAAGTCGGACCTTGCTCCGGCTCGTTCCCGTGGCAAGACCTCAGCTCACGAGGAGGAAGGTGATTCGGACGACGTCCAAATTCTTGAGGTAGTTGCCGCAATGCCTATCTCTTATGCATTTTCGGCTTCTACTTCCCCAGCTAATCAGGCCGGTTAGGTGCATGAAGCCGAGCCTCTCGCCTCCCAACCTCCTGCTACCTCGCGGAAGCGTGTCGCTCCAACGGGTGCCTCCGAAGCCGCCCCCAAGAAGCGAACTAAAAAGTCATCCCAGCACCTTCCGAAGCGTAAAACTATGCCCGGGGTTACTGGGTGAGTTACTTTTCCTTTGTATTTCTTGTTTCTCTCTTTCTGTCTTCTAACCTGACTCTTTGTGCCTTTGCAGAGCTCCTCTCTCTGTTAAGCCCAGTGGTCCTAGCATGACGAGTCATACGACTCGGCCGCCTTCTCCTCCGCCTCCTGAAGATACTAGGGTTCCTAGTCCTGCTCGCACAGACTCTCCTCCTGCTCCGAATCAGACGTCATATCGCCAGGATGCGCATGAGGTCTCTCCTGTTGATGCCGATACAACTCGGCCAGTAGATATTTCCACTGAGCCTGCTGCCTCCTCCGTGAACCCCGGAATTTCCCCCGAGATTCCTTCGACCCCCACAGTCTTTACTTCCACTCCGACTCCAGCCGAGGATATCACTATCTCGGCGCCCTCAGAAACCGTAATCCCTTCGGCCCCCAAAGATGCCACTCCAAGTGCCGAGGTAACGGATCCTGCGACGCCTCTTCTAAGGCAAAAAAGGTCATCGTCACCAAACCTCCCTCATCTCAGAAAGGGCTTGCCAGCTCTTCTCAGCCTACAATTGCTGATGCGCTGCGCAAGGGGATTTCTTCTGCCAAGACTATTGTTACCCCGGCCGCTGATACCCAGTTCGCTCTTCACAAGAGTCCCGCGGCGGCGGTGGCTACACAACACGTCCTAGGTAAAGACCTGACTCGTACTGAGAGTGGGAACAGCCTCGGCTCGTTGGTTGAGTATGCCAACAATTGGAACGCTGCTGATCAGCTCGAGGACAATCCAAGCAGTCAGCCATTTCAACTCTCCGACATCAGCAGTCGCTTACATCTGGCTGCCAAGATCGTTCTTGACAGCGATAAGATGAATGAGGTAATTGTTTTTATTGACGTTTGATTAGTCATTCGAATGATATTATATATACTCTAGTCCCCGAAGCTTGCAACCGAATAATTTGTTCTTCGTTTGGAAGTTTTATTAGGCTTTGCCTGGTTCAGTTTTGTCTTAGTGTTCAAATATCCAGCCACCTAGGTTCGAATTAAGATTTGCTTAATTCGGACTTGCCCTAGTGTTCAAATATCCATCCACCTAGATCCGAGTTAAGCTTTGCTTGATTCAGATCTGTCTTAGCTTCGAATATCCAGCCACCTAGATCCGAGTTAATCTTTGCTTGATTCAGATCTGTCTTAGCTTCGAATATCCAGCCACCTAGATCCGAGTTAAGCCTTGCTTGATTCGGATCTGTCTTAGCTTCGAATATCCAGCCACCTAGATCTGAGTTATGCTTTACTTAATTCGGATCTGCCCTAGTGTTCAAATATCCAGCCACCTAGGTCCAAGTAAAGCTTTGCTTGATTCGGATCTGTCTGAGATTCGAGTATCTCATTGCTATTTATTTTGTTGCTTAGGTTGCGCATGATCGGCGGACCACTGAATTCCAAAGGCTGCTTTTCGCACATAAGAAATTGCAAGACACGTATGAGAAAGTCATTCCCGTGGTGAAGAAAGCTGGTAAGTTAACCAACTTTTGAATTGTCCCTAAAGTTCTTATTGTTTTGGACCTGAGGTGTTAGCTCATTTTGCCGGTGAATAGGTAATATCAATAATCTTAATATCCGTCTTGAGAAGAAAATCAAGGCCCTGGAAGGCTAGTTACCCTTTTTCTTTACAGATTTCCATTCGAAACTTATACCGAGTTTCTTTTAACCCTTTTGGCTTTGGTATAGCCGAGTTACAAATTTTTGCAGCGTCACATCAAGAATGCATACCCATGCCTGATATGATGCTGCATTTTTTAGAACAAGCCGCTACTCACTCGGCGCAGCTGAAAGATAAAGATGATGAGATAGTTCGCTTGCGCGCCGAGGTGGAGTCCCTCAAGCTCTCTCAGAAGTCGGAGTTAGAGAAGGTTGACCAGGAGTTCTCCGAGGAGAAGAATCGGCTAGCTCTGCAATTGCAGAAAAATAAAGAACTCCTCGAGGGTGCCGAACTCAAGACACGGGCGATGAGCGAGGAGATCACTCGCTTTGAGAAAACCAAGGTGATTGGGCTCAAGATCTTCAGAGAATGCTGAGCTATATTCATCGTAAGCCTCTGACCGTGGCCGAGTTATCTTTTTCTCTTTCTTACTGTTGACCGATGTACTTTTATTTTGCGTAGACCATTTTCAAGAAGCTAAGCCCGTGAGCTCTAGAGCGGTGGTTAATGGTCGTGTGCTCCGAGGTGTCCCCGCAGATGCGAGCCCAGAATACTCGATGGAAGACTACTTGGTTGCCGTTGGCGCTGCAGTTGGTCCGATGAAGATTATGGGCAGGGACTTGGTGCAGGCAGCCATCCGGGCCTACCATGTTCTCTGGCCGAATACTTCTAGGACTCCTGATATTGATGAAATCAAGATACTGGTGGAAAGATTGATGGCATCCCATAACCAGTTAAATCTCTGGAGGGAATCCGCTGGACGAGCTGGTGCTGATATGGCGCTCATAGTCGTTATGTCATGGTATGAGGATATTTCCCTCGATACCTTGATAAATTTGCGCACTGGCTCCCGTTGGGTGGAGGATCCATAATTCGTCGCTCGCCGACAAGCTCGTGCCTTCCAACTTGTTGAGTATGCGGAAGTGCATAACTGGATTGAAGGGCCGAGCTTCCTTTCTAACCCGGCGGATGACGTCGAAGTTGAAGATGCCTCTGATGATAACTCAGCCGACCAGGACGAGGATGAGGGTGACTCGGATACTTCTAGTGATTCCAGCGCAAGCTCGGATGGCAACGGTAATGCGCGATCATCCTCCAAAGGGACTGGGCATTCTCAAGCTCAAGCTAATGTTTCGCAACAGCCCCGGGCTTCCCCCGAAGTCGCTCCTGGTTCTGTGGAGGCGAAGCAACTTTGGCCGAGGTGCTGTCTACCTCGGAGCGCCCAGTGCCTAACCAAAGCGCTGCCCCTTAGGTTAAAAAACTTTAAGTTGTTTCTTATCCCCGGTATGTCGGGCGTATGATGTGTGTGAAACAATTGTCCGACTTTCTGTGTGGTATGAACCTCTTTTGCCTTTTGCCACTGAGGCGCCTATGATTGTGATCGTTATTATTCTGTTTAAACTGATCTTGTTTGTGTAAATCTTTGCTTTGATGGCCTTCAATTTCTTAAGTTCGGATTGTGTGTTTGCATTTGTCCCACCGTAGTTCGGTGTCTAATATTGCCTGACCTTTATAAATTTGACGGCTCAACCATTGTGTTCTTGAATTCTATCCAAGGTGTAAATCTTGAAGCCCATATTTGGGGAGAGCGAAATAATATCATTCTGGGTGCTGAAGTTTGATACCCATTTTTGTAACAAGGGACAATTGTGGGGTAATTCCCTAGTCAGTGCTCTAGAAATCGAGATTTAACACATCACTAAACATGCGAAATAACATTGGGCAGTTCCCGAGTCATTGCTCGAGGTGCCGAGGTTTAATACATAACCCAAACTCAAAAACAATATAGGGCAGTCCCCGAGTTACTGCTCAAGGTGCTGAGGTCTAATACATAACCCAAACTCAGAAACAATATAGGGCAGTCCCCGAGTCATTGCTCGAGGTGCCGAGGTTTAATACATAGTTGATACTTCGTCCTGAAGTGTCAGTTTACAACGTGTCATAGATGACTCCTACGAGTAAAATGGACGAAGTAAAGCGATGTTCCATGGTCTTTTTGATTCTTCGCTGGCTTTGTCTGCCTTGTTCTTTTCTGGTGACTGAGAATCAATTAGGTAATACGCATCATTGTGCAATGCTTTGCTCACGATGAATGGTCTTTCCCATGGGGGTAATAGTTTGTGCATGCCGGCCGTGCATTGCACTAATCGAAGAACCAAATCTCCTTCTTTAAACACTCTTGGATTTACTTTCTTGCTGTGATATCGTCGCAAGTCCTGTTGATAAATAGCTGATCTTGATAGTGCCAACTCCCTGGCTTCTTCTAGTAGATCGACATCATCTTGCCGAGCTATCTCATTTACCTCAGTGGTTGTATACTGGGTAACTCTTGGCGAGTCATGTATTATGTCTGCTGGAAGCACGACTTCTTCCCCATACACCAGAAAAAATGGTGTATACCCTGTTGACCTGTTTGGGGTAGTTCTGAGGCTCCATAGTACTGCTGGTAGTTCCTCGATCCAACACCCTGCCGACTTTTGAAGTGGTTCGACGAGTCGTGGTTTTATTCCGGACAATACTAGTCCATTAGATCTTTCTACTTGACCATTAGATGTCGGGTGAGCCACCGAGGCGACATCTAGTCTTATGTGTTTTTCTTGACAGAATCTAGTGAAGGCCCCTTCAGCAAAGTTCATGCCATTATCTGTAATAACACTGTGTAGGTAACCATATCTCAGGATAATATCTTTGAGGAATTTTACGGCTGTGGGTCCATCACATTTTTTTATTGGTTTCACTTCGATCCATTTTGTGAATTTGTCGACCATGACTAAAATGTGGGTCATCCCGCCCCGGGCCGTTTTGAATGGTCCCACCATATCTAAGCACCATACAGAAAATGGCCAAGTAATTGGTATCGTTTTTAACTCGGACGATGGCATATGTATCTTGCTGTCATATCTCTGGCAACCATTACATTTGTCCACCAGTTCTTTGGCCTCTTTCAACGCTGTTGGCCAATAAAATCCATGCCTGAATGCTTTGGCCACCAAAGCCCTGGACGAGGCGTGATGCCCGCACTCTCCTTGATGTATAACTAGAAGGATCTCTTGGCCTTCCGCCGAGTCCACACATCTTTGCAACATGCTTGTGATGCTCCTTTTATACAGCTCATTGTTTATGCTTGTATAAGCTTTAGCTCTTCTCATTGTCTGTCTAGCCAATACCTCGTTATTCAGCAAAATCGCATCTTTAAGGAAGAGAAATATGGGTTGCACCCACGTTGGTATGATCCTCTCTGGGATGATCTCACTATGTATTTCCATATTTTCCGCCGACATAACCACCTCGGATTTTTCCATATCCATCCGTGCATCGGCCGGGTTTACTTTCAGAAATTCCGGGTTACATTCCTTGTCAATTTCCATCGGCATACTATCTTCTCTTGATTTTGTTGGAATAAAGATGGATTCGGACTCTGGTGATGGTGTTATTGATGGTTTTCTCAAGTGCTCTAGGGCGATACCTGGAGGAATTGATTGCCTGGTTGATCCGAGTTTTGACAGCGTGTCTGCGGCATCATTTTTTGCCCGAGGTATATGATGAAATTCACATCCATCGAAGTATCCAGTGAGTTTTTGCACATGGAAACTATATAGGGCCATATTGGCATCTAGCGCGTCCCAATTGCCTGATACTTGTTGTACTAATAGATCTGAATCTCCGTAGCATAAGATTCGGCGTATCCCAATCTCTTTTGCCACCTTCAATCCATGGACGAGTGCTTCGTACTCGACTACGTTATTTGATGCGGCGAAATGTATTTGCAGCACATATTTCAGCTGATCTCTTTTTGGCGAGGTTAACACTATTCCCGCCCCCAAGCCATTCCCCAGCTTGGAACCGTCGAAGTGCATCGTCCAATAACTCTGATCTGGTAATGGTGGCTCATATTGTACCTCGGCCCAATCCACGAAGAAGTCGGCCACAGAGTGAGATTTGATTGCATCTCGCCTATCGAATTGCGGAGCATAAGGTGACAATTCAATTGCCCATTTTGCTATTCGGCCGCTTGCATCTTTGTCGCTCAATATGTCGGCTATGGGTGCTTCACAGATCACTTTGATCGGGTGCTCTTCGAAGTAATATTTAAGTTTCTTCGCTGACATGTATACCCCATATGCCATCTTCTGATAATGTGGGTAATTTTTCTTTGAGGCTGATAGTACCTCGCTTAGGTAATATACCGGCCTTTGTACTGATTTATCATCTTCAATTCGTTCCACCACGATCACGGAACTTACTACTCTGTTCGTGGCGGCTATGTAAAGTAACATAGGCTCTTTTGACAATGGAGAGGCCAGGACTGGCGCTGTGACCAACATCTTCTTCAGTTCATGGAACGCATTATCTGCTTGTGGTGTCCAAATGAACTTATCAGATTTTTTCATCAGTTGATAAAGTGGTAATGCTTTCTCTCCCAGCCGACATATAAATCGGCTAAGGGAGGCCAGGCAACCTGTGAACTTCTGTACGTCATTTAGACATCTCGGCAATTCCATCCTTTCTACTGCTCTTATCTTAGTTGGGTTGGCCTCTATACCTCGGCTAGATACGAGAAAACCGAGTAGTTTTCCAGCCGATACACCGAAGGTGCATTTTTCCGGTTTAAGCTTCATTCGGAACCTTCTCAAGTTCGCGAAAGTCTGCCGAATATCATCCAGTAGCGTTTTGTTTTCTTTGGTTTTGATAACCACATCATCCACATACACTTGTACATTTTTTCCTATCTGGTCATGCAGACATTTTTGCATACATCTCTGGTACATTGCCCCTGCATTACGCAGGCCGAATGGCATGGTGCGATAACAATAAGCCCCGTACGGGGTAATAAACGCAGTATTTATTTGATCGGCCAGATTTAACGGTATCTGGTGAAAACCATAATACGCGTCTACAAATGATAACAGTTCACAACCAGCGGTCGAATCAATGACCTGGTCTATTCTAGGTAAAGGAAAAGAATCTTTTGTACACGCCTTGTTCAGGTTTGTGTAATCAATACACATTCTCCATACAATGGCTATATTTGGATCATCCTTCTTCTTTTCTACTAGCACTGGGTTTGATAGCCAATCCGGATAAAGCACCTCCATGATGAACCCGGCCGCAAGGAGCCGAGCTATCTCATCCCCAATTATTTTTCTCATGTCTTCGGCGAAGCGGCGGAGAGGTTTCTTCACCGGCATTGATACTGGCCATACATTCAAAGAGTGCTCACCAACTCCCTCGGCACACCTTACAAATCCTGAGTTAACCATGCAAAGATATCCCGATTCTCACGGAGGAAGTTGGTGAGCTCGCTTTCCTATTTAGCATCTAGGCTGACACCAATGGTGACGGTGCGCTCTGGGAACTGCTCATCTATCTGGAACTTTTTTGTTTCTTTAGTTGGCTAGAAAGAGACACTTCCATGCGGATTGGCCAATGTCGGCATATTCAGTTGTGCCGACTGAGCGAGGGCCGCTACCTCCTGAATTCTTATTTTTTCTCTTGCTATTACCAATGACTCGGCCAGGTTTGATCCGGCTGAAGAACATTCCATTGACTTCCTGTAATCTCCTGCTACTGTTATCACCCCTTGTGGTCCGGGTAATTTCATTTTCAAGTAAGTTATGTGGCAGCTGCTCATGAATTTGGACAATGCCGGCCGTCCGAGTAGAGCATGATAACAACTCTCTAGATCTACCACTTCAAACTCCAAATTTTCCGCACTGCAGTTATCCCTTGCGCCGAATAACACATCTACTCGAACCTTTCCAATGGGTTCGCATGAAAGCCCTGGCACTATTCCATGGAACGTGGTTCTCGTGGATTGCAGCATATTCTGCGATATTCCGAGTTTATGCATTTTATCCTTGTACATGATATTGATACTGCTCCCATTGTCAATGAGTACTTTTGAAAATTTCACATTAATGCTCGGTCCGACAAATGTCGGATCTAAATGCAATCGTCTGACCCGGATTCGGCATTATTTTTGGGTGATCCTTTATGCTCCAAGTTACTTCTTGATCTGAACCAAGGAACATATCTTGGTACTGCCGGCATAACTGCATTTACTTCCATATGCCGGCGCTGTACACTTTGACTGTCTTGTTGTTCTGTTGTGAACATGCAATATGATTGATGATGTTCCCTGTAATCATTGCGTCCATTATTTCCTATGTTCGTCCTTCCATCCGGACCCTGATTTATCACTTGATGCACTGCATCTCTCCGGTCCGAGTTATCATACCTCAGGGGAGGAGGTGGTAACATTAGTTGTTGTGCATTTGCTCCAGTAAACTGCGGCTGATGCTGCTGATGCGCCTGGTGAGAAGTTGCTTGCATGCCCGCCGGGTTACCCATTGTATTTTTCATCCAGGCGCATTGCCGAGTTGTATGATTGGCCGGCTTGGCCGGGTTTGGAGTATGAAACTTACACGGTTGATCCAACATGGACTCAAACGTGTACTTCGGTCTTTCCTGCCATTGCTTCTTCTGTTCTGGTGTCCACTTTCTCTTTCCTTCATTCCTTGGTGTCCATTACTGAGGACCATTCTTTTGCCGCTTACTGTTTCCGTGACTCGGCTGATCTTGCACTACCGCTGCCACCTGATTGGAGGCATATCTGTAATCCGGTCTTTCCTCTCTTCTTCTTCCTTTGAACTCATTACGCCTTGATGATCCAGCCGCATCTCTTGCATATTGATCTTGATGCTCCCGATAATCTTCCGACATCAGCTCTGGTGGCGTCGGGTCTCCCAATGCATACGAATCCACTATCCTGATGGTTTCTGCCAAAGTGGTTGGCATATCTCTTTGCAGTCGCTGCCACAAAACACTGGCATAACGGCATCCTTGAGCGAACCAAGTTATCGCTTGTGATTCTATAACTCCCTCGCATGAATTCCTGAGGTTACACCACCGAGTTAAGAATTCTCTATCTGTCTCATTCGGCCTTTGCTTGCACATGGGTAGCTGCTGCGGCCTGTTTGGCCTTTTATAAGTACTGGTGAAGTTGCTGACAAACATCTCTTCGAAATCCAACCAACAGTTGATGCTACCTGGAGGCAGATTATTTAGCCATACTCTGGCTGGCCCTACCAGCATTTGCGGGACATATCTTACTGCCCATCGCAAGTTTCCACTTGCTATTTTTACAGCCGTGGCATAATCAATAAACCAATCCTATGGTTTGGTGCTCCCATTGTATGTTTTCGTGCCTCTCGCCAGCTGAAAGTTCGGCACTGGTGGCTCGCCCATGATCCGTGGTCCGAAACATGCAGGACCCGGCGGGCCCTGCTCTTCTAACAACTCGGACCGGTACAGTCGGTCTAGTTTTACTCTTGCATCAGTTGATAGCAAATCTCTGTACATAATTCTTTCCTGCATTCCATAGCGGTTATTTCCACCATGAACCGCATATTCCATTTCTGATTAACCATCATTGTACCTCTCATTCACCTGATTGTGGTGAGCTGGTCTCACTTCTCTTTCCTGCCGAGGTTCATACCTCGGTTGAGGATTAGGCGGCGGATCTCTCCTTCCTTCCGAGATCCCCATTACCTCGGCTTCCGTTGCCTTTATCGGCACGGCCGGGATTTCTTTCGCCACTGTTACCTCGGCTTCCATTACCTCTGTTTTCATTTGCTTTTCCGGCTACTGCCGGATCATATGGAACAATTTGCTTATTTCTTTTCCCGAAGTTACTATCTACAAAGTACTTTAGAGTCCTTCACCATCGTCCTAAACTAGCCGAACTTTCGGGAAGCTATGTTTAGTAATTTTAGCCTCAATCTATCTACAAAGTACTAATGTTTATTCTCAATCATCAAAGTACTATCAGTTAATTAGCATGCCTATGTGTGAACTAACATTATTTTTTCGATGCTTGGTAGCTAGGAATTTGAGATTTTTTGTTTGAGAAATTAGAAACATCAATGGGCATATCTTGAAAAGTTTGCTTCAGATTTTAGGAGTACTAGAAAGTTTTTGTAACGTGTGCGTTACAAATATAATTTGAATATTTTAAAAGTAGTGGAATTTTTTTATTTGAGTAGTTATAAACATCAATCAATTATTTTTTGTGTCTGCCATATATGCATCTCTGTTTGGATGTGATAAGCAACACATGACTACATGCATTTATGTTTTTTATATAGATTGTAGCGAATCTTCCTACTATTATATATATGATCAACATTATCATATTTATTTTGTTAGTAGTAAATTTTCCTACTGTTATATTTATTTGATTAATAGTTTTCTAATTATTTTAGGAGTATTGGAAAATTATTGTACCATGTGTGTTACACAGATAATTAAAATAATTTAGGAGTAGTGGAATTTTTTTATTTGAGCAATTAGAAACATCAATTAATTGTTTTTTGTTTCTGACATATATGCATCTCTGTTTTGATCGTGGTAAGCCACACATGACTATATGCATTTATGTTCTTCCTACTGGTATATATTTGACCAGTAGTTTTCTTATTATTTTAGGAGTACTACTTTCTTAGTTAGTATTAAATTCTTTCTAATGTTATATGTATGATAAACATAACATATTTATTTGGTTTTTTGACTGTTCCTTGTCACTTTAAGGAAAAACTCAAAAAGTTTGCCGATATGTGGTTACCAGCTTTGGCTAAGGGTGTAGGTTTGAGATTTTCCTAGTGAAAAGGGAAGAAGCTACATCCATAATATGGCCATTCTGGTGATCTTTCTTGATGAAAAATAATGTTACTATCCATGATATGGTGACCTTCAGCTTAATGACACAAGCTGATTTTAACATCCCAATTTCAGCAACCTTGATTTGTTGTTCAGAATGCAAAAATCGGGAGGAACAAAAACTTGTTCTTTTTTAATGATGCAATGTTGCTTGCTTGCTTCTTTGTATGTTTGTGCTTATGCATGTACTGTGTAGTAGATGATATACTTCTTACCTCGACCCCTTTTGACAAAAGCTATTTAACACAATATATGTCTTGTCTTATTTTACATATTCTTAAATGATCTGACAATTCAAAACCTGAGCCAAGATGCCTTTGCAACAAAAACTATTTATTAGCTTCTATTTAATAAAACTATGGAGATCTATAAGATATAATATCCTTATTTTTTCAAGATAGAACTTTTCACTACCCTTACCTCTAGGTTTTCCAAAATCTTTTATAAAACCTTTTGAACTCCACTTGGTAGAAATACCAAGATACTCTTACATTACATCAAAACATAACCTTTTCAAAATACCCAACCTTACCTTAAGCTAGGCTTGATGGTAACCTCAGTAGCTGTTGTTGATGATTGTTAAGATGAATTGATTTGATCTACTGTTTGATGATTTATCTTGATCTACGGATGTGTTGATTTCTTAGGAAGTAGTATGAGCCACCCTAGGCGCTCATCCTTTAGGATCAAGATAACCCAAGAATACAAATACTAAGCAAGTCCTATAAGCTTGAACCGATATCTAGTCATTAGAGTGACCATCTCATCTCTTAACCAGATCAATCTAGGGTTAATCCCTTCTAATAGATTCCAATTCAATAAATACCAAATCTAAGCATGGATCCTTTATAATAAATCAACACCTCAAAAAATCCCCTTGATGATGATTTTGTAACCTAGCATCCCCTCAACATCATCTCCTTTTGTAATCTAGTCTAAAACCCTAAATCTTCCAAAATGGCTTAGTCTGGAACTGTTATCATTATCACCTCTTTGAGTCCTTGCATTTACCAACCCTTATACCTTTTTGGAAATGAATTGGAACCATCTTGTAAAACATCATAAGGAATATCAAATCCCACTCTTGCCCTTGACTCAATCATCCTTTGACCCACTTGTTTTTGATGGTTTTGCAGGCAAGAAAATAACCTTTTCTGCAAATCTTAACATCATGCCAACTTGGGAAAAAGCTCAGATATCCATGCTACCTTTATTCGACCAAATATCTTCATGTTTATGATCTACTGACCATGGTTAATCAGTACACACTTTTCTTGTTTCCATTGGAGCACTGTTCTTCTTAAACCCACATGGTTTTTGAGGCTAAATGATTATCTCCTTTGGCAGTCTTAATTTCAACAAAGTTTGGCAACAAACCTAGAAGCCCTCAATCTTTATCAAGCTTAAATCTTTGTATCATGATTATCTATATAACTTGTTCTATCTATCCATCTACCCCATGACCCAAGGTGAGCTCTGAGCTCCTTAATCCAACAAGGTTTTGCTGGTATAAAAATATTCTAGACCTAGATCCTTCATCTCTTGCTTTCTTCCAAAACCAAGCTTAATATTCAAAAACCAAGGTTGCAAATGAAGGATAAAATATGTTGACATCATCCACCTAGATTATAAAGATTTATAAAATATTTTCCACAATTATTTTGGCCCTAAAACTAATTAATTCCTTTCTTTTAGAAAATACTCAAAACTCCATCTATAAAAGAAACTTTGTTTTTATACAAATAACTTCTTCAAATAAAGGCACATTGTATTCCTATATATTGGTACCTATCTTTCCACTTCAAAAATAAATATTTTTGAAGTGTCATAATATTTATTTTTGCCCTTTTTCATAAATGACAGAAATGGAAAAATAATGTTTTTAAATACTTTTATTCATCACTAAATCTTGGGAAAATTCTCCAAAGTGTGTATCCATATTTGATACCATCTCAAGCCAAAAAACCACCTTTTCCCCATCCAAAAACATTAAAACAACTTCTGAAAATCAATTCAGCCCTATTCGACTAATAGATAAAAAAAGGATATAAAATACTTAGAAAATCCCAAATAAATATTGAGACTCTATCTTGAACATAACCATATAACCAAACCCTTATATTATCTTGCAAGGATAAAATACCAAGAGTCTCTTCATAATCCCACATTATATCTCATTTTATCATACCACGAAAGCCATTATCAAACCTCATCCAAATAACTCCAAGCTTGTCAGGCACTCCTCCTTAGCAGCACACACCCGTCCTAGACAAAATCACTGTAGCAATCCTCCCTTTTATCCCTTTATACTTAGAACTAGAGGAGACACATGTGCTACATCAAATTTGTCCCTCTTACATTCAATGTAGCAACCACCACTCCCTCTCTCTGCCCCTGCCCGACTAGGACACCTCACTACCCTCCTCTCCTCCACCTAGAAGCAGTCCAGGCCAGCCCTACCCCCTCCATGTACAAAATGGACATTTCCCTCCATGAGCTCTCTCCCATTGTTATATAGGACAGAGGCCTCCTTTGCCTTCCTTTACACCCCTATTCAACTCGCCCACCTATCACTTACCACCCCGAGCACCAACCCTCCCCCTACTCGGCACTGGCCGCATGGAGAACAAAAATGGCCTCTTTGGCTATTACCAAAGATCTGGCCGAGACCCCTCTCCTCCACTCCCTTTCCCCTGCATATTGCTATTCTAGGATCCCCTCATCCTCCTCTATGTAACCCTTCTTCTCCCTTTGACATGCATGCATCACAGGCGACCTCACCGGAGAGCACCGAGGTGAGCACCATGAGCATCTTCGCGCGAGATCTTCCTCGGCATCGAACACGTCCATGTTGCCCCTCTCAGGAGTATTCAGCGTGCATCGCTTCTCCTCTGCCACTCCCCTGCCGCCACCGCGCTCGCCGATAATCCCCCACAGCTTCCCTGGCCCTCGTTAGGGTTTCTTCTCCGGTGCGTGAATGAAAGGAAGGAGTCGTCCCCAGGGCCGTCTTCCCCTTCTAATCAGGTGGCCCTAGAGGCTCCTTACCCCTTCACAGTTTTCTACCGCTGATAGAAGACACTCGGGTGGTGTAACATCCCAACATTTAGGAACCTAACGAAGGGTAGATTTAGGATTATGTATTGTTGCATGCATCTATTTGCGAAAAGGTGGGATAAATTTTCGCCAAATAAAACTTTAAGTGATCAATGTTTCTTTCTTACTTTAGGATTAGATTTAGACTTAAAGGAAGATTGTTATAAAATTTGATGTGATCTTAAAAGAAGTATGTATGTTTTGAAATGGTTTTGAATTTAAAAAACTTAAGTGTTTGAATAATAATTTAAAATATTTAGATATAAGATTTGAATCTTAAATTAATTAAGATATAGGTAGTATAACTTAAATCCCAAAACAATAGAAATTATGAAATTCATTTCCATATTATAAAGACATAAACAAATTACAATAGAATAAAGAATAAGGATATTCTTTATTTTTAATAACATAATCTTTATTACAATTGACTAAAATAAAGATTACAAGAACTATAAAACAAAAATTACAAAGGACTAAGAAAATTACATCTACTAACTATCCTATATCTAAAACCTAAACTACATCTTCATCTTTATCTTTGAACCTGCAAAACAAAGATTAAATAGAAATAAAACAAGATTAGTGTTAGTAGATATTTCTCTCAGATATGGCAGTGAGGTGCACTTGACAATCTCATCATTGGGAAATGTTAAGGAGAGGCAAGTTTCACCAATATGAAAGATTTCATCTTTCATAAATTCCCAGCCAGAATACAAATGACAGCCAAAAAGGGACCAATTCACCAGCCAAGGTAAAATTAGATTGGTAATAGTAAGTTCAATTTTTTGAACCTATCCATATGTGCATAGCAGGCACACAAGCTGCACACACACAAGAATGCAAAGGGTGTGCTGTCGACTTCACAAGCACAACCATATCAAACAAAACCAGGGCACAACCATGGGGAAGCACCTCAGTGCAACACCACGCCACACCACACCACAACACAGCAAGGGTGAACAGCAAGTAAACCAAGAACAGCAGCCAAACCAACCACCAGGACCTAGGAGGAGCAGGCTAGCTCCAGATCAAGCACATGAGTCCAGTAAAACCAGATCAAGATCATCACCAACTTACTCCACAAATATCAACTTTTGTGGTGAGTTTCATAAAACCTTCACATGATCTAATCATCTTATTTAGAGAAAGGCATGTGTTGTTTTACAAAACAAACCCTCAGAAGACACCCAAGTGGGGTGAATCCATCATAGGGATTTCTGAAAATCTAAAGGCAAACAGCAAAGCACTAGAATCCAACCAGATCTCAGAGCAACATCCTTGCTCTGGTTGTCAAACAATATTCTACAATTCAATCATACATATACCTATGATCTATTTCTAGGCACATCCCTAAAAGAAGGGTAGCACCTTAGAAACAAATCTCTCGGATCCATAGATTGATCAAGATCGCTATCATTTTTCCAAGCTATTATTCAATAAAGAATAGCTGGTACCACTACCAGGACTATCTAGATGAACCAATTAGATAAGATTTGAATCCCTAAGCCTCAGACCAACATCATTGGTCATAGGGAATTTAGATAAGAGCATCTCTATTTATGTTTCAAAGCCAAGATTATTTTAAACATAAACTAACCGAATCCATGGTTTAGAATCAAACTTGTGTGCCATACATGATGGTGTCACAAGAACAATCCATTATGAATCAGGAAAGAAAGTAAATCATCATAGATTCAGACAATCAACTAACTAATCATTTTCCTGTTAACACAGGAATCTTAACTAGGATATTTTATGTTACACTTCACTATTTGAGATCATGATGATCTCAGACCACATGTTAATTCCCAAACTAACAGCACTAGGACAGTAGCTGTATCTTACCATAATCAGGACCATGAATCCAATAAACAGTAGAAAGATATCAAATCATTGGCTTTACCAAGCATGTTTCCCATACAACCACATCATATGAATCAGATGCAATCCAAGAATCAAATCATCTAGTAAGCCACTAGAAACATCATATATCATTTTAAGCAATAATCCTCAGGCCAATAAGCATTTAGCATGTGTACAGATCATCTAAACATGAATCAATTCATCCAGTACATGAACAAGCACATCACAGGAACCCAAAAGGGATAATCATCCTAATCTGAATTAAACAATAGCTAGAGAGGACACTGCTAACATCTAGCATCGAATCAGCAAACACAGAGAGCACCAAGAGAGGGGAATCAAACTCACCATAGGTCCTCGTTGAAGGATAGAAGAGGAAGCACGGGGGCCGACGACCATGGCGGCACGAGGAGCACCCCAGAGGGGGCGCTGCAACCCGCACGACGCCACGACAACGAACCTGATCATGCCTAGAGGTGCAGAGCATCACCTCAATGCACGACGACCACGGTCGCACTTGAATCCATGCCAATCCCCAAACCCTAGGGTTCGAGACGGCATCGATCCATCGCAGGAGAGCCCTAGGCTCGAATACAATTGGATAAAATGAACGGACGTCGTCGACAACCCCCTAATACACCACGAAGGCGATCAGAACGGCCGACGGCGGCAGGAATCGCCGGTGGCGGCATCGCCGGCCATAGGGTCGGGGTCAGAGGAGGAGAAGATGAACTCGAGAGAGAGAGAGAGAGAGAGAGAGAGAGAGAGAGAGGTAGTGAGGAGTGGACCGAGATGGGCTGGACCCTTCGGGGTGGCTCTTTTGTCTAGTACTAGTGGGCCAACAGGGCCCAATAAGAATAACCAGCCTAGAAACAATTTCAGGCCTGTTTTAATTAAAAGAAAAAGACCAAAATACCCCTGGATTAATAAAATTATAGAAAATAAAATAAAAATCCAAAAATTATAAATAACATATTTTTGGATTCACAAAAATCCAAACTACCCAAATAAATTAAAAGTATAAAATTTTAGACATTAAATTTTATTAGGAATTTTGTAAATTATATATTCCTTATGGAATTTTACAAAATTATTGAAAGGTGATAAAATTAATTAAAATTCACTTTCACTATGTATTAATATGTAGTATTTTATAAAAATACTAAATAAATATTTAATCACCATTTTTAATGTATAATTGATAATTCCTAAAAGGATTATTAAATCAATAAAAATCCAATAAAAGGGAAATAAAATAAAATAATTCAATATATGTTATAAAATATTAAAAATTAATATTTATAAATCCTTTATTACTAAAAAGGGACTTTGTGGGGTAAATGCATATAAAAATTAAATAATGCATGACATTACTTGCATAATCATTTTGCTTCTTTAAATATTGTCCTTACCGGGCAATAATGATGTTTTTGTAGAACTAGAAGCTCAAGGTCCAGTGCCAGCATCAAACTTCACTACCTTGCCATCACAAGGCAAGTTCATCACTTGCTCATGTCCTTTGAAGAGTCTTTATCAAAGTATTTGCAAATTGTGTGTTATCATATATGCTATAAAGAAAGAAAATATTATTTTCACAAATAAAGAAATTATAGATATCATCCTAAGTGGTGATATGATGGAGCAATAGAACTTAGAGTTCTAATTGCAACAATGATCATCAAGTAGGGACTTAATAACCCCTGACATCAGTGATTCTAGCGCCGTATATTACGCGTTAGCCATGAGATTTGGAATGGGACATAGAAGTCAGGTGTATCTTCTTCCTCTCGCATGAAGCCGGATGTGCAGGTCGTGGCTGTTATCCTCGTAGCGTGCATATTAATTGGTAATTCGTAGAGGATATGCAGCATATGGGTGGGAACCCTCAACGTCCCACGATAGTTCTGGCATCTAACGGTTTGTACAAGCCATTGTCGTAATTCATTATGTGGGCATGGTGTACACCAAGGAGGCATGCGGGGTCGCGAAGGGGGCAGTGATTGGATTGGACCAACTACTGGGCCCCACATCATGGAATTGTGGACGGGAAAGTATGCCCGGTTGTGCAACAAGGAGTTGATCTCTCATGGGTAAAGTAACGCACCTCTGCAGAGTGTAAGAATTGTAACTTGTTACTCCCTGTTCCGAGAAGGAGCTACGAATGCAGCAGGAAAGGAACTCCATGAAAGTTCTAGTCAACCTGTGAAGGCTGATTGTCATAGTCTTTCAGAATAAAATCAATCTTTGAAGAAAGATTTACAAAAACTGCATAGTGCCAAGGATTTATAATCCGAGGTGGTAGTTAGAGCATCAAACTTCCCAGCTTGCATATAATGAACTTGTTGGGTAACGCTGTTACTCATTCTTTCCTTTGATCCCTTGCTTAGACTCTGAGGGTTCCGAAGACGTGCCAATGTATGCAGCCGAATGCCAAGAAGACGTGTTCTACGAGGAACCTGATCTATCCGGAGGAGTTAAAGGCGTGGACTACGAGATCCGCTACGGTGTCGATGAGAACGAGTCCACTTAAGGGTCTAGTTAGTAGTAACTAATGGAGTCGAGCAGCCTAAGCTCTATAAAATAAGCTCTTGAGCCCCACTCCTAGTCGGAGTTGTTACTTTTAAATTTCCGCTGAAGATCTTATATTTTGGTTTGTAAGTTGGATCTTTTGGAAGTCTTGAACTTCCGGTATTGTAATAATAATAATAATGTGTGTACCTTTGTAATATGGACCCGCAATGTTTCTGTTGTACCATTCTGAGGGATGTGATATTTATGGAACGGTGTTCTGTGGATGTCATGTCAATGACTATAGTGTACTACACATGCAGTGGTATGCTGGGTCACCGCAGGTGGGCTCCTTGGCCCAATCTCGTTCAGGATCTGGCCTAGATATCTACTTTCCTTTTCCCTTTTTAATTATCTAATTCCAGATCTGCTAGGTACTTGTTGGATTAAATAAAATAAAAGAATGGTAAATAAATAAAAAGGGAAAGTTAGTATTTTTTAACATATATCTGGAAGTTTTCCCTAACATGCAGCACCAAAACCTTGACCATCTAGTACTTGCACTTTTTCTAAGAATTAACCTACCACCACCTATCCATTTTAGTGCATAATTCCCCTAGGGAGTTCCACATCTCCAAATGAAAGTTTTGAACTCCTAAAATGATGGTTCCAATTTATCCTGGAAGGTATTGGTAATATCCATCCAAGGTCCTTGGTCCTATGTCATTTGGACCTATAGCTTAAATCTGTTGAAAAAGACAAATACTTTCCATAACTGACTTTGGGGTTTTCCCAGGGGCATTTTGCTAAATATTATGAAGTGGTTTCAACCCATAGTGAACCAGTACATCAATAACCACCGAAACCTGAGAGGAAATAATTTTTGGATCTATAGATAAATTCTTGTGAATTATTTCCTAAATCTAGAGCTTATTTCACTAGAAAATTCCTAACTAAATAAAGAAAAGTGCTAAAATAGTGAAACCAATTTCTGTAGCTTTGTTAATTCAATACCTATCTGATGATATCATTTTTGTATATTGATATCATACAGACCCCTTGCCTTAGTTCAAAACACCTTACTTTGGTGGTATTTGATAACTAAATCATAAAGACAAATTGTGGCATCCCGCAAAACCACTACTAGAAAATCGCGTTGAATTTGTGCATTGCATCGTCATCATCATGCATTGTTTGCCAAAACTATTTGCGCAAAGCCGGTTTTGTTTCTAAAACGCCTCACCTTCATTCAAACACGCAAACCCGGCATCCGGATTATTTTTGTTTGAATGCTAACGGTTTGCCAAAGGTGCTTTTAAATTAAATAAAAAGTTTATATTATTTTAGTGGGGGCAGTCGAACGGGCCGACCGACCTGAACGACCACCCCCAGAAACTAAACGGTCCATCCCAAACCAGCCCCAGACAAATCCTACATCTACCCAACTTCCTACCCACCCCTATCTCCACCTCACTCCCCCCAATCAACTCTTGCCACCTCATCCCCATCCTTCCCCCCACCCAATCCTAGCCCTCCACCTCACCCCTCCTCTCTCACCCCACTCCTTTCTCTCCCCACCAATCAAACCCACACAGCAGCCCCACCCCTGGCTCACCCCGCACGCACGCACGCACCCGCCCCTGCCCCTCTCCCTGCCCGTGGGTCCCCCATGCGCCAGCCTCGCCCCGGACCCGGTCCACCCTGCCCCAGCACGCGGCCCACCCCGTGGGACCCGCACCTGCCCCCGGACCCACGCGGAACCGCCCCTCTCCTCCCACGCGTTTTCCTCCCTCCCCTTCTCCATCAAACTCCCGCTCCCACCGATCCTAGAAGCCGTCGCCCGCCGGCTCGCCTCGCCGCTGGCCGCCTCAAGGCCGCCCGCTCCCGCCCTCCGCCAAGGCGCCGCCTCTCCGCACCTCCGGCCGGCCGGTTGCCGTCGCCACCCCTCCGCCTCGCCTGGAACCCGCCTTCTCGCCTCTTCATGCGCTGCCCCGGCACCTCCTCCACCTGCCCTCGACTGAGCGCCGCCAGCCGTCGTCGTCTCCCTCGCCCGCCTGCACAAGGCCCCGCCGAGCACCCTCCGCGCTCGTCTTCGCGGCGCTGCGACCACCTCTCCGCTCCATGGCGCTCACGCCGCTTCGCTTCGCTCTGCAGCGGCCGCCAACCCTCGCCCGGCCAACCTCTTCGTGCTCGCCTCACTGGCATGAAGCCCGCTTCCAGCCAGGCTCGCGGACCCGCCTCGGTCGCGCTTCGCTCCCGTCCTGCAAGCTTCCTCGCCTGCCCGCCTCCGCCTCGCTTCCTCCCCGCCGCCGTCCTCGAGCCGAGCTCGCCACGGACCTTTCTCGCCGGTATGCGTGCGTCCGTGTGTGCTCGTGTGTATGTGTCATGTGGATCCGCTTGTGTACCCTATGGCCGTATTGGAGCACCCCAAGTTCGCCCACGACCACCGGCGCCGAACCCGTTGACCGCCAAGCTCGGCACCAAGACGACTAGCCTCCACCGCGGAAACCGAGGACCGACTCAGGCGTCGAGACCCTGCTTCCGAGACCGAACCCCATCTGAACCTCAAGATCGACATCGGCAAACCAAGAGGAACCCCAAGATCTTCGGGAGACACGCCAAGTTCTTCCTCTCGAACCCGAGGACACCGAGACCCCGTGGCGACAAGTACCTCTGCCCGGACGCAACCGGGTCTACCTCACGAAACACCGAGTACTTCGCCGCCGAAACGCCGAGTACTTCTTTCAGAACGCCAGGATCGTCAACATGACCCGAAGACCGCGAATGCGACAAGAACGGCACCGACCCGGAAGAATCCGACGCGCCCCCGACACCGAACCAATCCTTCCCGGAGTCCGAGAACGACCCCGTCGCAACCCAGATCCGAACCCGTCGAACCCCCGGACCCCGAACCCCGGAACCTCAAGATCTGCCGAACCCTAATGTGTGAACCCTTTCCCGAAACCCTATTTCATAACATAATAACAACTTGTCGCATCTTAAACATTCATCTTGCATGCATATCATGTGGTTTGGGGGCCTTATGCCGATTCACCTTATAATTAAATATGGGGCCCATATGCGGGCAAATCTAGCCTTATATTGGCCTCATTTAAACTTGTATAGCGAACCCGTATTATCTTTTGCCAGGTAATGCAACATGTAATTGCGGGGGTTCTAAACAACTGGAACCATCTAACTAATTGTCGGGACCCCGGTTCCACTTAACATGACCTAATCGCATCGCACCTTGCCATGTCATGCATCATACATGCATCATGCCGATCTTCTGTCGTTGTATTAAATATTGCATCCGGTGTTGTTCTCGTGTTTTGCTTCTTCGCGGATAAAGCCGTTGAGTTGATGTGAGTCACCGATCTTGGTTGAACCTTCGACAATGTTTTCAAAGTAGCATCTCCTCTTTCTACCTATCTTACTTTTATAGTCTTTATTCCTCCTGTTGATCTATTGCTATCCGTGTTGCGTTGCTCTAGTTTTCGTACCGTGATATCCCTTGCAGCCTTATATTGCCTTGGCCACATCCTATTACCGTTGTTTGGTAGATAGTTGGACTTATGCGTCGTAGTTGCTTGCTCAAGTGCTGATGTGTGTCGTCATATGCCACGATGTATTGCCGCATGTTGATGTTGGAGATGATTCTAGTTTTACTTACTGCTCACTTTAATTTCTGTTTAACAACTAAAATTGAAATAAGCAGAGGCATTTGGGTGATAGAAAATATTTGGTTTCAACGCCCACTTGTGTCCCGTAAGACCCCGAGTACTTGATACCTGTTCCTTGTTTTATCGCTCTATCCACATCCGGGAGGTATATGGGACCCCCCTGAGCCAGAGCTTGATTCAGTCTTATTTCTTGGGGCCACAAACTAGTTTGAGGTTTTATTTACTATCCTGTACTTATGCCATGCTACTTTACGTATTTAAATTGTGCGAGGAGCACCTGCATCGCTTAGGTAAGCGGATTGATTACGCTGCATCGACAAGCCCAGCCACACTTTCGGGTTCCCGATGCTTACCATTGTCGCAAACCTTGAGTCCGTCTCAAGCTTGCTTACTGCTATGGATCTACTCAATGGGTGGCCCCGAAATAATTCTGAATCCTGTGATTGTTCAGTGAAAGCCTCGTTGGGTTTTGATTTGGTTTTTCCGAGGTTGATCGAGCGTGTGTTGCTATTGGTGCACCCCCGGGTAAAACTTTCGAAAGCCGTGTCCATGGATATGGACGACTTGGAGCAAAGATCTCGATCATAGACAAGCATAACTAAAGTTTACTGCTATGAATTTGACTTATAATGACTAGTAATCAGCTTCACTATAACGGAATGGCTAATTAATACTGCCCACAATTGCTTGTTTGGTTGTCGCTTGCGACAATTGTACCTGACTAGTAAATCTTGCAACTACAACGGAATGGCTGAATAAAAGTACCAACAACTGCTGGGTTTTTGGGTTATCTCATGATAAATGCATCTGACTAGTAAGTGTTGCCACTATCACGGAATGGATAACTAAAATTGCCCACTGTTTACTTTATCAGGATGATTATCTAAATCTGGCTAGTAATTACTGCAACGATAACTAAATAAATAAAACTGCCAACTGTGTGAGTTCCTTGGTTGACTTCCTCGTTTGGGTCTCGAGGGGAAACACCAGGATGGGTTTGTTTGGTGTTAGCTTCAGGTTGGATCCGGATAGGTCATTCTTACCCCTCTCTGTTATCCGCCAGTTGTTTCGAGTCTCTATAGGTTGTTCAGTGCATCTTGCCGCCGTCGATCCACCATACCTATGTAGGCGAGGACCGAATTCTAGCCTCGCCGTGTCTTGGCCTCAAGATCGACGCTCCTTCTTTTTCCCTTGCCCTTTGTCGGCACCCTTTTTTGTTTAAGCAGGTTTTGAGATCGACGTCGTTAGCAGGGTTACCCTTCCGTCTTGGCCTGGGCAGGGTTATGGACGCCATTGGTTATTCTTCAGGGCTCTTAGCCCCATTTGCTTCTTGTCCGTAGTCGGACGCTCTACCGTTTTCAAGGTGATTTGGATCTTGTATATTATATCTATATTCTTGACTCCTTGATTCGCTGTTATATATATATCTGTTCTGTGGGTCCTATCGAGGACTGTTGTGTAATGTTATTACTTCGTTTCCACCCGCACGAAAGTGCCTGGTGGGCACCTTTGAATCGTTTCTATGCGGGTTTGGCGAGTTTTGCTAAAACTTGCATAGGTCCGATTCTGAGGGTGTTACAGAGTGGTATCAGAGCTCAGCAGTTGCGATACCCCATAAGTCCAGCCTGTAGGATAACCTAGCTAACGGCCGAAGTAGAGTGTCAAAACTATTTTTGCAAAATCGGTTGGATAGTTCTGATTAGGTCTGATTTTACTCCTTACCCCTCTGCTGTTCTCCTCTTATCTCTACGAGTTTTGAATCCGCTCTCTTCTCTCTCTTCGAGTCCAGGATTTCTCGTGGTTGGGTTTCCGTCGTACCTTTAGGGTCTCGCTTTCTCCCTTTTGTAACGGAGGTGCTACGATCATCAATCTGCAACTTGTCTGTTGTAACCCTTCCTCCAATCTTTGTTCTTGAATTCCTTATCCATATGTGTCCCTTGCTGGATATCAGTGTCGTTGAAAAACATATGAGAAGGACGAGCTTTGGTGAAGTTGGAGTCGACCTTGAGCATGTGATGTTCATGCCAATGGAACCATCTCGGAACTTAATCATTGTGTCTTTCACACGATTTCGGCTGGCATCATCCCTTTGTTCCGGATACCGCCTATGAAGGTCTTCAGTCCAAATCTCGAGAGTTGAGTTGCCTGATTCTCCTACCCATGTATAGGGTTGATAGTTGGGTCCGGGATGGACTGATCACCCTACCCGACTCTTACTGTTCACTCTGTACATCGAATTGGTGGATCAATGTAACTTCTCCCTATCTAATGGAAGTTAGAGGTGGCCTTATCGTTTGATGCCTCTATCTTCGTCCTTTGTTTCTCCGGAGTGTTCTCTCGACGATCAGGGACAACGAACCTTTGTTGGTGGTGTCGCCGACTTCCAGATGGAGGATGAACCCTTGTTAGTGGTGTCGCGAGGATCTACACAAAGCGAGAAGACGGATAACGCCGACCTTCTTCCCCGGTACCATGAGGCGGATCTCGAGGGCGAGATCCCTTGTTAGTGGTGTCGAATTGTGGCATCCCGCAAAACCACTACTAGAAAATCGCGTTGAATTTGTGCATTGCATCGTCATCATCATGCATTGTTTGCCAAAACTATTTGCGCAAAGCCGGTTTTGTTTCTAAAACGCCTCACCTTCATTCAAACACGCAAACCCGGTCTCCGGATTATTTTTGTTTGAATGCTAACGGTTTGCCAAAGGTGCTTTTAAATTAAATAAAAAGTTTATATTATTTTAGTGGGGGCAGTCGAACGGGCCGACCGACCCGAACGACCACCCCCAGAAACTGAACGGTCCATCCCAAACCAGCCCCAGACAAATCCTACATCTACCCAACTTCCTACCCACCCCTATCTCCACCTCACTCCCCCCAATCAACTCTTGCCACCTCATCCCCATCCTTCCCCCACCCAATCCTAGCCCTCCACCTCACCCCTCCTCTCTCACCCCACTCCTTTCTCTCCCCACCAATCAAACCCACACAGCAGCCCCACCCCTGGCTCACCCCAAGACGCACGCACCGCCCTGCCTCTCTCCTGCCCCTGGGCCCCCCATGCGCCAGCCTCGCCCCGGACCCGGTCCACCCTGCCCCAGCACGCGGCCCACCCCGTGGGACCCGCACCTGCCCCCGGACCCACGCGGAACCGCCCCTCTCCTCCCACGTTTCTCCCTCCCTTCTCCCTCAACCTCCTCCCCACGCATCCAGAAGTCCTGAGCCCGGTCGCCCCCGCCGGCTCGCCCTGCGCCACTCCGCCTAGCGCCGCCTCTCCACCTCGCCGCCCGCCCCCTCCTTTAGCGCCTCTCCGCACCTCCGCCGGCCGGCGTCGCCACCCTCTGCCGCCTCGCTGGAACCCGCCTTCCTCGCCTCTTCGCGGCCCGCACGCCGGCACCTCCTCCACCCGTCCCGGACCGAGGCGCCGCCAGCCCGCCGTCGTCCTCCCTCGCCCGAGACCGCCCATGCCTTCAGCGCCCGTCGAGCACCCTCCGCCCCTGTCTTCCGCGCTGCGACCACCTCCGCCTTGGCGCTCGCCGCCCGCTCGCCGCTCTCTGCGCAGCGGCCGCCAACCCCTTCCGGCCAACCTCTTCGTGCTCGCCTCCCGCTGCTGGGCCCGCTCAGCCAGCTCGCCGAGCCCGCCTCGTCGCGCTGCTCCAGCCGTCTGCAGCTTCTCGCCTCGGCCGCCTCCGCCGCTGGCCGCTCCCCTCCCGCGCCGCCGTCCTCGAGCCGAGCTCGCCCGCCGGACCTTCTGCCCTCGCTCGGTATACGTGTGTGCGTCTGTGTGTGCTTGTGTGTATGTGTCATGTGGATCCGCTTGTGTACCCTATGGCCGTATTGGAGCACCCCAAGTTCGCCCACGACCACCGGCGCCGAACCCGTTGACCGCCAAGCTCGGCACCAAGACGACTAGCCTCCACCGCGGAAACCGAGGACCGACTCAGGCGTCGAGACCCTGCTTCCGAGACCGAACCCCATCTGAACCTCAAGATCGACATCGGCAAACCAAGAGGAACCCCAAGATCTTCGGGAGACACGCCAAGTTCTTCCTCTCGAACCCGAGGACACCGAGACCCCGTGGCGACAAGTACCTCTGCCCGGACGCAACCGGTCTACCTCCACGAAACACCGAGTACTTCGCGAAACGCCGAGTACTTCTTTGAGAACGCCAGGATCGTCAACATGACCAAGACCGCGAATGCGACAAGAACGACCGGAAGAATCCGGCGCCCCGACCGAACCAATCCTTCCCGGAGTCCGAGAACGACCCCGTCGCAACCCAGATCCGAACCCGTCGAACCCCCGGACCCCGAACCCCGGAACCTCAAGATCTGCCGAACCCTAATGTGTGAACCCTTTCCCGAAACCCTATTTCATAACATAATAAAAACTTGTCGCATCTTACACATTCATCTTGCATGCATATCATGTGGTTTGGGGGCCTTATGCCGATTCACCTTATAATTAAATATGGGGCCCATATGCGGGCAAATCTAGCCTTATATTGGCCTCATTTAAACTTGTATAGCGAACCCGTATTATCTTTTGCCAGGTAATGCAACATGTAATTGCAGGGGTTCTAAACAACTGGAACCATCTAACTAATTTTCGGGACCCCGGTTCCACTTAACATGACCTAATCGCATCGCACCTTGCCATGTCATGCATCATACATGCATCATGCCGATCTTCTGTCGTTGTATTAAATATTGCATCCGGTGTTGTTCTAGTGTTTTGCTTCTTCGCGAATAAAGCCGTTGAGTTGATGTGAGCTTCGCCCCGATCTTCGGTTGAACCTTCGACAATGTTTTCAGGCGAGCATCTCCCTCTTTCTACCTATCTTACTTTTATAGTCTTTATTCCCTCCTGTTGATCTATTGCTATCTGTGTTGCGTTGCTCTAGTTTTCGTACCCGTGATATCCCTTGCAGCCTTATATTGCCTTGGACACATCCTATTACCTGTTGTTTGGTAGATAGTTGGACTAGCGCGTCGTAGTTGCTTGCTCAAGTACTGATGTGTGTCGTCATATGCCACAGTCGCTGATGTATTGCCGCATGTTGATGTTGGAGATGATTCTAGTTTTACTTACCGTTCACTTTAATTTCTGTTTAACAACTAAAATTGAAATAAGCAGAGGCATCGGTGGGTGATAGAAAATATTTGGTTTCCGAACGCCCACTTGTGTCCCGTAAGACCCCGAGTACTTGATACCTGTTCCTTGTTTTATCGCGCTATCCACATTCGGGAGGTATATGGGACCCCCCTGAGCCAGAGCTTGATTCCGTCTTATTTCTTGGGGCCACAAACTAGTTTGAGGTTTTATTTACTATCCTGTACTTATGCCATGCTACTTTCTGTATTTAAATTGTGCGAGGAGGACACTGTACTGTTTAGGTAAGCGGATTGATTACGCGGTATCGACAATCCCAGCCACACTTTCGGGTTCCTAGTCGCTTACAGCCATTGTCGCAAACCTTGAGTCCGTCTCGAAGCTTGCTTACTTCGTTGTGGGATCTACTCAATGGGGTGGCCCCCTGAAATAATTCTGAATCCTGTGATTGTTCAGTCGTGAAAGCCTCGTTGGGTTTTGATTTGGTTTTTCCGAGGTTGATCGAGCGTGTGTTGCTATTGGTGCACCCCGGCCGGGTAAAACTTTCTGAAAGCCGTGTCCGCGGATATGGACGACTTGGAGCACAGTATCTCGATCATAGACAAGCATAACTAAAGTTTACTGCTATGAATTTGACTTATAATGACTAGTAATCAGCTTCACTATAACGGAATGGCTAATTAATACTGCCCACAATTGCTTGTTTGGTTGTCGCTTGCGACAATTGTACCTGACTAGTAAATCTTGCAACTACAACGGAATGGCTGAATAAAAGTACCAACAACTGCTGGGTTTTTGGGTTATCTCATGATAAATGCATCTGACTAGTAAGTGTTGCCACTATCACGGAATGGATAACTAAAATTGCCCACTGTTTACTTTATCAGGATGATTATCTAAATCTGGCTAGTAATTACTGCAACGATAACTAAATAAATAAAACTGCCAACTGTGTGAGTTCCTCGGTTGACTTCCTCGTTTGGGTCTCGAGGGGAAACACCAGGATGGGTTTGTTTGGTGTTAGCTTCAGGTTGGATCCGGATAGGTCATTCTTACCCCTCTCTGATATCCGCCAGTTGTTTCGAGTCTCTATAGGTTGTTCATGCATCTTTGCCACGCTCGATCCACCATACCTATGTAGGCGAGGACCGCCAATTCTAGCCTCGCCGTGTCTTGGCCTCGATCTTGGCTCCTTCTTTTTCCCTTGCCCTTTGTCGGCACCCTTTTTTGTTTAAGCGGTTTTGAGATCGGCGTCGTTAGCGAGGTTACCCTTCCGCTTTGGGCAGGTTATGGGCGCCAGTGGTTATTCTTCAGGGCTCTTAGCCCCATTTGCTTCTTGTCCGTAGTCGGACGCTCTACCGTTTTCAAGGTGATTTGGATCTTGTATATTATATCTGTATTCTTGACTCCTTGAGTCGCTGTTATATATATCTGTTATGTGGGTCCTATCGAGGACTGTTGTGTAATGTTATTACTTCGTTTCCACCCGCACGAAAGTGCCTGGTGGGCACCTTTGATTCGTTTCTATGCGGGTTTGGCGAGTTTTGCTAAAACTTGCATAGGTCCGATTCTGAGGGTGTTACACAAATCCCCAAATGCCACCAAAGCATTTCCCTTGTTTCCAAAACCAAATTATCAAAACCTACTGAAGTAAATACTATCTTGTTTACTTGATTTTTGTATTGTATTAGTGTTGTATGTTTGGTGTTGATTATGCCCTTGTTTACTTGAATGTGTGATCCCCGTCGACAATAGTTACGATTGTGTTGACGACGAGAAGAAGGGATCATTGTATTATATTGGGTATTATGGTACTCTAAGAAGAAGTCTAGGTACATATATGCCATATTTCTGATCACATGCAAGCCACCTTATTGCTCATAAACCCTTTCCCTAATATTTTACTTATCCATGTTTTATCCACTTGTTTATGAAAAATGCATTGTTTTATTATTATGATTTATATGTTGTAAGGTTTGGCTCTTACAAACCACTACCACCTTAGTACCACTAGGTAGAATCCCCTTTATGACACCTATTTTTCCCTCGTATAGTAAGTGGTGAGTGACATTGCCCACCCTTGGAAAACCCGTTTAGCCAAAAGTAAAAATATAGGATGGGAGACCCTAGAAAATGTTTACAAAATGTTGTATGATAAACCTTGGTAAGGTTTGACCTACCAATGAAGTTTGAAAAAGAAAAAATGTTTTGTTTTAGAAAATGATGTTGGAGCAGAGGAGGATAAAATATTTATGAAAACACACCCATTTCTTTATAGTTTTGCCAGAACAATTAACCCGTGCAACCACATTACCCTGAAATGGGACGGGGCTTGACTTGACATTTGTCTGACCTAGTATGGGATTCCGCATAACTACTGTAAGGGATCATCTCCCTTGAATGCCAAGCTTCCCTTAGAAAAAGGGGAATATGTGTTTACAATGCCCTAGGGGAAGTAGATACGCCCATGCAAGTGGCCAGGCGATACTATGAGCCTCTCATTTAATGTGCACCACTATTGAAGTAGTTGGTAGTGCTCCGGTTGGTCCGTGTATCCCGACTTCCCAGTGTTAAGAGGAACAACTCATAGGGTAAGTCATGTACCTGAGTGGGCATCCTGACGGTTTCGACCGGGTACTCGACCCACGATCGGTGTAGATCAGGGTAGGGTATTCAGATGGTGTGGGTAAAGTGTACAACCTCTATAGAGTGTAAATCTATTTGAATAGACGTGTTCGCGGTCATGGACGATTTGGAAGGTTTCTATAGAGCGGTGCTGGTTTTGTTTTCAAAAAGGACTTCAAAAAAGGAAGTGTTTAAAAACCTGGTTGTCTAAAGGACGCTAGTGAAGGTGATGTGATACTGAAGTATCACAGATGATGAAGAACCCGGTCCAGTGAGGAACGTGGAGAGGTATTAGGGTGACCCAATCCTAGTGTTTTCCAAAAGCTTTTCAAAATGTTTTACAAAAGTTTTGAACAAAACTTGTAGATGCCATATCTACAAGAGAAAATATTTTATAAAAGAACCTCCTTTGGATCCATCCTACTACCATAGCCATATTGCATATCTTCTGTTGTTTTTCCTAAGGTAGTTTGCGAGTACCTTCAATGTACTTAGTAGCATGTCCCTAAATATTAACTTGGTCAGATATCGAGAATATGGCGACATTGACGACTATCCGAGCTAGGACGTTCTCCCAGTCAGCTGCCTATAGGTGAAGGCATAGCTCGGGCTTGCTGCATGATTAAAGATCCACCGATGATTCTTGATGTATCCCTAATGGAAATAAGGTTTGACTTGTATCCACTTAGTAATGGATGTTTACTTGACACTTGTTGGTTATGCTCATGTCTCACCGATCATGGGAACATGAATTGCAGGCATAACGAGGAATTCTCGGACTCTATATCCGGAGTCCCACAGACTTGGTATCACATCCATCATGACTGTGGGAGAACCTTAGTTAGCATGGCTGTTAGCCAATAAAACTATTTCTTGAAAACACTAGCTTTTGAAAACTATTTTCTCAAAAAACGGAAGATTCTACTTCTTATCTTCTCCAAAACTTAATGATTTCAAAAATTGATTCCCTTCTATCTCTCATCCAAATTTCAAACATACGGCTTTAAAACAATAGGACCTAGAAAAATGGTGAAGACAATGATAGCAAGATGAAGAGAAGCATCCACCAGCAAACACAAGGAGACTACAAGATCATCCTACCAGCGGAATCCTCATAATCAGAAGAAATCAAGGCGGCACTACCCAGAAACTCCCAAATGACATGGCAATAGATTTTTCTACAAGATAGTGACCCAAACCTTAATAATGCGACATCTAGGATTAATAGTATTAGGATAGGATTCCCCTAAATCGCGAGTAGTTAACTCCTTGATCACTATAGTAGGCCGTGTTTTTTGACCAAGTACTAGTGTGTTGCTTGATGTGTGCTGTTTTTGCTTCTCTGATTGGAAATTTTTTTGCGACCCAAGCACTCTATTCACCTTGGAGTGTATGCTTTGGTTTGATTGACCCCAAGCAACATGTGTTTTAAAGATCAATAACCCCGCTAGAAACTCAGGCACACCATGTGAGTTGTCGCTATCAAAACCCCTTTCGAACCTCGAGAGTTATGATAGGAGGAATATATCCAAAACTAGGACTTCGACATCGGCAAGGTAGAACAACTTGAAGATTTTCTCCTCAACAAGATGACATACCTCGTCAAACTAACTTCTCAAGACCAGATAGCAACCAACACTTCTCTATTCACCTGCCAACAAGAGAAAGTGCCTCGTTGAAGCCGAAAGTCTACCGTCGAAGGACCTCCACCATCCACAAGAAACCGCAATACTCGCTAACCAAGACCGGAAGTGAAGACCTGACTCCACTAACCTTCAGCAAGTTAAAGCTTCTGACAACCCCAAGAGACTAGCTATTTTATTCGCACCCTCTGCTTTAACTCGATGAGAAGTTCCTTATCCGAAGACCAGAAAGCCCCCAAATCCTGAAGACAATGAGCCTACGTTGCAATTGAGCAGAAGCACCACAAAGAGTTCAAGTGAATACATCCTCTCTAAAGCAGAATGTATCTACTCCGACTAAAGATTAGAAATAAGCTACATTAACTGCTAACCTTCCTAGATTTAACCCCCTACATCTTTTTTAGGAGACCACCGAAGCAAAGTAGTCACAATATGGTGTCACTCGAAGATCTCAAGTCAAGATCCAAGGCTATACAACCTTCCTCGAGCATCATGCCGGCACTCCAAGATGAGAGATCCACACCAGCCTCGACGAAATTAGTACAACTCTAAGGTGGAAAGACGACGTCTTTCCACTCAATTCCAGAAGACCTTATATCGAAAGATACTTCAGGAACATTTCCCAATCTGACTTCGATCTCCAACATCAACTCGCAAGTCACCACCCGAGAGAATAGCTAAAAATCATCCTAGGAAATCATATCCGAAGTCTACTCAATCTTCCCAGTACCCGCAAGGCTGAGAATCAGGACGACCATAATACTTGACTGTACCAAGACTACTCTCCAATGAGTAGGCAAAAACTTGAAGAGTCAAGATTCACGAAGAGGTTGCGAAGCCCCTACTCCTCTACCTCTTCTAAAGACCCGCTGGAAGGACCATAGCTTCACTAATCTCCTTAGATTTAAACCTTTTAGAATGTCCGCAAATCCAACTTCCCCTAATAGGCTAAGCATACGAATAAATGTAGTATATGAGACTCGTAGGACACAGTCAGTGGACGCCACCTAAAGATTTCAACCTCAGGTGGAAGATTTTGATATTCACCGTGCAAGTCAACACCCGGATTTTTAATCCCAGATGCCTGTTATGCCATACATCGCAATCCCAGGATTACCATTTTTGCGAGACATAACAGATTTGGATACCACAATACATCATCCATTACAAACCATACATAAGTTCTTACACAAATAAGGATCTCATGATCCAGTTCTTAATACAATTCAAGAAGCGAAAATACGTAATAATAACGGTAGCGTAGGCAAAGCTCCATCTTCGGGGTCCTAGGCAATGCTGACGATGGGAGATGATCCTAGTTGTCGTAACCTTCCTGGGTTCCATCCTCCAGGTACTCCTCTTCATAGTCTGGCAGTGGGAATATCCAGGGACAAAGCCATGAGTACTCTTTAAGTACTCGCAAACTAATACTAACAAGTGAAGGGTTTTTTTTGTAGTAGGACACTAAGCTCTATGGTTGTTTTGCAAAAGCCAGATTTACATCTACTAAGTTCAGAAACAACGAATGCTACTTGAAGTTTTATAACACCTAAGTGGGAACTTGTATCTCATGCCACAACTCTGTTATGGTCAAGTCAAAGTCTCAATTCATTTCATAAGTCATTTTTAAAACATCTGACGGGGGAACAATATGGCCACTCCAACTGTCCATAACCGCGGACGCGGCTATTCGAATAGTTTGACACTCTGCAGAGATTGTACACTTTCACCACAACATTTGATACATCCATCAGGAACAAATCCTGAATTCACCATACACAGTATGCGGATAATCAATCCCAGATGCCTCCCAATCATGACCAACCGTCATCTTGGGTACTGCACAGGTGGACAATCTTCACAAGGTAGCCTCAGCTCAGACCTTGGCCGTGAGGGAACCAATACTAAGGTATATAAGCTTCCAGTCAAGCCCTACCCAATTCTCGGGTATTGTGGTTGTACGGTAAAATTGGAATGATATCGCATCCAGACAACCATCAGTTTTATAAAGGGATAAGGCTCATGCCTCAACATTTTCATCACCATAAATCATCTGGTGTTCAGAAACACATGTCCAAAACATCTCAATAGAATGATCCATCATTCCAAGGTTTTCATAACCATTTTTCCACCCAGTATTCCCATCTAAGTTGATCAGGTTTTATGCTTAGCACTAGCATCTAAAAGTGGGGGTAAGTACTAATGAGGGGTGGTAAACTAGTGGAGTTTAACTAAGTTCAATGTCATGCCTTAGGATGACATAAAGATTATCTAGCTGAGGCCAAATTTTATGCTCTTTATGCAACCTTCAATTATCTTCCTAGTATCTACAATTCACTTAAGTAAGCTCTAAGTACTAGCTTTGATAAAGAAATAAAGTATAAATCTTGTAAGTAAAACTAGGATTGGTTTATCAAGTGGTTATGATCATATATGCTTAAGGCATATAGTTGGCATGGTAACAAGCAAGTATTTGCTTGCATAGGTCAACTTGATTAGTAAGGCTTGCTAAAGTAGAGTATCTTGCAAGTGTTAGCTTGCACATTCAACTAGAAGTATTAGGCTTGCCTTGTGCAGAGCAGTGGTTGAAGTTCTCCTCGGCTTCTTCTTCGTAGTATCCTCCTTCCTCCTCGTATCCTTGGTCGGTACTAGCGTCTATAAATAAACACGAGGTACACAATCACCAAACAATACTTAACTAATTTCAATCATCACACAAAAGGGTCCTATAGATGATCTAGCATCATCACTAACATTACAAGATTAAAGCTTGGTTTAATTCCTTTTATTTTTAGAAAAGTAATTTCTACTCATTGAAAAACTACTTAAGATTTAACATTCTCCAAACCAAACATGGGATCATGTTGACACATGTCATCACCACATATTTTAGTCCATGGGAATGTGATTTAAAGTGGTGTCACAATTTAATAAGGTTTAACCTTTTATTTTACTTAAATAAAGTGACTAGAAATGCCTATGTGGAATCCTTTTATTACTTGAACAATATTTCTGTAAGTAAACCCAAATGTTTTTATATATTCTAAAAGGTATGATAAAATGTGATTTTTGAGAGTTGGAATCAACTCAAAAGCTTTTATGGTTTAAATTTGAAAAATGTTTGAATGCAGAAAAGGTTCTGCCTTGTTATTTTTACCAAGGTTGATCTATAGATTCAAATGATTTGAATCCAACGGGCTTGGATTAAGAATTTACAGACCATTCTAGAAAAATTGGTTTCATTCAATTTGGTTCACTAAATCGATCTGGGTTGATTTTTGAAACTAGGTCCAGAAATATGTTTGAATAAAAATGGAAAAAGTTAAATTCAAACGACTGGGCTGCGCGGGAACTGCTAATGGGCCAGCCCAGTGTCACTCCACGGTGCGGGGCTCAACTAACAGTGGGTTACACCAGTCAGTGTCTCTTTAAACGCGAAGCGGTATAGTGGCAATCTCATCCGCACGATCTAAGTCTAATCGAACGGTTGCGACTCATCGTCCACGTCGGGCTGCGCCGGCGAGACAGAAACCTAACGCGGCAGGTGGGGGTCGTCGGGGGCTCACCGGGGCTCAGGAGAGGGTTGGCGAGGCGGGCGAACGACGAAGTCGACGACGGCGAACCTCCTGGTATCGGCAGCTTCTCCTGGGGTGGAAGAAATCAACGACGCCCTTCTTCTCCAGAGATGGTCGGCTCCGGCCAAATTCCGGCGATGCGCTGCTCGCCTTGCTCCAGCTACGGGTTGGAACGATCAGTGAGGAGAGGGGAGTGAGATGGTGTGAAGAGTTTGAGCGGGTGAGGCCTCTATTATAGTCTCGACGACGAGACCGAACGGGATGGGAAGGCGACGGTGGCGACATGGCTACGGGCTGCTAGAGGCATGGCCGGCGGTGGCGATCGATCGGTGGTCTCCTGGCGATGCTCTATGGCTTTAATGCGCATGTAGGGGAGGTGGCAAACGGTCTGGAACGCACGATGCTCTACGAGGAAGAGGCGGCGAACTCGACGGCGAGCGGTGGCTACGGGGCATGGGGCGGCGAACGGGGATGTCTGGCGGTCTTCTAGGACGGTGGTGATCGTGTATGCACGTCGCGAGGGTGGCGCGCGGTCTGTGGGTGTGTGTGTCGAGGGTGTAGCTCTGGTGCACGCTCGGCATGGTTGACAGAGGCACGGGAGCGGCGTTCCTGGGTGGTCGATGTCTTCGAGGCAGGGCTGGTCGAGAGGGGGCGGTGAGGCATGGGTGATCTCCCAGATAAGGTTGGCACGACTAGTTCCTCTCCTAGCTTGCTATCTACACTAGGGTGGCATGGGTGGCTTCGGCTGTTCACCATTGATGACATTGCCAAGCTTACAGTGGTGCTAGACGTTTACAAATGAGCTAGATGATCTACTAAAGCCTAGTTGCAACCAGAGAGGGAACAAGTTAGGCTCAAATCACTGCTCCAAATAGTGTTCGGATTTTATTTGATTTGGATCTACAAGGTGTTTGATGAAATGGCCGCATGAATTCAAGTTTTGAATTTTGAAAAGATTTTTGGTGGGTGTGCTAGGTTGGTGCTGGTGAGTCTATAGATGCTTGGGTTTTGAAAGTTGAGCTTGTTTGAGTGGTTTTTGAAAAAGTGGGATCTTCCCATATGATATAGATTCAATTTTGAACTGTCCTTTAAACTATGCATTCAAATGTTTTTGGATGATCACAAGGTGGGCCTTGATACTTTGTTATGAGTACTATCAAGGGGTGCAAAGATCCAAACAAGTTTCTGTTAAGTTTTGAAAGTTAGAGACAACCAAAGTAGGCATGGGAGTTAATTTGGCCAAAGTGACCATTCACTCATTTTGTTTGTTTTGATTTATTTGTCTTTGGGAAAAGTGTGGGGATTGTTTAGATGATGTTTATTTCACCTAAGAATACTTTTACCAGCAAATAAACACATAAACAAGCCAATTCAAAATAATCCAAATTGGAATGCATACACACATGCATGCTTTCATATTTTTATTTAGGAAAGTTTTTGTTAACCCTAATTTTGATGCATAGAGTTTGATGGTCCAAGTTTAGTATTTTTGGGATGTTACAGTGCAACTCCAAGAAAAAAGGTTTGTGTCTTCTCTAACCACCTTTAGTGTCATTTTAAGGGGGAAAGACTGCATCTTTCCCACTCAAACAAATTTAACCTACACCATAAGACACCCTCGAAACCTTGACACAATTCGCCAACCAACCCTTGAACAGGAAGCTACCAATGAAGTCTTCTAAGGAGGCACTCCGAAATCTCAAGGTCAGCGAAGCCGCGTCAATAACCACTGATACCCTTCCCAACTCATCTTATCAACTCAAGAAGAAAGGACTTCGATATCCCCGAGCTACCCTAGTTTAACCCTAAGGGGAAAAGACTCCGTCTTTTCCACAAAACTAGAGTAGCTCTTCGCCAGAAGAAATCCTTACGAGTTTTGAACCTAGTCGTTAAGTAGGATACGATAAGCCCCTAAGGAATCGTCATGGGTCCTGGAAGAGAAGACATCAAGATGTAGATTCTATTCTTAGAAGAGTACTCCGCAAAGTCCTAATCAGAAGAAATACCCCCAACCCCAGCCATCAAGATATCGAGTCAGGAAAGAAAATAAGATCATCGTTCGCAACTAGGTCTGAAGCTTGCTCAACTCACCGTGCACCCGAGAAGACTAAAGTGCAACCTTCCCGACAGAGTAACCATGCTCAAATACGAAGCCCGTAAGTTACTATGAGGAGACACATAATACTACCCTGACTCAGAATCCCCTAAGCCTACTCTCCCGAATCTTGGGATGAGATTCTTTTAAGGGGGAAACGTCTGTAACATCCCAATTTCAGCAACCCTGATTTGTTGTCCAGAATGCAAAAATCAGGGGAAAAAAACTTGTTCTTGTTTAATGATGCAATGTTTTTTGCTTTTTTGTTTGTGCTTATGCATGTATTGTGTAGTAGATGATATACTTCTTACCTCAACCCCTTTTGACAAAAGCTACTTTACAAAATATATGTCTTGTCTTATTTTACATATTCTCAAATGATCTGACAATTCAAAACCCGAGCCAAGATGCCTGTGCAACAAAACTATTTATTAGCTTATATTTAATAAAACTATGGAGATCTATAAGATATAATCTCCTTATTTTTTCACGACAGAACTTTTCACTACCCTTACCTCTAGGTTTTCCAAAATATTTTATAAAACCTTTTGAACTCCACTCTTGGTAGAAATACCAAGATACTCTTATATTAATTCAAAACATAACCTTCTCAAAATACCAAGCCTTACCTCAAGATAGGCTTGATTGTAACCTCAGTAGCAATTGTTGATGATTGTAAAGATGAATTTCTCTGATCTACTGTTTGATGATTTGTCTTGATCTATGGATGTGTTGATTGCTTAGGAAGTAGCATGAGACACCCTAGGGGCTCATCCTTTAGGATCAAGCTAAGCCAAGAATACAAATCCTAAGCAATTCCTCTAAGCTTGATCTGATATCTAGTCATTAGAGAGACCACCTCATCTCTTAATGAGATCAATGTGGGGTTAATCCCTTCTGATAGATTCGAACTCAATAAAGACCAAACATAAGAATGGATCGTTTCTACTCAATCAACAACTCAACAAAATCCCCCTGATGATGATTTTGGAACCTAGCATCCCCTCAACATCATCTCCTTTTGTAATCTAGTTTAAAACCCTAAATTTGCCAAACTGGCTAAGTCTGGAACTTTTATCATTATCACCTCTTTGAGTCCTTGCATTTATCAACCCTTGTACCTTTTTGGAAATGCATTGGAACCATCTTGTAAAACATCTCAAGTAATATCAAATCCCACTCTTTACCTTGACTCAATCATCCTTTTACCGACTTGTTGTTGATGGTTTTGCAGGCAAGAAAATAACCTTTTCTACAAATCTGATCATCATGCCAACATGGGAAGAAGCTCACATCTCCATGCTACCTTTATTTGACCAAATCTCTACTGACCATGGTCTATCAATACACACTTTTCTTGTTTCTGTTCGAGCACTGTGCTTCTTAAACCCACATGGTTTCTATGGCTAAATGATTATTTGCTTTGGCAGTCTTAATTTCAACAAAGTTTGGCAACAAACCTAGAAGCCCTTAATCTTTATCAAGCTTAACTCTTTGTATCATGATCATCTATATAACTTGTTCTATCTATACATATACCCCATGACCCAAGGTGAGCTCTGAGCTCCTTAATCCAACAAGGTTTTGCTGGTATAAAAATATTCTAGACCTAGATCCTTCATCTCTTGATTTCTTCCAAAACCAAGATTAATATTCAAAAACCAAGTTTGCAAATGAAGGATAAAATATGTTGACATCATCCACCTTGATTATAAAGATTTATAAAATATTTTCCATAATTATTTTGGCCCTAAAACTATTTAATTACTTTCTTTTACAAAATCATGAATACTCCATATATAAAAGAAAGTTTGTTTTCTACAAATCACTTATTCAACTAAAGGCACATTGGATGCCTATATATTGGTACCTATCTTCCCACTTCAAAAATAAATATTTTTCAAGTGTCATAATATTTATTTTTGCCCTTTTTCATAAATGGCATTAATGGAAAAATAATGGTTCTAAATACTTTTATTCGTCAATAAATCTTGGGAAAATTCTCCAAAGTGTGTATTCATATTTGAGACCATCTCAAGCCAAAAACCACTTTTCCCTTCCAAAAACATTAAAACAAATTATGAAAACCAATTCATCCCTATTCGAATAATAGATAAAACAAGGATATAAAATACTTAGAAAATCTCCAAATAAATATTGAGACTCTATCTTGAACATAACCATCTAACCAAACCCTGATCTTATCTTGCAAGGATCAAAAACCAATAGTCTCTTCATAATCCCACATTATGTCTAATTTGATCATACCACAAAAACCATTAGCAAACCTCATCCAAATCTCTCCAAGCTTGCCAAGCACTCCTCAACAGCACACACCCATCCTAGATGAAATCACTGTAGCAATGCTACCTTTTGTCCCTTTATGCTTGGAACTAGAGGAGACACATGTGCTGCATCAAATTTGTCCCTCTTACATTCAATGTAGCAACCACCACTCACTCTCTCTACCCCTGCCTGACCAGGACACCTCACTACCCTCCTCTCCTCCACCTCGCAGCAGCCCAGGCGAGCCATACCCTCTCCATGTCCAAAATGAACATTACCCTCCATGAGCTCTCTCCCATTGTTAAATAGGCCATAGACCTCACCTGCCTTCCTTTCCACCCCTATTCGACTCCCCCACATCTCACTTACCACCCCGAGCACCACCCCTCCTCCCCTACTCGGCCCTGCCCGCATGGAGAAAAAATGGCCTCTTCGGCTATTGCCAAAGATATGGCGGAGAGCCCTATCCTCCACTCCCTTTCCCCTGCATGTTGTTGTTTTGGGACCCCCTCATCCTCCTCTATGTAACCCTTCTTCTCCCTTTGACATGCATGCATCGCAGGCAACCTCACCGGAGAGCCCTGAGGGGAGCATCGTGAGCGTCTTCGTGCGAGATCTGCCCCGGCGTTGAACCCGTCCATGTCACCCTTTCTCAGGAGTCACCGACGTGCATCGCTTCTCCTTCGCGACTTCTCTACTGCCACTACGCTCGCTGGTAATCCCCCACAGCTTCCCTGGCCCCTGTTAGGGTTTCTTCTCCGGCGCGTGAATGCAAGGAAGGAGACGACCCCAGGGCCGTCGATCCCCTTCTAATAGGGTGGTCCTGGAGGCTCCTTAAACCCCTTCACAGTTCTCAACTGCTGACAGAAGGGACCCATCGTGGCCATTTCAAACCGGCTCCCGCCGCATGCGGAGACACCTAGGTGGGCTGAATTTACTCCTTGGTCCAATCTCGTTTAGGATCTGGCCCAGATCTCTATTTTCTTTTCCCTTTTTAATTATTTAATTCCAGATCTTCTAGGTACTTGTTGGATTAAATCAAATAAAAAATGGTAAATAAACTAAAAGGTCCAGTTAGTATTTGTTACCATATAACTGGAAGTTTTCCCTAACATGCAACACCAAAACCTTGACCATCTAGTACTTGCACTTTTTCTAAGAATTAACCTACCACCACATATCCATTTTAGTGCATAATTCCCCTACAGAGTTCCACATATCCAAATGGACTAAACCCAATTACCTTAGGTATATATTCAACGTATCTGCCCATTAGCCTTGGTCCCGGTCTTTTTGGTACATTATTATTACTCTAGCAAAAATAACAAAAAACAGGATAATTTTGCCTTTAGGAATTACTATAGGCCAAACCACATATGCTTCTTACCAAATTCCAACTCTCCTAGATGTATTACACCAAGTAGCACCAAAATCCATGAGTTCATGGTTTATTAAGCCTTTCCCATATTATAGGGAATTAAACACTTTTATCTAGTATTGTTTTACTAGATAAATCCTAATAAAAGTTCTACAACTCCTAAAATGATGATTCCAATTTATCTTGGAAGCTATTGGTAATACCCATCCAAGGTCATTGGTCCTATGTCGTTTGGACATGTATCTTAAGTCTGGTGAAAAAGACAAATACTTTGTAGAACTGACTTTGGGGTTTTCCCAGGGGCATTCTAGTAACTATTATGAGGTGGTTCGAACTCCCAGTGAACCAGTACATCAATACCCACATAAACCTAAGATTAACTAATTTTTGGAACTATAGATAGTAAGTGGTGAGTGACACCACCCACCCTTGGAAACCCCGTTTTAGCCAAAAGTAAAAATATAGGATGGGAAGACCCCGAAAAATGTTTAAAAAATGTTGTATGATAAAACCTTGGTAAGGTTTGACCTACCAATGAAGTTTGAAAATTAAAATGTTTTGTTTTACAAAATGATTCTAGAGAAGACGAGGATAATTTTTTTATGAAAATGCACCTCTTTATTTACAGTTTTGCTAGAAAAATTATGTAACATCCCAATTTCAGCATCCCTGATCTTTTGTCAAAAGGAAAAAATCAGGGGGAACAAAAAAATTTATTATTAAGTGTTGCAATGTTTGCTTAATTGTTTGCTTGTGTTCATGCAACTGATTGTGTATTAGGTGATATACTTATTATCTCAACACTATTTGACAACAGCTATTTTACAAAAGATATGTCTTGGCTCATCTTTAAAATTCTCAAATGTCCTGGCATTCCAAACCTGAGCCAAGATGATTCTGATACAACAAATTATTTTATTAGTTCTATTAACAAAACTATGGAGACCTAGATATAATCTCGTTATGTTTTCAAGATAGAACTTCAACTACTCTTACCTCTAGGTTTTTCCAAAATCTTTCCTAAAACCTTTTCACTCCAATCTTGGTAAAAATTCCAAGAGGTACTTACCTTACTTCAAAGAACAACCTCTTGAACACATCCATGATTACCTCAAGCTAGACTTGAGGATGATTTTAGTAGTAGTTTTACAAGTAGGATAAGATGAGTTGCCTTGATCTGTTGTCTGATGAATTGCCTTGATCTGATGTCTGATGAATTTCCTTGATCTACTGATTGCCTTGTTTGGTTAGGAACTAGAGTGAGCTAATCTAGTGGCTCATCCCTAGGGATCAAACCAATAGTTGAGATCATCAATCTCAAACCAAGTATCTCAAACCAAATCTATCCAGAGTTTGACAAGTGAATCCTTAATCTACTTAACCAGATAAATCCTAAGCTAATCCTTTGTATTAGCACCCAACTCATCAAAGACCAACTACAAGCATTGATCCCCTTTACCTAATCTATACTTCAATATCATCCACTTGATGATAATTATAAACCCTTTCCCCCTCTCCAAATGTCTCCCTCTCCCATACTAGTCCAAATCCACAAGTCTGCCAAATTTGGCTAAGCCTTGAATCTTTAACTAGATTCAATCTTTGGGACTCCACCTACACCAACCTACGTGCATTCTTGAAAATGTAATTGAACCATCTTGTAGTTCATCATTAGTACTACCAAATCCCACTCCTTACCTTGGTTAAACCATTCTGGTTCCCACTCATCCATGATGGTTTTGTAGAGAAGATAATAAGCTTTTCTGCAAATCCGATCATCTTGCCTACTTTGACAGAACCTCACATCCTTATGCTCCATCCCCTTGGCCAACTATTTGCATGTTTATGATATACTAACCATGGTATATCAATCCACACCTTCCTTGTTTCCAATGGATCTCTGTGCTTCCTAAACCCACCTGGTTTATGAGGCATCATAACACATCTGCAATTCATGGCATCCTTATTTTCAACAAAGTTTTCCATCACTTCTAGACAACCTCAAATGCAACCAAGCCAAACTCCTTATGTAATGATCATATATAACTTGGTATAGTTATACATATATCCCTTGGACCAAGGTGAGATCCGATCTCACTAATCCAACCATGGTTAGGTGGCATAAAAATATCAAAACCCTAGATGCCCCCAAATCTAGTTTCTTCCTTTTCCACCATAATTATTCAAAAACCAAGTTGGAAATGAGGTATAAATCAAGTTTACATCATATACCTTGGATATGATAATTCCCCAAATAATTCCCATAATCATTTGGATCCTAAAACTATTTAATTTCCACTTTTGGGAAAACCCTAGAAACTTTGTCTATAAAGGAAAGTTTTTTTTTCTCCAAATCACTTTGACAACTAAATGCACATTTCAATACTATATATCATACCCTATCTTCCAAACTCAAAGATTAATATTTTGGAGATCCTTTATTATTTCTTTTTGCCATTTTTCTTAAATGGCGGAAACATGAAATAATTGCTTAAAATACTTTTACTTCCAAATAAATCCTAGGAAAGTTATCCAAGGTGTAATATGGTATTTAGGACCATATAATATCAAAAACCAACCTTGTCCAATGTAAAAATATCAAATTAGCTTATAGAAACTACTTCTGCACTTTTTGATTAAATGAGTTTAAGTGTACCAAAAATCATCTGAAAATCCCAAATAAATCCTTAGGGTATATCTTGATCATATCCACCCACTAGTAGCCTTTTCCCATCTTGGCAAGATATAAATTCAAGCATTGAATCATAACCACCCATTTTGGCAATTTTGATCATATAGCAAAAATCACTAGTAAACCCCTTCCAAACTTTCTCAAATCTTGTCAAGGAATCCTCCACAGCAACCGTAGCACCTCTGGTTGACTATCACTGTAGCACTACAGTATAATCCACCCTCTCCTTTTTGTCCCATGTGTTTACAAGAGAGGGAGGGAGGCATACCTTGCAAATATCTCCACACCAACAGCTACCACTCCCTCTCCACTCAGTGCTCGACTCAGAGGCCCACACCACCCCTATCCACCGTCCCCCTCACCCAATCAATGACCAGCTCCCCTCCTCCTTTCCCTAGTGGACAAAGTTCACCATGGACCTACTCCTCCCCAAATAAATATGTAGATGGCCACCCAGCGCCTCTCAGGTCCTCATTTTCCATCTCTCCCACCCACCTACCCTTCCTAGAGCTCATATCCCATCCCCCTGCTCTTCCCCGCTTGAAGGAAGGAGGATAAGAAGCTTCGGCCTCCTCCAAAACAATCGAGCAAGGCCCCCTCTCTCGGGCTTCCCACTCCCTACATGTCGTACCACTGAAACCTTCGTTCCCTCTTGAATCTAACCCACCCCTTCTTGTTGACCAGGAACTGCTACTCTGGCACCGCCACCAAGCTCCGGTGAAGCTATTCTCGGCCATCTCATGCGAGCCCCTTCCTGGAAGAAAACCATTCCTTGCAGCCCATCATTGGCGCCCCCTGTAACATCCCTAAAATCATGTTTCAAAACTCATTCATATCATCCATGCATCCATGATCATGTAGATTTTCATTTCAAAAATCAATTCAAAAACAGGAGCATATGAGCTCATTATTTTATGTGATCAGCATTAAATCAAATGCTACTCTCCAATGAGAGATTGTTGTTCATGAATCAAACCTTGTTACTCTCAGAATGTTTTTCTTGCTTTCTATTGCTTAAACCAAAAATTTGCAAAACAAATGTGAATTTAAAACCATTTACAAAACATGATCAAATCTAGTGCCATATCACTATTTATTTTGTTTGATCAATAGGACCAAGCTAATACAGAGAGTCCATATGTTTTACACCCAGAATTATGATTTTTACACTCTGCAAAAACCCAGAAAAAATTTGAATTCAATTGGCATTTGAATTTGTTTGAAAATGGTATGAGAAAATCAAAAACAGAAATGGAAAATGAATAAGAAAAGGAAAAAGGCCGGCGCTGCCAATTCGTCCCAACACAGAATCCAGCCCACCCGGGCCATTCCTTTCTCCCTCTGTTTCTCACCGCAGCATCACACACCAACCCGCCGACAACCTGGACACACCTTGCCCCGTCAGCTTCGTCCCCAAACCTCGCCCACGACTGAGCCTCCGCCGTTTCCTCCCCCACGTCACTTCCGTTGATTGCGCGATTAAATGGCGTTGATTCGCCGAGTAACTCCACGCCCAGCTCTGGATACTTAAACCTCTCCCCTTCGCGGCCATTTCCCCCAACAAAGCCAGCCCGAAGCGCCTCCAGGCTGCCAGTATTTGCCCTTGCCTCGCCGTAGACAGAACCCACTCCGGCGACCAATCCTGGTGAGCTCTGTGCGGGCCTTCCTCTCTGGTTCATGCGAACTGCTTTGCAACCTTCTCGCGCTCCTACTGACATCATTAGTTCGTCTTGTACTGCCCCAGGTCGTCGACTCCAGCGAGCACCGCAAGTTCCCGACGGCGTCTCCAACTCCGGCGAGCGATTAAGGTAAAAGCCGACCGCCCCTTGCCTTCCCTTCGATGCTATCATGATCGCCGACACCTTGCGCACCTCCTAACCCATCTGTGTAACACCCTCAGAATCGGACCTATGCAAGTTTGAGCAAAATTCGCCAAACCTGCATAGAAACGATTCAAAGGTGCCCACCAGGCACTTTCGTGCGGGTGGAAAACGAAGTAATAACATTACACAACAGTCCTCGATGGGACCCACGAGCAGATATATATATGACTCAAAGAGTCAAGAATACGAATATAATATACAAAGATCCAAATCACCTTGAAAATGATAGGCGTCCGACTACGGACAAGATGCAAATGGGGCTAAGAGCCCGAAGAATAACCAATGGCGTCCATAACCCTGCCAAGCCGGAAGGGTAACCACCTTCTTGGCGTCGATCTCAAAACCTGCTTAAACAAAAGGGTGCCGACAGAGGCGAAGAAAAAAGAAGGAGCGTCGATCGAGGCGATGCAGCGAGGCTAGAATTGGCGGTCCTCGCCTACATAGGTATGGTGGATGGCGGCGGCGGCATGCACTAAACAACCTATAGAGACTCGAACCAACTGGCGGTTATCAGAGAGGGGTAAGAATGACCTATCCGGATCCAACCTGAAGCTAACACCAAACAAACCCATCCTGGCGTTTCCCCCTCGAGACCAAACGAGGAAGTCAACCGAGGAACTCACACGGTTGGCAGTTTTACTTATTCAGTTATTGTTGCAGCAATTACTAGTCAGGTTTAGATAATCATCCTGATAAAGTAAGCAGTGGGCACTTTTAGTTAACCATTCCGTTATAGTGGCAGCACTTACTAGTCAGATACATTTAACATGAGATAACCCATAAAACCCAGCAGTTGTTGGTACTTTTATTCAGCCATTCCGTTGTAGTTGCGATACTTACTAGTCAGATACAATTGTCGCCAGCGACAACCAAACAAGCAATTGTGAGAAGTATTAATTAACCATTCCATTATAGTGATGCTGATTACTAGTCATTATAAGTCAAATTTATAACAATAAACTTTAGTTATGCTTGTCTATGATCGAGATACTGTGCTCCAAGTCGTCCATATCCGCGGACACGGCTTTCAGAAAGTTTTTCCCGGCCGGGGTGCACCAATAGCAACACACGCTCGATCAACCTCGGAAAAACCAAATCAAAACCCAACGAGGCTTTCACGACTGAACAATCACAGGATTCAGAAATATTTCAGGGGGCCACCCCATTGAGTAGATCCATAACGGAGTAAGCAAGCTCAAGACGGACTCAAGGTTTGCGACAATGGTCATGGCATTCGGGAACCCGAAAGTGTGGCTGGGCTTGTCGATACCGCGTAATCAATCCGCTTACCTAAACAGTACAGTGTGCTCCTCGCACAATTTAAATACAGAAAGTAGCATGGCATAAGTACAGGATCGTAAATAAAACCTCAAACTAGTTTGTGGCCCCAAGAAATAAGAATGAATCAAGCTCTGGCTCAGGGGGGTCCCATATACCTCCCGGATGTGGATAGCGCGATAAAACAAGGAACATGTATCAAGTACTCGGGGTCTTACGGGACACAAGTGGGCGTTCGGAAACCAAATATTTTCTATCACCCACCGATGCCTCTGCTTATTTCAATTTTAGTTGTTAAACAGAAATTAAAGTGAACAATAAGTAAAACTAGGATCATCTCCAACATCAACATGCGGCAATACATCAGCAACTGTGGCATATGACGACACACATCAGCACTGGAGCAAGCAACTACGACGCACAAGTCCAACTATCTACCAAACAACAGGTAATAGGATGTGTCCAAGGCAATATAGGGTTGCACGGTATATCACAGGTACGGAAACTAAAGCATCGCAACACAGATAGCAATAGATCAACAGGAGGGAATAAAGACTATAAAAGCAAGATAGGTAGAAAGGGGGGAGATGCTCGCCTGAAAACATTGTCGAAGGTTTAACCGAAGATCGGGCCGACACTCGCATCAACTCAACGGCCTTATCTGCGAAGAAGCAAAACACTAGAATAAACCGGATGCAATATTTAATACGACGGCAGAAGATCGGCATGATGCATGTATGATGCATGGCATGGCAAGGGTGCGATGCAATTAGGTCAAGATTAAGCGGAACCGGGGTCCCGACATTAATTAGGTGGTTCAAGTTATTTACCTACCCCGCAATTTAAATGTTGTTTTAACAAGGCAAGATAAGATGCCGGTTCGCTACACAAGTTTAATGAGGCCGATATGAGACTAGATTTGCCCGCATATGGGCCCCATATTTAATTATGAGGTGAATCGGCATAAGGCCCCCAAACCACAGATATGCATGCAAGGATGGCAATTCATTATGCAACAAGTTGTTATTGTGTTATAAAATAGGGTTCGAGGAAAAGGGTCACACGTTAGGGTTCTCGACGGTCTTGGGGTTCCGGGGTTCGGGGTTCGACAGGGTCCAGGGTTCGGCGGGTCCGACGGATGCGTTCTCGGGTTCTGGGGTAGATCTTGTCGCATCCGCGATGGTCGGCCATGTTGTCGGTCCTCTCGTTCGGGTTGAAGCACTTGTCGCATCGGGGTCTCGGCGGACTCGGTGTCCGGGGTTCGGGTCTTCGGATCGGGGTAGTTCTTGTCGCATGTGCCCGCGAAGTAGATCTCGTATCCCGTCTTTTGTCGGTGATGAACTTAACCGTTGGTCTTCGGGTTCGGAAAGGAGCACTTGGCGTTCCGGGTTGGCGATCATGGTGTTCCGTGACGGAGATCTCCGGGTTCGGACTCCGGGTTCGGTCTTGGCGTGCCTAGAATTCGGTCTTCGAGGATCGGTCTTCGGGTACGGGGTTCTTGGCGACCTTGGCAGCTCCGAGGGGTCCTTGTCGCATCCGAAACTACGTGGAGTTCTTGGCGGTTTTTCTTGAAACCCTTGGTCACATCTCCAAAAGATACTGTGGTACTTGGGCTAGCAACACAGAACCTGACCTCTGGCTGAAAGCAGTCGGAGAGGGCGCCTTGCAGGGCCACGGCAGGATAGGGGCGGAGCACAAGGGAGCCACTCGGGAGGAGCTCGGCGGGGACGGTCATGGCGGGTAGGCGATGAGGGACCGGCGGCTCGGGGCGGCGAGGTCGTCGGCGTCGCGCGGGGTCGTGGGCTGGGCGGCGGCGTGCGGTTCGGTGACGACAAGCGGGGCTCAGGGCGGTCGCGGCGGCAGACGGCCAGGCCAGCGAGGGGCGAGCAGCGGGCGCGGGCCTGCGAGGGCTTGGCGGCGTCTTGGCGAGGCCGGAGGCGTGGCAGGCGGAGGCGGCGGCTCAAGGCTGAGGCGGCCGGTCGGGTCGAGGAGGCGCGGCAGGGCAGCAGAGGAGGGTCGCCCGGGGATGTAGCGCCTTGGAGGGGCTCGGGCAAGCGGAGCTCGGCGGTGGGCAGGCGCGGTGAGGTGAGGCAGGCGGAGAGGCGGTGAGTGGAGGCGGAGCGTGCTGGCCGGCGAGTTCTTGCAGTGGAAGGGAGAGAAGGAGAGGCGGAGGCAGGCGGTTGGGGATGAGGCGCGAGAGGCGGTGGCGGCCAGGGTTGGGCTCACAAGCGTCTGCAGGCGAGAGATAGAGGAGAGAAGGGAGAGAGATGAACAGGGGAGGGGGCGGCGTGCAGGTGGGGCCTGGTGGGTCCCAGGGGCAGGGAGAAGTGGGCAGAGGTGTGCGTGCGTGGCAGGTGTGCTAGTGTGGGTTTGGTGGGGCTGGGAGGGTGTGAGGGTTGGTGGGGAGGTGGCAAGGAGAGATTGGGTGGGGGTTAACCAGGGGTGATGTGGCGCGTAGAGATAGGTGGGGGTGAGGTGGCTGGGGAGAGAGGGTAGACTAGCTGGTAGGAAAAGTTTTCTGGGGTGGGCCTAGGCTGGACCGTTTGTATTTTCTCTGGGGTGGTCGATCGGGTCAATCGGCCCGTTCGACTGCCCCTATTAAAATAATTTAAAATTTTGTTTAGTTTAATTGGGCCGTTTGCAACCCGATTGCAACAAAACAAAATACTCCGGAGCCCCGGGGTTTGGCGTTTGAATAAAGATGGGGCGTTTTTAGAAAACAAAACGGGTGTTGCGAAAATAGTTTTGGCAAACAATGCATGTTGATGACGATGCAATGCACAAATTCAACGCGATTTTCTAGTAGTGGTTTTGCGGGATGCCACAATTCGACACCACTAACAATGGATCTCGCCCTCGAGATCCGCCTCATGGTACCGGAAAGAAGGTCGGTGATCTGCATCTTCTCGCTTCAGGTAGATCCTCGCGACACCACTAACGAGGGTTTCTTCTCCATCTGGAAATCGGCGACACCACCAACAAAGGGTCGTTGTTCCTGACCGTCGAGAGAACACTCCGGGGAAACAAAGGACGGAGTTGAAGGTAAGGACACCTCTAACTTCCATGGATAGAGTAAACTGCTGGATCCACTGATTCAACGTACAAGAGCGAATGATAAGAGCAGTGGTAGGGTAGCTACTCCATCCCGCACTCAAACCATTACTCTGCACGCGAATAGACGGATTATGCAACCAACTCTCGGAATTAGACTGAAGATCTCGACAAGCGAGGTTCGGAAAAAGGGAGTGATGTGGACTCTGCACCGGCTCTGGCGTAGATGACGTCTTCACATCGGGAAACACCGGAAGATGCAACAGAAATCGTATGAAAGACACAATGATTAGGTTTCGCGATGGTTCCATTGGCATGAACAACACATGCTCAAGGTATACTCCAACTTCACCAATGCTCGTCCTTCTCATATGTTTTTCAACGACACTGATATCCAGCAAGGAACACATATGGATAAGGAGCTCAAGAACAAAAGATTGGAGGAAGGGTACAACAGACAAGTTGCAGATTGATGATCGAAGCACCTCCGTTACAAAAGGGAGATAGCGAAACCTGAAGGTACGACGGAAACCCAACCACGAGATATCCTGGACTCGAAGAAAGAGAAGAGGGCGGATTTAAAACACGTCGAGGTAAGAGGAGAATAGGAGAGGGTAAGGAGTAAAATCAGACCTAACCAGAACTATCCAACCGATTTTGCAAAATAGTTTTGACACTCTACAGCGGCCGTTAGCTAGGTTATCCTACAGGCTGGACTTGTGGGGTATCGCAACTGCTGAGCTCTGATACCACTCTGTAACACCCTCAGAATCGGACCTATGCAAGTTTGAGCAAAATTCGCCAAACCCGCATAGAAACGATTCAAAGGTGCGGGTGGTAAACGAAGTAATAACATTACACAACAGTCCTCGATGGGACCCACGTAATATATATATATATGACTCAAAGAGTCAAGAATACAGATATAATATACAAAGATCCAAATCACCTTGAAAATGATAGAGCGTCCGACTACGGACAAGATGCAAATGGGGCTAAGAGCCCTGAAGAATAACCAATGGCGTCCATAACCCTGCCCAGGCCAAGCCGGAAGGGTAACCCTGCTAACGGCGTCGATCTCAAAACCTGCTTAAACAAAAGGGGTGCCGACAGAGGGCGAAGAAAAAAGAAGGAGCGTCAGTACTGAGGCCAGTACACGGCGAGGCTAGAATTCGGCGGTCCTCGCCTACATAGGTATGGTGGACTGAGCGGCAGCATGCACTAAACAACCTATAGAGACTCGAACCAACTGGCGGTTATCAGAGAGGGGTAAGAATGACCTATCCGGATCCAACCTGAAGCTAACACCAAACAAACCCATCCTGGCGTTTCCCCCTCGAGACCAAACGAGGAAGTCAACCGAGGAACTCACACGGTTGGCAGTTTCACTTATTCAGTTATTGTTGCAGCAATTACTAGTCAGGTTTAGATAATCATCCTGATAAAGTAAGCAGTGGGCACTTTTAGTTAACCATTCCGTTATAGTGGCAGCACTTACTAGTCAGATACATTTAACATGAGATAACCCATAAAACCCAGCAGTTGTTGGTACTTTTATTCAGCCATTCCGTTGTAGTTGCGATACTTACTAGTCAGATACAATTGTCGCCAGCGACAACCAAACAAGCAATTGTGGGCAGTATTAATTAACCATTCCATTATAGTGATGCTGATTACTAGTCATTATAAGTCAAATTTATAACAATAAACTTTAGTTATGCTTGTCTATGATCGAGATACTGTGCTCCAAGTCGTCCATGTCCATGCGACACGGCCAGAAAGTTTTCGCCGGGTGCACCAATAGCAACACACGCTCGATCAACCTCGGAAAACCAAATCAAAACCCAACGAGGCTTTCACGGTGAACAATCACAGGATTCAGAAATATTTGAGGGGCCACCCATTGAGTAGATCCATAACGGAGTAAGCAAGCTCGAGACGGACTCAAGGTTTGCGACAATGGTACAGCGATCGGGAACCCGAAAGTGTGGCTGGGCTTGTCGATACCGCGTAATCAATCCGCTTACCTAACAAGACAAAGTGTGCTCTCGCACAATTTAAATACAGAAAGTAGCATGGCATAAGTACAGGATCGTAAATAAAACCTCAAACTAGTTTGTGGCCCCAAGAAATAAGAATGAATCAAGCTCTGGCTCAGGGGGGTCCCATATACCTCCCGGATGTGGATAGCGCGATAAAACAAGGAACAGGTATCAAGTACTCGGGGTCTTACGGGACACAAGTGGGCGTTCGGAAACCAAATATTTTCTATCACCCACCGATGCCTCTGCTTATTTCAATTTTAGTTGTTAAACAGAAATTAAAGTGAACAATAAGTAAAACTAGGATCATCTCCAACATTAACATGCGGCAATACATCAGCAACTGTGGCATATGACGACACACATCAGCACTGGAGCAAGCAACTACGACGCACAAGTCCAACTATCTACCAAACAACAGGTAATAGGATGTGTCCAAGGCAATATAGGGTTGCACGGTATATCACAGGTACGGAAACTAAAGCATCGCAACACAGATAGCAATAGATCAACAGGAGGGAATAAAGACTATAAAAGCAAGATAGGTAGAAAGGGGGGAGATGCTCGCCTGAAAACATTGTCGAAGGTTTAACCGAAGATCGGGCCGACACTCGCATCAACTCAACGGCCTTATCCGCGAAGAAGCAAAACACTAGAATAAACCGGATGCAATATTTAATACGACGGCAGAAGATCGGCATGATGCATGTATGATGCATGGCATGGCAAGGGTGCGATGCAATTAGGTCAAGATTAAGCGGAACCGGGGTCCCGGCATTAATTAGGTGGTTCAAGTTATTTACCTACCCCGCAATTTAAATGTTGTTTTAACAAGGCAAGATAAGATGCCGGTTCGCTACACAAGTTTAATGAGGCCGATATGAGACTAGATTTGCCCGCATATGGGCCCCATATTTAATTATGAGGTGAATCGGCATAAGGCCCCCAAACCACAGATATGCATGCAAGGATGGCAATTCATTATGCAACAAGTTGTTATTGTGTTATAAAATAGGGTTCGAGGAAAAGGGTCACACGTTAGGGTTCTCGACGGTCTTGGGGTTCCGGGGTTCGGGGTTCGACAGGGTCCAGGGTTCGGCGGGTCCGACGGATGCGTTCTCGGGTTCTGGGGTAGATCTTGTCGCATCCGCGATGGTCGGCCATGTTGTCGGTCCTCTCGTTCGGGTTGAAGCACTTGTCGCATCGGGGTCTCGGCGGACTCGGTGTCCGGGGTTCGGGTCTTCGGATCGGGGTAGTTCTTGTCGCATGTGCCCGCGAAGTAGATCTCGTAGCCCGTCTTTTGTCGGTGATGAACTTAACCGTTGGTCTTCGGGTTCGGAAAGGAGCACTTGGCGTTCCGGGTTGGCGATCATGGTGTTCCGTGACGGAGATCTCCGGGTTCGGACTCCGGGTTCGGTCTTGGCGTGCCTAGAATTCGGTCTTCGAGGATCGGTCTTCGGGTACGGGGTTCTTGGCGACCTTGGCAGCTCCGAGGGGTCCTTGTCGCATCCGAAACTACGTGGAGTTCTTGGCGGTTTTCTTGAAACCCTTGGTCACATCTCCAAAGATCTTGTGGTACTTGGGCTAGCAACACGGAACACACCTCTGAATGAAAGCAGTCGGAGAGGGCGCCAGCCGCTTGCAGGCCACGGCAGACAGGCGGAGCCACAGGCAGCCACTCGGGAGGAGCTCGGACGGTCATGGCGGGTGGCGATGAGGGACCGCGGCTCGGGCGAGGTCGTCGCCGCTGGGTCGTGGGCTGGGCGGCGGCGTGCGGTTCGGTGACGAAGCGGGGCGCGGGCTCGCAGGGTCGCGCGGGCGACGGGCGGAGCCCGGGACGGGCGGGCGGAGCGCTGGGCTGCGAGGGCTTGGCGGGCGCGGCTGGCGAGGAGGCCCGGAGACGCTGAGGCGGAGGGCGGCGGCGGCTCATGGCTGAGGCGGCCGTCCGGTCGAGGAGGGCGGCGGCCGCAGGGCGAGCGCGAGGAGGGTCGCCCTGGGGATGAAGCGCATGGAGGGGGCTCGGCAAGCGGAGCTCGACGGTGGCCGGGCCAGGTGAGGGTGGAGCGAGAGGAGCGAGGCGGCGCGGAGCGGGCCAGGTGGAAGCAGCGGCTTGGCTTGGCAGTTCTTGGCGGAGGTGTCACAAGGCGAGGGCGCAAAGGGAGAAGGAGGCGGAGGCGGGCGGCAGCGGTTGGGGATGAGGCGCGAGGCGCGGCTCAGAGGGGGCAGTGGTTGGGTCTCACAAGGCTGAAGGGCAGAGAGATAGAGGAGAGAAGGAGAGATGAACAGGGAGGGCGGCAGGTGTGGGGCTGGTGGGTCCCAGGCAGGGGAGAAGTGCGTGGCAGAGAGGTGTGCTAGTGTGGGTTTGGTGGGGCTGGGAGGTGTGAGGGTTGGTGGGAGGTGGCAAGGAGATTGGGTAGGGGTTAACCAGGGGTGATGTGGCGCGTAGAGATAGGTGGGGGTGAGGTGGCTGGGGAGAGAGGGTAGACTAGCTGGTAGGAAAAGTTTTCTGGGGTGGGCCTAGGCTGGACCGTTTGTATTTTCTCTGGGGTGGTCGATCGGGTCAATCGGCCCGTTCGACTGCCCCTATTAAAATAATTTAAAATTTTGTTTAGTTTAATTGGGCCGTTTGCAACCCGATTGCAACAAAACAAAATACTCCGGAGCCCCGGGGTTTGGCGTTTGAATAAAGATGGGGCGTTTTTAGAAAACAAAACGGGTGTTGCGAAAATAGTTTTGGCAAACAATGCATGTTGATGACGATGCAATGCACAAATTCAACGCGATTTTCTAGTAGTGGTTTTGCGGGATGCCACAATCTGGCTCGTGCCAGGACGACGCAGAACCTCGGCAACATCTTCATCAACAAGCACCTGACGCCGCCAGCAACTCCAACGAGACCCTGCCGCTGCATCTGTGCGCCCCTTGACCAGCCACCGCCACGTTGAGCTTCAGCACAACACCACGAGTCTGGGTAAGCATCTCCGACGACCCCAAACCCCCCTGTAGCCACCACGCCGCCGTGGACAGAGCCACCGCCGCCACTCGCCACCGCTAGCGCCGCTAGATTTTGGTCGCTTGATCACGAACCATTGGATCTAGATCCGATGGGCTAGATAGATCACTTACGCGAAGGGGTACGAACAGATTTGGGCCGTGCAAATTAAGTTAGATCTAACGGCTCACGTGTGTGATCCTGAGTGAAGCGGTATCAACCAATAGGAGCACGCCGCATGGCTAAGATTTGAATTTAAAAACTGGATTAGATCTATTAGATATTAAAACTTGTTTAATTAATAACTTCTGATTCCCACGTCCAAATTTGATGAATTCTATATCAATGGAATCAGGAGAGAAAGCCCTTTCCATATATGCAATGTGTTTAATGTTTTGTTTCTGTTAAAATGGTTATTTTTACAGAAACATGTGTAGGCATATTTTGTGTATAATAATTATTTGAGAAATGTTTTAATGTTCAAATATGGGTTGTTTGGCAAGTTTTGAACTTGTTTATGAACCAGTACTGTGCACTTGTCTTGTTAAGTATAGAAAATCATCACATATCATATTGCATGCATCCATATATTTTTGCTTGTATTTGTTTTGTATGTGATTTGGTGCTATCATTTTATGTGTAGATTTTGGTGCAAATAGTGATTGTGATTGTGAGGATTGTAGCTACTCTCCAAACTACCAAGGCAAGTGGTGCTTCATGATTTTATCCCTATGTTTTTCAACTATGCATTAGAAATATTTTGCTAGTATTGCATGGTTATATTTTGCTTATATGCTATGTTTGGGAAATCCTAGTAGTTGTAGAATTGCTAGAAATTTCTAAGTTAAGATGCTTATCTATGCCATGCTTAGCCTAGCTAGTAGCAACCAAGGGTGGATATGTGTTCATGCTATGAATAAATATTTCTAAGTCTTTGGACTATGTTTTTTCTTAATAAAACAACTAAGTGAATGAATCACCTGGGTGGAATGGTTGTGAATGGGTTATGTTGAGTGGTTACACAAGGCCCATTTCTATGGTTTACCTTGTGTATCTCACTTGTGGAAAGCCACCCAAGAACAAAGGGATTTGAGAGGCCAAATGTTAAGAAGCTTCTAGTGCAGCCACTTGGCAATATGGGCTCTGCCTGGATCACATAGGTTGCAATAACTTAGCCATTTCGACAGTTGGTGGTACTGGGATGATAGGTTGGAACGCGTCCATTTGGTCTAAGGGAAGGCTTCTGAAAGGTCCTATCTTGGTGAAAATCAAGTCTTGTGGGGAAAGTACACAACCTCTACAGATGGAATAATCTAAGTACTTATCCATGTCCCTGGTATTGGACAATTTGAGCATCAAGACATGGAAGCTATCAAGAATCTCCTCATCCCAATTTCTAAGTAAAACTTGTGGTTGAACAAGGGTGAAGGACCCCAATGTCTATTGGTGGTTCCTTGGGAAAAGTTTTGACAAAGAAAAACTTAGTGTTTTCAACTGATAGGCAAATCCTATTTTGAGCAAAGCAATCCTAAGATACACTTAGCCAAAATGCATATAGTATTTAGTCCACCAATATTATACTAAGGTATCACTTGCCAATACTATTCCAATGTATTGACCCACTGTGGCTGTAACTTGTGATGTTCAGGTTATTCTGATGATGATTAGGAGTCATGAGTCTACACTCAACATGCTTGCCTGTGGCACATGAAGATGAAGACTTATTTGTCTTATTACTTATTTAAACTCTTGTACTAGGCCTGTGGCCATGGAGTTGTAAAAGACTATGTTTGTCTCTGGAATGACTGTAATAATGACCTTTGTTTCTGTGTACTTAATCTTAAACTGTGGATGCTAGCATTGATCCAGAAATAGCATTGCAATCACAGGTATCCTTTCCTTTACAAAGGAGGATCTTGCACCCCGTCATGCCACATCGTGCTCCTCCTCACCATCCCGCCACATTCTTGGTAACCTCCCAAGCCCCGTCGTCACCGGCCTAGGGTTTTCCTCGCCGCCACCACTCGAGAGGTTGAGGACGATCCAGGTCGTTGATGCCTCTTCTAATCGGATGGCCAATGTGCGTCCATACCCTTCGTCCCCTTTCACTCATCGACTAGCGGGCCTCGGCCGGGCAGCAATTTCGCTTAGGCATCTTTGTCTGCCTCCTGGGCCTAATCTTCCCAGCTCTGCCCATTCCCTCCATAGCACAGCCCGCCCACTGCTCCATTTTACTTTTTCTATTTATATTTATAGATCTATTATTTAGACTATTCCTTTAATTGAAAATAAAAATGGAAACTAAGTATTTTTGCCCAGATCCATTTTTGAACATGTTCAATGATTAATCCTCTAACATGCAGTACCTCTACTGACTCAAATAATGTGAAAGGTCCTGTCTTGGTGAAAATCAAGTCTTGTGGGGAAAGTGCACAACCTCTACAGATGGAATAATCTAAGTACTTAGCCATGTCCCTGGTATTGGACAATTTGAGCATCAAGACATGGAAGCTATCAAGAATCTCCTCATCCCAATTTCTAAGTAAAACTTGTGGTTGAACAAGGGTGAAGGACCCCAATGTCTATTGGTGGTTCCTTGGGAAAAGTTTTGACAAAGAAAAACTTAGTGTTTTCAACTGATAGGAAAATCCTATTTTGAGCAAAGCAATCCTAAGATACACTTAGCAAAAATGCATATAGTATTTAGTCCACCAATATTATACTAAGGTATCACTTGCCAATACTATTCCAATGTATTGACCCACTGTGGCTGTAACTTGTGATGTTGCAGGTTATTCTGATGATGATTAGGAGTCATGAGTCTACACTCAACATGCTTGCCTGTGGCACATGAAGATGAAGACTTATTTGTCTTATTACTTATTTAAACTCTTGTACTAGGCCTGTGGCCATGGAGTTGTAAAAGACTATGTTTGTCTCTGGAATGACTGTAATAATGACCTTTGTTTCTGTGTACTTAATCTTAAACTGTGGATGCTAGCATTGATCCAGGAAATAGCATTGCAATCACAGGTATCCTTTCCTTTACAAAGGAGGGATCTTGCACCCCCGCATCATGCCACATCGTCTGGCTCCCTCCTCACCATCCCGCCACATTGCTGGTAACCTCCCCAAGCCCCGTCGTCACCGGCCTAGGGTTTTTCCTCGCCGCCACCACTCGGAGGTTGAGGACGATCCAGGGTCGTTGATGCCTCTTCTAATCGGATGGCCAATGTGCGTCCATACCCCTTCGTCCCCCTTTCACTCACTGACTAGCGGGCCTCGGCCGGGCCGCTTCGAATTTTCGCTTCCGGCATGCTGTGCTGCCTCCTGGGCCTAATCTTCCCAGCTCTGCCCATTCCCTCCATAGCACAGCCCGCCCACTGCTCCATTTTACTTTTTCTATTTATATTTATAGATCTATTATTTAGACTATTCCTTTAATTGAAAATAAAAATGGAAACTAAGTATTTTTGCCCAGATCCATTTTTGAACATGTTCAATGATTAATCCTCTAACATGCAGTACCTCTCGACTCAAATAATGTGAAAGGTCCTGTCTTGGTGAAAATCAAGTCTTGTGGGGAAAGTGCACAACCTCTACAGATGGAATAATCTAAGTACTTAGCCATGTCCCTGGTATTGGACAATTTGAGCATCAAGACATGGAAGCTATCAAGAATCTCCTCATCCCAATTTCTAAGTAAAACTTGTGGTTGAACAAGGGTGAAGGACCCCAATGTCTATTGGTGGTTCCTTGGGAAAAGTTTTGACAAAGAAAAACTTAGTGTTTTCAACTGATAGGAAAATCCTATTTTGAGCAAAGCAATCCTAAGATACACTTAGCCAAAATGCATATAGTATTTAGTCCACCAATATTATACTAAGGTATCACTTGCCAATACTATTCCAATGTATTGACCCACTGTGGCTGTAACTTGTGATGTTGCAGGTTATTCTGATGATGATTAGGAGTCATGAGTCTACACTCAACATGCTTGCCTGTGGCACATGAAGATGAAGACTTATTTGTCTTATTACTTATTTAAACTCTTGTACTAGGCCTGTGGCCATGGAGTTGTAAAAGACTATGTTTGTCTCTGGAATGACTGTAATAATGACCTTTGTTTCTGTGTACTTCATCTTAAACTGTGGATGCTAGCATTGATCCAGGAAATAGCATTGCAATCACAGGTATCCTTTCCTTTACAAAGGAGGGATCTTACACCCCCGCGTCATGCCACATCATCTGGCTCCCTCCTCACCATCCCGCCACATTGCTGGTAACCTCCCCAAGCCCCGTCGTCACCGGCCTAGGGTTTTTCCTCGCCGCCACCACTCGGAGGTTGAGGACGATCCAGGGTCGTTGATGCCTCTTCTAATCGGATGGCCAATGTGCGTCCATACCCCTTCGTCCCCCTTTCACTCACTGACTAGCGGGCCTCGGCCGGGCCGCTTCGAATTTTCGCTTCCGGCATGCTGTGCTGCCTCCTGGGCCTAATCTTCCCAGCTCTGCCCATTCCCTCCATAGCACAGCCCGCCCACTGCTCCATTTTACTTTTTCTATTTATATTTATAGATCTATTATTTAGACTATTCCTTTAATTGAAAATAAAAATGGAAACTAAGTATTTTTGCCCAGATCCATTTTTGAACATGTTCAATGATTAATCCTCTAACATGCAGTACCTCTACTGACTCAAATAATGTGAAAGGTCCTGTCTTGGTGAAAATCAAGTCTTGTGGGGAAAGTGCACAACCTCTACAGATGGAATAATCTAAGTACTTAGCCATGTCCCTGGTATTGGACAATTTGAGCATCAAGACATGGAAGCTATCAAGAATATCCTCATCCCAATTTCTAAGTAAAACTTGTGGTTGAACAAGGGTGAAGGACCCCAATGTCTATTGGTGGTTCCTTGGGAAAAGTTTTGACAAAGAAAAACTTAGTGTTTTCAACTGATAGGAAAAACCTATTTTGAGCAAAGCAAGCCTAAGCTACACTTAGCCAAAATGCATATAGTATTTAGTCCACCAATATTATACTAAGGTATCACTTGCCAATACTATTCCAATGTATTGACCCACTTTGGCTGTAACTTGTGATGTTGCAGGTTTTTCTGATGATGATTAGGAGTCATGAGTCTACACTCAACATGCTTGCCTGTGGCACATGAAGTTGAAGACTTATTTGTCTTATTACTTATTTAAACTCTTGTACTAGGCCTGTGGCCATGGAGTTGTAAAAGACTATGTTTGTCTCTGGAATGACTGTAATAATGACCTTTGTTTTTGTGTACTTCATCTTAAACTGTGGATGCTAGCATTGATCCAGGGGCTACCATTGCAATCACAGGGATCCTTTCCTTTACAAAGGAGGGATCTTACATATGGTATCAGAGCACTGTGTTTCCTGTAGGATTATGACCCTAGGATTGGAAACCACTAAGGAAAAAATTTCAAAAACTTCCACACTTGTCTTTTCTTCTCGTAAACTTTTCTAATCTTCTTTCTCATCTCTATTTGTAGATGAACTCCATCAACTAATCCGTGAAGAAGGGACCACTCATGACTATGACTTTGGAATGTGAGACAGAGTTCCCCAAGGCTCTCAAGGACCTCATGGTTGCCATGGGAATGCATGGTGCAACTGAGTATAAAGGTTTTCCTGTGATGGATGAAGGAGTTGAGTACTGGTGGGTGCAACTTCACTTGTATAAAAACAAGGAAGACAACCATAAGGACTCAGGATTCTGCATGGTCACCAACACAATAATGCACACCACATTATTTGATTCAGCAAGGGATGCAGCTTGGAGGGCCATCAAAGAACTTGGTGATAGAATCAAGTGCAGAATGCTTAACACCCAGAATGATCTTAGGGAAGAAAAGAAGCATACCCAAGAGCTAGAGGCTACCAATCAAAGTTTAAGGAAAGACATCATAGACTTAGCAATGGAGTCATGTGATCAAGACAAACAGATTGCCTCTAGGGATGCCCTATTAGCCAACTTGACAAGTGAGATGGGATTGTAAGCGTACTTCGTTAGTTGGACCACCACACTTATCATTTTATTTTCCAAAATGCTGTCTAAATAAGTTGAACCTTGGATGCTTGTAATGGATTTTATGTATGCTATGACTTGTGTGTTTTGATTTCCAAAGTTATGCATGTGATGCCTTGTCTTGTGACTTGTCTTAAATTTGTGTTGATTCTAACTTTTTCTATCTTATTAAATATATGCCTAATGTTACTATCAGCACGGTTGATGAGTTCATGGGGACTCGTTTTGGTCCTCGTATTATTGAGCTCACTAGTTTTCTCAATCTCCCTCTTCCTACCATCATGGTGCTTCCCCTCACCAAGTTTGAGAGGAAAGACCTTTGGTAATTCAAGGTCAATCAGCTAGGACGCCAGACTGAGCCAGCCACGGAGGCCATCATCTTCAAGCTCATGCACGATTACAAGGAGAGAGGCCTAGAGGTAGTCATGCAGGAATTGATCGGACATCTGTTAGGGAGACACTCTCGACAGGTTAGAGGTACTCACTTCCACGCCATCGGTAGACGTGATGAGGATGGTGAGGCCATTGACATCGAGGATACTTCGAGGGAGACAGCAGAGCCGATTCGTCTATATATCCAGGACTTAGAGGTTCTTCTTAGGCACGTGGACACTGATAGGACCAACGTCATGCTCAGCAATGACGAACTCCAGGTGCAGCTTCGTGAGAAGGACAAGCTCTTCGCGGAGCAAGATGAGATAGTCAAGGAGATGGAGGCCAAGTTCGAGAGTCAGGACAGAAAGTTCAAGAGTCAAGAGAAGCGAGTCCAAGATAGGAACAAGAGGATTCGAGACATGACTACAGAACTAGAGGCCAAGGACTTCGAGCTCGAGCATCAGCAGACTGTGATTGAGAGGCTTCATTCTCAGAAGAGGGCTCTCAAAGCCAAAGTAGAGACCTTGACCACCAATGTCGAGGAATACAAGACCGCTATGGAGAATGCAGGTCTTATATTTGGTGAGGAGGAGGTTGATGCTGAGGAGTAGTGATGACTACTCATTTATCATGCTTTTTATTGAGTCGCAATGACCATCCAACATGTGGATGGCTTGCTGTTGGTGTGTTTACTTTGCAAACTTGTCGTTTATGTTGTTGAACTATTATCATTATGATGCATATTTGGTGTTTGTTTATGTGATGTATTGTGCATGTTAGCATCTATGGGTATCTCATTCTTATCTCTATTGAACAAACCACAGATGCCTCCCCGTCGTGCCAATCCAAACCCCAACAACAACATCACCCCTGAGATGCAGCAAATGATGACAGCTCAGACTCAACTGATGCAGATGATGACTACGTTCATCCAGAATCAGAACAGCAATAACAACAATAACAACAACAATCAGAACAACCCACCGGGTTTTGACATGCTTACCAGGTTCTTGAGATTGAGGCCAGCAAAAAGTTCTCAGGAACAACTGATCATATGGTGGCCAATGATTGGCTACGCTCTGTGAACAAGGACTTGGTAACAGTAGGCTGTACTGATGAAGAAAAAGTCAGATTTGTAGCTCACTTGTTGGAAGGACCAGCAGCTACCTGGTGGGATAACTTCCAGATCACCACTCCCATTGCAGATGTGACATGGGCTATCTTTGAAGATGGTTTCCGTACTACTCGCATCTCATCGGGAGTGATGAGTTTGAAGAAGAAAGAGTTCCATAACCTGAAGCAATGCCACCACAGCGTGGCTGAATATATTGAGGAGTTCAACAATCTGGCGCGATATGCACCGGATGAAGTTGACACTGATGCTAAGAGGAAGGAAAAGTTCCTTGAAGGGTTGAATGATGAACTGAACCTGCAGTTAGCTGTGGCATATGTTCCCACATACCAGTCTCTTTGTGACAAGGCTGCTATTTTGGAGAACAAGATGAAGCAAGTTGAAAGTAGGAAGAGAAAGCACTCTAACAAGCACAGCTCGGGACCGTCTCACAAGCGTTCCCATTATGATGATAGTGGGAGTTCAGCACAAGCATGGGAAGTTCAACAAGCACCACAACCATTATCATGACAACAAGAATCACCGTAGTCATGACAATTATAAGTACAAGAACCACAAGAGTGGATATAAGAGCCACCATAGTGGAAATGGAAGTGGCAGTGGCAGCCAGCCTGTCAAGAAGGATCTTAGTCAGGTTGAGTGTTTCAAGTGCAAGAAGATGGGGCATTATGCAAATGAATGCCCAGAAAAGAAAGTTGAAGGACCCAACAAGCCTAACCCTTTCCAGAAAGGGCAAGTGAACCACATCAATGTGGAGGAAATTTATGAGGAACCTGATGCTGTTGCTGGTAAGTTCAAACTCAATTCTGTTTCAGAATTTGTTTCTTTGATACTGGTGCATCTCATTCATTCATATCAAGAGCTTTTGTTGAAAGAAATGAACTACCGGTAGAAACTATTGGGTGTCCTATAAAAGTAAGTTCTCCTGGCGGAGAAATGATAGTAAATTCGGGATGTCATGATCTAGTCATAGAGTTTGGGAAGTATAAGTTTCCTGTTAACCTGATAATCCTAAATTCCCAAGGATTGGATGTTATTTTGGGAATGGACTGGATGACTAAGCACAAGGGAGTGATAGATTGTGCCAACCATACTGTCTCACTCACAACTACAGAAAATAAAAGGATCAGATTCAAGACCAACTTTGAATCAAAAAGGAGTAAGCTAAATTCTCTTAAGGGGGTTAGCATGGACGGTGTTCCAATAGTGAGTGAATATCCAGATGTGTTTCCGGAAGAATTGTCGGGAATGCCACCAGATAGAGATGTGGAATTTCTCATTGATTTGATACCAGGATCTGGACCAATAGCAAAGAGACCATACAAGATGTCAGTTGATGAGTTGAAAGAACTCAAGAAGCAGCTTGGAGAATAGTTACAGAAAGGTTTTATCCAACCAAGTTCCTCATCTTGGGGAGCACCAGTTTTGTTTGTGGAAAAGAAAGATAGAAGTCAAAGGTTATGCATAGATTACCGTTCACTCAATGAGGTGACTATCAAGAATAAATACCCTTTGCCTAGAATCAATGGCTTGTTTGATTAGTTAGAAGGAGCTTGTGTGTTCTCAAATATTGATCTCCGGTCAGGTTATTTCCAGCTCAAGATAAGGGAACAAGACATACCTAAGACAGCTTTCACCACAAGGTATGGATTGTCTGAGTATACCGTGATGCCATTTGCTTTGACCAATGCACCAGCATACTTCATGAATATGATGAACAAGGTGTTCATGGAATTTCTTGATAAGTTTGTTGTCATTATCATCGATGACATTTTGATCTACTCCAAGATCAAGGAAGAGCATGAAGGACATCTACGCTTGATACTTGAAAAACTTAGAGAGCATAAGTTATATGCCAAATTCAGCAAGTGTGAATTTTGGTTAAATGAAGTTGAATTTCTTGGACACGTTATGTCAGGAGATGGAGTAGCAGTTGATCCTGCTAAGGTTTCAGCTGTGACTGAATGGGAATCTCCCAAGTCAGTAAAAGAAGTTCGTAGTTTCCTTGTCTTGGCAGGATACTACGGAAGGTTCATTGATAATTTCTCCAAGGTGGAAAAACCTATGACAGAATTGCTAAAGAAAGACAAGAAATTTGCTTGGTCAGAAGGTTGTGAACTCAGCTTTCAAGAATTGAAGAAGAGACTAGTGACAGCACCAGTCTTATGTCTGCCAGATTTGGAGAAAGATTTCCAAGTGTATTGTGATGCATCTCATCATGGATTAGGTGCCGTACTTATGCAGGAAGGGAAAGTTGTGGCTTATGCCTCGAGACAACTCAAAACTCATGAAGTGAACTACCCTACTCATGATTTAGAGTTAGCCTCTGTTGTCCATGCACTCAAAACATGGAGACATTATCTTTTGGGAAAGCGATGTGAAGTGTTCACAGATCACAAAAGTTTGAAGTATATCTTCACCCAGAAAGAAATTAACATGAGACAAATAAGATGGATAGAACTCATCAAGGACTGTGACTTGAGTTTGCAATAGCACCCCGGTAAAGAAAATGTTGTAGCGGATGCTCTAAGCCGTAAGGTTTTTGTGAATGGCCTTACTAAAGGAGAATTGCCAGATGATCTGTGTGCCCAATTTAGAGACCTCAGATTGGAGATTGTGCCTGAAGGACATCTCATGACCTTGGAGGTTCAACCTACTTTGTTGGACAACATTAAAGAAGCCCACAAGATTGATAAGGAAATTGAAGAGATTAAGGAAAAAATTGGCAAAGGAAAAGCCAAAGGATTCCATGAAGACGAATAGGGTACTTTATGGCATGGAAAACGTATCTGTGTTCCACAAGATCCGGAGCTTCGGAAACTGATTTTGCAAGAAGCACATAACTTATCATATTCCATTCATCCGGGTAACACCAAAATGTACATGGATATGAAAGAAAGATTTTGGTGGAATAATCTCAAGAAGGACATCGCCGAACATATTGCTTTGTGTGATGTATGTAGCAGAGTGAAGGCGGAACATCAGAAACCAGCAGGTTTGCTTCAACCACTACCTATTCCTGATTGGAAGTGGGACAAGATTGGCATGGATTTCATCACCGTATTGCCGAGGACCAGGTCAGGATATGATTCTATTTGGGTAGTAGTGGATCGCCTAACTAAAGTGGCTCATTTTATACCCGTGAAGATAACTTATACAAGTGCTAAGTTAGCCAAGATCTATATGAGCAGAATTGTGTGTCTACATGGAGTACCCAAGATTATTGTGTCTGATAGGGGAACTCAATTCACTTCTCATTTTTGGAGGCAACTACATGAGTCATTGGGAACGAGGTTGGAATTCAGCACTGCATTTCATCCTCAAACTGATGGACAAACATAAAGGACTAATCATATTCTTGAAGATATGTTGAGAGCGTGTGCTCTAGACTATGGAGCCAGTTGGGATGAAAGTCTGCCTTACACAGAATTTTCTTACAACAACAGATATCAAGCCAGTATTGAGATGACACCATTTGAGTTTCTCTATGGGATAAAGTGTACCACCCCATTGCTATGGAATGGTGTGGGAGAAAGAAGTTTGTTCGGACCAGAACTTATCAAAGAGGCTGAAGAGAAAGTCAAACTGGTTAAGGACATATTGAAGATAGCACAGTCCCGACAGAAGAGCTACACAGATCCTAAGCATAGAGAAGTCACCTATGAAGTAGGTGATAGAGCTTATCTTAGAGTGTCACCACTTCGTGGAGTGAAGAGATTTGGTGTCAAAGGTAAATTGGCCCCAAGATATGTTGGACCATTCAAGATTCTGAGTCGTAAAGGAGAAGTCGCTTATGAGATAGAATTTCCAGAGTCTTTGTCTGCTGTTCATAATGTGTTTCATGTGATTCAGCTTAAGAAATGTCATCCAGAAATGGAAGAGACTTCTTTGAAGGATACTATACCTTTGGAAGAGGTTCAATTGGAAAGTGATCTCACCTAAGAAGAGAAACCTATCAAGATTCTTGAGACCGTAGAAAGAGTTACTCGGACTAAGACTATCAAGTTCTGCAAAGTTCAATGGAACCATCATTCCGAAGAAGAAGCAACTTGGGAAAGAGAAGATGATCTTCGGAAAGACCACCCTCACCTATTAGCTAGCCAACCCGAATCTCGAGGGCGAGATTCACCTTAAGGGGGTTATATTTTTAACATCCCTAAAATCATGTTTCAAAACTCATGCATATCATCCATGCATCCATGATCATGTAGATTTTAATTTCAAAAATCAATTCAAAAACAGGAGCATATGAGCTTATTATTTTATGTGATCAGCATTAAATCAAATGCTACTCTCCAATGAGAGATTGTTGTTCATGAATCAAACCTTGTTACTCTCAGAATGTTTTTCTTGCTTGCTACTGCTTAAACCAAAAATTTGCAAAACAAATGTGAATTTAAAACCATTTACAAAACTTGATCAAATCTAGTGCCATATCACTATTTATTTTGTTTGACCAATAGGACCAAGCTAATACAGAGAGTCCATATGTTTTACACCCAGAATTATGATTTTTACACTCTACAAAAACCCAGAATAAATTTGAATTCAATTGGCATTTAAATTTGTTTGAAAATGGTATCGTAAAATCAAAAACAGAAATGGAAAATGAATAAGAAAAGGAAAAAGGCCGGCGCTGCCAATTCGGCCCAACACAGAATCCAGCCCACCCGGGCCATTACTTTCTCCCTCTATTTCTCACCGCAGCAACGCACACCCACCCGTCGACAACCTGGACCCACCTTGCCCTTTCAGCTTCGTCCCCAAACCTCGCCCACGACTGAGCCTTTGCCGTTTCCTCCCCCACGTCACTTCCGTTGATTGCGCGATTAAATGGCGTTGATTCGCCGAGTAACTCCACGCCCAGCTCTGGATACTTAAACCTCTCCCCCTCGCGGCCATTTCCCCCAACAAAGCCAGCCCGAAGCGCCTCCAGGCTGCCAGTATTTGCCCTTGCCTCGCCGTAGACAGAACCCACTCCGGCGACCAATCCTGGTGAGCTCCGTGCGGGCCTTCCTCTCTGGTTCATGCGAACTGCTTTGCAACCTTCTTGCGCTCCTACTGACATCATTAGTTCGTCTTGTACTGCCCCAGGTCGTCAACTCCAGCGAGCACCGCAAGTTCCCGACGGCGTCTCCAACTCCGGCGAGCGATTAAGGTAAAAGCCGACCGCCCCTTGCCTTCCCTTCGATGCTATCATGATCGCCGACACCTTGCGCACCTCCTAACCCATCTGGCTCGTGCCAGGACGACACAGAACCTCGGCAACATCTTCATCAACAAGCACCTGACGCCGCCAGCAACTCCAACGAGACCCTGCCGCTGCATCTGTGCGCCCCTTGACCAGCCACCGCCACGTTGAGCTTCAGCACAACGCCACGAGTCTGGGTAAGCATCTCCGACGACCCCAAACCCCCCTGTAGCCACCACGCCGCCGTGGACAGAGCCACCGCCGCCACTCGCCACCGCTAGCGCCGCTAGATTTTGGTCGCTTGATCGCGAACCATTGGATCTAGATCCGATGGGCTAGATAGATCACTTACGCGAAGGGGTACGAACAGATCTGGGCCGTGCAAATTAATTTAGATCTAACGGCTCACGTGTGTGATCCTGAGTGAAGCGGTATCAACCAATAGGAGCACGCCGCATGGCTAAGATTTGAATTTAAAAACTGGATTAGATCTATTAGATATTAAAACTTGTTTAATTAATAACTTCTGATTCCCACGTCCAAATTTGATGAATTCTATATCAATGGAATCAGGAGAGAAAGCCCTTTCCATATATGCAATGTGTTTAATGTTTTGTTTCTGTTAAAATGGTTATTTTTACAGAAACATGTGTAGGCATATTTTGTGTTTAATAATTATTTGAGAAATGTTTTAATGTTCAAATATGGGTTGTTTGGCAAGTTTTGAACTTGTTTATGAACCAGTACTGTGCAATTGTCTTGTTAAGTATAGAAAATCATCACATATCATATTGCATGCATCCATATATTTTTGCTTGTATTTGTTTTGTATGTGATTTGGTGCTATCATTTATGTGTAGATTTTGGTGCAAATAGTGATTGTGATTGTGAGGATTGTAGCTACTCTCCAAACTACCAAGGCAAGTGGTGCTTCATGATTTTATCTCTATGTTTTTCAACTATGCATTAGAAATATTTTGCTAGTCTTGCATGGTTATATTTTGCTTATATGCTATGTTTGGGAAATCCTAGTAGTTGTAGAATTGCTAGAAATTTCTAAGTTAAGATGCTTATCTATGCCATGCTTAGCCTAGCTAGTAGCAACCAAGGGTGGATATGTGTTCATGCTATGAATAAATATTTCTAAGTCTTTGGACTATGTTTTTTCTTAATAAAACAACTAAGTGAATGAATCACCTGGGTGGAATGGTTGTGAATGGGTTATGTTGAGTGGTTACACAAGGCCCATTTCTATGGTTTACCTTGTGTATCTCACTTGTGGAAAGCCACCCAAGAACAAAGGGATTTGAGAGGCCAAATGTTAAGAAGCTTCTAGTGCAGCCACTTGGCAATATGGGCTCTGCCTGGATCACATAGGTTGCAATAACTTAGCCATTTCGACAGTTGGTGGTACTGGGATGATAGGTTGGAGCAACGTCCATTTGGTCTAAGGAAGGCTTACGAAGGTCCTATCTTGGTGAAAATCAAGTCTTGTGGGGAAAGTGCACAACCTCTACAGATGGAATAATCTAAGTACTTAGCCATGTCCCTGGTATTGGACAATTTGAGCATCAAGACATGGAAGCTATCAAGAATCTCCTCATCCCAATTTCTAAGTAAAACTTGTGGTTGAACAAGGGTGAAGGACCCCAATGTCTATTGGTGGTTCCTTGGGAAAAGTTTTGACAAAGAAAAACTTAGTGTTTTCAACTGATAGGCAAATCCTATTTTGAGCAAAGCAATCCTAAGATACACTTAGCCAAAATGCATATAGTATTTAGTCCACCAATATTATACTAAGGTATCACTTGCCAATACTATTCCAATGTATTGACCCACTGTGGCTGTAACTTGTGATGTTGCAGGTTATTCTGATGATGATTAGGAGTCATGAGTCTACACTCAACATGCTTGCCTGTGGCACATGAAGATGAAGACTTATTTGTCTTATTACTTATTTAAACTCTTGTACTAGGCCTGTGTCCATGGAGTTGTAAAAGACTATGTTTGTCTCTGGAATGACTGTAATAATGACCTTTGTTTCTGTGTACTTCATCTTAAACTGTGGATGCTAGCATTGATCCAGGAAATAGCATTGCAATCACAGGTATCCTTTCCTTTACAAAGGAGGGATCTTACACCCCCGTGTCATGCCACATCGTCTGGCTCCCTCCTCACCATCCCGCCATTCTTTGTAACCTCCCAAGCCCGTCGTCCGGCCTAGGGTTTTTCCTCGCCACCACTCGGAGGTTGTGGACGATCCAGGTCGTTGATGCCTCTTCTAATCGGATGGCCAATGTGCCCATACCCCTTCGTCCCCTTTCACTCCTCGACTAGCGGGCCTCGGCCGGGCCGCCAATTTCGCTTGGCATCTTGTCTTGCCTCTGGGCCTAATCTTCCCAGCTCTGCCCATTCCCTCCATAGCACAGCCCGCCCACTGCTCCATTTTACTTTTTATATTTATATTTATAGATCTATTATTTAGACTATTCCTTTAATTGAAAATAAAAATGGAAACTAAGTATTTTTGCCCAGATCCATTTTTGAACATGTTCAATGATTAATCCTCTAACATGCAGTACCTCTACTGACTCAAATAATGTCCATATTTATTCCAATAAATCATGTGCCCAAATGTATCCTTTTCCCCAATAAAATTCTCCAGGGAGTTCTACAAATCCAAATGGAGTAAAACCTATGGGTACTTGATGCTATAAATTATACCGTGCATGTCCCACTGGCCCCAGATAAAATGGCTTCCTAGTTTTGTCCTAGTAAAAATAACAAAAACACCCCATTTATGTAGTTAGGAATTTCTCGTCAACTCAAAATAGGTACTGACCAAATTCTAACTCCTAGTAGACATGCATACCAATATCCTTCAAACCGCAGGATTTCATAATTATTTCAGCCCTGGTTGAATTTTGGTAAATTAAACTGTTCTATGCATGGTTTATTCACCAATAAAATCATCACAATAATTCTAAGAATCCCCAAAGAGTTATTACAATTTCTACAGAAAGTTATTTCAAATACCTAACATGTGTATTTGGAATCACATCAAAAGCTCCTGTATATTAAATCTGGTGAAAAAGACAAATATCATCCAAAACTGCTTTAGGAAATTCTCGAGGGCATTATGGTAATTTTTTAAAGTTGATTCCAATTCCTCCTGAATCAGTCCATTAAATACAACATAACCCTCCAAGGAAATAATTTTTGCAACTCCAGAACATTTTTGCTGCATTATTTCCTTCAACTAGAGTTTTGTTCACTATAAAAATCATTATAAATTAATGGAAATTGATAAAATAGTGAAACCATGTTTGTTGGCTTCATTTTATCAGTATCTATCTTATGGTATCATTTTTTTACAATGGTATCATACAGAACATGTCCTTGGTCAAAAACCCCTCTCTTAGGTGGTTCCTAGACTATAAATCCAAAGGAATCATCTTCCAATGCCTCCAAATCTTTTACCAATCCCATCAAACTAATCATCCAGCTCCCTAGTGTTTTATACCATGTGTTGTCTGATTGCTTGATGTATGTATTGATGCGTGTATGCCTTGTATTAAATGTGGTATTGTTTGTTTGCATGTATGCTCGATAACAGCGATAGTTGCGATTGTGTGACGCCGAGAAGAAGGAAGCATCGGATTATTCTTATTATTATGTCTATCGGTATTCTGGTATTCTAAAGAAGTCAATGGACATATCTCTAGTCGCAGTCAAGCCAACTTCTTGAAGGGAATATGCCCTGAGAGGCAATAATAAAATGTTTATTATGTGTATTCCAATTATATGATAGATGTTTATTTTGCATGCTATAATTGTATTAATACGGAAACGTTAAGACATGTGTGTTTAATAAACAAACAGAAAGTTCCTAGTTATGCCTCTCTCGTAACTAGTTCGTTGATTAACAAGATGATCACGGTTTCCTGATCATAGACATTGGATGTTGTTAATAACGAGATCACAACATTAGTGTAATGGTGTGATGAACATTCATCCGAAGTATAGCATTACGATCAAAGTCATTGAGTTTATATTGCTATAAACAAACTACGAAGTAGTCATAATCCTTAGACCATGAGATCATGCCAATCACTAACACCGGAAGATTTTGTTGTTGACATCAAACGTCACTCCGTAACTGGGTGATTATAAAGATGGATTCAAAGCTACTAAAGTGTTATGTTGAGAATCATGGATCAAGAGTGGAATTTTTTTCATCCTGATGACGGATAGATATGCTCTGGGCCCTCTCGGTGATATCACATTGGTTAGCTTGCAAGCAAGTGATTTGATCACTAGAATGTTATATCACGGGAACGAGAAAAGAGTGCATGTCAGTAACGAGATCAAACTAGGTATGGAGATAATGATGATCGAATCTCAGACATGTAATATATCGTGAAACAAAGGGATTAAGATACAAGCGTAAAATGTTCTGACGATCACAGGAAAAGTCATCGTTGAATGTGTGGGAGTCAGTATGGATCTCGTGTCCCGCTCGATTATTGATCAAGAAGAAGGGTATCGATCATGTCCGCATTATTCGCGAACCGTAGGGTGACACACTTAAGGGACACGGCATCCATTGGAGCAAATGTTTCATGCCGAAAGAATAAACAAGCGAGGAATTTATTTCACTAGATACCAAACAAAGTTTTCGGGTGAAATTGCATAAAGTGGTTATGCATGTGAAATGGAATTCTAGCAAGGGGTTATTTGTGAATGTTTGTCATTAAAGTAATTGACAAAATTCTGAATAAAATAAAAGAGTTTTATTTAATGAGAGTTTGCACTAAATTTGGTGGAAATTTAATGGGAATTTGAGTGGACTTTTGAGTGGAGGGAATTTAAAGGACATTTTGTGAGTGGAGTATCCACCCACATGAATGAAGGAGGGGAGGGGGCAGCCCCATGGCCGATGTCCACCCTCTTGGGTGCCCCCCTCCTCCTATAAAAGGAGCCCCTCCTCTCACTTGTCTCTCACACCTCCTCGTGAAGGATCTCTCTCCCCCTCTAGAATTTATTCCCCATGGTCTCGGACTAGCGAGATACATGTTCCCGGTGGCTATTCGGCAAGAAAGGGTTGTGCTTCCGCTGCATCGCTGGAGCGAGGAGGCAGAGGTTGCCCGGTGTCTTGTACGTGTGTGCAAGCACGGATGCGCTGCTGCTTTGCGGCGCTAGGACTTCCTCTCGATCTTGAGATCAGCAAGAGATCGTCTACATCAACCACGAGTTGAACTCGTTAAGCTTTGTCGGTCTTCAAGGGTATGTTCTCTACGGATATACATCCGCCCGTTGTTTGTATCTAGTAGATAGATCTTGGTACATAGTTCCCATCATAGGAAATTTTTTGTTTTCTATGCTGCGAACCCTACAGTGGTATCAGAGCCGGATCTATGCGCAGATACTTTACACGGGTAGTACACATATGAGTATGTGGGCAATGATGATCATGTTGTTGCTCCTTTGTTGTAATTTTGGATATTGGTGGCATAGTGGGATGAAGCGGCCCGGACAAACTTTACATGTCCTCGCACATGAGACCTGTTCCAGGCTTGACATGCAACTAGTTTGCATAAGTGGCTAGCGGGTGTCTGTCTCTCCTACTATAGTCAATATCTATTTTACAACGAATTGTCAACAATTTGGTTATCCTCGTTGTGGCTCATGTTCGTAGGTAAGAACGGTTCTATCTCGAAAGCCCTAAGCCACGTAAAACTTGCAATGGATAAATTAGAGGCGTCTAGTTTAGATTGTTGCTGGGCTAGTGTTATGATATGGTAGTGCTGTAAGTACAAGTATGAGATGATACTCTTACAACACACATAGCGTGTAAACTCCATAGACCTTGGATTTACACATATAGGTATGATAGTGATCATACCACGGTGCACATGATAGAGATCATATGCGGGAACCATATCATTTCACTAATAAACATGTGATGTTTGATAGCATGTTATATTGCTTGTTTAGCGCTTTTTTAGCATAATAAGATGATCCCTCATTTAAATATCAAGATAAGAATGTGTTCTTCCTTTAGTATGCACCGATTATGTTTTCGTCCCTCCAAGACATCACGTGATGATCGGGTGTTCTTGGATCCACGACCATATTTCGGGTGTAAAACAGTTACACACGCGAATACTAAGGTTCTAACTTGGAGAGCCTAGCATGTAAAGACATGGCCTCGGAACACGGACCGAAATGTTAAGCATGAGTCATATAGTTGATATGATGCCCATTTGATGCTCGCCTTTGAAGCTACACCGACTCACGTGATGATCGGACTTGGTGTAGTGGATTTGGTTCATGTAATCACCAAAAAGGCACAAGGGATGTCGTTTTTGAGTGGGAGTTCATTCGTAATATGGATTAGTTGAACTCAATCTATCATACACTTAGTCTAAACTTTACAAATTTTGTTGTAGATGGCACCACCTGCTTTTAATTTCAATGTGTTCATGGAGAAAGAGAAACTTGCAACAAACGGTAGCAACTTTACCGAATGGGCCATGAATTTGAGGATTCTCCTCTCTGCTGCACAAAAGCAATATGTGCTAGAAGCACCGTTAGGCCCCCCACATTTTGATGATGCCCCTGACGAGGAGAAGAATGTCTATCAGACTCAACAGGAGGACCACAACTTAGTTCATTGCGGCATATTGTATGGGCTAGAGCCAGAACATCAAAAGCGTTTCGAAAATGGCAATGCTTTTGATATAATGGGTGAGTTGAAAATGATTTTTGACACACATGTTGTTGTAGAGAGCTACAACGCTTCAGAAAAGTTCTTTAGCTGCATGATGGAAGAGCACAGCTCCATTAGTGAGCATGTACTCAAGATGTCGGGTTACGCCAATAAGCTTGTGTCCTTGGGAATATCGATTCTCGTTGACTTAGGCATCCATCGTGTTCTGCAGTCTCTGCCAGCTAGCTATAAGAGCTTCGTGATGAACTATAATATGCAAGGCATGAAGAAGTCTCTCCCCGAGCTTCTGTCAATGCTTAAAACTGCAGAAGTGGAGATCAAAAAGGAACATCAAGTGTTGATGATCAATAGGAACACTGGTTTCAAGAAAGACAACAAGGGAAAACGGAAGGGAAGTAAGGGCGGCAAGCCTGTTGCCGTGCCTGAAAAGAAACCCCGAGTTGGACCTAAGTCTGATACCGAGTGCTACTATTGTAAGGGGACTAGCCACTGGAAGCGCAACTGCCCCAAGTATTTGGCAGACAAGAAAGACGGCAAGGCAAACAAAGGTATATATGATATACATGTTATTGATGTGTACTTGACTAGTTCTCGCAGTAGCACCTGGGTATTTGATACCGGTTCAGTTGCTAATATTTGTAACTCGAATCAGGGGCTGCGGAACAAGCGACCAATAGCAAGGGGTGAGGTCAAGATGCGTGTCGGCAATGGATCAAGCGTTGGTGTGATCGCAGTTGGAACGCTGCCTCTCCACTTGCCGTCAGGATTAGTTATAAACTTGAATAATTGTTATCTGGTGCCTGCACTAAGCATGAACATTGTATCTGGATCGTGTTTGATGCGAAGTGGTTATTCATTTAAATCCGAGAACAATGGTTGTTCCATTTATATGAATGAAATCTTTTATGGTCATGCACCGATGATGAATGGTTTATTTCTTTTGGATCTCGATAATAATGTTACACATATTCATAATGTTGATGCTAAAAGGATTAAACTAAATGATGATATATCCGCATATATGTGTATCGCCGTCTAGGTCATATTGGCGTTAAACGCATGAAGAAGCTCCATTCGGATGGACTTTTGGAATCACTTGATTATGAATCATTTGATACATGTGAGCCATGTCTTATGGGAAAGATGACTAGAACGCCGTTTTCCGGTTCAATGGAATGGGCGACAGATTTATTGGAAATCATACATTCTGATGTATGCGGTCCAATGAGTGTGTCGGCGCGAGGTGGATATCGTTATTTTGTTACTTTCACGGATGATTTGAGTAGATACGGTTATATCTACTTGATGAAACACAAGTCTGAAACCTTTGAAAAGTTCAAGGAATTTCAGAATGAAGTGGAAAATCATCATAATAGAAAGATCAAATTTCTACGGTCCGACCGTGGAGGTGAGTATCTAAGTTACGAGTTTAGCACTCACATGAAAGAGTGTGGAATTGTTTCACAACTCACACCTGCCGGAACACCACAGCGAAATGGTGTGTCGGAACGTCATAATCGTACTTTATTAGATATGGTTCGATCTATGATGTCTCTGACGGACTTGCCGTTGTCATTTTGGGGCTATGCACTAGAAACTACTGCATTCACTTTAAATCGGGCACCATCTAAATCCGTTGAAAAGACACCGTATGAATTGTGGTTTGGAAACAAACCTAAGCTGTCATTTCTTAAAGTTTGGGGATGCGATGTTTATGTGAAGAAACTTCAACCGGATAAACTCGAACCCAAAGCGGAAAAATGCGTCTTCATAGGATACCCTAAGGAAACTATTGGGTATTCCTTCTATCACAGATCCGAGGGCAAGGTTTTTGTTGCCAAGAATGGATCCTTTCTAGAGAAAGAGTTTCTCGCAAAAGGTGTGAGTAGTCGGAAGGTAGAACTCGAAGAGGTTATTGAACCTTCTCTTCAAAGTATGGCGAGTAGCGCAGCGCCGGAAGTTGTTCCGGAGTTGGCTCCACCTATTGAAGAGGGAACTAATGATAATGATCATGAAACTCCGAAAGAGAGTACTACCGAAACTCACAGGTCAAGATGGACGTGTGCAACTCCCGAGCTGTACGGAAATCATGTCATGAATTTCATGGTTGATGAAAATGATGACCCTGCGACGTATGAAGAAGCGATGATGAGCCCGGATTCCAACAAATGGTTAGAAGCCATGAAATCCGAGATGGAATCCATGTATGAAAATCAAGTTTGGAACTTGGTGGACTTACCTCACGACCGAAAGGCCGTGGAGAACAAATGGATTTTCAAAAGGAAAACTGATGTTGATGGTAATGTAACCGTCTATAAAGCTCGACTTGTCGCAAAGGGGTTTCGACAAATTCAAGGAGTTGACTACGATGAGACATTCTCTCCCGTAGTGATGCTAAAGTCAGTTAGGATTGTGTTAGCAATTGCTACATATTTCGATTATGAGATATGGCAGATGGATGTCAAAACCTCGTTTCTCAATGGTAATATTGAAAAAGAGTTGTATATGATACAACCAAAGGGTTTTGTCGATCCTAAGGATGCTAACAAGGTGTGCAAGCTTCAGCGATCCATCTATGGATTGAAGCAAGCATCACGAAGTTGGAATCTCCGCTTTGATAAGGTGATCAAAGAGTTTGGATTTGTCCAAACTTATGGAGAAGCTTGTATTTACAAGAAAGTGAGGGAGCAATGTGGCATTTCTGATATTATATGTGGATGACATATTATTGATCGGAAATGATATAGATCTTTTAAATGGTATTAAAAGTTATCTAAACAGCAAATTTTCAATAGAGATAGATCTAGGCGCCTAATAGGGCTATCGCAAAGTGCATACCTTGATAAGATTTTAAAGAAGTTTAAAATGGAAAATAGTAAGAAGGGGTTCTTACCTATGACACAAGGCACGACATTGAGTAAGACTCAAAGTCCGGCTTCAGCGAAAGAAAGAGAGATAATGGACAAGGTCCCCTATGCTTCAGCCATAGGCTCTATAATGTACGCCATGCTATGTACAAAACCGGATGTGGCACATGCTATTAGTTTGACTAGTAGGTACCAATCGGATCCAGGTTCAGAACACTGGAAAGCGGTCAAGAATATCCTAAAGTACTTGCGAAGAACTAAGGATATGTTTCTTGTATACGGAGGTGAAGAAGAGCTCGTCGCTAAGTGTTATGTCGATGCTAGCTTTGACACCGATCCGGATGACTCTAAGTCTCAATCCGGATACGTATTTCTCATGAATGGCGGAGCGGTTAGTTGGAGGAGCTCCAAACAACCTGTGGTGGCGGGATCAACAACGGAGGCCGAATATGTTGCTTGAGCGGCTCAGGAAGCAGTTTGGATGAAGGAGTTCATATCCGAACTAGGTGTGGTTGCAAACGCGTTGGACCCAATGGTGATCTATTGTGACAACAATGGTGCCATTGCCAATGCCAAAGAGCCAAGGTATCACAAGCATTCCAAGCATATTAAGCGCTGGTTTCACTCCATCCGCGAGCATGTCAAGGATGGAGATATAAATATTTGTAAAGTACATACGGATCTCAATGTAGCAGATCCATTGACTAAAACTCTCCCTAGAGAAAAACATGATCTAAACCAGAACTCCATGGGTGTTAGATACATCACAATGTAACTAGATTATTGTCTCTAGTGCAAGTGGTAGACTGAATGGAATATGCCCTGAGAGGCAATAATAAAATTTTTATTATATGTATTCCAAGTATATGATAGATGTTTATTTTGCATGCTATAATTGTATTAATACGGAAACGTTAAGACATGTGTGTTTAATAAACAAACAGAAAGTTCTTAGTTATGCCTCTCTCATAAACTAGTTCGTTGATTAACAAGATGATCACGGTTTCCTGATCATAGACATTGGATGTTGTTAATAACGAGATCACAACATTAGTGTAATGGTGTGATGAACATTCATCCGAAGTATATCATTACGATCAAAGTAATTGAGTTTATATTCCTATAAACAAACTACGAAGTAGTCATAATCCTTAGACCATGAGATCATGACAATCACTAACACCGGAAGAGTTTCTTGTTGACATCAAACGTCACTCCGTAACTGGATGATTATAAAGATGGCTTCAAAGCTTCTATAGTGTTATGTTGAGAATCATGGATCAAGAGTGGAATTTGTTAATCCCAATGGCGGATAGATATGCTCTGGGCCCTCTCGGTGATATCACATTGGTTAGCTTGCAAGCAAGTGATTTGATCACTAGAATGTTATATCACGGGAACAAGAAAAGAGTGCATGTCAGTAACGAGATCAAACTAGGTATGGAGATACCGATGATCGCATCTCGAACATGTAATATATCGTGAAACAAAGGGATTAAGATACAAGCGTAAAAGGTTCTGACGATCACAGGAAAAGTCATCGTTGAATGTGTGGGAGTCAGTATGGATCTCCAGGTCCCGCTACTGATTATTGATCGGAGAAGGGTCTCTATCATGTCCGCATTATTCGCGAACCGTAGGGTGACACACTTAAGGGACACTAGCATCCAGTTGGAGCAAATTTTTCATGCCGAAAGAATAAACAAGCGCAGGAATTTATTTCACTAGATACCGAAACAGGTTTTCGGGTGAAATTGCATAAAGTGGTTATGCATGTTAAATGGAATTCTAGCAAGGGGTTATTTGTGAATGTTTGTCATTAAAGTAATTGACAAAATTCTGAATAAAATAAAAGAGTTTTATTTAATGAGAGTTTGCACTAAATTTGGTGGAAATTTAATGGGAATTTGAGTGGACTTTTGAGTGGAGGGAATTTAAAGGACATTTTGTGAGTGGAGTGTCCACCCACATGAATGAAGGAGGAGGGGCAGCCCCATGGCGGCCACCCCTTGGGTGCACCCCTCCTCCTATAAAGGAGCCCCCTCCTCACTTGTCTCTCACACCTCCTCGTGGAGGATCTCTCTCCCCCTCTAGAATTTATTCCCCATGGTCTCGGACTAGCGAGATACATGTTCCTGGTGGCTATTCGGCAAGAAAGGGTTGTGCTTCTGCTGCATCGCTGGAGCGAGGAGGCGGAGGTTGCCCGGTGTCTTGTACGTGTGTGCGAGCACGGATGCGCTGCTGCTTTGCGGCGCTAGGACTTCCTCTCGATCTTGAGATCGGCAAGAGATCGTCTACATCAACCACGAGTTGAACTCGTTAAGCTTTGTCGGTCTTCAAGGGTATGTTCTCTACGGATATACATCTGCCCGTTGTTTGTATCTAGTAGATAGATCTTGGTACATAGTTCCCATCGTAGGAAAATTTTTGTTTTCTATGCTACGAACCCTACAATTCTTGCTAATACGCCTTGTCCTAATGTTTTACTTATGCATGCTTTACCTACTGTTTATCGAAACTGCATTGTTTTATTATACGATGAGCTATATATGGTAGTGGCTTGGCTCCCCCAAGTGATCACATGTTTGTAATACTAGTACAATACCTTGATGACACCTACTTGTCCCTAGTATGATAGATGGTGCATAACACGATAACCTTTGGAGACCCTGTTTTTAGCCGAAGCAAAACTATGGGATGGGAAGACCCGGAAAAGTTTTATGAAAAGGTTTTACTGATAAACCTTGGTGATGTTCGACCTACCAAGGAAAAGGTTTTGGTTTCACAAAATATGCTGAAAATAAAATGGACGAAAAAGGTTTATGAAAACACACCTGGTTTAGCAAGTTCCTATGGTAGCTGTTCATCGTTTATCAACTTAGAAATTACTTGGTTTGATGGTTGTCTAAAAATTTCAGCAAGGAAGATGAATGCTTATCCATGAATCAATATGACTTGATGGTGCATGAGCCAATTGTAACACCCTTAGAATCGGCCCTATGCAAGTTTTAGCGAAACCCGCCAAACCCGCATAGAAACGATTCAAAGGTGCCCACCAGGCACTTTCGTGCGGGTGGAAAACGAAGTAATAACATTACACAACAGTCCTCGATGGGACCCACAGAACAGATATATATACAACACGACTCCATGAGTCAAGAATACAGATATACGGTACAAAGATCCAAATCACCTTGAAAAGATGGAGCGTCCGACTACGGACAAGATGCAAATGGGGCTAAGAGCCCTGAAGAATAACCAATGGCGTCCATAACCCTGCCCAGGCCAAGCCGGAAGGGTAACCCTGCTAACGACGTCGATCTCAAAACCTACTTAAACAAAAGGGGTGCCGACAAAGGGCAAAGGAAAAGAGAGAGCGGTCAGTAATGAGGCCAGTACACGGCGAGACTAGAATTCGGCGGTCCTCGCCTACATAGGTATGGTGCACTGAGCGGCAGCGCAGCATACACTAAACAACCTATAGAGACTCGATATAACTGTCGGCTATCAGAAAGGGATAAGAAAGACCTATTCGGAACCAACCTGATTCTACCATCAGTCAAACCCATCCTGGGGTTTCCCCCTCGAGACCAAACGAGGAAGTCAACCGAGGAACTCACACAGTTGGCAGTTTTACTTATTCCGTTATCGTTGCAGCAATTACTAGTCAGGTTTAGATAATCATCCTGATAAAATAAGCAGTGGGCCGTTTTAGTTAACCATTCCGTTGTAGTTGCAACACTTACTAGTCAGATACAATTAGCATGAGATAACCCAAAACCCAGAAGTTGTTGGTACTTTTATTTAGCCATTCCATTATAGTTGCAATACTTACTAGTCAGATACAATGGTCGCAAGCGACAACCCAAACAAGCAATTGTTGGCAGTTTTATGTAGCCATTCCATTATAGTGAACCTGATTACTAGTCATTATAAAGTCAAATTTATAGCACTACTTTAGTTATAGTTGTCTATGATCGAGATACTATGCTCCAAGTCGTCCATAACCGCGGACACGGCTTTCAGAAAGTTTTACCCTGCAGGTGTAACACCCTCAGAATCGGACCTATGCAAGTTTTAGCGAAACCCACCAAACCCGCATAGAAACGATTCAAAGGTGCCCACCAGGCACTTTCGTGCGGGTGGAAAACGAAGTAATAACATTACACAACAGTCCTCGATGGGACCCACAGAACAGATATATATACAACACGACTCCATGAGTCAAGAATACAGATATACGGTACAAAGATCCAAATCACCTTGAAAAGATGGAGCGTCCGACTACGGACAAGATGCAAATGGGGCTAAGAGCCCTGAAGAATAACCAATGGCGTCCATAACCCTGCCAAGCCGGAAGGGTAACCGCTAACGACGCCGATCTCAAAACCTACTTAAACAAAAGGTGCCGACAAAGGGCAAAGGAAAAGTGAGAGCGGTCAAGAATGAGGCCAAGACACGGCGAGACTAGAATTCGGTCTCGCCTACATAGGTATGGTGCAATCGGCGGCAAAGGCATATACACTAAACAACCTATAGAGACGATATAACGCCGGCTATCAGAAAGGGATAAGAAAGACCTATTCGGAACCAACCTGATTCTACCATCAGTCAAACCCATCCTGGGGTTTCCCCCTCGAGACCAAACGAGGAAGTCAACCGAGGAACTCACACAGTTGGCAGTTTTACTTATTCCGTTATCGTTGCAGCAATTACTAGTCAGGTTTAGATAATCATCCTGATAAAATAAGCAGTGGGCCGTTTTAGTTAACCATTCCGTTGTAGTTGCAACACTTACTAGTCAGATACAATTAGCATGAGATAACCCAAAACCCAGAAGTTGTTGGTACTTTTATTTAGCCATTCCATTATAGTTGCAATACTTACTAGTCAGATACAATGGTCGCAAGCGACAACCCAAACAAGCAATTGTTGGCAGTTTTATGTAGCCATTCCATTATAGTGAACCTGATTACTAGTCATTATAAAGTCAAATTTATAGCACTACTTTAGTTATAGTTGTCTATGATCGAGATACTATGCTCCAAGTCGTCCATAACCGTGGACACGGCTTTCAGAAAGTTTTACCCTGCAAGTGTAACACCCTCAGAATCGGACCTATGCAAGTTTTAGCGAAACCCACCAAACCCGCATAGAAACGATTCAAAGGTGCCCACCAGGCACTTTCGTGCGGGTGGAAAACGAAGTAATAACATTACACAACAGTCCTCGATGGGACCCACAGAACAGATATATACAACAGCGACTCAAAGAGTCAAGAATACAGATATAATATACAAAGATCCAAATCACCTTGAAAGCGATAGGCGTCCATCTGGACAAGATGCAAATGGGGCTAAGAGCCCGAAGAATAACCAATGGCGTCCATAACCCTGCCCAGCCAAGCGGAAGGGTAACCACGCTAACGTCGATCTCAAAACCTGCTAAAACAAAGGGGTGCCGACAAAGGGCAAAAGGAAAAGAGGCGTCGATCTTGAGGCCGATTACAGCGAGGCTAGAATTCGGTCCTCGCCTACATAGGTATGGTGGATGGCGGCGGCAGCATGCACTAAACAACCTATAGAGACTCGATACAACTGTCGGCAATCAGAGAGGGGTAAGAAAGACCTATCCGGAACCCACCTGATACTATCACCAAACAAACCCATCCTGGCGTTTCCCCCTCGAGACCAAACGAGGAAGTCAACCGAGGAACTCACACAGTTGGCAGTTTTACTTATTTGGTTATCGTTGCAGCAATTACTAGTCAGGTTTAGATAATCATCCTGATAAAGTAAGCAGTGGGCACTTTTAGTTAACCATTCAGTTATAGTTACAACACTTACTAATCAGATAGAAATAGCGTGAGATAAACCCAAAATCCAGCAGTTGTTGGTACTTTTATTTAGCCATTCCATTGTAGTTGCAATACTTACTAGTCAGGTACAATGGTCGCAAGCGACGCTCCAAACAAGCAATTGTGGGCAGTATTATTTAGCCATTCCATTATAGTGAAGCTGATTACTAGTCATTATAAAGTCAAATTTATGGCAATTAACTTTAGTTATGCTTGTCTATGATCGAGATACTGTGCTCCAAGTCGTCCGTATCCGCGGACACGGCTTTCAGAAAGTTTTACCCGGCCGGGGTGCACCAATAGCAACACACGCTCGATCAACCTCGGAAAAACCAAATCAACACCCAACGAGGCTTTCACGACTGAACAATCACAGGATTCAGAAATATTTCAGGAGGCCACCCCTTAAAGTAGAACCCGCAACGAAGCCGGCTCAGAGACTTAAGGTTGTGGGGACGGCCGTGAATCGGGAACCCGAAAGTGTGGCTGGGCTTGTCGACACATGGGAATCGTGCCACGATCCTAAAGATCTGATGTGCTCCTCGCACAATCGTAAATACATAAGTAGCATGGCATAAGTACAGGATAGTAAATAAAACCTCAAACTAGTTTGTGGCCCCAAGACATAAGACTGAATCAAGCTCTGGCTCAGGGGGGGTCCCATATACCTCCCGGATGTGGCTAGCGATAAAACAAGGCAGTATCAAGTACTCGGGGTCCCAGGACACAAGTGGGCGTCGAAACCAAATATTTTCTATCACCCACCGATGCCTCTTACTTCAATTTTAGTTGTTAAACAGGAATTTAAAGTGAGCGATAAGTAAAACTATGATCATCTCCAACATCAACATGCGGCAAGGTTCCAACATCGTGGCATTTGACGACGCATAACAACACTTGAGCAAGCGACTACGACGCAAGTCCAACTATCTACCAAACAACAGGTAATAGGATGTGTCCAAGGCGATATAAGGCTGCAAGGGATATCACGGGTAAAAATCTAGAGCATCGCATAACAGATAGCAATAGATCAACGCGGAATAAATACTATAAAAGTAAGATAGGTAGAAAGGGAGATGCTCTTTGAAAACATTGTCAAAGGTTCGACCGAAGATCGGGGCGAAGCTCACATCAACTCAACGGTCTTATCCGCGAAGAAGCAAAACACTAGAAGAAACACCGGATGCAATATTTAAGACAATGGCAGAAGATCGGGCATGATGCATGTATGATGTATGGCATGGCAAAGGTGCAATGCAATTAGGTCATATTAAGCGGAACCGGGGTTCCGACAATTTAATTGAATGATTCATGTTGTTTAGCTACCCCGCATTTTAAATGTTGCATTATCAAGACAAAAGATAGTACCGGTTCGCTACACAAATTTAGATGAGGCCAATATACGACTGGATTTGCCCGCATATGGGCCCCATATTTAATTATGAGGTGAATCGGCATAAGGCCCCCAAACCACAGACAAGGATGCATGCATGAACAATTAATATGCAACAATTTATATAGTTGGCAAATTATAAAATAGGGTTCTCGGATAAGGGTCACACATTAGGGTTCGGCAGATCTTGGGGTTCCGGGGTTCGGGGTTCGACAGGGTCCAGGGTCCGGTCTCGGGGTCCAGGGTTTGACGGGGTCGTTCTCGGACTCCGGGGTTAGGGTCTCGGATCGGGGTAGATCTTGGCGCGTCCGGGTGCGGAACTTGGGTCGGTGTCGGGGCGCATCGGACTCTTCCGGGCCGATGCCGTTCTTGTCGGCCCGCGCAGCTGTTCTTGGTGTTACCGGACGATCTTGCCGACTCCATGCGAAGGCCTTGGCGCTTTAGATCGGTCTTCAGGGTCTCGGCCATTGGATCCTGGAAAGAGGTCATGGCGTCCGGGAACGAGTACTTGTCGCATCTACCGTCTTCGGGTTTGCTTCAATCGGGTCCATGGCGGAGTACTTGATGTCCCGCGATGGAGTTCTCCGGGTTCGGGCTTGCCACGTTGGCGAACTTGGCGTACCGTGAAGATCCTGATGTTCTCCCTTTATTCTCCGGTGGCGAACTTGTAAACGGCGTCAGGGTCCTCGGGGTACGCTCGGTCCATTCTTCAAAACATCATTATCGAGACGATCTTGGCGTCCAAGGGTTTTCTCCGAGTCCATGGTGCGACCAAGTGGTAGATCTTGTTCGGTCCCGGCCCGTGGTATTGCATAGTTCCCGGTTCTCGACTCGTCGGCCTTGTGGTCCGAGAGGGACTACTTGTCGCCGATGAAGGCGGCGTCGGTGGTCGGTGGCGAGCTTGTTACGCACCAGAGCCTCGTATCCTTTCTTGAGAAGATCTCGAGCCCCACGTCACCACGACACCAACAAAGCTGCTGCAAGAGGGAGGCGAGCATGCCGGCAGGGACAAGGGCGTTTGGCGGTGAAGGCTGGACGGCGGAGCGTGGCGGCGGCGCCACCGAGACAGCGAGTGGAGAGCGAGGAGGCGGAGCTCCGGCTTCGCTGCAGAGGGGAGGCCCGATGGCGGCGGGAGCAGCTGGGCGAGGCGGGCTCGGCAGCGCCGGTAGCTGCCGCGATGTGAGGACGCCACGGAGGCGCCGGCGGAGCTCTGGGCGGCTCGGGTGGTTGACGGCGCCGGGGGGAGGAGGAGGGAGAACGGGGGCGAGCACAGCGGCCGGAGAAGTCCACGGGCGGCGGGGAGGAAGGTCGGCGGGGAGGCAGCCGACGGTGGGCGCGTCGCTCGCCGGAAGAGGAGAAGGGCCGGCGAGCGCGGGGTCGACGGAGGAGCGGGGCGCCACGGGGAGGGGAGGATGGCGGCGTGACTTGCGTGGGGAGGACGGTGGCGGCCGGATCGCAGGCGACCGGGGCAGGAGGAGCGGCGAAGAGAGGGTGGCGGCGCGCGGCGGTCGGCGCCGGAGAGGAGAGGGAGGAACGGGCCGGCGGAGCGGCGGCCGGAGCGGGAGCGGAGGACGCGCACAGGGGAAGGAGGGCCGCGGGGAGGGGGTGCCTGGCGGGGAGCCGAGGGAGGCGCGGAGGGGCTCTGCGTGGGCGCGGCGAGCTGGAGAAGAAAGGTGGGGAGGGGACGCGTGGGGCCAGGGGGTGGCCTGGGGACAGCGGGGCAGGGCTGTGTGCGTGTGTGGTGTTGTGTGGGTGTGTTGGGTTGGGGAGAGAGAGGAGAGAGAGAGGGGTGGAGGAGGTGGCAGGGTCTGGTTGGTGGGGAGTTTGGGGAGGGTGATGTGGCATATGGTGATTGGTTGGGGTGAGGTGGAGGCTGGGTGTGGGTAGGTTAGGTGGGTAGCTGTAGGATTTGGAAGGGCGGGTGTAGGTGGACCGATCTGTATTTTCTGGGGGTGGTCGTTCGGGTCGAAACGCCTGATTCGCCCCGCTAAAATAATTAAATCTTTTATTTGATTTAAACGGCCGTGTGCAAACCGATAGCGGCCAAAATAATTAATCCGAGAACCGGCTTTGCATTTGAATTAAGATGGGGCATTTGGAAAACAAAACGGGCTTGCGAAAATAGTTTTAAGCAAAAAATGCATGATGATGACGATGCAATGCACAAATTCAACGCGATTTTCTAGTAGTGGTTTTGCGGGATGCCACAATTCGACACCACTAACAATGGATCTCGCCCTCGAGATCCGCCTCATGGTACCGGAAGGAAGGTCGGCGATCTGCATCTTCTCGCTTCGTGTATATCCTCGCGACACCACTAACAAGGGTTGTTGTCCGTGATCGTCGAGAGAACACTCCGGGGACAAAAGGTCGAAGGTAGAGGTATCAACAAATAAAGCCACCCCTAACTTCCGTGGACGGAGTAAGACTGCTGGATCCACTGATTCAAGGTACGAGAGCGAATGATAAGAGTAGTCGGATGGTGATCAGTCCATCGCGCACCCAAACCATTACTCTGCACACGAATAGGCGGATTATGCAACCAACTCTCGGAATCAGACTGAAGATCTCGACAAGCGAGGTTCGGAACAAAGGAGGGATGCAGACTATGCGTCGGATCTAGCATAGAGAATGTCGTCGCGTCGGAAAACACCAGAAGGCACAAACAAAGAACAAAGGATGGTTCCACAGACGAAGGGTTCCTCGGATAGCATGAAGACCAGATGTAGCAACACCGTTACCAAAGGAGGAAGCGAAACCCTGAAGGTACGACGGAAACCCAACCGCGAGAAATCCTGGACTCAAAGAAAAGGTAAGAGAGCAGGTTCAAAACACGTCGAGATAAGAGGGGAATAGCAGAGGGGTAAGGAGTAAAAGCAGACATAACCAGATCTATCCAACCAATTTTGCAAAAATAGTTTTGACACTCTACTACGGCCGTTAGCTAGGTTATCCTACAGGCTGGACTTGTGGGGTATCGCAACTGCTGAGCTCTGATACCACTCTGTAACACCCTCAGAATCGGACCTATGCAAGTTTTAGTGAAACCCGCCAAACCCGCATAGAAACGATTCAAAGGTGCCCACCAGGCACTTTCGTGCGGGTGGAAAACGAAGTAATAACATTACACAACAGTCCTCGATGGGACCCACAGAACAGATATATACAACAGCGACTCAAAGAGTCAAGAATACAGATATAATATACAAAGATCCACATCACCTTGAAAACGATAGAGCATCCAGCTACGGACAAGATGCAAATGGGGCTAAGAGCCCTGAAGAATAACCAATGGCGTCCATAACCCTGCCCAGGCCAAGCCGGAAGGGTAACCCTGCTAACGGCGTCGATCTCAAAACCTGCTAAAACAAAAGGGGTGCCGACAAAGGGCAAAAGGAAAAGAGGAGCGTCGATCGAGGCCGACACGGCGAGGCTAGAATTCGGCGGTCCTCGCCTACATAGGTATGGTGGACTGAGCGGCAGCGGCAGCATGCACTAAACAACCTATAGAGACTCGATACAACTGTCGGCAATCAGAGAGGGGTAAGAAAGACCTATCCGGAACCCACCTGATACTATCATCAAACAAACCCATCCTGGCGTTTCCCCCTCGATACCAAACGAGGAAGTCAACCGAGGAACTCACACAGTTGGCAGTTTTACTTATTTGGTTATCGTTACAGCAATTACTAGTCAGGTTTAGATAATCATCCTGATAAAGTAAGCAGTGGGCACTTTTAGTTAACCATTCCGTTATAGTTACAACACTTACTTATCAGATACAAATAGCGTGAGATAAACCCAAAACCCAGCAGTTGTTGGTACTTTTATTTAGCCATTCCGTTGTAGTTGCAATACTTACTAGTCAGGTACAATGGTCGCAAGCGACGCTCCAAACAAGCAATTGTGGGCAGTATTATTTAGCCATTCCATTATAGTGAAGCTGATTACTAGTCATTATAAAGTCAAATTTATGGCAATTAACTTTAGTTATGCTTGTGTATGATCGAGATCGTGCTCCAAGTCGTCCATATCCGGACACGGCTTTCGAGAAAGTTTTACCCGCCGGGTGCACCAATAGCAACACACGCCGATCAACCTCGGAAAAACCAAATCAACACCCAACGAGGCTTTCACGATGAACAATCACAGGATTAGAAATATTTCAGGCCACCCTTAAAGTAGAACCATAGCAAGCCGGCTCAGAGCGGACTTAAGGTTGTGGGGACTACCGTGAACTGGGAACCCGAAAGTGGCTGGGCTTGTCGACATCATGAATCGTGCCACGATCCTAAACAGTACAATGTGCTCCTCGCACAATCGTAAATACATAAGTAGCATGGCATAAGTACAGGATAGTAAATAAAACCTCAAACTAGTTTGTGGCCCCAAGAAATAAGACTGAATCAAGCTCTGGCTCAGGGGGGTCCCATATACCTCCCGGATGTGGATAGCGCGATAAAACAAGGAACAGGTATCAAGTACTCGGGGTCCTACGGGACACAAGTGGGCGTTCGGAAACCAAATATTTTCTATCACCCACCGATGCCTCTGCTTACTTCAATTTTAGTTGTTAAACAGGAATTTAAAGTGAACGATAAGTAAAACTATGATCATCTCCAACATCAACATGCGGCAAGGTTCCAACATCTGTGGCATTTGACGGCACGCAACAGCACTTGAGCAAGCGACTACGACGCGCAAGTCCAACTATCTACCAAACAACAGGTAATAGGATGTGTCCAAGGCGATATAAGGCTGCAAGGGATATCACGGGTAAAAAATCTAGAGCATCGCAACACAGATAGCAATAGATCAACAGGCGGGAATAAATACTATAAAAGTAAGATAGGTAGAAAGGGGGAGATGCTCGCCTGAAAACATTGTCGAAGGTTCGACCGAAGATCGGGGCGAAGCTCACATCAACTCAACGGTCTTATCCGCGAAGAAGCAAAACACTAGAAGAAACACCGGATGCAATATTTAAGACAATGGCAGAAGATCGGGCATGATGCATGTATGATGTATGGCATGGCAAAGGTGCAATGCAATTAGGTCATATTAAGAGGAACCGGGGTTCCGACAATTTAATTGAATGATTCATGTTGTTTAGCTACCCCGCATTTTAAATGTTGCATTATCAAGACAAAAGATAGTACCGGTTCGCTACACAAATTTAGATGAGGCCAATATACGACTGGATTTGCCCGCATATGGGCCCCATATTTAATTATGAGGTGAATCGGCATAAGGCCCCCAAACCACAGACAAGGATGCATGCATGAACAATTAATATGCAACAATTTATATAGTTGGCAAATTATAAAATAGGGTTCTCGGATAAGGGTCACACATTAGGGTTCGGCAGATCTTGGGGTTCCGGGGTTCGGGGTTCGACAGGGTCCAGGGTCCGGTCTCGGGGTCCAGGGTTTGACGGGGTCGTTCTCGGACTCCGGGGTTAGGGTCTCGGATCGGGGTAGATCTTGGCGTCCGGTGCGGAACTTGGTCGGTGTCGGGCGCACGGACTCTTCCGGCCGATGCCGTTCTTGTCGGCCCGCGCAGCTGTTCTTGGTGTTACCGGACGATCTTGCCGACTCCATGCGAAGGCCTTGGCGCTTTAGATCGGTCTTCAGGGTCTCGGCCATCGGATCCTGGAAAGAGGTCATGGCGTCCGGGAACGAGTACTTGTCGCATCTACCGTCTTCGGGTTTGCTTCAATCGGGTCCATGGCGGAGTACTTGATGTCCCGATGGAGTTCTCCGGGTTCGGGCTTGCCACGTTGGCGAACTTGGCGTACCGTGAAGATCTTGATGTTCTCCCTTTATTCTCCGGTGGCGAACTTGTAAACGGCGTCAGGGTCCTCGGGGTACGCTCGGTCCATTCTTCAAAACATCATTATCGAGACGATCTTGGCGTCCAAGGGTTTTCTCTGAGTCCATGGTGCGACCAAGTGGTAGATCTTGTTCGGCCCCGACGCCGTGGTATTGCATAGTTCCCCGGTTCTCGACTCGTGTCGGCCTTGTGGTCCGAGAGGGACTACTTGTCGTCCGTGAAGGCGACGTCGGTGGTCGGTGGCGAGCTTGTTCTGCACCAGGAGCCTCGTATCCTTTCTTCAGAGAAGATCTCGAGCCCCCACGTCACCACGACACCAACAAAGCTGCCTTTGAAGAGGGTGGAGGCAGGCATGCCGGCGAGGATAAGGACTGGCGGTGAAGGCTGGACGCGGGCGTGGCGGCAGCGGCGCCACCGGAGACAGCGAGTGGAGAGTCGAGGCGGAGCTTCGCTGCAGCTCTGCAGAGAGGGAGGCCCGATGGCGGCGAGCGGGAGCAGCTCGGGCGAGGCTCGGAACGGCGTCGGGTAGCTGCGATGCGGGAGGACGCCGCCGGGGGAGGCGCCGGCGGAGCTCTGGGCGGCTCGGGTGGTTGACGGCCGGGAGGAGGAGGAGAACGGGGCGCAGCACCGGAGAAGTCCACGGGCGGGGAGGAAGGTCGGGGAGGCAGCCAGTGGGCGCGCTCGCGGAAGAGGAGAAGGGCCTTGAGCTGGGTCGACGGAGGCGGGCGCCACGGGAGGGGAGGATGGCGGCGTGACTCGCGTGGGGAGGACGGTGGCGGCCGGATCGTAGGCGACCGGGGCAGGAGGCGAAGAGGGTGGCTGGCGGTGCGCGGGAGAGAGAGGAGGAACGGGCGATGAGCGGCGGCCGGGAGCGGAGGACGCCTGAGAATGAGGGCTGGGAGGGAGGGTGGCGGGAGCCGAGGCGGAGGGGCTCTGCGTGGGCGCGGCGAGCTGGAGAAGAAAGGTGGGGAGGGGACGCGTGGGGCCAGGGGGTGGCCTGGGGACAGCGGGGCAGGGCTGTGTGCGTGTGTGGTGTTGTGTGGGTGTGTTGGGTTGGGGAGAGAGAGGAGAGAGAGAGGGGGTGGAGGAGGTGGCACGGTCTGGTTGGTGGGGAGTTTGGGGAGGGTGATGTGGCATCTGGTGATTGGTTGGGGTGAGGTGGAGGCTGGGTGTGGGTAGGTTAGGTGGGTAGCTGTAGGATTTGGAAGGGCGGGTGTAGGTGGACCGATCTGTATTTTCTGGGGGTGGTCGTTCGGGTCGAAACGGCCCGTTCGACTGCCCCCGCTAAAATAATTAAATCTTTTTATTTGATTTAAACGGGCCGTGTGCAAACCGATAGCGGCCAAAATAATTAATCCGGAGAACCGGGCTTTGCATTTGAATTAAGATGGGGCGTTTGGAAAACAAAACGGGCTTGCGAAAATAGTTTTAAGCAAAAAATGCATGATGATGACGATGCAATGCACAAATTCAACGCGATTTTCTAGTAGTGGTTTTGCGGGATGCCACAATTCGACACCACTAACAATGGATCTCGCCCTCGAGATCCGCCTCATGGTACCGGAAGGAAGGTCGGCGATCTGCATCTTCTCGCTTCGTGTAGATCCTCGCGACACCACTAACAAGGGTTGTTGTCCGTGATCGTCGAGAGAACACTCCGGGGACAAAAGGTCGAAGGTAGAGGTATCAACAAATAAAGCCACCCCTAACTTCCGTGGACGGAGTAAGACTGCTGGATCCACTGATTCGAGGTACAAGAGCGAATGATAAGAGTAGTCGGATGGTGATCAGTCCATCGCGCACCCAAACCATTACTCTGCACACGAATAGACGGATTATGCAACCAACTCGGAATCGGTCAAGAAGATCTCGACAAGCGAGGTTCGAACAAAGGAGGATGCAGACTGCATCGGATCTGGCGAGAGAATGTCGTCCGAGCGAAAACACCGAAAGGCACAAACAAAGAACAAAGGATGGTTCCACGCATTTAAGGGTTCCTCGGATAGCATGAAGACCAGATGTAGCAACACCGTTACAAAGGAGGAAGCGAAACCACAAGGTACGACGAAACCCAACCGCGAGAAATCGGACTCAAAGAAAAGGTAAGAGAGCAGGTTCAAAACACGTCGAGATAAGGGAATAGCAGAGGGTAAGGAGTAAGCAGACCTAAGATCTATCCAACCAATTTTGCAAAAATAGTTTTGACACTCTCTGGGCCGTTAGCTAGGTTATCCTCAAATTTGGACTTGTGGGGTATCGCACTGCCGAGCTCGATACCACTCAGAACACCCTCGAATCGGACCTATGCAAGTTTTAGCGAAACCCGCCAAACCCGCATAGAAGCGATTCAAAGGTGCCCACCAGCACTTTCGCATGGGTGGAAAACGAAGTAATAACATTACACAAAAGTCCTCGATGGGACCCACAGAACAGATATATACAACAGCGACTCAAAGAGTCAAGAATACAGATATAATATTAAAAGATCCAAATCACCTTGAAAACGATAGAGCATCCAGCTACGGACAAGATGCAAATGGGGCTAAGAGCCCTGAAGAATAACCAATGGCGTCCATAACCCTGCCCAGGCCAAGCCGGAAGGGTAACCCTGCTAACGGCGTCGATCTCAAAACCTGCTAAAACAAAGGGGTGGCGACAAAGGGCAAAGGAAAAAGAGGAGCGTCGATCTTGAGGCCAAGACAGCGAGGCTAGAATTGGCGGTCCTCGCCTACATAGGTATGGTGGATCGAGCGGCAAAGATGCACTAAACAACCTATAGAGACTCGATACAACTGTCGGCAATCAGAGAGGGGTAAGAAAGACCTATCCGGAACCCACCTGATACTATCATCAAACAAACCCATCCTGGCGTTTCCCCCTCGATACCAAACGAGGAAGTCAACCGAGGAACTCACACAGTTGGCAGTTTTACTTATTTGGTTATCGTTGCAGCAATTACTAGTCAGGTTTAGATAATCATCCTGATAAAGTAAGCAGTGGGCACTTTTAGTTAACCATTCCGTTATAGTTACAACACTTACTAATCAGATACAAATAGCGTGAGATAAACCCAAAACCCAGCAGTTGTTGGTACTTTTATTTAGCCATTCCGTTGTAGTTGCAATACTTACTAGTCAGGTACAATGGTCGCAAGCGACGCTCCAAACAAGCAATTGTGGGCAGTATTATTTAGCCATTCCATTATAGTGAAGCTGATTACTAGTCATTATAAAGTCAAATTTATGGCAATTAACTTTAGTTATGCTTGTCTATGATCGAGATACTGTGCTCCAAGTCGTCCATATCCGCGGACACGGCTTTCAGAAAGTTTTACCCGGCCGGGGTGCACCAATAGCAACACACGCTCGATCAACCTCGGAAAAACCAAATCAACACCCAACGAGGCTTTCACATGAACAATCACAGTTGAGAAATATTTCAGGGCCACCCTTAAATTAGAACCATGAAGCGGCGGCTCGAGACGGACTTAAGGTTGTGGACGGTTTGTGAAACGATCGGGAACCCGAAAGTGTGGCTGGGCTTGTCGACACCGGAATCGTGCCACGATCCTAACAGCAATGTGCTCCTCGCTGTCGTAAATACATAAGTAGCATGGCATAAGTACAAGATAGTAAATAAAACCTCAAACTAGTTTGTGGCCCCAAGAAATAAGACTGAATCAAGCTCTGGCTCAGGGGGGTCCCATATACCTCCCGGATGTGGATAGCGCGATAAAACAAGGAACAGGTATCAAGTACTCGGGGTCCTACGGGACAAGTGGGCGTTCGGAAACCAAATATTTTCTATCACCCACCGATGCCTCTGCTTACTTCAATTTTAGTTGTTAAACAGGAATTTAAAGTGAACGATAAGTAAAACTATGATCATCTCCAACATCAACATGCGGCAAGGTTCCAACATCTGTGGCATTTGACGGCACGCAACAGCACTTGAGCAAGCGACTACGACGCGCAAGTCCAACTATCTACCAAACAACAGGTAATAGGATGTGTCCAAGGCGATATAAGGCTGCAAGGGATATCACGGGTAAAAAATCTAGAGCATCGCAACACAGATAGCAATAGATCAACAGGCGGGAATAAATACTATAAAAGTAAGATAGGTAGAAAGGGAGATGCTACTTTGAAAACATTGTCGAAGGTTCGACCGAAGATCGGGGCGAAGCTCACATCAACTCAACGGTCTTATCCGCGAAGAAGCAAAACACTAGAAGAAACACCGGATGCAATATTTAAGACAATGGCAGAAGATCGGGCATGATGCGTGTATGATGTATGGCATGGCAAAGGTGCAATGCAATTAGGTCATATTAAGAGGAACCGGGGTTCCGACAATTTAATTGAATGATTCATGTTGTTTAGCTACCCCGCATTTTAAATGTTGCATTATCAAGACAAAAGATAGTACCGGTTCGCTACACAAATTTAGATGAGGCCAATATACTTTGGATTTGCCCGCATATGGGCCCCATATTTAATTATGAGGTGAATCGGCATAAGGCCCCCAAACCACAGACAAGGATGCATGCATGAACAATTAATATGCAACAATTTATATAGTTGGCAAATTATAAAATAGGGTTCTCGGATAAGGGTCACACATTAGGGTTCGGCAGATCTTGGGGTTCCGGGGTTCGGGGTTCGACAGGGTCCAGGGTCCGGTCTCGGGGTCCAGGGTTTGACGGGGTCGTTCTCGGACTCCGGGGTTAGGGTCTCGGATCGGGGTAGATCTTGGCGCGTCCGGGTGCGGAACTTGGGTCGGTGTCGGGGCGCATCGGACTCTTCCGGGCCGATGCCGTTCTTGTCGGCCCGCGCAGCTGTTCTTGGTGTTACCGGACGATCTTGCCGACTCCATGCGAAGGCCTTGGCGCTTTAGATCGGTCTTCAGGGTCTCGGCCATCGGATCCTGGAAAGAGGTCATGGCGTCCGGGAACGAGTACTTGTCGCATCTACCGTCTTCGGGTTTGCTTCAATCGGGTCCATGGAGGAGTACTTGATGTCCCGCGATGGAGTTCTCCGGGTTCGGGCTTGCCACGTTGGCGAACTTGGCGTACCGTGAAGATCTTGATGTTCTCCCTTTATTCTCCGGTGGCGAACTTGTAAACGGCGTCAGGGTCCTCGGGGTACGCTCGGTCCATTCTTCAAAACATCATTATCGAGACGATCTTGGCGTCCAAGGGTTTTCTCCGAGTCCATGGTGCGACCAAGTGGTAGATCTTGTTCGGTCCCGACGCCGTGGTATTGCATAGTTCCCCGGTTCTCGACTCGTGTCGGCCTTGTGGTCCGAGAGGGACTACTTGTCGTCCGTGAAGGCGACGTCGGTGGTCGGTGGCGAGCTTGTTCTGCACCAGGAGCCTCGTATCCTTTCTTCAGAGAAGATCTCGAGCCCCCACGTCACCACGACACCAACAAAGCTGCTGCTGAAGAGGGTGGAGGCATGCCGGCAGGGGACAAGGACGGGCGGTGAAGGCTGGACGGCGGAGCGTGGCGGCGGCGCCACCGGAGACAGCCGAGTGGAGAGCTGGGAGGCGGAGCTTCGCCGGCTCGCAGAGAGGGGAGGCCCGGCAGCGGCGAGGCGGGAGCAGGCGGGCTCGGCAGCGCCGGTAGCTGCGATGCGGAGGAGGGCGCCACGGGAGGCGCCGAGGCTGGGCGGCTCGGGTGGTTGACGGCGCCGGGGGGAGGGGGAGGGAGAACGGGGGCGAGCGCAGCGGCCGGAGAAGTCCACGGCGGCGGGAAGGTCGGCGAGGCAGGCGGCGTGGCGCTTCGTCACGGAAGAGGAAGGGCCTTGAGGTCGACGGAGGAGCGGGGCGCCACGGGGAGGGGAGGATGGCGGCATGACTCGCGTGGGGAGGACGGTGGCGGCCGGATCGCAGGCGACCGGGGCAGGAGGAGCGGCGAAGAGAGGGTGGCGGCGGCTGGGCCCGGAGAGGAGAGGAGGAAGCAGGCCGGAGCGGCGGCGGGCGGAGCGGCGAGCGCAGAGGGGAAGGAGGGCCAGGGAGGGGGCTGGCGGGGAGCCGAGGGAGGCGCGGAGGGGCTCTGCATGGGCGCGGCGAGCTGGAGAAGAAAGGTGGGGAGGGGACGCGTGGGGCCAGGGGGTGGCCTAGGGACAGCGGGGCAGGGCTGTGTGCGTGTGTGGTGTTGTGTGGGTGTGTTGGGTTGGGGAGAGAGAGGAGAGAGAGAGGGGGTGGAGGAGGTGGCACGGTCTGGTTGGTGGGGAGTTTGGGGAGGGTGATGTGGCATCTGGTGATTGGTTGGGGTGAGGTGGAGGCTGGGTGTGGGTAGGTTAGGTGGGTAGCTGTAGGATTTGGAAGGGCGGGTGTAGGTGGACCGATCTGTATTTTCTGGGGGTGGTCGTTCGGGTCGAAACGGCCCGTTCGACTGCCCCCGCTAAAATAATTAAATCTTTTTATTTGATTTAAACGGGCCGTGTGCAAACCGATAGCGGCCAAAATAATTAATCCGGAGAACCGGGCTTTGCATTTGAATTAAGATGGGGCGTTTGGAAAACAAAACGGGCTTGCGAAAATAGTTTTAAGCAAACAATGCATGATGATGACGATGCAATGCACAAATTCAACGCGATTTTCTAGTAGTGGTTTTGCGGGATGCCACAGCAGGGGTGCACAAATAGAACACACACTCGATCAACCTCGGAAAAACCAAATCAAAACCCAATGAGGCTTTCACGACAAAGCAATCACAGGATTCAGAAATATTTCAGGGGGCCACCCCATTGAGTAGACCCGCAACGAAGTTAGCTGACTCCGAGGCGGACTCAAGGTTTGCGACAATGGCTATAAACGACTGGGAACCCAAAACTGGGCTTGTCGATACCGCGAAAACACTCCGCTTACCTAAACAGTACAGTGTGCTCCTCGCACAATCGTAATAAAGCGGTAAAGCATGGCATAAGTACAGGATAGTAAATAAACCTCAAACTAGTTTGTGGCCCCAAGAAATAAGACTGAATCAAGCTCTGGCTCAGGGGGGTCCCATTATCCTCCCGGATGTGGATAGCGCGAATATTCAAGGAACAGGTATCAAGTACTCGGGGTCCTACGGGACAAAAGTGGACGGTTAACAACCAAATAACATCTATTGCCCACCTGTGCCTCTGCTTACTTACTTCAAATTTTAGTTGTTAAACAGTAATTAAAGTAAACGATAATTAAAGCCATGATCATCTCCAACCTTAAACATGCGGCCATACTCCAACAACTGTGGTACTTGGCGACACGCAACAGCACTTGAGCAAGCGACTACGACGCGCAAGTCCAACTATCTACCAAACAACATGTAATAGGATGTGTCCAAGGCAATATAGGGCTGCACAGAATATCACAGGTACGGAAACTAGAGCATCGCAACACAGATAGCAATAGATCAACAGGAGGGAATAAATACTATAAAAGTAAGATAGGTAGAAAGGGGGAAGATGCTCGCCTGAAAACATTGCCGAAGGTTCCACCGAAGATCGGGTCGATACTCGCATCAACTCAACGGCCTTATCCGCGAAGAACCAAACACTAGAATAAACACCGGATGCAATATTTAATACTACGGCCAAAGATCGGGCATGATGCATGTATGATGCATGGCATGGCAAAGATGCGCTGCAATTGGGCAATATTAAGTGGAACCGGGATCCCGACAATTATTTAGATGGTTCAAGTTATTTAGAACCCCCGCAATTTAAATGTTGTAATAACAGGGCCAGATAAGTTACCGGTTCGCTACACAAATTTAAATGAGGCCAATATAAGACTAGATTTGCCCGCATATGGCCCCATATTTAATTTTAAGGTGAATCGGCATAAGGCCCCCAAACCACATGATATGTATGCGAGATGAACAATTAAATATGCAACATTTATATCTTATTATAAAAATAGGGGCTTAGGGTCACACGTTAGGGTTCGGCAGATCTTGGGGTTCGAGGGGTTCGGGGTTGGTCTCAGGGTTCAGGGTTCGACGGGATCGGTCTCGGCGGGATCGTTCTCTGATAACTGAGGTAGATCTGGTCGCATCCGGGAAGCAGGACTTGGTTCGACATCAGGGGCGCATCAGATTCGCCGTGGTCGGTGTCGATCTTGTCGTTGCGAGATCTTGTCGGGTCCCACGGGGTCGGAATTTGAAGCCAGGAAGGAGTACTTGGCGTTGCCGAGCGGAAGTCTTGATGGTCCTCGGGTCCGGGAAGATCTTGTCGCACGGGCGTCAATGCTTCCGGGAAGGAGAACTTGTCGTCCCGGGTCTCGATGTCCGGGGTGAAGTACTCGGCGTCCTCGAGGGAGTACTTGTCGTATCCGTGAAGAAGATCATATCGGTCCACGGGATTCGGGCTTCGGGGTTCGACGAGGGATCGGGGTCTTGATTCAGCGGTGGATCTGCGCTTCCATGACGGAGGTCTTGTCGTTCCGACTTTGTCATCGATGGCGAACTCTCTCGGGTTGCATCGTCTGCAGTTGGTCTTGTCGATGCCCGCTCTTGCTGTGACATTTTCACAGGCCTCATCACCTGACGAGGACGGCGAAGGACTTGGAGATGATCTCGCATATGGCGAAGACATACAGGCAGATCGAAGACCAGCCTATATGTCTGGAGTCGGCGCTGCTTGTACCGCGTTCGATGGTGACTTGGGCTACAACACACGGCTCCTAGGACCCGCTGCACAAGGAGAGCCATGGGCGGTTCACGGGGACGGGCCGATGCGGTTCCGGGCGGCTGCGGTCGGGGCACTAGGGCGTCCAGGGCCGGCCGATCCGAGGCCCCACTGAGAGGAGAGGTGGCTGGGCGCGGCGGAGTTCGAGAACTCAGTAGCGTCGGTGGCAGACGACCAGCGAGACCGGCAATGGCGGCGGGCGGCGGAGAAGGCCCCGCTGGCGAGTGGTGGTGCCAGGAAGGCGGGCGGCTGGAGGGATGGCAGTGGAGGCCGGGCGGCGTCACACGGGACCGGGAGGAAGAGGGAGGCGCGCGGGGCCACGCGCCGAGCGAGGCGGAGGGGCGCGGGCGCAGGAGGGCCGATCAGCAGGCGAGAGGCGGCCACTGCGGGAAGGAGGGCACGGCGAGGATGGTGGCGGAAGGCGGCCGAGGGCGGAGGCGGTCGGGCCGAAGGGAGAGAGCCATGGCCGGAGGCAGCCGGCCGGAGCGAGTGGCGGGTGAGCTTCAGCTGGGCTGTGAGAGAGGCAGGCGGAGGACCAGTGAGGCTCGGGCGGAGTCTGGCGCGGCCACGGCAGCCAGTGGAGCCCGAGAGAGGCGCTCGGCGCGGGCGGAGAGCGAGAGCGGGAGGGTTGGGGAGGCGCGGTCATGCAGAGAGAGAGGCCAGGGAGGGAGAGGAGCATCGGGGGTGGGGAACGGGGTCGCGTCGGGTCTGGGTGGGGCCACGTGGGACCAGGCGGAGGGAGAGAGGGAGGGGGCCCCGCCCAGCTGGGGCTGGGTCGGGTGGTGGGTCCAGGGGAGTGGGGACAGGCGTGTGTGTGTTTGTGTGTGTGTGTGTCCAGGAGAGAGAGAGGGAAGGGAGTTGGGGTTAGGATTGATGAGGTGGCAAGGTGGGTGGGGATTGGGGGTCCAGGGGGGTGAGGTGGCCTAGGGAGGTGAGGTGGAGGGCTGGGAGTGGCTGGGTAGACTAGTGTGGGGTAGGAAAAGGGATTAGATATTTTAGAGTTTAGTTGGGCCGGGTCGTAGACTGCTGGCTTGTCGGGCTTTTGGCCTGGCAGGCTGGCGGTCTCCCCGACAATAAAAATATTTTTATTTAATTGATTTTAGTTTAAAAATACTTTCGTAAATAGTTGTTAGACAAATAAAAGATTCGGTCGGACCGAGGGTTTGATTTGAAAAAGAAGGAGGGCTAGTTTAGAAAACGACATAGTCTTTTGCAACATAGTTTTATGCGAAAATGATATGCATGATGACATGAGCATGCGGTCATGATGATGCAATGCACAAAAACACCGTGATTTTCTAGTAGTGGTTTTGCGGGATGCCACACCAATGAAGGTTCATCGTGAGGAGGCAGTTTTTCCTTCCATATATCCATGCCATGAATTTATGAGAGCTACGGGGATCCTCCAAGATTTCCAAACTATGGTTACATATGCTGGGTTGGAACACTTTGTTGAAGGTGAACCATTCCAATATGTTAAGATAACCATGGCTTTTATGCAGGACTTCCGGTTCACTTGGTCTACTTATAATCCCATGGTCCATTACAAAATATATAATATACCTGTCGACCTGCCTTTTACTGATTTATGTGCAGCAATTAGAGTAGCTCAGTGGGTATCTTGTGAGAAGATCAAGGAAAGGCCCAAGTCACTTATGGATTTGTATGCTGAGGTTTTCCAAGGTTTCAACTTCTCAAAGTAAAGTGGTAAAATTCAGAACATTCAGCTCCCAGCTATTAGATACTTTGCCTATTTCATTACCAAGTGTGTTCTTGCTAGGAAGATTGCTAGAAAGTTGTCTTCTTTTGATCTAGCTTTTATCGCAGCTACTCTGAATATGAATAGATCTTATAGCCTGGGTGCACTGATAGCTCAGCGTCTCACCACCAACCGCGAGAAGGGTGGAATTTGTGGAGGTCTTATTGCTTATAGGTTGCTAGCTCTCCATGGTTTAGAGCCTCATTATTCAGATTTTCAGTTCCCCATAGAGAGGCTTGATATTGAATCCATGATTCAGCATGGTTTTGTTTCCTTGGGGGCTAATGTAAGAAGTTTACTGTATGAATTATCTTTCGCCCAGCAAGGTCGGAGAAAGGGTAGGACTGAGAAAATAGTTTATTTGCATGCACCTGCTTTGCTTAATTTTGATAACAGGCAAGGATGGTCGCTTACGGAGGAGGAGGTTGACACATTTGTGGGGGAACTCTCCCAGCAAGAGGAGTTGAAGTGGATGCCTAAAACTATTAGGTTCAGCCCTCCAACTTGGGATAGTCTTCGTACCAGCATCACTCATTTTATTGGGGCGTGTATTCTTCTTCATCTCAGGCACCTGACTATGATCATTCCTATGATGACCCACCAGCTTGGGGGTACTATCCGCGCTATTGAGCCCCACTTAGGCCAAAAGCCTAAGCTTGGGGGGAGGTACACCGACATCACACTCATCTATATATCATGTTCGGTCGGTTCTTTGTATATCCATTGTTTTCGCTTTGTTTTTGGTTTTTGTTGATTCTTTCTAAAAACCCAAAAATACCAAAAATATTTTCGTTGTTTCTTTTGGTTTGTTTCTTTGCTTTGGTTTGCCTTAAAAGAAAAATCCAAAAAGATTTTGCTTTGTTTGGTTTGCTTTGTTTTTGTTTGGTTTTTCTTTGTTTGCTTGTTTCTAAAAATTCGAAAACACCAAAAATATTTGTTGTTCTTCTTTGGTTTTATGAGTTCTTTGCAGGGTTCAGCCATCCTCGGTGGATTTTGGTTTCATGTTATTATTCAAGTCACACAAGTGAAGAGCAATGATGAAGATTAAGACAACATGAGGTGTGGTAAGAGGCTGGTAATGAACTCTATTTGTTTCATTTTTGTACATATACTCATCATTGTGGGCATGCTTAGCCTGTTTGTGTAAGGTGTGTGTCATTATGGATGCTTAGTAGTTCTTGCTTGTCTATGATTAGCTCCAGCTTGCTAATAGTTTGTAGATTGTCATATGAATGTTTGCTTGCATTGTTTTATTCATACTTTGGTATGACATTGTGGTATCCTCCTCTGACTGTTCATATGAATCGACTTGGCACATGCTCACGCATGCATATGACTAATAAATAGTTAGTAAGCCTCGATGATTTATTTTACCTCAGAGTTCTTGTATCACTTTCATGACATTATTAGTCCTATTTTGTTGCAAGCATGATTATGACAGCTATTGCTCTCTCTTTTGTCGCTCCCTCTCTATTGCTAACCCTCACATGCACTCAGTATGTGCTCTACCTGTGCTTCCAACTCCCCACCAGCTGTGTCCACCATACCTACATATTAGCATCATTTGCTACTTCAGCGCATATTATTTATGCCGTGTTTTCTTCCAAAATAAAATGTTTGTCTGTTTTGAGAAAGTTAGTTAGTAAAGCTCTCACGAACTTGATGGCACACTTTAAACTTTGCTCTTAATAATTCTGAACCATTGTGACTACTCCATGAAAGTTATATGCTTGCTAATTATATGCTGGGAGTCAGCAGAACCGTGTTGTCACGGGGAACGCTTTCAACACCTTTTGGATATCTCATCCTGTTGATTCCTTGCTCTTTTGTTTACGGATGTCGACGATGTGAAATAAAAGGGGAGGTTGTGAGTTCATGGAGTTTATACATTGTGTTAGAGAGAGAAACGTCTGGGCCGCTAGCCTAAGCCATGCCTAATAATGTTGGAAACTTGAAGCATCCCCATAATGAGCATCTATGCATATGGTAAATAAAAAGATTGTTGAGATGCTCATTGTCTACTTGCCTTGTCATTTTGGTTATGGGAAAGCTCCTGTACCATGTGCAAGTGGTACCCCGTTGGCGGTTCTCGATGATATGCATGTATTTACAATGACAAGAACTTTTAGGTGACCAAAGTTGAGTAGCATGCGGAGCGACCCTTGTACTCAAGGGACTTGGGATTTCCAGTTTATGATCTATCAAGCATATGATTCAGAATGGACCTCACTTTCACCTTAACCACATGAAGATGCCTATGATAGGGGCAATGAGAGCTCAAAGCTTATGAGTACCTTCCTTTCAGCACTGGGAAGCTTTTCAAACCTTTCAAAACCTTTTTCACAACTTTGTTGAGTCACCACTTATTCTATGAGCACCTTCTTGAGAGCATATTGTCATTCTTGTGTTTGTTCCAAAACTTGGTTAATTATGTCATGACTTTGATGCTTGTATCTCAGATATATTTACTTCTAGTCTTCATGTGAACTTCAGAGGTGCCTCGGCATTTATATTGTGCTCTTCAAATAAAGGCAAGCGAGATACCACTCTATCATACCTTACTATGAGCATTGTAATGTTGCTTATGTTTATGTTTCATGCTACTTATTATTATAGAGTTGGTTTCTCTTCATAGTTTGCAATGATTATTGAGTAGACTTAGTTGCATACTCCTTATTAAGAATTGTCTAAGCATCTACTCCTGTGCTAAGAATATTTACATCATATGAAGCAAAGTGTTCGTGAAAGTTCTTTTATCGCACTCAGTTTTCAATTGAATTGCTTGAGGACAAGCAATAAGCTAAGCTTGGGGGGGTTGATACGTCCAAAACGAATCTACTTTCTCAAACACTTTGCTATTGTTTCTCCTCTAAACTTGTGTGATTTGGATACAACTAACACGTACTGACGCTGTTTTCAGCAGAATTACCTTGGTGTCTTGTTTTTGTGCAGAAAATGAACTATCAAAAAAAATCCCGAAAAATAGGCCAAAATTATATTTCAATAGAAGATCCACGGAGCCAGAAGACGAGACGGAGAGGAGGCCTGGGGGGACCACACCCACCCCAGGCGCGGGGCCACCACTAGCCGCGCCTGGAGGGGGTGCAGCCACCCCAGGAACCCCCTCGACCTCCCTCTGCGCCTATCAGTTGCCTTTCGACCTAAAAACCAAGGGGGGGTCGATAGTTTTCCAGAAAGAGTTACACTCCACCGCCACCAGCAGAAACCAAGATTCGGATCCAGAAACTCCATTCTGGCACCCTGTCAGGACAGGGAATTTGGAGAGGACCATCGCCATCGTCATCACCAACGCATCTCCATCAACCACCAATGTTTCCCTCATACATGAGTGAGTAATACCCTGTTGTAGGCTTGGGGATGATAGGGATTGGATGAGTTCTATCATGTAATCGAATAAGATCTATTAGGGCATAGTGTCTAGTATCTCTATTAGTGCTATTTGACTTTGTTGCAACTTGTTGTGCTTAATGCTTGTCACTAGGGCCCGAGTGCCATGATCTCAGATATGAACTTATTATTAAATCATTATGATAGTATTGTTTGTGATCTTATCTGCAAGTTGTGTACACATATCATTGTCCGGATCCAAAGGCCCCAAAGTGACAATAATTAGGACAACCGGAGGGGATGGATGTGGTGTGAGGATCACATGTGTTCACGGAGTGTTAATGCTTTGCTCCGGTGCTCTATTAAAAGAAGAACCTTAATTTCCAGTAGTTCCCTAGAGGCCCGCTTGCACGGCTGGATGAGAAGATGTTGTGCAAGTTCTCATTGCGAGCACATATGACTATATTTGGAGCACATGCCTAGGATTGTTTAGTACTTGGATGTTTGTTATTATTTATCTGCAATGCCCTTTATCTTGAATTTACATGTTTAGACTCGTCCATGCAACGCCCGTCCATCCATCCCTATGCCTACCGCACTCGAATCCCACTGTTACCGTTACTGTTACTATTGCTCCAATTTCACTGTTGCTGCTGATGTTTCTTTGCTATTGCTATTGATAAACTTCTATGAGCATGAACTATTTCCAGGTGCAGCTAAACTAACAACTCATTTGTTAAGGCTTGCAAGTATTCTTTGGCTCCCCTTGTGTCGAATCAATAAATTGGGTAATACTACCCACGAAGACTGTTGCGATCCCCTATACTTGTGGGTCACTAGTATTTGACAACAAAATCATAAAGACAAATCCCCAAATTCCACCAGAGCATTTCCCTTGTTTCCAAAACCAAATTATCAAAACCTACCGAAGTAAATACTATCGTGTTTCCTTGATTGTTTTATTGTGTCCTTGTTTACTTGCATGTGTGATCCCAGACTACGATAGTTGCTATTGTGTTGATGATGAGAAGAAGGGATCATCGTATTATAATAGGTATTATGGTACTCCAAGAAGAAGACCAGGGACATATATGCCATATTTCTAATCACACGCAAGCCACCTTCTTGCTCATAAACCATTGCCCTAATATTTTACTTATGCATGTTTATCCACTTGTTTATGAAAAATGCATTGTTTTATTATTATGATTTATATGTGGGAAGGTTTAGCTCCTTCCAAACCACTACCACCTTAGTACCACTATGTACAATCCCCTTTTATGATACCTATTTTTCCCTCGTATAGTAAGTGGTGAGTGACACCACCCACCCTTGGAAACCATGTTTTAGCCAAAAGTAAAAAATATAGGATGGGAAGACCTCGGAAAATGTTTACAAAATGTTTTATTATAAAACCTTGTTAAGGTTTTACCTACCAATGAAGTTTGAAAAAGAAACATGTTTTGTTTTACAAAACGATTCTAGAGTAGATGAGGAGAAAATGTTTACGAAAATGCACCTGTTTCTCTACAGTTTTGCTAGAACAATTAACTCGTGCAACCACATTACCCTGAAATGGGGCGGGGCTTGACTCGATATTTGTCTACCCTATTATGGGATTCTGCACACGTACTGTAAGGTATCATCTCCCTAGAATGTCGGGATTCCCTTACAAAAAGAGGCATATGTGTTTACAATGCCCTAGGGGAAGTAGATCCGCCCATGCGAGTGGCCGGGCGATACTATGAGCCTCTCATTGAAAGTGCACCACTCGTGAAGTAGTCGGTAGCGCTTCGGTTGGTCCATGGATCCCTATATCCCGGTGTTGAGAGGAACAACTCATAGGGTAGGGCCTATACCAGAGTAGGCATCCTGACGGTTTTGACTGGGTACTCGACCCACGATCGGTGTAGATCAGGGAAGGGTATCTGGATGGTGTGGGTAAAGTGTACAACCTCTGTAGATTGTAAACCTATTCAAATAGCCGTGTATGTGGTCATGGACGGTTGGGAAGGTTGTTGTAGAGCGATGCTAGTTTTGTTTTCAAAAAGGACTTCGAAAAATAAAGTGTTTAAAAACATGGTTGTTTGAAGGACGCTAGTGAAGGTAATGTGATCCTAAAGTATCACAGATGATGAAGAACCCGGTCTAGTGAGGACCGTGGAGAGGTATTAGGGTGACCCAATCCTAGTGTTTTCCAAAAACTTTTCAAACGACTTTCAAAATGTTTTACAAAAGTTTTTAACAAAACTTGTAGATGCGAAATCTATAAGAGAAACTTTATTAGAAAAGAACCTCCTTTGGAGCCATGCTACTACGATAGCCATATTGCATATCTTCTGTTGTTTTTCCTAAGGTGGTTTGCGAGTACCTTCAATATACTCACTAGCATGTCCCTGGCTATTAACTTGGTCAGATATCGAGAAGATGGCGACGTTGACAACTATGCGAGATAGGACGTTCTCCTAGTCAGCTGCCTATAGGTTAAGGCATGGCTCAGCCTCGATGCTTGATTAAATATTCACCGATGATGCTTGATGTATCCCTAATGGAAATAAGGTCTGGCTTGTATCCGCTTAGTAATGGATGTTTACTTGATACTTGACGATTATTCTCACGTCTCACTGATCATGGGAACGTGAATTGCATGCATAATGGGGAATGCTCGGACTCTAAATCTGGGATCCCACACTGATGATGAAGATGATGAAGGAGGAGAGGAGGATGAAGATGAGTAAGGAGATGATCAGTCTGTGTTTAGGACGGAAGTACATGCCCCTAATGGTGATAACAAGGGATTCCAGGCTATTTATGGTATGTGTGTTTTTCTATAAATGTATTTATTGTCGTCTATATTAATTATCTAGAGTTACTATTAATGGCAATTGAATTTTACAGTATTTAGGATGACATTTATGGATCCCTATATTAGAGGTGTTTTCCACAGGAGTGTTTTCACATATATGCATCTAATTACCATGCAAGACATGTATGCCATTACTTTTGAGAGGATGAAGGATGTAAGCAGGATATGTTGGCTTCATGATGAGGATGATTTTTTCCATCTCTCTGACATGCAATACTATGTTACAAGTCTTAGTGCACTTAATGTATCTTACAACACCTTTGTGAGTTATTCTACCTAAGGACATGGTTTGAATTTTACTTGTGTTTTAATTGTTTTATCATTTTAGGTCATGCCATCAAGCTTTGCACTTGGTTACAACATCCCAAAGAATGGCACAGTTTTGTTCCATGGTTATGGCATGTATAGCCAATACACTATTGTTCGTCGCAACTTGAACCAGATAGTGCTATCCAATGGTTGGAACCTCTTCTACAACATGAACCAACTTGAAGGTGGTTCACTAGTTTTTGTGAGGGTGGAAATGAGGGAACGATGGATTGGATTGTTCGTGACGATAATTCGGTGAACCCTCTAAGTAGACTGCATCCTTCTTTTTGTCTAGCTAGATCTAACATAGGATAATGTTGAATGTTGTGAAGAAATATGTTTGAAGTATTCAAGATATTGTGAACAACTATGTTTTTAATATATTCACCTCCTGTGCCTTTTGGTTCTGAATAATTCACAAGTTTTAGGATTATCAAAATCTGGAGTGTCCGAATATATCCGGAGTTCCGAATATTCACTCAAGGAGACTTCCTTCAAGGAGTACATGAAAAAAAGTTTAAATAGGTGTAAAATTCATATTTAAGTAACCAAATGATATCATATCCTGATTAAAAAAATTAATTAATCAATTTCTAAACACTTGAACCTTATTGCTCTGTAACAAGTGCATGAACACTAAAAGTTGCCATACCTTTCAAGATAAGATCCAAGGTTTGTACTACATATATTTTGTTCAGTGCATGAACCTAATTTAGTCTTAGGACTCAATTTAACAGTAGAAAGAATTTATCCACCTTCCTTTGCCTTTTGGTTCTCAATAATTCTCAAATTTTAGGAATACTAAAATCCGGAGTGTCCAAATATATGCGTAGTGTCCTAATATATTGTTACAGTAGAGATGGTTATTTTTATCTGAAAGAAATCCCTCCTTCCATTTAATATCGAGAAATCCCCCACATGTCGGCTTCCTCTCTTCCAGATCCAGCTCCCTATCCCTCTGCCCTGAAGTCTAGAAAGAGGCCGCCACCACGCATCAATGTCGACTGCATCGACGATGCCCGCATTGACGACACCGACCCCCCTCCCCCGCGATGGCGAATGCCGCCCAACTGTAGATCTAGAGATAATTATTGTTGTTAGAAATTGTGACTAGAGATTAGATAATTTTTGTTAGAAATTGTGATTAGAGATTAGAATTAGCGGAGAATATGTATCTGGAGATTTAGTCTGTAGTTATATTAACTAATCACCTATGGTTTTATATACTATATAGGATATATGGAAACATGCCATCTTTGCAAGACTCACTACAAGAAAAGAATCTTGTCAACTGGCACACTGTTTAGTGTTCATCTTGTATCTAGTTATTTTGAGAAATCAATTGTATTTTCTTAAAACTCGTACTATTTAAATTTTTCTCATACCTGGTCAACATATTAAAATCATTAATTTAATGTATGCTTTTGGTGCATGGATTGTCCCATGCAATGCAAGGGCACATTTCAATGAACTCATAGGAGATATGGTGCGATTCCAAGATTGTGGGCGTACATACACAGTTCAAGTGCAAAAAGGGCCATCTAGGACTCGTTTGGGAGGTGTAGGGTGGTGTTGGTTCATTGCTGATAATCATCTCAAAAATATGGTCAGTTGGTGTTCTTTTCCTTGCAAGGATACAGACCGAGGATAACTATCATCTGTACAAACCAATGTTGGCAAAGAAGAAGAATATGATAAAGAAGAGGAAGAAGATGACGAACCTCCTATAGACTAGTTATATCCAATTATCTCCCAGAGATGCAAACTTACCGATGGTGAGAATAATCACCTCCAACGAATTATCCCTCCAAGTAATTCCTTCATTGGGGTGCCTTTTGTCACCCGCTTTACGAGACGAATGTCGAGAGGCGCCTTATAGTACATATATCATGTCACCGTAAAGCTATATATATATCGATCTATTATATTACTTAAGATAATGGTCGCGTGTAATATCAAGTCATCTTACCTTTGCATCATAGAAAGTATATAAGGACATGCTTTATCATCTTGATATACCTCAAGATGGCTTGGTTAGGTTACGCGTTGGAGCACAAGGTGGCATCAGCAACATCGAGTACAAGACGGATTTTGACGGCCGTATATCCCTCACCGATGATGGGCGGAAGAACTTCCTCCAAACCGATCATCTCCAGATTGGATAAGCCATACTCATCACTACGAGGTTGACCACGAGCAGAGACCTGCATATGATGTTCGTCATTGACATCATCAATAATTTGGCATCCCCGTCAGAATCAGACTCGTAGGAGTGATACTCGAATGAGTACGCCGTGTGACCCTAATAATATTGTTTGCTAGATTGTCTGAACCAACTTTCGCTATAGCTATCTTGTTTTATCTCTATGTTTTGGACAAAATTCATGTTAGCTGTTTAATATTGTATGATAAGTGCTCTAGGCCACTGATCTCATCTTCCAAATATTTCGATCTATAATGGGCCTCTTCTCACCCTTACTTCCTTTGTGTAAATTTAACCTATAATTCAAACAAACAAAATTTCCTAGGAAATAAAATTTGAATTAGTCCTTTTAAAAATTCTAGACGATTATAATTTGTAGCCGCCTGAGGGAAGTGGTTGGGGAAAATATGAAATTCGAGTAACGGAATTGTTAGAGAATTTTTCCATTCGCAGTGTCTGAGGTTAGTACTTGGCAGCAAAGATCTAAAAATATTTGGACAAATACTTTCGATCTGTGACACATTTTTCATTCCCCGCCCGCTGAGGTTAGTACTTGACCCCCATTGTCCACCGCCGCTGCTGCCGCACCCATCCACCATCGCCGCCTCTGGTCCCCTGCCTCTCCTCCCCATCGCCTCCAGTCCCCTGCGGTACGGATGCTCCCCATCGCCTATGAGGACCCCTTTGTTGTCCAGGTAGGTATGTGTGAAAACCAAACCCCTAAAATCCTAATGTAGAGCTTTGATTGAGGCATTTTGGCATGTAATTTTCCATTTTGCTTCATGAATTTAGGTTTCAGGCTTTCCGAGCTACAGAGACCAGACGGCGGTGTCAGCAGAGCCTTCCCTAGCCGACCTCTATCTGGCCCACCTCTTTTCCCCTTATATACATCTCAAAATATGCAATTCTTTATTGATTCATCATTGTTCATTGCCCTTCTAACAATATAGATTTTATTGTCACTTTATTAGTCTGCTTGTATCTTGTTTATTCGATGAATTTCAAACTTCTTGACTATCTATGCATTTTTATTAATGTACGATAACAAGAAATGTGTTTCTGTTTTCGGTCTAATTCATTCTTATATTTAATTGTATTAATATGCTCAATGTCTATATCTATTTAATAGATGGGAACCTATAGTGATGATGCCATAATGCTCTATAGCGATGATAGTGTTGCCATTAGCTCTTGCAGTTTTGAATTCCAGTCATCAGAAGAGCCCACTAAGAGGCTTGAGTTTAGAGGTATCAAATAACACCAGTCATATGTTTTTTATGTGTTTAGACAGTACATATGAATATTCCACCGTATTAAAATTTGTATGTGTTGTCACTGATTTTGATAAGTATAGCCTTTCTAAAAAATGACATGTATCTAAAAGAAGTTCATGTAGACTTCCTATTAGACTAGTGTGAACCCGAATTTCCACCAAAAACAAGTACTATGTCTACAAGTTGCCCTATTCATCTGCCATAAAAATAAGTGCAAACTAGTAAGATGATATATTCTTGAACATGTGATCAACAAGCTACCCTATGGTATTTAAATACCACTATTTAAAAAATATGCTGAATCAACGATTAATAGACCGATTAGTCTCTACCCAGGACATGACCTTGTCGATTAACACCAATCGGTTATATTAATTGTTTAATTCGACTAATAGCTCTGACATTCCGATTACTAGCCATGTTCCTGATTAACTACTACACTCAGTTATAAAAGTTGCAAAAATTTTAAACACATATCGCTCGTCCAGCGGCTATCTAACCCCAATGAAATAGGTTTTGTGAAGCACCTACCAAAATAGGGCTCATGGCGCCAGCCGGTGGATCCTGAGTCGCTCGTGACCTTGAAGATTAGGTTAGTAAGGAGAAGCGCACCTAATTTAATTGAATTTTGGGATCTCCATAGGGTTGGGCATATAGAGGCACATATACTATTTATATACACGATTTTAAGTGTTAATTAGTGTAGGTTGCACCGATTAGTATTTGGCAGATTAAATCAGTTAATCGTTTGAATTCCGATTAGTATCTACCCCCAAGCCGACCAAATAGTTAACGATTAATGATTTCCTTACCATTGTTAAATATTTTCATCAATCACAAGCATGATAATTCTTCAATTATTTGTACTTGCGCAGACATTTCGAGCTAAGTTCACAAGAAAATATCTAAAGAATCGTCTTGATGAACCAATTGATGTCCATGTTTGGCAAATGAACAGCAAGAAGCCAAAGATGGTTATGATGAAGATGGGAGATGGGTCAAATACAATCTTGACGATTGGATGAGAGAAGATTGTGATAAGCTTCAACTTAAAGCAGGATAGCATTGTCCTTTTTGCTTTGATGAAAAAGATAATGAAGAGGTATATATTCTGGTTCAGCAACTTCCACCGAGCGGCCCATTATAAATGCAATGCTGGTTGTTAGAGATTACAATTATGTGTGTTTGATGTATGGACTCCACTTTGTTTGTACTAGCATAAAGTAATGCCTAAATGTTTATGGAATTACCCAACTATCTAGCTAATGTTAATTGTTAATACAATGGTCTTCTTTTGACTGGCTGCTAAGTACTTGAGTTATTCTGTCTATCTGGCTGCCGAATCATGATTATGTGTCATATTAGCTATGATTGAGTTTGAATTATAATGCTATGTAATATTTGAAAGAATGTATACACAATGGAGACAGTCACTTTAACCAGCCTCTTTGAGGCGTCCTAGTTCCGAAGACGGTCTTTATTTGAATCCGACTCCGGGTGCCTGACCATTGGAGACGGTCGCTACTAGGGCCATCTAAGGGTGACTAGTTCTTCCAAGCGAACATGACTAATAGCCGTCTCCAGGTCGTACATCTTAGAGACATTTTATTTTTGCACCGTCTGAGGTCATGTATCTTAGAGCCGCAAAGGAAAACCGGCTCAGGTGGTGCGTTCTTGGAGGCTATGCGCTTGAGTCGAAACGAGAAACCAGCTAAGGCCTATGGGCAATAACCGTCTCTAAGTAACACATTTGTACTAGTGATTCATGTTACCATGTGATACTTTCCCTTTGCATAATGTTGATCATGTGGAATTATTTGAGTGCGATGATATTGCCATAGACATTCCATGCTACAAATCTTTATTTTATCCTATAATTATTGTGACAAACTTGATGAACAATTTATCTTTCCCTATGTTTGTCGGCAACCATACTCGTACATTTGAAATGCTTGATCATGCATGTTCTTATTTTTCTCCCATTGTAGCTTGTAATAATGATCATATGGTTAATATTGAGATTGCCCCATAGCTTTATCAACTTTTGTAGATTTTGATACTTTCCATCATAAGCATGTGCCCACCTTTTGCTCTCTTAATCACCATGCTTCCTATAATATATTGCTTGATTCTAATTGTGATGTGCACAAGAGGAGATGCATCATGATGGATTATGTATTCATTTACCATACACATATGTTTTTTCTTTCATCTATGGTATGTGTAGGTACCCGTGTTCCTATGTCAACATCGATTGAGCATGAGTTGACAGAACGAGCTATTGAGAGCATCCCACAAGAAAAAGCGGGCATATATCCTTCCTTACAAGATGATGACGGGATATTGTCGAGGTCAACTCTTTTTCAAGCGGGGGAGATGATATAGCCCAACATACGGGAATCACCATTTTTCCTCATCACGCTACACTAACCACGCCTACAAAGGTGAATTCCTTACACATCTTGTCTTCCTTTGGACATCACGTGAATGTGGTTCTACTTGATCCAAGTGCCTATTGTATAACTAGTACCATGACCATGATGCCAAGAGGAGGAGAAAATAATGCCCGAGGACTCAAGGCTGACATCATAGAAGCATGTAAAAGAAGGCGAAAGAAAGGAATCAGGAGTTCTGGCGCCAGGATCGGTCCAGTCGGTTCCCCCGCCGAACAAACCGGTGCCAGCTTCGGCTAGCCGAACCCAATGCCAAACCATCCGCATATGGCCAAACCAACTGGCGCCACGCTGAAACCACTTACAAAACACAGAACCATCTCCCGCCGAACCATCCAGCCGATGCCGACCATTCTGGCCCTAGAACCGGTCCCAACGAACTTATGGCTAAAATCACCTTTCTACGCACAGAATCAGGTTTGATGCCCTGCAATATTCCTTCCACCTACCCCTTTGCCCTTAGTACTATAAATAGCCCCTTGTGGCTCAGATCTAGGTAGAGAAGATGAGATGAATAGAGATGAGATTCTTGGCATGTGCCAAACCTTAGATGGATACCCCATCTCTAGATTGAATCTATGAGTTGTATCAAGACCCTCTTCTAGTTTTTAATCTCTCCCGTGTATGGATTCTAGTAGCCTCTAGGTCTCTCCCATTAAGGATTGTACTTAGAGCTACTCTCTCCCTATGTTTGATTCTATCAAGAGCTATCCAATCTCTCGCAATGGATTCTACCTTTGGTCTCTCCCTCTGTGATTCTATTGGGTTAGTGGTTCAGGCCAACGAGATCAAATCGATTTGAGTGTGGTGTGCATTTGTATCTTCGATTCCCCTCGTGTGTGCATCGTGTTCTTCGCTCTCCTCCCCCAAATCCCTTGAACCTATGAATAACGGGCCACAAAGGTGGTTATAAGCCACATTAGGCCTCCTAGGCAGCTCAGGTATAGGATTGCAGAAGGTAGTCCAAGCTAGATCCAGGAAGGCTACATGTACCAAGTAATATAAAGGCGGATCCTTGGAGTACCCGACACGTAGAAGTATCCGAGTAGGTGTGGAACTCTGTAACCTATCTAGCTAGGAATACTCCCTGTACCCCTAGGTTCTTATGTCTTTATAAGTCGGACCCGTGGAAGCCTTTAGGGTACAAGACAACCATAGAGCAATCATTATAACCTGGCTTATTACCGATATAATGATTGACAGCAGGAGTAGGATCTCGTCACCGTCGTGAGATATAAACCTAGGTAACTCGTTTACACACCCTTCCGAAAGCTCAACATCTCTCACCCCGTCTCTCTAAACTCATCATTAGGACCCCCTCTATGGCGTACAGATTTACAATACCACGAAATTAGCACCCACCATGGGGAAATAAGCGCCTAGAGCATGTACCCGGGAGGGATCCTCATTCACAGGCATCAGCGACACCATCGCCATCGTTCATGTCCTATATGTCAGCATTATTTTGATCATCCCCAATGATGACCTCTAGACTTGGCAAGAGAGAACGTCACCTTCCATCACATCACCCCCTTCAGTGAGATCCACATATTCATCAGTGAAGTTTGCTCGGGATCCTTCATCTAGGAAGCCACCTTCAACCCAGGACCCACAGGGACCACCTTAGCGCTGGAGATGATTGTGGAAGAATGATCGGAGCAGGATCTCTCTCAATATTTTTTCGCTTTAGATCTAGAAAATATAAGGCCCATCCAAACCGCCCTAGGGAAAGATATAGCAGAAATGACACAGGACACACCAAGTCATGCCATGCAACAATTGTTGCAACTACGGCGTCGGAGCCACACCCTGCCGAGACTCCTCATGGAAAGTACACCACATCGGGTCACTCGACAATAGGAACTACCACATGGGCACCTCCAAGAAAACCCACATGCTCTCCTAGCATCCTCGTCTCGGGGGCTCAGGGGTTGGGTGCTAGGGGGGCATCATCACCCCCATAACACCACTAACAATATTGCCTCTCAAAGCCCACCTCATGGATCACCTACGCATCACCAAAAAGGCCTTCACCCATTAATGACTACAAGTGCATAGATCGATTGTAGCTAGCTTCGAAATAAGGTCTTTATGCCCTCGTCACTATCTATCCCACAGAGAGCTATTTGGTTAAGGTCTTTATGCCCTCGTCACTATCTATCAATACTTGTAAGCTGCCTTTGATTTCAATTAAACGGTCTTTGATAGGTTTGTGGATTGAATGCAGAAAGTAAATGAACACAAGTAGAAGTGAACAAATAACAAAAGAGGTTGGAAAGGTGGTTGAACTCAATAGGGCTAAAACATTCTCAGGGATGTAGGATACACCACTAGAACGTTATAATTAATCATAATTAGGATAACCTATTTCTTATGTCATGATATGTGTGGAGAGAGTTCCATAATAATATATTCACTACAAGGCTCGTAGGAAGCCACTTTGTTGAGCCAAGAATGAGGTCATCTCTAAATAACCACCACGATATCTGAGAGCAGTCACCCATATAGACCACTACAATTAAGGGTCTCCCCTTGGATATCGTAACTAGCTTAGTGAATCTCTCTGTGTTCCCCTTCGACATGCAGGTTGCTAGCCGCACTTCTAGTCACAATAGCTTCAAGCACGCTTCCAAACACGTCCAAAGGGTTTTGTCGTCTTATTTAGACCCAAAGGGAAATGATATGTGGTCGACTACACATACCATCTAAAGAGAGAGATCAAACACACATCATAGATCAATGGATCATAGACACAAGTAATATATCATATTTATTTCATTTCATAATAATCCTAGGGTTTCTCCATCTCCCAAAGAACGAAGGAAACTACTCACACATGGAAGCAATCAACACCATCATCATAATCAAATGGATGGATAAAGGTACTAGAATGAATCTAGTGCAAACCACAATAGTATCTGGAATTACAACAAGATATAATGGATGGAAGATGTGGGTAGACATGGTGATGTAACGGTTGATGATGAAAGGGATGATGCGTTGTCTTCCAATGATCCGTGGAGAAGCAAGGATTTTCTCCTCTCCAAGTTCCTCCTTCAGATCCCTTTCTGGTGTGGTTTTTCATGGCTGCAGGTTTCTGTGAATGTCGGATCTCAAATCCGTCTTCGCGAGGTGGATGTATTTGACGAGGCAGTAACTATGCAATGTCATCTGCGCGGAAGGTATGGGCGGGCTCCGCCTGTACCATAGGTCGTTACATACCATGAAACCTTCTCAGCGCAAGAAATTCATCTAGATGCGAAGATAAATCAATTAAATTACTTTTATCACTTAAAAATATCATATTACATTATAGTATGATAGTCTCGATTGATATATCAATAATAGACTTAGTAAATTGGGATCATGTCGAAACATGGACAAAAGGTGCTCGCAAACGTGGTAAAATACTAAAAACCCTACTCTATCTATGCAAAAACAAGAGGTAAAAATGCTCCAATTTTGGACTCATCACCCACATCATGAGGCGCTTGTAATGAACATATCCATGCAAGGAATTAAATAAATTCACCCCAGCGGCGCCTCATGCATCCTTACATAGGTAAGTGACAAATGCATTGAGCGTATGCACTCTATTGGGATCTCTCATGTGCATCACACGAGCAGGGGTTGAGAATGATTCCCATGCTTGGGTCCACCTAGTCGCTTGGATCCCAAGTGACTGAGCTCTTTCCCGTGGGACTGATCACCCCGCGCGAGGCCACCTCCCCAAATTCCTTGGTGCTTAATTTTCTCGTGCAACACACATATGAGAACCATAGAGAGTATACTCGTATCCCGTATTGCAAACACTGTTGGCATGACGACGCCCCTAAAGCAGAATGCAGACACAGACTTACGCCATAAGAAGATACCAGGGGGCCTCACAGGAGGTCCCTCCCGAGGCCCACAAGGTGTCCATGTCGGGAGCTTGCCTATGTTAGCAGACAGAGCAGAAGCAAGTCCCTAGGGAGTCACCATGGGGCACGCTCCGCGATACCTCATGGGGGTGTCTCGCTAAAATGCCATAAGGTATCCTCGCCTAAGTCTCGATAGAACTTTTTACAGCAAGGCCGTCATGGGATGTGTGTCGCTAGGCCTCATGAAAGGTTATTGTCGAGGCTCACAAGGTGTCCTCGCCTATGTCTCACAAGATACCTAATCAGCATAGCCTCACAAGAGGTAATGGATGAAGCCCGCAAGTTGCCCTCAACGGAGACATGCCTATGCTAGCCTGACAGAGCGGAAGCAAGTTCTCTAGGGGGCTGCCACACAGTATGCTCCACGAGGCCTCACAAGGGAGCTTCGCCGAGGCCCACGAGGTGCCCTCGCCCTAGTCTCCCTAGAGACCAAATCTAATGCCCGAGGCCCACAAGGTGCCCTCATCATAGGTGTAGCTCGCAGGAATCATTCCTCACCGATGCTAAATCTAATGCCTAAGGCCCACAAGGTGCTCTCATCATAGGCGCAGCTCGCAGTAATAATTCCTCGCCAACGTTAAACCTAATGCCTAAGGCCCACAAGGTACCCTCATCATAGGTGCAGCTTGCAGGAATCATTCCTCGCCGAAGCTAAATCTAACCCTAAGGCCCACAAGGTGCCCTCATCATAGGCGCAGCTCATAGGAATCATTTGCCGCCTACGCTAAATCTAATGCCTATGGCCCACAGGTGCCCTCATCATAGGCAAAGGTCGCAGGAATCACTTCACGCTGATGCTAAAATTGACGCCTGGGGCCCACAAGGTGTTCTCACCATAGGCGCAGCTTGCGGGAATCATTCCTTGACGACAAGCATAAAGTAACTTTGCACCACTCCTATATTTATCTTCTCTAATACTACATGTGGCAGAAGATTAGGAATAATAAGAAGGAGATGCCGGTCATAAGTGATACATGCAAGATCAATTTATTACAAACCCACCATGGGCGGAGCCTTAGCAGATGCAAATGTCCGATACAAGGATTACAAGACATTATGAAAACCCTATGGTGCAGTAGGAGGAAGATGTTCATGCTTGCGGGGCCTCAGCCTCAGCATCCTTCCCTGATGCCCCGCCACACTCCCTATCGGAGGCCCTCTCGCCAAGAGGGACATGATCTGCATCTTCGATCTCCTAGCACTTAAACATTACAGCAAGGGCCTCCGCGTGCTTCTTCCACCTCCTTCGTGATATTGCGAGACACCTTGGAACCCGTAAGCTGAATCACAGTGGCGATGTCAAGGCTATGAGCGAGTAGGAGAAGGTTGCGGAAGATGTAGTGGCCGGCTTGGCCCAGCAACCGGTAGCATTCATAATCGATGATGTCGTTGAGGTTACTGCAGAGTTGATTCATCTCCTATGACTTCAGGTGCATCGCCCACTTGGCTTTCTTAAGATTGGCCTGGGTGGCTTCAAGTTTCACCTCCAGGCTCTTCTTTGCCTCAGCCAAAGCCTTCCGCTCTTTAAGGAGATCGTCTTCACGGGCCTTCGTCTGGTTTTGCAACCTCGTGTGCTCTTGCTCCAGCCTCTTTTTTGTCTGCCTCTAGCTGCAACTTCAGCTTGTCGAGGCGATCGTGCTCCACTCCCAAGATTGTCCATGTGGCCTCGAGCTTTGCAACTAGCAAATTTGTGGCACTCTCCCGCTCTAGAAGAGTTTGCTTCCTAGGCTTTAGGTCGTCCTTGCCCCATAGCAGCTCCTGCTGCCGGGCCCGCACCTCCTCAAGGGCAAGACAAACCTCCTCGTTGAGGCCCGCAACAATCTTCCCCTAGGCAACAATGTTTTCCTCATGTTACCTAGCCCTCCATATGTCTCCATGGGCTTTCTCTAGGAGAATTCATGATGCCGCTTTGAACTGGCGCACCTACTCCATGGAATAAAAATGCCCAGACCCCACCTCATCGAGCTAAGCATGCTCAACCGCCAATTCTTCCCCAGCTCTACACAATTCCTCGCCTACCATAGAGAGTTTAGCCAGATAACTCCGTGCGAAAGCACGGGAGAGATTGCAAAGCTGGGAGAATGCCCCTGCATCCTCAAGATCCAGGTTGCCCGATTAGGAATGATTTCCCGCAGAGCACACATCCTAAGCTCGTAGCCTCGGTTCCAGAGCCGACTCCACCTCCACCAAGCGGCGCCTTGACGGAGTCTTTGACCACCTCATTTGTGAAGCAAGTGTCACCAACCCTCGGTCCCTCCATGGTGGTCTGTGGCATCTTCCTAGCCTGTGCCGCCTCATAGAGACTTTGTTCCTAGTGCGTGAGCTCAGATTCCGCACTCCCTAGTGGCGAAACGGGGGAGGGGGAGAAATCCGCCATCTCAAGCTTGCCAGTCAAGGAATCAGACCATCCATTTAGAATGGAAATTTAATAATAAATAAGTCTTACCAAACCTGTTTAGTTCCTTATAGAAGTATTCCAAAAATCTGTGCCTGGCAAGCCCTCGCCAGCCTCACACGAGCCCGTCGTGCCGGCGGGAAGAGGCAACCTAGAGGACATGATGTTTTCCCCAGGACCATCCCCTCGGTGCCCCCTCTTAGCCTTTGAATCCATACGGAGCACAAAATCGACATCAAGCCCTGAAGAAGAAATCAAATGAGGAAAACAGAAACTTACTCTCTGTCAGAAACACGACACTCCCATCTTGCCTCGGGGGAATCCTGCGGGCTCTTCTCTACAGTGGACTCCGCGCCGAGGTCCTCATCCTCCTAAATTTCATGGGGCCCCCTTCACGAGCTGCTCGTTCCTCGCCATGGCGCTTTGCCCCTGGAGTCACACGAGGGTAGCAAGCTGAGCTTGTGGCATCGTCATCAAGGTCATCCTCTGGCATGTGCAGTGACGACACCACAAGAAACTTATCAGCATCGTCCTCCTTGATAGATGAGACTGGCACCTCCTTGAGTACCCTTCTCTTTTGGGAAGGGGCTTCCCCGCCTCCTGATGTATTTGCTACACCCGAGAAACTATTGGGAGCCTCCTTGGCCCTTGCCGTCCACAAGATGAACACTAGAGGAGCGGTCCCCTTGCTTCCTTTCTCCTCGCCGGGAGCAATCCCTTAGCATTGTAGCAATGCATCAACATTGGAACGCCATGCTTCAGCTCAATGGAGGAGCGGTGTAGAGGAAGAGCCTACGTAGGAGTATAAATGGAGCTCTGTACAAAAAACAACACCTTCATTGCCTCCTCGACCCTCACAGTGCTAAGGAGCCCCTCCTGAAGCTTTATGTGGTATATCCCTCCGAATTAGGCCCACATGTATTATATGTGAACCTAAAGAGGAGAAATGTGTTGCTGAAGGAACTCCTTCTTGACCATCGTCTCTATCAAGCTACCGATGCGCAGATTCACGATGCGTGCATCGATAATTCCCCATTATTCCTTGGGAAATGTCAACACCAAGATTTTTAATCCCAGATGCCTGTTATGCCATACATCGCAATCCCAGGATTACCATTTTTGCGAGACATAACAGAATTGGATACCATAGTACATCATCCATTACAAACCATACATAAGGCCTTACACAAATAAGGATCTCATGATCCAGTTCTTAATACAACTCAAGCAGCGGAAATACGTAATAATAACGGTAGCGTAGGCGAAGCTCCATCTTCGGGGTCACAGGCAATGCTGACGATGGGAGATGATCCTAGTTGACGTAACCTTCCTGGGGTCCATCCTCCAAGTACTCCTCTTCATAGTCTGGCCACGGGAATAGCCAGGGACAAAGCCATGAGTACTCTTTAAGTACTCGCAAACTAATACTAACAAGTGAAGGGGGTTTTTGTAGTAGGACACTAAGCTCTAGGGTTGTTTTGCAAAAATTCAAATTTACATCTACTAAGTTCAGAAGCAAGAAAAGCTAGCTGAAATTTTATAACACCTAAGTGGGAACTTGTATTTCATATCACAACTCTGTTGTGGTCAAGTCAAAGTCTCAGTTCATTTCATAAGTCATTTTGAAAACATCTGATGGGGGAACAGTATGGCCACTCCAACTGTCCATCACCGCGGACGCGGCTATTCGAATAGTTTGACACTCTGCAGAGATTGTACACTTTCACCACAACATTCGATACATCCATCAGGAACAAATCCTGAATTCACCATACTTAGTATGCGGATAATCAATCCTAACCTTTCAATTACACGCCCTAGTATAAGCACCTCTCCTGTGAGTTTGGCATCCCAACCATGACCAACTGTGATCTTGGGTACTGCATAGGTGGACAATCTTCACAAGGTAGCCTCAGCTCAGACCTTGGCCGGGAGGGAACCAATACTAAGGTATATAAGTTTCCAGTCAAGCCCTACCCAATTCTCAGGTATTGTGGTTGTACGATAAAATTGGAATGGTATTGCATCCAGACAACCATCAGTTTTATAAAGGGCTAAGGCTCATGCCTCAACATTTTCATCACCATAAATCATCTGGTGTTCGGAAACACATGTCCAAAACATTTCAATAGAATGATCCATCATTCCAAGGTTTTCATAACCATTTTCACCAAGTATTCCCATCTAAAGTTGATCAAGTTTTATGCTTAGCACTAGCATCTACAAGTGGGGGTAAGTACTAATGAGGGGTGGTAAACGAGTGGAGTTTAACTAAGTTCAATCTCATGCCTTAGGATGACATAAATATTATCTAGCTTAGGCCAAATTTTATGCTCTTTATGCAACCTCAATTATCTTTCTAGTATCTACAATTCACTTAAGTAAGCTCTAAGTACTAGCTTTGATAAAGAAATAAAGTATAAAGCTTGTAAGTAAAACTAGGATTGGTTTATCAAGTGGTTATGATCATATATGCTTAGGGCATATAGTTGGCATGGTAACAAGCAAGTATTTGCTTGCATAGGTATAGTATCTTGCAAGTGTTAGCTTGCACAAGTATCAGTATAAGCTTGCTAAGTTAATAGCTTGCAAGTATTAGGTTGCATAGGTCAACTTGATTAGTAAGACTTGCCTTGTGCAGAGCAGTGGTTGAAGATCTCCTCGGCTTGTTCTTCGTAGTATCCTCCTTCTTCCTCGTATCCTTGGTCGGTACTAGCGTCTATAAATAAATACGAGGTACACAATCACCAAACAATACTTAACTAATTTCAATCATCACACCAAAGGGTCCTATAGATGATCTAGCATCATCCCTAACATTACAAGATTAATGCTTGGTTTGATTTCTTTTACTTTTAGAAAAGTAATTTCTACTCATTGAAAAACTACTTAAGATTTAATATTCTCCAAACCAAACATGGGATCATGTTGACACATGTCATCACCACACATTTCAGTAGATGGGAATGTGATTTAAAGTGGTGTCACAATATAATAAGATTTAACCTTTTATTTTAATTAAAAATAAATGACTAGAAATGCCTATGTGGCATCCTTTTATTACTTGAACATTATTTCTGTAAATAAACCCATATATTTTTATATATTCTGAAAGGAATGATCAAATGTGATTTTTGAGAGTTGGAATCAACTCAAAAGCTATTATAGTTCAAATTTGAAAAATGTTTGAATGTAGAAAAGCTTCTGCCTTGTTATTTTTACCAAGGTTGATCTATAGATTCAAATGATTTGAATCCAACAGGCTTGGATTAAGAATTTAAATATATTTCTAACAAAATTTGTTTCATTCAATTTGGTTCACTGAATCGAGCTGGGTTGATTTTTGAAAATGGGTACAGAACTAGGTTTGAACTTAAAATGGAAAAGGTTAAATTCAAACGACTGGGCTGCGCGGGAAACGATAATGGGCCGGCCCGGTGTCACTCGATGGCGCGGGGCTCAACTGACAGGGGGTTCCACCAGTTAGTGGCTCATCAAACGCGAAGCGGTACGGGGCTATCTCTTCCGCACGATCTAAGTCTAATCGAACAGCTGCTACTCATCATCCACGTCAGGCGGCGCCGGCGAGACAGAAACCTAACGCGGCAGGTGGGGGTCGACGGGGGATCACCGGAGCTCAGGCGAGGGTCGGCGAGGCGGGCGAACAACAAAGTCGACAACGGCGAACCTCCTGGTACCGGTAGCTTCTCCTTGGGTGGACGAAATCGACGGCGTCCTTCTTCTCCATAGGCGGCCGGCTCCGGCCAAATTCCGGCGATGCGCTGCTCGCCTTGCTCCGGGAACGGGGTGGAACGATCAGTGAGGAGAGAGGAGTGAGATGGTGTGAAGAGTTTGAGCGGGGGAGGCCTCTATTTATAGTATCGACGATGAGACCGAACGGAATGGGCAGGCGACGGTGGCGACATGGCTACGGGCTGCTAGAGGCATGGCCGGTGGTGGCGATCGATCGGTGGTCTCCTGGCGATGCTCTATGGCTTTAATGCGCGTGTAGGGGCGGTGGCAAACGGTCTGGAACATGTGATGCTCTGCGCGGCAGAGGCGGCGTCTTCGACGGCGAGCGGTGGCTGTGAGGCATGGGGCGGTGAACGGGGATGTCTGGCGGTCTCCTGGGATGGTGTTGATTGCGTATGCACGCAGCAAGGGCGGCGCGCGGTCTGTGGGCGTGTGTCGAGGGTGGCACTCTGGCGCACGGTCGGCATGGTTGACAGAGGCACGGGCGCGGCGGTCCTGGGTGCTCTGGTCGATGTCTTCGAGGCAGGGCTGGTCGAGAGGGGCGGTGAGGCATGGGTGATCTCCCAGACAAGGTTGGCACGGCTAGTTCCTCTCCTAGCTTGCTGTCTACACTGGGGTGGCATGGGTGGCTTCGGCTGTTCACCATTGATGACATTGCCAAGCTTACAGTGGTGCTAGACGTTTACAAATGAGCTAGATGATCTACTAAAGCCTAGTTGCAACTAGAGAGGGAACAAGTTAGGCTCAAATCACTGCTCCAAATAGTGTTTGGATTTTATTTGATTTGCACCTGCAAGGTGTTTGATGAAATGGCCGCATGAATTCAAATTTTGAATTTTGAAAAGATTTTTGGCGGGTGTGCTAGGTAGGTGCTGGTGAGTCTGCAGGTGCTTGGGTTTTGAAAGTTGAGCTTGTTTGAGTGGTTTTTGAAAAAGTGGGATCTTCCCATATGATATAGATTCAATTTTAAACTGTCCTTTAAACTATGCATTCAAATGTTTTTGGATGATCACAAAGTGGGCCTTGATACTTTGTTATGAGTACTATCAAGGGGTGCAAAGATCCAAACAAGTTTCTGTTAAGTTCTGAAAGTTAGAGACGGCCAAAGTAGGCATGGGAGTTAAATTGGTCAAAATGACCATTCCCTTATTTTGCTTGTTTTGATTTATTTGTCTTTGGGAAAAGTTTGGGAATTGTTTAGATGATGTTTATTTCACCTAAGAATCCTTTTACAAGCAAAGAAACACATAAACAATGCAATTCAAAAGAATTCAAAATGGGATGCATACACACATGCATGCTTTCTCATTTTATTTTAGAAAAGTTTTTGTTAACCCTAAATTTGATGATTAGAGTTTGATGATTCTAGTTTAATATTTTTGGGATGTTACAAACCTTCCCCCCTTAAAAAAAATCACGTCCCGAGATTTGAAAAAGGACGAAAAGATTACCTAGGATTTGAAGAGATCGGGAAACTCTGTCCTGATGTGATCTTCGCGCTCCCAGGTAGCTTCCTCTTTTGTGTGGTTGCTCCACTGAATTTTTAGAAACTTGATGCTTCGGGTTCTGGTGGTTCAGAAAGCTTCTTCCAAAATACGGATGGGTACTTCAGGATAGGTCAGGTCATCGTTGATCTATATGGTCCGGTGATCGATATTCTTGAACACTTCCGTCTTCTCTGGAACTTCGAGACACTTGCGAAGTAATGAGATATGGAACACATTGTGCACGTCTGACATCTCTTCGGGTAGTTCCAATTGATACGACACTTCTCCTTGATGGTTCAGAATTTTGAAAGGTCCGGTATATCTGTGGGCTAACTTTCCTTTGAGTTGGAAAAGCTGCATTCCCTTCAATGGCGACACTTTCAGATATACAAAATCTCCTATGTTGAAGGCGAGGTCTCGACGTCTCTTGTTGGCGTAACTCTTCTGTCTGTACTGGGCTGTCTTGAGGTGCTCACGAATCTTGTGAACCTTCTCTTCTGCTTCTCGTAGGATATCGGGTCCGAAAATCTGACTCTCTCCTACTTCCGACCAGTTCAAAGGGGTGCGACACTTCCTTCCGTACATGAATTCAAATGGGGCCATTTCCAAACTAGCTTGATAACTATATTTGTACAAAAATTCTGCAAACGGCAGACAGTCTTCCCACTTAGATCCATATTCTAACACACATGCTCTCAGCATATCTTTGAGTATTTGATTTACTCGCTCCGTTTGTCCATCGGTCTGAGGGTGATAAGCGGTGGTGAAATCTAGGCGGGTTCCTAAACCTTCTTTTACTTTCTTCCAGAATCTCGAGGTAAACTGAGTTCCTCGATATGATACGATGTTCTTGGGGACTCCATGCAAACTGAGGATTCTAGCGATGTATAACTCTGCTAGCTTCGAACTCTGATATGTGGTCTTGACGGGTAAGAAATGGGCGACTTTGGACAATCTGTCCACTATGACCCAGATAGAGTCATTTCCCCTACTAGAAGTAGGTAAGCCGGTGATAAAGTCCATTCCAACGGAATCCCATTTCCATTCCGGAATCTGCAATGCTTGCAACAATCCAGCGGGTCTTTGATGTCCTGCCTTGACTCTCTAACATATATCACACTTGGCGATATAGCTTCCGATTTATCTCTTCATCTTATGCCACCAAAATTGCTCTTTCAAATCTTGATACATCTTAGTTCCTCCGGGATGGATAGAATAAAGAGTATCATGAGATTCCTTCAAAATAACTTCTTTCAACTCAGAATCTGCTGGTACACAAAGGCGTCCTTTGTACCACAGAACTCCTTCTTCGTCTTCCGTGAATCCGGGTACTTTTCCTGTACCGATACGACGCTTGATTCCGTTCTGCGCCTCTTTGATCTAGCTGATCAAAGTGGGTTGAAGTTCTATGCTAGCCAAAAATCCTTCACTTACTAATTCCATTCGAAAATCTTCCATCTCTTTGTGCAAACTTGGTTGCTCCGTCAAAATCATGGAGTTCAAGCGGCACGGCAATCTGCTAAGGGCATCTTCTACCACGTTGGCTTTACCAGGGTGATAGTGAATGTCCAGATCGTAATCCTTGATTAACTCAATCCATCTTCTATGCCTCATATTCAACTCCTTCTCAGTGCATATATACTTCAGGCCTTTTGTGATCCGAATAAATCTCACAACGATTTCCCATCAGGTAATGCCTCCATGTCTTCAGGGCTAAAACTATGGCTGTGAGTTCAAGGTCATGGGTTGGGCAATTTTGCTCATGTTGTTTCGGTTGTCGAGATAGATAAGATATAACTTTGCCTTCTTGCATTAGCACACACCCGAGACCGATCTTGGATGCGTCACAATACACGTCGAAGGGCTTCGTGATATCCGGCATGATTAAGATTGGGGCTTAAATCAATCTCCTCTTGAGTTCTTGAAAACTCACTTCACATTTGTCGGTCCATTCAAACTTCTTGTCCTTCTTTAGCAATTGGGTCATGGGTCTGGCGATACTCCAGAATCCTTCTACGAACTTGCGGTAGTATCCCGCCAATCCGAGAAATGCACGAACTTGGGTTCGAGTGTGTGGCATCCCGCAAAACCACTACTAGAAAATCGCGTTGAATTTGTGCATTGCATCGTCATCATCATGCATTGTTTGACTGCATTATTTGAAAAGCCTAGTTTTGAATTGTACAAAAACCCCTCTTATCTGCAAACGCAAAACCCCGATCGCTTTGGAGGTTTTATTTGTCTCAAAACTATTTTGTAAAGTGGCTTTGTTCTATTTTATACAGAGCTAAACAAACACAAAAACTAGCACAGCCCAATCCTAAATCTATTCCCACCCAAATCCTATCTACCCTCCAATCAAAACGTGCCACCTCCCCCTCTCACCCAAAACATACCCACCTGCCACCTCAACAATCCAGCCCCCTCTCCCCCTTTTTCTCACCCAGCCCACCTTTACCCACCCTCTCTACCCCCGGCCCCACACGCACCCCCCACAGCAGCCACCTACTCCACTACCCTCCATGACGCTTGGGCCCTGTACCTAGCCCCCAAGCCAGCCCCCACTGGCCCCACGCTGGCCCCACCGTCAGCCTGCTGTCCTCTCTCTCTTCTCCTCTCTCTTCCACAAGACGCCTCGCTCGGCCTCTCCTCCTCTAGCTCCGGTCACGGCTGCCGCCCGCCTCCACCTCCTTGGCCAAGGCCTCCTCCCTTCTCTCCCTGCACCGCCCTCTTCCCAAGACTCGCCTCCGCCTCGCTCCTGCGCGACCCGCCTCAGGCCTCCTCTCCCCCACCATCCGCCATGGCGCTCCACCTCGTCTCACTGCCGCCGCCCTAGCCCCCTAAGCTCGTCGCCTCCTCGCCAGCCCCTCAGCAGGCCCGCCCGCGTGCTCCCCTGCGCCCGCCTCCAGCGCTCAGGCCTCCTCCGTCCCTCCTCCATGGACGTCCGCCATGGCTGCCGCCTTCGCCCTCGCGCCGCCCTCTCCGCTCCGCTCCGCCTCTGCCTCACTTTGCCTGATGCTGCTTCGCCCATGCCGCTTCTGCTCAGCTTCGCCCGGTAGCTGCCGCCAGCCCTGACGCGCCTGTGACAGCCTCCGCAGCACCTCGCCGACGTCCTCGCCGCGCTCGCTGAGCCGCCATCCCCGCCGGCCCTGTCCTCCGCGGGCCCCACGTCAGGAGCGCCGCAGAGCTCCTCCCCGACGGCCTGCATCCTCCTCGCCGGAGTCCGCCCGAGCCCGACCGGCACCGCGCCCGCACTCGTGGCCCGCCTCTCTGACAGTCGCCCTCGCTGCGGTCTGCATCGTCCCGAGCTGCCCGTGGGCCCGCTGCCGTACTCAGGACCACGTCGAACAAGCTCGCCTCGAGGAGCCGCATGAACCACAGGAGCCAAGACCGAACCCGTTCGTCCTCGACCACCAAAGCCGAGAACCCCGACAAGACCCCGTCACGGACTTCAAGTTTCCTTGGACGCCACGATCACCGCAACGGTAACCAAGTACTCGGCGACATCAAGACCGACCGGGCGGGACGTCGAACCGAATCGAACTGGCGGGAACGACAAGTCTTCTTCCCTCGGCACGTCAAGTGCCTCGTCCCGGAACGCCGAGTACTCCGACATGGATCCGATTGAAGCAAACCCGAAGACGGTAGATGCAACAAGTACTTCCCCAGATCCGATGCCCGAGGACCCCGGATGCGACATGAACTTCCCCTCGGATGCCAAGACCGAAGACCGAACCCCGGTACCGGACAAGTTCGCCGTCGACCTCGAGGACGCCTACACGAGACTACAAGACCGCCACACGGACGCCGAGACCCCTAAACCCTGTCGAACCCCGAACCTCGGAACCCCAAAATCTGCCGAACCCTAAATGTGTGAACCCCTTCCCGAAACCCTACCTTATAAAATAATAATCCTGTCGCATATTAAATTGTCATTCATCTCGCATGCATATCATTGGTTTGGGGGCCTTATGCCGATTCACCTAATAATTAAATATGGGGCCCATATGCGGGAAAATCTAGTCTCATATTGGCCTCATTTAAATTGGTGTAGCGAACCTGGTACAATCTCTTGCCATGTTAAAACAACATTTAAATTGCGGGAGTTAAATAACTTAAACCATCTAACTACTTGTCGGGACCCCGGTTCCGCTTAATATGACCTAATTGCATCGCCTTTTTGCCATGCCATACATCATACATGCATCATGCCGATCTTCTGCCGTTGTATTAAATATTGCATCCGATGTTTATTCTAGTGTTTTGCTTCTTCGCGGATAATGCCGTTGAGTTGATGTGAGCTTCGCCCCGATCTTCGGGTGACCCTTCGACAATGTTTTCAGGCGAGCATCTCCCTCTTTCTACCTATCTTACTTTTATAGTCTTTATTCCCTCCTGTTGATCTATTGCTATCTGTGTTGCGATGCTCTAGTTTCCGTACCCGAAATATCCCCTGCAACCTTATATTGCCTTGCACACACCCTATTACCTGTTGTTTGGTAGATAATTGGACTTGCGCGTCGTAGTTGCTTGCTCAAGTGCTGATGTGTGTCGTCATATGCCACAGTTGCTGATGTATTTCCGCATGTTGATGTTGGAGATGATTCTAGTTTTACTTATCGTCACTTTAATTTCTGTTTAACAACTAAAATTGAAATAAGCAGAGGCATCGGTGGGTGATAGATAATATTTGGTTTCCGAACGCCCACTTGTGTCCCGTAAGACCCCGAGTACTTGATACCTGTTCCTTGATTTATCGCGCTATCCACATCCGGGAGGTATATGGGACCCCCGAGCGAGCTTGATTCATCTTATTTCTTGGGGCCACAAACTAGTTTGATGTTTTATTTACGATCCTGTACTTATGCCATGCTACTTTACGTATTTAAATTGTGCGAGTCTTTAATCGCACTGTCGCTTAGGTTGGCGGAGTGATTACGCTGTATCGACACCGAGTTTCGGGTTCCCGATCGCTTCTGACCATTGGCGCTAACCTTGAGGCCGTCTCGAAGCTAGCTTACTTCGTTGCGGATCTACTCAAAGGGTGGCCCCCTGAAATATTTCTGAATCCTGTGATTGTTCAGTCGTGAAAGCCTCGTTGGGTTTTGATTTGGTTTTCCGAGGTTGATCGAGCGTGTGTTGCTATTGGTGCACCGGCCGGTAAAACTTTCTGAAAGCCATGTCCGCGGATATGGACGACTTGGAGCACAGTATCTCGATCATAGACAAGCATAACTAAAGTTTACTGCTATAAATTTGACTTATAATGACTAGTAATTAGCTTCACTATAATGGAATGGTTAATTAATACTGCCCACAATTGCTTGATTGGTTGTCGCTTGCGACAATTGTACCTGACTAGTAAATCTTGCAACTACAACGAATTGGCTGAATAAAAGTACCAACAACTGCTGGGTTTTGGGTTTATCTCTTGCTATCGGTACCTGATTAGTAATTGTTGCAACTACAACGAAATGGTTAATTAACACTGCCCACTGCTTATTTTATCAGGACGATTATCTAAACCTGACTAGTAATGTGCCGCAACTATAACTGAATAAGTAAAACTGCCAACTGTGTGAGTTCCTCGGTTGACTTCCTCGTTTGGTCTCGAGGGGGAAACACCAGGATGGGTTTGTTTGGTGTTAGCTTCAGGTTGGATCCGAATAGGTCTCTCTTATCCCTCTCTGATCATCGCCAGTTGTATCGAGTCTCTATAGGTTGTTTAGTGCATCTTTGCCGCTCGATCCACCATACCTTTGTAGGCGAGGACCAATTCTAGCCTCGCTGTCTTGGCCTCGATCGACGCCTCCTCTTTTCCTTTGCCTTTGTCGGCACCCCTTTTGTTTAAGCAGGTTTTGAGATCGACGCCGTTAGCAGGGTTACCCTTCCGGCTTGGCCTGGGCAGGGTTATGGACGCCATTGGTTATTCTTCAGGGCTCTTAGCCCCATTTGCATCTTGTCCGTAGTTGGACGTTCTATCGCTTTTCAAGGTGATTTGGATCTTTGTATATTATATCTATTCTTGACTCTTTGAGTCATTTATATATATCTGCTCATGGGTCCCATCGAGGACTGTTGTGTAATGTTATTACTTCGTTTTCCACCGCACGAAAGTGCTGGTGGGCACCTTTGAATCGTTTCTATGGGTTTGGTGAATTTTGCCCAAATTTGCATAGGTCCGATCTGAGGGTGTTACTGAGTGGTATCGAGCTCAGCGATTGCGATACCCACAAGTCCAAATGTAGGATAACCTAGCTAACGACCGAAGTAGAGTGTCAAAACTATTTTCCAAAATCGGTTGGATAGTTCTGAATAGGTCTGATTTTACTCCTTACCCCTCTGCTGTTCTCCTCTTTCCTCTACGTGTTTTGAATCCGCTCTCTTCTCTTTCTTCGAGTCCAGGATCTCTCGTGGTTGGGTTTCGCCGTACCTTGTGGTTTCGCTTTCTTCCTTTTTGTAACGGAGGTGCTACGATCGTCAATCTCCAACTTGTCTGTTGTACCTTCATCCGATCTTTTGTTCTTGAGCTCTTTATCCAGATGTGTTCCTTGCTGGATATCAGTGTCGTTGAAAAACATATGAGAAGGACGAGCTTTGGTGAAGTTGGAGTCGACCTTGAGCACGTGTTGTTCATGCCAATGGAACCATCGCGAAAACCTAATCAGTGTGTCTTTCATACGATTTCTGCTGGCAGCATCCCTTTGTTCCGGATACCACCTATGAAGATCTTCAGTCTAAATCTCGAGAGTTGAGTTGCCTGATTCTCCTACCCACATATAGCGTGATAGTTTGGGTCCGGGATGGACTGATCACCCTACTCGACTCTTACTGTTCGCTCTGTACATCGAACTGGTGGATCAATGTAACTTTTCCCTCTTCGAATGGAAGTTAGAGGTGGCCTTATCGTTTGATACCTCTACCTTCGTCCTTTGTTTCTCCGGAGTGTTCTCTCGACGATCAGGAACAACGACCCATTGTTGGTGGTGTCGACGATTCCCAGATGAAGAAGGAACCATCGTTAGTGGTGTCGCGAAGATCTACATGATGCGAGAAGATTCAGATCGCCGACCCTTCCTTCCGGTAACCATGAGGCGGATCTCGGGGGCGAGATCCATTGTTAGTGGTGTCGAATTGTGGCATCCCGCAAAACCACTACTAGAAAATCGTGTTGAATTTGTGCATTGCATCGTCATCATCATGCATTGTTTGACTGCATTATTTGAAAAGCCTAGTTTTGAATTGTACAAAAACCCCTCTTATCTGCAAACGCAAAACCCCGATCGCTTTGGAGGTTTTATTTGTCTCAAAACTATTTTGTAAAGTGGCTTTGTTCTATTTTATACAGAGCTAAACAAACACAAAAACTAGCACAGCCCAATCCTAAATCTATTCCCACCCAAATCCTATCTACCCTCCAATCAAAGCGTACCTCCCCTCTCACCCAAAACATACCCACCTGCCACCTCAACAATCCAGCCCCCTCTCCCCCTTTTTCTCACCCAGCCCACCTTTACCCCCCCCCCCTACCCCGGCCCACGCACCCCCACAGCCCACCTACTCCACTACTCCTCCACTGGCCTTGCCTGGCCACCGCCTAGCCCCAAGCCAGCCCTCACTGGCCCCACGCCTGGCCCCACCCCGTCCCGCGTGCGCCCCGTCCCTCTCTCTCTTCTCCCTCTCTCTTCCCCGCGCGCACGCCTCCCGCTCGGCCTCTCCTCCCCTCTAGCTCCGGTCGCCGGCGCTGCCCCTGCTCCACCTCCTTCGCCGCCGGCCGCGCTCCCTCCCTTATCTCCCCGCACCGCCCTCTTCCCCGCACCTCGCCTCCCGTCGCTCCTGGCGCGACCACTTGCAGCCTCCTCCCCACCATCCGCGCCCGATCCGGCGCTCCACCTCGTCTCCGCGACCGCCCTAGCCCCCCAAGCTGCGCTCTCTCAGCCCTCCGGCGCCCTTGTAGCGTGTGCTCCCCTGCCGCCCGCCTCCCGCACTCAGGCCTCCTCCGTCGCTCCCTCCTCCCATGGACGTCCGCCCAGCCCGCCTCAGCTTCGCCCTCGCGCCGCCCTCCGCTCGCCGCGCTCCCTCTGCGCCCCTCCGCTGCGCCCTTGCGCCAAGCCACACTTGCTCTGCTCAGCCGCCCTGTAGCCTTCCGCCGCTACCTCGCTGGTGGCCTCGCCCGGACGCCGCTGACCAGCCTCGCAGCACCTCGCCAGCGTCCTCGCGCCCGCTGAGCCGCCATCCCCGCCGGCCCTGTCCTCCGCGGGCCCCACGTCAGGAGCGCCGCAGAGCTCCTCCCCGACGGCCTGCATCCTCCTCGCCGGAGTCCGCCCGAGCCCGACCGGCACCGCGCCCGCACCCGTGGCCCGCCTCTCTGACAGTCGCCCTCGCTGCGGTCTGCACCGTCCCGAGCTGCCCGTGGGCCCGCTGCCGTACTCAGGACCACGTCGAACAAGCTCGCCTCGAGGAGCCGCATGAACCACAGGAGCCAAGACCGAACCCGTTCGTCCTCGACCACCAAAGCCGAGAACCCCGACAAGACCCCGTCACGGACTTCAAGTTCCCCTTCGGACGCCACGACCGCACCAACGGTAACCCAAGTACTCCGGCGACATCAAGACCGACCCCGGAGCGGAACGTCGAACCCCGGAATCCGAACCTGACGGAACGACAAGTCTTCTTCCCTCGGCACGTCAAGTGCCTCGTCCCGGAACGCCGAGTACTCCGACATGGATCCGATTGAAGCAAACCCGAAGACGGTAGATGCAACAAGTACTTCCCCAGATCCGATGCCCGAGGACCCCGGATGCGACATGAACTTCCCCTCGGATGCCAAGACCGAAGACCGAACCCCGGTACCGGACAAGTTCGCCGTCGACCTCGAGGACGCCTACACGAGACTACAAGACCGCCACACGGACGCCGAGACCCCTAAACCCTGTCGAACCCCGAACCTCGGAACCCCAAAATCTGCCGAACCCTAAATGTGTGAACCCCTTCCCGAAACCCTACCTTATAAAATAATAATCCTGTCGCATATTAAATTGTCATTCATCTCGCATGCATATCATTGGTTTGGGGGCCTTATGCCGATTCACCTAATAATTAAATATGGGGCCCATATGCGGGCAAATCTAGTCTCATATTGGCCTCATTTAAATTGGTGTAGCGAACCCGGTACAATCTCTTGCCATGTTAAAACAACATTTAAATTGCGGGAGTTAAATAACTTAAACCATCTAACTAATTGTCGGGACCCCGGTTCCGCTTAATATGACCTAATTGCATCGCCTTTTTGCCATGCCATACATCATACATGCATCATGCCGATCTTCTGCCGTTGTATTAAATATTGCATCCGATGTTTATTCTAGTGTTTTGCTTCTTCGCGGATAATGCCGTTGAGTTGATGTGAGCTTCGCCCCGATCTTCGGGTGACCCTTCGACAATGTTTTCAGGCGAGCATCTCCCTCTTTCTACCTATCTTACTTTTATAGTCTTTATTCCCTCCTGTTGATCTATTGCTATCTGTGTTGCGATGCTCTAGTTTCCGTACCCGAAATATCCCCTGCAGCCTTATATTGCCTTGGACACACCCTATTACCTGTTGTTTGGTAGATAGTTGGACTTGCGCGTCGTAGTTGCTTGCTCAAGTGCTGATGTGTGTCGTCATATGCCACGATTCTGATGTATTGCCGCATGTTGATGTTGGAGATGATTCTAGTTTTACTTATCGTCACTTTAATTTGTTTAACAACTAAAATTGAAATAAGCAGAGGCATCGGTGGGTGATAGATAATATTTGGTTTCGAACGCCCACTTGTGTCCGTGAAGACCCCGAGTACTTGATTCTGTTCCTTGATTTATCGCGCTATCCACATCCGGAGGTATATGGGACCCCCGAGCCGAGCTTGATTCAGTCTTATTTCTTGGGGCCACAAACTAGTTTGAGGTTTTATTTACGATCTGTACTTATGCCATGCTACTTTACGTATTTAAATTGTGCGAGTACTGCACCTTTGTCTTTGTTAGGTTGGCGGAGTGATTACGCTGCATCGACACCCCGAGTTTCGGGTTCGATCGCTTCTGACCATTGGCGCTAACCTTGAGGCCGTCTCGAAGCTAGCTTACTTCGTTGGATCTACTCAAAGGTGGCCCTGAAATATTTACGAATCATGTGATTGTTCACCGTGAAAGCCTCGTTGGGTTTTGATTTGGGTTTTCGAGGTTGATCGGCGTGTGTTGCTATTGGTGCACCCGGCGGGTAAAACTTCTGAAAGCCATGTCCGCGGATATGGACGACTTGGAGCGAGATCTCGATCATAGACAAGCATAACTAAAGTTTATCGCTATAAATTTGACTTATAATGACTAGTAATTAGCTTCACTATAATGGAATGGTTAATTAATACGCCCACAATTGCTTGATTGGTTGTCGCTTGCGACAATTGTACCTGACTAGTAAATCTTGCAACTACAACAAATTGGCTGAATAAAAGTACCAACAACTGCTGGGTTTTGGGTTTATCTCTTGCTATCGGTACCTGATTAGTAATTGTTGCAACTACAACGGAATGGTTAATTAACACCGCCTTCGCTTATTTTATCGTGACGATTATCTAAACGACTAGCAATGTGCCGCAACTATAATCGAATAAGTAAAGCCAACGTGTGAGTTCCTCGGTTGACTTCCTCGTTTGGTCTCGAGGGGAAACACCAGGATGGGTTTGTTTGGTGTTAGCTTGTTGGATCCGAATAGGTCTCTCTTATCCCTCTCGATCATCGCCAGATTGTATCGAGTCTCTATAGGTTGTTTAGTGCATCTTTGCTTGCTCGATCCACCATACCTTTGTAGGCGAGGACCGCCAATTCTAGCCTCGCTGCATCGGCCTCAAGATCGGCTCCTCTTTTCCTTTGCCTTTGTCGGCACCCTTTTGTTTAAGCAGGTTTTGAGATCGACGCCGTTAGCGGGTTACCCTTCCGGCTTGGCACAGGCAGTTATGGACGCCATTGGTTATTCTTCAGGGCTCTTAGCCCCATTTGCATCTTGTCCGTAGTCGGACGCTCTATCGTTTTCAAGGTGATTTGGATCTTTGTATATTATATCTGTATTCTTGACTCTTTGAGTCGCTGTTATATATATCTGTTCTGTGGGTCCCATCGAGGATTGTTGTGTAATGTTATTACTTCGTTTTCCACCCGCACGAAAGTGCCTGGTGGGCACCTTTGAATCGTTTCTATGCGGGTTTGGTGAATTTTGCCCAAATTTGCATAGGTCCGATTCTGAGGGTGTTACAGAGTGGTTGGGGCTTGCCAATCTTTGACATCTTTCACTTTTGCAGGATCAACGACAATTCCTCCGGCTAATACAATGTGACTGAGGAATCCTACCTCCTCTAACCAGAATTCACATTTGCTAAACTTGGCATACAACTGGTGCTCTCTAAGGGTTCCAAGAATGGTCCTTAGTTGTAGCTCATGTTCTTCTTCTGATTTGGAAAAAATCAGAATGTCATCGTTGAAAACAACGACAAACTTATCCAGGAAGTCCATAAAAATCTTATTCATGATATTCATGAAATAAGCGGGGGCATTGGTTAATCCAAAAGACATAACGGTATACTCGTATAATCCATATCTGCTGGTAAAGGCAGTCTTTGGAATATCCTCTGCACGAATTTTGAGTTGATGATAGCCAGTCCTAAGATCAATCTTAGAAAACACTTTGGCACTGGTCAACTGATCAAACAAAACTTCTATCTTGGGCAACGGGTACTTGTTTTTGATGGTGACATCATTCAGTTGCTTCTTGTCCACAAACGGTTACCTCAATATTTCTTGTCCACAAACAAAACAGGTGATCTCCATGGTGACGCACTTGGTTGAATCAATCCAATTTCCAGCATGGCATCCAGTTGCTTCTTTAGTTCTGCTAGTTCAGACGGGTTCATACTATATGGTCTCTGGGCTATGGGTCCTGTTCCGGGGATTAGTTCGATGATAAACTCGATATCCAGATCTGGGGCCATACCGGTCAAAACATCTGGAAATACATCGAGGTATTCACAGAATATCCGGACTTGGTCAATGGTAGGTTGGGCTATACTCTTATTGCACTTGAATTGACGAGGTAAGGTTTCAGATATATGCTCGACTGATATTCCAGATGTACTGGTCATGGTGATGGTTTCTTGGCACAGTCAATCAATCCTTTTTGTTTGGACATCCAATCCATTCCTAGTAATACTTCCAAACCTTTAGTTCCGAGTACTATCAGGTTATCATAAAAATCTATGCCATGGATTCGGATAGGGACGGCTTTGCAAATTTGCCAAGCCTTGGTGGTTGAATCGGGAATTTGGACGATAATAACATGCTTCAGTTTGGTTGGTTGAATCTTACTAGTGCAGGCAAATTCTTCGGTGACAAATGAATGCGATGCACCAGAATCAAACAACACTCTTGCAAGTACTGAATTAACAGAAAACATACCCAGCACGACGTCTGGCGCTTCCTGAGCTTCTTCAGCATGCATGAGAAAAAGACGGCCGCTGCGGTTGAGCGAATTCCCTGGGGCAAACCTTCTTCCTGGTTGAACACGACGCTTCTGCTGAGCTGGGGCATTTGCATTGGGGGCTGCGGCATTCTTCTTGTTGGGGCACTCGTTGGAGTAGTGACCCTTATTTCCACAATCATAACAAGTCACTTGCGACTTGTACGTTGCTGTAACAGGCACAACATTGCTTCCAGTCCTCGGGGCAGTGTTGGGGTTGGCGGTAGCATTGTTGTTGTTGAGCTTGGGTGGGGCACGGTTGAAATTGCTAGAGTTGCCGGGGTTGTTGTGATTTCCTCCGGGACTAGGGTTTCCACGGTTGGGATATGTCAAACGGTTCACTGGGGGTCTGTTGGTTCTCGGGGCAAATCCTGGAGATGGGTTGGGGCGGTACTTTGGGGTCTGATGGGTTCCTGGTTGATGCATCATGCGACGCTTGCGGTTCTCATTGTCTTGGTTGATATTCTTCCATCTGTATGGCAGAGTCGACCAAGGCTTCAATATCAGCAAAGGGGATATTGACTAACACAGTCTGCATCTCATCATGCAGACCATTCAGGAATCTTTCTTTCTTCTTGGCTTCGGTGTCGATCTCATCCGGGTCATACCTAGCTAATGACAAGAATTTGTCACGGTATTCCCCTACGGTCATCCTTCCTTGCCTCAGTTCTCTGAATTCGTCTCTCATCCTCTTGATCAAACCTGGTGGCACATGGGTTCTGCTGAACTTGACTTTGAATTCCTCCCAGGTCATCATCTGTCCTCCGGTCATGGAACGAACATTGTTCCACCATGCTCTGGCATCTCCGGCTAGATAATGTGTGGCGAACAGAACTTTCTTGTTGGCTTCCACTCCGGCGACTTCTAGGTTATTTTCCATGGTTTGCAGCCAATCATCGACATCTAGGGGTTCTTTCGAATTAGTGAAAACAGGCGGGTTGGTGTTCTGGAAATTCTTGAGCTTAGATCCATGGTTGTCCTGATTTCCTTGGCCTTGGTTATTGTGGGATAGCTGAGCTCTCTGCTGAAGGGTGGCTAGGTTGGCTTGACATTCGACTCTTTCAGCTTCGCGGTCATAAACCAACATTTGCAGGATCTGCAACATCGGGTCCAGGGATGAACCACTTCCTCCGCGTGGCATCTGAAGATTGAGATAGATCATGAGAAAAGAGGGAAATTTCTAAGGTTTTGGGACTTTGAAAAGTTTTTAAAGTTTGACTCGGATTTTCTAGCAACTTGCTTTTCATTCATTCATTCATAGCACCCGATACAAACACACACCACAACAAGGTAAACAGATGGTTTTAGGAACCATTCTGGAAACTACGATACAGTGGGACCGAATACTACTCACTATGCTAGTGCTCAAGTGCTACTACTCCTTGGAGTCTGTGTAGTCGTCATCCTCATCATCCACATCGTCATTGATGAAGGCGAAATCATCCTCATCGGTGAAGAAATCCATATCCTGATCCTCCAGAAAGTCTTCATCATCACTGAGATAGGAGTAGGGGTCTCCACGAAGATCCTCTCCGGCATTCTCCCTTTCTTCCAACTGCATGTCTCTCTCGTGGATGGTCTCCTCCAAAGATGAGATGCGGTGGCGAAGACGGGCAATGATGCGCTCCTTCTTGTCGAGCTGACGGTGGCGAGACTTGCGATCCTTTGCTAACATGGCGATGGTCTGATCCTTCGTCTTGATAATGGCGGACTTGTGGTTGGAGTAGTCACGACAATTATCCAACTCCTGCTGACGATCGTACATCATGAAGCTAAGGTGGTCCAATTGGGTCTTCAACTCGTGGTGGTATGGGGCTTCCAGTGGCTGTCCATTAGCATCACACCTTGGACAAAACTCAAAGCGGGTACCCTTGATCTGGTTGATACTCTGCCCACACAGACGGGCAAGAGCTTCCTGCATGGCCCTGGCAAGTCCATCGAGCCAGTTGTTCTCTCTTAAGGTAAACCGAATTCCCTCATGTCAACACCCGGATTTTTAATCCTAGATGCCTGTTATGCCATACATCGCAATCCCAGGATTACCATTTTTGAGAGACATAACAGAATTGGATACCACAGTACATCATCCATTACAAACCATACATAAGGTCTTACATAAATAAGGATCTCATGATCCAGTTCTTAATACAACTCAAGCAGCGGAAATACGTAATAATAACGGTAGCGTAGGCGAAGCTCCATCTTCAGGGTCACAGGCAATGCTGACGATGGGAGATGATCCTAGTTGTCGTAACCTTCCTGGGGTCCATCCTCCAGGTACTCCTCTTCATAGTCTGGCCACGGGAATAGCCAGGGACAAAGCCATGAGTACTCTTTAAGTACTCGCAAACTAATACTAACAAGTGAAGGGGGTTTTCTAGTAGGACACTAAGCTCTAGGGTTGTTTTGCAAAAAGCCAGATTTACATCTACTAAGTTCAGAAGCAAGAAAAGCTAGCTGAAATTTTATAACACCTAAGTGGGAACTTGTATTTCATATCACAACTCTGTTGTGGTCAAGTCAAAGTCTCAGTTCATTTCATAAGTCATTTTGAAAACATCTGACGGGGGAACAGTATGGCCACTCTGTAAGATCCCTCCTCTGTAAAGGAAAAGGATCCCTGTGATTGCAATGCTAGTCCCTGGATCATTGCTAGCATCCACAGTTTAAGATGAAGTACACAGAAACAAAGGTCATTTATTACATCCATTCCAGAGATAAAACATAGTCTTTTACAACTCAAGGCCACAGGCCTAATACAAGAGTTTGGAATAAGTAAATAAACATAAGTCTTCATCTTCATGTGCCACAGGCAAGCATGTTGAGTGTAGACTCATGACACCTAATCATCACCGGAGTAACCTGCAACATCACAAGTTACAGCCACAGTGGGTCAATAATTTGGAATAGTATAGGCAAGTGATACCTTAGTAAATTTTAAGTGGACTATATTACGATATGCATTTTGGCTAAGTGTAGCTTGGCTTGCTTTGCTCAAAATAGGTTTTTCCTATTAGTTGAAATCACTAAGTTTTTCTTTGTCAAAAACTTTTCCCAAGAAACCATCAATAGACATTGAGGTCCTTCACCCTTGTTCACCCACAAATTTTTACTTAGAAGTTGGAGTGATGAGATTCTTGATAGCTTCCATGTCTTGATGCTCAAGTTGTCCATTGCCATGGACTTGGCTAAGTACTTAGATTTTCCATCTGCAGAGGTTGTGCACTTTCCCCACCAGACTTGGTTTCCCAAGACAAGACCTTTCAGAAGCCTTCCCTTAGCCAAATGGACGTGTTCCAACCTATCATCCCACTACCACCAACTGTCCAAATGACTAAGTTCTAGCAACCTATGTGATCAAGGCAGAGCCCATATTGCCAAGTGGCTGCACTATAAGCTTCTCAACACTTGGCCTCTAAAATCCCTTTGTGCCTGGGTGGCATACCACAAGTGAGATACACAAGGTAAACCATGTCCATGGGCCTTGTGTAACCACTCAACCAAAAATCCACCATTCAAGTCCCATTCCACCCAGGTGATTCATTGACTTAGTTGTTTTATTAAGAAAAACATAAGTCAAAAGACTTAGAAATATTTTCATCATAGCATGTATATACTTTACCAACCCTTGTTTGCTACTAGCTAGGATAAGCATGGCATAGTAACTTAACTTAGGAAATTTCCTAGCAATTCTACAGCTACTTAGGATTTCCCAACATAGCATTTGGCAAAAAATAATAACATGCAAGACTTAGCAAAATATTTCTAATGCTTGTACAAAATATAGGGATGGAAATATTCATGAAGTACCACTTGCCTTGGTAATGGGGATAGTAGCACTCTTCACAATCACAATCACTAGCACCAAAATCCCCACAAAATTGGTAGCACAAAATTACACACAATTCATATACAAACATAAATATATGCATGCATGCAAAAATGCTAAGTGATGACTTTTAAAACTCCCCCAAGCAAGTGTACAATACTGAATCAATACTAAGTTGAAAACTTGCTAAATCAAGTTTATTTTACACCCAAACAAAATCCTAAACAATTTCTATACTCAAAATAGCCCTAAACAAGTTTCTGCAAATAAAGTCATTTTAACAGAAGCTTTTCACTAAACACATTGCATAAACAGAAAGGGCTTGTCTCCCTGATTCCAACAGTATAAAATTTGCAAAAATCTAACGTGGGAATCAAAAGTTATAGCCTATTCAAATTTGAATCCAAATCTGTTTTAAATTATGTTTTAAACTCTAACCCTAGCCACGCGTCTTAATTCTATTGGTTGATACCGTTTCACTCGGGATCACCCTCCCGCGCCGTCGGATCTACTTAAAACACACGGCTCAGATCTTCCCATAACGATTCGTTAAGTGATCTAATCCTATACGTTGGATCCAGATCTGACGGCTCTGGATCAAACGACCAAAGCGGGGTGGCGCTGGCGGCGGCTACTGGCGGCGGCGAGATCTGTCTGCGGCGGCGCGGCGCTACAGGTCGTCCGGAGAGGCAGGAGGATGCTTACCAGGTTCGCAGCGTCGAGGTGAAGCTCAACCTAGCAGTGGCAGCGAGGGCGCACGGCCGGCGGGGCTCGTCGGAGTTGCGGGCGGCGTCTGTCGCTTGCTGTAGAGGTCGCTGTCGAGGCTCCGTGTCGTCCTAGCACAAGGCAGACGGTTCAGAAGATGCGCAAGTGATTGGCGAACAAGTTGGTAACAAAGGGAAGGCAAGGGGCGCTCAGTTCTTACGCTATTGCTCGCCGGAGTCGAGCGGCGGCGCTGGTGGTTGCGGGCGTGAACGGAAACGAGGACCTGGGTCACGAGCAAGCAAACCAGAGGAGTTAGCAGATGCACAAGATCATGCTGGTTGTAGTGGTTTGAACGAGAGGCAACGGGGCGGTCTGGTCTTACCGTGATTCGTCGCCGGAGCACGTCTGTCTGCGGCGGCGCAAGTGCGATTGTGGGCAGCCTGGTGGCGATGTGGAGGCGTTGAGGGAGGGGAAATGACCGCGGTGCAGAGGGGGTTATGTAGGCGAGAGGGGAGCGGCGATTAAGCGCGGAATCAAGGGCAATTAAGCGAGGAATCAATCGCGGCAGTGATGGGCGGAGGAAAAGGCCGGCGACGGGGTCAGGCGCGATTTGGGGAAGACGAGGGTGACGTGGACGGGGCCCGCTTGTCAGCGAAATAAGCAGAAGGGGAGTGGGGTCTGGGTGTCAGTGGCTCTGCGGGTGCGTTGGCGCGTGCGAGAGAGAGAGGGAGGCCGGGTGGGCTAACTGGGCCGGTTGTGCTGTTGGGCTATTTTAGGAGCGCCTGGCCTTTTTCTTTTCTTTTCTCTTTTCCTTTTTGCAATTAGATTTTTAGGAATGGTTTTCAAATGAATTCAAACTCCATTTGAATTCAAATGGATTTGGGATTTTTGCAGTGTGCAACAGTCTCAAATCTAGGCATAAAACCATGTGGTCACTTTGAAAAGGCTTGGTCATTTTGGAGAACAAAATAACAAGGACTTTGCACTTGATTTTCAAATGTTTGAAAAATGGTTTTTGAAACCATTTCCATTTTGTAAAGTTTGGTTCAAATTCCACACTCAAACCATTCAACAAGGGAGATAAACAATCTAGGTTTAAAACATTCAAACTCTCAAATGGGGATGGCCATTTGATATAAGTTTGTTCACATAAAATGATATCACTATGTGCTTCTGCTTTCTGAAATGAGTTTTGAAATTGATCTCAATTCTATATGCATGCATGAATGATAGCAATCTTTGAAATCATGATTTTAGGGATGTTACAAATCTAACCCCCTTAAGGTGAATCTCGCCCTCGAGATTGGCTAGCAACAAATAGGTGAGGTGAGGGTGGTCCTTCAAGAGATCATCTTCTCTTCCCATGTTGCTTCCTCTTGAATGATGATTCCACTTTGCACTTTGCAAACTTGATAGTCTTTGTCCTTGTGACTCTTCTGCGATCTCAAGAATCTTGATAGGTGTCTCGTCATAAGTGAGATCACTTTCTAGTTGAACTTCCTCCAAAGGTATAGTATCCTTCAAGGAAGTTTCCTCCATTTCTGGGTGACATTTCTTAAGCTGACTCACATGAAACACATTATGGACAGCTGATAGAGATTCTGGCAATTCAATTTCATAGGCAACCTCTCCTTTGCGACTCAAGATCTTGAATGGCCCAACATATCTTGGTGCCAATTTTCCTTTGACTCCGAATCTTTTCACTCCGCGAAGTGGTGATACTCTAAGATAGGCTCTATCACCCACTTCGTAGGTGACTTCTCTACGCTTAGGATCTACGTAGCTTTTTTGTCGGGACTGTGCTATCTTCAACCTATCCTTAACCAATTTGACCTTCTCTTCGGCTTCTTTGATAAGATCTGCCAATAAACTTCTTTCTCCCACACCATTCCATAACAATGGGGTGGTACACTTTCTTCCGTAGAGAAACTCAAACGATGCCATCTCAATGCTGGCTTGATAGCTATTGTTATAAGAAAATTCTGCGTAAGGCAGACTTTCATCCCAACTGGCTCCATAGTCTAAGGCACATGCTCTCAACATGTCTTCAAGGATTGATTTGTTCTTTCTGTTTGTCCAGCTGTTTGAGGATGGAAAGCGGTACTGAATTCCAACCGCGTTCCCAATGACTCATGTAGCTGTCTCCAAAAATGGGAAGTGAATTGAGTTCCCCTATCAGACACAATACTCTTGGGCACACCATGTAGACATACAATTCTACTCATGTAGATTTTGGCTAACTTGGCACTTGTATAAGTTGTCTTCACGGGTATGAAATGAGCCACTTTAGTTAGGCGATCCACTACTACCTATATGGAATCATATCCTGACCTGGTCCTTGGTAGTCCGGTAATGAAATCCATACCAATCTTGTCCCACTTCCAATCAGGAATAGGTAGTGGTTGAAGCAAACCTGCTGGTTTCTGATGCTCCGCTTTTACTCTACTACACACATCACACAAAGCATATGTTCGGCGATGTCCCTCTTGAGATTATTCCACCAAAATCTTTCTTTCATGTCCATGTACATTTTGGTGTTACCCGGGTGAATAGAATACGGAGAGTTGTGTGCTTCCTGCAGAATCAGTTTCCGCAACTCCGGATCTTGTTGAACACAGATACGTTTCCCATGCCATAAAGTACCCTGTTCGTCTTCATGGAAATTTTTAGCTTTACCCTGGCCAATCTTTTCCTTAATCTCTTCAATTTCCTTATCAGTCTTCTGGGCTTCTCTGATCTTATCCAACAAAGTGGGTTGAACATCTAATGACATGAGATGTCCTTCAAGTACAATCTCCAACCTGAGTTCTCTGAATTGGGTACACAAATCGTCTGGTAATTCTCCTTTGGTAAGGCCATTCATAAATACCTTACGACTTAGAGCATCTGCCACAACATTTGCTTTACTGGGGTGGTATTGCAAACTTAAGTCATAGTCCTTGATAAGCTCTAACCATCTTCTTTGCCTCATATTGATTTCCTTTTGGGTGAAGATATACTTCAAACTCTTGTGATCAGTGAACACTTCACAACGCTTTCCCAAAAGGTAGTGCCTCCATGTTTTGAGTGCATGGACGATAGAGGCCAATTCTAAATCATGAGTGGGATAGTTCACTTCATGAGTTTTGAGTTGTCTCGAGGCATAAGCTACAACTTTACCGTCTTGCATAAGTACTGCACCCAAACCTTGATGAGATGCATCATAATATACTTGGAAATCCATTTCCAAGTCTGGCAGACACAAGACTGGTGCTGTCACAAGTCTTTTCTTCAATTCCTGGAAGCTGAGTTCACAACCTTCAGACCAAGCAAACTTCTTGTCTTTCTTTAACAATTCAGTCATGGGCTTAGCTACCTTAGGGAAATTCTCAATAAACCTTCTGTAGTAACCTGCTAAGCCAAGGAAACTACGAACTTCTTTCACGGACTTGGGAGATTCCCATTCAGTCACAGCTGAAACTTTAGCAGGATCAACTGCTACACCTTCCTTTGTCATAACATGACCAAGAAAACCAACTTCCTCTAACCAGAACTCACCCTTGCTGAATTTGGCATATAGTTTATGCTCTCTTAATTTCTCAAGTATCAAACGCAAGTGTCCTTCATGTTCTTCCTTGCTCTTGGAGTAGACTAAGATGTCGTCGATGAAAACGACAACAAACTTGTCAAGAAATTCCATGAACACCTTGTTCATCATATTCATGAAGTATGCTGGAGCATTGGTCAAGCCGAAAGGCATTACGGTATACTCATACAATCCATACCTTGTGGTGAATGATGTTTTAGGTATGTCTTGTTCTCTTATCTTGAGTTGAAAATAGCCTGACCTTAGATCAATCTTTGAGAACACACATGCTCCTTCAAGATGATCAAATAAGTCATTGATTCTAGGCAAAGGATATTTGTTCTTGATAGTTACCTCGTTGAGTGAACGGTAATCTATGCTTAACCTTTGACTTCTGTCTTTCTTATCCACAAATAAGACTGGGGCTCCCCAAGATGAAGAACTGGGTTGAATAAATCCTTTCTGCAACTGTTCTCCTAGTTGCTTCTTGAGCTCTTTCAGTTCATCAACTGACATTTTATACGTTCTCTTTGCTATTGGTCCAGACCTTGGTACCAAATCTATCAGAAACTCCACATCTCTATCTGGTGGCATTCCCGGCAATTCTTCCGGAAACACATCCGGATACTCACTCACGATTGGCACACTGTCCATGCTAACCCCCTTAAGAGAATTAAGCATACTCCTTTTTGCTTCAAAGCTGGTCTTGACTCTGATCCTTTTATTTTCTGGAGTTGTGAGTGAGACAGTATGGCTGGCACAATCTATCACTCCTTTGTACTTGGTCATCCAGTCCATTCCCAGAATGACATCCAAACCTTGGGAGTTTAGAATTATCAAGTTAACGGGAAACTTATACTTCCCAAATTCTATGACTAGATCATGGCATCCTGAATTCACTATCATTTCTCCACCAGGAGAACTTACTTTTATAGGACACCCAATAGTTTCTACCGGTAGTTCATTTCTTTCAACAAATGCTCTTGATATGAATGAATGCGATGCACCAGTATCAAAGAGTACAAATGCTGGAATAGAATTGAGTCTGAACTTACCAGCAACAGCGTCAGGCTCCTCATAGACCTCCTCCACATTGATGTGGTTCACCTGTCCTTTATGGAAAGGATTGGGCTTGATAGGTCCTTCAACTTTCTTTTCGGGGCACTCATTTGCATAGTGTCCCATATTCTTGCATTTGAAGCATTCAACCTGACTGATGTCTCTCTTAGCAGGCTGACTTCCACTTCCACTTCCATTACCACTGTGGTGGCTCTTATGCCCACTCTTGTGGTTCTTGTACTTGTCATTGTCATGACTGCGGTGATGCTTGTTGTCATGACGGTTGTGGTTGTGGTGCTTGTTGAATTTCCCATGCTTGTGGGATCCTGAGCTTCCGCTATCATCATAGTGAGATCGTTTGTGAGACGATCCCGAGCTGTGCTTGTCGGAGTGCTTTCTCTTTCTACTCTCGACTTGCTTCATTTTATTCTCCAATATTGCAGCCTTGTCATAGAGCGACTGATAAGTGGGAACATATGCCACAGCCTTCATTTTACTATTTTAATTAAACATCAAAAGTTATTTATTTATTTTAAACAAGTTTCTCCAAGTGTTTTATAATTTCAAATAAAACCTACTAATTGGTTTTGGCACCATCTTGGATTTCAAATGGAGATTTTAAATAAATCAAATCCTATTTTTGATTTAATAAACAAGGTCTATTTATTTAATTAATAATGGACCCTAAAATAAAAAATTTATTTTGATCTTTGCACTTTGGTTATGTTGTTAAACAGAACCAAATTCAATTGCAATGTTTGGTGAAAGTCTGATTTGATTTGAATGTTTGAATGTTGTTTGAAATTCAAAACAGAAAACAGTATTGGAAAAGAATAAAACATTCAGAAAGAAAAAAAAATGAAAACAGACCGGACCCAACCCAATAGGCCCAACAGCCCAGTACCAGCCCAGCTTCCCTCTCTTCCGAAGAAAACGTTTGACTTTTCGGTCTTTAAACCGCCAGCAGTAATCGATGGACCCTCTCCCTCTCTCCTTCACGACGGCCAAGCGGACCCCAGCTAGCTCACCTCCTTCTTCCTCGCGCAGACGACGCCCTGCCGTTGATGCCATTTACGCCGGTGTTGAATACACGATGAATACGCCCTTGATTCCTTCCAGTAACCAAACCCATTTAACTGACCTGCCCTCCTCTTCCTTTCCCCTCAGACTCCACGCTCTGAATGCCACCAGGCTGCCCTGAATCGAAGCAGCAACGTCACTGCTCCGACCACCGTCCCCAGCAAATTCCGGCGAGACCAGCCACCACCTTGCCTCCCCGACCAAGCACACACATTCCCCAGCCTCAGGCGCTTCTGCCTGTACTTTTCGTTCAACCGCGGGCGCCCCTGAACCTCGCCTTCGACGACCTCTGAGCGCCGCCGTGTCTGCCTCCTTCTCCGGCGACGTCCCCTGGTAAGCACAGACCACCCCGCGCCCTCTCCTTCACGCACGCAACTTCGCCTTGAGCTTGCGCATCTAATCGTGCCCTCGTTTTGCTTCGGGGTGAACCACAGCACCGCCCTCGACGACCACCAGACGAGCCCGACGCCGTTCCCCACTCCGGCGAGCAATCCCGCTAGAACCAGAGCGCCCCTTGACGAGATGACCATACCTTGAGCATCAGAGCGTCATCGTGATCACTGTAAGCACCCTCACTTCCTTCCTCGCTTCCTAGACCGCCGGCACTGTCCATGTCTGACCGTGCCGCCAGTCGCCGTCGCGTCAGCGCCGCCCGAGTATGGTCGACTAGCTTTACACCGTTAGATTTCGATCCTGCGGTTAGGAATAGAACCTGAGCGAAAGGGTATGAGCACGCCTGAGCCGTGCAATCTTTTTAGATCCAACGCACCGCAGAGCATGATCCGACCGAAGCGGTACCATCCCGTGACATCGCGATGCGTGGCCAGTATTCGATTTAAAAACAGATTTGAAATCAGATTTAGAAGCAAATTTGAAACCCTTGTAACTTTTGATCCACACGTCCAAAAATTACAAACTTTATATCAATGGAATCAGTGGAACAAGCCCTAGCCAACCATGGATTTTGTTTGGTAAAAAGCCTCTGGTAAAATGTTTGTTTTTGTAGAAACATTTGTATGCTTGTTTAGGTTAGAAAAATTATTCCAAAATGTTTTTGAGGATGAAAACTTTGCAAATTGGTTTGTTGTGAACCTACTGATCCTAGGAACCAACCCATGGTTTTAAAAACGGATTTTGTGAAGTTTAGGAATAAAAACTTGAATTAGCCCATTTCTAGCCAAATAAAAACATTGATTTTTATTTATGGAAATGACTTTGGAGTAAAAACTTTGGGAAAATGATTTGGATCAAACCTACTGACCCTAAACACCAAGTTTTGAAAATTAACAACTTATTTGGCGAACAACATAAAGTTTTTGATTTGATAAAAGCATTTTCCACCACATGAAATAATGAATGGATTTAGAAATGGTTTATAGACAAAACCCTTTTGCAAATGATTTTGCCACTTGGAAAATGACCACTTTGAACCTTACAAATTTTAGAGCCTAGTGGAGACCATCTTTGCAAATAAAACTATCGTTTGCATGCTTGCATGCATGACCTAGATCCCATTGTTTTATGTGTGTGTTTGATTGTTTGAATATTGGTTGGAATGCTAGTTGATATTGTGTTTGCTTGATTGATTTGTAGTGAAGTTAGAAAAGTGTGAAACTAGCAAGATCAAGAAGTGAACCATCATTCCCTACCAAAAAGGCAAGTTACACTATCATCTAAAGTCCTACTATTTTCATTATACTTAGTGGATTTTGAAACATGCATGAAAAAGAATTTCTATACTTATGATATGCTAAATCCTAATAAGATAACCTATACATTCCTTAGTGAAAACAAGGTAGTTGTTACATGCTTAGCCATGCTATATTTTGAAAAGAGATACATGTTGAGATTTTATGAAGTTGAGAAAAGGACTTGTGTTTTTATATAATAAAACAAGGACTCAATGAACCACCTGGGTGGACAAGGATACTTTGAGTTTTGGAGAAGGTGGCAACAAAAGGAACCATGTCTATGGCAATCTCTTTGTGTTGTGCTCCAAAAAGAAAACCAACCAGGAAACTTAGAGATTGAACATGTTTCTCCAATTGTGGTTTTCGTGTACAACCACATGCTACTTATGGCTCTGGCTTAGTCAACTACATTGGGAAGACCCATGCATTGTCTTCAGGTTACTGAAAATGAGGGACCTGGAATCCTACATGGGTACTGAAGACAAGCTAGCAATGGTGTATGGGAGGACTCTCTGGAAAGACTTCGTCACATTCTCAATCTGCCAGTACTCCATCTTGGTGAGTACCAATCCAGCGGCCACTGGTGGCAACAAGATGAGGGTGTGACATGTGGGTAAAGTGTACAACTTCTGCAGAAGATAATAAAATCTAAGTACTTATCCGTGTCCCCGGTTATGGACAATACTGAGCAACTAAAGTTTGAAGCTATGGGAAATCTCGACATCCCAATTTCTAAAAGAAAAACTTTTAAGTGACAACAAAAGACTTGATGCACTTGGGGGTACCAAGGAGCTCAAGAGATTTTGATGAAAACTTGAAGCACTTGGGGTTACCAAGGAGCTCAATAGATTTTGACAAAGACACTTGGTGGATTCCAAGGAGTTCAGAAAAGGTTTGACAAAAGATCAAAACCATTTTGAAAGATAGGATAAACTATTGCTTTATGAAAATGAACCTAAAACTCGACTTAGCCAAATATGCATGTAATGATAGGATCCACTTATATTCTACATAGTAGTGAAACTTGCCAATACAATTCAAATGTATTGACCCTTGTGGTTGTAACTTGTATTGTTGCAGGTTTGATTGATTTTAGTGAAGATTGATTGATTAGGATTACATAGTCTACAACCAACATGTTTGCCTGTGGCACTTTGAAGATGAAGGACCCCATGCTTATAGATATTCCGCTGCAATGTAATGGGATAGCCAAATGAGCTATGTAAGATGTAATAAAATTATGTTATTCCTGGTTATAAAGTTGTAATATGACCTTTGTTTCTTGATATTACATCTTAACTGTGGATGCTAGCTATTGATCTAGGGACTAGCATTGTAAACACATGGGACTCTACCTTATTTAAAGGTTGGGACCCTTGCACACTCCAACTGTCCATAACCGCGGACGCGGATATTCGAATAGTTTGACACTCTGCAGAGATTGTACACTTTCACCACAACATTCGATACATCCGTCAGGAACAAATCCTGAATTCACCATACTCAGTATGCGGATAATCAATCCTAACCTTTCAATTACACGCCCTAGTATAAGCACCTATCCTGTGAGTTTGGCCTCCCAACCATGACCAACTGTGATCTTGGGTACTGCACAGGTGGACAATCTTCACAAGGTAGCCTCAACTCAGACCTTGGCCGTGAGGGAACCAATACTAAGGTATAGAAGTTTCCAGTCAAGCCCTACCCAATTCTCGGGTATTGTGGTTGTACGGTAAAATTGGAATGGTATCGCATCTAGACAACCATCAGTTTTATAAAGGGCTAAGGCTCATGCCTCAACATTTTCATCACCATAAATCATCTGGTGTTCGGAAACACATGTCCAAAACATTTCAATAGAATGATCCATCATTCCAAGGTTTTCATAACCATTTTCACCAAGTATTGCCATCTAAAGTTGATCAAGTTTTATGCTTAGCACTAGCATTTACATGTGGGGGTAAGTACTAATGGGCGGTGGTAAACGAGTGGAGTTTAACTAAGTTCAATCTCATGCCTTAGGATGACATAAATATTATCTAGCTTAGGCCAAATTTTATGCTCTTTATGCAACCTTCAATTATCGTTCTAGTATATACAATTCACTTAAGTAATCTCTAAGTACTAGCTTTGATAAATAAATAAATTATAAAGCTTGTAAGTAAAACTAGGATTGGTTTATCAAGTGGTTATGATCATATATGCTTAGGGCATATAATTGGCATGGTAACAAGCAAGTATTTGCTTGCATAGGTATAGTATCTTGCAAGTGTTAGCTTGCACAAGTATTAGTATAAGCTTGCTAAGTTAATAGCTTGCAAGTATTGGCTTGCATAGGTCAACTTTATTAGTAAGGCTTGCCTTGTGCAGAGCAGTGGTTGAAGTTCTCCTCGTCTTCTTCTTTGTAGTATCCTCCTTCTTCCTCGTATCCTTAGTCGGTACTAGCGTCTATAAAAAAATTCGAGGTACACAATCACCAAACAATACTTAACTAATTTCAATCATCACACCAAAGGGTCATATAGATGATCTAGCATCATCCCTAACATTACAAGATTAAAGCTTGGTTTGATTTCTTTTACTTTTAGAAAAGTAATTTCTACTCATTGAAAAACTACTTAAGATTTAAATTCTCCAAACCAAACATGGGATCATGTTGACACATGTCATCACCACACATTTCAGTACATGGGAATATGATTTAAAGTGGTGTCACAATTTAATAAGATTTAACCTTTTATTTTGATTAAAAATAAATGACTAGAAATGCCTATGTGGCATCATTTTATTACTTGAACATTATTTCTGTAAATAAACCCATATATTTTTATATATTCTGAAAGGTATGATAAAATGTGATTTTTGAGAGTTGGAATCAACTCAAAAGCTATTATAGTTCAAATTTGAAAAATGTTTGAATGTAGAAAAGCTTCTGCCTTGTTATTTTTACCAAGGTTGATCTATAGATTCAAATGATTTGAATCCAACGGGCTTGGATTAAGCATTTCAATATCTTTCTAAAAAAATTTGTTTCATTCAATTTGGGTCACTGAATCGAGCTGGGTTGATTTTTGAAAATGGGTATAGAACTAGGTTTGAACTTAAAATGGAAAAAGTTAAATTCAAACGACTAGGCTACACGGGAAACGATAATGGGTCGGCCCGGTGTCACTCGGCGGCGCGGGGCTCAACTGACATGAGAGTTCCACCAGTCAGTGGCTCATCAAACGCGAAGCGGTACGTGGCAATCTCTTCCGCACGATCTAAGTCTAATCGAACGGCTGCTACTCATCGTCCACGTCAGGCGGCGCCGGCGAGACAGAAACCTAACGCGGCAGGTGGGGATCGTCGGGGGCTCATCGGGGCTCTGGCGAGGGTCGGCGAGGCGGGCGAACGACGAAGTCGACGACGGTGAACCTCCTGGTACCGGCAGCTTCTCCTGGGATGGACGAAATCGACGGCGCCCTTCTTCTCCAGAGGCGGTTGGCTCCGGCTAAATTTCAGCGATGCGCAGCTCGCCTTTCTCCGGGAACGGGGTGGAACGATCAGTGAGGAGAGGGGAGTGAGATGGTGTGAAGAGTTTGAGCGGGGGAGGCCTCTATTTATAGTCTCGACGACGAGACTGAACGGAATGGGCAGGCGACGGTGGCGACATGGCTACGGGCTGCTAGAGGCATGGCCGGCGGTGGCGATCGATCGGTGGTCTCCTGGCGATGCTCTATGGCTTTAATGCGCGTGTAGGGGTGGTGGCAAACGGTCTGGAACATGTGATGCTCTGCTGGCGGCGGCGTCTTCGGCGAGTGGTGGCTGTGAGGCATGGGCGTGACGGGGATGTCTGGCGGTCTCTGGACGGTGGTGATTGCGTATGATGCACGCGGCGGGCGTCTGTGATGCGTGTGTCGGTGGCGCTCGCACGCTTCGTCATGGTTGATGAGGCACAGCGCCGCGTTCACAGGTGCTCTGGTAGATGTCTTCGAGGCAGGGCTGGTCGAGAGGGGGCGGTGAGGCATGGGTGATCTCCCAGACAAGGTTGGCACGGCTAGTTCCTCTCCTAGCTTGCTGTCTACACTGGGGTGGCATGGGTGGCTTCGGCTGTTCACCATTGATGATATTGCCAAGCTTACAGTGGTGCTAGACGTTTACAAATGAGCTAGATGGTCTACTAAAGCCTAGTTGCAACCAGAGAGGGAACAAGTTAGGCTCAAATCACTACTCCAAATAGTGTCTGGATTTTATTTGATTTGCATCTGCAAGGTGTTTGATGAAATGGCCGCATGAATTTAAGTTTTGAATTTTGAAAAGATTTTTGGTGGGTGTGCTACGTAGGTGCTGGTGAGTCTGCAGGTGCTTGGGTTTTGAAAGTTGAGCTTGTTTGAGTGGTTTTTGAAAAGGTGGGATCTTCCCATATGATATAGATTCAATTTTAAACTGTCCTTTAAACTATGCATTCAAATGTTTTTGGATGATCACAAAGTGGGCCTTGATACTTTGTTATGAGTATTATCAAGGGGTGCAAAGATCCAAACAAGTTTCTGTTAAGTTCTGAAAGTTAGAGACAGCCAAAGTAGGCATGGGAGTTAAATTGGTCAAAATGACCATTCCCTTATTTTGCTTGTTTTGATTTATTTGTCTTTGAGAAAAGTTTGGGAATTGTTTAGATGATGTTTATTTCACCTAAGAATCCTTTTGCAAGCAAAGAAACACATAAACAAGGCAATTCAAAATAATTCAAAATGGGATACATACATGCTTTCATATTTTTATTTGGAAAAGTTTTTTGTTAACCCTAATTTTGATGCATAGAGTTTGATGATTATAGTTTAATATTTTTGGGATGTTACAAACCTCCCCCCCCCCCTTAAACAAAATCTCGTCCCGAGATTTGAAAAAGGACGAAAAGATTACCTAGGATTTGAAGAGATCGGAAAACTCCGTCCTGATGTGATCTTCGCGCTCCCAGGTAGCTTCCTCTTCTGTGTGGTTGCTCCACTGAATTTTGAGAAACTTGATGCTTCTGGTTCTGGTGGTTCGGAAAGCTTCTTCCAAAATACGGATGGGTACTTCGGGATAGGTCAGGTCATCGTTGATATCTATGGTCCGGTGATCGATATTCTTGAACACTTCCGTCTTCTCCGGAACTTCGAGATACTTGCGAAGTAATGAGATATGGAACACATTGTGCACGGCTGACATCTCTTCGGGTAGTTCCAATTGATATGACACTTCTCCTCGACGGTTCAGAATTTTGAATGGTCCGATATATCTGGGGGCTAACTTTCCTTTGAGTTGGAGACACTTTCAGATATACAAAATCTCCTATGTTGAAGGCGAGGTCTCGACGTCTCTTGTCGGCGTAACTCTTCTGTCTGGACTGGGCTGTCTTGAGGTGCTCACGAATCTTGTGAACCTTCTCTTCTGCTTCTCGTAGGATATCAGGTCCGAAAATCTAACTCTCTCCTACTTCCGACCAGTTCAAAGGGGTGCGACACTTCCTTCCGTACATGAATTCAAATGGAGCCATTTGCAAACTAGCTTGATAACTATTGTTGTACGAAAATTCTGCAAACAGCAGGCAGTCTTCCCACTTAGATCCATATTCTAACACACATGCTCTCAGCATATCTTCGAGTATTTGATTTACTCGCTCTGTTTGTCCATCGGTCTGAGGGTGATACGCGGTACTGAAATCTAGGCGGGTTCCTAAAACTTCTTGAACTTTCTTCTAGAATCTCGAGGTAAATTGAGTTCCTTGATCCGATACAATGTTCTTGGGGACTCCATGCAAACTGACGATTCTAGCGATGTATAACTCCGCTAGCTTCGAACTCTGATATGTGGTCTTGACGGGTAAGAAATGGGCGACTTTGGACAATCTGTCCACTATGACCCAGATAGAGTCATTTCCCCTACTAGAAGTAGGCAATCCGGTGATAAAGTCCATTCCAACGGAATCCCATTTCCATTCCGGAATCTGCAAGGGTTGCAGCAATCCAGCGGGTCTTTGATGTCCGTCCTTGACTCGCTGACATATATCAAACTTGGAGATATAGCTTCCGATTTCTCTCTTCATCTTATGCCACCAAAATTGCTCTTTCAAATCTTGATACATCTTAGTTCCTCCGGGGTGGATAGAATAAAGAGTTTAATGAGCTTCCTTGAGATAGATAAGATATAACTTTGCCTTCTTGCATTAGCACACATCCGAGACCGATCTTGGATGCGTCACAATACACGTCGAAGGGCTTCGTGATAACCAGCATGATTAAGATTGGGGCTGAAATCAATCAACTCTTGAGTTCTTAAAAACTCGCTTCACATTTGTCGGTCCATTCAAACTTCTTGTCCTTCTTTAGCAATTGGGTCATGGGTCTGGAGATACTCGAGAATCCTTCTACGAACTTGCGGTAGTATCCCGCCATTCCGAGAAATGCACGAACTTGGGTTCGAGTGGTTGGGGCTTGCCAATTTTCGACATCTTTCACTTTTGTAGGATCAACGGAAATTCCTCCGGCTGATACAATGTGATCGAGGAATCCTACCTCCTGTAACCAGAATTCACATTTGCTAAACTTGGCATACAACTGATGCTCTCTAAGGGTTCCAAGAATGGTCCTTAGGTGTAGCTCATTATCTTCTTCTGATTTGGAATAAATCAGAATGTCATCGATGAAAACAATGACAAACTTATCCAGGAAGTCCATAAAAATCTTATTCATGAGATTCATGAAATAAGCGGGGGCATTGGTTAATCCAAAAGACATAACGGTATACTCGTATAATCCATATCTGGTGGTAAAGGCAGTCTTTGGAATATCCTCTACACGAATTTTGAGTTGATGATAGCCAGTCCTAAGATCAATCTTAGAAAACATTTTGGCACCGGTCAACTGATCAAACAAATCTTCCATCTTGGGCAACGGGTACTTGTTTTTGATGGTGACATCATTCAACTTCTGATAATCCGTACACAAACGGTTACCTCCATCTTTCTTGTGCACAAACAAAACAGGTGATCTCCATGTTGACGCACTTGGTTGAATCAATCCAAATTCCAGCATGGCATCCAGTTGCTTCTTCAGTTCTGCTAGTTCAGACGGGTTCATACTATATGGTCTCTGGGCTATGGGTCCTGTTCCAGGGATTAGTTCGATGATAAACTCGATATCCCGATCTGGGGCATCTGCAAAACATCTGAAATACATCGGGTATTCACGGACTATCCGGACTTGGTCAATGGTAGGTTGGGATATAATCTTGTTGCACTTGAATTGGAGGTAAGGTTTGGATATATGCTCGTCGATATTCAATTTGTCTTGGTCATGGTGATGGCTTTCTTGGCACAGACATTCAATCCTTTATGTTTGGACATCCAATCCATTCCTAGTACTACTTCCAAACCTTTAGTTCCGAGTACTACCAGGTTAGCATAAAAATCTATGCCATGGATTCAGATAGGGACGGGTTTTCAAATTTGCCTAGCCTTGGTGGTTGAACCGGGAATTTGGACGATCATAACATGCTTCAGTTTGGTTGGTTGAATCTTACTAGTGCAGGCAAATTCTTCGGTGACAAATGAATGCGATGAACCAGAATCAAACAAAACTCTTGCAATCTTGAATTAACGAAAACATACCAAGACGACGTCTGGCGCTTCTGAGCTTCTTCAAGATGCATGAGAAAACACGGCCGTTGCGGTTGAGCGAATTCCACAGGGCAAACCTTCTTCCTGGTTGAACATGACGTCTTGGCTGGGGCATTTGCATTGGGGGCTGCATTATTCTTGTTGGGGCACTCGTTGGAGTAGTGACCCTTATTTCCTAATCATAACAAGTCACTTGCGACTTGTACGTTCTTTATGAGCACAACATTGCTTCCATCCTCGGGCGTGTTGGGGTTGGCGGTAGCATTGTTGTTGTTGAGCTTGGGTGGGGCACGGTTGAAATTGCTAGAGTTGCCGGGGTTGTTGTGATTTCCTCCGGGCCTAGGGTTTCCACGGTTGGGATATGTCAAACGGTTCATTGGGGGTCTGTTGGTTCTCGGGGCAAATCCTGGAGATGGGTTGGGGCGGTACTTTGGGGTCTGATGGGTTCCTGGTTGATGCATCATGCGACGCTTGCGGTTCTCATTGTCTTGGTTGATATTCTTCCATCTGGATGGCAGAGTCGACCAGGGCTTCAATATCAGCAAATGGGATATTGACTAACACAGTCTGCATCTCATCGTGCAGAACATTCAGGAATCTTTCTTTCTTCTTGGCTTCGGTGTCGATCTCATCCGGGGCATACCTAGCTAATGACAAGAATTTTTCACGGTATTCCACTACGGTCATCCTTCCTTGCCTCAGTTCTCTGAATTCGTCTCTCATCCTCTTGATCAAACCTGGTGGCACATGGGTTCTGCTGAACTTGACATTGAATTCCTCCCAGGTCATCATCTGTCCTCCGGTCATGGAACGAACACTATTCCACCATGCTCTGGCATCTCCGGCTAGATAATGGGTGGCGAACAGAACTTTGTCATTGGCTTCCACTCCGGCGACTTCTAGGTTATTTTCCATGGTTTGCAGCCAATCGTCGGCATCTAGGGGTTCTTCCGACTTAGTGAAAACAGGCGGGTTGGTGTTCTGGAAATTCTTGAGCTTATATCCATAGTTGTCCTGATTTCCTTGGCCTTGGTTATGGTGGAATAGATGAGCTATCTGCTGAAGGGTGGCTAGGTTGGCTTGACGTTCGGCTCTTTCAGCTTCGTGGTCATAAACCAACATTTGCAGGATCTGCAACATCGGGTCCGGGGATGAACCACTTCCTCCGCGTGGCATCTGAAGATTGAGATAGATCATGAGAAAAGAGGGAAATTTCTAAGGTTTTGGGACTTTGAAAAGTTTTTAAAGTTTGACTCGGATTTTCTAGCAACTTGCTTTTTGTTCATTCATTCATAGAACCCGATACAAACAGACACCACAACAAGGTAAACAGATGATTTTAGGAACCATTCTAGAAACTACGATACAGTGGGACCGAATACTACTCACTACGCTAGTGCTCAAGTGCTACTACTCCTTGGAGTCGGTGTAGTCGTCATCCTCATCATCCTCATCATCATTGATGAAGGCGAAAACATCCTCATCGGTGAAGAAATCCATAGCCTGATCCTCCAGAAAGTCATTATCATCGCTGAGATAGGAGTAGGGGTCTCCACGAAGATCCTCTCCGGCATTCTCCCTTTCTTCCAATTGCATGTCTCTCTCGTGGATGGTCTCCTCCAAAGACGAGATGCGGTGGCGAAGACGGGCAATGATGCGCTCCTTCTTGTCGAGATGACGGACTTGCGATCCTTTGCTAACATGGCGATGGTCTGATCCTTCGTCTTGATAATGGCGGACTTGTGGTTGGAGTAGTCACGGCAATTATCCAACTCCTGCTGACGATCGTACATCATGAAGCTAAGGTGGTCCAATTGGGTCTTCAGCTCGTGGTGGTATGGGCCTTCCAATGGCTGTCCATTAGCATCACACCTTGGACAAAACTCAAAGTGAGTACCCTTGATCTGGTTGATACTCTGCCCACACAGACGGGCAAGAGCTTCCTGCATGGCCCTGGCAAGTCCATCGAGCCAGTAGTTCTCTCTTAAGGTAAACTGAATCCCTTAGCAGTGGGAGGTTCAATCTTTCCTATGAGACTTGCAACAATTAGTCATTGCAGATCTTCTCCTCCTTGATCATTGAGCTGAGCTCCGAAGAACTCGGGGTGCAGACGCTCCAGAAGTTCCAAAAGCTGGTCCAATGCTGACGATGGGAGATGATCCTAGTTGTCGTAACCTTCCTGGGGTCCATCCTCCAGGTACTCCTCTTCATAGTCTGTCCACGGGAATAGCCAGGGACAAAGCCATGAGTACTTTTTAAGTACTCGCAAACTAATACTAACAAGTGAAGGGGTTTTTTCTAGTAGGACACTAAGCTCTAGGGTTATTTTGCAAAAAGCCAGATTTACAACTACTAAGTTCAGAAGCAAGAAAAGCTAGCTGAAATTTTATAACACCTAAGTGGGAACTTTTATTTCATATCACAACTATGTTGTGGTCAAGTCAAAGTCTCAGTTCATTTCATAAGTCATTTTGAAAACATCTGACGGGGGAACAAGATGGCCATCTAATCGTCCATAATCATGACGCGGCTATTCGAATAGTTTGACACTCTGCAGAGATTGTACACTTTCACCATAACATTCGATACATCCGTCAGGAACAAATCCTGAACAAATCTACAAGTGGGGGTAAGTACTAATGAGGGGTGGTAAACGAGTGGAGTTTAACTAAGTTCAATCTCATGCCTTAGGATGACATAAAGATTATCTAGCTTAGGCCAAATTTTATGCTCTTTATGCAACCTTCAATTATCTTTCTAGTATCTACAATTCACTTAAGTAAGATCTAAGTACTAGCTTTGATAAAGAAATAAAGTATAAAGCTTGTAAGTAAAACTAGGATTGGTTTATCAAGTGGTTATGATCATATATTCTTAGGGCATATAGTTGGCATGGTCACAAGAAAGTATTTGCTTGCATAGGTATAGTATCTTTCAAGTGTTAGCTTGCACCAGTATCAGTATAAGCTTGCTAAGTTAATAGCTTGCAAGTATTGGCTTGCATAGGTCAACTTGATTAGTAAGGCTTGCCTTGTGCAGAGAAGTGGTTGAAGTTCTCCTGGACTTCTTCTTCGTAGTATCCTCCTTCTTACTCGTATCCTTGGTCGGTACTAGCGTCTATAAATAAATACGAGGTACACAATCACCAAACAATACTTAAATAATTTCAATCATACCACCAAAGGGTCCTATAGATGATCTAGCATCATCCCTAACATTACAAGATTAAAGCTTGGTTTGATTTCTTTTACTTTTATAAAAGTAATTTCTACTCATTGAAAAACTACTTAAGATTTAATATTCTCCAAACCAAACATGGGATCATGTTGAAACATGTCATCACCACACATTTCAGTACATGGGAATATGATTTAAAGTGGTGTCACAATTTAATAAGATTTAACCTTTTATTTTAATTAAAAATAAATGACTAGAAATGCCTATGTGGCATCCTTTTATTACTTGAACATTATTTCTGTAAATAAACCCATATATTTTTATTAATTCTGAAAGGTATGATCAAATGTGATTTTTGAGAGTTGGAATCAACTCAAATGCCATTATAGCTCAAATTTGAAAAATGTTTGAATGTAGAAAAGCTTCTGCCTTGTTATTTTTACCAAGGTTGATCTATAGATTGAAATGATTTGAATCCAACGGGCTTGGATTAAGCATTTCAATATCATTCTAACAAAATTTGTTTCATTCAATTTGGTTCACTGAATCGAGATGGGTTGATTTTTGAAAATGGGTATAGAACTAGGTTTGAACTTAAAATGGAAAAAGTTAAATTCAAACGACTGGGCTACGCGGGAAACGATAATGGGTCGGCCCGGTGTCACTCGGCGGCGCGGGGCTCAACTGACGGGGGGGTCCACCAGTCAGTGGCTCATCAAACGCGAAGCGGTACGGGGCAATCTCATTCGCACGATCTAAGTCTAATCGAACGGCTGCTACTCATCGTCCATGTCGGGCAGCGTCGGTGAGACAGAAACCTAACGCGGAAGGTGGGGGTCGTGGGGGCTCACCAGGGCTCAAGCGAGGGTCGGCGAGGAGGGCGAACGACGAAGTCGACGACGGCAAACCTCCTGGTACCGGCAGCTTCTCCTGGGGTGGACGAAATCGACGGCGCCCTTCTTCTCCAGAGGCGGCCAGCTCCGGACAAATTTCGGCGATGCGCTGCTCGCCTTGCTCCGGGAACTGGGTGGAATGATCAGTGAGGAGAGGGGAGTGAGATGGTGTGAAGAGTTTGAGCGGGGGAGGCCTCTATTTATAGTCTCGATGACGAGACCGAACGGAATGGGCAGGCGACGGTGGCGACATGGCTACAGGCTGTTAGAGGCATGGCTGGCGGTGGCGATCTATCGGTGGTCTCCTGGCGATGCTCTATGGCTTTAATGCGCGTGTAGGGACGGTGGCAAACGGTCTGGAACATGTGATGCTCTGTGCGGCAGAGGCGGCGTCTTCGACGGCGAATGGTGGCTGTGAGGCATGGGGCGGCGAACGGGGATGTCTGGTGGTCTCCTGGGACGGTGGTGATTGCGTATGCACGCGGCAAGGGCGGTGCGCGGTCTGTGGGCGTGTGTCGAGGGTGGCGCTCTGGCGCATGCTCGGCATGGTTGACAAAGGCACGGGCGCGGCGTTCCTGGGTGCTCTGGTCGATGTCTTCGAGGCAGGGCTGGTCGAGAGGGAGCGGTGAGGCATGGGTGATCTCCCAGACAAGGTTGGCACAGCTAGTTCCTCTCCTAGCTTGTTGTCTACACTGGGGTGGCATGGGTGGCTTCGGCTGTTCACCATTGATGACATTGCCAAGCTTACAGTGGTGCTAGACGTTTACAAATGAGCTAGATGATCTACTAAAGCCTAGTTGCAACCAGAGAGGGAACAAGTTAGGCTCAAATCACTGCTCTAAATAGTGTCTGGATTTTATTTGATTTGCATCTGCAAGGTGTTTGATGAAATGGCCGCATGAATTCAAGTTTTGAATTTTGAAAAGATTTTTGGTGGGTGTGCTAGGTAGGTGCTGGTGAGTCTGCAGGTGCTTGGGTTTTGAAAGTTGAGCTTGTTTGAGTGGTTTTTGAAAAAGTGGGATCTTCCCATATGATATAGATTCAATTTTAAACTGTCCTTTAAACTATGCATTCAACTGTTTTTGGATGATCACAAAATGGGCCTTGATACTTTGTTATGAGTACTATCAAGGGGTGCAAAGATCCAAACAAGTTTCTGTTAAGTTCTGAAAGTTAGAGACAGCCAAAGTAGGCATGAGAGTTAAATTGGTCAAAATGACCATTCCCTTATTTTGCTTGTTTTGATTTATTTGTCTTTGGGAAAAGTTTGGGCATTGTTTAGATGATGTTTATTTCACCTAAGAATCCTTTTACAAGCAAAGAAACACATCAACAAGGCAATTCAAAAGAATTCAAAATGGGATGCATACACACATGCATGCTTTCTCATTTTATTTTAGAAAAGTTTTTGTTAACCCTAAATTTGATGATTAGAGTTTGATGATTCTAGTTTAATATTTTTGGGATGTTACAGGAAGCTCACTCAACTCTCCGACTAAACTTCAAAATTGGGCTCATCGGTATATCCAGCAATGGATTCATCTCCTTGGTGTCCATACAGACCCATTGTGAACGGAACTTCTCCACTTTCTTCGACCACGAGCCAGGGAGGGCTCGAAACTTAGTATAGAGGGAGATGCACCTAGAGCACCCCCCCCCCCCGTGGTGACGCATGAACTATAGAATTAACGGAATAGCTGCACAAAAGGCTTTATCCCGAGAAATGCTTCACAGAAGTAGGTGAAGATGGCGATGGAGGTCACTAAATTGGGCTGCAAGTGCAACGCCTTAATATTTTAATGCTTCAAGAGAGCAAAGGAGAAGTCCGAGAAAGGGGGAACCGTACCCTCATACAAGGTGTGGAGGAAAAAGGGGTATGCCCTTGCAGGGAGCTCGCTGTTGTCCACCGTGCCGAGCAAGATAACAGTGTCGCCCCATTCATTAAACTCCCCAGCGAGCAAGAAGCGACACTGAAGAAGGTCATCATTGGACTTGAGCATGGGACGCAGTAACGCCTAGGAAGGGGTGAGGTCTACCTCGCCCTCCTCGTTGGTGTCTAGGGGAGTTTTCCCCTTGCCAAATGCCATCACTCAAAGAGAAGACTCAGAGAGGTGCACATGCACCCATGAGAAGCTTTGGGAAGTAGGGCGCACGGAGGAGATGGCAGCAGAGAAAAGGAAAAGAGCACACTTGATGGAGAAACCCCCGTTTGAAACCACTGAGCAGTTGTCCAAGAGGGTTGCAGAAGCAGCCCTTCATCTAGTGGCGGATATTTTCCTACTGTTTGGCATTGACGGTCTTGATGAGCTGACCCCTGTGTCACTACCATGTGCCGCGCTGCGGTCCAATAGCTCTTGGCGCCCCTGCCCCTTTGCACCCTGATGAGCGCGTGCGGCCCAAGCGCCCGGAGGCTACTGTCGGGCCATTAGTAACCAGGGTACCCTGACCCATCTGCTGCTAGACCCCTACAACGAGGCATGCACTAAGTCTCAAGGAGGCACCCCCACCAAGCATCAAGGATCCGCCTCCGAGAGCCCTATTGATAAGCCCTCTCTTCAATGATACACTCATGAAGTAAGAATCACATAGACGAGTGCCTAACATAGGGCGCACCAGCGCTCCAACACTTGGGGCACCGAAGCTGCGGAAGGACACTTGTGCTCCAAGGGAAGAATAGAAGCTACTCCCTCAGCGGGAAGTTATCAACTTCACCTCCAATCAAGGGGACCTTCCCCTCCTCCAAGCCAGAAGTGGACAACAAGGCCTCGACACAGGGGACCAAACCCCCTCTCGGCGCAGATATGCATAACACGATGGAAGCAAGGGAGAGCATGTTTGACTCAACCGCTCCCTCTCTTGTCGCCATGTGGAAACCCTTCCCGCCACATTGGTGGGAAGAGGACCAAGGAGCCCATAAAAGGAGGGGTAAGGCCTCAGATCGAGGGGACGGAGTCTTCTTCCACCATGGAAACCCTAGCCTTCTCCTGCCTGGAGTTCTAGATATGATCACGCGATCAGCCTACACGATCAGCCTCTTTTATCTGTAACCTCTCCAAGCGATACAAGAAATACAACAAAGCAGGAGTAGGGTTTTATGGTAAACTCACTGTGTCAACCTTGTCGTGATTCCACTGTTCCTCGCCAAGGTCAATGAGATATCTTGGAGAGATCGTGTTTGGCCCCTGCGTTCGATTCATCCTACCTCGCAAGATTCCCTGCCGGGACAATCTCCGACATTAATTTTTGCCGTGTGCCTAACTAAAATTTGTCGGGTTATGTATCTTTGCCGAGTGATATACATGGCAAAGATGTTCCGAGGAGAAATCACTCGGCAAAGATGTTCCGAGGAGAAATCACTCGGCAAAGATTGAAATACTCACTAAAAAAATTCATTTTCCGATAGTGTTTGTTGGTTAATTCTTGAATTGTATCAGCATGACCATTCGTAGGATTATAAATCCCTTTTCAAGGTGTTCTCCTCTCTCTAATCCGGATCCGAGGGAACATGTTTCCCAATCTCTCCTTTGTGAATTATGTTTATTGTGTTTGTGTGTGTTGTGGTCATCATGTTCATGGTGTGAGTTCGTTTGGTTCTTGAGTTGCTCACTCCCTCTCCTCCACGTTCCTCCACCAAAGCAACCGGATTTGTGAAGATCAAACCACCCTTAGAGGTTGGACCCTCATCATTAAAGTCAACCAATCCAAGACCATTGAGATGATAGTGCTAACAATTTAGTTGCCGGTCATTTCGTTGCATTGACTTGGCTTCTTACCCTTAAAATTAGGGTTGCCGAAAGTCCCGCTTCCAGTTCATTTGAAGATTTTATAGTACAACTTTTTTTTAACAAAAAACCTCAAATAAACTCGAAGCGAGACTTTTGCGGGATCACGCTTGCAACCCTAGTTGAAATAGAAATATGCACTTAGTCCTCTAGGACACATGACACAAGCTTCAGGATGGCAGTGGCATCAATTTCTTTGCCGGCAAGCTGTTTCACTTATTGTAATTATACATTATCGCCACGTGCAGGATCGATCCAAAGCAACGGGAAAGGCCACTGAGGCAATACATTTTTACCACCAGAAACTAATACACACCTAGCTATGCATCGGTGGTCTTGGTCAGCTAGCACCATCGGCAACGCAATGGGCCATCGACAAGCGGGTAACTTAACTGAGATGATAAACCCATTACTGCTCCCCAATAGCGACACGACAGAGAAAGAGATGCTGCCAAAAGTTATTGTCCTCCATCGCATAGCTAGCGCTAGTGCTGCATCTGCAAATACATGGGGTCAAGCTCTAGCTAGCTAGGTATAGAGGTCCCCAACTTCCAACTTGGAATGATGCAGAAGCATTAGTGCAGGTGCATGCACATCCATCACATATATGGATAGATGGATGGGCATCTCATCTCTTGTTGCAGCTTAGCTTAGCTTTAGCCATGGACAGAGAGGGCGGTCACTTTCCATTTGCTACAGGAGCTGCTTGCCTCTGGCGCCCGAAACGTGTGCTCCGACAGCGCCATTGCCATCTTGGGGGACCTCTGACGATTGCAACGGCATATGGTGCTCCACTATCACCCCATCCACCTTCCGTCCTACCTAGCTCCTACTTATCTGGAACCCTACTACTGTTTCCAGTTCTCTCCGCCGGCCCTTCATTTGGTTAACAACTAGTTGCTTTAAAAACCTACTGCCCAATCAGGCATATATACAAGCTGGGGTAGATGCATTGGGAATTAATCCATGTGTGTGTGTGGGTGGAACCTCTCACCTCAACACTTATCTCTAGTCTCTTTCAAATATATCACTGACAAGGATTTAATTTCTACTGTTAAAAGATATGACAAACACACATGGTAAGACGGAAATACTTTTCACAAGATCCATCTGAGATCATTCAACGATTATAATTGTTCATCTAGATGATTTAGTAAAAAATTAGACTCTACCTATAGTATATCACCCCTATTTAATTATCCTCATTAATAGAATGCCTTAAAATTATTCTACTTTTCATTGCATACAAAAAAAGTGTTTTGTTGTGCATAAATAATCCTTTTACGTGCTATTCTTTAGTCACAAAAACTGACATGCCTTGGAATTGTGGATGTGGTAAAAAAAATCCAGACAATAGTATTTTTGTTTTAGATGAAAGTCTATTTTTGATGACATATGTATATATAATCTTATGGATTGCATGTGCTTGTAATGCTTGAATATAACTCATATATGCTGCTTTTCAAGAGTGCACATGACCAAAAACAATGTACTCCCTCCGTCTCAAAATAGAGATTCTATTTTGAGACGGAGGGAGTACATTGTTTTCCATCCTAGACAATATTCAAGGTAAAAATCATGTACAAATAATAAACTATACTTGTGAATGTGTAATATCTTTTGGAAATTATTTTAAAATTTTCTTATTGCAATATAGTTTATTAGTTTCAAACAACTTGGTACCGATTGGTTTCGCTAATAAAATAGGGTAATTACTCATATTTTCTCAAAATTAAGTGAAAATGACGAACTCATAGTTCACTATTTCATGTAGATTAATATGTATGAACAATAGTACCGTGCATATGATACTAGTCTATGTTACTATTCTATAATGCATCATATCATATAGTAGTATCATAGTTCCATCATATTTATTCGTTCGTAGAATCACAAATGCATTTTTTTATTAATTTGTTGGTTTTACATGTTAGGATACCGTACATAACATGATTCCACTATCATCTCTCTCATCAGACAGCACACATGAACTAAATGATAGAACCTATAATACTATTACTATGGACAAGAGGAAACACTACGGGAAATAATTACTTAGACGGCTGTCATTGCCTAAGACAATATTTAAATTACTGGCATAGGTTGTGCCGACGATGGTCATCGGCGTACGTCTCGGCGTCACAGCCCTCTCAAAGACAGGCCTTCCAATGGCCCGTGTCGGCCAATGGTCGTTGGCTAACGGTTCAGCTGGAGCTACTCGACAAGCCGTCCAAGACAGAATGGAGCTACGCCGACGGCCAGGCCGTCGGCATAGCCTAAAATATTTTTTTATTTTTTTTATCTTTTTAAAATCTTTGAATTATTTGACTCCTTAATCTCCCACTTTAATCATTTTAACACTATTTATAGTTAATAATTGATTAAATTGCAGTCTTAGTCAAAGTTCCCATTCGATCACCCATCCTAGCACTACTCCAGCTCTAGCACGCTTAACTTCCTCGTTCCTTTAGAATCTTTTCCCGCAAAGCAATTTACTCATTGTTGTCAATACTAGGATATCATTCCTATTAACTCTTATATCATCATGTCATATGGTTGTATTTTTTGAAATTAAAAGCAATTATTTAAGTAAACAACAATGAATAAGTAAAAATATTATTGAATTCAAATAAAAATATAATGATTTTATTTTTTTGTATTTTTTATTTAATATGGAATAATTAATATCTTTAAATCTGTAAATCGAAATTCGGCAAATAATATGTCTAAATTGATTAGAAAAATGAGAGGAATCCAAATATGATATCAATATCAACTTATCACAAACTATGCCGTGATTCTTATCATAATTTCATTTGCCCGTTTAAAATGGCACGCATAAAGATTCTTAGCTCGGGATTGAGACTCGCTAAACTTGAAGTGGATCTATGATGAAACAACATATTTTGAACCTAAAATGATTTTTGTAAAAAATCATGAGCATCCGATCATGTACCTGTAGTTCATATCTGACCTACTTCCTACCGATTCGACAGGAATTTGGCTTTTTCACCAGGGATAGACAGAAATGTTTGAGATCCCCCTGTTATGACATTATCCATGTAAGGTGGTCTAGTATTTTTGAAAAATGTGACGGTAGCATTTTGAATTAGCCATTTGGTGGTTGCTTCACAAAACCGTCCGTTTTTTGCACTCGGAAAATGGAAAACGGTTTTTTGGTGCGACGAAAAGGAAAACTTCCTCCTGAAACATTGTTCGCCATCCCATGATGCATAGTTATGCACAATATGGACACATTATCACAAACTATGCCTTCATTTTAGCCAAAACATTGGTCATTTGACCCGAAAGCCAAGAAACCTCGAACGAGATAGGTCATTTTGTGAAGGTTTTTTTGAGACATAATCAATATACCAAGTTTGATATTTTTCCTTCTAACTATGTCACATAATGTGACACCACGCAAAGGTTTCACATTGTTTGGATCGTTTTTGAATTTATAATGCCCGTTTTAAACCATCGTTATACTTTGTCGAAGGGCGGGCATGAAGATTCTTAGCTCGGGACCGAGACACACTAAACTTGAAGTGGATCTATGATAAAACAACATATTTTGATCCTAAAAATGATTTTTGTAAAAAATCATGAGCATCCGATCATGTACCTATAGTTCATATATGACACACTTCCTACCGATTCGGCAGGAATTTGTCTTTTTCACCAGGGATAGACGGAAATGTTTGAGATCCCCCTATTATGACATTATCCATGTAAGGTGGTCTAGTATTTTTGAAAAATGTGACGGTATCATTTTGAATTAGCCATCTGGTGGTTGCTTCACAAAACCGTCCGTTTTTTGCACTCAGAAAATGGAAAACGGTTTTTTGGTGCGACGAAAAGGAAAACTTCCTCCTGAAACATTGTTCGCCATCCCATGATGCATAGTTATGCACAATATGGACACATTATCACAAATTATGCCTTCATTTTAGCCAAAACATTGGTCATTTGACCCGAAAGCCAAGAAACCTCGAACGAGATAGGTCATTTTGTGAAGGGTTTTTTGAGACATAATCAATATACCAAGTTTGATATTTTTCCTTCTAACTATGTCACATAATGTGACACCACGTGAAGGTTTCACATTGTTTGGATCGTTTTTGAAATTATAATGCCCATTTTAAACCATCGTTATACTTTGTCGAAGGGCGGGCATGAAGATTCTTAGCTCGGGGCTGAGACTCGCTAAACTTGAAGTAGATCTATTATGAAACAACATGTTTTTAACCTAAAAATGATTTTTTTAAGAATCATGAGCATCCGATCATGTACCTATAGTTCATATCTGACCCATTTCCTATCGATTCGGCAGGAATTTGTCTTTTTCACCAGGGATAGACGGAAATGTTTGAGATCCCCCTGTTATGAAATTATCCATGTAAGGTGGTCTAGTATTTTTTAAAAATGTGACGGTAGCATTTTGAATTATCCATTTCGTGGTTGCTTCACAAAACCGTCCGTTTTTTGCACTCGGAAAATGGAAAACGGTTTTTTGGTGCGACGAAAAGGAAAACTTTCTACTGAAACATTGTTCGCCATCTCATAATGCACAGTTATGCACAATATGGACACATTATCACAAACTATGCCTTCATTCTAGCCATAACATTGGTCATTTGACCCGAAAGCCAAGAAACCTCGAACGACATAGGTCATTTTGTGAAGGTTTTTATGAGACATAATCAATATATCAAGTTTGATATTTTTCCTTCTAACTATGTCACATAATGTGACACCACGCGAAGGTTTCACATTGTTTGGATCGTTTTTGAAATTATAATGCCCGTTTTAAACCATCGTTATACTTTGTCGAAGGGCGGGCATGAAGATTCTTAGCTCGGGGCCGAGACTCGCTAAACTTGAAGTGGATCTATGATGAAACAACATATTTTTAATCTAAAAATGATTTGTTTTAAAAATCATGAGCATCCGATCATGTACCTATAGTTCATATCTGACCCATTTCCTACCGATTCGGCAGGAATTTGTCTTTTTCACCAAGGATAGATGGAAATGTTTGAGATCCCCCTGTTATGAAATTATCCATGTAAGGTGGTCTAGTATTTTTGAAAAATGTGACGGTAGTATTTTTAATTATCCATTTCGTGGTTGCTTCACAAAACCGTTCGTTTTTTGCACTCGGAAAATGGAAAACGGTTTTTTGGTGCGACGAAAAGGAAAACTTCCTCCTGAAATATTGTTCGCCATCTCATGATGCACAGTTATGCACAATATGGACACATTATCACAAACTATGCCTTTATTCTAGCCATAACATTGGTCATTTGACCCGAAAGCCAAGAAACCTCGAACGAGATAGGTCATTTTGTGAAGGTTTTTATGAGACATAATCAATATACCAAGTTTGATATTTTTCCTTCTAACTATGTCACATAATGTGACACCACGCGAAGGTTTCACATTGTTTGGATCGTTTTTGAATTTATAATGCCCGTTTTAAACCATCGTTATACTTTGTCGAAGGGCGGGCATGAAGATTCTTAGCTCGGGGCCGAGACTCGCTAAACTTGAAGTGGATCTATGATGAAACAACATATTTTGAAACTAAAAATGATTTTTGTAAAAAATCATGAGCATCCGATCATGTACCTGTAGTTCATATCTGACCCACTTCCTACCGATTCGGCAGGAATTTGTCTTTTTCACCAGGGATAGACGGAAATATTTGAGATCCCCCTATTATGACATTATCCACGTAAGGTGGTCTAGTATTTTTGAAAAATGTGACGGTAGCATTTTGAATTAGCCATTTGGTGGTTGATTCACAAAACCGTCTGTTTTTTGCACTCGGAAAATGGAAAACGGTTTTTTGGTGCGACGAAAAGGAAAACTTCCTCCTGAAACATTGTTCGCCATCCCATGATGCACAGTTATGCACAATATGGACACATTATCACAAACTATGCCTTCATTCTAGCCATAACATTGGTCATTTGACCCGAAAGCCAAGAAACCTCGAACGAGATAGATCATTTTGTGAAGTTTTTTTTGAGACATAATCAATATACCAAGTTTGATATTTTTCCTTCTAACTATGTTACATAATATGACACCACGCGAAGGTTTCGCATTGTTTGGATCGTTTTTGAATTTATAATGCCCGTTTTAAACTATATATAATGTTTTATATTTTACTTAATTTTTGTTTATAAATGTGTAATATTTGAGTGTAGATAGATAGATTTTTTTTTTGCAAATTTTGATATATTATTTGTATTTTTCTGAATTAGAATGATTTAATTATGATTTTTCAAAAAATAATGAAAAAGGAAAAAATCTGGAGGCCTATGCCGACGGCCTGGCTGTCGGCACAGACCAAACAAAAAATTTCAAATAGCTATGCCGACGGCCAGGACGGCGGCACAACTTGGCTTCCTAACGTCGTTTCCGTCATCGTGTCTGAACTGGGGCTACGCCGAGGGCTATATCTACGCCGAGGGCCACCGTCGGCACAGACCTCGCTACTACGCCGACGGCTACACTACGCCGAGGGCTACCCTCGGCACCGTTATCTACGTCGACGGCCGTATCTACGCCGACGGCCGGGCTGGTAGGCTGGCCAGGGAAGGCAGCTACGCCGACGGCCCCGACCTTTGGCCGTCGGCGTAGCCGGCCGGCCGTCGGCGTCTGATTTCTTTTCGTGTAGTGAAACAACATGAATCAAGAGGAGAGAAGAGTGATTAGACCACATTAGTTACCCAAGGTAATTAGGGTCAATTCTTGAGTCCGAAAACAGATAGGGCTTAATTAGCATGCATATATATACTGCTATAATTAAAAATAGCATTACCCCTTCGAGTGTCAAATGTAGTAGGACGAAGAGTCCCTTGGCCCAGCCGTGCCCTTGTATATATATGACATGTGTGCATTATTTATATACACTTTTGCTTCGGTCCCTCTCCTCCTCCCTCCTTTTCAAACTTTGACAACAAAAACTCGTACCAATTGTTTTTAGGACCGTACGAACCCACCCAAAGTCCATATGCTCTTAGACGTATACTCCCCGTACACGAATACTCATGAGCCTGCAGAAGTGAAAATCGTAAGTTATATAACAACAACAACAACAACAAAAATTAAATATGACATGCAAATACGTAGATCGCGATAATAAGAGGTGGGATCAGTCGTCCAGGACATGGATTATACTGAGTTCGACCGAGTACATATACGGAGATATACGTGGCCTCGATATGAATTTCGACGGGTCAAAGAAATAAAATGGCCCATAAAACTTAAGTTTAGAAGGGGGGGACCAAGCACACCTCATTTATATAATGAAGAGCTCAGCAGCTAAGTAGCTAAGCTAGGTAGTGATGGAAATGGAAACGTGGATGGAGTCTCTTTCGTTTTACCAACACCTGAACCCTCCTCCCCCTCCTTCTTCCTCGGGACAAGAACCAATATCCACCTCCTACTACTATTACCCTCCGTACGCCGCTGCTGCTGTCATGAAGAACAACAGCAGAAGGGACACCGACGTCGACCCAACGGCGACGCCGCCACCGCTGCTGCCGTCAAGAACAAGGGAGGCGGTGAGGAAAGATCGGCACAGCAAGATATGCACCGCCGGAGGCATGAGGGACCGGCGGATGCGTCTGTCCCTGGACGTGGCCCGCCGCTTCTTCACCCTGCAGGACAAGCTGGGATTCGACAAGGCCAGCAAGACAGTGCAATGGCTCCTCGACATGTCCACCGCTGGCATCAACCACCTCCTTGCAGCCTCTGCAACCTCCGTGTCGGAGGACGGCTCAGGGTCGGTGCTCTTGGACAGCCAGGACCACATCATGGTCGCGGATGCTGAAACAAACAACTGCAAGATGCCCACCAAGGCAAGAAGAAGAGCTGGAAGGAAGAGCAACAATGGCGCCCCTGCTCTTCTCCCGGACAAGGAGTCGAGGGCGAGGGCGAGGCAGAGGGCCAGAGAGAGGACCATAGAGAGGAGCCGCCTCCGGTCATCCACGATCTCCTCCGCCGTCGAGGAAGCTCCGGTGCCGGCGGAGATGCAAGTGATTCCTCCGGTAATTCCACCGGGAAGCAGCAGCAGCAGCTTTGGCAGCTACTACGAGGAGCAAGAGCCATGGGAGCTGGGCGGAGTTGTCTTTTCCAAACCACGCTTCCACTACCGATGAATAAAGGCCACACGGGACTGCTAGCAGGACAGCTATGTTTCTTCCTCAATTCCTTCTTCAATCGCGTGTTTCCCTTTACTGATTGCATTTCTATCTCATCTTCCTTTAATTTTCCAACAACTTCATCCATCAGTTATCGCATGCATGCTCCCTCTTTCCGTTTAGTTAATTTATGCTGCGATCATATGTTCAATTCCCAGCAATCGAGTGCTTATTTCAATGATGTGAGTTAATCTGTAACCATAATTATAACTTCTACCACCAGTCTTTGTATATATATGTATGAATGGAAAGATGATGAGACACTTGAGATTACAAAACACTATACAAAAATACTCCACTGGAAACCTAACCACTTTCCTCGCCGGGGTAAGCTGCTGGTCGAAAATCTGAATCAGTACGGTTGGAACCACTTGCCTCGCCGGAGTTGGAGCTTCCTCGGTGACGGAGACAGATAACCTGATGTGGTTTTCTCCATGGTATTAACACATGCAATGCCAAGCAAATACATTATATAAACATTTTTCATTATTGCTGATGATGTATTGCAGATGTTAGTTTTTTTATATAAATTAGTCAAACATTGCATAAACATGTTTGATTTAAGACAAAATATATATGACTTATATTTTGTGACGAGAGTCCCTAGGATGTCTGCAAATAATAATTAAGCATGCTGTGCATGTATACCACTTTTATCACAGCACAATTCGTCACTTGATCGTTTTATCAGCACCTAAATTTTACACCAGGAATCATACTGTTATCCATTTCAATAAAATGCTACTGCATGATTCCACTAAGGAATTGAGTATCATGAGAAAAACATGTACTTCAAGTTCCTCTTACATTATCTAACAAAAGGCATAACTTTTTGTCCTTGTCAAATGAAACTGTATGTTACTGGGAACCATTATTCATACTACTATTGGATTGCCCTGTTCGCAGTAACAGCTGATGGACCATTTAAATATGTCGACAATCGCATACACATCCTCAGGGGCTATAGGACCAACTAGTACAATTTATACAGTATATGGATAGATTATTGTGTACTATGTTTACTGTTAAGAAAAAAATATTTTCATCATATAACTAATTATCAAGTAGTACAAGCTAGCTACTATAGCTAGCTACATCAGCCGAACAGAGGTACTCCCTCTGTCAAAAAAATGTACTCAATGTGTCCATTAAATATTGTAGAGTAAGACATAATTTTAATAACTTTTAAGTGACCGAGTTTAGTCACAAAAATGTAACATCTACAATATCAAATCAATATCAACAGATTATCTATAAAGCATATGTTCTCAATGTCCATTAAATATTGTAGGATTTAATTTTTAAGTAAGTTTATATGCCTTATATTTGAAACAGCGTTAGTACAAATTAAAGACAGGCGACAACCTCAGACTTGAAGTGTGCTGTTGGCAGCTAAGTTTGTCCACGTCAATATATGCACTACACAATCATTCAACCATAAGACACCATCACACTTGAAATTTGCTGTTGGCAGTGGCATGTAAACTTTTGATTTGGTTTCATGTTAACATTCAACCACACCACCATCAAAACTTTCCATTTGGTTTCACGTTAACAACACCACACCACCATCAATTCTATCCATCCGCTGATTATTGGCCGAAAGGAAGTACTTCCGAAAAAAAGGTCAACATGTCATATTGTCCAAAAAAGTATTATTGATGTATTGCATCAATACTAGTTCACCCAAAAATAACCGTACGTTAAGTCTTTCACCTCAATGTTAGACTAGCATGAAATTGTTAAGCAACATTGTTACTGAAGTAAGTGATCGATTCATCCAAGTATAAACATGAGTCAAATATAGCCTTATTGTACTGCATGCTGTTCTCTTTGAATGGGAATAACAAATTATTCTTTTTTGTGATGAAAAAAAATAGTTGCATATTGTTCACACAAACCTAACATGTACTATTTTGTATGCAGACATATCACTTCCCAAGCTAGTAGTAAGTGTTAAGAAAATAAAGCACTTAATTATTACCTGCGGCCTAGCTAGTACTTAAGATTTGGTCTTATATACCTGAGAAACTACTACTGACATATCTGCACCAGTATGAAACGGGTCAATCCAACAAAAAATGCTAACAATGCCTATGCTCTACCTGAACGCTAATTTCACATTTTCAGAAAACGGTGCATTCAATGTGTAAAACTGAGAGGCACTAAAGGACTGGTCATTACATGTACTGTTTGACCCGTGAATTTTCTTGAGCATAAATCAGTACTCACAAAGTATGATAATGAGATTAGAGTCTACCAAAAGTGAACTGCACAAGATTTGACAGCCCTTACCCTGCCCCCCTTTAGTCATGCAGCAACTAGTATTTCATGCAGAGATTCATAAAACAACAGCATTCTTTCTTTCTTCTAACTCGATCCAGTGTCATCTCCCATTTCTCAATATAATCACCATGATTTTTCCCAACCATGAGACAGTATTACCACATATTCTTTTTAATATTTTCCATATATTTGTTGACCAATCTAATTTTATTTTTTTCACAATTTTTTTAAACAAGGCAATTTTTTCCTATATATAGATATATAAGGAGCAAACAAGACACATTTCCGGAGAGAAAACAGGAAAATGCAAAGACCTAACATTATTACTGGGTCTAGGGTGGGCTTAGGCTATCTAATTTTTGTTTTTCTTCTCAAAATTGTCACCTTTTTAGCAGTCACAAAAATACAAATATGGCTTGTCACAACTTTGCCCTTTCCAAATATTTATATATAAGTATATAACTCTTCCCTGCATTGCCTCAATCATGTGTCATTGAAAAGAAAACGCAGTGAATATGTATCTATTTAAGGCGGACTTTTGCTTCGGTGTCTCTCCCCCTTCCCCAAACTGAAAACATAAGTACGCTCATGATTGGCCGATACCTCTTCCCGCCCTCGGAACCAAAGGGGTATGAGCTAATCCTGACTATCCTTGTGTATTCAGTTTCGTAAGTTTGGGAGATAGTGGGGACACCAAAGCACACATTTATGGTGATTACCTTCCCAACATACTTAAAACACACATGCATGGTGAAAGAATTTAAAGATAAGTGGATTAAACCTGTGTGCAACATAGGAATTTGTCATGAAACAGTTTGATTTCTGGGAAGAACAAGAAAAATGGAATCATGTATTACATTTAAAGGGTGTAAGAGTCACATTTAAAGGGTGTAAGGGTGGAAAATCTATCGATGTTATTTCAACATGATATAGTTTGAGAAAAATGGAATCATGTATTCTGTTTTTAATTAAGGTATGTATGTCTTAAGGTATATATGCAACAATATCTGCAACCACAACCTCACACCAGAGTCACATGTACTATGGCGTAACAGGTTAACCATATGTACATAACTAGTCATCGTATTTGAGTAAGGAAGAAGAAAACAGAACCAAAAAGGAGTACGCATCTGTACATAAAATATTTATCATGGCAATAGTATGCCTTGTTCAGACTGTTGTATGTTCACCTTATGTACGTATAAACTTAGATAGATTAGTTGACGTTGAATGAACACCATTATATCCACATATTTTCAATAATAAAATTGGGATCTAAGAGCAACTCTAACCGATCCCCTTTATTTTAGAGGACTTCCGGTCGTAGAAAACAGCGGATTTAAAATTTTAAGTCCTCTAAAGAGTGGCCGCCAGATTGATCCCCTTTAATTTAGAGGACTATAATAGATTTTAAATTGAATTTGCAATGAATTCGATATTTTTTCGAACGATTTCATACATAATTCATAACTAAAACTAAAACATTACATATATTTAACTAAACTTGGACTAATTTGAACCCCCTCCATCGGAGAGGCCGCCGTTGAGCTCGCCGTCACGGCTTCACCCGCAGTTGGGCCCGAGCCAACGCTCGATCTCCTCCTCCTCGTTGCTATCCAGCGAGATGACCACCGGGGCCGCTGCAGGAGCTGAGGACGAAGCAGCCACGGCTAGGGCCGGAGCTGAGGACGAAGCGGCCACGGCTGGGGCTAGAGCCGAGGAGAGGAAGAGGGCGATGGCCGAGCAGGAGGAAGAGGCCACGAACTGCTGCCTCCTCCGCTGCCTGCTTCGAGATTCACCCGCCGGAGCCATCATCCGCCGCCGCCTCTCTCTCCGCCTCGATGCGCTCCCACGCCTCGCGGTCCTCCCTCGCAATCCGGCCCGTGTGGCCGCAGGAGGGCAGCGCGAAGAGCTCCGGTACCGGCTCCGGGGTGCCGAGAGGGAAGTTGAGCGGCCATCCGCACCTCGGGCCCTGCACGCCGCCGTGAGATCTGCCGGCCGGGCCTTCCTGCCTCTAGATCTGTGGCGGGGTCCGGCGTACGCCATCGACTCCCCGGTCTTGGACCGGTGGTTCGAGGCGGAGCACGGTGCCCGGCGCGAGGCCATCGAGGCCCACCTCGAGAACCTCGACGACACCGACAAGGACTACTAGGAGGTATCCTAGGAGGACTCCGGCGTGGAGGACGTCGACAACGACGATGACCTCCACTTCCCGCCGCTGCAGCCCGGTATCCCGGACTGGTCGCGCTACCATGGCACGGACACCATCGCGTCAGAGGTGTTGCCATGGCCCGAGTCAGAGGAGGACCCAGAGCCGCCCTGGCTGGTGGCGGTCAAGATGGAGGAGGGGCCGGAGCCATAGCCCCGGCCGATGGCGGAGGAGGTCTAGGCCACCATCCTCGTCTTCCAATTGGAGGAGGAGAAGAGGTGGGACGGCACCGCCCAGGTGCTGCACGAGTCCTGGGTGGCCGCGCAGGCCTAGATGCCGCACGCGCTCCCAGCTCCGCCCGCGCTCCCGGGCACCACCTCCGCCTCCCGCTCCCGCTTCGGCCCAGGCCAGCGCGTGGCCCCCGCCACAGGTCTTCATCGACCTTGCCGCCGCCGACGACAAGGAGTAGGCGGCGCAGCCTCAGGACCAAGGCGTCGGCCGGCCAGCAGCACCGCCCGCCACCTCGCCTCCCTTCCACGCCAAGGCACCCCATAATATTGGGATTTTTTTGTATATTTTGTGAACGGGGGACCCATGACAATGACCTTTTATGTAATATGTTAATTATTTTCATCCTCTTTTTTTTCTGCATGTTTTTTTTTTTTTGCGGGTGAGATGCCGTTGGGGCACAGGCCACCGCAAACCGGGCTGAGCCCGGACGGCCTGTCCTCCACCCCACAAACGGATCGATTCGGACCAAACTGTTGTCCGAAATGCGAGGGCACGTTGGGATGCCCTAACATCAGGGGTTCCATTCTACCGGACATCTTATTTGTTTTCCGACTAATTGGAGCACTAGGCAAACGCCAAACTAAGCAACGTTGTCAAAGGCCTGAATTTACGCATAGAAAGTCCAAGAATCAAATCGGCAATACACTATGATGAATTACGATTGAAGCTAAGAATCGAGGAGATAACAGTTAATTACTCCATTAATATCGTGCATGCATCGGGCAGTTTCACCCCTGGTTTCAAGGAGTTGATCACACATGCACTGGGATTTAATCATTCATGCATGATGGTCTAGCGATTAGAGAGGAGCCGCGCTGTTTGCACGGAGTTAATCAAGCATTAATTATTGCATGTACTGAGGCCTTTCACAATGGGTATTTCTTAGTGGTGTATCGTAGACACTTTGCCTATGTGGCACTATAGTTAATGAGGATAGAGAGTGAGGTTGTATCTTAGCTAAAAAACACCCCTTGCACAAAATCATAGGCAAAAAGAATGGTTAAGCCAATCAAATGCATACATGTCCTCTAAATCATTAAATATAGAGACTCCACTTAAGAAACAATGCATTGTACTAGTTGTTTCTTATGTTTTAATTGCTCCTATGACAACGTGCTAAAATACAATCCATTGTGAAAGGCCTGAGTAGCATAATTCTTGGTTAATGTATTTGGATTGTATCGGGATTAATTAAAATATATACCAATTGATACAAAATCACTATGTTATCCTTTCAAGCTTCTGGAGGGAGGAGCACCCGAGAATGGCTCAATAGAAATTGTACATAATTTTTAGTACATTTTTGTTTCGTGAATAATGCATGCAATATGGATAATGATTGTGTCAGCAAACATTCCATGTCTTGCATTCATCGTATAATTGTAACGGCACATGTTTTCACAATGGAAATCATTTTTACTTGTTCTAAAAGCAAAACATTTTCTTCCTGTAATGGTAGAAACATTTCCATTTTCAAAAAAGCAACCAATTTTCTTCTGATTGAAGTTTGTTAATTTGCATGAAGATATCCGAAGTTTCAAATAGGCTTAACCCATTCGTTTGGCATCATGTATCACAATATTGGTGCTTCCACATTAATCTAAATCTACACAGTACACACTTGTAAGTGTCCAGTATAATTTTCAGGTAAATTTTTCAATATATCAGTCTTTTATAGGAGGAAAAATACTATTCCAAAGTCCTAAATCATCTAAAATAAACCATCAAGAAATCATATGGCATTATAGGCACTAGTTGAGTGCCAAGGAACACTAAGATGAATAAGTACTCCACATATGATCTGCATTAGGTCATATCATGGTACATGTTAGGAAAAAATTGCTCAACTGCATTTTGTTTGGCTAATAAATTTATCTAAAGTTGGCACAAATATACCCCAAAACCTTATACATATATATAACATCGTTATAACGTGTTGAAATGTGTGAGGAAAATTTTCACAGCGTGAACATACTAGAAGAATCATGCTGCAAAAAAGATGCTGATTATATGTTGTGCTCTGATTATGTTGATGTTTATGACCCTTGTACTATTATAGTATTGTTATATATGCCGACAAATTTGTAAGCTAGAATGCCCAACAAACTCTTTGTGTGTATACATCTGTTGGCCTTGGGGTTTCTAATAAAATTAGAAAACAGTGTAACACGCGTTCGAGAATGCCTTCCGTACGTGTCTAGTGCCTACTAAGTACTAACCAGCAATTAACCAATTCCATGACAGTGTTTATAGGAGTATGAATTTTTTAAGGGTACGCGGTCGATGCAAAAAACAAAATCACTAGAACATAGGAGTATGTAGTACACGAGATAGACAAAATCAACTCGACAGCCCAGCTATGAAATATAAAATACTACTGTAAATCGCGCGGAGAACTGTTGGACTTGACATATTGGATGACATTTACTGTACTATGTAAAGTGCCCAATTTCCTAGTACACTGTATGAATCTGTCCTATAATCCAGGAGAATAGTGCACGTACGGACTATGGAGGACTATATATATTTACACGGACTAATTAGTCAATGTAATGACAAGGCTGGTCAGACTTATAGTATTGTTTTTCCAGGGTAATTAGGAACATGAGGAGTTTAATTATATGCGCTGTTTAGGCGAAACCTAAAACGAATTAATGCGTCTTGCAATGTGTGCATAATTAAGCACATCGGTACACATTGAGAGGGGGGATTATATATTACTTGGGAAATAAAATTGAGGACCAGAAATTTGGAATGTTACACTGGTTGAACAAACAAGAAGTGCCATTAAGCAATGTAACTGCATGCCATCTGGTAGATTCAGTGGTTGAGATATATACATGGATTGAAGTTAAGATGTGGATTGATAATCATATCAAGGTTCGAGATCAGCAGGAATAGAGTGGAAGGTTTCATACGAGAGACGACAATCGATTGAAAACTCAGCTGGCGTAGATGCGAAGAAGAGGATGGTTACTTACATGAGTTTTGACATATGCTCCTGGTTCGGCCATGGCTCCACAGCTGCTAGCTGCATTTCTCTTCTCCCACGAAACCTGAACTCATCAGCTCAATGATAGTAGTAGAGGCCGGTTGGGGAAGAGGTAGCCGGAACCGGATCTAGATTGAGCACAGATGTGGAAAGAATGCTGTTTGTTGTGTGTGCAGTAGCAGTGCGAGTGAGGTTTTGAGAGATGTGGCCCGCCTGTGGGGATTGGGACGGAAGGAAGGCTGCTGCCTCCATTTCTACCCGTCTTTTGTCTTTGTCAGTGTGCAGACGAGAAAGAAGACGAGAGAGAGCGAGCGAGAATAAGAGGAATGGAGAGAGAGAGAGAGGGGATATGGCATATGCAGTGGGCGCTCTATGGTTGAGCAGGACACTGCAGCCAAACAGTACTGGCAGTTGTACCAAACAAAGACTTTCCTGCCCTGTCTTGTCCACTCCGGTCGATAGAAATTTAATCTTCCAAACCCAATCCATCGATCTCTCGCCTAGCCAGCATCATGTGATGTTGCATTTTTTTTATAAGAGAATGTATTAATATTGGTAAGTAGCAACACCAATTACATCCAGACTTTCTCTCAAAAAAATTTACATCCAGACTTCGTACCAAAAAATATCTAACAAAACATTGAGGATGAACACAGCAGAAAAGAGAAAAAGGAAAAAAAATGGCCTTATCATAGTGATATGATCAATCGCAGCACCAACACAATAAACACCACCAAAGACAACACCGAACCTAAACAAAACCCTCCAGTGGTGAAGCCTCAAAGAAGAAAAAAGAGCACAAGCCCTTTCTCGTCGGATCAAATGTTCTTAGGTTTTCACCTGGAAGAAAGCCCGAGTTGTGAAATAATAATACTACCAAAATTAGATCACTGTTAAATACAACCAATAAAAACAAGACCTTGGGTTTTCAGAATCATATGCTCTCTAATCTAAGAAATTGAAGTACTCATCACCGTTCCTGAAAAAAGAAATTAAACGTACTCATCACTATTTCTGAACAAGACCTGCAGACAAGTGCAAGCTAGAACCGAAAGTATCCAAAGCGGAGGAGGAGGAAGCTAGCTAGCTAGTATCTGTAGCAGATTCGTCATCAGATGTTCTCTCACTCTCTCTTTCGGCCAAACAGTTCGGCGCAGCCAAAACACAGTGACAAAGTTGTACTGATAGAGTACTATTTTAAATCTTTATAAGTTAGCTAGACATGGAGTAGGACTGGTGCTGCAGAAGGGCGTACGGAGGCGGAGGAATCACGCGGGCTAGCTGGCAGTCAAGTGTGGAGGGGTCCCCCACTAGAGTGTCGTTTGCTTCATGCTTTACCGCCCGCCACGTGTAACTCGTCCCGCTCACTCTTTTCTTGTGGGTCACCAGGGCATATCCACCCAGAGACCTAGACGATCACACTATCCGGTTGAGCTATCTCAAAGTGTACAACCGTACAAACAGCCTACCCAGCTTGGCGATCCAATTACCAAGCTCCGCGCAAACGGTTTGGGATCCGATCTATCAGCGCAATTCATATGGACCTATTTGAGTTACGGTTGCATCAAGGCGGACAACGTGTGAACCGCGGGAGTGTCTGGCCATAGGCCGATTTTAATACTCCCTCTGATCCATATTAGTTGATTTAGATTTTTCTAGATTTGAATAAATCTAGACACTGTTTAGTATATAGGTTTATTCAAATTTTGACAAATTCAAATCAACTAATATGGGTTAGAGGGAGTCATCTTTTTTTATTAGATTGATAACATGTTATATTTAGATCTAAGTCTAATTTAACTAAGCTACGATGAGTTATCCTGCTCGCCGTCTGTTCGCCGCGCCTAGTCCTGGCCACATCCGTCACCTGAGGGACCAGCTGTGCATGTGCGACCACCTCGATGGTTTTGACAGCCTTCCTTGGCGGTGGTGTACTCGTCGGCCCGCTCATGCTGCTCCCTCATAGGCAGCCTGACAGGCGTACATCGTCTCCATCTCTGCCACCCAATGGTCCATGCTCTCCTGGGCCGCTCGATTCGCTGTCGTGGGAGCACGAGAATCGGCGAGGCGTTGCGCGGTGTCGTAGGAATCGACGATGGCCCGCTGCTCGTCCCTCCTTTCCTGAATGGCTTCCTCGGGCTCGTCATCGAAGTGGGCGAGTAAGCCGTCGTCGTCCTCCTACTCCTCCTCTTCCTCCTCCACGTCCATCGCCACCACCAACCCCGTGGCAACTGCCTGTGTGATGCGCTACACCTCTGTTGCGTCATGCGCTTCTCACCGAGTGTACCTTAGCCTACTTACTGCCACAGTGGTGGCATTGCGCACCGCCTTCTCAGCCCCCTCCTTGGCTACGGCGTTGCGCATCACGCTCACCGCCTGAGCAGCGGCTTCGTAGGCCACCGCCTCCACCGGTGCTTTGGAGGCGGCGAGGTTCATTTCCCATACCATGGCTTCGTTGGCATCACGCACCTTCTGCTCTTTGTTGCGGTGAGGCATGGCTATTGTTTGATGTTGCTTTGGTCGAGCTTGGTGGTGCAAGGTCTAGTGTTCATCGCCGCAACAGCGGTCGTCTTTTATAAACCTTGGCTAGGGCGGGAAGCGGCCGCCCGGGCGCGGGATGTTTTCGGTCGTGGGCGGGAAGCAACCACCGGGCGCACGTCTCGGATCATACCAAATGGTGTCATCCATTGGCATCAACTTCTTGACGGTAGCATCATGTTTTCGAGTCTGCATATGGTGTCGTGGTGCAGCTTGGGGAGGTGCTGGCAATGGCAATGGTGGTGCAGACGATGGTGATGAAGCGGGCAAGGCAGCGGCAAATGATACTAGAGGAGACTTTGCCGTGGAAGAGGAATCATTTGTGCCATCTTGCTTGGAGCCCACGGCAGGCTCCTGAGAACTCGCGGCGGGCGAATCTGGTGCCGTGGAAGGGGGAAGCGGTAGAGCTAAGCGCGCGGTGTTGGCAAGTGTCCGAGAGCCTGCATCATCATTCTCACTGATGGAACCTACATCAGAGGAGCTGCTTGTGGCAAGGATCTTAGTCAACAATGTTAGGTCGTAATTACGCATACAAACATCTTGAATTACTTGCTCGTCGAGAGCAAAAATAGAGGGGGTTTGGACGGGTACAGTTGCTGGCCCAGGAGGTGTGGTTGTGGGTTGTGCGTATGGGAAGAGGTTCTCGTCGGACACGACATCACGAGAAATGAAAATACGACCAGAAGTCTGGTCCAAACACTTGTAACCCTTGTACTGTTCGTTGTACCAAAGGAACACGCAGAGACGAGAGGAAAAATCCAACTTGCAGTTATTGTAAGGCCATAAGTTTGGCCAACAGTCACAACCAAATACGTGAAGGAAAGTGTATTCTAGGTGTTCCCCACAAAGACACGTGATAGGAGTAGTTTTTTGGAGATTTTTGGCAGCGTACGATTGATAAGGTAGACGGCAATAAGGAAGGCCTCATCCCAAAAAAGAACAGGGAGAGACGAGTGGGCGATATGAGCAATGCCACTTTTGACGATGTGCCTGTGCTTGCGCTCAGCAATGCTGTTTTGCTTTGATGTGTGTGGGTGATGGAAATATGCCCTATATGAAATAATAAATTGTATTATTCTATATTTTCTGTTCATGATTAAGTTTATTATTTCTTGCTATAATTCTCTTAGTTCCAGATAATTAGTATTTGGAGAAAAACCCTAATACATGTGTGAAATCATAAACACCATTTAGATATCCCTAGTATCGCATCTAAGACTAGTTCATGTATCATTGATAGTCCCGGTTTCCTGACTATGGGCAAAACGACAATGTGTTGTAGAGTTTCCGGTGATATATGAGATCGAGGTTGTTGGGAAAACAACAACGATGGATAGACCCAAGATAATATACCGTGAAACACATCGTCAATATTGTTATCTGTAGTTTCTCATAAACAATGTATTGCCTTTACTAAAGATCGTTTGGCCGTGAGACACATGTGAACTTGGGTACAATATGGATGTGGCAAGATTCTTGAAATGTTGCTCTTACGGAGTAAACATAAAGTTGATGCTTGCTCTTACCGTATGGTACGCCAATTATTCACATGGGGTGCTTGCGGGAATTGCTACTCCTCATGATGGAGAGATACACCATTGGATCACTCATGTACTATGATGTTTGTCATCGTCTGGACGGACACATGATGAAGTTGTTGAACACATGAACATCGATAGTGCGGTATGAGTAAATAGTACATGTCAGATAACGAGAATAACCTAGTGTTTCATCTTGAGCAATGTAAAGTATGGACGAAGCAATACAATATGTAACGGACATAATAGAACGGTTCACACGATAAAGATATTCGTGTTATTTGCGGCGGTTACTACGTGTATCAAGACGCCAATAGTAAGCATTGTCAGAGAATGAGTTCCGGACATGTACGCAAATATCCAAACCCATAGGGTCATAGCATTTAGAATATGATTTTGAATGAAGACTTAGTAGAGAAGTAATTCCGGAGGTGTTCGGAGTGTCTCGTGATATATTGGAGGTGTACGGAATATTGCCGAGAGTGTTCGAATTTTTGAGCATTAGTGAGATGAGAGAAGGGTTCCGAGAGTGTCTTGGATGGTCTTGGAAAGGTTCCAAGATATCCGTGTTGATCCCGGAAGTGTTCAGAGTGGTTCCAGAAGTGCCCGGAATGGTTCCAAACATATATAGAAGGTTTTGGAAGGAGCGGAAGGTTCCGGAAGGTACCAGGGTGACCCGGGTCATCTTAGGATGTCCGAAAGGTTCCATAACTGGTAAAACCACGTTGTCGTAAAGGGCAAAGAAAGATACACTAGTCAAATTCAGACTTTTAGGAGAAAGCTGTTTTTGACTAGGTTTGGATTGAGCTACACCTACTAGAACTTGTCCAAACTTTGGGGCTGGGTCAAGGATGACCCAAGGGGCCTTGACACCCATAAAAGGGCACCAAGGGGCACCCCAAGGGTCACTAAAGTCGTGGACTTAGCCTCCCCAAGCCGCAGCACCTTCGCTGTCCCAAAACCCAAGCCATCGTCGCCCTTCGACCGCCGCCACACGCCCTAGTTGCGCTGCCGCCTCCCTCCTCTCTTATCCACCTCCATGGCGTGGTGTTAACCCTAGGACGGGTGTGCCCTAGGTACTTCTTCTTATACTACGATGCCGGAGTGTTGCCCGAGTAGTACCTCCGTTTGGATCTAATCTTGATGGGAATGCGGAAGCGTTGCCAGATCTTTATCGACATGTTCCCACTTCGACCATGTGTTCTTGATCACACCTCGATGCGGTGTCGCTGATCTTGTATGTGTGGATACCGGTGGAGGTGAAACACTTGGAGCACTTGATCATGGGGATATTCACAAGGAGAAATCTTTTCGCGGCTAGAAATTTTTTGTTTTACGTAGCGCGTTCCCCAACAGTGGCATCAGAGCGGTCTATGTGTAGGCACATGTACGGATAGAGGAATCATTGAATTATGGAATTATTGGTATTTTTATGCTTTCCAATTGTTGCAATTTTGATCTCGGCGGTATTGTGTGATTAGCGACCCGAGCTGACTTTACGATCTTTGGATCGAAACTAGTTTGTGAAGCGTACTTCGGATGCACAAAACAACTTTGTTATGTGCATGTTTTTATGCAATAGCATGAGAAAGATATTTTGCATGTTGGGCTTCTAAGGAGTTGTTGAAATCCTCATGGGGGTCATGCGTAAAGACGAAGTCTGGTGAAGATATATTTGCTATTAGTAGCACTATGAGGGCACACCCCGGATAAGTTAAATAGAAAACAATTGAATCATGGTGCTTTCATACCACGTAGGTAAAGAATGGTTCTCGTCGCAACCATAGAGCCCCGATCTAGCAAAGAGTCTTAGAGGCGTCTACCTTGTTTTTGCGGGGAAATGATGTGGTATAGCAATGTGATGTATGAGATGGGTTATACTATAATCTTGTTGGGTGTGAGTGGCCAAAGCCGCGATAATTGTGAAAGGAATATTCCCAAGAGAGGCAATAATAAATAGGTTATAATCTTATTTCATGTTTATGATAAATATTTATTTTTTGCTATAATTGTGTTAATAGGAAATGTTAATACATATGTGATTTATAAACGGAAAAGGTTCCAAGTAATGCCTTTCTTAATACTAGCTTGTTGATTAACAAATGATTAAAGGTTTCCTGATCATAAACATTGGATGTTATTAATAAGAGGGTCATATCATTGGAGAATGATATGATGAACAGTAACCCGCATTAGATTTAGCTATACGATCAAGTCCTCAAGTTTATATGGCTATCACATTCATAGTAACTCAGTGTCCTTAGACCATGATATCATGTCAACCACATCCATAGGAAAAGTACTTTGATTCCTTCAAACGTCACACAGTAACATGGTGATTATAAAGGTGTCGTCGGGTACTTGGAAAGTGTTAGTTGAGGATCGTGGATTAAGAGTGGGATTTTTCCATCCAGATGACGGAAAGATATACTCAGGACCCTCTCGGTGATATCACATTGACATAGCCTGCAAGCAAAGTGATTTGATTACTAGAATGTTATATCACGGGAACGAGATTGAACTAGGTATGGATGATACCAAATGATTGGATCTCGGACAAGTAAAATATCATGAGACAAAAGGTATTTGATTACATTGAAAAAGGTTCAGACGATCATTGGATTCTCGTGGAGGTAGTGGGATTCATTATGCTACAGGTCCCGCTAATGATTATTGATCAGAGAGAGTCTCGATCATATCTACACATAGTTATCTAACCCGTAGCGAGACACACTTAAGGGTAATCGATGCATTTTAGTGGATAGGAAATGCAAGAGAAAGACATTGGACATCGCAGGAATTGTTCTGTCAAATCTGTCGGAATAGTTTCGGTGTATCAAAACAAAGCAAGGGAATAAAATGTTAATGTGCTCATTAAATAAAGTGTTCATTAAATGAAGTACTTGTTAAATAAGTGTTCATTAATTTGAGTTGCATTAAAACAAGAGAATTAAAGTGCTTTAATGGAAAGACCTTTGATTTCATGTGTGGGAATATAATGTGGGATGAGTGGAGAATGAATTCATGTGAGTGGAGTGTCCACCCACATAAATGGGGGAGACATGGGGGAACCACCATGGCTGACACGCCATGGACCTTTGGGGTGCCCCCCTTTCCTATAAAATGCCTCCTCCTCCTCTCATCTCACTCATTCACCATTCCTCTCATATGCCCTTTAGATGGCATCTTCCCTCCTTTGCTAGATTTGTCCATTGCCAAGTGAAAGGTTCTTAGGCGAAGACCTTCTCTAGATCTTCCCCTCCACCACCTATACCATGCCGTAGTGCTACTGGAGTTCCCGGGGATCCACTACTTCCGCTGCCTGGCTGGAGTGAGGGATGGAAGTGGTTGGCACACCGTATGTATGACCAATTACGGAGGCGCTACCCTGTTGTGGCGCTGATCGTCTGCACGTCCTTGAGTTCGATTGTGTACACTCTACATCAAGCACGTTTGTTTGCGGGGAGTTTATTCTGCTTACGGTCTTCAAGGGTGAGTCCTTCTGAAACTGTTACAAAGTATCGCCTAGATTCGATCTTGGCAGTTGCAACCATAGAAATTTTTTTGTTTTCTATGCAACGAACCCCATCAGTGGTATCAGAGCTATGTCTATGCGTAGATGCTTTATACGATTAAAACACATGGAGATATGGGTGTTGATGATCATGTTATTGCAAACTTTCATGTACTTTGGATATTAGCGGCATAGTGGGATGAAGCGGCTCGAAAAAACTTTACATGTCCTCTCACATGAGACATGTTCCACACTTGACATGCAACTAGTTTTGCATAAGTGGCTAGCGGGTGTGTGTCTCTCCCACTATAGTTAATATCCGATTTACAACGGTTTGCTAATAACTTGGTTATCACCATTGTGGTTGAAGTTCGCAGGTAGATCGGTTCTTTCCGAGAAAACCCATATCCACGTAAAACTTGCAAAAGATAAATTAGAGACGTCTATATTTATTTTTGTTGGGCATGTGTCATGATATGGTAAATGTTATAATTTTAGTATGGTAAGGTACTATCGGTAATTATAAAAAATAAGTGGGAGCGCCATAGACCTTGGCATGACACAAATGGAATGATAGAGATCATACCATGATGCACAAGATAATGATCAAGTGCAATAACCATATCATGTCACTTTTACATATGATTTTTGTTTGCATCTTATTTATGCTTATGTCTATCTTAGAACTTGGTGGTAGCATTATAAGGTGATCCCTCTCAATAAATATTAAGATAATAATATGTTCTTCCTTAGTATGCACTGTTAAGAAAGTTCGTCGTTCCGAAGCACCGCGTGATGATAGGGTGTGATAGACTCTACATTTGCATACAACATGTGTAAGACAATTTTACACACGCGATAAATAAGGTTCTTACTTAGCGAGCCTAGCATGTACAGACATGGCCTCGAAACATGAACCGAAAGATAAAGCACAAGTCATATGGATCATATGATGCCCATACGATGCTCGTCATTGGAGCTGCGCCACCACTCGTGATGATCGGTCGTGGCATAGTAATTTGGTTTGTGTAATCACTAAAAATGACTAGAGAGATGTCGTTTTTGAGTGGAAATTCACATAGTAATATGATTAAAGTTGAACTCAATTTATCATAAACTAAATCAAAGAGAATTTGCATAGTTCGTTGTAGTCACTGGCATTTGTTTACTACCTTGTGTTTAGCTATGATTGAGATAATATAACTATAGGATTCTAGAATTTTTACTTTACGAACTGGTATCGTATTGTTTTATGAGTTTCAATATAAATTTTGAAGTATTATTGCAAAATTTCAGCAAAAACCTCACTTACTCCATGAAATTCAATAAGTAGTATTGAATCAAGAGTAACAGTTCCTGTGTTAGTATCGAAGTATCATGCTTACCTCCATGATCTTTGATATTCGAAAGTTGTTTCAGTATCAAGGTTATCTAGGAGCTGAAATAATTGTTTCACAGACCATCATGTGTGAAAGATATTATGATATCTGAAACAATGTTTGGTTGCAATATAATAGAATATAATTTTAGTAAGATCAGGGCCGGCTTTATATTTTTCGGGGCCCTTGGCCGAAGTCGATAAAAGCCCCTAAAGACAATATATATGTACGTATAACTAGATATATAGATGATATATGTGCCAATTTCACTTGTAAAATATTTAAAAGCATATAATTACATGTTCATAGTCGAGATGTCTATAAATAATTGTTAAGCACTAAAGCATTGTGATATTTAGATGGAAAAATTGGCTAACTTTCTCGAGTAGTATTCATAAGAAAAATGTCTACCTTTTTCATCCTTAGGGAACTCCAGACCTAATTCTCTCACAGGCCCCTTTTCAATTAAAATATTCCTTGTGCAATTATCAAGATTGTTCCATGTTCTAGGATCATAGATAGATGAAAGAGAATCATCTTGGTCATCACCACTAGGAGCATCTGCATGGCAAATAAAAGATTGTAATTGGTTACTTACCTACTTACACTTGGAAAAATTGATGCTAGTTAGTTATTTACTGTTTTCCGGGCATTGTTTATCACCACTAGGAGCATCTTGTTCTTCCCCTATATTGTCCTTATTAATATTAACATCAACATATGCATGGCAAACAAAATATTGTAATTAGTCACTTATTTACAATTGGAAAAATTGATGCTAGTTAGTTATTTACCGTTTTCCGGAAATTGTCCATTGGCCTCAAAGTTTGCATTTGAATTATTCTCATCATCTTCTCCGAGATCAGATTCTTGCCTTTGATTATTATTGTTGACATCGACTTTTTTGTTAGAAAAAACTTATTTAAAGCACCTCTTTGTGAATCAATAAGCTGATTCTCTCTCTTTCTTTTCTTATTTTTCGCAGCACCTGACAATTGCTTCCCCATCGTAACATCTATCAAAGATTAATGTGATGGAATTTATATCAAAGATCGTAATACCGAATCGCGGGATTAATTATAAGGATTAAACCAGGGATTAATAAGAAGGGATTAGACATAAACTTATAGAGGGCAGAACAGTGCCGCAGTCGCAGGGGTGCAGAGCAGGCCGCAGGGCGCGCATCCGCAGGGCAGCACCGCAGCAGGGTGGCAGAGAGAGGCGCAGCCGCGCAGGGGGGTGGGATGGGATGGGGCGCTGCCGTGCTGGGCGTGGCCGCGTGGGCGAGGGCGTGCGACACTGCGGGTCTGCGGCGTGGCGACGAGACCGAGAGGCGAGAGGAAGGAGTTCGCGATTGCAGCAGGGCGACATTTCTGTTTCAGTTCGGCAGCGGTGGGGCGACGTTTCGTTCGTCGATCGATCTCCCCTCCTGGCTCTTTTTCCTAGGCCCTTGTTTAGTGCTAAAAAAATTGGGCCCCCTTGCTTGGGCCTTGGCCATGGCACAACCCTGCCATGGGTTAGAGCCGGGGCTGAGTAAGATACATGTTCTCATATTGTATGATAATTTGCAAAGGTTGGAGACATTAGGCGTCCTGATCTTCCAAAAAAGTTTTAGGAACTAACACTATACTTGCTATTCGCCTTTATAATCTATAGTAGCTTGATCATGAAAGTTTTCATGACAAGGATAGATAAAATATGTATGTAAAATGTTTACTACATTAAAAGGATTCCTAAAAGGAATGAAACTTGAAATAACGCCAAACATTTGATGATGGTGATCCACTTCAAAGTGCAAGTCCAAAGGTATTAGTATTTGACTATACACAATTTGGACCATGTGTCATATGTATGGCATCACTATTGATGTTGATAGATTCTTTTAAAAAGGAAAGATAATGCTGAAAGAGAATCTTGTAAATATTTGCCAAAACAGAAAAAGACTAAAAATTTCCATCTTAGGTATATAGATGATTTATGGTTGTGATAATACAACACTTTTTATCTATATAAATTGTGTCATTTTCCTATCATATCATGCTCCATCTAACTATTGCTATGCTCGATATGCATGATTACTTGTTTTCATTACATTAAATATGAGCTTTGCACATTTAGTAGTTTAGGTAGAGTTTTACCCCTCTTCCTAGTCTTTGACATGTGTGTAGGTGTTGATGATGACTATGGATAAAGCAAAGGCAAAAGGAACAAAGAGACCATAGTATGGAGGAGCTGCAAGACCAGACTTAGCCATTTGAGGTGTTGAAAAAAGTGAATTTTCCAACTTCTCAAACGAGCCCAAGAATACCCAAAACGGAGTTCGTATGAAGAAATGGCGACCAAAATACGAAAGAAACCCGAAGGTTTAACGACCAACTATACGGCGGGAGAAAAAAATTCCGGCCATATAGCTCCCACCATATAGTTGCTAAAAAGGTCGCAAACGACGGGATGTCGCCCCCGGAAGCTCCAAAACCTTCTCTAAGTCATATGACGGTATTGGGTGAACCCTAGGGCACCCCAAGGACTATATAAAGGAGGGAGGAGTCAAAGAAGAGAGGAGGAAGCCACCACCAACCATATACAAGATCTAGATCCCATCTACCGCCTCCACGGCGGCGCCTTGCCGTCGTGCCGCCTCCATAGCCTCTATAGCTCCACCAAGATCCAATCTCCATCAACACCATCAAGCCATCCAAGCAATAAGATGAGGAGAAGGAGGACACCACCATCACCACGCCGAAGCCACCATCATCATGATGTCATCACCATCTCCATCGTCTCTACTCCTTCATCCTTCCCCATCATGGTCTCCGTGATGGGTTGTAACATGGCTTGAACCCCATTTTATTAATGTTATCATGATTTGAGTAATTGAATTATGGTGTGTTCTTGTTAATTAATATGTTTTTGTTTTCTCTTTACATTGTTCTATTCATGATATTATTCTAGTTATTGGAGACGTCCAATCCATTGTTGAGGAATTTACTAGGGATTCATGGTGTGTCACAAAACTTATCATTAGTCTCTTCTCTTGGATAGAACTAATAGGCTATTTGCTATAAGTGATTTGCGGAGGCAATAGGAGCTTAGGATGCACCGCCCAGAGTTCCCCAAGGTCGCTCATGATATAGATAGGTATAGTGTTGTGAATTGCTTGACCCCAAAGTGATAGACAGGATATCTTGTGACTAGCACACTTGCTTAGGAGAGCGGTTGTCCATAGAACTTAATCTGCTATGGTTTACCTTGATTGGTCTTGTTACCTTAATACACTATTCTCTTACGAGATTACCCATGTCCGAAGAGGGTGTGGAGAATTGAGTTGTCTAGTTGCCACTTACCAACGCTGGGAGACAACAGTATTCGAGGGACCGCCACAAGTACAGTTTATAGCTATTCCATAAGCAGTTATCATGCACACCGGTATACACAACATTACTTGAGGAATCATAGCATTAATATTTCATCTCATTGCATTCACCCCTTTCTAGTTTTTTTACTTTGTTCTAGTTTTCTTCCAGTCCTAGTAGTAGTTTTTACAATCATCTTAAATTCATTTATCCTACCAACCTATAGAGTAGACTATTTCCAAACCACGGTTTGGATGCGAACGTGGTCGCATTGACAACATGGTTGCGGGGTCGTGTTCGCCGAGCTCCCATCAGAAGAAACTCTTTAAATATTTGCTACTACAAGTACCGCAATAACCCTGTTGTTGGTACAAAACCCAGTCATCAAATTCGCGCCGTTGCCGGGGAGGCGAAGCGTTCAGTTATCTACTCGCACATAGTTTATTTCTGTTTGTTGTTGTTATCTTACTGCTTTCTTTTATATTGAAAATGATAAAAATTTACAAAATAAAAAATTTATAAAAACTGTTGCTACTAATCATGTCTTCCGAGATAATAAAAATCAACAGATAATTCAAGCGTTGGATGAGATAAAGGATTCAAGTTCATCAAGCCTGATTGCTAGACATGAGCTTATAAATAAATTGCTGGACCAATTGGAAAGTCATTCATTATGGTTGTGTGATAATGATGGATCGTATTGTATAATTTGTATAACATATGACCACCTTAATTTTCAATGTAAGTGTTCCAACAATCCTACTCTAGTAAATTATAATTGAGATAAATCCTATGCTAGGTTAGACGTATTAGAGTATGTTCTTTTCAAAGGTGCATCTGAAATGGTATTTAGACTAATAAGTATTGATGTTAAATGTGAAGCACTTGATAGAGCTTTTAATTTAGTATACCTCATATTCCTCTTTTACGAAAATAATTTAAGTAATAATACATTGGTATTATATTATTTGAAGCGGTCTAAAACCGTCATGGAGAAAGATAACCTTTTGCAGGACTCACTAAAGAGCGTAGAGGAAAATGAGCACAAGAAAGAGGAGGAATAACGGATTGATCACCCGCTCACACCTTCAACTCCTAATTTTGATTCTATCATTACTATTAAAACACTAGTCGATGAAAAGGAGGAACAAAAAGGTGAGGTTTACAAAGAGAGTCACACTACAAATTTTTTTGTGATACCTCTCACTATAGTAGTGATTTTTATGATGCTAAAACTGTTGATAATTGTTCTACGGAGGCCTTGTGACTAGATACTTATATAGATAGCATTAATAATAATGAACTAGAGATACAACCTTGTTATACTAACATGAAGGGTCCTGAACTCCCTGCTATGAAGGAAGAGTACTATGAAGTGTTCCCCTATAAAGGTAACCAAGGTAAATATTTAAGAATTATAAAATAATCTTCAATCCTCTCATTGCAGCTATACACGGAGGCATTTTCACCAAGCTTGGTGCATCAACACTCGCTTGAAAGCGAGAAATTGTTCATCTACATGATGTCGATGCACCGTAAGCGGGCACGACTCTGACTGAACTATACTCTAAGATGCTCCAAGATGGTATGTACAACCTCACCTCGAGTCGATATCCCTTGGGATACAGGTGGGTAATGTATGGAGAATCCTAGCAAGGCTTTATGTCTTTAAAGAGAGCGCTTCCGGAAAGGCAACCCGGAAGTCATTAGGCGTCTTTCTTATTTTTGTGTCTTGAGTCTAGTTGCATTCATGTTGCATTGGCACTTTTATTCTTTGCATGTCTTGCTATTAGAGTAATCTTTTTGAAGTTTTCAAAAGGTAGAATTTATTGTTACTATGTGTTCCATAAACTCGGTTGTACTTAAATCCGTTTTATACATGCTAATGTTGGTCAAAAATTTAAACTATCATTTTTCTGTCAAAACATGGTGTTTCGCTAAGTTTCAGGTTAAGAAAATTTTTTCAAAGAAACAGGTAAATTTTGGCGACTCTAGAAGGTTTAATGACCAACTATACGGTGGGAATAAAAATTCCGATCGTATAGTTGCGGTCATATAGTTATCGATGCCTTCTTCGAATTCTTATTTCAGGTTGCTGCATGTTTGATGACCAACTATACGGCGTGAAATATTTTTCCGGCTGTATAGTTCCGGTCCTATAGTTGGTGCGACCATAAAATCACTATGGGAAGGTAACCCAGGTATCAAAAAATCGATATATTTTCTCCCTACTTCCTCTAAAACCTCGAAACTCCACATGGGATCTTCTCCCTTGATCGAGGGGAAGCCGAATATCTATAAGCAATAAAAGTTCTACCTCAGAAACTTCCTAGACTATAATTCTCTATAGAAGTTCATGTTTTCTTTTTTACTTTCCTTTTATCGGTGGGTAAATGAACTATGTTCGTATATCAAACCGATGCATTTTATTTTGTGTGTTATTTTTGCAGGGACTTGAACCCTGTGTGATGACGTGTACCATAGTGCCAACCGTGTAAACACTCACATGAGCCACTTGGTTGCTCCAATTCAACATGACTACCTATTCATGTCTAGTAAAACCTTCCAACTCAAACCTCCTTTAAATAAGCACATAGGGGTTTCACACTCGTGTTTCATATTTTGTCTCACTTACACTTCATCACAATCTAGGAGAAGTGCACTTCTATAATTAGTTTGTTGACTTAAGCGTGGTGTTTAGGTTGACGAACCGACTCAGTGGGACTTGTATTTTTATCACATGTGAGCTAAACCCGTGTCTTCAAAAACACAAAAATATTTTGTTTTCTTTCTAGTCTTGTTCCTACCAGGTTCTTAAGGAAGGCATACACTGGATCGTGAAGCATTCATTGAAGCAAAGGTTCTTTGTCCATCAAAGTAGAGGTTAAAAGCACCTCAATGGTAAAAGTGTGTCACTCATGCTTGAACTTAAGCTTGGAGAGGTAACCACTTCTTATACTCTCTTTTGATAACTACATTTCTTTTGTTTTCATGATGTTCTCAAGTTGGTATTTTCTTAGCTTGGGGAGGTTATTTTGCATGCGTGGAGTCTTGTTCAATGTTCTTTATCTGAAAAAGTGCTCATGCTATTGTGTATCCCTCTATTTTTGAATGTTTTCTTAGGTGAATTTTTGTTCATATTTATATAAAGGGATATACTTGCTCATGTTAGGCCCCATAGGAGACAAGCCATAGCTTTGATGCACCTTGTCCAACTTTTATCTAGCTTGTGAAAAATATTATGATCCTTTAAATATACATTGACATGTTCTCTACATTTTGAAAAGAAAAAATATAATAAAGAAGTTCTTTGAAACTTGCTAGTTGTCACTATTTAAAATTGTCTTAAGTGAATGGTTATGGAGTAGCACGACCCCATAGTGTTGGAAATGATGGTCTTAATAGATGCTTACTAAGTGCGTTATCAAATAAGCAATGATGTTTCAAAGTTTTGAGATTACATATGCCAAAATTTTGTCTTGGAAATCAAAGTGAGATATTTCTTTATGCGTGTCTTGCGCCACTGTCACACTACATGGGATGCTAACAAATCCGCTAGCCTTTGGACAATCCAAAAAGAGGAGACTCTTGGAGTTTGGCTATGAGTTGCCCAACATATGTAGCAAAAATGCTATATTTGGGTATGCATTGTTATTCTCATGGACCTGCTTAAAAGCAAAAGTCGGAATACTCCTCTGACCATTATGAGAAATCATTATACCAAAAAGGTAAACCTTGGTAATGGTCACGAGTGTCCTTCCTAGCCTACACAATCTCGATTGAACATATACCACTCTTTTGGCATGGTCTCGTTACTAAGAAATAGATTTTATATGAGGTAAACAATCAAACTTTGCACTTGAGAGAATTTAATAGATGGCATGACTGGGCAGCATTGGAAAACTCTATCTCTATTTATGACTGACAACTAACTGTATTCATCTTTGCGTTATACAAATAAAAATACAAAAATACAATAAAGTGCGCATAGAAGGATCACAAGTTTACTCGCAAGCTAGATTTAACTTTGACATGGGGCATAGAAGTTTTTGACTAATCTCTAGTGGTTTGGAATAATATAACTCAGCTTATATTGCCTTGTATGATTATGTGCTCTCTTGCTTTGAGCTTGCAGGAAAAAACAAGAATACGGTGCATTGATTTTCAATGATAAGCAAGATCACATCCATTAAGTTATCGATCCCTTTTGCTCGAGGACGAGCAAGATCTAGCTTGGGGAAGTTAATGGCTGTGATAATACAACACTTTTTATCTATATAAATTGTGTCATTTGCCTATCATATCATGCTCCATCTAACTGTTGCTATGCCTGATATGCATGATTACTTGTTTTCATTACATTCAATATGAGCTTTGCACATTTAGTAGTTTAGGTATAATTTTATCCCTCTTTCTTATCTTTTACATGTGTGCAGGTGTCGATGATGATTATGTATAAAACAAAGGCAAAAGGAACAAAGAGAGCATAGTATGGAGGAGCTGCAGGACCAGACTTAGCCATTTGAGGTGTTGGAAAAAGTGAATTTTCCCAATTTCTCAAAATAAAAATCCAAGAAAACTATGTTGTATCCCTCTTTGATATGGATCCAACAATCCCAATAACACCCAAAACGGAGTTCGTACGAAGAAATGGCGACCAAATTACGGAAGACACCCAAAGGTTTAACGACCAACTATACAGAGGGAGAAAAAATTCCAGCCATATATCTCCCACCGTATAGTTGCCAAAAAGGTCTCAAACGATGGTATTTTGCCTCCGGAAGCTCCAGAACCTTCTCTAAGTCATATGACGGTATTGGGTGAACCCTAGGGCACCCCCAAGGCCTATATAAAGGAGGGAGGAGTCAAACAAAAGAGGAGGAAGCCACCACCAACCATATACAAGATCTAGATCCCATCTACCGCCTCCATGGCGGTGCCCTGCCGCCGTGCTGCCTCTATAGCTCCACCAAGATCCAATCTCCATCAACACCATCAATCCATCCAAGCAAGAAGAGGAGGAGAAGGAGGACGCCGCCATCACCACACCGACGCCATCATCACCACGCTGTCATCACCATCTCCATCGCCTCTACTCCTTCATCCTTCCCCATCATGGTCTCCGTGATGGGTTGTAACATGGCTTGAACCCCCTTTTATTAATGTTATCATTATTTGAGTAATTGAAGTGTGGTGTGTTCTTGTTAATTAATATGTTTTTGTTTTCTCTTTACATTGTTCTATTCATGATATTATTCTAGGGATAGACATGTTATGGGTGTATTATTTTCTTGTTAAACAATGTGGTTCTTAGGTATTGTATATCGGTATTGGATACCAAATTTGTTGGTATGAAGTGTCATACAGAACAACACAATTCATGAACTACAATGGCCTAAGTAACTAGCAAAAGAAATATGTGATGATGTTCATCAAAAACAAATAATGTGTTATTTTATTTCTCATTGACATCAAAGCTTGCCTTCAAGATTTCTATTAATAATTTTATTTTGTTCCGGTATTATGAGAATAATAGTTATTCAAATAATAAATGTATTCCATAGAAGATGGATGAACTTTGACAAATCTAGTTGGATAAATCACGTCCATAAACACTGATGCTAAAAAGTTGCAAGATGAATGATTGAAATATCACTTTTTGAGTGACATCGCCAATTAAATTATATTGGAAAGAAAACAAGAACAAAAACTCCAAGTTAATGGATTTTTGGAGTCTTTTGATTTTTATTAATTGATGTTTGTGAAATTTTCCTAGGGATAATTGAAACCTCATTCATGGGCGAAAGAAGAACGAACGACTAACCTATTGGACATAGTGCATGCTGATGTATATTGTCCATTATGTGTATTCGTGAGTGATGGATTTAAACTTCATAAGCTTTCTCCAAAATTTGATTAAATACATTTACTTAATAAGGGAGAAGTATGAAACATTTGAAAATGTTCAAATGATTTCATGTTGAAGTGGAAATTCATTGTAACAAGAAAATAAAGAATTTATGATTGGATCATAAAGGAAGATATTTGAGTTACAAGTTTAGCAAAACACCTAAGATTTAAGGAATTATTCCATTGACTTGCGTTTCTTGAAACACCATAGGAGTATGGAGTGTTCGTGAAATGTAATAAAACCTTGTTTGACATGGTAAGATCAACAATGTTATTTATAAAATTGCCATTATATTTCAAAAATTAAGCTTTAGTGACTACCGCTTTTACACTGAAAATAGCTCCATCATGATTCGTTGAAATGACACCATATGAGTTATGGTTTGGGATAAAACTCAAGTTGTCTTTTCTTAAATTTTGGTATGCTAGGCATAAGTAAAAAGTTTACAACCAAAGTTGGATGAGCATATCTTTATAGGATATCCCGAATAACCGTTGGGTATTCCTCCATAGCACCGAAGACAAAAGCGTTTGTCTCTTAGAACGTCAAGTTCCTCGAGAAGGAATTTTTCCGAAAAGTTTAAGTGGGAGGATAATAGAACTTTGACAAGGTTATTGAACCTTAGCTATATGTGCTGAGTTACGCAGCGCCGGAAAGTGTCCCAGAGGCAGCCACAATGCTCATGGCTCATGTTCCTCAAAGGTTGTGGTCATGGAGATCTAAGTTCCTATTGGACCGTGTAGGTCGAGTAAACAATAAAATACTCCCTCTGACCCATATTAGTTGACTCACATTTGTCTAGATTTGGATGAATATAGACACTATTTAGTATATAGGTTCATCCAAATTTTGACAAATCCAAGTCAACTAATATGGGTCGAAGGGAGTACTAAGGTTTGAGATTAAATCATTATATTTTGACAATAATGAACCAACTACATGCAAAGAAGCGATGATGCGCCCTGACTCCATCAAATGGCTTGAAGCCATAAAATCCGTGATTGTTTCATACACGAGAAACCAAGTTTATGAACTTGAAAGACCCTCTGAAAGGCATAAAGCCTATAAGTCGAATTTGGATCCATAAAGAAACAGACATGGATGTTTACATCTATTAAATAGTCGACATGTCGATAAAGAGTTTACAAAAATGTTCAAAGAGTTGAACACGACAAGGTTCGATCTTTCGTAACGATATTTAGTCTAAACAGATTAGTGTAGAAACCACTACATATGTCAATTGTTGTATATACTAGCTGAACAAACAAAACAATATTCTTCAAATAGAATGGTTGCCTAGGACGTGTATGTGACACGGTCTGAAGGGTTTTGTTAAATCAAAGGATGCTAAAGGAATGCATGCTTCAATAGTTGAAATAAGCATCGCGGAGTTGGAATCTTCACCATGATGAAATTGTTAAAAGGTTTAATTTCATAGGTGATGATGAAGATGCTTGCATTTGCAAGAAATTAAGTGGGAGCGCTGAGACATATTTCTAATGCATTTTGTATAAGACATGTTGTTGATTTTAAATGATGTATCTTTTATTTGACACAAGTTAATAATTTCATTGAAATTATGTTTGGATGAAAGACTTAAGAAAAACCCAAATATTAGGCATCAATGTCTATTTGGATAGACTAAGACGCTAATATGGTTATGCCAAATGTACATAGATGAAATATTGAATGAGTTCAATATGGAAACAACGAGAAAGGTTCATGCCACATGGAAAGGTCGAATCAAGATTCAAGTGTTTTGACACTTGGTGAGTAAAATCACATGGATATCTTGATAATCAAGATTCAAGTGTTTTGACACTTAGTGAGTAAAATCACATGGATATCTAGATAAACGATATTCAAGTGTTTTGACACTTGGTGAGTGAAATCACATGAATATCTTGATTAATCATTTCATGATATGTACATATCCAGATATGTCCTATGCTCTAAAGGTTATTAGCATATATACCAGGATGACTCATAACATGATCATTGGACATAGTAAGGATATTCTTATGATCTTTGGAAGAACTAAGAATATATTTTCTATATAGAAGTGACAGATAGTTCATTGTAAAGTGTTACATTGACACTATATAGATAGTTCATTGTAAGGTGTTACATTCGCACTATACAAATAGTTCATTGTAAAGTGTACATTGGTACTAATTTTGTCACAAGGTACAAACTAAGTTTATCTCAATTTAGGCTATTGGTTAAGGTATCACAATGTAATGGAAGAAAGTTCCATGGTGGATTTGGACGATGAGTTCCAAAAGTTATGGACATTGTGACGAATACTACAACGAAAGGCTAAGTATAAGACTACTATGGTAGCAGCAAAGGAACTAGGTGTGGTTCGATGGGATAATACTATGAAGATATAGTGTATGCCAATTATATCAACATGTTTTAAACCCCAAGGAACTAAGGTCTCACCAAATTTATACAAATCCACCTCATTTGAGAATAAGTGATGCATAGAGACACAAAGACATGCAAATACACCCAGAACTGAAAGTGTCAGATCTTGATATTATGTTTTCCACTAGAAAACATGTATATATAAAACACCAAAGTGCCATAGGTGTTGAATGCGCAAGTTTTTTCAGACTAGATTATTGAGTCTAGTGTAAGTGGGAGACTGAAAGGAATATGCCCGAGAGGCAATAATGAAGAGGTTATTATCTTACTCCATGTTTATGATAAATTTTTATTTTTAGGATATAATTGAGTTAATAGGAAACATTAATACATGTGTGATTTATAAACATAAAAGGTTCCAAGTAATGCCTCTCTTAATACTAGCTTGTTGATTAACAGATAATCAAAGATTTCCTGATCATGAACATTGGATGTTATTAATAACAGGGTGATATCATTGGAGAATGATATGATGAACAGTCACCCGTAGTTGATTTAGCAATATGATCAAGTTCTCAAGTTTATATTGCTATCACATTCGTAGTAACTCAATGTCCTTAGACCATGAGATCACGCCAATCACATCCATTGGAAAAGTACTTTAACTCCATCATACATCACACCATAACAGGGTTATTATAAAATTTTCGTCAGGTACTTGGAAAGTGTTAGTTGAGGCTTGTGGATAAAGAGTGGTATTTGTCCATCCAGACGCCAGAGAGATATACTCAGGGCCCTCTTAGTGATATCACATTAACGTAGCTTGCAAGTAAGTGATTTGGTCACTAGAATGTTATATCATGGGAACAAGAAAAATAGTACTTGTCGGGAACAAGATTGAACTAGGTATGGATTATACCAAATGATCAGATCTCGGACAAGTAAAATATCGTGAGACAAAAGGAATTTGATTATAGCAAAAAAGGTTCAGACGATCATTTGATTTTCGTGAAGCTAGTGGAAGTCATTATGGATCTCCAAGTCCTACTAATGATTATTGATCGTAGAAAGTCTCGCTCATGTATACATAGTTCTCGAACTCGTAGGTAGACACACTTAAGGGTGGATAGGGAACGCAGGAGAAAGATACCAGACATCGCAGGAATTGTTCTGTTGAATCTGCCGGAATTGTTTCGGTTTATCGAAACAAAGCAAGGGAATAAAATTTTAATGTGTTCATTAACTCATTAAATGAAGTGTTAATTAAATTGAGTAGCATTAAAACAAGTGAATTAAAGTGCTTTAATTGAAAGACCTTTAATTTCTTGAGTGGTAATTTAATGAGCGATGAATGGAGAAAGAATTCATGTGAGTGGAGTGTCCACCCACATAAATGGGGGAGAGGCGGGGGAACCACCATGGCTGCCATGCCATGGACCTTTGGGGTGCCCCCTCACCTATAAAAGGCCCCTCCTCCTCCTCACGTCTCACCCATTCACCATTCCTCTCATATGCCCTTTGTATGGCATATTCCTCCCTTTGCTAGCTTTCTCCATTGCCAAGAGAAAGGTGCTTAGGCGAAGCCCTTCTTGAGATCTTCCCCTCCACCACCTCTACCATGTCGTAGTGTTGCTAGAGTTCCCGGGGATCCACTACTTCTGCTGCCTGGCTAGAGCGAGGGACAGAAGTTGTCGGCACACCGTACATGTGACCGATTACGGAGGCGCTGCCCTCTTGTGGCGTTGATCGTCTTCACGTCCTTGAGGAAGGTAGTGTACACTCTACATTAACCACGTTTGTTTGCAGGAACATTATCCCCTTATAGTCTTCAAAGTGTGTCCTTCTGAAACCGTTACAAAGTATCGCCTAGATTCGATCTTGGCAGTTGCAACCGTAGGAATTTTAGTTTTCTATTGAATGAAGTGTAGGGGTTCGTAGCATGGAAAACAAAAAAATTCTACCGCATGCACACATACAAGCCAAGATCTATCTACTATATTATAGCAATGAGTCGATTAGAGTACTCACCCTCAAAGATTCCAATGCGGTTAACGAGAGCAGATTCTCGTGGATGATGTAGTCGTACACTTGCCGATCTCAAGATCGTGTAGAAGATCCTTCCGACGCTGTGTTCCAGCAGTGCTTCCATAGTCGGTCACACATTCGGTACTTGATGAAGACCTTCCTATCCCTTGTTCCGGCAGGCAGCGGAGGTTGTAGTTCTCCCCTCGCGATTCCGGCAGCACGACAACATGGTGTCGGAAGTAGAGGGAAAATACTGCAGAGCTTCGCCCAAGCCGGAGCAGGTTATGGTGGATCTAGGGTTTCCGGTGATCTAGATTTAGAGGGCTAGAGATGAGGTGGTGGAGTCAGCGGCGGCTAGGGCGACGGCGACAAGACGGCGGCGGCGGTTTAAGATCGGCGGCGGCGGCGTCGGCGGCGTATGCTACCACGCAAGGTGGGGAGGGCTGGTGGTAGCCTCTTGGGGCATCCCCTCCCCTCTATTTATGAGAGGGAGGGCATCTTAGGAGAGAGAAAGATAGCACACTGAACTGTGGAGTATTGATTCTTCCGAGTGAGGAAAACATTCTTCACCTCATCGGTAGCATCAGCTGCAGGTTGTTCACCCAGCGGTGCATCCGGCACATAGGTCAAATTACCGGCATTAAGGATAATCCTCAAGTTGCGGATCCAATCCGCGAAGTTGCTTCCATTGTTTTTCAACTTTTCTTTCTCTAGGAACGCATTAAAATTGATGGTAGGGGGCACCATTGATCCTCAAATTATTTTCAATAGTTTAGACTAAGTTTATGACAAATTGAGTCCTAATTAATAAATAAATTAATCTAGGTGAACTCTGAAGGGAATATGCCCTGAGAGGCAATAATAAAGTGTTTAGTATGTGTATTCCATGTATATGATAGATGTTTATTTTGCATGCTATAATTATATTAATACGGAAACGTTAATACATGTGTGTTTAATAAACAAACAGAAATTTCCTAGTTATGCCTCTCTCATAAACTAGCTCGTTGATTAACAAGATGATCAAGGTTTCCTGATCATGGACATTGGATGTTGTTAATAACGGGATCACAACATTAGTGCAATGGTGTGATGAACATTCATCCGAAGTATAGCATTACGATCAAAGTCATTAAGTTTATATTGCTATAACAACTTACGAAGTGATCCTAATCCTTAGACCATGAGATCATGTCAATCACTAACACCGAAAGAGTTTCTTGATAACATCAAACGTCACACCGTAACAGGGTGATTATAAAGATGGATTCAGAACTAATAAAGTGTTATGTTGAGGCTCATGGATCGAGAGTGGAATTTGTTCATCCCGATGACGGATAGATATACTCTGGGCCCTCTTGGTGATATCACATTGATTAGCTTGCAAGCAAGTGAGATGATCACTAGAATGTTATATCACGGGAACGAGAAAAGAGTGCATGTCAGTAACGTGATCAAACTAGGTATGGATATACCGATGATCGAATCTCGGACATGTAATATATCGTGAAACAAAGGGATTAAGATACTAGCGTAAAAGGTTCCGACGATCACAAGAAAGTCATCGTTGAATGTGTGGGAGTCAGTATGGGTCTCCAGATCCCGCTTCTCATTATTGATCCGAGAAGGGTCTCGATCGTGTACGCATTATTCACGAACCGTAGGGTGACACACTTAAGATACACCGACATCCAACTGGAGCAAAAGTTTCATGCCGAAAGAATAAACAAGCGCAGGAATTTATTTCACTAGATACCGAAACAGGTTTTCGGGTGAAATTGCATAAAGTGGTTATGCATGTGAAATGGAATTCTAGCAAGGGGTTATTTGTGAATGTTTGTCATTAAAGTAATTGACAAAATTCTGAATAAAATAGAAGAGTTTTATTTAATGAGAGTTTGCATTAAATTTGGTGGAAATTTAATGGGAATTTGAGTGGACTTTTGAGTGGAGAAAATTTAAAGGGCATTTTGTGAGTGGAGTGTCCACCCACATGAATGAAGGAGGGGAGGGGGCAGCCCCCATGGCCGGCGGCCACCCCCTTGGGTGCCCCCCTCCTCCTATAAAAGGATCCCCCGCCTCACTTGTCTCTCACACCTCCTCGTGAAGGATCTCTCTCCCCCTCTAGAATTTATCCCCCATGGTCTCGGACTAGCGAGATACATGTTCCCGGTGGCTATTCGGCAAGAAAGAGTTGTGCTTCCGCTGCATCGCTGGAGCGAGGAGGCGGAGGTTGCTCGGTGCCTCGAACGTGTGTGCGGGCACGGATGCTGTTGCTGATTTCGGCGCTAGGACTTCCTCTCGATCTTGAGATCGGCAAGAGATCGTCTACATCAACCACGAGTTGAACTCGTTAAGCTTTGTCGGTCTTCAAGGGTATGTTCTCTATGGATATACATCCGCCCGTTGTTTGTATCTAGTAGATAGATCTTGGTACGTAGTTCCCATCGTAGGAAAAATTTTGTTTTCTATGCTGCGAACCCTACAAACTCCCACTCAAAAAAATATCCCTCACATTGTTTTAGTGATCACACGAACCAAATCCACCACATCAACACTGATCATCATGAGATTAGATGTAGCTTCAATGGCAAACAATCAACATGTTCATCATATCTACTATATGACTCATGCTTTACCTTTCGGTGATCCGTGTTCCGAGACCATGTTTGTACATGCTAGGCTCGTCAAGCTCAAACCTTAGCTTCTGCATGACAAAATCTGGCTTGCTCCCGTTTTATACACTCGCAGAATCTAACACACCCGATCATCACGTGGTGCTTCAAAACAACGGTGCCTACTAAGGATGAACACTTTATAACTTGATATTTTGTGAGAGGGATCATCTTATAATGCTACCGCCGCGAAATAAGCAATACAAGATGCATAAAAGGATTACCATCACATGCAATTCATAATATGTGATATGATATGGCCTTTCTTCTTGTGCTTCCGATCTCCATCTTCAAGCACGAACATGATCTACATCATCACCAGCATTGCGTCAAGGTCAATGGCGCCGCGCCATGGTTGTCATCCACCAGCATCAACTATTACAACTACTTTGAATAATAGACACGTAGGTCTTAACGAATTTAAAATACAACCATATGGCTCCTGCCGATTGCTAACTTACAATAAGGAACATGGCATACATCATATATAATCACAATCATGGCCATATCACATCACAGCACACCCCTGCAAAACAAAGTTAGACGCCTCTAATTTTCTTTGCATGTTTTACATGGTTTGGGCTTTCAATAAGTGTCGTTATAACTTACGAACAAGAACCACAACGTTGATGCTTGAACTATCAAGTGCCCGTTGTAAATTGAATCTATACTATGATGGGAGAGACAGGCACCCGCAAAGCCACTTATGAAATACAAGTTCCATGTCAAGCGTGGAGCAAGTCTCATGAACGATGTCATGTAAGGTTAGCCCGGGCCACTTCATCCCATCATACCGCAAGATGCAAAGTACACAAAAACCAATTGATAATAAAAGCACCATCGCCCATAATGAACATTGTGTTCTACTCGTGAAACAGATCTACATATAGAAACGACTCTGATACCACTGTAGGGGTTCGTAGCATGGAAAACAAAAAAATTCTACCACATGCACACAAACAAGCCAAGATCTATCTACTAGATTATAGCAACGAGTCAATTAGAGTACTCACCCTCGAAGATTCCAAAGCGGTTAACGAGAGCAGATTCTCGTGGATGATGTAGTCGTACACTTGCTGATCTCAAGATCGCGTAGACGATCCTTCTGGCGCTGCGTTCTGGCAGCGCTTCCGCAGTCGGTCACACGTTCGGTACTCTATGAAGATCTTCCTCTCCCTTGTTCCGGCAGGCAGCGGAGGTTGTAGTTCTCCCCTCGCGATTTCGGCAGCACGACGGCGTGGTGTCAGAAGTAGTGGGAAAATCCTAAGACGGAGCAGGTTATGGTGGATCTAGGGTTTCCGGCGATCTAGAGTTAGAGGGCCGGAGAGGAGGAGGTGGAGTCGGCGGCGGTTAGGGCGACGGAGACGAGCAGGCAGCGGCGCGGCGGCGATGGCTTGGGCGGCGGCGGCGCAAGGTGGGGAGGGCTGGTTGTAGCCTCTTGGGGCAGCCCCTCCCCTCTATTTATGAGAGGGAGGGCAGCTTGGGAGAGGGGATTTTGAATCCTTCCCCAAATCACTATCCAAGTTGGAGGGAAAGAAGGACTCTTTCCTTCTTCCACTGGGAAACCATTGTTCTAGTTTGACTTTTCAAACCTGCTTTTTGACTTGCAATTTGGAGCTCAATTCTTCTGTTGCAAATGCCCAACCAAGTGACCTAGGACATAATCCAATCATTCCACTTAACCATGAAACATTCATGAACCATTCCCCTTCCGGTCCGGTGAACCTTCTAGAACCTCTCCGATGAAAACATCATAATCATTCCCGAACTCCAGAATTGGACATTCCTTATATGAATCTTATTCTCTGGACCATTCCGGATCTCCTCGTGATATCCCAGATCCCATCCGAGACTCCGAACAACATTCGGTCTCCCTACTTACATTCCATATCTACTAAACAACACTGAATCCTTAAGTGTGTGTCCCTACGGTTCGTGAATTATGCGGACATGATCGAGACACTTCTCTGATCAATAACCAATAGAGGAATCTGGAAATTCATATGGCTCCCACATACTTCTATGATTACTTTGCGATTGAATGAACCACTTACATATGATACCAATTTCCCTTTGTCTCGCGATAGTTTACTCATCCAAGGTTTGATCGTCGGTATCTCTGCATACCTAGTTCAACCTCGTTACCGATAAGTACTATTTTATCGTTCCCGTGATATGATCCCTTGTGATCCAGTCACATTATTGGAAGCTAATTGGATGACATTCCACCGAGAGGGACCAGAGTATATCTATCCATCATATGGATGGATAAATCCCACTCTTGATCCATGCGCCTCAGCACATACTTTCCGAACACTCAATGCCACCTTTATAGCCACCCAGTTACGGTGTGGTGTTTGATGTCATCAAATCATCCTTTCGGTGATGGTGATTAGCATGATCTCATGGTCGAAGGAATTAGGTTACTATGTATCAGAAATCTTATAGCAAATGAAATATTGAAATGACTTGATCTTTATGCTACGCTTATCTATAGGAGTATGTCCATCACACTATTCTCCTAATGATATGATCTTGTTGTTAATAACATCTCAATGTTCATGATCGATAAACCACGATCATCTATTAAACAAAAAGTTAGTATTATAAAGAGGCTTTACCAGGGACTCTAATTTAGTTTACAAATCACATAAGTATTAATGTTTTCGGTTAATACTATTATAGCATGAATGTAAACATTTATCATAAACACAAAGATATAATAATAACCACTTTTATTATTGCCTCTAGGGCATATCTCCAACATGAACCCCATCCAATTTTCATAATATTATTGTAATAGCCATAGTTTTTTTTTACTTCATTAGCTAGGGTAGCAATAGTATTAAGAGAAAGGTGTGGCGATGATGGTCAATAAATTATGGACCTCGATGCTATGCCCATGGCATGTGAAGATGTTTCCGGCGCCAGAAGACGTTGATGATGGAGATCATTGGCGTGAAGTGCTATACCATATCACTATATGAATTGCATGTGATGTTAATACTTTTCTTTAATTTATTTGTTGTGTGGTTGTCGTAATAATAAGGTGATCCCTCACTTAAAAATTATCAAGTTAAATGTGTTATCCCTAAGTTAGGCATCACATAACATGAGTTTTAAACTTGTGTAGGTCATGTAACATGGGTGCACCTAGCGACGTTCATAATATGGGTGCGAGACTTTCGGTTCTCTTGATATACTACCTAGAAAGTGTAGAGTATGGAACACAAGAATCAAAAGATTAAAAAGAATCATATGGAGATGTGATTGGTATGATTATCTGCTAGTTTTTGTCCCTAGCATGCCAGTGACATTGGTGTCGGGAAAGTAAGACGCGGATCTTGAAACACTAAGTATTAATTATGAGGGATATTGATTCTAGTGGGAGCTACAAAATAATTAAGTTATTAATTTTGAGTATCTCATTAATCATGAACTATTAATCAAGTGAATTTGCATAGTACATAGTAGTCATTGGCATCGGTTATCCACCTTTCACTTAGTTTGTTAATTGATATAAAAGAACTATAGGTATCTAATAATTTTACTTTACGGATTGGTGCCATAATGTTAGAGTGACAATTAAATATTGAGTCCTATCGCAAACTTTTAGTAAACCCTCTCATGCTCCATGCAATTTGAGCAAAGAGTAATGGTTCCAATTAGTATCTACATCATGCTTTCCTCCATGAAACTTGATCTTCAAAATATATTTTGAGAATTTGAGTGTTCCAGGAACTGAAAAGATTATTTCAAAAAAAGAAAGGAGTAAAAGATATTTGATATCTAAAACCTTGTTTTGTTTCAAGAAGATTGAGAATTATTCAAGTGCAATATGTTCTCATATTTTATTAGTGTATGCAAAGATTGAAGACACTAGGTTCCTAAATCAGTCAGAAGTTGAAGCACTGATCTTGTTCTCATATCCCTCCTATCAAGATATAGTAGCTTCATCATGTAGTAGTCATGATGGGATGGATAAAAAGGTATGGTTAAATTGTTTTCCATACTTAAATATTGCTAAAAGTTGAATCCAAAAGAAGGATAGTCATGTGATGATAGTGAATAAAACATCAACTTCAAAAGTGTAAATCCAAGGGTGCTAGTACTTGACTAACATGCCTAGGATCAACGTGCCAATGTAGATGGCACCACTATTGACGTTTATGCTTCTTCTACAACAACAGGAAAAACCAAAAGGAAAAAATGCAAAATTATATGGCAGAAAAGAAAGTCTGGAAATGTCCATCTTAGGAGTATATAGATGATATACAAGTTATGGATGTATCATTTGCTAGTTATCAATGTAATTCTTGGGTATTGGATACCAGATTGTTTAGTATGAAATGTCATACAAAGAAACACAATGTAAGAACTACAATGGCCAAAGTAACTAGCAAAGGATGTGGTAATGATGCACGACAAGAACAAAATAAATTGTTATTGTGTTCGTCGTCGGCATCTTACCTAGACTATGAGATTTATTATAAGATCTTAGTAATTGTTATATATCTCTGACTTTATAAGAACAATGGTTGTTCAACTTGAAATTGTGATCCATAGTGGATGGATTATTTATTATAAATCTTAATGGTGATACACACATCATAACGTGTGGCATCCCGCAAAACCACTACTAGAAAATCGCGTTGAATTTGTGCATTGCACCGTCATCATCATGCATTGTTTGCCAAAACTATGTTTGCAAAGCCCGTTTTGTTTTCTAAAACTCCCCCCTCTTGATTCAAACATTAAAATCCGGGTCGCCGGAATATTTTGTTTTGTCCGCTGTCGGATTGCAAAGCGTTGTATAAAAATAAATAATTTAATTAATTGTTTAGTGGGGCAGTCGAACGGGCCGAGTAGACCCGAACGACCACCCCCGGGTTTTTAAAACGGTCCAACCAAATCCCATCCTAAAATCCTAAAGTTACCAATTAGTCTACCCAACCCAACAGCCACATCACCCCAACCTATCCTAGCACGCCACCTCACCTCCCCCCTCTCCCTCACCAACCAGGAACCGCCACTTGTCCCTCCCTCTCTCCTCTCTCCCCCCTGTGGCCCACCTAACCACACTCAACCCTTCCCACCCAAACCACCCCACACAACACAACGCACGCACACATGCAACACACCTGCCCCACGCACGCGCCCTCCCCTGTGCAGCCCTGGCCCACGCGGGCCCCACCCTGTCCCCCAACCGCCCTTGTCGGCTTCTCCCTCCCCGCGACCTCCCTCTCCCTCGGGTTCTCTTCCTCTCTGCCGGCACGCAGGCCCTCGACGCCCTCTCACAAGCCGCCGCTTGTCAAGCTCTCGCTCCCCGGCTCCTCGCCCGCAGAGCCGTACCCGCCGCCACAGCGCCAGCGCCCAGCCCTCCTCGCCAACCCGCCGCCGCCGCGCCCTCCTGCTCCCTCGCCCGGCGCCCGCTCACGCCTCGCTCCTCCCGGCGACCGCGCCGCTGCCGACCGCTCCGCTCGGGCCAGCGACCCGAGCACCGCGGCTCCTTCCTCCACAAGGCGCCTCCACGCAGCACCTCCGCCGCCCCCTCTCCGTCGAGCTCCGCGAGCATCTCCCCCTTTCTACCTATCTTACTTTTATAGTCTTTATTCCCTCCTGTTGATCTATTGCTATCTGTGTTGCGATGCTTTAGTTTCCGTACCTGTGGTATACCGTGCAGCCCTATATTGCCTTGGACACACCCTATTGCCTGTTGTTTGGTAGATAGTTGGTCTTGCGCGTCGCAGTCGCTTGCTATATTGCTATTGCGTGTCGTCAAGAGCCACAGTTGTTGATGTATTGCCGCATGTTGATGTTGGAGATGATCATAGTTTTACTTACCGTTCACTTTAATTTCTGTTTAACAACTAAAATTGAAATAAGCAGAGGCATCGGTGGGTGATAGATAATATTTGGTTTCTGAACGCCCACTTGTGTCCCGTAAGACCCCGAGTACTTGATACATGTTCCTTGATTTATCGCGCTATCCACATCCGGGAGGTATATGGGACCCCCCTGAGCCAGAGCTTGATTCCGTCTTATTTCTTGGGGCCACAAACTAGTTTGAGGTGTTTTTACTATCCTGCTTATGCCATGCTACTTTACGTATTTAAATTGCGAGGAGCACATCTGTTAGGAATTGTGACCCGTTTACGTGGTAGCGACAAGCCCATCCACACTTCGGGTTCCCGATCGCCATCACGCCCCACAAACCTTGAGGCCGTCTCGAGTCAGCTAGCTTGTTGAATCTACTTAAGGGTGGCCCTGAAATAATTCTGAATCCTGTGATTGTTCAGTCGTGAAAGCCTCGTTGGGTTTTGTTTTGGTTTTTCCGAGGTTGATCGAGCGTGTGTTGCTATTGGTGCACCCCGGCCGGGTAAAACTTTCTGAAAGCCGTGTCCGCGGATATGGACGACTTGGAGCATAGTATCTCGATCATAGACAAGCATAACTAAAGTTTACTGCTATGAATTTGACTTATAATGACTAGTAATCAGCTTCACTATAATGGAATGGCTAATAATACTGCCCACAATTGCTTGTTTGGATTGTCGCTTGCGACCATTGTACCTGACTAGTAAGTATGGCAACTACAACGGAATTGGCTGATTAAAAGTACCAACAACTGCTGGGTTTCAGGATTACGTCATGCTATCTGAATTTGATTAGTAATTGCTGCAACTACAACGGAATGGTTATTTAAAAGGGCCCACTGCTTATTTTATCAGGACAAATATCTACACCGGACTAGTAAAGTGCCGCAACTATAACCGAATAAATAAAACTGCCAACTGTGTGAGTTCCTCGGTTGACTTCCTCGTTTGGTCTCGAGGGGGAAACGCCAGGATGGGTTTGTTTGATGATAGAATCAGGTTGGTTCCGAATAGGTCCTTCTTACCCCCTCTGTTTGACGCCAGTGTATCGAGTCTCTATAGGTTGTTTAGCGCATGCTGCCGCTGCCGCTTCAGTCCACCATACCTATGTAGGCGAGGACCGCCGAATTCTAGCCTCGCCGTGTACTGGCCTCAGTACTGACGCTCCTTTTCTTTTTCCTTTGCCCTTTGTCGGCACCCCTTTTGTTTAAGCAGGTTTTGAGATCGACGTCGTTAGCAGGGTTACCCTTCCGGCTTGGCCTGGGCAGGGTTATGGACGCCATCGGTTATTCTTCAGGGCTCTTAGCCCCATTTGCTTCTTGTCCGTAGTCGGACGCTCTACCGTTTTCAAGGTGTTTGGATCTTGTACATTATATCTGTATTCTTGACTCTTTGAGTCGCTGTTATATATATCTGTTCTGTGGGTCCCATCGAGGACTGTTGTGTAATGTTATTACTTCGTTTTCCACCCGCACGAAAGTGCCTGGTGGGCACCTTTGAATCGTTTCTATGCGAGTTTGGCGAATTTTGCTCAAACTTGCATAGGTCCGATTCTGAGGGTGTTACATAACGCTGATGCTAAATGTCGCCAGACATTGATTGAATTTCACTTAATTGTGATGCCACCATTTAGGTCATATTAGAAAGGAACACATGAAGAAAATCCATGTTGATGGACTTTTGGAGTCATTTGACTTTTAATAAATTAACACTTGTGATACTTATCTAAAAGACCAAAACTCTGTTCACAAGACAATATTTAACGAACGGCTAGCTTTTTGGAGATCATACATGTTGATGTGTGATACTCTGGTTTTTTCCAAATAGCTATTCATCCTGATGACCAACTTAAAACAACTTTCATTAGTCCTTATGGTTTATATGCTTACCGACGCATGCCTTTTTGTTTATGTATGTCACATCCCAAAATTTTCCAAATTTTGAAATGTGAAAAAATAAATAAACAAAATAAATAATTGTTGAAATTTAGGGTGAAAAGAAACTTTTTATTTCTAAATAGAAACTTAAAAACCCATCTTGATCAAATTTGAATAAAAGGATTCCAACAAAAATTCAAATCAAGATAAATGCATTCATCAAGAATGAATCTTGAAATTTAAACACTTGGAAAATGAACCAAAACCCTAAAACCCTAATGGAAGAAAAACATTTCCAAGATACCTCAAAGACTATGGGTTTGATCCATATAAAAATTTGTCAACAAACATTTATAATGATCAAGGATGATAAATAAAAATATTATAAAACCATAGAAATTAGTTTCACTTAATTTGGAGCCATAGATAAAATCTTATGAAGTTAATAAGATAAATAAATTAAATTTCAAAGCTAATAAAGCTCTTATCTAAAATCCATACCAAATTTTTGAGCAATTAATCCTAAAAGGATATAAAAGAATAAACAAATACTAAATAAAATTTTACAAATTGGAATCACCAATTTTGGTTCTTTAAATAAAAAGATATGGATTTTATAAGACAAATAAAGAAAGAAATAAGAATATTTCAAAAGCCAAATTAAACCTTGGCCAAATCCATGAGAAAATGAAATAAAGATAAATCAAATAAAATAAAGGGATAAAGAATATTCAAATTAAATAATATGACATTAACCAAATTCTATTCTATTTTGAATAAAGACAAAATCCCTAATAGAAATGATTAATTAAATCATGGGAAAATAATAACTAGAATTTGCCCAAGTGGAATAAAAGTTATTTAAATTAACTTTAATGAAATAAAAAGAATCATTTCAATAAAATTTATATGAATTTAAAACCATATTGTATTTTATTTTGAATAAAGACAAAAGCTCAATTTAAATGATTAATAAATCATATTAAAAATATTTCAAATAATTCAAAGTGAATTATTTAACACCCTATTAAATAAATAAAACCTACTGAAAGGGTTTAGTGAAAATAAGAATTCAAATAAAGAGTTTAAAAATATAATTAAATCTTGTTTGAATAAAAACAATTGTCTAATTAAATAAATAACAAACCATGTGTAAATGAAATGATTATTCTAAAAATGGATTTTAAATATATGTTTAAAACAGTATAGAAACTTGCTGAAAAGTTTGAAAAGATTTGAAATGAAAGAGGGTTTAAAATCATCTGAATGAAATTCAAAACAGAAAAATGAAAATGGAAAAAGAAAAGAAACAATATAAAAAAATGAATCAAGCCAGCCCAGCCCAGCTAGCCACTCCTCTTCTTACCCGCAGAAAACGTTTCACACTCCCTGACACACCCGTAAACTCACTGACCGCTGGACCCCTCTGCAAACCTCTCTCTTACGCTGACGAAGCATCCCCACCTGCCAGTCATCTCTTCAACCCGCGTGACTGGTTCTTTCTCCCTCCTCTCTCTCCCGTTACTACTTGATTTCCACGGCTTAATTCGACATAATTTCGCGAGTTAATCGCTGCTGTAAATACGCTCGTCAACAGGCCTCGCTCCCCTATATCTTCCCCCTAGACGCCCCGCACTCACTGCCCATAGGCTGCCTCGATTTTGCGCTTAAGCATCCTCTGCTCTGACGAACCTTTTCTCCGATTCCGGCCACCGCCGCCAGCGCCACTGCCCCCAGAGCACACGAGTGTGATCCCTAGCCTCTTGCGCATCTCCCTGTGCCGCCCGTTCAGCAGCGCGAGCACCATAACCTCGGCAACATCAACAACCAAACATCACCGTCCACTGCCTCGACTCCAGCGAGTTCCCCCGGTGAATACTGACCGCCCCTCTCCCTCTCGTTGACGCTCGTACAACCACCGTTCTCTTGCGCGTCTAATGCCACCCTCGGCTTGACTTCTCGTGCCTCGAAGCTTCAACTTCGATGACGCCAGAGTGTGCCCGACGCCAGGAGGATCTCCGACGAGCAATCTGCATCGACCTCGTGCGCCCCTCGACAAACGGCAAGTACCTTGAGCTTTACTACGACAAGGCGAACTCGGTGAGCTACTCCTCCCTCTCCCGCACTCGCTAAATCATCGGCAACCTCAGTGACAGAGCCGCGCTGCCGCCAGCCACCATCGTCGTGCCGCCAGACTTTGGTCATTCACTGTGAGTCGTTAGATCCTCATCTTGTGGCGTAGATAAAACAACTTAACGAAGAGGTATGCGCTGATCTGTGCCGCACGATCCACTTTAAATCCAATGCACCGCGTAGGCCGATCCGTGCGAACCGGTATCAACGAATGAAAACACACCACGTGGCCTGTAGTTCGATTTAAAAGACAAAAATATTTCTATTAGTTATTTGAATTTGTAAATTGCATAACTTTTAATCCACACGTCCAAATTTTGCAAATTTTATATCAATGGAATCAGAAAAAAGAATTCTATCCAACCGTGTACTTTGTTTAGTAATTTGCTTCTGTAAACTTAGTTGTTTTTGCAGAAACTTGTGTAGGCATAATTTGAATATAAAAATGATTCTAGAAATGTTTTTAGGGTAAAATCTTTGGTAAATGGTTTGTTTTGAACCTACTGACCATAGAAACCAACTTTTGGGTTTAAAAAAATATTTTGTGACACTTAGGAATTATTCCTTTGAATTAAAGCATTTCTAGTTAAATAAAAATATTGATTATGTTTTAAAAATGTTTTTTGAGTAAAACCTTTTGAAAATGGTTGGAATTAAACCCTCTGACCCTAAACACCAAGTTTTATGATTTAAAAATATATTTGGTGAACCCTAGAAAAGTTATTACTTTGTTTAAAGGCATTTCTAACAAATAAAATATTGCTTTGGTATAAAACTGGTTTATAAGTAAAACCTTTTGCAAATGGTTTTCATAATAAACACTTGACCATAAAACACTAACATTTGTGTTTAAAATATATTTGTCAAACACTAGAAATCATTAGTTTGATTTAAATCATTTCTAACAAAACAAAAATGATTTAAAGTGGCCATTTTCACTAACTTAATATCAAATGATTTTGGCACCTTTATAAATGACCAATAGGTGTTTTAAAATGTTTATAACCTATTAGAAACCACTTTTACAAATAAAACAATCCTTGACATGCTTGCATGCATTGCTTTGTTTTTATTATTCTATGTGATGATTGCTGGAATGGTAGATTGAATATTAGCTTGCTTGATTGAATTGTAGTGGAATTTGAAGAGTGTGACTATTGCAAGATCAAGGAGTGAACTTATATTCTCTACCAAAAAGGCAAGTGGTGCTTCATACTTTTGTCCCATTATTTTCACTATGCATTAGTGTTATTTCCAAGTAGGACTTGCATGTAATTTGTGCTAAGTATAAACTATGCCATGGGAAATCCTAGTAGATGAAACCTTAGTAGAATTTTCCTAAGTCAGGATTCCTACTACTATCATGCTTAGCTTAGCTAGTAGAAAACAAGGGTGGATTATATTCATGCTATGGAATATTTCTAAGTCTATGACTTGTGTTTTATTTAATAAAACAACAATGTGAATGAATCACCTGGGTGGAATGGTGAGAATGGTTTGTGTTGAGTGGTTACTCAGGGCCCATTTCAATGGACTACCCTGGTGTATCACACTTGTGGAATGCCACCCAGGAACAGAGATATTTGAGATGTCAAATGTTGAGAAGCTTCAAGTGCAGCCACTTGGCATTATGGGCTCTGCCTGGATCATATAGGTTGCAATAACTTAGCCAAATGGACAGTTGGTGGTAGGGGATGATATGTTGGAATGCGTCCATTCTGGTCTAAGGGAAGGCTTCTGAAAGATCTTGTCTCGATGCATGTCGAGTCTTGTGGGGGAAAGTGCACCATCTCTCGAGAGAGTAAATCTAAGTACTTAGCCGTGTCCCCGACAATGGACAATTTGAGAATCAAGACATGGAAGCTATCAAGAATCTCCTCATCCCAATTTCTAAGTTAAAAACTTGTGGATGAACAAGGGTTAAAGGATCACCAATTTCTATTGGGATATGCCTTGGGTGATTTTTTCCAAACAAAAACTTAGTGTTTTCAAATGATAAGGAAAATCTATTTTGAGCAAAGCAAGCCTAAGCTCCACTTATCCAAATGCATATAGATGATAGTTACCACTATACTACCATAGTATCACTTGCCAATACAATTCAAATGTATTGACCCTTGTGGCTGTAACTTATTATGTTGCAGGTTTGTTTGATGTTAGTGAAGTGTGTTGATTAGGATTACAAGTCTACAACCAACATGATTGCCTGAGGCACTTTGAAGATGAAGGACTCCATGCTATATAGTTATTTCTGATGCATTGTAATGAGATAGCCAAATGAGCTATGTAAGATGTAATGAATTATTTTATTCCTAGTTATAAAGTTGTATTATGACCTTTGCTTCTTGATATTACATCTTAACTATGGATGCTAGCTATTGATACAGGGACTAGCATTGTAAACACATGGATCTCTACCTTATTAAAGGTTGGGACCTCTTACAATGTAATGCTTAGTCCATTATGTGTAGGCGCGCGTGGTGGATTCTTCTACTTCATATACTTTCACCGACGATGATTTGAGTGGATATATATGGGTATATCTATTTTATGAGAAAGTGGTATGAGACATTTTAAAAATGTTCAAAGTGTTTTGGCATGAAGTGGAAATTCATTGTAACGAGTAAATCAAGAGTATATGATTGGATTATAGAGGAGAAATATTGGAGTTACGAGTTTAGAAAGCATCTAAGAGTTGCGGAATTGTTCCACAACTTGCACCTCTCAAAACACCATAAGAGTGTGGAGTGTTCTTAAGATGTAATCAAACCTTGTTCAACATGGTTGGATCTATGGTGAAACGAATAAAACCGCCATTATATATTTTTGGATTATGCTTTAGAGACTATCGTTTTACACTGAATAGTGTGCGATCATAATCCGTTGAAATGACTCCATATGAGTTATGGCATGGGATCAAACCCAAGATGTCTTTTCTTAAATATTGGTATGCTAGGCATATGTAAATTGTTTAAAAACCAAAATAGGATGAATGTGGTTCTGTAGGTTATCCCTTGGTAACATATGGGGTTCTTCTACCTTAAAAGCAAAATACAAAAGTGTTTGTCACCAAGTATGGCATATTTCTCGAGAAAGAAGTTCCTTGCGAAAGTTTTTGAGTGGGAGGACAATAGAACTTGATGAGGTTATTGAATCTGAGCAAGATGAGCAAAGTAGCACATCACCAGAAAGTGTTCCGGAGACGGCATTGGTTGAAATTGGCATCACGGAGTTGAAATCTTCACTTTGATGAAACAGAAAGATTTGGTTTCATCGGGAACTGTGAAGATGCTTGTATGTTTACAAGAAATTAAGTGGGATCACTAAGACATATTTCTAATACAGTGGATGACATATATTTGATTGGAAATGATGTATATTTTCCTGACACAAGTAAGATTTCACTAAAATTAGATTTATGTGATAATCTTAGGCAAAACGGGAATATTGGGAATCAATATATATATATATAGATAGACTGAGGCACCTAATATAGTTATACCAAAGTACATAGATGAAATATTGAATTGGTTCAATATGGAGACGACAATAAAGAGTTCTTATTCCATGGAAGAGGTTGGATCAAGAATCAAGTGTTTTGACACTTGATGAGTAAAACCGCATGAACGATTATATCAATCATGCACACCATAATATGTACTTAACCAGATATGTCTTATTCTATAAAATGTTATAAGCATATACCAGAGTGATACATATGATGATCACATGACAACAGTAAGTATATTCTTATGTACTTTAGAAGGACAAAGAATATGTTTTGTACGCCTATGTGACAAACATTTCGTTGTAAGGTGTTACATCGATACTTGGCTTGTTACATATACAAATAATTTTTAACTTAATTAGGATACATGAATTATAGAAGGTGGCGCAGTGGGATGGAAGTAAATTCCATGTTGGATTTGTATGAGTTGTAAAGTTAAATACTGTGGCGAATACTACTACGAAAGGCTGAGTATATCGTTGTCATGACAACGGCAAAGGAGGGTGTTATGAGTCAAATGTTCATTTTTTTAACTTAGTGTAGTGTTGAGCATGCTAGTACTATGAAGATCTATTATGAGACAATAGAGGACACATAGTTCCTGTTGATGAACTAAGGTCTCACTAGTTGACCAAACATATACAAATGTTATCTCATTAAAAAATGAGTGATGCATAAAGACGTAAAGATATGCAAATACACACGGACCTGAACTTGTCAGATCTGTTGAGAAAGTTTACGACATGCAATGCATGAAATACACCGGTATGGCATAGGTGTTAAGTGGTAAAATATTTACTAGATTATTGACTCTAGTACAAGTTGGAGACTGATGAAATATGCCCTTGAGGCAATAATAATTTGTATTATTCTATATTTCCTGTTCATGATTAAGTTTATTATTCTGTTCTATAATTGTATTAGTTATGTATAATGATATTTGGAGGTAAACCCTAATACACGTGTGGAATCATAAACACCATTTACATGTCTCTAATCTCGCCTCTAAGACTAGTCATGTATCATTGATAGTCCTAGTTTCTTGACTATTGTCAAAACGATGATGTGTGGTGGAGTTGCCGGTGATATATGAGATCAGAGTTGTTGGGAGAACAACAACGATGGATATAACCAACATGATATGCCGAGAAACACATCGTAAATATTGTTATCGATAGTTTCTCATAAACAATGTATTGCCTTTACTAAAGATCGTTTGAGCGCGAGTCACATGTGAACTTGGATATAATATGGATGTGGCAAGATTCTTCAAATGTTGCTCTTATTGGGGTAATCATAAAGTTGATGCTTGGTCTTACCGGATGGTACACCAAGTATTCACATGGGATGTTGCGGGAATTGATACTCATGACGAGGGAGAGATACACTATGGGCTCACTCATGTACCATGATGTTCGTCATCGTCTGGATGGACACGTGATCAAGTTATTAAACAAATGAACATCGATGGTGCGGTATTAGTAACGAGTACATGCCAGATAACAAGAATAACCTAGTGTTTCATCTCAGGCAATGTAAAGTATCGATGGAGCAACACGATATGTATCGGACATAATACAATAGTTCACACGATAAAGATCTTCGTGTTATTTTCGGTGGTTACTACATGTATCAAGACGCCAATAGTAATCATTGTCGCTGAATGAGTTTCGAACATGTCACCAGATATCCGAACCCATAGGGTCACACACTTAAGAGTTTAATGGCATTTAGAATATGATTGGGAATGAAGATTTAGTTGAAAAGTAATTTCAAAGGTGTTCGAAGTGTCTCGAAATATACCCGAGTTGTCCGGATTATTACCGAGAGTGTTCAAAATAAGTTTTGAGCATTAATGAGATGATATAAGGGTTCCAAGAGTGTCTCCTATGGTCTCGCAATTGTTCCGAGAGGTCCCGGATGATCCCGGAAGTCTCTGGAATGGTCCCGGGAGTGTTTGGAATGGTTCCAAACATATATGGAAGGAGCTGAAGGTACCAGGTTGACTCGGATCATCTTAGCATGCCTAGAAGGTTACATAATAGGTCCATGCACGTTTCCTTAAAGGGCAAGTATACACTAGTCAAATTCGGAGTTGCAAAAGAAAACTGTTTTTGACTGGGTTTGGATTGACCTACACCTACCGGAACTCGTACAAACTTTGGGTATGGGTCAAGGACGACCCAAGGGGCCTTGCTACCTATAAAAGGGCACCAAGGGGCACTCCAAGAGATAATCAAGGCGTGGCCTTAGTGTTGGGGATATCCTATATGGGTATCCTCATAGCATGTCTCTTATCCGACTAACCCGGGTGGCCCATAGCCGGTAGCATGGCCTGTGGCCTGCTGGGCGGCCCAGTTAGGTGGATCCAGAAGGGAGGCCCATGCCGGATAAAGGAAGGCTACGGTGGAGTCACCGGCGTACCCGGAGCCTTGGAGTACAAGATACACAAGACTAGTGAAAGACGGTGTAGGACTCTGTAACCTGTCCGGTTAGGACTTTTCCCTGTAACCTTAGGACCTGGCGAATATATAAGTCGGGCCTATGGGAGCCTTTAGGGCACGCCGATAACTTACAATCTCAGACAACCTCGCACAGCGAACCTATCTCTGTAACTCGGCGTATTTCCCTTATAGTGATTTATAGCATGAGTAGGATTCCGCCACCGTTGTGGGATCTGAACCTGGGTAAGCTATGTTACCTCATACCCGTCAACCGTCCGCCTTACCCCACGTCTCTAAACACGCACTGTGAGGACCCCTCCATGGCATACTCGTCGGCAATACCACGATAGTTGGCGCCCACCATGGGGCAAGAGGCGCTTCAGGCTCTTCAGCGGGCGAGGACCAAGATCTTCGCGGGAATCAGCGAAACCATAGCCATCGGTCGCATTCTCTTCTCCGGCAACGTTCCGATCGTCCCTCCCGATGAATTCTGGATCCCGGCAAAGACGAATCCTACACGGTGTTCGATCGTTCCTATCGGAGACATCCACCTCTTCATCGGCGAAACCGACTCGGGCTCTAGTTCCCTGGAAGTCGGAGGAGCGTCAAGACCCGCATAGACCGCCTACGGGCAGGATACGTTCGCGGAAGGATCGATGTCGGATCTATCCTCGGAGTTTGCCGGCAAAGATCGGAAAAATTCAAGACCCACCCAAACCGCCCCTGTGCAGGATATAAAGGTGGAAGGTCACTGCAAATCTGCCGGCTTTGTCCGTGCGTCTGGACAGCAGAGGTCCAAGTTCGTCGGCGTGGTTACCATCTTCGATCTGGCGCGCTGCGTTCAGAGAGAAGGCGAAAACCCCCGCGATTACCTGGCCAGATGGCTCCGTATATGAGCCGATCTGGCCCACTACCCCACTGATGATGCTATCTATCACTTTGTGGAAGGACTGGACCATGGCACGCTTCTCCGACATTCTCTAAGACGGCAATAGGCATTAGGACGCCTTACCTTCGAAGGCATGGTGAACACCGTCAACAACTACGCGGAGGCTGAAGCGGCAGCTCAAACAGCGCTTGCGCTCATTGACGGAGCCCCTCTGATTCAGCCAACACCACCACCGCCTCCAGCCGCCATCGTCGTAGCAGCACCACCACCTCCAGTCATCGTCTAGGCCATTGCACCTCCACCGCCCATCATCGAGGAAGTCCTGGCACCCTCCGAATCTGTCATTGACGCGCTTTATGCTGATTTTAGTGCAGATTCAGAGGAAATAGACTTCAGTCCAGAAGATCTAGACTCCGCTATGCAGGAGATGGAGGAGGAGTACTCGCGCGATGAGCAAGCTAATAACACCGTCATGTCTCGAGGGGTGTTCGTCACCATTGGGACAACGATGGATGAAGATCAACCCGGTCAAGCTCCGCCTACGGCGCTGTAAAAGGGGAAGGAGCCACTTATTGCTGCTGATAATGATCGCGCAAAAGTCATGCCTCCTCTGCCTAAACCAGTGCAGCAACCGCAGGAACTCGGCACCGGTCCGAGCAACAACAACACCGCAAACTTGCCGCCTCCAGCATCCACGTCGGCAGCAGCCCATGTTACTCCAGCTGATAGAGTGATGTACGGCAATCTCCTCGTTGAGCCACTAACCGTTGATCATATCCGGAACGTGACTCAGCTTGACGAGAAGCGCCAGCAGCTGCTGGAGGAGGCGCAAGCCATCGCGGAGCAAGGCGCTAAACTAGATCGAGACCTGGTCAATGCGCAGAAGTCCATAGAGAAAGCTAGAGCAATGGAGGCCGAGTACAAGACTCTACTGCAGTAGCAGAAGGCTAAGAAGGCTCCGGCTCGCATCATCAACGATCCTGGTGTACGGCGCAACCTAGGATGGGCTCCCTCGAAGCCGGCACAGGCCAAGCCATACATTGATAGTGAAGGCAAGCAGGTGATGCCCACCCCACTCCTTAACCTCGCCGTCGCCAAGACCCTTCTGGAGCATGATAGATCGCCTGAGGCAGTAGAACAGGTCTATTACCTAGTGGCCAAGGCGGTAAAGCAACAGGAAAAGGCCACCTCTCACAGGCTTGAGTCTGACCCAGCGCTCTGCCGATCTAGCCAGTACAAACCGCTAAGGGACAGATCTCCTCAGGATGTCGGATCATAGACGGGTTCATCAGAACGAAGATGGAGGGATGCGCGCAACAGGAAGGATGCTATCCCCATATCCTCCGACCACGGATAAAGAGCCCGACCTCGCCGCCCATCGCCACCGCCCCGATCCCCCGACGTCAGAAAGACTACAAGGCTCACCATCGCACGGATATGCCCCCACCAAAGCAGTGCGGCATCGTCATCCGCGACAACGCGGCATAGACCCAACATGATGAAGAGCGCCACCAAGGACATAAGAGCAGGTCACACCACGACCCTCCGCGTCCGACAAGCAACCGTGACAGGCGTGGGGCGTCGCAGGAGGGTAACAGCAAGAAGGCTAACCCACCGCCACCTCCGCCTCCGTCGCCGCCAAGCAGTCACCATGGCGGAAGAGGCCCGTGTCGTTCACGGAGTCCGTCCCCTGTTGACAACAAGAAGAAGAACCCGGAGCCATACGATGCACGTTCGCGGATCGATAAGATCCACGAGGCCCGGGAAGGACCATACTTGGGACCACGTTGCTTTGGACCTACAATACGGCCCGCAACTTACCCCAAAGTTTTCCGGATTGACAAGACCATCAAGCCCTATGACGTCACCGCCAAGCCCGCCACATGGTTACAGGACTACGGCAACGCAGTGGAGATTGCCGGAGGCAACCCCAACATCGCCGTCAAGTACCTCCCGTTAATGTTGGCAGGAACGGCCCGTCAATGGATCGACGACTTGCCGGAAAAATCTATCTACAACTGGCTGGATATGCAAGAAGCATTCACCAAGAACTTTGAGGGTACATACAAGGCGTCCTGCGCGTGGGCGATCTACAGCGATGCGTGCAAGAGAAAGACGAGACATCTCGCGCCTACCTCTCCCGCTGGATGGACATGAAGAATTCCTGCGCAGGAGTACACGCTCAGACCGCTATGGCCGCCTTCATTGATGGATTGGAAAGGGGCACGTTACTCCGACATAAGCTAAAGCGCTTGTAGGACAATCATCAGCTTGACTTGAATCAGATGATTCAGTTAGCTAGTGAGTTCGTAGATGCCTACGACGATGCTCGTAGCTCTTTGCCGGCAACGGCCGTTCCAACCCAAGCTCGGAGGAACAGCAGTACAAAGTGGAAAACCGCTCCAGAAGAAAAGCAATCTATCGACATGGTCGCCATGACTTTTGCAGGACGAGGAGAAGGCGGACAACGTGGCCGAGGAAGGGGAGCAGGCCGCGGGCAACAACGAGGAAGTGAAACCAACTCGGCGCCGCTCCGTGTTCCCGAAACATACGAGGAGTACCACGATATGCCGTGCCTCGTACACCTCGATGTCAACGACAAAGCCACCCATACCAATCGATACTGCAAGTTCGTCAACGACCTCAAGGAAGACCCGGAGTCCGGCTACAAGCGAAGTCGGAAGAACAGACCGCGAGGCAAGGGCAAGGGGAAGAAGAAGGAGGAGGAGTCCAAGGATTCAAGTGACATGGACGAGGACGTTGACCCCAAGCACGCCGCCAAGAGAGACGACAAGGGCAAGAACCCCTTCGAAAAGAAGGCCCCAGTCTACCACCATTTCCTTGGCACCCCCACCGTCCGACAACAGAAGACCTCTCTAAGGATCCTGATGGCCACTCTCCCCCCAGTTCCCCAATACCTGCGCTGGTCAGAGGTTCCAATCACTTGGGACAGGACGGACCACCCAGACCTTGTGCCCACGGAGAACCAGTACGCCATGGTCATCAACCCATTGATTGACGGCGTGGAGTTCACCAAGTGCATGGTGGATAGTGGAAGCAGCATCAACATCATGTACCTGGATACACTGCAGAAGATGAACTTGATGGAGGCAACCCTAAGGCGGACCAACACCGTGTTCCATGGCATAGTTCCTGGTCGGGAGGCTCGGTCCCTTGGGTGCATTACGCTTCAGGTATCCTTCGGCGACGTTAATAATTACCACCAAGAGCGCATGATCTTTGAGGTGGCCCCCTTCAAGAGCGTGTACCACGTCATATTCGACCGCGCCATATTCCACATGTTCATGGCCAAGCCATGCTTCGTCTACAACAAACTCAAGATACCCGGACCAAACGGCGTCATCACCGTATCCGGAAGCTTTACCAAGGCAAGGGACTGCAAGATCAATGAACTAGCCGTTGCAGAAGCTGTCCTCTACAGCGAAGAATTCAAGGAGATCCAGAGCAAGGTCAATGACTCAGAGATGCCCGCGTCGAAGAAACAGATCTCCGGCTCCGCTCCTGCGTACAAGGCCGCCATCGAGACCAAGCCGGTGGAACTTGTGGTAGGCGATGCCTCTAAGACCGTCGCCATTGGGACAAACCTGGATCCCAAATAGGAAAGCGCGCTCATCGAGTTCCTCCGTGAGAATAGGGACATCTTTGCCTGGCAACCTGCCGACATGAAAGGTGTACCTAGGAAACTTGCCGAGCACAGCTTAAACATAGATCCAAAATGTAAACCAGTGAAATAAACTCTACGACGCTTCGGAGATGAGAAGAGACGCGCCATTGGCAAAGAGATAGCTAGGTTACTTAAGGCTGGGTTTATCCGAGAAGTCCTTCACACCCGATGGGTGGCCAATCCTGTACTTGTCCCCAAAAAGGGAACCAATGAATTAAGAATGTGCGTTGATTACACCGGCTTGAACAAAGCATGTCCCAAAGATCCGTTTGCTTTGCCTCGCATTGACCAAGTCATTGACTCGACGGCTGGCTCGGAACTTTTGTGTTTTCTCGATGCATACTCAGGATACCACCAGATCAAGATGAGCAAGTTGTACCAATTGGCCACTTCATTCACTACCCCATACGGCACGTTTTGCTATGTCATAATGCCCTTTGGGCTGAAAAACGCAGGTGCTACCTACCAGCGGACAATGCAACATTGCCTTCACGACCAAATCGGTCGGAACGTTCACGCCTATGGGGACGATATCGCGGTGATGTCTAAAAAGTCAAACGACTTAATTTCCGACTTAAAACAAACCTTTGATAATCTCCGGAAATACAACATGATGCTCAACCCTAAGAAGTGCGTTTTCGGGGTTCCAGCCGGCAAACTGTTGGGCTTCATCGTTACCCAGCGCGGAATCGAGGTTAACCCGGAGAAAATCAAGGCCATATTAAACATAAACCGTCCGACATGCCTAAAGGACATCCAACGACTAACAGGTTGTGTTGCAGCAGTTAGTTGGTTCGTCAGCCGACTTGGAGAGAAGGCTCTGCCGTTGTACAAGTTATTGAAGAAGGCGGACAAATTCACATGGACAGACGAAGCAGATGTAGCATTGAAGCAGCTCAAGGATATTCTTTCCTCAGCGCCCATCCTTGCAGCACCCGAGCCTGGAGATCCCCTGTTAATTTACATGGCGGCAACCAACCAGGTTATTAACATCGTCGTCGTGGTAGAGCGGAAGGAACCAGGCTGTGAGCACGGAGTTCAACGACCAGTTTACTATGTAAGAGAGGTCTTGATGGAGTCCAAGTAGTGTTACCCGCACTACCAAAAGATAGCTTATGGAGTATTCCTTGCTTCTCGGAAGCTGAGGCATTACTTTCAGGAGCACCTAATCATAGTAGTGAGCAAAACTCCACTGTCCGACATTATCAACAACAGCGAAGCTACAAGAAGGGTCGCGAAGTGGGGCATTGAACTTGCCGCCTTCGAGATAACCTACAAGAGACGCTACGCTATCAAGTCACAAGCTTTGGCGGATTTTATTGCAGATTGGACGGAGATGCCAGATGCTACTCCACTGCCAGAACCAGAGTACTGGGTGATGCACTTTGATGGATCAAAGTTGCTCAACGTCTCGGGGGCTGGTGTACTACTACAGTCACCAAAAGGAGACAAGATGCACTATGTTCTGCAGATCCACTTTGAGGCTACAAACAACAAGGCGGAGTATGAAGCACTCATTCACGAACTGCGTGTAGCCAAGGATATTGGCATCAAGCGCATAGTTTGCTGTGGAGATTCCGACTTGGTTGCCCAGCAGGTGGCTGGCACCTGGAATGCACGGAACCCTATGATGGTGGCATATCGCGACGAAGTGGACGAGATAGCCAAGAGCTTCTTGGGCTACGAAGTCAAGTATGTGCCTAGGGAGCAAAACGAGGCGGCTGATCTACTGTCTAAACTTGGATCAGGGCGCAAGAAAATTCCGCCAGGAGTTTTCCTAGAGCATCTACGCACACCATCCGTGAAGGGCGCCGACATCGACAACCCGGATAGAGCTAACTCTTTCATCAACATGGTGACAAAGATCCCTCCAGCTTGGACAAAACCGTTCATGGAATATCTCGAACACGGAACTTTGCCCAACGAAGAGGTCGAACAACGGCAAATAGTACGACGAGCAAAGGGTTATACCATAATCAATGGGCAACTCTATAAAAGGAGCACTACTGGTGTATACCTAAAGTGCGTTTCCCAGCTAGAAGGTATGGAAATCCTGCGCGAGATCCATCTCGGAGATTGCGGGCATCACGCCGCTCCTCGATCGTTGGTCGCGAAAGCCTTCCGACAAGGATTCTACTGGCTAACCGCGAAGGCGAACGCCGACAAGCTGGTTGAGACAAGCACGAGATGCCAGTATTATGCCCGACAACCACATGTTCCTGCTGAAGAACTGCGAACAATACCAATAACTTGGCCGTTTGTAGTCTGGGGGATAGACATGGTGGGACCATTACAAACGGCACCGTGTGGATTTACGCATCTGGTGGTAGCAGTTGACAAATTCACCAAATGGATAGAAGCTAAACCTATTAGAAATCTTGATGGGGCAACTGCCCTTAGGTTTGTCCGGGATCTAGTGGTGAGATTTGGTCTCCCACATAGCATCATCACCGACAACGGAAGCAAATTGTCACTCGGAGAAGTGGAGGCCTATTGCTGGGACAAAGGCATCCGACTTGACCTTGCATCTGTGGCACACCCACAATCCAATGGTCAAGTTGAGCGAGCCAATGGATTAATTCTGCAGGGAATCAAGCCACGTCTTGAGGCACCGCTATAGAAACCGGAGCACTGGCGAAGAATTGCCATCTGTTTGTGGAGTTCTGAACACCCAACAGATCCACCGGCTACACCCCTTACTTCATGGTATATGGAGCATAAGCCATCCTACCTTCCGACATCCTCCACGATGCACCAAGAGTTGCCGCCTACAACAAAGATGATGCTGAAGAATCCAGACGCCTAGATGTGGACCTTCTCGATGAGGAGCATGTTTTGGCATGCCAAAGATCCGCCATCTACCAGCAGAAGCTACGCAGCTACCATAGTCGCCGCGTTCGGCATCGCTCGTTTAAAGAGGTGGATTTAGTACTCCGACTTAAGCAGAAGAAGTCACACAAATTATCCCCGCCATGGGAAGGACCGTTCATCATAAGCAAGACGCTGCTCAATGGGTCTTACTACCTTGTCGACAATCGTGAGCTCAAGGATAGACCCAACGAGGATCATAAGCGTAAGCGACGTGACCCGGATGATGACTACCCGGAGCTTGATCGGCCATGGAACATAGCACAGCTACGTCCTTTCTACACTTAGCATTTTTTATCTAATCGTGTACCTCTTATATGATCAATGAAATAAAGCTCTTTGGTTCACTCATATTGCTGAGTATTTTACCTCCTTTAGTGTTCATTTTTTGATCATATAAACCTTTATGCACAAGTCTTGCGATTGCACTTGTGAAAATTCCGCCTACGGGCGTTAGCTTAAGATTTTTGGTCTACACATTCTTTGTCGTTTTTTATGTGGGTTATGGAGTAGTGACTTTTGGCACTTATTGTTGGCGATTTTGTGCTCAGGTTATTGACGGTGCCATTGGGCATCATCACCTAAGCGCATGGCTCCGACAACGAGTCTTCCGACTCACGAAAAGTCAAGCATAAGAACCAGAGTAATGGATAAGCCAGCACTTGCTTAAAAAATATATACATGCTGAAACTTAATTCTTAAGTAGTAGGATACGACAACCATTGTTTTCCGCCTTAAGATTACATAAACAAGTTTTTTCCCGCGCACACTCCAGAGGTGAAACAGAAATTACAAAGTGTTTTTCATTCTTTGGGCACAGAGACTTGGAGGCCGCATCATCACCAGCCGGAGAACCACCCTCAACGTCGGCGCTGTGATGAGACTTGGAGGAGTCCTGGTTGACGTTGTCGATGAAGTTCCTGGGCACGAAGACGTCAACGTCCACCAACTCGGCAACCCTGGTGTCATAACCCGCGAGTGATGACAGGATGGCTTCATGATCGATCTCCTTGCCATCATCATCCACGTCGGGGATACCAGATGTTACCATGTCGATGTCGGCATCTTCATAGTGTGCCTTCACCATATATAACGCCATCCTTGCGCCAGCCAGTGCGCATGAAGCTTTCCAGCTCGCGACACGCTAGGGGGCTCGGCTTGGGTTTTGTGGCATCCCGCAAAACCACTACTAGAAAATCGCGTTGAATTTGTGCATTGCATCGTCATCATCATGTGTTGTTTGCCTAAAACTATTTTCGCAAAGCCCGTTTCGTTTTCTAATACGCCCCGTCTTAATTCAAACGCAAAACCCGGGTCGCCGGATTATTTTGTTTTGGCCGCGAACGGTTTGCAAACGGTCCAATTAAACAAATAAAAATTGTATTATTTTTTTAGTGGGGGCAGTCGAACGGGCCAACCCGACCCGAACGACCACCCCCGTATAAACAGATCGGTCCAACTTCTAAATCCTAAGGCTACCCGGAAACCTACCCACCCCTGGCCACCTCACCCCAACCACTCGATCCCGCCACCACCTCTCCCCCCTAACCAATCACACCGCCACCTAGGCTAAGCCACCTAGCTCTCTCTCTCTCCCCACCTCTCAGCACTCACACGCACATAGACGCACCCCTGCCCACACATTGCCAGACACCCCACCTGCCTGCCAACACCCCACCCTGCACCGAGCCTCCCCTCATGGGCCCGCACGCCCCTCCTCCCGCAGCTCCCTCTCTCCTCTTCTCCCCCGCAGGCCTCTCCTCCCCAGACCGAGCCTCCCTCGCCGCCGCACCTGCACCCCCGCTTCCGGCCCCGCTCCTCCCGGCCCCGCCACCGCCGGCCGTCCTCGACCCCAAGCGCCGCGGCGCCGCCCTTCCTCCGGCTTCCGCAACCACCCGCCGGCCCCAGACCTCCCTCCTCCGGCAGCCCTTCCCCGCCGCCGGCCAACAAGCCGCCTGCGTAGCAGCCACGCTGGCGTCGCCCGCGGCCGCCCTCCTCACCCGTCCCAGGCGCCGCCAGCCAGCCTGCCCGCTCTTCCTCGTCGCCGCGGGCCCGCTCCGCGAGTTTCGTCGCCCGCCGCTGGCCGAGCCGCCGCCCGACCTCGCCTGCGTCCGCCTCCGTCCATCACCCGCCACCTACCGTCCGCGTACCGCGCGCTGACCGCCGCCTCCGTCGAGCCCCGCGCCGCCCATCTCTCCGACCTCACGCAAGATCGCCGCTGCGCATCCGCCACGCCCAACTCGCCCGCCACCGTTCCCGACCCGTCGTCCCTTCCACCGCCGGCCGAGATCCGGCGCTGCCGCAAGCAGCTACCACCGCTGGTCGGCCTGCGTGCCGCTTCCGCCGACCCGACAGGAGCACAACGCCAAGGGCCCACACCGCAGTGGCTACTGCTGGTATCGTGTGGTGATGCTAAGATGGGGTTGCCCCAAACCAAGGCAAGGCGCCATGTGCCGATGCACCAGTCCGAGATCTGCATCACTTATGTCGCGGCCAAGACCATCCGAGGATAGGTCACCCCGAAGCCGACCCCGGCGCCCGGAGCCGAGAACCCCGACAAGAACCACGCCACGGATACGCCGAGTTCGCCATCGTGGAAACCAAGGTCGTCGACATGGAACCGATGGACGCCAAGTACTCCTTCTCGGATGCGATGCTCGAGAACCCGGACGATAAGAACATCGACGCAGAACGCCAAGTGCTTCGCCCCGAACGCCAAGACCGACCCGACACGCGGACCCGACAAGTTCTTCTCGACGACGAGATCATCGACAGAGAACCCGAAGAAAACCTGTGCGACAAGTACTCCCTCGAGAACGTCAAGTATTTCACCCCGGACACCGAGTCTGCCGAGACCCCGATGCGACAACTGCTTCAACCCGAACGAGAGGACCGACAACATGGCCGACCATCGCGAATGCGACAAGAACTACCCCGTTATCTGAGAACGCTTCACGAGACCGAACCCAGATCCGAACTCGAGACCGACCAACCCCGAACCCCAAGATCGTCGAACCCTAATGTGAACCCCTTCCGAAACCCTATTTTTATAAATGAAATATAACAACTTGTTGCATATTAAATTGTCATCTCGCATGCATATCTGTGGTTTGGGGGCCTTTTGCCGATTCACCTAATAATTAAATATGGGGCCCATATGCGGGCAAATCTAGCCTTATATTGGCCTCATTTAAATTTGTGTAGCGAACCCGGTACTATCTTCTGCCTGTTAATACAACATTTAAATTGCGGGGTAGCTAAACAACTTGAATCATTTAAATAATTGTCGGGACCCCGGTTCCTCTTAATATGACCTAATTGCATCGCACTTTTGCCATGCCATGCATCATACATGCATCATGCCGATCTTCTGCCGAGTATTAAATAGTGCATCCGGTGTTTCTTCTAGTGTTTTGCTTCTTCGCGGATAAGGCCGTTGAGTTGATGTGAGTCACCGATCTTGGTTGAACCTTCGACAATGTTTTCAAAGAGCATCCCCTTTCTACCTATCTTACTTTCATAGTATTTACTTCTCCTGTTGATCTATTGCTATCTCGTGTTGCGTTGCTCTAGTTTCGCACTGTGATCTCCCTTGCAGCCATATATAGCCTTGGACACATCCTATTACCTAGTTGTTTGGTAGATAGTTGGACCCGCGTGTCGTAGTCGCTTGCTCAAGTGTTTTGCTTGTCGTCAAGTGCCACGGTTGTTGGAGGATTGCCGCATGTTGATGTTGGAGGTGATCATGGTTTACTTATTGTTCACTTTAATTCCTGTTTAACAACTAAAATTGAATTAAGCAGAGGCATCGGTGGGTGATAGGTAAGTTTTGGTTTCCGACCGCCCACTTGTGTCCCGTAGGACCCGAGTTCTTGACACCTGTTCCGAGATCGAGAGCGCTAACCACAGGTGGGGAGATATGGGCCCCCCATTGATAATTACCTGATTTCAAAGTATTGTACTGGGGGCCACAACTAGTTTGAGGTGTTTTTACTATTCTGTACTTATGCCATGCTACTTATGTATTTACGTTTGTGCGAGGAGCACCTTGCATGTTTAGGTAAGCGGAGTGATTACGCTGTATCGACGGTCCCGATTGGGATCTGCCATGTTCTGACCATTGTCGCAAACCCTAAGTCCGTCTCGAGACCGGCCGACTGCTATGGTGTACTCTGGGGTGGCCCCGTGCTTGCTTTGGTCTGGGAACGTCGTGACTTAGTCCCGCCGACATACCGATGGGTGTATGTTAACGATCCGCAAAAGGGTCAAGTGCTGTGGATACTTTGGTGCACCCTGCAGGGTTAAATTTCGAGAAGCCGTCCGCGCTTATGGACGACTTGGAGCACAAAGGTTTGATCATAGACAACTATAACTAAAGTTTAATGTCATAAATTGACTTGTATTCGATATGATTAGTAATCAGCTTCACTACAACGGAATGGCTAAATAAAATACCAACAACTGCTGGGTCTTGGGTTTATCTCATGCTAATTGTATCGACTAGTAAGTCTTTGCAATCACACGGAATGGTCAACTAAAAGTGCCCATCGCTTATCTTTTATCGATGATTATCTAAACGACTAGTAAAGTGCCGCAACTATAATCGAATAAGTAAAACTGCCAACCGTGTGAGTTCCTCGGTTGACTTCTCGTTTGGTCTCGAGGGGAAACACCAGATGGGTTTGCTTGGTGATAGCTTCAGTTGGGTCCGGTTAGGTCATTCTTATCCCTCTTTATCCGCCATTGTATCGAGTCTCTATAGGTTGTTTAGTGCATCTTCGCCGCTTGATCCACCATACCTATGTAGGAGGACCGAATTCTAGCCTCGCTGCATCGCCTCAAGATCGACGCTCCTTTTTTTTTCCTTTGCCCTTTGCGGCACCCCTTTGTTTAAGCAGGTTTTGAGATCGACGCCATAGCAGGGTTACCCTTCCGCTTGGCCAGGCAGGGTTATGGACGCCATTGGTTATTCTTCCGGGCTCTTAGCCCCATTTGCATCTTGTCCGTAGTCGGACGCTGTATCGTATTCAAGGAAATTTGGATCTTTGTACCGTATATTTGTATTCTTGACTCTTTGAGTCGCTGTTGTATATATCTGTTCTGTGGGTCCCATCGAGGACTGTTGTGTAATGTTATTACTTTGTTTTCCACCCGCACGCAAGTGCCTGGTGGACACCTTCGAATCGTTTCTATGCGGGTTTGGCGGGTTTCGCTAAAACTTGCATAGGGCCGATTCTGAGGGTGTTACAGAGTGGTATCAGAGCTCAGCAGTTGCGATACCCCACAAGTCCAGCCTGTAGGATACCTAGCTAACGGCCACCGTAGAATGTCAAAACTATTTTTAAATCGGTGGGATAGCTCTGATTAGGTCTGATTTACTCCTTACCCCTCTGCTATTCTCCTCTTACCTCTGCGTGTTTAAAATCCGCTCTCTCCTCTTTCTTCGAGTCCAGGAATTCTCGGGGTTGGGTTCCGTCGTACCTTCAGGGTTTCGCTTCCTCCTTTGATAACGGTGTTGCCACATCTGGTGTTCAAGCTGCCTGATGAATCCGTCTACGGTGTCACCATTCTTTGTTCCTTGTTTGTGCCTTCCGGTGTTTTCCGACGCGACGACATCATCTACGCCAGCCCCGATGCAGAGTCTGTATCACTCCTTTGATCCGAACCTCGCTTGTCAAGATCTTCAGTCTGAATCCGAGGGTTGGTTGCATAATCTATCTAATCGTGTACATAGTAATGCCTTGAGTGCGGGATGGAGTCGCGACCATACCACTACTCTTATCATTCGCTTCTGTACATTGAATGGGGGATCGATGCAATTTTACTCCTTCCATGGAAGTTAGAGGTGGCCTTACCTTTAACTTCGTCCGTTGTTTATCCGGAGTGATCTCTTGACGAACGGGATCAACGACCTCTTGTTAGTGGTGTCGCGAGGATCTACACGATGCGAGAAGACGCAGATCGCCGACCTTCCTTCCGGTACCATGAGGCGGATCTCGAGGGCGAGATCCATTGTTAGTGGTGTCGAATTGTGGCATCCCGCAAAACCACTACTAGAAAATCGCGTTGAATTTGTGCATTGCATCGTCATCATCATGTGTTGTTTGCCTAAAACTATTTTCGCAAAGCCCGTTTCGTTTTCTAATACGCCCCGTCTTAATTCAAAAGCAAAACCCGGGTCGCCGGATTATTTTGTTTTGGCCGCGAACGGTTTGCAAACGGTCCAATTAAACAAATAAAAATTGTATTATTTTTTTAGTGGGGGCAGTCGAACGGGCCAACCCGACCCGAACGACCACCCCCGTATAAACAGATCGGTCCAACTTCTAAATCCTAAGGCTACCCGGAAACCTACCCACCCCCCCTGGCCACCTCACCCCAACCACTCAGATCCTGCCACCTCACCCTCTCCCCCCCTAACCAATCACACCCTGCCACCTAGGCTAAGCCACCTAGCTCTCTTCTCTCTCCCCACCTCTCAGCACTCACACGCACATAGACGCACCCCCCTGCCCCACACACGCGCTGCACACCCCACCCTGCATCGAGCCTCCCTGCTCAAGCCCTCCTCCCAGCTCCTCTCTCCTCTTCTCCCCCTGGCCTCCTCCCAGACCGAGCCTCCTCGCCAGACTGCACCCGCCTGCCCGCTCCCGGCCCCGCCACCGCCTCGACCCCAGGCCATGGGCGCCGCTTCTTCCTCCGGCTTCGCAACCACCCGCCCCCCTGACCTCCTCCGCAGCCTTCCCGCTGCCAGCGCCGCGTCACCTCCGCACGGCCGCCCGAGGCCGCTCCTCCTCTGCACCTGCCCCAGGCGCCGCAGCAGCCTGCCCGTGCCCGAGCTCTTCTCGTCGCAGCGGCCGCCCGCCTCGAGCCCCGTCGCTGGCCGCGGCCGAATCGCCCGACTCGCCTGCCCCGGCCCTCCGTCCATCACCCGCCACCTACCGTCGGCGTCAGCCGCGGACCGCCCGCCTCCGTCGAGCCTCCTTCGCCCATCTCCGACCTCCGCGACCAGATCGGCCGCCGCGCCGGCCACGCCCAACCTCGCCCGCCACCGTTGCCCGACCCGGTCGCCCTTCCACCGCCGCAGCGAGATCCCGAAGCGCCGTTGCAGCTACCACCGCTGGTCGGCCTGCGTGCCGCTTCGCCGACCCGACAGGAGCAACGCCAAGGCCCACACCGCGTTGGCTACCGCTGGTATCGTGTGGTGATGCTAAGATGGGGTTGCCAAACCAAGGCAAGGCGCCATGTGCCGATGCACCCCGAGATCTGCATCACTTATGTCGCCAAGACCATCCGAGGATAGGTCACCCGAAGCCGACCCGCCGGCGAGAACCCGACAAGAACCACGCCACGGATACGCCGAAGTTCGCCATCGTGGAAACCAAGGTCGTCGACATGGAACCGATGGACGCCAAGTACTTCTCGGATGCGATGCTCGAGAACCCGGACGATAAGAACATCGACGCAGAACGCCAAGTGCTTCGCCCCGAACGCCAAGACCGACCCGACACGCGGACCCGACAAGTTCTTCTCGACGACGAGATCATCGACAGAGAACCCGAAGAAAACCTGTGCGACAAGTACTCCCTCGAGAACGTCAAGTATTTCACCCCGGACACCGAGTCCGCCGAGACCCCGATGCGACAACTGCTTCAACCCGAACGAGAGGACCGACAACATGGCTGACCATCGCGAATGCGACAAGAACTACCCCGTTATCTGAGAACGCTTCCGCCGAGACCGAACCCCAGATCCGAACCCTGAGACCGACCCCGAACCCCGGAACCCCAAGATTGTCGGGAACCCTAATGTGTGAACCCCCTTCCCGCAAACCCTATTTTTATAAATGAAATATAACAACTTGTTGCATATTAAATTGTCATCTCGCATGCATATCTGTGGTTTGGGGGCCTTTTGCCGATTCACCTAATAATTAAATATGGGGCCCATATGCGGGCAAATCTAGCCTTATATTGGCCTCATTTAAATTTGTGTAGCGAACCCGGTACTATCTTCTGCCTGTTAATACAACATTTAAATTGCGGGGTAGCTAAACAACTTGAATCATTTAAATAATTGTCGGGACCCCGGTTCCTCTTAATATGACCTAATTGCATCGCACTTTTGCCATGCCATGCATCATACATGCATCATGCCGATCTTCTGCCGAGTATTAAATAGTGCATCCGGTGTTTCTTCTAGTGTTTTGCTTCTTCGCGGATAAGGCCGTTGAGTTGATGTGAGCTTCGCCCCGATCTTCGGTTGAACCCTTCGACAATGTTTTCAGGCGAGCATCCCCCCTTTCTACCTATCTTACTTTCATAGTATTTACTTCCCTCCTGTTGATCTATTGCTATCTGTGCTGCGTTGCTCTAGTTTCGTACCCGTGATCTCCCTTGCAGCCATATATAGCCTTGGACACATCCTATTACCTAGTTGTTTGGTAGATAGTTGGACCCGCGTGTCGTAGTCGCTTGCTCAAGTGTTTTGCTTGTCGTCAAGTGCCACGGTTGTTGGAGGATTGCCGCATGTTGATGTTGGAGGTGATCATGGTTTACTTATTGTTCACTTTAATTCCTGTTTAACAACTAAAATTGAATTAAGCAGAGGCATCGGTGGGTGATAGGTAAGTTTTGGTTTCCGACCGCCCACTTGTGTCCCGTAGGACCCGAGTTCTTGACACCTGTTCCGAGATCGAGCGCGCTAACCACAGGTGGGGAGATATGGGCCCCCCATTGATAATTACCTGATTTCAAAGTATTGTCCGGGGCCAACTAGTTTGAGGTGTTTTTACTATTCTGTACTTATGCCATGCTACTTATGTATTTACGTTTGTGCGAGGAGCACACTCATGTTTAGGTAAGCGGAGTGATTACGCTGGTATCGGCAGCCCCGATTGGGATCTGCTGCACATACCATTGTCGCAAACCCTAAGTCCGTCTCGGAGACCGCCGACTTCGCGGGTGTACTTAGTGGGTGGCCCCCGTGCTTGCTTTGTCTGCAGGAACGTCGTGACTTAGGCCCCGCGACATACCGATGGGTGTATGTTAACCGATCCGCAAAAGGGTCGAAGTGCCTGTGGATACTTTGGTGCACCCCTGCAGGGTTAAATCTTTTCGAGAAGCCGTGTCCGCGGTTATGGACGACTTGGAGCACAGTGCTTGATCATAGACAACTATAACTAAAGTTTAATGTCATAAATTGACTTGTATTCGATATGATTAGTAATCAGCTTCACTACAACGGAATGGCTAAATAAAAATACCAACAACTGCTGGGTCTTGGGTTTATCTCATGCTAATTGTATCTGACTAGTAAGTGCTGCAACTGTCACGGAATGGTCAACTAAAAGTGCCCACTGCTTATCTTTTTATCAGGATGATTATCTAAACCTGACTAGTAAAGTGCCGCAACTATAACTGAATAAGTAAAACTGCCAACTGTGTGAGTTCCTCGGTTGACTTCCTCGTTTGGTCTCGAGGGGGAAACACCAGGATGGGTTTGTTTGGTGATAGCTTCAGGTTGGATCCGGTTAGGTCATTCTTATCCCTCTCTGATATCCGCCAGTTGTATCGAGTCTCTATAGGTTGTTTAGTGCATGCTGCCGCTGCCGCTCAGTCCACCATACCTATGTAGGCGAGGACCGCCGAATTCTAGCCTCGCCGTGTACTGGCCTCAGTACTGACGCTCCTCTTTTTCCTTTGCCCTTTGTCGGCACCCCTTTTGTTTAAGCAGGTTTTGAGATCGACGCCGTTAGCAGGGTTACCCTTCCGGCTTGGCCTGGGCAGGGTTATGGACGCCATTGGTTATTCTTCCGGGCTCTTAGCCCCATTTGCATCTTGTCCGTAGTCGGACGCTGTATCGTATTCAAGGAAATTTGGATCTTTGTACCGTATATTTGTATTCTTGACTCTTTGAGTCGCTGTTGTATATATCTGTTCTGTGGGTCCCATCGAGGACTGTTGTGTAATGTTATTACTTTGTTTTCCACCCGCACGCAAGTGCCTGGTGGGCACCTTCGAATCGTTTCTATGCGGGTTTGGCGGGTTTCGCTAAAACTTGCATAGGGCCGATTCTGAGGGTGTTACAGGTTTTAACCAGGACGCTAACGGGATATGGCGCAGAATCTCCGAGTACTTCGTCACGGAGTCCGAGGCCTTGATATAAATCTGGAGGGGCTTGGCAATATCCTTGGCTTGGGCGATGGCGGTATTGATGAACTTGCCGGCAAGAACCATGCATTCCTTGTCCAAAGGAGGCCAGCGGGTTAAACCCATGGGCGCTGAAAATTCCGACAAGGATTGCATCAGTTCAATAAATTCTAAGTATCCAGACTACAGAACTACAAGGCGGAGGACACTTACTAAAGATGCTGGCCTTAGCCTGCCAAATGGTGTCCGCCAAGGATTCCTTCTCTTGTTGGAGGAGCTTAAACGCTTCGTTATGGCGAAGGTTTTGCTCATCAGCAGCTTGCTTCTGATCCTTTAGGATCGCAAGCTCCTCCTTCAAGAGATTTATCTCCGCGGAGGCGGAGTCCTGCAGGGCTTTCATGGAATCCTCGTGCATCTTCAACATTTATTTTCTCTCCTTCTTAAGGATCTTGTTCTCGCTGTCCAGCTGCTGGATGTGCTTGGACTGCTCGACAATATCCTTGGCCTTGGCAACATGCTCTGCAAGTCGGAGAAAACAAAGTACACATTGAGTACTCGGAGATTATGGGCACAAAAGTAAGACGGAAATGCGCAAAAAGAAAACATACTCTTGTTTTTGATGATCTGTTCCTTCAAGATGGCAGTTTTACCCTTTTCGGCTTCAAGATCTGCGCGCATCTTCCGATACTTGTCGTTGGCCATGCCCCTCCGAGCATTCTCATTCTATGGAAACAAATACAAAGTTAAATCGCTGTTTGGTCTGCTTGGAGCCCCTAGTCAGAGATTCTCCATCTAGGTGCTCGGGGGCTACAGCGAGAGTTTTTAAACTTATCAATAAGCTTAGCTTTTCTTTAAAGCATCTAGTCGGAGCTAATTCAGTTTTAGATTAGAAGCTTGGGGGCTACAGTATAAAGTTTTTAGCTCGAAAAATGCTTAGCTTTTATTTAAAGCATCTAGTCGAAACTAATTCAGTTACAACTAGAGGCTTGGGGGGCTACGGTACTGAAAAATATAAACACTATGTATGCTACTCTTAAAGCATCTAGTCGGAATAATTTCTTCCATATAAATGCTTGGGGGCTATAGTGAGAGTTCTTTCTAACTTAGTCACTCTTAGAGCATATAGATGCAAAACCTATGGTTTTCCGTGGGCTATAGTGGGATATTCATACGAAATGCAAAAGGTAAAGTAAAACTTACAAGTGCGATGATCTTGAGGTTTGTAGCGCTCTCGGCCAGCATCTTGCCAAAGGAAATGTTGTTTCCTCGCAAGATGTCTGCTTGTCGGAGTAGCTCCTCAAGACCGCACGTCGGAGATGACGACACTCCTCCAGGAACCATAGTTGTGTTACTCGGCATGAGCGTCAGGTAAACAATCTTCGGGAACTCGAAGGGTTTCTGGGGAGCAGAGGCGCCGCCTTCGGCAGAAGTACCAGCTCCCACCACCGCCTTGCCGCTACCGATGGCATCCTTAGCTGGAGCTTCAGCCATTTGAAGAGCAGCACTCTCCTACGTCGCCTGCTCGCCAACAACAGCTAGTTCGGTAGAGGCGCCAGAGTCCACTTCCATGGCGGAAGGGCCTCGTGCCTCCTGGACTTGGGAGCTTGTCGGAGCAGAGGAGGGCTTGACGGCAGGAGTCACTACACCACAGCACTACAACCCTAACAGACAAGTTGGTTGGGAAAGCGGGTTATGCCAACAGAAAGTTGGTCGGGGATTATATTTGCCGACCGACACAGTCGGTCACCGTAAGTCCGGTCGGCAAAGGCCTTTCCCGACTGACCTAGGTTTCCCGACTGACTATTTGACACCACGCTTATAGCTTTCCCGACCGACCTTTTCTTTGCCGACTGACAATGTTTTCCCGACCAACATTTATTTGCCAACCGATCTTCGGATAAGGTAAGTTTTGCCGACCAACATTCCGCTGGCACGCGCCGCATAATTCTTCCTTCTAACAGTCGGTCGGTGTTTCTATTTCCGACCAACACTTGAGTAATTTGGATATATGAATGGTAAAATTCAGTATATTCTCATATTCCACACAATCATAAATGCATATCACAAAAGAATAGCACACATCACACTAATATGGATTAAATTCTTACAATACTGATTGTTCATATGTTCTCAATTGATTACAACATAGTCAACAAAATAAAGATAAGTTGTCACTTGCATATAAGGTGTTTTACAAAATGAAACCCAAATGTCACCATATAACCAGGTTTACAAAATGGAAGCCAAATGACCACCATATGACCATGTTTACACCATTACACAATTCATTCTGTTGATGGGAAACATCCAGGTACTTGGTGGTTTGCGTGAAAAGTTTAGCTTGATAATTTATATTTTAAGGGGACACCTGCACAAACAAATACAAACAGATAAGATTACATAAGATTGCATTGTTACATAACACTAGCAAAATTATATGGAGTATCTAGGAAATTTCTGGTACATTTAAAAAATAAAAGGGACCTACAAACACGATCAGATGTAGCATCCTACATTGGAAGCATATATTATAGACACGATCAGATGTAGCATCCTACATTGGGTTCTAGCTATATACATCAATTCTCAGCTAAATATCATGTTTCTGTGATTTCTCTTCATCTGGAATTTGAGTTTGCATATGCTCAATTGCTCATACATATTGAATTGCTGGAACATGGGTGCTCAGCTAACAATGCCACTATGAATCGGAGTGTCAACGAGCCAAGCTCGAGCGAATACATACAAGCTCGGCTCGAGCTCGATTTGCAGCACGAGCTAATTTTTTAGCTTGAGCTCGGCCCACGAGCTCAATGACAAGTTCAAGCTTGACCCGTCAAAGTCTGAACCAGGCTCGTTAATTTTACTTTTTATATCAAACTAGCTGAATGCCCGGCATAAAGCATAAGGTGTCTATTTGTTGAAGTCTGTTTCTCCAACTATGACCCTCACGTGGTACTCTATTTTAGCAGTCGGCCTTGAGATAGAGCCAAAAAAATTAAACATATTTCAGCATTAGCCATTTTCATTAGCAGTCAATCTTAGTCTACCGTACCAGTATACATCACAGTCAGCTTTTTGAAATATTATAGAAACCGCTGGGCACCTAGTTTTACTAAGCAAAATGCATTAATTCCATCTATAGTAAATGATGTCCTCCCTCCGATCAATAATAAATATCGCTAATTTTGTACAAAGTTGTATTAAATCAGCGATAGTACTTGTTAAGGACCAGAGGAAGTATCACAAGTTTTAGTGAAGATTATAAGACAGCTCGTATATTTTTTACGATCCTATCAAAAAACAGTATGCTTCATTGAAGGCATATCCAATTATCCTTTCGCATCAGCAATTTAGCCATAGCTAGTATAGTTTCAGTTCAAAACCTTTTAGCAGGTTGTACGCACATGTTGTACACTGTAATTAAGAACGTAATACTGACCGCCAAATCTGATACATAATGGGCTCGCGAGTTACCCATATGGAAGCAGAACATGGATACTGATTTGATTCATTGGTCCAGTAGAAATGGCACGTCTAGGATAGTTCTTAATAATTACTTAAACGAGAACTAGCAAAGTATTCTACCAATCTTGAAGGAATGTTCATTGTATAGAAGAGCATAAACAACAAGTATAGAAGTTTTACTCACATCATCTTCAGTTGTTGTCTTTGAAACTGATTTTGAACTGAAATATCTCAACGGCGAGATGAGCCAGAGACAGCTGGTTTATAGGGCTTAATCTAGCAAAAAAAATAGCAAGTCAGCATAACATAAACAACTAAGGATGCGGATAAAACACACATGCATGCATGGTGATTACCTTGCTAGATGGCCATGCAATGGACCTTGTGACAGCATCGTTAATGTATAGTAGATCATCATACTGATATGGCAGAATAGCATCCCTTTTAATGGCAACATTCACAATAACCTCATAAGTTGCAGGCCCAAGAGGCTTCCCACCCACAATTGTGTATGGATTGACCGAGAGAACTGTTGCCTTAGCAACAGGAGATTCAGGACCCGTCCATGTGTATAGAAGCATATCCATCCCAATCTGAAAAGAATGATATGAAATAAGGATACATAAGAAGCACAACCATATTGAAAACATATAAATATGCAGTAAGGATGCATGAGAGGATTACAAGGCTTTCATCTTGGTGGGTTGAAGAGTTTTTTGGATTTGCAACAAATCTTCTCTGAACATAGTCATCTTCGTCGTCCTCTTCATCACAATCTTCACCATCATTTTCTTCCCCAAGTTCAGATCTTGAGTTCTGCCAAATACAATATGTAGCTTATAATATGAAACGATTATAACCTACTATACCTTTGGAAGGTTGGTCTGCAGGATTTGCATTATCACTGTCTTTTGCTCCCCTGGTCCTTAAAACACGCCTTTCAGTTGTATTTTCAAGTGCCGAGGAGGGTTCCTGCATAGATATGTTCGTGATGAAGATACATTTAATTTTTTTTGGGAGGGGGCTCTACAAAAATGAACGAATCTGTTTGAAGCTACATACCTTTCTTTTTTTTCTGTTTTGGGGGTCGACTTGCTTGGCGTTCCTCTATAATTGCAGACTTTATTTGGCGTACTGCATCCAATCTTTTCTGATTTTCTTGCACGTTCTTGTCTCTTTGTAGTTCATACTCAACTTGTGCTAGTTGTTCATCGGTGACCATCGCATCTTTACTCTTTCCTCTTCCGCTTGCCATTTTTTCTACTGCAGAAGACAAACAATATGAATACATTGCTGAAAATATGAATAAGTCGAACACGCATAAGAGAAAAATTATACACATCGCTTACTTTTTCTTAACATCGCTTAATTTAAGAACAAGTCCATCTAGATCTGTCCTGCTAGAACCAATGCCTCCATCGGCAACACTCACACGTATAGTAGTGCATGGATCAAGCAATGTCGCATGCAAAGCATTACCAGGCTCAATATTTTCAGCTTCGTTTATGTCATAATATGATGGTATAACAACAGTAGACCACTCAGCATCAATGGGATCTTCAACATAGTAAACTTGAGTTGCCTGTGTTGCTAAAATAAAGGGCTCGTCTGACATCTTCTCACTAGTATTTAATAGATGCTTGAAATTCACAGAAATGATTCCAAACTGATCAGTCTTTACCCATTTGTCTTCTACACGATTATCAACCCAATCACATTTCAGCAACACTACTTTCCCTTCATGCTGATAGTTTAGCTCAAGAATCTCCTTTATAATGCCATAATATGCCTTGTTTCTTAAGGACGTAGTTTGTGCAATAAGAGCTACTCCACTACCTTGAATTGGACGACCCTTATCATATGATTATGTATGAAATTCCAACCCATTTATTGTGTATCTACTATACTTTAGCACAACCATGTTCAGCTCTTTAGCTAATATTTTTATCTCATGTGGTGCTTCATCACCCATATTTGTCACCTGTGATTATGGAACACCTTAGCTATACTAGAATAGAATTACATGTCTTATAGCTTTAAAATTTCGCATGTCTACTTACGTGTAACTTAAACCACTCATGAAAGGTCTCATAATGCACACGGTTGATTTCTTGTTTACTTTGAAGACCAATAGTGGAAAGATAACTAATATGCTCGCTGCAAAGGTAACATTTGTCAATCAGACAAGGAAGATAGAAATAATCTAGTGGCCAAGTTTTATGTGGTTCATCTTACTTTAAGTATGGTTCTATGTGGTCATAGTTGAATAAGACATATCTGTGGGCTTGAAGCCAAGTTTTGTTATCTAACATCACTTGACACTTGCCAGCCTCAAATCCGGCGTTGCGGAAGAATGGAGTTGTAGCAGCAATTTCCATATCCAAATCCCCATCATTTCTACCTCCTCGGTTAAACCGAGTCTCACCGTCTAAATAGCGAGAGCAAAATGTCAAGCTCTCCTCAAACAAATAGCCCTTCGCAATTGATCCTTCCACATGACTTCTAGTATGTACAATCCCTTAAGATTTCCTGTATACCTATAATTACACACACAACTACACATAAGATTAATTATAAAATAGTTGTTGTTGTCCTAGAAAATAGTACTAGAATATACCTCTCTGTAGACCACATGCTGCGAAAATATACTGGACCAGCAATCATTGCTTGGGCTGGAAGATGAACCATCAAGTGCACCATAATATCAAAAAAGGATGGGAGAAATATAGCCTCAAGAAGGCTTAAGGTTTCAGCAATTTCAGCCCCTAACTTTTCCATGTCACTTACACGAATAACCGGTGAGTACATTTTCTTAAAAAATCTGCTAACACGTATTAATACAGCACTCACTCTTTTCGCAATGTTCTTCTCACAAGTGGCAACAAGTCTTGCAAAATAACATGGTTATCATGGCTTTTTAATCCATTTATCTTTCTATCCTTGACATGCACATTACGACGTATGTCAGATGCATAATGGGGAGGAAATGTGGAACTTTTTATTACTTTGTAGACTGTCCTTTGCTGATCTAGCTCCATTGCATAAGGTGCAGGAGGGAAATAGACTTCTTCATCATTAAGAGAAATAGGATGAAGATCACTTCTAATATTGTGTTCTTCAAGGTCATACCGAGAATTAATGTTATCCTTGGTTTTTCCCTCAACACCCAACAATGTGTTAACTATGTTATCACACACGTTTTTCTCTATGTGCATGATATCAAAGTTATGGTGCATCTTCAAATCCTTCCAATATGGCAGTTTAAAAAAATAGAATGCCTTTTCCAAATGATCAGTGGTTCCCCTTCCTTGAGTTTCTTCTTTCTAGGTTTCTTCCCATTAGGATCCTTTCCAAAGTTGCTTGGAATATTTTTAGTCAGCTCAAAGATTTCGCTACAGAAAGTGGAACAGGTGCTGACCCAGTTTCTATTTTATCAAATGTACGTGTGTCGTACCTTAAATGGTGTTTTTCATGCAAAAACCTACGGTTCCCCATATAGCAATTCTTACTACCATTATTCAGCCTTAAAAAACATGTATGTGAGTAGCATTCAGGGCAAGCTCCTTCTCCAGATGTAGCACATCCATACACATTCCCAAGACCTGGAAAATCCGTAATTGTGCATATTATGGAAGCATACAACTGAAAGAACTCCCCAGTCGAAGCATCATAGGTCCTAACACCATGAAGAAACATATCTAGCATATCATCAACTAGAGGCTCGAAATAGACATCAATATCACTACCAGGAGCTCTTCGGCCAGGAATCAACAAAGATAAGATAAAATTTGGTTGCTTCATAACCATTGAGGGAGGAAAGTTATAAGGAATCAGTAGGACAGGCCAAATACTATAGCTGAGATTCATGGAACGAAAGGGGTTAAAACCATCTGTGGCTAGTGCAAGCCTGATGCTTCGGCTATCTTTGGCAAATTTTGGATTTTTTTCCTCAAAGTCTTTCCAAAGAAGAGAATCTGCGGGGTGCCTAAGCAAACCATCTTCCTTGCGGTGTTCTGCATGCCATCTTGTGAGAGCCGCAGTCCTAGAGCACGCAAATAACCTTTGAGGCCTTTTCTTTATTGGGAAGTAGCGCAGGACCTTCTTAGGAGCCTTGTGGACACGTTTCCCATCTGCATGCTTCCTTTCAGATTTCCATCGTGAAGCTTCACATTTTGGGCATGAATCGGCATTGGCATTTTCTTTCCAAAATAGAATGCAGTCATTCTCACATGCATGAATACTAACATACCCAAGTCCCATGCATTTGACTAATTTTTTGGCTTCATTGTAGTTTTTAGGTATTGCGGACTCGGGATAAGCCTCTTTGAGCAGATCTAATAGCAGATTAAAACTTTTATCAGACCACCCTCCGAGCATTTTGGTGTGAAGAAGTCTCACTAGGAAACGGAGCTTTGAAAAGTTTTTACAGCCAGGATATAGCTCTTGTCTAGAATCAGCTTCTAACTTGTGCAGAGATTCTAAGATAGAATTATCCTCATCTGTAGCGCCATCATCTTCAAATTCTCCCCTATCATATAAACCACCTCCTAGGTCTCTAAGCAAATCAGAAATATCATCACCCTCATCCCTCTCTTGGACATCATAGAAATTTGACGGATTATCCAAACAAACGCCACTCTCTCCATGTAAGATCCATTGTTTGTATCCTTCTACAAAACCCTCACATACTAGGTGCTCACGAACTATTCTTTCTTCTCTCCAGTACAAGTTCACACATTTTTTACAAGGACATAGGATTTTGTTCTCGACCGATGATTTAACAAACGCATAGCCCAAGAATCTAGCCAGCCCTTGTAAGTACTCCTCTGTATGCCTACATGCAAGCGTACATATGCATCATGTTACATATAATTTCAGCAATTACTAAAGCCTAAGAAAAATAAAAATGTGTGTCGTACCTAGGTGCATCCATCCAACATTTATCCATGTTAGTTCCACACTCAATTATTACCAGATCAATAGAAATCCTGACAGAATAATATCAGGGAAACAAACAAAATAATGTAAATTATAGGTTGATGTAATAAAGAATGAAAATTTGCAGGTGTAGATAAATAATGATGTAATAAGATGAAGAATGGACAAAATATCAAGCTTGGGGATGCCATCCCGTGTAACCCCAAGAAATATCCAACAGGTACAAGCGTCAAAGCTTAGGGATGCCCAAGGCATCCCCTTCTTCGTTAATAAAAATCTCAGGTCTTTCTAGACACTTCATTTTTATTGTTTCATGCATTGTTGTGTTGTTCTTGGAGCGTCTTAGTTTTCGTTTTTGGTTTCCGTTTTCTTAGTTTGCTTGAGTAAGTTGGTTGGTTACACCACACTTCTTTTGGAGAGAGACACACTCTGTTTCCATTGCCTAGAACACTCTAGTTTTCACTCTTATTGTTTTGTGAGTGTTCACTTTTGCTAGCACTGCGTTCAGCCTTAGTTTTCTTGTGCTTTCAGCTTAGAACTTTTTAGTTCTTCTTTGTGGATTTGTGAGACAAGCTCACTGATATTTATTGATTATTATCTTTGTGAGTTGCTTCAAATAAATTGTTTGGTGTTGGAAAAGAGTAGAAAGTTTCATGCTTATAGTGGTACAAAAGGGAGCTTGCTTTGACTGTGACTTAGACTTTATCATGTCATGCTAGGTGTTTTTTTGACCTTATGCTTAGTAATTATTGATGTAGCATGTCTTGTTCTAAACAATTGGGATTTCTTACTGTGCCTTGAAGAAATTATGCGTTGTTTTAGCATGCAAAAGCATATTATTGTGGTATTCTCCTTTGATGATTTGTTTGGGTTGACTTGGCACATGTATGACTTTGACAAGTCATCATAGCCTCTATGATCACTTAGTCCTTGACTTGTAGTACCACTCTATGCTTTGATTAGTAATGTTTTGTTGCTCTGCATGATTATGGCCATTATTGCTCTCTTAATTGGTTGCTTCCAGTCTTTTGATAGCCTCCACTTGTATGAGTAAGCTCTACTCATGCTTCCAACTCCCAAGAAACCAAGTTATTCCAAAGTATCCACTATAAATTCCTATGCATGGTGTGTTACACCATTCCAAGTATATTCTTTTTTCAGCTATATTCCAATTAAAAAGTATTTTGTTATGTGAAAACTTAGTGATTAAATCCCTCACAAACTTGATTGAACACTTTATATTCTTTGACCCTAATAAAATTGAACCATTGTTTCGTCTATGTTGTATATGCTTGCACTTATACGTTCGAATTAGTAGAACAATGCTGCCATGGGGAACGTTTTCAACATTGCACTTGTACTTTGTACACAGTTGATATCATGCTCTTTTGTCTATGGATGTTACCGGTGTGAAATAAAGAGGGAGCTTGTAAGTCCATGGAGTTATGTATTTTGTGTTAGAGAAACGCCTGGGCCGCTAGCCTAAGCTATGCCTAATCATGGTGGAAACTTGCAGCATCACCATAATGAGCTATCTATGAAGCATCCTCAATAAAAATCTATGCATATAGTAAATAAAAAGATCGATGAGATGCTCATTGTCTGCTTCCCTTGTTATTTTGGTTACGGGATAGCTCTTGTACCATGTGCAAGGGGTACCCCGTTGGCGGTTCCCTATGATATGCATGTACTTACAATGAGAAGAACTTAGAGGTGACTGAAGTTGAGTAGCATGAGGTGTGGCCCTCGTATTCAAGGGACTTGATATTTCCAACTTATACTTTGTCAAGCATATACTCCATAGTTTGTTCACTTTAACCTTAATCACTTCAAGATGCTTATGATAGGGGCAATGAGGGCTGAAAGCTAACAAGCACCATAATTTTTGGAAGCTCTTTTTGAAACTTGAAATCCTTGCTTCCTTTATGAAAGGTCTTTCTTCCAATATTATTTGAGTCTCCACCTTCTACCTTTCGGAACCATTAAGAGAGCATAGTTGTCATTCTGTGTGCAGTGTCCCAAAACTTATTGATTGATGCATATTGTGATATTACTTGTTCTTGTGCTACTTGTTTCTAGTCACCCTTGTGAACTTTGAAGGTGTACTATGCATTTATTTGCTACTCTATGAGGGACAAGGTGAATGCCACTATGCCATGTTTTCTGTATGTGAAACAAACAAACGTTTCTCAATGCATGTTATTCATGATCTTTGTTTGTAGACTTTCATGTTGCATGCATAGTTACTATGTCCTATTGTTAGAACTCCATCTTTCATGCACATGTTTAGAGTTCTTTGATCCCAGCTTTAAATGCTTGCAAATGGTTTGATCTTGATTTTGATGGTGCATGTCACCTCAAAAATTATTCTTTTTATCACTTACCTACTCGAGGACGAGTAGGAGTTAAGCTTGGGGATGCTTGATACGTCGGAAACGTATCTATAATTTTTGATGCTCCATGCTTGTTTAGTATCTACTTTACTTTGTTTTCTCTTCACTTTGAGGTGTTTTATATGTTTTCTGGTACTAACCTATTAACAAGATGCCACAGTGCCAGTTGCCTTGTTTTCTGCTATTTTTGGTTTCAGAAAGCTAAAAAATGAATATTCTCGGAATTGGACGGGACAAAAGCCAAAGTTCATACGTTTCCCTAAGCGATACGAAAAATCGAAGAAGAGACGGAGAAGGACACCAGGGAGGCCACACCCTAGGTGTGGGCCCCCTGGACCTCCACTGACCTTGCCTCATGCGCCTATAAGAAGCCCCCGACTCAGAAACCCTAAAGAATCCATCATACCTCTAGAAAAATTTCAGCAGCATCGCCGCCACCGAAGGGGAGATTCGGGGGACAGAAAGTCTCTGTTCCGGCACCCTGCCGGGATGGGGAAGTGCCCCCGGAGCCATCTCCATCGATCTCCATCGCCATATTCATCACCGTTGCTGATTCCCATGATGAGGAGGGAGTATTTCTTCCTCGAGGCTAAGGGCTCTATCGGTAGCTATGTGTTCATCTCTCTCTCTATGCATGATCATATTGTGATCATGAGCTTTGTAATCAAGTAGATCTACCTTGCTACTCAAGTGCTTCAATAGATCTCTGCTCTCCCCATGTGTGTGAAATTGACAGCGTGCACGCCATGGTGGCACTTATGTTTGAGTCTACATAAATACTCTTTGTGCTTTAATAGATCTATACTTTCCCCCACGTGTGTGAAAGTGACAGCGTGCATACCGTGTGTGGCACTTTGGCTATATTGAATATTTGTTACGAGTTATATTTGGAGGACCCCACACTGTATGCACTGTGGAACTTTGGCTATATTGAATATTTGTTATGTGTGGCGGACTTTGAGGTGTGTTGTTATAGCCCTACCTTGGATTAGAGTGTCCAACCAGAGAGTAGTTAAGAGTAGTATCATGAAGAGAGGATATTTATATGAGAGAGTGTTCACTAGTGAAAGTATGATCCCTAGGCCTTGTTTCTAAACATTGAAACATTGTTTGCATCTAGATATGTTACATGTTTGCTTGCTTCTAATATTTACCTCATCGTCAAGCTCCATCAAAGCAATTTTCTCGCACCGTTACCACTTGTATTTCACTATCTCTTCGCCGAACTAGTGCACCTATACACCTGACAAGTGTATTGGGTGTGTTGGGGACACAAGAGACTTCTTGTATCTTGATTGCAGGGTTGATTGAGAGGGAATACCTTTGACCACTTCCTCCCTGAGTTCGATAAACCTTGGGTGATCCACTTAAGGGAAACTTGCTGCTGTTCTACAAACCTCTGCACTTGGAGGCCCAACAACTGTCTACAAGAATAGAAGTGCGTAGACATCAACCATCCACCGTTTACCGTTATTGTTTACTTTCTACAAGCAACTATTATCTTCCACAGTATGTGTTTAATCCTTTGTTTTTAGCAAACCGGTGAGATTGACAACCTCACTGTAAGTTGGGGAAAAGTATTGTGGATTGTGTTGTGCAGGTTCCAAGTTTCTAGCAACACCTTGGTGTTGTTTCCTTACTCCCATTGGTTCGATAACCTTGGTTTCATAACTGAGGGAAAACTTGTTGTTGTGCGCATCATACCTTCCTCTTGGGGTTCCCAACAAGCTCTACATATCTGAGCCATCAAGCACTTTTTCTGGCGCCGTTGCCGGGGATATAAGGACAGCTCAATCTCTTCCTCCTCGTCAATCACTTTTCAGGGAGAAAGAAGATTCTCGCAAGGGTAGTCTCTCACAACCAATATCTTTACTTTGTTTTTCTTTTGCTTTGTTTTGCTTGTATCTTTTTATCAAAAACACACAAAATAGTTGTACTGGTTTGTTTGTTTTTATCAAAAAACACAAAAAAAAATTAGTTCCTATTTCAAGTTGCTTTTATGTCTAGTGCTTCTCCAATCACTATGTCCCCTGAGGAAATGATCTTCACTTTCAAACAAGGAAGTGAAGAGTTTCAAAGAAGCTTGGTCTAGAATTTCTGCTTCACATGAAAAAACTGAACCTAAGATGACTCTAGGCTTGGTTCTTAGCAGTTTCTACTTTGGCCTTGGTCTTTGTTATAGATATGCTTTGGATGCTATAGTAGGAGGATATTTCCACCAGTGTGGTGAGGATGAAGCCTTTAATTCCATAAAAAATCTGATTGCAACATATAACTTGCCTAGCAAATCTGATTCATCCTTTGCAAACATTTATGCTAGATTGAACACTCTTGAGACCAATACAGCTAGTTAAAAGAATGCTATAATATGCTTAGAGAGCAGCATGATTATGTTTCAATAAACTTTGAGTCTTCAAAATGGCTTCCTACAGTAAAATTTGTTATAAGTGATGAAACTTTTTATGCTCGTTGTGATATTATGTCTGAATTTTTTCTTATGCCTAAGGATATTTATGAATCTTTGTATCTTTGGGGACTTTCTGAGATTGGAGAAGAAATATCTCTTACCAATAATGCCACTATATTACCCATTGGAATAGATGAAGAAGTGTTTACTAAGATCTTAGGAAAAGTGGTGTCTACTGACTATCTTGTTATTGAATGTGTAGGAAAAGGACAAATTACACTTGAAAGATCCCTGCTAAAACTCCTTGGAGAAATAACAGATGTGGGAAAAGGCATCATGCATTTCGCTTCTCCACCAAGCAATCGTACGTTCCCTAAAGATAAGATTAAGAGTAAGAAAGGTAGGGGCAATAAAGTTGATCTTAATGTTTCTTCATTCGAAAATACTTGATTCTTGTTTCCTATGCCTAGCTGAAAGGCGTTAAAGAAAAGCACTATTGGGAGATAACCCAAATTTATTTCAGTAAGTTTGTCTTTTGTTGTGTCTTGGAAGTTATTGCCCCTGTAATAACCTCTCCTTATCCTTTTGTTGTGGTTTTTGTGCCAATAATAACCTCTAATGAGAGAGAAGTAAGATTTGGGAAGTTGTTGTCCCGAAACAGATTTTTGTGCTTCACTGTAAAAATTCGTAAAACATCCCAGTACGTCAGATTGAGCTATAAGTTTCTGATCTTATGCCCCAGGTTATTATCCAACTTTCGTTAGTTGAACACGTTTTGATTTCAGCAACAGAAGGTCTTCAAAATATCGGTTTTTACCTGCTGGTCTATTTTGATAGATTTCTGCCATTATTTGCATTTGCCTCTTAGTCGGTTTCTTTTGAGTTCTCTTTGATCACTTGAGCTTTTAAAATAAGTTGCTACAGTAGCTTTTGTTTTAATGTAAGTTTTACTTGTGTTGAAACAAAACCCAAAGGCTTATTATCTTGAATACACTAATGTTGCGAATGAAGAATTGTGTGAAGTTTTGTATGAAGGAAATTTTCAAGTGTAGGGGAAGGATGATGTGATGAGATTACGAATGGAAAAAAGCACAAGCTTGGGGATGCCACCCGTGTCACCCCAAGAAATATTCAAGAGGTACAAGCATCAAAGCATGGGGATGCCCAAGGCATCCCCTTCTTCATCAATAAAAATCTCAGGTCTTCTTTCTAGACACTTTATTTTTATTGCGTCATGCACTATTGTGTTGTTCTTGGAGCGTCTTTGTTTTTGTTTTTAGTTTTATTTTGTTTGGTTTTCTGCAATAAATTAGTTGGACCCCCTCATTCTCATTTTGTTTCAAATAAGTTAATTGGTGATTGGAAAAGAGTAGAAATCTTCATGCTATTAGTGGTACAAAAGGAAGCTTGTTTTGACTATGGCCTAGACTTTATCATGTCATGTTAGATGTTTCTTTGACCATATGCTTAGTAATTATTGATGTAGCATGAATTGTTCTAAACAATTGAGATTGCATAATGTTCCTTGAAAGAATCATGCGTTGTTTTAGCATCCAAAAGCATAATATTGTGGTAATCTCCTTTGATGCTTGATACGTCGGAAACGTATCTATAATTTTTGATGCTCCATGCTTGTTTAGTATATACTTTGCTTTGCTTTGTCTACACTTTGAGGAATTTTTATATCTTTTCTAGAACTAACCTATTAACAAGTTTCCACATTGCCAATTGCCTGTTTTCTTCTGTTTTTGGTTAAAAAAAGGCAGAAAATCCATATTCTCGGAATTGGACGAGACAAAAGCCAAAGTCAGTATTTTACCGTGGGGGACACGAATCCAGAAGACGGGACAGAGAAGCAAACCAGGGTGTCCAAACCCACCCTAGGCGCAACCAGGGGTGGGCCCGCGCCTGGGCTGGGTGTGGCCCCCTGGTCGCCTCCCGGCCTCGCCTCTTCGCCTATAAGAAGCCCCCGATGCTAAGGACATCTTCACAAGGGGAGTCCTCCACTTCCTTTCTCCTTACTTTGTTTTTTGTTTGCTTAGTTTCTTTTGCTTGGTTTTATGTGCCTCTTTTCAAAAAACCCAAAAAAATTAGTCTAGTTTGGTTTGCTTCCTTTATTCAAAAACACACAAAACATTAGTTCATGCTCTAGTTGACACCTTGTTCTAGCTCTCCATGTTGCTCCCCAAGTTCACCCTGAAAAACCTTTCAATAGGTAGTGGCTCCATGATTGGGAAAGATAATATTGAAGAATTCTTTAATCATGTTAGCAAGCATGATGATATTGGGGATAAATCTATAGCAAATCTTGATCCAAATTATGAGATTGTTGCAGCTTCTTTAGTTTATATGTTGGAGGCTAGGTTTGTTAGCCTTAACCCCTTTATGCAAATCTTGTTCCTAAAACTAAAATAAGAAAAGAATGTTGAAAAGAGAGAATTTATTTTTGAAACTCTACTCAAAGAATTCCATGATGTTGCTAAGGAAGCCAAAAAGGTCTTTGAGTGTTTCAATATGCTAGGCTCAAATGTAGATGTTGTGGGCACTTCTGATAAAACCAAGCCTACAGAGGAATTTAAGATACCCATATCCTTTAACCTTGTTGGGATGCATGAGGCCTTTGAAAGAATTTTGATTGGATTGCTCCTGAAAATATTTTTGATGAAAGTAGTAAACCAAATAGAAATGAGAAGGGATCCTCCAAAACTCATTTGGATGAGATACCTCTCATAGTTGAAGATTTTGCAAGTATTGAACTCAATTCTTCATTTGAAAATACTTGATTCTTCTTGCTTCTTGTGCCTAACTTAAAGGCGTTAAAGAAAATTACTTGTTGGGAGATAACCCAAGAGTTTACTCGAGTCTTGGAAGTTATTACTTCAGTAATGACCTCTCCTTATCCTTTTTGTTTGCTTGTTGTGCCAAGAATGACCTCTAATGAGAGGGAAGTAAGATTTGGGGAGTTCCTGTCCCGAAACAGATTTCTGTCCTCCACCAAAAACAATTGTGAGGAGTCTATGTAACTCGTATTGAGCTGAAACTTTACGAATAAATCCCCAGTATGTTAGCTAACTTTCGTTAGTTCAACACTTTTTGATTTGAGCAACAGACGATCTTCAAAAAAATTGGTTTCTACCTGCTGGTCTGTTTTGACAGATTTCTGCCATTATTTGCATTTGCTTCTTATTGATTCCTTTTTAAGTTCTCTTTAGGGGAATTGAGCTTTTTGAAGGATTTAATACAGTAGCTTGTGTTTTTAGTGAAATTTTTTGCTGTTCCAAAGCTTTGCCTAAGGTCTAATATCTTTTGAATACACTAATGTTGCTAATGAAGATTGTGTGAAGTTTTGTATGAAAGAAAATTTTCAGGTGTAGAGAGAGAATGATGTAATGAGATTAAGAATGGACAAAAGATAAAGCTTCGGGATGCCACCCCGGTGTTACCCCAAGAAATATCCAAGAGGTACAAGCGTCAAAGCTTGGGGATGCCCAACACACCCCCTTCTTCATCAATAAAAAGCTCAGGTCTGCCTAGACACTTCGTTTTTATTGTTTCATGCATAGTTGTGTTGTTCTTGGAGCGTCTTAGTTTTTGTTTGCTTTGCTTACTTTGTTTAGTTTTCTTGAATAAAGTAGTTTGGACCCCCGTTCTCGCTGTGTTGTTTTGCAAATAAGTTGCTTGGTGTTGGAAAGGAGTAGGAATTTCCTGCTTGAAAGTGCAAGAGGAGCTTGCATTGATTGTGACTTAGACTTTAGCATGACATGCTAGGTGTTGTTTTGACCTTATTCTTAGTGATTATTGTTGTAGCATGTCTTGTTCCAAACAATTGGGATTGCTTAGTGTGTCTTGAAGAAATTATGCATTGTTTTAGCATGCAAAAGCATAGTATTGTGGTATTCTCCTTTGATGCTTTGTTTGGGTTGACTTGGCACATGCTCACACCATGTTATGACTATGAACAAGTCACCATAGCCTCTATGATCATTTAGTTCTTGACTTGTAGTACCACTATGTGCTTTGATTAGTAATGCTTTGTTTCTCTGCATGATTTTGGCAATTATGCTCTCTTAGTTAGTTGCTCCCAGTCTTTTGCTAGCCTCCGCTTGTATGAGTAATTTCTACTCATGCTTACAACTCCCAAGAAACCCAGTTATTCCAAAGTGTCAATAAACTTTTATGCATGGTGTGTTACACCATTCCAAGTATACTCTTGTTTTCAGCTATCTTGCAATTAAAATGTATTTTTGTTATGTGAAAACTTAGTGATTAAATGTAACACCCTCAGAATCGGACCTATGCAAGTTTTAGCGAAACCCGCCAAACCCGCATAGAAACGATTCAAAGGTGCCCACCAGGCACTTTCGTGCGGGTGGAAAACGAAGTAATAACATTACACAACAGTCCTCGATGGGACCCACAGAACAGATATATATATAACAGCGACTCCATGAGTCAAGAATGCAGATATACGGTACAAAGATCCAAATCACCTTCAAAATGATACGGCGTCCGACTACGGACAAGATGCAAATGGGTCTAAGAGCCCTGAAGAATAACCAATGCCGTCCATAACCCTGCCCAGGCCAAGCCGAAAGGGTAACCCTGCTAACGGCGTCGATCTCAAAACCTGCTTAAACAAAAGGGGTGCCGACAAAGGGCAAAGGAAAAAGAGGAGCGTCGATCGAGGCCGATGCAGCGAGGCTAGAATTCGGCGGTCCTCGCCTACATAGGTATGGTGGACTGAAGCGGCAGCGGCAGCATGCACTAGACAACCTATAGAGACTCGAAACAACTGGCGGTTATCAGAGAGGGGTAAGAAAGGCCTATTCGGATCCAACCTGATTCTACCATCAAACAAACCCATCCTGGTGTTTCCCCCTCGAGACCAAACGAGGAAGTCAACCGAGGAACTCACACAGTTGGCAGTTTTACTTATTCAGTTATAGTTGCGGCACTTTACTAGTCAGGTTTAGATAATCATCCTGATAAAGTAAGCAGTGGGTACTTTTAGTTAACCATTCCGTGATAGTTGCAACAATTACTAGTCAGATACAATTAGCATGAGATAACCCCAAAACCCAGTAGTTGTTGGTACTTTTATTCAGCCATTCCGTTGTAGTTGCAATACTTACTAGCCAGGTACAATGGTCGCAAGCGACACTCCAAACAAGCAATTGTGGGCAGTATTATTTAGCCATTCCGTTGTAGTGAAGCTGATTACTAGTCATTATAAGTCAAATTTATAGCAATAAACTTTAGTTATGCTTGTCTATGGTCGAGATACTGTGCTCCAAGTCGTCCATATCCGCGGACACGGCTTTCAGAAAGTTTTACCCGGCCGGGGTGCACCAATAGCAACACACGCTCGATCAACCTCGGAAAAACCAAATCAAAACCCAACGAGGCTTTCACATTGAACAATCACAGATTCAGAAATATTTGGGGGCCACCCTTGTAGTCTAACCATAGCAGTAAGCTAGCTCGAGACGGACTCAAGGTTTGTGGGGCGGTACATGGCGGAACCCAAAACTAGGCTTGTCGATACCGCGTAAACGGGTCACAATTCCTAAACAGTACAGTGTGCTATCTGTCGCACAATTTAAATACAGAAGTAGCATGGCATAAGTACAGGATAGTAAATAAAACCTCAAACTAGTTTGTGGCCCCAAGAAATAAGACTGAATCAAGCTCTGGCTCAGGGGGGTCCCATATACCTCCCGAATGTGGATAGCGCGATAAATCAAGGAACAGGTATCAAGTACTCGGGGTCCTACGGGACACAAGTGGGCGTTCGGAAACCAAATATTATCTATCACCCACCGATGCCTCTGCTTACTTCAATTTTAGTTGTTAAACAGGAATTAAAGTGAACGATAAGTAAAACTATGATCATCTCCAACATCAACATGCGGCAATACATCAACAACTGTGGCATATGACGACACACAACAGCACTTGAGCAAGCGACTACGACACGCAAGTCCAACTATCTACCAAACAACAGGTAATAGGATGTGTCCAAGGCAATATAAGGCTGCGAGGGATATCACGGGCACGAAAACTAGAGCATCGCAACACAGATAGCAATAGATCAACAGGAGGGAATAAATACTATAAAAGTAAGATAGGTAGAAAGGGGGAGATGCTCGCCTGAAAACATTGTTGAAGGTTCAACCGAAGATCGGGGCGAAGCTCACATCAACTCAACGGCCTTATCCGCGAAGAAGCAAACCACTAGGATAAACACCGGATGCAGTATTTAATACAACGGCAGAAGATCGGCATGATGCATGTATGATGAATGACATGGCAAAGGTGCGATGCAATTGGGCAAGATTAAGTGGAACCGGGGTCCCGACAATTAGTTAGGTGGTTCATGTTGTTTATCTACCCCGCAAATTAAACGTTGATTAACATGGCAGGAGATAGCACCGGGTTCGCTACACAAATTTAAATGAGGCCAATATGTGACTGGATTTGCCCGCATATGGGCCCCATATTTAATTATGAGGTGAATCGGCATAAGGCCCCCAAACCACATGACAATATGCATGCAAGTATGACAATGTAATATGCAACAAGTTGTATATCTAATAAAATAGGGTTTACGGGAAGGGGTTCACACATTGGAGGGGGCTCGACGATCTTGGGGTTCCGGGGTTCGGGGTTGGTCTCAGGGTTCAGGGTTCGACGGATCGGCGGGAGCGGAGTAGATCTTGGCGTTCCGGGGGTAAGTTCTCGGTGTTCCGTGAGGTAGACATTGTCGTATCCGTGGTCCTCGGCATCGGACCTGGGGGGAAGTACTTGTCGCATCTACCGTCTTCGGGTTTGCTTCAATCGGGTCCATGTCGGAGTATTTATCGTCTCAAGTGGAATCCTTGTCGATCTGTGGCGATGATCTCAGGTTCGGGTCTCTGGGTTCAGGGGTCTCGGCGTCTGGGGTCTCGACGTCTTTGGGGTCCGGGAACCGCTTCGGGATCCGGGAGGCGATCTTGGCGCTCGATGTCCGTGAGGCGGTCCTTGGAGTCCAGGACGGAGATCTTGTCGGTGGTCTTCGGGTCCAGTTCCGCGCACCGGCATCAGGAGATCTTGGCGTCGGTAGATCTTGAGAGCGAATCAACTCGTCGCTTCCGTCCTTGGCACAAGGTGCATGCTGAGGCTGATCTTGCCGAAGGGGAAAAACACGTCCGCTGCTGGTCAAACACGCACACACGGAATGCAATGCGAGGCTACCATCTTGGGCGACGCAGCGACGGCGGTGCCATGGCGGCGTCTGCCAGCGAGAGACGGGGCGGCCATGGCGAGCCACAGCAGGGTCACGGGGAGACGGCACGACGAGGCAGGCAGACGAGCAGGACTGGTGGCGCCCAGCCTGGCGGCTCGAGGAACAGGCGCGAGGCGGAGCACGCGCCGGCGGGCGGCGAGGCGCAGAGGAGAGGCCGGCCTGGCGGCGGGGACGGAGGTGGGGGGTCCGACTGGCGGCGGGGCGCGACGGCCGGGAGGAGCAAGGCGGGGTCGACGGCGGGATGGCTCGGGGGCAGGGTGCTGTCGATGGCGAGCGCGGAGGGAGAGAAGGGGAGGCGGCCCGGCAGGGTGCCGCGGCTGCCGGTGGAGAGGAAGAGGCGGGAGGCGGCCGCAGCGAAGGGAGGAGGCCGGCGAGGGTGCTAAGCGGCGGCCAAGGGAGGAGAGGGAGGATGGAGCGCGGGAAGAGCTTGGCGCGAGGCCCTTCGGGGACGGAGGAGGAGGACGCCGGCAGGGGCGAGGGTAGGAGGAGGTGCGGCCACGCGCGGCTGCCTGGAGGCGGTAGGGGCCGGCGCGGGAGACGACTGGGCGAGAGGAAGAAGACGCGGGGGTGGGAGGCTCGCGTGGGGGAGCGGGGCGGTACGGTGGGACCCAGGGCAGGTGGTGGGCCACGAGGTGGGGGTGGCCTGGCGCGTGGGGTGGGAGTGGTTAGTGGAGAGTGGGTCCCAGGCGGCAGTGTGCGTGCGTGTGTGGGTGGATCAGGTTAGGTGGGGCCACAGGGGAGAGAGGAGAGAGTGGCTGGGCCAAGTGGCAGCACATGGTTGGCTGGGGGAAGGGAAAAGGGTGAGGTGGCAAGTTGCTATAGGTTGGGGTGATGTGGAGGGGGGTGTGGGTAGATTAGGTTGGGTAGGTTTAGGAATTAGGGAGGACCGTTTGTATTTCTGGGGGTGGTCGTTCGGGTCGGATCGGCCCGTTCGACTGCCCCCACTAAAATAATTAATTAAATTATTTATTTCAACCAGCGCTTTTGCAATCCGACAGCGGACAAAACAAATAATCCGGGGACCCGGGTTTGCGTGTTTGAATGAAGATGGGGCGTTTTAGAAAACAAAACTAGGTTTATCTGCAAATAGTTTTATGCAAGCAACTGCAAGATGATGACGATGCTCAAATGCAATGTGGCATGATGACATGAGCATGCGGTCATGATGATGCAATGCACAAAATCAACGCGATTTTCTAGTAGTGGTTTTGGCGGGATGCCACATTAAAGCCCTCAAAAACTTGATGGCACACTTTATATTCTTTGCCCCTAATAAACTTGAACCATTGTGTCATCTGTGTTGTATATGCTTGCACTTATACGTTGGAATTAGCAGAACCGTGCTGTCACGGGGAATGCTTTCAACATTGCAATTGTACTTTATACTCAGTTGATATCATGCTCTTTTGTCTATGGATGTCACCGGTGTGAAATAAAGAGGAAGCTTGTAAGTCCATGGAGTTTGTATTTTGTGTTAGAGAAATGCCTGGTACGCTAGCCTAAGCCATGCCTAATCATGGTGGAAACTTGCAGCATCACCATAGTGAGCTATCTATGAAGCATCCTCAATAAAAAGTTATGCATATAGTAAATAAAAAAATCACGGAGATGCTCATTGTCTGCTTGCCTTGTCATTTTGGTTATGGGATAGCTCATGTATCATGTGCAAGGGGTACCTTGTTAGCGGTTTTCTATGATACTCATGTACTTACAATGACAAGAACTTACAGGTCACTGAAGTTGAGTAGCATGAGGTGTGGCCCTCGTATTCAAGGGACTTGAAATTGCCAAGTTATACTTTGTCAAGCATATACTCCATCTTTGTTCACTTTTATCTTAATCACTTCAAGATGCTTATGATAGGGGTAATGAGGGCTGAAAGCTAACAAGTACCATAATTTTTGGAAGCTCTTTTTGAAACTTGAAATCCCTGCTTCCTTTACAAAGGGCCTTTATTCCACCATTATTTGAGTCTCCACCTTCTACCTTTAGGCACGATTAAGAGAGCATAGTTGCCATCTTGTGTGCACTATCCCAAAACTTATTGATTGATGCATATTGTGATATTACTTGTTCTTGTGCTATTTGTTTCTAGTCACCCTTGTGAACTTTGAAGGTGTCCTATGCATCTATTTGCTACTCTATGAGGAGTAAGCTGCATGCCACTATGCCATGTTTTCTGTATGTGAAACAAACAAACGTTTTTCAATGCATGTTATTCATGATATTTGTTTGTAGCCTTTCATATTGCATGAATAATTACTATGTCATATTGCTAGAACTCCATCTTTCATGCACATGTGTAGAGTTCTTTGATCCCAACTTTCAATGCTTGCAAATGGTTTGATCTTGGTTTTGATGGTGCATGTCACCTCAAAAATTATTCTTTTATCACTTACCTACTCGAGGACGAGCAGGAGTTAAGCTTGGGATGCTTGATATGTCGGAAACGTATCTATAATTTTTAATGCTCCATGCTTTTTTAGTATCTACTTTGCTTTGAGTTGTATATACTTTGAGGTGTTTTTATATCTTTTCTGGAACTAACCTATAACAAGTTGCCACAGTGCCAGTTGCCTGTTTTCTTCTGTTCTTGGTTCCAGAAAGGCAGAAAATCAATATTATCGGAATTAGACGGGACAAAAGCAAAAGTCAATATTTTACCATGCGGGACACGAATCCAGAAGACGAGGTGGAGAAGCAAACCACGGCGATCAAACCCCTCCTAGGCGCGGCCAGGGTGGGCCCGCGCCTGGGCAGGGTGTGGCCCCCCTGGTCGCCTCCTGGCCTCGCCTCTTTGCCTATAAGAAGCCCCTGATGCAGAAACCCTAGGCACCCAATTAAAACTCCATGAAACCTTCTGTAGCCGCCGCCACCGTCGACCCTAGATCGGGGGGATCTGAATTTCTGCATGGCACCCTGTCGGAGGGGAGATCACCCCGGAGGACTTCTCTCCGGTATGATGCGTGAGTAGTTCCACCTTGGAGTATGGGTCCATGTAGTAGGTAGATGGTTGTATCTCCTCCTTGTGCTTTCATGTATAGATCTTGTGAGATCTGTTCATGATCAAGATCTAATCTATTTGTAATCATGCATGTTGTGTTTGCGGGGATCCGATGGATATTGAGATTACTATGTAAAATTTATTAATGGTTTTGTCTTTATGATTCTATCATGTCTGTGTTGTTTGTGATATTGCATGCTCTCCGTTATTAGTAGCTATCTTGGCCGAGTAGTTGCTAGTGACTCCAAGAGGGGGTATTTATGCTCGATAGTGGGTTCATGCCTCTAGTTTCCAAGGGAAGTGACAGAATTCTCTTCGGTTGTAGATGTGTTGTTGCTACAATGGAGAAAAAAACGGTCTCTTGTTCATGGAACAAGTGGATTGTTTACCTTACGCACTTTGCTTAAAGCAGTTGTCTGTTGCTTGCAACTTAATACTGGAGGGGGTTCGGATGATAACCTGAAGGTGGACTTCTAGTCATAGATGCAGTTTGATGGCGGTCTATGTATATTGTTGTATTGCCCAATCGAATCTCATAGGATCTTTTTGTATGGTATTGCATTGTTATGCCTTGCTCAGTCCTGTCAATTGCCCTGTTGTAATTTGTTTACCCTTCATGCCATGTTGTTTATCTAAGGAGAGCACCTCTAGTGAACTATGGACCCCGGTCCAATCTTTACCATTGATACATCTTCCACTGTTACTTGTTTACTTGTTGCAAACCATTACCTTCCACACAATACGTTGAATCCTTTGTTACAGCAATCGGTGAGATTGACAAGCTCACTATTAGTTGGGGCAAAGTCTTGAGTTTTTGTTGTGCAGATCTCCGCATTGCTTGCAACACCTATGTGACGTTTCCTTCCTCCTACTAGTTCGATAACCTCGGTTTCTTACTGAGGGAAGACTTTCTTCTGTGCTGCTTCACACCTTGCTCTTGGGGTTCCCATCAATGCTTTATTTGGGTTGACTTGGCACATGCTTACACCATGTTATGACTATTAACCAGTCACCCTAGCCTCTATGATCATTTATTTTTTGACTTGTGATATCACTTTATGCTTTATTTAATAATGTTTTGTCGCTTTGCATGATTATGGATATTATTGATCTCTTAGTTGGTTGCTCCCAGTCTTTTGCTAGCCTCCACTTGTACTGAGTATGAGCTCTACTCGTGCATCCAACTCTCAATAAACCAAGTTATTCCAAAGAGTCCACTATAAATTCCTATGCATGGTGTGTTACACCATTCCAAGTATATTCATGTTTTTATCTATCTTCCAAATTAAACTTTTGTTATGTGAAAATTAGTGATTAAAGCTCTCACAAACTTGATGGCACACTTTATTTCTTGCACTAAATAACCTTGAACCACTATGCCCATCTATGTTGCTTATATGCTTGCAAATTATAAGTTGGGAATTAGCAGAACCATGTTTTGATGGGGAACGCTTTCAACATTGCACTTATTCTATTCAGTTGATATCATGTTCTTTTGTTTATGGATCCCGGTGGTGTGAAATAAAAGGGGAACTTGTAAGTTCATGGAGTTTGTATATGTGTTAGAGAAACGCATGGGCGGCTAGCCTAAGCCATGCCTAATCATGGTGGAATCTTACAGCGTAACCATAATGAGCATTCTGTGAATCATCCTCAATAAAAACCTATGCAAATAGAAAATAAAAAGATTGTTGAGATGCTCATTGTCTGTTGCCTTGTCATTTTTATATGGGATAGCTCCTGTGTGATGGGGCAAGGGGTACCCCGTTGGCGTTTATCTATGATACGCATATACTTACAATGACAAGAACTTACTTGTGACCAAAGTTGAGTAGCAAGCAAGGGGCATGAGATTTTCAACTTATAACTTGTCAAGCATATACTCATATTTGTGTCACTTTAACCTTAATCACTTCAAGATGCCAATGATAGAGGCAATGAGAGCTGAAAGCTAATAAGTACCATAATTTTTGGAAGCTCTTTATGAAACTTGAAATCCCTTCTTCCCTCTGTGAAGGGTCTTTCTTTTTTTTACTTTTTGTTGAGTCTCCATCTTCTACCTTTAGGCACCAATTAATATAGCATCGTTTTCATTCTTAGTTAAATGTGCATTGTCCCAATACTTATTGATTGATTCATAATGTTGGTATTGCTTGTTCTTAAATTATTTGTATCTAGTCACCCTTATGAACTTTGAAGGTGTCTTATGCATTTATGTTTTCCTACTCCATGAAGGACAAGCTAAATACCACTCTTGCTATGTTTTATATATGTGAAACAAACAAACGTCTTTCAATGCATTGTTATTCATGATATTTTGTTTGTACCTTTTCATGTTGCAACTTAGTTTCTATGTCTTATTGCTAGAACTACATTTTTCATGCTCATGTTTAGAGTGCTTTGATCCCAACTATCAATGCTTTACAAATAGTTTAATCAAGATTGTGATGGTGCATGTTGCCTCAAAAATTATTCTTTTTATCACTTACCTACTCGAGGACGAGCAGGAGTTAAGCTTGGGGATGCTTGATATGTCGTAAACGTATCTATAATATTTTATGCTCCATGCTTGTTTTGTATCAACTTTCTTATGTTTTGTCTACACTTTGAGGTATTTTTATACATTTTTTGGAACTAACCTATTAACAAGATGCTGCAGTGCCAGTTGCCTATTTTTTGTTGTTTTTGGTTTCAAAAAAGCTAGTAAATAAATATTCTCAGAATTGGACGGGACAAAAGCCAAAGTCAATATTTTACCACAAGAAACACGGAATCCAAAGGGCAGACGAAATGGGGCCACGAGGCAGCCACACCCTATGGCGGCACGGCCAAGGGGTGCAGCCCTAGGTGTGGTCCCCTTGGGTGCCCACCGACCTTGCCCCTTCTCCTATAAAATCACCCCGATAGAGAAACCCTAAGCACCCGATCAGATCTCCATGAAACAGACTATAGCCGCTGCCACCATCGTCCCTAGATCGGGGGGATCCGAAGCTCTTCCTGGCACCCTGCCAGAGGGGAGAGATCATCCCGGAGGCCTTCTTCATCACTGATGTCTATGCACGCTTCTATTCTTGTAGACAATGTTGGACCTCCAAGTGCAGAGGTTTGTAGAACAGCAGCAAGTTTCCCTTAAGTGGATCACCCAAGGTTTATCGAACTCAGGGAGGAAGTGGTCAAAGGTATCCCTCTCAAGCAACCGTGCAATCAAGATACAAGAAGTCTCTTGTGTCCCCAAAACACCCAATACACTTGTCAGGTGTATAGGTGCACTAGTTCGGCGAAGAGATAGTAAAAATGCAAGCGATATGATGATCATAAGACAATCGTGCCAGAAAATACTTTTATGGCGTGTTGTTGACGTGGAAGAAAAGAGCTTGACGGGAGGAAGAAACTAAAGGCAATCTGAAACAAAGATGGAAACAATCAAACATGTAACAGATCTAGTTGTAAATGGTGTTTCAATAATTAGAAACAAGGCCTAGGGATCATACTTTCACTAGTGAACACTCTCATATAAATATCTTCTATTCATGATACTACTCTGAACTACTCTCCGGTTGGACAACTCTAATCCACGATAGGGCTACAAAAGCACTCCTTAAAGTTTGCAATCCCCATCTAGATAACCCCACACTATCACCTTGAGCGCTAGATGGTTCCAACAAACACCACTATTTCATAGAGTCAACCAACTCAAAATATACTCATGATAAGTATTTATGCAATCTATAGCCCAAGTGCCACACGATGCGCACGCTGTAACTTTCACACACGTGAGGATGGCCGGAGATTGATTAAAGCACTTGAATAGAAAAGTAGATCTACTTGATTACAAAGATCATGATCACAATAAGATCACGCATAGAGAGAGAGAGATGAACATATAGCTACCGGTAGAGCCCTTAGACTCGAGAGAGAACTACTCCTCCTCATCATGGGAGTCAGCAACGACGATGGATATGGTGGTGGAGATCGATGGAGATGGCTTCGGGGGCACTTCCTCATCCTGGAGGGTGTCGGAACAGAGACTTCTGTCCCCCGAATCTCCCCTTCGGTGGCGGTGGCGCTATGGAACTTTTCATGGCTTTCTCCCAGATGTTTTAGGGTTTTTGATTCGGGTGGCTTTTATAGTCGAAAGGGGGACATCGGTAGCCACCAGGGTGGCCCACACCTAGTGGTGGCGCGGCTAGGGTGGGCCCGCGCCACCCTAGTGTGTGCCCACCCTGGTGTCCCCCTCCGTCTCTGCTTCGCGTTTCCGTATTGCTCCGGAAAAAATAGGCAAATTGGCTTTTGTCCCGTCCAATTCCGAGAATATTAAATTTTTAGATTTTTTGAAACCAAAAACAGCAGTAAACATGCAACTGGCATAGCGGCATCTTGTTAGGTTAGTTCCAGAAAATGTATAAAAATACCTCAAAGTGTAGACAAAACATAAGACAAATGATACAAAACAAGCATGGAGCATCAAAAATTATAGATACGTTTACGACATATCAAGCATCCCCAAGCTTAGCTCCTACTCGTCCTCGAGTAGGTAAGTGATAAAAAGAATAATTTTAGGTGACATGCACCATCACAATCTTGATCAAAATATTTTAAAGCATTGATAGCTGGGATCAAAGTACTCTAAACATGAGCATGAAAGATGAAGTTCTAACAATAAGAAATAGCAACTATGTTGCAACATGAAAAGGTACAAACAAAGATCATGAATAACAATGCATTGTAAGACGTTTGTTTGTTTCACATATAGAAATAATAGCATAGTGGTATTCATCTTGTCCCTCATGTAGTAGCAAAACATAAATACAAAGGACACCTTTAAAGTTCATAAGGGTGACTAGATACAAATAGTTCAAGAACAAGCAATATCAACATTATGAATCAATCAATAAGTTTTGGGACAATGCACATAAAACTAAGAATGACAACTATGGTCTCTTAATTGGTGCATAAATATAGAAGGTGGAGACTCAATATAAAAGTAGAAGAAAGGCCCTTCAAAGGGAAGCAGGGATTTCAAGTTTCATAAAGAGCTTCCAAAAATTATGGTACTTGTTAGCTTTCAGCTCTCATTACCCCTATCATAAGCATCTTGAAGTGATTAAGGTTGAAGTGAACAAATTATGGAGTATATGCTTGACAAAGTATAAGTTGGCAATCTCATGTTCCTTGAGTACGAGGGCCGTTCCTCATGCTACTCAAATTTAGTTACCGGTAAGTTCTTGTCATTGTAAGTATATGTGTATCATAGAGAACCGCCAACGGGGTACCCCTTGCCCCATGACACAGGAGCTATCCCATATCAAAATGACAAGGCAACAGACAATGATCATCTCAGCAATCTTCTTATTTACCATGGGAAAATGGTGCTTTTTCTCTTCTTCGTTTTTTTCTTTTTCTCTTCTCTTTTTTCTATCTCTCTTTTTTATAAGAAGAATGCTTCATAGATTGCTCACTATGGTGATGCTGCAAGTTTCCACCATGATTAGGCATGGATTAGGCTAGCGGCCTAGGCATTTCTCTAACTCACATACATAACTCCATGAACTTACAAGCTCTCCTTCTATTTCACACCGCCGACATCCATAAACAAAATAGCATGATATCAATTGGGTATATATTTACAGGTGTTGAAAGCGTACCCTGTGATAGCATGACACAATGGTTCAAGTTTATTAGGTGCAAAAAATAAAGTGTGCCATCAAGTTTGTGAGAGCTTTAATCACTAATTTTCACATAACAAATTTAATTTGGAAGATAGATAAAACAAGAATATACTTGGAATGGTGTAACACACCATGCATAGGAATTTATAGTGGACTCTTTGGAATAACTTGGTTTCTTGGGAGTTGGATACATGAGTAGAGCTTACTCAATACAAGTGGAGGCTAGCAAAAGACTGGGAGCGACCAACTAAGAGAGCAATAATGGCCATAATCATGCAAAGAGACAAAAAATTATCAACTAAAGCATAAAGTCACTAGTAGAAAACAGGCTATCCGTTCGTGCCCCCTAACAGCATTAGTCCCGGTTGCGCCACGAACCGGGACTAATGATGGCACGTGTCCCGGTTCAAGCGGGCACGGTGGCCGGAGGCATGCGTCCCGGTTCGTAAGGGGTCATGCGTCCCGGTTTGTAACACAAACCGGGACTAAATGTTGGGCGTCAGCCACATGGCGTGGCACACACCTTTAGTCCCGGTTTGTGTTACAAACCGGGACGTATGATCCCGCCCTCTATAAATAAGACGCCCCAGCCCTCTACCCCCCCCCTCTGTTTTTTCTTGGTGGAAGGTGTGAGAGGTGTGCTAGTTTATTTTTTTTCCTATGCATGCATTCAAGGTGTTTGATGAAATGTTTGAGTGAATGATCCCGTTCAATTTCTCACAAAACAAAAATATAGAAGGTGTCCGAGATGCACTTGAGCTTTCTCCTCTTTATTTCCCTCGATCGAGGTTAGCAATCTTATCTTTTCTCTATCATTGATACAATGCATGTGTCGATGTGAATTGGGCATTTCACTATTTATGATGTCCTATTTTTTATAAACTTACTTGTATGATGCAGATGAACGGTCGGGAATGGATGTACGGTGACCAGCGTGTACCCGGATACATTAAAGGCGTGGATAAATTTATCGATGTGGCTACGGCAAACAAAGATAATGGTTTTATACATTGTCCATGTGTTCAATGTCGGAACAACAAGGAGTACTCTTCTTCGAGAATCATTCGCGGCCACCTGGTTATGAAAGGTTTCATGCCCAACTATAATTGCTGGACCAAGCACGGGGAAAGAGGGGTTATGATGGAAGACGGTGAAGAAGAATATGATGATAACAACTATCATCATATGTTTCCTGAATCTGATGATCTTGCAATGGAAGACAATGAAGAGGAAGGAGGTGAAGAACGGGCATCAGATGAGCCCGCTGATGAACTTGGTAGGGTGATTTCTGATGCAAAGCGAGACTATGAAACAGAAAATGAGAAGTTGAAGTTAGAGGGCATGTTATAAGATCACAAGAAATTGTTGTACCCAAATTGTGAAGATGGCAGCACAAAGCTCGGTACCACACTGGAATTGCTGCGATGGAAGGCAGAGTGTGGTCTAACTGACTCCTCATTTGAAAAGATGATGAAAATAATGAAGCCGAAGTTTCCAAAACATAACAAACTTCCCAAGATTACCTATGAAGCAAAGAAGACTCTCTGTCCTCTAGGATTAGATGTGCAAAAGATACATGCATGCATTAATGACTGCATCCTCTACCGCGGTAAGGAGTATGAGAATTTAGATAAATGCCCGGTATGCAATGCATTGCGGTATAAGATCAGACGAGATGACCCTGGTGATGTTGAGGGAGATCCCCTCCATAAGAGGGTTCCTGCTAAGGTTATGTGGTATGCTCCTATAATACCAAGGTTGAAACGCATGTTCAGAAACAAAGAGCATGCCAGGTTATTGCGATGGCACAAAGAAGATCGTAAGAAAGACGGGAAGTTGAGACACCCTGCTGATGGGTCACAGTGCAGAAAAATCGAGAGAGACTTCCCGGACTTTGCAGGTGACGCAAGGAACTTATGGTTTGGTCTAAGTACGGATGGCATGAATCCTTTTGGGGAGAAGAGCTGTAGTCACATCACCTGGCCCATGACTCTATGTATCTACAACCTTCCTCCTTGGTTGTGCATGAAGCGTAAGTTCATTATGATGCCAGTGCTCATCCAAGGCCCGAAGCAACCGGGCAACGACATTTATGTGTACCTTAGGCCATTAGTTGAAGAATTCTTACAGCTGTGGGGCAAACCCGGTGTACATGCGTGGGATGAGAACAAACAGGAGCCATTTGATCTACGAGGGTTGATTTTCATAACCATCAATGATTGGCCTGCTCTTAGTAACCTTTCAGGACATACAAACAAGGGATATAAGGCATGCACGCACTGTTTAGATAAGACTGAAGGTACATATTTGCATAAATGCAAGAAGGTTGTGTACCTGGCGAATCGACGATTTCTTCCGACCAATCATCCTGTAAGAAAGAAAGGCAAGCATTTCAAAGGTGTGGCAGATCACCGGAAGAAGCCTGAACTCCTGCTGGTGATGATGTATTTGGTATGGTCAAGGACATAGAAGTAATATTTGGAAAGGGTCCCGGCAGTTAATCGATTCGAGCAGCGTCGCTCATGTGACACGCACCCATGTGGAAGAAGAAATCTATATTTTGGGAGCTGCCATATTGGAAAGTCCTACGTTTCCACTCTTCAATCGACGTGATGCACGTGACGAAGAATCTTTGCGTGAACCTGCTAGGATTCCTAGGCGTGTATGAGAAGACAAAAGATACACCAGAAGCATGGGAGGACCAACAAATTATGAAAGACCCAAAGAACATGCATACACGTAACAAAGGCGGATAAAGGCGTCACTTAAGTCGTGCGGCTATGCTCTTACCAAAGCAGAGAAGGAAATCTTTTTGAAGTCCTTTAGTATCAAGGTGTCGTCGGCTTCTCATCTAATATAAAGGGACAATAAATATGGCAGAGAAAAGTTCAAACCAAGTCTCATGGTATCACGTGATTATGTGATTTCTTCCGATTGCATTGAGGGGGCTTCTACTGGAAAATGTTCGAGTACCCATTATAAAGCTGTGTGAATTCCTCAATTCAATATCTCAGAAGGTAATCAATCCAGATATTCTGCCAAGGTTACAGAAGGATGTGGTACAATGTATTGTTAGTTTTGAGTTGGTGTTCCCACCATCCTTCTTCAATATTATGACGCATCTCCTGGTTCACCTAGTGGAAGAGATTGCCATTCTCGGTCCTGTATTTCTGCACAATATGTTCCCCTTTGAGAGGTTCATGGGAGTCTTAAAGAAATATGTTCATAATTGTGCTAGACCAGAAGGAAGCATCTCCAAGGGATATGGAACAGAGGAGGTCATTGAGTTTTGTGTTGACTTTATTCCTGACCTTAAGCCGATTGGTGTTTCTAACTCGCGGCATGAGGGAAGACTAAGTGGAAAAGGCACACTGGGAAAGAAAGCAATGATATGTAGGGACGGGGATTCTTTCACTAAAGAACACTACACAGTTCTACATAATTCCACCTTGGCAGCTCCGTATATCGAGGAACACAAGAATATTGTACGCTCCAAAAACCCGGGGAAGCCTGAATCATGGATTACAAATGAACACACGAAGTCTTTCGATGGTCGGATGCGGACACATCTCTTGAATGACACCACTATTGGAGATCAGCTATACTTGTTGTCCGCGTCACCATCTTCTACTATATTGAATTTCCAAGGGTACGAAATAAATGGGAATACATTCTACACGATCGCCCAAGATAAAAAGAGCACCAACCAAAATAGTGGTGTCCTCTTTCATGCAACATACGAGAATGGGCAAAAGGACACATACTATGGTTACATAGAGGAGATATGGGAACTAGACTATGGAGTCTCTTTTAAGGTCCCTTTGTTTCGCTGCAAATGGGTCAACCTGAATGGGGAAGGGGTAAATATAGACCAGTTGTACGGAATGACAACAGTGGATCTCAACAAACTTGGTTATAGAGATGAACCATTCGTCCTAGCCAATGATGTGTCTCAGGTTTTCTATCTGAAGGACATGTCCTCCAGACCAAAAAAAGAAAAAATATGCAAACGAATACATCATATGATGAGCCAAAGCGTCACATAGTTCTTTCAGGGAAAAGAAACATCGTGGGAATCAAGGACAAGACATACATGTCAGAAGATTATAATAAGTTTGATGAAATTCCGCCCTTCACAGTGAAAACTGACCCAAGCATTCCGTTAAGTAAATAAGATGCTCCATGGTTACGTCTGAAGCGATCATAAGGAAGGATATATGCCAAGAAGTTCATGCTCATATTGTGTAACTCTAGTTCATGTCTGGCCGAGATATCTTATGATGTTTGCAATTTTCCAAGTTTAATAAATGTATTGAGTGTTAGTCCCGGTTTGTGGCTTGACCGGGACTATATATTAATATTAATAAATGTCTTGAGTGTTAGTCCCGTTTTGTGGCTGGACCGGGACTAAAGGGGGCCTTTAGTCCCGATTCGTAGAACGACTTTCCCAAACTATGAAGAAGCTGTCCCGATTCGTACTTACCATTAAGATCTGATCTCCAAACGCGCGTGGTCACATATTAGGGAGTGCCTCTATGACCAGTTTCTTGGAGATCTTGGGAGGACTGGATCCGTGGCATCTCCCGAAAGCTGGTCGTAATGTCCTCTCGCACACCATCTTGCATCTTGTAACTTCTCTAACTAGATCAATACACCTGGGAGCAAACTAATTTCACATATTAGGGAGTGCCTCTATGACCGGTTTCTTGGAGATGCTGGAGGACTGAGATCCGGCGGCATCGCCCTGAAATGGGTCATAGTGGTGTCCCTGCTCTCGCACACCATCTTGCAGCTTGTAACTTCTCTAACTAGATCAATACACCTGGGAACTAACTAATTTCACATATTAGGGAGTGCCTATATGACCAGTTTCTTGGAGATGCCGGAGGACTGGGATCCAGCGGCATCTCCCATATTGGAGATGCCTCAATCTGGCTGGAGGACTGGACTCACAAGGATGCATATTTATAGTACAAGCAGTTCGGCATAGTGTCGACACTTACGACATAATGTCGACACTCACCCCTATTATTAGTGCTGACTCCTGTTTTGTCCCGGTTGGTGTCTCCAACCGGGACTAAAGGTTCATATTTAGTCCTGGTTGGTGACACCATCCGGGACAAGGTACACGCCGCACGACATAATGTTGACACTCACCCCTATCATTAATGCTGCCTAGCCCAGCCTGCCGAAATCCCTCCAACCGGGACTAAAGATGAACCTATAAATGTTGTTGTGCCCATATTATGCATGCATGTGGACATTGGTATGGAGAACAATGTTGCGGGAGGAAGTTTTCCTTTTCGTTGCACGGAAAAGCCATTTTCCATTTTCCGAGCGCAAAAAACGGGTCGTTTTGTGAAGTAACCACCAAAATGCTGTTTCAGAATGCTACCGTCCCATTTTTCTAAAATACTAGACCACCTTACATGGAATATCTCCCAACCGGGACATCTCAAACCTTTTCGTCCATCCCGGGTAAAAAGGACAAATATATCCTGAATCGGTAGAAAGTGGGTCCGGTTTGTACTACAGGTACATGATCTAACGCCCTTGATTTTTTGAAAAAATCATTTTTAGACTCGCAATATGTGGTTTCTTCAGAGATCCAATGCAAGTTCTAACGATGCTCGTCCCCCATCTTCATGCATGCTGGTTCGACCATAGTTAGAAATTTAAAAAATTCAAAACGGGCATAAGAAATTGAAAAAAAAATCCAAACAATGTAAATACTTCGCGTGGTGTCATATTATGTGACATAGTTGCAAGGAAAAATACCAGACTTGGTATATTGATTATGTCTCGAAAAAAACCTTCACAAAATGGCCTATCATATTCGAGGTTTCATGGCTTTCGGTCCAAATGACCGATGTTATGTGTTGAATCACGGCATAGTTTGTGATGTTGTGCCCATATTATGCAAGCATGTGGACATTGGTATGGAGAACAATGTTGCAGGAGGAAGTTTTCCTTTTCGTCGCACGGAAAAGCCATTTTCCATTTTCCGAGCGCAAAAAACGGGTCATTTTGTGAAGTAACCACCAAAATGTTGTTTCAGAATGCTACCGTCCCATTTTTATAAAATACTAGACCACCTTATATGGACTATCTCCCAACCAGGATATCTCAAACCTTTTCGTACATCCCGGGTAAAAAGGACAAATGTCTGTCGAATCGGAAGGAAGTGGGTCCGGTTTGTACTACAGGTACATGATCTAACACCCGTGATTTTTTGAAAAAATCATTTTTAGACTCGAAATATGTGGTTTCTTCATAGATCCAATGCAAGTTCTAAAGATACTCGAAAAAACCTTCACAAAACCCTAAACCTTAAACCCAAGTTTCTTCCTGCCATTTCTTTCCGCGATTTCTTCCCGCAGTTTTTTCCCGCCATTTCTTCCCACAGTTTTCTTCCCGCCATTTCTCAGTACATATATGTAGGATTGGCCTCCATTGTCATTTCACATCTCTAGACTCATATCTGCAACCTCATCACTCTTTCCCATGGCTTTGTAACTACCTCGGTGAATTACGCTCCTAGATACAAGCCTGGATGAGCGGTAGTGGTTGAAATAGTACGGCGGCGCCCCAAAAGCCACTCACGGGTAGACCTTTCGGCCGTCCCAACCACTTCCATCTCATCGGGACCTGTACGGGCGGCGTAATCGGCAGGCGAAGGGATCAACTACATACACAAGTGGGTATGTATGCAAGCCACCATACAAGAGTACATCAGAGCCATACCATCTAGAAAGAAAGGAAATATAGCAACGCCATACGGAAAGATTCAAATGACCTAGATAGATATAATATTTTAGGATAATTCCTCATACATCACACATCAGAGTATCAAGCGGAAGCGGCAAAACAAAGTCCGAGTACGGATAAGAAGCAAATCGGCATAAGATGCCATAGAAATAAGCACATCCCGCCCATAGATCTCACGGATCCCTGTTCCCGGAATCTCTACACCGAACGATCGTTGCCCACATCATCAGCCTCTTCCACCCAGTATCCGTCCTGCGAGGGTACCTGTTCATCTGAACCAATAATTTATCGTGTGAGACCCTAAGGGTACTCAGCAAGTCTTAATGCCTCTAAAGGGGACACAACCTGGGGTGACGCAATTGCAGCAAAAGGTAAACCCTAGCAGTTCTATGGAGACTCGGTAACCATCCGCCTAACCAATGATAGACGGATGTCCGTGAATTAAAGACAACAGTTACATCAGTAATTTCATCAGATCCATCCTCCTCCTCGCTTACCAACGAGGAAGCGGACGAACAACCCCCCATCCGTTGGCAATTTTATTAACCATTCCATGAGTGTTGCACTATTTACTAGTCAAATTACTTAGTCAGATTAAAGCGGTACTTTAGTTATGCTTGTCTATGATCGAAATCGTGCTCCAAGTCGTCCATAACCGCGGACACGGCTTTGAAAGTTTTACCCGGCGGGTGCACCAATAGCAACACGCCGATCAACCTCGGAAAAACCAAATCAAAACCCAACGAGGCCTTCACGACAAAGCAATCACAGGATTCAGAATTATTTGAGGGGCCACCCCATTGAGTAGACATAGCGGAGTTAATGACTCGAGACGGACTCAAGGTTTGCGTCAATGGCTGTAAACGATCGGGAACCCGAAAGTGTGGCTGGGCTTGTCGATACCGCGAAAACATTCCGCTTACCTAAGATGCAGTGTGCTCCTCGCTGTCGTAAATAAGCAGTAGCATGGCATAAGTACAGGATCGTAAATAAAAACTCAAACTAGTTTGTGGCCCCAAGAAATAAGACGGAATCAAGCTCCGCTCGGGGGTCCCATATACCTCCCGGATGTGGATAGCGCGATAAATCAAGGAACAGGAATCAAGTACTCGGGGTCTTACGGGACACAAGTGAGCAGGAAAAACCAAATAACAGATGTTGCTCACCGATGCCACTTTCATTAGTTATCCCATTACTACTCAGGTTAAGTTGTTTAGGTACCTCGTTATCCATCAGACTCTCACATACCCTACACATGCTGTTCTACGACTCGCATGGCTCAAACAACTCCTGTAGTAAAGTCTCATGGGATGGAGGTACAAGCTCGGTGGGGTTTAAAGTAAAGGCTATGCAATACTTGGGATTCAATTTAATGCAATTCGCGACTCAATGATGCAAGAATAAGATAGAGGCAATAGGTACTGTATGTATGCAAGCATGTGGAAGTGCTTGCACGGCAACTCGATGAGCGAGAGACGGATCTGGGTAGTGCTCCTGGTTCTCTTGATATATCCCCTGCTCAGAGTCTATCCGAGAAAAACCAAACAAACAAGGGCCAACATAAATATAGTGCACAAGCATATGAATAAGATGCGTCAAGCAAACAATCATGCCATGATGAATGATGCACAAGTTGCATGGCAATAATGTAGCATAGCATGAGTGAGGTGTGGAAGACAAGAAATAACATTTTAATGGGATTCTGGATCAAATTTGTTGTCATAATAGTTGCTGTATAGTATAGATTTATATTATGCATGCTGCAATTGAAATCATGGATAGCATAAACAGATAGGTCTCGTCGAGCTGATCATTTTAGACATATCATTTGCTAAATTCGGAGTTCTAAATCAAAAGTTATTAATTTAATAAGTTCTAGTGGCATTTGTTGTAATTTAATCAACTTGGAAATTAAAATGTGCAAAAGGTAATTTGAAAAGCATATTTGAAATCCTCACAGTTTTCTGATTCAAAAACATATATCATTTGCATTATTTGGATTTATAATCGAAAAGTTATTTAAAAACAGATTTATATTTGAATTTGAATTAAATTTAAATATGTTTGAATTAAACAGAATCTGGAAAACATTTTAGCACCCAGGCCAACCTAGCCCTAGTCACAGACAGGTGGGGCCAGGCACACCCGGACCCACACGCCAGTGGCTGAGAGGGAGGAGGACCGCGGGTTGATTGCTGAAAACTTCGGGATCCTTTTTACAAAAAAAACACAAGACGCTGACGGGTGGGGCTAAGGGACTGAGGGTAGAGGAAAAAGAAGGCCAGGGGGATTTGTGCAAAGTGCCCGGCGAGCACTATTTTTCTTCCTCTCTGTGGACAGAACGGCAATGTGGCGGACTCGAAGCAGCGCTGGCAGGCGCTGTGGAACCTTCTTGGTGGTGTGTCTTTGGAGGTGGTGCAGGGCCTAGCTAAGGTTCGTTCTTGGCGGCCAGCGAGCGTCGGCCGCGCACCGAGGCCGCTCGACGATATCTCCGGCGAGGCTGTGGGGGTACTAAGAGGCGGGCCATGTCCAGGAGGTAGAGGAGCTCACCGTGGGCTCGGCGGTGGGCTCGGATCGGAGCGGGGAGCGGCGGATCGGCGACGTTGCTGGCGCACCGTCGTCTAGGGTTTGGCGTCGGCGGCGTCGGCCTGGGGCTGTTGGGGGCTTCTCCTCCGCGGCTCCGTGCACAGGTCGAAGCAGAGGCACTCCACGGCCTTCCCCGACAACCTTAGCACCACGCCCGCCTCTGTTTCTTTGTGCTCGGCGAGAACCGGTGGTGGCGGCGTCGGCAGGGTCGCGTGGAAGAAAGGGAGGAGAGGGGGGGCGAGGCAGGGCCTCAGGGGAGATCTGGGGAAGGCTAGGGGGTCGAGGAAGGGGTAGATAAGGTCGGGGTCAGGTGGGGCTTGCGTGGGGGAGGGGAAGGTTGGCTCGGCCACCTTTTGGGCACCCTCTCTCACGTGAGCAGCCAGGGCAGGCACATGGGGAGGGAGGAGAGGCTGCAGCTGGGCCAGGGCGATGCTAGGGTGGAGAGGGGGCTCGGGGGAGGCAGGCAGGTCTAGAGGGGGCCCCTAGGGCAGGGAGAGAAGAGAGGGAGAAAGGGGTCGGCTCGGGTCTAGGGTTTTGGATTAGGGGGTGGCCTCGGTTGTTTGGGGTGGGGTAGCTAGGGGGCATGGTGAACATGTGGGCCATGCTAGGGTAGGTTTAGAGGGGTGGCTCGGCTAGAGAGGAGAGAAAGAGGGGGGGTACTTAGGGTTTTGGATTAGAATAGGTGTGGTTTAGGTTTAGCTAGGATGGGGTATGGGGGTGGCTTAGGGTTTAGGTTTTTGAGAGGGGGAAGGATAGATTCTAGGGTGTTCTTTTGACAAGATCCAACCATGCACCAAACAAACCCCAACAAGAACAAGACTAGAGCAAGGGGAAAAGGTGATGATGGTTTAGGCATGATCAAACAAGACCAAGCCTAAGGGGTAGAGGGAGATGATCCATATTAAAAACCAAATAAAATCAAATGCCAAGCTAAAGGGATACTTGCATGGGCCATGCATAATTAATTGATAACATATTTATCTTTGTGAAAACAAGATTATTTACATGGCATTTTCTTATGCATTCCAAAGTGTGGAATGAGGCCCAAGCAAAAGAATTTAGAAAGAATTCCAAGTGGAGTATGAGGAGATGATCACATTGGATTATATTTGGGACTTGCTAGTGTGTATATGCCACTAGATATTTATTAAGCCCACAAAATATCCCAACATGATGATAACCCCAAAAGCAACACATATGGAAGCTAGGAAAAAGGGGTCCCACTCACAAGGCATGCAAAGGTGGCCATGTGTCTCTCATGTATCAATAATGTGAAAACAAAATGATGCCATGAGGAGAACATGTGGAAAAGAATTGGATCCATCCCAACGCACATGAGCTAGAAGTAAAACCCATAAATGCCAAGCTCATATTTAGTTGGATGGTGGAATTATAAGGTGGTGAAAGAAAGGTGGTGGAGTTAATAAGAGATATGCCCCCAAATCAACTTGGGCATTTAACAATATATCAAGAACCAAATACAATATCAAGAGGCAACTACAATTAATAATGCACATGAGATAAGAACCAAACAAGAAGGGGTTTTATATGATGCTCAAATGCAAGGTGGCATGATGACATGAGCATGATATGATGATGATGCAACAATTATATGTAGGAAGTGGTCCTTTATTACTAGAACAAGTAGCATTACGGTGTTAGACATGGGATGCTACAACTCTCCCCACTAAACAGGAATCTACTTCGAGATTCTAGGAAGAAGAAGACACAAAGAGGGTAGGATAGCTGGAACGGAGTTCATCTTCACGCTCCCAAGTGGCTTCATCAACAGAATGGTGTGACCACTGCACCTTGCAGAACTTGATGGACTTGTTGCGAGTCCTTCTTTCTGCGGTCTCAAGGATTTTTGTGGGGTGTTTTTAAAAACAGAAAATTGTTTTGAATTATTTATTCAAATTCAAACTTTTTATGTTTAAAGTTTTTCTAAATTCTAAAGTAATTATCATTTAAAAAACATTACAAATTTAAACCCCAAAATAAAAAATAAGGCGGGAACAGAGAGAAAATTCCTGAAATTTTTTGAAAACAGGGTCATACGTCCCGGTTTGAGCCACCAACCGGGACTAAAGACCCCTGCGCGCGCCGCTTGGGCTTATGAAAAAAAGGTGGAGTATACGTCCCGGTTAAGCCACCAACCGGGACGTATGACCCTTTAGTCCCGGTTGGTGCCAACAACCGGAACAAAAGGCCCTTCGTTTATAACTGGCGCGCCTCCTCTTCTTCTTACCCATCTCACTTCTCTGCTTCTCACCGACGCGCGCATAGGAAACCCCAACGACGCCGGCAGGCTGCCCGATCTCGCCGCCGCCACACCATCGCCTCCGTCCGCGTGCACCCCGGCCGCCTCTGTCCGCGCAAGAAGAGGGCTCGAGCACGCCCCGGCCCCCTCGACGATTTCTTTCCCAACCCCGACGAGGTTCACCGCCGTCCATCAGCCCAATTCCGACCTCGCCGTGCTTCCCCGACCTCACCACCGCGCTCAGGGTGAGCCACCGGTCATCTAGGACCCTTCCCTTCCTTTCCTCCCTCTCTGGTTTGCTCTAGCCTAGAGCGTCGGCGGCGGCCACCGCCAGACCTCGCCGTAGACGTAGCTCCGGCTACCAAATAGGAGCGGTGTCGCCTCTATGTCGTTCGTCGTGCTACGCTGGTTCGAACGCGCACAACCCCGCAGTCCCGCGTGCTCCCTAGGGTCGCCGTCGACCACCGTCCGCCGCGCCGCCCGTCGTGGTGACGTGGTGCTCGCGTGACTAGCGCGTGGTGCCCGCGTGGCCCCGGTCCCACCTGCCAGGCTCAGAGGCTAGGTGCCGCTGTGGTGCAAATAGTTTAGGTTAGGGTTGACCTCGTCAAGCCCTGGTCCAGGTCCCACCTGCCTGCGTGGAGTCTGAGGTGGCCACGGGCCCCTCTGTCAGCCACTGTGGCTAGCAGTGGCCTCGGTGTAAAAATGTTTCAGTTTTGTTTAAATTCAGAAATGGTTTAATTAAATCCAGAAATTGATATAATATTGTAAATTCAATAATTAATTATTTATAACTCAGAAAAATACAAATAATATATCAAAATGTTCAGAAAAATGAGATCTAACTATTTAACCTATAATCATGCATTGTTCAACAACTTTCAAGACAAGTTTAATTAGAGAACAAAATCAACCCCTCTCATATACTCCGGAGTTTCGCCGAGTTAGGGTTTTCACCCCTCAGAACCCCGTTTAAATTGTCGAGCATGTCTTACGGTTACTTTTCAATACAAATTAACTTGTCATATCATCATCCTTGTTTGATCATTGCATCGATGCCATGTGTTGATTGTTCCCCTCTCTTTCTGGTGTTCGGTTCTTCGCGGTAGAATACGAGACCGAGATCAAAGACCGAGGTCAACACCATCGAAGATCGAAGATTTCTTGATAGCCATCATAGATGCTTAGCCATGATATTATTTGTCATAGACCCCAGTTGAATCGATGTTGCACCAAGGGTTAGCCGGTGTGTCCTCGCCAGGGCATCCCGAACCCGAGGGTTGATTGATTGTCGCCTTTCTTTCCGGTATTAGTTCTTTGCGATAGGATCCGAGCCCGATGGTTTCTCTGAATTAGGGTTTCTGATATTGTAAATTCATTTTTATTATTGTGTATGTATATATTAGGGTTTCTCCGAATTAAGGTTTATATCTCTCAACACCGTACCTAACATTCTCCCTTAGCCGCTTTGACTTACCCGTTTTTCCACCCATGCAGAAAATATGGACCCACACGACAGAGACGAAGAAAAGGAAGAGTTGATCCAAGGTGTGATCCGTGGGGAAGAAAATTTAGATGTATCGACGTTTCTGAACAACTCCGGTGAGGGTGATCCTATTTTTGCCCGAAGAGACGACTTGTTTGAGGTTGAAGGTGATGCCTTCCGCGAGGGAGAAGGCGATGCCTTGTGTGATCGAGAAGACGACTGCTCCGGCGAGGTGCATGTAATATAATTAATTCATTAATTAATCATCTGCTATCTATATCGAAATAGTAACGACGATCTTTCTTATTTTAGCCCTCCAGATCGAAGAAAACTACTGAAAAGAGCGGACGAGGCCTAACCAAAAAGTTGGAAGACCATGAGAGGTTTAGGATCGAAGATATCGGTGAAGACGGCAAACCGATTGCTCCCGAAGTTGTCGCAAACAAATTTGTGGCACAATGCGGAGTAATCGTTAGGGACTTCATCCCAATCACCATTCGAAATTGGAATAGGCCTGCTGATGCGGAAGAAGAGGTAACGTCTTTATATCTCCCTACCGTGGCCAAAGATTTACTATGGAAGAGGCTCATGGTTAATTTCAAACTACCGAAGATAGAGCCGGATACAAATGCGGAGGATCCAGTTGAGAATGCCTTAGAACATGCTCGAGCCATGGAGATGAAGGTCAGGGAGTGGGCTATGAAGAAGATGGCCCAGTGTTTCACCAACTGGAAGAAAAGATTGCACCTTCACTATGTCGTGAAAGAGAAGACTCCGGATTTCGAGAAGATTCAGTTTCAGAAGATAAAACCATATCACCATACTATGGGGCAAGGTGGCTACAGGGCTGGCATTCCTAAGTGGACGAAACTTGGGGATGAACTGCGTGCTAAAAAGATCATCCCAGAGACAGACGATTGGATCGAACGTGCAAAGAATTGGTTTTACAGGCATGGGGGCACGTTGGACTCAGAAGGGAAGTGTATATATAACATACGACATAAAGAAGACCCCTTGCCAATCGAGAAGATGAGAAAAGCGGTAAAGGATGTTAAAGATGGGGACTTCATTCCCGATAGAGAGAATGATGAGCTCACACTCGCCCTTGGAAATAAGGAACATGATGGACGAACATGAGGCACAATAGGCTCCAAACCATGGAGCACTAGGTTTCCCGAAGAGAGGAAGAAATATCCTGATAGAAGCCGTAAGAGGAGAAAGTACAAGGCGGAAGTTGAAGCAGATATTCAGAAAGAGCGAATGCGTATAATTGAAGAACGAATAAAGCAACAACGAGATCAAATTAACGCACTTAGCCAGCAAGTTACTACCGGCCCATCTCAACAGCACATGGTGGTAGAACATGCATTCGATGCTACCGGCCTATCGAATAATTGAAAAAGCAGTGTGGCTTCCACCGAGGTCCTGGGTGATGACAATGACAATGACGATGGTGCACCGACGATGGCTCTTGTTGGCTACCCAGTGGATGATATCACACAGATGACACACCAACTTACCAATTGGACCCACACCAACTTACCACTGTCGTTCGGTTCCACAGGGCTACGCTGTTGTCGGGGTGGATGAAATCATGCCCACCTTTGAAGCTTTGAAGCTTGACTACCCTGCAGGTGAAGGGTATGTGACTGAACTGGGAGAAGCAACAAACGTCACCATTCTATGGCCAAAGGAATGTATCGTGCTTCCAAATCACATGCCAAGGCCATCTTCGCCGCTGCCTCACCCGTCTCCAGCGAGGTTGTCGCCGCCATGGCAGCCGTCTTCGTCGCCTCACCCGGTTCCGTCGCCTCACCTATCTCCGGCGCAGCCATCGCCGTGGCAGCCATCGCCGGCGCCTCAGGATAAAAAGCGTAAGCGTACCACCGCTACTCTGCGTCGTGGTAAGCGATCGCCAAAACGTAAACAATATCCTCTTCCAAAAGTACCAAAGGTTCCTCCCAAGAGAGCTTATGACTGTACTAAAGAGGAGACTACGGCTATCGTTGATGCGGAAACGACAGTGTTTTTCGGTAAGCTGAGGCGGCCGAAAGAACCAGAGTTCCCCAGCACCAAAGAAGAAAAAGCCCGAGTGTTCAAAATGCTAAAAACTCTTCATCAACTCGAGCCAAAGCTTTTATCGGACTATGAGCGTTCTATTCTCAAGTCACATGCAGCACAACAAGCCTCGAAGAGCAGTACTGATGCAAGCGAGAAATCTGTTGCCCAGCTCGGAGAACAAGCAAAACAGTCTTACGCCCCTCTCAAGGTGATTTCCCATACCAATGTGGGGTCGAGCAAATATGCGACCGAAGAGCAGTATGATCCAGATATAGTTGCACAATACGGAGAAGTTACCGCTGCTCAAGGTATGAGTATTGCCCAGTACTTATCGATTCTGAGATTTCCCGTGTGTGAAGTAGCATACAAATACCAGTACGGCAAACCTCTCGTCAAACCTGAGGAGGTAAATAATCTTCCAAAAAAATGCGAAGATTGCATAACTGGTACATACATGCCACAAAGGCCGGGGCTAACTGGATAATGCTGAGGGTTACAAAAAAGCATTATGGGAAAGAAATAGATGACATGATATCCATTGAATTTGATGAACTATTTCAATTATTCAATCAAGATGCCTTGGACAAATCGATCATAAGTGCCTATTGTATGTAAGTATTAATTCTGTAATTAATTTAGTCTCTAGCTATGTCACCTCATTTATTGCATGTATATAATCATACTATAATATGCAGAATGAAGATTCTCGAATGCAGCAGAGGACAAATCTATGACATTGGGTTCATTGACCCATATTGGGTTCATCAAGCTAATCACAAAACAAACCCCCAGGATACGGAGGATAATATCGTACACGCGTTAAGGTTTCAAGAAACCAGAAGGGAAATACTATTTCCTTACAACTTTGAGTGAGTGTTATTGTCTTGTATACACTTTCTATTTCGCTTACTCGATGTTAAGTATATAATTGATTAGTTATGCATGCACAGCTTTCACTATATTCTGTTAATCATTCAAATTGACAAAGGGCGTGTACTAGTTATGGACTCGAAACATAAACCCCTTGAGTCGTGGAAGGACATACAGATGCTTCTCCAGCGGTAATTCTAATCATTACGACACTATATCAGCAACGTTCGTGAATTTTATTATATCAAGTAATTAATAACTTCTTTTATTCGTTTTCTTCGCCGGGCAGCGCTTGGAAACGGTTCACCAACAAGGCTAGGGTGTTTGGAAAGAGGAGCTTACATTTCAACCAATAGATGTAAGCACCACTAGCTATATCCGCGCATCTCTTTGATTCTAGATTTGATACCGTTATTATCATGCTTGATTATTTTTTTTATTGAACTCTGTTCTCGTAAAGTGCCTGACGCAGGGACCAGGGAACAGTTTATGTGGATACTATGTTTGCGAGTTCATCCGTCAGACATGTTGTGAGAAGGGCAGAAATTTAGAGCAACTCCACGTATGTAAACAATTTCTATAGTTTTTAATTACCATCAAATTATGTTTAGTTTCATTCATATAGGTTGACTCCTTTTTTAAATCAGATCGAACGTCTACGGGACGGTCTTCTGCCAAAGGATCGCGTACGAGCAACTCAGGAGGAATTGGCGGGATTCTTGGATGCAGAAGTCCTAAACCCAAAAGGAGAATACTATTTGGGTGTGTATAAACAATAGGAATTGTACAAAGAGCTTATTTTGTATGTAGTGCATGAACTCGATCCGTGTATCAAATGTAATATGTTCGACACTTGGATCTATATTGTCATGATGATCTTGTGTAATATAATGGTTCCTTCATTAATGAGTGCAAAACACTAAATAAAAAATAAAACAACATAAATGAATTCTCTGCCGTGGCACAAAAAGTGGCCAAAATGCTGCCGCGGCAACAAAAGTTGCCAAAATGAATTCTCTGTCGCGGCAGAGAAATGTATCAAATCTCTGCCGTGGCAGAGGGTTATTTGTCTCGGTTCGTGTTACGAACCGGGATGGTTGCTCCTCCCCCCTTGCCCTCTGCCGCGGCCACGTGTACGCCCTTTTGTCCCGGTTGGTGGGGCAACCAGGACTAAAGGTTGGGGCTTTAGTCCCGATTGCCCCGTCCCGGTTGGGTAACCGGGACTAAATGCCCTTACCAACCGGGACACATGGGGCGGTTTCCACTAGTGAGTGATAGCACAAGTAAAAAACTAGAATATCATAGAGGCTAAGGTGACTGGTTATAGTCATAACATGGTGTGAGCATGTGCCAAGTCAACCCAAACAAAGTATCAAAGGAGAATACCATAATATTAAGGTTTTGTATGCTAAAACAACGCATGACTCTTGCAAGGCACATTAAGCAATCTCAATTGTTTGGAACAAGTCATGCTATAGCAATAATCACTAAGAATAAGGTCAAAGCAACATCTAGCATGACATGATAAAGTCTAAGCCACAGTCAAAACAAGCTCCCTTTTGTACCACTATAAGCATGAAACTTTCTAATCTTTTCCAACACCAATCGACTTATTTGAAACAACTCACAAAGATAATAATCAACAAAGATCAGTGATCTTGTCTTACAAATCCACAAAGAAGAACTAAAAATTTCTAAGCTAAAAGCATAAGAAAACTAAGGCTAAACACAGTGCTAGCAAAAGAGAACACTCACAAAACAAGAAGAATGAAAAGTAGAGTATTGTAGGCAATGAAAATAGAGCGTGTCTCTCTCCAAAAGAAGTGTTCTGGGATCCAACCAACTTATTACAGCAAACCAAGAAAAATAAAAATAAAAATAAAAACAAAAACAAAGTGTTATCGCCATATTTTGGCCAAAGAAGGAGATGGGCCGTGATCAAGATGGGCTTGGAAGATGTATATATTCAACGTGTTGTTGGATCGGCCTAGTGCGTGGATTTGGGCTAAATTGCCCGTGTATCTTGTATCATAGTAGGTTTCGTTTCAGTTTAGGTTTCGTTTCAGTTTAGGTAAAGATAGAGTTGTAGAGTTATTCCAAAAGTAGAGAGTCTCCGGACTATAAATATGTATCTAAGGTTATCGAGAAAAAGAGGACAATCACGTTCACAACAAACACAATCTCGGCGCATCGCCACCCCTTGTTTCTAGGGTTTCTTTCGGTAAATATGTTGCCTAGATCGCATCTTGCGATCTAGGCAGTACTTTTACTTATGTGTTATCTAGTGTTACTCGTACTGAAGCCTTGTTGATGGCGAGTAACACTACTATCATAGATTTGTTGAGGCTAGCACCGGTGTTTTTCGCTATAATTGTTTAAAGTTATGCTTCCTCTAGTTACCTCGCTACCTTTGCACTATTTCCCAAGTGCAAGGGTAGCATCTTGCTTGATCTTTATTTAGCTGATGTGATCTGTTATGGTTGTGCCTTGCTCGCCAAGGTTTAGTTTGATATCTACGTAGTCAGGCCTTACAAAAGGGTTGAACGATCCAGTAGTACATAAAGACGTAGTTTACTCGCTCTAGAGAAGTTGTTCCGGTAATTGACTTTACGTTGGTTATTAGGCCTCCTCTAGGATTAGAATTCTTCATCTTTTGTATATACCAGGCTGAATTACGTGTAGGACGTTCCAGTTACGTGGTGAAAACGTTAAACTGTCGTAGATCGATTTAACTTGTAATGATAAAGCAAAACCCCATGTTATCGTAAATCTAATGCAGAACCATGGGATAATCGGCTCTAGGAGCCGATTCACTGTGGAAACACGGGAGCCGTCACGGCTCGAATTTTACGATACTTGTTTACCATGCAGAAATCAATCGAGCAATCCTTCACCTTCTGACCAGGTATAGGTCGTGGCATCTCGAACCAAGCCAGACGTGCCGGAGTTTTGCGGCCGTTGCCCGAGGGACCAGGCCCACCAGTTCCTGGAGCCTCCGGCTCCGTGTTGCTCGTCGCTGCTCGCCGGTGAGTTTTGGCAACACATTCTCGCACGCCGGTGGGACATTCAACAACGTCTACATCAACATCCGACGCTGCGATGGAGAATGCATCACCACTGACGATTTGCTCAAGAGCACAAGGCGAAGTATGACGAGATCAGAAATCTCTTCAAAGCCGATCTCATCGGCTCTTTTGAGAGGACCCGTAAGCATGGCATCAAGTGGAGGGGGTTCTCCCAGGGTGCTCTTGCCGAGGTGGATCACTGCTCTTCGGAGGAACGCACTGCAGCTCGGCTGTGAAGTCAACTACATGGTGGCTCATTCTGCACCGCCATTCGAGAGCCCGTGAACGCTGAGCGGTCGCGTTCGCGTAGTTCAGAGATCATGAAACATCGATTTCTCCGTCGGGGCCCACTTTAGGGACTCACCAGGAGAAAGACCGCCCAGACCAGGCCACCGCCATTCACACGCAGCTCCAGAGCCGCCAGAGCAGCGTCACGTCGTCTACAAGGTTGAGGCGACCCAGCGATTGCGCCTCGCTTGAGCCACCTAAGGAAATCCCACACGGATATATATGCACCTACGCTTGGACTGCAATAACGCACGCACCAACCAGATTGCAACCGCAGGAGTTTACGGCAGGGTTCTGGGCAGGATCTTCGGAGCGGCGTTCGAGCAGCGATGTCCGGGATGGACGCCGACAAACAGCGTGGCTAGCCAAGTATGCCATCGAACAAGTCATGATAATCTAGCCTCGCAGCAAAGTGGAGCAAATCCGTACCATCTTGAGAGACCGGTTCGCTGCGTCAAGAGAAGGACAATCGGCTATTCAAAGTCGTACCCAACGAAGTTTGATCTGATTCCCGCCACCCAAGTATCGGCTCCCTGAGTTCTCAAGGTTCAGCGGGTCAGAAGGGTCGAGCTTGATCGAGCACGTAAGCCGATACCTGGCACAGCTAGGCATAATTTCGGCATCGGATCAGATGCGCGTAAGGTTTTTTGCGCAGTCTCTGACAGGGCCAGCTTTTGGGTGGTACACCTCACTACCACCTGATTCGATTCAGACCTGGAAGCAACTGGAAGAGCAGTTCCACATCCAATATCATTCAGAGGCTACCGAGGCTGGCATTGCGGACACGCACGAAGGGGCGAACAAGAGTCGAGTACATCCGGCTTCAGACCGCTAAGAACCGATGTTACTCGGCTCGTTTAATCGAGAAGGAAGCGAGCTGGCGATGTTGGGTCTCTCACCCATCAAGGATCGCTTTCCAAGTAGAGTACAACTCATTGGCGCACATGGCCCGAAGCGATTTATGTATGAACAGCGCCACCGAGTTATACCAAGACAAGTTCAAGCGTCCAATAGGCCTGGTCGTCTGAAGAAGATGATCCTACACAAGATCGGAGGTGGCCGTCTGAATGGGCTCGGGGCGATCTCAGATCCGCAAATGGGTGAAACAGAAGGGCTGCGAAAGGGTTCGACTTGATGTGAGCAAAGCCGAGATATTCGATTCTATTTGAAGAGAAGCAGCTGAGGTTACCCGAAGGCCATAAAATCCCCACGGCTCAGGAAATGAACGGGAGACCATACTGCAAGTGGCATCACTCGTTCACCCACACCACCAATTATTGCAAAGAGCTACGTCGCCAAATCCAAATGGCGATAGAACAAGGCCGTCTGATCCTTGGGCAGTTCGCCATGAAAGTGGACACAAACCCATTTCCAGGCGTCAACATGGTAGAACTCAGTCGCTCCGCGAGGCGTCAGCTGGACTTTTCGTTCGGTATTAATATGGCAGGGTCTGGGTACCACCATGACACGTACAAGGAGGAAGGTGGTCACTCTCAGGGCAAGGAAGGAAAGGAGGCTGGTCCATGCGACCGGCCCGGCCACAACGACAGGCGGTACTTAACAGAGGAACAGGTGAGGAGGGTGCGGTATCAGAAGCCACATTCCACGCATCTCCTTAACAAATCTGGCGTCAAGATGACCAACGCCGTGGCGATCGAGACGATGAGGGATATGAGCACCTCGCTAGGGGACCGTCAAAAGAAAAGGAAGGCGCAGACAAACATTGGGATTGTCCCTTCTTCAAGTATTGCTGGGACGCGGGAATGAGCCGATTACCTACAATCGACAACTGCCCGGAATGTGGACAGCAGAAGGAGGACACGAGGCCAGTTTCAGTGTTCAAACGTCTAGGGCCTCTCCCACCTCAGAGCCGTCACAAGGAGTCGGCTCGAGCAAAGGACCTCGAGAAGCCAAGGGATGACAAGGAAGAAGACAGATATCACCGTCCAAGGTGGTGTCCCGACGGACTCAGACATACCCAAAAGCGTAGAGTGCAGCGGCCAGTAATTTGAGGAAGTCAAGCGCAGATTCCACACTTTAAAGAAAGCGGCCCGATCCGGCCGTCAAAGTTAAGCAGACCTTAGAAACGGAGACCGCCGAGCAAGGAAAGAGTGGCGCCTAAACCAATAAAAGCCGATGTACGACATCGGCCGGTACAAACATGGTGTTCATACTTCCGTAATTGCGCGCGCCAAGAACCAATGAGCTACCGGGTACGGTTCGATTGCGGTCCACGGCGGTTATCTTTGAGAAGCCACGTGAGAAGGGTTACAAACATCTGAAAGCCCTATACCTACGAGGTTACATCAATGGGCAACCTGTCAGCAAGATGTTGGTGGACACCGGAGCGGCAGTCAATATCATGACATACTCCATGCTACGACGTTTGGGACGCTCCACTGCAGATCTGATCAAAACCAACGCCACGTTAAGCGACTTCAACGGTCGTCTTGAAACGCAAGGCGTCTTGAACGTGGATCCGGCGATGGGCAGGAAAACCATACCCACGTCATTTTTCGTCAGCGTGCAAAAAATACCTACTGTCTTGCTAGGTAGAGATTGGATTCACGCTAATTGCTGCATTCCATCCACGATGCACCGCTCAATGATGGGGACGGAGATGAAGTGGAGGTCATCCATGCAAATGATTCTATCGAGATTTCCATAGCTGGCATGAACGTCTGGGAAGCAGAAGACCAAGAGCCGATCTCTGGAATCAGTTTAGACGGCTGTGAGCGCATTGAAGCTACAAAAAACGGGGTGAGGCTGGTCTTATCCACTGGCCTGACAGAGTAGAAAAGTCCACGATCATACGTGGTACGGCCGATCCTCGCGATCGGCCACAAAAAATAAAAAGCAGCAACCATACGACAAGCAGATCACGTAGTCGTAGCAGGGAGATGCCCTGCCATTGTAACACAATAAGGTGTAAACCATCCTTGACTAATGCAATCAAAAAGGGGGCCGATTCAGGCAATCGGCCCAAATCATTTTTGGTACCCTCACCTACTGTTTGCCCTGTGTTTAGCGTCGATTTGACAGGTGACGGAAAGCTAGGGTATGGGTTTACATCCGCTGATGAGCTAGAAGAGATCGACATTGGTCCTAGGGATAAGCCACGACCAACATTTATCAGCAAAAAGTTAGACCCGAGTCTACGGGGCCCGATGATAGCCCTGTTGAAACAATATCCGGCTTCGCCGACTGGGACTACAGAGATGCAGGTTAGACAGAGCATCATTGAGCATCGACTCCGCTTAAAAAGGATTTCGCCATTTCAGCGAGCACGGCAAATGAAGGCAAATTGGAAGAAGTCAAGAAAGAGGTCGAGAAAATGTTGACAGCCAAGTTGATCAGGCCATGCAGGTATGCTGAGTGGATTTCTAGTATCGTACCTGTAGAGAAAAAGGATGGCCGGTGGCGTGTTGCCATAGATTTTCGGGATCTTAACAGAGCTACCCCAAAGGATGAGCATCCGATGCCGGTAGCAGAAACGTTAATCAACGCAGCGGCTGGTCATAAGATCTTGAGCTTCATGGATGGCAATGCCGGTTACAACCAAATTTTTATGGCTCCAGAAGACATACACAAGACTGCATTCAGAGTCCCAGGTTCGGTGGGGTTGTTTGAGTATGTAGTCATGACGTTTGGACTGAAGAATGCCGGCGCCACGTACCAAAGGGCCATGAATTATATTTTCCATGATCTGATCGGCAAGCTGGTGGAAATCTACATCGATGACGTGGTGGTCAAGTCTGCTTCAGCGCAAGGACACTTGGACGATCTACGACGCGTCCTGGACCGAACGAGAATATTCGGCCTACGGATGAATCCAAAGAAGTGTGCCTTCGGAGTGACGGCCGGTCAGTTCTTGGGTTTTTTGGTCCATGAACGCGGAATTGAGATCGGCCTGAAAAGTCAGGAGGCAGTGCGAACAATGAAGCCACCCACTACAAAGAAAGAACTGCAGTCTCTCATCGGCAAGATCAACTTCCGTAAGATTCATCTCCAATCTGTCAGGAAGAATAGAGCCGTTCATGGGACTGGTGAAAATTAAATCTGACGAGGAATTCCGCTGGGGGGCAGAACAACAACGAGCCTTTGACGAGATCAAAGAATATCTGACGAAGCCGCCAGTGTTGGTTCCACCCCAGCCGGACAGACCGTTCTACATTTACTTGTCAGTAGCCGACACGTCCATCGCCTCGGTGGTGGTGCAAGTTTATGATGGGCTGGAGCGAGTCGTATTTTACATAAGCAGAAGGATGCTGGACGCAGAGACAAGGTATCCTGATATCGATAAGTTGTGCCTCTGCCTGTTTTTCACCTGCACCAAGCTGCGCCACATTTTGCTATCAGCAGAGATCATCATCATATGCAAATCAGACGTCATAAAGCACATGCTGTCGGCTCCTATGTTAAAAGGCCGACTGGGCAAATGGATGTTTGCATTATCAGAGTTTGACATCCGGTATCAACCCGCGAAAGCAGTTAAGGGACAGGCATTGGCCGACCTTATCGCTGAAAGGATCAACACTAACATAGCAGCACTGTCTATAAGAGCGTGGGCTATGTTTTTCGACGGGTCGGTTTGTGACGATGGCTGCGGCATCGGCATTTTACTCGTGTCGCCCCGGGGGGCAACATTTTCCTTCTCCATCAGATTGTCTACTTCTCGCACCAACAATGTCGCTGAGTACGAGGCGATACGCAAGGGAATGGAGTTACTCCTCGAAGCCGGAGCAGAAGCAGTGGAAATTTTTGGAGACTCCAAGTTGGTGATTTCCCAACTCACGGAGGAGTACAAGTGTGAGAGCGAGTCCCTCTTCCCATTATGGTTGCACTGCCGTGAGCTGATGGCGCAGTTCCGGTACATAAACTTCACCTGGATCCCGCGGTCGCAGAATACAGAGGCAAATGATCTTGCACAAATGGCTTCAGGTTACAAGGATGTAGCAGCAGGAGCCGATGTTCAGGTACAGTTCCTGGAAGCTGACGACTGGAGAGCCGATATCTTCAATTACTTGAAGGATTCGGCTCGGGGGGCACCTAAACGGATAAGGTACAAGGCCATGAAGTATGTGCTTATTGGGGATGACATGTTTTACAGGACTCTTGAAGGGTTATTGCTCAAATGCCTGGGGACAGCCGAGGCCAATCGGCTCCTACACGAGGTACACGAAGGCGCCTGTGGAACTCACCAATCGGCTCACAAGATGAAATGGTTGATCAGGCGATCAGGGTTTTATTGGCCCACCATGCTTGAGGACTGTTTCAAGTACTACAAAGGGTGTCAAGCATGTCGAAATTTGGAAAATTCAGATGGTACCACGTGACAATGAACCCCATCATCAAGCCTTGGCCATTCCGAGGTTGGGGCATGGATATGATCGGCAAAATCAATCCTCCATCAAGCAAAGGCCACATGTGGATTTTGGCCATCACTGATTATTTCACTAAATGGGTGGAGGCTGTCCCGATGAAATCAGTAAACTCAAAGGATGTTATCAACTTTGTGAAAGAACATGTCATCCATAGATTCGGGATTCCCCAAACTATCACGACCGATGGAGGTTCGGTTTTTATTTCTCAAGAGTTTAGGAAGTTCTGCGAGGACACGGGGATTAAGCTGATCAGATCATCTCCATATTATGCTCAAGCGAATGGGCAAGCTGAAGCATCCAACCAGAGCCTCATCAAACTGATCAAGAGAAAAGTCGATGAGCACCCTAGGCGTTGGCACGAGGTTTTGTCAGAGGCATTGTGGGCTTATCGCATGTCATGCCATGGAGCGATTAGAACCTCGCCATACCAGCTAGTATATGGACAAGAAGCCGTATTGCCCTGGGAAATTACAGCTGGATCGAGACGTGTCACTTTTCAGAACGATCTAACGACTGAAGAATACGCAACCCTGATGAGTGACAGTGTTGAGGATTTAACCGAGCTCAGGTTGTGGTCACTTGAGAAAATCAAAGAGAACAAGGCCAAGGTAGCTCGTGCATATAACAAGAAAGTGAAGCCAAAGGAGTTCTACATTGGTGATCTGGTATGGGAAGCTGTGTTGTCGTTGGGGACTAAGGATGCAACATATGGTAAATGGTCTCCAAATTGGCACGGGCCGTACAGGGTCGATCAAGTTCTAAGAGGAAACGCGTACATGCTTGAGGAGCTCGACGGCGTGAAATTCCCAGTGGCGGTCAACGGTCAACATCTCAAGAAATATTTCCCAAGCATGTGGGATGATGGACAGTAAAACTTGAGGGGCCGATACATGAAATCGGCCAAGTAAAAGCACGTGAGACGTTGGACAATAAAAATGTGGGGGCCGATGCTGGAAATCGGCCGAATAAAAACAAAAATATATAGCCGATGCACGGTCATCGGCTCTAGAGGTTCACATGTGTTACAAGCAGGTTACCGTTTGGAACTAAGAAGTGGCCGTTTAGATTTGCCTAAGTACGCGACCAAGTTTTGACCCTGTCAACGTTTTTTGGGGAAAGCCGATGCGTGGTCATCGGCTCTTTACGATTTGACTTGTTTGACTGTATGAGTGCAGTATGATGAAAGCCGATACCGTATCATCGGCTTCTGGAGCATCGACTTATTTTTAGTTATCGGCAAAATTAAGGCGAAACAGACAATCTTCGAGAAACGGATTTTCATTCATTCATTTGGAGGCTGAGTGCTTACAAAAGATTGATTACAAAAGGGGGCTAACTACTACTACTACTACTACTACCGGTTCCTAATCTAAAGGCCGAGATCGTCGCCGCTGTCGTCGCCGCCGTCTTGATCGCTGTCTTCAGCGCTGCTGCCGGCGTCGTCTTCGCTGCTGCTGCTGAAGAAACCAGCGGGGGCCTCCTCGTCCTCGTCGTCATCTTCGGTGTCTTCGCTGGACCCGGCGCGGAAGCGCTTCGTCGGCGGGTACTCATCGGAGGAGGTGTCTTCCTCCGATTCCTCCTCCTCGTCGGAGGACTCGACGCCGTCCCAAGACCAGGCGTCGTCACTGCTCTTCGCCTCCAGTTCCCCGTCAACGAGGAACTGTAGGCTCTCCTCGCCGTCAGTCAGGGACGCATCGTCCTCCGACCAGACGGCGAAATCCCAGTCCCTTTCGTCCCACCATCGTGGGGCGAAAGTACTGTACGCCGCCGTGGGCGGGTGCTCTGGCGTCGGCTCTCGGTCACTGATGCTGTTGGAGGCGTGGGAGGACAGGCCAGAGGAAGCAGAGGAGGCCATGGCGGAGAAAGAGGGTTTTTTCAGGCGGAGGAAGAAGGGTTTTTTGGCTGCTGGAGGAAGATGGGGATTGCGAACTGCTTAGATGGATTTAAATAAGGGGAATAGTGGAGAGACGGTTCAATGCCATAGCGGTTTCCCAGAATGTGCTGCCAAAATCGTCAAATCATGCACTGCGAAGGAGTTGAGAAGACAGGGCATCATGATGAAGGGGTGGCGTGTGATTACGTTACGCCACGATTCGTCAACGCAACCCGATACAAAAAAAAGGGGGAAAGGCGAAGAAAAAAAACAGAGTGGTTTTGGAATTATTATTGCCAAAACCAGGGGGGCATGTGTTATCGCCATATTTTGGCCAAAGAAGGAGATGGGCCGTGATCAAGATGGGCTTGGAAGATGTATATATTCAACGTGTTGTTGGATCGGCCTAGTGCGTGGATTTGGGCTAAATTGCCCGTGTATCTTGTATCATAGTAGGTTTCGTTTCAGTTTAGGTTCCGTTTCAGTTTAGGTAAAGATAGAGTTGTAGAGTTATTCCAAAAGTAGAGAGTCTCCGGACTATAAATATGTACCTAAGGTTATCGAGAAAAAGAGGACAATCACGTTCACAACAAACACAATCTCGGCGCATCGCCACCCCTTGTTTCTAGGGTTTATTTCGGGTAAGTGTCATGCTGCCTAGATCGCATCTTGCGATCTAGGCAGTACTTTTACTTATGCGTTCTCTAGTGTTACTCGTACTGAAGCCTTGTTGATGGCGAGTAACACTACTATCATAGATTTGTTGAGGCTAGCACCAGTGTTTTTCGCTATAATTGTTTAAAGTTATGCTGCCTCTAGTTACCTCGCTACCTTTGCACTATTTCCCAAGTGCGAGGGTAGCATCTTGCTTGATCTTTATTTAGCTGATGTGATCTATTATGGTTGTGCCTTGCTCGCCAAGGTTTAGTTTGATATCTACATAGTCAGGCCTTACAAACGGGTTGAACGATCCAGTAGTACATAAAGACGTAGTTTACTCGCTCTAGAGAAGTTGTTCCGGTAATTGACTTTATGTTGGTTATTAGGCCTCCTCTAGGATTAGAATTCTTCATCTTTTGTATATACCAGGCTCAATTACGTGTAGGACGTTCCAGTTACGTGGTGAAAACGTTAAACTGTCGTAGATCGATTTAACTTGTAATGATAAAGCAAAACCCCATGTTATCGTAAATCTAATGCAGAACCATGGGATAATCGGCTCTAGGAGCCGATTCACGAAAACAGGGAGCCACGGCTCGAATTTTACGATACTTGTTTACCATGCAGAAATCAATCGACAATCCTTCACCTTCCTGACCAGGTATAGGTCAGGTGGCACGCCCTCGAACCAAGCCAGGACGTGTGCCGGAGTTTTGCGGGCCGTTGCCCGAGGGACCAGGGCCCACCAGCAGTTCTGGGAGCCTCCCGGCTCTTCGTGTTGCTCGTCGCTGCTCGCCGGTGAGTTTTGGCAGGCAACACAAAGACACCCCAAGAACAACACAATAGTGCATGAAACAATAAAAACAAAATGTCTAGAAAGAGACCTGAGATTTTTATTGATGTATAAGGGGATTCCTTGGGAATCCCCAAGATTTGACACTTGTACATCTTGAATATTTATTGGGGTGACATGGGGTGTCATCCCCAAGCTTGATCTTATGTCCATTCTTCATCTCATCACCTCATTCTTCCTCTACACTTGAAAATTTCCTTCATACAAAACTTCACACAATCTTCATTAGCAACATTAGTGCATTCAAGATAATAAACCTTTGGTTTTGGTTTCAAAACAGCAAAACTTTCATTAAAAACAAAAGCTGCTGTAGCAATTACTTTAAAAAATCTCAAGTGATCAAGAAGAACTCAAAAAGAAATCGATAAAGAGGCAAATGCAAATAATGGCAGAAATTTGTCAAAACAGACCAGCAGGTAAAAACCGATTTTTTCGAAGACCTTCTATTGATCAAATCGAAAAGTAATGAAATAACGAAAGTTAGATAACAACTTGGGGCATAATATCAGAAAATTACAGCTCAAACCAACATATAGTGTTTTTTCGCGAATTGTTACAGTGAAGAACAAAAATCTGTTTCGGGACAGCAACTTACCCAAATCTTACTTCTCTCTCATTAGAGGTTATTCTTGGCACAAAAACAACACAAAAAGGATAAGGAGAGGTTATTATAGAAGTAATAACTTTCAAGACTCAACAAAATAAAAAACCTAACAAAATTTGGGATATCTCTCAATAAGTACTTTTCTTAAACGCCTTTAAGTTAGGCTTGATAGTTTGAGAAGATGCTCACATAAGAAATATGAATTGAAGCAAAAGAGAGCATCAAGAAGCAAATTCAAATCACATTTAAGTTTAACCCACTTCCTATGAAAAATAATCTTGTAAAGAAACAAGTCATGAAAGCACAAAGCAACAAGCATAGGAAAGCAAAACAAGTGCAACTTCAAAATTTTCAATATAAAGAGGGGAAAATTAATATTACTGAGATACATAAGACTATGTTTCCCTCTCTCATAATAACTTTCAGTAGCAACATGAATAAAATTAACAATATAACTATCACATAAAACATTCTTATCATGAGCCACATGCATAAAATAATTATTACTCTCCACATAAGCATAGTCATTCTTATTAATTGTAGTGGGTGCAAATTCAACAAAATAGCTATCATTATTATTATTATCATCACCATAATCATCAAATATAGGAGGAATATTGTAATCATAATTAATTTTCTCCTCGATAGTAGGTGGACTGAAAATATCATAATCATCATTGTAATCATCATATATTGGAGGTTTGGTATCATCATAAGCAATAGAATAGCTATCTTCCAAAGCTGGCGAACTAAAAAGATCATTTTCATAAAAACTAGCTTCCCCAAGATTAGACTTTTCCATAGCATTATCAACAATGGTGTTCAAAAAATTCATACTAATAACATTGCCATTAGCATGCAAATAAAGTTCCATATCATTTTCATAAAAACTAGCTTCCCCAAGATTAGACTTTTCCATAGCATTATCAACAATGGTGTTCAAAAAATTCATACTAATAACATTGCCATTAGCATGCAAATAAAGTTCCATAGGTTTTTTAATTTTCTCTTCAAACACTTCATGTCCTACCTCAAGATAAACACTATAAAACTCTCTAATTTTTTTTTGTTTTCCATTAAGCATAGCTAGTGAAAACAAGAAACAAAAATATATAATTGTATAATATAAAGGAAATAACTTCGAGCACTCACACACCAGCAACAGTACAGTAGCCAGAGGATGTGAGTACCTTTTACCTTACCTCCCCGGCAACGGCGCCAGAAAAGAGCTTGATGTCTACGCACGCTTCTATTCTTGTGGACAGTGTTGGGACTCCAAGTGCAGAGGTTTGTAGAACAGCAGCAAGTTTCCCTTAAGTGGATCACCCAAGGTTTATCGAACTCAGGGAGGAAGTGGTCAAAGGTATCCCTCTCAAGCAACCCTACAATAAAGATACAAGAAGTATCTTTTGTCCCCAACACAGCCAATACACTTGTCAGGTGTATAGGTGCACTAGTTCGGAGAACATATAGTAAAATGCAAGTGATATGATGATTATAAGACAACGGTGCCAGAAAAGACTTTGATGGCGTGTTGTTGACGTGGCAGAAAAGAGCTTGATGGGAGGAAGAAACTAAAGGCAATCTGAAACAAAGATGGCAACAAGCAAACATGTAACAGATCTAGTTGTAAACGATGTTTCAATGCTTAGAAACAAGGCCTACGGATCATACTTTCACTAGTGAACACTCTCATATAAATATCTTCTCTTCATGATACTACTCTGAACTACTCTCTGGTTGGATAACTCTAATCCACGGTAGGGCTACAAAAGCACTCCTTAAAGTCTGCAATCCCCATCTAGATAACCCCACGTTGTCACCTTGAGCGCTAGATGGTTCCAACAAACACCACAATTTCATAGAGACAACCAACTCAAAATATACTAGTGATAAGTATTTATGTAATCTATAGCCCAAGTGCCACACGATGTGCACGTTGCCACTTTCACACACGTGGGGATGGCCGGAGATTGACTAAAGCACTTGAGTAGCAAAGCAGATCTACTTGATTGCAAATCTCATGATCACAATAAGATCACGCATAGAGATAGATGAACAGATAGATACCGGTAGAGCCCTTAGCCTCGAGAGAGAGAGCTACTCCATCCTCATCATGGTAGTCAGCAACGGCGATGGAGATGGTGGTGGAGATCGATGGAGATGGCTCCGGGGGCACTTCCCCGTCCCGGCAGGGTGCCGGAATAGAGACTTCTGTCACCCGAATCTCCCCTTCGGTGGTGGCGGTGCTGTGTAACTTTTCATGGCTTTCTCCCAGAAAATTTTAGGGTTTCTGATTTGGGAAGATTTTATAGGAGAAAGGGGGACGTCGGTGTCTGCCAGGGGTGGCCCACACCTGGTGGTGGTGTGGCCAGGGTGGGCCCTCGCCACCCTAGGGTGTGCCCACCCTGGTTTCCCCCTTCGTCTCTGCCTCGTGTTTCCGTATTGCTCCAGGAAAAATAGGCAGATTGGCTTTTGTCCCGTCCAATTCCGAGAATATTCATTTTTTAGCTTTTCTGAAACCAAAAATAGCAGAAAACAGGCAACTAGCACTGCGGAATCTTGTCAATAGGTTAGTTCCAGAAAATGTATAAAAATACCTCAAGGTGTAGACAAAACATAAGACAAATGATACAAAACAAGAATGGAGCATCAAAAATTATAGATACGTTTATGATGTATCAATCACCATGCCAGCTTCCGGAGTGATGCGTGAGTAGTTCACCCTTGGACTATGGGTCCATACAGTAGCTAGGTGGTTGTTTCTCCTCCTTTGTGTTATCATGTTTAGATCTTGTGAGCTCTGTTTATGATCAATATCATCTATTTGTAATCATACATGTTTTGTTTGCGGGGATAGGATGGATATTGAGATACTATGTCAAATTTATTATTTATTATATCATGTCTATGTTATTTGTGATATTGCATGCTCTCCGTTACTAGTAGCTATCTTGGCCAAGTAGATGCTTGTAACTCCAAGAGGGAGTATTTATGCTCGATAGTTGGTTCATGCCTCTAGTAATCTGGGGAAGTGACATAAATCTCTAAGGTTGTATATGTGTTGTTGCTACTAGGGAGAAAACAACAATCCTTTGTCCATGGGGCAATTGTATTGTTTACTTTACACACTTTGCTTAATGCAATTATCCGTTGCTTGCAACTTAATACTGGAGGGGGTTTGGATGACAACCTGAAGGTGTATTATTAGTCATAGATGCAGTTGGATTATGGTCTATGTATTATGTTGTAATGCCCAATCAAATCTCGTAGGAGTCAAGATGTCTAGTATATGCATTGTTATGCTTTCTCAATCTGTCAATTGCCCCGCTGTAATTTGTTCACCCAACATGCTATCTATCTTATGGAGAAAACCTCTAGTGAACTGTGGACCCCGGTCCATTCTTTATCATTGATATACCATCCACTGTTTACCATTATTGTTACTTTCTACAAGCAACTATTATCTTCCACACTATACATTTAATCCTTTGTTTTCAGCAAACCGGTGAGATTGACAACCTCACTGTAAGTTGGGGAAAAGTATTGTGGATTGTGTTGTGCAGGTTCCAAGTTGCTAGAAACACCTTGGAGTTGTTTCCTTACTCCTACTGGTTCGATAACCTTGGTTTCATAACTGAAGGAAAACTTACTATTGTGCTCATCATACCTTGCTCTTGGGGTTCCCAACGAGCTCTATATATCTGAGCCATCAGTGGGGAGAATGGCTTCGGGCTTTGCCGGGCAGGATCAAGAGGACCAATACGTCTCAATGTCCATTGTCATCTTCCAATAGTTTCAACAGCAGGTCGAGGAACAGAACATACTCACATAAAGAGAAGGTGTTGGTGCGGGACCCTCCCCCCTAGAAGAAGCTTGTTTAAGAGCTATGTTGAATCTGGTTCATATCACACCAGTGAGGTTGATCCTTGCAGGGTAGACCGTGGTGTCACCAGCTGTGACAAGTAGTATCTGGATCCCCAAGATCGTGAGCAACCCCGTGAGTGGCACCAAGAGCATCAAGAACGGAGTCATCACCAGGACCAGTGTGAGATCTAGGCACATGGCTTAATAGGATTGATAGGATACTCATACCAACAAGTTGCAACTTATTTTTTGGGATCTCATCCAAAAAGAACTCTAAGGTTAAGCGTGCTTGGACTAGAGCAATCCAATGATGGGTGACTGACCGGGAAGTAGGTACCGGGTGCGCGCGAGTGAGGACAAAGTATGCGAAAAGACTAGTGTTGGTCTATGGGGACAGTCTAGAGATCCTATTGAGTTGTTAGGATTGGCACCCCCGGGGCCAAAAATACTAGTGTTGGTCTATGGAGACAGTCTAGAGATCCTATTGAGTTGTTAGGATTGGCACCCCCGGGGCCAAGAGGGACATGGTGTTACAAGTGGTACCAGAGCTAGTGCTCGCGGTTACACGGGTGTGCGGGTCAGTGGCAGGACATGTGGATCATGACGCATGTGGCCTAGAGTGGACACGGAATGGCACATGTGTCGGCACTAGATGCACATACGTGTGCCAAGAAGGGACGTTCCTATGGTGTGCTTGATCGATGAGGGCATCGATCTTCTAAAGGGTGGGTATATGTGAGATCTAGGCACATGGCTTAGTAGGATTGATATGATCCTCATACCAACAAGTTACAACTTATTTTACGGAAGTTTATCCAAAAAGAACTTTGAGGTTAAGCGTCCTTGGCCTAGAGCAATTTGAGGATGGGTGACCGACCAGGAAGTGGGTACTAGGTGCGCACGAGTAAGGACAAAGTGCGCAGAAAAGACTAGTGTTGGTCTATGGGGGCAGTCTAGAGATCCTATTGAGTTGTCAGGAGTGGCACCCCCGGGGCCAAGAGGAAATGGGGTGTTACAACCAGCAACATGATCTAGACCGCGAGCAGTACGGAGATAAAGAAAAGGGGAAGAGTGTGGCTGAAGCACTGGCTAAGAAGCATAGGACCTATGTCGATTGTTGAAAGAATGATCAGGGGGCAGACATGAGGGGGAGGTGGATGGTCACCAAGCCCTTTGAGAAACAAAAGGTGGATGAGCGAGGCAGATGTGGGTGCTCGTAGGGGAGCATGATCACAGAGATAGAGATGACCAAAGAGCTACAAGGAATAAAAAATTGTGGCCTTAGTGTTTGATAAGATTCATGAACCAAATGGCAAAGAGGTGAGTCCCGTACAGCGGGACCGTCGAGCCCAATGAATATCCTATCCCTAAACTGTCGTGATTGGGGTTACATGCGGCAGTGGGGGAGCTGAGGAAGCTAGTTAGGTCCTACAACCCATAGGAGGTGTTTCTTTGTGAGATGAATATGAAGGCGAAGGCGGTGGAAATAACTTGCTGGAACCTGGGCTATATAAATGGGGTGGCTATTGACTGCAGGGGAAAAACTAGAGGATTGGCATTATGGTGGCGTGATGGTGTTGATGTTTCTGTTCGACCATGGTGCCAATTCTATATTGATGCAAAAGTGAAGTGGGGAGACAATGAGTGGAGGTTCACAGGAATCTGTGGAGAACACAGAGCGGAGCTAAGATAGAAGACCTCGGACGTCATCTGATACCTCCGAGGCTAGGACAACCTGCCGTGGATCTGTGCTGGAGACTACAATGAAATCCTATGCACCATTGAGCAACTTGGGGGGCGTCTGATATGTTGCAATAATGGAGAGATTCCGCAGTTGCCTTTCCGACTAGCAACGACAATGTTTAGGCACGCCTGGACAGAGCCACATGTAACCAATTCGCCTCCCTCTTCCTGGGTACAACGGTGCAACATATTATTACGAAAGAATTTGACCACTTGTCCCTGCTTATCTCTGTGGCGAAGGAGTTCTCATCCGCCAAAAAATCAAACCCACGGGGTTCTGTTTTGAGGAGATGTGGTTGCGACGCAATGACTTTCAGTCTATGCTAGAGCAAGCCTAGGAGAGCAAAGATAGGTGAAAGAACATGTGGGTCCCCATGTGTGGTTTTGGTAATTAATGACAATATTTATGGACTAATGTGTGTATTAAGTAGTACTTGTAGGAATTGTCCATTGGCATCGCTTGGAGCATGTGTTGGCTTCAAGGTCGATGAAATGAGAAGAAGATGTGTTGTGCAAGCTCAAAATGCGCCGTCTATAGAAGATCTCATGTTTGATGCTTTCCATCCTCGGTGATCATGGATCGATGATAAGGAATCAAGAAAGGCGTTCCATCTTGAGAAGGTCAAGTTCATTAACATCGAGCTCAAGTCGATTGCTCAAGGAAAAAGTATAATCTTTATAGGTTTTCCCTTTTGTCGGTCTCATGTTGTGTGTGGGAGACCGGGTTTAGGATAGATAACCGTACTATCAAGAGGGGCTCTCGAATGAGTAACTCGGTCACATCGTTCGGAGAGAGCTCAAACCTTTGCTTACTTGCATCATCGTATTTTGTTGTTATTTGGTCTTATTCATGTGAGGATATAGAGCTTGTGGTAATCTCCATAATAAGCTCTAGTTCATCAAAATCGGATCTTCCGTTTATATCTTGTTGCCATTTTGATCTTGGCGGTTTTCCGGTGTCTCACCTACTAAGGTATCTCATATTATATTACTTGATACATTCTCACTTGGTGATAACCAATATTTCCACTTCTTATTGGGATGCTCTTGTCGTCCTCTTTCCAACGCAATTGGAATCAGGTCAATCGGAGTCTCCTAGCCAAAGTTATGATTATTAAAAGGTTGCTTTATTTAAACTGAAAAAGAAAAAGGAGAATATCTTGTCTAGGCCAAGCGGTACTACCGCAGCCCAGTACCGCTCGTGCCTGGCTGCACGCAGCCCATCCCTGTGTTGCCCGGCACCTGGGTTCGGTTGTACCGGACCGGCACAGTAGTACCGCCCGGGTGTGCTGGTACTACCGACCGGCCCATCCTGGCTTGCCTAGGCAGCTCGCGTCCTCTGTCTCGCTCACCGGCCTGCTCTGCACCTACTTGGCCCGCTTGGCCCTGCGAGCCACTGCAGCTCCCGCTCGCCTGGCTCGCGCGCGCCGCCATCACTAGTCCCCACGCGCTCCCACTCTCGCCTTGTTGCGTGCGCCCCGCGTTGACCCGTCAGCTCCCGTGTGCGCGCTGGTGCCTGGCTCGCTCCGCTGGGCCTGCCTTGCTGCATTGGACCCTTGCGCCCTACTCCGGCCAGGATCGCCGCCTCTCGTCTTGCTCGCTTTTCGCTTGCTTATGCGTGCACTGTTGCTGCTTCCTGGGTAGTACCGGTACTACCGGCCTGTTCTGAAAAACGTCCCAGCGGGCAGATTTAGTCTAGCCTTATATATTGTTTTGCCTGTTTTGCGTTTTGACTATTTCTTCCTCCTCTATTAGTCTAAGCTTTGTCCATACTTGCTCTCATCCTCTAGCTTGATTAATCTCTTCCTCTCCGATGGTTCTTGCCCATATTTGAGTGGAAGAGAGAGGAGATCTAGACCCACGTTTTGACCCAACCGATTCATCTCTTTGTGAGTGTATCTTTGGGGATCTAGACTTTGGGGGATTTTGTGTTCCCTTTGTGTTCTTCCTCTCTTGTTCCACCAATAGCTTTAGTAGCTTTGTTGGAAATTGAGAGTGAGGGATTGGAACACCTTTGTGGTGTTCTTGCCATTTGCATTTGGTGCATCGGTTTGAGTTCTCACCGGAGGATTTGGTGAGTGGAAGTTGAGAAGCTTTATACTCTTGGGTTCTTGGAACCCTAGACGGTTTATTGTGTTGCAGGTTGAGGCCTTGGTGGTGTTTGTTTGGAGCCTCCAATTAAGTTGTGGAGAAGTGCCCCAACCTTGTGGCCTTTGTGGCGTTTGTTGGGAGCCTCCAATTAAGTTGTGGAGACGTACCCCAACCTTGTGAGAGGTTCCGGTTGCCACCGAAAAGTGCACCGATAGTGGAAGCATGGATCGATCCCGTTGGGGTGAGATTCACCGGAGAATAAGGGAGGCCTTTTGTGGCGTAGGTGGTTAGATACCACACCCTCTCCAAACGAGACGTACTCCATGTTGGGAGGAACTCGGTAAAATATCGTTGTCCCTGCGTGCCTCGATTATCTCTATACCCGAGCTCTTATGCACTTTACTTTGTGATAGCCTTCGTGCTTCAAGTATATATCTTGCTATCACATAGTTGTTTGTCTTGCTTAGCATAAGTTGTTGGTGCACATAGGTGAACCCTAGATTGTTCTAGGTTTTGTGCTTAACAAAGTAAACGTTAGTTTTATTCCGCTCTTGTTGAGCCACTCTAGGAAAAGTTTTAATCGCCTATTAACCCCCCCTCTAGGCAACATATATATCCTTTCAACATGGGCGAGAGGGGTCTGGGTGCTCTGTGGAGAAGACTCAAACGTGTTTAAGGAAATATGCAATCTTGGAGCAGAGAAGTTTTTGGCTCGGTTCGTGGACAAATTAAAAGACTACGTGGGAAACTGGAGGCTGCTAAGAGGGCTGCGACGCTGTCTAGTAACTCACAAGAGGTCCGAGAGATCGAGAAGGAGTTGCATGAGCTGTATGAGAGGGAGGAGATCATGGACAAGCAACGCTCTCGCATTGATTTGATGAAAGAGGGCGATAGGAACACGCGATACATCCAAAATCATGCATCTCACCGGAGACACAAGAACACTATCCAAGCCCTTCGCCAAGCTGATGGTTCCCGATGCACTAATGATGAAGGAATGCGAGCACTGGTGTGGCATCCCGCAAAACCACTACTAGAAAATCGCGTTGAATTTGTGCATTGCATCGTCATCATCATATGTCGTTGTCAAAAAACTATTTTCGCAAAGCCCGTTTTGTTTTCTAAAACGCCCCACCTTAATTATCGCGCAAACCCGGGTCACCGGAGTATTTTGTTTTGTCCGTTGTCAGTTTGCAAAAAACGCTGGTTGAGATAAATAATTTAATTAATTATTTTAGCGGGGGCAGTCGAACGGGCCGTTTCGACCCGAACGACCACCCCCAGGATTTTACAAACGGCCCACCTAATCGGCCCCTTCTAAATCCTAAAGCTACCTATTAAACTACCCAACCCGCTGGCCACATCACTCCCTCCAATAGCCAGATGCCACCTCACCCCTCTCTCTCCCTCACCCAATCCCTCCCTGCCACATCACCCCCCACTCTCTCTCCCTCTCTCATCACCCCCACCAACCGGCCTCAGCACACCACGGCAACCACGCGGTCAAACCCCTGCCCACCTGCCCAGATCCCCATGCGGGACCCACCCACGCGCCCCCACCCCCCACGCGCGACACGCCCACCACGCGTGGCCCCGACCCCATCCTCTCTCCCCTCGCGTCTTCCCCCAAGACTCCCTCCTCTCTTCTCCCTGGCGCTCGCCCAGCATGACCCCCTTCTGCACGCTGCTCGCTCTCCTCGCTCCTCAAGACACCTCCTCTCATGGCGCCCGCCGCCGCCTTCTCCGGCGACGCGTCGCGATCGCGTCTCCGCCGCTGCTTCCGCCTCTCTCGCCTCTCGGCTGCGCCTCCTCGGCCGGGCAGTGCTGGCGCCTGCTCCTCGCCGCCCACCTACCTCGCTGCGGCCGCCGCTGCGCCACAGACGCCTCCGACCTCCGCCTGGGCCGGCCCCCCCCATGAGCTCCTCCTCCCGTCCTCCTCCGCGTGAGCCAGCCCGCCCGGCCTCACCTCGGACGCTGCCACCTCCGCTCCCTCCTCCGCCTTGCCGACCTCTCTGAACTGCCGCGGCCCGGGCGCCCTCGCCTCGCCCCGGCCCGTCCCTCCGGCAGCCCATGGAACCCCTTCCGGCCGCCCACGTGAGCAGCCCGCCAGCCTGCGGTCCGCCTCCGCCGCTCGTCCTCGCCATCCTCGAGTAGCGCCGCCGTCCGCCTCCTCTACCACGGGCCCGCCCGGCCCTCTCCTGCAAGCCCATAGCGGCGCGCCCAGCTGCGATCCTCGGTCTCGTTCCGTTCATTACCGATCGGTTGATCCGGGTCTCCTAGTGGACAAGGTAGCCGTCGACAAGCTCTTCCAAGATCTTAGAGGATCCCCCCGAGTTCTTCCACGAGACTCTCGAAGACCGACCCCGGAGTCTGAAGCCGAACCGCGACCCTCGGAACGCCATGATCTACTGCGCGGATGAGATGGCCGAGGCCCGAAACCGCAGCGCCAATACCTACTACAGACGCCGAGACCCCAAATCAAGACCGATCCTGCACCGGTGCCGCCCAGATCTCGAAAGAACCCGATGCGAACAAGTTCGCAATGACCTCAAGTTCTCCTACAGATACCAAGCGACAAGGTCTCCTTCATGGGACGCCAAGACACAGGTCGAACCCCGAAGGCCGAACCCCGGTGTGACAAGTACCCTTTCCGGCCGACAAGATCGCCGAGAAAAACAAACGCCAAGGTCGTCTACCCGGACACGACATGAACTTCCCCCGGACGCCAAGACCGACCGGTACGCGGACCCGACAAGTTCTTCTCGACGACAAGATCATCGACAGGGGACCCGAAGAACACTTGTGCGACAAGTACTCCCTCGAGAACGTCAAGAACTTCACCCCGGACACCGAGACCCCGGTGCGACAAGTGCTTCACCCCGGAACACCGAGGACTTCCCCCGGACGCCAAGATCTACCCCGATCCGAAGGCCCTAACCCCGGAGTCCAAGAACGAACCCGTCGAACCCTGGACCCTGAGACCGACCCCGGACCCTCGGAACCCCAAGATCGTCGAACCCTAATGTGTGAACCCCTTTTCTCGAGCCTTATTTTATAAATGAAATAAAACCTGTTGCATATTAACTTGTCATTCTTGCATGCATGCTTGTCATGTGGTTTGGGGGCCTTATGCCGATTCACCTCATAATTAAATATGGGGCCCATATGCGGGCAAATCTAGCCTTATATTGGCCTCATTTAAATTTGTGTAGCGAACCCGGTGCTATCTTCTACCATGTTAAACAACATTTAATTTGCGGGGTAGATAAATAACTCGAACCACCTAATTAATGTCGGGACCCCGGTTCCGTTTAATATGACCTAATCGCATTGCACCTTTGCCATGTCATGCATCATTCATGCATCATGCCGATCTTCTGCCGTTGTATTAAGTATTACATCCGGTGTTTCTTCTAGTGTTTTGGTTCTTCGCGGATAAGGCCGTTGAGTTGATGTGAGCTTCGCCCGACCTTCGGTTGAACCTTCGGCAATGTTTTCAGGCGAGCATCTCCCCCTTTCTACCTATCTTACTTTTATAGTATTTATTCCCTCCTGTTGATCTATTGCTATCTGTGTTGCGATGCTCTAGTTTTCGTACCCGTGATATCCCCTGCAGCCTTATATTTTCCTTGGACACATCCTATTATCTGTTGTTTGGTAGATAGCTGGACTTGCGCGTCGTAGTCGCTTGCTCAAGTGTTGTTGCGTGTCTTCCAGTGCCACAGTTGTTGATGTATTGCCGCATGTTGTTGTTGGAGATGATTCTAGTTTTACTTATTGTTCATTTTAAATTCCTGTTTAACAACTAAAATTGAAGTAAGCAGAGGCATCGGTGGGTGATAGAAAATATTTGGTTTCCGAACGCCCACTTGTGTCCCGTAGGACCCCGAGTACTTGATACCTATTCCTTGATTTATCGCGCTATCCACATCCGGGAGGTATATGGGACCCCCCTGAGCCAGAGCTTGATTCCGTCTTATTTCTTGGGGCCACAAACTAGTTTGAGGTTTTATTTACGATCCTGTACTTATGCCATGCTACTTATGTATTTAAATTGTGCGAGGAGCACACTGTACTGTTTAGGAATTGTGACCCGTTTACGTGGTATCGACAGTCCCCGTTTGGGGATCTGCTGTCGTTTACCGCCGGCCCCACAAACCTTGGGTCCGTCTCGGAGCTAGCTTACTTCGTTGCGGGTAGACTTCAAGGGGTGGCCCCCTAAAATAATTCTGAATCCTGTGATTGTTCAGTCGTGAAAGCCTCGTTGGGTTTTGAGTTGTTTTTCCAAGGTTGATCGAGCGTGTGTTGCTATTGGTGCACCCCGGCTGGGTAAAACTTTCTGAAAGCCGTGTCCGCGGATATGGACGACTTGGAGCACAGTATCTCGATCATAGACAAGCATAACTAAAGTTTATTGCTATAAATTTGACTTTATAATGACTAGTAATCAGCTTCACTATAATGGAATGGCTAATTAATACTGCCCACAATTGCTTGTTTGGAGTGTAAACTGCGACCATTATACTGACTAGTAAGTATTGCAACTAGCGGAATGGCTGAATAAAAGTACCAACAACTGCTTTGGGTTTTGGGATTATATCATGCTATCATGTCGATTAGTAATTGCTGCAACTATAACGGAATGATTAACTAAAAGGGCACTGCTTCTTTTATCGGGGCGATTATCTATACGACTAGTAATTCTTTAGCGATAGCGAATAAGTAAAACTGCCAACTATGAGAGTTCCTCGGTTGACTTCCTCGTTTGGTCTTGAGGGGGAAACACCAGGATGGGTTTGTTTGGTGTTAGCTTCAGGTTGGATCCGGATAGGTCTATCTTACCTCTCTCTGACTATCGCCAGTTGTATCGAGTCTCTATAGGTTGTTTAGTGCATCTCGCTGCCGCTTGATCCACCATACCTATGTGGCGAGGACGCCGAATTCTAGTCTCGCCGTGTCTTGGCCTCGATCTTGGCTCCTTCTTTTCCTTTGCCCTTTCGGCACCTTTTTTGTTTAAGCAGGTTTGAGATCGGCGTCGTTAGCGAGGTTACCCTTCCGGCTTGGCTGGCGAGTTATGGGCCGTTGGTTATTCTTGAGCTCTTAGCCCCATTTGCATCTTGTCCGTGGGACGCTCTATCATTTTCATGGTGATTTGGATCTTTGTATATTATATCTGTATTCTTGACTCCTTGAGTCATTTGTTATATATATATACATTACGTGGGTCCCATCGAGGACTGTTGTGTAATGTTATTACCGTTTTCCACCTTGCGAAAGTGCTGGTGAGCACCTTTGAATCGTTTCTATGCGGGTTTGGCGAGTTTGCTAAAACTTGCATAGGTCCGATCGAGGTGTTCTGAGTGGTATCGAGCTTTCGGTTGCGATACCCACAAGTCGACTGTAGGATAACCTAGCTAACGGCAGTAGAGTGTCAAAACTATTTTGCAAAATCGGTTGGATAGTTACGATTAGGTCTGATTTTACTCCTTACCCTTTGCTATTCCTCTCTTACCTCTCGTGTTTTGAATCCGCTCTCTTCTCTCTCTTGAGTCCAGGATTTCTCGTGGTTGGGTTTCCGTACCTTGAGGGTTTCGCTTTCTCCTCTTGTAACGGAGGTGCTACGATCATCAATCGCAACTTGATGCATTTGTGCCCTTCATCCGATCTTTTGTTCTTGAGCTCTTTATCCATATGTGTTCCTTGATGGATATCAGTGTTGTTGAAAAACATATGAGAAGGACGAGCATTGGTGAAGTTGGAGTTAACCTTGAGCATGTGTTGTTCATGCCAATGGAACCATCGCGGAACCTAATCATTGTGTCTTTCATACGATTTCTGCTGGCATCATCCCTTTGTTCCGGATACCGCCTATGAAGATCTTCAGTCTAAATCTCGAGAGTTGAGTTGTCTGATTCTCCTACTCATGTATAGAGTTGATAGTTTGGGTACGGGATGGACTGATCACCCTACCCGACTCTTACTGCTCACTCTATACATCGAACTGGTGGATCAATGTAACTTTTCCTCTTCTAATGGAAGTTAGAGGTGGCCTTATCGTTTGATACCTCTATCTTCGTCCTTTGGTTCTCCGGAGTGTTCTCTCGACGATCAGGGACAACGACCCTTTGTTGGTGGTGTCGCCGATTTCAAGATGGAGGATGAACCATTGTTAGTGGTGTCGCGAGGATCTACATGAAGCGAGGAGATGCCGTTCGCCGACCTTCCTTCCGGTACCATGAGGCGGATCTCGAGGGCGAGATCCATTGTTAGTGGTGTCGAATTGTGGCATCCCGCAAAACCACTACTAGAAAATCGCGTTGAATTTGTGCATTGCATCGTCATCATCATATGTCGTTGTCAAAAAACTATTTTCGCAAAGCCCGTTTTGTTTTCTAAAACGCCCCACCTTAATTATCGCGCAAACCCGGTCACGGTATTTTGTTTTGTCCGTTGTCAGTTTGCAAAAAACGCTGGTTGAGATAAATAATTTAATTAATTATTTTAGCGGGGGCAGTCGAACGGGCCGTTTCGACCCGAACGACCACCCCCAGGATTTTACAAATGGCCCACCTAATCGGCCCCTTCTAAATCCTAAAGCTACCTATTAAACTACCCAACCCGCTGGCCACATCACTCCCTCCAATAGCCAGATGCCACCTCACCCCTCTCTCTCCCTCACCCAATCCCTCCCTGCCACATCACCCCTGTGGCATCCCGTAAAACCACTACTATAAAATCGCGTTGAATTTGTGCATTGCATCGTCATCGTCATGCATTGTTCGCCAAAAAAAAAAAAACTAATTTCGTAACTCCCGATTTGTTTCTCAAACGCCCCATCTCAATTCAACTGCAAAGTCCGGTCTCCGGAATATTTTGTTTTAATTAAATATGTTGTGCAATCGGTCCGTTAAAAATAAATAAAATTATTAATTATTTTTAGCGGGGCAGTCGAACGGGCCGATTGACCCGAACGACCGCCCCAAGAACTAAAATCGGTCCACCTACCCCTGCCCTTCTAATCCTAAACCCACCCAGTTTTCTACCCACCCCTCCCAGCCACATCACCCCAACCTATCCCGTCGCGACACCTCACCACCCCTCACCCCCACTAACCGTGGGCTGCCACGTGTGACATCTCCCTCTCACCTCACTCCTCTCACCACCCCACCGACCCACGCACACAAACCCACCCCCCACGCGCGCTGGCCTACCCCTCACTGCCTTTTCACGACCGTGGACCCCGCCCAGCGTGTCACGGTGGTCGGCTCACGCCCCGCGTGGCCACCTGCCTAGCCCCAAGCCAGCCCCGCCCCCTGGGCCCCACACCCGGCCCCGCAGCACGTCACTGTTTCTCTTCTCCCTCCCCCGCGGCACCTTCTCTCCCCCCCCGTCCCCTACCTCCCAACCGCCCCCGCGTCGAGCCTCGCTCCTCCGAAATCCAAAAGGCACTCGAGTTTTTGGCGCGATTGCTGAGGAATTGAGAGAATTGAATTTTACCAAAATAGTTTCATTAGCCCTCCCCAGCAGCGACCTCCGCCGGACCCCTCTGCCGCCGCTCGCCGGAGCCATCCGCGTCACGCCCGGCATCCCGCCTCCGCCGTTCGCGCTCGACCCCGCCGAGCCTCTCCGCCTACGCCCGGCGCGCCTCGTCGCCCCATCCTCCCAGGCTCCTCCCGCGGACCCCTCGCTCCGCTCGCCCTCGCCAGCGGCGGCCCATGGCTCGCCGCCCCATCGCGCCTCCACGCCTGCGGCCTGCCCGCCCTCCCCTCGCCCGGAGCCTCCGCGGCCCCACGCCTACAGCGCCGCGGCCGCCCAGCGCCGCTGCGACCCCGTCCGGCCGCCGCCGTCGCGCCCTCACCCTCCTCCACCGCCTCCGGCACAGCGTCTCGCCGTCCTCCGTCGCCGTCGCCGGGGCCCCGCCGCCTCGTCGCTGCTCGCGTGGCGGACTTGACCCACCTCCTTCAAGCCTCGTCGCGGCCCCACAGCGGCCCGCGAAACTCCACCACAGTGAGCTTCCTGCCTCCGCCAAGTTGCCGTGCCGCCTCCTCCGTCTGTCGCCAGGGGCACATCCCCGTGCCTGGGTTTTTCTGGCCTTTAGGTGGTTTGGTACTGCCTGCATATCTGGTTGCCTAGCGTTTGTGTTCTAGCCCATCAAGGCGAAGCACGAGGGCGAATCTTAGCCAAGAGCTACATCTCGAACGCCATGATCCCGCCATCGCAAAAGCTAATGCCAAGGGCCGGCGTGGAGAACCGACAAGCGGCAAGATCTTCATCGGCGATAGGACCGTCCGCACAACCTCGATCCGCCACCGAAGGTGGACCTCAAGACATTACCCAAACCCTCGAGCCACAAGATCGTCGAGAGGAACCGACAACCCGGTCTCGAGGAACCGATGCACGGGCGTCAAGGCCGCCACTTGGGAAAACCAAAGAACCAAGACCGATCCGCGAACCTCAAGATCTTCCCGACACGAGAACGCCAACACGGAACGACAAGATCTCCGTCACGGAAACCTCGGCCAAGATCTCCCTCTTGGAACCGAAGCCGTCAAGACCCTAGGGACCCGACAGCCGGACGGGATCATCGACACGGAACCGGATACACATGTACGGAAAGTACTTCCTCGAGGACGTCAATACTGCACTCCTGCCGCGAGAACCCTGACGCCAAGACCGCCACCGGAACGCCAAGTTCTCCACTTTGAACGCCATGCCCATCAACGTGATCCGAAGCCCCGGATGCGCCAAGACCTACCCCGATCCGCGACCCTAACCCCCGGAGTCCGAGAACGATCCCGCCAAGGCCGTCGAACCCTGAACCCTGGACCCTGTCGAACCCCGGAACCCCAAGTTCGTCGAGACCCCCAATGTGTGAACCTTCCCGAAACCCTATTTTATAACATAATATAACTTGTCGCATAATAATTGCCTTGCATGCATACATTCATGTGGTTTGGGGGCCTTATGCCGATTCACCTAATAATTAAATATGGGGCCCATATGCGTGCAAATCTAGTCTCATATCGGCCTCATTTAAACTTGTGTAGCGAACCGGTATCTTATCTTGCCTTGTTAAAACAACATTTAAAATGCGGGGTTTCTAAACAACTTGAACCACCTAACTAATTGTCGGGACCCCGGTTCCGCTTAATCTGACCTAATTGCACCGCACCTTTGCCATGCCATACATCATACATGCATCATGCCGATCTTCTGCCGTTGTATTAAATATTGCATCCGGTGTTTCTTCTAGTGTTTTGCTTTCTTCGCGGATAAGGCCGTTGAGTTGATGTGAGCTTCGCCCCGATCTTGATCGAACCCTTGGCAATGTTTTCATGAGCATCTCCCCTTTCTACCCATCTTACTTTATAGTCTTTATTTCCCTCCTGTTGATCTATTGCTATACGTGTTGCGATGCTCTAGTTTCGTACCGTGATATCCTGGCAGCCATATATAGCCATGGACACATCCCATTCCTGTTGTTTGGTAGATAGATGGACCCGGCGTGTCGTGATCGCTTGCTCAAGTGTTTTGCTTGTCGTCAAGTACCACCTTTGTTGGAGAATTGCCGCATGTTGTGATGAAGATGATCTTGGTTTAATTATTGTTTCACTTTAAATTCTGTTTAACAACTAAAATTGGATTAAGCGAGGCATCGGTGGGTGATAGGTAAGATTTGGTTTCGACCGCCCACTTGTGTCCCGTGGGACCCGAGTTCTTGACACTGTTAGAGATCGGGCGCTAACCACGGTGGGAGATATGGGCCCCATTGATAATTACCTGATTTCAAAGTATTGTCTTGGGGCCACAAACTAGTTTGGGGTTTTATTTACTATCTGTACTTATGCCATGCTTCTTTGCTTTATTTACGATTGTGCAGTCTTGCCTTTGTCTTGTTAGGACTTGTGACCCGTTTACGTGGTATCGGCGTCCCGTTTGGGCATCTTGTCGTTTACCGACCCCAAACCCTAAGTCCGTCTCGAGACCCGACCGTTGCGGGTGTACTTAGTGGGGTGGCCCCGATTGCTTGCTTTGGGTGCAGGAGCGTCGTGACTTAGGCCCGCCGACATCCGATGGGTGTATGTTAGCGGTCGGCAAAAAGGGTCGAAGTGCCTGTGGATACTTTGGTGCACCCCTGCAGGGTTTAATCTTTTCGAGAAGCCGTGTCCGCGGTTATGGACGACTTGGAGCACAGTGTCTGATCATAGACAACTATAACTAAAGTTTACTGTTTTAAATTAACTTGTTTCCGTCATGATTAGTAATCAGCTCCACTACAACGGAATGGCTAAGTAAAAGTATCAACAACTGTTGGGTTTTGGGGTTATCTCATGATAATGGTATCTGACTAGTAATTACTGCAACGATAACAGAATGGTTAATTAAAAGTGCCCACTGTTTACTTTATCAGGACGATTACCTAAACCTGACTAGTAATTGATGCAACAATAACTGAATAAGTAAAACTGCCAACGGTGTGAGTTCCTCGGTTGACTTCCTCGTTTGGTCTCGAGGGGGAAACACCAGGATGGGTTTGTTTGGTGATAGCTTCAGGTTGGATCCGGTTAGGCCATTCTCACCCCTCTCTGATCACCGCCCGGTTGTAGTCTCTATAGGTTGTTTAGTGCATCTGCTTGCCGCTTGATCCACCATACCTATGTGGCGAGGACCGCGAATTCTAGCCTCATAGTGTCTTGGCCTCGATCTTGGCGCTCCTTCTTTTCCTTTGCCCTTTGGGCACCTTTTGTTTAAGCAGGTTTTGAGATCGGCCGTTAGCGGGGTTACCCTTCCGGCTTGGCACAGGCGGGTTATGGGCGCCATTGGTTTCTTGAGGCTCTTAGCCCCATTTGCATCTTGTCCGTAGTCGGACGCTCCCTCTTTCAAGGTGATTTGGATCTTTGTACCGTATATTTGTATTCTTGACTCTTGAGTCATTGTTGTATATATACGTGGGTCCCATCGAGGAATTGTGTAATGTTATTACTTTGTTTTTCCACCATACGAAAGTGCTGGTGAGCACCTTGAATCGTTTCTATGCGGGTTTGGCGAATTTTGCTAAAACTTGCATAGGCCGGTCTGAGGTGTTCTGAGTGGTATCGAGCTCGGCGATTGCGATACCCCACAAGTCCAGCCTGTGGGATAACCTAGCTAACGGAAGTAGAGTGTCAAAACTATTTTTAAAATCGGTTGGATAGTTACGGTTAGGTCTGATTTTACTCCTTACCCCTACTATTCTCCTCTTACCTCGGCGTGTTTTGAATCTGCTCTCTTCTCTCTTGAGTCCGAGAATTCTCGTGGTTGGGTTTCCGTCGTACCTTTAGGGTTTCGCTTCTTCCTTTTGTGACGGAGGTGCTACGATCATCAATCGCAACTTGTGCATTGTATCTTCCTCCGATCTTTGTTGAGCTCTTTATCCATATGTGTTCCTTCTTTGGATATCGGTGGCGTTGAAAAACATCCGAGAAGGGCGAGCTTTGGTGAAGTTGGAGTCGACCACGAGCATGTGTTGTTCATGCCAATGGAACCATCGCGGAACCTAATCGGTGTGTCTTTCATACGATTTCTTGGCATCATATCTTTGTTAGGATACGCCTATGAAGATCTTGATCTAATTAGAGTTGGTTGCTTAATCCGCCTATTAGGTATGCGAGTAATGGTTTGAGTGCGGGATGGATTAGCTACCCTACCACTTCTCTTATCATTCACTCTTCTCGTCGAATCGGGGATCCGGCGGTTTACTCCGTCCATGGAAGTTAGAGGTGGCTTTATCGTTTGATGCCTCTATCCTCGTCCTTTGTTTATCCGGTGTTCTCCGACGATCGGGAACAACGACCCTTTGTTGGTGGTGTCGCGATTCCCGGATGAAGAAGGAACCCTCGTTAGTGGTGTCGAGGATCTACACGGCGAGAAGGCGAACGCCGACCTCCCTTCCGGTACCATGAGGCGGATCTCGAGGGCGAGATCCCTTGTTAGTGGTGTCGAATTGTGGCATCCCGTAAAACCACTACTAGAAAATCGCGTTGAATTTGTGCATTGCATCGTCATCGTCATGCATTGTTCGCCAAAAAAAAAAACTAATTTCGTAACTCCCGATTTGTTTCTCAAACGCCCCATCTCAATTCAACTGCAAAGTCCGGTCTCCGGAATATTTTGTTTTAATTAAATATGTTGTGCAATCGGTCCGTTAAAAATAAATAAAATTATTAATTATTTTTAGCGGGGCAGTCGAACGGGCCGATTGACCCGAACGACCGCCCCAAGAACTAAAATCGGTCCACCTACCCCTGCCCTTCTAATCCTAAACCCACCCAGTTTTCTACCCACCCCTCCCAGCCACATCACCCCAACCTATCCTAGCACGACACCTCACCACACCCCTCACCCCCCACCAACCGTGGGCTGCCACGTGGCAGCATCTCTCCCTCTCACCTCACTCCTCTCACCACCCCACCGACCCACGCACACAAACCCACCCCCACGCGCACGCCTGGCCCAGCTACCCCTCCCCTGCCCCTTTTCCCTGACCGTGGACCCCACCCCACGCGTGGCCCACCGGTCAGGCTCACGTCCACGCCCAAGCCAGCCCGCCTGGGCCCCACACCCGGCCCATGACACGTCCTTTGTTTCTCTTCTCCCTCCCCCGCGGCACCTTCTCTCCCCCCCCGTCCCCTACCTCCCACCGCCCGCGTCGAGCCTCGCTCTCCCCCTAGCCCTCCCGGCCCGACCTCCGCGGACCCCTCTGCCGCTCGCCGGAGCCATCCGCGTCTGCCCGCGGCGTGCCCGCCTCCGCCATTCGCGCTCGACCCGGCGCCAGCCTCTCCGCCCTCTGCCCGGCGCCCGCCGTCGCCCATCCTCCCGAGGCTCCTCCCGGACGCCTCGCTCCGCTGCGGCCTCGCCCGGCAGCGTCCCCTTGGCGCCCCCGCCGCCCATCGCGCCTCCACCGCTGCGGCCTGCCCGCCCTCCCCTCGCCGGAGCCTCCGCCCCCTCTGCACGCCGCGCCCGCCCGCGCGCCGCTGCGGGACCCCGTCCGCCCGCCGTCGCGCCCTCACGCCTCCACGCCTCCGGCAACGCGTCTCGCCGTCCCTCCGTCGCCGTCGCCCGGGGCCCCGCCCGCCTCTCGTCGCTGCTTCGCGTGGCGGACTTGACCCCTCCTTCCAAGCCTCGTCGCGCGGCCCCACGAGCGCGGCCCCGCGAGCTCCACCCACAGCGAGCTTCCCTGCCTCCCGCCGAAGTTGCCGTGCCGCCTCCTCCGTCTCGCCCGAGGCACATCCCGTGCACGGTTTTTCTGGCCTTTAGGTGGTTTGGGTACTGCCTGCATATACCGTTGCCTAAGCGTTTGTGTTCTAGCCCATCAAGACGAAGCACGAGGGGACGAATCTTAGCCAAGAGCTACATCTCGAACGCCATGATCCCTTCCATAAAAGCTAATGCCAAGGGCAGCAGGCGTGGAGAACCCGACAAAGCGGCAAGATCTTCATCGGCGATAGGACCGTCCGCACAACCTCGATCCGCCACCGAAGGTGGACCTCAAGACATTACCCAAACCCTCGAGCCACAAGATCGTCGAGAGGAACCGACAACCCGGGTCTCGAGGAACCCGATGCACGGGCGTCAAGGCCGCCACTTGGGAAAACCAAGAACCCGAAGACCGATCCGCGAACCTCAAGATCTTCCCGACACCGAAACGCCAACACGGACGACAAGATCTCCGTCACGGAAACCTCGGCGCCAGATCTCCCTCTCGGAACCGGCCGTCAAGACCCTAGGGACCCCGACGCGGACGGCAGGATCATCGACCGGAACGGATACACATATGCGGAAAGTACTTCCTCGAGGGCGTCAATCGCACTCTGCCGAGAACCACGGCGCCAAGACCGCCCGGGCGCCAAGTTCTCCACTTTGAGCGCCATGCCCATCAGCGTGATCCGAAGCCCCGGATGCCAAGACCTACCCGATCCGACCCTAACCCGGTCGAGAAACGATCCGCCAAGGCCGTCGAACCCTGAACCCTGGACCCTGTCGAACCCCGGAACCCCAAGTTCGTCGAGACCCCCAATGTGTGAACCTTCCTGAAACCCTATTTTATAACATAATATAACTTGTCGCATAATAATTGCCTTGCATGCATACATTCATGTGGTTTGGGGGCCTTATGCCGATTCACCTAATAATTAAATATGGGGCCCATATGCGTGCAAATCTAGTCTCATATCGGCCTCATTTAAACTTGTGTAGCGAACCGGTATCTTATCTTGCCTTGTTAAAACAACATTTAAAATGCGGGGTTTCTAAACAACTTGAACCACCTAACTAATTGTCGGGACCCCGGTTCCGCTTAATCTGACCTAATTGCACCGCACCTTTGCCATGCCATACATCATACATGCATCATGCCGATCTTCTGCCGTTGTATTAAATATTGCATCCGGTGTTTCTTCTAGTGTTTTGCTTTCTTCGCGGATAAGGCCGTTGAGTTGATGTGAGCTTCGCCCCGATCTTCGGTCGAACCCTTCGGCAATGTTTTCAGGCGAGCATCTCCCCCTTTCTACCCATCTTACTTTATAGTCTTTATTTCCCTCCTGTTGATCTATTGCTATCTGTGTTGCGATGCTCTAGTTTCCGTACCCGTGATATCACTGGCAGCCATATATAGCCATGGACACATCCCATTCCCTGTTGTTTGGTAGATAGATGGACCCGCGTGTCGTAGTCGCTTGCTCAAGTGTTTTGCTTGTCGTCAAGTACCACCTTTGTTGGAGAATTGCCGCATGTTGACGATGAAGATGATCTTGGTTTAATTATTGTTTCACTTTAAATTCTGTTTAACAACTAAAATTGGATTAAGCGAGAGGCATCGGTGGGTGATAGGTAAGATTTGGTTTCCGACCCCCACTTGTGTCCCGTGGGACCGAGTTCTTGACACTGTTAGAGATCGGCGCTAACCACGGTGGGGAGATATGGGCCCCATTGATAATTACCTGATTTCAAAGTATTGTCTTGGGGCCACAAACTAGTTTGGGGTTTTATTTACTATCTGTACTTATGCCATGCTTTTGCTTTATTTACGATTGTGCAGTCTTGCTTTGTCTTGTTAGGACTTGTGACCCGTTCGTGGTATCGAGTCCCGTTTGGGGCATCTGTCGTTTACTTGACCTAAACCCTAAGTCCGTCTCAGAGACCGGCCTACTTCGTTGCGGGTGTACTTAGTGGGGTGGCCCCCCATGCTTGCTTTGGAGTGCAGGAGCGTCGTGACTTAGGCCCTAGACATCTGGATGGGTGTATGTTAGCGATCGGCAAAAGGGTGAAGTGCTGTGGATACTTTGGTGCACCCTGCGGTTTAATCTTTCGAAGCCGTGTCGCGGTTATGGGCGACTTGGAGCACGATGTCGATCATAGACAACTATAACTAAAGTTCTTGTTTTAAATTAACTTGTTTTAGTCATGATTAGTAATCGGCTCCACTACAGCGGAATGGCTAAGTAAAAGTATCAACAAGCTGTTGGGTTTTGGGGTTATCTCATGATAATGGTATCGACTAGTAATTCTGCAGCGATAACAGAATGGTTAATTAAAAGTGCCCCTGTTTACTTTATCGGGCGATTACCTAAACGACTAGTAATTGATGCAACAATAAGCGAATAAGTAAAGCGCCAGCGGTGTGAGTTCCTCGGTTGACTTCCTCGTTTGGTCTCGAGGAAACACCGGGATGGGTTTGTTTGGTGATAGCTTGAGTTGGATCCGGTTAGGCCATTCTCACCCTCTCGATCACCGCCGGTTGTATCGAGTCTCTATAGGTTGTTTAGTGCATCTTTGGCTGCCGCTTGATCCACCATACCTATGTGGCGAGGACCGCGAATTCTAGCCTCGTAGTGTCTTGGCCTCGATCTTGGCGCTCCTTCTTTTCCTTTGCCCTTTGGCGGCACCCTTTTGTTTAAGCAGGTTTTGAGATCGGCGCCGTTAGCGGGTTACCCTTCCGGCTTGCAGGCGGGGTTATGGGCGCCATTGGTTTCTTGAGGCTCTTAGCCCCATTTGCATCTTGTCCGTGATCGGACGCTCCCTCTTTCAAGGTGATTTGGATCTTTGTAGTATATTTGTATTCTTGACTCTTGAGTCATTGTATATATCTCTCATTACGTGGGTCCCATCGAGGACTGTTGTGTAATGTTATTACTTTGTTTTCCACCCTTGCGAAAGTGCTGGTGACACCTTGAATCGTTTCTATGCGGGTTTGGCGAATTTTGCTAAAACTTGCATAGGGCCGATTCTGAGGGTGTTACAACCCCCCACTCTCTCTCCCTCTCTCATCACCCCCACCAACCGGCCTCATCACACCACAGCAACCACGCGGTCAAACCCCTGCCCACCTGCCCAGATCCCCATGCGGGACCCACCCACGCACCCCCCCATGCGCGACACGCCCACCACGCGCGGCCCCGACCCCATCCTCTCTCCCCTCGCGTCTTCCCCCAAGCCTCCCTCCTCTCTTCTCCCTGGCGCTCGCCTTCTCAGCGACCCTTCCCCCGACCCGCTGCCCCTCTCCCTGCTCGCCGCCGCTCCTCAGCCTCTCCTCATGGCGCCCGCCCTCGCCGCCTCTCTCCGGCATTGCGTCGCGACAGCGTCTCCGGCCCGTTCTCCCGCGGCTCTCTCGCCTCTCATTGCGCCTCCTCGGCCGGGCCAGCGCGCCACGCGTGCTCCTCGCTCGCCTCGCCTCCTACTACGCCTGCTGCCGCGCTGCCGCGCCGCGCCGCGCCTCCGACCTCCGCCACCGGCCGCCGCGCGTCCCCGCGAGCTCCTCCCTCCCGTCATCCTCAAGACGTCGGCCACCTCCGCTCCTCCGCCTCCGCCCGTCGACCTGCAACTGCCGCGCCGCCGTGGCGGCTTCTCCCCTCGCCTCCGGCCCCTCTGCGGCCGCCATGGAACCCCTTCCCGGCCGCCTCCACGCGAGCAGCCCCGCCGCCTTGCGGGCCCCGCCTCCTGCCGGTCGTCCTCCGCCATCCCCTAAGCAGCGCCGCCCGTCCGGCCTCCTCTACCGCGGGGCCCGGCCCGGCCCTCTCCTGCAAGCCGCAGGCGCTCGCCGCGCCCCCCGCTGCAGTCCTCGGTCTCGTGTTCCGTTCATTACCAGATGCGGCTGATCCGGGTCTCCTAGTGGACAAGGTAGCCCGTCGACAAGCTCTTCCAAGATCTTCCGAGGATCCCCCCCGAGTTCTTCCACGAGACTCTCGAAGACCGACCCCGGAGTCTGAAGCCGAACCGCAACCCTCGGAACGCCATGATCTACTGTGCGGATGAGATGGCCGAGGCCCGAAACCGCAGCGCCAAGACCTACTACAGACGCCGAGACCCCCGAAACCGAAGACCGATCCCGTACCCGGTGCCGCGCCCAGATCTCCGAAAGAACCCCCGGTACCGAACAAGTTCGCCAACGACCTCAAGTTCTCCTACACAGATACCAAGCGACAAGGTCTCCTTCATGGGACGCCAAGACACAGGTCGAACCCCGAAGGCCGAACCCCGGTGTGACAAGTACCCTTTCCGGCCGACAAGATCGCCGAGAAAAACAAACGCCAAGGTCGTCTACCCGGACACGACATGAACTTCCCCCGGACGCCAAGACCGACCGGTACGCGGACCCGACAAGTTCTTCTTGACGACAAGATCATCGACAGGGGACCCGAAGAACACATGTGCGACAAGTACTCCCTCGAGAACGTCAAGAACTTCACCCCGGACACCGAGACCCCGGTGCGACAAGTGCTTCACCCCGGAACACCGAGGACTTCCCCCGGACGCCAAGATCTACCCCGATCCGAAGGCCCTAACCCCGGAGTCCGAGAACGAACCCGTCGAACCCTGGACCCTGAGACCGACCCCGGACCCCCGGAACCCCAAGATCGTCGAACCCTAATGTGTGAACCCCTTTTCTCGAGCCTTATTTTATAAATGAAATAAAACCTGTTGCATATTAACTTGTCATTCTTGCATGCATGCTTGTCATGTGGTTTGGGGGCCTTATGCCGATTCACCTCATAATTAAATATGGGGCCCATATGCGGGCAAATCTAGCCTTATATTGGCCTCATTTAAATTTGTGTAGCGAACCCGGTGCTATCTTCTACCATGTTAAACAACATTTAATTTGCGGGGTAGATAAATAACTCGAACCACCTAATTAATGCCGGGACCCCGGTTCCGTTTAATATGACCTAATCGCATTGCACCTTTGCCATGTCATGCATCATTCATGCATCATGCCGATCTTCTGCCGTTGTATTAAGTATTACATCCGGTGTTTCTTCTAGTGTTTTGGTTCTTCGCGGATAAGGCCGTTGAGTTGATGTGAGCTTCGCCCGACCTTCGGTTGAACCTTCGGCAATGTTTTCAGGCGAGCATCTCCCCCTTTCTACCTATCTTACTTTTATAGTATTTATTCCCTCCTGTTGATCTATTGCTATCTGTGTTGCGATGCTCTAGTTTTCGTACCCGTGATATCCCCTGCAGCCTTATATTTGCCTTGGACACATCCTATTACCTGTTGTTTGGTAGATAGCTAGACTTGCGCGTCGTAGTCGCTTGCTCAAGTGCTGTTGCGTGTCGTCCAGTGCCACAGTTGTTGATGTATTGCCGCATGTTGTTGTTGGAGATGATTCTAGTTTTACTTATTGTTCATTTTAAATTCCTGTTTAACAACTAAAATTGAAGTAAGCAGAGGCATCGGTGGGTGATAGAAAATATTTGGTTTCCGAACGCCCACTTGTGTCCCGTAGGACCCCGAGTACTTGATACCTATTCCTTGATTTATCGCGCTATCCACATCCGGGAGGTATATGGGACCCCCCTGAGCCAGAGCTTGATTCCGTCTTATTTCTTGGGGCCACAAACTAGTTTGAGGTTTTATTTACGATCTTGTACTTATGCCATGCTACTTATGTATTTAAATTGTGCGAGGAGCACACTGTACTGTTTAGGAATTGTGACCCGTTTACGTGGTATCGACAGTCCCCGTTTGGGGATCTGCTGTCGTTTACCGCTGGCCCCACAAACCTTGGGTCCGTCTCGGAGCTAGCTTACTTCGTTGCGGGTAGACTTCAAGGGGTGGTCCCCTGAAATAATTCTGAATCCTGTGATTGTTCAGTCGTGAAAGCCTCGTTGGGTTTTGGGTTGGTTTTTCCGAGGTTGATCGAGCGTGTGTTGCTATTGGTGCACCCCGGCCGGGTAAAACTTTCTGAAAGCCGTGTCCGCGGATATGGACGACTTGGAGCACAGTATCTCGATCATAGACAAGCATAACTAAAGTTTATTGCTATAAATTTGACTTTATAATGACTAGTAATCAGCTTCACTATAATGGAATGGCTAATTAATACTGCCCACAATTGCTTGTTTGGAGTGTCGCCATACCATTGTACTGACTAGTAAGTATTGCAACTTCAACGGAATGGCTGAATAAAAGTACCAACAACACTGGGTTTTGGGATTATATCATGCTATCTCATGTCGATTAGTAATTGCTGCAACTATAACGGAATGATTAACTAAAAGGGCCTCGCTTCTTTTATCGGGCGATTATCTATACGACTAGTAATTGCTGCAACGATAGCGAATAAGTAAAGCGCCAACTTTGAGAGTTCCTCGGTTGACTTCCTCGTTTGGTCTCGAGGGAAACACCAGGATGGGTTTGTTTGGTGTTAGCTTGGTTGGATCCGGATAGGTCTATCTTACCTCTCTCGACTATCGCCATTGTATCGAGTCTCTATAGGTTGTTTAGTGCATGCCACTGCCGCTTGATCCACCATACCTATGTAGGCAAGGACCGCCAATTCTAGTCTCGTAGTGTCTTGGCCTCGATCGACGCTCCTTCTTTTCCTTTGCCCTTTGTCGGCACCCCTTTTGTTTAAGCGGGTTTGAGATCGGCGTCGTTAGCGGGGTTACCCTTCCGCTTGGCCAGGCGGGTTATGGACGCCGTTGGTTATTCTTGAGGCTCTTAGCCCCATTTGCATCTTGTCCGTAGCGGACGCTCTATCGTTTTCAAGGTGATTTGGATCTTTGTATATTATATCGTATTCTTGACTCCTTGAGTCGTTATATATATCTGCTACGTGGGGTCCCATCGAGGATTGTTGTGTAATGTTATTACTTCGTTTTCCACCCGCACGAAAGTGCCTGGTGGGCACCTTTGAATCGTTTCTATGCGGGTTTGGCGAGTTTTGCTAAAACTTGCATAGGTCCGATTCTGAGGGTGTTACAACTGGCTCAGCAGTTCTACGCCACACTTTATGCATCGGAGGGGGCCAGTGACATGGATGTTATCATGCAGCATGTTGAGGCACTGGTTACTAATCAGATGAATAGCAAGCTGATGGCTCCATTTTCTGATGTGGATATTGAAAAGGCCCTTTTTCAAATGGGCCCAAGAAAAGCACCTGGGCCGGATGGGCTCCCGGCGTTGTTCTATCAATGACATTGGCCCTTTCTAAAAGAGGAAGTGTGTTGGCCTGTTAGAGATTTTCTTAATGGCGCTGATATTCCAGAGGAATTCAATGACACTGTTATCATTCTAATCCCGAAGGTTAATTCTTCGGAGCTCCTTGCTCAATTTCAGCCTATCAGCTTATGTAATGTCCTTCATAATATTGCGTCAAAGGTTTTGACGAATACTCTGAAGCTTACCCTTCTTATTCTGATCTTGGAGGAGTAGAGTGCTTTTGTGCCGGGAAGGTTGATCACATATAATGTTTTCATTGCCTATGAATGTGTCCACTCTATTCGTACTAGGAAGAGGAAGAAAACCTTGTGTGCAGTCAAGCTGGATATGATGAAAGCGTATGACCAGGTCGAATGGATCTTCCTAGAGCAAATGCTAAACAAAATGGGTTTTCCCAACTATGGATTAACATTGGTAATGATATGTGTGAGCACGGTTAGATTCTCAGTAAGTCTGAATGGGAGGGGGTCTATGATTGTTTTTTTTTCATCCCGGGGACTGAGACAAGGCGACCCACTCTCCCCATATCTCATTCTTTTTGTGTGGAAGGGTTCTCTACATTGCTGAAAAAAGCTCGAGAAGATAATTTGCTGAAGGGCGTTAATTTTGGATCGGATGAGCCTCATATAACCCATCTTCTTTTTGCGTACGACGGCATATTATTTTTGGAAGCCTCTGTGGAGAGCATTCATGCATTGAAGGAAGTCCTCCTTGATTATGAATCTACATCAGGTCAAAAGGTAAATCTCCAGAAGTCAAGTATGTCCTTTGGAGATGGTTGTGGCTCGGATCATAAGGAGGTTTTGAAGCAGTCGCTTGGTGTCGTGGAAGAAGCCCTTTACGAGCGTTATTTGGGGCTGCCAACTATGGTTGGGAGGTCGAAGGATGGTTCCTTTCAATATGTTACTGAAAGATCGGGAGCTAAGGTGGGAGGATGGAAAGGACAAGGCATTTTAATGAAAGGTAAAGAAATTCTAATCAAGTCGGTCCTGTAGGCTACTTATACATACCCCATGAGTTGCTTCAAGTTTAACAAGAAACAATGTAAGAAGTTGCGCACAATTTCTTCAAACTTTTGGTGGGGTGTTGTGGATGGGTCTCCCAAGGTTCACTGGATCTCTTAGGAGAAGATGTGCCAACCAAAACATGATGGCGGTATGGGTTTCCGAGATTTCGAGGCGTTCAATGCGTCTTTGCTGGCCAAGCAAGCATGGAGGATCTTGACGGTTCCATCGTCTCTATGTGCTCGTGTCCTCAAGGCTCGCTATTTCAAGAACTCGGATATTTTGCATGCTGGCTGCCCGGGACGGGGCTCATTCTCATGGCGGAGTATTCTGCACGGGCGCGACTTACTGAAGTTGGGTCTGATTTGGAGGGTGGGCGACGGGTCCTAGGTGGATTTTTGGAAGACTCATGGATACATAGGGATGGATGCCAGAGGCCGCTGATTCGTAAGGAAGATGCTCCATCTTGTACAAGCCATAGAGTTAGAGATTTTCTTGGCGAGGATGGGAAAAGATGGAATGGGGCAAAGCTTGATCAGTACTTTCTTGAGTTTGATGCTCGTAATGTGAAAATGATTTTAGTTAGAGGTCCGGAAACTGCTGATCATTTTGCGTCGAATTATACAAAGAACGGGGTGTTCTCGGTGCGCTTAGCTTACCACCTGAAAATGAAACAGAAAAATCTTGCAGAGGGTGGGGTCGGGTCATCTACCTAGGTCAAGGCGCACCAAGGATGGCTTGCTCTTTGGAATGCTAACATTCATGGGAAGATCAAGGTGCACGTGTGGAGGCTAATGAAGAATGGTTTGGTGTTGGGTGCAGAGTTGCAACACCGGAAAATCAAGGGCGGGGTTACATGTATGGCGTGTGGTCAAGAAGAGATAACTCTTCATAGATTTTGGCACTGTCCCCACTCAAAACAAATCTGGAATCACATTAAGGATCATGCTGATGCGGTTGTTGCTGGCCCCCTCTGACGTGCACAACCCACTATGGCACATAGGCTCTTTGTCGTGTGGGCAAAAGACACGGCAAAGGCCTTTCGGAACACGGCAAAGGCTTTGCCGTATGCATACACACGGCAAATGCCACACGGCAGCGTTTGCCACGGCAAAGGCCCTTTTGCCGTGTGTTTTCTAAATAATACACGGCAAAGGCTTTGCCGTGTGTCTCATGCGTAGACACGGCAAAGTAAAGTAAGATAACAGTTCCCGTGAAGATGACGGTGTCTATTCTTTGCCGTGTGTCTTCTTGAAAAGTACACGGCAAAGAAGTTGTATTTGCCGTGTGTCTCCTCGAAAAGTACACGGCAAAGAAGCTGTCTTTGCCGTGTGTCTTGTGGAAAAAGTACACAGCAAAGAAACTGCCTTTTTAAAAAAAATAAAAAAATAATTTTGTTTCAAACTTTTTTTGAATATTATTTACTTGATAATCTCATATAGAATATTTTAACCCTTTGTATGTTAAATATTAGGTCAAATTGCAATTATAATCAAACTTCCCCTGTGGTCACCCATCCTAACACTACTCTAGCTCTAGCATGCTTAACTTCTTCGTTCCTTCCGAATGAGCTTCCGAGAAAGAAATCATACCTTGTTGCTAATACTTCCATATCAATCCTATTAACTCTTGGGCCATGATGTCACACGTCTCACTTTTAGATTCCAAACAATTATTTAAGTAAACAATAATGAAAAGTAATAATAATCTTGAATCCAAATAAAAATAAAATGATTTTATTTTATTTCCTTTTTCTATTTAATATGGAATAATTCATATATTTAAATCCGTAAATCGGAATTCGACTAATAAAATGTCTAAATCGATCAGAAAAATGTGAGGAATCCAAATATGACATCCATATAATCTTGTGAAAATGGGGTGTTATCATTTTGAATTATCCATTTGGTGGTTGCTTCATAAAACCCCCCATTTTTTGTGCCCGGAAAATAGAAAATGGCTTTTTGGTGCGAGAAAAAGGAAAACTTCCCCCAGCAACATTATTCGTCATTCCATGATGCACATGCATGCATGATATGGGCACATTATCACAAACTATGCGTTGATTCTAGCCATAACATTGGTCATTTGACCCGAAAGCCAGGAAACCTCGAATGAGATAGGTCATTTTGTGAAGGGTTTTTTGAGACATATTCAATATAACAAGTTTGATATTTTTCCTTGCAACCATGTCAAATAATATCACACCACGCAAAGGTTTCGCATTGTTTCGATCGTTTATGACTCTTTTAAACTATAGACAAACTTTGTCGAACGACGGGTATGAAGATTTCTAGCTCGGAGCTGAGCCTCTCTAAACTTTCATTGGATCTATGATGAAATAGCATATTGTGAACCTAAAAATGATTTTTGTGAAAAATCATGCCCATCAGATCATGTACATGTAGTTCATATCTGACCCACTTCCTACCGTTTTGGCAGGAATTTGTCTTTTTCACCTGGAGTGGATAGAAATGTTTGAGATCCCCCGTTGGGACATTGTCCATTTAAGGTGGTCTAGTATTTTTGAAAAATATGGTGGCAGCATTTTAAATTAGCCATTTGGTGGTTGCTTCATAAAATCTCTCGTTTTTTTACTCAGAAAATGGAAAATGGATTTTTGGTGCGACAAAAAGAAAAACTTCCTCCTGCAACATTGTTCACCATTCCATGAAGCAGATGCATGCACAATATGGGCAGATTATCACAAACTATTCCTTGATTCTAGCCATAACATTGGTCATTTGACCCGAAAGCCAGGAAACCTCGAATGAGATAGGTCATTTTGTGAAGGTTTTTTTGAGACATATTCAATATAACAAGTTTGATATTTTTCCTTGCAACCATGCCACATAATATGACACCACGTGAAGGTTTCGCATTGTTTCGACAGTTTTTGAATTTTTATGACTATTTTAAACTATCGATAAACTTTGTCGAACGACGGGTATGAAGATTCTTAGCTCGGAGCTGAGCCTCTCTAAACTTTCACTGGATCTCTGATGAAATAGCATATTGTGAATCTAAAAATGATTTTTGTAAAAAATCATGCCCATCCGATCATGTACCTGTAGTTCATATCTGACCCACTTCCTATCGATTCGGCAGGAATTTGTCTTTTTCACCTAGAGTGGACGGAAAGGTTTGAGATCCCCCCGTTGCGACATTGTACATTTAAGGTGGTCTAGTATTTTTTAAAAATGGGGTGGTAGAATTTTGAATTAGCCATTTGGTGGTTGCTTCATAAAATTCCCCGTTTTTTACGCTCGTAAAATGGAAAATGGCTTTTTGGTGCGACGAAAAGGAAAACTTTCTCCTGCAATATTATTCGCCATTCCATAATGCACATGCATGCACACTATGGCAGATTATCACAAACTATGCCTTGATTCTAGCCATAACATTGGTCATTTGACCCGAAAGCCAGGAAACCTCGCATGAGATAGGTCATTTTGTGAAGGTTTTTTGAGACATATTCAATATAACAAGTTTGATATTTTTCCTTGCAACCATGTCACATAATATGACACCACACTAAGGTTTAGCATTGTTTCGATCGTTTTTGAATTTTTTATGACTCTTTTAAACTATCGACAAACTTTGTCGAACGACGGGTATGAAGATTCTTAGCTCGGAGCTGAGCCTCTCTAAACTTTCACTGGATCTCTGATGAAATAGCATATTGTGAATCTAAAAATGATTTTTGTAAAAAATCATGCCCATCCGATCATGTACCTATAGTTCATATCTGACTCACTTCCTACCGATTCGGCAAGAATTTGTCTTTTTCACCTGGAGTGGACGGAAAGGTTTGAGATCCCCCCGTTGGGACATTGTACATTTATGGTGGTCTAGTATTTTTGAAAAATGGATTTGGTGGATGCTTCATAAAATTCCCCGTTTTTTACGCTCGTAAAATGGAAAATGGCTTTTTGGTGCGACGAAAAGGAAAACTTCCTCCTACAACATTATTCGCCATTCCATAATGCACATGCATGCACAATATGGGCAGATTATCACAAACTATGCCTTGATTCTAGCCATAACATTGGTTATTTGACCCGAAAGCCAGGAAACCTCGAATGAGATAGGTCATTTTGTGAAGGGTTTTTTCAGACTTAATCAATATACGAAGTTTGATATTTTTCCTACCAACTATGTCACATAATATGACACCACGCGAAGGTTTCGCATTGTTTCGATCGTTTTTGAATGTTTTATGCATGTTTTAAACTATGGTCAAAACGGCGAGCATGAAGATTCTTATTCAATATAAGTATCTAAGTTTTGAGTGTATATAGATAGATCTTATTTTTCTGCAAATTTTGATATATTATTTGTATTTTTCTAAATTAGAATGTTTTTTTTATGATTTTCCTAAGAGTAATGTGATAAAAGACAAAAAAGGAAGAAAAAAGGACTTGGCCTTTGCCGTGTATACTGCAGAATACACACGGCAAAGGACCGACGAGGGCACACGGCAAAGAGACCACCGTCTGCGGCCATTAGCTCCTCCCGTTAAATGGACTTGTGGGGTCACGGGTTCCACCTTGTTGCCGTGACAACACCTATGCCGTGTGCCGTTGTCGACTTTGCCGAGTGTATTTTCTTTGCCGTGTTCCTTTATGGGTCTTTGCCGTGTATATTTCTTTGTCGTGTTCTTTTTCAGAAATTTGCCATGTTCACGTATTTTGCCGTGTATTTTCTGAGTTACACACGGCAAAGACTGTCTTTGCCGTGTTCCGGTGCATTTGGCACACGGCAAAGACGTGTCTACATGGCAGCGACATTTTTTCCCGTAGTGATCAAAGGGATCTGCTCAACTGTCTTTTGGAGTGGTTCAGCTTGGCCCAGGACTAGGTGGTTGAGATCACCATGATGACCTTGTACCAAGCTTGGCTCGCTAGAAATGAGGCGAGGGAGTCCCCTGTGTCCATTGCCAAACACTCCATTCATCTTCAGGAAGAGTGGAAAAATATTCAGATGCCCAAGCCTAGAAAACCTCCTCCACCGGTGGCTCATTGGGACAGGCCTATTGAGGGGTGGATGAAGATTAATGCTGATGGTGCAATTCTTTGTGACTCGGATAAAGGAGGCAGAGGTGTGGTTGTTTGCGACCATGCTGGTCGTTTCATTCCAGGGGCGAGCCATTTTTCCCCTCACTTCTTGATGCCGAGGATGCTGAACTCAAAGCCTACAAGTGAGCCATGGCATTAGCCAAAGAGCTGAACCTGCGGAAGGTCATTCTGAAGACAGATAGCGCGACCGTGGTGGCCAAGCTGAACAATGGTGATAATAAGGACATGTCCAAGCATGTCATGCTGGTTTACGATATCAAGAAGGATCTTCGGAACCTTGATGGTTTTTCGGTTAAATGGGCACGCCGTACAGCCAATCGAGTTTCTCAAAAGGTAGTAGTTCAGAAATTTGTAAGACATGGTTATCAGTTTATCCGGATTGTATTGGGAACCTATTGGATCAGGACATAGTTGATGCCTAATAAATGACCGCAATCCCCCCCCCCCCTCGGATGAGAGGACGGTTAGAGCCAATAATTCGAGATTGACCGATATGAGTAATTTGCAGAACTGTATCGTTGGTGAACTGCATAGAGTACTTTCCCGTTGTAGCGTTCTGGAAGTTGAGACGGTCGAGTTTGCCTGTCAAATGATCTGTCGCACCGAAGTCAAAGTACCAGTTGTCTTCGTTGGAGTTGTTGGAGTGAGCAGCATTGGCGTTGCGATGATGGGGCTCGTCGGGCTGGTAGGAGTGGTTGAAGCGGTTGCAGCAGTGCAGGGCGTCGTGGCCGAACTTGCCACACACCTGGCAAGTGACACCAGAGTTGTCGCTCCCGTTAGGTCCGCCATTGTTGTCTTTTCCACGTCCAAGGCCGTCACCGTTGCGGCCGCCATGATCCATGTGTCCTCCATTGTGGCCACAACTATGGCCACCGTGGTGACCACCGCCATGGCTGCTATTGCGCTGGCGAATGTCGGTGGTATTGCTGGAAGGATGGATCTCACCAACAGCTGCATGTTGCTCAAGACGAAGTTCAGCACTCAGGAAATAAGAGTAAAAGTAATTGAGGGTGACCATATCGTCGCATGAGGTGATGGAGGCGACAAGAGGCTCGAGTCTGGACCCAACCAGGCGAGGTTTGCTGAGGGGCTTCCCTACCGAGGCCATGGCTTCGGCGAGGCTCTTCATCCGATTGAAGTAATCGGTGTTGGACATGCCCTTCTTCTTGAGGTTGGAGAGCTGGTAGCACAGCTGCATGACCCTGCCTCAGTTTTTGCGAGCCAAACATGGCGTGAAGGGCCTCCCACACGCCGGGTGACGTGGTGATCTGCGTCAGCTGCCCAACAATGTCCTGAGACATGGAGCCGAGGAGGGAAATGAGCACCAGCTGATCTTGCTGGTACCACCGAAGAAACTACGAGTTGGTTTCCTGCTTGGCATTGGCGTCGGTGCCCTCGGTGATGGTGGGCAGTGGTGCGACGATGGTGCGGTCGACGTAGCCATACAGATGATATGCACGGAGAGTAGGTTCAGCTTGAGTCTTTCATAGGACGAAGTTGTCGCGGGTCAGACGGATGGTGATGAGGTTGGAGAAGGAGGAGATGGACATGGTGGAGCTTGACCCAGCAATGGTGGCCATGGCGGCGAAGAAATGTGGAGATGGGATCTGGCTCTGATACAAAGTGAATGTCTCCGTTTGTCGTGGTGAATACCCACCGGCCATCTCATGTACATATATAGTCCCGAAGGGATCTGATAAGTACAAAGGTTGTTACAATGTTATAATGTCCTACACGGCAGATATAAACCTACAACCAAATCTAAACTAACTAGTTACACGTATCTAGCTGTTAGTTCACAAGGTGAATGAAAATCTATACACTAATGTCACGATTGGTAGCATGCAGTCCCGTTAGCAAAAAATGGGCCGATTGCTTGCATGTTCACCCCTCGTGGGAAGGCCCTTAGAGCATGTACAATGCTAGAGAAGACGGGTCTTTTCTTAGCCCTTCACGTAATATAGAGAAGCTAATAAAAATAAGTTGTATAATGGATCATCTCTTATTGTCATCTCTAAGAATTAATGAATTAATGTGAATTAACTAATTATAGTAAGAAATTGTGTTGATAAGAGAAGACATAAGGTACAATAAAGAAAAATACTCTTTTCTTATTTTTAAGAGATCATTTCTTAGCCAAAGAAAGACAACCTTCTTTTTCTTCATTCTTTCTTCTTCAACTAAGCGAAAATCTAATGTGACAACCGTAAGAGAAGGCTCACGTCTTTTTGGATAGACTGCTGGCGTGTACCGAAGGGAATCTCGTTAGCCTATGCGAGCTTTGCTTTCTCTCGCCTTCATTCATCCTGTTCCTCCTACTTTCCTTCATCTCTTTCATCTACTTTTTAAACCATGTTTTAATTTAAAATAAGAAATAAATAAAAAAGATGCACATCAATGATAGGGTTTTATCCCGATAATCGGAACCGAGTTTCGCGAACTATATTTTTTCACATATTTTTTTGATGATAGTTATAACTTTTTTGACATATTTTTCGGATTCATCGCACACGCTTAATACTTTGAAATTTTCTTTCAAGAATAGCTCGATCTTGCTGTTTCGTACAACTCTCACTGTCAAAACTTGAAACATGAGACGATGTTGAAGACGGTGAGGCGATGTTGAAGACGAAGTTGTTCTCTGTGTCTAGATCCGTGTACAAAAAAAAAATCAGAAGTTATCTATAGCATCCGCCAATTACACCACCTCTGTGTTTCCGTATCGTGTACGGCCAAACCAGACGTAAACTAGACACATACGACGAGTCGCAAAATCGTGGAGCCGTGCCTGCACGTGTCTCCGCGCGCGTCAGAGTTTCAGGGCGTACGACCCCTCGACGACGAGGAACAGGGACAGGAACGCGGTGAGGGCGACGACGAGCGCGGCGGCCACCGCGGCGAGCATGCCCTGCAGCGTGGCGCCGGGGCTCAGGAAGAACACCGCCGCCGTCGCGGCCGCCTGCCACATCTTCCCTAGCGCGAACGCCGCCTCCTTGTCTTTGAAGAGGAGCCCGATCAACGCACTCAGCTGCGTGTTTAGGATGCCGTCTCCAACGCCCCACATGGCGCTGACGAGCAGCGGGGCCGCTGACCCGAGAACGCCACCAATGGGACTGCAGACAGAAACATACTATGCTTGATGAGCAGAACGATGATAGCGATTAATTCGGGAAAGAATTCTCTCTGATGTAATAGTAAACCTGTAGAAAAAGAGTAGCCAGAGCAGCACTCCGGCCTGCAGGACGGCTCCGGCCGACACGATAAGCGTCGACGAGTAGAGGCCGGTGGTCAGACGGCCGGCCACCAGTGAGCTCTGAAATTCAGTGTCAGGAAATCTGTCCAGGTGAGCTGAAACTTCGAGGATTATCATTCTCGTGAATGGCGGTCGATCGGGCTTGTACTAACTCTACTTGGTGGAGGTTTCACTTACGATGACACCGGCCGTGCCGTACAACGCCATGGCTCCTCCGACTCCGGCGACGCCGAGCACAGGTGTCACGATACTCTTCGTGAAGACAGCCCTGGTTACACAAACACTGTTCAGTTCTGGTAGTAATAACATTGCTAAGAGAGAGAGGTTAGCACTGGTTGAGTTCATCTGATCAGATCTAATCTGATCTGCTCACCAGACGAATGCCTTCTGCAGGCCGTAGTAGGCGAGGAGAGGAGCGAGGAGGAGCATCCTACGGTCGGCGAGCGGCGCGACGGCCGATTTCGACATGTCCCAGAGAATGGAATGTTCTGGTAGTTCATGGTCTCCTACTCCTCTGTTCAGGCTGTTCTCATCTCTGCTGGAGAGCAGGCACATCAACACGATGCCAACGACCATGCAGCCGAGGAAGACAGTAAACAGGAGGTTCTTCTCCTCGGCACCTCCTCCATCCTAGGTAATTTAATGGACATTCAGAAGATCAGCTCGACCAAAACTATGATGATTTAATAATGGACTATGACGCGAATTAAGAATCGGATCTAAGGTGTTAACCTTATCATTTCTCAGCACGACGAGCGAGATCAAGTTTCCGATGACCTGAAAAATACTAAAAAACGTTACGCCAAATGTTCAGTGATGACGTTGAGATGATCTCCTTACATACCTGCGTGCTTGCAAACATTCCCCAGAATTCCCCATTAAATCGACCCAAAACTTGGCCATCGTTAAGCTTGTTCTCTGTTGCATGGCTGAAGGCGGCAGAAGTAAGATATGTGCCCTGAAAATAGGTACACATGTCCAATGATATTGTTATGGAGAATTTTGAGCATTTTTTATCTGTGAAGTTGTCAACTACATTTGTGCCCATGTCTTGTACTTCCTCCATTCGGGATTATAGAGCAAATATGTATTTCAAAAAATAAAATTGACCGTAAATTTAATGAACAATATATGAATCATATGTCATAAAAATTATACCATCAGAAGCGTATTTTAAATATGAATCTAATGGTATATTTTTTGTTAAATATAGTTTACATTTTGTTAACTAAATTTATAGTCAAATTATTTTCTTAAAATACATATTTGTCTTATAAACTGGAATGGAGGTAGTATTACATTTAACATTTAATCATGCACGATATATTGACACACAGAAATTCCTCTCATCACAGAATTTGACACTAGTGTGTACTAAATTTATGACCTTCACATTTTGTCCGACCACTCAGATGGTAGCTCTAGTTACGTGTGCTATCTTTTTCTTGATCCTCCTTCTAGTCTCTGTCCCTCTGTTGTCTTGAATGAGATGTCCCTTCACCTAGCTAAGTAGTGTGCGGTTTGCTATGTACTTTCTCCGTTTAGAAATATAAACGTGACTGGTCACCTGACTGGTCAGGTAGTGTGTCATCGATCCAATATGATCCAATGTGAATCGAGTGTATCGAGATATATTTTAGTGTATAGGTTCGGAATAAACATATACACTAAAAGACATCTAGATAAATTTATTTTACAAAGCTAAAATGTCTTATATTTCTAAACAAAGGAGCAAATACAGACTTCCTTTATAAAAGAAAAGTTATTTACGTAGCCCAGGAGCTGACTCGCTCCAGCGTGGATAGGCGGATGCTTGTGCGAGTATGATCTGGAACCAAGGATGTGGGCAGAGGAAGAAAAGACAAAGAGAGAGAGCGACCCGGCCGTGTGAACTTACTGGTCAGGTAGAGTGTCATCGATCCAATATGCTAGGCTGGGCCTTTATAGAACTCGATGCTTCCATTCAACATCATCGTGCACCACTCTAATTGCAGTGAAAATGTGCAATAGAAGTTCTATAGATGGTAGATTAATTTCTGTCCAAATTCTACAATGTTCTCATTGCCTAATTATGCAGTCAGATAAAAAAGAGATGGTGCGAAGTGACATCATATACTAAACAACAGTTCCAAAATTAACGAGCAAAATCATATGGTGGTCAATTGTTTACCTGGCCAACCCACATGATGGAGGAAGTGAAACCCAGATAGACCGAAGCTGGGACCATGGTGTACCACGTCGGGTGTAGGTTGGCGAGGATGAAGAGCGCGTAGCCGCTGGTTCCGAGCACGAGCGCGCGCCTGGACCCGAGCCCCCTCACCACCGCCGCCGCCGTCGCCGCGAACACCGTGAAGGAGACGTACACGATCCCCATCGACACGGCGCCCAGGTTGCCATCCTGTAGGCAGCACACACGAGCAACAGGAAGATGTCTCAGCAGGGTGGACAGAGAGATTCGTTGCTTTCTTGATTAGCAAAAGATGTACTGTAGGTACGTACGTTGTTCAGTGTGCTCTGGAGGTTCTGCGTCGGGAGGTAGGCGGAGAAGACGAAGAGGAAGGCCGCCGACAGGATGTGCACGTCGCCGGCGTGGCTCCGGCTCCGAGTAGGAGCTGCCGCCGCCGCCAGGAGGGGCACGGCGGCAGCCGCCTGCTCCTCATCGTCGTCACGGAAGGAGCTCGTTATCTCTGGCCGGATTGCTAGAGACATACTCTAGTTCTGATGTACTAATAATTAATGCACACTTGGTATTTTGATACTCCAGATGAAAGTGAGCAACTCTCTCTCCTACGTCCTAGCTGACTAAGCTAGGGGCTCTGCTTATATAGAGGGACAAAGAAAATTACGCTCATCCTACTTGTCACTGTAACGCATGCATGTATCAGGGTAGGGCAGCTCACAGGTCAAAATCACATGATGCTCCATCCATCGACCTCCAGATGAGATCGGATTTTTTTACAAATATACCTCTCTGTACATCTGCATTATCAAAAATACCCGCATCAAATATCTAATGTCAAAAGTACCCTGTCGGGACGTGGAAAAGCCACCACGTGGCTCATCCCGCCATCACACATGGCGGCGCAAAAATCCAGCCATCGGCATTGGCGGGAGGTCCTTCCCGCACCTGGCACTGGCGGGATGTTGTGGGGCCATGTAGTAGGGCTGGCGGGAGGAACGCTCATGGAGTTTCCTGCTGGCATGCATGCATAGTCTTGTTGCTGACACGTTCGGTAGGCATGCATGCATAGAGTACAAGCAGTTTTAGCTTTTCTTTCTCTCACTCACGCCGGGGTCCGGTAGGCATGCACGCATGGAGTACAAGCAGTTTTAAACAGGTAGGTACAACTTAATTAGCATGCACGCATCTTCAGCTAACACAGACCTCGCTCCCGCCATCCCCATTGTCGGAATGGCCTTCTGCCTGCAGAAACCAACGTCCCGCCATCTGACACTATAGGTCCCACCACCTTCCGCCAAGGCCAAGGGCGGGAAGAGTCTGCCGCCTCTCCCTATGGCGGGAAAAACCATCCGCCTCCTGTTCTGGCGGGAGGAGCCACGTGTCACTTTTTCCGCGTTCCGCCAGGGTATATTTGACATTAGATGTTTAATGGGGGTATTTTTGACAATGCAAATGTACAGAGGGGTATATTTGTAAAAAAATCGATGAGATCGCCTTTGCCTGCCTCACGAGTATAGGTGGCAAAGATGGACTGATCCAACTTTAAAAATTGGATCGCCCAATCACCAAATTAGAATTTTCTATACTAGCTAGCTAGCTGGTCGAACCAATTTGTCATGTGCGTATGTACCCGTGCTCGCTGGCCGTCGTGCATATCCGTGTGATGATGTGTGACCACGCGCGAATGCCAAACTCAGTACTAATACTAACCGTTCAAAAAAAAAAAATAGTACTAATACTAAATGTCCAGCACGCGGCTACGCGAGTTCGCTAACCTCTCGGCCTGGATGTTTCTATATTCTTCCTTGCTTGGACTTGTTGTGGCCGTGGGATCCGCGACCTGTCACGTCTGTGCGGTGGTTGAAGGCCTTCAAGAGCAGCCATCTGTTCCATTTCCTTGCGCGTCGCTGCTTCCTTGGATCTTTCGATTGGAACGTAGCTAAAATGGGATCGCCTTTGCCAGTGCAACGAATGCGATGTTTGTTAGAGTAAACACGAGTTAGAGATACATTAGGATTTAAACAAACTTTGTGTACTCTAAGGGGGTGTTTGTTTGCTCTTTTGGTGGCTTTCCACTGAAAAAAGCTAGAAAAACTAGCCAAACGGCATAGCTGTGCGGTGGGCTTTGGCCGAAGTAATGTCCGAAATAGGCCATCCCGGCAAATACGTCTGGAGCTGCTTTCCGCGGCTTCCCGCGGAGCAGCGAATCGATCACTTTCGTTCTTTGTCAGAGTTACAGCCCGGATGCCACCCAAGCTAGCGATCATCGGTGAAAAGAAAGCAAAAAAATCCCGTCGCCCCCCACCCGACCCCGACGTCCACCCCGTCTATTCTCCCGAGACGACCCCGACGCCCACCCCCTGTACTAGGGTTCGAGCTTCCCCGCCGCCAGACCTCCCCCCTCCGCTCGACCTCCTCCCCACCTGGTGGTAATTTTCTATATCTTTGTCTACATGGCACACATAGTTACAATTGCATTGTTGTAGTTGTTTAATTTTTTGTTCATATGCAGATACATATTACCTTGTTGATTCTGGTTATCCCAATAGAAAAGGGTTCTTGGCTCCTTTCAAGGAGAACACATACCACATACTGGATTTTCGTCGAGAAGGGAGACCAACAAATAGGGAAGAGATTTTCAACTATCTACACTTATCGCTACGGAATGATATCGAGCGTGTCTTTGGTATCTTGAAAAACAAGAGCGCATATTGAAATATATTCCTTCTTATGGTATGGTTACACAGAAAAAATTTATTCTTGCTTGCATAGCGTTTCACAATTTTATTAGAGACTCCAACCTACGAGACAAGCAGTTTGATCGGTGTGATGCAGATGAGAACTACCTTCCTAAGGTCCAAAGGCAATCAGTAATATCAGCCGGTGATACCGCTCCGAGTGGACTACACACGGTAGACATGAACTCAACACGTGATCGTACCGCTACCACATTGTACAATGCTAGAAGAAGATGATCGGTTTGATCGGTGTGGAAGTATCTATGTTCATTATGATGCTATATTATTTTGTGTAATGATCGGATATGTATTTTGGACAAACTATTATGTGTCATATGGTATTTTAATAATGATATATACGTTTATGCATTTTAGTAGTCAAATATACATGTTATATGAATTACAAGAAAATTACAGACAATTCCGTAGCATACAGCCAGACAGCTAGCCAAATTGCCAAACAGTCAAACTCAGAGAAATAGTTTTTCCTGCACAGCAACACAGCCAGCCACAGCCCAAACAAACAGGCCCTAAGTCTATTTCCTTCGTGTATTTCTATATATACCCCTGAGGGTCAATCAAATCAATGCAATAAATTACCAGGGATACTATATTTCTCATACAGTAACAGAGCGGTTAGTCGAAAGGCAATTTTAAGTTCTTCCACTGCTTCCGCATCGCGCCGTCTCCGAAGAGATTAATCTTCTCCTCGAGGGCGCAACACCATCGGAGCCCCAATAGACGCCTTCAAGTGATGCTCTACATCATGCCTATTGCTCCGCCAATATCTCCTTCATATGTTTCTAATGAGAATTAAAAGTTCCACCAGCATGCAATGTCGCGTACGTGTGGCAATGGAATGTGAGCCTTCCTCAAATAAATATACATTTCAAAAGAGTAACAATGTATATAATACTTTCTCCGGTCCATATTAATAGCCTTTAATTTATCCATATTTGTATGTTTCTAGTTTCATGGAGGGAGTATTGTAACACCCTGTCCACTTGGACCCGGGATGTCACTCCTGATAGCTTAATAGGATATCTAGACTGACCCAATAAATCAACACTAGTCTTTTTTATGCACTTTGTCCTCACTCATGCACCCGGTACCCACTTTTCAATCGGTCACCCATCCTACTCTAGGCCAAGCATGTTTAACCTTAGAGTTTTTTTATAATGAGCTTCCGGAAAAGAAGTTTCAACTTGTTGGTATGAGTATCCTATCAATTTTATTAAGTCATGTGCTTGGATCTCACATACACCCACCCTTTAGAAGATCGATGCCCTCATCGATCAAGCACATCCCTGGAACGTTCCCTCTTGGCACGTGTATGTGCGTCCAGTGTCGACACTGTGCCATGACGTGTCCACTCCGGGCCGCATGCGCCATGCTCCACATATCCCGCCACTGACCCGCACGCACCCGATATGCGTATGTGCGTTCAGTGCCGGCACATATGTCATGTCGTGTCCACTCCGGGCCACACACGTCATGCTCCACATATCCCGCCACTGACCCTACACACTCCTTTAACCGCGAGGATCGGCTCTGATACCACTTGTAACACCCCGTCCACTTGGCTCCGGGGATGTCACTCCTGATAGCTTAATAGGATATCTAGACTGACCCCATAAACCAACACTAGTCTTTTCTGTGCACTCTGTCCTCACTCATGCACCCGGTACCCACTTCCCGATCGGTCACTCATCCTACTCTAGGCCAAGCATGTTTAACCTTAGAGTTTTTTTATAATGAGCTTCCGGAAAAGAAGTTTCAACTTGTTGGTATGAGTATCCTATCAATTTTATTAAGTCATGTGCTTGGATCTCACATACACCCACCCTTTAGAAGATCGATGCCCTCATCGATCAAGCACATCCCTGGAACGTTCCCGCTTGGCACGTGTATGTGCGTCCAGTGCCAACACTGTGCCATGTCGTGTCCACTCCGGGCCACACGCGCCATGCTCCACATATCCCGCCACTGACCCGCACACACCCGACATGCGTATGTGCGTCCAGTGCCGGCACATATGTCATGCCGTGTCCACTCCGGGCCACACGCGTCATGCTCCACATGTCCCGCCACTGACCCTACACACCCCTTTAACCGCGAGGATCAGCTCTGATACCACTTGTAACACCCCGTCCACTTGGCTCCGGGGGTGTCACTCCTGGTAGCTTAATAGGATATCTAGACTGGTCCCACAGACCAACACTAGTCTTTTCTACGCACTTTGTTCTCACTCATGCGCACCCGGTACCCACTTTCCGGTCGGTCACCCATCCTAGAATTGCTCTAGGCCAAGCATGCTTAACCTTAGAGTTCTTTTCGAATGAGCTTCCGGAAAAGAAGTTGCAACTTGTTGGTATGAGTATCCTATCAATCCTATTAAGTCATGTGCTTGGATCTCACAAGTATCAAATTGGTACAATATGCATTTTAAGACGGTTTGGCGGGACGGAGCTCCTAGTAGGGAAATGCAAAGGGGCCGCCCTACCTTGATTTATGGTGAAATATTTCATGTGCATACGTTTTCTCTGAATAATTTGAGTAGTCATATATTGAAAACGAACTTCGTATAAAAAAGTTATGCTTATTTTAATGAACACTGCGCAAACTTGATTCAAAAACGAAACAAGGACTAAGTATAGTCTAGTTTGGAACCAACTTTTCTCTTTGCAGTAGCTAATTCTTAATATAACAAAAACTGACTCTAAACAATGTGCTAGGTGGGGTACTTAAGGAGGACTTGAGAGTATTTTGTCCACTTTATGGTGTAGCCGAAACCAACTCTAGTTATGTGATCGATTATGTTTTATGGGTCTAACTTGGCTTTGTATACACTATTGATCTAAATTTTTAATTGTATTAGCTTAGCCAATATATTTGGTTAAGGATGTGACGACATACTTGCTCAATTGAAAATGATGGTTAGAGCCCTCTTAGATGACATGAATTCGTGCATAAAATGATATCACGATTCTAAGCATAGATAGCATGAATGAAATTGTGACAAAATCAGAAAAAGGGAGAAGACATTGAATCACTATTGATTATTTCTAGAGTGTGGACACCCTCCATGTTGTTATAGACTCGATTACCAGTGATTTTGACCATCCTTTTGATGAGCCATGTTGTTATAGACTCGATTACCAGTGATTTTGACCATCCTTTTGATGAGCTATGCACGAGAGTTGCTTTAGAACTAGAGATGCAAGTGTGGGGGTACCCTTTACCCTTAGTTCAAAAAACGAACTAAATTTTCTAAATGGTGATGTCATTGGAGAAGTTAGCTCATTTTGTAAAACTAAATAAAATAGAGGGTACCCTAATATTGTCCCACGTGTATCTCTATTCAGAACTTCTCTTGCCTTGACCAAAGACTCATTTTAGAGGTTCAATGTGAATAAGATTGCTTGTTTTATCATGGACATTTCTCTTGTTATGAGCATTAGCATATACAAACCTTGAGATACTCATTATTCGTACACTAAGAACTAAAGACTTTCAAAACTTACATAATTTCTCTATGTTTTTGTGCCTGACATAAATCAGATTGGCAGATTAGAAGACCACCTTTGTTCCTCCTGTTTACTTCTTGTTTAAAATTTTATCCGGTGACGTGATCTTCCTCCCTATATAAAAACACTCTAGGTTTTGAGATCGAATTATTTACAGGAACACCATATCTACTCATGCAATCAAATTACGTGCCAAAGTAAATTTATCCAACATTGCTTAAGCATACTGGCAAAAATCTCTTACAGCCAATTATATTGCATCGCTCACGAGCGCGACGTGACGTGATACGTCATAAATGTATCTATAATTTTTGATGCTTCATGCTTGTTTAGTATCAACTTTGTTATGTTTTGTCTACACTTTGAGGTATTTTTATACACTTTCTGGAACTAACCTATTGACAAGATGCCACAGTGCCAGTTGCTATTTTCTTCTATTTTTGGTTCCAGAAAAGGCAGAAAATCAATATTCTTGAAATTGGATGGGACAAAAGCCAATCTCCTATTTTTCCCGGAGCAACACGGAACCACGAAGAATAGGTGGAGGAGGACACCAGGGTGGCCACACCCCCTAGACGCGGGCCAGCCCTGGTGGCGCCCATAGGGGGTGTGGGCCCCCTGGCCCTCCATCGACCTTGCCTCCTTCGCCTATAAGAAGCCCCCGACTCAGAAACCCTAAAGAATCAACCAGAAAGCCACGAAAACCTCCGTAGAGCCGCCACCACCAAAGGGGAGATTTGGGGGACGGAAAGTCTTTGTTCCGGCACCCTGCCGGGACGGGGAAGTGCCCCCGAGCCATATCCATCGATCTCCACCACCATCTTCATCACCGTTGCTGATTCCCATGATGAGGAGGGAGTAGTTCTTCCTCAAGGCTAAGGGCTCTACCGGTAGCTATGTGTTCATCTCTCGCTCTCTCTATGCATGATATTGTTGTGGTCATGAGCTTTGTAATCAAGTAGATCTACCTTGCTACTCAAGTGCTTTAATAGATCTCTGTTCTCCCCATGTTTGTGAAAGTGTCAGCGTGCACGCCATGGTGGCACTTAGGCTAGAATCTACATAAATACTCATCGTGCTTTAATAGATCTATGCTTTTCCCCACGTGTGTGAAAGTGACAGCGTTCACACCGTGTGTGGCACTTAAGCTAGGTTACATATATATTTCATGAGTTATATTTTGAGTTGGTTGTCTCTATGAAATTGTGGTGTTTGTTGGAACCATCTAGCGCTCAAGATGACAGTGTGGGGTTATCTATATTGGGGAAGGCCCTACCATGGATTAGAGTGTCCAACCGGAGAGTATTTTAGGGTAGTATCATGAAGAAAATATATTTATTGAGAGTGTTCACTAGTGAAAGTATGATCTCTAGGCCTTGTTCCTAAACATCGAAACACCGTTTGCATCTAGATCTGTTGCATGTTTGCTTGCTTCCTTATTTTTGTCTTTAGTCTTTACCTCACTGTCAAGCTATTTTCTGGCACCTTTACCACTTTTATTTCACTATCTCTTCGTCGAACTAGTGCACCTATACACCTGACAAGTGTATTAAGTGTGTTGGGGACACAAGAGACTTTTTGTATCTTGATTGCAGGGTTGCTTGAGAGGGAATACCTTTGACCACTTCCTCCCTGAGTTCGATATACCTTGGGTGATCCACTTAAGGAAAACTTGTTGTTGTTCTACAAACCTCTGCACTTGGAGGCCCAACAACTGTCTACAAGAATATAAGTGCGTAGACATCATGTCGCTGCACCATATCTTCCTAGTAAGGGTTCTATTTTGTAGTTCTGTTGATGATGTCTACAACTTAATTTTCATGTGATGCGATCGGGACAAACAAAGGTACAGCCAATTTCTATATCGGCCAAATTTTATATAGTATATGAGCACACCTTGGTTGTGCTAAAAATGTCGAGCTTGTACTACATATCCTAATTCTAAAGGGATGATATATTTCATTGTGGGTAGGTACCCATCTTATGAAAGACAATTGTACATCTATTCTGGCATGCCTTTGTCCGTTTGCGTCTGCAGATTATCAATGTAAGCTTATCTACTACCACATGGGTTATAACCCCAACAAGGGATATTGTTCAAATATGGATTGTTGTTGTTCGGGGTAATGGACATTATATGATCGTGTGTCCGAAGTTTGTGCTTGTGAGAGCATGTTGATTTAATTTAACTATATAACTTGATTCAGGCTTGACTATGAAAATTCATGATTTTGTCGAGGAAATTACAATTCAATTTCTTTGATATAAAAATAGTTTTGTTAATTCTCGGCTATCCAATAATTTCTTATCACTCTTTCAAAGCTGAAAAGCGTTGATCTGATGATGAGATCGAAGCTACATTCTAAATTTTCTTGAACTTTGGAAACACATACTAAGTGCACTCATTTGCACTTAATTGAAAACTTTAAGGAGATCCGACTTAAATAAGAAGGTATTTTTTATATAAAATTCATGTTAATGTGGAACTTCGGTCACCTCCCACCATGTGTCACGTCTTTGTGCAACTTTCACAAAAGTTGCATCATATTTCTGATAAAAGAAGGTATCCCTAACGAGCTCTAAGCTCCCTTGTTTTGCCGCTTTGCGCTAGGTCGAGACGATTTGCTACTACTTGGCCGCTGATGGGTTTAGGACTGTGTGGTTGCTTTGGCCTTCTGAGGATGCTTGGACCCACGTGCCAGGACTCTGTAGGTTATCGGTTCAGTCGTGCTTTGCCTGCCGCTCGCTGCGGGACAAATCGGAGAGAGGGAGAGACTAAAGAGAGGAAAAACCATGTGCGAGTCTTCATATCCTCCTTACCCCTTCCTCTCTCTCGTTCATGAAATCGTCGCTGCCACCTTCGATTATGGCCGCTGACCGGCGCCGCTCTCTCCAAGATAGACATCAGTGGCAGCAGAGGGAGGTCAAGTCCTGTGTTGTATAGGCTTAATTTTGGGTGGTCACGGAGGATAGGTCAGGCTCTCCCACCGTGAAGAACGCCATGGGTGGTGTTAGTTGGAAGCTTGGAGCTCGAACTCCGGCATTCTTTGCATGGCGGCCGCTTGGATTCAATCTAGATTTGCACGACGCCCTGGGCAGGGTGTGGTGCGGCGGTATCGTTTCTAGATCTGTGATGTTTTTTTTCATCGTCCGTCCATCGCGCTTCTATTTTGCCGTGTGTTCTTTTTCTCTCTCTGCTCCTTTGTCTCCTCCTAGGTATGGAACACAATCAAGGTCAGCTTGCAGCAGAGAGGATTTGGTGTATTAATTGATCATATTCTCCTAGGATCCCAAATCCAGCAGTGTGTTTCTTCTCTCTCAACCTGTAGTTCATGAGCTTTGGTCTTCCATCGGCAGAGGTGTCAGACGATCTGATTAACCGCCCATAACATCTGTCCTTACTCTTCTAAGAATCATCGTGACCAGTACCGCACGTGGCAGCTACCAATCGAACCGCATAATCATGTGTGATATATCTGCAGTGTGTTTACTTATTTCTTTTCAGATGAATTGTTGAGACAGCTTAGGCCCATCAACTTTTGTGCCAACCAAGGCAGCAACCATCTAGATGTTGGGTCGTGGCAGGCAGGCAACAGGAAACTTCCACAAGGTAAATGGCATTTAGCATGTATTTTGATGTTAGTGAGCACTACAACATAGACTATATTAAATAGGATCACATATAGTCTACTGAAAGAATTTTATACCCATGATACATATTTATGTCTTCATCTCATAAGCATAGATGTATGGTGTTTTTGGATGAGTTAGGAATAATGGTTGTAATGCTTGGTCAAGTGTTGTTTATATGGTTAGCTTCTTATTCTCCATAATCATGACAAAAACCATTGGATATGCGCTCTGAGTATGACATTCCTTAGTGCTAAAAATAAGAACGAGTACGAAATGCATACTTTCTGTTAACTGCAATTCGCTTGTCAATTTTTTGGAAGATTCTGTTTTAACCTTTTCCTCACCACATACAATCCATAATGGTAGAAAATTTGCTATATGTACAAATTATCAGCTACTCCGTATGTACTTTATTCAAAGTAGTACACCTAAGCTGATTCATTTAAACCGAACCGAGTATGTAATTCAGTTTTGGTATTTATCGGAATTTGTGTATCGTCTATAGACAGTAGCATATATATGAAGGGAATATGCCCGAGAGGCAATAATAAAGTGGTTATTATCGTATTCCTTATTTATGATAAATGTTTATTTTGCATGCTATAATTGTATTAATACGGAAACGTTAATACATGTGTGTTTAATAAACAAAAAGGAAGTTTCTAGTTATGCCTCTCTTATAAACTAGCTCGTTGATTAACAAGATGATCAAAGTTTCCTGATCATGGACATTGGATGTTGTTAATAACGAGGTCACAACATTAGTGTAATGATGTGATGAACATTCATCCAAAGTATAGCATTACGATCAAAGTCATTGAGTTTATATTGCTATAACAACTGACGAAGTGATCCTAATCCTTAGACCATGAGATCATGTCAATCACTAACACCGGAAGAGTTTCTTGATAACATCAAATGTCACACCGTAACAGGGTGATTATAAAGATGGATTCAGAACTAATAAAGTGTTATGTTGAGGCCCATGGATCGATAGTGGAATTTGTTCATCCCGATGACAGATAGATATACTCTGGGCCCTCTCGGTGATATCACATTGGTTAGCTTGCAAGCAAGTGATTTGATCACTAGAATGTTATATCACGGGAACAAGAAAAGAGTGCATGTCAGTAACGAGATCAAACTAGGTATGGAGATACCGATGATCGAATCTCGGGCATGTAATATATCGCGAAACAAAAGTATTAAGATACTAGCGTAAAAGGTTCCGACGATCACAAGAAAGTCATCGTTGAATGTGTGGGAGTCAGTATGGGTCTCCAGATCCCGCTTCTGATTATTGATCCGAGAGGGGTCCCGATCATGTCTGCATTATTCAGGAACCGTAGGGTGACACACTTAAGAGACAACGACATCCAATTGGAGCAAAAGTTTCATGCCTAAAGAATGAACAAGCGTAGGAATTTATTTCACTAGATACCGAAACGGGTTTTCAGGTGAAATTGCAGAAAGTGTTTCTGCATGTGAAATGAAATACTAGCAAGGGGTTATATGTGAATGTTTGTCATTAAAGTAATTGACAAAATTCTGAATAAATAAAAGGAGTTTTATTTAATGAGAGCTTGCATTAAATTTGGTGGAAATTTAATGGGAATTTGAGTGGGTTTTTTAGTGGAGGGAATTGAAAGGCATTTGAGTGAGTGGAGTGTCCACCCACATGAATGTGGAAGAGGTGGGGGCAGCCCCATGGCTGGGCGCATGGCCCCTTGGGTTCCCCCCTCTCCCTATAAAAGGAGCCCCCTCCCTCTCTCTCACTCACACCTCCTCGTGAAGGATCTCTCTCCCCCTCTAGTATTTATCCCCCATGGTCTCGGACTAGCGAGATACATGTTCCCGGTGGCTATTCGGCAAGAAAGAGTTGTGCTTCCGCTGCATCGCTGGAGCGAGGAGGCGGAGGTTTCTCGGTGCCTTGAATATGTGTGCGAGCACGAATGCGCTGCTGTTTTGCGGCGCTAGGACTTCCTATCGATCTTGAGATCGGCAAGAGATCGTCTACATCAACCACGAGTTTGGACTCGTTAATCTTTGTCGATCTTCAAGGGTATGTTCTCTACGGATATACATCTGCTCGTTGTTTGTATCTAATAGATAGATCTTGGTACATAGTTGTTCCCATCGTAGGAAATTTTTTGTTTTCTATGCTGCGAACCCTACAATGGTATCAGAGCCGGATCTATGCGTAGATACTTTGCACGAGTAGTACACATATGAGTATGTGGGCGATGATGATCATTTTATTGCTTCTTAGTTGTACTTTGGATATTGGTGGCATAGTGGGATGAAGCGGCCCGGACAAACTTTACATGTCCTCGCACATGAGACCTGTTCCACACTTAACATGCAACTAGTTTTGCATAAGTGGCTAGCGGGTGTCTGTCTCTCCTACTATAGTCAATATCTAATTTGCAACGAGTTGTCAATAATTTGGTTATCCTCATTGTGGTTCATGTTCGTAGGTAAGAACGGTTCTATCTTCGAAAGCCCTAAGCCACGTAAAACTTGCAATGGATAAATTAGAGGCGTCTAGTTTAGATTGTTGCTGGGCTAGTGTTATGATATGGTGATGTTTTAAGTAGAATTATAAGATGATACTCTTACAACACACATTACGTGTAGGTTCCATAGACCTTGGTCTTACACATAGAGGTATGATAGAGATCATACCACGATGCACATGATAGAGATCAAGTGCGGGAACCATATCATTTAACTTATTAACATGTGAAGTTTATTGCATCTTATATTGCTTGTTTGGCGTTTTATTAGCATAATAAGATGATCCCTCATTTAGATATCAAGATAAGAATGTGTTCTTCCTTAAGTATGCACCGATAATGTTTCGTCGCTTCAAGACATCACATGATGATCGGGTGTACTTGAATCCACGAGCATATCTCGGGTGTAAGACAGTTACACACGCGAATACTAAGGTTCTTACTTGACGAGCCTAGCATGTACAAACATGGCCTCGGAACACGGACCGAAAGGTTAAGCAGGAGTCATATGTTTTGATATGATGACCATATGGATGCTCGCATTTGAAGCTATACCGACTCACGTGATGATCGGACTTAGTGAAGTGGATTTGGTTTATGTAATCACCAAAAAGACACGAGGGATGTCGTTTTTGAGTGGGAGTTTATTTCTAATTTGGATTAGTAGAACTCAATTTATCATAAATTAAATCAAAGTGAATTTGCATAATTTGTTGTAGTTATTGGCATTTGTTCACCACCTTATGCATAGTTGTAATTGAGATAATAGAACTATAGAATTCTGGATATATACTTTACGAACTGGTATCATATTGTGTTGAGTGTCAATCTAAAAGTTTAAAGTCCTATTGCAAACTTTCAGCAAACTTTATTTACTCCGTGAGATTTAATAATTGGTATTAAATCAAGAGTAACAATTCCAGTGTTAGTATCTTAAGTATCATGTTTGCCTCCATGATTCTTGATTGTTTTAATATCAAGTTTATATAGGAGCTGAAAGAATTGTTTCAGAAACCATCATGTGTGGCAGATATAACGATATCTGAAACAATGTTTTGGTTGCAATATGATAGAGTATAATATATGTTCTCATATTGGATGAGAATTTACAAAGGTTGGAGATGTTAGACATCAATCATCCAAAAGGGTTTTGGAAAGTAACATTATACTCAAGATTCATCCTTATAGGCTACATTAGCTTGATCATGAAAGTCGTCATGATAAGGATGAATAGAAGATGTATGTAAAGTGTTTACTACACTAAAATATTACTAAAGAATGGATTTTGAAAGAACGCCGATCATTTGATGATGGTGATCTACTTCAAAGTGCTAGTCCAAAGGTATTATTATTTGAATATACACGCTTTGGACTATGTGTCATGTAGATGGTGCCACTATTGATGTTGATAGATTATTTTAAAAAGGAAAAGGAAATGCTGAAAGAGAATCTATAAAATATATTTGGCAGAAAAGAAAAGATTAGAAATATCCAATTTAGGTATATATATGATGTACAAGTTATGGTTGTATTCTTTGCTTGTTAAACAATGTGGTTCTTGGGTATTGGATACCGAATTGGTTGGTATGAAATTTCATACGGAACGACGCAATTCATGAACCACAATGGCCTAAGTAACTAGAAAGAGAATATGTGATGATGTTCATCGAAAACAAACAAACCGTTGTTTGTATTTCTCGTTGACACCAAAGCTTGACTTCAAGATTTGTTTTAATAACTGTTATTTAAATCAGGTATTATGAGAACAAAGGTTGTTCAAATAATTATCGTATTCCATATAAGATGGATGATTTACAAATCTAGTTGGAGAAATCACATCCATAAAACCTAATGCTAAAACGTCGCAAGACAAATGATTGAAAGATCACTTACGAAGTGACATCGCTGTTTAAATTATATTGGAAAGAAAACATGAAGAATCTCCATATTCATGGATTTTTGGAGTCTTTGATTTGATCAAGTGACGCTTGTGAAACTTTCCATGTGATAATTAAAACTTTGTTCAAAGGCCAAAGAAGAACGAACGACTAAATTATTGGAATTTATATATATCGATGTATGTAGTCCATTATGTATAGTCGTAAGCGATGGATTTCAACTTCATATGCTTTCTCCGGAAATTTGTGTGAATGTTCACTTAATGAGAAAGAAGTATGAAATATTTGAAAATGTTTCAAAGACTTTCAAGATGAAGTGCAAAATCATTGTAACAAGAAAATAAATGGTTTATGATTTTATCATAAGGGATTTGTTTGAGTTACAAGTGTAACAAGAAAATAAATGAATTATGATTTTATCATAAAGGGATTTATTTGAGTTGCAAGTTTAGCAAAACACCTAGATTTACATCTCCCGAAACACCATAGGAGTATGGAGTGTTTGAGATTTGTAATGAAACCTTGTTTGACATGGTTGGATCAAAGGTGTTATTTATAAAACTGCCATTATGTTTTAAAAGATTAAAGCTTTAGAGACTTCCGCTTTTACACTGAAAAGAACTCCATCTTGATCCGTTGAAATGACACCATGGAAGTTATGGTTTGGGGTAAAACCCAAGTTGCCATTTATTAAATTTTGGTATGCTAAACATAAGTAAGATGTTTACAACCGAAGTCGGATGAGCATGTCTTTGTAGGTTATTTCGAATAACAATTGGTTATTCCTGCATAACACCAAGGACAAAAGGGTTTGTCTCTTGAAACATGAAGTTTCTTGAAGAAGGATTTTTTTATAAAAGTTAAGTGGGAGGACAATAGAACTTTGATAAGGTTAACGAACCTTAGCTAAATGTGCTGAGTTGCACAGCACCGGAAATCGTTCCGGAGGCTGCCATAATGCTCATAGCTTATGTGCCTCAAAGGTTGTGGTCACGGAGATCTAAGTTCTTATTGAACCAAGTCGGTCGGTTAAACAATCAAATGCTAAGATTTGAGAGTAAATCATTATTGTTTGACAATGATGAACCGATTACATGCAAAGAAGCGATGATGGGCCCTGACTCCGTCAAATAGCTTGAAACCATAAAATCCGTGATAGTTCCATACACGAGAAATCAAGTTTTGAACTTGGAAGACCCTCCGGAAAGGTGTAAAAACCTATCGGTCGTATTTGGATCTATAAAGAAACATACATGGATGTTTCACATCTATGAAATAGTCGACATGTCGTAAAGTATTTTACGACAATGTTCAAGGAGTTGACTATGACAAGATTTGGTCTTTCATAGCGATATAGTCTAGACGGATTAAAATAGCAACCACTACATATAATTTGGTATATGGTAGATGAATAAACAAAACAAAATTCTTCTAATAGAATGGTTACCTAGGACGTGTACAAGACACGGTCCAAAGGGTTTTGTTAAATTCAAAGGATGCTAAAAGGGCATGCAAACTTCAATGGTTGAAGTAAGCATCACGGAGTTGGAATCTTCACCGTGATGAAAAAGAGTTTTCATCAGGAGACGATGAAGATGCTTGCATTTGCAAGAAATTAAGTGGGAGCGCTAAGACATATTTCTATTACATTATGTGGAGGAAATCTTGTTGATTAGAAATGATGTATCTTTTATTGACAGAGGTTAAGAATTTCATTTCGATGAAATACTTAGGCAAAACCCGAATATTTAGCGTGAATGCCTATAGTGGATAGACTGTGACGCTAATATGGTTGTGCCAAACGTACATATATGAGATATTGAAGGAGTTCAATATAGAAATAACAATAAACGGTTCTTGTCGCATGAAAATAATTGAATCAAGATTCAAGTGTATCGACACTTGATAAGTGAAACAAGATTCAAGTGCTTTGACACTTGATGAGTGAAATCACGAGAATGTTTTGATCAATCATACCATGATATGTACACATCCAGATATGTCCTATGCTCTAAGTGTTATGAGCATATACCATAATGAATCATAAAATGATCATTGGACGATAGTAAGGATATTCTTATGATCTTTTGGAAGAACTAAGAATATATTTGTGTAGAGGTGACAAACAATTACAAATAGTTCATTGTAAAGAGTTACATTGATACTAGTTTTGTCACAAGATACAAATTAAGTTTATCTCAATTTAAACTATGGGTAGCACAATGTAATGGAAAGGAGATTCCATGATGGATTTGGAAGAGTTCCAAAGTTAAGACATTGTGACGAATACTACAACAAAAGGCTAAGTATATGACTGCTATAGTAGTAGCAAAGGAGGGAATTTGTGTCAAGCAGTTTGTTATCAAACTAAGGTGTGGTTCGCAACGGGCTAACACTAAAGATATATTGTGTGACAATAGTATCGACGTGTTTTAACCCCAAGGAACTAAAGGTCTCACCGAAAGACCAAATTTATACAATGCCATCTCATTGCAGAATGAGTGATGCGTGAAGACGCAAATACACACGGACCTGAAAGCGTCAGATCCGTAGATTATGTTAACCACTTGCAGTTGCGTATATGGAACACCAGAAAGCCATATGTGTTCAATACGCAAAGTTTTCAAACTAGATTATTGTCTCTAGTGCAAGTGGGAGACTGAAGGGAATATGCCCGAGAGGCAATAATAAAGTGGTTATTATCGTATTCCTTATTTATGATAAATGTTTATTTTGCATGCTATAATTGTATTAATCTGAAGCGTTAATACATGTGTGTTTAATAAACAAAAAGGAAGTTCCTAGTTATGCCTCTCTTATAAACTAGCTCGTTGATTAACAAGATGATCAAAGTTTCCTGATCATGGACATTGGATGTTTTTAATAACGAGGTCACAACATTAGTGTAATGATGTGATAAACATTCATCCAAAGTATAGCATTACGATCAAAGTCATTGAGTTTATATTTCTATAACAACTTACGAAGTGATCCTAATCCTTAGACCATGAGATCATGTCAATCACTAACACCGGAAGAGTTTCTTGATAACATCAAACGTCACACCGTGTGGGTGATTATAAAGATGGATTCAGAACTAATAAAGTGTTATGTTGAGGCCCATGGATTGAGAGTGGAATTTGTTCATCCCGATGACAGATAGATATACTCCGGGCCCTCTTGGTGATATCACATTGGTTAGCTTGCAAGCAAGTGGTTTGATCACTAGAATGTTATATCACGGGAGCGAAAAGAGTGCATGTCGATCTTGAGATCAAACTAGGTATGGAGATACCGATGATCGAATCTCGGGCATGTAATATATCGTGAAACAAAAGGATTAAGATACTAGCGTAAAAGGTTCCGACGATCACAAGAAAGTCATCATTAAATGTCTGGGAGTCAGTATGGGTCTCCAGATCCCGCTTCTGATTATTGATCCGAGAGGGGTCTCGATCATGTCTGCATTATTCATGAACCGTAGGGTGACACACTTAAGAGACACCGACATCCAATTGGAGCAAAAGTTTCATGCCTAAAGAATGAACAAGCGCAGGAATTTATTTCACTAGATACTGAAACGGGTTTTCGGGTGAAATTGCAGAAAGTGTTTCTGCATGTGAAATGAAATACTAGCAAGGGGTTATATGTGAATGTTTGTCATTAAAGTAATTGACAAAATTCTGAATAAATAAAAGGAGTTTTATTTAATGAGAGCTTGCATTAAATTTGGTGGAAATTTAATGGGAATTTGAGTGGGTTTTTGAGTGGAGGGAATTGAAAGGCATTTGAGTGAGTGGAGTGTCCACCCACATGAATGTGGAAGAGGTGGGGGCAGCCCCATGGCTGGGCGCATGGCCCCTTGGGTGCCCCCCTCTATAAAAGGAGCCCCCTCCCTCTCTCTCACTCACACCTCCTCGTGAAGGATCTCTCTCCCCCTCTAGTATTTATCCCCCATGGTCTCGGAATAGCGAGATACATGTTTTCGGTGGCTATTCGGCAAGAAAGAGTTGTGCTTCCGCTGCATCGCTGGAGCAAGGAGGCGGAGGTTGCTCGGTGCCTCGAATGTGTGTGCGAGCACGAATGCGCTGATGTTTTGCGGCGCTAGGACTTCATCTCGATCTTGAGATCGGCAAGAGATCGTCTACATCAACCACGAGTTTGGACTCGTTAAGCTTTGTCGATCTTCAAGGGTATGTTCTCTACGGATATACATCCTCCCGTTGTTTGTATCTAGTAGATAGATCTTGGTACATAGTTGTTCCCATCGTAGGAAATTTTTTGTTTTCTATGTTGCGAACCCTACAATATATAAGGCATAGAGCCTTCTGAATCGTATATGAAAAATATTTGCCTCACTTATGTTATATGGTTTTTTTCATGCCAAAGCTCATTGATCATTTCAGTTTGTAAATTTCTATTTGTAAATAATTTTAAAGTAGAAAGGTTTGTTTCTACCATCCTGAATATGAATATTGATCTTTGTATGAACATGCGCAAAAACGATAATCTGTTCAGTTCACAAACTAACTGATGTCATTTTATATATTTCATGAGTTTGATCATATTTATGAGTTTCTACATCACGAAATCCAACTCACCTCCAAGTTCCAAAGCTTCCTCATCTATGGAGCCCTAACACTCTTGGATCAGCATTGACAACAAAATAATCTAAGAGCTCCAAAGCTTCCTAGAAATAGGGAGCTCTCCATGTGTTTTGGGTCTTGGCGGTGCATGTCCTTTGCTAGCGAGCTGGTGTTTCTCTGTCCTGCATTACTTCTGCCGTTATTGACCTCTGGTTAGTTTCTATTCTGTGTATCTAGGCATTCCATTATTTGCTTGATGTTCTCATTGCTTTTTGGAATTGGGACTGTGCTGATCGTAGCGAACACTAGGCCCAGCGGTCAAACATGCTGGCTCCGGCTCTGCGCGTTTTGCCTCCTTTTCTGTTTTTTTAGGCTGTTTTGGCACATATTCAATCTTTTTTAGCTGTTTCTCCATTTGGGTGGAGTGCTCAAGAGTCTTATTGCGTGCTGGAGTTTTGTTTTATACTTCTCATCACAGAGACGGTGCCCAAGTGTTTAGAGGATATTTAGATTGGAAATCTATTTATATTTGTTGATTTTTAGATGGTGGCTTATGTTTACTCTTTGTTCGCTTGTTCTTCTTGGTCCCTAAGAAGTGACATTTTCTTGTGTTCAAATTTCATGGTAGATGTGTTAACTTCATAGATGGCAGATGGTTATAGATCACGGATATCGTTGGCCGAAACATTGAAGAGGTGAAGAGAGGATTGAATTCACGGGCACGACGGCGAAGGAGGGTTCGCACCGGTGGTGGTGAGGAGGAGACTGTCGAGGTCTATGATGGTGCTGCCACCAAAAATGACGCTCACGGTAATAAGATAGTATTTGGTTGCCAAGATTTGGTATTAGCCTGTCGCCATCTTTGTTGTGCTTTGGCTAAACTATATTAGCTACCATTACAGGTTAATATTTTGTTTTTTACCCTTATTGTTGTTTACCTAATATTCATTATTTTTCCTGCAGTTGAGATTAGGAGTTGTCGCATGATAGGTACTTGGTGGGTTAGTGTTTCTGCATTTTTCTCTAGAAATAATAGTCAGGATATATATATATGCTTAGAATAAGGTAAATGGGATGGAATGGGATGAGATGGATGATACACGGTCGGGGCTAGGATCTCAGATAAGAGGAAACTTAATAGATTGAGACTAGAATTATCTTTGTATGTAAGTAGTTAGGAATTCGTTTTGCAAACCAGCAGAACATAGCAACAATGACAATGGTGCTTAGTTGACACTGGTGGGCCTAATCTGATTTTCAAACATAAGATACTTTCAATGTTTAGTTGTATTCAGTGTTAGTGATTGCAGGTCGCATCTTCGAACTTGGTGAAAATTGTCACGGCTGCTATGCTCTATACATGAAAGCGAAGGTCAAATGTGCCACCCAATACATTTTTTATTTATTGCTCTCCAATGTTTAAGGTGTTAAAGAATGAATGTATTCAGAGACGTCAAAATTTCCCAGTGATTGAACATACTCCCTCCGCTTAAAATATAAGATGTTTTAGTCTTTTTCTGAAACACATATCTAGACGTCTTTTAGTGTGTAGGTTTACTCGTTTTATTTTGATGCTATACACTAAAAGGTGTTTAAATACATGAGCTTTAAGAAAAAGCTAAAACATCTTATATTCTGAAATGGAGGGAGTATGTGTAAATAAAAAATCATATCCGCCTTAACATTTCAATGTAAATCAGAGACGGCAAATTTCAGTTCAAATATTGAACTTTGAAAGCCAGCAAACATAGTGTCAAGTGTTCTGGTATTGAATGGATAGTGTTTTGGTCTTTTTTTTAAGAAAGTCCACTTCTAAAATTAGGTTACATTTTATGCGTACAGTTTATGCATACTTGCGTTTAAAATTATGTCCAAATTTAATGAAATTTTAGAAGGACACGATCCATTGTGTACTTCATTTAACCTGCCAAAATTCAGTGGCGCAGCAAAGCGCGCTAGGTCCATCTAGTTATTACTAGTGAGCCGAGATATTTCTTCATTGATGGGTTTCATCATGTCAATGTGGAACTTTGAGAATATATGCTATGCTTTTTTCACTTTGTTGAAAACAAATGAGATCTGCCAATGTGCACTTTTTTAACTCCACATGTGGAACTTCGGCCATCTCCCACCACGTGTCATGTCTATATGCACTTTTAAAAAGGTGTGCCGTATCTAAGATAAAAAAGGAATTCAACAGTAAGAAGTAAGAGACTCTCATGCTTTTCGCAAAAAAAAAAACTCTCCTGTTGTAAGTTGTCAATGAAAAAATAAAAAGGATTCATTTTAGACAAGCGAAAACTTTGATGGTTTTCACCCCGTCAGCATAGGACTTTATCATCGCTGACAGATATAGACTATAACCTGTTAGTAATACCATAGAATATTTTTAAGAAGTAGCATCCATATCACAATTCGTCCAAGCCAGCATCATCTTCTCGGGCATATTAGTGTTGAGTGGATCTTCTTGGAAAGAATAATGTTGCTAAATTGGGTTTTTGTCCCAAGAGAGCTGCAGAAAAAAGTCTAAAAAGGAAAAAACTTTGACAAATTTGGTATGGTACATTTGTATTTTAATCCCTGTAAAAAGCACAAAGCTTGGTAAACCTTTTGCCCGATGGTAGTCAATGGCGTTTACGTGAAACAGAAGTTTGGAGGGGCATTTACGACAATCTCCGGAGGAAGCAGAGCGTGCCATTTCCTCCGAACTAGACAACCTCAAAATGCACAAACACCCGCCCGCCTCCGCTCCCCCCTCCGCCTCCACCCACCATTCCCCCTCCCTTCACCGGCGCCGCCACCTCCATCCACCTCCTCCATCCCCTCCCCGAACTCACCGACCGAACGCACGTCGGAGCGGGGGAGACGGCGCCGCGAACAGGGGCAAGGCGAGGAGATGTTCTCTGGTGAATGGACGCCGCCGTGCGGCAGCTGCTGCACCAAGAAGTACGCGGCGCTCGTACAGATACCTTGTGGGTCCCACCCCTCTCCCTCTCTCACACGCGTCCCCGCGACAGAGGATTTCTGTCTTGTTGATCGAGACTCACGGTTGTTGTTTGCTGTCGTTTCGCCGTGCAGGGAGGGTGTTCTGCAAGAAGGGGTGCAACGCGGACGGTGACACCTGGGAAGAGTGTGAGTGCCGGAATTCCGTTTGATTGATCCGCTGGTTTGGTTTTGGTTTAATTTCTGGTTCAGTTCCTCGTGAATTTCGAATGCAGCAAATCTGGTAGTATATGCAATGATGTGAAACGTATTAGGTTGCTGCTTTCATTTATTGACTGCCCTTGAAATCGACTAATTTATGTATGTTGTTAAATTTGCATTGTTCATGTAATTTTCTTCAGAGTTTACTACTATTCGGTCATACCAGTTGTTACCACGATTCTCACACATAGCAATCATGATTAACAGAAAAATGTCTGAAGGCACGCTTCTTGTGGTACAATGTAAACGTTCATCACCGTAAATTGGGCTCTTCTTGTCATTAGTAGTTGCAGTCAGTGGGTACACATTATTGGCGCCTTGCCTGCTTAGTAAATTGTATTGTACTTTCTCTAGTATTCAGAAAACTTACTTCTGTCATCGAGGCAACTTATTTCTGTTACTGAAGTAATTCTCTGTGATTTGCACAGGAAGGTTGTCGGTATTACTCATATATGCAAAATTTTGGTTCTAGGTGACTGTAGAATAGCGGATTATTGTCTTTCAGTTAGTACTTTGTCAATGTGAAAGCTAACTCACACGCTGTAAAATCCTCAGGCATAGGTAAATGCACTGAAATATGTTACAAAGATCCGGTGTTGGAAGATCATCAGTGGAGTGCTTACATCGATCGGTCACCGGGAGAGGACAGTTACTCGTTGGTGAGTTCTTGATCTGTTAATAATAACACCTTCATAAAAAAATCACTTCTACTCATCTATAAGTGCAAAATCTGTTATGTGAAAATCTATTTAGCTATACCTGTTCAGGTTATACTCATGCTGGCCCTTGGTCCTACTCCCAAGCCACCACCGTAGAATGGTCTAAAAATATGCGTACTCGCATACCCACTCACGGAGGACTAGCTACAACTTTTGATGACTTGACTGCAAGGAGCTAGTATCACAAAATTAACTTATCCGTACAGTATCCTAAATTTTACATATCTTTGTTGTCATCTGCATACAGTTTGAATGGGAGTGTGCTGGCAAAATTGATTTAAAATAGTAAACATTCACATGTATTTCAATGATTCCACATATATTCATGTTATGATCATAAACATGACACTCCTGATTTTATAGTGTTTTTTGGCTGCAGTAACACGATACTACATTTCTGCTTATGGTTTTTTCCTTGGTACACAAAATGTAATTCATAACCGGATCACTTGGATGCATACCCTTAGGATTGCTATGCAAGTGCTAGAGTTTGTTGCTTACATCCAGTTAGAATGCCTTTGTTGATTATTTTGGAAAATCTTAAATCCAAATGTTAATGCGATATAGATAGTTTTCTCAGTATCATCTTGCTGGTTACTTATGTGCATAACTTCTGTGCATAGTTTTCTGCAAGTTTAATGTGCAAGATGTTTTATTAAAAAATTCCGGAGACTGTAGTTTCCACATCTTTATGTTTGTTAAGTTTTGTCTTCTACTCAAAACATAAAGTGGATTATTAAGCTTTTCAAGATTAAATACTCTGACAAGCAACAAATTACCCTCTGGTTGATGCTATTCCTTGGGAACACCGGCCATGTATGTCTCGATGATTTCTATTGTGTTCTTTTTTCTAATAAATTCAGTTAGTAGTGTTCCTTTCCTAATAAATTCGAATTTTCTCTTCAGGAGTGCTTCAATGCTTGTATTTCTGGATGTGGATACAGGGTAAGTAATGGCTTTCTCGAGAACAACATTTTGTTTGCTAACTGTGATATAAATTGTATGATACCAATCATCTCACAAGCCATGTTTTGTTGTGTGATAGTTCGATGTACCAGCTGAGAAGGTCGGACAAATCAAGCCGAACAGGCCATCCAAGCCGCCGCCACCGGTGGTAGAACGGGCTATGGGTTCGGAACCTGTCATCAAGGGTGAAGACGTGCCTGGCACATCAGCGTAGCCTATGCGTCCCAAAATTTTGTAAAACTATTAACTGTTCTTGTCCTCCCCAGATTATCCTCCATTTTCTTGGTTGCAATGTATTTTGCACCTCACCCTGGAGGCCTGGACTAAGATGCTAACTACTAGGGCACATGGAAGAAAATGCTTTAATTCGAGGTTATGCGTATGCCATTAAGCTTGTTTGGAGAGTGGAAGATTTGTACTCCCTCCATCCGGAAAAGGATGTTGCAGATTTGTCTAGATATGCATGTATCTAGATGCGTTTAAGTGTATAGATACATACGAATTTAGAAAAATTTATGACATCCTTTTCCGAATGGAGGAAGTACAAAATTATTAGCTTCAGTATGTTCTTGCTTGGATGATTGGATCCCAGTTCAGACTTCAGGCATAGTATCATATTCACAGGAATTGAGATAATGACAGGATCATTAAAACATTTTTTTGTGTGAATAATTTTTTAATTCAATCAAACTCTCATAGCAGTTTGGAGTCTAAGGACACAGAAAAAGTTTGGAGTCTAAGGACACAGAAAAGCATACCCCACGGTGCAGAAGCTTTTAGCATACCTAGGAAGGCCCACGGCAGAACATCTGTTGGCCATGAAGATTTTCGGGTGGCCAAGGTCCATGACGTCTTCGGATCCTTGGAGAGCAAGACTACAGGAGATAGGAAATTCAAAGGGGTAAAACCCTAGAACTTGTAACCGACTAGGACTACGCCCGGGACCTGCCTAAGTCTATATAAAGGCCAGGAGGGCACGTCCTACGGCAACTCGACTCATACTTTCGCACACGCATCCACGCCAGATCGAATCTGCGCACCCTGTAACCTCGTTGCTCCCTCGTTGATGCATGGACTAGAAGGGCAATGTATTATCACACTTGACATGCACCAACATCCATCATACACATACGATAACCTCCTGTAGTTCCCTGAAGGGCGGTTACTATGCATCTGACATATACATAATATCAAGAACAAAATTTATTGTACATTCATACAAGTAAATACGAACACAAATATTTATTTGAATTTGTAATAGTGCTAGAATTTGTTCATCTCCCAAGAGCAAAGAAAACTACTCACACATGAAGGAAATCAACATCATCATGATAATAATATGAATGAAGTATGAATGCATGAATGATTGAATGAGCAAATAAATGAGTACACGTGAAAATCCACACTAGGGTATGGAATTACAGTGAGATGGGAGAAGGGGATGGTGATGGTAATGAAGATGAATGTGTTGTTGATGAAGATCCATGTCGTGTCCACCAAGATCTGAGTTGCGATGGAGATGTATGCCCTTATACTAGTTCTCCCTCCAGATCCATTCTAGAGGTGATTTTTCCGTGTTTTGTGGCTTATTTGTGCATCTAACTTATGATCGGAAAGAACGGGTCAAAGTATTTGACGAGGTGGTTTCGTGGGACCAACATCGGCTCACAGTTGTGCGGCTTGTCATTAAAGCTTCTAATGACTATGTTTCATGATTTTCCTCCTTAGCTTGAACCTTAGATACATGGATATTTGTATGGAAGGTATTTAGTACCTCAAATCAGCATTTTTGTACCAAAAAACGATTTCTTTAATTTATTTGGCCATAAACCTCTTCAATTCTAGGAACCTTGTGAAATCAGCAGAAAATATGACCGCGAGTGTGGTTGAATAGAAAAAAATCCTAACACTACAAATGCAAAGACACGAGGTAAAACATGATACAAAATGTAATCATCAGAGGGCCCTTGGGTTTCACCAGTACATGTCACTCTCATCGTCGCCCTTCAAATAGCTCGTACGGCTATTGTTATCAGTTGTATGTCGTTTATCACATTAGAATCATGTGTTTAAGCATTGGTTGTTGGAAGGTCCAAGATTCATGCCATGGTGATCCCTAGAGGCGCTCTAACATGTCTAGTTCCATGGATCTCTTGCAAAAGGCTTATGCATCTTTGCTTGAGTAACTGCACATGAATGGGCGTTTGTATATGTTTGTTAGTGTCAAGGAAATAAGAAAGAAATGTCGTGGTTAAGCCTAGGCGAGAGCACATCATGGGCAACGTTTGGTGATGATTCTAGAGTACCGAGACTGGAGCTCCTAGATGAAAACCTTTGGTCTAACCTTACGGTTATACCTATAAATTGAAGTTCTAGCTTCATTGTACTTACCTTGTTGAATGCAACACATGAAAACGCTCAATCTTACTCTCACGGGCTAAAACAAAGTGACATGGTTATACCCTACGGGTACGTAACTTCAGCATACCTAGTCCAACCCAAGGAAGACCCACGGCAAACATACGCTGGCCCATGAAGATTTTCGGGTGGCCAAGGCCCATGACGTCCTCGGATCCTTGGAGAACAAGACTAGAGGAGATAGGAAACTCAAAGGGGAAAAACCCTAAAAACTTGTAACCGACTAGGACTATACCCGGGACCTGCCTAAGTCTATATAAAGGCCAGGAGGGTACGTCCTAGAAAAAACTAACCCAACCTCGACTCATACTTTCGCATACGCATCCACGCCAGATCGAATCTGCGCACCCTGTAACCTTCGGTTCCGCCGTAATCAAAGAGCAGACAAGCAGGAGTAGGGTTTTTCCCTCCGGGGGCCTGAACCTGGGTAAATCTCGTGTCCCCTGGTTGCTTGTCTGTTAACCGTGCCACGATCTCCAGCATCCCCATCTTCTCCAAAACCCAAGTCCATAACAATGGGCATTGACGAGATTAAACCTCGTCAATTGGCGCCGTCTGTGGGAATTGGGGCTGCTGATTGTGCGGTCATGACGGTTCCGACCCGATCGATCTACAACTCCGCGGCGACGGAGAATCACCTCCTCTTCGCCGGATACCATGAAGGATTTCGAGCCCGTAGGCGACGGACTCGAAATCTTGTTCGGGAGCTTCTGCTTCCAGGTGGGACAAACTGGCACCCTCCGCCTCCCTGAGCGGGTGCCCGTGCCGTCAATCAGGCCCGCTTCGTGGGCTCCACACCCCGTGCTACGCACGTCACCATCAACAGATGAGTTCTCTGACGGCGGAATGCAACTCCGATCTGCGATCCACCTTGGATGAAGGGACCTGATTCGGATCCGAAAGCTGCGGCGGCAATAACCAATCTGCAGCGCTATCTATGCGCGCGATCATCCAAATCGACGAGGAACGCCTAACCCGCCGCCCAACCCCAACCCGCAGGATGAAACGGCAGCAGGGGAAAACAGTGGCCACCTCATCCAACTTAGCAAAGAAGGATGGGTCGAAGCACGCCGCGCCGTCGCAGGCGAATAGTCCTACCTCTGGACTCCCCACGTGATCTGCTAAGGGCATACCACTACCTCCTCATCGAGGAGCACAAGGAGCAAGTCAAGATGCAGGAGACGCTCGACAAACGCAAGCAAGCAGCCTCTGAGTCCAGTGCGCGACGAGCTGCGCTCTCCGCCATGGGACCCAGCTCTAGCACAAACGGAAATCAGGGAAACAAGCACCGCTCTCGGGTGGAAAACATGGACCCCAAGGAGCGGCGTGACGTGACCCGAACTCTCCATACATCGTTCATGGATATGGACGTTGACGGCAACATCATCCCGAAGACGCCACAAGCTGCGATCATGGCAGCCACTGCGTATCTCGCGGCTCACCCACCTCCGGAGGGGGACCCGAAAAGGGCCATGCATAGGTCCGCACTCACCGGACTAGGACTAATTGGAGCTTCGCCCCACGAAGACGCTCCTGCGGAACCGAAGAAGAAAGCTCCGGCCAGGCGCGACCGGAGTCCCACCCCCTCATCCGAAGAGGAAGAGGAGCACGATCTTCCTCGAAGGAAGAAGAGATCGCACCGCCATAAAAGCGACTACGACGCCAGAGACAAGCTTACACAGCGCAAGATCGATAAAGCACGCGCTAAACGCGCATGCTCGTCTGAATCTGAGATGGATGAAGACGAAGGAGAACTCTGCGGGGCTCGATGCTTCAGCAGATCCGTCCGGCGAACACAGATGCCACGCAACTTCAAGCTTACTTCGGATACTCCGAAGTTCGATGGCACGCAAGATTCAAAGTCCTGGCTCAGTGACCATCTGTCATCCGTCAAGCTTCACGGAGGCAACAAAGAAACCGCCATGCAATGCCTTCAGCTGCAGCTAACAAAGTAGCTGGTCCGCTTAGCGACCTATCATCAGGATCCATCCGAAGCTGGGAGGAGCTCGCTTACATCTTCATCCGAAACTTCAAAGGCACCAGCAAGAGGCCCACCTCAATTGAAGAATTGCGAGCCTGCACTCAGAGAACGGGTGAATCTATTCGCTCGTACATACTATGCTGGTCTACAACCAAGAACTCCGCAGCACACATATCCGAAGAGCGGGCCATCGACGCCTTCAGGGACGGGCCAACACCCAGACTTCAAGGAGAAACTTGGGCGTAAAGCCCAAGACACTCGACCAGCTCATGGAAATCGCCAACATTGGCAGACGGCAAGATTGCATCCGGGCGCAATCGATGAAGAGGACGACTACGGCCAAGACGTGAACGCCCGAAGAAGAGGATATCGCGTCTCACGAGGACCGCGACGGACCCGACATGGTCGCAGCTCGCCGACCGCCGTAATGACAATAGCCGCAAATGCGGAGGATACCGATGGAAACTTCCGCGACAACGACGACCAACGCAGCTGCGTGGCAACGCCATGCGACGAACGGACCCTCAAGATTCGACAAACTTTCGGGTCCATGCACCATCCACTTCTACATCGACAAACAAGATGGCAAAAATAAAGCTAGCCACATGCTCAAGGACTACCGCGAGTTCCGAAACTCGGAAGGCATGATGATGAGGCAACAAGCTCCAATCCCTGCGTTGAAACACACTGCGCCAGTCAAATAGTACACGGAGCTCCTCCACCGCCTATTGAGGCCCAAATCAACGGTCGACCAACAAGAACAACGCCGGGTCGATACCCCCACCAAAAGGAGCACTCAATATGATACGTAAGGACGCCCACAAATAGGGTGCAAGAAAATCACCCGACAAATCAACTTGGCCGTGCAACTCACCGCAATACGAGTACCTCGGTGGATCGGAGTCTGCATCACATTCACTCGCGGATCACCCTTGCCGATCCTCGCCCAGGTCATGCTGCCCTGGTGCTGGAGGCGCAGATCGGAGGCTTCGAGATGAGTCGCGTCTTCATGGACGGCGGCAGCGACATCAACCTAATGTTCGCAAGCACTCTAGCAGCTATGCGGATCCCGCAATGCAGCCTGGAACAATCAGACACAACGTTCCACGACATTGTCCCAGGGAAGGGCATCTTCCCCCTGGGCAAAATAGGGATCGACGTCATCTTCGGGAAGCCGGACAACTTTCGGCAGGAGCGCCTAGAATTCGAAGTGGTGGACTAGTCGTCGCAATACCGTGCCATCCTGGGACGTGTAGCATTCGCAAGGTTCCTGGCCGTCCCACACTACGCATACCTACTACTCAAGATTCCAGGACCAAGGGGCGTCATCACAGTCCACGGGAGCTTCACCCGATCGGACCAATGCGACAGGGATTTCAACAAAATCTCCCAGTCCTTCGGCATGCAAGACGAGCTCGTAAGGCTCCGCGAGGTGACGGACAATGGGCTACCCCCAGTCACAAGGCATAACGCACCCGACATGTCCTTCGACTCCACCGTCAACACCAAGAAAGTGCAGGTCCATCCGACAGACGCCTCCAAGACGGCGCTGATCGCCAACGACCTCAAAGATCAAGCATAGGAAGGCGCTCGTCGAATTCCTCCGTGAGCACTGGAAATATTCGCTGGTGTCCCCGGACGACATGCCAGAGTTCCTGGGAATTCGCCGAGCACGCACTCAATGTCTTCCTGCACACCAAGCCGGGCCAAGCACTGTCCAAAGACCGCCGAGCCACGAGCCAAAGCTATCGGCAAGGAGATCAGACATTACTGCAGCAGACTTCATCCGGAAATCAAGGAAAGCGAGTGGTCGCAAATACGGTGATGGTCTGAAGAAGGACACGGACATCCTGCGGATGTGCGTGGACTTCACGTCACTAAATAAACACGCCCAAAGGACCACTTCCTCTACCTCGGATCGACGGATCATCGATTCGACTGTAGGTTGTGAGAAGCTCTCCTTCCTCGACGCCTACTCAGGCTATAACCAGATTCGACTCAAGGTCGAAGATCAAGAGAAAACGGCGTTCATCACACCGTTCAGAGTATTCTGCTACAACACAATGCCCTTCGGGCTAAAGAACGCGGGTGACCAGCGATGCATGCATGCCTTCCTCAAGGACCAGATCGGTCGCAACGTCCAAGTCTATGTCGACGACATAGTCATAAAAACCAAGGAGGCAAGAACACTTATCGACGATCTCCGTGAGACGTTCGACAACCTTGATCGCTACAGGATCAAGCTCAATCCAGAAAAATGCGCCTTCAAGGCCCCTCGGTCACCGCTCGGTACTTCATCTCTCAACGAGGGATCGGCGAACCAAGAAAATCAAAGCTATCATGACAATGGAGAAGCGAAAAACCTCAAGGCGTCAAGCTCGCAGGCGAGTAGCGGCACTAAGGTGTTCATCACCGCATGGGCTAGAAGGCCCTACCATTTTACCGCTGCGCAAGGCGCAAGTTCGAGTGGACACGAAGGCCAACGACGATTCGAAAGCCTCAGCTGCTCCTTCCACCTCGCCTGCTTTGGTCACGCCAAAGAGCGAGCCCCTTGCTGTACATAGAAGCCACACACCGTGTGGTCAAGACACTCGTGGTCGAACGACCAAGAAGGCAAGACCCACGGGTACAACGCCCAATTTACTACCTCCGAGGTTCTCACTCCAACAAAACAACGGTACCGACTACCATAAGCTTGCCTACGGGCGTGTTCATGACGGCTTGACGATCGAGCCACTACTTCCGTGAGCATCGTGATGGTCGTCAACGAGGCACCCCTAAACAAAGATCCCGAATAACCGGAGGCCACAGACGTGGGCCTCGGGGCATTGAACTATCACCCCTGGACATCATCTACGAGAAGCGACACGCAATCAAATCTCAAGTCCTTCCAGACTTCCTGGTACACTGGATGGAGCTGCAGCTGCCTGACACCCTAGATATGTCACAGTCCTGGACAATGCATTTCGACGGCTCCAAGCGCGAAGCAGGAGCAGGGGCAGGAGTCATACTGACCTCCCCGCAAGGTGACAAAATGAAGTACATTCTTCGGATGAAATTCAGAGCCTCCAACAACGAGGCCGAATACGAAGCCCTCATCCATGGCATGAAGATGGCAAAAATATGTGGCGCAACGCGCCTGGTCATCTACGGTGACTCCAACCTTGTCGTACAGCAGACGATGAATGAGTGCGACGCACACGCCGAAAACATGATCGCGTACCGCGCGCTATACAACGCACTCGAAGGAGAATTCGACGGCTGCGAACTTTGGCACGTTGGAAGAGAGAGCAACGAGGAGGCCGATAGACTCGCCAACATCGGCTCCACTTGTGCAAAGGTACCACCAGGTGTGTTCCTCGAACAGATCTGTGTGCCATCCATCAAGCGGAAATTCCCCAAGGGATCACCCGAAGAAGCAGAACACTCGGGGGCTACGCTACCCGAAGGTCATGAAGGACCCGAAAAGTTGGATACCGTTGCCATGGTCAACCCGATGCAGGTCATGGCGGTCGAAGAAACTTGGACACGCCCATACCTCCGCCTCGATAAACGGAGAATTGCCGACAGCCCGATGATGCCCGGCCAGATCTCGTCGGTCAAAAGCCTTCACCATCATCAACGGCGAGCTGTACAAACGCCGCATTACGGGCGTACTACAACGGTGCGTCACCATCAACGACGGCAAAGCCATAATCCAAGATATTCACGAGGGCATCTACGGCCACCACGCAGGTAGCCGCTCCCTCGTCGCCAAAGCTCTGCGAGCAGGATTCTACTGGCCAACGGCCATGAGCGACGCGAAAGACATCGTCCGAAGATGCAACAGGTGCCAACGGTTCGCCGTCAAACCGCACGCACCTGGGTCCGAACTTCGACCCATACCCATATCCTGGCCTTTTGCCCAATGGGGCCTTGACATGATCGGCAAACTGCCAAAATCCTCGAAGGGAGGACACGTCTTCCTCCTGGTCGCAGTCGACAAATTCACCAAGTGGATCGAAGCCATGCCAGTCACCAACCAGAAGGGCAAAACCGCCGTCAAGTTCTTCGAATCCATTGTCTACAGGTTTGGCGTACCACACAGCATCATCACCGACAACGGATCGAACTTCATCTCCGAAGAATTCCAGGACTTCTGCGAAGGCCTCGGGATCAATATCACGTATACCTCAGTGGCACACCCGCAAACAAACGGTCAAGTGGAAAAGGCCAACGGCCTAATCGGCGCCGACATCAAGAAGCGCCTCACGAGCTCACTCGAGCACAAAGCTGGAAACTGGACGAAAGAGCTACCGTCTGTCCTGTGGAGCTTACGGACTACGCCAAACAGCTCCACCGGCTACACACCGTTCTTTATGGTACACGGAGCCGAGGCAGTGCTACCAGCCGAAGTACGCCATCAGGCTCCACGAGTCGTCGCGTACAGCGAAGCCGAGTCCACGGCTGCACTCGAAGACGCCGTCGACACACTCGACGAAGCACGGGATATAGCAGCAGCTCGATCGGTGTACCAAAGAAGTCTCCACAACTATCACAGCCACGGCTGCCAAGGTCCTTCGTCGAAGGAGACCTCGTCTTGCGACTCAAGCAAAAGCGATCGAACAAACTCGATTCACCATGGGAAGGACCCTATGTCATCACCGAAGTCATCCCAGGTGGCGCATATCGCCTCAAGCACGTGGAGTCTGGAGTCGCATACTCCAACCCATGGAACATCTCGCACCTGCGACGATTCTACCCGTAGCAACCTACCCCCCTTTTTACTTTCAATAAGGCTTTCAGCCAAGGCTACTCAGCCGAACCATGTACCTCCTCCATTACGATATAAATAAAGCTAAGTACCTCGCCCCCAACCCTCTGTTGACTATTTTCTGCAACTTTACTACATGCTACATACGCACTCGGGAGCTCCCCCCACCTCACGATTTCATCGACTGAGGACAAAACGTGTACACCTGAGTAGCTGACCACGTCAGGCAAACGAAAAGGGCACGATTAAATCAAAGCACGTGTGCTCGCAAACAAGCAAACCTTTACAACAAAGGGCACATACACGCCCACCGCAATATACAAATTTTACATCTATCTGCTTATTTTCAGGTCCTACCTATTCGAAGAATAACCCGAGCACGCTGCTCAAACAAATCTACACTGCTCGCATATCGCCTTATAGCCGTAATGCGACGCATATTCCACTCGCCACCATCTGGTCGAGGAGGTGGCCCGATCGCCACAACAGCCAAATCTACGTCGGTGCACCCTCACAAGAGACAAGGCAGCCTTCACCTCGCGACGAAGCTGCCGCACCAGCTCCTTGACATTGCTGGCACTCCGAAACTTCGTCAGAAGACCTGCAAGGGTCGTTGGCACGGCATCCAACGGAAACATGACGTGTAACACCGAGGAAAGTGATGTCTGCACTGGTAGAGCACCCGCGAAACCTGGTAGACACGATCCTGCACCGTTGCCAGAACTATGGCGCGATCACGATCCATCCAGAAGAAGTCGTCGGCCTCCATGTCCTGTTGAGTCAAGCAATTGACTCGAACAACAATACGCTCCTTTTCTTCCCTTGGAGCAAGATTGGCACCTGCGACAACCGCACAAAACAAGAGTAAGGCAAGCAGGCTCACCCGAAGAACTGAGCTACAGCCCGAAAGAAGGATCAAATTACATTGCAGCTGCTCGGACAACCGACCCAGCTCCGCCATCAAATACTCCTCTCGGCACCACGGTCGCTGGATTTCCAAACGTCAATGACCACAGAACCCAAGCAAATCTCTCTCCAAGCTGCGCACGCGATCTCGAAGAAAAGCGAGCTGCGAGGAATCATCCAATGATGCTCGTAAGGGCCTTTCGGATGAAGTGTCAACTGGGTCAGCACCCGAAGGAACCTATAGCAGCAGAAAAAAGAAGACACACAGACATTCAGCCAAGGATAGAGCACAACTCAGAGGAATTCATTAAAATATATAAGTCCACTACGTTGCACAAGGATGGCACTACAAAATATATTTACAACAAAAATAGACTACAAACTACCCTACGTCTACTATGCCTAAGGCGGAGGGCACTGAGTCGCCTCAGAACCAGACTGCCTAGCTTTGGCCTCGCCCTGCTGCCGCAATGCGTACTCAGACAGCAAGTCAATGAGCTTGGGCCCATATCGTCTGCAGCGAGCGGAGTAGGCGGCGAAGGCTACCTCGGATCCATCCGCAGCCGTAGGCATCCGAGAAGTAATCTGGGGCAGGTCCAGCTCCGCCCCAGCCGCCATGGCCATCGCCAGCCCGACGGACGCGCCGATGCCCTTCTGCTTGCGCTTATACCGCAGCGGTAACCGACAGAGCCTCTGCCAGGCATCCACATCTTCAAGGGATGCGCCCTTCGGGAAGAGCTCCTGGTAGAAGCGACCAAGGACCTCTTTCGCCTTGGCAAGGGAGTTGACGACGGTGCTGCAGCGGTCTTCGACCGCTACAGTGGCATCATCTAGAGCACTCCCGTGCTCCAGAGCACCGCGGTCGAACTCGATGCCTGCGGCATCTGAGACAAAAACGAAGAAAAATATGAAGAAAGTCAGCATAGAAGCAGATACGTAAAAAAAAAGCAAGTACAAAAGCTAACGCTCACCCGAAATAGCCTTGGCAGCAGCCATGAGCTTCTTCGCCACCCCTTTTTCACGAGCAGCCACAACGGTGGCCAGCTGCTCCTCACGATATGCGGCCTCCTGCTGCAGACGCTCTTTCGCTTCGGCTGCCTTCGTCAGCTCCAGCTCAAGGCGCTCGCACTACGCGCCTTCTGCTCCGATTGGCCAAGGCTCTTCTTCAGAGCATCGACCTCACGGAGAGAGTCGTTATGCTCCTCTGCATTTACAACAAGCAAGTGTCAAAGAACAGGACCAGGATAAGCAAGAGAAGTACTACAAGGCAGACGAATACCTTGAAGCTGCCGTAGTTTCGCCTCCAGCGTCAGGCGTTCCTCCATCAGCCGCTTGGCCTCTTGGACAAAAGGCTGCAGCAACAGGCAATAGTAGTAAGAGCAGGACTTGGAGGCTACGCCCAACACAAAGAAGCATAAACAACATCAGCATACGAAGACACTCGGGGGCTCCCTCCGTAACATCAATCAGAAAAACTTACGTGCTCCGAAGGCGAACCCGCAGGCCCGCCTGCGAAATTCTGAGGCGCAACCACCAGCCTCTCCTGCACAGGAGGAACTGGCGCAGCGTCACCAGAAGTCGCCACCTTCTGAGGAGGAGGCGATGCAATGTTCGACTCCCCCATCATCTCGCGCGCACCATCACTGGAGCCGTCGGAGGATTGCCTGCATACGAACCAATCAACACATGTGCAAATATAACAAGGGAACAAAGGACAACAGTGGCAACAAGAAAACTTACGAGCCCAACGCGCTCAGGTCGAAGATAGGAGAAGCCCTTTGGGCCCTCTTCTCCTCCTTCTTTTCTTCCTTCTTCTCCTCCTTCTTTTCTTCCTTCTTCCGCTTTGCTGGCGGGTGCGGAGCAACAGCCCGCACAGGAATGGCAGGAAGGGGAGAGGAAGAACCCCCATGAACATCATCATGACGCTCAAGGCCCAGAGGATTTACGGGAGCCTGGAGTCGAGGCATCCGACAACTCGCTAGAGCTCGTGATCGCTATGCGAATGGTCCTCACTGACTCGTCGGCATCCTCCGCCGGGATCGCGACGGTAGCTCGGACCCGGAATCCACCACTTCATTATCCGGGGCATTCGGATACCTTTCGGCAGGTGCTGCCATGCCCGCACTTTGAAGCTCGCAAAGGAAAAGGAACTTTGTTAGCAAACAAAGGAAAAGTACACAAAAAACAAAAGAGGAGCACTACGTGCAAATCTACACCTTCAGACGACCAACGTCGAAGAAAAGGGAGGAGTCACGACTTCCCGAGATTTCTTCGCCGCCTTGAACTTCAACAGGCCGAAGAGCCTTGTCAAGTTCCACCTCGGAGATTTTCTCACCGAAACCCTCGTCGGATCACGGCGCCAGAGTAAAGAAACATCGGATGCGCCTCGCTTGGAGAGGCTGCACCGACGCCAAGAAACGTCCAGATGATGTCGACACTGCTCACCTCCTTCTCGAGAATCGCTTGAGATCCTCCACCCGACGGCAGGGCCTCTATCTCCGCCACCTCACCGCCTAAAATTTGGTTTTTCCAGATCTTTTCTTCTCAATCAATTGGGAGGGGTCAAAAGGAACGAGACCAAAATCTTGCCCAGCAAGACGGAGTCACGGATGTAAAACCATTTCCTCCGCCAAGATCTTGCATGATTCGGACATGGAAAAGGAAAAGAATTGCACATTGGGACGAGGGAGATGATGAAACCCCAATGGGATACACACCATCCGAACAGATCGCCTCTTCACGGAATAAAGCTTAGGAAGAGGCCAAAGTGACTCAATGCCAAGCCAACACTTAAAGCGTGATAAAACACGCAATGTGGAGAAGGGAGTTGGGAGATGATGATGGAGTTGAACCCCATAGAAAAGAGCAGTCCACGAAGGAAGTCGTGGACCGAAAAGAAAAACCGCGAATCATGAAGGCAACAAACATAACCCGATACCCAGATGGGGACGGGATTACCTCATTGCCGGGAGTCTCACGGCCGTCGTGTCTTGGGATCAGGCTCGCCGCTCGCAGCTTACGGAGATCGCTCTCCGGCTTTACGATCGCCGCCACCGTCGGTGACGCGAAAGATGGCGGTGCCCTTCTTGCCTCCGGCGCGCTGGTCCCAATCGCAGATGAGGACTTCTTTGTTTTCCCATGGCGCTACGGCGTGGTGGCGCTACAACAAAGAAAGACAAAGGAAATGTGGAGGAAACTCTCCGCAGAAAGAAGAGCTCAAGAACGAGGCGGTGAATAGATGAACTGCTGCGTGAAAAACAAACCACGATTTCACCAGGGATTATAACAAATAAGACGACGACGCCGCCCCATCGAGAAGACCTAACGCCAATCAGATCTGCCGCACGCGTGTCGACACCAAAACGAACCGTCGTTACCACGCCGCCCACTATGTGCGAAATCGAGGAGACGTCGTAATCATCTCCACGCCGCGTGACGGTCAATTCAAAGTCGCAAGTGGGACCCACGCTTCGATCAAGTCATCTCTGGCGTAGCAGACGCTTGAGGTCATCGATCGTAAGCACTGACGTCATCAAAAGCTATACTAGCACCACTTCGGCTCCACAGCTAAAAGTACTCACTCGAATCTACAATTCGACTAAATACTTGGGGGCTACTCCTATCAGGAGCGCTGGCCGCGCACCAGACAGACAAATGAGGACAAAATTACTTATCTGAGTCCTACGTCGACTCTACGACTCCACTACGGATTCGGGGGCTACTCCCATAGGGAGGATGGATTTAAGCATCCGAAAATTTTCGAGTCCTGCGGACCTAATGATTGAAACAATGCTTGAACTGAAAGTCTCCGTTCGAGTCTGCGACTCGAACAAACACTTGGGGGTGTTGGAGATATGCCCAAGAGGCAATAATAAAGTGGTTATTATCATATCTTCACACTTATGATAAATGTTTACATACCATGCTATAATTGTATTAACCGGAAACATTAATACTTGTGTGATTTGTAAACTAAAATAAGAGTCCCTAGTAAAGCCTCTTATTAAACTAGCTTGTTGGTTAATATATGATCATGGTTTCCTGATCATGAACATAGATATGTTATTAACAACAGGATTATATCATTAGGAGAATGATGTGATGGACATACTCCTATAGATAAGCGTAGCATAAAGATCAAGTCATTTCAATAAGTTCAATTGCTATATGCTTTCTGATACATAGTAACCTAATTCCTTCGACCATGAGATCATGCATATCACCTTTGCCGGATGGATGCTTTGATGACATCAAACACCACACCGTGAATCGGGTGGCTATAAAGGTGGCATTGAGTGTTCGAAACTATTGGTTGAAACACATGGATCAAGAGTGGATTTGTCCATCCATATGACGGATAGATATACTCTGGGCCCTCTCGGTGAAATGTCATCCAATTAGCTTGCAAGCATGTGACTGGCTCACAAGGGATCACATATCACGAACGAGAAAGAGTACTTATCGAACGAGGTTGAACTAGGTATGCAGAGATACCGACGATCATAACCTCGGATAAGTAAACTATCGTGAGACAAAGGGAAATTGGTATCGTATGTAAGTGGTTCATTCGATCGCAAAGTAATCGTAGAAATATGTGGAGCCATATGAATTTCCAGATTCCTCTATTGGTTATTGTTCAAGAAGTGTCTCGATCATGTCCGCATAATTCACGAACCGGGGAGACACACTTAAGGATTCGACGTTGTTTGAGTAGTTATGGTATTATGAGAAAGAGACCGAATGTTGTTCGAGTCTCGATGGGATTCGGATATCACGAGGTGATCCGGAATGGTCCGGAGAATAAGATTCATATAAGGAAAGTCCCGTTTGAGTTCGGGAATGATTCCGTGTTTTCATCGGGAATGTTCTAGAAGGTTCGGATTGTCCCAAGACCGGGGAGGGTACATGAATGTGTCATTGAATGATTGCATCATGTACTAAGTGTTCTTGCTGTTCCAAAACTGAAAAGTCAAACTGCCTTTGAAAGTCAAACGCTAAAACAGAAACTGTGGAAAACAGAAACTGTGGGAAACAGAAACTGTGGGAAACAAGCAAGAGGAGGTTGAAACCAACTTGGAGGAGGAGTCCTTCTCCAAGCCGGGCCCAGCCTAGGCAGTTGGGAGGGACTCCTCCCTCCTCTGGCCAGCCCTCCACCTATAAAAGGAGGGGGCCTCCTCCTCTAGACACACAAGTTCCTATCCTCTAATCTTCGTTTAGAGCCGTTTTGGTTTAGAGCTTCTAATTGCCCTAGCCTTCGGTTTAGAGCCTTCTAATTGGTGTGTCTAATCTCTAGACCACTAATAGCTCTCTCATACTCCACCATACTCGCTCGGCTTAAGGCGGCCTGCGGGATCTCCCCTCTACTTCCGGTACCACGCCATTGTGCTGCCGGAATCGCGAGGAGAGTGCTACAACCTCCGCTGCCTGCTGGAACAAGGGAGAGGAAGGTCTTCGTCGAGTACCGAACGTGTGACCAACTATGGAAGCGCTGCCGGAACGCAGCGCCGGAAGGATCGTCTACGCGATCTTGAGATCGGAAAGAGTACGACTACATCACCCACGAGAATCTGCTCTCGTTAACCGCTTTGGAATCTTCGAGGGTAAGTTATTCCATCGACTCGTTGCTACAATCTAGTAGATAGATCTTGGCTTTTTTGTTTGTATGCGATAGAAATTTTTTGTTTTCCATGCTACGAACCCCTACAGGGGGCTACTCCCATAGGGAGCGCTGGTCGCGCACCCTATGAAATCTTCGACTGCGATCTTCCGGATCCGCATGCAAAAACTTTTTTGGCAACTCTGCCCCAACAAAACGCTGAGTGCGCGACAATATCCTTGGTCACCCGAAACACCTCTGAGGTGATAAATGTTCGGATGTTGCGTCTGCGACGCAAAGATAAGACCTACAGATATCATCTGATGGCCTGGCAACGCACCTGACTGCGCTCTGCTAGTATGAATCCGTACCAGCAGGTACGATGAAAAATCCCGACGGACGCGTTGGGTATACCAATTAAAATCACTGGAATTCCACTCCTATAAGTCCTCCGCGGCCTGAGTTGAATTACGCCAGCATATGTTCCAGGCCCGGGTTAAGGGACCCGAACCTGAAGAAGATCGTGTTGTTTCGTCCTAAGACAGTTAACTGACCGATCCTTGGTGAGTCGCACACGCATCAACAATCCCTACACATATACTATTAACATATAGTCGCCCCGAAGGATGGAAGAGTCCTCACCAAATCTACGATCTGACCGATCACCGGGGCTATGACATGGTTATACCCTACGGCACGTAACTCAAAGATACCTAGTCCAGCCAAGGAAGGCCCACGGCATATACGCTGGCCCATGAAGATTTTCGGGTGGCCAAGGCCCATGACGTCTTCGGATCCTTGGAGAGCAAGACTAGAGGAGATAGGAAATTCAAAGGGGTAAAACCCTAGAACTTGTAACCGACTAGGGCTACGCCCGGGACCTGCCTAAGTCTATATAAAGGCCAGGAGGGCATGTCCTAGGGCAACTCGACTCATACTTTCGCACACGCATCCACACCAGATCGAATCTGCGCACCCTGTAACGTTCGATTCCGCCGTAATCAAAGAGCAGACAAGCAGGAGTAGGGTTTTCCCTCCCGGGGCCTGAACCTGGGTAAATCTCGTGTCCCCTGGTTGCTTGTCTGTTAACTGTGCCACGATCTCCAGCATCCCCATCTTCTCCAAAACCCAAGTCCATAACAATGGGCATTGACGAGATTAAACCTCATCACTCAACTAACAACACGATACCGACAAAAGAGAAATCTTATCAAGATCATACCTTTGCCTTAAGCACCCCACTTGAGCTTGCTGTAGACCGTCTTGTCCTTGTCAAGATGGAACACCTTTCTTGATAGCTCTTGCTTGATGAAGACTTGCAAATTGCTCCCCCATACTCCATGGGGAAACCTTTTCTTTGAACTTTTCTTAATTACTCCATGAACAACGAGGATGGGAAACTACAATCATGAGATCTTCTAGAGAGGTCGCATCTTGAGCTTGCCCTTCTTCATCGCTTCTTGAGTGTTGATCCATCGAGATTCAACTCTTCACACTTGCCTTGATCTACCTCCAAGATCCTTCTTTCTTCATGATCCCAATAGGCACAAAGCCCTTGGAACATTTCTTTTTTCTCCTTCTTCATCTTTCAACTTCGAGACCAACACATGGCCCAAGTGATGCCAATGGAAAAACCTACAAGTGAAACTCAATTTACACATTAGTCCATAGAGATTGTCATTAATTACCAAAACCATACATGGGGGCATACATGCCCTTTCACATAGGTACCTAACTACTTAACTAGCAACTACTGTGTATTTCTCCCAATATGATATAAACTTGTACTTAACTAATTGTCTCAATTTATATTATAGCAATAGCCTCATGTTGATCCAGTCATCACTAGCAATTACCTTGATGTCAACAATCCTACTGGTCACACCCATGAAGATCTACTTGTGAACAACTTGATTGAGAAGGTAAAGTATCCAACAACTTTTCAGTATTTCAGTATTTCTTAGCAAAACATGTTAACTAAACATCAATGCATGTACATAGGCCGGTTGAGAGGAATTTGGAGGCAAGAGAAGTTCATGAGTCTACCTGCATCACATCATCACAAAGCTTGCTCAACCAAACTACTCCAAGTTAGTCATGTGGTGCTAGCAATGTCAAACAAGGTGAACTTGCTTAGAAGCTGATATAGATGCAACAAGAGAAGAACAAATCCAATGAAGAAATAAAAATAGCTCCACTTTAGGCAAAGTATCAAGCCGATGTAAAAAAAGCAGAAGATAAAGATAGGAAGAATCTAGAGCAAGACAAGTTGAAGTATAAACTTGAAGTAGCCAAAGCAAAAAATTGTTGTAGAGAACAGAGAGAAGAGAAAGCAACATGCTGAGCTTAAGAAGAAAGCTAAGGCTAATACCAGTAGAATAATAGAAGAGGTTACAAAAGAGGTAGCTGGGAAGAAAACGAAATAATTTGCAGATAAGAAGGCACTAGACAAGATACTAGCAGCTGAACAGAAGAGAAAAATCAAAGAGAGGTGCTAAATTTTAGCTGAAACATCACAAAGGGAAACTCATGAAGATGAAATGGTAGTTCAAGACCTATGATGGCAACCAATGCTCCAGTGGAATATGCTCATGTTCCTGTTGTCCCTCATCTACATTCCACAGTGACTGAAACCATTCCCATGTCCCAGGTAGTTACAACACCAGTGCCAAAATTTAGGAGGATGGAGTGGTATTAGGTGTCAACAAAGGTGCATAAGGAGTAGCCCAAGCTTAGCTCTACTTTATTGTACAAGATATTAGAAAACTTTTTCCTTTTGGTGTCCCAAAACTTAATTTGTGTTGGAGTTAAATGCATGTTGGTGTGTTGGATTTCTAGAACTCTTGCATGATTCCATCATTCATTTGGCTATGAATTATGCAAATGGATGTTCATGTGAATTATCTCCTTTTGGTTTCCCAGAACATGTCAAGTTGAATGTTATGAATTATGAAAATGTTAGTTTATGTCCATTATCCATAAGGTTGTTTCTATTGACTATGATAAAAAAAATTGTTGGTTTCTAGTTGTAGTCAACAATGGCAAAGAAATACATTTAATTTGAATCAAATACACAATTAAACTCATATATAAAAACATGCATTACATTTAACTGCATTGCATCAGGTTCAAATACATAATGGAAAAAAGGCATCACAAGGTTTAGCCACTAATACATATATACTTAAGAGTAGATCAACACTACACCATCCAATGCAACCTAAAAAGTACATAGATGCAGTTAACTCCCTCAGGTCTCACTTGTTCACCATTATAACATCAAACATAGCACATAGCACACACATCACACCCACTGCAATCTTGACCAAAACCACAATTTGCCTGACTTCCGATTCTTTCCTGACACCACTACCCCTTGCCTTGCACACTTGTCACTCTTGCCTCCCTCTTCCTTAGATCCAGTTCTTTACTTCTTTATTCTACCCACCCTAGAGATTCAACTATAACACCTCCTCGAATGCAGTTGTTCTCAATCAGATAGACAATGTACTCCAACTCCTAGTTCCAAAAATTGTAACCAAATTGTAAAAATAATCAAAAAAATCATCAAGAACGTCCACAAATTTGAGATGTTTTAAGAACCGTAACACAACAAATCAATCTTGGATGGTAAACAATAATAACTAAAGCAAAATGCAAATAACTGAGGCTTACTCCCATGATTTTCACACTTATAGTACATCCATCCTAGATGGTACAGCATGCCTGAGAGGGCCTGCTACACCGATCAGCCCAGGTTGGGACATCCGATGAGCAGAAAAGGTGGAGCCTAGTGGTATGAGCGCACAACGGGAAGAGCTTGCACTTGACATGGCATAGCAATGCCTGGCAGTATGGTGATAGATCGCTACCTATAGTCACTCTCTTGTGGCGGCACCACCGATTTATGGTTAGGAACCATGCAATAGAGGAGGGGAATGGCGCGAGTCGAAATGAATTGGTCCAGTTGGAACGCGAGGGGTTAGTAGGTGTTGTCGAGCGTGACAACTAGGCTAAGCTGATATGGACGAGCATGACGATGACGGGGATGGAGAGGATGTTTAGACATGTGGTGACAATGTCGCTGGTGGGTTAGTGGTGAGCTGAGCATGGCTGCAGGTGCACTCCATCTTCACGCCAACTGACTCTAGCCAGTAGAAAACAACATCAACTAGCAGCATCAGACAATAACACATGCATGAACACATGGAGCAGCGATGACCGAGCACTCTCAACGTGCTCCCGTTCATGACCGGCAGCTTGCATAGATCTCCCCGAGTTGGCATGTGCATGGGCCATGACCTCCGATCTGCTACAAATGAAGCTTTTGGTAGGTTGCATGTGGGACTCATTATTGCTAGACTTTTGGGACATGTCCATGCGAAAATGTCCTTTTAGCCACATTATCCATTTTGTTTGGTTACCTAGTTTTTCATTGGCATGAGGTGATCAACCATTCCCATTTGTTTGGTAGGCTATACACACTCTTTTTGGTTGTGCTGATGCAAATCAGTGTTTGTTTGCCTAAGTTGCACATGATTACCATGATCCAAATATGGCAAGCTTACGATTTTATTACATATTACTCCCTCCATTCCATAAAATAAGATGTTTTAGCTTTGTGAAATGAATGTATCTAGACTTCTTTTAGTGTGTGGTTCACTCTGAATCTATACACTAAAAGATGTCTAGATACATTTGTTTCACAAAGATAAAACATCTTATATTTTGATACGGAGGGAGTACATCCGATGATGTAGAGGAATCAGAACAAAACCAACTTCACAGTCACAACAAGGAGGATGACAATAATGAACTTAAGTTTAGTCTCTCGGTCCTTGAGTTGACCCTTCGCTTATAGACATAGCTTATTCCATTGGCGCAGTTTGAACATCCATAGATTGAGATACCATAGCTACATGTTGTCATAGCTTGATCAACCACAGCCTCATCAACCAAGAAATCATGGTTCTCCTCTTTTGCCTCCTCTCTAGTTTGATATTATATGTAGATGTTGTTGGAGAAAACATTGACTTGATCTTGCAGATCCTCTATGAATCATACACACCTGGATGTATCCCACTTTACACAACATACCACTAAGATGAAACATATAGAACACGTTAGGTACAACATGAGAAACATGATTCAAATCCTAACAGGACATTCACACCAGATCATACATTCAACACAAACGATAACACAATGTAAGGGGCATATCATAAACTAAGGGGAGAATGCATGATCATTACAATAATATGATCACAAGTTCATCCTATAATTATGGTATCAACCTACCACCACATCAAAAGAGGGTGTCATCCTACCACCGCATCAACAAGTTTGTCATCACATGAGGGGTTAGTATACACCACATCATCATAACAGTCCATTAGAAGTTTGTAAGACCTAGCTACCACAATAATATACATCAAGCATCAACATCAGAATTACCTTCATCACCAACATGCATTCCCATCCCCAGGTCCCCCATGAAACTGATGATGCTTGACGTGGCACTTCGTTGGTAACCCCAAGCGCAGGGTGTGAAGAGCAAGTAGCAAGTTTTCCCTCAGTTGAGACCGAGGTTATCGAACCAGAAGGAGGAAGTAAACGTCACACAGGTGTTGCAAGCAACGCGGAGACCTACTCAACACAAACTGAAAACTTTGCCCAACGAATCAGTGAGGTTGTGAAGCTCACCGGTTTGCTGTAACAAAGGATTAAATGTATGGTGTGGAAGGTAATGGTTTGCAGCAAGTAAACAAGTAACAGTGGAAGATGTATCAATGGTAAATATTGTACCGAGGTCCATAGTTCACTAGAGGTGCTCTCCTTAGATAAACAACATGGCATGAAGGGTAAACAAATTATAGCAGGGCAATTGACAGGAACTGAGCAAGGCATAACAATGAAATTACTAGTCAGAAAGATCCTATGAGATTCAATTGGGCAATGCAACAAGATACATAGACTGCCATCCAACTACATCTATTACTAGAAGTCCACCTTCAGGTTATCATCCGAACCCCCTCCAGTACTAAGTTGCAAGCAACAGACAACTGCTTTAAGCAAAGTGTGTAAGGTAAATAGTCCACATGTTCCATGAACAAGAGACCGCTGTTTTCTCCCTAGTAGCAACAGCACATCTACAACCGAAGAGATTATTGTAACTTCCCTTGGAAACCAGAGTCATGGACCCACTATCGAGCATAAATACCCCCTCTTGGATTCACTAGCAACTACTTGGCCAAGATAGCTACTAACAACGAAGAGCATGCAAGATCACAAACAACACAGACATGATAGAATCATAAAGACAAAACCATTAATCAAACCAACATAATGATCTCAATATCCATCGGATCCCCGCAAACACAACATGCATGATTACAAATAGATTAGATCTTGATCATGAACGGAGCTCACAAGATCTATACATGAAAGCACAAAGGAGGAGATACAACCATCTAGCTACTACATGGACCCATAGTCCAAGGTGGAACTACTCACGCATCATACCGGAGAGAAGGCCTGTGGGCTGATCTCCCCTCTGGCAGGGTGCCGAGAAGAACTTCAGACCCCCCTCGATCTAGGGACGATGGTGGCGGTGGATACAGACGGTTTCGTGGAAATTTGATCGGGTGCTTAGGGTTTCTGCATCAGGGGCTTCTTATAGGCGAAGGGGGAGGCCGAGGCGGCGGCCAGGAGCCCCACACCCCTCCTAGGCGTGGGGCAGGGCCCACCCGCGCCTAGGGTGGGTCTGGACACCCTGGATTGCCTCTCCGGCTCCCCTCTGGACTTCTTGTTCCCCACGAAAAGTAATTGACTTTGACGTTTGTCCCGTCCAATTCCGAAAATATTTCTTTACTAACTTTTCTGAAACCAAAAACAACAGAAAACATGCATCTGGCACTGTTGCAACTTGTTAATAGGTTAGTACCAAAAAACATGTAAAAAGCACCTCAAAGTGTAGATAAGTAAAGCAAAGTAGGTACTAAACAAGCATGGAGCATCAAAAATTATAGATACGTTTCCGACGTATGAAAAACCCAAGCTCTATAGCTTGTCATAGAACTTTTCTAGGTAGGTTCTAAGCCACAACACCTTGTGTGACTCAACCATGTTCACGAAGCTTGAATGATGGGTATTTTTTTCGACAAGGTGGTTGACAGCCGCCATGAGAGACTCTTTGCTGAAGTCAACCATGTCCATGATGGCCCTATAGAGGTTTGGCTGCATGTCTATTATCTTTTTCTCCTGAATGTCCTAGGCCACATCCTTGATGGCATAGGTCATGTTGGTGAAGTCCACGAGCTCATCAATGGCAAGGACGCCCTGCTTCCTCTTCCCTATAGAAGTTGGCATGTTAGGGATGTTCTCGGCTGGATTTTCAGGGCCATCGAGGATTACCATATGTGTCCAACTCCTCGGTGTCGTGATCATCATATGAAGGTGTAGGTGTTGTTGGAGGCGTCCAAACGGCCTAACTTGAGCCCATGGCATACTTGTTAGTGGCCAGGACAAACGATAAGATGGTCTGCATCTCACTGTAGTTGAGGATGTGCCTGTTCAGGAACTCAACATCCTTCAGAGTTGGGATGATCCAATGGTTGCAATAGTGTGTAAGTTGTGCATGATCATGATTGTTAATGGTGTGCAAGGAATGTATAAGACAACGTGCTAACCATGATGTGCCCAATATAATGCTCACTCTTCAAGATGGTGGTTTTGGTGTTTCACACCAAGCACCACTCAAATCTCTAATCCTGCTAAGGGTGAGACACCTCACTCTCCACTACCTCAGGTGATTTTACACCCGAGTGTGGCTACAATCAGCTCCACAATGCTCGAACAGAGCCTTTGCACATGCAGTCAAATGGACTTCCTTGAAGCCCTTGTCAGTTTGGACGCCAGTCTTTATGGTCTCGCACATCTTCTTAAGGACGAAAGTGGACATGAAGGGCAACCAATTCATGGTACCCTTTGCTACAACAACCTTCTTAACCCTATCGGCCTTTTGCGCCTTCTCATCCTTCTTGTTCTTCACAATCTTTGCAGCAACCTCTGCAACAACCTTCCTCACTAGGTTCTGCACACAAGATCATGGAAGTTTGTTGCAACTCATTCCGAGACCTGCACGTCACTCTCATGATCTAGATAATAATCATCCACAAATCAAGGATCCATGACTCTCCAAAGGGGACCAAGGCCTAGGTAAAGTCATCACACAAGGAGTCCTACATTCAACATGGATGACAACGTGAAACAGTCATGGGTAACTGGCTATTGCAGAAAGATGCCAATCCGACACTTGTGAGGCGCCTCAAGCCAATTCCCACCTGGAATAGACGGACGACGGAGCTACCGGCTAGGGACTAAAGCACTGATAGGACTAAACGACCCACCATCTAGGCTGGACCCCAGGTGTCATGGCATGGTATAACCCCTCGCTATGTCACGATCCCGCTCTCCACCCGACGAAGCCATTTCCGGAGGCTCGGAAGTCCACCACGACGTCATCCACGAGGCATGGTTTCTAGAGGCCCGCTAATAAGGGACTAAGCAGGACGACCAATGCATTCAACACGGCAAATGTCCAATCGGACAATGGCGATAACTCCTTGGCCATGCCTCGGCGGCCATGGCTGAGTCTATAAAAGGAGAAAATGGTAGGACAAGGAAGAAACACACCACCATCCATCCAAATTCACACACATTTCCACCATATCACTAAGGAGAAGACTCGGGCGAGAATATCACTAGAGTAGTAGCAGTAGTTCATAGGATAGTTCATACTCAGGCTCTTAGAGCACCCCTTGGTTCATTCTGTAGGGTTTCGTAGCATGGAAAACAAAAATTTTCTACCGCATACAAACAAACAAGCCAAGATCTATCTACTAGATTGTAGCAACGAGTCAATGGAATAACTTACCCTCGAAGATTCCAAAGTGTTTAACGAGAGCGGATTCTCGTGGGTGATGTAGTCGTACTCTTCCCGATCTCAAGATCGCGTAGACGATCCTTCCGGGCGTTGCTAAGCAGCCCCTTGCAATCGGTCACACGTTGGTGATTGATGAAGACCTTCCTCTCCTTGTTCCAAAGAAAATGGAGGTTGTAGCACTCTCGCTATTCCGGCAAGACAACGGCGTGGTACCGGAAGTAGAGGGGAGATCTCGCAGGGCTTCGCCTTAAGCCGGAGCGAGTATGGTGGAGTATGAGAGAGTCCTCGGTGTTCTAGGGTTTAGACACACCAAGGAGGAGATGCTAGAGCCGGCGGCTAGGGTTCCGGGGACCCCCAAGTCGGTGGCTAGGGCAAAACCCTAGGGGGTGGCGGCAGCTATGGAGAGCTGCAGCTTCTAGGGTTTGAGGAGAGGGATTGTTGTGTGCTAGGAGGGAGCCCTGCCCCTCCTTATATAGGTGGAGGGGGCGGCGGCCAAGGGGAGGGAGGGGAGTCCCTCCCCAACTCGGCTTGGAGGGGGCGCCGCCGGTTGGAGGAGGATTCCTCCCAACTCGCTTTCCACTTCCTCCTCTTTTCCTCTTTCCAAAAACTTGCCGTTTGACTTTCAAACTAGCCATTTGACTTTTCAATTTAGGATTTGAATAAACCCTTTATTTTGGACAGAGAATACACTTAGTACATGATGCAATCATTCCAACTTATAATGACACACTCATGTACCCCTTCCCCTCCGGAGTGCCGGACATTCCGGAACCTTCTAGAACATTCCCGATGAAAACACCGGAATTATTCCCGAACTCCGAAACGGGACTTTCCTTATATGAATCTTATTCTCCGGACCATTCCGGATCTCCTCGTGATATCCCGGATCCCATCCGAGACTCCGAACAACATTCGGTCTCTTTCTCATCATACCATAACTACTCAAAACAACGTCGAATCCTTAAGTGTGTCTCCCTACGGTTCGTGAATTATGCGGACATGATCGAGACACTTCTCCGAACAATAACCAATAGAGGAATCTGGAAATTCATATGGCTCCCACATATTTCTATGATTACTTTGCGATCGAATGAACCACTAACATACGATATCAATTTCCCTTTGTCTCACTATATGTTACTTATCCGAGGTTATGATCATCGGTATCTCTGCATACCTAGTTCAACCTCGTTACCGATAAGTACTCTTTTCTCGTTCCCGTGATATGTGATCCCTTGTGAGCCAGTCACATGCTTGCAAGCTAATTGGATGACATTTCACCGAGAGGGCCCATAGTATATCTATCCGTCATATGGATGGACAAATCCCACTCTTGATCCATGTTTTTCAACCAATACTTTCCGAACACTCAATGCCACCTTTATAGCCACCCAGTTACGGTGTGGTGTTTGATGTCATCAAAGCATCCATCCAGTAAAGGTGATATGCATGATTTCATGGTCGAAGGAATTAGATAACTATGTATTAGAAAGCATGTAGCAATTGAACTATTAAAATGACTTGATCTTTATGCTATGCTTATCTATAGGAGTATGTCCATCATATCATTCTCCTAACGATATGATCTTGTTGTTGATAACATCTCAATGTTCATGATAGGGAAACCACAATCATTTATCAACCAACAAGCTAGTGATGTATAGAGGCTATACTAGGGACTTTCAATTTAAGTTTACAAATCACACAAGTATCAATGTTTCCTTGTTAATACTATTATATCATGAATATAAACATTTATCATAAACACAAAGATATAATAATAACTACATTTATTATTGCCTCTAGGGCATATCTCCAACACATTCTACCCAAATTCATTACTCTAGTCAAAAGAGAGACTTGACACGCCATCTAGACTCTCTAGCCTTCGTCCACCATAGTTACCGTCTAGCCCTCTGGGCTGCTAGCCGGAACACCCCATTGTAATATCTGGGCACCTCACATGCTCCCATATAATAAAGCCAACATAGGACGTAGGGTTGTTACCAGATCATCATTTAGAGCCTGAACCTTTATAAATCTTGCTTGCCTTGAGGTTGTTATCCCATCAGTTCATGATCACAAGCCCTTACACCTACAAATCTACAACATGAAATTTAAACCTTATAGATGACACACTAGGTAGGGGCTTTATGCATCACTCTCAAGCATCATGATGCCCCTTCCTAGCCCGCCAATAGTGATTGCGGCACACCAATAAGCCATCATGATGCAGAACAAGTGTTGAGCAAGGAAGAATCGCGCGCTCGTGCCAAATGTGCCGGCCGGAGGCTTTTTCTCTACAGGCCCATGGGGAAGGACACCTACAGATTCCCCTGGGACAAGGCTACCACCAAAAAGGCAGGAGAATACTTGGTAGTCGACCACTTCATGTCTAACACGCTCGATGAGGGGCTGGTTTAGGAAGTGGCTTGTCGGCGCCTGGGCACTATCCAGGAAGTGTGCGACATAGTGGAGGACTACTACGGAGGCGAGCGCAACGGTATGGTGATTTGAAGCTGGATTAATGATATGAATCTCACCTACTTAGGGCTGGCGGCTTTTAGAGCTATCATATGGCAAGCCCCATATTCTCAAAACTTTAGCCCACCGGTATGCGGCATGTACATGAGAAGACAACATCCACTAACTTGGTTGGAAGGCTATCTGGCCTTGTGCCAAGATCGGGGAGGCATGGTGGAGTGGGAAGCCCGATATCTGCCATTTTGTTTCCCCGAATTGACTTGAGAATGGATGCATAACCTACCCAGAAACTCCATTGCTGATTGGGAAAACTTGCAAAGTGAGTTCCTGGATTATTTTTGGCAGGAGCAAGAGGGTGAGTCCGGCTAGAAGTCCGGCATCAGGTTGATGCCCAAGTCAAAGGGGACCTACCTTGTCAGGGCCCAAACAGGGCGGTAGGAGGCTATCCCACTCGGGGCTCGGAGATTTCTGATGGGCAAAGAGAGACCCAAAAGCCTTCGTTATCACTAATCTCTTCACAAGAATACAAGACCGATTGCGAGCGGACCAGCAAGCAGAAGCTCGCTCGTTGAATATTGATGGGGTGTGTCGCATGGTTGACAAAGCAGTTGCCTGGCTGGCAAGAGAGGCCGGAGATCCTCCCGACCCACTGTGCAAAATCAACAAGCATAGTTCTGGACGACCCAGAGGGATAGCACCTAGGGAAGCCAGAGGGGAAGAAAAACCTCTGCGCTCCTGTCATAGCAAGTGACACCGTCAAATCTCCCAAGGATTGATGCCGGAATGATCAACATTGTGTGGCGTCGGTCCCAAGGAGCACTGCAGGGAAGAAAGCATTAGTCTTTTATAACCTTCCTAGGGTGCAATAATCCACCCAACTGTGAAGTTGCAAATCCCGCAGACCCTCAACAGAAATTTCTCCACTAAGAGAGGTAGTAGACGGGATGTCGCTCTATTTCCAGGGATGGATGAAGGATGACTCTAAGGGGATGCCACTTTGATGCTCCCCTTCCCCACCGACCCGATCCTTACAAGGTACCCTAGTTACCGACACTCACTCATAAGCCTTACATAGTTCATTTCATAGGATGTGTCTCTCACCTTGAGTTTGATCCAACTGAGAGTGGACGATTACATATGCGTGGAGGGTGGATATCGACTAGGATTCTTGACAACTACTTGTAAGGGAGAGAAAAGTGATGGTAAAAAGGTAAACTTTGGCATGTATGTTCATGGTGGACTAGGGAAGAGTGTGTGCTATTTGGTACATGGTGGAATAGCCCTCTTAGCTCTACACTACCTCTGGCCTCTTTGTGCTGATTTTTTCTCTTGATTTTATCTATTATACCTCGTCCCTTACTTTGATTTATTCACCATGGATAGGTGTTGAATTTTATTGACTTGAGTAATTCATCATGTAGATGCCTCATAGGATAAGCGCCCCGGGGTTAAACTAACTACCCCTCCCTCCTCGCGTTAAGATTGTTTCTCAAAACTCTAAATGATATAACTTTTATTTCTATTTTTTAAAAGATTATCAAATGCAAAAAAGTATATGGGCCTAGGACACCTCCCTTCCGTACAATACCACTTTATGGGTTGCTGCTCCTGAAAAATTATATAGGTTGGAAAAACAAAACAAAAATTTCCCTTCTCTAAGGTTAGGAGAGGTGTTGTTTGGGGGCGAGTCCTCTGAGAGTGAGAGAGAGAGAGAGGGGTTCAAAAATGCTACTCCCTCCATCCACAAATAACTGATTTGTGTTTATCTAGATTCGAATGCATCTATACACTAAAATGCGGCTAGATATTAAATCTAGACAAAACCAAATCAGTTTTTTCTAGACCGAGGGAGTATAAAATATCTTTTGGACCATGCATGTGATTGCGAAGCATGTTTGCTGTTATATTAATCGGCTAGATCTTTGAAACTAGGTTGTCTCTACAATTCGCAGGAGCACCTTCCTGACATTTACTTCAATTTAACCTAATCAAGATAACATCACCTTCACAATGAAATAGTCATAATGTAACATTGCTAGAAAGAAAACCAGAGGGGGTAGAAAAATAGTAACGATGGTGAAGACTTGTGCCGACAGGCGACAGCGATACCATATGGACACCGGAAGAGGGTTTTGCCTTACAATTTGGCGGTTGATGGTAATTTCTCGACAACAAGACTGAGTAGCAGGAATGAGCCAAACAAGATGACGAGGGACGTGGCCATCAAGATGAGCATTGCTTGTAGCGTTATGGTTGGGCTTAGGAAGAAGATGGCTGCCATGGCACCTGATTGCCAGACCCTAAATTGTGCAAAAGCTGCCTCCTGCATTTGTCATTTCGGCAGATAGATTCAGTATTCCTCTGAGGTGTCTATATTATATATATCATCAAATGCTGTATGTCAATACAATTTCCTGAGATTACCTTGACATCCTCAAAGAGCAACCCAAGTAAGACACTTAGCTGTGTATTCAGAACTCCATTACCAACACCCCATAAGGCACCTAAAAATAGTGGAACCGCTACACCAAGTAGTCCACCCATTGAACTGTATGGCATGGCAGACAAATATGATTGCACTGAGAATAGAAGTGACAAACAAAAGAATAATTAAACAACACAAGGGCGAGTAGAGAAATCAAACGGGTAAAAAAGAAACAGCCAGAAAAGGACAACAGCCTGAAGAATAGCTCCGACGGACACTATAAATGTAGCTGAACGAAGCCCAGAGGTAAAACGTCCAGCAACCAATGAACACTGAAATGTTAGACAAGCCACGAAATTCAGCTAAACATACAGCATGGTCTTTCCAATAGTTTAGAATGAATGAGTAATATGCAAATAAATCTGGATAATTCAAAAACAAGATATGAAACAGAGATGCAGCTAAGCAAATATTCTAACAATTAACATCAAGCATATAGTCTGACTTACGACTACATCAGCTACACCAAATACTGCCATGGCGCTGCCGATTCCAGATATGCCAAGCACAGGTGTCACAATACTCTTTGTGAATACGACCCTAATCAATCCACAACATCCACTTAGGAAAAGGATACTGACAAACAGAACCACCTTGCATGCTGAAAAGATTATTTTTGTTCTCACCATACAAATGCCTGTTGTAATCCTGAATACACCATCAGAGGAATTAAAAGAAGCATCCTCCAGTCCTTTAGAGGGCAACAATATCCTTCAATATAGCTCCAAACGAGGATTTTGTTAAAGAATCATTTTGTTTCTCGTTCCTTTTGGACAGTAAGCACATGAATACAATTCCTAAAATCGTGCAGCCAAGGAACACAAGAAACAGCAGATTTTTGCCTGTTACACTTTCACCACCCTGACGTATAACAAAAAACGTAGGATCAAACAAGATGACTAAACATGTGGCGCAAGTAAAATCGCAGTGCACACGATTCTAGTGTGACACTAACAAAATTGTAAATTAAGATACTAACCTTTCTGTTTCTCAGAACAGCAAGGGAGATCAAATTTCCAACGACCTACAAAATTCAAATGCAGCACATCTCATGAAGTCAGAGACCATTGTACCGTTGTAACATAACAAGGTATTTTTCTTATGTAAGGAAGAACAGAAGCATGAGGTATGAAAAACAAACACCAAAACATGTTTTCTGTACCTGTGTGCTAGCGAACACACCCCAGAACTCTCCATTAAAGCGTCCTACAGCCGGACCATCAGGTAGATTATTGTCTCTTGCATGACTAAGGGCAGCGGAAGTAAGATATGTGTCCTACACTGTGAAAAGTATGTATGTAAGCCAGACAAAAGTTTAGATTAAATACTGTAGCTTGTTGCAATGGAACATAGTACTATTACCTTCCCAACCCAAATGATTGCTGCAGTAAAACCTAAGTACACTGAAGCTGGCACCATTGTATACCTGGTAAGTTATCAAATGGAATCTCATTATGGAAGAACGTTGAATTTAGTCAATTTATATTAAGAGTGAATTCCACTTTTTACCTTCTACTTGTGCATTTGTGACACTAATTACCCTATATAGTGAAAATTCATCTAAATTACCATGTTTGGAAACTTTAAACCCTCATTTTCTGATGCATACCTATTGGGCAAGGTGTGAGGTGACGATTGAACCTCAAAATTATCGAGATGGTAACAAAGAATAGAACATTTGGTGCAGAGAAGGGTAGATATGATCGACGACGATGTCCTCCGATCTTGACATATTTTATGGCGGCACATCGTCCTAACATGTCAGACTTATCCAAAACACATGTTGAATGCTAAAACATACAAAATCATGCTTAGAATTTTTTTAAATAGGACATTCGGGTACAACTTCTACTAAATGGGGTAATTAGTGTCTCAAATGCACACATAGAGGGTAAAAAGTGAAATTCACTCTTATATTAATTCCCCCACAATTTTACTCGATTGTACAATTTTCTAGATAAGGAAGCACATGAATCCAGGCTAAATGCCATTTTTCTGATACATATGTGTGTTATCTTTTTTTCTTCCGAAAAAGAGGTAACACCGTCTCTATTGCACGGACTGATAATAAATAATAGAAAGCCGCATGCATAGGCGGGGTGCACCATTTTCGAAAAAAAATTGCATCGACTGATTGACACAACATGTATATGGGTGCTATGCATAAAAACATTGAGCTTTAAAGGAAAAAGTTCATTTCAAACCCTAAATTCATAGAGGTTTGGCAATTCAAACCCCAAAGTCGAAATGCAGATGAGTAGGAAAATATCAAAGAGAGTGAGAGTGGATAAAGATAGAAGATAGATATGACATGTGGGCCAACGCAATCAGTGAGAGTAGCAATTTATGATTTTATTTTTCTATACTAAAAATAGATCCAAGGTTCGATTTAGACCGGGATTCAATAATTCAGTGTGTGAACGACCGGGATTTCGACTTTGAGGTTTAAATCGTCGAACCTCTATAAATTCAGGGTTTAGAATGAACTTTTTCCAGCTTTAAATGATTGTAACTGTACATTGGACGTTTGAAAGAAAAAAATAAAATAAGATTTAACCTCATCTATATCTATACTACTATTAAAAGAGCAAACATTTTCTTTTTTAAGTGCACACACTAAACATACACAGTCGAACTAGGACCGTCAGATCAGCCCACTTTATCAGATCTAACCGCCTAGATTGATCTATCCTTGTCTGGCGTGCGCTTAGCAATTTGCGGGGAGCGAACGCACTCCACCGGCAGAGGAAAGATTCAGCATCCACTCATCTAAAAAAAACTAAAGAAAAAAATCACACGCCGCCGCCGTTCTATCGCGTCCATGCAGGGCAGCCCTACCCTGCCCTTCGACCGCGCCTCTTAGGACCAGCGAGCTACACCGCCACGGAGCGGGCCGCATCATCGCGGGTGCCGGCGCCTCCCATCCCCACCCTATTGCGGCCCTATACTACTATTAAAAGAGCAAACATTTTTTTTTTTAAGTGCACACACTAAACATACACAGCCGAACCAGCACCGTCAGATCAGCACACTTTATCAGATCTAACCGCCTAGATTGATCTATCCTTGTCTGGCGTGCGCTTAACAATTTGCGCGGCAGAGGAAAGATTCAGCATCCACTCATCTAAAAAAAACTAAAGAAAAAAATCACACGCCGCCGCCGTCGTTCTATCGCGTCCACGCAGGGCAGCCCTACCCTGCCCTTCGACCGCGCCTCTCAGGACCGGCGAGCTACACCGCCATGGAGCGGGCCGAATCATCGCGGGTGCCAGCGCCTCCCATCCCCACCCCATCGCGGCCCTGCACAGGGTCGCTGCCTCGGCACACGTCGGCTTGGGCTTACCTGAGATCTACGAGGCGTCAACCTCCTCTTCCCCTCTGACCACGCCCCTGCGAGCTCCTCTCCGCCAAGTACCAAGTGCATCCTCGCTGATCTTATGTGCCTCGACAAGTACCATACAATGGAACCACCCATCTCCTCGCTACTGCCAGGTTCCCCTAATCCCCTTACTCTTCTTTTCTCTCATCTTTTTATCTATCGTGCAGTCTTCAAAGCTCCACGCATGCACTGGTCATTCATGCAGTTTCAGATATGGAGCAGTTAGATCTGCCATGTTAATTACCTGATCTAATTAGAGACATTTTGAGTTTGATACTTTAGACTATTTGAAACCTAGATATATCATGGATTGATAATTATTAATCGAGATCTTTCTACTCCCTCCGACCCATATTAGTTGACTTGGATTTGTCTAGATTTGGATTTATCTAGACATGTTTTAGTGCTAGATACATCTGAATTTAGACAAATTTGAGTCAAGTAATATGTGTCAGAGGGAGTACTTACTTTTATCCTGTAATTTGTCATTGTTTAGTTCGGGCCCCTTAACCAATTCCAATATGAGCCTTTGCTTGCGAAAACTGCTTGTTGCGGCAGTCTCCCCTACTGTTTTCTCTGCCGTCCAGGTTCCTGCAAGCCAATCAATTTCTGCGTATCCAACATGCTTCTCTATAGTATTCATTTGAGTATTAGTGTATTCAGGGCAGTAATCCTTGACCGGGACCATGCTCAGATCTGTAGTGTGCTTGAAAGTGGGCCCAAGTTCCATTCTATAATTTGTGGTAATTTTTATTACAAGTCATCTCCTATGGAATTGGTGTGGCATGGACATAGATTGGAACTGATTGTGCTCATGATTGGATCTATTGTTTGGTTAATTTTGTGTTAACTCTCATGTATAGGATCGAGATGAGAGACTTGGAATTTATGATGTTGAAGTCATAAGGAAAAGTAAAATTACAGCCCTGCCAATTCGGAATAAATCAAAATAGTTGGTATTTTTGAGCCATGTAGATGGCTACATGTCTGTTCTTATATGGTCATTATTTTGTTTCAGTAAAATTAATTATTTGTTTCTTACATTGTTTCAGTAACCTTAATGCATAGATATTATATTCCTATATGTGCAGAGAAATTATAGATGCATCTGATGTGCTTTCATGGAAATCCTCTTCAACCTCTCATGTCACTTTGCAGGTTAATGGTCTCTTTTAGATAATTTTATTTGCCATCTTGATGAACTATTCAGTTAATGTCAAAACAAGCTGAATGTGAGAATAACTTATGCTATCTCTATGCTTCAGCGATTCAGTCTACGGGTTACATCTAGGAGTTTGCATTTTGCAGTGCTGCAACTGGAAGGTATCTCACAATTAAGCTAAATCTTATGCTCCTTTTTGTTAACAGGAGATGCACATTGTTTATTTTTTCTAGAATTACTCTCGTACATTGATTTTTATCAAAAGTAGATGTAAATCAAGCTTGTTTTGTGCTATGGATGTACCAGATTTGCTAATTCAGATTGTACCATGCCAAGAAGAAATCGGCATCACCAGACTTCAAGGTTGATGGAGGCCAGATGATTGTTAGCTGGGCTGAACCTAAAGGATCCATATCATCATTAGATTCTTCTTCTGTTGCTGCTGCTCAGATGAACAACATGCATGGAAAATTAAGCTCCTACGCTCACCATTTGTACTTGAAATATGTACGGTATAGTACTTTAGTTTACAGAAGATGGACCTATTTAGTAATTCTGTATTGATGGTTATATTGGCGAATTTCCTGGTAGAAGAAACACTATGTTGCTCCTTTATGCCACAATCTACTAGAAAGAAATAGCAGCCTCTTGCAAAGGAAACAAATTATGATTTATTTGAAGATTAATGCTAACTTGCTTATTAGTCATATCTCTTCCGCACTGAAATGGCTAGATGGGAATTGGGTAGATGGGCGATGCCGAAGATACTGAACTTTGGAACAATGTGAGAAAAGAGATAATATTACCGCCATAGAAAGGTCAATCTGTGTAATGCCTTTTCATATGTGACTGTTTTAAACTATCAGCTCATTCCCGTGCAAATTTGACAAGCCATTAATATGGCTGAGAGGATTAGGGCTCGCGGAGCTGTTGGCCGGGGTTTATATTCAAATGCTTTCCAACCTTCGCGAGTAGTAGCGATCGCTGCTGGATACCATCAAGAAGCACCCTCCAGCCTACCCAACTGACGTCCATGCGTTGTCATAGTGACCACCAGCCGTATAAGTTTCAGATGTCTGATGCAAGTGCAGACTAGGAAGTTTGGGAGCAAGTGTGCAAGTGCAGACTAGGAAGTTTGGGAGCAAGTGAGTACGTGATCTCACTTTGTTGATTACCGCTTTCTCTTTTATTTCGTCCACTATAAAATTCTTATATAGTTTTGTTGTCAAGTGAGATCCATAATTTCCGATGAGGTTCATGTTGCAACTTGATGCGGAAACAAAATCAACAGACGGACAAAAGGGAACCTACATCATGTATATTTTTGTTTTCGCTGGTACTTGTACTGTTGTACAATAGATAGCCAGCATAACATACTACAACTTGCAGGCTGAGAAAAGACAGATCCATAAACACATCGTGCCCACGAGCAAGAGAGTGTTTATTCCAAGAGTTATATGTTTTCATGGCAGATTCTATCTGAGGCATCATGGCATCACACGTCGGGCACAAGACTGCAACATTTTCTTGTGCAAGAAAATACAAAGCCTGTAATGTAAAATGCAGGGATGACGTTGCTCCATGCGAGGACATGGTGCCACCTTTGTTTTCTGCTACGCTTGTGTCAATATGAAGCAGATCTTATTTCTTTTGTTTAGTATTTATAATATGATAGAATCATTTTTTTTGGTATGAGATGCGTATCCTGTTTCGACTTGGCAGAGCCAACATGTTCTGTAATGCAGTAATATTTTACTGGATATAATCTCAGACCCTTTCCCCGCGTTGTTTTTTATGCTTCCATTGAGATACGTTTTTCCCATTTTCTCATAGCATTAGGTGCAGTTCTCATGTCAAGTAATAACTTATCTGGTGCAAGAGATAACTACTTTGCTACAACGCTATGTTGTGATGAAGCTGAATTGATCCAAGGGAATGCATAAAGTTTCTTAGGTGAACAAGATTTGGATGAGCCAAAGCGTACTAATTCTAGCTACAAAAGAAATCCAGATCTTTTTCTCTGTATAGGTGAAGTCATTTCATGTAATTGTAATTTGTAGTAGCTACGCAACATTTTTAAGGTTGTGGGTGTGCGATGTGTGCTGATGTTGTGAAGTATAGCATTTCTTTGCTCTATATAGAAGATTGTTAGCCTCATTTTCATCATGATTTCCATTCATTCTATGCTCAAGATATGTGTTTTGCAGAAAAACAAATGTGTGGTACAAATAGTAAAAAGAGAAACACGTGCGTGCATGTGCACAATTACTAGTGTTAAGATAATGTGAAGTTGATATAAGAAGAGAGGAAAGCAGAACCGCGCTTGTCAAGACTAGCTAGGCTGACATTCCAGCCATAATCCATTCAAAGGCCCAGAAATGGAAGTGCTAAATGTTTGATGTGATGGTGCCCTCAATCCTTCAATCCAAAGGATTTTGGCATGAAAAATTCATATGTATTGAATTGCATGTACTAGTCAATACAACTAAAAGTTTAAACTTAAAAAAAAGGCTAACACTCACCCTACGTCATTTACTCTTTGTTCTATTGTGACGTGTGTTTAGAAAGCCGCAATATTTTTTTTTAATTCTTGCGTTGGACAGAATTATCATACGACCATCTGATTTGATATCAAATTAAATTGCATGCACTAGCTAACTCGACCAAAAGTCCAAACTTATGTAAAAGGCTAGATAATTATTTGTTCAACAATATGGATCGATATCCTCCAAATTCCTATGAAATATCTTTGATGCAAAGATGTCCTCAGCCAAACTTGTCTACGGCTGGCTAGGCGATTGTAATTGATGTCACACTTTGTCATGCCAAAGAGAATCTACCGTCCATGTCGTGTCAGATTCAGATTGTTTTATCCGGAACTTACCATTTCGGAAGGAGGTTGGCGAAGACGAAGAGCGCGTAGCCGCTGGTGCCGACGACCAGCGCTCGCCTGGCGCCCAGCCACCTCACCACCGGCGAGGCTGCCATCGCAGAGAGCGTGAAGGAGACGTACAGAACACCCATCGACACGGCGCCCAGGTCTCCGTCCTGCAAGTACGGATACGTTCGTACGTCAGGGCCGGGGTAGAAAGTTTCGTCCTAGCAGCTTGTTGCGAGCTACTAGTACTACGTAGGTATGTTGGCACGTACGTACCGTGTTCAGTGTACTCTGGAGGTTCTGCGTGGGGAGGTAGGCGGAGAAGACGAAGAAGAAGGCAGCCGAGAGGAGGTGCACGTCGGCGGCGCCGTGCCTCCAGGTCCCGAGATGGGTGTGTTTGCTGCAGTCTTCTCCTCTACGCCGTCGCAGCGGGAGTCCTCCATTCATTATGGCAGGTACATCATTCATAAGCATTCTAAAGTGCCTCTAATAGTTAAATTAGTGCTAAGGCATTAAAAAATACGGGGAGGGTCGTGTAGGTAAAAGTTATTTGAGACAGTTTTTAAAAGTGCCTCTAAATCATAGTTATTTGAGGCACTACGATTAATGCCTCTAAATCCTAGCCAATTGTGGCACTATGACTAGTGCCTCAAAAACCAACTTAAGACACGAATTAGAGTGTCCCTAAAACCCAACCATTTAAGGCACTATGACTAGTGCCTCTAAAACCCAACCATTTGAGGCACTATCACTAGTGTCTCTAAAACCTAACCATTTGAGGCACTATGACTAGTGCCTCTAAAAACCAACTTTTTGAGACACTATCACTAGTGCCTTTAAAACCTAACTTTTTGAGGCACTAGTGCCTCTAAAACCCAACCATTTGAGGCACTATGACTAGTGCCTCTAAAAACGAACTTTTTGAGGCACTATCACTAGTGCCTCTAAATCCTAGCCAAAAGCAACTGTGTACTACAGTGACATATATTACAAAATGGCTCAAATCAATCGAATTATATTAGGTAATGCACTCAAATCAAATCATAGCGACATATATTACAAACCACATTACAGTGACATATATTATATTACCATGAAATATATTACAAACCATATTACAGTGGCCCACAACCATTGTTCACAGCCATATCTTACAATGACATATATTACATATGTTCACAGTCATATTTTACAGCGACTTTAAATAAGCTGAGACCATGCAATATCATCAGCTGCTTGGCAATCCCTTGTCTGAGCTGTCTGAGTTTGAGACCATGCAATATCATCAGTCTGCATTGTTAAGATTTGTCTGAGTTCAACAGTTCAACAAAAGGAGCAGCTAGTTCAACAGAAGGAGCAGATAGTTCAACAGTTCAACAGTCTGCATTGTTAAGATCTATCTGAGTTCAGACTAGTTTAGGAGTTTACTTGCCTTGTGTGGTACTTGTGCTGTAGCAGCAGGAGCAGCAGCTTGCTTCTGTACTCTTGATCAGGTTTGTTTTCTCTAACTTTTGCGTGGCTCATGACTGGTTCATCCACAATCTGCACATTTTTTAGTTTAAACTGTTGTCAGTGTAATATTCTGAGCATTTGTAATAGTTTACAACTGTAACTTGCCTTGTCTGGTACTTGCGAATCTGTTGTAGCTGTAGCAGCAGGAGCAACAACAGTTTGCTTCGGTACTCTTGATCTTGGTTTTTTGATCTTGATCTTGGTTTCCTGGCTCATGACTCGTTCATCCACAAGCTAAACATTTTTTTTCATGTATTAGTACATGAAACAGTTCAGATATTGCTGGAGCAGAAGCAGTACATGTAACATACCTTTTCATGCATTTGAGAATCTGTGTTAGCAGAAGCAGTAGCAGAAGCATAAGCAACAGCAGCAGTTTGTTTCTGGTTTCTGGAATTTGGTTTCTTCACTCTACCTTTTGCCTGGATCATGACTGGTTCATCCACAAGCTGCACATTATCTCATGTATTAGTAGATGAAACAGTTCAGATATTGCTGGAGCAGAAGCAGTACATGTAACATACCTTTTCATGCATTTTTTTTAGGGTAAAACAGTAGGGCAAAGTACCCCACTGCAATTTTTATATATCATAGAGTGTTACAAAAAAAATATTTACAAGCTCAAGCCACCTCAAAAGAGGGATAACATTCTAAGCATCTATCTCCTGTCTAAATTATTTTCAATCCAATCTTTGAGGCCCTGATAATTCTTCTTCTTAATTCTATACATGACCCATCTTAATTCCTGAACGACAATAGCCCTCCATTCCTCAAGTGAAGCATGCTTGTTGTTGAAGATTTCATTGTTTCTGCATATCCAAATGCCCCAAGCTCCAAGTATAATAATTTCCATTGCAAAGGGGACTTTAAGATCTTTTTTAATACTGGCTAAAGCTTCAAAAAGATTTTGATCAGTCACTTGGACATGTGAGATTTCAGCCCAGCAAGCTCTTGCAAAAGGGCAGTCCCAAAATAAATGCAGAATGGTTTCTTCACTGATGTAGCCATGAAACACACATTCATAGGATGCCAGAGTAAAACATTTCCTTTTCAGAAGGTTTATTGTGTTTAGCCTATCAAGAAGCAAGAGCCAGAAGAAGAATTTGTTCTTTTGTTGACAAGAGGACTTCCACAACCAGGAGAAATGTGGCTGTACAGGTTGGCAACCAGATAGAGAATAATAAGCCTTTTGGACTGAAAAATTACTGCCCTAAATGTAGCCCGAGTTGTCAGCTCCCCCTGCCTGCCAGTATTAAGAATTTGCTCAAGGCTTTGATATTCTTGGTAAGCTTGCTGTGACAGAGGGACGTAAAAATGATCTTGAGTATTATGTGTCTGCAGGAACTCATTGACAGAGATGTGTGTTGGAGATATGCCTTAGAGGCAATAATAAATGTAGTTATTATTATATCTTTGTGTTTATGATAAATGTTTACATTCATGCTATAATAGTATTAACAAGGAAACATTAATACTTGTGTGATTTGTAAACCTAATTTGAAGTCCCTAGTAAAGCCTCTTTATAATACTAGCTTGTTGGTTAATAAATGATTGTGGTTTCCCTATCATGAAGATTGAGATGTTATTAACAACAAGATCATATCGTTAGGAGAATGATATGATGTACATACTCCTATAGATAAGCGTAGCATAAGATCAAGTCATTTTAATAGTTCAATTGCTATATGCTTTCTGATACATAGTAACCTAATTCCTTCGACCATGAGATCATGCATATCACCTTCACCGGAAGGATGCTTTGATGACATCAAACACCACACCGTAACTGGGTGGCTATAAAGGTGGCATTGAGTGTTCGGAAAGTGTTGGTTGAGACACATGGATCAAGAGTGGGATTTGTCCATCCATATGACGGATAGATATACTCTGGACCCTCTCGGTGAAATGTCATCCAATTAGCTTGCAAGCATGTGACTGGCTCACAAGGGATCACATATCACGGGAACGAGAAAAGAGTACTTATCGGTAACGAGGTTGAACTAGGTATGCAGAGATACCGACGATCATAACCTCGGATAAGTAAACTATCGTGAGACAAAGGGAAATTGGTATCGTATGTAAGTGGTTCATTCGATCGCAAAGTAATCGTAGAAATATGTGGGATCCATATGAATTTTCAGATTCCTCTATTGGTTATTGTTCGGAGAAGTGTCTCGATCATGTCCGCATAATTCACGAACCGTAGGGAGACACACTTAAGGATTCGACGTTGTTTGAGTAGTTATGGAATGATGAGTAAGAGACCGAATGTTGTTTGGAGTCTCGGATGGGATCCGGGATATCACGAGGAGATCCGGAATGGTCCGGAGAATAAGATTCATATAAGGAAAGTCCTGTTTCGGGGTTGGAGAATGGTTCCGGTTATTTCATCGGGAATGTTCTAGAAGGTTCCGGAATGTCCGGCACTCCGAAGGGGAAGGGTACATGAATGTCTCATACCAAGTTGGAATGATTGCATCATGTACTAGGTGTCATCGCTAAACAAAATAAAGGGTTTAATCAAATCCTAGTTTGAAAAGTCAAACGCCAATTTGAAAAGTCAAACGGCTATTTTGGGAAGTGGAGGGGAAGTGGGAAACCGAGTTGGGGAGGAGTTCCTCCTCCACCGCCGGCCCACTTGGGATCCGAGTTGGGGAGGGACTCCCCTCCCCTTGGCTGGCGCCTCCCACCTATAAAGGGAGGGGCAGGGCTGCCCCTCCTAGTACACAAGATCTCCACCCAAAACCCTAGCCCGCCGCCGCCACCTCCTGTTGCCGCCGCCACCTAGGGCTACCCTAGCCGCCGACTTGGGCAAGCCCCAAACCCTAGCCGCCGGACCTAGCACCTCATCCTTGGTGTGTCTAAACCCTAGATCACCGAGGAGCTCTCTCATAGTCCACCATACTCGCTCCGGCTTAAGGCGAAGCCCTGCGAGATCTCCCCTCTACTTCCAGTACCACGCCGTTGTGCTACCGGAATCGCGAGGAGAGTGCTACAACCTCTGCTGCCTGCTAGAACAAGGGAGAGGAAGGTCTTTGTCGAGTACCGAACGTGTGGCCGACTGCGGGAGCGCTGCCGGAACGCAGCGCCGGAAGGATCATCTACGTGATCTTGAGATCGGGAAGAGTACGACTACATCACCCACGAGAATCCGCTCTCGTTAAACACTTTGGAATCTTCGAGGGTGAGTTATTCCATAGACTCGTTGCTACAATCTAGTAGATAGATCTTGGCTTGTTTCTTTGTATGCGGTAGAAATTTTTTGTTTTCCATGCTACGAAACCCTACAATGTGTGGATTTTTCCATAGGAAAGGAGATGAGGAAGCTTATGCTGCAGACAACCATCATTCCACATATCAGACCAGAGAAGGGTGGATTTTTCATCTCCCACCAAGCACTTTGCAATTCCTTTAAAAATGTCAATCAATTTCAGGTGAGCTTTCCACCAAAAGGATCCCTCTAGACTTCTTCTAGGGAGTTTACCATTACAGTAATAAGTGTTCCATATAAGGTGAACCCATGGGATATCCTTGTGATTATAAAATTTATCCAAATTCTTCAAAAGAAGTGCAGAGTTTTGAACATTAAGGTCAAGCACTCCCAATCCCCCATGGTTCTTGGGCCGACAAACTTTCTTCCATGCTACAAGAGCTTTACCTCTAGCTTGAACATCAAATGTTTTCTTTCTCCACAGACATATCTCATATATTTAATCAACTGTTCCTTAATAGTGACAGGAAGATCAAAACAACTCATGTAATATATGGGAAGGGAAGATAAGACAGATTTAACTAGCTGCAGTTTCCCCCCATAATTAAGAAAATCAGCAATCCCACACAACCTTTTCTCAACTCTCTGAACAATAGGCAGGAAATGTTCCACTGTAGGCTTATTTATACTTAAAGGCAGACCAAGGTAGGTGAATGGCAATGAGCCAGTGAGGCAAGAAATAGTATTGGCAAAGTGCCCAAGCCTCTTAGAGTCCATGTTAATTGTCATCATACTAGATTTAGAATAATTAACTTTGAGTCCAGTAGAGAGAGCAAAAGTATGAAGAAGGGCCTTAAGGCACAAAAGTTGCTCAGAATCAGCTTTAAGGATTAATAAAGTGTCATCTGCATACTGCACCACAGGGAAGTCAGGACAGAACACACCTTCAATGGGAAGGGAAAGAAGACCAAGATTCATTGCTTTATTGAGGATGCTTTGGAGAAGATCAGCAGCCAAGACAAACAGGAGAGGAGATAAAGGATCCCCTTGTCTAACACCTCTTCTGCAATAATTTTTTTCCCAGGCACTCCATTTAATAGAACAGAGGAGGAAGCTGAACCAAAGATTAACTGAATCCAAGAAATCCATTTATCACCAAAACCTTTGGCTTTGAGGATACTGATAATTGCAGAGTGCTCAATTCTGTCAAAAAGCCTTTTCAAAGTCAAGCTTAAGAATTAAAATTTCTTCTTTGGACTTGTGGCATTGATCAAGGAATTCAAATGCCCAACCTAAACAATCTTGGATAGATCTTTGTTTGAGGAAACCATATTGATTCTTGTGGACAAGCTTAAGGATGACCTTCTGCAGTCTATTAACCAGAATTTTGGTTATAATCTTGAAGACACTATTTAGCAAAGAAATAGGCCTAAAATCAGCAGGAGTCAGAGGAGCTGCAATTTTAGGAATGAGGGTGATAAAAGAGGCATTAATGCTTTCCAAGGAAGTTTGCCCCTCATAAAAATCCACAAGGAGTTGTTTCACATCATCCTTAATAATAGGCCAGCATTGTTTCATGAATTCATTATTAAAACCATCAAGGCCAGGGGATTTATCATTCGGCAGATCTTTAATGACCTCTTCAATCTCCTCATCAGAGAAAGGTTTTTCCAAAGCATCCTTTTCCTCTTGCCTTAAGCATTACCCAGCCAAGTCATTAAGATTGAAGTGCATTTCAGGCTTATCAGAAGTACCCAATCTATTTTTAAAGGAATTCCATAGGAGATTTGCTTTGCCATCTGTTATCGCCATATTTTGGCCAAAGACGGAGATGGGCCGTGATCAAGATGGGCTTGGAAGATACGTATATTCAACGTGTTGTTGAATCGGCCTTGTGCGTGGATTTGGGCTAAATTGCCCGTGTATCTTGTATCATAGTAGGTTCCGTTTCAGTTTAGGTAAAGATAGAGTTGTAGAGTTATTCCAAATATAGAAAGTCTCCGGACTATAAATATGTACCTAGGGTTATCAAGAAAAGGAGGACAATCACGTTCACAACAAACACAATCTCGGCGCATCGCCACCCCTTGTTTCTAGGGTTTCTTTCGGGTAAGTGTCATGCTGCCTAGATCACATCTTGCGATCTAGGCAGTATTTTTACTTATGCGTTATTTGGTGTTACTCATACTGAAGCCTTGTTGATGGCGAGTAACACTATTATCATGGATTTATTGAGGCTAGCATCGGTGCTCTTCGTTATAATTGTTTGATTTATGCTACCTCTAGTTACCTCGCTACCTTTGCACCTTTTCCCAAGTGCAAGGGTAGCATCTTGCTTGATCCTTATTTAGCTGATTCGATCTGTTATGGTTGTGCCTTGTTCACCAAGGTTTAGTTTGATATCTACGTAGCCAGGCCTTGCAAACGGGTTGAACGATCCAGTAGTACGTAAAGACGTGGTTTACTAGTTCTAGAGAAGTTGTTCCGGTAATTGACTTTACGTCGGTTGTTAGGCCTCCTCTAGGGTTAGTTTTCTATCATCTTTTGTATTTACGAGGCTCAATTACGTGTAGGACGTTCCAGTTACGTGGTGAAAACGTTGAACTGTCGTAGATCGATTTAACTTGTAATGATAAAGCAAAACCCCATGTTATCGTAAATCTAATGCAGAACCATGGGGATAATCGGCTCTAGGAGCCGATTCACAGGGAAACCTGGGAGCCGGTCACGGCTCGAATTTTACGTATACTTGTTTACCATGCAGGAAATCAATCGGAGCAACCCTTCACCTTCCTGACCAGGTATAGGTCAGGTGGCACGCCCTCGAACCAAGCCAGGACGTGTGCCGGTTTTTGCGTTGCGTTGCGAGGACCAGGCACCAAATAGCCTGGGAGCCTCCCGGCTCTTCGTGTTGCTCGTCGCTGCTCGCCGGTGAGTTTTGGCAGGCAACACCATCATGATCATAAATCTCATCATTAGAAACATCCTTAAGCATGGAAATGTAGTTATGCCTAAAACTTATGGTAGCTCTGGAATGAAAGAACTTTGTGTTTTCATCACCCAGCTTAACCCATTTAATTTTCCCCCTCTGTTTCCAATAAGTATTTTGGTCTTGTAACAGAGAAATAATAAGATTTTCAGGAGATCCCTGAGATTCCATTCTTGGACAGTAAGAGTTCTAATTTCCTCCATGACATCCAGAAGATCAATGGTGGCATTAACATTGCAGATTTGTGATTTCAGGCAGGGCAGATTTTTTTGCCCAGAGCTTCAGCCCTCTTCTCACATTTTTGAATTTAGCATTGATTTTTTTTGCAGAATCCTGAAAGCCCACAGGAATATTCCAGGCATTTTGAACAATAGCTTTAAATTCCTTATGATGCATCCAATGATTTTCAAATCTGAACACCTGGGCTTTGGGAATCATTGTGCTAATGGAAATGACACAAGGAAAATGATCAGAGGTAGGTTTTGTAAGAGGAGCAACAAAAGTTGAGGGAAAACTCTGGGTCCAGGAAGCAGAAGTAAAAAACCAGTCCAACCTTTCCAAAAGGGGTTCTTTTTGCATGTTACTCCAAGTAAATTTTCTACCTTTAAGGGGTAGCTCTATGAGACCCAAATTATTAATGGCTTCATTGAAGAGAAGCATACCATTCACATCCCCACCCAATTTGTTTCTATCAGAAGGCTGTCTACAGAAGTTGAAGTCACCCACAATGAGCCAGTCCATATCATCAGGCATATCAATATTTCCAAACCAGTCCAAAAAGTCTGCCTTTTTTTCAGGTAAGCATGGCCCATAAATATTGGTGAGGATCCAGGATTCATTGGACAAGAGAGATGTCAGGGTGATGGAGATGGAGAACTCATTGTGGAAGGAAAGATGCCCAGAGAACAGAGAACTATTCCAGCTGGTGATCAAACCTCCAGAGGCTCCTCTGGAGGGAAGAAATTCAAAATTGGTAAACTTGGGGGGGCATAATTTTTTGATGTAAGAGCTGTCAAAATCTTCTCTCTTAGTTTCTTGAAGACAAATAATGTCACAGCCAGACTCCTCAATTTTATTTCTGAGAGCTATCCATTTTTTTCAGAGTTAATACCCCTGATATTCCAATTCAAAACCTTCAAAATTCTTTTGTTATTCATTAAGAAACCAGATGTAAGTAGAGAGATGGGGTGATATAAGTAATGTAATCACCCAAGTGTGGAAACAACAATCACATAGGCAAAAGGCAATCCATATCATAGCACCACAGACAGATTCCACAATAAGTGCAAAACACATGAAAAGATCACAAGAACAGATCACAGGACAGGGAGTCAACAAGACTCCAGCAAAAGACTTAGTTTGATACATTTAAACACTTAAGAGGAGGGCTTATTCTTGGCTTGCTGTCCACAGGTACCAGTAGCCCCAGTTTTCTTCTTGCCTCTAATGCTCAAGCCAGATGAACCACTTCCTTTGATGCTGCCTTTCTGAGGAGCCTTAACTGCTACTTCATTGGTCTTACCTTTCTTGAGCAACCTCTTCTCCAGGTCCCCATCCTTAACCTTGCAGAAGGAGGCAGCAAGATTTTTAACCACTTTAGGATTCAAACATGGAGGAACAGCATTGCAAACCAGACAATCAGCAATAAGACAATTTAGGTGGCTTTTAAAGCCCCCATTCAGTTCAATAATTCTAGGGCTCCTTCTCACCTCAGTGTCAACAAGAGGCTCCTTGACCTTTCTCTTTCTGGCAGGGGTGGAGGGAGAGAAGGAAGAATTATTAGCTTCAATGCCCAGACAAGAAGGAGCCATCTGGGAAAAGTCTCATTAGGGATGATGAAAGAAATGGAATTCTCCTCAGCAATAGGCTCTTTAATACTTTCCCATAAAGGAGAAGTAAGGAAGCTCTTGACCCAATTAAACTTCTCAGGGGTAGCAAGCATGAGAGTAGTAAAGTTAAACCAACTTACAAGGATATCACATTTGAGAGAGCCCATTGAAGAAGAGTCCTTCTGAATATGGGGAGCAAAATAATTTTCCCAGAGATACAAGCCTTGTTGGGAAATGCCCTGCTTTGCAATGTGCACATCAGGAATGGAAACAAAAGTTCTCACCATTCCCACTTGAAGATGTGCCTCATTTGGAGAAAGAAGATGCTGATCCTCCAACATCCAATCTTCATTTTCAGCAGCCACAGTACTTGAATCCATAGGACTCCCCACCCTATCCTCAGCATATGAGTTTGCCTCATCATCATCAACCAAATAGTTTTGTAAAATATTCTGGAGGCCTTCACCAATACCAACTCCTTGGGGTCCATCAGCCACACCCAGATCCTCAGCAGCCACAGGCTCAGCATTGACAAACTCCTCATCATCAGACTCCCAGTCTTGGACAATGAAAGCACCTGTAACCCCACTGTTAACATCCTGAGGTGGAAGATGTTGGTTGTCAACATGCATGTCTTCACCAGGAGCAATGATAGGGCCTTGAACAGGAGCAGCAACAGCTTCCCAGGGGCCCCAATCTTCATTATTATCACCTTCAGGAGCAGGATCCTGAACATGGGCCAACCACTGACCCCAACCACCCCCAGGAGCAGGGGGGAGGGGGAGGAGGGGGGAATTGGGGCCCAAAGACAGGGCCATGAACAGGAGCAGGATGTGGGTCCTCATTGTCATCTGGAAGTGGGTCCTCATCAGGTGCCCCCCCAAGCAGGTCACTTTGCAACACTTCAACAGAAAAAGTCCATGATTCAGACTCCACCAAGTCGCCAATGGTAAACCTTACACTCTTGGGGATTTCAACCAGGTCAGTAACACGAATCTTTGCAAGAATCCTACCTTTTTGGTCTGGGTCCCTCTCCCATAAAAGGACCTTCCCAATGTTAGCAAAAACTGCATTCAGATCCTCAGTATGCCAGTGGTCTAAAGGAGGCCCAACTAGCATCACCCAACATTCATTATAGAATTGAGCCCTCCTCCAGTTATCCCCCTCATTGTGCTTAACGAAAGAAACATGCACATCTTGAAATGGAATGGGGCTAGCCGCAATGAGTCTATCCCGATCACTAAAATGGTGAAACTGCACATAGGCAGACCCGAAGGGACAAGCCTGGACATCTCTAAAGTGAACTCGAACCTCATTGTTGAGGAAATCAACCAGGACATCACGAATATTCAAGAACGGAACTGGACCAGGGGGAGGGGATTAATGGTAGAAATGGCATACTGTTCATGCAACCTCGACCTCCTTGGCACCACCACCCTTTTGACACGATTTCGCCCAGCCACCTGCATAATCTGGAAGCCATTCGGCAAGAAAGGAGTAGGATCAATCGGGATGTTCGCCATTACAACACTCTTCGCCGTCGACGAGCAAGAGGGGAATGGGGTTTCAGTGGACGGGGGAGTTGAGGAGACAGGGGAAATGGCAGTTGTTTTTTGCAAAGAAGTGGCGAACTCGTGAAAACTGTTGTGAACAATGGGCCGATAATGGGTAATTTTCTTGGCCTTGAACCACCCCTTGTAGAAATTGTCGGGCCAAATACAATTTGGGAAAGAGGGGAATTTCAGAAATGGAAGAAGACCAGGCAGTTTAAATGCCGCGCGATTGGCGCCTCCTGAAGACCCGACCGGCGTTACAACTGGTTTAATACCGCCATCAGCGAGCACCTGTGCATAGGATCTGTCTTGAATGCTTGATTTGAAATCACACTTAATATGTTCAGCAGACACAGGCGAAGAAACCGCAACCGGTGCAGGAAATATGAGCCGCTGGAAAACCGAATCACCTTTATTGGAAGGCTTCAACGAAGGAGATTTCTTGGAATTTTCCTTTTTATACGTGACAACTTTCCATTCTCCAGCAGATTCTTTATAAAACTTTCTTTCTTCATGAATCCAATTTGGCCCCCATTACCCCAAAGGTTGACATGAATCACAAAAGATGTACATGAAAACTTTGAAATATTGTAGATTTCAAAACCCACCGCCCTTAAAGCAACCGAGAAACAAAAAGTTCTATCTTGCAAAAGCTTCACCTGGAATTTAGAAGCCTGACCACCAAAGCAAGCTTGGAGAGCAAGACTAACCGTATGGAAATCCAACTTAAAATTTGCTCTTCCAAAAGAACAAACCAGATAAAAAGGTCTCTTTCTGAAACCACCAAGGAAATTAACTTGATGCCTGAATTTATCAAAAATCTTCCTCTCAAAATCCAGCCCTAATGAAAAATCCAGGGCAGGTCAACTCAAAGATTCATCCTTTAAAGCACACACCGAAGGGAGGTTCTCGGTGAAATCCAACATTTTTGGCACTATATTCTCAACATTGGAGGAAAACTTCTTAACCAAAGGGCTGGGCAAAATCTGTGCGCCGACAACAACCCTCTTCACCTGAAGATCAATAGAAATACCCGAGGCCACAAACTCACCTTGAATCAAGTATCTAGCATCAATCACTACCTCATTGTGGTTGAGAAGCACCAGCCTTTTAGAACTCGTAAAAAGCATCAAAAAACCTTTCGAAGGCTCAAGATCATCGGTCGGCAAAGAGGAGCAAAGGGCATGCCATTTAAAACCAGTATCCTCATCTGTTCCAGAGATGGTAGGATATCTATCAAGAAAACCAGATGAAGGATCCAGAGAATCATTAACACGAGAGATGAGAGGGGAACCTCAAAACAGATCCAATAGAGATCTTCTCCCTATTTTCCAAACATCTACCCTCAAGGGGGGAGCCTTTGGCATTGAGAAGAACCAGCCAAGAATCAGCCGAGAGAGCGAGAGAGCCTTCGAGAAACTTACCACCCGTGGTCACACCAGAGTAGGTGATCTTCCAATAACCCCCTGAGGAATCCATGCAGAGCTTTGCCGGCGAGACGCCGGCGAAGGCCGGAGGCCGACCAACGGTCACCTCAGAGGAGCCTCATGCCTCGAAAATCGTGCGGGTTAACATTAGCCTTAAACTCTCTCAGATGAGCTTTTCATGCATTTGAGAATCTGTGTTAGCATAAGCAGTAACAGAAGCATAAGCAGCAACATTTTCTTCAAGGTTGGATCTTATTAAGACAGATTTTTGCACCAGACCAAGAGTTGTTCCTTTTGCACCAGTACCCTGCATCATTATTCCATATGTTAGTTCATGGTTCAAATTTTCAGTTATTTACAAATTTCAATAACATAGCAACATGCCTGTTTCAGTAGGAGCAGTTTTCTTATTAGCTCCTGGCATGCAAACCTTGACTGAGTTTTGTCTATCAATTTTGTTTTGCAGATTTTTTTCATACAAATCTCTTAATGTAACCTTCACATATTAGAATGCACTGTTCATCATTTATATTTAAAAAGTGTAAGAAATACTAACATGATTCCTGGGCCATGGAATGCATTTAGCTTGGGCATTTCCCATCTTTGTCATTCTCCCAAGTGGTCTAGGCAGTATGGTTGTATCACGGTAGACAATGTTAACCATGACCTCCACATAATCACTTAGTGGATCTCCATCTAAACCAACTGCATTCATATCTGCACTTTGAATTGTTCCAAGAGCTGCAAGGTTAGAAGAATTTGGTAAAGTCAAGACAACTTCCATTCCTCTACTTATTCTGTGCTTTGGGATGGTGCTACAAATGTTTGACTTCTTCATCTCTTCAGATTTCTCTAGTTTAATTTTGTTTATCATAGCAACCTGCATTTAGTTAAATTCCTAATCAGCAAGAGGTACAACGTACAAGAAACACATGTACAAGGATTTCTTATTGACACATGTACAAGCAGTAGTTATTTTACCTCAGCAGTTTCATTCTTCGCAAGATTAACTTCATTTCCAATCTTTTCTTCTACCCTTTGCCTTTTCCTTTTCTTGTCATCTACTGCTTGCTTCTCCTCCTGACCACTATTCTTCATCTTGTCAAATCCTTCTGATTCTTCAAGAAGAGGTTCTTCAATATGTTCTTTCATTCTCTTCTGTGATGTTTGAAATAGCTCCATCATCTGACAATACTTCTATTCTAGCTTATCACTTCTGGCAACCAAACTTGACTGAGTTTCTACTAGCTTATCTACAACACCCCTGAGATTTTTGTTTTCCTGTGTAACATCATGTAGAGCAGATAGAGCCAGAGCCAGCTTCTCACTGTTCTTTCCACCAACAGTTAGCCCTAATCCATGATTACTCGACTTTTTAGCCTTTGGGAACAATGTTGAATATAAATCTTCCTCATTTGCTTCCTCATGTATCAAGTTAGGGTTGTCCACAAACTTCACATTTATCTCTTCCTGTTTGAATGCATAAACAGTTTATTGAGTTTTCAATATATAATATGTATGTGGACATGACAATTATACTACATTATTACTTACAATATTTTTCTTGCAAAATTCATCAACTGGTTTCCCATCCTTATTTGTATGGGTAATTCTGTAAAGCTGAGCTCTGGATATTTTGTTCCCTTCTTTTATTTCCTGAAATTCATGGAAAACTATCATACTCTAATCTTTGAAAAATTTAGATATTCAAGTATGCAACAAATCCACAATTAACTTACTTCTTGTTCCTGAACTACTAAAAAACTTCTAGTACCAGCTGTATGAACTGCATTTGCTTGACCATTTCTCGTCTCTTTGTTCTTCATACTTAATGCCTACATTACAGCAAGAAATTATACATTAATGCCTATAGTATGAATTATCACAAGCATGTTGAAAAAATAGTATATCCAGCATTGCTACTTTAGTATACCTTAAAATTTGGTGTTCTCCAAAATTTACATAGACAAACCCATTGAGCAGGAGGTATCCTGGATTTGCATCCATTAGCAATGTTGGTTTTGAGTGACAACTCATCCTTGTAAAATTTTCTCTTCAAATAGCACTTGTAATCTTTCCACGTATTTCTAGCAGATATCAACACCCAGCACTTGTAACAATCTGGTATTTCAAAGAAATACTGCAAAAATGTTTACATTTTAGCAACATTAGTAATTTGCAGGCAAAATACATAGTTCAGAACTACAATCCAGTTTATTTAAGAGATTTTACCTTAATTGTCTTCCATAGCTTCTCTTTTTCATATTCAGGAACTTTGCTCCAATTGGTAGCTGCCAAAGAAATTTCTTTTCCCTTAACTAAAGAAGCAATGAAATTTGTGAGCCTACAAGTTTTGAACCCACAAGGTTGGCCTTTGCTGTTAAATTCCAAACTAATCTTGTTTCTTGGATCATACTATTTCCAGAATCTTTTTAACTTAGTGGGCCCTCTCACAAACTTCTCTGCTGTTATCATGTAACAAGTATTTAAATTAACCTGTGTGTCATCCATTTCACAATATTGAAATAAACTGCCTAAATTAACAAGAGGAGAAGGCAACCTAAAACTAACCTTCCAGTAAATGTTGATTGATATCAGCTTCTTCATTTTCATCTTGAGTAGTAGCATCACTATCATACAAATGTTCACTACCATCATCATCCTTATCCTCATTTTCTACCACATCTATTTCTTCATATATCATGTTGTTCTAAATTAAGACAGGAACATAAATCACATATTAGAATGGCATAAATTATGTTCTTATGCTTTCACATAAATCACATATTAGAATGGCATAAATTAGATACTTACTTCTGCTGGTTGTTTGTATATTCTCTTTATCCTGGCTTCCTCAATAAATCTTGTAAAAATTTCTCCACTCTTAATTTCTATCTGTGTTGGTGGTACACCAAGTTTCATCAGTTGCATGTTAACCTCATTTAGCCTACTTCTCTCACTGTCCATGTTAGCAGTCCCTGCAGAAGAAACAATAGAACTTTATTATCATGTTGAACAGAATCAAACCAGCAAACAAAAGAAATAATAGAACTATATCAAATTACCTAGACACAATAGCAAACAATTCATTATCAATTGGATCTTGCAAATAGTAGACCTGTTTTGCTTGACTAGCTAGTATAAATGGCATAGATGAAAGAATTTCCCCTTTGTCTACATGATTGAAGTTGACTTCAGTTATTCCAAATTCATCTACTCTAATTCCAGTATCTTTAACCCATTCACACTTGAATAATACTACACTAACTGTGTTTGAATAATTCAATTCACCTATTTCATGGATCCTGCCACAAATTTGACCATCTCCTAATGTGTGATCTACTGAATAACTTAATGTATTTGCAGTAGTTGAAACTCCATCACACTGGGAAGATTTTCTAGCAGAATGGATTGTTGTGTGGAATGTACAGCCATTAATCTTGTATCTGTTGTATTTCTTCACCATCACGAAAGGCTTTTGTGCTAGTAGAACAACTTCTTGTGGTAGTTCAACTCCTTTATGCATTGAAAAATGCACATGTTCAATAAACCATTTCAGGAATTGTTGGTGGTGAGCAACTTCAACTTCTCTTCTACTTTTCCTTCTGTCTGCTTGTAGCATTGTGATATGCTCATTTGAAAACCTAGTAATTTCTGGATAACTAAGCAACACATGCCTTTGAGATTGTGTCCATGAAATGTGATCTAGCTCATCTACTTGAAATGCAGAGAGCTGTCTTCCAATTGTTCTTAAATATATATTAGTGTCTGGACTGCTAGTTGTGCTATCATCAGTATGCATTGTCTCTTTGTTGGAATTTTCCAGATATCTTGCACAAAAATCCAAGTTCTCATCAAATATATATCCCTCAGCTATTGACGCTTCATGATGTATTCTAGTATGTACCATCCCTTTACACTTCCCAACAAACATCTCTGTAGACCACATGTTTCTGAATTGCACTGGTCCACCTATCAACACTTCACTTGCAAGATGGATGACAAGATGTTCCATTATATCAAAGAATGATGGTGGAAAAATCTGCTCTAGCTGACACATTGTTTCAGCAATTTCTTCTTCCAACTTTTGCATCTTAGTAGGATCTATGACTTTGGAGCAAACTTTCTTGAAGTACTTGCTAAGATTAATTAGTGGAAGAGCAACAGGGGCAGGCATGGTTCTACTTATAGCTAAAGGAAATACATCTTCAAAAATTATGTGGCATGTAGCACCCCCCGGGGTTAGGGTTAAACTAACCTCAGATTACCATCTAAGATAAGTTCAACTCCCAAACACGGAGGATCACAGTATGATTTGGTAATATTACAGAACACAGGGATTCAACAACATAAGTTTAAACTCTTAACAGAGTAAGATATTAGAGTTATTACAAACTAGAGGTCAAAGACCCAACATTACATCACACAGCCGAAGCAAATTATGTTGTTCTACACAACAACTTAGCAAAAGGCCTAAGAGGCTAAAAACAAAAGCGACGTCCATCCCATAGTCCTCAGGCTGCTACCTAGGACCCCCAACTACTCGTTGATGTCAACGTAGAAGACACCTTCAGTTGCAACCAAATCCTCTATAGAAAAACAACAATGGCGCAAGGCTGAGTATGAGAATGTACTCCGCAAGACTTATATAACCTAGTATCTACATGATCTGGCTAGAAAGGCTTTTTCTGGATTTTCTTTTGCGGAAAGCAATCTTTGTTTGTAAACAAGAGAGAGAGAAGGCTCGTCTACTCAGAGTCTTTTAAAAGGGATAAGATACGACTTCTTCATCTTGTTCATCACATCTTGGTAACCACCATCTTCATCAGAACCTCCTATCTAGGATCACCCCCTCAATCCAGAGGAAGCATCCTTAAGCACACGTGGATCAACAAGTTTTACTTAGGTTATAGTTCTCTATGATCATCACGTCCGTTCCCAAGTCGTTCATAACCGTGAACACGGATTCTCGAAAAGATTAATACCCTACAGGGTGTACAACTTTACCCACACGTACCAACCGACTCTTAATGCCAAATTATTAGCCCTCTTCCTTGGAAGGCCGGCAGAGGGTGGTTGACCACGACCTTTACCTTGCTTTCGCCAAAACCATGAGTCACACAATAAGTATGATTCCGCCGTAACGGGTCAAGTCCCGAAGCCGGTACTTAAAGATGTGAGGCGAGGTTGGTTCACCAGGGGCTCCATCGACCCCAAGCAACCCGGTCCATGCTTCCCTACCTGTTATGATGCACCTCCTTCCCCTCCTCATTTCGTAAAGGTTTTCAATGCACATGCCAGATGAAAAGCCCGAACTATGTGACTCATGGAATCTACTAGGCAAGTTAGTTGCTCGTGGGGTTTTCTAGGCACCGTGTGGTTGTACGCTCGTCTTGGTTCAGGAGGCAAGAACTCGGGTCCTAATGGTGGCGAGCCTGGGACTACAAAAACCACACCCAACGTGGCCTCCCATACAAGCCTTAGCATGATTAGTTAACTACTTCGATGATGTCAGCACCTCCTATCTTTCTAGATTCTCCGACACCTCTGATTCATCGATCGGTTAAATCAGACTTAAATACTATGCATGGCTAAGCTGTCGACCTCAGAAGCTCTATCAACGCTCAGATGCCAGTCCTAGGTAAGCTAGGAGCAGTGGATCAGGAGTATAAGGCTACAAAAGGGAAACAGTGCAGCAGATATGTAACACTAGCTACTAACAAAAGACCACATTGGAATCATGTGCATCATAGCGAGAAAGTAATATACTTTGTAAAAGTAGGTTCAGAATGAGAGGCTACGCTTTCCTTGTCCGTCGGTAGAAAGGTACTGATCTTCAATGTTGTTGACTTCAGCTTCGGGTTCGGATCCTATCGCGAAGAACCAAATACCGGAAACAAAGGTGACAATCAAGACATGGAATCGATGCAATGCTCAAACAAGGATGATGATATGACAAGTTAAATTGCATTGAAATGAAATCCTAAAACATGCTCGGCAACTTAATCAGGATTCCGAGGGTTGAAAACCCTAACTCGGGAAACTCCGGAAACATATGAGAGAGGTGCATTTAGTTCTCTAACTAAACTTTTCATTAAAGTTGATTAGCAATGCATGATTATAGCTTAAAAAGGTAGAACTCATTTTTCTGAACATTTGGATATATTATTTGTATTTTTCTGACTTATAAATAATAAGATATGAATTTTACAATATTTAATCATTTTCTGGAATTATAAAATAATTTATTACATCAGGCTGACGTCATAAACAACCCAGGTCTTTTGTTACCACGATCGAACCTACCCACAGAGACTGACTGGTGGGGCCGGAGCCACATCAGCAGCCCCACACGCAAAGTGGGGGTCAGGGCGTTTCTCACCGGGGCTAGATCTAGCCAGAGGGGCTGACTGGTGGGTCCTGGCCACGCAAGCAAGACACGCAGGAAAGCCACGTGGACCTCGCCGGAGAATGCGTCGGCCAGCGGCCAGGGACGGTGGAGGAGGGCGAGAGGGGACGCGTGGATGGGTGGATTCGAACGAGCGCTGCAGGGCAAACCTAAAGGGGGTGGCGCCGCCGGTTATTGGTCACCGAAGCAGCCTCCACGACGACGGATGGTGGCGGCGGTTGCAGGTCGGTGGCGCGGCATCGGCACAGAGGAAGAGGAAGCAGGCGGAGGGTGCCTTGAGCACCGGAGGCTCACCACGATGCTCATTGGAGGGTTGAGGAAGCCAGGCGGGGCCAGGGTCGATGGCGAGGCGAGCGGCGGAGCACGTCGGAATCGGGGAGGAAACGGTCGATGGCGACGAATCCCAACGCCCCTTGTCGATTCCTTCTGCAGGAGGACAAAGCGGAGCGAGGCGGAGATGATGGCGGTGTCGGATGGGCTTGGGGAGGCTGGCAATGGCGTCTAGCCGGCGGCCATGGCGGCTAGGGTTAGGTGGGGAGGAGCTCTGCCGATAGAGAGCGAGAGGGAAAGGGATAAGGGAACGAGGAGAGAGAGCCGAGCAGTGGCATTCTTATCCTGGGATCCGGGGGCGGCGGTGCATCGTACCGGTCGAAGGCGATGGACGGTGGCGGCGCGGGCAGGTGTGCTGCGTCGTCCAAAGACGACGAAGCGGCACGAGCCGGCTCTGGGCCAAGGCTGTCAGGGGAGAGGAGAAAGGGAGGAGGCTTTGTCTGCTACCGGCTTGCCCTCTAGCTCTATTTTTTTAACAGAAACTTTTACTTTTTCCGATTTGATTTATATTTGTAATTTCAAATTCACTTACTGTTTTGAATCTTTTAAAATTACCAGGAGCTTTCATAAAACATATAAACTATTGTGGGGCCCTTTATAATTAATTGGGCTTCACATTTGATACTTTCCAAAATTTCAAACACCATTTGGATATAGTTTCAAAGAGAGGGAAGGTTTAGGGTTTTGAATTTGCATTTATTTTAACACCTGCTCACAAGAAAATTTTGTATTGATTTAAACTGATGCATGCCATGCTTAAGTACTGATTACATATTACAAACTTGGGCTGTTACATGGCAGTCATGAGTTTTCAGCCCAACTAATTTTTTCTCATCTAACCTGACCTTCCCATCCATGTTTGAAGCATAGTCTACTGGAAACCTGACATTTTTGACAACTGAGCAAAATATCTTGTTATTATCTGAATTCATGTAGTGCATTGCTTAAGGCAAGTCTGGTTTCTCTTGAGTTTTATCAACATGGAGATGTGTTCTGATTTTAAATCTTTTCATATCTAGTCTTGCTTTCACATTATCTTTGGACCTGTTGTCCACTTGTAAAATTGTGTAAACAATATTATCAAACACATTCTTCTCTATATGCATTGAGTCCAAATTATGTCGAACCAGCAAATGTTCCCAATATTCAAGCTGGAAAAAGATGCTTCTCTTCTTGAATGTTGATTATACAGTGTGCACATCCTCCAGTACAGTATCTTCCCCCTTCATCTCTTTTCCTTTTTTTCTTCTTAGAATTTTGTTGTTTCTATGTTTTCCCATAGATGGTGTGAATGCCTTTTGTCATTTCTAAAATATCATGACCTGATGGCTGAATTGGAGGTTCCCTGTCTTCAGTTGTGCCATCAAATGAGTCTTTATCCTTCCTAAATGGGTGGTCTGCAGGTAGAAACATCCTAGTACCCAGGTAGCATGCTTTGTGTCCATGTTTTAAATGTTTGGAACATGTACCCAGCAGGCAGTGGGAGCAAACAACAATACTCTCTCCACTAAGAATTCCCCGGCCTAGCCAGTCACTAATTGTCTATAGCACTGCAGCATACACCCTGAATTTCCTTCCTACATGAGCATCAAAAGTCCAAAGACCATCCTTCCATAACACTTTCAGTTTATCAACTACTAGCTGCAGGTAAATGTCTATGTCTTTCCCTGGTGCCTTCCTACCAGGAATAATAACTGACAAAATGAAGTTGTTTTCTTTCATGCAACTCTCTGCTGGAAGATTGTATGGAATCAGTACAATTGGCCAGATGCTGTAAGACAGGTTCATAGTTCTGAATGGATTGAAACCATTAGTTGCCAGTCCAAACCTAATATTTCTAGCTTCTCTACTGAACCACTCATATTTTGCATCAAAATTCTTCCAAGCTGGTGCATCAGCAGGATGCCTCATAATACCATCCTTGATCGTACCATCAACATGCCAACTCATAAGTGGGGCTGTGTTGCTTGACATGAATAATCTTCTAATTCTCTTTTTCAATGGGAAATGCCTGACGACCTTTTGACCAAGCTTGCTAAATCTTTTGCCACCCCCAATTTCTTTCACAATCTTCCATCTAGATGCATTACATACTGGACAGACAGATGCATTGATATTTTCTCCTCTATATATGATGCAGTCATTAATGTATGCATCATATGTCATCATTGACCCTCTGATTTGATGTACTGTTTGGATTCATGAAAATTCATAGGGAGAGTTGTATCCTCTGGTATGACATCCCTAAATAGCTCCAGTACATCTTCAAATGTAGCTCTGGTTAATACCCTGGTGTTCTTTATGTTCATCGGCTTCACAAGAAATTGCAGTTTTTGTAAATTTTTTACATCCTGCATATAATTCTTGTCTTCCATCATTAACTAACTTTTTGAATGCCTCAGCTTCTTCATCAACTTCATCTATTTCTTCAGAGTCATCATCATTATCATCACTGTCAACTTGTGTATCTGATCCTAAAGAGCTATTGTTGTACATATCATGAGAACCCAACATCATCTCATCCATCTCATCACATCCTAATGGCAATTCGACTGATTCATTGGGTTGTACAGTAGGAATAACACAATCTACTGATTCCCCATGGTATACCCATGCATGAATCCTATAGATATTATATGGTCTTCAACATCTTCTAAACTTTGCCTAGAGATGTTACAACAAATTTTGCATGGGCATACAATCTTTTGGCTATAACCAGAATTTGTAGCTGCAAGCTGAATGAAACCCCTAACCCCATCTGCAAACTGTACTGGATCTAGCAGGACTCATCCAAGTTTTATCCATTGTGCAAATAGATGAAATAGATGAATAAACTTAGCAACTTGTTCCTGTGTAACCAATAGCAAGATACTAGTTACTATGCCAACATTCAAACAAACAAACTAGGTAACAAGTAATAACTGAGCAGAGCAGGAACAGAACAGGTAGAGCAGAGCACATCAGAGCAGATAAAAACTAGGTAACATCAGAGCACATCAGGAACATAACAGGTAGAGCAGAGCACATCATAGCAGAGCATATCAGAGTCATAGTAGAGCAGAACAGGAACAGTAACAGGAGCAAATCGGATTAGAATAGGAGCAGATCAGAGTAGAGCAGAGCATAGTAGAGTAGGAACAAGAATAGGAACATGAGCAAATCAGAGCAGATAAGGAACATAAACATTAGTGAATTCTAACCTGAATTGCTAGCCTTGGCATCATTGCAAGTTAATTGTCAATGAAGATTAGATCGATGTGGATCATCAATCCGAGTGCCCATTTTAGATCCTCGACGTGGATTTCGACGGAGCGGTGACGGAAGAGCTGGAGGCGGGGGCGGATCTCGTCGGGGAGGTGGTGGACGAGATCGAGGCGGTGGCGGATCTCGTCAGAGCGGTGGCGGAAGAGCTCGAGGCAGCTGCAGATCTCGTCAGAGAGGTGGTGGACAAGCTCGAGGCGACGAAGGATCTCGTCGGAGAGGTATCGGAAGAGCTCGACGGAGCGGTGCGGAAGAGCTCGAGGCGGGGGCGGATCTCGTCGGGGAGGTGGTGGACGAGCTCGAGGCGGCGGCGGATCTCGTCGGAGAGGTGGCGGAAGAGCTCCAGGCAGTGGTGGATCTCGTCGGAGAGGTGGTGGAAGAGCTCGAGGCGGTGGAGGACCTGTACGCTCGACTAGGATCTGCCAAAAGAGAAAGACTTAGGTCAAATCAATGGGGGCAGTTATATGACTTGAAAAAAAAATTAAGGTATAAAATGAAAAAAATAACACTAGTGAGTGCAAAATCATGAATATTCTTGCTGTAGGTCTCCTTTGCTAAGGGTCAAATTGCAAAATCATGAATATTTACCTATTGTTTTCCATAAAACTAGACTACAATGTAGACTGAATTTTAAAAAAAATATTCTAGTTGCATTGCAAAACCAACTTACTAAACATTGCAACTAGTTGCATTGCAGAACCAACTTACAACTAGACTAAAGGAATTAGTCTAGTTGCATTGTAGTCTAGTTGCCCATGTTCTGAATATTTATGAATTCAGAACAATGAAGGCCTTCTAGACATAAAATTATAGAAAATGATTAACACTAGATAAACAGAAAATGAAGAAAATGATAAACACTTGATAAAATGAAAATCATCAACACTTGAATAACAGAAAATGATCAACACTTGATAACCAACATTACAGAACATTGTTCAACTTACAAACCAACATTACAGTAGATGCATTGTTCAGAACACTAGTCCACTAGAACACATTACAACTTAAAATGAAACACAATTTCTAATTTCCACAAAATCAAGGGTCTTCAATCTCCACAAAATCAAGGCAAATGTGACCATGTCTTGGGTCTGCAACAATCAGCAACAGTGACCCCTCTACTATATTTGCCTCCTCCCTAAATTGCTGCTATCCTATTGTGAATGCAATCCTATCATCTTCATCTTCCATGTGGTACCATCCTTCAAATTCCCTAGCCAACAGATTTGAATGTCCTTGCCATGGGCATCCAACTTCTCTGAATGTTTTTGTAGAAAGGTACTGGCATAGTAACAACTTGTGTAAGAACTAAGTCTGAAACATTGCATCAAATAAGTGAGAAATTAAGTAGTAGATAGTTACCAAGGCATCTAGTTCAACATTTTCCTGATTATACTTGTGCACCATAAACTGCATCTCATTGACACTTTCATAGAACTCTTCCTCAGCTAGGTCTTGCCCTGGTTTTAGAGCCAAAACCTTGTAGATACCATAATTAATGGTTGTCATGTTCTCCTCACTAATTTCTCTGATGTTTGAGAAACTAGTCTTCTGAAGTATAGCTTTAATTTTAGGCATCACACAGTAAAGACCTGCTCAAAGTAGTAAACAATGGCAAACAGTTTAACATGGCAAGTATGGTCACACTGAAATTTCTCTTTCAGTTAAAATGACATAAAACATACCTCCATCTGCAACAATAGGCTTCTCAACCTTCATATTGTCCACAAATTCAGACACTGTGATATCAAAATTGTTGGCCTATTCCACATACCTGAAAGAGACAACCTCACCTTGTTGGATATCATATTTCCTAACAAGGGAACACCATTATGGTCCACAGATGGTAGTTCTTGACACTTCTTTCTCCAGGTAGAAGTCATACACATGCCTGTTCCTGCATGTAGCCACCATCCGGTTCTTTGACATTGCAAATTTTTCAAGCTGTTCCTTGAATTTGCAAGGTACTGCCTGAAATAAAAACAAGAGGAATGTTTGTTATTATACTCCTCCTTTACAGATAAAAACAAGAGATCCATTGTTCTGATCTTATAACTTACCACTCCATTTTCAAATCCCTGTATCATAATCAGATCAAAAGAAACTGCACGCCTGTCAGAATGGAGACCACAATTTTGCACTGGTTGCTAGCACAGAACACAACTCATCTCATCCATTCCTCTGACAAAAAATGGATGTATTAAAATATAGAACACAAATTCATTCATGAACGATAGGAAAAGAGGCATCACACATGAAACATTCAGATGTAAGTACTCACCTGTAGGATAACTGAAGAAATGCTCCTGTTGTACAATCAGAGATCTGCATCACACATGAAACATTCAGATGTAAGTACACAAACAGAACAACAATATTCAGGTAAGAACAGAAACATTCAGATGTAAGTACTCACCAAGAGGCAGAAGAACTCAACATAGGCAGAAGAAATAACTCGACAACAGGATACCGCCATGTTAAATAGGAAAGCACCTGGACGTGGGGGCAAGCACCTGGCGCAACACTTACCCCACTTCCAATGACGCGTGTGCAGTGCATAAAATTAATGTAATAAATGTATAAAATGCTCTGAATAAATGTACAAAATGCTCTGAATAAATTCAGGCATGAATGTTGTGGATATGAATAAACACTAGTAGTTAACTAACAGTAATTTACACTAGTAGTTAAATTCAGGCACAAAATGCTCTGATTTATTTCATATTCACTGATAAATTCAGACACTAGTGTTTAATGTTTTCATAAACACTAGTAGTAGACATTATGGAACTAATTTTTCATAATTTTTTCAAACATTCATAAGTCTAGTTGCCCATATTGCTGCCCATATTCAAACTCCATACTACTATTATGGAACTAATGTAGTCTAGTTGCCCATGTTCTGAATATTTATGAATTCAGAACAATGAAGGCCTTCTAGACAACAACAATACAGGAATATGAAACAAGTAATAAAACAAGCACAACCATAGAATTTCAGGCACAATACAAGTGATACAAACACTAGTAGTTAACTTACAGAATATAATACAAACACTAATATGTTCCTTACATAATAACTAAAACTTAAACAACATTGATGACATTGTTCCTTAAACAACTGCAACACAACCTAAACAAGCATATGTTAACAGATCACAATCCCAGATCACTAGCTTTGTTTACATTGTCCTTACTAGGTCACTAACTGATTCCTTAGTTGACAATGCCAACAAAGTTCATCCCAAGGTGATCACTCATATGTTCTATCTTGATCACAAGCATTGAAGCCCATCCAACATCAGCAGCAAATGTGAAGTCAGTCCACCCTGTGGTGAAACTGACTTCTCCATGTTCCTTGCTAATGGAGTAGGCACATTCAATGAAGTTCTGTTCGTCTCCATCTAGGTCTTTCCCTTCCCTGGAAAGATGTGATATGCCCTTTCTTGGGTACCTGTAGCCTTGTACAACCTCAATAGGCATGAACTGCAATAATCATGTATTTTCACAGTTAATATTTTTTTACACATTAGGCATGCATAGAATGAAACAACAGAATAGTGATTTAGCTCTAAGCCTTACCAGTGCATCCCATGCTTGGTTTTCCTCATTCATCTTGTGTACCTAGAAATTCTTCTCATCATTACTTTCAATGATCTCATGTTCTGTCACATGAACATCTTTGTAGATGGCAAATAAGATGGTGGCCATGTTCTGTTCAGTGATTGAGTGAATGTTTGAGAAGATTGTCCTATACAAAATGCTTCTTATTCCAGAAGGGACATCTCCAATCACTAAGCAAATAGAAGAAATAAAATAATTAGTACTAGTACATGTATGAAATTAGTAGTAGTTGAGGAAATAGTTAGTAGTAGTTGTTAGCAAGGACTTACAGGGAGCTTCATGGATGTACTTTTCAACACCATTTGAGGAAATGGTCACACGGAATAAATTGTCCAAACCCTCAATTGGATCTGGATCATATTCAAATTCTAGAACATCACCAAGACCAATGTCGTAGACTCTCCACAAGGACGTCCAGTAAGGACCACAAATTAATGTCTTTTCATCAGTCTTCTTCAAGTACAGATCATAGTTTCTGATTGCACTGCTGTTGGCAACCAGCCAATTCTTAGGAGTGAAATCATTTAGTCTCTCCCTAAGTGAACATGGAACAACCTACAGGATGAATATAACATAATGTAGTTAACTTACCAACCTACATGATGAATATAACATAAGGTAAACTAATGTTGTCTGGATGTGAAAACTCACCACACCATCTATGGGAAACTCATCAACAATGACAATTTGGAAGCTGGTTGCCCTCCTCTGTGTCCTACCACAATTGTGAGCAGGTTGTCCACACACAACACTGTCCATTGCTAAAAATTAAACAAGTAATTAGTAACAAACCCTAATCATTGCAGCCATATTACAGTACTGAAGAACAATCTACACCGAAGAACAATCTACACATTACATTACAATCTACACATTTCAGTACTGAATAAAAATCTACACATTTCAGTCACCCACAATCTACTGGAATTAGCATTACACAATTTTCATCCACATTACTGTACAACCTTAATCAGGAACATAAACAATCTTAAACTTAGTGTAGCATATTTCAGTCACCTATAATCCGAAGAACAATCTTGCTTATATTAAAATGTGGATGATCAGGAACATATATTTCAGTCACCCAACCCTAATCAAGAACATAATCAGGAACATGCACAATCCATGAAAACCCTAATCAGGAACATAATAAGGACAAAATACCATAATTTGAAACCCTAATCAAGCAGAGGATGAACAATTAGAAGAAAGAGGGATTTACCGGAGAAGAAACCCTAATGAAGCAGTGGTTCTTCTTTGTGTATCTTGCGGTCACTGTAATATTAGGAGAAGAAAGAGGGATTAGGACAGAACCGCAAAATAAAGAATAAAGCAACAAAAGTGAAGATGGTTGGAAGAATCAAGCAACATAAGTGAAGATGGTTGGAAGAATCAAGCAATAGAAGTGAAGATGGTTGGAAGAATCAAGCAACAAAAGAAAAGATTAGAGAGAGAACTGAAGAAATCTGAAGAACTGCAAAGGAACTGAAGAACTCACCGTACGAACTGCCAAGTCTATAGATGGATGGAAAGAAAAAGAAAATATTAGAGAGAGAACTCTGAAGAAATCTGAAGAACTGCAAAGGAACTGAAGAACTCACCATACAATCTACCGAGTCTGCAGATGGATGGAAAGAAAAAGAAAAGATTAGAGAGAGAACTCTGAAGAAAAGAAAAGAAATCTAAAGAACTCTGCAGAACTATAGAGGAACTCACCGTATGAAGAACTGCTGAGTGGGAGAGAGGAGAGGTTGTCCCTTCGGTTTCCCTCCTTATAATATTCCAACGCTCCCACGCGCTCTCTGTCTCTTTGGTTCTAGATATTTTGGCCCATAATTTGGCTGAGTGGGCCTTTGTCTATTACTTTCTCCTACAGTTGGGACAACGGTGAAAAAAATAAAGAAAAAACAGTTGGGTCTTTGTGTTTTTGATAAGATTTTTGGATATATTTTTAAAAACAACAGTAACAATTAGACAAAAATTCAATTTGTTGCAACAACTTATCCTTGCTCTTGTGAAAAATTAACACAATAGCAGTATGGATTTGTTGCATACAACTGTAAGAAGTATACAGAGAAGTTTCTTTTTTGAATCCATTTTTAAAAACAGTGGCAAGTAGACAAAAATTCAATTTGTTGCAACAACTTATCCTTGCTCTTGTGAAAAATTAACACAATACCAGTATGGATTTGTTGCATCTATATTTTCAGAAAAGCTAGAAAGCAAACACAACTTGATCAGAAAACACAACTTGATACATAATATAAGTTCAATAATAGCTAGATACAAACACAACTGGGTACACAACCACAACTAGATACAAACACACTGGATACATGGTTCAATACAAAAGCAACTAAACATCACAAAGCTAAGTAATGCTGCAACACAAATTCATGGGCACTAATTAGATGATCTCTAGTAGATGATCCCTAGTTGATGATCTCAACAAAGTTAAGACCAATAAACTCTTGCATGTGCTCTACTTTCATCAAAAGAAGTGTTCATTGCCAATGTTAGCAGCATTGGTGAAATCAGTCCATCCATTCTGAAAACACACATGCCCCATGTCCCAGGCAATGGAGTAAGTGCCGTCAATGAACTCTTCTTCTTCTTCTTCTTCTTCTTCTTCTTCTCCTAGCAGCTGTCCATCCTTGGAAAGATGAGCAGTGCCAAAACCTGGGTACCTATACCCATCTAGAGCCTCAGTAGGCATGTACTGCAAAACAGAGAAAGATCCACACTTGATTTAGTTGCATGCAAATAAAATAATTTTAGATGTCAAACATATGAACTGTGGGAAATTACCAGTGCATTGAAGTAAACATTATCATCATCCATCTTTTGCACCCAAAAATGTTTCTGATCCTTTGGTTCATAAAATTCCTTCTCCACAAAAACATCTTTGATGCCAAACATGATTGCAGCCATGTCCTGTTCACTAATGGAGTGGATGTCTGAGAAGATTGTCCTATAGAGTATACTTCTTATTGGGCTAGGAAAATCTCCTACAACTAATCAGATAGGATGTGTTAGCCTTAATTATTTCGAAAATACATTGTGAAAAAAAGATGAGTTATTGTTGTGATACCAGTTTCTTCAACTGCATCCTTCTCAACATTGTTAGAATGAACATTTATGTCAAATGAGTTCTCTAAAGGTTCAAAGGGATCATCAGTACATTGGAAATGTACAACATCACCCACAACAATGTCATATACTCTAACTAAAGATCTCCAGTAAGGGCCACAGATTAGTGTAGCTGTCTCATACTTCTGTAAGAACAAATCAAATCTTCTGAATCTTAGGCTCTTGGCAACTAACCATTTCCCAGGAACTAAATTGTTCAACCTCTTTTTGAATGAGCAGGGAATGTACTACAGTGTAACAACATAATTTAGTTCGCATTGCCAAAAACTGTTTGAATGAGCAGGGAATGAGCAGGGAATGTACTGCCAAAAAAGATCAGTACTCCCATTGCCAAAAAAGAATAGAGCAAAGAAGAACTATCAGAAAAACTTACCACACCACGTCTAAAACCATGGCCAATGACAATGTCAAATCCATTAGCTCTCCTGTTAGATCTGCCACAATTGTCACCAAGCTGATCAGAGATAGCACACGTCATGTCATCCATCACCTACAAAATAACATCCAGGTTAATTCACCTACAAAAATTCACCCAGGTTGATCATAGATAGCAGGTTGAAATTCAGAACCTGAGAGCTGAAAAGTCGAAGGAGGAAATTCAGAACCTGAGAGCTGAAAATGTAGTAAAAGAATTAGATTGCATAAGATTAAATGAAATAGAATAATAAGATCTGTGTACAAAATTGAACTCACCCAGAAAGTCGAAGGATAGAAGAAAAGCTCTGCGCACAAGAATTGTAAAGCGGCCAGGTTTCTCCTCCTATTTAAAGGTAAAGGGATAGGGGATGTAAAACTGCTCCCCCCACGTCCACCACTACCCCACGTCCACCACTTCCCCCACGATGTGGACCATTTAATCAAACACTATCCACTATTTTCCCTCATGATGTGGCCCATTTAATCAGACACTATCCAAGCCCATTAATCCATGCCCATTAAGTACATATGCAGTACTAATCTAGCTTTATTATCACCAACTGGAGCCACGCAGCTGGATCCCTAATTTTGACTGGAATAATCCTAGTGTCCCTGAAACTGAACAAGCAGACATCTCCCTCTTCAGACTGAATGTTTTGACAACATCTTTCCATCCAAAACAGATAACTCCTTGTCCAGATTCAGTTAGGATCATTCTGCAGTACTGAGTCTTGGAAACTGTTGTCTTGTTCACAGCAAGAAGAATAACTTCAGATCCTTTAGGAACCCCATGCCTGGGAGCTCTTGAGCATAAGACATGCCTTAGAAACTTCAAAATATAAGTATTTGTGAATTCTTTTGAAAAAACCTGGAAAACAGAAATTTCAATTATGATCAAATTATACTATACTAATGCAGCATACAAAGTTCAATATTTTTTGCACTAGAATCATGATCAAACAAAGAAATATTTTAACACACATTACTAACCATTTCTCCCTCTCCAGGTCTCCAGTGAACCTAATCAAAGGAAGCTATGATGTTTTCTTCTGTCAATTTGCACACATACTCCTTAATATCAGGTCTTGGTAACTCCTCAACATAGCTTCTCAGTTGGATAACTTGATTGAATGTCAAGTAAACCTTGGTTGCAAAAATGCATTCATTATCAAAGGATTCTTCACCAGCAAAACCAGGTCCTACATGACAAACAAAGCATTATTCATCACCCAAAAACACTAACAAGTATAACAGTAAACATCTGCAGGTGAAAATCACACCTCTAGTAGTAATCAGACTCCTTTCATGAATCTCAGTGGGGCTGTACCTACAGAGATGTGCATAAATATGTTATAAGAGATACTCAGATACATTTGCAGGTAAGAATGGGTTTAATAAGACAGGGCAGTACTCTTAAATTTTAAGTATCTCAAGCTTAAGGTAGAACCACTGATGTCTGAGTCTTGGTGGTAGTTTTCTTTCATCTGTAAAACTGAACATGCAAACATCCCCTTCCTTCAGATTAAATGCCTCTACCATCTTTGCCCATCCAGGAGGGATGATCTGGGCTTTTCCATCAGCCTAAAGATTTATCCTATAGTACTTGATTGGAGATCCTAACTTGAGCTTCACACCTACACTAACCAACTGAGATCTGGCTTGAATACAATGTCTCATGAGGTGTTCATCCATGAGGAACCGCATCAGGAACTTTCTTGTAAACTCTTGACTGAATTCCTGGAATTTGTTAGATAAAAATGTGAGTAATGTGCAAAACTTACAGATAAAAATATGAATAATTTGCAGAACATATATACATACCATTAAACCCTCCAAAGGAATGACATTTGTTGATGTAATTGTGCTAACATAATTCTTAATTGCAGGCCTTGGTAGCACTTCCACATTGCTTCTTAGCTGCATTAATTGGTGGTATTTCATTTGAACCAAATTTCCAAAAATGCAGTTTGTATCAATTGAATCAAATCCTGAATGTCCAGGTCCTAACAAATGCCAAACAGTGTATATAGATAAATGACAAGAGCATAGTTTACAAAGTAAACCGTGCTAAACAAACCTCTAATTTTGATCATTAGCCTATCATTGATCATGAGTCCCTCATCCCTCTCATCATCTTGGTCTCTGTAGTAATCATATTCATAAGTGAACCAATTACAGAACTATTTTCAGATCTATTTCTAGCATTAGTAAAAATCAGATTTTTGTTTAGATTACAGATGAATTAGAATAACAGAACAATTTTAGATCTACAAAGAAGACTAGATGAACCATTTCAGATCTACAAAGAACACTAGATGGATGAAAAGACATAGAATCGAACCTGCAATTATCTGATTGTTCTTGAGAAATCGCTAGGTGACGCGGGGGATAAGGGGATGTGGCTGCTGCAGTACAGTTGGTGCCGCCGCGCGGATCCATTGCAGCAGCTGCTATGGAGGCGAAACCCTAGTGGCGGCGTGGATGTGTCGCGAGGATCTGCAGCTCTCCGGCGGGCGGGTGGTGCAGCGACTCGAACGGAGAGGATCTCCAGCTCCTCGGCGGGCGAGTGGTGCGGCGGCGCGGACGGAGAGGATCTGCAGCTCTCCGGTGGGCTGGTGGTGCCGCGACACGGACGAAGAGGATCTACAGCTCTTCGACGGGGGGTGGTGCGGTGACACGGGCGGAGAGGATCTGCAGCTCTCCGGCGGCGGGTGGTGCGGCAGCACGGAGGACACGCGCGAGAAATGGAGGCCAAACCCTAGCGCTGACGGCGGGGTGCCTCTCTTATACAATGGACAACAGAGGGGAGGGGGATTTGTGCAAGGTTGCACGGGTGGAGGGACGAATATGATACTAAAGAACTAAATGAGGGGCGTCCCAGCTAATCGTTATAACTACAGAGCCGAGGTGGAAGGACACAAAATTGTTAAGAACACCATAAAGTACTAATGTGCAAAATGACCATAGTATATACGCACACACCCACCCACCGCGACTGTCACTTTCCACTCCCTTCCCTTTCCTCGTTAGGTTTCCACCACCGCCGCCCCACTCGCCACAGAAACCAAAACCACAATCCTCCGGTGAATCCCATCACCGCCGCCTCCTCGTTAGAGCTCGTCCGTTGCTTCTCGTGTTATTCTTCTATTCTCCTTTCTTCTTCTGTTCTTCTTGATTAGGAACTGGAGTTTTAGATCTTTTCTGTTCTTCTGTTCTTCTATTGCTATGTATAGATCTAATCTGGTGTTCTTAGATTAGTGTAATCTGGTGTTCTTAGATTAGTGTACTAGATCTTTTCTCATGTTCTTAGATTAGTGTACTAGATCTGCTGCTGTTCTTAGATCTAATCTGGTGCTGTTATTAGATTAGTGTACTAGATCTTTTCTCGTGTTCTTAGTTTAGTGTGAAAATGTGTGCTGTCATTAGATTTGGGTGCTGTTCTTAGATTTGTTCTGGATCTAATATGGTGTTCTAGGTCTGAAATGTTTGATCTTGTTTAGATCTAATCTGCTATGTGATCTTTTTTCTAGGATTTTGACAATGCTAAGGCTTATTTTGTTTAGGGTTCTGCTAGATTTTATTTAGGGTTACTGTAACAGTTCTTTTGATGTTAAATGTTCTGCATTAATCTAAATGCTATAGTTCTGAAAAGTTCATAATGTTACAGTTCTGTTGATGAAGAAATGTTCTGAATTTTCAGAAATTACTGAATGTTCAGAAAGTTCATAATGTTCAGATTGTTCAGAATGTACTGAACTTTCTGAATGTTCTGAACTTTCTGAATGTTCTGAACTTTCTAAATGTTCTGAATATTCAGAATGTAATTATTGACTTTCTGAATGTTTTGCTATTTGATCAGGTCCTGAACATGTTTTAGCATTACTGATTACATTGTTTTAGCATTACTGATTACATGCTGTTTTTATACTAGATTGGAACCTGTGAGGACTGTTCCATTGAGATCTCATATGACAGTGGAAGCTTGATCCCAAGCGACAGTAGCAGTGGCAGTGACACCTCTACAGAGTGGTTCGTGCCAGATGGTTATGTGCCAATTATGCCAGCACAAGATGATGGCTTTGTTTTAAGGGGTATGTATCTATACAAACTTTGAACTATCTAGTCTGTTATAGCAGTTGAGAAATGGTACTAATATGAATCAAATGTTCTATTTGTGCTGTATCAAGACCAAAAAACAAGGGAACAGATGAGTGGGACAAGCAGTGTATGTTTGGAAATGACATACTACCGTGTCCATGTCAAATTGAGTTTCTGGAAGAATGGTGCAATGATAGAAGGCCAAAAATCAGGTACTATGTCTACAGGATGACAGAGTCAGCTGTCATTGAGAAGAAATGCAAAATGGTGAGATGCTATTTACTTTATCATGCATAACAGTGTAGTATATACATAGTCCAAAAGAATGCTAACTGTTGTGTAAACTTGATACTTACACAGGAATTTAATGCTGAGTTCACAACCAAGTACCTAATTAAGAGTTCTACTTCTTTTGGATGTAATTATGTGATGGGCTGCTAAGTTGGACTGCTAAGTACTATGCTGAACTAGTAAGAACTACTTTTGTATATGTAAGTATGGAGCACTAAGTACTATGTTGGAAACTCAGTATGGAATCACTAGTATATAATTCTGTGCTGTGTAGTATCTGTTTTCTGCTTATTTGATTCTGCTGGTTATTCTTTTGGAGGCACAACACAAAGTGCCTCAAATGGATGACCATTTTGAGGCACACCTGATAGTTCCCCCAATGGATGACCATTTAGAGGCATGTTTGGCAGTGCCTCCGATGATCATCCATTTGAGGCAATGTCATGTGCCTCAGCTGGTTGGACAATGGAGGCAAAAACATAGTGCCTCAGATGGATGATCATTGGAGGCACAACGAATAGTGCCACAGTTGGTCACTATTTAGAGGCATAATTTAGTGCCTCTAAATGGTAACCAATTGTGGCACTACTAATGGTGCCTCAGTTGATATACTTTTAGTGGCATTATCATAGAAAATGCCTCTAAAAGCTATGTCTTTTTGAGGCACAAGTCAAAGTGCCACTGATAGTTTAGCATGGAGGCACTAGACTGTGCCTCTATTTTTCAAAACATTAGAGGCACTATCAATAGTGCCTCAAAACGATAAACTATTAGTGGCACTTTCAAAACTGCCACTAAAATCTCATATTTGGAGGAACTATTTTTCGAAGTGCCACAAATAGATACATTAGAGGCAGTTTGAAAAAGTGCCTCTAAGAAAAGTGCCTCTGATTCCTGGACGTGCCTCTAAGAAAAGTGCCCGGCCGCGCTCGCGCTGGATCTGGAGCTCGCTCTGGCGTACGTGGGTGCTATCTCAAGCTGGCTGGATTGCTAGAGACCGAAAACAGTATACTCTCGCCAAGTTCCTCCTCGAAACATGCTCGTGCACCGCTATTATAGCAACGGACTAATAGAACTGCGATACATAGCAATGTCAGGGCCAACATCACAAAACCAATCGAAAGAAACAATCAGGAAAATAAAAGAGAAACAATGCCAACACCAGTGGTGGTTCGATGAAATAGGAGATAACTCGCCGCAGCTACGTACACCAGAGAAGTTCCACCATACTCCTAGCTCTCCGAAGCTAGCCCCACGTACCAATCAACATTTCTAAGAAGAAAAGCGACAACGACGACGCTGCTGCCCGAACCAAACCAAGGGGACCCCTAGGACGTGTTGTAGGGTTTCATCTGGTACGCTACGGGGGATGGTGGAGAGGTACACCCGCCGTCCTTTAGAAAGGATGGCGACACTCGCATGTGTCACTACGTCGATGCCGAAACGGCAAGGATTTTTTCCGACCCCTCGAACCAGACCCTCGGACATTCCGAATCGCTCCGCCAAACTTTCCACCCACCAGCACATGCCAACACGATCTTGTAGTCATCAACATCGCCTCACTGTGGTCCACGAAGCGAGGGCGATAGGGCTGTGAAGCAGATGCACCATCGAGGTTTAGAAGTACAACGACACACGCGGGGGGGGGGGGGGGGGGGGACAACCTCCACCGCCAGAGGATGATAGCCGACCGGATGCAGCAGCAAGACAAACCAGAACCTTACCGGCCCTGCCAAGCCCGAGAGGGCACATGAAAAGTACCGCCGCCACACTATAGCTGGGGCACTGCCACACCACCAGACCGCTACCAGCCTCTGCCCTTAGACCACCGAAGGAGACGCCAAAGAACCGAACGACGCCCGTCTAGGCCAAGATCTAGGTTGGGTCACCGAACACACAGCTACCACTCACCCTTAGCAGTCAGCGGCCGATCTCACGATACCCAAGGAGTATCGCCGCCGGCAGCAGGCCCCGCCCTCCCACTATGCACGCGGGAAGAAGACCACCCTGTCTCCCCCCACGCAGGAGAGACCAGGCGGTCCACGCCAGCAGTGAGAGAAAAGGTCGGAGGAGGGTCGAAGGAGATGTTGGAGGGCAGGGGTTCGCCGTCGACTGGGGGAGAGGGAGGGGAGGGGGGCAGGGCGAACCATAGGAGGAGGGGCCCGACTTGGATACAAATCACCAAGGTCACCTTCAAATGATATCTCCTCGTGAAATTCACCGGTACATCAAGTGTTTAACTCTCATTATCCTATTTAGGGACCCACAGGGTTGTGCCAAAAGTAGTTCCAAAAGATAAATTTGGATTTTAGAAGTAGTTCTCTATACTGTGAGAGTAGTTCCCCAAACAACATAAGAGGGAATCAGAGCTAGTAGCTGCTCCGATGATGGGGATATGCCTACCGGGGTATACCCAGCAGGACGTTTCCGACTGTCCCAAGTATTGGCGAGTGGGCCTGCAAGACGGCGACTGGATTGAAGCCCAGCGAGGAACCGAGCGACTAGAAGCTGAAGGCCCAGGCGAGTAGATAGGCCCAGTCGGATTAGGTTAAACGAGTACCGAAGCTTTAACTTAATCGGTTGAGATATGTAAACCCTAGGGGAGGTGAGCCTATATAAACCCCCCTGTAGGGCGAGTAGAGATACGTTCCATCATACAACCAAGCGACTCGCCGCCTAGCCGCCGAGCCCGCCCATTGTACCACCTCCATAATACAATCTAGCAGGAGTAGGTCTTTACCCTACGGGGCGAACACAGGTAAAACCACTGTCTTTGCCTCATCTCGCACCGCATGGATGGCCGCCTTGCCCTCGTTCTACTACTACTGCCGATTGCAGCATCTCGTGACCATTCCCACGGCAGTGGCGCCCTGTGGGGCCTGGCGGTCTGTCCGGTGTTCGCGGCGAGATCCAATCTGCCCATCAATGAGGCCGTGCCACCGCCGCATGATAGCGATCGGCGAGATGCTCCAAATCTTGCCGAGCAGCTACGTCCGGTGGCGCTGCCACGCACAGCGTGATCCTGCCGATCGGCACGATCAGCCTATTCGTCGGCCTCACCGACGTCATCGTCTCGGAGGACTCAGCTCGCATCCGCGAGTCGCCGCCACGCGATCGGCTCTCCGAGAGCCAGATCCGCACGATCCATCGCCTCGCCTCCGAGTACAACTCGGCCCACATCGACGTGGCCGAAAACTCAGCGGCCGCAGGAGACGCGGCCCTCGACGACGACGCCGACTCGGCGACCCCGGCGTCACTCACCGGGTCCATCACCGCGGCTTCACCCGCGGGCTCCATCACTCAGGTCTCCAACGTGGGAGACTTCAAGGACCCCTCCATCCTCGGGATCTTCGAATTCGACTCCGGGTCGGAGAATTCCGCCGACCTCCATGACGGAACCGGTCGCCACGCCGCGACCTACATGGCGACCGGCACCGATCCGCCGGAGGATCCATTCTCCACCCCGATCCCTCCTAACGCCACGACAACGGAGGTCGAGGAACTCCGCCTAAAACTGGCGGAGGCGATGCGCAAGGAACAAGCCGAGCGCGAAAAATTCCGCCTCGAGCAAGTAACGGCGCAGGAGCTATCGCGCTACCACCAACAGCGGATCAGGTCGCGCCTGAACCCTACCGTTCAGGGGCGTGCCCTGAACTTCGACGACGAAAACGACCCGGCCCGCGTGGCCGAGCATGCGATCTGCGAGAACGCGCCACCAGGAGGAAGCGCCCGACCCCCGCCAGGGTCGACGACGATGGGCGCCCCGCCTCCACCCAACCGCACACCCCCTAGGGACCAGCCGCAGATAGTAGTCTCCTCATGGGAGCGAGACGCAAACGACCTCCCACTGTTATCCACCCCGATGGACAACCTCGTGGCAGGCCGAGCAGCAGCCGACAGCATCACGGCCACCGGCGATGGCACCCTACAGATCCAATACGTCAGGGCCCTGCTCGCAAAGGCCGTCGAGAAGCAAAGAGCAGGCGCTGACTCTCAAGGACGAGTATAATCGCGTTCCTCGGGAAGCAGGGCGGCCTCGAGCCGCCGCCCAATGGCGGCAAACACACTCAACTGCCACCACCGGAGCCACTGCAGCTCGAACACCGACCCACGAATGCGGCACTCTCCACCAACGACCCCAGGCCGGCGACCAACCTTGTTGCCGCCAACGGTCAACCCATCGACGCCTGCACCCACATCATCAACAACCAAAGCTGGCGCGCACGCCAGCCCGACGACCTGCGACACACCCTAACCAATCGCCACGATGGCGAGCCCATGGGGTCGCTCAGTCGACTCGGCCCCAAGTGCTTCGGACCAATGATCCGAGGCGAGAAGTACCCGCCAAACTTTAAGGCGCCGAAGGAGATAGAAAAGTACGACCCCTCGTACGACCCCGCTGTCTGGCTCGACACATACCTCATGGCAATGGGGATCGCAGGCCACACCGACCTGCTAGCCGCCCGTTACCTCCCCCTGATGATGGAGGGGACGTGCAGGCAGTGGATCAACACCCTCCCTCAGGACAGTATAGACTCCTGGGAGGAGATGCGCGACGCTTTCGTCAGGCACTTCGAGTGCTCCTACACCCGCGCCACCACTATCGAGGACCTGGAGCGATGCGTCCAGGGACCCCGCGAGTCGACCCGCAACTGGGTCCAACGGTGGCAAGAACTCTGGTACAACGCGGTCGGCATCCACCCGGACACCGCGATCCATTGCTTCAAGACCTCGTGCCGCTACGAGCCCCTGGTCGCCAAGCTCAAGCGACACTCTCGCACACTCGACAACATCCCCGACCTCCTCGAGATCGCCAAACGGTACGCGGAGGAAGATCCAAACCAGGAAGCTGACGACGAGTCCGGAGGTCAACGCCGCACGAGCGGCAACAACAGCGGACGACGGTCCGACCTACGCTACAGCAACACTCGCCTCACCGGCGAGCGCCGCAGTGACGGGCGAGTCGACTTCGTCGCCAATGCCAGGAACGCGCAACGCGAGCCCAAGAGCTTCCGCCGCGACGGAGGACAACACCGCGACGGCGGCAACTACAAGGCCAAGCCAAGGTTTGACCCCATGGCTCTCCTTAACCAACCATGTGCGTTTCGTAGCAGGGAAGGGAAGCCCGCAACGCACACCACCGCCGACTGCCACACCCTCAGGGAGATCGAGAAGGCACGACGAGCGCGGGAGGACCCCGACAAAGACCCGCCAAACGGCGGAAAATTCGGCAAAGTGGCCGGCTCGCTCCATACCTTCACAGGCTTAAACACGAAGTGCGAGAAGAAGGTCATCGCCCGCGCCGTCGCCGTCAACGCGGTGTCCCAGGTGGACGTTCCCCAGTTCCTCAACTGGTCGGAGCAGCCCATCACCTGGAGTCGTCAAGACCACTCGCTACGCATCGAGTACCCAGGTCGAGTCGCCCTGGTGGTCAAGCCCAAGGTCGGCGACTACTGGCTCCCCAAGACATTGATGGATGGCGGCAGCTCCATCAACATCCTGTACTTGGACACCTTCAGGCGACTGCGGCTCCCGCAGTCGATGATCGAGACAACCCACACCACGTTCCACGGCATCGTCCCCGGTCGGAAGGCGTACCCGATCGGCAAGGTCACGCCGCCGGTCACCTTCGGCACGCCCGCAAACTTCCGCACCGAGCGGATCGTATTCGAGCTGGTGCCCTTTCACAGCCCTTACCACTGCGTCCTGGGGCGCCAGGCGTTCGCCAAGTTCATGGCAGCGCCCTACTACGCGTACAACGCGATGAAACTCCTCGGGCCATGCGGCGTCATCACCATCAACGGCGACCCTGACATGGCCGCCGAGTGCGAGGCCAAAGGAGCCGAGCTCGCTGACGCCGTCATCGCGGCGGAGACCAACCACGCTGATGAGCTCGCCAAGTACGCGAGCGGGGTCAACAACGACGACCCCACCATACTCAAGAAGCCCAACTCAGAGGGCGCAAATACCTCAACCTTTGAGGCCACGACGCACACCCGCACCGTCGAGCTGGTCCCAGCGACTCGGCCCGGTGACGATCGGGACGGGCATGTGCCCAGCATAGGAAGGCGCGCTCATCGAGTTCCTCCGTGAGAACAGGGACATCTTCGCATGGAAGCCCTCTGACATTCCCGGTGTCCCTAGGGAGCTCGCTGAGCACAAGCTAAACGCCGACTCCAAAGTGCGACCTGTCAAGCAGTCGCTGAGGCCCTTCAATGAAGAGCGCCGCCGAGCAATCACCGAGAAGGTGCAGCGTCTACTCGCTGCAGGATTCATCCGGCCAATCAAATACTCCAAGTGGCTGGCAAACCCAGTCCTGGTCGAGAAGAAGAACGGGACCTGGAGGATGTGTATCGACTACACAAACCTGAACAGCGCCTGCCCAAAGGAGCAGTTCGTCCTCCCGCGGATCGACCAGATAATCGATTCAACCGCGGGCTCGGAGTCGCTATGTTTCCTCGACGCCTACTCTGGGTACAACCAGATCAAAATGGTTGTCGAAGACGAGGAGAATACGGCGTTCATCACGCCATTCGGAGCCTTCTGCTACACCGCTATGACCTTCGGCCTCAAGAACGCCGGGGCGACCTACCAGCTGTGCATGCAAGAATGCCTCGCGAGCCAAATTGGCCGCAACATCCACGTCTACATCGACGACGTGGTCGTAAAGTCCGCTCGCCAGGGCGACCTACTCGCCGACCTGGCGGAAACATTCGCCAACCTGCGAAAATACAAGATAAAGCTCAACCTAGGCAAATGCACCTTCGGTGTACCTGCAGGACAACTACTGGGGTACGTCGTCTCCAAATGAGGGATCGAGGCGAACCCCACGAAGATCGACACGATCGCCCATCTCGGCAAACCCGAGTGCCTGCGCGACGTCCAGAAACTGGCCGGGCGAGTAGCGGCTCTCAGTCGCTTCATCCCCCGTCTGGGCGAAAAGGCGATGCCCCTATACCGCCTGATGTGCAAGAACCCCACCTTCCAGTGCTAAATTTCCCCTTCCATTATAGTATTGTATGTATCTGTCAGAGGCTGGAGAGAAGATTTGTTTTAGGTAGTTTTATATTTAGCGACGGGTCCATGTTACAACAATTCAGAAATATCAACGTTGTACACCTGTTGCCAAATTTAACTACAATGCCAAATTGTGTTTGTACAGTTATTTGGATAGGAAAACACCGTGGATACCCTTAGAGTTTTAGTTTCTAGGGCTGTACTCTGCTTTCATGGAGACGTTGGTAGCTCACTACAGAAATAAAAAGCTACGCTGACGGCCGGTCGCTACGCCGACGACCAAACATCGGGGCCGTCAGCGTAGCCATCGTCCAGACCAGCCCCGTCAAGTAGCCATCGACATAGAATTTCCCTCGGCGTATCCTATGCTACGTCGACCGACGGCTGCCCTCGGCGTAGCTATTTTTTCTTTTACCTCATTAAACTTTCAAAAATCATAACTAAATCATTCTAATTCGGAAAAATACAAATAATATATCAAAATTTGCAGAAAAATAATATCTATCTATCTACACTCAAATATTATACATTTTTAAATGAAAATTAAGTGAAACATAAAATATTATATATAGTTTAAAACGGGCATAAAAAAATTCAAAAACGATCAAAAAAATACGAAACCTTCGCGTGGTGTCATATTATGTGACATAGTTATAAGGAAAAATATCAAACTTGGTATATTGATTATGTCTGAAAAAACCTTCACAAAATGACCTATCTCATTCGAGATTTCTTGGCTTTCGGGTCAAATGACCAATGTTATGGCTAGAATTAAGGCATAATTTGTGATAATGTGCCCATATTGTGCATACATGTGCATCATGGGATGGCGGACAATGTTGAAGGAGGAAGTTTTTCTTTTCTTCGTACCAAAAAGCCATTTTCCATTTTCCGAGAACAAAAAACGGACGGTTTTGTGAAGCAACCACCAAATGGATAATTCAAAATGCTACCACCACTTTTTACAAAAATACTAGACCACCTTATATGAACAATGTCCCAACACCCCTGGTGAAAAAGACAAATTCCTGCCGAATCGGTAGGAAGTGGGTCAGATATGAACTACATGTACATGATCCGATGCTCATGTTTTTTTAGAAAAATCATTTTGAGGTTCATAATATGCTATTTTATCAAATATCTAATGCAATTTTAGCGAGGCTCGGCCCCGATCTAAGAATCTTCATGCCCGTTGTTCGACAAAGTTTGACATAATTTAAAACGGGCATAAAAAAATTCAAAAACGATCGAAACAATGCGAAACCTTCATGTGGTGTCATATTATGTGAAATAGTTACAAGGAAAAATATCAAACCTGATATATTGATTATGTCTGAAAAACCTTCACAAAATAACCTATCTTATTCGAGGTTTCTTGGCTTTCGGGTCAAATGACCAATGTTATGGCTAGAATGGAGGCATAGTTTACGATAATGTGCCCATATTGTGCATACATGTGCATTATGGGATGGCGAATGTAATATCCCAAAAATACTAAACTTCTATCATCAAGCTCTAATCATCAAATTTAGGGTTAACAAAAACTTTGCTAAATAAAAATATGAAAGCATGCATGGTGTATGCACTTCATTTGGAATTCTTTTGAACCAACTTGTTTGTGTGTTCCTTTGCTTGTAAATGGATGCTTAGGTGAAATAAACATCATCTAAACAATTCCCAAACTTTTCTCAAAGAAAAATAAATCAAAACAAAGCAAAATGAGTGAATGGTCATTTTGACCAATTTAACTCCCATGCCTACTTTGGCTGTCTCAAACTTTCAGAACTTAACAGAAACTTTTCTAGATCTTAGCACCCCTTGATTGTACTCATAACAAAGTATCAAGGCCCACTTTGTGATCATCCAGAAACTTTCAAATGCATAGTTTAAATGGCAATTCAAAATTGAATCTTTATCATATGAGAAGATCCCACTTTTTCAAAAACCACTCAAACAAGCTCAACTTTCAAAACCCAAGCATCTGCAGACTCACCAGCACCAACCAAGCACACCCACCAAAAATCTTTTCAAAATTCAAAACTTGATTCTTGCGGCCATTTCATCAAACACATTGCAGACACAAATCATCAAAATCTTAAACACTATTGTGAGCAGTGATTGAAGCCTAACTTGTTCCCTCTCTAGCTCACAACCATCTCAGTAGATCAGCTAGCAAGTTAAACCAAGCACTAGCCTCACTGTAAGCTTGGCAATGTCATCAATGGTGAACAGCCGAAGCTCACCATGCCACCCCAGTGGAGACAGCAAGCTAGGAGATTTAGCCGTGCCAACCTTGTCTAGGAGGTAGCCCACCGTCCACCGCCACTCCCCGTCCCAGCCGCGAGCGTTGCCAAACCCTGGACCACCTGCCCGAACCGCGCCCATCTCGCCAGCAACCATGCCGAGCATGCGCCAGAGCACCACACTCGACCGACGCCCACAGACCGCGCGCCGCCCTCGCTGCGTGCATCGCCAGGAGACCACCAAGCGATTGCCACCACCGGCCATGCCTCTAGCCGCCCGTAGCCATGTCGCCACCTTCGCCTGCCCATCCTGTTCGGTCTCATCGTCACGACTATAAATAGAGGCCACCCCCAGCTGAATTGAGCACACCATCTCACTCCCCTCTCCTCACTGATCGTGCCACCCCGTTCCCGGAGCAAGGAGAGCAGCACTTCGCCGGAATTTCATCGGAGTCTGCCGCTGCTGGAGAAGAAGGGGGCCAGCGATTGGAGCCGCCCCAGGAGAAGCTGCCGGTACCAGGAGGTTCGCTGTCGTCGACTTCGTCGTTCGCCCGCCTTGCCGACCCTTGCCTGAACCCTGGTGAGCACCCAACGACCCCCACTGGCCGCGCTGGTTTCTGTCTCGCCGGCGTTGCCCAACGTCGACGATGACCCTCAGCCGTTGGATTAGAACCAGATCGAACGCACCACATCGCCCCATACCGCTTCACACCCCCTCGTCTCACTAATGCGTGGGGACAACCACTTAACCAGCCTGCGTAAGCGCTGTGCTTAGCAGGCCGGCCCAGTATCGCTTCCCGCGCAGCCCATTCATTTGAAATTAACCTTTTCCATTTTATTTCAAACACACTTCTGCACCTAGATTCAAAAATCAACCCAAATCGATTCAGTGAACCAAATTGAATGAAACAAATTTTTTTAGAAAGGTCTGGGAATTCTGAATCCAAGCACGTTGGGTTCAAGTCATTTGGATATGTAGATCATCCTTGGTAAAAATAACAAGGCAGAAGCTTTTCTGCGTTCAAACATTTTTCAAATTAAAACCATAATAGATTTTGAGTTGATTCCAACTCTCAAAAATCACATTTAACCATACCTTTCAGAATATATAAAAATATATAGGTTTACTTGCAGAAATAATGTTCAAGTAATAAAAGAATGCTACATAGGCATTTCTAGCCACTTTAATTAATTAAAATAAAAGAGAAACACCTTATTAAATTGTGACACCACTTTAAATCACATCCCCATGGACTAACATATGTGGTGATGACATATGTCAACATGATCCCATGTTTGGTTTGAAGAATATTAAATCTTAAGTAGTTTTTCCATGAGTAGAAATTACTTTTCTAAAAATAAAAGGAATTAAACCAAGCTTTAATCTTTTAATGTTAGTGATGATGCTAGATCATCTATAGGACCCTTTTGTGTGATGATTGCAAGTAGTTAAGTATTGTTTGGTGATTGTGTACATCATATTTATTTATTGACGCTAGTACCGACCAAGGATACGAGGAGGAAGGAGGATTCTACGAAAAAGAAGCCGAGGAGAACTTCAACCACTGCTCTGCACAAGGCAAGCTTTACTAACCAAGTGGACCAATGCAAGCTGATACTATACCTATGCAAGCTAACACTTGCAAGTATGAGAGTTAAATAACCTATGCAATGCACTAAGCATGCTTGGTTAGATACATTTGATGATACCCCATCCTAGTTTTACTTGCAAGCTTATTACTTTATTTCTTTATCAAAGCTCTTACTTAGAGTTACTGGAATAAATGGTAGATACTAGAAGGATAATTGAAGGTTGCATAAAGAGCATAAAATTTGGCCTAAGCTAGATAATCTTGATGTCATCCTAAGGCATGAGATTAAACTTAGTTAAACTCCACTAGTTTACCACCCCTCATTAGTGCTTACCCCCACATGTAGATGCTAGTGCTAAGCATAAAACTTGATCAACTTTTAATGGGAATACTTGGTAAAAATGGTTATGAAAACCTTAGAATGATGGATCATTATACTGAGATGTTTTGACATGTGTTTCCGAACACCTGATGATTTTGGTGATGAAAATGTTGAGGCATGAGCCTTAGCCCTTTTTAAAACTAATGGTTGTCTGGATGCGATACCATTCCAATTTTATCGTACAACCACAATACCTAAAGATTGGGTAGGGCTTGACTGGAAACTTATATACCTTAGTATTAGTTCCCTCACGGCCAAGGTCTGAGCTGAGGCTACCTTGTGAAGATTGTCCACCGTGCGTTACTCCAAGATGATAGTTGGTCATGGTTGGGAGGCCAAACTCACAGGAGAGGTGCTTATACTAGGGCGTGTAATTGAAAGGTTAGGATTGATTATCCGCATACTGAGTATGGTGAATTCAGGATTTTTTCCTGACGGATGTATCAAATGTTGTGGTGAAAGTGTACAATCTCTGCAGAGTGTCAAACTATTCGAATAGCTGCGTCCGCGGTTATGGACAGTTGGAGTGGCCATACTGTTCCCCGTCAGACTTTTCAAAATGATTTGTGAAAGGAAGTGAGACTTTGACTTGACCACAACAGAGTTGTGACATGAGATACAAGTTCCCACTTAGGTGTTATAAAACTTCAACTAGCATTCATTGCTTATAAACTTAGTAGATGTAAATCTGGCTTCTTGCAAAACCACCCTAGAGCCTAGTGTGCTATTTCCAAAAAACCCCTTTTACTTGTTAGTATTAGTTTGCGAGTACTTAAAGAGTACTCATGGCTTTGTCCCTGGCTATTCCCGTGGCCAGACTATGAAGAGGAGTACCTGGAGGATGGACCCCAGGAAGGTTACGGCAACTAGGATCATCTCCCATCGTCAGCATTGCCTGTGACCCCGAAGATGGAGCTTCGCGTACGCTATCGTTATTATTACGTATTCCGCTGCTTGAAGTTGTATTAAGAACTGGATCATGAGATCCCTATTTGTGTAAGACCTTATGTATGGTTTGTAATGGATGATGTACTGTGGTATCCAATTCTGTTATGTCTCGCAAAAATGGTAATCCTGGGATTGCGATGTATGGCATAACAGGCATCTGGGATTAAAAATCCGGGTGTTGACAAGTTGGTATAAGAGCCAGGTTGACCATAGGAGACCCTAGTTAGACTGGACGTTTGAATCAAAAACTTAGTTTCAAAAACCAAAGAAAACAAATATTTACAAAAACTTATTCTCATTCTTATCCCTTTGATTCTTTCATGAAAATTCATGTTCCTCAAAAATCTTGCAAAATACAATTTTTTTTGACACACTTGATCACTCTACTTACTCATCCTATATTCTTATAGATGGACGTGAAGTACAACAAGTTTTATCGGTTGGGGAATGGAGGAGACCTTATCTTTGAGAGGGATTTGGACCAGCTTTCGGAACTTCTGGAGCGTCCGCACCCCAAGTTCTTCGGAGCTTCGCTCAATTATCAAGGAGGAGAAGATCTGCAGTGGCTAATTGTTGCAAGTCTTCGAGGAAAGATTGAACCTCCCACTGCTGAGGGAATTCAGTTTACCTTAAGGGAGAACAACTGGCTCGACGGACTTGCCAGGGAAATGCAGGAAGCTCTTTCCCGTCTGTGTGGGCAGAGCATCAATCAGATCAAGGGTACTCGCTTTGAGTTTTGCCCAAGGCGTGATGCAAATGGACAACCACTGGAAGCCCCATACCACCCTGAGCTGAAGACCCAAGTGGACCACCTTAGCTTCATGATGTACGATCGTCAGCAGGAGTTGGATAACTACCGTGACTACTCCAACCACAAGTCTGCCATCATCAAAACGAAGGATCAAACCATCGCCATGATAGCAAAGGATCGCAAGTCTCGCCGGCGTCAGCTCGACAAGAAGGAGCGCATCATTGACCGTCTTCGCCATCGTATCTCATCTTTGGAGGAGACCATCCACGAGAGAGACATGCAGTTGGAAGAAAGGGAGAATGCAGGAGAGGATCTTCGTGGAGACCCCTACTCCTATCTCAGCGATGACGATGATTTTCTGGAGGATCAGGCTATGGACTTCTTCACCGATGAGGATGATTTCACCTTCATCGATGATGATGAGGATGATGAAGCCACGGATTCCGAGGAGTAGTACCACTTGAGCACTAGCGTAGTGAGTAGTATTCGGTCCCACTGTATCGTAGTTTTCAGAATGGTTCTTAAAACCATCCACTTTTCTTTGTTGTGGTGTGTGTTGTATCGTGTGCTATGAATGAATGAATGAATGAATGAAAAAGCAAGTTGCTAGAAAAATCTGAGTCAAACTTTAAAAACTTTTCAAAGACCCAAAACCTTAGAAATTTCCCTCTTTTCTCATGATCTATCTCAATCTTCAGATGCCACGCTGAGGAAGTGGTTCATCCCCGGACCCGATGTTGCAGATTCTGCAAATGTTTACTTCTGACCGCGAAGCTGAAAGAGAGTTACGTCAAGCCAACCTAGCCACCCTGCAGCAGATAGCCTAGCTAGCCCACAACAACCAAGGCCACGGAAATCAGGACAACCATGGATCTAAGCTCAAGAATTTCCAGAATACCAACCCACCTGTTTTCACTAAGTCAAAAGAACCCCTAGACGCCGACGATTGGCTGCAGACCATGGAAAATAACCTAGAAGTCGCCGGTGTGGAAGCCAACGAGAAAGTTCTATTCGCCACCCACTATCTAGCCGGAGATGCCAGGGAATGGTGGAACAGTGTTCGCGCAATGACCGAAGGCCAGATGATGACCTGGGAGGAATTCAAGGTCAAGTTTAGCAGAACCCATGTGCCACCGGGTTTGATCAAGAGAATGAGAGACGAGTTCAGAGAACTGAAGCAAGGAAGGATGACCGTAGTGGAATACTGTGACCAATTGTTGTCATTAGCTAGGTATGCCCCAGATGAGATCGACACCGAAGCCAAGAAGAAAGAAAGATTCCTGAATGGTCTGCACGATGAGATGCAGACAGTGTTAGTCAATATCCCCTTTGCTAATATTGAAGCCCTTGTCGACTCTGCTATCCAGATGGAAGGAAAGATCAACCAAGCCAATGAGAACCGCAAGCATCGCATGATGCATCAGCCAGGAACCCATCAGACCTCAAAGTATTGCCCTAACCCATCTCCCAGATTTGCCCCAAGAAGCAACAGACCCCCGATGAACCGTCCGACCTATCCCAACCGTGGAAACCCTAGGCCCGGAGGAAATCACAACAACCCCGGCAACGCTAGCAATTTCAACCGTGCCCCACCCAAGTTCAACAACAACAATGCTACCGCCAACACCAACACTGCCCCGAGGACTGGAAGCAATGCTGTGCCTGTAGCAGCAAAGGACAAGTCGCAAGTGACTTGTTATGACTGTGGAAATAAGGGTCACTACTCCAACGAGTGCCCCAACAAGAAGAATGCCGCAGCACCCAATGCCAATGTCCCAGCTCAGCAACAGTGTCGTGTTCAGCCAGGAAGGAGATTTGCCCTAGGGAATTCGCTCAACCGCAATGGCCGTCTTTTTCTCATGCATGCTGAGGAAGCTCAGGAAGCGCCAGACGTCGTGCTGGGTATGTTTTCTGTTAATTTAGTACTTGCACGAGTGTTGTTTCATTTTGGTGTATCGCACTCATTTGTCACCGAATAATTTGCATGCACTAGTAAAATTCAACCAACCAAACTGAAGCATGTTATGATTGTTCAAATTCCCGGATCAACCACCAAGGCTAGGCAAATTTGCAAAGCCTTCCCTATCCGAATCCATGGCATACATTTTTATGCTAATCTGATAGTACTCGGAACTAAAGGTTTGGAAGTAGTACTAGGAATGGATTGGATGTCCAAACATAAAGGATTGATTGACTGTGCCAAGAAAGCCATAACCATGGCCAATACCGCCGGAATATCAGTCGAGCATATATCTGAAACCTTACCTCATCAATTCAAATGCAACAAGAGTATAGACCAACCTACCATTGACCAAGTCCGGATAGTCTGTGAATACCCCAATGTATTTCCAGATGTTTTGCCCGGTATGCCCCCAGATCGGGATATCGAGTTTATCATTGAACTAATCCCCGGAACTGGACCCATAGCCCAGAGACCATATAGTATGAACCCGTCTGAGCTAGCAGAACTGAAGAAGCAACTGGATTCCATGTTGGAAATTGGATTGATTCAACCAAGTGTGTCACCATGGAGGTCACCTGTCTTGTTTGTGGACAAGAAGGATGGAGGTAACCGTTTGTGTACGGATTATCGGAAGTTGAATGATGTCACTATCAAGAGCAAGTACCCCTTGCCCAAGATAGAATATTTGTTTGATCAGTTGACCGGAGCCAAAGTGTTTTCTAAGATTGATCTTAGAACAGGATATCATCAACTCAAGATTCGTGCAGAGGATATCCCAAAGACTGCCTTTACCACCAGATATGGATTGTATGAGTATACAGTCATGTCTTTTGGATTAACCAATGCCCCCGCTTATTTCATGAATCTCATGAATAAGATTTTTATGGACTTCCTGGATAAGTTTGTCGTTGTTTTCATCGATGACATTCTGATTTATTCCAAATCAGAAGAAGAACATAAGCTACACCTAAGGACCATTCTTGGAACCCTTAGAGAGCATCAGTTGTATGCCAAGTTTAGTAAATGTGAATTCTGGTTACAGGAGGTAGGATTCCTCGGTCACATTGTATCAGCCGGAGGAATTGCCGTTGACCCTGCAAAAGTGAAAGATGTAGAGGATTGGCAAGCCCCAACCACTCAAACTCAAGTTCGTGCATTTCTCGGATTGGCGGGATATTACCGCAAATTCGTAGAAGGATTCTCGAGTATCGCCAGACCCATGACCCAATTGCTGAAGAAGGACAAGAAGTTTGAATGGACCGACAAATGTGAAGCGAGTTTTCAAGAACTCAAGAGGAGATTGATTTCAGCCCCAATCTTGATCATGCCAGATATCACGAAGCCCTTCTATGTGTATTGTGATGCATCCAAGATCGGTCTCTGATGTGTGCTAATGCAAGAAGGCAAAGTTATATCTTATATATCTCGACAACTGAAGCAAAATGAGAAAAATTACCCAACCCATGACCTCGAACTCGTAGCCGTAGTTCTAGCCTTAAATACATGGAGGCATTACCTGATGAGAAACCGTTGTGAGATCTATACGGATCACAAGAGTCTGAAGTCTATATTCACTCAGAAGGAGCTGAATATGAGACAGAGAAGGTGGATTGAGATAATCAAGGATTACGACCTGGACATTCACTATCACCCTGGTAAAGACAATGTGGTAGCCGATGCCCTTAGAAGATTGCCGTGCCGCTTGAACTCCATGATTTTGAAGGAGCAACCAAGTTTGCACAAAGAGATGGAAGATTTTTGAATGGAATTAGTGAGTGAAGGATTTTTGGCTAGCATAGAACTCCAGTCCACTTTGATCAGTCAGATTAAATAGGCGCATAAGGGAAATGCTAGTATTGACGGAATCAAGCATCGTATCGGTACAGGAAAAGTACCCGGATTCACCGAAGACGAAGAAGGAGTTCTGTGGTACAAAGGACGCCTTTGTGTACCAGCAGATTCGGAGTTGAAAGAAGTGATTCTGAAGGAGGCTCATGATACTCTTTATTCTATCCATCCCGGAGGAACTAAGATGTATAAAGATTTAAAAGAGAAATTTTGGTGGCATAATATGAAGAGAGAAATCGGAAGCTATATCGCCAAGTGTGATATATGTCAGCGAGTCAAGGCAGGACATCAAAGACCCGCTGGATTGTTGCAACCCTTGCAGATTCTGGAATGGAAATGGGATTCCGTTGGAATGGACTTTATCACTGGACTGCCTACTTCTAGTAGGGGAAATGACTCTATCTAGGTCATAGTGGACCGATTGTCCAAAGTCGCCCATTTCTTACCTGTCAAGACCACATATCAGAGTTCGAAGCTAGCGGAGTTGTACATCGCTAGAATAGTTAGTTTGCATGGAGTCCCCAAGAACATCGTATCGGATCGAGGAACTCAGTTTACCTCGAGATTCTAGAAGGAAGTCCAAGAAGATTTAGGAACCCGCCTAGATTTTAGCACCGCGTATCACCCTCAGACCGATGGACAAACGGAGCGAGTAAACCAAATACTCGAAGATATGCTGAGAGCATGTGTGTTAGAATATGGATCCAAGTGGGAAGACTGTCTGCCGTTTGCAGAATTCTCATACAATAACAGTTATCAAGCCAGTCTGCAAATGACCCCATTTGAATTCATGTACGGAAGGAAGTGTCGCACCCCTTTGAACTGGTCGGAAGTAGGAGAGAGTCGGATTTTCGGACCCGACATCCTACGAGAAGCAGAAGGGAAGGTTCACAAGATTCGTGAGCACCTCAAGATAGCCCAGTCCAGACAAAAGAGTTACGCCGACAAGAGACGTAGAGACCTCTCCTTCAACATAGGAGATTTTGTATATCTGAAAGTGTCGCCATTGAAGGGAATGCATCGTTTCCAACTCAAGGGAAAGTTAGCCCCCAGATATATCGGACCCTTCAAGATTCTGAATCGTCGAGGAGAAGTGGCGTATCAATTGGAACTACCCAAAGAGATGTCATCTGTGCACAATGTGTTCCATATCTCATTACTTCGCAAGTGTCTCAAAGTCCCCGAGAAGACCGAAGTGTTCAAAAATATCGATCACCGGACCATAGAGATCAACGATGACCTGACCTATCCCGAAGTACCCATCCGTATTTTGGAAGAAGCTTTTCGAACTACCCGAAACTGAAGAATCAAGTTTCTCAAGATTCAGTGGAGCAACCACACAGAAGAGGAAGCTACCTGGGAGTGCGACGATCACATCAGGAGAGAGTTTCCCGATCTCTTCAAATCCTAGGTAATATTTTTCGTCCTTTTTCAAATCTCGGGACGAGATTTTGTTTAAGGGGGGAAGGTTTGTAACATCCCAAAAATACTAAACTTGGATCATCAAGCTCTAATCATCAAATTTAGGGTTAACAAAAACTTTGCTAAATAAAAATATGAAAGCATGCATGGTGTATGCACTTCATTTGGAATTCTTTTGAACCAACTTGTTTGTGTGTTCCTTTGCTTGTAAATGGATTCTTAGGTGAAATAAACATCATCTAAACAATTCCCAAACTTTTCTCAAAGACAAATAAATCAAAACAAAGCTAGATGAGTGAATGGTCATTTTGACCAATTTAACTCCCATGCCTACTTTGGCTGTCTCAAACTTTCAAAACTTAACATAAACTTTTATGGATCTTTGCACCCCTTGATTGTACTCATAACAAAGTATCAAGGCCCACTTTGTGATCATCCAGAAACTTTCAAATGCATAGTTTAAATGGCAATTCAAAATTGAATCTTTATCATATGAGAAGATCCCACTTTTTCAAAAACCACTCAAACAAGCTCAACTTTCAAAACCCAAGCATCTGCAGACTCACCATCACCAACCTAGCACACCCACCAAAAATCTTTTCAAAATTCAAAACTTGATTCTTGCGGCCATTTCATCAAACACATTGCAGACACAAATCATCAAAATCTTAAACACTATTGTGAGAAGTGATTGAAGCCTAACTTGTTCCCTCTCTAGGTCACAACCATATCAGTAGATCATCTAGCAAGTTAAACCAAGCACTAGCCTCACTGTAAGCTGGGCAATGACATCAATGGTGAACAGCTGAAGCTGACCATGCCACCCGAGTGGAGACAGCAAGCTAGGAGGAGATTTAGCCATGCCAACCTTGTCTAGGAGGCAGCCCACCGTCCACCGCCACTCCCTGTCCCAGCCGCGAGCGTTGCCAAACCCTGGATCACCCGCACGAACCGCGCCCAGCTCGCCAGCAACCATGCCGAGCATGCGCCAGAGCGCCACACTCGACCAACGCCCACAGACCGTGCGCCGCCCTCGCCGCGTGCATACATGATCGACACCGACCCAGGAGACCGCCAGACATCCCCGTTCGCCGCCCCATGCCGCACAGCCACCGCTCGCCGTCAAAGACGCCGCCTCTGCCGTGTAGAGGATCGCATGTTCCAGACCGTTTTCCACCGCCCCTACACACGCATTAAAGCCGTAAAGCATCGGCAAAAGACCACCAAGCGATCGCCACCACCGTCCATGCCTCTAGCCGCCCGTAGCCATGTCGCCACCGTCGCCTTCCCATCCCGTTCGGTCTCATCGTCGCGACTATAAATAGGGGCCACCCCCAGCCGAATTGAGCACACCATCTCACTCCCCTCTCCTCACAGATCGTGCCACCCTGTTCACTTCGCCGAAATTTCATCGGAGTCTGCCGCGATTGGAGCCGCCCCAGGAGAAGCTGCCGGTACCAGGAGGTTCGCCGTCGTCGACTTCGTCGTTCGCCCGCCTCGCCGACCCTCGCCTGAACCCCGGTGAGCCCCTAATGACCCCCACTGGCCGCGCTAGGTATCTGTCTCGCCGGCGTTGCCCAACGTCAACGATGACCCTCAGCCGTTGGATTAGAACCAGATCGAACGCACCATATCGCCCCATACCGCTTCACACCCCCTCGTCTCACTGACGCATGGGGACAACCACTTAACCAGCCCGCGTAAGCGCTGTGCTTAGCAGGCCGGCCCAGTATCGCTTCCCGCGCAGCCCAGTCATTTGAAATTAACCTTTTCCATTTTATTTCAAACACACTTCTGCACCTAGATTCAAAAATCAACCTAGATCGATTTAGTGAACCAAATTGAATGAAACCAATTTTGTTATAAAGGTCTGGGAATGCTTAATCCAAGACCGTTGGATTCAAGTCATTTGGATCTGTAGATCATCCTTTGTAAAAATAACAAGGCAGAAGATTTTCTGCATTCAAACATTTTTCAAATTAAAACCATATTAGCTTTTGAGTTGATTCCAACTCTCAAAAATCACATTTAACCAGACCTTTCAGAATATATAAAAATATATAGGTTTACTTGCAGAAATAATGTTCAAGTAATAAAAGAATGCAACATAGGCATTTCTAGCCACTTTAATTAATTAAAATAAAAGAGAAACACCTTATTAAATTGTGACACCACTTTAAATCACATCCCCATGGACTAACATATGTGGTGATGACATGTGTCAACATGATCCCATGTTTGGTTTGAAGAATATTAAATCTTAAGTAGTTTTTCAATGAGTAGAAATTACTTTTCTAAAAATAAAAGGAATTAAACCAAGCTTTAATCTTGTAATGTTAGTGATGATGCTAGGTCATCTATAGGACCCTTTTGTGTGATGATTTCAAGTAGTTAAGTATTGTTTGGTGATTGTGTACATCATATTTATTTATTGACGCTAGTACCGACCAAGGATACGAGGAGGAAGGAGGATTCTACGAAGAAAAAGCCGAGGAGAACATCAACCACTGCTCTGCACAAGGCAAGATTTACTAACCAAGTGGACCAATGCAAGCTGATACTATACCTATGCAAGCTAACACTTGCAAGTATGAGAGTTAAATAACCTATGCAATGCACTAAGCATGCTTGGTTAGATACATTTGATGATACCCCATCCTTGTTTTACTTGCAAGCTTATTACTTTATTTCTTTATCAAAGCTCTTACTTAGAGTTACTGGAATAAATGGTAGATACTAGAAGGATAATTGAAGGTTGCATAAAGAGCATAAAATTTGGCCTAAGCTAGATAATCTTGATGTCATCCTAAGGCATGAGATTAAACTTAGTTAAACTCCACTAGTTTACCACCCCTCATTAGTGCTTACCCCCACTTGTAGATGCTAGTGCTAAGCATAAAACTTGATCAACTTTAGATGGGAATACTTGGTAAAAATGTTTATGAAAACCTTAGAATGATGGATCATTCTACTGAGATGTTTTGACATGTGTTTCCGAACACCTGATGATTTTGGTGCTGAAAATGTTGAGGCATGAGCCTTAGCCGTTTTTAAAACTGATGGTTGTCTGGATGCGATACCATTCCAATTTTATCGTACAACCACAATACCGGAAGATTGGGTAGGGGTTGACTGGAAACTTATATACCTTAGTATTAGTTCCCTCACGGCCAAGGTATGAGCTGAAGCTACCTTGTGAAGATTGTCCACCTGTGCAGTACCCAAGATGACAGTTGGTCATGGTTGGGAGGCCAAACTCACTAGAGAGGTGCTTATACTAGGGAGTGTAATTGAAAGGTTAGGATTGATTATCTACATACTGAGTATGGTTAATTCAGGATTTGTTCCTAACGGATGTATCGAATGTTGTGGTGAAAGTGTACAATCTCTGCAGAGTGTCAAACTATTCAAATAGCCGCGTTGTCATTATGGACGATTAGATGGCCATACTGTTCCCCCGTCAGACTTTTCAAAATGATTTGTGAAAGGAAGTGAGACTTTGACTTGACCACAACAGAGTTGTGACATGAGATACAAGTTCCCACTTAGGTGTTATAAAACTTCAACTAGCATTCGTTGCTTCTAAACTTAGTAGATGTAAATCTGGCTTCTTGCAAAACCACCCTAGAGCCTAGTGTCCTATTTCCAAAAAACCCCTTTTACTTGTTAGTATTAGTTTGCGAGTACTTAAAGAGTACTCATGGCTTTGTCCCTGGCTATTCCCATGGCCAGACTACGAAGAGGAGTACCTGGAGGATGGACCCAAGGAAGGTTACGACAACTAGGATCATCTCCCATCGTCAGCATTGCCTGTGACCCCGAAGATGGAGCTTCGCCTACTCTACCGTTATTATTACATATTCCGCTGCTTGAAGTTGTATTAAGAACTAGATCATGAGATCCCTATTTGTGTAAGACCTTATGTATGGATTGTAATGGATGATGTACTGTGGGTATCCAATTCTGTTATGTCTCGCAAAAATGGTAATCCTGGGATTGCGATGTATGGCATAACATGCATCTAGGATTAAAAATCCGAGTGTTGACAGCGAACAATGTTGCAAGAGGAAGTTTTCCTTTTCGTCGCACCAAAAAGCCATTTTACATTTTTCGAGCACAAAAAAGGACGGTTTTGTGAAGCAACCGCTAAATGGCTAATTCAAAATGCTACCACCACATTTTACAAAAAATACTAGACCACCTTATATAGACCATGTACCAACAGGGGGATCCGAAACCTTTCCGTCCACCCCTGGTTTAAAAGACAAATTCATGCCGAATCGGTAGGAAGTGAGTCAGATATGAACTACAAGTGCATGATCCGATGCTCATGTTTTTTTTACAAAAATCAGTTTTAGGTTCACAATATGCTGTTTTATCAAAGATCCAACACAAGTTTAGCGAGGCTCGGCCCCGAGCTAAGAATCTTCATGCCCGTCGTTCGACAAAGTTTGACGATAGTTTAAAACAGGCATAAAAAATCCAAAAACGATCGAAACATTGTGAAACCTTTGCATGATGTCATATTATGTGACATAGTTACAAGGAAAAATAGCAAACCTGGTATATTGATTAATTCTAAAAAAAACTTCACAAAATGACCTATCTCATTCGAGGTTTCTTGGCTTTCTGGTCAAATGACCAAAGTTATGTATAGAATCGAGGCATAGTTTGAGATAATCTACCCATATTGTGTATACATGTGCATCATGGGATGACGAACAATGTTGCAGGAGGAAGTTTTCCTTTTCGTCGCACCAAAAAGCCATTTTCCATTTTCCAAGCACAAAAAACAGACGGTTTTGTGAAGCAACCACCAAATGGCTAATTCAAAATGCTACCATCACATTTTACAAAAATAATAGACCACCTTATATGGACAATGTCCCAACAGGGGTATCCAAAACCTTTTCGTCCACCCCTGGTAAAAAAGACAAATTCCTGCCGAATCGGTAGGAAGTGGGTCAGATATGAACTACAGGTACATGATCCGATGCTCATGTTTTATATAAAAATCATTTTTAGGTTCACAATATGCTATTTTATTAAAGATCCAATGCAAGTTTTCCTTTTCATCGCACCAAAAAGGCATTTTTCATTTTCCGAGCGCAAAAAAGGAGATTTTCTGAAGCAACCACCAAATAGCTAATTCAAAATGGAGGGCTAGTGTTTAGTTGGTATGGATATCATATTTGGATTCCTCTCATTTTTCGGATCAATTTATACATATTATTTGTCAAATTCCGATTTACAGATTTAAAGATATTTATTATTCCATATTAAATAGAAAAATACAAAAAATTAAAATTATTATATTTTTATTTGAATTCAATAATATTTTTACTTATTCATTAATGTTTACTTAAATAATTATTTGTAATTAAAATACAAACATGTGACATGATGATATAAGAGTTAATAAGATTGTTATCATAGTATTGACAACAATGAATGAATTACTTTGCAGAAATAGATTTTGAAGGAACGAGAAAGTTAAGCGTGGTGGAGCTGGAGTAGTATTAGGATGGGTGACCGGCCGGGAAGTTTAACCAAGACTGCAATTTAATCAAATATTAAGTGTAATTATTGCTAAAAATGTTCAACGTGAGAGATTAACGATTCTAACAATTCAAAGATTACAAAATTTGAGAAAAAATAAAAAATATTTTAAAAAAATGTTTTTGCAACCGGCCGACAAGCTATGCCGACAGCCGCTACGCCGAGGGTAAAGCCGTCGGCGTAGCGTATGCCGACGATATTTCGATACGCTGACGGCCTGTTTGTGCTTCGCCGAGGGAGACCTTTGCCAAGGAGGCTACGCTGAGGGCAGCCGTCGGCGTACCATATGTCGAGGGAAGCCGTCGGCGTACCATATGCCGAGGATATTTTGGCCTACGCCGACGGATTTTTGTCCTCGGTGTAATGCGCGCGTCCTGTAGTGGCTCGCATTGAAAAGCGAGAGTTTATTTTGTTGTTATGCATGCATGTTTACCTAACCTCTTACCTAAACTGCCCGTTTAGTTTACTGGTCAATGCGTCGGTCCGTGGAATTTCTTGTCTTTTTATATTATGTGGAAAATGTAATAGTGACCAACACATGGCATCTGCTGTCTATAAAAAGGCATCTAACTACATGACAAAAGAGATTCCATAACCACCTAAAAAACTCAGTCGAGTATTTCATAAACCAAAAACAGGCAACTTGTATAATCTTTTCCACCAATTCTACCTTATTTTATGCGAAGCCAGCCGAATGGCACACTGTCACAACGAAATTTCCAAACAAAAAAAATCATTGTTTGGAAGATGAAAGGTTGCAATATGCCGCAAGTATGTGCTAATGGGCTTGCGGCGTGCCGGTGTCGGGCAACATTTTTATCGCGAGCTTCGTCTCATGTCGCACTTGCTAGATGATGCTCGTCTTTGCTGTGTGTCAACAGGTCCGGAACACGGCAAATCTGATCTCTACCGTGTGTATATCTGGAAGTACACGACAAATAAAACGTACACGACAGATTACAGAAAAAACACGACAAAGAACTAAACACGGCAATGGACAAACTACAACACACGACAAAGAAAATAGACACGGCAAAAGCACTAAGGACACACGGCAAAGCTTTGTTCATGACAAAGAAGTGGGCCCCGCGGCCGCACAGGGGCACCCGCCGGCAGGGGCGGACTACAAAATATTTTTCGTGTGCCCTTGCCGTTAGGTACACGGTAAAGATCAGCTTTCCGTGTGTATTGTCCTGTATACATGGCAAAGAACTTATTTCCCATTTTTTCTTTTATTTAGTTAGCAAAGCTTGTATTACATATATGTTAGGTGATGTTATTTCATAGGATCATGAGCACACACATATGAATAGGTTGTTGTGGTCTTGATCACTACATGCACCCCTTTATACGATTAGGTTTCACCCAAACGGAGAGTTTTCTCCTTATAGAAGTCCAGAACCTTCGCTTCCAGGTTAGAGCGCATGCATGCGAGGGGGGAGACATGCAAGCACCCGAAGACTAGTAGGTTTTGTATGTTTCAACATAACACGCCGATGACACATGCGAGTGGGACACATGTAGAACCCTCCTCGGTTCGTGGGTAATGACAAGCAGTGATTCACGACGATGGTAGCGTGGTGGACACACGCCGAGTACCTCAAGAGACACGCCGATGCAAAGAAGCGGCGAGAGGAGATGGAGGGTGGATCACACCGCCAAGGCAGCACCCCCCTCGCCCTTCTCAGTCAAAAACAGGTGATGAAATGCTTTATTTATTCTTGCTTGTAATGTTATTCTTTACTCTGCAAGGGCGGGAGCCTATGGATCAACGAGGGAGCCAAGCTCTGGGGTGCGAAGTACCCTGAGAAGTACATGGAGGTGCACGACGAAGATCCAACCCTGAGACCGCCCCCTTCGACCCCGAGGTCGCCGTGCTGGCGGGATAAGGCCAGAGGAATGGTCGCCTATGGATCGCTGTCGGGTCCGTCGACCCTGGGAGCATTCCATCTATGCGCTAGGTCCGACGTGGTAGGACGAGCGACCAGCCTGCTGTAGAGACCCGCCCATGGCCTTCGGTTGTAGCTCTCGACCAGTTACGGGTATGTTCTTCCTCGGTCATCTATGTTTTACTACATGTTTTGAGTTGCAATTTTCATCACATCGTGGCGACATGATGTAGGCGGAGTTGGCTGCTGATAGGGCACGCAGAGAGGCGGCAACAACATCTGGAGCAGGAGATGGTCCATCAGCAGGGGATGCTGGAGCAACAGGGGCAAATGCTCTTCCTACTCCTCATTTCGCCTTCTTGTCGGTAAGTGATCAAGTGTCTTATTGTCCAATGCTCGCAATTTTCAATCTTGACTTATTGTCTAATGCTCACAATTTCCCATGCTGTAGATGGGCAATGTGATGCCGCCTGGTGGGTCCGCGGGTGGATCGAACAACCAGGCACCGCTGTCTTTCACCGTCAACAATCCGTCGGTCGTTCGAAAGAATCAGAGTTCTCCAGGTTAGTTTTCTTATACTTGTCAAATTTATCCATGTCATCGCACTTGTAGAAATTTTAGCCATGCTATGACACTTGTAGAAATTTTAGCCTTGCCATGACACTTATATATAATTTAGCCATGCAATGACAACTATAGGAAATTTAGCCTTGCCATGATACTTATAGAAAATTTAGCAATTCCATGACACTTGTAGATAATTCTATGACATTATCAAAATTTTATCCATGCTATGACACTTGTAGAAATTTTAGCCTTTCCATGACACTTATAGATAATTTAGCCATGCAATGATACTTGTAGGAAATTTAGCCTTGCCATGATACTTATAGAAAATTTAGCAATTCCATGACACTTTTAGATAATTCTATGCCATTGTAAATTTTTTAGCCTTGCCATGAGACTTGTAGATATTCATGATTTTACTTGTCATATTGATGTAATTTTCCATGATACTCGTCAAAATACCATGTAATTGCCATTGCCATCAAATTGCCTAGAAACTTGTACATATAAATGATTTTACTTGTCATATTGATGTACTTGTCTTGAGCTTGTAGGATCTCATGATGGATTCAGAGCATGAGCTTGTGGAGCACTCGACGGTGATAGTCTTGTGGGTGGCAAGAATAAACTTGTAATATTTATGTAGTTTAGGGCTTGTGCACTTGTTGGTTATGCACTTGGTGATTATCGTGTCATACTTGTGAAGTTTGTTGTTTTCGTGGTGATGATGTGATATTTGGTAGTGTTTGTGATGATATTATGATCATACTTGTGATATTTTGGTGTTGGTGATGCATTTTGGTGTTGGTGATGATCTTTATGATCATATACGTGTAGTCTATGTTGGTGATGATCATATTATTGTTGTTCGATGAAATTTGGTGTTGCTGATGATCTGAAACATGGCTCCTTTGCCGTGTGTATATACACGGCAAAGGATTCACGTGTAGCCTGTGCGCTGCTAGGGTTGGTAATAGTGTTTTTGTCGTGTGTTGTTTAGCAGTGGCACACGGCAAATGTGGGTTCGCTGCCGTGTGCATTCTGCCGCAGGCAAACAACAAAGGAGGGAACGTTGCCGTGTGTCCTGCCTGTCTAGCACACGACAAAGGGCAGGTACACGGTGAAGAATGGGCACACGGCAAAGGGTAGGCACACGGCAAAGGGTAGGTACACGACGAAGAATGGGAACACGGCAAAGCACGGGTACATGGCAAAGAAGAAATGGACACGGTAAATAAATCACACGACAGAGACCTATTGGCTCCGTCAGACGAAAGGAACCGTGAAGTTCCTTTACTTTTCCATGTCTTCGCAGAAAACACATGGCAATGGCTTTGCCGAGTTCCGGGCACCAAGACACACGGCAAAGATCCTTTGCCGTGGCTATCACTGCTGTGTGGCTTTTGCCGTGTGTAAACACACGACAAAGCCTTTGCCGTGTTCCGTGTGGCCTTTGCCGTGTGGATATGCCCACACGACAAAGAACACCTCTACCGTAGTGCCTGGCTACGATGTCTCCCAGAGAGTTATTAGCATAAAATCACTGTTTTTAAGCTAAATTTATTGAATTGTATTATTTTTAATTTTAAAGCTGAAAATAACCATAAATTTATTGAGTTGTAGTTCTGATGTGTCTGTGGACCTCTGCAGGAATGTCGTTGGTGGTACAATGCTATAGTATATGGGGAGGAGCACCCGTTAAGCATGCCCTATGGATATTGGCGTTGATCAATGAACCGTGTTACCAAATACGACATCGTGATGTGATTGTTTGTCCTCAATATGATCTGTATGCACCATGGTTAACAACAAGTGGTTCAGAGCAAGGTGCGTCCTGCAGATACCCGATCATGCATTCTTCACTACAAGTTCTCAAACCTTATGTCCATGTTGTGTGGACTGGTGCACAAGTCCTCGAACCTTATACGCATATTGTTTTGACTGGCGCAGTGGTTCGAGGGATACGTGAGCTGGTTATTGGTCACGGGTGACCAATGCTGATCTATGTTGGGGCAGAGGTGATGTGGGTTCGCAACCCAGGGTACTAGACGGGGTTGTAGATGTGGTTTTGAGACCAGGACACTGATGGTCAACCAAGTGTGGACAAGGTTCATGATAGTGTTGACATATGGTTAACCAAGTGTGGAGATGAGGTGTGTTGACGAGTAACAGGTTCATGCTGGTGACTGTTTTTTGAGCTGCAGGAGATGGCCGAGGGTTGATCAAGGATTGTCTGCAGGAGTGGATGAGACAACTATGAATTGACAAGAGATGACTAAAGGCAACGATGAAATCTTTGAAGTTTTTAGACATACTGTCAACAATAAAGAGGATGATGAGTTCATTAACTCTTTTTGTTGCACCTAATATGTGAGTTGTTCACTTTCACATAAGGATGAGGCTACCAGGGTGACGATACATCGATGTTGTTGAATATGGTGACTTCATGATCGATGTGTATGGCGTTGAACGGATACTCAGGAAACTTGGGAGAACATGGAAAGAAGGTGGTAGAACTTAGTTTCATGTGAGCATTGACCGCGACGAAGCAAGGAAGGGACTACAGTTGCAATTCGAGTCATGTGAAGTCAACCGAGTAGCAGTGGAGCTAATGATTAATGGTTGAAGTCTAGTAGGTTCGTGCATGATGGATTCAAGATGGCAAATATCATATTCTTCAAGGTGGAGTTTGTTGAATATGTGCCAAATATGTGTATGAGTTTGGCTACACTTGGACTTGTAATTAGCGGGATGTTAGGTGTTTGAATCGAACACTTGTAACCTGGCCTAATATATAAAGGCACCGGGTAGCTAAAATAGACTAGACCGAAGTTATAGGTTAGACACACGATTGAGTTTGAGGACAGTGCATCTCCCATGGTAGGGATGTCATACCAGTGTGGCGTTGTAGATCTGATTTGTCTATGGACCTCAACGGGCTTGTATTTGGTGGTACTATGCTATAGTAAATGGGAAGTAGTGCCTGTTAAGCATGTCCCGCAGATATAGGCGTTGAATGATGAACCAAGTTACCAACTGCCAGTGTCTGTGCTCTGATTGCTTGTCCTCGATATGATTTATATGCGCCATGGTCAACAACGTCAAAAGAGAGAGCAAGCAAAAGCACAAACAGAGAATAAGCAATGTAAATATGATGAAATTTCAATAGGGAAAAAACTCCTAGGGAGTCTCTGATCCACCAATACTCCCTCCGATCGATATTAATTGTCGCTAAAGTGGATGCATCCGGACATGTTTTAGTGCTAGATGCGTCCAATTCAGCGACAATTAATATGATCGGAGGGAGTAGCATTTTACTATAATAGGATTAGGATTACTTATGTCTTAGTTATATTTATGTGCATGGACGGAGTACCACAAAAAGGTGTCCCAAAAATCTTGGTCATCACACCCCTCATAGTAAGAACTAGTCCTCCAACATCAATCTTCGGAGCACACTAGAAATTAAGGGTCCCCATGGTTATAGATATCCACTGTTAGATCTCCATGCTCCCTCGTTGATGCATGGACTAGAAGGGCAATGTATTATCACACTTGACATGCACCAACATCCATCATACACATACGATAACCTCCTGTAGTTCCCTGAAGGGCGGTTACTATGCATCTGACATATACATAATATCAAGAACAAAATTTATTGTACATTCATACAAGTAAATACGAACACAAATATTTATTTGAATTTTTAATAGTGCTAGAATTTGTTCATCTCCCAAGAGCAAAGAAAACTACTCACACATGAAGGAAATCAACATCATCATGATAATAATATGAATGAAGTATGAATGCATGAATGATTGAATGAGCAAATAAATGAGTACACGTGAAAATCCACACTAGGGTATGGAATTACAGTGAGATGGGAGAAGGGGATGGTGATGGTAATGAAGATGAATGTGTTGTTGATGAAGATCCATGTCGTGTCCACCAAGATCTGAGTTGCGATGGAGATGTATGCCCTTATACTAGTTCTCCCTCCAGATCCATTCTAGAGGTGATTTTTCCGTGTTTTGTGGCTTATTTGTGCATCTAACTTATGATCGGAAAGAACGGGTCAAAGTATTTGACGAGGTGGTTTCGTGGGACCAACATCGGCTCACGGTTGTCGGCTTGTCATTAAAGCTTCTAATGACTATGTTTCATGATTTTCCTCCTTAGCTTGAACCTTAGATACATGGATATTTGTATGGAAGGTATTTAGTACCTCAAATCAGCATTTTGTACCAAAAAACGATTTCTTTAATTTATTTGGCCATAAACCTCTTCAATTCTAGGAACCTTGTGAAATCAGCAGAAAATATGACCGCGAGTGTGGTTGAATAGAAAAAATCCTAACACTACAAATGCAAAGACACGAGGTAAAACATGATACAAAATGTAATCATCAGAGGGCCCTTGGGTTTCACCAGTACATGTCACTCTCATCGTCGCCCTTCAAATAGCTCGTACGGCTATTGTTATCAGTTGTATGTCGTTTATCACATTAGAATCATGTGTTTAAGCATTGGTTGTTGGAAGGTCCAAGATTCATGCCGTGGTGATCCCTAGAGGCGCTCTACCATGTATAGTTCCATGGATCTCTTGCAAAAGGCTTATGCATCTTTGCTTGAGTAACTGCACATGAATGGGCGTTTGTATATGTTTGTTAGTGTCAAGGAAATAAGAAAGAAATGTCGTGGTTAAGCCTAGGCGAGAGCACATCATGGGCAATGTTTGGTGATGATTCTAGAGTACTGAGACTGGAGCTCCTAGATGAAAACCTTTGGTCTAACCTTACGGTTATACCTATAAATTGAAGTTCTAGCTTCATTGTACTTACCTTGTTGAATGCAACACATGAAAATGCTCAATCTTACTCTCACGGGCTAAAACAAAGTGACATGGTTATACCCTACGGGTACGTAACTTCAGCATACCTAGTCCAACCCAAGGAAGGCCCACGGCAAACATACGCTGGCCCATGAAGATTTTCGGGTGGCCAAGGCCCATGACGTCCTCGGATCCTTGGAGAACAAGACTAGAGGAGATAGGAAACTCAAAGGGGAAAAACCCTAAGAACTTGTAACCGACTAGGACTATACCCGGGACCTGCCTAAGTCTATATAAAGGCCAGGAGGGTACGTCCTAGAAAAAACTAACCCAACCTCGACTCATACTTTCGCATACGCATCCACGCCAGATCGAATCTGCGCACCCTGTAACCTCCGGTTCCGCCGTAATCAAAGAGCAGACAAGCAGGAGTAGGGTTTTCCCTCCGGGGGCCTGAACCTGGGTAAATCGTGTGTCCCCTGGTTGCTTGTCTGTTAACCGTGCCACGATCTCCAGCATCCCCATCTTCTCCAAAACCCAAGTCCATAACAATGGGCATTGACAAGATTAAACCTCGTCAATTGGCGCCTGCCTGGGGTGGGCTCTTGATTGTGCGGTCGTGACGGTTCCGACCCGATCGATCTACAACTCTGCAACAACGGAGAATCACCTCCTCTTCGGCGCTTTCGACTTCACCGCCCACTCGCCGGCCACCATGAAGGATTTCGAGCCCGTAGGCGACGGACTCGAAATTTTGTTCGGGAGCTTCTGCTTCCAGGTGGGACAAACTGGCACCCTCCGCCTCCCGGAGCGGGTGCCCATGCCGTCAATCAGGCCCGCTTCGTGGGCTCCACACCCCATGCTACGCACATCACCATCAACAGATGAGTTCTACAGCAACTCCGATCTGTGCGATCCACCTTCGGATGAAGGGCGACGGTTCGGATCGAAAGCTGCGGCAATAACCAATCTGCGGCGCTATCTATGCGCGCGGTCATCAAACGACGAGCGCTAACCCGCCGCCCAACCCCAACCCGCGGGACGAAGCGGCGAAAACGGCGATAACGGGGAAAACGGCGACGTCCTCATCCAACTTAGCAAAGAAGGATGGGTCGAAGCACGCCGCGCCGTCGCAGGCGAAATAGTCCTACCTCTGGACTCCCCACGTGATCTGCTGAGGGCATACCACTACCTCCTCATCGAGGAGCACAAGAAACAAGTCGAGATACAAAAGGCGCTCGACAAACGCAAGCAAGCAGCCGCTGAGTCCAGTGCGCGACGAGCTGCGCTCTCCGCCATGGAACCCGGCTCTAGAACTTACAGGAATCAGGGAAACAAGCAACGCTCTCGGATGGAAAACATGGACCCCAAGGAGCGGCATGACGTGACCCGAACTCTCCATACAACGTTCATGGATATGGACGCTGACGGCAACATCACCCCGAAGACGCCACAATCTGCGTTCATGGAAGCCACTGCATATCTCGCGGCTCACCCAACTCCGGAGGGGGACCCGAAAAGGGCCATGCATAAGTCCGCACTCACCGGACTAGGACTAATCGGAGCTGCGCTCCACGAAGACGCTCCTGCGGAGACAAAGAAGAAAGCTCCGGCCAGGCGCGACCGGAGCCCCACACCCTCATCCGAAGAGGAAGAGGAGCACGATCTTCCTCGAAGGAAGAAAAGCTCCAACCGCCACAAACGCGACTACGACGCCAGAGACAAGATTACACAGCGCAAGATCGACAAAGCACGCGCCAAACGCGCATGCTCGTCTGAATCTAAGATGGATGAAGACGAAGGAGAACTCTGCGGAGCCCGATGCTTCAGCAGATCTGTTCGGCAAACATAGATGCCACGCAACTTCAAGCTTCCTTCGGATACTCCGAAGTTCAACGGTACGCAAGATCCAAAATCCTGGCTCAGTGACCACCTGTCATCCGTCAATCTTCACGGAGGCAACAAAGAAACTGCCATGCAATGCCTTCACTGCGGTGACGGTAGCGCTGGTCGCTCAGTAGCCTATCATCAGGATCCATCCGAAGCTGGGAGGAGCTCGCCTACAGCTTCATCCAAAATTTCAAAGGCACCAGCAAGAGGCCCGCCTCAATCGAAGAATTGCGAGCCTGCACTCAAAGAATGGGTGAATCTATTCGCTCATACATACTACGCTGGTCTACGACCAAGAACTCCGCAGCACACATCTCCGAAGAGAGGGCCATCGACGCCTAAGGGGGCGTCAGCGCCCAGACTTCAAGGAGGAACTTGGGCGTGTAAATCCCAAGACACTCGATCACCTCATGGAAATCGCCAACAGTTGGGCAGACGGCGAAGATTGCATCCAGCGACCGCAATCAGATAAAGAGGACGACTACGGCCGAAGACACGAACGACGCAGCAAGAGGAGATCGCGCGTCTACGAGGACCGCGATGGACCCGACATGGTCGCGGCCGGCTACGCCGACCGCCGTAATGACAACAGCCGCAACAGCGGAGGATACCGCAGCGGAAACTTCCGCGACAACGGACGACCAGCGCAGTCGTGGAAACGCCGCGACCGTGACAACGGACCATCAGCATTCGACAAACTTTCGGGTCCATGCACCATTCACTTCTACATCGACAAACAGGATGGCAAAAAGAAAGCCAGCCACATGCTCAAGGACTGCCGTGAGTTCCAGAAACTCAGCGAAGGCATGATGCAGATGAGGCAACAAGCTCCAATTCCTGCGTTCGGAAACGCACCTGCGCCAGGTGAAATAGCACACGGAGCTCCTCCACCGCCGCCTATTGGAGGCCAAAACCAACCAGTCGCACCAGCGCAAAACAACGCCGGGGTCCCATATCCCCCATCAAAAGGAGCACTCAATATGATCCAGAAGGGACGCCCAACAAACAGGGTGCAGAAGAAAATCACCCGACAAATCAACTTGGCCATAGCAACTCCGCCTGCAATCCCTGAGTACCTCAGCGGATCGGAGTCCTGCATCACATTCACTCGCGGATCACCCTTGCGGATCCCTCGCCCGTCATGCTGCCACAGTCTTTGAGGCGCAGATCGGAGGCTTCGAGATGAGTCGCGTCTTCATTGACGGTGGCAGCGGCATCAACCTAATGTTCGCAAGCACTCTAGCAGCTATGCGGATCCCGCAATGCAGCCTGGAACAATCAGACACAACGTTCCACGGCATTTTCCCAGGGAAGGGCATTTTCCCCCTGGGCAAAATAGGGCTCGACGTCATCTTCGGGAAGCCGGACAACTTTCGGCAGGAGCGCCTAGAATTCGAAGTGGTGGACTGGCCGTCGCAATACCATGCCATCCTGGGACGTGTAGCATTCGCAAGGTTCCTGGCCGTCCCACACTACGCATACCTACTACTCAAGATGCCAGGACCAAGGGGCGTCATCACAATCCACGGGAGCTTCACCCGATCGGACCAATGCGGAGATTTCAACAAAATCTCGATCTTCGGCATGCAAGACGAGCTCGTAAGGCTCCACGAGGAGACGGACAATGGGCTACCCCCAGTCAAAAGGCAGAACGCACCCGACATGTCCTTCGACTCCACCGTCAACACCATGAAAGTACAGGTCCATCCGACAGACGCCTCCAAGACGGCGCTGATCGCTAACGACCTCAGCACCGCATAGGAAGGCGCGCTCGTCGAATTCCTCCGTGAGCGCTGGGAAATATTCGCCTGGTGTCCTGCGGACATGCCAGGAGTTCCTAGGGAATTCGCCGAGCACGCACTCAATGTCTTCCCAGACACCAAGCCAGTCAAGCAGTCTATCCGAAGATTGTCGGAGCCACGAGCCGAAGCTATCGGCAAGGAGATCAACAGATTACTCGCAGCAGACTTCATCCGGGAAATCAAGGAAAGCGAGTGGCTGGCGAATATGGTGATGGTCCCGAAGAAGGACACGGACATCCTGCGGATGTGCGTAGACTTCACGTCACTAAATAAACACTGCCCCAAGGACCACTTCCCTCTTCCTCGGATCGACCAGATCATCGATTCGACTGCAGGTTGTGAGAAACTCTCCTTCCTCGACGCCTACTCAGGATATAACCAGATTCGACTCAAGGTCGAAGATCAAGAGAAAACGGCGTTCATCACACCGTTCGGAGTATACTGCTACAACACAATGCCTTTCGGGCTAAAGAACGCGGGCACCACGTACCAGCGATGCATGCAGGCCTGCCTCAAGGACCAGATCGGTCGCAACGTCCAAGTCTATGTTGACGACATAGTCATAAAAACCAGGGAGGCAAGAACACTTATCGACGATCTCCGCGAGACATTCGACAATATTGATCGCTACAGGATCAAGCTCAATCCAGAAAAGTGCGCCTTCGGCGTCCCCTCGGGTCAGTTGCTCGGATACTTCATCTCTCAACGAGGGATCAAAGCGAACCCGAAGAAAATCAAAGCTATCATGACAATGGAAAAGCCGAAAAACCTCAAGGGCGTTCAGCAGCTCGCAGGGCGAGTAGCGGCACTAAGCAGGTTCATCAACCGCATGTGTGAAAAGGCCCTACCATTCTACCAGCTGCTTTCAAGGTGACAAGTTGAGTGGACACGAAGCCAACGACGCGTTGAAAGCCTCAGCGGCTCCTCTACCTCGCCCGTTTTGGTCACGCCAAAAGAGCGCGAGCCCCTGCTGCTGTACATAGCAGCCACGCACAAGTGGTCAGCACAGTACTCGTGGTCGAACGACCCGAAGAAGGCAAGACCCACGGGGTACAACGCCCAATTTACTACCTCACTGAGGTCCTCACTCCAACAAAACAGCGGTACCCGCTACGGTCAGCCTCTGGCGTGTTCATGGCGGCTCGACGATCGAGCCACTACTTCCGGGAGCACCGGTGATGGTGTCAACGAGCGCCTGAAAGCATCTGAATAACCCGAGGCCACAGGACGTGTGGCCCTGTGGGGCATCTAACTATCACCCTTGGACATCGTCTACGAGAAGCGACACGCAATCAAATCTCAAGTCCTTCTGGATTTCCTGGTGCACTGGATGGAGCTGCAGCTGCCGGACACCCTAGACATGTCGCGATCTTGGACAATGCATTTCGGCTCCAAGCGAAGCAGGCGGAGCAGGAGTCATCTTGACCTCGCCGCAAGGTGACAAGATGAAATCGTCCTCGGATGAAATTGAGCCACCAACAACGAGGCGAATCTGAAGCCCTCATCCATGGCATGAAGATGGCAAAATATGCGGCGCAATGCGCTGGTTATCTGGCGACTCCAACCTTGTCGTCTGAGGCGATGAATGAGTGCGGCACGCCGAAAACATGATCGCGCATCGGCGCTATACAATGCACTCGAAGGAGAATTCGACGGCTGCGAACTTCGGCACGTTGGAAGAGAAAGCAACGAGGAGGCCGATAGACTCGCCAACATCGGCTCCACTTGTGCCAAGGTACCACCAGGTGTGTTCCTCGAACAAATCTGCGTGCCATCGATTAAGCGGAAATTCCCTAAAGGATCACCCAAAGAAGCAGAGCACTCGGGGGCTACGCTACCCGAAGGTCAGGAAGGACCCGAAAAGTTGGATACCGAAGTTGCCATGGTCAACCTGATGCAGGTCATGGCAGTCGAAGAAACTTGGACACGTCCATACCTCCGGTTCGACAAGCGGAGAATTGCACGATAGCGAGCGGATGCCCGGCGATAACTCGTCGGTCAAAAGCCTTCACCATAATCAGCGGCGAACTGTACAAACGCAGCATCACGGCGTACTACAGCGGTGCGTCACCATCGGCGGCAGCAGGCCATACTCCAAGATATTCATGAAGGCATATGCGCCACGCAGCGCAGCTCCTCGTCGCCAAAGCTCTGCGAGCAGGATTCTCTGACCGCGACCATGAGCGACGCGAAGGACATCGTCCGAAGATGCAACGGGTGCCAACGGTTCGCCGACAAACCACACGCACCTGGGTCCGAACTTCGACCCATACCCATAGCCTGGCCTTTTGCCCAATGGGGCCTCGGTATGATCGGCAAACTGCCAAAATCCTCAAAGGGAGGACACGTTTTCCTCCTGGTAGCAGTCGACAAATTCACCAAGTGGATCGAAGCCATGCCAGTCACCAACCAGAAGGGCACAACCGCCGTCAAGTTCTTCGAATCCATTGTCTATAGATTTGGCATACTGCACAGCATCATCATCGACAACGGATCAAACTTCATCTCCGAAGAATTCCAGGACTTCTGCGAAGGCCTCGGGATCAATATCACGTACGCCTCAGTGGCACACCCGCAAACAAACGGGCAGGTGGAAAAGGCCAACGGCCTAATCGGCGCCGGCATCAAGAAGCGCCTCATGAGCTCACTCGAGCACAAAGCTGGAAACTGGACGATAGAGCTACCGTCTGTCCTGTGGAGCTTACGTACTACGCCAAACAGCTCCACCGGCTACACACCGTTTTTCATGGTTCACGGAGCCGAGGCAGTGCTACCGGCCAAATGCGCCATCAGGCTCCACGAGTCGTAGCGTACAGCGAAGCCGAGTCCACGACCGCGCTCGAAGATGCCGTCGACACACTCGACGAAGCACGGGATATAGCAGCAGCTAGATCAGCGGTGTACCAGCAAAGTCTCCGCAACTACCACAGCCGTCGGCTATGCCCAAGGTCCTTCGTCGAAGGAGACCTCGTCTTGCGACTCAAGCAAAAGCGCCCGAACAAGCTCGATTCACCATGGGAAGGACCCTACGCCATCACCGAGGTCATCCCAGGTGGCGCCTATCGCCTCAAGCATGTAGAGTCTGGAGTCGCATACTCCAACCCATGAAACGTCTCGCACCTGCGACGATTCTACCTGTAGCAACCTACCCCGTATCTTTACTCTCAATAAGGCTTTCAGCCAAGGCTATTCAGCCGAACCATGTACCTCCTCCATTACGATATAAATAAAGCTAAGTGTCTCGCTCCCAACCTTCGGTTGACTATTTTTATGCAACTTTACTACATGCTACAAACGCACTCGGGGGCTCCCCCCACCTCACGATTTCATCGACTGAGGACCAAACGTGTACACCTGAGTAGCTGACTACGTCAGGCAAACGAAAAGGACACGTACTCAATCAAAGCACTGCGTGCTCACACACATGCAAACCTTTACAACAAAGGGCACATACACGCCCAGACGCAATACACAAATTTTACATCTACCTGTTTATTTTCAGGTTCTATCTACTATGAAGAATAGCCTGAGCACGCTGCTCAAACAAGTCTACAATCTGTTCGGCATACTGCCTCACAGCCGCATAGTATGGAGGCATGTTCCACTCGCCACCATATGGCCGAGGAGGTGGCCCATTCGCCACAGCAGCCAAATCTATGTCAGGGCGGTGCACCCTCACAAGAGACAAGGCAGCCTTCACCCCCGCAACGAGCTGCTGCCGCACCAGCTCCTTGACATTGCGGGCATTCCGAAACTTCGTTAGAAGACCTGCAAGGGTCGTTGGCACGGCATCCAACGGAAACATAACGTGCAATACCAAAAAGATGATATGCGCACTGGCGGAGCACCGCAACACACGGTAGACGCGATCACGCACCGTTGCTAGAACAATGGCGATCACGGTCCATCCGAAGAAGCTGCCGGCCTCCATGTCTGTTGAGTCAAACAATTGACTCGAACGACATCGCTCCTTTTCTTCCCTCGAGCAATATTGGCACTGCGACAAACACACAAAACAAGAGTAAGGCCAGGCTCACCCGAAGCGGGCTACGGCGAAGAAGGATCAACTTACATTGCAGCTGCTCGGACAGTCGACCCAGCTCCGCCATCAAATACTCCTCTCTGGCTGCACCACGGTCTGCTTTGGATTTCCAAACGTCAGCACGACCGCGTAACCCAAGCAAATCCCTCTCCAATATATGCACGCGATCCTAAAGAAAAGCGAGCTGCGAGGAATCATCCAATGATGCTCGCAAGGGCCTTTCGGATGAAGTGCCAACTGGGTCAACACCCGAAGGAACCTATAGCAGCAGAAAGGCACACATACATTCAGCCAAGGATAAAAGCACGACACAGAGGAATTCATTAAAATAAGGCCACTACGTGGCACAAGGATGGTACTACAAAAGATATTTACAAGAGAAGGAGACTACAAACTACCCTACGTCTACTAAGCCTCAGGTGCAGGACACTGAGTTGCCTCAGAACCAGACTGCCTAGCTTTGGCCTCATCCTGCTGCCGCAGTGCGTACTCAGACAACAAGTCAATGAGCTTAGGCCCATATCGTCGGCAGCGAGCGGAGTAGGCGGCGAAAGCTACCTCGGATCCATCCGCAGCCGTAGGCATCCGAGAAGTAATCTGGGGCAGGTCCAGCTCCGCCCCAGACGCCATGGCCATGGCCAGCCCGACGGCCGCGCCGATGCCCTTTTGCTTGCGCTTGTATGCTGCAGGCACTTCGCCCAACAGAGCCTCCGCCAGGGCATCCACATCTTCAAGAGACGCACCCTTCGGGAAGAGCTCCTGGTAGAAGTGGCCAAGGACCTCCTTCGCCTTGGCAAGGGAGTTGACGACGGTGCTGCAGCGGTCTTCGACCGCCACAGTGGCATCATCTAGAGCACTCCCGTGCTCCAGAGCACCGCGGTCGAACTCAATGCCTGCGGCATCTGAGACAAAAGAGAAGAAAACATGAAGAATGGCAGCATAGAAGAAGACCCGCAGAAAAATAAACAAGTCCAAAAGCTTGTACTCACCCGAAACGGCCTTGGCAGCAGCCATGAGCTTATCTGCCACCCCTTTTTCACGAGCAGCTGCAACGGTGGCCAGCTGCTCCTCACGATCGGCGGCCTCCTGCTGAATAAGCTCTTTCGCTTCGGCTGCCTTCGTCAGCTCCAGCTCAAGGCGCTCTCGCGCACCTGCAGCAGCTTCGGCCTTCTGCTCCGCTTGGCCAAGGCTCTTCTTCAGAGCATCCACTTCGCGGAGAGAGTCGTTATGTTCCTCTGCATTTACAACAAGCAAGTGTCAAAGAAAAGGACCAGGATATGCAAGAAAAATACTACAAGACAGACGAATACCTTGCAGCTGCCGCAGTTTTGCCTCCAGCGTCAGGCGCTCCTCCACCAGCCGCTTGGCCTCTTGGAAAAAAGGCTGCAGGAAAAGGCAACAGCAGTAAGAACATGACTCGGGGGCTATGCCCCACACACAGAAGCAACAGAAACATCAGCACTCGAAGAAACCCGGGGGACTTCCCCCCATAAATTAAAGAAGAACAACTTACGTGCTCCGAAGGCGAACCCGAAGGCCTGCCTCCCAAATTCTGGGGCGCAACCAGCCTCTCACGCAGAGGAGGCGCCTGCGAAGTCGCCAAGATCACGAGGAGGAGGCGATGCAATGTTCGACTCCCCCATCATCTCGTGCGCTCCATCACTAGAGCCGTCGGAGGATTGCCTGCACACGAAGCCAATCAACACAGGAGCAAACACCATCAAGGAAACAAAGGAAAACAGTGGCACGGAGAAAACTTACGAGCCCAATGTGGCATCCCGCAAAACCACTACTAGAAAATCGCGTTGAATTTGTGCATTGCATCGTCATCATCATGTGTTGGTTGCATAAAACTATTTTTGCAAAGCCGATTTATTTTCCAAACGCCCCATCTTAATTCAAATGCAAAACCCCGGGCCTCCGGATTGTTTTTGTTTGACTACTATCGGTTTGCAAACGGTGTTATTAAAACAAATAAAAATTATATTATTTTTAGTGGGGGCAGTCGAACGGGCCAGATCGACCCGAACGACCACCCCCAGGATGTTAAATCGGTCCACCCCTTATTTTCTAAACCCACCAACTAACCTACCCACACTCCCTGGCCACCTCACCCCCTCCAATCCCTATTTGATACCTTAACTCTCCCCTCCCTCTACCCTATCCCACGCTGCCACCTCAGCCTACCCCTCCCTCTCCCTCTCCTCTCTCTCCCCCTCAGCTCACACCACCACCCACACACACGCGAGCCACACGCCAGCCCCACCAGCCGACAGCTCCTGTCCCCCTGCCCCTCTCCCTGCCCACTGACCCGTGGCCCCGACCCCTCCCCTGGGTCCCACGCCCGCGCGACCCACGCCTGGCGCCCGCGCCCCCTGGCCATCTCTTCCTCCCGTCGACCCCTCCAGACCCCGCGACCTCCGCCTCTTCACCCGGCCGCCTCCTCGCCGGGCCATCATCGCCCTGCCCGCCTTCTACTGGCCCCGAGCATGGCGTTCCCTCCATGACCGCCTTCCTCCGAGCAGCCAGCCGTCTCCCGACCTCGCAGGGCCAGTAGCCCCCACCTCCGCCGCTTGGTTCTGCTCGCGCCAGGGAGCTCCGCACCCGGTCCCGTCGGCCTCCCTTCCACCAGCCGCGCCGCGCATCGCCTCCATCGTCCTGCCACCCTCCCGTCAGCGACACGCGCCGCCGCCCTCCGTGCTTGCCTCCTGCCACCAGGCCAGCGGCCCCGCGTCGCTAGTCCCCCTCGGTGTCGGCCTATTCCAGCGCCCTCGGCCTCCAAACGTCACCGCCTCTGTCATACCTCCTCTCCGGTTGGCAGCCTGTTGTACCGCCCGCTTGTTTACCCAGCCCCATCCGTGTGTCCAGCATCTGTTTCTGCGTTGTTCTCCTTGGGAATAAATCGCAACATGTGACCCTTCTTTCTGTTCAGCTGCCTCTTTTCTCCTCTCGGAAAGGTGAAGGGGAGTGGTAGTATGTTGCTGTATCAAGGAAGACCAATCGGGGATGTTGTGGATTGACGACCTCGATTCCGGTGCGAGCAAGGTCGTGATGTTGCATCGCCACGGCGTGGTGCTACGGCAAGGTCTTTCCCCGATTTGAGCCGACAAGGTCTCCAACCTGGATAAGCTGAACGGATCCCGAAGACCGAACCCTGGCGCGCCAAGTACTTCACCCCGGGCATCGAGACCCTGAACGACAAGTTCTCCTTCCCGGAAGCATTGACGCTCGTGCGACAAGATCTACTTCACGGATCCGAAGACCCCGGTACCCGATCCACTCAAGTTCGACATCGACAACAAGAACGACACCGACCCGGAAGAATCCGATGCGCCCCGGCTGAACCAAGCCACCGCTTCCGGATGCCGAGGACACCGACACAGAACAACAAGATCTACTTCGCGGACACCGTGCGACAAGATCTACCCCTATATCCGAGAACGATCCCGGAGTCCGAGAACGTTTCCGTCGAACCCTGGACCCTGAGACCGACCCCGAACCCCGGAACCCCAAGATCGTCGAACCCCTAATGTGTGAACCTTTCCGAAACCCTATTTTATAACATAATACAACTTGTCGCATATTAAATGTTCATGCCTGCATCCTTGTCTGTGGTTTGGGGGCCTTATGCCGATTCACCTAATAAATAAATATGGGGCCCATATGCGGGCAAATCTAGTCTCATATTGGCCTCATTTAAATTTGTGTAGCGAACCGGTATCTTATCTTGCCTTGTTATAACAACATTTAAATGGCGGGGTTCTAAACAACTTGAACCATTTAATTAATTGACGGGACCCCGGTTCCGCTTAACATGACCTAATTGCATTGCACCTTCGCCATGCCATACATCATACATGCATCATGCCGATCTTCTGCCGTTGTATTAAATATTGCATCCGGTGTTACTTCTAGTGTTTTGCTTCTTCGCGGATAAGGCCGTTGAGTGGATGTGAGCTTCGCCCCGTTCTTCGGTTGAACCTTCGACAATGTTTTCAGGCGAGCATCTCCCCCTTTCTACCTATCTTACTTTTATAGTATTTACTCCCCTCTTGTTGATCTATTGCTATCTGTGTTGCGATGCTTTAGTTTCCGTACCTGTGATATACCGTGCAACCCTATATTGCCTTGGACACATCCTATTACCTGTTGTTTGGTAGATAGTTGGACTTGCGCGCCGTAGTCGCTCGCTCAAGTGCTGTTGCGTGTCGTCAAGTGCCACAGTTGCTGATGTATTGCCGCATGTTGTTGTTGGAGATGGCCCTAGTTTTACTTATCGTTCACTTTAATTTCTGTTTAACAACTAAAATTGAAATAAGCAGAGGCATCGGTGGGTGATAGAAAATATTTGGTTTCCGAACGCCCACTTGTGTCCCGTAAGACCCCGAGTACTTGATACTTGTTCCTTGATTTATCGCGCTATCCACATCCGGAGGTATATGGGACCCCGAGCGAGCTTGATTCAGTCTTATTTCTTGGGGCCACAAACTAGTTTGAGGTTTTATTTACGATCTGTACTTATGCCATGCTACTTTATGTATTTAAATTGTGCGAGAGCACTGCACTGTTTAGGTAAGCGGAGTGATTACGCGGTATCGACAAGCCCAGCCACACTTTAGGGTTCCCAGTCGCTTCCAGCAATTGACGCAAACCTTGAGTCCGACTCGAAAATTGCTTACTTCGTTGCGGGTCTACTCAATGGGGGGTCCCTGAAATAATTCTGAATCCTGTGATTGTTCACCGTGAAAGCCTCGTTGGGTTTTGATTTGGTTTTTCCGAGGTTGATCGGCGTGTGTTGCTATTGGTGCACCCCGGGTAAAACTTTCGAAAGCCGTGTCGCGGATATGGACGACTTGGAGCATGATCTCGATCATAGACAAGCATAACTAAAGTTTATTGCTATAAATTTGACTTAATAATGACTAGTAATCAGCTTCACTAAAATGGAATGGGTAATAATACTGCCCACAATTGCTTGTTTGAATTGTCGCTTGCGACCATTGTACCTGACTAGTAAATCTTGCAACTTCTAGCGGAATGGCTGAATAAAAGTACCAACAAGCTTTGGGTTTTGGGTTTATCTCATGCTATCTGTATCTGATTAGTAATTGTTGCAACTACAACAGAATGGTTAACTAAAAGTGCCCACTGCTTATTTTATCAGGACGATTATCTAAACCTGACTAGTAAAGTGCCGCAACTATAACTGAATAAGTAAAACTGCCAACTGTGTGAGTTCCTCGGTTGACTTCCTCGTTTGGTCTCGAGAAACGCCAGGATGGGTTTGTTTGATGCTAGTATCGGTTGGATCCGAATAGGTCTTTCTTACCCCTCGATTGCCGCTTGATTTGTTTGAGTCTCTATAGGTTGTTTAGTGCATCTTTGCCGCTTTCGATCCACCATACCTATGTAGGCGAGGACCCAATTCTAGCCTCGCCGTGTCTTGGCCTCGATCGACGCCTCTTTTTCCTTTGCCCTTTGTCGGCACCCCTTTTGGTTTAAGCAGGTTTTGAGATCGACGCCGTTAGCAGGGTTACCCTTCCGGCTTGGCCTGGGCAGGGTTATGGACGCCATTGGTTATTCTTCAGGGCTCTTAGCCCCATTTGCTTCTTGTCCGTAGCTGGACGCTCTATCGGTTTCAAGGTGATTTGGATCTTTGTATATTATATCTGTATTCTTGACTCTTTGAGTCGCTGTTATATATATCTGTTCTGTGGGTCCCATCGAGGACTGTTGTGTAATGTTATTACTTCGTTTTCCACCCGCACGAAAGTGCCTGGTGGGCACCTTTGAATCGTTTCTATGCGGGTTTGGCGGATTTCGCTAAAACTTGCATAGGTCCGATTCTGAGGGTGTTACAGAGTGGTATCAGAGCTCAGCAGTTGCGATACCCCACAAGTCCAGCCTGTAGGATAACCTAGCTAACGGCCGAAGTAGAGTGTCAAAACTATTTTTCGCAAAAATCGGTTGGATAGTTCTGATTAGATCTGATTTTACTTCTTACCCCTCTGCTGTTCTCCTCTTACCTCTACGTGTTTTGAATCCGCTCTCTTCTCTCTCTTCGAGTCCAGGAATTCTCGTGGTTGGGTTCCGTCGTACCTTCAGGGTTTCGCTTCCTTCTTTGATAACGGTGTTCTGCCGTCCGGTGTTCAAGCTGCCTGATGAATCCGTCTACGGTGTTACCATCCTTTGTTCCTTGTTTGTGCCTTCCGGTGTTTTCCGACGCGACGATTTTCTCTACGCCAGATCAGATGCAGAGTCTGCATCACTCCTTTGTTTCCGAACCTCGGTTGTCGAGATCTTCAGTCTGTTTCCGAGAATGGTTGCACTCTTTTCCACTGATTGTGCGGAGTAATAGTTTGGGTGCGTGATGGATTGGCCCCCATGCCGACTACCCTTTCTATTCGGTTTTGTACATTGAAGTTGATGAGAATGCATCGGTTCCCTCTTTTTCATCGAAGTTAGTGGTGGCTTTATCTATTGATACCTCTGCCTTCGACCTTTTTGTTACCGGAGAGTTCTCTCGACGATCACGGACAGCGACCTCTTGTTAGTGGTGTCGCGAGGATCTACGCAAAGCGAAAAGATGCAGATCGCCGACCTTTCCTTCCGGTACCATGAGGCGGATCTCGAGGGCGAGATCCATTGTTAGTGGTGTCGAATTGTGGCATCCCGCAAAACCACTACTAGAAAATCGCGTTGAATTTGTGCATTGCATCGTCATCATCATGTGTTGGTTGCATAAAACTATTTTTGCAAAGCCCGATTTATTTTCCAAACGCCCCATCTTAATTCAAATGCAAAACCCCGGGCCTCCGGATTGTTTTTGTTTGACTACTATCGGTTTGCAAACGGTGTTATTAAAACAAATAAAAATTATATTATTTTTAGTGGGGGCAGTCGAACGGGCCAGATCGACCCGAACGACCACCCCCAGGATGTTAAATCGGTCCACCCCTTATTTTCTAAACCCACCAACTAACCTACCCACACTCCCTGGCCACCTCACCCCCTCCAATCCCTGTTTGACACCTCACCTCTCCCCTCCCTCTACCCTATCCCACGCTGACACCTCAGCCTACCCCTCCCTCTCCCTCTCCTCTCTCTCCCCCTCAGCTCACACCACCACCCACACACGCGCGAGCCACACGCCAGCCCCACCAGCCGACAGCTCCTGTCCCCCTGCCCCTCTCCCTGCCCACTGACCCGTGGCCCCGACCCCTCCCCTGGGTCCCACGCCCGCGCGACCCACGCCTGGCGCCCGCGCCCCCCTGGCCATCTCTTTCTCCCGTCGACCCCTCCAGACCCCGCGACCTCCGCCTACCTCCTCCTCCGCCTCTTCACCCGGCCGCCTCCTCGCCGGGCCGTCAGTCGCCCCTGCCCCGCCTCTTCTACCGCGTCCCCGAGCCGCCGGCGTTCCCTCCGCGGCCGCCTTCCCTCCGGCGAGCAGCCAGCCGTCTCCCCGACCTCGCGCAGGCCGCCGTAGCCCCCACCTCCGCCGCTTGGTTCTGCTCGCGCCAGGGAGCTCCGCACCCGGCCCCGTCGGCCTCCCTTCCACCAGCCGCGCCGCGCATCGCCTCCATCGTCCTGCCACCCTCCCGTCAGCGACACGCGCCGCCGCCCTCCGTGCTTGCCTCCTGCCACCAGGCCAGCGGCCCCGCGTCGCTAGTCCCCCTCGGTGTCGGCCTATTCCAGCGCCCTCGGCCTCCAAACGTCACCGCCTCTGTCATACCTCCTCTCCGGTTGGAAGCCTGTTGTACCGCCCGCTTGTTTACCCGGCCCCATCCGTGTGTCCAGCATCTGTTTGTGCGTTGTTCTCCTTGGGAATAAATCGCAACATGTGACCCTTCTTTCTGTTCAGCTGCCTCTTTTCTCCTCTCGGAAAGGTGAAGGGGAGTGGTAGTATGTTGCTGTATCAAGGAAGACCAATCGGGGATGTTGTGGATTGACGACCTCGATTCCGGTGCGAGCAAGGTCGTGATGTTGCATCGCCACGGCGTGGTGCTATGGCAAGGTCTTTCCCCGATTTGAGCCGACAAGGTCTCCAACCTGGATAAGCTGAACGGATCCCGAAGACCGAACCCTGGCGCGCCAAGTACTTCACCCCGGGCATCGAGACCCTGAACGACAAGTTCTCCTTCCCGGAAGCATTGACGCTCGTGCGACAAGATCTACTTCACGGATCCGAAGACCCCGGTACCCGATCCACTCAAGTTCGACATCGACAACAAGAACGACACCGACCCGGAAGAATCCGATGCGCCCCGGCGCTGAACCAAGCCCTGCTTCCCGGATGCCGAGGACACCGACACAGAACAACAAGATCTACTTCGCGGACACCGTGCGACAAGATCTGCCCCCTATATCCGAGAACGATCCCGGAGTCCGAGAACGTTTCCGTCGAACCCTGGACCCTGAGACCGACCCCGAACCCCGGAACCCCAAGATCGTCGAACCCCTAATGTGTGAACCTTTCCGAAACCCTATTTTATAACATAATACAACTTGTCGCATATTAAATGTTCATGCCTGCATCCTTGTCTGTGGTTTGGGGGCCTTATGCCGATTCACCTAATAAATAAATATGGGGCCCATATGCGGGCAAATCTAGTCTCATATTGGCCTCATTTAAATTTGTGTAGCAAACCGGTATCTTATCTTGCCTTGTTATAACAACATTTAAATGGCGGGGTTCTAAACAACTTGAACCATTTAATTAATTGACGGGACCCCAGTTCCGCTTAACATGACCTAATTGCATTGCACCTTCGCCATGCCATACATCATACATGCATCATGCCGATCTTTTGCCGTTGTATTAAATATTGCATCCGGTGTTACTTCTAGTGTTTTGCTTCTTCGCGGATAAGGCCGTTGAGTGGATGTGAGCTTCGCCCCGTTCTTCGGTTGAACCTTCGACAATGTTTTCAGGCGAGCATCTCCCCCTTTCTACCTATCTTACTTTTATAGTATTTACTCCCCTCCTATTGATCTATTGCTATCTGAGTTGCGATGCTTTAGTTTCCGTACCTGTGATATACCATGCAACCCTATATTGCCTTGGACACATCCTATTACCTGTTGTTTGGTAGATAGTTGGACTTGCGCGCCGTAGTCGCTCGCTTCGAATCTTGTTGCGTGTCGTCAAGTGCCACAGTTGCTGATGTATTGCCGCATGTTGTTGTTGGAGATGGCCCTAGTTTTACTTATCGTTCACTTTAATTTCTGTTTAACAACTAAAATTGAAATAAGCAGAGGCATCGGTGGGTGATAGAAAATATTTGGTTTCGACGCCACTTGTGTCCCAGAAGACCCCGAGTACTTGATACTTGTTCCTTGATTTATCGCGCTATCCACATCCGGAGGTATATGGGACCCCGAGCGAGCTTGATTCGGTCTTATTTCTTGGGGCCACAAACTAGTTTGAGGTTTTATTTACAATCCTGTACTTATGCCATGCTACTTTCTGTATTTAAATTGTGCGAGGAGCACACCGTACTGTTTAGGTAAGCGGAGTGATTACGCGGTATCGACAAGCCCAGCCACACTTTCGGGTTCCTAGTCGCTTACAGCCATTGTCGCAAACCTTGAGTCCGTCTCGAAGCTTGCTTACTTCGTTGCGGGATCTACTCAATGGGGTGGCCCCCTGAAATAATTCTGAATCCTGTGATTGTTCAGTCGTGAAAGCCTCGTTGGGTTTTGATTTGGTTTTTCCGAGGTTGATCGAGCGTGTGTTGCTATTGGTGCACCCCGGCCGGGTAAAACTTTCTGAAAGCCGTGTCCGCGGATATGGACGACTTGGAGCACAGTATCTCGATCATAGACAAGCATAACTAAAGTTTATTGCTATAAATTTGACTTAATAATGACTAGTAATCAGCTTCACTAAAATGGAATGGCTAATAATACTGCCCACAATTGCTTGTTTGAATTGTCGCTTGCGACCATTGTACCTGACTAGTAAATCTTGCAACTACAACGGAATGGCTGAATAAAAGTACCAACAACTGCTGGGTTTTGGGTTTATCTCATGCTATCTGTATCTGATTAGTAATTGTTGCAACTACAACGGAATGGTTAACTAAAAGTGCCCACTGCTTATTTTATCAGGACGATTATCTAAACCTGACTAGTAAAGTGCCACAACTATAATCGAATAAGTAAAACGCCAATGTGAGTTCCTCGGTTGACTTCCTCGTTTGGTCTCGAGGGAAACGCCAGATGGGTTTGTTTGATGCTAGTATCGTTGGATCGAATAGGTCTTTCTTACCCCTCGATTGCCGCCATTGTTTCGAGTCTCTATAGGTTGTTTAGTGCATCTTTGCCGCTGCCGCTCGATCCACCATACCTATGTGGCGAGGACCGAATTCTAGCCTCGCTGTCATGGCCTCGATCTTGACGCTCCTCTTTTTCCTTTGCCCTTTGTCGGCACCCCTTTTGTTTAAGCAGGTTTTGAGATCGACGCCATTAGCAGGGTTACCCTTCCGGCTTGGCCTGGGCAGGGTTATGGACGCCATTGGTTATTCTTCAGGGCTCTTAGCCCCATTTGCATCTTGTCCGTAGCTGGACGCTCTATCGGTTTCAAGGTGATTTGGATCTTTGTATATTATATCTGTATTCTTGACTCTTTGAGTCGCTGTTATATATATCTGTTCTGTGGGTCCCATCGAGGACTGTTGTGTAATGTTATTACTTCGTTTTCCACCCGCACGAAAGTGCCTGGTGGGCACCTTTGAATCGTTTCTATGCGGGTTTGGCGGATTTCGCTAAAACTTGCATAGGTCCGATTCTGAGGGTGTTACACCCAACGCGCTCAGGTCGAAGATAGGAGAAGCCCTTCGGGCCCTCTTCTCTTCCTTCTTTTCTTCCTTTTTCTCCTCCTTCTTTTCTTCCTTCTTCCGCTTTGCTGGCGGCTGCGGAGCAACATCCCGCACAGGAATGGCAGGAAGGGGAGAGGAAGAACCCCCCTGAACATCATCATGACGCTCAAGGCCAAGCGGATTTCTGGGAGTCGGAGGAGTCGAGGCATCCGAAACTTCATGGAGCTCGTGATCGCTTGCGAATGGTCCTCACTCGACTCGTCGGCACCCTCACCGGAGATCGCTGACGGTAGCTCGGACACGAGTCCACGACTTCATTATCCGGGCATTCGGATACCTTTCGAAAGCGGTGGTGCCATGCCGGGACTTTGAAGCTCGCAAAAGGAAAAGGAACTTTGTTAGCAAAACGGAAAAAGTACACAGGTGACAAAACAAAAAGAAGCACTACGCGAAATCTACACCTTGACGACCAACGTCGAAGAAAAGGGAGGATTCTGCGACTTCGAATTTCTTCGTGCGCCTTGAACTTCAACGGTAGCGAAGAGTCTTGTCAAGTTCCGCCGGAGATTTTCTCACTCGAAACCCTCGTCGGATCACGGCGCCCGAGTAAAGAACATCGGATGCGCCCTCGCTTGGAGAGGCTGCACCGACGCTCAAGAAACGTTCGGATGACGTCGACACCGTTCACCTCCTTCTCGTGAATCGGTGGAGATCCTCCACTGACGGCACAGGCCTCAATCTCGCCACCTCACCATCTAAGATTTGGTTTTTCAGGATCTTTTCTCAATCAACCGGATGGGGTCAAAGGAACGACCAAAATCTTGCCGGGTAGACGGAGTCACGGATGTAAAACCATTCCCTCCGCCATGATCTTGGATGATTCGACATGGAAAAGGAAAAGAATTGGACATTGGGACTGAGAGAGATGATGAAACCCCCAATGGGATACACACCATCCGAACCAGATTTCCTCTTCACGGAATAAAGCTTCTGGAAGAGGCCAAAGTGCGGCTCAATGCCAAGCCAACACTCGCAAAGCGTGATAAAACACGCAATGTGGAGAAGGGAGTTGGGAGATGATGCAACTGAACCCCATAGAAGAAGAGCAGTCCACGAAGGAAGTCATGGACTGGATACGAGAACCCACGCAAGACAAAGGCAAGAAACATAACCCGGTACCCAGCTGGGGGACGGGGGATTACCTCATTGCCGGGGAGTCTCACGGCCGTCGCATCTTGCGGGATCAGACTCCGCTCGCGCAGTTTGCGGAGATCGCTCTCCCGCGTCTCCGATCGCCGCCAGCCACCATCGGTGACGCGAGCAGCGGCGGTGCCCTTCTTGCCTCCGGCAGCGCTGGTCCCAACCGCAGATGAGGACTTCTTTGTTTTCCCCATGGCGCTGCAGCGGTGGTGGCGATGACAACGCAGAAAGAGCGAAGGAAATGAGGAAGGAAAGCTCCGCGCGCAGCAAGAATCGCTCAAGAACAAGAAGGCAGCAAACAGATGAACTGGTGCGGTGAAAAACAAACCACGATTTCACCCAGGATTATAACAGCGAAGACGACGCACACCAGCCGTCCATCGAGAAGACCTAACGCCAACGGTAGATCTGACCGTACACGTGTCAACACCACAACGAACCGTCGTTACCACGCCGCCCACTACGCGCGGAAATCGAGGAGGCGCCGTAATCATCTCCACGCCCCGCGTGACCGGTCAATTCAAAGTCAGCAAGTGGGACCCACGCTTCGTCCTGTCAAGTCATCTCTGGCGCAGCAGACGCTTGAGGTCATCAATCGTAAGCACTAACATCATCAAAAGCTATACTAGCACCACTTCGGCTCCACAGCTAAAAGTACTCACTCGAATATGCGATTCGACTAAATACTTGGGGGCTACTCCTATCAGGAGCGCTAGCCGCGCACCCGACAGACAAATGAGGACAAAAATACTTCTCTGAGTCCTACGTCGAGTCTACGACTCCACTACGGACTCGGGGGCTACTCCCATAGGGAGGATGGATTTAAGCATCCGAAAATTTTCGAGTCCTGCGGACCTAATGATTGAAACAATGCTTGAACTAAAAGTCTCCATTCGAGTCTACGACTCGAACAGACACTTGGGGGCTACTCCCATAGGGAGCGCTGGTCGCGCACCCTATGAATTCTTTGACTGCGATCTTTCGGATCACGCATAAAAAACTTTTGGCAACTCGCCCAACGTAACGCTAAGTGAGCAACAATCTCCTTGGCCACCCGAAGCACCTCCGAGGTGATAAATGTTCGGATGCTGCGTCTGCGACGCAAAGATAAGACCTACAGATATCATCTGATGGCCTGGCAACGCACCTGACTGCGCTCTGCTAGCATGAATCCGTACCAGCAGGTACGATGAAAAATCCTGACGGACGCGTTGGGTACACCAATTAAAATCACTGGAATTCCTCTCCTGTAAGTCCTCCGCGGCCTGAGTTGAATTACGCCAGCATATGTTCCAGGCCCGGGTTAAGGGACCCGAATCTGAAGAAGATCGTGTTGTTTCGTCCTAAGACAGTTAACTGACCCTGATCCGTCGGGTGAGTCAGACACACGTATCAACAATCCCTACACATTCTCTTGAAAGACAGAGTTGCACCCGAAGGATTGAAGAGTCCTCAGCCGAATCTACGATTCGACTGATCACTCGGGGGCTACTGACATGGTTATACCCTACGGGTACGTAACTTCAGCATACCTAGTCCAGCCCAAGGAAGGCCCACGGCAAACATACGCTGGCCCATGAAGATTTTCGGGTGGCCAAGGCACATGACGTCCTCGGATCCTTGGAGAACAAGACTAGAGGAGATAGGAAACTCAAAGGGGAAAAACCCTAAGAACTTGTAATCGACTAGGACTATACCCGGGACCTGCCTAAGTCTATATAAAGGCCAGGAGGGTACGCCCTAGAAAAAACTAACCCAACCTCGACTCATACTTTCGCATACGCATCCACGCCAGATCGAATCTGCGCACCCTGTAACCTTCGGTTCTGCCGTAATCAAAGAGCAGACAAGCAGGAGTAGGGTTTTCCCTCCGGGGGCCTGAACCTGGGTAAATCTTGTGTCCCCTGGTTACTTGTCTGTTAACCGTGCCACGATCTCCAGCATCCCCATCTCCTCCAAAACCCAAGTCCATAACAATGGGCATTGACGAGATTAAACCTCGTCACAAAGTATCTAGTCTTTGACTGTATCTGGCGATGATGACACTTGTATGACATTACCATTTTTGTTGGTTATTGCCAACCTTGGATATAATTTTTTTATTTTTTATTTTTATTTTAATAGTTTGGTTGGTTACATCCTTGATGTATTGAATATCTATTAATATTGAATTGTTGCGAAGGCCGGGTGTACCTAACATCTTCTTGATATTAACATATCACCTTTTCAAAAAAAGTATTTTGGTTTTGTCAAAATTTATATGAAAAATTGTTAACATCTATGTCACCAAATTAACATCATTAGATCCATAAAAATATAGCTTGTTTGGAGACCATAGAAAATTAAACAGGCAAAGGATAAAAGAAGCCGTTGATATGGAAATTTAAAATTGCGACTCGGTAAAATGAGTTGTGATTCCATAGACTCCCATTCTAAAAATTTGTAAACGTCCCAAAGAGTAGGATTTCCCCCGTTCGTACTAGAGGAGGGTGCACGAGGGTAGCCCGCGGACACGTGCAAGTGTTGTATCCGAGTTAGACACTTATGTTTTCATGTCGCATGCACAAAATACCCGCGAAGTATGTACGTGGTCTAACTTTTTTGAATCCCGATCATGCCCCCATGCTCGAAGAGGTATTGGTTGATCCGAGCCATTGATCTAATCTATCTTCTTATTTTTGTTCCTTTGGGGGTCTATTGAATCAAAAGTCTAATAAAATACTAGTGAATTTTCTTGCAAGCTCACCGGTTAGTTCTTCTATAATCAATCCTAGTGGCCGGAATACTTATTTTGATTTATCTTTATTTCTTTTGAACCTCAAAATATCTCCTTTTTCTTATCAACATATTGGATGTGATAAGATCGAATCATACCATTAATACACATTTATAATCTCAAGGCCTCCTCGATTTGTAGGATTGTCTAAAAACAAAGGAGTGAAGACATGATTTATTTGGCTTACATGTCTATTCCAGTCCTACAAACATGTCTATTCTAGTCCTACAAGATTGTTTGATTTCTTGAGAGGAAGCCCACAAGATTCTTTCCATAAGGCTCAAGTAGATGCGAGCTTTCCTCTGAAATCTCTATCTCTACTTCTCTACTATCTAAAAAGGAAATTGGGGTTTCGTTTTTTGCCACCGCCGCACTACATCGTTGGCTTTCGTCGCGCTCCGCTGTGCTCGCCTGCACGCGCCTAAATGGGCCAGGCCCAACGAATCCACTCTAGAGTCATTCCCTCCTACTTTGGTGGCTCCCTCCCGCACCCAGCCGCCCTCTGGCGACACTTCGCCTCCGCACACCGCGCCCATCATAGCTCCTCCTGCAGCGCCTCCTCATGACGGCCGCTGGATCTCATCTCCCCTCCCACACCCAGCCGCCCTCCGGTGACACCCCTCTCCTACGCGTATGTCGTCCATCACACCTCCTTCTGCAGCGCCTCCTCACGCCGTCCACTAGATCCAGTCTTCAATTCCTTCTCTTCGCCCGTCATCGCCTCCACCGCATGGGTCCGACCATCACCGCCTCCCCCTCGACGTCCGTGTCTTCCACTTCACCGTCAAAGCCACGCTGAGGATGGAGACACTGCATGTGCCGAGGATGAACTGCGGCCTCTCGGATCCAAATAAAGCCCTATGCCATGATGCCCGAACCACGACTCTGTCGTACTCCTCTGAGCCGGAGAGGAGGAGACGCTTCTCACGCAGAAGAACCTCTATTATGTATTAGCTTGTGCAACTAGGAATGGATTTTGACTTGGCAGCCATGATAGTTTGTGTTGTTTCCCATGCCCGTGTAATGCTAAGAGATTTTTCAGTTATGTGCTTACTACTTATACGTGTCACTGAACTGAACCCATGCTGCTCGCAGAGATGGACTTCTCCGGTCTGGAGCATAAGTCGATATACCTCGACAAGATAATCATTGTCGCCGTCCTCGCAGCCATACACGTCGTTATGCTCACTCAGCCACCCTACCATAGGTGGATTTTCAGTGTGGTAAACCTTTTTCTATCTCATTGGTCATGCATATTTTGAGATGTCCATATCAGTTGGATGCAAATTTCTTGTTTCACCAATCAGGAACATAACTTGACTACAACTAAGCAATACAACATAAATGGATTTGTTTTTAGCAACTGAATATCTTATCATTCTTCAAGTCTGGATCATGGTTAAATCTTCCCTTATGTGATTTGCACAGTTCTCCATCCACGTAGTTCTCCATCCATGAACACGGAGTGACACATGTGTTGGTGACAAGTTGTGCTTGATATATAGGATCACATGCTTCCCTTCAGCTGTTGAAAGACACCTTTAAGTCACTAGTTTGGTTGGCACTTCACTCAATAGAAACTTCATGTTGCTTTCTTGCTCGAGCTCTGCATCACTAAAATGCAGATTTAACAATTTTCCTTAATCTTTAGGATAATCTTTCAAGAGTAAATATAGGAGGGGTCAAGGTTCCTCGGAATGTGTTTCCTAAACATAGGCAATTGCAATCAGTAGTCTAATTACTTTTCTTGAGTTTAAAATTTTGAAGCCTATGCAAACTGTATATTTAAAGTCCTATAAGTTGCTAATTTTAGTTGAAAGCATGTACCATGTACTTTGATGCTGCACGTATGTCATCCGCAACACATTTGAACCTCTGAGGTACTAGACTTTTTCCTTTCAGCCTATATTATCAGTTAACATACATATTCTAATTACTTTTCTTCAGTTTCTGTGTTAGACATCAAGCTCTTTTCTGGTGCTGTTGCAGGGAAGGTAAGGTAAAAGGTACTCACATCCTCTGGCACTAAGCTATCTTCTAGTATTATTGCTGATGTGTGAGTGATCGAAGTTATTTCCTTTAGATTCTGCAGTTATATCTTTTTGTTTCTTGTTTTCACTAGTTAGGCTTAATGGAAAACAACAACAAAATTATAGAGCTTTATAGTATTTATCTTGAGTTAGGACATGAAGTGTTTGAAGAGAAAATTAAAAAACCTATGGAACTTTTTTGCATGCTAATAGCAATGTTATTAGTCTGAATTCTTTGAATACCATTATTGCTAATGCTATGGAAACGTCTAAGCTTGGGGAAGCTAGTTTTTATGAAAATGATCTTTTTAGTTCCCTAACTTTAGAGGAGAAAATTTGCTATGATGATACTATACATCCAATACATGATGATTACAATGATGAATTGATATTTTCAGTCCACCTACTATTGAGGAGAAAATAAATTATGATTACAATATGCCTCCAATATATGATGATTACAATGATGAATATGATATTTTCATTCCACCTACTATTGAGGAGAAAATTAATTATGATTACAATATGTCTCCTATATTTGATGATTATGGTGATGAGAATAATAATGATAGCTATTTTGTTGAATTTTCTCCCACTATAATTAATAAAAATGACTATGCTTATGTGATAAGAATGTTTTATGTGATAGTTATATTGTTAATTTTATTCATGGTGCTACTGAAATTTATTATGAAAGAGGGAAACATGGTTTTATGCATCTCAATAATATTAAGTTCCCCTCTTTATGTTGAAAATTTTGATGTTGCACTTGTTTTGCTTTCCTGTGCTTGTTGCTTTGTGCTTTCATGACTTGTTTCTTTACAAGATTATTTTTCATAGGAAGTGGGTTAGACTTAAATTTGTTTTATAGTAGCCTCTTGCTGCTCTCTTTTACTTCAATTCATATTTCTTATGTGAGCATCTTCTCAAACTATCAAGCCTAACTTAAAGGCGTTAAAGAAAAGTACTAATTGGGAGATAACATAAATTTCATTAGGTTGTTCTTTTGTTGAGTCTTGGAAGTTATTACTTCTGTAATAACATCTCCTTATCCTTTTTGTGTGGTTTCTGTGCCAAGAATAACCTCTAATGAGAGAGAAGTAAGATTTGGGGAAGTTGCTGTCCTGAAACATATTTTTGTGCTTCATTGTAAAAATTCGTGAAAAATATATATATGTAGGATTGAGCTGTAATGTTTTGAGCGTATACCCCACTTTATTATCTAACTTTAGTTAGTTCAACACTTTTCTATTTGAGCAACAGAAAGTCTTGGAAAAAATCGGTTTTTACCTGCTGGTCTGTTTTGACAGATTTCTGCCATTATTTGCATTTGCCTCTTATTGGTTTATTTTTGAGTTCTCTTTGATCACTTGAGACTTTAAAAGGAATTGCTACAGTAAGATTGTGTTTTAATGGAAGTTTTACTTGAGTTGAATCTGAACTTGATGCGGCTCAGATCACTATAGAGCTTCGTTGGGAAACCCCAAGAGGAAGGTATGGTGAGTACAACAATAAGTTTTCCCTCAGTAAGAAACCAAGGTTATTGAACCAGTAGGAGGAAGAAAACGACCGTAAGGTGTTTCTAATAACTTGGAAACCTGCACAACACAAACTCAAGACTTTGCCCCAACAAATAGTAAGGTTGTCAATCTCACCGGTTTGTTGAAAACAAAGGATTAAACGTATGGTGTGGAAGGTAATGGTGGCTTGCAGAAAAGTAAACATTAATAGTGGAAGATGTATCAATGGTAAAGATTGGACCAGGGTCCACAGTTGACTAGAGGTGTTCTCCTTAAGATAAACAACATAACATGCTGGGTAAAAAAATTACAGCGAACAATTGACAGGACAGATCAAGGCATAACAATGCAATACTAGAAATTCATGATCCTATGAGATTTGATTGGGGATTACAAAAATATACATAGACCGCCATCCAACTGCATCTATGACTAGTAATCCACCTTAAGGTTATCATCCGAACCCCCTCCAGTATTAAGTTGCAAGCAACGGATAACTGCTTTAAGCAATGTGTGTAAAGTAAATAATACAATTGTTCCATGAAACAAGAGATTTTTGTTTTCTCCCTAGTAGCAACAACACATCTACAACCTTAGAGATTTCTGTCACTTCCCCAGATTCAATAGAGGCATGAACCCACTATCGAAATAAATACTCCCTCTTGGAGTCACTAGCATCTACTTGGCCAAGATAGCTACTAGAAATAGAGAGCATGCAAGATCTCAAACAACACATACATGATAGAATCATTAATCAATTTGACATAGTAATCTCAATATCCATCGGATCCCTGCAAACACAACATGCATGATTATAAATAGATGATCTTGATCATGAACAGAGCTCACAAGATCTAAACATGGTAGCACAAAGGAGGAGAAACAACCATCTAGCTACTGTATGGACCCATAGTCCAAGGTGGAACTACTCATGCATCATACCGGAGGCTGGCATGGTGATGAAGAAGTCCTCCGGGATGATCTCTCCCCTCTGGCAGGGTACCGGGAAGAGCTTCATATCCCCCCGATCTAGGGACGATGGTGGTGGCGGCTACAGACTGTTTCATGGAGATCTGATCAGGTGCTTAGGGTTTTGGTTCGGGGGATTCTTATAGGCGAAGGTGGAGACCGAGGGGGTGCCCGATGCAGCCGCACCCCTAGGTGCGGGACAGGCCTGGCCGCACGACTAGGGGGTGTGGGCCCCTCATGGACCTTCTTTGTCTCGTCTTCTGGCTTCGTGTTCTCCTCGGTGAAATATTGACTTTGGCTTTTGTCCCGTGCAATTCCGAGAATATTTATTTTCTGGCTTTTATGGAACCAAAAACAACAAAAAAAGGAAACTTGCACTATGGCATCTTGTTAATAGGTTAGTCCTAGAAAACGTATAAAAATACCTCAAAGTGTAGACAAAGCAAAGCAAAGTGGATACTAAACAAGCATGGAACATCAAAAATTATAGATACGTTTACGACATATCAGAACCCAAAGACTTATTATCTTGAATACACTAATGTTGCTAATGAAGAATTGTGTGAAGTTTTGTATGAAGGAAATTTTCGAGTGTAGGGGAAGAATGATGTGATGAGATGAATAATGGACAAAATCTCAAGATTGGGGATTCCACCCGTGTCACCCCAAGAAATATTGAAGAGATACAAGCGTCAAAGTTTGGGGATGCCCAAGGCATCCCCTTCTTCATCAATAAAAATCTCAGGTCTCTTTCTAGACACTTCGTTTTTATTGTTTCATGCACTGTTGTGTTGTTCTACGAGTGTCTTTGTTTTTTTTTAGTTTTTTTTGTTTGGTTTGCTACAATAAGTTGGTTGGATCCTAGCACACTTATTTTGGAGAGAGACACATTCTATTTTCATTGCCTAGAATACTCTAGTTTTCATTCTTATTGTCTTGTGAGTGTTCTATTTTGCTAGCACTATGTTTAGCCTTAGTTTCCTTGTGCTTTCATCTTAGAACTTTTTAGTTCTTCTTTGTGGATTTGTGAGACAACCTCACTGATCTTTATTGATTATTATCTTTGTGAGTTGTTTCAAATAAGTCGATTGGTGTTGGAAAATGGTAGGAAGCTTCATGCTTAGGTGGTACAAAAAGCACTACTAGGAAAATGGCCTTTAGTGGCGCACCATGAAACATCATCTGTGGCGCACTAGCAGTGTGCCACGTACCTTCTTGACAAGCTATCTCTCAGCCGTGGCGCCTCGCGCCACGTGTGTTTTGATACAGGCGTGGCGCACATGCCAGTGCGCCACAGAAGTTTGGGCAGGTGCGCCACGCGTATGAAACGATAACCGTGGCGCACTAGGTGCTGTGCGCCACAGATATAAATTTCAAAATTCAAAAAAAAGCAGCAGATCTGGATCTCGTCGTCAGTGCCGTCGCGCGTCGGTGCAGGTCGCCGTCGTCGCCTCCTCGTCGTCACCTCGTTGTCGTCGTCACCTCGTTGTCGTCGTCGGAACTGCAAGGAGGAGGAGGAGAATAGGAGGAAGAGGAGGAGGAGAAGAAGAAGAGGAGGCAGAGGAGGAGAAGAAGAGGAGGAGGAGAAGAAGAGGAGGAAGAGGAGGAGGAGAAGAAGAGGAGGCAGAGGAGGAAGAGGAGGAGAAGAAGAGGAGGCAGAGGAGGAAGAGGAGGAGAAGAAGAGGAGGAGGAGAAGAAGAGAGGGAGGTAGGAAGAGATGGAGGAAGAGATGGAGGAAGAGAGGGAGGAAGGGAGGTCGACGTCGCCCGTTGTCACTGCGAGGAGCAGAAGGAGGTCGACGTCGCGCCGTCACTGCAAGGAGAGGAGAAGGGGAAGGAGGAGAAGGGAGAAGGGAGAAGGAAGAAGGAAGAAGGAGAAGGGAAAGGGAGAGGAAGAGGGAAAAGGGGAAGGGAAAAGGGGAAAGGAAAAGGGAGGAGGGCGGTGTTGGGATTCAAATTTGAATCCCGCCCAAGCTTATCCGTGGCGCACTAGGTGTAGGTGCGCTACGGATAAGTCGCCCTGTTTTTTTTTTCTGCAGGAAAAAACGGTTTTTTGACTGTAACTTTTTACTCTTTTCGAATTTTGAAAATCAAAAAAATCGCTAAACGACCGTAGTTGGTTGCGAGCACATGCGAAATCTCGTTCTCGTCATTTTGTTATATTATACGTTTTTTCCGATATCGTATGCAAAAGTTACGGCCTTTTTACCGTGGCATGACTTTTTTTTGCAAATAAAGTCGAAACTCATTTTTGTTAATTTTACTAGAAGCTATACCACATTACCTACCTAAATATGAAAGGATTTAATTTTTTGAAGTGTTTATCATTTTCTTTTATTTTTTGCAAACCCTAAAAAGGCGATCCACGGGGGGGGGGTGGAGTTGGTGCATGCCACTTAGTCGTAGGGCACTATGCCATGTGCGCCACGGATGTTTGTACTCCCTGTGGCGCACTAGGCCGAGTGCGCCACAGATGTTTGTGGCCGTTTCACAGCAGAGGGGGGCGTGCGCTTAGGCATAGCGCACCCCCCCCATGTGCGCCACAGATGACACTAACAACCGTGGCGCACATGACTATAGTGCGCTACAGATGTTTGGCGTGCGTCCAACAGGGCTCTGGACCACACACATCTGTGGCGCACTATAGTCATGTGCACCACGGTTGTTCTAGTTACTAGTAGGGCACTGCCCACAGGTGAGCCACGCCTGTTTTAGCCGTGGGGCACTTCAACCATGTGAGCCACAGATGTGCTGATTACCTATAGCTGTTTTCCTAGTAGTGAAGGAGCTTTCTTTGACTATGGCTTAGACTTTATCATGTCATGCTAGATGTTGCTTTGACCTTATGCTTAGTTATTATTGCTATAGCATGACTTGTTCCAAACAATTGAGATTGCTTAATGTGCCTTGAATGAATCATGCGTTGTTTTAGCATACAAAAGCATAATATTGTGGTATTCTCCTTTGATGCTTTGTTTGGGTCAACTTGGCACATGCTCACACCATGTTATGACTATAACCAGTCACCTTAGCCTCTATGATCATTTAGTTTTTACCACTTTATGCTTTGATTGATAATGTTTTGTCGCTCTGCATGATTATGGCCATTATTGCTCTCTTAGTTGGTTGCTCCCATTCTTTTGCTAGCCTCCACTTGTACTGAGTAAAATCTACTCATGCATCCAACCCCAAGAAACCAAGTTATTCCAAAGAGTCCGCTATAAATTCCTATGCATGGTGTGTTACACCATTCCAAATATATTCTTTTTTAACTATCTTCCAAATTAAACTTGTTATGTGAAAATTAGTGATTAAAGCTCTCACAAACTTGATGGCACACTTTATTTTTCTATCATGCTCTTTTTTTATGGATGTCGGCGGTGTGAAATAAAAGGGGAGCTTGTAAGTCCATGGTGTTATGTATATGTGTTAGAGAAACGCCTTGTCCCCTAGCCTAAGCCATGCCTAATCATGGTGGAAACTTTCAGCACCATCATAGTCAGCAATCCATGAAGCATCCTCAGAAAAAAATATAGAAAAGGAGAGAGAAAAAATATGCACCATGCTCAAGGTAAATAAAAGTATTACTGAGATGCTCACTGTCTTTTGCCTTGTCATTTTGATATGGGATAACTCCTGTATCATGGGGCAAGGGGTACCCCATTGGTGGTTCTATATGATACACATGTATTTACAATGACAAAAACTTACCGGTAACTAAAGTTGAGTAGCATGAGGAACGACCCTCGTACTCAAGGGACATGAGATTCGCAACTTATGATTTGTCAAGCATATACTCCATAGGGGCAATGAGAGATTAAATCTAACAAGTACCATAATTTTTGTAAGCTGTTTACGAAACTTGAAATCCCTGCTTCCCTGTGAAGGGCCTTTCTTCCTACATTTATATTGAGTCTCCACCTTCTATATTTATGTACCAATTAAGAGAGAATAGTTGTCATTCTTAGTTTTATGTGCATTGTCCCAAAAATTATTGATTGATTCATAATGTTGATATTGCTTGTTCTTGAACTATTTGTATCTAGTCACCCTTATGAACTTTGAAGGTGTCCTATGCATTTATTTTTTGATACTCGATGAGGGACAAGCTGAATACCACTCTTGATATGTTTTCTATATGTGAAACAAACAAACGTCTTGCAATGCATTGTTATTCATGATCTTTGTTTGTACCTTTTCATGTTACAACTTAGTTGCTATGCCTTATGGTTAGAACTGCCTCCTTCATGCTCATGTTTAGAGTACTTTGATCCTAGATTTCAATGCTTGCAAATGGTTTGATCATGATTATGATGGTGCATGTCACCTAAAAAATTATTATTTTTATCACTTACCTACTCAAGGACGAGCAGGAGTTAAGCCTGGGGATGCTTGATACGTCTTAAACGTATCTATAATTTTTTATGCTCCATGCTTGTTTTATATCATTTGTCTTATGTTTTTTCGACACTTTGAGGTATTTTTAGACACTTTCTGGAACTAACCTATTGACAAGATGCTGCAGTGCCAGTTGCCTGTTTTCTACTGCTCTTGGTTTCCAAAAAGCTAAAAAATGAATATTTTCAGAATTGGACGGGACAAAAGCCAATATGCCTATTTTTCTCGGAGCAATACGGAAACATGAAGTAGAGACGGAGGGGGACACCAGGGTGGGCACACCCTAGGGTGGCGCGCCCCCTAATCTGCGCCACCACCAGGTGTGGGCCACCCTGGCGGCCACCGACGTCCCCCTTTCGCCTATAAAAAGCCTCACGAATCAGAAACCCGAAAAGATCTGGGAGAAAGACATGAAAACTTCCGCAGCACCGCCACCACCGAAGGGGAGATTCGGGGGACATAAGTCTCTGTTCTGGCACCCTGCCGGGACGGGGAATTTCCCCTAGAGCCATCTCCATCGATATCCACCACCATCTCCATTGTCGTTGCTGATTTGCATGATGAGGAGGGAGTAGTTCTTCCTCGAGGATAAGGGCTCTACCGGTAGCTATGTGTTCATCTCTCTCTATGCGTGATCTTATTGTGATCATGAGCTTTGTAATCAAGTAGATCTACTCTGCTATTCAAGTGCTTAAATCAATCTCTGCTTTTCCCCATGTGTGTGAAGGTGATAGTGTGCACACCGTGTGGCACTTAGGCTAGAGATTACATAAATACTTATCATGAGTATAATTTGAGTTGAATGTCTTTATGAAATTGTGATGTTTGTTGGAAACATCTAGCACTCAAGGTGACAGTGTGGGGTTATCTAGATGGGGAATGCGAACTTTAAGGAGTGCTTTTGTAGCCCTACCATGGATTAGAGTTATCCAACCAGAGAGTAGTTCAGAGTAGTATCATGAAGAGAAGATATTTATATGAGAGTGTCCACTAGTGAAAGTATGATCCCTAGGCCTTGTTTCTAAGCATTGATACACCGTTTACAACTAGTACTGCTACATGTTTGCTTGCTTCCATCTTTATTTCAGATTGCCTTTAGTCTCTTCCTCCCCGTGAAGCTCTTTTCTGTCACAGTTGTCTTATAATCATCCAGATTACTTGTATTTCACTATCTCTTCGCCGAACTAGTGCACTGTGGCATCCCGCAAAACCACTACTAGAAAATCGCGTTGAATTCGTGCATTGCATCGTCATCATCATGTTGTTTGTCTAAAACTTTTTCGCAAAAACCTATTTTATTTTCTAAGACGCCCCATCCTAATTCAAACGCAAAACCCGGGTCGCCGGATTATTTTGTTTTGGCCGCGAGCGGGTTGCAAACGGTCCAATTAAACAAATAAAATTTTTATTTTATTTTTAGCAGGGGCAGTCGAACGGGCCGTCCCGACCCGAACGACCACCCCCGTTTTAAACAGATCGGTCCGCCCCTTTTTCTAAACCTACCCGGAAATCTACCCACCCTACCTAGCCACCTCACCCTGCCCAATCGGAACATGCCACCTCACCTTCCCTCACCCCTCAACCACTCAGAACCTGCCACGTGTCCTAGCCCTCTCCCTCTCTTTTCTCTCTCCCTCTCAGCACACTGCCCCACCCAGCCCACACGCACACCACGCGCACACCCGCCCCTGGCCGCTGACCCCTGGGCCCCACGCGCCCCACAAACTCCCTCCCCCAGCTCACACCCCACCCGACCTGGCCCTCGCCTCTGTCTCGTGGCCCCGGTCCCACTGCCCCACCAACCACCTCAGCGTCCCTGCATCTCCTTCCTCCATCCTCGCGACCCCCACCTCGCCCACCACCTGCCCGACGTGCTCCTCGCCACCGTCCCATCCCGACCAGCGTCCCGCCGCCTCCGTCGCTGCGCGGCAGCTCGCCGCCTCATGAACCCGCCCGCTGCGCTTCGCCTCGCTTCGCTGCGCCTTGACGCCCTCAACCGCCCCCTCAAGAACCACGCGGCTCCACCCCAGCGCCCGGTCCCTTCTCGCTGCCACCGCCCACCGAGCCCGCCGCACCGCTGACGCCGCCGCTTGCACCGCCGGTGACCTGCCCGCCGCCTCTCCACGCGTCTTCGCTATCGTCGCCGGAGGCCGCCGCTCTCCGTCGCCGCAGGCCTGCCGAGCTAACGCCGGCAGCCGCCTCGCTGCCACCGACGAAGCGCCGCGCCACCCACGCCATGTCCCTGCCGTTGACCTCGTCTCCGGCGGCTGCGCCACCTTCGGGCCGTCCGCCTTCCCCTTCGCCTCTGCCGCTAAGACCGCCTCGTCCGCCCGTACCTCGGCTCGTCTGCCAACAACCCGCAAGCGCCATCCCCCTGCTCGTGGACCGCCGCGTCGGTGCTCGCCAAGGTTGCTGTGTAGAACGTGGTTATGGCTAGGGATGAACCTGGCACCTGTTTCTGTACCGACAAGATCTCCGGCATGGATCGAAAAGTTCTCTGAAGTCCGCTCCGATCCCGTGGACCCCTCGAACCCCAAGATCTCCGCCGTGAGACGACAAGACCGTCGACATGGAACCCAATGACGCCGAGCACTTCGCCACGGAGCGACAAGCACTTCACCCCGGATGTCGAGACCGACGCGATGGCGCAGACCCGATAAGACCCTCGCAACGGCAAGATCGACCCCGTGGGACCCGGCAAAATCTGCCCGACGACAAGATCGACAACATGACCCGAAGGCCGCGGATGCGACAAGATCCTCAACCCCGGAGTCCGAGAACGTTCCCGCAAGACCGCTACGTCGAGACCCCTGGACCCTGTCGAACCCCGAACCTCGGAACCCCAAGTTCGTCGCGACCCCCTCATGTGTGCACCCCTTTCCGCAAACCCTATTTTATAAATGAAATATAACCTTGTCGCATATTTAATTGTCATCTCGCATGCATATCTATGGTTTGGGGGCCTTATGCCGATTCACCTAATAATTAAATATGGGGCCCATATGCGGGCAAATCTAGTCTCATATCGGCCTCATTTAAACTTGTGTAGCGAACCCGTATTACTTCTTGCCTTGTTAAACAACATTTAAATTGCGGGCCTTCTAAACAACGGGAGCCATATATCATTGTCGGGACTCCGGTTCCGCTTAATATGACCTAATTGCATCGCACCTTGCCATGCCATCCATCATGCATGCATCATGCCGATCTTCTGCCGAGTATTAAATATTGCATCCGGTGTTTCTCCTAGTGTTTTGCTTCTTCGCGGATAAGGCCGTTGAGTTGATGTGAGCTTCGCCCCGATCTTCGGATGAACCTTTCGACAATGTTTTCAGGCGAGCATCTCCCTCTTTCTACCTATCTTACTTTTATAGCCTTTATTCCCTCCTGTTGATCTATTGCTATCTGTGTTGCGATGCTCTAGTTTCCGTACCCGATATATCCCCGCAATGATATTGCCTTGGACACACCCTATCACCTGTTGTTTGGTAGATAGTTGGATTTATGGCGTCGTAGTTGCTTGCTCAAGTGCTGATGTGTCGTCATATGCCACGATTGTTGATGTATTGCCGCATGTTGATGTTGGAGATGATTCTAGTTTTACTTATCGTCACTTTACTTTCTGCTTAACAACTAAAATTGAATAAGCGAGGCATCGGGTGATAGATAATATTTGGTTTCGAGCCCACTTGTGTCCCGTAAGACCCAGTACTTGATACTGTTCCTTGATTTATCGCGCTATCCACATCCGGGAGGTATATGGGACCCCCGAGCGAGCTTGATTCAGTCTTATTTCTAGGGCCACAAACTAGTTTGAGGTTTTATTTACGATCCTGCTTATGCCATGCTTTACTTGCTTTATTTACGATTGTGCGAGGGCACCTTGTCTTTAGGTATTGTGACCCGTTTACGTGGTATCGACAAGCCCAGCCACACTTTCGGGTTCCCAGTCGTTTACCGCCGGCCCCACAAACCTTGAGGCCGTCTCGGAGTCAGCTAGCTTCGTTGCGGATTCTACTTAAGGGGTGGCCCCCTGAAATATTTCTGAATCCTGTGATTGTTCAGTCGTGAAAGCCTCGTTGGGTTTTGTTTTGGTTTTTCCGAGGTTGATCGAGCGTGTGTTGCTATTGGTGCACCCCGGCCGGGTTAAAACTTTCTGAAAGCCGTGTCCGCGGATATGGACGACTTGGAGCACAGTATCTCGATCATAGACAAGCATAACTAAAGTTTACTGCTATAAATTTGACTTATAATGACTAGTAATCAGCTTCACTATAATGGAATGGCTAATTAATACTGCCCACAATTGCTTGTTTGGTTGTCACTTGCGACAATTGTACCTGACTAGTAAATCTTGCAACTTCTAGCGGAATGGTTGAATAAAAGTACCAACAACCGCTGGGTTTATGGGTTATCTCATGTTAGCGCATCGACTAGTAAGTGCTGCCACTATAACGGAATGGTTAACTAAAAGTGCCCACTGCTTACTTTATCAGGAAGATTATCTAAACCTGACTAGTAAAGTGCCGCAACTATAACGGAATAAATAAAACTGCCAACTGTGTGAGTTCCTCGGTTGACTTCCTCGTTTGGTCTCGAGGGGGAAACACCAGGATGGGTTTGTTTGGTGTTAGCTTCAGGTTGGATCCGAATAGGTCTTTCTTACCCCTCTCTGAATGCCGCCAGTTGTATCGAGTCTCTACAGGTTGTTTAGTGCATGCTGCCGCTGCCGCTTCAGTCCACCATACCTATGTAGGCGAGGACCGCCGAATTCTAGCCTCGCCGTGTACTGGCCTCAGTACTGACGCTCCTTCTTTGTTTTTCTGCTTTGCCCTTTGTCGGCACCCCTTTTGTTAAGCAGGTTTTGAGATCGACGCTGTTAGCAGGGTTACCCTTCCGGCTTGGCCTGGGCAGGGTTATGGACGCCAATGGTTATTCTTCAGGGCTCTTAGCCCCATTTGCTTCTTGTCCGTAGTCGGGCGTTCTACCGTTTTCAAGGTGATTTGGATCTTGTATATTATATCTGTATTCTTGACTCCTTGAGTCGCCGTTATATATATATCTGTTCTGTGGGTCCCATCGAGGACTGTTGTGTAATGTTATTACTTTGTTTTTCCACCCGCACGAAAGTGCCTGGTGGGCACCTTCGAATCGTTTCTATGCGGGTTTGGCGAGTTTTGCTAAAACTTGCATAGGGCCGATTCTGAGGGTGTTACAGAGTGGTATCAGAGCTCAGCAGTTGCGATACCCCACAAGTCCAGCCTGTAGGATAACCTAGCTAACGGCCGAAGTAGATTGTCAAAAACTATTTTTGCAAAATCGGTTGGATAGCTCTGATTAGGTCTGATTTTACTCCTTATCCCTTTGCTACTCTCCTCTTATCTCGACGTGTTTTGAATCTGCTCTCTTCTTTTTCTTCGAGTCCAGGAATTCTCGTGGTTGGGTTTCCGTCGTACCTTTAGGGCTTAGCTTTCTCCTTTTTGTAACGGAGGTGCTACGAACATCAATCTGCAACTTGTCTGTTGTATCCTTCATCCGATCTTCTGTCCTTGAGCTCTTTATCTATGTGTGCTCCTTGCCGGATATCAGTGTCGTTGAAAAACATATGAGAAGGACGAGCTTTGGTGAAGTTGGAGTATACCTTGAGCATGTGTTGTTCATGCCAATGGAACCATCGCGAAGCCTAATCATTGTGTCTTTCATACGATTTCTGCTGGCATCATCCCTTTGTTCCGGATACCGCCGGTGAAGATCTTCAGTCTGATTCCGAGAGTTGGTTGCTTAATCCGCCTATTCGTGTGCAGAGTAATGGTTAGAGTGCGGGATGGATTAGCTACCCTACCACTGCTCTTATCATTCGCTCTTGTACGTCGAATCAGTGGATCCCGCAGCTTTACTCCGTCCACGGAAGTTAGGGGTGGCTTTATTTGCGATACCTCTACCTTCGACCTTTTGTTACCGGAGTGCTCTCGCGACGATCAGGAGCAACGATCCTTTGTTGGTGGTGTCGCCGTTTTCAAGATGAAGAAGAAACCTCGTTAGTGGTGTCGAGAAGATCTACACGAAGTGAGAAGACGCAGAGCGCCGACCTTCCTTCCGGTACCATGAGGCGGATCTCGAGGGCGAGATCCATTGTTAGTGGTGTCGAATTGTGGCATCCCGCAAAACCACTACTAGAAAATCGCGTTGAATTCGTGCATTGCATCGTCATCATCATGTTGTTTGTCTAAAACTTTTTCGCAAAAACCTATTTTATTTTCTAAGACGCCCCATCCTAATTCAAACGCAAAACCCGGGTCGCCGGATTATTTTGTTTTGGCCGCGAGCGGGTTGCAAACGGTCCAATTAAACAAATAAAATTTTTATTTTATTTTTAGCAGGGGCAGTCGAACGGGCCGTCCCGACCCGAACGACCACCCCCGTTTTAAACAGATCGGTCCGCCCCTTTTTCTAAACCTACCCGGAAATCTACCCACCCTACCTAGCCACCTCACCCTGCCCAATCGGAACATGCCACCTCACCTTCCCTCACCCCTCAACCACTCAGAACCTGCCACGTGTCCTAGCCCTCTCCCTCTCTTTTCTCTCTCCCTCTCAGCACACTGCCCCACCCAGCCCACCCGCACACCACGCCCTGGCCCCGGCTGGCCCACGCCCACAAACTCCCTCCCCAGCTCACCCCACCCGACCTGGCCCCGCCTTCATCGCGTGGCCCCAGTCCCACCCCACCAACCACCCCGCGCCGCGTCCCTGTCCATCTCCTTCCTCCATCCCCGCACGCGACCCCCACCCCTCGCCTCCACCCTGCCCGACGTGCTCCCTCGCCACCGTCCCATCCCGACCCAGCGTCCCGCCTCCGTCGCGGCCCGGCCCTCGCGGCAGCAGCTCCGCCGCGCTCCTCCGAGCCCACCAGCTGCCGCTCGCCTCGCTCGCCGCCGAGCGCCCTCAACCGCCGCCCTCGGCAACCACGCGGCTCCACCCCAGCGCCGCCCTTCTTCCTCGCTGCCACCGCCTCCACCGAGCCCGCACCCGCTGACGCGCCCGCTGCTGCGCCGGCGACCTGCCCGCCGCCTCTCGCGTCGCGTCTATCGCCGGAGGCCGCCGCTCTCCGTCGTCGCAGGCTGCCCGAGCTAACGCGGCCGGCCGCCCGCGGCCAGCGCGCCACCCACGCCATGTCCCTCTGCCGTCGACCCTGTCTCCGGCGGGCTGCGCCACCTTCGGTCCCGGAGCCGTCCGCCTTCCCCTTCGCCGCCTCTGCCAAGACCGGCCGCCTCGTCCGCCCGTACCTCGGCTCGTCTGCCAACAACCCGCAAGCGCCATCCCCCTGCTCGTGGACCGCCGCGTCGGTGCTCGCCAAGGTTGCTGTGTAGAACGTGGTTATGGCTAGGGATGAACCTGGCACCTGTTTCTGTACCGACAAGATCTCCGGCATGGATCGAAAAGTTCTCTGAAGTCCGCTCCGATCCCGCGGACCCCTCGAACCCCAAGATCTCCGCCGTGAGACGACAAGACCGTCGACATGGAACCCAATGACGCCGAGCACTTCGCCACGGAGCGACAAGCACTTCACCCCGGATGTCGAGACCGACGCGATGGCGCGGACCCGATAAGACCCTCGCAACGGCAAGATCGACCCCGTGGGACCCGGCAAAATCTGCCCGACGACAAGATCGACAACATGACCCGAAGGCCGCGGATGCGACAAGATCCTCAACCCCGGAGTCCGAGCGTTCGCAAGACCGCTACGTCGAGACCCCTGGACCCTGTCGAACCCCGAACCTCGGAACCCCAAGTTCGTCGCGACCCCCTCATGTGTGCACCCCTTTCCGCAAACCCTATTTTATAAATGAAATATAACCTTGTCGCATATTTAATTGTCATCTCGCATGCATATCTGTGGTTTGGGGGCCTTATGCCGATTCACCTAATAATTAAATATGGGGCCCATATGCGGGCAAATCTAGTCTCATATCGGCCTCATTTAAACTTGTGTAGCGAACCCGTATTACTTCTTGCCTTGTTAAACAACATTTAAATTGCGGGCCTTCTAAACAACGGGAGCCATATATCATTGTCGGGACTCCGGTTCCGCTTAATATGACCTAATTGCATCGCACCTTGCCATGCCATCCATCATGCATGCATCATGCTGATCTTCTGCCGAGTATTAAATATTGCATCCGGTGTTTCTCCTAGTGTTTTGCTTCTTCGCGGATAAGGCCGTTGAGTTGATGTGAGCTTCGCCCCGATCTTCGGATGAACCTTTCGACAATGTTTTCAGGCGAGCATCTCCCTCTTTCTACCTATCTTACTTTTATAGACTTTATTCCCTCCTGTTGATCTATTGCTATCTGTGTTGCGATGCTCTAGTTTCCGTACCCGATATATCCCCTGCAGCCGTATATTGCCTTGGACACACCCTATCACCTGTTGTTTGGTAGATAGTTGGATTTGCGCGTCGTAGTTGCTTGCTCAAGTGCTGATGTGTGTCGTCATATGCCACAGTTGTTGATGTATTGCCGCATGTTGATGTTGGAGATGATTCTAGTTTTACTTATCGTCACTTTACTTTCTGTTTAACAACTAAAATTGAATAAGCAGAGGCATCGGTGGGTGATAGATAATATTTGGTTTCGACGCCCACTTGTGTCCGTAAGACCCCGAGTACTTGATACTGTTCCTTGATTTATCGCGCTATCCACATCCGGGAGGTATATGGGACCCCCAGGCGAGCTTGATTCATCTTATTTCTAGGGCCACAAACTAGTTTGAGGTTTTATTTACGATCCTGTACTTATGCCATGCTTCTTTGCTTTATTTACGATTGTGCGAGGGGCACCTTTGTCTTAGGAATTGTGACCCGTTACGTGGTATCGACAAGCCCAGCCACACTTTCGGGTTCGATCGTTTGCCACCCCACAAACCTTGAGGCCGTCTCGAGTCGGCTAACCGTTCGGATTCTACTTAAGGGTGGCCCCTGAAATATTTCTGAATCCTGTGATTGTTCGATCGTGAAAGCCTCGTTGGGTTTTGTTTTGGTTTTCGAGGTTGATCGGCGTGTGTTGCTATTGGTGCACCCGGCGGGTAAAACTTTAAAGCCGTGTCCGCGGATATGGACGACTTGGAGCACGATCTCGATCATAGACAAGCATAACTAAAGTTTACTGCTATAAATTTGACTTATAATGACTAGTAATCAGCTTCACTATAATGGAATGGCTAATTAATACTGCCCACAATTGCTTGTTTGGTTGTCACTTGCGACAATTGTACCTGACTAGTAAATCTTGCAACTACAACGGAATGGTTGAATAAAAGTACCAACAACTGCTGGGTTTATGGGTTATCTCATGTTAACTGCATCTGACTAGTAAGTGCTGCCACTATAACGAAATGGTTAACTAAAAGTGCCCACTGCTTACTTTATCAGGACGATTATCTAAACCTGACTAGTAAAGTGCCGCAACTATAACGGAATAAATAAAACTGCCAACTGTGTGAGTTCCTCGGTTGACTTCCTCGTTTGGTCTCGAGGGGGAAACACCAGGATGGGTTTGTTTGGTGTTAGCTTCAGGTTGGATCCGAATAGGTCTTTCTTACCCCTCTCTGAATGCCGGTTGTATCGAGTCTCTGAGTTGTTTAGTGCATGTTGCCGCTTGATCCACCATACCTATGTAGGCGAGGACCGCCGAATTCTAGCCTCGCCGTGTACTGGCCTCAGTACTGACGCTCCTTCTTTGTTTTTCTGCTTTGCCCTTTGTCGGCACCCCTTTTGTTAAGCAGGTTTTGAGATCGACGCCGTTAGCAGGGTTACCCTTCCGGCTTGGCCTGGGCAGGGTTATGGACGCCAATGGTTATTCTTCAGGGCTCTTAGCCCCATTTGCTTCTTGTCCGTAGTCGGGCGTTCTACCGTTTTCAAGGTGATTTGGATCTTGTATATTATATCTGTATTCTTGACTCCTTGAGTCGCCGTTATATATATCTGTTCTGTGGGTCCCATCGAGGACTGTTGTGTAATGTTATTACTTTGTTTTTCCACCCGCACGAAAGTGCCTGGTGGGCACCTTCGAATCGTTTCTATGCGGGTTTGGCGAGTTTTGCTAAAACTTGCATAGGGCCGATTCTGAGGGTGTTACATGCACCTATACACCTGACAAGTGTATTGGGTGTGTTGGGGACACAAGAGACTTCTTGTATCTTGATTGCAGGGTTGCTTGAGAGGGATACCTTTGACACTTCCTCCCTGAGTTCGATAAACCTTGGGTAATCCATTAAAGGGAAACTTTATGCTGTTCTACAAATGTCTGCACTTGGAGGACCAACAACTGGCTACAAGAATAGAAGTGCCTAGAGGCAGAAACTACAGAGAGAGAGAGAAAGAGCTCTCCGGCAGGCAGATTTCTGCCGGGGAAATTCCTTTCTGGAGAGGGGAGATCATCGCCATAAACACCATCATCAAGCTAGAATTCATCGGGATCATCATCATCATCACCACCATCTCCACCAGCACCATCATCACCACTCCATCCCGCTGTAACAATTGGGTTGAATCTTACATAGTTCTTAGGGGAAACTTTCCCGGTATTGATTACTTTTGTAGTTGATGCTTTTGAGTGGAACCATTGAATTATTGTTCATGTTCAGATTGTTACTTATCATTATATCATCTCTGATCTTGATCCATATGATTTCTCGTGAGTAGTTCGTTTAGTTCTTGAGGACATGGGAGATGTCATGTTGTTAGTAGTCGAATTGTGTTGAAGTAATATTCAATGGTTTGATATTTAAGTTGTGGTGTTATTATTCTAGTGGTGTAATGTGAACATGAACTACATGATACTTCAACATTTATGGGCCTAGGGGGATGCATTGTGTATTTGGCTACTAATTGTGGGGTTGCCGAAGTGAGGAAACCTTTGCACAAGGGAGTGTAGGATCTTAGAGTTTAATGTTGTGGTTAGGTTTTTATCTTAATTAATTTCTTGTAGTTGCGGATGGTTGCAAGGGGTATAATCACAAGTATGTATTAGTCCAAGTAAGGTTGGTACATTAGCATAGGTTCACCCACACAACACTTATCCAACCAAAGAAGATTAATCAACTATATTAAGCAAAAGCACTTGACAGTATTCCCATGTGTCCTCGAGAATGTTTGGTCCTCATAAGTAATACAACCGGATTGTCCTTTGCTAAAGAAAGGATTGGGCCACTTGCTGCAGTTATTATTATTGTCTTTATTTACTTGCACTTTATTTCTTTGCTTTATCAAAAACCCCTAAAAATCCGTTTGCTAAGTATTTACAGAGAATTCCTGATCCAAACCACTAGTCAACACCTCCTGCTCCTTGTTGGGATCAGCACTACTATTTATCGAAAGTACTACGATATACCCCCTATACTTGTGGGTCATCAAAACTATTTTTTGGCGCCATTGCCGGGGAGTGAAGCGCTATTGAAGAGTGGAACTAGTAAAGGAAATTTCTACTATGAGTATTGCTTTTATTTCTGTTTTTTACTTTGTTTCCAATATGGATAATCCACTTGGTTTCCTATTTGGGAAAACTACTACCACTGCTAGGGTAGTAGATGAACCACTACTTGGTGAAATAGACTCTTTTAAGATACCTACAAAAATTGTTGATCGTGTTATGGATAAATATTACTTTGGGGATGGAACTGTCCATCCTGGTGATCATTTGTTTTTATCCATGAATTATGCGGGTTGTTTTAGTGTGAAGGTATCACAATGGAACAAGTTAAGAAAAATTACTCTCTATATCATTGAAAGGTAGAGCTGAAGAATGGTATAAGCTGCTGAAGAATGGACAATCTATGGAATGGGAGGAAATTGCACCTCTCTTTTATTCTAAATTCTATCCTCCTAGTGGGATTCATAAAGACCGGAATCAAATATATAACTTTTGGCCTCGTGATGGAGAGAGTACATCCCATGCTTGGGGGAGATTGAAGTTACTAATGCTCAAATGTCCTATTCATGAGCTCCCTAATAATATTATTATTAATAACTTTTATGCAAGACTTTCTCTTCATGATAAGGATTTATTAGATGCTTCTTGTGCTGGATCATTCACAAGTATGAAATAAGAAGCTAAATGGGATCTTCTAGACCGTATTCAAGAAAATACTGAAGCATGGGAGAATGACAAAGGAAGAAAGTCAAACAAAACTTAGTGCTTTCAAATGATAATAAAAAACCTATTTTGAGCAAAGCAAGCCTAAGCTACACTTAGCCAAATTCATATAGATGTTAGTTACTACTATTATACTAAGGTATCACTTGCCATTACAATTCCAAATGTATTGACCCATTGTGGCTGTAACTTATGATGTTGTAGGTTACTCTGATGGAGATTAGGGTTGTGAGTCTACACTCAACATGCTTGCATGTGGCACATGAAGACGAAGACTTATAGTTATTTACTTTATGTTATGAACTCTTGTATTAAGCCTTTGTCTATTGAGTTGTAAAATACTATGTTATCTCTGGAATGACGATGTAATAATGACCTTTGTATCTGTGTACTTCATCTTAAATTGTGGATGCTATCATTTGATCCAGGGACTAGCATTGCAATCACATGGACCTTTACCTTATAAATGTGGGGTCTTACAGATAGTATCAGAGCACTGTGTTGCCTGTAGGATTATGACCCTAAGTTGGATTAGACTAAGGAAACCACTAAGGAAAAAATGCAACCCTTTGCAAATTCCACACTTGTCTTCTTCTCGTAAACCTATTCTAATCTTCTTTCTCATCTCAATTTGTAGATGGACACCATCAATGAAGCTTTCAAGAAGGGACCACTCATGATCATGACTTTAGAATGTGAGATGGAGTTTCCCAAAGCACTCAAAACCCTTATGGTTAGCTTGGGGATACATGGTGAGTCCGTGTACAAATGATTTCCAGTTATGGATGAAGGAGAAGAATATTGGTGGGTGCAACTCCACTTGTACAAAAACAAGGGGGACAACCCCAAAGAGTCAGGATTCTACCTGGGCACCAACTCAGAAATGTATATGACATTCTTTGACTCTGCAAGAAATGCAGCTTGGAATGCAATCAAAGAGCTTGGTGAAAGACTCAAGTGTAGAATGCTCAACACCCAAAATGATCTTAAAGATGAGAAGAAGTATAACCAAGACTTAGATACCGCCATAAAACGTCTAAGGGGGAATATCATAGACTTAGCATATGAGTGAGAATTATGACGTACTCCGCTAGTTGGACCACCACACTTGTCGTTTTCTCGCAAAAAATTGTCTAAGTTATGTTTGAACCTTAGTACTTGTGGTAGATTTGTGTATGCCATGACTTGTATGTTTTTATTGTTGAAAGTGTGATCTTGTGCTTTTATTATCTTGTGAATTTTCTTTACTTGTATTGTTTCTAATCTTTATCTATCTTATATAATAGATGCCTAGCATTGTTATCAGCACTGCCGAGGAGTTCAAGGGAACTCGTTTCGGTTCTCGTCTTGTGGAGCTCACTAGTGTGCTCAACCTCCTACTTCCTAGCATTAAGGCACTTCAGCTCACTAAGTTTGAGAGGAAGGATCTTTGGGGCTTTAGAGTCTCACAGCCAGGACGCTAGACGGAGCCACTCACGGAGGAGATCACCTTAAAGCTGATGCATGATGACAAGGAGAAGGGACTAGATGTAGTCATGCATGAGTTACTTGGACGCCTCTGCGGACGACACTCCACCGAGCTCCGGGGCCTCTACTTTCACCCGTTCGGGAGAAGTGACAAGCAGGGTGAGGCTGTAGTGTATGATGACGCTGCTAGAGAGACGATTGAGCCTGTACGTCTCTACCTCTAGGACTTAGAGAGTCTTGTTAGACACCTCGACACAGGTAGGACCAACGTCATGCTTAGCAATGACGAGCTCCAGGTTCAGTTGAGGGAGAAGGACAAGCTCATTGCAGAGCAGGACGAGATCGTCAAGGAGATGGAGGCCAGATTCGAGAGCCAAGACAAGAAGTTCAAGAATCAGGAGAAGAGAGTTCATGACAGAAACAAGAAGATCAAGGAAATGAGGGCCGAGATAGAGGCCAAGGACTTTGAGTTAGAGACTCAGCAGGGAGTGATAGAGAGGCTTCGCTCACAGAAGAGAGCCCTTCGCGCGAAGATTAAGGCCTTGACCACCAGCGTGGAGGAGTACAAGTCAGCTATGGAGACAACCGAACTTACTCTTGTGGACGTGGAGGTCGACATGGAGGAGTAGTTTGATTATTCAGCTACCTATTTATCTACCATCCTTTGATTTATTGAGTCACAATGATCATCCAACATGTGGATGGCTTGCTATTATGTTTACTTTTCCAAAACTTGTTGTTTATGTTGTTTAAACTCTATGTTTATCTTGTGATTGTTTATTGTGTTTGTTGCTGTGTGATGTATTGTGCATGGCATCTATGGGCTATATCTCATTACTTATCCTTATTGAAACCATAAATGCCTCCCCGTCGTGCCAACCCCAACCCAAACAACAACAACAATAACGTCAATCCCGAGATGCAGAAGTTGATGACAACTCAAACTCAACTGATGCAGATGATGACCCAGTTCATGGCCAATCAAAATCAGAACCATAACAACAACAATCCCAACAACCCACTGGCCTTTGACATGCTTACAAGGTTTTTTGAGGTTGAGGCCAGCCAAGTTCTTGGGAACCACTAATCCAATGGTAGCCAATGACTAGCTACGCTCCGTGAATAAGGACTTAGTAACTGTTGGCTGCGCTGACGAGGAAAAGGTCAGGTTCGTAGCACATCTTCTTGAAGGACCAGCAGCAACATGGTGGGACAACTTTCACATCACCACTCCCCTTGAGGATGTGACTTGGGCTATTTTTTAGGATGGATTCCGTAAAACTCATATCTCATCGGGAGTGATGAATTTGAAGAAGGAGTTCCACAATCTGAAACAGCGTCACTGCAGTGGGGCTAAATACATTGAGGAGTTCAACAATCTGTGGCGCTATGCACTGGATGAGGTTGATACTGATGCCAAGAGGAAGGAGAAGTTCCTTGAGGGATTGAATGATGAGATGAACCTGCAGCTATCAGTTTCCTATGTCCCAACATATCAATCACTATGTGACAAGGCCACCATCTTAGAAAGCAAGATGAAGCAGGTTGAGAACAGGAAGAGGAAGCATCACTTTGACAAGCACAACTCGGGATCGTCTCATAAACGCTCCCATGGTGACGATAGTGGAGGTTCTAGATCCCACAAGCATGGGAAGTATAACAGCCACCACAACAGTAACCATCACCATGACAACAAGCACCACTACAGCCATGCCAATGATCGTTATAAGAACCACAAGAGTGGACACAAGAGCCACCACAATGGGAATGGCAATGGAAGTGAGCCTGCTAAACGGGATATCAATCAAGTTTAGTGCTTCAAATGCAAGGAAACTGGGCACTATGCAAATGAATGCCTAGAAAAGAAGTTGAAGGAGCCAACAAGCCCAACCCTTTCCAGAAGGGACAAGTGAACCACATCAATTTGGAAGAAATTTATGAAGAGTCTGATGCTATGGCTGGTAAGTTCAAGCTTAATTCTTTTCCAGCACTTGTTCTTTTTGATATCTACGCATTGCTTTCATTCATATCAAGAGCATTCGTTGATAAAAATGGACTTCCAACTGAAACAATTGGGTGTCCTATTAAAGTAAGCTCTCCCGGTGGAGAGATGGTAGTGAATTTTGGATGTCATGATCTAGTGATAGAATTTGGAAAGTATAAGTTTCCAGTTAGTCTGATAATCCTAGATTACCAAGGATTGGATGTAATTTTGGGCATGGATTGGATGACTAAGTATGAAGGAATAATAGATTGTGCCAATCGTACTGTTACACTCACAACCCCGGATAAGAAATGGACTAGGTTCAAGTCTAACTTTGAATCTAAAGGGAGTAAGCTAAATTCCCTTAAGGGGTTTAACATAGACAGTGTACCAGTTGTGAAGGAATATCCGGATGTGTTTCCAGAAGAATTACCAGGAATGCCACCAGATAGAGATGTGGAGTTTCTAATTGACTTGTTGCCAGGATCTGGACCAATAGCAAAGAGACCCTACAAGATGTCAGTTGATGAGTTGAAAGAACTCAAGAAACAACTTGGAGAAGAGTTGCAGAAGGGATTTATTCAACCAAGTTCTTCATCTTGGGGTGTACCAGTTCTGTTTGTTGAAAAGAAGGATAGAAGTCAAAGGTTATGCATAGATTACCGTTCACTCAATGAAGTGACTATAAAGAACAAGTACCCTTTGTCTAGAATCAATGATCTATTTGATCAGCTAGAAGGAGCCCGTGTGTTCTCAAAGATTGATCTCCGATCAGGTTACTTTCAGCTAAAGATTAGAGAGCAAGACATACCTAAGACCGCTTTTACCACTAGGTATGGATTGTATGAGTATACCATGATGCCATTTGGATTGACAAATGCACCGGCTTATTTCATGAACATGATGAACAAAGTGTTCATGGAGTTTCTTGATAAGTTTGTTGTCGTATTCATCGATGACATTTTGATATATTCCAAGAACCAATACGAGCATGAAGAAAATTTGCGTTTGATACTTGAGAAGCTCAAGGAGCACAAGATGTATGCCAAGTTCAGTAAGTGTGAATTCTGGTTGAATGAAGTTGGATTTCTCGGACATTTTGTGTCGGGAGATGGTATAGATGTCGATCCCGCAAAGGTGTTAGCTATAGCTGAGTGGGAATCTCCTAAGTCAGTGAAAGAAGTTCGTAGTTTCCTAGGCTTGGCAGGATACTATAGAAGATTCATTGAGAATTTATCAAAGGTAGCCAAGCCAATGACAAAATTACTTAAGAAAGATAAGAATTTTGACTAGACTGAAGGTTGTGAAGTCAGTTTCCAGGAATTGAAGAAGAGACTAGTGACAACACCGGTCTTATGTCTGCCAGATTTGGAGAAGGATTTCCAAGTTTATTGTGATGCATCTCACCAAGGACTAGGTGGAGTTTTGATGCAAGAAGGGAAAGTTGTGGCTTATGCCTCAAGAGAACTCAAAACTCATGAAGTGAATTATCCTACTCATGACTAAGAGTTAGCCTCTGTTGTCCATGCACTCAAAACATGGAGACATTATCTTTTGGGAAAATGTTGTGAAGTGTTCACGGATCACAAGAGTTTGAAATATATCTTCACTCAGAAGGAAATCAATATGAGACAAAGAAGGTGGCTAGAGCTCATCAAGGACTATGACTTGAGTTTGCAATACCATCCCGGTAAAGCAAATGTTGTAGCGGATGCTTTAAGCTGTAAGGTGTATGTGAATGGCCTTACTAAGGGAGAATTGCCAGATGATCTATGTGCTCAATTCAAAGAACTCAAATTGGAGATAGTACCCGAAGGTTATCTCATGTCATTGGATGTTCAACCCACATTGTTGTACAAGATCAAAGAAGCCCAAAAGTTGGACAAGGAAATTGAGGAGATTAAAGGTAAAATTAGCAAGGTAAAGGCTAAAGGATTCCATGAAGACGAACATGGTACTTTATGGTATGGAAAACATATCTGCATTCCGCATGATCCGGAGCTTCAGAAACTGATTCTTCAGGAAGCACACAACTCACCATATTCCATTCATCCAGGTAACACCAAAATGTACATGGATGTGAAGGAAAGATTCTGGTGGAATAATCTCAAGAAGGACATCGTAGAACATATTGCTTTGTGTGATGTGTGTAGCCGAGTGAAGGTGGAACATCAGAAACCAGCAGGGTTATGACAACCACTACCTATTCCTGATTGGAAGTGGCATAAGATTGGTATGGATTTTATCACCGGATTGCCAAGGACTAGATCCGGATATGATTCTATTTGGGTTGTTGTGGATCGCCTAACTAAAGTGGCTCATTTCATACCCGTGAAGACTACTTATACAAGTGCTAAGTTAGCCAAGATCTATATGAACAGGATTGTATGTCTACATGGAGTACCTAAGAGTATTGTGTCTAATAGAGGAACTCAATTCACTTCGCATTTTTGGCGACAGATGCATGAATCATTGGGAACAAGATTAAAGTTCAGCACAACTTTTCACCCTCAGACTGATGGACAAACAGAAAGGACCAATCAGATTTTGGAGGATATGTTGAGAGCATGTGCCCTAGACTATGGTGCTAGTTGGGATGAAAGTCCGCCTTACGCAGAGTTCTCTTACAATAACAATTATCAAGCCAGCATTGAGATGGCACCGTTTGAATTTCTCTATGGAAGGAAGTGTAACTACGCCATTGCTATGGAGTGGTGTTGGAGAAAGAAATTTGTTCGGACCAGAACTGATTAAGGAATATGAAGAGAAAGTTAAATTGGTAAAGGACAGATTTAAGATAGCACAGTCCCGACAAAAGAGCTATGCAGATCCAAAGCGTAGAGAGGTCACATATGAGGTAGGTGATAGAGCATATCTTAGAGTCTCACCACTTCGTGGTGTGAAGAGATTTGGATTCAAAGGAAAATTGGCACCAAGGTATGTTGGACCATTCAAGATTTTGAGCGGCAAAGGAGAAGTGGCTTATGAGATTGAATTGCCTGAATCACGTCAGCAGTTCACAATGTGTTCCATGCGAGTCGGTTGAAGAAATGCCATCTGGAGATGGAAGAAACTTCTTTGAAGGATACTATACCTTTGGAAGAGGTTCAGTTGGAGAGTGATCTCACCTACGATGAGAAACCTATCAAGATTCTTGAGACTGCAGAAAGAGTTACTCGTACCAAGACTATCAAATTCTGCAAAGTTCAGTGGAACCATCATTCCTAAGAAGAAGCAACTTGGGAAAGAGAAGATGACATTCAGAAAGATCACCCTCACCTATTTGCTAGCCAATCCAAATCTCGAGGGAGAGATTCATCTTAAGGGGGTTAGATTTGTAACATCCCAAAAATCATGAATTGTAAAAGCATGCATTGCATTCATATTGTCATAGCATTTAGGGTTGGCACAAAAATTTTCAAAGATTCAAATCAAACAAAACCATTTATATGCCCACTTTAATATTCATATGAGGCATGGTTTTACTATTATTTTCAAAGGACCAAGGTTGTTTGTGTAAATAGTAGTGTTTGACACACATTTGAGTGCAACGATCGCACTACAAAAATCTAGAAAAGATTTGAATTCAAAAAAGTTTGAAAAGGGTTTTAAAATCATTCCAGAAAAATCAAACAAAAAAAAGAAAAGCTAAAAGAAAAAAAGAAAAACTGGCCACCCGGGTCATTTCCCCCTCTGCCTCTCTCTTACGCGCGCAACCCCTACCCCGCTGACACTGCCACTGGGCCCAAGCCAGCTTAGCATCGTCTCCCCCAAATCCCGCGCGCAGACGCCATCGCCGCCCGTTTCCTCCCCCATCAACGCCGCGGTTTATTCGGGCTTAATTGTCATTGATTCTCTATGTAATTCCCTCGCCCCCGCCGGCTACTTAATCCCCACACCGCCGCGGCCATTTCCCCCCAACCACCATCACCAGAGCGCCCCAAGGCTGACCGTATTTGCGTTTGCGTCGCCGCTGCCCGAGCGTCTCCGACGAGCTATTTCGGTGAGTGTCGTGCTCGCACCCGTCTCTCGTTCATACGGTGATGATCCCCTGTTCCTTGCGCTTCTTCTCATACCTTTTGTTCATCTACTCATGACCCAGGACGTCGGCTTCGTCAAGAACCGTGAGCATCCGACGCCGCCCTCGTCTCCGGCGAGCAATCTCGGTAAGATATGACCGCCCCTTGGCCCCTGGTTCAACCTCACGTGTTCGCCTGGTCCTTGTGCACACGTTGATGCCTTTGGATTGGTCTAGGGTGAATCAAAACGTCGCCTCCGTCACTGTCTGCACGAGCCCGACGCTGCCCGCAACTCCGACGAGCTCCAGCCACCGCAATAGCTCGCCCCCGTCCGAACCAAGGCCATGTTGAGCTTCCTCGCGACCTTGCAACGCTGGTAAGCATCACCACATCCCCTAGCCCTCTCTGGAATCATCGGAGCATCGCCGCCAGTAGCGCCGCCGCTGCAGTAGCCACGCGCGTCGCCCGTCTTTGGTTGCATGCGTTAGAGCAGTTAGATCTAGATCTGACGCTACAGATAGATTCACTTAACGAAACGTTATCGCCAGATATGAGCCACAGGATCCGACTTAAATCCTATATCCCTTATTGATCCATCCTCGCGAAGCGATACGGGCCAATCAGAAGCGCCCACGTGTCTGGAAATTCGATTTAAAATCTGTTTTTGAATCTATTAGAATTGCAAACTTGTAAAATTCATATCTTTTGTTCTGTTTATCCAAAAAATGCAAATAATATATCATTGGATTCATAAAAATGAGACCTACATTACTATGGGATTAAATTGGAATTTTGCTTCTAGAAAAATAGGATTATTTGCAGAACACTTTGTAGACTTATTTTAACTTTATAAAATGATTATTAAATTGTTTTGAGGCAAATTTAAGTTTGTTTAGACTTTGAATAGATGGCTTTGTGTCAGTACTGTTTGGCTAGACTTGTTAGTATAGAAAAATCATTTCATTGCATTTGCATGCATTCATATATATATATTTTTGATTGAATATTTGAATGTGAATTTGGTGCTATCATTTTATGTGTAGATTTTGGTGCTAGTGGTGATTGTGAGTGTGAGGATTGTTGATACTCCCCCAACTACTACTAAGGCAAGTGGTGCTTCATGTATTTTGTCCTATTATTTTGATTATGCACTAGTGATATTTTGAATAGGGCTTGCATAGAATTTTTGCTAAGTATATTTATGCTATGCCTTGGGAAATCCTAGTAGTTGTAGTCTTGGTAGAATTTCCTCTAAGTTATGAAACTTTTTATGTTATCATGCTTAGCCTAGCTAGTAGCAAACAAGGGTGGATTATTCATGCTATGAAATATTTCTAAGTCTTTGACTTGTGTTTTTGCTTAATAAAACAACTAAGTGAATGAATCACCTGGGTGGAATGGTATAATGGTTTGTGTTGAGTGGTTACACAAGGCCCATGTATATGGTTACCTTGTGTATCACACTTGTGGAAAGCCACCCAGGAACAAAGGGATTTGAGATACTTAGTGTTTAGAAGCTTCTAGTGCAACCACTTGGCATATGGGCTTTGCCTTGATGATATAGGTTGCAATAACTTAGCCAGATGGACAGTTGGTGGTAGGGTGATAGGATGGAACAAGTCCATGGTGGTCTAAGGGAAGGCTTCTGAAAGGTCTCCTCTCGATGCATGTCGACTCTTGTGGGGAAAGTGCACCACCTCTCGAGAGGGTAAAACCTAAGTACTTAGCTGTGTCCCCGACAACGGACAATTTGAGCATCAAAGACATTGAAGCTATCAAGGATCTCCTCATCCCAATTTATAAGTTAAAAACTTGTGGTTGAACAAGGGTAAAGGTTCACCAATGTCTATTCGTGATTCCTTGGGAGTTTTTGTCAAACAAAACTTAGTGCTTTCAACTGATAAGAAAAAACCTATTTTTTGCAAAGTAAGCGTAAGCTACACTTATCCAAATTCATATACATGTTAGTTACTACTATTCTACTAAGGTATCACTTGCCAATACAATTCCAAATATATTGACCCACTGTGGCTGTAACTTATGATGTTGCAGGTTACACTGATGGAGATTATGGTTGTGAGTCTACACTCAACATGCTTGCCTGTGGCACATGAAGTTGAAGACTTAGAGTTATTTACTTTATGTTATGAACTCTTGTATTAAGACTTTGGCTATTGAGTTGTAAAAGACTATGTTATCTCTGGAATGACGATGTAATAATGACCTTTGTATCTGTGTACTTCATCTTAAACTGTGGATTCTAGCATTTGATCCAGGGACTAGCATTGCAATCGCAGGGACCTTTACCTTATAAAGGTGGGGTCTTAAAAGTATTGGTAGTTATTACCTCTGTAACAACCGCTCCTTATCCTTTTTGTTTGGTTTTTGCAAGATTAGCCTGTTTTGAGAAGTAGGTGAGTTGTGGGGAAGTTGTTGTCCCAGAACATATTTTTGTGCTTCACTGTAAAAAATCGTGAAAAACTCAGTATGTTGGATTGAGATGTCATTTTCTATGCATGTGCCCCAAGTTATTATCCAACTTTCGTTAGTTTTGCACTTTTCAATTTGAGCAACAGAAGATTTTCGAAAAAATTAGTTTTTACCTGCTGGTCTGTTTTGACAGATTTCTGCTATTATTTGCATTTGCCTCTTAAATCGATTTACTTTTAAATTATTTCTAGGCTTTTGAAAGGAGTTGATACAGTAGATTATGTTTTGATGGACTTCAGTTGAAATTTAACCCAAAGGTTTATTATCTTTGCATACACTAATGTTTCTAATAAAGATTATGTAAAATTTGTATGAAAGGAACTTTCAAGTGTTGGAGAGAAGGCATCTGCAGAGCCCGTTTTCGAATAGGTAATGGTTCTGGTAAGAAAAGTTTCGCAGAAAACTTTCCAATTCATATTTTTGCATTTTTTATTCCATATGGGAGATAACGAGTCGAAAGAGGGAAGGAAACAGTGCCCAGGTGGCCCACACCATCCCGTGGCGCGGGCCCACCTGGCCGCGCCACCAGGGGGTGTGACCACCCCGGAGCCTGTCTCCATCCCGTTTTCGCCCAGTACCTTCCTTATGTCGTAAAACTTTGTAATATATAATCCCCTGGATCCCCCGAGGTCCGTATATCGTGTTCTCGCCGTGTTTCTGTTTCGATCTGTTTCTGTCAGGCAGGTTCTCAGTTTTGGAGCCACAATGTCTTCCTCTGGATCACCCAAGGAGGATTCCTCCACGGACATCATCAACCTATACATGTATGAGTTGAAGATTAACCCCAATGAGTTGTTACTCAAGGACGGGAAGGTACATATAAAGGAGGTTCAGGGCCCTAAAGAAGAAGGCAGTCTGGAAGATAGGATGGGAGCGTTGGAGCAAGAAGTTTTTAGGTATAAGAAGATGGCAAAACGCGAAGTGGACGTCATCCATAAGATAAGTTTAGAACTCGTCGCCGAGCACAAGAAGGAGACTGCCAAGCTTCGGGATGGAATCCTCTCTCTCCATCAGACCACCAACCAATTACAAGCACAACTCTACGACATGCAAAATCAAAACTGTGAGTATGAGGCTAGGTTTAAACACATCAGTTCTGCTGCTAGTTTCAAGATATTGGAAACCAATACGTCCTTTATTGATGGGGAGCCTTTACCTTGGAAGTCTGATGATGACAAGGAAACACCACCACCACCTAAGGAGTAATTCATCATCAGGTTTTGGCATCCCCTTGGTTTGTTCCAAGCTTGGGGGAGTGCCACCGTATCACATCATTATCTTTCATCTTTTTACCTTTTTAGTAGAGTCATATCATGAATAGAGAAGTTATCATATAGGATGGTTTGCATTGTGGAAGTATCTCTCCTCTAGTTGGTTATCTATGTATCCCTTGGTGTGAGTGTCGTTATGGATTATTAATGAGAAGTTTCATCATTTACTTTTTGCACATCATATCTTAGTTTGCAATCTCTGTTTTATGATTGATCTTGTTGATTAGTATTGGTATCACTTTGGGAGCATCAAGTGAATTTAGATTGGTTTTGGCAAACCTAGCTCTGGTCAGTAGAAACACTTTTTGAGGTTTGAAAGGAAAAGAGAAAAGCACTTACAGGTATTTTATTTAATTCTCTTTCTTTCTTGATTGGCTCATAAGCTTAGTATTCTTTATTTAATATCTTTTGTGTTTTCAAGGAAGATTGCATTATTGTTTCTATCACTTGTATGTTTGCTTGTTTCCTTCAACTTTTATGCTTGCTACCCAGCCTTGCTAGCCAAAAACCTGTACTGAGAGGGAACACTTCTCGTGCATCCAATCCTTGAACTTAAACCTATGCCATTTGTGTCCACCATATCCACCTATTAGCATCATTCCTATTCCAAGTAAATTCTCGAGTTTCATCTATCTTTCAAATTAAAAATTATTTTGTTATGTGCAAACTAGTTAGTAAAGCTCTCACAAAATTGATGGCATACCTTATTTTCCTGCCCTTAATAAACTTGAACCATTGTGTCATCTATGTTGTATATGCTTGCACTTATAAGTTGGGAATTAGCAGAACCATGCTGTCATGGGGAATGCTTTTAGCACCTGTAAATATCTACCCAGTTGATATCATGATCTTTTGTTTGCGGATGTTGATTGTGTGAAATAAAAGGGGAGCTAGCCTAAGCCATGCCTAATCATGGTGGAAACTTGCAGCATAACCATAGTGAGCAATCTATGAAGCATCCTCAGAAAAAATATATAAAAAAGAGAGAGAAGAGAAAAAATATATGCACCATTCTCATGGTAAATAAAGGATCGCTGAGATGCTCACTGTCTGTTGCCTTGTTATTTTGATATGTGATAGATCTTGTGTCATGGGGCAAGGGGTACCTCGTTGGTGGTTCTCTATGATACACATATACTTACAATGACAAGAACTTGCTTGTAACTAAAGTTGAGTAGCATGAGGAACGACCCTCATACTCAAGGGACATGAGATTGCCAACTTATGATTTGTCAAGCATATACTCCATATTTGTTCACTTTAACCTTAATCACCTTAAGATGCTTATGATAGGGGCAATGAGAGATAAAAGCTAGTAAGTACCATAATATTTTGGAATCTCTTTATGAAACTCGAAATCCCTGCTTCCCTCTTGATGTCTACGCACTTCTATTCTTGTAGATAGTTGTTGGGCCTCCAAGTGTAGAGGTTTGTAGAACAGCATCAAGTTTCCCTTAAGTGTATTACCCAAGGTTTATCGAACTCATGGAGGAAGTGGTCAAAGGTATCCCTCTCAATCAACCCTGCAATCAAGATACAAGAATTCTCTTGTGTCCCCAGCACACCCAATACACTTGTCAGGTGTATAGGTGCACTAGTTCAACGAAGAGATAGTGAAATACAAGTAATATGCCCTGAGAGGCAATAATAAAGTGGTTATTATGTATATTCCAAGTATATGATAGATGTTTATTTTGCATGCTATAATTATATTAGTATGGAAACGTTAATACATGTGTGTTTAATAAACAAACAGAAAGTTCCTAGTTAGGCCTCTCTTATAAACTTGCTCGTTGATTAACAAGATGATCAAGGTTTCCTGATCATGGACATTGGATGTTGTTAATAACGAGGTCGCAACATTATTGGAATGGTGTGATGAACATTCATCCTAAGTATAGCATTACGATCAAAGTCATTGAGTTTATATTTCTATAACATCATACGAAGTAATCCTAATCCTTAGACCATGAGATCATGTCAATCACTAACACTAGAAGAGTATCTTGATAACATCAAACATCACACCGTAACAGGGTGATTATAAAGATGGGTTTAGTACTACTAAAGTGTTATGTTGAGGCCCATGGATCGAGAGTGGAATTTGTTCATCCCAATGACAGATAGATATACTCTGGGCCCTCTCGGTGATATCACATTGATTAGCTTGTAAGCAACTGATTTGATCACTAGAATGTTATATCACGGGAACAAGAAAAGAGTACATGTCAGTAACGAGATCAAACAAGGTATGGAGATACCGATGATTGAATCTCGGACATGTAATATATCACGAGAAAAAGGGATTAAGTTACTAGCATAAAAGGTTCTCACGATCACAAGAAAGTCATCGTTGAATGTGTCGGAGTCAGTATGGATCTCCAGGTCCCGCTTATGAATATTTATCTGAGAGGAGTCTCGATCATGTCCGCATTATTCGTGAACCGTAGGGTGACACACTTAATAGACACCGACACCATTTGGAGCAAATAGTTTCATGGTGAAAAGAATAACAAAGCGAAGGAATTTATTTCACTAGACACCGAAACTGTTTTTGGGTGAAATTGCAGAAAGTGTTTCTGCATGTGAAATGAAATACTAATAAGAGGTTATATGTTAATGTTTGTCATTAAGGAAATTGAAAAAATTCTGAATAAATAAAAGGAGTTTTGTTTAAAGAGAGTTTGCATTAAATTTGTTGGAAATTTAATGGGAATTTTGAGTGTGATTTTGAGTGGAGAAATGAAGAGCCATTTTTTGTGAGTGGAGCTTCCACCCACATAATGGAGGAAGGGTAACCCCCTCGGGGTGCCCCCCTCCCTCCTATAAAAGGAGCCCCTCTCCCTCTCTCTCACTCACACCTCCTCGTGAAGGATCTCTCTCCCCCTCTAGTTTATTCCCCATGGTCTCGGACTAGCGAGATACATGTTCCCGGTGGCTTTTCGGCAAGAAAGAGTTGCGCTTCCGCTGCTTCGCTAGAGCAAGGAGGCGGAGGTTTCTCGGTGCCTCGGACATGTGTGCGAGCACGGATGCGCCGCTGATTTGCGGCACTAGGACTTCCTCTCGATCTTGAGATCGGCAAGAGTTCGTCTACATCAACCATGAGTTCAACCTCGTTAAGCTTTGTCGGTCTTCAAGGGTATGTTCTCTACGGATGTATATCTTCCCGTTTCTTGTATCTAGTAGATAGATCTTGGTACATAGTTGTTCCCATCGTAGGAATTTTTTTGTTTTCTATGTTGCGAACCCTACAGTGGTATCAGATCCAGATCTATGCGTAGATGCTTTGCATGGGTAGTACACATAGATATATATGTAGGCGATGATGATCATGTTATTGCTTCTTAGTTGTACTTTGGATATTGGCGGCATAGTGGGATGAAGCGGTCTGGACAAACTTTACATGTCCTCGCACATGAGACCTGTTCCACGCTTGACATGCAACTAGTTTTGCATAAGTGGCTAACAGGTGTCTATGTCTCCTACTATAGTCAATATCTAATTTGCAACGAGTTGTCAACAATTTGGTTATCCTCGTTGTGGTTCATTTTCGTAGGTAAGAACGGTTCTATCTTCGAAATCCCTAAGCCACGTAAAACTTGCAATGGATAAATTAGAGGCGTCTAGTTTAGATTGTTGCTGGGCTTGTGTCATGATATGGTTATGTTGTAAGTAAAAGTATGAGTCTATACTCTTATAACACACATAATGTGTAAGTTCCATAGACCTTGGACTTACACATAGAGGAATGCCGGCGATCATACCATGATGCACATGATGGAGATCATATGCGGGAACCATGTCATTTCACTTTTCACATGAGATGTTTGTTTCATCTTATATTGCTTGTTGGCATTTTGCTAGCATAATAATATGATCCCTCATTTAGATATCAAGATAAAAATGTGTTCTCCCTTAAGTATTCACCTATTATGTTTGTCCGCTCCAAGACATCACGTGATGATCGGTTGTTCTTGGATCCACGATCATATTTTGGGTGTAAGACAGTTTACACACGCAAATACTAAGGTTCTTACTTGGCGAACCTATCATGTGCAGACATGGCCTCAGAACACGGATCGAAAGGTTAAGCATGATCATATGAAAGATATGATTCCCATTTGATGCTTGCCTTTCAAGCTACACCAACTCATGTGATGATCGGACTTGGTGTAGTGGATTTGGTTCATGTAATCACCAAAAAGGCATGAGGGATGTCGTTTTTAAGTGGGATTTCATTCTTAATTTTGGATTAGTTGAACTCAATCTATCATAAACTTAGTCTAAACTTTACAAATTCTGTTGTAGATGGCACCACCTGCTTTTAATTTCAATGTGTTCATGGAGAAAGAGAAACTTGCAATGAACGGTAGCAACTTTACCAACTGGGCCATGAATTTGAGTATTCTCCTCTCTACTGCACAAAAGCAATATGTGCTAGAAGCGCCGCTAGGCCCCCCACCACTTGATGATGCCCCGAGCTTCTATCAATGCTTAAAACTGCAGAAGTGGAGATCAAGAAGGAACATCAAGTGTTGATGATAAATAAGACCACCGGGGTTTCAAGAAAGACAAAAAGGGTAAACATAAGGGAAATAAGGGCGGCAAGCCGGTTTCCCTACCTGAAAAGAAATCCCGAGTTGGCCCTAAGTCTGATACCAAGTGCTATTATTGCAAGGGGACTGGCCACTGGAAGCGCATCTGCCCCAAGTATTTGGCAGACAAGAAGGACGGCAAGGCAAATAAAGGTATATTCGATATACATGTTATTTATGTGTACTTGACTAGTACTCGCAGTAGCACCTAGGTATTTGATATCGGTTCAGTTGCTAACATTTGTAACTCGAATCAGGGGCTACGGAACAAGCGACCACTAGCAAGGGGTGAGGTCAAGATGAGTGTCAGCAATGGATCAAGCATTGATGTGATTGCTGTCGAAACGATACCTCTCCACTTACCATCAGGATTAGTTATAAACTTGAATAATTGTTATCTGGTGCCAGCATTGAGCATGAACATTGTATCCGAATCATGTTTGATGCCCAGTGGTTATTCATTTAAAACTGAAAACAATGGTTGTTCAATTTATATGAATGATATCTTTTATGGTAATGCACCGATGATGAATCGTTTATTTCTGTTGGATCTCGATAATAGTGTTACACATATTCATAATGTTGATGCTAAAAGGATTAAACTTAATGATGATATATCTGCATATATGTGGCACTGCCATCTAGGTCATATTGGCGTTAAACGCATGAAGAAGCTCCACTCACATGGACTTTTGGAATCACTTGATTTAGAATCATTTGATACATGTGAGCCATGCCTTATGGGAAAGAAGACTAGAAGGCCGTTTTCTGGTTCAATGGAACCGGTGACAGATTTATTGGAAATCATACACTCTGACGTGTGTGGTCCAATGAGTGTGTCGGTGCAAGGTGGATATCGTTATTTTGTTACTTTCGTGGATGATTTGAGTAGATACGGTTATATATACTTGATGAAACACAAGTCTAAAACCTTTGAGAAAATTAAGGAATTTTAGAGTGAAGTGGAAAATCATCGTAATAGAAAGATCAAATTTCTATGGTCCGACCGTGGAGGTGAGTATCTAAGTTATGAGTTTAGCACACATATAAAAGAGTGTGGAATAGTTTCACAACTCACACCTTCCGGAACACCACAACGAAATGGTGTGTCAGAACGTCGCAATTGTACTTTACTAGATATGGTTCGATCTTTGATGTCTCTAACGGACTTGCCACTTTCATTTTAGGGTTATGCACTAGAAACTGCTGCATTCACTTTAAATCAGGAACCATCTAAATCCGTTGAAAAGACACTATATGAATTGTGGTTTGGAAAGAAACCTAAGCTGTCATTTCTTAAAGTTTGGGGATGCGATGTTTATGTGAAGAAACTTCAACCGGATAAACTCGAACCCAAAGAGGAAAATGCGTCTTCATAGGATACCCTAAGGTAACTATTGGGTATTCCTTCTATAACAGATCAAAGGGCAAGGTTTTCATTGCCAAGAATGGATCCTTTCTAGAGAAAGAGTTTCTCTCGAAAGGTGTGTGTAGTCAGAAGGTAGAACTCGAAGAGGTTACATGTAACATCCCAGATTTTGTATTAGGATGTTATTAGTGTCATGCATCATCCTTGCATCATTGCATCCTACAATTAAAAAATTGCAATAAAAATCCTAACACCTAAACCTATTAAAAACCCTATTAGATATTTCCTTATGTAAGCACTTTTGTTGTAGTAGTTTGACCCCTTCTAAAAACTATGTAAAAACTTTAAACCATGGTCCTATGTTGACCCCCTTTTTTACAAAAATTTGGAAACAAGTTTCATCACTTTTGGACTTGTCTTACAAAATTTATTAGGAAACTAGTAAAACAGAAATTAAAAAAACTATTAAGGATAAAAAATATGGCAGCAGCGAACCTTGCTGGCCGGGCGCCACCACCACACCCGCGCCCAAGAAGGTTTAGATTGCCACCGCCAGCAGCGCAGAGCCCATCGACGCGAGGGTCCCACCCCGCCGTATTCCTCCTGGAGACCGCGGCGGACACAGCTCCTGCCACGTCAGGACAACCCCAAATCCCAACGGATTTCGACCACCCCTCCCCCAAGTCTTGGACTATATAAATCCGACCCTCTTATCGTTTTTCCCTTCGAAAAACCCTAGCCCAAGCCCTCGCCCGACCGCTGCCGTTCTTCTCTCCGTTGCCGCGCTCGGGAAGGTTGAGGTCCCGACGATTTTCGCCACCCCGAACCCTCCTTCGATGTTGGTTGTCCTTCCCGTTCTTCACCGCTTCATCTGACCCTTTTTTCCCCTTCTACAGAGCGCTAGATCACTCGTGATTTCTCGCCGACGCCTCGCCGGAGTTCGCGGAGATCGGCGTAGCACTGCAGCTGAACGGGGAAGGGAACGAGGAACCTGGTCTCGCGAACGGGACCGCGAGGAGGAGCCGCGCTCCATCGACCACACCGCCACCTCGGGGAAGCCACCAGGGCGCCACCAACCATCTCCACCGACGACGCCGCCACCCATCGCCGCCGTCGCCGCCACGGTGAGTCGCCACGCCCTCTCGACCGTCCGATCTGCCACCTACGGCTTAGATTAGAACCGATGCCGAAGGGGTATCGGCGAACCCCGCGCTGCCGCGTGTCAAGCACATCGGCGCCAGCGCCCGCGCCGCGTCACCCTCCCCACCGTGCCAGCTGGACCAATCGGAAGCCGCCACCTGGTTTGTTTAGAGTTAGGGTTAGATCAAGTTTTGCAGATTTGATCTAAACATTGCGAAAATCATATAAAATTGAATATTTGTCCAAATTTAGCTTATAATATACCGTTGGATTCCTAATTTTATGTAGAATCCAGATCTGCAATAATATTCCAAGTTTACAGTAATGTTTTAGGTGTAGATTTTAATCATTAGATTAGAGTGTTTATTCTATAGAAAAATATTTAAAATTCTGTTTTAATTGATTCTTGTTGCAATGACCTTGTTTCCATAATGCCTACTGGAAAAAATTATACAACCTTGCTTAAGATCATTAGATCTAGTTTGGGGCTAATTAGATGGTTTGATCTCCTTTAACCCTAGGAATTGTTTTAGTGACTCAATTAGATCTAAACCCTTGGGAAATCAATCCTAGTGACACCCTTACACTATTGCAACACAATCTTTCTACCTTGGTCAATTTAGAAGAACCAAACTTGCATAAATTACCATGTTGCATGCATGCATGATTATCTCTGTGACCTGTTTTGAGCAAGTTGTGATCGGATCTATGTGTGTGATTCGTTAGATTGTTTGGAGTGCGCTAAGGAGTGCTATTGTGTAGAGTGCTGCTCGGATCAAGGCAAGTTACACCACTTGTTCATAACTTTTGTCCCAGTTTTGATTCTATGCATGCGATCTTCAAAATTCTGTAGTATGCATGTGTAGGATGTTCTAGTAGAATTTTCCTTAGTATTATTTTGCAAGTGCGATGATTTTGTAGTATGCCATAAGTTGCTCTATACTTAGGATTTTCCCTCCCAATAGGTTACCCCTGTTTTTGCTAAGTATTGCTTGCTATGCTATATATACAAAGTACCGTTGAGGGGTTCGAAAGACAAAGAATTTTTCTAAGTATAAAGGCTCTCTAGAGCAAACTTTTCTTCTCAAATCCACTTCAAAATAAAACTAAGTTTTCTTCTGGGCAGAATGGTTGTCGGGACAACGAGTGAGATTTTGGTGGAGGACGGCCGCCCAGGAATCAAAGAAGTCTGCCATGTTTCAGAATTCAGAAGCTTCCAGTGCAACCACAATACATTATGGGCTCTGTCTTGTCCTAGTACTTAGTGGGAAACCTCACCTGGGTACCAACATTTGGAGGTTCTTGGCACGGTTGGATCCGGAAGGTAGAGGGGCTACTAAGGGAAAGCCTCGCCATGGTCTTGTTTGTAAAAAGACTTGATCGTGGATTGTGGGTAAAGTGCACAAACTCTCGAGAGTATAGCAATCTGATCGATTAGCCATGTTCACGGTAACAGAACAACAATGAGCGTCTGAAGGATGGAACCTCTGAAGGATCTTCCTCTCTCTTTTCTAAAACAAGTTTTGCAACCCCATGGCATGCATAATATCGCCAATGGGTGGGAATTTGGGAACTTGGTGAGTAATATCCAAGTGTCACTTGGTGCGTAATATCCAAGTGTTTGGTTGGTTGGACACTTGGTGCGTAATATCCTCGTGTGCCACTCGACCTTATGTTATATAAGCAAATGTTTACAAAGTAGGGCAATCCTCTCTTCTTCTCTATACTTAAGAAAACTAGCTTTGAGCAAATGAACTCTACAGCCTATACCAGCCTTGCATGTAGAGATAGTCTTTTCTCTCCTTGGTGTAATTTGCCAATACATTCAAAGTATCGACCCAACTTGTTGGTTGCATGTCTTATGTGCAGAATCCGAAGATTGAAAGGTGCGTAGGGATCGTGGGTCTACACTCGACAAGCCTGGGGCATTGATGGACTCATGCTGCTTTTATGTTTCCGATGTTATTTGAGCTAGCTTAATGCTAAGCAATTTTTGTAATAAATTCATACTCTGGATTCCCCGTGTAATAAAGACTTTGTGTTTTACATGATATTTCATCGACCGTGAGTGCTAGCTATTGATCCAGGGACTAGCATGTTAATCACAGGGACTTAGGATCCTTATCGATCTGAGGTCACTACAGATGGTAATAGAGCACATCGTTGCCTGTAGGACGTGACCCTAGGATTGGAACCACCTCTAACTTTTGTGCCCTACTTGTTTTTCTACTAAGTTATTTTCCGCACTTCTGGTATCTGCTTTCCTCTACTTGTTTAAGTATCTAACCTTCATTCTTCTAACTCAAATATGACAAGCTTCCTCTACGACACCGTCGCGGACATCGAGCCTCTTCGCTTTGGCGGATACCTCATGGATCTACTCACACGTTTGGACCTTCCTCTCCCAACAATCCAGGGGAGCACAATGAAGAAACTCCACAAGGACGGTTGTTGGGGAGTCAAGGTCATCCAGCCAGGAAAAGAGCGAGGAAAGAGCCCGGAGGAAGACATAGCAATCCACATTGTTAGAGATTCCAAGGAGAAGGACCTTAGCATCAGCTTGCAGCAACTCATTGGTCGCCTATGTGGACGTCATCATGAAGCTCTCCAAGGACACTGCGGCGGCCTCTTTGGAAGACGAGATGAGGAAGGAATTCCCATGGAGTTAACCTTTGAGGAAAGAACTTCTACCAAGCGCCGAAGAACACAACATCAAGACTTGGAGTGCCACATCCATGACCTTGAAAAGGGTACCTTTGAAGCTAGACACCATGCAAGCTGTCGGAGCCGACAGGGTGTGTTATGCCGCACACCAGCTTGAAGGACCTGCTGCAGAATGGTGGGATAACTACCAAGTCACCCACCCGGATATTGATGCTATCACTTGGGAACAGTTTGAGTTAGCTTTTCACACTCATCATGTGGCTGCTAGTGTCATGACTCTGAAGAGGCGCGAGTTTCGCAACCTACACCAGCTACACCGTTCTGTCACCGAGTATGGTGAGCTCTTCAATAAGCTAGCCCGTTATGCACCCGATGATGTTTCAACTGATGCCAAGAGACAGGAGGAGTTCTTAAGAGGGCTCAATTATGAGATATCCATTCAGCTTGTGGCTCAGAAATTTGACAACTTTCAGGAACTCCTGGACAGAGCCATTGTGGTTGAATCTAGAAGGAAGAGCATAGAAAACCGCAAGAGGAAGTCTAACCCTCACAAACACTCTGTTCCGTACCAGAAGCAGCGCAATTCCTCACCGCCACCTTATAACAATAATGGCCACAACCACAACAGTCATAACCATGGTGGCCACAAACACAATGGGCATAAAAACCGCAATGGGAATGGTAGCAATGGGAAGGATCTCAGTGAGGTGACATGTTTTAAGTGCAACAGGATAGGACACTATGCAACCTCTTGCCCCGAGAAGAAGAATGGCAATGGTAATGGGAATGGAAATGGACACAACTGTAGAGGGAGTGGCCCAACCTTAATACAATATAAGGTGGTGTCCCCTGTGTTTACAATGCTAGTCCCTGAATCAATAGCTAGCATCCACAGTTTAAGATGTAATATCAAGAAACAAAGGTCATAATATAACTTTATAACCAGGAAGAACATAATTTTATTACATCATACATAGCTCATTTGGCTATTACATTACATTGCAGCGGAATATCTATAGTCATGGGTCCTTCATCTTCAAAAGTGCCACAGGCAGACATGTTGGTTGTAGACTTTGTAATCCTAATCAACATACTTCACTAAATCAATCAAACCTGCAACATCACAAGTTACAGCCACAAGGGTCAATACATTTGAATTGTATTGGCAAGTGATACTATGGTAGTATAGTGGAGTCTATCATCTATATGCATTTGGCTAAGTGGAGTTGAGGCTTGCATTGCTCAAAATAGATTTTCCTTATCATTTTGAAAATACTAAGTTTTTGCTTTGATAAAATCATTTTTCTCAATCAAAGATTGAAGATCCTTTAACCAAGGCATGTCTCAAAAGATTGAAGATTTCAAACAACCCTTGTTCAAACCACAAGTTTTAACTTAGAAATTTGAATGATGAGATTCTTGATTGCTTCCATGTCTTGATGCTCAAATTGTCCTTTACCAGGGACATGGCTAAGTACTTAGATTTTACACTCTTCAGAGGTGGTGCACTTTCCCCACTTGACTTGGTTTCCCAAGACAAGATCTTTCAGAAGCTTTCCCTTAGACCAAAATGGACGCGCTCCATCCTATCAAACACTACCACCCACTGTCCATATGGCTAAGTTCTTGCAACCTATATGATCATGGCAGAGCCCATATTGCCAAGTGGTTGCACTTGAAGCTTCTCAACATTTGACATCTCAAATCTCTTTGTTCCTTGGTGGCAATCCACAAGTGAGATACACAAGGTTCACCAGTCCCCTGGCCTTGTGTAACCACTCAACCAAAAACCACCAAGCAAGTCCCATTCCACCCAGGTGATTCATTAACTTAGTTGTTTTATTAAACAAAATCACAAGTCCTCAGACTTAGAAATTTTCCATAGTGTGAATATATATTCCACCCTTGTTTTCTATTAGCTAGGCTAAGCTTGATAGTAATAGGAATCTTAACTTAGGAAGATTTCCACTAAGGTTTCATCTACTAGGATTTCTTATAGCAAGGTTTATACTTAGCAAAATTCCATGCAAGTTTTACTTAACAAAATCACTAATGCATAGTGAAAGTAATGGGACAAAAAGTATGAAGCATCACTTGCCTTTTTGGTAGAGGGTATAGGTTCACTCCTTGTCCTTGCAACAATCACACTCTTCAAGTCACTACAATTCAATCAAACAAGGCACAAACTCAATCTACCAATCAAGCAAAACAACACACATAAAATAACAAAGTCAAAGTAATGCATGCAAGCATGCCAAGCTTTGTTTTGTTTGAAAAAGTGGTTCCTAGTGGGTCATAGACATTTGGGTACATCTAATGGTCATTTTGTCAAGTGGCAAAATCATTTGCAAAAGGTTTCACTACAAAACCATTTTCAAAACAAAGTATCATTTTATGTGGTGTAGAACTATTTTTACTAAGGCATTTATCCATAGGGTTCACAAAATATGTTTTCAAACCACAAAATTTGGTGTTTGGGGTCAGAGAGTTTAAAACAAAACATTTTTCAAAGGTTTTCTTCCAAAACCAATTTTAATAAATAAACCACATTTCTATTTGACTAGAAATGGTTTTAAATCAAAGAATCATTATTTTGTTTTACCAAATACATTTTTGAGTCCAAAAAGTGTTTCCTATGGTCAGTAGGTTCAAAGCAATCCAATTGCAAAAGATTTTATCCCCAAATTCATTTTTAAACAATTTTTACAACCTTAACAAGCAATCAAAAGATTCTGCAAAAACCAATAAGCTAACATATACTATTTGCTAAACTAAGGGCATGGTTGGATAGGGTTTGTTCTACTAATTCCAATGATATAAAGTTTGCAAAAATTGGACGTGTGGATCAAAAGTTATAGGGTTTTCAAATTGCAACTTAAATCAGATTCAAATTCTATTTCTAATTCATCTGGTGACACGCGGCGCGTTCTGATTCGTCGAAAACGGTTCGTGCAGATCAGGCGACGCAGGCCGTTGGATCTAATTGATATTGCGCGGCTCAGATGGACGCGTACCATTTCAATCAGATCTAATCCTAGCCAGATGTTTCTCATCCTACGGTTCAAAGAAACTAGGCCAAGGACGGGTGGCGCTTGACAGCTGCGCGCGGCGGCGACGGTCAGACGACGGCGGGGTCGATGCTACAGGAAGCGAGGGAGGAAAAGAATGTGCTCACCGTGTTCGCAGACGCCTGGGGAAGCTCAAGGAGGCATTGGCTGGCGAAGGGGCGCACGGAGGTGAGAGTAATGGCTCACCGGAGTTGCTCCTGGCGTCGGATGCGTTCAGGCGTCGCTGCTGGCGTTGTTTAGGACCGGGCTAAGACAAAGTGGAGGCATGGTTAGACGCGGAATGACCTGGGGAAGATGCGTGCATCCTTGAGAGAGCTTAGGGCGGTCGGAGTTCACCTAGGGTGCTTGACGGAGTAATGGCGCACGGCAAGACGCTTAGTGTCGACGAAGCCGAGGTTACAGGGCACTCGCGGATGAATGAATGGCACGGGGAGATGCGCCTGGATGCGTGGAGTATGTGTGCGAGGTCGACGAGGCAAGGGGCGGTGTTGGGTCACCGGAATTTTCACCGGAGCGTCGTCGGAGCAGAAGGAGTGTAGGGCAAAATTCCGCGGCCTGGGGGCGTGTTGAGATGGGGAAACAGAGGTGAAGTGGAGAGGAGTCATTGGAGTTTAAAGGGGCATTGTTATTGTGAGGAATCAAAGCCTCCTTCATGCGTAATCAACGCCGGAGTAATCTCACTGCAACGGCAGGGCGACGGGGTCTCGTTGAAGACGATGGCTGGGGATGTGGGGTTTGCTTGCCAGCGAGAAAGGAAGTGAGGGGGAGGGTCCACTTGTCATTGATTCTGCGGGTGCGGGTGTGAGTGGAAAAGAACGGTTCGTTGGGGAAGAGAGGTGGGCTGTTGCTGGGTTAGTTGGGCCTAATTTGGTCGACTTGTTCTTATTTTTTTCTGTCTGATTGATTTATCTTTTTCCATTTCTATTTACTGATTTGAATTTGAAACAAACAATCCAATCAACCAAATAAATTCAAACAAACACCACACTTCACAACTTTTGAACTTGGTTCTGTTCAGTAACAAATACCAAAATTCCAAAATAAAATAATATTTTAATTCATTTTAGGATCCATTCATTAATTAAATAAAATGGATCTTTAGTTATTTAATAAAATAGGGTTTGATTTAATTAATAAAATCTCCATTTGAAATCCAAATATTTTCAAAACCAAATCAGTAGGTTTTATTTGGAAATAAAGAATACTTGGAAACTTGTTTAAAACAAAATAACCTTTTATTTTAGGGTCCATTAATAATTAAATAGAATCGACCTTAGTTATTAAATCAAATAGGATTTGTTTTATTAAAATATTTATTTTGAAATCTAAAATAAAACCAAAACACTTCAGTAGGTTTTAATTAAGAAAATAAAATACTTAGAAAACTTATTTAAAATAATTTAATAAGTTTTGATGTTTTAATTAAAATGGTAAAATCTTTTATTTAAATAAAATTTGGATATTAATTCCTTATTATTTTATTTAAATAAACCTTTACTATTTTTAATCAAAACAAAACATTTTATTTTAAATACTTGGCCAAGGTTTAATTTGGCTCTGTAAAATAATCTTTATTTATAAATCCACTTTTTCTTTTGAAAGCCAAAACCTTTTATTTAAAAGATCCAAAATAGTAGTCTAAATATTTTGAAGTTTATTGTTTATTTAACTTTTTAAATCCCTTTAGGATTTCATTTGATCCAAATAGGTTTTGAAAGTTTCCAATTGGATTCAAAAAGTTTCTTCTGGCCTTGAAAATCAAAAAAAGTTTTATTTTATTCATTTGTTTTCACATTACAAGATTTGGAAAATCTTGGGATGTGACAGGCTACCACCCTTAAAATAAATCTCGTCCCGAGATTTGGGGAGGATAGGGTTACAAGTAGGTTCAAAACAACTAGGGTACTACCACCCTTAAAAAAATTTCAAACAAAAATTACATATTGTCCTTCTTGGGATCCTGGGGAAAATTTCTCTAAGCGAACATTTGCATGGTGTCCTTGGTTTCCATAATTGACTCATGGGCCAAGGTTGAGATCCTTCATAGACTTGTTTAACTTGTTCTTCATCTTTTCTGTACAATTGTTTGCATAGTGGCCTAGTTCCTTGCATTTGAAACACATCACTTGGCTGATATCTTTCTTTTCCTTTGGTTTCATTGCTTCTTGTTTGTTTCCTTGGTTCTTCTTCTTTTCTGGGCATTCATTGGCATAGTGTCCCATCTCTTTGCAATTGTAACATTGCACTTGAGTAATATCCTCCTTGTTAGGGTTGGGGCATTTCTTCTTGTTCTTCTTTTTGGGTCTCTCCAAAGCTAGGAGTTCTTCTAGTTCATGTTCTTCATAGGTGGAAAATCTTTCTCTCTTCTTGGGGCATTGGTCTTCATGCTTCTTGGATGCATGATCCTTGTATCCACAAGTATTGCTAGCTTGGGTTCCTTCTAGAATAACATCTTTGTCATCCTTGTTGTCATTAGCTCTTTGGGAAAAGTTTTCTCCCATGTTGATCATTTGTGTAACCAATCCTTGCAACAATTGGGATTGAAGTTTCAAAATCCTTTGTATGGCTAGGTCTAGTCCATTGTTGTTGGCTAAAAGTTGAGTTGTCTTTTGGCTCAACTGGGTTTTGGGTTGCTATGAGTTCTCTCATGTTGTCCTCTTTGTTGGTGTCACCATCCTTGATGTTGGAGTCTCTTGGAGAAGTCATCTGTTTGGGTTGAGTTGAGATTAGAATAGGCAAGATATTTCTAAGGGAATAATTCTAATCACACACATCACAATTCACACAAGCAATGTGCAAGAAATCACAAACGAACACTCCACTCAAACAACAAGTTTCAAGCACATACTTAGGCAACAAAATATTTTTGTTACACCACATAAGTTGGTGTGTTTGACTTTAACTATAAATGGTGGTCCATCTACATGGTTCACTTGTGATCTTTCCTTCCTTCTTGGTTGATTCTTCTTGCATGAGATCTTGGTTTCCTTGGAAAAACTTTTGGTCACAATACTTCAAGTGATGTAGGCTCCTTATAACTTTTGCATTCCCTCAGTCTCTAAATCTTGAGCAAGATTTCCTTGTTTCACTTGTAGTCCTTAGTGGTATCCAAGTTGGAAGTCCTTGGTGAATATGCTGAAGATGTTGAAGTCATTAGAGTTGAAGATGTTGAAGTCATTAGAGTTGAAGTAGTCCTTTGCACATGGTGTAGTCTTTCGCCATGATGTTGGTTTTTCCATCAAGTTGAAATAGAAGAGAGGTAGAGTTGAAACCAAAATGGTTGAGGAAAGAGTTTACAAGATTTTGTAAATAAAATTTTGGAACAAGTATAACTCCTATTTTTCTAAGGGGTTTTGTCCAATCCTAGGTTTACAAATCCTACAGGCAACACAATGCTCTGATACCATCTGTAGAGGGAGTGGCCCAACCTTAATACAATATAAGGTGGTGTCCCCTGTGTTTACAATGCTAGTCCCTGGATCAATAGCTAGCATCCACAGTTTAAGATGTAATATCAAGAAAAAAAGGTCATAATATAACTTTATAACCAGGAAGAACATAATTTTATTACATCATACATAGCTCATTTGGCTATTACATTACATTGCAGCGGAATATCTATAGTCATGGGTCCTTCATCTTCAAAAGTGCCACAGGCAGACATGTTGGTTGTAGACTTTGTAATCCTAATCAACATACTTCACTAAATCAATCAAACCTGCAACATCACAAGTTACAGCCACAAGGGTCAATACATTTGAATTGTATTGGCAAGTGATACTATGGTAGTATAGTGGAGTCTATCATCTATATGCATTTGGCTAAGTGGAGTTGAGGCTTGCATTGCTCAAAATAGATTTTCCTTATCATTTTGAAAATACTAAGTTTTTGCTTTGATAAAATCATTTTTCTCAATCAAAGATTGAAGATCCTTTAACCAAGGCATGTCTCAAAAGATTGAAGATTTCAAACAACCATTGTTCAAACCACAAGTTTTAACTTAGAAATTTGAATGATGAGATTCTTGATTGCTTCCATGTCTTGATGCTCAAATTGTCCTTTACCAGGGACATGGCTAAGTACTTAGATTTTACACTCTTCAGAGGTGGTGCACTTTCCCCACTTGACTTGGTTTCCCAAGACAAGATCTTTCAGAAGCTTTCCCTTAGACCAAAATGGACGCGCTCCATCCTATCAAACACTACCACCCACTGTCCATATGGCTAAGTTCTTGCAACCTATATGATCATGGCAGAGCCCATATTGCCAAGTGGTTGCACTTGAAGCTTCTCAACATTTGACATCTCAAATCTCTTTGTTCCTTGGTGGCAATCCACAAGTGAGATACACAAGGTTCACAGTCCTGGCCTTGTGTAACCACTCAACCAAAACCACCAAGCAAGTCCCATTCCACCCAGGTGATTCATTAACTTAGTTGTTTTATTAAACAAAATCACAAGTCCTCGACTTAGAAATTTTCCATAGTGTGAATATATATTCCACCCTTGTTTTCTATTAGCTAGGCTAAGCTTGATAGTAATAGGAATCTTAACTTAGGAAGATTTCCACTAAGGTTTCATCTACTAGGATTTCTTATAGCAAGGTTTATACTTAGCAAAATTCCATGCAAGTTTTACTTAACAAAATCACTAATGCATAGTGAAAGTAATGGGACAAAAAGTATGAAGCATCACTTGCCTTTTTGGTAGAGGGTATAGGTTCACTCCTTGTCCTTGCAACAATCACACTCTTCAAGTCACTACAATTCAATCAAACAAGGCACAAACTCAATCTACCAATCAAGCAAAACAACACACATAAAATAACAAAGTCAAAGTAATGCATGCAAGCATGCCAAGCTTTGTTTTGTTTGAAAAAGTGGTTCCTAGTGGGTCATAGACATTTGGGTACATCTAATGGTCATTTTGTCAAGTGGCAAAATCATTTGCAAAAGGTTTCACTACAAAACCATTTTCAAAACAAAGTATCATTTTATGTGGTGTAGAACTATTTTTACTAAGGCATTTATCCATAGGGTTCACAAAATATGTTTTCAAACCACAAAACTTGGTGTTTGGGGTCAGAGAGTTTAAAACAAAACATTTTTCAAAGGTTTTCTTTCAAAACCAATTTTAATAAATAAACCACATTTCTATTTGACTAGAAATGGTTTTAAATCAAAGAATCATTATTTTGTTTTACCAAATACATTTTTGAGTCCAAAAAGTGTTTCCTATGGTCAGTAGGTTCAAAGCAATCCAATTGCAAAAGATTTTATCCCCAAATTCATTTTTAAACAATTTTTACAACCTTAACAAGCAATCAAAAGATTCTGCAAAAACCAACAAGCTAACATATACTATTTGCTAAACTAAGGGCATGGTTGGATAGGGTTTGTTCTACTAATTCCAATGATATAAAGTTTGCAAAAATTGGACGTGTGGATCAAAAGTTATAGGGTTTTCAAATTGCAACTTAAATCAGATTCAAATTCTATTTCTAATTCATCTGGTGACACGCGGCGCGTTCTGATTCGTCGAAAACGGTTCGTGCGGATCAGGCGACGCAGGCCGTTGGATCTAATTGATATCGCGCGGCTCAGATGGACGCGTACCGTTTCGATCAGATCTAATCCTAGCCAGATGTTTCTCATCCTACGGTTCAAAGCAACTAGGCCAAGGACGGGCAGCGCTTGACAGCTGCGCGCGGCGGCGATGGTCAGACTACAGCGGGGTCGATGCTACAGGAAGCGAGGGAGGAAAAGAATGTGCTCACCGTGTTCGCAGACGCCTGGGGAAGCTCAAGGAGGCACTGGCTGGCGAAGGGGCGCACGGAGGTGAGAGTAATGGCTCGCCGGAGTTGCTCCTGGCGTCGGATGCGTTCAGGCGTCGCTGCTGGCGTTGTTTAGGACCGGGCTAAGACAAAGTGGAGGCATGGTTAGACGCGGAATGACCTGGGGAAGATGCGTGCATCCTTGAGAGAGCTTAGGGCGGTCGGAGTTCACCTGGGGTGCTTGACGGAGTAATGGCAGACGGCGGCGCACGCTTAGTGTCGACGAAGCCGAGGTTACAGGGCACTCGCGGATGAATGAATGGCACGGGGAGATGCGCCTGGATGCGTGGAGTATGTGTGCGAGGTCGACGAGGCAAGGGGCGGCGTTGGGTCGCCGGAATTTTCACCGGAGCGTCGTCGGAGCAGAGGGAGTGTAGGGCAAAATTCCGCGGCCTGGGGGCGTGTTGAGATGGGGAAACAGAGGGGAAGTGGAGAGGAGTCACTGGCGTTTAAAGGGGCATGGTTATTGCGAGGAATCAAAGCCTCCTTCATGCGTAATCAATGCCGTAGTAATCTCACTGCAATGGCAGGGCGACGGGGTCTCGTTGAAGACGATGGCTGGGGATGTGGGGTCTGCTTGCCAGCGAGAAAGGAAGTGAGGGGGAGGGTCCACTTGTCATTGATTCTGCGGGTGCGGGTGTGAGTGGAAAATAACGGTTCGGTGGGGAAGAGAGGTGGGCTGTTGCTGGGTTAGTTGGGCCGGCTGGGCTGGGTCGACTTGTTCTTATTTTTTTCTGTCTAATTGATTTATCTTTTTCCATTTCTATTTACTGATTTGAATTTCAAACAAACAATCCAATCAACCAAATAAATTCAAACAAACACCACACTTCACAACTTTTGAACTTGGTTCTGTTCAGTAACAAATACCAAAATTCCAAAATAAAATAATATTTTAATTCATTTTAGGATCCATTCATTAATTAAATAAAATGGATCTTTAGTTATTTAATAAAATAGGGTTTGATTTAATTAATAAAATCTCCATTTGAAATCCAAATATTTTCAAAACCAAATCAGTAGGTTTTATTTGGAAATAAAGAATACTTGGAAACTTGTTTAAAACAAAATAACCTTTTATTTTAGGGTCCATTAATAATTAAATAGAATCGACCTTAGTTATTAAATCAAATAGGATTTGTTTTATTAAAATATTTATTTTGAAATCTAAAATAAAACCAAAACACTTCATGAGGTTTTAATTAAGAAAATAAAATACTTAGAAAACTTATTTAAAATAATTTAATAAGTTTTGATGTTTTAATTAAAATGGTAAAACCTTTTATTTAAATAAAATTTGGATATTAATTCCTTATTATTTTATTTAAATAAACCTTTACTATTTTTAATCAAAACAAAACATTTTATTTTAAATACTTGGCCAAGGTTTAATTTGGCTCTGTAAAATAATCTTTATTTATAAATCCACTTTTTCTTTTGAAAGCCAAAACCTTTTATTTAAAAGATCCAAAATAGTAGTCTAAATATTTTGAAGTTTATTGTTTATTTAACTTTTTAAATCCCTTTAGGAATTCATTTGATCCAAATAGGTTTTGAAAGTTTCCAATTGGATTCAAAAAGTTTCTTCTGGCCTTGAAAATCAAACAAAGTTTTATTTTATTCATTTGTTTTCACATTACAAGATTTGGAAAATCTTGGGATGTGACAACAACCATGGCAATGGAAACGGGAAGAACCAAATTCGTTTGTCAAAGCCACGGTGAATCATGTTTCTATGGAGGATGCTTGTGATGCGCCAGACTCTGTGATTGGTAAGTTCAAACTCAATTCTATTTCAGCAGTTGTTCTTTTTGATACTGGTGCATCGCATTCATTCATATCAAGGGTATTTGTGGATAGAGGCAAGATACCAACGGAGACTATAAACTTTCCTCTAAGGGTATGTTCTCCTGGGGGAGAAATAGTGGCAAACTCCGGTTGCCGGGAATTAGAACTAAGGATTGGGACACACATCTTTCCCACAAGTCTAGTAGTTCTAGAATCACAAGGATTAGACATCCTCTTGGGCATGAATTGGATGAACGAATATGAAGGAGTCATAGATTATGTCAAAAGAACTATCATGCTCACCACACCGGAAGGGAAGAGAATTCGTATAAAGTCGAATTTCGCACTTAAAGAATCCATGGTGAACTCTCTTAAGGGGGTTAGCTTGGAGGAGGTACCTATTGTAAAAGAATACTCGGATGCTTTCCCAGAAGAGCTACCCGGAATGCCACCCGACCGTGATATCGAGTTCCTCATTGACTTGATGCCAGGAACGGGGCCGATAGCTAAGAGACCATACAAGATGGATGTGGACGAGTTAAAAGAACTCAAGAAATAGCTTAGGGAACAATTGGACAAGGGATTCATCCAACCCAGCGCGTCATCTTGGGGAGCGCCTGTCCTATTTGTGGAAAAGAAGGATAAAACCAAGAGGCTGGTAGTGGACTACCGCTCGTTGAACAAGGTGACGATCAAGAATAAGTATCCTCTACCCAACATCAATGACTTGTTTGACCAATTAAAAGGAGCCAGTGTGTTCTCAAAGATCGATCTGCGATCAGGCTATTTTTAGTTGAAGATTCGAGAACAGGATGTGACCAAAACAACATTCACCACAAGATACAGATTGTATGAGTACACCGTGATGTCTTTTGGTCTAACCAATGCCCCAGCATACTTCATGAGCATGATGAACAAGGTGTTCATGGAATATTTGGACAAGTTTATCGTGGTATTCATATATGATATACTCATATACTCTAAGGATGAGAAGGAACATGAGAAACATCTGCGCCTTATTATGGAGAAACTAAGAGAACACAAGTTGTACGCAAAATTCAGCAAGTGCGAGTTCTGGTTAAAGGAAGTGGGATTCCTTGGTCATGTTTTGTCAGCAAAAGGAGTTGCCGTAGATCCTAGTAAGGTAGATTCCGTGACGGAATGGGAGTCACCCAAGAATGTGGGGGATATTAGAAGCTTCTTGGGCCTCGCAGGATATTATCGGAGGTTCATTGAAAACTTTTCCAAAATAGCTAAACCCATGACGGAACTATTAAAGAAGGAGAAGAAGTTCCTATGGACCGAGGCATGTGAAGCAAGTTTTCAAGAGTTGAAGAAACGCCTTGTAACGTCACCAGTTCTGTGTCTGCCTGATATCCAGAAGGATTTTCAAGTCTATTGTGACGCTTCTCGACAAGGACTTGGAAGTGTATTGATGCAGGATGGGAAAGTGGTATCCTATGCCTCCCAACAAATTAAGAACCACGAACACAACTACCCCACCCATGATTTGGAACTTGCATCTGTGGTTCATGCACTCAAGGTATAGAGGCACTACCTCATGGGAAAACATTGTGATGTGTTCACAGATCATAAAAGTTTGAAGTACATCTTCACCCAAAAGGAGTTGAATATGAGACAAAGAAGATGGCTTGAGCTAATTAAGGATTATGACTTGGATTTACAGTACCATCCCGGAAAGGCAAATGTGGTGGCTGATGCCTTAAGTCGTAAGGTGTATGTGAATGGACTTACTGCAGGGGAACTTCCAGAGGATTTATGCAAACAATTCAGGGATCTCAGGCTAGAGATAGTTCCGAAAGGGCACGTAGCGACTATGGAAATAGTGTCCACCTTCCAAGAGAGAATCAAGGAAGCACAGGAGGGAGATAAAGAGTTGGAAGAAATAAGAATCATGATAAGTGAAGGAAAGACTAAAAAATTTCATCTGGATGAACAAGGAACCCTCTGGTATGGGAAGCGTTTGTGCGTTCCCAATGACCCTGAAATCAGGAAGATGATTTTACAAGAAGCTCATGATTCGCCATACTCAATTCATCCAGGTAACACGAAGATGTACATGGATGTGAAGGATAGATTCTGGTGGAATAACCTAAAGAGAGATATTGCAGAGAATATTTCTCTCTGTGATGTATGCAATAGAGTTAAAGCCGAGCATCAGAAACCGGCAGGACTACTCCAACCACTACCTATACCCGACTGGAAATGGGACAAGGTAGGCATGGATTTCATCACGGGATTGCCCAGGACTCGTTCTGGATTTGATTCTATCTGGGTAGTGGTGGATCACTTCACCAAGGTGGCTCACTTCATCCCCGTAAAGACCACGTATACAAGTTGTAAGCTTGCTAGGATATACATGTCAAGAATTGTAAGTCTGCATGGTGTTCCCAAGGGAATTGTGTCAGATAGAGGCACCCAGTTTACTTCAAAGTTTTGGCGACAACTACATGAGTCTCTTGGGACCCGACTAGAATTCAGTACTGCCCTCCACCCTCAGACAGATGGCCAAACAGAAAGGGTGAATCAAATTTTGGAAGATATGTTGAGAGCTTGCGCACTGGACTATGGGTCTAATTGGGACGATAACCTGCCGTATGCTGAGTTCTCATACAACAACAGCTACCAGACAAGTATCAAGATGGCTCCATTTGAAGTTCTATATGGCAGGAAGTGTAGGACTCCATTGCTATGGAATGGAGTTGGTGAACGCAGTCTTTTTGGACCTGACTTGATAAAGGATGCCGAAGAAAAGGTACGACAAATTCAGGATAGGCTAAAGGTAGCCCAATCTCGACAGAAGAGTTATGCTGATTCCAAGCGCAGAGATGTGGCTTATGAAATAGGAGACCGTGCGTATCTCCGAGTTTCATCCCTACGAGGAGTTAAGAGGTTCGGAATCAAGGGCAAGTTAGCCCCATGATTCATAGGACCATATAAGGTTCTGGCCCGTAGAGGAGAAGTTGCTTATCAGTTGGAGATACCAGAAGGACTGACTGTTCATGATGTGTTTCATGTGTCGCAACTAAAGAAGTGTCACCCGGAGATGGCCGAAACACCGCTAAGAGACACCATTTACCTAGATGAGGTTCAATTGGAGAATGACCTTACCTATGAGGAAAAACCCATCAAAATACTGGAAACAGCTGAAAGGATTACCCGCACCAAGACTATAAGATTTTGCAAGGTACAATGGAACCACCACTCCGAGGAAGAAGCTACGTGGGAGCGTGAAGAAGACTTGAAGGCAGAACACCCACACCTATTTTCTAGCCAACCCGAATCTCGAGGACGAGATTCTTCTTAAGGGGGGTAGGTTTGTGGCATCCCAGATTTTGTATTAGGATGTTATTAGTGTCATGCATCATCCTTGCATCATTGCATCCTACAATTAAAAAATTGCAATAAAAATCCTAACACCTAAACCTATTAAAAACCCTATTAAATATTTCCTTATGTAAGCACTTTTGTTGTAGTAGTTTGACCCCTTCTAAAAACTATGTAAAAACTTTAAACCATGGTCCTATGTTGACCCCCTTTTTTTTACAAAAATTAGGAAACAAGTTTCATCACTTTTGGACTTGTCTTACAAAAGTTATTAGGAAACTAGTAAAACAGAAATTGAAAAAAAACTATTAAGGATAAAAAATATGGCAGCAGCGAACCTTGCTGGGCCGGCTGCGCCAGCCCACCACACCCCCGCGCCCGCGCAGCGCCTAGCTTGCCAGCGCCAGCCCGCAGGCCGCAGCCACTGACGCGGGGGTCCCACCCCATCGTCTTCCTCCTAGAGACCGCGACGGACACAGCTCCTGCCGCGTCGGGACAACCCCAAATCCCAACGGATTTCGACCGCCCCCTCCCCCAAGTCTTGGACTATATAAAGCCGACCCTCTCATCGTTTTTACCTTCGAAAAACCCTAGCCCAAGCCCTCGCCCGACCGCTGCCGTTCTTCTCGCCGTTCCCGCGCTCGGGAAGGTTGAGGTCCCGACGATTTGCGCCACCCCGAACCCTCCTTGTCTATTGGTTGTCCTTCCGTGCTTCACCGATTCATCTGACCCTTTTTCCCCTTCTACAGAGCTCTAGATCACGCGCGATTTCTCGCCGACGCCTCGCCGGAGTTCGCGGAGATCGGCGGAGCACTGCAGCTGAACGGGGAAGGGAACGAGGAAGCTGGTCTCGCGAACGGGACCGCGAGGAGGAGTCGCGCTCCGTCGACCACACCACCGCCTCGGGGAAGCCACCAGGGCGCCGCCAACCATCTCCACCGACGCCGCCGCCACCCATCGCCGCCACGGTGAGTCGCCACGCCCTCTCGACCGTCCGATCTGCCACCTACGGCTTAGATTAGAACCGATGCCGAAGGGGTATCGGCGAACCCCGCGCTGCCGAGTGTCAAGCGCGGCCGGCGCCGCCACGCGCCGTCACCCTCCCACCGCGCCACCGGCAATCAGAAGCCGCCACCTGGCGTGTTTAGAGTTAGGGTTATATCAAGTTTTGCAGATTTGATCTAAACATTGCGAAAATCATATAAAATTGAATATTTGGCCAAATTTAGCTTATAATATACCATTGGATTCCTAATTTTATGTAGAATCCAGATCTGCAATAATATTCCAAGTTTACAGTAATGTTTTAGGTGTAGATTTTAATCATTAGATTAGAGTGTTTATTCTATAGAAAAATAATTAAAATTCTGTTTTAATTGATTCTTGTTGCAATGACCTTGTTTCCATAATGCCTACTGGACAAAATTATACAACCTTGATTAAGATCATTAGATCTAGTTTGGGGCTAATTAGATGGTTTGATCTCCTTTAACCCTAGGAATTGTTTTAGTGACTCAATTAGATCTAAACCCTTGGGAAATCATTCCTAGTGACACCCTTACACTATTGAAACACAATCTTGCTACCTTGGTCAATTTAGAAGAACCAACCTTGCATAAATTACCATGTTGCATGCATGCATGATTATCTCTGTGACCTGTTTTGAGCAAGTTGTGATCGGATCTATGTGTGTGATTCGTTAGATTGTTCGGAGTGCGCTAAGGAGTGCTATTGTGTAGAGTGCTGCTCGGATCAAGGCAAGTTACACCACTTGTTCATAACTTTTGTCCCAGTTTTGATTCTATGCATGTGATCTTCAAAATTCTGTAGTATGCATGTGTAGGATGTTCTAGTAGAATTTTCCTTAGTATTATTTTGCAAGTGCGATGATTTTGTAGTATGCCATGAGTAGCTATATACTTAGAATTTTCCCTCCTAATAGGTTACCCCTGTTTTTGCTAAGTATTGCTTGCTATTCTATATATACAAAGTACCGTTGGGGGGTTCGAAAGACAAAGAATTTTTCTAAGTATAAAGGTTCTCTAGAGCAAACTTTTCTTCTCAAATCCACTTCAAAATAAAACTACGTTTTCTTCTGGGCGGAATGGTTATCGGGACAACGAGTGAGATTTTGGTGGAGGACGGCCGCCGAGGAATCAAAGAAGTCTGCCATGTTTCAGAATTCAGAAGCTTCCAGTGCAACCACAATACATTATGGGCTCTATCTTGTCCTAGTACTTAGTGGGAAACCTCACCTGGGTACCAACATTTGGAGGTTCTTGGCACGGTTGGATCCGGAAGGTAGAGGGGCTACTAAGGGAAAGCATCGCCATGGTCTTGTTTGTAAAAAGACTTGATCGTGGATTGTGGGTAAAGTGCACAAACTCTCGAGAGTATAGCAATCTAATCGATCAGTCGTGTTCACGGTAACAAAACAACAATGAGCGTCTGAAGGATGGAGCCTCTGAAGGATCTTCCTCTCTCTTTTCTAAAACAAGTTTTGCAACCCCATGGCGTGCGTAATATCGCCAATGGGTGGGAATTTGGGAACTTGATGAGTAATATCCAAGTGTCACTTGGTGCGTAATATCCAAGTGTTTGGTTGGTTGGACACTTGGTGCGTAATATCCTCGTGTGCCACTCGACCTTATGTTATCTAAGCAAATGTTTACAAAGTAGGGCAATCCTCTCTTCTTCTCTCTACTTAAGAAAACTAGCTTTGAGCAAATGAACTCTACAGCCTATACCAGCCTTGCATGTAGAGATAGTCTTTTCTCTCTTTGGTGTAATTTTCCAATACATTCAAAGTATTGACCCAACTTGTTGGTTGCACGTCTTATGTGCAGAATCCGAAGATTGAAAGGTGCGTAGGGATCGCGGGTCTACACTCGACAAGTCTGGGGCGTTGATGGACTCATGCTGCTTTTATGTTTCCGCTGTTATTTGAGATAGCTTAATGCTAAGCAATTTTTGTAATAAATTCATACTCTGGATTCCCCGTGTAATAAAGACTTCGTGTTTTACATGATATTTCATCGACTATGAGTGCTAGCTATTGATCCAGGGACTAACATGTTAATCACAGGGACTTAGGATCCTTATCGATCCGAGGTCACTACATTGTAGAACCTTCTCTTCATAGTATGGCGAGTAGCGCAGCGCTAGAAGCCATTCCGGAGTTGACTTCACCAAATGAAGAGGGAACTAATGATAACAATAATGAAGCTCCAAAAGAGAATACTACCGAACCTCGCAGGTCTAGCAGGACGCGTGCAGCTCCCGAGCTATACGGAAATCCTCTTATGAATTTCATGGTCGATGAAATTGATGACCCTGCGACATATGAAGAAGCGATGATGAGCCCGGATTCCAATAAATGGCTAGAAGCCATGAAATACGAGATGGAATCCATGTATGTAAACCAAGTTTGGACCTTGGTGGACTTACCTCACGACCGAAAGGCTGTGGAGAATAAATGGATTTTCAAAAGAAAAACTGATGCTGATGGTAATGTAACCATCTATAAAGCTCGACTTGTCGCAAAGGGGTTTCGACAAATTAAAGGAGTTGACTACGATGAGACATTCTCTCCCGTAGCGATGCTAAAGTCAGTTAGGATTATGTTAGCAATTGCTGCATATTTCGACTATGAGATATGGCAGATGGATGTCAAAACTGCGTTCCTCAATGGCAACATTGAAGAAGATTTATATATGGTACAACTCAAGGGTTTTGTCGATCCTAAGGATGCTAACAAGGTATGCAAGCTTCAGCGATCCATCTATGGACTGAAACAAGCATCCCAGAGTTCGAATCTTCGCTTTGATGAGGTGATCAAAGAGTTTGGATTTATTCAAACTTATGGAGAGGATTGTATTTACCAGAAAGTGAGTGGGAGTGATGTGGAATTTCTGATATTATATGTGGATGACATATTATTGATCGGAAATGATATAGATCTTTTAAACAATGTTAAAAGTTTTCTAAACAGCAAATTTTCAATGAAGGACCTAGGTGAAGGGCCTTACATATTATTCATAAAGATCTATAGGGATAGATCTAGGAACCTAATAGGGCTATCACAAAGTACATACCTTGATAAGATTTTAAAGAAATTTAAAATGGATGGAAGTAAGAAGGGGTTCTTACCTATGTTGCAAGGAAAGACATTGAGTAGGACTGAAAGTCTGGTTACGGCGTAAGAAAGAGAGATAATGGACAAAGTCCCCTATGCTTCAGCCATAGGATCTATAATGTACACCATGCTATGTACAAGACCGGATGTGGCACATGTTATTAGTTTAACTAGTAAATACCAATCTGATCCAGGAGTGGAACACTGGATAGCGGTCAAGAATATACTTAATTACTTCCGAAGAACTAAGGATATGTTTCTCGTATCGGAGGTGAAGAAGAGCTCGTCGCTAAGTGTTATGTCGATGCTAGCTTTGACACCGATCCGGATGACTCTAAGCCCCAATCTGGATATGTATTTCACATGAATGGTTGAGCGGTTAGTTGGAGGAGTTCCAAACAACCCGTGGTGGCGGGATCAACAACGGAGGCTGAATATGTTGCTGCTTTGGAAGCGGCTCAAGAAGCAGTTTGGATGAAGGAGTTCATAACCAAACTAGGTGTGGTTGCAAGCGCGTTGGAACCAATGGTGATCTATTATGACAACAATGGTTCCATAACCAATGCCAAAGAACCAAGGTCTCACAAGAATTCCAAGCATATTAAGCGGCGGTTTCACTCCATCCACGAGCATGTCAAGGATGGAGATATAAAGATTTGTAAAGTACACACGGATCTCAATGTAGCAGATCCGTTGACTAAAGCTCTCCGTAGATCAAAACATGATCAACACCAGAACTCCATGGGTGTTAGATTTATCACTATGTAACTAGATTATTGTCTCTAGTGCAAGTGGGAGACTGAAGGTAATATGCCCTGAGAGGCAATAATAAAGTGGTTATTATGTATATTCCAAGTATATGATAGATGTTTATTTTGCATGCTATAATTGTATTAATACGGAAACGTCATGCGTGTTTAATAAACAAACAAAAAGTTCCTAGTTATGCCTCTCTTATAAACTAGCTCGTTGATTAACAAGATGATCAAGGTTTCCTCATCATGGACATTGGATGTTGTTAATAACGAGGTCGCAACATTATTGGAATGGTTTGATGAACATTCATCCTAAGTATAGCATTACGATCAAAGTCACTGAGTTTATATTTCTATAACATCATACGAAGTAATCCTAATCCTTAGACCATGAGATCATGTCAATCACTAACACTAGAAGAGTATCTTGATAACATCAAACGTCACACCGTAACATGGTGATTATAACGATGGGTTCAGTACTACTAAAGTGTTATGTTGAGGCCCATGGATCGAGAGTGGAATTTTTTCATCGTGATGACGGGTAGATATACTCTGGGCCCTCTCGGTGATATCACATTGATTAGCTTGCAAGCAACTGATTTGATCACTAGAATGTTATATCACGGGAATGAGAAAAGAGAACATGTTAGTAACAAGATCAAACTAGGTATGGAGATACCGATGATCGAATCTTGTACATGTAATGTATCGCGAGACAAAGGGATTAAGTTACTAGCGTAAAAGGTTCTCACGATCACAAGAAAGTCATCGTTGAATGTGTGGGAGTCAGTATGGATCTCCAGGTCTCGATTCTGATTATTGATCTGAGAGGGGTCTCGATCATGTCCGCATTATTCGTGAACTGTAGGGTAACACACTTAAGAGACACCGACACCATTTGGAGCAAATAGTTTCATGCTGAAAAGAATAACAAAGCGTAGGAATTTATTTCACTAGACACTGAAACTATTTTCGGGTGAAATTGCAGAAAGTGTTTCTGCATGTGAAATGAAATACTAACAATGGGTTATATGTGAATGTTTGTCATTAAGGAAATTGACAAAATTCTGAATAAATAAAAGGAGTTTTATTTAAAGAGAGTTTGCATTAAATTTGGTGGAATTTAATGGGAATTTTGAGTGGGATTTTGAGTGGAGAAATGAAGAGTCATTTTTTGTGAGTGGAGATTCCACCCACATAGTGGAGGAAGGGGTGGGGGCAGACCCCATGGCCGGCGGCCACCCCCTTGGGGTGCCCTCCTCCCTCCTATAAAAGGATCCCCTCTCCCTCTCTCCCACTCACACCTCCTCGTGAAGGATCTCTCTCCCTCTATAGTTTATTCCCCATGGTCTCGGACTAGTGAGATACATGTTCCCGGTGGCTTTTTGGCAAGAAAGAGTTGTGCTGCCGCTGCATCGCTGGAGCGAGGAGGCGGAGGTTGCTCGGTGCCTCGGACGTGTGTGCTTGCATGGATGCGCCACTGATTTGCGGCACTAGGACTTCCTCTCGATCTTGAGATCGGCAAGAGTTCATCTACATCAACCACAAGTTCAACCTTGTTAAGCTTTTGTCGGTCTTCAAGGGTATGTTCTCTAAAGATGTATATCCGCCCGTTGCTTGTATCTAGTAGATAGATCTTGGTACATAGTTGTTCCCATCGTAGGAATTTTTTTGTTTTCTATGTTGCGAACCCTACAGTGGTGGCGCCACCAGGGGCTACCCGCACCACCATAGGGTGTGGCCGCCCTGGTGTCCCCCTCCGTCTCTGCTTCGTGTTTCCATATTGCTCCAGGAAAAATAGGCAGATTGGCTTTTGTCCCATACAATTCCGAGAATATTTATTTTTTAGCTTTTCTGAAACCAAAAACAGCAGAAAACAGGCAACTAGCACTGAGGCATCTTGTCAATAGGTTAGTTCCAGAAAGTGTATACAGATACCTCAAAGTGTAGACAAAACATAAGACAAATTATATAAAACAAGGCATGGAGCATCAAAAATTATAGATACGTTTACGAGTATCAAGCATCCCCAAGTTTAACTCCTGCTCGGCCTCGAGTAGGTAAGTGATAAAAAGAATAATTTTTGAGGTGACATGCACCATCACAATCTTGATCAAGGTATTGTAAAGCATTGACAGAGGGGATCAAAGTACTCTAAACATGAGCATGAAAGATGAAGTTCTAACAATAAGACATAGTAACTATGCTGCAACATGAAAGGATACAAAAAAGATCATGAATAACAATGCATTGAAAGACGTTTGTTTGTTTCAGATATATAAAACATAGAAAGAGTGTTATTTAGCTTGTCCTTCATGGTGTAGTAAAACATAAATGCATAGAATACCTTGAAAGTTCATAAGGGTGACTAGATACAAATAGTTCAAGAACAAGCAATATCAACATTATGAATCAATCAATAAGTTTTGGGACAATGCACATAAAACTAAGAATGACAACTATGCTCTCCTAGTTGGTGCATAAAGATAGTAGGTGGACATTCAATATAAAAGTAGGAAGAAAGGCCCTTCACAGGGAAGCAGGGATTTCAAGTTTCATAAAGAGCTTCCAAAAATTATGGTACTTGTTAGCTTTCAGCTCTCATTGCCCCTATCATAAGCATGTTGAAGTGATTAAGGTCAAAGTGAACAAAATATGGAGTATATGCTTGACAAAATATAAGTTGGCAATCTCATGTCCCTTGAGTACGAGGGCCATTACTCATGATACTCAACTTTAGTCACAAGCAAGTTCTTGTCAATGTAAGTATATGTGTATCATAGAGAACCGCCAACGGGGTACCCCTTGCCCCATGACACATGAGCTATCCCATATCAAAATGACAAGGCAAAAGACAATGAGCATCTTAGCAATCTTCTTATTTACCATGGGAAATGGTTCTTTTTTCTCTTCTTTCCTTTTTTTCCCTTCTCTTTTTTTCTATCTCTCTCTTTTTTATAAGAAGAATGCTTCATAGATTGCTCACTATGGTGATGCTGCAAGTTTCGACCATGATTAGGCATGACTTAGGCTAGCGGCCTAGGCGTTTCTCTAACACATATACATAACTCCATGGACTTACAAGCTCCCCTTTGATTTCACACCGCCAACATCCATAAACAAAAGAGCATGATATCAACTAGGTAGATATTTACAGGTGTTGAAAGCGTTCCCCGTGATAGCACGGTTCTGATAATTCCCAACTTATAAGTGCAAGCATATACAACATAGATGACACAATGGTTCAAGTTTATTAGGGGCAATAAAAATAAAGTGTTCCATCAAGTTTGTGAGAGCTTTAATCACTAATTTTCTCATAACAAGTTTAATTTGGAAGATAGATAAAACAATAATATACTTGGAATGGCGTAACCCACCATGCATAGGAATTTATAGTGGACTCTTTGGAATAACTTGGTTTCCTTGGAGTTGGATGCATGAGTAGATCTTACTCAATACAGGTGGAGGCTAGCAAAAGATTGGGAGCGACCAACTAGAGAGCAATAATGTCCATAATCATGCAAAGCGACAAAACATTATCAATTAAAGCATAAAGTGGTATGACAAGTCAAAAACTAAATAATCATAGAGTCTAAGGTGACTGGTTCATAGTCTTAACATGGTGTAAGAATGTTCCTAGTCAACCCAAATAAAGCATCAAAGGAGAATACCACAATATTATGCTTTTGTATGCTAAAACAACGCATGATTCTTTCAAGGCACATTAAGCAATCTCAATTGTTTGGAATAATTCATGCTATAGCAATAATCATTAAGAATATGGTCAAAGCAACATCTAGCATGACATGATAAAGTCTAAGCCACAGTCGAAACAAGCTCCTTTTTATACCACCTAAGCGTGAAGCTTCCTACTCTTTTCCAACACCAATCGACTTATTTGAAACAACTCACAAAGATAATAATCAACAAATATCAGTGAGATTATCTCACAAATCCAAAAATAAGAACTAAAAAGTTCTAAGCACAAAGCATAAGAAAACTAAGGCTAAACGTAGTGCTAGCAAAAGTGAACACTCACAGAACAATAAGAGTGAAAACTAGAGTGTTCTAGGCAATGAAAACAGAGTGTTTATCTCTCCAAAAGAAGTGTGCTGGGATACAACCAACTTATTGTAGAAAATCAAAAAAAATCAAACATAAAAACAAAAAAACAAAAAACGAAGACGCTCCAAGAACAACACAAGAGTGCATGAAGCAATAAAAATAAAGTGTTTTGAAAGAAAACCTGAGATTTTTATTGATGAAGAAGGGTATGCCTTGAAAATACCCAAGCTTGATGCTTGTACCTATTGAATATTTCCTTGGGGTGACACGGGTGGCATCCCCAAGCTTGAGCTTTTGTCCATTCGTACAAAACTTCACACAATCTTTAGCAACTTTAGTGTATTCAAGATATCAGCCTTTGGGTTTAGTTTCAACACAAGTAAAACTTCCATTAAAACACAAGCTAATGTAGCAATTACTTTTAAAAGCTCAAGTGATCAAGGAGAACTCTAAAAGAAACCCATAAGAGGCAAATGCAAATAATGGCAGAAATCTGTCAAAACAGACTAGCAGGTAAAAACCGATTTTTTCGAAGACCTTCTATTGCTCAAATATAAAAGTGTTGAACTAATGGAAGTTAGATAACAACCGGGGGCATTTACTCTGAAAAATACATATCAATCTGATATACAGGGATTTTTCACGAATCTTTACAGTGAATCACAAATATTTGTTTCAGGACAGCAACTTCCCCAAATCTTACTTCTCTCTCAGTAGAGGTTATTCTTGGCACAAAAATCACACAAAAAGGATAAAGAGAGGTTATTACAGAAGTAATAACTTCCAAGACTTAATAAAACTATTGGGTTATCTCCCAAGAACTATTTTTATTTAACGCCTTTAAGATAGGCATGATAATTTCGATGATGCTCACATAAGAAATATGAATTGAAGTAAAAGAGAGCATCAAGAAGCAAATTCAAAACACATTTAAGTCTAACCCACTTCCTATGCATAGGAATCTTGTACGCAAATAAATTCACAAAGAACAAAGTGACAAGCATAGGAAAGCAAAACAAGTGCAACTTCAAAACTTTCAACATAAAGAGGGGAAACTTAATATTATTGAGATGCATAAAACCATGTTTATCTTTCTCATAATAACTTTCAGTAGCATCTGATATGTAAAAAACGTATCTATATTTTTTGATGTTCCATGCTTGTTATTATCTACTTTGCTTTGTCCACACTTTGAGGTGTTTTTATATGTTTTCTGGTACTAACCTATTAACAAGTTGCCACAGTGCCAGTTGCTTGTTTTCTGTTGTTTTTGGTTCTAGAAAAGCTAGTAACGAAATATTCTTGGAATTGGATGGGACAAAAGCCAAAGTCAATATTTCACCGAGGAGAACACGGAGTCCAGAGGAGAGACGGAGGGGAGCCACAGGGCGGCCACACTCCCCAGGCACGGGCCCATCCTAGGCCGTGCATGGGCAGGGTGTGGACCCTCTGGCCGCCCTCCTGCCTCGCCTATAAGAAGCCCCCGATGCCTAAACCCTAAACATCCGATCAATATTCCACAAAACCGTCTGTAGTCGCTGCCACCATCGTCCCTAGATCAGGGGGAGGGATCTGAACCTCTTCTCGGCACCCTGCCGGATGGGAGATCATCCCGGAGGCCTTCTTCTTCATCATGCCAGCCTCCGGTATGAAGCGTGAGTAGTTCCACCTTGGACTACGGGTCCATGAAGTAGCTAGATGGTTGTATCTCCTCCTTTGTGCTTTCATGTCTAGATCTTGTGAGCTCCGTTCATGATCAAGATCTCATCTATTTGTAATCATGCATGTTGTGTTTGCGGGGATCCGATGGATATTGAGATTACTATGTCAAATTGATTAATGGTTTTGTCTTATTGATCCTATCATGTATGTGTTGTTTGTTATCTTGCAAGATCTCCATTGTTAGTAGCTATCTTGGCCAAGTAGTTGCTAGTGACTCCAAGAGGGGGTATTTATGCTCGATAGTGAGTTCATGCCTCTATTTAATCTAAGGTAAATGATAGAAATCTCTAAGGTTGTAGATGTGTTGTTGCTACTAGGTAGAAAACAACGATCTCTTGTTCATGGAACAAGTGGATTGTTTACCTTACACACTTTTCTTAAAGCAGTTGTCTATTGCTTGCAACTTAATACTGGAGGGGGTTTGGATCATACCCAAAGGTGTACTTCTAGTCATAGATGCAGTTGGATGGCAGTCTATGAATCTTGTTGTATTGCCCAATCGAATCTCATAGGATCATTATGTCTAGTATTGCATTGTTATGCCTTGCTCAGTCCTGTCAATTGCCCTGCTGTAATTTGTTTACACACCATGCCTTGTTTGTTTATCTAAGGAGAACACCTCTAGTAAACTATGGACCCCGGTCCAATATTTACCATTGATACATCTTCCACAGTTACTGTTTACTTTCTGAAAACCACCATCACCTTCCACACCATATATTTAATCCTTTGTTACAGCAACCGGTGAGATTGACAGCCTCACTGTTCGTTGGGGCAAAGTCTTGAGTTTGTGTTGTGCAGGTTTCCAAGTTGCTTGCAACACCTTGACGTTTCCTTCCTCCCACTGGTTCAATAACCTCGGTTTCTTACTAAGGGAAGACTTGCTGTTGTGCTGCATCACACCTTGCTCTTGGGGTTTCCCGACGAAGCGCTTTCAGGAACCATCAACAAGTTCTCTGGCGCCGTTGCCAGGGAGGCTAAGGACGTCTTCACAAGGGGAGTCTTTATTAACCTTTCTCTTTACTTTATTTTTGTTTTGCTTGGTTTTGTTTGCCTCTTTTTATCAAAAACGCCAATTTTTTAGTTTAGTTTGGTTTTCTTTCCCTTATCAAAAACACACAAAAATTAGTCCCTGCTCTAGTTGATGTTGCTGTTGGCTTGCTCCACTTTTGCCAAAATGAACTCTGCTGAGAACACCAAGTTGTGTGACTTCACTAGCACAAACAACAATGATTTTCTAAGAACTCCTATTGCTCCACCTGCTCCTGATGCTACCTTTTATGAAATTAAGCCCGCTTTGTTGAATCTTGTGATGAGAGAGCAATTTTCTGGTGCTAGTTCTGATGATGATGCTACTTCCCATCTCAATAACTTTGTTGAACATTGTGAGATGCAAAAGTATAAGGATGTAGATGGAGATATTATTAAGCTCAAGCTGTTTCCTTTCTCCTTGAGAGAAAAAGCTAAAGAATGGTTGCTATCCTTGACTAGATATAGTATTGATTCTTGGATTAAGTGGAAAGATTCTTTTATTGGAAAGTACTGCCCTCCTGCTAAGATTATATCTTTGAGAAGTGGTATTATGAAATTTAAACAACTTGATAATGAACATGTTGCTCAAGCTTGAGAAAGAATGAAATCTTTGGTTAAGAATTGTCCCACTCATGGACTTACTGCTTGCATGATTATCCAGACTTTTTATGTAGGTTTGAACTTCTCTTTAAGGAAACTGTTGGATTCAGCTGCTGGAGTTACCTTTATGACCATCACTTTGGGTGCTGCAACAAAACTCCTTGATAATATAATGGTTAATTATTCTGAATGGCACATTGAGAGAGCTCCACATGGTAAGAAGGTAAATTATGTTGAAGAAACCTCCTCTTTGAGTGATAAGATAGATGTTATTATGGCTATGTTTGTTAATGGGAAATCTCCTTTAGATTCTAATAATGTTCCCTTAGCCTCTTTGGTTGCTCATGAAGATCAAGTTGATGTGAACTTCATTAGGAATAATAATTTTCGCAACAATTCTTATGATAATAACTATAGGCCTTACCCTCCTAATAATGGAAATACTTATCATGGTAGATCTGGAATGCCTAGTGAAGATAGGATTATAGAAGTTGAAATATCCACTGAGAACTTCATGCAAATGAAATTTGACCAAAACAATATATTCACTGAAACTATGGAAGAACAATATGTTCTCTTGAAAAATATTAGTCATCAGCTTGAGAATTTGAATAGAGAAATTCTTTGTAGAGGTCCCAACCTTTAATAAGGTAGAGATCCCTATGTTTACAATTCTAGTCCCTGGATCAATAGCTAGCATCCACAGTTAAGGTGTAATATCAAGAAACAAAGGTCATATTACAACTTTATAATCAGGAATAAAATAATTTATTACATCTTACATAGCTCATTTGGCTATCTCAATACAATGCAGAATATATTATAGCATGGAGTCCTTCATCTTCAAAGTGCCATAGGCAATCATGTTGGTTGTAGACTTGTAATCCTAATCAACACACTTCACTAACATCAAACAAACCTGCAACATAATAAGTTATAGCCACAAGGGTCAATACCTTTGAATTGTATTGGCAAGTGATACTATGGTAGCATAGTGGAGTCTATGATCTATATGCATTTGGCTACGTGGAGCTTTATTCTTGCTTTGCTCAAAATAGATTTTCTTTATCATTTCAAAACACTAAGCTTTTGCTTGTCAAAATCACCCAAGGAACCACCAATAGAAATTGGTGAACCTTCACCCTTGTTCAACCACAAGTTTTTAACTTAGAAATTGGGATGAGGAGATTCTTGATAGATTTCATGTCTTGATGCTCAAATTGTCCTTTGCCAGGGACATGGCTAAGTACTTAGATTTTACACTCTGCAGAGGTGGTGCACTTTCCCCACAAGACTTGGTTTCACCAAGACAAGATCTTTCAGAAGCCTTCCCTTAGACCAGAATGGACGCGTTCCAACCTATCATCCCCTACCACCAACTGTCCATTTGGCTAAGTTATTGCAACCTATATGATCCAGGCAGCCCATAATGCCAAGTGGCTGCACTTGAAGCTTCTCAACATTTGACATCTCAAATATCTTTGTTCCTGGGTGGCATTCCACAAGTGAGATACACAAGGTAAACCATAGAAATGGGCCTTGTGTAACCACTCAACCAAAAACCACCAAGCAAGTCCCTTTCCACCCAGGTGATTCATTCACTTAGTTGTTTTATTAAACAAAACACAAGTCCTTGACTTAGAAATATTCCATAGCATGAATATAATCCACCCTTGTTTTCCACTAGCTAAGTTAAGCATGATAGTAGTAGGAATCTTAACTTAGGAAAATTCTACTAAGGTTTCATCTACTAGGATTTCCCATGGCATAGTTTATACTTAGCAAAAATTCCATGCAAGTCCTACTTAGAAATATCACTAATGCATAGTGAAAATAATAGGACAAAAGTATGTAGCATCACTTGCCTTTTTGGTAGATATTATAAGTTCACTCCTTGATCTTTCAATAGTCACACTCTTCAAATGTTACTACAATTCAATCAAGCAAGGCACAATTTCAATCTACCATTCAAGCAATCATCACATAAAATAATAAAACCAAAGCAATGCATGCAAGCATGCCAAAGATTGTTTTATTTTGGAAAATTGGTTTCTATAGGTTATAAACATCATAAAATATCTATTGGTCATTTATAAAAGTGGCAAGGTCATTTATAAATTTGGAAAAACCATTTGATATCAAGTTAGTGAAAATGGCCATTTTAAGTCATTTTTATTTTGCTAGAAATGGTTCAACCAAACTAAAATTTTATAATGTTTGACAAATACATTTTTAAACACAAATGTTAGTGTTTTATGGTAAAGTGTTTATTATTAAAAACCATTTGGTTTTACCCATAAACCATTTTTATACCAAAACAATATTTTATGTTGTTGGAAATGCCTTTAGCAAGGCAATAATTTTTATAGGGTTCACCAAATATATTTTTAAATCGTAAAACTTTGTGTTTACGGCCATAGAGTTTAATTCAAATCATTTACCAAAGGTTTTACTCAAAAATCAATTTAACACATAAACAATATTTTTATTTGACTAGGAATGTTTTAATTCAAAGATTTATTCTTTAACTTCACAAAATATGTTTTTGAATCCACAAGTTGGTTTCTATGGTCAGTAGGTTCAAAACAATCCAAATGCCAAAGATTTTACCTTAAAAATATTTCTAGAATATTTTTTATATCCAAAATATGCCTACACAAGTTTCTGCAAAAACAACCAATTTAGCAGAAGCGATTTACTAAAGAAAGTGCATAGTTGGAAATTACTTGTTTTGCTGATTCCATTGATATAAAATTTGCAAAATTTGGACGTGTAGATTAAAAGTTATGAATTTTATAAATTTGAACATCTAATAGATCAATTCTGTTTTTATAACAATAGACAGGGCCACGTGGAATGTTCTGATTCGTCCATACCGTTTTGCTCGGATCGGGTGTTGTGAAGCATTGGCTTAAAACAGATCGAGCGGCACAGGATCAAACATACCCCTTCGAGTCATGTTCTTTTGTAGCCATGCGATCAACATCCTATGGTATAAAATGACTAACCCTAAACGGGCGGCGCTAGCTGCGGCGACTGGCGGCGGCGCGCTCGGGCTACAGCATTGCGGTGGCTATGGGAAGTGAGGAAGAGGATCGGGAGGCTCACCAGGTTCAGCGAGACGTGCTGGAGCTCAACGTGGTAGTAGCTTGTCGAGGGGCGCACTGAATCACCGGTGATTCCTCGCCGGAGATGTGCCTGGCGTCGGGTGCGGTCAATCATTGTTGGAGGCGAGGACACAGTGCATGCTAAGACAAAACCGGGGTGCAGTTAGATGCGCACGGTGCTGGGGATCATACGCGTGTCAATGAGAGGGGAGGGGGCGGTCAGGACATACCGAGGAAGACCGCCGGAGTTGGGGAGGTTCACGGTGGCGCTCAGACTTCGAAGTTGTCGAGCCTCTGGTGCATGCGCGGCCAAGATGGGGCTATGGGAAGGTTCTACTAACGGTGGGGAGAAATATGGTGGATGCCAGGGAGTGGAGGGTGGTCTAGCTTCGCCAGAATCGGCCGGAAGTGGTCATCGGGGCAGTGGGCTGCAAACGAAAATTTGGCATAGCCTAGAGGCAGAGGAGAAATGGGGTCTAGGGCGAAGATAGAGGGGGAACGGGTGCTTATAGGAGCGTGGTCGCAGGGGGTAAAGGCTGCGTCAATGTCGCGAATTGAATCGAGCTTTTAATCGGCTGAAACAGCCGGCGAGGCGTGGTCACCGCGGGGAGGGGGGTGAGGAAGATGACTATCGAGTGGGCCTGGCTAGTCAATGAGAGAGGGTAAGGAAAAGTGGGGGCCAGCGGTCAGTGACTCCGCAGATTCAACTGTTGGTGTGAATCGTTTTTCTGCGGGGAAGAATAAATGGGCTAGCTGGGCCTGGACTGGGATGGCTTTGTTTCATTTTTTTATACATAATCTTTTTCTTTTTCTATTTCCATTATTCTGTTTTGAATTTTTATTTAAATAATTCAAACCCTAATTGAATTCAAACTTTTGCCAAACTTTGTGTATATTCTATTAGTGTTTATTATCATATTCTAAAGTCCATTTTAGAATAATACTTTTATTCTTTTAGGGTCTATTATTAATTTTTAAAATAGATACTTGTCTTTATTTCAAATAGGATTTAAATATGTTTTAAAACTCTATTTGAATTCTAAACTTCACCAAATCTTTTCAGTAGGTTTTATTTATTCAAAATAATTTCACTTTGAATTATTATTGAAAATACTTTCATATGATCTATATTTAAATTGGGAAATGTCTTTACTTAAATAAAATTGGATATTTAATAAATCCTCATGATTTTTATTAAATACCCCCTCATTCTTTTTATTAAAGAAAAATCTTTTATTTTATTTGCTTGGCCAAGATTTAATTTGGTCTTCTAAAATAGTCCTTATTTATTTATTTCTTCCTCTATTTTATAAAATCCATATCTTTTTATTTAAGGATCCAAAAATGGTGATTCCAACTTTTATAATTTTATTTAATATTAGTTTATCCTTTTATATCTCTTTAGGATTATTTGCTCACCATTTGGTATGGATTTTAGATAGGAGCTTTATTAGCTTTGGAAAATTCAATTTCCTTATCTTATTAAATTCATGAGATTTTATATATGGCTCCAAATTAAGTGAAACCAATTTCTATGGTTTTATAATATTTCCATTTGTCCTTATTGATCATTTTATAAATATTTGTTGACAAATTTTATATGGATCAAATCCATGGTCTTAGAGATATCTTGGAAAACTCCCATTAGGGTTTTAGGGTTTTGGTTTATTTTCCAAGTGTTTAAATTTCAAGATGCAGTTATGAAGAATGCATTCCACTTGATTTGAATTTAGTTGGATTCAAATTTTATTCAAAGTTTGTTCAAGATGGATTTTAATCTTTCCATTTGGAATAAAAAGTTTCTTTTCACCCTAATTTTCAACAATTATTTATTTTATTTATTTTGTCGTGGGAATGGTCACGGCAGATGCTGCAATCGGCAACGAGTAGTAGAACGAAGGGCAATGGCGTCCAGCCATCTGCGGTGCGAGATGAGGG